>OV281344.1:10000000-20000000 GCA_923062675.1 Marasmarcha lunaedactyla | reverse complement strand
CCTAGTAATATAAACAATAACTCCCAAATTCATGAAAATTTTCAACCGCTTAATGATGATCAACCAAGTGCCCTACAAGCAAAGAAGCTATATAGTAGTGCAGTTAAAACAAAAGTTACAGTACACAGAGAAAATAATACCACAGATGAAAAAGAGACTCAAAATAAAAACAATAAGAATATACAATTCAAGTCAAACATGCACAAATCATCACATCGAAAGCAAAACTTTGTGGAATTAGAAAAACAGTATATGGAGAATATAGAAATAGAAGAATCGAATATACATAATATGGAATTTGAGTATGGTAACAATGAAGAAGAAAACCAAACAAATAATGAAAAAAGTGACCTCTTAAGAAAGTTAAAAGAAGTAATACTTTCAAAAAGATCTTGGGAAGAAAAAATCCTTATATTTATTAAAGTTTTAATAAGTGAAATTAAAACATTATTAGTTAACTATATATCAAAAGGGAACCTTATGAAAACCATTCTAACAACGTTTAATGGATAGCAGCACATACAACACTTTAGTTAATCTACAATTTGCTCAGTGGAACTCACAAAGTCTTTACCCCAAGTGGCTAAGTCTTGAAAATCTACTTATTCAACAGAAAATCCATGTGGCTATTATTTCAGAAACATGGCTGAGCTTGGACACCATCCTTGGTATAGCACAATCAATACTAGCAGAACCAACGTCTAACGCTGCACAAATGTTATACGATATGGTGGCGAGTGCTCATCAGATAGATAATTAAGTAGTTTTTTTTTTTCAATGAGTTTACTCAACTGTGTCATACAATAGGGCTGACATGTTAAGTACAAAAGCCCTTCCAAAATAAAGAATAAAAAAAATGTCATATTTTGTACATCTATATTTAGTCGATGCTTCATATTATTTTCTGATGGGTTCTGGGTAAATGGAAATGCAAACAAAATAATTTTACTAAGATTCTGCTTGCAATTTAATCTAGCAAAACAAGCTGTCATTTGCCTACTAATATAATCAATATTGCATTAGGGTTAAATGTACGGGATGTAATTTTATCAACTATGTCATAATATGGAGCACCGGGGTAACAATAATTAGTTATTGGCCCCCCAACACACCGAGTAAGTTGCAATCCCATGTTCTTTCCAAGTTCATCGCTATACACAATTATATTTAATTCATTTTTATTTGACTTATTAATTAAGCTACTACCTGAGTTTGTGATGGGTAAATGCCCACCATTGCTGAAATAAGGATTCAGTCAAATGCTGTAACATCTTTTTAAGAATACCAGGGTAAAATAATAAAATGAGGTACAAAAGGCGAGTGAATAAAAATATAGGTTTTATTATATGTTGTGTTTATATAGTAAATGTGAACAAAAAAGTACTGAAAAGACAAAGAATATGTATATAAGTAGAGCTATAGTTTTTAGAAAAGGTTACTTTAAGTGAAACCACTTTGATTTATTTACAAAATAGTAAAATTACAGATTTAATTAGTATTCATTTCCCATTTGTATTGCAAATGTAATTCAGGCGGCTCAAAGATATCTACTACAAATTCATTTGTCAGACCTGTGCTAGATCGTGAGATTTTAGCTTATTTATTGTATGTCTATTCAATCTGTAGTTCATACGGTATTATTGTAAATCAATAAAATGTTTGTAACTTGTAAATTATAAACAAATATTACATGCTGATTTTTATTTAGAAAGGTCCGTGTAAGCTTTAATGTGCGTGTTGTACAATTCGAAAACATCGCGTTCAAGAATTAGAAATAATTCTTCTTATCAAAGTCTAATGGACAAGGATAAAATATTTGCAAAATGTGAGCCATTTCACTTTCTCCTTTCTTTTTCTAAAAAAGAAAAGTGTAATGAATATTGGTCACTGATGTTCTTTCTATATTAAATATGAGTAATAGTGTGACTTAGCCATTGTATTCGGCGTTGTTATTTTGTTGTTCTGAATAATTTTTTCATTGTTAATGTAACTAAATACTCTTGTATGTAAATAAATTTTAAAAATCTAAAAGGTAAAAACCTTTAAAAGATTAACTTCTTAACAGGAAAGTCATTACCTGATGGTAATGACGGGGCACTTTATTAGAGCACACACGCACGGCCGTACACCCTTTTCTTGGAGCAACTGAAAGCATTATCTCTGTTATAAACCAAAGCAACTGCTAAAATATTATTCTGTTATGATAATGTAATATATTCAGCTTAATTACAAGTTACAAGTAATTACTATTCACAAGTAATTACTACTTGTTTATTTTTAGAAAACTATCAGTGTTATGAATTTATAGAGCAGGTTTTTATCGCCCAAACAGTATCGCCCAAACAGCGGGTACTGGTTTATGTCGTTTCTATTTCTTTTTTATATTTCAACACTCCAGTTTTTATTCTGACTCTCATTACAATGTCACTGTTTAGTATGTACTACCAGAATACACGAGGCCTGCATACTAAAACTCAGGAATTTAAACGTAATTTGCTTGCTAACTCTTATGACGTTATTTCACTGTCTGAAACTTGGCTTATCGACGGAATAAACAATAGTGAACTCTTTGACAACCGATATCTAGTTTGGCGTAGGGATAGAAACTTGTCAAATACTTAACAAAAATATTGTGGAGGGGTGTTATTTGCCAATAACGATGCAGTGCCCTGCATCGTGAACTTTCGGCAATTGATCGACCCGAATGGAGTTCTTCGGCAGAGGGTTTATGGGTTACGGTTACATACAAAAACGCCTGTCATGCCTCTAATAAGCTACACATCTGTACTTTTTACCGATGTAATGAAAGACATGGTTATTGCTTTACATCGCAGTTGCAAAACTTTAACTTTAATAGATCAACTGCAACTAATGTTCTTTCTTTGGTAGATTTCGTTACATCTTCTATGGATAACTAGAAGATTTCCATAGAAGATGAAGAAGAAACTACATATATAAAATAAATAAATGAATAATATTAAAACTAATAAAACAAAATATACAACATAACAGAAAAATTCATCAAATATTTTAAACTTTGAAAAGCCCACCCCGAGCCCTACCAGACGCAAATGTGCCTCTCAAACTGGCCGCATTACCTTGTTGGCCAGCAATGGACAACCTTTGCATCAAGTAAGAACCGGAACAAACATCTTTACCTCCCTCCATAAGTCGAAGGTTCGGACCCCCTGCAACCTGTAATTTCAAATACATGAAGTCATAACGTACCGTCAACATCGCGTATTTTTCTTTTTTGTCACATATTACGTGGACACCAATCATCTTCTTGCTTCCCTTCATTTAGGAAAGAGCACCATAGACGCAGTTGCCCACTTCTCTAAAAAGATAACCGACCACTAATGCTGCAATAATTCTAAGCCTGAAAAAACTGTCGAAGCTGCCTGCATAACTTGATTTAATAAAACGTCACGTCATATCAATAACACGTCAGTAAAATAATATGTATATTAAATTTGGTTAATCTTATAAAAAAATACACTTCTCACATCATCCACAAATTAAAACTCACTCATTTATCCACTCCAATCCACAATCACACACACTAAATATTCAAACAAGCTCTTTAATAATTTCTTATCATATTATTTAATTACCCAAAATAATGTAGTTTGTTTGTTTGTTTGTTTTACTCTAAGTTTATAGAGAAGAAAAAATTATGATCATTGCTGTTAAAAATTTATTCATATTGTTTGTGACAATACACACGGCATGCCGCCGCCGCGCCGCCGTTCATTTTTTATAAGATTAGAAGAAGAAGGATCGTAGGATGCAAGCCATCTACTTTGTACCTGAAGAAGTATTTCATATCAATGAAATAACTAGTATTTTATATCCTTAGCGATGCCACCTGATACCTTAATTAGGGCGAATTTAAATAAATCTCATTTGATACATTTATTGATAACTGTATTCAGCGTGGATATGGTTAAATTCGTGGAAATGTACTAATGATATGCGATATCAATTTACACACAAAAAGGGATTGAGCGTAATGATAGGTTCACTGTGATCGAATGTGACTCCCGAGGACCATTGATCAAATTATGTGTAGGGTTAGGTCACGTAGGTTACGCAGCCTTAAAACAACATGAAAAGCTTATTTGAGTACTTGTTTAAAAAATGGCTTGTTAGGAGGCAAACAAAACATTTTTTTAAATTATAATTGCAAGTATTATATTTGTGTCATATTTGTGAATGAAGAGAAACACCATAAATGAATCGTTCTTTTTTTTGACGAGATATTTGAATTATTTTTTTTTATTATAAATACATTTTCATAAACTATTTATTAACGGCGTATCGAAAACCAGATTAGGTTTATACTTACACCTTATTATTAGCAAGCGCTAAGGAAACAAAATCATGGACTAACAAACATGGACTAGTAACGTAACCGAGTCTGTACATTAAATATTTTTTGTTTAGTATTCCTTATAGAATATCATAGTATAGTCTATCATAATAGAATAGAATATAAAATATAAATATAAATGTCACTTTTTAAATTCTTGTTTGCCCGTCACAAATGAAATTAAAACGTCGAAAATTAACTGGACCAATCTGTTTGAACTATGGCGTGAGCATACTTTACGAACCCGAGCAACTCATAAAGGGTTTGGCGAATTTTCCTCTAAAGTTCTAAAAAACTAATATTTTGATTTTCATGCTCACGTCTGACATTTTTCAAGATAGTTCCTTTCAGTAAGTCGACACGTTTCAGGTCTAAAGAAGTAAAAGCGAGGCTCAAAGCTGCACTATTATGACGTTTCAACTAAATCCTCTAAATTCGACGTCAACTGTCATCGTTATTCTAAGTTGTTTTTTTGTTTTCGAGATAAATTAATTCAGACCTAATCAAGAAATCCGAATTATGTTTATGTATTGCATGTCGAACTAGTTTTAGAATGGATATATTTCACGTAATTGCATTGTTATTTAATTTAAACTTAAACTTATGTAAAAGTATTTTTGTTCTCATATAATATTTGGTTGATTTTATTAATTAATTTGCAATCATATTTCCCAGAAATATGTATTTATCTGTATTCATGAAATACTCCCGCGTAAATATTATAATTTCTGTGTAAGGTAAGTAGGACTGTGTAATATAATTTTTTTAACTTTGTCATAGCCGGTAAACGAGCACAAGCACACTATCGAACAATGATAGTACAAACACCAACGCCAGTGAGCGTGCTTCGTATATCTAATCCTGCGAAATTTCAGACGTTTCAACCATTAATGTATCCGTTTAGCACGATACGTCTGTTGAACATTTATCTAGAGTTATAGCCGCTAGGGGTGTGTCAAAGTTTCGGTTACGTTTCGGGCACAAAGTTTAGGTCCCTCGTTTCGGTTTCAATGACACATAACAATAGATGAGTTTAGCGGAGTATAACTTTTTAACTAGCAAAATGTTTTGGCTACGGGTGTTTTGGACATACGTTTGACTTTGGCACAAAATAGTATCATAAATAAAAATATCAATTTATAAGATAATGTAGTTGCGCGTCACAGTAGAAGCATCAGCGTGAGCATCATTAAGTAGTTTTAGAATATATGGGAAGTAAAAATTGATCCGACATTCGGTTTCGGTTTCGGCCTTGTGATGGTTATTAGCAACTTTGTGTAACGTTGCATGTTACAAAACTCCTTTGCTTTTTATTCGTTTGCTGTATGAAAGAAGCAACATCGCTTTTTGCTTTACAATAATTTTACGCTTCAACTGTAAACTTAGCGATCATGCAAACTGCTGTAAAATTGACTTGCTTTTTTATTATAAAGTTAAGTATCGTCTAAAAGAGTTTGGTTTACATACTTTATTATTTTATTTTGTATATTAGCTATTATGTATTTATGGTATAGAATTTGCATATTTATATCTTGTTTATATAAACAAAGAAGCAAAAAGTATTAAAATAGATTAAAACTTATTTTACTAAGTTTCTTAATATTGATATCGTTTTAGATTTGCCCAAAACAAAATGGCAAACAAAACTCAATTTCAAATTTAGCAGAAGATACACAACAATGTGTCGGTTCAGGATAAAAACTGCAACCATCTTGCAAACAAAAAGTTAAAGTTTAAAATCGAATACAAAACTAAAATCTATTGTTAGATAGCGTTACCACATTTTAACCTGATAACTACGTCTTGTCATAACTAACAAGCTAGCACAATTGTCGTCGGAAGCTCGCAATTAAGTTTAAGATATTGTCATGTTAAATGTAATGGGCCCAAACACGAAGGATTTATTAGTAGCCATTCCACATTCACCAACAGGCTCCGTCATCAGAACTTCATCACCAAAACAATTATGTTTATTATATAAAAAAATAATTACACGAGCTGAAATCCATCGAATTATTTATTTAATATAATTTTTTATTAATCACTCATCAGTCTTTATAAAATAGTTACCACGGTTACTGACGGGCGAGTGGCGTAGAGGGCAGCAGCCCTTCCTCATATCGCGGATGTCCCAGGTCCAAGTCCTAGGCGGGGCATTAATTTGTGTGATGAACGCAGATGTTTGTTCTCGGGTCATGGTTGTTTATATTTATATATGTTTAGTTACTCCTAACCTAAGCCATACAGTTGGTGTGTTTGTCTGGGGATTTAATATTATAAAATAGTTGTTTGATATTAAAAAGTTTCGTTGTATACGTCTCGTTTTATGCAATCGGTTAAAGACTACTTAAATACTTCGGAAGTAGTTAACTTACTTACTAATTAACACTTCGACATAAGCGACCTGAGTTAGATGTGGTACTTGTTAATAACTATAACTAACCTATACCAAGCAACTCAGATTATTTTTGCGAAAAAAAGTTTTATGTTTGGAACGCGAGTTATAATTTATTTTGAAAATTCGATTATTTAAAAGCAAAAGTGTACTTGTTCCAAATTTAAATTTCCTTCAAAATATTTTGAACATCATTATGAAATTTGTGCATTTTATGGAAAATGGATCGGCGTCAGGAAAATTTTCATGCTTTGATTTATATAAATCGAAGATGAAACTAAGTGATGAAAACATAAAACAATATCATTCAGATATTACGCTGTGCCTCTTTTAATTCGTAGAAGAAAATCAAAAATTATTAGATTTAATTAATGCATGATGAAAAGAAAAAAGTTGCTACAAAACCCACATTTTATTTTTCTCTAACCGCTCGAGTTAACAAATCATAATATTATTATGTTATTTCATTATTCCATTATTGTTCCGCCTACTCACACCAAAGTCGTAGTAAGCACGTAACCAATTCGAAAGAAAAACTGTTTTAGACATTCTGCTAAGAAATAATTCTTAGCAGAATGTCTAAAAAGGCAATCTGACTGCACACAACCCGCTCCGTACTGTGTATACGGCATGCTCCCGGATATTACACGGTTTTATCCACACCCTGCATCCGGGCACCCAGCTTCATTGTATTGAGATTTTTGTAAAACTGCATTTATAAAAGATTTTTGTGTTAAATATTATAGTATATGAGGGAATGTTTATTTCAGTTTTTAATTACGGAAGTTTTATATTAAGTTACGGTATGTTCAAAATGGATTGGTAGAAAACGAACTGATATTGAATAACTCTGAGTCATATAAATTTAATATTTTTTTAACTACATTTCTAAAAAACGGAACGTTTCAGGATGCATTGGCATAATTGTCAATCACTATAAAAGTGAGCTGAAATGTGTATTGTAAGTAATTTTATCATAAGTTTTTTTTGAAATATTGTATGCCATCTGACTTTTTAATTTTTGATACGCAAGGCAAAGCAAAATAGTAAAATGGAAACAAACACCAGACTAAGCACGTCCTACGCACGCGCTGCAATATGCCGAAATGATATGCTAAAACTCTCAAAAGTATGGCTATACGCATGCAAAATTAGTTTAACCGGAATGTACTATAAGCTTCGAATAAGGTTAACAACTAAACCCAAAACAGATTGACTGTGTCTTTCTTAAAAAAAATAATGTTTTCATCAATTAAAATGTAACACATTTAATTACCTTCAAATGTGTATAAATTTAGAATAAGACTGTAAACCTATGATTGATGCAACCTTATCTGTAAATATAAGTATTTATTTCATTTATTATTTTGGTTCTAATCATGTAAAGACATATATAAATATATAACAATTGTTACAGTTTCAATGAAGATATGATAAGTACTAGTTTTCAGAGATATAAACTAAATGTTGATAAAAGGTCAGCCTCTTTAACTTTTTTTTTTGTTTCCGTCCACGGGAAGGGCAGGAGGATAAAAAATGCTCTGACCCATACTCCGCGCGCGCGATCGGAGTTATGTGGGACTCGTCCCGACGCCTACCGGAACCATACCCACTAAAAAAACCCCCTGTTGGCTCGTGCATTTTTTGCTACTCAGTCTTCATCTGAGCGACGGCCAATTGGAGAAAAAGGCCGCGCTAGCGGGGCCCAGAAGGGGCACCCGCTGGGATTTACATAGCACTGAAGGTGCTCAAAGCACTGAAGGTGAATTCATAGCACTGAAGGTGCTCAGAAATGGAAAATAAAAAAATAGAATTTAAAGTTGCATTAAATAAATATTAAAGAAGTTAAATTAATTCGAATTTACGTTAGAATTAGAAGTTGCGGCCGGGGCTAAGAGATCTAGCGTCACCCAACTAGCACAAATGGTTGCGAATAAGCTTTAGAGCGTATCATAGTGCAACTTAAGGTGCTAGCGATAAGGTCTATATCCTGCTCCAGACCCCTTATGCAACAGATATGGCCCTAAGTGGCACATTTTGTGACTAAAGGTGCAAATTGCAGCGCCTGCGCCGCTGATTTGCCACTTTGATAGAACTGTTGATTGAACGGTTGAGTGAACGATTAGATTTTGTTCATTCATACGTACGTTTCGTTTCTGTAGTTGCAATGTTGAGAATATTAATGGCGTGTGACAGTTTTTAAGTGACAACTACAAAACATAATTGTAAGTACCAAATACTTTTATTCAACTATTTGCTATATCTGTACTGAAAAATCAAGTGGGATCTTAACTTTACTGCAAAATGCGTATATGTTTATTAAGTAAATTTACACGCCATATTGATTTCATGAGAATTTTAACAAAAAACAGTGTAAATAAAATATGGTTATAGTAGTTTTAATATAAATGACCAAGAATATAATTGGTATAAAAAGAATTTTTAGTGAATTTACGTAGTATAGTTGTAAAATCACTTCTTTTGTTATAACAAAAACATGTTTAGTAAAAATAATGTAAATTAGAGGTTAGATTTTCATAAAAACATTCCATTAAAGATGGCGAATCGTTTTGTTACTAAAGGTAATAATTTTCACCCGCTTACTTCAATTTTTGCTGTTCAAAGTGCTAAAAATCACCTTTCTTATTACTAAGTGGTCCAGAGAAGGGCCATAGGAGTGAATTTACTTTATGTATGATTCTTTTGTTTTAGTAGGGAAAAAAGTTTAGGGCTCAATTGACAATACAAAAACCTTTTTTGGACAAACATAATGTAATACACTCTATATTGGTTAAGTATTATATATTTTAATACAATTATATTTTCATTTCAGCTATTGAAAGGAACTACAGATGTAGCATACAATACTTTGCCATGAAAACCAAACACTGCCACAGAGTCAAGCACCGAAAATTATATAATAATTCGTTAAAATCCAAAAGACACAAAAACTACAGGAGCGCTTTCCTTTTAAGAATTTTATAAGTGAAATGTTATAATAGATCAACATTATACAAATATGGTTGTTACCTTGTAAAAGTAATAACCTAATTATTTAATTTTAAATAAAAATCAGATAGCTGTTAAAAATGTATTTTATTTCCCTTTGTCGGTCAACACTCAGAACACAATTTATATGAATCTAATTATTCTGAGTTCTAATTCCAAAAGTTGAATGCGCATTGTAAAAAGTGTTTTGGCTAACGTGTCATTAAGGTTAACGTGTCATTAACCCGCTAGCGGGTCTTCCGCCTGTAGTGAAAGTTGCACTGAAGGTGCTCAAAGGGACATGAGTTGGTGGCCGTTCTGGGCAGCCTCCGGTGAAGCCGGGGCTGGGCAGAGGTCGGCCGAAGCATGATTTAGGGATCAATTCATTTAAATGAACCTATAATGAATTGAGAAGGGAACTATGCTCCGCCAGAGCTAGCAAACGCTCTGTCGGAGTACGTGAAGCCCTAAGTTTACGGGCTAAGACTGCGATTTCACTAACATCGATATTTTTCATAGCGTCGCAGACGATACGCATATCATCTGCTACGGAGGATTGAGGAGTGGGTTTGTATGGGCGAGGAGCCGGGATGGGATTCGATGCGGGGCGCTGCCTCCAGTTTTCTGGGGCAGGCCTGGACTGTGTAGGCTTTGCAGCCGGAGGAACTCGGCTACGCAGCGGCGGAAAGTTTTCTTGAGAAAGGCGCGGGGCCTGTTTGGGTGCCGCCCTTTTGAAATTGGAGCGCATACAACGGGGTGCACGAGGGCAGCCCCTGTAATTTGCGGTGTGGCCGGACTGGCCACAAAGCACGCAATCGGGAGGAGAGGGAGTTTCAGGAGTGCGATTGCACTCCTTAGTGAAGTGCGGGACCAGGCACTTGACGCACCTGGGCGGTGCGCGGCAGTTGGCCGCCGCGTGCCCGTACAACTGGCACCGATGGCACTGGCCGGGATGACCGCGGCGATGAGGCGCCTCGATCGAGATCCCAGAGAGGCCGCATATAGTGCTAACCCCTTTGAGGATCTCCCTGGACTTGGGGACGTTGGCGAGAACCACCAAAGCGAGAGGGTGTTGCCTCCCGTACTTGCTGTGCATTTTATGCACCGCGAGTGCCGGGAAGCCTTGGGACTGCAGATCCTCTAGGATAGCCTCGTTCGATAATTCGAACGGGACTCCCCTGAGTACCGCTCTGATCTTACGCTCTTCTGACAGAGCATAAGTGTGATAAGCATATTGCTTATCGGTGCGGAGCTTAGTCAAAGCTCGGAAATCGTCTATCGACGAGACAGTGATTTTAATAGATTCACCCGAGTTTACCGCTCGGGTGTAATGGATCTTGTGCTCATTGCACAATGTCGAGACCTTAGTCCATTTACCCTTTTCCCGAAGGAAAACGGGTGGTGGGACCTTGACCTTGACAGAAGTTGGGGCCGGAGCGGGTGTTGAAGACACCGGGGCAGCTGGCGTTGAAGACGCCGCAGGGGGTGTAGGGACGGGCGTCGAGGGCGCCGGGTCTTGTTTCGAGCACTTTTTAGAGCGCTTTTTAACAAGGGTGAAAGAGGGAGGCTCAGGGCCAGTTGGGGTGGCGTCCGAGGATGACTCGGTCGCGGGTGCGCGCTTGCGGCGCGGAGGGGCGTCTACTTCGCACTCCATGTTACTGGAGGAAGGGGACGCGGGAGGGCCTAAGACCAGAGGAGTCTGGGGAACTGGGGTGGCCTGAGGGGCCAATGTGGACATTAACGTCATGAGATGAGGGATAAGAGAATCTAAGAAACGGTACTTATCAGCATTTATAGACATGCCTTCAGTATTTTCAAGTAACTTTTTCCTAAACTCGTTAAAGCTTAGGGAAGCCATTGCGGAGGGGTTGGGGAGGGACAACAATATATAAATATATATACTATGAACCTATCAACGATGACTAACTTCCTTAAACCACCCTACACGCAGTGGGGCGGTTGAGGACGACGCGGATAACTTACTCGAACACGAAGACTCGAGGCACCTGGAACGACGAATTCCCGTCGACGAAGCTCACGTTCCACGAAGTACGGTTAACAACCCACTGTCCGCCGTGAAAACGGCGTTAGAAACTTATTACGGTATACAACTATAAAATTATTTATTACGGCAACAACCAGTGAAATTTGGGTGCTCGATTAGCGCGGGGGCTAAGGGAGCGGGAAGGCGTCTGCGATCTACGTGCGCTCGAGAACGCACGCAGACCGAGACTGCACTACAGGTATAAATTACCACTTAAAGTAGCAATCCACACTCGCACTGTAGCTTAGAGTGGTACAACAGTGGTAAGGTGCTCAACTTTACCCTGTAGGTGGTATTAATTGAAAATTTGGAACCCATAGACCATTTTATAGACTTTATTTATATTTACCACTCCTATGCAGTAAGAAGTTGTAATTTTTACTCAAAAAGCACCGATAAAGAATTACAATTATTACTAATGTGCTAGTTGGGCAGCTGCGTCACTACGTTCGTGTGCACGTTTTTCGGTCTAGCGACTTTGAATTTCGAATCTAAGACAGGAGCAGTATAAGAGACTGAATCTCGAACTAGAGGATTGGGATGGGATTTGGCGCGTTTGAAGAACGATTCTGAGAGGGTTTTAAGGTGCTGTTGCACTGTAGGTAGTTCAAGATCTCTATGCAGGTCCGCGTTACGCACGTACCACGGTGCGTCTGTAGCCCTGCGGCAGAAGAGATTTTGAACTACCTGCAGTTTGTGCAGGACGGAGGGTTTGGCGTGGGCAAAGACTGGCGAGGCATATGTCATGATTGGTCTAACGCAGACCTTATACAGCGTACGTTTGTTCCTGAACGACATTTTACTTTTTCTACCTAACATACTATATAAGCGGCCTAAGTAAAAACGGGCGAGTTTCGTTACTCTATCGACGTGTGGCTTGAAAGAAAGCGTCTGGTCTAAGGTGACGCCTAAGTATTTGGTTTCGCTTCCAGGGGATGGGAGTACCTAACATTCGAACGTGCAGATTGTCAGTGACATGACGTTGTTTGCTGTCGAAGTAAACCGCAGAACTCTTGTCTGGGTTCACATCGATACGCCATTTTTGAAACCATGCACCGAGGGCGTCTACAGCCTTTTGGAGTCTGGTGGTGAGACCCGGGACACTTTGGCCTTTGGTGTAAAGGGCTGTGTCGTCGGCAAAGAGGGCGAGTTCGACGTCTTTCGGCGGAATGGGAAAGTTGTTAGTGTACACGATATACAACAGAGGGGCGAGGACTGAGCCTTGAGGGACTCCAGCCTTTATGGGACGAGGCGCGGAAAGCGTGCCTTGATGTTTGAAACGAAACGTGCGGTCTTTGAGAAACGACGCGATTATCCTAACTAGGCGAGCCGGTAAGCCTATTTTGTAGAGTTTATAAACGATACCGCTGTGCCAGACTTTGTCGAAAGCCTTAGCGTTTCGGATAGAAGCCGTCGAGTATGTACTCGACGATTCTATGGACTTGCTGAGGGCAGGAGTGCTTACCGCGGAAGTCGAACTTGTGGGAAATGATGATGGGATCGCCATCCGTTGGAAACAGATGGTTCCGCATTCGAGAGAGTATGACTCTTTCGAGAAGTTAAGACATTGCCTTGAGGGGGCTGATGGGTCTGTGATTAGCCGGGATATTCAGAGGTTTACCCGGCTTGGGAATGCCTATGACTGTCGCTTCTTTCCAGGCTTTTGGAAAGTAGCTATGGTCGAAGCAGGCATTGAAGATAATAGCTAACAAGGTAAGCACCGGTTGAGGCAGGTGTTTGAGTGCGTGGTTAGAAATACCATCCGCACCCGGAGCCTATTTGGACTTTTGACTTCTAATGAGAAGCAAGATTTCATCATTAGCGACTGTGACGGGGTCGTCGGTGATAGGGAGAGATTCTCTGCGGAGAACTTCATCCTCCACCGCCTGGATGTGGGAGGGATCCGCGGGTTGCGTGCTGGGCGAACATTGTGCCGCTATGCTGTCGGCGAAGCATTCGGCTTTCTCTTCGGCTTCAAAGACAATAGTGCCGTCGAGACGAGTGAGAGGAGGAATGTGAGAGGCGGCGTCTACGCGTAAGGCTCGGGCCATACTATAGTATGCTTGGTGGGACGGGGAGATATTCTCCATGAGATCGCTAAACTGAGCGTCTCGGAGTTCCGCGAGGCAAGACCTAACTTTACGTTGTAGTTTGTTCGCAGCTGATCTATAGGCAGGCGTGGGATATTTCTTGGCTCTCCGGAGAGCCGCGTTCTTAGCTTTAATAAGATTGCTAACGGCTAAGGGTAGATTGGGTATACTTCGCTTAGCAACCTTTTCGTTTACACTGATGGCTGAGTTGATAGCATCAGTGAGGGAGTCGACTAATGAATCTATTTTGTCCGGGCTATCTAATTGGTCGGGCGAGATCGCGAGCGGAGAGTTTGGGGCCTCTAAGGCTGAAGCTAACGTATTTTTAAAACCTTTCCAGTTGGTAAAGGTCTTAGTAGGAGTGACGTGATTGTTAGGCGGCCCTAGCACGAGGGAGACGGGGCAGTGATCAGAGCCAAGGTCATCGAGCGGTTCGATAGATCTGAGATCGAGGTTGATTTGTTTGACGATCACAAAATCGAGGATGTCAGAAGAGTAGTTAGGGTTGCCGGGATAGTGAGTGGGCGTGACGGGAGAGATGACGTCTAAGTCGAGCTGCTGAGTGATTTTAAAGAGTTCTCTACCGCTTTGGTTGGTCGATAGGCACTTCCAGTCAGTATGTTTGGAGTTAAAATCTCCAAACATAATGACTGAATGGCCGAGGGCGAGAATGGCCTCGAAGTCGCTAAGGATAGGTCTGGTATGATGGATGTCACTAGGTATGTAGATCTAGGCAGATAGACTGAAGCTATGATGACGGTCGGATGACCAATCATAGCCAATCTACACACAGTGGCCTCCATGTTGAGGAGAGGAGGGGTAGGGAGAGGACAGCAATGGAATCCTCTTTTGAGATAAATAGCTGTGCCGCCGTAACCGTCGGACCTGTCGTTACGAATGAACACGTAATTGGGAACAGCGAATCCCCTGGTGTGGTTTGGAGTGAGCCACGTCTCTTGAAGAAGCAATAAGTCTGGCTCGTTGTCCTGAAGGAACAGTTTGAGCTCAGGAAAGTTAGTGCTGAGACTACGAGCGTTAAAAGAAACTAGGGATAAGCCCTTGGGTTTGATACGACCGGACGCGGGATTTACGGGTCTAAATATTATATTTGCTTATTTACGAATTTATACAAAAATAAAAATAAAAATTTATAACGAATTTAGAAGCGAGTGATGCTCGGCTAACGCAAATAAACGCTCTTGAGGAGAGCGGGCGGCTCGCAGTTTGCGTGCGAGAACGGAAATTTCCGTAATGTGGACGTTTTTAATGACGTCGAACACGGTCTTCATGCCCTCTTGGCTGAGGAGCGCGGAGCGCGCGGGCAACCCCTGTAGTTAGCGCAGCACACAGGCAGGGGGGTAGTGGATTCGGGAGTGCGAGTGCACTCCTTTGTGGAGTTCACTCGGAAATGAGGATCCAGGCACTTAACGCACCTGGGAGGAGCTGAGCAGTTAGCCGCTGTGTGGCCGTAGAGCTGGCAGCGGTGGCACTGCCCAGGGTGACCATGGGGGTTGGGACGCTCGATGGAGATATTCGAGAGTCCGCAGATTGTGCGAGCAATAGACAAGATAACTAAAGCTAACGGAGAACGCCTACCGCGGTTTGAGTGCCTCGTACTATAAGGGATTGAAACAGGAAACCACGTGTGTATAAAGCAATCCACACGTGGTGTAAAGCGCGTTTAAGCTAGGCTGTTAATGCTCTTTAATTTTTTTAATGTAAATATTATATCTTATTTTAATATTATCCAGTAATAAACTCGAGTTATTTAGCCATCCAGTAATACTAATTTAATCGAGATCCAAGATTTTCAATGAAAATAGTTGTTTTTGTACCGTTAAGAATTTTTCAATTGTACATTATTTATTTTGAAAGCTTTTCATTAAAAGTTTAGGTATTTAGTTTATAAAACACGATTTTATAATTAATTGTACCTTATTAAAGAAACAATCGAAAATAGTTTGTTTTGTTGATTACTATTAAACATTTGACATTAATTTGTGTTATGAATATAAATGTTTGTTCTCGGGTCATGGTTGTTGATAATTAATTATTGGTGTATCCTTATTCTGGGGTCCCTCCAGTTCGCTGTATGGTCTTCCATAACACAAGCTCTGCTTTTTTTAGGCCATACATTAATGTGTTTGTCTGCGGATTTATTTTATAATTTTGAAGAAAAAAAATGTTCTAAAGTTTTGTTTTATTACATTTTTTCAAAGAACTCTCCACCAGCGACTAAACAAAGTTTAATACGTCTGAGCTAATTTTCAAATCACATTTTCCAGACTGCAAAAGGTACTTTCTCAATGGTCTTCTCGTTCGCTGTGAGCGCAACTTCTGGGCTGTAAGGCAGAAGACCCTAAAGTTATTCTGTCTGGTGTCCTGGAAGTCCCTCGTCTTGATCGCGGAATGCGCGGGCGCGTTGTCGTCATGGAGCAAAAAGCCTTGAAGTCCTGTGTTTGTCGCTTGTTGGTTGCAGCAGCAAATGCTTCTGGTTAGCATTTGATAGTGTACCACGCCATTTATGCCTCTTTGGTATCTCAAGGGAAGTGATACTAAAACCCCATTAAGAAGAAAAATTGGCAATCAAAATTTTTCCAGCGCTTCTCGATAGTTTCACTTTCAGGTTTCTTACAGGCGTTGGTTTGTTTTGGAACAGCCATATTGTTGAATGGTGCTTTGTTTTTGGATCGTATTGATAAGTCCAAGATTGGTCATCTGTTATGATATCGTAAACACCATTCCACCATTCCACGCAAGGTCACTTCTGAGCATCGGTGTGGTTGAGGGGTACCCAACGCGAAACAATCCTCCTTCTTCAAAGGTGATTGCGTAGAATATCATGAACACTTCCGATCTAATGTGCGGATTGTGTTGAACCTCCTCGTATGTGTCAATTCCTCAATTTTCCATTTGTAGCACGTTTTCTTCCGCAACAGAAGTCAAAGTACGACCACTTCTTTCTTCATCCTTTTAGTTGAAGCGGTCGCACTTAAACTCGTTATACTAGAGACACACCTTTGCATTAAAAGGCGCCTTATGTGTAGTAAAAGCTGTTTGAAGTGAATCAAACGACTCATCAGGTTTCAAGTTAGACTTGAAGTCGTAAAATACCAATGCACGAAAATGTTCAGATCTATTTTTATATGATACACTATTCAGGGGAAATTTAAATTCGGCACATATATTTTTTTACTTTTAAATAATCGAACTTTCAAACTAAAATTAAAAAACCTAAAATATAACTCGCCAGCGATCCAAGTATTTATCACAAAACTTTCTGAGTGGCCTGGTAATTAATAAAACTTGATAGTAGATCACACTCAGGAGAATATTTTCTTTTTTTAGCATGATATTTTTAGAAATGTAAAAATAAATCTTTTTAGTTTGGAGAGTCAAAATGAGACTAATTTATACGTGTGTTTTGATATAGACGGTTTTGGTTTAATATAGTTTACAAAATCAGCATAACTTATCATATCAAAACTTGGAGTTGGTCTCTTTTTGCATTATGTAGGATCATTGTTCTCAAGCCAGTTTTTACTCAACAAAAGCGGATTTTATTTTTGTTTTATTTTTGTTTTCGACGCACAGTCATCCCGTGTGATCTTCATTTTTTATTGGCAGTCTTTTGAGTTACAATTTTTTTTAATGCATGTTCAGATATGATCTTGAAGTTCCGGGACCGTTTTGGGGATACACCATAGTGCACGCTAACCTAACGTCAGAATGGCACGCATATAAGACTTATTCTGTTGCATAAGATACACAGTTTTCGCAAGCATAGGTATAGTTTGGTACAGTTTAAGTACAGTTGTTTGGTTCTCTTTCGTGACTATTCAAAAAACATGCGCGCCATCCTGATGCGTACAATATTTCGACATTTGAAAATATTCTGGAATTATAAAAAAATAATTCCAGTTCAAAAGAGTCCCCTGAAAGCAGCGTTTGCGATGACAATAAATATAGGTAAATTTATTTATTTATTTAACATTCACAAAATTTAGAAAACAAAAAATATTTTTTCCCATCGGCAACTGAATGTGGCGTGCTCATGAGTCTCGAGCCCACAAATATTCATGTGTCAGATAATAAAGGAAAAATCAAAACCGTGTAAAAACATGTGGTTTATTAAATTATCACCTACAGTTAATCTCTTCAAAAATCTTATTCGTTTACCTATATACATTAGTTTTCGACAAGACCATTCATCAGTTATTTTATTATTATTATTTATTATTCAATATATATTTTTTATATTTTTGATTTTTATAAATATAGTATTCAAAATTGACAAGTATACAGATTCGTGAAAGCTCGGAGAAAAATATCAGCTATACGAAGTACTAATCCTACGCAGACGTAGTCACTGGCAAAAGCTTGTATTTTATAAAATTTTCTACTTGATGAGCATTTATAAACAAAATAATGGACCAGCAAAAATGTCTCGCACTACACACAAACTCGTGCAAATTTCGTATTGCGAGACAGCCAACCCAGGGTAAACATACTTTTGCTCAAAGAAAAAATATTCATAACTCGAAAACAACCATTTATATTCATCTCACATGAGTTGTTCCGGGGCAAGGCAGAGAGCCACACCAGAGACAACAAAAAACTGGCTTTAATACACCTCCTATTGCAATTAGTTTAAACCAAAAGTTTCTGATTCCTCTTTCAATCACAGTCCATACAATACACAACTAAGAGTGCGCTTTATAATACAAAACTAAAGTGAGAATAACAACACAAACAATAACACGTAGATTTTCCACTAAAGCAAAATAATGTGAACGTAATAGACGCGTATGGAAATTTATGTGAAAACTCCTAGTCCTCTTTTAAAATGCTCTGACAATATAATAAATAGCAAGTAATGTGGCCCCAGCAAACGGCGCATGTATCCTTATTTTGCATATAGACTAATAACATTGTAAACGAATTGTTATTGGGTTTTCTCTTTGTTTAGACTTGTATATTAATGGTCGTTTGGGGCAAACATTTTCTTATGTTCTTGTTCTTTTTTATCATTACTGAGTGAGGTTTATGATCAATTTTGTGTGAATAAAGAACTTAATATTGATTATGGTTATCCTGTTTCGTTCATGAAATATATTCAGTTTAGTACTAGTATCACGTAGTAGTGAATTCTAAAATGCTCCTAACTGAACAGTACAAAATTTTTTTTTGCATCTAAAATACCAAAAGGTGAGCACAAGGTTAAAAAACGTTTTGAATAAAAAGTACAATACGCTCAACATCAAGTCATTATTGTGTTACATTTTACCTGTTTTTTACCTTACCTACATTGTGTCTATCCTACCTGTATGGTAAAAAGAAGTGTTTTGTTTGAAATTGCTATAGCGCGGCTGTGATCGCTGTCATATTCAATCTATGCACTTAATTCTTATCAATTTTGCCAAAATTTTAGCTTAATTTAGTAATGAACATGCTACCAAAAATTGTTAATAACATTTCCAATTTACCGTAACTCAATAGCTTGTAACCATACGTTCGGCGTTAACTTTGAATTCTACCTAGTTCTAAGGAATTTCACCGCACCGCTCATGATACCGCGATACGTAACGCGAGAGCTCCTGGGACCGCACTATAAGTTGGGATATAAAGTATTGGATGATACAAATGTGCTTCTTGTCACATCCAGCCTTCGATGTATGGCTCTCAAGAGGATAGAGGTACGTTTGATACATTTCGTATTGTGAATCTTAAACTTCTTAAACAATTTTTTTTATACTTCGCTTGGTCACAGTGTAGATTTAGCATCGCAGATTATTCAAAGAAATTTGAAGTTTGGTAGTTGCATGAAACTTAATCTTCTTACAACGGTTAGAATGCTGAACTGCGAATTTTTGTTATGTACATAAAGTTATTTAAATGATTTCACTAATATTACATTATTTCAGGACTCAAGTATTGTCTGAACCGAAGAAACAGTATATAGATACTTGGATGCTGCGATATAGCTTTTAGCTTTGGTATTATCATCATATATAAGATTACTCATACGAATATACACCCTTGCTGGGAAACATTCGTATAGTAATTATTTCAGGATATTAATATTAATATGAGTATAATAATATATATTAAATATCATAGTATAGTAAATAATATACAATATAATATTTAATATGAGTATTTATAGCGTCTATATTTTAATTTGATTCCAGTTTTTGAATATAGTTACTGAATGATGAAGCTAGTATTAATTGCAAATAAAAATTATTTATATATCTTTTGCAACATTAAGAATATGTAAAAGTATATAACATAAAAAAATTTTTGTCATGTAAATAGTGAATTATACATATTTTTTTATAAATATTATTCCTATATAGGTGAATGAATTTGGCTTGATTAATCATCGTTTACGTTTCCTTAACTTCAAAACTCCGGGATTGTCGGTGGATTAATCGGCATTCTGTACTATTTTCAACTTTCATTTTCATTAATGTAATGTCGTGTGAAACAAGTACCTTCTTCTAGGTCTACCTGTCTTTCTATCATGTTTTCAAAAAGTCGTCATGTCGCATTACATCATTATATAATGGAAATCGTTACTTAGAAAAACAACGAATTAGATAAATAACGTCAGTATAATTCCAAGGGTAGGCTAAACATTCATTACTGTACAAAATTGCGTAGTAATCCCAGAGAATGAGCATGTAAAAAAAGCGGTTGGGTGTTTTCTCTTAAGTAAATTTTAAAGGAGTACCGAAACGGGTGAGTATTACTCGGCTTGATTTAACTGGGTTCGATTTATGCTCTCAAGGCACGCGAGTAACAACCACGTTGGTGTATGGCTTGAGGGATAGGCAGATTAGTAAAAATGTACATAGTAAAGTTGTAGCCAATATTTGCTCCTACAAATAACTCCTTACAAAGCTTCTCGAAGTGAGCGTGTGTGAAAGTTTGCGTTATTATAAGTAAGATGAATGTAGTGTAGTATACTAACTGTATTTACTTACTTTTATCCTAATTTGCAAGAGTGATTTTGTCACAACCTGAATTATTTATTTGATTAGTAATAACTACCCGCAGCTTCATTCGCATATTTGTCAGTTACAATTATTTTATTTAGGATGAATGGTTAACTGTACCGTTTTCTGTACACAAACAATGTGGAAGGTCAGGAAAAAAGTTCCTTCGTATTTTAAATACAGAATGAAGACAATTTTTTTCATAGTGTATTTTAATGTAATTATAATATATATGGACTGTTTTGTTCAATAACTCTTACAAATACTTTTTTTTGCGTTGTTTGGCTCAATAGCCACCTTTAGAAGTTATGTGTTAAATCAGCGTAATTCATTCGTTAAAATATCAACAGTAGGAGATCTGCTTTTTTAAGATGCCTGTTCTTAGAGGCGTGCACAATAAATTACCTGATCATTGCCATGTGCCTTCCTTCCATGACACAAAGTCTGAGATCTTTCCGACTTCTTTTGAACTCTGGGTTTTAAAAAATTTGGACCAAACCGTACATATGATTTCAAGAAATGGTTAGTAAAATCGTCTACATCAACGTAATCACCGAAGCATCAGATGTGGTTTACTAGTTCATGCTAAAATTATTGAGGGTTTTAGATTTGGGTAGTTGTAGGTTTGAGCGTAGACTACTTCAACTGAGATCGTTCAAGTGTTGGACTCATATTCCGTACCATCGTAATCCAAACCCATTTGCGATGTTCCGGATTTGTAAAGAAGGATTACATCACATAGAAATCTATTTCCTTCATGAAGTCGATCAGCAGTGGTGCAAGAGCACCATTGCTTCACTTTCAACTCATCGCTGCTTCGTTTTCCTAATAACGCGTTGAAGTTACCATGGCAATTCTGTTACGTATGGCTCTATATATGTCCTCCTATATAGTCTCAATCTCATCTTAAGGGAGCGTTGAAGTCGCAGCATGAACCTGGATGATCTTCAATAAATAACATTTCGTGATTCAGAAACGCTACCCTAGTTAACACAGTCTTGACACTATTCTAGAGGGATTTGTCATCTAAGAACCCGACAGCATCTTGAGGTAGTTGATAGCCCTCCTAGTAGTAAAACAGATTTCCGGATTTAAAGATTATCGATTCTTCATCATCGACCAGGTAATTCAAAGATGTACGATATGTATGGGTGATGTTTTAGCCATCACTCGGTCACCAGAGCCACGTCCGGGTAGGTGTTTTGTTTATGAATAGTAAATATGACAATAATATCGATTTTTGACGCATTGCCAACCGTAGGCGTCAGTTGAAATTGCTTTTGTTCCAGTTATTGCACTGGATGTCCCTTATCTTTGATTGCAACACGATCGTGATTTTGATATGGGTCAAATTAGAAAGGGCTGTAGTACCGCCCTAGACGAGATCTTAACAAAGAGAGTTTACTACCAGTAATCGACTCATAATAATTATTTCATAGTCACTTACGTTTCATTATTATAAATATAACTATAATTGTATCTAGTAACAGTTTTATATAATACAATAACAGTTTTGAGATGTTATTTACGAATGTAAATAATTAATAATAAGTTATGATGTAAACAAATACAGTTTATTTATACAATGTTTAATTATTCAATGTTAAAGGCTTTACAGGCCTTCCGTACGTAACTTGCGACCCGGGTTTGAAGTTAATTGAATTTAGCAGTATACCTACACACAACCTTCGATGGCTTCAACTCCAAACAAAGGGATGTGCGTTTTAATTCAAACTGTAAGTTCACGCTTTCCAATTATCCCCAATTTCGATTCTTAACTTGATACACATAATTGGTTGATTTATTTGATTGTTGGTTGTGTCTCGGATTGGTCTTCAAGGATGTGTCCTTTGATTATTTTTTGTCACAAATTGTAAAAGATATTGGTAGAGAAATTTATGATACCTTTATTAGAGCAAAATGTGCATGAGGGTAAAAAAAATACTTTTTGGAGAAAATTAATCTACGATGTTTTAGTTGAATGGTGGTACTGTGTTATGAAATCCAAAACCCATAGTTCAATTGACGACCAAGTAGCGTAGTGGTTAGCAGCCCTGCCTCATACGCCGGAGGGCCTAGGTTCGAGTCTTGGCCGGGGCATTCATTTGTGTGATGAACACAAATGTTTGTTCTCGGGTCATGGTTGTTGATATTTATATACGTTTGTTTATTCTGGTTTCCCCCCCAGTTCGCTGTATGGTCAACCTAAACACAAGCTCTGCTCACTTTGGGGCCATGCAGTTTGTGTGCTTGTCTGGGGATTTATTATTATTATTAAAAATTCAATTCAAACATCTATTTTTTAACAAGTCCTTCGCTTCCCAGTACTGTGCCATTCGATTGATACTAATTCAATATCTTGCTTGAGTAAACTGATCGAAATTCGAGTGGTTTGGTAACCATTAATTCAAAGATAAATCTTTGTTCTCTTATGCTTTCTATGCAAGTATAAACACATTTCTTTAAAATTCGATATAACTAGTGAGGAGAAGAGTCACTTGTCTATAAAAAATTATCCCAGGCCTGGCGCCAAAAAATGTATCTCAGTATTCTCTTTGTATAAAGTACATAAATACTGTGTTGTTTATGTTAAACGCCCTCGGTGTATGGTTTCAAAAATGGCGGATCAATGTGAATCCAGACAAGAGTTCTGCGATTCCAAACGCCGCCGTCGTCCCGCTGACGATCCCCACGTTCGAATGTTAGGCATTCCCATCCCCTGGAAGCGCAGTACTAAATACTTAGGCGTCACCTTAGAGCCGACGCTTTCTTTCAAGCCACACGTCGATGAGTATTGAAACTCGCCCCTCTTTACTTAGGCCGCCTAAATAGTATGTTAGGTAGACATAGTAAAATGTCCTTTAGAAACAAACGTTCGTTCTTTAAGACCTGCGTTAGACCCGTCATGACTTATGCCTCGCCAATCTTTGCCCACGTCAAACCCTCCCAACATTCCTCCAAACCCCTCCCACACAAACTGCAGGTGGTTAAAAATCTCTTCTGCCGCAGGGCCACAAACGCACCTTGGTACGTGTGTAACGCGGACCTGCACACAGATCTTGAACTACCTACAGTGCAACACTACCTCAAAATGCTCTCGGAAGCGTTCTTCAAACGCTGCGAAACCGACCCCAAAAGTGCGCGCGGTCGGAGGGGAACAAAAAAGTTGTTTATGTTTTGTTTTCAGTGGCTAAAATGTCAATAATGATCTGTTTCTGCTTATACGACATATTTCATTTATTTTGTTTAGCATAAAACCCCGCGTATACTTTTATGCTCATAATTCGCAATTATTTCAAGAAAAATCGACTGAGGTGTGTAAAATAAAAACTAACAAAATAGCACGTTTTATTGACAGTAAGCATTTAAAAAATACTCTATTATATTAAATTTTTTTTATTGAAAAAGGATTAGACGTTTGTCTTCTATCTCACCTGATGGAAAGTGGCGATGAAGACGAAGGTGTTACTCGTTTATCCACGAAATACTTATTCACTCAACGCTTGAAAGAACTAGGACTATAGTTTTCTGGAAAAACAGACGTAGGCAGTTCATTCCACACCTTGGCTACCCGCACCAAAAAGGAACTATCGAAGCGTTTGATTCGACATTCGATAAAGGGATGGAAGGCCTGTCTGCGTCTAGTAGTCCAATGTAAGAAGGGTGTGGGTTCAACCTGATCAAAAAGAGCATTCGCGCATTTTCCAAAATGTAATCTCTAGACGACTGCTAAACTGGCAACTTTCCGTCGATGGTCGAGGTCTTTGCAGTTTTTTGGTGGTGAGGTCAAAATTGTTAATAATTTTTCAGGCTCTTCGGTCAACTGCGTCCATCGCTTCTAGTTGGTACTTTGCAGAACCATCCCAAAGGTTAAAGTACTCCATACAAGATCGAACTTGACCGGTGTACAAATTAAGTAGCTGTTCAGAGCTGAAGTACCGTCGGGCCTTCGAGATGATTCCCAACTTCTTTGAAGCAGTTTGAGCCATGGACACAATTTGTTGCCCGAAGTCTAGGTGGTCAGTTAAGGGTACAGAAACATTTTGGAAAGTGGGCGTTAGGTCGAAACTGCTCTTTTTCGCGAAGAATAAACACGCCTGTGTTTTCGACGGGTTAAATTTGACCAAGTTGGACTCGCCCCAATCGGACACTTTTTTTAAGGCCAAATCCACCCGCTCAATCATGGACTCTCTCAAAGCCCGGATTTCTTGAGGACTCATCGCGCATTGGACATTTATCTCTCTACAACGGTGCTGTCATCAGCGTAACCAATAATGCCTGGGGTTAGCAGGTCATTAATGTGCAGCAAGAATAACGTTGTAGAGAGAACAGATCCCTGAGGCACCCCGGCATTAATTGCCGTCTAAGACTACTAGAATTGACCGTTCCCTCATAAAATCAGATATCCAGTCGCAGAGCCCTTTAGGTATTCCGTATGCTGGAAGTTTACTCAAGAGACCATCATGACAGACCCTATCAAAAGCTTTGGCGATGTCTAAGGATACAGCTATAGTTTCACCGTGAGCTTCCAAGGCTTCGCTCCATAAGTGAGTGGCATATAAAAGAAGATCTCCAGTCGAGTGTCCACTGCGAAAACCATATTGGTTATCACTAAGGAGCTCGTTGGACTCAAGGTATGCCAGGAGACGATTGTTCAATACATGCTCCATAACTTTGCAAAGTATGGAGGTGATTGCAATTGGTCGGTAGTTGATAGGATCTGCACGGCTTCCCTTCTTTGGTACTGGTTGCACGTTAGCCAGCTTCCAGGAGACAACTCGGCTGCGCAGTGTTTTAGCACAACTGCAGGTATGCCATCAGGGCCACTGGCCTTATTCACGTCTAAATTCTGCAAGCATTTAAGAACCTCCTTTTGGATAATATGAACGTTACCCATTTTGGGTCCAAACTGAGGTAACTGGGGTGGGACTATTTAGACATGAATAGTCTGCAAAAAGATTAACAAAACACAAAACAAAAGATTTAAAAACTCTGGCTCTGAGACCAGAAAGCTTTGCTTCCTGAAGGATATGACGCCATCTTGTCTCCGATGTAACCAATGTGGTCAAAGCGAGCTTTCCTGATCACCTTTTCGCGAGACTTGGCGGCAGTATTGTATGTAGATATACTATGCTCTTTATGTATGACATTTATAACTTTAAAGCATCATGTTTATTGAAAATTAGTTAAGTTCATCACTTTAATTTCACCTTCCCTATTAAAATAGCAAAACTGGTGAAATGTCCTAAAAAATATCGTATTTTCTTTTCCAGTCAAAAATACTAGCTGAAAAAAGTATGCTACACTTTTACGGAATAAAATGGTGTTCTTTTAACTTTTTTATAATCGTCACAAAATTTTATTCGTAACATTAGCTGAAGTTCAGCGATTCTCACTCTTCATCATAATTTCATTTGAGTATCGCCCGCGTTCTCCCATCAAAGATGTCTTTCTGCAGTAATAAAAAAGGTAATTTTCTTGCAGTAATAAAACCTCCTGGTTGAATGAAGATTTTAAAAATTCTTGAGAAAATATCGTTGTTTTAACTTCGATGTAAGCTTTTAAACTCCACGTCACGTCTTTAAACTGTCTTGCTCAGGGGATCTTCACGTTTGCTACAATCGTTTCTAAAACTTAGAAACACCTAAGAGGGAGAAAAGTATTACCTACATACGATGAATAATAAAAGAAATACAATTTCAGGATGAATCTCGTTTCTTCAATAAATTGGAGGTACAAAGGTGAAAGAAATGTTTTAATTTAGTTCCTTTAGTTGTAAACGTCCAGTGTAATATAAAGCTTGCTCAAGGATCTCCGCTTCGCTGAATATAAAATGTTTATCTAGTATTAAACTAACAAAATTAAGTGTATACCTACCATCTTATGCAAATGCAGAAGTAAAATATATGTTTGTTATGCCTAGGGCTTGCAACGCATCACTAACCAATCAATCGATTATTCAAGAGTTCCTATGGCCTCAGATTGATTTAACAAAGGTATATTACAGTACAAACAGTATATAAACTTTATGAGTGAATTAAAGGGGGTTGTTTGTGAGTAGTAATTGTGTTTTTTTTCTATTGTTATACTGGGATTAACTCTGTCATGTAAATGAAAATTTTAAGTCTACAATTTAATTCTCGTAGCCGATAATCAAGCATGCAAGCTTTGATGGCGAATGTTCTCCGTGCTATATTTTGATATTGATTAACTGTGTTGGTAATTACAATTGCGTTGATGAGCGTAGCCTTCAGTTAGAAGGACATTTAATCCTATCATTTAACTGGCCGTTCCCTCCCTGTAACCGGAAAACAACCACATAAACGTATTTATTATGGCGGTTAAACTTGAAAGCACCAGGTACCATACAGGTGGTACCCAGAAGATATCTTAACATAAAAAAAAACTGTGCAGCCTGAAATTCAACTAACTTGAAATCAATGATTTCATTTTAAATATTTTTATTGGTAGAGAATGAATTTAAAAAGTTTATGTAATTTGTCTATGACAGACTACACGTTTTCAAATTAAATTTCACATTTACGTCTACATTTTACCTTTCCCAAATACACACTTAAGTCCTATTCTCCAAGTCTTACATGAGTGTTCCAGTTGAAATACTAAGACTGCGTTAGGCAGGAGAGCGTCTCTGAGTGCTTAGTTCAACATTATTTATGTTCACAAGTCTTGTTATGCCTTGTGCCTCATTTCCACGAACACTAGAAACGCTGAGTAGAAAGAATTTGTTAACTAAATGAAAGTTGGTTGTTACAAAGAATAAAACTTCTGCATATGTTAGGTACAAGAATTTAATTCAGTGATTCATACAGAATATTGTATTAAGTCTTGTAAAACCTGTAACAGATTATTGTAAAAACCTAAACTGTAAAGGAGTAAGGTAAGGTTTTGTAAAGGAGCTACGCTTTACTAAAATCTATAAATAGATAAATTGGGGGATAACTGGTATTTTTTTTTCAAAGCTTAGTTTAAAGCTTAATGGACCTTTTGTCCTCATGGAAAAATCCCCATGGAATGTTGCACATATTTTTTATTAGTGTCATATTCTTCGCTTGCGTTTGGAGTAACCCGAAGGTTTGTGGCTCAATTCTGTAGGTAAAGGCAAAACCAACAAATTACTTAAATTTTTTTTAAATTTATATTCTATTGTTTTTAGGAAAGCTTATACAATTGCAAAGCTAGTTTGTGTCATCTTTATGCAGTAAATGATAATGCCTAACTCACCTTATTGATCCAAAATAGACATTTCAGTTTGCATAAATTCGCATAAAGCTGTATTTTAGTACAGATCTTTGGGCACCATTACAAGTAAAAGACTACAAGTCACCATCGATTCGACGTGTGGTAAAATACCTAGTTATTCAAGTATCAAAAATATACGTTTTTTTATGTTTCCCAACAAACTTTAAGTTTTATAGTAAAAATACGCATGACAAAATGGTAGCTCATAAAATTCTTCTTACACCTTTTTCCTACGAGCCGCCGTTGCTGAGGTAACGCGATTTTAAAAGCTGAAAAAGTAATATTTATACATAAATTCGTCCTTTTCTGCACCAGCTGTCAGTGTATTGTTACGAAGCATTAATAAAAATATTGTATTTATTATAAAAATATAACTACTGAAAATTTTAAAGTAAAATTCACACGAACTAATGTTGATTTCGGGACAACGTTATTCCTTACTTATAACTATCAAAAGCCACTTCATCGGTTCTTCTTCTACTTGTTATCCCTAAAAATACATATCAGTTATCCTTTCTTGATATCTTTGACATCTTAGTCTGTTGCAGTCTGTTCAACTTAGGATCAAAACTGGCCTTGGCAATTAATAAACACTTGTAAACAAAATAATCAGACTTAAACAGCCACGGTTTTGCACTACAAACTGTTTTATGAGTTCAAAAGACAGAGTTGTAATGGTTGCAAATGAAAGATAAAATTACATTTAATAAAAAAAATCAATTTTTGTTTGTGATTTTCAGCAGGCTGTAACTTCTAAGAAAGTAAGCGTGCAGCAAATCTAAAACAAACGAATTGTAGCCTTAAATGTCTAGTTTTTATAATAGGTTTACCTATGAAACTGCCGTTTTGCCGTACTGGCCATTTCAAATGAAAATATTTTTTTTTGACTGATAATTCTAATTTCAAATTAATTTTATTTGACAAACATGGAATTCTTTTTCTAAAATCGTCATTTGTTTAATAGTTAGTGTTTTGTTTTCAACGCATTCGAAAATTTTTCGTCATCATGGATAAGTTAAAAATTCGAGTAATTATGGAGTATAAGTACCGTCGTGGCAGCAAAGCGGCACAAGCGGCTCGCAACATCAACGACGTTTACGGAGCGAACACTACAAACGAACGCACCACTCGTTATTGGTTTACCCACTTCCGTTCTGGAAATTTTGACCTGAAAAATGAACCCCGTGGTCGTCCGAAAACTTTGGTCGACAATGAAGAATTAAAGGCAATTGTGGAAGCTGATGAAACTCAATCCACGGCTGAATTAGCAGCAGCTTTCGACGTTAGCATCAAAACAATATTGGTCCATTTGCGTTAAATTGGCAAGGTAAAAAAGCTTGACAAATGGGTACCCCACGAACTCAATGACCGCCAGCGCGAAGTACGCTTGGAGACGTGCCTTGCACTGCTCAGCAGGCATACAAATGAAGGAATTCTGAACCGCATTGTTACTTGTGACGAGAAATGGATCCTGTTTGACAATCGTAAGCGCTCAGCAAGTTGGTTGGACCCTGGTTCAGCACCCAAACAATGCCCTTAACGAAAACTCACCCCTAGAAAAGTGATGGTCACTGTTTGGTGGTCTAACGCGGGTGGAATTCATCACAGCTTCTTGCCAAACGGGACAAGCATTACTGCAGATGTGTACTGTGAAGAACTGAACACAGTGATGGAGAAGCTCGCACGTCTCCAACCAGCTTTGGTCTATCGTTCGGCTGCACTGCTCCTGCACGACAACGCGCGACCTCATACTGCACAGCAGACGGTCTCCAAGCTACAAGAGTTGGGGTTGGAAGTTCTCCGTCATCCGCCGTACTCACCAGACCTAGCGCCTACAGACTTCTACTTTTTCCAGAATTAGGATAACTTCTTGGCGGAAAAAAAATTCAATACCCGAGAGGCAGTACAAAATGCCTTTGAAGAATTTGTTGCCTCCCGTCCAGCTGATTTCTTCAAGAGAGGCATCAATAAGCTACCAATGCGCTGGCAAAGATGCATTGATTGCATGGGTGATTATTTTGATTAATAGAAATAAAAAATATATAAAAAAATTACGCTTCATTTATTTCGTGAAAACGGCAATTTCATATAGCCTTCACCAAATTTTTGTAGATTTTGAGGGATTTAATTTTAACTTTTTTTCATAAAAAGAGTGTCGAATTGAAGAAATGAAGTGTGACTAATAAAAAGTACTTAAAACCAAAAATAAACTAGGTTGTTATTACAAACTTTCTATAACCACAACTCAAAGTAACACAAACTTCAGAACGTTAAAAACATAGTTTCTAAAATTAAATACTTGTCTGCAAGTATGAAGTTTCATGTATAGTTTTTTACTTGCGTGACAAATGACCAAGAAAACTAACTTACGGTGTGTTTACACAGCACTTGTCTTTCCAAACTTTTTTCCTATTAAACTTGCTTACGCCGAAGTTCCACGAGTAAATCTAAAAGTTAAATTTCACTTTAACGCGAGAGTAAATCATGTAGAACACTTTAAGGACGCCGGGATTTAAGGAAAAATATTTTTTATTTGGGAAATGTTTAAGGTTAAATGAATCATTTTGATTCACAAAGTCAATCATATTCTCGTAATAGGAAAATCTTTGGTTTCTGTATATTGAACCGTTAAGGTATAAGTCCAAGAAAAAATTTATTAACACTCTGATATCAAAGTATACAAGTATTATTCCAAATACCAGTAAAGTATAGTAGCAATTACTAATTTGAATTGTAATGATTGGAAAAACACAGATTAAGTATTCCAATTAATTTATACTTAGTAATTGTTTTGTTGGTTCGATTATTACATTTCATCAACGCACTTCCTCCTTTTCTTTTTCTACGGATACTATAATAAACTCACTATTCGAAAGAATTCGGCAAAGAAGGCCAAAAACCTAGTGGATATTTCGCTAACATGTGAGGCCATGTCAATTGGTTTAATGGTCTAACTAAGGTTAACTATACCTCTAACAGTAGGATGTTAAGTTAGGATCAACATCGTTAACACTTTTACGAGTTCTCTCGCCCGCTCCCCTAACACAATAGTTTAACTGACAATCGCCATAAAAAGACAGTTTTGGGTACAGATTTACGTCGAGAAGGTCAAATAGGTTCATTTTAAGACCTAGCATTTATTATGATGTCTCTTGTATGGCACTTTCGTTTATATTTTTAATTGACAATATTGTGTTTGAATTTTTAAATGTGTTTATAATTTATTCTTTGCTCAAACATATTTATTTTTTCTTCGTGTGAAAGTATGACGAAAGCATAAATTATCTGCAGGTCTAATATGAGAATTTCTCCTCGAGTCTTTTCTTCAAGAAATGCAATAATTTTCTAATAGTACAGATTTATTTCATCCTAGCATGAGACGCAAAGAATGAATGAATAAAAATAAGTGTTAAGAAAACTTTTTGAAAAGCTTTGATATTTTATTGACGTTCTACATATTGATGTATTTAATAGAAATCTAAATTAATAATAACTATGAAATTTACTAGTGACAAACTGATTAAACCAATAAAATGATTAGAATACGTGAGCCAACGAAATGAAAATAAATTTATAGGTTACTTCATATCTCACTCCCACAAAATAGATTTTCAGTGCTCAAATCATAAAATAAATGTAATAGTATTTCCGAGAACCTCTCAAATGGCTCAATTAAAACTCAATAAACAAAAGAAATCGAACAAAGAATCCTATAATATTTTTGTCTTGGCTACGTGTCAACCAATTTTGATAAAGAATTCAAAGTTGTCGAAGAACTGAAATCCAAACTTTTTTTTTTATATCTCGAGATAAGGAAAGAAAACAAAGTCTTTTTCTTCTGGCCAAATTCACTGGGATAATGTTAGGACTTATGTGCATACGTAATAAAATGTAACGAGATCGTAGGAACTGTGTTCATTTGGCTATCGAGTAAGATATGTCTTCTCTGTATCTATGGCTTCATGTTAGGCCTTCTGATGTACTGTTATTCATTTCTGTTGCGCGTAGTTTTGTTGCGCCGGCTGGAGAAGATGCCGTCGTATGTACCCTTTGGCCCCGAAGACACCACGACCTGACTAACCACGGAGTGACACCCGACTTGATCGAGTGCAGGTTGGAGCGCAGTGAAAACAACACTAATCTTCAAAGTAGGAACGTTTATTGCGTATACAATTAAACCTTAAGTTTAAATAAGCCTATGAACCGCAATCGTTCCTGTAGTTCAGCTTCTTTCTTCAGACCTCTTCACTGGCCTCCGGATACGCCGAACAGCGCTTATGTGTTCTTGGGTCTTCGCTGGCCTCCGGATTCACCGAACAGCACTTTCTTTCTTCTAACTGGAAGCTTCTGAACTTTTCTTCTTAGACTTTTTCTTTCTTCTTATTAGACTTTTTCTTTCTTCTTATTAGTTGTTGTTTTCTTCGCTGCAGGCACCGAACTGACTTCCAAAGCTCGGCGTGCGCCTTTTATACAAATTTCGCCCTAAATAATTCCAGCGCTCTGATTGGCTGGCGCGTTTGTGCAATTGGCACCTAATTACACTTAAGTTTTACTTGGATTCTAAACTTTACATCGAATTATCTTTCAAACTATTAAGCAAAACTATTACAATATTATATTCAAATAATAGAGCGAAACGATTCCTACATGTTTACATAAATACCAATTTGATAAAATTAAATACAAAAAACTTTCTAGAACAAAGACTATCTCAAAACACCGTTTGCGCCGGCAGACTGTTTACTTAGCCTAACATTGTACCTAAGGCGAAACGGTTACAAACATAATTTTATCATTTTACATTATTAAAATATGCAAACATTCTAATTATAATTAGATTTTAACATAATCAAACAAGATATAACTACCAATTAGGAACATATACAACAACAAAGGTTTTCTCGTTATTTCTCTTCAAATACGTAAAACACCATGAAAATAATTATTACATTTCAATAAAAGAAAGCAATTTACACATTATTATCAATAAACCATAACAATAAACCCTATAATTACGTAGTTATTCAACGAGAAAATATCTAACCATAATACGTCATTTATTACTTCAAATGCGTACTTTATTATATGAACCTATATACAATAACGTTATATCTACCATTATCTACCTAATCTGATAAGAAATAACCATAAATTTACCACAATTATGACAAATCTGAACAAATCAGTATTTTACAAATAACCTAGGTCTAAATTCTATCCAAAACATACATAAGCTTCTCATATTATGCTTATATTATACCAATGAAATCTCTAAGAACTTTATTAAACACAAACATCATCAATTCAACCATAAATCAATGTTATCAAAATAGAATTCAAAACATACCTATACCTAGGTTCCTATAACATCATAATTTCCTATAAGAATCTTATTAGTACTTGCTTACGTCACACTCGAAAATAACCACCTATCCGAGGACGGGCGCAAGTAGTGAGGGCGTGGACTAGCGTTATTTACAAAACTATTTGAATGGCTATGTCCCTATTATGCCGAATCCATTTCATGATGCGTCGCTAACAGTCTCCCCCGCAGTGCGTAGCACTCCATCCTGCGGTTGCGACGCTGCAGCTGGAACCAGGATGACGACCCGTCTCGTTGGCCGCCTCAGGATCCCCCATGGTGTCTGCACGTCCAGAACTCGAACTCTCCCATCAGGTCCAGGGTAGACTCGGTGGACTCTTCCTCTCGGCCAGGTGTTCCTCGGCAGTGTTGCGTCGACGACCATGACAATGTCGCCAACGCGCGGATCCTGCGTTGCTGCTCCGTTGACCTTCTTCGGCAGCAGGGTAGGCAGATACTCCTTGATCCATCTGTTCCAGAAGTGATCCGTCAGCCGTTGTGCCGTCTTCCACGTTGCCCTCCCGACGAGCTCGACGTCTGCAAACTCCCCAGGCGCCGGTGCTCCACAAGATCTGCCAAGTAAAAAGTGGTTCGGCGTTAGAGCTTCTTCATCGTCAGGGTCTACGCTAACGTGGGTGAGTGGCCTCGAGTTCACCACGTGTTCAACTTCAGTCATCAGCGTGTGTAGGACTTCCTCTTGTGGTGTCCTGGACTGCAGCACCGTCGTCAGAGCCGTCTTCACCGATCGTACGAGCCTTTCCCAAGCGCCGCCCATGTTTGGACAGCCAGGTGGTATGAACTTCCACCGGGTTCCCTCTTGACTCGCTGCCTTTTCCAATTCTCGGTGCGCTCCGACGAAGTTGGTCCCGTTGTCGCTGAAGATAATCTTCGGCATTCCCCTTCTTGACGCCATTCTTCGCAAGGCCATAATCATGGAGTCGGTGCTCAATGTGTTCGCCAACTCAAGGTGCACCGCTCGTGTTGTTAGGCATGTGAACAGGACACCCCATCTCTTCTCTGTTCTTCTCCCGATGTTGACGTTCATGGGCCCAAAATAATCCACAGCTGAGCAGCTAAACGGTGGTCGATGATGCCGTAAGCGCTCGGCGGGCAGGTCTCCAACGGGTGGGATGATGGGTGCGCCTCTGTGGACCTTGCACCACTGGCATTCATGAACGATCTTCTTCGTCGTAGTCCTAAGGCTCAATATCCAATACCTCTGTCGTATCTCGTTGATGACTGTCATTGTATTCCCATGATAGAACTTCCGATGATAATGTTCAATGATCAGTCGGCTTATCTTCTGTTTGCCATGTAGGATGATCGGGTTGATCCTTCTGCCCTCGATGTGGATCTTCCTTGCCCGACCTCTCAGCCTTAGGATGCCATCGTCATTCAAGTACACGTCGTATTTTCGCAGTGGGCTTGACTTCTCTAGGATTCTTCCGTTCTTCAAACAGGTAATCTCGTTGGCGAAGCTCTCGTTCTGGCTTCGTTTCATCAGCTCGTTTTCAGCTCTCTGCAAATGTTCCTCTTCCAGGGGCAAGTATTCTTTCTCGGTCCTTTTCTCGACCGACACTGGAGATTGAGTCTTCGCTTCTGACCCTCTCTTTTTCTGTGGCTTCCAAGGTGCGTCCTTTTCTTTTCTTCTTGCCACGTTCACTTTTGCCGCCTCTTTTGTTGACCCATTCTGAGCGAGCTTCTTCATGATCTCTATGAACTGGAACACGCGTGCCATAGTTCTCAATAATCGCGTCCAGCTTGAGAATCGTTCTGGGTCTGGTACCATATCAGCCATGACCCGCGTCGCGCCGACCACTTGGAGGTTCTTCTCTTCCCCGGTGACTTCTTCACTCCCCTCAAATCTTCGCTTTGGCCAGTCTTCTTCGTTGCCCCGCAGAAAGGTGGGACCGTTGAACCATCTTGCGTGGTGGTCGAATTCGCTCGGAGTCCCTCTGGTAGCGTCGTCTGCCGGGTTCTCCTTGGTTGGGACCCAACGCCAGTCTTGAGGATTCGTCAGCTCTTCCACTTCTGCGAGACGATGTGCCACAAACGTCTTGAATTTGCGGGGGTCTGATTTGATCCACTGCAAAACAGTGCTTGAATCTGTCCAGAATAGCTGCCGGGTGATCTTGAGTCCCATCTCTTTCGCAATTGTCGTCGCTAATCTGCTTCCCAAAACAGCGGCTTGGAGTTCTAGCCGCGGGACCGATATAGGCTTCGCTGGTGTGACCCGCGCTTTACCGGCGATTAGCGCGACTTGGACTCTTCCATTTGCATCTGTTGTTCTCCAATAGATAGCGGTGGCGTACGCTTCTTCGCTCGCATCGCAAAAAGTGTGCAGCTCGCCCTCTTCTTGCTTCGGTGAGATGCACCTGGGTATTCGAAGGTCTCTCAGTACGGACACTTCGTTCACGTACTTGGCCCAGGCTGCTCGCTGTTCTTCCAGAATTTCGTCATCCCAGCCGATCTTCGTGCGCCATATGTCCTGAATTAGCTTCTTTCCCTGAATTAAAACTGGGGTAGCAAGGCCCAGGGGGTCGAAGGTGGACATCACGGCGCTGGTGACTTCTCTCTTCGTTGGCGTCTTCTTGCCTTCGAGTATGTCTGCGCTGGTATTCCGGAACCCGACGTTGAAGGCCAGCAAGTCTTCTGCCATCAGCCATCTCAGCCCAAGGGTCTTCTCTTCAGCAACCAGTTCTGTGCTGTCTTCTTTGAGCTGATCACCTATCCCGTCGAGGATCTTCGGCCTGTTGCTGCTCCATCCCCTCAAGTGGAAGCCTGCCTTTGCATGGATGCTCTGCACCTGATGCGCGATCTTTCTTGCATCTTCCTCTGTGGCAAAGCTCTGCAAATAATCATCCATATAGTGATTCTTCTCGATAGCTTCCACTGCCGCCGGGTAATCTTCTCTGAAATCTTCTGCGTTCTTGTTCATTACAAAAATCGCCGTAGACGGTGATGAAGCCGCACCAAACACCACTGAGCACATTCGGTATTCGTCTGGTGTCCCATTTCTTCTGTCGCCGCGCCACAAGAACCTCAGGCTGTCGCGGTCCTCTTCACGCATCTGTACCCTCAGGAACATATCTTGAATGTCGGCGACGACGGCGACCGGCTTCTCTCTGAATCTCACAAGCACCCCAAATAGCGATTGCAGAAGATCTGGTCCCGGCAGGAGTGCGTCGTTCAGGCACTTCCCGTCAAATTTGGCAGCAGCATCCAGGACTATCCTTGGCTTCTTCTTCACGGGATGCATTACCGCAAAATGCGGCAAATAAAATGTTCTTCCAGCGGTCGTTGATACTGGAGCCTTCTCTGCATAACCATTTTCTATCAGCTTCTTCATCTGGTCTTCATATGACGTCTTCAGGGTTGCATCCTTGTCCAATTTCCTTTCGATCCCAATAAGACGTCGATGAGCTTGCACGTAGTTGTTTGGGAGGGTTTCGTCTTCACTCTTCCACAGCAGCCCGGATTCAAACCTCCCCTCTGGAAGGCGCTTCGTCGTTGACTGCAGGACCTCAAGCGCTCGTTGGTCTGCGTCGTTGCTCGGGCGGCGAGGCTGCACTCCGATTGATTCGATGTCGAAGTGTCGCCGCACCAAGGCTTCTGTCTCGTCTTCTTCGATGAGTCTGCTGTGGTTGACGAACTGTACTGGTGACGTCTTCCCGTTGTGACGCCCATGGAGGACCCATCCCAAGCTCGTTAGTGACGCAACTGGATCGGACCTTTTCCCTTTCTTAAGTCTTCTCGTGACGATGAGACCCCAGTTGTCTTGCCCGATGAGAAGTTTTGGCTCTTCATCTTCATATAGTAGTTGACCTTGAATGCCTTGCAGGTGCGAGCATCCTTGGATGACACCTCGATCCACACCTTGTCTTGAGAGCTTTAAACTGTCGATTGTTCGAACTTCAATTGTTTCCTTCTTCTTACGATGAGCTCCCTTGATCTTGACGCTTGTCTTCTGCGAGTCGCACCTCTTGATTCCATGTTCTCCAATTGTCTCGATAGTTATCGGACTCGCCTTGCCTTCAGCCCCAATCATCTGCGCCACCCCAGCATCCAATAACGTGACTGTTGACCCCTCATCCAGAAGGGCCAGTACGCGTGCTGCGCCCTTCGGTCCATACAGGTCCACTGGGATCATCTTCAGATACACCTGCCCATCACTGGCAGTGTGCACGGAGGTGACGACTTCTTTGGGCTCTTCTCTGCGACTGGAGACATTGCAGCGGGATTCTTCCCTATCCCCAACAGCTGCTGGTGGACGGCTTTCATCATGAAGACTGGTGTGGTGCCATCTTCCGCACTTCTTGCAATCTGCTGCCCTGCAGGTCTTCCTTGAATGTCTTCCTCGTAGACACCTGAAGCATAAAATTGCCTTTTTAGCCATTTCGTACTTTTGACTAAGGTTTGCTTCTTTGAACTTCTTGCATTCGTAAATCCAGTGTTCGCCGTTACACACTGGACACCGATTCTTGCGGGGGTGCTCTTCATTCCCCTGCACGTAGTGAACCTTCTTCACTGGTCTTCGCTCGTGGCCCCATGATGTCTTCGGTGGTGCAGATCGCTGACGGCCTTCTTTCTTCCATGATACTTCAGGGTCGGCTATTTCCGCGTACCATTCGCTTTCAGCCTCCAGGAATGCGTTCATGACTTCCAGGTCCCGAAGTTCTTCGTCAGGATTCGTCCTCTTGTATGCGATCCACCGGTGTTTCATCGTAGTCGGCATCTTCGCAATGAGGGCCCTCGTGGTTCTAAGGGCATCTAAGTACTTGCTTGCCCCCATTGCCTTGATCGTGGCCACGGCGTTCCTCACGTGGCTGTAGAACGTGCTCACGTCGTTCGGATCCTCTGTGACCCGTGGCAGGTTCTCCAGCTTTTCCAACTCCGCAGTTGCCAGAGCTTCGGGTCTTCCGAACCTCAATTGTAGCCCCCTCATGACTTCGCTGGGATGCTCCGCCGTAAACAAGAGGCTCTTCACTGCCTCTCGCGCCCTGCCTTGCAGCGCCTTCCGTAATCTGGCCAGGTTCTGCACGTGACTGAAGCTGGGTGCCGTGTCTTCGAACGTCCTCTTGAACGCCAGCCATTCTTCTGCGGCGCCGTCGAAGTTGGGAAGCTCGATGTGTACAGCTTCCGACCGGCCTCTAGGTAGCTTCCCCAATGCTTCAGCCAACTCCTGGATGTCGGTCTTCCTCGATGCAGGCGGCGGCTGTGGTAGCCGCGGTGGTGGTGGTGGTGACGGTGGTCGCGACAGCGGCACCAAGGGTGGCATTACCCTCGCTCTCCTCTCGGTCTTCTGTAGCCACTCCTCCACGTGGTGCTGCCGCTCCTCGTCTGCGAAGTCTTCTTCGCTGCCGGACTCGACCCGCACGAGCTCCAGTTCGGCCTCGGCGAGATCCAGCTTCCTCTGGGCTATTTCCATTTTCAATTCAGCTTCTCTTCTTCTGGAAGCCCTCGACCTGGTGGTGGAACCAACCCTCCTGGGTTCCACGGGCGCTGGTACCGCGAACCGTGCCTCTTCGTCCGCAGCGCCCCTTGACGCAACCCCATCCATTGCTGGCGGTACGGTGCAACCTTCGGCGTGGCGTGCTTCAGGCGCTCCTCCGGCGGGGTGCGTTGGTGCCCCTGGTGTCAACGTCGACCCCGTAGACGACCCCATCGTGTCTGTCGTCTCTGTCGGCGTGGCTGCGCTCCAGTCCCTCGAAGACTCCGTGGCGGTGGTGGGCTTCGTTCTTCCAGTCGACCGTGTGGTTGGCATCTTCTTGATCCAGGATCTCGGCTCGAAGGACCAGGAAAACTGTTGCGCGTAGTTTTGTTGCGCCGGCTGGAGAAGATGCCGTCGTATGTACCCTTTGGCCCCGAAGACACCACGACCTGACTAACCACGGAGTGACACCCGACTTGATCGAGTGCAGGTTGGAGCGCAGTGAAAACAACACTAATCTTCAAAGTAGGAACGTTTATTGCGTATACAATTAAACCTTAAGTTTAAATAAGCCTATGAACCGCAATCGTTCCTGTAGTTCAGCTTCTTTCTTCAGACCTCTTCACTGGCCTCCGGATACGCCGAACAGCGCTTATGTGTTCTTGGGTCTTCGCTGGCCTCCGGATTCACCGAACAGCACTTTCTTTCTTCTAACTGGAAGCTTCTGAACTTTTCTTCTTAGACTTTTTCTTTCTTCTTATTAGACTTTTTCTTTCTTCTTATTAGTTGTTGTTTTCTTCGCTGCAGGCACCGAACTGACTTCCAAAGCTCGGCGTGCGCCTTTTATACAAATTTCGCCCTAAATAATTCCAGCGCTCTGATTGGCTGGCGCGTTTGTGCAATTGGCACCTAATTACACTTAAGTTTTACTTGGATTCTAAACTTTACATCGAATTATCTTTCAAACTATTAAGCAAAACTATTACAATATTATATCCAAATAATAGAGCGAAACGATTCCTACATGTTTACATAAATACCAATTTGATAAAATTAAATACAAAAAACTTTCTAGAACAAAGACTATCTCAAAACACCGTTTGCGCCGGCAGACTGTTTACTTAGCCTAACATTGTACCTAAGGCGAAACGGTTACAAACATAATTTTATCATTTTACATTATTAAAATATGCAAACATTCTAAATATAATTAGATTTTAACATAATCAAACAAGATATAACTACCAATTAGGAACATATACAACAACAAAGGTTTTCTCGTTATTTCTCTTCAAATACGTAAAACACCATGAAAATAATTATTACATTTCAATAAAAGAAAGCAATTTACACATTATTATCAATAAACCATAACAATAAACCCTATAATTACGTAGTTATTCAACGAGAAAATATCTAACCATAATACGTCATTTATTACTTCAAATGCGTACTTTATTATATGAACCTATATACAATAACGTTATATCTACCATTATCTACCTAATCTGATAAGAAATAACCATAAATTTACCACAATTATGACAAATCTGAACAAATCAGTATTTTACAAATAACCTAGGTCTAAATTCTATCCAAAACATACATAAGCTTCTCATATTATGCTTATATTATACCAATGAAATCTCTAAGAACTTTATTAAACACAAACATCATCAATTCAACCATAAATCAATGTTATCAAAATAGAATTCAAAACATACCTATACCTAGGTTCCTATAACATCATAATTTCCTATAAGAATCTTATTAGTACTTGCTTACGTCACACTCGAAAATAACCACCTATCCGAGGACGGGCGCAAGTAGTGAGGGCGTGGACTAGCGTTATTTACAAAACTATTTGAATGGCTATGTCCCTATTATGCCGAATCCATTTCATGATGCGTCGCTAACAATTTCCTTATTCAAATATCCTATGAATATTGGGAAGCTAGAAAATATCAATTCTGTAAACTAATTGCAAGGGTTATGAAAAATACCATCGTTTCGGATTTTTTATACGTATTGAAGTAAATTAAATGATTTGCTATTTTAACTGTTAACCTCAGTAAGATATAAAATCTCGTGAAGTTTCGTATACGCCGTAAATCTCGGATTATTTTAAGCCGGAGTTATTGATAAAACATAAAGCACTTAAATTTTCAATAAAAAACTCATATGAGACTATTTCAAACTCATGACATTTTTTACATAAGCAAACCATTTGTAATTCGTCCTCGCTCACAAATTTATTTTAACTTATTAATGTCGTTTTTACCTTATGCAAACAATTTTAAAAGTATCCGTAATGTCCATTTACAAGTATTATAAAACCCTTTTTCTCATCACAACTGTATGAATACCTATAGAATTAAGATCAGGGAATATACATATATATTTTACATACAAAATAAAAACAGTTTTTTTCCAGCATATATTAAAATTTTATTACAATATGTATGAAAAATTGGGCTAAATAATATAACTTGTTGCCATCTTGTAGTTTGTGACATGATGCCGGTAAAAGTTTTAAGACTTTTTATTTAAAATCTAAGACTAGTCAAAAAGTTCAATTATTTTATGTCATCTTAGGTAACAAAATTGTACAAATATACTTGGTAATATACTTGGTAATATACTTGGTAATATACTTGGTAATATACTTGGTAAAAGTCTTCTTTTTTCTTCATCTTCATCGAGATTGCGTAAATACAACTTTACTTCGGATTTTAAAAGGTAATAGGGGCAGACTGAGAGGAAATAAAGTCGACGGAAAACAAACGTCTCGGCACACGTTTATAAAAAAGTCTTTTATAAAATACTTGGGGAACGTATACAATTTGACGACGACGATAGTGGTTTTGACAACTCTCTATTGATGGTCTTAAACCAAATTAGGAGAATTTAAGGTTTCAATTGTTTTACTTGGCGGCCAAAGCTCTTAATAAACTATGCCCTTCCATTCCTTTGACTTTTTTTGCACCCTCTTATCATACTTTTTATCACTAGTTGTGATTCTCTTCCTGATTGATTGCCTAGTTTTTTTAGGTTTCTTCTTCTGTATGCCCGTGTATGGATTTTTGTATTGATATACTTTTTCAAATGGGTTCAAATTGTCTCATACTTCAGCTGTGTCGTAACTACTAATATGTCGAAGTGGGTCCTTTTTATTAAAAATGGCGTCGAATTTATTTCTTAAAGGACGACTTGAGTCAGTGGTGTCTTTGACATCAAAACTTCCGGATAAAAACGAAACATCTTAGTGCTCCTCTTATTGGCACTGAATTATATCCGTTATCGTCACAAATGGTTTTCAAGGTTTGTGTCACAATTTTCCCTTTTATGAAATCACATTCCTTAAATGACTTAATGAAAAAAAAAAAATTTTTTTAGATGACGGGCAACAGATACTTATTTAGTTTGATGTTACTGTTTTGTAGTAACAAAGTTAGCTAGAAACAAATAGTACCTCTACAATCAAATAAATATAATTACATATAATAAAATGTTAAAATACGAAAAATAATTTTCCAACCTAATCAAAATTATGAAACAAATTGAAGTTTACTATACTTTTATAAAAATTTCATTATTTGAACAAGTCCCTATGTTAGTAACAACGAATTTTAAATAGTAATAGCTTTATTAGAATTAGGGAAGGCAACACACGTCAATAACTTTGCTCAATGTTAGCGCTTTGTCTCGTTTTACTGTTTGGTCATTAAACTAAAGTTTAGGGTTTACTACCTGGCAGAGGTTAATGTGTTCTCATCACGTAACTATATTATTTTACAACGCCCAAACAACTTCAATCACCCCATAAAATCAAAATTTCACTTAAAAATAAAATTTCGCAATATTAGAAACTAGTTTCAATACTAAAATACAACACAACATTACTAGTCTCTATACCTGAAATCTATTAATTCGTTAAATAATTCAATGCCATCAGAAACACTAGCACATGTATAAATTTACTCCCACAAAATTAGAAAATTGAGTTTGAAATTACTTTCAAAGTATCTTTCTCGCCTCCATAATTTATTTCCCCTTTGTTCTACGTCCAAAAAGATTTTATTCACTTTTCTCCGACCCCTGTGAAGCTCATAAGTTAACACATGAAAATGTAACCGAAAGTGTCAGGTATTCTTTTACCCCTTTTCAGCGCGTAATGAATAAAAAAAATTGACAGTTTTGTTTTCAGTAGAATGCCTTTGTTTCCTAATTTGATAAGCGGCGGGCGGGACGTGGGGCGATGGCCTTTAATGGACATAAAAATGTTTTGTTAAAATGCCTGTGAGCTTCTGGGCGTGTTAATAGATTGTGATGGTTTTTATTGAGTTATTCGTGTACGATAATTAAATTAATACCTTTTGGGATGGGACTTTATTGTTTTCGAAAAGGTTAGGCTAAGTTAAACCGTCTCCTATATTATAAGAAACCTTAACATGGTTTAATTTAGCTTTTATACTAAACAGTTATTTTCATTGCAGTACAAAGACAGACATTACTCGCAAGAATTTTTAAATGATTACAGAGGTCTGGTAGAACATATAATTCTCGGGGCTTTAGTATGTATGTTCAGTGACCAGACGTGATTTCTCTCAGATGTTGACCATGATGATGACCATAAATCGTTAGAAACAGTTGCTAAGGCATATACATATATATATATATATATATATATATATATATATATATATATATATATATATATATATATAGCTCAACCAAGCAAGAGTTTTCAGGCAATTTACAGTACTGAAGAGTGTGGTAGAGACTAGTGCATACGACGAGGGTTTAAGTTGGCTCGTGCCAATGTTGCGGAAAATGTGAAGCAAAGTTAATATAACATATAGGTAATGGTTATATTTTTTATGCATTTGGGGTTGGCACCATTGGGTCATGGGGTCAGGGTGATCACAAAATTCTAAACTATTGGTGAGTGAAACTCGTGATGCTAAGGCTGGAACTTATTTTGTGTATCCTTTATCATAAGCAATCTAATGCGGCAATTCTGCCAGGCTTTTGGCCACTTTACCCTATGCACATAGTAATTTAGGCGTTGCAGTCTATTTCTGATTATTTTTCTTTATTTGTTTTTTGTTCCTATTGTTAATTAGTTAAGTTATTGTTGAGAATAAAAGCTTGGTGTTGGTGCATTGAAATGGTATAAAAAAAACTCCAATCAAATTTTTAATACAAAAAAAAATTGAAAAAAATATCTTTACCAAAGAGAGAATTTTAACTGCCAGCAACCAAAATGAACAAAAGGCTTTCTAAGGCTCGAAAACAGTTTTCGTTACCTTTCTGAGATTCCGTTTAATAAGCAGAAGTCGATAAATTTGGTGGTGCTTATACCAACCATTTACATCAGGATGTTTGCATGGCAAATCGAGAAGTCAATGACTTTACAAGTGCAAAATATTACAACTCATTTTAATTTCAAATAACATTTTAATACAACCTTTCATATTTTGGTTTAACATTCCAAAATATTAAATCGCGGACAAGGTTACTTAGTATATAATCTAAATAAACCTACTTTTTTACGACTAATCAAAGCCGAGCTTCGCAAACGGCCCCAATCCCAATTATTTTTCAAAGACTCCAAAACGAATTCATTACCCCGACAAAAGGGAATGTCAATGGTCGACAAATTCAGCTATTTACACAACTTAATAACGTTCATTTTACATACAAATCACCTATTTGTTAGAATTAGGCTAAATTATGTTGACGCAGCAGGTTTCATAGGGCCTTCATTGTATGAACGTCACGCAACTTGCCTAAATGTAAAGAAAATTGCCTTCAATTTAAAATAAGCCTGAATGATTCCATATGTAGCGATCGGAATTGAAACCGCTTATTCAAATGGTTATGTGTTGTGATTGGCTTCATAAATAAACCCGTATAGGGCATTATGTCTAATTTTGAGATTTCAAAATGTGGTTTAGTTTTTATTAAAGAATTTAATTTTATTTCCTGTGTTTTTTTATAATATTATAGTATTTTATAATATTATAAAATGGAAATATTACTGGACTGATGGTTCATTCGTTGTACAGTTTAAGCAATTTTTAAAAATTATCTCACAATGTAGGTACTTTGTTTGTATCGGTATTGTTTGCTAAAATTTTATCATTTAAAAACATATACAAACATTTTTCTTTAGAAAGTTGTAAGAGTTGAAAAAAAACAAAACATATGTTACAAAGAAATTGTAATTTTTAGAAAAACAAAGACATTAATTTTTTTCTGATATTACCGTAAGTCGAAACAAGAAGTTAGGAACATAGCAAAACTGTAAACATACACCAAAAATTTAACATTCTTTGAAGCTGACTAAATTAAATGAAATTTAAGAAAGTACCATGATGAACTACATTTTATGCTTTATTATATAACCTATTTTATTTTGGTCCAGCCACACAGAAATAAAAGGCCACATCACGCCGCAACCCAACTTCGTTATACATTGAGTCTGTGCATAAATATTAAGAGGCACTTTGTTTTCGTGCCCGTCATTAAAACCTTCGAATATCCCGTATGAAAGAAACATAAGCATTATTCAAATGAATTATTTAACTTATGTTTGGTTTATTATGAATTTCTGTGCCATTGAACTACTTCATACCAGGCCACTCAGAACGTTTTGCGAAAAAAAGTTTTTATGTGATGCTTGCCGTATTTTAAAATTCGATTACTTAAAAGTAAAAAATATATGTTCCAAGTTAAAATTTCCCTAAATTTTTTTACCAGCCTTATGAAACTTTTGTATGTCATAGAAAAATGGATCTGCGTCGGGAACATCGTCGTGCAATGATTTTTTACGAAAACCTGATCAATCGTTTAATCGACTTCAATAATTAGCTTTTATGAAAAAGATTGCCTTCTAAAGCTACTGTGCACCGCTGGTATAAAGCGTTTAAGTGCGGTGGCTTAAATTTGAAGAAAAAAAATTGGTTCTGACGCATGAAACTTTGTATAGACTCTGGTAAAGTTTTCTTTGCAAATATGTTATTTGAAAAATGTTACCTATAGAAAATTTTTGTTTCTTTTCTCAAAACTTTTTAAGTGTCCCACGTAAAGGATATTAATAAACCGGACGAATAAAAAAACACTTAGAAACTGTTAATGGGATACTTTAATACGAATACGAGCTAATAATAACTTTTTGTGAAAAATTAACTCAGCTGTCGAATTTGATGGATAACAAAAAAATAAGTAAAATAGGCTGCTAAAATTCATCTAAGGACCATCACAGTCCCCCATGATGCCTTCGGTTACTATGGAGCCCAGCCCGGTTGTAGTGTCCGTTAGTGACCCCGGTAGAGCTGGGAACTGCGGTGTTGCGGCTGCAAGCCAAAAACACCACCCCCGGTCCTAACGGCATACCCGACCGGGTGTTGGTCTTGGTCATGGATGCCCTCGAGCCTCGCCTGAGGCGATTTTTTGACAACTGTCTGGACCTAGGCCAGGTTCCACAGCGGTGGAAAACAGGCCATCTCGTTCTTTTCAGGAAAGGGGGCCTCCGGCCGAATCTTCATCTGCGTACCGCCCGATAGTGTTGCTTGACGAGGAAGCCAAACTCTTTGAGAGAGTTGTGGCCACCCGGATCGTTGAGCACGTAGAGGATGTCGGACCAGATTGCCAGTTTGGATTCCGCAGGGCCTACCCCTGCTACCCCCTATACCGTTGACGCGATTCAGCGGGTTAAGGCGTTCCTCAGGGATCGGTACTAGGCCCACTCCTTTGGAACATCGGCTACGACTGGGTGTTGCGAGAAGCGACAGTGCCAAGTGTCAGCGTGATCTGCTACGCGGGCGATACCTTGGTCACTGCCCGAAGAAAAGCCACAGGGATGCTTCCTTACGCGCCACCGCCGGCGCGGTATACGTGGTGGGCCGCATACGCATATTTGCGGGTGGCACTCGAGAAGTCCGAGGCTGTGGTATTCCATGGCCCGTGAAATGCGCCACCCTGGGACGCACATATCGTCGTATCCGGAGTCCATATCGATATCCGCTCTCTGGAACTCGTACTTGATAGCCGGTAGAATTTCGGCCCCCACTACGAGTGAAGTTTCTTGCCAATTCTTATTTAGGAGGGTTTTTCTGAAGTGGTGGTTATGCTTTATTTAATATCAACAAGATCAAGTAATTGTCAATATTGAAAAATAAAATGTTATATGAATTTCAATTTAAATTTGCTTCAAAAAAACACATAGTCGCTCGTTAAAATATTACTATGACCTTAACGGCAAAACGGTTAATTACCGCCTTTTCTGTGCAAGTTAAAAATAAAGTAAATGCGATAACGACAATTTTGCGGTTTTAAAAAATGTATGGCTGTTATCTTAAATTAATTTTGTGATAGCTACTTAAATGATTTTGACGATAAAAATAACGAATGGTTAACTTAGATATCCATAAAAACGAATAATAAATACTGTTTTACATGGTAAGAAAGTACTTTAATAACTGGAATCCATGCTGATGTCAATCATATTATTATCTAATTGTGCTTTAACAAATCTGTTAAGACTTTAAAATTAGTGTCACTTGAAATGCTGTAAATTAGTGACAAAACGGAATGATCGAAAATGGTTAGTGTCTACTATTAATTAAAGTCCTTGTTATTAAAAACAGCGATGCGTGTATTTATCACACGTACGGTTCGATTATTTTTATAAAATTAATTATAGGTATGAATTTACTTAACGTGCCAATTGCTTCATGTGACTTAATCGAAAAGATTTAGGGTTGGCCAAACCCGAGATGTAGTTCCAATTTGAAAAAAAAAGCTTTTAGGATTTTATCGCTAAGTAACCTCCAAAAATTTTCACAGTATCTACCAATAATCTGTTTTTCTTATATTTCATGGCAATATTTGTTCGGCGTGTATGGCCTAGCAAGATAAAATTCACACTTCTATTTTTGTAAACACTAACTTTTACATGATAAGTACATGTTTATTTAAAATGTATCAATGTTAGCTATTTATATAAAACGCCAGAATAAAACACAAGCTTTGCTAATTTCAGGGCAAAAAAAAATTTTTTTGGTTTAATTGCCATTATTTTGTAAATATTTAAACAAAATAAAAAAAAAACCTTACAGATTAACTTGGTTTTACAAAATAAATTATACACAATTAATTTAGCCCAGCAACAGAACGCTCTTTTCTAAGGTTAAATAACTATTTTCGTTCATTTTAAATGCAGGTTTTAGTATTCGTCTCTTTGAGTTCAGTTTGTTTTTTGGTTGTATTTTTAAAATGTTCGAGTGAACGGTATCGTTAATAGAGTAACAAGGAATACGTAAAAGTGAACAGAATTTTGTTGGGTGCATTTTCTTGCTGGTATTAAGCTACCAGTTTGAAGTTCGATAGTTACAAAGATTGCTCACTAAAATGGCATGTTGGGTTAGGTTAAAGATTCCATGTGAAACAAGTAAAACTCTCATATTTTGTATAAAATTTTCATTATTAATTTTGTGAGCTTTTCTTAAAATATTAGAAAGTACATCTTTTCAAACATAATTATATTGTATATTTTAAAGTAATTATGAGCAATATTTTTAATCTTCATGAATGCAGCACCGAATCTGTTGTTGCATAAATATTGAATGACAATGTAGACGTAACATTGTGAGGTACATATAATATTTAAATTTAATTTCGATAAATGAACCAGTTCCAACATAAGCGAGGTAGACAACTTCGGTATCGGTGTTCGGATTATCAAAGTTAGAATGGGGATGTCATGTCACATCTTGCCGCAGGCCGCGTTTGGTCTAAAGTTCTCTTCCCGCTTTCAGATGCTTTTATAGGGGATATTTATATCAGGAGTATGTTTGTTGAGAATTAGTGAATGGGACTTTGTTTGACTCGAGCTTGTATCTGCAGCGAAGTAAGTGCCTTACGTAATTTGTGATTTTGTTTTTATCAATATGTGATAAGATCATCTATCAAATTATGTACCTTTAACATAATGTTGTTAACAAGAGCGACAAGATATTAGAGTTCACACAAAATCAGTAAGAATACAATTTCCAGTTTCCACTTCATTAATATATTTTAGAAAAAATCCTGAGCTTTCATTCAAACTGTTGATGTGAGAAAAACTTAATTAAAATTTAAATGAATATAATAAAAATACTAAATCTTTTCTTAAGTTTTCACGATACATACTTTAAATAAAACACTTTTTACCGGATATTATCGCGTTAAAGAACACATCTCTGATGTTAAAAATAAACGAACCTCAAAATCTGCAGTTTGTGAACATTCCATAGATAAGCCCAACCATTATTTAAGATTTGATACCGTGAAGATCCTAGCAAAAGAGAAACATTTTATACCTAGGATGATCAGAGAAACTATTGAAATTAAAAAACATCCAAATTTCAATAGAGAAGATGGTTGGTAACTTTCATCAACATGGGATCCAATACTTAAAAACATCAAAATGAAAAACCAGCAAACTGTTAGACTGCAAACTCAGGACACAGTCAGTGCCTTTTGTGTCAATCCGGGACGTTATGCGAGAAGACTGAGAAACAGATGGCGTTAATATGTATTGACAATCATGTAGTTTTTATTACTGGCAATAGATGAACAACACCTTAGTCTATCGTGACCACGGCAACTGCAAAGATGCCGAAACGTCGAAATAATTTTAAAATTAACTAAAATATACGCGATAATATCCGGTAAAAAGTGTTTTATAAAAATACTACTATACAACCTAGAAATTCCGTCTTTGACTTCAAACAAAATGCTCCGCAACAACGTTTTTACTTGCCACCAAATTAGGTCACTCCCGCGCTACACCCACAGCCTTATCACTCAACCGCTGCAAACATTAGCCCAATGCGCTTTACCGAACCGCTACATTTACCTGTTTTGTTTTGTGCAATTTATTAAACATTATTTTGTATCGGTCAAGATTTCAATTCCAATTTATCAATAATTAACACAAATATTCAAAATAAAGTTTGAAGGGGGGTAAGAAGATAAGCAAAGTGTCCTTAACCTTTTCAGACCTGAATGATTTTTTTCGTCTCATCAGTTTTGTAAATTCTATGCAACTGAAGAATGGTAAGGGGAAAAGGAAAATAATAATTTAAAAAAAGACTAGTTTTAAGCTTACTGAGAAAAATCTGTTTTTTTAGGTAGACCTATGTGGGTATTACACTATTATATATCTTTGATAATATATATGATCCTATCTTTGATCATATATTACGTTATCATAGTGCTATGATCCTGTTTCTTTGTCATATGTGGTTGCAATAATAATAATAATAATATGCAGTAATAATAATAAAATAATGCGCAGCATGTTGCTTTTTAAATAAAACAACGTAGGCAACATTGTGTTTTAGAAAAGCACTAAGCATTTTGTGAATCTACACTAAAATTTATTTGTACCTACTTTTTACCCGTCAAACCGTCACAATAATTAATTGCTTTACAATTTAGAATCAGACAGATTTTGTACTAGGGAAAAGTGAAAATATGGATTCGCAAAGCCTGGTAAACTATGCGAAGCCCTTCGCCGAGGTGCTCGACACTACCCTTGGTGTCCTTTTAAATAATGAGGTCCTAACGCAGGCAATAAACGCATTCCCAGCCCCTGAGGACCCAAACCTGGTTCCTCAGGCCTCTAAAATTATGACCCTATGGTCTACGGTTCCTCTGCGTCCCCCGTACCATCCGAGATGAAGTGTGTGTCAGACACATCCTTTTGAAACACTCCCAAATCGAGGGAGATCTTCAGAGAATAGGGAGTATAACTAAGCGTCATAAATTGTTAATCCTCTATAATTATTATAAATTACTCTTCTTTTTTTGTGATAAAAGTTGTGATAAAAAATGCTGATAAGTATTCAAATAAATGATGTGTATGTATATTTCTTACTTTCTGGAATTCATGTTTTCGAATTTTGATATGTTATAAAAATGTTTACATATTGTTGTTTGTTTATTTGTTATTAGAGTTAAGTTTGTTAAGTTGTCTTTAATTAAGGGAACTATAGGTACTCAATTGTCTTTTAACCTAGACTGTAAGTAATCGTTTGTTTCTAAATAAAATAGACTGATTCGATAGTCGATTCTCTCACTGATGATATAAACTCCGCCATTAGTGATAACGAAAAGGTTGCTAAGCAAGGCAAACCCACGCTTCCCCATAGCCGTTAGCAATCTTATTAAAGAAAAGAACGCGGGTCTTCGCAAAACCAAGCTCTAGCCCACCCCCAGCTGCAAATTTGTTACAACCTAAAGTTAGTTCTTGTATCGCTGATCTTAGAGACGCTGAAATGAACGATCTCATAGAGAAGATCTCCCCGTCCCACTTAGAGTACTATAGGATGTCGCGAGCCATACGATTAAACGCCACTCACACTCCTCCTCTCTCTTGTCTGGACGGCACTATCGCCTTTGAAGTCGAAGAGAAAGCCGAATGACATCGTTGCCTAACAATGCGAGGTTATGTGGGACTCGCTCCGAGCCTACCAGAGCCAACTACCCACTAAAAATCCACCTGTATGACTCAAGAAATCATTTGCCTCACAGCCTCCATGTGAAGCGACGTCCAATTGTAGAAAAAGGCCGTGCAAGCGGGGACCCTTATGGAGTCATCCGGAAATAACATAGCATCATAGCACTGAGGGTGCTCAAGGAGAATTTGATATAGTCAAGTCCTGGCCCTGGGTAGCCAGAAGGGCTTCAAGATCAGCCGTGTGCTGATTGCCTGCGTACGCGAGTGAGTTCCTAGGCCTAGCTGCTTTGGACTTTGAGGTAAGGATTGGAGAAGTGTACGACACAGACTCGCGAATTAAATGATTGGGATGGAAAACGCTTCTAAGAGTGTTTTAAGAGGCTGTTGAACTAAAGGTAGATATTTGTGCAGGTCCGCGTTACGCACGTGCCAGGGTGCCTTAGCGGCCCTGCAAAGAGACTTTGTTCTTCCTGCAGCTTGTACAGGACGGAGGAATTGGCGTGGGCGTAGATTGGCAAGGCATCAATCATAAAGGGTTTAATGCAGGTCTCATAGAGCGTTCGATTGTTCATAAGAGACATTTTACTATGTATACCAAACATACTGTTCAGGCGACCTAGATATAGACCTAGAAAGAGTTTCTATACTCTATGGATGTGTGGCTTGAAAGGAAGCGTCGGGTCTGAGGTGACGCCTAATTATTTAGTATTGCGCTTCCAGGGGATGAGAATACCTTGCATTCGAACATGCAGGTCGACTTTCGCGCTAAGCACTCCTGCCCTCAGCAAGTCCATCAAATCGTCGAGTACATACTCGAAGGTTTCTACCCACGGCGTTTTAAAACGATCGCAGTTTTCAGCCCATGCCAAACCCTCCGTCCTGCACAAACTGCAGGTAGTTCAAAACCTCTTCTGCCGCAGGGCCACAAACGCACCTTGGTACGTGCGCAACGCGGACCTGCACAGAGATCTTGAACTACCTACAGTACAACAGCACCCAAAAACACTCTCAGAATCGTTCTTCAAACGCGCCGAATCCCATCCCAATCCACTAGTTCGAGATTCAGTCTCATATACTGCTCCTGTCTTAGATTCGGTATGCAAAGTCGCTAGACCGAGAAACGCGCACACGGGCGAACTCACGCAATTAACTTTAGATCTCGAGGCCCTTCAGGCCGGAAATTCTAATTCTAACGTAAATTCTAATTCTAACGTAAATCCGAATTAATGCAATTTAATTTTTTAATTTTTAATGTTTTTTTTTATTATTTACTTTTCATTTTGAGCACCTTCAGTGCTATGTAAATCCCAGCGGGTGACCCCTTAAGGGCCCCGCTAGCGCGGCCTCTTTCTCCAATTGGCCGTCGCTCAGATGAAGGCTGAGTGCCAAAAATGCACGAGCCGACAGGGGGTTTTTTAGTGGGTAGTGGTTCTGGTAGGCGACGGGACGAGTCCCACATAACTCTGGATCGCGCGCGCCAGAGTATGCGTCAGAGCATTTTTTATCCTCCTGCCCTTCTCGTGGAGGGGAATAAAAAAAAAAGACGTGAAAGCCGAACTGATGAACTGATATGGGGGTCACTATCCGGTCTTTATCTGTAGGTCAGGGGAGGCTGATGGGTATGTGGTTAGCAAGGATATTCAAAAGTTTGCCCGGCTTGAGATGCCTATGGCTGTAGTTTCTTTCCAAGCTTTTCTTCGTTAATTTTCGATCAATCTTTTTTTAAATAAGTTTTTTTTATTTAATTAATTTTTTTATTAAGTTTTTTTATTTTGAGTTAGACAATCGATACAACACTGCGGAAGGTTATTTTATGTATTATTTATTTCGATAAGTTAATTTTTATAGGTTAAATCTTTGTTGATTATTAAACATTGTGTAAATCTCTTAGTGGATTTACGCGTTAAATATCTGCATCGCAGTAGGCAGAGCATCCCGTTGAATTTATGACCGTTCCTTTTTTTACACAGTTAAAAAATTTTGTTTTTGATATTTTTGTAATACATAAATGTTCAATAAGAAAGTATTGTTATAAGTTTGCAACCAAGCAGTACCAAACAATACAGTTACAGCAGATAATTAACATACAATTTTGAATATTAATTTAGTGTTATCCAATCATTTAGTGTATACACTCGTTTAAAGCAGTTTTTAGCAGTAAATACGAGTTCGGCACCAGTTAGAATATACTGGAATACTGTCATTGATCAGTACCGAAACCTAAATAATACCAGTATTGAAAAAACCTCAATACCGCTTAGTTGTACATAATAATAAAACTAAAGTATTTTTAATTTAGGAACAATTTTTAAAAGAAAACTCTTAAGGATTAACTAAATTTAATAATTTGTTATTAATTTCTCTTTGTTTCATTCAGGCTTTGGCACATGAAATCACAGTAAGGACAGTAAAATAATAAGTAAAAAAATAGGTATGTCTGAAATGCTAAGACACCAGTTTTATATTTGTTGAGGCAAAAGATTTTTTTTGATCCCCGTTAGGGCAGGAGGATAAGAAAAATGCTCTTACGCATACCTCTCGCGCACGATCGAGGTATCTGGGACTCGCTCCGAGCCTACCAGAGCTCTACCCACTAAAAACCCCCTGAATGACTCGTGCAATTTTGATTTGAATCGTGAAAATTTGATTTTTTTGCGGAGGAAGACGGGCAGACGTGCGGCTTAGCCGGGACGGGAGCGCAGCGAGTTGCTGGCTTCGACGGAACCGACGGAGACGCCGTCACTTGGAGTGACATGAGCGGCGCGGGGGTGGGTGTTGAAGATACCGGGGTGGGATCGGGTGTAGAAGACACTGGGGCTTGCTTTGTGCGCTACTTGGAGCGCTTGGAAACAAGAGTGAACGCGGGCTCAGCAGAGCCGGTTAAAGTGGCGGCGACCGACGAAGCTACGGACGTGGAGTCGGAATCGCCCCTGGGAGCGGTACGTTTCCTACGAGACGTGCCCGAGGACGTGACCAACACACAGTCCATGTCGGAAGGCACGGGACACGTGGGAGGAGAGCTAAAGACCTGAGTGGTCTGGGCGTTGGTGACCTGAGGGGCCGAGAGGATGGCCTGAGGGGCCGGGGACGCGTTAAGCGCTGATAAGGCCTGCGTGAAGACCTCGTCGCGACCGCTAGCGGGTCTTCCGCCTGTAGTGAAAGTTGCACGGAAGGTGCTCAAAGGGACATGAGTTGGTGGCCGTTCTGGGCAGCCTCCGGTGAAGCCGGGGCTGCGCTGAAGTCGGCCGAAGCTTGACTTAGGGATCAATTCATTTAAATGAACCTATAATGAATTGAGAAGGGAACTATGCTCAGCCAGAGCGAGCAGTCGCTCTGTCGGAGAACGTGAAGCCCTAAGTTTTCGGGCTAAGACTGCGATTTCACTAACATCGATATTTTTCATAGCGTCGCAGACGATACGCATATCGTCCGCTACGGAGTGTTTCGTCGAAATAATTTTAAAATTATCTAAAATATACGCGATAATATCCGGTAAAAAGTGTTTTATTTAAAGTATGTATCGTGAAAATTTAAGAAAATATATAATCTTGTGCTCTTTAGACAAAGTCGAAACCTCGGACCATTTTCCCGAAGGAATACGGGTGGTGGCACCTGAGGCTTGACTGAAGCCGGGGTAGGGGAAGTCACTTTGAGTGACATTAATGGGGCCGGGGCGGGTGTTGCAGGCACCGGGGTAGCTGGCGTTGAAGTCGCCGCGGTGGGTGTTGAGGACACCGGGACGGGCGTTGAGGACGCCGGGGCTTGTTTCGAGCGCTTCTTAACAATGGTGAATGAGGGTGGCTCAAAGCTAGTTGGGGTGGCGTCCGAGGATGACTCGGTCGCGGGTGCGCGCTTGCGGCGCGAAGGGGCGTCAACTTCGCACTCCATGTCACTGGAGGAAGGGGACGCGGGAGAGCCTAAGACCAGAGGGGTCTGGGGAACTGGGGTGGCCTGAGGGGCCATTGTGGGCATTAACGCCATGAAATGAGGGATGAAGGTTTCTAGGTTACGAACCATTTCACAGTGCATGTTCACGCCTTGAGCATAGATACTATCTATTAACTTTGTCCTAATCTCGTCAAAGCTTAGGGAAGCCATTGCGGAGGGGTTGGGGAGGAACAACAATATATAAATATATATACTATGAGCCTACCAACGAAGACTAACTTCCTAAAACCACCCTACACGCAGTAGGGCGGTTGGGGACGACGTGGATAACTTACTCAAACACGAAGACTAGAATTCCTGGAACGCAGAGCTTGCCAGAGCGGCGACGGCGACGCAGGTCGGTGACGTCGGGCTGCAGGTGGGGAACGAAGATTCGTCGTGAAAACGACGGTTCTGTGAAATTCAGGAGATACGGTACGAAAACCTGAGTCGTGAAAACGACCCGTGAAATTTGGGGTGCTCTACTAGTGCGGGGACTAGAGAGCGGAAAATGCGTTTGCGATCGACGTGCGAACGAATCCGCACGCAAACCGAGACTGAGGCAAAAGTTAAGTGCCTTGCACTTTATACAGTTGATATGATAATTCCCTTTGCACCCCACCATTAAATCCTCGTCCCAGTTCCATCGTCACGTGCAGGAAAATACCAATTTCAGTTGGAGGGCGAATCTCTTCTGGTGTTCTTGGTATATTTTATGTTTATAATATCTATATAATATCTTTAGTGTATATTCATTATGGTATATTTCTATCACCAACAGAAGCCAAACAAGTGGCAGTAGCCCAGTACCTCCATCCAATCCTTTGTTTTGGCGTGAGTTCCTGTCGAAAGTATTTTTAGTTGAATCCCCTCGACTTCACTGGAATTGATAGGGTCTTCAAGTTCTACTTTAAGCATTCTGGTATATGGATCACAAGGCCTTCAACATCAGAGTCAGAGTGGAATAACTCTCTCCGGTTCTAGTTTATGACATCTGCACCAACTCTGACAGACAGACCTTTCTTCATCAAAACAAAATCAGAAATATTTCTGTCATCTAGTGCTTTCAAGACCCGCAGTGAGAACATGTTGATGGTTTTTCAATGAAAAATGTAACCAGACATAGGAGTATTTCAAAAACATTAAAAGTAAAACGTCAATAAATGAATAAAAAGTTTTTTTTTTGAAAAGACTGTTTGCATTATAGAACTCTGTAAAAATAGTTAGTTGACCCCTGATGGGTACAAATCTAAAAATCAAGCTAAGTGATATAAAGACGAAACAAAATACACAAGTTACAATTTATAGATGATTTTAAAAATGTAGTGCTGGCTGAAACTTGTCAATTAGTGTCGAATTAAGCTAAGAGATGGTGTAAGTAGTATCTACAGATTTAGTTATTTTAATAATTAATCGCATCTGTTACGAATTAAGTACTTAGTTTTTAAAGGTATATCTCATGTCTACAATTGTGGATGTCAAGTCTGAGAGGGATAAGGTGAAATAGAGGTTGATGATATAAAATAATATGTTGCCATCAAAGACAAACTAAATGAATGTTCTTTTAACAAAAACCCGGTAATTTACATCCCACTGCATAGGACTCAAAACGCGAGCTTTGTAGGAATATTTAAACCATACATTATCTAATCTATTCCATTCTGCGTTTACTGTATCAAATCACCAGTCAGCTCAAGTGATGGCGTGCCACATTATTAACGCACGGAGCAAATGCATCGGGCCGGCCGTCCCGATGTTGTAATTCGTCTACGACACGGCACATGCCTTGTAAATAGCCTCAGAAGCGTAAACGCTATTGTCCTCATGCAAAATTTAGTACTCTGTCTAATAGAAACCTAACTGATTGATAACATCGCCTTAGAATTTTTATTAGTTCCATGTGAATTGTTATAGTCATAATAATTATTAAAATATTGATTGCGTTCAAAGCCCTGCTAAGTGCATTCAGAAGTGGATGAAATTGCTGTTAGAATTTATGGTGAATATGAACTTAAACCTTGATGAGACCTTTAAGTATTCACGAAGAAACTCTCGCAGATTAAAAGTAGGTACAATAATAAGCAGGTGAAACGGTAACATCTGATATCTCAAACAGCGAATGCTTTATTTAAACTAATTTAAAATTTTAAATATTTTATTTCATGACTTATGCATTAGGTTACATATGAAATTTGCGTTTTGTAAGGGAGGAACATAAAGTAAACTTTTTTAAATATAATAAATTTATTTAATCAAAGTATTCATCATTGCTATCTATGCACTTTTGCCATCTCATAGGTAGTTCATTGATCCCTTTACTAAAAAAATCATTCAGACGGGAATCACTAAAATCTTTGAAGGTGCTTTGGACTGCCCCATCGGAGTTGAATTTTTTCCCTTGCAAGAAGTTTTCCAAATTTCGAAAAAAAGTGGTCTTAGACATTCCAATTGAAGCTCCTCTAATTTGTTAGCCGTTTGTTGTGCAGTGTGTGGTCTAGCGTTGTCCTGAAGCAGCAGTGGCCTAGAGCGATTGACCAGCTTCGGTTGTTTAGCAGCTAGCTTTTCCATCATGGTTTGCAGTTGCTAACAATAGACATCTGCCGTAATCGTCTGGCCAGATTTAAGAAATCTGTAGTGAACGACACGGGCACTAGTCCACCAAACGCTCACAAGTAACTTTTTTGAGTCAATTTTTACTTGGGGCAGGATTTGGCTGGTCCGCCAGGGTTCAACCATTGCGATGAACGTTTCCACTTTTCATCACAGTTAATGATTCGATTTAAAATCCTTTCATTATTGTGCCGGTTGAGTAATGTAACGCAGCAGTCGACGTGCGTTTGTCGGTTTGCTGCACTCAATTCATGTGATATTTACCTCTGAAGCTTTTTCACCTTCCCAATTTGCTTCAAGTGGCCTAAAACAATTTTGTCACTAACACCGAAGCCTACAGCTACCTCGGCCGTGGTTTGCGATGGATCCGCTTCCACAATAGCTTTCAATTCTTCATTACCAACTTTGATCTTCGGACGTCCATGGGGCTTGTTCTGTAGGTCAAAATTTCCAGAACAAAAACGTTGGAATTAAAAACGCACTGTGTTTTCTTTTGCGACACCGCCACTGTACAACTCGTACTCGTAAATTACACGATATATCAAGTTTTTAATTTTGTAAACTAAGTGACGCAAAGAAAAAACCAAAAGAGGAAAAAACAAATGAATTACGGTTTTCGAAACACAAACGTGTGAGTAAATAGCTGTATAAATTTGAAATTGGAATTCTTAACCAAAGAGGAGGTAATACAGATCAAAGTGGCCAATACGACAAAACGCAATTTCATACGTAATGACCTAATATTAGGTCTTTACCTATGAAATTGCCGTTTTTCACGAAATAAATGAAGCGTAATTTTTTTATATATTTTTTATTTCTATTAATCAAAATAATCACCCATGCAATCAATGCATCTTTGCCAACGCATTGGTAGCTTATTGATGCCTTTCTTGAAGAAATCAGCTGGATGGGAGGCAACAAATTCTTCAAAGGCATTTTGTACTGCCTCTCGGGTATTGAATTTTTTTCCCGCCAAGAAGTTATCCAAATTCTGGAAAAAGTAGAAGTCTGTAGGCGCAAGGTCTGGTGAGTACGGCGGATGACGGAGAACTTCCAACCCCAACTCTTGTAGCTTGGAGACCGTCTGCTGTGCAGTATGAGGTCGCGCGTTGTAGTGCAGGAGCAGTGGAGCCGAACGATTGACCAAAGCTGGTTGGAGACGTGCGAGCTTCTCCATCATTGTACACATCTTCACAGTACACATCTGCAGTAATGCTTGTCCCGTTTGGCAAGAAGCTGTGATGAATTACACCCGCGTTAGACCACCAAACAGTGACCATCACTTTTCTAGGGGTAAGTTTTCGTTTAGGGCATTGTTTGGGTGCTGAACCAGGGTCCAACCAACTTGCTGAGCGCTTACGATTGTCAAACAGGATCCATTTCTCGTCACAAGTAACAATGCGGTTCAGAATTCCTTCATTTGTATGCCTGCTGAGCAGTGCAAGGCACGTCTCCACGCGTACTTCGCGCTGGCGGTCATTGAGTTCGTGGGGTACCCATTTGTCAAGCTTTTTTACCTTGCCAATTTGACGCAAATGGACCAATATTGTTTTGATGCTAACGTCGAAAGCTGCTGCTAATTCAGCCGTGGATTGAGTTTCATCAGCTTCCACAATTGCCTTTAATTCGTCGTTGTCGACCAAAGTTTTCGGACGACCACGGGGTTCATTTTTCAGGTCAAAATTTCCAGAACGGAAGCGGGTAAACCAATAACGGGTGGTGCGTTCGTTTGTAGTGTTCGCTCCGTAAACGTCGTTGATGTTGCGTGCCGCTTGTGCCGCTTTGCTGCCACGACGGTACTCATACTCCATAATTACTCGAATTTTTAACTTATCCATGATGACGAAAAATTTTCGAATGCGTTGAAAACAAAACACTAACTATTAAACAAATGACGATTTTAGAAAAAGAATTCCATGTTTGTCAAGTAAAATGAATTTGAAATTAGAATTATCAGTCAAAAAAATAAATATTTTCATTTGAAATGGCCAGTACGGCAAAATGGCAGTTTCATAGGTAAAGACCTATTATTTGAATTAGCATTCAGGTCTGAAATCAGTAGTCTTTAAGGTTAAGTATCGCAATTAAATAAAATACAGCGGACATTAGTAAGAATGGCGACTATCACACTAAATTTACACCAATTTATTTATTTACTAATTAAGGTATTTACACTTCTTTAAATGGTCGAAGGAAAGAATAATGTTGGCCTTATAATTTGCAGGTAGTTTGTTTCAGACAATAGTAAACCAAGCTATAAACACGATGCATTATAGAGGTACACTAACCTAAAAGTATTATTAACGTAATTTAGATATTATGCAAAGTATTGTTCATAAATCAAATAGGTGTTCTGTATTATTCATTCAAAGTCATCTACTAGAAGATAAAGGTCATGCAGTTTTTTACATGGATATTCCAGGTTGTTTGGACTTGTCTTCGCTATGCTGCACCATTTTAACTGTTTAGCGCAGACAAGTAAAAACGGCTTCAAATATTGAAACACAATGTCTATATGTCTATTCCTTTAGGCTACAGTTCAATAAAATGAACAAAGGCATAAATCAATAGGTACGCGGTAAGATTGCGTGTCCCGCTACACTTGCCTGATTCTACATTAAGTTATTTACGATCAACATTAACCGAGTTCGCAACTGATGTGATCGTGGTTTTAGCTTTTTGCTTTCGCTGTAATTAAGGTTGTTTATCGTGTATTATGACAGTTTAACTTTAGGTCTTCCGCTATCATGTTTCAATTTATGTACTCCCAACATTTTCTGTCTTATAGAACATTTGCAAAATTGAACTATACAATTTTTTAAACATCTCTTAAATATTAAACTTCTCTATGAAAATGCCAACGAAATTATATCTCTATAAATTTCAAACAAATTTAAGGCTAACATCAAATGTCTGCATATAATTAGAACTAAATGCAAATTCGCTTCGCAGTTTTGAGTTCCTCCCTAGGGAGAAACTGATATACATCAATTTATATACAAAATGGATATTGTTCATTATTTTTAAGGTACAAAGCGTAACACTGGAGTAAATAGCTTAAGACATTTTGTCGCTAGAAGATTATCTCCAACAGCTTCAAGGAAAGCTTCGTTAATATATTTTCTGTTTTACGTTGGAGAAGTTCTTTGGGATCTTTTATGTAAGACTTTGATAGGTTGGTTTAGTGTTCGTAAAATTGTTTCACTGTAGTTACGAATAGATACATAAATCTAGCTGATTAAGTAACGAAAAGAACGAAGAAAGGCTAATAACAAATCTACACATATAGTGATCATCTAAAAAAGCAACTAGTATGTTACAAAATACTAAGATAAATCAACTGAAATAACTAAAATGTTGTAACATTAATTACAATTATATGACATGCTGAGAAAAGTAAATGTTGGCTAAATACTTGTTTAAAAAAAAAGACTTACTTTTCTACTACTAGGTCCAGGCATTTTTAACAGTAACATTAAATGTAGAGGAAGCGCATATTATAAAAAATGTTTTACGGTAATTAGTGCAGGCGATCGGGGCGTAAAAAGGGTTTTCTAGGGCGGCAATGTCGTGCTGGTAAATTAAGGTGAAGGTTTCCAAGGAATGCGGGGCCATCAATTGATGCTTGAGCAATTTTAACAAGAGTTGTTAGATCGGAAATTTCACGTCTTTTAATGAGTGGTAGCAGGTGGAAATGTGAGCAACGAACGTTGTAGCTAAGTTTAGGCACTTTGAACTCAAAGCCAAGATATCGTGTGAACTTCCTTTGCAAAAGCTCAAGTCTTGTTGAATGAACTGCGTATTTTGGATTCCAAACTTGGCTACAATATTCTAAGTGTCTACCGACATAAGAGCAGTAGATGATTTTGACTGTTTTCATTTCATTAAAGTAGCCGAAATTACGCGTTATGAAACCAAGAGCAGAGGAAGCCTTATTCGAAATTTTTTCGTCACGGTCGTTGAATGTGAGTTTGTCATCGATCAAGACACCCAAATCCTTAACAGCAGATGTTCTGGCAAGTGTCGTATTAGAATATGGACTCTGAGGGGTGGGGGACCTTAACACCTACCAATTTAACTCCCATGTATATTCAGCAATATTTAGTGGTTCTTGTGATATTTGGAATTAAGTGACTTTTTCGAAAAAATCTGGTTCTCGGAGAAAACTTTAAAATACAACCTAACTTTCCTGAAATTTTGACGCTCATGAATGTTTGCCTCAAAAAGCTTAATAGTAGGCCTTTTGTAACATATAACCTCCGACATAATTATAAATGGCAATAGAAATGAGACTTTCAGGGATCTTAGAAAAAAATCATATAATTTTTTTTTCCAAAACCTATCTTAAAAACTACTGGTGTTAATGTAGAATAATGTGTAAAAATTTCGTTTGACGTCACGGCAACATGTACAAAAACATACTTGAGTCTAAAAGCAGCCATTCTTTATTACTATGCAGCGTTGTCTAAATCCGAGAATTGTATACCTGAAAAGTGTTTTGTTCAGGTAATTAGCGATTTTTGCATTTCTTATTCATAAACAGAGTTGTTTTTGTTCAAAAAAGGGTAATAAATTAAAGTTATTAAAAAAATTAATATATTGTTTTCTATTTACATTTTTAGAATATGCCATACTAAGCAACAGTATGGCTGATACAAAATAATTCCATTTGATGAAGCGCCTATTACATTCTTTGCAAGCAATTACGTAGCAAAAATACTCACAGGTTTCCTATAAAATACAGTACAATAATCTAAGCACCTAACCAATCAAAGCCAATTTTAGGATCCGTTTCCTATGCACCTGATGACAATCTCCTTCAACATAGAATTCAATCATTACGTCCCCTGGCGTGATAAATTGACTGTATCCTGTTTTCCTTGATTGGAACCGCGTTTATTCAATCAAAAATGACATATGACAGTGATATTCTTATGACCTTGCGGCACAATCGCGAACCACGTCGTATCAATATGAACGGGTAGGTTAGGGCCAGGCGTTCCGAATGATTAATATGTTGATATGTGACTCTATTTTGATTGTCACAATAACCTTATAATATTATATATAGTAATAAAAGTATAAATTATTGCTATTTAAGCCTCAGGTCCGAAACGCATTTAAAATTAATTTTCTTGGGCGTCGTTTTCAAATTCCAATATTTATTTCTCAACAAATGACCATTGAATGTTCATATTGACGTTAAATAAACCATGACTATACCACTAGGTTGGAAAAACCTTCGTGAAGAAGAACTGGCAAGTACCTTCACATGAATGTTGAATAAACTGGACGCAATGCAAAGGACGTAGCCTGCTGGAAGTAGACAGAAATACGTGTATCTAAGTAATAAAAACACAAACCAGAAAACATGCAGAGTATTGCTACGCTATTTCATAATATTTCAATTTCATAATTATTAGAACTACAAAGGCTTTTCAATTAGACTAACAAAAAAAGTTTAACCCAACCATCGCTACGGTAGAATAAATAAGAAAATTAATCTGTAAAACTTATTCCAACTTCAGTTAAAACGAAAAAAGTAAATAAAGTAAGGAAATCACATTTTCTCTCCCTAAGGATCGTCTTGACCGCAGCCAGCGCCGATTTCCCGAAAGACCAAAGCGTTTAATTACGTTTTCCAGCTTAAAACCGCTTTTGCTTCAAGACTCTTTTAATTTTTCTTGGTCAGTAAAAGCTTAGTAAAAAAATATAAGATAAATAAAATCCGCGCATACGGGAAACTCAATTTATAAAGCAGTTTATAAAGAGCTCTTCTTGTGAGATAAAATAGTGTTGTTTTATGAATAAAGCACACAGAATAGTTATTTTTAAATGGCAGTTCAGTGTTTGGTTAGCAACATGGTAGCTTCGTTACTTGGTATGGTACTTTCATTTATCAAATAAATTACTATCGTATATCTATCTTAATACCACATATATGCTAGGTCTGAATACAGATTTTACTGTACTGTATAAAATCATTCTGAATATAAACATAACCGTACGTAACCATAATAAGATGTCATTACCTCGTTGTCTGGAAGAAATCACTTTTTATAGTGACAAGACTACTTTTGTACAATTTCCACTGTACAATTATCCATATTTTTTTATTTCGATTTACTTGTAAAATCTTGTGATTTTGTGGTGTGCAATAAAGAGTATAACTATTACTATTAATATTTTTCAAAACTATATGTGAAAAAGTTATATTCGTTGCACCAAGTTTAATAAAGTTGCAAATAAAATTTGAGCTTTACGACTGTAATAGGTTTATTTTACCGATAAATATAAAATCTTGCACATATTACTTAACTACAGTGTATACTCATTTTGAATTCACTTGTTTTTTAGCACCCACAATGCTCCAAATCAGCCACAAAGCTAAAACTTTTTTATAAACGGTGAGTAAATCCATGCCTTTATTCTAAGCCAAAGGCGGTAACTACAAACTCGATTACAAAACTCGACGATACTAACAGATTTATCTTCCAACGAAAAAAAAACTTTTTCCCAAGCGTCAATTTGTGGAAAGTTCGTTTATATTCAAGAGCCGCGTAAGACCCACAGCCAAATCTAAATAAATGGATTAGAAAGGTCCTACACACGAATATATGCTGAGTCAAGCTGCTTTGTTTTTTGTACGTGGACTGATTGTGAATAAGGAAGCTTATTAAATGAATTACGCGACGTGGAATTGAAGTGTGTTGGGTATCTGGGTAATAAATCGTTGATTGAAACTTTGGGGAATGCTGTAAGGTTTGTGTTTATTTTTAGTGAGAGATTACTTATACTCTTTTGTTGATGTTATAGTAACGCTGTAAATGTTTATACAAAAAACTATGAACCCCCCCCCCCTATATAGTCCAATTTTCATAATTTTTAGAAATGTTGTGTGGAAATGATAAAATGAGAACTAGATTTGTACGTCTTTTTTAAAGTACTATTCTTACGATGTAAGTTATTACCATCTATATATCTGTATAACTATGACATAAAGACTGTCTGGAACTGAATCACCAAAATAGAAAAACGTAATAGCTTGATTTAGGTGAACTGAATTTAAAACAAAACTGTTTCATAGAAGTTTAGGGGGACATAAACGTTATCGACTGACACAATTCTTCAAACAGAAGATGTAGCCAATTGCCTCCGGGACTTTCAACTCTCTCTTTCGCACGATGCGGGTCGGTATGAAACAGATAGCATTTTTGAAAATACCTATTCGCACTGCGTATCGACAGTTCACAATCCTCTTAGCTTCTGTGCGCCAGCCGTTTTGAGTATGGTGAAGAGGAAGAGAGTTATACTGTTTCGGTATAGAAAATGAGTAGTAGAAGAGTTTGTTATGTTAAGATCTCGTCTGCGGTGGTACTACAGTCTTTCCTATTGTAACAACCATAATAACCAACTTTAAGTGGTTATCTTCCGGATAGAGGGAAGGAACAGCTAGTATGATTACTGGAACAAAAGCAATTCCAACTTAAGGTTACGGTCGGCAACGCAACGTTACTCGGTTAATCATACATTACAATATAATTAACCATCCACGATTTACGATGTCTGTAAAATAATTTTCATATTCTAACTATATTTAAAAAAAACCTATTATTGTCATAATATATTTTTGAATCTCAGCCATGTCAGTTTGCCGAAGTCACCACAAGTGCTAAAGATTTAATGGTAAAAGGGCTACGAACACGCAATAAACCAAAATATGAAACTAAAGACCGCGAAATTATTTTCTAAGTTAATGCCTCGAATGTTGCGTTAATTCTCGGTTATTCTTATATCACCCAAGCAAGTACATAACTCTACTACATGGCTATTACGTAGCGGTAGACTTCACAGAAGCATTTCCTTACGGTGAGCTACGGTGAGCATTACGTATCGCGGTGACAGATGGAAACGTTATGAGCATTTCTCGGGGGCAGTCAAGCCTTGATTTATTATCTGTGGTTAATCCCAGCGCACGAAATAGGACAAGGGCTGTATATACTGGGTGTAAAAATTTTACTGGCGTGTTAAATTGTGTCAAAATCGGAAGCGTTCCTCAGGTTTAGTTACTTTTACATATTTTTTGAGCATTTTACCTATGTGGAATAAATATTATTATTTATTATGGTCACTAACTATTTGTTTACTAGCTTTTAAATACTCGTTTAATATTCTTAATAAATAATTATTACAACGTTTGTAATAAATCAATTCAAAGCAACGGATTCAAAAGTTTTTATCGAAGTATTGTTAGAATAATGAATGACCTGTAAACAAATTGCAATAAATACAGAAAACCTACGATTCATGTTATATTCAATTCTAGCTTCCATTCAATTTTACAATTTCCTCTATATTTAACCATGCAAAAATATTACCGAAACGAACTACGAAACTTACGGAAAAACTGACTTAGTTCTTCAGCAACAGATGCAGTCGGTCCAAAAAAGTTACACCATGTTAATTAAAAGTTTTCTTTGTAACTCGCAAAGAATATACGAATAGAGCTGGCTATGTAAATACAGATGGCAAATAAGAAACATCCAGAAGTTTCGACCCTGACTGTAAGTTTATCAAGTTGGAACTAAAACTGAGCAAGAACAATGAATTTAGTTGGTCATATACTGAAATACGAATTAATGTGAACAAACTTAAATTTTCGTTGTTTAGATATGAATTAATTAGTAATAGAAGTGAAACTAAAACGGAAGAATAACAAGAATGGTTTCGATCAGTATATTTTATATAACAAATATCTTACTTGGTTTTACGTATAACTTTACTTTTTGTATTGCAAAGATTTGAACTACAACTGTCCATAAAGATATATATTTCTATAGCGAATAAAATGGGGCAGCAACGGTTGTATCTTTTATTTTTCACTCACAAAGTCGTGGGTAGAGGAGAGTTATAAAAAAAATAAGGAGATTTTCATAAAGTCTTTTCATAACGTAATTTTCTTCTAGAATCGACAAGAAACATTTTTTTTCATTCATTTTTAGTTGAATAATGTACGTATTTTAAGTTTTGTAAAATCTTTTGCCGCGATCAAAATTGTGTAGCGTGTCTTGTCATATTCCGAAGTATATTCCAAAGTATAATTATTTAGCAAAAACCACTAATTTATGATTTATGGAATTGGTATTCCTTATTTAGGGTTGGAGAATTTGAGTCTTGATACAGTCCTTACTTTTGATACAGTATACTTTTGAAATGCAATTAATTTATTTACATAAAATAAAGTCTTCTTACGAGTAAGGTTAGGTAAACTTGCATGAGATTCAGTATTCCAAACGTTTTATTAACTTACAAAATTTATAAAATAAAAGAGTTCAAACTCACTAACTCATTCATGGGTCAATGTATACGTTTATAATAAGGTTCTTGAGGATATCCAAAGTCTTCCTATTGACAAATTCAAAGAAAATATAAATCCGATTATTTGGATGATAAAAGCCCTCGGGAATAATCCCCTCATTAACAGGATTTTACTAGTATTTGGAACAAAATATGTGTAATGTTTCTGTTTGCTCGTTGAGTTCTTCGTTCCGATGAATATCTAAAGCGTCATCGTCACTAAAGTAGATACGTCTACTTATCGTAGCGTCAGGTGACGGGTTTCTCACTTCCCTCTAATATGATCCCGCGTTAACTCGTGAACGGGTGCCGTGTGAGGGTGTTCGTTGTTTGGATACTTGGGGGAGGGAGACTTGCCGAGCTAACAGATGCAGAGAAGAATAATTTTGTATAGTCATAAAGAGACTCTGTAAATTTATTTAAAAAAAAATATACCCATGAAGTTTCTTGCCAGTTTTTCTTCTTCACGACGGTTTTTCCGAATTAGTGGTAGAGTCATGTTTTATTTGACCTCAATAAAAACAAGTAATTGTCAATGTTGAGAAGTAAATATTTAAATTTGAATGTGAATTTTGATGATTTTCTCCACATGAACAAAAGCAAATGGGTTATTCTGTTTTGTGCTCAATTCAACCAAGTATATTTTAAATGACTTACTATACCATTTCTTTTTACGTTTTATTGCTAAAATGTAGCCGTTTTTGTTTCGCCCATATGAAATGTAAAAAAGAAACTGTAAATCAAAATAACAATTTTATGGCTTCAAAGGTAGCTGCAGGCTAGTTTGAGCTAAAATTATTTTAAAATAACTAACAAAAACATCAAGAAAACCAATTTTTACTCATTTTTAACCAAGAAAAAGTTTGTGTTGTTGTGTAAAACGACTATGCAACAAACAAGCCCGTGCAATAATATAATATGCATGTATTGTACATACGGTATATAAAACATTATATTAAAGAAACCCTACATTAATCGCGATCAAGAAACCTATTTAAAATCAAATAAAAAAATTTTTGTTTCCTAAGTTTAAGAAACAAGGATATTACGGGTAACTTAAATCCAGTAAACACAGGAAAAGAAGGTTGGAACGTTCTGTTTCGCACTACGAAGCATAAAAATCCAACTATCCATTGTGGAGATTTATAGCGAGCTAACAAAATTTGTGGCCTTATTTCAAAATGATAAAACACCCCAAAAAACAAAAGTTAATAGTTTACTAAAAGTTTTAACCCTCATCCATTTGCAAATCCGAAAAACTTTTCTTCTTTTGGGAGTAATATATGAAGCTCTTAAGTTTTTCGTTTTATATATTTTTTTTGTCAGAAGTTTCTCCTGAAAAAGACTTCTCTACTTCATTCAAAGAGATTTTATAAATAGAATTCAAATTTGACATGTTCATTCAATATTAATATTTAGTAGAATAAGTAAAACTTAAAGTGCTTTACTTATGTAGAGGAAACATAGCAACTTTTGTAAGGTTTGATAACTGGATCGCATACGATCTTTCACTAATTTTAAATTTCTTATGAATAACCAGTATGAATAGTCACAATTCCATATATTATGTCTTAGCAACTTTTATCTCTTGTTTGTCTTCGTAAAGTTTAATTATAATAAAATATATTCATGGCTTCTTCAAAAAGGATGGTTTAAATTTTAAGATGAGATGGGCAATGGATATAGCTGTAGGTCTTGCATGTGCATTTAGTTATTATTACTGAGCATAGAGACGACATCCCGTGTTGCTTTTTTGTACACACAGTCACAGTCGAATGACTTCTATTCAAATTGTATGTACTATACCCTTGCCACAACAAGACATCATTGAATCATCTTGATAAATATTTCTTCATCTGTACTGAGCTACTATTTTAATACTTTTAGAAGTACAAGTAAAAGCCACAGAGTGGTTTTTCAACAGTACATGTAACACGCGAAATTCAATAAATTATTTACAAATTTTAAGCCGTAGCGATGTGTCGACATGGCTTCAGCCACGTTCGATAATTTTGTACGCATGCCAGGGCTAGCGAGCCTTTTTTTTTTTTTGGTTCCCCTCCACGGGAAGGGCAGGAGGATATAAAAAATGCTCTGACGCCTACCAGAACCATACCTACTAAAAAACCCCCTGTCGGCTCGTGCATTTTTGCCACTCAGCCTTCATCTGAGCGACGGCCAATCGGAGAAAGAGGCCGCGCTAGCGGGGCCCTTAAGGGGTCACCCGCTGGGATTTACATAGCACTGAAGGTGCTCAAAATGAAAAGTAAATAATTAAAAAACATTAAAAATTGAAAAATAAAATTGCATTAATTCGGATTTACGTTAGAATTAGAATTTACGTTAGAATTAGAATTTCCGGCCTGAAGGGCCTCGAGATCTAAAGTTAATTGCGTGAGTTCGCTCGTGTGCGCGTTTCTCGGTCTAGCGACTTTGTATACCGAATCTAAGACAGGAGCAGTATATGAGACTGAATCTCGAACTAGTGGATTGGGATGGGATTCGGCGCGTTTGAAGAACGATTCTGAGAGTGTTTTTGGGTGCTGTTGCACTGTAGGTAGTTCAAGATCTCTGTGCAGGTCCGCGTTACGCACGTACCATGGTGCGTTTGTGGCCCTGCGGCAGAAGAGATTTTGAACCACCTGCAGTTTATACAGGTTTATACAGTTTTGGCGTGGGCAAAGACTGGCGAAGCATATAACATGACGGGTCTAACGCAGACCTTATAAAGCGTACGTTTATTTCTAAAAGACATTTTACTTTTTCTTCCTATCATCCTATTTAGGCGGCTTAAGTAGAAACGCGCGAGTTTCGTTACTCTATCGACGTGTGGCTTGAAAGAAAGCGTCTAATCTAAGGTGACGCCTAAGTATTTAATACTGCGCTTCCAGGGGATGGGAATACCTAACATTCGAATGTGGGGATCGTTGTGGCGATTACGACGTATGTGGTCGAATTGAATAGCAGAACTCTTTTCTGGGTTGACATCGATACGCCATTTTTGAAACCAAACACCGAGGGTTTTTACGGCCTTTTGGAGTCTGGTGATGTTATACGGGATCCCTTGACTTTTAGTGTAAGGGGCGGTATCGTCTGCAAAGAGGGCGAGTTCGACGCCTTTCGGCGGGATGGGGATGTCGTTAGTGTACACAGTGTACAGCAGAGGGGCGAGGACTGAGCCTTGCGGGACTCCAGCCTTTATGGGACGAGGCGCGGAGAACGTGCCTTCATATTTGAATCGAAAAGTACGGTCTTTAAGAAACGAAGCTATTAATCTGACTAGGCGAGCCGGTAAGCCTATTTTATAGAGTTTAAAAACGAGACCGCTGTGCCAGACTTTGTCGAAAGCCTTGGCTACGTCAAAGAGAACCGCGATTGTTTTTTTACGACGCTGATGGAATCCATCGAGTATGTACTCGACGATTCGATGGACTTGCTGAGGGCAGGAGTGCTTAGCGCGAAAGCCGAACTGGTGGAGAATAATGAGAGGGTCACCATCCGTTGGAAACAGATGGTTCCGCATTCGAGAGAGTATGACTCTTTCGAGAAGTTTAGACATTGCCTTGAGGAGGCTGATGGGCCTTTGATTAGCCGGGACATTTAGAGGTTTACCCGGCTTGGGAATGCCTATGACTGTCGCTTCTTTCCAGGCTTTTGGAAAGTAGCTATGGTCGAATCAGGCATTGAAGATAATAGCTAACAAGGTAAGCACCTGCTGGGGCAGGTGCTTAAGTGCGTGGTTGGAGATTTCATCTGCACCCGGAGCCTTTTTGGACTTCTGACTTCTAATGAGAAGCAAGATTTCATCGTTAGAGACTGACGGGGTCGTCGGTGATGGGGAGAGATTCTCTGCGGAGAACTTCGTCCTCCACTGCCTGGATGTGGGAGGGAACCGCGGGTTGCGTGCTGGGCGAACATTGTGCCGCTATGCTGTCGGCGAAGCATTCGGCTTTCTCTTCGACTTCAAAGGCAATAGTGCCGTCGGGACGAGTGAGAGGAGGAACGTGAGAGGCGGTGTCTACGCGTAAGGCTCGGGCCATTCGATAATACGCTTGGTGGGACGGAGAGATATTCTCCATGAGATCGTTAAACTGAGTGTCACGGAGTTCCGCGAGGCGAGAACTAACTTTACGTTGAAGCTGATTCGCAGCTGTTCTGTATGCTGGCGTGGGATATTTCTTGGCTCTCCGGAGAGCCGCGTTCTTGGCTTTAATGAGATTGCTAACGGCTAGAGGAAGCGCGGGTTTGCTTTGCTTAGCAACCTTTTCGTTGTCGCTGATGGCTGAGTTAATAGCATCAGTTAGAGAGTTGACTAATGAATCTATTTTATCCGGGCTATCTAATTGGGCTATCTAAGGCTGAAACTAACGTATTTTTAAAGCCTTTCCAGTTGGTAAAGGTCTCAGGAGATGTGACGTTAACGTTAGGCGTACCTAGCACGAGGGAGACGGGACAATGGTCGGAGCCTAGGTCATCGAGCGGTTCAATAGACCTTAGATCAAGATTGATTCGCTTGATAATTGCAAAGTCGAGGATGTCAGGAGAGTAGGTCGGGTTGTTGGGAGTGATGGGGGATATGACGTCTAAGTCAAGGGAGTTAGTGATGTCGAGGAGAGCGATACCGCTGGTGTTGGTCGATAGGCAAGTCCAGTTGGAGTTAAAGTCTCCGAACATAATGAATGGCCGAGGGTGAGAATGGCCTCAAAGTCACAGCGGATTGGTCTGGAGCCACATGGTATGTAGAATAAAGCTATGATGATGGTCGGATGACCATTCATAGCCAATCTACACACAGTGGCTTCCATGTTGAGGAGAGGAGGGGTAGGGAGAGGACAGCAATGGAAGCCTCTTTTGTAATATATAGCGGTGCCGCCGAAACCGTCGGAGTTGGGCCTATCATTGCGAGTAAACGCGTACTTAGGAATAGCGTATCCCCTGGAGCGGTTTGGAGAAAGCCATGTCTCCTGGAGAAGGAATAAGTCAGGTTCTTTGTTCTGAAGGAACAGTTTAATCTCGGGAAGGTTGGTGTTAAGGCTACGAGCGTTAAAAGATATTAGGGATAAGCCCTTGGGTTTAATACGACTGGACATTATAATTTACTTATTTATGATTTTATACATAAATAAAAAAATAAATTTATAACGAACTTAGAAGCGAGTGATGTTCCCGAGCGTTTATATTTGCGTTAGCAAATAAACGCTCTTGAGGAGAGCGGGCGGCTCGCAGTTTGCGTGCGAGAACAGAAATTTCTGTAATGTCGACGTTTTGAATGACGTCGAACACGGTCTTCATGTCCTCAGCCAGCGACGACTGAAGTGAAGATGGCAAAGCAGGACGCGGCCCTACGGAAGCTACGGGAGCTGGGATGGGTTGGGAAGGTGCAGGCGGAACGGCCGGACGCTGCCTCCAAGACAGAGCCTGAGTAGGCGTCGGCTGAACGGGCTTTGCTTCCGGGGGACCCCGGTTGCGCAGCGGCGGGAAGTTAGCGGGAGTGAGCGGCGGCGCCGGTTTAGGCGCGACCCTCTTGGCGGTGGAGCGCGGAGCGCGCGGGCAGCCCCTGTAGTTAGCTGTGTGACCGGACTGGCCGCACAGCACACAGGCAGGGGGGGAAGTGGATTCGGGAGTGCGAGTGCACTCCTTCGTTATATGTGGATCCAGGCACTTAACGCACCTGGGGGGAGCTGAGCAGTTCGCCGCTGCGTGGCCGTAGAGCTGGCAGCGGTGGCACTGCCCAGGGTGACCGCGGGGGTTGGGACGCTCGACGGAGATATTTGAGAGTCCGCAAATTGTGCGAGCCTCTCTAAAGTTCTCCCTCGAGTTGGGAGTATTGGACAAGATAACTAAAGCTAGCGGAAAGCGCCTACCGCAATTAGAGTGCATCTTGTGCACTGCTACAGCCGGGAAGCCCTGAGACTTAAGGTCCTCGAGAATGTCTTCATTACTGAGCTCAAACGGGACGCCCCGTAGTACTGCGCGGATCTTACGCTCCTCAGGGAGGGCGTAGGTGTGGTACGCGATTTGATTGATCGACAGAAGCCTAGTGAAAGACCGGAAGTCGTCGACGGTCGCAACCTGAATTTTGATTGTTTCGCCAGCGTTGGCGGCTCTTAAGTAATTAATTTTGTGCACTTTGCACAAGTTAGAAACCGCGGTCCAGCGTGCTTTTTCACGCAGGAAGACGGGCGGAGGGAGCTGTGGCTTCGGTGGGACGGGAGCGCAGCGCGACGCTGGCTTCGAAGGGACCGACGGAGACGCGGTTACTTCAAGCGATTTTAATGGCGCGGGGGCTGGTGTAGAAGACACCGGGGAGGGCTTGGGTATTGATGATACCGAAGCTTTCTTTGAGCGCTTCTTGGAGCGCTTGGCGACTAATTGAAACGCGGGCTCAGGAGAGCCGGTTAAGGTGACGGCATCTGACGACGTATCAGACGCGGGTTCGGAGTCGCTCCCGGGAGCGGTACGCTTGCGACGCGACGCGTGAGAGGATGCGACCGATTCGCAGTCCATCTCGGACGAGGCGGGAGACGCGGGAGAGCTGTAGACCTGAGGGGTCTGGACGTTGGAGGCCTGAGGGGCCGGGGTTGAGGCCTGAGTGGCCGGGGACGCGATAGTTGCCTGTAAGGCCTGCGTTAGAACGTCATCTGGGATGGGGCAACCGGACGCTGCGAGCGCCTGGGCGAACGACTTAAGAACGCTTACAAGGTCCATTGGAGGGCTTGAATATGTAATATATAAATATATAATGTATGCCTAGGTTCCCTAGCAAACCTAGCACCTATTTATATAAAAAATGCCTAGAGTTCGTAAATAAAAACCTAGCGAACCCTAGTGGCTAACCTCCCTACCAGCGGTAGGGGGGCTGGGGAGAATAACTTAAAACTAACCGTAGTACGCCGAAGGCCGCTACCTAGAAACCTAAAAAAAAGGGTACGCAGGTAAAGAGTTGACCACGTTAGGGTCAACCTTTACCGACAGAAAGGACAAACACACACGAAGAACACACAGATATGATAAAAATAAATATGAAAATAGGAGAAAAATAAATAAAATAGAGAAGAGAAATAAATAAAAATAAAAAGGACTGGTTCAGTACAAATTCGTTGTCACCGTTAAGTATCCTTTGCACTGAAACCAGACTACTTACGCTGGGCACAACACTGCACTCAGCACAAGCACAACACAACTTAGCACAGCACTTTGAAGACTAAGGGGCTTAGTCGCAAAGAAAAATCGCACTTCGAAAGCACTCAGACGGAGTAGAAAAACCTTGGAAACCGTAGCACGGAACCAACACGCTAAACTGTGACGTCAGTAGACTGAGCGCCACGGATTATCGGGAAGGGACCGATCAACGGAGAACTGGGTCTTGCACGTCCGCACCGGGTAGCGATCGGAGCGAGAATGTGCGCTAGCGAGTCGTGGCAGTCTCATTTTTATAAATTCTGAATCTGGCAACACTATTTTCTTGTCAAATCATCTTGAAAAATTTAAACTCGCAACATTGTGCTTACGTTATTTCTAATATTCAATATGGCAAAACCTATTAAAAGCAATATTTGTAGCATGATATTTGAGAATTGATAAATAACTAGGTTTATGTTAAAAGTAATGCAAATCAATCAAGAAGAAAAATATAGAATTTATAAAATTATTTCAATCGCAGGTACGGAACTCAAAACTTGGATTGTATTTTCTTTCTTGTAATTTATTTTTGACAAAATAACCTTTCTTTTCGTTGGTTTCAAATGGTACTGATGATTGCAATCGTGGAAAAAAGGAACAAATTTGTAAAAAATATCACACATGAAAGTCTCATCTTTGAAACGGATTGCAACCTACCTACCAATAATAAACTAAATTACGATATTTGTCTGTTATGTCTATACCTGTATTCGATTGAGTGTAAGAACTTTATTTAGAATGAAAAAAGAAGGTTCTTAAAAACAAAGCAAGTGGCACACACCAGGGAAAAACGTCAACAACAATGCACTGTACCCGATTAAGAGAGTTTTTAAAAAAAACACGTACAAAACACCACGAAGCTTACTTACAGAACTGCGAGAATCTATTGGATTTGCTGGATGCAGAGAAACACTTGGTCAATCGTTGCATAAAATGGGTTTGAATTTAATAACAATTGAAGTAAGAGATCTCAGAGATCGAAGTTTAGAAAAAACTGAAATAAACGCCTTCATACATATTTATGTCAGAGATATTTATCTCAGAGCAATCAACGACACGCGCTTGGAAGGAAATATAATTTATATTGGTGAAACTTATGTATACCAAAACTACCGACTTTAAGAATCCTGGCATCAATTAGCGGCGAGATCGGAAAAATATCTTCAAGTAAACGACAAATTATAGTTCATTCTAGTTCAGAAAAAAAATTTGTTCCTAATGCATTGTTGATATTTAGCACAAAATAAAAAAAAAAAGCGGCCAAGTGCGGGTCGGACTCGCCCATGAAGGGTTCCGTAGCAGCAAGTAACATAACATAAAAGTTATCAAAAAGATTTACGGGCGGACGTCCACGAACAGATCTAGGTGTAGATGGAAAAGGAAAAAAATCGTTGCTCAAAATCATACAGCGCAAATGAGATCTCATCATTTCTGGTACATAATTGTGTAGAGAGGGATTCATTTTAAGCGCTAAAGAAGTGGCAAAAGCTATTGCATAAAGCCCGCAATCTATTGCATTGGGTTGACGTTGCACGCTAGGAAATTGAATATTAAATTCTGCTAGGTATGGAAATAATGCATTAATTCAAAATTCGTTTAAACTCAAAAAATATATTTTGAGTTTAAACGATTATTATAGAAACTATCGTACACGCGTAGTATACCGTTGATATAATAAATGCAAGACCAGTGTTCTATTGAACCCACATTGCCATCGTAAATAATTTGGAGATGAGACTCATTTGGTGGCACCGATTCAATGAGTTCCGGGAGCCCGAACAGACCCACTTCCCGCGGAGGGAAAGATGTATGACGAGACGATTTTTCTTGAAATGCTCGCACGAATTCATCTCCCAGGACGCTATTTGGGTTTAATACATAGGAGAAAGTATCTTCAGCCAAGGAATTCATACTTAAAATAACACTTAAGTTTTATTCTAATATGAGTAGGTATTATCAAAGTAGGTAGGTATATTATGTATTTAGATAATATGTGAGGAAATGAACAGAAAAGTTTGACTTTGACCTTTTATAGTAAGTATTTACCAATTTCAAGGCAGTAAATAAGTTTAAAGGAACAATTTCGATGTAATTAACTGAAATTAATTTTATACAACAGAAACTATCAAATCATAAACCGTACAATATTTAGCATTCGCAAATGTATCGAAAATAATTAGCTCCGCGCGCACGAGTGTCGCTCACGTGTCTGCCCGTTCGGGTAAGCGCATTCGGGAACGTGCCCCCCGCACACTCCACACCTACCGATCGAGCCACGCCCCGCACGAATTTTTTATTTTTTTTTAAACAGTAAAATTATTTATTCAATCATTTATGATATATAAAAAAAAACTACTTACTAGATCTCGTTCAAACCAATTTTCGGTTGAAGTTTACATAGTAATTGTACATCATATATTTTTTTACGGGATTCTTACTACGATTTTCGATTTTGATTTCGCGCGTCCGATATTTCGATGCTGTTGCAAGCACCATGATCGCAGAGTGATCACGGACCGATCGCGGACAGTCCATGCATATATCTCGAAGGAGAAGTATCCACAAGTTTAGTAAAGACGAAAAGGTATAAGATTTGCGATAGTTAACTATAGAGTGTTTGTTTAATACGCTTAATGCCACGTAAAAATTTAGCAGTTTTGATTTCAACTACTGGAGACACCGGTTAACCAAACCTTTATGACCTGTCAACCAACCGAGGTTACCGGTGAGCCAAAACACTTTAGATTAAAACCCGTACAGGCCACCACTGCAACATAGGCTACTCCATATTAAGCCTACGGTCAGCAAAGCATTGTAACCTAGCGCGGCCTCTTTCTTAGCGCGGCCTCTTTCTTAGCGCGGCCTCTTTCTCCAATTGGCCGTCGCTCAGATGAAGGCTGAGTGGCAAAAATGCACGAGCCGACAGGGGGTTTTTAGTGGGTATGGTCCTGGTAGGCGTCGGGACGAGTCCCACATAACTTTGGAATCGCGCCAGAGTATGCGTCAGGGCATTTTTATCCTCCTGCCCTTCCCGCGGAGGGGAACAAAAAAAAAAAAAAAAGCATTGTAAATTTTTTAGGTTTAGATTTTTAGGTGTTTTATTTATCTTAATAAATGAAATGTTATTTAAATGTTATTAAATTTATCAATATAATACTCGTAGTACAGGTACAGCGTTGTTATGTACCATGTAGGGATGTAGATATCTTACCTAATGTCGCATATGTTGTCATTTAACTTTTTAAGTGTTAATACGTCCTATGAGAAACTTCGTTCAAGTTCAATTCAGATATGGATTAGGCCAAGCTTTTGTAGGAGAAAGAAAATTACAGTATTCATTAATTTAAAGCAATTTTATTTTGTTTACGTTATCTCTTAAGTTAAATAATATCTTGTTATTCCAAGCTGAAGCAGTAATAAGGAGTAACGATCTTCATTTGTCAAAGGTATTGTTATTTTAATAGCGTTATCTTTAACTGTAATAAATGCTTAAGATTTTTACGAGTTGATTCTTATTAACAAGGTTGAGTAGAAATTATGGATTTAGATTTTAGCTGTAGTATTCAACATTTATATAATTTGTGTAAATAGTGGATTAAATTGTGGTCTTGCCTTTTTCTAGCTCTCATTTACGGCCATCATGAAAAATAATTTTTGTACCGTATAAAGTTTTCAACCATTATTTAAAACAAATATTACTTTATTATTTTAATAACAGAACTTACTTAATAAGTGGAGTCTCATAAAATATAAGATGAGGCATTGCTATCTTTTGAAAATAAATTATTGTAGTCACATTATAAAGTCTTCAGAATTCCTATAAGCAAAGACCCCATTGATGCAGCCTGCTGAATAGCTAAGTTAGCGATTTGTTACCGACGTCCGCGCACGTACGCGACGCGGGCAACTGGCTCTGACACTCGAGTCATTTGCATTCTTAATAAATATGATTTACGAACGAAACACAATGTTTTTCTTGGAAAGTTTTTCAAAGTTTAACATTTGGTAATAAAATGTACAATAGGTTTTTTTTAATAATTTAACGCTCTACTTTTGTTCTTTTTTCAAACAAAATTTTGAAATTATGTCATTAAAATTAAAATAATACGTGTTCAATGCTGGAATAAAATACAGAGGACTAAAAATTGTTCTAGTGCCATTAAAAAAGTTTCAAGCCAAAAAATGCTATAAGTAATTACTCAATTAGTCAGGTAACTAATAATATAAGTAAATTTAGTTGTTTGGTAGGAGAAGATACTCCTATAGTGTTTTTATTACGTGGAAATAATTTTTGAATGTGGTTTATGTAATATGATTGGTTGTTGCGTGCTATTTCAATGTATGTTTTTTTAACTGTTTAAATAAAGTTGACAAATGCTGATATATTGTAGAAAATGTTAAGATAAATTAATCCAGCAACGAAGCTTAATTTACACGTATACATTCATCGAAGTATTTAAAAAAATGGGCCAGAGGAAAAGTCTTGTCGTATTTTGTATATTATATTCTGTAATTATACCCTCTTGTATCTGTTGGTTGTATTGTTCGTTTCTGGCTGATGTTAATACTATGAGAAAAGCTACATAAAAGAAGAAATAAAAAGGTTCTATGACATATATTTCGACGGCAGTGTCAGGATGGCACCTCAAAATCCGGGATTGACATGGGGGTCGTGATGAAAAAATATTCAGATTATGTAGCACAAAACCTGTGCTCTTCCAATAAATAATAGTACAACTTATAACAGTTTCCGATGTCTTGTGATTCTGCGGTACAATCGATACTTAGCGTTTGTTTATTTATTTTTTATTGTTTACCCAATACATTTAGCAACGCACGGGTACAATCTTTAAAACAATAAGCGGTCTTATCACTGGAAAGCGATAGCGTTACAATATTCTTCACAGCTTATTTTTAAACGCGGCTAATTGGTATCAGCACGTGGCGTATCCTCAGGCGTACATCACTCCGACATGATGTGAAATCTTTTGTAATAACCTAGGTGATGTCCTGCATTTAGCGCGAGTCGAGCAAACGGAATGAGCATGCTGAAAGAGCACCCGGCTACGTGCAAGTACAAAACAGGTAAAAAATGTTCACGTCATTTTGATAATAGATGATTGAACGAACTTCCAAGTGAAGTTCTATTATATGAGTCGCTTCATTCAAAGAAAGCATATAATTCCATTTCATAATAAAAAAGTCCTTTTAAGGTACTGGGTAACTTCGCACAATTTTAGTGTATGTCTTTTACTTATTCAAAAAACTTTACGTCTTTTACTTGATCAACCCCGGTCCCGGCAAGTCTTCATTTTTTAGAGATCAAAACAAAACTTTTGTACGGGTCCTTTATTATCTTCAAATGAAGCGACTCATATAATAGCGGTAGAACTTCACTTGGAAGTTCGTTTAACCATCTATTATATAATTAAACAGGTAGATTTTTAGAGATTAAGTTTTGTTTTCTTTTGTATTTACAAATTATAATTTATTTTAATACGTTTATTCATTAAACTCCTTACTTTAATACATAATTTAAGAATCCAGTAACCTTTAGACATTTATTATACACTTGGTGATTGCCAAATTAATTAAATCAATAAACAACATTATTCAATTTTAATTAATCTCTTTATCGGAAGGTATTAAGTGGATTGTACTTTTATTGAGTACGGACAAGGCAAAGTCGTTTAGTGGGTTTAATAAAGGTTTATGGTAAAATTTTGTAAAGGCCTGAGAGTTTTAGGTCACCCAGTCGTTTCTCGGATAACCTACACTGAGCATGTGCCGCGTGCTGTGTGCGCTGAACACTATCATGTCAACGCCGCTCGTAACTAGCGTCTGCTTTATCCACCGACTTAGCGTCTGACTCGACGCAGCTCTGTGAAGGGCCTTTCATGTTACAAACAAGAACTCTGAGTTCGAAGCTTTAATATCTTGCGTCACCAAAAATATAATCTTTTAGAATCGATACAGGACATATCATTATGTTATTTTTAAAGATTTGTAAGGATAACATAGGTTGTTTACGATTTGGGGCTGTGGTTTTAATGATGTTTATTATGATTATGTGTACGGATGTAAAAACTATATTTTCTAATTTAATGTCTGGACCCTATGTCCGATGCATATGGTTAACGATGTAACGGTAACTTTTTGGTAATTATTCTAAAGTTAAATAATATAAGGATATCACAAAGAAAGCTGATTAAGAACTAAATTTGGATCCCAAGAAAATGTGTACTTCGATTAAGTTAGTTTAATTTTATAGGCTTCTTGTAAAATTTGCCTCATCATAGCCCATATCTTCTTCCTAACAAAAGAGACAAGGCTGAATGGTGTGAATTTAATGAACCGAATGAACAACCCTTATTAAAATGCTCATTTAATAACAAAGAACTACTAAAAGAGGTTTTTTGAACATATCAGTATAACGTAACGTACAAAATTTCCACCATGACCTCAACGTGATGTTGTATTGACAAATAGTCATGGATGCCAGAGAAGCGATCATCAACGTCAGGGTCTCTGGCAGACAGCCGCACCGCGCGAACGCCGCCTGGAGCGTCTCGCGGCACCCAGTAAGGCTGGAGTGCTTTGCTTTGGTGCTGTTATGGGAGTTAATTAAATATTTTGTTTCAATTCAAATCAGTTATTTTTCTTACACATTTTAAGATAAGGAAAAATGGAGGAAATTGTTAAAAATACGCAGAGGCCCAATTAATTGTAAACGCATCGACTGCGACTGCATCCGGTTCAGGATCCTAGTTACAAATGCGTCACATTTGCAAACAAACATTAAAGCAAAAATCCATAAATTACGTTCCTCGCCAAATGCCATAGCCAAATGTTTATACTTAGAGTATTTAAATGTGGAAATTGAATACTACCCATCCTATTAACGTAACTAATAGCAGTGGTATTATCAATTCGTAATAATATTGCACAATTTCTTTCTTCCCCGGCTGAACTTTTGAAGCCTAAGGAAACGGCTAGTAATTCTAGGTAATTTTGATATAGTTTTGATTGATATAGTTATGATAAGACTTTTTCACATTAAAATTTATTGTTTTAGAATACTACGCCTCAGCCTGTTCTGAATGCATCTGTATATATCTTATAAATTTGTGAAGTAATTGAACAGGACTGGTATATTTACTTATACTTTTCTACCAGATAAAATCTTCTAACCGTAATTTAGGGAGTTAAATTTTTGCCTCATAGTTGTACTTATTTTGTAGCTAGACAGGCTGCGACCTGTATACCTATATTGTTTGGCAAAACCTCGTATCGAGCATATTTGAAGTTTCATAAATTATTTATTATTACGCTTATCGTCAGGTACTGTTCGATGTTAAACATAAAGCCAAAAATGTTACCGACTTTGTCAGTACTAGTCGATTTTTGTCCAAATTCACAACCAGTGACTCATAACTTTGCGTATAATTTTAGTTAATACCCCCGGAGCAACAGATAATCCATACGGCATGGCAGTAAACTCTTATGTAATTGGCTCAAACATATTGTTTTCTTGAAATTAAAAACGTAGGTATTTTTTGTGATTAACAAATATAGGTACGGGTAGGTATGATCTTTCTTATCTATGTTAGCTAAGAAACCATTGTGGGGAATTAATTTAGAAGCTGTTTTATAAGATTCCATTTTTAAAGTGTACTTTTTCTACAAAATTGTATAATTTTATTTATTAATTTCAATTGTTTATTTTTATTTTGTTCAGTACGAACCATTTTTAGCCGTTGGCTCCAAAAATATTTATTTATCTTATTTGTTTGATATAAACTGGTCACTTGAGGTATAACGAGGTTTTAGAGCCTCTAAATGTAACAATTTATTAATTGGCATTATCATATTTCGTTTTTCATTATGCGACAAAATATGTTTGGGATTAAATACTGGTGTAATTTTATTATGAAATGGAATTAAAATTATCGTCATTATAATTTATCCATTTTAAAATCGTTTCATTATTTGGTATTTTAGGCCAATAATCTTAAAAGTGCACCGAATTAACCATAATTTAGGTACACCCAGGTCGAATCCATTGACCTGCGTGTTCCTGAATTATGGTTAATTCGGTGCACGAGTCCCGGACTTTTTGTGGAATTTTGTGGTAACGAGGAGGTCCCTTCCAGTTTCTCGACTGGGTTGACCGGCTGCCTGTCGATGTTTGGGAAAATCTTAGATAGCTTCGGTGTACTTTTTTATTATTTTATTATTATTATTTACTATTATTACTTTTTTTTAAAACTTTATTATCTCCTTTTTCAAGAAGTAAGTTCATCCCCCTATGTATAGCGGGTATTCCATAACTGGAGCCCCTTAAGCCCCGAGGTAAGAAAAAATCTCTGTATATTATAGTTCATTCGGTTCGTTCAGTTCAGGTCGACGAGGGAGCGTCTACGTAGAGGACTCGGGTATTGCGGTAACCGAAATGGCTTGCCAGAGATTAGTCCACTGGGTTCATCAATATAATTAAATAATTTTAATAACGACTTTCAGATTGAGAAAAAAGAATAGAAATAATAGAATATTACGTAATGCAGATATCGTGTTAAATCTCTTTAAGACTACATGCATTTTCTGTATTCGTATTAAAATATTTGAACATTATTGACAAAAAAAGTCAAAAATAACAATTCGAGTATTATACTATATATACTACCAGTAATTTATGCGGATAACGTGATATATCTATTATAGATTACACGTATTTTCTGCATATTTTCGACTAAGTGAAATTATAGTTTATAATAACAAACATATAAACAAAGGTAGAAGACTACCAGGAATTTTTGCAGATAGCGTGATATATCTATTATAGATTACACGTATTTTCTGCATCTTGTTGACAAAGCGAAATTTTAGTTTTTAATAATAAACATCAGGTTGAAGACTACCAGGAATTTTTGCAGATAGCGTGATATATCTATTATAGATTACACGTATTTTATGCATCTTTTCGACAAAGTGAAATTATAGTTTATAGATACCCGCGATCACTTATGAAAAAACATAAATAACGAGTCGCTTTCGTTTATTCTGTATTTTTTGTTCTAATTTTCAAACTTTTAGTACACTTTTAGTACAACTTTTACAACATATTTAATATTAAACTATTAAGTTACTGGTCGGTATAAGACGTGTGCTTGTTACCACGCACTAAAAAAGAATGAAGACTTGCCGGGACCGGGGTTGATCAAGTAAAAGACGGAAGTTTTTTGAATAAGTCAAATGATATACTCTAAAACTGTGCGAAATTACCTAGTACCTGTTTAGTTATATACTATCTGAAGAATGAAGCGAAAAAATATAAATTAACAAATTATACCAACCACGTGCAACATTGACATATAAAAAAAACGTTTCCAGAGACTCTATCGGTAGTTAAACGAACTATTTTACGATATTATAAAATAAACTTGGCCATTTCATGAAGTTGCCACGCGTTTGTTGGCCATATTGACAAACAATTGCTTATCATTGATCTGGCCAAGCCACCTCATGATGTGGCCATACGACAGTAAATCATTTCATGAAATGAGAGTTGAGAATTTTTGAGGCTTTTGGCATTGAGACTACGGGGTCCTAAGGTCATAGGTGAAATTTTTCAACGACAGCTGAGTGCTGCAATAGTATTCCAGGCTGTTAGCCACTTTTTTGTAAGTCAGTCAGCTTCATATATATTGTATATATATATAAATATATACATTTATATATATATATATATATGTATAAATATATATATAGGTATAATTAGTTGATATATCAAACATGATGTCGTGAACATTTTTTTACCTGTTTTCTACGCGCCCGTCGCCGGGTGCTCTCTCACCATGCTCACTCCGTTTGCTCGGCTCGCGCTAAATTCAGGATGTCACCTAGGTTCTAACAAAAGATTTCACGATATGGCCTATTCTTAATGACCAAATCAAAAACGTTTGCAATTCAAAGATGTGGCCAAATATATGCTGCGTTCCGTTTGCCGATTACAGCGCTCACAGCGCTCATATACCCGTTCCGTTTGCCCGTGAGCGCGCTCACAGCGATATCGATACGTCATCAATGACGTCATAAACGCCGCCATCTTACCGCTCACAGTGCCAACGCTACGGAGCATGGTCGCTGTGAATGGCCTGTCAAAACTGACACATGACGTTACTTTGTTGATGTTTTTATTAGTCGATTAAAGATTTTAAAAGCTTGCTTATTAATTTTCTTTCGAAATAATGTAAAAAAATGGCTCCTGCTTCATTCAGGGTCAAAGATCTTAATGAAATTATAACTTTAGACTTAATCGACGAACAATCAGAATGTTAGCGCGCTATTTACCGTTCCGATTGCAATATCACTAATAACACTTTTAGCGCGCTCAAACGAATCGGAACGGTTTTGAGCACTTTTAGCGCTGTGAGCGCTGTAATCGGCAAACGGAACGCAGCATTAGTTGACCATCTCATGAAATTATCAATTTAATATTATGGCCACTGCTTTATACTATAAAAAAAATTTTTGTATGTAAAAAAACAAAGAAAATTTTCCCTGACTAATATAATTAAGTTTTATACATCATGATACTGTGTTTTTAAATGTGCCGTAGGAAACTACCAAAGTATTGTTCAATATTCTCCTATGGAGATACAGAGGGGTTTCACGCGCTGTAGTATATTTATTTCAGTCCATTATGTAAAATGGGAGTCTTTATATAGAATGAAGTTCACGTAATATATTGTTCAACTACCTCGTTCTACGACTGGCAATAATTGTCAATATTTGGAATAAACTTTTCAATTTAAGCTTTTTTTGCATAATAGTTATATTTGTTTTGTGAACACTCGCAGTTTCTTTATAGATATTTGTTACTTACTAATTGTTCGTATAAAAAACGATTTAAGACAAAATACTAGAAAACTCAAATTTCAAAATGGTTAGAGAATGCAATGTGTGGTGAAAATGAATATGACAGTTAAGAATAAGTTATTGCGAAATGTTTTTTTTTGTTCAACATTTTAAATACGATTAAACATAAACAGCATTATTTTCTAGAATTGTATTCAGAATATTTAATGGATGATGTTTCATGTTATCAGTAATTTTTTATAATAACTGAAATTTTTCGAAATTCTTGCAATGAAAGAAGGCATTTTTGCAGTAAATATGCGTAGCCATGATAATTGAATATAGTCACCGAGCAATACGCCCCACAAAACCTGTAAATCAGTAATGTTGTAGCTTGGTAATTATGACTGAATTGTTTTATACCTTTATGTAAACTGTATGTTCCAAGACGATAATTAATATTATGAGATAAAATAGAGAATTTGTATTTGGAATAAACTATGCACTTCGTAAGGTCATATAACTCTTTCGAATTTCACTCTTCAGCAAACATATCACAAATTCATCTATGAAATATAAAGTATTGCATCATCTAATTTTTGCCATTTATTTTGCAGCTCCTATATGTAACAAAATCTATTATCTCGTATCTATGATCTTAAATTAATCTAGTATCTTAAATTTTTAGATAAATAAATCTTATAACTCAAAAACTTATTAAAATTTCAAATATATAACTAGATATTTCAAAACATCGATGTTTGCATTGAAATGTGCTGCAGAAATCCAACAAAAATATTTCTATTTCCTTTCATAACGATTTTTAAAAGAATAACAAATGTACAACGCACTGTTGTACATTTATTATTCTCCATTATGTATAATGGGAGGCTTTATATAAAATAAAATTCACGTTTTATTGAGATGGTCTAATTTAGCGTTTAACTACCTCGTTCGACGACTGGCATTAATAGTCAATTTTCGGAATAAATTGTTTCGATAAAAGCTTTTTTTATAATAGTGACAAGTACTGTTATTGCGAATACTCGTAGGTGGTTTCTTTACATATTTTGTTACTGAGTTGTTGTTGTAGTGAATAAACCATACTTATCACAAAAGGCAAGAAAACTCGAAAAGAGAATGTTTACGATAGTGAAGAAGAATATTATAATTAAGAATACATAATTTTAGAAAAAATATTTAATTGCAATTATCTATTAAGCATAAACATGTGAGGTTTAGTTGTTAATCGCCATTTATTTTGCAAAACCAATCAAATTTGCTGCATATCACACGTGGTCATCGCGATCATGCGGCTTCCTGCGTATTTTACTTGAGTAAGTGGCAAACCTTATGAATAACCAATTTAACAAAGCAAATTGAAATTGACAGAAAATATTTATATAGTGCCACAGTGGCAAAAATCTAGCTTTTTGTAGGTACACGGAAAGGCTTCATTTCACTTTCCATACATGGTCTGGCTTAAGAGTGCCCAACATCTTTTCCATAAAATGTTATATTGTCTAGGTAAAACAAGGTACTGGAATTATGATATTAAGCATTATTTAGTGGAATAATCAAGTTCGATTTTGTAAGCTCAAAATACGTTTGGAATTGAAGACTAAGAAAAAGTTAATAATTATAAATAAAATAATTATAAAGTTAATAAATATTTATTAATTTGTTGCACTACGATTACCTAATCATTAAATTAAGAAAAAAATACTATTAATTTTAACAATAACATTATTTTATTCCTAACCTAGGCAGCTGAAAGCCATTAATGAAATGAAGCATTTAAAATGTATCTAATTTTAATATCGATTCTATGAACGAACGAGTTATACCGTTTGTAACAAAATTTCATTTAATGATTGTTTAAAAATTAAACTGTTCTTCGTCGAGCTACCAGAATATGCACATCAGGTGGTTTTCTGAGGAACACAAAGTTTCTCGAACGTTCTTGGAACATAGAAATTATACCACAATACTGCGTGGTCAGACAGTTTTAATTAAAAGTTTGATTAACATCGGTCCTAATAGTGTAACAAGAAACGTCTTGTGTTGTAGTGAAGCTTTCGAGACGAAGCTTTTTGTACAAGATGCGAAATATACAGTAAAAACTGTGTTTTTCTATACAAATAATATATAAAACCCACGTTTTGTAAGAATTTTAAATTGCGTCTTTTTGTACAGTTCGTTTGACATATATTTGAACGTTACTATGCATCTGTGCAGTTTGCAAATATTGTTACAGTTAGATTCCTGATCTAGTAATTAATATTTTTTTACTGGTTTTATTTGAAATTTATAATCGCTTCTATAGTTATAAAAATAATCGTAAAATATAGCTATGATTGATGGCTTGTTCCAAATTAATTGTAAATAATTTCAAAATCACACGTCTTCGTAAAACTGGCAAAGCCCAAAACAAAACAAAACAAAATGTTTTGACGTCTAAAATCTTGTCTAATCGTAAACTTATGACGTCATTCATGGAAATTCGTAACAGTTATATGTTCGTTGTTATCTCTGCAAAACATGTAGATTTATTTCAAGAACTTTCGTTGGAGACAGTTCTTTACTGATAACAGCCCGAGGCGACAAATTGCAGACATACCTATTGTAGAAATTATGCTCGAGCTCTGTGGTTTGTTTGTCGCTGATGTTTTTAATTGATGGTGCGATGGGAATTATTTTATGGTTACGAATGCCTTGAAGTTTGATTTCGTTTGCTGTAAATTGATGAACTAGATATTGCTGTATCAACTAGTAAAGTGTACTTAAAGACACCTTTGAAGTTAGCTGGACCAATTGCAATTGGTTAAAAATTTTGGATTGGATTAATATTCTGGAAGAAAATTGGATTTCCGAAACAAATTTTGCTCATATATGAGATAATGTTGAAAATATTAAACACAAACCCATGCAGGATTTTGTAACTTTTTTTTAAAATCTGTGCCTTATAAAAAATCATTTTGAAACTGGCAAATTCTGATCTGACTTTGATTGAACGTTTTTACATACTCCATTACAATAGTACCCTACTTTCTATATCTTTATCAAATAGGAATCTCTAGGAAACAAAAAGGAATTGTTGAACTCTTAAAACTTGAACACAATTGAATCAGTCTAGAGTATTAAAAAGCTCTTCTTACTAATAACAATTTTAGTTCCCTAACAATACCTGCACCTTAATTTATCACTGAACGCACAAAAATTTTAATGATATAATCTTATAGTATTAATGTTTATGTTATAAGCAAAAATAAAATAAAGGATAATTTACGAAAAAAAGATCAGAAAAAGGCAATCAAAATGTACATTTAGAATGTAGCTTTGTATGGAATTGAGACGTGGACACTAACGCAATGAGACAAAAAGAGGTTAGCGATAATGTGAAACGCGTTGAAAATATTTGAAGGAATTATATTTTTATACCAAATTTATCCCAGTTACTCCCAGTTAGTCCCATTATTGCTCATCACCGTTTCCAGCCCGTCTAAATGACGCTTGATTCTCAATTTTGAATATTTTTAATTTGAAAAATAACTCGAACATTGTTTGACGTCACAATTAAAATGAAATCAAATCATTTACTTACATGAATACAGGTACATTCATAGTAGATTGTAACAATAATTTTAGTGTGCAAGCCATATTATGCCTTTAAGCCATCTACAAATACATTACAATTATATATTTTAGTTATTCTTGTCGATTAAGTAGTCGTGAACAGTATATAAACACTTATGAACTAAATATTGCCTTAATTTATATTTAAAAGCATTAAAATGCTTAATCTCCTTAAAGGTTTTTGGTAATTTATTATATATTCTAAGAGCAATATTAAAGAAATTTTACGAATAAAATTCAGTATTGTGAGGTTTACTATAGGATTCAACAACTTTATGAGCGTCTACGAGTATATCACCTTGTATATGTTGTAGGTTATTGATATTTTTAGGACTTTTTGGAGGAAAATAGACGAAGCACGAGCGCTTTATTGATTTAACTTTTTTGTTTGCCTAAGTTAGTGTTTAGTGTATAATGAAGGACGGAAATTGAGCAGTGATTTTTTTACTATGTTGGTAAGTGGTAAGGTCAGTGGTATCCGCACCCATGCACATCATTAATCGTAGATGTTTTTTTAAATAATAGTGATTGTGTTTATTGCATTGACAAATTATGCGTTGATGACTGTAGGCTTCAGTTGAAATTGCCCATGTACCAGTAATTGCATTGGCTGTTCTTTCCCTTGGACTGGGACAAAACCACGTAAACTTGACTATAATGGGGCTCAAAAAAAGAGAGACTGTAGTACGGGCCCAGAAAGATATTAACAAAGAAACTGTACTAACACACAATATGTACTGAATGCTCGTAGTGAATACCCATTTATATGTGAACTAAATAGAAAATTGGGACTGGGAAAAACTGTCCAGTTGCGAATGGACAGTGCTTTTTATTTAATTCCAAAAAGTCCGTTTGTTGATAGTAAACTTACGCTATCACTTTACTATAGACTTTTTACTATCAAATATTTTAATATCATCATCATAATAATTAAGTAAAAAGGAGTAGCAAAAATTCTTGTATCCATTGCTAAAAATAAATAAACGCAACAAAAAAAAATGTCGTGTTTATATTCCTTTGTTTTCAGCGTGACGAACTTCTTTTGTGTAATTCAGCAAAAAGTTAAAATGGAGGGAAAATTTATTCTGTTCCCAAGAAAAAGTCATTTCCTCGTGAACACTATGTTAACAGTGTGTTTAAATTTTTCTTGAAGAACTTATAAGTACTATAAACATCTAGTACAATTTACCATCAATCATTCTGCAACGGATCTATCCTTCTAGGCTTATGTTTCGTAGGAATCTCTATACATTTAAAAAAAAATCATCTGTCATATCCACGTTACTCCTTGCTAACAAAGCTATCTATGTGTGATAAGTTTTTTTTGAGTTGAACCATTTACCACAGTTTTCGGAGGATGGTAATCACCAAAGTAGCTCTAGTTAAGAGCAATGTTGCATAATATGTCAAATATTAATCTCCCGAAACCAATTCAGATTTGGGTGATGTGAAACTATGTGAAATATTAACTTACCTTGAACTACTAACTGAATTCGTTGAGGCTCATTCAAGTTTCCTATGGAGATATGTTAATAAAAAAATATATTACAAACTACATGAAGCGTAATTTTCGCCTACAAGAAACAAGCCCCCAACTATATTTAACTAACTTAAAATGCAGGTATGATTAGGAAATTACTTAAATATTGAAAATTCAGGATGGAAATATTCCAATATCATGTGCATCCCAATAACCATGAACGACTGCCAGCTCCGGATAATCTTTTTGCCAACCAGTGCAATTACTAGAACAGAGGCAATTGCCCGCCATTCACTGTCACGTAGTTTTAAGCATACAGTCGGCAACGCGTCAACATAAACTGAATTGTTCAAAGAAACAAATATTTTGTTAATAAATTCCATTTTAATAAAACTTTATCAATTTACTTCTTGTTCCGATGTGCCATTTTTACAGCATTACCATATTTTACAGCAGCTGCAGCATAATATGAAGATTTTTTTTTCAGTTCAAGATCATAATTTTTTAATGAGTAAACTTTTGTATGTAGCTTGTTAGCTAAATACAAAAATTAACTTCACATTCCATTTTTAATTTTTCATTTCATTTACTAAACTGAAATCCAAGGGTTTTTATGTTATCACGCTCCGGGCGGCGACAAGGCAATGTTAACGTTTACGTTTCCACCTCAAAAAGGGAATACTCGTGTACCTATTTACTTTGCCGTGAACTGTAATTATTTAAAATCAATATTAATTTGGTACGGTCACGCGAAAATCGCGTGCTCAGGCGAGACATGGAACTTGATAAACATACTAGTAATCATATTTATGTCGAAAAGAGAAACAAAATTAAGCTAAATTTGGGTTATCAAATGGTTATCCAATCCAAATGGTTGAATTAAATATGGAGTAATTTAAAGAAGAAAAAGGTAAGAATATAATTTTCAACACAACTTTAACAGTATACCCAGTCGTCGTGTAATTTTACAAATTCAATTACAGTTTTTTTAATACATAGGAAACATGCCTAACCATTGGTATTTTGAGAATACATTTCATTTAACACATATGCAAAAAAGCTTTATTTACCAACTATAAAACAACATTACATAAATAAACATTCTTGACGTTTCAACCAACAGTATTAACAATTTGAACCAAGAAATAACTACAACCCGATTCAATAATGGAATTCTCTAAGGCAATAAATATCAACCAATGTTGTTTCCAATCCAATACAGTTAACCTACCTCTCTGAAGCCACCCGACGTGATTGATTTTTCCACCCAACTTTTAATATTTTTCCTATATTTTATTTGCAATAAGTAAATGTAAAATTGATTAATCCATTATGTATTTTAATTGTATAGATTTTAGACGTTAGTATTTTAAGCGTAGGTATTTAACGTTTCGGAGTTCTAATACGCAACCAGAGATAGAATAATGCAAAACACGGGCTTGCGAGTAATATAAACAATTTCGGTTAGATTCGTGTCGTTTTTGTGTGGTTCGCGTAGTAACTAAACCATTTGATAAGTAAAATCAAGCGACCAGGAACAGGATTTTTGAAGTCACGTATTATCCTCTATTTTACCTCAGTCAATAACAAAAACTGTAAGAAAAAGGCTTGATTTTTAGTATTTTATGTTTCTTTTTTGTTTTAAAATTCAAACTTGAACCCTGCTTGGTGTTTTATTCAAGATTGATAAGCATGCATCAATTGGAAGTCCTGAGGATAAGATGGCGGAGCGACGATTGAACGGCTGACTACTCAAAACACAAATGCATCAATTGTGTATTACTTTTTATATTTTGTAGCAATAAATAGGTTTTTTTTACAGATAACGGTTTATGTCTTATTATTATTGTTTTTGTTACACAGTCACTCTGTTACGATAAATTATTATTTCTTTGCAATTTAAATAATAAAACTTTGTCTTGAGCAACCCGCGATGATGTGATTCCAATTTAAAGCTCGCAAGTGTAAATAAGGACAAAGGCTAGCTAACTTACTATTTTTTCTAACGTTTTTGTACGATTAACGATTTGTGGTCGAAGCAAATCGCAAAAACTTTGTCTGGATTCACATCGATACGCCATTTTTGAAATCATACTCCGTGGGCGTTTACGGCCTTTTGGAGTTTGGTGATGAGCTGCACTACGGGACACTACGGCCTTTGCTGTAGAGGGCGGTGTCATCGGCAAAGTGGGCGACTTCGACGCCTTCTGGCGGGACGGGAATATCGTTACTGTAAACCGTGTATAACAAAGGGGCGAGGACTGAGCCCTGAGGGACTTTTTTATATTATAATTTTTTTCATTTGTTTCATATAGTTCTTTGTCAGTTTTGTGCGTTGTTTAAAAAACAATTTTTTGTTCATAAGTTAGTTATAATGTATAAGAAATGGTTGTAGAGTTATTTAAGTTGTATATAATGCGGAATTTAAAATAACATCCATTGATCTGCATTGGAGATTTTCATAAAAAATAAAATTTTATTTGTTTTTTGTGTTATTAGGGTTGATTTTATCTTTTAGGTTTTTAGTTAAGGAATAATGAAGTTATTATGATGCTATCCATTCATGGTATTCTTAAGGGGTACAATTAACTTTATTAAACAATGCGTAGGTTCAGGTAAGTTATACAAGTAATTGTTGAAAAATCAATTGTTTTTTAAGTAAAGTTATTTAATTTTTGATAGGACAGGTAGAATACTACAAAATTTAAATAGTTGGTTGTAATCCCTTTGACAGTGTCACTTGATTGGTGGAAGTACAATAGTTTTAAGTATTTTAAGCTGCAGTTCGTGGATGCTGTAACGATGGGATTTGCACGTTCTGCCATAACTGCTTAGTCTGCATTGTGTAATTAAATCTACCAGAGCTTTACAGAGAGATAAATACGGGGTAATGGATTTCATATTTTATGTCAGAAAATTTTGCAAGCATGGCTCTTAATTTGTCACAAACTTTGTGAATGTCTATTGCTAAATCAAGATAAGTTTGAGTCTGTTAAACCTCAATTATTCTGCTACATTTATTACTTCTAAAAACGAAACTGTTATCATGTAGGAAATTGTGACTATGTTCTACTATATTTAAAGATTGCCGTTTTTTGTTTTGACCAAACGAAATATACAATGATTTCGTTTTCGACGCATTTAATACTGTGGCATGCGACTACTTCATCAGATTTGTGAAGTCTTCTTGCAGTTGACGAAGGGCCACGAGTACATTTTTGTCTGCAGGCAAGTGTCATCAGCATATTGGTAGACCTGCCAGTGTTTGACATTACAACAGGTCCAATTGCTGATCCCTGTGCCGCTTCATGGCTAAAGTATTGCTTTTTACGTGGACAAATGTTGTGTTGTGCTTCTATGACAATGAAATCCAAACTGAGTCTTGCTTTTAAAATGGTATACCTATAAGATGTGTAAAGAATTTTTTCGAAAGTTTAGCTCATCCAGTTATTTTATTTAAGTCCTGATCTGTTTTACTGTGTTTAATGTTTTGTATTTTCATTTTAAATGCCAATTTTTCGCAATTTTAATAATTTTGTTTGTGAATTCTTAGCTTTTTTATATTTTGGTTTTAATATCATGCCATTCTTATCTTTACCCATTGATCAAACCAGTAATAATCGACTTCTACGTGCTCTTTTAACTTGCTTACTAACACACGTATTTTTGTGCTAAATCAATGAGAGCCAATAATGAAGAACAGCGGACATTTATTGTTATTTATATTCCTTAAAATGGTATAGCATGTTCTTGCAAATAAAGAAATTATTATCGTATTATTATTAAAAAATATATCTAATAGTTATCTTTTTTAATATATCCAAATGTTTTGTGCTTTTTTTTTCTTTTTAATAACCCAGTGTTTATAGAATCAAAAGGTTAGTGGAATTGGCTTGGAATTGGGGACGAATGATGTTACCGTGTACATTTTGCGTCCTCCTAATTTCACTGGTCTGTGGTTTTCATGACCATCAAAATAAAAAATAATGTATTACCCACAAAACATTGTTCAGCTGTTACAATATGGAACCCGGAAGGTCAGATTGAGAAGCCAACACCAAGCCAGCATCTTATCCTTTAATTGCTATTGCTTCGCAACTTCCAGAACTTTGAAACAAACTATACTCTACTATAATCAAAGGCAAAATTCTTATTAACATTTTGTGGAATGCTCCTTTTATGTATCAGAAAGTATTCAACCTTGATGTTTTTTAAGTTCCACAATTGAATCACATTAAGATTGACGCTGCTTTTTTGCTTTTTATTTCTTAAACCAATGTACGAGGAGTTCACGTTGATCGTGCTCAGTTCACATTAAGTACATTATTCTATTGCGCAGTTTTCACTATTTGCACAAGCATAAATTGGATCTAAGTCTTTTTCCTTTCTGTTTTTTCAGGTCTTCTTAGTTTAAAATGCTTTAAAATCGTAACAGCAAATTATACTTATGATATAACCTAAAGAAGGCTGAAATCTTAATATTAGTTTCCGTGACAAGTACAGACCAAAACAATGCGTCAGTATGGGACAGTCAGAAACAATGTATGACGTAACGAACCATGTCTCGTGAAGTTATAACCTTTTTTGTAAAATCTTTAAATGCAAAATTCTTAACTCGATGACATGGTTTCAAAGAATAACTATATCTAACTCTTATAGTTTCAACTTTACCTTTCTTGATGTATCACCCTGTGTAGTTAGATAAAATATATTAAACAAAAGCATCACAAGGTCGTCTAAACTGTTTATGATTTTCACTAGCTATTTGTAGAAAATAAATATGTAATAACATTGTATTTTTGTTTATAGATAATGTTATTTCTATGTTCGTATCGCTGTACACTGAACACGTATTGCTACGCTCGCAAGGTACGTTTTTGACGGTATTGCAGAATTATGTGTCGCACGAAATGACATTGTGACAAGGTTATTGAAATAAATTTAATAGTTAGTTCATTAAATAAAAAAATAATTATAATAAGTTCATATTACGTAGTAATGGTTCTTTTTTTATATTTTGCCAACTTATCGTAACTGCAAATCTTTACGTCCCATTATTCAACTACTCCACTACAAATCTTTCTCGTAAATGTGAGCGTGTGCTAAAAAAAAAGCAGAGAGATTGTTAGTAGCTGAATAACTAGCTGAAGCTGGAATGATGTTGAAACTTTTATTCTGGTTTTTACAAACGTAAGCAAAATAGATATACAATGTGTCCTGTTATGAACTGGCGATTTTGTAGGTACGTTTAATACCACTATTTAAAAATAAAATAATACACTACTAAGTGGGGCCCAACCTCCTCCCCCTCTTAGCGGGAGCCATGTTGATTCTTTGTGCGTGTACAAAAACCACTTATCTCTCATAATATTGGTCTCACTGAAATAAAAATAGGCTTAGGCAAAGGCAATGATATTTTCGGTCGCTTAACTGTATAAAAAAATTTTTTATTTTAACGAAACTGTTTGAAAAAATAATAATATCTCAAAATAATTCTCAAAAAAATTGCAATTTAGTAAATTATAGTAAATTACTGTAAAAACATCTGTTGTTTGAAAAGTACGCATACGCAAGGACAAAAGGGGCCATTGTCGGAAATATTAACAGGAAAACATTAAAACCACTTAATATTCTTATTGGATTTTTTATTATTGCAACATAACATGTTTATTAAGTCGTTTATTTTTTTGGTTTATAAGTCTTCATTGTTAAAGAAAACCGTATAAATTTTAACAAAAAATATTTTCATTGGAATAGAATACTACATAAAAAAGCTACAAGGAAAGTAAAACAAACAACCTTTTCGACTCATACAACATCGCAGTCATCATTCATCACAACTTTGAGATTAAAATAGATCCCCACTTCACCAATTACGTACCGTCCCATTTTCATTAGGACACACAAAAACTGACAAAAATCTACAAATATCCACAACTGTAGGAAACTTCGTGACAACCCAACGGCGGAAGATAGATGGACATAATTTTTTCCCTTTGTAAATAATATATTACTAGCAAGATAAGAAAAGGCCCACCTTGTTTTAAGCCCGGCGGTAATAAATCCTTAGTCTTGGATCAAGGACAGTCAACAAATGGCTGAAAGTGTAAAATTACAAAATTTTCTTGTGGATTATTTTTTACGTGTTTCGTTCCTTTTGTTCCTTGTTAGCGTGTAACATTTTTAACAAGCAGTATTGGAATTTATTCCTCCCAGTATTTAATAATTTTTCTTTTTGAATGAATTTCAAGATTTTCTAAGAAAAATTGCATGTGATTTTATTTTGATAAAAAAAGCTATATTGTTAGTACTTAACGTAGAGAACTCAACTTGATTCACAAGTTGCCCAGTACTGTGAAGATGGCTATTAAATCCACCATAAGTAGTTCGTATTCTGGTCAAATATAAGTCAAATTTCAATTATTTATTTTTTTATGAATGTATTATTTATTCTCCCAGTCTATGAATTCAAGGCCCGTGTAGTTGGCATGTATTCCTGAGGCTTCTTTAGAAAATCAATGTATTAAATATTTATTACCATTGATGTGTATCCTAACAAATAATAAACCACTTCTTTAATTCTAAAACTCCAATTGTTCCTCTCCAATATCATTAGGAAATTTAATACGAGAAGTAACAGATCACAGGTGAAGTTCTCGAAACAGCAGCGCAAACTTTACAAAATGTAAGTGTAGAGCGAAAGTAAAAAGAAAACATTAGTACCACAGTTTGAAAATCAAGGAGCAGAGAAATCGAATCTTATAGGTCCTAATAGAGGAGTAAATAGAATGAAACAAATAAAAAAACGTCTTGTGTATATAATTTTATTTCTGGAATTAATTCATGCAATTTAAGAGCAATCACTGCAATGCTTTCATTAAGAATAATTGAGTGCAACGAATCTTTAGACAAACAATGAGACAGATTTTACAAATGTCGCACACTTTCATGTTTAAGTAGGTATTTTCTTTAACTTTTGAAGTTCCAAATATAAAATGTTTAACAACTAAATCGTGGTTTGATCCAATTTGTCTCTTACGTCTCTTTATATTAATTATTCAAGACACAACAAGCCTCTGATTACTATTTAAACCTTCTAAAGTGTTAGCGTATATTTTATGGAATAGAAAAGTCTACGCAAATTAAGAATTAATCTGTATCAATCCTGTCTTACTGTTGATGTATAACGTTTCAAATCTTTATAATCATTTATATGAGTAACCGCAATTAGCGACGTTGGTGGTTACTTAGGGCAATTCAAATTACAAATTTTGCTTACCAAATCTAGATTAAGATAAACCTTTAATCCAATAAACAAAATCTATACTTAGTCTTAGGCGGCCGTAAGTGCCCTCCAAATATCTAATGCACGTTTCAGTTTATTGGACACCTCTAAAAGAACTTGGTTTCTACTGTACGCTATGCTATAGAAAAGTATCGCAATTTTCTTTACCAAGTGGTTGTTCATTCTAGTTCGGGTCACGTTTCAATCTGAACACATTCTAGGCACCATTGTCAGTAGCCTTCTATTGTTTTTTTTACAAAGCTGTGTCTTAGATAAGGCTACTAAAGGTAAAGAATTTTCAGTTAATTCAAAAGTTAACTGTAGGTGTCTTTCTTTTTGAACATTGTAGTTTATTGCGAAGAATACTTTTTTGTCAGCTACAAAGTATAAGAAAAAGAAGTTTACTAAGCACTTAGTAGTACAGTTAAAGCTAAGAATATAAATACTGCAATGTAAAGAATATTCTTTTCACATTTTGTATCTGTATGTTGGATTTGAAATTATAATTCTTTTTTTACTCCGACATGTTTAATTAAGATTTTCATATTTAAAAGTCTCCTACTGTTTGTTTTTTTTTTCAACTGCATACGAAAAAACGGTTGTATGAACCCTATAGAACTAAGTAAGCCGAATGGATATTATGGGCACATAAAGCAAAACATGTCAGTAACTACGTTCTCACCGACATTAAATTACACGTAAATGAAAACTTTACCTGACTCTACACCTCGCATAAGAACCTTACTTTCTTAGCAATAACCAAGGAAATGTGTTTTGATATTAAATAAAACGCCTTAATAGCCCCAACAGGTATCGTAACAGTTTGATTAGATTTTCGTTCAGGGCCTTTATTAGGTTTTTAATTATTGTTACTGAGGGTGTACCGTGTACTTTATGAAGGTTTACTCGTAAAATGAATGATTATTAACTTCCAATATTAACCTAATTTTTTACTTAACCTATTTTAGTTGCTTTGTTTATATTAAACCTGAATGCATAGTAAAATAAGAATTTGTGAAAAGTGCGTTTTCTTTATTTTTTTTTACCGTTAAATACAACGCGTAAACTGTTTATATATTTAAATAAGATTAATTGTAACATAAAGACATCTTCAACCGTTAATATAACTGATTTTACAAGCCATATTATTAACTATTATGTTGCTAACGGACACGCATGTCTTGTGAACGACTCCAAAGTTTAACGTAAGTACTAAGTGTACTTTTTTCATCTTCATATATATTTCTTAGACACCCAAAAAATATAGAGATTACAACGCGATCCATAATGCTTCTAACGTTAAGACCAAAATCCAGGCTTTTGCAATCCAATTTGACTTGTGAAGTAAAAACTTGCCACATAATAAATCAGGACCTATTTTCTGCTAAGAAGCAATCCTAGAGGACATTCGTCAACTAACACAAAGAGGACGTACCATCTTAGCCACATATCACATGTCACTCAGAATTAACTCCCTGTAGGGTGACCCTTCATCTGATAAATGACATAATCTTGAATGAGACTTCCCCAAGTTACAAGGGTCCTGTATAATGTGTAGGTATGGTTACACTACATTTTCGGTTGACAGTATTCTTGAAAACAATATAATACTTAGATAGTATATTGTTTGCGGGTATGTGAAGCAAACACTTTAATAATATTTCATGTTTATTAACAAAATTTTTTAAAGTATTCGTTTCAAATATTGTTTTGGGAAATGCGTTGGAAAAAAAAAATTTCATTCACTTTTCTCCACTAGTATTTATTGCCTACTTAAATACAGAAGGTTTTCATTTCGTTTTTATTTTCTTTTTTTTTATTTTACATTTTTTTTCGTTTTATTTCGTTTGTATTTTAAGAATTTCACAATATTTGTTTAAGATTTTTAGACAAGTGAACTTTATAGTTAATGTATGTATACTCTAAGTATGTCAATGTAATTATAATTGATAAATAGAACCAAGTTTGCAAACCCGGTTTTTTGGTATCGTATCTACTAATCATCTTTGCTATTAACATAATATTAGGTCTTTACCTATGAAATTGCCGTTTTTCACGAAATAAATGAAGCGTAATTTTTTTATATATTTTTTATTTCTATTAACCAAAATAATCACCCATGCAATCAATGCATCTTTGCCAACGCATTGGTAGCTTATTGATGCCTTTCTTGAAGAAATCAGCTGGACGGGAGGCAACAAATTCTTCAAAGGCATTTTGTACTGCCTCTCGGGTATTGAATTTTTTTCCCGCCAAGAAGTTATCCAAATTCTGGAAAAAGTAGAAGTCTGTAGGCGCAAGGTCTGGTGAGTACGGCGGATGACGGAGAACTTCCAACCCCAACTCTTGTAGCTTGGAGACCGTCTGCTGTGCAGTATGAGGTCGCGCGTTGTCGTGCAGGAGCAGTGGAGCCGAACGATTGACCAAAGCTGGTTGGAGACGTGCGAGCTTCTCCATCATTGTGTTCAGTTCTTCACAGTACACATCTGCAGTAATGCTTGTCCCGTTTGGCAAGAAGCTGTGATGAATTACACCCGCGTTAGACCACCAAACAGTGACCATCACTTTTCTAGGGATAAGTTTTCGTTTAAGGCATTGTTTGGGTGCTGAACCAGGGTCCAACCAACTTGCTGAGCGCTTACGATTGTCAGGATCCATTTCTCGTCACAAGTAACAATGCGGTTCAGAATTCCTTCATTTGTATGCCTGCTGAGCAGTGCAAGGCACGTCTCCACGCGTATTTCGCGCTGGCGGTCATTGAGTTCGTGGGGTACCCATTTGTCAAGCTTTTTTACCTTGCCAATTTGACGCAAATGGACCAATATTGTTTTGATGCTAACGTCGAAAGCTGCTGCTAATTCAGCCGTGGATTGAGTTTCATCAGCTTCCACAATTGCCTTTATTTCGTCATTGTCGACCAAAGTTTTCGGACGACCACGGGGTTCATTTTTCAGGGCAAAATTTCCAGAACGGAAGCGGGTAAACCAATAACGGTTGGTGCGTTCGTTTGTAGTGTTCGCTCCGTAAACGTCGTTGATGTTGCGTGCCCCTTGTGCCGCTTTGCTGCCACGACGGTACTCATACTCCATAATTACTCGAATTTTTAACTTATCCGTGATGACGAAAAATGTTCGAATGCGTTGAAAACAAAACACTAACTATTAAACAAATGACGATTTTAGAAAAAGAATTCCATGTTTGTCAAATAAAATTAATTTGAAATTAGAATTATCAGTCAAAAATAAAAAATATTTTCATTTGAAATGGCCAGTACGGCAAAACGGTAGTTTCATAGGTTAAGACCTATTAATAATTCTACTAACGATTAAACACTAATCAACTGTCAATCAGTCGATTTATAATATTATGCAGACTTATTAATTTGAACCGAATCCGAGATATCCTATCTAATAAAGACCTAAATTAAATGATATTTCATGAAGCCCAGCAGCTTTCAATGAAACTTCTCAGGTTCGTATTATTAATATAAATTAACATGAATCAATGACTGTAGTGACTGATTTGCATGAATAACGTAATGAGATTGTACGTAGATTACATTCTCACTACATTAGTGAATGTGGGCTAATGTTATCTTGTTGTATATGCGTTGGGATACTCGGACATAACATTGCTCACGGCATAGATTTTTGGTTTATTCTGCTGTCAAATATATATAGAACAAAGTACATATATATGGTTTCAGTTTTGTACGTTGATTAAATACAAGAATAATTCTGAAGTAACGTTAGTTATTAAACAAGAATTGTTTTTAACTTGAAGATTCCAAGTGCCAAGGATAACATTGATGTAGCGTTTTACGTGATTTATTTCAAAATTCAGTAATCGTAAAAAATTGCGATATCTTTTGTGTAACTGTGTTATAGGCATCCGTGCTCAGATACAAGATTAATCATACGTGTACCATATAATGAACTATTATATTGGAATATTATTTAATAATAGGTTTCCGATTTTTGATTAAAATTAAAATTGATTTTGTTCTTAAATCTAAAACCAAAACATAACGGGGATTCGGGAGTACATTTTTTATTAAATAGGCAACAATAGTTTTTTGACGCGCCTATATTCAATTCACAATAATTTTATTAGTACATTTCCGATAATGTTAAGCTCTACAACAACAAAATGTTTTTATTGCTTTAAAAATTAAAAGTTCATAAAATTAACATGTTATGAATCTACCTTTTCTAAAAAATAATAATAACGTTGGTACAGTCTTTCGCATCTTTAATTAAACTTAAAGCCCACAAATTGAGTACAAATCTATTGGAGCTAAATCCAGCGAACCAAGGACTTAAATATAAATAGATGAGGCATTCATTGTATTTGTATTTTGGGCTTTTTAATACATTTATTTGTTGTTTCGTAGAAAAATATGCTGTGGTTAGAATTATCAGCATTATTTAAATAAAAATCGTTTACATAATTCAACTGTCCTTAAGTATTTTTATATTTGATTGGTACGGCATGATATTGTAATTATATAACTTATAGATAAATATAAGTATTATTAATTTTATTTTGATTACCAATACAGTAAGTGGTAAGGATTAGATTACAAAACAAAAGAACCGACGCCTAAAGCACTTAAAAACAATTTTTTGTAAAATCTATGTTAATTTTACGTACGGCCTATAATGACTTAAATTTTTTATTATTAACGCGTATTCTTTCAGCTATTGAGAATAAGCATAATCCTAACTAATAATATAAATACGGAGGTGAGTGAGTTCGTTTGTTGCTTTGACTCTTAAATACCCGATCATTGAGTATCCATTTTCAAGGAATAAAAAATGTCCTACTACTGTAATTGTCAAAAATCTAGGATTAAAGGTGTCCTTGAGACCAGGAACCTCCTACAAACATGCGAGTCCATTGTTGGTCTGAAAGAAAGAAAGAAAGAAAAAATATTTGTTATTCTATTGTACATAGAAAAAAAATCAATAAATGTGAAATAAAGAAACAAAACGCAGCAACAGCTAATGCGTAGTAACAGTGCAATATTGAACAAAGCGCGGATTTTCAGTTGTCGCCTAGGGCTTAGCATTTAGTGCTAACATTTTATTAAAAGTTACTGGATAGCATGTGTTAAATTTCTTTCGATATTACCGCATCCACGACTTTCTCAACAGTTGTCCTCAAAGAGTGAACACTACGGATAAAGTAAGACTTCTGGACTCATTTAACTTGTAACAATCTGTAGCGCTTCATTCATTCATATTGGTTTTTTTATTCCATTATTTAAAGTTCAGTTCAGCCACTATAAGCTTTTATTGATTTTTCAACTTCACTGATTCCTTAAGATTGAAAGCGAATAATAAATCTTATTAGATATTCTTGTAGAGTTGTTAGTTTCCATTTTGAAGAGGTATAGTTAGCACAAAAATTCGGGTTCAAAAAGTATAGGTGCATCATGATTTTGCTTTTAATAAGAATAAACTATTTAAGACTCAGATGTGTACAAAATTGATAAAATATTCAATATTTTAAAGAGATACACCCAAGTTGACGCGAATATCATTAACCTCACTAAGCCTTTTTTTTGACAAAATCTACAACACTAGCAATTGATAAATACCAAGAAACTTATGGCGCCAGCGGAACGTCGAAAATCGTGAAATGCTAAATTAATATTGGCAGTGAAATTCGTTAGTGTCGAGATAAGAGAAATGAAAATTGGATAAAACTCCGATATTTTTGTTACATACAAAATATGTACGTTGATCTCGTGTAAGAAGAACAGTTTTCATTATATTAGTGACGTAATAAGATATTTTTTCTATTTTAAGTTATCGTGACATGAAGTGGAAAACTCGATCAAAACGTTTTTGCTTCTTTGTTCAGATTTTTTTTTCGATTGGTGGATATATTATATAAAATTACAATTTAATTTCTTTGTTCTTCACACCTCAACATCACGTCGAAGTTCTGTAAATAAGCCAGTTTTGTAAATATTTGCTATAACAAACATGTTCAAAAATAAGCGTGACGATTTTTCAAAAAGTGGTAGGCATTTTTGTTAAGATTTCCTCAAGAATCCAAACTAATAATGTGTAATATGTAATGTGTATCCGATAATAGAACTTGAAAAAAATTAAAACTTCGTTTCATCCAATACAAACGTGTTTTGGTGTCAAATTTGTTTTGAAAAACAAGTTCAAGTCAACGAAAAGTAAAAACGATAGTGTGACTAACAACCTCGGCCACTCGTCAACACCAAGCCCTAGAATTTTACTTTTAATTTGCTTCTAAAGCAAAAAAAAATTACCTACATTTCATAGCTTGTGGCACCCGCAGCCTCAGCCGCTGCGTGCTTAGCGGCTGTGGCGCGTGTGACCATCTCCAGTCAACTGCGGCTTTTGCGGAATGTTTTCCGACGTTTTCCTAAATTTTGAAAAAAAAAATTGGATTAATTAAAGTAATAGAGAGCCAAAATAATCAAAAAACAAAATCTTTATTCCAAACTGATAATTTTCTATTATAAAAAGAAACAGTCCTTAAATTTTGTTTTTGTAAACTTCAATTTGACTATTTCAAAATTCCTGAAAGTCTTAAATTGTAATTTATGGCGTCAGTAATGTTTACTAGATCCAGAAGTTTACTGTACCTGATTATAGTTCGGCATTGCAATCTAGTGTTGTTTTATGTTAATTCAACAGTCCGTTTAATCATAGCAACGTTGATATAACACTGCTGTGAGATAGCCTATAATCTGCTAGATTAACTTTGCATCTAACTGTCTTGTATTTCTAACACTGTGTTATGCAAATATTTACTTCAATGTAATGTAATTTCTGTACGAACATGTGAGTTTTCTCTTCTTTACTTGTATATTTTGTTTATTTATTTAGAGAGCTCAGCTTCAAACAGAAATATTTATATTTAAAAGTAAACTTGCAGTCTCATATTTCTCAATAACGTAATTTGTTCAAAACATACTTTTTAAAAATTTATAGTTTTTGACTATACTAGAACTGCAAGATGAACTTGGTACGTAAGTACGTACTAGTAAAATTCACATGTAAAATTTAATCTCATTTGTTGCCGAATCTTCGATAAACATCAAAAATTTAATTAAAATTGAAATTTATCTAGTTTTTATAAATGCTTTTACATTTGGACGTTGAAATAATTATGAACCAAAATATCTCCATTTTGATCTGAGTTGACTTCGTCAAATAATGATATCTTTATATAACTCTTATTCTTTTACATCGAAACATCTTAAAGCAAACTATATTTGGAGTCATGTCACGTGATTGATGATTCTTAGTAATTTATAGCGAATATGATTAACGATTTAAGATAGGATGCCATAAAAGGTTCCATTAGGGATTGCTACAATCACCATTTACAAAATGATAGAGATACAAATTATTTTACTTAGGCTCTTAATAGGTTATCTAATAATACGTTTGGTACATTTAAACGAAACTATGCATATAAAGAAATTAATAACTTGATAATTTATTATGATTTTTGATGATATTCAAAACAGTTTTTAGATAAGGATAGACACAAAGCTAAAAATGAAAAGTATTCAAAAAACTGAAGAAAAAAGCTCAATGGTTCGCAATTATTGTGCGGGTTGCGCGGTAATGTCATTCACTGATTGTTGTTATATTTTAGAAAATTAATGAACAAATAATTTGTTCAAGAAATATTATAATTTTAAGTCTTCTTCCATGACAACCTTAATTGTCCCTCTGCAGGGACTACCTCACCCAACTAAAGGTGTGTGTGCTTGCCTTCTGCGGGTTGGTAGTCTTCACACCTTTGAAACGATCTCTTACGTATGACAATGTTTTTTGCGCCGTTAGAGAAGTCAGCTTTATGTAGTTAAGTAGGAAAATCTCTACTGGTACATTTGGCGGTCACCGGGATCAAACCCGAGACCTTATAAGAGAGTAAATTTCTTAACCACAGCGCCACCGACGTTCTATAAGTATTTTTTTCGTAAAAGTTACTTACAGGCTTTAGTTATATTAATCTTTCATTGCTCGGTCAAAAGAAAACTTTTTCAAAAGAACTTTAACAGAAAGAAGTTTTATTTTAGTTCAGCTAAAGAAACAAGGAAATGGGTCGTTGGTCCCATCTGCGAATGATAGCCAATGATGTCACAAAGTGTTACAGTTCGGATCGTGCTTAGGTTACATTACAAGTAGGACCCATGTATAAGGTGCTGTAAAGTACTCAAACGGTCCGGGACCATCTGATGACATTTTTTTTTTATTGAAAAAGGATTAGACGTTTGTCTTCTATCTCACCTGATGGTAAGTGACGATGAAGACGAAGGTGTTACACGTCTATCCAAGAGATACTTATTCACTCGACGCTTGAAAGAACTAGGACTATAGTTTTCTGGAAAAACAGACGCAGGCACTTCATTCCACACCTTGGCGACCCGCACCAAAAAGGAACTATCGAAGCGTTTGGTTCGACTTCTTGAGATGTCTACCATGAAGGGATGGAAGGTCTGTCTGCGTCTAGTAGTCCGATTTAAGAAGGGTGTGGGTTCAACCTGATCAAAAAGAGCATTCGCGCACTCTCCAAAATGTAATCTGTAGAAGACTGCTAAACTGGCGACTTTCCGACGATGGTCGAGGCTTTGCAGTTTTTTTGTGGTGAGGTCAAAGTTGTTAATAATTTTTCGGGCTCTTCGGTCAACTGCATCCATCGCTTCTAGTTGGTACTTTGCAGAACCATCCCAAAGGTGGCTACAGTACTCCATACAAGATCGAACTTGAGCTGTATACAAATTAAGTAGCTGTTCAGGGCTGAAGTACCGTCGGACCTCCGAGATGATTCCCAACTTATTTGAAGCAGTTTGAGCCATGGACACAATTTGTTGCCCGAAGTTTAGTTGGGACGATATAGTTTCGCCCAGAAGCCCTAGGTGGTGGGTTAAGGGTACAGAAACATTTTGGAAAGTGGGCGTTAAGTCGAAACTGCTCTTTTTCGCGGAGAATAAACACGCCTGTGTTTTCGACGGGTTAAATTACTCAAGACACCATCATGTCAGACCCTATCAAAGCCTTCGAAATGTCTAAGGATACAGCTATAACTTCATCGTGACCTTCCAAGGCTTCGCTCTATAAGTGAGTGGCATACACAAGAAGATCGAGCGTCCACTGCAAAAACCATGTTGGTTATCACTAAGGAGCTCGTTGGACTCAAGGTATGCCAGGAGACGATTGTTCAATACACGCTCCATAACTTTGCAAAGTATGGAGGTGATTGCAATAGGTTGATAGTTGATGGGATCTGCACGGCTTCTCTTCTTTGGTACTGGTTGCACGTTAGCCAGCTTCCAGGATTTAGGGATCTTTCCAGATTCCAAAGAGAGTCGATACAGGCGCGTTAGTATGGGAGACAACTCAGCTGCGCAGTGTTTAAACAAAACTGCAGGTATGCCATCGGGGCCGCTGGCCTTGTTCACGTCTAAATTCTGCAAGCATTTAAGAACCTCCTTTTGGCGAATATGAACGGTACCCATTTTGGGTCCGAACTGAGGTAACTGGGGTGGGACTTTACTTTGACTATTTAGAAGTGAATAGTCTGCAAAAAGATTAGCAAAGAGGTCTGCTTTCTCTTTTGCAGCGTGGGCCAGTGAACCGTCAGGCTTCCTCAGAGGTGGCAGCGATGGGCGACAGAAGTTCGACTCAACCGACTTGGCCAAAGACCAGAAAGCTCTGCTTCCTGAAGGATATGACGCTATCTTGTCTCCGATGTGGCCAATGTGGTCAAAGCGAGCTTTTCTGATCACCTTTTTGCAAGACTTGGCGGCAGCATTGTATTATTTCTTCAGTTCATGCGAGTCCACGGCTTTGCTTCTGCGAGCGTCAGCCCAGGCTTTGTACGCTTCTTGCTTAAGCTTTTCAGCTGTGAGGCAAGCAGGACTAAACCATGGGTAACCTTTTGTGTCAAGGGATAGGTCAGCGTAAGGGATGAAATACTCCATTGCTTGGCCTATCACACTTGATACAGCATCAGCGCAGCATGATGGATCGGTTGATGTAAAACAAGTCTGCCGCCAAGGATAAGACGCGAAAAAGTGCTGCATCTCATCCCAATCTGCTGATTTGTATTGCCATACTCGCCTAGCGCCTTTTGGGCTGGTGTCAGGCGGCAAGTACTGCGACACAGATTTCACCACGCAGTGGTCAGATGTCCCTAAAGATGCAATTACGGACACCAAGCACCTGTCAGGATCAGTGACAGCACAAGGTCTAAGCAATATGCAGTGTGGCCGGCAACGTCGGGGTTGCGCGTGGGCTCGTGCACAAGCTGTGAGAGGCCTTGGGTCACGGAAAACTTAAAAGCTTCTCTTCCAGCGTGGTCAGTCTCCTGATACGGGTATAGCCATTGCCCGTGATGAGCGTTAAAATCCCCCAGGAACACCAACTGCGCTGACGGAAAACGTTAACGAACCTTATCGGCTGCATCGCTGAGATACTCCATGAGCCTCGTTGTCTCCCGATCTCCGCTATGTGACCGGTATATACTGGCGTAGATCAATTGGTCACGGCCGGTATCAATGTGAACCCACATAATGGAAAAGTCCAGATCTTCCAAGTAACGGAGACGCTGACAACAGATCTCGTTACTGGCATACATGCACACCCCGGCGTTCGGGCGGAAATTGGACTCCAGTATGTACCCTGGATAACGAAGGTATGCCGAGTCTGACGGATTACAGATCTGCGTCTCCGTTAAGAAGAGTAGGTGAGGCCTCTCTGTCTCAAGATGGTTGTGGACATCGTTGATATTTGAGTGCATTCCTCTGATGTTGCAGAAGTGCACTTTAAGAGAGAGGAAGTGCAACCGCTGTAAAACCTTACTCTTCTTGTGACTTTTCATATTTGTTGTGTGAGTGAATAGGGAGCATGGCAGAAGTTGAGTGAAGTGCTGCAAATGGAACCAAGCAGCCCGCAATAAACAACGCACCGATGGGGAACTGGCTTGAAAACTGCGGGGACGCCCGAACCCCCCCGGGGATTGTCATCGGGTCCTCTCTAACCAGTCGCCAGCTGGCACGATGAAGCCTCCCGGGATTTTTCGCGAGGTGGCGGGGCAACCTTTCGCATGTGGCTTGCACACTACTTGGGCCTCCTTCTACCTGCGGTTGGCCAGCGGTGCACCGTTTCTTCGGATCTCCCTACACTCCAAAACCAGTTACCCGGCGAGTCAATAGATTACGAGCTGAAGACAGTTCTCTGATGCAGCACGATTACTCAGACCTACCCTCCTCGATGGCTACACTAAACATCATGCCGGAACGCGACCATGTCACTTGGCGGCATGGCTTTGTTTAGTGGGTGGGGACAAGCCACGGCCGAAGCCTACCACCTTCCAGTCCCCAATACTACTAATACTAGGAGGGCTTTCTAACTATCGAGGAAAACACTTATATTATTTAATTAACTCTTTTTATCAAAGATGAAAAGACTTAGATATACACATTTTATTCTATATAGATATTATTGGGGCCGTTGCCCGTGATAGAATCACATAGAACAATCTTACATATTCTATTAGAAATAATGACAGGCTTGAAAGTTGCCAGTTGTAGTTGCCAGCAAGTTTGTTTGTGCGATAACCTCTTTTATTAGATACAGCACAAGCAAGCGTTGCAGTCAAGAGCAAGTTAACTTTAACATTATGTCTTTGGACACGGTTGAGAACGCTCGCAGTGAAAAAAAAAAGTCCAAGATAAAAAATTTTAAATGAACTAACATACCTTTTAGACTGTTGCAAGTGAGGTTTTAACAATTATGGCGTGTAATAAAAACTGGTTACTTTTGATATTTAATCCTAGAATTGTTGAAATAATTATTAAAAACCCCTAACAAATATTTCCACTAACCGTAGCTAGCTACTTCAGAATGCTTGTGTTACCAATACAACTTGTCCCAAGAAAGACTGTCAAATGCTGGTTCAGAGGTAAAAAAAACGCTTTAAAAATCCGAATCACTCAGCCTTGTTAAAAGTATTTTTTTAGTTTAGAAGCTATAAAGCTTTTTCTGGATTTTCAGTGATTTTCTACTTCATAGTTTAATTTTTATATAATTTAGTATAAAAAGGATATAAATGCTTGTTTTTTACTTAATTAGTAAAAAAATCGGTGGGGGCTTTACAAAACATACACAATTAAATCCACTAAATAAACTCACATTCTTGACTATAATAATACACAAAAGAAAAACAGTAAAAAAAGTACATTATTTCATGGCATTTTAAAATCAAAAATTTTAACGAAATTATTTATTCTCATAATACATAATATGATGAAAAGTTAATAACATGTATTGATGCGCAGAAAAATTGTATACTTTTCCGTATGTCTTTGTTGAAATAAATAATATTTCAAAAAAAAATATTTCAAAAAATATACTTTTTTATCGCCATGTTTGATTATATTTTTAAGTAATAAATTATTCTGAAATAAAAATAAAAATAAATAACTACTCTAAAAATAATCTTACACCTGAACGGATACTTAAATTTACCTAGTCAAATAGTTCAAACAGTCCGAAACCTAAAAGCTTTCAGTTATGAAACTTACTTTTTTGAAAGATATTGTCAATAATGACCTAGGTTACTGAGTAACTTTGATGAACCTTGATTTCTAGGATTAGGATTCTTAAAACAGCTGAAAGGTGTGGTAAAGTCATCATCTTGGAGAATGCGTTGCGGTACAGATTTCCATATTGCAACGTAGTGCTCCATGGCTCTGACTAAGATTTGCACATTGCCCTTTCTCAGTTTTTATTCATTTCTTTGATTACAAATTTTACCAAATCTTTCATCTCTAACGCGTCGTGAAATCGCAGAACTGTGTTATGGTCACGCTTCAGGTTCATTCCTCGTTTTACATACTCCCGCTACAGTCTTGCTGCGTCCAAAGCATTCCCTCTTGGATACCCGTAAAACTGGTTAAACTTTTTTTAAGTAGAAAAAGAAAAGCTCTTTTAGAAACCTGTTCCCTGTACCTAACCAAGGTCCACAATTAAATTTTCTGTAAAGTTACTTAGAACCAATGTTATTCACAAAATTTAGATATGATGCCACAAAGATAGCTCATTAATAAATTTATCATAAAAAACGGAAAAACTAAGGAACTTTTCAAAATAGATTTCGTACAAAGTTCTTTAAATTATTAGATTTTTTGGATTGTGGATGTTTTTTGGATTAAATCATATTTGTTCTAATACTTTTAGCTTACTCATAAAAAATTACCATTAACTGAGGCTGGACCCAAAATAAATTTAGAATACAAGTGAAAACAAGTGAAAAGTCTTAAATAGCTCCATAACATAACTAATAAAAATCTGATCAAATATTTGGTCGTCATTCGGATTCCTCAAAAAATGGTCTGCCTTCAGATTTTTCTGTTTACAGGGTGTAAACAAAAAAATTAAGCTAAACTTAATATATTTAGATATAAACAAACATAAAACTTTTCTCCGAATCGAACGGCATAAACCTGAATATTCTCTTAAGTTCCATTACGTCTTACACGATATTTGTTTAGCTTGTATCCATGTCAGGTGCACAAACTTAGGGTTAATGATGGGTGAATGAGAGTCATAAAACCGTAAATAGCAATGACCAGCACAATGGCACACAAGTTCCGAACATTGTCAAAGCCATCCACTAAATTAGACCCTTGTACTTAAGGGCATTCCCGGTAAAGTTTGGGGATTAGATGTCGAATAATTTAGTAAAATGACTAGTCGTAGCTTACGGGTTTTTATGGAGATGACCTTTTCATGGTCGTGAAGTAACCAATATTTAATCTAGGTCATATTAGTCTCAATTAAGTATAATATCTTGATCGCTGCACAAGAGATCACTGCACTGATTCTAAATAAAATTTCTATGATTTTGTAATTGTCGTGGCTTTTTATTTTACTATTATTGATTTTTTTTTTCAATAATATAATAATTTTCATAATCCTCTAAAAATTAAACCAAACCGCAAAAATCTTACTTGCAACACTCAGCAGTTTGTTTAAAAATTAATAATAGCTATATCTGCACGGAAGTTATCTAAGCCAGGACTAATCATTCAGATAGATGGATGATATTTGGGAACGAAGTGTGTGGATGTTGATAGTTGGGAACGAAGTGTTCCGCAAAGAACGAACCTATTCAAACCATTTGATATACATTAAAGATATCAGAAACAAACAACAGATCGGCTGTCATGTGAATTTTGTTTGGGTCCAGATGTCTCCACGTTTCTTCATACATTTACATATATTTTTTTTTGTTCCCCTCCACGGGAAGAGCAAGAGGATAAAAAATGCCCTGACGCATACTCCGCGTGCGCGATCAGAGTTATGTGGGACTCGTCCCGACGCCTACCAGAACCATACCCACTAAAAAAACCCCTGTCGGCTCGTGCAATTTTTTGCTACTTAGCCTTCATCTGAGTGACGGCCAATTGGAGAAAGAGGCCGCGCTAGCGGGGCCCAGAAGGGGTCACCCGCTGGGATTTACATAGCACTGAAGGTGCTCAAACCACTGAAGGAGAATTCATAGCACTGAAGGTGCTCAAAAATGAAAAATAAAATTTAAAGTTACATTAAATAAATATTAAAGAAGTTAAATTAATTCGAATTTACGTTAGAATTAGAAGTTGCGGCCTGAAGGGCTAAGAGATCTAGCGTCAGCTGCGTCGCTACGTTTGTGTGCACGTTTCTTGGTCTAGCGACTTTGAATTTCGAATCTAAGGAGCAGTATATGAGACTAAATCTCGAACTAGAGGATTGGGATGGGATTCGCCGCGTTTGAAGAACGATTCTGAGAGTGTTTTGAGGTGCGGTTGCACTGTAGGTAGTTCAAGATCTCTGTGCAGGTCCGCGTTACGCACGTACCACGGTGCATCTGTGGCCCTGCGGCAGAAGAGATTTTGAACTACCTGCAGTTTGTGCAGGACGGAGGGTTTGGCGTGGGCAAAGACTGGTGAGGCATATGTCATGACTGGTCTAACTCAGATCTTATAAAGCGTACGTTTGTTTCTGAACGACATTTTACTTTTTCTACCTAACATATATAAGCGGCCTAAGTAAAAACGGGCGAGTTTCGTTACTCTATCGACGTGTGGCTTGAAAGAAAGCGTCTGGTCTAAGGTGACGCCTAAGTATTTAGTAGTGCGCTTCCAGGGGATGGGAGTACCTAACATGACGTTGTTTGCAGTAGAAGTAAACCGCAGAACTCTTGTCTGGGTTCACATCGATACGCCATTTTTGAAACCATGCACCGAGGGCGTCTACAGCCTTTTGGAGTCTGGTGTTGAGACCCGGTACACTTTGGCCTTTGGTGTAAAGGGCTGTGTCGTCGGCAAAGAGGGCAAGTTCAATGTCTTTCGGCGGAATGGGAATGTCGTTAGTGTACACGGTATTCAACAGAGGGGCGAGGACTGAGCCTTGAGGGACTCCAGCCTTTATGGGACGAGGCGCGGAAAGCATGCCTTCATGTTTGAAACGAAACGTGCAGTCTTTGAGAAACGACGCGATTAAACTAACTAGGCGAGCCGGTAAGCCTATTTTGTAGAGTTTATAAACGAGACCGCTGTGCCAGACTTTATCGAAAGCCTTGGCTACGTCAAAGAAAACTGCGATCGTTTTCTTTTGTTTCGGATAGAAGCCGTCGAGTATGTACTCTACGATTCGATGGACTTGCTGAGGGCAGGAGGTCTTAGCGCGGAAGCCGAACTGGTGGGAAATGATGAGGGGATCGCCATCCGTTGGAAGCAGATGGTTCCGCATTCGAGAGAGTATGACTCTTTCGAGAAGTTTAGACATTGCCTTGAGGAGGCTGATGGGTCTGTGATTAGCCGGGACATTCAGAGGTTTACCCGGCTTGGGAATGCCTATGACTGTCGCTTCTTTCCAGACTTTTAGAAAGTAGCTGTGGTCGAAGCAGGCATTGAAGATGATGGCTAACAAGGTAAGAACCTGTTGAGGCAGGTGTTTGAGTGCGTGATTAGAAATACCATCCGCACCCGGAGCCTTTTTGGACTTTTGACTTCTAATGAGCAGCAAGATTTCATCATTAGAGACTGTGACGGGGTCGTTGGTGATGGGGAGAGATTCTCTGCGGAGAACTGCGTCCTCCACCGCCTGGATGTGCGAGGGATCCGCTGGTTGTGTGCTGGGCGGACATTGTGCCGCTATGCTGTCGGCGAAGCATTCGGCTTTCTTTTCGGCTTCAAAGGCAATAGTGCCGTCGGGACGAGTGAGAGGAGGAATGTGAGAGGCGGCGTCTACGCGTAAGGCTCGGGCCATACTATTGGTAGGACGGGGACATATTCTCCATGAGATCGTTAAACTGAGCGTCTCGGAGTTCCGCGAGGCAAGACCTAACTTTACGTTGTAGTTTGTTCGCAGCTGGTCTATAGGCGGGCGTGGGATATTTCTTGGCTCACCAAAGAGCCGCGTTCTTAGCTTTAATGAGATTGCTAATGGCTAACGGTAGATTGGGTATACTTCGCTTAGCAACCTTTTCGTTTACACTGATGGCTGACTTGATAGCATCAGTGAGGGAGTCGACTAATGAATCTATTTTGTCCGGGCTATCTAATTGGTCGGGCGAGATCGCGAGCGGAGAGTTTGGGGCCTCTAAGGCAGAAGCTAACGTATTTGTAAAACCTTTCCAGTTGGTGAAGGTCTTAGGAGGAGTGACGTGATTGTTAGGCGGTCCTAGTACGAGGGAGACGGGGTGGTGATCAGAGTCAAGGTCATCGAGCGTTTCGATAGACCTGAGATCGAGGTTGATTTGTTTGACGATAGCAAAATCAAGGAGAAATCAGGGAGAGGAGTGCAGTGGAAACCTCTTTTGTGATAAATAGCTGTGCGGCCGTAACCGTCGGGCCTATCGTTACGAATTAACACGTAATTATATGTATGTAAGTAACACGTGCTGAGACTACGAGCGTTAAAAGAAACTAGGGATAAGCCCTTGGGTTTGATACGACCGGACGTGGGATTTGCGGGTCCAGACATTATATTTGCTTATATACGAATTTATACAAAAAATTAAAATTTATATCGAACTAAGAAGCGAGTGATGCTCGGCTAATGCAAATAAACGCTCTTGAAGAGAGCGGGCGGCTCGCAGTTTGCGTGCGAGAACGGAAATTACCGTAATGTCGACGTTTTGAATGACGTCGAACACGGTCTTCATGTCCTCAGCCAACGATGACTGAGGTGAAGATGACGGAACTGGACGCGGCCCTACGGGAGCTACGGGAGCTGGGATAGGACGGGAAGGTGCAGGCGGAACGGCGGGACGCTGCCTCCAAGACAAAGCCGGAGTAGGCGTCGTCTGAACGGGCTTTGCTTCCGGGGGACCCCGGTTGCGCAGCGGCGGGAAGTTAGCGGGAGTGAGCGGCGGCGCCAGTTTAGGCGCGGCCCTCTTGGCTGAGGAGCGTGGAGCGCGCGGGCAACCCCTGTAGTTAGCTGTGTGGCCAGACTGGCCGCACAGTACACAGGCAGGGGGGGAAGTGGATTCGGGAGTGCGAGTGCACTCTTTTGTGATGTGTGGGTCCAGGCACTTGACGCACCTGGGAGGAGCTGAGCAGTTAGCCGCTGCGTGGCCGTAGAGCTGGCAGCGGTGGCACTGCCCAGGGTGACCACGGGGGTTGGGACGCACGACGGAGATATTCAAGAGTCTGCAGATTGTGCGAGCTTCTCTGAAGATCTCCCTCGAGTTATGAGTATTAGACAAGATAACTAAAGTTAACGGAAAACGCCTACCGCGGTTTGAGTGCATCTTGTGCACTGCATCAGCCGGGAAACCCTGGGACTTAAGGTCCTCGAGGATATCTTCGTTCGCGAGCTCGAACGGGATGCCCCGTAATACTGCGCGGATCTTACCCTCCTCCGGGAGGGCGTAAGTATGGTACGCGATTTGTTTAAGTGAGAGTAAACGAGTGATCGCGCGGAAGTCGTCAATAGTCGCTACTTGGATTTTGATAGTATCGCCTGCGTTATTTGCCTTGAGATAATTGATTTTGTGCTCTTTGCACAAGTTAGAAACCGCGGTCCATCGCGCTTTTTCGCGGGGAATACGGGCGGAGGGAGCTGAGGTTTCGGTGGGACGGGAGTGCAGCGCGTCGCTGGCTTCGACGGGACCGACGGAGACGCGGTCACTTCGAGTGACATGAGAGGCGCGGGGGCGGGTGTAGAAGACACCGGGGTTGGCTCGGGTGTTGAAGACACCGCGGCTTTTTTCGAACGCTTTTTAGAGCGTTTGGCAACTAACTGGAACGCGGGCTCAGGAGAGCCGGTTAAGGTGGCGGCGACCTACAAATCTTCGGATGCGGCGGAGTCTGAATCGCTCCTGGGAGCGGTACGCTTCCAACGAGATGAGCGTGAGGATGAGACCGATGCGCAGTCCATGTCGGATGGAACGGGAGACGCGGGAGAGCTATAGACCTGAGGGGTCTGGACGTTGGAGGCCTGAGGGGCTGAGGGGCCGAGGACGCATTAAGCGCTAGTACGGCCTGCGTGAATATGTCGTCAGAAATTGAAACACCCGACGCGGCGAGTGCTTGGGCGAATGCCTTCGCAATGTTTATGACGCTTTGCTTATCCATTTGGGAAGGGGTTGGGACTATGATATGTATATATAATTATTCCTATAAGAGTTCCTAAATAAAAACCTAGCGAACCCTAGCGGCTAACCTCCCTACCAGCGGAGAATAACTTAAAACTAACCGTAGTACGCCGAAGGCCGCTACCTAGAAACCTAAAAAAGGGTACGCAGGTAAAGAGTTGACCGCGTTAGGGTCAACCTGTACCGACAGAAAGGACAAATACACACGAAAACACACAGAAATGATAAAAATAAATATGAAAATAGGAGAAAAATAAATAAAATAGAGAAGAGAAATAAAATAAAAATAAAAGGACTGGTTCAGTACAAATTCGTTGTCACTGTTAGGTCCGAGTCGCACAAGGTTGTTGTTAGTTGTTGATGTTAGGTTCTTGAAGATGGAGTTGATCAGTAGAAACACCAAGTCCAATTAGATTTCTGTTTATTGAGCACAAGTTAAAAGGTTGACAAGTGTTTGCCGCAGTGGCGTTAAATGTACTGAAGCTATACAGTTATAAAATTAAAATAAAAGGTAAAGTTAGGTAAAATGCTGAATTGCTGAACATAATAAGTTGTACGGTTTGCATAAACCGTACATGCTCCCGAAAGCAAGATGAGATTACCTTAAACGTACAATATATTTTATATTATGTTAGTTTCATAAATTTAAAAATGTACTTAATGTCTCTATTTTATTATAATAAGTAATTTCACACAACACTACACTAATCACTATCACTTATTCGAAATGCATGGTTGATATTCGGTGACGTCGCTTTGTCCACGCGAGCGTGGGGGTGAGCAGCCGGCGACGACCTCGCGTCCGCATATTGTCTCGTAGGTACGGCTGGTAGTCGATGAAGCTCTATTGCAGGTTCACTAGGTGTAGGCTGTCCACTGCAGGAGATCGGGAATGTTGCAGAGCAGCGTACCCGCCGCCAGAAGTAAATACAAATGCAAAAGATTACCACTGAAGCCAATACGTACAGAACTACAAACTGATGCACATCATGGATAGATATATTATTAGTTGATAGCTCGTCGATATTGCTATTCTTCATTTGCTCGATTTGTTTGTCCACGGAGTCTATTTGTTTGGCCAATAAAACGTTATCCTCTTCATTAGGCGATTTGTATACAGGAACAGTTATATTGAAAATATTATTTATAGATGGGATGTCGACCTTGAGTACAGCTGGTTGTAAGCTTATGGTATTAGATTGCTAAAGATGCGAAAACACAGTGAAGGTCTCGCCCTTGATGACGCAGCCCGGCGCGAGCGCGATAACCCCAGCATTGCTAAGTCTCTCGGTTGTAACTTGACTCTCGCAAATGATTCTTATTGTTCGTTGTCGACAAGCAAAATATAAATAAGTATTCATTTTATTAAGCTGTGTCCATATGTCAGTACATAATGAGTGTTTAGTTTCACATGTATTTTCTTCTTTTATTTTCATACAAAAGTTTTCATTTGCATTCAGGTGGTATATCGGTCGTTTCAGAGCACACATGAAAGAAGCGGTGTTGTATGGTATGCATGTGTGCAGTTCATATTCCGACAGCGGCATGTAGGAGTCTTTCTGTAAATTTACTCCTATGTAATCATCAATTGGTTGGATTTTTGACATGGAATCGTTAAATGCTTGAGGAACAGCTATTAATTTGTAGATCTCATAGTTATCTCGAGTCACTAAAGGTATTTTTATTTCAAAAATGAAATAACCTTTGGTCATCCTGGCCTTAATTTTCAGAAGATGGTAGAGTTTTCTTAAGTCTGTGTGTATGTTTTCTATTGGTAATGCGAGATCTTTTGAAAGTTGTCCAGAAATAATGTTCAATTCTTCAGTGAGTTGCTCAGGGCTCAAGAGATGAATGTTGAATTTTCCGTAATGAATCGCTGTCACGGTATCTAGGAGGGTTTCTTGGAGGGTTTTCAAATCTACTAAAATACTGTTTGCGATGATCGATGTTAAAATAAAGTTATTCATATTTTTGATGTCGTTTATTTCTGTTCCCATTGTGTTCGCAGCCTTATCCATGGCGATAATATGTTGATTAAACATTTTATGCTGTTTCTCAATAGTCATTTGTATTCGTTTTAGTAAGTTATTTTCTGATTCTATTAATGATGTTTGATTCTTCCATAGCGAAATTAGATGTTTTTCGTTTTTCCTGGTCATGCTTATATCGTTTTCGTACTTTTCTGCAAAATGTTCGTCGAGTACTCCAAACATAAAGTTGGCTAAGTAGCCCACGCCGTTGATAAGGCCTCGGCGTTGCCTCGATCGTGTGAACTGCTGATTTAGTAATAAGTTGTTGTAGTGATTTAACTCAGTACTTCCGTGACGTAGTTGTAAAAGTATGATGTTACACTGGTGACGTTGCGATGACGCATGGCATGTTTGTTCTAAGTTTGTCACGTAGGTATTAAATATGTTTATTCCGTTCCAGTATGGGCTCATATCAAAATAAACAATTAATTTCCAATCATCGCGAATCAAATGCATGTCTGTAACCTTGTCAAAATAAATACTTTGACTGGCATTTATGTTCATTAGGCTGTGGGTACTCTCGGCGGGTGCAAATAATGAGATTAGAGAGATAAGTGTAAAAATAAGATTGCATTGCCATTTTCGTGACCGTTTTGTAGGTTTCATTGTAATTTTAGGTTGTTCGGAATTTGCTGGTTGGTTTGGTTCTATATTTTCAGATTTTTCTTCTACAGGAAGTTTGGATAGTTTTATGATCGGACGTTTTATAACTCCGTTTTTAGTTTTTAAGGTGACCACGCGAACATGTCCGTCGTTGCCAGGATGAAGATCGATTATACGACCTAGAGCCCATTTTCCAGGAGGTAAGTTCACTTCATGAATGACCACGATGTCGCCGATCTTTATATTTTCGCATTTTTGTTGCCATTTGCTTCGTATAGACAACATGGTAAGATACTCCGACTGCCATCGGTTCCAGGTATCTTTAAATATTTTTTGTACGAGATGCCATCGTGTTCGACTATCTGTTTCAGTTTCATTGATCGTTAATGAGGGTCCACTTGACAAGAAATGAGATGGAGTCAAAAAGTCTATGTCTTCAGGGTCCTCGGTAAGTGCTGCTAATGGTCTCGAGTTCAGACAGGCTTCTAGTTGTGCCAGAAGTGTTGACATCTCCTCAAAAGTGAGTTTTTGCTCTCCAATGACGCGTCGCAGGTGATACTTGAGACTTTTCACGGCCGCCTCCCAGAGCCCTCCGGCACTTGGCCATGACGGTGCGTTGAAGTGCCATTCTATGTTCATATCAGCTATGGTAGAATAGAAGTCAGGCTCTAGTGTTTGTTTCAGGTTTATGAATTCTTGTTTTAGAATCTTTTTGGCTCCGACGAAGTTAGTACCATTGTCACTATACATGTGACGCGGAGCTCCGCGTCGAGGAGCTGCTAGTCTTTTGAGGGCTGATAAGAATGCTGTTGAGCTTAAGTCTGAGACTAGTTCCAGGTGAATTGCTTTCGTCACCATGCAAACGAACACCGCGATGTAGCCTTTGGTTGTCTTCACCCCTCGGCCTTTGTTTGTTTTCACGTCGACGTAACCCGTGTAGTCAACGCCCGTATGATAGAATGGCCGGGTCGGATTACATCGAGCCGCCGGTAAGTCTCCCATTAATTGGCCTTGTAGAATAGGATTATGTTTTCTACATCTCACACAGTTGTAAACTCGCTTTTTGACAGCCCTATTGCCGCCAACAATCCAGTATTGTTTTCTTAGGTTTGCTGATGTAAGTCTCGCGCCACCGTGAAATACTAGTTTGTGGGCTTGATCGATCAACATCTCGGTGAAATGTCCTGAATGTGGTATGATGAGGGGATGCTTTTGATCTTCGTCAATATATGCATTTTTAATGCGTCCTCCTACTCGGAGAAGTCCGTCTCGATCCAGATAGGGATTGAGGGGTAAAATATTGCTTTTTCGGCTTAGTTCTTTATTTTGTTCCAGGCTCAAGATCTCCTCTTTGAACGAGGTAAGTTGAATGTGTTTAATAACTATGTTTCTAGCCTTCTTTATTTCAGGTGCAGTAAGATCGTTCGGGCGTTGTTTATTGTTACGTGACATTGCGCGCAGTATCCATGCAATAACACGTGTAACTCGATTCAAACAGCTGTTTCTTGTAAGAATCTCATCGATGACGTCAGATCTATGACGTACTGTGACGTTTGTTTGTAATTGTTTTTTAGCTTTAATTTCTTCTTTAGTATCAAATGATTGTTGTCTTACTGCTTCAGGTTGGAAAGTACGAAGTCAGTGGGGACCATGCCACCACAGGGTATGTTCTTTTAGCTGATCAGGAGTAATACCGCGGCTGGCACAGTCAGCTGGGTTTTCAGAAGTGTTTACGTAGTTCCAGCAGTTTGGAGGCATTATAGGTGTTATTTTTTGTACTCTGTTTGAGACGAATGGTTTCCAGCGATTGCAGTCGCCACATAGCCATCCAAGTACAGCAGTGGAGTCGGACCATCCGTATACGGTAATTTCGTGATCCCCGTTAAGTGTTTCTTGAACTTTTTTCATTAGAGCTGATAGCAGGAGTGCTGCGCATAGTTCCAGCCTAGGTACGGAGATTGTTTTCTTGGATGGTACCAATCTTGATTTGGCAGCTACTAAGATAACTGAGTTTTCTTTAACCTTGCAATATATTACGCATGCATAAGCCTTTTCAGATGAGTCACAGAACCCGTGTAGCTGGATTGGATCATTTCGTTTGATTTGTAACCATCTTGGTATTTTAATGTCATTTATTGTGGAAAGTTGAGTTTTAATTTTTAACCATTCCTTGTTTATAGACTCTGGTACTGTATCATCCCATCGTAGGTTTTCCACCCATACATGTTGAAATATTAGTTTTAGTTTTGTAGTAACCGGGCTTAACCACCCTTCTGGATCAAATACTTTCGATATTTCGGACAGCAGCAAACGTTTGATTACAGGTTTTGTCGAGTTAATGTTAATAGTTAATTTAAATGTGAAAATGTCTTCTTTAGGATCCCATTTCAGGCCTAAGGTCTTCTTGTTTGTTAATAGGGTTCTCATTTAATAGTTCACACTTATTCGACGACCATTTTCGTAAATTAAATCCGCCAGACTTGAGTAAGTTTATAAGATCATTTTTAATCTTAATTGCTGTCTGTAGGTCATCTGTAGAGCAAAGAAGATCATCCGTGTAGAATGAAGTCTCTAAGATAGCAGCAGCCTCCGGGTAGTTGTGCCGTTCGTCATTTGCTAATTGCTTTAAGGTCATCATAGCCAGGAATGGTGCGGCTTTGGTTCCATACGTTACTGTGGCTAGAACATAGTCACGAATCGGCTGGTTAGGTGAAGCTCTCCATAAAAGTTTTTGGTACTTTTGGTCATCTTCATGACATAAGATCTGCCGAAACATTTTTTCAATATCAGCAGTAAATGCAGTATTATATTGTCTAAATTTCAAAATTAATGATTGTAAATCTGCTTGTAAATTTGGGCCTCTAAACATCATATCATTTAAACTAAAGCCCGAGGTAGTTTTTGCCGCACCGTTGAAGACAACGCGTAAGGCTGTTGTCAGTGATTCAGCTCGTTCGACGGCGTGGTGTGTAAAATAATAGCTAGGTTTCGTGTTACTTTTACATAACTTCATGTGATTTAATTGTTCGTATTCCAACATAAATAATTTATAATCTTTCGATAATTTTTCTAATCTGTCAAATCTCTTTTCCAATTGAAATAGTTGTGCAGTGGCTCTTGGTTTTGATTCTCCCAGCTTCTCTCCAATATCGGGATGTAAGGGCAGCCTGACGATGTATCGGCCGTCCGATTGGCGTTTGGTCTCAGTCTTGTATTGTTGTAAGCAATGTAGGTCGTTCGAAGATAGTTCGGAGTTCTCTGTTATATCTTCTGTAGTCCAAAATCTACTTATATCTTCCAAGTTGTTAAGTATGACATTGCATTGGAAGGATTTCATATTACCACACAGAATCCAACCGAGTAATGACTGTTGTGCAATCGGCTGCATTTCTTCTCCTTTTATTATACCGCCGAGTATAATTTTTGAGTATACGTCGGCTCCAAATAGTATATCAGCTGGTCGGCTAATATGAAAATCAGGGTCAGCCAATTGAATTCCTTCCAGGTACTTCCAGTTTGGTTTTGTAAACGATCTGTTCGGCAGGTTGTTAATTAAGTTACGCATTACGTAGATTGCGGTTTCAAAGGTGTAGTTATCGTTCAAAGATGAACATGTTATAGCTATCGCACCCTTGCAGTTGTTTTCTCGCGCCCCTACGCCAAAAATTACGCCCTTACATTTCTGACGAGGTAGCTTGAGCATCTGGGCGGCGTTCTCAGTTATAAGGGATACTTGGGATCCTTGATCGATCAGGCCTCGTAAGATTATTTCTGATCCATCATGGGCTCTGACCTTGACCATGGCAGTTGCCAAAAGAGTTTCGGAGATGTCTTCCAGAGAAACGTTTGTGCTTGGCGTGGAAGGGCCAGGGTTGATATTATTATCGGTGTTGCTGCTAGATGTTGAAGTTATATTCCTGTCGGCGTGAAGCAGAGTATGATGCCGTTCATTGCATTGGCGACATCTTTTCTCAGAATTGCATTGCTTGCCCTTGTGATCAAATAAACAATTTTTACATACGTTGTATTTCGAAACCAATTTCCGCCGCTCGTTTAATTGTAATTTAATAAACTCATTACAATGGAATAACCCATGTTCATAATTGCATAGTGGGCACTTTACGCGACTCGGTACGCTTTTGTTCGTTTTATTGTTGATTGTTGAATAATTATTTAAATTATTCGTTCTTGGTTTCGAGTTAAAATTTTGTTTGGCGCTGAATGTTTTATATGTTGGTTGAAATCTTGTATTTGATGTTGCACGCTGCTGTTGATGCTGATGGTCAGATGTAGAACGCTCTTGTTTGCGACGTGCAGTTTCTAGAGATGTAAATTTGGTTTCTAGGTATTTCAAAAAATCAGATAAAGTTGGTAGCTCCCTAGGATCCTTGAGGGATTCCACATAGTCATGGTAGGTATCGTTATCCAATTTCTGTGAAAGTAGATGCACAAGAATTGGGTCCCAAGTAGATATGTCAACTCCTAGGTTTTTGATGGCGTTAAGAGATTCGTTTGCTGTGTCATGTATTCTTTTGATAGCTCCAGTAGTTTGATATTGTAAAGTAGGTAGGTTTAACATATTATTAAGATGGGTTGTAAATATTAGTTTTTTATTATTGTATCTGTTATTTAGGATCTCCCAACACACAAGATAATTTTCTGAACTGATTGATAAGTGTTGTATCAGTTTTTCAGCTTCTCCCTTTACCTTGGCCTTCAAGAACTGCATGCGCTGAGCGTTGGATAGTGATGGGTTTGTATGTATTGTTTCTGTAAATAAGTCCTTAAAGCTGATCCAGTGTTGATAAGCGCCGCTGAATGTAGGTAATTCCATTTGAGGTGTTGACTTGTCTTTATGAGAGACTGACCACATTTTACTATTTATGGCTTTTTTCATAGAGTTATATTTCTGTTCATATATCTCGAATATCTCTTCATAATGTTTATCTTCACTTATACATTCACTATCGATCTCCCAGTGGAGACTATCGATCGCCTTCCATCTCGATTCTAGATTTTTTAAAATATCTTCAAATTCCCATTTTTCCGTAATTACGTCTAAATTGATCAAATTTAATGTACGTGAAAACGCTTTGAAGTTGCTTTTTTGTTTACGAAGCATTTCTTCAGATCTGCTAGGGTTTCCTTGTGAAATAATATTCAATGTTGGCTTGTCGTTAGTTGGTATACATTTTTGTTCGTTAGAAGTTGATGGTTCCGTTTCACGATGATGCATAGGAGACTTTTCTCTTCTTACAGGAGTTTCCACGGAGATCTCGCACTGTTTGATGAAAGTGCGAGCCTCATTGTAGAAAGATTTCGTTTGTTGAAAATGGTTGTCATAAAAATAGTCGTAGTTTTGATCTTCGAATTGGTATAAATTTGTATGGTTTGCTTGAAATTCTGTCCAGTAGGAGTCCAGAGTTTCCAATCGTTTCTTGATATAAGATGGAGTTTTGCGTGATGCTCCATCCTTTTTAAAGTTTCGAAGCAGCTGCTGGATAGCTTCCTTCAATTGGTTTTGAGTTGCTAAAATATCTTCGATGTTGCTCATTTTGAAGACTAGTAGGTATTAGTTCATGCGATCTATACTCTCCCTTTGGTATGTGCACCTTCTCAATCCAACTGGGGGATTCCGCTGGTGGAAAGCCAGTCAAACCGATTTGCTACCGTAAAAAAAATACAAATCACACTCGCACACTAATAATTTAGTTAGATTCTCTTCCACAGGTTTGCTAGTTGGTTTTGCAGGAGTCACACGTGGTTACAGTTTCGTCACACCGGAAGTGCGGGGTCACAGTATCAAATGCTTGACGCGTGGCTGCCTGAAGGCTCGAAGGACCATAAAGATGTAGGGTCCGAATCGCACAAGGTTGTTGTTAGTTGTTGATGTTAGGTTCTTGAAGATGGAGTTGATCAGTAGAAACACCAAGTCCAATTAGATTTCTGTTTATTGAGCACAAGTTAAAAGGTTGACAAGTGTTTGCCGCAGTGGCGTTAAATGTACTGAAGCTATACAGTTATAAAATTAAAATAAAAGGTAAAGTTAGGTAAAATGCTGAATTGCTGAACATAATAAGTTGTACGGTTTGCATAAACCGTACAGTCACCGTTAAGTATCCTTTGTACTGAGACCAGACTACTTACGCTGGGCACAGCACTGCACTCAGCACAAGCACAAAACAACTTAGCACAGCACTTCGAAGATTTAGGAGCTTAGTCACAAAGAAAAATCGCACTTCGATAGCACTCAGAGGGAGTAGAAAAACCTTGAAAACCTTAGCACGGAACCAATACGCTAAACTGTGACGTCAGTAGACTGAGCGCCACGGAATATCGGGAAGGGACCGATCAACGGAGAACGGGGTCTTGCACGTCCGTACCGGGCGGCGATCGGAGCAAGAATGACATTTACATATATACACCATGGTGTATAAATAGATATGCACCAACAAGTGATCCGAATTCAAATTTAAGTAAAATTTTTACAAGGCTCTTTTTTATTACATTCTCAGCCGGCCACCGAGAATGAGCCCCTTCTAATGGTAAGTGGCATCCGCACCCGTGGACATCAATAAACGTTAGTATTTTATATATTAATAGCGATTATTATAATTATCTAATGATGCGTTGCCGATCGTGGGCTTGAGATGAAATTACCTTTGTTTCAGTAACTAGAAATCACGTTCCTACCGACGCAGTGTATTTAAGCCCCCACAAACTGAGCCGGAGCGACGATGTAGTCAAGGTCTTTGTTGGCCGTATAAAACTGAACCACGGCCAGTGCAAGTGATTTCTCTTCGAGAACCCCAATAAACATCAGGTTTTCGAGATAAAGAGAGCTTCTAGACTGTTGCACAAAAACACGTAGTTAAATTCTGATCACACTTCGCATTGTCTGTTGCTTTTTGATGAGATTTTTAATTGTTTTTAGGGCCTATCGGCTTATCAAACAACAGATCTTAGTTTAAGGTAGACCCATCTAGTTCTGGTCTGTATAAGAAAGCTAAAAGCAATTATTTTAGAACAGAATTTAAAATAAAATATAAAGAAAGCAATTGTGAGTAAAATGAAATTGTATCCAACCAATTTTAACTACATAGATAAAAATTATTATTATTATTACTACTATAATTTAAATTAAAATGAAACCATACATGATTCGAAATAATCGTCGTCGTAGCGTTGTTCGTCGGGTAGCCCTGTGACGGTTGTCTATTTCGACCTCTTTTTGTCAGTAAATTTTATTTTTTTGTTGTTCCCGACGTAATTTTAAACTAGGAATTACGTAGTGTCGGAGAACGGCAATGTTTTGATTTGACAAGTGAGTCACGAAAAATTATCCATCAAAGCAACTTGAATCTATTTATTTATTATTTTCCGTGTTTATTATTCCAAATTACATAGTTAAGATATTTTATTATCGATAATCAAAGTTCTTTTTAAGAAACCTATATTTATTTTTTACGTTCACGAGTGTGCGTAGCCAAAATTGTTGGTAAGGATTCTCATTCATTAAAATTTATTTTATTGTTATTTTTTCTTTTCAGATCAAATTTAATTGTATTAATATTTCTGTTCTATTTTGTGTGACTATTTTTTATTTCAATTTTGTTTATATTTTTCTGTTTGTATTTACAGGCATTTTTGTATATTTTTAATTTTACCGAAAAAATAAACACAGAAGAGAATTTTGTGTTTTATTGAAACTACGCTACATACTGGCGCCCGAATATTCAAACGTAGTTTATGGAGAAGAGAGGAGAAATTGCAACAGAAGGAACAAAAGGTACAGAAGAATTGCAACATTAAAAATAATTTTTTTATAATTATTATTGAGGTCAGGCATAAAACTTTATTTGTTACCATTTTCAATCATTAACATTCACTATAATATATTTATATATGTATCTACTATAATATATCTACTATAATATATCAAAATACTGCTAAATTATTCAGACATTTAAGTTTCTTTAGTTTCTTTCGTTATAATATCCTTGAAGAAATTTTCTGAAGACACAACATTCTATAACCCAGTAATTTCACTATTTAAATAACATTTTCTATTCATTTTCATCACTTGAAAATACGTATATTTTTAAGGCTCTATTCTGCATAACGACTATTAACAAATTTGTTTCACTTTAACATTTTTTTTTGATTTTGCAATGAATTTTTCACAATTAAATAAACCTGAAATAATTTATGAATTAAAAATCAGAAATATAAATTTTTCTTCGACGCAATCTGTAGACGAACTACGATCATTATTATTAAATATTAATGTAGATTCTGAAACAGAAATTTTACAAAATAGCCCTGAAGAATTTTCAGAAGATATTAATACCATTAAAAAAAATTTAAAACTTGTTGAAGCTTGTATAAACTCTTATCCTATTAGGAAACAAAAAATTTCACCTTATTTAACTCATATAAGAACAAGATAAGGCCTCATTGACATTACATCAGATTTATCTTCAGAGCAGTTAGATTTAATAAATTCATGTTGGAATGATTTAACTCAATTAGACTCACGTTTTAAAAATTTGGAAAAATCACCAACACATTCCACATATCATTCCGCAGAATCTATACAAAATATTAATCTACAACCCCTTTCTTTTTTCGAAGCATTAACTGATAAGGTCAGTAAAATTACAGAAAATCGAACTAACAATGATTTAAAAAGATTTATTTATAAAGGTGAAGGTTGTCCAAAGGATTTTATTCAAAAACTTGAAGAATTTTCACAAATAAAAAATATTTCTGAAAAATCTTTATTCTCACATATTTATGATATTTTATCTGGATCTGCTCTTGATTGGTTTAGAGCTAGAAAGTCGACTATTAATGACTGGTCATCTTTCCGATCGGCATTGTTGAATGATTTTGCAATTACCGATTACGATTATAAACTAAAAAAAGTAATCGATGCTCGTAAACAAAAACATAATGAAAGAATTATCATCTACTTTGCTACAATGGAATCTCTTTTTTCAAAGCTCTTGGAACCAATGTCCGAAAAAGAAAAAATTAATACTCTTGTTAGAAATCTTAAACCTGAATTTACATTACGTCTTTCACCTACTGATTTACATACTGTAAATTCCCTCTTGGAATCATGCAAATTTACAGAAAGCATTCTCCAAGTTTCTAATAATACATCTTACTACTCTTCATCATCACCACCAGATCATTATCATTCTTTTCCTATTCCTTCTACATCAAATTCTAATAACAAATCGTATAATAATACTCTACTTTCACATAATCAACCATATATTCCTGAATTTCCTTTTAAAGCTTGTACATATAATTCCATAGCAGCTGTAGCTAATCCATTACCTAATACTGTAGCTGCAATTAATAAAAATCAGAATTTTTATAAATTCACTTGCCCACGTTGTAGATCTAATACACATTTATTAAAAGACTGTACTAACACTAATATAGTGTGTTTTCGTTGTGGAAAAAAAGACTTTATTACTAGTAAATGTCCTAATTGTAATAAGTCGATTTCAAAAAACTAAATTACGAGGAGTGCATAAACAAAAATAATGGTATTAAATCATCAAATTTTGACAAAAAAGATTGGGATACATGGTTAAAAACTTTAACAATTTTTTTTAAATCTTATAACACTTGTGCTCTCCTCTTTAATAAAACATCAGATTTTGAACGTCCTTATTTACATATAAAAGTAAACGATTTAATTTTAAATGGTCTTTTAGATAGTGGTAGTGCTATCACTATATTGGGTAATAATTCTCATAAAATTTTATCACAACATGGTCTTTTTATGCAAAAAAGCTGTTTAATAAAAGGTAATGTTGCAAACGGACAAACTATTTCTTCTATCGGCATTATTACTCTTCCTACTTTTTATAACAATAAATTTGCGTTAATTACAGCTCATGTGATCCCAGAAATCACTGAATCACTCATTTTGGGTATTGATTTTTGGAAAACTTTTAATCTTGCTCCGGATATTCTTAGTAATATCACATTACAACCTTCAAATTTAAACTCATCTTTTCTCATTAATACAGATTCTAACTTTCATTTACATGAATACCATTCTTTAACAGACACACAAAAAATTATTGCAGATGCAATTATGGAAAAGTTTAGGTTGATTTCAACTGAATGTAAACCTTTAGGTCGTACTCATTTAGTCGAACATTTCATCGACACTGGAGACCATCCACCTATTCGTCAACGCTGTTACAGACTTTCTCCTGAGAAACAAAAAGCTCTTTGTAAAGAAGTTGATGATATGTTACAATTAGATGTCATTGAACCCAGTGACAGCCCATGGCTGAACCCAATTATTATTACACCTAAAAAAGATGGTACTTGGCGATTTTGTATTGATAGTCGTAAATTAAACGATATCACAAAAAAAGATGCTTACAAACTTCCTTTCATTTCTGATATATTAGATAACCTTAAAGATGCTAAATTTATATCATCTATTGACATTGCTAAAGCGTTTTGGAATATTCCCTTAAAAAAAGAGGATAAACTCAAAACTGCATTCCATGTTCCAGGCCGAGGAATGTTTCAATTTAAAGTTATGCCATTTGGTTTAACTAATGCACCTGCTACTCAACAAAGATTCATTGAAAATCTACTAAATGATCTTACAAATGATAATAATGTTTTCTATTTTATCGACGATATAGTCTGTATTTCACAAACCTTTGAACAACATGTCGATATACTTACTAAAATTCTTAAAAAACTTTCAGATGCCAATCTCACAGTCAATTTTCCAAAATGTTCATTTTTCCGGAAAGAATTAAAGTACTTAGGCTATGTAGTTAATGAAAATGGTTTAAAAACGGATCCTAAAAAAGTTCAAGCTATTCTTGATATACAAACTCCAAAATCTGCTAAGGAGGTCAAACGTTTTTTGGGTACTGCCAGCTGGTACAGACGTTTTGTACCTAATTTAAGCACTCTTGCAGCACCGTTAACTAAATTAACTTCTACAAGCAAAAAATCACCTCCATTTAAGTGGTCTGATGAAGCTGAAATTGCTTTCAAGGCTATTAAGCAAGCTTTAATTAGTACACCAGTTCTGGCATGTCCAGATTTCTCTAAACCATTTGCTGTTCATTGTGATGCCTCTTCCTACGGCATTGGCGCAATGTTAACTCAGGAAGTCGATAATATTGATAAACCTATTGCTTATATGAGTAAATCACTTACAGGCGCTCAAAAGAATTATTCAGTCACTGAACGTGAACTTTTAAGTGTTATTACGGCACTAGAACATTGGCGTTGTTATTTAGATAATGGATTACAATTTACAATTTATACTGATCACGCAGCCCTTCAATGGTTTATGCATTTAAATAATCCTACTGGCAGATTAGCTCGATGGAGTATTCGTTTATCTATGTTTAATTTCGTAATTAAACACAAAAAAGGCTCAGATCATGTCGTACCAGATACTTTATCACGTATAAAACCAATTGATTTAATTAATTTTTCTACTTCTCAAACTAAAGACACTTGGTATTTAGCAATTTATAATAAATGTTTATCATTTCCTTCTAGTACTCCGGATTACATGATTCATAATAATAAATTGTTTAGATTTTGTAGATCTAACACATTATTTAACTCTGAATTTAATTGGAAACAAGTAATACCATTAGAATTTAGGGAATCTGTTATTACACAAAATCATTCTACTCCCCAAACGGCACATTTTGGTATTTTTAAAACATACCATAGAATTAAAAATCTCTATTTTTGGCCTGGCATGTATAAAGACGTAGCCATGTTTATTGCTAAGTGCGAGACTTGTTTAGCTACCAAGCACCAAAATCAAAACTTAATTGGTTTAATGGGCAAACCCAAACATTGTTCACGCCCTTTCCAATGTTTATCCATAGATTTGATAGGTCCACTTCCTACTTCACGTAAGCAGAATAGATTTCTATTTGTAGTTACTTGTTGTTTTTCCAAATATTGTTTGTTATTTCCAATAAAACATGCAACCGCTTCTATTATTCGCCATATATTGGACAATTTAGTTTTTATGGTTTATGGAGTTCCAGAAACTATTATATTAGATAATGGTCCTCAAATGATAAGTACAGAATTATCTGAATTATTTAAATTTTACAACATACCAAAAATACATTACACCCCACGTTACTGTCCACAGGTTAACACCGTTGAGCGTTACAATAAAACTATTGTAACGGCGATTGCAGCTTTTATAGATAAAGATCACAGAACTTGGGATACCTATATAAACAAAATACAGTTTGCTATTAATACTGCGGTTAATGAAACCACAAAATTCACTCCATCATTTTTAGTATTTGGTAGAGAAGCTGTTACATGTGGATCTATCTACAAAAATAAAGATTCCAGAGATGAACTAATTTTCAGTCCTAGGGATGTATATGCTGAAAACATAGGACAATTAATACCTATCTTTTCCGAAGTACAGAAACGGTTATTTAATGCACATCAATATAATGCAACTTATTATAACAAACATCATCAGAATTTAGAATTTAATAACGGTGATATTGTTTGGAGGCGAAACCATGTAATAAGTTCCTCTAAAAAACATTTTTGTGCTAAGTTTGCACCCAAATTTATTAAATGTAAAGTTTCAAATAAAGTTTCACCATTAATTTACGATTTAGTGGATATGAATAATAACCCATTAGGTCGTTGGCATATCAGAGACATTAAACCTCTACCGCGTTTAACTTCTTCTTTGAGTGACTAGATTGGTTGTTACCAATTACTTTATATGAATTCATATATAATTATTGCTCATTATCTCACGGCGAGCATAAGCCGATTCTTTTTGTCTTATTTTTTTTCTCTATGCACCTCATTATCGTTTGGCTATACCATTAACATTGACGTTGGTCAAAACTTATAATTAATTATCATCATCGTAGTATTAGGTTAACTTTTTGTGTAATTTATTTAATATTTGCAATTCTAATTTTTTCTTCTCAATTTTTTTTTTTTTCAAGCGGTTTGCAACTTGTAAAATTAAGCCTTCTGCACGAGCGTTTATTAAGGTAACTCGTTAAACTAAACCATACCTATGTGTATTATTTATACACTTGAATCACTTTCCTGTGAGAATTATTTTCATATGTTTATTACATAAATATTTTAATTACTTCACAAAAGACCCTTGGATTTTATTTAAAAGTCAATGTTTCACGACTGGCTATGATTTTCTTTTCTTTCCGGCATATTTATTTCAGTCTTTAACTGAAACTTGTTTATAGTAATCACCGTGCGGGAGTTAGCGACACGTTAAAGAAGCCATAAGCTATTAATATTTTCAGCGGATGGCAACTATTAAAGCCTTTTGCCGTTGCGTTCAACTCTATTGAGTTGACTTATTTAAGATACGATTCCTCATAAGCAACTCTAACTGCATGACGTTTTATTTCCAGTAGTTGGAATAAGACTAGTATGATAGAGAATGTATGTTGTAATTATAATGTACGTTGATGGAGTTGAACGATGTATATTAACATTGTATATTCCAGGAACATGTTAAAAATTCTATCATTCATGAACCATGTAATTTAAGATAATTATTTAGGATTTTTTTTTTTTCTCTCTCTCGTCTGTTTTGTTTTCTTTTTCTATTAAATAACTTGTTGATAAGCATTATATCAGTATTATTTTTTTTTTTTTTTTTCATATATACAGGATGTTTTTTCAGAAAAATTCTTCTATAGGATGTTAATATTAATTTTCATTTTGCTTTTAATTATTATTTTTTTTTTTGATTGTTCTTTCATTTAGCAGATTAAATATTAAAATTCGATATGTATATGCGGTTTATTTTGATTTGGTTTGAATTTGAAATTTTACTAAAAAAAATCTTTCAGATTTTTTTTTTTTCCCGGCCCCCGGGGTATTGTGACGGTTGTCTATTTCGACCTCTTTTTGTCAGTAAATTTTATTTTTTTGTTGTTCCCGACGTAATTTTAAACTAGGAATTACGTAGTGTCGGAGAACGGCAATGTTTTGATTTGACAAGTGAGTCACGAAAAATTATCCATCAAAGCAACTTGAATCTATTTATTTATTATTTTCCGTGTTTATTATTCCAAATTACATAGTTAAGATATTTTATTATCGATAATCAAAGTTCTTTTTAAGAAACCTATATTTATTTTTTACGTTCACGAGTGTGCGTAGCCAAAATTGTTGGTAAGGATTCTCATTCATTAAAATTTATTTTATTGTTATTTTTTCTTTTCAGATCAAATTTAATTGTATTAATATTTCTGTTCTATTTTGTGTGACTATTTTTTATTTCAATTTTGTTTATATTTTTCTGTTTGTATTTACAGGCATTTTTGTATATTTTTAATTTTACCGAAAAAATAAACACAGAAGAGAATTTTGTGTTTTATTGAAACTACGCTACAGCCCAGCCTCATAATTCATTTATGTGAGTAAAAGAAGCATTCATTTATGTGACGAACACAGATGAATGCAAAATAGACGCCTATAAAGTGAATATTTTTGGAAATTTTCACAAAAACAGAATGATGTTTTGTTTACAACAGTCAAACTTCGACTGACAGGAATTTTGAGCAACATGCCCATAAATTGGAGTCAACGGCCACGCCCGCTTGGCCTATTTATATAAATATACAAAAATTAGATCTCTATAGTAAACACCGTGTGGAACATGACATCCTCGACTTTTCACGACTCCCTCGTCAAACAAGACGCTGCAGGGCATGGAAATTCTTGAAATCTCTTGGTATTGGTAAATCTTCCACTAGTCATCATAACAAATTTGATTTGAATGCTTTAAACTCCCAATTCACTAAACCAGCCGTTACTTTGGATCCGAGTGCCAAAGCAAAATGCATTTCCGTCATTATCTTTGAATCCTGTATCAGTGGACAGTGCTGGGCGATCTATTCTCTCCATTTCGTCAGCAGCTGTGGGAGATGACAAGATATGCTCCAAAATGTTCGCTTTGATTTTAGCCGTCTTATTACTTGTACTCACCCACATATTTAATTATTCCCTGTCAAATGGTACTTTTCCGAATTCCTGGAAACTTGCACATATAATCCCTATACCTAAAGTTACAAATCCTAACTCTCTTTCACATTTCCGATCAATATTTATCCTGTCCTTTTTGTCTAAAGTTCTGGAGCACATTGTCCATAAACAATCATTAGAGTTTGTATCTACTAATAATCTCCTCAGCAAATACCAATCCGGTTTCCGGTCAGGGCACAGCACAGTATCTGCTCTTGTTAACGTGACTGACAATATACGTTGGGCCATGGAGGGTGGACCGCATACATTGTTAGTTCTTCTTGATTTGAGTAATGCTTTTAGTTGTGTAGACTTTGATATTCTTCTTGGAGTGCTAGAATCACTGATTTTCTCCCCCTCTGCAGTTGCTTGGTTTAGTTCTTATATTCGAGGTCGGTCTCAGCGGGTGCGAGGAGTCCTTCTCCGAGTGGTGTGATCTCGTTGCGGGAGTACCGCAGGGTGGCGTTCTCTCTCCACTACTCTTCTCTTTGTTCATTAATTCTATCACTAAAGTTATCTCAAGTAATTACCACCTCTATGCGGATGACTTGCAGATTTACCGCCATTTCAATATTAGCGATGTTGGCTCTGCCATTGCCGCGATTAATAAAGATCTTGACCACATCAGTAAATGGGCTTCATCTTTTGGAATTCATGTAAATCCTAGCAAGTCGCGAGCTATAATTGTAGGCAGCCGATATATGAAGGGTTGCCTTGATATGGATGCTCTTCCAACTGTAGTACTACTTCGATTACCTGGTACACCGGTGATGGTACACTGATATCATAAAGAACTTAGGCGTGATAATCGACTGAAACCTCACGTGGCATACTAATGTCGGTGAAATCGGTCGTAAAGTCTAAATTTTCATTTCACACTCTCAAAAGTCTTTACAGTTTTTTGCCTTACCCAACCAAAATCACCCTTGCACAGGCGCTAATACAGCCCATCATAGATTATGCAGATGTGTGTTACTTAGATGCTACAGAAGAACTTTTAAATAAGCTGGAGCATCTGCAGAACCTATGCATTCGGTTCGTGTTTGGTCTTAAAAAATATGACCACGTTTCGGAGTATTGAAAGCAACTCCGATGGTTACCGATTCGGTTACGCAGGAACACTCGCATTCTCTATCTTTTATATAATGTCCTTTACAACCCATCCTCTCCCCGATATCTTAGTAAGCGTTTCTCTTTTATGGTTTCCCAAGATTAACTTTGCAGAACTGGCAAGTGCAAGGGCATCTTTCTCACTCATAAAATGATGTGTTGATGTTAAAATTTATGTATTTTATGTAGAATATTGATATAAGAATATTCAAATATTGTATTTGAATTTTATTTATGGGTTTTAATTAATTTTTATGTTTATTTTATGACTATTTATTGTATTGTACTTTATTTTATATTATTTAAATATAGTTGTAAACACTATATTTGTTCTGTACTACTTTGTCCAATAATAGGTCTGCTGGTAGAAATTACTATTAGAAATAAGCTGTACCTTTGTACTTTATTAGTTTATAAGTCATTTTTATTACTGTGATTTTCTGTGTGTACATAAATTATTAAATAAATTACTGGAGAAAAACATTGTGTTTTTAATAATAATACCTACGTATTTGTTTTTTATTATAAAAACTTCTCATATTTAATGCACGCTGACTCATTTATTACAGCGCTTAAATGGGGAAACATTTTTGTATTACTCAAAGCATGTTGTATGATGAAGTAAGATTGTGAAAGAGAGAGGCAGAAAAAGCTTATAATCGCCTTCTTCGACGATTGTGGGCTCGGGTGTCGCAAATAGTTTTTTTTAAATAGTGAATGGGTACGAAGCTATAGGTACAATACCAACGTGATTATCCTTTTGATTTAAGTAAATTAGCGGAATATAGTGACAAGCTGCTGAGGCACGAATCTCACATATCATATTACCGGTTGCCTGATTTTACTTGTCAAATAGTCATTATGCTAACTGAACAGACAATATACGACTCAACACGAATGCAAACAAAATTATGCGGAAACTAAATATTTTGTCTTGCTCGCAAGCCCATGGCTTGCATCAATCTCGCTATTTTATATCGGCAATATAATTGAGTTTGAGTGAAAAGATGTATCTTTAGTAGATCCAGACCCATTTTTCAGGATTGTAAAAAAAAATCCACTATTTTATTTTAATCGAATGCTTATCCTCAAATTTTCATCTTGTATTGAAAATAATTTCCTACTTAGTCAAATAAAATCACGAAGACATTATTATACCCCTAACTAGCCCCTTGTGACAGACCCAGATGTTATTTTCAGGCAAATACCGTTATGATACCAATAATACGAAGACAATATCACCAATAGGCACTTAATATGCCTCTATATGCCCCTTATAAAGCTATTAAGGCGACCCAAATTAGCTTTAAGAGCGATGGTTTTCAGCCACAAAGCAACAATATAATTAAACGATTAATATACCTATTTATAGCATCCATTCAAAGGATAATCTAATTTTCTAAATAAAGGTTAGTTTAAATTTAATTTCGTTATTTACATTTCGGAGCAGGAATTAACTTTGCTGTGACCATGCTGTGACTTTGTTATTTGAATGTAAATAGTTTAGTGACCTCCTAGGTACGTTGTTTCATATGTCAGTTTGATGTATTGAATTGATTTCAGAGTTATTTTTATGCGTTAATTGTGGATTTATTCACTAAATATAAGGTTCAAAGGCCTATAATATAATGATCATTATAAGATTCAAAGCATTGTTACATAACATTTAGCACGTTTGTAAAGAAATTTCAAGGGCTTTACCGCTAGCACATCTGCCACGTAAGGTGGGGCCCTAGAGATTATATCACCTAGGTTTAAATAATACTTGATCATCAACATCTTTAGCTTAACTTGCCATTAGGTAAAATTAAAGACAAAACTGATTGTTATCTTTTCTACTATTCTTAGATTTACCTTAAAATTAATGAAGTTTTGTTATGAGTATTCACACCATTCAATTATGCTCCATATCTTTGTTTATACCTATAACGCTTCCACCCATTTAAATATTTAGACACCCATTTTTTACAGGCAACCTAATTTATGTCCTAAAACAATATAAGGTATTTTGCATACGATGTTCATTGGTTTAATTAAGGATTCCACGGACTTTGTGATAACAACATTGTCTCGGCAAAAACGAATTTCATTCATTGAAGATGACCTAAGAATATTTCAGTACATAAATGGCAAGGTTTAAAGCACGTTTACACGAGTAAAAATTTACTTCTTGGTTTTTCTTTATTTCATTTTTGTTTTGATTATTTTTGCACATTTTTATTCATTGTCAAAGAAAAATAGAAATAAAAAAATTAAACACATGGATAAAGTATTTAGTGTTCAGTTTTTTTAAAAGTAGAGTCAAAATTTTGCAATTTTTTGCTTGTTTAAGTATAATGAAAATTCAAAGCATTTATTATGGTAAATCCCTAGACCAACTGCTTGGCCCCAAAGTAAGTAGAGCATTTGTTATGGATGATCATACAATGAACTGGGGGGACGCAGAATATACATACATAAATATAAACAACCACACAATTAGATTTCCCGACCACTGTGTCAGACAATATATGTATACTGCGACATCATTTTCCCATTTATTCAAGCATTTTCATGTGCCGTGTGAACGCCGGTTTACTTGTAATTAAGTAATGAAAGCGTTTCGCGCAAACTAAATGACTTCAGGAAGACGCTGTTAATCTGTATTGAAATTGTTAATTAAAATTTTGTATTGTATATTAACTGAAAAGGAGGATCTTGAGTATCTATTGTGCAGAGTAGCTTTAAATTCTGGGCTCATCTTACCTGTAATGAGAGGAAAACTTTATAAATTGGCTTTGATTACATACCATTTTTAGGCCTCAAGGTAATTTATTTATTTCTTCTCATTTTCAGCTTGTCGTACCATTATTATTAATAAAATTAATGATTTTATCAAAAACCAACTGAAGTCGGAAAGTGGAGAATTTGGCATTTGCATTCAAACTACTAGACAATACAGTTCAACGTCATAAGATAATTGATGTTCTACCGATTTAAGTGGTTTACTCAACTTATCAAATTTCGAAACCTCGGGATGTCTAATGGGATATATACTGCGAAACACGGTCATATATACTTTGTAATGGGAAAAAATAACATTTGTACTGTAAAAGTCATCTAAAGGGAATATTCGGATTAATTATATCTTTGTAAAAGCGGCTCGGCTTTATTAACATTACGTGAGACGCTCAGAAAGTTATGAGAAAAAATTAAAAATGTTATAATAATAATAATTTCTTTATTTGCTAGTATAAGCGTTACAATAGGTCTTAATTTTTAATATAATGTCCGTACATATACTGCTACAATGTCAGCGTGCAAATTTACATAATGTCAATAATTAAAATTATTAAGTTAAAAGATTCGAAATATTTACAAACATAAAAATTATACAATAAGCTATTCAATAAAAACACATGTCACATAATAAAAAATTGTCTATAAAATTAAAACGACATCATAAATCAACATTCAAATAAAATAGTAAATGTCAAAATGTAAATAAAAAAATAAAAATAAATTAAAACAGGGTAAATGATATGTCACATAGTTAACTTAGTGATTAAATGTAATATTAAAATTAAATGAAATGTAAAGTCACTACAATGTTTTGTCGTTTAGATATTCCTTCACACTATAAAACATTTTATTTAGTAATAAATTAAATAGTACAGTTTTGAATTTGTTAGTTGCCAGGTTTTTATATTTAGATGGCAACTTGTTACAAAGTCTTACAATAGACATTGTTACTAAATATGGCAAGTTTTTGTGAAGGAATTTACAATTTTTCTTTGTCCCTTCCGCGCCGTCCGGTCACATCACCACTACATTGGAACAGGTGTTTGTTTTGTTTTACAAAACAGCATATTTCATATACATGTAGTGATGGAAGTGGCAAAATTTTCAACTGTTTGAAAAGTGGTTTACAGCTTTGTTGCATATCTCTATTACAGATTGATCTTAGACATTTCAGCCTCTACCGAATTACCCCATGAAACTAAACCATATCTTATATTAGCTGATAAGCCACTTTTGCTGCTTCTATCGACACATCCTGAGCGATTTGTTTTAAGGCGTAAATAAATTTGTCTATTTTTTGGCATAACTTGTTCACATGGGCTTTCTAGTTACAGTACTCATCCACTATAACCCCAAGAAATTTCGTTAATTCTGATAATTCTAATTTTGTATTTGCTTTGATAAATTACTATTGTATGTCTTAAATTGAATTATTTTCGTTTTATCTATGTTGATCAATAATTCATTAGCATCTAACCAATCTATAACGTGATTTAAAGTTTTGTTTGATTCTTTTTCAGCGTCAATATTTTTTTCACATTGATTGTAATGTTTGTGTCGTCAGCAAATATGAAAATATATATTGCATTTATGATCAATTTTATTTGGGAGATCATTTATATAAGTCAAGAATAACAATCGACCGAGCACGTTACCCTGAGGAATTCCACGCTCATTGGTTAAAAAGGGAGACTGAACATGTTTTAGACATTTTACATCTAATCGGTTGACTTCAACACATTGAATTCTATCACATAAGTAACGTTTTATCCAGTCTAAAGCTGTTCCTCGTAGACCACAGTATTCTAATTTTTTTTAACAGTATGTTATGTGTAACCCAGTCGAATGCTTTCGACATGTCTACAAATGTCGAAATGGGATAAATACGCGGTTAAAGGCTCTTCTGCTCCAGTCACATCTTTCATTAGACTATAGCAAGCTAAGGTTTTTAAGCGAACCATTTTTTCTAAAGCCAAACTGATTCACGTTTAGTCTATTGTGGTCTCTAAAAAAGCCATATATTTTATCATATCACTCTTTCGTAAGTTTTCGGATAGCACTGATATTATAGTAATAGGTCGGAAGTTATTTATGTCTCATGGGTCACCTTTTTTGAAAAGGGATTTCACTATAGACTTCTTTAGTCTGCTTGGAAACACACCCTCAGTAAAAGACAAGTTGATGACATGCGTCAGAGGCCCAGTTAAATATTTAACACATTCTTTTAAAATTTGTGTGGCAATAGAGTCATATCCAGTCGTTCTGGTGTTCTTTAAAGCCTTGATTATTTTTAAAATTTCAATTTCATTTACAGGTGTCAAAAAAGTCGTGCTGTTGTTATTTTTAATTTTTGAACAGTTAATGTTATTATATTTAGTATTATTAGATTTGGTAGAGTAAATAAAGTGTTCATTGAATATTTTAGAAATGTAATAGGGGTCAGAATAAATTAGGTTATTACATTTCGTTTTGGTTGTTCTATCGGTTATATTTTTTTATAACTTCTTTCAAGGAACACTCAATAAATTTTCAAAGCACATTTTCCAGTCTGCAACAAGTACTTCCTCAACGGCCTTCTCGAACACCGTGAGCGCATCTTCTTGCGATGAAAACTGTATCTCTTTGAGCTGGGAACAAAAGCAAGTCACAAGGTGCCAAATAAAGGCTCATGGCGGATGACTCAAAAGTTTTACCGGTGTGTTATTTAGGAAGTCCCTCGTCTTGATCACGGAGTGCGCGGGCATTTTGTCGTGGTGCAGCAAAAGGCCCCGGAGTTCCGCATTCGGTCGATTGTTGCTCGCAGCAGCGAAACCTTCTAGCAAGCATTTGGTCGTGTACCACTCAGCATTTGAATTCTTAAAGGAATTGATATTAAATACTCCGTTTAGGAGAAAAAACTGGCGATCAAAATTATCCTGCAATTTTCGATCGTTTCACTTTCGTAGGCGTTGGTTCGTTTTAAAACCACCATACAGTTGACTAGGAGTTAGACTATCTGTGAGTTTGTACTCATGTACACAGCGTGAAATATCCTCTTTACGCCAAGGAGTTTGAGAAGAATATCATGAACACTTCCAACCCAATCTGGAAACTGTTCTGAATCTCCTTGTATGTGATTCGCTGGTTTTGTCTCCGTAACAGCAGTCAAAGAAACACCAGTGTTCAAATTCAAGTGACCATGCTTGAACTCGTTTAACCAGCGGTACACAGCAGCTTTAGAAGATGCCTTGTCCATTTTAGTCGGTTAAACGATTAATCAGGTTTCAAGCTGAACTTGAAGTTGTAAAAAGTCATTGCAAGAAAACGTTTCCGACGCAGATCCAATTTTCTATGACCCACAATAGTTTCGAAATGCTGGTAAAAAAAATTTGAGCCAAGTTCAAATTTGAAACTAATATACAGAGTAATGTGGGCCAACTGTTCGCATTTTTTAGTAAATTGCTACGAAAATAAGTTTTAGTTAATTGAAAAGAAATCAATGTTTATAATAAAATAACAAACTTTTGTCAACAATAACAGAACATAAAAATTTAATTCTAAAAATAACTCTTTTTTTATTGAAACTTTTAATCAGCAATGGAAGTGCGGACACTCACCTACAATACAACCCACAAAAAAATGAAATCACAGATAACTTACATAAGTATCTACGTATTTTAAGCATTCCCGTGCTTAGTCATTCGTTAAACTATGTAACGCCAAGAATTAAGTCTTACTTTGAGTTAAGAGTTGGAATAGCTTATTGCCTCCTTACTCCATATTTATTAATACAAAATGTCAATACGTCAAATATAAAACTAAGTTTAAAATTAATCTTACTTTAGTCTGTGTTTATTAATAAGGTCTTTAAAGTATAACTCGCCAGCGTTCCATACATAAAAGCGTTTTTTCGTAAACTTTCTGAGTGGCCTAGTATTATGGCTCTTATTTGTATTCATTAATAATGTAAGGAACATTTACTAAAACTAAGCGAGCATGTTTGATTTTGTCTGCATAAACCTATTTGTTATTATATTTCGTTTTATCGCAGATAAGAATGTCAAAACAATTAAAATTCTGATAGGTTTGTTTCAAGCCGCTTTCATCAAACAAACTCACATGAACTTTTTTGAACTAAATATTTATATTTCTGAAATAATAAGCCTGCAAAACCAATTTAAGTTATATTACAAAAATATTTTGAACTCTGCTTACAAAATATAAAGATCAAATCAATTTAAATATATAATTAATTTAATTTTCATATTATATTATATTACTTTTTACGTATATTTATTACGACGTATATTGAAATACGCTACAAACGGTCACTATAATCTTATAAAATTTTAAATTTACAGCTTTATTAAGTTTTCATAACACTCATAGCATTAAATAACAATGCAACATATCCGGAGATTTCCGGTATAGAGCGATTAGTAGCTGCAACTAAAAGTTTGTGAATAACACGGTAAGCTATGAATATTCATGTCGTTCTTAAACATACGCCTTCGTTCGAGTATCCATGTACCATTTTGAATGCTAATGCCGCCATATTCAATTTATGTACTCTATTAAAGACATAGCATTGGCAAGGAGTGTGTTAAAACTCTTCGCACGTAACAAGCTCCCATTTGGCGTGTTGGAATATTGAGGAAGAAACCAAGTCTAGTTTGCAGAATAGGTTTTTTTAGTACGTTGTAAAATATATGCTTTACTTTAAATGTTTAACTTTGAACACGGAAATAAGAGCTCGTGTGTACGGAAATTTAACAGCTTTATTATTATTTGACTTTTTATTTTTTTAATATAAGTAAATGTTTTCTTATTCTTGTAGTGGTTACATAATAATATCCGAGGAAAATCAATTTTTGTTATGAAGCCCTATGAATACAGTTCTTGCACCTATTTTCACCTAGCATTGTGCATTGTTCTTCTCTTTTGTTTTAGTTTATGCCAAAGTCCACGGTAGAACAATGGTATCCCAAAAAATTGCCAGACATCTAGATTTTGCGTGGCCTGCATTCATTGTCTTCTGGCGACTTAGGTCAGCATACATAGTGTCTTGCGCCTAAATCGCTACTCGAACCTTATTATATCATCATATTTTACCTAATAAAAAAAATTTGTTTAGTTTGTCCTTCCATTGCTGTTTCCGTATAAAATTTATGTCTCTGACCATAAGATTTAAAAAAAATTTAAGCGGAAGTGGCACTTGGTTGGGCTGGTATAGAAACTCAATTTAATATATATAAAGTGTTATCACTTACGAAACGAAACACTACTACTACTGCACTGTCTACTTATGTCCGTTGTGTTTTCTCAAATCGAGGCTTTTACGGTGTTACGTTTCATTGCGGACATTTTATTGTTAGACTCTAAGGAAACACAGAACCTAACTGACATTTTTAACTTATTAAAGTGGGAAAGTGGACCATATTTTTGTCTGGTAACAACGTAGTTCAACTTGTTTATATATCTATGAAGTTAGCTTATTTGTAAAAAAACACCCACAGTTGTTTCCAACTAATCAAGAAATGATTTCTGGTCGCAAAAGGCATGCTGAAAAACTGTATATACCTGCCCAAAGATTAAGTTTATTCCAAAAAAATATTGTATGTATGGCTGTGAAGATATTTAATAAATTACCGAACAAAATTAAAAATTTACCATTGAACAAATTTAAAAATAGTCTATTTGAATTTTTGCTGTGTAAATTATATTATTCAAATAATGAATTTTTAAATGACAAATTTATTGATAATAAATAAAAATGTATAATAATTTTACTTTAATAATAATTGACTGTAATATAATTTTTTTTTGACATATTTTAATTTAAAAATAATTGACTGTAATAAATTTTTTTTAACATCTTAATTTAAAATTTTGCACACCGACACTGTCGGTAGGATATTGTGAAACTATAATTATAAATAAGACCTTCAATGTACCAATTTCTTAGCAAATAAAGTTTTTTATTATTATTTTTATTATTGGAATGTTTTATATTTAAGAAGCTTGCTTTTGATAAAAATATATGGTTATAAACTACTCAAAACAAAATAGGGCCCACCTCAATTTTTTTCACAAAATATGTTTGCATGTTCTTTTAAACGTATTTATGGGCAAGTTCAAGTGTTTTACCATAAAATTAAGATGTTTATGTGTTTTAACAATCTTTTGAACAACATTTTTTTATTTGTACCCTCAAGTGGGTAGACTAAACAAATTAAGTTAAAATTACTATATGCACAATTTCTTATTCACTTGTGTTCCGACAATAGTTACGGACGCTTCTTGTTTTGTTTTACTGATCTTTTTTTTGATACGTTCGAACAGATTATAATGTCACGTGTTAGGCACCGTATGAGCATGGAAAGTGCTTCAAGAGCAGTGGTATTACTGCAAGAGGGAGAATCTCAGCGATCAGTAGCACTACGGCTGGGTGTATCGCGGCGAGCTATCCGGAATGTGTGGGGACGCTACCAGGAGACCGGCAGTGTAGCTAGAAGAAGTGGATCAGGGAGAACGCGAGCCACAACTGTTCAGGATGACCGGTACGTTTGTTTAACTGCCCGCCGAGAGCGTGTCGTTACTGCTTGTGCTCTACAAAACCGACGACGGCAAGCCACTGGTACACAAATAAGTGATCAAACGATTCGCAACAGACTCCATGAAGATGGACAACAATCCAGAATGCGTGTTGTTTGAATTAAACTAAGGAGGGCTCATCGTGCAGCTCGTTTAAGGTTCGCTCGCGAGCATACGGACTGGACTATGGATAACTGGAGGACTGTACTCCTCACAGATGAGAGTAAAATCAAGTTTTGTAGTGACGACAAATGCGTTCGTGTGTGGAGAAGAGAAGGCGAAAGATTTACCGAACCTTGTGTACGCGAAACTGATCGGTTTGGGGGGCCCAGTGTTATGGTATGGGGCGGAATAAGTTTGATGGGCAAAACCGAGCTAGTAATTCTAAACGAGGGTACCGTAACTGCTGCCAGCTACGTTGAACGTGTAGTCCGACCTCATATCATTCCATATTCACAAAGAGTGGGCAATAATTTATTCTTATGCTGGATAATGCTCGCGCTCATTCGGCTCGCCTAACCCAGGGAACACTATCTGACTCCAATATCTCGGTTTTACCTTGGCCTGCAATGAGCCCCGATCTCAACTCAATCAAGCAATTATGGGATCAATTGAAAAGAAGCCTTAAAGAGAATTATAGTGAAGTAAATAGTCAGCAAGAACTCATAAACCCATTGAAAATCTCCTGGGAGCGAACACCACAAGAAAACATCACCCGCTTGATTGAAAGTGTTCCAAACAGGCTCAGAGAGTGTGTACGTAACCGAGGAGGACCCACCCGATACTAAAGACACCCCTGTGCAACCATCAAAATTAATTTAAGTAAAGAAAATCAAATTTGTTTGTTTCTTTAAGGAAATAATTTTTATTTTCATCGTTTACTTTAATTAAACAATTAATAAAACTTTTCTGTTAACACATCTATCCATAAAATGAACATTAATTTATCCATTTTAATTTTAAAAGCTTAAAACAAAGTGGGCCCTATTTTGTTTTGAGTAGTTTAATATTAGATAAAAATAAGTTAGGCGGTAAAATTGTGGACTAAAACATCTAGGTGCTTCAACAATTAAATAGTTCTTTACAATTTGAAATCAAAACAATATTTGAGTCAGAGTTATTTACTTTAGAAACCAACTATATTTACTTTAGTTTTACCTTTATTTTTTTGTTTAATAGGTTCCTTGAAAATCATTATTTTAAGTAATATGGGGGCGAGGATCTGGTGAACCGTAATACAGGATTTAACCTACTTTGGGCACCAGCTCCTCACTATACTAGATTTTACGAAAAATAGCCATATATATATAGCTTATGAATTGTTTTAATATTAAGTATGTTGTGAGGAGAAATAAATAAACTTTATTATTAACTTATTATTATTATTATAGAAACCGAAACATGAAATGAGTGGAGTATCAAGGGTAAGTAGGCAAAGTCCAATAATTTAAACTTTTAGATTAACCATTAAACTGTGAAAACCCAAATAGGAGTATCGATAACTTATCATTTCATTCCAAAAAGTCCGCTTTTTAATTGAAAAATCCCCTTTAACTTTACAACTTTCTGTCACCTTCATCGTCTTAATTAAAATTCATCACATCTTCATCATCATAATCAAAGACAAAGAATAAGAAATATTAAACAAGGCTTAAGGATACATTGCCCAAAATTAATAAAAAATATTAAGTCCAGTCAACAGGACAAGTCAACCCACCGCTGGACTGCTGGGTGCGCATGGCGCCACTCGCTTCGCACCGCGCTGCACCGCCACGCTACCCTCCACTCATCACCGCCTTGCGTAATTTGAGTAATTTATTAGGTAACAGAGAGAAATGTCGCAATCAATATCGATTGCTTATAATTTGGGATATAAGTTTAATAAAAAATCTGAATGTTCGTAATATACAAAATAATATAATATATACTGTATCCACTGACTACGAAATATATAGGCTTGGCACCGAATGTAAAAATAAGGCGGTCACGATCGAATGAAACCTTTTGATAATTTGTATGAAAATATTTTATCGTATATGAAGCAAGCACAAGAGCATCAAAATCGATACCCATTAAACCTGACACTTTACGTGACCCAGGAACCAGCATGAAAAGGCCTATCGATTTATTATACAAACATCTAAATATAAACTTAAAGCCTACTAGCATAGCAATGGAAATCCTTATTCCACTCAAACACCGAGAGCTCATGCGATATTGGACCTTTTTTCAAACTGTTGCAGGTGGAATAAATTTGCACAAAAGTTTTTGTTTGAATTTGTGAAGAAAAAGCCTAATACAACGATAATTTGTAGTTAACGAAAATGCGAATAATCGTTTGAAAATTGATAATTTAAATTGGTTCTAACTAAAAGAACAGTTTAAATTGTTTGCAAACTTTAAACTACTCGTACCGTTGTTTAGCAATTTACCTTTCAGCCTACATTGTTAAAATACAAAATTGTTTATCAAGATGTGAGTAAAAAGTACTTTATAAATTTACTCCGAGGCATAGCAAACATAACCACTTTTATTTATTTAGTAAAATATGTGTAATATGCACTAAATAGTGTAAGCTTCACTGGTAAACAAAGGTGTGAACCTATATGCGGGATATCATTTTGGCTCTTACCAATAAAGTCCTCCGTTCCCTTTCATTGTCGCAGTCATCACGTAGATCACACGTTAAAATATAGCCTAGATATTTTAAAGTTTCAGTCTAAGCTGATTTAGCACCATTTATTGTAATAGGGCGAATGCTAGTTGGATTCTTCTTTTCAGTATATATCACACGTTTGATGCGACATATGCCAAGTAGTTTTCTTAAACCACGCACAGAGGCACCCAGCAGCACCATGTCATCAGCACTACTAATATAATTCACGCAGACAACAGTTATATAAAAGCCATAATGCATGCTGTCATTAGCAAAGAATAATAATAATTTCAAAGGTCACATAAGCAGATTTTAACTTACTCCACTGGACTAATTATATGAAACCAGGTCAAAAGCTTTGGAATCTAGGAATTATGGGTAAACTGGAGTCCCTAGATTAGTATAATATTGGACGGTATGCTTAAGGCACCAAATTGCACTTTCCGTTGAAAGCCGAGGCCTAAACCCAAGTTGGTTATCATGCAATATTAAATATTTGATTCTTCTCAAGCATCTCATCCAGCACCTTGACTATTATATTTGCTTAAGAAATAGGCCTATAGTTAAATCGAACTAACAGATGTCCAGTCTTATTTTAACAACAAGAACTAATATAATTTTCATTAGATCTGGTGGTAGCAAATACAAACCAATGAACCGTAGTTATATATACATAGTTTTATACGTAGTTATTATAAAGACCAAAAGAAGAATTAAAAACTATGGAAAAACTAATTTGAATGGTGTATGTATGGAAAAACTAATTTGAATATTATTTGAACCAACAGTTACTTTTAATGGATGACTTCATTTGACTTCATATATAAATTCATAGGTATTTTATTCATTCGCTTTAACATATTTATGAATTCAATTTTCTCATGCAAAAATTATATTCGTCTTTTTAACTTACGTTTGTCTTCCATTCCAAGGTGAAATATATTAAATCCCTGTCAAACCTCCAGATGTTTAAAAATACGGGTTTTGTATTTTTTGGAAACTGACCATGCTTTATTGGAATTTTCGGTGTATTGACCATAAACGGATGGAATTTTTGTCTGCAAATAATTGATCAGTAAAGAAAAGAGAATGGCAGACTGGGTACCCTGTAATATTAGGTCTTTACCTATGAAATTGCCGTTTTTCACGAAATAAATGAAGCGTAATTTTTTGATATATTTTTTATTTCTAATAAGCAAAATAATCACCCATGCAATCAATGCATCTTTGCCAACGCATTGGTAGCTTATTGATGCCTTTCTTGAAGAAATCAGCTGGACGGGAGGCAACAAATTCTTCAAAGGCATTTTGTACTGCCTCTCGGGTATTGAATTTTTTTCCCGCCAAGAAGTTATCCAAATTCTGGAAAAAGTAGAAGTCTGTAGGCGCAAGGTCTGGTGAGTACGGCGGATGACGGAGAACTTCCAACCCCCACTCTTGTAGCTTGGAGACCGTCTGCTGTGCAGTATGAGGTCGCGCGTTGTCGTGCAGGAGCAGTGGAGCCGAACGATTGACCAAAGCTGGTTGGAGACGTGCGAGCTTCTCCATCATTGTGTTCAGTTCTTCACAGTACACATCTGCAGTAATGCTTGTCCCGTTTGGCAAGAAGCTGTGATAAATTACACCCGCGTTAGATCACCAAACAGTGACCATCACTTTTCTAGGGGTAAGTTTTCGTTTAGGGCATTGTTTGGGTGCTGAACCAGGGTCCAACCAACTTGCTGAGCGCTTACTATTGTCAAACAGGATCCATTTCTCGTCACAAGTAACAATGCGGTTCAGAATTCCTTCATTTGTATGCCTGCTGAGCAGTGCAAGGCACGTCTTCACGCGTACTTCGCGCTGGCGGTCATTGAGTTCGTGGGGTACCCATTTGTCAAGCTTTTTTACCTTGCCAATTTGACGCGAATGGACCAATATTGTTTTGATGCTAACGTCGAAAGCTGCTGCAAATTCAGCCGTGGATTGAGTTTCATCAGCTTCCACAAATGCCTTTAATTCGTCACTGTCAACCAAAGTTTTCGGACGACCACGGGGTTCATTTTTCAGGTCAAAATTTCCAGAACGGAAGCGGGTAAACCAATAACGGGTGCTGCGTTCGTTTGTAGTGTTTGCTTCGTAAACGTCGTTGATGTTGCGTGCCGCTTGTGCCGCTTTGCTGCCACGACGGTACTCATACTCCATAATTACTCGAATTTTTAACTTATCCATGATGACGAAAAATGTTCGAATGCGTTGAAAACAAAACACTAACTATTAAACAACTGACGATTTTAGAAAAAGAATTCCATGTTTGTCAAATAAAATTAATTTGAAATTAGAATTATCAGTAAAAAAAATAATATATATTTTCATTTGAAATGGCCAGTACGGCAAAACGGCAGTTTCATAGGTAAAGACCTATTAGTTATAAATTGTAATCATATCAAAACCGGGCTATATTTTGTTTATAGGTCAATATTAGACACGTATTTACCAAGCTCAAATATTGAGATAGTTGTTGGGGATGCTTAGAAATATAATAAAATCCAATTATTCCCGTAAGAGCGCCATTTTTTCTTTCATCGACATGTAGGAAAATTATCTACTGTCCATCTGTCAAACTTCAAAGACATTGAGCCGCCATTTCAATGAGCCCTTATCTCAATTGTCTTGTCAAGGGTCGCTGTTTGTATGTACAATAAGCGGTCAGTTACTTACCTGCTGCGTAGTGTTTTCTATTAAATGCAACAGCGCGGCCTTTGAATTTTTTTCGTGCTGTTTTTTTTAATTTCAATAGCTTCATCTGATCATCATATGAACATATTAACCCTCTAACCGTATTCGTCCTATAAAGTAAACAACGTTTTCACGTCTTTTTCACGTGTTTTTTGAGGCTAGATTATAATTTCGACTTTTTATTCCCAACTTCTATATAAATCTTATGATTGCATTTCGATTATCCATCATTCAAACAGTCAAACCCACATATTCAATTCGAAACACGTGAATGCTCTGCGAAAATAAAAGCGGTATGACAATGTATGTGAGTTTGCCAATATTATTGCACAGTCCCACTTGTTTAAACACGTTTTCGACATGGCCAAAGAGGTCAAGCGAGCTCTTCTGATCAATTTTTTTCAGGATTTGGCAGCAGCATTGCGCGTCCGCTTTATGACTTGGAGATTCACGATTTTGTTTCTGCAAGCTTCAGCCCAGGCAATGTACGCTTAATGTTTACGTTTCACAGGTAGGAGGTAGTCACATTAAATCATGGGTGAGCCTTAGTCTCAAGGCGTTAAGGTATGATATGAAGTAATCCATTCCTAGACATATCACAGCCGGTATCGCGCTGACGCTTAGCATGATTGATAATCTTATGAAACAGAAACAATGCCAAATCTCATCCCACTCTGCTGATCTGTATCTCCATGTCCCTAATGGTGTAGAAACGGAACAGGAGTATCTATCTGGATCTTTTGTCTGCTGAAAGTCCAAGTAAGACGCTAATATCACTGCAGTAAATTTTTTAAAGGATGAAACAGGTTATAAAATGTGGTTAGTGCGATTCCAAATTTGTTGCTTTTAAATAAAGCTTTTTGATGCAATCTGAAATAACGAATGTTAGTAACATAAAAATAAAACAGCAATGTGTACATTTTTAACCTTACCCAGTACCAGTGCTCCCTATTCACCAATCCGTTATCAAATTAAGAGGTACGTTTTGAACATCGCGTGATTTGAAACAGTAAAAATACCCTGTTATTAAACCCGACAGAATTTTTAACTCCATTCCAACATGAGCAAAATTTGCTTTATGGGTGTTTATCGCTTTGATTTCTTTTGTTTATGTTTAGAAAATACCCGTACAATTAAAACGCCTTTCAATCTAATCTTATTTTATAATTCGTAAATTTTTCGGACGTAACATTTGTAGATAAGTAGTCCTGTGAGGAACTGTTTTGACAAGATGCTTACTACTTGTATAGGTATAATTAAATGCATCACTTACATTTATCTAAACTATATTAACCTCGCTTTTTGACAAATCTTGACATGAGTCTAATAGTATCGGAACCATAGAGATCGTTAAAAGTTTAGTGTAGGGTCCAAATCGATATGATCGTTCGCTGTATTTTCGTGTATCGTATCACAGCGAGTTATCATAGCGTAGCATAGAATCAGACATAGGTATGAACACCAAAAACACTGAAAACGAAAATCCTTGCTATTTAAACAAGAAGGCCTTCGTGAATCTGACAGAAAAAAATTGCGGAAGTATCGCCAAATGTTAAAAACAAGGAACCGACATTTCAGAAGTAACATTCAAATTTTCTTTATTTAACGAACTGACAATCAAACCACCCTATTTTCTAAAAAGCTATATCCTCAGAAATTAATCCTGTCCGATTCACTGCAGCTCAAGTACCCGAGCATCATTGTTCATTAGTGACAGGCTCAATTCTTAGGTGAGGTGCATTTATCTTGTAAAATCTGTTCCATTGAATTCTGAAGGCTTTGTACCCATGATTACTACTGCAGGTAATAGAATCGGAATAGGATGGTCTCGTAAGATACCCATTGTAGTCGACTTTGGTACTTAACGAGCATGACATAGAAGTGGCAAGCAATTTGTTGGATGTAATATTTAAAACTTAAATTGGTTTTAGAATGTTTCTATATATAAGCTATTGATTTAATGGACTAACTTATATAGCATTTTCACTATTTTTACGCTCAACCACATGTTTCTATAAATGTTATTTAAGCAGTATTTTTATTAATTATGTGCTTATTTCTTAAAAGGTTTAAGATTTCTTTATTTTTCAAAAGATTACAAATCACTTACGACACGAAATCATGATGTTTTGGTTAGAAAAAGAAATGTAGACCTGTGCATTCACACTTTTTTTAATGGCAAATATTTAGGTCTTTACCTATGAAATTGCCGTTTTTCACGAAATAAATGAAGCGTAATTTTTTTATATATTTTTTATTTCTATTAATCAAAATAATCACCCATGCAATCAATGCATCTTTGCCAACGCATTGGTAGCTTATTGATGCCTTTCTTGAAGAAATCAGCTGGACGGGAGGCAACAAATTCTTCAAAGGCATTTTGTACTGCCTCTGGGGTATTGAATTTTTTTCCCGCCAAGAAGTTATCCAAATTCTGGAAAAAGTAGAAGTCTGTAGGCGCAAGGCCTGGTGAGTACGGCGGATGACGGAGAACTTCCAACCCCAACTCTTGTAGCTTGGAGACCGTCTGCTGTGCAGTATGAGGTCGCGCGTTGTCGTGCAGGAGCAGTGGAGCCGAACGATTGACCAAAGCTGGTTGGAGACGTGCGAGCTTCTCCATCATTGTGTTCAGTTCTTCACAGTACACATCTGCAGTAATGCTTGTCCCGTTTGGCAAGAAGCTGTGATGAATTACACCCGCGTTAGACCACCAAACAGTGACCATCACTTTTCTAGGGGTAAGTTTTCGTTTAGGGCATTGTTTGGGTGCTGAACCAGGGTCCAACCAACTTGCTGAGCGCTTACGATTGTCAAACAGGATCCATTTCTCGTCACAAGTAACAATGCGGTTCAGAATTCCTTCATTTGTATGCCTGCTGAGCAGTGCAAGGCACGCCTCCACGCGTACTTCGCGCTGGCGGTCATTGAGTTCGTGGGGTACCCACGCTTTTGTCAAGCTTTTTTACCTTGCCAATTTGACGCAAATGGACCAATATTGTTTTGATGCTAACGTCGAAAGCTGCTGCTAATTCAGCCGTGGATTGAGTTTCATCAGTTTCCACAATTGCCTTTAATTCGTCATTGTCGACCAAAGTTTTCGGACGACCACGGGGTTCATTTTTCAGGTCAAAATTTCCAGAACGGAAGCGGGTAAACCAATAACGGGTGGTGCGTTCGTTTGTAGTGTTCGCTTCGTAAACGTCGTTGATGTTGCGTGCCGCTTGTGCCGCTTTGCTGCCACGACGGTACTCATACTCCATAATTACTCGAATTTTTAACTTATCCATGATGACGAAAAATGTTCGAATGCGTTGAAAACAAAACACTAACTATTAAACAACTGACGATTTTAGAAAAAGAATTCCATGTTTGTCAAATAAAATTAATTTGAAATTAGAATTATCAGTCAAAAAAAAAATATTTTCATTTGAAATGGCCAGTACGGCAAAACGGCAGTTTCATAGGTAAAGACCTATTATTAAATGTATTATTTTGTTTTAAATTTTTTTAAAGGTTTTACATTTCAAATGTGGCAATTTAGTTTAAATTAAAAAAAAAATACTATTAAGTCTTTCGATGTTAGTGATTGGATACTGCACATGAATATTTTGATATTGACTTTTATTAGCTAACGTGATACCGACATTTACGAAAAATTTTATATATTTTTTACAAATTTCCTGTTATATTTGCATCATTAATAATTTAGTAATTTCAGATTTGCCCTTAATTATATTATTTGTCCAATTATTTATTATATTTCGTCGCTTCATTCTCAGATAGTATATAATTGAACAGGTAGTCCTTTTAAGGGTAGTCCATTTGATTATTCAAAAAACTTTCCGTCTTTTTACTTGATCATCCCCAGTCCCGGCAAGTCTTCATTCTTTAGAGATCAAAACAAAACTTTTGTATGGGTCCGGGAAGGACGAGTCCCTTATATATTTTCAAATGAAGCGACTCATTATTACTCATATTATTTATAAAACTATAAAGTTACTGGTTGGTATAAGACGTGTTCTTGTTACCACGCACGAAAAAATAATGAAGACTTGTCGGGACCGGGGTTGACCAAGTAAACAGACGGAAGTTTTTTGAATAAGTCAAATGAAATACTCTAAAACTGTGCGAAGTTACCTAGTACCTTTAAGAACTACCTTGTTAATTACATACTATCTGAAGAATGAAGCGACGAAATATAATTACGAGTTGATAATACCACCACCGTTAATAGGATGGGTAGTATTCAATTTCCGCATTTAAATACTCTAAGTATACACATTTGGCTATGGCATTTGGCGTGGAACGTAATTTATGGATTTTTGCTTTAATGTTTGTTTGCAAATGTGACGCATTTGTAACTATCCTGAACCGGATGCAGTCGCAATGGATGCTTTTACGATTAATTGGGCCTCTACGTATTTCAACCATTTCCTCCTTTTACCTTTTCTTAAAATGTGTAAGAAAAATAATTGATTTGAGTTGAAACAAAAGATTTAATTAACTACTATAACAGCACCAAAGCAAAGCAGTCCAACCTTACCCTGGGTGCCGCGAGACGCTACGGGCGGCGTTCGCGCGGCGCGGCTGTCCGCCAGAGACCCTGACGTTGATGCTCGCTTCTCTGGCATCCATGACTATTTGTCAATACAACATCACGTTGGGGTCATGGTGGGAGTTTTGTTTTGTTTTTTAAATGAGCAATTTAATAAGGGTTGTTCATTTGGTTCATTAAACTCACACCGTTCAGCCTTGTCTCTATTGTTAGGCGAATATGGGCAATGATGAGGCAAATTTTACAAGAAGCCTATAAAATGAAATCAACTTTATCGAAGTACACATTTCCTTGGGATACAAATTAGTTCTTAATGAGCTTTCTCTGTGATATCCTTATATTACTTTAACTTTAAAAAAAATACCAAAAAGTTACCGTTACATTGTTAGCCGTATGCACCGACATAGGGTCTAGAAATTAAATTAGAAAATACAGTTTTTCATCCGTACATCATTAAAACGACAGCCCCAAATCGTAAACAACCTTGTTTGTGTTGTTGTTACCCTTATATTTGTTATCCTAACAAAATGTTATCCTTGCCAATCTTTAAAAACAAACATAATGATATGTCCTGTATCGACTCTAAAAGATTATATTTTTTGTGACGAAAAATATTAAAGCTCTATTAGAACTCAGGGTTCTTGTTTGTAACGAAAGGCCCCTCATAGAGCCGCGTCGAGTCAGATGCAAAGTCGGTAGATAATGCAGACGCAAAGTCGGTGGATAAAGCAGACGCTAGGTACGAGTGGCGTTGACATGAGTGTTTTCAGCGCACACATCACGCGGCACGTGCTCAGTGTAGGTTAACTGAGAAACGGCTGGGTGAACCTAAAACTCTCAGTCCTTTACAAAATTTTACCATAAACCTATATTAGACCCACTAAACGACTTTGCCTTGTCCGTACCCAATAAAGGTACAAACCACCCAATATCTTCCGATAAAGAGATTATTAATTAAATTATTCTGTTTATTGATTTAATTAATTTTGCAATTACCAAGTGTATAATAAATGCCTCAAGGTTACTGGATTCTTAAATTATGTACTAAAGTAAGGAGTTTAATGAATATACATATTTAAATAAATTATAATTTGTAAAGACAAAACAAAACAAAACTTAATCTCTAAAAATCTACCTGTTCAATTATATACTATCTGAAGAATGAAGCGACGAAATATAATAGATGATTAATTGAACTTCCAAATGAAGTTCTATCGCTATTATATGAGTCGCTTCATTTGAAGATATATAAAGGACTCGACCCTCCCGGAACTCATACAAAAGTTTTGTTTTGATCTCTAAAAAATGAAGACTTGCCGGGACTGAGGTTGATCAAGTTAAAAAGACGGAAAGTTTTTTGAATAAGACAAATGACATACTTTAAAACTGTGCGAAGTTACCTTGTATCTTAAAAGGACTACCTGTTCAATTATATACTATCTTAGAATGAAGCGACTCATATAATAGCGATACAACTTCACTTGGAAGTTTGTTTAATCATCTATCAATTGCCACATTTTTAAAGGTTTACAATTACAGTCGTTGAAGTTCTTACAGTAGTATTTATTTTTAGATGTTGTATTCCGATGTTCTTTTTCTTGCTTCTTTAAGAAATTGTTATATTTCAGAGTTTTTAGGATTTTCTTAAATAGCCGCCATAAGTTGTTTTGATGATTAATTTTATTAAGTATGTCCTTCGTTATCCAATCTTTATCTGGGAAGTTAAACATTTTAGTTTTGGTTTGTTTGTTTTTTCTAATACTGTTTGTAGACGATTTTTAAGGTCATTATAATTCTCCTCTACATACACCATGTTTTTCAAGTTTTGATATAACTGTTGATAGTTTATTGCAGTGTATTGCTTTTTTTCGGGCAGATTTGGCTTTCAATGCTCAATTTCTAAATATATTTGCTTGTGATCTGAAATAGAGGAATCAATAATAGTCATATGGAAGCCTTGTTCTCTTAGTTCGTAAGAACGTAGTCCAGGATTTGCTTAGTATTTGAAGTTTTACATGTGCAGAAGTCTTAATGGATTTTGATGAACAATGTGAATCCGTTTTCCGATACCTATATTGTTCTGATATTTTTGACACAGATCACAGACATATATCATGGAAGTTATTATCGTTTGTTCTTTCAGGCTTGTAAATTGCTCCAATGGCAAGAGAACATTTTTTCAAGTGTTCGTCGTCTTCCACTTTCCAGAGAAAATGATTGTCGTCTTTGGTTTGTCCATAAATGTTCTCATGTCATCAGATCATCATGGCCAATATTGAAACTCCATCACCCCTTGAGTGCGTTCTATAATTGAAGTAGTGAGTATAATTTGGCAACCTCAAGTTTTGTGCTTCAGTCTCCGATTTTATCCAAGTTTCAACCATAACTATTACATGAACTTTCTGTAATGAATGTAATATTCACTGTAACTCTTCTAATTTTCCAGGCTTTATCAGGCTATGTATGTTGGCGTAAATAAAACTTAAGGATTTTTTATTTCTATTGATTTCATTATAACTAATAGGTCTTTACCTATGAAACTGCCGTTTTGCCGTACTGGCCATTTCAAATGAAAATATATATATTTTTTTTTACTGATAATTCTAATTTCAAATTAATTTTATTTGACAAACATGGAATTCTTTTTCTAAAATCGTCAGTTGTTTAATAGTTAGTGTTTTGTTTTCAACGCATTCGAACATTTTTCGTCATCATGGATAAGTTAAAAATTCGAGTAATTATGGAGTATGAGTACCGTCGTGGCAGCAAAGCGGCACAAGCGGCACGCAACATCAACGACGTTTACGGAGCGAACACTACAAACGAACGCACCACCCGTTATTGGTTTACCCGCTTCCGTTCTGGAAATTTTGACCTGAAAAATGAACCCCGTGGTCGTCCGAAAACTTTGGTCGACAATGACGAATTAAAGGCAATTGTGGAAGCTGATGAAACTCAATCCATGGCTGAATTAGCAGCAGCTTTCGACGTTAGCATCAAAACAATATTCGTCCATTTGCGTCAAATTGGCAAGGTAAAAAAGCTTGACAAATGGGTACCTCACGAACTCAATGACCGCCAGCGCGAAATACGCGTGGAGACGTGCCTTGCACTGCTCAGCAGGCATACAAATGAAGGAATTCTGAACCGCATTGTTACTTGTGACGAGAAATGGATCCTGTTTGACAATCGTAAGCGCTCAGCAAGTTGGTTGGAGCCTGGTTCAGCACCCAAACAATGCCCTAAACGAAAACTTACCCCTAGAAAAGTGATGATCACTGTTTGGTGGTCTAACGCGGGTGTAATTCATCACAGCTTCTTGCCAAACGGGACAAGCATTACTGCAGATGTGTACTGTGAAGAACTGAACACAATGATGGAGAAGCTCGCACGTCTCCAACCAGCTTTGGTCAATCGTTCGGCTCCACTGCTCCTGCACGACAACGCGCGACCTCATACTGCACAGCAGACGGTCTCCAAGCTACAAGAGTTGGGGTTGGAAGTTCTCCATCATCATCAGAAGTTGCTGAAGCATTTGAAAATTTTTTTACTGCCATCCCTGTGTCAACTACTTCGAGTATTAATTCATGTTCCACTCTTGCACAGTCACTGCTAACGGAAAATGTAAATTCATGCAATATTGATTTTATTTTTAAACATGTTACTGTTCCACAAGTTTTAAATGCATTTAAAAGCATTAAAGTAAAAAATACTGCCGATTTAGATGGGATTTCTGTTAAAATTATTGAATCTGTCATTGATGGTATAGCCCCGTACTTAGCCAGTATATTTAATGACTGTGTTGATAATGGTGTTTTTCCTGATTTAATGAAATTGAGTAAGGTCATTCCAATATTCAAAGCAGGTAGTATGTCTGACCCTAATAATTTTAGACCTATATCTATACTACCAACGCTCAGTAAGATTTTTGAAAAATTAATTTTAAATCAATTACTTTCTCATTTTTACGGTAATAGTTTAATGAATTTTAAGCAGTTTGGTTTCACGCGGGGTCGCTCAACAACCGATGCCGGTGTTGAGCTCATAAAACACGTATTCAGCGCCTGGGAGGAGTCGTGTGATGCTATTGGTGTCTTTTGTGACTTGTCCAAGGCGTTCGACTGTGTGGATCATACTACTCTACTCATGAAACTGCACCATTACGGCATTAAAAACCGAGCGCTTGCCTTGATTAAATCATATATTTCTAATAGAAAACAGAAAGTTGCAATAAATGGAGAAAAATCATCAGGATCGGCAGTGACAATGGGTGTGCCACAGGGCTCAGTTCTTGGTCCTTTCCTATTTTTAGTTTATATTAATGATCTGCCATCGGTCGTTAAGAATCAATGCGAGGTCATATTGTTTGCTGACGATACTTCCTTCTTGTTTAAAATCAAAAGACAAGAAATTGACTATCGAGCGGTGAACAAATGCATCTCCAACACAGAGCAGTGGTTCTCAGCTAATAATTTGCTCCTCAATGAAAAAAAAACGAAATGTGTTAAATTTACATTGCCAAATGTCAAACAGGTAAACACAAACATTGTAGTTAAGAGCCAGGAACTGACTCCTGTAAACTCAACTGTATTTCTGGGCATAACCTTAGACGCCAAACTGCAGTGGGGACCGCATGTTGATGGTTTAGCGAAAAGGCTTGGCTCTGCCGCATATGCTGTTAAAAAAATTAGACAAATTTCAAATGAAACAACTGCTCGATTAGTCTATTTTGGTTACTTCCACAGCCTCATGACATATGGTATTCTGCTGTGGGGGAGTGCTGCCGACATCGATGCTATATTTATTCTGCAGAAAAGGGCTGTTCGCGCAATCTATCAGCTCGGTCCAAGGGTGTCACTTAGAAGTAAATTTAAGGAAATAAATATTCTTACCTTCCATTCACAATATATTTTAGAAAATTTAATGTATGTTAAAAAGAACATAACCTTGTTCAAAAGAAAAAAAGATCTGCACAATGTTAACACAAGAGGAAGAAATAGACTGGCAGCTCATAATAGCAGGCTTCATAAAGTCACTAACTCATTCATGGGTCAATGTATACGCTTTTATAATAAGGTTCCTGAGGATATCCAAGGTCTTCCTACTGACAAATTCAAAGAAACTATAAAGGAGAAGTTGTGTGCTAGAGCATATTATAAACTATCCGATTATTTGGATGATAAAAGCCCTTGGGTATAATCCCCTCATTAACAGGATTGTACTAGTATTTGTAACAAAGCATGTGTAATGTGTCTGTTTGTGCGATGAGTTCTTCGTCCCGATGAATATCTAAAGCGTCATTGTCACTAAAGTACGTCTTCTTATGGTAGCGTCGGGTGACGGGTCGCTCACTTCCCTCTAATATGGTTGAGGAGGGCGATGGCTGGATCCCGCGTTAACTCGTGAACGGGTGCCGTTTGAGGGTGTTCGTCGTTTGGATACTTGGGGGGAGGGAGACTTGCCGAGCTAACAGATGCAGAAAAGAACAATTTTGTATAGACATTAAGAGACTCTGTAAATTTATTTTGAAAAAAAAAAAAAAATATACCCGTGAAGTTTCTTGCCAGTTCTTCTTCACGAAGGTTTTTTTTCGAATTGGTGGTAGAATCATGTTTTATTTGACGTCAATAAGAACAAGTAATTGTCAATGTTGAGAAATAAATATTTGAATTTGAATTTGAATTTGAATTTGAATCCACCGTACTCACCAGACCTTGCGCCTACAGACTTCTACTTTTTCCAGAATTTGGATAACTTCTTGGCGGGAAAAAAATTCAATACTCGAGAGGCAGTACAAAATGCCTTTGAAGAATTTGTTGCCTCCCGTCCAGCTGATTTCTTCAAGAAAGGCATCAATAAGCTACCAATGCGTTGGCAAAGATGCATTGATTGCATGGGTGATTATTTTGATTAATAGAAATAAAAAATATATAAAAAAATTACGCTTCATTTATTTCGTGAAAAACGGCAATTTCATAGGTAAAGACCTAATATTTGTGAGTTGCTGAGTAAAATGCTTATATTTTTCTTTTTGTGCACAATTTTCAGTATTCTTGTTAGTATTTAGTTTTTTGGTTTGATATTTACTATTTTTGGGTTTTCTTTTCTAAATTTAATTAGTCTGTTTCTCCGTTCTCAATACGACGTTTTAAGGATGTATGTAAAATATATCTACTTGTCTAACTTTCGATAAATTTGGAATATAAAATAGAGTTGATTACGCTGCATCGATTGGAAAAAAGAAAAACGGACTTAGCCGATGATTTGAAAAAAATATTTGAGAATAAAAGCCTCATTTAACTCCGCGTTATTCATACCGTAAGTTGACGAAATCGAACTAAAATGATAAAATAGTACATGTATCGTAGTCAATGCATGGCCAAAAAAATGATTTTCAGAAACTTCATACATTTTTTCATGTTTTCACGGAAAAAAACCAGTGTTGCCGATGTCGTTATGGAGATATTCGTGGTTAAGTTTTGACGTTTCAGTAGCGTTCTGTGAACTGCTGTTCAACACAGTACGTCCACCATATTGGAAACGTAAATGCGGCAACGCAGCACTTGACAATATATATAGGTATATAACGACGTAATATGCGTTATCGTTGATGATAGATGCAGTCACGTTTTCATTGAAGTATTTATGCATAATTCAATACAATAAAACTTTTAAACAAATATCAAATTGCGTATTAATTTTATTAAAAATCGTAAATTATTAATCAAGATGACATAATTTTTTCATGACTAATTATAAAATGCGAACAGAAATGATTGGGCATTGACATTTCTATATGAAAATGAACCTTAAAAAATAAATAGATGTACTGTGGATTTGACCTTTCAGACATTCTTAATTCTGTTTTAAGTTTTTTCATGTGATTTTGTTGGTAGACAGTCTTATCTGAGTAAATTTTATAAGCAGAGTCAGTTAGGTTAGATTTCTTACGTAGACTATTGACGACTGTATCCTTAGATGAAAATCTTATTCTCGATGTTTTTTTTGAGTGATTATGTTTTCTAACACGTTTGAAAGCAGTTTATTTTATTTATGCAAGTTAGAAAACCCATGTAGGTATCTACACAATTAATCAATTACAAAAATTCACGTGAAATGGTTTAAGTTACGTTAACAGATAAGGTAAAAAGAGCATTACTCGAACTATGAAGCTCTCCAGTTAAGCGCAGTATTTACGAACCCAAAATAAAATTAAAATTTTTCCAGTTTGCTTAGAAAAGAATATGTCTCAGGCGGATGGTTCAATGAGACATTCAACTAAACAAGGAGTCATTTGGTTGAAGGTTTTATACTTTATTTAGTCTTTAATTTTCATAATTTTCGCTGTGCTCTATTGCAACAACACTCACTTCGTTCGCTCGGCTTACGCAAATCGCCATACCTTGCTTAACAAGTAACAATTCAACATGACGGCTTGCCGGTTAACTGAATAAATCCATTCAACCATCGAATGTATGATTAAATTATCCGCCTGTGACAGATACTTTACTTTTTTAATGAAAGGTATTACTATAATATTTAGAATAAACAATTAATTTACGGTCCTTTTTTTTGTACAAAATTTATGTAATGCATCTATAAATGAGACTGTTCGTCAAATATCACAAAATACACAAACACAAATACATAGAGCCATGTGAAGCCCTAAAATAATAATGTTCAATAACTCTGATAATTAATAAACAGGATATTTACACGATTTCTATTTCGCGATGGGAATGTTAAACCCTCATAAACGCATGTTAAATTTGATTGCTTATTGGTTTATTATAATGTGATAACTGCAAAACAGAAACAAAATAATTAAGTGGACGCGGCGTAATAGCGGCATATATTTTAATTTTCACAAAAATAATGATATTTTCGAAAGTTTATTTGATTTGGACAATACCTATAATAAGATGTCATATAATTTCAAAAGAACGTCTTTTGTAGCTTGAAAAATATGGTTATGTAGATTTCATCGTTTTTATTATAGCGTAGGCGCCAAAGGAATTTGAGATTGCAAAATTTTAAGCACCGCGTTATGTAGAAAAAGCTTGCAGATTATTAATCTATTTGCTGCTGGAAAGTTTAAAGATCCATTTATATTTTCTGGCAACTTGAAATTGAACAAATACTGTCAGCACCGTCCAGAATAAGAATAAGAAAATGCTGAACTCATATTTTGCTATCCAGCTCCCGGTCTATTACTTAATTTTACGTCAGACAAAAATAAACAATTATTGACAAATGTATTTGTTTATTTTTCTATAGATATTAGGTCTTTACCTATGAAATTGCCGTTTTTCACGAAATAAATGAAGCGTAATTTTTTTATATATTTTTTATTTCTATTAATCAAAATAATCACCCATGCAATCAATGCATCTTTGCCAACGCATTGGTAGCTTATTGATGCCTTTCTTGAAGAAATCAGCTGGACGGGAGGCAACACATTCTTCAAAGGCATTTTGTACTGCCTCTCGGGTATTGAATTTTTTTCCCGCCAAGAAGTTATCCAAATTCTGGAAAAAGTAGAAGTCTGTAGGCGCAAGGTCTGGTGAGTACGGCGGATGACGGAGAACTTCCAACCCCAACTCTTGTAGCTTGGAGACCGTCTGCTGTGCAGTATGAGGTCGCGCGTTGTCGTGCAGGAGCAGTGGAGTCGAACGATTGACCAAAGCTGGTTGGAGACGTGCGAGCTTCTCCATCATTGTGTTCAGTTCTTCACAGTACACATCTGCAGTAATGCTTGTCCCGTTTGGCAAGAAGCTGTGATGAATTACACCCGCGTTAGACCACCAAACAGTGACCATCACTTTTCTAGGGGTAAGTTTTCGTTTAGGGCATTGTTTGGGTGCTGAACCAGGGTCCAACCAACTTGCTGAGCGCTTACGATTGTCAAACAGGATCCATTTCTCGTCACAAGTAACAATGCGGTTCAGAATTCCTTCATTTGTATGCCTGCTGAGCAGTGCAAGGCACGTCTCCACGCGTACTTCGCGCTGGCGGTCATTGAGCTCGTGGGGTACCCATTTGTCAAGCTTTTTTACCTTGCCAATTTGACGCAAATGGACCAATATTGTTTTGATGCTAACGTCGAAAGCTGCTGCCAATTCAGCCGTGGATTGAGTTTTATCAGCTTCCACTTTTGCCTTTAATTCGTCATTGTCGACCAAAGTTTTCGGACGACCACGGGGTTCATTTTTCAGGTCAAAATTTCCAGAACGGAAGCGGAAAAACCAATAACGGATGGTGCGTTCGTTTGTAGTGTTCGCTCCATAAAAGTCGTTGATGTTGCGTGCCGCTTGTGCCGCTTTGCTGCCACGACGGTACTCATACTCCATAATTACTCGAATTTTTAACTTATCCATGATGACGAAAAATGTTCGAATGCGTTGAAAACAAAATACTAACTATTAAACAAATGACGATTTTAGAAAAAGAATTCCATGTTTGTCAAATAAAATTAATTTGAAATTAGAATTATCAGTCAAAAAAAAAATATTTTCATTTGAAATGGCCAGTACGGCAAAACGGCAGTTTCATAGGTAAAGACCTATTACATAGGTCCGACTAGATAGATAGACCCAACACGCAAGATCATCCAAGGTTATTTATAGTAAGCATTGAACCCAACGACTTTATCCAAGAATTCTCCTCGTCACCATTCGGTTTGATACGGCCCACAAACACCTTGACTACATCATCGAGCCAGCTCAGCTTGTAAGGGCTTAAATACACTGCGTCATCAGGAACGCGATTTTCTTCGAAAACTTTTTTTTTTTGCTGCCGAGGCACCCTCGCTCGTGGAAGATGCGTCATGCATACCGCCCGCAGGAAAATACCGTCCTCTGCGGGGGGTTATGTGTGACTCACCAGAATGGCACCTACCCACTAAAAACCACCTGTTGGCTGTAGTTATTACCGTTAGCCTTCATCGGAAGCGACACCCGTCGGGAAGTTGGGCGCGCTGGCGGAGGCCCGCTAGCGGGCCTTCCGCCTGGAGTGAAAGTTGCACTGAAGGTGCTCAAAGGGACATGAGTTTGTGGCCGTTCTGGGCAGCCTCCGGTGAAGCCGGGGCTGCGCAGAGGTCGGCCGAAGCTTGACTTAGGGATCAATTCATTTAAATGAACCTATAATGAATTGAGAAGGGAACTATGCTCCGCCAGAGCGAGCAGTCGCTCTGTCGGAGAACGTGAAGCCCTAAGTTTACGGGCTAAGACTGCGATTTCACTAACATCGATATTTTTCATAGCGTCGCAGACGATACGCATATCGTCCGCTACGGAGGGTTGAAGAGTGGTATTGGATGGGCGAGGAGCCGGGATGGGATTCGTGTGTGCAGCGGGGCGCTGCCTCCAGTTCTCTGGAGCAGGCTTGGGCTGAGTAGGCTTTGCAGCCGGAGGAACCCGGCTACGCAGCGGCGGAAAGTTTTCCTGGGAAAGGGGCGGGGCCTGTTTGGGGCCGCCCTCTTAGAATTAGAACGCATACAACGGGGTGCACGAGGGCAGCCCCTGTAATTTGCGGTGTGGCCGGACTAGCCACAACGCACGCAATCGGGAGGAGAGGGAGTTTCAGGAGTGCGATTGCACTCCTTAGTGAAGTGAGGGACCAGGCACTTGACGCACCTGGGCGGTGCGCGGCAGTTGGCCGCCGCTTGCCCGTACAACTGGCACCGATGGCACTGGCCGGGATGACCGCGGCGATGAGGCGCCTCGATCGAGATCCCAGAGAGGCCGCATATAGTGCTAACCCCTTTGAGGATTTCCCTGGACTTGGGGACGTTAGCGAGAACCACCAAAGCGAGAGGGTGTTGCCTCCCGTACTTGCTGTGCATTTTATGCACCGCGAGTGCCAGGAAGCCTTGGGACTGCAGATCCTCCAGGATAGCCTCGTTCGATAATTTGAACGGGACTCCCCTGAGTCCGATCTTACGCTCTTCTGACAGAGCATAAGTATGATAAGCAAATTGCTTATCGGTGAGGAGCTTTGTTAAAGCACGAAAGTCGTCTATCGACGAGACTAAGATTTTAATAGATTCACCCGAGTTGGCCGCTCGGTTGTAATGGATCTTGTGCTCACTGCACAATGTCGAGACCTCAGTCCATTTACCCTTTTCCCAAAGGAAAACGGGTGGTGGGACCTTGGCCTTGACAGAAGTTGGGGCCGGAGCGGGTGTTGAGGACACCGGGGCAGCTGGCGTTGAAGACGCCGCACGGGGTGTAGGGACGGGCGTCGAGGGCGCCGGGTCTTGTTTCGAGCGCTTCTTAGAGCGCTTCTTAACAAGCGTAAAAGAGGGAGACTCAGGGCCAGTTGGGGTGGCGTCCGAGGATGACTCGGTCGCGGGTGCGCGCTTGCGGCGCGGAGGGGCGTCTACTTCGCACTCCATGTCACTGGAGGAAGGGGACGCGGGAGCGCCTAAGACCAGAGGGGACTGGGGAGCTGGGGCGGCCTGAGAGGCCATTGTCGGCATTAACGCCATGAAATGAGGGATAAGAGTATCTAGGAAACGATACTTGTCGGCGTTTATTGTCATACCTGCAGCACAGGTACTTTCAATAACCTTTGACCTAATCTCGTTATAGCTTAGGGAAGCCATTGCGGGGGGGTTGGGGAGCGACAACAATATATAAATATATATACTATGAACCTATCAACGATGACTAACTTCCTAAAACCACCCTACACGCAGTTGGGCGGTTGAGGACGACGCGGATAACTTACTCGAACACGAAGACTCGAGGCACCTGGAACGACGAATTCCCGTCGACGAAGCTCACGTTCCACGAAGTACGGTTAACAACCCACTAGCCGCCGTGAAAACGGCGTTAGAAACTTATTAGAAGTACGGTTAACAACCCACTATCCGCCGTGAAAACGGCGTTAGAAAATTATTACGGTATACAACTATGAAATTATTTATTACGACAACAACCAGTGAAATTTGGGTGAAAGAAGGCGTCTGCGATCGACGTGCGCTCGAGAACGCACGCAGACCGAGTCTAAACCCCAACAACCATCGAGCTAAATAGAGCTTCTAAACTGTTGCACAAGTAGCTCAATTCCGAATAGATACACTTCGCATGGTCTTATGCTTTTTAAAGAGATTTTTAACTTTTTATAGGGCCTATCGGCTTATTAAACAACAGATCTTAGTTTAAGGTAGCTAGTTCTGGTCAGTTCAAGTAAGCTAAAAGCAATTTGTCTCGAAATGTCAAAGGCATATTATTTTAGAATAGATTTTAAAATAAAATATAAAAAAAAGCAATTGTGAGTAAAATGAAATTGTATCCAACCAATTGTTATTACTTAGGAATGAAACCATACATGATTCGAAATATTCGGCCGCGTGGCGTTGTGGGTAGGGTAGCCCAGCCTCATAAGCCGGAGGTCCCAGGTTCGAGGCCTGGCTGGGGCATACATTTGTGTGCTGAACACAGATGCTTATTATCGGATCATGGTTGTTGATACTCATATATGTATCTTTATTCTGGGTTCCCCCCCAGTCCACTGTATGGTCATCCACAACAAAAGCTCTGCTCACTTTGGGGCCATACAGTTGGTGTGTGTATCTAGGGATTTATTATTATTATTATTATATTATTATTCCTATGACTTGTTAATCAAATCATCTATTACATTTCTACATGGAACTTACAATGTTAAATGACATTTTAACGTCAATGTTATTTTTAACGAGGCATCAGGGAATGCCCGATTAGGAAAATATAGGCGAAGTTGGGTCTGAGTCTATTAAACAGGCCGACCAACAACCCATGCCATTATTATCAAAAGGGCTTATTCGGTTAGTATGATTTATATTGAGGAGGTAATTAATGAATGCTAATTTTAATAAAAATTTTAAGATAATTACAGCATATTACATTTATTTTGAAGTCGTTTCGAGCTCTACACTCGTCCAACATTAAATATTTTAATTTACAATATTTTGTTGGATTTTTGGGATGTTATTTGAAACAAAATGATAAATATAACAAATTTTAATGAGGAAAAGAAAATACTTTTTCTGTATTATTAAGTTTTGATTTAAATTACAACGCGGTTTTGTGAAAAATTGACTCTTATTTGATCATTTCATGAAAATATGCTGACCCTGCATTATGTATATAGGTAATTGCTGTACTTTTTTTGCTGCTTGAATCAATTTTTTCCTGTTTTTGAATAAAACTTTAAAATGTATTGAATTTATTCTTTGGCTCGCTTATTTCATTGAATTAACGGATATTATTATTTTTTAGAGTGACCTTTTCATAGTGTAAAAGTCAACAAGAAACAAACAATAAAACCAAAGGGGTACATAAACAAAATTTTACCTACAGAATACGAAAATACTTTTTCACTTACCTATTATATAAAACTAAATCTAAAAAGTGAAATAAAAACATGGTTTTCAACCAAAATACACTTTTACAGGATAGCAGCTGATTTTTTTTATTTAACGATACAACTTGTTAACATATATAGGTACTACAATGAACAATAATTTAATATTTTTAATCAAAATATGAACAATGCATGTGACAGTCTACGATCGTATCATAAAATATATTACTCCGATAATTACTGCCAATATAGGAATCAACGACAAGTTTCTAATATAATGAAAACCCAGAGCATTGAAATAAATTTTCTAAAAAATTATCACTAAGGTTGAATACGAAGACTTTCGTTTTATTTTAAACAATAATATTAATTTTCTTTTGCCATTTCCCTAGATTGTAACTATCTGAGTGGCTTGAGTTATTGCCTGCACAGGCTTTCTGACGTCATTCGTGAATATAGTAAAGTAAAGTAAATTAAAGTAAAAATCTATTTATTGTTACAGCAGCACAGAAATAGAAAAAAAAATAAAAAACAAAAACTTAACTTAGTTAGGAAGCCGGTACTGCCGAACTAAAGGCACACAAACTCAGCTTTTCAGTTGCGGCCAATATAGTCAATACAATTCCCCAAAGGTTTCAAATTTTAATACAACATCAGAAATTTATTGTGGTACTGATTTATTTTACAAATTAATCACGTTATTAGCTCTTGGCAAATGATGGTCACACAAAGCTTGAGGCTGAATTCACACACCTTAGAAATTGACGGCAATGTGTAATCAAAGCAAATTGGAATCGAATAATATATCGATGCAAATAAATGGCAATCCATCCTCGTATTTGTACTGAGTCTGGATTCTGACTGTTGATACAGTTAAGGATATCAATATGTTACTTTTAGAATATTCAAGGAAATAATGTGTAAATTGATATCCTTGATATAGTCCTGACGACTGTTGGACTCACGGAGTATATCCAAAGACGAGGTGCCGTATCTATCTTTCTTTAGGGATTCGGGTGAAGACGATGTGCGGGTCGGGAGGGTGTTTTGCGATGCTACTGATAACACAATACGACACAATATAACACGAGTAATGGAACTGGGTAGTGAACAACACAAAAACCTTTCATAATACGTCAATAACGTTCTGGTATAATTTACTAGGTGGTAGATAATTAGGTGTATACTCCTAGCAGAAAGTTTCTGAAGAAATATCAAAAAGCTATATGTATATACATGACTAATGAAATGAAATTATAAGTTATTAGTGTACTCATACGAACAAACTGACAAAAATAAAAAAAAATAGTTTTGGATGGAGTTAAGTTAAAATACTCTTCGTAAAAGTTTTTCCGGAATTTTTTCCGTTAACAGTTTGTGATCAATTCCAGTTGTTTTATTTGCAAACAGGTAAGACAGGTTGAATCACGTTATAAAGCCAGCAAAGCCACGGACAAACGGGTTTATACAGAGTGTAAAATAAAGGAAGCATAATATTGAAGGGTCAGTAAGTATACCATTGTTAGAATACACTGTAAAAGAATTGGAGTTATTGGGGCTAGTTAATACTTTTACACATTTGAATTTTTTTCTAACAATGGTATACTTACTGACCCTTAAGTATTATGCTTCCTTTATTTTCACCCTGTATAAACAATCGGAGGAAAAGCGGAGATCTTACTAACCACACCTTGGCATACAATATGATACGGTCTTATAAAATTTTATAGCAATATTATTTACGTAAAATGAGTAATGGACATTCGGCGCGTAAACACTGCGCTAAAATTAAAGAGTGGTGTATTAATTATCTCACCAATGTTATAAGAATGGCGTGTGCCGTCGCTTATTCGTAGACCATCCATGTGTACGCGACGGTCTTTCGGAGGACTGACCTCAGCTTTCAAGTATTCGTCATGCTGTAGGCCCTTCACACGCCCACAAAGCCTTTTTGATTTAAAATTTACTCATTATATAATAATTTATATTAAAGATTCATAATACATCTTTAGATACCATTTCTAATAATATTCTAATAGCATGATCTAATAACAAATTAAAATGCTCGCCATTGGCCCCATAGAACGTTCTTCACTTAATATCTTAAGAGTTTCCTACTTTTCAATTTCGTTATGAAGTTCCAAAATATTTCAGGGTATAGATAGATGTAAGAGTTCATCATGGCTAAATATTTATTGACAGTAGATAACTTTTGAAAGTTCTTGAAAGTATACATTATTATTAATAAATAACAACTTTTTTAGACTATTAGAAATATAAATATAAAACTGAAATTCCTGAAAAAAAGACATTTAAAATAAGATTCGAATAAATACAAAGCAGCCTTTTTAAACAAAGATCAAAAAGTTCCTTATTAAATAAACATCGTATGTAATGCATCGTGAGATTATCTCCGACAAACCCACGTTTTAAAAGGAATAAGAATATTGTTCCGTGTTCCGTTTTGAGACTTTTTCCGAACCGGCAGTAGTAAAATAGGTTTTACTGTTTTAGATTAATAATAATGTATTCAAAAGTAGAATGAACAATTGTGATTCTGTTTTTTGTTGTAAATATACATTTATCAAATTACGTGTGTACTGCATTATATATAGGAATTTCAGTTAGCATTTGTTCGCACTTACTTCACATTAAAAATAAAAAACTTTCACTACAATTCTTTTTGCGATAACAAAACGAATGAAACTAAATAAAACTGAAATGACCCTAAAATTTTGAAACGCTGCGGTTCTTTTTATTTAGCGCCGCGAATATTTAAATTTATTAGAATAATAATAATAATATATTAATAATAAGTCCTATCCAACCTTAGTTCAGGAACTCCAGTTCATAATTTTATGATCCTTAACTTCCAGTTTTTCAAGACTTTGAATAATTTTTTAACACGTGGGATCGATGGGTACTTGTAGTATTACATATTTTACTTTCATAATATTCTGTACCAAATTTCTACTCTATGTGATTTTATGCAAACTTATTTACAAATTATTATTTCATCTATTTGACCAGGCTATCAAAAATGTATATGTACTTATAGCTAAAGTCAAGTATTCACCTTAAATAATTTGGAATGTGAATATATTTCTACAAATATTAAACGTATTAACCTCTGTGTCGTGAAAAAAACAGTACAATTATTTGTGTAGATCATAAAGATCCTCATCAGTTATCTTTCTTGGTCTTATTGATTTTACGTTTAATACGTTCTGTGTATGCTGCTACAATATTTGACAGCAGAGGTAGAGCAGAACTCTTCTCGTCGTCTCTTACTCCAACTTCTGCACAAAGCTCTACTCTTGTCTTGGGCTCTTTAGGTAGTGCTGCCTCGGAAGTCATCACTGAAGCAGTATAAAGGTAGCCGTTCCATTCTAAATATTCCTTTACCAACTCATTGACTAGAAGGACCTCATCTGTGGGTGTGGGTATGTTGCTTTTGAGGTCTTTGTTTGCTGTTTGTCTGCTTTGTAGTGCTTCGGTTACTTTTGCTCGAATCTGTAAGCAAAAAAGTTGCAAGACAGATAAACAATTTTAGTGCGATTTATTTTACGAATAGATATATTTACTGACCTATTACAAAGAGGATTTTTTTATGTGTATTCGATAGGCTATAATACAAATGAAACACTTGAAAGTTCTGTCATCGATTGAAGCTCATTATGTAGAAGTATAATTTAGATACAGATACAAAAGCTTGTTAGAAAGTGCACGGTAAACCGAAACATAAACCCATTAATATCCATAACAATAAAAATAAAAAGCTCATTCTGTCGGTCACTTTATCTCCCAAAGGTAAGTAAAAGCGTGAACTATAATAAACGACAGATTATTTAACAATCGCTTTTGAGCATCACACATTTGTCTTTCTATGCCAGAAATTATTGTATAGGCTACAGTTACAGGAAAATTTTATTGAGATGGACTAAACGTACTATATCTTTATCTTTATACTTTAAGTAATCACTAAGTAACGACATTATATACATAGAGAACAACATCATGGGTTGATCAAGTGGCCCTTGAGATACTAACAATGATTGACGTCAAATATAAATTTCAACATCAAACAAAACAACTTATGATTATCCTACCTCTGCCTGAATTTTATTCAAATGGCCGCTTTTCATCAAAAGCTCTTTTATTGCGCTTAAAAGCTCATTCTCCGTTATTAATTTGTTTTCGTTCATTTTTATTTGAAGGGATAAAAATTAAAATATTTTTGCAAAATTGTCACTTTTTGACAACGTGCAAAGTAAATGATTTATGTCTTTTTTGTTTTTTTTACACTTCGTTTCCGATCCTCAAAAGTTTAGGCACCTTTTAAACCTTTTTTAGTTAGGGTGAATGAGATTATTACAATAGCGATAACTTAAGATCAAAATGAAGGTATCTTTGCTTTTATCTTATGTTAGGCTAAATATTATGTACATACTCGTATATGTATATATCCCTTTAAATATCTTTTAAAGTTTACTTTTCTAGTTCTAATTTACTAAGTCCTTGCTTCATAAATCACTTTAACTGATACGGGTACATAAAACATGAACTCAGTCAATAAGTAAAATTAAAGTAGTAGTAAAAGTGGTTACAAGTAAATTCAGGAAACTACATTTTTGATATCCAAATTACATTATTTACTATGATAACTGTCACAAAAACTTAATAAGTTCCTGTTTTGAAAGAATCATGGCAAATTCTCATACATAAAATTTGTTGAGAATAAATGGCGGCGTCTATACATCAAACATATCTTTAAATGTTAAGCGTGAGTCCCTGAGTAACTATATCGAAACAATTTATCTTGGGAGGGCTTAAAAAAAGATATTTTGATTTGAACTTTTTTAGGTTATAAGTTATGTCATTCAAAAAGTGCGTCCTATGATTGTTAGCCACATTCTCAACATAATATATCTACTTAATTAAGCTTTTTAGATTATTAATCCTTTATATATTTATAAAACATTCCTATGTTTTTTGGCAATTGTACCTACAGTCAACGCATATTGAGTATTGTTAGCCAAATTCTCAACATAATATACCTACGTAATTAAGCTCAGTAATCTAAAAAATAGTAAATAAGTACAATACTCACATTAACAATAATTCTAGGTAGGTTAATGTTCACCAGTAACTTACCAGCTACTTGGATATGATAACATGTATGAAAATAAACAGTGAATTTTGACTTTTTACTTATATAGAACTGATAAGTGATAGGTACTTAGTATGAGTGGGTATAGCAAGCTACAGAGTAAATTAGTGACTCTTGGATCGACTGTTAGGGCGAAACGTGTAATCGCAAATGTTGCAATTAACACATAGGATTCGCGTTAATCTGCTACGATCTCCCATTATTGTTCAAAACGCACTTCAACAATCCAAAAAAAAAACACAGTCACATAGGAAAGGGTTCAGAATCCTTAGGGCACGCACAAGTCACATAAAACGAATCGAATATCAGTCCGTAGGTAGTCCTTGTCAAATAGAAATAAGCAAATAGCAAAAACAGCACAACCGACACGAATGGCGCAGAAGCATAAGTGACTGGATTGACCGCTGACTGTTGCATGTCAGCTTCGTTGACAGTGATATTTCATTTGTAAGTGTTGTCATTGTAAGATGGAGGCACTGAGATACATATTATTACTATTAAAGCCAAATGATTTTCTCATATATATGCATCTAAGCTTTTATTTAAAAAATATTTTAATTTTAAAAATCATAGAAAAATAAGTAACTTCTATTTATGTAAAAGACATTGCCAGACGCTTAAATTTTTGTCAGCATTCTGCCATGATTCTTTTACTGCTTTAAAAATACTCAACCTTTGCATATACGAGTAGTAGTTTTTTGTGCCGTGAAGAATAATGGGTAGTTATTTTATTTATATATTAAAAAAGTGTTTACGCAGCATATTTCATTTATTAGTGATTTGACGATCCCGCGTTTATTTGCGGTTTGATTACTTATAAGTTGATTTTTTTACTATTTTCGTAGCCGGCAAACGAGGAAGCGACCCCACTGATGTAAGTGGCTTCCGCAGGAATGGACATTAATAGGTGCAGGTGTTTTAATTATGAATATTGAATGGGATTATTATGTTGAAATGTCGATTAATCATGCGTTGCGGACCGCAGGCTTTGCAATATCCTTGCCTTTAACTGTAACGCAACCAGTTTAACGTGGTTATTGTGGCGGCCAAAACAGCAAGGATATAGTACCGCCTCAGACGAGATATTAACAAACTAAACCCTACTACCGCTAATAACTAATTAAAAACCAATTAATAACTAAAAACCAGTATCAGTATTTACGGTGTATTTGAAGTATTGAATAAAAACTATCTTAACCTCCACAAGTTCATTCCGTACGATAAAGAGAAAACGTCGTCACTCAAAATTGTACAAAGCGGCAGTTTGCATCGAAACATGCCAACCTCGGGCGACCTTTACAAACCCCACTATTACTCTAATCGAACTTGAACGTCGATACTATGTTATATCATCTATCATAAAAAAACATACCCAAGGGATGTGATATTTTTCTACCATGTCGCTTTTACGATATTAGAGTGGAAAGTAAAACTTACTTCACCAAAAACAATATTATCAATTGTCGTTAAAAATAATGCGAACGAATTTTATTATTCCTCGGAATAATAACGCCTACTTAGCTTGAGAAATAACTTATTATTTAATGTCACGTGGCATCTCATTAATATTTATTTTGCTGGAATCTTTTATATTTATGCAACGTTCTATGTTTATTTCAGCGAACCAAGGCAGAATGTAAGTCCAGTTCTAGATTGTTTCTTTATAGTTACCAATACTGAAAATGTACCCTAGATGATTTTGTAGCACCTTTTGTACATTTACTAGTTTAAGCATAAATTAAAAAAATATTTGTCTAAATATGACTATACCAATGGAATCTTATAAAACAGATAAACTATCAAATGTTAAATAACCCGTTTTTATTTAATTTAGGTGCTGTTATTTATTGTTGAAAATACCTATTTTTAACACAACAACATACTTCGCTATTGATCTTCGCGTCGTTCTTTATTATCAAACCAGTTTTTCGACGAAGAATTTTCCCTTTAATTAATTTTGTAATTTAGCGCTTTCTTGCTTATTAAGGATTCATAGAAAGCAAACATACGTCTGTAAACTGTTATATTTTAAATTTCAATGGGAATATAATTCTTGACAATGATCACCTGTAAAGAACGGCATCTTGCATTTCTTCCTTAAAAATTACCCTTAAAAAGAACCATGCGTAAGGTCTACGTCGTAGTCTGTACATGTTCGTCCGTAGTCGTTAGTAGGCCGTAGCTTAGTTGTGTTTCGCGTTCCGAACGAGAAGGTTGTGTCGGCGTGTCATGACCTCTTGCGTGAAATTCTGACGAGTGAGTGCGATGAAATTGTGTATTTCTCTTGTGCTTAGTCAGTTTTTGAGTTATGGATAGAACTTATTTACAGTTTTCGTGAAAAGTGCTCAAACGTTTTTTTTGGTATGTATATTTTTATGATAAGTTACTTTTTTGGAAAGTTTATAAAGTATTTTTGTACTGAAATAAAATTATTCCAACGATTAGGTGTGAATAAGTTTTTTTAAATGACTTTTTTATTTTACAATTTTCACACAATACTTGCTAAAAAAATATTTATTTATTATAGACTACAAATTTCGAACATTGTAATTAAACTCGTTCGTTAAATCCTCAGCCGCCTCCGATTATAAAGGATGGTGCCGATTACTTATTATTGTTTTTTCTACATCTAGATACATAACATTTCTTTTTTATATTGAGAATGTTTGTTCTTAGATATGGATTTTTCACATAAATAATATTTTACCGTATTGACTAGAATTAATACGTCGTAAGACACTCATGATAAAATAATCAACGTATCAAAGTTAATTTTTTTTAAGCCTTTACATACAAGCGTGTTAGAAATACCTATATATATTTTTTTAAAACAGCTAACATGATCTATTTCAGTTTGTCTAATCAAGCATGGCTCTAAAACCATTTTGAAGTTTTACTTCAAATTATACGCATATTTTGTAAACACAAAATAATTTAAATTGAAATGGTTTAAATTAACTAAATGAAATCTTATGTAATCCTTATAAAATACTTTTTCAAACAAATATCCTTATAATATAAATTGCTATGGTACCTTATGAAGCCATCTCGAGTTAAAGAAAAGTATTTGTTTTGTCCTTATAATTTCCATTTTGTAACAAAACGTTCCACTTATGGGAATCTCGAAAAATGAAATAAACCTTGCTTCATATATCAATTACGAAAATCAATATGTACTTAGCAAAGTTTGCGTAATAGGTAACTCAAATATACAATAAATGGGATGCATTAAGTAATTTTGGCATTATATTCTATCTTGAATTTATTTTTTTGTTTTTTTTCCTATTGTTAATTTGTGAATATGTTTGTTTCTACTTACATAATAAATAGGTAGAAAACATCCTGGACTCGTGATTTGTGTGCATAATATAAATATCATCCCTATCTAGATTCGAACGTGGCGGATTTATTTGTGAAAGCAAGGCTACTGGTTCTTTGCCAAGGAGTGAAAAGTAAAAACGCGCACATTCAACATTCTACACAAACAAAATAAAAAAAACCCAACCCTGACGGGACAAAGACTGCATATATTTTGAACGCCTGAACCAATTTACTTGAAACACACGCTAAAAATTCTTTACTAAATTTGTTAAGTGCGATGTATTGTACAATGAATATGGATCCAATAACTTTTATTTTAATCAATCATAGATTTAATAATACTCGTATAACTAATTATTATTATACTTATTTATAATATTTATTTAAAATACAGCTTTTTTAACATCGCAGTAAAAAATGGTGTATCAAAGACTCTGGTGAACATTATTTACGGTTTTCTTTAAATATAAATATTTGGAATTAAAATATGTTTTCTTTAGCTATGAACTCAATTACAAATGCGTTTTTTTATTTTAGCGTTAGTTAGCTTGGTGATTGACTCTATTGCAAACAAATATCAAGTTCTAAAGTTGTCTTTGCCTTAAGGTTAAAAATGTTTGATGCTGAAAGACTTAAAATATTATTCCATCACCCAAATGCAACGGATTTCCAATGTTAAGTCATTTTGCTTTAATTGAATAAGCCTATCCGGATTTGTTGAACGTTAAATTCAGTAAAGCATTCAATCAAAAATAAACTATAAGCGTATTCGTATCTTCTGTTATCTTGTTACCCAAACTGAATAACAAAAGCTTTGGCACAAGTAAGCTCACGAGTGACAGCTTTTACTTGCACGAGTTTCAGCATATTTCATAGCTTTCGGTGCGATCCCTTTCATTCGTATAATGCTAATAACAATAGCGTCGTAGCAATGTAATAGATAAGGCTCTAATACGCGCTAGTCAATTAATAAAATTAGTTTTTAACAATATTCGATACCACGTTTGAACAGATTTTTGGTATCGTTTTTAACATATTTCTTTGGATATTTAGGTTTAGGTGAAACATTGTCATGACGAAAATCGTTTCAGTCGTTTAAAATTACACATGCTTTTCCTGTCGGTCGGGCAATTCTTAATTTTTATTTAAAAATAACTTTATATATTTTTATTTAAATAAAATGAAAATATTTCCAATAAATATCTCATTTGAAATGAGGGCTTGCACTTTATAGTTTTTTAGTCTGTTATGTCATAAAATATAGATAGTAGCTACAACATTTTAATAAACGACATTGACGTCATCTTATTTTTAAAACAGCAAATGCTCTTCTCGTAGTGGCTAGACTGTTACTTGACATTCAAAAAGTAGAAAAGTCGAAACAAGATTCAGAATGTTCACAATCTACGTCCACAAAGCTAGAATAACCTTTACAAACATTTTTCAAATTCTCCAGATAACCACGTTGCAGCAAAACCTATATTTTGTAGCAAATAACAATCTTTCCAGCCTGTAGGAAAAACGGCTGGTCAATACTGAGGCTCATTCAATTTACTTGCGTCTTTTCAGCAGAAATTCAAAGGAAATTCAAATAGTTTCGTCTTTGAGCAAATCGTATAGTTTTCTTATTATTTGAAATGGACTTATTGTTTTTTTTATTCTTTTTATTTTATTTTCATACAAGGAAAAAATTGGTTCTTTTGTTTAAAACGATTCAAGTGCTTTAAGGAAGTTTTATTAGGTTAGCGATAACTATTTTAATACATAAAACGGTCAATGATGTCCATGGGTGCGGATGCCAATTACCATCACGTGGGTCGCGTGCTCGGTTGCCGGATATGAAAATAGTAAAAAAAAACATAATAAAACAAAGCAATAAAAATTCCTCAGTCTGTATTGTGGGTCGAAACGTGAAATATAATTTTTTTCTTGAAATTCCCTTTCGCAACTTACAATCAAGGCCTTTGACCTTTAAGGGCTTTGAGGCATTATTATTATTATTCATAATAGAGTTACGATATTTGTAGTGTTATTTTAACGTGATACAGTTAGTGGTAGTAGTAGTTAAGAATTTTTCTCTTGTATGTTATGTTATTTATTTATTTTTTACGAAAACCAATACAGACAGTAGTTATAAATAGCACTTCCTTAACAACAAAGCTAATAACAGGCTTTTCTATTAAATGTTAGGTCCTTACATATGAAATTGGCGTTTTGTCGTACTGGCCACTTTGATGTTTATTATATAGCCGAAGTGTATTATGTCCTCTTTGGTAAAGAATTCCAGTTTCATATTTATACAGCTGTTTACTCACGCATTTGTGTTTCGAAAACCGTAATTCATTTGTTGTTTCCTCTGTAGGCTTTTTCTTTGCGTCACTTAGTTTACAAAAAGGAAAACTTGAAATATCGCGTTATTTACGAGTACGAATTCCAACGTGGCACCAGTGCTGCAGAAACGGCTCGAAGTATTAATGCTATGTATGGCGGCGGTGTCGCATAAGAATACATAGTGCGTTTTTGGTTCCAACGTTTTTGTTCTGGAAAGTTAGCTTACAGGCTGCATTGTTAGTGACAAAACTGTTTTAATCCACTTAAAGCAAATTGGGAAGGTGAAAAAGCTTGAAAGGTGGATACCTCATGAATTGAGTGCAGAAAACCGAAAAACGCGCGTCGACTGCTGCGTTACATTACTCAACTGGCACAATTATGAAAGGATTTTAAATCGCATCATTACCTGTGATGAAAAGTGGATACTGTACGACAATTGGAAACGCTCATCGCAATGGTTGAACCCTGGCGAACCAGCCAAATCCTGCCCCAAGAGAAATTGCCTCGAAAAAAGTAAGATGTGAGCGTTTGGTGGACTAGTGCCGGTGTCGTTCACTACAGCTTTCTTAAATCTGGCCAGACTATTACGACAGATGTCTATTGTCAGCAACTGCAAACCATGATGGAAAAACTAGCTGCTAAACAACCAAGGCTGGTCAATCGCTCTAGGCCACTGCTGCCTCAGGACAACGCTAGACCACACACTGCACAACAGACGGCTACAAAATTAGAGGAGCTTCAATTAGAATGTCTAAGACATCCACCGTATTCCCCGGCCCTTGCTTCAACAGATTACCATTTTTTTTAAATTTGGACAACTTCTTCAAAGGGAAAAATTCAACACCGATGGGGCAGTCCAAAGCACCTTTATTAATTCCCGTCCGAATGATTTTTAGTAAAGGATCAATGAACTGCCTATCAGATGGCAAAAGTGCATAGATAGCAATGGTACGAGGGTGGATTGAAAAGTTCGTGGCCTAAGATAGATAGCGTTGTTATATTATTATAAAACTAACCATATGAAATCTAGACTCTTTGTCAGTCTCTGTGCAATTTTTCTCTGAGATATATGCGTAATTATTTATTTTATTGAACATTAAGTCAGAGTAAGTTTCATTAATTTTGAAAATGGATAGTTTAGAGCACCGTGCCGTGATCAAATACCTCCACAAGAAACACTTAACTCCAAAGCAGATTCATGAAGATATGGTGGCTACTTTAGGAACATTTCTGAGCATCATCAGCTCCGTCGTATACAATGATAAAAAAGTGGACAGCTGAATTTAAATGTGGACGAGAGAGCATCAAAAATCTGGACGGCCGCTCTGGACGGCCTTCTACAGCTACGACTTCGGAAAACATCAAAAAAATATGTGATCTGATCATGGGAGACAAAAGATTGAAGGTATCTGAGATAGCTGAAACTCTAGAGACTTCACATGAATGTACACAAAACATGATCGATAACGAATCAGGGTTCCACAAGGTATCTGCATGATGAGTTCCGCGGCTCCATTCAGTTGAACAGAAACGAACTCGGCTCATGATTTCTAGAGACTGTTTAGAGCTTTTTCAAGCTGATCCAAACAAATTTTTGGCAAGGTTTGTTACTATGGACAAAACATGGGTTCATCACTGTACTTTTGAATCCAAACAACAATCCAAACAATGGAAGAGATCCGGATCTCCGACCCCCAAGAAACCCAAGGTGTGTTTTTCAGTAAACAAGGTAATGGCATCCGTTTTCTGGGATTCTAAGGGTGTAATCTTGGTTGTTTACTTAGAAAGAGTTACCTAGAAAGAGGTCAAACTATAAATTCTGTATACTACTGCACAATATTACGTCGTTTACGCGAAGAAATAAAGTCTAAAAGGCCAGGATTGTTGACCAAGAAACTTTGTTTCATCAGGACAATGCTCGTGTTCACACATCTGCAGAATTGATGGCTCAAATAGTGAATTGTGGTTTCGAATTGCTTCTTCATCCCCCTTATTCACCTGACTTAGCACCTTCTGACTTTTAACTTTTTTCAAAACTTAAAAAACCCTTTAGGTGGAATGAAATTTTCTACCAATGAGGAGGTCAAAGTGGCCGTAGATGCCTTTTTTGAAGACCTTGACGAGCCCTTCTATTTAAATGGGATCATGGCTTTGGAGGACCGCTGGACTATGTGCTGTGACCTAGGAGGAGAGTATGTAGAAAAATAAATATAAAAAATTGCATTATTCCTGTGTTTTCTTATTTAGTCCGCGAAATATTCAATCCACCCTCGTATATACTTTGATTAAACAAAAATATTATATTTAAAAATAAAAATTGACTTTATGTTCCCTTACAAAACGCCAATTCATATATAAGACCTATTACTATTAGTACACTATTATGTTGAAGACTGAACACTAAAATGAAACTAAAAACATACGATTAATAATAAAGTATCCATTCATATATATGTATTAGAAGAGTTAGGTGAACGGCAACATAATATAAAAATAGATATCAAGAAAATATAAGGTATATTCAATAAATAATGCATAAGAGGTAAGATGCTTTGCTTGTACGTAAGACAAAACCTAGGTTTTGGATACCCTTTTTCGCGACATGGTTAATATGATCGGATAGTGTCATTTTGTGATTAAAGTGCACCCCCAAATTACGAATAGTTTCCGTTCTAGTAATTGGAGCTCCATTAAAGTTATAGTTGTACGGAATAGGTTGTGCCTTACGCGTAAAGTAATGGTCATGCATATAGTAGCATATGTTTACAGTGATATGATTGTTATTGTAGTAATCGAATAGGCGATATATATGACGACTCAAACGTTTAATTAAATGTAAGCAGGCAAACGTTAACTGCCTTCCATTGATTGTATATAACGTTAAAAAAAATTTCGTTGTAAATAAAATTTTAATTTTTTTTTTCGTTAAGCTAAAGAGATATATGAACTGTACTGTTAAAGCTTGAAAAATAAACTAAGATTACGAAGGAAACACTATCATAAGGATAGTTACAAAGAATTCTTATCTTAATAGTGTTAAACCAGGTTATAAAACTTCGAAACCCTAACTTTGGCAATGGTCCAAAAACAGTTTATTACAAGAAGGACAGGTAGATAGCCATTATTACTAACCAAATAATATTTTTAGTTCGAGTTTTGAATTACAAAAACTTAAATTATTTAAATTAACCTAATTATATTAAAATAACCTGAGTATTTACGAATGTTTATAAAAGACATTGTTTTGCAAGTTTCAACCAAATGAACGATTCTTAATTGAAACGTAAACTTTATTGATAAACTCTTCATAAACTGATATTGAGCAACAGCATTAAGTTTCATTTGACTCATAATATTTTAAGATATCCCCTAAATACAAATAAATAACACCTATAATTTGCAAGTATTTTTCTTTTATAAATTCTGCTTTAAGGTAGGTCCTTAAAATTTGTCTTTTATAAAATATAATTGCCTCGGAAGCAATAAACTAAAGTACTGAAAATAAATCTAATTTTGATGTATGTAAAATTGATTTTTTAACCACTGTGGCGCAGTGTATCCATTTCGACTGTTTAACCCAAAATAACAAAGTTTACAGTGATTTAAGTGGACAGAAATGTATTGTGTTTTAGTACAAAACAATGTACTCGTATGTGTAGTAGTAAGTATATTAATAATAATAAAAATTAATTAACTACAGCTAACTTCACAAATCATTAAGCTGATTGAACTAGGTTTCACCAGCAACGTCCCGTGCTTGTCCTCGTGTCCACGTGTACGTATGACATGATGATTGGTTGCATAGCTTGCGTAACAAATTAAACAAAATACTTTCAAAATTTAAAAATATTAGTAATGAAGAATATTCTAAACAAATATGTATAATTTATTTAGAATATTCTTCATAAGTAATACTTTTTACTATTTTTGTACTTAAAAAGTTATCATTTTGCATATCAGGTTGCATACCAATCATCGTGTTATACGTACATGTAGAACGAGGACACGTGACTCGAAGCCGAGCCGGATATCGCTCCAATAATGCATTGACTGTATGTATTCAACCTTTGAATAGTCCTCTTTAAATTTTAAAAACCTTCTTCTTATTTAAGTGCCTCTCCATTATTGAAGGTTGGCAGCTTCTGAACCTGTCTCTGTCCCTAGCTAATGTAAAAAGTTGTTCCACGGCTTCCCTTCTTTGATTTATCTTAGCCATGATATCTTCCTACTACCAGCCTTCTCTTCCGCTCTATTTTACCCATCATGATGGTTATCAGCAGTTGGTATCTATCATGACGTAGTAAAAGACCCAAGTATGCTACCTTCCGCTGTTTGATGGTCTTAACGAGCTCCACATTTTTGTTCATACGGTTCAGAAACTCCACATTCGTTATTCGACTATCCGTCCATTTGATGTGCAACATGCGGCGGTATGTCAACATTTCAAATGTTAAAACCCTTAGAAAAAGCCAAAACCAAACAAAATTTATAAATAAAACATATATAGGCTATATACAAAACAGAATTTTGATACAATCAAATGCAGTTCTTTTTCTTTTTTAATTTCGTAAAAAGTAGCGTTAACTTCCCATCCAAGCTAGACGAAGATATAATGTATAAAACATACCGGGTGCATACTTTTCTTCAAGATTAGCATATAGAAAAGGATTTGCAATCATGAAAGTGAGATCGCAGTTGCAGTAAATTTCCATTATAAGCACCTAGATACGTAGAGGTTTCATTGAATAAAATGTTCAGAACGTGTTTATTTTTCCTACTTACTTTTCATTACTTAGAAAACTAATAAAAATGTATGGAATTTCATGAATTATTAGTAATTGAAAAATACATGGAGTGATAGCTATTAATAATTATTGGTCCGCCGACCCAGTATTTTGATCTGTAGTTAAATTAACCAATTGTTTCGTAAACGTATAAATATTTTGCCAAAAATATCTTATACAGTAACATTGTAAACCATAAACTGCCCCGTAATATCGTGAGTTTGAAGATGAATCTCTCTGTGAAATCTGGTTTTGACTTAAATAAAAGCCAAAAATTCTACTCAACACAGAAACAATATAAGAAGGTGAAAATAAAACAAAAATTTTACTATGAGACATTATATTTAAAACGTAACACTTGTTAAATCTCAAATCTTCGTTAAGTTAGTATTTTCATGCAAAATTCATCTTGTAAACTTTTACATTGGAACCAGTCAGCAGACGCTAGTTTTCAAGTAAACTACGGTACGAATCGCTGATTTCGAATTGTCATATATGTGACTTTCTTTGTCGGGCATCTCCGTGCCAAATATGATTGAATTTTCAAGGAGTTAGCAAATAAGTTTTTGGTTCGCTTTTCTGGAAATTGCTTGACTGCAAATTTTTAGTTTAGTTCTATGGCATGTATTGATATAGTTTCTAAAGGAAAATCCGGTTTTATTTGGAAGATATGAAGTTGAGTTCTATTTAATTGTAGGTGACATCGGTAGGGAATGTGCTAAGTCACAACTTACTTACTGATATGTGAATATATAAAATAAAAATTTCGACGGCAAATTTAGATTTATTTTATGGCTTATATAGATTTGGTATGAACCAATCATTTTAAGGTTTATTGCCCATATTAATAAAGAATATAAAGATCGAAAATGGAACAACATACTAAGTAGTTTTGTCGTGCTTTTATACAGTGAAATTAGACCAAGTCACGTACAAAATTATCTTTAAAAATTCCCTTTCACTTTTTCCAGACCGCCCTGTGCTTGTGACAATGCAAGTGACTTAGACGACAGTGGGTGGGCACGATGAGGGCATCCGTCTTTTGTGTCACATTGTTTTGTGTCATCGCATGTAGCTGCACACATGCCAAAATAGGTGAGTTCGCCTTAAGCCTTAATATTTTTAGTATTTGGTACACCTAAGTTTGAAGAGATGTTGAAAATGTTTGAAATTCGCGTTGAATGCAATGTTCTTAAAAATCTACATGTGAGATTCTTATTTAAATTATTTGGATGTTGCTGTAAATTTATCTTGTAAGGATGTTAATAACAGTTGAAAATAAGAAAGAAATAGTTGGCATTTTCATTTAATCGCTTGCGTTTAGCAATGGACTAATTCAAGCCGATTTAAAAAAACACCAAAAAACAGTTGAAGTTACGATAAGGTTTTTGGATGTCGCAGATAGCTTTTTTCAATTAAAAAAATGGTTAGTTTTATTTTCATTTATTTTTATTTTTTTCGTTAAGTTTCAGAAAAAGAGATAAGCATTTTGAATAAAATATAACGTAAAAATTTTCTGAAAAATTTACTTTTGTAATGCCAAAAGATTTTTTAAGATCGGTTCTAAAGCTTCAATTTCTGAAACTATTCAAATTCAAATTCAAATTCAAATTCAAATTTTCCTTTTGATAAAACAGTCTTAGAAAGAAATTTGATACATTCTGAAATGCTATTTCTTAAAAGTAAAAATGCGAAACAAGCCGCGATAATTTTTGTGAAATTTATGGTCACAATGTAGAGTCGTAAAAGTAGCACAAAGAATTATTGATGTAAATGAAAGGTAATTGGAAATGGATCTCAACACAGTTTTATCCCACTAAGAAGGTTTTGCTGTATAAAAAACTCGTTATTTGGGCACCACACAGTTCACAGAAAGAAAATTAATGAACCGTTTAGTCATTTGCTATTCTCTACTAAAACGTAATGACACTGAAAGATTTAGACCAAATGGATCACTGGTGATGAAAAATTATCCAAAATTTTAAAAAAAGGTCATGATCAAAGAGCACTCAAGCATCTGTACAGTCCGTGTGTAGCAAAACACGGATTTACCCGCAATCGGGACTTTGCCACTAACATCAAGCAAGAAATTCAAAAAATACGGCCGGAATTAAGCAACAGAATGAGTGTGGTCTTTTATTATGATAACACCAAACCACGCACTTATTTAGCCACTCAGCAAAAATTAAGAGAGCTGGGGAGTGGTAATGCATCCAGCATGCAGCCTTGAATAAACACCTTCAGATTTTTACTTGTTTCGGTCTCTTGAAATTTTTTTAGATAGTGTAAGGTTGACATCAAAGGTGAACTGCCAAAATTACTTGTCGCAGTTTTTAATCGGAAGCCTCAAAATTGTAAAAGATTTCAACAAAATATTAAACAAAATGTATCAAATACAACAAGACCCTTTCGATAAAACGAGATTTTAAGTAGCAAAATTAGAGTTTAGTTAATCAGTTAAAACAATCTTTTTTTACTCGAGGAAAAAAAAATAGATTGTTTTTTTAGTAAAAAATAAACTTTATTATTTTTACCAATACTGCGATTGTACTATTCTCATTACAAAACAAATTTTGAACATATAGTTTTATTTTTCATTTGAATACAAAATGCTCATTTTCTAAGTTCTCAGAATTCGGTTTGAAATAATAATAAAACCTTCCTGTACCTGAGCTTTTTTGTATAGAGATGTAGTGGACTAGCGTCTTGGCCGTTTTAAAGAGACGTTGAGGACGTTAGGTGGACGAGGACGAAGAGTTTTTGAGGACGGCATTAATCATTGCCTGGCAAATTGCAACATAAACAAATTTTAAAGTTTTCCCGTCAGTAACCTCTCGCAGTAATTTCATGGTGTATATTAATTATCTAGTTCGAGCTATAGTGGTTGTAATATGTTCTTGCCAATTTGATTCGTCGCCTATTGTGACCAAAAGATATTTGATATTTTTGGTCCTCACTATTGTACACACAGATACAGTAACTATCTAGAGAAGTGACATTACAAAAAATCGGACACGATAACTCATGAATCTTTCCGTCTTGCTAGGTTGCAGGGGGTGATGAAGCGACGGTTTTAGGGAAGCATACGAAGCTTGTTTTTTGTTTGTTCAGAGTGAGAAGATTTTATTTTAGCCATTGCGATATGGAAACCATGCTATTCTCCATCTCTACGAAGACTTGAACCATAATCGGGCATGAAAAACTAAGACTGTGTCATCGGCATAACATATTACATCCGCTTTACGACATGGAACAGAAGAATATCATTGACGTACAACAGGAATAAAGATGGACCGAAAATACTACCCCGGGGGACGCCAAAGAGTACCATATGCATACTACTTATGTTTTTACCTATTCTTAGTTGTTGGCTTTTGCGAGCAAGGTAACTTGCGAACCAGTCCAGAGCCTTTCCTCGAATTCCAAGAACTTCCCTTTTTGTTAATAATATTAGAAATGAGACCGTGTCGAACGCCTTTACTAAGTCTAAGACCACGCCGATATAGCTCTCACCGTTGTCAAGGTGATTGGAGACAATATCCGTAAGAAGAAGCATAGTATCTTCACTTGAACTGCCACGCCTGAAGCCGAACTGGTTACTATTTAACAATTTATTCGACTTAAGAAGCCAGTCAACCTTTTGTAAATAATACGCTCCAGTAATTTAGAATATGCAACCAATAACGAAATAGGTCTATAATTGCAAGGTGCAAGGTTTTTAGGGCCAGTCTTATTTTATTTTATTTTTTCTTTATTTGGAACAGGAATAGCCTTGAGTTATACTCATATTAAATATGGTGGTGAGAGGTGATGCCATAATTGAAACTGTGACTTTTAAGATCTGATTACTATTACTATCCACATCCGGGGCGCTAGCACTTTGAAGTCTTCTTATCAAGCTGCTAACGTCTACTTTATTCATAGGGGCTACGAAAAACGAATTTCCTCGAGACGTTTTTCCAAATTGCAATTTGGCAGCAAGTGATTCTTGAGTTTGTTTTAATTTTTCCAAGGGTTTTATTTGTAAGTTCATGTCCAACAGTTGCAAAATATTTATTGCAATGGTCAAGTAAGTCTTTTATTGAATTTCAGCTTTTCAGTAAATCTTCAGGTTATGTTTTTGTTTGATTTTGTGTGTTAAACGTCTTATTGTATTCCAAAGGTGTTTCGGGGCGTTAGTGGATTTTGATACTTCTTTTTGGTAGTAGTTAATTTTTAATTTTCTTATAAGTTGTATATAAAAATTCCTGTATCTAGTGTAAATAAGGTTTTTTATAGGGTTCTCAGGATCTTTACAAAAATCAGCGTGTAGTTTACATCTATGTTTCGAACATTTCAGAAGTCCAGGAGACATCCATAGTTCGATTGTGAGCTTTGAGTGAGATATTTTTATTGTTTTACTAGTGTTAGAAACTGAGAGTTTCTGAGAAGACAGATGTAAAAAATTCGACAGCATCATCAATTGAGCTCTCAGAGATTGGTGACCAGTCTATTGCTTTTAATTCTTCCTGCAGAGATTTTTATGTCACCTCAGTTCTAAAACATTGTACCTTGGAGCGCCTTTTGTGAATAAGCTTTAATCCTATCATTCCAAGATCGTGATGTGTAAGATCTGAAGAAAAAACTATAGATTCATTTTCCTTTACTTTTGCTCGGCACAAATATTTGGTCTATATACGATTTATTATGTGTAGTTCGATAAATTGAGGAAAAAAGTTAAAGTTCAGACAAATTGCATAAATATTCTGACGTATGTTCACTATTTACCGCGGCATCTAGAATATCAATATTGATATGCCTCGCAACAATAAGTTATTTGTTTAGTTTGTGCTTTTTTGGATTGTGGAAACAGAAATTACGACATCTACCTATTACTGTGACCTGATACTCTATGTCGAGTCGAACGCCATTTGATTCATCAAGTTTTTACTTTATTGCACTAAAAGACCAGCATTCCTTTATATAAATGCCAATCCCGGCGGCTTTATTATTATATGTGTTGGAATAAAAATACTCTTTAATCACGTTAAATTCCTAACCGTTCAAGATTCATTTAGCCAGCACTCAGACAAAATTACATCAAAATCAACCGCAAGCCTATGTAAAAAAACCAAATAAAGAAAAAAAATCAGATTTTATTTCGAAAACCATTTGGAATTAAAATCAAAATATTTTAATAAAATAAAATCTTGTCTATAAAAATATTATATGCAAATTCAATTGACCTTTTTTCAAACTCTATGTGACGTCATCGAGTAGCTTCAACTTCTAATTCCTAATTGCTTAAACTGTGTCAATGCTTACAACAAATATCTGACATCAGGAATCCAGAGAAAGTTGTAGAGCTGTTTATTTCAGGCATAAAATAGGGTTTATTGGGATACAGATTTTTTTACATCGAGTTTCATTTCACAGAAAACTATTCTACGATTTTTTATGTGTATTTTTCTCAATAAATCGAATAAATAATAATCACCGTTTTATATTATCGAACAAACGTTTAGAAAAAAAAAGATTTAAAATAATTTTGTTTACCAGAAAAAGACATATAAAACTATCATTTCGTATTAGCTTATAATTTATCGATAAAACTTTACATAAAATGATGTTTCAATAACGTTACGGTACACATTACAACTTTTAATCGCAGTAACGTTTCATCGAACGATATATTTTCCTGTTGCCGATAAAATTAGTGGCGGTCAGTACTATATACCAAAAATTTACTTTATCTACTATAGCTTTATTATTTTGTTGTTGTGTGTTGGCAATATTTTTTTTAAGTCCAAGAGAGTGAGTATATTTAAAAGTAGAAGCAAATTGAAAAAATACTCGAAAATAAAGAATAATTACAAAAAAAACAGTTTATGATATAAATTGCAAAAAAATTAAAATTGTAATTAATCCATTAAAACTTAATTACGATTGTATTATAACCGTTAATTAGTTATATTTTCAAAACTAAAAATATATAATTGTAATTAATAGATCACTTTGATTACAAACTGTGTTTTTTTTTTGTCATCCTGAATTATTTTCTTGTTTTAAGCAAGCATCCATCATGGTAGCAAGCATGCAGCACCCAACTAGCACGAATGGTTGCGAATAAGCTTTAGACCGTATCATATTGCAACTTAAGGTGCTAACGATAAGGTCTATATCCTGCTCTAGACCCCTTATGCAACAGATATGGCCCTAAGTGGGCACATCACATAGCAGGTCTAGAGCGTATCATATTGTGCCTAAAGGTGCAAATTGCAGCGCCTGTACCCCTGATTTGTCACTTTGATTGAACTGTTGATTGAACGGTTGAATGAACGATTAGATTTTGTTCATTCGTACGTACGTTTCGTTTATGTTGTTGCAATATTGACAATATTAATGGCGTGTGACAGTTTTTAAGTGACAACTTCAAAACATAATATAATTGTAAGTACCAAATACTTTTATTCAACTATTTGCTACATCTGTGCTGAAAAATCAAGTGCGATCATAATTTTACTGCAAAATGCGTGTATGTTTATTAAGTAAATTTACACGCCATAATGATTTCACGAGAATTTCAACAAAAAAAACAGTGTAAATAAAATATGGTTATAGTAGTTTAAATAAAACTGCGCAAGAATATAGTTGGTGTAACAAGTATTTATAGTGAATTTACGTAGTATAGTTGTAAAATCTCTTGTTTTGTTATAACAAAAACATGTTTAGTAAAAATAATGAAAATTAGAGGTTAGGTTTTCATAAAAACATTCCATTAAAGATGGCGAATCGTTTTGTTACTATAGGTAAAAACTTTTACCCGCTTACTTAAATTTTTGCTGTTCTAGGTGTTAAAAATCACCATTCTTATTACTAAGTGGTCCAGAGAAGGGGCGTTGGAGTGATTTTTATTTACTTTATTTATAATTCTTTGTTTTATAGGGAAAATAGTTCAATTGACAATACAAAAACCTTTTTTTGGATAAAAATAATGTAATACACTCAATATTGGTTTAGTATTATATATTTAAATACAATTATAATTTCATTTCAGTTATTGAACGGAACTACCAGATGCAGCATACAATACTTTGCCATGAAAACCAAACACTGCCACAGAGCCAAGCACCGAAAATTATATAATAATTCGGATAAAAATAAAAAATCCAAAACGCACAAAAACTACAGAAGCACTTTTCTTATTTTCTAAAGTAATTTGATATTAATGTACCCGTAGTAATATCTTCTGTTTTTATAACAAAAGGAGCTAATTAAATGGAACCTCTAACCTTCACAAGTTAAACCTTGGATCAATTCCACAATAACAAATATTGAACTTTCTACGGAACCCACCTCTAAAACTTAAAGGAAAATAATAAGAACCAATGATGCCATTAAGGTTAATTTTATCATCCTTCTAGATATTCCAGTGGTTTAAGAGTTGATTTTACTTCCTTTTGGAAATTTTGGGCGTAATGGTGGTTATTGCTTCTCGTTGGTAGCTATAAGACGCTCTACAGGTATAACTTACCACTTAAAGTAGCAATTCACACATGTGCTAGTTGGGCATGCATCATTCATGCAATCAAGCATGCGAGCAAGCATGAAGCATGCAGCAGGTACGGTTGCTATCACGGATCCGGCGGTCCCACTCGAGCTTATCGTAGCAGATAGTTGTAACGCTCACCACCGCAGCTTCGGCTTACTGGCATTAAAACCACCTGCTCCTGAACTCGTGGGCCGCCTCGCCCCTTCGCACCCACGTGGGCTTAAATAACTAGGGCACACAAGACTACGCGGAGTCGGGGTAAACTGAGTCGATTTGTATACATGGTTTTACATGTCACTTTGTAGCTATTCTAATGTTTTGGTCCTTGAGGGTGATACCGTATATTACAATTAAATTTAATCATATTTTGGAATCATACGAAAGTATGTAAAATACGAAGACACTTTTACTATACCTGCACTTGCCGCGAAAGTATACAAGTAACTTCAGTTTATTTTTATTTTATCGGTTTTATAGACTAGAACATCAAATTATCCGCCAAATTAGTCCATATTATAGACATTCCACATATTAAATATTTTGAATTAAGCTAAAGTGAGCGTCATCATTTTGTTTAAATTTGTAATTTGAATTCAATCATCAATCTTAATTTTATGAAGTCATTTATAATTTAGTGGCTAACCGGGGAATTTTATTTCCTGACCATATTATGCGCCATCTGCTTATGGCGTTTCAGGACTTAAATATTAATTTTTTATTTGCAGTGTTATTGGAGATACAATGACAGTGATAAGTATAACCACTGCATTATAAAACTAAAAAAATCGTTTACCAATAAATTATAATCATATAACACAAAACACTTTAATACTCTAGAACACCACAGGCTAGTATAAAAATTTTATGAGTGTGTGAATGTGTGGAACCCTACTAAAGTGGTGTGAAAAATAACATAAAAAATAAAAATCACTGTGTGATAGTAAATGATGTTTGTAGCGATCCTATAGTAATACAACAGTCAGTTTCAGGGCCGTTGCACTTCCTAACATATGTCAATAACCTGAAGTACTGCATGACAACTATGCATTCTACTTTGCAGGTGACACATATATGTCTGGTAGTACCTGACAGGGACTGACCGACAGCCTGCAAGTGGACTTCGATGCCTTAGTTCGATGGTGTCGCGTGTCTGGTTGTAAACAAAATTAAACAAAACTAATGGTTGTAAAATCAATTACCTAAAAAAACATTTACAATAATATCGTTCACAAAGAAATTATTTATGTGAATGCTTAGTTACCGAAATTTTAAAAACCCAGACGTACTACCTAGGGGCTGAAATAGATGATAAATTTAATTGGAGGAGCCACATAGAAGGAGACTACAAATAATGTAGACACTTTCTGGCTAATATTAGTATATTAAAAAACAGTATACCCCAGAAAGTCAAGCTTCTATTATGCCCTAGCAGAATCTTATATGGCCTTAGCAACAACGGTCAAACATATAAATCATACATAAACAACGTATAGCAATTACAATTAGGTTATTAATAAAATGTTGCTACCATAATATCAAAATCCAATTTTCCAATAATGATCTTGAGTCTCTTTAAACATTTTAAAACATTCCTGGATTATTACAGTTACAATTGATTCTTTTCAAAGAATATTTTTTGAAGATGGATTAAAATATAAAGTGGAACATCCTGTATACACTTGTGCTATTTCTCCGAATCGGCTTTGTACGACTCGCGCAAACAATGTCTACCGCGAACCACTCTGTTCATAATTCCTCGTTTAAAATACAAATTACCTTCCAAATTATTGAGTTCTATTACAAAGACATAAGACTGAAATTAAAATCCCATTTATTAAATAATCGTTAGATTAAAAATGGTTCAATAATTATCGACAGCTAAATAAATTGTATGCAATAAACTAGATTTAAGCACGTAATTTATATATTTGCACAATAAGTATGTGTAAATCACGCCAACTTTTTTAAATTATCATTGCGTCTTTGTAAAATGCTCTGTGGGTTTTTATGTGCTGTACATTAAGAGTAAGTTTATTATTGTAAAATTTGATACATAAATAAAAAAAAAAAACTTCATAGCCAACTACATATCTAAAATCATGAAACGCTTAATCAAAACCCCGTTACCAGCCCGCACCCCGACTAGGCCCACACCCTGCATACATAGATAGCTTGGGCTAATCACATACCTCCACTCGTTGATTGATGCCCCGCCAAAGCTATATGCTAAGCCTGGCTTTATAATGAAACGTAGGCGATCGAAGTGACAGAAGATAGTGTTCGATGTTTGGCAGTATATGGAAGATTTTGAATTCCAATAACATATTCATTTTATTTGATGTTAACGAAAATATGATTTTGCAAGGTATACAAATTATATAAATTCTAAATATTTATATTAATGTATAGTTAGGTACATATGTAACTCTATACAAACCATATTTTATTAAAACTAAATTAATAAACAAAATTATTAAGTAATCAATCACTTTCAATATTTAATCAAAATTTATGTTATATTTAGGTTGTATAAGATAAACATAATTATACAAAAAAAAATGTAGAACACAAAAGCAGTATATACTCAAGAATGAGGGTCATCTATCATTGATTTCGTTTTTATATAAAATAACAAAAGAAGATTTTTTTATTTCTGCAATCAAATGATGTATTTCTTTAATAGAGCCCATACGTGACAAATTATTTTTAAATATTTTAAGTAATTAAAAACGAGACCCTTTTTCACATGTTTATGCTCCATATAAATAAATGTACTATCCTGCAATATTTTACAGATCTTAGTTAATTATTGTATTATTGACTATTTTTTTTAATTGCTCGGATAACTTTTATCAGTAGAATAATTTCGAGAATTTTACATAATTTGTGTGATCAGTCTAGTCAAGTGTCAAAGGTATTCTCAAGATAAAAGTGATTTGAACATTGAACAATCAGCCCTTAGTAAATTTTAAATTGTTTACCAAATATTGAATTTGTCAATATTGAAAATTTTTTTAAGTTACAAAAAATCATTGATAAACAAGTAAATTTTCTTCGGTTCTGCGTTTAAAAGCGTCAGGCGAGTTCGTAATTACTTCGAAGCAGTGTATCAAAATGGTGGCCCGCTATTACCACTGTCACAAATGCGAGAGCGTGTTGCGGTCGTATTGGGAAATAGTGGACCTACTGTTTCAAAAATTACTACCGAAGCTTACGGTACAAGTTGCATGAAGGAAAATTAGCTTCGTACGCCGAAGAAAAAACGCCAACCACGTCGTGTGACATCGGTTGACAACTTCAACGCTGATGCTGTTCGCCGTCATATATAACACTTAAAAGACTTGTTGTTTCTTTACATGAATGTGGTTTGTTCCATGGCCAAAAATCGTCACTAAGCTAAGTTTTAAAAGAAATTGGATTTTCTTATACAGAATCGGACAAACGTAAAATATTGATGGAGCGTCACGACGTTCCTATGGCTCGCTGCGAATTTTTGAGTGAAGCCAAAAAGATATCAGATTGGTCAAATGTTATTTTCACTGACGAGACTTGGTTAAATGCAAACCACACAGTATCTAAGAACTGGACTGACGACACCGCCGCTTCCACTAGTTCAGTGCCAATGGGAAAAGGTGAACGCTTTATCATATGCCATGCAGGGTCTACGAAAGGATTTATGTCAGATGCTTTACTGGCCTTTAAATCCAAGCAAACAGTGGACTACCACGTTTCTAACGCCGTTTTCACGGCGGACAGTGGCTCGTTAACCGTAGTTCTAATAAGTTTCTAACGCCGTTTTCACGGCGGAAAGTGGGTTTTAACCGTACATCTAATAAGTTTCTAACGCCGTTTTCACGGCGGACAGTGGCTTGTAAACCGTACTTCGTGGAACGTGAGCTTAGTCGACGGAATTTCGTCGTTCCAGGTGCCTCGAGTCTTCGTGTTCGAGTAAGTTATCCGCGTCGTCCTCAACCGCCCTACTGCGTGTAGGGTGGTTTTCAGGAAGTTAGTCATCGTTGATAGGTTCATAGTATATATATTTATATATTGTTGTCCCTCCCCAACCCCTCCGCAATGGCTTCTCTAAGCTCTGATGAGTTTATGAGGAAGTTACTTGATAGTACCGGTGCTGAAGGCATGTCTATAAATGCTGATAAGTATAGTTTCTTGGACTCTCTCATCCCGCATATCATGGCGTTAATTCCCTCAATGGCCCCTCAGGCCACCCCAGTCCCCCAGACCCCTCAGGTCTTAGGCCCTCCCGCGTCCCCTTCCTCCAGTGACATGGAGTACGAAGTAGACGCCCTCCGCGCCGCAAGCACGCACCCGCGACCGAGTCATCCTCGGATGCCACCCCAACTGGCCCTGATGAGCCTCCTTCTTTCACCCTTGTTAAGAAGCGCTCTAAGAAGCGCTCGAAACAAGACCCGGCGCCCTCGGCGCCCGTCACTACACCCCCTGTGGTGTCTTCAACGCCAGCTGCCCCGATGTCTTCAACACCCGCTCCGGCCCCAACTTCTGTCAAGGCCAAGGTCCCACCACCCGTTTTCCTTCGGGAAAAAGGTAAATGGACTAAGGTCTCGACATTGTGCAATGAGCACAAAATCCATTACACCCGAGCAGCCAACTCGGGTGAATCTATTAAAATCTTAGTCTCGTCGATAGACGACTTTCGTGCTTTAACAAAGCTCCTCACCGATAAGCAATATGCTTATCACACTTATGCTCTGTCAGAAGAGCGTAAGATCAGAGCGGTACTCAGGGGAGTCCCGTTCGAATTATCGAACGAGGCTATCCTGGAGGATCTGCAGTCCCAAGGCTTCCCGGCACTCGCGGTGCATAAAATGCACAGCAAGTACGGGAGACAACACCCTCTCGCTTTGGTGGTTCTCGCCAACGTCCCCAAGTCCAGAGAGATCCTGAAAGGGGTTAGCTCTATTTGCGGCCTCTCTGGGATCTCGATCGAGGCGCCTCATCGCCGCGGTCATCCCGGCCAGTGCCATCGGTGCCAGTTGTACGGGCACGCGGCGGCCAACTGCCGCGCACCGCCCAGGTGCGTCAAGTGCCTGGTCCCGCACTTCACTAAGGAGTGCAATCGCACTCCTGAAACTCCCTCCCCTCCCGATTGCGTGCTTTGTGGCCAGTCCGGCCACACCGCAAATTACAGGGGCTGCCCTCGTGCACCCCGTTGTATGCGCTCCAATTTCAAAAGGGCGGCACCTAAACAGGCCCCGCACCTTTCTCAAGAAAACTTTCCGCCGCTGCGTAGCCGGGTTCCTCCGGCTGCAAAGCCTACACAGTCTAGGCCTGCCCCAGAAAACTGGAGGCAGCGCCCCGCATCGAATCCCATCCCGGCTCCTCGCCCATACAAACCCACTGCTCAATCCTCCGTAGCAGACGATATGCGTATCGTCTGCGACGCTATGAAAAATATCGATGTTAGTGAAATCGCAGTCTTAGCCCGTAAACTTAGGGCTTCACGTACTCCGACAGAGCGTTTGCTAGCTCTGGCGGAGCATAGTTCCCTTCTCAATTCATTATAGGTTCATTTAAATGAATTGATCCCTAAATCATGCTTCGGCCGACCTCTGCCCAGCCCCGGCTTCACCGGAGGCTGCCCAGAACGGCCACCAACTCATGTCCCTTTGAGCACCTTCAGTGAAACTTTCACTACAGGCGGAAGACCCGCTAGCGGGTCTCCGCCAGCGCGCCCAACTTCCCGACGGGTGTCGCTTCCGATGAAGGCTAACGGTAATAACTACAGTCAACAGGTGGTTTTTAGTGGGTAGGTGCCAAGAATTTACCTGCGGGCGGTATGCATGACGCATCTTCCACCTCCCTCCCGCGAGGGTGCCTCGGCAGCAAAAAAAAAAAAAAAAAAAAAAAAAGGACTACCACGAAGAAATGATCGCGGAGATTTACGAAGGATGGTTTAAAGAAATGGTGCAATCTCTGGAAGAACCGTCCATAATTATTATGGACAACGCTACATATCACTCCAGACAAATTGATAAAATGCCGACGCAGGCCAATAAAAAGCAAGAGATAATTGACTGAATATTTTAAAATCGAAAAAAAACCTCCCTAAAAGATATGTTATCGATGAAATAGCTGGTCATTGGGTTCTTCGACTTCCACCGTATCATTGCCAGTACAATGCTCTAGAACTAATATGGGCACAAATCAAAGGACACGCCGCTCGAAACAATACCCATCCCCCTTTTACGGCAAACAAGATGTTAGATTTATTAAAAAATGCATGTGTGGAAGTAACTGTCGAAAACTGGGAAAAAATTGTGAGAAGAACCCAAAACATTATAGCGTTCGATTGGGAAATTCACGTGGAATTCGATAATATACAAGTACAGGAACTTATAATAAAGGTTGGGGAGAGCTCATCGAGTGACAGTGACGATTCATCAGATTTTGATTAAAATAAATAAATAAAGATTACCTGTCGCTATAATTATTTCGTTTCATTGTCGACTACCTACCTATACCTACTTTTTTAAAAACAGCTTCGAAAATTTTAAAAAAGTTGGCATTATCAATAAAAAATTCATACGTGTAACATATTGTAATATAATATTAGTTAATAAATTTGTACAAAAGTATCCAGCAGTAGTTTAGTTTCTTATAATTTGTAAAAAAATATCGGGTCTTTTATCGTGTTACGTTTATCGATATAGCTCCATCCCTATCAGTTTCTCCGACTCTGGGATTATATAACCTTGTACGTGTGTAAATGTCATATTTTTATAAAGTAACGCATACATAATGTAAAAACACGCTCGCACAAGTTTTCACAGGAGCTGTCATCGAGAAAATAAAGAAATGGAAATAATATAGTTGCAGCTACATAACTGTGACAAGCAATATCCAGCTGTAATGCAACGATATGTGTGTAAATTTTAATTTAACATATTCTTAGTTCTGAGCACGTGTATGTTAACTCGGGACACTTCTTACGTCAACCTTGTATTATATTAGGCCCACCGTCCATTTTTTTACGTCAATGCCAACAATACAATAAAATGAACTATGATTTTTTATAATCATGTCAAGCGAGTCCAGTGAATATTGTATCTTTAACATATTGTCCTCGGCTTTACTCGCTTTCCCTAAGCAATAGTACCAATTTTCTGTTTGGAAGGAATTCTATGTTACTTTTGAAAATGAAATGATGAAAATCGATTAAGTACTTAAGATTGTTTAGTTAAGTGGTAACAAAAACCGCCTTTTGTGTGCATAATATTAAGGAAGGATAAGAAACCTGCTAAAGCTCAAGTAACTAATAAATTATGTAAAAATATTTTCACGTGATTACGTATCAAGTTACACCTTTATATTTCACTTACGCCCGCCTTGAATATGAAAATGCATTTACACATTTCAATGTTAAAGCTTTAATAACTTCATTACCCCGCAAACTTAATTCGTAAATTATTTCGTCGCCAATTATTTAGGAATCAAAAGTTATTAATGCTTTGAAAACTCGCAAGGTCACATGAAAAGTAGTATATTGATTCAACGCCCCAACTTTTCGAGTTAATTCTAAACTTCATTGCCAGGAAGGGATGTGTTCATCAATCAAACCGCTTTATTATGTGGTTATAGTGTACAATAAACCCAAATTGTATGCTTAGCCGATAAGAAAATTATATTGCTTCATGTTCATTTTCAGCACTGTTTACTGTACGCAATGGAGAACGTATCACGCAAGCACTCTGGCAGGCAGCGAACTGAAATTGTTCTTTTGAATTACTAAGCGTTAAGTCACGCAGACGTTTTGAACTTAAAATGGCGTCACCGGAGAAAGAGTTTTAATTCGGTTTATAGCTGGAGATTAACAAAGTTACTGTAAATAGTATAAAGGTTGAGTTTTACTAATTAAAAGAACTTACCTATCATTAGGTATGAATAAACATTTCAATTCTAATTCAGTTAATAATGTCAGAAGCGCCAGGGTTCGATGCAAACATGAAAAGCGGACGCTTCCAGTTCTTGCCTTGTGCTCGATTCTTATCAACCACAGCAACTAACTCGGGCATGTAACCTGATCAATTGACAAATATCAGGCTTCTAAGCATCTTTTGGTAATGATAAACGTCTTTTGACATAGTTAATATAACCTTAAACGGACATGTAGGTATTCAAAAACAATTTGACAAGCGAAACCGTCCAGAATAAATTCAAAATTGCCTCGCATTACCAAACTTTGCTTAATTTACGAAGTTTACATCAAAAACAGGTAAAGGTTTAATAGCGATCCTGTTTTATACCTTTCTCGGGCCGCCGAGCACGTCTCCCATAGTCTAATAAAATGACAATCGTTAACCGGCTGGCTGGAATTGGGGACTAACAATTATTTAAGTAATTTAATATTTAATTATTCATTCGGGATTTTAACTGGATGGTCCTTAGAGTGAGACCGTTGAGTATGTAAACCTGATTAGAGCTGTTTCATTGCATTGGCAATGTTTTTTTTATCAGATTCAAAGTCTTTATTATATGGGTTATAAAACCACAAACTATCATAAATATTATATGTTAAAGAATTGTGAACAATTTTTGAGCTCTAGTAACCTATTTAAAGAAAATGAGACATCGTCTTTGTACAATCTATCCGTGATATTGTCTGATAATAGAAAATAAAATAGCCTTCTTAGTATATTAAATTCCTTTTATATGCGCAGCAGCTTTTAGCACCTATGTATAAAGAAATTCAAAAATCATAAAGAATCCAAAGCCGATAAAATGAAAATAGACTGTAAACAAGAAGTATATCTTTTGATCCTTCCTGAATTGAATCGAACCATTCGTAAATCCGATTAAGAACGAACTTGGTACGGACAGTCATGTTTACAGGTGATTCTTTATTCAACATCGTTTCTGAGGTTTTCAGTTTTTTCAACTTCTTTCATATTCAAAGCATTTTGATTGTATGTGAGCGTTTTATATTTTTATTATTATACATTTTTTTTATTATATATATTTATATTATATTATTAAACAAAGTTTTTGATCAGAATCTCATGAGGCATATCTAGATATCGGTACGTTTCAATATTAGCAATATAAAGTGTTAGCTGATCTAAAAAAATTATGTAAGTTAATAATAGGTGGATGCGACTAGTTCAAGATCGTTGCCGTGCCCATGTATTTACCGGTTTACTAACGACAGTTTAAAGGAGCTAAATTATATAAAATATATTAACGCCGTGAAGTGTTTTCATTAAACGTGAGTTGTAAGCATCATATAAGATAAAATCACAGATAATTCTTAAGTCATGGATTCTACCAACAAACATATACTTATTTTAATCCCATTATTTCATTAGAAGGAGTTTATGAAATTTCTTTGTTCTCTTGATCGAGTATATCATGTTTTGCGATCGACATACCAAAATTAATAATATTTATTCTCAAGAATATTTAATAATTAAAAAAAGAAAAAGAAGTAAAGAACAATATAAACAGATCCTCAATTACTTTAAATAACATATTACAGAGGATTATGCAGTTAGCCGTTTAATTAAATAGCTAGCCTTTTTGTTGAAGCCTGACTACTTTTTCATAATCTTAAATTTTCCTGTTACTTACACAAATCACAGGATATAGACACGTTTGTAAAAATGTATTGAAAAAGTCAACAATCGCTGACTTGTGAAAAATTTATTTAGCAACATGACTGGCCATGTTTTACCTAAACATCATTTTTCACCACCCACTTTTGAATGCTCATGGATAATATATTATTTATACCTCCTGGAAAACTATGCCTAAACCATCCAATTTCGCATTTGTAATATCACGATGTGAACATTATTCACTATTCTTCTGCTTACTTTTTCCGACGCTCTCTTATTTATTCCATTTTATCTTACCATTTATATTCCATTTGATTTTATCCACCACTTTAAACAAAAATAAGGAAGATTTATTTCACGTTGACTAATTTTCAGTGCAGTTGAAGCACTCATAATATTTAGGCCAAGATATTTTATGAAATATTCCTTGACCTTATAAATGAGCGGCGCTCACTCGCGTTTTAATTTAAAAATTGTTTCTTAATAAGCAAGAAAGTATAAATTTCAAAAACACTTCTCCATTGTAAAATTGTATTAGAGTCTAAACGCGTAATCTTATTTCTCATGTTCTGCAGAAAACGACGAGTGTATTGGGAACTCTGAAAGAAATGGGGACCGTCTTTTTGTGTGCATATCTTAAGGGATAAAGGAATCTCAATGATTTTATTGAGTAAACCTAAACTGCTCTCTTCCTAGCAACATATTTCTCTTCTTCTTATAAATATTTTATAATAAATCCTCTTGGAGTTTATTTCGTATCGTGACTTTGTTGCAGAATTGAATAAAAATGTAACTTGATAATTTATATTATTTAAACTGTAAATTATTTATAATGTATTAAAATGAAATGGATTTTTCTGTTTAGAAACTTAGCTTACATTATCATAAAAAGTCGTTAAATAATAAACATATGCAGCAAATAGAGCTCTTCAACGTTTCAAAATAACAGCCGACTTCAAAATTAGTAATACAAGCAAGTTATGCTAACGTCCAAAAATTAAAATTCCGGAACACAAATGAGAGGCACTCAAGGCGCTTAACCGCGTAATATTTAAAGATACCGCAAGTTTCACGCCGGTATGCAACTTGTAAAAAATTACTTTGTTTCCTATTTTTCACGCTTTCCTAGGCAGGCTGGTACTGAAAATTTCATTTCTGCTGCCGAGTACAGTTGCCTCGAACCTCTCGACCATGAAGTGTGAACTGAGTCAGCACTTGTTTCTGTTTTAAGCTTTCATAAAAGTTGAAAAGCTTTTCTTGAACAGTCTTTTGCATTACTGTATGTTTATTTTGTAGAGTGCTATTGTGTATTTAATTTTTTTTAACAATTTGGTATGTTATTGGTACTAATTTTTTAACCCATTATAAAATGGATAACCATAATATGGGTACAATAAATGGATTGGGATAACCCAAAATATTAAATACACTGAAAATGTTTCTGTTTTCTGTAAATATTTTGTAAATGGGTTCTAAATTACACGAAAGTGAGATGTTTGTACTGTGAAAGTCATTGAAATTCACTGGGCAGAAATACAGGTTTTATTTATATACTTCAGTGGTTTTAACTTCTTTTATGAACAAAATAAAACAGTAATTCACGAAATCTTTACATATATTTGTTTATACAATATACAAACCAATATTAATTTAATGGGTTGTTAAGTTTGAGACGTTTTTAAATTTTGTATTGTTGCTACAGTATTGTTATTGAATTTGAGTTAAAATTCATGTACATCTCTCACTTGACCTGCTGATGAAAGTCAGTATAACTGAAAAGCATAATAGCAAACATATTTATAGGCAAAATCAGCATTAAATAATAACAGCTCTTATTAATTAAACATCATTGTTAAGTAGACGCACACTGCACACATAATTATTAATAAAAACATAGTTATTTCTCTTTTATCAATTATCATCTACTTTTTCAATATTGCACGATCTCTTCACTTTACCAAGTATTTTTCTAGGCACCTTTTTTATGGATACTAGTCACGATATTATTGTCACGTTATTGTGACATTATAGACACATTATAGTCACATATATTCTGAGTTTCCGCGAAAAATTTCACGCTGTCGCAAGCGCCATGATCGCGGAGACTGCCCTGCCTCTAATATGGTTTAGGGTGGCTGGATTTCGAAAAAGTCGAAGACTACTTTTAGAAAAGTTATGGATGCTTTATCTACACATGAGTTTCATAGACAATTGTTTGGATTTTTATAATTTGATAAGAATAATAATTATTTACAATCCTTGATCAATGCAACAAAATGATTGCTGAACTTAATACATAATAAAAGTAAAACATATTTGAAACAAAACACTGACTGAAATTATTAACGATCGATCGACGATATTTAAAAATTTACTGCATATAAAGAAACCTAGTCTTTATATACACATTATTAAAGTATTTTGTCCACATAATGTATATTTTGACCCGTTCACTTATTGACACAATTAAAGTCACGAGAGAAACGTAATTTGATTCTTAGTCTGAACTGGGTCAGGACCTTTTACTGGTGCCACTTTCATAACTTGTAAGGAGACCACTTTCTAACTTATGATGAGTATTACGACCAGGAAAAGGGTTGTGTGAGATTGATTGATTGATTGACAATGAGATTTTAAATAATTGCATTCTCAGCGCAATTTGACAAATTTTTCAAAGTAAACTCGTGTTCTATTCAGTATATAGTATATACAACGTTGATAAAACCGAGAGGCATTTAATGAAACCACATATACTATAAGTGCCTACTGTTAATCCGAAACTATTAAAAAAAAGTTTACGAGAAGTATACGAAAAAACGTTTTTCAAAGAACTTAAATAGCTTAATAATTAAGTTAAAATGTGAACATCCTTTGTTGAGTAGCCTGCCGCCACCTGCGTAACAAATTGGCAACGTAGCATTTGAATAGCATAGCGCGTTCGGCGGCGGGCTCGCACACCTACCTACACAGCGGAGCGCTCGGGTTTGATGTGGATGATAATGTAAACATGTGTTGTAGGTACCGTTGGAAGGTATGACCAATGAAAATAATATAAAAAAATAATTAATTGTAACACTTACACATTAAATCTTCAATTGTCCGAAATGTCCGCCGTTTGCAATGGTACACAAATTATAACGACGTATAATATTGTTATTTAATCGTGCAATAAGGTCACTGTTTGTTGTTAAACTTTTTAATTTATTAAACGCTAAAATAGTCCGGTTTTTAAGTTCCTCTACGGTATTTACGTCTGTCGCGTACACTTCACTTTTCACAAACCCCCAGATAAAAAATCCATTGGAGTGAGATCCGGGGACCGTGGTGGCCATAGTACTGGTCCAAATCGACCAATCCACTGCTGTCCAAACATTTCGGTGAGAGCTCTCTGGAAGACATCACTGAATGTGGAGGAGCTCCGTCCAATTGGTACCATAAATGCCGATTATTGGCTAAGGGTAGTTCTTCGGTATGTTTAGCAACGGGACCGGATAATATCTCCAAAAAATTTACCGTGTTAAGGGTGCCGTCAATAAAAACAGGGCCAATAATCTGGTCCTTTGTATACCAGCCCACACATTAACAGAGAAGCGGTACTGATGTTCTGACTCCCGAATCATGCGTGGATTTTCAAAACTCCAGTATCTGAGACTTTGTTGGTTCCATATGCCATTGCGTGTAAATGTGCTCTCGTCGGTCCACATAACATTTAATAAAAAATTCGGGTCGTCAGTAACTTTGTCAAGTATCCACTGGCAGTGAGTACGCCTGACTGGCAAATCCCTTCTTAAAAGGGCTTGAACTTTTTTAAATTTGTACGGTTTGCGTTTATTCCTTTTTAAAATGCTATGCACGGTTCTATGGCAAACTCTAAACTGGCGTGCGGCTCTATGCAGACTCGATGTGGGGTTGCGGTCAAATAGTCAAGCATCTGTTGCTCGCGCGCAGTAGGTATCTGCTGCGGTGGCACTCCCTCCTGATGCGCTGCTAATGGTTTGTTTTCCCGTGCCCGTTGTACTGCCAATACTATGGTGCGAGCGTTCTTAGGTCACGCGCGGCTGTCTCCATATCTTTCTCGGTTAGTTCGCAGAGCTAGAGCTGCGGTTCCGTGGGATTCCCCGTAGATTAAAATCATGTCAGTGTATTCTGACGCCGTGTATGTAGCACGAGGCATTGTGGATGTCTTACATACTTACAAAATAATTAAAAACTACTCACAAAACTAAACCGAAAATACTCAGTTACGTGTCCTATCACAATAAAAACTTAACATTAGTAAATGGGACGCCTGAGCGACAATAATCCGTGCTGAATTGCGCAACGTGCACCCCGGATGCAACGCGTCTTCGCACTAAACAAAGTAAAAATTGTGCCTTTGACCTAATTAGCCGAGCCGCAGCCGGCGCCATAGCAACATACTGCTTTATTTCTATTTCTGTTACGCTTATTACATTAGAGTGAGATAACTTCAAAATATGCCCAAATATTAGCATTTCAAACAAATAAATCCATGGAAGAGTGAGTTTGAAAAGTACTTCAAAATTTAAATATTATTACTAAATTTAAAATTCACCTTCTATTGTTCATTAATTAGGTAATACTGTGTAGTTCTTACATCCGCTATGTATAATTAAAAATTGGAAACTGTTTTGGCTAGTGAGATACTTATTGTTAATTTTTTATTTATACGAAATATTATAAGCCGTTTGTTTCTTGAATAAATAAATAAATAAATAATCGTGATCTGTACTTTCTTTTAAGGAAAGATTTAGTACAAGTACTTCCTTGTTTGTACTGCAAACTAACGATGCAAACTGGCAACGTCGCATCGCTCGCGTGAATTTTGTTGTTTAGATAACTAAGTATGCCTATAGTACAAACTTACGATCAGGTGATCGGGAAGATACAGAGTGTTTAAATGAAGCTTAGTAAAAACTAAAAAACATTCCTGTGAATAAACTATGGCTTACATTGATCTGATTTTTGTTGTGTAGCATGATAATGATACAAAGAATATGTGGTTTCATTTAATGCCTCTCGCTTTTATCAACGTTGTATATTCAGTATATATATAAAATAGAGATTTTATCTTTATTTTCCATAACATTTTAAAGTAAAATAGCGGAAAATAGAAGACAAGCTCGGCACGGTACTAATAAATTAGGTCCCATGACACAAGTACTGAAGAAATTAATCGAAAAACCGTATTGCGTGTGGCTCGCGCGCCACGCACTTGCCTGATTCAGCCTCTTTCTCATTTGAGCAGTACTACTCGAGTTTGTGAGACTAAATAACCATATGTGTTAGTTACAGATCCATCGTTCAAGTATAATTAAGGACACCTGCGCCTTACGAGTTTAAAAAAAACATGTCATGCAGAGAATCTCTAGACTAATAAGAAATCACACCTGCACCCAACAAATTAAAAATCAATATCGCTTACGGAGGATCGCAAGTGCAGCGTAACATCGAACCAATAAGAATGTAACCAATAAGACTAGACCAACTACTACTAGAATAGAATTTTATAGACGAATTAACAAATTAATCGCAGTATGCTTCTACCCTATTGTTATTGCTTTTTTTACTTTGTCAACCCACCCGGATCTTCCAAACATCATGCACGTGATTAATCGAAGCTGAAATTATGCTTTGTTATAATTTTTGCGTTTATTAATGATGCGTTGCCGACCAACGGTTTATGTCGGGTCCTTTCTCCCAAAAAAAATTGATGATTAAAAACTTAATTTCAACAAAGGATTGAGTGCACTTGACTTTCATTTCACAAAGAATATTTAAAAAATGCGAACTAGAATAAAATAAGCGTCGTGTAACAAAGAAAATGAGTGCTTTGCATTCCTTGGTTACTTACTAAACATGAAGGAGGCGGAGCTATTGTGTTTGACGACGAAGGAAAACTCAATTAAAAAGCCCTTGAGGTGGTTAGGCGGTCGCGGCTTTGATTGAATATAATGTAAAAACGTCACCTCACTGGTCAGCAAACTGCCACACGAACGTTTTTAGTGCTTTACCTTCTTTTGAAATGGACTGTTTATTTATGACTATTGGTTTTTCAAATTCACTGGACTTGGCAAGTGCTTTGTCAATGTATTTGGTGTTTTGAATAAATATACGCAGTTATTTTTTTATCACGTATGAATTTTATTTGGTTAAGAAACATGAATTAGAAAGAAAACATTTAGTTATCCAAAAACATGTGAATAATATGACTTGTAAATAAAAAGTGTACAATTTTCTGGAATATTTGGCTTCCGGTTGGTACCTTTTGATCATCCTGCAGTCAGCCAACATCCTTGGCCTCCGTATACCCAGATAACGATTCAAAATCTTTGAAATGTCCTACCTACCATGTCTAAGTGTATACAGTGTAATAAAATTTTAAATAAAAGATATCCCGGGCTACAAGGTAATAAATATAGTGTTATCGTGCATGAAAAAGGCGATTGTTCAAGTCTTTCCAACAAACAATTAAGTGCTATTGGGGCAACTGAAAATTTGGAATGGACTTGCAATGACTGCTCAAAACAACAGCACAGGAGTTCCCTTATTGCCCCTGAAGATAACGAGGACGACGATGACGACGACTATATCGACCCGTCGAACAAAGTTATCTCAATCAACTCTGAAAACTAACAGTAGATATTACTTAGCAGTTCGACCGTATACTAAAACGAGAAATTGGTGAAGTAACCAAATCAGTCCAATACTTAAGTGATAAAGTAGATGCATGCTTGGAATGTACGGATGCCCTAAAACAAATATTAAAAGACCTTGAAAAAAAGAATACGGATCTTAGAAACAAAAATATTTACTTGGAACATAGAACCAATGCTCTTGAACAAAGGATAAACGAAGCAGAACAAGTGGCAATTAACAATAAAATAGAAGTTACGGGTATACCACAAAAATACAAGGAGAATCTTAACACAATTAAAACTGATTTGGCAAAAAAATATTTTTTAGTATTGAGCAGGTTAAAAAAATCCGTAGATATCAAACAAGTCAAGGTAAACTCGGAATCATTGAATTAGAAATGTTTGATGATACTCAAAAGGGGATGATAGCAGCGAAGGAGAAGAAAATTATTGTGACAAATCTAATACCTAATGCTGGATCCGATGTCTCACAAGAAAGATCAGGGAATCATACATCAGGGAATCACTCACGCAGTATAACAAAAATCTTCTATGGAAAACTAAACAACAGCTCAAGGATGAATTCAAATATGTTTGGTGTAAAAACGGCAAAATATTGGTACGTAAAGTTGCCAAGGACAAAATATTAGTAATCCGTCGTGAGGAAGACATTCGTGATGCACTACTTAGGTCATAATTTTAACCTGCGTCTATGATCCTAAATAAATTAGGTACTATGATTCTTTATTTTTTAAAATGGCTGTTACTATGGATAAAGACGTATTAGAAATTAAAGACTGTGATAGTTTATCTTACTATAACATTAGTATACCTGATGTACAAAACAGGCTTGCTTGCATCCACTTAAATATAAGATCATTAATCAAAAATTTCTCAAAACTGGAACATATTATAAATAGTGCGTATTACAATAATGCGTAAAATAGATGTAATAATTCTAACAGAAGCGGGTATATCAGACCGTATAAGTTCACTATATCATATTCCCGGTTATACTATGTACAAAGAGTTAAGAAATAATAACAAAGGAGGGGGTATAATTATCTACATTTTAAACAAACACAACTTCAAAACTTATTCCACAACATCATTATCCTTTGAATGTATTATGCGTAAAATCACAACACAACAAAACACGTCCGTAACTGTTTGCAGTTAGTAAAATTGATGATCTTGAAAGTACCGAGCTTTCGATAAACTACGGAGTACCGCAAGGCAGCGTGCTAGGTCCTACTCTTTTTCTCGTCTACATAAATGATTTATGTGCACTTAACTTTGTCAATGGGAGGACATTCACATTTGCGGATGATACTGCAGTTTTGTTTACCGGGGACTCTTGGCAGACTGCTTATGAAACGGCTCAGAATGGACTGAACGTAATTACAAAGGGTTTAATGATAATTTGCTTACGACCAACGCAGATAAAACTAAATATCTTAACTTCTCAATACGTTTGCCAAAGTGTTTCTCTCATATTCCTCTTAAAGTCCATACATGCTCCTTTCCATACGCAGCAAGCTGTAGATGTGGTAATCTGCGGTCTGTTACCAGCTTTAAATATCTTGGAGTAACGCTGGACCGATTTCTTTCATTTAAAGAACACATCAATCTTCTATAAAATAGATTACGGAAGCTGATATACATATTCAAAAGCTTAAGAAATGTTGCTGACGAAAGAACGTGTAAGATGGTTTACTATGCACTTTGCCAATCTCTACTGACTTATTGTATCAGCGCATGGGGTGGTGCCCCTAAGACTGTTTTACTGCAACTTGAGCGGACCCAGAGAACAGTCTTGAAAGTAACTTATAGATTACCCTTTCGCTATTCGACTACACTTTTACATGAAAGAGCACAAGTACTGACAGTGCGCCAACTATTTATAGTGAACTGTATAATAAAACAGCACGTACTACTAGAATATCGTCAAAATAAAACACGTAGATGTGTCCTTGTGTCCAATGGTTCGAAATTTAGAACGCAATTTTCAAGTCGCTTCTTATGCTTTCTCGGTAAATACCTTTACAAAACAATAAACAAAAAAACTAACATATATTCATTACCGAAAGTGAAATGTAAAGTAAGGGTTCGAGAATGGCTTCTCAAACTGAATTACACAGAGACGGAACGACTTCCGATAGTCCCTAAATAATATTTAAATGAATCACTAAGTATTTATATTGTTTTTACCTGATGGACCTAACCTAACCTAACTGCTGGAACCGCATTTAATTAATTTTTAAACTTTAATATTATAAAAATAAATTAATTAGCATTATGTATATAGTATACAAACTCCATATAATCCTAATTATGTGACTTTAAATAAACAAAATTATTACTCAATTTATTTATTTCTGACATTGTAAAGTATAAACCGACTTAAGTAACTTACCAAACATTTAACATAATTTTTATCTTCTGACATTACTAATCAATAAGCTGACATTGAACATAGCTAAAAGCTACAATAGCTGAACTATTGTTTGTAAAGTTATCAATCGTTATTTATATTTTTACTGTTTTTATAGACTTGGTAACTCGAATTATCCTTATCACCTGTAAGTACCAGTCATTAATTATATAACTTCCTGAATTGTAAATTGTAATCGGGGTGGAGTCCTGGTGTCCTGAAATACCGACCCTAGGTCTAGTTTAGGCACCAGTCTCCTTGACTAACTATATAATGTGTTGTATTTGATGATTGATGCTACTGCAAAAATTTATTTTTTATTTTTTATTCTGAAACATGTAAATGATTTGTATTTGATTTTTGGAGAAAAATAAACTAATTGTTATTATTATTATTATTATTATATAAGTTGGAATTTTGTGACGCCACCTGAAGGGAAAGTACTCGAAATACTGGAGGTAGCAAGTTTTTCTCTAAAGAAAACATTCTTTGATTTTATAAAGAATAAAAACTGAAAGATATTTATAAAAAAGAAATTTGAAAATACCACGCCTGGCAATTTAACTGATTAAAATCCGAAAAAATAACATTATTTTTTCTTATGGCATCAATCAATAGAGTCAGTCATAAGCATGATTCTCTCCAACAAACATGGTGATTTACATGATATATTTCCGGGAATGGAAAGTTTATTTTTCAATATATTTGAACGCTGTTTTTCTTTTTCTTTTTTAATACAGGAATGTTTTCTAAGAGTAAAACTTACTGTCTACAGTATTTAAAGTACTTTCCCTCCCAAATTACAAGTTTGCCCAAGATTTAGATAGATGATAGTTCTTGCTAAAAACATGAAAGTTAAAAAAAAACTCGTGGAAAAGAATGTTTTTTCCTCTATTGCCTTTTGATTCGTATACATTTACTATACACATAATTAATTTTTGAGACAAAATTCTGTTTAATTGTGACAAGTGTTCATCCTTACATTGGTTTGTCATGAAAATATGTAAATATAAACCTTTGTTATCTTATTTATAAAAAAAAATATGATTTATAAGATTCCTTGAAATGCAGGTAACAAAAACTGTACAAAGTATTGCCAACGGGATTTAAACCGCATATAGACAATCGTATTCATTTTTTTTTACTTTGGCTACCCTTTTATCTCTACAAAATCTCATCCTAGCAGGCATCCTTTTACGGAACTCATATGAACATTTTTAGACTTCTAGCTCTTGAAGTTCCAGTGATTTTCTGAATTCAGAGATCATTTTATTCTGTAGTGGTGGAAGTTCGCAAAGTCTTTTCAATACAGTGTATCTAAGTTATATGAGCTGTCTATGTATATGCCAAATTTGGGCTCAGCGTTGATAGCTAAGTCAGTCACCTTTATGCATTACAGTATTTTTACCCATTACCGGCTCCGACATCGCTGTCAAACACGTTGTATATATATTGTAATGTGAGTTTACAGAAGAGGAGTAAAATATGTCGCAAAGCTTTTTATTCACCTAAAATATTTGCGTAAATTTCTTTGGTTCATAAACTGAATATCTAAGTCTAGGTTACGTGCGAAACCGAATCACGGAGTCGTTTGCCAAACAAACATGAAAATGTTTAATATTTCACTTGGAAAACTGTAGACAAAATACCGCTTTAGAGAAAATGTTCACAGTTAACTATTGAGTTTGGCAGCAATATTTGAGGTACATAATTTTCCGTACTTTACTGTTCTTATATTAAAAATATATGTTATAGTTTAATGGTGTCGTCGTGTTTTCAAAGCTTTTCATAAAACATAAATTTTTTCTTGGTTCTTTTTCGGACGTTTGTGTAAATCTAACCAATACTGTTCATTTTGAATCACTACACTCATTAAAGCGTAAAAGTAAGTTATTATACAGTTTTAAGAAATTTTTTAGAAATACTCAACCCAAGATTTGTTTGAATACATTTAACATAAAGTCAAAGTTGAAAATTAAAGTCAAAATTCTCTGCTCATAATCACTTTTACGAATATTTTGTCGCAGTATGAATTAGGAAAATACTTCCAAATGCACGTTATCATAATTAGAATCAGCGGCTTTCCCATGGCATACAGTTTTTGTACCGACAAGCCATATATTTGTCTAAAGGTTAGGTCCAAACGAGCTTGTATGTTCATCACAGTCGCGTTAACACATTTGTCCAGGGTTTTTTAAGGTTTCTCCGTCTTTCCAGTCAGCTATCATGTATTTTTGTTTTTTATTATTTAATTTTATGAGTGAAAATAATATGAGTTTATCATTTCAATTGTTTTTGGCAGTAGTTACACAACAATAGGTCTATAAATGAAATAGATAATTTTTATAGAGGGTAATTATTTAATCCAGGTATATTATTATAAATGTTTAATAATAATATTATATAATTCTTTTTAACAATGCCTAATTGAAGTCTATTTTGTCGAATAATCACAATACAATTTTTTCACATTTAATTTTTTTTTATCCAAAGGATTCCAACAACTTGTTTTTAAAAACCTAAATTTTGACAGGTATGAGCAGTATTTGCAATTGTATAAAAAATATTGAATACTAAACCGATTTCCAGATTCTGAGATTGAAAAAAAAAAGATTTTTATAAGAAAAACATTTTAAAAAAGTCAACTGCTTATAATTTAAACGCACTTTTGTGTTTAATTTTTTAGCTATAACTATTGGGAGACATGGTCATGCAAGACATAATAAATAAAGGTACGTTCTTGGTAGAGACCGGGGATATAGAGACCGATGATACTAAGTGCATATTTATATAATATACCGAGGAAAATTGCGGAAGCAGCAAATAAATCTTGTTCATCATCGAAACGTTGACCAAACGTTAAATCTTGAATAAATTAATTGCATTCCTTGTTTTAATTATTTTAACGCTGCAGAAGTGGCCATAGCGTGGTCTTCAAAGGTTATTTTTTAGATCAAAAACAGAAACAAGTATCCATGACTGATTATAAAAATTTTGAGGTCCAATAGACTATGAATGCTTTCAACAGTATCCCACACATTAAATAATCAGCCCCATTTTAATCAATTCTATGTTGTTATTTTATCATCAACTTTATTATACTGTTAAAATATTATTAATACGTGGAATATAGATATACATAGTGTAGAAAAGATAACATTTTAGAAAATGGGTTTATTAATTCAGCTCACTTAGTGACTTACATGGGTTCGCGTATACTTACAAGGAATAATCGAGTGCAACCACTTATCCTTTCAACCAGTGTATCAAAAGAATCACGTCAGTGACGTTTTATTTATAGCAAGAATATTCTCAAGTAGGTAGCGTATCTGCAAGGATTTGAATTCGCTATATTCTAAATAGCTTCCAATAAATATTAATTTTTTTACAAAATTTTTAGACATATCCCTAAAACCTATTATCCCTGAAACTAGAAATCAAACAGAATTTTGTATTATTTGACTTGATGATGAAATCAAGTACAATAAATAATGAGCCATATTGTATTTATCATACTGACCTTTTGCACACCAAATTTTCCGATATTGATCAAATTTTGCCCCTAGCGACTATTTTTTGTTTCAGGGTTTAAAATAATGACGCGGGGGAAAAGATTGAGTTGCAACAAAAGGATCATACACGAAACCAATGCCTATTTTGATGGGTTGTAAAGTCGTATTGTGTAGAAGGGATCGAATACTTAGAGAAATGTCGGATGAAGTAAAAGTGCATTGGGAAAAATAAATATAATAAAAATAAAAGAATTAACCAATGCTTAGTCTACTTAGTCTTTAATCAATACTTAGTCTTTACCAGACTTATAGGGATATATTATGATATATCCCTCGTACGAGTATGTCAAAAGCAAAGTTCGTGATTTGACTATTTTCGTCTCGATATTGCAATTGACTGGGACATGGAGGAACGTGGGTAATATTTTTGTAGCAGAAATTAAACTCCGTAAAAAAGTAAAGTATTATTTGCAATCTCGACGTTACATAACACATCTATATTTTAAAAGACTAACCTAATCTTTACTTACTTATTTTTCTTTTACAATAATTTAAAAATATACCCAATAGAAAGTAACGAGATAGGAAAAAGGCTTACACCCGAAGATAAATGCCTCCCAGTAACAAGGATACGATTTACTTTTAGGAATTCCGTGGAGACGAAGTTATCTTTTTGCTGGAATTATTGTAATTTATTATGGCCAAAGAAAGCCCTTTGCTAAGGTCGCGGCTTACTTACAGGAAGCAGAATATTTATAATATTTTTTCGCTAAGACAACTGAAGTAAAAAAGACAAACTAAGTATTACATATTTTGAAAGTAAAGATTATTTTGCCGTTTGTTTTTTGATCACGATACATGTAAAATAATAGTGCAGGCGACAGCCCCAAAGCAAACACCTGGTGGAATCGAAACTATAAAGAAATAGCAAAATATAACTCATGGCTCTTGAATTATATCAACCTACTGAATTCAACATTTTTGCTGAGAAAAATTCTAACGTAAAATGTTTCGTTTGAAAGTTTAAAAACGAATACAACGCGCACACTGACGCGAATACCTTTTACAACTTCGACGTTCATTGTATCTTTCGCCCTATCGTTTGTTATCAAATGCTCCGCTTTAACACTTTTATGGAGTTTTATGGTCTAGGTTGTTACCGTGTTTATTGTGTTAGTCTAGACGCCGAAATTTATTTTAGATTTTTTATTTTAGTGACAATATGCAAGAGTTATTCAGGATTCACTTTTTAGGGGTTACGTTTCTTACTGAGTTATAAGAATTTTGAAACTTAGAAACGAATATTTTAATTAGCTGTTTTTTATTTCCATATCAAGGTCCCTGTTTAGGTAGTAAGTTTAATTTATATTTCTTATCTGTAATTTAGATTTCCTCTAGTTGTTAACACGGCTTGAGATTTAATTGGTATTCTATGAGAAAATATATCCTAACAGAACATTATTTTTTATTACTACTAAGATATTAAAGAACTTTGAAATTTCTATTTATTAGAAATAGATACAGAAATCAAGAGAGTAGCTAATTAATAAAAAAAATTGTAGAATAAAATTTAACTGAAAGTTATTTTCAGAATCGCAAATAAGCGAGGTAAATAAACATCCAGTAGTCTTAAGGTACACGAAAAATCAGCTATTTCACGAGCGTAAACAGTGCTAAACTTAAACTGCTTTATATAAATTTTTTTTTATAAAAATGTTCTATTATCTGCTTAGAATAGGCAGTAAAAACGACAGAATATAATTTGTTAAATTAATTTCAATTTTTAAAGTATCATAATAATATATCTTAATAATATCATAATAATAAGCCATTTTATTAATTCAATCTAAAAAGTTCATGACAATGAATTAAGCTTTAATTTGAAATAATCTAATTCAACTTTAGTTATGACCATATTTGCTTGGTATTAAGTGGTTCTGAGCGATAAGTATTTCCATGCGGTTGTGTTAAAGCACCCCCTACGACCACAAAATTCAGCGTCATTCGAGCCTATTTTATATATTTATTTTAATTATAAATCGCGGTCGTTATGATTAATAAATCTTTATTACTATTTTCAATAGAAATTTTACTAAACTTGATGGATGGATAACTTAAGTGTTCTCTTTCTTGTTTCAGGTTACTTTTGGCACATCACAGACTTCCACTACGACCCATTGTACTCAGCTCAAGGCGACACTAGAAGACGTAGGTATAAATTACGTTGTCCGTTGGGTAAACATTGAAAAATTTACTCGTAAAATCTAAAACTTTATATTGTATATTGACTTATATTGACTCTTGTATATTCTTAATAGTGTTAAAGGTTTCGTCAATATCTGAATGATGGAATTAAGGCATTATGTGAAAAATGGTGTTTAGAAGTTGAGCCACCTGAATTATTACTTATTTTAAATTTTGATTACTTAAGATAATAGTGTTTATTTAATTAACTGATCAAATGATGGGTTTTTTTGACAAATTAGGATCTTTTTAATTTAGTTTCTTAAGTGAAACTAACTTTGTTTTTAATATTTCATATTATGTAAGTGCCAGAACTATATACATAAACATAATATTTCATATTATGTAAGTGTCAGAACTATCTGCAAAGTCAGGAACTGCTACGGTTAAAATTATATCTTGGAGAATAACTGTTTCAACCGTGGTTACACAATTAAGTGAAAATCACGCGAAAAGTTCCTTGGATTCAAATATTTTGTAGGAGTTTCTGACTTATCAAAAGTGCCGCTATTTCATTATACATGTAATTGTAATAATGTGCATTTGAGCGTTATTGTATTCGAGACGAAGTTAGCGCACATAAGGATCCCGTGGGAATAAAATATTGCTTATGATAAAGTAACGTATCAATGGGTAACATAATTTTTTAAATCGGTATAATAGTTGCACAAAATGTTCAGAATAATTGCACATTGTCTTAGACTGATGGTTTCAATGAGCTCGAAGCCATAATATCAGATGGGCCCCCTGTCACATACATCACTGAATTAATGAGTGGTAGAAGAGTTTTGTTAGGTTCTCGTGTAGTCATCAATTTTTAACCACCATAGTAACCAAGTTTATGTAGTTGCTTTCCGGTTAAATGGCATGAACACCCAGTGCAATTACATAATTAAAGGCGGTTCTAACTGAAGCGTTAGAATGGTCGCACAATTAGTCAGTCATGTACAATATAAGATGTGAAATATAGAAGAAAATCTTAGTCTCGAAAAGTATATTCCAAATATTCAGGCAAACCAAAGTGTAGTACTATTTTCATATTTTTTTTTATTTAAGAACGAAATTGAGAAACATAAACATCAAAAACAAATAATGATTTTCCGTAACGTAAAACATCCTTTTAAAAGTTGTATCAGAGTAATCATATCATAAAAGAACGGTCGATTTTACTGTTTTTTCATATCAGTGCAGCGTCGGAGTGCACACCTTACAAAATGCTAAAATACATTTCTTATTTTACACGGTACCTTTTAAAGATATCATGTGAAATATCTTCTGTTACAAGTTGCAAGATGCTGGATATTATTTCTACTCAGCGGGCAAACAATTTATAGCACAAACATGTTTAGCATAAAGTGTATAATTTATTTTCAAGAATATCCATGTTATGGATTCACGCACGATATATTTTCACATCTTTATGGTGTGGTGTTACGTTAATATCTTGGGAAGTTCGATACATTTTGTATGTGAAAACAAGTTTAATAAACGATTCCTTACCGTTTTTGGCAAAAACACTTTTTTGGCTTTGCCGTATTAAATTGCATTATTAAATATTCCTACATTTTAATTAAAGTATATTAGCAAAATACAGAATATGAAAATAATGTGTGTATTATCCAACAATCAATTTATTTTCTAATATCATGTCCTTAAAATATAAAGTGAACAAAAAATAGCTGAACTGTAGGCGACCTACAGATGAGACTTTATGAGCGTTGACCGCTTAGGAATTTAACGTAACCGTCACCAATTAATAAGTTTTCTTTCATTTGTCAACAATTGAAACAAATTAGATTACCCATATTAATTATTGATGCTCATAATAGGTCTTTACCTATGAAACTGCCGTTTTGCCGTACTGGCCATTTCAAATGAAAATATTTTTTTTTTGACTGATAATTCTAATTTCAAGTTAATTTGATTTGACAAACATGGAATTATTTTAACATCAACGACGTTTACGGAGCGAACACTATAAACGAACGCACCACCCGTTATTGGTTTACCCGCTTCCGTTCTGGAAATTTTGACCTGAAAAATGAACCCCGTGGTCGTCCGAAAACTTTGGTCGACAATGACGAATTAAAGGCAATTGTGGAAGCTGATAAAACTCAATCCACGGCTGAATTAGCAGCAGCTTTCGACGTTAGCATCAAAACAATATTGGTCCATTTGCGTCAAATTGGCAAGGTAAAAAAGCTTGACAAATGGGTACCCCACGAACTCAATGACCGCCAGCGCGAAGTACTCGTGGAGACGTGCCTTGCACTGCTCAGCAGGCATACAAATGAAGGAATTCTGAACCACATTGTTACTTGTGACGAGAAATGGATCCTGTTTGACAATCGTAAGCGCTCAGCAAGTTGGTTGGACCCTGGTTCAGCACCCAAACAATGCCCTAAACGAAAACTTACCCCTAGAAAAGTGATGGTCACTGTTTGGTGGTCTAACGCGGGTGTAATTCATCACAGCTTCTTGCCAAACGGGACAAGCATTACTGCAGATGTGTACTGTGAAGAACTGAACACAATGATGGAGAAGCTCGCACGTCTCCAACCAGCTTTGGTAAATCGTTCGGCTCCACTGCTCCTGCACGACAACGCGCGACCTCATACTGCACAGCAGACGGTCTCCAAGCTAGAAGAGTTGGGGTTGGAAGTTCTCCATCATCCGCCGTACTCACCAGACTTCTACTTTTTCCAGAATTTGGATAACTTCTTGGCGGGAAAAAAATTCAATACCCGAGAGGCAGTACAAAATGCCTTTGAAGAATTTATTGCCTCCCGTCCAGCTGATTTCTTCAAGAAAGGCATCAATAAGCTACCAATGCGTTGGCAAAGATGCATTGATTGCATGGGTGATTATTTTGATTAATAAAAATAAAAAATATATAAAAAAATTACGCTTCATTTATTTCGTGAAAAACGGCAATTTCATAGGTAAAGACTTAATATTATGCTACAGTTCTTTACACCTTTTAAAAAAAGTTGCAATTCCTCGATCGCTCCTAAATAACAATAATATAACGGCTGAGTAGCTTAGTGGTCAGTAGCCCTGCCTAATACGCCAGAGGTCCCAGGTTCGAGTCCTGGCCAGAATAAACATACATATATTGGTATCTATATATGTTTGTTTATTCTAGGTTCCCCCCAGTTCGCTGTTTGGCCATCCATGACACAAGCTCTGCTTACTTTGGGGCCATACAGTTGGTGTATTTGATTGGGGATTATTATTACCTATTATTATTTAATTTGCGAGCAGGTTTGAGAGGACGATTATCGAAACAGCTGTCAGCTCACTGACGTTTATTTAGTTTCGTGGCTCGTATCGAGTCCCAGCCTGCCAATCAATGATACGTATCCATATACGGGATGTTGAATTAGCATTAGTCATTACATATGAAATTGGCGTTTTGTAAGGGAGGAACATAAAGTCAATTTAACAAAATATAATATATTTATTTAATCAAAGTATGTACCATTGCTATCTATGCACTTTTGCCATCTCATAGGCATTTCATTGATCCCTTTACTAAAAAAACTACTTTAGTAAAATCTTTGAAGGCGTTTTGGACTGCCCCATCGGATTTGAATTTTTTCCCTTGCAAGAAGTTATCCAAATTTCGAAGAAAAAGGTAATCTGTTGTTCAAGCAAGGTCCGGGGAGTACGGTGGATATCTTAGAAATTTCAATTGAAGTTCCTCTAATAGCCGTCTGTTGTGCAGTGTGGTCTAATGGGTAGTGTAACGTTGTCCTTAAGCAGCAGCGGCCTACAGCGATCGACCAGCCTCGGTTGTTTAGCAGCTAGTTTTTCCATCATGGTTTGCAGCTGCTGACAAAATAAATCTGGCCGTAATCGTCTGGCCAGACTTAAGAAAACTGTAGTGAACGACACCGGCACTAGTCCACCAAACGCTCACAAGTAACTTTTTTTTAGACAATTTTCGCTTGGGGCAGGATTTGGCTGGTTCGCCAGGGTTCAACCATTACGATGAGCGTTTTAGATTGTCGTACAGGATCCACTTTTCATCACAGGTAATTCCATTTGAATTCCTTTCATTATTGTGCCGGTTGATTAATGTAACGCAGCAGTCTACGCGCGTTTGTCGGTTTGCTGCACTCAGTTCTAAGGTACCCACCTCTAAAGCTTTTTCACCTTCCCAATTTGCTTCAAGTGGATTAAAACAGTTTTGTCATTAACACCGCAGCCTACAGCTAACTCGGACGTGGTTTGCGGTGCATCCGCTTCCACAATAGCCTTAAATTCTTCATTATCAACTTTGGTCTCCGGCCGTCCACGGGACTTGTTCCGCAGGTCAAAATTTCCAGAACGAAAACGTTGGAACCAAAAACGCTCTGTGTTTTCTTTTGCGACACCGCCGCCATACACAGCATTAATACTTCGAGTCGTTTCTACAGCACTGGTGCCACGGTGGAACTCGTACTCGTAAATAACGCGAAAAAACGCACAACAGATGGCTACCAAATTAGAGCAGCTTCAATTGGAATGTCTAAGACATCCACCGTACTCCCCGGACCTTGGTCCATCAGATTACCATTTTTTTTCGGAATTTTGATAACTTCTTGCAAGGGAATAAATGCAACTCCGATAGGGCAGTCCAAAGCGCCTTCAAAGATTTTATTTATCCATATATTATATTTACTTCAATATTCGATATTTCAAGTTTTTCATTTTGTAAACTAAGTGACGCAAAGGTAAAACCAAAAGTTGAAAAAACAAAGAAATTACGGTATTCGAAATTGGAATTCTTAACCAAAGAAGAGATAATACATATCAAAGTGGCCAGTACGTCAAAACGCCAATGTCATATGTCCTAATAGATAAGGACCTAATAAATAATTTTCAAATAACTCTGTTGATATGAAATAACTCAATGAAGATATATGTTAAAACAGAAACCTTTCTGGGTATCTATACTTATACCTTTTTTCACTTATTAGACAAACATTATTTGTATGGTTTAAGAATTCGTCATGATGTACTTTATGCTGTTAATTTTTTTAACATTATATATTATTGCTCATATTATGATTATGATCATAATATGATTTATATCAATAAATCTGCAATAAGTACGATTTCGAAAAACAACACATGTCCTTTCTTTACAACGCCTGATCGGCGACTGACACTAGCCGTGATCGCAACACGATTACATAAACCGGTTTTATTTCGATTGCTGTAACTAATACAAATTTAAGTACAAATTACCCGCGTTTTAAAAAATACTCTAAAATTTAAAAATTATGTTATTAGTATGATTAAAATTAAAACCAAAAAAAGAATGTAAAAAGACCTAAGATTAGTAATTTGTCTATCGAGGAAAATTATTTCCATCGTGTTTTCAATGGCAGTGTTGTTAAGGTTACCGAGCCTAAAATAAAACAATTTTATTTCATAATTCAAATATTGAGAACAGCTAGCAGACGAAACATAATGTTCCTACTAATATTATAAATGTGAAAGTTTATAAGGAGTGTTTGGTTAGGTAAGGTTAAGTTCGTACTCAATTATGCGAAAACTGTTTATTAGTTATGATAAAATTAAGCAACGCTATCATAATAATTCTAAAAAAATACCCACTACATCTGAAAGATAGGCGCACAAAGTCACAGCCAAAACCCAGTAAATTGTAAAGACCCATTTTAGGATTGTTATAAATTGTTTACTTCGTTTCATGTAAATGTAGAAAGATTAGATCCTTCATTCTTAACACAGGGAGTAATACCAAAAATGTCCCGTGTCATTAAACAACTTTTTTTTAAAACCTTCTAAACTTTACCTTTCTATCGATGCTATCGAAACAACTCCTCATCAGTTCCCGTCAGACAGAGCTGCATTTTTCAGTCTCGCGATACAGAAATAGGGCGCTACCTGTCTTTCACAAAAGTAGGCTTGCATTTATTGGAACGGAATCGTACCCGGCGAACACTTTTTATACTTGTGAATAAAACTCACAATATCAGTTACTGTTACAGGTGACAGAAGAGCTAGAAAACTTGTGGCATAATGTTTTCTTTTTTGAGGAAACGCGTTTTCTAGTTTTTGTTTTTCTAGTTAACGTGGCTGTAATGGATTTATGGTTCTGAAACCTAACTTAGGTAATTGAAAAATTGCTATAACTCTCGCTACCAAGTATCACACAGGCGTACATATTTTTGTCAATTCGAATAGATGTAAATACAGATCATATTTCTAATTATAGACATAAAATATACTTTTGCATGGCGTACTAATTAACATCATGCACATATTTAATAAATTAGTGTTTACGTTAAAAACTAAAAATTGCTGTTTAGGTAATTTTTATTTTAGAAAATAATTACAAAGTTATTAGGACAGAAAAATTATTAGGACAGTACGATTTGTTTGTGTGTTATGCTTTCATATCTTCACTACTCGATGAATCACTATAGAACTAAGCATATACGTTGTAAGGGGCACAGAAATGAAAATTGATTCATCCTGAAAAAAGTAGCAATGTTCCCGATGTAATGGAGCGAAGGATCAAAACATTAAAACATATAAAATTGAGTGAATATACTTCTATTAAATATGTTCATATAATTCTATAAAAATATATCTCTTAAGTAAAAAGTTCATAAAAGGGTGATTAAAATTTGACATTAAATCTGAAATTCAAGCTGAAAGTAAGAAAGAAATTAAGTAGCAGGTCTAACATGAAGCCCTAGACATAGCGAAGACTTATTTCGGATACGAACATTATTATTTATTTCGGTATTTTATGCCAGTATTTATTAACCTGAATAGACTATGAGTATGTTGTTTTTTCGCAGCACTTGTTTTATTAATTAGTAGTAAATGATTGAATGGGAAAGCCGCATTCCGCCCTTTGTCTAGTTCGCTTAGTCGTGTAGGTACTAGGTTTATCTCTTGAAGACCTTCTGAATGAGACGATATGGGCTAATAATAGATTGAAGACATGTTTAATGCTTGTGTAACATGTTGTTCTGTTCGAATTAGGTATATGCGACCGCGAAGAATATATTTAAGTATAAATATCAGCCTTTAATTGATTTAATATGTTAAGTAATTTGAAATATAGTAGAAGGCACATAGACTCTTTGGTGGTTTTAGCGTGTGTTTACTAAAAGAGTTTTTTTTTAATCTCACGCGTCTCCGTAACAAGGCAATAGTGCTACCATTATTTAGTTAAAATACATCTCTATTAGTGCTAAAAGAACTATCGGTGTACCTTGCAGGTTTTAAATGTATACATTTTTGCTGTTCATTTTAATCGTGACAGCACATATAAGGATATTGCTTATAAGCGTTAGTACAATCAATAATTACATAACCACTGAAGTAAAGTGATTTGTGTTTTTGTAATTCTACTAATTTTACATGATGATGTGATGGATGTGTATAGATGAAGAAATGTACGTAACTATTTCAATTACTGATTGGATTTAGAATTATACATGTGGAAGGTCAAAACTGGAATATTATTTAGTGTCATCTAATATTGGACGACTCCCTCTTTTGCAATACAGTTATGTTTTTAATTTTAAAAGCGTTTAAAATAAGGTATCACACTTTGTGTAAAGAGTAAGCTGGTGTATATGTGTATCCATGTTTTCATATGAGCAATTATCAGGTAGTTTTCAAATCTTTAATTTACTCTTATTCCTGTATTTAAGACTGCCACCGGGCAGACGAGCGTGGCACGTCTGGTCACCACAAGGCGCTAGGCCGATTCGGGGACTATGCCTGCGACAGTCCGCTTGACCTCATCGAGAGCGCGGCGCGATACATGCGCACGCGACACGCCGAAAACGTCGAGTTTGTGTTGTGGACAGGGTAAGTAAGGTTTTTTTTAGTGACAAGAACTAGATTTTTAAATGCTTGGAGCTAAAAAGTTTTGCCATCGTGGTACGTCTGACAAAAGTACACTATTTTGTTCAAAAACTTTGCCCAGTGTTTAACCTAATATGGTCATCTTACCCGCCATTCATTTAAATGTGTTATGCGTACATTCTTTTATGTTTCAAACCAAAAATCACAACTGCCCCTTTGATATTAACTCAATTCCAATTATTATACAAATATTTGATTTTATATGGACTGAATAACCATTGTGAAAATTGGTTTTTGTCCAGCATTATCGACTGCTCAGTTAAAATTAACAGATTATCTGGAGCTACCAAAGCACCGGCAAATACGGAGCTTCTTCTTCATACGCAAGTTCCATGAATTCTACCTGTTCCAGTATCACCTTGTACTTATTTGAACTCGTTCTCAAGTTTTCTATTATAATCACGAAAGAGTTTTAAAATAAGTATTAGTCTACCGTAACCTTACTTCGCTGGCGATTCATTTTTCGCTGTGTTGTACTTTCCATGTTTTTAATTATTTGTGCTATAGACTCGGCCCCTGCAAATGTCTAAGCGCCGTGGGGGCTTCCCCAAAGTGGTGGGTTACCATCTAAAGTCACTGAAAGCTGCTTGAGAGTGTTTTTTGCAAGTCATGGAGGTTAAACTTTAGTCTATTATCCAATTGTTTAAGTAATTTGCAATATCAGTTTGTAAAACATTAAAGTTTTATGTTGTCCAAAGCCTCGGTTAACACTTACCATTGGGTGGATTTCGTGCTCCTTTTCCGGCTATGAGAGAGTATAATTTCATTTTTATTTTTACAGTGACATATTAACCAGCCGGTACCCTGTAAATGAAGAAACAAGGTACCAGGCTATCAGAAACATGACGGATCTCCTCAGCAGAACTTTCAGTTCTCACTTTGTATTCCCTGTGTTGGGACATTTAGACCCAGCCTCTTCTGAAACATTAACCAATATGTGGATGCACTGGTTACCTTTAGAAGCACTTCAGACATTTAAAAATGGTAAGCTTTTTGAGTAGTACGAATTTGAGTAGTTATACTTGCCATTCTTTCCTCTTTTCCTTTTATCAATAAATTTAAAGAGATTTTAATGGAATGTTCCAACTGAACCTGAACATTTTGTCCTAGGTGGCTACTACACGATAGAGCAGTCACATAGCAAACTAAGAATAGTCGCGTTGAACACCAATTTGTTCAGCGTGAGAGACTCAAGCAGCCTGAATGCAAAAAAACAGTGGGAGTGGCTAGAGGCCGTGCTCGATAAAGCTACGACTAACAAAGAAATGGTGAGAAATTTGCTTTTTAAATTTTTTGTACTTTTATTAAACATCTCTAAATTTCTATTCCTATTTCTTTAGACCGTGGAACAACTTTTTACACTAGCCAGGGACAGACACAGGTTCAGAACCTTGACTGCCAACCTACAATAATGGAGAGGCACTTAAAGAGAAAGGGAGAGAAATTTCTATTGCCAAACATTTCAAAAGATTGCATGAATAATATTTTAATTTTATACAAGGTGTCCAGAAGGTCAACATCCAAATGGAAGGGGTTCACGCACCATGATCCAAATAGTAAAAATAAATATTTTAAAAAATATATGTGGATTAGTTTAGTAGATATAGGATGATTTCTAAAATAAGTAAAAAATCACTCCTTATAGCAGTAATTCGTATGCTGAATCTGTAAATGTTGACCAATTTTTATTTTTTTTCAGTTTAGTTACTAAATGTTCTTATGTTATAAATCTTTGATACATGCAAATGTATTATGGTACGATAGAAAAAAGTTATAAAGAAAAAACAAATTTGTCGCAATTTTTTATACCTAATTTTCTCTGCTCCACCGTGTAAAAAACATGTACAAAATGAGACTGACATTTACTCTCAAAAGTTGGCGCATCTAATGCAGTTTCCAAAAAGGTATAATACTTGGCAATCAAATTGATCTGATTTTATTTATGATCTTTAAATTGAGGAAGCACCTATTTTTAAAATTATTTAAAATGAGTAAAGAGATGTAAAATTCTACTAAAAGAATTTGATTTAAATTTAAATTACATGAAAGAGACACTTGCTCAGGTAGACGATCCAGGGAGTTGCTCCCTTCTCTTATCACCCACGCCCGTGCCAGGTACCAAAAATCAGTCAGTCAGTACGTCAACTTGTTTTGTTCGCATCTTGGATCACGTCTCTCTTGCGCATACATTTTGATAAATACTAACGACTCGGCTAGAACTTCGAATTTTATTACCTTTGTGATTCGGTTTAGTGTATCCTTGGAACTAACGACTTGGTTTTAACTTGGCATTAAGATAATCCCTACGATTTGGTAGATTGGACTTGGATCGCTCTCTGAGCTTTCTATTGTGCTTGTGATTAGTCCAAATCACAAAGGTAATCAAATTCCAAGTTCTAGCAGAGTCGTTAGTATTTATCAAAATGTATGCGCAAGAGAGACGTGACGTAAGATACGAACAAAACAAGTTAACGTACTGACTGACTGATTTTCGGACTTTCTGGACACCCTGTATAATTTGAAATAATACTACACTATTCCAAAATTGTCGTTATCTTTCAAAGCTCAGGAGCAGTTCATTCGTTACCATTGCATAAAAATATAGTTAAAGACTTCTTCAAAAATTTGAAAGTAATAAAAAACCTCACGCAAACTGTAACCTATAGTAATCCTTTCTTATGAACATATCACACTATGACACATAAAAAGCGAACATCATTAACAATAATTTACCCAATCCATTCAAAACCCCAGGAAGCACGCTTCACACATTTTGCTGACTCAAATTAACAACCAGACTTTCGCTATAATCATTTCTAACAATAGCATCTACCTGATAGCGTAATCGCCGAAAATAAATCCTGAAAACACGCCCACTCTGACCGTCATAACTACCAGAGTGTATACTTTATTCTCCCATGCAAATAACGCTTCGCCTACACGGCTAACCGGAACATAGCTGAGGAAGTCCGGTTTAGGCGCCCCTTAATAAATTACAGATTACAGACTCGTTAATCTAATCGTTTCTTTAAAATTACAAGGTGGAAAGTTTCTTTCGTGTAAGGTGACTTTTTTTTTATTTGCATAACAATTTTCACCTTTTCTAACATTTTCATTAATTTGTTTTTTTAATTCTTGGTAAGACGAGTGGCAAGTTCAGTCCACCTATTAAAATTTTTAAATATTGGGCGTTTCAAAATATTGTTAAATAACATTTCAAAGTAATAGTGGGGTAAATAGTGGGGTCACTCATTACAGTCCGTTTAGAGGTTAGATTAAAAAAAAATCTTTACTTCTTGATGTTTGTAAAAAAAGTTTCCTATTGATTTCCTTTTTCCATTTGATCTGTTTTATGCTTCTCCTTTGATTATTTCAATTAATACACACTTGGTGGTCACTTTTCTGGAATTTTATTTTAAAACAAATATATTTTATTATAATTAAGTGGAATTTCAAAATTTTGACCAGTATGTACTACTAATAATAATAATAATAATAATAATAATAATAATTTTTATTTTCCAAAAAGATTTACATAGGGTACTTAAGCCTATACTTAATCCTATGTACAATTATTTTAGGTTCCGCATCTGTTGCCGAACTGGGTATAGCCCGTACTTCAGCATACAGCGCCTCTATCCTCAGACCAAGTTGGATACATTATAGGTCACAAAGTACAATGTTTTCCCAATTATAACGTAAAAACTATTACTAATAATAAACAATTATAACTTATACTTAATATGTCAGTCCTCTCGGTGTGTCTGAAGTGTATGTGTGCGTGTGTGTGATGTGCATGAGTGAGTGAATGGGAGAGGGTGAGTAAAAGTGTAGTGTAAGAAGTTATTTACATTCAAATGGATTGTTATTATTATTTACGAACATATACCAATGTATTTTTCAGTTTCATCATAAGACATTGTCAGCAGAAAGGTTGTTACGACTTTTTTGACTGTGGATTTGTACATCGAATACACACCTAATAGTTTATTCGTCTTATTGTAGATGATCGGGCCTAAAAAGGGAAAGAATCTCTGGACAGCAGTCGTTTTCGCAGCAAAACTACGATCACAAACAGCATACCATCGACGCTTTTTGACCCTATTTGGGGAATATTTTAACAAAGAATGCTGCTTAAGAATTATCCTAAGTATAAACAGTTGTCGCACAGTCAATACCTCACTATATTCATACAGAAGTTTCGTTGGATACAGGAAAGGTTTAAATGTACAGACTTTAAGAATTGTTCTTTGCGCAACCTCAAGCTTTTTTAACGTAGTTTTGGAAGCTCCTCCCCAGGACGATATGCAATACGTGAGTAGCGACTGAGACAAGGCAAAGTAAATCCCTTTGAGAATAGCTGGTGGAACAACATGTCTCAATGTCTTAAATACATATATCAGTTTGCGAACTCTCTTTGCTAAATATTCGGCATGTTGTTTAAAAGTGAGATGATCATCTATTATGACACCCAGATATTTTATAAAATTTACACGTTCTAGTGGTCTACTACTAATTATACAGTAAATAAAATTTTGGAATATTAGATTCTACATCGATGTGTATTGTTTGTTGCCATTTCGTTATTTGCGTAAGGATTGAAAATGATTGTTAGCTCGCAAAATAAATTAATTTGCGTACCTGTGTAGATTAATGTTTAATCCAATAATTAATTTCATTTGGTAGCTTAAAGTTAATATTGAAACACTACAATCATTTCTTAATTTATTCTTATAACATTACAATGAAGTTCATTACTTAATAATACGAAAGATAGTGCTCTTAAGAGTTTGAAAAGGTAAAATGCCAGTGGCAGCAATCCAAACATGCAAATAAGCACTGCATACCCTGTAGTCCCAAACCACAGACTTATAAATGGAAGCAGACCTAACGTAACCAATCATGTTCCGTGGCAATTACCCACACATGTCAAATTTTCTCACACACTGCCAACACAGGGTTTGATTCGGATCAAGTAAATTTTTTTGTTGTTGTGCTTAGTTGGTATAACGATCAACTGGGTGGATTATAGGCTTGCAGTTTTGATCACACTGTTATAAATTTAAATCTGCCAATTTCTCGAATACTTCGATACGAAGGATTGCGAATGGAAAGGTTTTAGGTGTCCGGATTTAACTCAAAAAAGGTCGCGCTACTCGTTATTTTTATAGAAGGTTTACTCATTTTAAAACGATCAAGCAGATTTTATGATGACGTTGTTTGAACTATCGGAAAAAAATAGGCGCGTCAATTTGATTTACTAATATTAACTCGTATAAAACAACGTAAAGTAGGTTATTTATTTGAAATTTTATTAATTTGTGTAAAGAAAACAAGTTTATCATCCCCCGTTTAACATCCCAGTTTAACATTATTTCAATTTGTTATGAACAATTATCAATCAATTAGATATTCACATTTGTCCCAAACAAATATCACGCGAAGCCAATGACGCCTTGCGGTAAAAGACAGAAAGGTAGGTACATCGAAAAAATGCTGAAATTGCTAAGATTTTTTGATGTGCATGCCTGTCTGAAATCTCTTTCACGCCAGTGTTAAAGGTTAACCGTATCACAGTATCTGAAATACATTTTATTATGAAAATTGACTGTGTTTATCATTTTAATTTCTAAATATGAACACACGTTTTGTCTACTTTTTTTTTGGCCACGTTTTGTTATTAAGTGTGATATTATTGTGTAGCTCTTCGTGGTTAGCTTAGTAACATTTTCAGTCGTCCTATAATATTCAAGCGAGTTTTCAACTTTTTTTATAGACCCTCATGCAATTTTGTACAATTTGATAGTAGAGGGTGCGTCAGCAATAATTTCACTCACGTTGCCTTAAGTTTACAAGTTTAAAAATTGGCTTAAGTTAGGTAATTTAAAACAATTTTGTAATCACAAACATGTGGCGGCGTAATTTGGATTTATTATGAAGGCAATCAAATTGAGGCTCCTAAAATTTCCATCAAACACGTACATTGCGTATTTCCTGTTCTACAATTATGAATGATTACAATGAGGGTAGCCATAATTTTCTGTTATAAATGGTACAATTGCCCGTAGAACTGTGAAGATCGTTTAAAACTAAGCCCTACAATGTTAGCCATAAAATTGTTATTACCTTATAGGTTAAGTCCTAAAGTATTACCATATAATATAAAAGCGGGTAACATTGTACAGGAAATAGTAAAGGTTTGTGAAATATGTAAGGCAGACATTGAGGGTAGAATTTGTTTACATGTTTGTGAAATTACAATCTTGTGGTACGACTTGGATTGATGTGGGTGGATAGTCGATACTTATAGTCAATATTCCCAAGGAGAAGACTCTGGTTAATTGCTTATGTAAATCATGGATTAAAATAAACTTTCTTCGCTTACATTTTTAAACTTCACTATTTGGATCGATTTTTAACCCATATTATCTTAAAAATCACCATACTAAGTTTTTATTGCCTAAAAATATTTTCAGGTAATTGGACTGGAAATCATTTAATATAACAATGTAAATTTTTATAAAATAGAAAATACCTTTATTAATAAACTTTTACCTTTTAAAAGAAACTGATGAAAAAAGTAAAACAAAATGTCAACACAAGGGACGCCCTTCCTCGAACTTTCATTGTTGTTTAAACTTGTGTCCACTTTACTAATTAGAAGTAGTCTTGTCTCGTGTTAAACATCAAAGATGCTACTTCAAAGCTACTATGGGAAATTTATAACGTCAAAGTATTTCCAAGGATCTTTCGCAATTTTCACTGTGACAAAGAGAAAGGACACAGCAAATAGTAAAAGTACGTTAGGGATATTGGATAATAAGTATAGGGACGTATTTGGTAGGGATGTTGGGGGTCGGACAGGTAGAGTATTAATGAATGAATGAATTTTTATTTCACAGGAAAGCTTGCAGCTACTATTAGGTTGAAATTACCTATGAATGACTACTACCTATGAAATTGCCGTTTTTCACGAAATAAATGAAGCGTAATTTTTTTATATATTTTTTATTTCTATTAATCAATAGAAATAAAAAATATCAAAATAATCACCCATGCAATCAATGCATCTTTGCCAACGCATTGGTAGCTTATTGATGCCTTTCTTGAAGAAATCAGCTGGACGGGAGGCAACAAATTCTTCAAAGGCATTTTGTACTGCCTCTCGGGTATAGAATTTTTTTCCCGCCAAGAAGTTATCCAAATTCTGGAAAAAGTAGAAGTCTGGTGAGTACGGCGGATGATGGAGAACTTCCAACCCCAACTCTTCTAGCTTGGAGACCGTCTGCTGTGCAGTATGAGGTCGCGCGTTGTCGTGCAGGAGCAGTGGAGCCGAACGATTTACCAAAGCTGGTTGGAGACGTGCGAGCTTCTCCATCATTGTGTTCAGTTCTTCACAGTACACATCTGCAGTAATGCTTGTCCCGTTTGGCAAGAAGCTGTGATGAATTACACCCGCGTTAGACCACCAAACAGTGACCATCACTTTTCTAGGGGTAAGTTTTCGTTTAGGGCATTGTTTGGGTGCTGAACCAGGGTCCAACCAACGTGCTGAGCGCTTACGATTGTCAAACAGGATCCATTTCTCGTCACAAGTAACAATGCGGTTCAGAATTCCTTAATTTGTATGCCTGCTAAGCAGTGCAAGGCACGTCTCCATGCGTACTTCGCGCTGGCGGTCATTAAGTTCGTGGGGTACCCATTTGTCAAGCTTTTTTACCTTGCCAATTTGACGCAAATGGACCAATATTGTTTTGATGCTAACGTCGAAAGCTGCTGCTAATTCAGCCGTGGATTGAGTTTCATCAGCTTCCACAATTGCCTTTAATTCGTCATTGTCGACCAAAGTTTTCGGACGACCACGGGGTTCATTTTTCAGGTCAAAATTTCCAGAACGGAAGCGGGTAAATCAATAACGGGTGGTGCGTTCGTTTGTAGTGTTCGCTCCGTAAACGTCGTTGATGTTGCGTGCCGCTTGTGCCGCTTTGCTGCCACGACGGTACTCATACTCCATAATTACTCGAATTTTTAACTTATCCATGATGACGAAAAATGTTCGAATGCGTTGAAAACAAAACACTAACTATTAAACAAATGACGATTTTAGAAAAAGAATTCCATGTTTGTCAAATGAAATTAGTTTGAAATTAGAATTATCAGTCAAAAAAAAAATATTTTCATTTGAAATGGCCAGTACGGCAAAACGGCAGTTTCATAGGTAAAGACCTATTATTTATTATGAATACATTATTACATACACGATAGCCAAATAAAGTTGTCACTTATAGAGAAGAGTACTGTATACTTATATTTTAAATTACTTAATTAAAAGTGTTGCGAAGAATGGTAAATTTATCATGGTTTTGTTTGGGGTTTTCGATGTTGCGGCAACACGTTTTGTTAAACTTTTCTTTTTGTTTGTATTTCACTCATTGATAATTTCATTTTCTATATGGCGCCGGGTTCACCAAGCTCATTTAGCTTGGCGTTCGCTCGGCTCGCGCAAATGTAAAGATATAAACCAGCTTATAAGAAAAAAATTCACGATATGGCCGATCGTTGATGACCAAATTGTGGAATGTTTGCGTTTCATCGATGTGGCCAATTATGGTTGGCCACATCATGAAATCCGAACATTTCATTAAATTGTTGAGCATTTTATACAATTATTAATTCTATGATATGAGCACGACATAAACACCGTGGGCCCCAATAACCCGACAGATTTTTACCACGTATTTCTAACGCTACAACGAATAAATAATGTTATATCAACGTAGGTCAAAAATAAAACAATTAAGTTAAGCATTTCCTCATGAAAAAACCTATAGTTGAGAAAGTGAGTAAAACAAACTAATCACTAGATAAAAATATTAAAATACAAATATATAGAGTAGGCTCGCGAGTGACATCAGTGAGTCGCGTGTTGTCGTGCGATGTTTCAATTATTCAAAGAGAACCATTACAAATCATCACGCGCGCAATTCAAGTCATGAAGTAAGTTCGCTTTGTGCCATGGACTGAAACATATACTCGCAACTCCGCCTATCCTTCTCTCCTGATGAAATACCTTTTAGCTAAGAATATATATAAAATGTTAAAAGAAAAATCCGAGCCCCTGCCATCCCGAGTTTCGTTCCCAAAGAGCCACGCAGCCAGTCTCTTGCGTCTCGGACTATTATTTTGATTAAAAATATTGATATTGATTAGGCTTAGCGATTAAAATGTATCTCGGTTGAATTGCTTTCCAAACCACATCGGTGCAAGCCTAATTTACGTTTGTTACATGTTTACATTTTTGACTGATTTTTGTTAATCGCCTGACAAACACACGAACTATGCGGTCCCAAAGTAAGCAGAGCCTGTGTTATGGAAGACCAGAGAACAAAGAAACAATAAAACATTTGTGTTCGTCACACAAATCAATGCCCCGACTAAGACTCGATCCTGGGACCCCCGGCGTAACCCGGCCGTCAAATAAGATCAACTAGTTAAACAGTTTGTTTTTAAACTTAAAGGTGATACTTAATTCCTGTCTTTGTAACGCTTTCTTATAACTTATTTTATACTTAGCTAGATAAAATATGGTAAGAAGTTGTTTAATGATATTTTGTCAGAGATATTCAGTCAGCGTAGCCGAAAGACTAATGACAGATTCATGTTTTGTTGAGTATTTGGCCTACACATGCGTCACTAGTATAAAGCGCGAACGTTCGGATAAAGACTGTCTCCGTGGGTGAGAACATCGGAACTTTCCGAGGACAACGCCCGATAATCATTGTCGGTTGCCCGTAGAAACGTGAGAATGTACGTTGGTTTTTATTAATAAATATAAAAATAATGAAATTTGTCATCAAGTCTCGTTCAAATATCATAGGAAATAGATTTTTATTTACCGAAACACTAAAAAGAAGGTAATTACACAATAAAAAAAACGTAAACCTAGATAAATAGTTTAATGAAGAATCACAAAATAACCTGGAATGAAGTTTAAGTTTCTAGCTGTAACAGGAAGAAAATACAGTTGCCTATTAAATGTAGCAAATTATGCTCCGAAACATGTTTTCATCGAGATTAAATAAGTAATAAAAAGAAGGAAAAATATATTTTAAGTCACTACGCTGCGCTGATACATTGCCCATTACATAATTTCGTGTATATGGCATATATTACGTAAATATTACGTGGTAAATTTAATTAAATAAATTATGAATGTATTAAGCTAGCTTATATACAACACATTTCTATTAATTCTCGTCATTTAAGTTATTACATTACTATATTTTTGCTATGATGTTTCAGCCGTTTTCTGACTAATATACAAATAAGTACACCAATGAAAAAGTTTCATGGAGTCGACAATTGTATATTGAAACTTTATCTTCCCTTAGTAATCTCACTGCAGAAACAACTGCCTAAATAAGAGGTAGGTAATTTATATTTTCCCACGATTGCTTAATGTGGAATGACCGTATTTACACACACCTTGGGAATAATTTCTTAGGCATGACATTATTTTCCCCTACTGTCTTTTCGCTTTAATATCTTACTGCGCCACCGGCTTTACTTTGTCTAGAGAAAAGAGTGATGACCTCAAAATTTCGATACTATGACATTCGAACTTTCATAACAAAGTGTTTAAATGTGCAAATAAAAATGGAAATGATCATAAATCATACAATGGTCCATTAGCGTTGTGTATTAAATTAAACTGCTTGAAATTATAAGGATAGAAAGTTATCCAAAGCTGTAGCCGATATGCTAATGTAAGATATAAACGCAAGATATTTTGTTTATAGGGTATATTGTCTTAAAAAAGGAAGCACTGAAAGTCCCTAGGGAAATTTGAGCTTTTACTTAAAATGAACGCGGCTTTCAAAGGAAGGACTTTCAAAAATCTTATGTTCTATTTGTATTTGTCTTTTACTCTTTGATCTCAACAGAGAATCTTAAGTTTTAGATGCGAAAAAATAAGGTAAATTGTTTTGTGTAACTACTACTACTACTACTAACTACTACAAAAAATTGTACAAAGTTAAAAAAAGTAATCATTGTTATAGTACATTGTTGTTATAAATACAATCATTACTTTGCGTACAACTTAAAATGAAATGGTTCTTTCAGTTTTTATACCCGATTTCGAAATAGGTTCTATGATCTCAAGAAGTCATGTTCTTGGAGTTAAACTTATTGATGCAAAACATTGTAATTACAGTATAAATAAGAAAAAATTTAATATTTTGTGTTTTGCAATAAATAATTATTTATTAGACCCTAATAAAATCATCATATATGAAACTCATATAACTATTATCAGCACTACATCGTGAATTGACAAAATTCCTCAGAAAACATATGATTCTGTAATGTAGTTTTATACTAGTGTTTTTGTGTAAGACAATCAAACTAGGTACATGATCGACTCTAAAAAAACCTTCAAGTCCTAACTTCAGACGAAAGTAACTCTTTGAAAAGGACTTCCACTTTTGGGGTCCGTATCTGTTACCTATATACGTATTTTAATAAGGCTGTGTTAGTTCTCCAAAACTAAATTTTAAAATCTTAAACTCAGGTGTGGGTAAAAAGTGATCTTTGTTTGCGTAACATGTCGACTTATCGATGTGTGCAGGTTTCAATTTAAATAAAATAGGGAGCATATTCAGAATCTTCTCATAATTAAATAAACACTCTTATAACTAAGCGTGAACTACATTAATTTAACTGTTTAAAGTTAATATTATTCTAAGAAATGTTTTTTTATCAGACAAACTGGTAAGCAAGCAGATTGTAACAAAAACACTACTTTTACCCAAACATTTCATTTAGGCACAAAGATAACTTTTTGTTTAGTCGAACTTATGTAATTTGATTTGACAGCTGTGGCGGTCATGAAAACTCTGCGTGTTTTGCTTTACTCGTCTTTGATTTTAATCAAAAAGGAATTGAGTTTCGGAATTGAGTTAGACTAAAACATAATCAAAATAATATTTGGCAATGAAGTAGTTTGTTGGCTGTTGAAGTTTATATTATTATATTATAACAAAGATACTTACCTTCTTCATTTCACAATCATCGTCATTCCATCAAATTATTGAATGTAGTAAACATTTATATAAATATTTTATTATAAAACAGTGTTATGATATGACACAGGATTTAAAATGTGTATGTTACGTACGCTACCTACACCAATATCGACTAAGGATCTACCGATAATGTTGCATGAAAGGCTTTCAACTACTATAGCATCAAAACAGGCATTATATAAAAAAAATACCATGCAGGCTTTTGTACGCGGCCTTTTTGTACGATGTATGCGACCCGAAACTATTGAAAAAGCTCTTAAATTTGTACAAGAGTAGATCAACACTATGTACCTACAGCAACGTAACGAACCCTCTTTTGATATAAGATACAATTTTAATAACACAAAGTTTAATCATCTATGCATGCCTGTAATGAAACCCTTCATTCAATCATTAGACCCCATGCCTGTGATAAAACCCATTTATTCAACCATTTAACCGCAGCTGGCAACGACTCTCGTTAACCCAACCCAGTGGTTGGAGACCACATTCACAGCCTAACTTTAATTTACAACCTAATGCGAATTATCGCTCAATAGGTAACATGTCAACGCGGACGCAGCAAATGTTCCGTGCGCGGCCACCTAATTACAATCCCCAAAGTAACGTCTTTAAATTACCGTGAAATTATTTTATTTATTTATTTATTTATCATTCACAATAGTAAAAACATTTAATCTAGCTTCACTTCCTGAAAACCATTGCTGGTTTGCCTGGAAGTTGCAATTCCTCTTACAGGTAACTTAAGTCTAAGTTTTATTAACGACATAGTAAGTCACACAGTTATAATAAAACACAGAAACAATACAACCCAGAACCAAGGTTCTCAACCTATGATCGGAGTTCATAACTCTAATCTAAATCTAAGCCACCACCATTACGTGGACATGACTGCAGTCGACAAGGCAACCCGCCCCCTACCAACTACTTTAAATCGCGAGAAATGCATGTGAATGAATGTGTAGACTTAGACCCAAATTTTTATAACAACTTTTATTATGACAATGACTTTAATAACTATTATCCTGACTATAACCGCAACGAGTACGAACTTCTTCTACTTCTTGTAGCACTTACGACTCGGATTTTCGAACACGACCCCAATCAAACAAGCCAACATAGAATTAAATTTACAGACCCAACGCCAACTACCGTACATAAAGATACAAAATCCACCCCTTAAGCTTTTGATTGACACCAGCACCAACCAATATTTTATTAGTACCAAAGCTGTCCAACACTATTTTTACGACTTTCCACTTAACTATGATCCTTTTGAGGTCACTAATGTTCACGCTACGACCAAAAATGAATATTCAATTTGATTACCCTGTTTTAACGAATTTAAAGACCCGGATTTCAAAAAATTATTTGTATATGATTCTCACAAATACGTCGATGGACTAATACGACTTGACTTGCTGACTAAATGGGAAGCGAAAATTTACTTGAAAGAAAATACTTACTCACTAAGATGGCTAGTAACCCGATACTTATGTACGATTCGCGAATGAAAAGAATATTAGCAAACTCAAATACATTGACAGTACCGCTTTTATTCTCTCAGAACATTCACGTATCTCAAATTGAATATGTGGGTTTGACTATTTGAATGATGGATAATCGAAATGCAATCATTAGATTTATATAGAAGTTGGGAATAAAAAGTCGAAATTATATTCTAACCTCAAGAAACACGTGAAAAAGACGTGAAAACGTTGTTTACTTAATATGACGAATACGGTAAGAGGGTTAATAGGTTCATACGTGGATATCGAAACGATATTATCACCCTTGTCTCACAAAACACAACACGGAGTCCTATCTCAAGTAATAATTAAGTACTAACTAACTAGGTTAGCAACCTACGGATAAAACTCAAAGGCTACACCCTGTTTCATTCAATAGAAAAGACTACGCAGCGGGTAAGTAACTAACCACCACGCTTATTGTACATACAACAGCGAACCGTGACAAGACAATTGACATAAGGGCTCATTGAAATGGCGGCTTAATGCTTTTGATGTTTGATAAAATTGACAGTATATAATTTTTCTAGATGTCGATGAAAAAGTAAATGGCGTTGTAACGGGAATAATTCGATTTTATTATTTTTCTAAGTATCCCCAACAACTATCTTAATATTTGAGCTTGGTAAATACGTGTCTAATATTGGCCTATAAACTAAATATAGCCCGGTTTTGATATGATTGCAATCTATAAATATTACAGTCTGCCATTCTCTTTTGTAAGAGGATATTATCCCAGCTAACTCTACAAAATTACTAAGAATGCCCATCAATGCACCTGATGGCGAAGTGCTTGTTCCTCAACAAATGCTTGGTGGTTGCTTAATTAACGAGTGTCTTACGTCTGTTTGTGACAACCGAGGGATAGTTGGAGTCCAGAATCAAATGTGCAATGACGTTATATTTTCTTTAGACCACGCGGCAATAGCCGAAACTCATAATATTGAGTGCATGTGTACCGAACAATTACCCGATCGGGTTTTTTTTTTGTTATTAATAATTAGCAGGCGTTTGTCTTCCATCTCACTTGATGGAAAGTGACAATGAAGACGAGGATCATACACGCCTGTCCCAGACGTACCTATTCACTCTACACTTAAAAGCTCCAGGGTTTTATTTGTCTAGAAAAACAGACGCAGGCAAATCGTTCCACTCTTTGGCAACACGAACCAAAAATGAGCTATCGAACCGTTTAGTTCGGCTCTTCGGCACGCTAACCAATGACGTTTTGTCGCACTGACCATCTTAACGACGAAGAGAAAATAAACTTAACTTTATTATGTAAGCAGTACGCTGACGTGTTTTACATTGACGGTGAACCATTAAATTTTACGAACAAAATAAAACATCGGATACGGTTTACTGATGAAATCCCAGTTCATACGCAAAGTTAATGCTACTCTTTTGTACACCGACAGAAAATTAGGGACCCGATCACAAAAATGCTCAAACAAAAAATTGTTAGGCCTTCTGACTATGCCTGGAGCTCACCTATTTGGGTAGTGCCAAAGAAAATTGACGCTTCAGGAAAACAAAAGTGGAGACTCGTGGTAGACTTTCGGAAAGTTAACGAAAAGACTATTGACGATAAGTATCCCATCCCAAACATTACTGACGTATTGGACAAGTTAGGGAAGTGTCAATATTTTACAACCCTTGATCTGGCAAGTGGTTTCTATCAGGTAGAAATGAGCCCCGACGACAAAACCCAAAACAGCGTTTAACGTAGAACATGGCCAATTCTTACGTATGCCAATGGGATTACAAAATTCGCCATCATTTTTTCAAAGAGTTTTGGACAATGTCTTGAGAGGACTCCAAAACGTCATCTGCTTAGTCTATCTTGATGATATAGCGGTGTTCAGCACCAGCCTCCAAGAGCAAATCATAAGCCTTGAAAAGGTTTCTCAAAGAGTTCGCGAATGCAACTTTAAAATTCAAATGGATAAGTTGGCATTTTTAAAGCTAGAGACCGCGTACCGTGGCCATATCAAAAGTAATGAAGGCATTAAACCTAATCCTGATAAGATACATGCCATAGAAAACTACCCCTTAGTCAGAACTACTAAATAAGTTAAAAAAATTTTAGGATTAATAGTTTACTATAGGAAAGTTATACCAGATTTTACTTACGACATATTTTCGTATCTAAAGATTACAATGACTGTTCTGAAAAGTGCAAGACTCTTTTGATAAATGACCCCATACTGCAATACCCTGATTTTACCAGAGAATTTATTTCAACTAGTGACGCATCTAATGTAACTATTGCTATATAGCAATCCTTTCTCAAGGACCAATAGGCTCTGACAAACCGATCTCATACGCATCACGAACTCTGAATGACAGCGAAATTAATTACAGTACAATCGAGAAGGAGTTACTTGCTATCGTGTGGGCTACGAAATACTTCCATCCCTATCTTTTTAGTCAAAAATTTAAAATCCTGACAGATCACAAACCTTTGCAATGGGTCATTAGTCTAAAAGAACCGAACACACGACTGACAAGATGGAGACTGAAACTAAGTGAATATGACTTTACAGTTATTTATAAAAAAGGCAAATATAACACCAATGCCGATGCTCTTTCTCGAGTAGAAATTCATAATGACGAAATAGCGACTGTCAGTGATGAATTGTGTTCAATTTCACCGGAACCCTCAGAATCACCACCTTCTGAAAATGACAGTTCCTACTAGCCAAGAAAACCCAATACTCGAAATCCCTATAACTGACGACCCTTTAAATTAATTTCTTCGACAAATCCATATTACTGTGGTAGGTGACATAAAAAAAGACCAACCGATAGTAAACCCTTTGACATACATTACCGGGCAGCTTTTCAAGTTTCAATGACTGATTAGAAAATGACATAGTATCTGCTATAAAGGAATACGTCAACCCAAAAGTCAAAACCGGCATATTAATTGACCCTCCTTTAAGCATGTATGACATAATCCCTATTCTGAAAAAAAAATTACGGAGTTCCGCTATGAATTTAGTGCTCTGTAAAACTGAACTTGAAAACGTTAAACACTACCTTAAACAGCAACAGATGATTAAACAATATCATGAAGGTAAAACAAACCATCGTGGTATTAACGGATGCTACCTAGCCCTTTTAGCCCGCAGATTTTATTGGCCAAAAATTAAAGATCATATCTCATATGCAGCCAGGCAAAGTACGATCGTAAACCAACAAAACAACAATTTAAAGTCCTGCCGCCCCGTACCAAGCCTTTCGAAATAGTTCATGCTGATCTGCTCACTATTCAGGCTGAAAAATATCTTACCTTCGTAGATGTATTTTCAAAATATGCCCAAGCCTATCTCATAAGAGATGGTACCATCATAGGCATTAATACAAAGCCTTTTGCAATTCTGTACTCATCATGGGTTTCCTTTGACATTAGTAATTGACAATGGCACTGAATTTACAAACCAACTTTTTTCAGAAATGTAAAGTTATCAAACATCAAGCATCATCGAACTTTGGCTAACTCTCCTAAATCTTTAGGAGAGTGAGCCACCGTTATCGACCACCGTTATCTAAGGGTAATATTGAGCGTTTTCAACATTACTTGAACATTTGCGCATTCTTAAATTATAAAAGAAATACGAACCATTCATAAACTTTGTGCCGCTCGCTCTTGTTTCTTATTATAGTTCTGTACCCAGTTTTACCAAATGCCGACCTTCCGACTTAATAACGGGACATTTGACCCTAAAAACCCTTTAGATGTTGACTTGGCAGCACACTTCCTTCAACAATATATCCAGACTCATAAATAACAAATGAAAACGGTCTACCAACTGATCAGTGACTCTACCCTAGAGAACAAAGCTTATCGATAACAGAAATCAAACTCGGGAACCTGAGGTCGAATATCAACCTCAAGACTCAGTTTTTATAAAAAATCCTCTAGCCGCAAGACCAAAACTAGCTCCAAGATGCACCCAGGACAAAGTCTTTGCTGACCTACCCATTCACATATACACCTCAAAGAAACGAGGCCCATTGCTAAGTCTCGTTTCAAAAGGAAAACTAAAAATAAAAAATTGTTACAGGACACTGATGACCCTGACCTTACATCTCTCCACAGCGAGGAGATAAAACTTAACAAATTAGATGACGGAATTGGACTTCTTCCCTTTAAGCTTGGACAGACCAACATTATAACCCATTATCACTCCTTTTTGCAATATGTTAACCTTGACAATTTTTCAAACAGTGTAGTGACTTTACGAGACCAACTTTTTGACTTTAAAACTAGACTTCCTAACGACACGTATATGTTGTATGAACATCAAATAGATTACCTTCGAGAGAAAAAAGATAAAATAGAGTACCAATCGAAATCGCTGCAGCCGAACCCTTCTAAAAGACGTCGTAAAAGGAGGTCTTTTAGAAGGGTTAGGAACCATAATTAAAAGTGAGACTGGTAACCTCGATTATACGGATGCTATTCAACATAATAATGCTTTAGAAAATATCCAAAATAATCAGCATAAAATAATCAAAGAATTTAATAGCCATTTAAAAGTAGTAAAGTAAAGTATGTCAGTAAAGAATGGATGTCTTGTCATACTAACTTATAAGAGAAATTAAATAAAAATCAAATCAACATAAATGAAACTCTAAGCTTTCTACTTTCTAGCTTATTACTAGATGTTCAATCTCAGCGCGGCTACAGTCTTATGAAATTCACAAAATTTGGCCAAATGTTCACCATACTTAGTGAAAACTCGAGAGACATTATGACTGAACTTTATAGGTTAGATAATATTTTATCTTTTATCTATAGTTCTAGTATACACCATAGCACGTTAGGTATAGGTATAATAGAGGGTAAGTTAGAGAAACTTAAGGTCTTATATGAGTCAGAACAAATTTTAGGGTTATAATAAAGGCAATATTATAATATAACAAAACCAGGTTACTATTACGATAGCAATACAATAGTTATAGTTTTTAAATTTCCTTTAGTAGACGTAAAAAGTAATAATTTTTATAATTTATCTGTATTCCCCAATAAGAATAATCAGTCCCTATTACCTCCTTATCCTTTTATTGCAACACACGAGGAAGCTTTCGTGTATATAGAGGCTGAATGCCCGACGTTCACATCTAATCGGTATCTTTACGAGGAGAAATTTCTTCAACATGTTCACAGACAACCTGACTGCCTTTATCACAATCTTCTTTACCTATATCACAAGCAAATCACTAGACAAATCCTGTGGTCTCACAACACTGCAACTCTCAAAAGAAGCAGTTGGAGAACTAGATAGCAGATAATACGTCGTGACCAAGGTTCAATTTAACTGCGACAATGAAGGCTATGATCAACTACGTTGCAGCTACCTGATCACCATACCTCTCCGTTGCACTCTCCGGACCACGGAAATTACCATCACCAACACCAACGATGAAGTAAAAGGACAACCAATCAAAACCCTGAAGATGTCCTTCGCTATCAAAATGCAAGCTACAAATGCAATCAACGCCAGAATAAGTAGTATCAAATTAAATGACCTGCATAGAATCCAGAACAAGATCCTCCTAAAACCTACGATGACAGAAAATATAGACTCAAGCGTTCTTCACACAACCTTACCTTTCTACTCGTTGGTAATTGGCACCATCCTATTTGCCATCATCTTTGCTGCTCGTCGATACCTGAGGAAGCCGCAAGGTGTCCCCGTGGAAAAATCACCTCAATATGCTGTGCCAAAGACGATGGAAAGAAAATTAGAGAAAAAGCCGGCAACATTTCGCCAAACTTACTAAAATAGTTGCTGCTCTAAGGGGGGAGGTGTTACGCACGCTACCTACACCAATATCGCCGACTAAGGATCGACCGATCACAATCTCAATTCTGGGACAAACATCCTTATTATTATTGGAATTTATCGGAATATCAGCATATAATTGTTATTCTCTAAGTTTACCTTAATTGTAATAAATAAAATATAGATCATTCTATTCACTAAATCGATAAGCGATAGTGCTTTTATTGTACATTCATTTTAATTATTTTAATAAAGTAATTTAAGTATATTTCGGTTTTTTTTGGATCCTCCGGCTCCTAATTCCATAATATGTATGATTATAGATTTATTGTTATTAATTGTTTGATAAAAGATTATATTTTTTGTAACGAAAGAAAAATAATAATTAAAGATTATAGCCAGAAATTTTTGAAATCTTTGTAAGAGTAACTTCCTGTAAAATATTTAGATTTATTTTTATCAATGAAGTCTCCAATGTATACAATATTGTGTTATTCTATTATCTTACCAGGTGTACATCGTAGGACACGCTCCACCAGGCACAGAGTTCCGACATGCCCATGAGGGGTACTCCCCGGACTCCAACGCTAAGTACCTCTACATGGTTAGGAGATACGCTAGAATTATTGCTGGCCAATTTTTTGGACATCTTCATGCGGATACTTTCAGAGTAGTTTACGATAATGGTAAGTTTGTGGAAGTCCTTTATTTTTTCTGATTTGAAATGTTTCAATATGAATAATGAATGAGGATTTTATACATAAGAATCAATTAAGCAGAAGGGCTACATATTACTAAAAAACTTTTTTGTACACGTTATATTATCATATCACCCACTTTATTATTTGTGTACTAAAAAAATAACGTTTACATAATGACTAATGGAACAAACGAGCCAATTGTGAGTCGGCTTTCCGCACTGAGGGTTCCATATAAACTTGGAGACATGTAATTTGTAAAATACATTCTCGCTCCGATCACCACGCGGTGCGGACGTGCAAGACCCCGTTCTCCGTTGATCGGTCCCTTCCCGATATTCCGTGGCGCTCAGTCTACTGACGTCACGGTTTAGCGTGTTGGTTCCGTGCTACGGTTTTCAAGGTTTTTCTACCCCTCTGAGTGCTATCGAAGTGCGATTTTTCTTTGCGACTAAGCCCCTTAGTCTTCAAAGTGCTGTGCTAAGTTGTGTTGTGCTTGTGCTGAGTGCAGTTTTGTGCCCAGCGTAAGTAGTCTGGTTTCAGTACGTAGGATACTTAACGGTGACAACGAATTTGTACTGAACCAGTCCTTTTATTTTTATTTTATTTCTCTATTTTATTTCTCTATTTTATTTACTTTTTCTTTTCTCCTACTTTCATATTTATTTTTATCATATCTGTGTGTTTTCGTGTGTATTTGTCCTTTCTGTCGGTAAAGGTTGACCCTAACGCGGTCATCTCTTTACCTGCGTACCCTTTTTTTAGGTTTCTAGGTAGCGGCCTTCGGCATACTACGGTTAGTTTTAAATTATTCTCCCCAGCCCCCCTACCGCTGGTAGGGAGGTTAGCCACTAGGGTTCGCTAGGTTTTATTTAGGAACTCTAGGCATATATATATTGTTGTCCCTCCCCAACCCCTCCGAACATTCTCGCTCCGATCGCCACGCGGTGCGGACGTGCAAGACCCCGTTCTCCGTTGATCGGTCCCTTCCCGATATTCCGTGGCGCTCAGTCTACTGACGTCACAGTTTAGCGTGTTGGTTCCGTGCTACGGTTTCCAAGGTTTTTCTACTCCCTCTGAGTGCTATCGAAGTGCGATTTTTCGTTGCGACTAAGCCCCTTAGTCTTCAAAGTGCTGTGCTAAGTTGTGTTGTGCTTGTGCTGAGTGCAGTGTTGTGCCCAGCGTAAGTAGTCTGGTTTCAGTACAAAGGATACTTAACGGTGACAACGAATTTGTACTGAACCAGTCCTTTTTATTTTTGTTTTATTTCTCTTCTCTATTTTATTTATTTTTCTCCTATTTTCATATTTATTTTTATCATATCTGTGGGTTTTCGTGTGTATTTGTCCCTTCTGTCGGTAAAGGTTGACCCTAACGCGGTCAACTGTTTACCTGCGTACCCTTTTTTAGGTTTCTAGGTAGCGGCCTTCGGCGTACTACGGTTAGTTTTAAGTTATTCTCCTCAGCCCCCCTACCGCTGGTAGGGAGGTTTGCCACTAGGATTTTGCTAGGTTTTTAGGAACTAGGCATCTTTTATTATACTTATATTTTTACATATTATTGTCCCAACCCTCCCTAATGGATCCGCTAATCATTATTAACGCGTTCACCCAGGCGCTTGCTGCGGCAGGCGTCTCCATCCCAAAAGACATCCTAACGCAGGCCTTGCAGGCGTCAATCGCGTCCCCGGCCCCTCAGGCCCCAACCCCAGCCCCTCAGGCCTCCAACGCCCAGACCCCTCAGGTCTTTAGCTCTCCCGCGTCTCCCGTTCCATCCGATATTCGTTGTCTCATCCTCGCGATCATCTCGTAGGAAGCGTACCGCTCCCGGAAGCGATTCAGACTCCGCCACGTCCGAACGCTCTAAGAAGCGTTCGAAAAAAGCCGCGGTGTCTTCAACACCCGAGCCAACCCCGGTGTCTTCTACACCCGCCCCGGCGCCGCTCATGTCACTCGAAGTGACCGCGTCTCCGTCGGTCCCATCGAAGCCAGCGACGCGCTGCGCTCCCGTCCCACCGAAACCTCAGCTCCCCCCGCCCGTCTTCCTGCGGGAAAAAGCGCGCTGGACCGCAGTTTCTAACTTGTGCAAAGAGCACAAAATTAATTACTTAAAAGCCGCCAACGCTGGCGATACAATTAAAATTCAAGTCGCGACCGTTGACGACTTCCGCGCGTTCACCAGGTTACTTTCCTTAAAACAAATCGCGTATCACACCTACGCCCTCCCAGAGGAGCGTGAGATCCGCGCAGTACTACGGGGCGTCCCGTTCGAGCTCGCGAATGGAGAAATCCTCGAGGACCTTAAGTCCCAGGGTTTCCCGGCCGAAGCAGTGCATGAGATGCACTCCAACCGCGGTAGGCGTTTTCCTTTAGCTTTGGTAATCCTGTCAAATACTCCCAACTCGAGGGAGATCTTTAGAGAGGCTTGCACAATTTGCGGACTCTCAAACATCTCTGTCGAGCGTCCCAACCCCCGCGGTCACCCTGGGCAGTGCCACCGCTGCCAACTCTACGGCCACGCAGCGGCTAACTGCTCAGCTCCCCCCAGGTGCGTTAAGTGCCTGGATCCACATTTTACGAAGGAGTGCACTCGCACTCCCGAATCCACTTCCCCCCCTGCCTGTGTGCTGTGCGGCCAGTCCGGTCACACAGCTAACTACAGGGGTTGCCCGCGCGCTCCGCGCTCTACCGCCAAAAGGGTCGCGCCTAAACCGGCGCCGCCGCTCACTCCCGCTAACTTCCCGCCGCTGCGCAACCGGGGTCCCCCGGAAGCAAAGCCCGTTCAGCCGACGCCCACTCCGGCTCTGTCTTGGAGGCAGCGTCCGGCTGTCCCGCCTGCACCTTCCCGACCCATCCCAGCTCCCGTAGCTTTCGTAGGGCCGCGTTCTGCTCCGTCATCTTCACCTCAGTCGTCGTTGGCTGAGGACATGAAGACCGTGTTCGACGTCATTCAAAACGTCGACATTACGGAAATTTCTGTTCTCGCACGCAAACTGCGAGCCGCCCACTCTCCTCAAGAGCGTTTATTCGCGTTAGCCGAGCATCACTCGCTCCTAAGTTCGTTGTAAATTTTTTTTTTTTTCTATAAAATCGTAAATAAGTAAATTATAATGTCTAGACCCGCGAATCCCGCGTCCAGTCGTATTAAACCCAAGGGCTTATCCCTAGTATCTTTTAACGCTCGTAGCCTTAACACCAACCTTCCCGAGATTAAACTGTTCCTTCAGAACAAAGAACCTGACTTATTCCTTCTCCAGGAGACATGGCTTACTCCAAACCGCTCCAGGGGATTCGCTATACCTAAGTACGGGTTTATTCGTAACGATAGGTCCAACTCCGACGGTTTCGGCGGCACCGCTATATATTACAAAAGAGGTTTCCATTGCTGTCCTCTTCCTACCCCTCCTCTCCTCAACATGGAAGCCACTGTGTGTAGGTTGGCTATGACTGGTCATCCGACCATCATCATAGCTTCAATCTACATACCTAGTGGTACCAAACCAATCCGCAGAGTCTTTGAGGCCATTCTCGCCCTCGGCCATTCAGTCATTATGTTCGGAGACTTTAACTCCAAACATACTGACTGGACGTGCCTATCGACTAACACCAGCGGTGTCGCTCTCCTCGACATCACTAACTCCCTTGACTTAGACGTCATATCCCCCATCACTCCCACTCACTATCCCAACAACCCGACCTACTCTCCTGACATCCTCGACTTTGCAATTATCAAGCGAATCAATTTTGATCTAAGGTCTATCGAACCGCTCGATGACCTAGGCTCCGACCATCGCCCCGTCTCCCTGGTGCTAGGACCGCCGAACGATAACGTCTCATCTCCTAAGACCTTTACCAACTTAGAGGCTCCGAACTCTCCACTCGCGATCTCTCCCGAACACTTAGATAGCCCGGATAAAATTGATTCATTAGTAAATTCTCTCACTGATGCTATCAACTCAGCCATCAGTGACAACGAAAAGGTTGCTAAGCAAGGCAAACCCACGCTTCCCTTAGCCGTTAGCAATCTTATTAAAGCTAAGAACGTGGCTCTCCGGAGAGCCAAGAAATATCCCACGCCCGCCTATAGAACAGCTGCGAATCAGCTTCAACGTAAAGTTAGGTCTTGCCTCGCGAAAATCCGAGACGCTCAGATGAACGATCTCATGGCGAATATCTCTCCGTCCCACCAGGCGTACTATAGCATGGCCCGAGCCTTACGCGTAGACACCGCCTCTCACGTTCCTCCTCTTACTCGTCCCGATGGCACTACTGCCTTTGAAGTCGAAGAGAAAGCCGAATGCTTCGCCGACAGCATTGCCGCACAATGCTCGCCCAGCACGCAACCTGCTGATCCCTCACACATCCAGGCGGTGGAGGACGAAGTCCTTCGCAGAGACTCTCTCCCCATTACCGCCGACCCTGTCACAGTCTCTAATGACGAAATCTTGCTTCTCATTAGAAATCAAAAGTCCAAAAAGGCTCCGGGTGCGGATGGAATTTCCAACCACGCACTTAAGCACCTACCTCAACAGATGCTTACCTTGTTAGCTATCATTTTCAATGCCTGCTTCGACCATAGCTACTTCCCAAAAGCTTGGAAAGAAGCAACAGTCATAGGCATTCCAAAGCCGGGCAAACCTCTGAACGTGCCGGCTAATCACAGACCCATCAGCCTCCTCAAGGCAATGTCTAAACTTCTCGAGAGAGTCATATTCTCTCGAATGTGGAACCATCTGTTTCCAACGGATGGCGATCCTCTCATTATTCCCCATCAGTTCGGCTTTCGCGCGAAACACTCCTGCCCTCAGCAAGTCCATCGAATCGTCGAGTATATACATGACGGTTTCTATCCGCGTCGTTATAAAACAGTCGCGGTTTTCTTTGAGGCTTTCGATAAAGTCTGGCACAGCGGTCTCGTTTATAAACTCTACAAGATAGGCTTACCGGATCGCCTAGTCAGGTTAATAGCGTCGTTTTTCAAAAACCGTACGTTTCGATTTAAACACGAAGGCACGCTTTCTGCGCCTCGTCCCATAAAGGCTGGAGTCCCTCAAGGCTCAGTCCTCGCCCCTCTGCTGTACACAGTGTACACCAACGACATTCCCATCCCGCCGAAAGGCATCGAACTCGCCCTCTTTGCCGACGACACCGCACTCTATACCAAAGGCCACAGTGTTCGGCACCTTGTAACCAGACTCCAAAAGGCCGTAAACGCCTTTGGTGTATGGTTTCAAAAATGGCGCATCGATGTGAACCCTGAAAAGAGTTCTGCGATGCGCTTCGACCACAAACGCCGTCGTCCCGATGGCGATCCCCACGTTCGAATGCTAGGCATTCCCATCCCCTGGAAGCGCAGTACTAAATACTTAGGCGTCACATTAGATCCGACGCTTTCTTTCAAGCCACACGTCGAAAGAGTTTCGAAACTCGCTCGTCACTACTTAGGCCGCCTAAATAGCATGTTAGGTAGAAAAAGTAAAATGTCTTTCAGAAACAAACGTACACTTTACAAGGTCTGCGTTAGACCCGTCATGACGTATGCTTCGCCCATCTTTGCCCACGCCGAACCCTCCCTCCTGCACAAACTGCAGGTAGTTCAAAACCTCTTTTGCCGCCGGGCCACAAACGCACCGTGGTACGTGCGTAACGCGGACTTGCATAGAGATCTTGAACTGCCTACAGTACAACAACATCTCAAAACACTCTCTGAAGCGTTCTTCAAACGCTCCGAAACCCATCCCAATCCTCTAGTTCGTGATACAGTCTCATATACTACTCCTGTCTTAGATTCGAAGTTCAAAGTCGCTAGGCCTAGGAATGCGCAAGCGTACTCATCCACCAGACTGTCAGCCGATCTCAAAGCCCTTCTGGCCGCAAATTCTAATTCTAACGTAAATTCTAATTCTAACGTAATTCCTAATTCTAACGTAAATGCGAATTAATTCAATTTTATCTTGCAATTTTTAATTTTTGTAATTATTGATTTTCATTTTTGAGCACCTTCAGTGCTATGTAGTCACCTTCAGTGCTTTGAGCACCTTCAGTGCTATGTAATCCCAGCGGGTGACCCCTTCTGGGCCCCGCTAGCGCGGCCTCTTTCTCCAATTGGCCGTCGCTCAAATGAAGGCTGAGTGGCAAAAATGCACGAGCCGACAGGGGGTTTTTAGTGGGTATGGTCCTGGTAGGCGTCGGGACGAGTCCCACATAACTCTGGAATCGCGCCAGAGTATGCGTCAGGGCATTTTTATCCTCCTGCCCTTCCCGCGGAGGGAAACAAAAAAAAAAAAAAAACCAGCCCCTCCGCAATGGCTTCCCTAAGCTCTGATGAGATTAGGAACAAGTTACTTGAAAGTACCGGTGCTGAAGGCATGACTATAAATGCTGATAAGTATCGTTTCATGGATTCTCTTATCCCGCATATCATGGCGTTAATTCTCTTAATGGCCCCTCAGGCCACCCCAGTTCCCCAGACCCCTCTGGTCTTAGGCCCTCCAGCGTCCCCTTCCTCCAGTGACATGGAGTGCGAAGTAGACGCCCCACCGTGCCGCAAGCGCGCACCCGCGACCGAGTCATCCTCGGACGCCACCCCAACTGGCCCTGAGCCTCCCTCTTTTACGCTTGTTAAGAAGCGCTCTAAGAAGCGCTTGAAACAAGCCCCGGCGCCCTCGACGCCCGTCCCGGTGTGTCCTACACCCCCTGCGGCGTCTTCAACGCCAGCTGCCCTGGTGCCTTTAACACCCGCTCCGACCCCAACTTCTGTCAAGGCCAAGGTCCCACCACCCGTTTTCCTTCGGGAAAAGGGTAAATGGACTGAGGTTTCGACATTGTGCAATGAGCACAAGATCCATTACACCCGAGCGGGCAACTCGGGTGAATCTATTAAAATCTTAGTCTCGTCGATAGACGACTTTGGTGCTTTAACATAGCTCCTCACCGATAAGCAATATGCTTATCACACTTATGCTCTGTCAGAAGAGCGTAAGATCAGAGCGGTACTCAGGGGAGTCCTGTTCGAATTATCGAACGAGGCTATCCTGGAGGATCTGCAGTCCCAAGGCTTCCCGGCACTCGCGGTGCATAAAATGCACAGCAAGTACGGGAGGCGTCACCCTCTCGCTTTGGTGGTTCTCGCCAACGTCCCCAAGTCCAGGGAGATCCTGAAAGGGGTTAGCACTATATGCGGCCTCTCTGGGATCTCGATCGAGGCGCCTCATCGCCGCGGTCATCCCAGCCAGTGCCATCGGTGCCAGTTGTACGGGCACGCGGCGGCCAACTGCCGCGCACCGCCCAGGTGCGTCAAGTGCCTGGTCACTCACTTCACTAAGGAGTGCAATCGCACTCCTGAAACTCCCTCTTCTCCCGATTGCGTGCTTTGTGGCCAGTCCGGCCACACCGCAAACTACAGGGGCTGCCCTCGTGCACCCCGTTGTATGCGTTCCAATTCCACGAGGGCGGCACCCAAACAAGCCCCGCCCCTTTTTCAGGAAAACTGCGTAGTCGGGTTCCTCCGGCTGCAAAGCCTACACAGTCCAGGCCTGCTCCAGAAAACTGGAGGCTGCGCCCCGCATCGAATCCCATCCCAGCTCCTCGCCCATACAAACCCACTCCTCAATCCTCCGTAGCAGACGATATGCGTATCGTCTGCGACGCTATGAAAAATAATATAACGCGTAGTTATTATATATTATATCCAAATTTTTGGTAAGATTTACAGGTTGTGACGTCACAACTCAGTACCGTTTTGCATGGAGCGTTTTCTGCGCTCACAGTCGCTCCTCAAACATATTACTTTATCTAGAAAACTATTGACTGTAAACATACTGCTACTTCTGCAATATTTTTTTACTGTTGATAAAATATTTGAATATGTAAAAAACAAAAATTTTGTCAACCCAATTAAGTATAATCCACAACATTTTCTGAACAGTAAAAAAGTGACTCGGTATTGACATTGATATTATCTTAAATGCATCATCTTGCGAGTGAGAAAGAGCAACGACTGACGTCTTGCATCTTGAAATGTCGCATTAATACGACATGATAGTAAGGGACTAACATTTGTCTTGATTTTAGATTTAGCAGTATCGTGGGCTTTTCTGGCGCCTGCAGTGAGTCCACATCACGACCCCACAAGCTCATCAAACCCGGGCTTAAGGCTTTATAAATTTGACACTAACACTGGAAAGGTGAGTCACTACTCCAAATGCAGTATGTTAAACCTAATGTTTGAAATGTGTTATTTCTTACCTAGCTTCGTATTACTGGGCAATTAAATATTAATATATGTATGTGTAAAACTGCCTTAGATGAAAACATCACAATCTTTTTTTTATTAACATTCATATTATAATAAAGAAAAAGAAACAACTCCATATTATGATGATTGTGGTATTATGTATGATAATGATGACGATGAATGTGAAAGTCAATAGCAAAACCTTTTTGATGCACATTGACAGCCATAAAAATAAATTATTGACGTCTTATATGACAAGTATGGACAATTTGATCTTGTAATTTAAACACAATTTTAATACACTATACATATTTTTCATAAGCGATTTTATCGTTCTTTAAAATGATAACGTTTGCCCAACTTACGTCTAAAGTGTATCAAATAAATGACTTGATAGTGTCTGATATGACTAAAGTTCAGAACGAAGAGGAAGCCAAAGCAGCGCTTACATTTGGTAAACACTTGCTCTCTACTAAGTATTGGTTTATTCGTATATCACACATTCACAAAAAACGATATCTCCTAGTTCTTGTTGAAGACATTACTAGTATTTGGGCAATATCATTGCTTTTAAAAGCGATATGGAATTGCAGGACAAAAGATGTAGTCATGTCACAATTAGAAATACCACATTGGAGTATATATGATCAAGTACCTTTGGATCATAATAGGACTGCAACCTCTTTCGAGACGCTTGCCCAGGTTATGAAGAACGATCGTCAATGGTTTCTCACATTAACACCTGATGAGCAAGCCTTCGTAATGTGTGAACTATTGGCAGTTTCCGGGGGACCGGTAATGTGGGCTGTATTCAACAGAGTTTACCAAATATATAACAATTATAATGAGCTAACCAAAACTTTTGTTAATATCGACAGTAGTACGACACGTGTTACAAAAAGTTCCTCCAGTCATGATAAACATAAAAGCGTTTTTAAGGCTGATAAAACTGACACAGTTCGAGAAGCGAAAGACTCTGCAAGAAGCAAAGTCGATCAAAATCTGAGCAAAGAAGAACAGCTTCAGCAGGAAATGGACAAGTATCTAGGTACTTGGAATAGCACCATAAAATCCATGCGAGATAGTCTTAAACTAGAAGAGTTCGAAGTTCATTATAAAAATGGAACTAAAAATACTCTGTGGAAAGTTAATAGAACAAAACCCGAGACAACGAAAACGTTAGACTTGATTCAACTCTTGCCTTCTTACATCAGCAAAAAGATATTTTTATGTGTTCCATTTACCCAGTTAAATGATTTATCTCGCGTAAACAAATACTGGGCATATCTAGTTGAAGAAACAAAACAAGAAATCATAGCGAAACAAAAACTTAACGCTGATTTGCGTAAGATACGAGAAATAATGGTAAAACATGACACTACGATTGAAATGATAGGATTTAGAGAAATAAGAGAAACAGCTCAGAGCGCACAAATAATGTCTTCGCCACCACCTTCAAATGATCTAAAACCACTTCAACATAGCGTGTACACAAAAGCTAGTGAAAAATCAGGCGGCGGACAATCTTTTAAGCATTTTCTAAATAATAAATTCAGTAGATATAAGTTGATGCAAAATAATCCGAAACCTTTTCGTAACTTAACGGAACTTAATGAGCGTTTGAATTTAATTGGCGCTGCTGATGAAAACCTCTGGATATGGTGCGAAAATGTTTTCAATATAACTTTCAATGCAAAAACTCCAGGAGTAGTCCAAGGTGATAACGTAGGTGTTATACACTACAATAGTTTACATTTTCCCTGTCCTTTAATGAAAAAACTACTTAAGGTACCGTTATTTGAACCATTGACTAAGGATCCAACAAATCAAGGAAAGGCTCCTAAAAAAGTAAAAACATTACTGACTAAAGCACTTTTAAATATTCAGAAACACGATTCAGATAAAAGATTTAGTCTTTGGTCTAAAGACCTATCAAAACTGTATCCAGTAGTTAAGATTCCATCGTATAACTGGCCAATAAATTAGTTACTTTGTTATTATTTTATTTTTTACATAAATAATTTAGGTATTTTATATTTAAATGTATTGATTTGAATGAAATAAAACAAAAACCAGTTCTTTATTATTTATTTTTAATTTGACCGCTATTTTGTTCTAAAAATCATATTTATTTTAAAATAATTCGGACAAAATAAATCTGGTTTCAAATTACTTGAAATTTCAGCGTTTAAAACATGTATTGAGAAAATTTTCATTTCTTCAGATAGTTTTTTAGTAAGAATTCATTGATGCGCCTTTTTTTATAATCCGACGTAACATGCGTACTTTGCCATTCGATAAGTATAAAAGTAACTGATACAAACAGAATAAGAAAAGTTTGGTATGGTTTCTGTATTGTCGTCAAAAGAGTCTATAGAGAAAATAGTACAAATATATTTTTTTTACGGCTAAGACATAAAAATCAAAGCGTGAAAAAGTTGGATGTCAGTTTAGTTTGTCGCAGTTTTCGATACACTTGTATTGTTACAAAGTAATAATTTTTACTTCTTATTACTCACAAAGGTGTAACTCATGAAATAAAACAGAACTATTATTCAAGTCCTTTTAAAAATACCTCTAAAAAAACATTTTAAAAATGTCTAAAATTGATATAAATTCTAATGCACGCGCTGCTTGTATTTCACGACACAGACCCGATCTGCGTCCGGACCCGTTTGGACGTGTTGAAGGTCGCTCCCGGCTGCCGAGTCACGATTGTTGTCTCACGACTTCTCTCGTATCAATACTCAAACGCCACTCTCAGATCCGTTCTGCGTCCGGCCCCGCTCGGACGCGTTCGCGGTCGCTCCAGCTGTTGAGTCACGATTGTCGTCTCACGACGACAACTCGTTCGCAATACTCATACGCTGATAGCCTCTTCAGGGCTTACGTTGCGGCCGGTTTCGATCGGCTGCCAACCTGCGGTTCACCAACGGCCACCAACTCATGTCCCTTTGAGCACCTTCAGTGTGTTACGTATACTATATATTGTCTGTGCTGTGTCGATTGTATTACGTACGATTATGTTGTCTTTGCCGGAATTGTCGTCTCGCTCGTCTTGCTTGGTCTTATGAATACAAGTATTTTAAATGTACAAGACTTATTTTATTTCCTCAAATCAAAGGATACAACACAGTGCAACTTTCACTGCAGGCGGAAGACCCGCTAGCGGGTTTCCGCCAGCGCGCCCAACTTCCCGACGGGTGTCGCTTCCGATGAAGGCTAACGGTAAAATTTTACTACAGCCAACAGGTGAATTTTAGTGGGTAGGTGCCATTCTGGTGAGTCCCACATAACCCCCCGCAGAAGACGGTATTTTCCTGCGGGCGGTATGCATGACGCATCTTCCACCTCCCTCCCGCGAGGGTGCCTCGGCAGCAAAAAAAAAAATGCTTGTATTTAGTACCGGCCGAGGCCTTCCAGAGTGTGGATGTATCGCTCTTTTTCTATCTATCTTTATATGTCTATTTTATATCTAGCTATCGAACTCCATCGTAAATATCGAACGCTTGCCATCAATTTTGAAACTTTTGGTATGAATATTTATTTTTATTACAAATAATAAATTCAATATTGAAGTACTGCATTTTTCCAAGTATTATTTTACTAATAAGTAATACACAAATCTACAAAAGTCTTTGTTTTAGGTACCGTCACGGCTAAGGCTTAGGAAGCACGTCAGAATGCTAAGATGTTTCAGTAAAGAGGTCGATATAAATTAACAAGAAAATATATTTGAATATAATATATTTCACATAAAAGAAATAAAAAAATCGAGAAAGTCAAAATTTGTCATATAGTATAATCACTGCTTTATTAGACTTGAGGGCAACAGATATTTTTTTTATTTGAAATTTTTAAAATAAATAATTAACTTACAAGATAATTAACAGCTTTGGCGCTACTGGGAAGATCTTCGTTACATTCGACTATAGTAGTCGCTGGTTGCTCCTTGTTCATAGTGATTTTTAATCTATTAAACAATACCGAAAATGACATGATTGACATAATTGCATACCTTCAGCTAACATAATGAGCTTAAGGCGAAGAAGGTGTATATATTCCGATTTTAGCACATATAGTTTACACTGTATATTAATTAAAAGTCTGAACTTTTAAATACCCGGTAAAAAAGTAATCATCATCAGCTAATTGTCGACCCACTGCAGGGTATTTATCCCTATTTTTTTCCCGTGTAAAAATTATGTCAATGTAATCAGTAAATTTAATAGCTCTAGTCATTTTCAATTTGCTATACGGTATTGCACTAAGTAAGTGAGTAGTAATCACTCTTATCTTAAATCATAACTACCATAACAAATGTCTATATATTAATTACATTAATCTCTTTGTGAAGCACTTATTGTACCCAAATTTTATTTCGTCCCTTATGCAAAACATAACTCAAGTAATAAATTACATAAATTTATATTTCTATAAATAAAAACCAAAATATAATAACGTAAGATAAGTCAAATATATTTGAAAAAGTATCAAAACCATTTTTTTTTGTTCCCCTCCACGGGAAGGGCAGGAGGATAAAAAATGCTCTGACGCATACTCAGGCGCGCGCGGCCCAGTCGCCTACCAGAACCTCTACCCACTAAAAAACCCCCTGTCGGCTCGTGCAATTTTTTTGCCACACAGCCTTCATCTTAGCGATGGCCAATTGGAGAAAGAGGCTGCGCTAGCGGGGCCCATAAGGGGTCACCCGCTGGGATTTACATAGCACTGAAGGTGCTCAAAGCACTGATTTTATTTATTTATTATTTTTTTATCTTCACAGAACCAACAGCACTTAATAAAAAAGAAAAATACACAAACAATATTTTTATACATACTGCCAATTACAGGTTCCCAATTTTTAAATTAAACATATAAAAGTAGACTTTGCAAGATTACAGATAGTAAAACTACTGAATTTAATTCAATGGAACAAAGATTATAAAAAATAATAATGTGTAGTACACGACCAACAGCTGTTGATGTGTGTGTGTGTGTGTGTGAGAGAGAGAGGTGTGTGTGCGTGAGAGAAAGTATGTGTGTATGTGTGTGTGTTTGATTGTATTTGATTATAAGTATCACATTATTTACCCACTACCAGATTTAGATACGATACAATTCTTACAATTAGGTCATTAATTTCAGATTAATATTTTCTATAATTTTTTTCTTAAATGATATCTTCGTATGCTGGAATATATCAATAGTGTCAAACTGTTTATTATGACAACTAAGTATTCGACTAATAACCGAGTTTTTAGCGTAATTGGAGTGACTAAAAGGGATTGGAAAAGAGGACAGTGTCTGGTTCGTCTAACAGGAGTTCTGAGATGCATAGTAAGTGAGAGTAACTCGGGACTATCAATGCTATTGCTGCAGATATCATGTTAAAACAACATCTGCAGCAGGGATCGTCTTTCACTTAAAGGCAACAAATGGTAAACCTTACAAAGCTCCTTATAGTTATACCTTTTTTCATTTTCATACGATAATTAAGGGTTTTCAGAAACTTCGCTTGAATACTTTCTAAGTTTTCAACGTATTTTTTGTGAAACGGGCTCCAAACAACACAACAATACTCCAACACGCTTCGAACATAGGCATAATATAAAATTTTCATGCATTCAGGATCAGAGAATGGTTTAGTCACGCGAAGCACAAATCCAAGGCTTTTGTAGGCTTTTGTGACTGTACCAGAGATATGCACCGACATCGTCATTTTGGAGTCAAGGAGCACCCCAAGGTCCCTAACCGTATCTGTTGCAACTAGCCCTTTACCCTCTAAGCTATACTGATATACGATCTTTTTTCTCTTGCGCGTGAAAGTTATTTGAAGGCATTTTGCGACGTTAACACTCATACGATTTATTTTGTAATATTTGCATATATTGTCAAGATCAGCTTGAAGCTTCACAGCATCCTCGAAACATTTTATGTGAGCATAGATTTTTGTATCGTCGGCATACATTAGGTATTTAGCAAAACTAAAGCACTTGCTAACGTCATATAAATAAACTACATACAACAAAAGGCCCATAATAGAGCCCTGAGGGAACCCCGATGGGATGCTTAAAAATTCGGAGCGATGTCCTGCCAAAACAACAGCTTGCGAGCGATTTCTTAGGTATGAAGCCATCCAACGAAGGAGATCCCCACGGATACCAAGCTCCTGGAGCTTTCGCAGAAGGATAACATGGTCTACACGATCAAACGCTTTTTCAAAATCTGTGTAAATGCAATCAATTTGACCACAGTTATCCATTCCACGAAGCACATCCTCCACGAATATAGCTAGATTAGTACCAGTTGAACGTCCGCGCACAAAACCATGCTGTTGTGATGGGATGTTACGAATAATTAAAGGGTAAGTATGCTGATGGACCACCATCTCCATAACTTTACCTTAAATGTTTAATTTAGAGATAGGTCTGTAATTTTCAGCCGATGCCTTAGACCCTTGTTTATGTACTGGCACAATATACGCTTTTTTCCACACACTTGGGAAATAGCCTTCACGAAAGCAGCGGTTAAAAATTACAGATATGGGAACAGCCAAGGATTGCGCACAACTAACAAAGAAATATGGTGGCAGTTCATCACAACCGGCACCCTTAGAGCAATCAAGTTTCCCTAACAACTTTATAATATCTTGAGGCGTTACAATAATTCTTGTTAAAATGTCACTATGTATCAATGGCTCATCTACAAATTCAGAATAATCTTGAGCGGGAGGACTGAAATTGGTGCTAAAAAAAGTATTAAAAATATTACACATGTCCCGTTCGCCTGAATAAATAACATTGTTGAATTTCATTTCATTGGGATAATTTGATATATTTTCTCTTTTGAATTTAATATATTTCCAAAAAAGCTTTGGATAGTTTTTAATTTTCTCTTCAGAGTATTTTATGTAACTTGAATAACACTCAAGTTCCAATTTTTTAATCCGAGACCTTAATGTTGTAAACGATTCATAATCGATCGATTGGATTTTTATATTTTTCCAAAGTCTATGATATTTGGCTTTTTCTTTAATTAATTTTACCAATGACTTAGAATACCATGCTGGGTAATCGTAAGTGTAAGAGACGGATTTAATAGGAACATATTTTGTTATTGCCATTTTTTAAATCTCATAAAACTTTTCTATAGCCATTTGTAAATTCAAAGTATGTAAAAATGACCAGTCATTATCTGAAAAAAACACATTCAAGCTTAGGTAATCTGCTCTACAAAATAATTTTTTAAGTCTCTTTGGTGGTTTAATAAATGGGACAGTGACTTCATCAGTACATATATCAATTGCAGGGTGATATTTATCTTCCTTTACTAAGGGCGTCTGAGACTTAACCATGCACAGTGGTTTATTAGAGACTATTAGGTCCAAAAGTGCTTTTCATGTTAAATATATTGTTATATTGAGTAAATCCTAAATAAGTTAAAGTATTAATTAATTCAGATGATGCTTTTTGAGTTTCCAAAAAACCTTTTTTGAGAATTGTGGGAACGTTATTGTTCCATTGTATATTAGGCAAATTAAAATCCCCTGCCAAAATAAAATGATCATTCCGACTTGTACCAATTAATGTCGACAGAAAAGCTGTGAACTTTTGAATTCGCTCTGGGAGCGCGCGGTTTGGCGGAATATAACAACACATAATATTTAAATCATATTGCAAAGCAAGCGAGCGCGCCGGTATAGTAACTGCGATGCATTCGACGTCATCGAGGCGCAGACCGTCGCGGCGGCGGGCGGAGAGGCGCGAGGCGCAAGCGATCATCACAGAGTAGATTATTATAAAATTCGTTAGTCTTTGTGCGTAAACCGCGTACATTCTGATAAAAAAGTTTCAAAGTGTTATTAGTCATTAACACAAGTAAATATCTCAATTGAAAATAAAAATATGTTATTAAAAGTGCATCGTAAAGACCAGCTTGTGCAATATAGCGTAGCGAGGATAGTGATCAATTTTGTTATGACAGTAATGATATATTTTTGATAATTTCTATTTAGTATAACGACAGTAATCGAAGGATAAGCAACATTAATCGAAAATAGAACTCCTATGATTCTCAAACACAGTTGTAGGCAATTATTACAATTTATTCGTTTTATAGGGTTTCTGTTAATTAAATATATATTAAACAAACCATTGTTAGATTTTAGTAACCAAAAGTTTTTAGGCGATGCATTAACATCAGGAAATATATTATGAAGACGGTACTGAAAAAAATATAAATTATGTTTTAATTCTCCAGCGTAAACAATGTTATACTTGGGTTGTAGTGAAAACATAAGTATTGTATATAAGTGCATTAATACAGTTATTGTATAGTGTTCATGTAGTGTTGAGTGTAATGTGTCGGAGTGAACCACACTGTGTGATATTGATATTAAAGAACAAATGAGAAATAACAAAGATATTATATTATTTTTTGCAAACAGGCTAATGACACTATGGGAATTGGAGGCGAAGTTTCGCTTCGACGGATGTAAATTCGACAGTTTTTACTCCAAATAAATTTTATATTACATTCTTTGCATTTAATTTTACATTGTTTTAATAATGTTTTATTGTATTTAGTGAGATGTTCGTTTATATAAATTTTGGATCCAAGTTTAGTGTTGTCCCCGAAACCGATGTCCACGGATCTAAGTCCTCGATGCTTGCGAGCGGCCACCACGATCGCGTCCTTGGTGCTGCGGTGCCGGAGCCGGGCGACGACGGTGCGGCCGCCGGCAGCACTCGCAGTCCGTTGCGGCTGCACACGATGAGCGAACTCCACTTCAGCCCTGTCGACGTCGACGCCAACTTTTTTGGCTAGTTTCACGACTATGTCGGTGGTATCTTCGTCGTTGTGTTCTGGAACGCCGACTATTTCAATATTTTGCAGTCGGCTCCACTGCTGGTGGCGTGCATGTTCAACTTCAAGGTGCTGGATTAGTGTCGAATTAGTGTCTATTTCTTTCCGCATACGAGAATTTTCTTCCTTGAGGACTTTCATTTCTGCATTAGTGGCGGATAGGGTTTTCATAAGGTCATCATACTGTGCGCTTATATACTGTAAAGTGGACTCAATTGTTGTGATTTGTTTTTTAAAACAACCAAGTTTACTTTTTATAGCATCCCGCACCAACACCTGAAGCTCGTGTTTAGTGGAAACGATGGTTTCCGTCTGCCGCTGAGATTCACTAACACCGCTTTTTGGTGGGTTTGTTTTTCTTATAGTGACGTTATCGGAGGCGACAGTGGCGCCGTGAGGGCCCGGATCCATCGTTGTGCATTTGACGGGGGTGTCGGAGTTGTCACCGATCTTTGGCTGTTTATTCACGCAGACAGGACATATCCACGAAGTTAATTTCTTTGTAGTGTCGGGGCTGATACCAACGCAAAGACAGTGATAGGTTCGAACGCAGTTAGTTTTAGTGCACGTGATTTTATCAGTGGATTTTAGTGACTTTTTACAAGCTGTACAACTAGACATAGTGTTGATTATTTAATTTTTAGGTGTGTAGTAGATAGGGGGTACCTTTAAATTCTCTTAGCGTATGTTTGATAGGGTACGTGTGCGATAAAACCCGATGTTAGTCGAGCGGTGCATAGAAAGAGATAAATTCCAACAGCCTGTACTCTTCACGGGGGTAAGGTGTAGGTGTGCAGCAGATCAGCGCAGTCCCCGCTCGCCACAAAAAAACACAAACTTATTTATACCACAATAGACTCTGATTGCTTAATAGTAAGGGTTGTATTTGCTAATCACAATCGAAATAATTTACGAGAAATATTACTACACGTCTACTTCGAGCAATGTATTTACGACAACTGAAGGTGAATACATAGCACTGAAGGTGCTCAAAATGGAAAGTAAATAATTGAAAACATAAAAAATTGAAAAATAAAATTGCATTAATTCGGATGTACGTTAGAATTAGAGTTTACGTTTGAATTAGAATTTGCGGCCTGAAGGGCTTCGAGATCTAAAGTTAATTGCGTGGGTTCGCCAGTGTGCGCGTTTCTCGGTCTAACGACTTGAATTTCAAATCTAACGGACGCGGGATTTAAGGCGTTATATTTGCTTATTTACGAATTTATATAGAATTAAATTTATAGCGAAATTAGATGCGAGTGATACTCGGCTAACGCAAATAAACGCTCTTGAGGAGAGCGGGCGGCTCGCAGTTTGCGTGCGAGTACGGAAATTTCATTAATGGCGACGTTTTGAATGACGTCGAACACGGTCTTCATGTCCTCAGCCAACGACGACTGAGGTGAAGATGACGGAGCAGAACGCGGCCCTACGGAGGCTACGGGAGCTGGGATAGGACGGGAAGGTGCAGGCGGAACGGCCGAGCTAAGAGACCTTTGGTCCATTTGAGGGCTTGGTACTACAATATGTAATATATAAATATATAATATATGCCTAGGTTCCCTAACAAACCTAGCACCTAAACCTCCCTACCCGCGGTAGGGGGCTGGGGACGACGCGAAGTGGTGCCCCTAATTCGGACAGCACTGTACCGTCACCTTGGGAAAGGCCCAAGTGCAATGGGATCGGGTCAGCCGGTTTCTCCTTGGCCTGAAGGGCCTTGGAAGCGCACCGGGGCACCGCTATCAGGCTTGATTGTCACCGTTAAGTATCCACCTGATCAAACGCGAGTCTACTACGGAGTGTGTTGTCAATAAATTGATAGGCCGTAGACCTGACGAAGTTGGGTTGCACTAAAAGTGCGGGATTGACTACGTTATGACCGGCCGGAGTCGGCCGCAGAGCGAGTCTCTGACTACGTAACAGGCGCCAAGCGTCAAGTACGTAGCCAGAAAAACAGCCCGAGCCTTGCGAACCACTATCGAATTTAATCGACCGTAGTAAGCTCAGCTCTGTTGTTGCTGCGAGACCGACTTAGTTGCAGCCGATCGAAACCTGCCGCAGCGTAAGTCCTACAGAGGCTTATCTCAAGTCGTCGAGGACGAAGCGAGATATTGTACGAATCACAGCGTATGAGTATTGCTACGTGTTGTCGTCGTGAGACGACAATCGTGACTCAAATGCTTGTGCGACCGCAAACACGTCCGAGCGGGGCCGGACGCAGAACGGATCTGAGAGTGGCGTTTGAGTATTGCTACGATAGAAGTCGTGAGACAATAATCGTGACTCGGCAGCCGGGAGCGACCTTCAAGACGTCCGAACGGGTCCGGACGCAGATCGGGTCTCTCTATCAAAACCATTGCAGACGCGCTAATTGACGGCCAGCGACTGTATCATACAGCACTGTAGATGTGTGCATGTAATGGATACGTGTGCGTGTTGCAGTTTACCGATTCGGGAGACCGTTAATTTCTCTAATTTCTCTAATTTAAAGGCTCTTAAAGCCTTTATACAAATCAACGTTTTCCCGTTCATGACTTAAATTTTTTTTACATCGATAAAATTCTCGTTTTTTGATTTGCATGACTAGAATAAAATACCAATGATATTGTCTTAACACAATGTAATTTTCAAAGGGCACAAAATGCAATTATACAAGAAGGGTTAATTTGTTTAGTGATTGAAGTTGGAGCCCAAAATTAAACTACTAAACTCATTCCAAATCACCTTTAAAACATTTTAAAACACTTTCACTACACCTGTGCTCGTGTTTATAGTCAAGTAAAAGTATAGTCAAATAAATGATTAAAGCAAAAGTTAAGAGGTTAAAAAAATTTGAATATGCTAACTTTTTCAGTGTCAATAAGACAGTCTTTAGTTAAATATTTTTAAATATGACTTTAGAATTAAACACATAATACATAAAAGAACCACCGTACAAAAGCGACGCTCTGCGCCCCCCACCAGAATCAATTACCTCACCTTACCCCGCAGGTCGCGTTGAGGCGTAGGCCCGTAGGTTCTGACAGGCTGTCAACTCTGACACATTACACTGGAAAACTATGCATTAAAACTGGCTAATCGTATAATATTAGGTCCTTGTATATGAAATTGGCGTTTTGTCGTACTGGCTAGCCACTTTGATCTGTATTCTCCTCTTTGGTAAAGAATTCCAATTTCAAATTAATACAGCTCACGCATTTGTGTTTAAAAAACCGTAATTCATTTTTCTTTGCGTCATATAGTTTACAAAATGGAAAACTTGAAATATTGCGTTGTTTACGAGTACGAGTTCCACCGTGGCACCAGTGCTGCAGAAACGGCTCAAAGTATTAATGTTGAGTATGGCGGCGATGTCGCAAAAGAAAATACAGTGCGTTTTTGGTTCCAACGTTTTCGTTCTGGAAATTTCGACCTGCAGAACAAGCCCCGTGGACTCAAATCAAATCGTTCACTATTTGATAAATCCATTCTTAGAAAGATTTTTTTATTGTAAACCAACACAAACAACTCAATTCGAAACAAAACAATTATTCGAAAAAACATGAATGGAACTATTTTTTTTGATTTTTTAGTATCACCACAGTATCGCGCTAATAAGACAAATGAGTTTCACACATAACGACCGAAAGGTTTGAATAGGAGGTGAGTTTTCTTCCGTGTAAAAAAAATAGTGAAAATTTGCTATTTTCTTTAATTTTTAGTAAAACGTTTAGTTGAAAAGATTGATCCTTATGAGCAACAGAATCCATTGGTTCAATGATACAGGATGTACATTTTTTTGAAAAATTATTCGGGTCCATTTCCGTCAAAAGTAAAAGAATTTTGAAAAAAAATAAATATGCAGTTATTGTTTTCTTATAAATCGAGGGCACGACTCCTTTCACGACTTTTCCCTAACTGTCGTGGTTTGGGACTTGGCCATCACCGCCCTTCTCAAAAAACTGCCCTGTAGAGTGTAAGGGGCAAATTCAAAATTCAAATTCAAATATTTATTTCTCAACATTGACAATTACTTGTTCTTATTGACGTCAAATAAAACATGATTCTACCACCAGTTCGAAAAAAACCTTCGTGAACACCCTCAAACGGCACCCGTTCACGAGTTAACGCGGGATCCAGCCATCGCCCTCCTCAACCATATTAGAGGGAAGTGAGCGACCCGTCACCCGACGCTACCATAAGAAGACGTACTTTAGTGACAATGACGCTTTAGATATTCATCGGGACGAAGAACTCATCGCACATACAGACACATTACACATGCTTTGTTACAAATACTAGTACAATCCTGTTAATGAGGGGATTATATCCAAGGGCTTTTATCATCCAAATAATCGGATAGTTTATAATATGCTCTAGCACACAACTTCTCCTTTATAGTTTCTTTGAATTTGTCAATAGGAAGACCTTGGATATCCTCAGGAACCTTATTATAAAAGCGTATACATTGACCCATGAATGAGTTAGTGACTTTATGAAGCCTGCTATTATGATCTGCCAGCATATTTCTTCCTCTTGTGTTAACATTGTGCAGATCTTTTTTTCTTTTGAACAAGGTTATGTTCTTTTTAACATACGTTAAATTTTCTAAAATATATTGTGAATGGAAGGTAAGAATATTTATTTCCTTAAATTTACTTCTAAGTGACACCCTTGGACCGAGCTGATAGATTGCGCGAACAGCCCTTTTCTGCAGAATAAATATAGCATCGATGTCGGCAGCACTCCCCCACAACAGAATACCATATGTCATGAGGCTGTGGAAGTAACCAAAATAGACTAATCGAGCAGTTGTTTCATTTGAAATTTGTCTAATTTTTTTAACAGCATATGCGGCAGAACCAAGCCTTTTCGCTAAGCCATCAACATGCGGTCCCCACTGGAGTTTGGCGTCTAAGGTTATGCCCAGAAATACAGTTGAGTTTACAGGAATCAGTTCCTGGCTCTTAACTACAATGTTTGTGTTTACCTGTTTGACATTTGGCAATGTAAATTTAACACAGTTCGTTTTTTTTTCATTGAGGAGCAAATTATTAGCTGAGAACCACTGCTCTGTGTTGGAGATGCATTTGTTCACCGCTCGATAGTCAATTTCTTGTCTTTTGATTTTAAACAAGAAGGAAGTATCGTCAGCAAACAATATGACCTCGCATTGATTCTTAACGACCGATGGCAGATCATTAATATAAACTAAAAATAGGAAAGGACCGAGAACTGAGCCCTGGGGCACACCCATTGTCACTGCCGATCCTGATGATTTTTCTCCATTTATTGCAACTTTCTGTTTTCTATTAGAAATATATGATTTAATCAAGGCAAGCGCTCGGTTTTTAATGCCGTAATGGTGCAGTTTCATGAGTAGAGTAATATGATCCACACAGTCGAACGCCTTGGACAAGTCACAAAAGACACCAATAGCATCACACGACTCCTCCCAGGCACTGAATACGTGTTTTATGAGCTCAACACCGGCATCGGTTGTTGAGCGACCCCGCGTGAAACCAAACTGCTTAAAATTCATTAAACTATTACCGTAAAAATGAGAGAGTAATTGATTTAAAATTAATTTTTCAAAAATCTTACTGAGCGTTGGTATAAATCATGCATGGCATAAATCTAAAGAAATCATTTGATAAATCGATGTTTACGTGCGAAAGCATTATTATCGTGATATTAGTTGTTAGATTATATAAAAATTCTAGGTTTTATCAACCAAATTAAAATATGATAAATTTTCATGCTTCGTTTTGAATAAGGAACTAATTTTAAATAAATTATCTAACTAGACCTTACAAACCAATTATCCTTGTTAATTATATTAATATCCATATCACATAAATTAGTATCAGTAATCCAATGGAACAGGTAATTGAGATATCAGACTGGTAGCAGAAGTAAAAGAATGGTAGCGAACCTTACGTAATAATTGAGATTTTATTGATTCTTGTTGTTTAGAGATTGGTTGAAGAACCGTCAAATCGTTTTTTTTCCTAAAGAATTGAAGTAGTCAACTTTTGCGAACTTAATCTGTTAAGTACAGTTTTGGCCGACTATATCTACTACAATAAGTAATTCAGTTAGCAACCCAATTTTCAAACTAGCTTTGCTCGAAGAAAATACCTTACAAAACGCAGTGTTTCAAAAAAGACTTATTGTACCATAATACGACAAATTTTTTGATTTCAGGTGCTAGATTACACGCAGTATTTCTTGGATTTGGTGGCTGCCAATAGGCCGGGTAGTACAGGCCCCGAATGGGCCACAGAGTACAACCTGACCCAGTATTATAACCTACATGACGTGTCAGCGCATTCGCTGCACAACCTTGCAGACAAACTTCGGATAGGCTCACCGCAGGAAACTACGATATTTAATAAGTAAGTTCTATCTTATGCCAGTAACTAATGGAGCGAATGCCAGCATTAATAAAATATAATTCATAGAACTTAAATATATAATATAAGATGTAAAAATTTTGACGTCTTAATACAGAATATGACACTGTGCTCACATACCCAAGAATAATGTACCAAAATTAAAATTAAAAACACTTTTGATAGGTATTTCCGTGCCTACAACGTGCGACAAGAAACCCAAGAGAACTGTGACGGTGCGTGTGCGCATCAGCATTTCTGCGCGATCACGTGCCTCGAACACGTGGCATATCGACAATGCGTGGAAGCCGCCGCCAGCGCACTTGCCGCTGCCGGCAAATCTTCGGCAGTTGATGCGTCACTGGAACTTTTGTACGCTGTGGCCTCCATAACCATCATGGTCTCCGTTGCGTCGTCCAATGTTTAACTAAAATGTTATCGGTGTCATAGTATGAAGACAAAATTAAGGTAGGCTTAGTGCTTACGTATATTCTGTTACAACGGGCAATGTGTAAGTTCAACTTGCGTAATCTAGATAAGTAACTAATAAACTTTAGCTTGAGTTTAAAAATCATTCGTATATTGATACTGTTTTTTATTCTGAATGTAACTTTTTTTATCAGGAATGTAACTTATGAGTACATATTTTATTTACCTATTGTATACTTTTATACAAAAGCACAATTTGAAAGAACAATTTTCATTAATTATAATAATATTTTTATAAGTGTAGAAGTGGTCAGGCGATGTAAATTCACCATAATGTTTTTGTCCTAGGTATATGGAAAATAATAACCTAAATAGTTTGTGTCTTTTTTTGTTATTTTTTAAATCTTCGTAGATAATATTTTGGATGTATATGACGCATTTTTGCCTTTTACAAGCCACGTAGTGATTTATTATGTGTTGTGTTCTTTTTTTGTATGCAAAAACAAACTTTTGCATCGTAAAATTATGTAAATAAAGATTATAAACTTTATGTCTATATGATTATATTAAAAACTTTAGTGAAGCTTTTTAAATATGTGATTTAATGTTAAAATAGGAAACTAATGTAAGCTCATGTTATTAGGAGGAAGCTTCTAATAAAAATGTGATCTAGATGTAAGCTAACTACAAGATTATAAAAATTAAGCATCAAATATTAAACAATGGAATATTAACCCTATAAAGCTAGTTATGTAAATATTTTAGATTCATAGATAGATTTAGATTAAAATTTTGTAAATGAGGAGCAATTAGGAAATAAGAACGCACCTATTATTCGAAACTGATGTTTAGGGGCAGTGTTTATCCATACATTGTATGATGTTGCTGAAGTTTGAGGCGTATGAAAAAATTTGAAATGAAATAAAAAAATATACAATTTGTATATAAACGATGTATGTTTGCCATGAACAGAAAAAAAAATATTTGATTTCTTGAAATTGGAAATGTATCACAAAATAAAAACGAATGCCCGTTACTTTCTATATAGAGCAAGCTGTATATATAATTTTTTATTGATCATCAAACACAAGGACTTTGGTCAAAATGATTGTTAGCAATCAAATAATAAGGCCATTTCATTTTCTTGTTAGCTCAGCTTGTCTTTCCTCGGGATAATAAAAGTGAGTCATAAAGTATCAAATTTGAATGCAATGTTAAATATATCCATGCATTGTGTATTTTTATAGAAATGCATGACAACAGAATTATTTACTAAATCAGTATTTTTATTGATTTTATAATGATTTAAAAGTACTCATATGTAAATATTTTTTTTAATTTGTTGCCAAATGTATAAGTTAATTTAAGACATACAAATTCAACAAATTTAAATATTTGTAATATTTTGGGATATATACTAGATAAATTGGAACACAACTTTTGAGATATTGCAAATATGCGAATGATTAAAATATATAAAATTTAACTCTAGCCAAGTTTTACTAAATTAATTGATATGTTGTTCATTTCACTTAAGATATTAGAATTATTTAATTACTAATGAATTAACTTGTCATTATAAGCACTTTTGTTACCATTTACAACATAGTTGTTTTCATTTGTTTTGAAATAAAATAATGTATGAATAAAACTAGTGTTTCAATTCAATTAAGCACACATTTTCTCTGCGGTGCATACAAGTTTTACAAAGCGTAAACAATCGTGTGAAGGGCAGTTTTTCGTATTGTTTACGACGTTTATCATGTGTTCGATTTTGCAGTTTTGATTTTCTACATTTTAAATGAAAACGGGGAAAGAAAATTTGGTTTCTGTGTTTAAGTGCTTAAAGTTTATTCTCAAATTTATAAGTCTTATGCTGTATAAAATATTCAAAATATTGTAGTTTTCGATTTATAAGGGATTGGGAAGTCAATGTTTATTCAAGGTATTTATTAAACAAAAACTACTTGTAACTAAAACCTTGATTTTTTGTTTTCAAGAAGAACTATTGTTTTTTATTACTTAAAATGAACCACGACCTTAATAAAAGCATAAAATATAAACAAATTCATTGATTTTCTTCCACAAAAAATCTTGACCTATATTTTGGAATCTTCAGATAATTAGCTTAAAAATAAATTCGCCATAAAACATTTAGTGTGTGATTTCTTTAGAAAAGTAGCAAAATATTAGAATAACTATAAGTTTCGGTTTCACATATCTCAGATAGCGGTGTTTAGTAGTTAAAATAGCTCGTAAGTTATCGGCCGATTCATGTGGCTGTTAAGGAATTATCTGGCATATAAGGTTAGAGTTGCGGGAATGAAAACAGATATCAACATTGTTGCGTCCTTTGGGTAAACTATGCATAAATAAAGCATTCTTACATGGATTTACACGAATTTAAAGAAGACAAATTTGACGATTATTTCTATCGTATTACGCGGCCGTATAGGCCGAGTAATTTGTTCAAGACCTGATTGTTTTGAATACTCAATTATGAGATTTTAGAATAAGATATACTAAACGGGTTATTGTTAATATTTTCTCGTTAATAGAAAGTAATATATAAACTACAACGGGCATTAAGTGAAGCATCATAAATGCAAATAAAATTATTTGCCTACATTAGATCTTACAGCTGAAATGCAGGGGGACTAAAATATGTTTTTTTTTTAATATTTCAAAGTTATAAATTGGTTATTCATCAATATGGGAAGTAAAATGAAAACAAGAATGCAAAGTCTCTAGTAAAATCTAGAAATTCCGAAAATGTGAGTATCTTATCGTAGCCTAAATGGAAAAGAAAGTAAACCAGGATGGTGAGAATGCATTCGGCCGCTAGTCCTTAAGCGTTAGCCGCCGCTGGTTCAGCCACTAGTCTGCTAATCTTCTAGTAAAGCAATTGATACAAAGATGAGGGATGGTTCTTTTTCTTTATGCAAGTGTAATTTGCATAGTTTATATTCAGATAAAAGCAACCGTTCATGTAACGAGAGTAGTAAAAATATATAAATAAATGACGGCCGAATGGCTTCGGTAGTCGCAGGTTCAAGTCCTGGTCGGGGCATTAATTTGTGTGATGATTACAGATGTTTGTTCTCCGGTAATGGTTATTTGTATTGATGTATGTATGTTTATTCTGGGTTTCCCCCCAGTTCGCTGTATGATCATTCATAATACAAGCTCTGATTACTTTGGGGCCATACAGTCGGTGTTTTAGTCTGGTAATTTATTAGATTACGGTTTTCCCGAAAATTTTGTACCCACTACCCATCGGAAATATCTGCGAACCTCGCTGGAATGCGCTTCCCCGCACCACGCCCCATTTTCGCCTATCCGGTACCGTAGCCAACGCAAGCGCCGACGTACGTGTATTATTCTTGCTTTCCTAATCGCATTATTGTTTATTATTTCTCTGCTAGTGAAATATTAATAAACTACCTATTTAGTGTTGTAAGATGAGTAATGTTTGTTTTTTACCCTATAAAGTACAGAATGATCTAATTTTTGTATAAAAGTGTAAAAAAATAGATACACACAAATAAATATCTTTTTTATTTTTACATCTCAAATTTTTTTTGCTATCTCTCCAGTTGCATGACGTCAATAAGTCAGCTACGCAGATATTTCCGACGGGTAATAAGGTTAAACCTGTAATGCCTAACTCTCTCATTTTAACGGCTTAATCACAAGTGAAAAAAATCTTTTCATAAATAAATAAGATTACAATATTGATATAAGATTAATAAGATATAAGATTATAATAGTATATTATGCAACTAGTGAATAAAGGACGGATTTAAAGCGAGGGCCGTAGATGTGTCACGAGCAAGTGAAGGATTCTAACGATTGAATCACGAGCGTAGCGAGTGATTTAAGATGATTGAATCACGAGCGCAGCGAGTGATTCAACTGTTAGAATCCTGAGCGACGCGAGTGATTCATGGCCCTCGATATAAATTCGTACTTTATTCAGGAGTTGCATACTATACTTTATACCATGACTACGAGAAAAAGACATAATTTAAGCTAAAATAGAAATTTAATCGAGAAATAATAAATGTTACATTAATTGAAGTGGACATTAAAATTAGAGCAATGACTGAAATTAAGCGTAATTTTCTTATTATTATCATTAGGGTGGTCAACTTGTGAAACAATATTTATTATATCAATGTTATGCCTTGTTTTTACAGTACACCGCAACATAGAATATATACTCCATAATGTCGATGACTTCCTTTTCTTCGACAGTTCATTAAAATAAGTTAAGAAAACAGACTCAGAAAATGTGCCCGAAGCTTGATTTTCATTTTTCCATTTACAAAACTCATCGTAGGGTTTGATGTAAACCAGCCGTGATTTGTTGGGTAGCAAGTTTTCTACAATATCGGCCGCCTTCTCTTTCATAAATTCAGGTGTTAATACAATATCTTCTTCGTCACTTGAATGCATAATCGATTTATTATAATTCAATCGATTTATTATAAAGTAACACTAAACTTTGTGTCCGTACAATTCACAGTAAGTATTTGAAATGGCGCCAATTCACGATTTTTTTTCTATAATGGCAGCAAAGAACACAAAACAATTTTTAATCTAATGCCAAACTCCTTGTCGCAAATATCGAACAATCAAATCTCGAGAATTTATTTGCACCAAAGAGTTTGAATTTCGAATCTTAGCGCAAGGAGTTTTTGTAAGCATTGAAATGGAGATCGGATATATTTTGTGTTGCAAATTCAAACACCAAAACAGTAAATAAAAACAAAACAGTGAATAAAAGGCCTTTTTATTCACTGTTTTGCGTGAATAAAATAAGCTTTTTAAAGTAGGTATGGTATATATATTGTTACACGATGAATCGATATTTAAAAGACCTCTGACAACTACATCGAGTTTTAGATCAGCATAAATTTACATACCCATCAAAACTCAACATCGTTTATGCATACAATAAAAGTCAAGCTCACCTTCTTGCTTAACTTGATTTGGTTTTTATCTGAATTAATATATGAGAGTTTTTAATTTATACATAGATCACACATATTATAACAAACTCAAGCTTAAAGAATGATGGCAAATCCAATACATTTTCTGCCTTACATAATATCATTTAAAGATGGGAGAAAAAAGATAATTTACTTTAGAAAAACTGATAATTTTAGGTTAGGTTTTTACGAATATCACTTATTCAACTGTGTGGCACTAATTTTATCACTGCTCAAACAAATCACTATTAGGATTTTAATTATTTACAATTACAAGGACCTATAACTTTTTATCAGCAAGCAGTACAAAAATAATAACAACTGTTATTCATCAATACTTTTTCAAAGTGACCCAAAAATTGCCATTCAGTTTATGAAACAACGTTCATGTTGCAGTAGTATTCTTTTTTGTTTTTTTAGGCCTATATCACTGTTTAATTGCCACTTTATTTTTTTTTCTGTGAATATTTTAATTTAAGCCTGTACTCTAGGTATACACCGTTTTATTCATAATCCTTTTATAAAACTGTAACTGCAACTAAAATATGTTTTGTCTCTTTTTGATATATGACAATGTAGTTGATAGAAAAAAAATCAATGCTATAAAGTATTATGAATAAGGTCAGTAAGATATTAAGCGATGCATAATGATAGCTATGGACTCAGATGCCATTTACCAGTTGATCACATGGATAGAACGATTAGTGGATTGTACCAGTTATTTAAAAAGGGTAGGTATTATACAATAAAAACACGAAATTATATTTTTTAAACAATTAACACATCGCGAAGACATGTCACAGGCTATATCCAAATCGGTAAGCTACGATTGTCCAGGAAGGCTTGCAAAGTCAGGTGCCAGTAAACAGAAGCAGTCATTGTAAAAGAATCGAAATAGCAGAGAAACACAAAATGATAAGTATTCGCGAACGCCACAGGGAACGGAATGATTAAATTCTTTTTTTATTCTTAAATTGTTTACCCGATTCATATATATTCCTTCTAGAAAGGCAAAGGAATTTACTTATGCAGTTACGTCGTATGTTTGAAGTTTTTATTTTATTATTAAAAAGTAGCTTACTTTATTTTATTTAAATTTTATTTTTACTTGTTCGCTTGCAACGTTCTTGTATTGATCAAGTAATTACCTGTATTTTAAGTCGAAAAGAAAAGAAAATAATGACATATTTAATTATGACAAGGCTGTATGGCTTAGCTACTTGCCTGCTCTTACGAGCAAATAGAACAAACAACAGCAAAAAGCAAATGTTTCCGTAATTAATAACTTAAATCCGAAAAATTACATTGATTACTTTTTATACCGATCTTTAAAAATGAAATGAATTTTGAAAAAGTAGGGGATTTTTTTTATTGATTTGTGTTGTATTGTCGAGTGTGAACGCTTTGTCGTTTTTAAGGCGAATCTCGCCATCATTCTTTTTATTGAGTATATAGTAAATATTGGACGCACATACTCGTATTGCTATTTTAATTCATTCGAAGTCTGAAAAGCGACTTACAAGAATGACGTTCTGGATTATACCCAGAGATCGGGATAGGTTATATTTACCTAAACTTCGGAGAACAGAGACAGAAAGTCGAGACTTCCTTACGACGACATTTTTTTCCCGGTATTCGGGAAAAATTTTAAAGAAGTTGAAAATAAGCTTTATTTAAGATGGGTAAAGGCTATTTTTTACTAAACTTGCAATTATACTTTTTCTTAAATAATCTTAATAATCATATTTAATTTTCGGATAGCAGGGGGAACGATGCCAAAACTTTCATCAGGAACAGGACTAGGAAGACGGCCACTCCGGTTCATACCTGATGCAAAGGCTCGATATAGCCAAACAGTGCGGCAATGCTGCAAGAGTTGTGGGTACTTTTGCGTCGGGTTTGGCTAGAGGCGGAGTCTTTGACTACCCTTAATCTTAGACCTAGAAATAAGTTTCTATATTTATATTTTTGTTTATACTTCAGAACATATTTAATTATATTGACAAAGTTAACCTAAATACTGTCGCAAACAATGGTAGACAAGTCAAAAAAGACATCAACTTGTATTAATATACGTAAAGTTGTGGTACAGAGGTTTAGGCATTATAACATTACAAAAAATAAACCATCTAATAAACCATCAGTTTATTTCAATATAAATAGGTTAAACAAAGTTGTTGATGATAAAATTGTATTCAAATAATGTCTCTGCACTTTTTCCTTAGAAACGGAAGTTCTAAAATATTGTGATTTTGAAAAGAAGACGAAAGATATTTTATCAGCAATTTCAAGGCTCGTGATTCCGAGTAAAAAGAATTGCAGTGCTTTAAAACGTTAGTGTCCGTTACGATATAACAAGGATAATACCTTTGAATAATGACCTTGTTTATTATTCAAAGTTATTTCAAGACATTGAAATGGCGTCAAATATTCAGATTTCTGGCTCTTTTTCAGTCCATATCCAAAACACTTATTCCTACAAGTTGTTTTGTACAGAATGTTTAGCAGTTTACAAACCCTAATCTTTTTTCCTGTATAACCATTATTAGGAGAGTTATTGAAAAGTTGACTACCAGGTCAATAAGTAATAGAACTTTTATTAGGATAGAACACAAAGGTCATCCTCCTTTAAAAATTGTTTCGATAAAAAATATAGTTTATGGTGAATATAAAAATTAGATATTTTCGACACTTGACCTTTGAATAGACATTCGATGGGGACTTAGTATTTTAATAATGTCCCAAAGGTCAGAAGGAAAGCATAGCTTTTGGGCGGATTAATGCAATATCTGTTTTGCTAATATAAAATTCTTCTGGCATCGGCTATTATTATCTCATTATAAGGAACTATATATGTTAAAAAAAGGAGAAAAGCAACTATACACCTTTGTCTCCTTGAAATCAGTTTATTTTCAAATTAAACGGAACCACCAAAAGCTAATTTAAAAGAAATTATAAACATAATAAAAAGTGTAGGAATATACCACGCCCTACTTTTTTAAAGTCAGTTAAAAACGTGAAAGCAATACTCTTCTTTGATAGTACTTTTATTTTGAGTATGATTAAAAATCTATTCATTTCTACCGTACTTTGTTTTTATAAAAGCTACACCTCAACATACGTGAACGACTTAGAAAACTTATAAAACAAAAATAATAAGATATGCTCACTTGTACCAATAAATGTATTAATTCACTAGATGATTCTTACCTTATAGAGCAGTTATGCTTTAAATAATTTGTGTATTGTGGTTCATCAAAGGTGACATGCGAGTTTTCTTTCATAGGCCTTGTGTGATATTTGTTAGGCACGCTGGGGACGCACTAAATGTATACAGCATGAGGATACCAGGGCTTTAATATTTTCACTTATAATATTTCACTTATATGCTCAAAAAAATGATCTCCAATCAAACATACCATGACTCCGTCTGATACGATGTACAAAACCCATAATGCATAGTCTGTTAAAAATTACCCTAAGAACAAATTTCTATAAAAAACCATTGAAATGATGAAATGAACAAAAACAACGCCCAACTAGCTTGGTTCACTGCAATGTTTGCAACTAAAGTCATAGTCAAGTGTTCATAGTTTAAAGACTTAAGCTACTCTACTGTGGGGAAATACCGCTGAAACCAAAACGATCTTTTTTGTGTAGAAAAGGTCTATTTGTAGAATATATAAACTAGAAAATAGATAATCCCTGACAAATAAGTTTATAGATATTGGTATATGAGCCCCTGCAGCACAATAATATTTATGTATGTTCACATTAAAATCAGTTAATTTAAAACTAAGAAGGATAACCAAGATCATGATTACTATGTCTAGGAACGACCACAAGTAAGCGGTTCCCAAATTTACGCTTGCTAATGCAGCAAATCATTAACCGAAATATTGTGTTAATAAAGTACGTTGTGTCAATAACAAACCGCAGTCAATTAAATTCCTGTCTTTCAAAAAAATCAAGGAGACATAATGTCAGTAAGTGTACTGTGTAACAACAATCAAAGATTATGTGGATGTTAAAAGGGTGTGGGATTGAGCAACTGAATTATATTAATAACACTAAACTGGCTATTGTCAAATGGATTTTGGTGCTAGCTTGATTTTCGCCAGTTTTGGCACTGGATGTAGCGGCTGAGTATTCTTGTACAAAATTCAACAAAATGAAATATGTAGACTTTCGATTCTAGATTGCTTTGAGTAATGTTGGCTAAGCTATCTAGTTGTTTCTCAAGGTTGCCTACATTGACAAATTCTTGAAAAAGGGTGGATTTAGTGAAACCGGGGTCATTCCTATATACATTTGCAGGCGGGAGTTCTTGTTCATTTTATTATCATTTCTCAAACTCAAATTCAAAACGTTTATTCACCAAACAGCTACAGCTCAACACAACAGTTAACAAAACACAAATACAACAAGTAATAGACAAAAATAAAAGAAACGCATTAAACAAACAAGTGCATTGCAACACAAAACAAAAGAATTTAAAAGAAATTAAGTAAAATTATCAAAACAACAAAAAAACAGACAACTACCTTAGATAAAAACATTGAGCCGCAGCATGCTTGCCGAATAGGGCACATCTCGGGATGATGCTGCAGCCATAGCTGCAGCGCGGATTTTCCGATATGCCCTATCCAGTGTGTTTGCGCGCTAACGCAGCTACTAGACAATTATAAGTAAATAAACACAACACAAATAAACCAATAGAATATAAACACATACATACACATTACATATACATACATGTACATATATAGCGAACTATAAAAATATAACAATTTAAACTACTAAAAGTTGATATTTAACTATGAATTTTTACATATAATAATCATAAAACGACCGGACAGAGGTGGATAATATTGCATAATAAATGAATAAAACGTTTATTTATACACTCGACGTATATGTCGGAACAACATGCACCCCACTCTGCAAACTAGACTGATATTTAAGAAGAAAATGGTAAAAAGATTTTTTGAAGGAGTATAATGAGTATAGACATACCTACGGCGTTGATATATGGGGTGACATATGTGCGCACACGCATTCTGCACCCGGTGTACAATGCGATCCTTACACGCAAGCAACCTCGGGGGAGAATAAGCGCATCGCACAATTGAATACGCAAATCTACGATCAGAAAGTCACGTATAAGATACAAAATGCTAAGCTTGAACAAGCATATCTTAATTGTCAAAGCGCAGTTGCTCATCAGTTATCACCCCCAGATTACGAGCCTCTGTCACCCTAGCCACTCGTTCACCCATTACAAACACGTTGGGATCATGAGCAGATACAGGGAGGATCTGCTTTGAAGAGCCTAAGATCATTAGTTTGCTCTTATTTGGGTTTATGACAAGGGTATTCGCTTCTGACCAGGGCGAGATTCTCGCTAAATCCTCATTAATTGTATCCACCGCTGCTGTCGTCTCATTTGGATCAAACTGGGTGTCATCGGCGTACATATGGCGGATGTTCGTGCACAAATCGGCTGCATATAATGTAAATAGCAGGGGTCCTAAAATAGATCCCTGTCGAACGCCTCTGATGACGGGAGATGCTTTGGAAAAGATATATTCCCCGTCCTTGCGTATCAGTCTCATCATCTGAGAACGATTGCTTAGGTAACTCCAGAACCATTCGACAGCAGTGTGATTGAAACCATAATAAGTTGTTTTATCTAATAGTAGCGGAACATTAATTGCGTCTATTTTTTATATTTTTGATCTCGACAAATAAGTTAAGTTTCGTAAATTTTCGTATTGAATCGTACATTACATTAATGAATATTGAAATTAAAAGCTATACGTTGCGAAGTTTTGCCTTGTTTTAACAAAACGACAACAGAAGTACATGACTTTTGAAACATGCACTTTAATTATATTGATGTAACTATACTAACTTTATCGTTAAATACTATGAATAAAACCTACAGACTAAGCGAGAAAGTTAAATATCTTCGTTAATCGATATGCAAACGGTTTAAAGACTTAATTTTTTGGAGAAGCTTATATCTTTACTTTTCCCAACTTAAAGGCAGCCTATGGCCAGTAAAATGGTACGAAATACGCACTAATTTATGGACTGTATTAAGTCGCGCTGCTGCTGATAATAAACTACGGAACTTTAAGGTTATTTTATATTAATTTATAAACGCCTAATTATATTAAAATAAATGAATATGAGAGAAATGAGTGAATATGAGAGTTCAGAGCACTCGGGCGCTGCTGTGAATCGACTGGCATGGAGCGGCCGGTGTAACGATGTCGCGCTGTCTAATTTTCCGATTAGACAAATCACAATAATTATGACCTAGATGCATAAAATGCTAAATTTCAAATATCGTTTGATGCTTCGAACAAAATAATACAAAAAATGAACATCAATAAATAAGGTGTCAATAAATAAACTGTATAAATGATGTTTATGAAATAGGACATTTTATTGTTACTACAAAAAATACTTGAAATAATCTTTTATCATTAACGAGGTATTTTTCTGAATAAAAAGCATAAGAAAAAGTGCATTGGGTGGTTCGGGTGTTATATCTATAGTAGTAGTAGTATTGCTTCATATAATGTCTGAAGATTACTACTGTATTGAAGTATCTCGAGGACTATTCTTTTTTCTTACTTTTAAAAGCAACTTTGATGAAAACACCATAAGTAATTGTAAACTCAGTGTTAAGCAAAAAAAAACACAAGGAACATTTTAGGACGTCAGTAGAAGTTAAATATTTAGTGTTCTATAAAAAAATAAACTGGTGATTTTTCCAATTTATGGGAGTAAACGAAGTTTCTGTTCTACACTCTATTTCGTGTTTTTAGATAATCAGTTATATACAGCAAATTTAGACGACACGGTTTTTACCCCTGAAAAGTCGAATAAAATTCGAAAGATTTTAAAAAGTCGAGACCATACCATGACTGATTTACTTAATTACTTAATTGAAAATATTTTTTTTTGACTGATAATTCTAATTTCAAATTAATTTTATTTGACAAACATGGAATTCTTTTTCTAAAATCGTCATTTGTTTAATAGTTAGTGTTTTGTTTTCAACGCATTCGAACATTTTTCGTCATCATGGATAAGTTAAAAATTCGAGTAATTATGGAGTATGAGTACCGTCGTGGCAGCAAAGCGGCACAAGCGGCACGCAACATCAACGACGTTTACGGAGCGAACACTACAAACGAACGCACCACCCGTTATTGGTTTACCCGCTTCCGTTCTGGAAATTTTGACCTGAAAAATGAACCCCGTGGTCGTCCGAAAACTTTGGTCGACAATGACGAATTAAAGTCAATTGTGGAAGCTGATGAAACTCAATCCACGGCTGAATTAGCAGCAGCTTTCGACGTTAGCATCAAAACAACATTAGTCCATTTGCGTCAAATTGGCAAGGTAAAAAAGCTTGACAAATGGGTACCACACGAACTCAATGATCGCCAGCGCGAAGTACGCGTGGAGACGTGCCTTGCACTGCTCAGCAGGCATACAAATGAAGGAATTCTGAACCGCATTGTTACTTGTGACGAGAAATGGATCCTGTTTGACAATCGTAAGCGCTCAGCAAGTTGGTTGGACCCTGGTTCAGCACCCAAACAATGCCCTAAACGAAAACTAACCCCTAGAAAAGTGATGGTCACTGTTTGGTGGTCTAACGCGGGTGTAATTCATCACAGCATCTTGCCAAACTGGACAAGCATTACTGCAGATGTGTACTGTGAAGAACTGAACACAATGATGGAGAAGCTCGCACGCCTCCAACCAGCTTTGGTCAATCGTTCGGCTCCACTGCTCCTGCAAGACAACGCACGACTTCATACTGCACAGCAGACGGCCTCCAAGCTACAAGAGTTGGGTTTGGAAGTTCTCCGTCATCCGCCGTACTCACCAGACCTTGCGCCTACAGACTTCTACTTTTTCCAGAATTTGGATAACTTCTTGGCGGGAAAAAAATTCAATACCCGAGAGGCAGTACAAAATGCCTTTGAAGAATTTGTTGCCTCCCGTCCAGCTGATTTCTTCAAGAAAGGCATCAATAAGCTACCAATGCGTTGGCAAAGATGCATTGATTGCATGGGTGATTATTTTGATTAATAGAAATAAAAAAATATATAAAAAAATTACGCTTCATTTATTTCGTGTGTGAATCACAGACGCGTAACTGTAGGCACGTTTCACACGATCAATGACATGCCGGATGTAACCATACATAATGACAGTCGCAGCGTCATAATGTACTGACTGAAATGTGACATTGATATGAGCGCTCTAAATCTTATTCAACAAGAAAAATATCAATGACAAGACACTAAAAGAGGCAAAACTATCTACTCAATTTTTCTCTTGTTGGAGTATATTCATTTTATGCTGAAGGAATTTTCATTGTGTTTCGCACTTACATGCATTTTAAAGATAAAAACTTCGATTAACGCTATTAATAAGTGTATTAAGAGCTATATCGATTACAAGTCTTTCTACAAGTTAGCTGTATTTTTTTATAAGCTGCTTAGAAATATATTATACTGTCATCTTTACGACTCCACTTACATAACGAGAGCGAAGGGCATGAGCTAGTAAAGTAATTAAAAACAGCTGACCTGGGCGTTTTAGCGTCTGACGTCCTGGTTGAAAATATTCATAATCTGCAATAAACCAAAAAGGTTTACGTTAGCAAAATGCTTACGTACACAATTACAAAGCTTTATTTTAATTATGATTTGTAATTAAACCTACTACATAAATACAATGGCTATGGTATAAAAAATTTAATAAAGAGAAGAAGCGGATATATTAATTTTGTTTTGTAAGCCAAGACCTGAACCGAAATATAAGTAAAACTATGAAATTTTGAATGTATAAGCTTACATAACCGAAGTTAGCCTTCCAGTTAGAATACGTATAAATTCTATGATGCTAGCATCTGCGTGAAAAGGACGTGTCCTTAGTTAGTTAGTAGAGCTTAGTTGTTTCTCCCTCTATTACGTTTTAAATGTAATAGAAAGTAGACTTAATGCAATTATTAAAAGGTAATTTATTTTTATAATCGAGGTGTTTGCAGTTAATTGTAAAGGCATATAATATCCTTGGTCTAGTGTTATGTCCAGTATGACCACCATATCTATTAACTGAAACAGACTTATAAATGGAAGCAGACATAACATAATATCATACACATATATGCACGTGTGTTATGCACCTACTTAACCAAGGAACCTAAAAGTCAACGTTCCCACGGTGAAGACAGTGTAAGGATTGCCGACGCTGCAGTTTCCACGCGCTTCGTCCGTCGCATCAAATTTATTTCACTTTTGGTTCTTACATCGGCCATTAGACACATTATTTTAGTAATAAGCTAAATTGTAATTTTTTTATTGTAAACCTTTCAAATCGAAATGAAACTAATATTAATTTAAACTTTTGTATTTTTTTGAATCCTACGGCTGCAGCCTTCGTAATTGATGCAGTCGGTAAGATCTCGCGAGCCGGTCCGCGAGCTAAATTAATAAATTCACGTCGCGCGTACCGCCCCGTGGTGGTTTCAACCCCCAGCAACGAGATCCGAACCTACAAGTGCTGCTGCCGAGGAGTATCAAGACATCGATACATCAAGAAAATACCTAGAGTTATGAAGTTGTAAGTACACTAATGCCCGTTTTCACCAACAGCCTCTAAACAGTAACCTAACTAAGGTTCCCTTATCTTAGGGGCTCCCTCAAATCCCCCCCTAACCTAAATTCTGTTTCACCATCCTAAGGGCTAAGCAAGCGTCCCCTAGCTAGGTGACGTTTAGTGCGGAGGTACTACGTAAACGTTTATCGATAAATTATTTGAGTTAACGATTTTATTGATATTTAGCTGAAAAAAACCAAATAAAACACTTAAATTAACATTACTAACAGTTTATTAAAAAAAAGGAGGGTCTACGGCTTGTAAATATTAAATAAGTTAAAAATAGGTTGCAAATATACTTTTTGGCTGTATGGCGAATTTCCTGGCCTAAAAAATTGCTGTGACATTTTCACAATATAATTTGTTTGTTGTTGGTTGTTGCGTGTGTATAATATTCCAATTAATAATGTCAATTAAAAATCAATAAAATGTCAGAAAAGAAGAAACGTGGACAAAATTTTTCACTAGAAGATAAAGATAAGTTAATAAAACTACTGCTCCAGCACAAAGAAACCATTTTAAATAAAAATACAGATGGGGCTACAAATGAGGCGAAAAACAGTGCTTGGATAGCCATTACAAATTCTTATAATTCAACGTCAAACACACACAGGTATGCAAAACTTGTATTTATTGTTTGTATTTAACTCTTTAAATATTCCATTGATTAAGTTACATTTATATTTTAACTTTAAATCTATGTACTTAGGTATAATCTTCGAAATCTGTTTATTTTTTAGAAACAAGGAATCACTTATGAAAATGTGGGAGAAATTAAAAAGTGAGAGCAAAAAATATTTTGCTCAAGTTAAAAATAGCACCACACAAACTGGGGGTGGCCCATTTATTTTAAAAATTGATCCTGTACTGGAACAGGTGTGTGCTATTCTTGGTCGAGGGTGCACAGGTATTTTGGAAGTACCGGACTGTGACGTTGAGACAGAAGAGGTGCATGTAAAAGTTATTTGCACCCAAAATTAGTTTTGGCAAACTGCAGGAGAAGCAATGGAGGAACCAAAATGCCTGGAGGTATATTTATTTATGTTTTTCTCATATACTTGTTGATCATATTCAAATGTTGATTTTATAACCTACATTTTATGTAATATTAATTTTTCAGACACTTGGAGAAGCGGTATCAGATACCCAGCCAGAGTGTATCAATATTGATGACAACTTAGTAGAAGGACCTAAGGCTAATGTAAGTAGAAAATACTTCTTATGCATACTAACTAACATAATAATGAGGAAAGATTTGTAAGTTTGTTTGTAATGGATAAACTCAAACTACTGAACTGATTTAAAAATTCCTACACCATTGGAAAAGTATATTACCTATGTCTGAAGGACTATGCCTATGTACATTCCACAGGCGAAGCCGGGCCGGGATGCTAGTATGTTTTAAATATTGAGTCAGCATAGTTACTGTCTAAGGTGTAAAGTCAGTTATTTCTCTTTAATAGTATATTAATATTTTTTTATATTACTAGTACTTAATTTTGTATTGTTTCTTAAAACATACAAGAACTTCAAAACTTGCCTATTAATAAAACACCACTGTGGTCACGAAGGCGCCCACAGAAATCAAGCTACAATGAGCGCAGTAAATCAACTTCTGCAGTTTCCAATAGTATACAGAATGTATACAAAAGAAAGGAGACTGTGGAAGACCTAAAAGAGCAAATATTGAGGGAGGAGTTAGAATTTAAAAGAAAATTGTATAATTTACAATTGCAAGCTGCAACTAAAGAAGTTGAAATTAAAACTGCAGTTTTAAATCAAATTAAAGGTAAGTGTTTATTTATTACAGACTATCAAAGTATTCTGTCATTTGACTTCTTTGGAAGCCATAGACAGGATCACTGATGGTAATTGGTGGACGGGGAATTTGATCGTTGTTAATTAGACTTTCTAAATTTGGAATAAAGCCGTCATTTATGGGTTCAGATTCTTTTCGAATTATACATATGTTATGTAAAACACAACATGCCAGTATAACACGGACAGCCGTTTCCAATTGCAGTCTGATACCCACTGCTAATACTGGAAATCGTCTTTTCAGGACTCTATATTGCCGTTCAACTGCATTTCTTGTTTTGATATGAGCTTCATTATATTTTTGTTGTCCACGGGTCACAGGATTTAGATATGGAGTCAGAAGATGGCTCTGAAAAAGATAAATCATGACTTTATAAATTTATTGACTTAGTTCACTGGCCGTTTGACCCAGTGGTAGCTTCGCTGCCCACTTATAAAGATGTAAAATTATTAGTTGCTTTGATATTTCCCAGAAATTTTATTAATACAAACTTTGTTTGTTTCAGATGGAGGCTTCTCTTTAAATAATTTATTTGGGTATCGAAATGAAAAAAAAGATTAATATAAGGACAGAATAAATTTCACTTTTTTTAATAATATAATTAGTTTTATTTTTACCTTTAACGGATATCCACTGTCTGCTAACAAATAGTTTCCTCTGTAGTCACCTATTTCAAACTTATAATATCTCCTGCTACTTTGATAAATGGTAGCATCATGTGTTGATCCAGGCCAGCGTGCCACCACATCATATATTAATAATTTTGCTGTACTTATTGTTTATATATTAATTGACATGTAGCCTTTTCTGTTCCGGAATAGTTCGGCATCATCTCCTCCTATAATTAAACAGAGTAAATAAATGTAAATAATTTTCTTGTTCATACAACAAAATACAACATAGAAAACACAAAGAATCCATCTGGCGATTGAATCTTTATGTGAGTACAGTCTATACATCCTAAAACTTTCGGAAATCGAGCTATTCTGTAAAATTCTTCTTTTACTATTTGTTGTTCTTCTTCAGTCTCTGGAAATTGTATAAACTCCCTTCGCAGACCCACAATAGCTTCAGACACTATCTTTATAATTCGACTGCAAGTAGAAATACTACTGCCGTTTAGATCTGCTATAGATAATAATTGATTGCCCGTTGCATAAAATCGAAGGGCACACAGCAGTTGGTTAATCGGTGCCACAGATTTATTTCTGTAAATAAGATACAAGTAGGTTACAAAGTTACATAAATAAAATTAAAAACAAAATTAAGCAAGTAGTAATAGAACTTTAAGGTCGGTACTTACCTGTCATCGTGGAATTCTAACAAATGTTCAATCTTTTGCAGTATAAATAAAACACTCTCTTTTGATAACCTGTATCTTATGAAAAAGTCTTTGTCGTCAAATTTTTCAAAATCCTTCGTTCTTTCCCGGTAAATACGAGGTCGTCTAAACAAATTTTGGTCACTTAAAAATTCTATATTTTTATTTATATTTTAATTTTATTTAAGCCAATTTTTATTCTATTTTAAGTATTTTATTTAAATTTCCAAAATTTTTCATCCGAGACAATCTAGGTCTTCTGTGAATAATGTTAATTTAAGAAGTTTGAGGCAAAATCGCCTAAATAGTGGTAGAAATTTAAACTTAGAAAATAGTGAATTAATTTATAGTACAAAAATGAGTGTAAATTTAGACACGATTTTAAAGGCCCTTAGGTTAGTGCCGGAGTTCGATGGCAACCCCCATGTTCTGACGCGTTTCATTAGGCTCTGTGACCAACTTGTACATAATTACTTACAACCGGAATCGGGCAGCGAACTTACTTATCTTGCCTTAATAAATGGGATTCTGAATAAAGTAACTGGGCCCGCGTCTCGGCTTATTAATACAAACGGTGTCCCGGACAATTGGTTAGGCATTAGAAATGCTCTGATTAATAATTTTGCAGACCACAGGGATGAAACAGCCCTTTATAATGATCTTTCATTATTGACCCAAGGCAGTAATTCACCACAAGAATTCTACAAACGTTGTCAGGGACAGTTTAGCACTATCATGACGTATGTTACACTGCACGTATTCATTACCTTCGACCGTAGAATCGGAACGCGAACTTTATCAGAGATTGACATTGCAATCATACCTCCGCGGTTTGAAAGATCCACTAGGATCACGCATTCGCTGTATGAGACCTCCTACTATGGAAAGGGCGCTAGAATACGTACACGAGGAAATGAATACTTTATACTCACAAAATAGAAATGATAATTACGATAAACGATTGCAATCTCAACCTCAACCTCAATTTTCTTTGCAGCCTAAATTTAGTAATGTACCTACCTTTCAACCACCTATAAAATTACCTATTTATAATGTTCCTATGCACCCGAGGTCGACGAACCAACTAGCACCCTGGAAACCGAACCAAGGACCTTCACGTACCCAGCAAATGTTTAGAGCGGCCCCGCCAAACTATAATCCACAATTAGGTTTCCGCATGACTCCGCGCAATCCAGGTTCGAATCCTGGTCAAAGCGCACCGAAGCCCCCGAAAACCCCCGCTATTGCATGGGCACGATTGGAGCAAATCAGGTAACCCGCCTCCTTCCAATTATTTTAGATCTAGAGGAATTAATTATAATTATTGTCGTGACTATGAATATAACCCCAACTATAACTTTGACTGTTATAACGCTTATGACTATACTTACGACGATTCTGATAACACTTATTTTAACCATTACAATTGCGAACCTACTTATGTGAGTGAAAGTGTGTGTTACGAGCCAACTTGTGATGTGACCTCTGACGATTTTCAAAATGATAATTTAGTTAACGAACCCCAAAATTTTCAGAAGGACCCAAGTTAGAAAAACGAAAATAGAGGTTAACCTTCAGACTCAAAGACAGTTACCCTTTATAAAAATTTATTCACCTCCTTTAAAATTTTAATTGACACGTGCAAACCGGCGCAAACCAATCGTTCATTAGTCCCGATGCAGTTAATCATTATTTCTCACATATTCAGCTTAACTACGACCCATTCGAAGTCACAAAGATGCATACGACCAGCAGAAATGATTACTCGATAACTTTACCGTGCTTCCGAGAATTCAATGATAGCGACGACATTACTTTATTCGTGTACAAGTTTCACAATTACTTCGACGGATTAATTGGGTCAGATTTGTTAGACCCGTGGGAGTGTAATATTGATTTTAAGAATAAGCAGTTAGTAAGTAAATTTGCAACTAATAAGTTACACGTGTACGATTCAAAAAATGTGAATTATTACGAGGAAATCATACCAGCCCGGACATCCAAGTTAGTAAAATTACCTATTAACCTTGAAAATTGTGATGCATTAATTCCAGAACAGACTGTTTCTAATTGCGTTATTAATAATTGTTTGACTAGAGTTTTTAAGAATCGTGGTTTTATAGAATTAAGTAACACGACGAATAGCGACGTTATATTTTTTTAAATAGACCTTTGGACGCAAGAATTTATATTGTTGAGTGCACGCGCACCAAACAACCGACATCGCGCGCTAGTGCAGTACTTTCCCGTCTACGTATGGATCATTTAAACTCAGAAGAACGTGCTAATTTAGAGTCGCTTTGTTCACATTATTCAGATATTTTTTATTTGGAGGACGAGGTTTTGACCTTCACTAACCAAATTAAGCAATAAAATTAAAACTACAGATTAAATACCGGTACATACTAAGACATATCGTTACCCGTACGTACATAGGCAAGAAGTTTGCGATCAAATAGAAAAAATGTTAGACCAAGGTATTATAAGACCTTCAGATTCGGCCTGGAGCTCTCCAATTTGGGTAGTTCTTAAGAAAGCTGACGCCTCAGGGAAAACAAAATGGCGCATAGTAGTAGATTTTAGAAAAGTTAATGAAAAGACCATTGATGATAAATATCCCATTCCAAACATCAATGACGTGCTAGATAAGCTAGGAAATTGCTTATATTTCACCACGCTGGACCTGGCCAGTGGCTTCTACCAGGTTGAAATGGAGCCTAGCGACATACACAAAACTGCATTCAATGTCGAACACGGCCACTTTGAGTTTTTGCGAATACCGATGAGACTTAACAATTCACCGTCTACTTTCCAGCGCGTCATGGATAATGTCCTCCGGGGTCTCCAAAACGTAGTCTGCTTGGTCTATTTAGGCGACATAATCGTATTTAGCACCTCCCTTCAGGAGCATATAGTTAACCTTGGTAAAGTTTTTAAGAGGCTCCGACAATCAAACTTCAAAATTCAGTTAGATAAATCCGAATTCCTTAAACACGAAACGGCGTACCTAGGTCATGTAATCAGCAAAGACGGCATAAAACCAAACCCAGACAAGATAACAGCAATCCAGAACTACCCCTAGCCAAAAACAGCCACCGAAATAAAACGTTTTCGTGGACTTTTAGGATATTACCGAAAGTTCATACCAGACTTTGCTAGAGTAGTAAAACCAATGACGCAATGTTTAAAGAAAGGCTCACGTATAAATTTTGACCAAAATTACCTTGACTGTTTTGAAAAATGTAAGACTTTACTGACTAATGATCCTATACTCCAGTACCCAGACTTTTCAAAAGATTTTATTTTAACGACCGACGCATCAAGCGTTGCCATAGGCGCCATCCTTTTACAAGGACCTATTGGCTCAGACAAACCCATCTCCTTTGCATCCCGTACCCTAAATTCCAGCGAATCCAACTATAGTACTATAGAAAATGAGCTGTTAGCCATAGTTTGGACCACAAAATACTTCCGCCCTTACCTTTTTGGTAGAAAATTCAAAATTGTTACAGATCACAAACCTTTACAATGGGTCATGAACTTAAAAGACCCAACTCATGTTTAACCCGATGGAAATTAAAATTAAGCGAGTACGATTTTACCGTAATTTATAAGCAAAGCAAACGTAACCTTAACGCCGACGCACTATCTCGCATAGAAATACATAACGAAGAGGTCAGTTCCATCCTAGTCAATGTTTCAGAAAAGGCACCTTCTGTAGCCGAATCAGATACCCTTACAGTACAAACTCGCCATTCTGACACTCTAACAGCTCTTACCTCAGCCGAAAATCCAATTCTTGAGATACCTATAACCGACGACCCATTAAATAAGTTTCACCGACAGATCTTTTTTACCATATTAACTGACTCACATAGACGAACGACTACGACGAAACCGTTTGACACGCGTACCAGGACTCACATACAACTTACTGAAAATAACCTTGAAAGGGACATACTTGCTGCAATAAAAGAATGTGTCAACCCCAAAGTAAAAACAGGCATCCTCATAAAACCTCCTTAGGCTATGTACACAATTATACCCATAATTTAAAATCATTTTAAAACTTGGGCTATGAAAATTATCATGACTAAAAATGAATTAGAAAATATAAAAGAATATTTAGATCAACAGGATATAATTCGCAAATATCACGAGGGTAAAATCAACCATCGTGGTATTACCGAAATATGCGGCCAAGCCAAGTATGACCGTAACCCCATAAATCAAAGATTGCATATTGTTCCACCCCCGACTAAACCATTCGAAATTGTTCATTTAGACTTACTGATTATTCGAGGTAATAAATAATAATAATAATAATAATAATAATAGCAGTTTAGCACTCATCACGGATTACCCTTAAGTATTATATCAGACAGAGGTCCCGAATTTACTAACCAATTATTTTCAGAATTTTGTAGACTACATAATATTTCTCATCAAAAAATCTTGGCTCATACCCCTAACGAGAATGGAATGGTAGAAAGACTACATTCCACCCTCTTAGAACACTTACGTATTCTTAAATTAGAAAGGAAACAAGAATTAATAAATAATCTCATGCCCTACGCACTTTTAGCATATAATCATTCCATTCATAGCTTCACCAAATGCCGCCCAATAGATATTATAACTGGTCACTTTGACCCCCGCGACCCTCTAAGTGTTAATTTAACGGAACACGTTTTACTATAATATATTTTAGATCACCGCGAACAAATGAGTAAAGTCTACAGTTTAATTAGTGACGCATCGTTACATGAATGTACCCAACTAATAGAAAACCGGAATAAAGATAGCAAGAGTACTTACCAGAACAACCCATTTTTTATTTCCTAGAAAATTATAAAGTATTAGATTCCATTATTCAAAATCATCACAAGATTGAACAAATAATTAATTTTACGATTTCGCAGAATAATTCCACGAGTGTCAAATTAGCAGAATACATGAACTTTGCGCAATACCTACTCATTCTTGGTGACAACATCGACACCAATTCTGATGAGTTTGTGAGATTGGTAAATAACTTAGCTTTTATTCACGTTTCAAGTAGTCATCATTCTTTACTAAGCGTCGATTAATTGAAATTTATGTTGCAACGATTGGAGTTAATTTATAACAAAAATCAAATATTAGATCTTAATGTTAGAGAATATTACAACGCGACAAAGTTAGGTTCATATTATAGTAACGAACAAGTAGTAATAGTTTTCATGATACCTATTGTCTCGGCTTATGTATATAACTTTTATAAATTATCTATTATCCCTAATAAATATAATCAAGTGTTAGTCCCGTCCTATCCCTACATAGCGATACATGATAACGATTACGTGTACATAGAGGCTGAATGCCTGAAGTCCAATAACTGGTATTTGTGCGAAAATAAGTTGACCTACGAACACCGAGAACAAGTTGATTGCGTCCACCAACTCATTACGATTCAACACCTGGATCCAAGCTGCAAACTCACCACGGTCATCTTAACCAGAGAAGCGCTCGAATGGCTAGACGACAAACAATACACCATCAGCTTTCCTGTACCTACAAAAGTCGAGACTTCATGCGAACTACAACAATTCATCACTCTGCAAGGAAGCTACCTCGCGAAAATACCTAAAGGATGTTCCATGAAGATTCCCGAGCTGACGATCGCCAACAGCACCGACGAGGTCAAAGGTCAAGTCATGAAGATAACAAACCTACCCAGTACGACCGCGCCACGCCGAGATGAAACCATATTTCGCTTAGACACTGTAAATCTAACCGGCCTCCACTCTGCTAATACTAAGATTGATCTTCAACCACCTGTGAAACTTAACGAAAACTACGTCATATACCATACCACGGTGCCTATGTACTTACTCTCATTTAGTGCAGGTGCAATCATACTTGCACTACTTTATCGGAAATATCGCAGGAACGACAAGGCAAAGCCTAAGGAAAATAGTGACAGCTTACCTACGCCTGTTGAAGATACCTTTCCTATACCGAAGGGGAAGAAGGAAGAAGAAGATATTCTACGTTCAGCAACTTTCTCGACCAAAGTCTTCTAATAGTTGCTGATCTGCGACGGGAGGTGTTATGCACCTACTTAACCAAGGAACCTAAAAGTCAACGTTCCTTCGGTGAAGACAGTGTAAGGATTGCCGACGCTGCAGTTTCCACGCGCTTCGTCCGTCGCATCAAATTTATTTCACTTTTGGTTCTCACATCGGCCATTAGACACATTATTTTAGTAATAAGCTAAATTGTAATTTTTTTATTGTAAACCTTTTAAATCGAAATTAAACTAATATTAATTTCAACTTTTGTATTTTTTTCCTACGGCTGCAGCCTTCGTAATTCGTGTAAAGCAATGTATCCAAACAACTTATTCCTCCAATCAGAATTGTATATATCTAGTCCTTTTTTCCGTGGTGTTGCAACAGTGACACACATATAATATGATACTGACTGTGGCAACCACTAATCTGATAAGCTGCCGGTTTCGTCAATTTCTGAGAAAAACCACTAAAATTATTATTACTGTCCACTCCTATCAACGAACAAGTATGTATATTATTTAATTCGTTGTATCTGGTTATTAGTTTTATTTGTAATTTTATCTTATGTAGTGTTCTAGTTATATATTACTTAATATATCACTTTCTTTCTTCGCGACATGGATATAAAATTTTTCTTCTCTTACATATAAAAATCTCTACAGATCTTGCGATTGAGTCTCTAAGGTCTGGGGATCGTCGATGAAACATATACAAAAACCCATTATTTTTGCATCATTTTTAAATCTTTCTCTCCAAAGAAAATAGTAATTTTTTTTATGCAAAATTTTTTTTAAAGCAACACGAAAATATGCGACATAAAGTACATAAGTGCAATAACAAAATGGCGTGTTTGTGTTTATATTTTCACAACATATTGCTTCCCTGATTGTAGCTAATTTTTTGCGTAATTTTCAATTATTTTTGAGGCGATTATACGATACAATCATGGTGAATTGCTGTGCTCCGATATGTGATAATGCATCATACAGAAAATTTTAACCCTTAAGGTCGCATGGCTTTTGATCGTGATGAAAGTAAAAAAAAAAACATTTTACTTTACACTAGGACATGTAAAAAGATAGGAAAAATAAATTAGAAAATCGTGTTATTTTAATTTTTGAGATGTTTGATGTATATTATATTATACATTGCTACCGACCTAACCAAAAATCCAATATAAGGCATGTATAGTATAATACACAAAGTTACAATTGCTAACTATAGTTATTTGTGAATAGATACAATTAAAAAAATATTATTAAAGACGCAAAAAGGAGATGTTTTGTTGCTTACTTCTTATGGTAAGCAACAAAACAATTTTTTTTCGCAACATTACATAAATGAATTTTTATTTGGTGCAAAGAGTGCTAGCCTGTCCTTTTTTACAATACTTACACCTCTGATATTCTGTGTGTTCCGGCAAGTGGTCAACACAGTCGTACCTAATCGAATCAACTGGTCTTTCAGCTGCTGGTTTTTTTTATTTTCTTCTACTCTGTCACTGAATCGCGAACATTAGCTGATGGCGTTATCTGTCGATTATTTTTTATCAAAGCAGCATAAATATCATACCTAAATTGCTTCAGATGATCTTCTTTTAATATTTTATTCAATGCCTTACTATGCCAACGGCGAAGAAGCCAGCCGTTGTTTATGCAAATATCGATTAATTGGGAGAATATATTCATGTACCATCGATGTGTTTTCATGTTAGTTCGATATAAAGCAATAAGCATGTCTGCTAAATCAACCCCACCCATGTGTCTATTATAGTGTTTAACTATTTGGGGGCACGGTATATCCACATGTTTTCTGGACTCTTTGCTAATCTCCTTACTTTGTCTATTGGAAAGGAATCAACATAAGAACTGGCTAAGGTAACAGGCTTGTTATCGAACCACTTCACAATCACCACTTTATTTTTATTGCACGTGACCTGACAATGTGTTCCACGTCCCTTTTTTTTAAGTGCTTTGTCTGAGAGTAAAAAATCATTAGCGTCTTGAAGTCTATTTTTTCTAGCGGTCCCCAAACTAAATATGCCGTAATTATATCTGAGTAAATGAATAAGCTCCAAAGACGTGAACCAATTGTCAAAGTATACAACACAGGGCCGGCTTTTGATAGATTTGCATAAAGCTAGAACCGTTTTAGCGCCAACTCCGAGATGTTCTTCTTCAGATGAAAATGTAATGCCTCTAAAAGTGTCCTCGCCTGCGTATAGCATAAAATCGTAAATCATTCCCGATACTCCTGCCCTCACAAGATTTTTAAAGCCCCATTTACAGGGTTTGTTTGGGTTATATTGTCGACGCGAGCCGGCTTTTTTACCCTTATACGGTATGATCATCTCGTCAATACTGAAAGCTTTCTCTTCCTCTACTGTCAGACATTGTTCTCTAACTTGTTTAATAAGGGGACGAAGCTTGTTATAACGGTCCGTCTCGTCAGCCTGCGTATTATCAGAAAAGTGAAGATAGCGCCTTATTTGCTGAAACCTTTTAATTGGCATAACATCTGCTATTTTAGGGTATCTATAGCTGATCTTCCAGTAATCCTTGTAAGAAGGTAAAACCACAACTCCCATCAATATATTGATGGCTATAAAATCGTTTATTTCTTCAACAGTCACCTTTATTGATTTGCCAGTTTCCTGAACGCTGTATAAATTAGTCTGGTTTGTTATATCATGAATAAGGTTTTCAGAAAAAAAGCGATAGAAATAGTCCAATGCTGACCAATCAGATGGAATAGTTTCCTTGAAATCTTTGAGGGGCAGTTCTGCTGAATGCTGAAATTTTGTTTTTGACCATTGAAAAGAAAGTTTGGGTCTTTGCGTTTTATGGATTTTAACTATTTTGGCAATGACAGTTGGAGCCTTACGTTTTCTTTGGGTACGTGCGGTTATTGACAATGGCGCAGATACCGGTGTAGAAGGTGCAGGCGATTGAATAGATTGCAAGGAGGGAATTGATGCGATGGAAGGTATTGCATTATAATCACATTGATTATCAGATGGAAAAACTGTTTGGGCTTCAGAAACTGGAACAAGAGGTTTGGGGCTTGAAGGTTTTAAATTTTGTAAATCTGGGTGAAGCAGTCTTGGTGAATCTTCAGTAGATGAGTCGTCAGATGGAACTGGACTATCTAACAAATTAAGCCTCTCCAGTGATGAATCAATAGATGGTGGAGGAGAAGACTGGCAGCTGTTTATTTCAAGTTCGTCGCTAGAATCATCACTGATGTCTGAATTAGCACTTATCTCAGGTACAAGGGCTAATATGCGCCTACACCGATCTCTTGGACCAGGCTAGAACAAAATTTAAACATGCATGCATAAAAATAAAGTCCACGCCAAATGAAAATAAGCTAAAAACTCAAAATTAAGAAACGAAATTAAAAATGCCATAAATTATAAACGTAAGAGTGTTATTGTAAATAATTAAGTACTTTGTTTAGGGTCAAACTCATATACAGTCATTGAAAAAATGTAGATATCGACAGCGATAGGTAAGGTGGCAATGTATAGAATACCATACATAAACCCAAGGCGTTATTTCACACAATAATTCGCAATGTATAGTATGTTATACACTCAAATCGAAGTTCGTAAAAAATATGTAAACAAACCTAAGTAATACTGCGATACTTCAGCATAAATAAAAGCCTAGGATATTCATATTTTGGATTTAAAAAATAAAATCAATTTCTTCTACGTAAATAAGATAAAAATAATAAATTTACCTTCAAAACTGTTAGATTACGCCGCATGTTTACTTACTAGTTTGTCACACAACCTGTCAAAAATTTGACAGGTTATGACTTTTTAATTTTTTTTTTCGAAAAGAGAAACGTTCGAAAATTACTTATAGTAAAATTACAAAATGTCAACAGTTCTTGTTCACCTCGTAGAATTAAATATTTTGAGTGTATATTATAATATACAAAAATACCTTAAAGGTTAAGATATAAAGTTTCATCGGTAAGTATTTTGGTGGAATTATTAACTGTTTTATTTCCTTTTATAAATGAAAACGTACTTTGTCTTTCAACTCCTATAAAGTAAATCTGTTTTTCTTACTCTATAACTGTACAGTTTCACGTGTTTATTATAATTCTATGAAATATGTCAGTTTTATGGTATCAAGTAGCCTCAATTGATATTTCAATTACTTACAAAGACCGGGGCGGACTTGGTATTCCAATGGTAAAACGTAATTTTGTTTTTGGTTATAAGTTTTCCATGTGACTTAATAGATGCGAGAAGTTTGTAAACATATTTTTCTCAGTTTTAATGATACCAAAGCCATTTTCTTTGTTTTCAAACACAAATTGCGTTCGTGAAATTATACAGATTAAAATAACATTTTAGACTATGCTCTTGTTAACAATTTGGAAAACTAACTAATTTCAAAAGTACTGTTCTTGGAAAACTAATAAGTACTTCGAAATAAATAATTTAAATATTATACGGCTATTCCAAAAAATAACATTTTAGAAAGGCCTGGATTCAAAACTTAAATAAAAAGATTGGCAGCTTAATTCGATGAGTGTATTGTGCTCCAAGGATTTTGCTGACCAATGTATTAAAAAATGTGCACAGAAATAAGTCTCTATGGAAGCAACTGTTATAATGCAATATCTAGCAGCAAGGCTAGTGATTGTACAAAAATAGCTTCCTTTTATTTATTTATTGAATTAATTTATGTAATCAACCATACAATACAAGTAAGATTATTTTCAAATAGATTAGAAAATATATACTTATAGTAATAATTTCACTTTTTGAATTTATTTGCCTGCCACCAATAAGAACTATCCAATTGTGATTTCAAAATTTATGATGTTTTTGACTAATATATTATATAAATTTTTTTGGACCTACACTAGAGTACCTACTTCGTTTTTACACGCCATAATAACCATGTGCATTCTGGTGAAAGAGAAGGAACAGCTAGTAAAATTACAAGAAATGCACTGTCATTAAAGTTATTGATTTCAGTAATATATCTTCAATTAATGCTTGTTTAACGGAAATGATAAACTTACAAAAAATATTTAATCGTCTTATCTTGATTAAGCTTGTTTTCCTAAAAGCAAATAGATTTTTGACCACTTCAAAAATATACTAGTATGCCTAAGAATTTTGTGATCAAAAATACAAGCCTATTATCCACCCAGTTGATCGTTTCAAGGGTGTTACCACACAAATCGATCGTTATTGTGTTAAAAAGCTTAGTGTGGTAACTTTGGCTGATCGACGTCGACTATCCCACTCTACCATCGATCGATGACATTGATCGACGATCAATCGATTGCTCTAGTAGAAACTATTGATCGTCATCGATTATTCCATTCTATCATCGATCGATGATCGATCGATTGTTGTGGTAGCGTTGGTTGATCGACATGTACACTAATCAATCGATCAATACCATCGATTGGCATTGGTCTCGTAGAAACTATCGATCGATGTCGACTATCCCATTCTACCATCAATCGATGGCATCGATCAGTCGGTCTAGTAGAAACTATTAATCGACGCAGACTATTCCACTCTACCATTGATCGACGATAGATCGATTGGTCTAGTAAAAATTATCGATCGACATCGACTATTCCATTCTACCATTGATCGATGTCATCGATCGATGATCGGTTAACTGATTACCATTTCCTCGATCATTCCATTTCATGCTAATTTTTCCTAAGCTTCAGATTTAATACAAAATAGCCTCTTTACGGCTACTAAGGACTAAGGAGGCTTAAAATTATTTCTTTATAAAAATCTAGTTACACTTCCAGCACAACGGACGCATATACTCGTAAATTCCTTGGAAAAACGTATTTGACAATATTTTAATGGAGTTTTCTATTACATAGTAATCAATGTCAAATAATTTTGGTAGAATAGCACTTTTGTATTCATTTTAATATTTATTATTATTATTTTATATTTTAAATCCATTTTACTCATAAAATGATTCCCTTTACCCAGCTTACGTCAAAAATTTATCACTTGAAAGATTTGGTATTATCTAATATGACTAAAGTTCACGATGAAGAAAAAACTAGGTTAGCTCTTTCATTTAGTAAACACCTAGTTTCGACAAGGTCTTGGTTTAGTCAAATATCGCACTGCAATAAAAAACGTTATCTGCTAGTTCTTGTTGATGATATTACCAGCATTTGGGCGTTATCTTTACTTCTTAAATCTATTTGGAATTGTAAAACGAAGGATTCAGTAACATCTCAGATGGAAATATTACACTGGAGTGTGTATGATCAAGTACCTTTCGATCATAACAGAACAGCGAGGTCGTTGGAGACGCTCGCAGAGGTTATGGAAGAGGAACGTCTATGGTTTCTTACTTTACCACCTGATAAGCAAGCCTATTTTTTATGTGAACTTTTGTCAATTTCTGGGGGACCAGTGATGACGGCTGTTTACAATAAGGCTTACAAAAAATACATGCGCTATGATAAAAATAAACAAGCTTTTGTAAAGTTCAGTAAAAGTACTACTCCCGCATATACTCTTAAAAGTGCATCAACTTCAGATAGATCTTTTAAAAATATTGGAACAAATCATTCAGGAATATATGAGAAGGCTCTAAGAGACCTAGAAACGCAACAAGGTATATGGAACTACCAAATGAAATCATTTCGTGAGAGTCTTAAACTAGAAGAAAATGAAGTTCTTTTAAGTGATGGAACCACGAGTGTTGTTTGGAAAGTAAATCGATCCAAACAAAAAGCACCAGAAACAGTTGATATGATTCAACTTTTGCCAGCTTATATTGGAAAAATGATTCTTTCATATGTTCCCCGTAGTCAATTGTATGAGATATCTTGTGTAAATAAATACTGGGCTTACTTAGTTGAAGAATTAAAACAAGAATTATTGATTTTGCAAAAACTTGATGCTGGTGTATATAAACTTCGAGAAATTATGACGGATCACGTCGACGGCGTCGAAATTTCAACTGCCTATGAACATGAAATTGATCACAGTACGCAGTTCATTTCTTCATCACGGCCTTCAGTTGACCCAAAACATCATGAACACAGTAATGGTACAAACGCAAGTAAAAAATCTGGTGGCGTGCTGTCCTTGAAACATGTTTTAAAGCGTAAATATAATACACCTAACTCGATGCAAAACCTTCCAAACTCTTTGCATCATTTATTTGAGATGAACGAACGTATAAATTTGGTAGGAGCTGCGGATGAAAATCTTTGGAAATGGTGTGAAAACGTTTTCAACATAAATCTAAAGGAGAGAATTGCAGGGGCAGTTGAACATAATAACTTTGGAGTATCTCCTTTTGAAAGTGTGCACTTTCCGTGCCCTTTGATGAAAAAAAGACTTGCAGTGCCATTGTTTGTACCATTAACTGAAAATCCAATAATGCATAGCAAACCGTCAAAGAAATCAAAATATATTAAAAAATTGCACTGCCGTTGATATTCCAAGAATCAACACAGAACAAAGATAAAAAATATTTATTGAATTTTATCTATTTTATACAATATACTTAAATAGTTTTATGAAATACATAATAGTTTTTACCTAAGAAATATATCTTGTTTTTAACAGTCACACAAGTTCCTTTCGATAAAAGTACTCCTAAGAAACAGAGTTTTAACAGAGTTTAGAAGTTCATTACACTGTGTTTTTCCTTGCGCGAAACTCTGAGTGTAATAATCACCCAACAAGGAAAACGGTTAAAGTGGCCTTGTGGGCGTGGCAGCGTCGGCACCACTACTAAATACGTCGTACTAAAACGCGCGATCCCGACGTTTACGACACGCTGTGTGTATCTTAAGACGCAAACCAGGAAGTTAATGTCAAGTGTGGTGAAAATAACAATTTGGTTTCATCGATAAGTAATAAAACTTCTCAAATTAACTGTTTTTATGTCGTAATCCTCAATATTGTAGCAAAATGATAAATAACAAACAGTTGTTTAAAAATTAGACATTGCTGTTAACGTACTTACGCTTTTTTAATACTTCATGTAAAGTGCGTAATGTAAATCACATCACATTCTTCGACCGGTTGTACCTTGTAGTACACGATCAATGATTCTAGTACCACATAGAATAATTAATTTTATAGATTGGTAACCTGAAGCTGGTACTTTCACAGTACTCACATTTTTACTATACAGTATGTTCAAAAATAATGACTTTGATTGAAAATGTAATAATTTCAAAGTTTTGTCAGTACATATGTTTGAAAATAATGATTTTGATTGAGTATTTAATAATTTTGAAATATGTGAGTAGAAGTTAGTCTAAACTTTTTTGAATAAGGTTAGGAGGGTTGAGATTGTCTTTTATTTTTCAAAACGAATAAACAAACTCTTGAAACCATTCAAGAGTTCCATGTCTATCTCATGCCTTAATCATCGGATTATATGTTGGACTCATCAAGATAAACCATAGCCGCCCATATCTATCGAAATTATTCTCATAAATTACTCAGTTTACATAAGTTTACTTGATGGCGCAAATTTAAAAGCGTAACTGAATTTTTTCCGCGTTTAATTAAATATTTTTAGTTTTATAAATCTCGTTACAGTTATATGTTTATTGTTACCGTGAGGGGTTGTCAACAGTTATTTATGTAATACATTATTATTTCACAATATTATAGTAGTTAAGTGTTATGTTTGAAAGGCAGATATTGTTATTATATAATGTCTTTGTAAATATGATTAATTGTCATCTAAATATAGAAGGCCTGTTTGAAGTTTCACGAAAGTGTCACATTTACAATCACATATCACATACATATACACAATACACATATTTTACAATCCCTACAATTTACATACCCGTTGGTTTTCTGATACCGTGATTATTCTCATGAAGGAAGTATGCTCAAGAAGGTTACAAAGTAATTGCCATTCTTTATCACTAAAACATTTAACCTTTTTTAATCGAGAGAGGGAATATGAAAGGCTTCTTGCCGTTTCTCATACATCTGTTGGCTATGAGGTGGACATTTAATTTTTAATTCAGAAATGACTTGTGTTTAGGCAATAAGGTTGATATTAATTTTAGCTTTTAAATTTGTTTATTATATTGGAATTAAGAGAAACGAACGGCTGTCTTGGAGTAGTTTATTAAGGCGACTAGTTAATTTTTGAACGTAACATGATAGAATGTAATTTGCGTAAACATAACCGCCCACCAAAGGACTATATGAGTCCTTTCAAAACAAGTTACAATACAACTTCATAATAATAGTTTAATTTCCAAAACAAGTTCATTTAAAGTTACATATAAATTAAACGAAAGCTAAGTAAATTTTGTCTAATCAAATGAATTTAGTGGGCTCAATAACATGCAATGAAAAAGTCAGAAAAAATACATAATTAAGTTAATTATTGTTTGTCTATAGGTAAAGCGCAGAGTTTAGTTATAGATCTTTTTGTAACATTGTCACCACTTTTGACGCTGTAGACTCTTGTAAAACCATCGGGGCCGGGGTGTTTATCTATAATGCGACCCAATGACCATTTGCCAGGGGGCAAATTATCTTGCTTGATAAGTACGATATCACCTGGTTGAAATTCCGTTTCACGTCTTAACCACTTTGGTCTCTGTTGCAGTCGTGTGAGATACTCATTTTGCCATCTGCACCAGAAGTCATTTAAAATCTTTTGCGTGATTTGCCATCGTGTCAGGTTGTTGATCTTAACATCTTTTATATTTGGATGTGGTACAGTTACTGGAGCTTCACCAATTAAAAAATGACCAGGCGTTAATGGTTGTAATGTGTCTTCGTCCAGTGGGCATAAAGGTCTAGAATTTAAGCAGGCTTCTATTTCACACAGCACGGTCGTCATTTCTTCGAAGGTCAGGTGGGTGTTGAGAATTCTCTTAAGGTGAAATTTCATGGATTTTACTCCTGCTTCCCACAGTCCTCCGAAGGTTGGTGAATAGGCAGGAATAAAGTGCCACTGTGTACCGTCATTTGCCAAACTCTCAGCGACCTCTCCATCAAACTGAAGGCGCGCTTCTTTCCAGGCTTCGAAGAGCTCTTTGTTTGCACCGATAAAATTTCGTCCTTGGTCGCTATATAAGTTGCTGCATTTTCCCCGACGTGCACAAAATCTTTTAAATGCGTTGATAAATGCTGCCGAACTTAAGTCACCAACTAGTTCTAAGTGGCATGCTTTGGTTGACATACAAATAAAAATAGCAATGTATGACTTGTTGGTTTTAGCTCCTCTGCCTTTGCTCATGAGCACTTGGATCGGACCGGCAAAGTCTACACCGGAATTTAGAAACGGTCGAGCTGGAGTCACACGGACGGCAGGTAAATCACCCATTACTTGTGTTCTCGTCTTGGCGTTGTGTTTTGCACACGTCAAACATCGATGGACGTGTAGTTTTGCTGCGGATTTTACTCTTAGTATCCAATACTTTGATTTTAGATAAGTCATCATGAGTTGGACTCCACCATGTAGGGTTTTAATGTGGGCATCCGCGATTAGTAATGATGTTAATTTGCTATGTCTTCCTATTATAATTGGATGTTTAGTTTCGTCTTCTACTTGTGCGTTTCTCAGTCTTCCTCCTACTTTTAGTATTCCCTTTTCATCAATATATGGATCTAATGACTTTAGTCTGCTTGTTTTCTTTACGTAACCTTTACTTCTTAAACTTTCAATTTCTTCTGCAAATTCATCTTGGGCTGATTTTATACATAGTTCTAAAGCTTCTTCTAATTCTTCTGTTTTGATTGTACTGTCTATATTTTCTTTTAATTGTTTATACTTTAAAAATCTTTTACAATATGTGATTGTTCTTAGTAATTCTATTAATGAATCAAAATTTTCAAATTTTAGTTTTTTATCTTCTTTATCAATTTCAGTTGTCATTTTTAAAGTTTGTAGTTTGTCTTTCTTTCTTTCTATATTTGTTGGTATAACGTTAGGTCTCGTGAACTGTATCTTCTCTGTGGATAACCATTCCGGTCCCTTCCACCACAGGTTGCAATTCTTTAAATTTTCAACTAGCGTACCTCTAGATGCAATGTCTGCTGGGTTGTCATGAGATTGGACGTGGTGCCATTGGTTGCTGTTAACGATTGATGTGATTTCGACAACACGATTTGCCACGAATGGTTTCCATTTCCTGGGATCTCCAAATAACCAGGATATAACTATGGAAGAATCGGTCCAGGCGTAGATCTGTGCTGCCGGTATTCGCATAGCTTGTTTTACTAGTTTCAGTAACTGTGCCAGTATCAGCGCACCACATAGCTCTAATCGAGGCAAAGAAATGGTTTTTAGTGGCGCTACTCTCGTTTTGGCTGCGATAAGGTAAGTCTTAATTGATCCATCTTCTTTTTTGACACGGCAGTATACTACAGCAGCGTAGGCTTGTATGGATGCGTCACTGAATCCATGTATTTCTATAGAATCCTTGTCTGAATTTATTGTTTCCATCCATCTGTCTATTCGGATCTCATTGACATTTTCTAAATCAGCTCGTATCTTAGTCCATTTGTCTGCAAGTGTTGCGTCTAAAGGTTGGTCCCATTCAACCTTTTCAAGCCACAGCTGTTGTATTAGCATCTTCGTCATAACAATGCAGGGCGCAATCCATCCAAGTGGATCAAAGAGTTTTTGTATTTCAGAGAGGATGCTTCGTTTGGTGATTGCTTCTCCGATAGCAGGTAAGTGAAGTTGGTATTCGAATTGATCTGTCCCTAGGTTCCATTGTATTCCAAGAGCTTTTACTGTTCCATCGACCTTTAGTTCTAGGTGCGCGTTGGATGATCTTTCGTTTGGATTTAAAGATTGCATAAATTCTTTATTGTTTGATGACCATTTTTTTAATTCAAAGCCACCACTACGTAAAAGTTCTTTCAGGTTCTTACTAATATGAATTGCTTGTTCTACAGTGTCACAGCCGGACATCAGATCGTCTACGTAGAAATCTTCTCTAAGAACTCTTGCAGCTTCTGGGCACCTATGACCTTCATCATCGGCTAACTGCATAAGTGTCTTCACCGCCAGGTATGGTGCTGATGCTGTTCCGAAAGTCACTGTTAGAAGTCTAAAATGTTTAATTTCTTCAGTCGGACCATCTCTCCAAATAATTCTGTGTAAATCTGTATCTTCTTTATTTAGGAGGATCATTCTGAACATTTTCTCTATATCAGCGACGAAGCAGACAGCGTGAGTGCGCCATCTGATAAGAAGGGTTCGGAGGTCATCTTGGAGAACTGGTCCTAATAAAAGTTCATCATTGAGAGAGATGCCGTTTGAACCTTTGCATGAGGCGTCGAATACAACCCGCGTTTTTGTGGTTTCTTTATCAGATCGTATCACAGCATGGTGGGGTAAGTATACTGATTTATTTTTTATTTCTTTTTCAGGTACTTCTTCAATGTGTTTAAGTTGCTTGTATTCATCGATAACTTTTGTATATTCATTTTTAAATTCTTCGTTTTGTTTGAATCTTCTTTCTAGCTGTGTAAATCGACGAAGTGCTACTTCTTTTGTGTTTCCTTCAACTGATTTAATTTCTTCTGTATTAAATGGTAGCTTTACTACATACCTTCCTTCTTTAGTTCTTTTGTGTGTTTTTCTGTATATTTCTTCGCATAATTGTTCTTTACTTGTATGTATTCTTTTTGTTTCAGTGTCAACTTCCCAAATAGTTTTCAGTAATTCTTCTGTGTTAACTTCTGTCATAGTCGTAAAGGACCTTTCTCGCTTGCTTATCTTCATGTTTACTTGTCCCATCACGATCCAGCCCAGGTAAGTATTTTGTGCCAATGGAGTACCTGGTGGACCTTTGACTAGCCCTTTTTGTAGCATAGCTGCGTATTCGTTGACACCAAGAAGTAGATCTACAGCACCAGTTGTATAAAAGTTTGGATCTGCTAAACTGAGGTTTGCAAGGTGTTGCCAGGTATTCTCTACTTTAGTTTCAGAAGGTAGATTCGTAGTCAAATGCTTGGACATCACGTAGGCTTTTATTGGTAAGTTGAAATCTGACTCCCATCGTGATAAAACTTGAACATTGACCTCTTGCTTTACGCGTACCTTCATAGATTCCATTCCGGAGACAATAAGATTAACTGGCGTTCTCTCAAGTTTAAGGATCTGAGTCGCCTTTTCACTTAAAAAACATGCTTGAGATCCTGAGTCTATTAATGCCTTCAAAACAGTAGTGTGTCCATTTTCACTCTTCAAAATAACTACTGCAGTGGCCAATAAAGCAATCTTCTGTTCAGCGTTGTAGTATGACGCAATCATAGTATGTACTTGCTTCTCTCCCGCATCTGCTTGAGTTGACATCGCCGGTTGCATGTTGTGATCTACTTGTGATACCGGCGACGTGTCCATATTTTTCTGTTGATGCAGAAGTGTATGATGACGCCGTTTGCATATGTGACAGGACATGGGTACTTTACACTTAAATACAGCATGACCCGTCGCTAAACAATTAAAACAGAGTTTGTTTTTCTTAACGTATTCACTTCTCTCAATCACTGGCATTTTATTAAATTCTTTGCAATGGCATAGTGTATGTGCATCTTTACATAAAAAACAAGTCTTTTGGTTTGTTGTTGAAAAATGTAGCACGCGTTCTTTAACAACTCTAGTACTATTTGTATACGCAGAAGTAATAAGTTCGAGTGTTCGAAACTTGGATTCTAAAAATTTCTTTAATTCTTTCCAAGTAGACAACTTTTCTGAGTTTTCAGTGTAAGCGGCTTGCTCCCACTCCTTGTGTGACTCCGGGTCCAACTTCTGTACAACCAGAAATATTATTAATGGATCCCAAGAATCGGTGTTTACTTCAAGGTTATGTAAGCTATTCATTATTTCACTTGTTGTGTCTAATAAAGATTTAATCTGCAAAGCTGTCTGGCTGGTACACTTCTTTTGTCCGAACAATCTCTTCAATAAGGCGTTCACTATTAATCGCTTATTACCAAAACGGTGACATAAAGTTCCCCATGCTTGTATATAGTTCGCACTTGTAATTTGTATAAATTTTAGTAATAAAGCGGCTTCACCTGCAAGACTTGTCTTTAAATAGTGCAGCTTTTGTACGTCGGATAATGTAGTGTTATCATGTACTAAGGATACATATAAATCTTTAAATGTCGGCCACTCTTCATAATTTCCCGAAAAAGTTGGTAACTGGATGCGAGGTAAGTAAGCTAGTGTATGTACTTGGTCTTCATGCGACGCTTCTTGTTTACTTAATTCCGAAGACTTCGTCGTGACCGCGGATAACATGTCTTTCAAGTCACCCATGATGCATAAATACAAGTCTTCATGTATATAATATTCTTCATTTACAAAGTACGGTAAAATTCCCCGTTGCTCTCGCGTAGTACATACCACTAGATCATGGTGAGCCTTCTTAAAAGTAGTCCAATATTCTTCTATACATTGTATACGTGATTGTAAGTATCCTCGTGTAAACCTTTGTTTAGGGCATTTTTTAAGGTTTATTTGTGCCTTTTTAAGTATTGCGGCAGTATCTTCTAAAACACCAACTATTTGTTCTGCACTAGTCATTATTTTTCACTAAAATGTTCAAGTTGTATAATTCACTAAAGTTTATCAAGTTCAATTGCACTAAAAAAAAACACAAATTACGTAAACAGTTCACTTTACTATTCAAAAAATGTTTTGCTAAAAAACTATGCCGAAATCTGCTAATTACTCTGGAATGCAGTCCTCTATTGTCTTCAATTCACGGAATCGCTCGGTGTCGGCCGTTAAGGATCCGGCTCGATTTTGACCATTATGTTTAGGCAATAAGGTTGATATTAATTTTAGCTTTTAAATTTGTTTATTATATTGGAATTAAGAGAAACGAACGGCTGTCTTGGAGTAGTTTATTAAGGCGACTAGTTAATTTTTGAACGTAACATGATAGAATGTAATTTGCGTAAACAACTTGTTTGTTTTAGGAAACCTATTCCAAAATACATAATATAAGTTATTAAGGGAAAATATAAATACCTGACTTTTTTTAAATGAAATTCAGCGTGTAAAAAAAGAAAGAATAGGTTTACAATAATTTATTCATCATCATACACAATCAACACATAAGTAATCGAGCGTTGTGAAACGTCTCGGCTACAGTTTACACAACGTAAATGTAGCTGCGAATTATCCATGTGCATGCGCAGGTTGTCGTGGAGCTGAGAAATCGGGTCCAAGTTCATGCGAAAGTCGTCGTTTATGGATGGTTCGGAAAACGTAGTAAAGCCAGGATCATCATGTGTAGCAGAGGTCGTCGGGTCCATTTCAAAAACTAGTCGTAAGAATGAAAACAAATCGCAAGTAGACATTCACAATGCAAAAAGCAGGAGCGAATAATTTTTCAGTGTTGCCAGGTCTTAATTTCAATTTACCTCAAGTTTGCACCCTAAATCCGAAACATTTTGACACCTCCTGATGTGATTGGTACTTAATCTGGTACTTAATAATAATACTACATTTCGAAAAAATCTAACTAAGAAAAGTACCCTACACTTTACCTCGGACCATATTTCTGCTGAGGTATCATAGTTAATTAATCTTCTTGTTTGTTATTGGAACTTCAATTATTTTAGCCGTCTATGAATATATGCATGTATATTCTTTAAACATTTTCAATTTGCAAATAAGTAAAGTAAAATCCAACATTCAATTTATTTATTTTTATTTTTGCTATTATAATGTTTAGATTTGACATTTGTTCATTGGTTTTTATCTGGAGAAGAAAATATGGCATTTTGTATTGATAATCTGTCAGTTTTTTCAAATACTAAGTAGTGGTTGTCGTAAACCTTGAATCCTTTTTCATGGCGAATATTGTATGCCCTATTGGCAACCCATACCCTTTAAACATTTTGACACAAAACAAAATGGCACAATCATATGATTTTTCATAATAATATCATAACAGTAATTTTCTTTTCCTGCTAAGCACTTATTCGTCTAAAGTATCAACGCCCACCTGCGCTGGAGTTTACCTTTGGTAGGCGTCACCAGTTACCGACCAGCTTCTCACTCACTCATCGTGAGTTAGCTGCTTTACTTACGGAAACCGCCACTTCTGCCGTCGGAACAAATTGGCCTACACAAGAATACCAAAATGTATAAAACTCCATCACATCACAGCTCTGACCCTCAGACCCGATCTGCGTCCGGACCCGTTTGGACGTGTTGAAGGTCGCTCCCGGCAGTGCAGTCATGATTGTTGTCTCACGACTTCTCTCGTAGCAATACTTAAACGCCACTCTCAGATCGTTCTCGGACCGGCGCCAACATAACGCAGGCCTTACAGGCGACTATCGCGTCCCCGGCCCCTCAGGCCTCTAACTTCTAGACCCCTCAGGTCTACAGCTCTCCCGCGTCTCCCGTCCCGTCCGAGATGGACTGCGAATCGGTCACATCCTCTCGCGCGTCGCGTCGCAAACGTACCACTCCCGGGAGCGACTCCAAACCCGCGTCTGATACGTCGTCAGATGTCGTCACCTTAACCGGCTCTCCTGAGCCCACGTTTCAGCTAGTCGCCAAACGCTCCAAGAAGCGCTCGAATAAAGCCTCGGTTTCCTCAATATCCGAGCCCTCCCCGGTGTCTTCAACACCCGCCCCCGCGCCATTAACGTCGCTCGAAGTAACCGCGTCTCCGTCGGTCCCATCGAAGCCAGCGACGCGCTGCGCTCCCGTCCCACCTAAGCCTCAGCTTCCTCCGCCCGTCTTTCTCCGCGAAAAAGCGCGATGGACCGCGGTATCTAATCTTTGCAAAGAGCAAAAAAATTCACTATCTCAAAGCAACCAACGCAAGCGATTCAATTAAAATTCAGGTCGCGACCATCGACGACTTCCGCGCGTTCACTAGGTTACTTTCATTAAAACAAATCGCGTACCACACCTTCGCCCTCCCGGAGCAGCGTAAGATCCGCGCAGTACTACGGGGCGTCCCGTTCGAGCTCGCGAACGATGAAATCCTCGAGGACCTTATGTCCCAGGGTTTCCCGGCTGAGGCAGTGCACAAGATGCACTCCAAACGCGGTAGGTGTTTTCCGCTAGCATTAGTTATTCTATCCAATACTCCCAACTCGAAGGAGATCTTCAGAGAGGCTCGCACAATTTGCGGACTCTCGAATACTCTGAAAAGTGCCACAACTGCCAGCTCTATGGCCACGCAGCGACTAACTGCTCAGCTCCCCCCAGGTGAGTTAAGTGCCTGGATCCTCATATCACGTAGGAGTGCACTCGCACTCCCGAATCCACTTCCCCCTGCCTGTGTGCTGTGCGGCCAGCCCGGCCACACAGCTAACTATTGGGGTTGCCTGCGCGCTACGCGCTCCACCGCTAAGAGGGCCGCACCTAAACCGGCGCCGTCGCTCACTCCCGCTAACTTCCCGCCGCTGCGCAACCGGGGTCCCCCGGAAGTAAAGCCCGTTCAGCCGACGCCTACTCCGGCTCTGTCTTGGAGGCAGCGTTCGGCTGTTCCGCCTGCACCTTCCCGACCCATCCCAGCTCCCGTAGCTCCCGAAGGCCCGCGTCCCGCTCCGTCGTCTTCACCTCAGTCATCGTTGGCTGAGGACATGAAGACCGTGTTTGGCGTCATTCAAAACGTCGACATTAACGAAATTTCCGTACTCGCACGCAATCTGCGAGCCGCCCGCTCTCCTCAAGAGCGTTTATTTGCGTTTGCCGAGCATCACTCGCTTCTAAGTTCGTTATAAATTTTATTTTTGTATAAATTCGTAAATAAGCAAATATAATGTCTAGACCCGCAAATCCCGCGACCTGTCGTATCAAACCCAAGGGCTTATCCCTAGTATCTTTTAACGTTCATAGCCTTAGTACTAATCTTCCTGAGCTCAAACTGTTCCTTCAGAACAACGAGCCAGACTTATTGCTTCTTCAAGAGACGTGCATAACTCCAAACCGCTCCAGGGGATTCGCTATTCCCAAGTACGCGTTTACTCGCAACGATAGGCCCAACTCCGACGGTTTCGGCGGCACCGCTATATATTACAAAGGAGGCTTCCATTGCTGTCGTCTCCCTACCCCTCCTCTCCTCAACATGGAAGCCACTGTGTGTAGATTGGCTATGACTGGTCATGCGACCATCATCATAGCTTCAGTCTACATACTTTGTGGCTCCAGACCAACCCGCAGCGACTTTGAGGCCATTCTCGCCCTCGGCCATTCAGTCATCATGTTCGGAGACTTTAACTCCAAACATACTGACTGGACTTGCCTATCGACCAACACCAGTGGTATCGCTCTCCTCGACATCACTAACTCACTTGACTTAGACGTCATTTCTCCCATCACTCCCACTCACTATCCCAACAATCCGAACTACTCTCCTGATATCCTCGACTTTGCAATTGTCAAGCGAATCAATCTCGATCTCAGGTCTATCGAACCGCTCGATGACTTAGGCTCTGACCACCGCCCCGTCTCCCTCGTGCTAGGTGCACCTAACGATAACGTCACATCTCCTAAGACCTTTACCAACTGGAAAGGCTTTAAAAATACGTTAGTTTCAGCCTTAGAGGCCCCGAACTCTCCACTCGCGATTTCGCCCGACCAATTAGAGAGCCCGGATAAAATAGACTCGATAGTCGATTCCCTCACTGATGCATTCAACTTAGCCATCAGCAATAACGAAAAGGTTGCTAAGCAAGGCAAACCCACGCTTCCCCTAGCCGTTAGCAATCTCATTAAAGCTAAGAACGCGGCTCTCCGGAGAGCCAAGAAATATCCCACGCCCACATACAGAACAGCTGCGAATCAGTTTCCACGTATCTGCGTCGTAATAAAACAGTCGCGGTTCTCTTTGACGTAGCCAAGGCTTTCGACAAAGTCTAGCACAGCGGTCTCGTTTATAAACTCTACAAAATAGGCTTACCGGATCGCCTAGTCAGATTAATCGCGTCGTTTCTCAAAGACCGTACGTTTCGATTCAAACATGAAGGCACGCTCTCCGCGCCTCGTCCCATAAAGGCTAGAGTCCCGCAAGGCTCAGTCCTCGCCCCTCTGATGTACACCGTGTACACCAACGACATCCCCATCCCGCCGAAAGGCATCGAACTCGCCTTCTTTGCAGACGACACCGCCCTTTACACTAAAGGTCACGCGGTCCCGTATAACATCACCAGACTCCAAAAGGCCGTAAACGCCCTCGGTATTTGATTTCAAAAATGGCGTATCGATGTCAACCCAGAAAAGAGTTCTGCTATTCAATTCGACATGTTAGGTATTCCCATCCCCTGGAAGCGCAGTATTAACTACTTAGGCGTTACCTTATATCAGACGCTTTCTTTCAAGCCACACGTCGATAGAGTAACGAAACTTGCGCGGTTTTACTTAAGCCGCCTATATAGTATGATAGGAAGAAAAAGTAAAATGTCTTTTAGAAATAAACGTTCGCTTTATAAGATCTGCGTTAGACCCGTCATGTCATATGCCTCGCCAGTCTTTGCCCACGCCCTACTCTCCGTCCTGTATAAACTGCAGGTAGTTCAAAATCTCTTCTGCCGCAGGGCCACAAACGCACCTTGGTACGTGCGTAACGCGGACCTGCACAGAGATCTTGAACTACCTACAGTGCAACAGCACCTCAAAACACTCTCAGAATCATTCTTCAAGCGCGCCGAATCCCATTCCAATCCTCTAGTTCGAGATTCAGTCTCATATACTGCTCCTGTCTTAGATTCGAAATTCAAAGTCGCTAGACCGAGAAACGTGCACACGAACGTAGCGACGCAGCTGACGCTTGATCTCTTAGCCCTTCAGGCCGCAAATTCTAATTCTAACGTAAATTCTAATTCTAACGTAAATCCGAATTAATGCAATTTTATTTTTCAATTTTAATGTTTTAATTAGTTACTTTTCATTTTGTGCACCTTCAGTGCTATGTATTCAACTTTAGTGCTTTGAGCACCTTCAGTGCTATATAAATCCCAGCGGGTGACCCCTTCTGGGCTCCGCTAGCGCGGCCTCTTTCTCCAATTGGCCGTCGCTCAGATGAAGGCTGTGTGGCAAAAAATTGCACGAGCCGACAGGGGGTTTTTTAGTGGGTAGAGGTTCTGGTAGGCGACGGGACGAGTCCCACATAACTCTGGATCGCGCGCGCCAAAGTATGCGTCAGAGCATTTTTTATCCTCTTGCCCTTGCCCCGTGTAGGGGAACAAAAAAAAAAGCTCTGACCCATCCTTATCTACAGTAAGTGAAGACAAAGACCAAAATAATGTTACACAACGTTCGCAGAAACGTAAATTCACGTGCAAATTTAACATAGAATTAGATGCGAAATTTCAATCTTTTAAAAACGAATTCCTCCAACTCATAACACAATGGAACACGGAACAAGACCAGAAACTGACTGCTATACAATTGTCTCTAAGTAATATATCGGCCAGTATAACTGACATACAAAAGAATAATAAAGAAATTGAAAAATCCTAAGAGTGGCTCCACAGTCAACACGAGGACACTAATATTTTCACCAAATTCCGAATCAAACTTTTTTCGTGAGAAACTCACGTACTAAAAGTCCAGAATACTTTAAGATTTTCTATCAAAATATAGCCGGCTTATTTAAAAAAAAAAATCTTTTAGAATTAACCTTAGCGGAATTACACAAACAAAAGAAGCTATCGGATGTTTTGTGCTTTTCGGAAACTTTTATTAATAAAACAAACCAAAATAATATAAATATACTTGGGTACCAACTTGCAACAATTTACTGCCGGAGCAATAACAAAAAACGTGGTGGTGTTGGAATATTCTTAAAAAAAGTCCTGATATTCAAACGGCTTGACATATTAAAAGGCTTCTCTAAAGATCGGTGTTTTGGATGTTGTGGGATCAATATTGTAAGTATAAATTTTTGTGGTTGGTGGTTTTGTGCATTTATCGTACTCCTAAGTCACATTTTAATGAATTTATCGCAAGTTTAGATAAACTTTTGTTTAAGTTAACATCTAAAAATAATTATCAAATTATTTTGGCAGGTGATCTTAATATAAACACACTACAACCATCAAAAACTAGCAAAAGTTTAGAAGGTATAATTAAAAATTATAATTTAAGCCTGAATATCAAAGAACCAACTAGACGGAATACGTGCATAGATCATTTAATTAGTAATATTGACCATGTTAAAGCAGAGGTACTCAATTTGGAATTATCTGACCATAATACAGCACAAATGTTGTATTTCTCCGTAGACTAAAAGCAAATCACATCAGAGAAATATTATAAATATATACGGGACTATTCAAATGACAATTTAAATAAATTTAAAGAATGTATTTCTACCTTATCATTTTCGGACATTTACAATCAAACTGACATTAATTTAGCTATGACATCATTCTATGACACATTAATTACATTGTACAAACTTTGTTTTCCCTTAATGCGCGTGAAAATTATGAATGCTTACAAAAAGCCTAAATGGGTAACAAAAGGATTAAAACAGTGTTGTAGAACCAGAAGATTTCTAAGATATACATTTTACAAAACTAAATTTTATATTTTCTAATGTGTGTACATAAATTGTTAAATAAATAAAAAATAAAATCCGCGGTAAACAAAAATGAATATGAATCGTATTCAAAACTATGTGGCAAGTGTATCACAGTAGCCCAAAAAAATTATAATTATGAATTATTGGCTAAATCTAAAAATAAATGTAAAACTGCTTGGAAATTAATTAATGAAAGAAATAGCAATATAACTGATAATCATATTCATCAAATACATATAAATGACAAAGTTATTAAAGACCCTAAAATAATAGCGGAAGAAATTAATAATTATTTGATTAATTTAACGAATGAAGTTAAGACTGGCATTAACACAAATACTTCACGCTTAGGAAAAAGCATGTTTTTAGAACCCATAACCCCAGCTGAAGTTGGCCTTATAATTAAAACGCTGAATAACACGCGGTAGGGTATGATGATATTTCTACTAAGGTTGTAAAGTTTTGTGGACCTGAATTAGCATCACCTTTAGCATTTTTGATTGACCTCTCATTCACACAGGGCCAGTTCCCAGACTTGCTAAAAAAGTCTGTAGTGAAACCCTTGTATAAAAAGGTGACCGGGGTCAACTTAGTAATTATAGACCAAAATCATTGGTTACTATATTTTCCAAAATTATTTTATTTCGAAAGTTAATGTTTTATGTAGGGAACAATCAGGCTTTTAAAAAAACAAATCCACAACCACTGCCATCTTTGATCTGGTTAGCAAAGTGACAATTAAATTTAATACAAATAAAATACTATCAAAAATTGACATAAAATATGATAACACTTAATTAAAAGAAGAAGATTGTGTGAAATTTCTTGGCATTAATATAGATAAAAATTTAAACTGGAAACAACAAATCGACAAAGTCTGTATAAATAGCTAAATAGCTATGTATATGTACTAAGCCGACTTAGGAAAAACTGTTCTCGGTCAACAGTATTAACCGCATACCACGGATATGTTGCTTCAACCTTAAGATACGGATTGTTAATCTGGGGTAACTCAACGAATTTTTGTAAAAGTTTTGTTGCACAAAAAAAGTGTTTACGGGCGATGCTAGGCAAGGAGCTTTATGAACCTTGCAAACCCCTATTTAAAGCTTTGAATTTGTTGACTCTGCCGTGTATGTATATTTTGGAAGTTGCTATATTTGTAAAACGTAACATTCATTATTTTAGTCGAGCTAAAAACTTAGGCAGGTCTACGCGGTACGGAGAAAGATTAGTGTATGACGATGTACCGCGCCTGCAACTATATATTAACCAATCATACGCAATGTGCATAAAAAATTTTAATGCGCTACCAAACCGTTTTAAATATTTTCCAGAAAACAAATTATAAGGCGAACTCTCACATTGGTTAACAGAAAAATGTTTTTATACTCTTAATGAATATTTTAAATGTAAAACCTAAATTATGATAAACGTATTGCAAACTTCATAAATTTTAAAGACTGTACCTAAATTAAAAATTAATAATAGTAATAATAATAATAATATAAGCTTTATTATCTTTATTAATATTATTGTAATTGTTTGTAACTAAATTCTGTGACATGTAATTGTTTTTAAATTATTTTTAATTGAATGAAGTGAATTGTGACGTTTTTTAGCTTTTAAGTAACATACTATTGTAAAATTGCATGCTGTATAACAGTTTTGTGTGTGGACATACCTTTTTTGTAAACAACTATTATTTACCATACATTAAGCAATAAATTAATCTGAATCTGAATCTGAATAACCAAGTAATGGCCTTAAACAAAAAAACAGCCGAACAAGATCAACGAACTTTTCAGCTCGAAACAGCCATAGAAAATATACAACGCCAATCCTGCCTAAACCTCTTGGAAATACGTAATATTCCCGTGAACCCGCAGGAAGACCTTCGAAAAATCGTGTATTCGATTGCAAACTCTGTTTCAGCCGACTTAGCCGCCACTGATGTACATGACGCCTGCCGCCTGCCGGCAAAAAAAGGAGCAGGGCCCGTGCTCGTGACCGTGAATACTCCACCTACAAAAATGAAATTTTTACGAGCAGTGAAAAACTACAATATAAAAAATAATGCTCATAAACTTAATTCTAGTACCATTGGAATCAACAACTTGTTACAGCCAATCTACGTTACGGAATACGGTTGTATTTTCTGGGAGGTGAGCTACAGAAAACTGGAAATGTGAAATACTGCTAGACTGCAAGCGGAAAGATCCTTCTCCGTAAAAACGACGGATGCAAAATTATTACATTGCAATCTGCTTGTACGATCAATTATTACGTAACTGTTGTAATGACAATCTTTGATTTTATAGCTTTGCTCATTAACGTTAGGCATACATTAGCTAGCATTATGTTAACCTTATTGTTAACTATGTTAAATTGTGTTACCATACGTTATACGCCCAAGCTTACTCTCTATAGAAATGGCTAATAGTAACGACTTCATTAATAAAATTGACAAATTTTCTGTATCTGAATGTGAGAAAATTGATCCTGAAAACTGTATTACAGAAATTCAGCGATGCTCACATTTTGAATCTTTAAAAATAATTACACAGAACATCTGTAATGTTGGTCCAAATATCTCGTCATTTCTTACTTTATTGGCGTGCTTAAAAGTAGAATTTGACATTATAATATTCACTGAATGCTGGTTGTCATCTAACCCTTTCATAAGTACAATCCAAGGGTACACCCATTACTATTCAACAAACTTTCACAACCAGAATGACGGAGTTGTGGTTTTTGTTAACAATAATAGCACAGACATAAAAATAGAGGAGCCGCAAATAAATGATGCTAGCTGCATACTTATAAAGGTTAGTACACATACCGTTATTATAGCGTTTTATAGGCCTTGGAAATTCCGAAAAGCAGATAATTTTATTTATCCATTAAATACCCTATTATTACAATTAAAATCATTTAAAACTATTGCCCTTGTCGGCGATATAAACATAGACATTTTACCTCAAGCAAATAATCCCTTTGCCGATGTGTACCTGGACTGTACTGCTACCCACGGACTATTGCCTGCACATTCGCTCCCGACACACGGTCTAGCATGCCTCGATCATGTACTCCTTAAAAGTTCATACTCTGCTCTTACCTTTGTTGTTCAAACCTCAGTCACAGATCACGAAGCCACAATTTTATCCCTTAAAACAAATAAAACGACGTACAATATTAGATAATAATTCTATAAAAATTGCATTGAAGAAGCTTGATTTTAGTCCCTTATATGAGTTATCTGATCCAGACACTGCCGCTAATTTCTTTTTAAACTCCATACAAAATTTAATAAAAATTAATTCAAAAACTAATGTTATTTCGCGTCAGTATCAACCTCTTAAACCCTGGATGACACAAGGATTGGTAAGGTGTATCAGAAATAGAGATAAAATGCATAAATCCTTAAAACAATACCCCGATAACACTACATTAAAAGAAACGTACAAACGCTATAGAAAATTTTGCTCCATTTTGATTAGAAAAGTAAAAAGAGATTAAAATTAATTAAAAAGGGCTGGCCACAACGTAAAACGTCTGTGGCAAAATATAATGGACTTAACAAACTTACAAAAAGTAAAACACTCAGCCCAGGACTTACTAAAAGCGAAACAAACACCTTCCGATTCAGTGAACCATGTAAACGACGATCGCTCGTCGAAGCTATACACCCTTACTCATCAACCAACCCCAGGTTTGACAGCTTTACACCCTGTATGTCACCCAACTCCTTCGTACTTCTGGACACGGACGAAAAAGAAGTGGAACGTATCCTATTGTCACTAAAAAGTGACTGTGCCATCGGCAGGGATGGTATATCATCAATTTTCTTAAAAACCCATAAAGAAATCCTCATTCCCCCGCTTACGTATATCTACAACTTGAGCATAAATCAGGGTATCTTCCCCACCATCTTCAAAAAGGCTCTCGTACATCCGATTTTCAAAGCAGGAAATAAAGACGAACTAGCAAACTACCGACCTATCTCTGCTCTTTCAGCTCTGTCCAAGATACTTGAGCGAATTATAAACTCTCGACTGTTGCAATACGTCATGGACAAAGGATTGCTATCTGATAGAGAGTTTGGATTTCGTGCGGGTCGTTCCACATCTGACGCAATACGGGCAATTTACCTTATCTCGCCATAGCATTCGATTCACTTTCGATTCTCATCCTTATCAACAAGCTGTACTGCCTGGGAATAAGAAACAAACAACTTTCACTATTTCGCAGTTACCTCACAAACAGAGAACAAAGTGTAACTATTGATGGTATCTCCAGCGCATACCTTCCAATACATTACGGTGTCCCACAGGGTAGTGTCCTTGGGCCTACCCTATTCCTCATCTTTATAAATTTATTATGTGACTTTAGTATCCCAAATGGCAGAGTAATATCTTTTGCGGACGATACAGCTTTGGCCTACTAAGCTGATACCTGGTCTGAAGTCTTTACCGCCGCGCAGTATGGACTTGACATAGTCACTAACTGGCTCTCAGCTAACCGCTTAACCCTTAACGTCGACAAAACAAAAAACATGTCCTTTTCAATCCGAAATATTCCCGATGATAGCATTCAATTCCTTGATATAATAGCCCATACAAACCCCCACGATAAAAATGTACCTAATTGCTCCTGTCCTAAAGTTCTGAAAACGAAAGTAATGAAATACTTAGGTATCCAACTTGATGAAAACCTACGATTTACAAACCACATTCAATACATCACTAACAAACTGAGAAAACTTATATATATTTAAAAAAAAAAGGAGATGTGGCAGAACCACATGGGCTTAAATTGGTTTATTTTGCTCTGTATCAGTCAGTTCTTATGTGCGGTATAATCGTTTGGGGAGGTGCGGCTATGACGAATCTGCTTAAATTAGAAAGAGCACAGAGAGCAGTGCTTAAAGTAGCAACAACAAAACCTTTCTATTACCCTACGTCACTGCTATACCAGCTTTGCGATGTTCTAACTGTTCGTCAATTGTTTATTTTACAAACTATATTCCTCCAGCATAAAATTACACCCTTCTGTTTTGAGACTCAATCTAAAAGAAATCACCTAGTTATCTCCTACACCTTTCTGAAAACCACTTTTAGCCAAAGATTTTTCTACTTTCTTGGACCATACATATACCACCAAATAAATAAATTTATTAATATTTACCCACTAAATACATTTAACTGCAAAAATAAAGTTGTTACATAGCTTAAAGAAAAGATGTACTCCGACACCGAATCCCTACTAAAACCAATACACTAATTGTACCACTCAGTCTCACACTGACTCACCACACATATACATACACACAGATACTCTCTCGCACACATACACACACACACGCTCACGCACCCGTATACGCAATCCCAGTCCCTCTTTCTTTAACACATACATAGTTGATGTTTAGATGTAATATTCCCTTTTATATAATCTTGAAACGTCTAGAGTTGTAGTTACACATATCCATTTCTCTTTTTTTTAGTCTTTTTAAAATTTGTAAACCATTATTTCTGTATCCATATATCTGTACGATCACCTTGAGTGTATAATTTCCCCAAAACAACATGGTTTCGTCTCCGGTCGCTCAACTAATACTAACCTCCTGGAATACACTAATTTTCTCTGTAGAGCGTTTAATAACAAAGTTCAAATTGACTCTATATACACAGATTTTCTAAAGGCTTTTGATCGCGTCTGTCACCAAATATTATTGATAAAAACTTATCATCTGGGCATTCACGGAGATCTTTATCGGTGGACAAAATCATACTTGGACACTCGCACTCAGATGGTTGCTCTACATGGCTTTGATTCTAGACCATTCCTAGCCACTTCAGGAATTCCTCAAGGCTCTAATCTAGGTCCATTACTTTTCTTAATTTTTATAAATGACCTACTACAAAGCATCAATAGTCCATGTTTAGCATATGCCGATGACATAAAAATTTATCGTCATATCCACGATGTATCCGATTGTGAAGCGCTACAAAAAGATCTTGACAAAATAGACCAATGGTGTACAGATAATTTCATGGCTCTTAACATCAAAAAATGCCAAGTAATTACATTCTGTAAACATAAATATAAGGTATCATACAAATATAAAATAAAAGGAGATGCTCTACAGCGCGTCAATGTAGTGCGAGATCTAGGTGTTATGTATGATTTGGCGTTATCTTTCAGATCACATTACGATCATATATGTAGTATAGCACACAAAATGCTCTCATTCATATTTCGCGTCGCTAAACCATTTCGGCAGCCCTCATCGTGGATACTATTGTACTGCTCTCTGGTAAGAAGTATACTGGAATATTGTTCCAATGTTTGGTCACCTATTTATAAAGTTCACATAGATCGCATAGAGTCTATACAACGTCGTTTCTTACGTAGCTTATGTGCGAGGTTAGGACTTCGAAAGAAAATCTCTACTTACGAAGATAGGCTAAATCACTTTAGTTTAGCTTCTTTAGCTACAAGAAGGAAGATCTCGGACCTTTGTACTCTTTATAAAATTACACATGGTGTCGGCGGTGATGAAGGTAAATTACTTGAACAAATACTGTTCAAGGTTCCGACTCGGTCTGTGCGTCATCCGCAGTTATTCCATATTCCGCTCTCAAATAACAATGTTTCTGGAAATAACCCCTTACATCGAATGTGCCGACTTTATAATCATTTAAAAAGTGACGATATTGATATACTATTTAATAGTTATTTTTCATTTAAGACCAAACTTTACAGTGAGCCGTTGGAATTATTATAGTGTTATTGAACTGTTTTTTATATTATATTCGCTTAACTGTGAATCTTAAAAAGAAACTTAAAAAAATCTTAAAAAATAAAAAACCTTTTGTAACTCTTAATTTAATTTGATTTTTATTTTTGTAATCTTTAATTACTGAGTTTAGTTGACCAGTAACAACTGATACGTAAAGTTTCTCTTGTAAGCTGTGTATAGTTGTAATAGGATGTTAGATTTGTAATGTTATCATATATGTAAGTTACCTAAAATTGTTTTTGATCCGATGTCTGTAACTGTACCAATCTGAATAAAATAAAATAAATAAAATAAAATTATTTTCATATGTGATCCATTATTTTATAGCATTCAGGAAGTACAACTGGGGCACTGGTGATCCTGAAACACATGCTTCGGTAAATCTCAGGCACCGGTCTTCACTAGTACATGAATAAATTGTAAAAGTAAATAGATCTACCACCTTATTATGTACATTGTATGTGAAGAACAAATAAAAATTATTATTATTATTACACGCATATTCAGGAGCAACAGTACTGTTAGTAACTTTAGGTGGTTCTTGGAAATGAGAATATTTAGATGTCACAGCTTCGTAATTACGGCAAACAGCCTTAAGTTGATCAATAGTAGTAATCGGGGGAGATGCAGCTAATGTACTAGCATAACATGGACAAATGTTATGCGTAAGTATATCTAATTTGTCATCCTCAGACATAGGTTTGCTTAAACGAGAAAACAAGCCATGCATATTAGATAAGTACACTACGATATTCTCTTGCTCACCTTGAGTGCGAGTACGGATTTCAGCAGTTAGTTTATAGTCATAGTCTTTGCTGCTAAAGTCCTCTTTTAGTAAAATACACAAATCTGACCACGATTTCAACTTATCTTTATTACAACGGTACAAGTTTAATGCGTCACCAATAAATATTTCAAAAGCAAGTGATAATATTTTATTGTATGATATACCCCTGGACTGCACAAACTCATCAACTTTTTGAATAAATGCGTATACACAATCATGGTCCGAAAATTTAAGTTTATTTATATCAGCCGATAATCCGCAATCACATGAGACGGATATGGCAGGAAAATCTAAAGCTTTGGTAGGTGGTTCAGGAGTAAATGTAGATTGAGTACTTTGACGTAATAAATTAACAGTTTTGAATTGATCTCTAAGACTTGATTTACAAATTTTGTAGGTATCATTAACATCCTTGGAATTCACGACACGATTTAGTCGGTGGTAAATGTGGCTAAGCAAAGTCTCAGTCCTAATGAATAAATTCTTGTCAAATTGTTTATCGAGATTACTTAAGTAATTCTACGATTTAAGGAGCGACTCTTTAACCGCCTTCAAATCATCAACAGGTTCTTAATGAGATTCGAGCACATCCTCAGGTGGCAAGAGCTGTGACAACTTTATAATTTCTTTTCTAAGATCTTGCACAGTTGCGCCACTACCACCGCGCAATTCTACTTCATACTGTAGTTCTGCTTTTTGAAGTGAAAGGTACTTAATAGGATAAGCCATAGTGAATTACACCAAATGAGGTATTTGTTGCAAGGTATTACGTACTAGAACCAAATACTAAACTAAATCTAATGATTACCAAGCATAAGAAGCAAAATGTAACACACTCAGCCACATTCAGATGTATAACGGAAATATATTAAAAATATAGCAAGTAATATCTATAAGAATGCAATTGTCTGTTGAAAAATTAATAGTGATTATGATTATCACTAGTTTTCTTTCTTTTTTTTTAACCTGTAGGGTAGGTAGGTAATTAGTTTTTAGAAAAAGAAAACAATAAAACAGGATACTACTAAGTGTTTGATATGTGGGTGAGCATACAACATAAAAATAATGGCTATTAGTTTGAGCAGTTAAACAAGACAAAATCAACCTCAAAACTATGTAAGTACATAAACCAACACCAAAGAAAAATTATTAAATGCCAAAATACAAATTACGCAATCGGTCCTGAATATATACCTATAATTGGGTGCCAATGTCACGCTAGCCGTGTTCTAGATAGACGTATGAAAGAAATTTACTTAAATTAAAGAAAGAAAACTAAGGTTTTGAAACAATTACAATTTTAATATTAACTACATAAGCTAACAGTTATATAAAATTAAAACTAGGTTTAATAGGGGAATGGTTCTTTTATATTAACAGTAACCGATTGCGTAAGAAGAAATTGAGTTACTATCACTGTCCTGTTGGTAGTGCAGCTCGTAAAGGTCCCAGCAGGTTGGTGTAGTGCTCCAGTCGCTCAACAATCGGGTAGTCGGCTTAATCGGGAAAGGCAGACTCCTGATCCAGGACCCTGGCAGCAGTGTAGGGTAGCGGTGATCCCCAAAACTGGGGATAATTCATACACTTAGTTATAGTACCAATACTGTATTTTTTAATAAATTTAAAACAAAAGATAGAAACGAGCGGTCAGCAGCCGTGCGTTCTCAACGCTCCGCGCTCGGTAATGCTCGGGCCCTCTCGTGAATTCCGTAGGCAGCTAGCTGTACCGGTTCGGTCCACGCATCACGAGCGTGATCGCGCGATCCCTTCGTAGGTATTGTAGTGCGCTGATAATATTACGATAATTTTGAAGTTCGTTTATAGTAAATTAATTATATTTAAATATATGTACATAGTAGTAGATAGGTTTATTGTAAGGAAAATTAATTACTTAGTATGAAGTTTAGGATTTGTAACGAACCGTTACAATATTAGAAAACTAGTTGTTTAACAATACATATGTGAAAAATTAGTTTTTGAATAACAAGCCTTAAGCTTAAAGAAGTTGATTGATAGATGTTATTAATAATTTTTTACGACTAAAGTATGCAAAATAATAATTAGATATTGGCAACCATTAGAACTTTATAGAATATATAGGGTAACATTTAACTTTCTCAAAGAAACAAGGGTTGACATATGAAGAAATGTTTTGGATTTTCTAAACAAAAGCGATGCAATCGATTATTATTATTATAGTATAATAATAATAATAATAAATCCCTAGACAAACACACCGAATGTAACGCACGATTTATGCAACTACCTTTATTACTAAACTGCCTTTAAATTACTCTTTTGAAGAATTACTACCCGCTAATTGTAAGTACGATAATTCCAAGTCCTCATTTTCGGTCCTGATGAGATAGTTTGGAGATTTTTCCTGAGAATATGAGTTTTAGTGTCAATTTTCTTTTATGTTCTCGCATTCGAGTTTTACGGTGACACGTGCGAACGATCTATTTATAAAAGGGTTGGTATTGGCCAGTATTGGTTTGCTTGTTAAGATTGTGGGATTTTCGATAGTTGTGTTTTTGTTGACTGTGTTTATTTTTTACTACTGACAATCTTCGCCTTATAGCCATTTTCTTATTTCGATGGGATTGTTTTCACTAGATGTTGGGACGTTTTGCCCGGAAAGAATACGGGTCAAACATGTGAGTATATTTTGTTTTCAGATAATATTTCGAATAAAACTAATATCAGGCAAATTACAGTTCATTTTTCACCTATTTAGCTGAAGAAGAATAAGTTAACACATTGACTGCAGATCACCCTAAGTTGGCCCGATGCAGTACTTACACAATTTCAAAACCATGCGTTTCTCGCTCTTGCAGAACGTTTATCTGTCCCATTTTTGCGAGTTTGACAGAGACAAATATACGACCACAGTTGTTGTTTAAAATTTTGGAATACGGCGTAAAAATATCGAGTAAGGGCCTTTTGCCCAGCGCCAATTAATGCTGTCCTCGCCACAGGGGTTCATTGTTTGTTTGTTGTTCGCATCGTTTTGTTTGATTTTTTATAAAAAAAAAACTGCGTAGTTTAGCGTAAACCATTCGTAAATTGCGTACATGGAGTATTAATGAAAACCGTTCTGATGTCTCATATGTGCATGGTGTTGGACAATATTCAATGTAAAATCGGGCTTTTTTGCGAATATCAAAAGTAGTAAAATAAAAATTGTTTAGTTTCATTTTCAGTTCTCAAAAAATGTACTATTATGATGAGTAACATACAATGGTAATAAGCTTTTTATTACTGAAAACTTCGGAAAATACTGAATATGTCAAAACTTTTGGACATGTTCAAGAAAAAAGTCAGAAAATAATAAATTTTGCATAGTGAAATGAAAAGCTAAGACTGAAATTAGAGAGCCAAAAATAAAGTAAAAAACACAAAAACTTTTTGTACCAAGTATAATCAGTCTTGCGTAGCGTGCTATAAAGGTAGGCTCAAATAAGTTAATACTGTTACTATTATGTTTGATTTTTTGATTATGCATTGATTATGACGTTAACAATGTTCGTGTATATGTTCGTGTGTCGTAGTGTCGTAGTGTCATTAATTAGTATACTTAAAAAATAATTTGACGATTGATATTTATTTTCTTTAATTTGTTCATCACTACTAAAATAACATTTTGGTGAGGTATCTGTCCTCATCGACCCGAAATGTACGTTTCCTGATTGCGATTCCTGGTGCGAAGCAATCGTAAGATAAGTAATTTAATAAAGATTTTAATTGTATTATTAAAAATAATTACATTACCCATTTTAAAAGACATAGAGTTTTATTTAATATGTAGATATTACTAGTAGTAGTGCCAGGTCGGAAGGGTCTCCTACCCACTTTACTGTAAGTCTGGGAATTTATTTATGTTACTATCATTACACGTTTTGGGACGGCCACTGCACCAAATGAAAATCACTGTATGAGTGATCCGCCGTAAACGTGTTAAACATATTCTGGAATTTTTGATCAAAACATCTGAAATGAATTGACCAAAAATTATTTGGAGAGTATTTTTTTTTCATATTGCGCTTACTTTCTTAAAAAATTTAAATAAATAAAAAAGTGTTGGGCTATTTTTTGTATTCAGTGTATGAATTATTCCTCATATGTGCTCAATGAAAAAAATGTGTTTAATGAAAAATTATATACCAAGTTAATTCGCAGTGAAAACAATTTTGACGTTGTAGCTTACGAAATATTGTCCACGATCCACACTTCTGCGCCAACGCGGTCAATATTAACGACAAATTTAAAACTTATACATTCAGCATAATACAAGACACACAAAGACGACGTTTAGTGTTCAAAATTATGAGCTCAATATACAATGACACATCCATGTTATATTTATTGAATAACTGTGCTATACAACCTTCTCAGATTAATCAATGCCTTGCAAAGCCGACACTTTCCTGCGCTCAGAATTAATTATTGAGGTAAACTTTCCACAAAAAAGTTCTATTTAAAGCATCAAAATGTAAGTACGATAGGACAACTTAGAATAATAAAAACCTATAGATTCGAGTACACTACCCTTTTCTAAAAGATCTCGATCAAAATCAAAAGCAGTTTTCCCCCAAATCACAATCGAATGCCGCAAAATGTAGGTTATCTTGAAATCTAGTGTTTCAGAAACCACTGCTGCGATGGGCTGGTTGCCAAATAAGGCGGTACTTACTTGTACAGCTACTACTCATGCAGAGCAACTGCATATGACTTTCATTGATCGTGGATTTATCTGAAGAGTTCTTTTCGAAAGAATGACTCGGGATTAGTAAGACAGTTTTCATCTTCTCTGTTTTATTTGCATTCTTGTTATCGACATTGGGTCTTAAAGGAGGAGACAAGAAAGCGGCCACTATAGTACCTTAAACATTGCCTTAAACCATATGTTGACAATGTAACAATAAATTAACGTTTCTGAGACACGTATTTTATAAAATATTCATGTTTTTGCATTATATATAGAAACATCGAACCTAAATTCTATTTAAATGTGCAAAGGTGGCCGGTGATTTATCAGTAAATGAAAACGTCATGTTCATCAAAATTCTTATTGATAAGGCCGGAAATAAGTCCCGGAAATTGATCTTACGTAATAATGAATACTCAAGCTACATTTGTTTTCACTGTTAAAGAAACATATTTGTACAGTGATTTGCTGTGTAATAGTATGTTTGGGTCCATTGGCTGCATATAAATTGAGAGGATTGACAATGATTTTCTAATTGAACACTTAAAATTTAACACGGTTATTTTTTACACGTTTCTTTTATTCACTCAATTTCTCGAAACTCGTTCACCTAATATTTACTCATTATTAATTTAACCTAATTAATACATACAGTAAAAGATAATGCCAGAAAATCTAATGTAAAAAAAAATATCAGAATGCAATAATCTATAAAACAGCTATATTAAAACAATAATTTTTCTAAATAATCTATCTTTGGACTATATCTAACTCTGTTCCTGTATATCATATAGATCGAAGTTCCAATCAGGCTGTATGATCGCGATTGTCTATACCAGGTAAGTACTTAGTTATACTGGAAATGTATTTTTATTCCTTGTTTATATTTTTGTTATCGATAAAATCAATAAAAAAAATTATATCAAAAAGACAAATTTTTAATGAATTATTCTAATTATCATTAGTAAGTATAGTTTCTCTCTACATTTATTTATTATCTAAATTGTCTAGACGTAAATGTAGGTCATATTTTATCACAAAACTGCGATGCCTTGGGATCAGGAGTTACGCGGGAAGCCGGCTAGCTACCGGGCAAAACTGCTAGCATCTTATTTATTTAAGGTGATTTTTAACCCTTTTTTACAACAATGGTCAAGAATTTTCAAATAAAAACAATAGTTTTCAAATAAAAAAACGTTTAAATTTAACACCAACTGTGATTAACAACGCAGTGCACGCCGGTGGCGCGGCGGCGCGGCGGTGCGGCGGTGCAATTTTTATAAATTACTACGAGATTCATAGGTGTTAAAACATAACAAAGTTTGTTTCTACACCTTAACACAATGGCATAAGGGTTATAATCTAGCGTTCAATCCAACTGGATGTACCATTAACAATTCGGAGAACAACAATAATAGTTGCTCATGTCACTCTGACGTAGACTAAACAATAATTGAAAATTTTTGTGTGCTGTACAATGTTTAACCGAGTTAAAAAAGTTTAGCATTTTCACTAAAACAAACTATTTGTTATCGTTTCAAGTCAAATTCATTTAAATTTTCACGTAGACAGTGGTGCTTTGGTTGTTGGGGTTTTTATGTGCATTTTTAATTACAATGTTGCAAAGTTGGGTTGAATTTACGTTACCTACACAATTTTCCTTCAGACAAAATCATAAAAAATGTTTAGTAACCATCGAGTCTTAATATAGGACAAATAGTTTTTTCAACCATATACGTACCGTATAAATCATGAAATTTCTTTTTACCGAAATCGATACTACATTAGCATATATACTAAATATTGCCTTTGGCTCCACTCGCATTCACATTGTATATATGCAATATTTCATCATGATAGGTTTTGTATTTGTGTTCCGCACAAATACAAAACAAAAAAATGTTCGAATTCATACTATAAAATAAGGAAAATTGGAATAAAAGCGTTCTTAAGTACGTTCAAATACAAGCTTAAATAATTGATTCGAACTTAAACCGACTACAGACATGTCAATACAAAAATCCCTCTACGAATTTAGTTTAAAATTTAATTTTAATAAAGTGTGTCACAAAATGTTCCCTATAAATCAAATAAGAAAATATTACCATCCATTGTTAGAAAAGCTCATGCAGGAAAAATGTATCATTGTTATGCCCACATCATATCCTACTAACGTAAGCAAGGACTACGTACTCACTGGCTTTATTATAGCCTTTTATTTTTCGAGCGAGTGCACTCGTATAATTTACCAAAATGAACTCCCGAGGTATTCCTCTCTTATTTCCAGCCAGTGATATTAAAAGTTGGTCAAATATGCGCGGGTATTGTGGAGTCCCAAGCGTATTCTTTTGTTTCTATTCTTAAGTATTCGTGACCTGAAAGGAGTTAACGTTTTAAGTATTAGTTGGGTACTTTGCTTTTGTTTGCATTGTTTCTTTTTTTAATATAAATTGTTTTAAGTAGATTTCACTATGTGTAGTTTTTTCAGTAAATATTCATGGCGCAATGGCAGTTCAAATGGCTTTGTGCACAACATGAATATTCAGTCATAGTCCTACATACCTAAAAACGTCGATTCCTAAAATAAATGTAAAGTTGAATAAAACAAATTTAGTGTGTACTTTATAAAAATCAATTAATGTACGAGGGTGGATCGAAAAGTTCGTGGCCTAAATAAGAAAACACAGGAACATTGAAATTTTTTATATTTATTTTTCTACATACTCTCCTCCTAGGTCACAGCACTTAGTCCAGCGGTTCTCCAAAGCCATACAAATAGAAGGTCTCGTCAAGGTCTTCAAAAAAGGCATCTACGGCCATTTTGACCTACTCATTGGTAGAATTTTTTAGTTTTGAAAATAGGTGGAAGTCAGAAGGTGCCAAGTCAGGTGAATAAGGGGGATGAGGAAGTAATTCGAAACAGGAAGTTTCAACAGGAGCATTGTCCTGATGAAACAAAAATTTCTTGGTCAACAATCCTGGTATTTTAGACTCTATTTCTTCGCTTAAACGACGTAATAGTGTGCAGTAGTATGCAGAATTTATAGTTTGACCTCTTTCTATGTAATCAACCAAGATGACACCCTTAGAATCCCAGAAAATCGATGTCATTACCTTGTTTACTGAAAAACACACCTTGGCTTTCTTGGGGGTAGGAGATCCGGGTCTCTTCCATTGTTTGGATTCAAAAGTACAGTGATGTTTTGTCCACAGATACAAACCTTGCCAAAAATTATTTTGGATCAGCTTGAAAAATCCCTAAACAGTCTCTAGAAATCGTGAGCCGAGTTCGTTTCTGTTCAACTAAAAGGAGCCGTGGAACCCATCTTGCAGACACCTTGTGGAACCCTAATTCGTTACCGATCATGTTTTGTGTACGTTACGTGTATAAAATCCCTAGAGCTTCAGCTATCTCAGATACCTTCAATTTTCTGTCTCCCATGATGAGATCACATATTTTTTCGATGTTTTCCGAAGTCGTAGCTGTAGAAGGCCGTCCAGAGTGGGGGTCATCTTTGATGCTCTCTCGTCCACGTTTTAATTCAGCTGTCCACTTTTTTATCATTGTATACGACGGAGCAGATGTTCTTAAAGTAGCCACCATATCTTCATGAATCTGCTTTGGAGTTAAGTGTTTCTTGCGGAGGTATTTGATCACGGCACGGTGCTCTAAACTGTCCATTTTCAAAATTAATGAAACTTACTTTCACTTAATATTCAATAAACTAAATAATTACGCATGTTTCTCCGAGAAAAATTACACAGAAACTGACAAAGAGTCTAAGTTTCATATGAAGGTAGTTTTATAATAATGTAACAACGCTATCTATGTTAGGCCGCGAACTTTTTAATCCACCCTCGTATATATATTAAAGTTTCTCCAGTAGTAGTATAAATATAACTAAACAAAACCTTTCAAATACTTGTTCGTGTAATAAAGTTGGTCTTCTATCAGAAAAGCTTGTAATAAAATTAAAACTGCACACGTAGCTCAAAGGTGTATTTTATGAACAACCAAAATAAAACAAGCTAACTATTTGTTTACTGCTCTGAAAATGACCAAAAACTTAAAAAAACATATAGAAGGTATGTATCAAAGTATTGTTGCAGAAATGCAAACAATTTTTGGTACAAAAACATACTTTATTCAAAATAGCTGTGTTTTGAATAAATTTATGAAAAAAAAGGTTAAAAATATCGTTTCAGACAAAAGTAATATTAATTTACTTACATCTTTGGCTTAGGTTGAGGTTTTTTTCTAGGGTCTCTCACAGGAAATGGTCTGTACCACGTCAATGCAGTCTAGGTCTGTTAGGCTGGCAGTATCTGGACGAAAATTCATGAACACCTTGATCATTTGTAGTACACTATCTTAAAGCAAGTTCCTGTTACCAATATCAAATGGAGATAATTATTTAAAAACATTTTTAAGTTATCATTAAAGAATTCATATTTGAACAACATCAGATTTCTCGATGGAACATGTAAGTTCCATGGTGTTAAGCTGAAATCTACAAAGAAAGTTCTTAGACTTGTCTCTGACTTATCTCAGCTAAATGGTCCAATAAAAAGTGACTTTGTTTCATTTGACATAGTGATGAAAATCATATTTGAACATTTTTGACAATATTCGTGTCGTATGTTTCCAGGATATGTATTCTATACAATTTAGAACAAAGTTGCTTTTTATTTGAACATTTAGCTGAGATAAGTCTGACATTAGTCTATGTATGCTTTATAGATTTTGGCCTTGGATTATTGCCTACTAACGTTTTACCAGCAGGTTTTACTTAGATAATGTTAAGCGATCAGAGTGCGATCTGGACGGCAACAAATATTACATGTGCAAAAAACATAATAAAAAAAAAATTCTGGGTATTTAATGGTATTCTTCTAAGAAATTGGAACAACTCCAAATAGTGTAAAGCTATATTTTCTCTGGGTTTACCTAGTTTTTGTAATTTTTTTAACGGACCTAGCCGATTTAAGGGCCGGAGTAGGCTTTTAATATCATTTTACTCCTATTTCTGTCCGAAGGACGCATTGCCGTGAATTCTAGAAGTAACATCATAGACCATGATTTTTTATTGACATTGCTAAAAATAACGAAAATTTGGTCGCGAAAAGTGTAGTGCGTCGGGTGTTCCTTAGGTAGAAGTGGAAGAAAAAGGTACCAACGCACAAAAACACTTCCGCTGGTTCCTGCCACGTACGGCCAAACAACCCCTGCCGTCTAACCTGCTGACTATCTGGAGGAGACGTCGCAGACGGAGACTTGTCGACCGAGCGCCCCGCTGAGCCTTCTTATTGACCGAAACCTCCGCCATTGTTAAGCTGGGAAGGCTATGTACACGCAACCCAAGAACCACCACCCTCTAGGTTTGTTACAGGTGCCAAGTACTTATTTAAACTGCTGGAGGAGGATACGTGACTCTTGGCAACACTTCTCCAGAGATTCTTAAAGAACAAAAGATGAGGCGACGTAGATGACAGATATAGGCTTTTTGCGTGTCTTGTCCAAGACAATCTGCTCGCAATGTACGCGACCCTCGATGGAGGAAACTATCAGCCATAGTGCAGTGGTTGCTATGATAAAACAGCGGTCAACTAAAAAAAATCAATAAATCGTATGAACTTTTGTTTACATTTCTGAAAAGGAAATTTTACAATCTTTTCACGTTCACTGAATTGTTATAAATTCAAAAGTGCTATTGAACAAAAGTCGGAAATAAAATCTTTTTAATAGACGTTACAGAAAGTTCTTTTATATAAATCAGTGACATTGTTTAAGAACAGCATGTTTTTGACAGTTAGAAATAAATGACGATCACATTGAATGAAATATGTTTACAGTACCATATTCAGACAAAAAATTAATGAAGCTCTTGAGTCCATTGCTTTTAATTTTTTGTTTCTCACCATGTTTATTAGGTGACTTTGAAAATTCAAAGGCGATGTATATGGGTACCTATGTATAAGAATATAATTTTCTAAAGCTAGATTTTCAGGAAGTCTAATACTGGAACAATGTTAAAAGTAGATGAAGAATTAAAGACTTTGTTATGAGTAATTCACTTTTTTGACTAAAAAAACTAAAATATTTCACTTGTTTATAAAAAAAAGATTGCAAAAGGTAAATTTTTATTTCGGAGTACACCTGCAGCGAAGAAAAATATATAACTACCTAGTTAATTTCAAATTAGATATTATGTCGCTTGCCTGATGTAAGCATTTTAATACAGAAAAATCTATAGTTTCACTCTGCAAAGTCATTTACTATTAAGTTTTTATAATAATTAATGTACTATAATCTATGCCAAATTAAAAAAAAACTTTGTAAACAAACCGTTGCCGGATATAAATTCATCAATTTCATCAAGAATTTCACTTCCAAGACACTAAATTTGCACACCAGTAAGTCAGAAAACACTGCGGCCCTTTTATTAAACAACTTTGATGTAGTAATTGGAGCTAAAACTTGCTAAACTAAACTTGAAAAAAATACAATTGAAAAAAAAATTGTCTTTTTTTGATCGAAGTGTGAGTGTTCTTTGTGACTAAGCCTCTTAGTCTTCAAAGTGCTGTGCAGTATTGTGTTGTGCTTGTGCTGAGTGCTGTGTAGTGCCCAGCGTAAGTAGTCTAGTTTCAGTACAAAGGATACTTAACGATGACAAGTCCTGAACCAGTCCTTTTATTTTTATTCTCTTCTCTATATTATTTATTTTTCTCCTATTTTCATATTTATTTTTATCATATCTGTGTGTTTTCGTGTGTATTTGTCCTTTCTGTCGGTAAAGGTTGACCCTAACGCGGTCAACTCTTCACCTGCATACCCTTTTTTAGGTTTCTAGGTAGCGGCCTTCGGCGAGCTACGGTTAGTTTTAAGTCATTCTCCCCAGCCCCCCTACCGTTGGTAGGGAGGTTAGCCGCTAGGGTTCGCTAGGTTTTTATTTAGGAACTCTAGGCATTTGTTACATATTTATATATTCATATTATAGTCCCAACCCCTCCCAAATGGATTCGCAAATCGTCATTAACATTGCGAAGGCGTTCGACCAAGCACTCGCCGCGTCGGGTGTTTCAATTTCTGACGATATATTCACGCAGGCCGTACTAGCGATTAACGCGTCCCCGACCTCTCAGGCCCAAACCCCGGCCCTTTAGGCCACAAACGTCCAGACCCCTCAGGTCTTGAGGTCTCCTCCCGCGTCTCCCGCGCCCTCCGACATGGATTGTGTGTCGGTCACATCTTCGCGCAAATCCCGTAGGAAGCGTACCGCTCCCGGGAGCGATTCAGACTCCGCCGCTTCCGAAGCTTCGTCGGCCGCCGCCACCTTAACCGGCTCTCCTGAGCCTCTATTCCAGCTAGTAGCCAAACGCTCCAAGAAGCGTTCAAAAAAAGCCGCGTTGTCTTCAACACCCGAGCCCATCCCGGTGTCCTTAAAACCCGCCCCCGCGCCACTTAGGTCAGTCGAAGTGACCGCGTCTCCGTCGGTCCAGACGAAGCCAGCGTCGCGCTGCGCTCCTGTCCCGGTTAAGCCTCAGCTTCCTCCGCCCGTCTTCCTCCGCGAAAAAACGCGCAAGACCACGGTTTCTAACTTGTGCAAAGAGCACAAAATCAATTATCTCAAGGCGAATAACGCGGGTGATACTATCAAGATTCAGGTCGCGACTATCGACGACTTCCGCGCGTTTACTCGTTTACTCTCATTAAAACAAATCACGTACCATACCTACGCCCTCCCGGAGCGGCGTCCCGTTTGAGCTCGCAAATGATGAAATCCTCGATGACCTTAAGTCTCAGGGTTTCCCGACCGAAGCAGTGCACAAGATGCACTCCAACCGCGGTAGGCATTTCCCATTAGCTCTTGTCATCCTAGCCAACACTCCCAACTCGAGGGAGATCTTCAGAGAGGCTCGTGCGTCCCAACCCTCGTGGGCATCCTGGGCAATGCCACCGCTGCCAGCTGTACGGCCACGCAGTGGCTAATTGCTCAGCCCCTCCCAGGTGCGTTAAGTGCACTCGTGCACTCGCACTCCCGACACCACTTCCCCCCCTGCATGTGTGCTGTGCAGCCAGTCCAGCCACACAGCAAACTACAGGGGCTGTCCGCGTGCTCCACGCTCCTCTACTAAGAGGACCGCGCTAAAACCGGGGCCTCCACTCACTCCTGCCTACTTCCCACCGCTGCGCAATTGGGGTCCCCCGGAAGCGAAGCCCGTGCAGCCAACGCCTACTCCGGCTCTATCCTGGAAGCAGCGTCCCGCCGCTCCACCTGCATCTTCCCGTCCTATCCCAGCTCCCGTAGCTCCCGTAGGCCCGCGTCCCGCTCCATCGTCTTCAACTCAGCCGTCGTTGGCCGTTGGAAAGTTCTTACAATAAACATAAGGAATAACATTTTTTTTTATAAAATTTGTCACGAATCGGTCCCAGTTCAGCATAATGCTATTCATTTGACCAGCGCTGATTTTCCATTTCATCTCACATTGATCTTCCATTAGCAATGTTAATAAAAGATCATGGTTTATTTCCAGAATTCACGGCAATGCATCATTCAGACAGAAATAGGAGTAAAATGATTTTAAAAGACTCTTCCGGTTCTTTAATCGGCTAGGACGTTAGTTATGAAAATGAAAAATACTAGGTAAATCCAGAGGAAACCTATCGCTACTTTTGAGGTTGTTCAAATATGCTTTTGTGATAACTTAAATATATTTTTTTAATTATTCGATATTTTTAACGGGAACTTGCGTTAAGTTCGCTCAGTTGTGTGGAGGACACATTATGCTTGCCACTTGCTACGTATAGGACGTTTTCAGAGACGATTTTTATTACTTCGCAAACTATTATAACGACAGGCTTAAGAGGTTTATAATGCAATCACCAAGTAAACGTAGAGATTTTATAGATCTAAGTTTTGTTAACAAACTACTCAATAATTTGTTGGATGCCCCGGTACTACTTGGTTAACAGAGTTGCTACAGAGTTTCCCCAAAAATCCTACTAATACATGTACAAGTTCAGACGCTCAATGTTGGGGTACAATAATTCACCAGTAACAAGACTTTCACGTCTGGTAAATGCAGTGATTCGGTAGACTTGCACTCTTGTGATACATCTCAATGGCTAAAACCTAGTATCACTAAATCACTTTATCGTCGTATTTTTTCCAAGTTTCCTATTTTGATTTTTAAAGTTTGTTATATTCTTTGACCCTTGAACTAAACTATTTTAACGGCCGAGTAAAGTAGTGGTCAGTAACCCTGTCTCATACGCCGGCGGTCCCAGGTTCGAGTCTTGGCCGGGGCATTCATTTATGTGATGAACACAGATGTTTGCTCTCGGGTCATGGTTGTTGATATTTATAAACGTATGTTTATTCTGGATTCCCCCCCCCCCCCAGTTCACTGTATGGTCATCCATAACACAAACTCTGCTTACTTTGGGGCCATACAGTTGGTGTGTTTGTCTTTATTATTTTTTTTAAATATTTTCAAATTCTCGGCATTTACCGGTATTTTAACATACACGGGCCTAAGCCAAGTGTACATTAAGGTTAATTCGCAGGAACGATTTTGGTTCGTTTTTAGAAATTTTCTAACTAATCTGCATTTGTTCAGTATAATTGCTTTTTGAAATACTTGAAAGAGGTTTGCAGGGAGGTCTAAACTTTTTAAAGATTGCTGAAGTTGTTTCGGAATCACTGCAGTTCCTGATATAACTATAGGCACTATTGTGACTTTATAAAGATGCCATATTCGCGTGATTCCGTCTTTCAGTTCCACGTACTTTGAGAGTTTCGTAGTGTATTGTACTTTGCAAATTAGCAGAATTTGGTACAGCTATATGTCTATAAGAAATCCGGCATTCTTTATTTTATCTATGAGTGTAGTGTCTGGTCTATTGTAATAAACTAGGTCTGTTAAGATAGCTCTGTCAAAGTATAATTTTGCTGCTGAATTTTCTAAGACGGGCTCTGGATTGTATTTGTAGTATGGATGTAAGGATTCAACTAAACTATACTGATTGGCCATTTTTTATTAATAATATAAGCTACTTGATCATGTTGGTGTTTGTAATCAGTTTGGGCTATTGTTTTACATGCACTTGTTATATGTTGGATCGTTTCTGGGACAGTTCTACATTTTCTACAGCGATCATCTGCAAGGTTTTTAACAATGTGTTTGCGGTAGTTTCTAGTCTCTATAACTTGGTCCTGTATAGCCATAACGGACCCTTCTGTCTCTCGGAAGAGGTCGCCACGTCTGAGCCATGTGTTTGACGCATCTTTGTCGACATTGGATCGGCATAAATCATGGTGATGTTTTCCGTGTAGAGATTTCAGGGCCAATTCCTGCATTTTTATTTTATTGTCTTTTAATATTTCACTATTCTGTGCTGCTGTATTCTGCAAGTTTAAAGGTGTAAGTTTCACGTTGTTAAGTGCTATTGCTCTGTGAACTGGTGATGTTTCACTTTTCTGGTAAAAGTAAGTGCGGAGAGTGGAAATCTGTTTATTGTGTACATTTTTTATGCCGATAATCCCCCCTACCTCCTTCTCTTCTAGGTAAAGTTAAGCTCTGAAATTTAGACATCGATAGTCTTCAAATCAGATTTGGTCCAGTTTAATATGCTAAATGAATATGTTAGTACAGGAATAGCAAAAGTGTTGATGGCTTTTATTATATTCCAAGCATTCAACTGAGTTTTTAATAGTGAATTTAGGCGGTGAATTGTAATATTCATTTATTTTTTTTCTTCTTTATATTGTATTTGTTTTGTTTGTTCATAACCTAGGTATTTATAGCTATCTAGTTCATTTAAATTTAAGAAAAGGTTCGATATTTTCCCCGGGTTGTAGTGTACAGTGGTTTTTTATATGTTGCTAGCTATTATGGAATTTAATTTGCATTTATCGACTCCAAATTCCATGTTTATATCATTTGTAAATTTTTCTGTTAACTTTGCTAGTTCAAACAATTAGTTTTTATTTTCAGCGTATAATTTTATACGTCCATATATAACAAATGGCTTAATGTAGTATTAATAAGTCTAGCATCGCCATTTTTTTGATAATGTAATGTATAACCTAACGATGATGAATTAAGTAAATTAGATAATGGATTCATTGCGAGGCAAAACCATAATGGACTTAACACATCTTCTTGAAATATTCCTCGTTGAATTTTTATAGTGTCTGATTCTGTTGTACCGGATGCAGAATGTAGTTTAAGTTGGGTTGCCCAGTGAGTCATTGTTGATTTTTAAAAAGTTACAATTTGTGGGTGTATTTTAAATATCTCAAGAACTTTTATGAGCCATGAATGTGGAACGGAATAATAAGCTTTTTTATAGTTAATGTACATCGTACAAAGGTTTGATTTGGTTCTGTTTACTTGTCTTAGTATAACGGAGTCTCCCTCCCTCCCCCTAGTAAAACGTTACGTAAAAACCAAGGGACCATATTTACCTAAAAGTTACAATTATGTGGCGTAAAGTACCAAGTAAGTAAGTAAGTTTTAATTTTTTAACATTTTAAATGCCTTGTTTTTAAAAGCAAAAGATTTTTTATGTTTTTTTTCTTTTTTTGTCCTAATAAATTTTACTTCTAATTGTTTATTAATTTATTTATTAAAATTTAATAACGTCGTTTTCCTGACTTTGGCCTGTCCTTAGAATTATTATTGCTTTATCCGCCATTGTTCTTCTCATGCATTCTCCTATTTTAGGGGTTTACTAATAAAGCTATTAAAATAAAATAACTAATTTAATTTTCAATAATTTATTTTTACCTTTGGCAATGCAATTACAAACATAAACCTAACTGAAATAAAAAATATATTTGACAAAATATAATCGTATTTAAGAATACGATCGAACGAAAACGCAAACATTTGAAATAAAATCAGCTATAATTAGTGTGATGGAGTGTGAGTAGTGGAGTAACTGGAGTGATGAAGCAAGCAAGCAATTTTGTGAATCTAAAAAAAATTCAAGTTCTCATTCCCTTTGAAATATTGAAAAAAAGAAATGTTTTATAAAATGTGTGAAAAAATTTTTCTAGGCGACCGTTCTGAAGGTTAAAAAAAACAATGTTCCGTTACGCGTAGTTCAAAGACCCCCTCCCTCCCCTGTAACGCGTCGTAATGTTTCCCCAAATTCGTTACGTAAAACTTGAACGCTTAATATGAATTTGTTGGGATTGAATCTCAAAGTGGGTGCAGGTTCAGAGTCAATGGTGACATTCTGCAAAACAGTATCGAGTGAGCTAACTGTCGACAAGGTGGAAGGACTTTTTGTTCTATAGGAAGGGTGAGTCGATCGGATGGAAGAAAATAAAGAGTCAGTATCATCGCCTATAGAATCGGCTGTAGCTTCTTCATCAAGAGTCCGCCTTATCAACTCACGACGATCGGCTGTCGCATGTTGTGTGACGGACGCCCACCTCAGTGTCTCGCATGCTGTGGCACCCAGCACCGGCTCCAGGTGCACTCTGGCGGCCCCGGGAAGCGGCCGCAAATTGTATTAGTTAATTATATAGTATTATTATTATTATTATTATTATTCTGTTTATTTATTTTTTTACTCGACAATCGTCGGTTTTGCTAGGTACGGGCATATGCCAAGTAACCTATGACGAAGGATAAGTGTGTTTGTTGAGATGTATGGGTGTCTTAAATTATATGTTGTGTACTATTTGATGTGTTATGTGGTGTTAAGATTGTGTCCAGGATTAGGTTGATTGGATAGTAGGAGTGAAGTAGGATTTAAAAAGCGTCGCACTATGGAGCAGGTACCTATGACAATGGCTTTCTGAAGGGGTATATGAGTTTTTTCTGGTAATTCCAGCTGTTCAAGTGAAGTTTTTAATGTTTTTGGTATTATTCCAGTGGAGTTTATTATTATTATTATTATTCTGTTTTGTTATTTTTTTACTCGACAATCGTCGGTTTTGCTAGGTACGTGCATATGCCAAGTAACCTATGACGAAGGATAAGTGTGTTTGTTGAGATGTATGGGTGTCTTAAATTATATGTTGTGCACTATTTGATGTGTTATGTGGTGTTAAGGTTGTGTCCAGGATTATGTTGATTGGATAGTAGGAGTGAAATAGGATTTAAAAAGCGTCGCACTATGGAGCAGGTACCTATGACAATGGCTTTCTGAAGGGGTATATGAGTTTTTTCTGGTAATTCCAGCTGTTCAAGTGAAGTTTTTAATGTTTTTGGTATTATTCCAGTGGAGTTTATTATTATTATTATTATTATTCTGTTTAGTTATTTTTTTACTCGACAATAGTCGGTTTTTAGGTACGGGCATATGTGTGTTTGTTAAGATGTATGTGAGTTATTAATTATATGCACTATTATGATACTATTTTATTATTATTATTATACATTTTCGTATATGTGAACCACACTTGTTATCATTTATTTTCTTAATTAATAATCTTCTTTATTTAAACTTCCTGAAATTTACAAATGCATTATTTCTTTGTGTTATGCATGTGGTGTTTGCCCATAATTGTCTGGGTAGTTAATCTATAAGCTTTATTGTACTGCTAACGTATAAGAACTTGTATTTATTAATTGTTGATATCTTGTGTCTAAGGTGTTGGCAAGCCTTAAATAAATAAAGATAGTGTATTACAATAGATTAAGGTGTTCAGGAAATTATCTCCAGGTACTACCATCCTAACAGATTACCTCTTAAGTCACCTAGGTATACAGTCGATCTGAGTGCATTGACGTGGTACAAACTAATTACTGTAAAAGACCCTAAAAATAAACCGAAACCTAAGCTGCATTAGCTGTGCTTGATGTAATTAAAAAATTACTTTTGTCATTAACATTATTATTTAAACTTTTTTACAAACAATAACATTTCGAATATTTCGAACAAACTCGGCAAAGTGAGTAACTTTGACTAAAAGAGGCCTCTCAGACGGATCTCTGAAACCTGCTCTACAAAGTGCTCTAACACATTTCTTCTGACACAAAAATACTTTCTGGATGTCTACAGAATTTCGACATAAAATTAAGCCATAGCGCAAGATAGATGAAACATAACCATGATAAGCTAATTTTACTGCTTATTGACTTACAGTTCTTGATAATCTACCTATGACGAAAACAAAACCATTTTGTTTTTTACATAAATTACTTATATGTGGTTTCCAGTCACAATACTTATCTAGAGTTATTCCTAAAAACTTGGTACTATCTACCTGCTCTATTTCCGTGCCTCCAGATGTTAACCGAATTACATCAGCTTTACTTCTGTATGCCTGGTATTGCATTAAATTTGTTTTGTTCATATTAATGACTAAATTATTTTCAAATAATTAGTAATAGAGGCGAGTGCTTTATTAGATTAATGTTACAGAGATTTCGTATATTTCGCTGTTATGTTTATTGTTATGTCGTCAGTGAAAAGTACACATTCATGCTCGGTAACAGTAGGAAGATCATTAATTAATAAAATAAACAAAAACGGCCCTAACACACTCCCTTGGGGGATTCCGAATGGATTTTGTTTTTGAAACGACGACTTATACTCCTTAACCCTATTTCCACACATTTGTGACACTTCGACACATTGATCCCTATCCTGCAAGTAACTCGTTAGTAAATTTAATGCATTTCCCCTTATACCATACTCTAACTTTTTTGTAGAGTCGCATGACAGACCAAATCAAATGCCTTACTCATATCTAAAAATATAATGACGATTTGTGACCCAGAGTTAATTGTAACAGGCAAGAGTGTAGTGTTTTTGTTTTTTCTAAACATGTTTGTTGATTTTGTTGATGTCAGTAGTAGAACCTTTTTTATGTAATGGCCTGACGACGGCTTCTTTAGACGATCCGGAAAAATGCCTTCCTTTAATGTTAAATTAATCAAATGTGTTAAAGATTTTAATAATATCAGAGAGCAAATTTTAATAATTTTTGTGTTTATTTTATGATTCCTGTCGCATTTGTATTTTTTGAATTTTTGGTTATCCTATGTATGTCTTCAGGTACAACTGGCGATAATAATATGCTTTGACTAACAGATGGGTGGGTTTGACAATTAATATTATAACTGTTAGTTATACAACTAGTATTAATAAAGAAATTATTAAATATTTTAGTAATTTCTGATGCGTTATCATAAAAATGCTTTTCAAAACAAATTGAATTTATAAATTGGAAAAAATGTCTGTTTTCCTAAGTATAATTAATTAAATAAAATATAAGCAATAATTAAATTCCACGCAGCTTTACACGTATTTGACGCATTTCTAATATAATTTGTATGCGCTGATGTTTGAGATTGTGCTATAATTTTTTTAATATTTTGGTATATTTTAAGTATTCAATTTTATTTCTTACTTTATTCCAAGGGTACAATTTAAATTTTAGGTAAAGCACTCTCTTTTTGATACAGCTTTTTCGAAAGCCAATTTGTTAGTTTCATTTGTTAACTTTTTTAATCATAATGTATGGAAAACAAAGGTTGAAAATTAGTAGTAAATGGTCATGAAATATGTCAAAAGCTTTATTAAGATCACTTTCAGCTATAACGTCGTTAAATGATAGCGCTGATAATGCCTCACAAAACTTTCTTATATTATCTTTGGGAAAAATCTATACATTTTTCAAACCATTATTTTGGACGCTTCGGTATTTTTTATTTATTTTCTTAATTAATTGATACCGTTTCTGCCGTCTCATGATCTGACAAGGCTAAGAGTAATACTTTACTTGAAACATTTGATATATTAAATCTATGAAGGATAATTTTCTAGTTGGTACTGATTTAACAAATTGTTATTTATTAATATGCTATTAAGTTCTTTGGACACTATATTACTTTTAACGTATAAATAATCCAGTCTCCGCAAATGATTATTATGTGTCCTTTCTTTAAATTAAGTTTTGACAGTAAGATCTCTAAGCTATTGCAGAAAACTTTTAAATCTGACGTTGTTGTTCTATAAATGCAAGTAATAATTAAGTGGAGGGCGGGTATTTTAACTGCAGAGTATTTAAAATGTAGTTCCACAGGTTTTATGAATTTAGAAAAGACTCGATATCTTTATGAACAAATACACATGTGGCACCTCGTTTTTAATTTTTCCTACATAAGAAGCTGCTACGTTGTAGTTCCGTATTTTCATATAAGATTTTTGTTATTTTTTTATTAATAATTAGCAGGCTTTTGTCTTCCATCTCACCTGATGGAAAGTGACGATGAAGACGAGGATCATACACGCCTGTCCAACAGGTACCTATTCACTCTGAACTTGAAAGCTCCAGGGTTATATTTGTCTGGAAAAATAGACGCGGGCAAATCGTTCCACTCTTTGGCAACACGAACCAAAAATGAGCTATCAAACCGTTTAGTTCGGCTCTTCGGCACGTTAACCACAAACAGGTGAAACTTCTGTCTGCGTCTGGTTGACCGGTGGAGAAAGGGGGAAGTTTCGATCAGCTGAAAAAGAGCATTCGCATACTCTACAAAGTGCAATCTGTAAAAAACCGAGAGACTAGCAACTTTTCGACGATGTTCGAGAATTTGCCGTCTCGAAAAAGTAAGTTTGTCGTCACTTATGAGTCTACGGCCCCTTTGGTCGACAGAATCCAAAGCTTCAAGATGGTACTTAGCGGAATCATGCCAAAGATGGCTGCAGTACTCCATACAGGATCGAACCTGGGCTGTGTACAGTTTGAGCAACTGTTCGGGGTTGAAGTACCGCCGGACCTTTGCGATGACTCCCAACTTTTTGAAAGCGACCATGGTTTCAATCTGTTGACCGCAATTAAGTTTCAACGTGATGGTCATGCTTAGAAGCCATAGATGGTTTGTGATCGGTACAGATACACCTTGGAAAGTGGGCGTCAAGTTGAATGTGCTCTTTTTACCGGAGAAGAGACACGCCTGGGTTTTTGAAGGCTTGAACTTGACAAGGTTGGCTTTACCCCAATCGGAAACCCTACATAATGTCAAATCAACCCGTTCGATCATCGACTCTCTCTGAAATTGGATCTGGTTTGGACTTGCTCGCGCATTGGGCACATATCTGTCTACAACAGTGCTGTCATCGGCGTAACCAATAATGCCTTCCGATAAAAGAAGGTCATTAATGTGCAGGAGGAATAATTTTGCAGAGAGAACAGATCCCTAAGGTACGCCGGCATTGATCGCCATTAGGTCCGATGAGAAACCATCGACGACAACTCGAATTGACCGTTAACAACCACAAGATTCACAACCACATTCCACAAAAGATTCAGTAAAGCACAAAAAACTAAGTTCATTATTGTTTTCCAGGAGATCTTGTATCGTAAATTCGATGGAATCTAATTTATTTAACAAACCCGCTATATTTATTATTATTTGGTGTAGCAAAGTCATCGATACTGTGGAATCACAAAGTTCAAAAAAACGGTTTGTTGATAGGTGTGAAATAATCTAGCATAGTACGTTTTTTTTCCGTAAGTTAAAATTATCTACTTTTTTAGAACTTAACATATTTATGTCATTATAAACGCCTTCATTTTAGTTTGAATGGTATAGAATAGTCCCCTTTTTTGAAGAGAACATTTCAGATATTTTTTTAATCGGTTTTAATTTATTTTTAGTACCATCAATGTATTCTTTTCTGTAACATTCAGCGTCAATTGCTGTATTCAAATAGAAACAAAGGTCTTCTAATGAATTGCTATAAGAATTAAATTTAACAACTATACTTACTTAAAATACTATACTTTTTAGATGGTGACATAATATTTCTATTTAATTTACTACAGTTTAGATATCTATTCTTCGGAATGCTTAGTAAAAACACTTTTGAGTCTACACAAACAGTTACATACTTCACTATACAACTTGTAAGGGTTTTATCATTTGAACCTACACCTATCACAAAAATGTTCTCATTGTTCTGAGTATCAATAATATTTTTTCAATCTTATATATTTTCTGCAGCCGCATTAGGTTTAGATAAACCCATGGTATTATAGACATCATTCCATTGTTGTTTCCTTGATAAATATAGTTTCGTCGAAAGACCTTAATATTTTTGTTATAAATGCACAACTGTACTATGACACTGGGATGTATTAACGTACAATGAATGTCTTCATTTCTTCACATATGATTCATTTTTAAGTTAAAAATAATATAAAAATAATATCATTGAATGTTTTGAAGATATACTGTTTTAGTGCGCGTTAAATACCAAAATTGTAGTTTTAGTGAATTTTTAATACGGAGCCGGCGTTACGTCGTATACAGATGAATCAATCAAATAATTAATGCATTTCTGTGTTTGCGTATGTATTTAACATATACTTTTACACAACTAAAATGATTTGAGTTATGTGTACAGTTTTAATTTAATCAAAAGGTTTTCTGATATACGACCAACTTTATGACACAAGCTATTTGAGTTTGAACAAGTAAAATATACCATTATAGCTTGAAATTCCATAGTAAACATATTTGGAATTTTGTGTCCATAATTGAAGTAGTTTGTAAAGTTTGTGTGCGTGATTAATTTCATTCATTTTTATATAACGTCATGTTTTGCACGAACTCTACTTGCTACAAATGCAATTTTCATAAGAATATTTAAGAGATGAAAAAATAATGTCTTCGTATCACTAAGAATTGCGGAAGCTGCGAGAAGACATAAAAATCTACAAAAAAATGGAGAGTTGGCAATTGAAATACTAATCTTGTATTTTTTTATTATAATAATTTTTTTGAAAATTGTATTGAAAAAAAAAATACGTGAGTTGGAAATCGCTACATTAGACACTTAAAAAAGGCAGGAACCCATGATGACCAATATAGAGGTTTCTGGATTGGCTGAACAAAACTACGAAAATCCTAGCCGTCTTGTCAAAATTATACTGACCAAAATAAGCTGTGAGCTCAAGACATAGCGGACGCAGGCCCGCGGTGCAACATCATTAGCGGAACGACACCCACTCGCCTGCGACTCTCGCTCGTACAGCGTGTGTCGCGCCGCGCCTTGCTTGACCATTGCTTCAAGCCGCGCGTACACGCCGCGACCTCAATTATTACCCACCAGTTCAGCTTTCGCGCTAAGCACTCCTGCCCTCAGCAAGTCCATCAAATCGTCGAGTACATACTCGACGGCTTTTATCCGCGGCCTAAGAAAACGGTCGCAGTTTTCTTTGATGTACCCAAGGCTTTCGATAAAGTCTGGCACAGTGGTCTCGTTTATAAACTTTATAAAATAGGCTTACCGGATCGCCTAGCTAGAATAATTGGGTTCTATCTCAAAGATCGTACGTTTTCTTTTTAGATATGAAAGCACGCTTTTCGCGCCTCGTCTCATAAAGGGTGGAGTCCCTCAAGGCTCAGTCCTCGCACCTCTATTGTACACCGTGTACACAAACGACATTCCCAATCCGCCGATAGGCGTCGAACTCGCCCTATTGCCGACGACAACGCCCTTTACACCAAAGGCCTCAGTGTCCCTGGTCTCGTCATCAGACTCCAAAAGGCCGTAAACGCCCTCGATGCATGGTTTCAAAAATGGCGCATCGATGTGAACCCAGACAAGAGTTCTGCAATTCGCTTCGACCCCAAACGTCGTCGTCCCGCCGACAATCTCCACGTTCGAATGTTAGGTATTCCCATCCCCTGGAAGCGTACTACCAAATACTTAGGCGTCACCTTAGACCAGACTCTTTCGTTCAAGCCACACGTCGATAGGGTAACGAAACTTGCCGTTTTTACTTAGGTCGCCTATATAGTACGTTAAGTAGAAAAAGTAAAATGTCTTTCAGAAACAAACGTACGCTTTATAAGACCTGCGTTAGACCCGTCATGACATATGCCTCGCCAATATTTGCCCACGCCAAACCCTCCGTCCTGCACAAACTGCAGGTAGTTCTAAATCTCTTCTGCCGCGAGGCCACAAACGCACCTTGTACGTGCGTAACGCGGACCTGCACAGAGATCTTGAACTACCTACAGTGCAACAGCACCTCAAAAAACTCTCTGAAGCGTTCTTCAAACGCTCCGAAACCCACCCCAATCCTCTAGTTTGAGATTCAGTCTCGTAAACTACCCCTGTCATAGATTCGAAGTACAAAATCGCTATACCGAGAACAAAAAAAAAATAAAAACGCGACCTCAAACTAACGGCATGTCTCTAGGACAGATTAAAAAAAAATTACTTTAGTAAATGATTGACAAACTATATATAAATTTCCAATGAATTTTGCAAAAATCTGAAATGATTTTCCCCCACCGCTTCGAAAAGTTCGCTAAATCTATTTAAAAATACGCTTTAGAATACTATAAACTTTTATATTTGTTTTTGCATTATTATATCTTGAATGCATGATAGATACCGTACTTCATTGTTAATTCATGTAAAAAGAAATGTGTTTCACTGTTTTCTATTATTTTTTTATCCGCCAGTATTGACTATTTTATTAATTTTTATAATTATTTATAATCTGGATGTAAAATCTTTTCTGACATAACAGTTAAAACTTACTAAACTTTATTTATTTATTTTCTTTATTCTTCTGTGTAAAGGCAGAAAACCTTGCCTTTTATAACCCATTTCCTAATTTTTAAGCCGGTCCATTTTTCCATAGTGTAAATACGTCGCCAAGAAAACGAATTCGAGATTAAAAGGGTTGGCAGCTGCTGGTGTCGCGTCACAACGCCATTTTCAAGGCCTAAGGCCTTGGTCTTCAAGTCCCTACAACGAAGCTGGACACCTTCATGCTGGAGGACTTCTGGCCGAGAGGAATGTGTGTACCGGCTCTTCCGGGGAAAGCTGCCAGTAGCCAGAGGAGCACCAGAGTAGTGCCGATAAGCTTCTAACTAACATAGATTTAACTTTTTTATACCATCAATAATTTGTATGTTAGACTATGGGCAAATATGTTAGAATATGCCTGAGAAGGATTATTATTAACACTTCTGTCTTCACCATACCTCTGTTTGATCACTTTTTTGTGTGTGTTTGATAAATAACTGATTCTTATTCTTATTGTTAAATATTACTACATGATACTTTGATAAAATAATTGCAATTAAAATAAAATAGCTGAAGTTTTAAGTGGATTTTTTTAATGAAGCATCTTTTGTTCAACTGGCCACTTTATCATTACCTACATGGGATGGTGTCCACATAATAATCCTAACACACCACAGCCATTCGGGGTGCCTTGATTAGTCAAGGTGCATCGAGCCAGATGTTGTAAATTTGGATTCTTGGAATCTGTTAGTATTACAGATATATCATAGTTTTGTTGTAAGAAAGGGCCTTTAATATTGCCAATAATTCGAACTCTATTATACAAGCGTAATTTTATACTCTTACAATTAGAATTTTGTTCATTATAAAATGCTACGCCCAGTGAATCTTTATGTGTATCTATATAAATTATATAATAATTTTTATATTTTGAATTAAGATAATTTAAGAAGGAAGTTTTAATTGTACTTGGACTGTAAGACTTGTTTGGCCAATTTAATGTAGGTATTTTTGTTTTCGAAAATTCTGATGTTTCTATTTTGCTTTTCTGTGTTAAAAATGTTTAGTTTGAACCCCTATCACGCTTAGGACTTTATTGTGTAGTTCTTTTTTTAATACAAATTTTTTAATAAATTTAGTCAGAAAAGACGGTAAACTAACTGAAATGTAGGTAATTATGTCAAACGTTTAAAACATTCTTAAACTTTTAAAATTGTGATATCTCAGGAACGGCATTTCTAAGGAAAAAAAGTGAAAGAATATTTCTTGAAGAAAATTTTATAAGCTACAGCATCGTTTTACATATTTTTATAAGAAAATCTACAGTTTATGAAACTTGAAATAACTGGTAACCTTGAATACATTTCTAGCACATTTCGGATCGATAGCAACTTTTGTTACGTTAGTAGTAATAATGTCCCAAAGGTAAAAACTGAATCTATATTGACTGGACCGTAAGAACCGACTTGTCACTGTCGACTGTCAACCACTCCAAGGTTGTTCCAAAATAGATAGTTCATAGGGACTGGATGTCTCGCCACTTACGATTTCAAAATATTTGCACTATATTCAAAAATTTACTCTTAAGCGTACCTATTGTTACCTATTGTTTGCTTGGTAAAACCATGCAATTGAGGCGAACGTACGGTACGCGATCTTTAATTGACCTTCAATATCTAAACAAAACAAACAAAGAAAAGAAGTGGCGCTAAATACTTTGTTAAATACTGGTACGAACTACCGAAAGCGTAATAACAGTTTCTTACTGTCCATATCCAAAATAATTCGTTTTACAGTCGTTCGGTTAGCATGGTTGGACAACTTAGTCCTTTGCGACCCCGTTTCACCCATTAACTAGAATAATCACGGCGCATTTTGCACCCGCGCATGCCATGATTACGGGGGAGCGTTTTTTCCAGAACACCCGATACCACCCATATTTGCAATCCCATGACTCGCGTTTGGTGACATATGCTCATAGGCGACAAGACAAAACGGCTGCCAAGCACGGGATGCATCACAACCAGATACGCAACCGAGAAAAACGTGCGAAGCGAACCTTATCGTACGAAACCAAGAAGCACGTCATTATAATGTTTATGTCTTTATGAAAGAAAACCAAATCGAGATTTAAAGTTCCAAATCTTTCGAAAAATCCCACAGAAAGTCGTGCCAAAGAAATTTTTAATCTGAAACTGCAACAATTGAGCTTTGCTGAGAGTAAGTCAAACCATTTTATGGGTACATCAGGTATCTTTGATTGAATTATAAAAAAGCGTTTAGTTACTAAAAATATAGTCTCTGGAAAGTCTAGGAAAGATGAAATGTAATTGTTTGACATTGACAATTACTTGTACTTATTGATATCAAATAAAACATGACTCTACCACCAGTTCGAAAAACCTTCGTGAAGAAGAACGGGCAAGAAACTTCACGGGTATATTTTTTCAAAATAAATTTACAGGGTCTCTTTATGTCTATACAAAGTTTTTCTTATCTGCATCCGTTAGCTCAGCAAGTCTCCCTCCCCCCACGTATCCAAACGACGAACACCCTCAAACGGCACCCGTTCACGAGTTAACGCCGGATCCGGCCATCGCCCTCCTCAACCATAATATTCATATACAAGTAACCTTTGCCAGAATGAAACCGAGAACGTGATAAATTGATGCATTGACGTGGCAAGCGTGCAAGATGGATATCATGTCATATCGTCTCGGGTATTTTCACATAGTGACAGTCAGGTTGCGACTATAGACCAAAAAAGAAACCGCTCTCTTATGTTAAAAAGTATGTCCAGAAATGAACCAAGGTATCAAGTCGCAGGTAATTATCACTCACTGAAACACTCAACAAGTTTACTGATACGTTTAATTGTTCATTCGTCTTCATTACTCTAGAGTACAACTAATGCGTTTTGCTTGTGTACAGGTCATTTGTCAAACTGCCTCTTAGACAACGTCTTAACAAACACTTATGAGGTTAAAGAAACTAAAGTAATGTTGGAGCAACACTGTTGTGAATGTTATAGTTAAATCTATGTTTAGGACTATTGACAGCGAAAAGAGATTCATATATTAAATAGATTTTTATTTTGAATGCGTTCGTCGGAATGATCATAAAAAGCAGCCTGAATTCATTTGAATATTTTCATAAAACACAATTAAGGCAACATTGGGGAGAATTCTGAACTAAAAAGACCTGTGTCAGGATGTGGTGAACTTAAGACCAGTCAAAGTAGAAATCCATGAGATATCTAGAATGTCTAGGATTGTCTGTTACGATAATACAGGTGATTAAAGTATATAAAAAATATTATTCTTGTTTGTCATGTAAAAAAATATTCATGCATCTCTTTATTTAATCAATCGTAATGTCCAAATGACCACTTACTTTAATATTAGAAGCATAAGCAAGCTCAATAACATGAATAGGTATATAAATAGAGCGTCACATACAAACTTACAGCATTTATACAATGTCACAACACTCAGACTTTCGTTATAGTAACACAGGGGCAATAACAGTATCAATTTAATCTTATTCCTATGTAGAACAAGAATATTCCGGCACATACAGAATGCCTCACAAAGTCACACGTGCTAGGAATTCTGCATTTTGTAATAAAAGTCCGTTGAGATGTCTCTTTCGACGATCATCGGCATGTTGGAAGTAGTTAGCTTGACTCACTTTACTCGGTAGGTGTCTGCTAGGTGGTGGCTGAGCGAATTTCCTGTAGTTCATACAGATCATAATTATATTCTAACCTATAATAATATTACGATTCACGATATCACGATTTTCCACGCAATTAATACGTACTAAGCGAGTCTAAAAACCCTAAAACTAAGACGTGCATCATAAGTAAAAACACACAAAGAGCACAGAGGTATGGAAAATAACCCGACATTCGACAAGTATAAGTATTAAAAGTAGGACGCAATCTGCCAGGAAAGCGAATCGAGGATGAAAATGTTTTAAGATGACAACTAAAAATAAGGCAAAAACGCACAGCGCTACAAACCCCGACAAGTCAAACATCTAAATAGGCCGTTTGTAGCAAGAATGTTAAGATAGCTAGGGTCTGGCCAGCGAATAGTAACAGTCGAAAAACGATTTAAAAAAATACCTAACTAGCTTATAAATAGAATACTACAAAATAAAAAGCGAAATACTTATTTAATGGTAAGCAAAATATGGCAAATAATTTAATGAATTACATTTGAAGATTGATCTTAACATTCGCAATCAAGCCTTATTAAGCAATTATAATGAAATTGTTTGTGTGCCCGAGTTAGAAAATGAACCCACCATGTGGGCACACTATTTGCCAAGCCTTTTGATTGCTAAATGTATTTTGAACGACAAAATAATTTTTACTACTTATCAAGCACATAATTGGAAAGGGCACTGACAATTTTATTTAACACAATGATACTGTTTACACTTTACAAAAATATCAAATAATCCACAATAAATTACACTTTCTTTTATATATTCTTAGATGACGAAAGTTGCCTTTATTTACTATTATTACTTATCAAATCAAATCAAATCAAATCATTTATTTATTGGCACATTTTCAATACCCAAATAAATATACAAATAGCTAATACTTATCAAAAGTTATATTCATAATTTTATGCTATTTGTACCATAAAAAATTTAACTTTCATAGCTAAATCTCAATTATTTATTTAGGTACATCAACAATAAACATACTTACAAAATATTATATTTTAATATTTTTCAAAGTACTTTTTCTAGAATGGCCATTAATTATAGGTGTACACTGCTTATAAAATATCACTACATAGTCTAAAATAAATTTAGTTATCATTTTATATTAATGTGACTATACCTGTTTGTATTAGGTCAATAAATATGAAATTGGCGTTCTGTAAGGGAGAAACATAAAGTAAATTTTTTTTAAATATACTTATTTAATCAAAGTACATACCATTGCTGTCTATGCACTTTTGCCATCTCATAGGTCTTATCTCATTGATCCCTTTACTAAAAAAACCATTCGGACGGGAATCAATAAAATCTTTGAAGGCGGTTTGGACTGAACAATAGGAGTGAGACTGAAAAAATGGTAATCTGTTGAAACAAGGTCCGGGGAGTACTGTGGATGTCTTAGACCAGCTATACTCTAAGTGTGTTCCGCGGAACCCCAGGGTTCCGTGGTACCTCTGTCGGGGTTCCGCAAGAATTTAGAAAAAAAAATCATAACACCTCTCTCTGGTCGCCACGAAAACAAAATATCGCAATAGACTGGATGCCGAAGCTGATATGAGACTCCAACTTTCTTCCATGAAACCTGATATCAACCAATTGATGAAAAATAAAAAAAACAGTTTCATACCTACCACTAGTTAGATTTTTTCTTTTTTAATGTTTTCTATTATTGTCCTAGCCAAGTGGTGAAGTAAATAATAATTAGTAACTGTTACATTGTACTTTTATTATGCTGATTAATACAAAATACACTTATAAAAACAATTGTTTTATTGTAGGGTTCCATCAAGTATTTTGCTTCCCAAAAGGGTTCCGTCATTTAAAAAGTTTGAGAACCACTGTCTTAGACATTTCAATTGAAGCTTCCCTAATTTTGTAGCCGTATGTTGTGAAGTGTGTGGTCTAGCGTTGTCCTGAAGCAGCAGTGGACTACAGCGATTGACCAGCCTCGGTTGTTTAGCAGCTAGCTTTTACGCCATGGTTTGTAGTTGCTGACATCTGCTGTATTCGTCTGGCCAGATTTAAGAAAGCTGTAGTGAACGACACCGGCACTAGTCCATCAAATGCTCACAAATAACTTTTTTTGAGTAAATTTTCGCTCGGGGCAGGATTTGGCTGGTTCACCAGGATTCAACCATTGCGATGAGCATTTCCGATTGTCATACAGGATTCACTTTCATCACAGGTAATGGTTCGATTTAAAATCCTTTCATCATTGTGCCAGTTGAGTAATGTAACGCAGCAGTCGACGTGCGTTGGCCGGGTTGCTGCACTCAATTAATGAGGTACCCGCCTCTCAAGCTTTTTCACATTCCCAATTTGCTTCAAGTGGATTAAAACAGTTTTGTCACTAACACCGCAGCCTACAGCTAACTCGGACGTGGTTTGCGATGGATCCGCTTCCACAATAGCCTTCAATTCTCCATTATCCAGTCCACGGGGCTTGTTCTGCAGGTCGAAATTTCCAGAACGAAAACGTTGGAACCAAAAACGCACTGTTTTCTTTTGCAACACCGCCGCCATACATAGCATTAGTATATCGAGCCGTTTCTGCAGCAATAGTTCCACGGTGGAACTCGTACTCGTAAATAACGCGATATTACAAGTTTTCCATTTTGTAAGCCAAGTGAGGCAAAGAAAAAACCGAAACAGGAAAAAACAAATGATTTACGGTTTTCGAAACACAAGTGCGTAAGTAAATAGCTGTATAAATTTGAAATTGGAGTTCGTAACCTAAGAAGAGATAATACAGTTCAAAGTGGCCAGTGCGCTATTAATGAATGTGGTGCTGGCCACGGCCTGGTCATTACAGCCATGCTCCGTCTGTGCTATATATAGGTAGAGGTTGAGGCATATCGCTCGCCAAGATAGCTTTCGTTCGCGTGGAGGTGGTGTGGGTTTTTATATTAAACGTGTAATCACGGTGCGCCCCTGTCCACACCCTGCCTCTAGAGTTGAGCAGTTGTGGATAGCAGTTAACTTAAAGTCTACAGACTGCAGCTGTGGCAGCTCCTACATTGGCCAGACGAAAATAACCATTTCTTGCCGTCTTAAGGAATATATAAAAGCCATAAAAAACTCAGACACAAACAAGTCATCGCCGAACATTTGCTAGAATCGGGCCCTAACCATTGGATTGAGTTCTATAATGCTCGGATTTTATCTACGTAACGACACTACATACCGCGACTCGTTAAAGAAGCCTTAGAAATAAAAAAGTGCGAAAATAACTTATATCTAGAAGAAGGTTTTAAATTATCCTGTACGTGGAACCAAATGGTTAGGACATTCATGAAACGAAAATACAACAATCGTGGTGTGTTCGGTCAAAAACCCAGTGATACGGTAAGCGTGTATTCCAAAAACGACAAAAATGTGAGTTCCAGTAGTAGCAGATCAAAACGAACGAGAAGGAGGGTAGATCGATTTATCTGCCTCTAACTGTCATCGCCACCTATCTACATCTGCCAGTCCGCGATGGTGCTTGCAACAGCATCGAAATATCGGACGCGCGAAATAAAAATCGAAAATCGTGGTAAGAATCCCGTAAATTCATTAAATTATTATAATAACGTTTCTTTAGATGCACTTACTGAATCCACAATAATTTTTTCTAACTATGACAAAATGGAACTACTAGGTGATTTTAATACCAACCAACTAAAAATACCGAGACTAAACTTTTTTCTACTATACACCAAAATAAAAAAAATTACAATCTGAACCTACACACTTCAATACAAATAGTGCAACCTATGTAGATCAGATTTCTAGAAATGCCTCGTTGATCAAATAAAAAAATTTACTTTATCGAGTTAGTTAGAAAGCATTCATTCAGTTCAGCTGCTCTTAAAATTAGAAAAACTAGATCTCCAACAACTAAAACGACGTATCGCCCTTTAATAATTTCGACTAAAGTCGCTTTTTGGCTGATATTAATACGTGGGACACTCAGAAAGTTATGAAAAAAAGTAAAAGTGATAAGATATATATATTTTTTTATTCCATATTTACAAAGAACTCTCCACCAGCGTCTATGCAAAGTTTTATGCGTCTGAACCAATTTTCACAGCACATTCTCCAGTCTGCCAAAGGTATTTCCTCAACGGCTTTCTCAAACGCAGTGAGTTTATCAAACCTGTAAGCCCTTGAGCTGGTTTTTAATTTTAAAGGAAAAAAGAAGCCACGGCGTGCCTAATCAGGGCTAAAAACGGATAAACCAAAAGTTTAACTGGTACGGTGATTAAGAAGTACGGAATGCTACTTGGGTTTTTTAAGGGAATTGATACTAAATACCCCATTAAAGAAAAAAAAGCAGTTATAGGGACGTTCTCCACCTTGCTACTCTCTTGTTTGACTTAGTCCACACAAAGGAACTTGTATACTTATATAGTAAGGAGATGGCTAAAGGAAAAAAAAAACAGTATGAGTTCCTGCACTAAACCGCTACTTACCTCCCCCATTCTCATACAAGTATAGACTTTCGAGGCAGCTTTTCCTCACATTCTCGCTCCGATCGCCGCCCAGTGCGGACGTGCAAGACCCCGTTCTCCGTTGTTTGGTCCCTTCCCGATATTCCGTGGCGCTCAGTCTACTGACGTCACAGTTTAGCGTGTTGGTTCCATGCTACGGTTTTCAAGGTTTTCCTACTCCCTCTGAGTGCTATCGAAGTGCGATTTTTCTTTGCGACTAAGCCCCTTAGTCTTCAAAGTGCTGTGCTAAGTTGTGTTGTGCTTGTGCTGAGTGCAGTGTTGTGCCCAGCGTAAGTAGTCTGGTTTCAGTGCAAAGGATACTTAACGGTGACAACGAATTTGTACTGAACCAGTCCTTTTTATTTTTATTTTATTTCTCTTCTCTATTTTATTTATTTTTCTCCTATTTTCATATTTATTTTTATCATATCTGTGTGTTTTCGTGTGTATTTGTCCTTTCTGTCGGTAAAGGTTGACCCTAACGCGTTCAACTCTTTACCTGCGTACCCTTTTTTAGGTTTCTAGGTAGCGGCCTTCGGTGTACTACTGTTAGTTTAAAGTTTTCCTCCCCAGCCCCCCTACCGCTGGTAGGGAGGTTAGCCGCTAGGATTTTGCTAGGTTTATAGGAACTAGGCATCTTTTATTATACTTATATTTATTAATATTACTGTCCCAACCCTTCCTAATGGATCCGCTAAGCGTTATTAACGCGTTCACCCAGGCGCTTGCACCGGTAGGCGTCTACATCCCGAAAGACATCATAACGCAGGCCTTGCAGGCATCAATCGCGTCCCCGGCCCCTCAGGCCTCAACCTCGGCCCCTCAGGCCTCAACCCCGGCCCCTCAGGCCTCAACCCCGGCCCCTCAGGCCTCCAACGTCGAGACCCCTCAGGTCTACAGCTCTTCCTCGTCACCCGCCTCGTCCGAGATGGACTGCGAATCGGTCGCATCCTCTCACGCGTCGCGTCGCAAGCGTACCGCTCCCGGGAGCGACTCCGAACCCGCGTCTGATACGTCGTCAGATGCCGTCACCTTAACCGGCTCTCCTGAGCCCGCGTTTCAACTTGTCGCCAAGCGCTCCAAGAAGCGCTCGAAGAAAGCTTCGGTATCATCAATACCCGAGCCCTCCCCGGTGTCTTCAACACCAGCCCCCGCACCGTTAAAATCGCTCGAAGTTACCGCGCCTCCGTCGGTCCCATCGAAGCCAGCGACGCGCTGCGCTCCCGTCCCGCCGAAACCTCAGCTCCCTCCGCCCGTCTTCCTGCGTGAAAAAGCGCGCTGGACCGCGGTTTCAAACTTGTGCAAAGAGCACAAAATTAATTACTTAAAAGCCGCCAACGCTGGCGATACAATCAAAATTCAAGTAGCGACCGTAGACGACTTCCGGTCTTTCACTAGGCTTCTGTCGTTCAATCAAATCGCGTATCACACCTACGCCCTCCCGGAGGAGCGTAAGATCCGCGCAGTACTACGGGGCGTCCCGTTCGAACTCAGTAACGAAGACATTCTCAAGGACCTTAAGTCTCAGGGTTTCCCGGCCGTAGCAGTGCACAAGATGCACTCCAACCGCGGTAGGCGTTTTCCTTTAGCATTAGTAATCCTGTCAAATACTCCCAACTCGAGGAAGATTTTCAGAGAGGCTCGCACAATCTGCGGACTCTCGAACATCTCCGTCGAGCGTCCCAACCCCCGCGGTCATCCTGGGCAGTGCCACCGCTGCCAGCTATATGGCCACGCAGCGGCTAACTGCTCAGCTCCCCCCAGGTGCGTTAAGTGCCTGGATCCACACATAACAAAGGAGTGCACTCGCACTCCTAAATCCACTTCCCCCCCTGCCTGTGTGCTGTGCGGCCAATCCGGCCACACAGCTAACTACAGGGGTTGCCCGCGCGCTCCGCGCTCCACCGTCAAGAGGGTCGCGCCTAATCCGGCGCCGCCGCTCACTCCCGCTAACTTCCCGCCGCTGCGCAACCGGGGTCCCCCGGAAGCAAAGCCCGTTCAGCCGACGCCTACTCAGGCTCTGTCTTGGAGGCAGCGTCCGGCCGTCCCGCCTGCACCTTCCCGACCCATCCCAGCTCCCGTAGCTTCCGTAGGGCCGCGTCCCGCTCCGTCTTCTGCACCTCAGTCGTCGTTGGCTGAGGACATGAAGACCGTATTCGAAGTCATCCAAAACGTAGACATTAATGAAATTTCCATACTCGCACGCAAACTGCGAGCCGCCCGCTCTCCTCAAGAGCGTTTATTTGCGTTAGCCGAGCATCACTCGCTCTTAAGTTCATTATAAATTTTTATTTTTGCATAAATTCGTAAATAATTAAATTATAATGTCTAGACCCGCGAATCCCGCGTCCAGTCGTATTAAACCCAAGGGCTTATCCCTAGTATCTTTTAACGCTCGTAGCCTCAGCACTAACCTTCCCGAGATTAAACTGTTCCTTCAGAACAAAGAACCTGACCTATTCCTTCTCCAGGAGACATGGCTTACTCCAAACCGCTCCAGGGGATACGCTATTCCTAAGTACGCGTTTAATCGCAACGATAGGCCCAACTCCGACGGTTACGGCGGCACCGCTATATATTACAAAAGAGGCTTCCATTGCTGTCCTCTCCCTACCCCTCCTCTCCTCAACATGGAGGCCACTGTGTGTAGATTGGCTATGACTGGTCATCCGACCATCATCATAGCTTCAATCTACATACCTAGTGGTACCAGACCAATCCGCAGCGACTTTGAGGCCATTCTCGCCCTCGGCCATTCAGTCATTATGTTCGGAGACTTTAACTCCAAACATACTGACTGGACGTGCCTATCGACCAACACCAGCGGTATCGCTCTCCTCGACATCACTAACTCCCTTGACTTAGACGTCATATCCCCCATCACTCCCACTCACTATCCCAACAACCCGACCTATTCTCCTGACATCCTTGACTTTGCAATTATCAAGCGAATCAATCTTGATCTCAGGTCCATCGAACCGCTCGATGACCTAGGCTCAGACCATCGCCCCGTCTCCCTCGTACTAGGCGCGCCTAACGATAACGTCACATCTCCTAAGACCTTTACCAACTGGAAAGGCTTTAAAAATACGTTAGTTTCAGCCTTAGAGGCACCGAACTCTCCGCTCGCGATTTCGCCCGACCAATTAGACAGCCCGATTAAAATAGATTCAGTAGTCGATAATCTCACTGATGCTATCAACTCAGCTATCAGCGACAACGTAATCATTGCTAAGCAAGGCAAACCCGCGCTTCCCTTAGCCGTTAGCAATCTCATTAAAGCTAAGAACGCGGCTCTCCGGAGAGCCAAGAAATATCCCACGCCCGCATATAGAACAGCTGCGAATCAGCTTCAACGTAAAGTTAGGTCTCGCCTCGCGGAACTCCGTGACACTCAGTTTAACGATCTCATGGAGAATATCTCCCCGTCCCACAAAGCGTATTATCGAATGGCCCGAGCCTTACGCGTAGACTCCGCCTCTCACGTTCCTCCTCTCACTCGTCCCGACGGCACTATTGCCTTCGAAGTCGAAGAGAAAGCCGAATGCTTCGCCGACAGCATAGCGGCACAATGTTCGCCCAGCACGCAACCCGCGGATCCCTCCCACATCCAGGCGGTGGAGGACGAAGTTCTCCGCAGAGAATCTCTCCCTATCACCGACGACCCCATCATAGTCTCTAATGATGAAATCTTGCTTCTCATTAGAAATCAAAAGTCCAAAAAGGCTCCGGGTGCGGATGGAATTTCCAACCACGCACTTAAGCACCTGCCACAGCAGGTGCTTACCTTGTTAGCTATCATCTTCAATGCCTGCTTCGACCATAGCTACTTTCCAAAAGCCTGGAAAGAAGCGACAGTCATAGGCATTCCCAAGCCGGGCAAACCTCTGAACGTCCCGGCTAATCACAGACACATCAGCCTCCTCAAGGCAATGTCTAAACTTCTCGAAAGAGTCATACTCTCTCGAATGCGGAACCATCTGTTTCCAACGGATGGCGACCCTCTCATTATTCCCCACCAGTTCGGCTTTCGCGCTAAGCACTCCTGCCCTCAGCAAGTCCACCGAATCGTTGAGTACATTCTCGAAGGATTCTATCCGCATCGTAAAAAATCAATCGCGGTTCTCTTTGACGTAGCCAAGGCATTCGACAAAGTCTGGCACAGCGGTCTCGTTTTTAAACTCTATAAAATAGGCTTACCGGTTCGCCTAGTCAGATTAATCGCGTCGTTTCTTAAAGACCGTACGTTTCGATTCAAACATGAAGGCACGCTCTCCGCGCCTCGTCCCATAAAGGCTGGAGTCCCGCAAGGCTCAGTCCTCGCCCCTCTGCTGTACACCGTGTACACTAACGACATCCCCATCCCGCCGAAAGGCGTCGAACTCGCCCTCTTTGCAGACGGTACCGCCCTTTACACTAAAGGTCAAAGGATCCCGTATAACATCGCCAGACTCCAAAAGGCCGTAAACGCCCTCGGTGCTTGGTTTCAAAAATGGCGTATCGATGTCAACCCGGAAAAGAGTTCTGCTATTCATTTCGACCACAAACCTCGTAATCGCTACAACGATCCTCACATTCGAATGTTAGGTACTCCCATCCCCTGGAAGCGCAGTATTAAATACTTAGGCGTCACCTTAGATCAGACGCTTTCTTTCAAGCCACACTTCGATAGAGTAACGAAACTCGCGCCTTTCTACTTAAGCCGCCTAAATTGTATGATAGGTAGAAAAAGTAAAATGTCTTTTAGAAATAAACGTTCGCTCTATAAGGTCTGCATTAGACCCGTCATGTCATATGCTTCGCCAGTCTTTGCCCACGCCAATCCCTCCGTCCTGTATAAGCTGCAGGTAGTTCAAAATCTCTTCTGCCGCAGGGCCACAGACGCACCTTGGTATGTGCGCAACGCGGACCTGCACAGAGATCTTGAACTACCTACAGTGCAACAGCACCTCAAAACACTCTCAGAATCGTTCTTCAAACGCGCCGAATCCCATCCCAATCATCTTGTTCGAGATTCAGTCTCATATACTGCTCCTGTGTTAGATTCGAAATTCAAAGTCGCTAGGCCGAGAAACGCGCACACGGGCGAACCTACGCAGTTAACTTTAGCTCTCGAGGCCCTTCAGGCCGCAAATCCTAATTCTAACGTAAATTCTAATGCAATTTTACTTTTCATTTTAAATGTTTTTATTTACTTTTCATTTTTAATGTTTTTATTTACTATTCATTTTTGAGCACCTTCAGTGCTATGTAAATCTCAGCGGGTGACCCCTTAAGGGCCCCGCTGGCGCGGCCTCTTTCTCCAATTGGCCGTCGCTCAGATGAAGGCTGAGTGGCAAAAATGCACGAGCCGACAGGGGGTTTTTTTAGTGGGTATGGTTCTGGTAGGCGTCGGGACGAGTCCCACATAACTCCAACCGCGCGCGCGGTGTATGCGTCAGAGCATTTTTTATGTCCTCCTGCCCTTCCCGTGGAGGGGAACCAAAAAAAAAAAAAAAAAAAGCAGCTTTTCCTACAAGACACTAGGTATTGGAACAGTTTACCTTACCGAGCAGAAACAAGCAAGAATCCACTTTAAAAATACCTACCGAACTTATCTTCTGAACTGGCAAAAATTATTTTCGTGACACTGGTGGCATTTTCATGTAACTAATGTTTAAAGTTAAATTGTATGTAATATCTTGTAGTTTTTATTAATATGGTCCTCATTTTTAGTATGTACCCAAATGTTCTTCGTCCAATACGAGTAGAACCGTTTAATTTTTAATTTTAGTTTTAAAATTATTTGTAGTTCTTTGTAATAATGAGCAGAGATTTTTTGAATAAACAGATAATCTGTCTATCTATCTATTGAGCTTATTGAATGCTGCCGGGCATTCAGTGCGTTAAATAAAGCAATATATTAAATAATTTAATTATACTCACACGCTTTTTTAGACGTCGAAATAATGTTTTTAGACATGTCCGTTGTTTAGATACATTTAAACGTTATTTAATGCATATATTTCTTAGTGCTATTTAATTTATGCCACAACTTTCGATAACGCTCAGCTTCCATTCGACGTATAACTGTAATACTACAAGGCATAGCGGGGCAAGACAGTATTTCTGGGAAATGGCTTCTGGGAAAAGCTAATAAAGTGGTGAGTGCAAAACAAGAATTTTACTGAATTTTGTGAATGTTAATTTAGTTTTGATAGATCTTTGCTTCACTTACTCTTTTCAATATGTCTTTTGGTTGGAGTGTATTTTGATCTTACTGATAAAACCTTTATCTGGAACGTCATCACGGTAAATTATTCTTATTTATAATTATAATAAACAGAATATCAATCATAATTGTTTTAAGCTCAAAGTTCTCACGAAAGTTTTGTCTACAAATTCAGTTAAATCAAAATCACATTTTTCTCAAAACAATATAAACCTTAAATCTCTCTAAATAGGAACTACGTTACAGTAAAGAATATTCTTATCTGAACACGTTATAAGTACGTGTCAATAACTCCGAGCGTGCTAACCAAAGTATACAAATTACTGCTAATAACTGGATTCAAGAAGCTAGATGCAAATAATTACGTATCGTACTCTAAATGGGTCGATGTATGATTATGAAAGTAATTATTTCTTGAATGCGTTGTAGTTATTAATAACGATTATGCGAGGATTTTTTTAAGGATTGGTAATTCTATATGGCATGTGTGGGAGAAGAATATAAAATGAGAGCTGATTTATTTAATAGTTGTTAGTTTAAAAGTGTCTTTGGTATTAATCTAAAAAGTTAAAGAAGATCTATCTTAAATCAAATCATATTAAATTAAAAGAACTTGTGTTCATTCATATTTATACAATCGATAACATTTAAATAAGTTAAGATTTTTAGATCTTTAAAAAAAATTAAAGTGAACTTGCCAGGAAGTACGTTTGCCTTCGATCAACGTAAACCTTCTTTGTAATTTATACGCTTCTTTGGCATTTATTGTATTCGTTAAACGTGGACGTAGAATGTAAGAGTTAAACGGTGTGGAGATATTTTTATAATGAACCACGTTTTATAAACTCTATTATTTTATTTAAAAAAACTAATTTAAATTTTAAATTGATATTAACTGAAATAATACTTTTCGAAATAAAGAGACAATAAATCTCCAATGTTGATGTTGAAATGATTTAGTGATACGCAATACCATAACGCCATTTAGGATTTTTTATAATCATATCTTGATTCTATAAATAAATATAGAATACTTACTGGCTTTGGATTTATCGTTCCGGTCCTTCTTACACCATCTTCCTACGTTGACATTTGAACATTGTCAGTGCAACGCCAACAAGCTCATATATTTTAATACGTCTTTAATGTAACGAAAATACAGAGAATACTTATTTATTAAACATAAATTCTTTGCAATATTTATTCACATATTATAAAGATGGAATAAAAGTAAATCCAGCTAAATCTTTATCAATAAAGCGTCACAACAGCATTAGGACATCCAATTTCTCTGGAATATTTCAGGGAGCCCAGCATCATTTGACAAGGGTGTGACAGATACCTTCCCAGTGGCAATTATAGTGTTACTATACATATCATAGGTATATAACACCTGCTAGTGTTATGATTCATAAAATTAAGAATATCATTATACTACATTTTAAAATAGGTAATTGACAGTTTGTATATAAGACTGTTATAAGAAGTTGCCAAAGTAATAATTTTATTATAAAAGGATTATATGGTGTTACAGCGATGAAGGTAATCATTTCAAATACGAACTCACTGGAAATGAAAAAACTACTATCTAACTATGTCATAGTTTCCATCAAAATGCACCGGAGTGAACTAATACGGTTAGCACTGCAAAATTTTAAGTAATAAGAACATAGTTAATACTTAGAAAATACCGCCATTTAGACTTAACAATTGGAACTATAATACGTTTAAGCCACGGAAAACCAATTCCATTGAATTCTTTGGATAAAAGATACAATAAAATATACCCTTATGCCTATATTGAAGCTATTCTATTGTAAGAACTAAACTAAATATAACTTCACACAAATTTAAGTGATAAGTTGGAAAAGGTATATACATTTTTGATCGGAAAAACCAGTAGAAACCGAACTTCCTCGAGATCTGCACATCGCTCGGTCTTGTGCAACCCCCACCCATTGCCTTCCAAGCATCTTGAATAGTCGTGGGTGAAATTAAGAGGACCCGGTGCATCTAAGAAACTCACATACTTTACGAGTTTGCCAGGTAGATACGCATTACAGATAAACTCGAGGTCATGGAATGTCATTTAATATAATACATGTTTCTGCAAATATATAAATAAATTATGTTTCTAACGTTCTTTTATACATACATTTCCTGTGAAATATAGGGATTGCCTAGGAATTATGTGCAAATTACATGCATTCTATAAACAAAACACGTTAGTAAGCTTAGAATCATAATTTTTATTCGGGCTTATCATAAGGTCATAATCAGATAACAATCATAAATTATAAAATCTTTATATGAGTTTTTTTCTATTTTATTGTTTCTAAGGTCTATAAAGCTCACACTCGCATGCGATAAGTGATCAGTCTGTCATTTATGTAATACTACGCCACAACAATAAACGACATGGCCCAAATATTTTTTAAAAGCGTATTTAAAACAAAATATGCTTTTATGTAATATTTATTAACAAATAATTATACCAACAATTATACATAATAAATTAGTTTTGAGAATTGTCATAATTATATTAACAATAACAAAACAGTGTTATATACATATACAGTGTCTGACTCATTCCAAACCACCTGTATAATTGTCATTAATGATTATCAAAATATCATCTAAAAACTACGCCGGTGTTGGGATGTTTTCTTGCCCAACCCAGAAACAATATTAGGGTCATCACGTAGGAACAACTGCCGACCATCCAGTTTCTTTCCAAACAATTGCAGTAGTTCCCTAAAATGGCCTCTGAAGGGTTGTGGGTTAAATAATAAAATAATAAATATAAGAAAAATATTTATTATTTGCCTAATGTGTCTCAATTTTATGCACCCTCTTAATAAATAAGGATGGTTCCAACATAGCCTTAGAACCAGCCTACAATTGAGCACCTCCAAAATGTTCTAATTGTTACTTCTATGACATCGTACAATCTATTAAAATGCTTAGATTTGTAACAAAGGAACTATAAGGAATATGTAAACCATCAAAAGTAATAGTTATGTTACAGATGTCAATTTAAGCAAGTAATTTAGTACTAACAATAAGGATAACTTCCGTTGTTAGATTGATTAGTGCTAATGGATTCAGTAAAAAATGAGCACATTTCCGACTTTCGCGCCTAGTTTAAGAAACTACCAATGGCACATTCTTTGTCCACTGTACCGTGAGCTGTTTGATACTACTTAGTTGTGTACCTTTTAGATAAAAGGCACATTTAAATTTCGCCATGATAACCATCTAAACTGCGGCGATATTTTGAGAATTTAATGCTCAGCAGTCCCACGTATTCATATATTCATCACACTGTTTAAGTCTATCTTTCCTGTTCGTGCCGAATCTTTATGGGATAAATTATATTTAAAAATAGTTGTCAATCGAAAGAGTCTTTCAAACATAATTTTTTTTAAAACATTTTGTTGTTTAAAGTTTATTATTAACTTGCTAAAAGTTTCTTGATATTACGATTATAGTATGTTTTAGAATAGTTTACCTCTAATTAAGTTTTTGTTTTAGCGGGTATGTTTCGTAAAGGTAACTTATGAAACTGTACGCCAAATCTTCTTTGTCCTACGTAACAAAGTATTTCACACCTGGAAATGGTTGCCTGGAAGGAACTTCTGTTTAGAAATAAGGCTGCCTTATTGTGATGTTTTATATGGTACTATATTTTTCTTTTTTTATTGTAAGGTGTACAATAAAAGAATATATAAATATTTGCTTTTTCTTACAAGTTCTTCTCCCTCTTTTGCCTTCTTTAATAATAAAAATAAATAATTTTACCCCAAAATAACCAAACCAGATTGGTTAAGATACGAACTATTTTATAACGTGTATGAAGTAAAGTGTATGAAGTCTCTCAAATAGACTGAATAATATCAAGAACCTTCATTCCTACTTTACCGACCCCTTAGCTAAGGCGGTAACGAAAATAAGATCGAGGGTAGACAAAATAAAAAAGGAATAAATAGTATTTATAATATAATTTAAACAAGAAATTCACAGTGGATGGGAATTCTACACTCACAACTGACGCATTACTAAGGTCTCTAAAACCAAAGCACACTATCCTTGGTTGGCAGCAGTAGTCCGGAGTCTCAGGGTCACGTCGCGGCAGGCAGACGTGAGGCAGCGGAGTTGTTGGTCCGTGCGTAGATCGGCAGTCGACCAAAAACCAACCACTCCTTAGTAGGAGTTTGAAGCCTGGAAATTATGAGATTGGCCATTTTAGAAAATGTCCAGTTTTACAGCTTGACTGCGACATCAACCCAAAAGCTAAGCGGATGGAATGATTTAGGCAACCAATAGCAATTAATTATGAGGCAGTTAAACAAAATCAATCTTAAACTAAAATTATAAAGCGTAAGCAACTAATAAATATCGGAATCAAAAAGGTACTTAAGGTACCAAACACAAAGAAAAGATTATAATACAACACGTTTAAATAGTTTCACAACCTAAAATGTAAGTTGGATAGCTTGTTTATTCTTACAGATCTAAATAAAACAGCAACAATTAACAAAGGGGCGTACTTAAGGAATATACTAAATCGTTATGACCGTTAAGGGTCACGCGAGGTCATGTCACAATGGCGTACCAAAAATTGCGTGCGTTGCTTGCAATAAGAAATTCATTAAATAGCACCCTTATGAACAGATTTAATAAAATGAAAGGCATGAAATGAAAAAATGAATAATGCACTAGAGTTAATGACTTATACACAGACTTACTTAGGCAACTAGATAAGCACTAAAACTAAGTTCTTAAATTAATTGCAACACTCTCCCGATTTTGGAGTAAAACAGCACACTTATAATATCAAAGAATTCACTTAGACTCGATTAACACGAGTAGGTTTTTTTAGCAGAAAGGTGATGCGTCCTTGCGTTCAAATAGCTTGGCAGGGACTGCCGAACGTTCGAGACGAGAGAGAGTGATGCGCGGTTTACATGTATTAAGTAGTTAAGTTGGTAACTAAATTTTAACTAAATTTTAAGTTGCTGCATGTCACTTGTGTGTCCGAACGGATTAAGTAGTTAAGTTCATAAGTTCAATGAAGATGAGCAGTGATGAATCTCAAGGAATTCGTTAATTCTGTACTTAGATATGTGGTAAATGTGATTTTGGACAAATTCAGAGAAGAATTTTATGGAAATTAAAATCTTTACAAGAATATGTATTTTTCTAAATGTTTATTCTACAAGCATATCTATTTTATATATTCTTCAACAAATTTTAAAGTCGTAATTAAACTCCACTCCGACATTTAAAATAAAAAGAGTAACTGCGAAATAAATAGGAGCTCTTGCCGCCACCAGCTTTGTCAACTTATGCACTTAACTAAAAAATCACGTCCAAACGTGTTAACTGAGAAGCCCCGCCCACCTACTTGTATGAAAAATAGAACAAATCCTAATCTACTTAATCACTTGCGTACTAAATTTTAAGTTACCACTTGTCACTTAACTGACTGTTTACACGCAACTTTTAACTTAAAATTTAGTTAAAATTTAGTTACCAACTTTTATTTATTTATTTATTTTATTTTGGCAACAAACAGTCATGCTTAAACTACAGTTTTACAAAAATAAAAATAAAAAAGGTTCACAATAAAAGACCAACAGTGCCCAAAAATAATCAAAGAATTGAGTTCAAAAGTGGTCAACAAATTAATAAGAAAAGTAATGAAAAATACAGAAAGAGAGAGACCAAGAAAAAACGGGTCATTTAACAAACGAAAAATATAATAATTCATATTTTAAAACTAAGGTTTAGAGTTAGGTCAGTTTCAACTTTTCCTTAAAACATATAAGAGATGTACAGAAAAGATCAATTTCTGAGAATTCCCTATTGTAAGTATTGGTGGAACGATAAAAATAGGAATTACGAGTATAATTCTTATTACGTCGAGGAGGTACAAACAGTGGTAGACAACGTGAGGGGCGCACAGGGAGACGAGCACGGCCGGAGAACTGAAGCCGGCCGAGTAGTTCTGGTGAATATATACCTGAATTAAGTATTTTGAACAAAAAGGTAATATCAAACATTTTTCGCCGGTTTTCAAGAGTGAGGAATTTTAATCTATTTAGTGTTTCATTATAATCTTCATTAACAGTGTTACAGCGATAATTAAGTGACTTTATAAACTTCTTTTGGATTTTTTCAATTCTGTTGATGTGTTTATTGTAACTGGGGTTCCAGACGGAACTACAAAAGTCTAAGATGGAGCGTACAAATGTAAAATAAAGTACTTTTAAGGTATTTTCATTTTTGATAGTTTGCTAATTCTAAGAATGAATCCTAATCTACGAAAAGCTGAGGATACTATATGATCTATATGGTTAATAAATGACAGCTTTGAGTCCATAATAACTCCTAAATCCCTAATTTGTGTTACTTTTTTCAGAGGTCTATCATTAATGTGATAATCGAAACTTATTGGTATTTTTTTTTGGTTTTTAACTTAACCAACTGAACCAACCAACTTAACCACTTAACGCGTGTAAACCGGCTATTAGTCGGAGGTGCCTCTGCGCATTGAACACAACCGGTTTTCCTACTCATCGTTCATACCGTTACTGTTCACTCAGCGTCACTACGCGCATAGATGTATTTTAAATTAAAGTTCGCGCGGTCTAGGTACATACTTATAGTAATTAGGTTTATAATTAAGATAGGTTCTGTGAGTAATAATATTACATATCATTAAATAGTAGGCTAGGTACATGTTTTTTGTGTATTTATTAGATTAGTTTAGTTGTTAAGTTCAATTTTAAAGTAGGCTTTAATAAAACCTTAGGATAAAGTAACAAACCGTTACACTATGATGAAACTTAATCGAATCGTTAAGCAATGTTGAATTAGGAACCAACTCAAGACTTTGTGAGGCAGACTAATTCTAAAATAAGTTAAGCGTTACATAACTTGAGCCATTTTCATAATGCTCTTTACATTGAATGAGATATAGAATCTGAGATTATATTTACTGTTTTTGTTTTATTGTAAAAAGTACAAAAAGTAAAAATACTTTAGTACACAAAAACCTTTATTGACATTAGTCGAATTGCATAATTTAAACTGAAAGCCATTCAAATTTTTTGTGGCGTGAACATTTAAATGGTGTAGTTTAAAAAAAAAATTATATCTTAAATATAAATAATAATTAATTAATTAATATATTTTAAATAATAATTAGTTACTTAATTAATTAATTTACATGTAACAACTTGTAATAACAAAAAACTGCAAAGCCTCGACCATCGTCGGAAAGTTGCCAGTTTGGCAGCCTTCTATTTTGGAGAGTGCGAGAATGCTCTTTAAACCCAAATCCTTCTTACATCGGACTACTAAACGCAGACAGGCCTTCGATCCCTTTATGGTAGGTATTCCAAGAAGTCGAACCAAACGCTTTGATAGTTCCTTTTTGGTGCGCGTCGCCAAGGTGTGCAATGAACTGCCTGCGTCTGTTTTTCCAGAAAACTCTAGTACTAGTTCTTTCAAGCGTCGAGTGAATAGGTATCTCGTGGATAGACGTGTAACACCTTCGTCTTCATCGTCACTGTCCGTCAGGTGAGATAGAAGACAAACGTCTAATCCTTTTTCAATAAAAAAAATCTTTATATATAAGTAACTATTCAAATACTGTATTTCTTAAAAACAGTATTCCTAATTAATTCTATATAAGTAAGTAAGTTATTTCTAATTAGGCAGCCTGTTAGGCTAAATAATAATATTCTTAATTAAGGCTTTTAAGGTAATACACCATACTAATAGGAACAGTTGCTATACAGTTGGTAAAAAGCGTACATACCATCGTGCTACGTGGAGCCTAAAAGTGTAAAACGGACAGTCAACAAAAAAATTACTGACTCTCTCAAAAGTCGAAAATTACTAAAAAGTCGGAAAAGCTTTATAGCTTCAAAGCTAGAAAAATCAGATGAAATGAAATGAAATATTTATTTCTCAACATTGACAATTACTTGATCACATATACGGGGATAACTCAGGTGCCCCAAAGGGGCTCTGTCTTTTTGGAACACCCTGAATAGACATGTTGCAGACTTTGGCTCTAGGTTTATAACTTCATAAGAAACTACAATATGCGAGGCTTAACGCTATACATTTTGTGCATTACTTTAACTCTAATCTCTAATATTTCATTGCATTAAGTACTAGGAAATACGTTTCAAACTAATATAGCAATTATCAAGCCATGAATGTTGCAAATTTTCCAATAATTTATTACCTGAAAATGTTGTAGAGCTTATATTGTGTTGAAGTAATAAGTAGCATTTCAAACTGCATAGTGCTGACTAGATATATAATTTACTAGATTTCGCCCAAGGCTTTGCTCGCGAACAGAACAGTACTAATTTTCTGGATAAAAGGTATCCTGTGTAATTTTCTGTATTTGTTGATTGTTATTGGTTTTCATGATGGCGTAGTTAAAGTGCGGGAGTTCAGGTGTGGGCACTACCCACATGTTCTGGCCGGCATAAATCGGCACTGCCGCGCGGCAGAATCAAATACATGTTGATGCACGTTCGAGAAAAATGCCACCCAGCGTATGTTATTCGGGTTTTGGTGTTTTGGGGTTGGTTTTGGAGACGAGCCGAACTGAACATATCCCGAATTTGATAAACAAAAACAGAGAATACTACCTGGAAAAACACGTGGGCTAAGATACTAACTTATATCTAGCAACTACGTGAACGTGGTCTTGGCAAAATCAAATACTCCCACTAACTATTCCGTCCGTAAAATAAAAAAATAATAAATAAATAATAATAAATCCCCAGACAGACACAACAACTGTATGTCCCAAAAGAAAGCAGAGCTTGTTTTATGGATGACCATACAGCGAACTGGGGGGGGAACCCAGAATAGACATAGATATATAAATATCAGAAACCATAACCCGAGTACGAATTATGTTCATCACACAAATGAATGACCCGGCCAGGACTCGAACCTGGGACCTGCAGCGTATGAGGCAGGGCTACTAGCCACTGTGCTACTCGGTCGTCAATCGTGAGTTATTACATCCTTGGTAAAGTGTTTCATTATACATTTAAATATTATTTTTTGGATAGTTATGTAAAATGTAGAGATTCTTGTCAAGTTTTCAATACTTACACAAGACAATCAGTAGAATTTCACAAACGAAGTTAAGTAAAATGCTTGGTGCATCTGAAACAAAGCGTCCAAAGTGCGACAGACTTTATTGAAATGTTCAAAAGATCAAAGAATTTCGATTTTTCAAAAAGTTGTTTTAGATCAAGAAGAGTTTTCAATTGCATGTTTGATCGTGCACTTCCGATGTTACCTGTACAAGTACGGTCAACAACTAAATTACAGCCACTTGACTTTATAGACTCTACGAGTCAGTAAATAAGATCGTACTATTTCCAAAGTATAAACATTGACATGTTGCCAACTGTACTTAAGCTTTGCAAACAGGATATTGTACGGGAGATAGAAAATTTTACTTGAGGTCAAGCAAGATTTTTCAAATTTGTACTCAAAAAGATGCGTTTGAAATTTCTTTTTTGGCAAGTATCAAATTAGTATAGAACAGAATAAAAAGAAAAATAAACAGAACTTTTCGTTGATAAGTACTACGCTTTTTCATCCAACACTTTTATCGTCTTACGCATCACGCGCCACTTTTAAAATAGTACTAAATCTATTTGGGTACGTAAATATAAAATAAAAAACATAAACATGATTAAATTAAAATAGTATTTATTCTAATAATACTTTTTACCAACATTACAAATATTTACACATACACAGAAACAACGGATAATCATTACAACTTTATATACAAAAACAATAAAATATTAACCTATTATTTAAACTGATAGAACAAGTTACGTATATTGTCACTTTAAAATTGTTTTTGGAAGTATCCGAAACTAAATAGAAAAACAATAAATAATTAACCCTAATATTTAAACTGTTAGAACAAGTTACGTATATTGTCACATTAAAACTGTTTCTGGAAGTATCCGAAGGCCCTCACTCTGCTGATGCCACCGTCAGGGGCCATTACAACTTTGATGTGCGAAACCAGGCCTGAATCGCAAACGTACCAATGTTCTTTATGTGCCGATAGCTGTAAAAAAACAAAATTCATGAATAGAAATAAAGCAATAAATTTTTTATTGAATTTAGAAGTGGTTTCAAGAAGTCTGTTGCCTGTCGAGTCGTGCTTCAGCGATAAAGCGAATTCGTTTGTTCGCAAACCCGTGAAGATGTTGAAGAGAAATGTTTACGTTGTTTAGATCGACAAGCATTTCCGACTTTTTTTATTGATCGAGTGTTTTTTTAACAGGTGGAGTAAATTTTGGATGGTGGGCTGAAATAAATGAGGTCAAATTTGATTAAACCAGATGCCACTTTATATCACTTGTCAACAATGAGGCTTTCAACAATGAGGATTGGTTAATTTTCTTTTACTGGAAACGGCATTCAAGTTCGTTCAATTATGATTCAATACTTATTAAATGATACGAGTGAGTGATAATAACTTTCACTGTGCGTAATTCAATTTCCTGACTAATTATTGCCCGGAAAAAAACGAATACCTAACATTTAAGTGATTTCATTCTGAACATATTCATCATTCTTTATTTAAGTACAATGTTAATAAGAGTCTGTTTTCAAAAGCGTTCTTTTGATATTATTACCTAAGATATTCAATTTATTCACAGCTTTTTAGGCTTTTATAATTTTTATTTGAATTAATAAAAATATCAGTTAATTTTTTTATAAATACAGGTAGTAACAATATTATCTTTGCAAAAACTAATTTTAAATTGCATAGTTATAATACGACTCTCACCTTGCTTGGTTTCAGAATCGTGTGCCATTTGACATTATCTAAATCACAGTTTCTATCACAGTATGCTCCTTCAATTCTCACTGAGTCTGGAAAATTGCCTTTAAAGTGTTCGGTATCCACGCATATCCTTTGTATAGAGCCAGTGAACCCTAATTTGAATATGGCGAACTCTTCACCTGTAAATAAATAATAAACATAAATCAAACTATCAAAAATAATCCCCAATTTATATTTTTGATATGACTTTTTGATATTGACTTGATTGACTTTACACAAAAAAAATCATACAAAATAACAAAGATATCAATACAAAAGAATTACTAGAAAAGTCGACTATTATCACAATACAAATCCTAAAAAAATATATCTACATTTAGAATATTCACCTGGAACTTTCAAGGTTCCATCAAAATTGGTCGTAATGACGTCAGGCCTGTCCATTCTGCGAGCTGTCTCCCATCCGTCGGCCATTGTCTGGCTCTTGGCCGGCTTGATCATGTTGCGGGGATGGCCGTAGTGCGCGTTCGAGAAGTCTGGATTAGCATATTAAATATTGTAGTGATGGATCAATGATAGGAAATTTACAGGTTTTTGTGAAAACTGGCGTTTTCTTTCAGATTATTCACCTTAGGGATATTTTGGCACTAAGAAATAAAAATTGATTTTAGCGTGTCTAGTACAGTATAAAGGTTGACAACGATAATTTATTAAAGTAAAATAAAGAAGGTATAAAATAGTGTAATTAATACCTGATTTTGCTTTACTTTTCATTACTCACGAAATTAATGATCGCATAAACGGGATTTGCCATGAAAGTATATTCGTATAAAGTATAAAGTTTTATTCGTATACTTATGTTTATAATGCGAGTATGATTCCTCAATTATTCAAATGTTTTCTAATTAAATAACGATTAATTATAACTAAAAACTTACTTATGCATGTAGTGCCATTAAGAAAGGAAACGAGGTCTAGCATAACATTGGTGTCAGGAACCTCGGGACGAGCTTCGCCAAAAACCCTCAGTCTAGCGATGCCTCCGTCAGGGTATATGTTCACGCGGATATGCGTCCACGCGTCATCACTAAGTACCTGAAAGATAATGCGTTGTCGTAATTTTTGTTTCAAAAGTGTCTTTAATTTTAAGACCTAAGCCTTATGAAATGATACTCATGATTTTATTGAATAAAAATATATTTTGGTGACTATGACATTGTTATAAATGTAATCCACAACACAGAAGAAAATACAGAAGACTGGGTACTTATGAGAAAAATGAAAGATTTTTCTGACTTTATTATACATTAAGTAGAACACAAATAAGGTTTTTGATGACACTCTTATTTCCAAACAAGTTACAGTAAAATAATATGAATTCTGAGTAACTGCTTTGAAACAAAACAATATAAAACAAAATCTTACTTTTTGAAAATTGACTCTTGTATCTTCGTATCCAGGACGCAGGGCGGTCATAGGAACAATCTCGTCCCATTTTTCTGAATGTAGCATGTCGATCTGGTCTATATCGCAATCTGAACTAGCCGTGCCCATTTCTGAATACCTAGTAGGTATTAACTGTTCCTCTATAAGAATAAAAGGAATATGTTAAATATTTTAAATTAAAGTTTTAGATGCTTCAGAGAATGTAATTTTGTTAGTTCAGAAAAAAACCTACTTCCAACACTATTTTATGTTATATTTTTACTTTTCAAAGAAATCAATAATTAATCTATTTACCTTCCGGAGTCAGACATGCAGCTTGAATAGAGTATTTTGGAGCATAATTTCCAGTAAAGAACGCTGTGTCCACTAGTAATCCTGAAATCCAAATACATATTTCAGACGTTTTTTCAATAAAAAAAGTCTAAAGGGTAATTTTTAAGGATCTTCCACATCAATCTGTAACTAATCAAAAATTTTCCAGGCATTGTAATTTGCAAAAAATGAGCAAGAGTTTCTTTTCACTTTTGATATTCAATACTTGGAACAATTTAAGGGGAATAATATTTTGCAAAATAGAAATGCAAAATAATAAGATAGGCTTTTTAAAACTACAGCTTTTACTCACGCGTTATTTTCGGAAAGGTCCGACATGTTTGACTAAAGCTGTAGTTTTAAAATGTATGGAAATGACTCACTTAACATTTTTTAAATTAATAAGATAGGCTTTTATATTTATAGATACACACTACTTTTCGGTAAAAACATATAAAATTTTGTCTGGAAGAAATGACTAAGACCACCTTTTATACAAACTATATAAGTTAAAAAAATTCAATCTTGCTTTTTTTTTTGGAGCCTTGTAATTGTATGGTTTGCTATAATAGTGCTATAATAGTACACCATACAATGTGAATATTATGATTATTACCTTTAATTAAACATTTTGCAGCTAATTTTATGATACACCAATCATGACCAGGAATCCGTTTTCTTCGAGTTTCCCAGCCGTCCATCCATTTACCGAACTCGGTATATTTATCAGCAATAAAAATGGGTTCTGTATCCGATATCATATTTTCGCAATTTGCGAAAAAATCATCAGTAGCGAACGCCACTTTTCCGCCAGCCTTATAAAAAGAAATATTTATGATATACTAACAATAATGATGAAACGCTGATTTTAAGTTTGTAACTATTTTGTCATTTTGAAATATTCATGATGAGTCCCATATGCGCGTATATACGCGTGTATATATTTTATTACATAGTTTGATACTTAAACAATGATACTAGTGATATAAAAATGTATAAAAAGCAGATGAATCTATAAATTACAAATTTTCAATGTTTTTCCGTCTCGTTTAACTGATAAAGATAATGGTGGTCTCTTTTGCAAAATTTAACGAAAATTCTGTTATTTATAAATAAATAAAAATAACTCACACTTAAGCTGGCAAACTCTCCAAGCTGCGCAAACTCCGGTACCTTTTTCTCAATCATTTTATTTGTATTTTTTTAAAAAAATAATCGTAAAGAAAATAAACACAATTATACAACGTGTATGGAGGAAGTGTATAATAGTACTGATAATAAACTAATACGGTGCCCAGCTTTTATACTGAACCACGTTTATCGGTAACAGATAAAAATAATAACAATGAAGGGGCAAAAAGTAAATTGAATCAATTTGCAGTTATTTTCCACGATTGAGGTACATTAATAAAACTGAAAGAGAATTTTGAATGTAAAAACACCTTTTTTGTTATGTAGTTCTAGAAATACACTATCGTATTGTTAAAAACTCGCTGCCCGCGGGGCTTTTAAACATCGGTGCGCTAAGGATTTCGTCGTGCGGTACGTCACTTAGTGTAATGCATTTTTATTTTTACCTAATATTAAAATCAACATGACAGTGGTACGTCTCTATTACCTCCCTTAAGGCCTATGAGTGTGACAGAGAGCTCAACATGTAGTGTACTGTTTCCACATTTTATTGCCACGTAGGCAGCGAGTCTTTTACATTAGTATAGAGATTTTAGTATCTTTAGGTATTACATTTTCATTTTTATTAATATTCTGCCTAATACACGTTTTTATTTTTATATACTCCTTTTTTTACTGAAGATTATTAGCATCGGTATAATGTATTAATATACCTAACTTTACATTTACTTCAATTGACAAATGGAGAACGGTTGAAATACGTGTTTAATGAAATATAACTTTAAAAAACCCATGCTTAGTAAGAATACAGAATCAATTTAAGATGTCAATTTGTATGAATAATTTAGAACAAAAACTCCGTTTATTACATTTTCATTACGATTTCTGAATTTCTGGAGAGTTTACCGGCGTATTTGTATTGGAACTAGGTTAAAGCAGTCACGAATTAAGTTTTTAAAAGAGATTAACCGCTAACAGACTGATGAGAAGTCCAATGTATCAGAATAGTGCATCATCGGGCTCGCTAGGTACTGTATTCCAAAGGAGTAATTGAAAAATATGATTTCATAACTCTCGCCATTTCTTTGAAATCGCGTTTCTTCAAAGTGTTATTGGGCCGTCAAAATTTTTTTTTTTTTTGGTTCCCGTCCACGGGAAGGGCAGGAGGACATAAAAAATGCTCTGACGCATACTCCGCGCGCGCGATCGGAGTTATGTGGGACTCGTCCCGACGCCTACCAGAACCATACCCACTAAAAAACCCCCTGTCGGCTCGTGCATTTTTGCCACTCAGCCTTCATCTGAGCGACGGCCAATTGGAGAAAGAGGCCGCGCCAGCGGGGCCCTAAAGGGGTCACCCGCTGAGATTCACATAGCACTGAAGGTGCTCAAAAATGAAAAGTAAAAATAAAAAGCATTAAAAATTGACAAATAAAATTGCATTAATTCGGATTTACGTTAGAATTAGAATTTACGTTAGAATTAGAATTTTCGGCCTGAAGGGCCTCTAGATCTAAAGTTGACTGCGTGCGTTCGCTCGTGTGCGCGTTTCTCAGTCTAGCGATTTTGTAAATCGAATCTAACACAGGAACAGTATATGAGACTGAATCTCGAACAAGATGATTGGGATGGGATTCGGCGCGTTTGAAGAACGATTCTGAGAGTGTTTTGAGGTGCTGTTGCACTGTAGGTAGTTCAAGATCTCTGTGCAGGTCCGCGTTGCGCACATACCAAGGTGCGTCTGTGGCCCTGCGGCAGAAGACATTTGAACCACCTGCAGCTTATACAGGACGGAGGGATTGGCGTGGGCAAAGACTGGCGAAGCATATGACATGACGGGTCTAACGCAGACCTAATAAAGCGTACGTTTATTTCTAAAAGACATTTTACTTTTTCTACCTATCATACTATTTAAGCGGCTTAAGTAGAAACGCGCGAGTTTCGTTACTCTATCGACGTGTGGCTTAAAAGAAAGCGTCTGATCTAAGGTGACGCCTAAGTATTTGATACTGCGCTTCCAGGGGATGGGAATACCTAACATTCGAATGTGGGGATCGTCGCGGCGATTACGAGGTTTGTGGTCGAATAGAATGGCAGAACTCTTTTCTGGGTTGACATCGATACGCCATTTTTGAAACCAAACACCGAGGGCGTTTACGGCCTTTTGGAGTCTGGCGATGTTATACGGGATCCTTTGACCTTTAGTGTAAAGGGCGGTACCGTCTGCAAAGAGGGCGAGTTCGACGCCTTTCGGCGGGATGGGCATGTCATTAGTGTACACGGTGTACAGCAGAGGGGCGAGGACTGAGCCTTGCGGGACTCCAGCCTTTATGGGACGAGGCGCGGAGAGCGTGCCTTCATGTTTGAATCGAAACGTACGGTCTTTAAGTAACGACGCGATTAATCTGACTAGGCGAACCGGTAAGCCTATTTTATAGAGTTTAAAAACGAGACTGCTGTGCCAGACTTTGTCGAATGCCTTGGCTACGTCAAAGAGAACCGCGATTGATTTTTTACGATGCGGATAGAATCCTTCGAGAATGTACTCGACGATTCGATGGACTTGCTGAGGGCAGGAGTGCTTAGCGCGAAAGCCGAACTGGTGGGGAATAATGAGAGGGTCGCCATCCGTTGGAAACAGATGGTTCCGCATTCGAGAGAGTATGACTCTTTCGAGAAGTTTAGACATTGCCTTAAGGAGGCTGATGGGTCTGTGATTAGCCGGGATGATCAGAGGTTTACCCGGCTTGGGAATGCCTATGACTGTCGCTTCTTTCCAGGCTTTTGGAAAGTAGCTATGGTCGAAGCAGGCATTGAAGATGATAGCTAACAAGGTAAGCACCTGCTGTGGCAGGTGCTTAAGTGCGTGGTTGGAAATTCCATCCGCACCCGGAGCCTTTTTGGACTTTTGCTTTCTAATGAGAAGCAAGATTTCATCGTTAGAGACTGTGACGGGGTCGTCGGTGATAGGGAGAGATTCTCTGCGGAGAACTTCGTCCTCCACCGCCTGGATGTGGGAGGGATCCGCGGGTTGCGTGCTGGGCGAACATTGTGCCGCTATGCTGTCGGCGAAGCATTCGGCTTTCTCTTCGACTTCGAAGGCAATGGTGCCGTCGGGACGAGTGAGAGGAGGAACGTGAGAGGCGGTGTCTACGCGTAAAGCTCGGGCCATTCGATAATACGCTTGGTGGGACGGGGAGATATTTTCCATGAGATCGTTAAACTGAGTGTCACGGAGTTCCGCGAGGCGAGACCTAACTTTACGTTGAAGCTGATTCGCAGCTGTTCTATATGCGGGCGTGGGATATTTCTTGGCTCTCCGGAGAGCCGCGTTCTTAGCTTTAATGAGATTGCTAACGGCTAAGGGAAGCGCGGGTTTGCCTTGCTTAGCAATGATTACGTTGTCGCTGATGGCTGAGTTGATAGCATCAGTGAGATTATCGACTACTGAATCTATTTTAATCGGGCTGTCTAATTGGTCGGGCGAAATCGCGAGCGGAGAGTTCGGTGCCTCTAAGGCTGAAACTAACGTATTTTTAAAGCCTTTCCAGTTGGTAAAGGTCTTAGGAGATGTGACGTTATCGTTAGGCGCGCCTAGCACGAGGGAGACGGGGCGATGGTCGGAGCCTAGGTCATCGAGCGGTTCGATGGACCTGAGATCAAGATTGATTCGCTTGATAATTGCAAAGTCAAGGATGTCAGGAGAATAGGTCGGGTTGTTGGGATAGTGAGTGGGAGTGATGGGGGATATGACGTCTAAGTCAAGGGAGTTAGTGATGTCGAGGAGAGCGATACCGCTGGTGTTGGTCGATAGGCACGTCCAGTCAGTATGTTTGGAGTTAAAGTCTCCGAACATAATGACTGAATGGCCGAGGGCGAGAATGGCCTCAAAGTCGCTGCGGATTGGTCTGGTACCACTAGGTATGTAGATTGAAGCTATGATGATGGTCGGATGACCAGTCATAGCCAATCTACACACAGTGGCCTCCATGTTGAGGAGAGGAGGGGTAGGGAGAGGACAGCAATGGAAGCCTCTTTTGTAATATATAGCGGTGCCGCCGTAACCGTCGGAGTTGGGCCTATCGTTGCGAGTAAACGCGTACTTAGGAATAGCGTATCCCCTGGAGCGGTTTGGAGTAAGCCATGTCTCCTGGAGAAGGAATAAGTCAGGTTCTTTGTTCTGAAGGAACAGTTTAATCTCGGGAAGGTTAGTGCTAAGGCTACGAGCGTTAAAAGATACTAGGGATAAGCCCTTGGGTTTAATACGACTGGACGCGGGATTCGCGGGTCTAGACATTATAATTTACTTATTAACGATTTTATACGAAAATAAAAAAAAATAATAAATAAAAAAAAATAAATAAAATAAATTTACAACGAACTTAGGAGCGAGTGATGCTCGGCTAACGAGAATAAACGCTCTTGAGGAGAGCGGGCGGCTCGCAGTTTGCGTGCGAGTACGGAAATTTCGTAAATATCGACGTTTTGAATAACGTCGAACACGGTCTTCATATCCTCAGCCAACGACGACTGAGGTACGGATAACGGAGCGGGACGCGGCCCTACGGAAGCTACGGGAGCTGGGATGGGTCGGGAAGGTGCAGGCGGGACGGCCGGACGCTGCCTCCAAGACAGAGCCGGAGTAGGCGTCGGCTGAACGGGCTTTGCTTCCGGGGGACCCCGGTTGCACAGCGGCGGGAAGTTAGCAGGAGTGAGCGGCGGCGCCGGTTTAGGCACGACCCTCTTGGTGGTGGAGCGCGGAGCGCGCGGGCAACCCCTGTAGTTAGCTGTGTGGCCGGACTGGCCGCACAGCACACAGGCAGGGGGAGAAGTGGATTCAGGAGTGCGAGTGCACTCCTTTGTGAAATGTGGATCCAGGCACTTAACGCACGCTGAGCAGTTAGCCGCTGCGTGGCCATATAGCTGGCAGCGGTGGCACTGCCCAGGGTGACCGCGGGGGTTGGGACGCTCGACGGAGATGTTCGAGAGTCCGCAGATTGTGCGAGCCTCTTTGAAAATCTCCTTCGAGTTGGGAGTATTTGACAGGATTACTAAAGCTAAAGGAAAACGCCTACCGCGGTTGGAGTGCATCTTGTGCACTGCTGTGACCGGGAAACCCTGAGACTTAAGGTCCTCGAGGATGTCTTCGTTACTGAGTTCGAACGGGACGCCCCGTAGTACTGCACGGATCTTACGCTCCTCTGGGAGGGCGTAGGTGTGATACGCGATTTTATTTAACGAGAGTAGCCTGGTAAACGCGCGGAAGTCGTCGACGGTCGCTACTTGAATTCTGATTGTGTCGCCAGCGTTGGCGGCTTTTAAGTAATTAATTTTGTGCTCTTTGCACAAGTTTGAAACCGCGGTCCAGCGCGTTTTTTCACGCAGGAATACGGGCGGAGGGAGCTGAGGCTTCGGCGGGACGGGAGCGCAGCGCGTCGCTGGCTTCGATGTGACCGACGGAGACGCGGTTACTACGAGCAGTGTTAACGGCACGGGGGCTGGTGTTGAAGACACCGGGGAGGGCTCGGGTATTGAAGATACCGAAGCTTTCTTAGAGCGCTTCTTGGAGCGCTTGGCGACAAGTTGAAAGGCGGGCTCAGGAGAGCCGGTTAAGGTGACGGCATCTGACGACGTGTCAGACGCGGGTTCGGAGTCGCTCCCGGGAGCGGTACGCTTACGACGCGACGCGTGAGAGGATGCGACCGATTCGCAGTCCATCTCGGACGAGGCGGGAGACGAGGAAGAGCTGTAGACCTGAGGGGTCTCGACGTTGGAGGCCTGAGGGGCCGGGTTTGAGGCCTGAGGGGCCGGGGTTGTGGCCTGAGGGGCCGGGGTTGAGGCCAGAGGGGCCGGGGACGCGATTGATGCCTGCAAGGCCTGCGTTATGATGTCATTCGGGATGTAGACGCCTATCGCAGCAAGCGCCTGGGTGAACGCGTTAATAGCGCTTAGCGGATCCATTAGGGAGGGTTGGGCACTAATATTAATAAATAAATGTATAATATAAGATGCCTAGTTCCTAAAAACCTAGCAAAGTCCTAGCGGCTAACCTCCCTACCAGCGGTAGGGGGGCTGGGGAGGAAAAACTTAAAACTAACAGTAGTACGCCGAAGACCGCTACCTAGAAACCTAAAAAGGGTACGCAGGTAAAGAGTTGACCGCGTTAGGGTCAACCTTTACCGACAGAAAGGACAAATACACACGACAACACACAGATATGATAAAAATAAATATGAAAAATAGAAGAAAATAAATAAAATAGAGAAGAGAAATAAAATAAAAATAAAAAGGGCTGGTTCAGTACAAATTCGTTGTCACCGTTAAGTATCCTTTGCACTGAAACCAGACTACTTACGCTGGGCACAACACTGCACTCAGCACAAGCACAACACAACTTAGCACAGCACTTTGAAGACTAAGGGGCTTAGTCGCAAAGAAAAATCGCACTTCGAAAGCACTCAGACGGAGTAGAAAAACCTTGAAAACCGTAGCACGGAACCAACACGCTAGACTGTGACGTCAGTAGACTGAGCGCCACGGGATGGCGGGAAGGGACCGATCAACGGAGAACTGGGTCTTGCACGTCCGCACCGCGTGGCGATCGGAGCGAGAATGGACGTCAAAATTGCTAATTTAGAATATTTAAATAAGGTTCTAGTTAGTCACAGGGTTGGATCACAAACAAGTAATCGATCGTTAAATGATCCGGCCCATCGGTGCGATGCATTCATGCTGGCAAGTTGTAACTTTATGACGTTACATAAAATTTTTATAATATAAATAAAATATAAAATTTTATAATTTATTAATATTATATAAATAATCCTTTATAATGCCACCTTTACTTACAAAGGATCCAAATTGAAACTTCAGACAATTTGATACATGTTTAAGGGCTTTAATACACTACGCGTCATTTATTTATTATACTTTTCCACTTGGAGGTCAAATAAAGTAACAACAGTCCGTCCAGCAAGATAAATCTGTACACTTAGTTTATTTATTTTATATTTTTATCACTCATTGAAACTACAAAACTAGATTCAGCTGGAATTGTTTGACATTCAGATAAACTCTTCGACTGGAAAAAATTAAACAAAAAGTATTCTAGCTGAGAATAAATGTTATACAACTTAGTCTTTTCCACAACAAGTTGAATATAATAAATTTAATTTAAACTCTGTATTAATTTAAATTCAAATTTTAGAACTCAATGTTGACAATTATGTTGTTCTTATTGAAGTCATCAGTTTGAACGGACTTTCATGAAAAAAATCTTCGTATAGAAAAATACTTAAAAGTGTCATCATCGGTTTCTTCATTGTTTCTGTACCTATGTATATTAAACAAAACACACATTAGCCACTTTCCAGATTTGAGTTTCAGCCAAGAATTCACAAAAGAGCTTCTCAGTAAATCTGTCTATTACTTTTAAGCACTCTTCAAAGATTTCAGCCTTAAATCATGTTAGCCTAGGTAGTATACTAGCTAGCAATTAAATTGATATTTGACTTGAAGCATAATAAAGATGCTTCTTGTTTGCTTATTTTTTTTTATTTCCAAATGATGATTATCCGTGAAGCATTCTGAGCAAACACTGTCTGCGCTGTCGTATTACGACTGAAGTAATAAAGAATCAATTGTAGTAATAAGCAATTAAACCTAATATTCTTAATTTAAAACGAGAGTAAGACATTATCTAAATACAATATTAAATCTGGCATCGCTAAGAAAAAGGTGTAAACTCGCGTTTTATTCCCACTCGCAACTGACCACCGACTTGTGGTTTGAATCAATACGGATGATATCAAATTATGTAATAAATTTCATATGCTTTTGTTTCTTTTTATAACTTTTCTACTACATCTTGCTCCGATGACGGAGCAAGTCAGAATGTATTGCTTCATTTATTTCTGTTCTGTCAACCATATATTTAAATATCTTTTCTTCTTCATTTATAATAATTCATATTAACCTCTTTACTCAAATGTCGCGGCATTCTGACGTGCTCTCTAAGGCTTAGCCGTGACGGTAACTAGCATTTTAAGTTATTTATTGAAATATGCAGTTCTGTAAACATTAATTGTTTTTAATGGTATTTGCATATTGGGTGAACTAAGTAGCGCAGTTACACATTAACAACAATAAGTCACCAATCAGCTAGTTCATGTTCAAGACTTTATGCGCCATTTTCTGAAAGTAGGTTCAGAGAATCAACCTATAATATATCCACGTTACAATACATACCGTTACTCACACTTAAGTCTCTTGTGAGGAACATGAATGCTTAGCAAAATAAACATGCTCACTTCATAAATACAGAATCATCGGCACGCTGACTGACTGATATAATTGGGTGAAAGGTCGAATTATATTGGCAGAAACCGGTTTACACCAGTTTTGATCGTTTGTTTGAGTAATAATTAGTTTGATATATATAAAGATAAGGATGGAATATCTTCCAGAAGGTTTGTGTGTCATAGTGGAATAATTTGGGATATTATAGTCTTAATAGAAGTTAGCATGCGTTAAAAAATCGTACGTTTTTTGTTTCAAATTGTGTATTTTTTTTTGCAAAAAGGCGTTTCGTTATATGTAAACGCGTACAATGATTGCCTGCGTATTTAAGTAGCGCTTATATCACATTGCAACTTCTGCCTTTGATAAAGATCTCAAACAAGGAATCTGATGTTATGAAACAATGAACATGAATTCCGAGGAACACAAAATCACTGAAGACCTGCTTTTCAAATGCCTACGAATTATTAAATTTACCTTCAAATTATATTAATTTGTTACAGTAAGCTAAAACAAAAGTTGCAGACATGTTTAAATGTATTCTGCATAACTATTTTATCATTATCTATTAGTTTGTTTTTATTTTTTAATGTGGTGTAAGTAATTTATTACTTCAATCTTATATATCTTATAAAAACATTGCTGAAGTGAACAAACCTAAGCAGTTGGTTGGAATTTTCCAACCTACTACGGAGTAAATCATGAACATAACCTTAAATGATATTTAGAGATCTTGTTCACTAAATGAGGTCAGTCAAAACTGGGACACAACATAACAGATTCAAACAAGTATATAATCTTACATAGATTTTGTATCTCTAGTTGTGTCTGAACGTTTGGGTATATTCTTGTAATAGACTCACTTAGATTACGGAAATGTAACACAAAACCGATGAAAACAACTGTCTCAGGGCCAAACAGAAAGTCTTATCCTTAAGTGTTCTGGTTACAGAACTATACGTTCCTAAAAAAACTGTCTGTCATTCAAAAAATTGTAATTACGCTTGTTTTGGTTGATTCCTGCTAAAAATAACCTAAATGGTGTCCATCTGAAACTTGTTTCCAAATCTAAAATGGTTCCATAGATTATTTAGAGCTTTAGGTATTAGGTTTAGTTATAACTGTAAACAAGTACTATCAAAATATTAAATGAATGCCGTTTTGCTTGCCATTTCTGCAGGGTTTAAGTGTTGGTATAAAAAAAAGACTTTTCACAAATATATGAAATGTGGTTATGAAATAAGAAAATTTTCACTAAAAAAAAATTAAATAGTTTAGTTTTACTTGTCTACAATTTCCAGTCAGCACATTAAGAATAGTTTTGAGATGCTAGTTGATAAATGACTTTACTGCACATTACTGAAAAGAATGATGATAAATGTTATTTTAGAAAGTTTCAACACTAAGAACTTTTTGATATTGTGGAAACGATAAGAGTGGTGGTATGAAATACATTTTCAGAAACGGCATTGTTAGAAATGTTATAGATTCCAGCAATAGGATACAAAAAATTACCCATTTTTACTCAATTTAGTAGATTACAGGAGTCGTAAGTAATTATGACGTGGACAAATATAGTGTAGCATTGTTTACCACCATCTTCCCACCTTTTCTCAAAATAATATCAACTCAACAATTAAACCACAGTATATAACTTCCAGAAAATCCAAAATAATATCCACCTAAAGTTCATACTCCACAGTGAGGATTCGCCATTTTAAACCCACGCCTAAAAAAATAAAGCCTTGTTTTCGCCCCAATTCCAGTTCACAAGGTTTAATTTCTGTGCGCGGAGGCACATAAACTAGGTGTACAATGCCTAGACGTAACATAATTCGTAAATGTCGCAGAACATGTTACTACATACCTGGGATGTGTTTTGAGGAAACCGCTCTACAGTGCCTTGGAGATGTTTGAGCGGAGTTAAGAAAGTGGGATGTGGTATTTTGTTTCATTTACCTTATTGTGAAATATGCCATGAAGATAGAATAGTTGTTTTAATAATAGTTTAAGACTATCGCAGTCAATAAATAAATTTAATTTCACAAATAATTAATCTTTTAAATTGGTTGTATAATCAACCAACTTAAAAGATTAAAATTATAAATATATTTACATTATTAGGATAAATATAAGTATAAAAAATAATAATATAGATTAAAATACGCTACATCTTTGATAGAAGTAAAACAGCGGGTGCCGTTCTTACTTGACGTACCTGAAAAATGGCTCTGGTACTAACTGGCTCATAAAACAGCTCCCTGGCATAAAAGAGATAGAATGATGCAAAACATGGATTTGCGGGCAAGATGAAATATTTCGTGTTTTGCTATTTTCTTTAAATCAAAGCACTACAAATACAAACTACACCTAAACTAGAATAAACTGAGGGTAACGTAGCCAAAAGGCAGGCGAAATCACCACGTTGTTCAAGGTGTGTGCCAGCCTAGAGTCACGAGTTTCACTCACCCATTGCCTCGATAGGTTCGTCGAATAAAGGCGATTAATCCCTTGTTCCTTGGACCTCATTTGTTAGAACGCCAAACGCCATTATCCAAAGAATTCATAGGATTATATCGGAAATTTGAAATTAAAACTAAAAAAATGATTAGAATCCTGTGAATCCCTAAATTACAGTTTATGTTTTATTATTAAGTTTAATTTAATTAATAAACTCGGGAACTATTTAATACATGGCTTTTTATCTAACCCACGGCTTTTTAAAGGTAAAATTTTGTTTTTATTTTTCATTAGATTACATTCTAAGGTACACCTGTTTCGCAAACAAGATAGAATATTAAATAAAATTTTTAGCTTTCACACATCCACGTAACTAAACAACTTCAGAAAATAGCTAACTTGTACGAGTATAAAACGCGGCCATTAAGAGAATAGCGCAAACTATGTCTAGGGGATTTCAACGTTTCACTTTATTCAATATGGAAATATATTTTACTTGAATTTTATGTTTGAGATAAATATCCTGTGACGACTTCGTCCCTTGGCACTGAAGTATACATGTAACAACGCGACGATGTTTTGCTTGAACATTTCTACGCTCTTATAACTAATGTTGTAAGAGCGAAAACTATCCTCTCGCTTTTAATGTAAATGTGTTGTTCAGTGTACAAGTAAGAGGCAGTAAAGTACTTTGCGGGCAACATTTATCTACGAGTAGATGGTGAAGGAAAAGTAGCTGCGGTGAAAATATGCATGTTATGTTTATGGAATCGGCTCATATAATTGTTTTATTTTAAAATCATACCATTTTTGTTTGGTAAAAATATAGCAGTCTGGTACATAGTTATTGGTTCTCATATTTTACTGCGTAACAGCACGGAATGTCACATGAAAAATTATAATTTGGAATTGTTGAGTATTACATAGATAATTAAAGCATTAAACTATTAGTCAACTTTAAACAAATAGTACTTGTTTCGTTGTTTATTTACCTTAATGTATAATTTGTACATAAAGAAAAGTTTCATTCGTTTGTTTTTTCTATATGCAATCGATTAAACCTAAAGCTACCGTAACGACCCAAAAAATTATTTTAGAAAGATTAGTTACTAACTCTAACGATAAATATCATATATTATATATATGATATAATAAATATCAAATATTATACCCAGATACTCCCAAGGTATTGGGAACTCCGCGGGTGAAAACGGGACTTCTAGAGGCAGGCCATTTTAATAGGTAACATTTGACGTCTCTCAGTTTTATCTTCATAGTGAGGTGTCGTGCTTAAAAACCTAGATTAAAGTGAATGAATCGATACGGACTTAAAAAGTATGTGTATTTTAAAAATCATCTTTCGTAAATTTAAGGAGCAAAATAAGACAAGTACATAATATAACAAAAAAATTGCATATATTCAGTTGAACTATCAGAACTGTTATTAGTATTGTTTTCTTCATCACTGCTGTCCTCACTCAGAGATATTATTAACTAAATTGTATCTAACATCAATGATTTTTCTATTTAGTTGTATTTTATTTTAGTTATTTTTATAGTTTGTTAAAAAAATAATAAATATAAATATGTTTTATTATAATATCAACGTGGTTATTAATTTATGGTGCTATTTCTTCACAAATAATCATTGCATTCGATTTTTAGAGTAACATCCCTAGTGTATAAAAAGAAAAAGGGTTAACTGACGCAACATTGTAACGACGTTCAGTTTTTGAGATCAAAATTGTTTATTATGTTTAGAATGGTTTATTAGTGAAAGCAAATTGTAAAATTACTCGTATCGGTCATTATTACTGTAATCTATAATAAAAACAGAAGTAATAAATATGTAATCGTAATTGAAAATAGTTAAGCAATTGTGCAGTTCTAACAAAACGAAAAAATATATTATTATAAAATTATTATTTAAATATTTTACAAGGTTACGTTGTTGAATTTAGATGAATTGTCAAATGTTACCTATTAAAATTGCCTGACTATAAAGATACACTTTTAAAATGTATTTTCGTATAAATCGTTAGTATTGTATTATTTATATTATTCTTTAGTGCCTTTTCAACGTAAAAATGAATTTTTTTTATAATTTTTATTTTAATAACATACATTAACAATATTGCGAGTACTGTCTCATACGTAGTAAAAACTAAGATGCCTAAGCAACTAAACTTTTTATAAACTTAATGAAATTGTTAATCAAAATTAATTTATTGTAAAAAAAATTAGATAACTTAATACAAAGAGTGACCGCCTCCGTTGTTGAGAATTAGCTGACACCGATTATTCATAGAATCGATGAGACTGTTTATGTTATCCTGCGGCAATTGCTCCCAATGAAATTTTAGTGAGTCCATCAGTTGTCGGGTCAAGTCCTCTAAAACACGTCTCTGGAGCATGTCCCATACGTGCTCGATGGGGTCGGGGTCTGGCGATTGTGCAGGGCACGGCAATACCCGGATGTTTTCCCTAGCCAAGTACTCCCTGATGTGCAAAGCTGTAAGCGAACGTGCATTATTATGCATCAACGTAAAATCGAAGCCAAATGGACGGACATAAGGCCTTAGAACATCCTCAACGTAATTTGCAGCGTTCATGTTTCCATTTACAAAAACGAGCTCAGTTCGTCTGTTCTTCATAATACACGCCCATACCATAACTGTTGCACCGTTGTATGGATGAACTTCTTGAACGCACCTCAGCATCTCAGTATTTGCAGGACGACGGTACACTCTTATCCTTTTAGTATCAGGTCTAAACCTAAAATAAATTGTTATCCCATTGCTCCTGGGTCCGAGTTATGTGTTCAAAACAATTTATTTCGACAAGCGCGATTCCCGTGACCTATAGGTGGGCACCTAATTGGTAGTCGTGCATATAGGCCGTACTCATGCAGTCGATTTCGCACGGTTGGGGTGCTAACAACAACACCACTTGTGTTTTGTAGCCATAAACCTATCTCTCGGGCGGTTAACATCGGCTGACGTCTTGCGGTCAGTTGAATGTATCGGTCTTGCCGAATGGTTGTTCTCCTGCCGCGGCTTGGGTGATGCTCGGCAGGATCTCCCGAGTTTGTGTAACGTTGATAAAGACGGCAAATAACGCTTCTGTTGACACCAAAATAGCTTGATACCTTCCCGCTTCCAACATCCCTACGGCTCTAAGCATTTTGTGTGAGATCAAATGACGTCCCTCCATGTCGTAAACAATGTCTCACAATAAATTTTTTCTCAATTAATCAATAAAAATTAATAATAATAAATGATTTCCAACATTTACGCCACACAAATGAAATGCATTAAAATGCGAAAACATGCATTCGCTATAAATTTTGTGAAAAAACAAATGATAGTCGAAATTTTTTTTTCTACCAGCCAGTATGTCATCTAGAACAAAAAAGTTTACTTTAGTACTACCTACTTGGTAAGAAAAGATATAATAATTGACTAATAAATTTAAAATTAATTTATTGTAAAAAAAATTAGATAACTTAATACAAAGAGTGACCGCCTCCGTTGTTGAGAATTAGCTGACACCGATTATTCATAGAATCGATGAGACTGTTTATGTTATCCTGCGGCAATTGCTCCCAATGAAATTTTAGTAAGTCCATCAGTTGTCGGGTCAAGTCCTCTAAAACACGTCTCTGGAGCATGTCCCATACGTGCTCGATGGGGTCGGGGTCTGGCGATTGTGCAGGGCACGGCAATACCCGGATGTTTTCCCTAGCCAAGTACTCCCTGATGTGCAAAGCTGTATGCGAACGTGCATTATTATGCATCAACGTAAAATCGAAGCCAAATGGACGGACATAAGGCCTTAGAACATCCTCAACGTAATTTGCAGCGTTCATGTTTCCATTTACAAAAACGAGCTCAGTTCGTCTGTTCTTCATAATACACGCCCATACCATAACTGTTGCACCGTTGTATGGATGAACTTCTTGAACGCACCTCAGCATCTCAGTATTTGCAGGACGACGGTACACTCTTATCCTTTTAGTGTCAGGTCTAAACCTAAAATAAATTGTTATCCCATTGCTCCTGGGTCCGAGTTATGTGTTCAAAACAATTTATTTCGACAAGCGCGATTCCCGTGACCTATAGGTGGGCACCTAATTGGTAGTCGTGCATATAGGCCGTACTCATGCAGTCGATTTCGCACGGTTGGGGTGCTAACAACAACACCACTTGTGTTTTGTAGCCATAAACCTATCTCTCGGGCGGTTAACATCGGCTGACGTCTTGCGGTCAGTTGAATGTATCGGTCTTGCCGAATGGTTGTTCTCCTGCCGCGGCTTGGGTGATGCTCGGCAGGATCTCCCGAGTTAGTGTAACGTTGATAAAGACGGCAAATAACGCTTCTGTTGACACCAAAATATCTTGATACCTTCCCGCTTCCAACATCCCTACGGCTCTAAGCATTTTGTGTGAGATCAAATGACGTCCCTCCATGTCGTAAACAATGTCTCACAATAAATTTTTTCTCAATTAATCAATAAAAATTAATAATAATAAATGATTTCCAACATTTACGCCACACAAATGAAATGCATTAAAATGCGAAAACATGCATTCGCTTTAAATTTTGTGAAAAAACAAATGATAGTCGAAATTTTTTTTTCTACCAGCCAGTATGTCATCTAGAACAAAAAAGTTTACTTTAGTACTACCTACTTGGTAAGAAAAGATATAATAATTGACTAATAAATTTAAAATAATGTGTGTTGCTTAGACTTTTTTGATGTGTGTATTTATCGTTGAAAAGTTACAATGTTCCAGAAAAAACACATCGAGAACATTCTAGGAATCGTTGGAACTCTATTTCCTCCCTGGAGCATGAAAGGTCTATTGCAAACACCATCCCTTTGCATTTTAAAACAAGTCCTCAGCTTAAACTTTGGAACGTTCGTAGATTCCTAGATGATATTTTTTAGCTTTCCCAAGATATTGAAATAAGGTTCCATTATTCCTCAAATAATGAAATTAACAAATACTGGTAAAAGGTCAAAAATGGCTTATTTGTTCGCCGTAGTCTCCGAAATACTTATATTAGGTCATTACATATGAAATTGGCGTTTTGTCAGGGAGGAACATAAAGTTTTTTATTTTTTTAATGTAATATATTTATTTAATCAAATTATGTAGTAAATATGTAATAAATAACTTAAATATGTATGTGTACATATTTCATTGATCCCTTTACTAAAAAAACCATTCGGACGGGAATCAATCAAATCTTCGAAGGCGCTTTAGACTGCACCATCGAAGTTGAATTTTGTCCCTTGCAAGAGGCTTGTCTGCAGGTCGAAATTTCCAGAACGAAAACGTTGGAACCAAAAACGCACTGTGTTTTCTTTTGCGACACCACCGCCATACACAACATTAATACTTCGAGCCGTTTCTGCAGCACTTGTGCCATGGTGGAACTCGTACTCGTAAGTAACGCGATATTTCAAGTTTTCCATTTTGTAAACTAAGTGATGCAAAGAAAATCTAAAAGAGGAAAAGACAAAAAAAAATTACGGTTTTCAAAACACAAATGCGTGAGTATGAGTTAATAGCTGTATAAATTTGAAATTCTTAACCAAAGAGGAGATAATTCAGATCAAAGTGGCCATTACGCCAAAATGCCAATTTCATATGTAAGGACCTAATGTATACAAGGGACAGCAAATTTTCCAGTCTACAACGTATTTCCTCTACAGCCTTCTCGAACGCAGTGAGCGCATCTTCTTTTGATGAGAACTGTATCCCCTTGACCTAGTTTTTAATTCAAATTACAAGAAGAAGTCAGATGATGCCAAATCAGGGCTGTAAGGCGGATAACTAAAAGTTTTGCCGTTTTGGTGTTTAGGAAGTCCCACGTCTTGATCGCGGAGTGTGCGGGCGCGTTGTCGTGGTGGAGCAAAGGGCTCGGCTCAATCCCGTGCTCAAAAATTTCTGGCTAGCATTTGGTAGTGTACCACTTTGCATTGATGGTACTTTGGTTTCTTTAGGGAAAAGATACTAAATACTAAATACCTTTATGTTATGAACCTGCTTTAAATTTATCAATCATATCTTGGCACCATACCACGCGCGCCTGCATTTGTTTTGTTAAATAAAATTTTTCACTTGCACTATACTAATTCTTTAATGACCTATAAAAATATTTGATTTGCAATGTATAATAATGTTCTTACACTCATGCCGTGTACTCCTATACGTATTTAGATTTTAGTCAAATTCAGTCTCTTCATAATTATTTTGAAGTAGTTAATTCTTTGTGCTGAAACTTCATTGTGGTGTGATTGTGTAGGTTAGAAACCTTGGATACATATTTATTTATATTATATAATAAAATTAATTTCAAGAATATTCAATTCCCAATTAAAAGAAATGATTAAGTCTATTGAGACTCTGTTATACTAAGCAAATGGCCGGTATTTAAGTGTTCGCGATGATTACAGTTATAGGTGGCTTTGTACACGGCAATTTTAATATTAGATAGTAAAGAAGATATAATGTACAACACAGTGCAATCTTTGCGTTTTGTAGTTTTATAAAAGTATTAGGCTAGGAAGATTTTTTAATAATCGAATATCACTTTTGAGTATCACTAGTAATGAGTTTTGGCTTTATTCTGTTGCGGATATTTTAACAGAAAAGAATATTATATCAGGATAGATTTATGCTTAACACAAAGTTTGCGGCGGATTTGTGTAGATATTGCATTTTATTGAACTATTGCGGTCATCTCAAAACATTATGTTAAACAAAAAGGACTTTAACATAAATAGATACTCTCTATTCATGGCACTCTTCTATGAACATATGGACCCGGAGGCAGACAGGGAGCTGAATCGATTGTAAGTTTTGAACTATGGATAACTGAATAGTACTTCTAGTACCATGAGCAAGCTTGTTGGTTTGTTGTACTATACTGCAAATATTACGCCTCAAACATTCCGCACAAGATGGAGTAGATTTAAATTCCGGCGGCATCAAAAGCAAGCCTCTCAGTTCAGCAACATTGAAATAGCTCAAGTAAAATAAAATTATTAAAGAAACACTAAATAAATTTTAAACAATATTTTTATAAATTTAACTTTAGGAGTGCTTTTTTATTTTTTTTTTATTGAAAAAGGATTAGACGTTTGTCTTCTATCTCACCTGATGGAAAGTGACGATTAAGACGAAGGTGTTACACGTCTATCCACGAGATACCTATTCACTCGACGCTTGAAAGAACTAGGACTATAGTTTTCTGAAAAAACAGACGCAGGCAGTTCATTCCACACCTTGGCGACCCGCACCAAAAAGGAACTATCGAAGCGTTTGGTTCGACTTCTTGGGATATCTACCATGAAGGGATGGAAGGTCTGTCTGCGTCTAGTAGTCCGATGTAAGAAGGGTGTGGGTTCAACCTGATCAAAAAGAGCATTCGCGCACTCTCCAAAATGTAATCTGTAGAAGACTGCTAAACTGGCAACTTTCCGACGATGGTCGAGCCTTTGCAGTTTTTTGGTGGTGAGGACAAAGTTGTTAATAATAATGTTTCGGGCTCTTCGGTCAACTGCGTCCATCGCTTCTAGTTGGTGCTTTGGAGAACCATCCCAAAGGTGGCTACAGTACTCCATACAAGAACGAACTTGAGCTGTATACAAATTAAGTAGCTGTTCAGGGTTGAAGTACCGTCGGACCTTCGAGATGATTCCCAACTTCTTTGAAGCTGTTTGAGCCATGGACACAATTTGTTGCCCGAAGTTTAGTTGGGACGATATAGTTACGCCCAGAAGCCCTAGGTGGTCGGTTAAGGGTACAGAAACATTTTGGAAAGTGGGCGTTAGGTCGAAATAGCTCTTTTTCGCAGAGAATTTACACGCCTGTGTTTTCGACGGGTTAAATTTGACCAAGTTGGACTCGCCCCAATCGGACACTTTCTTTAAGGCCAAATCCACCCGCTCAATCATGGACTCTCTCAAAGCCCGGATTTCTTGAGGACTCGCTCGCGCATTGGACATGTATCTCTCTACAACGGTGCTGTCATCAGCGTTACCAATAATGCCTGGGGTTAGCAGGTTGTTAATGTGCAGCAAGAATAACGTTGCAGAGAGAACAGATCCCTGAGATACCCCGGCATTAATTTCCATTAGGTCAGAAGAGCAGCCGTCTAAGACTACTCGAATTGACCGTTCCCTCAGAAATGCAGATATCCAGTCGTAGAGCCCTTTAGGTATTCCGTATGCTGGAAGCTTACTCAAGAGACCATCATGCCAGACCCTATCAAAAGCCTTGGAAATGTCTCAGGATACAGCTATAGCTTCACCGTGACCTTCCAAGGCTTCGCTCCAGTGAGTGGCATACACAAGAAGATCTCCAGTCGAGCGTCCACTGCGAAAACCATATTGGTTATCACTAAAGAGCTTGTTGGACTCAAGGTATGCCAGGAGACGATTGTTCAATACACGCTCCATGACTTTGCAAAGTATGGAGGTGATTGCAATAGGTCGATAGTTGATGGGATCTGCACGGCTTCCCTTCTTTGGTACTGGTTGCACGTCAGCCAGCTTCCAGGATTTAGGGACCTTTCCAGATTCCAAAGAGAGTCGATACAGGCGCGTTAGTATGGGAGACAACTCGGCTGCGCAGTGTTTTAACACAACTGCAGGTATGCCATCGGGGCCGCTGGCCTTGTTCACGTCTAAATTCTGCAAGCATTTAAGAACCTCCTTTCGGCGAAAATGAATGGTACCCATTTTGGGTCCGAACTGAGGTAACTGGGGTGGGACTATACCTTGACTATTTAGACGTGAATAGTCTGCAAAAAGATTGGCAATGAGGTCTTTCTCTTTTGCAGTGTGGGCCAGTGAACCGTCAGGCTTCCTCAGCGGTGGCAACGATGGGCGACAGAAGTTCGGCTCAACCGACTTGGCCACAGACCAGAAAGCTTTGCTTCCTGAAGGATATGACGCTATCTTGTCTCCGATGTGGCTAATGTGGTCAAAGCGAGCTTTTCTGATCACCTTTTTGCAAGACTTGGCGGCAGCATTGTATTTTTTCTTAAGTTCATGCGAATCCACGGCTTTGCTTCTGCGAGCGTCAACCCAGGCTTTGTACGCTTCTTGCTTAAGCTTTTCAGCTGTGAGGCAAGCAGCATCAAACCATGGGCGACCTTTGGTTTCAAGGGATAGGTGAGCGTAAGGGATGAAATACTCCATTGCTTGGCCTATCACACTTGATACAGCATCAGCGCAGCATGATGGATCGATTGATGTAAAACAAGTCTGCCGCCAAGGGTAAGACGCGAAAAAGTGCCCCATCTCATCCCAATCTGCTGACTTGTATCGCCATACTCGCCTAGCGCCTTTTGGGCTGGTGTCAGGCGGCGAGTACTGCGACACAGATTTCACCACGCAGTGGTCGGATGTCCCTAAAGGTGCAGTTACGGACACCGAGCACCTGTGAGGATCAGTTGTCAGCAGAAGGTCTAAGCAATATGCAGTGTGGCCGGCAACGTCGGGGATGCGCGTGGGCTCGTGCACAAGCTGTGAGAGGCCTTGAGTCACGGAAAACTTAAAAACCTTCTTCCAGCGTGGTCAGTGTCCTGATATGGGTATAGCCATTGCCCGTGATGAGCGTTAAAATCCCCCAGGAACACCAACTGCGCTGAGGGAAAACGTTGCCGAACCTTATCGGCTGCATCGCTGAGATACTCCATGAGCCTCGTGGTCTCCCGATCTCCGCTATGTGACCGGTATATACTGGCGTAGACCAATTGGTCAAGGCCGATATCAATGTGAACCCACATAACGGAAAAGTCCAGATCTTCCAAGTAACGGAGACGCTGACAACAGATCTCGTCACTGGCATACATGCACACCCCGGCGTTCGGGCGGAAATTGGACTCCAGGATGTACCCTGGGTAACAAAGGTTTGCCGAGTCTGACGGATTACAGATCTGCGTCTCCGTTAAGAAGAGTAGGTGAGGCCTCTCTGTCTCAAGATGGTGGTGGACATAGATACTAGGATTACAGCGAAAGTCGACCTATATCCGTTGAGAGGTTGTAGTAGAGGTAATCACAAACTAATTTTATGAATCTACACCCTATCCAAAGCCCTTTAACCCTTTTCGAGATATTCGACTTTAAATTTTTTTTAATGCCAGCCAGAAAAAGTGATATTTCTTTTTATTCGACCTCACATTTAAATATTTTTTTCATTTCGGCCTACTCCACCTATTTTGGTTAGCCTATGGGTCACACTTTAAAACCTAGTGAACAATCGCATTTCAGTCAGCATTTTTATATTTTATACATGTTTCACGTACGTTTTCAGCGATAGCAAAACTTTACTTTATATAAAAAAGGATGTATTATATTTGGTTCATAAGGTAGCAGTATATTTTAAAACATTAAATAAACTTCTTTACCATGTATGTCAATAGGATGGAATATGATCTTTTGATTTTTTTTTATCTATTGGTTCAAAGTGTTGGGATCCATGTGGAAGCGACTAAGGCGACTGAAAAAGTATAGTGTTATCCTAACTTAACTCTGTTAGGTGGATATGAATTAGGTCACACCTCTTTTCGATTCTCGCTAGCAATGACAGTGACGAAGGGACGGGCACTTTTAGCTTAGTCAGGCACTAAAATTTTGTGTTATTATAAAGCATTAGAAAGTCTTTAAAGAATCGAAGCTATCTTGTGGTAGGTATGTATTAAAAGACATGGACAAAGAGACAATGAATCCATCTGAAAGCGATTTAAAAGCAAAATACTCTGAAATATAAAATGCACTGCATCATTAAATTATCAAGACTGTTAACGAAAATTCACTCAAAGTATTTTAAAAACATATCAATTCACAACAATCTCATTAAAATAAATATCTTTATAACAGACAAACATGACACACCATTAGCATTACCATAATACAAGTTTATCTGAAGCCCGCGCCTTAAGGTCTTAAGGAGCAATTTATTTTTCTTAATACTTCCCTCTTGGTCCATGAAGATTGATTACCGAGAGTGAGACAGCGCAATCCTGATTGACAATACAATTTAGTTCATTGGTGCCGTTAATTTATACCCTTGTGTCTCTGAAGCGGAGTCAAATTGAGTTAAGTATTTTGTTTTGAAAGCTATCAAACGGTGCAGAGATGTATTGGGGCTATTCTAGCGAATAAACAATAGTTGGATAATTGAGTAATATTAAAAACAAGAACATTCCAAATTAATTTTATGAAATCTTGCAACTTATGAAATTACATGAGCCCTCAGAAACAAAAATAACATGTACATACTACAAAAAAGTAAATATAAACTAAATTTACAAAATGAAATAATACCAGGTAGACTGTATCAAAAATCAATAAAGCGCCAATATCGATTCAGAGCCCATGGAAAGCTACAAATTGTGCCTCATCATTTTATATCAAGCAAAAACATCGATCATCGGCTTAAGTCTATCCTGTGGATAGCGCTACAAGCCGATCATGACGTCAAATAATCTTTAAGGGCTTTGCGAAATAAAAAAATGCTATAGCGCAAAGGTGTCATTCATTTCTTTCGTCTCTTAATTATGTTTGGTTATTAAATATTCAATTTAAAATTTCTGCCTTCAGAGCATTAATCTTAAACGAACAATTCTGGTTGAGGAAAATTGGTCACAGAAGTTTGTAAATTAAATTAGGCAATGAATAATTTCTATAAAGATGCGATTTCAAATTTCAATTCATACATTAAACGCGTTTGTAAGACGTGAAGAGGGCTGGAATGTAAAATAATGTGTGTGTAATGTCTACCAAACCTCAGCTGACAAGCTGAGCGACTATAGGCTGCATGTAAACTGTAATAAGTAATAGTATATCTGAATATAAAACAAAGTCTGCTTTGAATGCCGGTAATGTGAATATATTGTAATAAACTAATTCATAAACCAAGTATTTTAACGAACAAATTTATTTAAAATTAGAACACGATCATTTCCTGTAAACAAATAGTTGCAAGCAAAATGTATTCGAGTGTTTTAGTGCCACGCAGGTACCTCAGTCAAGAAATACCCTAATGTGCTCATAAACGTACTTTGAAATTGTCATAGATAGGTATGTATATTTGCTCTAGAAGCGTCGGTACCTGACATGATAGACATAAATTGAGACCAATGCCTGGTATAATATCGACTGTTGTCTGGTCCCCTACTACGGAAAATTATTTATAAATTGAAAAACGCTATAAACTTTTTAAATAATTTGTGATACTGATCTAAGATACCATTCTAGTCAGAGAGAATTAGGCGGTACATTTAAAACTTAAATATAAGGTAATTAAACATTTAAGATACTGTAAAACTTAACAGAGGCAGAACGTCAATCAAATGATGCTGAAATACCTATTGTTTTAAAATTGACTGAAAGTTTAACACTTTCAGTAGGTACCGTCACGGCTAAGCCCTAGGAAGCACGACAGAATTTTCTTTTTTTATTGGAAAAGGATTAGACGTTTGTCTTCTATCTCACCTGATGGAAGGTGTTACACGTCTATCCACGAGATACCAAATTCACTCGACGCTTGAAAGAACTAGGACTATAGTTTTCTGGAAAAACAGACGCAGGCAGTTCATTCCACACCTTGGCGACCCGCACCAAAAAGGAACTATCGAAGCATTTGGTTCGACTTCTTGGGATATCTACCATGAAGGGATGGAAGGTCTGTCTGCGTTTAGTAGTCCGATGCAAGAAGGGTGTGGGTTCAACCTGATCAAAAAGAGCATTCGCGCACTCTCCAAAATGTAATCTGTAGAAGACTGCTAAACTGGCAACTTTCCGACGATGGTCGAGGCTTTGCAGTTTTTTGGTGAGGTCAAATTCAAATTCAAATTCAAATTCAAATATTTATTTCTCAACATTGACAATTACTTGTTCTTATTGACGTCAAAAGTTGTTAATAATTTTTCGGGCTCTTCGGTCAACTGCGTCCATTGCTTCTAGTTGGTACTTTGGTGAACCATCCCAAAGGTGGCTATAGTACTCCATACAAGATCGAACTTGAGCTGTATGCAAATTAAGTTCAGGGCTGAAGTACCGTCGGACCTTTGAGATGATTCCCAACTTCTTCGAAGCTGTTTGAGCCATGGGCACAATTTGTTGCCCGAAGTTTAGTTGGGACGATATAGTTACGCCCAAAAGCCCTAGGTGGTCGGTTAAGGGTACAGAAATATTTTGGAAAGTGGGCGTTAGTTCTACATAGTTCTAAGAGACGATTGTTCAATACACGCTCCATAACTTTGCAAAGTATGGAGGTGATTGCAATAGGTCGATAGTTGATGGGATCTGCACGGCTTCCCTTCTTTGGTACTGGTTGCAAGTTAGCCAGCTTCCAGGATTTAGGGACCTTTCCAGATTCCAAAGAGAGTCGATACAGGCGCGTTAGTATGGGAGACAACTTGGCTGCGCAGTGTTTTAACAGAACTGCAGGTATGCCATCGGGGCCACTGGCCTTGTTCACGTCTAAATTCTGCAAGCATTTAAGAACCTCCTTTCGGCGAATATGAACGGTACCCATTTTGGGTCCAAACTGAGGTAACTGGGGTGGGACTTTACCTTGACTATTTAGACGTGAATAGTCTGCAAAAAGATTAGCAATGAGGTCTTTCTCTTTTGCAGTGTGGGCCAGTGAACCGTCAGGCTTCCTCAGCGGTGGCAACGATGGGCGACAGAAGTTCGCCGACTCAACCGACTTGGCCAAAGACCAGAAAGCTTTGCTTCCTGAAGGATATGACGCTATCTTGTCTCCGATGTGGCTAATGTGGTCAAAGCGAGCTTTTCTGATCACCTTTTTGCAAGACTTGGCGGCAGCATTGTATTTTTTCTTAAGTTCATGCGAATCCACGGCTTTGCTTCTGCGAGCGTCAACCCAGGCTTTGTACGCTTCTTGCTTAAGCTTTTCAGCTGTGAGGCAAGCAGCATCAAACCATGGTTGGTTTCAAGGCATAGGTGAGCGTAAGGGATGAAATACTCCATTGATTGGCCTATCACACTTGATACAGCATCAGTGCAGCATGATGGATCGATTGATGTAAAACAAGTTTGCCGCCAAGGATAAGACGCGAAAAAGTGCCCCATCTCATCCCAATCTGCTGACTTGTATCGCCATACTCGCCTAGCGCCTTTTGGGCTGGTGTCAGGCGGCGAGTACTGCGACACAGATTTCACCACGCAGTGGTCGGATGTCCCTAAAGGTGCAGTTACGGACACCGAGCACCTGTGAGGATCAGTTGTCAGCAGAAGGTCTAAGCAATATGCAGTGGGGCCGGCAACGTCGGGGATGCGCGTGGGCTCGTGCACAAGCTGTGAGAGGCCTTGAGTCACGGAAAACTTAAAAACCTTCTTCCAGCGTGGTCAGTGTCCTGATATGGGTATAGCCATTGCCCGTGATGAGCGTTAAAATCCCCCAGGAACACCAACTGCGCTGAGGGAAAACGTTGCCGAACCTTATCGGCTGCATCGCTGAGATACTCCATGAGCCTCGTGGTCTCCCGATCTCCGCTATGTGACCGGTATATACTGGCGTAGACCAATTGGTCAAGGCCGATATCAATGTGAACCCACATAACGGAAAAGTCCAGATCTTCCAAGTAACGGAGACGCTGACAACAGATCTCGTCACTGGCATACATGCACACCCCGGCGTTCGGGCGGAAATTGGACTCCAGGATGTACCCTGGGTAACAAAGGTTTGCCGAGTCTGACGGATTACAGATCTGCGTCTCCGTTAAGAAGAGTAGGTGAGGCCTCTCTGTCTCAAGATGGTGGTGGACATCGTTGATATTTGAGTGCATTCCTCTGATGTTGCAGAAGTGCACTTTAAGAGAGAGGAAGTGCAATCGCTGTAGAACCTTACTCTTCTTGTGACTTTTCATTTTAGTTGTGTGAGTGAATATGGAGGAGGACAGAAGTTGAGTGAAGCGCTGCAAATGGAACCAAGCAGCCCGCAATAAACAACGCACCGATGGGGAACTGGCTTGGAGACTGCGGGGACGCCCGAAGCCCCCCGGGGATTGTCATCGGGTCCTCTCTAACCAGTCGCCAGCTGAAATGATGAAGCTACCCGGGATTTTGCGCAAAGTGGCGGGGCAGCCTTTCGCATGTGGCTAGCACTCTACTTGGGCCCCCTACTACCTGCGGTCGGCCAGCGGTGCACTGTCTCTTCGGATCCCGCTACTCTCCAAAACCAGTTACCCGGCAAGTCAATAAATTACGAGCTGAAGACAGTTCTCTGATGCAGCACGATTAATCAGACCTACCCTCCTCGATGGCTACACTAAACATCATGTCGGAACGCGACCATGTCACTTGGTGGCATGGTTTTGTTTAGTGGGTGGTGACAAGCTACGGCGAGGAGCCTACCACCAGAAGATACTGCTCGTTTAGCACCACCCAGAGACCACGTACAAGGCATTGAGGGCTAAACCTTGCGGACGCGAGCAGTTCCAGTAAAATGCCGTGAAAGAATGCCGCGATGTTTCAGTAAAGAGGTCGGTATAAATTAAGAAGAAAAGATTTGACAGAAAATAACAATACATTCTGCTCCATCACCGGAGTATGATGTACTAGATTAAGATATAATAAAATAAAAGTAACAAGTTATACCAAGACCAATATTTTATTCAAACACAACAGAACTGCACTTATTATAATTTTAGAACTGACCATATTACATGATGTCCATGCTCCGGGTGCTACTTGCCTCTATTCTGTTTCAAATCTAATTTTAAAAGTTTGAAATTCCTTAATTAAATTTAAGTATCAATAATATTTACTTTTTGATAAGTATATTTTGCCTTACCTTTGCGCTCAAAAGTTTCCGAACCAAAATAGAATGAATATGCAAAAAAGGGGGTAAAAAGGTGAAGTGATTTTAATGTGCGCCTACTCGTCAAAGCTGTTTATAGTGAGAATTAGTTTTAAAGAAAATCAGCATTAAATATTCAGATTTAAATTATTCATTTTCTTAAATCAAGTCGTGACACTGTTTTTTAAAAGCTGCATTAGACACGCAGTCATATTTTCCGCGCCAATGATCAATAATAAACAAAAATCAATTAAAAATTATGTATCTCAAGTAACAAAGAAATGAATGCTTCTTATGATATTTCCAGGAAAGAAATATAGAAACCTTAGAAAGAGTTCCGAGGAGTAACTTTACTTTAAAAAGGCATCTAGGTAATATCAGTTATCCGAACTTTGACTAAAGTTGAGATAACTGATATTAAACAGGTAATAAGTTTAGCAGAACTTCCAATATTTAACAGTGATTGAAATTCAAGCGTTGAGACGCGGGTAAGCTGTCCAATAAGGTATTGATCACAGTTTTGAATCGAATTGTAGTATAATACGAGTGTAAAATATCAAACTTTTTGTAACTACCATCTTCCAAAAATCATCTCCTTTTCGAGTTTCAAATTCCAATAGTAATTTAGAATCACGTCGCTTGCCCTGGGATTGTTTATTCAAAACGCGATACGGAATCGCTACTAGTATTGTTATGCAATCCGTAGGGCCTAAATCGAATTTTGATTTCTCCCATGTTTTGATTTCGGATCTTCATAATGTCAAAATTGAGCGTCCTCCGGAAATCTCAATGAGACAAGATTGCTTTGGGATTTGGGTCACTGCCATTTATTAACAAAGTATTTCGTTGTGTACGAAACTGTATGAAATTTGAACGTCTTGTTACGGTTACGATGAAATAACTAAATATTCAGGCGTCGGTAATACAAGTTTGTCGCTAACGTTTTAGCAATAGGTATTATGGGTTCGTAGAATTTATAAATTAAATACATAATTAATTCTGTACCAGTAATTCAACGGAACATTGTTTTATTGATGATAATTTATATCCTTTGACAATTTGGAGTATCTGTGTTATTCAATGTACTCAGTGCAACCATAGTGCACGGTAATGTAACTAACAAAAAAAGACAATTACAGGAAATAATATTTGTCTGCATAGTTTTAGATCCCGATGGTCCGCGTTCTGGATTCATGATTTTAGGGAGGTTTATTCATACGGACCTGGGACTGCCAAAAGATGTTCTCTTGTTAATATGGCATTATGGCATTTTGGCATTGTACCATAAAAGACGGTTCGGTTTGTATGTACCATTGTATGACGTGTATAGGTAAAGCAACTGCTATCCGCATGCTATTATCTCTTTTTGACCTACAAGCTTTATATTCTATGTGAATCTAAGAATATAAAGCAGGAAATCAATCTTTTATAATGTGTATGACTAATACTTTTTCAATTATAACGATAATTTGAATTTGAAGTACGCATCGAAGGTTCAGGATTGTAATCCAGGTACGTATTTATCGTCGTATGTAACGTGTAAGGACTTTGTGTTCGGAGTAGCTTTATATAAGTATTTGTTATCTGTTTGAAGTTTGAAATGTACCATCTATTTTCACAACAAAAATTTTGTAATTATAGTAAAAAAGAACTTTAAAATTCGCTACTGTTTCTATACCTAGAACTAATTGTAAAAAAACTAAAATACAAATTTTTTAGTATCAATTTCCCAAAGACCATAAAATATTGCGAGTTTTATTTTGCACTCTTGGTAGAACATTTGCTTGTCTTGTAAGGGGTGTATTTTATATTATGCCACCATGACAGTACAAATAAAGAAGTACAAATAACGAATACATTTTTTGCGAAAAACTTTATAAGTAGACAATGTGAGTAGTTTACAATATTATTATGTTATTGACTGCTAATCTGAGTAAATAACATATTGTAATAAGTCCAACATACTGAGCATATTGTTTATTATACCAAATTGACAAAACATTACTTTGAGGATTTTGAAAATAAGATTATTCGTTCGCTGTTTAGGCATGTTAAAAACATATATGAACATCAAATTCATTGTGCACAAAGAAAATATGCGGTATCGTATGGTCTTTGCGTTGGAATGTTGAAGTTTGAAACAGTTAGTCGGTACGGCCTCTTAAGACAGTGGCTATTTTAATCTTACCAAAAACAAGAACCGCGGTGAAGTGGTGAAATAGAGCGCAATGTTACCAAATATTCCTTTGTTGTCATAAATATTAACTGAATAAATCAGGACAGATTTTTCATTACCCAATTTTCTGGGTAAAAAGAAGGCAGTCCATTTTGTCATGCGAAAGGAGTTCAATTGATATTTGAACAATATACGTTTAAGTAACTATATAAATTTTCTGTATTTTAACTATGTGTGTTTTCATTTGCGACAAAACCGTTATTTACTTATGTAGCTATTCTGTATGTTGGATTATCTGTAGACCTTATTGTAAGTATTATCTTTTAATAAATTATTACTTTTGGTAATTAAAATTTTACGATTGTAAATTCTTGTAACTTTTAGTTACGTGAGTTTAAAGAAAAAGGTAAAATAGTAAAATAATAGTAGTTTTATGTAGAGAAATAAAACCCTGAACTTTATCAAACCTCCTTATCGAACTGCCAACTATTAATATAAACTTAGTACTAAATAATTTCGAAGTCGTTTCGAACAAAGACTAAATACTAGTTAAGTTAAAGTCTTAAGTCCATATTCCGAAGCTCCAGCTAAACAATAATTTACTCCTATATTTGATAAAACTAAACGCCCCCTGCGGCAAATATGTTAGGAAACTAACTGGGGGAACTCATAAATTATGCACCAAACGCTTATACTGAAAATGCTCTATTGATAGGGCCAGTAAGGCGTGGATCACATTTATCTATTTTAAATATTTTCTTAGTATAAAATTAACATGTTTGATGGTGTGAAAAGATTTTTTGATTAAAGGGTTTTCTTGTGATCCAAAGACATTATTCAACTGTTTACCTTATACAACGTAACTATGTACTTAACACCATAAAATATCAACCCGGAGATCTGGTTTCCAACTTTTATTATATTTTTTTGGAAGAACATCATGTATTGGTAAGGTTTCTACTAGATCAGATCACACATAAACGTTGTTTTTCATTACGAATTTTGTCTTATTTTGAATAATTACATGAATGGCAAGAATCCTTACTATGGCATTTACCTGTACATTTATCACCTGACCGATTCAGAGAAAACTGTCTTAAGCAAACACTGGGAAGTTTTATAAGCTTCAAAATTGTAGGCCTTCGGCAAAAGGCGTCTATTTTACGCAGATTAAAATAAGTACAAATTAAGCAAATCTTTTTTATTTGATTTTGAAATTAGTTGCTGGATTTGTTTCTCATCAAAAAGTTTTCTCCAAATATTTATTTGCATACGTTCTACCCCTTAAGGGGATGAATTAAAAAAAAAACATTTTCTAGTATAGCACCACATAAGAGACCCTGTACAAAGTTTAATGTTCCTGGTTCCACTGATGTAGGCTGCGCGTTGGCTATCTGTCAGCGTTAGAGTTTTATTATAAAAAACGATAATACAAACCCGAAACAAACAAATCAACTGTATGGCCCCTAAGTAAGCAGAGATGGTTGACAATACAGCGGACTCCCTGCCCGGGAACCCACAATAAACATAAACTTAAACAATCATGACCCGAGAACAAACATCTGTGTTCATCACAAAAATAAATGCCATGACCAGGACTCGAACCTTGGACCTCTGGCGTTTGAGTCAGGACTTTACCCCTGACGCTATTCGGTCGACTATCTAACACGGTAGATTTTAAAATAAAGACCATGATTTTTAATGTTGATAATAAATCTTAATAAATATTTTAATAAGTCTTTGTTTCAGCATAAAATTACAATAGAAACTAGATATGGGTTGGCGAGCAGCGTGAAGTCAGTTTGTCGTTCCGATAGTTCTGTCACTGGGCTGTTAGCGAGTGGGCCAGTATGACGGGCGGTTACTCGCTCACAGATAACAATGCCCGCTGCTTGGTCTCTCAACGAGTGTTCTGACACTTCTGACTGCCAAGCGACTATCTCTCAGCAAATCTTATCTTTGATAGCTCTTGCCGCTACGAGGAACCTAGAGGGAAAGAGATAAACTATTAGTCTATACATTTCTTTCATTGAATGAAATCTTTATCCATTCGCGTTTTCGCCGGGGTGGCCGTGGGATCCCACATTATAAAATTTTCCACCAATCACTGCATCGGAAAAAAATGTGATTATGTTCCTTAGCCGTAACTACGTATATTGATACGTAGTTACGGATTAAAGCATCAAAAGTTTTCCAAAGTGTTTTATTTAAAAGTAATAACAATAAAAATAAAACAAGTACCGTACAAAACTATTAAAAAAATCATTTTATATTGAAATAAATATTATACAAAATACTCTGTGATCTGATGATTCAGGTATTCAAATCTTTGTTTTTCGATTGGCAGCCGATGACACTGCTGACTTAAAACTGATATAAAAATTGCTAAGGTAATATATACGTCAAAATTGAGCCTTAGACATGAACAGAACACTAACTATAAAACATACACAGTGTCCCAAACTCGTACATCCGATAATATGATAAGACACATCCTGAAAGCATTAGTAACCTTCCAATACAACGCAAAGAACCCTAAGTCAACAGCGAAACTCACGCACGAACTATAGCTACACCCCGCCCCGCCATCGCATAAGCAATGACTTGTAAGGTGTAGTAAGAAATCTTCAAACTATTGGGAAAGTTACTAAGTACCTACTGCAAGACCAATAGTTGGAACTAAACCGTTGGTAAAGTAAGGCGTCATGCATAGTTAAGTGTCGTGTCTCTAATGTTGGTAAATGAGGTCGCGCTGATACCAAGTATTTGAATTATTCATTTTATGTTGACTTTGTTATTAGGATTCTGTGTTTATGATACTGGAAGTTCATTATAAACCTATCAGCTATAGAACAAAGTGCTTAAAAGTTATTAATACTTGTAATAAATATTCTTCAATGCAAGAAGAAAAGTTACAATTTAGGGTTGGTATTTTTCATCTTGTCATCTGAGAGAATAATGTGCGTAATCGCCATTAAATTGTCTGTATTCATAGTACAAGGTAATAAAATAATTAAATATTTGGAAATGACAATAGATTAAGTTCAAAATGAACTAACTGACCACATATAGGTACCTAACATGCACAAACTTTACAAGATGCCAGCTTAGATCAAAGTAGTGCTATTAATTTGCTAGGCGCGTTACAAACCATTGCTTCATTTGTTTATTTCTTCTGTAGCTCGATTTTTTATACCGAAAGAGAGCTTCCTAATTATATTTCGGTGAAAGTTAAACCTAAAACTGTAGGTATAAGACCAAAACATACAAATTAAATTAATTATTTATCATCCATAAAATGGAATACCTGCTCAAAATGTATTCTTGATGAATTCATATTTAAAAGCACCTCAAGTAGACCCCTATGTTTTGCATTATAATTATATCGCTATAGCTAAAAAAACTCTCATTAAAATTCAATATTAAAAGGAAGTAGTCTAGTATTGAAATAAAAACAAGAATATGTTAATTTTTTGGTATAATAAGACGTAACTCAAAGCAATTTTTCCGATTACTTAAATTTTCGGAGTTATTTAACCTTTGTTTAAACCTAGCCTCTTTGATCACTGATACATAAATATTGGTAGTGATATAGTATTTAAGAATAAGTTATTAAGTAATAGGATATTAAATAGACAAAAGTGTAATTTAAGCATCTGAAAACAATTTCGTTCGATATACATAATAGTATAATAACCAAAATGACAGGTTTAATAATAGCTTAAATAAGTAATTTTACAAATGAGTTTTAATTCTCTTGGATTAAATATAAAACATCATACAACAGTTACTCCTTATTTAAGTTAAGAACAGGGATAGTTATTCACTATTAAAATTGCGACCCGGCTTGTGTCTAACCCGGCTGTGTGCTTTCTGCCCATTTTGTTTGTTAGCTGAAGAAGTATCGCATGTGATGGAGTAAGACAAATAGAAGTTAGCTAATTGCTGCTAACTTGTGCATCAGTGACTCGCAACGTTACAAAGATGTGATGATGTGATACATCAGACAATAATCTTGCACTACTAACATTTTATTCAAGAGTATTTGATGTAAGCACATTTTCAACTATCCATAAAGACATCCAAACTAAAAGCTATACATTCAATAGCATCGAATCCACAATCAAAAAGCCCCACAAGATCACCGCTTTAGAAACGTCCATTTTCAATTCGGCAACAAAAGGTGTCACAATAACAAAAGTGAGCAGATTCACTGCAAAAGGAACTTTGCGCTGCCGTGGCTACCACACAATGGAATAGTTCACGAATTGCGGGTAGTCAAGAAAATCATGGACGCGCCCAGTAAGGAACTTTTCAATTCAGGTGCTCTGTTAGAGTTTTAAAGATATGCTTTTTATTGGATATACGTCAAAAGGAGTCGTCAAACTATAGTGGTCAAATAGTAAAATGAAGCTTACATTTTTGAAAAGTATTTTAATGGTATACAGTCTACCAGAGGTCAAACAATTCCTGGTAAACCCTAAAAAGTATAATGAGTTGCATCCAAGTAAACGTACCGACCCATTTTTTCGAACGTGATACGTGATTTGATACTTCTAATATCATGTGTTGACAAATTCGGATATCGTACCTAATTATTTAAATTAAATGATCAGACAATAGAGTCTACAGTCTCTAGCATAATTTTTAAGGTCCATTAATAGTATTTTACTTAAATATAATAGACGATTAAACGAACTTCCAAGTGAAGTTCTATCGCTATTATATGAGTCGCTTCATTCGAAGATAGTATATAACTAAAAAGGTAGTCCTTTTAAGGTACTAGGTATCTTCGCACAGTTTTAGAGTATGTCATTAGTCCCGGCAAGTCTTCATTTTTTAGAGATCAAAACAAAACTTTTGTATGGGTTCCGGGAGGGACGGGTCCTTTATATACTTAACTTCACTTGGAAGTTCATTTAATCATCTATTATATTTCATCGCTGCATTCTTCAGATAGTATATAATTAAACAGGTAGATTTTTAGAGATTAAGTTTTGTTTTCTTTTGTCTTTACAAATTATAATTTATTTAAATACGATACTTAATTAAATTCCTTAATTTAGTACAGTGTAAGAATCCAGTAAACTTTAGACATTTATTACACACTTCGTGATTGCCAAATTAAGAAATCAACAAACAGAATAATTTAATTTTAAATAATCTCTTTATTTGAAGGTATTAAGTGGTTTGTAATTTTATTAAGTACGGACAAGGCAAAAGTCGTTTAGTGAGTTTAATATAGGTTCATAATAAAAAATTGTAAAGGCCTGAGAGTTTTAGGTCCATACGGATAACCTACACTGAGCACATGCCACGTGCTGTGTGCGCTGAACACACTCATGTCAACGCCACTCGTAACTAGCGTCTGCTTTATCTACTGACTTAGCGTCTGACTCGACGCGGCTCTGTGAGGGGCCTTTCATGTTACAAACAAGAACTCCGAGTCCGAAGCTTTAATATTTTTCGCCACAAAAAATATAATCTTTTAGAATCGATACAGGACATATCATTGTGTTTTGCAGCTAAATTCTTATCGATTTAGTTTACATTCTGTAGCTACGCTCCCATGTATCAGCCTTACACGGTTAATTTTTATAAAGTTAAATAAATTCCACAATTTTTTTAGTTTTTTTTTTTTTTTTTTTTTGGTATCCCTTCATAGCATACTGGCAATGATTCCCCCACCAGGCACGGCCCGGTCTTATTATCTCAGTTCGCTAGACCTATCATTCTTCGTTTCCGTGTTCAAGCCTTTACACGTTTACGAGATTAATTTGATATGTCTTAAAAAAATGGGAAAACGCAAGACCACAGACAGCAAAGAAGAAATACATAGAAAGATAGGAAAACTGGAGCGAAAGTTGGAGAAGAGAAAACAATCATCTGAGGACAATTCAGTGCAAAGGGTTGAATCAAAAAGTAAGTTTATTAAATTGATAATTCCAGGAATAATATACTGGTCTAAACATAATTTATAATACCGGGCATAATATACCGGCTAAAACACAATACATAATACCGGACTTAATATACCGGCTAAAACATAATACATAATACCGGGCATAATATACCGGCTAAAACACAATACATAATACCGGGCATAATATACCGGTCTTCAATAATTACAGTTTAAAAATTAGGGTTGCAAGACTAAATTTGTAATTATTTTTCAGGTGACGTTGAGGATGAATTACCTCAAGTTCCTATCCTTAAATTGATTTTGAGTGACCCCGAAATAGACACGCCTCGATATATGAACTTTGGATGGGACGAACAAGATTTTTTACCAACTAAGAAATAGGATGATACCTCCATCCATGAAGAAATATTACAACTACTTGGTGATGCTACAAAAACCCGAGTGTGCCTTAGGAAAACCAATACATAAAGATCTTGCTAGCCGATGGTCTGAAATATTAAGCAAGGGATTGCAAAAAGAAGTACAGGATAAATTGTTACTAGATTATGAAATACCCGAAATTTGTGATCTGCTCCTAGCTCCCTTACTCAATCCTGAGGCCAAAGCTGCTCTTTCAGATACCCTCGTAAAATGAGATTCATATATATCGTACAAACAAAGACAACTTGGCGTCGCTAATACTACTGGTCTCATCATAGCAAACGAAACATCAAAACAGTTACTTTTAAAGCCGCTTAGCGACGCTTGTCGTATTTTATGCAACATTCACTTTAATGAGACTAAGACTCGCAGTAAACTCGTAATATCATCTGTAAATTCTAATATAAAAGACGCGCTTACTGATACTACATGGGATAAACTTTTGTTTGGCGAGAATATAACGGAAAAATTAAAAACGGTGCAATGATGAAAAATACACCATAATACTTTCAAAGAGTTAATTATCATGGCCAGAATGGCAAACAAAATTTTTTAAACTCCAGTCCACACAGAAAATTAGACCAGAAACTGGCGCGGTAAACCCAGCACCCCCAGCAACAGTCACGCATCGGTCGGCTCGCCCGCCGGCACTCCCGCCGCCGCCACGTTGTCGCGCTCGCTCTCCGCCCAGGAAGAACTATCACCAGAGACATTGAATAACCAGGTGCGTTACGCTGGCAGACTTGCTAATTTTTATTATGAGTGGTACCAAAGAACACAAGAAGCATTACTTTTGTCCTGGATAAGGGGTTACAAAATACCATTTAATTCTATCCCATATCGTTCTGATAGTCCTAATGTAATTCCGAAAACCCGGCAAGAGCAATCATAATTTAACTTGTGCATTAAAAATCTTTTAGGTATAAATGCGATCTCTAAATGTGAACATGTAGAAGGTGAATTCGTTTTTAGTACATGTCTTGTACCCAAACCAAATGGTTCAAAGAGGTTTATATTAAACTTAAAATTTCTTAACTTTGTTATAAAACAACATTTTAAATTAGAAGATTACCGTGCTGCTGCTTAACTCATTACAAGAGACTGCTTTATGGCATCCATCGATCTCAAGAACGCAATTTTTTTTGTCCCGGTCCATGATAGCCACAAAAGGTACCTTAGATTTCAATTTGAGGGTATATTATATGAATTTAACTGTTTGCCATTTGGTTTATATACAGCACCTTATGTTTTCACTATGTTACTTAAACCTGTTTTAAAATATTTAAGATCTAAAACCATGGCGTCAATATGCTATTTGGATGATTTTTCGAGCTTCGGAAGAACTTATGATAAATGTATAAAAAAACGTACAGTTTACGATAAACACATTACAGTAATTAGGGTTCATTGTTAACACTGATAAGCGTAATTTGAATCCATCTCAGAGATGTCGTTTTATTTTTGGTTTCATTTTTGATTCTCATAATATGATTTTAGAATTACCCGACTACAAGAAAATAAAAATAAAACTTCATAACTTTTTAAAGAGGAAAAGTTGCAGATTGAGAGAATTTGCTAGATTTGTGGGATTATTATAATCTGCATGTCCAGCTATGGAATACTCTTGACTATATACTAAAGATTAAGAAAAAATCCTAGTTACAATCAAACAATAGAACTTCCGAATTCATTAAAAACGACATGTATTGGTGGAATAACAATATAAATTACAGTTTTTCTAGGTTAGGTTTGAAAGTATACGACTTAGAATGTTTTTCTGATGCTTCCACCACAGGCTGGGGATCCTACTGTAATGGTCGTAAATGTTATGGTTACTGGAAAGAAGATGAATAATTTTTACACATAAATGAACTAGAATTAAGAGCGGCTTTTCTTACACTTAAGTGTTTTGCCAGTAATTTAGTAAATAAACGAGTTTTACTTAGGGTAGATGACACAACGGCTATTTCGTGCATGAATAGAATGGGTAGTGTACAATATCCTCATTTAGACATAATTACAAAGGATATTTGGAAGTGGTGCGAAATACGCAAAATAACAGTATTTGCATATTACATAAACACAAAAGAAAATTTGTGAAGCTGATCTGTTATCACGCAAAGCTTTTCAAGATACTGAATGGGAGTTAAGTGATTACGCATTTAATAAAATTGTTTCCAGGATGGGGTTTCCAGATATATATTTATTCGCAAGCAGAGCTAATATCAAGTGCCATAAATAAATGTTTCATAGAAGAACGATCCAAATGCGTGCGCTAGCGATTCTTTCACAATTTCTTGGAATAATATGTTAGTTTATGCATTTCCACCATTTTCCCTAATAATGAAAGTTTTACAAAAGATTAATGATAACGCAGAGGGTATAGTAGTAGTGCCATATTGGCCAACACAACCCTGGTTCCCGCTTTTCCAAAGTCTTGTAACTTCTAAAAGATCTTACTCTTGAGACACTTACCAAGAAAACTTTAACTCTATTGGCTTTAGCAACTGCTCACAGAGTACAGACACTCTCCTTAATAAAAATTAATAACATTCACTTGGAAACCTCGACCGGCTTTATTATAAAGATACCTGATCTAGTAAAGACTTCAAATCCAAACAATTGTCAACCCCTCTTAAGATTGCCATTCTACAACTCAAAACTGCAAATATGTCCAGCTAGATGTCTACAAGCATATTTAAATAAAACTGCACAACTACGAAAAGGCGATAACCTATTCATTAGTTTTAGAAAACCTCATTCCAAATTATCTTCTCAGCGACTTGCTCATTGGATTAAGAATATACTTCATAAAAGTGGCATAGATACTATAATCTTGCACATAGTACTCGTCACGCAGTTACTTCCAAAGACTTGGAGTAAATATAGATTGTAATCCGCAAAACAGCAGGATAGAGTGATTCCTCTGCAGTTTTCGCAAAGTTTTATAATAGGGAGGTTGTTAATCCAAATCATTTTGTTAATTATGTACTTGATCTTTCAAACATCTGAATAAAACCTATAATTAGGTAATGGTGTACAACAATTTAACATTGAGATATGAGATTTATTGATTATAAATTATAATAGTTTATGTGATTTTGTGTTTACCTTAAAATAATATTAAAAATATGATAACAGTGATGTTTATATTGTATGTTGTTTTAATACCTACCTTTATCTTAGTTGCCTGCTGTAATAATAAAATCATCTCGCATTGTATCTCTGAATATCTACAGAACGTAAACTAAATCGCTAAGAATTTAGCTGCGAAACACAATTTATGATTAAACGAACTTAACAAGTGAAGTACAATCAAAATTGTGTGAGCAGCTAAATTCGATGCGATTATACAACCCTCCCAATTGGTTAACATCATAAGTTTTACAATAATAAATTAGACCCAACCCCATACTAGCTTATATCAACAAATGTGACATCATTTTATTATTTTGTTCTTTAGACGAAATGATAGGTCTAGTGAACTGATATAATAAGACCGGGCCGTGCCTGGTGGGGGAATCATTGCCAGTATGCTATGAAGGAATACCAGTAAAAAATAAAATAAAATAAAACTAACAAAATTGTGGAATTTATTAACTTTAAAATTTACCGTCTAAGGGATACATGGGAGCGTAGCTACAGAACGTAAACTAAATCTCATCGAATTGAGCTGCTCGCACAATTTTGATTGAACTTGTTAAGTTCATTTAATCATAAATTATGTTATTTTTAAAGAGCGGCAAGGATAACAAAGGTTGTTTACGATTTGGGGCTGTGGTTTTAATAATGTTTATAATGGTTATGAGTACGGATGCAAAAACTATATTTTCTCATTTAATGTCTGGACCCTATATCCGGTGCATACAGCTAACGATGTAACGGTAACTTCTTGGTCATTATTTCTAAATTAAAGTAATATAATAATATCATAGAGAAAGCTGATTAAAAACTAAATTTGGATCCCAAGAAAAATGTGTAAGTACTTTGATTTAGTTGCTTTAATTTTATAGGCTTCTTGTAAAATTTGCCCATTTTTTTGCAAATTTTCATCATTGCCCATATCTTCGGCTAACAATAGAGACAAGGCTGAACGGTTTGAGTTTAATGAACCAAATGAACAACCCTTATTAAATTGCTCATTTAAAAAACAAGGAACTAATAAAACAGGTTTTAGAACAAATCAGTATTACGTAACGTACAAAACTCCAACCATGACCCCAACGTGATGTTGTATTGACAAATAGTCATGGATGCCAGAGAAGAGAGCATCAACGTCAAGGTCTCTGGCGGACAGCCGCGCCACGCGAACGCCACCCGGAGCGTTTCGCGGCACCCAGGGTAAGGCTGGACTGCTTTGCTTTGGTGCTGTTATGGGAGATAATTAAATCTTTTGTTTCAATTCAAATCAATTATTTCTCTTACAAATTTTAAGACAAGGTAAAATGGAGGAAATGGTTACAAATACGTAGAAGTCCAATTAATCGTAAACGCATCAACTGCGACTGCATTCGGTTCAGGATACCTAGTTACAAATGTGTCACATTTGCAAACAAACATTAAAGCAAAAATCCATAAATTACGTTCCTCGCCAAATGCCATAGCCAAATGTGTATACTTAAGAGTATTTAAATGTGGAAATTGAATACTACCCATCCTATTGACGTATCTAATAGCGGTGGTATTATTATCAATTCGTAATAATATTGCACAATTTCTTTCTTCCCCGGCTGAACTTTTGAAGCCTAAGGAAACGGCTAGTAATTCTAGGTAATTGATATGGTATTTATTATTTTTTATTTATTTTTGTATTTATTTATTTATTATTTGGAAACCCAACAGCTTTGTTACACAGGAATGTACAATTGATCAACCATGGAGAGCCAATTACAGGTTCTCACGTTTATAAATATCTTAGAAAAACTAGGTAGCGTATACAAAAAAGCTAGACAAGTTTACGATTCATCTTAAAAAATAGGTAATTACACAATTGAAAGAAAAAAAAATAAAAACATAGAAATTAATATAGTTTGGTTCTAATTATCTGTATCGAAAAATTATCTGCTTATCCGCCGCCTTGCCACAGGAATTATTGAAATTGTTGCTTACTCGCCATAAATATGAGTTCTGCCTATAATTAGTTACTATAGGAACTTTTATAATTTAGTTAGTTTATAATTTTTGTGGGACGTTAAGTTTTATTTCAGAAAGAAGGTTTGGACAATCGACATGGCCGGACATTATTTGCAGAAGACATGTGAGGTCTGCTATTTCGCGTCTTTTGGAAAGTGGTAAAAGATTAAATTTCTTGCGTACATTTAAATAGTTATCAGATGAGTATGGGATTCGTAGTCGAAAGCACAAGTATTTAATAAATTTGGATTGGATTTCTTCATTTCTTGAGATGTACTTATGGTAAAGGGGATTCCAAATTTGGGACGCATACTCAAGGTTGCTTCTGAGAAATGCACAGAATAGTATTTTAAACGTTTTCGCACGCTTGAAATCTCCCGACATTTGCAAAATAAAACCAAGAGCTTTAGATGCTTTAGCAACGATAGATTCTATGTGTTCGTCAAAAATTAGTTTAGAATCATGGATAATCCCTAGACCTTTGACAACATTGCTTTTGTGGACTAAGTGGCCCCTTAGAGTGTAAGATGTGTGAATTGGTAGTTTATTGCGAGTAAACGTTACTACTGAACACTTGAAGGATTCAGATCCAATTTGTTTTCTATACAGTATAAGTCAAGTTGCAACAAGTCAGCTTGAAGGCTCAACATATCCATATCAGATCTGATAATACTAAATATTTTCATGTCATCTGCAAAGCATAGCAGTTTGCTAGTACGAAAACATTGAGGCACGTCATTAACAAAAATCAAGAAAAGCAGTGGGCCCAACAAGGAGCCTTGTGGAACCCCACTAGATATGCGGTATATAGTTGTGAACAACGACCGCCTGAGTTCTATTATTAATATAGGATGCAAGCCACCTAAGGAAATTGCCTCGGATACCGATCAGTTCTAACTTATGTAGTAGGAGTCTGTAATCAATCCTATCAAAGCAACTGCTATAATCTGTGTAAATAACGTCAACTTGATGTCCTGAACTCATACTGTCAGTAAGGTATTCATTAAATAGTATTAAGTTTGTAACGGTTGAGTGGCCCTTTAAAAAACCGTGCTGGTCTAAGTTAAAATGGGAACGCAGTGCAGAGTACAACTGATTATAGACCTCTGTTTCGAAGACCTTTGCGATGATGCATAGCTTAGAGATTGGCCGATAATTTCTAACTTCAGTTTTCGATCCTTTTTTATGTACTAGTGTGACAAAGGCCCATTTCCAGATCTTAGGAACAACGCACGTTGCTAGTGATTTTCTAAAGAGAAGGCTAATTGGTAAAGCTATACTCTCAGCACAGTTTGTGAGCAATACTGCACTCACGTGGTCTGGACCCGCTGATTTGGATGCGTCAAGTTTTTTAATATGGTTAGCTATGCTGTTCACGTCTATGTGAATTTAATTTATATTATATTTTTCACTATGTTTCCAAGAACCATAAAATTCATTGTTTTGGAATATTACGCCCCAGCCTGTTCTGAATGCATCTGTATATAATTGTGAAGTTATTGAACAGGACTGGTATATTTACTTATACTTTTCTACCAGATTAAATCTTCTAACCGTAATTTAGGAAGTTTAATTTTTACCTCATAGTTATACTTATTTTGTAGGCTAGACAGGCCAGTACACCTATATGTTTGGCAAAATCTCGTTTCGAGCATATTTGAAGTTTCATAAATTATTTATTATTATAACGCTTATCGTCAGGTAGGTACTGTTCGATGTTAAACATAAAGCCAAAAATGTTACTGACTTTCTGTCACTGTAAAAATGTTACTGTAAGGATGTACGCACCACCTACATATAAAATACATATAGGTTGCATTTAGATTATAATAAATCAGTATTTACTCGTCTTTCGTTGTTTCAATACGTCTCCCTTTAGCGACATCTCTCATGGCGACCCTGCCAGGCGGTGTCGGTAACCTAACGCCACACCATATACGAATGGATATGAATTGACTGTGAAGATAAATCATGTATTCCATAATTTTAATTGTCGATCGTAACTTTTTAAATACAGTCGTACTGATTATTTTTATTAAACTTCTAGAAGAATTTCATTTTCTACAAAATGGGCAAACAGATGTCTAAAGAGGAGACTGTTATAGTTCAAAATGCAGCTGGAGGAACAAATGGCGCTACAGTGGACCAACTTCATTTCCACTTGTCTTTAACTTCGATATTGCTGTCAGTAATTACTACAGTGCTCTTGCTCGCGGGTTTCTTCGTCATTTTCCGGGCTTACAAAAAGTGTCACAGACGTTGGATAGTCCAGGAGTTTAATCGGAATGATTTAAGAAGATCATTTTGGCAGAAGCAGTTTACCAGAGCGCCACAGTCGGGTCCGGCGGCGCCAAGAATGGGTCCAGAAATTGTGTAACAAAAGTGTTTGTGCAGTGCTATTTTATTAAGGTTATATGATGTGTTTTATATTCAGTTTATTTTTTTTAGTTGTGACAATAACGTTATTTTGCCGGAAAAGTAGGTCGTCGTAGCTGGATACATTCATACAACATTTAACTGAAATGACATACGAACTATGAACTTTATTATATGTTATATGTTTAAAAATCATTCTGCGTTTAAGTACTTATTGATAGTAATTTTTTTTTCGATAAGTTACGTCATGTTGTCTACTCTCAATTATGGTAAGTCATGTTTCATTATTAGAATCTTTATATAAAAAATTAACAGAAATCAGAGTTTATTTGATTAAAGTTGGCGAAAAAAGAAGGCAAGATAATATTTTACAATATAAATTAAATGAGACCAATTTGATATATGATCGTTATAAGTTCTGGTTAAGTGAATATGACATAGAACTAAAACATGGTAATTTACATAATTCTGACATCAACGTGATTGATAAATCTTGTCAGCAGTTTTTAAAACTTTTTGATGAAATTGTGAAGCTGTGTCATATATCCACTAATAGTTCCAAAATGGAAACCTTTGACCTAAAGACTGCGTTAAGCTTAATGCCTATCATGAATGATACTGAAGCGAATAGTAAACAATTAATCGACAATATCGAATATTATGAATCTTTATTAAAGTCTGATGATTGTAAAAATAAATTAGTACAGTTTGTTTTAAAAAGCAGGTTATCACAGTCAGCAAAATTGCAATTAAATTCTAATTATTCGAAAGTACATGATTTGATAAAGGATATGCGTCAAAATTTACTTCCTAAAAAGGCTGCCACAGCAATTCAGACTAAGTTACAAATAATAAGAGAATCAGAATTGTCAATAACAGAGTTTGGAGATGAAATCTCTAGGTTAATGGTTGACCTTACGATTTCGCAAGCAGACGGAAACTCTTCCAGTTTCGAGGTACTAAAACCGCTAAATGAAAAATATGCTATTAAACAGTTTGCAGACGGTTAACGAAATCGCAGGCTCAGTACCATCATTGCAGCCAGAAACTTCGATTCGTTAAAAGATGCTATACAGGCGGCTCAGAATGAAGAGGTATGCGGGTCTGTTTCTAACGGAGAAGTCATGAATTTTAATAGTTTCAGATCGAGACCTAACCATTACCGAGGTTTACGAGGTAGGTCTGGCTACCAAGCGCAGATTTTTAATAGGAGTCGTGGAAGTTCCCGCAGCCTATCTCATCAGGCCCAATTTCGAGGTCGAGGACAAACCGGATCAACTCAACGAGGTCCAGGTAAGTCAAACTTTAGATCTTTTCGAAATCAAAGGGGTCTAAATAATGATCATATTCGAGTTTTGACCAGGTAAACGAAACAGAAAACGAAAATAGAGCATTTTTTCGTGACTAATAATTATCAAATTATGGCAAGCAATAGCAATTGTAGTATCAAGTTAAATGTAATGAATCATAATTATAGTTGGTTATTAGACACCGAGGCATCGATCTCGGCTATTAAACATAGACATGTGCTTCAATTAAATATTCCAATTCATCTCGAAAACATTTCTATAAAAGGTATTGGGGGCAAAGTAGACGCAATTGGCTTTGTTAATTTGAATCTTCACTGTAATGGAATAGCATTTAGTCATAAATTTTATGTTTTCGATTGTTTGCCATGTACAACGAACGGAATAATTGGAAAAGATTTTATGTCAAAATATAAAGCTATAGTTAATTTTAGAGAAAACTACGTAACATTCGAAAATAACAGTCAATTAGTAAACTTATCCTTACAATGTTGTGATAATGCTATTAACATTATGCCACGATGTGAGGCATTACATTATATAAGTACAAAATTAACTGAAGATTGTGTTGTGTGTACATCTCAGATTCAGGACGGAATTTTTGTTGCAAGTTCTATTGCGAGGCCGATTAATGGACGTATTCCGATTAAGATTTTGAACGCAACAGATGAAACGTTGATTTTGAAAAATATTTCTTTAGATATACACCCTTTGTGTGACTATGAAGTTTGTAATTTTACTGAGACACCGAAAAATGCTAATAGAGTTAAAAGTTTGTTTAAGTATTTAGATTTAAATTATTTGAATGATGAGGAACATAGACCTATTCAGAACTTGTGCGCAAAGTATTGTGATATTTTTCATTTACCGGGTGATAAACTAAAAGCTACAAATATTTATTCACATTCGATAACGCTAAAAACTAACACTAGTCCAGTTTTTGGTTACCTCATTCTCAAAAAAGCGAAATACAGAGTCAAATAAATAAATTATTAAATGAAGGAATAATAGAACCTTGTAACAGTGAATGGTCTAGTCCTTTGTTATTAGTGCCAAAGAAACACGATAGTGAAAGTAATAAAAGATGGAGATTAGTGATAGACTACCGGAAATTGAATAATTGTATAGAAAACGATAAATTTCCTTTGCCGGACATAACGGAGATTCTGGATTCGTTATCCGGATGTATTTATTTTTCTCACCTGGATTTATATCAGGGATATTATAATGTTGATTTACAAAAAGATAGCAGGAAATATACTGCATTTTGCTCAAGACAATTTCAAATGACAAGAATGCCAATGGGTTTGAAAACAAGTCCTAGTTCTTTTTCACGAATGATGACTTTAGCAATGGCTGGGTTAACATTCGAAAAATGCCTAGTATTCCAAGATGATTTAATAATTTTTGGCCGAAATTTAGAAGATCACAATAAAAATTTACAGTTAGTTTTTGAAAGATTACGAAAAGTTCATTTGAAATTAAATCCGTCAAAGTGCGAATTTTTAAAGAAAGAGTTGATGTATTTAGATCATGTTGTATCAGAGCATAGAGTTTTACCAGATCCGAGTAAAATTACTACCGTGCAGAACTATCCTAGACCAAAAAATGCTGATGAATTGAAACGATTCATAGCATTTGTGAATTACTATAGAAAGTTTATACCAAATTTTGCTCATAAATCATATTATTTAAATTATCTTTGTAAAAGTAAAGTTCCTTTTATTTGGACTGACCAATGCGAAGAATGTTTCCAAATGTTAAAAAATAGTTTGATTAACCCACCAGTTCTTCAATATCCAGATATTTCGAACGAAAATCAATTTATATTACAAACGGACGCATCAGGGTACGCGATAGGTGCGGTTTTGGCTAACAAAAATGGAATGCCAGTAGCATATGCTAGTAGAAACCTAAACACAGCTGAAGAAAATTATCCAACAATCAAGAAAGAATTGCTCGCTATAGTGTGGGCTATTAAGCATTTTAGACCTTACCTATACGGACGATCATTTATTGTTAAAACTGATCATAGACCTTTAGTTTACCTATTTAGTATGAAAGATCCAAGCAGTCGATTCACAAAGTTTAGGCTTGAATTGGAAGAGTATGAGTTTATAGTAGAATATGTTAAGGGTTCTGATAATGCAGCTGCAGACGCGTTATCACGAATCACTTTATCATCTAAGGATTTGAAAGAGATGAATGCTCAGATATATGTAATGACAAAAGCACAAAAGACACGAATGAATGAGATACAAACACCGATTTCTTCGGCTGAAAGCGTCAATACAGACGATCGGCCCGTACAACCGAAAGTCGTAGAGACTCATTTTAGACCGAAGACGTCGATCGAATTATCTTTTACTGATAGAGACAATTTATTAAAACTTAAGAGAACTTGTACTATTAATTATGAAAATGAAACTTTTGTTTACGTGTCAAGTAAGCATACGCTGTATATCAAATATTTAAATTCTTCATCACGAATGTTGCGAAGCGAATTTGTGAAAGAATTGACTGAATGTTGTAAAATGTTAAATATTGAACAATTATTGATACTTAAAAACGATTCTAATGACACGTTTGTAGAAAAGTTATTACAAGAAGTAAAAAGTACTATTGATTGGTCCGGACCAAGAATATGTGTTTTACATGATGTTAAGAGAATTGTAAATAAAGATGACGTCAAAGTAATTTTAAATGATTTTCACTTATTACCCACGAGTGGACATGCAGGCATGAAGCGAATGTACAATAATATAAGAAAATATTATTATTGGCCAGGTATGCAGAATGATATCAATATTTATGTTCAACGTTGTCATAAATGCCAAACGCAAAAGCATTCAATACCTGTAAAAGAACCAATGAAAATCACGACTACAGCTGATACAGCTTTTGAAAAGATATTTTTAGATTTAGTCGGTCCTTTAGATAAAGACCAAAACGGTTACTCGTATATTCTCACGTTACAATGTGAATTAACAAAGTTCATAGAAGCGATACCCTTAGTTTCGAAAAAGTCTGAAGAAGTAGCACAAGGCTTAGTAAATAATTTTATTTTAAAATTTGGTGTCCCTAGGGAGATTGCTACTGACAGAGGAGCCGAGTTTATGTCAGCTGTTTTCAAGGATGTAAGTTCACTTTTAAAGGTAAGCCAGATTAACTCCACAGCTTATCACCATCAAAGCATCGGAGCTTTGGAAAACATGCATAAACATCTTGCAAGTTTCCTTCGCATTCAGACTGACAACCATCCTGATACATGGAGCTCTTGGTTGCCATTCTGGTGTTTTTGTTATAACACATCGGTTCATTCTGAAAGTAAGTTTACACCTTTTGAGTTAGTTTTTGGTAGAAAGTGTCAACTTCCTAGTAACTTGTTAGGTTATTACGTTGATCCTTTATACAATCATGATAATTACGCATCTGAATTAAAATATCGTATTCAAACTTCTCAAAAAGAAGCTCGAGGAAACTTGTTTAAGAGTAAAATAAAGAGAAAAGAAATGTTTGACCAAAACACGAAATGTATATCGTATAAACCTAATGATTTAATTTTAATAAAAAATGAACAAACTAGTAAGCTAAGTGATGTATTTTCAGGTCCATATAGAGTTATCAGAGACCTATCGCCTAACGTAGAAGTTATAAAGAATTGTAAGCCTTATCTAGTACATAAAAACAGAACAAAGTTATATCATGTATCAACTTAGTCATAGTGGATACTATACTATATTATTTTATATTCTTACTGTAAGTTTTATACTATAACAATAATTATTGTAAAACTTAAATTGCTTTGTGTTCAAAGATGAATAATCAAACTAGGTATGTATAAGTAATTTGATAGTTGCATTAATCGATGTCGTATTTTTCTTGATAGCAAATTGTTTACGAATCTTTTGTGATGTTTAATGTTAATTTGTGTAATAAAAATAAAAATAAAATTTCTATCTTTTTTATTTTATTTTTTGGTAGGGAGGTGTAAGGATGTACGCACCACCTACATATGTAATACATATAGGTTGCATTTAGATTATAATAAATCAGTATTTACTCGTCTTTCGTTGTTTCAATACGTCTCCCTTTAGCGACATCTCTCAGTCGGTACTCGTCGATTTTTGTCCAAATTCATAACAAGTGACTAATAACTTGGCGCATAATTTTTGTAAATACCCCCGGAGCAACGGATATTCCATACGGCATGGCCGTAAACTCGTATGTGATTGGCTCGAACATATCGTTTTCTTGAAATTCAAAACGTAGGTATTTTTTGTAATTAACAAATATAGGTACGAGTAGGTATGATCTTTCTTATCCATGTTAGCTAAGAAACCATTATGGGGAATTAATTTAGAAGCTGTTTTATAAGATTCCATTTTAAAGTGTACTTTTTCTACAAAATTGTATAATTTTATTTAATAATTTTTTTTTTATTTAGTACGAACCGTTTTTCGCCGTTGAGTTTCGGCCCCAAAAATATTTATTTATTATATTTGTTTGATATAAACTGGTCACTTGAGGTATAACGAGGTTTTATAGCCTCTAAGTGTAACAATTTATTAATTGCTATTATCATATTTCGTTTTTGTTTATGCGACAAAATACCTTTGGGAGTAAACACTAGTGTAATTTTATCATGAAATGGAATTAAATTTATCACATTATTATTTATCCACTTTTAAATCGTTTCATTATTTGTTATTTTAGGCCAATAATCGTAAAAGTAATGGATTCGACCTGCGTGTACCTGAATAACGGTTGGTTCGGTGCACGAGTCCCAGACTGGTTGAAATTTGCGTTGAATGCCAAATACAAAAGTGGACGCCGAAGTGAGGGACTGGCACTTTCCATTGACGTCATCTCCCCTGTTTGATGGGTAACGAGGAGGTCCCATCCAGTTTCCCGACTAGGTTAACCGGTTGCCCGTCGATGTTTGGGGAGTACTTAGATAGCTTCGGTGTACTTTTTATTATTATTAATATGATTACTCTTTTTTAAATTTTATCTCCTTTTTTAAGAAGTAAGTTCATCCCCCTATTAGTTATTTCATAACTGGAGCCCCTTAAGCTCCGAGGTTAGAAAGAACTCTGGATCCATGGCGGAAATAACTTTCCCGACTGGCCCGGTTCATTCTTGCAGGTCGACGGTTCCAGATTAGGGAGCGTCTACATAGAGGACTCAGATATTGCGGTAACTGAAATGGCTAGCCAGAGATTCGTCCACTGGGTTCATCATTATATTTAAATAATTTTAATGACGACTTTCAGATTTGAAAAAAATAGAAATAATAGAATATTACGTAATACAGATATCGTGTTAAATCTCTTTCAGACTACACGCTTTTTTTGTATTCATATAAAAAAATTTAAACATTATTGAAAAAAATAACAATACGAGTACTATACAGCATTAATCGGAATAGGAAACATCAGGTAGAACACTATCAGGATTTTTTTCAGATAGCGTGATATATCTATTATAGATTACACGTATTTTCTACATCTTTTTGACAAAGCTCAATTATAGTTTATAATAATAAACATCATGTAGAAGTCTACCTGTAATTTCTGCAATTAACGTGATATATCTATTATAGTTAACACGTATTTTCTGCATCTTATCGTCAAAGTGAAATTTTAGTTTAAAATAAAAACATCAGGTAGAAGACTACCAGAAATTTATGCAGATAACGTTATATATCTATTATAGATACCACGCGTTTTCTGCATCTTTTCAATAAAGCAAAATTTTAGTTTATAATAAAAAAACATCAGGTAGAAGACTACCAGGAATGCATGCGCTCAACGTGATATGTCTATTATAAATAACACGAATTTCTGCATCTTTTCGATGAAACGAAATTTTAGTTTATAATAAAAAACATCAAGTAGAACAACTTAATATATCTATTATAGATAACATGTGTTTTCTGCATCTTTTCAACAAAGCAAAATTAAAGTTTATAGATACCCGCGATCACTTATGAAAAAACATAAAATGGCTTACCTCATCGCAAGAAATAACGAGTCGCTTTCGTTTAATCTGTATTTTAGTTCTTATTTTAAACTTTTAGTACACTTTTAGTAAAACTTTTACGACATATTTAATATTAAACTTTTAAGTTACGGGTTGGTATAAGACGTGTGCTTGTTACCACGCACGTAAAAAGAACGAAGACTTGCCGGGACCGGGGTTGATCAAGTAAACAGACGGAAGTTTTTGAAAAAGTCAAATGACACTCTAAAACTGTGCGAAGTTACCTAGTACCTTATAAGGACTACCTGTTTAATTATATAATATCTGAAGAATGAAGCGACAAAACATAATAGTATATAAATAAAACTTTTTTAACCTGATGTAACAAAATGTGTGTAAATTATTAAAAATATATTTGTTTTTGAACGGTGAGCATATTGATGTTATATGTGTAACAGAAAATTTCTGCCTAGATTGTTAAACAGTTCATAATTTCGATCTGTGCCAAGTTTAAAGATCATTACATAGAAAGACAGCAATTTATGGTGGCTAGTTGATATAAATAAATAAATCTTAAACATTGAAGACACAGTGAACCTTTCGATTGAACGAACTATAGAAATAACCTGTGCAGAGTTGGCATACTATATTATAGTTTGTGTTTACAGACACACTACATCACTTTTTGATAGTCTTCAGTTAGCTATAGAAGAAGCATTAATTAAGACATGCGCTAAAAATAATCAAATATTTATGTGTCAATACATATAAATATTTTAACATTGTCTTGCCTTGTAGAAGATTCGAGCTTAAATAAAAAGTTCATAAATCTTTTTAAATGTTATAACCTTACTTCACTGATCTTAGAACCAAATAGAATAACAGCAACAAGTGCAACTTGCCTAGAAAATAATGTAATGTTACTCCAGTAAAATCAACATTAATAAATAATTAACGATGGTGGCAAGTTTGTTTCATTACACGAGCATAATGGTCGTTTTAGTCAATCATAAACGTTTGTAGAGTTTTAGGGATGGTATAATTTATAATATACCCCATAATTACAATTGTAAATAAACAATATTGTATCTTTAGTACTTTAATAAATGAACAACATAAAACAATTCAGTCATTCCAAAATAATATGTTTAAACCAATGATAATCAACCCCTTGAAACGAATGTATCGATTCACCAGCAACCCTGTATACCATTTGTTTATATAAATAATAAATCGGCTTAACAACAACTATACTTAGCAATGCCAAGTTACTATTTGACATCTCTGAGCGTGACCGTAAGTGTAACAATTTGTAAACCTACGATTAAATCAAACATTTAAATATCTTATTTATTTCAATTTAAAGACATCAAGTTTCACCAACCCAAATTCATTAATTAATGCATTTGTTTATGTCACGTTAATAAAGTTTGAAGCAACATAGGGTATTCAATATTTCAGTAAGGATGTGAATTAATGTAAAAATCGCAATAGATTGTTTTTTTAAAGTTAGTTATGTATAGGGTAACAACAATGACTCGGATCTTTTATTAAAAAATTGCTATGTTTCAGTGGAAAATATGACCTATAATAGTTGAGCTCATGTCTGCGAGCATATAAAGTAAAAATAAACCCAGTCACAACCTAAGGACCCCGGACTGGTTATGTTGGTATATTTTTAATTACCACCCTGTATTCTGAAAATTACAGATTTCATAAATTTGGTTTTATTTTTTTAATATTTACCAATACGGCATATGTACAGTGCAAAGGTATGGGAGGTAGGCTTTCAAAGCAGAGCCCAAATATTTGGATGCTGTGAGCTTAATTTTGGCATACAGATAGCTGTTATGACGCAGGCGCAAGATAAGAAAGGCTTTTGCAAAATTCTACATATTAAATGAGAAAAGGAGTGTTCACAGTGGCACATTTATACAAATTTCCTACGATTCATCCGAGGATTTCTTATAGTAAGGAGGTGCTTACTGTTTGCTAGGTTCTGTGTCTAAAGCGACAAAACGGTCTCCTAAGTTTTTTTTAATGAACCTTTAAAATAAAAAAACCATATTTTCAGTATTATTACTTCGTGATATGATGTTTAAATCAAATAATTTGAAATTAATCATTATCAATGAAACGATACCAAGAGAAGTAAAACCAATACTAAAAATAGTAATTTTTAACCTTGCAACAGACACCCATATAGGTGTGAAAATATCCAGTCTGAAGTTTTACGTAAAAAAAACTCCTTATTAGAAAAAATATGATATAAATACTTCGACACATTTAAAGCTAGTACCTAGGCATCACTAGATCGCCGTTTCTACCAGACGCTGCAACAAAAGTGCCACTCTATACTACAATAAGTAAGCTACTGTGATATAAGACTTTAGTTTCTTTAAACACAACATTTTTCGTAGGAAATTTTATTTTACTTCAAACTACATCAGTTCACCCTCTTGTGGATGAATTTTTTTTTAAACACGTATGTATGTATTGCGTATCAAAAGTAAAAATAATATAACGTGTGGTACAAAAAGTTTAATCCCCAATTTCACCCCTTGATTGTTGTTGGTTTAGGTTAAATAAATGTTTGATAAAGTACCTGAAATATAATTTTCATGACTTTGGCTTAAAAAATAAGAAAACTCCCATACACACTTTCAACCCCCATTTCAACCTCCTCTGGGATAATTTTCGGGATAAAAATGTATTTCCCACGTCTTTTCCGGGAACGAACTCCATCCTAAACAAATGCTCCATCACAAATAAAACTACCATACACACTTTCAACCCTATTGCACCCTTCCCAGGGATGATTTCCAGGATAAAATCTATCCTATGTCTTTTCTGGGATCCTAAACCGACTGCATGTCAAATTACACTAATACTACTTTCCCAATATACTTTCCCATTTAAAATATTAGTATGGATGTGAAGTCTTCCAAGCAGCAGTTGACAAGCTTCGTGGAGTGTAAATAACCACTCCACGTGGACTCACTCCCATAGAAGGGTAATATCCCTGCAATATAGCTAATGGGGTGAAATTTTCAAATATCATAATGTACAATTGTTAAAATATATATTTCCAAACATAAATAATCAAAAATCATAAATTACAGAAACTGCATAAAATTGGATGCACCTGATGATTTTTACGCTCCTTGGTTGATTTTTGTGAATATCAAAACAATGTTTAGTTTGGGAAGATCGCTGTACAAGCCCATGAGCACAAAAAGCGTCTCGTAGTTTTCATCATTCTTTCGATAAAACTAATCGTATAAAACCTTATCTAATAAACGTAATCGATTTCAATTTTTAAAAAAATTATTCTAACTGACATGTACTAAAAATATAACAATATTTGCCTTTCGTAGCTGTGTTGACAGCTCAATGTCTGATCTTAAAATTGGAGATCCAATTGTAGTCTTAATTCATTGATTTCCTACCATTTTCGCATTTAATTGGGTTATTTATGAAATCTGCCGAAAGTTTTTATAGAAACGATCAATTCCGATTAAGCAACCAACAGTAAACTGTGGGTCGATAGGTAATAAGGAATAGGTATTGGTTCTGACTCAAATGATCGCATGGCAGCTAAAATAAAGTTGATTCTTGTCTTGCGATATCGGATGTGGACAAAACCTACACATTAAATACTCGATACACATACGGATCGTAAAAATATCCATCTTCTACTCTCTCGTAGAGTATGGAATTAATAAGCTGGAAGAGTTATAACACAAGAAAATATTTTACGTGAAAGCTTTTGAGAATTTTATCTACAAACGGGATTGAGTTCGAGGTCTTTACCTATGAAACTGCCGTTTTGCCGTACTGGCCATTTCAAATGGAAATTTTTTTTTTGACTGATAATTCTAATTTCAAATTAATTTTATTTGACAAACATGGAATTCTTTTTCTAAAATCGTCATTTGTTTAATAGTTAGTGTTTTGTTTTCAACGCATTCGAACATTTTTCGTCATCATGGATAAGTTAAAAATTCGAGTAATTATGGAGTATGAGTACCGTCGTGGCAGCAAAGCGGCACAAGCGGCACGCAACATCAACGACGTTTACGGAGCGAACACTACAAACGAACGCACCACCCGTTATTGGTTTACCCGCTTCCGTTCTGGAAATTTTGACCTGAAAAATGAACCCCGTGGTCGTCCGAAAACTTTGGTCGACAATGACGAATTAAAGGCAATTGTGGAAGCTGATGAAACTCAATCCACGGCTGAATTAGCAGCAGCTTTCGACGTTAGCATCAAAACAATATTGGTCCATTTGCGTCAAATTGGCAAGGTAAAAAAGCTTGACAAATGGATACCCCACGAACTCAATGACCGCCAGCGCGAAGTACGCGTGGAGACGTGCCTTGCACTGCTCAGCAGGCATACAAATGAAGGAATTCTGAACCGCATTGTTACTTGTGACGAGAAATGGATCCTGTTTGACAATCGTAAGCGCTCAGTAAGTTGGTTGGACCTTGGTTCAGCACCCAAACAATGCCCTAAACGAAAATTTACCCCTAGAAAAGTGATGGTCACTGTTTGGTGGTCTAACGCGGGTGTAATTCATCACAGCTTCTTGCCAAACGGGACAAGCATTACTGCAGATGTGTAGTGTGAAGAACTGAACACGATGATGGAGAAGCTCGCACGTCTCCAACCAGCTTTGGACAATCGTTTGGCTCCACTGCTCCTGCACGACAACGCGCGACCTCATACTGCACAGCAGACGGTCTCCAAGCTACAAGAGTTGGGGTTGGAAGTTCTCCGTCATCCGCCGTACTCACCAGACCTTGCGCCTACAGACTTCTACTTTTTCCAGAATTTGGATAACTTCTTGGCGGGAAAAAAATTCAATACCCGAGAGGCAGTACATAATGCCTTTGAAGAATTTGTTGCCTCCCGTCCAGCTGATTTCTTCAAGAAAGGCATCAATAAGCTACCAATGCGTTGGCAAAGATGCATTGGTTGCATGGGTGATTATTTTGATTAATAGAAATAAAAAATATATAAAAAAATTACGCTTCATTTCGTGAAAAACGGCAATTTCATAGGTAAAGACCTAATATTATGTGAAAAAATATAATAAATTTAAATTAAATTAATGACTGGAACAAGGCAATTCGAACGTAAACCTACGGTCGGCAACGTATCGTTAATTGAAAGTCAATAAATGTGCTTCATTTTAATAATTGAAATTTTTTTTACCATTTTTATGAATTTATGTAAATTATATTCAATTTAATTTAATTTAAAAAATAAAAATCTAAACCTAAACTAGAATCTATTGAAGGGAACGTAGCCAAAAGGCTGACCGAATTACCACGCTGGGTCGCAATAGAAATTCGTTTTGCGAGGTAGGTGCCAGCGCTAGGTTCACGAGCTTCACTCACCATTCGCCTCGGTAAGTCCGAATAAAGGCGATGAGCTCCTTGTCCCCAGGACCCCATGGTTTCAACGCCAAAAGACTGAACACTCCACTGCCCAAAAAAACTATAAATAAATATAAATATCAAAATAATTTATCAATAACATCTACGATGAATTGGGCACGGGTGCCACGTACCATCAGGCGGATAGTGCTCTAGTTTGTCGGCTATATCTAAATTAAAAGAAAACGATACTGCAATTATTGACGGTCTCGTGGGATCTCACGTTGCCTGTGGCAGCCTACAACACGAAAAGTCCGGTTCGAATGATTGGAACCGACACGCACGTGAACAGCGTGATAAAGGCTAATACTTGTAACCCAATCTTAGATAGTTTAATTGTTTTAATGTATCGCTGAGTATCTGAGTATACGCTAGGTTGCTGTCGTCACATGTACCAAACAGTAGTCCTGCTAGCTTAGGGCCATTAAATAAGTCACTGATACAAATAAAGAAAAACTGAAATTGCATAAAAATTAAGTTTTATGAACACTCCATAAAACTTATTACATTTAACATATTTAAACTCAGAACAAAATGATTTTAAAATCCATTACGTAATCACTTTTTTCAGTTTAACTTTTGCAACTATTTTATAAAGTTATAACAGAAAAAGTTTTGCTGCAGCAGGTGTGAAAGTTATGATTTAGGGTCGTATTTTAAATAAAACTATTTTATAATTGGGAGCGTTACCGCATCTTTAGGGAGGATTTGCTCCGCTCGAGCGAGAGCTAAACAAAAACTTTTGAGTTTAAATGTGGAGTCTTTTTTTACCTTAATGACTTTTTATTTATGTAGTGTATAATCGTGTTTAACTGTTATGAATTACATTTTCATAAATAGTGTACGTTATTTACTGTGAATTATATGAAGTTAATTTGCTTAAATTAAAATATATAATACCTAGTTTGAAAAAAACCAATGGAGCAAATTGAGTATATAAAATTTAAGATGCGCAACGTAAGCAAGAAAATAGTAATAAAAGATGAAACTTAAAATAATAGTAGTATTTAAACTCAATTTACACAGTTACAATCTGTATGTACAACTAAGAAGCCTTAATTTCATAAATTATACAAAACAGTAATAAACTAACTTTTAAAAAAAACTAAGAATTTTCACTTGACAAAGTTTATCTTAAGTGTAATTAGCAATTGCGAAAGTGGTCCTAAATCAATTTTGCATGTACAAATTACAGCCAGAAACTTTCCTCTTGTCACACCAGGTGCAAAAAGTTTTTGCACCTGCAAGTGTGGGTATTACGCAATTTCATGAAATTCAGCTCCGTCAATAACGCAATCAACGTTCTACATTGGCTGACTGCCAACGAAAATGACGTATACTAGTCTGAACTTGCAAGTTACTGGCAGAGGAACAAATCTTTTCTACTTTTGTCGTAACAAGCGGAAGGTCTGCGTGGGGAATTGCATTCATCTGAAAACTGCTAATGTATTCTTAATTACCGAAATGTAGCAATTTCATAATAGTAATAGAAATATTGCAATAAATACCTCGCTTTGTTTCACGTTAATTGAATTTAATTGGACCTAATGTTACTTAGTATTTGTTGAATGAAAGAAACAATGGGTCATAATAATTGCGATGTTCGATAATTGGTAAAATGGATATACGTCGGGGACATTTTCGTGCAATGATTTTTAACGACTTCAAGTCCAACCTGAAACCTGATGAAGCGTTCAATATACTTCAATTACCTTATATGAACAAGGCGCCTTCTAAAATGACTGTGTACCGCTGGTATAACGAGTTTAAGGGCGGTTGTTTAAACTTGAAGGATGAAGGAAGAAGTGGTCGTCCGTTGACTGCTGTTACGGAAGAAAACGTGCTGTTATGTATTTTCGGTCGCTGGGTTTAGATAATTTTACGAAATTTAAATGGACTGTATTGTAGGCGATGAATTGGTATTGGAAAGAAACGGTTTAAACAAAGAAACGCACAACACTGACCTGATGTAGCTGAAGCCTGGAAAGTCACAGGCTGGCTGCTCTTGTAGATCTTGCGTTGCACGGCGGTATAAAGTTTATATGTTTTGGCTGGTACTAAATTTGTACACACACACCCAAATTCAATTGTTACTTAATTAGAGCACTGATTCTATTATAATATATTGAAAGATATCAAAAGCGATGCGGGAGATTCACGCGGTTCCTTCCTAGCAGTTACTAATGAACAGCTCGCTCGTTCGGGTGTCTTCGGCGTGCCGAGCGAGGATCTCTCACGGACCTGCCTCCTTCTCTTTCCGTCATGCAGAAGTGTTGTGCTTGGGAAAGGGATAGGTATAGGAAATGAAAGGGTTCGATAGAAATCGATATTATTTTTGAAAAGTGGCGAGAACACGTGCCACAAGTGAAAAATTTGATTCAACAAAACTGGCGAACCACATACGACGAGATTCAGCGCTATCTGCAGATTTGATCAGGAAGTGTTCTTTATGTTCTACACAACCACTTTTCCGTAAGGAGGATTGCTTTACGGTGGGGTACCCCGCAACCGCCCCGTGGAATGGTGCCATGATATGATTGATAAATTTAAACCAGGTACTACTTATATTCATGGTATCATAACAAATCACGAATCTTGGATTTATTAATATGATCTAGAAACAAAGCACCGCTCGACGGTATGGCTGTTTCAAAACGAACGCTTACTTCTTATGATACGATCAAAAATTGCTGCAAAAGTTTTGATGCAACCAAAGTACTATTCAGAGTTGTACACTACCAAATGCTTGGCAGAAGTTTTTGCTGCTGTGAGAAACAATCGACCGAACACGGGACTCCAAGGCCTTTTGTGCCACTACGACAACAACGCCCACGCGCCCTCCGCAATTAAGACGAGAGACTTCCTAAACACCACACCGGTAAATTACTTACTTAAACCATTTATGTTTTCAAGTTTTTAAAATTAAGGGAATAATTAACTGGTTAAACAGTCTTGGTATTTGTATCCAAACCACATTAGTTAATTAATTAACCACTTTAATAATTAATTGGCGGTTCAGAAAAAACATCTTATTATTCTACCCGGTAATTAATTACCTACAGCCTCAAAACATGAACTGTTACTCTTTTGGGCTCATCCACCTTACAGTCCTGATTTGGCACCGTGTGACTTATGGAAATGAAACCATTCTGCTTGTATAATATTCTGCTTATCTCAATTTATGCGAAACTGTTATGCCAAACTACGATATGATAAAAAAATTATGCGTCCGAAAGGGCTCCCTTTTAATACAACCCAACCGCCCAAAGCTAATGTTTCTCCAAGCTCGTTTTAAGTTATCTCTAGCTGATATTTTCATCGCTAAATATTATATTCCATGATAAAACAATATTATACTATTTCCATTTCTTTATTTTCTCGATGACAGTTCTAATTTGATATAATGCTCTCTAGCTCCATCCAATAGCTCCATCCCTATCAGTTTCTCCGACTCTGGTATTATATAACCTTGTACGTGTGTAAACGTCATATTTTTATAAAATAATGCATACATAATGTAAAAAAAACACTCGCACAAGGTTACATAGGAGCTGTCATCGAGAAAATAAAGAAATGGAAATAGTATAATATTAAATATTAGTAAACATTAAGTTCAGTCAGCATGGCCATTTGTATATCAGCATTTCATAGTTTTCAACCAACAACTCGGTGACGGTCAAATTTCAGATTAACCAATCCGAGTCTAACCTTGAAACTGTTGAATTTAATTTAATTTAAATAAGTTATAATTTTATTTAGAGGTGCATTTCACTCATAAAAAAAATAATTTTTGTGATAGCTAAATTTTTATGAAGGAATCTTAATTAGAAATATCAATCAACTCAAGCTCAACTCATTTTAAATAATAAAATATCTTTTTAGAAATATAGCTTGAAAATATGGAAATACATAGTTTTACCAACTTTACATTATTATTCTTGCAACGAAAGTTTAAGGTAGAATGCCATTTAAGAAAAACCACATATGTAACACAGATCAGATATGTAAGACTTTGCTCGCCGCTTCACTCGCGTATTCCTTCAGTTCTTCAGACAGTACTTTTTCCATTTGAAAGAGAACGTTGAAGTGTATCTTAAAAATGAATGACATATGTTATAAAAAATCATGAAGAACAATAATAATCACAATAACAGTTAGGAATCATTACCAATCATTATTATGCAATTGTTTTTAAACTGTACTTGATTAGATATTAAAATAGATTTCTTTATTGGCGTAAATATTATAGTTATGGTAAATATACTTCTAAAAATGACATAGTACGATTACTTATTTTCTGCTAGTACTAATAGCACGCGATCTGACGGCAGTCAACCAAAAAAAATTCATCGATTAATCGTATTTTCTCGTAACCGTTAAGAGAGAAAAAGAAAATCGAAACCAACTAAGACTTCGTAAGTGCAGAATCAGCCAGCACGTCATTCCAGCTAACCAACCATGTAAGCAAACAATACGTTTTTATATTGTTGTCGAATGTTGTTGCAATATTAATTCTGTAACGAAATAAAAAAAATAGTAAAAGAATCTCATTTAGGACATAAACTTACGACATAAACATACGCTTCGAACAGCTAGAAAAGTTAACATAATCAGGAAAATTATAACTTTATTCTTAATACTCATATAAGTAAGCTGTTCTCTAACATTTACTCTGAACGATCCATATATCAACAGGTAACAAAAAACAAGTAGTGGGGCTCGAATTCATGGATGACACTCACTATATGTTTTGATACTCAAGGCAGCAATCGCTAATGTGCTGAGCAATCACATTCCATTATAACGTCTTCTACTTGTATATAATCACAAACCAAGATACGATTTAATACCGGGGCAACGACATGGTATTCATTCAAACAAGATCACACAAGATCAAGATAACACCGCAATTAGTATTGGTTCACTAACTGGAATATTATAAGTATAATATTCATTGGAATTATTATCTATCTTTACGATTTGTTGAGGTAGATAAATCCAATTTGTTCCTTTGATTTCAAATGTTTTTTGATTCGTTTAATAATTTGTGTTTTGAGGCTGCTAGATTTTAAGTGAGTTAATTAAAATTCGACTCGAGCCTTTCGATTACCAGAAGAAATGTTAAACAACTTTTTGGCAACCCAACTGTTAAAATATTTGACAATATTTAAAGCAATAATCTCTAAAACAAACCAATTATTGTAAATTTAGGTATAAGAAAAATTATTATGCAACATTTCGTCGGCACCTTTTTTTTTTGTTCCCGTCCACGGGAAGGGCAGGAAGATAAAAAATGCTCTGAAGCATACACTGGCGCGCGCGATCCAGGTTATGTGGGACTCGTTCCGAGCCTACCAGAACCACTCCCACTAAAAAACCCCCTGTCGGCTCGTGCAATTTTTGCCACACAGCCTTCATCTGAGCGACGGCCAATAGGAGAAAGAGGCCGCGCTAGCGGGGCCCAGAAGGGGTCACCCGCTGGGGTTTACATGGCACTGAAGGTGTTCAAAGCCCTGAAGGTGAATACATAGCACTGAAGGTGCTCAAAATTGCAAAGAGAAGTTAAATTAAAAAACATTAAAAGAAGTTAATTCGGATTTACGTTAGAATTAGAATTTACGTTACAATTAGAATTTGCGGCCTGAAGGGCTTCGAGATCGGCTGACAGTCTGGTGGAAGAGTAAGCTTGCGCATTCCTAGGCCTAGCGACTTTGAACTTCGAATCTAAGACAGGAGTAGTATAAGAGACTGAAACTCGAACTAGAGGATTGGGATGGGTTTCAGAGCGTTTGAAGAACGCTTCAGAGAGTGTTTTGAGGTGTTGTTGTATAATAGGCTGTTCAAGATCTCTGTGCAGGTCCACGTTACGCCCGTACCACGGTGCGTTTGTGGCCCTGCGGCAAAAGAGATTTGAACTACCTGCAGTTTGTGCAGGAGGGAAGGTTTGGCATGGGCAAAGATTGGCGAGGCATATGTCATGACGGGTCTAACGCAGACCTTGTACAGTGTACGTTTGTTTCTGAAAGACATTTTACTTTTTCTATCTAACATGCTATTGAGGCGGCCTAAGTAGAGACGGGCGAGTTTCGAAACTCTTTCGACGTGTGGCTTGAAAGAAAGCGTCGGATCTAAGGTGACGCCTAAGTATTAAGTACTGCGCTTCCAGGGGATGGGAATGCCTAACATTCGAACGTGGGGATCGCCAGCGGGACGACGGCGTTTGGGATTGAAGCGAATTGCAGAACTCTTGTCTGGATTCACATCGATGCGCCATTTTTGAAACCATACACCAAGGGCGTTTACGGCCTGTTGGAGTCTGGTTACAAGCTGCGGAACACTGTGACCTTTGGTATAGAGTGCGGTGTCGTCGGCAAAGAGGGCGAGTTCGACGCCTTTCGGCGAAATGGGAATGTCGTTAGTGTACACTGTGTACAACAGACGGGCGAGGACTGAGCCTTGAGGGACTCCAGCCTTCATAGGACGAGGCGCGAAAAGCGTGCCTTCATGTTTAATCGAAACGTACGGTCTTTGAGAAACGACGCGATTAACCTGACTAGGCGATCCGGTAAGCCTATTTTGTAGAGTTTATAAACGAGAACGCTGTGCCAGACTTTATCGAAAGCCTTGGCTACGTCAAAGAAAACTGTGACTGTTTTATAACGACGTGGATAGAAACCGTCAAGTATGTACTCGACGATTCGATGGACTTGCCGAGGGCAGGAGTGCTTAGCGCGACAGCCGAACTGATGGGGAATAATGAGAGGATCGCCATCCGTTGGAAACAGATGGTTCCGCATTCGAGAGAGTATGACTGTCTCGAGAAGTTTAGACATTGCCTTGAGGAGGCTGCCATCAGCCTCTGTCTGTGATTAGCCGGGGCGTTCAAAGGTTTGCCCGGCTCGGGAATGCCTATGACTGTAGCTTCTTTCCAAGCTTTTGGAAAGTAGCTAAAGTCGAAGCAGGCATTGAATATAACAGCTAACAAGGTAAGTACCTGTTGAGGCAGGTGCTTAAGTGCGTGGTTGGAAATACCATCCACACCCGGAGCCTTTTTGGACTTTTGACTTCTAATGAGAAGTGAGATTTCATCATTAGAGACTGACGGGGTCGTCGGTGATGGGGAGAAATTTTCTGCGGAGAACTTCGTCTTCCACCGCCTGGATGTGGGAGGGATTCGCGGGTTGCGTGCTGGGCGAGCATTGAGAGGCTATGTTTTCAGCGAAGCATTCGGCTTTCTCTTCGATTTCGAAGGCGATAGAGCCATCGGGACGAGTGAGAGGAGAGACTTTAGAGGCGGCGTCTACGCGTAAGGCTCGGGCCATACTATAATACGCTTGGTGGGACGGGGAGATATTCGCCATGAGATCGTTCATCTGAGCGTCCCGGAGTTCCGCGAGGCAAGACCTAACTTTACGTTGAAGCTGATTCACAGCTGTTCCATAGACGGGCGTGGGATATTTCTTGGCTCTCCGGAGAGCCGCGTTCTTAGCTTTAATAAGATTGATAACGGCTACGGGAAGCGTGGGTTTGCCTTGTTTAGCAACCTTTTCGTTATCGCTGATGGCTGAGTTGATAGCATCAGTGATAGAGTCGACTAATGAATCTATTTTATCCGGGCTATCTAATTGATCGGGAGAGATCGCGAGTGGAGAGTTCGGGGCCTCTAAGGCTGAAACTAACGTATTTTTAAAGCCTTTCCAGTTGGTAAAGGTCTAAGGAGAGGTGACGTTATCGTTAGGCGGACCTAGCACGAGGGAGACGGGGCAGTGGTCAGAACCTAGGTCGTCGAGCGGTTCGATAGACCTGAGATCGAGATTGATTCGCTTGACTATTGCAAAATCGAGGATGTCAGGAGAGTAGTCCGGGTTGTCGGGATAGTGAGTGGGAGTGATGGGAGAGATGATATCTAAGTCGAGTGAGTTGGTGATTCCGAGGAGAGCGATACTGCTAGTGTTGGTTGATAGGCACGTCCAGTCAGTATGTTTGGAGTTTAAGTCACCGAACATAATGACTGAATGGCCGAGGTCTAGAATGGCCTCAAAGTCGCTGCGGATTCGTCTGGTGCCACTAGGTATGTAGATTGAAGCTATAATGATGGTTGGATGACCAGTCATAGCCAATCTATACACATTGGCTTCCATGTTGAGGAGAGGAGAGGGTAGGGAGAGGACAGCAATGGAATCCTCTTTTGTAATAAATAGCAGTGCCGGACAAACCGTCATTTTAAGCTTAAGTTTGAGCTCAGGAAGGTTAGTACTAAGGCTACGAACGTTAAAAGAAACTAGGAATAAGCCCTTGGGTTTGATACGACAGGTCGCGGGATTTTCAGGTCTAGACATTTTATTTACTTATTTTACGAAAATATAATTAATAAAGAGCTTAGTAGCGAGTGATGTTCGGCTATCGCGAATAGACGCTCTTGAGGAGAGCGGGCGGCTCGCAGTTTGCGTGCGAGTACGGAGATTTCCTTAATGTCGACGTTTTGAATGACGTCTAACACGGTCTTCATGTCCTCAGCCAACGACAACTGAGGTGAAGACGACGGAGCGGGACGCGGGCCTACGGGAGCTACGGAAGCTGGGATAGGACGGGAAGGTGCAGGTGGAGCGGCCGGACGCTGTCTCCAGCACAGAGCCGGAGTAGGCGTCGGCTGCACGGGCTTTGCTTCTGGGGGACCCCGGTTGCGCAGCGGCGGGAAGTTGGCAGGAGTGAGCGGCGGCGCCGGTGTTGGCGCGGCCGTCTTAGTGGAGGAGCGCGGAGCGCGCGGGCAACCCCTGTTGTTTGCATTGTGGCCGGACTGGCCGCACAGCACACATGCAGGGGGGGAAGAGGAGTCAGGAGTGCGAGTGCACTTCTTCGTAATGTGGGGATCCAGGCACTAAACGCACCTGGCACAAACGAGCTGAGCAGTTAGCTGCTGCGTGGCCGTAGAGCTGGCAGCGGTGGCACTGTCCAGGGTGACCGCGGGGATTGGGACACTCGTCGGAGATGTTCAAGAGTACGCAGATAGTGCGAGCCTCTCTGAAAATCTCCCTTAAGTTGGGAGTGTTGATAAGGATAACTAAAGGGAGTGGAAAACGCCTACCGCGGTTGTGGTGCATCTTGTGCACTGCTTCAGCCGGGAAACCCTGGGACTTAAGGTCCTCGAGGATTTCGTCGTTATCGAGCCCAAACGGGACGCCCCGTAATACTGCGTGGATCTTACGCTCCTCCAGGAGGGCGTAAGTATGGTACGCGATTTGTTTAACCGAGAGTAAGCGAGTAAACGCGCGGAATTAAGTCGTCGATATTCGCGACCTGAATTTTGATTGTTTCGCATGCGTTGGCGGCTTGAAGATAATTGATTTTGTGCTCTTTGCACAAGCTAGAAACCGCGGTCCAGCGCGCTTTTTCGTGGAAGAAGACGGGCGGAGGGAGCTGAGGCTTTGGTAGGACGGGAGCGCAGCGCGTCGCTGACTTCGTCGGAGACGCGGTCACTTCGTGTGACATAAGCGGCGCGGGGACAGGTGCTGGAGGCACCGAAGTGGTATCGGGTGTTGAAGACACCGCGATTTTCTTTGGGCACTTCTTGGAGCGTTTAGAGACCAATGTAAATGGGGGCTCAGGAGAGCCGGTTAAAGTAGCGGCGCCCGACGACGGTTCGGACGCGGATTCGGAATCGGAGTCGCTCCCGGGAGCGGTACGCTTACGCCGCGACGCGCGAGATGACGTGACGACGCGCAGTCCATATCGGATGGAACGGGAGATGCGAGAAAGCTGGTAAAGACCTGAGGGGTCTGGGAGTTGGTGGCTTGAGGGGCCAGGGTTGGGGCCTGAGGGGCCGGGGACGCGTTAAGCGCATTGAAATTTTCTATATGTTATTTCACAATGACTACCCTCAACAATATAAAATGAAAATATCATATTTGTATGAATTCTCTTACGCCCATTTTAAGAGACCCTAAACCGTGAGATATCACAGTAACAGATAAAAAAACGTTAATTATAAGATGTCAACAAAAAGCTTCATACAAATACTTTTTATTATTATTGGTTTCACGGGACTATGTGGTCACATGAACTGCGCCCTGTCACACTGCGACCTAGCAGATCTATTGTGTGAGTCCACCTTTCTAGAGCTCGCCGCTTACTCCAATCGAGTCCAGGAAGCGAATCACCTTCCTGACGGCAATGTATCTAATCACCCTTGTGTCCAGTTCATGTTTGTCCAAGTGTAATGATCGCTTCTGTACCAGTGTGGCACACTGACTCAGCAAATGAAGGGGCGTTTCCTCCTCCGTGCTACAGAATCTGCAGCACGTAGAGACCGCTGCGCCTAGATTGTACATGTGCTTATTCAGCTTGCAGTGACCTGTCAGTGCGCGCACTACTGTTCTAAGTTGGGTCCAATTGAGAGATAATAGTTCCCTTGTGTATGGTTTTGAGTATCCCTGTATTAGCGCCTTGGAGTGTTTCATGCCTTCTGCTTCAGTCCAAAGATACAAATACTTACTTTGTTGAATGTTATGTCACGCCAGCAAATCTATTAGAAAGTTTTCTTAAGTATCGCACTACATTTCGTGGAAACGGAATAGTAACATGTTTCCATAGATTTAGCTATCTTTTCTTATTTCAGCTCAATTAAAAGAAACAAATATGTATTTAAATATCGAAATAATGAAGGACATCTACAGCTTAGCTGTTGGAGCTTAGATTCCAGAAATATTAGGAAAAAAAATTTTTCACTAATAAAAAATATTTTTAGGAAACCTTATTTTGTCGAATTTCCTCAAAAATTTTAACCAGTATAAAGTAATTTCTGTGACAAATAGATACCTGACGACGCTCCAAAAAAAGTAAAGGAGCTACGAATAAAGATCCCGATAATTTAGTAACAATGTGTGCGCGTGGTACCAGTTTTTGTGATATGTCTTTACCATTAGGAATGGTTTTTCAACAATTTATTCCACTGATGAGTTACCACGATTAGTTTCCTTTTCTTTATATTAAATTAATTTAATTAAATTAATTAAATTCGAAATTAAATTAATCCGTCCTTTGTTTTTTATTTAAAAAATAAATAAATAAATAAAAATATAAAAACCTAATAATGTCATATAATGTATAAAAGCACAATAATTCCTAGCCAAGAGACTTAAGTATTACTACGAAATATATTGCTACGTTGCTAATTCAATATAGATAAATTGGAACCTTAGAGATAGAGAACCTTGCTAGGCATGCTTATTGTTTCTGTTTATAACTGTTGAGCTTTCAAATCTAGAATTAATTAGTTTACTTATGCTTTTTTTCCACTCGAGCTAAACGCCGCATCACATGACCTACATGTTTCCTTCAGCGTCATCTCAGATAAGAAGTGTACTCGCCGTACTAATTAGGCCTGAAAATTATTAATTTTACTGACTTCATACGGTGAAAATAAGCCTACAAAACAATATTACCTTAATCAATATATTAAATTTGGAAGTTTTACCTCAATCCTAGTCCTTTTCAAGATGCAAAGTGACAGTATCCTAAGCACATAACTCAACATAATGACTAATTACTGATCAGATATACGTTGGACCCATGTCAAAAAGTTTTAACTAATTCTTATAACCTCGCGGGCATTCGCCGAAAGGAACGAAAATTGATACTTTTTGAAACTTCATTGGATGTTATTCACAGGGTGAAAACATAGACATTACAAATTTTTTTTAATTTATAAAATGTTAAGTTGTAGATCTCGATATTTAATATCGGTATATGTCAATCACAGTCAATCACAGTAAGTATTGGCGTTATTTTATACATTGTGACCATTGACAAAAAAAATACTTTACGTCAAGTAAAGGTATGTGTAAAGCTGTATTGATACAGTGACCGAACCGTAGAATATCCGCAGATATAGACTTTTTAGCTTATGTTAAAAAATTCTATAGCTGCCAGATGAAACAGGCCTAATACTGTGTATGAAAAATCTGATCTCATCTACTTTTGGGTAGCAAATACACATGAAAATAACTTTTTCAATATACCCTTAAGGTTTAAATTGATGGTGTCTAAGACATATACTGTAGCTATATCTTATCAAATTTTTCAACGCAATCAAAATGAATTTTATAGATTCATGAATATCTATAAGCCCAACAAAGATAAAGTTTAGGCCAAAAGCTATGTCGTATCCTGGTTGCCAGTAACCCCCTTAATAAATAATGGATGTTACCTATATCAGTAACACAAATATAGACGAAGTTGTTATAAATTCAGATCATAAATTGGGACCACTGACGCTAAGCAAAACTTTGCTATTGGATTTTGTTAGTATAAAATTACAAATTGAGATTTATTAGTAAAAGGGACAGGGATCCCAAACTTGTTTCGGGCTTGTTTCGTGTCTTATGTAATCAATTCATGTTTTTGTTACACTTTTAGAGGTAAACCATATTGCTTTATTTTAGAAAGGTGCATTAATTTTAATATATTATTTCTCTATCTTCAGGCTACAGAAACATTTTTAAGGTGAAAAAGGCAATTTTGTTCGTAATTGTGAAAATTAAAGGTTAATTGCTGAGACTCGAAACTCCGTCGACAATTAGATGGTTTTATGAAAAAAGTTATCATGAAAATGTCTCCACAAGGCCTCTGGAAACACAGTTCTGTTCTAGAGGCATTGCAAAATCTATTCCAGGACGGTAATTCTATATCGTGAAGATACAAGCATTCAGGGCAGATTCTTAACTTAAGCTTTGTATTGTTACTGTTTTGTTATTATTTATTTTATTTTGTTTTACTAACATAGGCACTAAAATTAACTGAAATGAAACCCATTTTATTTTTATAATTTTTTTTTTCAAGAAATGGAACTTAACTTAATACTGAGAAATCTTGAGGTATAAAAAAGTTATATTTATTTAAAACTACCAACTAGAAGCTCTAATATCCTTGACATTTAAATTTCGCAAATCTACCTGTATACCAGGGCGGCGTGATAGGTCCGGTAAAAATCTATTTTAGGATTAAATTATCACAAATTGCATGAAACCTCCTTGTTCACAACTTTTTGATGACATGATTTAAACATTTTCGGCCAGTACCGCCATTTAGTATTTTTTATAGCCATAAAAGATAAATAAATTGAATGCATTTTCGCAAGGGTAAAGAAATTTCTTGTGTTGGTTAAACATTATTTTTCGCGAAAAAAAGCTTAATTAAACTAAAAAAAGACTTGATAAATATAATGGGGACTCTACACCGTTTATAAAAATGATTCATAAATGGTTTACAGATTTTGACTGACGAGCAGAATTTTAATGTCACTACTACTGTTGAACGGTTGGTAATGTTAAGGTTGCTACTCTAGAGATGATTGCTTAAATTCGTGATATAGTGTTGAACGACCGAAGAGTAAACGTGTACGAGATAGTCGAAACAGTAGGCATCTCAGACGAAACGTCTACGCAATATCTTAGACAAACATTTAGGTATTAAGAATCTCTCCACGCTATGCTGACTGTTGAACAAAATCGCATGCGTGTGACCACTTTGGAGGCAGATTTGGCGTCGTTTCAACGGGATGAAACTGAATTTTGGCGTCGTTTTGTAAAAGTAGACAAAACATGGATCGGAAGCAGTAGATTTCTACGGGTGAACCAGCTCTGAAAATGGGCAAAGTTGTTCTATCAGACAATAAAGTGAAAGCTACAGTTTCTTTGGGATGCACGTAGGGTAATCCATATTGACTACCTGAGAAAGGTAAAACAATTAATGGTGAAAATTATGCCAGTTTATATCAAGGCAACACACAAGTGCACACAATGGATCGCAAAGCTAGAGAACGCTCCTCCGATTATGAGGTATTCCTCTAAGCGCAACCATTTTGAGGCGCACCTATTGAAGCGCACCTATACTGTTCCTCGAAGCGCACCCTCTTTAAACTTGTGAATAGAGATGGGTACTAATTGAAACTATCGATAAACAGTAATGCACATTCTTTTTTTTACAATTTTCATAAACTCTTTACTTCGTGAGCTTAGGTTGGTTTTGACAAAATTAAGGTGACCCTAGCTATAAGCGGCGCGTGAATCGCGCGCCCCATTGAATCCTAGATAGTCGCGTTCACCGACCGAGTCCGTCCGAATCCAGCCGAGCATTTCCAGAACTTGTTTACATTAAAATAGCATTTGTTTTGTTGTTGTGTTACAACTCACTAGGTGCGCGAATGCGTCACGTAGAAAGTTTGTTTACTTAACCGCTCGCTTGCCAGGACGGGCACTTCCCAACTAGCACAAGTGGTTGCGAATAAGCTTTAGAGCGAATCATATTGCAACGTAAGGTGCTAACGATAAGGTCTATATCCGGCTCTAGAACCCTTATGCAACTGATATGGCCCTAAGTGGGCACATCGCATAACAGGTCTAGAGCGTATCATATTGTGCCTAAAGGTGCGAATTGCAGCGCCTGTACCCCTGATTTGCCACTTTGATTGAACTGTTGATTGAACGGTTGAGTGAACGATTAGATTTTGTTCATTCATACGTACGTTTCGTTTCTGTAGTAGCAATGTTGAGAATATTCATGGCGTGTGACAGTTTTTAAGTGATAACTACAAAATATAATATAATTGTAAGTACCAAATACTTTTATTCAACTTTGTGCTATATCTGTACTGAAAAATCAAGTGGGATCTTAACTTTACTTCAAAATGCGTATATGTTTATTAAGTAAATTTACACGCCACATTAATTTCATGAGAATTTCAACAAAAAACTGTGTAAATAAAATATGGTTATAGTAGTTTTAATAAAAGTTACCAAGAATATAATTGGTATAACAAGTATTTATAGTGACTTTACGTAGTATAGTAGTAAAATCTCTTCTTTTGTTATAACAAAAACATGTTAAGTAAAAATAATGTAATTTAGAGGTTAGGTTTTCATAAAGATATCCATTAAAGGTGGCGAATCGTTTTGTTACTATAGGTAATAATTTTCACCCACTTACTTCAATCTTTGCTGTTCTAAGTGCTAAAAATCACCTTTCTTATTACTAAGTGGTCTATAGAAGGGCCTATGAGTGAATTTTATATATATTATTTATGGTTATCTTGTTTCAGTAGGGTGTTAGCGACGAACAAATAAATGATTTAAATTTGTTAAAAATTAAGGTTAAAATACTGTTTAAATTAGCCAATGTAAAGGGAGCGCGCGGGGTGCGTAGAGAACCGCGGGGGGAAACCCACATTGAAAAAAAGTCAGTCGTTGCACCACTCCTACGCACGACGCACGTTCGCTGCTCTCCAGTTTTTTTTTCTGTGTACCGCCTTTTCTAAAAAATAAATACACATCGTTTCCAATTCAAGACCTTTTTAATTTACTTGCGCTGCACCAGTGTGATCTTCAACAGTGGTCATCCGAGCCGGATTATGTTTACAACTCCACCAGCGAAGAAAATGGTGAATACTCGCAGCACGGCAAGTAAACGGCTGGAAGAGGAAAAGTCTCAGTCGAAACAACTAACGGTTACTGGAACACAGCAAACGCCACTACCTACGCCTACAGCAAGCAAACATGATGAAACCAAAGTGCTAAAATCTTGTGCCGGCAGTGTTGTGAAATCGGAACTATTGGTTACTAAGCCGCCTTCACAAACCTCGCGTAATTCCGCCAAGACAAAGAAATCTTCATCATTGACGTCTATACAATGCCAGAAAAAGAAGCTGGAACTGGAAGCAGCAAAGGCGAAGGCACGCATTCAGATGGATCTCATAGATAAACAATTAGCTGCGGACCTTGCAGACCTGGAAGAAGAATACGGTCCACCATCAGAGATATCGAAGCAGAATGATATTGAGAAGTGGGTCGAGCGAAGCCAACAAGAGCTGGAATTGCAGCAAGCCACGATAATCGGAAACGACAAAGGCATGCCGCAGACGTCGGACAAGACCGACACAGATGGACCAGTTCAACAGCTGGCTAGCACGCTCAAACACTTGGTTACCTCGTCAACCAACCAACAGAACACTCATCTACTCAGCCGCCTCAGTACGCCGAGAGAACTACCTGTTTTTAACGGAAATCCAATGGAGTGGCTCCAGTTCAAACAGGCCTACTGGGTATCTACTGAAGTGTGCACGTTTACTGAAAAAGAAAACTTGTGGCGGTTGAGAAAATGTCTTCGTGGTCCCGCACAAGAAGCCGTATCAGCACTTCTTATTAGTGGTACCTCGCCAGAAGTAGTGATGTCTACGTTAGAACTACAGTTTGGTAACGCGGACGTCATCCTGTCTTATTATATGACAGACATAAAGAAAATGTGTAGTATGTCAGCTGACTACTATAAGGAAATAGTACCATTTTCCATAAAAGTGAAAAACTACGTCGCGGTGGTACAAGCCCTGGGCAGAGAAGAGTACCTACAAGGTATGGAAGTAGCTACCGTTGTATTGTCCAAGCTACCAACTACTCTGCTGTCCAAGTGGGCTGATTACAGTTACCCGCTTATCACCGTCGGATCATCTAAACCTAGATTAGGTATGTTATCGGATTTCCTAACCGAAGAAGCCGTAAAGATTTCTACGTGTAGTGTCACTTTATTACAACCTAAAACGGACATTTTCAAACGAAAACACTGTGATAAAGTCAAACAAAAATACTGGATTACACGGTTGAGACCTGTGACAAAGACTGTGACGTCACAATGCATGCTGTGCCGAATAAAGAGGTGCAAACCGGAAGTACCCAGAATGGGAGACTTACCCACTGCCAGGATGGCCCATCACCAACCCGCCTTTACTTACTGTGGCGTAGATCTGTTCGGCCCAATGGAGGTCACTGTTGGAAGACGCCGAGAAAAAAGATATGGAGTACTCTTCACTTGTTTGACAGTTCGTGCCATCCACCTAGAAATCGTAACGACACTTACCTCCGATTCTCTGATAATGGCGATACGAAGGATGGCTGCTAGACGATCATGGCCTAAGTTTATGTTTTCGGATAATGGAACCAACCTGAAGGGCGCTGACACAGAACTTAAACGTTCAATTCAAGGTCTTAACGAAGATTACCTTAAAAGTGAGGCCTTAAACCACGGTACCAAGTGGAGCTTCATACCACCCGCAAGCCCACACTGGGGTGGGGCCTGGGAAAGGCTCATCAGAAGTGTGAAGACTAGTCTGAAGGTCGTGTTGAATGAACGCGCTCCCCGTGATGAGACGCTGAGTACGCTAATGGCTGAAGTGGAAAATATAGTCAATAGTCGACCTTTGACTCACGTCTCTGTGGACCCACACAGCCCCGAAACCTTAACACCCAATCACTTTTTAGTGGGGTCGAAGTCCAGCCTACCCATAATAGGAATGTTCGATGACTCAGACCTGTTTCTACGTAAACAATGGCGAATCTCGCAAAGATTAGCGGATATGTACTGGCAACGATGGGTAAAAGAAATACTGCCAGACATGTTACCACGCCCGAAGTGGCAGCAGGAGCAAAGGAACCTACAAGTGGGCGACCTTGTTTTGGTGATAGATCCAAATGGACCGCGCAATCTATGGCCGAAAGGCATATTCAACGAAGTATTTCCTGGCACAGATGGCAGAGTAAGGAAAATAAAAATTAAAACTGGCACTGGGGTACATATTAGGTCGGCTGCGCGTGTCGCTAGAATACCTGTAGGAAATGAGTGATGCTGACGCACCACTAGGGTGGGGAATGTTAGCGAAGAACAAATAAATGATTTAAAATTTGTTAAAAATTAAGGTTAAAATACTGTTTAAATCAGCCAATGTAAAGAAAGCGCGCGGGGTGCGTAGAGAACCGCGGGGGGAAACCCACATTTAAAAAAGTCAGTCGTTGCACCACTCCTACGCACGACGCACGTTCGCTGCTCTACAGTTTTTTTTTCTGTGTACCGCCTTTTCTAAAAAATAAATACACATCGTTTCCAATTCAACCTTTTTAATTTACTTGCGCTGCACCAGTGTGATCTTCAACAAGGGAAAACAGTTTAGGGTTCAATTGACAATACAAAAAACCTTTGTTTGAATAAAAATAATGTAATACACTCATACTCATAGTTTTTATTTTAATTACAATTTTTAATTACAATTATAATTTTATTTCAGCTTTTGACCGGAACTACAGATGCAGCATACAATACTTTGCCATGAAAACCAAACACTACCACACAGCCAAGAACCGAGAACTATATAATAATTCGCTAAAATCCAAAAGGCACAAAAACTATAGAAGCACATTTCTTATAAGAATTTTATAAGTGAAATATTGTTTTAGATCAACGTTATACAAATATAGTTGTTACCCTGCAACAGTAATCACCTCATTATTGTAAAATATTAAATTTTGAATAAAAGTCAGATAGCTGTTAAAAATGTATTTTATTTGCCTTTGTCGGTAATCAGAACACAATTTATATGAATCTAATTATTCTGAGTTCTGATGAGTTTTATTTTCATATAGATTCCAAAAGTTGAATACGCATTGTAAGACATTGATTTTGGCTAACGTGTCATAAGGGTACACGCAAATCAAATAAAAAAGCAAATTGACAGCAAATATCAATAAAATAGACGACTGAGGAGCAGACAGCCGCATATCAAGTGGTAGTTGACAGGAAAAGTCAGCGGTTAAGAAAGTTTGTGGAATTTTTTATTTGCAGTAATTTTGTTGCAATAATTTGCAGTTTTGTGAACATGGAAACAATTGCTGGACCAAGTAATCGAAATAAGTTAATTAAATATGTACAAAGCAGAAGCGGGAAGAAAGTTACATTATATAATAATAACACGTACAGACCAATTAAAGTAAATAAAAATGGGAACACTTTGTCGCGGTGTACGATAAAGACATGTGGGGCTCTCCTTACTCTCAGCAGCTACGAAGATGTTTTAAAGAAGAACGAGCATTCCTGTCGACATAACGACGCAACACATTTTATACGGGAGGTAGATAATGATATTCATCAAGAAGCCTTGTCCACCTTGGACCCTGTTCCTGAGGTATATAAAAGAAAGCTGAAAGATTTGTAGACCAGGGAATTAATTTAACACGCGATATACCAAAATTCTAAAATATTAAAACCGGGGTGTATAATAAAAGAAATAATAGCCTTGGAGTTAAGCGTTTGTTTGGGAAATCTCCAATAGATGTGCAAGTAAGTAATAACAACTTCATTACGGAAAGGCGGGTAATTTACAAAATTATGACATCGAGAGATTATTTTTTTTTTCCATATGCTACTTAACATTTTGGCGATTCGTTTTACGCAGTCCCGATATAGAAACATCAAAACGTTTCCATGTAAAAACATTATAACTCTTTTTTACAGATTAGTTCAAAGTTACCCAACATATACGTACGTTAATTGAACTGAAATGGTTAGGTTTGTGTTAGGTCCGCTAATTTAAAACTGCGGCGCACCCTGTGGTGTTTACTTACTTAATGACTACTCATAAAGTAATATGCTTGCTAAATATGATGTTTGTCAAACAATTGGCTTTTAAAGTGAACTCTAAAAAACCAATTGTCATTAGTTTTTTTTCAAACACGAGTGAACCAATCAATTACAATGTAAATAGAGACATCAAATAGTTATTCCTTGTTTTAGGTGCCAACATCATTTCACGAATTTATCCTTGCTAATTATAATGACGGCAAAATAAGGATAATTTTGTTTACTACGCAGAAGAGTAAAGAGGAACTAGAAAGGTGTCGTCATTTATATTGAGACGGACATTCAAAAGTGTGCCAAAACCATTAAGACAAATCTACAGAATCCATGGTGAAATTGATGGCGTTGTGAAACCATTAGCTTATACTTTATTTAGTAAATAGATATATTTACTATAGACCTATAAATTATTATTTCAATTATGAAAACAAGAGTACCCAATATGCAAGTGGATATTTTTTAAAACGATTTTGGGGAAGCTGCGGTCAGAGGTTTTCTAGCAGTGTTTCCAAATGAAGTTGCTAGTGGGTGCTTTTTTCATTATTAACAAGCTCTTAAAAGAAAATCTAAGTAACTAAGTCTATCTAAAAACAGTATTTTCAGGAAATATATTGCTTTATGCACTTTATTACCTCATTTACCTATCACAGATTTAGATGAGGCATGGCTTTATATAATGAGCCACTCTCCACAAGACAAAAATATTACAATATTTAACGATTATATGGTTTCCCAATGGTTAAAACACTGATTTTGGAAAAACAAATTTACCTGTTACGGTGAAAAGAATAAAACAAATAATTTTGCGGAATCACATTATTCGGAAATTAATAAAAAAATCAACCAAAAGGGTGGTGTAAATTTAGCCAAACTGTTAGGATGCCGAAAAAAATACTGCACTAATTTTGCTGATATAAGAGTGAAAATGAACATTTCCAAAAAACAAAAACATGCCCAAAAGAGACACAATGTATTAAATGAATACGCAACGGGCGCTATCTCTATAGGACACTGCCTGGAGTTGTTAAGATTTAAATTTTTTTTATTCTATTTTAATACATCGTAAATTCGTAAGTAATTAATAATAAAATATTTTTAATAATTGTTCTTAATGTGATTACAAATCAGACTGTGATTTAATACCTTTTTAATAGACAAAAAGGAAAGGTATAAGGACAAACAAAGTGAGACAGTAAAGTAAGGTATAAGGACAAAGTCATTTTAGTTAATTTAGTTACTATGCAGGCTTTGCCGCGATGTGATTATGATAATTAATAGCCCTTTCTGTATGAATATATGACACATTCGTGCGCTAAGAAAGAACATATTTTTCTGTCAATCTGGTACTTTTGGTTGTATTACTTTGATGGTATTGATGCATAAATGAGTTTTAAAATATCATCGATATCATTTATTACGTTTACTTCATGCTCTACCCTATTCTTAAACGTAGGTGCGCTTCGAGTTTAGGTGCGCTTCATTAGGTGCGCCTCAAAATGGTTGCGCTTAGAGGAATACCTCAGTTGTAGAGGTTGAGTTAGAATTATAATAATAGTAATAATAATATTTATTATATATATGTAATTATATATATATATATATATATATATAATTATATATATATTTACATATATATATATATATATATATATATATATATATGTGTGTATATATATATGTTTGATTTTAATATACAACGTGTAAATGAATTAACCCAAAACCTGATACACCTCATTTAAAAAAATAAGTAATAATATGATTAAAATATAAATTGCGCCGAAATATATAATATTTTAAAAGTTATTCAACATTAGATCGGAGGTGACCTTTCTATGAAGTTTCGAGCTCTACAACGTAGGTACTCCGCGTCTCGTCGCACAGCGCAGCGCCGGTACAGGTACCCCGGTACAGCTATTCAGCAGTTTAACATATGTTCACTTTACACCGGCCAAGTTATTTTGAGTGAACTGTAAGAACTAAACCTTGGCCTAACTATGGCCCGAAAAAAACTTCAAAAGCAATTTCAAAACTTTCCATCACACTTTCCCAGGCTTTGGACTGGCAACCTATTTGTAATAGTATGTCACATAATATCGATTTAAATTATTAGGTACTGCATACCCGGTCATATTAAACATGACACCTGGTTCAAATGACGCTTGTTGAGTGTGTTAAAAAGTTTTTTAGTAGGTACCTAATTTATTTTAATTACGAAAATTAAAATTTTTACTGTTTAAAGCATGTTTAAATAAAAAAATAAAAAAAATATTACAGGTACAAACAAGTTGGCCTATTTAAAAGTTTTGAATCAAATTATTTGCACTGATTGCTATGTACACTTATAACTACTTACTTACAAAATTCATTATTAGAAGTCCAATTTTGGCGGCTAGTTAAAAGTTGTTCAAAATATCCACCACTTTGCTGCAAGCACAGTCTCGCGCGCTTTCTTTGGTGTCTTTTTAGTTTGTTTAGCACTGAAGTGTCTGTTTTCACTATTTCAAAAGCACTCACAATGGCCTCGCGTAATTCACTAACGTTTCTGGCACTATGTTCACTTTCATAAATAATTGTTTTGACTCTACCCCACACAAAACAGTCTAGTGGAGTTAAATCCGGCGACCTGGCAGGCCACTGCACAGGTCCACCACGTCCGATCCAGTACCTCCTCGTACCTCGTACCTACGAACAGTCCACTGGAAGTGCGCTGGAGCTCCGTCGTGCTGAAACATCAGGTCTCGTAACAGATACAAAGGCACGTCGTCAAGTAACTGACTCAATGTTTTTCTGAGGAAACTTAAATACGTTTCTCCATTTAAACGTTCTAAGAATACGGGGCCGACTATGTATGGTCCCAGAACACCTGCCCATACATTTAGAGAAAACTTATGTTGGTAGGAATTCTCTACTGATGCGTAGGTGTTAACATGACTCCATATGTGCCTGTTATGTTGATTGATAATACCGGCGCGCGTAAACGTGCACTCATCAGTAAAAATAATGTTCTTATGTTCATTCGCTAAATACCACTCGCAGAATGCAACACGCGGAGCCAAATCCTGAAAATTCTTGACAGCGACGAAAGTGGTAAGGGTGCTGTCCGTCGTCTTGTAAAACTCTCCAAACGTAGGCATGACTACAGCCGATAATTCTCGCTGCTTCACGTGTACTGGACTCTGGGTTCTCATGGAAATACTCCAATATCCTTTCTTGAATCCGTACGTCAAAGGGGTCGTCGCCTCTGTCCATTCCGGTAGGAGGAAAAAAAGTTCCACTGTCTCGAAGCCTTTGAGTGGCTGCTAACATTGTCTCGTTGGAGACGGAAATACCGAATTGCTCATGAAATTGTCGCACTGCCAAACTCACGTTGTCGTTACATCGCGCGAGCGTTCTCACAATTTCAGTGTATTGCACACTTGTGTACCGAAAAGGCATTGTGAAAGCGGCGGCGCCTGCAGCTGCGCGTCGATCGGAACCGAAAGGACGATACCTTCCAAGACGAAGTTCGCGCGGAGACTGACCGGCGCCGGCGGCGCCTCGCTCTCGGAGGTGCGAACACAGGCGATCGGCGTGGGGTGCACGGACGCGGGCGGCTTGTTCTTTAACTTTATAATAATAAGGTTTATTTTTTATAATAATAAGGTTTTGTCGGTCGGTGTCGTTCGTTCGATGCTAACTAGTTATGGGCGGCCGGGCGCTAGCAAGAAATGTTGTAGTATAAATAGTTTAGACATGGGCCAATAAATATGGAAAAATATAACCTACATTAAAACATGGTGCGATCGATTCGCAATACGATTCTGAGCAAACTACTTTCTGGTTTTGGGTTAATTAATTTACACGTTGTATATGTATATTAAAATCAAACATACATTAATAAAATAACTATCAACATCGCACACACTAAGCACAGCCTGTATCGCGAAGTTCATACCTGTTTTTACATTATTGCATCGCAAAGTTGCATCGTTACATGATTCAGTACATGACATGACATGTTCCAGGTACCCCATGGATTTTTTTATCCCATAAACATAATACGTTTTTGCTTTATTCCTTACACAAAAAGACCGTAAGTATTGTCTAAAAACAGGAAGATAATTAACCGGGTCCCCGGACAAACAAAAGCTAGAGTTTACTGCGTGAATGTTATTGTTACTTGAACTCGTGGAAAAGTAACGGAACAATGAAGAAAGTTTCTATTACTTCACTACAGCATGCACTAATTAAACTTGAGACTGCGAATTGCGGTTATTATTTCGTGGGTACCTTTAACCGTGTTTTTATTTGGTTTATCTTGAGATACGACGCTATGTATTCTAATGGGAACAGTTTAGGGGGCACGCCTATGCCCCTGCTAAGTCAAGCAGACAAGCACGGCCGTACATAGGCACTTGTCCTAAACTTTCAACTTCTCATGTCTATTTTATAAACCAAAATACGAGCCTAATATTTCTGCTGTTATGACAACGTACGGAAAGTCGTTATTTTCTAAGTATTACTCGTAGACATGATAGTGTTATGTAGGCTATAGTAAGTTATAATTGTTTACATAATTTTTGAATTTATCGATTTTGTGCTGTTTATTTCTAATTGTGTTAAGTCTGTAAATTACTATATAATTAAGTTTTAATATCCTAATTAATATGAAAGATAATAGGAGATGGTAGTTTATATAATAACCAGGGTTTTTTTTTTTTTTTTGGTTCCCCTCCACGGGAAGGGCAGGAGGACATAAAAAATGCTCTGACGCATACTCCGCATGCGCGATCGAAGTTATGTGGGACTCGTCCCGACGCCTACCAGAACCATACCCACTAAAAAACCCCCTGTCGGCTCGTGCATTTTTGCCACTCAGCCTTCATCTGAGCGACGGCCAATTGGAGAAAGAGGCCGCGCTAGCGGGGCCCTTAAGGGGTCACCCACTGAGATTTACAATAGCACTGAAGGTGCTCAAAAATGAAAAGTAAAAATAAAAAATATTAAAAATGAAAAATAAAAATTGCATTAATTCGGATTTACGTTAGAATTAGAATTTACGTTAGAATTTGGATTTGCGGCCTGAAGGGCCTCGAGATCTAAAGTTAACTGCGTGGGTTCGCCAGTGTGCGCGTTTCTCGGCCTAGCGACTTTGAATTTTGAATCTAACACAGGAGCAGTATATGAGACTGAATCTCGAACAAGATGATGGCATTCGGCGCGTTTGAAGAACGATTCTGAGAGTGTTTTGAGGTGCTGTTGCACTGTAGGTAGTTCAAGATCTCTGTGCAGGTCCGCGTTGCGCACGTACCAAGGTGCGTTTCATGCACCTTGGTACGTTTTCATTCTGCAGCTCATACAGTACGGAGGGATTGGCGTGGGCAAAGACTGGCGAAGCATATGACATGACGGGTCTAATGCAGACCTTATAAAGCGTACGTTTATTTCTAAAATAAATTTTACTTTTTCTACCTATCATACTATTTAGGCGGCTTAAGTAGAAACGCGCGAGTTTCGTTACTCTACGGCGTGTGGCTTGAAAGAAAGCGTCTGATCTAAGGTGACGCCTAAGTATTTAATACTGCGCTTCCAGGGGATGGGAATACCTAACATTCGAATGTGAGGATCGATGTAGCGATTACGACGTTTGTGGTCGAATTGAATGGCAGAACTCTTTTCTGGGTTGACATCGATTCGCCATTTTTGAAACCAAACACCGAGGGCGTTTACGGCCTTTTGGAGTCTGGTGATGTTATACGGGATCCTTTGACTAGTGTAAAGGGCGGTATCGTCTGCAAAGAGGGCGAGTTCGACGCCTTTCGGTGCGATGGGGATGTCGTTAGTGTACACGGTGTACAGCAGAGGGGCGAGGACTGAGCCTTGCGGGACTCCAGCCTTTATGGGACGAGGCGCGGAGAGCGTGCCTTCATGTTTGAATCGAAACGTACGGTCTTTAAGAAACGACGCGATTAATCTGACTAGTCTAACCGGTAAGCCTATTTTATAGAGTTTAAAAACGAGACCGCTGTGCCAGACTTTGTCGAATGCCTTGGCTACGTCAAAGAGAACCGCGATTGTTTTTTTACGATGCGGATAGAATCCTTCGAGTATGTACTCGACGATTCGATGGACTTGCTGAGGGCAGGAGTGCTTAGCGCGAAAGCCTGGCGAACTGGTGGGGAATAATGAGAGGGTCGCCATCCGTTGGAAACAGATGGTTCCGCATTCGAGAGAGTATGACTCTTTCGAGAAGTTTAGACATTGCCTTGAGGAGGCTGATGGGTCTGTGATTATCCGGGATGTTCAGAGGTTTACCCGGCTTGGGAATGCCTACGACTGTCACTTCTTTCCAGGCTTTTGGAAAGTAGCTATGGTCGAAGCAGGCATTGAAGATGATAGCTAACAAGGTAAGCACCTGCTGTGGCAGGTGCTTAAGTGCGTGGTTGGAAATTCCATCCGCACCCGGAGCCTTTTTGGACTTTTGCTTTCTAATGAGAAGCAAGATTTCATCATTAGAGACTGTGACGGGGTCGTCGGTGATAGGGAGAGTTTCTTTGCGGAGAACTTCGTCCTCCACCGCCTGGATGTGGGAGGGATCCGAGGGTTGCGTGCTGGGCGAACATTGTGCCGCTATGCTGTCGGCGAAGCATTCGGCTTTCTCTTCGACTTCGAAGGCAATAGTGCCGTCGGGACGAGTGAGAGGAGGAACGTGAGAGGCGCAGTCTACGCGTAAGGCCCGGGCCATTCGATAATACGCTTTGTGGGACGGGGAGATATTCTCCATTAGGTCGTTAAACTGAGTGTCTCGGAGTTCCGCGAGGCAAGATCTAACTTTACGTTGAAGCTGATTCGCAGCTGTTCTATATGCGGGCGTTGGATATTTCTTGGCTCTCCGAAGAGCCGCGTTCTTAGCTTTAATGAGATTGCTAACGGCTACGGGAAGCGCGGGTTTGCCTTGCTTAGGAATAATTTCGTTGCCGTTGATGGCTGAGTTAATAGCATCAGTTAGAGTATTGACTAGTGAATCTATTTTATCCGTGCTATCTAATTGGTCGGGCGAAATCAGGAGCGGAGAGTTCGGGGCCTCTAAGGCTGAAACTAACGTATTTTTAAAGCCTTTCCAGTTGGTAAAGGTCTTAGGAGATGTGACATTAACGTTAGGCGAACCTAGCACGAGGGAGACGGGGCGATGGTCGGAGCCTAGGTCATCGAGCGGTTCGATAGACCTTAGATCAAGATTGATTCGCTTGATAATTGCAAAGTCGAGGATGTCAGAAGAGTAGGTCGGGTTGTTGGGATAGTGAGTGGGAGTGATGGGGGATCTGACGTCTAAGTCAAGGGAGTTTGTGATATCGAGGAGAGCAATACCGCTGGTGTTAGTCGATAGGCACGTCCAGTCAGTATGTTTGGAGTTAAAGTCTCCGAACATGATGACTGAATGGCCGAGGGCGAGAATGGCCTCAAAGTCGCTGCGGATTGGTCTGGAGCCACACGGTATGTAGACTGAAGCTATGATGATGGTCGGATGACCAGTCATAGCCAATCTACACACGGTGGCTTCCATGTTGAGGAGAGGAGGGGTAGGGAGAGGACAGCAATGGAAGCCTCTTTTGTAATATATAGCGGTGCCGCCGAAACCGTCAGAGTTGGGCCTATCGTTGCGAGTAAACGCGTACTTAGGAATAGCGTATCCCCTGGAGCGGTTTGGAGTAAGCCATGTCTCCTGGAGAAGAAATAAGTCAGGTTCTTTGTTCTGAAGGAACAGTTTAATCTCGGGAAGGTTGGTGCTAAGGCTACGAGCGTTAAAAGATACTAGGGATAAGCCCTTGGGTTTAATACGACTGGACGCGGGATTCACGGGTCTAGACATTATAATTTATTTATTTACTACTTTATACAAAAATAAAAGATTTACAACGAACTTAGAAGCGAGTGATGCTCGGCTAACGCGAATAAACGCGCTTGTACGGAAATTTCGTTAATGTCTACGTTTTGGATGACGTTGAACACGGTCTTCATGTCCTCAGCCAACGACGACTGAGGTGCGGATGACGAAAGAGGACGCGGCCCTATTGAAGCTACGGGAGCTGGGATACGTCGGGAAGGTGCAGGCGGGACGGCCGGACGCTGCCTCCAAGACAGAGCCGGAGTAGGCGTCGGCTGAACGGGCTTTGCTTCCGGGGGACCCCGGTTTCGCAGCGGCGGGAAGTTAGCGGGAGTGAGCGGCGGCGCCGGTTTAGGCACGACCCTCTTGGCGGCGGAGCGCGGAGCGCGCGGGCAACCCCCGTAGTTAGCTGTGTGGCCGGACTGGCCGCACAGCACACAGGCAGGGGGGGAAGTGGATTCGGGAGTGCGAGTGCACTCCTTAGTGATATGAGGATCCAGGCACTTAACGCACCTGGGGGGAGCTGAACAGTTAGCCGCTGCGTGGCCATATAGCTGGCAGTGGTGGCACTGCCCAGGGTGACCGCGGGGGTTGGGACGCTCGACGGAGATGTTCGAGAGTCCGAAAATTGTGCGAGCCTCTCTGAAAATCTCCTTCAAGTTGGGAGTGTTGGTAAGGATTACAAGAGCTGAGGGAAAACGCCTACCGCGGTTGGAGTGCATCTTGTGCACTGCTTCGGCCGGGAAACCCTGGGACTTAAGGTCCTCGAGGATTTCTTCGTTCGCGAGCTCGAACGGGACGCCCCGTAGTACTGCGCGGATCTTACGCTCCTCCGGGAGGGCGTAGGTATGATAAGCGATTTTTTTTAGAGAAAGTAACCTGGTGAACGCGCGGAAGTCGTCGACGGTCGCGACCTGGATTTTAATTGTGTCGCCTGCGTTGGTTGCTTTTTGCTCTTTGCACAAGTTAGAGACCGCGGTCCAGCGCGCTTTTTCACGGAGGAATACGGGCGGAGGGAGCTGAGGCTTCGGCGGGACGGGAGCGCAGCGGGTCGCTGGCTTCGATGGGACCGACGGAGACGCGGTTACTACGAGCGATTTTAACGGCGCGGGGGCTGGTGTTGAAGACACCGGGGAGGGCTCGGGTATTGATGATACCGAAGCTTTCTTCGACCGCTTCATGGAGCGCTTGGCGACAAGTTGAAACGCGGGCTCAGGAGAGCCGGTTAAGGTGACGGCATCTGACGACGTATCAGACGCGGGTTCGGAGTCGCTCCTGGGAGTGGTACGCTTACGACGCGACGCGTGAGAGGATGCGACCGATTCGCAGTCCACCTCGGACGAGGCGGGAGACGCGGGAGAGCTGTAGACCTGAGGGGTCTGGACGTTGGAGGCCTGAGGGGCCAGGGTTGAGGCCTGAGAGGCCTTGGACGCGATAGTTGCCTGTAAGGCCTGCGTTATTAAGTCATCCGATATGCTGGCGCCGGACGCAACGAGCGCCTGGGCGAACGACCTAGCAAAGTTTACCAAGCTTTGCTGGTCCATTGGATGGCTTGGTCCTGCAATATAAAATATATAAATATATGCCTAGGTTCCCTAGCAAACCTAGCACCTACCTAGACGACGCGAAGTGGTGCCCCTAATTCGGACAGCACTGTACCGTCACCCTGGGAAAGGCCCAAGTGCAATGGGATCGGGTCAGCCGGTTTCTCCTGGGCCTGAAGGGCCTTGGAAGCGCACCGGGGCAACGCTATCAGGCTTAGTTGTCACCGTTTAGTATCCACCTGATCAAACGCGTGTCTACTACGGAGTGTGTTGCCAATAAATTGACAACAAAAACCGGCCGTAGACCTGACGAAGTTGGTTGCACTAAAAGTGCGGGATTGACTGCGTTACGACCGGCCGGAGCCGGCCGCAGAGCGAGTCTCTGACTACGTACAGGCGCCAAGCGTCAAGTACGCAGCCAGAAAGACAGCCCGAGTCTTGCGAACCACTATCGAATTTAATCGACCGTGGTAAGCTCAACCCTGTTGTTGCTGCACTCACCGAGGTGAGGTTTTTAATGCGAGGGGTGCACAGAGTGCGGGATTGACTACGTTACGACCGGCCGGGGCCGGCCGCAGAGCGAGTCTCTGACTGCGTAGCAGGCGCCAAGCGTCAAGTACGCAGCCAGAAAAACAGCCCGAGCCTCGCGAACCACTATCGAATTTAATCGACCGCAGTAAGCTCAGCTCTGTTGTTGCTGTGCAAGACACTGACTTACTTACAGCCGTTCGAAACCGGCCGCAGCGTAAGCCCTGAAGAGGCAATCAGCGTATGAGTAATGCGAACGAGTCGTCGTGAGACGACAATCGTGACTCAACTGCTGGAGCGACCGCGAACACGTCCGAGCGGGGCCGGACGCAGAACGGATCTGAGAGTGGCGTTTGAGTATTGATACGAGAGAAGTCGTGAGACAACAATCGTGAATCGGCAGCTGGGAGCGACCTTCAACACGTCCGAACGGGTCCGGACGCAGATCGGGTCTGTGTGTTTTTTTTTTTTTTTTTTTTTTTTTGCTGCCGAAGCACCCTCTCTCGGGAGGGAGGTGGAAGATTCGTCATGAATACCTCCGCAGCCGTCTGCGGGGTTATGTGGGACTCACCAAAGTGGCACCTACCCACTAAAAACCACCCAAGCGGCTGTAGCATGGGAATGCTGTCAGCCTTCATCGGAGCGACACCCGGGTTGGGAGGTGGGCGCGCAAGCAGGGACCCGCTAGCGGGTCACCCGCTGGGAATACTTAATCACTTAAGGTGCAAATGACATTTATATATTGTTGATTAAACGGCCTGGGCAGCCTTAAGCTGGTCCAGATTGGCCGAAAGTTGATCGGGGGGATCCGAGAGTGCATTTCTCGGTCTACGGACTTTGTACCTCGACGGCATGGACGGAGCAGTATAAGCTACTGTCTCGCGTATAAGGGGGTTAGGGTGCTCTTCGGATCGCTTAAAATAAGCGGTGGAGAGCGTCCTAAGGTGTTGTTGTATGGTAGGCAGTTCAAGATCTCTGTGTAAGTCTGCGTTTCGCACGTACCACGGAGCATCCGTGGCCCGGCGGCAGAAGAGATTCTGGACTACCTGTAGTTTATACATATCGGAGGGTTTAGCATGTGCAAATATTGGGGCGGCGTACGTCATGACTGGTCTCACGCAAACCTTAAAAAGCGTTCGCTTGTTCCTAAGAGACATTTTACTGTGCCGGCCTAACATACTGTTAAGTCGACCCATGTACAGACGGGCGAGTTTGGTAACTCGGAGAATGTGTGGACGGAATGAAAGCGTACGATCGAGCGTTACGCCTAGGTACTTGGTGGTGAGTGCCCACGGGATGGGCGTACCTAGCATTCGGATGTGGGGGTCGTAGGGACGACGGCGTTTATGATCGAAGCGCATCGCAGAGCTTTTCTCTGGATTTACATCGATACGCCATTTTTTAAACCAAGCTCCGAGGTCATTTACGGCCTTCTGGAGTTTGGTGATGAGTGTGTCGACGTGCACGCCCTTGACGTATAGGGCAGTGTCGTCAGCAAAGAGGGAGAGTTGAACACCTTTAGACGGGATGGGTATGTCATTGGTGTATATTGTGTATAGTAACGGGGCGAGTACCGAGCCCTGAGGGACGCCCGCCTTGAGGGGGCGGGGGGTGGAGAGCGTACCTTCGTGTTTGAAACGAAAGGTGCGATCTTTAAGGTAGGAGCCGACTAGTTTGACTAGTCGGTCGGGCAAGCCTGTGTTGTGAAGCTTGTAAATGAGCCCTGCGTGCCAGACTTTGTCAAAAGCCTTGGCTACGTCAAAGAAGACCGCGACTGTTTTCAGTCGTCTGGGGTAGAAGCCGTCGAGTATGTACTCGACGATACGGTGGACTTGCTGAGGGCACGAGTGTTTGGCTCGAAAGCCGAATTGATGGGGGATAATAAGGGGGTCACCGTCCGCTGGGAACAGGTGGTCCTTCATTCGAGCGAGTATGACTCTTTCGAGAAGTTTGGCCATTGCCTTGAGTAGACTGATGGGTCTGTGATTAGCCGGGTTATTCAAAGGTTTACCCGGCTTGGGAATGCCTATGACTATAGCTTCTTTCCAAGCTTTTGGAAAGTAGCTTAGGTCAAAGCAAGCATTGAAGATAATCGCAAGTAAGGTAAGCACCTGCCGAGGCAGCTGCTTAAGTGCTTGGTTGGAAATTCCATCCGCACCCGGGGCCTTCTTGGATTGCTGTTTCCTAATGATGAGTAGGATTTCATCATTAGAAACTGTGATGGGGTCAGCGGTGACTGGACGGGAGTCTTTGCAAACGACTTCGTCTTCCACCGCCTGGATGTGAGCTGGGTCTGTGGGTTGGGTACTCGGGGAGCATTGTGAAGCAATGCTATCGGCGAAGCATTCAGCTTTTTCGTCGTCCTCGAAGGCGGTAGTGCCATCGGGACGAGATAACGGAGGGGTGTAAGTACGGGCGTCTAGTCGGAGGGCTCTCGCCATCCTATAGTACGCCGTGTGGGACGGGGAAATATTAATCATAAGATCGTTCCTTTGAACGTCTCTGTAATCCGCGACGGTACGTTTAACTTTACGTTGGAGCTGATTGGCGATTTGCCTGTAGGCGGGTGTGGGGTATTTTCTGGCTCTGCGGAGAGCGGCGTTTTTAGCTTTAATTAGGTTGCTAATGTCCAAGGGAAGCTTGGGCTTGCCATGCTTAGCAACCTTTAGGTTCTCACTGATGGCCGAGTTGATGGCGGTAGTGAGAGAATCGACTATCGAGTCGACCTTATCCGTGCTATCGAGATAGTCGGATGAAATCGCGAGTGGGCAGTCTGGGGCTTCCAAGGCCGAAGACAGGGTGTGCTTGAAACCTTCCCAATTGGTATAGGTTTTCGGAGCAGGAGGGTCGTTTTGGGGTCCTAATATTAGGGACACCGGACGGTGGTCAGAACCTAAGTCGTCTAGCGGCTGTATGGTCCTAAGGTCGAGATTGATATCCTTGACGATGGCAAAGTCAAGGATATCAGGTGAATGAAGGGGGTTGTCCGGGTAATGTGTCGGTGTAACCGGTGAAATGACATCAAGATCGAGTGACTTCGTGATGTCTAGTAATTTAACACCACTGGTGTTAGTTGACAAGCACGTCCAGTCAGTATGTTTGCAATTAAAATCGCCGAACATAATGACGGATTGCCCCAGATCGAGTAAGGCCTCGAAGTCACAACGAAGGGGCGCTGTACCACTAGGTATGTAGACCGAGGCCAAGACTATGGTCCTGTGACCCGTCATTGCCAGTCTACATACTGTGGCCTCCATGTTGGTGAGTGGAGGCGTGGGAATCGGTGTGCAGTGGATACTTCTCTTGTAGTAAATGGCAGTGCCGCCCCGTCGGACCGAGGCGGGCCTGTCATCACGCACAAGAGAGTATTTAGGAATGTTAAGACCCCTGATGTGCTGGGGTTTTAAAAATGTCTCTTGCACAAGGATTAACTCGGGCTCTATGTTCTTAATGAACAGTTTGAGCTCCGGAAGTTGGTTGATTAGACCTCGGGTGTTAAAGGAGATCAGGGATAAACCCCTGGGTTTGGTGCGACCAGTCGTGGCGCTGGATGTATTATTTATTGTATTCATTATAAATTATAAAATTTACAATGTTTTTAAAAGAGATTCGTATTGGATGATTACCATCATACGATCTCTAGGAGTGCGAGCGGCGCGCAGTTTACCTGCGCACTGTGAAATTTGATTCATATCTACGCCCTGCATAGTATCAAATATTAATTGAAGATCCTCAGCCATCGAAGGCTGAGGGGAGGATTTTGGGCCTGCTGATGGAGCAGGGCAGGTTTGGGCAGCCGGACGCTGTCTCCAGGCTAGCACTGGAGTGGGCGTGGGCTGGGCGGGCTTTACTGCCGGGGAATCCCGGTGGCGCAGCGGCGGGAAGTTAGAGTAACTATTAAGGGGCGGGGCCTGTCTGGGTGCCGCCTTCTTAATAGTTGGTCTGATGGTCTTGGGTGCACGAGGGCAGCCCCTGTAATTAGCTGTGTGGCCGGACTGGCCGCACAGCACGCATGAGGGTGGAGTTGTACACTCAGGAGTGCGGTTGCACTCCTTCGTGAAGTGCGGCTCCAGGCACTTAACGCACCTGGGGCTGGCAGTACATTGACGCGCCGCGTGCCCGTACAATTGACATCTATGACATTGCGATGGATAGCCACGGCGATGTGGCGTCTCTACAGAGATTCCGGAGAGGCCGCAGATAGTGCGGGCCTCGCGGAAGAAATCTCGCGACTTAGGTGTGTTGGCCAGTATGACCAAGGCCAAGGGAAAACGGCGGCCGTTTTTGCTGTGCATCTTGTGCACAGCTTCGGCGGGAAAGCCTTGGGCTATAATATCCTCAAGGATGATCTCGTTTGAAAACTCAAACGGGACTCCCCGTAGGATGGCTTTAATCTTACGCTCTTCTGGGAGAGCGTAAGTGTGGTATGGGATATTATTGGTTGTTAGGAGCCTAGTGAGGTTCCTAAAGTCGTCAATGGAGGGGACTGTTATCTTAACGGACTCCGAGAGGTTCGTTGCCGTTAAGTAGTTAACTTTGTTGTTTGAGCATAAGCTCGAGACTACAGGCCATTTGGCCTTTTCCCGTAGGAACACGGGGGGAGGGGTCTTCGCTTTCGCGAGGACGGGAGCGCAGCGCGATGCTGGCTTGGTGGGGGCGGCGGTTGAGCCGACTGGGGGAGTCACGTTGAGTGACATGAGGGGGACGGGGGAGGGGGGCGACTGTGTCGCCGGGCAGGCGGTTGGTGTCGGCGACACCGGCCTGGAGTTGGGTGTTGGAGACACCCGGGATTTCTTATTCCGCTTGGAGCGGCGCTCTACGAGCGTAAAGGTGACGGTAGGCTCGGGTGAGCCGGTGAGGGTGTCCGCTTGGGATGCGGACTCGTCGCTACTGCTAGATGCAGTGCGCTTGGAGGGGCGGGCGGCTGATGAGGCCGAGGTAGATGTTGAGGATGCCGTCGAGGTGGCGTCCGAATCGCACTCCATTTCGGAGGCGGAGGAGGGGGGAGCGCTGTGAGGCAGCGATGTCGTCGTGGCCTGAAAAGCCGGGGCCTGAAGGGCCAGTGGAGCCAACAGGGTGGCGAACATGGGCGAGAGATCGCTAAGCATTCGAAGGAATGCATGCGGGTCGAATGGGGCGCCTGAAGCGGCGATGCTGTCGACGAATTGCTTCGCAAGCTCAGCGTGAGCTTGCGCAGCCATTGCGTACGGCGGGGGAGGGAATGGGAGCTAACAATATATGTGAATATGATAAATATATACTTTATGAACAACCTAAGTTCAAAAACCTAACTAAGCCTCCCTACCGGCGGTAGGGGGGGTCGGGACGGCCGCAGCGGTGCCCCTAACTCGGACAGCGCTGGTTCCGTCACCCTGGGTAAGGCCCAGTGCACTGGGATCGGGACTTCCGGTTTGTTGTTTGCCTGAAGGGCGAAACTGTGCGCACCGGGGCAACGCCGACTGGTTTCGTTGGCACCGTTACGCGTATCCACCAGCCCACGAAGTCTTGAACTCGGCGAACTTACTACACGAAGAACTCCTGGAACGTCGAAGCCCGTCGACGTAGCTCACGTTCGACGAGACACGAAGACGGTTAGCAAGCCACTAATCGCCGTGAAAACGGCGTTTGAAATTTAAAACGGAAACGTCAATGAAATAATAATACGGTAACGACCTTATGAAATTTGATTGCTCGATTAGCGCGGGGGCTAAGGGAGCGGGGGGGAGGCGTCTGCGATCGGCGTGCGAACGAATCCACACGCAAACCGAGACTGTTGTCTGTGTGTTGTAAAAAAGTACAGTTAAACCAGAAAACGCCCGCGCAGACCGGGTATGTGAAGGGGCGCGAGACCTTAAAACTACTCAATCTCCTCGTGCAAGTACAAAAAATGTCAAGTATTTAGGCAAGTTACGGAAACAAAGTGGCGTCATTCAAGGTCGGCTTACATTGTTTGACAAATACATTAATAAGTTCACTAATTAAACTTTGATGGTTGTTTAGATCGTTGGCTAGAATTTAGAAACTCCTTTGTCACCATGATATACAATCGTACCGATCTAGATCTTATTCATAAGTTCCACTACTTAGAATCGTCGCTTACAAATAATGCTTTGCAAGTCACAAGTGCTTTAGAGTTTACTGCCGCCATAACAATCATCACGCGTGGCTATTAAATGAAAAAAGATTTAATAATAATCTTTTGTTAGTTCACAACCATGTTAAATCATTATTCAGTGTTTCAACAATTCAAAAAGAATCCTATATCCAAATAAGAACACTGATATATATAATATTACGTAACCTGCGTGAACTAAACAGTCTAGGTGAACCTACAGGCAGCTGGGATACTTTAATTATCTATTTAATAGTTTCTAAGCTAGACAGCGTAACCGAGCGTGAGTGGGAACAGCATATTGGCATTATGAATACTAATTTAAACGATAAAAATTGTAAAATAATTTAAATGACTTGTTAAAGTTTTTAAATGATAGGGCAGACATGTTAGATTATAAATCTCAAGAACCACTTAATAAGTACTCGAAGTCTTTTAATTTTAATAAAAAGATATATCCACAAAATATTCAGAGTTACTATACATCACATAAAACAAAACCTAAAACTGAACACACTCACACTTGTGTTATGTGTAATTCCAATCATTTACTTTACGCTTGTACTAATTTTTTTAATCTTTCTTTAAAAGATAGGATCAAATATGTCACTAATAAAAATTTATGCCGTAATTATTTACGTTCAGGCATAAGCACACAGATTGTTTGTTCCGTCTAAACAATGCAATCATAAACATAATATGCTAATTCATTTAGATAAATCAGAGGAGCAATTAAATACGAACATTCCGACCTCTGCTGTTTTATGCACTAAGTCATTCATTCACGTGAACAAAGGTGATAGCGAGCGAAATTAGCCACGGCAAACCGGTACTATTATCAACAGCGCTAGTCGAATTAATTGATGACAATAATCAAAAATGCTGCGCGCGCGCTCTCTTAGATAATGAAAGTCAAAGATGTATTATAACGAAAGAATTTTGCGATAAATTAAAAGTTAAATACTTACTGCCCACTGTTCAAATTACGGGTGTGGGACAATCGGTCACACAGTCTACACGTTCATGCGAAATAACTCTTAAATCGAGATTAAACGACTTTCATAAACGTATACGATGCTTGATTCTGCCGAACATAACAAATATTTAGCCGCCAATCGACTTAGATTGAAACATACTAAATATTCCAAATAAGGTTCATCCAGCTGATCCTCAGTTTTACACGTCTTCGAAAATCGACTTATTGATTGGCGCTGACTTATTTTAGGAGTTACTCGTGGATGGTAGGATAAAATTACCTACGGGTTACAAAACATTTATCTCCTTACAAAACATTTATCTCGGTTGGATAGTGTCTGTTTCATTCTATACGAATGCGATAAACAACAGGTTTTATGTAATTATACGAATTCTTTAGATTTTTAGACACGTAAATTTTGGGAGATCGAAGAAATTAAATGCGAATCAAAAACCTACTTACCATAAACGAGTGCAAATGCGAAGATATTTTCGTAAGTACGACTACACGGGACCCAGATGGTAGGTTTGTAGTGCAGATACCACTAAAGCGATCAGCTGATGAGCTCGGCGATACCTATACTATAGCAGTAAGTAGATTTTTATCGTTAGAGCGTAAGTTGCAACGTGCGCCCGAGTATAAACAGTTGAACTGTGATTTTATGAATGAGTACATTAAGTTATGAGCCTAGTGTTTTTAAAGAGGACATTATGACAACTAAGTTAGAAGTTGTTTTTAATGCGAGTGCTCGTTCCAGTTCAGGCGTATCGTTGCACGACATACAGTATGTAGGGCCGTCCTTACACACTGATATATTTTCTTTATTATTGAGATTTAGACAATTTAAATACGTAGCATGTGCGGACATCGAGAAGATGTTTAGAAATATTTATTTAAATAATATAGACAATCATAGTAATCTGCAACTCATAGTTAGGCGAAATAATCCTGATGATTCTTTGCAAATATATCAATGAAAATCAAGATGCTTGCGGCAGCTCGCGGCGGAGTGCGGCGACGACGTCACAGCACGCGTCATCAACAACGATATATTTGTCGACGATTTAATTACTGGACACGATAATAAAGAGACCTTATTAGAAATTTGCGATAAAGTGTCTTGTGTATTGAAGTCCGGCTGTTTTTCACTAAGAATATAGACTTTTACTATGGAAATCGAAAACACAGCCAATTATTCAAAAGAATTGTCACTAGGCGAACACTGCGATCGAAAACCGTTGGTATAATAATAGTGACGAATTGCATTTTGTACCTAAAATAAAGACATCGATAATAATATAACTAAGAGGATTATTTTATCCATTGTTTCCCTAATTTATGATCCCTTAGGTTTGTTATGTCCTGTAGTCATCGTAGCAAAAATATTATTACAAAAATTGTGGCTGTGCAAAATGGGATGGGATATCATACCACATAATATTGTTGAATCTTTTATGGAAATCACGTCTTCATTACATACTTTATCTAAAACATCCATACCACGGCATATAGGTAATTTAAAATTATTCGAGTTACATATATTTACCGATGCGTCGCAGTTTGCCTACGGCACTTGTGCCTATCTTCGAAGTTATGATGAGGTTGTAGCTGGTGAAGTCACGGTGAGGCTGCTGTGCGCTAAATCCAAGGTCGCCCCTTTAAAAACAATAACGGTACCTAGACTTGAGATGTGTGGCGCATTGATAGGAGCTAGACTGTACCGAAAAATTTTCAATCCGGTAAGTTTACCTTTCAGCAATGTTTTCGTCTGGACTGACATCACAAAAGTTCTCCGATGGCTAAGTATGTTACCTCACTTATTAAAAACATTTGTTCAAATCGTAGTATAGAAATTAATGATTTAACGGCGATAATGTCAGTCGGGTTGATAATCCAGCAGACATCCTATCTCGTGGATCAAGTCTGTCGTCTATTAAAAACAATGATATGTGGTGGCATGGGCCTCCATTTTTATACTAACCTATTGATAAATGGCCATCGTATACACAGATCTTGAATTCTATTCCGGATTTACCTGATGTAAAACAAAAGACTACTGCTGCATCCTGTATAAGTGCGATTAGTTTGATTCAATTTGAAAGATTTTCATCTCTTAATCGCTTCGATGCAACTTTAGCCTATGTGTTGCGTTTTATTATCAATATACAAGAGATCAAATTAATCGTACCTCAGGTCCACTAACTACTAATGAATTATATTTTTCAATACCTTTACTTGCAAGGCTCGCACAAATTCAATCTTTTCCCGATGAGTATTATAGTTTACAATATTGTAAACCTATCAAGTCGAAGCGTAATATATTAAATTTAAATTTATTTATGGATAAAGATAACATAATACGTGTCGGTGGAAGACTACAAAATTCAGAATTCGATTATTATAAATGTCATCCGATACTTTTGTGTAGTAAACACCCTGTGTTTCATAATGAACATCAACGACCCTTGCATGGCGGTCCGCAGCTGCTTTTGAGTAGCACGCATGAACGCTGGTGGGTGCTGCATGGACGTAACCTCGCGTGACAAATTGTGCTGCGCTGTGTTGTGTGCACACGAATTAAAGGCAACACAATAACACCGATTATGGGTAACTTGTCTGCCAAAAGACTAGACCCTGGTTTTCCCTTTCTTACATGCGGCGTAGACTACGCAGGCTCTATATTCATTTTAAATCGTAAAGGTAGGGCTGCAAAGTTAGAGAAATGCTATATTTGTCTATTTATTTGTTTTACAACTCTTGCGATGCATTTGGAACTAGTAACAAGCCTGAGTACTGAAGGGTTTTATTTACTGGCTCTCAAACGTTTTATTTCAAGACGTGGGAAACCTGCCGAAATTTATTCTGACAACGGCAAGAATTTTGTAGGGGCCAAGAGCGACTTCGCAATTTTTTTTTTAAATAATATCAATACAGTTAAGGAAGTTCGGCTACAGATAACATAAAATTTAATTTTATACCAAAGTATGCTACTTATTTCGGAGGTTTGTGGGAGGCAGGTGCAAATAGTCGCGTCGTCGGTAATGCGCACCTAACTTAAGAAGAATTGAGCACGGTATTAACTCAAATTGAGGCAACTCAATTCCCATCCTTAAACTCCTCTTTCCACAGACTGCAACGTTTAAGCCCGATAAGCCCGGCACACCTCCGTGTGGGAAGAGCTTTGACAGCTCCAGCTTGCGAGGATGTCGCTTCAGTTCCAACAACTTGGCTTCGACGCTATCAACTAGAGATGGGTAGGTCCGCCGTAAATTGGGAGTGGAATCCGGATGTGCATCCAGCTCAGGTGATGTACATCCAGATCCCGTGTCCGACGGACCCATATGGATCCGGCTGGCGGTCACCGTAATTCGGGTTGTAGGACGGAAAGGCACAGAACATGATTCAGTAGGAAGATCCAGATCCCGTGTCCGACGGACCCATATGTATCCGGTCGGCGGTCACCGTAACTCGGGTTGTAGGACGGAGAGGCACAAAACATGATTCAGTAGGAAGGTGTACTGGACGCAGACGTAGGTGTGCGAGCAGTTAATTTTTAAAAAGGATTTGAGCGATTTGATTGCTTGAATGTATGGATGGAAAAATTATACAACTTTTACTTAAATACAATGTACTAAAAAAAATTATAATCAATAAGTCTCATGTTTTAAATAAGCAATTACAAATATAATAAAATCTTAACTGTCAGTTATAAACAAAAATACCCCTTTTGGTATAAATAGAGAAAAAAAAAATAGTAACAAGTCTCATCAAATGAAATTAACAAAACTATAAAAACAACATTTCTTTGAACGATTTGAAATAATTACAAAACCAATACGCCGCCCGTCAATCGGATTCGGATCGCGCCGACCAGTCCAGTCCGCCAATCCAAAGCGCCGTGTCACCACTCCGAGGAACCGTATCCAATTGGCCATTGGACACGCATCCATCTCTAACGCGTGTGATGCGTGTCCGAGGATTTACATCCATCCGGACCTACCCATCTCTACTATCAACGGATAGAGCAACTGTGCCAGCACTTTTGGAAGCGCTGGTCCAAAGAGTATGTCTCTGATCTTCAAACTCGATCAATGGCGAGAAAACCGTGCAGATCTGAAACTCAATACCATGGTCTTGGTCAAGGATGATCTTCCTCCACTGAAGTAGCGAATGGAAAGAATTACCAAGCTCTATCCGGGCAACGATGGAATATCTCGAGTAGCTGACATCCGCACGGCAAACGGAGTGATTCGACGCGTCTTCAGTAAGATATGCCCCTTACCCGTTCAAGCAGACGACTAGCTATTGGAAGCAGGTGCTTCCAAGGTGGCCAGTATGTTCAGTAACTGATACGTCAAATGGAACGTGTTTACGGCAGCGGAAACCACAAACTCACCCATCAAAAGTCAATGGCGGAAAAAAAGGAAATACGAGACGTCAACTTCCGCAAACGCATCTTCCAAGTTTTATACGTGTCTACAAAAATCATTTTTTTTAAGCTGAAGATTAAACGCCTTTTTTTACTGAAGAAAATCCTACTTTAATTAATCGTCCACAAAGGGTTACCGGATAAAATAAAACAGAAACCTTTTCATAAATTTCGTGATCTAAATAATATGCACATGCACTTTTGTATGCATTGATATTCCTTTGCTGAAATAATTGTGGGCATGAATTGTCTTGGAGCAATTGGTCCAGATTAAACATACATATATAAATATTAACAAACCGAGAACAAACATCTGTGTTCACCACACAAATGTATGCCCCGACCAGCACCAAAATCAACTCGGGTCCAGGGTGTTTGTCCTGTAGGTAGTAATTTCCAGAGTTAATATCAAGCTCGGTGCGTATTTTTTTTTACAGTATCCTAATATGCATGTTTAATATTTCCAGCTGTTGATGCAGCCACGTTTTCCATATTGCGAACAGAACTATGTCGTAGAAAAATCTAATCAAATACTAAATATGAAACGTGACAAACCTAAAGGGTTCAGTTCAAAATGTTCGTGTCGTCGGCCACTTATGTTTCAGTAAAATATACAGTTATAATTATTTTTATTATAATAATGAATAAGGTTAATACCATATTTTATAAACACATGAGCTAAATAGTAATTAGTTTTTTTTTATTTTTAGTGTTAAAATAGCCATCATTAGAGTAAACTTGTAATAACTATATTGTATTGCACTCCAAATTCTTTAATCTAAAAATATTTGTTACTTCATTTAATAGGGAAAAAAAGGAAAAATAAACAATTAACTAACAATTCATTATTTATTGTGTTAGTTTGCAATCTCATTAGTAAGCAGGTTGCATTCCCTCGTTGCACAAAAACAGAGCGATTGTTTTTTTTTATTGAGGGTTGCCGATCAAAGAAAATAATTTCGCACATAAAGCCAAGCAAATAAAAGGCACATAAATAAAACATTTGACTATAAAGCTGACATAAATATATTTTTAGTGATATTATTTTATATGTTATTATGATTTCGAAATGTTTTTAAGTAATTAATTCAACCGAATATCTATGTCATCTATTTTAAATCTTAAAGATTACCTCAAGTATTTCTTTTTGCATAACGATTAACCTATAGTTCGGGAACCTTGTCTGCATCGGTAAAGATGCACGCAGTTACATATTCTTTGATTTGCTTTTATGTCTTTTATATATTTATATACATAATTTGGTTCTGACTTGCTTTTTAGTAATTATTATAAAATGTTTTAAAAATTAAGGTATAGTAATTTTTTGCGTAAAGTACTGAAATCAAAAGCTTATTGAGGGCCTGAAATGAACTCAACTATTTGGATTTGGAATAACTAACCAAACGTCCGATATTTGGTCAGATATTTGAGATCAAAGTGGCTAGTTCAACAATATGCGAATTCCATATGTAACTTAAATATTGCCAGAAATTGTATGCAAACATTATGCAAATTAATTAAATAACTACTTAGATATCTTTCAAAGTGAAAAAAATATAACAGACACACGAGAAAATTATTTAATATTATTATTTAATTGTTATTATTTAATTAAATCGATAAATTATTATTAAATTAAAAAGTGAACTCTCACATTGGTTAACAGAAAAATGTTTTATACACTTAATGAATATTTTAAATGTAAATCCTAAATTATGATAAATGTATTGTAAACTATTTCAATCTTAAACAATGTACCTTAATGAATATAATTGTAATTGAATTAACAAAATTTTTGTGACATCAAATAATAATGATATTATAATTAAATGAAAATGTTTGTTGTAAATTGCATGCTGTATAACAGTTTTGTATGTGGAATATAACTTTTTGTAAATAACTTTTCTTACCATTTATTGCGCAATAAATTAATTTCAATTTGAATTTTTCACTTAGCATCGAAAATCAGCTTCTCAAAACATATCATATACGGTTTCCAAGAAAAATGCTACCCCATTTTTAAATTTTATCGAAAATTACTAAAAATGAAATGTCATCAGAATCTTTCAATCAAAAAAAAAATAATTTTCTTGTGTATGCGCGTGATACGAAACTTAATAAAGATACAGATTGAAACATTTCAGTACATTTTATGCGGGGCTCGGTAAAAGTACAAAGAGATGAAATAAGGCGACATATATTTAAAAGCGCAGCGGTAGTTTAGACCATTGAAGTTGGTATTGTTATAATCATAGGTATAATTATTTTGAAAAAATACGGAAGTGCCCCTAATGTTTCCTACATTAGGGAATACATATTCCCCCTAATGGTCCCTAACACATAAGTAAAAAATTTCACCTCAGATTAAATTTATTAGGTGTGTCTTATTGTACATAAAAGCTATTTAAAAAGGTCCTATGGACAGAAGAAAAAAAAATTTCATAAATTTCTTGCAGGCTTCAGTTTTTCTGAAATACTACCAGTATTTACTATCTTTTCACATTTTATAGAAATGTATCAGTTACCCCTAATTACATTAATAGGTATCATCTTTCAATAAATTCTACTTTTTTAATTTCAATATTAATATATCTATGTATTGTTTCAGGCCAAAATAGATTTTTATACTAAAAATATCAAGTTCCGTTTAGTACTTTTGCATGAAGGCATATCAAAGTACACAATTATATACAACAAATCAAAAATATGTGTCTTTGTAATGTATAGACACTAAAGTGTTCTCATTTCTAAATGAAATTCTGTAATGCTCTTTTCCTTGCTATTAATATCTTTTTCGTTTCGTTTCGTTCACAGTTACCTTGTCTTTTGATACACATGCTGGTCTCTAATTTTAATTAAGGTCTTAGAGAAGCCGATAATATTCCAGTCACGGTCTAATGCGAACTTATACAACATAAAAGTTATACAAAAAAGACTATGTTATTTAATGCATAATACATGGTGGTTTGCATACGCGGTCGATCTATCACAATCACTTTACAATCTAACGTCGAAAAAAGGCGAAAAAAGACAAATTCTCTACGCTCAGTCCAGTATCAGTCTTAGTGCAAGCGACGTAATTGGCTACAAAACTCAAATTCTCACTTTTTGTATCAATTTGTCAAAGGCCATAAGATATCGCGTCTTTCTTTGTCTGATTTGTCTTGTAAGTTGTAAATTTAAAACTTTGATATTATCACAGTACAAAAGGGGGTAGAAATATTGATAACAGGTTAAACGGTAAACACAAAACATTGCACTTTTCAGTTTTCTTTAGAAATTTAAATTTTCCTTTAAATTGTTTACCAGCATTAAGAAACTAGTGTATGTCATAGAAAAATGGATCATGAACATTTTCATGCAATCATTTTTCACGACTTCAAGTCCAACTTGAAACTTGATGAATCGTTTAATCGACTTCAATTAGCTTTTAAGAACAAGGTGCCTTCTAAAGCAAATGTTTCAGTTCGGTGCGGTTTTTTGTATGTTTTTTTTATAATGGATAAACACAAAAGCTACTAATCGGATTTTAAAAGGTCTCTCACCTATAGAAAGCTACATTATCAGTGAGTAACATAGGCTGAATTTTAATTTCAAAAAATCAGATATCCCTACAAAAATTGCAATAATGTAGCCCAAGGTATAAATCCTACTAATATTACCAATTAATGAGGAAGTTTTAGAGTATTTATGGATGTTTGTTACTCTTTCTTGAATTTTGATGAAACGTCACAGTAGCTCAAACATTTAAATAACAAACAGTCTATAATTTTTAAATAAATTGTGTAAATTGAGCATATTTACGTTACACAAACGAAATGGGCGGGAAAATAAAGTAGGAACATTGGTAAAAAAGAGTGCATATGCAATTGGAAATTTTAAGAAATATTCTTACACAATATGTGACAATGATAGTGTTAAAACAGGCATTATATTTAAGAATAAACCGCTCCGCTTTGCTGTGTCATGCCTCTCTGCAATGAAAGTCTCCAGTCACGTCCGGTGCTTACAAGTTAAGTTTCGTGAAAATCCCCCAGTTTTGATTTTGGGTTCATTTTTTTAAGGATTAATTGTTTACGCAGCCAGTAATTTTTAGAAAAAGATTTCAGTTTTAATAAGCGAAGTAAAACTAAATATTTTTTTGTTTTGTTGTGTCAGTTCCTTAGGGTAAATGTTTTATACTACTTAAAGAAATGTTTGCCCAACTTTTATATTTATATTTATCTATTTTAATGTGATAAATAAACTTAAAGAGAAAATACTGTACGGTTTTTTCAAAGAAACTTCTGTATAATCTAAAGTTTGTTTGTTTCGAGCAAATGAAAATAAAAACAAAAAGGTGCATCTACTTAAGTAATTTAAAATTAATATCACACAGTTTATTCTGCAGTAACAGTTAAATTGAAAATGAAATGTACAGCTTTAAATTTAACCTAAATAGTTTTACAAATGATGAGCTGAACTTCCGGTCGCACCAACACGTAGCTGATTTTTAACTGCCTTCGCATGGAATTGTGCCAAGCTTTTGGTAGAAACATGTTGGAACTTTTGGGTGTGATAACAGGACGGTGATTTTTAGATTATGTGCTCCATATTATTGTTATAAAAACATGTGAAGAATGTGTTGAGGTATTTTCTTACTCTCGTAGTTTTGTATTACTTTTTAAACTTAATTTATTTGTAATATTAAATTAATTAGATAGATAATATACCCGCGCTGTATCCTAATTTTATTAAATATCTACAGTCCGAAGAAACTCACCAGCCGTACGGCCACACTAAGGGGATTATTAATTGGCTTGCCTATTCCAGACTTACCGTAAACTATGTTCACCACCCATGAAAATGCATTACACAACTAAAATCAACCTTAAACTTATCAGAATAAGAATTCAATCCAGTGGATTTGAAAATTAATCACAAACTGAACATGTAATGTCATCATGCCCAAGAGATTTTGGTGAGATCGGATAATTGCTGCCAATGTAAGCTCCACAGCGTTTCTTACACCTCTGCTGTGCCCAATTACACATTTGTTTTCATATAACATTTTAGAAAATAAGTTTAACAATACAAAAAATTTTTTAAATCAGGTAGTAGATTTTAGTGTTTAGACACATCCATTATAAAAAGATTATCATTATGATGTAAAACATATTTTTCACATTATTATCTTTAAAATTATTTAAAAAGTCAGCATTTCATGGTGAATGTGATGAAATTATTGACTTTTATGATATTTTTAGTCTAGTTTTAAACATTTTGGGGTTTTATCGTAAACATTCAAAGAATGACAACAATATAAATTAAAGCGCTATTGTGATGTATATCCATGATCATTGATATCTTTACTCTACACATCAGTAATTCATAACCATTACACTGGTGCAATATCATCAATTGCAAGATTAATCCTGCTCCTTGAGCCAGCAATTACCTAAACCGAATCCAGCAAAGTGATCGATTATGCTCTGTGAACTGAGCTGTGTGTTTTTGGGCTTAGCTTCTACAGCTTATTGCCAAGTCGGGGTTGAAAGCACAGAAGAAAATGTAAATAAACTGTATTCTGGGTACGGTGGAATTTTTTGACGTTAAGTTTCTAATGACAGGCCTTTTTTGCCTTGGCGTAATGTCATTCTTTTTTTTTCATTACATTCTTTTTCTTCATACATTTTATCAATAGTCTGCAGGGACATCGGCGTCACCATTTTAAAAACTTTATCGAACCATCCTTGTTGTATATTCGTACAGTCTTTCACTGAAAACGCACGTAGACTACCTACGACACCTACCGAAACATGTAGGAATGTTTCAGAATCTATGGATGCAAAGTATTCTACACGTGGGAGAATCGGTCTTCGTTTAAAAAATAACAGCATTTTAAATATTTATTTACAAACTAGTATATAAAATATCTATATAGCATCTAAAAATATCCTCCAATCAAGGAATGGAATTAACGGTTTTCATTTTTGATTAATATTTTTCGAGATTTTACTGGCTGTGTTATTAGGCTTTTCGAGCTAATGAGAACAGACAATTTAAATTTATTAGGAGGTACGGATTCTTGGTATTAAATTCATTTGTTTGGCCATCCATTGATTTAAAAACAAATGGACGGTGGATCTTAAAGCAGTAAAAATTTAACGAAGAGAGTGTTTCGAGAAAGCAACACATATATAAGAATATGAATAAACGCTATTATTATGAATTGGAATCGTATGTCATTGCGGTACAGCTGATTGTTATAGTTCTTGCAACTCACGAAGGCGAGCGTTCTTGACTTGTGGTAAACACGTATCTGTTAAGGTGTCAAAGTGTGCGTGAAAGCAAGTGGAGTATGGTCGGCATAAAAAATAAAAATAAATGTTTTTGAAATTTACTGTAGATAAATTATAGTCATTAAGATTTTGACAAATTATCACTAACAAAGGAATTTCAAAGTAAATAATTAAATTAAAATTCCCTATTATTATGTATGTACAATAATTTAATCTTCTTCGAATAAACTGTAACGTAACGGTCATTATTCTTCTTAATTAAATCATATAATTCTATCGTTCATCGAATGGAATACTGTTGTCCGTCAGCCACTTCTGCATTTAGTGTTTACTTGAATTCGAGGTAGGTATTTTGCTGCTTCGGGTATTGTGATAGGATGCGTTATTTTTTCGCTTTCTTCGAATATTTGACATGCTGACTCTATTTCGTTTCAATTAGCGTCGCGGGGACAATGCCACAAGTGACCTGAGCGACAGCTCACTTGCGACTGACCGCTCCGTCAGACACGCACACTAATGCGCGGTTTACATGTATTAAGTAGTTAAGTTGGTAACTAAATTTTAACTTAATTTTAAGTTACTGCATGTCACTTGTGTGTCCAAACGCATTAATTATTTAAGTTCATAAGTTCAATGAAGATGAGCAGTGATGAATCTCAAGGAATTCGTCAATTCTGTACTTAGATATATCGTAAATGTGATTTTGGACAAATTCAGAGAAGAATTTTATTCGGAAATTAAAAGCTTTACAAGGATATTTTTTTTTTCTAAATTTTTATTCTACGAGCATATGTATTTTAAATATTCTTCAACAAATCTTAAAGTTAAAATTGAACTCCACTCCGACATAAAAAAAAAAGAGTAAATGCGAAATAAATACGAGCTCTTGCCGCCACCAGCTTTGTCAACTTATGCACTTAACTAAAAAATCACGTCCAAACGTGTTTAGTGAGAAGCCCCGCCCACCCACTTATACGAAAAATAGAACGAATCCTAATCTACTTAATCACTTGCGTACAAAATTTTAAGTTACAACTTGTCACTTAACTAACTGTTTACACGCAACTTTTAACTTAAAATTTAGTTACAAACTTAACCACTTAACGCGTGTAAACCGACTATAACGCATTGTACATGTGCACGTCAAACTACCAGTAAGTAAAGCCCGCTCGCCTTCATGGGTTGCAAGAATTATACTTCCAAATTTGAACCTTCAACATAACTATGAGTAATGGAGTAGCTTTTATTTTAAATTATTATTGCAGACTAGTATTTATTTAAAAATATATTTTGTAACCAATTCACTTTACAGAAATTAGTGAAAATATAAATTATGTTTTACCTTTTTGGGGTTTCACAACAACTTTTGTACAATAACACCTGTTTTGTAGCTATGGTAAACGAAACGTTTTCTCGTGAAATGCTTGTTACACGTTATAAAAAACCGTGTATCATCGTTGCCATTTTGAAGAATTACCCACATTATACAATGCATCATGCATTTCATAAATAATCGACTGTCGCTTGTCCACATCACGATGTGGCTTGGCCAGATCAATGATAAGAAATCCTTTGTCGATATGGCCAACTTTATTTGATCATACCGTATACTTATGTATTTTTTCAATAGTTGTACAAGCAACTCAAGTATGGTACTAACTATATGCTCATGCTATTGTTCACTTAAAAACTATTAATACAAAGGACTTATGGTTAGTGGAAACTACAACATGTACTAATTTATTGTGTTTACAAGTATATTTTATACTTGAGGATATAATTAGTAAGGGATTTCAAAATTTGGGGGTTGAGAGCAGATACTAATGTTTTAACATTAGTGGGCCTGGGAATATGTGGTTGAAGGATATCATATAATGAGGTGGGATGGAGGGGACAGTTGAAAAAGATGTGGTCTATTGTACCAATTTCTAGACCACAGTCACAGAGTGGGGAGTTTCGGACACCTATCCTGTACAGAAATTCAGGGCTACAGCAATGACCCAGTCTGAGCCTACAAATTGTTGATGTGGATCTTTTGTCTAGTTTTTTATATTTGGAGAACCAAGGTTTGTTGGTAACCGCAGGTTGGACATCCCCATAGTGTTTACCTACCAGTTTCCTGGTCCGGTTCCAATCAGAATTCCATGTCACATTCAGACGTTCTTTAGCCAGAGTACCAAGGTCTTGGGTATAACACTTATATTGGTCTAATAATCCGATTTGAATGGAATCTTTGGCAAAGTTGTCAACTACGCAGTTTCCTACATGGCCAGGTATCCAAGCTATTGCAACATTTATATTGTGGGTGTAACATTGGTAGAGTACATACCTGATCTGTAGAATGATCGGCAGTTTCGAGCCAGTTTTAAAAGGATTGGAGTTTAGGGCAAGCACACTGCTAAGGCAATCCGAGAGTATTAGTGAGTTATTAAGTTGGTTGTCACTCACATATCTGACAGCCTCCAAAAGTGCGATTGACTCCCCAGTGAAGACAGAAGATTGAGGAGGACATTTATATGAGAGAAGAACTGAGTATTTTGGAATCCACACAGCTGACCCAACACACCCTACACTGGAGAGCTTTGAGGCATCTGTGTAGATCAGAGTCCAATCCATCCATTTTTCTTCCACAATGCTTATAAAGGTGGTATTGGCTTGTAGGTCATTTTTGGTCACCCCAAAATCAGGGACTATATTAGGAGTAAATATAAGTGATTCATAAGGGAAGGTATAAATAAAATTATGTTCACAGTGGAATGTGGTGGTAGGTGAAATGTCCAGATTGAAGTGGCTTTGTATAAGGCAAGGGGGCGTTTTGTTAGCCCAGTAGCTAGAGTTGGGGATGGAGGACTTAAGAGAAGAGAGTTTATAGTGTATTGGATGGGAAGAGAATTGAAGGGTTCTTGCCAAGAACCTGTCTGACAGGAATTGTCTTCTGAGTTTGAGAGGAGGTTCACAGCACTCGACTTGCATCGCTTTGATTGGTGATGATTTCATTGCACCCAAGATGATCCGCAGACATTGGCTTTGGATTTTGTGAATGGTTAGTAAACCTGATTTGTTACATGGCTCAAGTAGGAATGAGCCGTAGTCAATTACGCTCCTAATCAAGGCGTTATAAAGGAGTTTTTGGGTGCTTGGGTGCGACCCCCACCAAACACCCGAGATTGCTCGGATCACGTTTATGCAAAGTCCACATCTTTTGGCCAGATAGCTAAGGTGACCAGTGCCTGATAGTTTACTATCAAACACCACCCCAAGAAATTTCACTTCACTTGCTGAGGGGATCGGTTCGCCTGAGAAAGAAATGGAGATTGGGGGACAGATTCTCTTCCTCGTGAATACTATGGCTTTACATTTAGGAGTAGCAAGAGCAAGGCCATGTGATTGTAGCCAGTTGCCAAGGTAAGAAAGGGCATTGTTAAGAATAGGGACTGCATCTTTGATCACACCAACCCTAAGGTATAAGGCAATGTCGTCCGCATACTGAAGGATGTTGCAGAAACAATTGACAGACTTATCCAAATCCGAAGTGTAAATATTATATAATAGAGGGCTTAAGACTGAGCCCTGAGGGAGCCCCTGCCAAATAGATCGGGTAAAATGATCGGCGTGTTCATGTCGGATTTGGATAGATCTGCATACAAGAAGGTTGTATATGAAATATGTCAGTCTCGCCGGAACATTCAGCTGTTGCATTTTCTGCCTGAGTATTGGGAGTTGAACATTATCGTACGCTGCAGAGACGTCCAAGAACACCCCCACCACCGATTCATTGCTAGTCAAAGCTAGCCTTAAATCAGCGACGAAGATGCTGAGGCTATCCATAGTGCTCATGCCTTTTCGAAAACCAAATTGGGAGTGGCTTAAAAGGCCACGGTTCTCAACAAACCATTCCAGGCGGTTTTTAATTAGGTGTTCAGTAATTTTTAGGATAGTACAAGACATAGCGACTGGTCTGTAGGAATTACTATCTGAGGGATTCTTGCCATACTTCAGGATAGGGATTACCAGGTAGAGTTTCCAAGAATCTGGAATAATGCCAGTTAGGAAACTCATATTGATGGTGTTTAGTAACACCTCCTTAAAATGAGAGCCAGACTTGACCAGAAAGGAGTAGGGTATACCATCTGGACCCGGGGCAGTATCTTGTAGGTTGCTGAGTACTAAGTCTAATTCTTGGATATTGAAAGGAGCATCAAGAGGGTTGGTTGATGTGAGAATGGGGTATGGAGTTGAAATTAAGTCCTTGGAAGGGACAAAGGGGGGAGCGATTTTATCAAAAAAGGAGTCTAGCCACACAGAAGGGTTATAAGTATTAGGTGTGAGGTTAGGGTTTAAGGAACCGCGGAATCTTTTAAGTGACCTCCAGACTACAGAAGGGGGTGTGCAAGGAGCTAAACTTTCACAGAACTTTTGCCATGACACTCTTTTTTTCTTTTTAAACATTCTACGGGCTTTAGCCGAAACTTGTTTGAAGTTTAAGAAGTTCTGGAGAGTCATTGAGGTACAATAAGTAGCTTCAGCAGTCTTTCTTTGTCGAATTATATCTGAGCACTCTGAATCCCACCATGGAGGGGAGGACCGATGTTTGACATCGGGTTTTTTCTTTGGTATGTGCATGTCAGCGGCAGTTTGTATACATGACAGCAAGTCATTATAGCATTCAAGCACATTATCAGGGTTGGGTGATGGAATTGATGAGCACAGGGTGTTGGTAGCTTCAGCATAGTTGGCCCAATCTCCTTTGTCAGTTTTATACATCAAGAGTGGTGGGAGTTTTTTGGGTATTGATGAAGAAGTTGGGATTGATAAAATTATTGGGAAGTGGTCACTACCATGGAGGGAATTAGCTAAGGACCAGGAAATGGAAGCAGCCAAGTAAGGAGAGCAAAATGAAACATCCACGGCACTTGGTCTTTGATGAGGTCCTGTAATGCGTGTTGGACGGCCGTCATTGAGGACACACAGGTTGTGATCATCAATAACATCCGCCAACTTCCGGCCAGATGCATCATCAAGTTGCGAGCACTTACTGCCCCACAAGTGGTGATGGCAATTAAAATCCCCAAGAATAACTATTGGGTCTTGTAGGTTAGCTAAGAGGGAATGGAATTCATCCAGTAAGGGTATAGTAGGATCAGATATGTAAACAGAAATAAGAATAAAGTTTAGTATTTTGATGGCAGTAATATTAATTTCAAAGGAGTGTTGTGGAAATTGAATAATGGAGTAGGGGAGTGAACGTTTCACAAGAATGGCTACACCACCATGACCATCCTGCCTATCATCCCTGAGACAGGCACACCCAGGCAACCTATATTGGCTACCAGGGATTAACCATGTCTCAGAGATGGCAAAAGCTAAAGGGTCATGTTTGCGAGCCAAATGTGAAAGTTCATGGGTCTTAGGACGTAAACTCCTGCTGTTCCATTGGAGCAGCTTGGCCATGGTCAAGGATAAGGCTAGCTAGAGGGGTCAGTTTACTTGCAACGTTGTTCGGTAAGGGTATGTCACTAAATTTCTTGAGAATATTAAGAAGTAGGGATATAATTAAATCTAAGAAATTATCGTCATTGTTTGGTGCATTTGGGTCGCCCAGGGCACAACCAGGTTTAGGAGAAGGAGGTTCATATTGGCTAATTAGGGCCCTATGGGCATCCCTGTCATAACCAGGGGACAGGGGAGCTCTAGACTTGGGTTGAGAAAAAACTGTTTTTTTGTAGGTTTGATTGGGGACAATTAGTGGGGAAGTATTTGAATCTTTAGCAAAGGAATGGGTTTTCAATGCGTCAGCATAAGACAACCTTACAGCCGGATACTGAGCTGATGCTTCCTTGAATGATAAGTTATCTTGTGACATTGATATTTTGATTGCCTTCTGGCGTGAAAACTCTGGGCAGTTTTTGTCTGTTGCCAGATGGGGCCCTGAACATTGTAGACATGAGATTTTCTCCATAGGGACTAGGCAGGAATCTCCTGCGTGGGGTTGAGAACAGCGGAAGCATCTGGGTTTAGAGCGACACTTAGTTTTGGTATGTCCAAATCTGCAGCAGTTCAAGCATTGAATAGTTGGTAATATATATATTTCAACAGGAACGGATGTATTAAAAATGAAAACTTTTTTGGGAAGGGTTTGACCTGAGAATGTCAAGACTACAGAACCGGTTGGGACCCATGTTGGACCCGAGGGGCTCATAGTCTTACGGTTCAACCTTCTGGCCTTAATGATTTGTCCACACCTTTCAGTGGGTGCAATAGCTTGGACTACCTCCTCCATATGCCATGTAGTAGGGATTCCCCTAATGAGGCCCATGCGAGTTACATTATATGTTGGGATGTTTGCTATATATTTATGGGAAAGCAAATAGGGATTTGTAATAAAGTCATTAGCTGCTTCAGCTGTGTCAAATTCCACGGATATCCTATTTCTTCCTATGCTTTTTACACCATCTTTTTTAACACTTTTAACATTAGCTGTAAATAAGAGCCGACCAAAATTAAGAGGGTTAAGAGATGTGCCAGCAGAAGGATGAGACTCAGCCCTAGATATATGTACTATAAATGGACCCATATCTAAATTGGAGTATAGTTTGTTTTCAAGAAGGGTTGGGTGGGTGTAAATAGTTTGAATAGAGGGGCTGGAAGTAGAGGGTTCTATTATTGTCTTCTTTGGGCATGGCAGATTATAGTCTGGGTCATTAGGACGTTTCCTACTTGTGGTCGAAGTCGTCTGAGTGTACAGCTCATGGGACTCATCCATAACCTCAGCTCCGACCATTTCCTCGTAGTTGGGAGGGGGATCTGGAGGTTTGGGCGGGATAGATTCCCTATCCATTGTTGCAGAACATACAAACTACACAAGAAGGTTAGTATCAAAACTTACCAGCACCAGGAAACAAAAGACGCACACGGTTAGTATAACAACACAACAAACTGAGGAAAAACTGTAAAATTGCTAATAAACAGTCAAAACACGTGTCTAATGCGCAAACGCTAACTTGCCGTCCTTTCTGAAATGTTCTAACCACAATATTTAGATGTCAAATATTTTGCGACAAATTAGTAAAAAAATCAAAATAATTGATAATTATGGTGCACTTTATCACTTTATCTAAACCCCACCAGATATTATACATAATGAGCTACGTTATATGATAAATTCTACCTTATCACTTTGATTTAGATAGATATTACGCATCATAACTCGATATTATACATAATATCTAGATTTACGATTTTGGCTGTAATGTACAGTTCGGACGTTTTTAAACGCAGACCCGAAGTGCATGTGATTTTTCTACAATGTGTAATTTTTAAATAAGGGCTTTTCGTTTCTTTTTTTTTTAAAGATATTTCATTCGAAACTAGATGGCGATGAATAAAACTTAAGTCAATGTCAATTTTTTTGTTTGTTGACTGATCTTATGTTTATATTATGATATATATATTTATACCAGTTACATATTTATCATATATTTATTTTCAGTCACACACACACACATCGTATAAAAGATTAATTATAAAGTGTTCCTTGAGGTAAATTAGGTTATTTTATTTTATTCGTTTATTTTTCTTTACGTAAAGTTTACTGAAATTGATATCTAAGGTATATAATATAGATATATCTATATATATATATATATATATATAGATATATATAGGATATCTAAGATATATAATGAAGATTGATATCCTTTTCAATTGCATCTACCATACAATTGATGTCTACCTACATCTTGCATTGTGCACCTGTGTAAAAATATCAGTACTCATCGTTTGCCCATATTCATATTCAAAAGAAGCACTTTTGGGTGAATATTTTTTGTGTCTATCACTCACTCAGTCATTGCTGTAATGTCATACTTTTTTTGACTCTTCAGTTTTGATCAGCACCATCTAATGTTGAAAAAAGAACTATTTTTTTATTTTTAATCGTAGAATGAAAACCCTTCTTTGAAATTGTTGCCTCGTTGTTCCTAAATTGTATAATTAGTTGTTGCCAACTGATTTACAGTTTCATAAAAAATAATAAATAAGAACTAACGTTACTTGTAAGTTTTTCAACTCTTTTATTTAATTAATATTCATTTGAAAGCTAGGCGGTGGAGGCAACTTTTATTTTTAAGTAACAACGTTGGCTACGTTTTGTGTTATTTTCGTTAATTTAAGAAAGCTATCCTGGCTGGAGAAAGTGAATATACAGGGTTACAGATAAAGTCTTATTTGACTATGATATCCTAAATCCAACCGTTTTCGTGATATTTGAATTTAATTTCTTTATATAAAATTTTCTGATTTCCGGCTATCAGCTTAGATATTTTGAAATATGTAAATCTTATTATAAATACTATTTGACTTTCACATGTAAAATGTTTTATGACCTAAATAACCAATATAGTACGTAAAACGAATAAATAAGTCGTTGTAGACTATACTTAGAAATTACAAGGCCATACTGAAATAATGGTTGATTTTTCGAAGCATCACTCAACTTACAATTAACATTACATTTTGAATTATCACAGAAAACTAAACCAACATTATAATACAGATTTTTCTGCTACCGACAAACAATATATCACCACGAGCGATATTTCACAAAACATTTTACACAAAAACGGCGATATAGCTAACGAATTATTTTGTTGACGTTGCTTCGATTTATAGCTCAGTAATACGAACAGCCAACATACATTTGTTACCTTTATATCTGTAAAATAAACAGACGGTATTGTTTCTATTGATTCGCGGTTCATTGTACGGTTGGCATTATAATTCATTAAATGCATAGCGATTTTCAGAACGAAATCTTCAAAAATCTATACCTTGATAGAGGTGTGAAAGTTTTGACAGTAAATTCTACAGAAGATTTTTATAAAAAAAGTTGGTAGGAATGTTAATTACTGTGGTTTTTGGCATGAATAAATAAACTAATGGAATCATTTGCTGTTGCTGACCGTAAATGAACAAACCGCGTAGTAACAGTAATTTGAAAATTGACAGCATTTTGATTAGAGTTACATTAGTTCGAATATAAAGTTGCTTCATTGCAGTTGTTTAATATGGTGAATTTGTAGAAATTAGGATAGATAAGTAATTTATCTCGATTAAATCATTTGCGTTATTGATAAATTACATTTTATATACATAATAAAAGCATCATATTTCTAAGAAAAAATATCAACTCTTTAAAAAGCAGGAATAATAACAAAGTCATTGATTGGCGTATATACCAATAATTTAAAAACAATATTTTTTACGTCAGAAAATATCTTAAACAAAAATAGTTTAAAATGTATGAAGTGAATAAGAATGAAGTGAAATCTCAACGTCTTCAATAATCAAAAATCCGATTGGAAATACAATCCTTTCATCTCCGTAGAAAGAATATTTGCGTATTCTAGGAATTGCCTATCACGGATACACACCTTCACAACCAGTCTTTATTAAATTCTGCCTTACTTATTTTTGGTTTCTTCAAAGTGACTGGAAATTAAAAGTTATATAATCGAATTATTGTAAAATGTACTGACTGGTTAACACAAAACCAGTTTTATTTTTTCATTTAAAACTTTAGGCAATTAAGCAATATCGGTATCTTCATCATGTTGCCGTCCTGAATCCGAACCTTAAAGTCCAGAACCCAAATTTGGGATTACATTTGTATAATGAACATATTTTTTTTTTTGGCATGTGTTTGTAAACGGAAGCTGTAAACACACAGTTAAAAACGACTTCTTAAGTCCTAAATTTAAAAAAATGTCTCTAAAGAATGTTTTACTTTATAGAAAATCATAAATGTCACTATGTTTATATAACAAAATAAATGCCCATAAAAACATAATTTTTAGGCCGGGGGAAGCTCGAAGGAAAATAGATTGGGAAACCCTAGATCAACCTTCAACAAAATGAATTGATATCAAAATTACTGTGTCTGAGAAGCTTGATTTTTAATAACTAAAATTCACGCAAGAAAAATCTTTCTTAAGCGTACTTAATTTTTTTCAGCTACAGCATTTTCTATTAAACTGAGGTCACAAGGCGTATCGCCTCTTTTGAATAAGAAGTAATTGAAAAATATGTTAAGGTGAGAACACATATTAGCAATGGGTTCTTTTGAATATCTTATTTGCTTGACAACAGACAAACAAAGGGTTGGTTGCGTAGTGGAGAAGCGCTGGCAATGTGACGTCCTGAGCTTGATCCTTATATTGTAAGAGCTTTTATAACATATGTACACACATTGAACTTGAAAATATTATGAGCTATATCTACCAACCCACAGCTTGCAAGCATGATGGCAGCTGATGTCCTTTTAGTGTGATTAATATGATATGATTATGATATGACCACAATAGTGTCAGCCGCACCCGATTCTAGATTTATAGATGGTTAATGGTTCCATGCGAGAAATATTAAACTTTTAGTAATAATATCCTTGTACTGAAAATAACGCGCAAACAGGAAACGGAAATATTAAACATTTTGATTTGAACTTTGATGATAAGCATGCGGCACAGTGGTTAACGCATACTTCAATCAAATTCAGAAGTTGCAATTGAAAATTTACATTTCTATCAGTTTAACAAATGGTACTCATTTGTCTCGAGTCCAAATAACTAAAAAACTACGTACAATATCACGAATGAAACGCGCTTAACATACATAGAAATGTGATTTAATAAAAAAAAACTTACCTTTTGACGTTACATCAACTATATTAAACGATGTTAGATATGTTCCTGTAAGATGGAAAGCAATGAGTAGACACAAACTACATACGACCAAGCTGTGCTGATATTTTTGGCAGAAGTCTACGCCCTGCAGCGGAAGTGCTTCGGTTGAAAAAATAGAAAGAGGACGATATCTAAAAAATTTTACATTCGGACATTGCAAATAGTTTCATTTTTACATAATGGTTTATTTGAAAATTATATTGCAATTGTTCTCCAAAAATTTGATTTCTAGACGTTTACATAAAAAATTTGCAATAGCAATTAACATAAAACCTTTAAACTTTCTCCTAAGTCTATATAAATTAAGTTTCATATAATTTTAAAGTTTAAACATTTATAACACGAAACCCTATCAAGTAGAATGAAAAAGAAACTGCCGTTTTACTTATAGTAGAAATTGAAATATTTCTGCGAGATCTTTTAAAGCTCAAACATCGCAGGGTCTTTTTATTATCTGTTTCTTTATTATAATAGAAAAACCTATCCAGTTCCATTTGGTCTGTCTGCATCAAAATCATTCTTATTTACTTCTGTCTGCTATATTTTCTTATGAAATAAATATTATTCCCAATGGTATTGTTGAATTGTCTCTCAGTAAAAATGGGTTAAAACACAATGATTTGTAAATGGCGTAATGAATTTGTAAAACAGTTTTAATAGCCATTGATATTTTAAATAATTATGTAACAATTTCAAGTAATACCAGGATTTAAAAATATTTTAATTAAAGGACAAATTTATCCGGTTAATAAGTCCATAAAACAGAATTTCGTAAAAAACCGTCGTTTAAAGTTTAAGAAAAGTTAACTAAACCTAACTGCACTAAAGATTTATCTCATTCTCTTAGCTAATTTTCCAAGTTGAAATACTTATGTGACTGGATGCAGTAATCTGTATTTCTTTGTACAATTATGCATCTCCTTAAGTGCAGTTCGTTAACTTCTAAGTAGTTCGCTCTTATCTGAGAATTTGATTAATTTCAGTGAAACTAGAACGGGATGAATAACTTGTAATAAACCTATGAACATACGTCTATTACATCCCATAGATGCAAGAACCTATTCTTTTAGTATTCAATAAAAATACTTCAATAAAAACGTTATTTTAGATTTGGCTTTATTGTACATACAAATTTAATTGATAGTCTATGATGAAAATTCCTAAAACAATAACAGCAAAAGTTTGCATTCGATGGGAACACATGGAGGAAGATAAACGTCTACGTTATTTGCACGAATATTTGTAAGAGTATGTCTTCTGTGCAAGTGGGGTTTAAGCTGTCCCATAAATATATTCTATAAGGTTCAAAAAAATTTTTACAATGACTAATGGTACATACAATATCGTGACGTAAGACGCTAAATTTCCTACATATTTTCAGAGAAATATTCAGATTTATTTCTTCAAGGCCTTTCATTAATCTAAGATTTAGTGAGGTGTCTAATGTTTGCGATCCTGATCTTTGCTACGAACTAACTTTAACGTAAACGTGTAGACTTTCCTTTGTTTCGTATGTATATTGTGAGCATGAGCAACTAAATAGAGTTAACGTGTATACTCATATGAATATGCCTCACAAAGCAGGCAAGTACGTCGTAAAACCATGTGATTTGTCTAAATAGCGGTTAGTCTCGTTCTTTTAAAACTTTTGAAACAATACACTTTTAAAAGTGTACGCATACAGCAAATCTACTGATGCTTATTAATATTGGACATGCTATACCTACAGTATGTTCTACAATATGCATAAATCTAGTATAGCTATGTTGTTGTTATGCTATGTGTTACAAAACGGTTATTGATCGTATTGATCGAGGTACGTACCTTTATTACTAATAAAATAATAACTGGAACGTTTTCGAAATATATTTTATGTTCAGTTTTCTATTCGTAACCATTTTATTACATGTTATTATTTTCGTATGTAGATATAGATTTAAAGTAATCGTTTTTATGATAATAGAAGTTCACAGAACTTCAAAAGAAGTGTACAACAATTGTGATGAAATTATTGACATTGCGTACATTAGTCAGGCAATTATTTTGTAGATAACGCAGCTGATACCGCGATCATTATTTAAGAGATTATAACCATATTTAGATTAGGTAAACTATTTTAGAATACTAATTATGCTTTATCATAATAATAAAAATTATTTTCCAGACAGTTAGTCCTTAGATGTGTTAGTAATAATGATCTTCATAACTACGAGTTAGTAAACTTAAAACTAATATATAAAAATTACAAAGACATTAGTCTTAGGAGGAATTAGCGTCACGGTTTAACCCTGTGAAGCTGCATCCATCGGCGCAACATTGGCGAGTCCCACCTTGCAGCGAACGCTCTGAGAATGGTGTTGTATATCTATAATTTATTTTAACTTGGTCATGGCCAGCAAGCTAGCACGCAATCCCCCTGATGGTAAGCCTCATCCGCGCCCATGGTGCACTACGCCCACACGCGACTGACCACCCTTGTGGTATAAATTAATACGAATCAAATTAATCAAATCAATTTATGTGATAATATAATTTTTTTATTTATTTCATTATATATAAGTTATTACATCTTGCTCCAATGACGGAGCAAGTCAGAATGTATCGCTTCATTTCTTAATTCATATAAACCTCTTTACTCAAATGTCGCGGCATTCTGACGTGCTCTCTAAGGCTTAGCCGTGACGGTACTTATTATTAACTAGATTTAAGTTTCTGGTTATATCTACAATAAAAATAAATCCCAGACAAACACACCAACTATTTACTACATGGCATACACCAATTATGCGCCGGTGCGCGGGTGCAGGGGAGCGCCCACGGCATCCTGAACATGATTGCTAATAGGCAAGATTGTCTTTACCTGGGTCATTGTCGTATAATATCGACTGGTAAAAACAGTGACACCTGCACGTATCTATATTTTTATATGTACTCTATTCATAAACGCATAATATAATTTATCAAAATCGTTATGTGTTTTTTCAATTTAAATTGACGATGATTTTCATTCATAGACATTGTTTAAGTGTATACTTTAAATAATTGAATTTTTAATCATGACATTGTAATTCAAAAGGAATTTTGTTTTTTGTTTTTGTTATATTGTTGAATTTAATTGAATAGTATTGTGTAATTGTATTATTTATTGTTGTATTTACTGACTATATATATTTTTGACTGTTCTATTTATTAATTTTATATTTGTGACTGTGCTGTGTAATTTTTGTGATATGGATTAAGTTGTCTGTAATAAATAATTATTATTATTATTATTATTAAAGCTTGTGTTATGGATGACCATACAGCGAACTTCCGCAGTTCGCTAGGAACCCAGAATAATCATACATCAACAACCATGACTGGATAACAAACATTTATTTCCATCACACAAATTAATGCCCCGGCCAGGACACGAACCTGGGACCTCCAGCATATGAGGCAGGGCTATACTAACCACTACCACACTACGCTACGCTACTTCTAACAAAAAAGTTATAAATAATAGCAATTAAACAAATGCAATACATGCAGCTAAATCTTTATTATTATTTTACAAACAATCGAGCCACTCACTTGACACTTTCATATTGCAATAATTGAATAAATGTGCATTCATAACTTTACATAAATATGTGCTAATTAATGGCACCTAAAATGTACTGGACTGTAACTTTAAATTTTATTTTTATTATAATCAAAACAATATTTTATCCTCAACCGTAGATTGAACAGCTAGAGATTACCTAATATCATGTGCTTATGAAAGCTTTAAAGTAACTTTACCAAAACACTTTTGTCTTCCACCTCCATTTTGCACTCCAACTAGCAATAATTTAAGTTAACTGCTAAAGGCAGCAGTTCCGAAACAATACAAAATTAACCTATTCTTATCAGACCTTGCTTCGTTTGGCCAACGCCCAAATTTTAAGATATAAGACTTGCAATTTCTGAAGCTCCTTTTGTAAGAAACAGCGACTTGGTACAAATGTATGTTAATGTCAAAATAATTATACAATTTGCAATTTGCAAATTGTTAATTCAATTACCTACCTAAATTAGGCAATTTCCGGGAGTTCACATTGAGGACAAAGTTATGATCTTTAACACAAAGGCTTGCTTTTACAAAGTTTCACGATATTTCATGGGTTCTGAAAATCAGGCCAATGTTACCATTAGCCATTGCCGTTCGCAAGCCGCTACTAATTATGAGAATCTCGTTAAAATGTTAGTAGAATTCACAATCAGAAACGCGTACATTTGGATTTAAAAAAGTAGCTTCTTTGTTCTCTTCCTTGTCATGAAAATGTTACCTTCCTTTGTAAACGACACTATTTCTGTCAAAGGTTTATTTTTTCAATTTCGTGGGAAGTTTCATAATGATTCCTTCTACTCTATTTTATTATTTCACTTTTAAATATTTCTCGTAACTCTCTTTGTCTTTCAAAGGAAACCTACTTTTAAAAAGGTACTACATATTTAAACACTCACTTACTCATAACTGTAACATTCAAAGTTGCTAGAAAAAAGAGAGTCCTATATAATCGTGACCATCTTTTTCTTTTCCATGTTGACCGATCAAAGCGACACTACAAAGTGCTTTAAGGTGAGGAAGTACTGAAAAGGTTATACGATAGTGCACCTAGTTACACAACCTTGAAAACGTCAACGCACTGAGCTTCATTATTAAAATTTGGGTCTATATATCCCTAGTTTATATTCATTTAAACTTAATCTAGATTGAACAACTAAGAGTGAAACTTAAATCAATTATATTTACATTTCAAGAATGCAAGCATACATTATTTTTCGGTGAAATTGTGTAAAGTCCGCACTGAATTCAGCTGTTATTCTAAAAAATATTATGAAGATTTCATAAGTATTTTTTTAAATTCCTATTATAAGAATTACAACTTTTTATCAAATCAAATAAATATTTGATCATCAACCGTAGATTAAACAGCTAGAGATTACCTAATATCTTGTGCTTATGAAAGATTTAAAGTAATTTTACCAAAACACTTTTATCTTCCACCTCTTTTTAGCACTCCAACGAGCAAGTATATCTTTTTCACTTTATTTTTATGTATAGCGTGATGTCATACCTATCGATTTTCATCCAACGTTTGACGTTTTCTAACGATACTGTTTGACGAGGTCGTATATACCTCCCCTATTATGTTGGGCTTGTTAGTAATTCTACCTTCTTGTACAAGTAGTAGTGAGTAATTAAGCACAAAATTTTAAATTTTAATAACGTATTAGCTGGGACAATTCTAATTAGTTTTTACTTGCATATACTTCAAAAATATGAATGAACTTTCTTAAAGTTCTCCAAAGCCTTTAAGTTGTAATTGCCCTTCCTTGTTTACTTACGCGAAAAGCTTCATGTGGGACATTTAATAAGTCGTCTTTATTAAAGCTCGCCACAGCGGGACGCCAGTTTAAAATTAAACTTGTTTACTCTATGAAAGATATTATTTTATCAGAATATGTATCATATCATACACATGAATCATATTTTCTCGCTAAGGAATTTTGTGACCTATTATAAAGAGTATAAAATATACCTCCCTTTGGAAGACATTTGTGATGTACGAAGTCAATGAACTTGGAACACTACGTCATGAAGTGGCAACATACGAAACGAAGTAGAAGTATATGGCAACCAAGTCATCCTTGAAGTATTATCGAGCGTGCATTTTCACTTTTTTTTTCTTTAATATATAATATAATTGTTCTTTAATATAAACATTTTGCATAGTTTACACGTTAACGACACTAGCTACGTTTGTCACAGGTAAGTTGGTAGGTCTATATGTCTAAATTGATAGTTAATCGGTTATAACTAACGAATACAATAAACTAGTTTACGCCGCGGCTTTGCTCACGTAACATAAGATTTATAGGGATAGCAAAATAATATACTAAAATTTAAAATTATCACCAATATTTGAACTAAAAAATGTAGCATATTTTTATGGCAAATAAAATATACTATTATCCCGAAAATCATTACTTAATCAAAAGTAGTAATTGAAAATTAAAATTTGAACCATGTTTAAATTTAAACGTAAACCATACCGTATTAACAATAAGACTGATGGACGTCCATTCTGACGCAACTGCTGTAACATGTCTATATTTTTTACAGTAAAACTTTCATTCGACCTTAGAAGTCAATGCGCAGTAACCACGGGTGGCGAGGCGTTCAGAGTAGAATGAATGAATGAATGACTAATTAATTGACATAACACACAGACAACAAAAAAATAGAAAATTACAATTACAATAGATTTATGTATAAGAGATATTATATACAAGTATTAGGTAAAAATTATAGAATATACTTTGTTGGTTCTGGTATACGACCTGGGTTCGAATCCTGGGCGAATCATATTATACTTTGATTTTTTTTACATACAGTGCACTTTTTTTGACTAATGTTTATATTTCCATTATTTTTGTCTTTGTTATAATAATTTTTAATATTTTTTTGAAAGCGATATACTGTCTCATCTGCTTTACGATCAATTTACGATCTTAAATTTAAATAATGATATTAATAATAATATAATAATATTTCTAACAATCACACCATATTATCTAGCTTAAATTAAGTATCATTAAGAACTTGTGTTATGGATACTAGATAACGGATAAATAAAGTTAAGAAATATAAAACACATATAGATTTTTTTTTTCATTTATAAATATTAGAAATAAACTTAAATAAACATACATACACATCCATGACTAGAAAGCAAATATCATAAAATATCTACCCCTACCAGGATTCGAATCCGGGACCTCTGGCATGGAAGGCAAGGGTACTTACCTCCACACCAAACAGGCCGTCATACATACCGTGATACATTAATATCCACGTTCCGTTAGTTGTTCCTCAATGAAAACAAAACTAAATGTGTTAAGTTTACATTGCCAAATGTCAAACAGGTAAACACAAACATTGTAGTTAAGAGCCAGGAACTGACTGCTGCAGACTCAACTGTATTTCTGGGCATAACCGCAGACGCAAAACTCCAGTGGGGTCCGCATTTCGATTAGTCTATTTCGGTTACTTCCATAGCCTTATGACATATGGCATTCTGTTGTGGGGGAGTGCTGCCAACATCGATATTATATTTATTCTGCAGTAAAGGGCCATTCGCGCAATCTATCAGCTCGGTCCAAGGGTATCACTTAGAAGTAAATTTAAGGTAATATTCTTACTTTCCATTCACAATATATTTTAGAAAATTTAGTGTATGTAAAAAAGAATACAACCTTGTTCAAAAGAAAAAAATAACTGCACAATGTCAACACAAGAGAATTTGAATTTACCTACAATTAGCCTTACATAGAATATTATTCGATACCACTTTGTATTTTAAGTTTAACAAAAACTATTTATGGATTAGCTTGATTATCCTAAGTTCAATACGTAGGCTTTATTTGGCTGGAAAATTATTTTTGAAATCGAGCTCATTCAACGGATCCTACAGACTGCAGAAGCACTGTTCAGGAACTTGTTAAAAAAGAAACTTTGGCATAAAGTCAATATTTGTAGCAACAGTAAAAATGCACTATAATTTGAAAAATACATGACTGCATTTGTTTTCATATTTTTCTGACAACTACTACGACCTAGCCTATCACTCGGTTTCGGTTTGACGTCTACCTTTGAGACACCCTGTATATTGGAACACAGTGGATTCAGGGGAGATGACCATTGGGTACAGACTGCTAATAGAAAAGAGTTCACCTACTAAAAAACATATGAAACTACGAACAATGTTGTTTGCTTACTTTCGGAACCACCAGAAAGTGCCAGTGAATTTTTTTTTAATATTCTCGATATAATTTGTAATTCTTTTAACACTCACTTTCATTCTGTTTTCGAACCGGTAAACTCAAACTCCTTTAACACTGATCATTCGAGTTTGAGTTCGGACGCTGTCATTAATTTACACTCTCTGCAGATTACATCCGAATGTACTTATAAGTATTTATTATCAATCAATTTCAACAAAGGTGCAGGGCCTGATGGCATTCACCCAATTTTGATTCGTGCTTGTTCTTCTTCATTGGCGTTACCAATAACCATTATATTTAACAAATCTTTACGTGAGAGAGTAGTTCCAAATATCTGGAAGACTGCTTGGATAACCCCTATTCCTAAAGGCGCTGTTAGTCAAGATATTGTAAATTATCGTCCCATCTCAAAAATATGTCATTTAGGAAAAATTTTCGAGAAGTTCGTAACGGAATCGCTTTTTGACAGTTTGGATAATCACATAATTCCTTATCAGCATGGTTTTTATAACGGTCGAAGTGTAAATAAAAATTTATTATGTTTTTCTCGAATTGTCTTGAATGCAATGAATTTGGGCTACCAAGTAGATGCCGTGTATACCGACTTCGTCAAGGCATTTGACAAAATCTGTCATGATAATTTATTACAGAAGCTTTGGCGGCTTGGGATACACGGCGATCTTTTGCGCTGGATGAAATCTTATATAAAAAATAGAAATCAAGTGGTTGCTCTTGGAGGATGCCTGTCTGATTACAAAACCGTAAGTTCCGGAATCCCCCAAGGATCGCACCTCGGGCCCTTGCTTTTTATCAACATTAATCAATGTATAGCCCATTCAGATATGTTATTGTACGCTGATGATACAAAAATTTACAAAATTGTTCGTAATACACGTGACTGCGAATTGCTGCAGCATGATTTAAATAAATTTGAAGAGTTTTGTAAAAATAATAACCTATTTCTTAATTCCTCTAAATGTTACATAACGTATTCAAGAAAATTGTCTCCAATTACCTACAGTTACACACTTTGTAATACAAATCTTAATAGAGTCTATCAAATACGAGATTTGGGCGTGATCATGGACGCTAAACTTACTTTTGTCAATCATCTGGATGCAATTATTAATAAAGCATACAAAAGATTAGGTTTTGTGTTGCGAGTCAGTAAATTTTTTAAACACTCATTCACCTACAAGCTTTTATATTATAGCTATGTTCGCATCATCTTGGAGTTTGCGAGCTGTATCTGGTGTCCTTTTTATAATATACACATTGATAGAATCGAAAGATTGCAAAAAAAGTTTGTTAATGCACTAGACTAGATTATAGAATGGGTCATGTTTATCAAAATTACGAACAATCTGCAGCTAAATACAACATTGAACGTTTGAAAGATCGCCGAGATTACATGGACATAGTTTTACTTTTCAAATTATTAAACAACTATATAATTTCACCACTATTGTTGCATAATGTGCAATTTAGGGTACCGCGCAGATGAGAGAGAAGTTGTCGTGTAAAGGCGCTGTTTACCATACCTACAAGTCCGAGATGTTACGTGAATAATGTTTTTATTAGACGAGCCTGTAAAATGTATAACAATACATTTTGTAGCGTTGACTTATTTTCTAATTCATTTGCCCAATTTAAAGGAAAAATTAAAAGAATCATAGCAATTGATCCTGAAAAAATAATAGTATTGTAAGTACTGTATAACTAAGAGTCGTAAACCTTTAATTCTTTTTTTTAATTCTCTTTTTTTGTGATTAAAGTTTTTGCAAAATGCTGATAAGCATTCAAATGAATTAAGTGTTTGTCTATTTCTTACTTTCTGGGATTCATACTTTCTAATTTTAATATGTTTACAAACGTGTTTACATATTGTTTTTTTGTATATTCGTATTAGTGTTAAGTTTGTTGTTTGTTGTCAGTTTTAAATTAAGGGAACTATAGGTCAAATCTGTGCTCAATTGTTTTGTAACCTAGACTGTAAGTGACCGTTTGTTTCTAAATAAAATAAAATAAAATAAAAAAATAAAATAATTTCAGGTTTTGATATTAAGTGGTGATAAAAAGGGGGAAAGTTTTATTGTTTTCGTTCTTTCATTGTAAAGTAAATAACTTTCACATAATTTCATACATTCTAAACTTAAAATTACTTATAAGGTTGTACAGATGCTTTTATTGTCTAATGAGGCTGTCTCCTCTGGATAATAAAAATAATAAAAATTGCGAGAGCTACCCACATTATTTACGGCGATGAAAGTCAAAGAATAAATGTCCTGCAGGCTTTTACAGATTCACAAGTAGATATCAATGAAATTAAACAGGTACACAATACTAGGTTACACGGTTTAAGCATGCCATTTTTGTTATAAAAAACAAGCAACTTTGAAATATTGTATCTTTGATGATGTTACAGTGCTATACATATATCAAAAATCATTTTCGGATCAGAGGGATTTTTAAAAACGTAAAACTCAGCTAACATCATTAGAACAGTACAGTCTGTCGACTGTACCTATCTACAGGGGCTTAATTCCTGTAGGCATTTTGTAATAGCTTGCTGGTTTTCAGTTGACTTTGTTGATCCCTCTTATAGAAACAAATAGCGGCAGCATTACAAGAAGTCTGCAATTGATGGTACCTATTTCAGTACACTATCATCTCTAAGGATCTTCTCTATATATCTCTATACATCGGTGCCAGCCTTTGTAATGACATACGCAGACAGCCACGCAATATTTAAGTTTTGTCTTCCTATTTTCTGCTGTCTTCTTTCTTAATAATAATACTGCAGGCATCAAAAATAACCTAGTTAGGTTATTTATTTTTGACACCGCATTCACATGAAAAGTTATTATTTTTCACTTTCTAATAAACCTATATTTTGAATTCAGTTTCCTTTTTTTATAAAAATTAAACAAACTCAAATTCAAGAATCCTACCTTAAAGTTACCACTTCCAGCTCTTGATTAAATCATCAGCAGCAAGCCACTACGAGTAAATAATTTTGGACTTGTCAATACAAACCAAATGACCCAAATTACGATAGGGTTACTAGTATCAATTCAAGATTTCCATGTCGAGCTCGGAGCTGCATCATAATATCACAAAATGTAATGAGTTGCACTCATTAAAATAACCATGTGAGCCCGAATCGATCGAAATGACTGTCATATATGGCTCATAATACGTAAATTTGCTGTGCGACATTATGAAGTTACGTTATTTGTGTCCAGTCCAGTCCATCTTTGAAATAGTAAAGTTACTTAAAATAGTTGGTTTGACTTCTCAATGAACATTATATTTAACCGAATGAAACGTTTCTCTTAAAGGTACTGTTATTAAGAGGTTCCATTGTATACGTCCAGGTCCACTCCAGGATAGCACAATACAGATACTCAAAACTTTTGGTGTTATTTTCAACATACGTAAGCTCAAACCTATTGAAAAAACTCATGAGCGTGTTGTTTAACGTTGAGGCGCTTCATTGTACTCGTATGAGTCCCGGACTAGCCTAAGATATAGTCGCTCAGAGCACCCAGTGTGACTTCCCAATGTATATTAGACCGAATCGACTGAACATATCTCAATATTATTCTGTTTGATGTTAAGAACTTCCGTTGTATGTGTCCAGGTCCAGTCCAAGGTATATTTGACCACAACACAGTTACTCAAAATATAGATCATAACAGTAGGATTCATAAAGTTCGCTTCATAAACTCATTTATGGGTCAAATATAGATTCACTATATTATATATATTATATATTATAAAGTCCGCCGCCGCGTCTATCTGTGTGTCTGAACACGATGAACTTAAAAAACTACTGAACAGATTTTCATACGGTTTTAACTAATAGACGGAGTGATTCAAGAGAAAGTTATACCGATACATGTTATAAAACATACTCACCTGCCGCGTCTGTCTGGCTGAAAGCGATAAACTTAAACGGTACAGTACAGTAAAGTACCGAACGGACTTTCTTACGCTTTTCACATAGACGAAGTGACTTAAGAGGAAAGTTTATATGTATAATTAATTAATGCTTCATGTAAAGTGCTTGAAATATGCTCATAATTGTTGAAGATGTCAGAATGAAGTAAGCCGTCTGGGAGCTTTAATTGAAAGAAAAAACGATGTATCGTGGAATCGTTCCCCTTTTCTGATGTACAGAAAAGCCAGAGATGGCGTGTGTCTATCTTTTAATTATAGCTTACTATACCTATTTTAATGTTTGAGTTAATGGTAACATATTATGTGTTCATTGGAAGGCTATTTAGATGGATATGATATAAATCCTTATCAAACTAAATACATTATTCACTTTAAGCGTTGCATGCGCATTAAAATTGCCCTTTACGCTACTGATTAAATTAATATCTTAGGAGTTATCGCAATATAAATATCGTACGGCAAAATAAATGTTCGCTAAATACTTCAACCTCTTCCTACGTTAGAGTCTGGTGTCGTGTCGCTCGCTTATCTTTAATATGGTTGAATAGGGCGATGGCTAGCTCCCGCATAATGCTCGTGCGCAGATTTTGTTAGAGGTCCGTCGTTTCGACAATTTTTGGGACATTTCAATTAAATTTCATGGTTTTTCTTTATTTTAAGTCACCATATTTATTAGGAAAATTTGATTCTTATGATTTATTCTATTAATTGATGCCATAAAAATACAGGGTTTATTTTTGTTTGATTTCCAGGTGTGGCAAGCTAATTTTCATTTGTTTTTGTTTTCTTAATAAAAAAAAAGAAATATTTTCTAAGAGCAAAATCGGAGAGTGCATCTCGGGTGGTAAAACATTTTTCCCTCCAAGTGGCATTGCAAAATTCCATTCTGTATAATAAAATGACCCCAGAAAATACGTTTATTTTTATATGATTGCGTATCTTTATTGTGTCAATAGTAGTATTTTTACATTTTTGAAACCTATAAATCAAAGATGTAGTTTTTTTTAATTTATTTATTTATTTGGGTTTCTAACGAAAAATACACGTCACAAATTAAATAATATAGTTGCAGTGTTGAGTCTTGTGCTTTTCCAGTTACAAGAAACCACAACGTGCAAAAACAATAAACATATTAAATTTAAAAAAATATATAACTACTTAAAATTAATACAATTTAAAATAAAATGTAGAAGCAGAGTTGAGTAAATACAGAAGTGATTTAAAGGTCTAGGAACCAGCCTGTAATTTAGTCAAGATGTTCTTCTTGAATTTATACAAGTTGTTACAATAAGTGTCTATATCCTCCGAGTCCCTAGTAATGCTATTATAAAAGTTACTAAGTCTTGCAATGGTGGAGGGTTTTCCTAGATTAGTGCGGTGTCTTGGCGGTCTCAGAAGAGCACATCAATGACGCTGTATTCTACGCGGGACGTTAAAAGTTACCTTGGCCAGTAAACTTGAGAAGTCAATGTAATTATTAAGTAACTTGTGCAGGAATAAAAGGTTTATCAGTACGCGTCGTGTGCTCAGAGACAGCATTTTAAAATGTATTAACCTATCAACATAGGAATTGAGAGATCTGTAAGTTCCTAAGCGATAGGCAAGATGACGTAGAAATCTTTTTTGAACTCGTTCAATCCGTGTTGCGTGTACTTCATAGCCCGGGTTCCAGATCGTGCTGCAGTATTCAAGCTTGCTTCTGACAAGACTGTTAGACAGAAGGATTGAGGTGGAAGGTTTTTTAAACTCCTTTGAGTTACGCAAAACAAACCCTAGTGCCCGATTGGCTGCATTTACTGTGGTATTTATGTATTCCAATAAATTTAGCTTACTGTCCAGATAAATACCCAAGTCTGTAATCACTATTATTAATTCGACTTCGTTATTAATACAGTCCAAATAGTTAATAAAGTACCGTGGGACAAAAAATCCAATAAAATCTTTCATCAATTTGATATTTACAAGCGTTGTCGAAAATATCTTTCGCGTCGTCGAAATGTATTCTTGGGATATTTCGAAATCCTTTTTATATAAAGTGAGAAGTCAAAGTGTTTTGTTTTTAATAAATTGTCTGTCTTTATTTGTTGCGATCAAGCATTTAATGTTGGGCCATGAAAACTGTGACAGCTGTAATATATTAAAATAACGTTTAATCTACGTACGTACCACACCGAGACTTCATGATTCCAAACTATTACCTAGTAGAGTTACTTTGATTGATGAATGTTGTGTCCCGCTTAAAGAAGAGAACAGCACATGAAATAACAGGGACAAATGCAAGTCCAACTGTAAGCAACGCATCATTAATCTATAAGTATTCCAAAACAAATACTATATTAATAAATTGATTACACAGCTTATCGTGTGCATTTACATATCTGAAGAAAAATACCTAATATCAATTAGAGTTATTTGCGTATGTTAATACTGAAACCTATTTTGATGCTCTACTAATATAGTTATTTGACGTATAAAGGGAACTTTCAGCCAGTCTTACTACTGGAACAAACGCAATTCCAAACTTGGACCAATGAATTATTATAACTATATCAAGAAAAATTACTGCTAACACAATAACATACAAAATATTTTGAATTTGAATTTTTGAGTGCGTTCTCAAAGATCATCAATAATACGCGCAGATGCGACAAACTGTGTCAAAAGTACTTTTCAATTTACAAAATTCACATAGTGCTGAAAGATAGTACAGGCTCGATATCATTATAAATAAATGCTTAAAGTGCCCATCCATCTCATATTTGCTAAGAAAGTTATTGAAGGTGAAAATACAGAATACTAGTTTTTCAATTTTGTTATTGGTAAGTTGTAAGCTTTGTCTATAAATAATTCACAATACAGTCATAGACCATGGAATAAAATTAATCACCAAAAAGTTTTCTTTACTGTCCTACTTAGGAATCGCCATTTCTGAGACCTTTGTCTGTACTTAAAAATTGGGATGTTCCTCAAATTAAAATTGTTCCACGTTGATAGATGACGTCTGGTGCCAAAGAAAAGCTTATTCGAATATGCATATAGTATATGATAGGTGGGCTGAATAGAAGACGGCTCAATCGATTAATTGTTGTGTCCAGCTGACATTCATACCGATAGAGTGCGTTAGTATCAGATTTTTTACTGACGACTCTATACCTGGTACATAATATAAGGTATGTGCTAAAAAGCTAAAGTAGATGTCGTCTGTATAAATAGTAAAAATAACTTAATGGACGGGACAGACAGTTTAGTTCACGGATCATGCATGTTTTTATAATTTTACAAATTATCTGTGTGTTCAATAGTTACTAAAAATATATATTATACCTTCATTTGTCTGGATTAAAATAGAGGATTTTTTTATGTTTTTCTAAACGCTGTTTCCTGGCCAACGTTTATAAGAAAGGAAAATATCGCAGACAATTTTAATTAGAGTGCTACCTGATTAATTGTTTGTTTTACAACAAACATTCTTAAATTAGCAAAAATATAAGTGGTTTTTGGGAAAAGCCAAATTTTAAATTATTTTCAAAATTTAGAAAAGGTTTTTGTAACTTAATGACGACGGTTTATCGCAGGTTTTCTGTCACATGTTAATTTTGAAACAAATTTAACATAAATAATAAGATAAATTTAAAAAGATGTATATTTTTCCTCATTGCTTTTGAAAAAGACAACTTCGCAGCATATCAGATTGTATTGTCATTAATTTCTTTCAGTCACGATGATGGGATAGTTGTCTATGGAATGAGCTATTCCAGGGTAGAAAAGCAATGTTTTAATTTTATTAATACTTTTATTTTCCTAATACTTGAAATTGGCAGAAATTGTTTTTGTGTAGTAACAACAGCTGATTGCCATAAAACACAAAATAATAATAATACTAATAATTCCAGGGTAACTTTGTTGAAACGGTTTTGATATGAATCTATGATTATTTATAGGAAGTACATTTTACCGTTAATACTAATGTTATTTGTTGGACACCCAGTATGCTTATATATTTGTATGAAAACCAGTACCTACCGATCCCTAGAAATAAGGTCAGATTATCGTAGAACATTCCAAACATTAACCCAAAAATCTCACTAAATTCAAACTAACTGTAACAATCCCCCAGAAAACCCAAATACTTCATTCCACAGGAAAATTTAGGACAAAACTATTCTCATACGTTGAAGCACTAAAATTCAGCTCTTCAAAGTTCGGAATGAACTAAAATTTGTCATGTGATATACAAATCTCGTACACTTTGAAAATGCTCTGGAAATTAATGGATGTGTAATCAATCGTCTATATGATTCCGCCAGATGTTACTGATATAAATCTGCTGGATTTGAATATCTACCTGTGTCATTTGTTACATTTGTAACTGTTTATTTTGAGAGGTTTAGATTGTGAGCGATACAAGATTTTTTTATGTTTCAGAGATAGTGGTGAGTTCATAGGTAATTCAGTGAATGCTTTACTCAATATTTTGTTCAAGAAATTTGGTTTTTTGATAGATACTGCTGTAGAGTAAGCGTAATTTTGTTGTTAATATATAAAAGAAAAGAAAGCCTATTTATTATCCAACGTCTCATGCGTTACTTTGATTTAAGTCGCAATGGTAATTAAAAAAAAATATTGCACTAAATAAGAATAAGCAGAGCAGAGTGAGCGAGTTGTCAGCTACAAACGGAAATCATAAAAAAACTAATAACTCTTTTCCGATTAGTTCTCGCTCACACTGGCCCAGTCTGGAATATTCTCTTTTAAAGTGAAAAGATAGATTCGGTTCCACACAGCTATTTTCCACTCATGTACCTTTTCGTTTCAGAACGCGGGCATTATAATATTAGGCACACAAGACAAATAAAGTATTTTTTGTATCATTACGCTAATCAGATATGTACCTATCACGGCACAGAAATATTGGTTAATATATCATACAAGTTCAGCCGATGGTGTTTGATTTTTATCAAGCAAATGTATTTTGCCAGATTGTTAAAGCTTTGAAATTTAAGTGTTAATAAATAAGGTAGGTACGGTAGGTAAGGTAGGTACTTACCATCTTAGCAGCAGACCCCTCTTTTGCTACGGAGAGTTACAGTTAACAACATTCTGGTAGTGGTTTTTCTAGACGCTACCTGTGTCGCTATGTTGTCACTTTCACAAATCAATATTCCAACTGAAAATACTTGTTAAGGAAGTGAATATTTCTACGAAATTCACATACTCATATTAAGTTGTTTCTAAAAAGCAATATTATTACTTCAAAATTAGGATACATATTAATGCTAGCATACCTTGTATCTTATGTGTCAAAAGATGATTATCACAACAGTTTTATGAACTCGAAAAATAGTTTAAATAAAGATTTTGCATGCATTAGAAACGGCAAGAGATATTAATAATGATGGCCTTCTTAAATGTAACAAGTAAAACCGGGTTTCTCCCAACACGTAATGTATTGGTAGAAGGTATACTGGAAGAAGGCGCCCTGATACTATCCGGTGCTAAGTGGGCGGAGGTGGTTTTTCAAGGACGACAACTTGTCGCCATGGACACCGGATTAATCTAAAAAAAACCCCGAGAGCGGTTCTAAAACACAATAAGAATAGCATAGGCACAGTAGGTTCTGTGGATTATCTATGGATTGGATTCTTTGTTCTTTGTTGTACAAGTCTCGCCAAAATGGTTGCATGTATTCTCTTTCTTTCTAAATCCACTGAGGTGCCACACGATAAGTTTAATTTGAGTGAAATAGATAGACATTACGCTATAATTATATATTATATAATTAATAAAATATCAAAATAAGTATATTCCTAAAACACATAATTTACTTTAGCATTTATCTACGCATTTGCCTTACATATTACATATTATAAGAGCCCGAAAAATTATTAACAACTTTGACCTCACCACCAAAAAACTGCAAAGCCTCGACCATCGTCGGAAAGTTGCCTGTTTAGCAGTCTTCTACAGATTACATTTTGGAGAGTGGGCGAATGCTCTTTTTTATTAGGTTGAACCCACACCCTTCTTACATCGCACTACTTGACGCAGACAGGCCTTCCATCCCTTTATAGTAGCTATCCCAAGAAGTCGAACCAAACGCTTCGATAGTTCCTTTTTGGTGCAGGTGGCCAAGGTGTAGAATGAACGGCCCGGGTCTGTTTTTCCAGAAAACTATAGTCCCAGTTCTTTCAAGCCTCCAACCTTCGTCTTCATCGTCACTTTCCATCAGGTGACATAGAAGACAAACATCTCATCCTTTTTCAGTAAAAAAACTATCTTCCTTTAGTAGTGTACTGTTAAATATTTTTTTACTAATCATAAAATGAAATAAGAACTGGCCACTTCACAAACCTACCTATATCGTATATGTATCTAACATATATAATATGAATATAATATTTGCACTTAATATATTCTGAAAACTCCTATCTTACCTGTATTGTGTAAAAAATACATACACAGACTTATCTGTTTTTTATGATTGATTTTTATTATAATATTTGTAATAACAATAACCGTGTTATGAGTTCTTACCATTATTATTAGAATCTCCCAAATGATTCTATTTAAAGTTTATCACATTTATATGAGTATTTAGCAACCACAGCTTATTGTAAGGCCCCAACCAAGGATATCCGTTTTTTTAGGGTTACCAAACTGTCAAGGTGCAGAATATAAAATACCAACCTCATACCAAAGCATTGTTATTCGTATAGTCCGGAGCGTTGGTGCAGTCTCAAATTCACATTCGAACCCCTGTAGTTTCTTTGTCCCCTAGTAGGCGAGCGCCTAAAAAATATCTAATAACGCGCAAGCGATTCTTGCTCTTGGCCTGTTCCTGCGGCGAGAGCGCCGATTGTACCTACAAACATATCCCATTGATTGATTGTTATATCCTATACGGTTACCGTGTTGTATTAGGGATGAAATGAAACCGAAACCGTAACCGAAGTCAGAGGTATCATATTTTTCAATTTAGTAGGCATGTGAATCTAAGTTTCATAAATAAATTGATTTAATATAAATAAAACAAAACAATTTAACATTCATTAATCTTTATTTTAGATAACATATTTATTACATTTAAAATTTGATTCAACTTTAACTTCAATAACAAAGCACTTTAAAGCAATCCTTTTGCTGGCGTTTTAAACATAGTATATAATTCCGAAAGTAATTTATTGCTTCTATTCGGTAACTTCATATTTCTGAAGTCTGGTCTTCTGTTGATATGAACCTTTGCTCCTTCCTTTCCTGACCATGATTTTGCTGAAGATACTAGTTTACTCCAAGGCATTGGCCATTCACCACGCAAATACTGCAACAAAAATGAGATTAACGACATCTATTTTTTATATCGTATAACTTTTAAGACTTTTAAGACGTTCTGTAGCTGTGTCTGCTGTCTGTGCTGTGTGACGGTGCGCTGAGTCACCAAAAAAAAGAAGCGAGAGATGAGTAACAAGGGTTTTGTCTCAATGTATGCGGGCGGCACTTTTATAAAAGAAAAAATCTGTTATAAACAATTGTGAATTTAGAAAGTATTGAATAACAGATCCAAAATATTGCTGAACTTTTTCATAGGTCAGTGAGATAAATAATTACATACAATTATGATATAAATTGGTTTGTTTAATGAGGTTTTAAATAATTTTAATCGAATAAATACAATGTATTGATTGATTGTAAAAATATTAATCTGGGTACTGGCTATTGTGGCAACAAGGGTAGCAATAAATTGGCCGTCTGTATCATGGAAATCTGGTAATCAGCAAACAAACAAACTGTAACATATAAAAGCAGGTAGTACAAAAGATGACCTACTAATAGTCAGTATATCAAATTAAAGGGCAATTAATATAGATTATCATACATTCATTAGTTTGAGTCCTTCCTACCATTGTAAGATATTTTTAAAAATATATCTTCACCCGGATTTTTTTATGATTCACTCTAGGTAATTCAACTGAAAAAAGAACTGACAGATTGTTGATTGACTGTCATTGATTGTTTCATTCGACATCGTTTTTTCGACTTAATCATGCGTATACTTTTTTTTAAATATATAGTTTTGTTACTTTTTTGGACATTGACATTGATACATTCAACAGAAAACAAAATGGTAGACTGTCAATTTTTCGTTTGCGGTGTACACACGGTTTTCGTTATTTGTCGGTTATTTTGGTGATTTTGTTATCATCATTGAGTTATTTTAAGTGTTTCTGTTTTTCTCTTCCTCGCCTGGTAAGTGGTTGTACGAATTATCTAGCTCTTAATGAGCATGGATTGTCTTCCAATCCCTCCTAAGCCCCCAGACCCAATCCCGTTTTCTGATGTCAACAACTCACCTGACCCTTTCTCTCAACATGTGCAAACAAGAAAACGTCCAAGTACAAATCGGGATTCGTCCCCTACTCCTAAAAAATCTGTTTCGAATGCTCTTCCATCTCAAACCAATAACCTTATTTACACTCATCCAAGTCTTTTAGAAGAAAAATCTTACCATCCTTCTGACAAAGGTCCTTTCATTGTTCATGTGTCCAGGTCAGAAACTCACCCTAAGTCAGGCAGTACATTTAATCATTTAAATTTTGGAAAATTTTTATTTACATCAAACATTAAAAATATTGAAAATGATGGTATAAAGAGTGTTGGCAGAAATCGGGTCTCTGTGGAATTCTCATCTGCATGTGCAGCAAACGAGTTTCTCAGAAACCCGAGTCTTAAATCTCATAACTATATAGCTTTAATTCCTACATATAATATAACAAGAATGGGGCTGATCCGCGGGATCCCAACTTCATGGTCTATGGAGGAAGTTGTATCAACAATCTCCACAAGCCAAGGTGATATAACAATTTTGAAGGCGCGTCGCTTAAACAGAAAAGTGTCCATGGAGTCTGGTTCCACTTGGACCCCCACAGGATCTGTAGTGATCACTTTCTCTGGACAATGCTTACCTGATAAAGTGTTTATTTTTAACTCATCATTAACCGTTGATCCATACATTTTGCCTTCCATACAATGCTTAAACTGTTGTAGATTTGGCCATGTGAAAGCCCAATGCCGATCCAGTGCTCGTTGCTTCAGATGTGCACAAACTCACTCAGATGACTCTTGTCCTGCATCCTCTGAAGTTTCCTGCCTGCAATGCTCAGGCCGTCATTTAGTAACTGACAAATCTTGCCCGGAACATTCCCGGCAAAAGAATATTAAAATCACCATGTCCCAAAAGAACATATCCATTCAAGGAAGCATCATCCCTCTTCCCTTCAGTTAAAAAATCGTACGCAGATGCTTCTAAAAGTTCTCCTTCACTGAATCTTTCTTACAAAAAAACAATATACAAACCATCAAAACCCAGTCCGTCTTTATCTCCAGGCTATGACAAAATGGCCCATAATGCTATTATTGCTAACCCTCCATCTACTAAATCTGATAATGCCTTCCCCCCTACTCCTTCCTGTTCCCCTAATGACAATTTTTTAGAACTCCTGATTTCCCTAGTTTTGAACATTCTTTCAAAATTTGAAGACATCCCACTACCGTCCTCCGTTGCTAAAAAGTTATCCCCTATTGCTAATCTTCTTCTTAACAATGGCCAGACGCCTTTATAAATTATACTCTTCTATGTTAAAAATAGGTATATGTAAAAACTTATTTCATCCCCCTGTATTTGTATTGTTCAAGGTAACTCAATGCTCGAGATACTGCAAGTTCTACTCAACTGATCGCTACAAAATTATTAACCTCGTGTAGTACGTGTGTATACTAATACTTGAAATTGGCAGAAATAGTTATTGTGTCGTAACAACAGCTGATTGCCATAAAACAAAATAATAATAATAATAAACAAAATGGTAACTTATGATTGATTTTTCGAAATTATTTGTTATTGTTTTACAAGATTTTAGATTTAAAATTAGGGAAGTTTAAGGAGGAAGTTATGAGTTAATCTTTCATGTGTACTACTGACCATTAGCAAGTCAAAATCCCGTATTGATATTGACCATCACCTTTTAGTATTTACTAGGCCAGCATCATTTTAGAAAAGAATTCGTGAACCGACCTCAATAATAACATAAGATTTTTATAGCTTACCTGATCAAATGGCCGTCTTCCAATGTGGAACATAATGTAAAGTAACGGTGCCTTATTTAAGGGTATATCAGCATCACAGGTTTCTTGAACACCCAATTCTTTATAAATTCTGTCGGAATGCAATTGCAAGTGTTCATAAATTACCTGAAAAAAGATAATTGTAATGATTTTCATAAAAAGTTCATAAGAGTCAGTGTGAGCAGACTAATGCTATTTTTTATTTATAAATAATAATTTTATATTTATTAAATTTGTTTTATCAATAGTTCATCGGTATAAGAGTAAACTTTAAAATAAACACTAATACTGGCAAACTAGCTACATATAGAATTTACTTTGGTGCCAGAAAAATTATTCTTATTCTTGGTTTTATACACAATATTGGGTATTGACTAAATTTTTTTATTACATATTGAAATAGTTTATCGACAGTTAAGAAATATTGCAGAAGTAATAGTATGTTTTCAATCAATAGTTTTCTAGATACAGCGATATGTTGGAGAAGCTGCTGCGACTCGCCGAAAACCGCTCCATACAAAACGCGACCGAGTTGGGACGTCGCAACATGAAAATTATACTAAGAATTGTATGGGCGTGTAGATAAAATATATAATATACTTTTTCCTTTTCGTGATGTTTTAAGTTAGACTTTTTTATTATTAGATTGATTTATTATTAACTGATGGCATATAATTCTGTAAAATGTATGTAATATGATTTACACGCTAAAATCCAGCAGTATATAAACGAACGAAAAATAATTGTAAACATCTGTTAAAAGGCTGTACTTGCAAATAAAGAATTTATTATTATTATTATTATTTTTATAACTACGTAGATAATGCGTTTACATGCATACTGCCATAACAAAAATTGTTATATTTGATGTCAGTAAGCTAGTAATATTTAAAAAAAATAATGTATTTCATAATAAGTTTTTTGCTTCTTTTCGAAGTTTTCTAATCTAATTAAGTTAGATATATTATTTTTTTTTAATTTTTTTGGTATAAAATAATTTAAATTTTCTAAGTACATAATAAAAATTGAATTTCCTAATGGTTTCAAATGCCGAATCGCTGACTCTCATGTACGAAGTTTTTATTTAAGGTATTCATAGCCGGCAAACGAGCTCGTAACCCACATGATGGTGAGTCATCCACACCCATGGACATCGTAGGTATTTTCTTTACTAGTCATTCTGATTATTATACCGCCTCATTATGCGTTGGCGACCATAGGCTTCAGTTGAACACAACCACGTAAACATGATTATTATGGCAATCACAATAAAAAGGACTGCAGTACCGCCCAGACGAGATCTTAACAAAGAAACTCTACTACTGCTAAACAACAACTAACAAAGCTGCAGTAAGAACAATATAGACGTCTTGGGACTTATTATAACTACACAAATCACTAACCAAACATAATAAAGGAAATAAAAGGAAACACGTATATCATTTTCATGACACAGATGCCGTGAAACTGTCAGAATACAATTAAAGTCATACTCACTCGTAAGCTGTCTCTTCCTGCTGGACTCATTAATATTTGACTCGTCAAAGCAGCGGCATCGCTTGATTTTTCTGCATTCGATCCTGGTACCTCACCCTGCAATCAAGAAATGTTTAGTTATCTGAGCTGCATTACATTCATAAAATCCCTTTATATACTTTTGTTATCGCAGAAAATCACAAGGTTTATGCAAAATTTTTCTCTGGTAACAATTTCCTATTTGAAGCTAATCTTAACATAAACTTGAAGCTTTCTGAAACCAACCTTGTTCCAGAACCGTTGAAAAGTCAAATGTGCCCGAATATTGGTGTCCAACGATATCAACAACATTTTGAACCGCACTTATGACCGATTTCGCATCTAAGTAAGTATTAATTTGTGAGCCACAGATACGGAGATACATACTGTAATGTATGTGTGAGCTTAGGTAGGTAGGTATTGTTTTATATTTTTTATTAGCAGCTTGGGGGTAGTAACAAGTGTGTCAGGGAGTCAGTCTGCATTATAACAGTCAACCGTTATTTTATCAGGTTCCCGTAGAAAGCTCCATATTTCACATATACGTAAAAAAATATCTATTTATTTATTTATTTATTTTATTTATGTAGGGCTCAACTATGGTGGTTTTAGGTTTTAAAATGCCTAAGGGTGTTACCACACCAATCGATCGATGGTCTATCAACGCCATCGATCGATGGTAGAATGGTACAGTCGACGTCGATCGACATTTTCTACCAGACCAAATAGTAGAACTGAACAGTCGACGTCGATCGACAGTTTCTACCAGACCAAATGGTAGAATGGAACAGTCGACGTCGATCGACAGTTTCTACCAGACGTCGACGTCGATCGATAACATCGATAACAGACTTTTACACATACCTTCGAAATAATTATATAGGTGTGTGGGTTTCCTCCGCGAGATTTTTCCTTTACCGTTAGAGCAGTCCGCTGTACGTACTTAAATTGTAAAAACTCATTGGTACTAGGGAATGCAATCTCAATCTCGCGAGAACCCGAATACCCGAGATCTCGGCTCATTTTTCGAGATCAATCTCGAAGCATAAAATGACGAGATCTCGGCCGAGATTGACGAGATCGAGCGGCAGTAGTCAGCGACGCATGACGCGCGCTCTCTGCTCGGGAGCGAGTTGCTGACTGGAGAACTGGCGAAGGAAAGTGTCGGACGGACTGCATACGCAAACTATCCCGACTATTCCCAAGTATTCACGATGTTGGGCGAACGAAATAGAAAAGAATAAGCGGGTTGCTACTATTACAGACAGGCTAGATTAAAAAAGAGATGGATATCTATGAGTGTGGAGGATCGAGGGATATGTTTTTGCAATTTGCATACAACAGCTTTCTCACGCTGATACCAACTAGCTTTGAAACTGAGAGGGCCTTTTCAGCCGCTGGCTACAAAGCGACTGACATAAGATGCCGTTTATCCGACAGCACTCTAAGCACTATTTGTTTTTTTTGAAGCTATTTCCAAAAATCACTCTTAATTTAGTTAGGCGTGATCACTCGTAATCACTCCTAGTTTAAGTGTTTATCTTTGTATCTCATAAGTAATATTAACATAAGTACTTTCTCGTAAAATCGAATAAGAGATTTTACGGGTGTGATTTTTGTATTCATTAACATATTATATGCAAAAATTATAAAAATAAAGACTTTTTTCAATAATTCATGTTGTGTCTTATTCGCATCATAATCACAACTACTATGCAGTTTCAATCATGTTTCAGTAATCTAATTAAAACAATACTTTTCAAAATCCATTCGAGATCTCGAAAATGCCGAGATCTCGCCGAGATCGAATTTCTGATCCCTCGAGATCTCGTCTCGAGATGGCATTCTATAATTGGTACATTTGGCAGTAATGGGGATCGAACCCGAGACCTAATATCGATAAGCTAGAGCCTTAGCCACTGCACTACGACGCTCGACTATAATTTACGTTATTTATAACTCATAATTACTCATTTCTGAATAATATATTTCTTGAACCATGAATTACCTCCTCAAAAAATTCAGCAAATTCCGGATAATCCTCCAATCCGAACAGACTACTCAACTTAAACGGTTTCCTAGCCAAAACTACCAATTGCTCCAATTCTTGGGTATGTTTGTCATCTTCATCTATAGAACATAATGCTTCAGCGATAGCTAGAGCTATGGAGGAAGAAGTACTGTGGCTTCCGTCGAAACTTAATGAACTTGATGTGTCTGAAAGCATGGGAAAAATAGTAATGAATGTATATATTATAAATAATAAAATATTCAGTTTGTTACCTTCAATATAAATAAAATAAAATAAATGGTATCTAAAACTGTTACTCGCCGATAATGTACCTTTCTTAAGGTGAAAGAAATTTAAATGTAAAAACTAATATTTTCTCTCCTATTTCCTATTTTTAATAATAGTACAGAATATATATAGATAGTCATTTTAAACTTGTCTATTTACTGACCATTTGTACAGATGGATTCTGTAAGTGAATACAATTTATTAGTTGTAGTATTTTTGCCATTAAAATCGGCGATATAATCTTTCTCTAGATTTCTTCATTGTATACCTAATAATGATACTTACTTGTGTGTAGGCTGACTATTCGAACATGCTTTGGTCTAGACTTTGACCGAGTTTTCATAAAGTTGACATCGCCGTTTCTGTTGGAAGTCTCTGAAAAATCTATTTTTTTTTTATCAAAAACGGGCGCAAAATGATTATTTAAGCCAAAATGATTTATTACATGATCAGTAATGTACCCTTCGTAAAGACATTATAGTACTTTAAATATCAAAAAGTAATAAAGATGCAAAAATTATATACGAAGTGTTCGAATTATATTCAGGTTTTATTATTTTTGTGTCAATCAAATAAATACATTATATAATTAAGAACTCACCCGCATTTTCTTTCAAAACTTCCTTTTTAGCCCATTTCTGTACCTCTTCATAAACAACAGTTATCAACAATTGTAATAACACTGAACCACCGACAGGATTAACGTGAGATGGCAAAGATTCCTTCAAAACGGTCGAGGCATTTATGAGAGATAATGGAATGCAGTTGAGTGAGCGAGATAGACAGGCGAGACAGAGCGACATTGTCTGAAAGTAAATAAAATGTTGTTTTAACACCACGAGCATGTCATAATCTCGAATAAATTTTCATAGTAGAATCTTTACCAAACTTTGAGGTTTAACCAAAAAAGCAACGAACTCCATTTCAAAAAGATACGATTGCAATTACTTTTTCTTATTGATGTTAAAACACACATATTACAATATGTCATGACGACGTCACTCGATTTGACATTAATCAAGCAATTACAAAATTCGAGAAAGCCTGTCAAGTCGCCGCGGATCGCACGGTACAAACACTCGTCTTGGATGCCAGAGTTCGAGGTTCGGATCCTACCGCGGACAAGAAGATTTATTTATGTTTGTTGGCTTTCTGTTCTATAGATCAACGTTGTAAGAAGATCCTGTCGCCTTTAGAGAAGCCCCTAATGTAGGAAATCAAGATCTGTACAACGCCGTTGAAGTCACGTCATGTGAAGATCAACATTATAAGAAGATCCTGTCGCCGTTAGAGACTCATAGCGTGGGAAGGTCTAGAAGGTCAAGGTCTACAACGCCATGACGTCTCGTCTCCAGTCTATCGTGACCACGGCAACTGCAAAGATGCCGAAACGTCGAAATAATTTTAAAATTAACTAAAATATACGCGATAATATCCGGTAAAAAGTGTTTTATTTAAAGTATGAATCGTGAAAATTTAAGAAAATATATACGTCTCGTCATGTCAACGTTGTCAAGACCCTGACACCATTGGTTGAAAATAAAGCATCGTCTACCAGATCTTGTCGTTTTTCCTTCCCATCCCCACTCCCGTAACAATGTTATAAATGATAATGAAGCCAAAACAGAACGAAAAGCAATGTTGACGATCCTTATTGGGGTTTCTGTTTAATGCAAATGCTATAAGTAGTCACCACCACCAATCACCAGGGCTTTGAATAACGTTAAAAAAATTGGTAACGTTATCTCTTACAAACAGAAGTATCGTTATTAAGGGAGGTAACAATACCAAAGGTAACGTTATGAAAGGTATCGATACTTTTCAAATTTTTTTACCGGTTAATGTAATAACGTTACCTATGATAGTATCGGTAACTTTATTGATATTATTTCTGTCTCTTTTACTATCTAATTTGACTTGTAACCATAAGTTTGTAGAATTGAAATAATTAGGTAGCCAGGCACCGCACCGTATCGTATAACAAGACCCACCGGTATTACCCGAGCTAATCGCAAAATATTTATAAAGTGTGAGATCTACTCTAAGGAATATAATGGTAAGTAGGTAATTTGAATATTTTATTATTGGTTTTCTAATTGAAAAATATTGTGACAAATATGTGAATCCAGAGAAAAGCTTTGCAATGCGCTTCGAACATAAACGCCCTCGCCCCTGCGACCCCCATATCCGAATGCTAGGTACGTCCATCCCGTGGGCACTAACCACCAAGTAGCTAGGCGTAAGGCTCCGGCGTACGCTATCATTCCGACCTCACATACTCAGAGTTACCAAACTCGCCTGTCTGTACATGGCCCGCCTAAACACTATGTTAATCAGGCACAGTAAAATGTCTCTTAGGAACAAGCGAACGCTTTTTAAGGTTTGCATCAGACCAGTCATGACGTATGCCGCCCCGATCTTTGCCCATGCCAAACCCACCCATTTGTATAATCTGCGGGTAGTCCAAAATCTCTTCTGCCGCAGGGCCACGGATGCTCTGAGGTACGTGCGTAACGCAGACCTGCACAGGGATCTCGACTTACCTACAGTAAACAACACCTTAGGACGCTTTCCACCGCTTTTTTCAAGCGCTCCGAAGTACATCCTAACCCCCCAAAAAAAAAAAACCACCAACGAAAACGCGCGCGTGCGGCTCGCTTTGACTGAGTGACAACGTCATCAGAAGTAACAAAAAAAGTAACACTATTTTAACGGTAAATTAGAAGCGTTATTTATTTGAATTGAATCTTCATTACCGATACTTATTATAACGATAATTTTTGTAACTTTATGAAAATAACGTTATTTACCGATATTTAAACCGTTAATTCGGAAACGTTATAAAGCCCTGATAATCACTGTATAACCGCTGTTGAACCGTAAGTCTCAAAAAATAAACAAAGTTAGCATTCAACTAATTCCAATTTTATTTTTATTTTTACCAGAAAGCTTTGTTTCCAAATGTAAGATTTAAAAAATTAAATTAATTATAATACTACCAGGAAAGAACTTGCGAATATATATTCATTGGGAACCATTGAGCTATTCTTAAGGATAGGTGGACATAATTCACATGTGTATATTTTTAATACGCGATTATATGAGCGTTATAACAATTAACATAGTATGACAAAAAGACTAATCAATTACTTATTTTTGTAATATTTGTCAAAATATGCCAATTTTAAATAGTTCTGATCTTGAAATCTGTAGATAATGTTTTGGTCAATAATATATTTAACAGTTATATTTACCACATTGGGTAAAAATGTGTGTAGTAATTTTAATTTGTAAAATTAATAGCATAAGTACTTTCACATTATTAGTAATACTATGCTTATTTTGATGTACACTCTGTTCGTGACCTAATAAATAAATAAATAACGAATTAAAGTGTATTCCCATTTTGCGCAACTCACGTACCTAAATACAGTTTTTGATACTGTAATATATATTTTTTTTTATTGGAATAGCCAACTATGTTAAATATTATTGTAAAATATCTAGGATTCAATAATCAGTTTCTAAATGAAATACAAAAAAATCACTACACTAATTTTACCAAAACATCTCAGTTAAACTATAAATTATCTTCTATATCTATCCGAAACAATAAAACCTTAAAATCACCTGATACATAGAAGCCCCAGATTTAATAGCATTTACCAATATTGGCGGGACGAACTCTAGGGCAGAGCCAACGATGGCCAATAGTCCGGCCAACCATGGGGGTCGTCGATCACACCATACCTGGAAAATATTAGAATTTAAGGTGATGTTCCCACAGTGGGCTAGTTTATCAGCAGTATAGATACCTAGTTAGAGATAAATAGTTAGAACATAATATCCAAATTATTAACGCGCATTTATGTTTTCTGACATGTATGCTGGCTGGAAAGATTGTTCTTTTCTATTTCTGTTTTTAAACATTACTGTTTCGTTGTCTGTCACTATCAAATTAGCATTCTGTCATGTCAAATGTCAAGTATTCGGCTGGCTTGCGCCGGCGAGGAATTCGGTTTGACTCTGTTCGTTGCGAATCTTCTGTGCTGTGCTTTCTGTTACTTACGGTTTCCTTTTTCTAACAAACATGGCGTACACTTTTAACACGGAGCTCTTTAAATGCGACCTGGATTTTTGATAACTGCACCTGAGTATAACACGATCGATTGACCCGGCCTATCTACTACCACTTGAATCCTCGTTTATATTGACTACAATTCGCACTTATCGCATAATGTTAGTACTTATTTATTTTCTAGCTATACAAGTTACACCTACAAACAAATAATTTAATGTCTCACTGTAAGTTAACATGTTATGTTCCTCATAACACATCGCAGTCAAACTGTGTACCTTTTATTTCATAAATTTAAAAATTTTACCTAAAGAGTGCTGAGTTTGCTAGCCGGCTTTTTTCCTTTCGATTTACTTATATTTGCTTTTAAAAGCCGAAGTAAACGTTTATTTCCGTTAAAAAAATACTAATAAGATTTTTATGTATGATGAAATAAAATATTTTTGAACGTTTATATGTATACTAAAATTAAATTGTCAAACAAGATGTCAAAGCTCTGTGAAAGCAATCAACATAAAACAATGTGCAGTTTGATGTACACTATATTCGTTTCATTGAATAAACATGTATTATACAATCTCCATATGCTTAGAATGTATGAGTTATTGCTAAGACATTTGGACCAAAGCGACACTCAAGTAATGTTTACTACGCATGACATAACTCTATGACTCTAATGAGATACACTGTGATCAGGCGAAGTCGGCAGCAAAGAAATCTATTATTCAATCAAATCAAATCAAATGAATTTATTTGCGAAAAAATGTGTACAAATAGTTCTTAATTAAAATTGACAGTTCTACATTTTTTACTGTTAAACAGCGTGCAAATAGTTATAAGAAGTTAATTACGAAATGATTAACTATCTAAAAACCTATTAAATAATATCAAAATAGTATTAACAAATATTAGTATTTAAATGTTATAAAAATATTACAAAACATTACGATTCCTAAACTTATACATATAGATTCATTTAATTACAAATCAGTGTCTTTAAAATATTCATCAGTTGTGTAGTAACATTTTTGTATCGATAAGTCATATATTTTTGTTAATAGTCATTAAAATTTAAGTTTTTATAATTAAAGGGCAACTTGTTTTATATATCGATAGCCATACAATAAACATTTCTAATATTAATTTTCTAGGCGGCATATAAATTTTTTACTCAAAATATCTTTATTTCTAGTTCTTAAAAATCATGACTTTACCTAGTTCCTTAAAATATTCCTTATGTTTTTTTACAAACAATAACATTCTCCAATACCTATATTTGATGACGGGACCTACGTGTGATGCCATTACTACGACTATGTACTAAGTCACAGGTATCTTAATTGCTTACTCTTGTTCTTATAATTTAAAAAAAACTAATAACATAAGCATATTCTATTTTGTTTACAAAACCTACAACTGTTCTATGTTATAAAAATATTGTTAAATCAAGTAAACATTATGCAAATTAAGAATTAAGTACCGTTTTTTTTTTGGTAAAATATTGAAGCTCAGATTCCTACGCAATTTTTATATTAAAAGGAGCACTGAGAGTTCATTTCTGACATTGATTTTTTATACTTGAAAATTCTAAAAAGTTCTATGCGAAATTATTTGATTTCAAGTACTTTTATTTTTATTTTGTACTTATTGATACTAAATAGAAAAATTATCTCTCTCATAATCATATCAATAAGTCTTATTGATATGATTATGAGAGAGATCATTTTTCTACACGTGAAACTAAACGTCATGGCAATCAATTAAAGGATACAGTGCAAAAAATGTCAATCAAAAAAAGAAGGAAGATTTAAGTCACTTTATCATATGGTCCATAAAAAAATTATAATCAGCTATATCCGGGGTTGTAATTTTTTGGTTTTTCATTGGGGTTGAATAGATAGGTAAGGAAGTCCTTTGTCATCCGCTTGACTTGCTTATGGCAAACACCCTGTATAATATTTATTTGTTGAAACAAACAACTTGAGAACAAGGCCAGTTATTTTTCAAAAGTATTATGCCCATGTTGATTACAGAGTAATCTCATAAATAAGTAAGTTAACAAAGCCATTAAATTCTATTGACAGAAACATACCTGTCTTTTATCTAAACATGCAGCCCAGTCCCTTCCAGAAACTTCCAAAGCGTATCCTAATGTAGATTTCAATTCAGCTTTACTTCCAATACTTGCTAAAATATGGGTTATCGCGCCTGTCGCTCTAGCGTATTCTTCACTCGCTGGAATAGACACAAATTTAATACTATTTCAAATATGTATTGTCAATTAGTAAATTATAAAGTATTACGAGTGGTATAAAATAATGAACTGATAGGATGTCTTGCCCTCGAATAAACTAATAAGCTTTAAAACTTTCATGACTATAGTAGGTTCAGTCGGGAAATAAAAACATAAGTACTTAAGCAATCCTAGATCATGAAATATTTTGATAACTAACTAAAAATACCAACTGAACTAAGAGAATACATTTATTGCGGTCTTTTTGCAGGGATTATTCAAACTTATAAAAGGATTTTCGAATCGCAGCCGAGTGGCGTCAGTAATAGTAGCCTTGCCTCATACGCCGGGGTCAAATTTTTTACGATACACATAATACTTGTTCGGAAGAAACTATCAATTACGGCGTGTCAGTGTCATAGGACCTACATTATTCTTGTTTATATTGACGAACTCTGCAATCTAAAATTACCTAAAGTAAACACCTTTGCGGATAAAACTGTAATAGTTTGTACAGCTAAAAATCGGCAAGAATTAGGAACATTAGCGGATATGAACTTCAATTCTGTCACAACTTGGCTAAATAAAAACTTCCTAACATTAAATAAAGATATAACGAAATATATTAACTTCAGAATCCGTACCAATAAGCCACCACCTCCAGATTTATTACAAATAAAATTTCATGATTGTCAACATAAAGATACTTGTAACTGCTATTGTTTAAATAATACCTATTTTATAAGATATCTTGGAGTTATAATTGACCAGCACTTATCTTTGAAAGAACACATTTCATGTTAAAAATTGTGTATTGCTCTGTGTCCACTCCAATTACGAAGCTATTGAATCTTGGCGTGGGGCAGTTCTTATAAAACAAAGTTGCTAAAATTAGAACGTGCAAAACCTGCATTAAAAACAATGTTGTTCAAACCAATAAGATACTCTTCTTTTAGCTTTTACAACAAAATAAACTTACTATCCCTTTACATTATTTATATTTAAACTGTATTGCTTTATCAACACAAATTACCCTCGATTTCAGAACAAATAAAAGAAGAAAAGATAAAGTATGCAAACCATCAATAGCAAATAACTTCAGTTCATCTCTGGGCCCGTTTGTATATAACAGGGTATCAAAAAGACGTTAAGATGCAACACCTACCTCCATTTCTATGTAAAATAAAGGTGGGATCATACTTGTGCGAGCTGACTTATGTGAGTTTAATTAACCCCATACATTATAACAATAGTGTAAGTATAATAATGCGTAAGTACAATAATTTGAAAGTATAATAATTTCATGGTTTAACTACTAATATTATTAATATGCACTGTATGTACATAGAGCACCTATATTTAATTACTGTTGCGTAATGAACATTGGTACCTAAATTTGTTGTTATTAGTCCTACCAGAGACTAGTAAATAACTATAGACTAACCATGTCTAACAAAATTTTGTGACTTGAAAAATAGTTGTTTTTAAGATAGAGAGATGGCGTTAGTTGTATTAGATTTACAAGTTATTTAAATTTAATAAAAATAATTCGTAAAAAAACTTAAGATGGAACTGTTTACAAAATCATTTGATATTTCATTGCAAGTACTATCCGTAGGTATCAGGCGACAACAGACGTTGCCAGCTAGTGCATTATATTATTTGATGCTATGTTGCCGCTCTTATAATTCAGTAACAGAAATCTTTACACCTACCCGGATATTATTTGTAGTGTTACTGGATTACTGTATTGCCAATATATAATTTTTTCCACAAAAATATAGCATTCATCTCCACAGTTTGTTCTTATCTGCCTTAACATAATAAAACGAATTTCAGTGCATTTAATTAATAGGTTTTTTATATTTTAATTTATTTCTTAATATCGATAAAAATGATGTCTTACTAAGTGCATAATTTTTATTTATAATGCATAGGTATAGCTCATAACTATTTTACAATAGTTAAAAAAATATTTTCTTGCTGGATGGATTTTGAAATATTTTGTAAATATTGTATTTAGACACTTATAACTTAAATCAACTTTTTTTGTTCTTTTTATGACAACATTTTATTTGTTTGACAATTTGAATTCTTTGTCGTTTATTGTTGTTGCTATGGGTGTGTGTTTGTTTTGGAACTTTTCCCTGCATTTCTTTGAATTCACAATTTTTCTGCTCGCCTACTGTGACTCGTGCCGATCAAAGAAAATAATTTCGCACATAAATCCAAAGAAATAAAAAGCACAAAATAAAATATTTGACTATAAAGCTGACATAAATATATTTTTTGTGATATTATTTAATATGTTATGATTTTGACACTTTTTAAAGTAATTAACACAACTGAATATCTATGTCATCTATTTTAAATCACAAAGGTTCCCTCAAGTATTTCTTTTTCCATAATGATTCCCCTATAGTTCGAGAACCTTGTCTCTGTCGGTAAAGATGCACGCAGTTACATATTCTTTGATTTGTTTATTTGTTTATGTCTTTTATATATTTATATACATAATTTGGTTCTGACTTTCTTTTTAGTAATTATTATAAAATGTTATAAAAATTAAGGTATAGTCATTTTTTGCGTAAAGTACTGAACAAAAGCTTATTGAGGGCCTGGAATGAACTCAACTATTTACTTGCTAAGGTTTCAGGTTATTTGACAACGCCATCTAGCAGTTTTAATCCGTATTAATATACAAATATTTTGCATTACGTTTTGCGTCAATAATTCATATAAAAATTAAAGACGACAAGGTTGGTCCAAGCTATTTGAGAGCGACATCTAGTTATAGATGGTCAGTCTATAGTTATTTACTAGTCTCTGGTCCTACTAATATACTATGTTAAATTAGTTATATACAAATTTATACAGCTTTCATATTAGTACAGTGAGTATTCTAAACTCCATTATTACAATCCTTTTAAATAAAAATTTATAAATTTGTAATACATGGCTTGCTCGACAGGCTGCTTAAATGTGATAAATTTAATTCAAGAAGCTTGTAAAATAATCAAAAGAAGTTTCAGAACGGCTGTAAAAAGGCATTTACTTCTACTATTTAACTGGTGCTGGGGTATACTACTAATCCGTGATACAGTGTTGTATCACTAATGCGGCGTGTAGGGTTTACTAATATTAACTACTAAAATGTTAACTACAGGTCATGCAACTAGTTATGTTCAGTTCAGCATCATCATTAGCAGAACACAAACAACTTAACATATAAATCAACAATAATGGCCATGTCTCCAAAATAATTTGTGGAAACAGTAAAAGTTTCTTACCATTACAATCGGGCTTGAATCTACAAAATCCGTCAACGGTACACAGAAATCCGCCACACTTTTTGTCTCTCTCACTCACACTATACCACAATCCATCGGCCGGCCATTTTGAATTGTCCACTGACATTTGATTTATTGAATGTATAAGCAGATTGCGAGCTAAATGACAGTTTCGCATCATAAGTACCTAAAAGTACGTAAACTTTCAATTAGATAATTTTGATAATATAATATTCTAACATTTTAGATATGTTTTTACTTCGACAAATCCTTTAAGATATCTTATAAAGCAGACATGTTGATAACACTAGCAGTAGTAGTATTAATAGTAAGTATTTGTCGTCTTCTAAAATTACTTTTTTATTTCCGATGAATAGAAAAATATGAAATATTCCACAAAGATTGAGTCTTTGTACTACGTTGTAGTAGTAGTGGTAGTAGTAGTAGTAATAGTCGTAGTAGTAGTCGTAGTAATAGTCGTAGTAGTAGTAGTAGTAGTAAGTTAGTATTTAGCACTCATAATAATTATCCTTTACACAATACACTTTAAAACCATATCTTAGGAGTTACTGCAAAAACAAAACTATCGCGCCTAAATATAAATTCGCTTCCTGTCGCTACACAAACCGAGCGGTTACCTAGGTAATGGCTGTAAAGGCTTTACCAGACTTTAAGGACTGTATTTGTCATGTTTTGATGATATCTATGGCGATTGATGAATTAGATACTTAGGTATTCGATCATTTTATAAAGACGTCACGTGTGATCTAAGGCTGAGGTAGCCCAATATACAAATTTTTTATACGTTTTAATTTTAATGTTTTTATGGAAGGTTGCAGTCACGTTGGAAAACCATTCTCATTACTTTCTGATAATATTTCTAGGGCTTTTATTACACCACTGGGCAACGAAAATATATGTTTTATTTTTAAACCCAGTAAACCCAATCACTTTAACTGTAATTACGACTACAGACGTCTTCTCTACTTCAAGGCGTTAAGTTATTCTAAACGATATCAAATATTCGCAGAGCTAAAATTAGTGAGTTTCAACTATTCTAAATTCAAATTCATATAAAATTCTAGCAGTCATTAGTTTTAATTCCTACCTTCACCAATAAAGCCCAAGAAGGTTGAGGTTGCGCCAAGAGCACGGTCAATTCAAGACCTATAGCTGTCTTCTTTGGAAGATCTTGCGTACTTTTTACGATAATATCGTCTACTCCACCAAATAACCTTGGACTAGCAAAGGTGAACCAAGGAGACGGTCCTTCTTTTATTGCAGTTGCTTCTTCGTGTTTAAAAGCCTTGAAATCAGGGTGAAAAATGTTAAGTAATGTAGTAGGTACTGTGGGAAGTAAAATCAAGTAAGTACAGTTTTAAATTGAATCGGGAATAAAGAATTAAGTCGAAATTATGTAACTAAGAAAGTAAGTGAGTAGTAAAGTAAAGAAGCGAAGAGTAACTTTATGGTGTCCTTTTTTTAATAAAGTAATACTTTGTAATTATGATGGTGGATTTAGTAATTAATTTAATACAAAATGAATTTAATTAATTTAAAAACTATAAAGAAATAATAATAAAAAAAATGTTATTACATTAGAAAGTTTAGTAATTGCATAGTTATTATCAGATGTTAGTTAAACTGTTTACTAACTAATTAATAAACGACAAAAACAACTTCGTGACACGAAAAAAATTCATTAGAAAAATATTTGTCCATTCCAGGAATAAAACCCTTTACCACCAGCGTATAAAACAGATCTACTACTATTTACAAATCCATTAGTTTACTGAGAATCTAGATTAAAATCCAACGCTCTGGCTCATATATCTAAAACAGTTTAAATTATAATATAAATTAAAGTATATAATTTATGGTAAGTATAAATTAAACTTCAACTGAATAAAAAATAATAATAACAACTTACCTGATGAATAAAATGAACTTCAGCCCCTCTGTACACCAAACATTTAAACAGTTCGTTGCACTTCGCATGAACATCTCTAACATCTCTAGATTGACACTTCACGTCAAGTCCAGCCAAATCGGAGCCATTTGAACAGATTGAAGGCAAAAGTTGAGCGACACAGAGAAGCAAGTTTAATATGTCGTTTATTAATAATGGAGTTGTCGAGTCTGTTGTTAATGTCTGAAAGATATTAAGAAGATAAATGTTAGTTTAGGATTAAATCCGCAACTAATATTTGGGTTTAGGGTGACTAGATATATAAAAGGTATTATATCTTCTATCCAATGTTTTGGAGAGTTTTGGTAACACAGTGCTTGGGTTGAAGCAGGTGGCAACGATGCTCATTTTTGTAATAATAATCCACAGACAAACACGCCAACTATATGACTCCAAATTAAGCAGAGCTTATGTCATGGATACAGCGAACTGGGTTGGAACCCAGAACAAAAATACAAACAAGCATGACCCGAAAACAAACATCTATGTTCATCACACAAATGAATGCTTCGATCAGGACTTGAACCTGGGACCCCGGCATATGAGGCAGGGCTACTATGCACTACGCTACTCGGTTTTTTATGCTATATAAAGATTACATAGGGTGGTTTTTTGAGAAGGGCGGTGATGGCCAAGTCCGAAACCACGAGAGTTAGGGAAAAGTCGTGAAAGGAGTCATGCCCTCTAATTATAAGAAAACAATAAATGCATATTTATTGTTTTCAAAAATCTTTTACTTTTGACGGAAATGGACCTGAATGATTTTTTAAAAAAAATTACATCCTGTACTATTGAACCAATGGATTCTGTTGCTTATAAGGATCAATCTTTGAAAATAAACGTTTTACTAAAAAATAAAAGGAAATAGCAAATTTTTACGATTTACTTTTAGTATCTCAATTTTACCTAACTAATGAGTTGCTCAAAATGGTTTCCACTGATTGAAATGCATAAGTTTATACGTCTCTCTAGAGACTTAACTGCATTTGATACCATGACAGGATTTATCCTCGATAAAATATCAAGCACTGTGCTTTGTAAGCTCTCAACTTTTTCGTAACGAGCTTTGTAAAGTTAGTTCTTGACGTAACCCCATAGGAATAGGATTTCACACCAACAGTTAAACGAAAATTTAACCTGGGGATATATCCTTCACGTGTTCGCAACGATTTCTCTTGAGACCAGTAATGATCATTTTTACGATTTTACATTCAGTTATTTGAGAAGTTTGTTTCGTCAGAAAACAATAAGTTAAACAAAAAATTTCGATGGCTATCCATTTATTCCCTAAGCCAGTGGCAAAACTCCAGGCGCCTTTCATTATCACCTGGATGAAAATTTTGAACAACTTGTCCATAACGATAGCACTTGTATTTATGTTTTTGAAGAACTACATAAATGGTGCTCCGGGAAACTTGAAGGTTCGTTTCTGCTTCACGAGTTGAAGCACTCGAAAAACGTCAATATTGCCAGTTCTAAATCTTCGTTGACGATTCGTGGATTCCGAGGGAAAGAGCGCTGTATTTGTTTTGATACCAGCTAAGAGCGCGAACTTCAGCTTCTACTTTTTTTAAAATAGGCCTCCATCAAATCAAATCGTTCGCTGTTTGATAAATCCATTCTTAGAATGATCTTTTAGTTAAATCTTAACTGTTTTCGCGTAAATTCACGTAATTAGAAAAGTTAGCTTCTTCAAGGTCGTATTCTACCTTTATGTTGAATTTAATCCAAATCCCTTTAGCCTTTACTGGATGATTAATTAACAAGTCGACATGTACAAAAAGCAACTTTCATGTTGATAACGAAAGTAGAGCTAGCAGAGTGCCCCTACCAGTTACACAATATAATCTATGCCCTCCTGAAGTCACAATAGACGTAATCTATAATCAAGGATAATGGTTGTAGAGTTTCTTTGTTAAGATCTCGTCTAGGGCGAAACGCATTCCTTCCCTATTCTGACCACCACAATAATCATGTGTACGTGGTCGTGTTCTGATCCAAGTAAAGTAACAGCAACAGCAATTACTGGAACAAAGTCAATTTCTTCTTAGGCCTACAGTCGACTACACATCAGTAATCGATATACTAATCACAATTACTATTGATAAATAAAACACCTACAATTTATGATGTCCATGGGGTGTGGATGCCAATTACAATTAGTTGAGTCTCATGCTCGTGCGATAAAATTAGTAACAAGAATTATGTACAAAACGTAGTAAAAAAATAAAAAATACTTTACAACTTTATTAAATTTTCCGTAAAGGTAATATTACTCCGAACTATATTCTCATCAAATCGAAAGCATATAACTCGAAGGAGAGCAATAATAAGATAATTACAAATACCTGGCAATATCGAACAGTCAAAATAGTCAGAGTTTCATTGAGCATCCCAGCAAATATTCTTTGAGCCATTCGAGGGGGCACTGTGTCCCATAAATCCTTTCTGCTTCCTGAAAATTGTATAGTAAGGTTATTGAATTACCAAATACATAAATTTCGTCAAACATCAAGGGAGAGCGAGATATAATTATCGTATTCAAATAAATATTTTGTAAAACTCGTAACAAAGACGGGCGAGGGGTATTCAAATCATAAAATGCATGTGACGTATTTAAGGTGGCCCTGAATAAAGTGTACCTACAGATCCGATTTTAGTCATTCCTTCATCATTAAAAACCTACATTGTGTGGAATAAAAATCTATTTTATTTTATTTTCATTGGATAACAAACAGCTATATTTTATTTTATTCCCAAGATTTCATACCCAGTACCGTAACCATTGAACTACCAAAACTTACTATACTACACCAAGCTGATCTTTCACGCACATACCACTCAAACACATCTCTACTTATTTTTTATAATACCTAACTATAGTTTTAACAAAGTAATTTTACTTTTAAGATTTGTAGCGGTGACGCGCTACTCAGAACCGACCAATTACAACGCGTGTTCTACATCGCAATATCAAGTTTACTTAAGCGATTAGAATATATATGACTTTCCGACAGCAATTGTCGGGCCGTAGGCCGCAGCCTGCTCACTTATTTACTTTTTTACTTTTACTTTTAAGATTTGTAGCGGTGACGCGCTACTCAGAACCGACCAATTACAACGCAATATCAACTTTACTTAAGCGATTAGAATATATATTAGCCACTGAAAAGTCCAGGTACAGGTCCGGTACTCGCGGCAGGTCGCCGTCGCATCGAGCGCCCCATGCCATCATCTAGTTTAGTCTATTTTATAGTAAACTACGGCAGCTATTGCTAATTAAAAAATACTTTTGAAAAGCTGACACTATACAGAAACAACTTATCTGTAAACTAATAAACGATGCTTAATTTTCAAAGTATAAAAAAATATTGAACTTGATAGTATGGTTTAAATTTGACAAAATTATTTGTTTAAAGAAAATTTTAAGGAACATTTTGTAATATATATCAAATTTTACCTACGCATCAGTAAACTAGATTAAATAATCTTTTTTTTGATACCAAAATATCATTTCTTGGTGTGTAAAATGTAGCACAGTAAACGAAAACAAACCACCCATTCCCGCATCAGTTTCATATCGCCTGCCGTGGATGAAATAGCGAGAAGATGGCCGACCATATTAGGGTTTTGACACACTGGGCAACATTTTAGTTGATATTTAAAAAATAAAGACAAATATTATGTTTTGTAATATTTATTTGGAATAACCTTTAAATATTTCTTACATATGACAATTACAACATAATGAATAAATAAAATTACAATAATGTAACAATGTGGAAACTTAATCATTGTGACATGTGTGTTTAATGATGTATTATGTTTTTTTAATGATAAATTAAATACTTTATCATAACTATACTGTGCACGCGGCTTCACTCGCGAAAATTTTCATGTTTGATAATCCTGTCATTTTTTTTGGGATAAATAGAATTCTGTGTATCAATCCAGGTACCTACCTTAGTTTCATATTCCATCAAAATCAATTGTCATTTTAGCCTCTTTTTCTATAAATAAATATTTACATTAAAAAATCTATACAAAAATGATTTGCTTGGTAAAAAAACGCATATATTACTTTTCTTTCCATTTTAAATCTACTATCTTCTAATATGTTCACTTTATTTGTACATCGAAAAGGATAGTTTGAATGACATGCACAACGTAATTATCGTTTTAAATTAATACCGTTCCATTTAAAGTAACTCTGAAATAGCATTTATTTTTGTAATATGTAAAAGATAAAAATATTTTCGCGAACTTTGTTGACCTAAATTTTTGTAAGATTCTCCATTCTCTGAATCGCAAACAGACACACAGAGCTATTTTGTTGAATACTGCACCAATATGGGAACCATAATGCACGGCTGTCCCTCTGGAGATATCCTCCTGAAAAAAAAATAAGCGATTGAATATAAACTATAATAAATATGAAGAATATATTTAAAAAAAACTTAAGGAAATTACGTACTTTGTTGCCGTTTGCTATCATCAAAATCATGTTAAATTTACTTACGATTCCTCCATCTGTACCAAGCCCTTATTTTAGTACTTAACAAAATCGTAGGCGACACGGGCGGCGCTGTTGGTGCCCACCTGAAGAAGAAAATATAAAATCTTATAATCCTACTTATATTAATTATATTTATTGCGCTTAAATCTATATTTATATTAGTTATGACTTGTTCTTCCAATAACAAGAGAAAATTTGATTCAAATTGCGATAAATCATACAAAAACTTAATTATAAAATACGCCCACAAAAATGGAGTAAGTAGTTGCATATCCATTTTATCGCATGTAAAAATATCGTAATAAACTTGGGATACATAATATAGTTCGATATTTCGAAAGATTGAATCTTGAGGTTTATTCAAACATATAACACTAATAATATCACATAATAAATAAATGATTACTTACATTTTAATCACAGGTTTCACAATTATTTATAAATTCACAAGCACTTGAAAATTTAAATCCTTAAAAAATTAATTTTTGAAATGTCAGCCTTCCAAATCTGTGCTTCTTTACCATCAAAAGATGCGTAATTTAATAAAGTACCATCTAGTATATTTTACTAGAAGCTTTACGAAACGTTTCATTGATAAAAATGCGTTCAAAACGAAAAAGTACTTTTTTTTTCTACTAGGCTGCTCTAGTCGCCCGGACAGTTGACGCATATAATTTTTAGGCTGCTCTAGTCGCCCGGACAGTTGAGTAGTTATATGGCTTTCCGACAACAATTGTCGGGCCGTGGGCCGCGGCCTGCTCACCCTTTTCTATCGGTGGGAACGCGCGGTTTAGTTCCCTAAAGTGGTGACCCCGACTTGATTCAAAATGTAAGAAAACAAAGAGAAATCGGCAGCATCGCTCTTTCTTTGCGCATTCCACCCTTCTGGTGCGACCGACCGCGTTTGTGATTTATCACTTTTGAAGCCGCCACAAACGAACTCAAGAAAGGACAATCGAAGCTAGCCCAGGTGGTCATCGCTCAACTCGACAAGCCAGACGTTGAACAAACCAGCGATCATTTAAATCTTTTCTTAAGTTTTTCTTAAGATGCCGAAACGTCGAAATAATTTTAAAATTAACTAAAATATACGCGATAATATCCGGTAAAAAGTGTTTTATTTTTATTTTTTTATTTAACAGCGATCATTTGTACAAGCCGACACAAGACAACCAGTACAACTTAAAAAAGGAACGGCTCATATCAGTATACGAAGAAAGCGAAGGGAAGCAGTTCCAGAAACTTCTGTTGGAAATGGAGCTCGGCGACCAATGGCCATCGCAGCTGCTTAGAAAAATGAGTGACCTTGCAAGAAACAAAGTCCCCGACTCCACTCACCAGATGATGTGGATGAATCACTTACCTGCACATTTTATTCTTAGTATTAAATCAACAATTGTAAATATATTATATAACTATTTGTCTGTAACTTTTTGCTCCCTATTTTGTTTTTATTTCGTGTTGTAGTGTAATATGTTGAATAAATGTGTGAATTTGAATTTGAATTTGAATTTTGTTCGCTCAGTACTAGACGTCAGCGATACATTTTCAACGAAGGCACAACTGGAAGATCTATCGTTATTGGCAGATAAACTGATGGAACAAAACCGAGAGGTAAACGCCGTATCAGTTACCCCTAAAACTTCAGCTTTGTGCAGCCATCGTCAGCCAAGCGAGACCCAACTACTCGTCGAAGAAATAAGAAAATTAACGCTAGAAGTCCCCGCATTGAAAACTCAACAGCAACCGTATCGGCGCGGACGCCGCCCATACGTTTCGAGAGACAGAAACAAAAGATATCGCTCACGCAGTCGCTCCCTAACACCGTCACCGTACTGTTTTTACCATTGACGTTTCGGTGGTTATGCGAGGAAATGTATATCACCCTGCAAGTTTCTAAATAAAAAACCGGAAAACTAAGATCAACGCTGGCAGCGGCGGATACCAGCGTTCCCCTGCAATCAAACGGCCTTTTCGTAAGGGACAAGAACTAAAGATTAAAATTTTTGGTAGATACCGGTGCAAGTATATTGGTTATACCAAAAATAAAAGAAACGTCGTATCGACCACTTACTTTAGTCCCGACTCACCGGGGTTATTATTAGGTAAGGTTATTCTACTGATTCTACATATTCTTATTGTTTTTGCAATATTTTTGTTTACTTGATGTTTATATGCAGGAATTATTAAAGAGTAAAGACAAACTTTTTGAGCCTTACAAATAAAATTATCTTATAGTTATAGACCAAAAAAATATATCATGCATACCATTCATATACAGCCACCATCCTTGAACCGACGCAGTACCAGCTTCATGCACCGCTCGGTTTTGATCATCAATAGGGCGGCCTCCAGAGTCTTGTATAATGTACAGAGATAACACTCTATTGTGTAAATCTAAGACTCTCTCGGCTACAGCTTCCGACATGGATGCGTATTTCTTGTAGCAGGCCTGAAATAAAAAACAAAGGAATTGGTAAATAACTAAAAATTGTCAGGACGCCTGGGATCTTACTATTGTCCTCTCAATTTTAACAGCGTCTAATAATAACGTTAACATGGTTATATTCCGGTCAAAGCGAAGAAACAGCCAATGAAATCACAGAATCAACGACAATTCGAACTGACGCCTAATGTTGACAATGCATTACTCGGTATTATACTCGTAATCACAATAAATTTTGGTTCATCAAATGGTTTGCCGGTTTTTAAAATAGGGGAAAATACTTAACTTTTAAATAACCACTAAAATGTGAATTACACCTAACATACATAAAAATACTAAAATCTTCGAAAACCATCCACTGAAGTAAACTACTATTTATTCAGCTGATTAAGTGATATAGTATATATATATAGTGATATAGTAATAACTGATAAGTGTGAAGAAGTAACAATCGATGTACCACATAAACTTGCGCACTTATAACAAATACAATTCTCCTATACATTACATGCCTTTAATAAAGAATGTCTTTCCGCATTTCCCAAATCTTCCACATATTGCACGTAACAAAACAAAGTATTTTTCAACAATGCTGCCGCTCCTAATGTAGCTGTCAATACAGGCAAGTCTGCGTGATCTAAAGCTTCTTGAGCTAGCATGTGTAGATGTTCTGAAATAGGGATAAAGGTTTTTAAATTATTTATAGGAGACAATGAAGTTCGTGTTGGATATTAGGCGTCATGACGTCTAGGTAAGTACATTATTGAAAGACATTAAGACCAGAGTTAGATAGATTATTAGTCATGTGAATGTTTTGGTTTACTATTGCTTGACAAAAAACGTATGACAAAAGATCATTTTACAAACTAATCATTGACAAACTTTCATTTCGCAAACGTATTACTTTAAAAAGAATAATTTGACAAAATACAGGTTTCGCAAATGTTGTACTTAGGAAACAATTCGATTGTTAAAATATCAATTATTAAACACCTCGTTTTGAACCAAAGTCGCTTTTCGTGAAAAGCTGGAAATGGTACTTAATTTGGTCCTGCTTGGCGCTTAGCCGGGTGCGGCCGCACCATGCTCGCGTGGCTCGCGCGTGTATTAACTACCGACATACCTAACCTAACCCAATTGAACCTGTATTGTGACCAGGCAGAAAGCAAGCGAAGCGCAGCGGCGCGAGCGTCAAATGTGCATGCATGTAGTTTAAAAAAATAATCAATTTGTGAAATGATGTTTTGGCATTATGAAATTTTTTCTAATAAATATTTTGTCTAATGAGTAGTTTGTTAAACAATAGTTTGTAAAATGATAAATGTATCAAGTATAATTTTGTTAAACGTTGTTTTTCAAATGAAAATTTGTTATTTGTTTTTTGTCAAATGATTGGATACCGTATGTTTTACCTATAGTGTACCACAATTAAGATTACAGTAGTGAGATTACAAAGAGTACAGTTAAAAAAAGGAGTTTTAATGGACTAATTTGCCTAAAATTGGCCTTCAAAGAAAGTGAGGTGGAAAATTCTTAAAATTACCCATCTGGTATAAAATATTTTTTATGATTTTTATATGACCAAAATATTTTTTTCTTGGACGTCAATGTTTGGCCCACCCTGTATAAAATCGGAGGACAAACATTAGCAGTTGAAGTTGAAAACGAAAAACCAAAATTACCCAATAAAGCATCAGTAGATTTAATAGCTAGTTGCACAAATTTCTCAGGGTCAGATGTTTTAGCCACACCTCCATCTCCTTTGTCATCTTCTTCCGTCAACACAAACATGCCAGAACCTTGACTGAACAATGGTAAAAAATAAAATATAGGTCAATTAGGAACATTGTATTTTTCTACAAATTCAAAAAATATAAGTATATCTCTAAAAATCAAAAGATACTATATTTCATTAAAAATATATTAAGTATGTAAGCTTGTCTGGGGTTGTATTAGTTTTCCTATTTTACCACCACATTTATCACATTAACATTGATCTACCGAAGACCAGGGACTGCCAGTGTAGTTACAGTAATAAAGAGAAATCTAACTGAAGCCTGCCTTACCGTGATTTATGCCAGTATGTTAATCCATAAAACAACTATGTTAATGACATCGTGGCCTTGGGGGCCACTTACCATCAGATAGATAACATGTTCCTTTGCCTGCTACAAATATGTGATAAAAGATTCCTTTCGATTGTTTCATCATGTCATTTCATCATTGATTATTAGGTCAGTTTTACTTGATTATAATTTTGGCCACATCACTAAACTTTTCATTGAGAAAGGTTGAATAAATATAACTTACTAACTAATACTCAAAATTTGCTGACCCCCTTAAGCATTGCTTATTGACTTGAACACACAACATTTGCACATGGAAGCACAAACCAATATTTATTTCTTAAATTTAAGGCTAACTAAATTATGAGGAGGAACCATTTATTTCTTACTTGAATGCAATAGAAAATTCATCTTCCAACCATAGAACAATTTTCACAGCAGCAAATGAAGCATTTCTTGGAAAATCCAGCCTACCACCAACTACACCTTTACATATAGTCTCAGATAAAACTGTTTGATTTTGCTGAAATGTTTAAATATATAAAATATGGTTGAACAATTATGATAATAAAAATGAATATAGGTCATATTATTGAAGTAAATTATGAACTTTAATAAATGTAACAATAACAAAAATTAACCTATTTAGTTATATTCTAACCTGATAATACTCCAAATCTCTTTGAAGGAGAATTGGAATTCTATCCATAATATTACCATCCTCAATAACCTCCATGGTGAAAAAATTAAAAAAAATAACAAAACAAAAGAAATAATAACAATATATGAACGTATATAAATAAATAAATCTAAAGTATGGTATTTATAATACACTATGTGCACACAGCTTAAAGTCAACTTTTCCTTGTAGTATTTTTGAGAACTCTTCTTGCAATAGCTTATGTAATGTTATTCCATCATGTTTGTACTCCCAGTAACCACCATCTTTTTGCACCAGGTCATATCGTTTTGGTCCTGAGGTTGGGGAGCTAAGCCAAATTTGTCTATTAGGTGTTTGTCTATTGATTACATAGGTCCCATGTTGATTTCCAAGTGCCACAGTTAATACACCATCCTGTAATAAAACGTGAGTAATTATGCATCAATATCCAAATAGAATTGGCATAAGAAATATGCAACTTGAATTTTGAGTCGATAAGGATTGTTTACTGTAGGGGTTGTCACCCCTTTTAAACGGCACCGTCCTCTCCCCGCGGATTCGCAGTTAAGATAAGTAGTTTAAAGGATATATTTAAATTTTTTTTCGAAGTTGTGTATTTTTTACTTAGCAATAAGATCAAACAAAAAGAAATGTTTGATCTAGCAATACAAGTAGGGTTGTGAGAAGCCTGCCCCCACCACTCCCCCGCGCGGAGACGAGTAGTTTTTTAAATTATTTTTTTAAAAACTCGCCTAAAACCCTTAACACGGGACTGAAGGGTTAGGTTTATAATAAGTGTACATGTGAAAAGGTTAAAATGAAACTGAATTCCATACTGGCACTTCGCCGGGTGTTGCCACACTACGCTCGCTTCGCTAGCTCGACTCGCGCTTATTTTTATCACACACAAAACCTAACCTAACCCAACCAATGAGACTTTTTTTTGTTTAAAAGATACTGTTAACCTAATCTAGTAATTTAGGCTAAATAGATTTTTTGTGGAACATTAAAATAACAAAAAATAATAAATTCTTAAATTAACTATTAAATTCAATCGTTTATTGAATATTGACCACATGTTTAAAAACATTTACTATTGAAATAAAAGGGTTTCTTTTATGTTTTATTACATTTCTCCTCCACATGTAATTACTCAACAATTACAACAGCCAAATTTTCTGGGTGGTTATAATTATCTATATAAATTCAGTTTTTTACCACCCGCCACTGCAACTCAATTCTTTGGGTATGTGTACCATTTTCTGTTACAAATGGATTGTCCGGATCACAATGGTTCACTTTTTTATGTATATAACCATACTGATCCAGACAATCATAGGCTCTCCAAAATTTCGTATGGATGCCAACTTCAACATGTTTCTGTATCAGTGGCACCAATACATTTGCTGACCGGATATTTTCGGGGCACACTTCCAGCCGCAGGTCTTCGCTCCCATTTTCTATCATTCCAAGGACCCAGTGCCCCTCAACTCTGCGGCCTCTATTATATTTTCTTATTCCAAATTCGCTCTCATCCAGCTGCACAATTTTTCCCGGGCCACCAATCTTTCCTTTTTGTTGTTGGTCTAATTCATAAATTACAACTGCTTCTCTAAAATAACTGTACCAATCAGAAATAGTGGCCCGACCCAAACATTGCTCTTTTTCATCCTTTAAGGGATCCTCATGGATAACTTGATCATGGGACCACCTATGCACAAAGCAGCTCATTAGTGTTAGAGCAAGGAGTTTTATTAACTTGTTGTCAATGCAATTTTACTCCTGTATACTTTTTAAATTTTGACATTGTGACATGATGATTTATTTTGTTTGTTATTTTTTCACTTTAAGCTTTTACATTGTCATGTAAATACATATATGTTTAAACAAATATAATTAGTATAAAACATTTATTATTTTATTCCGATTACAATGCAAGTGTCCGTATCCTGCATACTCTGCAGTGAGTTGATAACCCAAGTAGTAGGTTAACCGGTAGGTTATGGTCCAGAACCATTTTTGAGGCCGGAGAGGTGTACAGTTGGTAGTGGTGACACTTCAATTATGTCACCTCTGATAAGGCTAGAAGGTGGCTCTAATTACTCGACGTGGAAAGTTCAAATGGAAATGGCTTTTACCTACGATGATTTTTGGGAATACATTAGCAAGGCGCCAGACCCAACTGATGTGGCAGCTGTTAAAAAGGACCAGAAGGCAAAAGCTAAGATTGGCATGATGGTGCTACCTGAATGCCTAGTGCATATATGCCTTGCGAAAACAGCAAAAGAAACTTAGGAGAAACTTAAACAAACATTTGAGCATAAAGGCCTGAATAATCGTTGCCGCCTTCTATCCAAGTTAGTTAGTTTAAAATTAGAACAGTTTGCGGGCATATGGTACTGCCATGCTCACTATATCCCAAGAACTAAGGGACATCGGCCAGGAAGTCGATGACGAATTATTGGCTGCCCTAGGTCAACAAAAGGTCTAACACAAGAGTTCCAACCATTGGAAATTACAATTGAGAATTGTTCGATCTTTCTGAATAGAGGGTAGTTCATATCTTCCACAAACTATATAACTCAGTTAGTTAGTCAGTAAATCAGTAAGACAGTAACTCAGTGGCGGTAAAGTCGCGGCATGGTTTTGTAGCGGACAGTACCAAGTTCGAATACCAGTCTGTATACAGTTGTCTGTGTGCCACTTTTCAAACGCGCGTGCAGAAGCTGTGAAAATTAACCATATTTGAAGTTACTTTTGTGTTCTACCGAAGTGCAGTGCCCTCTTAATTTCATGTCCACAAACAGACATAATTAACTGGCGTTTAAGCAGTATTCAAGGTGAGTAGTTGATTTTGTTCTACCCAATTGTAGGGAAGGTCGACTACCTCATCCTCTCAGCACTTCACAACACATTTCTAAAACTCATACAGTCTACTAGCTAAAAAAAATTCAGCGACCATAAATAAGGTGTGCAAACCGCACAAGAATAGTAATATTGAACTGACATCAGATTCTGTGAAAAACAAACTGTTTCAAATGGAAGATATTTACACGGCTTCAGAAAGTGGAGGCCAGACGTCAACGTCAGCACTACTGACGAAGAAACATAACAGAAATAGCAAGAGCAATATACTGCCAAATATACAAAGGTGTTGAAATGATACATCTGTGATGGCCCTCATAAATGTTACCAATGCCCTAAGAAGCAAAATTTAAATAAGGAAGCTCATCAAGCATTCGCCTTCGGAACTGCGCCTGAACTTGGAGACATTGGGTGATCGACTCTGAAGCTTCAACGCATATGACGAAGAATAAAGCTTGGATGAAAGATTTGAAGAAAACTCCTAAACCACTGAGTGTTATGTGTGCGGATAGAAATGAGGTGCTGGGCGAAAGAGTTGGTATGGTTGTGTCTGACAAGATGACAGTAAGTGACGTGACGTATGTACCGAAGTAAGCATCTAATTTATTGAGTGTAAACGCTATAGCTAAGAAGGGACATGTATTAGTGTTTACATGTACGACATCTTTAAGAGTAACTGATGCGAGATCTATGGTGAACAGGTTGTGACTGGTGTGAAAGAACGAGGTATTTATAAAATCAAGGACTTCGTATGGTTCTCAAACTCAAAACGTTTATTCGCCAAACAGCTACAGCACAGAACAACACAACAGTAAACAAAACAAATACAACAAGTAATAGACAAAAATAAAACAAAAGCATTAAACAAACAAGTGCATTGCAACACAAAACAAAACAAATAATTCAAAATAAATAAAGTACAATTATCAAAACAACAAAAAACAGACAACTACATACATGAAAACATTGCGCCGTAGCATGCTTGCCGAATAGGGCACATCTCAGCATGATGCTGCAGCCATAGATACAGCGCTGATTTTCCGATGTGCCCTAGCTGGTTCTGCACTAGCAATATTAGAAGGTGAGCCAAATGACCAGGTTTTATGGCACAGAAGGATGGGACATTTGAGTTTGAAAAACCTGAAGTTACTGAGGGACAAGATGGCCACTGGGGTAAGTTTTCAAATTGTTCTTGTAAATTTAAATGCATATCTTGCATTTTAGGAAAACAAACAAACGACCTGTCTGAGTATCAAGCTCCAGTTTAGCCTCCTGGTGGTCTTGACTAAATAAAACAAGTTCTTCGATGTGTAGGACTGTATTCTGTTTAGGTATTACAAAAATAGCCAGCGCGTGCGTGTGCTCTGATGGTTCACTAACGCGATCTGTCGGCCCGGGCAGGCGGCGCGGGCGGGGAACCGGTCGGCTGTTGGGACCAGTTTGACAAGCTATGACGCGGCCCGATGTGATCTCGGGAACACGACCTTTTACTAAGGGCTTGGTACACTCGGATGTGTGCGGACCTATGCGTGTTCCCTCTTTTAGTAAAAATCTTTATTTTGTTACGTTTGTTGACGATTATACTCGTAAGACTTTCGTATATTTTTTAAAACATAAGAGTGAAGTTTATGAAAAGTTTAAAGATTTTAAAGCTTATGCTGAGAATCAAACGGGGAAGAAGATCAAGATTTTGCGAACGGGCAATGGCACCGAATATGTCACCAAAAGGATGGATAACATCCTTAAGGCAAATGGGAACCAGAACAAAATGTAGTGGCGGAAAAGTCGAATCACACTATCTGCGAGAACGCAAGAAGTATGATGCAAAATTTTAGACAACCTCAATGGTTCTGAGCAGAGGCTGTCCATCATGCAGTATACTTGAAGAACAGATCACCAACCATTAAAATAAAATGAAGTATTTATTTCTCAACATTGACAATTACTTGTTCTTATTGACGTCAAATAAAACATGACTCAACCCCCAGTTCGGAAAAACCTTCGTGAAGAAGAACTGGCAAAAAACTTCACGGGTATATTTTTTTCAAAATAAATTTACAGTCTCTTTATGTTTATACAAAGTTATTCTTATCTGCATCTGTAAGCTCGGCAAGTCCCCCTCCCCCCAAGTATCGAAACGACGAACACTCTCAAAAAGCACCCGTTCAGTGCCTAACATTGCAGGAAATTGCAGTGAGAAACATAACACCGGAAGAAAAATGGACTGGGAAGATGCGATTTGAGTTTGGTGCGGATTTTTGGTTGCCAATTGCCAATCCTTTATGCACATTCCAAGTCGGAAGCGAACCAAGTGGGATGCGAAGAGTAAGCTATTGGTTCACACTGGTTTTTATGACAACGCGAAAGCGTACCGTCTTATAGATCCTATAACACGGAAAGGTTCAAAGCCAGAAATGTTGTATTCCTGGAAAACAGCAAATACACGGACACTGAGATTTCAGAAAGGAACTCTATTGAATGCATGACATCCTCAGAAATTGAACAGGGTAGCGACGCAGAAGAGTTAGTTAACTTGCGCACCTGCAGAGGGAGTTCTTGGAGATGGAGATCTGATCTGCAATCATCAAAATGTAGAAATAGTACAAGTTAGATCCCACGAAAATTAGAATTCAAGGATTTAACGGAAGGAAACAGTAGCTATAGTTCAGGAAACAGTAGCAGCAGTTCAGGAACCAGAAGCTAGAGTTCAGGAGCCAGAAGTTGCTGACATTTGTGAAGACTGTGAATCAGTCAATGATTCTGTAATTATGCCTCAGGAAAGCGAACGCAGAGGTATCCACTGAGAGATAGGAAAGGAAACCGTTTCCAGACTATGTTTTGTATCGAGCCGAATCAGAACAAGATCCAATAACAGTGCACAAGATCAGACAGCAATCAATGGAAACAAGCTATCCAAGAGGAGCTTGATGCGCTAAAGAAAAATGAAACCTGGATTCTTGTGTAGCCGCAACAAGCGAGTAACACCATTGATTCCAAATGGTTATTTAGAATAAAAGAAGAGGCGGGAAATAAGCGCAGATATAAGGCACGCCTTGTTGCTAGAGGTTTCAGTCAAAGGTATGGGATAGATTATGAAGAAACATTCTAGCCATTTGTAAGACATAGCTCTCTGCGAATCCTTATTGCACAAGCGGTAAAACATGCCCTTAAAATTGATCAAATGGACGTTAAGACAGCTTTTCTTAATGGGGAAATATATGAAACTGTATATATGAAACAACCAGATGGTTTTGAAAAAAAGTAAAAGAAAATCATGTCTGCTTATTGAAAAAATCTTTGTATGGATTAAAGCAAGCCCCAAGAGCGTGGAACAGGAAACTCAACATGGAGCTAATACAGTTTACAAGGTCAAAAGGCAGCAATGTCATCATACTTGCAGTATAAGTTGACCATATTATGCTGATATTTTGGAACAATGCAGACGAATTACGCAAGGTAAAGCGAGATCTCATGTCAAAGTTCGAAATAAAGGACTTGGGCTAGGCTGAAATGATCCTATGAATGAATATAACTCAAAACGAGTTAGAGATCAAAGTAGACCAAGCAAAGTACGTGAATAAGATTTTGAAGACCTATGGAATTGAGGACTGCAAGCCAGCAGCTAAACAAATATAATTAATATAAAACATTTATTCTTTTATTCTGCTTAAAATAAAAGTGTCCAGATCCTGCGTACTCTGCAGTGAGTTGATAACTCAAGTAGTGGATTAACCAATAATTAGGTAATAAATATTTAATAGATTTATTTTTTTGTTCTCAAACCATATTCCAGCAGTTCTGGTTTTCTAAGTTTTGTTCTTGCAGCTGCCTTTACTGCAGTAAAACAGGCCATCAGTAGAATTGGCAGTCATGTCTATTTTCATTGGTGTATGATGCACCGGTACACTAAACTTTAAACACGAATTTAAAAAAACTAAGCATCTTCGCGAAAGTCGAGTAGTGGCATTTCAAAGGGGGTATATTCCCACCAATAAAAATCAACCCTTACCAAACTAAAATTTCGGATGCGTATTTCAAATGCCCACCCTCCACTTTTACACTTGCTACATTATATGATAAACAACTATCTTCTAAACTGTCCAGGCCTGTCAGAGGCCTAAAAATTATATGCGTCAACTGTCCGAGCAACTAGAGTTGCCTAGTAGAAGAAAAAAGTACATTTTCGTTTTGAACGCATTTTTATCAATGAAACGTTTCGTAAAGCTTCTAGTAAAATATACTAGACGGTACTTTATTAAACTACGCATCTTTTGATGGTAAAGAAGCACAGATTTGGAAGGCTGACATTATAAATTAATTTTTTAATTTTTATTTTCAAGTGCTTGTGAATTTATAAATAATTGTGAAACCTGTGATTAAAATGTAAGTAATCATTTATTTATTATGTTACATTATTAGTGTTATATGTTTACATAAACCTCAAGATTCAATCTTTCGAAATATCGAACTATATTATGTATCCCAAGTTTATTACGATATTTTTACATGCGACAAAATGGACATGCAATTACTCGATTTTTGTGGGCCTATTTTATAACTAAGTTTTTGTATGATTTTGAATTTTGAATAAAATTTCGAAATTTTGTTATTGGAAGAACAAGTCATAACTAATATAAATATAGATTTAAGCGCAATAAATACAATGTTGATAAAAGCGAGAGGCATTAAAAAAAAAGTTTACGAGAAGTATCCAAAAAAACATTACTCAAAGAACTTAAATAGCCTAATAATTAAATTAAAATGTAAACATCCTTTGTTGAGTAGCCTGCTGCCACCTGCGTAACAAATTGGCAACATAGCATTTGAGTAGCCTGCCGCTACCTGCGTAACAAATTGGCAACATAGCATTTGAGTAGCCTGCCGCCACCTGCGTAACAAATTGGCAACATAGCATTTGAACAGCATAGCGCGTGCGGCGGCAGGCTCACCGGCTCGCACACCTACCTACACAGCGGAGCGCCCGGGTTTGATGTGGATGATAATGTAAAAATGTGTTGTAGGTAACGGCGGAAAGTATGATCAATGAAAATAATAAACAAAAATAATTAATTGTAACACTTACACTTTAAATCTTCAATTGTTCGAAATGTCCGCCGTTTATTAATTTATTAAACGCTAAAATAATCCGGTTGTTAAGTTCCTCTACGGTATCCACGTCTGTCACGTCCACTTCATCTTTCACAAACCCCCAGATAAAAAAATCCATTTGAGTGAGATTCGGGGACCGTGGTGGCCATCGTACTGGTCCAAATCGACCAATCCACTGCTGTCCAAACATTTCGGTGAGTAGCTCTCTGGAAGATATCACTGTGAATGTGGAGGAGCTCCGTCCAATTGGTACCATAAATGCCAATAATTGGCTAAGGGTAGTTCTTCGGTATATTCAGCAACGGGACCGGATAATATCTCCAAAAATTTTGCCGCGTTAAGTGTGCCGTCAATAAAAACAGGGCCAATAATCTGGTCCCTGTGCATACCAGCCCAAACATTAACAGAGAAGCGGTACTGATGCTCCGACTCCCGAATCATGCGTGGATTTTCAATACTCCAGTATCTGAGATTTTGTTGATTCCATATGCCATTGCGTGTAAATGTGCTCTCGTCGGTCCACATGACATTTAATAAAAAATTCGGGTCGTCAGTAACTTTGTCAAGTATCCACAGTGAGTACGCCTGACTGGCAAATCCCTTCTTAAAAGGGCTTGAACTTTTTTAAATTTGTACGGCTTGCGTTTATTCCTTTTTAAAATGTTATGCACGGTTCTATGGCAAACTTTAAACTGGCGTGCGGCTCTATGCAGACTCGATGTGGGGTTGCAGTCAAAATAGTCAAGAACTTGTTGCTCGCGCGCAGTAGGTATCTACTGCGGTGGGACTCCCTCCTGATGCGCTGCTAATGGTTTGTTTTCCCGTGCCCGTTGTACTGCCAATACTATGGTTCGAGCGTTCCTAGCTAGAGCTGCGTTTCCGTGGGATTCCCCGTAGATTAAAATCATGTCGGTGTATTCTGACGCCGTGTATGTAGCACGAGGCATTGTGGATGTCTTACGTACTTACAAAATAATTAAAAACTACTCACAAAACTAAACCTAAAATACTCAGTTACGTGTCCTATCACAATAAAAACTTAACATTAGTAAATGGGACGCGTGAGCGACAATAATCTGTGCTGAACTGCGCAACGTGCACTCCTAATGCAACGCGTCTTCGCACTAAACAAAGTAAAAATTGTGCCCTTGACCTAATTAGCCGAGCCGCCGCCGGCGCAATAGCAACATACTGATCTATTTCTATTTCTGTTACGCTTATTACATTAGAGTGAGATAACCGTGATCTGTACTTTCTTTTAAGGAAAGATTTAGTAACAGTGTACTTCCTTGTTTGTATTGCAAACTTACGATGCGAACTGGCAACGTCGCGTCGCTCGCGTGAATTTTGTCGTTTAGATAACTATGTATGCCTATAGTACAAACTTACGGTCAGGTGATCGGGAAGATACAGAGTGTTTAAATGAAACTAAGTAAAAAATAAAAACATTCCTGTGACTAAACTATTGCTTACATTGATCTGACTTTTGTTGTGTAGCCTGATAATGATACACAAAATACTTATGTGGTTTCATTTAATGCCTCTCGCTTTTATCAACATTGTACAATTAATATAGGTAGGATTATAAGATTTTATATTTTCTTCTTCAGGTGGGCATCAACAGCGCCGCCCGTGTCGCCTACGATTTTGTTAAGTACTAAAATATGGGCTTGGCACAGATGTAGGAATCATGAGTAAATTTAACATGATTTTGATGATAGCAAACGGCAACAAAGTACGTAATTTCCTTAAGTTATTTTTTATATATTCTGCTACATTTATTATAGTTTATATTCAACCGCTTATTTTTTTTTCAGGAGGATATCTCCAGAAGGGCAGCCGTGCATTATGGTGCCCATATTGGTGCAGTATTCAACAAAATAGCTCTGTGTGTCTGTTTGTGATTCAGAGAATTGAGAATCTTACAAAGAGATGAAAAACCATGCCTGACTTGTCAACATTTTGACAACGCGTATTATGTATAGATATGTAATATAGTACGAAAAATTATTCATTTTTAGTCGAACCGTAAAATCTATTTCATGTCAAAAACTACAATCCACAAAAAAATATATTGGGTTTTCTTTTTATAGTCATTTATTGATATTTGGTTTGCCACGAACATGCCCAGTAAATATATCTTTCATGTAATTTCACAGTGATAGAAGGTATGTCTACATTTTAACCAAATAAGTATGAATATTCATACATGAATTTCAACATATTTATTGAGAATACATGGTATTTTGAGGTTTTGAAAGGCTTTTTATTTGCTTGAAAAAACTAACATATCTGTGAGAATCTGAAACCAAAATCCTGAAATGAGCTGCACTTTCGTTTTTCCAAGTTAAATATTGCCAAGATGTGCTATAAAAATTGATTGAATTTGACATTTAACCTCAAAATATATTTTTCAATGTAACTTTTTTCTGAATTGCTAAATTGCATTAAGTTGTTACCTTAAGTTTAGGAATATAACACTATTTTTTTCCGCATCGTTTTTATATTTATACATTAGATCAATAAAAAACAGGCTGACAGGTCATTGCATATATGAAACATGGGCATTGTTCTTAAGGTCAATAAAGTTCGCGGAAATATTTTTATCTTTTACATATTACAAAAATAAATGCTATTTCAGAGTTACTTTATATGGAACGGTATTTATTTAAAAAGATAATTATGTTGTGCATGTCATTGAAATTATCCTTTTCGGTGTACAAATAAAGTGAACATATTAGAAAATACTAGAGATTTAAAACGGAAAGAAAAGTAATAAATGCATTTTTTACCAAGCAACCCATTTTTTTATTGATTTTTAATGTAAATATTTATGAAAAAGATGCTAAAATGACTAAATTGATTTTGATGGAATATGAAACTAAGGTAAGTAAGTACCTGGATTGATACACAGAATTCTATTTATTCCAAAAAAATTACAGGATTATCAAACATGACATTTATCGCGAGTGAAGCCGCGTGCACAGTATAATTATGATTAAGTATTTAATTATCATTTAAAAAACATAATACATCATTAAATACACATGTAACAATTATAAAGTTTCCACATTGTTACATTGTTGTAATTGTATTTATTCATTATGTTGTAATTGTCATGTAAGAATTATTTAAAGGTTATTCCAAATAAATATTACAAAACATAATATTTGTCTTTATTTTTTAAATATCAACTAAAAAGTCGCTCAGTGTGTCAAAACCTTAATATGGTCATCCATCTTTTTGCTATTTCATCCACGGCAGGCGATATGAAACTGATACGGGAATGGGTGGTTTGTTCGTTTACTGTGCTTCATTTTACACACCAAGAAATGATATTTTGGTATGACAAAATAGATTATTTAATCTGGTTTACTGAGGTGTAGGTAAAATTTGATATAAATACAAAATGTTCCTCAAAATTTTGTCAAACTTAAACCATACTATCAAGTTCAATATATTTTTATACTTTGAAAATTTAGCATTGTTTATTAGTTTACATATAAGTTGTTTCTGTATAGTGTCAGCTTTTCTATAGTATTTTTTTATTTGCAAAAGCTGCAGTAGTTTACTATAAAATAGACTTGAAACTAGATGAAGTCATAGGGCGCTCGACGCGACGGCAACCTGCCGCGAGCCGGACAAATAGCGCGTCATTACAACTTGTACTTGGATGTTTCAGTGGCTATGAGATAGGTAATCACTATGATGATATAACTGACAAAAATAAAGTTCACATATAAATAGGTTAGACTAGGTTTTAGTTTAGTTAGTAGAAACGAAAATTATGCCAAGTCTTAATTCCTACAGAAATCCAAACAGTATTTAAACATTTGTTTAGGAAAACATAACCTCAAAACTATATATAAAAATTGTGAGATTAACTTATTTCCGCGCCTGGAGGATTTAAAGAGGGGTTAGACACATCACCCCAGAAACCCTTATTCCAGGATGAAAAATTTCTAATGCAACCCCTCCAAATAATCAGTTATAATACGAGTCAAAATTAATAAAAATTTATTTGTTAATAATGACATGTTAATACTTACACTATATGTTACATCAGCGCCCTTGAAATTTGGATCATTTTCTAATATTTCTTCAAAGTAGTCACAAAGGGATTCCAGCGTTTCATTGCAAATTTCTTCAAAAACAGGTAAAGCAATGCTATCAGCTGTTTCTGAATTACTACTAGCGCTAGAAAACTGCCGAAAACTTAAACTAGTTGGATTTACACAGCAACCTGCAGGAATTTTCTTTAGCAGAACTGGGTTTATACTATTGATTCGTTTACGTACCAGCCGGTGGCTGGTACGCAAAATACTTCGAATCATTATTTCAAAAGAATGCAAAACTTTAAGGCAAGTACCTATTGAATTGTCGATGAACGCTTAGGTTCACTCACAGACTAGAGTACTTTATTTATGGTAGCGATGGGTAGGGTCATAGCAGGTAGTCTTCATACAAAAAAAAAACTAGGAATTATGTCTATGGTTAGAACTTTTTGATGCTGACATCTCTTGCTACTTTTCGAGCGAACAATTTTCATACGTCACTTCAATGTGAATGATGAATGATAACACTATGTTCAATCAATGATGTATGGTTTTAGGTTATCTTTCAATGTTTTGATTATGTTAAAACTATTTTTATTATATTCATACTTGAAATTGGCAGAAATAGTTATTGTGTAGTAACTACAGCTGATTGCCATAAAACGCAAATTTTTATTTAATTTTCAATCAATCAGCTCAATCTGCCATTACGGTTTCAATGTTTGACGAGTGAAGAGTTTGCATTGATCAATTTCCGAAACATAAACTCTCAATTACCAAATATAGTAATTAATTTTAGAGATGGGTAGGTCCGCCGTAAATTGGGAGTGGAATCCGGATGTGCATCCAGCTCAGGTGATGTACATCCAGATCCCGTGTCCGACAGACCCATATGGATCCGGTTGGCGGTCACTGTAATTCGGGTTGTAGGACGGAAAGGCACAGAACATAATTCAGTACGATTAATTTGCGTTTGTGGTGCTTCACAATGTACAACAAGTGCTGTGTAGTGAATGAGAAAGTAGGCTAAACGACGTAATTTTCCATCATTTTCCAAGAACTGAGATAGGACTTAACATTGGTTACCGTGTCTTTGTGCTGATAGTGCTTTGTGCTTACAAGGTTTAAGTGTGGTAAAACTTTGTAAATTGTTTGTGAGCCACACAAGAAATGTTTTCTAGGTTACTCAATATGAATAACGGTGTTTAATTGGTGTTATATTGTTAACAGAATATTGAGAGGTACTGATGTCTCGCTTCTAGAAAATAAAAATTAACCTCCCATGCAATACAAACAGAAATAAAAAAAAAATCATAAATATACAAGTCTTTTATTTATTTTAACTTCTTTATCTTTTAGATTGTTAAAATATCTTGTAGAATAGGAGAGGGGCTTTCACGCTGCCCCAATGGCATTCCGCCAAAATCCAATGCCGTCATTTTAAAATTAAGAAACGAAGGATAATATAATAAAAAAATAGTTGTCAAATTGAAAAAGTGGGTTCCTAGTGTTGTAGTTAGGAAGACGTTCGTCTGATGCGTAGCATCACTAATTAGTTTGTGCTTAGGAGTTTGGGTGCGAACCTCCCGCGTCTCACCCCGCACCGAAACTCACGATTGCTTTGTCTAAACGCCTCAGATTGCTGACTGTATGTAGATAGATTGTGACTATACTATGCACATTCGAAAAGGTTTTCTTTGGCGCCAGTCGCCATCTTCTGATGTAGAACCACTATAAGTTTAAACTACAAGTTTAATTTTAGGAAAACCCCGATTGTGTTAGTAGACTTGGGAATTGCATAATTGTAAATTACTTTGTTTTGCGCATAAGAATTTTTAAAGTAAAGTTATTGATAAAGTAAACTGAGAGATTTAATTTACTGGTAATTTACATAGCTGCAATGTTGCAGTATTTTTAGAAAGCAAAAAACCTACGTGAAAACATAGTACCGGTTGAAATGACACTGCATTAATTCCACTTTTACTGCATCCAATGCTCCACTTTAGCAGACCCGAAACTGGCGTGTAGACGCCACTTCGACAATGCTCCTCACCATCCCAACCCGCTGGTCAATAAGTCAGCTAAATACACAGCCGACCCAGACGCGGCGGTTCGTTATAAGCGTCCGCGTAACCGTATAGGTCCGTGCCCTCTCGGGTCCCCTTAGCCGTTTCGTATGTAGGAGTAGTTTAAGTTCCAGCTAAGCGCCGTCAGCGCTAAGCTACAAATACCGGTGAAATTTAAAAGGCCCATATAAATAAACAGTATATTCGAAAGAAAAGCAGACCTAAAGCTTCAGTCAGAATGAGCGAATGGATTGTAAAATGTATGCAACTGACATAAGCGCTGGAAACGGTCAATGATCTTTCATATAGAACTAGAAATCCGTAGACAAGTGGCAGTTAGTAGTTTTGTATAATCGTTAATACCAGTTTGAATGAATCGCAACAGTAGGGTCACATACTTTCATTCATACAAACCGTGGCACCGTTAACAAGCGAATTAATTTCTATTCGTTCGCTAAGGAACGAACATTCTCAACTTTTCTATTCTATTCTTGTCATATAAGGCAATCAACCGTAATTACGACTCGACAGACTATTACTGCCTGTGTCAGGTATTGGAAAAGCCACGGTTATTAAATGACGATGGGTTCCTCAGAGCAGGACAAACCAGACACACTAAAACAAAAAGCAAAACCCCGTTAGTTCACTTAAAAACTATTTAACTAAAATTTGGGGGTTGAGAGTAGATACTAATATTTTTACATTAGTAGGCCTGGGAATATGTGGTGCAAGGATATTATATAATGAGGTGGGATGGAGGGGACAGTTGAAAAAAATGTGAATTGAATGTTGAGTTGAATAAAAACCTAGATAAAAGATCAACATGAGATCTTTTATCTAGGTTTTTATATTTGTAGAACCAAGGTTTGTAACTGCAGGTTGGACATACCCATAGTATTTACCTACCAGTTTCCTGGTCCGGTTCCAATCAGAATTTCATGTCACATTCAGACGTTTTTAAGCCAGAGTACCAAGGTCTTGGGTAAAACACTTATATTGGTCTAATAAACCGATTTGAATGGAATCTTTGGCAAAGTTGTTAACCACGCAGTTTCCTGTATGCCTACATGGCCAGGTATCCAAGCTATTGCAATATTTATATTATGGGTGTAACATTGGTAGAGTAGATACCTGATCTGTAGAATGACCGGCAGTTTTGAGCCAGTTTTAAAAGGATTGGAGTTCAGGGCAAGCACACAGCTAAGGCAGTCCGAGAGTATTAGTGAGTTATTAAGTTAGTTGCCACTCACATAGCTGACAGCCTCCAAAAGTGCGATTTTCTCCCAAGTAAAGACAGAAGATTGAGGGGGACAATTATATGAGAGAAAAACTGAGTATTTTGGGATCCACACAGCTGACCCAACACACCCCACACTGGAGAGCTTTGAGGCATCTGTGTAGATCTGAGTCCAATTCATCCATCTTTCTTCCACAATGCTTATAAAGGTGGTATTGGCTTGTGGGTCATTTTTGGTCACCCCAAAATCAGGGACTATATTAGGAGTAAATATAAGTGATTCATAAGGGAAGGTATAAACAAAATTATGTTCACAGTGGAATATGGGGGTAGGTGAAATGTTCAGATTGTAGTGGCTTTGTATAAGGCAAGGGGACATTTTGCTATCCCAGTAGCTAGAGTTGGGGATGGAGGACGTAAGAGAAGAGAGTTTTAGGCGTATTGGATGGGAAGAGAATTGAGGGGTTCTTGCCAAGAACCTGTCTGACAGGAATTGTCTTCTGAGTTGGAGAGGAGGTTCACAGCACTCGATTTGCATCGCTTTGATTGGTGATGATTTCATTGCACCCAAGATGATCCGCAGCCATTGGCTTTGGATTTTGTGAATGGTTAATAAACCTATTTTGTTACATGGCTCAAGTAGGAATGAGCCGTAATCAATTACATTCCTAATCAAGGCGTTATAAAGGAGTTTTTGGGTGGTTGGATGCGACTCCCACCAAACACCCGAGATTGCTCGGATCACGTTTATGCAAAGACCACATCTTTTGGCCAGAAAGCTAAGGTGACCAGTGCCTGATAGTTTGCTATCAAACACCACCCCAAGAAATTTCACTTCGCTTGCTGGGAGGACAAGTTCTCCTGAGAAAAAAATGGAAATTGGGTGGCAGATTCTCTTCCTCGTGAATACTATGGGTTTACATTTAGGAGTAGCAAGAGCAAGGCCATGTGATTATAGCCAATTGCTAAGGTAAAAAAGGGCATTGTAAAGAATAGGGACTGCATCTTTGATCACACCAACCCAAAGGTATAAGGCAATGTCGTCCGCATACTGAAGGATGTTGCAGAAACAATTGGCAGACTTATCCAAATCCGAAGTGTAAGTATTATATAATAGAGGGTTTAAGACTGAGTCCTGAGGGAGCACCTGCCAAACAGATCGGGAAGAATGATCAGCGTGTTCATGTCGGATTTGGATAGATCTGCAAACAAGAAGGTTGTATATGAAATATGTCAGTCTCGCTGGAACATTCAGCTGTTGCATTTTCTGCCTGAGTGTTGGGAGTTGAACATTATCGTACGCTGCAGAGACGTCCAAGAACACCCCCACCACCCATTCATTGCTAGTCAGAGCTAGCCTTAAATCAGCGACGAAGATGCTCAGGCTATCCATGGTACTCATGCTTTTCTGAAAATCATATTGGGAGGGGCTTAAAAAGCCACGGTTCCCAACAAACCATTCCAGGCGGTTTTTTTTATTTGGTGTTCAGTAATTTTTAGGATAGTGCAAGACATAGCGACTGGTCTGTGAGAATTTCTATCTGACGGATTCTTCCATACTTCAGGACAGGGATTACCAGGTAGAGTTTCCAAGAATCTGGAATAATGCCTGTTAGGAAACTAATATTGATGGTGTTTAGTAACACCTCCTTAAAATGAGAGCCATACCTGACCAGAAAGGAATAGGGTATACCATCTGGACCTGGGGCAGTATCTTGTAGGTTGCTGAGTACTAAATCCAATGCTTGGATATTAAAAGGAGCATTAAGAGGGTTGGTTGATGTGAGAGTGGGGTATGGAGTTGAAATTAGGTCCTTGGAAGGGACAAAGGGGGGAAGGATTTTATCAAAAAATGAGTCTAGCCACACAGAAGGGTTATAAGTATTAGGTGTGAGGCTAGGGTTTGAGGAACCACGGAATCTTTTAAGTGGCCTCCAGACTACAGAAGGGGGTGTGCGAGGAGCTAAACTTTGACAGAACTGTTGCCATGACACTCTTTTTTTCTTTTTAAACATCCTACGGGCTTTAGCCGAATCTTGTTTGAAGTTTAAGAAGTTCTGGAGAGTCATTGAGGCACAATAAGTAGCTTCAGCAGTCTTTCTTTGTCGAATTATATCTGAGAACTCTGATCCCACCACGGAGGGGAGGACCTATGTTTGACATCGGGTTTTCTCTTTGGTATGTCGATGTTAGCAGCAATTTGTATACATGACAGCAAACCATTATAGCATTCAAGCACATTATCAGGGTTGGGTGATGGAATCGATGAGCACAAAGTGTTGGTAGCTTCAGCCTAGTTGGCCCAATCTCTTTTGTCAGTTTTATACATCAAGAGTGGTGGGAGTTTTTTGATAAGACCGCCTTTGCCCACATTAGACTTAAGTAATTTACTGTAAATATTTTTATTGTAATTTTTATTTTGTGTGAGCAATAAAGAATTATTATTATTATTATTATTGGGATTTATAAAGTTATGGGGAAGTGGTCACTACTATGGAGGGAATTAGCTAAGGACCAGGAAATGGAAGCAGCCAAGGAAGGAGAGCAAAATGAAACATTCACGGCACTTGGTCTTTGATGAGGTCCTGTAATGCGTGTTGGGCGGCCATCATTGAGGACACACAGGTTGTGATCATCAATAACTTCCGCCAACTTCCGGCCGGATGCATCATCAAGTTGCGGGCACTTACTGCTCCACACGTGGTGATGGCAATTAAAATCCCCATGAATAACTATTGGGTCTTGTAGGTTAGCTAAAAGGGCATGGAATTCATATAGTAAGGGTATAGTAGTATCAGATAATATCTGTAAACAGAAATAAGAATAAAGTTTAGTATTTTGATGGCAACAATATTAATTTCAAAGGAGTGTTGTGGGAATTGAATAATGGAGTTTCACAAAAATGGCTACACCTCCATGAACATCCCGCCTATCATCCCTGAGACAAGAATACCCAGGCAAACTATAATGGCTACCAGGCATTAACCATGTCTCAGAGTAATGTTGGCGAGCCAAATGTGAAAGTTCATGGGTCTTAGGACGTAAACCCCAAGGATAAGGCTAGCTAGAGGAGTCAGTTTACTTGCAGCGTTGTTCAGTAAGGGTTTGTCACTAAATTTCTTGATTATGTTAAGAAGTAGGGATATTATTAAATCTAAGAAACTATCATCATTGTTTGATGTATGGGGTTCGCCCAGGGCACAACCAGGTTTAGGTGAAGGTGGTTCATATTGGCTACTTAGGGCCCTATGAGCATCCCTGTCATCGCCAGGGGAGAAAGGAGCTCTAGACTTAGGTTGAGAAAAAACTGGTTTTTTGTAGGTTTGATTGGGGACAGTTATTGGGGGAATAATTTGATGGTTTAGGAGCGGTATAGGTTTTCAACGCGTCGGCATAAGACAACCTTACAGCCAGATACTGTGCTGATGCTTCCTTGAATGATAAGTTATCCTGTGACATTGATATTTTGATTGCCTTCTGGCGTGAATGCTAGATGGGGCCCTGAACTTTGTAGACATGAGATTTTCTCCATACGGACTAGGCAGGAATCTCCTGCGTGGGGTTGAGAACAGCGGAAGCATCTGGGTTTAGAGCGGCACTTAGTTTTGGTATGTCCAAACCTGCAGCAGTTCAAGCATTGAATAGTTGGTAGTATATATTTTTCAACAGGTACGGATGTATTAAAAATGAAAACTTTTTTGGGAAGGGTTTGACCTGAGAATGTCAAGACTACAGAACCGGTTGGGACCCATGTTGGACCCGAGGGGCTCACAGTCTTACGGTTCAACCTTCTGGCCTTAATGATTTGCCCATACCTTTCAGTGGGTGCAATAGCTTGGACGACCTCTTCCATGTGCCATGTAGTAGTGAGTCCCCTAATGAGGCCCATGCGAGTTACGTTGTATGTTGGGATGTTAGCTATATATTTATGGGGAAGCAAGTAGGGATTTGTAATAAAGTCATTCGCTGCTGTAGCTGTGTAAAATTCCACTGATATCCTATTTCTTCCTATGCTTTTTACTCATCTCTTTTAACACTTTTAACATTAGCTGTAAATAGGAGCCGACCAAAATTAAGAGGGTTTAGAGATGTGCCAGCAGAAGGATGAGATTCAGCCCTAGATTTATAGATGTACTATAAATGGACCCATATCCGAATTGGATTATACTTTGTTTTCGAGAAGAGTTGGGTGGGTGTAAATAGTTTGAATAGAGGGAAGTAGAGGGTTCTATTATTGTCTTCTTTGGGCATTGACTCCTACTTGTGGTCGAAGTCGTCTGAGTGTACAAATCATGGTACTCATCCATAACCTCAGCTCCGACCATTTCCTCGCAGTTGGGAGGAGGATCTGGAGGTTTGGGCGGGATAGATTCCCTATCCATTGTTACCGAACATACAAACTACAAAAGAAGGTTAGTATCAAAACTTACCAGCACCAGGAAACACAAAGACGCACACGGTTAGTATAACAACACAAAAAACTGAGGAAAAACTGTAAAATTGCTAATAAACAGTCAAAACACGTGTCTAATCCGCAAACGCAAACTTGACAGTTCGCTCACACCTTGTTTGAAGTTAAAAAACAAGTTAGCTTGTCAGCTGTTTATGTCAAATAATAAGTGTATCGTCATACGTAGTACGTACGTAGTATCCTCAAGTAGTCTGTGGCAGCGTTCGGAACCGTACGATAATTATCGTACATGTGCAATAATTTCATAACTACGTACGATGTACGATGGTACACGACTATCGTACGCACATTGTACGATAATTTCCATTTTGATGAAAAATTTGATGATTAACCACTGACACGTCCAAGTACAAGTTGTAATGACGCGCTATTTGTCCGCGCTCGCGGCTGGTTGCCATGGCGTCGAGCGCCCTATGACTTCATCTAGTTTCAAGTCTATTTTATCGTTCAAAGAGAAAATATAGCGTATTTTTGTTCCTCTTTGACGGAAAATATTAAAAATTGTATATAAAATGTTAAGTTTCATTGCTATTTGTGTATTCTGTTATCGCAAATATAGAATCTATTTAGGTAAACTTTTAAAAATATGCTTGTTTTCATGTGTCTCTATCCTTTAACATTATTTTCTTCTTTATAAATTCGAAATGTTGGCGCGTTCTTCACACTCGAAGTGGACGAGGGCCCAGCTAGGTCTGTGCCATACGTTCAACATTTAATTTCAATTATTATTTTTCCCATTTAAACAACACAAGTTTACAAGATTTAAACTGTTAATCATTTGCAACGTATTATTGTCACGTTTCATATGATTTTTTTAAGAATTTTAGCCATTTTCCTGATGGATACGATAATTTTGATCTATGTACGATAATTTTACGGCCCTGGTACGATAACTGCCTGACTTCAGGTTGTGAACACTGGTCTGTGGTATCGTCTATGGCTGTTGAGAAGTGGAGTTGTTTGTTTACATAATTTTTAACTTTTTTGAAATGCATACTTTACGACTTCTTTGGGCAGCACACAATGAAGAGGTATGGCTTAGGCGGCAAAACAGACATTTGTCTAGACGTGCTTTGGAGCAAATTTCGGAAATGCCCGAGCAAACTTTTATTGAGCGCTTTCGCCTCAACAAAGACTCGTTTATGAAGCTCTGCCAAGAACTGCGCAGCAATACCTCATTACGAGGGACTAAAGAAATTCCTCTTGAAGTAAAGGTTAGTAACGTATTACTATTAGGAAAAAATTGTTAAATTCAATTGGTTACAATGTATCTCTTGATTCTGTGATAAATAATAAAAACTCTTTTCTAGATTCTATGTGCCTTGAGCTTTTTGGCAACAGGTTCATATCAAAGGATCGTGGGTGTCACACAACACTTGCCACAGCGTACAGCTAGTCGCTGCATCAGGCAAGTTGTAGATGCTCTTAATAATAAGAACATCGTAGATATGTACATACAGTTTCCCCAGACACCAAATGAGAGATCAAGAATAAGACAAGAGTAAGTGATATGAGGTGTCCATGTAAATATATATTTTATTTTACCTGACTCATAACCTTTATTATGTCTAGGTTCCAAAGAAGATGTAATTTACCAGGTGTACTTGGTTGCATAGATTGCACTCATATCGCAATTGTGAAACCGAGGATAAATGAGCATCTTTTTTTCAACAGGAAAGGGTACCACTCTTTGAATGTCCAAATGGTATATAAGTTTTATGCCTTAATTCAATTTCATCATTTACTTAACTCATTATATTATATTGACCTAATTATAAACCCTAAAAGTTTACTTATTTTAGTAATAAATATAATTTTAGCTCAAAAGTTGTGATGATTTCATTTGTGTTTGCAGATTTGTGACTACAATTTAAAAATCATGAATGTAAATCCCAAGTATGGTGGGGCCACACACAACTCTTTTATATGGTCATCAAGCCAAGTTGAACCATTAATGAGAAAGCTGCATCAAAATGGTGAACAAACATGGTTATTAGGTAAGGCAAAACCATAGAATACACAAATAACTTTTTATTTGCTTTAATAAGCTTCAAAGACTGTTTTTGTTTTTAAGGTAATTCTGGATACCCACAGAAGCCCTGGTTAATGACACCTGTTGTAAATGCCCCCCTTAATTCAAGAGAGCATATTTATACCATCCGTCATGTTCAAGCAAGGAATTGTGTTGAGCGTTGCTTTAGCTTGCTCAAAGCACGCTGGAAGTGTTTGCTTAAGCAACAAACACTTCACTATGATCCTATTGTTTCTAGTAAAATAGTAGTTGCATGTTGCATATTGCATAATATTGCACTGCTAGCTGGAGTGCCTCGACCCATTGATACACCACTACAAGAGGATGACAGAGACTATTTTGAAGTCGAATCAAACTCTTCTAGAACAAGCCAAGGAGATTTAATGCTTGGCAGAGCAATGCTGAGTAGGTTAATAAATAGTATTTAAGAGCAAGTAATTGTTTGTTTGTACCTATTTAATATTAACCTAAGGATGTTACCTTTCTCCTAGAATACCCCTCTCCTATTCTACAAGATATTTTGACAGTCTAAAAGATAAAAAAAAGGTAAAATAAATAAAAGACTTGTATATTTATGAATTTTTTTGTAAAGCATACAGTTTGAAAACTTTGTTTTATATAGAAATATATATTTATACAGAAATATAAAACAAAGTTTAGAAACTGTTTGCTTTGTTTGTATTGCATGGGAGGCAAATTTTTATTTTCTAGAAGTGAGACATCAGTACCTTTCAATATTATTATTATTTGATTATATTACACCAATTAAACACTGTTATTCTTATTGAGTAACCCAGAAAACATTTCTTCTCAAAATGTTACAAACAATTTACGAAGTTCTACCACACTTCAACCTTGTAAGTTAACACTATTAGCACAAGGACACGGTAACAAATATAAAGTCCTATCTCAGTTCTTGGAAAATGATGTCCTTTCGCCTACTTTTTATTCACTACCAGCACTTGTACATTGTGAAGCATCATAAACGCAAATTAATTACTATACACTATGGATACCACTTATGGGCACTTGTTATCGTCTTTTCTAACAGTATACAAAAAATTAAAGAAATCGGTCCAGTAATTCGGTTAAATACTAGAGTTTTAATTTTGAGCAAATTAGTAGAAACACACTGTAGATTTGCATCACTAGGTCAATGAGTCAATGAACTTGAATTAACATTATTCAGGAACTTAGTTGGAGAAATGCGACGTTACAACGTAGTGCGTTTATTTGCCTAAGCGCTTCGCTAGGAGGTGGGGATGGAGTTGCGGGAGCGCGGAAATTTCCCTTAGCGGGGCGCGTGCAGGGTGGACCTCTTCTGCCGTCCTACCGTAAAAGGCGGTTAAGTGCAAAATCATATTTTTGAGAAAAATTCAAAAACCCGCCAAACTTGTTTTCTAGAGTTGTATGTAAGATAAAGTTATAATCAGTTAGTTACCACTGTTTTGTAAAGGGAATCATAATCGGTTAATAAATAAGTTGAAAGAGAAAATGATTCGAGATTATGTTTATAATGTTTAGCTTTAATCACTTAGGACATAGTGTTTTTAAAATTATCATAACGGTACTTAAAAGCGTTCTTATTAAAAATTATTAAGTGTAGTTAGAGATAAAATAAATAAACAAGTAGACAGTAAAACCTAATGAATTGTTTTTACGTGTTACGCCTAGACTGGACGAGTCGAATGGCTCCTGTTAAAATTCATAAATTCAATCGTAAAAACAAAAAATAAACATTTATTATAATATAGCGGTAGTCCATTCCGGGTGGGCTATAGAATAGAGCCGCAGGAATATTGGGGTAAGGGGGGTTAGGGGGTGGTCCCATGAACCCCTTGGTACCATTCTTCCGGCGCGGAGACGCATGGTTTTTTTAAATTATTTTTTTTTTATCCGTGAAATGGAACGCATGCGACATTGTTTTTTACATTTTTATTCGTTTTAAATTGATTTATTAAAAAGATTTGTTACGTTCCTATAATATGTCTTTCAATACGTATTTATTATATTATAATTATATCTACATATAAATTTTGACAAAATTATTTTTACGTCAAACGGAACGCGGCCGCCATTTTGTTGTTACTACCCATTGACCTCAACCAATGGACAAGCCCTAAGTACGAAAAAAACGTGCATACCTAAACTTGAAATGTAACATAAAATGGCGTCCATTTTTAGTGTTGCACAGAGAGTATCGAATCTACTATCGATATTTTAGAACTAAATATTACATAATGAACTTTTGTAAGAGTGGACGTAGATGAAATAATCACAGTAATTATTTATCTACTTTTATTATAATTCTTTGAATATAAAAAATAAAGAACTACGCAGTTTATTTTAGCAAGCCCTATTCTATTATTGTCATATATCGCAATCAGCCGTCGTTACGACTCGACAGACTATTACTGCCAGTGTCAGGTATTGGAAGACCCACGGTTATTGAATGACGATGGGTTCCTCAGAGCAGGACACACCAGACTCACTAAAACAACCAAAAGCTCAAGTGCCTCAAGTACTGTAAAAAAATACAAAATGGTGGCACCCTTGGCTGCTTTCTGAATCAATATTATTGACGTTATAAGCGCTGACTGAAAATCATTATCACGTTCGTGAGAAGTTTGTCACTACCTCTTGATATCAATTATAGTCTGGCTTGTCTTCAATGATTTAGAATCAAAAATAAACAAAACAACTACCTGCCTATTCAATAACAAAATGAACAATTCTAAGCAAACTTAATTCCCTCTTTCTTCACGTCTTTTTGTTTCAAAAATACACGCACAACGGCAAGCAAAGCAAATACCGTGTCGATATGATTTACTGCGTAAGCGCCTGTTATCATTTGCATCGAAAGTATGAAAAATAAAAACATATTAATAATGATTATCGATATCTGGTTAAATAATCAAAGCTCCGGAACATCACTTTTGATAGCTTTTTTTTGACAGAAATGTAACAATAAATGGCGATCTGTGGCACGCTAGCCACCTGCTATGACGTCACTACACGATTGATATTTTAGTGACAACATTCAAAAATAGTACTATCTCTTTCTTTTATTAGCATTTTTGTATAAGTAGAGGGAGACAACCAAGTTCTTCCTCTTCTATGATTCGATATACATAACTACTTATTTATATAGGACATTACGGCTACTCCATGTATTTATCACCTCGCTGGTTCCTAGTGTTGTAGTTAGGAAGACGTTCGTCCGGAAGCCTAGCGGTGTACTGACGAGTGACGAAACATAACTTTCCAGTTGGCAAAAAACAAAAGTCATAGATAGTGCAAACGGTGCAATTGTCGGTATTCAACACTTATTTACAATTACGTACCTTTGAAAATGATGAACTATGATAATCATCAATACATTAAAATAAGAGTATTTGTGTAAACTGAGATATTTATGATTAAAGTTTTGAGGTTAGGTTGTATTTTCAAGAGGGTTTTGAGGTGGATTTAGCTTAAATAGGAGAAGAAAATGGTAAAGTAGGTTGCAGCCTAACCCCGCCGTACCCCTAATCAACTCCAGATACAAGATTAGATTTGTGCAAGATGGTTAGTTCATGAGAAACCTAACCTCAAAATTTATTTTGTGTCTAATTGGATCTTTTCTGGTTTTTAAACTTAGTAATTGATCGGTTAACAACTATTATCTACTCTCCATTAAGGATATTTCATTTCAACTCAATGAGCATGTGTGTGCAAGTCGCTTTTTGGCGCTCGCCGAACGCTACCGCGGCACGCTCGCTCCGCTTGCTCGGCTCGCGCGGCATGACCTACATACTGACTAACCCGTCCTTAATGATACTTAAGTTGGGCTAGATAATGTGGTGTGATTGTTAGAAACATTTATTATTATTTATTTATTATTTGAAAGATAACCTCAAACTGATTTGACAAATTGAACATATGCTGCGTTCCGTTTGCCGATTACAGCGCTCACAGCGCTAAAAGTGCTCAAAACCGTTCCGATTCGTTTGAGCGCGCTAAAAGTGTTATTAGTGCTATTGCAATCGGAACGGTAAATATCGCGCTAACGTTCTGATTGTTCGTCGCTTAAGTCTAAAGTTACAATATCATTAAGATCTTTGACCCTGAATGAAGCAGCAGCCATTTTTTTACATTATTACAAAAGAAAATTAATAAGCAAGCTTTTAAAATCTTTAATCGACTAATAAAAACATCAACAAAGTAACGTCATGTGTCAGTTTTGACAGGCCGTTCACAGCGACCATGCTCCGTAGCGTTGGCACTGTGAGCGGGAAGATGGCGGCGTTTATGACGTCATTGATGACGTATCGATATCGCTGTGAGCGCGCTCACGGGCAATCGGAACGGGTATATGAGCGCTGTGAGCGCTGTAATCGGCAAACGGAACGCAGCAATAGTATTATCATTAGTGTTCATCATTCACATTGAAGTGACATTTGACAATTGTTCGCTCGAAAGGTAGCAACGGAGCTGTCATAATCAAAAAGTTCTAACCATAGACATAATTCCTATTTTTTTTTAAGAAGACTACCTGCTATGCTGCTAAGACTCCGTTTGGGTGCTGGCTGTCAGACAGGTTGACGCGTGTCGTATTATTTTTGTTGTGTGATAGTCTAAGTGTTCATAGTCTAATTTGTAAATGTTTATGCCATTAGAATAGACATAATATCACAAAACTAGCTCTAGGGTGTACTATATTATCATATAAAGGGCTTCATATTATATACTTTATAGAAATTTCATAATCGTTATTCCAAGCTAAATCGTACTTACTGCTAAGTTCTACAGAATTTTGTAGGATTTTTGTATTGAAATTAAGTCTACGTCGAATAGAAAATAAACTTATAGGACACATATCTATCTACTAACCATAAAAATAAAATGTTGTAGTTTTTTTTTTTTAATTTTTAACTTTTAATTGGAATGGGTTCATTGTGTAGTTATCACAACACATGATTATTTTATATTCAGCCTTTAAATGTCTTCGTTAAATTTTCCAATGGAAGAGTCCAACACAAATAAACTATAGCTGTTTATCCTGAAATGATTGTATCGACATCCTCTCTCGTGTCCGATTTACTATATTCCTGGTTGTCCAAAGTAGTTTCTTCTTCTGGTAATCGATTTTGTATAGGTAGCATCCAAGGGTTAGCTTGGTAGGCTGGTGACAGTTCAGTAGTAAATATCTCGGGAACCCTGGGTAGCGGTAGTAAGGAATTGTATAGGTTCCAGTGTGGCCTGATTAAAAAAACGTGACGGTCGCCGCGTTCTTGTAGAGGTCTGTAGTTACTGCGGTTGAATTCGTCCCATGGATTCCACAGTTTTCTGAACCATGTTATCTGAAGTAAAGTATTTGGACGTGTTTATTAATTTGTAAATAATACATGCAGTCTTATTATATATTTAGGGATTATTATTTATTAACATATAGTACGTTAATAAATAATAATCCCTAAATTTATAATTTTATGATAGGTACTCAAAGCCACTAATCTAAAAACGCTTACAGAGGTTTTATTAGTAATTGAATATATGGGATGAGGCATTGATATTTTGGGAACAATAAACCATTGTATAGTTGTTGACGTAGATACATAGTTAATAAATATGAAGAGTTAAACCAGATATGCTGGAGATACCAAATCGAAATAAATAAGCTATATTTTTGCAGAAACACGTACTGATCATCCTCGTTTTTATCATTACTTTTCATCGATTGAAAACGTCATTAAAGAACCTACGCAAATCTTGTTTACCACCCATAATAAAAAAAGCGTAGGTTGAAATAAAAAACTCATGATTCATTCTTACCAGGATTCATATCTGGTTATATAGGTCAGGGACATATTCACCCTGCCGTATTCTTAGCGAGTACGTCACACAAAAATATGTATGCACCTATAATTTACACTTAGTGCAATCCATGGAGCGCGGTCCATAATGTTTTCGGTTTATTCATCATTTAACCTTGAACTAGTGAACCTTGAACGTAGTGCGGTACTCTTGGCGGATGGCACTCATTATTCGGTCACTATAAAATTAGGTACTTATAACAATATTACTATGAATAAACCTGCTCTTGGGTCGCATGCAATGTCGTCCGCGGGATAACCCATCTGACTTTATAACTATCGCCTTTCACAGTTTTCAGAGCACCCCAGTACAAGAAGTAATCTTCACAGAACATCGGTAAAAGCTTAGACAGGGGCATTGGACCGATACGGGTATTTGTTTTGGCTTCCTTTATCCTGGAGAATCCTTCTAGGACCCAATCAAGACGCTCGTCACGTTCTTCTGAAGGCTGTAAATAACAAACTAAATTGTAGAGGATCTTAATTAAAATTATAGGTACAAAGGCATTTGCTGGGGCTTCGTTGGAGTATCCTTTGAAAAGTGTACTTATTTTGGATGAAAGGTACTCTTTATGCTTTTCTATTCCCAACATAACGTAAGAAGAATTAACATTGATCGATTGACTAGTTAAGGTGTAAAAGCGGCATCAATTACAAACAAACAAACTCACTTTCACATTTACAGTGATATTATATATTAGACAGAAAACATTATACTTATAGGTACTTGATTACCTTTATTACGTAACAAATCATCATCACTCCGTCAGGATGGAGCAACGCTTCTTGCTGTGTTAAATAGTCTGATTTGAAGAATGTTACCTGGAAATAAATCGATTTTAAAAACATGTTCACAACAGGACTTATTTCACGCTTTTCTGCGCGTGGGTTATCAACCTAATTTATAACAGATTTCTTTCTTAAAGTTCACTCTATACGGCTACGGACTCAGTGTTTGGATAGAAAATAATAACGACTTCAAATGTTCTCAGTTCAGAATGGTCCTAGAAGAATTCTTCCCGAGTTCCTCACGTATTTAAGTAAGGGTTTTACCATAAATATTATGGCATTTAATTATTTTATTTTAGATCTTCAGTTCATTCTTCTGGGTGGATGCAACAAAAAAAATTATAAATATAGTTAGGGTAAGTATACTTTTCTTCAAACCTGCATTTCTACAGGATAGTAGCGGCTATCAACGACATGGTCTGAGCCTTCCATCATGTGAGCTCCCCAATGGAAATGGATTTGGGAAAACACGTGTTTTTCCAGCAAGGGCCCACCTTCTAAATAAGGTCGCTCGGTGCGCCACTTTGCGCCCATTAGAACTGAGAACAAAATAATATTAATAATTATTATAAAGGAAAATTCTCAAAAATGTTATGGGCTGAAAATATATCAATGTTGTGTGTTATAGATATATACATATAATAATTCAAAACTTACTTAAAAATACACTTACTTATATTAATAAACTATTTGAAACTTGCCAGGTTCAAATGTAAGAGGTGTGGTACATGAGGCTAATACCTAACCCGTCATGAAATTTAAGCAGGATCAGATGTACTTGAAGCTTGTTCACCAAATCTCGATATTTTTCTCCGAAAAAAATAATACCACAGGTTGTCTAGGTGCATAAAGTTATCCTTCTTATATAAGCGCTACGATATCAAGATGTAGTTGTAGTTGTGTACCGGAAATACGGAGTGATCAGCCAGTGGAATTTCAAGAGCAAAGATAATTATACTGAACTGTAGTGTCGGTGTTATAATATCATTAATTAAATTATACCTACGATTAATATTATGCCTATGAGCTTGTTTGTAATTTTTATAAGACGGCCTGTTTGGTAAGAAGGTAAGTTTAGTAAGCTTTGCCTTTCATGCCAGAGGTCCCGGGTTCGAATCCTGGTAGGGGCAAATATATTTTATCATATTTGCTTTCTAGTCATGGATGTATAAGTATGTTTATTTCTAATATAAATATATTTAAAAAAATATATCTATGTGTGTTTATATATTTCTTAAGTTTATTTATCCGTTATCTAGTATCGATAGCACAAGTTCTTAATGATACTTAATTTGGGCTAGATAATGTGGTGTGTTAGTTGGAAATATTTATTTATTTTTATTTATTGTAAGGCAGCTAGTGTTTCCGTTTCACTACGGAGTGGTGTTGTGGGTAGTAGCCTTGCCTCATACGCTGGAAGTCCCAGGCACGAGATCTGGTCGGGGCATTCATTTGTGTAATGAAAGCAAATATTTATTCTTGGGTAATGGTTGTTTATATTTATATCATAATAATAGGTCTTTACCTATGAAACTGCCGTTTTGCCGTACTGGCCATTTCAAATGAAAATATTTTTTTTTTGACTGATAATTCTAATTTCAAGTTAATTTTATTTGACAAACATGGAATTCTTTTTCTAAAATCGTCATTTGTTTAATAGTTAGTGTTTTGTTTTCAACGCATTCGAACATTTTTCGTCATCATGGATAAGTTAAAAATTCGAGTAATTATGGAGTATGAGTACCGTCGTGGCAGCAAAGCGGCACAAGCGGCACGCAACATCAACGACGTTTACGGAGCGAACACTACAAACGAACGCACCACCCGTTATTGGTTTACCCGCTTCCGTTCTGGAAATTTTGACCTGAAAAATGAACCCCGTGGTCGTCCGAAAACTTTGGTCGACAATGACGAATTAAAGGCAATTGTGGAAGCTGATGAAACTCAATCCACGGCTGAATTAGCAGCAGCTTTCGACGTTAGCATCAAAACAATATTGGTCCATTTGCGTCAAATTGGCAAGTTAAAAAGCTTGACAAATGGGTACCCCACGAACTCAATGACCGCCAGCGCGAAGTACGCGTGGAGACGTGCCTTGCACTAATCAGCAGGCATACAAATGAAGGAATTCTGAACCGCATTGTTACTTGTGACGAGAAATGGATCCTGTTTGACAATCGTAAGCGCTCAGCAAGTTGGTTGGACCCTGGTTCAGCACCCAAACAATGCCCTAAACGAAAACTTACCCTTAGAAAAGTGATGGTCACTGTTTGGTGGTCTAACGCGGGTGTAATTCATCACAGCTTCTTGCCAAACGGGACAAGCATTACTGCAGATGTGTACTGTGAAGAACTGAACACAATGATGGAGAAGCTCGCACGTCTCCAACCAGCTTTGGTCAATCGTTCGGCTCCACTGCTCCTGCACGACAACGCGCGACCTCATACTGCACAGCAGAAGGTCTCCAAGCTACAAGAGTTGGGGTTGGAAGTTCTCCGTCATCCACCGTACTCACCAGACCTTGCGCCCAGACTTCTACTTTTTCCAGAATTTGGATAACTTCTTGGCGGGAAAAAAATTCAATACCCGAGAGGCAGTACAAAATGCCTTTGAAGAATTTGTTGCCTCCCGTCCAGCTGATTTCTTCAAGAAAAGCATCAATAAGCTACCAATGCGTTGGCAAAGATGCATTGATTGCATGGGTGATTATTTTGATTAATAGAAATAAAAAATATATAAAAAAATTACGCTTCATTTATTTCGTGAAAAACGGCAATTTCATAGGTAAAGACCTAATATGAATTCTGATTTCCCCCCAGTTCGTTGTATGGTCATCCAAACCCAAGCTTTAGGTTGGTTAAGGTTCAAAGTTGGTGTGTTTGCCTGGAGATTAATTATTATTTTGACTACTTAGAAAATATTAACATCTGATCAATGATTTCATCAGTGTTAATTCTACTAAACAATTTACAAGTCCTACTGTTCAAAAGGAACCTATAGTAATTACCGGTAAACCCAGTATTAGTTAACTTCACTTTATGAGGGTAGATGTCGAAATTGTACCATTTCAAATCTGGGCACTGGATCATCGTGGATCCGGTTATCGACACTGGAATCGGACTTGGGAGGTCCCCCTCAGCTATGCTGCAGTACTGGATATACTCTACAGTTCCAAATGGCGGTATCGCTACTTCTTCTTCTTTGCTCAGGGGCTCCTCTTCCTCTGAATTAAAACAATTTTATAAAGGACGAATAGGTGCATTAAATGATACAATGTATTAAGGCAAGGGAGATTTGTTATATGGTTTAGGTATTTCTTATACCCACATTAATAATTAAAAAAAAGCCTCAATAACCTTTTATTATTTAACCTCAATACAGGTTTAGGTCAAAGCTTTGATGTAACTGTGAAAAAGAGTTAAGCTTGTAGTCCAATATATATATAAATATTAAAAAGATATATGTCCATACATTTATTGCGCCTAATTGATATGGTGAAATGAATTAAAAAATTAAGCTTAACTTAGCTTTTGGTATAGTCATGTATGTATTTACCATCTTTTTCCAATAACATTATGACTATAAGACTAATTGCATGAATAAACACAAAATACAAAAATTAACTATGTTATTTTCCGTTTACTCTGATATATCTACATTTAAAATAATTTTGGTACGTGTAATGTTTTTTTATCAGATGGACTGCATCATCATGAATAATGGAAGCAATAAGCCAGCTTGATGTTTTGATGTAATAATATCACGTAGGCTCGGATATATTTATGTAAATGGCTATTCAGTGCAATACATAGAAATGTTAATTATCAATCTCTCTATATTATATTACTTTTATTATTACTAAAAAAATAATTTCTCTCGAGAAAAACTGGGTGGAGTTTTTATAAGAAAATGCAGATACTTACGTATTTCGAAATATAAAACGTATGAAATTAAGTTCCCTATATTTTATCAACTGTATGTCCCACATATTTACTTAAAATGTACATTGACGATTCTAAGGTTAAATGTGGATGGCGCAGACCTTTATCCTCGTGATTCTATCTTATTTGTTCTCTTTTTCATATCCAAACTAATGCAAGCTACTTGTGAATAAACGAATTACCTTGTGGTAATGGTATCAGCATTTTGCTTTCAGGTTCAGTGACAGCTTAAATAGTTTTTTAACATTGTTAAATGGAGTCCAATCTATTAAAGCATTTCACTATGTAATTTCATACACATTTAAAGTAGTGATTTAATATAGCAATTTTTTTGGAGAATTCTAGACAGTGACACAGATTGTCGCATTGATACTGATCGTACCGATCTATATTTTTTTTGATGGAGTTCTGTCTGATTTTATGCACATATTTGTATGAACGATAGATATTTGTAAAAAAGGGGAAATATTAATAATAATATATTAACATTAGAAGATGTCGAAATATATATATAATGAAAACATTTTACAACGTAAACATGATTAAAAATATGAATGCTGCAATAATTAAAGTTTTCAATGATCATAGTAAGATTTAAAAAATAAGTTTGTCACTGTCATATTCATCAAAAGTATCTAGTCATGAGTATCCTTTTTGTTTATGAGTGCGAAAAATATGGAAGAAACTAATAAAAAACCACTTACTCAGGAGCAGATAAAAGAACTCTGGAATAAATATGGTATAGATCCAGACAAGGAATTGTTAGAATGGGAGCGGTGGGTTCGAATACGGAAAGAAGAGGCAATGCATTTAGCGAAACACACAGACAGGCCCCCAGTGGACCTAGCAATGAATTTACTGGAATGTTTCCGCGAAACAAGGGAATGGAAAATCACTATGGAGCACGCACAGCTTGAAAAGAAACTGGGTCTTCGTAGTTCCTTATGGGAGGCAGCGCCAAGATTGCCCCAATCCTGTATATGCCAACCAGTGTACGAAGTCCATAGAACTCCAGCCGATATCGGTATCCCACCAGTGATAGAACACGTCACGGTACCACATGAGATACAAGTCAGCGAAAAAGGCCTCATAGGAGATCCCGGAAGAAGAACTGACTTTAAGTTGAATGAAGAGTTCCACAGGTATAAGAAGAGACGAGAACTTGAATTGGAAGAAAAAATTAAGAAGATTGATCCTTACGGGTAAGTAGTTCTCTTTAAATGCCGTTTGCCGGCCATATAGATGTAAAAACAATTATATCTCACATAGTAACAAAGGTGATTACATAAAATTTCCCGATGGCCAACTTTAGTTAAAAATGTGCTTTTGTCTGATCCAAAATTACTCAACTTATTTTTCTGTTGTATATTTTTTACTACGAATCTGTTTTGCGTTTATCTTACATAGAACCTGTTGGAAATTGATAATGAAGACGAGGATGACACACGCCTATCCAATAGGTACCTATACAATATACCTACTCTTGAAGGGTATATTCGTACTAAACGTTTCAGAAAAATGAGATGCAAACAGATCATTCCACCTTTGGCTACGCGAACCAAAATAGAGCCGTCAAACGTTTACGTGCTGTTTCATTTTCATTTAGTTATATAAAATTCTATATTTCCTTTTTATCAGACAGCGACAAAGAGAAACAATTATTTGACATAAAGCAAAGCTCATGCGTTTAAAATTTCAAGGAAAAAAATTTCGTCATCCTTAATTATTTAAGTCTTTTAACGTTTTTCTATTTTTCCAACTTCCAACTTGCGTGAGATAATATAAATATATAGAATTATAAATAATGATAGGGGTATTTCCTAAAAAGGTAATTTCGATCCTAAGCTATTTTACAACAAAACAAAATACCTAAGACATAAAATTATGGGTACATACAAAGAATGCTATTTCAATTCTCGGGTATTTGTAATTTTTGTAAAACGTGAGGAACACGTTAGAATGGCCTTGTACGCGTGGCAGCGTGCACAACTGGGAGCTCACGCTCCTAGTTTACTTTACCAAATGTCAAACAGGTAAATACAAACATTGTTAAAAGCCAGGAACTGGCTCCTGTAAACTATATTATTCTGCAGAAAAGGGCTGTCCGCGCAATCTATCGGCTAGGTCCAAGGATGTCACTTAGAAATAAGTTTAAAGAAATAAATATTCTTAATTTTAATTCGCAATATATTTAAGAAAATTTATTTTTTGTAAAAAAGAACATTACCTTGTACAAACGAATAAGAGATATGCACAAATTTAACGCAAGAGGACGAAATAAGCTGGCAGCTCATAATAGTGATCTTCATAAAGTCACTAACTCGTTCATGGGTCAAGGTATACGCTTTTATAATACGGTTCCTGAAGATATCCAAGGTCTGCCTACTGACAAATTCAAATAAACTATAAAGCAAAAGTTCTGTGCAAAAGCTTACTATAAACTATCTGATTATTTGGACGATAAAAGCCCTTGGGTATAATCCCTTTACTTACAGGCTTTTACTAGTATTTGTAATAAAACATATGTAATGTGTCTGTTTGTTCGTTGAGCTCTTCGTCTCCATGAATGTGAGTGGCATTGTCACTAAATTACGTCTTCTTATAATAAAGTCGGGTGACGGGTCGCTCAGTTCCGTCTAAAATGGTTGAGAAGGGTGATGGTTGGAATCCGTGTTAACTCGTGAACAGGTGCCGTTTGAGGGTGTTCGTCATAGCAGGTAGTCTTCATACAAAAAAAACTAGGAATTATGTCTATGGTTAGAAACTTTTGATGCTGACATCTCTTGCTACTTTTTGAGCGAACAATTGTCATACGTCACTTCAATGTGAATGATGAATGATAACACTATGTTCAATCAATGATGTACGGTTTCAGGTTATGATTCAATGTTATAATTATGTTAAAACTACTTTTATTATATTAATACTTGAAATTGGCAGAAATAGTTATTGTGTAGTAACTACAGCTGATTGCCAGAAAACGCAAAATTTAATTTAATTTTCAATCAATCAGCTCGATCTGCCATTACGGTTTCAATGATTGACGAGTGAAGTGTTTGCATTGATCAATTTCTGAAACATAACCTCTCATTTACCTAATATAGTAATTAATATGCGTTTATTCGGTGCTTCACAATGTACAACAAGTGCTGTGTAGTGAATGAGAAAGTAGCCGAAAGGACATTATTTTTCATCACTTTCCAAGAACTGAGATAGGACTTAACAATGGTTACCGTGTCTTTGTGCTAATAGTGCTTTGTGCTTACAAGGTTTAAGTGTGGTAAACCTTTGTATATTGTTTGTGAGCCACACAAGAAATGTTTTCTAGGTTACTCAATATGAATAACGGTGTTTAATTGGTGTAACATAATTAACAGAATTTGAATAAAAGGTACTGATGTCTCGCTCCTAGAAAATAAAAATTTGCCTCCCGTGCGATACAAACAAAGCATATAAAAATATAAAACAAAATTTAGAAATTAAAAAAAATCATAAATATACAAGTCTTTTATTTATTTTACCTTCTTTATCTTTTAGAATGTTAAAATATCTTGTAGAAAAGGAGAGGGGCTTTCGCCTGCCACAATGGCATTACGCCAAAATCCAATGTCGTCATTTTAAAATTAAGAAACGAAGGACAATCTAATTTAAAAAAAAATAGTTGTCAAATTGAAAAGTTCCTCAAGTTCCTAGTTCCTAGTGTTGTAGTTAGGAAGACGTTCGTCTGATGCGTAGCATCACTAGTTAGTTTGTGGTGTTCGTCGTTTCGATACTTGGGGGGAGGGAGATTTGCCGAGCTAACAGATGCAGATAAGAATAAGTTTGTATAGACATAAGAGACATGGTACATTGCTTTTGAAACAAATATACCCGTGAATTTTCATGCCAGTTCTTCTTCACGAAGCTTTCTCCGAACTGGTAGTAGAGTCATGCTTCATTTGACGTCAATAAGAACAAGTAACTGTTAAAGTTGTGAAATAAATATTCGAATTTGAGTTATACGAAAACGTAATTGTAGTAACTCACGACCTCACGCTGTGAGTACTGTGAAACGCGATGCTTAATATATTAAAAAGAGCCTTCTTTTTAAATATTATTGCAGAGGAAGAAGTTCAGTGTAAAGATGGGCCAAATTATCAATCAAAGCGATAAGTAACAAAAAGATGATGGTCAAAGCCATTATGGGATTTTGACCAGCTAATGGTCAGTAGTACACATGAAAGATTAACTCATGAGTAACCTTTCCCACCTTAAACTTCCCAAATTTTAAATCTAAAAATCTTGTAAAAAAATAATAAGTAATTTGCAAAAAATCAATCATAAGCTACCATTTTGTTTTCTTTTGAATGTATCAATGTCAATGTCAAAAAAAGTAACAAAACGATGTCGAATGAACCCACAAGTAATGGACCTTATTGGCGGATTAGTTTTGACAGTCAATCGACAATCTGTCAGTTTGTTGATTGACTGTCATTACCTAGAGTGAATCCTAAAAACATTGGGGAAAAGATAAATTTAAAAAAATATCTTACAATGGTAGGAAGGACTATATATTCAAATTAATGAATGTATGATAATCTATATTTATTGCCCTTTAATTTGATATACTGACTATTAGTAGGTCATCTTTTGTACTATCTGCTTTGTTTAAAAAAATATAGTGGTGTTAAAGTACCACCGATTTTACAGATGAATCAATATTCACGGAACATCATCACTTATTGAGAACTGTAGGGGTAAATAAAGACAGAAAGACTGATAAGGACAGGAAAAAAAAGACGATAAAAAAAGACTGTTGTTTTAAGCCAATTCCATTGCTACTCAATGGTAATGTAGTAAGGACTGGAACCACTAATACTTTTGTTGAAAATACATGCGCCTTTGACGCTGTCTCTTAAATATTTGCAGCTGCTTATGATGATTGATTTTTTATCAAACATACTATTGATAAAAGCACCACTAACAGTTTCAGCCAATTTATAAAAATCATGACCAATGATAAGATAAATAAAAAAGATCTTTATATTCAAAAAAATTGAGTGGTGTTAAAGTACCACCTCAACTTTAATTCTTTATGTGAAGCGCATTACGTAAACCACATCATGTTCTTCAATCGTTGTACTTACCTTCTATTAACTCCTTGTAATTTCGCATGGATTAATGCATTGTACCGATACATTTAAACAATCGTATAGAATGCAATAAAATACTGAAATTAAAGAAAACCATTCTTATTTTATGGAATAAGAAGTTAAATATAAGTAAATCAAGGTCTATTCAATATTTATTGCTTAGAAAAAAGTCGCTGATTCATTGTAATATGGGTCTATTATTATGTTACAATACTTTTATGTAACATTTTAGTTATGTGAATGTATAGTACCTAACTTTAAAAACCTGATCTACGTATAAGAGTTAAAATCTATGGAGATTTTCAAAACTGGATTTTTATTTTTGTCGATATTAATAAAACTTTGTGTCAATCACTAGTGTCAATGAGAAATGCAATTTGCGTAGTTATGTAGGTATGTGCGCATTATTCGTCTGAATTATATCGCATGATGAGCAGCTATGATTGGCTCTTTTTATGTGTGCATAGGCTTATATGTATAATATGCCATAGTAATGACGAAAAGTAGGATAATACCGGCGACATCGGTTCACCTACAATATTCTATTGATAGCCCTTCTAACCTTTTTACTTACTCTGTGACGTTTTTAGTGTGCTGTTAACTATTAGCAACATGCAAGTATTGAAAGACATTGAAGCATCAAAATTGTTTGACTAGATAAAGGCGGATAGTACTGATCGAAATTTTTTAACGTAACGATTAGTGAATAATCAGGACTACAACCCGGGACCTCTATTGTAAGCTTTCTTTTAAATGAAAGTCTGAAAAATAACAACGTTTATTACCAGTGCAGCCTGATTATAAATAAACTGATTGCTTCAAACAAAAAAAATTATAGCAAAAACAAAAGAGAATATTATCAGTATTTTGGAACCACAAATTTATTTCAAGCACATTTCACATAGACATTGGAAATCCTTGATAATGTGAATGAAACAAACACAAGAGCTGAACCTTTTCCGCTTACTACCTTAACATCAATCTTACCCCATATTTGCCTTATACGAAAATAATGTTGTTGACTCGAAGTAGATGCGTTGGCGAAGATAATGGATGCTCAGATCAAGAAACGGGCCGTATATATCTAGATTGAATATGACAGCGAGTAGACAATGTATAAAAAGCTCGCAGAGTACACAAATTTAAATTTGCTGCTGCCTTGTTCTGTATGTGTACTGATTTATTTAGGCTGAATTATATCGAGGTCACGTGCTTTTTTTTACTATTTAAACCTATGTGTGGTAATACAGTGGCTATTTTAGATTGGTTATTCCACGTGCACGATAAGTAAACGTTGAAAAATTTGCAAACATGTGTAAATATTAGATATTTCAAAAATAAGTGTCTCAAGTTTACCTCACAATAATGTAATCCGCAAACTAGGTCAAAATTAGGTATACTTTTTCTTCATTATAAATAAACTAAGCATCATCGTAAAGTTTTATTTATGTATATTATGACAAATCTATCTATAGCTATCAACATAGTATTGTACGAGAATGTCGCAAGTGTTCTCCCTCTTTTTGCCACCACTACTATTGCATATTATACAAACAAACTCGCGCACACTTAAATCAAGCCAATCATGAGCTCGTCGCCATCATGCGATATAATCCAGAAAGTCATGTGCTTACACTAACTAGTGATTGAAAAAAAAATGTGTCTTTTTAATTTTTACATTTAAATCTGATTCATAATATACGTTTAGTTAAAAATGATAATTAAGAATATTGTTACACAATAATGGACCCGCATAATATTGAATCAACTTTTTTAAGCAAAGAAATATTGAATAGATTTTCAAACGGGCGAATAGCGTAGTCGTTAGTAGCCCTGTCTCATACGCCGGAGGTCCCAGGTTTGAGTCCTGGCCGGGGCATTCATTTGTGTGATGAACACAGATATTTGTTGTCGGGTTATGGTTGTTGATATTTATATATGTGTGTACATATTTTTATTCTAGATTCCCTCCCAGTTCGCTGTATGGTCATCCATAACACAAGCTGTACCTACTTTCGGGCCACATTGGGGGATTTCGATTGAAAAACAATATATATTTAAAGTTTATTTGAGAAGTTTTGGTATTATGAATGAAACGAAATTATTATTTTGGTCATACGTACTTAAATACTTAACTGTAAGTAATAATTGTACTACAGGGCTGTTTTTAATATTTTAGCTGCGCTTTTTACAGTACTAACAGCGCGCGAGATCGTGAATCACCAAAAGACGGAATCGCGCGTTGAAGTATTAGGAGCGTCCGCATGCATGAGTTTTGAACGGCTGGACCAGTTTTCATTAAACATGGCTCATGGCTCAAACATAGAATACTCTCGATTCATCCTGCTATCAAACTAAACTACCACATCAGTCTGTCCATTCATGTGGGAGATATGATTCCTCATGAGTCGGGGGTAAAATATTAATGAAAATGAAATTTTGAGTCTTCAAAGAGTAAAATAATGTTATTTTGTAATGAGGTATATTGTTGAAGAATATACCTCATCATTAAATTTAAAAATAAACTTTATCCGTATGCTCGAATAGGAGTTTTAAAGAAACCACGTTTTGGGCCACGTTTCGTAGATCTGCCGGCACGAAGTCACATGAGTAGATAAACAGAACAGAGACAAAGCTCCATACAACCGCACGAATCGATTGCACTACTACAAGCACGCGGGGCATGTGTGCGTGACCACTGGCCGCTTGTCACGTACGCGGCGAGACAGGTCAACAGACATTGTCAAAAGGCACAGCCAGTTGACAATCTCAGGGTCATTGCGATGCACGTTGTTTGTTTTGTTAGTTGCAAGTTTGATTATTTTAATGTATAAATGTTGTCTTTTTTATTAATAATGGTCGTTTATTGTACTGTGTGTATGAATAATTCTAGAAAAAATTAAATTGAATTGCTGGACCCAAAGTTTCGCGAATATTTCGATCTTGAAATAAATATTGTCTATATTGGCAATGAAATACTTAATGCGTATTAAATATTGTAAGTTTGATATGCCATGTGAGTGTTTCCCGTTAAATTACTTGGAAAAACTTTATGTAAAATTCAGAATTTACCACACCATCAAAAGAAACGAAATTATTAAAAAACAAAAATTATTAGAGTAAGTAATTTGTAAAGCATTCTATCATACTGAATAATGAAACTATTTAACAAATGTTTTGTTTAATTTGTCTTAACCTATTGTGACAACCCTACCAAAATAGGTAACAATGTTTCACGTTCTTAAGATTTTTTGTCTCTGTACCGTTCATCTACTCATGTGACGGAAGTACCATACATACAAATAATAGTAGTACAGTACTTCAAGCAAGGAGGGTGAGTATGTACATCTGTCATAGAATAACATACAAGTATGAAGATTTCGGCAGTAGCTTATAGGTGGCGACATAAAGGTGATACGGCTATTTCATTGTTAAAAGGATTTTTATACAAAGTTATACCATAAGCTAGCTTATCTGGTATGTCTTCTCGGAACGATTATTGAAGGAGAGGAAAGAGAAGAATTTAAGGAAACAGTCTCATTGTGTGTAATATTACGTAATAAAATCATAATTTTTTAAGCTTTAGTTTCAGGAAAATATGATAGATGGCGCTGAGGCAACAATGACTGTCGTAGAAAACGAGCTTTTTAAAACTTTGTTATAGTCGGCAAACGAGCACGCTATTCACATCATGGTAGGTGGCATCCGTGCTCATATACATCATTAATCGTAGATGTAATTAATTAATTATATTGTTATGTGTTATTTATAGATTAAGAATACGTTGCTGCCCGTAGGGCTCAGTTGGAATTGCTTTTGTTCTAGTTAATTACACTTGTAGTTCCTTTCCTTCATAACATAAATGTGGTAATTATGGCGGTTGAAATAGCAAATACTATATTTTTACTGTATTAAGACTAAGACCGATTTATATTTTTGCTACTTTCTTTTATTCAAATTTTCCACCTTGTTGTCTTTGATGGCTGATTTCAGCGATCAATAGCCTATGAAGTACTACTTTATTATTATTATTATGAAAGCTTAGAGTCTTACTCGTTCTCTGAAGCTACTTAGAAACTACTACTAAAATTCATAAAAAACTCGAAAACTATGAAAAATCGTATAACATACATAGGGGTGATTCAGATACCTCTTAACCTATTCACTGCCAAGGACGCCGATCGGTGTCTTTAAAATTTGTACTCAGACGCCGAGGACGCCTTAGGGCGTCCAGTTTTCAAACAAGATTTTCTCAGCCAAATTACAGTAAATATCACTGACATTTTTGTAAATGCGCTTTACAATAATAATCTATCCAAATCCTAAACGGCCTCGGAATCCAATAACTAGACTTACTTATGTTAATATGTCTTTACCTATGAAACTGCCGTTTTGCCGTACTGGCCATTTCAAATGAAAATATTTTTTTTTTGACTGATAATTCTAATTTCAAATTAATTTTATTTGACAAACATGGAATTCATTTTCTAAAATCGTCATTTGTTTAATAGTTAGTGTTTTGTTTTCAACGCATTCGAACATTTTTCGTCATCATGGATAAGTTAAAAATTCGAGTAAGTATGGAGTATGAGTACCGTCGTGGCAGCAAAGCGGCACAAGCGGCACGCAACATCAACGACGTTTACGGAGCGAACACTACAAACGAACGCACCACCCGTCATTGGTTTACCCGCTTCCGTTCTGGAAATTTTGACCTTAAAAATGAACCCCGTGGTCGTCCGAAAACTTTGGTCGACAATGACGAATTAAAGGCAATTGTGGAAGCTGATCAAACTCAATCCACGGCTGAATTAGCAGCAGCTTTCGACGTTAGCATCAAAACAATATTGGTCCATTTGCGTCAAATTGGCAAGGTAAAAAAGCTTGACAAATGGGTACCCCACGAACTCAATGAACGCCAGTGGAGACGTGCCTTGCACTGCTCAGCAGGCATACAAATGAAGGAATTCTGAACCGCATTGTTACTTGTGACGAGAAATGGATCCTGTTTGACAGTCGTAAGCGCTCAGCAAGTTGGTTGGACCCTGGTTCAGCACCCAAACAATGCCCTAAACGAAAACTTACCCCTAGAAAAGTGATGGTCACTGTTTGGTGGTCTAACGCGGGTGTAATTCATCACAGCTTCTTGCCGAACGGGACAAGCATTACTGCAGATGTGTACTGTGAAGAACTGAACACAATGATGGAGAAGCTCGCACGTCTCCTACCAGCTTTGGTTTATCGTTCTTCTCCACTGCTCCTGCACGACAACGCGCGACCTCATACTGCACAGCAGACGGTCTCCAAGCTACAAGAGTTGGGGTTGGAAGTTCTCCATCATCCGCCGTACTCACCAGACCTTGCGCCTACAGACATCTACTTTTTCCAGAATTTGGATAACTTCTTGGCGGGAAAAAAATTCAATACCCGAGAGGCAGTACAAAATGCTTTTGAAGAATTCGTTGCCTCCCGTCCAGCTGATTTCTTCAAGAAAGGCATCAATAAGCTACCAATGCGTTGGCAAAGATGCATTGATTGCATGGGTGATTATTTTGATTAATAGAAATAAAAAATATAAAAAAAAATTACGCTTTATTTATTTCGTGAAAAACGGCAATTTCATAGGTAAAGACCTAATATTAAAAATCCGGATTCTTAAGTCTCACGCCGAAGCCGCCAAAGGGCGTCGTCGTTTTAAAGTCAGAGTTTAACAAACTTTTTATGCATGAAGAAGAAAATGGGTCATCTATTTGAACAAAATTGTAGGTTTTGAATTTGCTGCCCACTAATTGTTTGTGTTGTTTGTCTTATATGGAAAAAAAATATTGCATAATTATTAAGAAGTTAATTAAACTAAGAAATAAATATATTGTTGTAGTACGATTAGTTTTTGAATAATAGTGAGCAAACAAACATGTTATTATAATTGTTGTTATAAAATAATTTTAAAATGTTAGGTATTCATTTTTTTTTGTTTTTGGCTTATTTTGTATAATAATGATTTGCCTACTTTTGAGGTAAATTATCTTTAGAATTTATGATCACGTCAATAAAAATAAAACTTAAGCTAAGTGTATGTGCTATTAAATTGTTATGCTTGGAATTTTAACAAAAGAAAGCTGACCTCTAAGTGGTTTAACAATCTTGTATTAGGTAATTAGTTCTGTTTTCCGGTTTTGTTATTAGTTTTGCTCTAGTGTAAATTAATACAAAGATACTTAAGCTTGGTAGACAATTTTAATGAAAGTTTTTGCCCGCGACTCCATCCGCGTGGAAAAGTTCACAAACGCAATAGGCTTGTAAATGGTTTTGCTTCATATTTTATGTAGGCATTTTATTTAGGGAATACTTTCATTAAAACTATAATTTCCTATTTCAACGAGTCCATGGGCCTTTTTTCGTGATAAAATGCCTTTGGCGATCTCCAGCCTCCTAACGGTTGGGACTATACTATTAGGCAGAGAATCTAGTGTAGATAAACCCAGGATATTTGTAAAAGGAAATTTTTTTGAAACTTATTTTGTGTATAAAAACAAACTTTTTTTACGAACTGTAGAGGCTCACGAGGACGCCCATGGGCGGCCAAGAACACTATACACGAGTAGCCGGGGCTGCCGATGGACGCCCCGTTTTCGAATGTATGGCGGCGTGCGGGTAATTTTGCACTTTTCTGAGCCAGCCGTGCATGGGTTAACACGAGGCACCTAAAAATATTTTTTTGTACGTCACTTTTCTGACCCCTCTGTATATTTCATTGTGTACCAATATGTGTTAGTACTCATTGGGAAGTTCTATATGGTATAAGAGTATAATGGCCTCTAGATTCAGACTGTTACGAAGACCTCTTCTCTTATGGCTGGTTTACACGCGTTAAGTAAAGTTGGTAATTAAATTTTGATTGACCGTTGACGCGTAATTTTTAACGTTTGTAAAAAAACTCTTATTTTAAATATTCTTCAACAAGTTTTAAAGTAGACTTTAAACTCCACTCTGAAGTTATGAAAAAAAAGGAAAAAATTTGAAATAAGTACGAGCTCTTGCCGTCAACCGCTGTGTCAACTTATGCACTGAACTAAAAAACCACGTCCAAACATGTTAAATGAGAAACCCCGCCTACCTACTTATAACAAAAATAAGAAGAATTCTAATCCACTTAGTCATTTGCTTACTAAATTTTAACTTACCACTCGTCATTTAACATACTATATAGAAGTAATTTTTAACTTAAAATTTAGTTACCAACTTAACTACTTAACGCGTGTAAACCAGCCATTAGATCCTAAAAAGTTACTTATGTGTGTTCGTTTACAGGGCTAACTTTATTTTTATGGTTTACAAATATTAGCAACTTGAATCCGAAACATTATATGTAGTAGATGTTTTGAAGCTTTTATTTTTTTTTGAAAATTTGCTCTTCCTCAGTGTGAAAGAAACTGATTACTTGGAGATAATTAATTATTGATGACAAGGAGATTGCGGCTGCGGTACCTATCTGTTGAAAAGCATAGTGATAAATCTCTTTGAAGGCATGAGAATTGAAATTTAGATATAGAGAATGATGATGAAATGTACCTGTAAGTGAACCATATATTAGAATTGTGTTTATACAAAAAGTAATTGTACTGAAATTTATTTGTGTACATTATTTATTAATGAAAATACATTGTATGTCACAAATATAATAAGGATTCATTACATTACGTTAAGGCTGAAATTGAAGTTATTATATTTTGTCCTCCTAAGTGAACAGGGATATTTTATTTGTTTTCTTCATTCAAATACTCTTAGATACTTGGTCTACAATATTATTTCAGAATGAAGTGTAACTGGAAGTAGTACCTGAGAAGAAAGTGTTTATTTTGTTTTGATTTTGAACAAGCGATGAAAAAAATGTACTAGGCTAATTTGACACATTTCTTTACAAAACTGTCTGTTTACGGCAGGTTAAAAAAAGTACAACACTGACTTCTTTAAAGACAATAAATAAGCACAAGCCAATTTAGTGAACAATCAGCTAACGACGGTTCTAAGATAAAATTTTCCAAATGTTTTTGAGTTGCTTTTGTTTTATTTCTTCATTTTTTTTATTATAAGGAAGCTTAAATGAAACACAAATTATCATAAGTTTATTAACTTCGAATAATTTTCGAAGAAGAATCGAATTGCCGACCTTTAGGTCCAATGCACGCTCGGCACATCTTCAAGAAGTTTCTCGTAGTAAAGTCGTAGATATTCACAGTCAACAATGGCCAAATCGTAAAAAAATCAGATCCTAGTTTTGAAGCAGTAGTCTACACAAATACAAACAAAAGATGCGTACGCGCAGTAGAGCGTTGTGAATTGTATTTGTTTGTGCCACATTGTACAGCGGACAAGCCGGTAGACCGCTCTGGTCCAGCTCACGCTAGCAAGCGTTAGAGCGAGTCAGCATATAACTGTGCTGCTCTTTTTAGCCAGGTAAATATTTATTTAGAGTTAAGCTCTGTATTGAAGCGCCTGTTAGTGAATTGGCTACTGCACTTTATTTTTTTTTTTTTTTAAGTAGCCAGTGTTGTTCTTTTTTGAAATTTGTATTAAAAATATTTTTTAAAAAGTTATGTGCCAAATTAGTTTGTTATTATTCTTATTTCCCGCCGTTTGTTAACTTTAACAATAAAAAGTTATGAAAAATAAATCTCAAAATGAACGCTAGTTACTCAGGTTATGTTAAATAAAGCATGACTACGAGTAGTTCAGAAAAACCTTAGAGAAGAAGAACTGGCAGAAACTGCACGGGATCTTTTTCAAATAAGTTTACAATATCTGTTTATGTCTATACAAAATAATTATTATCTGCTTATTATGTTAGCTGGGCAAGTACCCTCTCCCTCCAACTATCCAAACGACGAACACCCTCAAACGGCACCCGTAGTTCACAAAGTTTACCCGAGAACCAACCATCGCCCTCCTCAACCATATTCGAGGGAAGTAAGCGACCTGTCAGCCGACGCTACCATAAGAAGACGTACTTTAGTGACAATGACGCTATAGATATTCATCGTGACGAAGAACTCAACAAATACTAGTAGAAGCCTGTCAATGTGGGGGTTATACCGAACGGCTGTTATCGCCCAAATGTTCGGCCTGTAAGCTTTAGCACACAATTTTTGCATTAATAGTTTCTTTCAGTAAGAAGACCATGGATATATTCAGGTACTTTATTATACAACCGTATACATTCCCCATGAATGAGTAAGTGACTTTATGAAGCCTGCTATTAGGAGCTGCCAGCTTATTTGTTATTCCTGCGCTAGTATGTGCAGATCTTTTTCTTTGGAATACTATAATATTCTTTCTTACAAACATAAAATTTTCTAAAATATATTGGAGTTGAGAAGTAAGAATATTTATTTCCTTAAATTTATTTCTAAGTAACACCCTAGAACCAAGCTAATAGATTGCGCGAACGGCCCTTTTTCTGCCGACTAAATATAGTTTTGATGTTGGCAGCACAACAGAATGCCATTTGTCATGACGCCTATGAAAGTAACCAAAATACACCAATCGAGCAGTTGTTTCATTTGAAATTTGTCGCATTTTTTATAAAAGCTGTTGCAGAGCCAAGCTTTTTCGCTAATCTATCAACGTGCGATCCTTACTTGAGCTTGGCATCTAAGGTTATATCCAGAAATACAGTTGGAGTGAGTTCCTGGCTCTTTACTTAAATGTTTTTACTTACTTGTTTGACGATTGGCAAAGTAAACTTGACACATTTAGTTTTGTTTTCATCGAGGAGCAAATTATTAGCTGAAACTACTTCTCTGCGGTAGATATATTTGTTTACTGCTCGATAGTTAGTTTCTTGTCTTTTGATTTCAAATAAAAAGGAAGTATCATCAGCAAACAATATGACCTCGCATTGATTCTTAACCACGGATGTCAGGTCATTGACATATTATACTAAAAATAGGAAAGGACCAAGAACAACCCCGCGTAATACCAGATTGCTTAAGAGTCATGAAATTCATAAAATGTAAAAGTAATTGTTTATAATTAATTTATTTTTAATATTACTGAGCATTGGTAGTATAGATATAGGTCTAAATTATTGTTATGGTCAGATTTATTACCTACTTTGAATATTGGAATCACTTTATTCATGTTCATTAAATCAGGAAATACACTATTATCAGCGGTCATTAAATATACTGGCGAAGTGCGGGGCTATAGCTTGAATGACAGATTGAATAATTGTAACAGAAATTCCATCTAAATCGGCAGTATTTTTTGTACCTCAATGATTTTCAATGCCTTTAAAACTTGTGAAATAGGAACATGTTTAAATTTACATTTTCGGATTTTTTAATAATAGTATTCCACGTAGTTTTTGAACTAAGAGTATTATATTTAATTTTTATTATTCATATAATTATATTAGCTACACTGCATATATGTTTATATAATTTTAAATACTTTTTAACATAATATGCATAAAATGTCTTAATATGATTTTAAGTTATTTCATTGTACAACCATAAAATCTATTTCTACTTTTGCATATGCCCACGGCTGCCCAGTCACTTAACCTAATTAAATTATTATTTACTTTATTTAGAGTAATATTTTAAATTATATTATGAATGGAGTTTTATTGAGTAATAGAATCACTACATTAATCTAATTGAAACGTTATTTCAAATACATTATTTATTACTGTTTCAAGCCGCTTCTCATTCGTATGCAGTTATGACCTAGGTCGTAAAAACTTTTTATTTCCAAATGCCAAATATCAAAAGAGGCCAGTTGGCCTGTCCACTATGGTCTGATTGTAGTTTATTAATTATTGACTTTGTACAAAATTTTAAATAAATTGTGCATTAATATAGTATATCAATTATCTAAGAGTATTTGAATCAAGAAATCAATAAAATATCCCCTCTTTTGTATACACAGTAGAACGAAAAAGCCGTAATGACCAAATTTATACACATATAAAATTATCTCAACAATAGACTTTTTCGTATATACTTTTACTTAAGTGATTTTATATTAATAATACTTAATGATATCATTTGATTGGTCACCTCCACAACGATCTTCTCCTTAAGCATGTCCTGCTTTCTTTTTGGACATCCTGCATATGTAGTAAATGATTTCCTTTTAATCAAATATATTTAAGAATAGTAGTACTTTTATATATTCAAAAATAGCGAATAATAATAAATACTCATAAAATTTTATAAATATAATATCAGTACAGCTTCAATTTATTTTATTATTTATTATTATTTTGTTTTATGGCAATCAGCTGTTGTTACGACACAATAACTATTTCTGCCAATTTCAAGTATTAGTATACACACGTACTACACGAGGTTAATAATTTTGTAGCGATCAGTTGAGTAGAACTTGCAGTATCTCGAGCATTGAGTTACCTTGAACAATACAAAAACAGGGGGATGAAATAAGTTTTTACAGATATTTTTAACATAGAAGAGTATAATTTATAAAGGCGTCTGGCCATTGTTAAGAAGAAGATTAGCAAAAGGGGATAACTTTTTAGCAACGGAGGACGGTAGTGGGTTGTCTTCAAATTTTGAAAGAATGTTCAAAACTAGGGAAATCAGGAGTTCTAAAAAATTGTCATTAGGGGAGCAGGAAGAAGTAGGGGGGAAGGCATTATCAGATTTAGTAGATGGAGGGTTAGCAATAATAGCATTATGGGCAATTTTGTCATAGCCTGGAGATAAAGACGGACTGGGTTTTGATGGTTTGTATATTTTTTTTTTTTAAGAAAGATTCAGTGAAGGAGAACTTTTAGAAGCATCTGCGTACGATTTTTTAACTGAAGGGAAGAGGGATGATGCTTCCTTGAATGATATGTTCTTTTGGGACATGGTAATTTTAATATTCTTTTGCCGGGAATGTTCCGGGCAAGATTTGTCAGTTGCTAAATGAGGGCCTGAGCATTGCAGGCAGGAAACTTCAGAGGATGCAGGACAAGAGTCACCTGAGTGAGTTTGTGCACATCTGAAGCAACGAGCACTGGATCGGCATTGGGCTTTCACATGGCCAAATCTACAACAGTTTAAGCATTGTATGGAAGGCAAAATGTATGGACCAACGGTTAATGATGAGTTAAAAATAAACACTTTATCAGGTAAGCATTGTCCAGAGAAAGTGATCACTACAGATCCTGTGGGGGTCCAAGTGGAACCAGACTCCATGGACACTTTTCTGTTTAAGCGACGCGCCTTCAAAATTGTTATATCACCTTGGCTTGTGGAGATTGTTGATACAACTTCCTCCATAGACCATGAAGTTGGGATCCCGCGGATCAGCCCCATTCTTGTTATATTATATGTAGGAATTAAAGCTATATAGTTATGAGATTTAAGACTCGGGTTTCCGAGAAACTCGTTTGCTGCACATGCAGATGAGAATTCCACAGAGACCCGATTTCTGCCAACACTCTTTATACCATCATTTTTAATATTTTTAATGTTTGATGTAAATAAAATTTTTCCAAAATTTAAATGATTAAATGTACTGCCTGACTTAGGGTGAGTTTCTGACCTGGACACATGAACAATGAAAGGACCTTTGTCAGAAGGATGGTAAGATTTTTCTTCTAAAAGACTTGGATGAGTGTAAATAAGGTTATTGGTTTGAGATGGAAGAGCATTCGAAACAGATTTTTAAGGAGTAGGGGACGAATCCCGATTTATACTTGGACGTTTTCTTGTTGCACATGTTGAGAGAAAGGGTCAGGGGAGTTGTTGACATCAGAAAACGGGATTGGGTCTGGGGGCTTAGGAGGGAACGGAACACAATCCATGCTCATTAAGAGCTAGATAATTCGTACAACCACTTACCAGTCGAGGAAGAGAAAAACAGAAACACTTAAAATAACTCAATGATGATAACAAAATCACCAAAATAACCGACAAATAACGAAAACCGTGTGTACACCGCAAACGAAAAATTGACAGTCCAATTTATTTTTACAGAGTTAAAGACAAGAATGTCACTGTCACTGCATGTGTCAACAACACCAGTTTGACTTTTACTTTTACTTTAGAACTCGTCTAAAAGTTTACCATACCTAGAATTAAATACCAAACATGTATCAAATAATGGGACGCTATACATTAGTGCTGTCCAGAACTAATACTAATAAATTAACTTTACAGGTCTGATAAAAAGAACTTAATGATAAAAGGAAACGCATATCATTTGCCTCCTCCACCGGTACCACCGTTACCACTGATCAGCATCTCCCAATTCATCAGTGGCCACGAAATAATTACCAGTGTTTACGCATTCCGTATAAATAATACTTTGATCATCAAAGACATACCTCGCCAAGATGTCAGCTACCTAAAAAGCGTGAAAACTAAATACTTAAATGATCCTTGCACCACCTGGTCGTATTATTTCAATGTCCCCGTAAATAAAGTAGGAAGAAACAAAATATACCTAGAAAATTACGGAACAGTCACTTTGAGATACATGTGGAAAAGAATAAAACATCCGATCCCATTTATTCCAAATAATATGGATGAAAGTGTATTCTTTTTCAACAAAAATGAAGACGTTCTCAGTCCTGGCCAAAATCGTGAAGTTTTTTTCACTTTTATATCTGATAAACCAGGAATATTTCAGGAACATTGGGAATTAAGTACTTGCAATATCAATTTCTTTGACAATCACTCAGAAAGATTGGTGATTAATTTGTACAGTGACTGTACAGAAGATTTAAAACTTATAAAGAGTAAATTCCTAGCCGTTAAAGATTATATTAAACAAACTAACGTTGAGTACTTTATACGAGAGATTTTATTTGATCCAGTTGAAAAGGCTCCAGTTGTTGAGCCACTTATTTATCCTTATAACAAAATGTTGTCAGAAGCTGAGATGTTTCTTCTGAAAAATCCAGTTTGTTACTATCATCAATCTGAAGTGGAGAACTTAAAAAATATGTACATAGAATTTGCTAATATGGGAGCTTGGAATCTTGCAATTTCTTCCTGGAGGGAGAAGATGATGAAAGAGCCTTATGACGACCGCATGAGGCTGTACGACGTGCTTAAAACCTCCTTTAAGACGATGTTGAGGCCGTGGTCTGAGGAAAGTGACGTCTTGTCAGAGAAATACAGGGCTGTTAAGATGTTACTTGGAATGCTGGCTGACAAAATCGATAATGAGTATCACCGCATATATTCTGTTTATTTTCCTCGTGTAAGTATAGATACAAAAGAAAAATCCCTACCTTCGATTGCGTCTTCGCAGAGCTTGCCCATTAATATAACTATTAATAATTTATTCGGGTTGTACGTGTACGAACATGTAGTTAACACTATGGAACAGATTGCTGGTCTAATTAGTAGCATTGATCTTAACAGACACATCAAATTTGATTTTTGTAAATAGTGATTATTTTATCTAAATTAATAATAATAATACTTTTGAGGAAATAGTTGTTTGTTTCTTATTTGTATTTTAATACCGAGAAAGTTGCATATTCAATAGTACATATGCTACATTTTATCAGAAAATCACACGGAGTCGGCAACTAACCACCCGCGAAATAGTATTTGTAGAAGGTATCCAAAATTTTATGGATAAAAAGCATATTTTCAAAGACGACAGAAGATTTAAAATCTCCAACAACTCGATATATCAAAATAAGGTTATCTATTTTTTTTGTGACATCCTATATAACGCTGCCTATATTTTTAGTTTTTACTATTGAAAATGATAAAAAAAACACATTGCTAATTTTTTTTAATTTATGTGATCTTTATTTCGTTTTTTTTTTAAACTTCTAATAGTAAATGAAACTGATAAAATAGTGTTTGATAAAGTAAGTGTGTTATTTTCAATAATAATATAGTATTTAATTATTTTCACTTAAATTAATAGCAATTTAAAAGTAAATAGCAAAGTAAAGGTTGCCATTATTGATTTCGTAGTTATTATTAAATTACACTTAAGCCTGAGATCACCATTGAACATGCACTTGAATAGTTGTCCTAGTGAATAAAAACTATTTTCCCCCATATTTGGCACTATAAAGTGCGAGGTCTCCCGATATTCCGTGGCGCTCAGTTTACTGACGTCACAGTATAGCATGCTGGTTCCGTGATACGGTTTTTCTGGGTTTTCCTACTCCCCCGAGCGCTATCGTAGTGATTTTTCTTTGCGACTAAGCCTCTTAGTCTTCAAAGTGCTGTGCTAAGTTGTGTTGTGCTTGTGCTGAGTGCTGTGTTGTGCCCAGCGTGAGTAGCCTGGTTTCAATACAAAGGATACTTAACGGTGACAACGAATTTGTACTGATCCAGTCGTTTTATTTTTATTTTATTCCTTTCTTCTATTTTATTTATCTTTCCTATATTTTCATATTTGTTTTTATCATATCTGTGTGTTTTCATGTGCATTTGCCCTTTCTGTCGGTAAAGGTTGACCCTAACGCGGTCAACTCTTTACCTGCCTACCCTTTTTAGTATTCTAGGTAGCGGCCTTCGGCGAACTACGGTTAGTTTTAAGTTATTTTCTCCAGCTCCCCTACCGCTGGTGAGAGAGGTTAGCCGTTAGCGGTTAGCCGCTAGGGTTTGCTAGGTTTATTTTAGGGAACTCTAGGCATCTTTTATATACTTATATATTCATATAATTCCCTCCCTAATGGATTCGCAAAGCATTATTAACTTCGCGAAAGCGTTCACGCAGGCGCTCGCTGCGTCCGGCATTCCCATTCCAGACGAGGTCTTCACGCAGGCCTTATTAGCAATTAACGCGTCCCCAGCCCCTCAGGCCCAAACCCCGGCCCCTCAGGCCACTATCGTCCAGACCCATTAGGTCTTTAGCTCTTCCGCGTCTCCCGCGCCCTCCGACATGGATTGTGCATCGGTCACAAAGTCGCTCACATCCCGTAGGAAGCGACCGTTCCCGGGAGCGATTCAGACTCCACCGCGTCCGAAGCTTCGTCGGTCGCCGCCACTTTAACCGGCTCTCCTGAGCCCGCGTTTCAGTTAGTCGCCAAACGCTCTAAGAAGCGTTGGAAGAAAGCCGCGGTGTCTTTAACACCCGAGCCCACCCCGGTGTCTCCACCACCCGCCCCCGCGCCGTTAATGTCACTCGAAGTGACCGCGTCGGTCCCATCAAAGCCAGCGTCGCGCTGCGCTCCCGTTCCACCGAAGCCTCAGCTCCCTCCCTCAGACGGGCGTCTTTCTCCGAGAAAAAGCGGGCTGGACCGCGGTTTCTAACTTGTGCAAAGAGCACAAAATCAATTATCTTAAAGCCGCCAACGCAGGTGATACTATCAAGATTCAGGTCGCAACTATCGACGACTTCCGCGCGTTCACTAGGCTCCTATCACTTAGGCAAATCGCTTATCACACCTACGCCCTCCCAGATGAGCGTAAGATCCGCGCATTACTACGGGGCGTCTCGTTTGAATTCAGTAATGACGACATTCTCGAGGACCTTAAGTCCCAGGGCTTCCCGGCTGAAGTAGTGCACAAGATGCACTCTAACCGCGGTAGGCGTTTTACACGCAACCTGCGGATCCCTCTTACATCCAGGCGGTGGAGGACGAAGTCCTTCGCAGAAACTCTCACCCCATCACCGCCGACCCCGTCACAGTCTCTAATAAGTCCAAAAAGGCTCCAAGTGCGGATGGAATTTCCAACCACGCACTTAAGGACCTGCCTCAACAGGTGTTTACCTTGTTAGCTATCATTTTCAATGCCTGCTTCGACCATAGCTACTTTCCAAAAGCTTGGAAAGAAGCGACAGTCATAGGAATTCCCAAGCCAGGTAAACCTCTGAATATCCCGGCTAATCACAGACCTATCAGCCTCCTCAAGGTCATGTCTAAACTTCTCGAGAGAGTCATACTCTCTCGAATGCGGAACCATCTGTTTCCAACGGATGGTGATCCCCTCATTATTCCCCGTCAGTTCGGCTTTCGCGCTAAGCACTCCTGCCTACAGCAAGTGCATCGAATCGTCGAGTACATACTTGACGGCTTCTATCCGCGTCGTTATAAAACAGTCGTGGTTTTCTTTGACAGCAATCTCGTTTATAAACTCTACAAAATAGGCTTACCGAAACGCCTAGTCAGGTTAATCGCGTCGTTTCTCAAAGACCATACGTTTCGATTTAAACGTGAAGACACGCTTTCCGCGCCTCGTCCCATAAAGACTGGAGTCCCTCAAGGTTCAGTCCTCGCCCCTCTGTTGTACACCGTGTACACCAACGACATTCCCATCCCGCCGAAAAGCGTCGAACTCGCCCTCTTTGCCGACGACACCGAACTCTACACCAAAGGTCACAGTGTCCCGCAGCTTGTAACCAGACTCCAAAAGGCCGTAAACGCCCTCGGTGTTTGGTGTATGGTAGGCGTCAACTTAGATCCGACGCTTTCTTTCAAGCCACACGTCGATAGAGTTTCGAAACTCGCCTGTCACTACTTAGGCCGCCTAAATAGCATGTTAGGTAGAAAAAGTAAAATGTCTTTCAGAAACAAACGTACACTTTACAAGGTCTGCGTTAGACCCGTCATGACATATGCCTCGCCAATCTTTGCCCACGCCAAACCCTCCCTCCTGCACAAACTGCAGGTAGTTCAAATTTTTTTTGCCGTAGAGCCACAAACGCACCGTGGTACGTGCGGAACGCGGACTTGCACAGAGATCTTGAACTGCCTACAGTACAACAACACCTCAAAACACTCTCTGAAGCGTTCTTCAAACGCTCCGAAACCCATCCCAATCCTCTAGTTCGAGATTCAGTCTCATATGCTACTCCTGTGTGTGGCAAAAAATTGCACCAGTCATTCAGGGGGTTTTTTTAGTGGGTATAGACTCTGGTAGGCTCGGAGTGACGAGTCCCACATAACTTCGACCGCGCGCGCGGAGTATGCGTAAGAGCATTTTTTTATTCCTCCTGCCCTCTCCGTGAAGGGGAACAAAAAAATAATAACAATAAAGAGCCACGACTTAAATACGTTTTGTGAACTTGGATATTGAAGATAATTTCAATAAATTGTATTGTGTGACGTGTACCTAAATAAATCAATGTCTATGTCTATACATATAAAGTTGAATATTACCTGAAAAGTTTCAATTTTGTTGGATAAGGATGTTTTCAAAGCATATTTTCTGTACTTGCATTAACAATAAATTCGTGAAACTGGATACTCAATTCTCTAGATAGCAATTCCACAATACAAAAAAGAACTATAATGTTGGTATACTATGCACTTGACAAATCAGTATTCTCAGTATCATACATCATTCTATGAATTTAGCTTGCTTTTAAATAATTAACTTGTATTAATTTCACTTTCACCTTAAAATAGAAAAGTTTGGGTTGTTTGGAAGCACATAGCACATAGTATATTTTATCAAACATAGCAAAATTATCTCATCCGTATCTTTATTGTTGATGATTTGGTTGTAGTTGTTTCTTTTTTCAGGAATATTGTTTTTAGCAATTGAGAACACAAAAACTCGATTGGCCTATCTTTACAAAATGCGAAAACACGTAATAAATTATTGGCATTCCTTATAAAGCCAAGCGTGGTGAACTATAATTCGACTGAAGCCGTTTATCTGGGTAAGGCTAATATCCCTTCATTGGGATAATTAAGACTAGTAATTTGTAATTCATAAAAAAGAACAAACAATCGTTAACACTTAACTGGTATCAATTACCCTTGTGTGAATTATATTAATTCAAGAAAAAAATTATATATATATATATATTTTTAGCCAAGAATTTCAACTTGATACTAAATTGTACAATGGCAAAGAGTACTTTTGTGTTATGACCGTGCAAATTAACGATTCCATAAAATTCAATATGATTAGGTCCTTACATATGAAATTGGCGTTTTGTCGTACTGGCCTCTTTGATTCGTATTATCCTCTTTGGTTAAGAATTCCAATTTCAAAATACAGCTATTTACTCACGCATTTGTGTTTCGAAAACCATAAATCATTGTTTTTTCCTCTTTTGTTTTTTTAATTTACGTCACTTAGTTTACAAAATGGAAAACTTGAATATCGCGTTATCTACGAGTACGAGTTCCACCGTGGCACCAGTGCTGCAGAAACGGCTCGTAATATTAAAGCTATGTACGGCAGCGGTGTCGCAAAAGAAATGACAGTGCATTTTTGGTTCCAACGTTGGGTTCTGGAAATTTAGACCTGCAGAACAAGCCCCGTGGACGGCCGGAGACCAAAGCTGGTAATGAATAATTTAAGGCTATTGTGGAAGCGGTCCCTTCGCAAACCACGTCCGAGTTAGATGTAGGCTGCGGTGTTAGTGACAAAACTGTTTTAATCCACTTAAACATACTTTGAGTAAATAAATATATTATATTTAAAAAAAAATTACTTCTTCCCTTACAAAACGCCAATTTCAAATGTAATGACCTAATATTTCTCAACATTGAGAATACTTGTTTTTGTTGACGTGATATAAAGAATGACTCTACCACCAGTTGGGAACCTTGGTAAAACCCTTGTAAAGAAGAACTGGCAAGTGACTTCACGAGTACAATTTTTTCAAAATAAATTAAAAACCGCTCTTATTGAAATATTTTGCATACATCTATAAAATAATCGTTACCTATATCTGTTAGCTCGGCAAGTCTCCCTCCCCACAGAGTATCTAAACGACAGACTTGCTACTATAGCACAGTTATTATTTAATTTTGTTTACGACCAAAATAAAAGGACTCTGCGTCAGCGGTAAAACGAGCCCTAATGCAAAAAAGTTCATCCAGTCATATATTGAAAAGGTTGCCTGTTTTCAACTTATGTAAATTTTCATAAAACAGGCCTTTGAAAGAAAATATAGTGTAGGGTGAAATTCTCCATGTTGTTATTAATAAGGCACTTTAAAAGAAAAACACTTTTTTTGCTAAAATTTGTATTTATGATCACTTTAATTTGCTGCGACTAACTCAAAAGAGTTCGTCCATGTCTCACCTGTTGTAATTGAAAAATGAGTAAAATTCGATTTGATAAATATAAATAATAAATCACATGATCGTCACTGTCATTTACAAACACATAAAAACCATAATTTCATGCAACTTTATTTGCATTATTTTCAAACAAAATGGCTCGCGGGAGACCTCGTGCCGACAAAGTACAAAAAAGTAATCAGTAGTCACAATAATGGCAAATCTGCTTACCAAATAAATAACCAAGGACTAATCGCTACCAAGATCGACAGTTCAGACAATCATCGAACATTACAGGAAAAATAACATGGTTGAATGTGTGAAGAAAGCTGGTCGGTCGCGAAGATGAAAATCGAGTTTTAAGGAAAATAATTATAAAGAATCGTCGTGCCCACGCAGGAGAACTTACCTTGAAGTGGAGAGAGATGATTCACAAAGATGGATCTGTCGATACCTCCAGAGGGTCGTAAATTGATTGGGCTATGGATTTTATACTGCTAAAGAGAAACATTTACTCACGCCTCTCCAAAAAAATAAAAGTCAAAAATTTACTAAAGATCATGAAAACTGGACTGGCAGACTACTGGCATGAAATAATATGGAGTGATGAATCTAAATTTGAGGTGACGATCGGTGATGTACGGAAAAAAGTTATCAGAAATAAAGATGCATTCCATACCGATCGTTTCAAAAGAAAAGTGAAGTTTCCTGGATCGGTAATGATACGGGGCTGCATGTCAGAACAAGGTCTGGGTGTCTACTTTAAAAAAAATAACTGTTCATACAGTCGAGTACCAAAACATTCTGGAATAAGTCTTGTGCCCTCGATTCCGACGTTGAAACATCGTAATGAATACACTTTTCAACAAGATGGTGCTTCCTGTCACACTGCGAGGACAACCAAGGCTTGGTTTAACCGGAACCAATGGAGTGGCCGTCAAGTAGTCCAGATTTGTCACCGATTGAGACCCTATGGTGGAAAATGAAGAAAATGCTGCGCAAATTGTCGTCAAATTTGCTTCTCAAGTCAAATTGCAAATTTCAAAGTTAAATCTGTCTGTGACTCAATAACTACACAACAGTGTGAAGAGTTGGTAGCAATGCTGCCACGAAGAATAAAGGCAGTGATCGATGCTAAAGTTGACGGGCCCTGAGCGGTAAACGAACTATTTTGCGCCGTTGAATGCGATGGACGAAGTTTATTGTGTGGATGGTTCCCCAAGAATATTTAATATTTTAATATTTTTTACTTTTTTCAATTGAAAATATATTTCATTAGGTCTTCAAAACCACTGTGTTCTATTGACCTATACAGTTAAATTTATTTATCTACATTTCACATCGAATCTCTCTTGACACTTCGACACTTGTAATATTTGGCACTAGACGAACTCTTTTGCATTAGGGCTCCTAATTACGAATAAAATATATTTTTTTATTATTATATTTTTTTTTAAATATATTTTCACAACAACCACATTTTTTAGCAATAGCAGTAACGGTTATACGAGTAGGTGATTTTCTGTCAGTTCAATTTTTTTGTTTTCTGTCTAACATCTTTCAAAATTATGCATTGAGTTTTGTTTCGATAAAAATATCAGTTTTTTTATCGTTGGAAATCTATGAAATAATACAAAAATAAGACATCAAACAATCTAAGCTTATTGAATGCGGAAACCAATCGCATTTCATCAATACCAGTTCTAATTAATCTCAGATGAAATTGGGGATAATTTTTTTAAACACAGGACTTCATGTGGCTTTAGCCGCTAACCTAAGAGGAACAAACTTTTGCTCTCGTGACTTTTATCTGCGAATCATTGCTTTTAAGAGAATCGATTGAAATTGTAGTTTTCAACAAAGTATTTTGTTATTTTAAGGTCTCAAAATATTCGTACACCTATGTTATAAAAAATTAAACATAAATAAATGAAATAAATAAAAATGATCTATTTTGTAAAAACCGACATAACTGTGCTAAATACGTTAAAAATGTATCAGCTCACTTGGTAAAACTCACAAAAGCCGTGTACAAGGCCACTCAGCAAGTTTTACGACAAAAAGGTTTTTATGTATGAACGCTGGTGAGTTATAATTTATTTTGAAAATTCGATTATTGAAAAGTAAAAACATAAATTCCCCAAACTTCCCAAAAATTAAAAATTAAATTTTTGTGCAAAGATTTTTTACTACCTAAGTCCAGCTTGAAACCAGATGAATCGTTAATCTACTTCAATTAGCTTCTATGAACAAGGCGCTCTCTGAAGCAATTGTGTACCGCTGGTGGAACCAGTTTAAGTGCAGTCGCTTGATTATGAAGGATGAAGAAAGAAGTGGTCGTCCTTTGACTGCTGTTATGGATGAAAATGAGCTACAAGTGAAAAATTTGATTCAACAAAACTGGCTAATCACAAACAAGGAGATTTACCACAATCTACAGATTAGATTCGGAAGTGTTCGTGATATTCCACACAACCACCTTTGAGTAAGGAGGATGGTTTCGCACTGGATAGCTATACCCCACAACCTTACCGATGCTCAGAAGCATCAAGAGCGCGTGGAATGGTCCCATGATATGATTGATAAATTCAAAGTAGGTTCTTCCCGCCATGTTTACGATATCCTAACAATTTATGAATCTTCGATTTATCAATATGATCCAGAGATAAAGCGCCAGTCAACAGTATGACTGATCCTATGATAGTGAAACGATCGAGAAGTACTGAAAAAAATTTCTCTCCTTAACTGGGTATTTAGTACCAATTTCCTTAAGAAACCAACGTAGCGTCAATGCAGAGTGCTGCACCACCAAATACTTGCCAGAAGGTTCTGCTGCTGCGAGCAACACGGGACACCGAGGTATTTGCTCCACCACGACAAAGCACCCGCGCGTTCCTCGGTTAAGACAAGCGACTTCCTAAACACCAGGCCGGAAAAACTTTTGGGTCATCCGCCTTACAGCCCTGATTTGGTACCGTGAGATAGTTTTCATCGCCAGAAGATACGCTCACTGCGTTTAAGAAGACTCTGGAGGAAAAGTACCTGTTGCGGACTGGAAAATGTGCTTTGAAAATTGGATCAGATTCATAAAACTTTGTATAGATGCTGGTGGAGAGTCCTTTGAAAAGATGTAATAAAATAATATAACTTATTGAACAATTTAATTTTTTGAAACTCAAAACTGTTCCACGTATATAAATACCTAATAATTAATATCTCTAAGGAAAGATTTTTTAATTTCATTAAACTTCCTAGAACTCCATAAAACCTAGTGTTCATTAGTTGGACAGAGACGAGTGGTTGTAAATTGTTTGTTTGTTACTAAATATTACTAAACATAGTAATTGTCATCTTGTGTCTTAAATTCATTTGGAATTTTATTCATATAAATGTAATAGCTACGCAATTATAACGCAAGAATGTTACGTCAAGATATAAAAAAATAACGTATGTTTTAAAAATGTTCAAGTTCACGAATAAATCTTCTGCATCAAATTTTGAAAGTATCTTTAATTACATGCTGTATAAATATCTATAAGCAAAATAGTATACTACGGAGAAATAAAAACCTTAAAATGTTTACATGGCCCAAATGAGCCATGTTTCTTTGGGAAAACCGTTACGTTTAACTTTTACTATTTTATTTCATTTTATTTTACCAACTCGTTTACTATTTTATAGGATATATTTTATTGAATTTGCAAACGCGCTCTCCAGTCTCAAATGTGCTCAAATAAATTTCTTATAAACTGTACACCTGCCTACATCTTATCCATGATATATGTATATATTTTCCGTGTATAAATATGAGATTTAAGACTATTTACTGTTGTTTGTTATTTTTATTCGCTTTACCTTGAAACATAACTTATTTATTTATATTTTAATTGTGAATGTAATTTATGTAATAGTAATTAATTATTTTTTGATTTTATTATATTTTATATAAAATATTCTATTAAATATAAAAAAATATTCTAATGATAAAAGTTATCAATCAAAGTTATAAATCAGCCCTTAGTGTTACAATAAAATAGGTTTTATATTTTGTTTATACACTTAAAAATTATAAGGGACCCAGAACACTTCCGTGAACAACGCCGGGATTATTAGGATAGTATTGGGATTGATAATGTTTTAAAGTATTACCATATTATAATCTTCAACATAGTTTCTATGGAAAATCTTGTCAAGTGCATTGAACAATCAGCCCTAAGTTTAAGAGACTTTTGGTACGATTTACATATGGCTAATAACACTTGTCATCAACAATATCGCCCCCTCGTCGAAAATCTGATTTAAGCTAACATAGACTTCATTATAATTGCTTAATATAATGAATACTAATATCCAATAAAAGCATGTTTAATAACCTTTCAATTAAAGTTCGTTAATTTGAACAAAAAGCCACGTGGTTTCCAGGTCAAAACGTTAAAAAATATGTGGCAAAAATCTCGCTAAAAGGGTTGCGAGTTGTGCCTGTGCCTTTGGGTATAAAAGGTCCGGATAAGCTCAATAGTCAAACACTCGTTACCCAGAGATCGAAGAGAACACACCTCAGGAGCTCCGGTGAGAAATCAACCTTCAAAGATGGAAATCACCGCCGCTGAATCTGCTCAAGTCGTCGCACTACTGCAAGAAGGAGCTCGTCTGTGTGATGGCGCTCGGCAACTGAATTTAAGCCGTTATGCAGTCCGACGAGTATTTCAGCGGTTTCAGGAGACGTGAAGCTAGTCGGCACATCCGAAAGAGATGATCATTTCATTGTGGCGTCTTCTCTACGCAATCGTTTCATCAATGCTGTTCAGGTACAACAACGCCTTAGGGAAGCTCGGACCACAGCAGTTAGCGTCTCTCGATTAGAAGAAGACTACGGGAGAAGAATATCGTAGCTCGTAGGCCTGCTACTGGCCCCATGTTGAGCGCACGTCGATTGGATGTTTGAGCAATGGACGCGGGTTCTCTTCTCCGATGAGACTAGAATCTGTCTCTATTGCAACGACGGACGTAACAGAGTGTACAGAAGACCGGGAGAACGGTTTTATCAAAAAAACAGTTAATTACGGAGGCGGCTCGTGTATGTTCTGGGGCGGTATTAGCATGGACGACAAAACCGACCTTGTCTGCGTTTCCAGGACTGACGGTACTCGCGGCCAAGGGTCCCTGACTGCTCGACGATACATTGCCAAGATCCTGGAAGAACATATGGTCCCATATGCGGGATACGTTGGCCCTGGATTCATGTTAATGCACTACAATGCTCGCTCCCACACTGTATTGATTGTTTGAGATTATCTAGAGGAAGTTGAGATCATTGTTTTGCCGTGGCCAGCCAAGAGTCCTGACTTGAACCCGATTGAACACCTTTGGGACGAGCTGAAGCGACGGGTTCGGTCACAAGATGCCCCCTCTACCATTTTACAAGACCTTCAGGATGCAGTCATTGAAGAATGGGGCAACATTCCACAAGAAACCATTGTTAGGTTGGTGCGATCGATGAAGGGACGTTTAGAGGCTGTGATAAGGGCTAGAGGGGGTAATACTAGGTTTTAAGTTAATTTGAACCACTTATTGTAAATTTTTAGTATCCATTTATTGTTTCGATGTTAAGTTTCAATAAACATTTTGACTGACATCATGTTTGTTCTTTAATTTTTTGAGCCAATAAAAAGTCTATTTGTTTTTCTAAAAAATAGGCTTTATTAACTTTAAATTGATACCTGTCACTCATACCCTTGCCTTTGGTCAAATAGCATTCAAAGTCGGTTGAAACTATTTTTCGTGCGGGGGCGATATTTTTGATGCCGAGTATATTATAGGTACCGGAAGTCCTTTCAGAGAATCCTAGGAGTTTATAATTTATACAGTGTATGGCGGGAATAGATTTTGTGTCGCTACAAAAACCTCACACAAACCTCTTTTAAAGGTTGAAAGTTAAAAAGATATTATAACGTAATTATAATGTCTAAAGGTTCTCGGACACAAAGCAAAAAAAATATTAAGGGTATTTTCGTAAAAGGCGAAACACATGCATTGTTTATTTTCTAAGAATATTTGCAATTTTTCTATTATTGCTACTAAACCTTTTCATCTCATTCCGAGTTTTTTCCTAATTCTAAGGTTTTAGGCTGGGCGTTGCTGAGCGAAATAACAGTCAGTAGTTTGATTTTTAACATATACGTTTATGGATATGAATTTCTTAAAAAAAGAGTGCTAGGAAATTGTAACTAATTTTCTTTTTATAACTTAGATTTAACTTGGTTGACGTAAATAACAGAGTGGCCGGGTGGATGTCGCTGGGTTGGCCTCACGTTCCGCTCAATTGGCACGTTGTTAGCACCTTCCAATTGTCGTAGAAGTTCCAGCTGAAACGAAATAGGAGGCTTGAAATGACGTAAGATAAATTTCATGTAGCTTAAAAGTGAAATAAAGTCAATTTTGTATTACACCTGAGATAAGGTAAGCAGTGTCCTGAAAAATGTACTTAGAAAATGTACTGTCCCCAAGGAATGCGCGAGCGACGCCTCGGGCAAAATCCAGTTTTGTATATGACAATAAACGTGACAACCTGTGATCAAAAAACTTAACAGAAAAGTACACCTTAATTACCTTAGTTAATTACTAACACGATATATGTATGCCACTATTTACCGTTTTGTAATTTTGTTATATTCTTATTGGTGTAAAAATAAACTTTTTATTATTATTGTTATTATATAGATATTGGATAAATCGCCCTGTATTTTCGTAGTTAGATTGGGTGTCATTTCTAGCTTGACGCCCTACATGCTATTTCTGGCCGTTTTGGAACTTAGTTGCAAATTCACTTACAGTTTGAAATTCACAATTTGATGCTAACTGCATCAATTCTTGCTTGACTGTGATATCTGGTCAAACCTAAGTGAATTACAACGCATACTAACATTCTGTACTAATCGTAACAGATATCGGAAAAAGAGTTTAGATACCGACAGATCCTACCTAATTGGTATAAATGTTTCAGATATAACATCTAATTTTATTATTCCTTTATTTCAAATATTTTACTTCAATTCAAATTAATTCATTGCTGAAAAATATGGTACATACTTTATGGAGAAAATATTTGAATTCATTCAGCCCTTGCCCACGAAAAATACTAATTTGTTTATTTATAGTAATTGTCCAACAGTACACCACCGGGCAAACGAAACTTTGAATTTAGATCAGTGAAGCGCCAATGAAGCGAATGAAGATCAGAATGCGAAGCGCCAATGTAATAAAAGGAAATGTGATACAGCTTCACTGTTAATGCAAATCGTGAAAAACAATGCATGGTAATTTCAATAGTAATCATTTATTTTTATTTTTAAATAAAAATAGATTGAATTAAAGGCTTTTTTATTCTATTCGAAATTAAAATATTAAATTAAATCACACTGTGTATTAACAATATATTTTACAATCTATATTTTAAAAATTCATGTCAGTTGTTAGCTAAGCAGTATAATTCAATCATTCATATAAACTTAAACTGCATATAAAAAACTAGATACGCATATTCGTTTACTAAATATTGATGTCATATATTTTTAATTATTGGTGAATTTTCACCGCTTACCTTATCTCAGGTGGAACACTAACATTAATTTTATCTCATAAGGATATCTTAAAAATAATTAAAATAATATTTACAATAACTATTACGGATCCAATTATTCTACAATATAATTTTTTGACGAAAATCGATAAGATATTAGACAAACTAAATTAAATATCAAATGAACAAAGTAAAACGAAACTAACAAACACTTCGTAGGTGCACAGTCAGCCAGCTCTAAATTCCAGTTTACCAAGCAAAGCGCAGTAAGCAAATAATGTAAATCTAAACTTGAAAAATAATACACAAAAATATTAGCAAACGAATCTTATTTAAAACTTGAACCGAAATGTTACACTTAGAATGCCCGAATACACAAACAAAAAAGGCATATCTTAATTTGTTTTGAAGTAAACTAGCGAAAAAACTAACTGTGTTTCTGGGAATATAGAAGAGACAATTACAAATAAATCAACACGTTCAAATTTCAAGGAAATAATAAATTCTTATAAACCAAGCAAAATACCAAAATACGATATCCCATAAGGAAAATAATAAAATAACAGGAAAATAAATACCAAAAAGATGAACAAACGAATGTTAATCAGGAATTTATCTATTTGCTTTTACTAAAGTTCTCAAATATAACTCGGATGTTGAAGTGAAAAAACAAAAGTAAGGTACAAGCAAGACTATGCAAAATGACCATTGAACAACGAACCATGAAACTATAAATGAATTGAAGTAAACCTACAAAGCATAGTAAACTTAATTCCTAACTTAATGATGTTTTAAAAAAAGCGCACGTATAAAAGTGAAAAAGGTACGTACCGTCATTCGTCCCCTAAAAAATTTTTCTTATATGCTAATAGATAGCATGGTAGTTATATAAAAATAGATATTTAAATTTTATTAATTCACATAGCGATGAAAACTGGTACATGCCTTTGAGGTAATATTACATATATAATATTTAAGTCCATAAAAGTTGACTTGAAAAACCTGATATTTTGACCTTTGAACTTTTTGCACATGCGGGATCAATGGGGTCTTTAAGTATTTCTTTGTAATAATGTCTCAATGGTCTTTCACAATACTCAATTTTAACTCTACGAGAAAAATTATTGTAAACTTACCATCATTTTTTGTTTAATTTGAGTATGAGTTTAAAGTATCTTTAAAACACTTACTTGCTCTTTACCAATTTTCACGGGCTTTTCATAAATAATCCAAGTAACGCATTCCGTAAACGGCGGAGTCGTCAGAGATCCTTTATATGTGACGTAGCTGCCTTCTTGTAGGCCATTGCTTTCCATCCAGGATAAAGAATCTGGAAGTACATAAATACAAAATATCTTGTAAAAGCACGCTGAACGTAAAATATAAGAGTAGAAGTATTATTTTTTTAATATTTTGAGGCTAAAACTAACATTTTATGATTTTTATTAACGCAATTGGGGACATCTTATTTCTTCTAGAAGTTTTTCCCCTCGACACCAAGGGAATATTAAAGAAGTGGTATGTCGTCCATCTTGGAAATTTTAAATTTTAAATTTTTTGCTAGGGATACATTGTTTTCCTTATGAACTTTAAGTTCATAAAAAGACAATAATGATATTTTTTGTTAGTGAGAACAACAAGGTTGTTTTTGTTAGAAAATAATTAAAAATATAAAAGTTAAGGTGAGGCTATTGGGGCCCGTACTTACTTAAACTCAATGCTTATTTGTTGGAATAATATCAGGAACTTTTACGTGTATTCTGGTCTAAGGCAAAAATATAAAAAAGCAGGGAAATCGTTCAAGCAAACGACTTTTGAGCAGCACCTATTAGGCGATGGATTACTCATAAATATCTTATCTAAACGACGAGTTGCCAACCCATTTAATGAGTTGAAATAGCTTTTCTTCTTGTAATTCAAGGGCCTCTTTGTTATTTTAATTTATAAGAAAAACGAGTAAAGGTGTGTAAAATATTTTCATAATTTTTCATATTATGTTGCATTTAACAACATAATATGAAAAATAGGTATTTGACCCTGTGATGAACAAATCTTTTAATAGACGGAATATCTTTAAGTAGCTAATTAAATGTGTTTATTATACAGTAAAAGTTTTCTTCGATTTACATATGTACAATATTTACAAGTACGTAATTATCGTCTGGATAAAGTAAAAAATTACTTTAATATTAGGTCTTTACCTATGAAATTGCCGTTTTTCACAAAATAAATGAAGCGTAATTTTTTATATATTTTTTATTTCTATTAATCAAAATAATCACCCATGCAATCAATGCATCTTTGCCAACGCATTGGTAGCTTATTGATGCCTTTCTTGAAGAAATCAGCTGGACGGGAGGCAACAAAGTCTTCAAAGGCATTTTGTACTGCCTCTCGGGTATTGAATTTTTTTCCCGCCAAGAAGTTATCCAAATTCTGGAAAAAGTAGAAGTCTGTAGGCGCAAGGTCTGGTAAGTACGGCGGATGACGGAGAACTTCCGACCACAACTCTTATAGCTTGGAGACCGTCTGCTGTGCAGTATGAGGTCGCGCGTTGTCGTGCAGGAGCAGTGGAGCCGAACGATTGACCAAAGCTGGTTGGAGACGTGCGAGCTTCTCCATCATTGTGTTCAGTTCTTCACAGTACACATCTGCAGTAATGCTTGTCCCGTTTGGCAAGAAGCTGTGATGAATTACACCCGCGTTAGACCACCAAACAGTGACCATCACTTTTCTAGGGGTAAGTTTTCGTTTAGGGCATTGTTTGGGTGCTGAACCAGGGTCCAACCAACTTGCTGAGCGCTTACGATTGTCAAACAGGATCCATTTCTCATCACAAGTAACAATGCGGTTCAGAATTCCTTCATTTGTATGCCTGCTGAGCAGTGCAAGGCACGTCTCCACTGGCGTTCATTGAGTTCGTGGGGTACCCATTTGTCAAGCTTTTTTACCTTGCCAATTTGACGCAAATGGACCAATATTGTTTTGATGCTAACGTCGAAAGCTGCTGCTAATTCAGCCGTGGATTGAGTTTGATCAGCTTCCACAATTGCCTTTAATTCGTCATTGTCGACCAAAGTTTTCGGACGACCACGGGGTTCATTTTTAAGGTCAAAATTTCCAGAACGGAAGCGGGTAAACCAATGACGGGTGGTGCGTTCGTTTGTAGTGTTCGCTCCGTAAACGTCGTTGATGTTGCGTGCCGCTTGTGCCGCTTTGCTGCCACGACGGTACTCATACTCCATAATTACTCGAATTTTTAACTTATCCATGATGACGAAAAATGTTCGAATGCGTTGAAAACAAAACACTGACTATTAAACAAATGACGATTTTAGAAAAAGAATACCATGTTTGTCAAATAAAATTAATTTGAAATTAGAATTATCAGTCAAAAAAAAAATATTTTCATTTGAAATGGCCAGTACGGCAAAACGGCAGTTTCATAGGTAAAGACCTATTATTTTCATCTTTTAATACCATTGACTCAGAAACTTACTCCTTACTCGTGTCGCCAAGATGACACCTACAATACTAACGCCCACTTGAACCTATCTGAGATAACACAAAATAACCCGAGTTAGTTCAATCTGGGAGAAAAAAGAGCAGAAGAGCACTTCACTAATAAACCGATCAACTGTGCGTTACATTTGTACTTTAGGGAGTGTTATAAGCTTAATTAGGTACTAATTGTGCTTCCCATCATACCTGACGTAACCTGAGTATCCTGATCCTTTTTCTTAATGGCATCTAAGCCTTCAATAAGTTTGTCAAATTTAGGGTTTGGTGCGTCTGCGGCTTCAAAAAGAAAACCCACCACTGCCAGTCCATCAGGATGAGAAACAGCTGCTTCCATTGAAGCATATTTACTGTTATAGTGGACGAAGTGGCATTCCGCTGCATATCTGTAAATTGAGTGTGCGTTAAGTTAAGTTATGCATAATGTTGGGTTTACTTAATCAAAGAGAATGGGAGATATGATTTTATGCTAGTTCGGTTGTTTGTAGGTTCGTTGTAGTTTGACCGCTTAGCTTTGAAAGATTCTTGAAGACATAATGATGAAATAATTATTAAAATTTAGAGTTTATCGATCAGAGATGAACAAATATTTTGTATTAGATTTTGATAATAATCTTGAAGATAGAATATAATTCTGCTCGACTAGGCATTCATAAGAACTAACTAATAGAAGCACCGATTGCCGCCATGATGCTTAACTCCTATCAAAAGATTGTAAGTTTTTAAGTTTATACCAGTCTATGTATTTTAATATTACATTTAATATTCATGCTTGGATAAAATTCACATATCTAAAGTACATTCATAGATTCTTATAATTGAAAACATGATTCCACCACGGACTGAAGTACCTTATATAAATTATATTTCATCGTGATATGCTTACGGGAATCAGGAGTAGTTTAATTTATAGTTTGGAAATCTAAAAAATTAATTATTTAAGTATTTAGTAATATTAAATCGAACCTAGTCTTTTTTTATTATTTTCATAGCCGGAGAAAGTTAAACATACATTAAAAAAACGACAAATTCAGCCGGTAAGTGGTATCCGCACCCATGTAGAGCCAGGAAAGTTGGCGCAGGCTCCGATTCGTTCTCAAATCCGCCGCAATATTATCGCCGCTTAGTATGTGGAGCTTGTACAAAATACCTTTTTTTGCGGTTGACCCTGAATTTGTCACCTTACTTCATAATGGCTTACCCCTGTCCATCGATGACATGTTCGCATCCCGTGTAGTCATCGACTGACCAATGGAAGTGCATCTGTTCGAAGACATATTCACCAATCAGAGGACCGCCACTAAGGCGGGGCCTGGCATTTGTGTCGTATGTAAAGTATGCTAAAAAGAAGAATTATATTTAGGTTTTAGAAAATCTTGAATACAGGTTTAGCCTATGTTTAAGAAAAGTTCGCTCGAAAACCTTAAAAACTAAAGGTTTGCGCAGATAAAGAAAGGACACTTTTTTAAAACTTTTTGATGGATAGAAGGCCAAGTGGCGTAGTGGGTAGTAGCCCTGTCTCCAGAGGTTCCGTATGCCAGAGGTAACAGGTTTGAGTTCTGGTCGGGGCATTCATTTATGTGATGAAAACAGATGTTTGATCTCGGGTCATAGTTGTTAGTATTTATATACGTATGTTTTTTCTGGGTTTCCCTCCAGTTCGCTATATGGTCATCCATAGCATAAGCTCTGCTTACTTTGAGGAAAAAAATCAATCCTACTACCTACTACTACCTTCCCTTACCCCAAGAACGGCAGCCTTTTAATAGCGAGAATTCTATAATGAACAATGATCTAAAACCTATAACGAAAACACTTTGTATGTTTCTAACATACCTACGGGAATACAATTATATTATCTTTGCAGAGATAGTCCATTTGCTTTGTTACTAATGCTTCAAGACAAGGAAATAGCGCATCCTGTGAAATACCACCTATACGTGGTGTGGAAGTAATAAGAAAATATATTGAATAGGTATTTATGTAAGAGCTTAAGATAAGCCCCAATTTATTACTTGAATAAAGTCAGTCTTAAATCATCATTCCGCCGTACATGGCGACCCTGCCGAAGAAATTTGCGCCGCGAATATGAGACTATTTGGTGTGGAATATTTTTATGTGTGTGACTAATTAACTGAAAATGGGCGGTTCTCAAACTAAAGAGGATACTACGATTGTCCAAATTGTCAAAGCAATAAAGCTGAACGGCTACAGTTTTACTAATCTCTATCGTCGTGTTAGTGATTCTACGGGGATCCTTGTTTTGCTTGTACGCCGACATAAATTTTTATATTTTAAATCATATAATAGTGTTACTACTACTAATCGTAATTTAATCCAATTACTAGATGTTATCTAATCAACGTATTGCTGGTAAGTAATGAATATATCTTTAGAGCAGTTATATGAACAATTAAAAGAAATAAGTAACTATTAAATTAAAATTGGACCGACTAGACGTGTAGGAAATATTTTACATAAAACATTTAAGAGGCGAATGATATATTTTGTGGATATACTAAATGTTTATTAAATTTTAATAATAAATTAAAGGAAGGTAAAATTTAATCTAGTGATATTATACTTTCAGGCTATTCTTATTTGTGTCAATCCGAGTCTAAAAGGCTAAAAGCACGAGCAACATGGATATTTTCGATTTGAAAACTGCTTTGACTTTATTACCTGTTATGTCAAATGACGAGACAAGCGTCAAGCAACTAATAGACAATATTCAATATTACGATTCCATGTTAACAAAACAGGAATGTAAAATGAATTTAATTAAATTTACTTAAAAAAGCAGATTATCTCAAACGGCTATGTTACGTCTTCAAGACGATTATTCTAGCGTCGAAACCTTAATTAGTGACAAGCAAAAAGAGTTGTTGCCAAAAAAAAGGTGCAACAGCAATTCAAAATAAATTACAAAAAATTACGTTAAAATAACGTTAAAATGATATGGCTGATTATGGTAAAGAAATAACGGAGTTATAACGGAGTAGACCTAACGATATCACAAGCCAATAGTAATACCGACTGTTATAATATTTTAAAACCTGTCGATGGTTTACGAAATCGTCGGCTTAGCACGATAATTTCAGCTAGAAAATTACAATTCTCTGAAAGGATACAAAGAAATTTTAGTATCCGAGAAATTTTTATTATAACTCATAACTCTAGGCACCCACGCGGCAACAGAGGTAATCGAAAAGAGTTTTCTCAACGGGAACACTACCAAGGAAACTCGCAACAAGTGAGTTCATGGCACCAGTCGAACTCACGCGGACAAGTACAGCGAGGACGCTTTAACCAAGGTACGTTTCCTAATTATCGCAGAAATCGAGGGATAAATACGAATACGGTTAATTTAATAAAATAATTAAAATTTACGGTTAATACCTCATGCAAAAAAACTTATTCTTTCTTAATAGATACCGGCGTCTTAATTTTTAAACATATTATCGAATTGAGCATTCCATTCCATAACGAGAATGCAATTATAAACGGGCTAGGTGGCGAGGTGCAAACTTCTGTGTATGTTTATGTTCCACTAATTATTAATGGTCATGTCATGAATCATAAGTTCTTTATTTTGAATTTGTTACCAGTTTCGTCAAATAGAATTCTTGGTATTTTTAGATTCTTTTTAATGTTAAGATTTTGAGAAAAACATTTTATCGTTGAAGTTAGGATTGCCAAAACTATTTATTTACCTATTACTAACAATAATAATATTAATATATTGGAAATTCCTCCTAGAAGTGAATCCATCCATTATATTCAGACCAAAATTTCAAACTGACTTTATCGTTTGTTCGCAAGAATAACAAGATTGTATTTATATGGCTAACTCTCTAGCAAATCCGATTTGTGGAAAAATAAATAAAAATATTAAATGTTACCGAAAAATCAGGAACATTATCTAAAATAAATCCTACAATTCACGATCTTAATGACTATAATATTTGTAGCTTTGATAAAAATGAAAACAGTTCAGACCGAGTGAAACAATTATTTTATTTATTGAAATTAAAAGATTTTAATGACTTAGAGTTTCAGAATATTCTGAATATTTGTGCAGAATATTCAGATATTTTTTTATTTAAAAGGAGATAAGTTGACAACAACAAATATTTACACTCATAATATTTTTTTGAAACCAAATGTGTTTTCAAAACCTTATAGATTAACAGTTAGTCAGAAAATGGAAATTAATCCACAACTTGAAAACAAGCTTAAGGGAGGCATTATAGAACCTAGTAAAAGCGACTGTTCTAGTCCAATATTGTTAATGCCTAAAAAATAAGATGCTCTAAGGTAATAAAAAATGGCAATTGGTAGTGGATTACCGGAAATTAAATAACTGCATAGTGGATGATAAGTATCCTCTCTCTGACATAACAGAAATCCTAGAATCTTTGTCTGGAAGTGTTTATTTTACACATTTAGATTTATTTCAAGAATATTATAATGCCAATGGGCTTAAAAACTAGTCTCAGTTTATTCTTAGGCATGATGAATATGGCAATGTCAGTCTTAAATATCGAAAAATGCCTAACCTATCTTGATGACCTCATCGTTTTTGGTAGAAATGTAGATCAGCATAATAAAAATTTACAGGAGGTTTTTGAAAGACTTCGATTAGTTACTTTAAAATTAAATCATTCAAAATTTACGATCCGCCGTACAGTGGGCCACTCAGAAAGTTTTGAAAAAAAAAGTGAAATAGGTTATACTTTTTTTATTACATATTACAAGAACTCTCCGCCAGTGCCTATACAAAATTTTATTGTTACAGGTACTACCTTAGCGGCCTTCTCGCACGCAGTAACCGCAGCGAAAAAGAAGAAATCACACGGTGCCAAATCAGGGCTGAGAGGCGAATGACCCAAAATTTTTACCGGTGTGGTTTTTAGGAAGTCATCTTGGTTGCGCAGTGCAAAGGTCCTGGTGGAGCAAAAGGCCTCGGAGTCCCCTGTTCGGTTGCCTATTGCTCGCAAACTTGTGGCAAGCATTTGGTAGTGTGCCACTTTGCAATGATGATGTTTTGGATTCTTAGGGGAATAGATACTAAATACCCCGTTTAGGAGAAAAAATTACTAGCGATCAAAATTTATCCAGCGCTTCTCATTCGTTTCGACTTCGTAGGAGTTGGTTCGTTTTAAAACAGCCGTAACTGGCGCTTTATTTCTGGATCATATTGATAAGTCCAAGATTTGTCACCTGTTATGATATTGTAAACATGGCGAAAAGAACCTGCTTTGAATTTATAAATCATATCATGGCATCATTTCATGCGCTCCTGTTGTGGGGTACCCGGCGCGAAACAATCCTCCTTACGCAAAGGTGGTTGTGTAGAATATCATGTACATTTTCCGATCCAATCTGCAGATTATGCTGAATCTGCTCGTGTGTGATTCAATAGTGTTGTTGAATCAAATTTTCACTTGTTGCACGTTTTTTCCATAACAGCAGTCAAAGGATGACCACTTCTTTCTTTATCCTTCATATTTAAGTGTACCAGCGATACAAAGTTACTTTAGATGTCGCTTTGTTTTTAAAAACTAATTGAAGTAGATTGTTTTAAGTTTGACTTGAAGTTGTAAAAAATCATAGCACGTAAATGTTTCCGACGCAGATCCATTTTTCTATGACACACAATAGTTTCATAATGCTGGTAAAACAATTTTGGAGGATATTTCAATTTGTAACAAACATATTTTTACCTTTAAATAATAGAATTTTCAAAATAAATTTAAACTTTATATGCAGCAATTACGTAAAAACATTTTTTTGCAAAGAATTCTGAGTGGCCTGGTATTAAGAGAGTGGATCATACAAAGCAAACTGATTGCCACGGTCAATAAATAATAACAAATAAAGTGGGACAATTTCTACTTTTTCAACAGGTCTGCGGCACTACGACCGTGGATTTGTGCCCTACTATTTGTACAGTTGTCCCATTTCTAGCTCCAGTATGATTTCAACAATCATAATATCAGGGGTTTTGTGGCTTGAGTGGAAATACCCCTGCCTCATATGTAATTCATAAACGGGTTACGGATAGATGTTTTGTTAAAAATGGTTAACGTGTACCTAACATTAACGTTAAAAAAGTTATTATCCTTTTTGCAGATTTATTTATTTGGCCAATTTCTTTTTCTCCTTAAAATTTGATAATTTTGATTAGTGATGCATGTACTTGCTTATCTACGATAAGATGAAAAGTAGTGGCTGCTGTGATTAGATAAAAAAAATCCAGCAATAAATACTTCCCTATGTCGTAAAAGATAAGAATAACATATTTGCTTGAATGGAGTTTTGGCAATGGTGTAAAAGATACACTTAGTTTATTACTAGGTATGTATATAGTCTCATGAGTAACTCGTGAAGCTTTATTTGAAGATAATTTGAAGACACCTCTTCAGTGATATGAAAGGTTAGTTAAGTAATTTTATTTTTTGATAAATATGCTTTTTTCGGTAGAATCCTATTTTTATAATTCTTTTCATTACATGATGACTTTTATTCCCCATTCATAAGGTCGAGCACTACATTTTGTTTTCATGCAGTGTTAACAAGATGTACTTACTGATTGAACACGCACTCCGAAGCAACGAGAACATGGATTTGTTTTTAAACTATACACTTTCATCCAAAATAAATATACCAAAAGCTTATGGTCAGTCATAATTGAAAAAGTTCTTCCATATACATATGGCCAAAGTACTTAATAGCCCATACTATCGCTACTAATTCTTTTTGAATCGTAGGATAGTTTCTTTCGGCTTTATTAAGTGTAATTATTATTCCAAGTTGAATTCCACCCATATGTCATCTTTATACTATGTAAATTAATCGTATACAATTTTGTACGATCTGTCTCATACACACCCGATACATGACACACACACACTTACCTACATTCACATTTGCCGACACTACACATCCATTCACACCGATGCCTATTCATCTCTCATTTTGATATAATTAAAATTAATAATGTGTATACTTATTCTTAAATAAATAGTTAACTTATGTAAATAACTTGTGTTCCAGTGTTTAAACTTAGTAAAAAAGATGTATATAGTTTTAAGGAACTCTGACACCGCTGGGTTAGAGGGTGGACGCTAATAGCAGTGACACAGTTTATACTAATGCTGCTATTATCGATCACAAAGATTGTGTTCAATGTTTTATGGTTCCAAATAAACGTATATATTATTCTTATTTTTATTATACTTTTTGTTGAGATTTTTTAACCATTTGGCAAAGAATATTGGCAAACTCACATACATTGTCAGTACCGCTTTTATTTCCGCAGAGCATTCACGTATCTCAAATTGAATATGTTGGTTTGACTGTTTGAATGATGGGTAATCGAAATGCAATAAGATTTATATAGAAGTTGGGAATAAAAAGTCGAAATTATAATCTAACCTCAAAAAACACGTGAAAAAGACGTGAAAACGTTGTTTACTCAATAGGACGAATACGGTTGGAGGGTTAATACGTTCATAGGATGATCAGATGAAGCTATTGAAATTAAAAAAAATATCTTATTTCAATTATTGTTCATACAACAGCGAACCGTGACAAGACAATTGACATAAGGGCTCATTGAAATGGCGGCTCAGTGTCTTTGAGGTTTGACAGATTGACAGTATATATAATTTTTCTAGATGTCGATGAAAAATAAATGGCGTTGTTACGGGAATAATTGGATTTTATTATATTTCTTAGTATCCCCAACAACTATCTCAATATTTGAGGTTGGTAACAACGTGTCTAATATTGACCTATAAACTAAATATGGCCCGGTTTTGATATGATTACAATTCATAAATATTACAGGGTACCCAGTTTGCCATTCTCTTTTGCATATGGGCTCAGACCACAGTTTTGAGCCACAGTTTCGAGACTTCACCGAAGAACCTATTTAGAGAAATTGAAAAAATCGACTTTTCACTATTAGTGCCCGTCAGCAGCCAATTTTGTATGAATATAAATGGTTGCTTTTGGAAAATTGTAAAAGACAGTAAACGACCTCTTGTTTTTTACCGGGTGTTTTACCCGGTAAAAAACAAGAGGTCGTTGCGAGTTTTAGACTCGCAACTTATGATGACGTGGACATTTTGGAATTAAATTGAACCAATGTTACTTTGTGATAACTCTCTTGTCTAATAAAAAGAGCAACTTCAAATATAAATTTATTCATTCAGTGTGATCACATTTCAACAAACACAAACAAATCTTTCCTCTTTATAATAATAGTATGAATTTACGGCTTTATTCATAAAAAGAAGAAATAGCTGTATAAGCTTGTTTCCATAAAAAAATAAAAAACTTAAAAATATATGTTGCGCCGGTAGAACATCTTTCACAGTAACTCGAAAACGTCACGCTTTATGTTTTTATTGATGTAAACTAATGATTGATGAAGGCATCACGAGAGGCCGCCATTTCTAAAAAAAGAATCAAAATTGGGTGAGAAATCTGCGATGACTTTCTTGAGTCAAAATTCAAAGCCTTTCGCGTAAGATTTATGTTTAGACATTACAAGACTAACTGTAATTGATAAACAATCTTATTTATGCGAAACCAGAAGTTCTTTGAACTAATTATAATATTATAAGGAAATATCTTAATCAAAAACCAATAGAAACTTTGAGTTTACATAGTTGTAAAATATCAAGCACCGAGTACAAAGTTTGTACAAGATGGTGCGGATGTTTACTCCATAGGTAAACTTGAATTTATCAGATAATGAGTTAATTTTACAAAAAAAATATCAAATTTTTCTCTTTATTAAATAGGCATGTGTTTTATAAGAAGGATTTTAACGTTTAATTATTTAAATAGATCTTATAAACAATCTTTGGAACGAGTTTTTTCAAAGTATTGACATTGACACTATGCATAGTCATTACAAAAATGACTTGGATAGACAAAAAAAGAAACTAAAATTGTATGTTTAATTCCGTTGTGAAGATGTATTATGTTTGACTATGATAGTCAACAGTGATTGTCATATATTATTTTTATAACTTTAAAATGATTATTTTGAGGAAATCGTAGTTTGCTTCTTAGTTTGTTTATACGTAATCATTAATCTCTGGAAGTTTTAACAATTAAAACAATTATTTTTCATTAGAAAGGTAAATTATCCAGGAATAATATAAGCTATAAGTATAAATATTTGTTTATCTATTTTTTATTCTAATTCTATTTATACTTAGTTCTGAAATTCCAACAGTCTTTTGAAGTTATATGAAGGGTAAAATAAAATTAATGGAAAGGAAACCAAACCAAATAACCATGCTAATCTAGTCATTCTGTACCGAAACTAAGGTTTACGGAATTTTTATTTCATATAAATGGAATAGTTTTTGTGTTATAACACTGAAACTAAGAGTCTCTAAGAATCTAAATTGGTTATAATCTGACACTCTTTACAAATAATTGTATAAATCCTATTCAAAGCTCAAAATTGTTTTGATCTATTTTTAAATTGGCTTTAAAACACTAGGTATGTATTACTCATAATAAGTAAAATCCCTTTGTTGGTGACTGTGACTCGTAGAAGATATTCCAAATAAATTACCAAGTTATTTGCGCCTAAAGATCATAACAATATAAAATTATATTGAGAACAAACATAAAACTTTGCGACCTCATATTTTGCTTAAAACGCGAATTGCCTGTGGTTATAAACAATTAACAATTTTGTCAAAGCTACTCATAAGACTCCATTGGGTAGATAAATCAAAGAAGACAACACGCCCACGCACATTAAGCCCTATTCAGAGAAAATTTAGCTTAATTTAGAACGGTTTACACAATGCAGTATTTTATTCGGCTAGTTCCGATCGGGTACTAGTTCGTCCACATGTATTCGATTTTGCCGACCGGCTGTGCTGATGAATGCCGGTGAAAATAAGTGGGTAGCGCCCCTAACGCGTAAAATGTGAAGTAGGCAAACTAGTAAGTGGTCTAATGTTAGGTAGTATGCGATCAATGAATACTATACCAAACGATTGATGGATGGACAAAAAATCTTAACGAATTCGCTGAAACGAAGAGCTGATTGATTTCGGCAATTAACTAACTATCTATATATTAAGGGTAAACAAAGAATGGCTTTTTTTCTTTAAATTTTCAAATTTGAATATTTATTTCTCAACAATGAAAATTTCATGTTCTTATTAATGTCGAATAAAGCATGCCACCAGTTCGGAAAAACCTTAGCGAAGAAGAAATGGCAAGAAACTTCACGGGTTTAATCTTTTGAAAATAAATTTACAATGTCTCTTTATGTCTATACAAAGTTATTTCTTATCTGCACCTGTTAGCTCGGCGAGCCCCCCCACTAACGAAACGACACATATCATACACATATCACTGTGTCACCTGGAACACAAGCTCGCATGTAGTAAGTATTGCAACTCAAGTGGAAGCAGTGATATATCTATCTATACCAGGCATCTCTGAGCAGTCTGCAACTTTTAATAACAAAAATACCTGTTTGTCCAGTGTTCAGTAACGTGGCAGTAGCTTTGTTGTCCCAGTATCCTTCGAACTTTAAGGTGTCCAGGGAAGACCAAGTGGGGCATCTTTGAACTGATATTGCGATCGGCGACTGCGATGCTCGTAGCTTTGAAATGTGTTCAGCTGAAAATATTTTATTAAATTTTATTTCAAAGAAAAAATAAGTTATGCTTAAGAAGTTGTTGTTTCAAACCACAATGAACTATGGTTATTTTATTTTTCATATTTAGGAAAACTTACAGTTAAGTTAGTACTATAAATAATTAATTCTGAGATACAGTGTTAAGGCTAACTGGTAGTTTTCACAATCATACATCACAATATTTAAATTATTAATATCAAAAATTGCATACAAGTGGTATTTAGCAAACTGGTACAGACCAAATGCATGTTGTTATATAAAATATGGGACTCCAGACTAGAGATGTGTATTATAAAAAAACTTTTGATTAAAGTAATAAGCGGAAGTGGGTGACACGTTCTTGAGGCATGGACCACTAAAATCTCGTTCCCAGTTTTCCTGATTTTACTTGTCAAATGGTTCAGTCACTGCGCGAATCTAACCGACAAACATGACACAACACGAACACAAACGAAATTATACGGACACGAAATATTTTGTCTTGCACGTATTTTAGTGTTTTGCTTCATTTTATTTCTTATATGTCAGGGGGGAAATATAATTAATTTTGTATGAATATCTGTGGTAAAACCAGAGCCACTTTTCAGGAACGTCAAGAACATGATCCACTATTTCCAATCTGTGTATTCTCAATACGAGTCTTTGTTTACATTTGTCTTTACCAAGAAAGAATACACAGAAGAAATATGCTGGCAGCTCATAATAGTAGGCTTCATAAAGTCACTAACTCATTCATGGGTCAATGTATACGCTTTTATAATAAGGTTCCTGAGGATATCCAAGGTCTTCCTATTGACAAATTCAAAGAAACTATAAAGGAGAAGTTGTGTGCTAGAGCATATTATAAACTATCCGATTATTTGGATGATAAAAGCCCTTGGGTATAATCCCCTCATTAACAGGATTGTACTAGTATTTGTAACAAAGCATGTGTAATGTGTCTGTATGTTCGATGAGTTCTTCGTCCCGATGAATATCTAAAGCGTCATTGTCACTAAAGTACGTCTTCTTATGGTAGCGTCGGGTAACGAGTCGCTCACTTCCCTCTAATATGGTTGAGGAGGGCGATGGCTGGATCCCGCGTTAACTCGTGAACGGGTGCCGTTTGAGGGTGTTCGTCGTTTGGATACTTGGGGGGAGGGAGACTTGCCGAGCTAACAGATGCAGAAAAGAATAATTTTGTATAGACATAAAGAGACTCTGTAAATTTATTTTGAAAAAAATATATTCGTGAAGTTTCTTGCCAGTTCTTCTTCACGAAGGTTTTTTCGAACTGGTGGTAGAATCATGTTTTATTTGACGTCAATAAGAACAAGTAATTGTCAATGTTGAGAAATAAATATTTCATTTAATTTCATTTCACCACTCTGTACGCAAGAAAACGATAATTTTGCCAAAATTATCACAAGACATGAAAACAATGTGTATTACGTAGAACTGGAGAATCCACTGCAATTATTATGCTAAATCAAGGTGAGCTCTATCTTATTCTTTGTATAATTATTTGAAACGACCAAATACCTACTTAAAAACTGTCTCGAAAAATATCAAAATTCAGATTAATTTATTTCATCATTGGTAAATAATTTTCATTTGTTGAGAGCTTTATTTTTCTTCATCTTGATCGAAAATGCGTAAATAGAACTGAACTTCCCCTTCATCTCAGTGTGCCTTTCGCAACGAATGCCGTGTGAAATAAATTTTTGGCAGTTGATTGTTGGTGATTGATTGATTTGATTGATGTGGACTGAAAATTATAGTACGAAACAAAAATAATATATTAAATATGATTATCACTTCTTTTTTATTTTTTTTATTAACAATTAGCAGGCGTTTGTCTTCCATCTCACCTGATGGAAAGTGACGATGAAGACGAGGATCATACACGCCTGTCTAAGAGGTACCTATTCACTCTACACTTGAAAGCTCCAGGGATATATTTGTCTGGAAAAACAGACGCAGGCAAATCGTTCCACTCTTTGGCAACACGAACCAAAAATGAGCTATCGAACCGTTTAGTTCGGTTCTTCGGCACGCTAACCACAAACGGGTGAAACTTCTGTCTGCGTCTGGTTGACCGGTGGAGAAAGGGAGAAGGTTCAATCAACTGAAAAAGAGCATTCGCACACTCTCCAAAGTGCAATCTGTAAAAAACCGATAGACTAGCAACTTTTCGACGATGCTCGAGACTTTGCAGTCTCGAAGAAGTAAGTTATAATAGGTACATAGTTTATATGACTTTACTCATTTACTTCCTGGAGTGCATCGGTTTACGCCACCTACCTTTCATCAGATTTCATCAATTACCATTAACAAATATAAATTAATTATAATAATGTTGCAGTAAATTGGAGTTTTAAAATTATGTTAACATTTATCATGAACTAACAGTGAAAGAAAACTTCACGAGGAAACCTTATATGGCGTGTTAATTATCCACCATGTAGATCCACTAACCAGCGTAGAGCCATAGTGATGAATTAAAACTTACACCCTTTCATCACTATATAAAAACTAGATACACATTCAGAGTCAATAAAACATCTTTAAATAAATGAGAGTATAGGGGAGACTCTAGGTCTAGATGAAACAAAATTTACATTTACTACTACTTCATTATGTATGCTAGAAACATAAAAAATATAGTATAATTAGAATCCCAATTTCATATTTTAATTAAGACTATCAATTCGAATGGTTCAAATAGAACTTCACAAAATCGTTTTTCTACATAGTGCTGGTCTGTTCCAACCCTCCTAATATCGAGTAAAGTTCAAACAGGTACCTAGGCAAGTTGACACACATAGAAAGATTAAGCTTTTAAGATCAACAAGAACAAGTGTAGCTGTTTTTATTTGTTATCGAAACTCAATTTTCTTGGTAAACTACGAATAATCGCTCCAAAACTTTACTTACTAAAATGACCAAAAGGTGGATTTTGTAGTAAGCATTTATAAACCAATCTCAAGAGGAGGTGATTCATCGAGATGGGTCACCATGGGAAAGTTTGAATCTATAAGAGATATTTAAGAGTTAGAAAATACTGCAGTTACTTTAAAGAAAAACCTCATGCTATTCTCAAGCATCGAGGTCATAATCCGAAAACTTTGTGAGTGGGTAAGTTATTCAAAGTTTGGTTACTATGAACCCTTTACCTTTGAATTTAAACGTAAGTACTTAGCTTTGCCTTACAAAGGATAAAAATATGTATAGTGGATCGTGCTCGTTTTTCGTTACAAAATATATCGAGTTTTACAGACACATAACTGAACAAACCTTCGGTATTAGGGTACTGAAGTGGTTCTTTGATATTGTATACTTTTAAATTAAAGTATTATTGTTTCACCCAGTGAAATATTCCTAGAGAAGACTTTCTAAAAATGTTATCATCTTCAACCACAAACATTATTCAAACATATTGTACCAAGTTTATCAGGGTTTTGATTGAATTATATTATTTCTATTATAAAGTTTAAACAACAAAAGATAAATAAGAGCGTCGTTGATATTTAACCGTATTTAAGCTGAATTTATTATCTTCTCGAATCAGTTTTCATTATTGAACAATAATGTTACTTACTAGTAGATTCTGTTTGTTATACACTTTATGGTGTATATATACAGGGTGTCCCGAAACTCAACGTCAAGCCGAAACGGGATGATAGGATAGATGGTAACCATCATCAGAAAAATCAGAAAAAAAATCCATCCCATATTCTTTAGGAATTATGGGCATTAAACTAAAAAAGCAGAACTTCTCCATTTTTTGAAATTTTTTTGTTATAGAGGTTAATGTTGGTTATTTTTTTCCATTTTATACGTGTCACCATAACCCTATATAACGTATCTTTAATCACAATAAAAAATAAGAGCACAATTACCCCAAATTTTCTTAGAAATAACACTTTTTGCTGAACTATGAATTCAACATTTTCAAAATATATCGACTTTGACAGAGCCTCCTGAAAAAAAATTATACTCGAGTGCCTTAGCAAGTGCCATCAAAAGTTGGCGCCTTTAATCAGGATTCCAAAATGGTACAACACTTGGTGGGTTACGACTAAAAAATATGTGTTAAAAATAAAAAAACTTGAAGTAATCCGATTTGATGCGATTCCAGTTTACTTAACTAAAATGTTTTTGATTCGCACAAACTCTTTGGTGGTCCTTAATTTTATGGTAAAATTGCACTACTGTGAAGGTTCAAAACATTATGTCATTTACAAATCATATAAAAGTTTTATGTATATAAAAAAATTATTGTTTGCAACAAGCGTCGTAAATGCACATTCATAATAAGAATAAACAGAACTAAAATAAACTCGGCTGTTTTATTTCTCAGGAACTATACAACTGATCAAGTGTTTATTTTTATTTACTTGAGGTACTGTTTCGGTAAATTTTTTTGTGTAAATATGTTATGTGGAATGGCAAAATATTAAAATAATAAAGAACCCCCGCCATATTGACGCAAATATGGCGGGTGTACCTTAATTTTGAAATATTTTTGATCAGAATCAGGTACAGATTTTTTAGAGCTAAGTAAAAAATAGTGCATTTCAGGTAAATTTTTATGTTGATTGGTACAATTTAATTCTTTATGGTACACCCGCCATTTTGACTCTCACACTTATTCTTTATAAATCTACTTAACAATAACTATTGTATCTACTTAAATTCCTTAATCCAGTCCTCATTTTATTAAGACAAAGCAATGCATATAACCTCATAAGTTCTGTTCAGTGCACGATGTATTGCGTGGAGGTGCGGAATTTTGATTCTCACTTGTATTTGTCAAACACATCAAAGATATTAAAGTTCAACTTCTTAAAAAATGCTTTAATTGAATCTATAATAGTTTTTTTTGTAATACTAGCCAAAACCGCATCGTTTGAGACATGTGTGATAAAAAAACTTAGGGGTGTTGTACGTTATTTTGTAAGTACCCCCATATTACAGGACTACGACGCTGAAGGGGAGCCTGCATCAAGTCTCTCGACTTCAAGAATGAAACTAGGAAAGAATGTAATATCATAATATTGCTCATATTTTATAAGGTTTAATTTTTGAAACTTAAAACCAGGTATTTAAAGGTGGGATAAAATATGGCCTGAATGTGAAACATGTTTAAGTTTTTATAAATGTTCGTAAAAAACTTTGATGAAATATAGTGTTGATAAACTGTAATTAATTGTAAATGTAAGAAAACAATTTGGCGTGTTTTTTATATACTTACATATGTGCCATTTTTATTTTTAGTAAGGTACTTTAGTAAAACTGTCCTAATCGTTATTAACGAATAATAAATTATAAATTATTACGCACCATCAGATGCTGCAGTTTTCGACGGCAAGACATCAATACATTCTTTGTCCCAGCGACAAATTTTCTTCATTTTTTTGGCACAATTTATACAACACTTATTATACCTGATATTGAACTGTAGTGTTTATGAATTTTTTACACTATTCAAAAGAGATTAGATTATAGTTTATCAAATTATTACGTAGCTATATCAGTATTATGTCTGTTTGCAGAGATAAATGAATAAGATATAGAAATTCTTCAAGTTTAAGGTCTCCTTTTTATATTACCAAGAAAAAATATATATTCATATAGAATGAAAAAAAAGTCTTTTTAAGATAAATTCTTAGCATATTCTTAGTACTTAGTTTTATTAGAATTAGTCCCAATTTTTTTTTCATTATTATCTTATTATATATGTATACTTATCGATGAGAAAGCATTGGTTTTCGATCTAATAGCCAGGCTTTACATCAATTTCAATTTTTTTTGGGTCAAACCTACACTATATCTACATTTAGATTGAAACTTTAAGGTACTTCTGTTAAACAGTGAAGCTATTAAAATAAATAATGTAACGAAAATGTAGGGAACAAACTTTGTCTTTATTTTTGGCGCAGTATCAGCACTAACCGGCCAAGTTGTGTTTATCCATTTCTGCCATCTAAATGTAAGAGGAAGATTAGCCAGAGTAGGTATTGTCGTATAATTTATTTATTGCAATGCAATAAAGATATTACCTCGAGATTATTCAATATTTTAATTATTCATGTGCTGTATAAAATCTCCTAGGAGACTAAAACTTCATTAATCAATTCAAAATCAAATAGATCGAATCCAGATAAGATCAATAAATAGTTATGGCAATCCCCTATATTTGGCTTCGGCTTGACAAGTTATCAGAAACACCCTGTATAAGCCACTAAAACAGTTTAGTACCTACGTACTCATGCTCAAATTATCATGATTGGGTCAGAAACATGCCTTAGAAAGAACCCTAAGCAGACCTCGCAGTCCTGTCAGCTGCGGTAGGGCTGAAAATGGCACACAGTTTTTTGTGCATACGACGAACGTGTAATTTTTTTTTAAATATTTCAACAAAATAAGGAATCTTTAGTTTAGTCAATTAAATATTTCCATGGTTTCGTTTTTATGCGTATGTCTGGTATAAATAAAAAATAAAGCTCGGCGTAGTATATTGAATAATTTAATAACAACATATTTCGATTAATACACCGTATGGCAGTTGGTATACGATTGACTTTCCTGCTGATGCGGAGGTCGCGGGATCGATCCCGCTGGATTCCAACATTTCATTTAATACGAATGCTTTTGGTATTTAATAGTGCACTATATAAGTAAATTCGTTTTATATAGTGCACTATTAAATACCAAAAGCATTCATTTATTTTCATATAATACTGAATGAAACCAGGATTTTTTCGAAAGTTACATGTATTTTATTAGAAATATTTAAAGATACAAGAAGAACATAATGTAAAGGCGCGTAATCGAGTTTAATTCTGGATTTTTAAAACTAATATAATAAAAAATATTTTGGTACAAAGCAGTTTTAATACCAAAATCTATTACTATACTATTTCCATTTCTTTATTTTCTCGATGACAGCTCCTGTGAAAACTTGTGCGGGCGTTTTTTTACAATAAGTATGCATTATTTTATAAAATATGACGTTTACGCACGTACAAGGTTACATACTACCAGAGTCGGAGAAACTGATAGGGATGGAGCTAAATCGATAAACGAGATAGATAGAACTGTCATGGAGAAAATAAAGAAATGGAAATAGTATGATAAAACTAATTTTTACCAACATGGAAGTAAAAATGCACGAATGGAGAAATTCACAATGGTTCTTGATTTGGTTTGAATTAATTATATTGAATATATGAATGAATTATGTATTATGAATTATATATTAATATATGAATTAATTATAAAATGAATTAGGAAAAAAATATTATTTTTTGCTTTATTACTAAATTAACAAAATTGGTTTACGTATCTTATAGTAAAGCAACGCTTTAAAAATAAAAGTATATATTTCACTACAGTTACTAACCTGTCATGTTCTTAATATATTCATAAAAGTTTTTAATTATTGATTTTGAATTTTTTTTATTGAAAAATGATTAGACGTTTGTCTTCTATCTCACCTGATGGAAAGTGACGATGAAGATGAGGGTATTACACGTCTATCCACGAGATACCTATTCACTCGACGCTTAAAAAGAACTAGGACTATAATTTTCTGGAAAAACTGACGCAGGCAGTTCATTCCACACCTTGGCGACCCGCACCAAAAAGGAACTATCGAAGCGTTTGGTTCGACTTCGTGGGATATCTATTATAAAGGGATGAAAGGCCTGTCTGTGTCTAGTAGTGCGATGTAAGAAGGGTGAGTTCAACCTGATCAAAAACACCATTCGCGCACTCTCCAAAATGTAATCACTAAAATGCAAGAAGACTGCTAAACTGGCAACTTTCCGACGATGATCGAGGCTTTGCAGTTTTCTGGTGGTGAGGTCAAAGTCGTTAATTATTTTTCGGGCTCTTCAGTCAACTGCGTCCATCGCTTCTAGTTGGTACTTTACGGAACTATCCTAAAGGTGGCTACAGTACTTCATACAAGATCGAACTTGAGCTGTGTACAAATTAAAAAGCCGTTCAGGGCTGAAGTACCGTAGGACCTTCGGGATGATTCCCAACTTCTTTGAAGCTGTTTGAGCCATGGACACAATTTGTTGCCCGAAGTTTAGTTGGGACGATATAGTTACGCCCAGAAGCCCTAGGTGGTCGGTTAAGGGTATAGAAACATTTTGGAAAGTGGGCGTTAGGTCGAAATTGCTCTTTTTCGCGGAGAATAAACACGCTTGTGTTTTCGACGGGTTAAATTTGACCAAGTTGGACTCGCCCCAATCGGACACTTTCATGGACTCTCTCAAAGCCCGGATTTCTTGAAGACTCGCTCGTGCATTGGACATGTATCTCTCTACAACGGTGCTGTCATCAGCGTAACCAATTATGCCTGGGGTTAGCAGGTCATTAATGTGCAGCAAGAATAACGTTGCAGAGAGAACAGATCCCTGAGGTACATTAATTGCAATTAGGTCAAAAGAGCAGCCATCTAAGACTACTCGAATTGACCGTGCCCTCAGAAAACCAGATATCCAGTCGCAGAGCCCATTAGGTATTCCGTATGCTGGAAGCTTACTCAAGAGAGCATCGTGCCAGACCCTATCAAAAGCCTTGGAAATGTCAAAAGATACAGCTACAGCTTCTCCGTGACCTTCCAAGACTGCGCTCCATAAGTGAGTGGCATACACAAGATCTCCAGGCGAGCGTCCACTGCGAAAACTGTGTTGGTTAACACTAAGGAACTAGTTGGACTCAAGGTATGCCAGGAGACGATTGTTCAATACACGCTCCATAACTTGTATGTCGATAGTTGATAGGATCTGCACGGCTTCCCTTTTTTGGTACTGGTTGCACGTTAGCCAGCTTCCAGGATTTAGGGACCTTTCCAGATTCCAAAGAGAGTCGATACAGGCTCGTTAGTATGGGAGAAAACTCGGCTGCGCAGTGTTTTAACACAACTGCAGGTATGCCATCGGGGCCGCTGGCCTTGTTCACGTCTAAATTCTGCAAGCATTTAAGAACCTCCTTTCGGCGAATATGAACGGTACCCATTTTGGGTCTGAACTGAGGTAACTGGGGTGGGACTTTACCTTGACTATTTAGACGTGAATAGTCTGCAAAAAGATTAGCAAAGAGGTCTTTCTCTTTTGCAGTGTGGCCAGTGAACCGTCAGGCTTCCTCAGAGGTGGCGACGATGGGCGACAGAAGTTCGACTCAACCGACTTGGCCAGAATAAAGGTCCAAGCAATATGCAGTGTGGCCAGCAACATCGGAGATGCGCGTGGGCTCGTGCACAAGCTGTAAGAGGCCTTAAGTCACGGAAAACTTAAAAGCCTCTCTTCCAGCGTGGTCAGTTTTCTGATACGGGTACAGCCATTACCCGTGGTTAGCGTTAAAATCCCCCAGGAACACCAACTGCACTGAGGGAAAACGTTGCGAGGGAAAACCATGAGCCTCGTTGTCTTCCGATCTCCGCTATGTGACCGATATATACTGGCGTAGAACAATTTGTCAAGGCCGGTATCAATGTGAACCCACATGACGGAAAAGTCCAGATCTTCCAAGTAACGGAGACGTTGACAACAGATCTCGTCACTGGCATACATGCACACCCCGGCGTTTGGGCGGAAATTGGACTCCAGGATGTACCCTGGGTAACAAAGGTATGCCGAGTCTGACGGATTACAGATCTGCGTCTCCGTTAGGAAGAGTAGGTGAGGCCTCTCTGTCTCAAGATGGTGGTGGACATGTTGATATTAAGTGCATTCCTTTGATGTTGCAGAAGTGCACTTTAAGAGGGAGGAAGTGCAACCGCTGTAGAACCTTACTCTTCTTATGACTTTTCATATTTGTTGTGTGACTGAATAGGGAGGAGGACAGAAGTTGAGTGAAGCGCTGCAAATGGAACCAAGCAACTCACAATAAACAACGCACCGACGGGGAACTCGCTTGGAGACTGCGGCGACGCCCGAACTCCCCCGGGGATTGTCTTATGTAACCATTCGCCAGCTGGCACGATGAAGCCTCCCGGGATTTTTCGTGAGGTGGCGGGGCAGCCTTTCGCATGTGGTTAGCACACTGCTTGGGCCCCCTACTACCTTTGGTTGGCCAGTGGTGCACCGTTGCTTCGGATCCCGCTACCCTCCAAAACGAGTTACCCGGCGAGATAATATATTACGAGCAGAAGACAGTTCTCTGATGCAGCACGATTACTCAGACCTACCCTCCTCGATGGCTACACTATACGTCATGCCGGAACGCGACTATGTCACTTGGCGGCATGGTTTTGTTTAGTGGGTGGTGACAAGCCACGGCCGAAGCCTACCACCAATAAAATTTTTCTATCTTTCTTTGTTTCTTTCTTTCCAGAAGATACTGCTCGTTTAGCACCATTAGGGACCACGTACAAGGCATCGAGGGCTAAACCTTTCGGACGTGAGCAGGTTGGTTGATCCAGTAGTACAGCAATGCATTATTGACTCCACCTTTAGAGTGCAATAACTTTTTTCCGCTTTCATATTTTTCGAATGGAGTGGCAATGTCGCCTTCTACTCAGCGAGGTGGCCAATCATATTCGTTGAAAAAACGATATATTCGATGTTTTTTTTATAGATTTCTTAACAAGTTGGATCCGTTAATGGTTATTTTTTTTGTAACCATCCATACTTCTTGGTTCCGAATTATATACAAAAATCTGTTAACCATTTTATATAAAAAAACTTGTTTGACATTCATGCATTAATACGTGGATCCATCTACTTTTATATTTGTTATGCTTAATACATTGTTGACTCCACCTTAAGCTTAATACACATGTTGGTCTATCCAGTTTTATATTCGTGACGCTTCATACATTGTTATTATTTTTTTTTGTTCCCCGTTTGGGCAGGAGGCAAAAATGCATTTCCGCATACCTCTCTCGCGCGTTACAAGGCATCTGGGAGTAGCTCCTAATGAGCACTATCCACTAAAAAACCCCCTGAATGACTCGTGCGAATTTTGACCACACAGCCTTCATCTGAGCGACGACCAATTGGAGAAAGAGGTCGCGCTAGCGGGGCCCAGGGGTTCACCCGCTGGGATTACATAGCACTGAAGGTGCTCAAAGCACTGAAGGTGAATACATAGCACTGAAGGTGCTCAAAATGAAAATAAAAATTGAATTAATTCGAATTTACATTAGAATTAGAAGTTGCGGCCTGAAGAGCTTCGAGATCTAGTGTTAGTTGCGTGACTACGTTCGTGTGCGCGTTTCTCGGTCAAGCGACTTTGTACTTCAAATCTATGACAGGGGCAGTATACGAGACTGAATCTCGAACTAAAGGATTGGGGTAGGTTTCGGAGCGTTTGAAGAATGCTTCAGAGAGTTTTTTGAGGTGCTGTTGCACTGTAGGTATTTCAAGATCTCTGTGCAGGTCCGCGTTACGCACGTACCAAGGTGCGTTTGTGGCCCTGCGGCAGAAGAGATTTTGAACTAACTGCAGTTAGTGCAGGACGAGGGTTTGGCGTGGGCAAATATTGGCGAGGCATATGTCATGATGGGTCTAACGCAGGTCTTATAAAGCGTACGTTTGTTTCTGAAAGACATTTCACTTTTTCTACCTAACATACTATATAGGCGGCCTAAGTAAAAACGGGCGAGTTTCGTTGCTCTATCGACGTGTGGCTTGAAAGAAACCGTCTGGTCTAAGGTGACGCCTAAGTATTTGGTAGTGCGCTTCCACGGGATGGGAATACCTAACATTCGAACGTGGAGACTGTCGGCGACACGACGGTGTTTGCAGAGGAAGTAAACCGCAGAATTCTTTTTTGGGTTCACATCGATGCGCCATTTTTGAAACCATGCACCGAGGGCGTTTACGACCTTTTGTAGTCTGATGACGAGACCCGGGACACTGAGGCCTTTGGTGTAAAGGGCGGTGTCGTCGGCAAAGAGTTCGACGTTCGAGAGTTCGACGCCTTTCGGCGGAATAGGAATATCGTTTGTGTTTAAGACGAAAGAAAACTCATAACAAATGGAGTAGCAATGAGGTTGAAGCAGTAACGCGACATCTAAAACAATTTATAAAAATGAAAAAAAATCTAGGAAAAGCCTTATGCGAACAACTATTGCGCAACAAGCCAATTCTGCATAAACGAACTTGGATGCAAATTAATACTTACATCAACAATATTTACAAAAAGAATTTATAATAAAAAATATAAAATCCAAGAACTGCCTCTTTGCGCAATATTTCCTTTGCATTAAAGACAAGTGTACAATTTCATTTAATGGGCCTCACGGAATTAAAGAAGAGAAAGAATTATATATTATTATTATTATTTATTATTATTATTATTATTATTGGTCTATGTCATATCTCGTCGTTCATCTCATAGGGCATATGTAGGCAAGGACATTTAGTTCCGGGATTTGTTCTGTTAAAAAAATATTTCTATATTTTTGTTAAAACTCAGAAAAGAAAAAATGCATAAGACTGCATTGAATTTAATATTGTGTTATAATATAAGAGAAACAGTGGTTCATTTATATAAGTGTTATATTTTAAGTAACAATGTTTTGAGATATAACCGTTTGTTTTTTGAAATAGATAAATAAATTTTCTTATAATCCACTGCACTAACACTCCGATCATGCAAAAAATATCAGCTGTTTCATTATTTTTTAATGAAAATGATTAATAAATAACAGTGAAATAGCTAAGTTTTACAATTTTAGAGTTGATAAGATATTATGAAAAGCCCCTTTCGTCTAGTACCTACTTACATTTATGAGATGATTATGAATGACTCTTTGCGAGTTACCATTGTCTTTTTTCTATTGTAAACATCAACACTACAATAATTACTTTATTATTTTTCGAAAAATAGCGACTGCTTATTCACTCGCTCCACTCATTTATATGTACTGCGTCGTCGTCGTAAGCTGTTCGTTATTTCACTCCTTTGTAATTCTTGGTTCTTCATTCATTCCAGTTCATTGTAACCGCTGCGTCGTCGTCCGCTGATTCAGTATTACATAACACAAGTTCTTTAATGATACTTAATTTGGGCTAGATAATGTGGTGTGATTGTTAGTATTTGCTGCACTCCACTGTAACCGCTGCGTCGTCGTCCGATGATTCACTATTTGCTGCGCTCCACTGTAACCGCTGCGTCGTCGTCCGCTGATTCACTATTTGCTGCACTCCGCTGTAACCACTGCGTCGTCGTCCAATGATTCACTATTTGCTGCACTCCGCTGTAACCGCTGCGTCGTCGTCCGCTGATTCACTATTTGTTGCGCTCCGCTGTAACCGTTGCGTCGTCGTCCGATGATTCACTATTTGCTGCACTCCACTGTAACCGCTGCGTCGTCTTCCACTGGTTCACCACTTACTTTACTTTTCTGTAGCTATTGCGTTGTTATTCAGTGCATCATGTCGTTCAGAGAATGGCAATGCAACAGCAAGTGGAGAGGAGAGACAAGTGAACCAACGGAGGACGATGCAGCGACTACAACAAAGAGCTGTGAGTGAAGAACAACTGAATGGCAAAGCAACAGGTACAACGGAGTGGAGCAAGTGAAAAAGCATTACATGACAACGCAATAGCTAAAGCGGAGTGGAGTGAGTGATGAACCAGTTTTCACTCGTTGCACTTCACTTTAGTCGTTATTTAGTCCCTTAGTTTACCAATCGCTCCATTCTGCTGTGGTTATTGCGTCACCATCCTCTGGTTCTTTTCTCATGGCATTTTCTGTAAACGATGCGTCTTTCACTGGTAATTCGCTCGCTGCACTCCACTCTAGTCGATCGCTGCCTTGTATATCACTTGCTGCACTCCATTGTAGTCAATGCGTCATACATATTTCGCTAGTTCACTACCCAACTAGCACAAATGGTTGCGAATAAGCTTGAGAGCGTATCATATTGCAAATTAAGGTGCTAAGGATCAGGTCTTTATCCTGCTATAGACCTCTTATGCAACAGATATGGCCCTAAGTAGGCACATCGCATAGCAGGTCTAGAGCGTATCATATTGTGACTAAAGGTGCAAATTGCAGCGACTGCGCCCCTGATTTGCCACTTTGATTGAACTGTTGATTGAACGGTTGAGTGAACGATTAGATTTTGTTAATTCATACGTACGTTTCATTTCTGTAGTTGCAATGTTGAGAATATTAATGGCGTGTGACAGTTTTTAAGTGACAACTACAAAACATAATTGTAAGTACCAAATACTTTTATTCAACTGTTTGCTATATCTGTACTGAAAAATTAAGTGGGATCTTAACTTTACTGCAAAATGCGTATATGTATATTAAGTAAATTTACACGCCATATTGATTTCATGAGAATTTCAACAAAAAACAGTGTAAATAAAATATGGTTATAGTAGTTTTAATAAAAATGACCAAGAATATAATTGGTATAACAAGTATTTATAGTGAACTTACGTAGTATAGTTGTAAAATCACTTCTTTTGTTATAACAAAAACATGTTTAGTACAAATAATGTAAATTACAGGTTAGATTTTCATAAAAACATTCCATTAAAGATGGTGAATCGTTTTCTTACTATAGGTAATAATTTTCACCCGCTTACTTCAATTTTTGCTGTTCAAAGTGCTAAACATCACCTTTCTTATTACTAAGTGGTCCAGAGAGGGGCCATAGGAGTGAATTTTATTTACTTTATATTAGGGCTCAATTGACAATACAAAAATCTTTTTTTGGATAATCATAATGTAATACACTCAATATTGGTTAAGTATTATATATTTTAATACAAATATATTTTCATTTCAGCTATTGAACAGAACTACAGATGCAGCATACAATACTTTGCCATGAAAACCAAACACTGTCACAGAGCCAAGCACCGAAAATTTTATAATAATTCGTTAAAATCCAACAGGCATAAAAACTACAGAAGCACTTGTCTTTTAAGAATTTTATAAGTGAAATATTATTTTAGATCAACATTATACAAATATGGTTTTTTCCTTGTAAAAGTAATAACCTAATTATTTAGTTTTAAATAAAAGTCAGATAGCTGTTAAAAATGTATTTTATTTCCCTTTGTCGGTCAAACATCAGAACACATTTATATGAATCTAATTATTCTGTGTTCTAATTACTTTTGTTTTGATATTGATTCTAAAAGTTGAATGCGCATTGTAAAATATTGATTATGGCTAACGTGTCATTAGGGTATAAGCAAAATAAATTTAAAAAGAAGCAAATTGTGTTCTAAATGTTGATTATCAGATGAAAATGAATTTTGAATAATTAAAGTAATATAATAATATTAAAAGAATATTAATGTATCCCGTAGTAATGTTGTTGTTTTTATAACAAAGGGAGCTAATTAAGACATCGTAAACCTTCACAAGTTAAACCTTGGGTAAATTCCACAATAACAAATATTGAACTTTCTACGGAACCCTCCTCTAAAACTTCAGAAAAAAAAAATAAGAACCAATGATGCCATTAAGGCTCATTTTATCATCCTTCTAGATATTCCAGTGGTTTAAGAGTTGATTTTGCTTCCTTTTAGAAATGTTGGGCGTAATGGTGGTTATTGCTTCTCGTTTGTAGCTATAAGACGCACTACAGGTATAAATTACCACTTAAAGTAGCAATTCACACTCGCACTGTAGCTTAGATTCGTGGGTTTAGAGTGGTACAACAGTGGTAAGGTGCTCAACTTTAACCTGTAGGTTGTATTAATTGAAAATTTGGAACCCATAGTCCATTTTATACACTTTATTTATATTTATCACTCCTATGCAGTGTTCCATGAGTTGTAATTTTTACCCAAATAGCACCGATATAGAACTTTGAGCCATAAACTTAGCTGCAATTATTACTGAGTCCCGTCCAAAAAATAACAAGTATTGAGGTTTGATCTGGAGTCACGTTACTCCAGACTGATTTCTTGTGAGTTTTCCTTTTTTAAGACAAGATTCTCTACTACTTTGAGGAGAATTTGAAATACTAGCTAGACATTGTTAAGTTACTATAGCCAGTAATGTAGTAGCCCAAACCTGCCAATGAGGAAGCCCTTGGCAAATGCTGCGCCCTGATTGGTCCATTTGAATTGGATCAACAACTGCTCATACGCCAAAAAGGTAGATTTGTATAAAAATCCCTTAATTATTATTATTACTTATCATGACACTTGTGGCTCCGAACGGAGCTACATATTTATGGTCAGCTGGCATTGGATCAATAAAAGACACCCGGATCAACAAGTGAAAATGGATCAACAAATTACTACCTATACGGCACGTTGGAGCCACAAAGTGCCCAAAGGGATATATATATATATATATATATATATATATATATACATACATATTAAATTCAATTGCTTCATATTAATGTGAAATCGAATGACTTTAGTATCTTAGGTATAACTTTTTCTTAAAGTGAAAGCCTTGGAACTTAAATGGCTCATATATTCAATGTGTCATAGGCTTATGGCCAACAGGGCTCGATATCGAGGTACACGGGTCCCACCTTAAATCAAGTCGTACCAAAAAAGTCGCAATTTCGAATTTACACTCACAGTTAGCTTAGTTACACTCAGCCCTTTCGGCGTGAAAGTGTTGTTTTTCTTTTTGCTTTGTATGTACTTGTAACATTGTTATTTATTTTTTGTTGTTTCGTGATTTTGCATATTGTTTTGTCAATTTCTTAATTTGCGCCGAATAAACCATTTTATTATTATTATTATTATTATTATTATTAGTTAAAGGCTGGTGGCATAAAATTTTGGCCTAGAATTATTCCGTGGCTAATTGTTAACCCGACTGGTCCCTAAATGTATTCCAGGTCTTATACCTGGAATGCATAACGCAGGGTATAAAGATGACAGTTTGCGAACTTCAAAAAATACTGTTGAAACTATACCAACGTGCTGTATATTAGCAGTAGATATATGTCGAATCATTACAGTTCATAATTTTTCGAACCATCCCATATGGATTAATGTAACTGACCCCAATGGTGTAAAACTTTGCTAACTTTGAAACAAAGTAGTTGGTGCGTTTTATCAAACAAGATTAGTAGGGGCTTTTTAATAAGTGATCAATTGTATCGCTTTTATTTGTTCAAAAAAAAAAAAAATCTTCAAAGTTTGTAATATTTCGAAACCCAAAACGTTGTCATTGTTTTAGTCTTATCTAACACACTTTTAGTATTCCACTTCTGTTTTACGCCAAAATGTGTATCTTATCCAGATTAAACTAATCCACTTGATCTTAACACTTCCTTAAAACGTGATTTTTCTTATCTAAATACTGCACTGAGAATCTTTCCATCAAATTAGAGTAAAATAAGATATGTAAATAAAATCCACTGACTTAGACATAAGCGATATGGTCGTTAAGTACATATACGCTAAAAGAAACCAAAAATAAATAACCGTTTATAGAATGTTTCATGTCTTGGTAAACATTTTTATGGACTTGAAAAATAATTAAGCAAATCACCACAAAAGGAAAAAAAGGATAACAATTTTTTTAAAATATATTCTTTAATAATCTAAAATGTTTCTTACACAGACGAATTCTAATTGAAAAAGTATATTTTTCTATCATTCACCATTTGAGTTTTTCTCGTCGACACCTGACCGGGCTCTCCTTGTGCAAATAAACGATTGAGATCGTTCTGAAAATAAACTTTTATTTAGGTTTTGTAGGCAATGTTGTTACTCAAAGACAAATTTCTTTGTTTTTTAAGATCTTGGTTTTGATCCCGGTAAATATCGTGAATCCTTCGATCATTATAAGTCTGCTCTGAGTCCATTAGGTCGCAGTGGTTATGTGTGGTGGGTTTTTTTAATCATGCCAGCCCTTTCTTGGGACTTGACTTATAAAGAAATGGACTTCGTGCCAACATTCGTGGGAATGAATATGAAAAAAGTTATGAAAACTAAGCTGCATGAGGTGATTTTAGTACGCACCGGTTAGTCGAAGTTGCGTTATTTAGGTGAAACATTTTTGAATTAAAAGCAGTAATATGAGTGTCATGATAAAAATTCAAATGCCTCATTTAATCAAGTTAAATCGGGATAATTTTTGCCATTTTTGTATAAGAAACAACGTCCATTTATTTCTACGTAAATTTGAAATACATTACGTTACTATTTTAAACCGTGGTCTTTACCTTACAACAAAATTTTATCTCAATACAAATCAATTTTCTTTCAGACTAATACGGCAACGCATATCCTAAGCTTTAAATGAATTAAAATTTTCAAAGGAATCTGGTTTGCTTAGAAGATTTTTTCCATTACTTATTCGGCAATATAATGAAAATTTGTATGAAAAATATCTGTTTTTATGTAAGAAATGTTACAAAAATTATTTATTTACGACGCCATGTTTGGATCACTCTTGTAAATCACTATATTGATGTGCCTCTGGAAAACATACAGCATTGTTTGTGAAGAAGCAGTTGTATACTTAGCCCTAGATGGCGGTAAATGCTAGTACCAACATAAATACTATATGGCGTGACTACACCGGAAGTTGGTTGTCTTTTATAATTATGCCAGCTAGGACAGGAGGTCGCTGTCACTTTCGAGTTCATAGCGTTGTGTACTTTTGCCGCGTGCGGTTCTAATCCAAAAGTATTAAGTTGATCGTGTAATCTTTCAGCGTTATTCTATCACAAATAGCAAAAAGTGCTAGTGGTTCATTTATAACTATCTTTGTTTTAAAGTAGCGTCTTAGTTTAATCAAAAAAAAAAAAAAAAATAAAAAAAAAATAAATAAATAAATAAAAGAACGGTGTCTGCCAGATGAATCACGTGCCGAATGATGATAATGATGGGGCTACCACCAATGGTGCCCCGCGTTCTATCGGTTCAAAGTCACCACGTTCTGAGAGGGAAGAAAACGACGATTCCTAGGGTGCGAGCAGCTCATCAGACAGCGAAGCGGAACAGCAACCTCCACACAAGAAACAAAAGCGGAATTCACAGGTATCGGGCGATCCTCGGATCGACGCATTATACAACCAGGTCAGTTTTCTTACAAATTATATTATGAGTCAACAATATATTCCTACAATTAACGTGAACGCTAGTGACGTCACTGAACAATCATATAATGTAAACAGTGATTTTCTGACCAAACCATCAATAGATATATCCAAATCACTGGATTTAGGTGCCTGTAAAACTAACTTTGACGAGAAAAAAGTTCTTAAAGCCGCCGATGAAAAACGATTACGTCAATTAATAAGTCTCCAACAGTTTAACGCTCCCACGTGCCAGCATATCCGCTATAAGAAAGCTTTGGTAGAAATGCTCGCATACCCAGGCTTTTGCAATTTAAAAATAAATGATGAATTGTGTTCTTTAAACAAAGGTAAAGATTACTTAGCTTCAACAGAGGAAATCATGGCTGCAACTACCAATGCTTTATTACATCAAAGAGAATTGTTGCAATCTGGTTTGCAGGGAATTATTGATTGGGCGCACAAAAATCCAACAGAGTTCAATCCAGAAAGTCTTTTCAATAAAATTTCTGAAACTTTTGGCAACACTTCTCCGTCCTATAAATTGTCTGAGCAAACTTTACAAATAATTTGCGGTAAAAACTAGACGTAAAAGACTTATTTGTGAAATCCCAGATAAAAACATTCAAACTGCACTTTGTAATATTCCTCCTAGCGAAGAATTTTTATTTGACAAAACACAGCTTATGTCCCTTGTCCTGTCCCTCGGAGGGCCTCATTTCTGGTTATCACCACCACAACCCCATAAAACTCCCTCTAAAAATAAATACAAAGAACCAACACCAAGTTCAAAATACAGACCTCAAACTCAAAATTACAAGAACAATTTCCGCGATAGCTACAAAAAAAATCTACATACAAAACAAACGAACAAAGGTAAAAGCGACGGTCACAAACAAACTAAAAACTATTCATTTCGAAATAAAGACGGGAAAAAGTGACTATCCGACACACTTCAGGGGGGGTTGTTTAAATGCTTACAAAGACCGTTGGCAGGCACTAGGAGCGAACAAATTTATAACAACAGCAATTACGGCTTTTCGAATACCTCTCTACAAGAAACACCCTTTGTTAAAACCAACCAAAAAAATGATGATCCAATATGCAACCAAACCGTCCCCTGCAATGTGTCACGCAGTAAAAGACCTCTTGACTCGAGGTGTTTTGCAGTCAGTTTCCAACAAAACTCCCAGTTTTCTCTCCAAGCTTTTTCTGCGGAAGAAAAGCGACGGAACGATGCGCCCCATATTCGACCTTCGCGAACTAAACAAATTTGTGAAAACAAAGCAGTTTCGTCTGATTTCTCACTGTTCCGTCCCCGACTTTCTTCAACCGAGAGATTGGTTGGTAGAGATAGACATGCAATAGACAATGAATAGACAATGCGTATTTCCATCTATCAGCTGCAAAATCCCACAGACCTTTCCTCAGGATCAGCTACCAAGGTCAACTATACGAGATGACATGCCTACCTTTCGGGCTGGCCTCAGCGCCGTACCTTTTTTCATCCGTAACATGCTGGGTCGCGGAGACCTTGCGTGGAAGAGGACTTCGTGTGCTAGTCTACCTAGACGATTTCCTTATAGTCGATCAAGACCAATCCAAGCTACGTCGTCAGGCTGCGGAAGCCGTGAGACACTTGGAACATTCGGGGTGGCAAATTAATTATCAAAAATCTGTCTTAATACCAACTCAAGATTTGGATTACCTTGGCATTCGATGGCAAACAGTAGCGAATACAATGTCGCTACCGACATAGAGAATAGCGACCATAAACAATACCTTAGACAGAATGATGGTAAAGACTCATATCAACCTCCGAGAAGTACAAAGCTTACTGGGCCAGTTGAACTTCGCAAACTTTGTCGTACCCCGCGGGAGACTGCATTGCCGAAAATCGCAGATCTTTCTACGACAATTCAACAAGGCCCGGCCTCGGCAAAGACAACCGCTCCCCCGAACAGTGTATCACGAAATGGTGTGGTGGCGCGGAGCCACAAATCAGATGTCACCTATATACAAAAAACCTGCAACCCATTTTCTAGTGACGGACGCTTCGGACTGGGGCTGGGGTACCCATCTAGATGGAACTACAATATCAGGCTCATGGTTACCTCACCAAAAAAGATGGCACTGCAACAAAAAGGAGTTATATGCAGTAATTGCAGCCATTCAAACACATGCGAAGAAGGCATTAAAACAGTCACACGTGCTGATCCTATCAGACAATCGAACTCTAATAGCGTACATCCGAAAAGAGGGGGGAACCCGGTCGTTAGGTTTACTAGCCCTCACCTTCAAATTGTTACAGCTAACGGACAAGTCCAACATAACCTTATCGGCTCAATATCTACCGGGGAGATACAATGTAATAGCGGACAGACTATCGCGAGGGAAACAACCAGCAGAATGGCATCTTCTACCTCAAGCAACAGAAGAAGTATTCCGAAAATGGGGTGTCCCAGAGATAGATTTGTTTGCGACACAAGAGACTGCGGTAGTAAAAAAGTATGTATCGCTCGACTGCAAAGATCGATCGGCAAGCTATATAAATGCCTTCAGCAGGCCATGGAACTATAGCCTCGCATGGGTTTTTCCTCCTCCCAGTCTTCTGCCCAGAGTGCTGTCACATCTAAACAACGCAACGGGGGTTTACTTGGTAGTGGCCCCAGATTGGCATCAAGTCTTCTGGCTTCAAGATCTAAAATCCAGGGCTCTAGATCACCCATACGAGCTTCGGAACCTATCGAATACTATGATAGGTGTCACAACATCACAGCCCCCTCCCCAAGTACATACGTTGACCCTGAAAGTTTGGAAAATTGGGGGTGGGGTGCCCAAATAAAACACTGGTCCACACAAGAAAAACAATTATTAAAGAAAAGTTGGCGACACTCAACCTTATCAACCTATTTACCAGCACTTAGGAGGTGGCTGAAATGGTGTTACAACTCTCAAGTAAACCCAAAACACCCTCAACCGACAGATATAGCTAGATTTTTGATTTTTCTATTCCTAAAAGAAAACTTATCCTTTAATACCATTCTTGTGCATAAATCAGCTGTTTTAACTTTTTGCGGTCCACATGTAGAACCCCAAACATTTTTGAATTTCATTTTAAAACATACCCTTAAAGCAATATTAGTAGCTAAACCAAATAGAACTAAATTGTCTTTCACTTGGGAGCCACGAATCGTACTAGATTGGATCTCATCTAATCCAACTAAAGATAACTTATTTGATTTATCGCGTAGAACAGCAACAGTGTTGTTATTAGCTTCAGGCCGTAGGGTTCATGACCTAACATTACTTAAAATCTCAAATGACTGTTTCCTTGACGACGGAAATAACATCTATTTAATACCAGCATTTGGATCCAAAACCGACACACACTATTATCGCCAGTCCACGTGGAAGCTTTCTAAACATGATGATAAAAACATATGCCCAGTTACATTAGTTAGACTGTTAATAGAAAAAACCAATAAAAAAAGGTCAGAAAGCGTTTTTACCAGCGTTAACAAATCTCTTTATAACCGTAGGAAATAAAACCAAGGAGGAGGAAATAAAGCCGCCTCACGCACTGTAATTGGTAACTGGGTGCGCACGGTTCTTAGAGATAGTGGTATCAATGCATCCCCAGGAAGTTGTAGATCAGCAGTAGCCTCATTAAATTGGTTGGAAAACCAATCAATTGATAAAATTCTATCAAGGGGAAACTGGAAGTCATCTAATACTTTCTTTAATTATTACTGTCGCGAAATAAAAATTCCTAAAGACAATAATTGCAATTCATTTTTTTATACATTCACATCATCTTAAATGTATTTATTAAATTAATAATATCCTTACTAAACAAACATGGTAATCAACATTAATTAATGCATTACAATCTTATTGAAATTGTGAGTAGTTTAGATTTTAAACTCTTAAATCATAAATATCTCAATTCTTTATAATTTTGCTTTTATTTTCTAATGTATGATATTGTTATTTTTAAGTATAATATAAATAAACAATGTAATTACTTATAAGATTTCTGTTTGTTCATTTATAAGATTAACACTTTGTTCATTAATAATAATCATCATAGCGTTGTGTTTTTATATTTGCAATTTCACCAGCAGATAACAAACACGTCTTCACAAACAATGCTATATGTTTTCCAGAGGCACATCAATATAACGGTTTTACATAACAATAAAACCGATATGTGCCGCGAGGGAAAACATACAGCATTGTAGGAAGTCCTTCCTGGTGAAGACTATGAACTCGAAAGTGACAGCCACCTCCTGTCCTAGCTGGCATGATTATAAAAGAGAACCAACTTCCGGTGTAGTCACGCCATCTAGTATTTATGATGGTACTAGCATTTACCGCCATCTAGGGCTAAGTATACAACTGCTTCTTCGCAAACAATGCTGTATGTTTTCCCTCGCGGCACATAATATCGGTTTTATTGTTATGTAAAACCGTTATAATCATTGTAATTATTTTACAAAAATAAAACAAGATAGCGGGTAAAATCATTACTTATGAATAAAAATGAGTGTAGAGATATTCTGCAAAATGGGTTAATTAAATTTAATTGAAATGTAAATAGCCGAACAGCACGTTTTAACACAGCTCCGCGTAAACAAGTTGCCTCGAATTGTGTACATTATTCTGTAATTTATCCAGTTTAATTTCTTTTCAGAAACAGGCAACCGAAAATTTCCTAAATAAAGGATTATTTTTGAATTTTGATTAATTTTTTATGGGTCTGTGTGGGTAAAGGCATTTGATGTTACATCGACCATTCATTCTCTAAAACTAAGCCCTCGTGTCTGTATGAAGGACTCGGGGACGCAAACATTAATTTAAACTTGACCTCCACAGTCCCACATAATGATTACATTGACCATTATTTCGTATTATGTGGCATACTGAGTATTTATTAAACGTGAAAACGATCCGAAAATATAAACGGCGTAACCCTTTTTTATAATTGCAATTATGTAAAGGATAAAAGCTGCTGGTGAAAAGACAATTACAAATAATTTTTATGTAATAAATTCTTGGGTGCACAAGGTATTGAAACTAATTACATCTTAATATTAGTAAATCAATTCAAAATTAACTCTGAATTTGCTTTACTAAGGAACAAATACCTTTCAACTTTCAAATATATTTCATTGAATAGGCGTGTAATATGCAATTTCAGGCAAGTAATAAAATATTAAGCGTAGGTGTCAGTTTTTCGCTAGTAAGTCCATGAACTTGATTATAGAATAAGTTTACCTACTCTCGTAATACTTAGCGTTTTAGCTCTTATCATCCACAGTACGTTTTCCGTACAAGGCGGGGTCGATAACGAGCCGTAGTAGCATGCATACTCCTTGAACTTTGGCACGTAAAACTGCAAAGGCTTCAACGGTACGTTTCTGAATTCAAACGTTGAGGCTTCTAGGATTAGATCTATTAGGCTCTTTGTGCCAGCGTGTGTTTGTGTAAAGACGACCTGAGGAAGGAAATTAAATGTTTTTGAATAACCTATAATTTCAAATGTTAGCATGCATAAAATAAATGAAATCCAAAGTATTTCTTGGACTTTTTTCATTTATTTGATCAGAAGGAGGCCTTTTAGAGTATTTTTAGATATCAACAAAGTTTTTAATTCAGGTTCCAGGTGCTTTTAATATATGTTATCACTTTCGGAATTACATTTCAATAAGGACACGGCTGCGTATCTCCCAAAACAAATGTCCCAAAATACAAGGAGCCTGGGCCAGGTCTTTGTACACTTTATCAAAAAATAGTTTAAGATGCTTAGAATTATTTTTGACTGTTAAATTGTTATTTAACAATTTATTTATTGGTAGGAAATAAAACTGTGCATTATTAGTGTGCAACACAAACAAAAAACATCATGGCGGAAAAAAATTTTCATTTTGACAGCTAACTTTACTTACATCTTTTTGTTTTGTGTATCGAGTAATATCGATGGCTGGTTGCCATTAAGTCTAAAGAATTGAATTGTTTTGTGTATTTTTAGCTTAATTAACAGTTGTATTGTTAAAAAGAAACCGAAACAAAGAACTTAAGCGCAACAAACAATCAAACACACAAGGATATTTTCCCACTATATGGAAAACGGCTCATGTTGTTCCTGTACATAAAAAGGGACCTAAGACTTCTATTGAAAATTATCGCCCTATATCAAAGCTTAACATTTTTAGTAAAGTTGCTGAAAAAATATTTTACGATCATATTTATCCTTACGTGAGTCGTATGATTCCAACACAGCAGCATGGTTTTATGCGTGGTCGTTCTACCTCTACAAATCTAACTTTATTTACAAACAGAATTCTTAATTACATGGAGAGTGGCGGTCAGGTTGACGTGATCTACACGGACTTCGAAAAAGCTTTCGATCGCGTGGATCACGTCATCTTGTTACGTAAACTTCAAGAATTAGGAATATCTGGGAATTTATTGAGATGGATTGAGTCTTACCTGCGCAATCGCAGTCAGGCAGTTGAGGTTGGTGGTTATCGGTCTGACTACATAACTATTCCTTCCGGTGTCCCTCAAGGCTCAATCCTAGGACCCTTGCTATATTCAGTGTACTTATATGACATAGGGCAGTCTATTAAATACGCAAACTTCATAATGTACGCTGACGACACAAAAATCTTTATGAAGATTAAGAATCTTTCCGATAGCTTTTTACTACAGGATGATTTGAACCGTTTGTCTGAATATTATAAACTTAACCGTATCAATATCAATGTAGAAAAATGCTTACACATAACTTTCACTCGCAAAAATAAAATATTAACTACTGCGTACTATTTTAACGGATTGGAATTAAATAAATCAAACATCGTTAAGGATCTGGGGGTGCTTTTGGACTCGAAACTCACATTTAGTGAGCACATTGGCAGTATTATTAATTTGGCATATAAAAAGTTAGGTTTCATCTTGAGAACTACAGCTCCCTTTTCTGATTCTCTTTGTATTAAATTATTATATTTTACATTTGTCCGTAGCACATTGGAGTATTGCAGCTGTGTTTGGAGTCCGCAATATATAATTTATAAACAAACTATCGAATCAATACAAAAAAAATTTGTTAAGCACTTTAATCTTAGGCACAGTGAAAATTATTTGCAATACTCAGACAGTTGCAAACACCACCATCTTCTTCCTTTAGAGAGTCGACGTCGCTTACTAGACATGCTTTTTCTCCATAATTTATGCAATAATTCAATAGATTCCATTGATCAAACTTGCTTGACCCTTAATTTCCATACTCCTTCATCAAGAACTAGACACACTCACTTATTTTATCCTATCCATGCAAAATCTAACTATACACAGAACTCAGTTATTTCTAGGATTCAGAACACTTACAACAAAACTTACGCTCAAATCACGGACACATTCAATGATAGCAAGGCTAAATTCAAAAACACTATAATCAAGCACGAACTGGCGATCATTACATAAATTAAATGACTCACACACCCATACACATATATACATACATACACACATACACACACACACACACTCTTAAACACGCACGCACATTCAAATTTCATAAGGCAATTTTTTTTTAATCTATACATAATTTTTTATTTTTCAATCTTAATTTGTCTCTGTCCCATAATTATAAAAATACCATGTCTCAATAGTTTAAATTTCTGTTAATTATTAGTCTGCTATGTATTAGTAATAAAATGTAGATCCTTAACTGGCTGTCAGTAAAACTTAACTTAAGTATTTGTAACATAGTTTAAGAGGTGTGGATTTTGTGATAAATAAATAAATAAATAAAAAATAAAAAAAAAACACAGACAGACAACTATCAATGTGATGTGAGTGAAGTGTGCTGTGAGTGAGGTGGCTGTCTCCTGTGCTTAGTGAACTAACTTCACTTGACAAATTCCGCAATAGAAAAGACTCATTGTCAATGTTGCCCGCTTAAACAAACACAAATAATATTGACTTTTTATTTCCTTTCCATCTAACGACTAATTAATAGTATATTATGCAACCAGTGAATAAAGGACGGATTTAAAGCGAGGGCCGTAGATGAGCACGAGCAAGTGATTTAAGACGATTAAATCACGAGCGCAGCGAGTGATTCAACTGTTAGAATCCTGAGCGACGCGAGTGATTCATGGCCCTCGATATAAATTCGTACTTTATTCAGGAGTTGTATACTATACTTTATACCATGACTACGAGAAAAAGACATAATTTAAGCGAAAATAGAAATTTAATCAAGAAATAATAAATGTTACATTAATTGAAATGGACATTAAAATTAGAGCAATGACTGAAATTAAGCGTATTTTCTTATTATTATCATGAGGGTGGTCAACTTGTGAAACAATATTTATTTCTTGTCGATGGTCAGAACTTTCTGCTGGAGGAAACTCTGGGGCATCTTTGGACGTTGAAGGGCGTGGAGTCCATGGGTCTTCAGGTTTTTTTAGGTTTATGCTGCTTGCTATCTGAAGGCTGCGTTTCGATTTATTTTCAATACAATCTTCGATATAACCCTGCCACGGTAGTGGACTTCCATCCACCATGTCGCTTTAATTCCGTCATATCTGCACCAGTGTTTGCTAATAATGTGGCAGAAGTCCTTCGGAAAGAATGTCTTGTATACATCTCGGGATTTGGTAGCTTTAAAAATGTTGCAATGTCTTTTGGCATGGAACCAATTTTATTTATTCCAATCGGATTTTTTGTACATTTATTTTGAGAATAGAACAAAAAGAATCTATTATTGTTTGTATTCGGAGGACGAAAACTTTGATACTTTTCTACGATTTTCATGTAATCATCTCTGAATACGAAGGTTCGGTCGATTTTCGTTTTTGTATCCTTTAAAGTAATCAGTAAAGCAGTATCAGAAATCGTTTGCACGTCATCCACTGTCAGTTTAACAAGCTCATTTGAACGACAGGCTCCACTTATGCCGAGAATTAACGCAACCTGCAAACAAAAATAGAAAAACTGTTACAAAATTGATGTTGATAGGTTTACAATTAAATAGTTCAAAATACCTACTTGTATTAAGCAAGATATGTGGAAGATTACTTACTTTTACTGCCAAAAAATGCGAGTCTGGCGCTTCATTCAAAAAGTGTTCAACATTTTGAGCGGTAAAAACCAGGGATTTTTTCGGTTTATAGCCTTCTGATAGCCTTTTAAGGTAGGCTTGCAAGTTAGAATATGTTTTTATATCAAAGTTATGCCTTGTTTTTACAGTACACCGCAACATAGAATATATACTCCATAATGTCGATGACTTCCTTTTCTTCGACAGTTCATTAAAATAAGTTAAGAAAACAGACTCAGAAAATGTGCCCGAAGCTTGATTTTCATTTTTCCATTTACAAAACTCATCGTAGGTTTTGATGTAAACCAGCCGTGATTTGTTGGGTAGCAAGTTTTCTACAATATCGGCTGCCTTCTCTTTCATAAATTCAGGTGTTAACACAATATCTTCTTCGTCACTTGAATGCATAATCGATTTATTATAATTCAATCGATTTATTATAAAGTAACACTAAACTTTGTGTCCGTACAATTCACAGTAAGTATTTGAAATGGCGCCAATTCACTATTTTTTTTTCTATAATGGCAGCAAAGAACACAAAACAGTTTTTAATCTAATGCCAAACTCCTTGTCGCAAATATCGACCAATCAAATCTCCAGAATTTATTTGCACCAAAGAGTTTGAATTTCGAATCTTAGCGCAAGGAGTTTGTGTAAGCATTGAAATGGAGATCGGATATATTTTGTGTTCCAAATTCAAACACCAAAACAGTGAATAAAAACAAAACAGTGAATAAAAGGCCTTTTTATTCACTGTTTTGCGTGAATAAAATAAGCTTTTTAGAGTAGGTATGGTATTAATCAAATTATTTGTATTTTTCCTATAATTACCAATTATTTGTAACTTTTTTAGATGCTGTACAAAGACCTAGCCCAGGTTGTGACATTTCTTTTGTGCGAGGAATCTTTATGGTGTGCAAAGAAATATTTCTAATAAAATAATTATAAAATTACTTATATATATTTGTCTTTTCTGTATAGAAATAGAAGTAATCCTATTAGTGGTATTTTCTCAGCACATTGCCTAGCTTTCTCACATAACCTTGTTGGTTATGTCGCAGGTTGATGAATACGATATTCAACAAAAAACTAGCCTTTTCGTTGAACTAGCCTGTTGGCTGAACTAAACTTAAAAAACTATTTATAAAACGAATTGTTTAGGAATATCTGATCTGTTATTTTCTTACAAACTTGATGATACCTGCAATTTTATTAAAATTGAAGACTATAAATAAAGCATTAAACGTTCAACCAAACGGTTAACCCTTTTGTTGGATGTCTTATTCAACCACCAGCTTACGACAGATACCTAACTTTATTCTACTAAGATTACGAGGAAAGATATAAAAAAATAAGTATAAGTGATTCTGAATAAATCTTACGCTTTTAGTGCCTGCATAACCTGTACAACGAGGAAAAAGAGGTAAGAAGAGCTATTAATACAGTATTGTTCGGGAGCCGATGTCTCCGGTTTTCCCACATTACCATTACTTCTGCATATTATACATAAAAAATTACACACACATAAGAACCCGGTGTTATTCGGAGGAGTCATACGCTCACACCAACATACACACATTGCATTTCTCATTGGCCACATCGGTTTCCGTACAATACTACATTGATAGCCCTTCTAACCTCTTTCAGTTTATTTAAGAAGTTTTAATAGAAAACAATTTGTGGAGCATATTGAATAGAGTGATTGCGATGGAGCAATAGTTACAAAAATAGTTAAAATCGGGAAATATGTTATTACTTATAAAACTGCATATTGGATTTGGATAGATTCATCTGCATCTAAGCTTATATTAAAAACTACATTGCGGTTAACGATTGCAGTGTTGTAGTTAACGTTGTGATATTCTCACCTACAGTAAAGATATTAAAGAAATAAGTACAGTTACAATGTAAATAGTGACATTAGTACATGACATGATAATGAAACCTTTTTTGAAACACCGCCCATCAAACTTACATTATAAAGAGTAGTCACACAGAGTAATGACTGCGGATCCATCGGTGCAGCTTCCACAGCATCCAGAATGCTCTCATACTCTACCGAAACGAATAAAGCCTGGCTCTCCATCGGGTGGATCCAGTTAGCTAGTAGGTGCTCAGAAGGCCAGTGAAAGGTTAGCGAGTGGAACTTGTACCGTCGTCCGTGAGCTGCCCCTCCGTAGACGAAAGGCCAGGTCTTTGGATCCCATTCACCGAATAGAATGACTGGAAGGGTGATTTTTAATATCGAGTTATAAACAATACAAAAGATTTGTATGAGTTTAATTTAAAATCTATGTTTTAAAAAAAATATTGGGTTTCAGAAGATGAAACAGAATACTCAGTCAGAAATTTCAATTTCATCATAGCGTTACATAAGTTTTAATAAATATGCGAATAGGTAAGTATATATTCAAACCCGGTGTGTAACGCACTAATAATTTGCACTTTTAATAACATCAGTATAATAGTTGATTACATATTATCAACCGGTGCTTAAAGGCCATCAATCGATCATTCATCAGTTTTGTAGGGCTCGTCTGCGGGGAAAAATATTTAGATGCACGAGTAAATTGGTTAAATGAAACCCTACTAGGGTTTCACTTAACCAATTAGTAACAGTAACCTATATTAGTAACAGGTGACAAAGCCAACAAAAAACTTACGCTGCTCAAAAATGTTAGCAAAATGTATGGCCATAAATATGACAATTGATAGCACATTAATAGCGGTGTTTTACAGAATTCAGCAGTGAATTACTTGAACAGAAGGCAAACTTAGATTGATTTAAAAACTTGAAACAATAAGAAACTGCAAAGTTTACTACAGTACGGTAATTGTACCCGTTGTAGTTGGGAATTTCTTTAAAGCCTTACAAGAGAAATAAATAAACTTTTTCATTCGGTATTTCAAAATTACTTCTTAGCGAGAAGCTAATTTATTGTAGGCATCCCACGATGCAGGTTTTTACAATAACGAATTCCATTAATCAATGTTGGTAATTCCTTTTTGTAAATGATTACTAATTTGAATTTTTAACTTCTTATAACGTAGAATATAATAATATATTTTGTAAATGAATAAAATAACAAACTATCAATGTTATAGTAAAAAAGATTCTTTCGGATGTATAATGATGTATAATGTGCTAATTATGTGACAAATTTCAATACCAATATCATTTAATGATTGTTAACTTTTTGGCGTGGCTTGCTTCTACTTCCGATACTTTGTTCCTTAAGATTTCTTTAAAAGTGCATGGGCATGATAGATGAATTGTGAAAAAAAAAGCTTTTCTTTAATGCTATTTGCATGGTCTATTTACTGTGAAATGCTATTACTCTTTTTCAAATTGCTAGGTTTTAATATTTTACTTTGGAAGCTGGCAAATAAAGTCTACAAATAATTTGACGTTAAAAGTAAAATACAAGCTTTCAAACTTCCAGTTCCGTGCTTTATTCAAAGAACCCGTGACGTCAAACGCTGCGCTGGCAAGCTTGTAAACAAGGAAGGAAACCTCGGACGACATCCCTTCTAGCTGTGCAATATGTTACACAATTCATTCCTTGCTATATTACATTCAGATCTTTATCTAATAAGAACGTATGGTGTGTTATTTACGGTTTAGCTTGTCCAAATTTAGTCCGAGCCGGGTTTTATACTCGAGGGAAGCGTAAAAGTCGAGGACGAATTTAATAAATGAATGTTTATTTTTAGATACCCGGTCTCTTTGATAAGGTAAGCGTATCATAAACGTAAGAGACTAGTATACAAGTTTAATTTGTTTATCTGATGATAATACGACTATATAACCTTGAAAAAAAAAAATGGAATAAATACACTATTGTATTACATAGACATAAATATGTCATATAAAATATCCTGTTCTTTTAATTATACCCTAAAGTCGTGTAATACAATTTTTCTCCTCTTTACCTCCTCATTCAAATGAACAGATACGTATAAAATTAAAATTAATGGCACAAGTTAACAATGAACTCCACGACCCTAAAGTAAAAGGTGCTTATTCAATAACCATACAATAACTAGATAAATACTTATCAGTAACATCTAACACGAATTATATCCATTGGCACGAATGCCACTTTGCTGGTAATGATAATGTCAACAAAGAAAAACGTGATAACTCACACAGATCCTTGTAGTTTTTCAAAGTCATGCACCTAGGTTTCACATCAAAGTTGAAAAACTCAATCTGTCTGGCGCCTCTCACCTTCACCATGTTCGTGACCGGAATGTTAATCGGGGATTGGTTATTTCCGCTGCATTCGGGGTACTTTTGTGACCAATTCCCTTGTTCTGCAACAAATAAAAAAAATGCCGTTCTCTGGTTTCGTCTTGAATTGTTTTGCATAACTTGAACCAAAAACACGATGCATTTTTATATGGTTTATATATGCATATTTATTTAAAAATCTTCAATCGCTCTGGGATCTAAGAAATAATTGAATTTAATTTGATGGCTACCTTTTGAAATATTTTAAGCAGGTTAATGGGGACTTTTTCCTCCTTTGGTATGTTAATCTTAGAACTGATATAAGATTGAACTGAACTCTTCTGTTCCTGAAATTTCACTGCCTTATATTTGCCTAAAATTGTAGTAGGCTGACATGTAGATATAATATACCCAGATGTACCCAGACTGCTAGAAAAACAATCACCTACAGATTAAAGTTGTAGTCACCTCTTTTAGTTGACTACGAATTTCATTACTAAGCCGTGAGAATATGATTTAAAATTAATTGTATATGAAACAATACTTCCTCAGAAAATAATAGGAAAATTTTTATGTTAGAATTGTAAGATGATTCTTGGAATATTTTCAGAAGCAATTTTCAACTTACCGTAATAATTCCATTCCATTATGTCTGTAAAAAGTAAAAGGACATTAATTTGGGTGCGGCTGCGCTTTTCGATCAATTCTGCTATTATTTACGTTTGACATTAATTATCGAATAAACGTCCTTGATAAAGGTCAAAATTTTATAACTCCCCACGGAGTAATGAAATGAACAAAAAACCGCTCTAATAAAATATATATACTCAGTGTTTGAAAATATAAGAAGTTCAATTACAGATCTAAATGAAGATCCAGACTGTATATGTTATTTGTTTTTGTATTTAAATACAGTTAATTATAATGTGGTTTATGTGATTTTTTTTCTACTTCTAAATATAATACAAAGCGCGTTTCGTGTAACAAAATACTTATTCAAAGTAAAGTCTTGATTTTACCTCCAGAAGAATCCTTTTTTATCTCTGAAAAAGAATATGAAGTAAGAATTAACGATTAGTTTTATAAATCTTGTTTTTCTTTGTAAAAACGATTCTTATAAATAAACAAAAATAGTTTCTTCTAGGTAATATACAGATTATAAATAATAATAATAAATGAATCCCCAGATGAATACACTAACTGTATGGCTCCAAGGTAGGCAGAGCTTGTGTTTTGGATGACCATACAGCTAACGGATGGAGAATAACCATACATTTATTAATATAAGAAAAACCATAACTCGAGAACAAACATCAAACAAATGAATGCCCCGGCTCGACCCGGCTTCGACCAGGGCTCGAACCTGGGTCTTCCGGTTTTTGAGGCAGGACTGCTACCAACTACGCCACTCGGCCATCAAACTTCATATAAATAAGATTCATTTAAATAAATCAATATTTTGGTAGTAACGTAAACATGTGTTAAAATCGTGGGCATTGATTGCATGGGTGATTATTTTGATTAATAGAAATAAAAAATATATAAAAAAATTACGCTTCATTTATTTCGTGAAAAACGGCAATTTCATAGGTAATACGTATAGGTAATTTCAATAGGTATAAACGGCGAGGAAGTTTTTTTTGCCATATGTAAAAGATATGTAACTTCGATTTAAACCTTTTGCCGTGTTCATAAAAGTATTTCAAGTGGCAGCTAGAGGAAATTTTTTTCATTTTATGTCTTTTCGTGTAAATTGTTACTTTTTTGTAAAGTTTTTTTACAATCTAAAATAGGTTAGTAATGGAAAAGCACCAGTTATGGAAACTTTAAGAATGCAACATTATTTTAAATAAAACATATTTTTTGGATTCAGTAATGAACGCACATACTCCAGTTATGGACACCCAGTTATGGACGATTTTATTGCAATGAAAAAAGTTACCTTACTAATAGATTTTAAAAAGGAAGATTTTATAATTAAAAAACGTATTTTATAACTGTATTCTTATAACCAACTCGTTGAAACTTCATTAATTAATGATATTCAATTTAACTACATTTTATGACTGTGATTTTCGATGAGCCTTGACCACCTCAAGCCGTTAACTTAGTTTTTTATATTCAATCGTAATTATAACACTAAATTAATTTTGATTCTGGCTTATTATTTAATTATAATTCTGGTTCTAAAATAATTTTACTCTTGCTTTAACAGTAGGTTATGTTTATTGTTATGTTGTAGGTTATGTAATAATTAGATCTAGATGTTATAATTATTAACAGCAATTGTGATTATTATCTCGACTGCATAAGTTGCCAACCGTAGGCGTCAGATGAAATTGCCTTTAATGCAGTAATAGCTCTGGCAGATTTTGCCTTCCTTTGACCAGAACACAATCACGTTGTCTTTGGTTGCAACTATAATTGTGACGTTGATCATAATTTTAATTCAAAATATGACTTTTATTCTGTCTTGATTAATTATTATAATTTTAATTTAAAATAATTAAAACATCTTTCTAGTTGATAATGCTCCAAGTAATCCAGACGTTCATTGCCATGCACGATAATACAGATGCATGCTGTGGTTGCCTGTTACTGAGGCTGCACTAAGTATTTAAATTAAATGCACAGAATAAAATAAAATTGTATGCCTTGTTAGTACAATTATACAAGCCTATAATTAAATCAATTATAATAATTTAGGTTTTTTCTGAATCAGACTTTTAGAGTAATTTCTACTTGGATATTATATTTAATATCCTAAAGTAAACTAAATAAGTGTATATAATGTATTGAATGGTAGATTACATTATAATATCATATAAAGCGTCACTTATTTATGAGAAATGTAGATGAGACATTTTGAGGTTCAGGGACTGACAGCCATATTTAGGGGCTGACGTTGATATAATTTATGCGGGAAGATTTGGAATTACATAATATTTTTGTAACTCTAGTTCAAAAACAAAAATTATATAAAAAAATAATATTATCTTCTAAATTTCATAGTCGTTTATGATATAAATCTCCAAATTTATTTCATACACAGCTCCAGAAAAGACTCTGCGCATTGAAGAGAAACCGGAGTTACAGAGCCTTTGTTTTGGTAATTAACTTAATAATTAATTTATTTAACATACCTTAGTGATAAATATTTTTAGAAAATGATATCTAAAAATGGAAATACGAAGAATGTTGTTTTACTTATATATTGGTAGAAATAAATATGTTCAAATATTTTTCCAATGGATTTTAATCTATAAAGTTTTTGTTCTACTACTAGGACAGTGGTCCATTGTATTTAATTGTTTCCTTATTTTACACCAAGAATACATGTTACATGCAATAAAATGCACTTCTTCTCTTTTTCTTGTCATGAATGTAAACGAAAAAATTTAACTTATTCAGAAACTATGATCTATTAATGTAGACAAACTTTTTTGGACTTGTAACAGAACCACTGAGTCAGTCAGAGGGCTTACAGTTTATATTACAATGTTTTTTATGTGATATGAAATTACTTTTTCTGTACACCAACACAAGTTAAACCTAATTTAGGGACTAAATGATAAGTAAACTTGTCGAATAAGTATTTTAAATATAAGAAAGTAAACGTTGGCCTGTGGTTACAACAATTAGAACAATTTACAGCTCCTGCTTTAGGTTCAGGCACTTGAGAGTTTAGAAGGGATTTAGAATAAAACTGAAATATGTAACGCGCTATTACGACGCCTAAAACTTTACTTTTATAAATTACTTATTAAAAATATACAATCATTAAACGATGAAATTACCCACTAAAGACAACTAAGTGATTGGATGTGTACCTAGGTGCGCTCAGAAACTGTGATGTGATGTCAGATAGCTGAAGTGTTGTCTGCAAATAACTTCGTTCCTTTGAAGTCAACTGGTTCGTATTAATAATAATAATATAATAAATCACACCAACTGTATCGGCCCAAAGTAAGCACAGCTTGTGTTATTGATGACCATACAGCGAACTGGGGGGAGTGGCCCGGAATAAAAATACATACATAAATATCGACTACCATGACCCGAGAACAAACATCTGTGTTCGTCACACATGGCCCAACCGACTCGAACCTGCGACCTCTGGCGCATGAGGCAAGATGAAGCACCATACCAATGGTGGAGTACATGTTAAAATCCATTCGGATGTTTCAGAGTTTCTTGATGACATATTACCAAACAAACAAATCACTCTTCTGAATAATAATAGTATAGATACTTATTACAATCAGTTTATATTTTTACATCATATTTTACCGCCATTTTACAAGCAAGTAAACATGGTAGGAAAACTCAGCGATATTACGGGAAAAAAGGCATGGGCAAGGCAGGGGTTGAATTTACATTTCTCAAGCAAGGAATTTATATGAGAAAAGTTAAGGAGAATTTAAATGCAACCCCATTAAAGATAATACTTTTATTAATAGATAATTACACCACTACTTACAATAGATGTTAGTATCGTCCAAGAGTACAATTGCAACTAACCATCACTAGGATCATTAAAAAAAATGAATGCAAATCAATAGTCAACGTTCAATTTCAGTAGATAACTGTGAAATATTTTTGCTTGAGTTTTGATTTAATTTGACCACCGTTCCAGAAAGCCCACTTTATTTCCTCCTTATATCATGAACTGCATATGACTAGGACATGGCTAGGAACTGATGTTTTGAATCACGGTATATTCTTGTAGTAAAAAAGATTTGATAAGTAAATAAATTAACTTTTTAAAGTATAATTACAAAATCATAGCATACTTATTATGAAATACACCAACTAAATATTACTGGCAAAAAATAATGTTCAAAAATGATTTTAGCTAAGACTCGAATATATCCTTATGCCTAATTTCATCCAAATTCGTTTGACCAACGTGTTTGCGTGGTAAATACGCTATAAATAACGACAACTGCAATTTTTTAAATGTATTAAAACCGCCTTTTTACCCGTTGTCCATGACTGGAGCAATTTATATTTTTAAGCTCGAGTGACGGACATTGAAAAATACTACGACGTTTGCGTATTTGAGTATATCCAACAACGTCAAATATCTCTATATTAAAGCAACGTGACGATAAAATAAAGTTTAATTCAAAAATTCAAATGTATCTTCGATAAAAGAAGGGTTGATTATGCACCTACATCCTTATGGTTTTGATTAATAAAATTCGATTTCACATACAAACGATCCGATCGCCACACTTAAAAAATGTCTTTTATGCAAACAAAATGACCGATATCAAAGGAATCTTAATGCGACAGGAAGATAACTTCTGTGCATTTTACAATTATGCCAGCGGTGCAAACATTCTCATTCCTAGTTTTACTTTAGTTTCATTTTAAATTTTAAGGGCTAAATTATAAGTGCTAAGTGTCCATTACTGGTGTATTTACGCTTTGTGTAATATAAATTTATATTATTTGTATTATAAGATATAAAGAAGAAAGAGGTTACAAAGAAAGTAGATAGAAAGAGGAAAGACAGAAAAGAGAAATCATTTATTTAAAAGAAATCAACACATTTTTACACAGCGCTACTATAGAACAAAGAGATTACAGGCTAATTTTGTTTAGATGATGTTAGATAGTCATCTAACTATTAAAAAAAAGTGGTAATCAACTCAGAATGTTGCAAAATTCTTGAAAATTCCACAACGCTGGTTTTAAGTCGGTCCCTGGCCTTTGTAGGATGACAGACCTACAGACGTGAGAATAGTGTGAGGTCCCACGACTGAACATTAAGGTGAAAAGGTAAAAATGAAAAAAGAGAAAATTTCCTATTCCTAAAGGATAATATAGGCTATACATGAAAGTAAAATAAATGAAATATGAATTAAATTGGAAGTTCTTAAAATGAATTCATGTTATATACAAAAAACAAAACTCAGCAGATAAAAAAATTGGCATCAAATTCAAAATGTAACCTTGAAAAAATATATTTTTAAAAATAAGAATTATACACAAACACACATACAAATACAATACACAAAGTGATAATAAATCAACGAGTCGCTGAAGTTAATATCTTTTTTGTATACATATACCCATAACGATGAGGGATCGGCGTCTTCACATATGATGGGATGTAATAATAAAGCTCATTACCAAGCTTCAATGAATGCGCCTTCCCAATTACGCGTTAAGATGACGAATTTGAAATAATTTAATTATATGTTGAGGCCATTTTGTTTGGGTGTAAACCCTGTCATACTGATTTTGACAACATTTATCAGTGGGTTTTATTATCCGAAATATATGGTTAAATCGGTAATTATTTTAATGCATAAGAAAAATATCAGTGTTTCCTTAACTGTGGATAATCAATAAAAGCATACAAACAAACTTATTTTTCGAAAATTTATTATTCACAATTGGCTAAGTGTTGAATTTCTTATTCAATTCATTTCTCATAATATGGTATTCTTACACTCTTTCGATTTCGATTCCATTCGCGTTTCTTGGGATGTGTGGAAAACGTGAAATAAAATGTAGAACAGTAACTCCATAAATAGGAAAAGATCACCAATTTCTTTTTTAATAAAATATTAAATATTTAACTTGTTCTAACGATGTTAAAAAAATGTTAATTGTTTTTTATGCTTAACATTGAGTTTCAATTAGTCTGAATTCATTTACTTTGAATATGTTTTCATTAACTACATGTTTCTTTTAAAAGTAAGAAAAATATAAAAAACAAAACAGTTCTCACAATACTTTGATACTTAGACAATATATGAAGCAATCAGATTTCTTGACAATTATGAGATCAGAATAAATATCGAACACACTACTAATATAAATATAACACCAAAACTGCCCTCTTATCTTTAGCTGGATGTCCTCTTCAGCACTTTTTCTTATGCTTTTTATTTAGGAAAATACCTCGAGTTAACGATGTAAGATGATTATTTTTGTAGTAACAATATTAATGGCCGCCTTCATAAACATCCACAACAACATCTTAAAAGGGCTTTTCTAAGGGTATTATTGACTTTTTGTGGCAACCTTATTTATTGATGTTGAATTTTTGGGTAATTTTACTGCACATTTTTCTGTTTTTTTTTTCATATTAAAGAAATAAACAAAACTAAAGTCTTTAAAGTGTTTTCTTTTCAGTTTTTCACTCAGTCAGTACTATTCATAACATGTAACGGTGTAGTAAGTAAAGTTACTTCAATATTTTACTATTAATGCGCATGTATCGAAAGTAATATTTTCTACCGTTGTCGTTATGCTGACACGTACAGTTTGCAGCCCAAATCTTTTGATTTAACTTTTAATTCAGTTAAATAAGAAATGTCACGTTAATGTCCAATTTAAGAATCAAAACGAAAATGTATTAAATTTTTCCAAACTTATTTGTGGAAATTAAAAATATTAAAAATCGCATCGGGAAATTACAAAAAAAGCATATGTATGCATGTTAAAGGTTTTGAACCACCTAAGCGATACCATCTCGAAATATACCCACCGAACTACTGCCCATCAACGCCAACTGGCACTGACATGAGTAGTTGAATGTAAAAATGTAAGTCAAACTTTTATTTCATACAATTTATCCATTTAAAGGTGGATTTTTGCAATTTAATAATAATCCTGCCATAACGTGTGTCTCCTACCCAAAAAAAATTTTTATGAAAAATTTCAATCTCGTAGCTCTTGTGGTGTCAGAGATTTTGTAAGAATTTAGTAAGATTTGAGTACATATTATATTTGTCACCCCTTTTCTCCCTCTAGAATTCTCTAATGGAGTTCTACAATTATTTTCTAAGTGCCAATGTACTTACAGCTGCATGCCAAATAACCATGGCAAGTTCCTATACAACGTTTTTTCTGGCACTGATTGGACACATATTAGTTATATATTTTTGGAAAATATTGCCCACTGTCAAGATGCTTGATTTGGTTATTTGAATATTATATTACTGGATTTGTTTTAAAAATGCACTTTTAAAATATGGTTAACAACAGATTGATTTGATTTAAATCAAAAACAAACCCTTGGGTTGGAAGATGTTTAGGAATTTTTTTGAAAACGCTACTTGATGGGTTTCTATGAAAGGGAAGCTCATTTCGGTTAAACCTTCTATGTGATCGAAGTTTTTATTGAACTTGTCTTAGGTCTATGAGAAACTCATCTACTTATATGAAATATCTTTATTATGTTTTCATTTTACTCTACTTTTACTGAATTTAAATGAAGTCTATGTTACTCCTCATAAAATTAGCAATCTGCCAGTGAAATTCCCATTAAAATCGGTCCAGCCGTTTCGAATTTTATCGAATACAAACTGACAGACAGACAGACAGACAAAAAATTAAAAAAATTACTTTTTGGAATCAGTATCATGTCTACATTCAAATGAATCAAGTTAAAAGCTCTAATTTTTATATAACATCCAGTTTGTTATGTAAGTGCTTCTAATTAATATTTGAGACATTGTAAAGTTGGAATAAATGTATGAATATCGCATGCTTACTTGGCGTAGAAAACATTGACCAATCTACTGATTCCTCCAATGATTGCGTCGTTTCCTGTAAAACATAAGAAAAATAAATATAAACCAATCATATTTTGAACCTTACCTTAAAGCTTCTTTATTTTATATAAAATGTTGTCATAACCAGAACATTATTTTCGCATTGTTATGTCTTCTGATTGAGACATATAATGTTAAACAAAAAATTTACCTTATATTTGGCATGGCTGCTACCATCATACGTTTATTTGTTCATTCAATAAGTTTTCGGTTGATAATCTTATCAACAGTAAATTTCTCAATAAAAGGTTTTTGGGTATGTTTACTACAAAATGAAATTAGTGAATTGTTATTTAAAAAAAAACAACGGTGAAATAAGTGACACAATTGTTTTTTACTACATGCTATTAACTTTAAGCTCATAGGTGTGGCAGTGGAAAAACATTGGGTTCTCGATCTCAAGATTAAGTGATATCAATCCCGGTAGTCATCAGGATTACCGTACGGTCGGTACATAAATCCGACCGTTCTAACGATGGCTCTAACTGAGGCTCTTACTTTAATTATAGTGAAAACTTATTCTATATCCTATTCTATATATTATTAAATGTGAAAGTTTGGATGTTTGAATGTTTGTATGTTTTTACTCAGTTGGGCTGAACGGATTTCAATGATTTTTGACGTATGGTTCGATATAATCTAACCTGGAATTACATATAGGCTAACTCTTATAAATAAATAAATAAATATTTCTAACAATCACACCACATTATCTAGCCCAAATTAAGTATCATTAAGAACTTGTGTTATAGATACTAGATAACGGATAAATAAACTTAAGAAATATATAAACACACATAAATATTAATGTTACTCTTAGAAATATATGCACGATCAAAGGAATTTAAGCAAGGGAATATAGCAATTATTTATTCATAATATTTTTTGATTGTTCACTGTTCAATTATTCATTATTTAAAAGTAATTTTGCATAATATGTTAATATTTTATTTGGTTGATGAGTTTTTCTGCCAAGGAATTTAAATTATCTACCCTTTTGTTTTTCAGCGCCATATACAAGTTATAATAGAATACTTTAGTAAAAACTAATTTGTTTAATTCTTGATTTACATTCATCTACTTTGATTTTTGCTATTTATTTTGCTCTTGTTTTCTCTAGTACGTAATAGTTTACATAGTTTACATGTATTACTTAAATATTTATTATTAGGTCTTTACCTATGAAATTGCCGTTTTTCACGAAATAAATGAAGCGTAATTTTTTATATATTTTTTATTTCTATTAATCAAAATAATCACCCATGCAATCAATGCATCTTTGCCAACGCATTGGTAGCTTATTGATGCCTTTCTTGAAGCAATCAGCTGGACGGGAGGCAACAAATTCTTCAAAGGCATTTTGTACTGCCTCTCGGGTATTGAATTTTTTTCCCGCCAAGAAGTTATCCAAATTCTGGAAAAAGTAGAAGTCTGTAGGCGCAAGGTCTGGTGAGTACGGCGGATGACGGAGAACTTCCAACCCCAACTCTTGTAGCTTGGAGACCGTCTGCTGTGCAGTATGAGGTCGCGCGTTGTCGTGCAGGAGCAGTGGAGCCGAACGATTGACCAAAGCTGGTTGGAGACGTGCGAGCTTCTCCATCATTGTGTTCAGTTCTTCACAGTACACATCTGCAGTAATGCTTGTCCCGTTTGGCAAGAAGCTGTGATGAATTACACCCGCGTTAGACCACCAAACAGTGACCATCACTTTTCTAGGGGTAAGTTTTCGTTTAGGGCATTGTTTGGGTGCTGAACCAGGGTCCAACCAACTTGCTGAGCGCTTACGACTGTCAAACAGGATCCATTTCTCGTCACAAGTAACAATGCGGTTCAGAATTCCTTCATTTGTATGCCTGCTGAGCAGTGCAAGGCACGTCTCCACGCGTACTTCGCGCTGGCGGTCATTGAGTTCGTGGGGTACCCATTTGTCAAGCTTTTTTACCTTGCCAATTTGACGCAAATGGACCAATATTGTTTTGATGCTAACGTCGAAAGCTGCTGCTAATTCAGCCGTGGATTGAGTTTAATCAGCTTCCACAATTGCCTTTAATTCGTCATTGTCGACCAAAGTTTTCGGACGAGCACGGGGTTCATTTTTCAGGTCAAAATTTCCAGAACGGAAGCGGGTAAACCAATAACGGGTGGTGCGTTCGTTTGTAGTGTTCGCTCCGTAAACGTCGTTGATGTTGCGTGCGGCTTGTGCCGCTTTGCTGCCACGACGGTACTCATACTCCATAATTACTCGAATTTTTAACTTATCCATGATGACGAAAAATGTTCGCATGCCATGAAAACAAAACACTAACTATTAAACAAATGACGATTTTAGAAAAAGAATTCCATGTTTGTCAAATAAAATTAATTTGAAATTAGAATTATCAGTAAAAAAAAAATATTTTCATTTGAAATGGCCAGTACGGCAAAACGGCAGTTTCATAGGTAAAGACCTATTATTACTTAAATATTTGCTTTCTAAGCGTTAACTTTAGGTTCAAGTTTATGGTAAGATTCTTATACTTAATTTTTTTTGTATATACATTACAGTTTTATATATACTTACTTATTTTTTGGAATGATCGTTTTAGTTTTGTTTTATATTATTTGCTTTCGGGCTTTTACTTGGTTAACTGGAATTTGGCGCTGGCTGATCTTGCACTTAGGAAGAGTTAGTTTGTTTCGTTCTTTTTGTTCTTTTAACGATTACGAAAAATATGGATAAGTTTGTGAATTTTCATTTGTTTTATTTTGTTATTTTCACTTTAAGTTTGTCCTTATAGAATACGCGAGCGTAGCCGCGGGCAAAATCTGGTCAGTCATTGCATATGAATGCATTGGGAATTATGGTGTTTACTTTTTTTATTAGGGTAATTTCTTAGTACTTTTCCTTTAAAATATTTTGGTGTTGATACTAAGAGATTTTATATATTCCATCTAGGTTTTACCGGCATAATCACTAGTGCCAGTCTTGGGGTCAGTGCGGTTTTTATCATCCTTTTGTGTAAAAACTTGCGGAAATAAATGAATTATTTAAAAATCACCACAACCTTTATTACCTTAACCGCTTTGAATTTCATATAAAAATAAATTACGAAATTTTATAAAAAGTTGTTTTTGTTTGATTTCCATTACCTTAGTAAAATATTTATGGTTTTTAACGTTTTTTATTGATTGCGCAAGGAATTTCCGCTTACTTGCTTTCAAGACCTAATTAACCTATGACCAAAGCGTTGAAATATTAAAGGTCTAAATAGCTGATTTATAAAGCTAACATTTTCTTAAAGCTCTTTTAAAATGTTTAAGAGCAGGTGATACACCCGCGAATCTAACCGGTTATAGCTCCAAAAAAGAAACCCCCTGTATTTTATGCCATCAATCAAACAGGTCAATCGGTCCAATCTTCATAAATTAAATGAAGGAAAATTTGAAATTATGGGAAAAAGTAATTTGAAACATTGGTGCCTTTACAGACATCGTGGTCACTTGACAGCTATGAAAACAGTAAATCATATCTATCTATTTCTCAGTCTGTGCGTGTAGCGTTCAGGATTAACACAGAAAGTGCTGACAGTGTCTTGAGCTTATGGTCTTTAAGCAAAGTTTTAAATTATGCACCAATTTCATACCGTGATATTAATTTAAAAAGTGCGATTTGACAGCTGATCATAGAACGTAACGTAACTTTGCAAATTTTTTTACTAAACATTAAACAGTGACGTAAATCATTTACGTCCTACAATCAATCAGAAAAATTGTTGATTGAATGTAGTGTTGCTACTTTACAATCGTTACTGACGTAGAGATAAATCGATTTAAATTCAGAAATCGTCGCTTAGCAAGGGAATTACTAAGTGCATATTTATCCAATAGATTTTTACATCCGTTTGTTTAGAAAGTTTATTTTACAGCATTCATAAAAAAATTTTTTCCATCAAACTCATACGTGTCAGATATTTACGGATAGGTCTTAAAAATGATATTTAGGTTTCTAATATCTTTTTTTTCTAAACTGAATAGTTTGCGCGAGAGACACTTCTAAATTGGTAAAATGTGTGTCCCCCCCTGTAACTTCATAAGAGAATGATTAAACAAAAAAATATATGATATACATTACCATGTAAACTTCCACCAAAAATTGATTTGAACGAGATCTAGTAAGTAGTTTTTTTTATACGTCATAAATCGTAAACCGCAATTTACCTTTCATACAATCAACTCAAATATAAAAAAATAAAAAATAAAAATTTAATTTCATAAACATAAACCTTATACATAAACCCTGAACCATTATTTTCTAATAATAAAATCTGTAATCGGTGCCTACGTAAATAATAATTATAATTCGCGCTGGGTGTGGCTTGATCGGTAGCGCATGCGGAGCGCGCGGGGGGCAGTTTCCCGAATGCGCTTACCCGAACGGGTAGACACGTGAAGGCAGACGTCGTTGACACTCATGCGCGCGGAGTTAATTATTTTCGAAACATTTGCGAATGCTAAATATTGTACGTTTATGATTTGATACTGTTTTCGTTGGATAAAATTAATTTCAATTACTTACATCAAAATTATTCTTTTAAACTCAATTACTGTCTAGAAATTGGTAAGAACTTACTATAAAACGTCAACCTAATAAAAGTTTTGAGATTATCTGTTAATTTCCTTATATCTAAATCCATAATATACCTACTTACTTCAATAATACCTACTCATATTAGAATAAAACTTAAGTGTATTTTTAAGTATGAATTCATTGGCTGAAGATAATTTCTCCCATGTATTAAACGCAAATGACGTCCTGGAAGATGACGACGTGTAAGCATTTCATGAAAATTTGTCTCGTCGTACATCTTCCCGTCCGCAGGAAGTGGGTCTGTTCGGGTTCCCGGAACTCATTGAGCCTGTGCTCATTGAGACTCATCTCCAATTTATGATTGCATTGTGGGTGCAATAGGACACTGGCCTTGTATTTATTATATCAATGGTATACTACGCGTGTACGATAGTCTCTATAATTGTTTGAGACCAACTCAAAAAATATATATTAATGCATTGTTTCCATACCTAGCAGAATTTAATTTTCAATTTCCTAGCGTGCAGCGTCAACCCAATGCAATAGATTGCGGGCTTTATGCAACAGCTTTTGCCACTTCTTTAGCGCTTAAAATGAATACCTCTCTACACAATTATGTATGATTTTGAGCAACAATTTTTGCCTTTTCCATCTACAGCTAGATCTGTTCGTGGACGTCCGCCCGTAAATCTTTTTGTTATGTTACTTCTGCTACGGAACCCTTCATGGGTGAGTCCGATTCGCACTTGGCCGCTTTTTTTATATATTTATAGCCAGACAGAAGACCTAGTTGTAAAATGACTACTATATTTCTCTTCTACTTTTACTCTGTGATCCATAGACAAATAATATTTAAAAAAACTTTTATTGCACGTACGTCAGTATTTTGTTGACTTTGTTGCTGTTTTTCGCAATTCGTCCGACTAACTGTGCGCTCCTTTCGTATCCTCTTTTACTTTGGACCGGTTTTTGGACTGTTCCTACTTTTACGTTTGACCTCTGCTAGTTATTTTGGACTTTGATTGCACCTGTGATTTTGTTGTACTATGTCGAAAAAAGGGAGTACATTGCATTCCCAAGCACGGGAAATGATTTGCAAACTTCATTAATTCTTCTAAAGTGAGTGTCAAAAAGGTGGACCGTTGTTACCAGTGACGCAAGTGCAACAACGTGTCTCGCAAGCCTCAGGAGTTGGCACACATACCTTCGGACAAGCTTTGAAAGAGAGATATGGTCCTACTGGTATCGACAACAATCCCGTTCATTCACCAAAAAAGAGGAGAAGAAGCAAACCGATAACCGGTATCGATAATTTTAAAACAGATGCGATAAGAAACCATGTTTATTCATACGACACCCGAGGAGAATACCCAGTAATTAGAAAATTAATTTTTCCCAAAAAAGGTTGGGTTATTTAGTGGGAATAAATCTTCTTTACTGACAATATTAAAAATACTGGGTCTGAATTTAAGAAATGCGACAGAAGAAAGATTTTGATGGAGAGGTTTGACTAAAAACTAGAAAGAGTGATTTTTTTACGCAAAATGAATAGTATAACCGACTGGAATAAAGTCATACTTCTTGATGAAACGTGGTTAAGCGCGAACCATCGCGTTTCAAAGTCGTAGACGGACGATAGTCCTTCCTCTAACACAAAAGTGCCCATTCAGAAAGGTGGCCGATTGATAATATGTTATGCTGGATCTGCATGTTCTGGATATTCATAATTGTTTATTGGCGTTCGTATCAAAAAGTACAAAGGAGTACCATGAGGAAATGGACTCGGATAAATTTATAGAATGGTTTAAATTTTAGTTTTTAAATTGAACAAACTTTTAGAAAATTTACCTGACCAATGTGCTATAATAATGGACAATGCCCCTCACCACTCGATACAGATCGACAACCGCCATCAAAATCAAAAAATAAAGCTGAACATTTGGCATGGCTGCAAAGAAACGGAGTTCAAGCAGATATGGATCTTTGAAAAGAAGAATTAATAGAATTAGCAAATGAGCACAAACCGAGGACACCGAGATACGTCATTGATGAACTAGCGCGGGAGCATAGACACCAGATAACAAGGACACCACCATACCACTGCCAATATAAGGCGATAGAACTGATTTGGGCTCAAGTCAAAGGTTAGTTCACATTCTTTCGTTCTAATAATTAAATACAATTATAATTTGCACTATAATAATAATTTATTTATTAAATTTAACAAATAGATCTTATTATGTACAACATCGAATAAAATAATAAATGATGCTTGAGCTACTATAGGAAAAACACTATCATATTTCTATCTATCTATCGTAGCCAAAACTATTTGTTAATTAAACTAAGTTCTCTTTTTTGTAGGATACGCAGCAAGACACGATACTGAAAAAAATGATGGGCCTTCTAAAAGAAGCATGTAACCATGTTACAAAAGATGACTAGGAGAAGGTGGTCGAAAAAACAAGAAAATTAATAGAGGAGGACTTTGAAAGAGACGTACATATATCTAGATAATCTACGAGACAACGAGTTAATTATTTTTGTCTCTGATAATGAAGACAGCAGTTCAGACATTGAATAAATATAATTTAATACATGTTGCATGGTTTCATTAACTTATCCTTATATAAGTACATATTATATATTATATATAGTATATATTAGGTTTTATTTTTGGCAAATATACAAATTGTAGATAGATAGCCTTGATAAGTTAAAACTTCATTGTGTACATTCATAATCTTACTAAATTAAATGTATGTACTATGCGATTTTGACGTAAAAGGAATAAAATGCCAACATATGGTGCCGTCAGATCTATCAAAATGGCTTGGATCTGTTTTCATCTGACAGCACAACATAACGGCATTTTATTCCTGTTGTTGTTAAGATCGCGTAGTAAAAGTTATATTTGGCTTCAAACGGTAGCCAAAAAAATAATAAGATCATCACCGTTTTTCACAATCTTAATTTATTTCTCTCAGCTTAAACTCGATCCAAATATTTGAAATATTTGTTTGGCCAGTTGAAATGTTCGTTGATTCTATGCTTTAATGCATCGGTTATCGTCTATTCCTCTCATAACAAAATCTACACCTTCTATTAGAATTGAGTAATCGAAACTATTTCACTCCTATGAATCGATTTTTTGTCAACTCATTTGTAGACACCTCCACCCTAAACAGCAACTGTCAAATCGCACTTCTTAAATTAATCTTACTGTACAAAGTAGAAGAGCTGATCTGCAAAGTTGAGGACCACCACACCGAAAAAGCTTATGGGTATTCTTCCTTACAGCCCTGATTTAGCTTCGTGACATTTCTTCATGTTCCTTAAAATTAAAAATGAACGCGTCTATTGGCGCAAGTTTTGCATCGCCAGAAGATGCGCTCACTGCGTTCGAGAAAGCCGCTGTAGTACTTTGAAAAGATGTAATAATAACATATCACATATAGAACATTTTTTATTGTTTTTCCTCAAAACTGTCTGACACGTATATCCATATTTTTCTATTAGTTCATCTATGAATTTCAATATGAGTGGATAAAATACAACATTCCTACGTTCGCATACTAATCCATTATTTCCCATATTACAAAGTTAATAAAAGAATAAAACTTTAAATTTTTTACGAAATGGACTTACGTAAGTTAGTATACAAATCAGCTCTAAAAAACTGATTTGTGTAGTAATAAGCATACTTACATACTAGCATACTTACATACTTTGATATTATGAGGCTTATTTTTATCGAGAATGTACTGACTGATTGCGCACACACCTATTTGTGAAATATTTGTCATTAGATCACCTGGCTACACTGCGTACAGGCAACCAGAGCAACATAGGCGCTTTATACCTAAGTACGAGCCCCAAAGCAAAAGAGTTCGTCCACTCATATATTGCAAAGGTTGCCTGTTTTCAACCTAACACATTTTCATACAACAGGACTTTGAAATAAAAATTGTATCGGGTAAAATTCTCCATCTTATTGTTGTTAATCAGACACCTTTAAAGAAAAACTTCTGTTACTTAAATATGTATATATGGGCACTTTAATTTACTCACACTAAGTCAAACTACATGAAAATTCTCTATTCTACCTGTATTAATTGAAAAATGCGTAACTTTTAATTTTAAAATAGAAATAATCTATCACATGATGCGTCATTGTCATTTAAAAACATAAAAACCATAAGTTTATGCAATTTTATCATTAGTTTGAAACAAATTGGCTCGCCGGAAACTCATCGCCGGCGAAGTACAAAAAATTCTGAGCTAAAATAATGGCAAATCTGCTTACCAAATAGCCAAGGACTTATCCCTACCAAGATTGACAGTTCAGACCATCATCGAACACCACAGGAAAAATGGCACGGTTGAATGTTTGAACAAACCGCGGAAAAGATCAAGTGAAGCTGAAAATCAAGTTTTAAGGAAAATCATTGAGAAGAATCGTCTGCCCACGCAGAAGAACTAACTTTGAAGTGGAGAGAGATAATTCACAAAGACGTATCTGTCGATACCTGCAAGTAAGGTCGTAAAACGATAGGTGTATGGATTTTATACTGCTAAAGAAAAAATCTTTACTCGCGCCTCTCCCAAAAAAAAAAAAATCAAAATCATGAAAATTAGACTGCAGACCAGTGGCGTGAAATAATGTGGAGCGATGAATCTAAACTTGAGTGATGTCCGGAAAAAGGTTATTAGAAATAAAGATGAAGAATTTCATACCGATAGTATCAAAAGAAAAGAGAAGTTTCCCGGATCGGTAATGTAATGGAGCTGCATGTCAGCAGAATGTCAAGACACTGTCAGGGTCTACATTTTGTTGGAAGGAACTGTTAATGCAGAGAGTACCAAAACATTCTGGAAACAAGTCTCGCGCCCTCGATTCCACCGTTGAAACATCGTAATACCTACACCTTTCAACTAGATGGTGCGTCCTGTCACACTGCGAGGACAACTAAAGCAATCCAGAATCAGATCCTTACAATGGAGTGGCCGTCAAGTAGTCCAGATTAGTGACCGAGTGAGACCCTATGGTGGAATATGAAGAAAATGTTGTGCAAGTGTCCAGCAAGGTCTTAAAGGAATCTAAAGAAAAAAATTAAATCTGCCTGGGACTCAATAGCTCTACGCAACAATGTGAAGAATTGGAAGCAAAGTAGACGAGCTATTTTGCGCCGTTGAATGCGATGGACGAAATTTATTGCGTGGATGGTACCCAAGAATTTATTATATTTTATTTAAATAAGGAAATAATTTGTTACTGTTTAAAATTTAAAATAAACTTTATTAAGTGTTCAAAACCACTGTTTTTTTATTTAACTAATTTTAAATTGATACTAAGTTAAATTTATTAATCAAAATTTTACTTCGAATCTCTCTTGACACTTCGACACTTGTAATATTTGGCACTAGACGAACTCTTTTGCATTGAGGCTCGTGATTGTAACTCACGGTTACAACAAATGGGACGAGAACGCCCATTCACTTGACCACACTCGCACGAGTTGCAGTAAGTTGTTTGTTCAGTTTTTGAGAATTCACCTCATTTTATAGTTTCAAGTTTCAAGTTTCAAGTTTATTTTATTCAAAAAACAATTTTCATTGTATGCGAATGTATAAAATAAGATAAATAGAAATATAATATAATTTATTAAATATAATGAGGGATTTTCTGATGCTCGGAAAAATAGTAAATGAATTACACGATAAGTGGCATGAGTAATAGGTGGTCCTATTTTTAGCTAACGTTTGTTGTATAACACAAAGAACATACAGCCTGGTCTGTCGTAAACAATTATTTAGTTATACCTTTTTTTTGTTAACCACCGGCAGATGCTTGTCTTTCATCTCACCTGATCGAAAATTAAGATGAAGACGAGGATATTGCATGTTTATTAGTACATTTATTTAAGCACCGAATTTATTAGGCAGATTGTGTTATTAAAGTAACTACAGCTTCTTTTTAGCCTACCTATCTTATACTGTATATTCAGACCAGCTTATCGTAGCGCGATCTATTAAGGTAATCCAAACTATCACGTAATTTTTTGTTAAACTTAAGCAGAGGATGCAGACATACTCGTATGAGCCTAAATCTTTCAGCGTATCCACCTGTGTCCGTATCCAGCTGTGCTAATGAGCTGTGCTGTGCGAAGCGAAGCTATGAAACTGTGTGAGCACTTGCCACCAGAAATGTGCAAGGAAGCTGTGGCGTACAAATATACTTGTACATATATTTGTGATTCCGCACACGTGCACCTCCCACTGACCTCATTTTGTATTTTGAAAGGTTTGTTCCGCTTAGCCCTATTGAGAGCTTATTGAGGCTAGGAAATTGAAGTGACCCTGGCGATGGATATATTTTAACATGCCGGCGACCTTCCTCGCATAACTTTGCTGCATACGCAGCGTCATAGATGTAATTTGTGTGGTTTTTACATATTAAGTCAAATTTTGAGATTTAGAAGTCTTTTCCTACACAAATCTTTTATACAAAGAAGACAAAACTTTTATTGATAATCAACTAAAACGGAAACAAACTCTACAGTTCATATATAACGGAAAATGTTTTTTGATTTCTTATATTTATTTTAAGTAGATTTTTATATTTAAGTATCGAAGTGAGAAAAAATATTGTGCTAGAGTACACTCCATTCGGTACACTCGCCTTCGGAGGCTACGTGATGATATAAAAGAGTAAATATTTCAGTTGGTTTTCGTTTCTCAGTCACATTTATTACTCCGTTATCGCCGTACTGTGGTATTAAATGAAAGTCACCCGACCTATGTTGTGTGGATACAATTTTTTGTGATACATTTTTATTTTGGGTTAGGCTTGTGTATCTTTATTGGCTGTAACAAACTATGATTAAGGCCGATTCTTATGGATACGAATTATTTATATCGGTAATATTTTTAACAGTGCGTCTATTTGTATCTAGGCCAGAAACGCTCTGTTAAAAATATTTTTATAGAGAAGAAAGATTTTTGAAGATGTTAAACTAATTATACGTATGATTAAACAGCAAAGTGACAGATATACTATTAACATTAAACTCGTTTTTTCATCAAAAATATGTTTGTCTATAATAGGCGAAAAGCGCGATATATGGTGTACAGGCTACCCGCGATTTACACCACAAGACAAATATGGTTCTTAGGACACTTATTTACTACAATAGGAGGTTAAAAGTAAAGCTTCATATTCAACCGAAGCTGACTAAGACATTTTTAGCAAAAACTAATATCATATAATACATAGTAAAAAAAGGAGTCATTGCGCACAAAAAGTAACCTTCAGTTTTAAAAGTCTTTTTAGTTAAACGTTCTGAGTTATATCGTGTTCTCCATTGTGGCAAATAAAATATTTGTAATTTTAATTAAAATATTTTAGATAATCTATTAACTATCTAAGTAAAACACTGTTACACAGAATTTTCTATTTACCCCAGGCATTTTCCTGAACAATTTAGAATAGTAAACTGTTGACCAACCGATCGTATGATCAATCTTATTCGAGTCACGTTTAAGCTTTACTGTGTAATCGTCAATGAAATTTTAGAAAGGCAAAAAGGTACTCCAGTATTTAAAACGGAAAATGCACGTGAGAACAGAAATTGTGTAAGGTTCCTTACCTATTAAACTATTCTAGTCTGTCGCTGATATTTAATAAATATATTAAACATGGCACATATTTTTGGTGTGATATGTAGCCGTTTATTTTTTATTAGCGTTTGCCAAAGATTTCGTTCGCACGGAATACTTCGGGAACTGAGTTAAGAAATATCCATCAAGAGGATATTTGAAAGGTCTACATGTAAGGGCTGCGCAATGGTAAATGAAATATTTGTCAGGAGTCAGGAATTTGGTATTTACATATAATTCTTTGGTAGGTACTTACATCATGCCGGCGGACTCTAAACACGCCCTCCGCAGACGTCGGTCTGTAGCGCGAAAACTGCGTCGGAAAGTGGAAAACCCAAATTGTTTTAGGCTAAAACAAATCGTTTAGACAGATAGAATAATAAAAAAGTGTTTATTTCAATTTTTTGTTTCTAAATGTAGGTGTTTAACACTAATAATGATCAATAACTTAAATGAGGTGCATTCTAAAACCTAATTATGTTATGTAGGCAGTTCAAAAATGCAATAAGTGTTACAATTTAAACAGTTTTAAGAAGTATAAAGCAATAAAATATTTTTTATCTACAAATATTCTTTACTAACTCGATCCGATTCTTGTTAGAAAATATTACGAGTTCAAAAGTTTTGGACATTTCGTATAAGTCGCAGTTCCTAAAATAGGTTTCTTAAACAATTTTTACTTCTTAAAGGCGGATAATAAAGTTTTAATTTAAAAAAGGTAAAGGTGTGTTCAAAGTTCAAAGAAGGAATCATTTTTTTACTTTTTGATTCCGGGTTTAATTTAATGTTGGTAAGGCAGACATCATATTTTAGCATACGGACCTTAAATATTTTTCTTTTTTCATATCGTGTTTGTTACACAAGCTTAACCTAATTTTACTCTACTAAATTTCAATGCATCCTACTTCACTTACAAATTCCAACTAAATAAATTAAGCATTAAGCACGTTAGTTAAGAAAATTGGTAGCTAGCAACTAAACAACTTCCAGAACATAAGTATTAATATACTTTACATCAAATTTGTATTAAATATGAACCAAATTCAAATTCAAATATTTAATTCTCAACATTGACAATTACTAGTTCTTATTGACGTTAAATGAAGCATGACTCTACCACCAGTTCGAAAAAATCTTTGCGAAGAAGAACTGGCAAGAAACTTCACGACTAGGTATATTATCTATTCATCAGTCCTCCTTTCAATATTATCGATTCGATGAGTATATTTAGTTAAATTAGAGTGACTGGACGGACTATCAATAAATTGATAAATATCAGATCTCTTTAAAATCTATCCCTTGGTTGATTTTCAAAGAATATACAAGCCCAGCTTAGATTCGTTTTAAAGAGTATATAAGTTGCCTTATTTCCTTGCTCACCGACTTTGTAATAGTTACAATTTTAATTCCTGACATAAACTTTTAAATAACTTCGGAAATAAACTATTAGTATGTAATACGTACTCGAAGGTATTTGTTTCTATCTTCTGCTTCATTGTCCAGTTGTTTCTGGATGTCATCTGCGTCGTCAAATAATGTGTTGGCTCTGTTGGTTGAGTAGTCCTGGGTAACGCCTTAAACAAATAACAAGTTACTACCATACTTTTGAATGCACTTTTATCTGCATTAGGAAATCAGTTAAAGAAACATTGTCCAATACATCATAAGTCAAAGGTTACAGTATTTTTATTTTTGTTTTCTTTTCGCAAGCAATGATAATTGGTTCGGTTCACACAAAATCTTCTCGAATCTGTTGTTTCGTCCGTTGCGCATAATATGTCTCTGATCCGTAAATCACTACATAATATAAAACAAAGTCGCTTCCCGCTGTATGTATGTACCTATGTATGCTTAGATCTTTAAAACTACACAACGGATTTTGATGCGTTTTTTTAAATAAATAGAGTGATTCAAGAGGACGGTTTATATGTATAATATATGCATAATATAGTAGAGGAACATTGATGATCTTAGAGGTTTACGCGAAATAATGGCTTATTTACGAATCGATTTTAAGCAATACAGCATTAATCCTTCTCGAAGTAAGTACATTAAATACATTGTGCATGTAATATAGATGAATATGGCCCTTTACAGCGTGTAAATTAAATGAATATTTTCGAAGATATTACAGATTTAAAATGCAATGACATAGACCAGTGCGAAGCCGGGGCGGGCGGGTCGCTAGTTTTTCTATATAATCATGTGAACTATGTCTACAGGTAAAAGCCATATTATGTCCGCGTTATAATTGATTTAAAGTGATGTGACAAAAAATAAACTTTTCCACACACCTAAGTCCGATGAAAAGATATTAACCTAGGTGCAGTACTAGGTAAAGTCCAACCGCTTGTATGTTTTTTCACAAGTATTTGTTTTTCTAATGACATTGTTGTAGAGTACCTATACATCGACTTAAATGTGTTTTTCTTGGTTACATACTTAATCTAAATATTATACCTTTTGCCAATTTTTCTGGTTGATGAATAGTTAGCTGGTGTGCTGAGTCTGAAACAAGCAATAAACATTTTATAATAGATTTAATCAAAAATGATTGTAAGAATCTTAAGACTTAGTAAACATTCGAATGCCCTCAATGTATATTCAGATTCTTGCAGTTTTGAAAATGTTTCATTTTATAAAGTTTGACACCAATTAGTATAAATACACTTTTGGACACCACTCAAGTTATCAAGTTATTGTTATCAAGAAATTTAGAAAATAATATTGAGTGTTTGAAATCACATAATGCTATAGGAAAACTAATTAGCAAAGGCGCTTGTATATCTCTGACATCCCTTTGTCGGAGTTATCGAGGTCATTTTATCTTTTTTCTTCGTTTTATCACGATTAACTAATCTATGAATAAGATTACAATAAAATAACATTAAAATAAAACGTTCAAGATTTAACTCAAATCAATGAAAATTTCATTTGATATTTTGCAATATTTAGTAAATATTTTAAATTTAAATGACTTTTGCTAGAAAATAAATATATTTCGAAAGTATTATACTACAAAAATATCCAGATTTTGATCAAAAGTTTGGAGACTACATTTTCTGCTGGGTTTTACAATTGTAGGAGTAAATAGAAGCCATCCAATTCAGTTCGGTTATAGTGCACGAGTTTCCCGGAAAGCATTGTTAAAATAAATTCACAACCTTTGCAATTTCGAGTTGAAGGTGTATTATCGATGAGACATTTTTAGGAACTGAGTTTATATAACTAAGCGGGTATCCGGTCAGAAACTATTTTTATACACAAATGCACTAAACAACGAAAGAGAGAAAGAGGGTCCAACCCACTTCTCTCTGGAAGCCATTTTTAATCTGAATCTCTGGCTTCACTGAGATAGAAATAGGTTTCATATTATTTATATTATCGCGACATTAAAAAGTTAAATTAAAAAGAATTATTTCCTACTGTAGCCAAGGTTCTAGTTAAAAAAATTAATTCGTGGTATAATTTTTGCAAAAATTTACAATAATATGCACATTTCAAAGTTTTATTTTTGTATTTTTTTCATAATTTTACGAACACTTGATTCATTGTTTTGTAATGCTAGGCGATAAACAATACTGTTGCATGCTAAATAAGTCTGTTTTTTAAAATCTTAATGAGACCAATACTTCTTAAATATGATAATTTTTACACACTTAGCCTGCAAATCGCTGCCAGAGAGAGGGAATAATTTCCATCTCTTTGAATTCAGACTCTTTCGGTTGGATCCCAATATTAAGTGTAAGTACTTGTTATAAACATAGTTACCTAGTACCTAAGTATAGGTACCTAGAATATAATTAAGTCGGACCGAACCCATTGTATAATCAATCAATCAAATCTAAAGGTATGACAGACACTAAATTGGCACAAAAAATATTTAAACAAAATCCATCCTTGTATACACTTTTATATGAGTTCATCACACAAATATCTTTTCCTATTAAGATTTGGTCTCAAGTTAGAAGACAACTTTTTGATCAATTCTTTACATTGATATCAAAGAGTAAAAATTTTTTTTTTAATACGTACAACCATAAAACGTATCCCCTTAATCCGTCGACATTTGAAAGTTTTAATACTCTCCGCCAACTTTTTTATGATCCTAACAAAGTAATGATTTCCCGATTATCTGACATTTTTTTTTTCTGAAATTTATTTGCGTAATGTAATAAATTATTAAAACATATAAACGGTAGGCAATGCCATTATCTTATTTTTACCCTATAACCATCGGTATCGATTTCTTGTTTCGATTGTTACTTATTTCCTATAAGTATACCAAAGTCCTCAAATTTTTTTACGACAATAATATATAGGCACCAATTAACTGTTTTTCATAAAAATTTTCACCTTTTGATATAATCGCTTATTGTAATAAGTTAGTAATCTTTTTTTATCTTAAACAGCCAAATCAGTAGAGTACTGTTTACGAGAATTATTGTTGTTTTAAATTGGCAGTTGTTTGTCTTCCATCTCACTTGGTGGAAAATGTATATGCCTGTATAAAATGTATCTATTCACTCTAAGCTTACAGCTTCAGGTTTAAATTAGAATTTTTTCCGGTGACACAAACGAAAGTCATTTTCAAAACATTCAGCTTTAAGCTCGTCTACCATAAACGGGTGTAACTTCAGACTATGTCTGATTGACCGGTGGAGAAAGGAGGAAATCTTGAATTAGTAAAAAAAAAATTGCCGCGGAAATCTAAATTGTGACACTTTCGAGCATACTGCCTTATATTTTTGCGTTCCTTAGAATGTCGTCAATCGAAACACAAAGGCTTTATCACACATCTACTATGGTTTATTTCATATTGAAACTAAGTAAAAGTATGCTTATTGTACATATTAGTATGATTAATGTTGAATGATGTCAAGAAATTTTAATGTGAACAAATTACATCACGCAGAAAAGCTTAAAATCAGTGTTGTAGCCCTATTTTAATTTACTATAATGATTTTTTTTTCACTGCATAACTCATACGTATTCTATAGAGCTATAGAGCGGAATTGCTCTATATAGGTAACATAATATGGTAAAAAAAACATATGAGTATCGGAAAAAATCCAAAATCTTTTAATGGCTTTTGGTGAAAAATCATAGAATATTATGAATACTCGTAGATATTTGACGCAGTTTAGTTTATTTAAGACTCACTATTTAAATCAAAAATAAGTTTATTCGGAAAACTTGTTGAGAATGAGTACGCGCACGAGTAGTGTATTGTATATTATAGTGTATATAACTACAATACTCAGAAAATTGAAGAGAACCCATACTGAAACAAAAGTAGTAGGACGACTGAGCGGTGTAGTGGTAAGTAGCCCTACCTCATACGCCGATGGTCCCAGGTTCGAGTCCTGGCTGGGGCATTCATTTGTTTGATGAACACAGATGTTTGTTCTCGGGTCATGGTTGTTTGTATTTATATATGTATGTTTATTCTGGGTTCCCTCCAGGTCGCTGTATGGCTATCCATAACACAAGCTCTGCTTACTTGTGTTTGTCTTGGGATTTATAATGACGCGGCGCGTTCGTCCAATAAATATCCGGAAGCGTCAGGCAGACTCTCATTGCATCCGAAATGGAAATACATTTCGGTTTAGATAGCAACTTTTTTCTTATTGCTGTATGAAATGCATTTGGAATTAATTATTTATACATTTTTGAGCAGTATAATTGATTTGAATATGCTGCAAACTTGTATATTGTATATCTTATATTAAAATAATATGACAAACCCCCACACAAAAACTCCAACTGTGTGGCCCCAAAAGAAGTGGAATAAACATCTATGTTCATTACATAAATAAATCACTAGGACTCTAACCTGGGGCCTTTGGCGTGTGTTGCAAGGCTACTAACCGCTACACCACTAGGTATGACAATGTGCGGTTGTACACGGGTCCACGATGTAGTCCATCACACAACTTTCCCTAACAAGATTCGAAGATGAGAAGCTACTATACTACTAACGTCACGAAACCTTTGCCCACAAACTAAGATAAAATGTATAATTACCTGTCTTTTTCGCTGTAGCATGTATATGTGACAAATAAGCAATACAGAAAAAAACACAAAAATACGTGTCAAACACACAATGACTCCTATGGCACTGCACGAAAGTCGCTTTGCTCAATCTAAACATAACATTAATAATCTTAAAATAATTATTTCTTATAGCAAAATGTTTATCTCAAAATATAATTTTATTAGCATTCTGTTTACCGACGCCTTCGACAGTTACATGTCAAGATGATATACTTCAGACGGCACTTTGACTTATGCTAGAATAATTTAACAAAAAGGCTGAATTTTGACTATAACATTGTAAAAATCAGGCGTTATCCATGTTAGGTCTATCTTGAATACGTACAATGTTAATGAAACATTTAATAAATATTTAGCAAAATCAATTGTATTTTTATATTTATATAACCAAAAGAAGGCTTGAAAGGCCCATGTCCCCCTGAAAACGTTTCTGCAAATGTTTGATAAACGATTGAGTAGCTAGGACTAGAATACATAACAAACCAACAAACTCATTCTCTTGGGGTCTTGCGTGTCTTGTTGGGATTATTGATTTATTAATCTTGCGCATAAGTGTTTTTTTTATTCGGTCTACCTTTAACAACTTTTAAAAGCCAAAATTCAGCTGAGTCATGAAAAGAAGAAAAGGAGACATTTATGAAGGGTAAAACAGTCTTTACCTATGATGATGTAACTAGAATCCTGATTGGAAATTTAAAATCTGAAAATGCATAACGTACTGAAATCATTGCAAACATTGATATAAGTTCTATACCAAACGTTGCTACTCAGTAACTCCCTTGTTTTTAATAATTTACCCTTTTTTATCATTTATCCAGAAACGAAACATAAACTTGAATTTTATTTCTGAAATCCTGAAATCAATAAAATTGAGAACGTGTATAAACATAACAATAGATTTGCAGTATTTACTACGTCAAACATTAACTGAAAAATGTTACTGATATTTGATCTTGTTGATTTTAATCATAACGTATAGTTGTATGTCATTGTGGTAAAGATAAGAGGTAGATAAAGGAAGAGGTGATCTGAAAATATCTATTTATACGCAAACAAAACCAAAATGTATTTGAGATAGTCACAAAGAGTTAAGAAAAACTGGACCGCGCTGCTCTATTGCTTTTAATAAATACCTTTTTTGCCATTTATTCAAAATTTGAATAAAATAAACTCTTATTCAAGAACTAGGTCACTCTTTAAGTGCCACATTGACCATGGCAATGAATTCCTTTAAACTACGGAAGCAATAAACATATTTTTACAAAATATACACCTGTTTATTTTTGTCTTGTTTGAGTAGAATTTCCCTTGCACTCCATTGGGCTTCATCACATAGCATAGAGTACGCTGCCTTAGCCTCATATATCGAACATCCAATTAAACATATTTCTCATATATCCGCCTGAGGGCCTTTTTTGGTAAAAATAATCAGATACTAAAAAATAATGAGACACACTCGTATGAAAATACACATTTTTTATTTTTTTTTTATTTGAAACAACTTGATGCGTTTGTAAGTACCTAGACAAACTTAGTTTGTTGCAAGTTTCCAAGCAGAACTTTGATGTTTGTGCAATTACTTAATTGTTATGAAACTGGAACTGAGCCAAAACCAATTTAAAGCTTCAAACTTATAATTAAGTCACTTATATTATTATCTATGTAGTAAGATTGATCAGTATAAGTAATGATGTAATGTATATATTTGATAGTAGGTACATTCATTGATACTAAAAACATAGGTAACTTTGTTTGGATTGCTGATACTGTAAGAGAGCGGGCGAAGAGTTTTGCTCTATTTACCTCATTTACAAAAAAGTGTATACTACATATGTTTAAAATGACATAAGAAAAATATGTTCTCTAGTTGTGTAAGCATTTGTTATTTCTTTCTACCAAAACTATTTACTTTCGAATAATTTATGTTTTACGAATTAGCGTTGTTGCAGCTATGAATATATAATTTTGCCCAGCGTCACCCACGCTTCACAAACACGGACTATATTAGGTCTTTACCTATGAAATTGCCGTTTTTCACGAAATAAATGAAGCGTAATTTTTTTATATATTTTTTATTTCTATTAATCAAAATAACCACCCATGCAATCAATGCATCTTTGCCAACGCATTGGTAGCTTATTGATGCCTTTCTTGAAGAAATCAGCTGGATGGGAGGCAACAAATTCTTCAAAGGCATTTTGTACTGCCTCTCGGGTATTGAATTTTTTTCCCGCCAAGAAGTTATCCAAATTCTGGAAAAAGTAGAAGTCTGTAGGCGCAAGGTCTGGTGAGTACGGCGGATGACGGAGAACTTCCAACCCCAACTCTTGTAGCTTGGAGACCGTCTGCTGTGCAGTATGAGGTCGCGCGTTGTCGTGCAGGAGCAGTGGAGCCGAACGATTGACCAAAGCTGGTTGGAGACGTGCGAGCTTCTCCATCATTGTGTTCAGTTCTTCACAGTACACATCTGCAGTAATGCTTGTCCCGTTTGGCAAGAAGCTGTGATGAGTTACACCCGCGTTAGACCACCAAACAGTGACCATCACTTTTCTAGGGGTAAGTTTTCGTTTAGGGCATTGTTTGGGTGCTGAACCAGGGTCCAACCAACTTGCTGAGCGCTTACGATTGTCAAACAGGATCCATTTCTCGTCACAAGTAACAATGCGGTTCAGAATTCCTTCATTTGTATGCCTGCTGAGCAGTGCAAGGCACGTCTCCACGCGTACTTCGCGCTGGCGGTCATTGAGTTCGTGGGGTACCCATTTGTCAAGCTTATTTACCTTGCCAATTTGACGCAAATGGACCAATATTGTTTTGATGCTAACGTCGAAAGCTGCTGCTAATTCAGCCGTGGATTGAGTTTCATCAGCTTCCACAATTGCTTTTAATTCGTCATTGTCGACCAAAGTTTTCGGACGACCACGGGGTTCATTTTTCAGGTCAAAATTTCCAGAACGGTAGCGGGTAAACCAATAACGGGTGGTGCATTCGTTTGTAGTGTTCGCTCCGTAAACGTCGTTGATGTTGCGTGCCGCTTGTGCCGCTTTGCTGCCACGACGGTACTCATACTCCATAATTACTCGAATTTTTAACTTATCCATGATGACGAAAAATGTTCGAATGCGTTGAAAACAAAACACTAACTATTAAACAAATGACGATTTTAGAAAAAGAATTCCATGTTTGTCAAATAAAATTAATTTGAAATTAGAATTATCAGTAAAAAAAAAAAATTATTTTCATTTGAAATGGCCAGTACGGCAAAACGGCAGTTTCATAGGTAAAGACCTATTATAATGAAACATCCAATGTGTTTCATGCTAGTGTAATATAAGTTTAGTGTTATATCTAACTTACTATTTTAGATAAACATGAGGAGACGCACTACAATATCGATAAATGAGTTGTGATCAATAAATGTGATCAATCGTCGCAATATCAACAATTTTAATAGGGGAAACCCTAAAATGGGTTGGTTTTCAATAACAGGTAATGTCATTGTCGCTTCGATAAGTTATTTAATAGACAGATATAAACCTTTTTCTAAGCAGAGGTTCACTAGTAAATTTATTATTTTTTCTTGCGGCTTGTGCTGTATAGAACCATATTTAAAGGGTTATACAATATTTGAACTACTCATTTTATAGTCGAGATAAAAATTGGTTACCAACTAACTAATTAAATGATTGTTTTTATTTTTAATTTGATTTGTAGAGGCAAGGGTCATCAAACACCTTATTGTATATGCACAAAAAGATGGAATTTAGAATTAGTTTTAATTAAAACCAATTTTTATATTTATACGTTTCATGGTTCGGTACTTTACCTGACTTAAATCTTAAATCTTTACATGATTTAAATAAGGAATTCGAGAGCTTCCAAATAAACTTCTAAAAACTGTTTTACACAGTATGTTAGGAAATTTTATCCTCTCAATCACTGTAATTACTTTGCACAGTTGTGTCTTTGGACTGGAAATTTAAATTATTATTTAGATGAAATTTTATTAAAAATCGACTCAACTTTTACAAGTTTCAATTTTCCACAATTAACGATACTATTTGATTTCTTTGTATCTTTTCGTAAAAAACTTAAGTTTAATTAAGACGGCAGAAGCAAAAACAGATAAAAATCCACTATTATCCGATTATTTTTGATTCAACGCTTTCAATAAAAGGAAAAATAAAATATTAGTGATAAGTTTATATATTGAGATAAGATGCAGGATTGAGTTTGCACAGTAAGGGCAGTATGTAAAGTAATGTGCCAGAGGCAGAATTAGCCACAACAGCATCGCAGCAAACTGTGTAACGAAGTTTTTGGTCAGCAGTTTGAAAGTATGTTCGTTAATTAAGATTTTGGGATTATCGTTTGTGGCTTCGCAAATTTTGTTATCTACGTTCATGTGGAAAGATTAAATTGCACTTTTGTTCTGTCTTAACTACTGCTTCTTTATATGTACATGTACCGCTGGCAAACAAAGGAGACATTTCATTTTCGGTTAGCATGATGTGTCATTTGAAACCAAGTTTGAATGTATAAAAAATAGTGGTAAACACACAAAAAATTTTTAAACAATTACATTCTGCGTTATGAACTACTTTGAAACCAAAAATGAATATTGTCGAAATAGAGCAGATATATATATATATATATATATATATATATATATATATATATAATAGAGTAGTAAGTTTACCGTAACCACTTACAAAGACTTTGGTAGTGTCAAATTATCGACAACAAAGATAATAATCGTTTTGGCAACCTGAAATTATCAAAATATTATTATACGCATTATCAATTATTCGATTATAAATGAAGATTTTTGACGAAAAATTCCAACTCGTAAATAAGAAAAATAAAGCTAGCCGAGTGCCCCTCAAATACTGAAACGTCTCCTTTATTCTCATTTTTACATTTTATTTGGTCTGCTTATTTGAAGAGCTAATTAGAAACAATGATTTTATTTAAAATATAATTAATAAAATTGAATAAAGAGCATTGTAATTTCAAAAGACTCTCTTTCTTATTAAGATAATTGACCCTAATTTTTCCTCCCTCAGATTTACTGAATATTTATTTTTATTATAATGTTATGCTCATAAAATTGACTTAGTTATCAGCATTTGAATAAATGATTATCTACTAAAAAATAATTCATAAAGTTATTAAGTCGAGTGTTACTATTATTGACCTGTGAACATGGCTGTGAAGCTATAAACGATATTTTTGCAGCTTTTACCGATCGTGTATGAGAAAAGGCCTGCAGTGCAGTAGAGGGACGTGTAAAGGCTGATGCTGACGATGACGATCATCGATCGCAATAAAATGAAACAATATATAAATGCAAATAATTAGTCTTATTTTTTCATTATTGGTACTTTTTGATTATATGAACTAAAATAATTATAATCGTTAAAAATAATTAACACAGCAGAATTAGACTAAAATATTTTAAAAATATGCTACTGAGGTCATAATATTTATGATGCTGAGATCAGATAAATTATATTTGCTGACTTACTACAATATAAATAATTACATTGGTAAGATCACCTCTTATTATAAATAAATTTTTATTAATTGGTGTCATAATTTAGTACAATTGGTGTTTATAGACAAAAATAAATTTACTTTACAATATATCCATCAACAGACTCACTGGCATTAAAAAATCGACGTATAACTATCTCTCTTGCAGAGTTTGACTCTGACTGACGTACCGTAATTTCTGCTTCCAACTGGTTTGTTACGACTCGACTTATAATGTACAGAAAACAAATTGGATCTGAATCCTTCTAAATGTTCAGTAGTTCTAAACGTTCTAAATGTTTACTCGCAAAAACTACCAATTCAGACATCTTACACTCTAAGGGGCCACTTACTCCACAAAAGCAATGTTGTAAAAGATCTAGGGATTATCCATGATTCTAAACTACTTTTTGACGAACACATAGAATCCATCGTTGCTAAACTTACTAAAGTAAACATTCTACCACTTTCCAAAAGACGCGAGATAGCAGACCTCACATGTCTTCTGCAAATAAATCAGGCCTTGTCGATTGTCCAAACCTTCTTTCCGAAATAAAACTAAATGTCGTACAGAAAAGCACTCGATCATACTCACTTATTAACGTTCCTACAGTATCAACCAATTATAGGTAGAACTCATACTTATGGCGAGTAAGCAACAATTTCAATAAACTGTGCAAGCGCACAGATCTTGACCTCTTTTGCACCAGCGTTCCTGTGGCAAGGCGGCGGATAAACAGATTATTTTTCGATACAGAAAATTGGTTGCATACAAGATTAATTTATAAAATGTTTTTATTTTTTTCTTTCAATTGTGTAATTACCTATATATTTAAGAAGAATTGTAAACTTGTCTTGTTTTTTAGTATACGTTACCTAGTTTTTCTAAGATATTTTTAAACGCGAGAACCTTTAATTGGCTCTCCGTGGTTAATCGATTGTACATTCCTGTGTCACAAAGCTGTTGGTTCTCCAAATAATAAATAAATAAATAAACGATCAACAGAGATATTTGCCTGCCTGTTAAGCAACTTTATTGTATAAAACTTATCTTTTTTCTTAAGTGCGCGATTAGGTCTATCGTAAGTCGGTTGTAGGAAAGAGCCTTCTTAGCCTTCTACGTAATCCGATTTTTGTGAGTCAGGGTGTACAAACAATGTTTTAGAATTACCGTGAGGTAAAGGAATAGGTTTTAGTTTACTTATTGTTTTACGCAGCTTAGTAATGTAAGTATCGTCAGAACAGCTTTATTAGCTATTTAAATAAAAATCTCCTGGCAAACGTAACGTTTTGCCATAAACCATTTCGGCTGCACTAAAACCAGTGTCTAAGCGTATGGTAGACCTAAGACCGTTGGTAATTCCTCAACCCATGAAGATGACGCAACGCATAGTCAGGCTGCAAGAGAATTTTTTAGGGATCTGTGCCATCGTTCCATGGTACCATTACTCTGTGGATGGTAAGGTGTTGTACGCGACCTAATAATACACATTACTTTCAGCAGTGCTGAGAATAATAAACGGTGTCGGCTACTATATTCTCGCTACCGCTAATATGCCTAGTGTCGGTTGTGAACTCACTAATAAAAGCAAGGTGACGGATACGTCTGGGCGACTCTAACTTTACAATTACATAATTCAGTAAAAGCGTAAATTTATGGTTTATAAGTGTTAATTGCCGACCTTCTCTCTGATTTTCAAAATATTTAGAAGCTAAGTAAAGGGCTAACAATTCTCTATCATAAGCTGAATAATTTTCAGAAAAAATGTTCAGTTAATAACATAGAATAGTAACCTTACGGTTGCCAGTTGTTATCCACAAGTTGCTGCAAAACTGCACCTATCGCAGAATTGGATGCGTAGGCCATGAGCGCAGCGGATGCGACAACGTGACTGCCTTTTGTAAGCTCAATTTACATTGCTGTAATGCTACGTCAGCGTCTGGCGTCCACTGGCGTCTGGCATTTTTTTAGCACCTTGTAGATATATATTTAAAATACATTGATAATGTAGATATATATATATATAAAAATTAAGCATATCTTAAAATCTTCCTAACTGTTCTACAGTTTAAGGTTTAGGAAAATTTACTATCGCTTCAAATATGTCATTTCACGGACGTATACCAGATATATCCACTTCAAAACCTAAAAATTCTATCTTGCCTTTGTCAAAAGAACACTTTGACACATTAATTGTTATACTAAACTTATCAAAACGTCTGAATACATGTTCCAAATGCACCCTATATGAGTCCATTGAGTCGCTAGTAATTATGACGTCATCGACGAAACAAAAAACATTATCTAACCCTTGGAATACTGAATGGTCCATAAATCGTTTAGGCTGCATCACGCAATCCAAACGTCATACAAGGGAATTCAAATAGGCCAAATGGCGTAATAATCGTGGTCTTCTCAATGTCTGGGGGGTGGGTAAAAATAAAATAAAATGCTCTATTTACGTATAGGCGAGAAAATATAGTTTTACCTGCCAACAAGTAAAGTGCTAACAAATAGGTAAAGTTATGTACACGCAGAATGGGATACCTGTCCGGCTTAGTAATGGAATTTAGCTTACGGTAATTGCCGCATGGTCGCAGATCAGCATTCCTTTTTGGAACTACAGGCAGGGGGCTGGTCCAAGGACTTTTGGACGGCCTGCAAATTCCCAACTTCCGAGACGAAATTCCTCCTTTACTTTAGCATACCTATCTGGGGGAAATGGTCACGCTTTGGCATGAACAGGTGGGTCCGTTCTCTCAATGTGATGGTAGTGGCGTGACAAAGGGTATCCTTATAATTCACTGGCTTGGTTATATCTGGGCTATAACAAATCTGAAAATAAATGGTTATTATCGACAGTCTTAATAAATGGATGTAAGTGACTTACTATAGAACCAACTATCTTTAAATGAGTTTTTTTATCAATTAATTTTTAAGTGCTTAAATCCACAAGTAAATCATGATTACTTATAAAATCTGTACCCAATATCGGTTGCTTGACATCAGCAGTTATAAATGTCCACCTGTACGGTCTACGCAAAAAATTTAAACTTAATGTCCTTAAACCATGTTTTAATAACTGAACCATTGGCTGTATAAAGTTCAAAATTAGAGCACTTATTCACAGAACGCACCTTAGTTGTAACGGGAAGCATCGAAACGTTATCTCCCGTATCAATTAAAAAATTAAGTCCAGTACTAGAGTCTGTCACACTAAGACGGGCGGAGGGAAAAATGGCACAGGAATTCTCCTTAAGCTGTGCCGTATCTAGTTTTCCGTTTTATGTTCTTTCCGGGCACACGGCTGGATACAATTCTCTGCCTTATTCTTATACCGATAGTGATAGTAGCACAACCAATTTGGATCCTTATAGGATCGTCGGGATGCTGACCTGGATACACTTTGGTGGTTAGACGATAAGGAGTGTCCACGATTCCTGCTGTTCGCACGCCATCTAGGTCGACGCCCAAGCTGGATGACCTCTAGGCAAAGTTTGGCTCATTCACTAGGTATGTCTTGTAACTGCCCCTCGATTTGGCCGGTGAGACCTCTGCAATATCAATTGGACGGGTGGTCTCCATGATCTAGTCTGCAATGGCAGCAAGGTTATCTAGTTCCACGCTATCAATCACAGCTAACACGGCTCGCACAGCTTGAGGTGAATTACCAGACCACATCATTTTAAGGGTCTCATCCGACAGCTTATTGCGTGCCAGGTCCTTCATGGCACGCAAACATCATGGTGCGGAACTTCCTAACTAATACATCGATCAAAATGTCGAGTCAGTACAAAATAGTATGTAGGAGGCTCGGCCCTACATATTAATTGGTTAGTTCTTTTTGCAAAATTTCACTTGATCCCTGGACAATTTTGATATGTGTACATTATAGACCTTTTGCTCTAATGAATAAATAATTGTTGGTTAAATGGTTGAACTAGACATCCAACTAAACAGCTAGCCGTTTGCTTGAACGTTTGATGCTTTATCTACAATTTTTAATTTTCTTTATGGTGCTTTGCAGGTTGCTGCAGAAGCAAGTTCACTTCGTTTGTTCCGCTTGCGCAAATCGCTGTCTCAACAAGTTTATTAGAAATGGTGAACAATGAAAAAACCACAAATTCCTTGGTTTTTAATAAGATAATCTTCATAACGGTTAGCTGGTTAGCTTTCAAACAGTTTATACTGCATTTAAACTGACATAGACATTTGGACTGCATAAATCATAAATAAATAAAAAAATAAAAAATATAAATAAATAATATATTTATAATCATAAATCATAAATCCATTTGGGATCCAAGAAATGAGTGAAACTGGAATCCCTAGAATTGGAAGTCGCCGGTGAATGGGCGAAAGAAGGGCAGACGGAATACCTCATGGACCTAAATCAAATGTAGAAATTTCCAAATGGACACCACATAGAATTATCATGGAAAAAACTAGCAAACAATCTTTAAAATATGGCATGGAGCAACTAGAATTACACAGTCCTAATATCTCATCCCAGCATTGTCGATTACCATTACTCGATATGTCCCATAACGGACTCGATAACAGAATTGTCTAATTACAAACATTTTTACAGGTACAATACCTACTTATGTTAACCTTCCCCCGTTTTTAAATTTAATAAGTTATTGTTACTGAAAAATAGTGAAATTTATAATTCGTCTGAAAGTAACATGAGAAATCTTTTTGAGTAAATGATTTTTCGTATTTTTGCTGTATGTGATGACTTGTAATTGGCCTTCTTGTTCCTCTACTTTGTGAAAAATTTTACCTAGCTGTTATTTATCTAAATAAATTATTTAGATAAATATTATTATTTTTATTTTAATTATTATTATTTAAAGTTAAGTAAATATGATTTAAAAAGTTGAGGGATATAAATTGTTACTTAATATAGGTAGCAAGTGGTTCTCTCTGTAAAAGTCTAATCATTGCTTAAATTTATAGAATTCTTTCTTTGTTAAAATTTATAATAAAATAAAACTTTCCTTTTTTTTAAATGCTTTTTATATTTTGTTCGCTTTGTTATTAGCATAAATTTATTCTAACAACCAATGTAAGTAATGTTAGAACGGACGAAACCTATGTATAACTTAATTTTAATGAGATTCTGAATACTTTATTACTGTGTCGAGGTGGTGCTGGATTCCCTCCCCCTTTATTATTTTTTTGTAATAAGAAACTATATAATTTATTTAAATGAAAAATGTTCACTTGCGCTTTCGCCCTGTGTACATAAGGCACTTAAAATAAAAAATAACCTGGGTAATGAAAACAATATAGGCACAAGTAGGGTTCTGAATTTAGGATATCATTTCGCTTTTATCAATCCGCGAATATAACCTGCAAGAAAAAAATTTTGTAGCTATTAGTTATTCTGAATTCTGAAAGTTGTATAGTTCTAAAATTAAATTTATTATTACTCTATTTATCTTAAATTTAAATATCGTTACAGAGGTATAACTTTAGCTCTGCAAACATCGATGCTATTTTAATATCCGAAACGTTTTTCAAACCTTCTCTTCTTTCCTCTCAATACACAATCCCTGGGTTCGTGCTCATTCGCAATGACAGGATCGGGAAGGGCTGTGGTGGAGTGGGTATCTACTTACGCGAGGGTATACCTTATAAGGTTATTAGTACTTCTCCGTCATATTACACTGAGTCAGCTGAGTACTTAGCTATTGAAATAGTCGCACATCATACAAAATTATTGCTTGTTGTTTTTTTACAGTCCTTACTTAAATGTTGACTATTTCAGTAATTTTGAGGATTTCCTTCACGATCACTGCCCTTCCTATGAACATGTAATTATTGTGGGTGACTTCAACACCTGTTTGTTGAAGAATAATTCCCACTCCAAAAAACTTGAATCCATTATGTCTTTTTATAATCTCCATATCGTACCCCTTTCTCCTACCCATCATTTTCCCGACTGTGCTCCTTCCTTGCTCGATCTTGTGTTTGTCACATCCTCCTGTAAGGTTTCTGTTCATGGGCAGCTTACTGCATCGTTCTTATACCATGATCTTCTGTTTTTGTCATATCGTACCCGTGCGCCTAAACGAAGACTTTAAACGTGACTTCAAAAAAATCAACCTTGGGGCTTTGAAACACGACACCGAGTTAAATGATCGGTCTAGAGTCATGAACAGTTCTAACACTAATGAAAAAGTGGATAACTTTTACACCATACTTTTTAAGGTTATACGATCATCACGCTCCATTAAAAAAGTTAAATTAAAACATAATCAAGCCCCTTGGCTGACAGACTCTATCAAAGATGCTATGGCTAAGAGAGACAAGGCTAAGAGATCACTGAAACGTTGCCCATCTACAGAAAACTTTACAATTTATAATAACCCTCGTAACATTTGCAACCGCATGTGCCGAGATGCTAAAAGACGCCATTTTTACAATTCCCTTGTCAAGCAAAAGTCTGCAGAAGTGTCGAGTCCGTAGGCATTGGTAAATCCACTGTCAGTTCTCCCATCAACTTTAATTTTTGGTGCTCTAAACCAATATTTTTCTGAATCTCCTGTCACTTTAAACTCTAACATCAAAGCTGAGACATTGAATTACCTAACAAACCTTCCTGTCACCCATTCCTCTTTCGACTTCTCTGATACTTCAGAGGATGAAGTCAAACAGTCAATCCTATCAATCTCCTCAACGGCCGTAGGCAATGACAAACTGTGCTCACGAATGATTACTCCAATCCTCCCACAATTGCTATCCGTCCTTTCCCACATTTTCAACCACTCTTTATCCACTTCTACTTTCCCGTCATCCTGGAAACTCGCACAAATTATTGCCTTACCCAAAATTCAAAATCCCTTTTCTTTATCCCATTTCCGTCCCATTTCCATATTACCTTTCCTTTCGAAAGTTCCGGAACACATCGTTCATAGGCAACTTTCTTTTTTTCTTCAACAATTTTCTTAGCGACTATCAGTCTGGTTTCCGCTCAGGTCATAGTACTGTCTCTGCGCTAAGTAATGTTACTGATGACATCCGATGGGCTATGGAAAACAAGTCTATAACAATCCTTATACTCCTCGATTCACACATGCCTTCAATTCCATAGGTTTTGACATCCTCCTTGAGGATCTTATCTTTGAGGGCGTTCGCAGCGGGTTCACCTTAATAAGACTTACTCTGATTGGCGTGACCTTGTTGCGGGCGTCCCTCAGTGTTGCGTTCTATCTTCATTGTTTATCTCAGTTTATATAAATTCTGTCACAAGAGTAATTTCCTCCAAATTTCATTTATATGCAGACGATCTACAAATCTACACTCACTGCTTACCATCTAATATTCATATTGCGATTTCATCGATTAATGATGATCTCTGCCGTATAAGTGAATGGACCAAGTCCTTTGATCTGCGTATAAACCCTACCAAATCTCAGGCCATGCTAATAGGAAGTCGACCAATGTTTATTTTCCTGGATTTGCTCAACCTTCCTCCTGTGCTTCTTAACGACGTCCCGATTGCCTTTACTGATACATATAAAAATCTAGGGATTATTTTATACTCAAATCTGTCATGGAATGCTCATATCAGTAAAATCAGTCGGAAAGTACATTTTTCTTTTCACATTTTAAAACAGCTATATAATTTCTTACCTTTGTCAACTAAAATTATTCTTGCACAATCCCTCATCCAACCTATTATCGATTACGCAGACGCGTGCTATTTGGATGCTACAGAGGAGCTCTTAAATAAATTGGAGTGCTTACAAAATTTATCTATCCGTTTCATATTCGGTCTTAAGAAGTTTGACCATGTCTCCCAATTTAGAAAGCAGCTTCAGTGGCTCCCAATTCGCTTTCGCAGGAACACTAGGATACTCTGCCTCCTTTTTAATGTCTTGTATTCCTCGGCTTCTCCATCCTATCTACGTGAGCGCTTTACATTTGTTCGTTCTGTGAACGAATCGGTAAGGCCAAGTTAACGATTTCTTTTACGAATGCCTCCACACAAAACCGATTTTTACTCATACTCCTTCACAGTACATGCAGTGAGGCTATGGAACTCCTTACCACATAGAATTCGAGAGTCGAAATCTATGCCAGTTTTTAAAAAAAGAGTCAAATAGCATTATCTTTCTCAGACATGAGTTTAGTTGTCATCGCATAAGTATTATTTATGTTACTTTATGTTGTGTTCTTGTATGTAATCATGTATTGCATATAAAGTATTTATGTGTATGTATGTTATCTGTACGTATATTTATAAAGTTATATATATATATATATATATATATATATATATCTTCTTTTTTCTTTTTTTTTCTTTTTAATGAATTTAGAAATAGTAGTTATAAAAAGCACACTAATTTTGCTTTTGACCAAACTCTCCAGTTTCTTATGAATTAAATTTCTTCGATTTTTTTTAAATCTCTTTAAATTTTATATTAAATCTCTATAAATTTCTTATGAAATAAGTAGTACCTTTGTACAAGCATTTTATCCCATTTATGATAAGTTATATTTTGTGTGTACATAAATTGTAAAATAAATAAATATAATATAAAATAAAATTTCTTCTCAGTTATTTTAACGGTGATTAAAAAAACCCAAAGTTATTATTTTTGAAATTCTTTTATTTATGTAGTATCAACAACAAAGCTTAAAAAACTTAAAAGAATCTGTCATTCTTTTACGATTCTTCAAGTTAACTAACTTTTAGGTTTCTTTTTTATATTTTTTTCTGAAATAGTCTACAAAAGTAATGGAATATAAAGACAATAGCTTAGACAGCGTAGTGGCACCTGACCAGTTTCTGCGTGTGAGTTCTTTAGCGATGTAAAATGAAAGTTTAATATCTGTCGAGATACTATCGACACAACCTTGCAAATGTACATTGAAACTTGTTCACTAATGTAGAGTGCAATCGCAAACTAGCATTAGCCGCTCGAACGTGACTTTGAAAAATGTAGGTGAACAAAAAAATAATTTCCTTTTATTTTGAAGTCAGTTAATCCGTACCGAAAAATAAATGCGAAAGTGAATTTCATTGTTAGTTTCTATGCTTTCGTGTAACTAACATTGGAAATAACACTACAGAAAAAGTAATAATTGCAGTATAAGATCAGTAAGTATAATCAGTGTCAGTACTTTACTTACTTCAGTTTACTCAATCGTTCGACATTTAACACTAATATAAAGGTTAACATAAAATTTGATATGCGTTTGCGATATGCAAGAAGATTAATTATTATAGCTCTCAATAGGTGGTAACACTAACAAAGAAAACCATACTGCTCATATATTTCTATACGTTTGCCTTATCTAACAAGTTGAAACATGCTGCATAACGTTTAAATAATATGGACAATAAGACGCTACTAAACCACCCCTTCCGTAAAATATTTGCAATACCTTGCAGGTGAAATGATTATAATCGCAATTGGTATACTAACATAAAATACTATTTAAGAAAACTGAATACTATGTCAATAACATTTGTCTGTGCAGTAGTTAAAAACCGTGTTCGTAGGAAGGTATTAACAGTTTTGATATAAGGCTGGCTGGATTCGAAATATTATTTGAAATGTAAATTATGTGCAAAGTAGGTATTAAATATAAGGAGATTATAAGTCAAGCCACAAATTTCTTTATTGGTTACGTGATCAAACTTCTAATTTTATAACTAAGCCACGGGAAAATGAGATAACCTATAATACACTAATTTGTCTTTTTTGCAACGCCTTCTAAATACTCTATAAAAAGCGTAGTAGTTGAATTTGGATTATGATAATGTTAAACTGTAATTATCAAATGAGTGAGCCGAACGAGTGCAGTGAGCGTGGTGCGGCAGCACCCGTCGTACCACCATTATGGAAATTGGATGATAATTTAAAATTTTGTAGCAAAAACATCAACAACATATTTTAGTGGCTAAGACAGTATCGTTCAGACGCTCAAAAATTGTGGCTGACTTAGTAATTTAGAAGGCAATGTAGATTTTTAGAGGCGAATATTGCTATTAAAAAGAAGTCTGTTTAATTAGCACCCTTAAATATATAGGCCATTGTTTATTTTACTAACTATACTCCTCCAGCATAAAATTACACCCTTCTGTTTTGAGACTCAATCTAAAAGATTTCTTTTACTTTAAGGATTCCTAGTTATCTCCTACACCTTTCCGAAAACCTCTTTTAGCCAAAGATTTTTCTTCTTTCTTGGACCATACATATACCACTAAATAAATAAATATATTAATATTTACCTACTAAATACATTTAACTGCAAAAATAAAGTTGTTACATGGCATAAAGAAAAGTCGTACTCCGACACCGAATCCCTACTAAAACCATTACACTACTTGTACCACTAAGTTTCACACAGACTCACCATACATATACATACACACATATACTCTCTCCCACACACGTACACACACACACCTACGCACCCGTATACACAATCCCACTCCCTCTCTCTTTAACAAATACATACCTGATGTTTAGATGTAATATTCCATATTATATAATCTTGAAATGTCTAGAGTTGTAGTTACACTTATTTCTTCTCTTTTTAAAATTCTAACTCCTGAAACACATGCTTCAACAAATCTCATGCATCAGTCTTCACTAGTACATGAATAAATTGTAAAAGTAAATACATCTAGCACCTTATTATGTGCTTTGCATGTGAAGAACAAATAAAGATTATTATTATTTTTATTTATATAATAACTATACCAATCAAATGTTCGAAAAATCTTCCACAGTTTCAACGCAAAAAAGTTTATCGTTAACCCTAGAAATCCTACACTATCTGACGCACTCAGTGTTCCTACACTGGGGTGATGGGGTACCCTTAAATGAAAGTGTGTATAAATTGTTTAAATAAAACCGGTCATCAAAAATATTTTTTATTCTGTTAAATAACACTATGAGATCACAAATCAGCCTTACAGTTTAAAATTAAATTTTAATTACAGAACAAATTGGGATTTTGCATTGGGTGCACCTGGTCTGGCTCTATGGTCCTTATTTCTTGGACAGAAACCACATCACCCCTGTGGGTGATGGACAGACACATAAGGATCCGCTGGCATTGGTTTTTTGAGAATGGCAGAAATACATTATTTTATATCCCTCTTCAAAGTTAACCTTTGTAGACATTCCTCCAAATGGTCGTGTACAAGATTTAGTCCTAATTCTTTTTAAAAAGTGCGACGAAACTTGATTTAAGGCTTATTATTTTCTGTGGGACATTTAAATAGAAAACAGAAAAGAAACAGTCAGATGGACAAACAGGTACACGGCAAGAATGATGGGTGATGAAATGATCCTATACCTAAGATTTAGTTTTTCATTTTGTAGAGAAATTGAATAGAAATTATAGACATTAATTAATTCGCGTTTACAGTTTGAGTCTTGTTGCACATTGTAACCTCAATAATAAACTATTTAAAGAATGCATATTCATACATAAATAGTCAAAATAAACTAAATCAATAACAATCAGAATAAAGAAAAATACAAACGTTATTCCTACACTGGGGTACTACAGCACCCCATAACACCTGCGCACGCGTCTACACCGTAAAGCTTACGCCCTGTCCCTGACCAATGAATAGTGCGAGGCCTCACGGTAAAATACATGGGAGGTCAAATCTGTGAATTGTACACTCGCGAAATAAATGCAAAAACTAAACCCTGTGGGGTGCTGGAGTAAACCGCGTAGGGTTCCAGGGTTAATATTACATTAAAGGTACTCTTACTGTGATAGTATGGATCAAATAACTTAAATACTTACTTTGATCTATAAACCGTCCAAGGTTTTAATATAAAAAACAGCATTATTAAAAAATAATAGTAGTTGCTTAAACTATGAAAATCAAATAACATTAATGGTATTCTAACTGTGGTAGTTGGTAATAAATGATTCAAATACCTACTTTGATCTACAAACCGTCCAAGGTTTTAATATAAAAAACAGAATTGTTTAAATATAACTTTAGTTGCTCAAACAATAAAAATCATATCCAGAGCCCGCCAATCCCTACTACTATCTGGAAACAGGTCATTTCGGATTTTTGAGGGAAGTTGGACTCCACCACCTACTAGTCGCGGCCGGGACCTAATTATTGTGATACGCGGATTAATCAAATTGATATCGTGAGCCCTCGCGGATCTGGTTAGAAATAAAAAATTATGTTGTTGGAAATCTAATTGGATAAGAGGTGAATTTAAGTAAGAATTTGTTATTAATGATTTAGATCCGGTGTAATTACCATATCACGCGATTCAATACTGCACATTGCTTTGATTAGAGACAAAAACGTCCGCTTAGCGAGCTTCGCGGTTTGATTCGACGCCTCGCGGTCTTATCAAATTAATTCGCGTTTGATAACCATACCTAATAAATGAGCCAGCACCCGCCAATACCTACTACTCAGGGCACATTCATCAAGCGATTTACTACTTTTAGCAGGTGATACGCGAACTGCGGTAAAAGCTAGTTATTAAATATATGTAATTTTTTATCACATAACTTTGTCCTGAAAATCACCTCATGGAATACATTTTGCGATGTAACGAAGGATAGAGACTGCTTCAGAGTTTCCCCAACTAATTATACCTCCTCAGTTTTCACACATATTAATAAGGCTTTTGGTTTTTTTCCGACGTGAACTAGACTAATTAGTTTTATGTATGTCCTAAGTATAAAAAGGTAGGAAAGCTTTATTAATGTAAAATGAAACTTAACTAGTGCTTAAAATAATGTTTCAGTATTTCTCTACAACTAATTATTATAAAAGACGAGGTTCTGCTCGCGGCTTTGCATTTTCTCATGTAGTTTTTTTCCTGAATTATATCCGTTTCTGTACCCATGGCAACGTGTGTTAGTGCCTTAAACGAGAGTCGAACCCTCTGCCACGTAACCTTGACGTACACATGACAACAGAATTATGTTGACCATCTTCTAATGCCGCACGCACACGCGCGTTTCGTTGATACTCACACAACGTAAAATCGAAACCACCTGAGCACTATGGCAATCTGCTTACGCACACAAGCACACAGTGTAAATCCCTCACTTATTATCGGTTAAACTGGTTTTAGCTACTCTCAACGACGACGTGCGCATCTAATATTGTATAGTCGTGTTGCCGCATTGTTTGCTGTTTTGTATTCGTTCGTTACGCTTATTACACTCCTATCATATTTCTGTGCTCAAGTGAAGCCGAAAATGAATTATCATTTAACAACGCTGCAGAGAGCTGAAATCGTTGTTTTGTTTAGGCAAAATGTTTCCATTGGGAAAATTGCACGTCGATTGATGATATCTGTAAGTAAATTTACGCTAAGTATTATCCTGTGACTAGGTTTGAACGAAATTTTTATTTCTAAGTTGATAATTTTATTTATAGAGAAAGACGGTGCAACTATGGGTTTGTCATTATGAGGAATCTGGGATATAGAACCTTGTAGGCCTGGACGGAATCCTATAACCTATACTGATGCATCGGAGAGACACCGCGATATTGTAGCCAGAGAATTTAGTGGAATTAGTTTTTTCAACTTGGGAGATGATGAGAGTCTAACTTGTGCTGGAATCTAGTTGCCAGTTAGTTGTTAGTTAGAATCTCAGTTGCAGCAGGTCATAGATACCGAAGGCGCAAAAATTATTTTATAATAAAAACGTTTCGTAATTGTTGTGTTTTAAAAAGAAGGTAATCCATGAGTGAATGATGTTATTGTAATTTAGCTTAGAAACAAATGATATTTATAGTTTCTGGCTAATTACATGTTGATTCATGTCTACAATGGACTTACTACTTCAATGATATAATAATAAGGTCATACACCAAGTGACAGACAAATTATAATGAAAAATGTCATTAAAATCTTTCAACTAACAACTAAATAGCTCAACTATAATTGTTTTATAAATGTTCTCAGCGTCTAGTCACCTAGTCCAAATAAGTAATGTTATATTTTTATTTGTTTTCTAGTCAGAAGCAACATGTTGTAATATGCACAAAATCTGGAAAAGTTGAAGTTATCTGGAAAAGTTTGTGTCTTTTTTTCTTATAGTTTTTAGCTACACCTTATTATATGATAAATATTATTCGACTATCTATAAAAATAGAAAAAATTAAAAACAGGCACAGATTTCAAGATTCGAACTCAAAAATAGAAAATCGATCGCTGATAGCAGAGACTAGTAAATAACTATAGACTAACCACGTCTAACAAAATTTTGTGATTTGAAAAATAGTTGTTTTTAAGATAGAGAGATGGCGTTAGTAATGTTAGATTTACAATTTATTTAAATTTAGTCAAAATAATATGTAAAAAAACTTAAGATGGCTCTGTTTACAAAATCATTTGATATTTCATTGCAAGTACTATTAGTAGGTATCAGGCGACAACAGACGTTGTCAGCTAGTGCATTATATTGTTTGATGCTATGTTGCCGCTCTTATAATTCAGTAACAGAAAACTTTACACCACCCCGGATATTATTTGTAGTGTTACGGGGTTACTATATTGCCAGTATATAATTTTTCCCACAAAAATATAGCATTCATCTACACAGTTTGTTCTTATCTGCCTTAACATAATAAAACGAATTTCGGTGCATTTCATTAATAGGTCATTTATATTTTACTTCATTTCTTGTTATCGATAAAAATTATGTCTTAATAAGTGCATAATTTTTATTTATAATACATATAACTCATAACTATTTTGCAGTAGTAAAAAAAATATTTTGTTGCTGGATGTATAAAAATTTTGAAATATTTTGTAAATATTGCTTTTAGACACTTATTAAAAAAATTGTTCTTTATCCATCAACTTTTTTTGTTCTTTTTATGACAACATTTTATTTGTTTGACAATTTGAATTCTTTGTCGTTTGTTGTTGTTGCTATGAGTGTGTGTTTGTTTTGGAACTTTTCCCCGCATTTCTTTGAATTCACAATATTTCTGCTCACCTACTGTGACTCTTGCAAATTTTATGGACCTTGATGAAGCTTACGTTTTGGCTGCTACATATATCGTATAACATGTCCATTTATCGCAACTGTGATACACTTTAATTTCTTACTTTTATTGTCGTCCCTAAGGACGCACAACTGTTACATTATTATTTCGTAAAACTTTTATATTCAAAAAGTGTTTCCCTTTTTACGATCTTTTCACAAATTTCATGAATTTTCTTCTCAGGTTTAATTTGTCGTGTAACTTTCAAAATGATGTTTTTCACCAAAATACCCGTATAAAAAGACCTAGCGATTTTCTTATTTCCTAAAAATACAGATTTTATAGCCATCACCTGGACTTTCCAATTTGGAAGCATTTTACGTCTGTTTCAGTCTAATTAATTAAAACATGAATGTCTAACTTAGTTACCTATTTAAGTTGTATTACTAACAAGTGGGCCAAGTTGCCACAATAAATGAAATTTATTATTATTAAAATTGAGTAAAACTATTCTATTTAGGTTTTATGTAGCACTTTATAAGTATTTAAAAATAATATGTTTATATTGTAATCAAAGTAAATATTTTTCAAGTGCTTACTAGGCTGTCACGTAATGAAAGTTTTTATTAAAAAACTATCACGGACATGAATTAGACGGAGGGGTCGCCGCGAAGACTTCCATGGTGAAGGCGCTTAGGCGCGTGCAGTAGTAAAGTAAACAGCAAAAATAAAAATGAAGAATGAAGAAGAATAATTAATAAGAAAATACAAGTAATATTTAGCAAAGAAATGAAGTAAAGGAAATGCGAAACAAAGGATAACATTATGGAAAACCTGAGTATTATTTATATTACAAGGCTTTGCTGAGAATTATTTGAACCAACCAATTTGAACAGCCTTAAAAATTTAGTGTATCAATATCCGGAGTACTGCAACGTTTGCTTGTGCTGTATATAATAAAATAGGTTATCGCTATAGAATGCAATCTCGAGACGAGATTGCTAATTCGAGAACTCGAGGGATCAGAAATTCGATCTCGGCGAGATCTCGGCATTTTCGAGATCTCGAATAGATTTCGAAAAGTATTGTTTAATTAGATAACTGAAACATTATTGGAACTGCATAGTAGTTGTGATTATGACGCGGGTAAGACACAACATGAATTATTGAAACGTCCTTATTTTTATAATTTTTTCATATATTATGTTAATGAACACAAAATATAAGACCCATAAAATCTCTTATAAAGAAAGTACTTATTTTAACAAAGATAAACTCTTAAACTAGGAGTGATTAGGAGTGATCACGCCTAACTAAATCAAGAGCGATTTTGGAAAAAGCTTCTTAAAAAACAAATAGTGCTTAGAGTACTGTCGGATAAACGGCATCTTATGTCAGTCACTATGTAGCCAGCGGCTGAAAAGGCCCTTTCAGATTCAATGCTAGTTGGTATCAGCGTGAGCAAGCTGTTGTAAGCAAATTGCAAAAACATACCCCTCGATCCTCCATACTCATAGAAATCCATCTCTTTTTTAATCACGGGCTCTAGCTTAATATGGTAGAGGAGGGCGATGGCTGGATCCCGCGTTAACTCGTGAATGGGTGCCGTTGAGGGTGTTCGTCGTATGGATACTTGGGGAGAGGGAAACTTGCGGAGCTAACAGATGCAGATAAGAATAAATTTGTATAGACATAAAGAGACTCTGAAAATTTATTTTGAAAAAAATATACCCGTGAAGTTTCTTGCCAGTTCTTTTTCATGAAGGTTTTTTCGAACTGGTGGTAGAGTCATGTTTTATTTGACGTCAATAAAAACAAGTAATTGTCAATGTTGAGAAACAAATATTTCATTTCATTTCATTCCATTTCATATCATTAGCCTGCCTGTAATAGTAGCAACCCGCGAGAAAGGACTTTTACAGGCTTTCAACGTATCTTCTTGTTCGTCTTGAACACTTCTATATGATCTTATAGCACGGTAATTCATATCCGCTGCAATCATTGAAAGAGGCAAGTCATCCTCGTTTGCCAAGTTTGCTGCAGTACCGCTATTTATTTCATTACCAAAAGTTGAGGTCGAGGCTTGAGAAAGAGTATCTGGTTGTGTAGTGCTGCGATGTAATCGTCTGATTATATTATTAATTTCGTATCTTATAACATACTTGCAAGGTAATTGAAAAGTTTCGTCGTTCTTCAATAGTTCTAAATCATCCTGATAACTAGCGGGATTTTTTAAACACAACAATGCAACAGTTGCATTAACGTATATTCTGCACTTACTAAATCTGTATCGCGGCGGCACAATACCACGACGGCCAGTTTTATTGGCTGGAATGTATTTTCGAAGTCGCTAAAACCTGCATGTTCTTCATCGGTAAAAGATTAAGAAATAGGAATTAGAACTGAGAAAGAGATCGAAAACCAGAGACCAAAACAATTGCCTGCACGCACTCGAATATCTTCCGCTCACTTATGGCCTGCGCAGACGACGGACTTTGGTCCGTGGACATTTTTGTCCGCTAAAATGGATTGCTTACAACTGTATCGAGTAACGCAAACGAGGGATTAAAAGTACCAAGTACAAAATGTCCCCCGAAAAAAAGTATGGGGGAGTCCCCGAAAAAAATAGAACTCGTGCGAAGCAAGAAGTGTGCGTTGAGTTCGCAGTAAATTCGCGGCGGACTTGTTATTCGTGGAGCGTACTTTTTTCTCCACCGCGGAGAAAAGTCCGTCGTCTGCGCAGGCCATTACTCTAGTCAGAAATATATCACTTATTATTTTCTATTCTGTTAGCCAAACATCGTGAATAGTCGGGATAGTTTGCGTATGCAGTCCGTCCGACACTTTCCTCCGCTAGTTCGCCAGTCAGCGACTTGCTCCCGCGCTGAGAACACGCGTCATGCGTCGCTGACTGCTGCCGCTCGATCTCGTCAATCTCGGCCGAGACCTCATCATTTTATGCTTCGAGATTGATCTCGAAAAATGAGGCGCGATCTCGGGTATTCGGGATCTCCCGAGATCGAGATTGCATTCCCTAGTTATCGCACAAACAAACTTGCTGGCAACTTACAAATCTGTCATAATATGTAATTTGATTAAAAGATAGAATATGTAAGAATGTTCTAGAGCATTCTATTGTAGGCAGCGGCCTCAATAATAGGTCTTTACCTATGAAACTGCCGTTTTGCCGTAATGGCCATTTCAAATGAAAATATTTTTTTTTTACAGATAATTCTAATTTCAAATTAATTTTATTTGACAAACATGGAATTCTTTTTCTAAAATCGTCATTTGTTTATTAGTTAGTGTTTTGTTTTCAACGCATTCGAACACTTTTCGTCATCATGGATAAGTTAAAATTCGAGTAATTATGGAGTATGAGTACTGTCGTGGCAGCAAAGCGGCACAAGCGGCACGCAACATCAACGACGTTTACGGAGCGAACACTACAAACGAACGCACCACCCGTTATTGGTTTACCCGCTTCCGTTCTGGAAATTTTGACCTGAAAAATGAACCCCGTGGTCGTCCGAAAACTTTGGTCGACAATGACGAATTAAAGGCAATTGTGGAAGCTGATAAAACTCAATCCACGGTTGAATTAGCAGCAGCTTTCGACGTTAGCATCAAAACAATATTGGTCCATTTGCGTCAAATTGGCAAGGTAAAAAAGCTTGACAAATGGGTACCGTGGGGACGTGCCTTGCACTGCTCAGCAGGCATACAAATGAAGGAATTCTGAACCGCATTGTTACTTGTGACAAGAAATGGATCCTGTTTGACAATCGTAAGCGCTCAGCAAGTCGGTTGGACCCTGGTTCAGCACCCAAACAATGCCCTAAACGAAAACTTACCCCTAGAAAAGTGATGGTCACTGTTTGGTGGTCTAACGCGGGTGTAATTCATCACAGCTTCTTGCCAAACGGGACAAGCATTACTGCAGATGTGTACTGTGAAGAACTGAACACAATGATGGAGAAGCTCGCACGTCTCCAACCAGCTTTGGTCAATCGTTCGGCTCCACTGCTCCTGCACGACAACGCGCGACCTCATACTGCACAGCAGACGGTCTCCAAGCTACAAGAGTTGGGGTTGGAAGTTCTCCGTCATCCGCCGTACTCACCAGACCTTGCGCCTACAGACTTCTACTTTTTCCAGAATTTGGATAACTTCTTGGCGGGAAAAAAATTCAATACCCGAGAGGCAGTACAAAATGCCTTTGAAGAATTTGTTGCCTCCCGTCCAGCTGATTTCTTCAAGAAAGGCATCAATAAGCTACCAATGCGTTGGCAAAGATGCATTGATTGCATGGGTGATTATTTTGATTAATAGAAATAAAAAATATATAAAAAAATTACGCTTTGTTTATTTCGTGAAAAACGGCAATTTCATAGGTTAGTAATAAGATTATAAAAATTGTATTTCTTTAAGTGTATCTATCCTAAACATATAAAGTGAATCGAGTAAAGTGGTTGTTCTCTTTCATAGTTAGAAAGACCTCCTAGTGATAGGAATAAACTATCTTGTACCCAGTACAGTAGAGTACAATGAATTGCATAATAAAAAAAAAGTTCATAGAAAATGTATCCGGAAAAACTTTGTGTGCTTAAAGCCAGTAGCAAATCAAAACAACTGAATTTCAGATTCATAATTTGTGTTGTACTTAAGTCGTTATAATTTCGCGAGCGGAAACTAACTAATGCGTGGTGCAATATCGACCATAGTAATGTACTACACGTGTCTTCACTATTTTACCATGCAGACTCAAATTCAAATATTTATTTTTTTAAATTGACAATTACTCGTTATTGTTCACGTTAAATAAAGCATTACTCTTCCACCTTCGTGAAAAACCTTCGTGAAGAAGAAATGGCAAGAAACTTCACGGATATCATTTTTTTTAAATGAATTTACAATGGTTCTTGTGTCTAAACAAAATAGTTCATATCTGCATCTTTTAGCTCGGCAAGTCCTCACAAACTATCCAAACGACGAACACCCTCAAACGGCACCCGTTCACGATTTAACGTTCCGTTTTAACGCGGGATCCAGCCATCGCCTTCCTCAACCGTATTAGAGGGAAGTGAGCGACAGTCTCCTTACGCTACAGTAAGATGACGTACGAAGTGACTTACAACGTCGATTCAGACATTTTAATATAGACCGCGCAATCAGAGCTAAGAAAGCCAACTTCGGGTTGAGCGGGCTGCTGGTGGAATAAAATCGCAAGCTTCAAGGCATTTCCAAATTTAAAAAAGTCAAATACTTATATACCTCCAACTTTGAGGGGTTTGATCCGACAAATTACGGTTTTAGCCGACGCAATTGAGTGTAAAGTACCGTCCTTAAAACTTTTAACCACATGACTCGACACACTGTATATATGTATATTCAAGGTGTATTTTTTTACTTCATCAAATCTCTATGACAAAATAAAATTGTTGTTTATAACCACGTTGTAATGACAGTAGTCATTCATTATTTCGTGTCAGTCTGGTGTCAGTACATATAGCAAATAGTTGGTAGTAGCTCATTTGTACGAACGAGCGAGTTTTTTCTAGTTACTGCTATGAATTTGCAAATTATCTCTGTGTCATGAAAGGTTCATTAAACTGGGAGTATTCGAGATGAGCAAATACTTCCTAAATTGCGGAACTCACGTTTCATAAAATAGAAAAATGTAGACGTATGAATTAAACAGTTTAATTATAACCCATTAGGATAAAAAGCTTTGGAAGATGCGAAATATGTTAAGATAGAAATGTAATTTAGAATTTGGCCAATGTAGAATAATAATGTGTTATAATGACAGCCCACTCTTTCACCAATTGACATTCATATATTATGTCGGCGCGAACGTGGGCGGAACGATATTAATAAAATTCGTCTTCGGAGTTCATGGTGCGGTTGCTCAGGCAACGAAATAATTCACCGTTGAATTTTATCACACACTTTTAATAATTGGAACTCTAATGTTATCAATTTCAGTTGGAACACTCAACACTTCTTTTCTAATCGAACGTAGTGAACCTGACTTGTTGGTGGTAAGCAAAGCAATGCCAAGCCGTGGCATGTTCCAACTCGTCCACGAGGTATGACATCAGCAGCGCCCCTCGGCGTTCACTCCACTCGATTTGAACTCTCATTGGCCAAATAAAAATAACAAATCAAATCAAGTACTAACTTAAACAAACATCATATTAGTTACGACATTATTCTTTAACATTAATTTTACAATATTCTAGCGCATATGACGACATATTATTATACAATGCTGTAAAATATTTCATTATCCACTAAAATCCACTTCGTTGACTAATAAGAGCACTGAAAAAAGCACTGCTGTGAGCTGTCGGGACTATTGGCATGTAATTCCTTCGTTCCGATCCTACAATATTTCATTGGGCCGTAAAGCAATGTTTATGACTTCAACATAAACATTTACAATATTTACATTGTGGGTACCAATTACAACATAATTGTGTTTCAAATTAATCAATGTTCCTTGAAATCGAGAGCAATAAAGAAGTAATTCAACCAAACATGAATGGTTTCCAGTCTTTTAAAATATGTGATTAATGAATTTTCACTAAAACAACAGAAAATATAGCAGCGTAAAACTCTTCAGTTGTGAATATTATTTAGCCCTAAGAAAGACCTCATATTCGAATGGAAAACCTTTGGTGTAAAAGGTCTATTTTATACGAGTACAAAGTCATTTTGGAATATGATTTAAGTGTTATCAAATAGATATTGTTTCATCATTCCTAACTCTAAACCTACCTAACCTTTAGTGTGACATGTTGAAATTCCATCGTGGACCAATGCGCATAATGCGGAAATGGAATGGACCTAATAACTAAACAGGACCGAGTACTCGCAGCTAAAAACCGAACCGACCGAGATAGTTAGTATAGAGGCCACGTGTCCCTTTCTAACAGGGTGACAATAAGATTTGGATATGTGAGAAAAATTTGAATTTGCAATCTACCTACTAATAGTTTACTATAAACACACAGGTATTGAAGTTATTAGGAATGAGAAGCTCGATGGCCCAGTGAACGTACGCATTTTTAATCGTTTCTTCAAGTTAAACAACCCCAGGCGGTGTCCCCACTTGGACGAGTGACCCAATAGGCAAACAAATATCTCGAGTTAGTTTCTCCATGCTCCAGGAGGCCCGTTAACACGTTGGCGGGCGGTACCATCCAACTAGTTTAAGCTGCTAGGACAGAACTCATTTTCATACAATGGCTAGGGGCATAGCGTCATATCGCGTTGTTAAAAAATTATGTATTATGACAGAACTGATATAGGCGTATACGTCCTAAGGTGTTCTGTTACATATGATATTACTTTATCCAGGTATATGACAGTACGTCCTCCGACATATACGCTTATATCCGTAGTGTCATATTTTATCGCAAAATACTTTGCACTGTGCACTTACGCCTCAAGGCGGCAGTGCTGTATCAGATGGAAAAAATAAAAAATGCAGTCATCAGGGTATATTAACATTTATTAAGAGATCAACATAATTACAGACAGTAATAATTAAATGGCACTATCGCTACCAGTTATAAATAAATTATAATTATTTAAACATGACTAAATAAAATGGTTTTAGTAAGATTGTGTCTAAGTCCACTTTTATTGCCGAAACTTCGTAACGAATTTAATTTCGTTTGATGAAATATTTTTAAATTCAAATAAGAATTAGCCAACGCTTTCACCAATTGTAATTCGTGTGGCTCTTCGTCATGTGCATATTGTACCGGGTGGGCCGGAGAAAACAAACGCTTAAACTTGGTAACAAACAGTTGCTTTATTATTGTCAAAATAACGTATTTGCTAGTGTGTCTGAATGACTTTGTAGCCATTTCCGACATAAATAACTGTTCGCTACTCCTTATTACCTCGAAAGAAAATCTAGAAACGTATTTTAAGGCTCCCCTGTCAACGAATTCAGTAAAAGATGAAAAGTTGGTAATATCCACAAAATATGAGTGATCGAAATTCTCTTTAGTAATAATCAATGCGTCGCGACAATATTGGCATGTAATCTTATTTAACATTTTGTTCACAAAATGACCAGCAATATAATAAAGGATATTATTTTTGTAATCACTCATATTGATCAATTGCATATAATTGAATAAAATTTTTCTTCATTTTCATCTTTCGAATTATCATCCTCTTTTTTATCAATAACTCTTTTTTGGCTCTGAAACACTAAAATTGGCAAAAGTTCAAAATCATCATCTGTGCAATTTGCGTTTATGCTAGGTTTGACACTATTTCGATACAGGAGTTTGCGTAAAGCATACCTGAATCGTTATGCATTAGGGTTGTTATTTCCACCACCCTGCAATCGAATACAGGAAAAAAACATTTCCAAATAGTCTTGCGAGAATTTATATGGCAGAAAATAATCTAAATTATTATCTACACCTCCCAAAAGATCTTTTGCTAAATTCGAGCAGCTGTAAGTGTCAACAATCAAGCCTAAAGCAGCCATCTTTCGGCGATCTAGTAAAATGTTTTGATTATCAATAGTGAGATTTTTCAAATATTCTCTTGTGTCGGTAAAAGCTTTTGTCCAAAACATTTCATTACTTAGTCGCAATGGGGACTTAAAACCAGTGCCAATAGGGGATTTTGCGTTGAGTAAATCAAAAATTCTATCAATTATTCTGATATATTCACTACTTGCTTCACTGCCCTGGAATTTTTTATTGCCACTAGTCCTTAAAAAGTCAATGGCATCAGCGACTGAAGAACTTAATGTCTGTGCGGCAAGCTTAACATTCATTTTTTTCCCCAAAAAATTAAGATGGTTAGCATTTAATTTTTTGGCTAGTTTTAAACCTTCTTTCTCTTGCAATATGTGCAATTCTTTCACTATTCATTAGGAGAACTTAACTTTGTCTCTGCAAAAATGTTCCTACTTAGTTTTACCATGTGAGCTGGATTAAAAATACAGTGTATCCTGCTGTCTTGTTTGCGATGTTTAAAATGAAAAATCATATCCGTATCACTAAAATTATAACCCAACTTTTCATATGTTGTAACATTAACATTTGTCTCATCAGAGGTTAGGCTTCAAACTGTTATTCCTATATCATGTAACATACATATAGCTGTAAATATTAATTGTGACTGTATGGCAGCTGAGATTTTACTAATAAAGAAATATCCAATAGGGCATTTGAATCTTCGTTTATATGAGACTATTTGCAAAACCAACGCATCAGTAGCAAGCCGTTCTGATTCATCAGTGATAATACCAGCCAAGTCAACATATCCCCACTTTTTGTCTTTGTACTTTTCATAAACCTCTTCAGACTTTATTGACATTGCATTATAAATTAATGCTACATTTTGCAGATCATACTCTTTTACTGACAATTTTAAATACTCAAAAACTTCAGATATGAAAGCCAACATTACATTCATGAGTTGAAAGCATTTTTCGCAAAGTTACAGGATGGGGCAAACTAATATGATTTCTAAGAAATAAATATGCTTTTGACGAATAAAAGTATAAAGACAAAGCAATTTTTTTTACTTCATCGGAATATCTTTGGCCTGTGTTGCTTTTATCTGTGTTCAATAGAGTGTGGATGTTGCTAAAATTATATTTAATATTTTGTTCCACCTCTTCAAAATTTTGACACTTTTTCTTGAGTAAAAATAAAAGCGATTGTACGTTTTTTAATCTTTCATCACGCCTATTTAGCCTTTGTGCTAAGACTTTTTCCTTTCTCTTTAAAACATATTTTACAGGGCTCATACTTTTAATAGATACTGTTTGAACAGCGACTTCCCTTACGTGTGTACAGAGCTTCTTCCTTGGCGGTTCTTCTATATTGCTTGAACTGGTCCCAGAAACAACCAGTGTTTGTAAAGAGGTGGGAGGACATCGGACTTGCTCTTCAGATGTGACTGATTGTGATTGTTGTAGCAATATATCACTGAGAACTTCTATTTTTTTATTCTTGGCCTGTAAAATAAACATGAAATTTTGACTTTAGAATTTTCCATCTTAACAAATGATTATGTAAATGATTAACCTAGCGTAATTTATATATTACGTCCAGTTTATGACATAAAAAATTAATTGATACTAATATTGAAAATAATTCCTCAAACTACTCTGAACAAAACTAAGTATAATCTACAATTATAATAAAAGGTATAATAGTAATATTCTTACCACGGGAGGAATCGATGGTATTACTTCGGCTTTTAATAATTTACGGGAATTAACAGTATAAAAGCAAGAAGGACAACTAAGTGACAACTGCATACGACAGAACTTTTTGTGATTATTTGCTTCACGTGTATACTGCTGAGCCACTTTTTTCGCATTTCTTAATTTTTTGGCAAACTGTAAACTGTACAACAGTCAGGTCATACTCGACCACACAATGGACACATTGCAAGAATTCATGGTCACCATAATTGTTAGATTTACAATAATGTTATTTTTAGCTTACCTGTGGAACAATATATTGCAACCACTACATGATTGACTTGGACAAGTATAAACGCAACACTTTTTCACCATTTTAACTAATGGTACGCCTTGAAATTGTTTTAATAACGAATGTTTGTGATGATAAGCAACAATGCTAATCTCACTAACACCATGACATGATGCTATAAAAAATAAAAAAAAATAGGCAAAATAATAATTTATGTTTTTTTTTAATTTAAGAATATAATTAAAGAAATCAATAAATGCAAACATAATTTTTCGATTATCAATTATTAAAATAACATTTAAATACCAGTGTTTCAGTTGAATTTTTGATTAGGCAAAAAAATTTTATCAAACATTTTTGATGATGGCAAGGTGAAAGAGACACACGGCCTCTGTCATTACTATCTCTGTCGGCTCGGATTAGCCTGTGTGGAAGCCGCAACAGAATATAAACTTTATCAAGTTGAAATAGTGTTTAATTTCGACCATGCAAATTTTCACAGTTATCGGTCCTGTTTAGTTATTAGGTCCATTGGAAATGGACACTCAACAAACTTTGCGATGTGTTAGTTAGCGGCAAGATTTTTCAAACAATGTTCATTAATACCAGAATAACCGTTTTAGTTCGCAAAATGACTTGATTTATTTAAGAGCTTCTTAGTTAACATTTTGGATGCTTTATGAATTTCTATTTCGAGCAGTCCTGTTAACTACAATATGAAATTTACTCTGTTGTAAATTTTCAGTGTGATTCAATATAATTACACAAACATCTTTGCGGTCGTGGTCACATTTTGTGTAGTCCCATTTCATCTGGCAGCAGTGTTTGGCAGTGTTGACATAGAGTAAACATTCATTTTCTCACTCAACCGATCACTATAAAATTTTACAATATGTTTACAACCTAAGCGAAGCTCCATCCATATTTGATTAAATAGTGAATTTCGTATACCTATGCGGATTGTTGGGTTCCAGGCTATAGCTTTTTTGTTTGTCTTTTTAAGTCATGTCAGTCATCTCATATATATAGTTTTCCTCGATTTTTGATCATATAAAACTATTTTTAATGATTTAGACTTAAACATTTGGATTCAGCATATTTAGCTCTAATATTAATAATTTTGACATTTCTGAACCTATACTAATGGTTTATATGTAATTTAATACTTTGAAATATATATATGAACCTAAATTTAAGAAATATTAGAGGCTTACTCAATTAACAAACCAATATCGACTTCTTCAATTTAAGATATAGGATTATCTACTTGATTATGAATTTTATTACATAATAATGTCACAAAAATTTGTATTAAATGGCTATATAACAAATACATCGGAAGCATTTTTTAAGAATCTCAAAGGACATGACTTATTCGAATCAATACTCATCGCTTTTGTGCCCTTCGGACAAGTTGTAGATGGCTTGTAGATCTATTCCTATCCAAACCTCCCTATCGTCAATGCGTTATGTCAATCCATGGTAGCATTTTGATGATGCGCGGCTTCAATTGTTTCATGGACTTTGTGAACTTCGGAGAACTTCTTGTCTCGCAAAGTCCATGAAGCAATTGATATAAATAGATGGCATAATTTCAATCGCGATACAGGCTGGACTGTACCCGCTGCGTGGAAGCCTATATTTCACAAACACGGACACGTGATGAACCGTACACCGCTCTCCAATGACACCGTGAGCTCAGCATGCCGCTACACAACGGCATCGTCCGCACCACCGTCAGTGCCTACTCCACCCGCTGCGCATGCGCAGCCCGTGCAACCCTCGCCCGTCCCGTGCCCTCCGAGCGCGCGCGCAGAGCAGCGCCCCGCTGTGCGAGGCGAGGCCTAGCCGCAAATGTACTCGGCCCTGATGATGGACTCCATACGAGTCCGAAACTAGTTGGACCTTTCCGATAACAACGCGTGAGTAAAAGCTGTAGTTTTTAAATTTATGAAAATGGCTCGGCAGGGCCGATTCATGACGAATTTTACTATTTATTAGTAACAATATCTTAAAGGTCTGTACCAAAACTCAGGTCTATGAAAATTTATGTAAACTGAAATGTCTATTTTCACTAAAATATACTTCTTTTACCTAGTTAACATTCTTTTGTTGAAATCAATGAAATATTTCGTTAAAATTCGCCAAAAACCAGTCCAATAATGTCACGTTAAAAATGTCTCGTATTAATTTTCTACTCGTACAGAACGTTAAAGCTTTAGTGTTTTTGCTAGGCATATCCACTTGCGTGCAGTCATACCGTAGGTGACTTTTAAGGTACCTTCAAAAATTAAAAAAGAAATAACATTTAATTTGTGAAAAAAAATTCATAATCCACGACGTCATTGATGTCCGTAAAATAATTGGCACAATGTATTTTTAATTTATGTTCATAATTTACGTAAAATATATACGGTATTCGTATTTTCCAACACAAATAATAATTATATTTTATACAGAAAAATTAATGTGGATATCTATTACAATAACTGCATGGGACAGCAAAATTAAGGTTAAAGATAAAAACCTTACTGTAAAGGTATACCAACAGGCTTCTGAGTTCTCGTTCAGGACCTTATTTTACAACGTATATGTTTTTGACTGCTTGTTGCAAATTTGCCCAACACCTGTACGCAGATGATAAAAAATATGAAAAAATCCATTGTATTTCCGATTATAATTTAATGAATTTACGGGATTCTTACCACGATTTCCGATTTTTATTTCGCGCGTCCGATATTTCGATGCTGTTGCAAGCACTAAGCAGTTCCCGATCATGGTGCTTGCAACAGCATCGAAATATTGGATTTAAAACAGTTACTAAATACGTAGCATTTTCATAAAAAGCCAATTTTTTGAACATCTTTGGATAGACACTTAGGGGTATATTATGACTATAAGAAGCTTCGTAAAGAGCAGATGCAGCGTTAAAAAAATTTTAGTTTTTTCATTCGGATATGCCAACCATCCAAAAGTATAAATAATTTAAAAGGAATTTATAACGCCCACATCCGCAGCATTTTCGAATACTCAAGCTCAATTTGGTCCCGTCAGTATTCCACGCAGAAGTATCGAATGCAAAAAAAAACTGCCAGCAGTCTATATTTGTCAGACAATATCCTTCTGTTTGACATTGTACGTAGCAATGTAGACTACACAGAGTTGGTGGATGCTGCTACGTTTAATGGTCCCGGCTTATGGTCCTATAGTCATTGGTTCCAGCACTTTTTAAGGTCCCTCCGACGAGAACGAATTTTGCCCTAAACGCCCCATTTTCCCGTTCACAGCGAGTATACATATAATAATTTTTTCTTGGAGATTCACACATTCTGCTGTTACGAGTATTTATTAATTTTATTTGTTTGTATTTTAATATTATTAAAGTTTTAAAAGACTAATAGAATCTATATATAATTTTTTCAAAGCCAATTTCGACCTATAGATATTCTTTTACCTGATTAAAACCTAATACATGCCTTTTTTCCTCTTCGGCACCATCACTTGGCATAGTTTTTAATTGAAAGTATAAATATATATTAGAGAGCCTATAATTAATTAGACTTGCTAGTAATAAAATATTTATTTTGTAATTCATATTTGTCATAGTTTCTTAAATAAGTACATACTGAAATAAAATATAAATAAGTTATTTAGTACTAGCTGAAAGCTATATTAATGGCTGAAAAACGATTTTCATCATTAAGCTACAGACCAATAAAAGTTTCCTAATCAAGGCATTTGAATAGTAGATCCGTATAGTACACGTGATTTTGTAATATTTTTATAAATGTATTGCATGCAATTTTATATTTGTATGCTTTGACTGCGTGTGACCTTTGTATGAGAACATTAAACACACGAACTGTTCAATTCATGGTAATTATGTGTTTAATACTGATCCAAAAATTAGCAGCACGATATAACAGAAGGTTTTATCACTAAATTAATAATAACTCACTGTTAGTCTTCGTGCAATGTTACGATATTTTATTTAATGTTTAAGCCACTAATTGTGATACTTAGTACTTTACTTAGTTGTAGATGAAGAAGAAGTGTACAATTTTTAGTAATCGTTTTAATTTTGAAGCACTTATAGCTCAGGATTTCGTGAATTGCTTGATAAGTTAATGGATTAAAATTTGACATCCGGGCTGCTGATTTTCGCAAATTCACATAAAGTAAGTTCTACTGCCCAAAATTAGAAATTATATTCTCGTTTCTATACTTTCATGAGAAATGATGCCAGTGGATGGTGTTGCCATTCCTTGTGGAAATTACGTGTATTTAAAAACAAATGAACTTATGCTTCATTCTGGAATATTTGAACTTTCTTATCACTAATAACTCTTTCATCGTCTTTGGTGACTTTAACGAGTTCAAAATATTAGCGAGTAAAATTATTCGATGCGATGAAACATTCCTCACTAATGCAGTTTGTTTAGGGATTTATTTATCTTTTTAATATGCATAATATGATAGTGATAATGCCTGATGACAAAGCTGCACGCAAACATATTATTTACTGTAAAAACCTATAATCCGCCAAAATATTGTAACACTGCAATGGAACAGCTGTGGATAGACACGAAATTGTAAATTTTTATAAGCATGACATTCAAGAGAGTTGTACCTTTTAATTCTACTTTGAACTGTACCTAACACCTGACAGATATACCACCAGACATAATTGGTACTAACAGAGGTTAAAACATCTACGAGGGATGGCCTGATGATTATGCATTAATGGATAAAAAAGGTAGGTCAAGTACGTATTGAAGGATTTTTTTCCTGATTACGATATTCAAAAGGATTTTGGTTCTAGCTTTCAGTATCTTGATAAGTACGCATGGGTAGTTCCAAAAGCTCACGCTTTGCCTTAACATTTATCACTTTGTGTAGTGCTCAAACTAATATGTGGCTATCTTTAATCGTTTCCTTTGTTAGTTGTATAATTTTCGGTAAAATTTTAAGTCACGTTTTGACGTGGACGTTCCTGTCAGTGTCTCTTTAACACCTGGCTATGCACTCTTGGTTTTTGTGCTTACAATAGACCGAAAAAAGGCACATTGTGTGCATTACTTTATTTAAAAAAAAACATTTTTAAATTTTTTGATTATTTGGCAAATCCACCATAAACACTTGGACTTGGAAATCGGTAGTTTTAAAGAATTGTGAGATACTTATATGAATTCAACTGATATATTTGATAATATCATAAGACAGCACTGAGTGAAAAATCTCCCTGAGCATTATTCAATGTTAATGATAATATAAATGTATTGTGCAGTAGCTGGGCACTTACTAATCTTTTTACTAGTCTGTCTTTCTTGAGCGATGAATTTGGTAACTTAGACATCACCTTTTTTCTTGCATTGCTATAGGTTTCTCAATGGTAATGAAATATCAAATAATATAAAATGTGTTTAAGCAGATGAATATTTATGTCAAAATAAAAAATCCTTTTCCATCGTGTAACAGAATAAAATGCTAAATAATAATATTAGTACTTTTTATTCTGTTGCACGATGTAAATAAAAATAGAGTTTGTAAACATACAGAGTAAAAATAGTGTTACAGTCACTAACTCTTTATTGCTTACAATGTGTATTTATTGTTGTAAATGTATATGGTATAATTTTATTTTTGAAATTTTTGAAATAATCTACACAATTGATCAAGAGTAAAACTAAGTTTTTTGCACAAAAAGTAAAAAAATAAAATCATATATAATTGAAAAAAAACTGAAAATTTAGTTTTACCCAAAAATAAGTAAATATAAATTATATTAATAAATACTGATATTAATAAAAACTTTTTCGTTTCAGTATTTAAAAAATGAAAAATTTTATAATAACAATAAAAGTATGCCAGAAACTATTATGTAAATAATCATTTACATAGCTTGATATTTGTAATTACAGTTACACAAATTTTCATTCATAACTATTAAAATATATTTTTGTAACTTATTTCTTTTTTACAGCTGAAAGACGTCCACTGCCACTGCCACAGAACTAAAGCCTCCAAGGATCTCCACACCACTCTGCCCTACTGCCCTACCCATTGCCACCTTAGTCCCGCAATCTTAAGGGCTATGTCATTGGCTAAGGTTCGCTTGCGGACTTCTTCATTCCTGATGTGATCTCGCAGTGAAACTACAAGCATATTCTCCATAGTTTTCTGAGTAACTTTGAGCTTTATTGTGAGGCCCGTAGTTAGTGACCACGTTTTTGTGCCGTATGTCAATCACTGGCAATACATATTTATCGAACACCTTTGTCTTTAAACATTACGGTAACGAGTGGGACGAGAATATGTTTCGTAGCTCCCCTAGGTATACATAGTCGTCACTAACTTTGAGCGTAGTGTCCCCAACTTTAACGGGAGCAGGTACGACAGGGACGTTAGATATAACTTTCCTGTTGTACATGTTCAACGCTTTGAGGCTCTTTGGTTTTCCCTTGTCTCAGTCATGAAATGAAAGGAATAATCTGCGAATTGAAGGTGAGAGATGAACTCGCCATTGATGTTGAGGCCAAGTCCGCTCCAGCCCAGAAGCTTGAAGAAGAAATAAATAAATAAATAAATAAGTCTTCCAACGTGGCGAGCAGCTTCAGTAATACAACGTCACCTTGCCTGACACCTCGTTGCAGACAAATTGGCTTCAAATTCTGGTAAATACTCTTCAGCACTTCGATGTATTGATAGTCAATTTGGTACCGCTAAAGAGACTGGAGTACAGCCCAGGTCTCATTTGAAGTAATGTCTCATAGTCCACATAATCACCCTTTTTGAAGAACGTCACTACGCTACTGGGCCATGCAAATGGAGTTTTTCCCTCGGTGATGACGGAGTTGAATAACTTTGATGGATTTTTTAAGCAATGGGCTGCTATCTGCTTTGAGAAGCTAAGCAGTGATTCTATCATCCGCCAGCGCCTTGCTGTTCTTAAGCTGTTTGAGAACTCTTAATCTCTAATCTTATTCTTCAGGTAGACTTCCAGGATATCTTCGGTTTAGTGTTGGGTTAGTTTGGCTCTGATTTATCGATATTCCAATATAAAACCAATAATACTGAATTAAGCACGTAGGATTAGTGACAACATGGGTATAAATATTTATATAAATTTATACCCCATGCTCGTTTGTCGGCAAATGTATTAATTCTTTCTTAGTCATGCTTTTTATATTTCACTAATTACCTACCGGGATTTTCACCATGATTACGATTTATATTTCGATTGTAGGATTTCGGTTCTTTTAATGTAAACCATTCTATTGTCTCATTTTTACCATTAATTCTATTTTTGTTTTAATGTGTTAAAATGTTTATATTATGAAATGTATATATATATTTTTAATGTGTCACTTTTGACTATATACAACATTTAAATTGTGTCCTTAGTCCATATATTTTCTGTAAAAGTGAATTGAAAAAAATAATGTGTTACCATTTTTGGCAAATAAAGTTTTTATCTATCTATCTATATTAGTGAGTTTCCAATATTTCGTCTGTCTCAAGCAGTTAATGTTTTTAGTTGTGGAATATGGACAATCCAGTAGATTAAAACTAATATAGTTGGTTTGAAATAAAATCTAGAAGCCAAGCTATAATTTAAAATTTTAGCTGGGATGAGGAAAAGGAATAAATTTTATTTTTATTTTGATGTTCTTTTAATCCTTATGATCTAAATGACGATTTCTGAACAAAGCTAATTTGTGGTAACCCGCTTCAAACGACTTGACGCTGTTTTCATAAAAAATATACTAAAATAACTCCTTGGTTCCTGAAATAATTTTTCATTGGTTTGTTTCTTTTAACATTCTCATTTCTTGCTATTGTTTTAACTGGTCTACAAAGTTAGTAAACTAAGTAAAAGCATACTTAATGAGCTGTTATTTCGCTACAGCAAGTTCTAATAGAAGTTTTGTTGTGGCTAATAACTATAATGAAAACTCATTATCGTTAGGAGTTCCAGCAGGAATTCCTTTGAGTACGTAAACTTTTTATCTTTTGCTAAAGTAAATGTTATAATAACAATATTTAATTGCAAAAAAATGCACGGAAAAAGATAAAATCGAAAAGTAATAAAAAATAATATTATAAAAAAGTAAAAAACGTATGTAATTTGTCTTTTTATTCGAAACTGAATGGTTTATTCACAAGAATATTTTGTATTTCTCCTAATTTTCAGAATTAAATTATTTACAGTTCCATATTCATAGATATTTTTAGAGGGTCAACACATATTAAAATTCTATTTCAGACTTTGTTATCATAGGTAAAACTTCACACTTAATGAAAGTCATCTCTTAATTCACTTTTATATCATCTTCATCATAATAGCGTAAAGACAACTTTAGCTTCGACTTTTAAAATAAATTATAGTTAGACCAAGAAGAAATAAGCTGGCGAAAATTAAGTACCACTCCGCACGGCAAATACTTTTGCCACATTTGTTAATTACACGTACACTTGTATACGACTAATTTGACATTACGGCGCAAAAGATACAAAAAGATGTAGGAACCTTCCTTCACTTAAATATTTTAATTTATGTAACATTTATAATTTTCTAATTCGGATTTATTATATATTATACTTACACATGTTTTACACATTACATAGTTATATACAAAATAAATATATATGTTTAAGTTTATTATATTTCAGAAGTTGCCGGTTTGATCCGGTATTTTATCGTCGCGATCATCGACTTTTCCCCGCACAAGCGAAGAACGAGCGATGGGAAAAACGGCTTAAAATGTATAAACGTTTAAACGTTGTACTTTTCTAAAAAAGCGTGCTTAAAAAAGTTCTTGTCAATTAAAAACCCTTATTTGTCACAACATATCGTTTCCACAATCGTTTAGAAAATCGTTTAAATATATAAGCATAACGAAATGAAGAGTAAATACGTAAACTTAACGTAAACTAAACGTAAGCTCGTAGCTTGTAGGTATAGTACAGATGTTTTCTGCTAGTGTTTCGACAAAATTTTTGAGAGTCTCTACATAATACTTGATAATAATTGACAGGCTTAGAACTGTCAGAAATTATGGAATTAATGTGATTATGTTCATTACATTCGCTATAAACAAATAAGTCTAAGCGCAAACTATTCGCACACAAGTACCCTTTCACTATTGAGAAATATGGAGCTTCCTACGGGAACCTGGTAATATAAACGGGAAACAAGAGAAACACGTATGACTGTTGACCGCTATATTCCAAAGTGACTCATATTGACAGATTCATTAATACTCCCAACATGCTAATAATATACTTATATAAATTAATACACTACCAATCTAATCTCATACATTACAACTATAAAAAGCATACTGAATAAAAAAAGCACAAAGCAAAAAGCCAGCTTTTTGTTTAAACGAAAATTGTTTTCAAACGAAAGTGTCCATCGACCTAACCAGTATTATAATAAGGTATGATATCGAAAGAACGTAGCCTACGAGACCTGTGCAACGAGTTAGAGCAAGTGCCAAGTGCATATTGCCGCGAAATGATGTGATAATTTTCAAATAGGTGGCATGAGTTGTCAATAATACTATTGTAAGCAATTAACGTTTTCGGCTAAAAATAAAAAGCGTGCTTGAGCGTTTATGTTGAAAATCATGTATTTTTTAATGCTTTTCATTTAAATGACCACCTCTAAGTCTAAAGGTACTCGGTCATCGGCGCCGCACGCGCAGCGCGAGTGGTGAGAAGTGACCAGCAGTCATGGGCAAAATTTATCACTGAAAAGAAAAGATTGATATCAATCTATCGATCACTGTGATATGTATCACTCTTTTGTATCTTTATCACAAATGTATCAGTTGCTCATGTCCACGCGTCACTCTCGCTACTCAGTAGGTTTGCTCTGCTCAACTCGATCAAATATATCAATGAGAGATATGAAGGATATGATGAAATGAAAGATTAATGATAGATTTGGTTTAATCGGCAGCTGTTTCTTAGTGGTGGCGCCATTTTGCGGTATCGAAACGAACGAAACTATGTATTTTGAAAACTATTTGTTGCGAGACTTTTTTCCTAGCATTGTGCGAGCGAGATAATCATACGACACGCGCGTGAGTGAGTAAGTTGTAAAGATACAGTGATACATTTGGATATGAACGGATACTAAGAGTGATTGATTCAAACGGAGTGATACATATCTTTTTAATCTATCACTCCTGAATTACCCATCGCTAGACTGACCAGTCAGATCTTGCTTTTGCCGCGAAGCGCACGCTTCTCGCTCGCTGACCATCTTGCTTTTACTGACGAGATTACTGCCCTAATTGTATTAACCGAATCCCTCTGAGGTGTATAAACGTTATATATTAAACTATAGTTACTTTCCGTACGAAATATCCAACTGTGATTCTCTGTCTGTGAACTACCTCGCATGTGTCTTGTATCATTTTTTCTATACTGCCATTTACTTTGCCTGTCTATTACGTAGTAAGTATTGGTATTGATCTTGTGTTAAAAGTGTTTTCCAGTGACTATAATATAAACTATGTGTCTAAAACAATATACGCCCTTATATCTGTAACTTGGCATTTCTTCATTTAAATCTCTCCGTCCGCTGTAGTGCTCCTACTGCTTAAGTATATGAAGCGTACGTTTACAAAATCATACATAATAGAGAAAAAATAAACGCTTTACAAAAGTCAACTAATCGTTGGTGCTAATGTCATGTCGCAGTCAAGTTGTTAATAAGTCCGGTGAAATTTAAAAGGCCCTTAATAAACTATCCATTTCGAAAGTCAAGTTGTTCACACAAAGTATTTATATTTTATATTCTGTTCTTCTTGTCATCCAAATAATGTTAGATTTTGTAATTAATTTTTTTGGCATAAAGAGTCTTTCAAAAGTTTTCCTTCAATAAAATCAAAGAAACTAGATTTTATTGTAGGGTAGGGATTGAAATGATTCTAAATTTAAAGGAAACAACGTATCGACATTCTGATAAATGATTTGCTGCATTTAGCCAGCCTAAAATTTGGAATCGCTATCTTATGTTTTTTTCTAGTCTCGTAAACTTATCTCTTTTAAGTTTTCACTATTTCCATGTTTGTATATTGCACAAATAGCTCGACAATCTTCCCCGAATAGCTTCAGCCACATTTTCCCGCAGAAAAATAATTTGAGAAGAACTATAAAAGTAACTATATAATACTAACATGCCTTACCAACCTGAGGTTGTAACGCTTTGGTTTAATTCAGTGAATAAAAGAAATCAGTCACATGAACAAGTTTTTAATAGTTAGAATACAATTCGGGTTCGCACACTGTATTATCTTGGCTAGGCAAATTAAAAACGCCACTATCCTGGTAGCTGAAGATGCAGGAGGCGCAGGGTGGAGTCCAGCAGCTGAGTAAGTGAGAGTCGGAGAATCCCGCCGTACGGTCCAAGGTAGCCGCTAGATGTCCCGTAGGTGGGTGGCACAGGAATAGTGGGTGGCGCACTGCCGTAGCAGTGAGCTACTTGAACCCCAGTAGTATGGGGTCAACTCACACAATACACGATAGATTTAATTGTTTATAAAACTTAACAATTTATTTAAATACCATAGTACATTTCATTATTTTAAATATGTAGAAAACTAGACGCAAATATAGTGGAAGATTAAAATTTGACGACGTCCTCACTTCGCAAACGTAATTTGGCTAGTGAGCGACCGGCCGGCTGTGGAATGCAGTTCCGGGGTGTCCTTCAAGCTGTAATCCTCATATTTGAAAACTCAATGAAAACGAATTTTGACAATGCTAAAAAATAATCATGAAATAGTCATAGATAGTCATGCGTGTAAAAAAAATAGTCGTATTATAGTTTCGCCATTATAGCTATAGGTTGGTGAGGATTATGGCTTGAACGTCAAGCTGTAATTTCCAGGTACCTATTACAAAACCGATTTCAGGGCCCTGTCTACAAAGTTTGTTTACGGTAATGGAAATGAGTAACGAACCAAAACAGCGCAATTTTTTTACTAAGTAAAAAGAAATAATGATTTTATACGTGACTGTACATCCATATAAATGTGGGGAGCATAAAAAGTTTTTATTTTCAAATGAAATCAGCTCAAAATTATTTTGGTTTCGTACGACTATTTCATGACTATTTTTTGGCACAAACTTTAAACTGAAAGTCGTAGGCGTTCCGAAGAAATTTGAAGTTTTCAAATGTTTAAGCCATAATCCTCACCAGGGAACCTTTATATCTCTGGAATCTTTCATCGACTATTTCTGAGATTTGGTATGTCGTTACGACTATTTCATGACTATTTTTTGGAACTTAAACCAAGTCGATAGACCTTACCGTTTGCTAGCACGAGAGATGAGGATTACAGCTTGACGTTCAAGCCATAATCCTCACCAACCTATAGCTATAACGGCGAAACTATAATACGACAATTTTTTTACATGCATGACTATCTATGACTATTTCATGACTATTTTTTAGCATTGTCAAAATTCGTTTTCATTGAGTTTTTAAATATGAGGATTACAGCTTGAAGGACACGTTCCAGGGACTCAGCGCGTGAGTAGGCGTAATGTTGCAGCTAGACCGCCAAACTGGATGTCGCAGCTAGACTGTCGAACTAGGATAGTGCGCGGTATTTTGAAATTGCCTAGGTTTATGTTTTGTAAAGTTTATATTTTTAATAATTATTTAGTTGTAAGATTATCTTATTCATTGTTTTATTTAGTTAGGTAAGATTGTTTTATTTTGTTATTAATTTAAGGTTTAATTTAATTGTTTTAGGTAAGAGAATGTTACATACCCCCCTTTTAAGGATAGGATTTTTCCTTATAAAATCCGTTAAAAAGACACTTTATCCTTGTAGCGTAGTTTCAATAAAACACAAAATTCTCTCCTGTGTTTATTTTTTCGGTAAAATTTAAAATATACAAAGATGCCTGTAAATACAAACAGAAAAATATAAACAAAATTGAAATAAAAAAATAGTCACACAAAATAGAACAGAAATATTAATACAATTAAATTTGATCTGAAAAGAAAAAATAACAATAAAATAAATTTTAATGAATGAGAATCCTTACCAACAATTTTGGCTACGCACACTCGTGAACGTAAAAATAAACTTTGATTTTAGATAATAAAATATCTTAACTATATAATTTTGAATGATAAACTCGGAAAAAATAATAAATAAATAGATTCAAGTTGCTTTGATGAATAATTTTTCGTGACTGACTTGTCAAATCAAAACATTGCCGTTCTCCGACACTACGTAATTCCTAGTTTAAAATTACGTCGGGAACGACAAAAAAATAAAATTTACTGACAAAAAGAGGTCGAAATAGACAACCGTCACAATACCCCGGGGGCCGGGAAAAAAAAAATCTGAAAGATTTTTTTAGTAAAATTTCAAATTCAAACCAAATCAAAATAAACCGCATATACATATCGAATTTTAATATTTAATCTGCTAAATGAAAGAACAATCAAAAAAAAAATAATAATTAAAAGCAAAATGAAAATTAATATTAACATCCTATAGAAAAATTTTTCTGAAAAAACATCCTGTATATATGAAAAAATAATATTGATATATTGCATATCAACAAATTATTTAATAGACAAAGAAAACAAAACAGACGAGAGAGAAAAAAAAAATCCTAAATAATTATCTTAAATTACATGGTTCATGAATGATAAAATTTTAAACATGTTCCTGAAATATACAATGTTAATATACATCGTTCAACTCCATCAACGTACATTATAATTACAACATACATTCTCTTTCATACTAGTCTTATTCCAACTACTGGAAATAAAACATCATGCAGTTAGAGTTGCTTATGAGGAATCGTATCCTAAATAAGTCAACTCAATAGAGTTGAACGCAACGGCAAAAGGCTTTAATAGTTGCCATCCGCTGAAAATATTAATAGCTTATGGCTTCTTTAACGTGTCGCTAACTCCCGCACGGTGATTACTATAAACAAGTTTCAGTTAAAGACTGAAATAAATATGCCGTAAAGAAAAGAAAATCATAGCCAGTCGTGAAACATTGACTTTTAAATAAAATCCAAGGGTCTTTTGTGAAGTAATTAAAATACTTATATAATAAACATATGAAAATAATTCTCACGGGAAAGTGATTCAAGTGTATAAATAATACACATAGGTATGGTTTAGTTTAACGAGTTACCATAATAAACGCTCGTGCAGAAGGCTTAATTTTACAAGTTGCAAACCGCTTGAAAAAAAATTGAAAAAAAAAAAGTGATGACATTTAACAAATTATACTATAAAGTATAATACAGATATTGAAAATAAGAGTTTACACTCCTAGAATTGCAAATATTAAATAAATTACACAATAAGTTAACCTAATACTACGATGATGATAATTAATTATAAGTTTTGACCAACGTCAATGTTAATGGTATAGCCAAACGATAATGAGGTGCATAGAAAAAAAAAATAAGACAAAAAGAATCGGCTTATGCTCGCCGTGAAAATTCTCTCTCTCTCTGAAAATTCTTCAGGGCTATTTTGTAAAATTTCTGTTTCAGAATCTACATTAATATTTAATAATAATGATCGTAGTTCGTCTACAGATTGCGTCGAAGAAAAATTTATATTTCCGATTTTTAATTCATAAATTATTTCAGGTTTATTTAATTGTGAAAAATTCATTGCAAAATCAAAAAAAAATGTTAAAGTGAAACAAATTTGTTAAATAGTGAAATTACTGGGTTATAGAATGTTGTGTCTTCAGAAAATTTCTTCAAGGATATTATAACGAAAGAAACTAAAGAAACTTAAATGTCTGAATAATTTAGCAGTATTTTGATATATTATAGTAGATATATTATAGTAGATACATATATAAATATATTATAGTGAATGTTAATGATTGAAAATGGTAACAAATAAAGTTTTATGCCTGACCTCAATAATAATTATAAAAAAATTATTTTTAATGTTGCAATTCTTCTGTTCCTTTTGTTCCTTCTGTTGCAATTTCTCCTCTCTTCTCCATAAACTACGTTTGAATATTCGGGCGCCAGTATGTAGCGTAGTTTCAATAAAACACAAAATTCTCTCCTGTGTTTATTTTTTCGGTAAAATTTAAAATATACAAAGATGCCTGTAAATACAAACAGAAAAATATAAACAAAATTGAAATAAAAAAATAGTCACACAAAATAGAACAGAAATATTAATACAATTAAATTTGATCTGAAAAGAAAAAATAACAATAAAATAAATTTTAATGAATGAGAATCCTTACCAACAATTTTGGCTACGCACACTCGTGAACGTAAAAATAAACTTTGATTTTAGATAATAAAATATCTTAACTATATAATTTTGAATGATAAACTCGGAAAAAATAATAAATAAATAGATTCAAGTTGCTTTGATGAATAATTTTTCGTGACTGACTTGTCAAATCAAAACATTGCCGTTCTCCGACACTACGTAATTCCTAGTTTAAAATTACGTCGGGAACGACAAAAAAATAAAATTTACTGACAAAAAGAGGTCGAAATAGACAACCGTCACATCCTTAAGACGATAATTATGTCGGTTATTTAAGTTTAAGGTCTTTTATATGCCATGTCCCTAAATTATTACCAGCACCGTCATCGAGATCGTAGACTAAAGGGGATTTTTTTGCAATTATTCGACACTTGTTGAACTTTGGAGCTAGCTTTTTGGCAAAACGGTTATCTTTATCACTCTGATAATACGTCCGTTTCCATACAATGTCACCAACGTTAAATTCAGCTTTTCTACGTCGTAAATTGTAATTGGTGCAACTTCTAGAATGAGCCTTTAGTAACTCACACTGAACTTTCTCGAACATTTTCCGCAACATACCGAGGTTTTCAGCATACTCGTCGCGTGGTGCGAACACTAGTTCATCCGAAAATTCCACATTTGAATAGTGTGAACCGCAGCTGACTAATTCTCTACCAAAAGAGCTGGTGTAAAACTTGTTACTTCGTTTACTGAACTACTTAACGCGAACTGAATTTTGGGTAAATTAGAATCCCAAGTTCGGTGATCGCCTTCCACAAAGGACGCGACAGCTATCATTATTGTTTTGTTATATCGTTTTACCATGTTTACTTGTGGAGTATATTTAGGCGTGAAGCGAACCGTGCGTGGAATCCCATGGACGAGAAAAACATTATCCTCCAAAATGCGGGCAATAATTTCTGCACTAGCACGCCTAATTGGAAATAGGAGAGTGTATTTAAATAAACAACACGTAACTACAAATATATAAGTATTTTGTTTACGAGAGACAGGAAGTGGACCAACGAGGTCCATGCTAATAATTTGAAAGGGTCTAGAGCATTCTTTAGGTTTACCTAAAGTGCCTAATGTTGGATGCGTAGGATATTTATGGGCATTACAAACATCACAATTTAAAATAAATTTGCTCACATCACTGTGCATTCCTGGCCAAAAAAATTGCAAACTTATTCTTTTATGCGTCTTAAATATACCAAAATGACCAGAAATAGGTTCAGAATGATTCTTGGCTATTATTTCTGTGCGAAATTCTAAGAGTACTACTTCCTTCCACTCGAATTCTCGCATGCACTCGACAGTTGTCATGAACGTAGGAATATACTGGCACTTCTTCACGTGGGTAACCTGTTCGCACTGTCGGTAACATAGATTCTTCTAATAGTTCGACATACTTTATTGCGTTTTTCCGAGGATAAATGTGGACAAGCTCGCCTACTCCTCCGACATACATCCAGCCTCACATATTCGCTGAAATTCGGCCAGATAATTGATTAGGCACGACGTAATCTTCTGTGTAACGCGTGTTATTGTAACGCCACCAAGTTAAGTGACCGTAACGAGAACGTCCAGTCGAAGTCTAAATAAGCGTGTGCAAAATTCAATCTCACCTGTTTTATTCATCATATCGTTATATCCGTTAAGGCTACTTTCTCAGCATAATGTCTGTAATGCAGTCCAGTGCCGTGCAAATAATTTCTTATGGTTTGTAGACAGACGTCATATTTTGCCGCAAAATATCGGGTGGGAGTAAATGGATGCCCTTCGTAGTGGTATAACATGTCCACTTTTTGTTGGTTCGTGAGTCGGCGAAAACCCTGGTATGTCATTATCTGTTCTCAAGGATGCCCTCTTCGGCGTGCTGTCTGATCCAAGTTCTTACTGTGTTCCTAGATATATTCAATTCTCGTGATATTTGTCGTATACTCGTATACGTATATGCCTTCCTCACTTAAGACTTATAATACGAGTTCTTTGTTCTTCTAAATTGGCCATTATTTAAACTTTAATTAATTATTTAGTTTCTACTCTTTCACGTTGATTGACAACTTGACATTTGACGCACTCATATTTTTTTTCCATCTTCAAAAAGGTAAGGTTATTTAAGCATGAGCCAGGTCGAGGTTCAAACAATGACTGAACAAAGGTTAAAATTGTATAAGTCTGCGACCTGTATTGACGTAATTTTGTTAGTATCTAAAAGGTCCTAAGTGCATTATACGCCAACGTTTCAAACGAATTATAAGCAAAGGTTCGATAGTACACTAGTTGTAAGAAGATGGTAAGCTGCAAGAGTGTATACGGTTGCATCCCACACCAGTGGCCTACTCATCCTCAATATCATATCATACCGTCAGGCTGCATGCCATCGTCACGCAACAGAGCCGACGATTCAGGAACCAAGGAAGTGTTGGAGGTAACAAGATCCCGATGTATGATGTCATTTAAACTTGCATGGCGGAATATTCTGCGATGTGCGATTTAAAGTGGGATTTGTGGAACTGAATTGTTTGACATAATATTCCAGTGCATTTCGGCTTCCGAAAGATGAGAAATCTCGGCCGTAAATGAAGAAGAAAGAGTTTTATCGATAATATCTTTATTACTGTAAATTAAAGCTAGAAAGGCAGAAAAGAAAAAAACATTCGAATTTCTAAAATATTAAAACGCATCGGTAAACTGGCTTGAACGCAGGAATTATGATCAATATGTATTTTGAAAATAATTGAAAGAGTTGGCTTATTTTTTTCATAGAGAACCGAAAGTAAATTGGTGCGTCTCCAAAATTGTGAGCAGCGAAAATAATAAATGAATTTTGGCACAAATAAGCAATTAGAAAGGCCATATGCCTTTTACATTTTACGTATTTAATTGTGACAGACGGGAAGATATTTTTGAAAATTGTGAACCTTTGTTAGTTATAAAGCTCTGAAAAGACTCATCGAAAATTGGTGAACCTAGGAGCTGAAGTGAAGATTTCTCAATTACATTGGTGCTGGGAGCAATTTATTGAAAGGCCTGAATAATGCTTTCTTTATTGTTACACGAGTCGGTAACAAATAGCTCACATTTACCAAAGAGGTCAATTTGGGCGATTTTTTCAATCAAAAGCTTCAAGTCATCAAGAACGACACTAGAATCTTCTCCTTAGGTTCTGTGGTCAAAAATATATACGGGCGTTTCACAGCCACCTCTGGTTCCAAAACCTAATTCCTTGGGTTGAAAATAACTCACCAGGTTTCCATAGGCAAGACAAAAACAGACTTTAGCAGCAAGGCGGCACAGACAGGCGGTACTATCTACTGCGATATGCCAGATTCCACCATCTTTTTCTCTAAGGATGATTAGATGGGCCCGAACAAAATCGACCTTATTTTATTGAGAACCTTTCCTGAAATGAAAATATTTATGAAAGCAGTTAAATTAATCACCTCCCTCCTATCTACACATGCTACATACATATTTATAGAAACAAAGTAATTTGAGTTTTATTGGGCCTTTTTTGGGAACTTTGGGCCCATTTGGAATTTCCAAGAATAAAATAAAATTCTAGAAACAAAGTTTCAGAGCTTCTTTCATTTTAAAAACTCAAAGGAATTATAGCTTTCATGGCGAAACAAAAAATAAACAGGACTTATTAATACATTATTTGTTTGAAACGGTCTTCAAATGATATGCAGCGAAATCTACAAATTAAAGTTAACTGAGCTCTGCGATTTTATTAAAACAATAAAAAAGCTATTTTAATCATAGGAATAAATTTTTTGAGAAAATGTCTTTTTCTGATTTCTTAATTAATCTTATAATTCCAGTTCTTATTCTTTTTTTTCTGTTAGTTTTTCTTAATATGTCATAGCCGGTAAACGGAGACGATATTCACCCGATGGTAAGTGGCATCCTTGCCCATAGACATCATTAACCGTATATGTTTATAATTAATTGATTGTATGTTATTGATTGTTAATTGATTGATAGTATATATTGATTAATTTATTATTATTTATTGATGATCAATCAATGATGCGTTGCCAACCGTAGGCTTAAATTGCTTTGGTAAGGGGTGTAAGGGGGAGTTGCCTACCATCGAGACTCTCCAAATGCCAACCTTCGCTGCCCGTGGTGCACCCTGCCGGACAGCGGACGAGGCTAAGGCGACCGATGAATGGCGGGATAACCATTTTGCAAGTGGTAGGTTTCGACCGCGGCTTGCACCTACCCTCTAGACAAAGCCATGCCGCCAAGTGACCTAGTCACGTTCCGGCATGATGTCTTGCGTCCATGCCATTGGATGAGAATAGGTCCGAGTCATTGCGCAACTTATGAGAGCCGTTTGAACTCGAAGGGTTATGATGCACCGGGTGGCTCATTCTGGAGGGCAGCGGTATCCAAAGAAACGGTGCACCGCTGTTCGAGTGCAGGTTGTAGGGGGCCCCACTAGCGTTCTAGCCATTCCTGAAAGGCTGCCCCACCGCCAGATTGACACCGCCGTTTGACACCGGAAAAGTAAAAAAAGAAAAATAAGTGCCGACAGCGGATGCACTCCCTCTCCCTAAAAGTACACTTCTCAACATCCGAGGAGTGCACTCAAATCTCCACGATGTCCACCATCACCTTGAGACAGAGAGGCCGCACTTATTTTTTCTGACAGAGACGCAGATCATTCGGATCTGGCATACCTGCATTATCCAGGCTATACCCTGGAGACCAAATTTCTTCCCAATGCGGGCGTGTGCGTGTATGTCAGAAACGAGATCTGTTGTCGGCGTCTCCGATACTTGGAAGTTCCGAATTTTTCTGTTTTATGGGTCTATGAAGATACTGGCCGAATCGTAAACGCCACTATTTACTGATCACACACGGGAGCTCAGGAGACTACACGACTTATTGAATATCTTAGTGATACTGCAGATAGGGTCCAACGACGCTATCCTTCTGCGCAGTTGGTGTTCCTTGGGAAATTTGATGCCCACCATGGAGAGTGGCTGTGCCCGTTCAAAGACACCGACCACGCTGGCAGAGAAACCTATCGGTTCGCAGTAACTCATGGTCTCTCCCAGCTTGTCCACGAATCTACGCACATTCCTGACGTTGTTGACCATACTGCGTATTGCTTGGATTTTCTGCTGACAACCGATCCAGACAGATTCTCGGTGTACGTATTTCCGCCATTAGGGACATCCGACCACTGTCTGGTGAAATCTGTGTCGCAATACTCGCCAACCGATACCAGCCCAAAAGACAATAGGCGAGTACGGCGGTTCAAGTCAGCAGATTGGGATGAGATGCATCACTTTTTCGCCTCTTATCCTTGGCGGCAAGCTTGCTTTACTTCTGATGATCCATCGTGCTGTGCTGATGCTGTCTCTAGTGTGATATGTCAAGGTATGGAGTACTTTATACCGTTCTCTGATGTATCCCTGTAGTTCAAAGCCCGCCCATGGTTTAATGCTGATTGCCTCCTAGCTGAAAAGCGAAAGCATGTAGCATACCAAACCTGGGCTAGCACTCGCAGAAGCAAAGCTATGGATCTCCCAGCTAAGAAGCAGGCGTACAATGCTGCTGCCACGTCCTGCAAAAAGGTGATCAGAAGCGCTCGTTTCGACCACATTGGCCGTATCGGGGACAAGTTATCATCCTATCCCACGGGGAGTAAAGCTTTCTGATCCCTCGCCAAGTAAGTTCAGATGAACTTCAGTTGCCCATCACTGCCACCACTGCAAAGGCCTGACGGGTTTTTGGCCCACAGCGCAAAAGAGAAGGCAGATTTGTTCGCAAATCTCTTCGCGAAATGTTCACGTCTAGATTCAAAAGGTAAAAGCCCACCCAAAAGGGCTTTTGCCAAGATGGAGGCCGTCCAAATTCACCAGAAAGAGGTACTCAAATCCTTACTAAATCTAGATGTGAATAAAGCCAGTGGTCCGGATGGCATTCCCGCAGTGGTTTTAAAGCACTGTGCAGCCGAGTTGTCTCCTGTTTTGACACGCCTATATCGGCATTCTCTAAGGACTGGAAAAGTTCAAAAATCATGGAAGTTTGCAAACGTACAGCCCATACCAAAAAAGGGCAGTCGAGCCGACCCAGTCAACTATAGACCTATCGCAATCACTTCCATAATTGTATTGAACGTGTATTGAACCATCGTCTCCTGACGTACCTAGAGACCAATGAGCTCCTCAGTGACAACCAATATGGTTTCCGCGGAGGACGCTCACCAGGAGACCTTCAAGTGTACGTCTCGCATCTATGGAGCATGGCCTTGGAAGGGCACGGAGAGGCAATAGCCATATCCTTAGATATCTCCAAGGCTCCACTGCGTATGGCATACCATCTGGATTCTGCGACTGGATTTCTGATTTCCTGAGGGAACGGTCAACTCAAGTTGTCGTCGATGGCTTCTCATTGGACCTTATGGCGATCAACGATACCTCAGGGATCTGTTCTCTCTGCAAAATTATTCCTGCTGAACATTAATGACATTCTTTTATCAGAAGGCATTATTGGTTACGTCGACTGTTATAGAGTCCAATGCGCTAGCGAGTCCAAACCAGATCCAATTTCAGAGAGAGTGGATGATCGAACGGGTTGATTTGACACTATGTAGGATTTCCGATTGGGGTGAGGCCAACTTTGTCAAGTTCAACCCTTCCAAAACCCAGGCGTGTCTCTTCTCCGGTAAAAAGAGCACATTCAACTTGACGCCCACTTTCCAAAGTGTATCTGCACCGATCACAAACCAACTAGGGCTTCTAGGCATGGCCATCACGTCGAAACTTAATTTCCGTCAACAGATTGAAACCATGGCACAGCCAGCTTCCAAAAATTTGAGAGTCATCGCAGAGGTCCGGCGGTCAACTCCGAACAGCTGCTCAACCTGTACACAGCCCAGGTTCGATCTTGTATGGAGTACTGCAGCCATCTTTGGCATGATTCCGCAAAATACCATCTTGAAGCGTTGGATTCTGTCGACCGAAGGGCACGTAGACTCATAAGTGACGACAAACTTACTTCTTCGAGACTGCAAAGTCTCGAACATCGTTGAAAAGTTGCTAGTCTATCGGTTTTTAACAGATTGCACTTTGGAGAGTGTGCGAATGCTCTTTTTCAGTTGATTGAACCTTCCCCCTGTCTCCACCGATTACCTAGACGCAAGCAGAAGTTTCACCCGTTTGTGGTTAGCGTGCCGAAGAGCCGAACTAAACGGTTCGATAGCTCATTTTTGGTTCGTGTTGCCAAAGAGTGGAACGATTTGCCTGCGTGTGTTTTTCCAGACAAATATAACCCTAGAGTTTTCAATTGTAGAGTGAATACGTACCTCTTGGAGAGGCGTGTTTGATCCTCGTCTTCATCGTCACTTTCCATCAGGTGAGATGGAAGACAAACGCCTGCTAATTATTAATAGTATAAAAAAGGTCATAGGCTCCTTGGAAAAAATCCAATAAGCTAGATTTCTGAAACTACCATAAATCACTAGTCAATCAAATAAATAATCATCGTTTGCATCGGCTTGACAATTTACGGGAAACCCCATGTAAGTAAAGTAAATGTATATAAAGTGATAAATAAAATCATAAATCTGACGAGCTTGTTTCCATTGAAAATTTCAAAATGCTGTTACAGCATAATAAAAAGTGGTGTATATTGTAAATTTTTTATAAAGTGGTTTGGTGTGAAGGCTGGTAGTGCACACATCAAAAATTTTTACGGTTCAAGTACGTTTTAGACTATTTCTGCATATTTGATTTCACGATTTAAATAAAGAATTTTGTTTAAACTTCAGGCTTGTTAATAAGCGATCAAACCATCCGACATCGTTTACATGAAGTGGGTATATGTTCCCGAAGGCTGCTGAGAGTCCTACAATGGGCTCGTGCACACAGAGTTTGGGAGGCAGAAGACTGGCGTTGTTCTGGCGACTCGTTTCGGAATGAGGCCGGTTACAAGACGCATTCGAGTTCGGATCAGGGACAACCTCAATTTTCAGATTTATGTGGATAGGATCGATTCAGACGTAATCATCCCTTTTCGAGGCAGGTCGAATAATTCGTTTCAACTAATGCACGACAATGCACTTTCTTACACGGCTAAAGTCGTAACACGCACTCTTACCGAAGCTGGTATTAACGTCGTATGTCTAGGCCTGCTCCATCACCAGACCTCAATTCAATTGAGCACGCATGGGATATGATCCAAAGAAGAGCCCTGCCGAGTATGGATGCCGTGCACACCTCACAACAACTTTTTGACTTGTTGGAAAGCTCGTATGCGGCCATTCATCGTGGTGATTGATTTTGTTGAACTGATATTAAGCATGCCAAATCGCATTGTGTTATTCGTGTTAATGGTGGAAGCACAGACTATACATTTTTTATCTATATAATAAAAATGTATAAAACTTAAATGTTTGTCCTTTTATGCCATTTGATTGACGCCGTTAATTTGAGTAAATTTCCCATAATTAGCAAAAACAACCATTTTTCTTAATTTTTACCATATATATTTAAATTTAAACATACGAATTTAAGTAAAAAGTAATTCTGGTAGATTCGGTAAATACTGATTCGATGATATTTTTTTACAAAAAATTTGCTTGATCTCAGATACTTTTAATGTGTATATTTCAGCCGTTCTATGTTTTTTCTGACGCTGAAGTTGTCTATGAACTGTTTCCCTTTTTTATTGATTTGTATTCGATTGTGTGAAAATTCGTAATTCATATTAGGAAAAGCATAAGTTAGTTTTTTGCGCCACAAAGCTGTGCCATGTATATAGCTTTTCATCGTCTTTTAGATGAAAGCAAAATATAACCTATGTAATGAATTTTTTTTGTGCCTGTAATTAAAATCGCCTTTCTCAATAAATCTTCGTTTATAGAGATCTATTTACATCATCTAACTCGGGATTAATGGTATAATCGTGTTTCATGGAAGGGGAATATCTCAAGGACAAGGTCTTGGAATTCTACTTTAGCATTGATCTTTGTCAGGGAAGACTCAACATTGCGTCATACTTTTTTAAAGAAAATAACTAAATGTTTTACAAAAGATTTTTAAAGACTGTATTAATATTGCGAAGAGCAATAGAATTGCTTAGGACAGATTGCATCACAATCGTAACGCGAGGTAATACGTACCTATTCGGCGTTTGAACAATGCACTAAAATAAAAGACTGGCGAGTTTCTTAGTTAGTGTTATGCGTCTTTTACCTATTTGTTAAAATGCTTTCGGTTCCAGTAATTATCTCAACGATGTGAATGAATGGACAATTAATAATGCATGTATATAATAGAATGGACTGTCAGCGACGGGTCAACAGAGGACAGGAATGAGATTTGAATTGTTCGACATGCTGAGCTATCTGCACACAAATAAAAGTTTTTGGTTTTACAGTTAGTTAGTAAGTAAGAAGATTTTTAAGACATCATTAGGGATACATTTTTTGTTATCAAAATTTGAATTTCATCATTTTGCAGTTTATGGTACAGATGGATTTTAATTTCACAGCTGAAATGCAATTGCAATAGCAATGCAAGGCAGAATCAGCAATGTCAAAAGCTTATATTTTTGTTGCTTTAAAATATATTTTATAGCAAACAAGCTCTATCTACCTTTTAAGTGACGGTAAAGTTGGAAATGTTTACTTTATTTTACGTTAGCCACGCCGCGAGCCATAACTAGTCCTTAATAATTTCTAAAGCTTTCGCACTCGACAACGGTTTTAATCGTTTATTCTTTGTTGTTATTCTTTGTTATTCGACAAAAAGGCGGCGAGTGGCCCTCGTAAAAGCTACAAATTGTTTAACTTGCAGATATTTCTGCTAATTGATTTTTGAGTTGTTGATAATTGTATGTGACTGTAGGAATAAAAGAACAGAAATCTGGATCACATTAGGACTACAGCCAGTTTTTTCAAGGTATAAAAACTACTGAACGTCGTTTTTGAGGTTATTGATTTAATAAAAATAGTACAAGCGTTCCTTGTTTTAAATATTACTCAAAATATTAGTATAGAATATTACGTGGGTAGCGGATTTATATTTATATAACATTAGGATAAATGTTCTAAATATGAACCCCTTAGATCTGCTCGCGGCTTTACTCACCTTTGTCTTCGGGCAGAAATTTTATGCTTGAAATATTATTTTAGTAAATCTTAAGAAGCAAACGTCAATAACTAGATTATCAGCATAAGTGAATAAATTTCTTAATAAGAACAACTTCAATTAATCAAAAACTACAAATTATAAATCCAAAGTGAAATTTGATTTACAATATTTAATAAACTAACCAAAACCAAACCAAAAAAACAACACAAAAAGAACAGAATTCAAATCAGGTTGATTTTACCAAATTTGACAATTTAGAACACACAACAGCCGAACTTAATGCTTATTTGACAACAATTTCAAACTTATCACAAGCCAAACAGTAAAAATGGCGAAGTCTGCAAAACTTTAAAAATATGGAAAAGAAAAAAAAACTCAAATCACATATTAACGAATAATACAAATAAATAAGCAAAGAAAAAAAGCGAAACTGAAACAATAAAAATTTCATAATATTCGTTTCTAACTTCCAAATTAATCCTAGTAGTCTTTACTAAACTTCACACCCAGGACTATAAGTAAGATTAAAAACAACTAAAAAAACTAAATAAAAATAAAAATTGTATTTAAAAATAGACAATAATTCAAGTAACCAAACATAACATCGTAAACAAAGAGCATAACTAAACTGAACTAAACATTAACTAAAACAACAACGAAACATAATTAAACAAACCTAAAATAAACCGTATTTCTCGTTTTCTTATAGTTAAAGAAAGCACCAAATCAAAGTAAGCAGTAAAGTAAGCAGTTAAAACTCAGATATATTAGGTCTTTACCTATGAAATTGCCGTTTTTCACGAAATAAATGGAGCGTAATTTTTTTATATATTTTTTATTTCTATTAATCAAAATAATCACCCATGCAATCAATGCATCTTTGCCAACGCATTGGTAGCTTATTGATGCCTTTCTTGAAGAAATCAGCTGGACGGGAGGCAACAAATTCTTCAAAGGCATTTTGTACTGCCTCTCGGGTATTGAATTTTTTTCCCGCCAAGAAGTTATCCAAATTCTGGAAAAAGTAGAAGTCTGTAGGCGCAAGGTCTGGTGAGTACGGCGGATGAAGGAGAACTTCCAACCCCAACTCTTGTAACTTGGAGACCGTCTGCTGTGCAGTATGAGGTCGCGCGTTGTCGTGCAGGAGCAGTGGAGCCGAACGATTGACCAAAGCTGGTTGGAGACGTGCGAGCTTCTCCATCATTGTGTTCAGTTCTTCACAGTACACATCTGCAGTAATGCTTGTCCCGTTTGGCAAGAAGCTGTGATGAATTACACCCGCGTTAGACCACCAAACAGTGACCATCACTTTTCTAGGGTAAGTTTTCGTTTAGGGCATTGTTTGGGTGCTGAACCAGTGTCAAACCAACTTGCTGCAACTTGCATCAAACAGGATCCATTTCTCGTCACAAGTAACAATGCGGTTCAGAATTCCTTCATTTGTATGCCTGCTGAGCAGTGCAAGGCACGTCTCCACGCGTACTTCGCGCTGGCGGTCATTGAGTTCGTGGGGTACCCATTTGTCAAGCTTTTTTACCTTGCCAATTTGACGCAAATGGACCAATATTGTTTTGATGCTAACGTCGAAAGCTGCTGCTAATTCAGCCGTGGATTGAGTTTCATCAGCTTCCACAATTGCCTTTAATTCGTCATTGTCGACCAAAGTTTTCGGACGACCACGGGGTTCATTTTTCAGGTCAAAATTTCCAGAACGGAAGCGGGTAAACCAATAACGGGTGGTGCGTTCGTTTGTAGTGTTCGCTCCGTAAACGTCGTTGATGTTGCGTGCCACTTGTGCCGCTTTGCTGCCACGACGGTACTCATACTCCATAATTACTCGAATTTTTAACTTATCCATGATGACGAAAAATGTTCGAATGCGTTGAAAACAAAACACTAACTATTAAACAAATGGCGATTTTAGAAAAAGAATTCCATGTTTGTCAAATAAAATTAATTTGAAATTAGAATTATCAGTCAAAAAAAAAATATTTTCATTTGAAATTGCCAGTACGGAAAAACGGCAGTTTCATAGGTAAAGACCTATTATAAACAGTTTATTCAGTCAAGAAAACAAATGAAGTTAAATATAAATTTACTAAAGAACACAAACCGAACTTGAAGTGGAAAAAAAGAACGGAAAAATTTTAATTATACAAATACAACTCTACGTCTCTTAATTGTCTAGAGAACAAAGAAAAATTAAACCAATTAAAACTTCATAAGTACAGAAGTAAGTAAGTCAGCACTAAACCCCAGTTACCCAGCAAAACACAGTAGGTAAATACGATATCACAAAGCTAAAACAAGATTACCAAAAAGATTAGTAAGCGAATCTCACATTTTTCTAAGTTCTAACCTACATTTGACGTTTAGTATGCTGGCAGTACGCTAAAACTTATTAGAACGGATTATTTAGAAAAAATATATCTAAATACCAAAAAAAAGTAACGAACACGAACTTAACGTATTTCTAGTATTAAAGAAGCAAAAGATCAGTCAATAAATACCAAAAACAATAAAGGGAATCTAACTCGGAGATTGTAACCTTGTCGTTTTTACTAGATTTATCATTTAGAATTTAGATATTGAAGTGTAAGAAACAAAATAATATCAATTTTAAATTAACTAACTAAAAATAAAACAAATTTAATAAATTCACTGAATTATGAATGAACCGATTACTGAATTACTAAAATTTACTGAATCCAAATACAAACCTTCACAAGATTATGAAATAAAACAAAAAAAAACTTATTAATTGCCTAGTTCTCTTTGAAGTTCATTTGATATCCGGCATAAACTCGTGATCCCGCTTAAATTTAGAGATAAAAGTTAGCCTATAATATCTACATGGCCTATATGATGACCTAGTTATATTCCCTCCATATGCCGAAAATCATTTAAATCCGTTCCGCCTGTTTTTGCATGATTGAGTTACAAACACCCAAATATATACAAATTTTCAGCTTTATAATATTTGTAGGGTTGTGAAGTTAAGTGAAGGTAATGGTGTAAATGCCACCTGGTGTACTAAACAGGAAACGTCATAGCTAAATAATTTATGCCATTGAAGAGACAAACATTTATTTATAAAAAAGGATTGGAAACTACTCCAGCGTATAGTCAGGCACATATATGCAGTGTAAGTTTTTTTTATTGAAAAAGGATTAGACGTTTGTCTTCTATCTCAGCTGATGGAAAGTGACGATGAAGACGAAGGTGTTACACGTCTATCCACGAGATACCTATTCTCTCGACGCTTGAAAGCACTGGGACTATAGTTTTCTGGAAAAACAGACGCAGGCAGTTTATTCCACACCTTGGCGACCCGCACCAAAAAGGAACTATCGAAGCGAAGGCCTGTCTGCGTCTAGTAGTGCGATGTAAGAAAGGTGTGGGTTCAACCTGATCAAAAAGAGCATTTGCGCACTCTCCAAAATGTTATCTGTAGAAGACTGCTAAACAGGCAACTTTCAGTATGTATGTTTTATATACTGCGGCTTTCGTATATTAATCAAGACTTTACAGTCGAACTTAAACACCGCAAACCGATGTGGTGTCCAGTGTGAAAACCACCTTAGATTTTTTTTTAAAACATTTTAGTCAAAGCATACTTTTCAAACTCTCATACTGAATATTTAGTTGTAAGAAAACAACTTCTAACTAAGTTCAACCATTTGTAATTAAAAAATTATTGTAGACAAAGATTTGTTTTTATGTCCTTTATCGTTTTGTATGTTTTGATAAAATAAGTAAAAAATAATAACTTGAATGAGAAAAAAAATTTAAAACGTATCCCCAATATTAGGATTTTTCTGAAAGTGGTAAAGGTACTTTATTCTATAGGCAATTCTTCAAGGTGTCCAACAGTTTAAATAATGGTTAAATTCCATAACTGCAAGTTACCCCGCGACTCGTTCAAAAGAATAAGAAGATAAAATCGCCTGCCATGTGGAGGGGTTGAATTTGACCTCATATTTTTATCCGTAGAAGTTTTCTAGAGTTTGTCCAGTTGACGCCCAAACACAATATATCTCTATCATGTTCATTTTATTGTTTCGGTAGAAAATAATTACTATTTTGAAAGTAGAATAATTTGTATAAAAAATATACAAAACGTTGACATTTGCGATCCAGAAACGTAAAAATTGATCTTCTCTTTTATAAATGAGTAAAACGGCCTTTTGGTAGACCTTTTATTAAAGTGCATAGTCGTAAACAAGCTGAAAATAAAGCTTAATTGGATGTGGTAACACGACACAGAGGCTCGCTCGAACTCATTTCGTAAATACAAGTTATATAATTTAGAATATTAAAAATTCAATAGATTTAAAAATAATAGTGAACTGGCAAATTGGGTACTGGAATGAGATAATTATTAGGATAAACTAAAAACGTTATCTAGAAGGAATCATTCAGTAGAACCAGTTATTGTACAGCCCATACAATTGTTTTTTTCATACAGTGCAAACGTATTATCTTGTGTCATTGCATGCTGTACGAAAAGAGCATTTTTCTCATACGATTTTATTTATTTATTCGTAAAGCTCCACATTAACACACATTTCTAGAAACTATAGAAGTTATTGAAGTAGTAGTCGGGTGAGAGCCGACCGTGGCAGTAGGCATGCCTCATACGCCAGCAGTCCCAGGTTCGAGTCAGGGCATTCATTTGTGTGATGAACACAGATGCTTGTTCTCGGGTCATGGCTTTTTATATTTGTATATCTACGAGTAGGTATGCTTATTCTGGGTTTCCCTCACTTCGCTGTATGGTCATCTATAACACCACCTTTACTTACTTTTACCCCATACCTAGTATTTATGTATGGCCCCAAAGTATGATGTTATTAGAAAAATAAAGTCATCTCATAATAATTTACTATACAGCACGACTAATTAATGTACTACAAATTGATGATTAATTAAGTCCTTACTTCTTAAAACTCTACCAGCATTTAAAAAAAATTGTATTCCACAGGGAACTGAACCTTCTGACTCTTCTGTGTGGGGTCATAAAAACTGGATGGCCAAAATACTTATATCTATCTAATGTGTTTATTATATTAATCTGACTTGACCTACGTGCGGACTCTTTCGCACATATATGTCGCTGTCCCCGCACTAGTCGAGCGCCCCAAATTGCACACGTTTAATTGTTCATACCGTAGTTTCCTATTTCATAAGACCGTCGTCGTCGATCTTCGTCGCCGTCGCCGCTTCGGCAAGCTCTGCGTTCCAGGATTACGAGCCGTCGTAAGTTCTCCGTGAACAGGTGGCTACCTAACAGTGCTAACTAAGCCTGTTAGCGTTGCCCCGGTGCGCTTTATAGGCCCTTCAGGCCTTTAAGAAACCGGAAGTCCCGATCCCAGTGCATTGGGCCTTTCCCAGGGTGACGGAACAGTGCTGCTCGAATTAGGGGCGTCCCAACCCTCCTACCACAGGTAGAGAGGTTTAGGAAGTTAGTCTTCGTCGGTAGGTTCATAGTATTGACCTTGCGAATAAATTCGCCGATGGCCTCGCCACTTTAGGCACCCCCCTGGCCCAAATGTACTGTTAAAGTTACTTTGCAACCTTTTCCTTCAACTCGCCTCACTAAACCTACAGGCCCCTCAGGCCACCCCCATCCCTCAGACCTCTCTGGCCTTAGGCCCTCCTGCGTCCCCCACCTCTAGTGACATGGAGAATCGGACGCCCCTTCGTGCCGAAAACGAACTCCGAGCTACCGCTCGAAACAAGCCCCGACGTCCTCAACGCCCGCCCCGGTATCTTCAACACCCTCCGCGGTGCCTTCAACGCCCGTCGCCCCAGTGTCTTCAACACTCACCCCTTCCCCACTGATGTCATTCATAGTGACTTAACCCCCTAAGTCAACTCAAATGAAGCCTCACATCCCTCTAGCCATATTCCTCCAGGAAGAGGCAAAATGGTCCGAGGTATCCAACTTGTGCAAAGAGCACAAGATTCAATATACCCGAGCTTTCAACTCGGATGAATCTATTAGGATCATTGTTCCGATTTAAGACAATTTCCGAGCCCTAACTCAGCTACTCACCGGTAAGCAATATGCTTACCACACTTACGTTCACCCAAAAGTGCGTAAGGTTAGAGCGGTACTCAGGGAGGTCCTGTTCGAATAACGAAACTAACTTTCCACCGCTGCGTAGCCGGGCACCTCCGGCTACAAAGCCTACGCAACCCAAGCCTGCTCCAGAGAACTGGAGACAGCGCCCCGCTGCACGCCCGAATCCCACCCCAGCTCTTCGCCCATTCCCAATCTTCTTCTTAACCCTCCCTAGCAGACGATATGCATATCGTTTGCGATGCCATCAAACATATTGATGACAGGGAAATTTCAATACTAGCCCGCAAACTTAAGACTTCACGTTCGCCTACAGAGCGACTCATGGCTTTGACAGAGCATAGTTCCCTTCTCAGTTCATTATAGCTTTCAGCTTCGGCCGCTCTGCGCAGCCTGCCCAGACCGGCCCTACCTCAGGTCCTACCTCACTTTCAGTGCAGCTTTCACATCCGGCGGACAGCCCGTTAACGGGTCCCCACTAGCGCAACCCCTTCCCTAATCGGGTGTCTGATGAAGCGACACCCGATTAGTAATTATAATTGGAATTATGTTTTGTCGTTGTTTGTATAAATTTTGTGTATGCTGACATATCGCATACTCACTTGAGTATACGCAGACATGGCACACATGTGAAAATTAGCGCAGTGGCTAAGACACTGGCATATTATAATTTTTTTATTGGTTAAATAAGTCTTTTATTTTTTTATTCAATTTTTTTATCTTTTTTGTTGTTGTGTTTATTGTTTGGTTTTAAGGGTTTGTACCTTTTATTCCATTTTTTGTATCCTGTTCTTTCATTTATTTGCTTTTTGTAATTTGTTGTTGAATGAACGTTTAAATCTGAATTTGAATATTTTAAATAACCTATATAAAACATAAAATATTTTAAATAGTGAGCAAAGTGTAGGTCCAAAGCCAGTTCAAAATGAAACTAAAGCTCCATATCTGAAATTAATTATATTTTGAACGTAAATGGTGTTGATTCTGATGGCGCAAACTAAATTAAACTTAACTGAAATAAGTTTTATCCTTTCAAACTAAGTTTTTTATTCTGAAAACACCTAAATTGACATAACTAAAATATTAGTTTTACTAATAAAACAATTCAAGTTACTTATTTAGTGACTTTTTGCATTTTCCAATTCTGATGTATATAAATGTAAACTGAAATTAGAAAGTTCGAATTAAACACCGTAAATTTTAGTGGTCACTAAAATACATGTGCATTACATTTAGAACACTTTATTATTCACAATTAATTTAAAACCTCTTTTTTATTTCTTCAAAATAAATATGGCGAATTCTGTGGTAGCTGCTGTTGTAGAAAGGAGGGAAAGATAAATAATTTTATTTAAATTCGATCTCTTTACATTTCACATTTGGTACAGATGTATTTCATTGGAATAATGTAAAGAGAATCCGCACAGAGCAGTTGAGGATCCTTTGCCTTCTCCTTGTGTAGATCCCTTATGATATAATCACATAATTTTTATCTTATGAGATATTTTTACCCCCACAAGCAACCCTATCCTAGATTAAGTGAGCATACCAAGCACTGTAGGTTCTTACATTTTCGATTTCTATTTGGCCATAGAGTTGGGTATTAAGTTGTTCTAAAATAAAAATTTTTTTTCGTTTCCAGGTTTCGGCTTCTGGGTATGCATTTTTATATTCATTGGAACGATTCAAAGGAACAATATTTGGATCTTTGAACGAGTAACATAAGTAATGAGTGGCACCAAAAGGCTAAGAATAACGCAGAACTATGCAACAGGAGGCTAAAAAATAAATTCAATTGCCTACATTGCCAATCTACACTACACTCTACACTATCAACTGGAAGAAACTGCCAAAATTATAAAGACTTGCTAAACTTTATAAATTATGTTTTTAAATTCATTTGATGGTAAGAATTAAATATATTTTTTTATTTGTGAATGATTTTTAACAATTTTAACATCACATATAAGTTATTTTTCTTTCAACCATTCACATAAGATCCATATGGTCACATTTATGAACAGTTATACCTAACTTAGATATTTTTAAAGATGAACATGATGACCAACGAATCGAAAAGGGGTTGTGGTATGGCTTCATAGCTACACAGCTGAGTCAGATTCTGACTTCCTATCAGAAGCAAGAGACATCCAGCCTCTCTGAATACATGTACATACTCAGATATAACACAGATAATAATATGATGTTTAATTTACACAAAAATATTATTGTTGCAAAAATTGCAAGAGACTGTACGTATATGACATTCAAGTCATTGAGCTCGTGATTTTAAAAGTTATAGAAATGGTTTGAATAAAAACTATAAAAATGCCCTTGTATACAAAGAAAATAATGTATCTACCTTGAACTCCGGAAACAGTTTTTGTGGAAACAAAATATTAATTCTATGTTTGTACATCTAGTAAGGTTGGATCTCTCAAAATAGAATAAACCATTAATCGTGTAGCTATTTTATAGCTAGCATAAACAAAATTGGTTTTTATGTATGTTATTATTAGTCTTACTGTGAATTTTATCGTTATGTACTCCTAGTGTGCATGGTAATAAGCCCTTACCCACGATTAGGGATACCGTAATGATATTTGAGATGATAGATTATTTTGCCATGCTTATTTTTTACTATATTTTAACTATTATGGCTTAACGAAATACGATTAAATTCTTTTCACAGACAGAGTTCCAAAGTAAGAAATATAAATTTTCAAATACTTCGTAATAAAGTACAAGGCTAAAGAATTGAATCCTTTATGTACGTTTTCATGGATAATTTCCAAGTTTTCCTCTTTCGGGCTTATAACTTTTACCAACCCCAAACATCCTGACAACAAACATAAATGGTTTATTTACGATAAAGTAAAAAAGAGTCCTTTCGATATATATAGTAATAAAATTTCTAAATTCTATGATAATACAAGTTTTTCATAACTTAATGACTCACGATCAAATTAGATATACTTCATTGTTTACTTATTCAATAGACCACCCCTTTTTCTATTGTTAATAAAGTTGCTCGCTTGTTTCGCTGGGCTCTATACAAACGTTACAGAACTGGGGAGCTATGGCTGTTTCAGGAAGGAAATGCCTATTGTAAATCTGAAGGAACGCCAGTCCTCTTTTTGTTAGAAATCCTTGACTAAGAGAAACGATATATTTGCTGCTTAACATCACGTTAAGGCTCGGGCCATTAAACAATGAAAAAAGGTTAGGCGCAGGTGTTACGGAAAAAAGCTATACATAAAAATGTTCACTTATTTAATGGATATGATTCAGAAAACAATGTCTACTTTGATATTTCTTAACAAATATCAATGCAGCATGTAGAATAAATTGAGTACATAATTAATACTAATATTTTTTTTAGTGCATAAAAATGTTCTCTTATTTAATGGATTTGTTTCATAAAACAATGTCTACTTTCAAATTTTCTCAACAAATATCAATGCAGAATGTAGAATAAGTTGAGTCTATAATTAATACAAATATCTTTATTAGTGCATAAAACTGTTCTCTTATTTAATAGATATGTTTCATAAAACAATGTCTACTTTCAAATTTCTTAACAAATATTAATGCAGAATGAGAATAAGTTGAGTACATAATTAATACAAATGTCTTTATTAGTACATAAAAATTTTCACTTATTTAATGGACATTATTCAAAAAACAATGTCTACTTTCAATTTCTTAACAAATAATACAAATATCTTTCTTAGTGCATGAATTTATTTTGTTTTAGCGCTTATCAAAAATTAGGTTTAGGATAAACCTAAATTGGTTGTTACTATACTGTTTATAAAAAATATAAATGTTCGTTTAAAAAAAGTAATAATAATACTACTCCGGGCGAGATAGATGCTACAATTTTTGTGATAAATAAATAAATAACAATATAATATAAGAACTGTAGGAACAGTATAATATAATATAGAGTATAATATAATAGGAACAATATAATATAATAGGAAAACAATATAAACAATAATAATATAATAGAAACAAAACTAAATTTTTTGAATATATGAATTCCATCTCACTTCATTATAAGGATCATTATAAGGATTACACAGCCCGTAATTTCATAATACGAGGGAGGATTGAAAAGTTCGCGGCCTAAATAAGAAGACACAGAAACAAGGAATTTTTTATATTTATTTTTCTACATACTCTCCTCCTAGGTCACAGCACTTAGTCCAGCGGTCCTCCAAAGCCTTGATCCCATTTTAATAGAAGGACTCGTCAAGGTCTTCAAAAAAGGCATCTACGGCCATTTTGACCTACTCATTGGTAGAAAATTGCATTCTACGCAAGTTTTTTTTTTTAGTTTTGGAAATAGGTGGAAGTCAGAAGGTGCCAAGTCAGGTGAATAAGGGGGATGAGGAAGTAATTCGAAACCACAATTCACTGTTTGGGCCACCGATTCTGGAAATGTGTGAACAGGAGCGTTTTCCTGATGAAACAAAATTTTCATGGTCAACAATCCTGGTCTTTTAGACTTTATTTCTTCGCGTAAACGACGTAATAGTGTGCAGTAGTATGCAGAATTTATAGTTTGACCTCTTTCTAAGTAATCAACCAAGATGACACGCTTAGATCACAGAAAACCGAAGCCATTACCTTGTTTACTGAAAAACACACCTTGGCTTTCTTAGGGGTCGGAGATCCGGGTCTCTTCCATTGTTGGGATTCAGGAGTATAGTGTTGAACCCATGTTTCGTCCATAGTAACAAACCTTCCTAAAAATTCATTTAGATCCGCTTGCAAAAGCTCTAAACAGTATCTTAAAATCGTGAGCCGAGTTCGTTTCTGTTCAACTGAAAGGAGCCGTGGAACCCATCTTGCAGACACCCTGTGGAACCCTAATTCGTTAACTATCATGTTTTTTGTACATTTATATGAAATTCCTAAAGTTTCAGCTATCTCAGATACGATCAGATACTAGAGATAGATATTGTATACGACGGAACAGATGTTCCTGAAGTAGTCACCATATCTTTATTAATCTGATTTGGAGTTAAGTATTTCTTGTGGAGGTATTTGATCACGGCACGGTGTTCTAAACTATCTTAATGTTCAATAAAATAAATAATTACCCATGTTTCTCAGAGAAAAATTGCACAGAGACTGACAAAAAGTCTAGGTTTCATATGAGGATAGTTTTATAATAATATGACAACGCTATCTATGTTAGGCCACGAACTTTTCAATCCACCCTAGTACAGTTAGATTCTTATTTTAAAGCCAATAACCCAAATCACTTCTAAACATAGGACTACGAAATAAAGACTTTTGTTTTGTTATTTATCACGAACACTATTACAAGTATACATACAGACATAGTCTTCTCTCAAAGATTTTGATCCCATACGCATTGGCGAATAGTGAACATATTTTCTTCTTCTTTAATCACAAATTAATATACTCTTAAATTTGGACTGACATTCTTCCACTGGACAACGGGAAATGCTATTTGGGGGAGTCTCGATCCATCGGCGAGATGACGCAGAGTCGAGATGACTTTATTCGCTTAAAAATGGGCTTGTTTTCGTAGACTTTAATCCATTTCTTGCTTTCGCATTCGTATTTAATTGTATCTAAATTGAATAAAACACTTTTTAACTGGATATTTAACTGGATATTTATATATTAACTTATAATTAATTAATTATATAAGTATAATCAAACGCGATAAAATCCAGTCAAAAAGTGTTTTATTTAATATAATGCATAGTGAAAATTTAAGAAAGTAATAATAATAATAATAATATGAATCCCCAGACAATCACACCAACTGTATGGCCCCAAAGTAAGCTTGTCTAATGAATGATCATACAGCGAACTGGGGGGAACCCAGAATAAACATACATATATAAATATCATAAATATCATAAACATCTATGTTCACACAAATGAATGCCCCGGCCAGGACTTGAACCTGGGACCTCTGGCGTATGAGGCAGGACTACTAACCACTACGCTACTCGGTCGTCAAAAGTCTTATGTATGTAGGTCACAACTCAAGACTCAATTATCTTTATACGCAATACTTATAGTACTGTAAAAATTACCAAAAATTGCATCAGTATATCAAACTGTCTTGTGTACTTTATTCATTGTTTTTGTAATATAGGATAATCCTTTTAAAAAAGTTAATCGAATATAACTTTCTTTAATAGATACCAGCTGGTCGCTGAATTTGAGTCTCAGGTACGATTGAGCGTCTGGATAATTTTACAATTATTTAGCAATACGTTTACTTAACAATTATTGAACGTAATATTGTTAGTTGGGAAGGCACTAGAATATAGATAACTCAACCGTAAGAATAGTATTTGCTCAGTATAAGGACGTGTATGTCCTTGATCTCAATGAGTTCAGAGTTAAGCAAGATCAGTAACATTAATTTACTAACGAAAAGTTGAGACAAGTGCAAGTGTTGAGAATAGTGCAAGTCTTTAATGTGCAGTTTCAGCAGGTTATTTTTTTTTTTTTTTTTTTTTTTTTTTGCTGCCGAGGCACCCTCGCGGGAGGGAGGTGGAAGATGCGTCATGCATACCCGCCCGCAGGTAAATTCCTCTGCGGGGGGGTTATGTGGGACTCACCAGAATGGCACCTACCCACTAAAAACCACCTGTTGGCTGTAGTTATTACCGTTAGCCTTCATCGGAAGCGACACCCGTCGGGAAGGTGGGCGCGCTGGCGGAGACCCGCTAGCGGGTCTTCCGCCTGTAGTGAAAGTTGCACTGAAGGTGCTCAAAGGGACATGAGTTGGTGGCCGTTCTGGGCAGCCTCCGGTGAAGCCGGGGCTGGGCAGAGGTCGGCTGAAGCATGATTTGGGGATCAATTCATTTAAATGAACCTACAATGAATTGAGAAGGGAACTATGCTCCGCCAGAGCTAGCAAACGCTCTGTCGGAGTACGTGAAGCCCTAAGTTTACGGGCTAAGACTGCGATTTCGCTAACATCGACATTTTTAATAGCGTCGCAGACGATACGCATATCGTCTGCTACGGAGGATTGAGGAGTGGGTTTGTATGGGCGAGGAGCCGGGATGGGATTCGATGCGGGGCGCTGCCTCCAGTTTTCTGGGGCAGGCCTAGACTGTGAAGGCTTTGCAGCCGGAGGAACCCGGCTACGCAGCGGCGGAAAGTTTTCTTGAGAAAGGCGCGGGGCCTGTTTGGGTGCCGCCCTTTTGAAATTGGAGCGCATACAACGGGGTGCACGAGGGCAGCCCTTGTAATTTGCGGTGTGGCCGGACTGGCCACAAAGCACGCAATCGGGAGGAGAGGGAGTTTCAGGAGTGCGATTGCACTCCTTAGTGAAGTGCGGGACTAGGCATTTGACGCACCTGGGCGGTGCGCGGCAGTTGGCCGCCGCGTGCCCGTATAACTGGCACCGATGGCACTGGCCGGGATGACCGCGGCGATGAGGCGCCTCGATTGAGATCCCAGAGAGGCCGCAAATAGAGCTAACCCCTTTCAGGATCTCTCTGGACTTGGGGACGTTGGCGAGAATCACCAAAGCGAGAGGGTGTTGCCTCCCGTACTTGCTGTGCATTTTATGCACCGCGAGTGCCGGGAAGCCTTGGGACTGCAGATCCTCCAGGATGGCCTCGTTCGATAATTCGAACGGGATTCCCCTGAGTACCGCTCTGATCTCACGCTCTTCTGACAGAGCATAAGTGTGATAAGCATATTGCTTATCGGTGAGGAGCTTAGTCAAAGCTCGGAAATCGTCTATCGACGAGACAGTGATTTTAATAGATTCACCCGAGTTTACCGCTCGGGTGTAATGGATCTTGTGCTCATTGCACAATGTCGAGACCTCAGTCCATTTACCCTTTTCCCGAAGGAAAACGGGTGGTGGGACCTTGGCCTTGACAGAAGTTGGGGCCGGAGCGGGTGTTGGAGACACCGGGGCAGCTGGCGTTGAAGACGCCGCAGGGGGTGTAGGGACGGGCGTCGAGGGCGCCGGGTCTTGTTTCGAGCGCTTCTTAGAGCGCTTTTTAACAAGGGTGAAAGAGGGAGGCTCAGGGCCAGTTGGGGTGGCGTCCGAGGAAGACTCAGTCGCGGGTGCGCGCTTGCGGCACAGAGGGGCGTCTACTTCGCACTCCATGTCACTGGAGGAAGGGGACGCGGGAGGGCCTAAGACCTGAGGGGTCTGAGGGACGGGGGTGGCCTGAAGGACCTGTTTGGAAATCAATTCCTCGATGTGAGGGAGAAAGGATTGAAGTGTTTGAATCATTTTGGGAGTGCAGTAAGAGCTTTTAGCGTCGTGAGCAGCGACCAGCTGATCTTGAATTTCCCTAATGCTTAGGGAAGCCATTGCGGAGGGGTTGGGGAGGGACAATATATGAACCTAACAACGATGACTAACTTCCTAAAACCACCCTACACGCAGTAGGGTGGTTGAGAACGACGCGGCTAACTCACTCGAGCACGGCACTTGAAGTCCTGGAACAACGAATTCCCGTCGACGAAGCTCACGTTCCACGAAGTACGGTTAACAAGCCACTGATCGCCGTGAAAACGGCGTTAGAAACTTATTAGAAGTACGGTTAACGAGCCACTGTCCGCCGTGAAAACGGCGTTAGAAACTTAATACGGTAAACAACTATGAAATTTGGGTGCTCAATTAGCGCGGGGGCTAAAAGAGCGGGAAGGCGTCTGCGATCGACGTGCGCTCGAGAACGCACGCAGACCGAGACTGTTCAGCAGGTTACAATACTTAATATACTTAAACAAGCTTTTAAACATTTATATTTTATGTACAGGTCGTTGCAAAAATGCATTAGCACTATTCACGTGGATCCATCGAACAGGTGAATATCCAACAGATATTGAAGTTGCATGCTATTGGAAGGTTTCTATTATCTGGCGTTGGCACTATTATTAAATATAACGCAGCTGAAATATACAGTAAAATAAAATATTTCAGCAACAGTAAACAACTGGCCTGCCAACAGTACCTCCTGTTTTACGACTTTTAATCAGAAATAATTATTTACCGAACTCTCTTATTAAATTTTGTATAGTTTTCATTAATAAAATTTATGATTTAGGTTTTACGGTCAACTGACGTTAGCCTTTGTGTGTTTATTCTGGGTTCCCCTCAGTTCGCTGTATGGTCAAACATAGCACAAGTTCTGCTTACTTTGGGGCCATGCAGTTAGTATATTCTGATAGGACTTTTATTTATTTATACCACGCGCTATTTGCAATTTGCATTATATACACAATTTATAGAAATGTTTCAGTGTTTATTGACGCATACCAAAACTTTTTTGCTTATTTAATTCTCATGGTTAGGTATTTGTCAATCGGGAATTTCAAATTCAAATTCAAATGTATTTTAAGCCACATTTCACAAATTGTACTTGGATATGGTGGACCAGTTAACCCTAATGACTAATGACATTTATTACTTCTCTTTCATCTTTGTAGATGTATTTATAGCAATGATGCCCCCATATTTGATTTCAAACTAATGTTTTTTTACTAAAAACCAACAACTCCAAAATCATCCAATTTTAAATTAGTCTCCGTGCATGACAGCAAAAATAAACATAATTCGTCGTTGACAGGTTTTTACAGGGAATCCTACCCTTTATTTTTCCTTTCGCAATCTGTTTTGTACTGAAAAAGACCTTGTTTTGTTTTTTTTATGATGCAAGGCTTTCGAGGCCCTTGAATTATTAAGCCGAGCCATAAAAACTCTCTTACGGAAACCGCAAACACAACCCTTTGAAGGAAGCTTTCAGTGGCTTGGGTTTACGATGTTTATGTTTACTCATGCAGATAAATGGAGTCTTATTTCATTTACATAATACACTATTGGAACTAGTTTTGTGGTTCCTTCGTACTTCCGGATTTATTTACTATCATAAAGTAGTAATGAATATTGCAAAGGTTATACGAAGCACGTCATTTGAATTCTTACCAAATCAAATGAAAAATTGTGCAATGGTTTGTATGTCTCATTTTTACGAGGAGAAATATGTTACTAATTCGGTTTTTGATTCAATTGTTATTAATTTGTTCAGAACCTCCAAACGCGCGAATGGTGCTAGCATTGCGTATTGCTATTCTTTCAATGTTACCTTTTTTATATGTTTTTGTACATGGAGTAAAAAATTAACTTTCTGTTTACCTTTTGCGATCCGCTTTTAACACAGTTCTACCAATTGTAAGGTACTCGTACGAGTATTTCGGGATGATAAACAGATCAACAACGTCACAAGCCGGTAAAAAGATTCCAAGTCTTTAATTTTATAATGTAATTCATCAACAAAACTGAACTTATTCATAATTTACAAAACAAACAGTATAATATCTATTTCTAAGAAAACAATACATCTAAAATTAGATGTACGAAGAATTAATACTCAATGAAAAGATATTTTATACAAGCAATTATGAACATTCCACCCCCCTTCAATTTATAACACCTATTATCCTAGATAGAATCCTGGTGTCTAGAAATACCAACGTCGGCTTAGTTTAGGCACCAGTCAACCTTAATCAGCATGTAATAAAAAAATCAAACTGTATTTTCATTTCATTTCATTTCCTTACCGCCCCAGACAAGATCTTCAAATAAGAAACTCAATGACCACTATTTTATGTAACCAAGAAATTGTTTTAATTGTGGAACAAGTAAACGTATAATAATTATTATTTATTTAAAGGTCTGCACGCAGTTTAAGGCGAATATACCGCGGCATTATTATTATCATTATATTATCCAAGTGACATAAAGTCGAAAACCAATCTCGATTTTATGTCCATAAATCGTTCAGAATACTGGATAACCCAGCATTCTGGTTACAAAACGTTGAGAGTAAGGATTTATTTTGCAGTACAATGGGATGAGGTTGGATTTAAGAAACGGTGAGATTGAACAATTATTATTATCATCATTACTAGCAGCCGTTGCAGGATCAAGGCCTACAGTAATTTAATAGGCCATTTGTAATTTAATAGTCATCAATTGTCACTATCAATTAAAAGTAAAAAATAAATAAATAGTATGCTTCAATAGGGTAATCCACTTTTAAGCCGTTATTGTTTACTGTTTTTAATTTCCATGCTTAAGTGGTTTATAAAGGTATTTGCGCATCCACATTGATTTGGATTCAAAATAGGTTATGCAATTCTTTAAATAAAAATCACATGAAATCTGTATTGAATTCGTGCTAAAAAGGATTGTCTAATGGTAATCCACTCATCACTCTTGAAAAACCTAAGCTTACCTTCTTTTTATTTTTAACCCATTCTATCTCAGGGTTAGTATTTTTCAGAAAATTGTTTCATCAAATGTTGGGAATCGAAACACAATTGAATTACTTGAAGAAAATCGCTGGAACAGGCTTTTAGTTGTACCTTTTCTTTAAGTTATAGAAAGTTCCATTTTAGTCTTCACCCTATTATAGTTTTATCATTATTTGGTTTTAACTGTTTTGTACAGAGAGTAACAGAAAAACTTGATGTTTACTGAACTAACTACGTAATTAAAAAAAAAACTTATTTTGGTAAAAACTGTTCTAAAAGAACTGTGATAAATCTTTAAGTGCACTGGGTGCAGTTTCTTTTTCAAATCAGCATTTGTCGAGCTTTTTCAAAATATTTGTATTTGTAATACTTTAATAACTTTTTTTGAGATTAAAATTGTTTTAATCTCAAAAGGATAAAACCTTCTGAAACGCCCATCTACTAAAGTTTCGGAAAAATGGTTTATAACATTTCTCTATTTGAAGTGATAAACCCAAATAAGTACACACAAAACCTCATTACCTCAACTCAATATTTTATGTTCAGTAGCATCACATCTTAAAGCGTATTTGTGATATTCTTAAAGACTTTTCCGTAGCCCAAAAACAAACATTCCGTCAGTTGTTAAGAGAAACGAAAAAAAAACAGTTAAGATGCATGTTTGTAAGTCAATCCAGTTAGAGTTACAAAATTAATTAAGTGTTCTGTTATCTTTTAAAGTTATTTTTATTGTAAAATTGCTGTTCAAAGTTTGCAACCTTGAATCCTTCAAATAACGCCTATTATATTTTTTCACATAGAGTGTTCTCTAAGCTCCTAAAGAAAGCATAAATATTAATCATGATGACAGGTAACCGGAAAGAGGCGGCACTTTCTACATAATCGACAATTAATTCTAATAAGGCATTCACACTCAATTTACTTTTTATTGTCCAGAAGTGGTGGGCTTTGAAATACATTTTAGGTCAAAGAAAATAAAGAGATATCATTGCATCTTTCACATTTTACACTTAGTTTGTGTTTTGTTATGTCCATAGCTTCACTCACGTCGTATAGACCTGTCGACGTGTTCGTAAATGTGATGAAAAATTTTGAGTACGAGTTGTTTAGTCGTAAAAGTGTAGTAAACAAAGATTCTCATTTTTACATTTATAATAACACTTGGAATGATGGGTAGACGATATGTTGTAGCGGGGTGGTTGAACTAAACATTCTACTAGAGAGCTAGCTGCTTAGTTTATCGCTTTATGCTATAAATATCGTCTTCAATTTTCATAATGGTTCTTTGCTGGGTGTTAGCAGAACAGGCTTAATTCGTTCACTTGGCTTGCGCAAATCGCATGATATTAATAAGTTTCTTAGAAAATTTCTAAGCACTGGCAGATTCCTTCCTTACTAATAATATTCGTAACATGACGGTGAGACGGTTATCTGAACAAATCCATTCTATTTGGTCGGCTATCTGTTTAGTTGAATGTTATTTTATATTATTATAACAAAATATTCTATATTAATATCAAAACCTTTGTATCAAACGCACCTTGGAATATCTTATGGATAACTATTCCATCATCTTGAATGAGCGTATTGCATGACAAGGTAATCAGACAAGTTGCGAAGTTACCATTTTCAAAAACAATGAGGAACAAAAGACAGCTTTTTCAATGAATTCCATTATTTACATCAAAATTTTGCCAGAATCAACACATAACAAAACCACTGACTTATATTTATAACACTAGACTAGCTATTATCGAATAATTTTTGTGCCTATTGGTTTCGATTTCGTTTTCCTGGCGCTTAACTAAAATTAGTTAAGAGCCAGGAACTGACCCCTGTAAACTCAACTGTATTTCTAGGCATAACCTTAGACGCCAAACTCCCGTAGGGACCGCATGTTGATGGTTTAGTGAAAAGGCTTGGCTCTGCCTCATATGCTGTTAAAAAATGTGACAAATTTCAAATGAAACAACTGCTCGTTTAGTCTAATTCGGTTACTTCCATAGCCTCATGGCATATAGCATTCTGTTGTGGGGGAGTGCTGGCGACATCGATACTATATTTATTCTGCAGAAAAGGGCTGTTCGCGCAATCTATCAGCTCGGTCCAAGGTTGTCACACAATTTAAGGAAATAAATATTCTTACTTTCCATTCACAATTTATTTTAGAAAATTTAATGTATGTAAAAAAGAACATAACCTTGTTCAAAAGAAAAATAGATCTGCACAATGTTAACGCAAGAGGAAGAAATATGCTGGCAGCTCATAATAGCAGGCTTCATAAAGTCACTAACTCATTCATGGGTCAATGTATACCCTTTTATAATAAGGTTCCTGAGGTTATCCAAGGTCTTCCTACTGTCAAATTCAAAGAAACTATAAAGCAGAGGTTGTGTGCAAAAGCATATTATAAACTATACGATTATTTGGATGATAAAAGCCCTTGGGTATAATCCCCTCATTAACAGGATTGTACTAGTATTTGTAACAAAACATGTGTATTGTGTCTGTATGTTCGTTAAGTTCTTCGTTCCGATGAATATCTAAAACGTCATTGTCACTAAGTACGTCTTCTTATAGTAGCGTCGGGTGACGGGTCGCTCACATCTCTGTAATATGTTTGAGGAGGGCGATGGCTGGATTCCGCGTTAACTCGTGAACGGGTGCCGTTTGAGGGTGTTCGTCGTTTGGATACTTGGGGGGAGGGAGACTTGCCGAGCTAACAGATGCAGATAAGAATTATTTTATATAGACAAAAACAGAAATTTATTTTGAAATAAAATATACTTTTGAAGTTTCTTGCCAGTTCTTCTTCACGAAGGTTTTTCCGAACTGGTGGTAGAGTCATGTTTTATTTGATGTCAATAAGAACAAGTAATTGTCAAATAAAATGAAATGAAATAAATATTAATCGAATTAAAATATACAAAGGGACTTACCCAGTCTTTATATGACTTTGGGTCTGGCATTGCAATGATACAATTAGAAAATTAATTGTAGCATTTAAAAAGCAATGGCAAAAAAAAGTATTAAACTGTTTGATTTAGTATCTCCAGACTGAAAATATTCTTGTGAAGTCAAGTCGTTCCGAATATATTTTGTAAATATGTAAACATGTTGGATTATGACAAATTATTTTTTAAATCATTATTTGATTTTGATAAAATATTCAAAAAGTCAACTCTCGCTAGCTTTGTGGATATTTTAAATAATAACCAGTTTTCAAAAATATTAACTTATCAATGCATGAGACTTTTCTTGCATGACAACAAATATTTGATTTATTTGTCAGAACCCCTCTAAGGGTACTCGCAAGAGGCATTTAAAAATTGGAACAAATAATTACTATCTTTTATATGACAAACCTGTCTGCTCTCAATAATGGCAACGCAAATGCAAGGCAATTGCCCGCCATTTGACTTAGTCTTGTGCAACCCAGTGCCACGGCTAAATGTCAAATAAAACTTGTTTCCTCTTCTGTTTTTTTAATACCGTACAATGCCTTTTTGTGTGTTTAGACAGTGTACTAATTACACTCTTACAGTTAAAGAAAGAATAAACGTTTCTTTTCATGCGTCAGTAAAATTTGTTTATACTATCTTATTTATTATTTTATTTTGCTATTTAAAATGACGTTTTAAAATTAACATGGCTATCATTTCAACAAAGCGAGATGTAGTATGATTTTGTATGTGGGAGTAAAAGAGACAACGCTACTAGACTAACGCGAGACGTGACTACGTACTACGTCACGAACGCTCGCGCTCACGCTCCTATGTGCTTACCAGCGTGCTGCAGGTGCTCGACGCTGAGGCCGTCGTGGCCAGGTGATTTTCCGTAAGACATGCTGTTAATAAAAAAGGAAACCTGTTTTGCTGTAAAACCGACCAGTCATTACAACTGACCTCAGACTCGGACTCCTGCACTTCCTTAAGAGCTAATGCTGGTACTCTGAAATGCTCCATAAACATGTTAGCAATGTCTTTACAGTCACTCTTGCCTGCAATAGCAGTTGGAAGGCTAGTCCTAAGATTCAACTTATTGATGCTTTTCCAAAAATATTTAAATTTTTTTTCTTTAAGTTGTGATGCAATAATATTCATTTTGATTTGTTCCTCATTCATTACGTTGGCAATATTTCAGTTTCTTTTTAAAAATCCTCCTAGTATGACACATACTTTTATATAAATCTCCATGCCTAGGCCTACTACTAAGTACCCATAAATTAAATTTAAGACTAGCCTCCCTGTGAGCTGCTTTAACGTGTTATTCTACCTAGTTACATAATTTTTCTTTCTTTTTCTTTTTCTCTGTCTTTTGGTAAGACTACTTGCAGAGGCATTACTAAGCGAATCAATTATCGAAGAGTACAATTTATTTATAACTGAGTGGTGGTCTGTATTGTAACAAAGGTTATCACAGCAACCACTTAGTTTTGTCGAAAAGTCTATTCTTTAAAGATAGTCATTACATAAGCTATTATACTTATATATATACGTATATATTATATATATGTATTTGATGAGCGTTTCTGACACCCCAAATACATTTATTTCGTTTTTAACATTAAATAGGACCTTAACTATAAAAAATATAAAATGCTTACCTAAGCATTATTTATTTGCAATTAGAAATACCTACTTTTATTGGTTACTAAATCATTGAACCAATGTCTTGTTTGTTAATTATTTATTTATTAATTTTTTCATCAATATTTGATTGCTATGCAATATGAATTAAAGGTTTCTCAAAAAAATGTTAAATTAAAGTAATGAAAAAAATTATTTGCAGAGATATAACTTGAGCATTTAAAAATACCCCTTGAAATGATTTGAGGCAAACGACGAAGCATGTGTAAAATTTTTTCAAAAGCGTTTTTTCGAATCAACCCTCTTCAAGAAAATTAATACTCAAATTTTCCACTTTGCATAATTTGCTAAAAATAATAAAGCTGAAACACTGAAACATAGTAAATGCATTCCAAAATATAGCATAATATAGATATCGTATTGAAGCATATTTTAATATCTGATGACCCGCGCCAAAGAAATAATCTGAAGCCAAGGTCTTCTACATGATTCATTTCATTAAAAATAAATTCCGCTTTGACAATCCGCATGACTATTTGACACGCCCAGTATAGTAGGAGCCACGAACTTTGAAGAATTTTTACACAAGTAAAATGGAGCCAATTGAAAATTTGGCTTTAGATATCTATAAATATCTATCTATATATTATAAATATCACGATCAGTGTTACCAAAAATCTCGTGCCATGGCTTTTGAGCGAGATTAAAATGGCATTTATTTGAGTTGGTACAATCATACAAAAAAGATATTCCTTTGTAAGGTGTGAAATATTTTTAGACGATACCCTTTTTAGACGATAGTTTTTAGACTGCTACCTCATGGGATCCACCCGGATAAGATCTGCGCGTAAGCTTATGGTATTCACTCTCACTTTTTTGTGGTACTTGATGTCGAGAAATAAATCACCACAAAGCAGAAAAAATACTTTTTAAGTCCCCAAGCCAGGCACGAACCTAGGTTGATATGAAAACAAAAATAATATAACATAAACTGACCTTTAAACCACGATTTTTCCGATCCTGCCTGACACTCCCGATTCTAGGGTTCGAATCTAGTGTGGTGTGGTAAATCGATTTCAAAATTAAAATGATAGAAACGGAGAGTTTTGTCAACATACATATTAGTTGTTTTTTGGCTTCATTACCAACTGAATCATATTTCAACAATTTTACTTTACAAATAGTTTACAAATTAATCACAATCAAATTTCAAATTTCATCACACAGCTCTGTGTCAGTTGAACACAGATACCCAAACTAATTTAACCTCTGCACCCTAGATGGTAACAAGACAACATGCCACTGCAAATTGCCTTATTCAATCCCACAGCATGCAATAGGTTAACCAAACTGAGCTGAGACATTATACAATCTGCTTACATAATGCCAGGTGTCAGCAAACCAAACAGAATATTAAAACTATTTCCACATTTTTGTCTAAATGAAACCAATGGTCGGCAACAAATAGTCAGTATTTCATTGTAACTAAGAATATTTTCAATGTATGATGTACATGAGTGTGGATGCCACTTACGAACTTTGCAGTAAAGTTGTTTACTTCTATCATATAACCGACAGACCAATGACCGAATACATTATTATGTTTGCGGAATAATCTTGAAAAAGGTAAAGTATGTTTTTTAACTTTTTGAGTATTTTTGTACAAGCTTTTAATTACTAACAGTAAATTTTTTCAAGAGGATGTTTGTCTCATGATCTGTAACGCAAAACTAAGGTGAGGCATCAGTGTCTGACTGTTAAGTTCATTTATAGGCATATATAACAAAATCTCAAAATTTTTAAATGAAAACAACCACAAATAAGAATACGTTACAATTGAGGTATAACAGAAACGAAATAGATTATCCGGCTGTTGGTATATGATACACTTACATAATGATAAATAACTTGATTTATAAATGTAGGTTTTGTTTCAATAATATAAGATGTTTTTTTTAATAATGCGTAAATATGTGTATTTGTGCTATGTTACTCTCACCACTTCCTTGCGAGATAAGTCTCCCATGTAGTCAGGCATGACTTTTATTTGCAAGAAAATATTAAAACGAGGAGCTAGACTGTGGAGCAGTTGAGAAAATTGTATTTAACGTATCAAACTAGTCGGACTTTAAGTTGACACGCCTGGTAAATGCCCAGAGTAGAAAAATAGAAAAACGTCTTAAAACGTTAACATGCTTAACAGCCTGGCATAAAGTATTTTTAAAGAATTTTTCTTTTAGTTTCTTAAGCAGTAGGTACTTTGTGTAAAGGGCGGCGAAAATCAGCTAGATAGATGATGGAACGTATGTCCACCTCGAGATGAGGTGCGTATGACATTGGATACCAAATAAAGTAAAAATTTTGGAAAATTGCAAGGAAAACATTACAACTCAGTGTACGCAGGTGATAATCTTTCACTCTTTTGTAATCTCTAACTTTTTAATATTAAAAAGATAGCCCTTTGTATAAATATTCTAGTGACTAATTTGAAGGCCGCAAAGCACACTGCCTATTTAAAAACACTGTTGAATAAATTATAACAAATCATAATTAGAATTAACCCAATGTAGATATTAATATAGTAAACAAAATTAATACAGATAAAAATACGTATTTTAAAAGTTCTTTTTTTGTAGTTCATTATTTACATTTGAGTTTCCAAATGCGGTGAGCACTATGAAGCGTCCTTAATAATAAAACAATCACACTAGGCCCTCTATTGGAAACTATAATTTTTTTTAAATAAACCACAATATTAATTACCAAAAAATATAATATATGGAAGAACGGCTTGTTAATAAATAGAAACTTCATAAAAATATAATTTGCTAACTGTGATATAAAACAGAAATGTGATCTTAAATAAAAAGTAACAACAGCGAAGGCTTCACTGTTCGCCTCAACAACTTGGAAGGGCGTTGGAACCCTAACAAACTAATTGAAGTAAAGCATAATATAAAAGTACGTACTCACAACTTGGGTACCAAAGCTACTGTGGTAATTTCAAGGGCCTAGAATTTGAATTAAAATTTAAGTCCATATTTTAATATGAAATTACCAAGCTACATATACCTATATCAGACCCACTAAAAGAATTTGCCTTTTGCTTACTCAATAGAGGTACAAACCACTCAATACCTGCCGATAAAGAGACGAATTAAAATATTGTGATAATTGATTTAATTCATTAAGCAATCACAATCAAGTGTATATTAGATGGCTATTGCCTATAGGTTACTGGATTCTTAAATTATGTACTAAAGTAAGCAATTTAATGAATAAACAATTTGAAAATAATTATAATTTTGGTTTATTCACTGGTAAAGACAAAAAGAAGACAAAACTTAATCTATAAAAATTTATTATTGTATTAAACGAACTTCCAAGTGAAGTTCTATAGTTATTATATTAGTCGAGTGTCGGAGTTCCGTAACAAACTTCTATGGCTTCCTATCCGACTTCGTAGAAACATGCGAATCCTCTGCCTCCTTTTTGATGTTCTTTATAATCCAAACTCCCCGCAGTATCTTTGCGAACGATTTTCTTTTTCCCATTCGAAAGAGGCGCCATGCAGAGCACATAAGCGTAGTCTCCTTCACATACATCCACATAAAACAGACTTTTTTGCCTGTTCATTTACCGCTTATGCAGTCAGATTGTGTAATTCACTCCCTTATAAAATACGCGAGTCACAACCACTACTTTTCCCTTATTAAGTGAGTTATTTATTGTTTTGGCATTAATAAGTTTTCCTTTACACCATTTTAGATTGTATATATTTTATTGTATTTTATTTTATTTATATACATATATGAGTATACGTAAGTTTATTTACGGTATTAATTATATAATGTATGTATGTTTAAATTAGGTACACACTCTTTTTTATATACTTATCTCTCCTCTCACAAGTCGGCTGGAAGACTATTAAAGAAATAAGTACCTTTGTACATATTTAGTCTTTAAGGTATTTTATATTGTTTTTATATGTGTGTACAAACACTATTAAATAAAATAAATGATTGAAGTACGGTTCGCTCTGTAAACGCGTAGAATTGAGAACAAAAAAAAAGAAAATAAAAAAAGCATAAATATAAAAATACTTGGAGGATAAATTCTGGCAAATAAAACAATGGCATAAAAATTCTTCAAAAATCAGTTCAACAAAGCCACTTATATAAAAATGTCTAATATTAAAAAGTTCTTGGTAACTTTCAGTACTCCTCCAACAGAATGTTGAAGCATTAATGTATGTGCTACAAAAGTCCATTTGCGTGCAGTCGTGTGATTGTTACGTGACTTATTACGTTTTAGAAAGAAATATAGCTATGCAAAAAAAATATGAAATTTAATATTTATGAAAAAAAAATTCACAATCCACGACATTTGTAAAAAATTGGCGCAATTTTTTAAAGCTTTTTGTGTAAGTTTCTAATCTAGTTCATATTTTGCAACACAAATAATAAATATTAAATTTCACGTACAAATTGATTTAGATATTACTGATTTTAAACCATTGATGATTATTACAACTACTCAAGTGCTTAAATAAAAAAGACTGCCGATTAAAATGTATGTCAACACCTTTTTGGTTAGTGATTTAATTGCGCAATAAAGATTTTAATCGAACAATATATAGCCTAGGCTACACGTTTATTGTAGACGCTATCTATGACACGTTTTTTCAAGGCGTTTGAAAAGAAAGTTTGTAACAATCATGCGAATCTGTAATGTTTCTACAGAAAATTATGTGTAAAGCTTGCAATATTTTATTTCTATATTTGTAAACTTTGTGTGACTGACTATTAAAGACACGAACTAGTAACGAAGGTAATTATATGTTAAATACTGATCAACAAATTATTAGCACGACATTAAAAAATATATAATTACGAAATGAACATTACCTATTTTCAGTCTTTGAGCAAAAGTTACGATATCACAACTAATGTATACGCCACTCATTTTAACACTTGCTTCACTAAACTTTTTTGTGATAGTGGAGTGTAAAATTTTCAGTAATCGTTATAATTTTGAAGCAGTTATAGCAGAGGATTTCGTTAGTTGCTTGAATAAGTTGATTGATTTAAATTTTGTGAAACCTGGGCTGCTGATTTTTGCAAATTCAAATAATGTAAGCTCTACTGTCCTTAAAATTAGAGCTGATATTCTCGTTTCCATACATGAAAAATGTATGTACTCAATACAAATTTTGACCCCATTGGATGGAATTGCCATCCCATGTGGAGAATATTTAAGTACACATGAACCTACACTTAATTCTGAATTATTTGAATATGTTCCTGTCGCCGATTATTTTGTTATCATCGTTGATGACTTTAAGGACTTCAAAATATTAGCGAGTAAACTTATTCGATCTAGAAGCTGGAATCCCCGAGCAAAATTTTTGATCCTGTTCATTAGCGTTGACTCAAAAAATGATAAAATATTTTACTCTGAAAAGATGATAACTTGTTTATTTAAATTCAACGCTCTGAATATTATAGTGATAGTGCCTGATGATACAGATGTACGCAAAGCAATTATTTATGGTTGGAAACCTTACAATCCACCAAAATATTGTGGATATTTCAACGAATCAGCTGTGGATAGACTAGAAATTGTAAATTTCTGCCAGCTTGGAATTGTAGACAGTTATAGTCAACATCTCACAGATAAAGTTTCCATTAATGTTGAAGGATGTACTTTTTATGTTATTGGAGTAGAAAGACAACCGTTTATCACTAATAAATCCAATGATCCCAATATTGAAAGAAGTATAATAAAAGAATTAGAAAACATTCACAAATTTACCGCAAAATATAAGTTGATTGGAACCAACAGAGGCGAAAAAGTCTATGGGGAATGGACTGGCGGTATGCATCAATTGATAAAAAAGTCAGGCCAAGTACTTATTGGAGGAATTTTTCCTGATAACGATATTCACAAGGATTTTGATACCAGTTTTCAGTATCTTGATGATAAATATGCATGGGTAGTTCCAAAGGCTCATGTTTTGCCTAAATATTTATCACTTTTTATAGTATTTCAAGCAAATGTGTGGCTATCTTTGATCATTTCTTTTGTTATTTGCGTAACAAGTTGGATTATTTTCGGTAGTATTTCAAAAGAAACTGTTCGACATAGAAGTTATGATCACTGTTCGATAAACACCTGGCTTTGTACTCTTGGTTTTTGTGCTTACAATCGACCGAAAAAGAACACTTTACGTGTATTTTTCGTTTTTCTTAACGTTTATTGTGTTTTGTGTATTACAGCTTATCAAACAAAACTTTTTGATATTTTGAAAAATCCACCATCTGCGCACCAAATGCAAACGGTTGAAGAATTAATTAACAGTGGCTTGAAATTTGGTGGTTTTGAGGAACTTCGTGATCTGTATATGAATTCAACTGATGAATTCGATAACTTTATAGCACAGCAGTGGCTGATAGTGGAAGATCTCCCAAAAGCGTTATTTGATGTTGCTGTTTATAGAAATTTCTCTGTTTTGTGCAGTCGCTTAGAACTTTCTCATCTTTCTACAATTCTACCTTTCTTAAGCGATGAATTTGGAAATTATAAATATTATATTTTTCCGAGCAATGCCATAAGTTTCTCAATGGAGATGATTTCTTTAAGAGGATTACCACTTATGCCAGAAATATCTTATACAATTAGTATGTTTAAACAGATGGGTGTTGAGGTCAAAATAAGAAATCGTTTTCGATCGTACAACAAGATAAAAAGGGCTTTATTAGTGAATCTGCAGGATAAAAATAGTATAACAAAGTGTTTGACCCTTGATCACCTACAAGGTGGATTTATTGTTCTAGCATTTGGAAATGTATTTGGTACTATGATCCTTTTTTTTGAAATATTTATAAGAATGTACACAATTTGTCAAAAGTAAAAATAATTTAAATAAAATAGTCTTAAAGTTAAAATAATAACTGAAAATTTCAGTTAACCCTCATTTCTTATGTGAGAAATAGTCTTGTATTTTTTACTGCTTAGTTATCTCTGTCTCATAAAATCGTAGGTAAAATAAATGGTATGGTAAAAATTAGACCCTAAGGTTGGCACCTGGTCCAGCGTGGTAAATCGGCCTGCTTTTTGGCTATGTGACTTTTCATAGATTCTAATTTAGCTGTAGTTTTTACTATTAATTTTTTTTTTAATTTGTAAATATTTTGAATTATTGGTAAATAAATAAATTTTTATCTTAAGCTAGAATTTTTTGCCATAACTCCTCTATTTGTTTTATTTTTATTTAGTTGGTTACCATTTTTTTATTATTTAGTATTTACTCAAATGCACAATCTGAAAATATTTTACTTCATAGTTAAATTAAATAACGCTTTAAACCATCTCAGTGAACAATCATAAAATGTAGCTTGATGATTATTATTGTAGGTAAAACCATAAGTATTTAGGTAGAAGTGAAGCGGTCTTCCATTCATAACAATAAAATTTTTTGGTGTATCATTATATTTATTGTAATAGTTACATCGTGAAGATGTAAAAAAAATATGAAATCAAAACACAAATGAAAGTATGGTCTCAAACTTAATTACGCCTTGCGAAGAACTGTATTGCTTCTGTTTCTATATTATTTCTTAATGAACATTATTTTATTTCCAAAAGGCTTCTTAAATGCATCGGAAACTTGCTATGTTTCTTCTTTGAAAAATAATATTGTTGATCACAAAGCTATAAAAAAAGATGTTTTTTTTATATTATAGTTAACAAATTATTTCATTGCCATTCGAGATAGACCAAGTTTTCTAAGGTATCTTTCATTCGAAAAAAGAGCTTGCAGATTATGATTCTGGATATTACTGGTAAGCTTGTGTTAAATGTAATATGAGCTGGAACAAAAATATCAAGTTTTCCCATATCATATTGCTTAGCAATAATACATTTGTTTCTTCCTGGAAATTCATTATTGGAATAGACTTACTAGTCTATTCCAATAATGAACTTCATATTCCAATAATGAATCATCGAGGTGGTTTAGGTCTATGGTTCGATGGTTCTCACAAGAATATGATTCCTCACAAGAAATTTAATAAAAGTACATTTGCACCTCAGATGTTCTACACTAAGGTTTTTTAAAAGCTTTGGCATAAACATAATTTATAATCAATACTTTAACGGATCTGATTTATACAGGGTGTCCCGTAAGGAACAGACCAACGGGATATCGGTGACAAAGGGGGTTGTTATCTATCCGAAACAATCAATTTAATGCTCTTGGCCAATAGTTTTAGAGTTAAGATTTTTAAATGTTATTTTGAATTTGTGTGTACTCGGTAAGTACACAGAGGTTAATCTTATTTTATTATTGTTATTATGATTTGTACATTTTATTATTCAAAATTATTAAACAGACATTTGTCTTCATAAAAACTCTTTTTTTCCTAAGAAATTATTGGTTACTTAATAATTATAAGCTAAAAGCTCAGTTTTTTTTACAAAATAAGCAATATTATATTTAAACTGAGCTGAAGTACAAAAAATGTATGACAAAGTTGTGGTACTTTATTTTAAAAACATTCTCAACTTATGCAGATTCCAAAAAGGTACAATAATGTTACATTTAAAACAATAACACCTCCAAAAACATACTTTATTGGACTAATACCTACCTGAATTTCTTAGAAATGATTACAATGTATTAGTGCAGTTTACAGCATTGTTTCAATAATCTTTATTACCCTCATTTATTTTTGTTCTCCAACTATCCCAACCCCAATTTTAGATTACGTTTTTCATTATAAAACTTACATGGATCATATGTTTTTGGGATGGCAAATAAAATAAAAGTGACAAAATTCTGAGATAAACGTTCGAAATGTCTTCCTATAGCTCGAATACACAACCAACACCGTCTGATAAAATTTATTATGAGACTTCTTGAAGCCCGGTTATTATTTTTGACCACCGCAGCCACATGTTGCAATTTTTGTCGTAATTTAATTTTCATTAGCAATGCGAGACTCATAGACTGCTTCCTTGAAATAGCTCCATAAAAAGTAATACAAAGGTATTAACGCTCTTAAATAATTAAATATAATTATTTAAGAGCGTTAATACAAGATCGTGCAATTTTAGGAATTTTCAGTGTTAGTTTCCGATCAAAATATTACACGTATGCATCGAAATGCATACTTGCAAATGCAAGAGAAAATTTTCATTTCATCAGATAGTTTTTTTAGTAGGAATTCATTGTTCATGCGCCTTTTCTTGTAATCCGACAAAACATGCGTACTTTGCCGTTCGATAGGTATAAAAGTAACTGATACAAACAGAAAAAGAAAAGTTTGCTATGGTCTCTGTTTTATCGTTAAAAGAGTCTTTACAGAAAATAGTACAAAATATTAAATAAATTTTTAAATATTTTACATAAAAATCAAAGAGTGAAAAAGTTGGATTTCAGTTTTTTATACACTTTTATTGTTACAAAAGTAATAATTTTTACTTCTTATCACCAACAAAGATGTAGCTAATTAAATAAAACAGAAATATTATTCAAGTCCACTTAAAAATACTTCTAAGAAATCATTTTAAAAAATGTCTAAAATTGATATAAAAGCTGCGTGTATTTAGTACCAGCCGAGGCCTTCCAGAGTGTCACATTCTTGCTCCAATCGCCGCCCGGTACGGACGGTCCAAACCACTCCGATTGTTCGGTCCCTTCCCGATATTCCGTGGCGCTCAGTTTACTGACGTCACAGTATAGCGTGTTGGTTCCGTGATACGGTTTTTCTGGGTTTTCTTACTCCCTCCGAGCGCTATCGTCGTGATTTTTCTTTGCGACTAAGCCTCTTAGTCTTCAAAGTGCTGTGCTAAGTTGTGTTGTACTTGTATGAGTGCTGTGTTGTGCCCAGCGTAAGTAGTCTGGTTTCAGTACAAAGGATACTTAACGGTGACAACGAATTTGTACTGATCCAGTCCTTTTATTTTAATTTTATTCCTTCTTCTATTTTTATTTATTTTTCCTATATTTTCATATTTATTGTTTATCGTATCTGTGTGTTTTCGTGTGCATTCGCCCTTTCTGTCGGTAAAGGTTGGCCCTAAAGCGGGCAATTCTTAACCTGCGTACCCTTTATAGGATTCTAGGTAGCGGCATATATTCGACGAACTACGTTTAGTTTTAAGTTATTTTCCCCAGCTCCCCTACCGCTGGTAGGGAGGTTAGCCGCTAGGATTCGCTAGTTTTATTTTAGGGAACTCTAGGCATCTTTTATATACTTATATATTCATATTCATATGATTTCCAACCCCTTCCCTAATGGATTCGCAAAGCATTATTAACTTCGCGAAAGCGTTCGCACAGGCGCTCGCTGCGTCCGGCATCCCCATTCCAGACGAGGTCTTCACGCAGGCCTTATTAGCAATTAACGTGTCCCTGGCCCCTCAGGCCACTATCGTCCAGACCCATCGGGTCTTTAGCTCTCCCGCGTCTCCCGCGCCCTCCGACATGGATTGTGTATCGGTCACATCCTCGCGCACATCCCGTAGGAAGCGTACCGCTCCCGGGAGCGATTCAGACTCCACCGCATCCGAAGCTTCGTCGGCCGCCGCCACCTTAACTGGCTCTCCTAAGCCCACGTTTCAGTTAGTCGCCAAACGCTCTAAGAAGCGCTCAAAGAAAGCCTCGGTGTCTTCAACACCTGTGCCAACCCAGGTGTCTTCAACACCCGCCCCCGCGCTGTTAATGTCACTACAAGTGACCACGACTACGTTGGCTCCATCCAAGTTAGCAACGCACTGCACTCCTAAGCCGCCTAAGCCTCAGCTTCCTCCGCCCGTCTTTCTCCACAAAAAAGCGCGATGGACCGTGGTATCTAATCTTTGCAAAGAGCAAAAAAATAAATTATATCAAAGCAACCAACACAGGCGATTCAATGAAAATCCAGGTCGCGACCATCGACGACTTCCGCGCGTTCACTAGGTTACTTTCAATTAAACAAACCGCGTACCACACCTACGCCCTCCTAGAGGAGCGCAAGGTCCGCGCGGTTAATACCGTTCGAATTCAGTAACGACGAAATTCTAGAGGACCATAAGTCTCAGGGCTTTCCGGCTGAAGCAGTGCACAAGATGTACTCAAACCGCGGTAGGCGTTTTCCACTAGCTTTAGTTATCCTCACCAACACTCCCAACTCGAGGAAGATCTTCAGAGAGGCTCGCACAATCTGCGGACTTTTGAATATCTCCGTCGAGCGTCCTAACCCCCGCGGCCACCCTGGGCAGTTCTTAGCTCCCCCCAGGTGCGTTAAATGCCTGGACCCACACATCACAAAGGAGTGCACTCGCACTCCTGAATCCACTTCCTCCCTGCCTGTGTGCTGTGTACAGCTAACTACAGGGGTTGTCCGCGCGCTCCGCGCTCTTCAGCTAAGAGGCCTGCGCCTAAACCGGCGCCGCCGCTCACTCCCGCTAACTTCCCGCCACTGCGCAACCGGGTCCGCCGGAAGCAAAGCCCGAGCAGCCGACGCCTACTCCGGCTCTATCCTGGAGACAGCGTCACGCCGCTCCACCTTCCCGTCCTATCCCAGTTTCCGTAGCTCCCGTAAGCCCGCGTCCCGCTCCGTCGTCTTCACCTCAGTCGTCGTTGGCTGAGGACATGAAGACCGTGTTCAACGTCATTCAAAACGTCGACATTAACGAAATTTCCGTACTCGCACGCAAACTGCGAGCCGCCCGGTCTCCTCAAGAGCGTTTATTTGCGTTAGCCGAGCGTCGCTCGCTACTAAGTTCGTTATAAATTTTATTTTTGTATAAATTCGTAAATAAGCAAATATAATGTCTAGACCCGCAAATCCCGCGTCCGGTCGTATCAAACCCAAGGGCTTATCCCTAGTTTCTTTTAACGTTCGTAGTCTCAGTACTAACCTTCCTAAGCTCAAACTGTTCCTTCAGAACAACGAGCCAGACTTTTTGCTTCTTCAAGAGACGTGGCTCACTCCAAACCGCTCCAGGGGATTCGCTATTCCCAAGTACGCGTTCGCTCGTAACGACAGGCCCAACTCCGACGGTTTCGGCGGCACCGCTATATATTACAAAAGAGGCTTCCACTGCTGTCCTCTCCCTACTCCTCCTCTCCTCAACATGGAAGCCACTGTGTGTAGATTGGCTATGACTGGTCATCCGACCATCATCATAGCTTCAGTCCAACTCGCAGCGACTTTGAGGCCATTCTCGCCCTCGGCCATTCAGTCATTATGTTCAGACACTTTAACTCCAAACATACTGACTGGACGTGCCTATCGACCAACACCAGCGGTATCGCTCTCCTCGACATCACAAACTCACTCGAACTAGACGTCATCTCTCCCATCACTCCCACTCACTATCCCAACAACCCGAACTACTTTTTTTTGCAGTTGTCAAGCGAATCAACCTCGATCTGAAGTCTATCGAACCGCTCGATGACCTAGGTTCTGACCACCGCCCCGTCTCCCTCGTGCTAGGACCGCCTAACGATAACGTCAACTCTCCAAAGACCTTTACCAACTGGAAAGGTTTTAAAAATACGTTAGTTTCAGCCTTAGAGACCCCGAACTCTCTGCTCGCGATCTCGCCCGATCAATTAGACAGCCCGGACAAAATAGATTCATTAGTCAATTCACTCACTGATACTATCAACTCAGCCATCAGCGATAACGAAAAGGTTGCTGAGCAAGGCAAACCCACACTTCCCTTAGCCGTTAGCAATCAGATTAAAGCAAAGAACGCGGCTCTCCGGAGAGCCAAGAAATATCCTACGCCCGCCTATAGAACAGCTGCGAATCAGCTACAACGTAAAGTTAGGTCTTGCCTCGCGGAACTCCGAGACGCTCAAATGAACGATCTCATGGAGAATATCTACCCGTCCCACCAAGCGTATTACAGTATGGCCCGAGCCTTACGCGTAGACACCGCCTCTCACGTTCCTCCTCTCACTCGTCCCGATGGCACTACTGCCTTCGAAATCGAAGAGAAAGCCGAATGCTTCGCTGACAGCTTTGCTTCACAATGCTCGCCCAGTACGCAACCCGCGGATCCCTCCCGTATCTAAGTGGTGGAGGACGAAGTTCTCCGTAGAGACTCTCTCTCCATCACCGCCGACCCTGTCACAGTATCTATGATGAAATCTTGTTTCTCAGTAGAAGTCAAAAATTCAAAAAGGCTCCGGGTGCGGATGAAATTTCCAACCACGCACTTAAACACCTGCCTCAGCAGATGCTTACTTTGTTAGCTATCATCTTCAATGCCTGCTTTGACCACAGCTACTATCCAAAAGCTTGGAAAGAAGCGATTGTCATAGGTATTCCCAAGACGGGTAAACCTCTGAATATCCCGGCTAATCACAGACCCATCAGTCTCCTCAAGGCCATGACTAAACTTCTCGAAAGAGTCATACTCTCTCGAATGCGGAACCATCTGTTTCCAACGGATGGCGATCCTCTCATAATTCCCCATCAGTTCGGCTTTCGCGCTAAGCACTCCTGCCCTCAGCAAGTCCATCAAATCGTCGAGAACATACTCGACGGCTTCTATCCGGGGCGTAGCAAAACGGTCGCAGTTTTATTTGACGTAGCCAAGGCTTTCGATAAAGTCTGGCAGAGCGGCCTCGTTTATAAACTTTATAAAATAGGCTTACCGGATCGCCTAGCCAGGATAATCGTTCCTCAAAGATTACAAGTTTCGTTTTAAACATGAAGGCACGCTTTCTGTGCCTCGTCCCATAAAAGCTGAAGTCCCACAAGGCTCAGTCCTCGGTCCTCTATTGTACACCGTGTACACTAACGACATCCCCATCCCGCCGAAAGGCGTCGAACTCGCCCTCTTTGCTGATGACATCGCCCTTTACACCAAAGGTCACGTGGTCCCGAATAACAGCATATGACTCCAAAAGGCCGTTAACGCCCTCGGTGTTTGGTTTCAAAAATGGCGTATCGATGTCAACCCAGAAAAGAGTTCTGCTATTCAATTCGACCATAAACTCCGTAATCGCTACAACGATCCCCACATTTGTATGTTAGGTATTCCCATCCCCTGGAAGCGCAGTATTAAATACTTAGGCGTCACCTTAGACCAGACGCTTTCTTTCAAGCCACACGTCGATAGAGTAACGAAACTCGCCCGTTTTTACTTAAGCCACCTATATAGTATGTTAGGTAGAAAAAGTAAAATGTCTTTCAAAAACAAACGTACGCTTTACAAGGTCTGCGTTAGACCCGTCATGACATATCCCACACCCAACCCTCCGTCCTGCACAAACTGCAGGTAGTTCAAAATCTTTTCTGCCGCAGGGCCACAAACGCACCTTGGTACGTGCGTAACGTGGACCTGCACAGAGATCTTGAACTACCTACAGTGCAAAAGCACCTCAAAACACTCTCAGAATCGTTCTTTAAACGCGCCGAAACCCATCCCAATCCTCTAGTTCGAGATTCAGTCTCATATACTGCTTCTGTCTTAGATTCGAAATTCAAAGTCGCTAGACCGAGAAATGCGCACACTGGCGAACCCACACAGTTAACATTAGCTCTCGAAGCTCTTCAGGCCGCAACTTCTAATTCTAACGTAAATCCGAACCAATTCAATTTTTATTTTTTATTTTGAGCACCTTCAGTGCTATGCATTCACCTTCAGTGCTTTGAGCACTTTCAGTGCGATGAAAATCCCAGCGCGTGACCCCTTCTGGGCCCCGCTATCGCGGCCTCTTTCTCCAATTGGCCGTCGCTCAGATGTAGGCTGAGTGGCAAAAAATTGTACGAGCCGACAGGGGGTTTTTTAGTGGGTAGGGTTCTGGTAGGCTCGGAACGAGTCCCACATAACCTGGATCGCGCGCGCCAGTGTATGCGTCAGAGCATTTTTTATTCTCCTGCCCTTCCCGTGGAGGGAACAAAAAAAAATTCCAGAGTATGGACGTATCGCTCTTTTTCCCGCGCTTTTGCCCAGTGCTATCGAACTCCGTCGTAAATATCGAACGATTGCCATCAGTTTTGATACTTTTGGTATAAATTTTTATTTTTAACTGGACATTGTGACAGAATGAATTCGCGTTCTTATAAGATAGGTCGTGGTCGTTCGCGCCATCATCGCGGAAGTTCACGGAATCAACGACTAAATCAAATCCTAAATAGACTAAACGCGATCGAGAATGGGTTAGAACCGAAATACTAATGATTTTGATAAATGGTGCCAAGAGGTTGACCATGCTCAGTTAATAAATAAGTGGAACGATCGCGAGTGTCTCGGGCAGATTGGCGTGTGTCTGCGTGGTGACGTTAAATCGTGGCTAAACAAATGGGTCACTCAGGATAGGACGTGGAGTAACTTCAAGGCACAGTTTAGGTCACTGTGTCCACGAAAAGTTGATTTTGCTACCATTTTATACGATGTTATATGTACAAATTTGAGTCAATATGTCACATACGCGAAATATGTCAGGAAATAACTTTTGCGTCTTAATATCGTTTAAGGATTGTCAGATGAATTTAAAGTCGAGTTGTAATTCTTGGCATTATTGAACTACAAGTAAGGCTACGGTGTCTAATGCAAAGTTACAAACTAAAGATTTAGTGGAATTTGTGTCTGCATATACCAAACCTAATTTTGGTTTTTAATATATATTAATAGTATCAGGCCATATTTCTCGTTTAATACGAATCATTTCTATCTACGTAAGCGAGAAGCACCCAAGCCGAGCGATAATCGTAATAATACCTGTCATAATTGCGGTAAAACCATACAAAATGGCAATATTTGAAAAAGCCTAGAACACTCTAATGAATCACGCCTTGCACCTGACAATAGGCCAAAAGACCTGTCAATGTTTTTATATCGGGCATTTTGTTGAATCATGCTTTTTAAAACGACGTTCTGAAAATAGTGATGGAAAGCCTAATGTAAATCTTTACTCAGAATTACCCCCCAACACAACAACGCGATTTCAGTTTTTATTAAAAAGGTACCAGTTGACGTCTTATTTGATACTGGTTTCGGAATCAGTACTAAAGTACTTTGAGTTTAATAGAATTCTTACTTATCGTTTGTTACGTGGAATGGGTAGACAAGAAAAACAAACATCTTATTATGTAACCATGTTTATAGAATTCCTTGAAGTTTCATTAGAAGTAGACCTGTATGTTGTTCCATCTGAACGCATTAATTCTCCAATTTTATTAGAGACTGACGTTTTAAACAGGACGGGCTTAAAATACTTTTGAAGTAATGATAATCAGCGGTTAATTACAATGATTAATTTGTCACCTACAGTTCAGAACATTAATACAGTCCAGTTTTAATAAATCAAAACCCCACTATTAGGCGAAGATAGACGATGGTTATTAGAAATAATTTAACAGTTTTCCGAGTTGTTTATATCCAGTACTGCTACTTCTACGGTGAAAACAGGGGGCATGGAAATAAAATTAACTTCTGCAGTGCCGATAAACTCACTGTGGTTAGAAACAATTTCCTTTGCCTTTAATTGACGGCCAAATAGACAAATTAGTCGTTTTTCAGTTTATACCAGACTAGACGTGGCTACTGGCTTCCACCAGATTCGTATGGGAAATGATAAATCAAATAGCAAAACGGCCTTCGTAACGCCCGAAGTGCATTTTGGATTTTTAAAAATGCCAGCAAACTATTATATACACAAACTATTTCATAGGGAGCTTTTAAATATGTCACTTACAAAAAAAATACAACGACTTGTTTTCCGCTGCGTCCCGAAAGGGAGAGGCCCCTCTCTAATCGTCCCTCATGAAATGGTGCACAAGAAGCGCACGCGCCATCTGAAGCCCTGGACTGGAGACGGAATCTTCCGAAACCACCACCGAAGGCTCATGAGCTCATGAGTTCCATGGGACTGCGGGGAGAGAAGCTCACAGTTACGAAAGCTGCCCTCCGGCGTCCCGTGCGTCGGCGACGAAGCGGAAGGCAGGACGCACCGTCTTCCCTCGCTCTCACCGACGCCTCCTTCGCGAACATTCCTGCTTCGCAGAAGGATCGCACCGCCTGCCATGATCCTCACTCTCGACCATAGCGTGAACCACGGGCGGGAGCGAGATATGGGCACCCAATACAGAGCCGAGTGCACTACGCTCCGCATGCCATGCGGGGCATACCTCCAGCATATGCGCCCTCTCATCAAGGCAATTGTGCAGTAGTGGCACCTGGCAGTCGGTTCCTGAACGATCCGAAACAAATAACTCCCGAAACAACCATGTCCCGAGAGCACCTAAGTCAGACGGTAGGTCAGAAAACCGAATCTTCTACCCAACCACTGCTTGAAGACCGGACGAAATGCCTCGATAGTCCAGAGTCCGGCGGTGACGCTCGGAAGCGCCAGCCTACACTCCCACGCTTCGGCAGCCCGTTGGCGCAGCTCAGCTTTGTGCCCTGCTAGTTCCTGCAGTGCAGGATGGTGACCCCTGGCCCAGAGCGCCTCAACGCGCCACTCGTAGAGCAAAGCGAGGGCTCTCGCTTCCAGGTCCTAGGGAGTAGTACCCGCCAGTACGCAGGATGCCTCATCTGAGATCGTGCGATAGCCCTGTACCAAATTGATCGCTATCACCCACTGGACTTGCGTCAAGCGAGAGATATTGCTGCGTTTCAGAGCGATGCCGGCCTACACGGGGGCACCACAGGGCCATCGATTTCACGATACCAGCGTACAGATGCCGACACGATGTCTCAGGTTCACAGAGATTCGGCAGCAGCCGTCCCAAGGCCGCAGTTACCCTCAGTAGTCGAGGCGCAAGGCACTCGTAGTGGGGGCCGAAGTTCCACCGGCTATCCAGGACAAACCAGAAGTCGACGGCGTCACGTCGATGGGGCAGCGCGTTCTGTGGGCCATAGAATACCACAGCCTCGGACGTTTCGAGCGCTACCCGCAAACCCAAGCGGCCCACCACGACGGCCACGCCGGCTGTGTCGCGCAACGAAGCATCCCTATGGTTTTTGCCTCGAGCAGTGACCAAGTGAAGTAAATGTATATTTTAAGTGTTTATTGTATAGTATCCGTTACATGTGTACAAAAATTTGCGTTTTCCTTTATTTTTCAAAACAAACTTTTTTAACTGTTTTTTCTGTTTATTGTTTGTTACCTTCCTATTTGATACAGTTTTTCTTTCATATTTTAACCTGCATACATAATGGGCTGTATGTCTGGTTGCATTTTGTATTTAAGATTTAACATTTAAGTGCTCTGGATTTTGACTAGATATTTAAAATAAAGCAATATTTTCCAAAAACAATAAAAACAAAATAGACACAATCATGTCTAACACTGTAATCAACCTTGTGAATAAATAAGTATAAATAATAATAACATAAATAGTGCCTTTCTGACTCTGTCACCTTCAAATTCCAAAATTACTATAATAAATAAATATTTATTTCTCAACATTGAGCCTTCACTTATTGACGTCAAATAAAGCATGACTCAACCACTAGTTCGGAACAAACTTCGTGAAGAATAACTGGCAAGAAACTTCACGGGTATAAATTTTCATAATAAATTTATATTGTCTCTATATGTCTATACAAATTATTACTATCTGCGTCTGTTATCAACTACCCAAACGACAAATCTACTTAAACGGCTCCCATGCACAAGTTTTTTAGGTTTTCATTAGGCGACTCGCGTTTCTATCAAGATAGTGACCGCCACTCCGACGCCACCCCGACACGTACATATACATTGAGAAACGAAAACATATCTTAGGACTCTTTGATACTCTTTCATACAACATATCTCTGTGAGTAAAGTATAATAAGGATGAAGTATACTTAAAAATGCAATTATTTGACATACTGCCGCAATACCTGCATTTTTCTTACTTCTTAACTTGGTGAGCAAATACGTGAACATTTTTGAAAGCGTTTATATGATCGTCTCGTGTTGAGAATATTTTTCTTAATGTGATTTTCTGTGAAACTTAACAGTAAAATATTTCAGCCGCTTACGGTTTTCCTTACGCAGCAGCTGACTGTGAAATGGTACAACGGCTTTTATTTTTTTAATAAAAAATTAGCAGGCGTTTGTCTTCCATCTGACCTGATGGAAAGTGACGATGAAGACGAGGATCATACACGCCTGTCCAAGAGGTACCTATTCACTCTACATTTGAACGCTCCAGGTTTATATTTGTCTGGAAAAACAGACGCAGGCAAATCGTTCCACTTTTTGGCAACACGAACCAATAATGAGCTATCGAACCGTTTAGTTCGGCTCATCGGCACGCTAACCACAACCGGGTGAAACTTCTGCCTGCGTCTGGTTGACCGGTGGAGAAAGGGGGAAGGTTCGATCAACTGAAAAAGAGCATTCGCGCACTCTCCAAAGTGCAATCTGTAAAAAACCGATAGACTAGCAACTTTTCAACGATGTTCGAGACTTTGCAGTCTCGAAGAAGTAAGTTTGTCGTCACTTATGAGTCTACGGGCCCTTCGGTCGACAGAATCCAACGCTTCAAGATGGTATTTTGCGGAATCATGCCAAAGATGGCTACAGTACTCCATACAAGATCGAACCTGGGCTGTGTACAGGTTGAGCAGCTGTTCGGAGTTGAAGTACCGCCGGACCTTTGCGATGACTCCCAAATTTTTGGAAGCTGACTGTGCCATGGTTTCAATCTGTTGACCGAAATTAAGTTTCGACGTGATCGTCATGCCTAGAAGCCCTAGTTGGTTTGTGATCGGTACAGATACACTTTGGAAAGTGGGCGTCAAGTTGAATGTGCTCTTTTTACCGGAGAAGAGACACGCCTGGGTTTTGGAAGGGTTGAACTTGACAAGGTTGGCTTCACCCCAATCGGAAACCCTACATAGTGTCAAATCAACCCGTTCGATCAACGAATCTCTCTGAAATTGGATCTGGTTTGGACTCGCTCGCGCATTGGACACATATCTCTCTACAACAGTGCTGTCATCGGCGTAACCAATAATGCCTTCCGATAAAAGAAGGTCATTAATGTGCAGCAGGAATAATGTTGTAGAGAGAACAGATCCCTGAGGTACGCCGGCGTTGATCGCCATTAGGTCCGATGAGAAGCCATCAACGACAACTCGAATTGACCGTTCCCTCAGGAAATCAGAAATCCAGTCGCAGAGTCCAGATGGTATGCCATACGCAGGAAGCTTGCTCAAAAGGGCTTCGTGCCATACCCGGTCAAAGGCCTTGGAGATATCCAAGGATACGGCTATTGCCTCTCCGTGCCCTTCCAAGGCCATGCTCCATAGATGTGTGACTAGAAGGTCTCCTGTTGAGCGTCCTCCGCGGAAACTATATTGGTTGTCATTGAAGAGCTCATTGGTCTCTAGGTACGTCAGGAGACGATGGTTCAATACACGTTCCATAATTTTGCAAATTATGGAAGTTATTGCAATAGGTCTATAGTTGACTGGGTCGGCTCGACTGCCCTTTTTTGGTACGGGCTGTACGTTTGCAAACTTCCATGATTTTGGAACTTTTCCAGTCCTTAGAGAGAGTCGATATAGGCGTGTCTAAACAGGAGAAAACTCGGCTGCACAGTGCTTTAAAACCACTGCGGGAATGCCATCCGGACCACTGGCTTTATTCACATTTAGATTTAGTAAGCATTTGAGTACCTCTTTCTGGTGAATTTGGACGGCCTCCATGTTGGGGCCGAATGTGGGTACCTTTTGGGTGGGCTTTTACCTTTAGAATCTAGACGTGAACATTTTGCGAAGAGGTTTGCGAACAAATCTGCCTTCTTTTTTGCGCTGTGGGCCAAAAACCCGTCAGGCTTTTGCAGTGGTGGCAGTGATGGGCAACAGAAGTTTATCTCAACTTACTTGGCGAGGGATCAGAGCTGGGAGAGACCATGAGTTACTGCGAACCGATAGGTTTCTCTGCCAGCGTGGTCCGTGTCCTTGAACAGGTACAGCCACTCTCAATGGTGGGCATCAGATTCCCCAAGGAACACCAACTGCGCAGAAGGATAGCGTCGTTGGACCCTATCTGCAGTATCACTAAGATATTCAATAAGTCGAGTAGTCTCCTGAGCTACCGTGTGTGATCGGTAAATACTGGCGTATACAATTCGGTCCAGGCCAGTATCTACATAGACCCATAAAACAGAAAAATCCGGAACTTCCAAGTATCGGAGACGCCGACAACAGATCTCGTCTCTGACATACACGCACACGCCGGTATTGGGGTGAAATTTGGTCTCCAGGATATAGCCTGGGTAATGCAGGTATCCCAGATCCGAACGATCACAGATCTGATTCTCTGTCAGAAAGAATAAGTGCGGCGTTTCTGTCTCAAGGTGGTGGTGGACATCGTGGAGATTTGAGTGCACTCCTCGGATGTTGAGAAGTGTACTTTTAGGGAGAGGGAGTGCATCCGCTGTCGGCACTTATTTAATTTTTTTGATTTTTCCATTACGTGAATAGGGTGAATAGGGGAGAGGAATAGAAGTTGAGTGAAGCGCAACGTTTGGAACCAAGCAACTCGAGTGGTCAGACCCACTGGTGGGGGACTCACGTGGAGACCGCGGGGACGCCCAAAACCCCCCGGGGATCGCCATCGGGCCATCTCCATCCAGTCGCCAACCGGTACGATGGAGCAATCCCGGGATTTTACACAGGCGGTGGGGCAGCCTTTCGCGAATGGCTAGAACGCTAGTTGGGCCCTCAACAACCTGCGGTCGGCTAGCGGTGCACCTTTTCTTTCGATCCCGCTGCCCTTCAGAATGAGCCACCCGGTGCATCTTAACCCATCGAGTTCAAACGGCTCTCATACGCTGCGCAATTACTCGGACCTATTCTCCACGAATGGCTACTCAAAACATCATGCCGGAACGTGACTAGGTCACTTGGCGGCATGGCTTTGTCTCGAGGGTGGTGGCAAGCCGCGGTCGAAAGCTACCACCTGCAAAATGGTTATCCCGCCATTCATCGGTCGCCAGAGCCTCGTCCGCTGTACGGCAGGGTGCACCACGGGCAGGTGAGGTTGGCATTTGGAGAGTCTTGATGGTAGACTCGCGACTCCCCCTTACACCCCGAGCATTTATAACAAGCATTACCTGACAAAACTGTGAAATTTATCTTAAATATAAAAATATATGATGTAATTTGGATTTATTAAGCCTGTACTTAAAATAACCTAGCTCAATAAATCTTCGTTTATTGGATGATATCATCTAACTGGGGATAAATGGTGTAATCATGTTTCTTGGAAGGGGAACATTTCAAGGACAATATCTTGGAATGTTTTATGGCATCGATCTTTGTTAAGGTTCTTAAACATTGTGTCACATTATTTTGTGGAGAATAAATTGATGTCTTGCCTTTTTTATGCGAGTATTTAAAAAAATTTGCTTAAAATTTTAAACTACATCATAATAGATTTTCTAAGTTTGAATGTATCAAATTCGCAACGAGTAATAATGTGATCAATCATGAATTTTAACAGTCAATTTAAAAAAAAGGATTTAGCTCATTTTCGTGCACATAATGTTCCAACAATATCTACCAAAAAAACGAAGTAGTCAAAGGAGGTTTATGAAATATATATTATTTTTCAGTTGAGTTTATTGACTTGATCAACGCCTACTGAATCCAATTGATTGCCAATGTGGGCGTAGTAAAACCAAAAATAAAAATTAATCTTTTCTTTTAAATTTAGTACTTTAATACCCAAAGAATAAACTAGTTTCTAGCTTTATATGCTTCCGAGGTCACACAACATAACCATAATGTAACCTCTGTACAGGGTTTTCTGCAGAGTCAACTGCAGTAACTCTCGAACACAACTACACAACAAAGTTCACATATCAAGAAGACTGCCATCTTCGTTATAAACAAATCTGCCTGAGTGTTAAAAACATTTGTTAATAATTATATGTTTAGTTTGATAGTTCCCAGCACAAACAAAACATCTAAAATCTCCATATAAAATAATATAGCCTAAAACAAGTAAATATCTGTTAAAGTTGAAATGAGGACATTTTTGGTGTGTTGTATTTTATCTCCGTATTTAAATCCATAAGGGAAGTGTGCATAACTTCTTATTTGTCACTGATGGCTCCGGCAGGGACATTGTACGATACGTATCGCTTTGTGATTCGGTTGCACTCTCTTCGATTTGATGACGCTGATAAAGTGTTTTATCTTATTTTTAGGGGCTGTACTTGGTTTTCCTAAGTTTTATATTTTTTTCTAAACAACGAGTATAGGATTTCATAATAGTCTGATTATACGATGATAGCCTTGCTTGGAACGAAAAGTTAGTATAAGGAAATTGTATATGTATTTTTAAAAAAAAATAATTCTTGACCCCTGTAATTCTTCTAAAAAAATTTGTAGGCTGATAGTTATGAATGAATCCTTTTTTTATCAAAAAAAAAAAAAGAAAACCATTATTACTTTTTATTATGCTTTCATTATAGTGCCTATAAAAACGTTAATGTTGATCTCACTCGGTGGAACTTTTGTACGAATTTTATGAAAGTTGTTTTTAATTGAGCAACTTCCTTTCAAATAACTAGCAAAATCAGGAAATACAGGAAGGCACTAATTTATATAAAAGCCCTCTCAAAATAATAAGTCTGTACACCACCTACTTACCAAATATCTTCTAAATTGATCATATGGTTCAAATTAAAACCTTAGCGTAAAATTTGCTGTAAATGTGAACAGCTAGCAACTCACGTTTTAATGACAATCTTATAGTCTTATTATTTGATTTATTATTTGACCATTCACGGAATCAATCACCAGATGTGTATAATTTGATGATAATTTGATGTAATTGGAAAACTCACATAATACTAAGACTAATTTTAGTGGTGGAGGATTTTTCGGTATCGTCAAATCTACTGACGTGCAATTCCACGGTCATTTGAATGAAAAAGCCAAAATCGCCTCAAAACGTTTTGAGGTGATTAATAAATGTTAGCAGTAATTCATCGTCCTCTGCTTTACAAAGCACAGGTTTGTCCACATACGGAGTACTTCTGTCACCTCCAGGCTGGAGCCTCTCAATACCTTAATCCTCCATTTGAGTGTATACAAAGTGGAGCTGTCAAATTCATCACAGGCGAGGTTTCTTGCTACGTGGCCCTACGCAGATCTCTCTGCGTGTTCTACATAATGTATAACGGGGAATGCTCAGAAGGATTGGGGGTTTTTGCCAACCATTTTGTTCCACCAACTTACTACCCGCCATACTCTCAAATTAAATCCTTATTATATGGTAATTGGAGGTCTACTGCGGTAAGTTTTTCAGGATGCTTCCATATAACTTGTATTCTGAAGCTCTGGAACAAACTTCGATCTGCGGTTTTTTCACACAATTAGGATATTTAGGAAAAAGCGTTCACCTTCCTCTAAAGGACGGTAACTCCTCAATAATCATCTCGGTGTTGCTGGTATCCACGAGTGAAGGTGATTACTTAACTTTAGGTAACAGTTTGCTCAGGTTGCGCAGGTAACGAAGGTAAGGTAAGGTAAGAACTTGATCTACGTTTAGATTGTGACATTATTAATTGTAAATTGTGGTTATGATAAGATGAATTTAAATATCTATAAGTTGGCGTTTTCGACCGAAGGCTTCGTTTGGGAGGGAGGGCGTTGCTAAATGCTAGTCTTGCACACTCGAGTATCGCGGAAGTAGCAAAATTATTTTATAAAAATTACAATGCATTTATAAAAGTAACGCCTGGTTTTATCAATTAAATTTTATATTACAATTTTATTAATTTTTCCAAAAGTAAAAACAATCTCACAGGCAGTCCCACAAAATATCCTAAAATATCATTTTATAGGACCAACTAAATCCCTAATGAGCCATTCAGCAAGAATACATGTAAAAATGCAGTTTAATCATTCAATATCATTTGTAAACACAATTTGAAGCTATTGTGCCCAAAAACTACGCTTCAAAAATCAACAAATACAAATCGTTCCGTTTCCAATACATAAAATTTTTTTTGTTCTGGTAACCCCAAATTGAACATACAAATCTAAAACAACAAGAAACATACACAATCATATATAGGTTTCACGTGCAAAATTGATATAATAACTTTGGTATCAATACACTCGAACAAAACGCCAATGTCCGGTACTCATTCTTATTCATTGGTTTTACAGCAGCGCGGTGTGCACACAAATCAGGTTTAAATCCTGTAGGTAAACCGTATCAAATTTTAAACTTTGAGGATACAAAATATATAAACAAATAGATACGTACAAAAAAATAAAGCGGATTAAATAGGATATTATTATAAATGTCAGTCTAAAAATCTGTTAGAAACGCGTTTTTCCTCGAATTTCTGTCCCTGACATTTCAGTATTTAAGGGGCACTTGGCTAGCTTTTCACGGGTGTTCTTAGAATTGCATTAAATAAATAGAACGAGTATTATATGCCAATATTTTATAATTTCATTTAGTTTCGTGTTAGAGAAACATTTTCAAATCCGTAAATCAGCATACTACATAGTGAAAACATGGCGCTATCTATCATATTGATTTTATTCTATTGATTCTGTTGTTACTTTTATTTTCCAATTTATCACTAATCCAATCTAACAGGAGCTTTTCGTTTGATTGAATTTTTGTATAACCATTTACCATTACCATATAATTATTTACCATTGATATAACAACAGCAAAAACCTTGATTTATAATCGAGTAGTAGGTAGTGAGTAACGGGAGTGCTAAAACGATTTTGATTATTGTAATCGAACATTAAACACCTCCAAAGTCATTCAAATGTTAGTTATACCTTAGTTTGAAATCTTATTTCAACTCTAACTCAGAACAAACCACAGACTAGAAAGACAACAAGTTGTCACAGACTCAGTGGTAGAAGCATGTAGTTTCTTATTTGCGTTCAAAAATGCGGAGTATGGAAACCTCACCTCGGTGTGACACATGATGTTTCGTTTTTTGTTTCGAAGTAGAACACAATGCAGGGTATAATTTTTTTAATATTTTTAGTATTCTACCACATTTTTTCATAAATTTAGAACTGGTGTACATTGTGCTAGCCGAAAATGGAATATCTTCTTATCCAATTTACTTAAATGTAATAACGGCACAGTTTTGTTTATCGAGTCGAAGACATTCCTCCCATCGTGAAAATTAATTATAATTATGATAATGATGAAATGTCTATTAAAAGTAACATTGAAACCTTTTCTAAAGTTTAAAACCAAAAATCAAAATAGTTTCAAAATCGTATATGTATCTGTTTATGTTATATTTATGAGATACCAATAGTGTTCAATCCCAACAATGTTAGGGTGTTATCGATAGTCGATCGATGGTAGAATGGAACAGTTGACGTCGATCGATCGGTGATCGGAGCGGAACACCCTTATGCTTTTTTTTCATAGAATTTATACTGTATGATTCATTACATATTCAGCAGGAGTTATTACTTTATAATTAAAATAGGGTATCAATCGAAACTTTCGAAATAGTTAATCTCTGTCGATTTGTCGTGTTTCCATGGTTTTATATCACAAAAAACTATTTTTGCTACAAAAAATTGGCTTTAAATATAATCTGTGTCACTAAGCATAAGAGATGTTAATTTTATGCTGCGTTCCGTTTGCCGATTACAGCGCTCACAGCGCTAAAAGTGCTCAAAACCGTTCCGTAAATAGCGCGCTAACATTCTGATTGTTCGTCGATTAAGTCTAAAGTTATAATTTCATTAAGATCTTTGACCCTGAATGAAGCAGGAGCCATTTTTTTACATTATTACAAAAGAAAATTAATAAACAAGCTTTTAAAATCTTTAATAGACTAATAAAAACATCAACAAAGTAACGTCATGTGTCAGTTTTGACAGGCCGTTCACAGCGACCATGCTCCGTAGCGTTGGCACTGTGAGCGGTAAGATGGCGGCGTTTATGACGTCATTGATGACGTATCGATATCGCTGTGAGCGCGCTCACGGGCAAACGGAACGGGTATATGAGCGCTGTGAGCGCTGTAATCGGCAAACGGAACGCAGCATTAGAGGTATGAAGCTAATCGCTTTTAAATGTACTTGACTTGATTTTACATTACTTAACTTTTATACGGCACTAATCGTTTCCATGTTCTTTTATATAGTCGGGAAGTTTTGTGCCGGCCGACTGTTCATAAACTATTAAACAAAAAATACATAAGTTTTTGGTTATAGTATTTGATTTAATCTTGTACTTTTTAAATCATTATTATATATTAAAGCAATGTACACACGTAGATTTCCTAAAAATAACTCGGTATGCAAAACTAAAAATCTATTCTAAATCTTTTTCCTTTTGGAAATTATACTGCATTTAGCAGTTTAGAAATGACAGATAATAGTTATATGAACGTTTCATACAATTAAATTAATGTAAGATCGAGATATCCATTTATTTCAATTTTTGTAAAGCACATCAATCACTTCGGATTCACTCATTACCATAAATTTGTGGTGAGATTTTTCTGGTTATCGGAAATTATAATATTCAAGTAATTTCTCATCGGCTTGTAAAAATTAAAGGATTTTGTACTTGACATATAACGTTACTTTTGGTATTATGGTTTTTTAGCTTCCAAATTCAACTTTATTTCTTTATTGTCAACCAAGTTTTCGAATAACCTTGGGGCAGATATTTCAGATCGAAAATTAGCGAATGGAAGCGGGCATTTTAAAGACTTGCATACAAAAACATAAAGAGGCCCTGTATTCTTCACATTCAGCCATTGACTTGCACAAAAATGGACTTCAGTTCTGCGTTCAAAATCGTCCGTCCAAAAATATAATGAAAATACAAAAAAAGGTGACTACAAAAACGCAATTGCTGTCAAAATTTGAACGCTTCAAGTAGTTGAAGCTGTACAAAGTGAGCTGTAAAAAGCTGTACAGACTCGTGCAGCGAGTACAGAACGCATGTGCTCGTTTCTGTTTTAAGATCCCGCCTCGCACACATGTGACGCCATTTCTTAACGACGCTCGCATTCTTAAAATGGCTTATCGCAGGGAATTTCACCTAGAAACCTTGTTGTAATAAACACAGGAAGACCAGAATACCTGTATTAAAAACTAGAATGGCGTTCGAAATCTGGGACATGTCGTAGCATGAGCAGGCCATTGAATATGCCATGGCTTCGTACAGCTGCCTTTCATAACAGTTTTAAATACTCGGCAACCAAGTGTTGGAATAGCATTCCAACCCCACTACGTAAACTCGGATCATTGAATAATATGTATACCTATACATATTATTCACTGCTTATCTATTTTATATTTATTTACGTGTAGTATATATAATGGTATAGTACTAATGTAGTATTTAAAGTATTAACATTTAATATTTTGTTTTTATTTAGTATTTTGTTTATTTATTCAACTAGGGCACGCCGCTGTAGCATAATGCTGAGGCGGGTCCTTTTTGACATGTGCACTACAGCGCCATTAGTTATGACTTTAAATGTTTATTTTCTGCCTTATATTTTACACTATATTTTGTTAAAATTGTTTTTATTGATTAATCAATGCAAGCTCTTCTCTCTAAGATGTATTGACAAAAAAAAAGAAACCGTCTTTTTTTGTGTTAAATCAACAATTGTAAGAAATATATTATATAACTATTATTCTGTTACTTTTTGCCCCTTATGTTATTTTTAAAATATGTTGAATAAATGTGTGAATCTGAATTTAAATTTGAATTTGATTTTATTGTCAACTTTATCACAAGCTTCGAATTTCTGTTTTGTTACTTCTAGTAAATGTATGATGTGCAATACGAAGTATTGTTATTATTATATTTTAATTAATTAATTTCAATAAAGAACTTGATGATCTTACTGCAGGGATAACAGCTTCACCCATCTAAGTTGTATTTAGTGCAAATAGAGTTTCTTATGTAAGATATCGTTTGGAGTGGTACTATAGACTATATACATAGTCCTTCCTATTTTGGTTCGGGTCAAAGGGAAGAAACAGCCAGTACAATAACTAGAACAAAGGAGATTTTAACTATAATTACGGTGACGCATCATTAGTCGATATAATAACTACAATTACTGTTAAGAAATAAACCTACGACTAATGGTCTACATGGGTGCGGATACCAGTTACCATCAGGTGGATCGAGTGCTCGTTTGCCGGCTGTAAAAAAAAACAAAAAAAATTAATATTTTAGGAAATGTATAGTCCCACCACGCTCGCATATTGAGGGTTGGCAGACTTTACACGTTCCTGGACAGTAAGATCAAAAGAGTTTATTGACTTTAGTTATAAAAACTCGTTGGTACATTTAGCAGTAGCCGAAATTTAACCTGGGACCTCAAGATCAAGAAGCCAGTGCCTTAACTACTGCAATACCGAGACTCTTTATTATGTGTTGTTTATAAGGTTTTATTAAATATAAGGTTTTATTGTCTACCTAACTAATCGTTTCATTATTCACTAAAGTAAAATTACGCAACTAATTATTTTATCAAATGTTAAACGATTGTTCATATTGTACATTCGTTTAACTTCTTAGTATACGGCTTATTTTTTTGTCGAGGTTACCGAGAATGTAAAAATAGCATAAGAGAGTCCAACTTAGTTTTCAGTCTGTTTCCAAAGCCACCGACAAATTATCACTAGCACTATAAATAAGAACACTAAAAATCATAGTCGTAAGCCACACAATCCAATTCTTTTAGTTTACTTGTTATCTTTAGCGTTGTTTATATACTATACTCCCTAATATACTATACTACTATATACTATACTATAATCCCTAATGGTGGAACTTGAACTTTAATTGCATCTTTTTGACTTTTAAACACAGATATACTTTGGTTTCCCGTCATGTTTAACTGCATTTAGCTATTGTTAAAATAATTATCATAGAACACTTCGTGACGTGATGTTTGTTTGAACCAAAGTCGCTATTCGTGAAAAGCTAGAAATAGTACTTAATTTGGTCCTGGCGCTTCGCCGAATGCTGCCGCCCCACGCTCGCTTCGCTCACTCGGCTCGCGCGGGTATTAACTACATACAAACCTAACCTTACCCAATTAAACGGGTGCGTCTCATTACATATAAACTTTCAAAGCTTAATTGATAGGATTAATGACATTATCTTATATTATATATTTCATACTATATGCCAAATGATTTTCGATTAAGTAAATATCAACCACAACATCATTATTCTTTGTAAGTACGTAGTAGTGGTAAGTAAGTAGTAAAGGTTTTCAATCTTCTCATATATAATGTAGGTAGTTTAACTTTTGATGTTTTGAAATACGACATTGTGAAGTTTTATTATTATGACCTTAAATATTTTAAACCATGGTCATTTTGGTGATTTGGATATTAGAAATTTCAAACTTAGTTGTTTTGTACATCGGGGTTTCATCATTAGGTTCTAGAACCATTAGGTATTGCGTCCGAGGATAAGATGGACACTGCGGAAGAAGTACTAGATAGAGTCCGAGAAGCTATGCAGGCTAAAGAAGGATGGGTCCGAGTGGAAAGAGTTCGGAAAGCTAAGGACCAAAAGGTCATAGTGAGCTGCAGGACACAGGATGAGAAAACTCTAATTAAAGAGAAACTCACTACATCAGGGCGAAGACTCACGTGTCAGTCAATGACGAACAAAGACCCGCTTCTCATCCTCCGAAACGTCCTTGCGGGTCACTCTGATGAGGATATAATTAAAGGTTTTGAAAACCAAAACAAAAAGATCTTTCCCGGCCTGGACCCTTCAGACATTCGGATTACAATTAAATATAGACGGAAAGCCCGAAATCCCCAAAACACGACACGTCGTTATGAGTGTTTCCCCCGCCGTATGGAGGAAAACCCTGGAATTTGGCAACCTCCGTATTGACTTACATCATAGTTGAGGACCAGACACCATTAGTACAATGCACCCGGTGTCTGAGTTATGGTCACGGCAGGCGTTCCTGCGCGGAGGGAGCGGACCTCTGCAGCCACTGTGGCGGTCCCCACCTTAAGGCGGACTGCACAGAACACAATACTGGCACGCCCCCTTCGTGCAAAAACTGTAAAGCTGCCAAATTAGACCGGCAAGACCATAACGCCCTTAGCCTTGATTGTCCAGTGCGGATACGCTGGGACGCACTCGCCAGGACAACTGTGGCGTATTGTTGAGGATAGGATTATAGCACAGACCAATGCCACCAACCGTAAAAATAACGTTGTGAAGTTAACCCTCGACAAATCGTTAAATTTGAAAAAATTTGAAAACAAGTATGGTGGACAATTGGAAAATAGTAAGGACAAGAAAAGGGAAAAATCGGAAGTGAGAGAGCAGTACTTGTTGAATAATAAATGCGGGTGCGAAGGTATGTTGCTAAACTATTGTTGATATAGATTGGTTCAACATATCATGGAAAAATGGAAAGGGACGGAGATAAGAAATCAAATGGAAAGGAGGGGAATAAGTAAAAGGAATAAGAAATGAGGGCACACTAAAAGAGAATGGAAGGAAATAAGTTCACGAAAATTTCGATCCCCATTAAATTACATAGATAGTTTGATGATATATAGAAAGACGTAACACAGTGACAAAATACAGAAAAAGACATAGACAGGATATAAACCAGATAAAGAGTTGACCTAAGTAGGAAAAGTATTAACATTATAAGACTTAAATTACCAAGACTAATAAGTAGAAAGAAATAAGAAAGGAAAATTGTAGGAGTTGGCTGAAAGGAAAATGGAGGAAATTACAAACAAGAAGTTGTAAAAGATACGATGAAAAATAAAAAGAAAGCGTCATAGAAGAAATGACTCTATAAAGAACGACATATACAAAAGAAATGGAAAGAAAGAGTAGATTAGGAGAAATAACACTAACCTAATACCAAGTGGAAACAAACCACCGAAACCTGTCGAAAACAGTCAGCGACAAACCACGCGCTGGTAGAAGATATAAAAAAAAAAACCATTATGTATTGTAATTTTAGGGGTTTTGAACATCGGGGTTTTAACTTTAGATATTTTAATTCTGAGTGTTCTAACACAACCCGCTCCTGTACCGCAAAGTATATTTGTGTCTAGATAGTGGGTGTTAAACTTGAATAAAATCATCAAATAAACTGTGCAAAAAATTAATAAAATCTAGAGGATAAGTTGTAAAAGTTCACGTTTACAAGTCGCTGCTATAGATTACTACTGATGTCGCATCGATTGCCACTACTTGCATTTACATTGCATTGCAACGGACGACCACGTCTTTCTTCATCCTTCATATTTAAGCCATCGCACTTAAACTCGTTATACCAGCGGTACACAGTAGCTTTAGAATGTGCCTCGTTCATAAAAGCTACTTGAAGTCCATTTAACGATTCATCAGGTTTCAAGTTGGACTTGAAGTCTTAAAAAAGTAATCGCACGAAAATATTTCCAACGCAGATCCATTTTTCTTTGACACACTATAGTTTAATAATGCTGTCAAAAATCTTTGAGGGAAATTTAAATTTGGTACTTGTATATTTTTACTTTCTGTAATGCTAAGCTTTAAACAAAATAATGATTTTGGTAAATAAATCCATTGTTTTAAAGATAACATATATTAATAATAAGAATTCATAGCTAAACAAGAATATTTTTTAAATTAAAATAGCCAAAAGTGCAGAATGGCATCTTCATAGGGAAATACGTATTGCTAAAACCTCAACAATGCTGAAGTGAAAACTAATGTTTAATTGAAACACAGTCATTATTTTTCAAGTCTGATAATTAATACTAAGTACGATGATTACTAAACCTATTTTAACGAACAAAAATTGCACATCGCAATATTTAGTATGATCAGCGAGTATATCAAAAAAGGCATTAATACTCCATTTGAAAGTACATGTGAAATAATTTGTTGGTACATCCATTATTGCAACTTCCGGATTTAAGCTTGTGGTTACGATACCTGAGCGAGGAAGCTCAGTGGTCTGCGAGTCGACCGTTAGGGTTAACATTTTTTTTTTATTTTTTTTTATTTAATTAAACACATAAATTTTAGTTATTTTAATATGAAGTGCTTAATATTTAAGAACTTTGAAGGTTTGTCCAGATAGAGCATAGTTAGGTCGAGCTTACAATGTTATACATTTAAGGAAATTAAAAAATATTAGGTAACAATTAAATCAGTTGCATTTTAGGCACTTTTAGTTGTACGATATAAACAATATCAATTACTTGAATAATAAATATTACTTACATGATCCTTCGCCACGAATATCTTCACCAAATTATGCTATTTCGAAGCAACTATATAATATTACAATAAGGATTAAAAGTATTTTTTAAATTGTAATTTAATATTTTTACTTGATAACTTAAATGTTATTGCGTTGTCAAGGTTATTAATCATTCTAGGTATAAGATATGCACAGGTACGTGGGCCATACATGTTTTGAGCGCGGATGGTTTCTAGTTTGTAGTTTGTTATTGACCTAGTGAAGTAAGAGTGAGAAACTTTTGTTTGAAATTTAGTGCTAAAATCATTTTCTTTTAATAAATTTAGTGTTACTTTATTATGAACTGGAAGAATATTGCAATGTTTAAAAAGTTGATTAATATCATGAGAGAATTTGTTTTTGAGTTTTAGACACACAAGTTCTTATATTATTCTAATTTGTAGTTGCAATCTATATATCTAGGTACGATTTGTATGTGCGACCATAGCTAGTCCGTAAGATATGATAGAATCCGCTAAGGCGTTATATAACATAACTTTTGTCTTAAACGGTATACGATTTTTGACAATAATAAGTGAAGGTAAGAATGCTTGGAGTTTGTCACATACATAATTAATATGAGCTAGCCAATTTAACATGGTCAATAACAAGTCCCAAGTAGGTATGTGTATCGACAAGTTCTATGTTCGGGCTTTTACAGCTCGAAAGCTCGCGAGAAATCAATGAATAATACAAGAACATTTTTCTTTTCATTTAAATACCCATTTACCTCATCTGTAAATTGACTCAGAAGGGATGTTGTACTTTTTCCTTTTTGAAAGCCAAATTGATTTTTACTAAAAATCTTGTGCTTTTGGTAATAGTAGTGTTCACAAACAAACTTTTCAACAATCTTGATGAGCGAAGATAAAAGCGTTATTGGGCGGTAGTTCTCAGGATCTTCGTGTTTACCCTTTTTATATATAGGCCTTACACATCCTTTTTCAAGTTCTTGTGGATATATACCAGTGCGCATACTCGTGTTTATCAAGTTTGCAATGGTGTAAGCTAACTCACTACTAATCCGTTATATATCTGTTACTCGAATTCCATCTATGCCACGTGTTTTTCAGGGGTTTAAAATTTTTATAATTGAACTTATTTTACCAGAAGTCGCTTTTCTAAAATAAATACTAGAATTACTTATTTCTTGTTTATATGGTGGAAATCACTCGTTACAAGCTGGTAAGATGTTTTCAGCAGATTTGTCAAATTGGTTTGCCAATATGTCTGCAATTTGTTTACACGATTAATCATATTTTTTGAATCCGTTAAGAATTACTTCATCTGTTCCGAACGATTTCTACCACATATATTCTTTGAAATTTGCCACATTTTACGAGGATTACTAAAATTGCTACTAATTTCATTTTAAAAATATTTCCTATTATTTTCTATCATCTTTTGCACTAAATTTCTTTTTATAACTAATGCCAGGCTCAGAGTATAATTATTTACATCCTTTTTCCATTTAATTAAATATTTATCTCTCAAATCACATATTTTAACTATTTCATTAGTAATCCATGGCGATTTAGAACGGTTTTTATAATTATTGTTCATATTTTTTTGTGACTACGCAATGTCAAAGTTATTTATAATAAAGTGGTATATTTCAAGTTGACACTTCATTTCGTTACCAACCGACCAATCAATTTTTCGAATTACTAGCGCTTCGCTGCATAACAGCGTCCTGTCAAACTGTTTGTTACGTAAGCTGCCGCGAATCCGCGCGCGCTGCGAGCTATACGCGACCACCACAGCGCAATGGTTTGCCAACCCACGCTTCCCTGAGTTCCCCTTCCAATCTTATTAAAGCCAAGAACGCGGCTCTCCAGAGAGCCAAGAAATATCCCACGCCCGCCTATAGAATAGCTGCGAATCAGCTACAACGTAAAGTTAGGTCTTGCCTCGCAGAACTCCGAGACGCTCAGATGAACGATCTCATGGCGAATATCTCTCCGTCCCACCAAGCGTACTATAGCATGGCCTGAGCTTTACGCGTAGACACCGCCTCTCACGTTCCTCCTCTCACTCGTCCCGATGGCACTACTGCCTTCGAAGTCGAAGAGAAAGCCGAATGCTTCGCTGACAGCATTGCCGCACAATGCTCGCCCAGCACGCAAACTGCTGATCCCTCACACATCCAGGCGGTGGAGGACGAAGTCCTTCGCAGAGACTCTCTCCCCATCACCGCCGACCCTGTCACAGTCTCTAATGACGAAATCTCGCTTCTCATTAGAAATCAAAAGTCTGAAAAGGCTCCGGGTGCGGATGGTATTTCCAACCACGCAAGTAAGCACCTGCCTCAACAGGTGCTTACCTTGTTAGCTATCATTTTCAAGGCCTGCTTCTACCACGGCTACTTTCCAAAAGCTTGGAAAGAAGCGATTGTCATAGGTATTCCCAAGCCGGGTAAACCTCTGAATATCCCGGCTAATCACAGACCCATCAGTCTCCACAAGGCCATGTCTAAACTTCTCGAAAGAGTCATACTCTCTCGCATGCGGAACCATCTGTTTTCAATGGATGGCGATCCTCTCATTATTCCCCATCAGTTCGGCTTTCGCGCTAAGCACTCCTGCCCTCAGCAAGTCCATCGAATCGTCGAGTACATACTTGACGGTTTCTATCCGAAACGTAAGTTTAGTCGCGGTTTTCTTTGACGTAGCCAAGGCTTTCGATAAAGTCTGGCACAGCGGTCTCGTTTATAAACTCTACAAAATAGGCTTACCGGATCGCCTAGTCAGATTAATAGCGTCGTTTCTCAAAGACCGTACGTTTCGATTTAAACATGAAGGCACGCTTTCCGCGCCTCGTCCCATAAAAGCTGGAGTCCCTCACAGCTCAGTCCTCGCCCCTCTGCTGTACACCGTGTACACCAACGACATTCCCATCCCGCCGAAAGGCGTCGAACTCGCCCTCTTTGCCGATGACACCGCACTCTATACCAAATGCCACAGTGTTCCGCACCTTGTAACCAGACTCCAAAAGGCCGTAAACGGTTTCAAAAATGGCGCATCGATGTGAACCCTGAAAAGAGTTCGATGCGCTTCGACCACAAACGCCGTAGTCCCGCTGGCGATCCCCACGTTCGAATGTTAGGCATTCCCATCCTCTGGAAGCGCAGTACTAAATACTTAGGCGTCACGTTAGATCCGACGCTTTCTTTCAAGCCACACGTCGAAAGAGTTTCGAAACTCGCCCGTCACTACTTAGGCCGCCTAAATAGCATGTTAGGTAGAAAAAGTAAAATGTCTTTCAGGAACAAACGTACACTTTACAAGGTCTGCGTTAGACCCGTCATGACATATGCCTCGCCAATCTTTACCCACGCCAAACCCAGGGAGGGTTTGGCGTGGGTAAACTGCACAAACTGCAGTTAGTTTTAAACCTCTTTTGCCGCAGGGCCACAAACGTAACGCGGACTTGCACAGAGATCCTGAACTGCCTACAGTACAACAACACCTCAAAACACTCTCTGAAGCATTCTTCAAACGCTCCGAAACCCATCCCAATCCTCTAGTTCGTGATTCAGTCTCATATACTACTCCTGACTTAGATTCGAAGTTCAAAGTCGCTAGGCCTAGGAATGCGCAAGCGTACTCTTCCACTAGACTGTCAGCCGATCTCGAACCCCTTCTGGCCGCAAATTCTAATTCTAACGTAAATTCAAATTCTAACGTAAATCCTAATTCTAACGTAAATCCGAATTAATTCAACTTTATTTCTCAATTTTAAATTTTTTTAATTATTTACTTTTCATTTTGGGCTCCTTCAATGCTATGTATTCACCTTCAGTGCTTTGAGCACCTTCAGTGCTATGTAAATCCCAGCGGGTAACCCCTTCTGGACCCCGCTAGCGCGGCCTCTTTCTTCAATTGGCCGTCGCTCAGATGAAGGCTGAGTGGCAAAAATGCACGAGCCGACAGTGGGTTTTTTAGTGGGTAGTAGTTCTGGTAGGCGTCGGAACGAGTCCCACATAACCTGGATCGCGCGCGCCAGAGTATGCGTCAGAGCATTTTTTATCCTCCTGGCCTTCCCGTGGAGGGCAACAAAAAAAAATAATGGTTTGCCAATACAGTGCCGACTGCAGCGGTGCATGGATCTAATCACGTGGACGGAGAGAATATATGATCAATGCATGATTTCGTAATAAAATGTAATCTTTTTTCAATTCGGGTATAATCAATAATACCAGTAAATAGTCCGTGTCCTGCAAACATATCTAAATATCTCATAGAATGGCTAGTTCGAATTTTAGTGTCGATATTTGTGTCTCCTATAAGTAGCAAATTATTGTGAGAATACATAGTACCAAGTAGTGATGACAATTCCGTGGTAAATAATAATGCAAAGTTTTTTATTAATGATATTTGTATGAAGGCATAGTAATTCAAATTTCTTTGTATCGGTTCGTTTAATAAATGAATTTAATTTTTATACAATTAAAAAATTATTTTATATTATTTATTTCGTTATACTGACAGTTATCCATTTATTCATTTTCTTTATTTACTTTATATGAAGTAGTTTTAAACTTTATATATAGAAGAATGTAGTTAAGATTATGAATTCAAGGATTAAGTTACTTAATTTACCTTAACAAGAGATTCAACGTCTGATTGGGATCGAATAAAAAAAAATTTACTGTCTTTAGTTTTCCTGGCAAAATTACGTCCACTTTTACACCATACAAACTGATAGGAGGATCCAAGGGCTTGCTTCGCTGTATATAGCAGAGATTTAGTATAACGAGTCAGGGCTTCTCGGTTGTAGTCTCGATCATTGTATGTGTCGTTAGGAATCTCCTCACAAACATCTCCAGACGTCGGCTGAGCGCGCCGGGCCGCCGCCACCTCGCAAGCGAGGCGGGCACCGGTGCACCGTTGCAAATAAGGGTTTACGGTCGCAAAAAGTTAATAAAAAATAAACCTCAAATGAGAAAATAAAAAGAAGATGTTTTATAGGTAATTACTTACCTGTGTAAAGCATAGGAGTTTATGTAATGATGCGATAAAGTATAATGTTATTGAGTTTAATCTTACTGGCTTAGGGAAGTAGCATTGTTCATTACTGGTCTAAAGTAACTCCAGTACAAAAATATACTTGGCGCTCGATTTTCATGAAACTTGTATCTATTTTAAGGTTAAAATATCATAATTTCTTTAAGAAATAAAATTAATTTCAACTCCATAATAAATTATACTCCAACCGTACTCCATGCTGCGGTACTAGCTACATCTGATATAAGTTACCAACATTAAGCTACTGGCTGAATTTATTCCACTATGATTGTAAGATTAATATGTTTGAGCTTACATTGATACTTGCGAACGGTTTGCGACGATTTCATTGTAAGTTTCTTACCTTAGAGCACAGTCCTGTTTTGATTTAGCGAAATTCTGGATAGAAACTCCCCAAAAATAGAAACTTACTTATTATTTCAAAGTTATGCAAAGTCATACATAAATATTATTGTAAAAATGTATTCACCTCTTCTATCTGAGTCACTATCAAGTCTGATGTTTCGTGGGTAACCACTTTTTAAAATTTACTTACCGCGATATCTAGTACCGCCTAAGCGCCCTCAGCGCTATGCCGCATAGTCCGGTGAAATTTAAAAGGCCAATAGGGCAAAAATAAATAAATTGTCCATTTCGAAAAAAGTTATGTTTTTTGTCTCGGTGCCTAAAAAAGTTTATTAGTGCATTTATACACTGTTCAAAAATATTTCAGGCAACTAGATGAAACACGAGTAAATTGAGTTTGTCCTACGTGTTTAATAAACGAGTAAATTATATCTCCATGATGAAACATACCTATTCCCAGGTTTGTAATGGTGTAATCCTCACAATATGATAATGTAAAAGTTTGTATATTTGGATTATTTGGATGAAATTAGGCATCAGATAGAATATGAGCTGGAATACCATATAGGTTATAATTTATCCAAAAAAGTTAATAACTTGTGAAAAACAGCTCTGTTTTGAAGGATACGCAAATAAAACCGCGAGCAATTTCACAAGTTTAATAACGAATATACAAACAATCAAAGCTTTTTATTATCACAAACGCATATATAAAAATGTTCATTTAGATACTGCATTTAGGGTGGAATTTTGCAATGGCACCTGAAGGAAAATTCTTGAAAACTAAAGATAGCAAGTTTTACTCTAAGAAAACATTCCTTTATTTTCAAAAGGAATAAAATATACATGATGTATGAAACTAACCTAGCCACGTCCGGGAATTTAACCAACTTAAATCTGAAAACAAAGACATACTGTATTTTTACGGCATCAATCAATAAAGCCAACCCGTGGAGTCAACGGTGTGGAGATGTCTAAAGCTTCATTGTCACTATAGTGCGTCTTCTTATGGTAGCGTCGGGTGACGGATCGTTCACTTCCCTCTAATATAGGTGAGGAGGGCGAGGGCTGGATCTCGCGTTAAGTCGTGAGCTGGTACCGTTTGAGGGTGTTCGTCGCTTGGATAGTTGGGGGGAGGGAAACTTGCCATACTAACTGACGCAGATAAGAATAATTTTGTATAGACATAGAAAAATTTATTTTGAAAAAATTATATCCGTGAAGTTTCTATAGCCCGTTCTTCTTCACGAAGGTTTTTCCGAACTGGCGGTAGAGTCATGCTTTATTTGATGTCAATAAAAACAAGTAATTGTCAATGTTGAGAAATAAATATTTGAATTTGAACTATAAGAATCAAATCTCTCTAACAAACAAGATAAATTAAATGAACGGAAAACCTTGAAACGTAAGATTATTTAAATTGACAGAAGAAAACTAAAAAGAAACACGTAAACTAAATACTGATTGGTTGCTGGGGTCCATTTTGTTGCATATGCAATTAATCTATTTTTTTATTTGTCCTTTGAGTTGTGTTGAATATTTTTTTATATCGTAGCCCAATTGCGTACCTACTCTATATCAAGATTAAAGAAACTCGTTTTATAAAAGAGTGCCGAGAAGATTTTTTCCTTTGGGTTTTTTCACTTATTCATGGGAATTTATCTGATATACAATATCTCTATTTTTAATTGAACTCCTGTGACGACGTCTTCATCGTCGGCAATCTCAGAATAGTTCTGATTAGAAAACTTCAGTCGAGTTCATTATTTATGATAATAAATAAAAATTACCCAAGAATTAAGAAAGATACATATAACAACTCCTCTGAAGGAAAAATCCAATGAAATAGCTTAAAAAAGAAAGTAAAGTAAACTTAGTCTACCTATAATAACCTTTTAAAAGCCGAAATTAAAGATGCATTAAGCTATAACGGTGAAGCTGGAGACGAAGATGAAGTAAAACATGTGTTACCTATTTTCGTCAAAAGTAAAAGTTTGGTGAGCGTGATTTTTAAAATGTCCTCATAAAAAACATTTAAAGGCATTCAGTCATGTGATTTCCAGGCCATCCGATTTTGCTGTTTGTATCGATCCAGGTGTTGAATGCTTAGAGCTCAACCTTTTTAAATGTGACTTAAGTGAATGTATCTTAAATACTCACATCTTACGCAGTTATGTCGCTTGTAATAAAAAAATCATTTTAATAAATAAATAACGATTTCTTTAGATACTCGGGTAAACACAAAACTGTTTGGTCACAAAGTAAGCAAAGCGGTTGATATTTATGATCGTTCAGCGAACTGGCGGGGAGAGGGCAGAATAAAAAAATACATATAAAAATATACACAACAAAGAAAAAAAATCTGTGTCTACAAATGCTTGCCCCGACCAGGACTCGAACCTGGGCCCTCCGACGTATGAGGCAAGGCTAATAACCCTTTCGCTACTCGCCCGTCTAAGACTCGAAAGTTGAAGATAATTTTAAAAATTGTTAATTAATTAAGAAATAATTAAAGAAAATTTAAAAAAACTCATTAATCCTTACACCTTTCAGTCAAACTGGTTTATCTTGTCCTTGTAACTGTATGCATAACTTATGCTTTCATGTTTTTTTTTCTTTGAGAATTGATCCTTATGATTATCTCAAAGTAAGTCTATCGATTGATGTAATAAATATAAATAAAACAGAAAATCAATATCTAATAAATAACAAAGAAATAATCGTTACAGAAAATCTTGTTATTTCCAGTGTTTTGTGTAGTTCCAGGTGGTATTGCAAAATTCTACCTTTTCATAACAGGTATTTCCGCTGAATAATAGTTGAAATTGATTTTTATCAATACATTATTTAGCACACACATGAAAATGTTCCCTAGTAGTAATTTTAACTTTTTTTTAGCAGTGAATATCCGATTTTTATCATTGTGTATGCGATCAGAACTTTGATTTTCACTTCGACTTTTAAAAACTTAATAGTTATTTTGTGCTAGAACTTTCTTAAATTTTAAATAAGGTTATAATTTTAATATTAGGTTTTAGTGGCAGCTTACGTAGAATAATCGGTATTTATCTTAATTTTTTTCAAATATGAACCTTTGCGGACACAAAGTAACACAAATGAATTACGAATTGAGCTAATGATATCAAAAACTCATAATAAATATATATTTACATAGTAAAGATACAAATAATTTCTTTCTTATATCAAGAGCGACACTGAACGCCCACTTACGTAGATGTATACGACGCGACACCGTAGAGATTTGTTGCGGTCAGCTGCAGTACTAGAAACCTTTCAATGCCATTTTGGGGTAAGTGTTTTCAAATAATCGACAATATATGCTACTAGATAAATCACGTTATTTCATTTTGCAAGTCGATAAGTAAGAGAGAAGACAGCTCTCGACGATAGTCGATCCTTTGGAATAAATATTTTAGGAATTTATAGTTTTGTTTCCAAAAACACTCGTAACTGCAACTAAACATATTTCTTACATTAACAAAACAAATTTGGTAAAAAACAAAGTCCTCATAAAAAACATAACATTTTATTTAAAATTGTTCACAATCTCTTAAAATTTTATCAAATTAATAAAAAACTTACTGTACATGCATATTTTTTAAATATATATTTAACAAAATAGACCCGACTCTGTTTTTGTATGGATAATGTGTTTGACGCATTATGCGCCTCCGTACCGCCGCCGCCCTCTTGGTTTTTCACTATGTGAATGACGATATACTCTTTCATTGTCACTTTGAGACTGTTTTCTTCTAATATTTTTAATTCAATTTTTATTTTAATAATATTAAAAATAGTAAATATTTCTAACAATCACACCAATTATCTAGCCCAAGTTAAGTACCTATCATTAAGAACTTGTGTTATGGATACTAGATAACGGATAAATAAACTTAAGAAATATATAAACACATATAGATTTTTTTAAATATGTAAATATTAAAAATAAACTTAAATAAACATACATACACATCCATAACTAGAGAGCAAATATAATATCTGCTCCTACCGGGATTCGAACCCGGGACCTCTGGCATGGAAGGCAAGGCTACTTACCTCCATACCAAACAGGCCGTCAATTTGAGACCTTGAAGGCGAAATTTAAGCATTAGCGGGATTGATCGACTTATAAAATATCTAAGGTCTTTCAGTAAGTACTTTAAAATTACGGGACTAGGTTACCTACACTACGTTTACTGTATACGTACATATGTTGTAAAATTTTTTATCAAGCTGTGACATACTTCACAATCTAACATTGAATGATTGATGTCAGAATTAATATTAGTTTTGTTATCTTATTATACGTATGCTTAAAATACTTGTATATTTACATTTACTACTACGTTTTCAAGCAAAATACAAACTATTTTGAGAATTGCACCTTGATTATAAAATAATAAAAACTAAATAATTTTACTACGTCAACTCTGTAATTAAGTAAATTTAAAATATAAAACTACAAATCCTAAAAAGATCTCTACGTATATTATATTCGTTTAACAAATAATCCAAAATTGTTAAGTAAAAGAAACAGAGAATTTGCGACTATTTGCATTCAATCATTGATACTTATTTATTAGTATTTAGTAAAGGCTTTTTCAAATCCCCAGTGGAATGTAACATATAGTCATTGAAAGTTACCGTCTTTAACTTACATACCATTTTAGGTTAGGTTCATTTTAAAATATTCATTTGTGTCACTCTACACTTTTTCACCGTCCAGTTGTTGCAGATTATAGTAGGAATGGTCCGGGAATCTCTCCAGTTCTATGTAGTCGGTCTCCGTGCAGAGCAGTCGTTCCAACATCGTGACCACTTCTGGAAAGTCTGGTCTGGCCGCAGGCTCTGCTTCCCAGCAATAGTACATGATGTTGTACAGCTCTCGACGACAGTGCTCCGGCTTTTCTAGGCGATGACCTTCACGGACCTGGGTACAATAAGGATTGAATGAATTGTGTTAAGAAAAATAAATACTAGTGGTAATGACGATATTCATACTGTACGTCGCAGAATCAATAATTTTCACTGTGCTTCCATTTTATACCCACGTTTCATACAAAATTAAAAAGGTAACTTTAAATACGTGTTTGTACGTAGTACGAAACACATTGTTATTGGTATTAGTTATTAATTTTTTTTTCTCCCTCAAACCTCCTTTCCTATTTGCCATATAATGAATAAGATTTACTAAAATATTATGTCAAGCCATTTGTAATGACGCCCTAAAAGTTAGTACCAAGTTTCAGCTCTATGCGAACCAATGCAAATTTACCAATTTTTTTTTTTGCCTTTATGTTAACCAGTACCTATCAGTACATTAACCTATCCGTATATAATCCTATTAAATTCAGAATATGTTTTATACCACTTCCAAGCGATTACATGCAGTGACATATTTACAACATTACGCAAGGGAATGACGGATCACATAAATTTACGTTGTTGCGATCCCAGTGACGCAAAGTTTAGTAAAATGCCTGTTTACCAATTCTTACACCATATTTTTAATATATTTAATTTTACGCATTTATGAAGACAATTCAATATTTAATTAAGAAATATATACAACCATCAAGCCCGTTATCCAAAATATTTTTGGGGCACCCAACTGAGATTCTAATATTATTTTAACCTTTCAACAACGCCTAATCATTTAAAATGTTGACGTTCCTAACACTCGGTGATCAATCGCCGAGAAAACAATAAGTCAATCGAACTGAACTTACACACGAAGCAATACGTCCAGGTCAAACAGAATTATAAATATGTTTTCAGTTTTGAACTTGCATTGTACAATTAATAGAAACAATAAGGACATCTTATTAACAATTTTTTTTTTAATTTTGAAGTAACCATCTATTTGGTTTTTGGATATGATATACATTTGATGGTTGAATGACACTCAAATAAACTCCGTTTGTGATTAACTAAAACGTTTTCTTAGGATATAGCTGACGATAACGATTTATATTATTATTTAGGTTATCGTACCAGTAATTAAAAATCTCAATCATTATCAGCTACAAAAAACGTATATCTCACTTTCAGAACTGAAAAGCGCACTTCTATCTGATAATGCTGCCGTAGAACTAGAAACCAAGCAATTATTGTTACATCACTAACGAAACCTGAAGGTCTAACATGTGTCCGTAGAAGGGATGCAATTGAAACTGTCTCTTGTTAAAAAGAAATATTTTGTAATTAATGAGTTCTTGTCAATAGCTCATTTCGTTTTAGATTTGTAAAAAAAACTAACATCAGAACGATTTCACTTTAATAAAAATTAATCCATCTTTTGTTATAAGGTTTATGGTTAAGGTATTTATGTATTCAAAGACATATTCTTAAGATTCTCGACAAAATGAACACTATTAATATTTGTTCAGAAAAACTATCTCGTAATTATCGTCATAATACTTACACTAAAGGGTTGATTTTTCAATGTTGAGATAACATTTATCAGTGGAATAATTTTGAGAACTTGGCATAACTTCTATGGAAGTCTAAAGTACTTAAATTCGAAAATGGAACATTTTTGAATTTAAGTAGTTGGTATTCTTTGTTAAGATCTTATCTAGGGCGATACTACAGACCATCATATATTGACCGATATAATAATTACGTTTACGTGGTGTGTTCCGGTTAAAGGGATTGAATAGCTAGTGCAACTATTGGAACAAAGGCAATTGGAACTAGCCATAAGCCCACGTTCAGCAACACATCTTTTAATTTATTTTACTATTTTCATTGCTGGCAAATGAAAATGCGACTCACCTGATGGTAAGTGGTGTCCGCACCCATGCACATCATAAGTCGTAGGTGTTTTATTTATCAATAGTCATTGGGATCATTATATCGACGGATGCGTTGAAATTGCCTTAGTTCCAGTAATTGCACTGGCATTTACTTCCTTATGACCGGGAGGCGACCACGAAAACGTGGTTATTACGGCAGCCAAAATAAGGAATGTAGTACCATCCCGGAAAAAATCCCAACAAAGAAACTCTACTTTCACTACATAAACTATAATGTGGTAAAAAACTATAACTATAAAACCATGGGTGCGGATACCACTTACCATCCGGTGGGCCACGAGCCCGACGGCCGTCTATGAAAATGGTAAAAGCTTTTTTCTTTATAACGCATATTCTTGTGAGAATCTGTGGGAAAATTCACGGAGTTGACGTGATTTTCACTCTTTGATGTATTTTGATTATAAAAAAGTCCAAAGCCCCAAGAATGTTTTGAACTTTTGGTAACTCATTTTTGGTGAGCCTGCTTAATCAGGAGAAAAAGGTTTTAATGAGTTTGATGAGTTAATAAAGAGGATGTTCAAGATTTAGAATATGAAACGGCGACAGACAGGTTGGCCACAACCACAGTCACTTAAGAAAATGTTGAAGTTGTTGAAAAAATATTCGAGAAACCTGACTAATTACATACGTAGAGCGAGAACTAGGTATTGGATCAGCAGCGATGCAAACCATTATTCACGGTCACCTTTCTATCTGTAAACGTTGTTCGAGATGACTGCTGCACAGACGGGCCGATGAGCAGTAGGATCGCCAGGTGCCGATTTATGATACAGAAACTCGACGGAGGCGAGAAAGAAAAACGTATTCGATTTTCTCACCGGTGACAAAACACGGCTTTATAACTACGACCCTAAAATAAAGCGACAATCAACCGCAATGAACCAACACAATCAAAATATGCGCGAAGCACCCAGAAACAAATGTTCTTCACGTTATTTGATAAGACTGGTCGTACTGTTACTCCGCACACGTCCGCCAGAAAACAAGGTTTTTTTTTTAATAAAACAAAATGCGTCTGTCCTAGGCTAGAAATAAAATAAAACATTAAAAGGCAAGAGTTTTGAGAGCAAAGAAGATGCGCTGGCAGCATATAAAAATTTTTGAGGTAGCTTAAAAAGGTCGGTCAGAGATATTTTTCAAGTGGTTTATGTGCTTAGAAAAGTATATACATGCTTAGTCTGAATATTTTGAATGGATGGATGAATATAATTCGGTGGAACCTAAAAAAGGAGGAGGTTCTCATTTCGATTGTATTTTTTTATGTTTGTTACCTTAGAACTACGTCATATTTAATACCCCCTTACGTATGAAAATCAAATACGTTTAGCTTAAATTTTTTTTTGTATCTAGTTTTTTTGGCATACACCTATTATATTAAAGTTAACCTATTATATTAAAGTTGTGTGTCTGAAATCACTTTTATCGAAAAAATCACAATGCTTGTAGCTTCGCAAAGCATACAAAAAATGTATTATAAAATATACTAATGGCTATTAGTCACGTTAACCGTCCCGACTAGTTGCCGGGACTACCCTCACCCGATGCCGTGATACTTTACATATGACTCACAAATCTTTCATAGCATTGAGTTTGTTCGTTTTTTTTTAACATATACAATAAAATTAGGGATTAGTGTGTTTGTAAAATTTTATCGAACATATTAAGGTGTTGGCATGAGAGTAACGCTCAAATAAAGCGTTTTCATTTACCAAAGACATTTTAAATGAATAGAGACCCTTTTTGAATCTTGGATGTATTTCTGTATGTTTATTCAAGAATCGAAATGTACGGTAATCCATAGTATAAACAATGTTTACTTGGCCACTCCGTCGGCATATTTGTGTTAGGATTTCATTTTTGAGTTCAGTTCGAGATACAAATTATTGGAGTTGGTATGCTAATGAAACTCGTAAGACTGGTACTGATTGGTATGTGATTCACATAGGTACTGGTAAATTTTCTAAACAATAATGGCACTCGTGTTTTGCGCTCAATTAAAGCTGAGTGATCGAGTCATTTAAAAATCACAAAAAATGTAGGTCATTATATTTGTATATGATTTTTTCTAAGTGAAAGTGAAAATAGATATACGAAAGGTTTGTATAGTGATTTCCGCTGAAGAATTGCAAATTGGCTTAATTTTTATTTTGTCATCACATGTTATGGCATTATTTGCAATGAAACTATTTGAAATCATTCTAACTTTCTGCATATAACATATTTTATTTTTCTTATATTTTCCAGCCAACAAAATAAACTTACAGGTATATTAAAAAAGAGCAGCTTTATTTTATATTTTGCACTTAAAAGGACCAGACATTTGTGAGGACTCTTTTCACAGAGGGCATTGAAAATTCCACACTTATTATATTATAACACAAGCTTCAATGTGTTTGTTTATTAAAATATACTATCACAGAACATATAACTTACTTTTTTCATAACATCTCCGGCAGACAATCCCGGGTAAGGCGTCGAACCTAAAGTCACGATCTCCCAGAGCAGCACGCCGAAACTCCACACGTCCGACTTCACGCAGAAGATGTCATCGTACAAGGATTCTGGCGCCATCCATCTGTAAAGATAGTTTGTTTTAATCCTGGTTTTACTTAAAGTTGGTTTAAAAACGTACTTTACATTGTCTAGTTCACAATTCTTCTGGTGCCTTATGATCTTACCTCAAAACAATATTGTTCTTTTCCGGTAAATTCACCTTACCTCCAAAATTAATTTACTTCCAAAGATTTATGGGTATTAATAAAGCATGTAATGACATTCGTTTAGGAAAAAAGTATAATTATCATTCTAAAACAAATAGCAATCTATTTGCTAGTAGGTACCTAATTAATGAAATATTACAATAGTTCGTGATTGGACTGTCACCAATAGGTTACAGTCTTATTAATAATAGAAATCCCTAAAAGCTATTGGTAAAAAGCCTTGCCAGTTTTAACAATAATTTACTGTTTCAGGCCGGTACCTTTTTTATTCATAGTAGATAGTCAAAATTAAGTTGAACTTTTCACATTTATATTGAATGAAACAATTTTGTTTTTTAGTTATTATCTCAATGATATGATTATCAAATTATCTGGAGTAACTATTAAACATAGCCTCGGTAGAAAAAAGTCATAAGTCTGAACTTATTCCTAGGAAAATTTGACTAAAAAGACCAAACAGTCGAGATATAATTGGTAATATTTCAAAAAACACAATGACATGATTATCAAATTATCTGGAGTAACTATTAAACATAGCCTCGGTAGAAAAAAGTCATAAGTCTGAACTTATTTCTAGGGAAATTTGACTAAAAAGACCAAACAGTCGAGACAAAATTGGTAATATTTCAAAAAACAGAACTCTTTTATTGAAGTCATGTTGATATAGTCTTGTAAACATGAACCTTGTCTACCTGCAATGTAGCTCTGGTGTCTTACTTGTGGGACACTCTGTATTTGTCATAATACTACTATGGTCTTCAAGCGATGTAAATTATAATGAATTTAAATATGTAGTTGGAAAATATCAAGATCAATACCATTGATAGGAATTATTCATATAAATATAAATAAATATATAAATAAATCTAGCCCAAATTAAGTATCATTAAAGAACTTGTGTTATGGATACTAGATAACGGATAAATAAACTTAAGAAATATATAAACACACATAGATATCTTTTTTATATATAAATATTAGAAATAAACTTAAATAAACGTACATACACATCCATGACTAGAAAGCAAATATAATAATATATCTGCCCCTACCAGGATTCGAACCCGGGACCTCTGGCATGGAAAGCAAGGCTACTTACCTCCACACCAAACAGGCCGTCGACGAATAGAAATATATATTATATATAATAGGAAAGTTGCTATTTTTATTCTTTTTCTTATATTATCTTATTTAAAAAGGTGTCATTATAAACGCTCGAACTTTGAAATTAAATAACGATGTTATTTATTTTAATTAATATGTATCAAACATATATATTATAATTTTAAGGAATATTAAATGATATTGTATATGGAATATAACTGGTGGCAAATTGTCGCCGTACTGTAATTGTACTGTAGGTGGTGTATCCTGATGGACTAATTTTGGAGTATTTCTTCGCATAAATGGGTCTGAATTTCATGAATAACGCATTTTATGTTAGCTTTCAGAGTGGCATTTGACTGGTTTGTCTATATACATCTGACGTTTCTCATTGGCCCACAGAAAGTACTCAAACCGTGTTTCACACGACCTCGGTAGACAATATCGCCATCTCGAGATGACGAAGTCCTTGAATTTCTCTCCAATAAATTTAATGTTTACCTTGCAGAATGGCTAGTAGCACCGGTCTGTTGAAATAATGGAGTGGCCGTCAAGGCGTAAATTTTACTTCTAATATTAGACACTCGTAATATTTGGCACTAGACAAGCTGTTTGCATTACATACATTACGTACCCGTATTCATATAGATTTATTATAAAATGTAAAAAAATACATAACTTGAAAACAATATTGGTATTAAGAACTTTTCGGACAGTTATCAAAGAGTGCTTTCTAAGAAGGGCAAAAAGGAAAAAAAATATTAGAATTTTTTTTTGAATATTTTTTAGCACTACAAATTTTTCATCTTATGAACTTTTGACATGATTTCGATTTTTTTAAGAGATTTTAAAAGTCATTAGATTGATTTACTATATTTAATAGAGCTTCATTACCGATACAACTGCGACCTGCGATACTGGTATGCGAACTGCGATGAGCGAAACCATTAAGTAGACATAAATGCTTTACGATGGACTTTATCATCATAACGACCAAAAACTTAAATCTCATAAAATTGCTTACAGACTGATGTATTTCGCATGGTTTTATAAAAAAACCTGCACATTCTAGCCATGATTGTCTATAAAAATATTAGTTTTAACAAGAAATCTCACCTGATAGGTAGTCGTCCGTCACTTTTCCTCTCATAAACGTGTGTACCAGCCACGTCTCTCGCGAATCCGAAATCTGCGACTTTACAAGTGCGCTCCTCTGTAATCAGCACGTTCCGCGCAGCCAGGTCCCGGTGGATAATCTGTAAAAGGAACCCTTGTGATTAGTGTACAACGTTGGGGTGACAGCTTGAAGAGTACTTACGTAAAGGAACATGAAGTTGGAAAATATCCGCTGCAGTTGCTTCATATTAATAGCGTAGTTAATTGAAAATGTATATTTAGAAGTACTGAATTTTTGTTTTATTTTTAATAATAATTTGCCATACAAAAAGAAACTTTATGAGGTAAAGAGAAGAATCAAACAATGGTATATAGAAATTGTTCCCCACAAGCAAGTCAAGCCGATGCCAGATAATTGCTACACTACACTTTACCTATATAGGATGTAATCGGTAATTGTGACCAGGTGATTATTCCGTAACTATTACACATATCAAAAAACTTTAAGTTAATATCGAAAGGGAATGAGTAAAATGTCATCAAAAACACTTTAAAAAAAAGATCCTCTTTGTGTTCGATCTCTAATCATAACCTTCATGGCGGGTAGTCATTCTCGCCAATTTATTGTTTTTTGCGTTAATAATCGTGATTGTTTCATTCATTGATAGAAAAATGGCATATTCCAATAGCGAGAAGATGGATATGTTTAAATTTTACTATAAATATGATTGTATCAGAATAGCTGTAATTATGGCCTACAGAAGATATAACCCAGATCTCTATCTGGTACGTACTTACGTAAGCTGGAAAAAAAAAGGTTCGAGAACAAGTACAAGTACAAGAGTAATAATGATTTAGATAACAATATTATTAATGTACGTAGTAGATAATTCACGAGAATCGACGCGTTCAGTGGCACGATTATTCTCGGTGTCCCATAATTATGTACATAAGTTATTAAAAAAACACAACAGAACTGTGAAGCTTTCAAGATAAAACCTACTCAAATGCTACTCAATGTTGATCCTGCTCGTCGGCTTGTCTATTGTAATTGGCTAGTTAATAATTTTGTCAATGTAATGTCAATATTACGGACCATTAATGTATGGTGTGGTATTCTTGGAGATCGGATTATTGGGCCATATTTTTACAGTGGTACCTTAACTGGACAAATATATTTCACCTTTGTACAAAACGATATGCTGAATCTCTTAGAACAAATTCCAGACGATGACCGAAGGTCGATAACTTTTCAAAAAGATGGAGCACCTGCACATAATACAAATATTGTAATGAATTTCTTACGAATTTTTAATTGCCAATAACAGTGCAACCCCTTGGCCTGCCGGATCCCCGGACCTCATGCCTTGTGAGTTCTTCCTATGGAGATTTATCAAAGAAAACGTGTACGCTCAGAGAATGCGCAGTCTAGAAGAGTTACAGAATCGTGTACGTCGTGGGATTGCTTTAATTGCTCGGCAAATGTTAAAGAAAGTTCATTTAGAAACTGTAAGTAGAGCTCGCCACTGTTTCGCACAACAAGGACGTCACTTCGAAACTCTGCTTTGAATAAAAAATTTTGCACTTACTTAAAACTTAAAACAGTTTTATTCAATATCAGTACTAAGCTAAAATAACCTTTTGAAAATAAGGAAACTAAATCCTTTCTACTAATCTCATACTAAATGTATGGGAGTGTTTACTGTCAAAATTTTGGATACAAGTCGTTTGATTTGAAAAAAAAGTTATTGAGGTCATTTACTCATTAGGTAACGTACTTTCGATATTAGTTTAAAGTTTTTTAATATATGTAATACAGTTTAATAGCGTGGATTGGATTGGATTGGAGCGAGGGTGGATTGAAAAGTTCGCGGCCCATATAAGAAAACACAGGAATAATGCAATTTTTTATATTGTATTTTTCTACATATTCTCTACCTAGGTCACAGCACTTAGTCCAGCGGTTCTCCAAAGCTTTGATCCCATTTAAATAGAAGGTCTCGTCAAGGTCTTCAAAAAAGGCATCTACGGCCATTTTGACCTACTCATTGGTAGAAAATTTCATTCTACGCAAGTGTTTTTTTAGTTTTGGATATAGTTGGAAGTCAGAAGGTGCCAAGTCAGGTGAATAAGGGGGACGAGGAAGCAATTCAAAACCACAATTCACTGTTTGAGCCATCGATTCTGGAGATGTGTGAACACGAGCATTGTCCTGATGAAACAAAACTTTCTTGGTTAACAAACCTGGTCTTTTAGACTTTATTTCTTCACGTAAACGACGTAATAGTGTGCAGTAGTATGCAGAATTTAAAGTTTGACCTGTTTCTAAGTAATCAACCAAGATGACACCCTTAGAATCTCAGAAAACCGTTGCCATTACCTTGTTTACTGAAAAACACACCTTGGTTTTCTTGGGGGTCGGAAGATCCGGGTCTTTTCCATTGTTTGGGTTGTTGTTGTTTTCTCCACACCTTGCTAAAAATTCATTTGGATCAGCTTAAAAAGCTCTAAACTGTCTCTAGAAATCGTGAGCCGAGTTCGTTTCTGTTCAACTAAAAGGAGCCGCGGAACCCATCTTAAAGACACCTTGTGGAACCCTAATTCGTTAACGATCATGTTTTGTGTACGTTCATATGAAATTCCTAAAGCTTCGGCTATCTCAGATACCTTCATACTTCTGTCTCCCGTTATGAAATCACATATTATTTCGATGTTTTCCGAAGTCGTAGCTGTAGAAAGCCGTCCAGAGCGGGGGTCATATTTGATGCTCTCTCGTCCACGTTTAAATTCAGCTGTCTACTTTTTTATCATTGTATGCGACGGAGCAGATATTGCTAAAGAAGCCACCATATCTTCATGAATCAGCTTTGGAGTTAAGTATTTCTTTTGGAGGTATTTGATCACGGCACGGTGCTCTAAACCATCCAATTTCAAAATTAATGAAACACACTTTCACTTAATGTTCAATAAAATAAATAATTACGCATGTATCTCAGAGAAAAATTGCACAGAGACTGACAAAAAGTGTAGGTTTCATATAAGGGTATTTTTATAATAATGACAACGCTATCTATGTTAGGCTGCGAACATTTCAATCCACCCTCGTAGTTACGGAATAATCGCCTGGTCAAACTTAACGATAAGACTCTGTATATTGAAACCCCATGTACGTTTAGCGATTTTGGAGGTTCCGGAGGTATAGCTTATTTTAATTTTTTTAAGGACAGCTTGCGAAGTAACTTACATCTTTAAAATTTTTTTCTACATTCTTTGACATTTTTCTGCACCTTTTCCTTTAATTGAGTTGCCATCAACTGTAGTTGCACGAGCAGAATATTAATCATGCCTCAAATCAACATTAAAAACAAATAACTTGGGTTTGAATAGATTTAAATGAATTCTTCAAGTACAAAAAAGAAATCTCTTCACGAAAGGTCTACAAACGTGATGATACATACATATACATACATACAAACCTAATATAATAAGCTAAATATATAAAAGGGCAATTTTTTTTATTTCCGCTTTATCACATTTCAAGACCGAACAAAACATTTACAATTAAGTAGCAGTTTTTATAATACACTTTGGAAGATTAAATTCCTGCGCAGTCTTTTAATTATATTATTTATATCTTATTTATGTATTATTATTATTATATATTATTTATATCATACAATCTTTTAATTACATAATTTATTTATTGTTCTTGAAGAATCCATTTAAATCTATTCAAACCCAAATTATTTGTTTTCAATATTGATTTGAGGGAGATGATTATTCTACTCGTAAAACTGCAATTCATGGCATCTCAGTTAAAAGAAAAAGTGCAGAAAAATGATAGAGAAAATTAAAGTCTCTTCGTTATGCGATCTTTAAAAAAAAATAAAAAAGCTATGTCTTGGAAACTACTAAACATCGCTGAACATACTTAGGGATTCAATAGGTATGGTATCATCTGGCTTCGGCTTTGACAAGTTATGGGAAACAACCTGTATATAATTAGAGAATACGTTAGTTGACTAGGTATGCAAGTGCAATTAATTGATAAAACAGGATAATCATAATTTACTCAATTATATTCAGGTATATATCATTTAAAAATAGATCCAAATCAAAAGCAATAAACAAATAAAATAAATTTAATGAAGAACCGAAAATTTAAAAAAAAAAGAAATTTACTCTATTTTACCAAAAAGTGTATCATTTGATCACATGCCGCTCTATAAAATAAATTGTGAAGCTCAGTGCATGAAATGACAAGTTTTGGAAACATTATATTCGACCATTAAGATTTTATAAATTGTGACAAGTTACGACCAAACTTAGATACGTCTTGCTTTTTTGCGTCGCAAATTATAATTAATAAAATATAATTAAAATATATCCACTTCATCTAAATCTATATTCGCTACACAGAATCTGTAATGAAGAATCTGCCCTAAGTAACCGTTTGACTGCTCGCGCATAATAAAAGTAGAAATTTACACATTTACGTACTAAAAATGATCTAAAACCTAAATTAGTACATATAAAATTATGTATAAATTGTATTAAATAATTGCATCTTCAGAACTTTGAACAGTTTGAATATTTTTGAAAGCAGCTTTCTAAATAATTTAAGATATTTTTTAGTTCAATAAAAAGAAGAAAAGTACTTCCTATCAAGCGTGATTTGAATCGACCCATTTCTCGGAATGGGTTTCACTAGAGGTAATTTGCAATAAATTAACCTTTTTCGACTTACAACTTGAAATAAATGGTTTTAGAGATATGCGTACGGAATTCTGAGATAAAAAAATTTTTTATATATTTTCTTATTTACACAAGTTCATTTAAAAATTTACAAACATGTTATTTATTTTTAATTAAAATTTAAAATTAAAGCCGTAAATTAAAGTAATTCAATTTTGAAAAACAGAATTTTTGGAATTAATGAGGTTTTATGGAGATTTGTAATTTTCAGACATGGTGTTTAATTAAAAACTTGGTTTAGAGACCATGGATATTTTTTACCATAAGCATTTTGTGATTTTGTTTTTTATTACAAATCAACCCTTTCGCGAATTGTGCAAATTGATATATTGTGATAATTTAAGTAAAAGTACCGTAATAAGTTCATCAATCGCATAAAAGTTCATCAAAGTAATATTCAAATTCACTTGGTATATTTGCAGGTATAGTTGCAGATGTTTCGATTCTTACCCCTTTCGAGCTTAAGAAGTCCATTCCCCTAGCCACTTGGTAGGCGAAGTGCGTTAGGTCCCGTGACGTCAGAAATTGGCTGCCAGCGTGCGTGTTGCCGTAGTGCCGCTCTGCACGTGAGTCGCGCAGGAATTGCTGCAGCTTGCCGAGGCTTACGAACTCCATTATCACTAGTGTGGGCTCCTGGAAAAATATAAAGTAACGATGAGTTGAGGGACTTATGAGAAGCTAGGTTATCTCTGCGGCTTCGTTTGTGTGTCCCTTGGACGCAATATTTTTATTTTTTGAGTTATTAAAATATCTGAGTAAATGTAAGCATATATATCATTCCTAATTATATTATAGTCATATGCCAAATTACATCCAAATCGGTTGAAGCGTTTTGGAGTAGTAAAGTGCTAAACTATGAAATATACTAACGGCCATTGCTCACGTTTATCTGTCAAAACGGGCCGACTACTTTCAAGCCCGTGTGCAAAAAGAGCTCCAATAATTAATTTTAAATCTCCGTTAGTGTCTTTTATAATCTAAAAATGACTCACAAATTTCATAAAACTATAAACCAAACATCCAAACACACAAACTTTCACATTTATATACGCTTCGACCCGCTCCCGTGTATCTATAGTGTTTTTTTCTGAATTCAGGATTAAATGCTAGGCAATTTTATGTTATTCCATGTCGTATTCTATCCGTAAGGCAAATTTTATCGGAAATTGTATCAATATTCAAGTGTAAACTCGATACTTGAAAATTCCAGGATTATTCCTAGTTTAGGAAAGGCAGACGCAGGCAGGCCATTAAATTTTTTGCCAACACCAACAAGGAAGTATCGAAACGTACAAATCCAGATCCGTTGAAATGAAATGAAATGAAATATTTATTTTCTCAACATTGACAATTACTTGTTCGTTCAGACGTATTTGCGTGACTGAGTAACATATGTACATATAAACATTCAAATAAACAATCAGAACTACATACTTTTGTTGCTAAGACCCAAATATTAGCAAGATTCCATGGATGGTCTTATAAATTAGGTCACGGAAATTTCGTGTATATCGCAACCATCCCGCCGCTCATAATTTTGAAAGCTGTTTCCAGACAATATTTGCCTTGAGATAACCGCAATTACACACTGTCATTCTACCCAAAGGACATTGGCAGATCGCCATACATGGTTTTAGTTGGAGTTAAAGTGGAGCTTTTAGAAGTCAAAAATATTTAAAACTACGGGACATAAAATCCGGATCCATTTAAAAAATATGTATATTATGGAGTCTAGGAAAAATAATAATTGCATTTTCATTAAGTACTAATTTTGAGGTTATCATTTCAAATTACCTACATTTACATAGGTAATTACTACTATCACCAACCGACCATGATAATAATGACACGTAAATGTTCATCATATCTTTAACTTAACCAACTTGTCTAAAACTCACAGCAATAAGTCGTCATAAGCGCAATCCATCGGAAGTTTTTTTATCTCAAACTCGCCGGCTTAGGCAAAAGCTATACAGCCAAAAATAAGGACTCCAGTGAGTAATAAATAATTTTCCTATGAGGAATATAAAAAAAAAAATTTTCATACAAATGACTCCTTACAATCTGAAGTGACTATAATAAAATCTTCTTATATTACAAAATCAAATACTTGTGCTTGGTTACACTAAATCCTAATAACAAAAAACGATAATAAAAATATAAGCTAATATATACACATAATAAAGGAATATATAGGTTTAAGAAAGCTCGGCAAAAACTCCGCCTCTAGCCCAAGTTTTTTGAAATTTTTGTGATAGCTGTTCTGACTTCGGTAGCTTAATTTCGTTTTTGTCTATCATAATGTAATGTACAATATGCTTATCCGTAGCGATACATGGAATAATATTGCCCGAGGAGAAGGTTAACGTTTGTCACACATGGGAATCCAAGTACGGATGTTAATGTCAAAGGAATATTCTTATTGTATTTTATATTTACCTAATTTCAGGCCTCGTCCCGTGTATTATGTTTATTCAAGATGTATTTTTTGGAAAAATAAAGATATTTTATCATTATTATTATTGATAGCTGGCTTGGCCTCTTTTTTCCTCACTACTAAAGAAACTAACTTGGGTATGTTTTGACACTTTTTGGTTTATTTAATTAATTAAAGTTAAGTTTAATGGTTATTTAAATGTTTAACATATATATGAGTACTTAGTGTAACCTAATATATCACTTCTGCTCTGAATTACAATTAAACGTTATTAGTCATTACAATAAAAAATTACAATTTTAATTTGTTTTAGTTTAAACCGACCTTTTGCACCTGTTAAGCAAAAAAATGCTACTAAAACCCAAACCTAATTTTAGTAGGTACTGTAAAATAATGTTAAGCATCATTTATCTAAGTACTAACCAAGATACAAATTACAAAGTAAATACATAAATTATACGAATATTGTGATTGTGATGAAACAGTTATAGTTTTTGCAACCCTGTAACAATCATACGATCTTATGTTATAATAACTATTTTCAAATTGTCAACAGCATAAACAAGAATAACTCGTAAACTGTACCGAATGTCTGTGGAACCGAATCTTACGTCAGGGCGATCTAGATACTGAAATGTCACTAAGTTTGTAATTTCATGTGTCTCTAAACAGGAAATATGTTCGTTACATAATGTTTGATAGCTGACTTAATTTATTTGCAGAGTTATGTGAATTAGTTGTTACGTTGCGCTACAAATTATTCCGAAGATAAATTTGAATTATTTAGTTTGCGCTTAATGTAGGTAGTTCGAAGATGTTAACAGGCCTTGATTATTCGCCAAGAAAAAAAGAAAAATTTTCCTTGGATACTCGATATGAGAACAAATTAAAAAGCAAGATGGTCAATCAAACCCTGCTTCTTTCAACAAATCAACCAGCTAATGTCACATAATATCTACACTTTAAAGGTTACAAATTTTATTTCCATATCACCTTAAATTAATATCAATTTATTGATACTGGTAAGAAATAATCAGCAATTTTTTCCGACTAACGCTCGGAAAAATCAGAAAAATCAAAGCTAAAATCAATTAAAAATAAAACTATGGATACCTTTTCAGAGCAGCACCCTACAAGCCTCACAACATTGGGATGAGTACCCAGACCTTTCATGACATTCAGTTCTTGGAGCAAATCCGCCTTTTCTTTCTCCGAAGCATTTTCTTTCAGGGTTTTCACAGCCACAGTTTGTTCACCTTTCTTTCCTGAAAAGAAATAAAGATAAAATGACGTCTGAAATTTTCAAGTAAGTAGTTCAACATTTTTCTGAGTAAATGTGAGGCATTTTATGGTACAATAAGGTTTCTAACGTTTTTAGTGACAAATGGCAGAAGAGATTAAAATTTAAAATTCATTCTTGATTTTTTTATGTACTTAAAAAAATAAACATGTGAATATATTTAAAGGCACAAAAATTACCTTTAGCAACATAAACCATAATAATTTTTTAGCAAAAGTTATGTAAATCTTGGTTGCAGACTCTTTTCCATACAAGTGTCGGCCAAACAGCGTTCAGTATGATTTCATTATTCTTGGTAATAAGGTCTTCTATTGTGAGCTTTTTATTACTTTCTTTATGTAAGGTTGTGTAAGATTTGTACAGAAATTAAGTATCTAGGTTTGAAAAGTACATTTTGGTATGTTATAGCGAGCCCTTGTACAACATTAGAGTCTAGTTCCCATCCCTCACCGCCCTTGATTTCGCAATCCCGCTTGACCTAGCAAAGTGCTCGCGCGGCAAGCAAACGAGTCGGATCGAAATGTTAACTTGCATAAGATATGATTACCTTTTCCTTGGCTGGGACAAAAGGGCAGTGCGAAACTAAACTAAATTAATGTATAAAATTGTGTGTGAAACAATTAAATGTTATTTGAAGGATTATAAGAGTGTTTTCTTGGGCATCATCACCCTATAATGTATAATTATTTTTTATTTTGATATACTGAAAAAGCTATTTTCTTTTATTTCGCCTGCCGAAAAACAACGATAATTACACATTACGATATTATACCTCCGTATAACAGGCACTTATTCACTCTTCCTTAAAAAATCTAGAAGTGTAATAATAAATAAAATAAAATAATTTGTATTACTTTGTAATACTAATAATAGAAACACGTTCCGCTCTATACTATAAATAAAACAAAAAAAATTAACTTAACATGTTTCTAGTCAAACAAACTCTTTGACTCCAGTTTAAGATTCCAGAGAAAAATCCAAATTTACAAGCATTGTAAACAATAGTGCATAAAAATTATGAATATTCAAATAAGTGCATATAAGTGTATTTTGATACACTGAAAACATTACTACAAAGACTATTGATACAATAACTTCGTGCGGAGTATTTTTAATAAATGCTAAACGCACGCTCTACTTTTTTTATAGAAAAATTAAATTTCTGGTATAAAATTTGAGCTGTACTAGAGTTAAAACTTGGTAAAGATATGCAATTTTGAAACCAATATAATAAAAAAATTACAGGGTTTTAATTTAAGTAAAGTGATCAATTTAAAGAGTAGAAGATAAAGCTTTGATAAAAAAAATAAAACTCAAGTTCAAACAAGATATATTATCTTACTTTACTGAAGACAAACTTGGGAGCACTATTTTGTAAATTCTCAGAAACAATCGCCGAAGTTGAAACAAGTTTTTGGTTGTTGAGCTTTTGTTCCGATCTCTTTGCAGTTATTCTCAATCTATGGGAAAGGCTGTCGACAATTTTAGTTATGTGGCCAGGAATCTATGATAAAATTATGGTATTTGTTAAGTCAACATTAAAAACGTGTTCGATAAGCTTAATGGACAACAACAGCCGATGTAATATGGTTTTTACACAAAAAAGTTAAAGGTTTTTGTCTTTGTACCTTTAAAATGTTCGATTGCTACAATTGTCGGTTTTAAATCGAAATATTTAAGGTTAAAGAAAAAGTTTGTTCGTATTTTACGTACAAAATGGAAATAATTTTTTTATAGATCTATGTTTTAAAAATGTACATAATTTAAATGTAGTTATATTATATATGGACCATTTTGTTTAATTACTTGTTGCTATTTTGAAATATGATGCAATTGTCTTAAAAATTTTGATGTTTCTGATTTAAAACTGTGCCAGTAGTTTTGGCGGTCCTCTCTTAATGTCGCCTTACAATACCTAAAGAATTTTGAAGAGGCTGAAAATTGTGAAAATCTGAAGGTGCTACATCAGAGCTGTATTAACGCTTCCCAAACAGACACGCTTAATTTTTGTAGAGTGGCAAAAATGTGTAGTCTGGCGTTTTCATGACGAAATAAAGCAACATCTTTCCTTTTGCTCAATTCCGGCCTTTTTTTTAAATTTCTTGCTTGAGTCTCATCAGCCTATTGCACTGCCTTTGTCGCAACAAACTGTACACAAAACAGCTTCCCTTACACGTAGGAGTACCAACAGCGTGCTGACTAACATAAATGTGGACATTTTCAATTGTGAAGCGATGAAAGTCTTTTATCTAACTTTATCTTATCGGTGCAAACCTGTAAATTGGCTTATTGTTTCAGAATATTCAATTATTTATGTAACCTTTATGGCTGTTGGCTTTCCAAATAAAAAAATAAATCGTTCCTTTTGCTCAATTCTGGCGTTCTTTCACCCGGCGGTGATGATGATTATTCTAGCTGCGACCGCCACCCGGTACGGACGTTTTAAGACCACTCGGATTGATCGGTTCCTTCCCGATATTCAGTGGCACTCAGTTTAATGACGTCACAGACTAGCGATTTGGCTCCGTGATACGGGTTTTCTGGGTTTTTTACTCTCTCCGAGCGCTCTCAAAGTGATTTTTTCTATGGGACTAAGTCTCTCTGTTTTCAAAGTGCTGTTGTGCTTGTGCTGAGTGATGTGTGTGCCCAGCGTAAAGTATTCTGGTTTTAGTACAAATGATAACGGTAACAACCAATTTGTACTGATACAGTCCTTCTATTTTTATATATTATTTGGTTTCTACTATTCTATTTATTTACTCTTCTATTTTCATATTTATCTTTGTCATATTTGTGTCTTTTCGTGTACATTTGCCCTTTTTGTCGGTAAAGGTTGGCCCTAACAAGGTTGACTCTTTACCTGCATTCCCTTTCTAGGATTCCAGGTAGTTAGGAACCTTCCCAGGACCAGATTCCAGAACTTTAAGTGGTTTTTAAGTTATTTTCAGGCCAGGAGGCAGGACGCAAGGAGGCAGATATATCTTTGTTCAATCGCAGTGTCCAGAAATCTGTACAAAGTTCTAAAGTGGCTTAAAAACTCCAACTGAAACTCCGACAAAAAAGGAAAGTCTGGCGCGTCAATCCACATCCACCAAGCCCTCACGCGATCGTTCTAGCTTGCGCCCGTCTGTGGCTTCGCCCACTCGCAGTACAACTTCGGTACCGTCGACGAATTGCGATACCCCGGCTCCCGCCCAACCCATCGAATCCAGCGAGGGCTTCACCGTCGTCGCAAAACGACCAAAAAGGGTCAAGCCCTCGGACATCCGGCAATGAGTCGAAATTCCGCAAAAGCGTGCTGCGCAGACCACGCTACCAGCTAACTACTAATTCTAACTAACAGCTAACTCTAATTGTATTCTCTACCGTCCCGAGGCCAAGCCAACCAGTCGGCATCTACCTCGTATTTTCAACCGTGATAAAGCGGCGTAGACATCTGTGTCCACACACATGTCGAATTTAGAAATCGCGTATACACACGTCATACCCGCCGTACACCACGCCCTGACTAAGTACTTGATGGAGAAATCCATTGAGTATCACACTTACGCGCTCGAAGAGGAGCGCGTTTTACGAGACATCTTTAGAGGCATACCGAAGGAAATTGAGACAGAGCTCCTTCTCTAGGACCTTAAAGGCCAGGGATTCCCGGTAACTTTCGTCCACCATATGTACGGCAAAGATCGTATGCCGTCTTATCTAGTGTTAGTAACACTAGATCACTCCCCTGTGGGCAAGGGTATTTTCAACTTTTGAACAATAGCGCACCTTTCTGGGATAACTGTCAAGATCCAAAAAAATGCCTGGGCGATCATGGCACTACGGATTGCGCGCGAACCTCCCGCGTGCATCTTATGTAAGTCGGTTGGCCACACTGCAAATTACCTAGGATGCCCGAGGGCCCCAAAACCCAATCCCAAAAAGGCGCAGAAGGCAAAGCAAAGGTATTCATCCTATGCTCCTGCTGCAAAGCCCAGCCCACCCCATAAACCACAGCCTCCGCTACGCGATCCCCACGGTCTTTCACCGCCTCCCAAGAACGCAAGGGTGACCTCACCTACCATGGTGACGAAACCCATTGCTGCCCTCACTTTTCCACCTTTTCAGGTACAGCAGGTCAGCTTAGCCTCTGCTTGCATGCCTTCTCCTCCCACGGCCAGGTGCCACTTTCAGACTTTGCGCTTGTCAGTAGATTCGCATCAAGTTTTAACTTGGGAGAAATCACCACTTTGGCTCTCAAACTATGAGCCGCAAAGGGTGACTTCCAGGTGATGTGCTTCGCCGCGATCGAGCACCAGGCGCTTATTGTCATCGTCCAAAAATTCAAAAAATTAAACTTTTAAATGGCGTCCTCAAGATTTAAACCGCGGTCCCTCACTATCGGCTACTTCAACGCCAATGGTCTTAAACATCAGCGTAATGAAATTCATGAACTCGTTCGAGAATTTTAAATCGACATCTTACTTGTGCAGGAAACCTTTCTGAAACCTAGTCACAAGGACCCGAAAATAGCGAACTACAACATCGTACGTAACGATAGGCTTTCCGCCGATAAAGGTGGTACCCTCCTTTGGGTGGACCTTTTGTAATAGACAAAAGGTCTCTACACTATTTATCTGTCAATCCCCCTCAGCTCGAGAAAATCGAAGTTTCCTGTTATAGAATAGCGATGGGCCATTCTATAACATCTATTGGACATCAGCCAATCACACTGGCATCCATCTACCAACCACCATATAAAGTTATACTTCAAAGAGTGCCTCCGTAATACTAGCCGGTGATTTTACTCGAAACATTCAAGTTGGTACTCCGTAGTTACAAACCCGAGCTTATTGAAGGGATTTCGCCATCGCGTCTGGCTTACTGGAACTTGGCGAAGTCTCTCAAGATGGACTCTACCTCGTATTCAATGCCTCCACCTCTTAGGCCTCCTCCTTTGACTCCCGCCTTCGATGACTCCGAAAAATTTGAAACCCTAGCCGATAACTTAGCCATACAATGTACACCGAGTACAGAAAGCACTAACGCCCTCCACATAGAAACTGTGAATAGCACAGTCGAAACAAAATGCGTCAACCTACCGACTGATATCCTCTAACCGGTAATGGTAGAAGAAGTACAAACCATAATTAAAAATCTTGAATCATGGAAAGACCCAGGTGCAGACGAAATACCAAACAGAGTTCTGAAAGCTCTCCCACTCGCACTCAAACAACAATACAACAATTTTCAATAATTTACTAACAAACTGTTCTGAAGCGATTGTCTTAGGTATTATGAATCCCGGAAAACCGGCTAATCTACCTTCAAGCTACCGTCCTGTTAGCGACATGCCAAGGATGAAGAAAGTTGAACTCGCGCTCTTCGCAGAAGACATCGCGCTATACATCTTATAGAAATCCACGTAGGTTAACTAGAATGCTCCAATCCGCAGCTAACGCATTAGGCGCTTGGTTTCGGAAATGGAGAATAGAGATCAAACCCAGAAAAAAGTGCAGCAGTGTACTTTTCTCTCAACCTGCTCTAGGATAACCTCTAGGAAACCCTCCAAAAGATTAAGTCAGATCACTCTCTTTGGTGCTCCGACTAAAAAAGTCAAATATTCGCGGATCACATAAAATGCGTCCGGAACCGAGCCGGCTTCGTCATGGGTAGGCTGCACCCTCTAATTTGCGAGAAGAGTTAAACGTCGCTTAGAAATAAGCTAACACTTTACAAAACTTGCATCCGCCCCATCATGACATATGCCAGTGTGGCTTTTGCTCACGCCAGCAAGCGAACCTAAATCACTTGCAGGTTATTCAAAATAGGTTCGTACGTAAATGCGTCGGGGCCCACAAGGTTCTCGAGCTGCCCACATTAACCGCATTCATGAAGTTGGCATCAATACGCCACTTTGACAATGCTCCCGACCACCCACTATTACCACAAGGAACGCCGGCGTTCCCGTTAGAAATAAGGCATTCGAATCGCCTAACCCACCGGTGGGCCAGGCTAACGCGGCGTACACATTCCTACTGAGTTTCTTGCTGGTTCTTTGGCAGTAGATGACCCTTCCGAACCAGTGGTAGTTTCAATATACGACGTCCTAAGCCGAGGTCCGTGCCCTCTAGGGTGCCCTTAGGCGTATCGTATGTAGGAGTAGTTTAAGATCCGGCTAAGCGCCGTCAGCGCTAAGCTACAATGTCCGGTGGAATTTAAAAGGCCCATAGGCCATAAATAAGCAGTCCATTTCGAAAAAAAAGGTGATGATAATGGTTTAACCTGGGGACAAAAGTTCATAATAAACAATGCTATTCATACCCATTAAACATACAATCCTTCCCTCCTCATTGGGGGTTAATCCGGGTATGGCCAGAAACTGTGATGCTTGATCTCTCTTGGACCATGACCTTTTTGGCAGGTTCTTGTCGTACATGATCCACTTTTTATCATCAGTTTCATTTAATTGGTGATGTCATTAGATAAACTTGACAGTACTCCTAATAAAGACCTTAACCATTCTTAGTGTTTGAAAATTTACTTTAAAAAATTTTTAAAAGTGACTTTAATTTACCAACCATCAATGTCAATAGCCTGAGCTCTCCAGACCTGACCGAAGGCGCCTTCTCCAACTATGTTGAAAATCCTGAGTCGATGCCGAGGGAATTCCCACTCGTCTCGAGGCTCTTCCTTTGTGATGGTGGTCTCCTCTGACAACTGAAACAAGGAATAATTCACTTGAAATATTTAAGTACCTATGTCAACGGTACCAAAATGTTTTATTTTGTGTAGGTTATTTGATCAATGTTATGAAGATTTTTTTTGACTATGTCAGTCAGCAATAAATTAATCTAAGATCAGAGAGAATAAATTCAATTACTTATAACTTTTTACCCCTCCATTTTTATCAATATCATCTTAAGTTAATCGTTTAAAAGTTACGTTTATCAATATATTATTTAGTGCGCTTGCCTTATTTCTACTTCCTCGAGTAAAAAGATAAGGTTGCTTAGTTCACACAATTAAAACTAACAGATTTTAATATAAGTTTAAGTTCAATGAACCCATAGTAATATTGTGGTCAAAACTGACCTGTAAATGGTTATTGTCCCAGGATTCGTATCGATTGGAGTACACAAGTGGTCGATCCCATAAGTTAAGAGTTGCATCTTGAAGGACTATACCTGTAGAGTCTTTGCTCTGCAAAAATTTAAATGTACTTAAAACCACTAAGACGGTTAAAAAATGAATAAAAAATTTGATCAAAATTTTGGTGAAATCTCAATGTTTTGACCGTGTTTGGGCAGTGATAGTAAAAGCTGGATGAACTTGTTTTGACTCGAGCACATATTTTTAAAGTGTTGATTTATGAGTTCGAAAGGAATGTGAACGTGAACAAAATGTTCAATTAAGTGAAAGTAAAGTGATTTACAGCTTAATGCGGATGGTTGCATTCGTTTCAAACATTTTAAAATATTTGTTATTTTATATAAGTTTTAAACTAGCATAAAAAATATTGTCTCTTTTTTAGCCACGTACTGCCTGTGCCGTATATGTATATATCATCAATACTACTAAACAATTTGGGCCCTTGTGTCGTGGGGTATACATGTTTACATGTATACATATATACGTTTGTTCCGCGAGTTTTCATAGTCATGAATTTTGTCTGAAATTTCGAGAATTTTCTCATGACCGAATTCAAAGAAGACCATTTCGAATAATGAGAGCAGATCGAAAAATTCTTGATCTAAAAACTACATTGGACATTTTTATAGTGTTAGTTCCATGAGATTTTAGAGCGTGCACATCTTTTTTATCGCTATTTTTAGTATATCTTGACAAAAGATTAAAGTTTATGCCAATTTAAAAAATACTTTGATGGTTTTACACCCAGTTTAGATAACATAATAATCTAAATTAAAGTTTTAATTATTAATTGAAAATGCATTTATGTGAAAACAGATTAATTAAAGAGTAGTCAGATGGGTTGTGGTAGTTACTTTTTCATAATATAATGTTTACTTATAACTTACAATGTCATCCTTTTTGCTTTTCTTTTTTTCTAAGCGATTCTTTCTCCACACAACTATTATGACAATTGCCACTATAGCAACCAGTCCACCAATAGCAACGAGAGGTATCACAGTGAGTGAAACATCGGCACCTACTGGAGTTTCTTCAACTGGTTTATTAGAAGCATCACTATTGTTATTTTTAATATCTTCTTTTTCAATTATGTTTTCAGTAATGTTTGGTGCATCATCTGATGTTTTTGATGAACTAATAGTTTTGGCTGTAGTGGTTTCAGGTACAGTTACTTCTTCGATATATTTGGGTGTGGTTGGGGTTGTTCTTTGTGGCAATCTTGGAAAGCTAGGTCTCAGCGAAGGATAGTCGGGTAGTGTGAATGGAGGTGGGTGAGGTAGATTTGGTCTTTGGCCAGTATTGTCCGTAACAGTTGCTAGTACTTCTGTCCTTTGTGGAATGGATCCATCATATGCTGTTACCCATAGTGAATAAGTTCGATTTTCCTGAAAGTAAAGGAACAAAGTAAATAATCAGTTTTACTCAGTCTAAATTACCCAGCAGCCATTTTGAAGTTAAATAAGTATAAATATAAATGAATAATGAGCTCCTTGCCTGAGCTGAGTTTTGAAATATAAGTAAGCTGATATAAAAGAAAAAATCTTTCACACAAGAAATAACTGGCTTTTACTTAAAACAGTTAACGCAAAATAAATATCTATCTAATAATCTTGTTTTATAAATTTGCCTCAATGAGCGGTTTACAGGGCATATTCACTTTAGTTTTTTCAACATCAAGATATGACGCTCAGGTAACTTACGACACTTAGTTTTCTTTTAAATTTTCATTCGGTTGATCAAACAAAGAATTATTATAAAATTACTGAAAGGTTCACTATTGCTAGAATGCCGAGCCGAAATAGATTTTCTAAGCGCTGTGTGTCCTTGTCCAATGTTCATATGAACATACTTTATTCTTTCGCTTTACACGATATCAACTATATAGAGACCTTGGCAGAAACATGTAACGCAGTTTAGGTAATAAGTATTCTAAGGGATACTATGAAACGGATGTACGAAAACTCCATGGCACCCAGAAATAAGACAACGATTACATAACTTGTATCGCTACAACGAAATACCGAAAATGTTTGCGCAAGTTCCAGAATAAACATAAGATCAATAAAAAACTACAATATATCCTCTTCTTTTCTTTTACGTAGACCGAACACGCGACTTTTGCTCCACCACAAAAACGCGTTCGCGCCCTCTGCGATTAAGACGAAGGATTTTCTAAACACCGGTAAAACATATGGGCCATCCGCCTTTCAGCCATCATGTGGCACCGTGTGATTTATTTTTGTTTCTAAAATTGAAAACCAGCTCTAAGGTAAATAGTTTGTATCGCCATCGCGCTCACTGCGTTCGAGAAGGCCGTTGAGGAAGTACCTGTTGCAGACTGGAAAATGTGTTTTGTAAATTGTTTCAGATGCATGAAACTTTGTATAGATGCTGGTGGAGGGTTTAAAAAAAAAACATGTTATGAAAAATTATAACCTATAGAACATTTACATTTTTTCTCTCACAACTTTCTTAGTGACCCACGTACTTACTTTCTAATTCCCCGGTGTCAATGTATTTTCGTACAACCCTTTCATAGTATCCTATAGAATACTTATTTCCTAAACAGCATATTTTCCTGCCAAATCCTGCTTATCGTAACACTACGCAAGGGCAGAGAGAAGTTAAGCTGTTGCGATGCGCTACTCATTCAACCAATGACGGCTCGAGTACTACAGCGCGATACCAGCCTTTCTTAAGCGATAGGTATCTATAGAACTTTCCGACAATAACCGTCGGCGTGTGGGCCGCAGCCATCTCACCTTTATCCATCGGTGGGTACGCGTGGTAAAGTTCTCTAAAGTGTGACTGAGTCGCTTTGCGAGCATTAATTAATCTTTCATTAGTTTTGTATAAATTGTATGGTGTCATAAATGTTTTTTATGATATCTTTGGCCAAATAACTTTTCTTAAAACTGGTGTCAAAGTTTAGCGAAAGTACAATGCTATTAATGTTCCTAGAAGACCGTTCATTGGTATAATTTTGATTTTGATTCCCTTTCCATTGACCTCCTAATACAAGAAATAATACCACATACTTTATTTTACATCGTTGTCATGATGCAGCTTACTGTCAAGTAAGTAAAAAAAAGGAAATAAATGACATTTGTAGCGAAATCAATATGATTTCTATAAAATCTATAGCTCACATTTGGTTTTATTTGTAACCCTAGAAAAGAAAACGAACTCCATTAAAAGCAAACAAAGGATGTGCTGCATTTGACGGATGGGAAAGATAAATATATGAGATACATTACTGGAAACTTTATGGAATTCAACACGTCCACGACTTGATAACTAAATTCTATGTCGTTCGCATGAGTCTCTGTTATGTTTAATATATGAAGCAGGATTACATAGACACTAGGCCATCACATTTATGTTTTGTTCAAAATAGATTTTCTCTTTTGTAACCGGATGAACGGATTCGAATGAAGTTTGGCGTACAGATAAGATAACTTTTATTTTAAAACTGTTATAGGAATGGGAATTCACTCGAACATAGTCGCGAACAAAAACTAGTTTGTGACAATTAAAACATAATTGTATTAAAAATCAATGACCACAATTGTTTAACTTAAATTGAAGTAATTAAATTTTATCACAAGCAAAACCTTTTTTCATCATACCTTATCAATCAAAGTGTCATTGACTGTGACAACTCCAGATTTTGGATCTATTTTGAAAGGTGCTGGCGGTCCAGTAGTTTCCAGTCCAAATGTTACTTGAGTATTGCTGTGCCTCTCACGCTGGACCCTGGTGACTACAGAGCCGATGGGGTCTGTGGCCATGACATACCAGTTGCGATCAACGTGCAGGATCGATGGAAGGTTGAAGCCCGGAGGCAGTTGGGAGAACACTGTCAAATAAAGAAATACATGTTAATGTAAAGCTATAATTTATTGTTGTAAACGCTTTATGAATGTTTATAATTATATATTGTGGGTTGAATATAACTTGAATTTTTGGTATATTGCCATTACTTTGGTATTTTATATAACATTAAAAAGATTTGTTGATAATATTTGTGATCCCATTTAACGCATTGTAGTTAAAAATATGTAAAATACCAAAATATATTACTTTAGTTATATTACTGTGTTACTGTTACAAGCTCTCCGTTAATTTTAATTACTTATCGGCATCCTGAAATCATTACTAGTTAAGAAGTTGAAATGTTTTATGTCGTCACAAACCTAAATTTTTAAGGTTTGGATTCGATTTGTTTTCCATAAATTGTCTGGCTGAGAGTCCCTAGCACCTATGCTAATAAGATGTTTTTTTTACATATAAACAAGAGCTAAGAATGTAATCTGGATTATATCAAATTTGTTAGGAGCTTTCTTTATTTGAATTGGCAGTGCGTCCCATAAATGCACTGAAGAGTAAGATGCAGTGTTATGAACTGAAGGCCTACTATGAACTATTATTGCGATTCAATTGACGACCTAAAATAAACTGCTTTGCTATTTCATACCACGACGTCATTAAAGCGATCCAGTTTAGGTTGACGCCAAATCAAGTCGCCAATTGGATAGCAAACTGTTTTAGTTCGTTCATTTTTTGTACCATGAGATGATATTTCAACCTATATTGGATGACTTAAATGTCAAACTAAGCGATCCAAAAAAAGTTTCTACTTTCTTGGCGTGAAGAGAATCGTTTCGGTTTATCTTTAAAAAAATGTTGAAAATATACGTAAATTAAGATATTTCAGTTGAATATTTAGTGTTTCTTATGTGTTAATGTGAAAAAGTGATTTCTAGACTATTATTTATTAAAGATGTCTGACGAATTTGTCCTTTTTGTTTTCTTGGAAAATGATAATGAAATAAACACAAGACGGCGACAAAAATGACGTTTAACACGGAAACAACTAGACCTCTTTTATTTTGGAAGATGAAGAATTTATAGAACGATATCGGTTGTCCAAATGATTGGTATTAGAACTGTGTGATGAGCTGAGGCCATTGTTGCAAAATCCAACAAAATCAACTGATTTATCAGTAGAGACAAAGGTAGAAGTCAAATTGGGTGCGTCCTAAACTCGTCATAATCAATTTATTTTAACAACAACACTAAACAAACCTTTAATTATTTGTAATTTAAAGAATTATACAAAATTTATATTATTTAATGAGTACTAAAACGGGCTTATGGTATTAAATTTGACATTAAAAAGCGCAAAATATATTTGTTGTTATTTTTTACCCTAAAAAACCGCTAAAATCTTAGCGATTAAGTTTAGGTACCTAAAATGGATTGCATCGAAATTGAATGGCTAGCTACAAGTTGATGCCTACCATCAACTGGTCTTGTTAGTAGCAGACTCTGGAGTGATCTCAGTTGTTTTGATGTGTAGTGTGAAGGGAGGAATTGAAGATTATTTTAATTTAAGAATCTCTGATTCTATCTGAAATGTTTTTCGACGTTAATATTTTCATAAATATTACAAGTAATGAAATAAAAATAAAATTTGCTATTAAATAACTTCTAGGGTTTAGATAATCTGCAAAGCATTCGTATTTATGCCGCTGCTCAATGCCAATGAGTGTTTTGAGTTAAACTTGATCTCGTTAATCTTATTAGAAACCTAAAATTAAACAATAATCAGCAGTCATTATGATATCAGATGGTATTACATATTACGAATTCAGAATAATAAAACGATATTGTAATATTACGTGTCATGTAGTTGTTATCCAAGGTTGAGTTTTAGTGAAAGTTCAGAACGGTAACTACTTTCACCAGACGATTTGGCGTCCTTTTCTAATTTGGTATGACGAAATGAGACGGAAACGTGTTTTCGCGTTGTGTAATAGCTTCTGCGTACAATAAAGTCTCTTGGAGATGATTTTATTTATTTATTTATGCATGTGATTTAAAAAAAAATAGCAATATCTATAAATGACTACATTGTGCATTTTTTTTCTGATCTAGCTTGAACGTGACAGAATAAATCAAACATATTAGAAATATCCAAAGAAAATGATAGTTTCGGTGGAAAATAGTTGACTACATTCATATTTTCAGGGATTTAATCTTTATAAGAATTCCTTTTCCAAAACTAGCCAGTAAACTAATTGAACTGTCCAAATTTTCCATTTTTCTTTTTTGTATATCAATTAAATTCTTACTTTTTTGCTTATTTTTTACATATAAAACAACAAAAAATACAAAATAAGTAAAAGAAAACTACGTAAGAGCGTTCTTAAGTTCGTGTAATGGGGGATATAGAGAGAAAATAAAAAAACTAAATTATTTTTCCTTTTCAATATATTCACTTGCAAGACGAATACATTTTTCAGATCTTTCAATAAGTTTATGTATACCCTCGAAAAAAATGACTTCTCTTTGTCTGAAAAATACGCCGAAACTGCTTACTCCGCAGCTCTTTTTTCATCTTTGGAAAAAGATAATAATCACTGGGGGCTACGTCTGGAATGTAGGGTGGGTCATTCAAAATATCGAAGCCCACTTCATGCAGGGCACTCAACGCAACGCGACTCTTGTGAACGGGGGCGTTGTCGTGCAAAAGCAGCACAACTTTTGTCAGTTTTCCCCGTCTTTTTTCTCGAATAGCTCCTTTTATATTTTTTAATACTGATGATGGTATTCTCCGGTTATAGAAAGGTATTTTTCTTTATAATCTATTAAAATAATCCCTTCTGAATCCTAGAAGACCGTCGCCATGAGTTTCCCAGCCGACTATGACATTTTAAACTTTATAGGCGGTGGTGTGCCTTTTTATGCCACTGCATGGAATCTGGTTTAGACTCAGGTTTAAAGTGATGAACCCAAGTTTCATCTCCAGTAACAATCCTATTCAAGAAGCCTTCCTTGTCTTTACTGCAGAAGTCCAAAAACGTACGAGAACTCTCTACGCGCTGTTGTTTTTGCGGCGGCGTGAGCATTCTTCGCACCCATCTTGCTCTGACCTTAGTTATGCCAAGATAATCATGTTTAATTTTAAAAATGGTTGTATCGGATACTCCGACCATTTCCGTGAGTTGTTTTTTTTTTAGTCGAGCGTCGTCAAGTTCAAACTTTTCGACTTTTTGGATAATTTCTGCGTCGGCCACCTCGACGGCCCTACCCGGCCGTGGGTCGTCTTCCAATGATTCTCTGCCTTGGTTGAATAAGCTGTGCCACTTGTAAACCATGATTTTTCATGGGCAAGAGTCATCGTCAATAGAAGACATCTCATTCAGTATAGTCTAAACAGATTTTCTACTTTATTTTTTCACGGATGGCACGCATTTTTTCCATATTTCACTTTTTACTCCCGATTATTTTGCTTGATCGACGACAGTTTAAAGACTAATGGTCTAATTGTGTTGAAACTTAGTATTTATACTAATTATGAGTCACTTAACACGTTACTATACAAAAGAGTATGATCATCTCCTTCCAACCCCCTCATTCCGCTAACTTAAAAACGCTCCCTCGTAAGTTAATGAACAACTCCAAAAAAATATCCTTCTTAAGAAAAATCTGCATGGTTCATATAAATGAAACAATCCACCGTGACTATTTACTTTATTTAACAAGTTCTTTTGAACCAAAAACAAACTACTCAAATTGGATTACGACCATAACAATATTAGGTGCGTAAGAGTAAAACAATGAAAAATTCAGCAATCTTATGACTTTTATCATACACAGGCAATAAATTCTCACAACCTCAACCCATTGGTTTTTCATTCCATTTCACTAATAAAGATAGTCCTACCCTAATCTACCAATAGGAGCTCTGTACCAAAATAAGTCTCTTATTTTTTACACTGTGAAATATCCGGCAAGAGAACATCACTTTAGAAACAAAGTAACAATGAAGTTTCATGTTATGTCGCATGGCGATAAATGTCAACTTGTATTGTTTAAGTGTCCTTTTTATTTGGAAACATTTATGAAAATTGTTCCCTTAGGATTATTTTGATAATAAACTGAATTGAGGCACAAGTGTTCTAAAATTTTCGACATTTTAATTCAAAATAATTATTTTAAAACAGGTTTGTTGAGTCTATAAAACTACAACGAATTTCCTTAAAACATGGCGTTCAAACAAAAAACAAACCTGGCGTTATTTCAATTTTAAACTAATACCGGTTCTGCAGCGTAAAAACATTATAGAAAGAAAGATCACTCTACGGATTCAAACTTACGGAATGCATGTTAATTGCATTATTTACCTTGAACCCGTATCAACTGGGATAGTATCTTGGCATCCGCAAGAAAGTTCCCATGCATACCATCGTCTAGACATACACACATTGCAAAGTATGTCTGTCTTTGTTGTACGCAGGATTTAACGGAGTGTGTGAGAAGGTAAGGTGATGAAGGCTATACGGGAGTAGGTGACCTTGATAAATATAGCTGAGATGTGGAAATGTCGAGAAGTACTAGGCGCTCATAAAGATTCAGAAGCGCTAACAAATCGAATTGTTATTTTGTTGATATATAGCTGTAGCTTCGTATTTGTACAGATTATACAAGAAATGTCTATTTTTCTAACGGCTGATATATTTTTTTTTTTCCGCCGTAAGCAAAGCTGTTAGAAATTATTAAACCTTGCTTTTGCCCGCCAATTTAAATTGAGAAAAGTTGTTTTTTTGTGTGACCTATGTCTTTTTTGGTGCTCATGACAGCGTGTTTGAAAAGATCTTGATTGTTTGAGGAGTTAAGGTGTATATAGGTAACAAACAAAGAACCTCACGTTTCTATTTAAAATATTTGTTAAATAAATCAGAAGTTTACAATGTTTCTTTTGGTGCAAAGATAAATAATATTACAAAATAATATTACAATATAATCGTTGATTTAAGTGTCTAGTTTAGTGTATTTACGCGTAGTTAATTGAGCAATTCAATAAGGTAACTTTCAACCTAGCAAAAATTTTTCTTTATGAAAACTGTTAACAATCTTTGTTTTTTACTATTCGAAATCAGATAAATATTTTTTTACAAAAAGCAAAGCAAACTCAGAGCAAAAACTATTTAGGTCTTCACGCTAAAAATAATTTAGAAATTGTCTTAATTATTTTTAGACTAACTTTAGAAATTGCTATCATAATGCACATTCACTTTGCAAATTAATGGTTATAACATTTACGATGTCTAAGGCTGAAAATGACAGGGCCTCAGCAAAAATTAAAATTTATTATATATATAAATTAAAATTAAAATTAAAAAAAATATTTTTTGAAGACGAAATATCATACACATATTTTGGTTGTGACATAATTGATTGTTTCATAATTGCTTGCAAATATTAATTGTTACATACAATAACATAGCCATATTATTATTTTTTTATTTAAAACTGTTGCTAACCATCATTTATAGCTACAGAGGACTTCTCTTCTCAATTATTATCGAAAATGAAACGTGGAAAAGATATATGTTGTATATTTATTTACTTAACAGTAAACTTAGTACAACAAGTAACAAGTAAAACTTTTTTGTTATTTACATTATTGGATTTTTTACATCAATTAACAGAAATTAAGTGAGGGTCAAATAAATTCAACATTGATGGTCGTTAGTTTCAAGTCTCGCTCGAGCACCCACACCGACCAGCTACTAATGAGATTGTATGTGCAAAATATAATAAATAAATAAATATTTCTAACACACTACATTATCTAGCCCATATTAAGTATCATTAAGAACTTGTGTTATGGATACTAGATAACGGATAAATAAACTTAAGAAATATATAAACACTCATAGATTTTTTTAAATATAAATATTAGAAATAAACTTGAATATATATACATACATATCCATGACTAGAAAGTAAATATGATAAAAATATCTGCCCCTACCAGGATTCGAACCCGGGAGCTCTGGCATAAAAGGCGAGGCTACTTACCTCCATACCAAACAGGCCGTCAAAATATGAAATACGTTTACACGTAATAAAACGCCTTTTCATATTCCCTCACAAGAAAAAACAATATTTTAAGAACGTAACCTCTGACGTACGTCATATAATTTTCTAGGTAAATTCCTTTTTCTTTGTCATGGATGAATATAAGTAACCTACGCAATGTTATGGCTGTACATCCGGCTTATCTTTTCACTTTTCCACAAGGGAAGAGAAAATCAGCTTGTTTATTATACGCATCTCAAGTACGGGCTTTAACATCAATGTTTACTACCTTGTCATACCCATTTTAGGCTGCGTATCTACCAGAGATGTACTAAGAGGTTGTGCTGTGCAAGAAACCTGAGCTGAGGGAGAATGCCCTAAGGATTTCCTTTCATTTATTTTCTTGTCAAGTACACCTTGGTACACCGGCTTGCAGGTCACACATCACGTCATGTTTTATGCACAAATACCTCGTTTTACTAAACCATTTTCCATTAAAGACGAACTTGACTTGGATTAAAAAAAATTGAGTAGGTATTCCAACTGGTAACATCCTTGCACAGTTTTGGTGGATACGCAGCCCAACATTGTTTTCACACGACACGTGCTCGCACGTTATGGCGCCTTGGTATTCACGACTTAAAAGCGTCATATGGAAAAATAAAACGACTATGCTCTTGCGTCTCTCTTGCACATGAATACTTGAAATGAAAAAGACTGGCTAGATCACCTGTTCTTATACATAGCTCCATAAAAAGGACTTTTGAACACCCATCCTTCTCTAACTTACATTGTAAAGTGAAACAGGTAACGGGATGATAGAAAATGATTGCAGATGTTGTGTACAGACTGGACTTGAGAGTTTAAAATACGGGAACAAAAATAAACCTTCTGCGTCATTCTAATGTCCTGGTAGTTTCTAAGATGATCTAATGCATTGGAAAACTCTAATTCTGGCTTGTAAGGTTGCTTTTATTTCTGAGAAAACTCACGTAGAAAAACAAGAATGAAGAACAAAATTAAAAGGGTCCATGGTTTTTATGAAAGATGTTCTATGTTGAATTATTATTATTTTCGTTTCTACTTTCTTAAGGTAGTCTAATTGATAACGTGAAAATGTGTTTATGTAAATGTTAATGTAACGCAAATGTAAATGTGTGAGTTAAATAATTACCATTAATATTGACTTTTTATTTTAATTGTTGTTTTTGAAAAATTTTAATTGTCTTAAAATGTTTAATGTCTTGTTTTAGCATCAGTTGATAAGATGAAATTGATTGCTTCGTTATAACGGTACAAACTACATGTTAATAACTGTAAATGTATTTTACAAAGGCAGTCTGTAATGAAACTTACCAGTGACAAAACATGCTGTCAGCACAATCCATATATTAGAAGCGAACATCATTTTCAATCACTGGACAGCCGAACTAAAATGTCTTTTAGTTTTCCGACGCCGCATTGCACTATTCACTGACAAAGCACTTCACTTTACACAGACACTTTGTTATTCAAATAAATTAACCAAAATTACAGTTCAAATATGAAATCTGAAACAAAAGAAAAAGAAAATTAGTTAACGCTAATTTAAGTAAACACAAATGTAAAATTAATAAGGCTTGCTTCGCCAATTAATTGCCACCAAAAAAGTCGACACTTCTTAAAAGATGAATTTGTAACAGTAAAAAATGTACATATTTCTTTTTTATTTTTTGTGGTCTGGAGCGAAACAGATGTGATTATCACTGGCCAGAAATAATTATTTTTGTATTAGAAAAAAAAAAAAACTATTTCATAATGGCCTTTATGATTTAAAAAAAGAACTTCACTGGACAGACATTGGTTTAATATTGTTTACAATCTATAATTATTAGATTGTTATCTAATTCTCATACCTCAATAACATTATGTTTCTCAGTGTGACTATCTCTCAGTAATTTATAAAAACTACCTATTGTCAATAATTTAAATGCCGGTTCTTCTAACAAAAGGTTATCTCCAGTTGAAATATAAGATAAAAACTATGCATCATATTATGTAATAGGTAATATTATTAATCAATTCTACTTAAAGTTAACATAATAAAAGTAACATCACATAATTATTATTATTTGACTTTTCATTAAAAAGACGCACAACACATATTCAGATTAATTTCTCAAATTTGACAATAACTTGTTCTTCTTGAAGTTAGGTACAGAATGACTCTACCACCAGTTCGGGAAAACCTTCGTGAAGAAGAACTGTCAAGAAAATTCATGTGTAAATTTTTTCAAAATTCATAATTTTTTTCAAAATTCGTATAATAGCTCTTATATCTATACAAAATAATTCTTATCAGCATTTGTTAGCTCGGCAAGTCTCTCTCCCCACAACTATATAGGCGAACTTCCTCAGTCAGCACCGGTTCACGGGGTTAACGTGGGGAGCCATCACCCTCCTCAATCATACCTGACACTACCGTAAGATAATGTTTGAAAAGTGTGATAATGAACAACACCTGCACATATATATTCAAATTAAAACAATATTGTTTCATATACCGATCGTCATTCATTGTGATACAATAGATTTTTATATTAAAACAAATTATTAATACATGATTAATAATTTTTAAAAGTTAATCCTCACTTTTTTATATGTTTCAAACATAATTTAGTAACACAAGATTTAAGAACTCATTTACAAAATAGAAAATGCACTAACACACCATATCAAAACGCTCAATTACATTACGTAGTTCCATTTTTAAATAAAAAAAACAAATCTGTGAGTTCCGTCAACATAATGAAAGAATCTGGCACATTACAGTTTCCATTATAAAATTAAATGCGAATCAACATCAAAAAACAAAAAACCGTACACAGATTAAAACAAAGGTCTTATTGTGACTGAAAATAGGGTGCAAATGGTTTGAACAATGTAATTTAGCGATCCATTTGGAAAACAGTAGATTTATGACTCAATTTGGTTGTAAATGTAGTAAGCAAGTTTTGAATTTATAACAAGTGAATTCTTATAGATATAGGTAATAATCTGGCTGTCATTTATGTGTAAAATGCAAACAGTTTTGGTGAAGCTTTGAAGGTTTGCGTGATTCGAATCGTTTCTGTCGGTTTCAATTTTAAATCGAAAAAAGGAGGTTTATATAATTGCAGACGTGTGATGTCTGCCCTTAACGTAACTCTACGTACTTAACGGCTAGACCTATAAAGACCTATAACCTACTATACGACCTATAACCTATAACCGTTACTAGGAGAGTGCTTCTTGATCTTGTTTTAATTTATTTTCTCGTTTTGGCAAACATTTACCCCATGGACATATAACTTAATGTGATTATTAAATTGACTAATGATGCGCTGCCGACAGCAGGCTTCAGTATTGCCCTTGTTCCAGACATTGCACTGGCATTTACTTTTCTTTAGCCGGAACAAAATTACGTCAATATGTTCATTGTGGCCGTCAAAATTGACGTGGCTTTACCAGACGAGATCTTAAGGAAATAAACTTTACTAAAGCTGTATTCTGACGGCCTGTTTGGTGTGGAGGTAAGTAGCCTTGCCTTCCATGCCAGAGGTCCCAGGTTCGAATCCTGGTAGGGGCAGATATATTATTATATTTGCTTTCTAGTCATGGATGTGTATTTACGTTTATTTAAGTTTATTTCTAATATTTATATATACATAAAAAAAAAAATCTATGTGTGTTAATATATTTTCTTAAGTTTATTTATCCGTTATCTAGTTTCCATAACACAAGTTCTTAATGATACTTAACTTGGGCTAGATAATGTTGTGTGATTGTTAGAAATATTTATTTATTATTTATTTATTATTCTAATGTTAAAATCTCGTCTGGGTATCTTAATTTGTCTCTCTTCCAATTCTACTGCAGTACGATTCGACAAAGATGTATAATATGATGCATATCACCTAAGTGCTTAATTTTTGTAATTCCCTACTTGTAATTCGCAACAAGAATTAGCTATATCTATTGATGGTAATTTAAACCTTGGTGAAACAAATTGATTTCAACTTGGTTCATTGGTGACCATGGCCGTATGTGGCCCCAGATGTTTCCGGATAACGTTCCGGAAATATTTCAAACAGTTCGTGTTTAAGGTTTGAGTTTTCGATTTTGGGGTTTGATTACTTATGTACTTTCAAAAGATTACAACTATTTATACAAAGAGTACTACGCTACACAGAGGTCTTTATTGGATTAAGACACTTAGGTATTGGAGTGTTTTTTTTTCCATAAACTCTACATAAACTCAGTTATTTAAGTTATTGAATATGGGGTACATTATTTATTTACAAACAAGAATATTTAAAAATGAGCCATAAGAAAAAAAATCAATAAAAAAATATATAAAATAAACCGCCTGAATCTTTTTGTCCATATGGCAGTGGCAAAAATTTGACAGAGTTACCGGTTGGTTCGCTAACGATAAACGTTGAGAAAAATTAGTTCTAGACTTAGGATCACGAGATATAGTCACAAATAGATTAGAAATTTAACTGCAGAGTCCATGAGCAACCTGAGCCAGGGACCCGCCATGCCCAAAGTCTCAAAAATATAACAATTGCCTTAATTTTGATATTTTCTTTGCTTCACACTTGCCATGTCATTATTTATTTTCATATATTAGGTCATGTTATTGACAGAGGCAGTCAATGCATTTTTCAACACAAGCAATTGCCCTGACTCTACCTCTTGCAGTGGGATTATTAAGGCTGTCTTGATCACTGAAAGTCACGGCTTTATGAAATCTTTACATCTGTTATTACATACTGACAGTTTTTTCACAAAAGATACATCAGATATAATCGGAAGATAAAAACAATTTTTTTTAATAGATTGAAAAGAGGATTTTTGTGCTCTGTCGGTTCGCAAACCAGGAAAATTAATACATGTTTCTAAGCAACAGATAAAATATTTCCGTCTTAAAGAAATACACAACTACTATGCAATTATAATCGAGGATCCATAATCGACACTATTATAAAAGTATGGTTGTATAAATAAAAACAATTAAAATAATCATCTAAAGTAAATTACGTAAAATTATGAGTATAAACGGACTGGTAATAAATAATAAAATACTCAGAATAAATTTATCTTTAAATTATTTTCATGTGCAAAAAAGCCCTACATGTAAACAAACAAACGTACAAATATTTTTTACTATCAGAATTAGAAAGCAGTCACCAGGATTGAACTCGAGACGTTATATTGAAAACTTTAAACCACCAGCACTCAATTCCATAAGAAATTCACCTGTGTATATAAAATTATGTTCATTTTTGATTTATATATTAATGACGAAACAGGTAAATTTATTTCATTGACATAAGTACTTTGGAATGCGGGCGAAATTCAGAGATAACAGTCTGTTTTGTAGCAATGATTAATATTATATCGCATAAATGTGATATGCTGTACCGCTGCTATAAATGACCTTATTTATTACAAATAAGTAATGTTTTATTAAATATAACACATTTCAGATGCAGCCTTAAAATATCGAATAGGCAAATTTTTATCTCGATATTATCTTAAGAAGCAATATTGCCGAGATGATTATATTTTTTTAGTTGTGCTTTCTCCTTTTTTGTTTAAAATTTTATGTTGTGTATTTGCTTTGGGTTAGCTGAAAGAGATCTCTTTCAGAGATAAACTCGCCCTTGTACTATGTGTTAACTGATTAAATGTTTTGTGAGAATTGTTATTTTTGTTTTTGTACAATAAAGAATAAAGAAAAAAGGTTACGCCATATCTTTGAATGAAATGCAAAGGGGTTCAGTTGATCTTCAGAAAGGTCTACACAAAGCTGAAAACAATAAAATTTACATCAAAATGTAATTACTAGGATGGTTATTGTTAAATCCGGAACCAATAACAGTGTGAATTACGTATAAGGGTTTTGAACTATCTTACGAAGATTTAATTTTGGGTAATTTTCTCGAATAGCAAATTAATTCACTTTTAAATTTCATTTCATTTATACGCAACTGTGAATATTTCTAAACATTTTTACAGTCAACATGTCATACTATAAAACTTTGTTGGTCTTTAATTCATCAAGACGAGTTTCTCCACTATATTTATAAATTGATTAGATTGGGGTTTGAAGAATTTTGTTCAGGTAGGATGCCCCTACAAAAAAGACTTAAAGCGTTTCTACTCATTGTAGTATGTCTAAATGTAAGATATTTAAATTACCGTATTTTTTACTTACTTTTGATACAAGAGATACCTTAGGAAAAGTACCGCATAGCCAAAATTTTATTTAAACCTATGAAGAAATAACTTACAGGGTACAATAAAACTAAGAAAATCAATTACGCACAGTTAAATAATGGCAAAATTGTGCGAACTGTAAAGTGTCACATTCCAAAAATCTGGATAGAGTAAAATTGTTTAAGAAAAACAGCATTTTTCTGAAGTGTGGTACTTTAGGACTATGTGATATTCACGAGATACTGCCCGGTGATGCACTGACGGAATTATGGACAGCAAATGGTTAAAAGATCTCGTCAGCATCCTTTTTTTGCGGTTTCCTAAAAAATTAACAAATGAAAGCAAAAGCAAACTCATCACTCAAAACTGTAGGTGCTCTTTATTTTTCATTTATTTTGAGGTTTGAAAATGCGCAATTAAACTACTTTATTGATAGGAACTAACCTAACTTTACCCAAAATCTATGGATAGTCTTAATTCCGTGAGTTCTGGGTTTATTAATGTTCAAAATAATAAAAGCAACTTAATAGACATAGACACAATCATTGTTAATGCCATGCGAATACTTTGGCATTTAATATAAAAATTTTTTTTTTTTTTAAAGTTAATAAACGATTCTTCATTTGAATTTACTCCGTAAATTGCACATAATTTTTCGATTTACTTCAAAAACCCCGCATTACTCCACATTTGATCAATGTTAAAATAACTCCATTTAACCAATAAGAGAAAGTAGTTTGAAGAATAGCAGTAAGTAATTGACCGCTTTTACTATGGAATCCATTAACCACATTCACTTGACGCATAAGTATTTTATAAACTGCAGTTAACATCGATTTCTAAAATACTGGTTATGATGCCATTTATTTTAAATAGTAGTCATTTCCAATTAGTAATAAATAAAGTGTCTAACTGAGACATAAAATTAAGTCTTTTTTACGTATTGATTGTATCAGTTTCCATTTTAGCTGCTAAAAACCGACAAACTACAGTTTGTACTTTTTTAAGACTATAACATGGCGTACATAGGTCGTCATAAATAACGTTCAAGTATGGTGAAAATATATTTAAAAAAATTTATCTCTTTACCTAGGAGATTCCTTTTCTGCATGATTTTTAATGGGCTGTTGTTTCTTTATTACTTTTTACTAGGCATTTAGGTCAAAAAAATTTGCAGTTTCAATATATTACATAACACGTAATGAACTGATAATCTCTCGACCTCTGCAATATAGAATAAAGTACACATACATTTAAAAATTTACAATAGTAAGTAAATTAGTAATATAGCTATAGTATAAAGTAAATATAGCTTTCCAGCCATGTATTCGCTGGAATTAACAAAATCGATTGTAATGTAGGCAAAACGAACCACTCACATTTTAATTATCATTGTTACTAATAAGAATTTTATCTTTTGTGATTCACACTATAATTAGTATTTCAAATATTTAAAATTGAATATGATTGATCTGAATTAGCCGTATAAAGTTACATTGTTCATTAATTATTTGTTTAATAATTTAATTTCTATATAAAAAAATGTCAAATTTTATTGAACTTGATTAAAAAATTGTTTAGCTCAATAAACCAAAGTTTGCAAAACGTTCAGAAAAGTTTCTTGTTTAAGCAAATTGTTAGTAAATATATTTTTCAAAAATTTATAAAAATCATAATTAATCACTCAATTCAAATTAACACAGCCGTAATAAAAACGTGGCTTTAAACATATACCTATATCCTGTCGCGACGGTATCATTCGTATTAAGATAAATACTTTGTCTTGTTTAATTCCTTACAACTTTGTTATAGTTATTTTATGATGTAAAAACACCAAACATTGTTTTATAGATTTCTAGTGAAAATTCCAGTATTAAGTAATTTTAATTTTTTTAAAGAAATTATTACAGCATGCATTTTTTGTCTTTGTTTTATATGCAAAAATAAATTACAATAACAGAAAAAGCATATTATTTCTCTTAACGTTTATTAATACTAATAGCATAAGCTATAAAAGATAGCGCCACAAACTTGAATTGTGTATTATTAAGAACTCAAGAAAAATAAGTCCCCGTTGTCCTACCAATCGAACGAACAGGAAAAAAATGTCCGCAATGTCTTATCAATCAGACCAAGAGGAAAAAATGGTCCGCAGCGTCCTATTAGTCGGACGAGCAGTGGACCCACGCGTCCAGGGCGTATATGCGCAATCAGATGAAAAGTTGACATTACGTAAAATTTTGTTGTCCTATATTCCAACCATTTTCTGTCACCTTTTTTGCCAAATCGATTAATAAATTGAACAACACCAACGTTAAAAACTTTTTCTTTTACAACACAAAATTAAAGCTTCCATAGCTGACTCACTTACCAAAACAAGATATTATAAACTATATCAAGGCACTCTATGTAATATGTACACAAACACATACCACTCTTAAATTAACATTACATCACTGAAAATCAAAAGTTTATATAACAATGAACATTACACTTTTCGTTATAAACAAATTTCATGTAGTGACCATTTTACTTTTAAAATGGCTGCCAAACCAAAATGGCGTAGCGTACGCGCAGAGCTCATACAGCTGACTGGTCTCATAGATCGATGAGAAGGAAATAAAGCCTTTTGTACGATATTTTAAGTGATTTCCAACCTTGCTGTTACAGAATAAAGTTTCTTGTGGAGTGACCGATGATTTTACATGCTAGTTTCTGTCACAAGGAATACTTGACAAGGGTTTACTTAGTTTGTGTAGAACTGTAGGTATTGGAAGACTATTTTACCATCTCGTTTAAAGAAGTAGAAGTATCTTTTCCGCTAAAAATTTTAGAGATGCCATAAGACTATTGACCTTAATATTACAGTTTTAAATCATATTCTTTCTATTCTTCATACTTTTTAAAAAATGAGATATTTTTATAAAATATATTAAAATTACATAATAGCAATATTGGCTTCAATGCTTTTTTGTTTCTCTTGCTGGACCTGGACACAGCAGACGGCTATAGCAAAAACTTTGACCTCCGGCACTTGTAATTATAGTTCTGACTAAAGGTTATTAGGAAAGACCAGGACGTTTTCACTATTAGTTTTTAAAGAGATCAAAGACGAAAATACAACATAATTAATTAATCAACAGTTTATGTAATTAATTTTTCTAGATATAATTAATATTAACATCGATAATCAAAGTAAGATACATGCTAATTACAGGTGTACACAGCCATGGCAATTTGTAATAAATTTAAAGAAAAAATATTTCTATAACATTATTTGATTAAGATACAACCTATTTCACTAAACCTTACATATTTTCAGTGCAATAGAAATATGAAAACAAAGAAAATAGACTTGCTGTGATATTCCTTTAAGTTTGTCACTTGCATTTTAATAAAGTTCAAAGAGAAATTCAAATTCAAAATTCAATTCAAAAATTCAAAATTCCTTTATTGCTCAAAATATGGTACATGAGATATACAGTTTTATGTGGAGCTCATATTTTACTGTCAGACAGCATGCAATGTATGCAAATTATAATATTTTGTAATGTCCCTGTTTAAGCGTAACCAGTCCAATAAAAGGAACAATTTAATTTATACATTACATTAGGCACAATGTCAACAAATTAAAATTACATGTCAATAACAATAGTATCAAATTAATCAATGTCAAATTACACATTTACATTTCAGATTTGTTTGATGTCAAAATATTCTTTCATATTATAAAAACAGTTTTCACATAACCACGTCTTAAGCCTGCGTTTGAATATTTGTAATGTTAACATTTTCATGTCAGTCGGCAATTTATTGTAGATTTTGACGGCCATTGAGCGGCAGCTTTTATCCCGCATGGCTGTGCGTATTGCCGGCATTACTAACCTATTTGGCCGCCTACAGCTGTGGGTTCTAGGAACGTCATATAAACAATTAAATAGTTCCGGGTGATATTTCACAAAAATGCATATTTCATATATGTATAAACAAGGGACCGTCAGAACTTTTAACTCCTTGAAAAGGGGTCTACATGAAACCAAATTGTCTACGTCTTGAATGGCACGAATGCACGCCTTTTGAGCAAGAAGAACACTATTTACATGACTACAGTTTCCCCACAGTACTATACCATATCTTATGATGGAACCGACATTGCCATGATAGGCCTGAAGTGCCGTTTCTTTACTTGCAGTTTTTGCTAGTTTCCACAAGGCAAAGGAGTAAGAATTTATTTTATTACATAATTTAGTGACGTGTTGTTCCCATGTGCATTTACTGTCTAAAATGAGTCCTAAGAAGGTAACAACAGTTTCTTCTTTCAATGATACGCTATCGTGGCTTATTCTAAGGTCTTTTTTATTTCCATTTTTATTAATAAATTGAATGTATTTTGTTTTATTGAGGTTAGGTTTAAGATTATTAAGTTTTAGCCAGTCAATTACAGATTTTAGGGTGTTATTTATTTCTTCATTGTAGTTATTTATGTTTGTGGAAGGTATTACTACAGATATATCGTCAGCATATAAGATACATGGATACTTGATATTATCAGGTAGATCATTTATATAAATTAAGAAAAGTAGAGGTCCTAAAATGCTGCCCTGTGGTACCCCATAGTTGTTAATTTTTGTCTCAGATTGAAAAGTCGAAGCTATTTTATGTTCTAAATTTGTAATTTCTACTTATTGTCTTCTGTTACTTAGGTAAGATTTAATCCAATCGTACGCAAGGCCTCTGATTCCATATCTCTCACATTTTTGAAGGAGCAACTTATGAGAAACGCAATCGAAAGCTTTGCTCATGTCAAAAAATATTACTGTTGTTGGAACACGTCTGTCTACTTGTTCCACTATATTATCCACCAACTTAAATGCCGCTAATATTGTGGATTTGCCCTTTTGGAAACCATTTTGCTCTTTTTTAATAAGTTCATTTTTATCAATAAAATGTAACAATCTAGATTGCATTGCTTTTTCGAAAATTTTTGACCATATAGGTATGAAAGCTAGTGGCCTGTAGTTACTGGGATCGCTTCTATCGCCCTTTTTAAATAGTGGCATTACTTTAGAAATTTTTAGACAATTAGGAAAATTACCACAGCTAAAAGATAGATTAATTAAATAACATAATACTGGTGCTTTTTCATCTTTGACGTGTTTAATAATTTTTGTTGATATTCCGTCATGTCCAGTAGCATTAGTGGAGTTTAAAGATTCAATGATTTTTTTAGTTTCATAAATGTCTATTGGATTAAGGAATATGCTTGAATTATTTGATTTAATACGTTGAACTAATGAAATGTCAATTTGATTATTATTGTTGCTTGTCAAGTTAATGAAGTATTCATTGAAAAAATTAGCTATGTCATGTGGGTTTTCAATCTGTCTACTCATGTTATTGACGGAATTTATTGTGTCTCTGCGCTGTGTTTGTCCAATTTTATTGTTAATTATATCCCATGAGGCTTTTATTTTATTTTTCGCTTTACAGACGTATGCTTTATTTGTAAGTTTTTGCGCTTGTAAAATGCACTTTTTTAGTAACTTATATTAATTCCGATACTTATTTTTATTTACACATGTAGGATGTTTGTAGTATAAAAAACGGATTAATCTTTTTGTAGTTGTTGACTTTTTTAGGCCGGTTGTAAACCAGGGTAATTTTTTAACCATATTTGAGTGTCTTATTTTGATTACAGGAAAGCAAAGTTCGTAAAATAAATTGAAATAACTCTGGAAAGAGTTGAATGCTGTATCAATATTTGTTTCTTGAAAAGTTTCATACCAAGATAAAGCACTTAAGCACTTTTTAAATTTGTGTATGTTTTCATGACTAAAATCTCGTTTATATTGATACCATACTTCAGTTAATTTTTTAACCTGCGCTGTTTCGAAGGTAAGCGACTGAGCAGTGTTATGGTCCGAGAGGCCCAGATTATGGAGGCGTGCCTGTGCTTTTGGAATGTTGCTTAAAATGTGGTCAATACACGCTTTTTTACGTGTAGGTTCAGTAATATGTAAAGTAAAATTAAAATTGTCAGCTATTTTTTTCAAGTGATTTGCATGAATTGACGGTTTCAAAGTATCAATATTGAAGTCACCCGTTAAAATAAGTTTGTGGTTCTTTTTGTATCTAAGTTTTACCATGAGCGATTCTAATTTATCCAAAAAAATTTCTGTTTTAGAATTAGGAATACGATAAATACAAATTATTATACATTTTAAAGATACAAGATCTATGCCGCAGCATTCAAAGGTATAATCTGTGCCGAAATCTCGTATATATTTTAGTTCTTTAACCTCCAAATAGTTTTTATTAAGTATACATACCCCACCTCGCTTTTCATGTTTTCTCGAATAAGTTGCAGCTAATTTATAAGTAGATAGATTAATATTATTTTCACTTCCAGATTTTATAAACGTTTCTGAGAAACATACAATATCTAAATTTATATTTTGACATTTCAGTTCTTCTAGTGTGAGTTCTAAAGAATCCTTCTTGCTGATAAAACCTGCGATATTTTGGTGAAATATAGTTATGCTATTTTGAAATCCAAGCAACCTTAAATTGTTGCAGAAAATATTTGACTTGAAACGAGTTAATGTAACTAAAGAAGCTACATTTTCATGCATCGAAGAATTATGCATTCACGTACCGAGTAAATTTGTATTTCGGTACCTAACAAAAAATAACAACTCCGCATTCAAATATACGTAACTCCCATAACTTTAGTTTTAGGTTGGAATCTCCACTTCAAAGTTATCGAGGAATCTATGGCCTCGTTAATGGCGGTTCGGGTGGATGATGGAAGTAAAGTAAAAAAATATGATATAAACATATATTAACTTTGTACAAAAACTTTTCATGTATGTTACAATGTTACATGTATGTTACAATGTTACATGTATGAAGCATTAATTAGCATAGCACGATATGGGACACAAATAGGTAGACTGTTCAAAGTTAATTTATGTTTTGGTAACTGTTATTATTTTAGTGTTAATATATAATAATTATGTAACGTTAGACCACTAATAAATAGTGTAATTAATAAGTACTAAACAATTCAAACGAAAGTTTAAATAAACTTGAGGAAAATGCTTTAAAAAAAATATCTCATTAAAATACCGAAAATTGTTCATCACCTGTTTTACGAGTAACATGTAATGATTTAAGGTTATCAATTTACTCGTATGTCAAAGTAATTTCAACTTTCTACCGATCTGATTATTTCTGGTGCAAAAAACATATTTATTGAAGAAATTCGAATAAAAACTTGGTTTATAATTAAAATTCATGATACTTATTATGACTCAGAAAAACCACTTATGTGGTTTATTCATACTCTAGGTATAAATGACATTAAACTTACTGCGTCATTAGCGCCATTATAAAAAAATATTAATTTACAAAGTAAATGCTGACATTAAATTATCTTATGTAGGTACAGAGGGCAACAAAATTCGTCAGAATGTATTGGCCTGTACGTTTTGAAAAAGTATCTAGGTGTTTAGACTACCTGTATTGAGTTTGATAGGTATTGTGAGTCATTTTATTTTAAAATAGTTTTGTTCAGCGTCTTGAGTCATTTAACAAGCTTTCACATAAATGTAGATTGTACATCATAGGCAAAATAATTAGAAAAGAATAAATAGGACAGGGATATTACAAATTCAGTCTTTCTTTATTCACTTTATGTTTATGGTTGAAACAACTTAAGAGTACTTAAAAACTTTTGTACGCAGACTTTTGTTTCGAATAAAGTCGCCTTGTAGGTATTCACATTTTTAAAATATGTATCCTATATTTAAAATTAATACAAGTTGAATAGCATGCATGTTTTTAAACAGCTAAACCGATTTTCTTAAAATTTAAGACCACTGTCAATTCATTCGGTTTTCAACCAAAAAACTTTTTTTCAAACACACGTTAAACTTATAACACCCTTCTTTTTGTGGCGAAGATTAAAAACCAGTGATATACACTAAAAAATAATTTGAACACATTAACAAGATAACAGCATTTCATTTCTCGTATCACATTACTGAAACGGACAAGAAACAAATAACAAACACCTACCGACTCGCCTGTACAAATGGACGGGTGATAGACAGAACTACCGTTAGAGTCAGTGACCACCTGCGCGACGCGGCCTTCCGAACATTATCATGTCGATAGTCACGCGAGGAGAAATGGTTAAAATGCCTTGTTACTGATGTCATGCTGTATGCATGAGTATAATTTGTTCTGTGTACTAATTTGTAGGTAGTTTAAATTTAGAGATGTGTTGAAATTACGGTTTGATTCGGTCGTAGTGATATATTTGATTGTAATTGAGTCTTCGTTTCTTATTATAAAATTATTGAAAAAATCTATTGGTAAAAGCAAAAATATAGCATCGGCATGATCATAAAGTGAGCAGTCGGGAACAATGAAAAATATAAGTTCAGATAGAAAACGTACATATTTATTAATCTTGACAGAAATTTTGAGTTTGGGATAAATGCTTTTTTTATATTTTCTATGGATCATTTTTATTCCAGAATCTTAAACTCTTAGCCTACGAAATAAGTATTACACAACTACAAAATCAAGGAAAATTTTGAAGACAAATCAAGCAAGCATGGTTTTACTATCTCACCAGCTTCCAACAAATTTGTGAAAAATGGAGTTCAGGTTTATTAAGTATTTCATTATTTTGAGTACACATCGAACTTCTTATAAACTTTCTTTCCCCGTCGTTCAGAAGGTCATTTGGCGAATTAAGTAACATATTATCAAAGGAAACAATGAGGCTGTTCATTGGAATATTGGCAATTACCTTTCGTCTGCTTCATGAGGGCTTTTTGAGGAAAACAGTTTTGTTTTGTATGGTTAGTATAATTAATATTTATATTACTTACTTTCGTCATAGCATCACACATGTAACTAACCGATCATTTACGTTCACGTAACACGTTTGGTTAGTTACATTTTGATTTCGGTTAAACAGGATTATGAAGTGTATTTTACTTCTTGTTATATTTAGCTACACATAATTTCAGAATAAGAGTCTTTCAAAAAGAACTTCAAAAAATTGGTAGGTTTAGTGCATAAGTGCCTATGTATAACTTACAAAGATTGTCAATAACAAAAATACCATTCCTGTCAAAAGCGAAATGGTGACTAATTGATTACACTCTTATTCGAACAAACAAATTTTACATGATGGTGATTGGCGTTAGTAAATAACGGGTAAGGAAATGTACCTAATTATTAAGATACTAAATACAATAATGCCGAATCGTAGGTTAAAATTAGGGAAAATATAAATTTTGAAGGCTTAAAATTTGGTGAATATTGTTTTATACAAATGCACCTATAATAAATAAAATTATGAACGTCTAAAGTAGATCACATTTCGAATAGGTCAAGAACTGTGAACGTCAAGATGCACATGCAGTGTTCATATCTAAATATTTTTAGTTAAATATAAATAGAAATTCTCATACAGCATCCATGCTGACGTCAGATAGGCCGTTGTATTTCCAGTGTTACAGCTCTTGTACTTAAACAAACAATATAAAGTGAAAGTACCTTTTAAATTATTTTACACGTTACTGTTCGCTTGATTTTTCACGACAGCCTGAACAATCCCCCTGCAAGGACATCAGCCTCACGTCAACTAAGGGGTAGTATTTGGTGTCACTTACGCAACGGGAGATTCGGGACGCCTTTGGAAGGACTGTTTCCAGAAAGATTTGAGAAGCATATATGCGTTACACATAGGCAAAATTGCACCATAGAGTAAGGGGTGTAGAGATATTCCGAAATAGAAAATTGTCTTTAAGTTAGTCTCACCAGTCACTCTTCGCCAAAAAATACAAAAAATATTGAGATATAATAAGCCAGAAGCACCATAATATACTGCATCTCTTTAGTTTTTGCATTTAAGTAGGTTTTGCAGTCATTTAGTTTAAGTTGCATTAGTTATGTGAAACTTAAAGATTCGTTATGATGACAATATTTATTACTATATAATGCAATCAAGTTAAATGAGGGAAGTAGCCTTTTATATTTCTCACCTTAGCCATTTGACACCATTTTAAAAAGACTAGCAAATCAATAAATGTGTTTCTATTTTGTTATTCAGCTAATAGTAAAAAAAAGCTGAAATTGTCTGTACTATCTGTAAAATTTTATCAAAAAATAAGGTTTGGTAGTATCGATTTTCATTGCGTAATGAAATGAAATGAAATCTTTATTTCTCAACATTAACTTGTTCTTATTGATGTCAAATAAAACATGACTCTACCTACGTGAAGAAGAACTGGCAAGAAACTTCACGGGTGTATTTTATTTCAAAATAAATTTACAGAGTCTCTTTTACACACCCTCAAACGGCACCCGCTCACGAGTTAACGCGGGATCCAGCCATCGTATTGTGTGTTTTAGTACCTGCTATTTAGGTAAAATTAATTGATGCAGGTTTTTAAGTGATCGTAGAAGCTACGTAAGTACTATAAGTATAGTTTAGGAACTATTGATACGAATATATCGTAAAGATATGAACATTCTAAAATTCATATAGAATTTTTTCCTCATATTAAAATTTTGTTCGATTCGATATGAAGGCATTCTCAAGAAAACGTCTTCACATTTTGTACGGGTCTTTACGTCTAAGATCGTGATTCTGACGCACCCGGTCAACTTTTAATTCCGTAAATTCTGTTTTATTTATTTCATCTAAGGAAAACTGCAGCTAAAACTGAAAATAGTTCAGAAGAAAATATATTAACTCATATCTTATTTTAATTTTATGTTTGGTCGCTTTACTTGCTTTAGGCCTGGAAGGCCTGGAAGGAAGAAATATATAATGTTATAAAAGAGATACATTCAATTACAATTAAAAGCAAGGAAGTGAAGCTGCTACAGATGAGTAATGTCGATTCTCCTAAGAAAAGTAAGAAATATTGTTAAAGTATTTTAATCTCAATAAAAGAAATACATTACACGCAAACACACAGTATGTAGTTCAATTAAAAACTAATCAAATATAAATAATTACAAAACAATATAGATAATGCTCTAAAACCCCAAGATCCGGTTTCTCGAGACCTCACGCCTCTATGTAGTTTGTTTGTGTTTGCCTCTTGGCTTACGTAACTGTGACGTCGGTAGTTAAGTCGAGTCCGTCTTGGCAGTGGCGAAAGTCACAGACACATCCGTGAGGCTAAATGGATGCTCTTTTGGTGATGAAATGCAATAAATAGTCTTGATGTAATTTAATGGCTATTAAAAGAAAATTAAACTAGACCTTGAGCGGACGCTGTATTATCTATTAAAACGTATCGTGTAGCGATCGAGGGAGAAAGGGGACAATACATTATTACTTAAGAAAATATTTATCACACATATTTCTAATCAGTTAACCTGATTTTTATTTACTACAAAAAATTTCATTTTAATAGTAAAAGTTGAGTAACACATTGATTCCACCACAACAGAATTATTTCATGCCAGGTTGGTAACCAGTGAGGTAACAAATAATATCACCAAGAGCCACTTTTTCAATGTTCAGATAATTTCCATCAGTAAAATAATTTTAAGTCTTTGAAATCATGTCTATGGAAAGTCTTGTCAAGTGTCAAGATTATTCTACTTATAAAATTTATTTGAGCATTGAAAAACGACCCTAAGTAGTATATACCAATTACTGTTATTAAACAATAAATTTAAAGTTATTGACTCTCAAAGTTACCGAACGCTACGCTTCGGTATTTATGATGTTTTAGTACGCTGATACCAAAACGTCATAAATCACTAATTAACTACATAGAGTGACTAATACAAAACTAAATTTAAGTTCCTATTGAATACACAACATCGTATTACTAATGTCGCAAATGTCATTATGATTGCAATAGGGTTCATACTACATAACACGACTGCATGGCCCAACTATTTTTTACAGTGATGACCAAGCGAACTCGCGTTACTTCTTTCTTTGCTTTTTTAAAATATGAAATGTTCTCATAAAAAATTAAAAGCTGTTCACTCGTATTGTTCTCTCGCTCGTGATTAATGTGTGCAGACTTCGTTTCGCTGTAAAATTTGTGGTGGCCAGGGGAAATCACGGCGTCTGCTTTATAACTCAACTGAATCAATAAATGTCCTCAACTTACTTTTAATTAATTATTGACAATTAATAAATTGCCTTTGTTATATACCTAGGTACAGATTGCCAATATAATGTAATGGGCCGTCTCTCCAAACATTTCAAAGTTACAAATTAAACCATTAGGGAAAGTAATCATAATTCGTTGGGATTGTTTCAAAATAACATTTTGCATGGATTTTGGCTACATTTATAACTGCAAAACTGCTTAGGTTTCCGTTAAAATTACTTTTTCTCTGGTGTTGATGCTTAAGATATTTGTACAGAATATTTGTTAAACAATTATTGAGTGTGAAATGAAAAATCCGATAACATTTTAATTTTTTTTGACCGGAAAGTCGAAATTATTTTTCTTTTATTCCATAAAGCAAATAGTGCTTTATTAAATAAAAGTAAAATACAAACAAACAAAAAAACTATTATAATTAGAACCTACCATGAATGTTTTATCAAGACTCAAAGAGTAAGTTTACTTGTAATGAAAAGTACCACAGAACAATGCATTTTACAATTGAGCGAACAACTTGTCTGATCAAGGTTACAAACATTTATAAAAACCGTGAGAAAACTCGATTGTTTTCACTGATGATCCGATAGGAAAAAAATATACTTTGATCAGACCAGAAGAAATTGCTTCCTTTTTATTAATATATTTCAGTGTAAAAACCGTATCGTGGCGTAAATAGTAGCAGCCTTGACTTTTCCGCCGGAGGTCTATTTTTGAATCTTGTTTAAGACCAACGCTTGCAGTTCAAATACCTACAGATGCCATTCACATGTTCACACATCATTCATTTCTGGCTGCTTAGTAAAATCCTTTGAGACGAAATTATTTCACTTCTGAAGTATATCGTGGTCACAATGAAACTAGAATTTATTGATTTTGTGGTGTCCATACAACTTTATCTTATTTAAGTTGATTGATTTGATTTTTATAGTTGAAGAAAATATAAGAATGAATAATTGCGTTGGAAACCTATAATTCTCTAAGGTTGACTGCAGATTACAGTATTTTACGCATTTTCCTACATTACTTAAGTTTTTCTTAAAAAAACCCCATTATATTATTATGTACCTATAAATATATTATAAAAAAATAAAGATAATCAGAGATATGTACTGATCCGAAAACTGAAAATCCTACACCCAACACCATGAATACAAAACCGTTAGTTTTTTGAAGTACGTATATTATTAATAAAGCTTTACAGGGCTTGTGAATTGCTGTCCATCGTCAATATGAAAGGTTAAACCTTTAAACGCCTCATATAGTTAACATAACTCCCAATGGATTAGGCCATGCTTGTTTTACACAAACTCCATATGGCCCATTTACTTTTACAGGCCCAGCCTGTTGTTACTGACGTGGTTTTATTTCCCGGCAATCCTTGTGAAATTTAACGTGAAAAGGCTAGTTCATTTAAGCAATTCAATAAATACTTTCTCTACGTTGTCACAAATTTTTGGTTTTATATAGAATACCAGCAGTTTAGTGTCATTTTAGCAGCGTCGCTTAAGCTGTCCCGCAGAGTTTGTTTATATTTAACATTTTACATTAGCATTAACACAGCAATAGTAATATGTAACTTTCTTATTATTATTATTAAATAAATATAGTATTAAAAATGTTATGTTAACTTATCTCAATAAGTGGCTGGGATTGAATAACAATATTAATTAAATAAACACCTACGCTCTAGCGCTTAAGGCACTCCTAAGTATAGATTTTACTTACTTTGCGAATTTAGACTTTATATTTAGGTACTTCACCTAAGTCTATATTTGCTTTGCATTATGTTTAATTAAGAGCGCCCTAAGTTACCATTTGACAACTCCGAGTGTGGCCGTAATTCTAAATTCCTGTTTCCTGTTTTAAAAGGTTCGAAAATAAATTAGGAAAGCCTTGTCGTAATTTTACTTGAACCAATAGTTTATTATTTTAAAGATTCTTAAATCAAACATTAAACATTTAAACATTTTCTTCTTACTAAACATATGTGCTCTATTATATTTTAAGCTCACTTCCAGTAATTTAATGTGTATAAATTTAAACGTTTAAACTAAGACGTTTATAAAACGTTGACTATACGTAAAGGTTATGAACGTTTTAATTTTGTCATAGCCGCAAAAGAGAATACGATCCACCTAATGGTATGTGGCATCCATGACCATATACCGATGTTGTTGCTTACTTGTATTCTTTTAAAATAGATTCTCTAAGTAGTAATCTTTAATGACCTATCGTAGTTCTAATTTGTAAAATAGACAAAATGAAAGTAAGTAGTATTTAGTCTACTATCTTTAAATTCTGGGGTATGTTTTTACTACGATGAATATATTGTAATCTGTAGACAAACAATAGAAACGAAAACAAAAAACAAAGCAAACTTTGTGATGAGAACGAACTACACACTAAACTTTAGATTTACCGAATTTTAATGACGGCCTGTTTGGTATGTCGGTAAGTAGCCTTGCCTTCCATGCCAGGGGTCCCGGGTTCGAATCCTGGTAGGGGCAGATATATTTGCTTTCTAGTCATGGATGTGTATTTACGTTTATTTAAGTTTATTTCTAATATTTATATATAAAAAAAAATATTTACGTATGTTTATATATTTCTTAAGTTTATTTATCCGTTATCTAGTATCCATAACACAAGTTATTTAATGATACTTAATTTGGGCTAGATAATGTGGTGTGATTGTTAGAAATATTTATTTATTTATTTATTTATTATTTAAATATTCAGGGTTAGTAAACTGATTTTCGTGCTGTATTACTAAATATTTTCAAATTTTAAATTAGTTCAACAAAGTGTTTAAAGACACGAAAAAAAGTAGACAAGAGCTTAGTATCTTAACGGCTGCATCTGGCTTTATGTGTTCACATGAAATTATGCACTTTCACATCAAAATGCTAACACGGATAGTTAACCGGTTGCTTAGAAACCATTCAATTTTACCGTTCTAATTGTTTCACGCTAACTATACAAGGATAAATATCAAGAACATGAGGTTTAATAAATTCGAAATAATTTTATCATTTTATTGACGATCATTACAACTTATGTTTGTGTTTCAAAATAGATATTAAGATGTACATATATGCTTGATTGAATTGAAATTTTCGGAATTTCTAAAAAAAATAGATTGACATAGACATGTGAGAACTATGTATTTATTACATAATTTATCCGTATAATATATTCGTGTTAAGAGATTTTTTTTAAATTATTTTAATTAAATTGTACATCTCGATACAAGTTTCTAAAATACTTTAAATATTTTTAGTCAGTATCAAATTCAAATTCAAATTCAAATTCAAATTCAAATTCAAATTCAAATTCAAATTCAAATTCAAATTCAAATTCAAATATTTATTTCTCAAAATTGACAATTACTTGTTCTTATTGACGTCAAATAAAACATGATTCTACCACCAGTTCGAAAAAAAACTATCAAAACTAGCTGCTGAAAATTATTTTAAAAAAGCATCGTTTTTCGCTTTATTATTTGAAAATGCTACGCCTTTAACTTTTACCTTTTACCAAAATAAAATATAACTTCAATAAAGCTACGATTTAATAAAATGTTCAACTATAGGCTCAGAATTATTCACAGCTAGATCGAAAAATACGTGATATAAATTTCAAAGGCTTACAAAAAAGTTTTCTATTGAAATTGAAATAAAATACTAAAAGCAAGTGTTGCCACTAAGTGCTTTTAATTTCGAGAACAACCTTTTAAGATATTTCAGATAAGAAATATTTTGATAACATAATGAAACAATATTATATTAGGATGAAATTAAAGTAATAAAGTGATTTGTATACTCCAGAGTAATCGGAGCTTCAGTTATGTATCATTCATGGCTTATGATCAAATTTTAAAGTTAATCTCATAAATACCCAAACAGGACCCTTTTTAATTGGACAAACGTTTGTCTTCAGTTTCACTCTCCAAGATCTCATAGATATTGTAGGTACAAGAACTAGTAATCAGTCTGTCATTTAAGTAATTCTACGTCAAAATATTAAAGTAAATGTTTTTCTATTTTAAATTATACTGTTATAAACGAGGAAGGCCGCAAAAGTAGCTGGATAAAATACGACTCTATCGTATAATAATGATAACAATAAATTCCCAGACAAATACACCAACTATTTGGTCCCAAAGTAAGCAAACCTTGTGTTATAGATGACCATAGAGTGAACTGGGGGGAACATGTATAAATAACAAACAATCATGACCTAGGAACAAACATCTGTGTTCATCACACAAATAAATACCCCAGGCAGGACTCGAAGCTTGGACCTCCGGCGTATAAGGAAGGGCTACTGCCCTCTACGCAATGCAGCGTCATGTAAATGCAATGAAAGCAAAGAAGCTTTGAGTGTCAAGCTGCGGGTAAGGCATGTAAGGTAATTCAGCTGAAGACCTAATTTATTTAGCAGGTTAAGCTGGAGTGGTACTTCAAAGTAAACAACCATGTATTTTTATAGCACAGGCAGATGCCTGTACAGCTATTGTTTTTGAAAAAGCACTTTACGATTGCTATTTACTAACTCAAAAGATTATCTAAAAAAAGTTCATATAACAAAATGTATTATAAATTTTCTATGTATTTACGCCATTTGCACATTTTCATTCGATTTTTTTTGGCAATAAAATGTATAGTTATTATTATTATTTTAAGAAATTTACACATTTCCTAGATATTACATGCAATAACGGATTAATTTCCTGTTAGCATAGGCGTATGTTAGTTGTAGTGGAGTTTATTATGTTTAGATCTCATCTGGGCCGGTAATACAGTCCTTCTCATTTTGACTGCCATAAAAGCCACATTTAAATGGTTGCGTTCCAGTTGATGGAGAAGAACAGTAAGTGAAATTACTGGAATAAGGGCAACTGCACCTTCCTTGATGCCTTCGATCAGCAACCCACCAATAGTCGATATAATTATCACATTCAATATCGATAAATAAAACACCTACGTTGTAACGGGTGTAGATGCCGCTTACTTTCAGGTTGGCTATGTTTGTTGACTATGAAACTAGTAAAAAATATATATATACCGTATTACACGCATGTATTCCATTAATGATGATTCAAAAAAGTTCTACATGTATTTTTAAATATATTTGACTTCTATTTACTTCAATATTAATATTAAGGAACTAAGTACAGAAGCGAAGTCACTCGTTAAAGAGCTTTGTAAATAACCTATGAGCTGTTATTACGGTTGTGTACACTTGTGGACAGACGTGTTTTGATTTGAAATTGGATTCGTTGCATTGCAGGATTGAATATCAATGGGAATGTTGTCTTTCTACTTGCGTGTTTTTGAAACAGATTAAAGCAGCAAGTTTACTTTAGAAATTTGCTGATGTTTGTAGTTAATGTTATTTGATAGAATATAGATAAGAATTAACTTATGAAAAACATGTATTTGTAAAAAGAGATTATGTTTCTGGTAAGTGTCGTTGCTGTGGAAATTTTAAGAACTCTGATTATACAAGTATTTTTAACCTTCCTTTCTTAATGTCAATCTTACAATGCCTAAAGGTTTTGAGGGGAGAACGAAACGGAAAAAAATTATGGTGCTAATTCAGGGCTGTCTGGTGGATGCATGAACACTGCAAGCTACTTACTTCACTCTTAATTTTTGCACAGTAACTGAAGAAGTCATGGCCTGGCTTTATTTATCATGATGACTCTCTTTCTCTCTTTCTTGTTGTGCAATTCCGGCCATATTTTTTCAAATGCTAACATTAACTCCAACATCTATTGGCAGCAAAGATCCGAATGGATTGTTTTAACCCGCAGCTAAGAATGAACAATGCCCTCTTAATACTAACAAACGCACAACATTGTCTTATTCTGCGTTAATCTGTGGTACTAGACCGCTCTTTGAACATGATCTTTGTCGTAGATCCACTTATTAACAACAGTGATCATTTACTTCAAACATAGTTCAGTTTTATTACGTTTAAGTAAAACGTTGAAAATGAGTACATTGTTCATTGAGTTTATTCCTGTAAACTCATGTGGCACCCAAATATCATGCTTTTTTGCATAGCCAAATTTAACCAAAATTTAAATGTATTTAGATTTTTTGTAAATAATAACATGCCCAGCTTCATGCAGCTTCACTATTAAAAATACCGTCGATTTTACCCGCAACAGGGCCCGCCGTACCTTTGACATCAGCATTTAAACCAACATTATTCTACTCTTATTGACACTAAGTTATGTTTATAAAAGTCACAACTTTGTTTTCGCGACTTGTATCACATTGTCTTCCTTATTTCAAATACAACTCCAGAATGTATCAAATTTCTTCTTTAGACTGGCAGACTGGCATTATATTAAACAGAAAAACAACTGTACAATGAGAGGAAACAGTTTTTTTAATTATTTCTTTTTTTTTTATTAAAAAAAACATTACAACTAAAGAGATATAATTACAAAAGATACGAGAAGACTTGTTCTTTGGCCTATTAGATCTCCAAGCAAGTGCATATTCCATCAAGACAAGCTTACAATCTATGCGGGTTACATTACTTCATATTCCTTTTATAAAAATAACAATCCATTTATTTTCCACACCAAAAGTACACGTATTTTTGTGACAACTAGTATCGCTAAGGTTTGATTTTTACATGGGAGTACATAAACAAAACAGAGCTAGTATAATAATATGGAACACGCTATTTAAATAGTTATTATGTGAGAAATTCCCATTATAATTGAACATAATATGTTAATCTATTAGTGCATGTGGGTTGATTTGTGTATATGCGAGAAAAAATTATTAATATTATAATCATCATTACCAATTACATTAATTAATAATAAACAAGCGCAGCTTGCATTAAATAACATAAGTTATCTTGTAAACTACTAATATCATTGATCGTTTATGACCTTTAATCCGGATGGAAAGTAATGATTTAGTGAAGAAGGTCTCACAAGGTATTTCGGGTAAATTGGTACAGAGTCGTTCAACTGTTCTACAGCTTAATGTATGTTGCTTTTTAACTCAAAATTATCAATTTACTTTTTACAGCAAGTCAACAGTACCTCCATGTTTAAAATTAAGGAAGAAGAAAAATAATAAACGTGTCAAAAAGAGGAAAACAGCATATGCTTTTAGAAAAAATATGGGAGTAATGACTGTAACCTAATATTGGCTCCCAATTGTTACTAATGTATATAGATCAGGAACCATGCAAAAATATGTTGCTTTTTTATTTATATTGCCTTAAATAGGTTTAAAATTAAGGTTTTGTAAAATTCCTCTTGGAATTTCATGAAATCAATACATGGACCGATGCGATCAAAACTTTGGCAATTTGTATCTAAAGCGTGATCTTTAACTGTATAGTAAAAGAAAACATCTTTACCGTTACATAAGCCGAAATTTTTCTAGCTCTTTCACACAATTTAGTTCGACCCACAAACTTTGCCCCAATATTTTTAATTTTTTCTTAGATTTGTAAAAATAATTAACCTTTTTATAATAGATCTATTGATTTTTTTGTTGACACAGTAATGCGAAATAAACTCAAGAGATTTTACTAGGTGCATTCGATTTCTGGATTCTAAGCACTGTTTCAGGAATAAAGTCAAAAGGAAGGTGTTATTATTAATAATAAAATAATATATTCTGTAAAACCATTCATTTTACCATACAGTACCCATGTGACTTGGACAATCTTAACACGAATATTTGGAAAAATTCAGTCAGAGCATTTTAAGTACATTTAGAAACCAATAGCACGGAAAAGTTCCTGTGCTTTTATTTATTTTCACACTGAACTTGAAAGAACTCAAATATTCTATTGATCACACGGCAAGTAAATCACTGCGGTGTTGCATATGAAGTCGACAAACTGGGTATTGGAAAGTGGATTGAAAATAGGAATCATGTTGTACCCAGTAGGAGGCTGTTTTTGTGTTACTAAATCTGGATCTTTGGAAAATATATCATGGATTTGTATATTTGTGGATAAATCCCATTATTTTGTTTATCTTAAAGGTGTATGAACGACAAAAGCCATTTCCTATATGATCAAAAAAGTTTGATTAAATAACAAATTTAAAGCAATTAAGACAAAAAAATTAAGATGTAGTATTTGTATTTTGAACGAAAAATGCTGTTCGAACGAAATCGAAAAATGTTCTCCAAAAAATAGTTTAGAAACATTAAAATGCAACGTCTGAAAATTTGTATCCACTTTCTAAAACAGTATTTAAAAGAAAATAAATCAAAAGAGAAATCTTTCGTCAACAATCAGTACCAGGTAGGTCGTCATACCAAGTGGGCACTGGAATTCCAATTCCATATTACATGGCTGACTGCGCACGGTAAAATGCAGAAGACCCCACCGAGAATGTATTTATGTATTTATTTATCACACAAACACAGATAACAGAGTATAAGCTGAAACAATTTAAATAAAAAAATCTCACACAGCTACATTATGAGTATATACTCCAATAACATTTTGTGTGCAGCATTTTAGTATAAATAATATTATTGCAGCAGTAAACATAAGTAATGAAAAAACAAAAATTGTGGTCTAAAATCTGTGGATAATAATTTTTAAAGTCCAGCAATTACCTATAGGTAATTCCTGATCCTTATAAATGTATGAAAGATGATACATATTGACGAGTTTTTAAAACGTTTAAAAACTTATTAGGTAACTATTTTAAAACTAATTAAAATACGCTCTGACACATTTTTGTTGCCTAGGGGTATTCATGGACTAGGGGTATTCAGTAGAGAGTTTAATATTTAACAGCGTTAGTTAATAAACTGTAATTGGGCATTCTTTTTGATTAATTTTACCCTCCCATGCCTGAAATATCAACTGTTTCATAGCTCACTCAAATATTGAAGTAAATATAATATTATTATAGTAAAATAAGAATATGAAGAGCTGTCTTTTAATGATTTATGAAGGATTTCCATTAAATACGTACATATAATGCTTTTGAATCAAAATCGAAATCAAAACCAGTTATTGCATATAGGGTTATAGATTATAGATTTATTGTTGTACGATAATGCTAAATAATTATTTTTGCCCGAGAGAATAATCAAGTGTGCAGTTGATATTAAGGTAAGTTTGTATAAATACGATAACATACATTAAACATTGAATTCTTTTAGGACGAACTTATATCATTGATCTACTAAACTTTAAAGTACTTCTAATTAAATAAATTTATCATTTAGTTGAACCGGTAAGATTATTTATTAAATCTTAACTACAAAACCAAGGTCCTAAATATATCATACGGGTAATGTGAGGTTAACTTTGCATGGTTCGGCTGGTGTCGTCATCGCTTTACAAAAACCAAATTTTTTCTGAAGAGTTAAACACGCTGTGCTGCTGCTTACAACACGGCTTTTCATTTTAAGCCAATCATTTAACCCTAATATTGCAGAGACTAAAAGGAGTGGATGTATAAAGGTGCTAAGGTCAATATGATGAATGTATTATCAGTTTCCAGCCAAACCCTTACTTTTTTACTGAGTGGCTAAAGAATTGTGTAGTCTGGCCGTATCATGATGAAAGACCAAACGTCTCTTTTTTGCTCAGTTCAGGCAATTTTTCATCAATATTTTGCTTAAGCCTCACCTACAGTAAACTGGCAGTAGAGAGAGAGATTTAAATTGATGGTTTTACCCGGCGACACTAAAACTAACGACCTAAAACTGCACTTGGCATGGTATGTCCTATATAATTCAGACAATATATTACTTAAGAGGGATCGAGATTTTTCGTAATATTCTAAGATATTTACTTGGTTCGCAGCCTGTCTGATTTGAATCTAATAAATGAAATTCTACGCCGAAATTGTAGCTGATCTGGATATCTGATCTGGATCTTGGGTATTTACGTTATAACGTTGAGGTTGAGGAGAGATTTTCAAATAAAATAAATCTTATATTTATAATGATTCTAGGTGTGTGTGTTTGCGATAACAGCAATTTTTATTTATATCCGCTAGCTTAAGGAGTTACAATATCGCATAATATTTAAAAAAATGAACAGGTGTGTGATCAACTTATTACAGTGTGTTAATATGATTAAAAATAAATTAAATTTTCTATGAGAAAATCTAATGGGAATTTTTTAATAATAAAAAAAATTCTCATTTGTACCGCGGTTTCAATTCTATCATAATGTGTACTCAATAAGTATAATTTAGTTTTTTATTCATGTTAAGGAATATTTCAGTTGTTTATTTCAAATTAGAAAAATATGCAGGTACTTAGTTGTGTTATCCAAAACCAGCTTCGATCGAACATTTCTGTTTGTATAATGAATATTGTGACATATTCAGGTATTTTCTTACAACCTGAAACTGTGTGAAGATAATGAATTCAAAAAAATCAAAACGCCTTCTTTTTTTTCTAGTCGTGTGAGGAAGGGGAAAACTATATTAATCAGCCAGCACGAAAAATTCGCATTCCCTAACTTGTAATATCAATTATGTGTTAATCTTTTCTGCAATAAGATGTGTCTTTCTAAGCACAGATATGTCTTCTCGAGTTGCTTGATTATTTTTAAATTATTATCATATCTTTGTACAAGTATGTCACATTTATTGACCCTTGGCAAATAATACAAATATAATTTTCTACAGGTTTCAAAAATATGTAATGGTCCCACGACGAAGGATCAGCTTTTGGAAGCCCCTTAACAACTTGGGCAACATATTTAATTAAGTTTTGGAGTCAGTTTCTGTTAAATAAACTGGACACTTTAAATATACATCTTGGCTTCACGTAATTAGAAGTTCGTTTTATTACGTAATTACTAGCATTATGACTGAAAAATTACGTTCAGCTTATTATCGTGTTTTTTATCATCGAAAGCAAAGTAACGAATGATAGCTTAAATTGAACAGAAGTTAATACAAAAACTAAAAATATCTTTTTTAACGATTTTATTGCAAAAAGGAAAATTTCTAATAAAATAATTAAGTTTAAAAACAATCGTCTGGTTATCCACACAAATAGGACATTTAGAAGTTTTTTTTTTATTATTAGTCTATATTTGGGTTGGCAGATTAAATTATTTTATTATAAAAGTCAAGTCACTCCTTTTTTGAGTAATAAAGATGAGAATTTGTACGTCAAGGGACTGACAGTAGGATTTTATACCATAGTATTACAAATACGAAAGTCTTTGTGTCGGAATCTTTATTACTTAATCAGCTGAGCGCATTTGGATGAAACTTGGCACGACAAAGACTATCATTTAATCCCGAATTTCAATTAAGTCATTAATTGAAGAATTCTCTGACTCGGAGGAATAAGAGAGATGAGTAAAGCTGTGGAGAAGAACTAGTGTTATAATAAAAACGTGCGTGTGAAGATTTTGAATTTAATAAAATTTTTGGGACAATAACGAATATCTTTTTTTTTTTAAGATACCTAAACGAGATTAAGGAAAAAAATTATACAAACAAATAAATGCCTTGCCTTCCATGCCAGAGGTCCCGGGTTCGAATCCTGGGAGGGGCAGATATATTAATATATTTGCTTTCTAGTCATGGATGTGTATTTACGTTCATTTATAATATTTATATATAAAAAAAATATCTATGTGTGTTTATATATTTCTTAAGTTTATTTATCCGTTATCTAGTATCCATAACACAAGTTCTTTAATGATACTTAATTTGGGCTAGATAATGTTGTGTGACTTAAAAAAAAATAAAATATAATTTTGTAGCTTACTCCAGCTAAAATTTTACCGCTGCGCAGCCGGGTACCTCTGGCTGCAAGGCCCACACGGCCCAAGCCTGCTCCAGAAAACTGAAGACTGCGACCCACTGTACGCCCTCATCCCACCCCAGCCCCTCACTCCTCCCGGACCTCATCTCGACCTTCTACGGCAGACGACCTGAGAGTAGTATTTGATGCCATCAAGGAGGTTGATATCCACGAACTCGCCCACCTACAGAGCTACTCATAGCTTTAAAAGAGCCTTTCTCAGTTAATTATTGGTTTATTTAAATAAACTGATCCCTAGGATACTCCGGCTTCGGCCGCTCTGCTCAGCCTCCAGTCCTACCTGCCCCACCTCATGTCCCTTTGAGCACCTTCAGTGCAACTGTAACAACCGGTGGACGACCCGTTAGCGGGCCCTCGCTTGCACACCCCCTTCCCTAATCGGGTGTCGCTTCCGATGAAAGCTAACGGCAAAATTTTGCCACAGCTATCAATGTGGTTTTTAGTGGGTAGGTGCCTCTCGGGTGAGTCTCACATCCCCCTGCAGACAGACTGCGGCGTATGCATGACGCATGTACCACCTCAGTTCTCGCGGAGGGTGCCTGCTTAGACGCAAAACAAAAAAAAGTAGCTCAACAAGTAATTTTTTTAATATCGTAGGATTCTAGGTCATATTCTACCCCTTTGTCCAATTTCATCCAAATTCGTATGGCCTTCTTTATGTGATTGAGTAAAAATGTCCAAACATAAAAATTTTCACATTTAATAATACCTACTAGTAGCAAGTAGAAGAACGTGGAAGGTTTCATGTCAATGACTGTTTTTATGCATAATTGGTATCAATACATCAAATTTTTGTTTTAATATCAACAGGCGTAGCACGGGTAACATAAGACTCAAGTCACAAAATAAGAAATGTGCCAGTGCTAGTCTTGGAATCAGTCCAGTACCGCTGAAGGTAAAAGGCTCGACCATATAACTTTATCTCTTTCTGAGACTTAGTTAAAATAAAAATGAACAAATAAATGCGATTATATCGGCCAAATTGTGATACAATTCGTATCATCCGTCTTGGGGGCTACGCCGTGGGGCCTAGTCCAGAACTGGCGCATTCACGTTCATCCTTTCATTCATTCGTTCATCCTTTCATTTATTTAATAAGTTTTCACTCACTAAAACCTCACGTATATGTGTGTTAAAACAACAAACGCGTTACAATACTTATATCTAGAACGTGTAATATGTGCCTAGTCTTAACAAGCGCTTCAATTTATGTTCCAATTACCTACCTATTTTAATATATTTGCCTTGCAACTAAATCCATTATTAAGGATTGTAATAGTGAATATAATATCTGTGCAGGCCGGGAAAGTCGTAATTTTCCCAAATTACTTTCGGAACCAGGTGCTACTTTTAATAACTCGCGTCGTAACAACAGTCGGGAATACTGTACTCGTTTATATTATTCCAAGTCTATTAATTGTAAATTGTGAGTTGTATAAGTAGTCTTTTGAATGTTTTTTCAGCACACACAATGATTGTAATTTGGTGTTTTTTGCATCCGATCGATTGATTACTAGAAGCCTAACTGTTCGTGTAGTTATTGTATTTTTTGGAAATGTACCGGTTATGGCCTTGTGCGAAGACAAGTTTAGAATAATATTGTTGTTCATAGTAATAAAAATTTTTTTAAAAGCACAAAATTTTGTAAATGATTCTGTATAACAGCAAATTTGGTATCTCAAGGATTGTACGAATGTATATAAATTTACAGATTGCAATACAAACATAAAAGAGTGATTTTTCTTTTGAGCCATTCAAATAAATGCTAACCGGAATCTTTAGGCTGACGTTTTTGTATAAAATAACCTTATCCATGGCTTTTCATGCTTTTTTATGCTGAAACTATGAAATATATAAGAAATTTTAAACATTACGTTTCTTTGAAACCAGCTTTGGTCAATCGTTCGGCTCCACTGCTCCTGCACGACAACGCGCGACCTCATACTGCACAGCAGACGGTCTCCAAGCTACAAGAGTTGGGGTTGGAAGTTCTCCGTCATCCGCCGTACTCACCAGACCATGCGCCTACAGACTTCTACTTTTTCCAGAATTTGGATAACTTCTTGGCGGGAAAAAAATTCAATACCCGAGAGGCAGTACAAAATGCCTTTGAAGAATTTGTTGCCTCCCGTCCAGCTGATTTCTTCAAGAAAGGCATCAATAAGCTACCAATGCGTTGGCAAAGATGCATTGATTGCATGGGTGATTATTTTGATTAATAGAAATAAAAAATATATAAAAAAATTACGCTTCATTTATTTCGTGAAAAACGGCAATTTCATAGGTAACGACCTAATTTTACTAAGGTTGAATTGCACCAAAGGGTCAGTTGTTATTTTTGTAAAAATTACCTTCAACAAAAAAATATAATTATATTGAATTCAACGATTGTCAAACTGAACAGTTGCGATTAAAATTGCGCTGTTATGGTTAACGTTAGTTATAACGTCATTTGCAGCATTGCTGAAATGGTGCAACGCATATTTGATTTTCAGGAGATTGGACGGCCACTCAGGCTTTTGTTATGTATACATATAGTTACGTGGTGCAACCTTCCCTTAATGTCTCTGCGTACTGTATACACTATGCTTTAGAAATTGAACGTTTCTCAATGTACTGTTCAGTTTTTATTTCTAGCAAATCTAATGTAGACATATAGTTAAATGGTTTATTAATAATGAATTATTACAGTATACAGTAGTTTCAATGAATATGTTCATTATTTAGAGCTGTTTGTTTAGATAATTTGAATATTCTAGTTTTAAAAAACTCGTTAATAGAAACCATATTTTAAGAATTTTTTTCCTACGTAGCGACGTTCGCTTTACTTGTAGTAGTTGTTTCCAAGCAAGAGTGCGTGAACGGCGGGTCGAACAATTTGCGCACGCACGCACACCTATGTGCGTATACCTTACATATACACGACGTCATTAAGTAACGACAAATAAAACGAACGTCATTTCTTGAGATAACATTACCTACTACATTACAGTTTATTTTTAGTTTAAATATAGATATATAAATAGTTTAAATACATGGAATTAGATTTTTTCCTTTGCTTCCTAACAATGTAGTTTCAAATATATGATACAAGATTTCCGCAATATTTTTATGGAACAAAAACATAGTCTTTTGTTTTCCAAACCAGATCAAAAAGTGAATCAATATTATGTCTATGAATTTTACATTCATACCATGATGCAGACTTTTGTAATATAAACATAAAGAACCCTCGTTTACTAAGTTTATTCAGTTGTTATTAAAGCCTTGATCGATGACGTCATCGTGTAAACCCAACTTAACTGCCAACTTAAGTCCCTTCTACGCGCCTTTGACCTTCAATGTTTTTAATGCGGATCTAAAACTAAAATTGACAAATAAAGTCTTTGTTTTAAAACCTAATTAGCATACATTTTGATATTTTCTCTAAAAGTCAGTCAACACAACCTAAATGGTTCTTCATTGCTTTATTCAGTTCCCCTGTGCTGAGTGCTAGCCCTGCAAATTGATCATTACCATACTCTCTCGTTTGTTCAAATAACAGAAAGCGACCGCACTCCACCTACAAATATTACTTTTTCCTTTTCGTGTTGCAATAACGCCTTTAACTGACTTAATATAAGAACTTTTTCACGTTACTCTCTGTAATTATCATAATTAACTTACCGTGACTACTAGGTTATTAATTTGGAAGTGATGATTTAATTAAATGCAAAATTTCGTAAGTACAGAATATACAAAAAATGGTTATAACTTGAATGTAAATTCTACCAATCTAGTTTCACTTACCATAGACACATAAAATAAAACGATCAATCCATTGGTAAATCCTCCTCGTACGTTAAAATATATGATCACGGAAATAAAACTTTTAAACACAAGTTTTCACTCCACTTTCACTCGATTAAAAATGTTAAGTTTGAATCACGAAGGCTAGCAGAAACCAGCGGCTTATTAGCCTGCAAGCAAGCGTCACACTGGCTGCGTAAACGCAGACTGGATCCCCCTCCAACGCGTTTTCAAAAGTGAATATGCAGACTAAAGCTCTTATTGCAACACCTTAGAGATTAATTTTGTTTGTTCTGTTAACTGCTAAGTATCTTGTCATCGTTATCCTCAATACCAATGAAATGGCATTATTGGTGTCTACGATTGTTGTCATGCATTTTCTATTTCATTGCTTCTAGAAATCTAAGTAAGTATGCTTAGGTGTTAGGTGTCCATCTTGTGTTTGACAGCACAGTTAATGGTCATCTTATTTGTATATTGTTAGGTGAATTTACCAAACTGAGGTTTGAAAGAGAAAAAGTTACAAGCATATTTCAATTAATAGTAGCGTTTTGAACTAGAATATCAACGGAGTTGCAATTCATGATTGATTTGCTTGCGAGTTTTAGAAAATAATTCGGCTTTTAACTTAATCATTAAAAAATTTGTTACTTTATGTACCCAATTGATAACAGGAAATTTTATAATTTTATATTTTGTTAAAATCCAATTCCACACTTTTTACAACAAGTACCATGAAAATCTATACTATTATTATAATAAGCAAAGATTTCTTTATATATAATTTAAAAAAAAATCTGCAAGCACTAAACCGGTTTTTTCTACATTCTGAAGTAACACCTACAACACCTATATTGTAGCGGAATTCACACAAGATCAAGAGTTATGCGGTTGAAACCGCTTTAAGACCTCTAGCTTTTTGTAACTTTTATGTTGTATCGATCTTATGTCCATTTTTAAATATAATTAAGTCATAATGTTTCAAGAAGAATGAAAAACATGGTTATAAATTAAGTAAATTATCTAGCTTCCGTTAGTTAGTTCAATAACCAACGTGACATTCGCAAAACTAATGTAACTTTTCAGAAAGTTCAGTTCTGATCGTGCTTCGAACTTCTTTCAAAGAGAATGGTAAAAATGTTAAATAGAATTTAAATCGATCTGAAGTAAAACTTGGCTTTGACTTTCAGAGAGGTTTCACATTGTATTTGTTACAAATCCAACAAAAAACCGAGCAGAAATAGTCCAAAAGTAATCTATAAACTATCGCTATCCATAAACCTTAATTGTATAGCTGGCAAACGATCACGTGATTCACCTGAATATAAACACAGTTTCTTTGATTTCTACTATTTCACGTACGTACGTTGTAATTCCATTTCAGTTCGAATTACCATTGCCACTGGCTGTATCTCCCCTTAGCCCAAGATGAAATCTTGGAGAAATTATTCTAAAGAAAAAGAAACCCCATGCAAATTTCGTGTTCTGGCACATGAAACATATACGAAGAAATACATAACATGATCAATCAACTAAGTGATATTTCACAAATTTGTATCGAAGCTAACTGGAGTCCAAGTTTTCATCATCAGTATTCAGATCGAATTTACTTTTTGACTTTTGTAGAACTAACAAACTACCTACAGTTTTTCAATAAAATGGAATGAAACTTAATCGGGACGATAAAGTTCAGGGAGTAAAAGGAAAGCTAGAAATATATATGTAAAATCTCTTGATTTTCCATACACATATTGGAAGCAGGATAGAAATCAGACAGACCTTCCATCCCTTCATGGTCGAACCAAACGCTTCGATAGTTCCTTTTTGGTGCGGGTCGCCAAGGTGTGGAATGAACTGCCTGCGTCTGTTTTTCCAGAAAACAAATTCAAAACATATTTCCATAAAAAAAAAATCCGCCTATTTTGGGTGTCGAAGCTTGTGGTGTCAAAATCGTTCTTACTTTTGTGGTCATTAGTTGCCTATTTTTATTTAATCGTAAAATTTACCTTTGCTTAATAACCTAAATCTAATACACTTTTTTACAAAGTGTAAAAATAATTTCAGTCAAATCCGGGTGAAGCGCTTTATGCATTTGTTATTTTGCAACCACGAATTTTATATACACAATGTTAAAAATGGTGGGTCGTGGCAAAAGCTCGAAACATTATTTTTTTTATTTTATTTTTTTTTTTGCTGCCGAGGCACCCTCGCGGGATGGAGGTGGAAGATGCGTCATGCATACCGCCCGCAGGAAAATACCGTCCTCTGCGGGGGGTTATGTGGGACTCACCAGAATGGCACCTACCCACTAAAAACCACCTGTTGGCTGTAGTAAAATTTTACCGTTAGCCTTCATCGGAAGCGACACCCGTCTGGAAGTTGGGCGCGCTGGCGGAGGCCCGCTAGCGGGTCTTCCGCCTGGAGTGAAAGTTGCACTGAAGGTGCTCAAAGGGACATGAGTTGGTGGCCGTTCTGGGCAGCCTCCGGTGAAGCCGGGGCTGCGCAGAGGTCGGCCGAAGCTTGACTTAGGGATCAATTCATTTAAATGAACCTATAATTAATTGAGAAGGGAACTATGCTCCGCCAGAGCGAGCAGTCGCTCTGTCGAAGAACGTGAAGCCCTAAGTTTACGGGCTAAGACTGCGATTTCAGTAACTTCGATATTTTTCATAGCGTCGCAGACGATACGCATATCGTCCGCTACGGAGGGTTGAAGAGTGGTATTGGATGGGCGAGGAGCCGGGATGGGGCGCTGCCTCCAGTTCTCTGGAGCAGGCTTGGGCTGAGTAGGCTTTGCAGCCGGAGGAACCCGGCTACGCAGCGGCGGAAAGTTTTCCTGGGAAAGGGGCGGGGCCTGTTTGGGGCCGCCCTCTTAGAATTAGAACGCATACAACGGGGTGCACGAGGGCAGCCCCTGTAATTTGCGGTGTGGCCGGACTAGCCCCAACGCACGCAATCGGGAGGAGAGGGAGTTTCAGGAGTGCGATTGCACTCCTTAGTGAAGTGAGGGACCAGGCTCTTTACGCACCTGGGCGGGGCGGCGCAGTTGGCCGCCGCATGCCCGTACAACTGGCACCGGTGGCACTGGCCGGGGTGACCGCGGCAATGAGGCATCTCGATTGAGATGCCAGAGAGGCCGCATATGATGCTGACCTCTTTGAAGATCGTCCTGGAATTGGGGACGTTGGCGAGAACCACCAAGGCGAGAGGGTGACGCCTTCCGTACTTGCTGTGCATTTTGTGCACCGCGAGTGCCGGAAAGCCTTGGGACTGTAGATCCTCTAGGATAGCCTCGTTCGATAATTCGAACGGGACTCCCCTGAGTACCACTCTGATCTTACGCTCTTCTGACAGAGCATAAGTGTGATAAGCATATTGCTTATCGGTGAGGAGCTTGAAAAGGGCTCGGAAATCGTCGATCGACGTGACTGAGATTTTAATTGAATCACCCGAGTTGGTCGCTCGGGTGTAATGAATCTTGTGCTCTTTGCACAAAGTCGAAACCTCGGACCATTTTCCCTTTTCCCGAAGGAATACGGGTGGTGGCACCGGAGGCTTGACTGAAGCCGGGGTAGGGGATGGAGTCATTTTGAGTGACATTAATGGGGCCGGGGCGGGTGTTGCAGGCACCGGGGTAGCTGGCGTTGTAGTCGCCACGGGGGGTGTTGAAGACACCGGGGCTGGCGTTGAGGACGCCGGGGCTTGTTTCGATCGCTTCTTAGAGCGCTTCTTAACAATGGTGAAAGAATGTGGCTCAGAGCCAGTTGGGGTGGCGTCCGAGGATGACTCGATCGCGGGCGCGCGCTTGCGGCACGAAGGGGCGTCTACTTCGCACTCCATAACACTGGAGGAGAGAGACGCGGGAGGGCCTAAGACCTGAGGGGTCTGAGGGACGGGGGTGGCCTGAAGGACCAGTGTGGAAATTAGTGCCTGGATGTGAGGGAGAAAGGATTGAAGTGTATGAATCATATGAGGGGTGCAATAAGCGCTTTTAGCGTCGTGAGCAGTGATCAACTGATCTAGAATTTCCTCAGTGCTTAGGGAAACCATTGCGAAGGGGTTGGGGAGGGACAACAATATATAAATATATATACTATGAACCTATCAACGATGACTAACTTCCTAAAAACCTCCCTACACGCAGTAGGGGGGTTGGGGACGACGCGGATAACTTACTCGAACATGAAGACTCGAAGCACCTGGAACGATGAATCCCCGTCGACGAAGCTCACGTTCCACGAGGTACGGTTAGCAACCCACTATTCGCCGTGAAAACGGCGTTAGAAACTTATTACGGTAACAACTGTGAAATTACTTATTACGATAACAACCAGTGACGCACGCACGCAACGCACGCAAACCGACACTGAGTGCATGAAACATTATTTTCTTACTTCTTCTTAAAAAGTACGGAACAATGCTTATTTCCCTATTCGTATAACACGAAGAAACAATAACTTTTCGAACAGAAAGTGTCAAAAATATTAACATATATTTTGAGTAGGTAATGATATCACCTAGGAATCATATTTTATATTTCTAGTTTTAATTTTACAAGAATAGTATTTTCACCACAAAAGCTGCACTAACATTTACCAAAGTCGTTGTAAAGTCGATAAATATAAAAAAGAAAATAACGGGCGCCCTTTTTGCCCGTCGTGAACGTCATAAACGATAGATAAGTGAATTTCCACTTTTTCCGAACTAAACTGCATTTAAGTTTACTTTTCGACTATAGGTCCAGGTCGTGGTTAATCTTAGTCTCGATAAGTAAGTCAAGTAAGTCGGACAAAATCTGCCATATTCGTGCTATTTTGGAGTGCGCTGCAAAAACTAAGAGAAACTCGAATAAAATGTAGAGTGTTTCCCTAAAATAGTACTATAATAAAGTCTGCAACAGGATACATCTATATTTTATGTACGTAAGACATTATTGCCAAAATAGAGAACCATAAATGACATAAAATTTTATACTTTATTTCCAACTAACATTTTGCAGTAGTGAATAATTTATTTTCAGAATAAATACCCACTTTTATTCTTTCTAATATTTGATGAAAATAAACTTTTGTTTTTGTACACTTCATAATTTTGACAAATATTTTAGAAGATACGACGGTGAGAAAGTGATTGTGCGATACTAAAATTAGGCTATACGGCGGGCGCATTCAAGTTCTAACATTTATTTCTCAACAGTTCGATATTTTATTGACGTCAAATAAAGCATGATTCTGCCACAAGTTTGGAAAAATCTTCGTGAAAAAGAACTGGCAAGAAACTTCCCGGGTACAAATTTTTTAAATAAATTTACAATGTTTATTTATGTCTATACAAAATTATTCTTATCTGCATCGGTTAGCTCGGCAAGTCTCCCCCAAGTATCCAAACGAAGATCACCCTCAGACGGCACTCGTTCACGAGTTAACGCGGGATCCAGCCAACGCCGTCCCCAACCATATTAGACGGAAGTGAGCAACCCGTCATCCGACGCTACCATGAGAAGCCGTACTTTAGTGACAATGACGCTTTAGTTAGTTAGACATTCATGGGGACGAAGAACTCAATGAACAAACAGACACATTACACATGTTTTATTACAAATACTAGTAAAAGCCTGTAAATAACCCAAGGCTTTAATTCTCCAAATAATCGGATAGTTTATTTATTATTTAGCACATAGCTTTTGCTTTACAGTTTCTTTGAATTTGACACTAGGAAGACCTTGGATTTCTTCAAGAACCTTATTATAAAAGTCACTAACTCATTCATGGATCAATGTATATGATCCATGAATGAGTTAGTGACTTTATGAAGCCTACTATTATGAGCTGCCAGCTTATTTCGTCCTCTTATGTTAACAGTGTGCAGATCTGCTTCAGAGAATATTAAATTTTCTGAAATATATTGCGAATGAAAAATAAGACTATTTATTTATATATTTAGATTGCGGGCGAGGTTAGGAGAAAAATTATGTCCGTTGTACAAATTTTCATGACACTTGCAATTTGTTTTATATGCACTGTATGTGTAAAGTAGTAAGTAGGTTTGTTTTTGTGGTCAGTAGTTAAGTACTTATTACAAGTTACTTTGCTTTTATTTTAATTGTACATTTTAATGTTGGTAGGACAATTTAAAGGAGTAAATAATTCGAATGTTATTTAAAGTAGGTACGCGTTAAGATTTTTTTGGTTAGTTTACTGTATCAGAGGACTCGGTGTAAAGCAAACAATAAGGCAAACGTTTGAACGTTGAACCCACGCAAATAAACTCGTTAAATTGATTTTGTAGAAAGGTTTCATTCAAACTTTGAAAATACTTTAGTTTATTACTTGAAAGCTTAGTTATAAAACATCAAAACATTGATATTTTGTGAATGACGCCTAACTGAAAAGCGATCAAACATCTAAGCAGTTTCGGCGCTGTAAACGTTACAGGTACTAATAACGCACAGATCCCACAGTGGGAAAAATTATTTGAAATAGTTAATCAGCTTTCCGAATGCAGCCCATTCCGCCATCATAGCTATGCCATCAACGAACTGGAGGTGTGTGATATATTGACCATGTAAATTGCCGTCCTTTCCAAGTGTTTTAAAGATGTATCTTACGCGTTTGAGAACAATTTCATAGATAGTCATCTCCCTTTGTCACCCCACCATGGTACTGGCTTTGTACTCTGTCCGCAGTGCAGCCCAATAGGAAGGAACCAAGAACAAGGTTAAGTTTTGTCATAGTCCAACGCTAGGCACAAAGACCAGGTTCCTCGGTCTTTTCTTTGATCCAGTTGTTGGAAATCGTCGAATTTTCGAGCGAGACTATTCTTGATCCATACTTCCAATATGAAACCTTGCAGGACAGAGATAAATAGTAACTGATCTTGAGAGAGCTAATGTAGAGCTTTATTGTGATAATAGGTCTTTACCTATGAAACCGCCGTTTTGCCGTACTGGCCATTTCAAATGAAAATATTTATTTTTTGACTTATAATTCTAATTTCAAATTAATTTTATTTGACAAACATGGAATTCTTTTTCTTAAATCGTCATTTGTTTAATAGTTAGTGTTTTGTTTTCAAAGCATTCGAACATTTTTCGTCATCATGGATAAGTTAAAAATTCGAGTAATTATGGAGTATGAGTACCGTCGTGGCAGCAAAGCGGCACAAGCGGCACGCAACATCAACGACGTTTACGGAGCGAACACTACAAACGAACGCACCACCCGTTATTAGTTTACCCGCTTCCGTTCTGGAAATTTTGACCTGAAAAATGAACCCCGTGGTCGTCCGAAAACTTTGGTCGACAATGACGAATTAAAGGCAATTGTGGAAGCTGATGAAACTCAATCCACGGCTGAATTAGCAGCAGCTTTCGACGTTAGCATCAAAACAATATTGGTCCATTTGCGTCAAATTGGCAAGGTAAAAAAGCTTGACAAATGGGTACCCCACGAACTCAATGACCGCCAGCGCGAAGTACGCGTGGAGACGTGCCTTGCACTGCTCAGCAGGCATACAAATGAAGGAATTCTGAACCGCATTGTTACTTGTGACGAGAAATGGATCCTGTTTGACAATCGTAAGCGCTCAGCAAGTTGGTTGGACCCTGGTTCAGCACCCAAACAATGCCCTAAACGAAAACTTACCCCTAGAAAAGTGATGGTCACTGTTTGGTGGTCTAACGCGGGTGTAATTCATCACAGCTTCTTGCCAAACGAGACAAGCATTACTGCAGATGTGTACTATGAAGAACTGAACACAATTATGGAGAAGCTCGCACGTCTCCAACCAGCTTTGGTCAATCGTTCGGCTCCACTGCTCCTGCACGACAACGCGCGACCTCATACTGCACAGCAGACGGTCTCCAAGCTACAAGAGTTGGGGTTGGAAGTTCTCCGTCATCCGCCGTACTCACCAGACCTTGCGCCTACAGACTTCTACTTTTTCCAGAATTTGGATAACTTCTTGGCGGGAAAAAAATTCAATACCCGAGAGGTACCAATTAATGCATCTTTGCCAACGCATTGGTAGCTTATTGATGCCTTTCTTGAAGAAATCAGCTAGACGGGAGGCTGAGCGCTTACAATTGTCAAACAGGATCCATTTCTCGTCACAAGTAACAATGCGGTTCAGAATCCCTTCATTTGTATGCCTGCTGAGCAGTGCAAGGCACGTCTCCACGCGTACTTCGCGCTGGCGGTCATTGAGTTCGTGGGGTACCCATTTGTCAAGCTTTTTTACCTTGCCAATTTGACGCAAATGGACCAATATTGTTTTGATGCTAACGTCGAAAGCTGCTGCTAATTCAGCCGTGGATTGAGTTTCATCAGCTTCCACAATTGCCTTTAGTTCGTCATTGTCGACCAAAGTTTTCGGACGACCACGGGGTTCATTTTTCAGGTCAAAATTTCCAGAACGGAAGCGAGTAAAGCAATAACGGGTGGTGCGTTCGTTTGTAGTGTTCGCTCCGTAAACGTCGTTGATGTTGCGTGCCGCTTGTGCCGCTTTGCTGCCACGACGGTACTCATACTCCATAATTACTCGAATTTTTAACTTATCCATGATGACGAAAAATGTTCGAATGCGTTGAAAACAAAATACTAACTATTAAACAAATTACGATTTTAGAAAAAGAATTCCATGTTTGTCAAATAAAATTAATTTGAAATTAGAATTATCAGTAAAAAAAAAATATTTTCATTTGAAATGGCCAGTACGGCAAAACGGCAGTTTCATAGGTAAAGACCTATTATATAGCAAAGTAGTGTAGACCATTATTTTGCCTCCTTGTCTTTTTTTTTCGTGGCGTACCCAATAACTGTTTATTATAACTTTGTTTTTAATGTTTTCTTTCCAATAGTAATTTAAAACTAAATACATTTATTCTCTTTATTTCTGTAACACCAATTATTTGAAGAATTTTATAAAAAAATTTAATTTGTTTACTTACATTTACACTTAGCAAATTTTGAAAGCGTAGCGACGATGTCGGCTACTTAAGGTTGCTCTTCATCCCGGTATCACAGACAGAATGTATGCTTAGAAGTCGCTTGTTGTATTATCATGTTTTCATTGAGTGTGATATTATTTTATTTATACATACAGCATAAGTAGTATGCAAACGTAACAATACCAGCTGATGAATACCCAACGTAACGTTATCTAGTTCAGATAACTAATGATCTATTTAGCATACTCCTTAAATCGACATTACATTCTCCACGCATAGGATACGTGAGTTAATAATAACTGATCATTTCAGGTACTGCTTGAATGAATATAACATTCAAATAGTATATGTTGTAAATAAATTGTACATAATATTTATAATATAACCGGATTTTATTTTTATTTATTTTATTATATTTTAACATTTTGAACTCGACGTTACGATATCTTCACAAATACCGTGGTCACGAGTAATTAAAATGAATGTAGAGTTAAAATTTAAAAAAACAATCAAACGCGATTAAGTCCGGATAGAAAGTGTAATATAATGAATCGCGAAAATTAAAGGAATGTTTGAATTATACATAATACGGTGTTATTAGTGAAGCTACAAATTAATTTGCAGTTGTACGTTTTATGAGTATCCTTCGTAAAAATACGTTGATAAAGTTTGATTATACCTACTGGGTGAAATTTTGAATAGCCATCTGGAAGGAAAGTACTCTAAATACGGGAGACAGCAAGTTTTACTACGAAAAATACTTTTTTTAAAAGAAGCAAAACTGCATTAAAATATGTATAAAAATACACTTGCTACACCCGGGAATCGAAACAGCTAAAATCCGAAAAAATAACACCTTGTATTTTTATGGCATCAATCAATAGGGACAATCATAAGGATCAAATCTCTCTATGAAACTTCCCTTCCAGATGACGTTACAAAACATTACCTATCAATACATCTTTGCAAATTACGAAATAATAATTATAACATTTAAAGAAACCTGCGTAGATATAAAGGGCTCTTCCCAACTACCTGGATCCTTTCTCTTGCTTCACTGAGATCATTTTAACCTCCTTCTTCTTCGTGACGTTAATTTTTTATAAAGTAAACGGTGACTTGCGGTCTGACAGGCCGCTGCCGTATCTTCTTAATGACATTGTAATCATTGATGTTAGCTAACTTCAGTATTAGTAGTATTGTGTTGTATAAAGTATAAAAAAATAAGTAACTACTATCTTTTTTATAACTAGATTCAATTTTTATTATTATTTGTCAAATAAAAATTTGTAAAAAAAAATCTTTTTAAAAACGTCCAAGTATACGTAATGTGTACACTTACGTCTTTAAATAATTCTTATCTGCATCTGTTAGTTTGGTAAGTCTTTCTCTATACAAACTATCTATGCAACAAACATCCACGAACAGCACACTTTGACGGGCATAACGTGAGAGTAAGACATCGACCTCCTCGACCATATTAAAGAGAATAAGGAGAAGACGTACATTATTGACAGTGACGCTTTAGACATAAATCGTACGTATTGTAACGCCGTGTTACTGTCCAATTTTTGATGAAATGTCCTTTTGAGCAAATTGAGGTATACCTACCTGAACGATTATTTAATATTGTCTTTTATTAATTAAAAGAAACTTGAAAGCACGCAGAATTTGAATGTAAAACAGTCACGTAATTGGTGACGTGTGAGCACCAATACAGATTTTAAAAGAAAGAGCTGAAGCTTTACATTTGGGAATTGGGATTCTTCTAAGAAAAAGTTTTATTTGCAATTTTTGACCAACGTAGGTATTTTAGAGACGTGAGTGCTAGAAAAGAAAAAGTCTTAAAGGTTGTATGTGATCATTGTGATTCTAGTGAACACAAAATATTGAGTAACGGTGGAAATCGTTTTATTCATATGAAGTTTTGTGTGTATTTTTCTGTTTAGTTTTATTGCTACAATTAGAGATTTATTATTAGGTCCTTACATATGAAATTGGCGTTTTGTCGTACTGGCCACTTTGATCTGTATTGAGATAATAATCTTTGGTTAAGAATTCCTATTTCAAATTAATACAGATATTTACTCACGCTTTTGACTTTGGAAAACCGTAATTCATTTGTTTTTTGATGGAAAAGCTAGCTGCTAAACAACCGGAGCTGGTCAATCGCTCTTGGCCACTGCTGCTTTAGGACAACGCTAGACCACACACTGCACAACAGGCGGCTACCAAATTAGAGGAGCTTTAATTGGAATGCTTAAGACATCCACCGTACTCCGCGGGCCTTGCACCAACAGATTACCATTTTTTTCGAAATTTGGATTACTTCTTGCAAGGGAAAAAATTCAACTTCGATGGGGCAATCCAAAGCCACTTCAAAGATTTTACTGATTCCCTTCAGAATGGTTTTTTTTAGTAAAGGGATCAATGAACTCCCTGTGAAATGGCAAAAGTGCATAGATAGCAATGGAACATACTTTGATTAAATAAATATATTATATTTAAAAAAATTACATTATGTTCCTCCTTTACAAAACGCCAATTTCATAAGTAATGACGTAATACAGTTTATTGATGTCTTACGTACATTTATAAAAGATATAAGCATATAAATTATAAAAAAATTGTGTTCAGTAATTTCATTAAAAAAATTAAGTTTTCTGCAAACAGTAAAATAAGACAAAATGGTTGTAGATCAGATAATAATGCAACTTTTTCTTAAAATATAAGTTGACGAAAACTGAAAGGGCACTTTAAAAACTAACTTCCAACAATTTCTACGTCAAAAAATGAATGGTGATAAATGATTGTGTTTTGATTTCCAACATTAGATGAAACAACTCTCTGAAATTATTGACCATGAGATAGAGTTGATAAGTAGTAAATAAAGGGTAGGCTTTCAGAACAAATCAGCACATTAATACTTTACAATCCTTTTTAAGCATTTTTTTTTTGATGTATATGGAATTAAAGATCTGCGAAACCTATTTTGATCCTTCGTCAGTCGATGGAGATGACTTTTTTAATAACTTAAGGAAACACTAAGCTTAATAAGTGGTTCCTTAAGTTAACTAATTTCCTTAGAAATTGTTCACGCAAGAAACAATAACGGTTTTCAAATGGATAACCGTTTGAGAACCGTTTCAATAATGAATAAAAAAAAATTTTAACTATTTAATTTTTGAATAACCTCTATTTGATAACATTATGATCATAAAAATATAAACGATATGATATAAGCTGCTGCTGCGTTAACAAAAGCAATTTGCAGAATATTTTATTATCATATTCACGCGTCCCAAGCGAGAGGCAGCACATTTCATCTTGTTGCGTATTTCCCACACCACCGCAGCAAAGTTTGGGAGAAATTGATCCGACATATCTGGCAACAGCTTCCCCGTAACTAAGACCAGGAACTCTGGTTGCAGGGCTTCCGCAATAGGCCACCCCATGACCCGGAGTCTATTGCGGGCCATCTTCTATGGACAGCCCCAAGGGTCTCTATTGAGACCATCCAAAAGCTCTGCTCTTGTCCTCTCTTTGGCTGCGCATATGGCTGCAAGCAAGGCCTTTTTTGTGTGCCCTGCAGACAGCAATTAGCCTTACCTCCTTCACCTCGTTGCGATGGCGCCTACGGCAGAAAACGGTTGCACTGCCCTCGAGATCTGAAATACGCCTACGGTGCAAAATCGCGAAGGGCATGGCCGCGTTGCACACCGCCGTTAGAGCGATGCGAAAGTGACTGGCACCATCATCAACCGTGGCCGGGCCAGTTAATTTACAGCATTTTTGCATCGGGGGCGGCACGTTGTAGGATAACCCAATGTCATGATTTATTTAAAGTTAGTTACAACAACAACACTCTTAGTTTATGTAGTTTATGTAGTCGCTAGTCGTTAGGATTGAAAAGTCGTTGTATTGAAAATCATTTAGTAGTTTGTGATTATTTGAACTATATCACTATTTGTTATAAGTAAACTTATTAAATAATAGTTTAGAGTTTAAATTACCTTATTCATGTAACACAAAAATTCTTAGTCTGTGACCGGAAAAACAGAAAATGACAACGTGGAGAATTTCTTATTTTTTTTGTTCAGAGTTTAATCCAGTTCCATGGTTGAAAGGGAAGTGTATGCTCAAAGAGAAGCAATTCTCGTTTTTACATAGTTAGGTTAATACAGAAATTTGTTTATTGTAGCTTGGCTTGGAACAAATTAGTTTGCAAAAGCTTTAAACATGACAACAAAACTTAAAGATTGAGAGATGAAATCTTGTTGATTTTGTATTTGAGATTATGAGACAAGTCTTCCTATGTGTAGTGTAATAATTAAATTAAAGACATTGTTTATCTTGATCATAATTTTTAATATAACTAGATTGTGTGGTAGACGGTTATGGTAGAATTGGTTTATTCACTTGAAGATTTTTGTTTAATTTTGGGGAATAAATAACCATTTAATGAATCGCGTGAAACATTCTGCAACTTCAACCTTTTCATAGTAGCATAGGTCGAAGTGTGAGATAAAAAAAATTACTTAAATAATGACAATTTAACGCACTTCCGTTTTGAGTTAAAGAGTAGTAATAATTATAACTACACCTTTTAAGGAAGTTTTATGTAAGGGTCTGAGGTTACTTATGTGATTTTAATTCGCAGTTATGACTATTTTCTTAATGTGCTTTCTATCTACCAACGCTCTCTACACCACATTTTAATTCAAAGCTGTTAAAGTGACTCCCTCTGATATTGCTTAGGCAAATCCCCACAAACTGGCAAATGAATATAAAAAATACTTCGATATCTGGTAAATTCGTTCTTTTTAATTAAGAGCTTCTTCAAATGTTTGCCAGTGTGTAATGTTTCCATCGAAAATTGGTATTTTTTTATTTGATTTTTCACAGATTATAAGTTTTATATAAATAGGTTGAATAACAAAGTTTATAAAATGGTCTTCTAATATTTTCTTACACTTTTTCCTAAGAAATGATAATGCTAATACTACTTCGGTGTTTTCAGCTACTTCAAGAAACGTGACACGGATGAAAAAGAGTTGCAGTGCTTTTACAGTTTTAGTTTTTTTTTTCGAAATGGACAGTTTATTTATGGCCCTATGGGCCTTTTCAATTTCACCGGACTCATCTTACAATTTTAGTATCTCAAGTTCCGTTGTTACAAAATTTGAGTTTGTTAATTGTATTTGTGACTTGTCTATTATTTAAAGTTATTCCAAAATATCTTAATATCCGAATTTTTAGCTCTTTTTCAGTCAATATCCAAAACACCCTTATTGCAAGCTGTGCCAGCGCAGAATGGTTTGCAGTTTAAAAGACCTTACCTTTTTTTTAGTGTTAACGACTTGCGTTAACGCTGAAGCAATTCGTTCCGCGAAGAGATTTGCTATTTTATTGTAAAGAATAACTTTTGTATTGTATAATGTCAAACTAACATTCATTCCGAAACCTACCGATGTATAGTGAACATCACTTTAGAGAAATTATATGTTTCTGTGTTGGAATCACGAGTTTTATTGCAATTTGAAGCTCCACTGTGTCATCCAAAGATACATTTTGGCTACCGTGACAGGACAGTACTCCAAAATAAGTACTGTCCAGAATTAAAGGTCTGTTACTGTTCGTGAAGTCATCGGCCGCTACAGTATCGTATCAAGAACCTACCAGAGAGCAGAGGATAAGGAGCGTACTGGTTGTCTGCTGAGTGCTGAGGCTACTACAATCACGGAACAGTTTCGGAGCTCAAGTTTTGCTCACGACTGTGGTGAAGTCAGAGTTCGCTTGCTTTGCTCTAAATCTAAGGTAGCACCTTTAAAGCCTACTTCTATCCCACGCCTAGAGCTGTGCGCTGCCCTTCTAGCAGCCCGTTTGTGTAAAACTGTCACAGAGTCTATACGCTACATTCCTGATCGTATTATTCACTGGTGTGACTCTAGTGTTGTTCTTAGTTGGTTGGTAAAATTGAAATTGAAAACCTTTGTCGCCAACAGGATTTGTGAAATACAAGAACTCACTAAGGCCCCATCTTGGCGATACGTACCAACTGATAACTCTGCTGATCTAATATCTAGAGGGGTAAGCCCTTGTCAGCTTTCTAGCGCATCATTGTGGTGGCATGGTTTTAAGTATTTAGAACTCGACGAAACAAAATGGCCTTTTTAAACAATAAATATTGTGGTGTGTTGCCAGAAACAAAAAATACTATCTCATCGTTAACTATAAGTATTATTTCATCAGAATCTTTAATTGATTTTGAGCGATTTTCCAAATTTAACCGACTTGAAAGAACTTTTTGTTACGTGCAACGTTTTATTCATAATTAAATAAATCCGGACAATAAATTAACTGGAATGTTAACAGTCGATGAGCTTAATATTTCTTTCAAACACTTATGCCTTGTGGCTCAACAACAATGCTTTTCTAGAGAGTATTTAACTTTAATCAATAAACAAACATTAAATTCTAAATCACACATTTTATCTTTGTCGCCGTTTATTGATAAGGACAACCTGATAAGAGTAGGAGGAAGAATAGATGCCTCGGATTGTTCTTATGAAAGAAAGCATCCCGTATTATTAGAATCATCTCATCGATTAACCAAGCTAATATTTGAATACGAACATTATCGTAATTTGCATGCCGGCCCTCAATTGCTGCTAGCCATTGTAAGAGGTACGGTGTGGTCTTTAAATGGTAGACTCCTTGCAAGGCGAGTAGTTAATAACTGTGTGTTATGTCGACGCGCTCGAGGTAAGGCTCTAACTCCGAAAATGGGTGATCTCCCATCACAACGTGTTACTTTGAGTTTCCCATTTAAATCAGTAGGTGTGGATTACGTGGGTCCCTTTTTGATCCTCAATAGGAAAGGTCGAGGAGCCAAACTAACCAAATGTTACTTATGTGTTTTCGTTTGCCTAAGGTATAAATGTTTACACCTAGAGGCAGTAAGCGATCTCTCTAAAGACGCCTTTATTATGACGCTACGGAGGTTTGTATCTCGTCGTGGACGTCCATTAGAATTATTTTCGGACAATGGTCGAAATTTTGTTGGTGCGGCCAATGAATTAAGTTTATTTTTAAAAACTCAAAACAAGGTTCGGTCTGAATTTGCAACTCAAGAAGGTTTTAAGGTTATTTTTACTGCGTCTTACGCTCCTCACTTCGGCGGTATCTGGGAGGCTGGCATAACATCCTCAAAGTACCACATGAAATGTGTCATTCACATCTTACATTTGAAGAATTAACAACATTATTTGCGCAAGTAGAAGCTATACTCAATAGTAGACCACTGTGTCCCTTATCCCAATCTCCCGACGACTTCCTATACCTATCCCCAGGGCAATTTCTGATAGGACGTCCTCTGAATGCTCTTCCTGCACCAGCCCTTGAATGCAAAAATGAAACCAGCCTGAACCGATACGCCCGTTTAGAGCAAACACGGCAACATTTCTGGCAAAGATGGCAAAGAGAGTACTTGTCAGAACTGCAAATGCGAAGGAAATGGGAGCAAAATACATCCAAACTGAAGGTTGGCGATCTTGTCCTGCTACAGGAAGACTCTGTTCCTCCAGTGTGCCGGCGCGTTGGACGAGTGGCCAAGCTGTTTTCTGGACCCGACAACATTTCGCGGGTTGCTGACATCGCCACCACCAAGGGAAATTACAGACGTTCCTTAGTTCGTCTATGTCTACTCCTACCAGAACATCAAAATGTTGAAGAACCGACGTCTTCAACGGCGGGGAGTTTATGTTAACGCCTTGCATTAACACCGAAGCAATTCGTTCCGCGAAGAGATTTGCTATTTTTTTTGTAAAGAATAACTTTTGTATTGTATAATGTCAAACTAACATTCATTCCGAAACCTACCGCTGTATAGTGAACATCACTTTAGAGAAATTATATGTTTCTGTGTTGGAATCACGAGTTACATTCCAATTTGAAGCTCCACTGTGTCATCCAAAGATACATCTAGTATAACCATTATTTCCTGTGTTCTAAATTGTCAAAGTAGAAAAGAACTTTAATGACCTTATTATCTTCATCTTTATCAAAATAATTCTTAGAGAATGTATAGTTTATCGGGAAACTAAATACACTGATGTTTAGACATTTTACATTTTGATTGATCTTCCAGTGGGAGTTTTAGTATTTTAATAAGGTCCAAATATCGGTACAAGATTAAAGCTCTATACCAATTGATGCAATATTTTGATCGGACTATAACAATATTGCGTCTATATTTTATTCCAAATTTTTCGAAGATGAATTCTTAATTTTTAGAAATAATTCCACCTAAATACATGCATAATTTAAAAATAATAATAAAATAATACGATTTGCTCACTTCATATCAACAAAAGTACCTGTTTACCTGATCCTACCTAGTGTTAACTGGTGCTGCTGCAAATAATTTTTATACTGTGGTTGTGCAAAGGTGTCATGTAAGTTTATTTTAAAGGTTACGAAGTAAACTTACCATAGAAAATATATCTCAAAAACATTCCGACGTTGCAATATTGTTTTTATACATATAACACTTAAATTATTATTATTTTTTATCACTAGACGACTAAAACTTATGAAAATGTTTTTATTATTTATTTATTAAATAGAATGGCATTTTTACCCGACTACCAATAAGTGGTCGAAATCATATAGATTCAAGTGTGTGCATTTATGTATATTTCGTGAACACGCTGTACAGCGTATACCATCTATTCAACATATGAGGTGTTATTCGATTCGTCTTAGTTGTCAGTGACACAAATTCCCACGGCAGCAAATATTATATGGGGGATCAACTTAACCAGTCGGGTCACTTAATTTGTCAGCATGTTTCCTTACTTACTCACATATTTTTTTATTTAATTTAAAAATAAATAGCCTATTTATTCCCCAAAGCTCACCGTTATACATCAATGAAAAAGGTATCCGCATCAGTTTGGCCATTTTTCAGATTAGATTGCACAAAAAAACACATGAAATTATCAAAATTCCTATTATTATTTTTTGGGTTGTGTTACATAAAAACTTCTAGTAGGAATATTTTTGCTCAAATTTATTCCATGTAGAGTTTTCGGTCGGTTACAGTATTATTCTGGGGTCATAGTTGTCTTTATTGACGTAAGTATGTTTATTCTAGGTCCTCACAATTTCACTTTTACACGCCATAACACAATCAAGCTATGCTTACTTTGGGGCCATGCAGTTGGTGTGTTTATCTGGAGTTTTTTATTTTATTTATTTAGCACAACTAATTCGTTTATTTGATGAATATGTGGTATATAGTTGAGTATGGGATAAATAAATAAGTTTAAAGTAGAACACAGTTTGAAATTAATTGAATCTAAAGGAATAACTGGAGATTGAATCGGGTTTGAAATGGATCACTTAAAGAGATGGTTGTAGATAGCCGAACAGAAGAACAAACATAAGATGTGGATGACACATTTTAAAAACCACGCTTTTGTCTTCTTCTTCTCTACAATTTAGATTGTGGAAATAATATTTGCCACCTTGACGAAATAGTGACATGCATAGACTTTTGCGATGAAGATCTTGTTGAACAAGAACTAACATTTGTACAAGAGGTGCTACTTCAGAACGGATATAATGTGAAAGTAAAAAATGATAAATTTAAACAAAAATCTAAACAGAAAACTCCTAAAGCGGAATGTTAGCCCTTCTTTTTATCATACCTAAAAGGAGTTACAGATTAAGTTGATAGAATACTATTATAGCTATTATGGAATAGCTATAAAGTGAGACGTCATTTTCACTCCACCTCAGAAGATTGGACAATGCTCGCGTTCATAAAAGATCGGTTACCACTGAAGTATATAAAATTGACTGCAATTGTGGCAGTTTATTCATAGGTGAAACAAAAAGAGCCGTTCTAGAGAGCCTCAAAGAAAACACAAAAGCTTTCAAAAATAATTACATTCATAAGTCTCCTATCGCTGCACTTGGGCTCCAACTACTGGATAGACTTTTACACTTTGTCTACGGAACGTCATACCGTGACTCGTAAAGAAGATTTCAAGTAATTTTAATTGCAAAGACGGTGAAGTTTAACACAAAAAAACATGACAACGTAAGTGTCATTAAGTGTCAGTAAGTCGGTTTCGTGCGAGTTCCAATAGTATTCCATCAGGATGAACAAGAAAGAGGGTAGACCGATTGGTCTGCCTCTAACTGATATTGCCAACTAATTACATATATCAGTCTCCGTAATTATGGCGCTAGCAACGGTGCTGAAATAAAGCCGTAAAAATCGAAAGCTATAAGTTAAAACTAAACAAATATTCTATTATATAAATACAAATAATAAAAATAATGCATGAACATCGTCCGGTTTTGTATTTAGACGCAGTGATCTTTTTAATAAAGAAAAGAAGACACTTTGTTAATATAAGGATTATTCATTCAGGTTAACCAAACATTAGAAAGAAATAATTAGTTCCTTTAAGTAGTGTCCCTAGTAGTTGCTACCATTTCATTTGTTTGTTGTTCAACAACTATAGGTATTGATAATATCAAAAATATTAGAATGCTATTTCTTAAAACTTATTCTTTTACTTATTAAAATAAAGTCGTTAGCCTTAAAATGATCAAGTTTTATTTTGTTTGTCGTTGTTTTCACAAAGTGCCTTAATTATTGCGCACATTCATAAAGTCAGAGGACTCATTAATTGGAGAGAGTAGGCCGGAAAATATTTATATGTTCCCAAAGGAAAGTTCCTAATTTGTGTATTATTTTCTTTTTTTGGAAATAAAAGACACGTTGAATATTACTTTAAGCTTCTTTTATACAAGAACTCTTAAAGCCAATTTAGAGATAAGGACAAGGATTTATAATAAAATTCATTAAATTCAAAAAATCTATTAAATCTAGTTTTATTTTTAGTTAAGTTTTAGTTATAGTTTTAAAAAATGCATTCAGTGAATGGCTTCTTTTTCTTTTTTTTCATCTTCATCGTGATTGCAGCGTTAAACTTCGGCTTTTAAAAGATATTATAGGAAAGCGAGCGAAAAATGCCGGCGGAACAAAAACCTCTCGGTACTTTTCTATAAAGAACATTAAAATATATGAAATAGGTACTTAAGTATACAGCATGACTACGACATGAAAGAAACAAACACAAGACAGGTAACCGTGTGTGCTAATGTCATGCCGCAGTCAAGATTTTTACACAGTGAAAGAAACTATAAAACTTACAAAGACCTCAAAAAATGAGAAAATCTCTATTTTCGTAACATCTAGTCAGGTGCAAATCAACGGTAATAAAACTAATTGTGTAGTGTGTAAGCAATCGCACCGTTTGTACGAATGCCCCACCTTTATTTCTATGATTTTAAATGATCGTCATAACTTAGTGTCAAAATATAAATTGTGTATAAATTGTTTTAATGGTGGACATTTCGCTAACAATTGTAGGTATAAGCCGTGTAAGGTATGTAAATTAAGGCATAATACTTTCACAGATCTAAGGTGTACAATCCAGTAGCTGATAAAAGTATTAATATGCAATCTTTTGTATCGCCAAAACAGTGTGACGCTTCGACAGAACCGGTTTCCTTATCAGTGTCGCTGCCGGGAACAAGTCAATTCATTATTTTGTGTACGGCGATCGTTCGGGTAATTAACAATTTAAGTAATGAAGTGTTTAGAGTGCGTGCTTTATTGGACAGCGGGAGTCAAATGACAATGATAACTGATTGTTTACGTGCTAAGCTGGGTTTGTGCAGTGTAAGGAACGAGCGGCCCTTGACAGTCTCGGGTATTGGAAACATACGGTTAGATATTGCGGACAGTTACAATTTTGTAATAAGTAATTTAAAAGGTAATTTTTCAATTGAAGTAAATAGTATGGTAGTTCCGCATATAACTAGTATGTTACCGAACGTAAATGTAGATATTCAAGGTTCAAACATTCCTAATCACATTTTGGCAGATTTGGCAGATCCAAACTTTTTTAATCCGGCAGAAATTGATATTTTAATTGGAGCTGATTTGTATTGGGAAATCGTGAATGGTAATTAATTCAGATTGGGTAAGGGTAAACCCACATTTTAGGTTGGTTGGTTTCCGGACCCGTATGTATGCAACAATGTCGGCTGAAAAATTAAACTGCAGTAGTAATGTTGGTGAGAAATTTTGTGAGATGCATTTTGTAGAAAATACGGGTAGATTACAAAACGGTAGGTTTTGTGTAAAGATACCATTTCACACTTCACCTGAAATATTAGGAGATTCTTTAGGTAATGCTAAACAACGATTTTATAATTCAGAGAGAAGGTTTAGGAAACAACCTCATATTAAGCAACTTTATGTAGACTTTATTCGCGAATATAGGAATTTAGGTCATTTATCTCAATCCAGTAAGCTTGAACGTGCATATTATTTACCAAACCACCCAGTGCTTCGTGAAAAGAGTGAAACAACCGAACTCAGAGTTATTTCTGACGCGTCCGCCACAACTAGCACGGGGCGTTCATTGAATGATATACAGAGTGTAGGTAAAATTATACAGGACGATTTATTGAGGATCTTGATTAGATTTAGAAAGAATAGTTTTGTTTTTACGGCGGACATAGCCAAAATGTTTAGGCAAATTATTGTAAGTGAAGATGATAGGCAATGGCAAATGATAGTTTTTAGAGAAAATGAAAATGAGTCCTTAAAATATTATAAATTAAATACTGTGACGTATGGGACCGCATCGGCCCCTTTTTTAAGTACTCGCTGTTTGTTTCAGCTAGCTGAGGAGTGCGAGTATAAAAATACAGCTGAAATAATTAAGCATGATTTCTGTGTAGATGATATCTCAACAGAAGCGGAAAATGAACAGGAATTGATAAATATCTGTAATTCTGTAACTCGAAAATGAAAGGAAGCTGGTTTTCAAATTAGAAAATTTCTTTCAAATTCAAGTCACTTAATTGGAGAAAAAGGTCTATTGGAAAATAAAAATTTATCAGATTTAAAAAAAATACAGAAACTTTAGGGCTTTTGTGGTCTCCCACATTAGATGTGTTCATGTTTCCTGTACAGTTTGAGACAAAGGAAAATATTACAAAACGTATTATGTTATCTCAAATCGCAAAAATATTTGACCCGTTAGGTTTGTTAAGTATATTTATAGTTAAGGCAAAATTAATATTAAAGAGTTTATGGAAATGCAAATTAGATTGGGATGAAATAATTACTGGAGTTTCTTAAGAAAATGTGGGATAATTTTGCAAAAACTATAAATTCACTGTCATGTATTAATGAACCTAGGCACGTATTGTGTAGAAATATAGTGTCGATTGAATTACATTTATTTTCAGACGCATCTAAGGCGGCTTATGGTGCTTGTGCATATCTACGTTCATAAAATAGTGAGGGGCAGATTCATGTTAAATAATTTTGTGCAAAATCAAGAGTTTCTCCCTTAAAGACCCTCACAATCCCTCGCCTAGGGATGTGCGGAGCATTGCTGTCGGCTGAGATGAGTGCTAAAATTACAAAAATATTACGATGCCAGATACTACGTTGTGTTCATTGGACTGATTCCATGATGGTTCTTGGGTGGCTGCGTAGCATATTATAATTTAATCCTTTTTTGGACAATTTAGGCGTAGTTAGAGTTGGCGGCAGAATTGAAAATTCTTGTTTCAGTTATGACAAGAAACACCCAATACTTATAGATTCAAAACATCCTTTGTCTTATATTTCAAGATGTGCATAGATGTCTGTTACATGTTGGCCCTCAACTCTTATTAGCTTCCGTCAGAGAAAACTTACCAGTTCGCCTAGTCAGATTAATCGCGTCGTTTCTTAAAGACCGTACGTTTCGATTCAAACATAAAGGCACGCTCTCCGCGCCTCGTCCCATAAAGGCTGGAGTCCCGCAAGGCTCAGTCCTCGCCCCTCTGCTGTACACCGTGTACACTAACGACATCCCCATCCCGCCGAAAGGCGTCGCACTCGCCCTCTTTGCAGACGATACCGCCCTTTACACTAAAGGTCAATTGATCCCGTATAACATCACCAGACTCGAAAAGGCCGTAAACGCCCTCGGTGTTTGGTTTCAAAAATGGCGTATCGATGTCAACCCAGAAAAGAGTTCTGCTATTCAATTCGACCACAAACGTCGTAATCGCTACAACGATCCTCACATTCGAATATTAGGTACTCCCATCCCCTGGAAGCGCAGTATTAAATACTTAGGCGTCACCTTAGATCAGACGCTTTCATTCAAGCCACACGTCGATAGAGTAACGAAACTTGCGCGTTTTTACTTAAGCCGCCTATATAGTATGATAGGAAGAAAAAGTAAAATGTCTTTTAGAAATAAAGGTACGCTTTATAAGGTCTGCGTTAGACCCGTCATGTCATATGCTTCGCCAGTCTTTTCCCACGCCAAACCCTCCATCCTGTATAAACTGCAGGTAGTTCAAAATCTCTTCTGCCGCAGGGCCACAAACGCACCTTGGTACGTGCGTAACGCGGGCCTGCACAGAGATCTCGAACTACCTACAGTGCAACAGCACCTCAAAACACTCTCAGAATCGTTCTTCAAACGCGCCGAATCCCATCCCAATCATCTTGTTCGAGATTCAGTCTCGAATACTGCTCCTGTGTTAGGTTCGAAATTCAAAGTCGCTAGACCGAGAAACGCGCACACTGGTGAACCCACACAGTTAACTTTAGATCTCGAGGCCCTTCAGGCCGCAAATTCAAATTCTAACGTAAATTCTAATTCTAACGTAAATTCGAATTAATGCAATTTTATTTTTCAATTTTTAATGTTTTAATTAATTACTTTTCATTTTGAGCACCTTCAGTGCTATGTAAATCCCAGCGGGTGACCCCTTAAGGGCCCCGCTAGCACGGCCTCTTTCTCCAATTGGCCGTCGCTCAGATGAAAGCTGAGTGGCAAAAAAGCACGAGCCGACAGGGGGTTTTTTAGTGGGTATGGTTCTGGTAGGCGTCGGGACGAGGCCCACATAACTCCGATCGCGCGCGCGGAGTATGCGTCAGAGCATTTTTTATATCCTCCTGCCCTTCCCGTGGAGGGGAACCAAAAAAAAATAAAAATCAGAGAAAGGTATTGTGTTATTAACAGTAGGCATCTTGCTAGGAATATCCCACATAAATGTTTAATTTGTAGGCGCAAAGGTAGTAAGGCTATGGAAACCTTAATGGGTAATCTACCAAAACAGCACCTGACTCCTGGTATTCCCTTTGAGACAACGGGCGTCGATTTCTCCGGTCCGTTCTATATAACCGACAGGAAGGGACGTGGTATGCAAAATAAGTAAATGTTACTTGTGTATTTTTGTATGCTTTGCAACCAAGGCCCTACATTTAGAAGCTGTTAGTAACATGAGTACAGATGCTTTTTTATAAGCTTTAAAAAGGTTCATATCGCGTAGAGGTAAACCACGTTACGCATTCTGTGATAATGGTACTAATATTGTGGGGTATTTCATTCCACTTTTCACCACCGTACGCCCCGCATTTCTGAGGCCTGTGGGAGGCAGGCGTGGAGTCGTCAAAATTCCATCTGAAGAGAGTACTGGGCGAACGGCACCTGACGTTTGAAGAACTGGCAACACTCTTCGCTCAAATAGAAGCAATTCTCAATTCACGGCCGCTGTGCCCGATATCTTCAAATGCTTCAAACTTAAGCCCGCTCACTCCTGGGCATTTTTTAATCGGAAAAACATTAACCGGACTTCCGTCAGAGCATCTCGCAGGCACTAAAATTGGTACGCTTGACAGATACAAACAGTTGGAGCAAATGAAACAAAATTTTTGGGATCGCTGGAGCGGCGAGTACATCTCAGAGCTTCAGCAACGCACAAAGTGGCGCCAGCGGTACCCTAATTTGAAAATAGGCGACATGGTAGTACTGAAGGAGGACAACATCCCACCCCTAAAATGGCGTATCGGGAGAGTACAGGCGCTATTCCCTGGGTCCGACGGCTTGTCTCGGGTCGCCGACGTCGCTACTGGAAATGGGGTAGTTCGTCGAGCCATGAATCGTATTTGTCCTCTTTGGCAGCCAGAAGACGAAGAGGAGTTGAAGAAGAAGTCGTCTCCAACGGGGGAGGATGTTAACGCACGCAGTGCGTGACGTCACGATTTACAAACTTCGGCCCAGCTGCAACAGCCAATCAAAAAGGAGAAGCGATCACGCAGCCAGTGCCTACGCACGCATTGTAGCTACGACAATTTTACTTTATATTTGTAATCTTAAAACCATAATAAGCGAGCCATCAATAATATTTTGGAGTTTTTCCTTGTCGCCTGTACACACAGCATTTATACATACATGTTATTTTTCAGTTACTAAAATAGAAACAGCCTGTAAAGACTGTAAAATCAATCCAACGCCCATTTAAATAATCTTTAATTTTATAATAAACTTTTTGGCATAAAGTTTCCTTGATAGTTTTTTTGAATTTATTGAAGGGCAGGTTCCGATAAATGATTGATGATGATGCATTTAGTCAGTCAAAATTTTAGAAACGCTAACTTATGTTCATTCATAGGCCGTACATAGTAATCATTATTAGGGTTGTCTTTCTTAGTTTTTAATTTATTAAGATTCTTGTACAAAATACCAGTCTGTTAAAACTTTCTCTCAGAGATTCTTTATTTCTTAGTTTATATAGTACACGCATAGTACTTTTCTGCAATTGAAGATAGTTCCATAAAAAATCTGGCGTTAACTTACGGGTCTAACCTGACATGTAGGCAACACTAGTGATATCATAGATCTAAATAAACATTGGCAGTTTCTTTAACTTATTTTAAACATTTCATACAGCAAAATAGGTTTTAATAATCAATATAACTAATGATAATTACAATGACTGTGCCTTTTATTTTAAATTGAATAGAACATTCTTCATTAATGTGAAGAACTTTGGAAAAAGAAGAAACATTCAGTAATTGGTTCATAAATGAATAATATCTGAAAATCCTGATGAATTTTGGAAAATTGAGTTAATACTAACACCTCGAAATTGATTAATCTAACAGATTGGTAATACTTCCCTCACGTTGCAATTTGGTCGTACCAACAACAGAATCTATTGTAATTCGAAAAAATAAATGCCACGACATTGCTTTTAACCTAATATTATTCATATTTTGTTATTATTTAAATATAAAATACATTGTTAATATTAAGTCTTTGCTTTCTTTTACGATATTTTTAATTAGTTTTGAATGTCTCGGAGAGATGACCTCAGGTTTGATAAGCCTCGAAATAAACATAAATGGCATGACTTGGACTTATCCCTACAGTATAATAGGTTGACCACAGGATTGGCCGGCCTACTTTCCTAAAATATTGTAGGAACGCCAAATAAACAAGTTCGTTATATGTTAGTGATTTATGCGGTATCATCACTGAGTCTGAAACTAGACACAGATATCAAGAAAGACGCATTGCTTGGGTTTATAGCAAGCACCACATTAGCGAAGACAGTCAGTTTTTATTATTTTTTCATATCCGGCATATGAGCACACGACCTACCTGATGGTAGGCGGCGTCTGCAACCATAGACAATATAAGTCATAGCGGTTTTATTTATCAATATATAATGTGTTAATAATATTGACTATTGATGCGTTGCCGACTAATTGCAACGGCTGTTCCATCATTTTAACCGAAATACAATCCACGTAACCATGCTTATTATAGCAGGCAAAATAAGTAGGACTAATATCACCCCAGACAAGACATTAACAAAAGAAACTCTGCTACCACTAAATTAACTAAACTAGCTGCCTAGTAAAAAAATAAACCTGCATTAAAGGGGTTCAACATTTTATTTTAAGGTTCATGTAGTTATACGCGATTTCATTACAATACGCTTTTGGTTGTGGCATTCTGATGAACTCAAAAAACATGATTTTCTTTTTAATAATCTGTTTTTCAAAGAAAACCATGTTTTTATTATTCAAGATTCATTGAGCGACCCGTTGAGGAGGGCGGTGGCTAGATCCCGCGTTAATTCGTGAACGGGGCCGTTTGAAGGTGATCGTCGTTTGGATATTTGGGGGGTAGGGAGACTTGCCAAGCTAACAGGTGCAGATTAGAATAATTTTGTATAGAAATAAAGAGACACTGTAAATTCATTTTGAAAAAAATATATACCAGTGAAGTTTTTTTTCACGGAGGTTTTTTCGAACTGGTAGTAGAGTCGTGTTTAATTTGACGTCAAGAAGAACAAGTTATTGTCAATATTGAGAAATAAATATTTGAATAATATGAAATTGAATTTGCCGTCACTATGTTACTATGTTTCAAGTTAAGTAATCAATAAAAGTCTTTTGCTGTTAATGCTTTAGTTATGTATATGCTTTAGTTAAAGACGAGAAAACGTCCATTTTGCTATTCACAATAGTACATTTTTCATCGCAGGGAGAGAGTAATCAATCCCAAACGAGTGTAGTTTGAGGCCCAAAGAGAAGCTGATAGGGTAATCGCTCTTTCTACCAAGTGACACATAGTGGACTTCACCTACGAGGAAAATAAAAAAAATTTTTGTTAAAATTTCATTATTATTCTGAACCTAGCCATATTTTGCCTGGATTTCTAAGGCATAATATTTCTTTGATTAATAAAACACTTTTAAACTGGATTTTATAGCGTTTCATTATATTTTTACATTTGAACTCGAAGTTCTGGTATCTTAACAGACACCGTGGTCACGAGTGACTAAGATGGCATCCTACCACCATCCGGAACAATTATCTGCTACAGCAGATAATGTGCGTCTCCTGATTTCAGAGAGCACAAAGAATCTGTGACCCCCAGCACATCTAAATCGAGGAGCTTCGTAAGAACGGCCTCAAACCACATCATCACTGCCGCAGAGACCGCGTAAAGCCTCATACAGTTGAACGTAGACCTGCTTTCTACCTAATGTAAAGGGTATATCTGACAAGATTTGAAAAATTCCAAGGCATGCCTCAACAAACTTGTCACTTTCCATCAGGTGAGATAGAAGACATACGTCTAATCCTTTTTCGATAAAAAAAAGTGTGTCAACCCGTGATACACAGCTGGTATGAAAAACAGAAGAGCAACAAAATCTTCGGTCTGTGAATATTCAGTAGACAAGTCCAAACGTTATTTAAAGTTTGACTCTATAAAAATTTTGTAGAGAAGATGGAATCCAGCAAGTTGCCAGACCTCAAGGTCAATACAACGTTAGCACTGTGTCTGTGTTATCTTTGTGATAATCCTGAACGCTGCCCTCGCAGACTGAGAAACAGATGGATGATTGAATGTTTTCATTACTGCCAAGACTGTCATCTTAATCACTCAGACTATAAGGCTGGTAATTCGGTCACTTACTAAAATGACTAAATAATAAATAAATTATGTTTTTACTCAAACATGGGTATTTTATTTGATCTTTAATTTATTCAAATTTAATATTAATCAGCCCCTTTGGCAAAAAACTGTTAATTTTTTTTCTACAATAATATGGCCAGTATTATACCTTTCTTAAATCTGTATGATATACGTGATTTATTTGTAAAATGTGCAGTGACAGTCCAGTATATTTTTTTTTTCACCCCCGAATGCCAAAGCTGAGGTAAATATTTTTTGTAGAAAAAAATTATGAGAATATTATGTTTTTTCTCAATGATGCCTAATGATATTTGCATATGGTAGATCTACTATTATAAAATATTTATAAAAAATATACAAATATATCTGCTTGTATGTACAAATACAACAACGATAAAAACTGACCAAAAGCGGCATTTATAAATACGGATATATAAAATATATTTTCAAAACAAAGAAGATCGAAATAAGATGGCACATATTACGACGAGATATTATGGCATGTCGTCAATTTTGGTCAGCGAGTTTTTGATGCAATTTGATATTGTATCAGCGATAAATAAGTATGACGATGAGAGTAAGAGAATCATTTTGGGAACATATTTGGAGGGACCGGCATTGTTCTTTTATAAGACGATTATTAATTCATGCGGGACATTCGAAGACGTCAAAAGGAAATTTATATCTGGGAAAGAAGTTGATCACGTTGCAAATTTCTACTCGAGGAAGCAATAGCCCAATGAAGATCTACTAACGTATTTTTAGGCCCTGGACATGGACGTGGCTGAAGTTTCGAAACCGTAAAATGAAAGTTTGGATAATAAAATGTCAATATTAATACAGGCAAAAGCGCGTGAATAGTCAAGAAGTGTCAATATGGTAGCGTCTCCATGATCCTGAGCAGTCAAAATCTTATCCACTACGTCAAGCAAAGCAGTAGCTGTGCTACGACCACGCCTGAAGCCGGATTGAAGTGAGAAGAGAATATCGTTGCTCTCACAGTATTGAATCACTTGTATGTAAATTACACGTTCCAAGAGCTAAGCCAGAAAACATAAAATGCTGATGGGCCGTAGATCATTAAATGTGTTCGGGGTACTTATTTCTGGTAGGGGGCGAACTAAAGATACTTTCCATAAATCGGGGAACGTAAACGAGGTAATTGATTTATTTATAATCACAGTAATAACGTCAAGTGTGTAAGGTAGTGTCTGAAGTATCTAGTATATGTCATGGGTGATGTTGTCTATGCCAATGTCTATGCCTATGTGGATTACTTTGGCCGCCACAGAGCTAGAAATAGGCTGAAGAGAAAACCCATGGTCGAAACTACGGTTTCTATGAAATTCATAGAAAGTGAGGTCAGAAATATTCACTTCTCGCTCTGCTGGAATATCTAAAAAGTGACTATTCAGAAGGTCAGGGTCCGATAAATGAGCAGGTACTTCCTTACTGGTAGTGGCATTAGTTAAAACATATTTTTTGAGATTTGACCAAAGAAGTTTAGGATTATTTAAATTTTTGTTAATGTGACTATTGTAGTAAGCCTTCTTTTCTGCATTGATGCTAAAGTTGACAAGACGTTTCAGGGTTTTATACTCATTTTCACAGGTTTGGTTTTTAAGTTTGCGGAACTTAGCATGGGCTCTGTCGCGTAGCCGCATCATGTAACGCACATTGCTTGTTAACCAAGGTGCTGGCCTCGTGTACGTACGGATTTTAAAGGAGCATATTTTTCAAAGAGATGAATTATTAACCTGTTAAATTCAGCAACCATAAAATTAATGTCATCATATAGTGTGATGTTATGAAAGTCAAGGGATCTAAGTTCTTCGTCAAATTATTTATGGTCAATGTCATGTATAGGTCTATAATTGAACTGTCGAGGAGGGATGTGTGCCTTTTTTATTTTCATTTCAACGGTGACAAACCTAGTTCAGGCGAGTGAGTACATCTAAATTCAAAATAGTAGTATAAGCGCAAATAAGGTCAATTGCAGACTGACTGTTGGTAAATAATAATGATATTAACGAAAATACCCTTCAGGTAATACAGGTTTCAAATGAACTAAGTAAGGTTTTTTTAATAATATGTTTAAATAATATGTTTATTTTTCTGATTTAGTAGATAGTAATGATGATAAGTTAGTGGTAGCTGAACTCAGTGAAAATGAATTTAACTGAACCTCGAGTCCTCAAGACTCCAAAGTTGTGTATTGTTCTAAGAAACAGAATCTTAAAGTTGATGTAGAGGAAAAGGTTAAGAAAGATATTAAGAGTCGTATGCCATGTAAAGAAAATAAATTGTGTAATGATGTAAAATCACTACGCCCAGTTGTAACAGAACGTTTATTTGAAAAGATAGAGATCGATATACTAGGTCCTTTTAATCGTTCAGTAGATGGTAATTAATATATTATAACGTGTATAGATCGTTTTTCAAAATACGCTATTTGCAAAGCAGTTCCACAAGTGACAGCTCAAATAATATACGATTTCTTTATTAATGAAATTTTAACAAAGTTCGGAACGGTATGTGAAGTATTGTCAGATAAAGGTTCCATGTTGACATCGAGGTTAATTAAGTCATTATTAAGTCAAAATAATATAAAACATTCCTCAGCTACCACTATGCACCATCAAACTTTAGGTTTAGTAGAAAAGTTGAATCAAACCATTTCATATTCATTAGCTAAATATGTAAACCAAAGGGATAGGTATAATATATACTATACCTTTTATAATATATGCTTATAATAGTTCAAAACAAGCTTCGACTAAATTTTTTCCTTATTATTTAATGTTTGGTAGAGAACCTGAAGTTCCATTTGATGAAAGATACTTATATAAGTGCAGTAAATCAAGCGAGAGAAAATTTAACGAGAGCTCGTTTAGTACAAAAAAATAATCGTATGATAAAAAAGCTTCTAATATTTAACTTCGTGTAGGACAATTAGTTTTGTTACATTGGCCAAAAAGAATATCAGGTAAAAGTCGAAAACTTAGTCGACCATATAAAGGTTTATTTCGAGTATTACGATATATAGGATGTGACAATTATCTTGTAAGAAAAACACAAAATAACCAAGAATTAATTGTACATGTGAATAGATTAAAACCATATAATATTCGATAAAATAAAACTAATCATAAAATTATGTCTATATTTATATATATAGAATAAAGTTTTTGTATATACATTTATTTCTTGAAATATTATAATATTTTTGTAATTTCTTTATTCTTAGAGTTAATAGAGTAAAAGTACACATTTATGTATACAAGTATATATATCATTCATTTGTAGATATACAACGGTTAGAATTTCGTTGGGGTTTTAGAATAATATAAGAAACTAATATTTTATTTTTTCTCTCAAATTCTATGTACACCTCACAACGCAATGTTCCGAGATGACATATCCTGCAAAGCCAATCCAAGCAGCATCACCAAAAAGGAGATGCATTGGATAGATAATGCAGATAAAAGAAAATCAATAAGGAAAAGGTTTTTATATATAGTGACAAAAGGGTCTCTCTCTCCTCTATATATATATATAATTTATCTAATAATATAATAAATTAATTTTAGACACCCGGAGAGAAACCTCTAAGGGGCGGCAGGTACACGCGGCACGTATTTATCGCGTTACATTTTATTTACGAATCATAGATATACGTGTGGTGCCAATGCTCTAAAGAAGTAAATTTTCAAAGACTAAAATAACACTATTAATAATGTGCACGTTTAATTTGAGCCACGCCTAATAATCTCCATAAGAGAGAAGGTGATAGCCGATTTAGCTATGCGGACAAAGTTTACGAGTATATATAATATTGTGATATTGCTGTCTGTGGGTCAACACGCGGATGTAGAATAGGATCCTCAGTGGGGTAAAATAGTAAAAGGGTTGTGATGGAATAGGTAATGTATTTTAAACGTTATTGGTATAGAATTTTGTCAGGTGTATTTCGGTACATTTTGAAAAAGTTCTCTGCATTGCGTTGTGAAATATAAATTCATTAATTTATAGGTATCAGTTTGGGTTAAGTAAAATACTTTGGATCCAATTTTATGATCTACTCATAGGTAGGTTTGCCCGGTAATAGTTAGGCAGGTAAAATCGTTAAATTTAGGTAGGTAAAATTTAAACTTTAGAAAGTTACAAACTTTTAAATAAACTTTTAATCATTCAGAAAAGTTTAAAATTAATATGACAGTTCATGTCAAACGTGTTTGTTTTGCCAACTGAATGATAATGTATGATAATATAACTTGATTAATTTGGTATTAATTTTAATATAATTAGGATTGACTAAATTTACTTTTATTGGGATATTAATGTATGTATTACTTATCAATTAATTTTAATTATACTTTGATTGTATTCAACGGGTTATTGTAACAATTGTTAATAATTTAATAATAAGTATTGGTTATTTGAATTGCGTATAATTGTGTAACGTAAATGATTAATATGGGGTTGTTAATTATTCATGAATTGTATGAGAAATAATAATAACTTACACTGTTTAATTTAGATATTAATTAACCAGCTGGGATTTTGGCTGATTTTCATCAGGTTTTATGGCTAAGGCTCTATTGATGGCGAATAAATACCATTAGATCATTTTTGGTGTAATAAGATGTTGTCATTTAAACATTATCAAGTATATATATTTCTATCGGTAGGGGGCTCATCTAAGAGTAATCACTGATTAAATAAATTAAACAAGAGGGGCGATGCAACGTTTGCTTGTGCCGTATCTAATAAAAGAGGTTATCGCACAAACAAACTTGCCGAAAATTATGACTGGCAACTTATAAGCCTGTCATTATTTTAATTTATTTGTAAATTGTAAAATAGATAGAAGTAAAATGTAAAATATAATTTAAAAATTGAAAATTGAAGTAATTGTAAAATGGAAGATTGTTCCAGGCATTATATCACGGACTGCGGTCCCAAATAATAGATAAAAAACTAAATGTATATTTATGAGTCTTTATCCTTTATTAAAAGCAAGTATTCAACAAACCTAGTGTTTTCCTTCCTCCCTAGCATATACACGGTATTATAGAATAATACCATCTGCTGGTCCCGGACCGGTAGAGTACCTACCTTATTACTTAATTATCATAATTTTTATTTCATTTTTTATGTCCTTATTTTGAAATTATTTTTAATTATAATGATTGTAATTTATATTTAATTAATGTATACTGATGTACTACCGAATAATTGTATTGTATTAGTGTTCGCGCCAATATGGCGCTCAGTATGTAGTTTAGGCTACCCGCATATTTTTAATATTTTTTTGAGACTAGCTTCAAACTCGCCGCATCATTCGCAACATACAGTACATAGCCGCTCTCGACGCACCGCACGCTCCGAACCCTCACGCGCGTCGGACGCTGTGTACCACCTACTTCGTAGAAGGGAAGTTTCTTCTTAGCTCCCTGACTGAACCGCTCGTGGTTGTTCGCTTACAAGCGACCCACACCCGCTTACTGGAGTGCAGTGATATACCTACTGGAAGAAAACACTTGGAATAACCAGGGCCCGGAAGAAGAAAAGGTCTCTAAGTACCGCCGCTCCAGGTCGTGTGTTTGAGTGAGAGCTAGGTGCCTCATTCCAGGTTAGTTTAGAGTAGTTTCTTATATAATAGGTATTAGATCCTACAACCTAACCCGCATACCACACGGGTGTGTATCCTATGCGATCCTAGGGTGGCCTTCGCTATCGAAGAAGTGGCCGCCACAATTAGTTTTTATTTTTTCTTAAAAAGACAACACTTAGAGTTGTACGGGTTTAAAAGACAACAAGAGGCCTTGTTTTGGTACTGCTTTAACAAATATACTAACTGTGCTCATGTTCAAATTATAATTTGCATTAGATATGTCCCAGTCGCCCCAAAGTGTCATAAGCTCAAATTTAATGAGAATCACATTACCATTCTGGGAGATATACTTGTTCTCATCGAACCAAGATAAATTCCTCTGAAGCTAGACTATAAAATAGAATTACAATTATTGTGCCAAAGAATTACCATTATAATTGATAATAAATCTTAAATTATTCTTAAAAGTTTTGAACTTCAAAATGAATTGTAAAAATAAATGTATCTTATTTATAAAAAAATATATGTATACTGCAATTGCATACAATTTCGTATATAGCAGAAGTATAAAACGCTGATAAAAATAATTCATTTCATCAAGCAAAAATGATTTTGGACAATCATGGTTCTATAAAGGAATCGCAGTTTAACTTAGTGAAAAACAAAGGTTACATTTCTATTAATTATAATTCACTGAGTGATTGTTTGTAAAACTCTTTTTAATATTAAAAGGACATAACCTTACTTTTTTACTACAATATATCTTTAATACTGATAATATGGATTACTAGTTATGAATAGATAAATTTAATGTTAAATATACTGTTATAGTTTGCTATGTCCTTAGTAAAAAGTATTAAAAAGCGAATCGCACTAAATGTATAGTAATTATTTTTTTACCATTCCTACAGTACTGTACCGTAGCGCCATTTTTTTATTGTGTGCATCTTGATTTCTTGATGGGTGGACTAAAACCATGTAAATATATTTGGGGAAACACATGGAGGCACGCTGACGGTAAAATCTGAGCTAACAAATTATACCTAACAAAGCTAATGCAGATTTTTTGCGCGCACTAAAAGTACGGGTGTACATGTGTTAGATTTACTCACGTATAATATTTGTAATATAGAGGTATAAGATTGCAAAAATTATTCCTTTTAGAATGTTATTGTTGTTCACATTACGGAGTAGGATCTAATGTTACTGAATCAATATTTTACGTGATATACATTTTTACTGGTTTGCATGGCTTCATATTTTTTAATGAATACGTGTTTGGAATACTCAAATGGCGAAATCTTACACAAGATATAAGTGAAAGTATGTAAACAAATATGTAATTTTTATCATCAAGCTAGTTTAAGTCAAACTTTTAGGACATAATATTGACTACCAAAAATACTTTATTGGTATGAGGCTTAAAATTTTGCCTATTCCAACTTATCCACCTATTTTAAATGCACCTTTTAGAAAAACTAACTGTAGGCTTATATTAATATAGTGGGAACTGCGTTCTTTTATGTAAATACTTCCTGTATTTGTAGCGTTCCATAAATGCCTTGAACATATGCGTTAATCACTACGCTGCAATTCGTCCACGACTATTTTTATGATTAGGCCGAGGAATAATATTAAATATTTAATAAATATTTAAGAGTCAATCATATTCCTAGCAGCGTACTGCTATTTTGCAATAAAAATGTTTTACCGGAAATTCCAGAACGAGGTTCACGTCATTTTGAAACATCGCTACGGACGAAAATTTATAAAATAAATATTTAATTTTGTGTGTTACACTGTTGCAATTGTTGTGGCAAGTAGCACTCGTAGAAGGGAAGTCGTATGCTACGTCAGTTGGCATCAGAACGCATTGTACCAGGTAGGTTTGAGGCTCAATCAATTAGCATAGGATCTACTGCAATGGTTGGTTTTATTTTACTTTGCCTAGACGCCCAAACCTCATGGTAGGTCACATATATGTCTGTTTTATTCATACGGCACTCAGAATCAAAGTTTTTGTAGTAGACGGGCATAGCGAAATTAATCAATGATATTGACCGCAGTTGAATTCTGGAAAGCAGCAACTTATTATTCATAACTACTATAAAAGTCATTTTGCAGTGTGCTTTATCACCAAAACAGTTTGAAACCAAACGAGCTACTGCTTGGTTGTCAAATTACACTTAAAACCGTAGAAAATCATACTACAACAAATTCGTAACAAAAATTTATAGTAATTTATACAATGACACCACAAATATTCAGACAGCAACAGTGTTCCGTTTTCATCTGTTGTAATAAATTTTTCTATTGTTTTAATAAGTGTCCGTAAATTTTTAGTGAGTCTTATGTTTCATGGATAAATACTGTAAAATAAAAATCAGCAAGTTACAATAACAATGGATATGTCTTCAACAAGGCTATTTGTTGATTGAGCAGGCCAGTTCTACAGTTACATATATGAAAAATTACAATAAACATATAAATATCGACATAAAATTGTCTGGGCAGACGGATAACAACTTGATGAAACTATGTTACTAATAGATATTGATGTTCTTTTCTTGTTACATCTGCGACGGCGAACCATTCATCAATACTCATTTAATGTGACTGAACAGTTTTGCTCGCAAATTCGTTGGTCAGTACTTATTCTGTTTCAGTAGACATCATACTTTTGGCATTCATTTGTGTGATGGAGATATTTCTTCTCGGGTCCTGGTTGTTGATATTTATATTTCTATGTTTATTTTGGAATCCCCCCAAGTTTGCTGTATGGTCATTCATAACACAAGCTTTAAAAAGTTTAATGGATTTTAATAATAACATAAGACTCAATTAAAACATCTGCATATGATGACAATTTTCTGATAATAAATACATCCTGCAAAAACCCGCCGACTTTAAGGACACATTTATACGACTTCCGATGATGTGACAGGTCTTGTATTTATATGACTTGGACCCTATGAAGTAAATCTAATTACCTTATGTGAACATTTTAAGAATCAATTAAGAACAATATTATTCATCATATTGACCTAGCAAAACACCATAAACGAAAAGCATAAACCGAAACACAACCAAACATCCAAAAAATCCTAACTTAATAAAACGAACCTTACTTAAAAATTAAACTAGGTCGTTTTATAAAATCCATCTTTATGCGCTAACGAATCCAAACTACTTATCACAGACCAAATTTAAGGCAAATACAACAAAAATAAAATTAAATGTACACACAAAATTACCGTATTTCTCGTAATCGTTAACCAACACACAGCTCTTTTCATAAAAATAATTATAGCTTATGAACATTATTTATATTAAAATAAAAACTACCTACAAAAAGCTTGTACATAAATTGTCCAATATTAAATATAATTTAACAAAATTAAATATAAATTACTTTACTCAAAAATAAGCTTGAAGCAATGGCATAAAATAAAGAACTAAGACTAAAGATAAAGAACTTTATATTTAATAAGTAGTCAAAAATAACCAAATTTCAGAAACAAATACCCAGTGTTACACATTTTTTGGTTGACATCTGACGAATTACTTTTCATTTATCCATCCTTGTTTGACGAGTTTTATTCGAAGACTAAACAATACTTTTAACAGGTACTTTATTTAAAAAATATATTTTTTAACCTTCTAAATTATACCAATATTTCTTTATAAATGTTTTGTTTTCTTTCAAAAAAAAAATAAAAGTATCGACAAACCGCTCACTAGATCGCCAGATCTCAGATTGGCTTGAGTGTCATCTAGAAAACTTTCGACATATCTACTTTCAGCGCAATCAGAGTGAAATTTATCCAATTTTAAGCCTTTATTTTACAGAAAACTTTCACTATAAACAACTAAATGTAGTCTATGCAACATTGAAGCAATTATTTTGGTTAAGTAGGATTATTCTGCTAAAACATTTTGAATGTGTTGTAATTTTAGATATTTCGTAAAGCTCAATTTGGTACACAATAATCCGCGAAATATTCTGAAAAAACAGAGCAATTACAATATTTACAACAGAACGTAGAGCACCGAAATTCTCGTAAACGCAGAATGGCGGCCTTTGCATCAACTTTTTTGCATATATAATAAAATTATAAACTTAGCATTTATTTTCATCGTTATTTGGAAGACATAAGAACTGCCTAAGATCTTTTTGTGGGTCAAATAAGACTTATATATATATACTGTAGTCACCAGATACTAATGAGTCAAGAGAACTAAGGAAAACGAAACCCATTAATACTGCATCTGTTTTGCAGTCAGCCAGCACTAAATTCCAGGTAACCAAAGAAATCACCGTAAGCAAGCTATATAAAACGAAACTAAAACAAATATTTTATAAGTACTTTAAAAATATTATTCGCCATCTTTTTGCAATTAGTCTAAAGGCGAGATTTATGACAGTTTAGGTTTAGATGTTAGATGTTATCTTCCATGCGTACGTTTTTTTATTTGTGATGTTGTGTTGAGATGTCGAGCTCTCCCAGCTTTCAGAATCCTGTTTGGTATTTCGCCTGAACCTGGAGCTTTACGCGGTTTTAAGTTTTTAATAATTGTCTGTACCTCTTCCACCGTTACCGGTTGGAGGGTGTCTGTCGGTGGATTGGCGCATTTAGTTTCGACTGTGCTATTCACAGTTTCTATGTGGAGGGTGTTAGTGCTTTCTGTACTCGGTTTACATTGTTAAGCTAAGCTATCGGCTAGGATTTCAACTTTTTCGGAGTCATCGAAGGTGGGGGACATGGGCGGAGGCCTAAGGAGTGGAGGCATCGATGACGCGGTAGAGTCCATCTTAAAAGACTAAGCCAGATGCGAAGGCGAAATCTCTTCAAGACGCGCGTCCCAGTTGTTATACCCCAGGTCACGAATGCGAGATTTAACATCTCGCTGTAGGGCCCTCATACGGATGCGGTTTGCCTCGGTTGGAGCGTAATCGTTCGCCCGGATAGCTGCGTGCTCTCAACAACTCCCTCTCATCCTCAGGCAGGATCCAGCGGTAACTATTTGCCACCGGAACCCGCCTGGAAGATGCACTGATAGCAGTTCGAAGGTGGTTGGTGAAAGCACCGATCGCTGCATTGGTCTCCTCGATGGATGACAATGAATCGGGAATGGTGTTGAGGTCGGGGCTGTCGGTTGCCTTAAGGGCTTCCGTTAGTTTGGCCCAATCAATGTGTGCCCTCGTTTGAGGAACGGGGTCACTTGGCATACCTAGCTGGATGACTACCGGTCGGTGATCCGAAGTAAGCTGGTGTATGACTTCTACTGAGTTAACACTTTGTAGGATTGCTATATCAAGAATATCGGGGTGATGATTTGTGTTGTAGGGATAGTGAGTCGGTTCCCGAGGACCCACTACATCACGGCTTAGCGAACCTAACATGTGATGAAGACGACGGCCGTTTGGGTTTGTAACTACGGAGTACCAACTTGAATGTTTCGAGTTAAAATCACCAGCTAGTATTACGAAGGGACTCATATCGAGTAGCGACTGGAGGTCACTTTGAAGTATAGCTTTATCTGGTGGTTCAGGGTACCGCCTTTATCGGCGGTAAGCCTATCAATATGAACGATGTTGTAGTTCGCTATTTTCGAGTCTTTGTGACTAGGTTTCAAAAAGGTTTCATGCACAAGTATGATGTCGATTTGGAATTCTCGAAGGAGCTCATGAATTTCATTACGCTGATGTTTAAGACCATCGGCGTTGAAGTAGCCGATAGTGAGGGAGAGAGGTTCTAATCTAGAGGACGCCATATAAAAGTTTAATTTATTGAAATTTTGGACGTTGGCGATAAGCGCCTGGTGTTCGATCGCGACGAAGCAGGTCGCCTGGAAGTCACCCTTTGCGGCTCGTAGTTTGCGAGCCAAAGTAGTGATTTCTCCCAAGTCGAAACTTGAGGCGAATTCGCTTACAAGCGCGAAGTCTGAAAGTGGCTCTCCATGGGACCTGGCCGTGAGTGGAGAAGGCATGCAAGCAGGGGCTAAGCTGACCTGCTGTACCTAAGAAGACGGTAGGGTGAGGGCTGCCATGGGTTTCCTCACCATGGTAGGTGGGGTCACCCATGCGTTCTTGGGAGGCGGTGGAGGACCGTGAGGGTCACATAGCGGAGGCTGCGGTTTATTGGGTGGGCCGGGGTTTTCAGCAGGAGCAGAGGGTGGCACCTTTGCTTTGCCTTCTGCGCCTTTTTGCGTGGCTTGGGCGGGAGCCAGGTTATCGCAATCCATCGACGATGAACTACGAGTGGACGAAGCCACGGACGAGCGCGAGCTAGAACGATCGCATGAGCGGTTGACGGATGCGGGTTGACGCGCCCGGACAGTTTTTCGATCCTCTTAAACAATTGTCGCAAAATGACGTGCTCTTCCAGAGAGTATGTCGAACACAGCATTTTAGTTACCTCCGTTAAATCTTTCAACCATTTCACGGCACCAATCAACACGGCGGAGTTTTTGGCCCTCGGCCAAATTATGAGGTAACCACCAGGCACAAAGCTTCCTGGCCACTAAATGTAAATGGAGGATTTTGTGCACTTGACTCAAACCGATGCCTAAGCTTGTCCGTCAGTCTCTATCATACGCCGCACAACACAGACGTTATCTTCAGTCGTCGCCGTAGAAGGCCGTCCCTCAGGCAGATCATCGGTGAGATTAGTGCAACCTCGTTTAAACTCATTAAACCAGTTGTAAACTGTGGCTCAAGATAGGGCTTTATCTTGAAATGCCAATCGTAGTCTATCATAACTTTCTTGTTCACTTAAATGACATCGAAAGTCATAAAAACCACTGCACGAAAATTTTGTCGCATTAAATTCATGCTGACGTGACACAGACAATTTTCAATTTGTCGCCAAATCGTAAAACAAATGACAAACGAATGAAAACATGCTCAATAATATTGGTAAAGAGTTCCATATCGAAAATTTAAAATATTTTTTTTATTATATTGTTTACAAGTGGCCAGTTCTAAGAACTTCAGTTTGACCCTTCTTTATGTTCTACTTCTTTTTAATGTTGTCCCTATGGCGATTGGTGCCTAATGAGATATCATTATCATTGTATAAAATGTGTTTGAAGTCGGTAGCCAAAACTTAAATTTTTTAATAAGTTTTATTTTTGGTGTTTTTATGGAAGGTTGCAGTTGCGTTAGTTTTATTTTCAACATTGAATCACTTTAAAGTTTAAGGTCGCATTTTAGCCTTTGTATTTTGTCTCTACTTGCTCATTTCAAAATTAAAGTTGAGAGTTGTGCATATTTCTTTGCTTGAGTAAGTTTCATTAAATTTATGTGTTTTTATAATATGTTGTGATTCCTTACGTTTTCCAATACTGGCAGGACAGAATAGACTCTTTAAAAATATTTCAAGCAGATTAATTAAAGTTCATGCTTGACTCAACAATCGGATACAACACCACGACAGAAAATAAAATTATTTATGCACTTTATGCACTTTCCATCAGGTGAGATCTATCTCATCTGATGGAAAGTGACAAACGTCTAATCCTTTTCTAATAAAAAAATAAGAGCGTGGCATCGCAGCGCCCGGCGACGCGTTATAATGAAAATTAAATAAATAAAGAGTACAAAACAGGCAGACGTGTTTTAAAAAATGACATCTTGTTTGATAAATCAGCTAATGATATCTACATGGTTGTATGTATGTATATATGTATGGTTATTCTGGGTTCCCCTCAGTTCGCTGGTAGGTCATCCTTACCACAAGCTTTGCTACCTTTGGGACCATACAATTAGTGTGTTTGTCTGGAGTTTTATTCCTTTATATTATTTTGACTTATTTTTTATATATTATTCTTTAATCAAAATAACCATTTTACGATATGATGAAATAAACTTAGCCATTTCATGAAGTAGCCCCGCAATAGTTGGACTGCATGAACCGAAACGCGACCATATAATGAAATGATCGACAGTCCTTCAGAATGCGGGCCATGATATGGCAACGACATTTATATGGTTCGAAACGCATCTACAGATAAATCCGGACCGTTACAACTAGTTCACTAAATTTAGCAAATAAATCAAGTCAGTTATTAAATATCCTATACGCACTTATTTCGTATCTTGGAATACACAAAGTTATTAACTTTGTGACATTTCAGTATCTAGATCGCCCTGAAGTAAGATTCAGTTCCACTGACATTCGGTTCACTTCAAGAGATTTATTTATGTTGATGACAATTTGAAGGTAGTTAGTAATTATGGCACAAGATAGGATAATTGTTACAGTGTTGTGTAAGCTAGAGCAGTACGCCATCACAATTTATGTATTTACTTTATGAATTATGTCCGGCTAGTGAAGATAAATGAAACCACTTTATATTTAGATTGTAAATTTATTGGAGGATTGGTTGGGTTGTGCAAGTGCCTGGAGTCAGTTTAAATGCTTAAATAAATTTTATTGTAATTCAGAGGTATGAAGCAGCAGTACGGCGCAATTGAAGCACATACTAAGTAATGTGTACAGAAATTAAAAACATTATATATACTTAACCTAGAGTTATTTTGATTATTCAAAATCTAATACAATAAATCAAATAGTTTGTTTTTACATGCGTTGTATTGTTAGAACGCATGTTAAAACAATGAAATATTAATTTTATACCCAATAAACCAACCAACGTCAATTTTGATGAAAAGCTATTTAATGTCCCGGAGTAATTTACCAAGAAATGGAATTTCTTGGAAAATAACACGTAATAACCCGTGAATGAGCTCGCAAAAAAACTATTTGCCTAGAACCTAACTGTCTTGCTTACGTCACATTTAATTTGAGGCAAGGCATTACGCAATAAAGAATGTTTCACTCGTAGGTACCAGCGAAAGTTGTCTGCGAATGAGGCTAAGAAATTTGTAGGAAAACTGCTACTTGGGTTTTTATTGAAGTAAATAAAATATCTTGGTTTTCCTGAGCCAAGTAAATTTTTTCTTTGTATTAATAAACATTGTAAGTAACATTTTTACTAGTGCAATCGGGTTAGTATTCAAACTCGGAAGATTTACGACCAAACGTTTTATTCTATTAGCCTTTAGTGTTAGCCAATCCCAGTGGAGTGTAAAATCAAAATCGCGTCTAAATTCGACTTCTGCGTTAGAGGCCATTTTGATTGTACGCTGGTTTTCCCAAATTTCAGTCATTTTCAACTTTACGAAAAAAAATATAAGAATTAAAGTAGTAGCCTTGCCTTTTACATCGGAGGTCCCAGGTTCAATTTCTGGTCAGGACATTTGTTCGTGTGAACACAGATGTACATACATCTGTGTTCATCACTTATGGTTGTTTATATTTATATATGTATGTAAATTCTAGGTTCCGCTATAGCTGGCTGTATGGTGATTATACATTATATTATTATTTTTTTTAAAATTAATAATTAGCAGGCGTTTGTCTTCCATCTCACCTGATGTGACGATTGTTATATACAACTTAATTATTATTGACATCAGAGCCTTAATGTACAAGATCAAATGCTTCATTTCAAGTCCTGGCTTACGGCTGCCCAGGTTAGGAATAGAATAATGTTATTTTTAAAATTAATAGTATTTTTCTCTTAATTTAATGATTAGGTAATCGCAATGCAACAAATTAATGAAATTCAGATGCTATAAAGCAATATTATTGTAACTGAAAGGTAGGCCAGAGGACAGAGGGGTTGCTGCGCACACATTGCCACAATCATTTGGTGCCGTGGCTGGGCAAGGTATGAAAATAATGTTGTAACACCTGCCCCGTCATTAGATATATAATGTACTTCTTATATATGAATCAGAACAAATACATTAAAAAACTATGCCTTTTATTTATTTTTCTAACTTTTTAATATTCTTCAATTCCAAACGTATTTTGAGCTTATAAAATAAAACTTTGGTTATTCCACTAAATAATTCTTAATATCATAATTCCACAACCTTGTTTTACCTAGACATTATAGAATTTTATGTGAAAGATGTTGGGCACTCTTAAGCCAGACCATATGCAAAGTGAAATGAAGCTTTTGTGGGAATTAAAATCCTATAGTGTGACGGTACAAACTCGAACTTTGTATATAAAATGGGAATATAATCTCAATATGCCTACTATTAGGATTTGGCAATATTAATTTTCAAAAGTTACTATAAAAATACCTTTTGACATACTACGTACTTGAGTATAATGATAGACGTAATTGTAGATGTATAAAAGAAGTGAAAATAAGTTAACGAAAAGGAAGCGATCTTAATATATTTTGTTCCTTTACGAGACTATGGAGCCTCTAAATGAAACTCTGACTTCTTGCAGACTTGATTTTAATTATATAACAATATTGTTTTACAATGATGTGGTTTGAATGACGACCAGAGATAGAATGAGAAGGTAGGTAAACAATGCAAATAATTGAATGAATCATATGCCTGTAAAATAAAGATAGCAAAGTTGTAGCACCCAAACAATGTCTATGAATAACGTTAGGTGGACACCTACGTGGTTAGCAGTTAGCTGGCGTTAACACACTTTATTGATTAAAATTACGACGAATGAGTGGTGTAGTGGTGAGTGTCCTTGCCTCTTGAGCCGGGGGTCCCGGGTTCGAGTCCTGGCAGGGGCGTGCATTTGTGTGATGAACGCAGATGTTTGTTCTTGGGTCATGGTTGTTTTTGTATTTGTATATGTATGTTTATTCTGTAGAGTTTCTCTCCCTTTGTTAAATACGATCTTTTTAGTAGTAATTACTTATAGGAAAAATAAGTAAGGGATGCTTTCGCATCTACACATTGATTATAACACAAAGGTACAACCGTTTATAACAGTTTATCATACTTTGCTTCGAGATATCATTTGAAACTTAATGCTAGTAATAGGGTATATAGTCGCAAGTGCGTTGTGTGCGTGTGGTGCACCGTGAGAAAAGAATTCTCTTGTTTGGGTATAAATAGGGCAGTAGGCCGCAGAACGGGGGACTGGATTTTCAGCTTCGGGTTCAGGAGCATTCGATCTTTTGATTTGTCAGGAAGGGAAAGTAACCCAAAAGTTCAGCTGGTTCGTAAATAGAAAGTTTTAATTTTTCAATTGTATAAAATTCGAATAAAGTATTGTGTTTTAAAGTGGGTCCTGTCTTTGGGTGAGTGTTTATTTTATTTAGTATTGTAGGACAAAGTAATGGGGAATTTAGGTTTCAGCAAAGTTCTGCCAGTTTGTAGATAAAAGTTTAATTATCGAGCTTATCTTAGATTATATACATATTAGCTAGCTTAGATTATTGTGTTTGCTGGTGAATCCTGTTTTAGGTGAGCGTTTATTTTATTTAATGCTGTGGGGTAAATTTATTAATTTAATTAGAAAATTAACTTTTATTAGGAAATTAGCTTTTACATTATATTTATTTAATTTAGGCCTTGATTTATCTATTAATATTTTGTGTATTTTATTCTTTATATATGTATTATGATATATATCTCTTTATTTATATGTACTAACATTTTATATTTTATTTTATTTTATATTAAAAGTAATTAAACACACACACACAGAACACAATACATACACACTAAACATGCTGTCATTTGTGACATGCTTTTTATTTGCCTAAATATAATGTATTTAGGCAAATAAAAGAGATGTGAGATACTTGTTCTAAAAGGTTATTTGATTGAATCAAAATAATTTATTTAACATACATTTGTACACTGAGTGTGATAATCTCCAACTTGATGAAGTTTGCAGAGGTGATAAGTTAGGATATCTATCTCTTTATTTTCTTTCTTTATCTTTAGGTATGTCAATTGGCTCACAACCACTCAGTCGTGAAGTCTCTTGTAACCATTTCAATAATCTGGGTTTCTGGTATTACGACAGGATGACATTCCGGTGCATCAGCCTCAGTGAGAAAGTTGGTTCTGGAACTTCTTGACTAAATAATTGACAAATTCAAACAACAACAAATTCCTTCCTTCATTTATGTTCATTTTGTGACTTGTTAGCTGGCATAAGACCAAGCAGTGGTTGAAGTTCCTTGTAATCAATTTCAATGATCTGAGCTTCTGGTGTTACGACAGGATGACATTCCGGTGCATCAGCCTCAGTAAGAAAGTTGGTTCTGGCGCTTCTTGGCTGAACAATTAACAAATGTCATAGAATGAATTATAAATCTATTTATTACTCTTCTTCATTTATATATTTTTTCATGAATTATTAACGAACATAAAACTAAACAGTCATTGGAGTTTCTGGTTTCACTTTCATCGTTCTGACTAGGTATCTGTTGTTGCGACAAGGACGAGTTCTGGCTCATCAGAATCAGCTAGAAAGGTGGATTTAGAAATTCTTGGCTGAATAAATAACAATTAACATGAAATGGATTGACATGAGATTACCCTTCTGTGTAATTAATGAGATCTGTGCAAAATGATCCAACTTGGAGACCACACTACTCAGTTTAAAATAAAGTATCCACAAAATTTGGGTTTTGTGAGATAATTAAATTTATTCAGGATTGTGGAATTTATTGTTAGTTTTATATATTCTCACAATCTCACCATCTGCCATCTTTTACTAATCTTTATAAACCTATCTTTTTACAAAGTATTGTTATTTCGTCATTATTATTCATTACTAACGCTCGGGTGTTGGATTGGTAAATCCTGGAGAGAGAAAATCAAAAAATGAAAGGATGTCTCTCACATGAATAGGGCGAGGTTAGGGGCCCTACTCACACCCCATTTTTTATAAATTCCCAATATATTTTAATTCATCAAACCTATTTAAACAGTCCTTTATTACCTTATATATCTTTTATTATATATTATATTATATGTACTTATTATATTATATCTTTTATATATTTTTATTACAATAGCATTTACTTTCATTCTTAGGTACATTCTTTGTTTCTTATCTTTGTCACATACCTCGGAACAGAACTTGGTTACTATACAACACAATGTAGAGTCCTACCCAACCTTAGACGATCACGCCAAATAAATATTGTATTTTTATTGATAATATTTCATATCGTGCCAATTATAATTGCTCATTCTATCAGCTGAATGTTTTATATATATTTTGGATGAGGAGTATAAGAATAAAGTTTGAGTTATATGCTAGGTTTTATATTATGTTTATGTATTTATTTCAAATTTATATTTATGACATTCCCTTACATTACATGATGTTGAGATGGGGGGTGGTCGTTACAATAGCTTTGGTTACCACAATTTTTTTCATAGACTCAATATTTAACTGGTGCGAGAGACCGGCGGTAAAACAGATTATGTCAAAAAAGTAATATTTAATTTTCTATCTATGTTTTTTGACTTCCATTTGGCTCAAGCATTGTTACCTTAAAAAGCCTACAGTTGAGTAGTCAACGTAAAACTCGCTGTCTTGACACATAACTTTCTCAATTCGCTGTCCTGACAGATCTTGACATAATTTTAAACTTTGATTTTTAGAACGATGTGCAATTGTTCTCACCTCAATGCATTTTGTTATTTTCATTGCTGTTTTGACTTCCATCTTTAAAAATGTAGCATGTGAACTAAATAGAGGCAATCGTTTAACCAGGCTACGTATAGGTTGAAAATAATCCCATGATACAAGATTTTTCCTACTTTGAAAATGTTTTAAGTTTTGTTAAATAAATACTGAATATATAAATAAAATACATTATTATTTTGTTTCGTTATTATTTCAATAAAGTTATAAAATATGAGTTTTGATCCCGTTAAAAAATAAATTTAATTTAGAAAAATTCAAAATAAACTGTCAAAATGTCAAACATTATGAGTATCAAGTTTGGGCACAGACCTTAAATTAAAATTTGACGGTAACGCTGTTTGTTGAAAGTTCCAGTATAAAAACTGGTCCAATGATTTTGACGTCTTTTATTGACCAACGGGTTTGATCATGAGCATTTCGAGTTTCTGGAGTATAATGACGCACAACTCGTCGATTCCACATGGTGTTCTTTGTGAAAAAATTCTCGTCACTCCAAAGAGTTTTCTTAGAAAATGTCGGTCTCTGCTTATTTTACTAAAGACCCAAATGGCATACTCAACCATATTTCTTAACTTAACTGAAAATGGACGTTTGTGTACGTATGTGTGACGGAGTATGTAGTGTACTGGAATACTGGGGCCAGGCTGAAGATGAAAGTGATCAATTACTTACTCGTTCACTCCATCTGAACAAATAGTTTTGGGCCACCTTAATCGACACGGATCGGTAGAGGTCTCTCATTTTGCTCATGAAATGAGTTTGACAACAAAAATTGTCAAAACTTTTTTTAAACAGGATGATGTAAATATGCTGACCAACTACAAAAGAGGTAGATGTTTCATTACGGGACAAATTAAAGTATAAAAAAATATTTGAAAGGAAAAAAATTATAAGATTCTCTCCAACCTATATAAAGCTTGGTTGAAAGGGTGGCTTTTACTTATTTTACCAACTATATATTTTGTGCTTACAACTAAATTCATGTGAAAATTGTATTTCTTAAAATATGAAAAGGCATCCAATTCGTAGGCACAATATTTATGAAAAAATTAAAAATTGCCGATTCTTCGGTAAGTCTACCCCTTTTCATATTAATTAATCTATTTTGCGGGAATGAAAATATAAAAAAACGGATGCAAGCCCTAAAAAATTTGAGACGGATATGGACCAGACTCAGTAACAACAACGTTGATTTTAGCGTCCGGAAATATATCAGAAATGCCTCTATCTCAATACCCCATAAGGTTCTTCGAAAACTGCTGCTATTTACAGCTTTAACTGCCCCAACTCTGCTTTACCACAAGAATAGCCTCATCCTGCTTCCGTTCAAATCAATGACATATTACATATAGACAAGTCATACCCAAACATTACCGCACAAAAAAGCGGCGTCAGCTTAACTATAGATACCTACCCGAGATAATATACATTAATATAATTTGTGGGAGAAGGAAGGAATAATATGGTTTACTTGTTGGAAGAAAAAGATATCTATGTACTGCGTGACGTACAAAATCATATTACATCTCGCTCTTTGAGTTTGTTGAAATGTATAGCCATGTCAATTTTAAAAAGTCATTTTAAATAGCAAAATTAAATAATAAATAAGATACCTAGTTATAAAAAAAATGAACTTACGCATGAAAAGAAAAATTTATTCTTTCTTTAACTATAAGAGTGTAATTTGTACACTGTCTAAACACACAAGAAGGTATTGTACGGTATTAAAAACACAGAATTGGGAATAAGTTTTGTTTGATGATGCCATGAGTGATACTAGGTTGTACACAACTAAGTGAAATATCGGACAATTGCCTTACATTTGCGTTGCCATTATTGAGAGCGGACACTTGTCTATATATAATTTGAGGTGTGACTTAACAAAAGGGGATATCTACATCTTATCATTGCAAAAGAGGATATTAAATTTTTTGTTTATTTTGTACCACTAAATTAGAAAGATAATCTTTTTTATATTTGCCCTTGTATTAATCTTATTACATAGTACCTACATAGCTATGCAGACTTTGTGTAGATCTGTGTGTCTTGTCTTTGTCAGTTTTCTTAATTTTCTGAAAAAAATGATAAGATTGTAAGGCTTAGTTAAAGATGGACATAATTTTCCTATCCATAATAATTAAAAAAAAGAAAAAAAAATTGTTAAAATTGAGCGAATGGGTTGCGATCGTTACCTCATTATGTTTTCGAGAGTGGGGATCATTCTTGGAATTGGGCATTCTCACTCGAGGTTAGCTGGCGAGGAGTCTTCATCTGGAATTACCGTTAAGTTATGTGATGGTATTACTATTATATTTCTATCCACCAACAATTTTAAAGTAAAAGCTATGTAATGGTGATACTATTATATTTAACTACCCACAAACTTTTAAGTAAAAGTTATGTAATGATGATACTCTGATATTTAAAACTGTCAAGTAAATTGCGAATAATTTGCGAAGAATCCATGCAGGGTTTAGAGAATTTTATACTGTAGTGAATTGATTCCGGTTTAAAATTGTATGAACATACTTTGGTGACCTTGAAATAGGTCATTAAGGTCATCAATGGGATTGATATGTACTGTTTATGGGTGATCTATTGGCGGGGAATTTTTCGTTATTTTTGAGCTACGAAGCATCATTTACGAGATAATGGCACTCAAGAAATTTGAAAATAAAGTAGTTGTATAAAGTAAATTTTTTTTTATCGTTGATTTGTGTGGACAAAATAGGCAACCCTACGATCACATTTTAAAATTAATCCTTTTTATTACAAAAATGTACTTTGTCTGGGGCTGTTGGTTCATTAATGTCTTGTTCGTGAGTTTCAGAAAAGTAAAATGCCAAATCAAGATAGACGTCTTGAGACCCCTAGACCCGTAAAGTCTCAGTCTCAGAGATAGAAGACGGCGTACTGTGAGTAACCAACATTCACTTCATAGCCTGCGGGGTTCCGATATGGTTTATGATGAAAATACTCGATGGAGGGTTGCAAGTCCTCAGGTTTATTGCGGGGGTAACGAACCTTCATGCAAAAGACGTTATGTTAGGGGGGAGGCATCACGCAAGTCAACAAGTCCAGCATTCTTAGCAAATGACGTCTTAAGGGTTAAGACGCACGTAGATCTAAATTGAGATGGAGTGAGCGCAAGAGGGAATTGTCAGGTTGTAGAGGATAAATATTTAGATACTCCTATTTTGATTGGTCAAAGTTTTACTGAGCTTCCCCATATTTCCGTTCATAAGTCCGCTACAGAATTTAAATTTTACAGCGTTAATAGAGAGATGCCTTTTGTTCAATCAAACGATTATAGCACTGAGATAACGTACAACATAGTATGTAATGCTGATGTGCGAATTTTTGATTTAGCGTGTGTCAAGTCGTTAGTGACCCCAAAGCTGGAGGGTGTGCTATACTTAGATACTTAGGTTATTGGGAAGCCTACTCAACAATTCTTATTACAAGGTGGTTTATATCAAGTGACAAACGGGGTGGTTGGCGTGTATGTCTCACCAATAACTTCGGGATGTATATAAGAAGAGGCATGGTTATGGGTCGCGGAGTTCAGGTCAATTCCGTTTATAAAATCACTGGTGTAAATGATAGAGTTGTCGAAAGAAATTATGATGTTAGCCGGGTAGATATGCAACAGGTTCAGATTAAGGAAAATATTAACGAGAATTACAAAATGCAGCTTTTTAATTTACTGATAAAATATCAACATTGTTATGCGTCAAACTTGAAGGATTTGGGATGTACTATTGTAACGGAAATGACTATTGAGCTTAACAATTAGAAACATGTTGTATATCGACCTTATAGGCTTTCACATAAATAACGCGAGGATGTAAGGAATATGATCGGTGAGATGTTAGACGCAGAAGTTATCCGTGAGTCTGTGTTGGAGTACTCTAGCCCTATAATCTTAGTAAAAAAGAAAGACGGAAAGATGAGGATGTGTGTAGACTATAGAATGCTAAATGCGGTCACAGTTAAAGAACGGTATCCAATGCCAAACATTGAAGACGAGATAGCGTGGTTGTCTGGTCAAGCATTCTTCATCACCCTGGATCTGACTTCAGGTCACCATCAAGTCCCTATTGCGAAAAATTTACGGCTTTTCACGTCGTTTGTCACGCCAGACGGCCAATATGAATTTAACAAGATGCTGTTTGGCCTGGCAAACGCCCCAGCGGTGTTCCAAAGAATGATGAATAAAGTGTTGGGATCTATGCGTTTTGAGAGAGCAACAGCGTACATTGATGACGTATTGATAAGTGGTAGGAGTGTTGAAGAATGCTTGACAAAATTTGAACAAATTCTAAAATTAATTGAAACTGCTAAATTTTGGGGACGAAGCCCGCAATAGAATTCCGTAAGGAATCCTGTCAAGGAATGATCTAGAACAATCTTCGATATTCTCTATATTTTACATTTTACAAATAAAAATCAAATAATGACAGACTTATAAGTTGCCAGTCATAAATGTCGGCAAGTTTGTTTGTGCAATAACCTCTTTTAATAAATACGGCACAAGCAAACGTTGCAATCGCCCCTCTTGTTTAATTTATTTAATTAGTGAAGCTGATTAAATTTACATTCTTAAATAACGACCCTACTTAAATCAGGACCATATACATTAATCGGGATTACTCTCAGATGAGCCCCCTACCGATAGGAATATATATACTTGATCATGTTTAAATTACAACATCTTATTACACCAAAAATGATCTTATTGTATTTATTCTCCATCAATAGAGCCTTAGCCACAAAACCTGATGAAAATCAGCCAAGATCCCGGCTGGTTAATTAATATCTAAATAAAACAATGTAAGTTATTATAATTTCTCATACAATTCATTAATAATCAACAACCCCATATTAATCATTTACGTTACACAATCATACGCAAATTCAAATAACCAATATTTATTATTAAATTAATCAACAATTGTTAAAATAACCCATTGAATACAATTAAATTATAATTATAATTAATTGATAAGTAATAAATACATTAATATCCCAATAAAAGTAAATTTAATTAATCCCATTTATATTAAAATTAATACTAAATTAATCAAATTATATTATCAAACATTATCATTCAGTTGGCAAAACAAACACGTTTGACATGAACTGTCATATTAACTTTAAACTTTTCTGAATGATTAAAAGTTTATTTGAAAGTTTGTAACTTTCGAAACTTTAAATATTACCTACCTAAATATTAAGATTTTACCTGCCTAACTATTACCGGACAAACCTTCCTATGAATAGATCATAAAATTGGATCCAAAGTATTTTACTTAACCCAGAATGATATCTATAAATTAAAGAATTTATATTTCACAACGCAATGTAGAGAACTTTTTCAAAATGCACCGTAATACACCTGACAAAATTCTATACCAATAACGTTTAAAATACATTACCTATTCCATCACAACCCTTTTATTATTTAACCCACTGAGGATCCTATTCTACATCCGCGTGTTGACCCACAGACATCAATATCACAATATTATATATACTCGTAAACTTTGGCCGCATAGCTAAATCGGCTATCACCTTCTCTCTTATGGAGATTATTAGGCGTGGCTCAAATTAAACGTGCACATTATCTATAGTGTTATTTTAGTCTTTGAAAATTGACTTCTTTAGAGCATTGGCACCACACGTATATTTATGATTCGTAAATAAAATGTAACGCGGTAAATACGTGCCGCGTGTACTTGCCGCCCCTTAGAGGTTTCTCTTCGGGTATCTAAAATTAATTTATTAAATCATTAAATAAAATACCCTCTTATCTCAATATATAATATATAAAAACCTTTTCCTTATTTTCTTTTATCTGCATCGTCCATCCATTGCATCTCCTTTTTGGTGATGCTGTTTGGATCGGCTTTGCAGGATATATCATCTCGGAACATTGCGTTGTGAAGTGTACATAGAATTTGAGAAAAAAAAATATTAGTTTCTTATATTATTCTAAAACCCCAACGAAATTCTAACCGTTGCATATCTACAAATGAACGATATACATATTTGTACACCTAAATGTGTACTTTTACTCTATTAATTCTAAGAATAAAAAAATTATAATATTATTGTAATATTTCAAGAAATAAATGTATATACAAAAACCCCATTTTACATATATAAATACAAACACAATTTCATCATTAATTCTATTCTATCGAACATTATATGGTTCCAATCTATTCACATGCACAATCAATTCTTGGTTATTTTGTATTTTTTTTACAAGATAATTGTCACATCCTATATATCGCAATACTCGAAATAAACCTTTATATGGTCGACCAAGTTTTCGACTTCCACCCAATATTCTTTCTGGACAATGTAACGAAACCAATTGTAAACTCGTATAATCCAGACGGTGTGATGATTGCTGTTTCGTGTCTATCCTTCTCCGCTATCGATAATTACCAATAGGCACAGTTTAAATCCAAATTAGCGCAGAATTTCACCCCATTCAGCTGCACTATCATACCTTCGATGATAAGCAAATGATAGAAATCTTTAATTACCTTCTTATTCGTCTTGATCAATCGGCATCAACAATGTCCCAAGCTGTCTTACTGACGCCGGTTGAAGTTTGGGAAATTCCTTCCTCGCCCGTTGGATGAATCACCTTCTAGAGTCTTTCCTTTACTCTTGGTATTCAGATAGCTCTTGCCTTCTAAAATTTTCTTTCCGCTATACTCAGTGGCGTATATAGCTGAAATAAAACACAAAACACTACACTGCGCGCGGCGCCTCCACCATCTGGGGTCGGTACCCGGGATGGACCTAATCTAACCTAGGGAGGTCTTCCTAATCCACAAAGGAAAAATAACACACTTTTATTTTAAGTTACTTTTATTTAAGATAAATCTATTTTATAGGAAAATACAATGATAATTATTAGACTATTTTGGGGACGAAGCCCGCAATAGAATTCCGTAAGGAATCCTGTCAAGGAATGATCTAGAACAATCTTCGATATTCTCTATATTTTACATTTTACAAATAAAAATCAAATAATGACAGACTTATAAGTTGCCAGTCATAAATGTCGGCAAGTTTGTTTGTGCAATAACCTCTTTTAATAAATACGGCACAAGCAAACGTTGCAGTACCATTAGGAAGGAAGTTAAAGTTAGGATAGATTCAGAGCAACAAAAGCAAAAGAAAACATGTGATAAGGGAAAACGTAATGCTAGGCAATACAAGCCAGGAGAATTAGTAAAAATAACTAAAACCGATTTTAATAATGATGGTAAAAGCAAAAAGCTTCTGCCATCTTATTTTGGGCCCTACCGTATTGAGACAGTCTGGGTAATGACAGATACAGGTTGACAGCTATTCCTGGTTTAACTGGAACTGAAATAAAAAGCAAACAATTGTTGCTGCCGATAGAATGTCGCCTTGGGTCAATGTGGCCGCATTCGATATAAATAGCGCTTCATCCAAATCTGAATCAGAACATTCGGATAGCGAAAACTGATTGTTAATCATGGTTGTATAATTATAGATTTATTATATTCTATATTCAATTATTCGAGATAAAACAAAAATGTATCATGATTTATAAAAATATATATTCAGAATTTCGTTTTGTTTAAATAATACACGATGTGATAGTTAAATTTACAATATTATTTACTTTCAATCCTATTAATATTTACACAATATGTAAAATTTTAAAAAATTGCAAATAATAATGAAATTAAAAAATTAATGTGCCATTATTATAATCAGATTAAGTTGTGAAATGTATGAAATACAAATTTGTATTTTAAAATTAATACTTATTCTGATAATTTCTGTGATTGGGTTTGGAGATCGGAGTTCGGAGTTCGGTGATTTTGTATAAATACGGAGTTCAGTGATTTTGTATAAATACGGAGTTCAGAGTTCGGTGAATTTGTATAAATACGGAGTACGGTGATTTTGTATAAATACGGAGTTTGGTGATTTTGTATTAATACGGAGTTTGGTGATTTTGTATAAATACATATAGCTTATAAAATGTAAGGAAATGATATTAAGTCATATTTGTCTAATTTTGTATTATGTACAATTTTATGTGTATTTATACACATTCAATTCAATACAAATATAAATTTTGTATTAGTGGATTAAGGTTATGAAATGTGTAGATATGTCAATGAGCGAGAGAGTGAGATTGCCAATTCGGTTACTTGTAAAATGCTATTTAAATTATTGTGCACGAGGACATGCACTGGGTCAGGACGGGCGAATGTAAGGCTAAGTTAAAGATGGACATAATTTTCCTATCCGTCATAATTTAAAAAAAAAAAAAAAAGAGAATTGTTAAAATTGAGCGAATGGGTTGCGATCGTTCACTCATTTGGTTTTCGAGTTTCGGGTTTCGAGGACATTCTCACTCGAGGTTAGCCGGCGAGGAATCTTCATCTAGAATTACCCTTAAGTGTATTTTTGGTAGTAGATTGTAAGGCGAAATTCTGGCAATAAATTGTTAATGTAATAAAACAGTACAATTCTACAAGATGTAGATATCCCCTTTTGTAAAGTCACTCCTCATTTGTCATTGGTTCTAATTAGTTAGGGGTTCACGGTAACAATGCAAACCAATTTGTGTCTCTTCATAGATATTTCTATAACATAACAACTCGTAAATTAACCAAACCGTTTATTTAAACCTTAATGTGAGAATTACTTTTTTATTTAAATTTATTTACATGTTATTTTATAATACATTTATTTTTAAAGAGAATTTAAAAAAAATACTGAATTAAAATATAAAACAGATCTTATAGCAATGTGGAAAAATATCTGAATTTACAAAAGCCAAAGCTTAAAATAAAACAAAACAAAGGCTACAACTCATTTAGTACTATAAATTTTTTTGTCTCTATGCAACTGAACAATGAAGTTGATTGGAAAAAAGATTCATTAACTCTAAAAAGTGGACACTTTACAAAGTTATAACACTGTTATGTTTTCGATAAGAGATTTTGAGAAAAACAAACTTAGCAGTTTTTATTAAATTTAATATTCAGTGTGCCACTTGTGAAGTCGTGTTTATTAGCTGAAGTTCAGTCAATTATTCTTAATTTTTAGTTGTTTTCTAAGAAAACGATTTTAGAATGAATAACAATGTAAATAAATTTGTATAACATAAGCAGAAAACAGAAATGTATCTAAATTATTGCTATAAATTTTAGGACACACTTAGTTGAGATTCATAATTTAGTTTGACCTGGTGACAGCTGGTTACATCCGGATATGAAGCTCTGTGTGTTGGTTTAGTTCGGTTCACTAATTGCTTGCTCGGGAATTGATCACCATATTTTTAGGAACGTTGTCATTTTATCTCGGTAGGCGTCATAGAAAGGTTTAACTAATGTTTCTATCTTAGTTCGACAAACTGATCAAGGTGGATACAGTAAAATGTTAAATTGCTTAATTTATTGATTCGTATTCCGAACTAATAAACGATATAAATTATTTGCAAATATTTTGTCGACTCTGCTTTGTTTTAGCAAATATGATAAGCATTTATTTTATCTCTAATTGTATACTAATATTGTAACTCAATGTGGAAAGTTTGGTGATTTTGTTGTTTGGTGTCATTTTCAAAGTTGTACAATAACAAAGTCATGAATAGAAAATGCTACTTCTGACCTTCGGAATGGTGTATTTAAAAGGGAAAACTACCACTACTCAAAAATTTATGAACTGACTCAATTCTTAGTTCTTCAACAACATGAACATTAGTTGCCTCCTATAAAGTAGGATTTCACAACATACACCATGTTGTAATGAAAATAAATATTACAGAATGAACGAAAATGAAGAATGAACGAGTTATTGGAAATGAATTCAAAGCTTACGCTACATTTAAATATATTTTTTTTGAAATATTATAGTATCGATATAATAATTAGAAATATTATAAATATAAATATTATTATTGTAAACGCAAAATTGAAATTGTAAATATCTCAAGAACAATACTCGTCATCACAAGTTCACTCCGCAAGCAAAATTGGAATATAAATATTTGTTTCAATCGAGAGTTAACAAAGCACCAAGGCTCCATTAATTATTCACGAGAATACACACAAACATTTCAATTTTGAATGTAAAATCGTTAATTCAAGTTTTATTTAAATTTTTTTAACAGAATTCGTGAATTTTTTTCGGGTACTGTGTAAGACGAGTTCGTTTTCGCTTTTTAGAATACAAATTTTTAATGATTTTAATCAAGTATGTAAGAAAAATCCAGTTCTGGTGGTTTGATTATCGTAAAAGTTTTTGCCTGTATTTTATTTTAGTTTTGTGAAAAAATGTGGTAAAATTGCTACGTTTTGTTGGTACAGCATACCATGCAGTGCCTGGGTTAAATCAGCAAAAATACATGTCCAAAATCTAGAGAAAGCTCAGAGTGCTAATACACAATATATACATTATTTCCATAAGCTCGTAAGTCATTTCTGTGACGTACTCCGACGGCTGGAAGGAAGAAGAAGAGCATCGGCGGCGCAGTGTTTAAGGTACTGGCTTCACCACGAGGTCGTGGGTTCGAAAACATCGCGAGGAAACTCACACACCTAAGAAATTATTTCGAGGATATTATTATTTCAAATGAATTTGTAATATAAAAATAATATAATAATAATTTTTTTCATTTATTTAAAACCTCTTTTATGGTTTATGCCCTTTGTGTTCTTTATAGTATTCACTTGGTGTCTATGGACAAGCGAACGAAATGCCCTTTATTCATATTTTTTAAGTCCAATGTTTAATTACACTGATAATTATTACCCATAAGTTTATTTTTGTTTATTATAGATTTTTAAATCAGAGTTTAATTAAATTATGTAAACAAGATAAAGTGTAGTAACGTAATGGATTTACATTTGATAATAGCCGGTGACACCTTTTTAAATAATATGCTTTAAATCAGTAATAGTAGTACTTGTGTATACATATAGAAAGGGGAATACGAGATAAAAAATCATATTGTGGATTACACTTATAAGCAAAGATATTGATGGTTGCCAGAATATTTTTAGAATATTTTAAGAAATTATTCATATGACGTTTACTTACTTGGAGTAGATTGTACACATCGCTCCTTTGATATACTAATGCAAAATGTAATTTTTTTTATTAATAATTGGTGGGCATTTGTCTTTCATTTCAGAGGATGGAAATGAAGATGAACCCAGAATGTTACACCTGTCCAAGAGAAATTTATTGATTCTACGTTTGAAAGTCCCGGGGTTGTATTTTTCTGCAAAAACAGACGCAAGTAGATCATTCCATACTTTGGCAACACTAACCAAAAATGAACTGTCAGAATTCTTCGTTTGGCTTTTGGCCGATGATGACCTACCTAGTTGACCGGTACAAAAATGGTGATGGTTCTACTTATTCAATTAGAACATTTGCACACTCTCTAAAATGTATCCTGTAAAATACCAATAGACTTGCGACTTTGTGACAGTGATCAAGACTACGCAATCTCGTATTTGTAAGTTTGTCTCCGCTGATGAGTCTTCGAGATCTTCGGTCAACCGAGTCCAAAGCTTCCAACTGGTACTTTGTTGTATCACCCCCGAGACGATTGAAGTACTTAATGCAAGATCGAGTCTGGGCTGTATACAGGTTAAGCAGATGTTCTGAGATGAAGTATCGCTTGACCTTCGAGATGATCTGTTCGCCAAAGTCCAGTTTGGACAAGATGATTAAAAATTGTAACAGGTAACATTTTGACATTACCCGACGATATTTACATAATGGAAGCTTGCTTTAAAGGGCTTTGTGCAATAAATTACAGGATAAGCCTATTGCTTCCTCGTGACCCTGCAAAACCTTGGTTCAAAGGTGTGTGACCTACGCCAGAAGACAATGTTTATTTCAATAAAATTTTATTTCACTGCGAGGCATCACACTGTTTAATGTACCCCAAATTCATAATTTTATGGCTTTTATTATTTTGCGAGAGCCGAATTAAGAAATATCTGCTTTTTCAGTGTTCATTCATTACCATCAAATTGATTGTTATTCGTAAATGTAAAATTTATGGTAATATATTGTTGAAGGTCAATGAATTTTGTTAAGATAATGCTACGGATTTTTGTGAAAATTGTTGGTATATAAGTTTTTGATATTGTTATTAAGCTTAAAAAACAATTAATATGTATTTAAAACTCATACTCAAAATACTCAATTAAATTACCTCCGTTCTATGTCTTCAACATCTTATACCATATTTTATATCAAAATTGGATACAATTCTTCACAGATGGATAGCGTTAGAATCTCTGCGACGAAATCTTCTGCGTGAAGTCAGACATGTAGAGAACCCTCAGTTTATTTTGTTGGTTGGAAAAATAAATGATGTTCTAAAACAAATTACTTTCGAATTTATTTCCATTTATTTTCTTTTATATTCATACTTCAAAGGTATTCAGGCACCTTGATATATAGCTAAATACTTCAAAACAACATTCCCTAAACCCCGTCTCAGAAGATATCAGTTAAAGCAGGGATAATAAAGGGGCTAAGTTTGGAATGTAATTTAAACAGACGACTGTTGTAGAGAAATTTAGAATACTAGGTCTAAACGTAACCTTATGTGACGCTAATAGTATAAATTCAATTAGTTTAAAAGGCGTTACAGGGTCATTCTCGCTCCGATCGCCACGCGGTGCGGACGTGCAAGACCCAGTTCTCCGTTGATCGGTCCCTTCCCGCCATTCCGTGGCGCTCAGTCTACTGACGTCACAGTCTAGCGTGTTGGCTCCGTGCTACGGTTTTCAAGGTTTTTCTACTCCGTCTGAGTGCTTTCGAAGTGCGATTTTTCTTTGCGACTAAGCCCCTTAGTCTTCAAAGTGCTGTGCTAAGTAGTGTTGTGCTTGTGCTGAGTGCAGTGTTGTGCCCAGCGTAAGTAGTCTGGTTTCAGTGCAAAGGATACTTAACGGTGACAACGAATTTGTACTGAACCAGTCATTTTTATTTTTATTTATTTCTCTTCTCTATTTTATTTATTTTTCTCCTATTTTCATATTTATTTTTTTTATTATCATATTTGTGTGTTTTCGTGTGTATTTGTCCTTTCTGTCGGTAAAGGTTTTTAGGAACTAGGCATCTTTTATTTTACTTATATTTATATATATTATTGTCCCAACACTCCCTAATGGATTCGCTAAGCGTTATTAACTTCGCGAACGCGTTCACCCAGGCGCTTGCTGCGGCAGGCGTCTCCATCCCAAAAGACATCCTAACGCAGGCCTTGCAGGCATCAATCGCGTCCCCGGCCCCTCAGGCCCCAACCCCAGCCCCTCAGGCCTCCAACACCCAGACCCCTCAGGTCTATAGCTCTCCCGCGTCTCCCGTTCCATCCGATATGGACTGCACGTTGGTCTCATCCTCGCGATCATCTCGTAGGAAGCGTACCGCTCCCGGGAGCGATTCAGACTCCGCCGCGTCCGAAGCTTCGTCGGTCGCCGCCACCTTAACCGGCTCTCCTGAGCCCGCCTTCCAATTAGTTACCAAACGCTCCAAGAAGCGTTCGAAAAAAGCCGCGGTGTCTTCAACACCCGAGCCAACCCCGGTGTCTTCTACACCCGCCCCCGCGCCGCTCATGTCATTCGAAGCGACCGCGTCTCCGTCGGTCCCATCGAAGCCAGCGACGCGCTGCGCTCCCGTCCCGCCGAAACCACAGCTCCCTCCGCCCGTCTTCCTGCGTGAAAAAACGCGCTGGACCGCGGTTTCTAACTTGTGCAAAGAGCACAAAATTAATTACCTAAAAGCCGCCAACGCTGGCGATACAATCAAAATTCAAGTAGCGACCGTCGACGACTTCCGCGCGTTTACCAGGTTGCTCGGGTTAAATCAAATCGCGTACCACACCTACGCCCTCCCGGAGTAAGATCCGCGCAGTACTACGGGGCGTCCCGTTCGAGCTCGCGAATGAAGAAATCCTCGAGGACCTTAAGTCCCAGGGTTTCCCGGCCGAAGCAGTGCACAAGATGCACTCTAACCGCGGTAGGCGCTTTCCGTTAGCTTTAGTTATCTTGTCGAATACTCCCAACTCGAGGGAGATCTTTAGAGAGGCTCGCACAATTTGCGGAATCTTAAATATCTCTGTTGAGCGTCCCAACCCCCGCGGTCACCCTGGGCAGTGCCACCGCTGCCAGCTCTACGGCCACGCAGCGGCTAACTGCTCAGCTCCTTCCAGGTGCGTTAAGTGCCTGGATCCACATTTTACGAAGGAGTGCACTCGCACTCCCGAATCCACTTCCCCCCCTGCCTGTGTGCTGTGCGGCCAGTCTGGTCACACAGCTAACTACAGGGGCTGCCCGCGTGCTCCGCGTTCCACCGCCAAGAGGGTCGCGCCTAAACCGGCGCCGCCGCTCACTCACGCTAACTTCCCGCCGCTGCGCAACCGGGGTCCCCCGGAAGCAAAGCCCGCTCAGCCGACGCCTACTCCGGCTCTGTCTTGGAGGCAGCGTCCGGCCGTTCCGCCTGCACCTTCCCGACCCATCCCAGCTCCCGTAGCTTCCGTAGGGCCGCGTCCTTCTCCGTCATCCGCACCTCAGTCGTCGTTGGCTGAGGACATGAAGACCGTGTTTGACGTTATTCAAAACGTCGATATTAACGAAATTTCCGTGCTCGCACGCAAACTGCGAGCCGCCCGCTCTCCTCAAGAGCGTTTATTTGCTTTAGCCGAGCATCACTCGCTCCTAAGTTCGTTGTTAATTCTTTTATATTTGTATAAATTCGTAAATAATAAATTATAATGTCTAGACCCGCGAATCCCGCGTCCAGTCGTATTAAACCCAAGGACTTATCCCTAGTATCTTTTAACGCTCGTAGCCTTAACACCAACCTTCCCGAAATTAAACTGTTCCTTCAGAACAAAGAACCTGACTTATTCCTTCTCCAGGAGACATGGCTTACTCCAAACCGCTCCAGGGGATTCGCTATACCTAAGTACGCGTTTATTCGTAACGATAGGCCCAACTCCGACGGTTTCGGTGGCACCGCTATATATTACAAAAGAGGCTTCCACTGCTGTCCTCTCCCTACTCCTCCTCTCCTCAACATGGAAGCCACTGTGTGTAGATTGGCTATGACTGGTCATCCAACCATCATCATAGCTTCAATCTACATACCTAGTGGTACCAGACCAATCCGCAGCGACTTTGAGGCCATTCTCGCCCTTGGCCATTCAGTCATTATGTTCGGAGACTTTAACTCCAAACATACTGACTGGACGTGCCTATCGACTAACACCAGCGGTATCGCTCTCCTCGACATCACTAACTCCCTTGACCTAGACGTCATATCCCCCATCACTCCCACTCACTATCCCAACAACCCGTCCTACTCTCCTGACATCCTCGACTTTGCAATTATCAAGCGAATCAATCTTGATCTAAGGTCTATCGAACCGCTCGATGACCTAGGCTCCGACCATCGCCCCGTTTCCCTCGTGCTAGGACCGCCAAACGATAACGTCTCATCTCCTAAGACCTTTACCAACTGGAAAGGTTTTAAAAATACGTTAGTTTCAGCCTTAGAGGCTCCGAACTCTCCACTCGCGATCTCTCCCGAACAATTAGATAGCCCGGATAAAATCGATTCATTAGTAAATTCTCTCACTGATGCTATCAACTCAGCCATCAGTGACAACGAAAAGGTTGCTAAGCAAGGCAAACCCACGCTTCCCTTAGCCGTTAGCAATCTTATTAAAGCTAAAAACGCGGCTCTCCGGAGAGCCAAGAAATATCCCACGCCCGCCTATAGAACAGCTGCGAATCAGCTTCAACGTAAAGTTAGGTCTTGCCTCGCGGAACTCCGAGACGCTCAGATGAACGATCTCATGGCGAATATCTCTCCGTCCCACCAAGCGTACTATAGCATGGCCCGAGCCTTACGCGTAGACACCGTCTCTCACGTTCCTCCTCTCACTCGTCCCGATGGCACTACTGCCTTCGAAGTCGAAGAGAAAGCCGAATGCTTCGCCGACAGCATTGCCGCACAATGCTCGCCCAGCACGGAACCTGCTGATCCCTCACACATCCAGGTGGTGGAGGACGAAGTCCTTCGCAGAGACTCTCTCCCCATCACCGCCGACCCTGTCACAGTCTCTAATGACGAAATCTTGCTTCTCATTAGAAATCAAAAGTCCAAAAAGGCTCCGGGTGCGGATGGAATTTCCAACCACGAACTTAAGCACCTACCTCAACAGATGCTTACCTTGTTAGCTATCATTTTCAATGCCTGCTTCGACCATAGCTACTTTCCAAAAGCTTGGAAAGAAGCGACAGTCATAGGCATTCCCAAGCCGGGCAAACCTCTGAACGTCCCGGCTAATCACAGACCCATCAGCCTCCTCAAGGCAATGTCTAAAATCTGTTTCCAACGGATGGCGATCCTCTCATTATTCCCCATCAGTTCGGCTTTCATGCTAAACACTCCTGCCCTCAGCAAGTCCACCGAATCGTCGAGTATATACTTGACGGTTTCTATCCGCGTCGTTATAAAACAGTCGCGGTTTTCTTTGACGTAGCCAAGGCTTTCGATACAGTCTGGCACAGCGGTCTCGTTTATAAACTCTACAAGATAGGCTTACCGGATCGCCTAGTCAGGTTAATAGCGTCGTTTCTCAAAGACTGTACGTTTCGATTTAAACACGAAGGCACGCTTTCTGCGCCTCGTCCCATAAAGGCTGGAGTCCCTCAAGGCTCAGTCCTCGCCCCTCTGCTGTACACCGTGTACACCAACGACATTCCCATCCCGCCGAAAGGCGTCGAACTCGCCCTCTTTGCTGACGACACCGCACTCTATACCAAAGGCCACAGTGTTCGGCACCTTGTAACCAGACTCCAAAAGGCCGTAAACGCCCTTGGTGCATGGTTTCAAAAATGGCGCATCGATGTGAACCCTGAAAAGAGTTCTGCGATGCGCTTCGACCACAAACGCCGTCGTCCCGATGGCGATCCCCACGTTCGAATGTTAGGCATTCCCATCCCCTGGAAGCGCAGTACTAAATACTTAGGCGTCACATTAGATCCGACGCTTTCTTTCAAGCCACACGTCGAAAGAGTTTCGAAACTCGCTCGTCACTATTTAGTCCGCCTAAATAGCATGTTAGGTAGAAAAAGTAAAATGTCCTTCAGAAACAAACGTACACTTTACAAGGTCTGCGTTAGACCCGTCATGACGTATGCCTCGCCAATCTTTGCCCACGCCAAACCCTCCCTCCTGCACAAACTGCAGGTAGTTGAAAACCTCTTTTGCCGCCGGGCCACAAACGCACCGTGGTACGTGCGTAACGCGGACTTGCATAGAGATCTTGAACTGCCTACAGTACAACAACATCTCAAAACACTCTCTGAAGCGTTTTTCAAACGCTCCGAAACCCATCCCAATCCTCTAGTTCGTGATTCAGTCTCATATACTACTCCTGTGTACAGACTCGAAGTTCAAAGTCGCTAGGCCTAGAAATGCGCAAGCGTACTCATCCACCAGACTGTCACGCGATCTCGAGGCCCTTCTGGCCGCAAATTCTAATTCTAACGTAAATTCTAATTCTAACGTAAATCCTAATTCTAACGTAAATGCGAATTAACTCAATTTTATTTTGCAATTTTTTAATTTTTGTTTTAATTATTGATTTTCATTTTGAGCACCTTCAGTGCTACGTATTCACCTTCAGTGCTACGTATTCACCTTCAGTGCCTTGAGCACCTTCAGTGCTATGTAATCCCAGCGGGTGACCCCTTCTGGGCCCCGCTAGCGCGGCCTCTTTCTCCAATTGGCCGTCGCTCAGATGAAGGCTGAGTGGCAAAAATGCACGAGCCGACAGGGGGTTTTAGTGGGTATGGTCCTGGTAGGCGTCGGGACGAGTCCCACATAACTCTGGAATCGCGCCAGAGTATGCGTCAGGGCATTTTTATCCTCCTGACCTTCCCGCGGAGGGGAACAAAAAAAAAAAAAAAAGGCGTTACAGCTTTACGTGTTTAAAGTTTTCACATGATTGGAATTTAATCATGTCATGAATCATATTACCTTAATGAACAAATTATTGTAATGATAACATTTTTTACACACAAATTTTTTTATCACTGTTGGTTTGCTTGTATTTGGTAATATTCAAATCGTTTATTTAAGAACATAATCTTCCTCTATTGAATCGAATACTGATCAGTACCATTTTTTACGAATCGTTTTTGCATTTTATCTTTTTTTTCTGTCCTTAGTATCAATAAAGTAGTAGGGTAAAAATTGTATTCGTACATAAACACAGCGACTGAATGGCCTTAAATCAAGCATTGTTTGTACAGTAGAATAGCGAACATATATATATATATATATATAAATATATATATATATATATATATATATATATATATAAATGTGACATAAACACAAATAAATATGTTTAATTCATATCTAAGTACAAAATTATTGTGTAATTAAGGCCATCAAACTAGCTAAAGACGAAATCCTAAACGTAAGTCAATATTATCCTCATAATAAACTAATTTACTATTTCATCAATTGTAATTCTAGCCCAAAAAATTATTGGCCTCGTGTAAAATAAGATACGATGAAAGCAGTAGTAGTGACGTCCACGATGGTTTCGGAACAGAAACTATTATTTTGTAAATTTGGATTATAAAGACTTTGCCTTAAGATTTCGTTTATTGAAAGAAGGAACTTTTATGTATTTTTCACGGGTTAAGTTTGACACAATTTTGACGTCAATAATGGGATAAATTTAAAAATGTTACTGCACAAATATGGGATAATAATCCAGAGAGTAAGTTATTTAAGGATTAGTTTGATGAAAAGGTTTTGATATTAATCTACAGATATTTTATTGGAATAAAATACCCAGAAAAGTTATTCCAAACTATCTTGAAATTTGAAAATTGTAATCAAAGTTTTGCAAATATTTCGATCTTTTTTTATTTTTTATTTATTTATTTGGAAACTCAACAGTTTTTTTAAAAGGTGCATAATAATTAAACCTTACAAAACAAAACTTAAGCCAATTACAGAGTTTCACAACATGATCAACGATACATAAGAGGAGTATGCTAAAGGGACAAGTCATTGAAAAGAACAAAATATGAGGTAAAAAATAAGTAAATTAATAAAATAGAAGTCACTCACACACCTATTTTCTGGTTTATGTTACAGTTATAGTCTGTTTTATATTGTAAAATTCATTATGTGTTTCCAATGTCTTATAAGTTAAGTTATACGTAAATGTAGTGGTATATAATGTGTAAATAAACCGACTTATGCATAAATACTTACAAAAATATATTTGGTACTTATGTGCCATATGTAGTCGTTTAGTGAATTGTTGTTTGAAGTTATGTTAATATTAATATAATAAATATGTCAACATTATCAAATTTTCTATTATATGTTCTAACTATACGGGTTAATGTAGTGTTACTAGCATAATTCATACGATGCACTGGTACTGCAAATACTGTGTTTGTCTTGTGCGACGTTTCGGAGTACAAAACATTAAGTTAGCTAGAATATCAGGACAGTTTAGATTACCGTGTAGGATGTCATGAAGGAGGGACATATCTAAGAGATCACGTCGAGAGGTAAGTGGCAATATTCGATGGTGACGGCAGTCTTCTTCATATAAATTATGTTTTCTATGAGACTTAAAATTTAAATGTATTCTGTATCCGCTCCAACATAGAAATATATATGTTATAACTAGGACTCCGGATAAGACAGCTATATTCAAGGATGCTACGACAATAAGCATAGTATAGGACTTTCAGACTTTGCAATCTTGTGAAGGGCTTACATGTTCGAATAATGAAACCAAGGTTGCGGATTTATTTATTAACTATATAATCAATGTGCTTAGTAAATTGCATTTTTGAATCCAAAATAATACCCAAATCTCGGACTTCGTTAGTTCTTTTAATAAGTCTACCATCAAAGTTGTATGGAAATGTAAACATCTGATTTTTACGACTAAAACTTATACATTGACCATTTGTTTATATTTACTATTATGTTATTATTAAGATAATTATCAAATAGTGCATTTTAGTCACGCTGAATAAGAAGGCAGTTAGAAGTCGATTTAACTTTCATAAAAAAAAATTTGTCATCCGCATATACTAAATGTTGAGAATGTTGAAAGCATTTGGATATGTCACATATGTATGCACAGTAAAAAAGAGGTCCAAGATGCGATTCTCGTGGCACGCCTTAGGGTATACCAATGAAATCCGACCTTAGATCTCCCACAACAACCGCTTGCGACCGGTTGAATAAATAAAATGTTATCCACCTAAGCAAGTCTCCACGAATACCAAGCCTGTAAAGCTTATTGAGAAGATTGACGTGATCAACACCATCGAAAGCTTTTTCAACATCTGTGTAGACCACGTCAACCTGCCCCGTATCCTCCATACCACATAGTACATAATAGTTAAAGCTAGCCAAATTATATACGGTGGATCGTGGTTTCAAAAAGCCATGTTGATTCTCCGAAATGCCTTTGGAAATAGGAAAGCAGATTTGATTATGAATAAGGAGTTCAAATAATTTACTAATTATATTTAATTTTGAAATAGGCCGATAGTTTTGAACTAAAGTTTTAGGACCTTTTTTGTGAACAGGCACTGTGTAAGCCTTCTTCCAAACAGTAGGGAACTCGCAATCTAATAGAGAACGAGTAAAGAGCAACGTCATGGGCTAAGCTAGTGAACTAGCACAGTTGCGCGGAAATATTGCAGGTACACCATCACAACCTGAACCCTTACTTACGTCGAGAGATTTCAATAGCCTAAGAACAGCATCACTAGTAACCTCAGCGTGCACAACGGTATCATCACCATTTTCAGTGTCAGAATCCTCAAATTTATCAGATGTTTGAATCGTAGAAGATGCTGAAAACACATTTTTAAATAAATTATTAAATGCAAAACTAATGCCATCGGTCAACAACTCGCCTTGATATGTGAATTGATTTCCCAAGCAAGTTACTGTCAATATACTGACATACAATAAGTATACTGACAACCTTCACGCTTGGATTTCACATAGGACCAGAAAGATTTTGGACTGCGACTTACACCACTTTCTATAGAACAAATGTAATTTTTGAAACAAAGCTTTTGTTGAACCTTTTCCTTTGCACGTAGCAGTGTAAAAGCGAGGTAATCCATTGGGTTCATATATTTTTACCATTTCTGATGTAATTTCTGTTTTTGACGTATCAATTTGACTATGGCACTACTGTACCATGTTGGAAACTTTCCTAGAGAGGTTTTAACAGGAACATGCGGAGTGAAAAGATCAAAACAATCTTCGAGGCAACGATAAAATTGATCAACAACTCCATCAATTGTTCGAGCTGATAAACGACTGTTCCAACCAATAGTGCTCAAATGTTGTTTTATTGAATTATAGTCAGCTTTATGAAAATTCCGTTTTGAAACAGTTTCCGTGTTGATCCTCTTTCAAGATTAGACTGATACACTTTGTTGTGGATGCATCCATACTACAAAAAATTAAGTCATGTAATCGCCCGTTATGGTTATAAATATTACTATATTATGACCAAAGTACAAGACCTAAGTAAGTCATTTCATTAATAAATCGTAAAGCTAAATTTTGCAGATCTAAACTGACGCTACGCTCAACTAATGCAATTCCACCTTCCACGACAGAAAGGAGAAATAAAATCGCCTATCAACATGGTAGTGTGGTTGGGGTAATGTTCAATAAGATTGGTTACAAAGCCACATATTTCTGATAAGTGCCCTGAAATGCTAAGAGGAACAGTTGGGATATAATACAGAATTATATTAATATTGTCCTTAATTTTTAAGTATTTTGAAGGAATTGTGATACATAAAAGTTCAGTTCCCTTGTTAGAAATAAAACTTTTCTGTTGTGCACCAAAGCTGCTCTTTACACATGCCATTACACTACCTCCGGTTTTTATTCTAGTTATTGTTAAATTTCGGTCCAAACGAAATACATAATAGCGCCCGTCACATAGTTCTGAGTTAGTATATCATCCTAAAGCCACATCTCGGTGAATAACAAAATGTCATAGTTGTTATTTCAAATATTATTATAAAGATCTAAACACATGGTTCTCAATCCACTTACATTCTGGTAGAATATAATTAGATTATTTAGTTTTGAAGTCATTGTAAAATTTGTAATTTTAAGGCACTCATGTATCCTAAATGATTGGTTTTATTGTAAAACGCATTTCATTAATTAACCTAAACTGCATAAACATTGGTATGACATAACACCAACTACTTGAAATAATTTGTGATAAAATTATTTTTAATAAATTATTCATCAAAATATTAAATTTTTTACCTATTTCAACAAAAACTTTAGTCAAAAATTTCAATTGTTTTTCTGTACAATCCAGCTGATACTAAAATGATACAGACCTACAATGTTAATGCAGTGTTAATCCAATGTATGTGTTAAAATAAAAAACAAAAGTATAAATAAGTCAATATATAATTATAGACATATATTTTTCCATTAATACAAACCTGTTTGAGTAGTGTTCTAAAATAAACGTATGTAATTAGGGGTTAGGAATTAATAAATAAATATAAAAACATATGCATACATATACAATTTTTTTGAAACAGTCATATATTGTAGTAATATTCATGTAACTAAGTATAAATAAGACTTTATATCTCTTACATAACAAAGTCCTTTTATACGTGCTTGCCCTAACATCAGCAAAAACTATGTAACACGATAAGACGCAGAACGTGAATTTGCACTTATAATAATAAATCTTGAAATAAATATTGTCAATATTTGCAATGAAATACTTAAGCGTATTAAAGATTGCAAATTTGATATGCCATGTGATTGTTAGATTACTTAAAAAAACTATATGTTACATTTAAAATTTACCACACAATCAAAAGAAACAATAAATTATTAAAAAACAAAAATTATAAAAGAAAATTATTAAACTAAGTAATTTGTAAAGTATTCTATCATACTGAATAATGAAACTATTTAGCAAATGTTTTGTTTAATTTTTCACAATGTAAAATGTCGTATTGTGACAACCCTTCAATATTTTTAATTTTTGTTATTTATTAGATTGCTAGGTACTAGTAACAAATTGTAGATCCGTAAAGCTGTCAGTAATACTTAACCAGAGTATTTATATCTTAGCTTAATGGCTGGTTTACACGAGTTAAGTGGTTAAGTTGGCAACTAAATTTTAACTTAATTTTAAGTTAAAAGTTGCGTATAAACAGTAAATTAAGTGACAAGTGGTAACTTAAAATTTAGTACGCAAGTGATTAAGTAGATAAGGATTCGTTCTATTTTTCGTATAAGTAGGTGGGCGGGGCTTCTCGCTTAACACGATTGGACGTGATTTTTTAGTTAATAATTTTTTAGATAAGTTGACAAAGCGGGTGACGGCAAGAGCTCGTATTTATGTCGCATTTTCTCTTTTTTTTAAATGTAGAGTTTGGTTTCTACGTTAAAATTTGTGGAAGAATATTAAAGGTTGTTACCACACCAATCGATCGACCGTCGATCGACGTCGACCGGTCGTCGATCAATGATAGAATAGAACAGTCGACGTCACAGTAGGCATGATGGCCTATAACTGTCTGACACCGCCCCTGAGTTGGTAAGTCTGCCAACACGCAGCTTGCGTGCTGGCCTACAATTGTCTGACACCAACTCTGAGTTGGTAAGTCTGCCAATCCGCAGTTGGCGTGATGGCCTACAATTGTCTGACACCACCCCTGGGTTGGTAAGACTGCCAACCCGTAGTTGGCGTGATGGCCTACATTTGTCTGGCACCACCCCTGAGTTGGTTTAGACTGCCAACCCGCAGTTGTTATGATAGCCTACAATTGCCTGACACCAACCCTGAGTTGGTAAGTCTGCCAACCCGCAGTTGGCGTGATGGCCTACGATTTCTTACACCAACCCTGAGTTTGTAAGTCTGCCAACCCGCAGTTGTCGTGATAGCCTACAATTATCGGACGCCACCCCTGAGTTGGGAGTTGACGAATTCCTTGATATTCATCACTGCTCATCTTCATTGATCTTATGAACTTAACTACTTAATCCGTTTGGACACACAAGTGACATGTATAAGCTTAAAATTAAGGTAAAATTTAGTTACCAACTTAACTACTTAATACCTGTAAACTGCGCATAAGAGCTGTGGATTTTGTGATAAATTCAATTAAATACAAATATTATTTATCGCATCTTTTATTGCAGACTGCACACAATATACTCAGTAAAAAAGGAAACTGAAACATTCTTAATGCAAAATAGTATATTATGCAACTAGTGAATAAAGGACGGATTTAAAGCGAGGGCCGTAGATGAGTCACGAGCAAGTGAAGGATTCTAACGATTGAATCACGAGCGCAGCGAGTGATTTAACTGTTAGAATCCTGAGCGACGCGAGTGATTCATGGCCCTCGATATAAATTCGTACTTTATTCAGGAGTTGCATACTATACTTTATACCATGACTACGAGAAAAAGACATAATTTAAGCGAAAATATAAATTTAATCAAGAAATAATAAATGTTACATTAATTGAAATGGACATTAAAATTAGAGCAATGACTGAAATTAAGCGTAATTTTCTTATTATTATCATTAGGGTTGTCAACTTGTGAAACAATATTTATTAATCTAATGCCAAACTCCTTGTCGCAAATATCGACTGATCAAATTTCGAGAATTTATTTGCACCAAAGAGTTAGAATTTCGAATCTTAGTGCAAGGAGTTTGTGTAAGCATTGAAATGGAGATCGGATATATTTTGTGTTCCAAATTCAAACACCAAAACAGTGAATAAAAGGCCTTTTTATTCACTGTTTTGCGTGAATAAAATAAGCTTTTTAGAGTAGGTATGGTATAAAATACATAATGCACTTGCAATACAAAGAAAGCGATTGAAGACATAAATGGCATTTCTTTCAAAATATAATATAACACGTTAAGATAAAATGTAACGACTGTGCACAATGGAATGAGACTAAAGCAAAACGTGGAGAACTCTTCGGAAGTTATTCGATTGTGTTTCGTTTTCGACAATTCATGAAACTATTTTTTGAAAATTATTGAGTGTAACAAGCATTCAATGCGTTGAAAAACTGAAGATGGAACTGACTTTATCAAATTTTGTTCCAGAATTAAACTTCATCATTTCAGTAGGTGCGTAAGTAATAGTAGCGTTTGCCTATAACTTCGTGCTTGTAAAAAAATGGGACAAAAATTTAGATGTGTCTTCTATCTGGATTGAAATCTTCGAAAAAGCGTGAAGAACAGATTAAATTGTTTCCACCACATATAAAAATATACAAATCGTATACAAAACAATGGTTCACTTGAATTTCTCCTATTAAGTTCTACGCCTTTAAAAATATGCCTTTTCGTAAACCCGAAATTAAAATAGTACAAACAAAATTTATTCAATCGAGAGTTAGCAAAGCACCAATGCTTCATTGCTTACTCAAAAATTCACACACAAACCAACTTGATATCAATTCTGTAGCAAATTGTTTAAATATTTATTTAGTTTGTATAATTTGTGAAATTATGTACTATACAGCGTGTAAAAATATTACTGTTAAGCCAGTAACAGATGAAAGAGTTGCATAAAGTTAGCAACTTTTGCCAAGGAACATAATATGTTGAATGCATGAGAGACAATATTTTTCTCAGCATGCATTTCTAGCATATTTAGCATCCAAAATGCATTTATATATGTTATATATGTTCAAAGAAGTTGTTCACTTTCGGATATTGAGTACGTCACAGATAAAAATATTTTATTTCACGAAATTGACCTATGTTTCTTGGCTATTTCAGGTTTACCAGTACTTTTTTTACTAAAAGGATCAAAATTTTGAATTAAATCAAATTTAATTATTAATTTAATTAATAATTAAATTTGATTTGGTTATTATAAGAAAATTACCAAACAAACTTAACTCAAATTGTAACACTTACGTTTTTACGATCCTGCCTGCCGCAGACACTGCTGACCTGCCCTGCTGCAGACCTTGCTGACCCTGTCTACTGATACTACTACTACTGTCTACTACTACAGTTGATGAAACCTGCTACCGATGTTGCCTACTCCTGACCCCGCCTGCCGCAGACCCTGCTGATCCTGCCTGCGCCAGAGCCTGAGCGTTCTCGCCGTCGAAGCTTCGCGGTGACTCCTTCAAGTCCGTGACAGTTCCTCAAAAGAAAAACTATTACGTGGCTAACAGTCAGTTTAATATCGACGTCAAAAAGAAACAAGACACTTAATAATTTAAGGTCCTAATTTTTGAACTCACGAAGCTTCAAATTTCAGTTTATTTAATAATAGAAAGTTAAAAGTGTTAAGAGTTTTAAGTACCGTTTTAGCGTTAAGCTTTCCCGTATAGTCATTACTAACACCTTCTCATAGTATAATACTGAACTTTATTACGGTATACGGCCCCGAATCGCAACTAATTAACATTATTTTAACTCCACCCTTAATTTTTTTTTGACCTTTCATAATAAAATGAAATTGAAATGAAACTTTTTGTTGGTTTTCAGTTCATAAGTTTTGAATGAAATTCTCGGGTACCTAATCAACTGGTGATCCGAGGTCGTTAAATAACACCTTTTGGTACATTTTTGCTGACGGAAAATTCAATTTTCAATTGTTTTTCATATAAAAATAGTGAATTTTTGGTAGTTGTATTTTCAAAATTTCATAAAACGCTCTGTATTGTAAGTTTTCTTCAAGTTTCATATACCATCATCTGCGCCGTGTTCCTGCGCGTCTTTTGAGACACTAAGGACCACTCTGCGGGAAATAGGTGTTGGAAAATTGCAATACTTAGCTAATTCGTTTTAAAATCAGTGTTTTTCTTAAATATTTTCAAAATTTTTCATTGAACCTTCACTTTTTATAGTTTAAATAGCTTCCTTTTGACCGTCCGCATCGATTGAGACGTCAACCGCCCCGATCGGACGACGAAAACTTGGAAAATTTGAACGAAGCGCCCGCCCTCCTTCCCTTTAGTCTCGAGGTAAGGCAGAGCACATTCATTGACAAAAGTGTATGTGCAATTTTATACACCAGTAGCGCCATCTATATTTTAAAAATTTTTATTTTTATTTTTATTTTTATTTTATTACATTGTAACTACGGAACATCGTTATCCACGATCGGACATTAACAAATTAAGTTAATCATATTTTTTATACTTTTGTGACTGAGAGCCTACATACAGCTTTCTTGACCTAAAATTTTGAATCTTCTTATACACCAACTTTACATACTTTAAAAAGGACTTATTTATAAATACATACATAGATAAATATAATATAATACATATATATAAAAACATATATAAATAAACATTATACTAAATTTTTATATATCGGGTTTATTGACCCGGGATAGTGACTCCTCTTACAATATGCTTGGCATACGTACACCTGTAAAATTGGCCTCAGAAAAAATGAGCGCACCACATTCTCCACAAAAGGAGACAGAAGAAACTGGACCGCTTGATCAGCTGAATGTAAGAAGAAGCATCGGAGAGTGGGAAACTGTTAACTCGTCCCAAAGCATGGGAAATGAGGAAACTAAGAAAAAGTCAAAAAAGATCCCAATAGAACGACCACTCCAAAGCACCTCCAAAGGTGCAAAAGAGACACCGTCTCCAAAGGCGCACAAAGATACAAGACCACCTAGTAGAGTCGCTGAGGCCAGAAGCTGCCTGGTAAAGGCCAAAGGGCAACTCAACGCTTCAAGAAACTTACGGACGGATATAAAGTTGGAACTAACGCAACATCTTGACAAACTCTACCAGCTTGTAAAGGAATCCGAAGCAGACAGAAGCAGAAACCTAGATCCAGTACTGATTCAGAGTCCCATGATTGATGTCTCAAATACCCAACCGTCTAATGTAGAAACTATCCACGAAGAAAGGCATCAAGAAATAATCAGGAAATTAGAGGTCCAAATGGCAACTTCTAAGTCCACGGAAAGTCAGCTGCAAGCAATATGCTTGCAAGTTAATAGAGTGGAGGAAGAACTTAAAGCTAATAGACCCACATATGCAAGTGTCGTTACCGGAGTATCCTCAAAACCCACAGAGATGCACTCAGTCATAATCTCCTCGGATGACACCCAGCATACCAGCGGAGAGTTGATTGAGAGGATCAGGAAAGCGGTAGATGCAAAGGAGAGCGGCATAAGGATTGATCGGCTTAGGAAAGCTAGAGACCAAAAGGTTGTCATAAGCTGTGACACACTTGTGGGAAGGAAGGCTCTTGTGGACAGACTAAGGAAAGTTGACGATAAATTAAAAGTGGAAGAGGTGCGTAATAAGAATCCCCTTGTTATCCTGAGGGACGTCCTCGCCATCAACACAGACGAGGACGTCATTCAGGCGATAAGGGTGCAAAATAAAAATATAATAAAAGACCTTCCCGACAAAGACCGAGATATGATAGTCCGATATAGGAAAAAAACCAGGAATCCCCACACCAACCACGTTGTCGTAGAGGTCACGCCGAAAATGTGGAAAACTCTCACAGAAGTAGGTAAAATTCACGTGGATCTCCAACGAATTGTGGTGGATGATCAAACCCCACTGATACAGTGCACTAGGTGCCTAGCCTACGGTCATGGGCGAAAACTTTGCACAGAGACGGCAGACCTCTGCAGTCACTGTGGGGGTCCTCACCTTAGATCCGAGTGTGAATTGCGCCTCGCTGGGATACCACCTAGCTGTCGGAACTGTCAAAAGGCCAAACATCCCACAGTCGACCACAACGCCTTCGATGGGGCTTGCCCAGTCAAAAGAAAATGGGACACGCTGGCAAGAGCCAAAGTAGCCTATTGCTGAGGTTGTCCCAAACAAAATTGCGTCTCAAGGCTTCGGCATTACAAGGGCAATACAAGCGAACCTGCAGAGCATGCGATTGGCTACCGAAGAGCTGACTAGAGAATGCGAACAGAGGAAAATGGGCTTCGCCCTGGTGCAAGAGCCATATGTAGGTGCCGAAAGACGAATGGCCTCAAAACCCGGATACCGGATTATCCAGTGCATTGACAATGACCCAAACCCTGTCAAGGCGGCGATCCTAATCTTCGATGGTGAAATAAATGCAATTCATATCCCAGCTCTAACAACAAAAAACATAGCCGTGGCAGTTCTCAAAACCGCTAGGTGGAATATTGGAGTCATCTCAGTTTACTTCGAGGGAGACCAACCAATTGAGCCGTACTTGGAGAGACTGTCATGGACCATAGAGCAACTAAAAATACATCACGTCATCATCGGAGGGGATGTCAATGCACTGAATACAGAATGGGGCAGCGCTGAAAATGACCACAGAGGTGTGGCATTGGCTGGGGCGCTTGACGAGTGGGGCATGCACATTCTAAACGAGGGAACGGTTCCGACGTTTTTCACGGTAAGGAACCATCAAGTATACCAAAGTAGGGTGGACATCACTGCATGCTCCCAAGACCTTATTGGCTTGATACAAGACTGGCAAGTGGATCCTGGAGTCACAAGCGCTGATCATAATGCGGTAACATTTTCCATAAGAATGATAAAAAGTACATCTCCGGAAACGACTGGAACCAAAAAATACAATACCAAAAAAGCTGATTGGCAGAAGTTCGCAGAAATACTACTAAAAGCATTAAAAGATGAAAACATACAGGCAGTTAAAATAAGAAACATTGCGGATACACAAGAACTAGAAGAATACATTAAAAAGTATATAACGTGCATAGATGACACATGTAATAAAACAATGCCAAAAATACAATACAAAAGCAGAGTAAACTTACCTTGGTGGAATCCAGAGATCGAAACATTGAAGAAAGAGATGGTAACAGCGAAGCGTCGAATCCCCAATGCCGCAGCATGCAGAAGGTCACTCGTAGTCGATGCATATCTGAAAAAGAAAGAAACATATCAGTTACAGGTACAAGAAGCAAAGAATAATAGCTGGAAACAGTTTTGTAGTAAACAAAAAGGAGAGAGCATGTGGGACGGAGTGAAGAGAATCATACGCAAAAGCAGACTAAACTGCGAAGACCAGCTTTTGCGAAAAAATGGCAAATACCTCAACGCTAAACAGTCGGCTGAATTCCTGGCGCACTCGTTCTTCCCCGAGGATTCTGAAAAGGAAGACAACAACACTCATAAGAAAACAAGATCTAAGGCTCAGAAATTGTTGGAAGATAGCTATCATGATGATAACGAACCACAATTTACAATAGACGAGATAAAGAGAGCCTATAATAGCTTCAATCCCAAAAAATCACCAGGCTCCGATGGCTTTTCGGCGGACATCTGCATTAGAGCAATACAGACCGATGAAGACGTATTCTTAGCGATAGTAAACAAGTGCCTCGAGCTATCATATTTCCCAAAAGAGTGGAAGCTGGCGTCGATAGTGGTCCTAAGGAAACCCGGAAAATCTGATTATGCTGATCCTAAATCTTATAGACCTATAGGACTGCTGTCGATACTCGGGAAAATTTTGGAGAAGGTGATGGTCAATCGCATACGATGGCACTTGCTTCCAAAAATGAATCGCAGGCAATATGGGTTCATGCCTCAACGCTGCACGGAAGATGCTCTCTATGATCTATTAGCACGAATAAAACACAACCTTAAAAGGAAAAAAATCACTGTTTTGGTTTCACTAGACATAGAGGGCGCTTTTGACAGCGCTTGGTGGCCGGCCATAAGAATAGGACTGAGTGGAATGGGGTGTCCGCGGGGGCTTCAGAGACTGGTCAGAAGCTATTTTGAAGACCGAAAAATAAATCTTAGTTACGCAGGAGCGACAGTGTTGAAGGAGACAACTAAAGGGTGTGTTCAGGGTTCAATAGGGGGCCCTACTTTTTGGAATGTTCTGCTCGATCCTTTATTGAACAAACTGGAATCCGAAAATGTATACAGCCAAGCATTTGCGGACGATATCGTTATTGTGTTCGAGGGCGACAGCATGGATGAGATCCAGAAACAGGCAAACAAAACGCTGAAAATGGTGTATGATTGGGGTGTCGAAAACAAGCTTAAATTTGCTCCACATAAAACAAACGCGATGACAATAACAAATAAACTAAAATTCGACAACCCAATCATACACATGGGAGGCCAGACAATCACACTCGTAGATGAGGTCAAAATTTTGGGTCTCATCCTAGATAAAAAACTAACATTTAACAAGCACGTGGCTTATGTTTGTAAGAAGGCCTGGAACATTTACAAGCTCCTGGCAAGAGCTGCGAAGATATCGTGGGGTCTTTGCCCGGAAACAATCAAAACTATATACGTGGCCGTCATAGAACCTACTATTTTGTATGCAGCCAGCACATGGGCTAGCGCGGTGAGTAAAATATCCGTAAGAAAACATCTTGATGCCGTTCAAAGGGGCTTTGCCCAAAAAATCTGTAAAGCTTATCGAACGGTATCGCTAAACTCTGCTCTTGTGCTGGCTGGCTTACTGCCATTGGACATGAGGATCAGGGAGGCGGCTACGTTATATGAGGCAAGGAGGGGAGAGCCGCAAAGGATTCTGGGTGATAGAGAAATCGAGCCAAAAGTCCCATTTGCCAAAATGCCACACCCAGCTGGCATACCAGCACTCAGTTTTAAAGCAGTGGGCTCTAGGGAGGAGGATCAGAAGCAAGACCAGGAGGAGGGGCTACTGAGAATATTCACAGATGGTAGCAAAATTGAAGGGAAAGTGGGAGCTGCTCTCAGAGCAAGGCAGGGAGGCTCGGAGAGGCTGTGCAGAAAATTTCGATTGGAATCCTTCTGCACAGTGTTTCAGGCCGAGTTGTATGCCATACTTCAAGCAACAGAGACAGCCCGGAAGGAGAAAAACACTAAAGTGAATATTCTCAGTGACTCCAGATCTTCCCTAGAGCTCATCTGCAGTGGCAGAATCGACCACCCACTAGTGTTCGATATTGTGCGGAATTTGGTAGGACTAAAAGAGGAGGGAAAGCCGGTTTGTCTGTTCTGGGTAAAAGCCCACGTGGGAATCCCTGGAAATGAAAGAGCAGACGAACTGGCAAAATTGGCTTCAGCCCTCAAAACAAGAGCTGCTTACGATCTTTGCCCTAAGTCTTACCTCAAGCTGCACAATAGGCGGAGCACTGTAACAGAGTGGGAAATAAGATATAAAACGGAGCAAACGGCCGGAACTACGAAACTCTTTTTCCCAGAGGTAACCCAGGCCTTCAAGTATACAAAAACCAACAAAGTGGACAATGTTCTTACGCAGGTGTTTACGGGCCATGGCGGGTTCTCCGAATATTTAAATAACTTTAAATGTAAAGACAATCCGGCATGTGCTTGCGATGCAGAGATACCGGAGAATATCCCCCACCTGCTAAATGATTGTCCTATAAGTGCAGTAGAAAGATTCGAATTTGAACAAATCCAAGGTCTAAAAATGACAACCGAAAACTATGAAACTTTTCTAAAGGATAAAAACATAATTGAGAAATTTAAACTATACTGCAAAGTTGTAGCAAATAAAGCAATAGGAAGAAACAGCAATCAAAATAAGTAAAAGGTATGAAATATGGTATATCACACATTTATCATAAGAATAAATCAGTGTAATATCCAAAAAACATATAGAGTAATAATAAAAGTAAAATAAAGTTTAGTTACAATAAAATACATAAATATAATAAGCCACTTAATGCCACACAAAGGCAAAGCTGTAGATGCATATAATATAAACAAATTAATACAAAAGATGCAAAACGTCTTCGACCACAATATCGAAGGATTATTAAAAAAAAAAAAAAAAAAAAAAATCAACTGGTACAAGAATTTCTGAGCATTTGTGGTAGAGTAATGAGATTTTCTTTGGCAAGAAATGTTACAATCTTAAAATGAATAAAAAAGTATATTTCACGTGCGAGAAAGGTTTTATCTAGTTTTGTAAAGTAACATATTCAGGGAAATAAAAACTTATTAATCGCTTATTTTACCCACGCATGCTTCAATTCGACACGATTCGACTTATTTCTTGGGGACAGATTTTTTCTGGTTTTAAGATAATTGCTATGAAGTAAATACAAAATTTAAGTACTATAATAATATGTTGACAAATAACTATGAACAATTTTAATAACAATACTGATCAAACTAAACAGTGTTACCGTAGAGCAGAAACCAAAACTAAAAGAACCATAAAATCATAATAAAACGAATTTAACTTAAAATAAACCAATTCGTTTTTACCACATTTGACAGTAACAATATGTTTACAGTGCAAATGTTACAGTTAAAACAGTATTGAAAAGAATACCTAAACACAAAAATTTATGAATGAACGCAAATAAACCGTAGTAATTTACTTTAACGTTAATTATTAATTTTTGGAGAGGAAAATCCAAACCTTATACAATATGCTGCCGAGAAAGTTTGGCGAGTGAAGTTTAGAAGCCAAAATAACGATATTTCGAGTGTATAATCCAGGTATAACATAGAGTTCAGCCAAACTTATAATTTAAAAATAACTTCACTATTCCATTCATCCTCACTGGAGGAAAGGTTGAGATAGTAGCTCTGATTACGTCAGAGATTTTGAGAAATCCCTTGAAACTTCCTTAGCTGGTTGAGTGGAGGAAAACTCAAATAAACGTCTAGCGCCTGTATTCGGAGACTTCAAATGGTTAACTAAGGCACTTCTAAGTACAGATTTTGCTAACAGACTTAGCTGCAATATACATAAAGTATACATTGGCTTGCATAATCTTTATTCAAGTAAGTGTATATGACATATACACCAATATGCGGGGTGGAATTATGCGAAGCCTGCAATGCGATGTTAAAGGGAAAATGAAATTACTAGAACAACGACTACTCCAAATGAAGTCTGTGCTGCGGTTGGCAACGCACCATTAGTCGATGAAATAATCACATTATATTACTTACAAAACACCTAAGACTAATGATGTCTGTGGGTGCTTATGCATCTTACAGTCGCAGGTGGAACGCAGGCTCATTTGCCTGCTATGAAAATAGTAAAATATCTGATTTATAGAGATCTGATTACTATTACTAAAAAAGACAGGCATTCTTGCATCTGCGAGAAAAGTAGATAAGCTACAAAATAGTGGTAGCTTTATAAAATGCCAAAAGCATTATTGCATGCTGTTAGATTATTTTATTATAAATGTTAACCAGAGTTGGCAGGTATAGAGATGTTGGTTAAATTCGTGTTTGGTCAGGTTTTTATGTAAAATAACAGCCAGTTCACACATAGTCTTGTATGTACGGTCCCCGTTTTAATGGATACGACAAAAAATTATTCTATGTTCACACATATGCACCGTATAACCTTCAACATATCCGTCACAAACTAACTAGCGATGCTACACATCAGACGAACGACTTCCTAACTACAACACTTGGAACCCAATTTTTCAATTTGACAACTTTTTTTTAAATTAGATTGTCCTTCGTTTCTTAATTTTAAAATGGCTGTATTTGATTATGGCGTAATGCCATTGTGGCAGCCCCTCTTCTATTCTACAAGATACTTTAACAATCAAAAAGATAAGGTAAAATAAATAAAGGATTTGTATATTTATAATTTTTTTAATTTCTATACTTTGTTTTATATTTTATATGCTTTGTTTGTATTCTGTTAATTATGTTACACCAATTAAACGTTGTTATTCTTTTTGAGTAACCCAGAAAACATTTCTTTTATCAAAATGTTTGTGGCTTACAAACAATTTACGAAGTTCTACCACACTTAAACCTTGTAAGTTAACACTACTAGCACAAAGACACGGTAACCTATGTTAAATCCGATCTCAGTTCTTGGAAAATGACGTCCTTTCGCCTACTTTCTCATTCACTACAGCCACTTGTACATTGTGAAGCACCATAAACGAAATTTAATTACTATATTTGGAAATTTAGAGGTTATGTTACGGGAATTGATCAACGCAAACTCTTCACTCGCCAAACATTGAAAACGTTATAATTGGCAGATCGAGCTAATTGATTGAAAATTAAATTAAATTTTGCGTTTTATGGCAATCAGCTGTAGTTACTACACAATAACTATTTCTTCGAATTTCAACTATTAATATAATAAAAGTAGTTTTAACATAATTAAAACATTGAAAGATAACCTAAAACCGTACATCATTGATTTATTTATTTTATTTATTTCAAGGTACTCAGATAACAATCGAAAATAAATTATTTTATGCAGCGTGAAATTTATTACAATTTAGACCTTGATTGCAATTGAACATAGTGTTATCATTAATGTGAAAGTCCTGTTTTAGACACGTTGATAATTATCTCACTTTGCAAGTTGGTCGAGTGCACTACTGGATCTCAAACAGGATATGTAATTTTATTTAATCACTACATTTTTCCTGCGGCTTTGCTCGTGAATCCCTTGGAACCAGTTCTAAGTGAACCTTCGAGAGATCGGTCTAGTGAGTAAAAATGTAACAAACTAACAGAATTGCGTTTATAACGGCGTTTATTGTCGGAATAACCGTGCTAAACCTAACTTAACTTAACAAGTTATTTAAACTGCTGATTCTGTCAAAATTTCATCTATGCATGTGTGCGTACTAAGATGTATGAGAGTAGCTCATACACACTTAATAATTCTTTTATCTCATTTCTCTCATTCTTTCATGGAATCAGTTCTAAGAGAACCTTCGAGGGATCGATCTAGTGAGTAAAAGTGTAACAAACAACACATTTTAGTAAAAAGAAGCATATTTTGGTCCCAAAATAGGGACTGACAACCCCAAACATACGCGCGCAAGCGCTAAGGAAACTTGTCTCAGTCTATTGTAAACAACATTTTCCTTATTTACATTTATATTTACAAATTTTATTTTTTCATATAATGAGATTAATAAACCTACAAAACGTTTATTACTAATACGTGTTTATGTTTGTTTGTTTAATAATCAGTCACAAAAAAATTGTTAAATAGACATGGAATTAAATAAAAAAATTTGTAAAAGGATTATTTTTATTTTTTATTTATTTATTTGTCACTAGGTTTGCCAACAAGGCGTAATACATACATTTTATACACAAAGATTTATTAAACAAAAATTATTAAACTATTATTCAACGTTGTAACTACACGTTGTAACACTTACATCTTTTATGGTCCTTATTGTAAATTTTTTTTTATTGGTATTTTTGGATTTTCTAAATTTTTCTAAATATATTGTTTACTTTATCGACAATCATGTCAACTCAATTTTTTTATGACAGCAGTGGAGGCTGCCAAACAAGCTAAGCCTCTGACACACGAATTCTTACAAAAATAAAATAACAACTTCCAAGATGTCGAACAGGTTATTGTAATATATTAACCAAACAGTGTCTGGCGTAGTGCAGACTTGAATTTAGTCATGTTATTTCTAAATATACAGCATTTAGTGATTTATAATATAATAAAATAAAAATTTAAACAAACCGGGTAAGCTTTAGTAACCTTTAAAATTTAACGTTATAATATGTGAATTGTTGAATAATAAAAAAAAATCAATAAATAATCAGGTAAACTATTCTGATCTCACCCACCACCTAAATGAAAGATGAATATAATTATTCTACTAATTATATTATAAATGTAAAAGTTTTGGTATTTCCTGCGTATCACCAAAAATGCTAAGTCAATTTTAAGGGGAGTTTATTTCACAGAAATAACACCCCTTGAAATGGTATACAAATGTAATGATGTTTTTTAAGTCTTTAGTTTGATACTTTGCAAATAATTTTTAAATTTACATAGTCCGCTTCAAAAAAAGAAAACAAAATGAGTCTGTTGCAGCGTAGAACCAAAACAAAAAATATTTACAATATCTTCATTTTACTAAAAAAATATTTTCTTACGTTCTAATGTATATCATACGAACAAAGCATAGGTGTGAAGTAATATCATCATTCATTTTTAAAATTAATAGACATAACACCAATATTGACGACGATGCAAACAATGCTCCCTCCAATGTGGTATTTATGCAATATAATTCATTTATCATTTAATGACTTAAAAAACAAAACGCATAAAATTTTTGGCATGTACAATACAAGGTGGTTATTATTTATTATTATTATTTATTATGGTTTTATATATACATAATAAAAGAAGTAGATTTAAACCTTTATCTTAATGGTAACGGGTTGAACCTAGTAGATAATACTTGGCATAACCATAGATTCAAAACTTCAATGGGGGCCCACATTTCACAACTTGCGAGTAGACTTTGGTCTGCAGCGTTCACGGTTAAGAAAATTATAGGATAGAATATTTCAGTTATTTTTATAGTTAAATGTTTTATCGTAACCTACTGTGGGCAAATGCCACAGACATTGAAACGATCATCACTTTGCAGAAAAGGGCTATTCGTGGAATACATAAATTAGGAAATAGAAAATCTCTAAGAGAAAATTTTAAAGATACTGTAATATTAAACCTTGCATTACAATATATTTATAAGAACTAGGAACGACTATAAGTAAGGGTTTTCGAAATTTAGGCTGGCTAAAGGCAACAAATAATAATTGGATATTATTCATTTTCATTTATTGTCAATACGTTGTTACAATAAGATAAAATACCGAAATCAGTACAATACCTGCCCCTCAATAGTTCAAAAATTATAAAGAAAACGCTACACCAAAAAGCTTACGTAAGATCAAAGATTATCTGGATGACAAAAGGCCTTGGATTGAAATCCCCACAAGCTTTTCTGTTTATGTTTGTGAAAAATAATAAACATACAATGTAAACAGCTTGGCTGCAGTATTTCATTAGCACGTACAATTAGCTTCATGTCAGCTTCAGCATTCAGTCGGTCGCAAGACCTCGCTACAGTCACTCGTCCGTACTACGCTCCACAAGTTTACCAGTGGTGCTCAACCGTTGTATTCTCAACTCCCAATTTATATCATATTAAACATGAAACAGTGCTCTCGTTGCAACTCCGAGGTTAGTGACGGCGCTCACTGCAGCACCTGTAAGCTGTTTTTCGACTTCCCGTGTGCCGGTATAACGGAAGCTGGTTTTCGAAAGTTGGGAGATAGGAAAAACACATGGAGGTGTATGACGTGCAGAACAAATAAATGTCCAAGCCCTGCCGCAAGTCCGAAGCCCACTGACTTAGATAGCATCATGATGGAGCTAAAACGACTCTCTCTTCAAACAGCTATGCTACCATCCCTGTATGAAGACATCAAGTGCATAAAAGAAGAGTTAATTGAAGTCAAAACATCTATTGAGTACTCACACGCATCAATTCAAGCCCTTAACAATAGAATCGACGTTCTTGAAACAAGAATACAATCTTTCGAGGATACCAAAATCAAGGTTCATAAACTTGAGGAGAAGATTATTAAGTTGGAAACTACAATAAATGAAAATGAGCAAAGGTCACGCTTCAATAACGTGGAAATAAAAGGAGTCCCAAATTCAAATACCGAAAACCTGTATAAAATTGCCTCAGAAATTGGAAATGCAATAGGCTGTAAGACTCACAAAGAGGAAATTAATTATATCACACGAGTGCCGACACGGAACGATAAAGATGCTAAAAACATAATTATTAGTTTTAGTAATAGATACCTCAAAGAAGAATTTGTCGCCGCTGCACGTATAAAAAATAATCTGAAAGCAACTGATATCGGATTGAAAGCAGAATCTCGAATATACATAAACGATCACCTCACGATACAAAATAAGATCTTACTGAACAAAACGAAAGTACTTGCTCGGGAGAAAGGTTTCCTGTACGTTTGGATAAAAAACTGCAAAATACTAATCCGGAAAAATGCTACATCTCCTATTCACGTAATAAAATCAGACACAGATATTCGCAAGATCTTTCCAAACTAAAATATTTTGTCGTTACCACTCTGCTTAATAAAATAATTAAATACTCTAACACTTTGAGGACCTTCGGTAAGTCTTTCTATTCAACGAATTTGCTTTGTTCTCTTTATCCGCTACGCAAGCCGCTATCTCGCTCACTCCTGCGCGCACGCACTGTAACGCACGTAGCACCGCCTCCTCACAGAGGTGACTGCACTATGCTTTTTTTTTTTTTTTTTTGGTTCCCCTCCACGGGAAGAGCAGGAGGACATAAAAAATGGCGACGGCCAATTGGAGAAAGAGGCCGCGCCAGCGGGGCCCTTAAGGGGTCACCCGCTGAGATTCACATAGCACTGAAGGTGCTCAAAAATGAAAAGTAAAAATAAAAACATTAAAAATGAAAAAAAAAAAATTGCATTAATTCGGATTTACGTTAGAATTAGAATTTACGTTAGAATTAGGATTTGCGGCCTGAAGGGCCTCGAGATCTAAAGTTAACTGCGTGGGTTCGCCAGTGTGCGCGTTTCTCGGCCTAGCGACTTTGAATTTCGAATCTAACACAGGAGCAGTATATGAGACTGAATCTCGAACAAGATGATTGGGATGGGATTCGGCGCGTTTGAAGAACGATTCTGAGAGTGTTTGAGGTGCTGTTGCACTGTAGGTAGTTCAAGATCTCTGTGCAGGTCCGCGTTGCGCACGTACCAAGGTGCGTCTGTGGCCCTACGGCAGAAGAGATTTTGAACCACCTGCAGCTTATACAGGACGGAGGGATTGGCGTGGGCAAAGACTGGCGAAGCAAATGACATGACGGGTCTAATGCAGACCTTATAAAGCGTACGTTTATTTCTAAAGGGCATTTTACTTTTTCTACGTATCATACTATTTAGGCGGCTTAAGTAGAAACGCGCGAGTTTCGTTACTCTATCGACGTGTGGTTTGAAAGAAAGCGTCTGATCTAAGGTGACGCCTACGTATTTAATACTGCGCTTCCAGGGGATGGGAGTACCTAACATTCGAATGTGAGGATCGTTGTAGCGATTACGACGTTTGTGGTCAAATTGAATGGCAGAACTCTTTTCTGGGTCGATACGCCATTTTTGAAACCAAACACCGAGGGCGTTTACGGCCTTTTGGAGTCTGGTGATGTTATACGGGATCCTTTGATCTTTAGTGTAAAGGGCGGTATCGTCTGCAAAGAGGGCGAGTTCGACGCCTTTCGGCGGGATGGGGATGTCGTTAGTGTACACGGTGTACAGCAGAGGGGCGAGGACTGAGCCTTGCGGGACTCCAGCCTTTATGGGACGAGGCGCGGAGAGCGTGCCTTCATGTTTGAAACGTACGGTCTTTAAGAAACGACGCGATTAATCTGACTAGGCGAACCGGTAAGCCTATTTTATAGAGTTTAAAAACGAGACCGCTGTGCCAGACTTTGTCGAATGCCTTGGCTACGTCAAAGAGAACCGCGATTGATTTTTTACGATGCGGATAGAATCCTTCGAGAATGTATTCGACGAATCGATGGACTTGCTGAGGGCAGGAGTGCTTAGCGCGAAAGCCGAACTGGTGGGGAATAATGAGAGGGTCGCCATCCGTTGGAAACAGATGGTTCCGCATTCGAGAGAGTATGACTCTTTCGAGAAGTTTAGACATTGCCTTGAGGAGGCTGATGGGTCTGTGATTAGCCGGGATGTTCAGAGGTTTACCCGGCTTGGGAATGCCTATGACTGTCGCTTCTTTCCAGGCTTTTGGAAAGTAGCTATGGTCGAAGCAGGCATTGAAGATGATAGCTAACAAGGTAAGCACCTGCTGTGGCAGGTGCTTAAGTGCGTGGTTGGAAATTCCATCCGCACCCGGAGCCTTTTTGGACTTTTGCTTTCTAATGAGAAGCAAGATTTCATCATTAGAGACTGTGACGGGGTCGTCGGTGATAGGGAGAGATTCTCTGCGGAGAACTTCGTCCTCCACCGCCTGGATGTGGGAGGGATCCGCGGGTTGCGTGCTGGGCGAACATTGTGCCGCTATGCTGTCGGCGAAGCATTCGGCTTTCTCTTCGACTTCGAAGGCAATGGTGCCGTCGGGGCGAGTGAGAGGAGGAACGTGAGAGGCGGTGTCTACGCGTAAAGCTCGGGCCATTCGATAATACGCTTGGTGGGACGGGGAGATATTCTCCATGAGATCGTTAAACTGAGTGTCACGGAGTTCCGCGAGGCGAGACCTAACTTTACGTTGAAGCTGATTCGCAGCTGTTCTATATGCGGGCGTGGGATATTTCTAGGCTCTCCGGAGAGCCGCGTTCTTAGCTTTAATGAGATTGCTAACGGCTAAGGGAAGCGCGGGTTTGCCTTGCTTAGCAATGATTACGTTGTCGCTGATGGCTGAGTTGATAGCATCAGTGAGATTATCGACTATCGAATCTATTTTAATCGGGCTGTCTAATTGGTCGGGCGAAATCGCGAGCGGAGAGTTCGGTGCCTCTAAGGCTGAAACTAACGTATTTTTAAAGCCTTTCCAGTTGGTAAAGGTCTTAGGAGATGTGACGTTATCGTTAGGCGCGCCTAGCACGAGGGAGACGGGGCGATGGTCGGAGCCTAGGTCATCGAGCGGTTCGATGGACCTGAGATCAAGATTGATTCGCTTGATAATTGCAAAGTCGAGGATGTCATGAGAATAGGTCGGGTTGTTGGGATAGTGAGTGGGAGTGATGGGGGATATGACGTCTAAGTCAAGGGAGTTAGTGATGTCGAGGAGAGCGATACCGCTGGTTTTGGTCGATAGGCACGTCCAGTCAGTATGTTTGGAGTTAAAGTCTCCGAACATAATGACTGAATGGCCGAGGGCGAGAATGGCCTCAAAGTCGCTGCGGATTGGTCTGGTACCACTAGGTATGTAGATTGAAGCTATGATGATGGTCAGATGACCAGTCATAGCCAATCTACGCACAGTGGCCTCCATGTTGAGGAGAGGAGGGGTAGGGAGAGGACAGCAATGGAAGCCTCTTTTGTAATATATAGCGGTGCCGCCGTAACCGTCGGAGTTGGGCCTATCGTTGCGAGTAAACGCGTACTTAGGAATAGCGTATCCCCTGGAGCGGTTTGGAGTAAGCCATGTCTCCTGGAGAAGGAATAAGTCAGGTTCTTTGTTCTGAAGGAACAGTTTAATCTCGGGAAGGTTAGTGCTAAGGCTACGAGCTTTAAAAGATACTAGGGATAAGCCCTTGGGTTTAATACGACTGGACGCGGGATTCGCGGGTCTAGACATTATAATTTACTTATTTACGATTTTATACGAAAAAAAAAAAAAATAAAAAAAAAAAAAATAAATTTACAACGAACTTAGGAGCGAGTGATGCTCGGCTAATGCGAATAAACGCTCTTGAGGAGAGCGGGCGGCTCGCAGTTTGCGTGCGAGTACGGAAATTTCGTTAATATCGACGTTTTGAATAACGTCGAACACGGTGTTCATATCCTCAGCCAACGACGACTGAGGTACGGATAACGGAGCGGGACGCGGCCCTACGGAAGCTACGGGAGCTGGGATGGGTCGGGAAGGTGCAGGCGGGACGGCCGGACGCTGCCTCCAAGACAGAGCCGGAGTAGGCGTCGGCTGAACGGGCTTTGCTTCCGGGGGACCCCGGTTGCGCAGCGGCAGGAAGTTAGCGGGAGTGAGCGGCGGCGCCGGTTTAGGCGCGACCCTCTTGGTGGTGGAGCGCGGAGCACGCGGGCAACCCCTGTAGTTAGCTGTGTAGCCGGACTGGCCGCACAGCACACAGGCAGGGGGGGAAGTGGATTCAGGAGTGCAAGTGCACTCCTTTGTGAAATGTGGATCCAGGCACTTAACGCACCTGGGGGGAGCTGAGCAGTTAGCCGCTGCGTGGCCATATAGCTGGCAGCGGTGACCGCGGGGGTTGGGACGCTCGACGGAGATGTTCGAGAGTCCGCAGATTGTGCGAGCCTCTTTGAAAATCTCCTTCGAGTTGGGAGTATTTGACAGGATTACTAAAGCTAAAGGAAATCGCCTACCGCGGTTGGAGTGCATCTTGTGCACTGCTGTGACCGGGAAACCCTGAGACTTAAGGTCCTCGAGGATGTCTTCGTTACTGAGTTCGAACGGGACGCCCCGTAGTACTGCGCGGATCTTACGCTCCTCCGGGAGGGCGTATGTGTGATACGCGATTTTATTTAACGAGAGTAACCTGGTAAACGCGCGGAAGTCGTCGACGGTCGCTACTTGAATTTTGATTGTATCGCCAGCGTTGGCGGCTTTTAAGTAATTAATTTTGTGCTCTTTGCACAAGTTGGAAACCGCGGTCCAGCGCGCTTTTTCACGCAGGAAGACGGGCGGAGGGAGCTGAGGTTTCGGCGGGACGGGAGCGCAGCGCGTCGCTGGCTTCGATGGGACCGACGGAGGCGCGGTAACTTCGAGTGATTTTAACGGCGCGGGGGCTGGTGTTGAAGACACCGAGGAGGGCTCGGGTATTGATGATACCGAAGCTTTCTTCGAGCGCTTCTTGGAGCGCTTGGCGACAAGTTGAAACGCGGGCTCAGGAGAGCCGGTTAAGGTGACGGCATCTGATGACGTATCAGACGCGGGTTCGGAGTCGCTCCCGGGAGCGGTACGGTTTGAGGCCTGAGGGGCCGGGGTTGAGGCCTGAGGGGCCGGGGTTGAGGCCTGAGGAGCCGGGGACGCGATTGATGCCTGCAAGGCCTGCGTTATGATGTCATTCGGGATGTAGACGCCTACCGCAGCAAGTGCCTGGGTGAACGCGTTAATAACGCTTAGCGGATCCATTAGGGAGAGTTGGGACAGTAATATTAATAAATATAAGTATAATAAAAGATGCCTAATTCCTAAAACCTAGCAAAATCCTAGTGGCTAACCTCCCTACCAGCGGTAGGGGGGCTGGGGAGGAAAACTTAAAATTAACAGTAGTACGCCGAAGGCCGCTACCTAGAAACCTAAAAAAGGGTACGCAGGTAAAGAGTTGACCACGTTAGGGTCAACCTTTACCGACAGAAAGGACAAATACACACGAAAACACACAGATATGATAAAAATAAATATGAAAAATAGAAGAAAAATAAATAAAATAGAGAAGAGAAATAAAATAAAAATAAAAGGACTGGTTCAGTACAAATTCGTTGTCACCGTTAAGTATCCTTTGCACTGAAATCAGACTACTTACGCTGGGCACAACACTGCACTCAGCACAAGCACAACACAACTTAGCACAGCACTTTGAAGACTAAGGGGCTTAGTCGCAAAGAAAAATACGCACTTCGATAGCACTCAGAGGGAGTAGAAAACCTTGAAAACCGTAGCACGGAACCAACACGCTAGACTGTGACGTCAGTGGACTGAGCGCCACGGAATAGCGGGACAGGACCGATCAACGGAGAACGGGGCTTGCACGACCGCACCGCGTGGCGATCGGAGCGAGAATGCACTATGCTGCTACGCTATGCTACTTATGGCCCGTTAGATGTGCGCTCTTTTAAGCTAAATTTTGCAGTCTATATTTTAAGAATCCCATTCCATCTTCTTACGTATTACAGAACGCGTATTGTAGGAATGTTTTTATTTTGTATTGCAAATATCAAATCGCTTACCATATTTGTACGTAATATTATATTATTATTTAAAATGTATTATTATGTATTATGTTATTGCTATAATATACATATAAATTGCTTGTATGTTATAAGTATTTTTTCAGTACGTATTAAATCATTATTATTCATTTTTTTACACAGAATTCAATTACTATTTATAAATAATCTACATGCCTATATTATTATTACTGTATTATTTATTACGATGGAGGGTTCCTTATTTAATTATTCACTATCTACACACCTTTTCTGTAATTTTATAACTAAGTATTTTCTATTATTTATAACATATAGCAATGGTTAATATATATTACCAGAATGTAAGGGGACTTCGGACCAAGACATCGGTGTTTTTGAGGGCTGTGTTGTTGAATGATTATGACATCATTTGTCTGACAGAAACATGGCTATTGGATAGCATTGATGATAATGAAATATTAGATAATCGCTACTAATAAATATTAGGCGTCGCGACAGAGACTACGCGCGCACCGGCCAGAGGCTAGGTGGCGGAGTGCTGGTTGCGGTGCGGCGCGAGCTGGCCGCGGCTTCACGTCCCGAGTGGTACTCATCCGCGGAGGACTTGTGGGTATCGATAAAGTTACGTAATAATCGTACACTTTATAATATGAATATCGGAGTAGTCTACATATGTAATCAACATCTAGGGCACTAACAAAACTTACAGCTGATTAATTTTTACGAATCACTGTCAGATATTGTGATGAAGTCTCCTAATGACAAATTTATAGTTTTAGGAGATTTCAATTTACCGAATATTAATTGGATCAAATCTATTGACTCAACGTTTCTCGTGCCGACCAACATTCAAGGTGACATCCAAACTAATTTTATTTACAATTTAAATTTTTGTAATATGTACCAATATAATGTTTGAATGATGTTTAAAGATCTTTATTAACAACAAAGACAAAAAGTCACTTACGTGTTAACATGTTATGCTTAGTACAAGTTAAATATTTTTTTTCGTCACGTTTCTACACATATATGATATATTAAATCCGAGATTAATCTTAACTAAATATAAGTACTGTAAGGAAAATCTGTTGTATGAATAACTTGGTAGATTATTACTAAACGGAAATAGGTATCATATTTGAATTCCCCTCGCAACAGGTACCATTCTTTTAAATTAATTGTCAGATAAAATGATTATTACGTTAAACAGTATTGAGCAAGTAATTTCTTAAATTTGAATGACGTATTTGCATTTTTTATTTGCGAGGGTAGTCGGTTGTAAAGTTGCGCTCCTTCAATAGTGATCATTGTTTTACCGTAGTTCGTTCTATGCTTGGGTATGATAAGATAGCTCGCTCTCCGCGTTCGTCGAGTGATGTTTTGTCGTTTTAGGAATGATAGGTTAGTATGGATATTCCCATGGATAGTTTTGTGGATAAATGTACAGATATTATTTTTATATAACTGGTTTAGGTTCATTAGTTTTGTTTCTTCGTAGATCCTTTTAGTAGGTGTTAGGTAGTTGTATTGAAACAAGGTTTTTATTATTTTATTTTATTTTGTAGTCTCTGTGTTTTAGCTAGTGTTGATTTAGAAGCAGTGCCCCAGATTTCGATCAGGTATAGAAGGTGTGGTTTTACTAGTGCATTGTAAATTGTATATCTCAGTTTATATGGGATGCAGTGAACAATGTTGCGCAGAGCTCCGCGAATAACAACTAGTTTACTATTAATGTGTTCTATGTGTTTTTTCCATGTTAAGTTCGAGTCTAAGTAAAGTCCAAGGTATTTTTCATGAGTTTTCTCTTGAATCGGGCTATTATTGATTGTTAACTGTATGTGGGGGGGTGTTGGTTTATTTTTTGCTTTAAATATTATGTAGCATGTTTTGAATGTATTGATTGTTAGTAAATTATATTGAAACCAGTTGTATAATATGTTTAAGTCGTTTTGAGCTTGAGATATTAATTCATGTAATGATGAACCAAAGTAAAATAAGCATGTGTCATCTGCGTAAAGTGTTAAATGACCTTTTAGACCTATGTCATGTATATTATTTATGTAAATTAGGAATAATAGGGGGCCTAGGATCGATCCTTGTGCTATTCCACACTCTACTGATAGTGCGCTACTCTGGACACCATTATTTATTTTGACTACCTGTTTTCTATTTTTTTGATATGATTTTAATATTTGCAATGCTTTGCCTGTGATATTTAGTGATTCTAGTTTCTTCAAGAGCAGCTCGGGATTTACGGTGTCAAAGGCTTTTTTTAAATCAATAAAAACTCCTAAAGCTAGATGTTTTTTATCAATATTATGTTTTATTTTAGTGACAAGATCAATAGTAGCTGTTAGTGTGTTACTTTTAGGTCTGAAACCGTATTGCCGATCAGAGATGTAATCGATTGACTGTAAGTATTTTTCTAATCTGGAATATATAACTTTTTCGAATATTTTGGACATTACTGGTAGGCCAGATATTGGGCGAAAGTTGCCTGGATCTGTTTTGGGTCCTGATTTGTATATTGGTGTCACTTTGGCTATTTTTAGTGAATCGGGAAAGATTCCATCTTGAAGTAATTTGTTAAAGCATGTCGTCATATTATTGAGTATCAGAGTTTTTATGCATTTAATAATTTTAGTGCTTATTCCGTCAAGACCGACACTACAGTTTGAGTCTAGGTTATTAATAATATTTAAGAGTTCCTTTTCAGTGCATGGTTCAAATTCTGAGATTGTTGGGTTATGTGAAATATTTAATGGTAAAGCATGTCTATAATTGTCGTGAAATTTTTTTGGTATTTGTTCTGCTAGATGTTGCCCTATACTTGAGAAGTATTCATTAAGTATTTCACACACCTCATTGGGATCAGTTACGTGTCGCGAGCCTATAATGAGTTTTGAGGGAGCACAACTTTGTTTACCTTTGTTATTCGCTAATGTGTTAACTAGATTCCACATTCTTTTCGGTTGTTTAGTACACTTCGTAAATTGATTATGGTAATACAAATTTTTTGTTTCTTGGATTAGTTTTGCTACTTGGTTTCTTTTTATCCGAAACTCTTCTGCTAGCAAGGCATCATCGATATTTTTTTTGTGACTAACCCATAGAATATTTCTTTCGTTGATTTCTGTAATCACTTGCTTGTTTATCCAATCTTTCTGTGGTTGATTTAGTATTTTAGTTTTTGTTATTTTACTGTTTTTAATGTTGTATGTTATATAGTCTTCTAATATTGAATAATCCTCGATAGTTTTTTCTGTTTTTTCAAATGATTCATAAAGTTGTTTGTAGTCTACTGCTTCAAATTTCATGTATGTTTTCGGTGGTTGCTTAATTTTTTTTATTTCTAAATATATCTGTCTGTGATCGGAGAGTGGTGAGTCCACGAGTATCATATGAAAGTTATCATCTTTTAGGTTAGTGCTAGCATGATCTAGTATAGATTTTTTAGTTGGTCCTTCTCGTGTGTAGTATTTTTTGTTTATTTTATTAATGATTTTATACCCATTCTCCTCCATGACTTGGCTGTATTGTTTTGTTTTTTTATCCTTGGTCCAAAGGTCTATGTTGAAATCTCCTAGCACAATAGCTCTTCTTCTATGCTCCAGTTGGGATCCGTATACTTCGAGAAAATTATTCAAATCAGTATCTCCGGGGTTGTAAACAACACCAACATCAAGTCCATAATTTTTTAGTCTTATCCATAGATAGTTGTTCCCTTCAATATAATTTGATTCAGATAGACTATGTCGCAAGTTATTATGTATATATGCCGATACTCCACCTCCTGCACGGTCGGTTCTGTAATTGTAGTAGTGAGTATAATTTGGGAGTTGGAGTTCCAGAGCTTGTGATTCTGTTTGAATCCATGTTTCAGTTAATAATATAACTTGTACAGTGTTAGGAATACTCTGTATGATACATTTTAATTCGTCAAATTTTCCTTTTTTACGTATACTTCTAGCATTAAGATAAAGAAGAGAAAGGCGGGATTTATTTGCTGGAAAATCTTGGTAGTTACTTAATATTTCATGGGTATTTGTGTGTGATCTAGAAGTATCATTTATTGTTTGAGGTTTTTTGATAAAGATTTTATGATTGATGGCGTTCCATTAATATATTTAATAGTAAGGTCCTTCTCGCCCTTACTCTCACGAAGATTAAGTTCGGTTTTTAAGCTTTTCAAATAGTTTTGTTGTGCTGGAGTCTGATCGGAGTACATCTTTATGCCTTCTGGGAGTTTTTCTTTAGTTTTTAAGAGTTGTTTGGCTGGTCCTATGATGTCGAAGCATACCTTAATACTACGATTTTTATTAAAGATGTATTTGCCGATTCGCAACACTCTAACTGGTTTTGGAATATCCGGGCCGAGTAACTTGATTATCCTCAAAACTTCGGCTTCATCTTCAAGCACCCTTTCTTCAGTTCTTGTAGCATTTGGTTCAGGAAGGCCGACCAGAATAATGTTTTGCTCTCTATATTTACGGCTGTGAACTTCTTGAATAATTTGTTCTCCTAGACGTAACTGATTCTCCAACTTGAGAGGAGTTGTTTGAGATAGTTGTTTCATATTTTTAACATCAGATTCAAGCGATTTAAGTTTATTTTCACCAGTTGCTATTGAGTTTTCAAGTTTTTCTATATGATTTTTAATATTCTTCTGCTCCTCCAATGCACTCGAGGTGGACTGTCTGATTTCACTTATTTGAGACATAACTTCATTCACTTTGTCATGAACAATAGTCATTTGCTGTTCGTAGGACGATTTGATATCGGTGATTTGGCACTTGATATGAGTGATATTTTCTTGTATATTTTGCATGACTTGTTCATTCGAGGCTACGTATGTCTCCAGTAATGAACTCATTCGGGACATCTCTGATCGTATATCAGTAAGGTCATTGGAACATTCACATTCATTAATCAATTTACGTTTAGATCGTTGAGTAATATTCGTATCCACATTAAGATAGCCGATCTTGGATAAGTCCGGTTGTGACCCGCTACCGCTTGGTGAATTTCGGGCAGTGCGGGTAGGTGAGCGGCGCACACTCATTGCTTTCTATGTGTGTGGTGTGTTGTCACGAGTGCAAGCGAGACAATGAAAGTCTACCAACCTGTTTTTGCGGGGGTGAAGGCGAGACGCGCACGCCGCGCGTTGTTCGCACAATGGTGAAAACGAGGTAACTGATGATATTCTTCCGATGACCACTTTAGACTTTATTATTAACTGCAGTAAAGGTTTGTATCAAATAACACTAATTAATTTATTATTGAGAAAGAGTTTACACACGACTACTCAGGGTGACTGACGGACGACGAAAAAACTATTATTATTATTTCTTATATATATAATAATTATATAAGAAATAATAATAATAGTTTTTAATTCTTTCTTAAACATTAATAACCGTATTTTAGACCTAGTATTATCGAATGATGACATAACTATTACAGAGTGCAATTTGCCCGCTGGTCCCGCCTGACCCGCACCACAAGGCAATTGTTGTGCATACTTGTCAAGCTGAGTTGCCCAGACTGCCCCCCAACCCCCGTACTATTTATCTTTACAATCAAGCTGATTACACCGCGATTAATAATAAACTAAATGAAATTGAATGGAATCGTACCTTGAAATCGATGGCAATTGAGGATTCAATCTCATTCTTCTATGACCAGTTATATAGTCTTCGCGACATTCACGTACCCCGAAGAACTTTAAATAACAAGAAGTACCCACCCTGGTTCAGAAGCCCCTTAATTAAAATTTGAAAAGAAAAAAAAAAGTTTCATAAGAAATACCTAAAATACAAAAATCTCTGACCACCATAGTTTCACTATTTTGCGCAGTCGTGCTAAATTACTGGAATCTGACATGTACGCTGATTATATACACGGTGTTGAAAACAAGATTAATACGAATCCGAGGGAGTTTTTGGGTTATGTTAAGCGCAAGAAAACTTCAAACTCGCTTCCTTCCGTAATGAAGTACGAAGGCAAGTCTTCTAGCTCGGGAGGTGAAATATGCGATATGTTCAGCGACTACTTCTACTCCACCTTCCAGCAACAAAAACCAGCGCCTACATCACCCCCTAGCGACTCACAGAACTACGACTGCTCGACAACCTCTGCTGACATATACGATGTGGAAATTACACCTTACCAAGTTTTTAAATTATTATGTTCTCTCGACATAAACAAATCTGCTGGACCTGACCATATACCACCTTATTTTATAGTTCGCTGTGCCAAGAGTATTACAGTACCCTTAACTCTAATATATAGGCAGTCCCTCGAGACGGGTTATGTACCTAATCTCTGGAAAACTGCGTTTATTACGCCTGTTCACAAAAAAGGGGCTAAAAATGACATTAGCAATTACCGACCAATATCGAAATTATGCATATTTTCTAAAATATTAGAAAAAATTATCTATTCGCAAGTGTATACTTCACTAAAACAATCCTTTATGAGTCATCAGCATGGTTTCCTAGGAGGCAAATCCACGGAATCAAATCTATTAGTGTGTACAGAGTACCTGACGGAACAGATGTCACAGCCGTCGCAGGTTGACATTGTATATACAGATTACTCAAAATGTTTTGATCGTATAGACCATGTCATCCTGTTGGGCAAGCTGTTGCGGATAGGTATTAGGGGCAATCTGTACCGTTGGTTTGCCTCTTACATTAATAACCGAAGTCAAATAGTAGCATTAAACGGTTACACGTCATCGCAAACAAAAGTGGTGCCCTCTGGGGTACCACAGGGATCTTTATTATCCCCGCTGCTATTTACAATCTTTGTTAATGACATTCATAATTATTTCACTCATTCCAAAATTCTATTATATGCTGATGACATGAAAATCTTATGTAAAATTAATTGCTTAAATGACTCAACGAAACTACAACATGATTTAAATAACTTTTATAACTACTGTTTTAAAAACAAATTGGATCTAAATATACCTAAATGTTGTGTATGTTCTTTTAGTAGAAGGAAAAACATAGTTATCTATGACTATAAAATTAATAATATGTCAATCGCAAGAGTTGACTCAATGATTGATCTGGGTGTAACCTTCGACTCGAAACTAATTTTTGACAAACATATAGTTAGCAAAGCTTCTAAGGCTCTAGGGTTTGTATTAAGATTGTCATCAGAATTCGGCAATATCAAAACCCTCAAAATACTGTACTGCGCCTACGTCCGAAGTCATCTTGAATATACATCATCAGTCTGGAACCCCTCATACGATATTTATATTGATCGAATTGAGAAAATACAAAGAAAATTCTTGAAATTCCTGCAATACAAATGTAATACACTCGATAGCGACTATTTATCCCGTTGTAGGCGACATCACATACTACCACTGGTCAAACGTAGAGAAATTGCAGATATCTGTAATATTATCAAAATTGTAAACGATAAAATCGACGTACCTGAGCTCCTGTCTATGGTTGGTATCTGCGCGCACCCCAAACTGTACAGAAATTCTACCTTACTTCACGTCCCTACCGCTAGTACTAACTATAGACAGAACTCATTCATCATTCGATCTTGCAATCTAGTGAACAGGGCGAATCGTGAATTGAATGACTTCGATTTATTTCACTCCAGCATCACAAGTGTTAAGGGCGGCTTTGGCTAGAGATTTTTTTGTTACGAAAAAATAAATAAATAAATAAAATTGTAAACGCATAATATTAATAATAATATATTGTAGTTGTAACTTTAGTGTTGTATCTATTTGTCTATCTCTTATATATTCATATATTTTTTCTATCCTTACTTTGTGACTGTTAGATATTATTCTGAATCCTATATGTGAAAACTTTATTTGGCTATCTTTGTTTTAAAAATGTATTTACTTTAACTCCTAGCTGTAAGTTTTCCTGTAATTTAAAAATAAATAAAAATAAATGTGTGTGTTTATTTAATGTCGTCGTCGATTTGGTTACCTTCTACCCCACATACTTTGAAAGAGTGCCGAAACGTTCTTTTTCCACCTGCTTTTTTTCCTCTCAGTCAACCCATAATGCCTTTTAAAAGTCGAAGTTGAGTTGTATTTTACGCAAATTAATGAAAATGAAGGAAAATAAATCTTTTAAGAATTAATGTACATTTTTTTACCTACAATGAAAATTATATGTTACTTTTCTGTCAAAATATAAACAATTTAACTGTAAGACCAAAATGGAAGTATGTAACTAGAAGTTATCAATTCATATATTTTTTGTTATGTCCTTTCACAAATGAAAGAAAGAACGAAAATGAATACAAACATACAAATTGGAATCACTAAGCAAAACTTATATGAAATCCATTATTGATGTGTGCGTAATGGTCCGTGTTTATCTAGTGACAATGAATGGGTATGCCATGATAACATGAATATTCTGCCTGAATAGTTATCCCAAAGTCAGATTGGATCATTCTCATCTAGGTTCATACGTCACATGGAATTAGTACAAGGTGTCATTTCAGATAATGTACAGGCTAAGCAAAACATACAGGCTAAAATAACATCTATTTAAAAAACATCTTAAAATCTATCTAGATCTGACCAAGAAGCAACTTGATAAACTTGAGCGCCTCCGAAATATTTCTATACGGTTTATATTTTCATTACGAAAATATGACCATGTCTCTGATTTCCATGCTAAGCTCAAGTGGCTCCCAATTCGACTTCGCAGGATTACACACATTCTTTCTCTTTTCTATGAAACACTGTTCAACCCATCCATTCCAAAGTACCTAAAGTACCAACATCAGGATCACGACCGATCTTTACGTTCATCTAATATCATGTTCTTCTGTCCACGCCGCATCACACATCTGAGGTTTTTCACGGATCATTTACAGTGCGTGCTTGTGAAATTTCCTGCCTCCACACCTACGTGTACAGTCGGCTGCAAAAGTCGCTTAACAGAATCAAAAGTGCAAAACAACTGAACACCCAACGAACCATAAGTCCTTGTCGTGACAAGGGTGCAAAATAAACTTAACTTACAAACGTTCATAATAAGCATAACACAACTGTTTCATAAGTTGCTAAACGCTTTCATTCCAAAAGTCGCTGAACATCATCAATGTCAAAAATAGATTAACAACTTATATTCAATGTTACTGCGTAAAAAAAAGTAATAAAAGTAGGTAGTTTTTTTTAGGTTTTACCCTCGGTTTATGAATATTCTAATTGTTATTCTGATGTTCTCAGGTACTATAGAAAAGTTTGTTTTATCGCTATATACTTTTTCAACACCGTTGCTCTTAATTTGTAAGTAACTATGTTGAGTTTAGTTATACTATGAGCCTTTTCTAACTGAAAGCAAAGCACGTAATCAAAACGCATATAAAAAAAGTTATAGCAACCAAAGAGATTTCATATTTGAAAGTCTTAAACTTTTTTGTAAAATAAGTGACTCTGGCTTCAAAAACATTTTAAAATATCAAATATATTTATGATATATATTTATAATGGACATATTAAAAATTATTGCAATTATAATGCATAAAAATATTGAATCTATTAAAAAACAAACAATTGGCTGAATAGTACCCGAATTTTTTCCCGGCAATTGACACGAACGCGCCCGATGCCTGTCAACGGCAATAAAAAAAAGTGACAGCGCGCCATCTAAACAAATATTTTCCTTGTACGGATCTAAGTTAGGGATTTTTTTAATCTTTTATCAATCAATTAAGTATCATACTATCATTAACGGTATTGAAAAACGTCATATAACACTCGTTCGACACACACAATTTACTAAGTTCAAGTGATAAATTGCATAATAATGTCATCAAACATGCATATCGGAGATCAGGAACATCATAAGGTTGTCTTGCTCAGAGATCAAGGATATACTGTTACAGATATTGCAACAGAGTTAGGAGTTTCGGTAAGAAATAATTTACCTAATTGCTTAGTCTCATTTGAGCTAAAGTTATTTTTAAAGTTTAAAAAATTAATAATGAGAAAAACTGAGAATGTTCTCAGCCTCCTTTTATTTTGTCACTTCAAAAGTCATGCCAATATAATTTTATTAGCATCGTTAGTAGTTTTTTACTTATCTGTATATTATGGAATGTATTTTAAGATAGGTTTATTATTTTTAGAGAAACACTGTTTACCTATGGCTTCGACGATGGGATGAATTTGGAAATGTAAACGAACAAAAAAAATCAGGCCGCCCTAGAAAGACATCATGTCAAGAAGATCAGACGTTGATAAGAACTGTCCTAAATAACAGTTTTAATCATCTTCCTGGATTAGCCCTCAACAATAATTTGTCCGTTAGCACGGTTAGACGCCGCCTTCATGAAGCAGGCGTTCATCACCGTATACCCGCTAGAAAACCACTATTAACACCGCGGCATAAATCATTATGATTAGCATTCGCTCAAAATTATTTAAACTTTGATTTTTCTAACGTCATATTTTCCGATGAAAAGACATTTCATTCCGCTGAAACTGGTCGTATATCTTTGTGGCGCATTAACAAAACTAGATACACTGAACATAATATATTGATGAACAGGTCAAGTGGCAGAATATCGGTAGGATTTTGGGGATGGATGAGTTCCAGCGGTCCAGGAGAATTTATAAGCATTGGGGGGCGCCTAAACCGTGAGGGTTACTGTGATATTCTCAATAATGTGTTGTTGCCAACAACACATATTGTTTTTCCAGAAGAGAGACCCATAAAATATATACATGACAATTGCCCTATCCATAAGTCACGAGTTTGTAGAGCATGGTTGCAGGAAAATAGAGAACGGGTTATAGAAATTAATTTTCCACCAAAAAGTCCAGATCTTAACCCTATAGAAAACTTATGGGCACTCATGGTGCAGGCATGGGACAATGAAACTCCACGAGACCGAGAAACGGTGATAAACCATGCGTTCAATAGGTGGGAATCATTTCGAGGTCTTGATACCTGTCGGAACATGGTTAGTTCTATGCACGAAAGGCTACAGGCAGTTGTTGATGCTTATGGCGGGTACACTCGATTTTGATTGATGATTGTAAAGATGATTTTTATTTGTTTAGTTTATTCTTTCTTCATTTAATTCTTAGTTATTTAGTAATAGAAATATGCGTCTTGCAAAAAATTTAAAAAAAATATAAAAACTTACATATTGTTTTAATTGTTCATACGATGTTTTCCCAAAAAACATAAAATTTGGAATACCTCATAAACCGAGGGTAAATCATAAAAACAACTATCTACTTATCTTACTTTTTTTACGCAGTAACATTGAATATAAGTTGTCAATAGACATATACATAGACATTTATTTATTTACACTTCACACAATACAATAATTGGTACAGAAACATTGTTAACATAATACACACTTAAAAGTTCACAACATAAGAAAAAGCAACATAATGATAAAAATTACAAGAAAGAAGAAAAAATATATTTATATATAGGTAACAATAAAAACATTAAAAAAAAACTAACAAAACTGTGCAAAATGTAAAAAGGTGGTGCCTCAGTGTATGTACTATTTGCATTGATATGCAAATCACTGATTTTCAGTCACCACCTTGAGCAAAGTATAAATATTTGTCAACATATAGTACGTGACGTGTAAAAACAAACAAAACAAAAAAAAACTCATAAACAAATAATGAGTACGTACAGTTCAACCTCCCACCATATGCAAACAAAACAATAATATCAGGAGTCAGGCGGAACGTTTGAGCACAAAAAGAAAAAAAAAAGAAAAATGATAAATAAAAATGCTCATTGAATACATACATAAGTATATTTATAATAGATAATTCATAAGCAATATATACATTAACAAAATATAAATCAACAAAATATAATATAAAAGTTGTTAGTTCACCAAGCAACATTGCTTCAGCCTATTAATTCAACCCTTTCAGGTTCCTAAAGTTACTACAGTACTCGGCCGTCTATACAGCTGTGCTATATTTTTTATTGAAAAACTGTGTGATAAGTGCTTTTAAAGTGCGGGAACTATAACAATAGTTACTTTAACCATTGTATTTTACAGTGACATATTAAACTTTAAAGATTTTCGTCTATAAATACTAAAAATACTTAAAAACAAATGTTTATTAAGAATTATCAGTGAACGGTCGATACAGTTTGTTAAAACGCGTAAGCGACGCCTTTTGCACGGCGGTTAAGCTCTTTTGGACGCGAAGTTTTACGGACTCAGTGAATAACATCTAACATAACGTTTTAACTTCTTTACATCAGTTAGTCTACCCACCTTGTTTAGTTATTTGCATTAATAACAATATAACAATGGAATGCAAGAATTGCACCGATATTTTAAAAACTGAAGATGTAATTAAATGCGTGACATGTCACGGGTTATTCCACTACACATGCGTGGGTTTGAATGAGTTGGATTTCCGTAAAATTTTACCGATGAATAAATTAAAATGGAAATGTCCAACGTGTAAAACTGGAACGAAAAATAGTGCTAGTCCTTCAGTTCCTCGTCCGGAATCCTCGAGCTCATCCCATTCTATGATCAATATCGACGCCAACGCTATTATGGAACACTTTGATGCAAAGTTTAGCACGTTACAATTAACTATTGAATCAATGAAATCCAACGTTGATGAGCAGTTAACTAAGCTCTCAGTGACCGTAAGTACATGGGAAAACAAAATGAACAATTTTGCTACTACGATCACTTCAATTAATGCCCAAATGTCGAATATCAAAGATGACAATAAGAAGCTGAAGCAGGAGCTTGATATTCTGCGTTCCAATTTAAAGGACATCTCTGATAGCCACCAACGTAATGAGCAGTGGGTTCGCCGCTCAAATATTCAAATTAATGATGTACCCGAGAAAAAAAATGAGAACCTTTTGGATTTTGTAAAATGCCTAGCACAAAAATGCAAGTTTGCCATCAACGTTGACACAGATGTTGACATTATCACTCGAGTAGCTGTCAAGAATGACTCTGATAACAAGACTCCGAAGCCGATTATCTTGAAAATGCACTCAAGGTATAAAAAAGACGATTTCCTATCTGCCTTACGCAGATTAAAAAAATTTACTGCGAATGATATTGGTTTTACGGGTGCCCAGGGCGAAAAGAAAATATTTTTCAACGACCACCTCTCTGCTAAGAATAAATTCCTTCTCCGGGAAGCTAAGCGGTTGACAAAAGCAAAAGGATATGCGTACTGTTGGGTTCGGAACTGTACTATCATGGTGCGTCGCAGCGATCAATCTCCGATTTTACATGTCACGTCTGATGAAGCTTTAAAAAAAATAGTATAAGCGTTATTTCGGTTTTACAATTACTTTATTTTGTTTCTTTATTCGATTTGTACAACTTAAGTACCGTTCTGATTGTATTTATTTCTGTTTTTAACATAACATATTTTCGAGATAAATCGTTTTATTGCATTTACGTGGCTTTTACAAATGTGGAACTTGACACACTAGCTTTGGAGCTGATCAAAATTTCTTGCTGCATATTATTGTACTCTAATCATACTTTGATCAACACGACTCACTTTCACGAAAATTTATTAGTAACTCATAATATTTATAATGGGACTTAACGTTTTTTACCAAAACGTGAGAGGTCTTCGGACCAAAGATAAAATATTTTATAGTAATATGCTAAATTCTGATTTTGACGTGATATGCTTGAGTGAGACTTGGGTTTTACCAGGAATTTACGACGCAGAGTTATTTTATTTATTTATTTTATTTTATTTTATTTTACAGTATTCGGAAAACTTACAGCTATTTTAATTATACAGATCACTTAAACATATTATAGAAGGCCATTTAGAAGTTTTCACAAATAGATAACTGAATACAAAAATAAAAGTCGGAAGAAAGTTAAAGTTAACTGATTATGCAATGTGTAGAAATAGAATAATAATAGATAAATTTAGAAACAAGAGAAAGAATAAAAAATAAAACTATAGCATTAATACAAAGATAAGTAGGTATATAATAATAATACGTCTATAGAAAAATACAAAGAGGCATGTTAAGGAGCGCTAAAAAAAGTTTTTGCTATAGATGCCCTGATACTAGGGACACTGGTGCAAAACAAATCGAAATCATCTAGCTCCCGATTCCATTTGTTCACCAGAACACTAGATCTATATAGAAATGAATTTTGTCGGTAATTAGTGCTTGCAGTGGGAGTGTGTAAAAGAGTTGGGTTTCTCAAAAGTTTCGTGTGCGCACTCACACCGATCTCGGCCAGAAGTTCAGGTACATCAAGCTTGCCCTGTACTATTTTAACTAGGTTTATAGTATCCGATACTTGCCTGCGTATCTTTAAGGGTAGGATATGGTGCCGCCGACATCTAGCCAAATAGTCCTTGTCATATTTAGACGATTTAAACTGTAAAAATCTTAGGAAGCGTTTTTGTACACGTTCTATACGGGATATGTACGTCTCATATGAGGGGTTCCATACTGACGATGCATATTCCAAGTGACTTCGGACGAAAGCACAGTAGAGGATCTTAAAGGTTTTTATATTGTTGAATTCAGATCCCAATCTTATTACAAAGCCCAATGCTCTCGATGCCTTACCGACTATTGTGTTAATGTGCTCATCGAATAGAAGCTTTGAGTCAAAAGTTACGCCTAAGTCTTTTATTGCTTTAACACGTGATAGGCTTATATTGTTAAGAGAATAGGTATGTAACAGAATATTAGTTTTTCTTGTAAAAGAACAGACGTAGCACTTTTGTAAATTCAATTCTAACTTATTAAGTAAACAATAATTATAAAAGTTATTCAAATTCAATTGTAATTGTAAACAGTCATTCAAATTATTTATTGGGTAAAGTATTTTTATGTCATCAGCGTATAACAATATTTTACATGAAGAGAAACAAAATGTTATGTCGTTTATAAATATTGTAAATAGGAGAGGTCCAAGCAATGACCCCTGAGGCAATCCTGAGGGCACTTGTTTCGTTTGGGACATGAAACCATTAAGTACTACCGTTTGACATCGGTTTTCTATATACGAAGCGAACCACCGGTACAGGTTACCCCTGATGCCGACGGCCTGAATCTTGCGCAGCAGGATGATGTGATCTATACGGTCGAAACATTTGCTGTAGTCCGTGTAGATCACATCAACCTGAGAGGGCTGAGACATGTGATCTGTTAGAAATTCGCTACATGATAGAAGATTGGATTCTGTGGATCTATTTTTTAGAAAACCGTGTTGCTCAGTAATAAAAACATGTTTGAGGGCGTTATATGTTTGAATGTGCACAATTTTCTCTAATATTTTTGAAAATATGCACAATTTAGATATCGGACGATAATTGCAAACGTCATTTTTCGGTCCTTTTTTATGGATAGGTGTAACATATGCAGTTTTCCATATAATAGGCACCTGCCCCGAAGACATTGATTTTTGGAACAGTAGCGTTAATGGTAAGGCGAGGCTTTCAGCACAGTTTTTTATAAAGGAGGGTGGAATTCGATCGGGTCCAGCAGACTTACTAATGTCAACGGTCCTCAGGAATTTAAGTACCTCTTCCATACTTATTTCTATGTCACTCAGGTGGGTAGAATTAAATGTATTTGCCTCATAATTAGAGTTGTCTAGGGATGTCAGAGTTTGAAATGTAGAAAAAAAGTAGTCGCTAAACATTTCACAGATTTCAGTACCCGAGTCAGAATTTTTGTTTTCATAGTTTATCACGGAAGGAAAAGAGTTGCCGTTTCTTTTATTTTTTACGTAAGTCCACAATTCTCTAGGGTTACAGGTAATTCTACTTTCTATGCTTTTTATGTAGTGGTGAAACATTTCCTCCTCAACTATCTTAGCCCGACTGCGTAAAATAGAAAAGCTATTATAGTCCGCTACTTTTATATATTTTTTATATTTATTATGGAACTTATTTTTTTCTTTAATAATTTTTAAAAGTGGACTTCTGTACCACGGGGGGTATTTACGATTACCTGAAATAAGTTTTTTTGGTACGTGGACATTAATTAAATTATAGATAATGTCATAAAATTTTTCAACTGTTTGTTCTAAGGTCAGTGTATTATTTATTACGTCAGTCCATTTAATTTCGTCAAGTTTTACTCTAATAAGTTCGTAGTCAGCTTGTTCAAAGATATGAATAGTGCGCGGCTGTGACGCGAGCTCGTGAAGTTCCGCGAAATCCGCGCGAACACATAGCGCCTTGTGGTGCGGGTCAATTGGTACCAGTGGCTGTAAGCACTCACTAATAGTCACGTCATCATTACATAAAACTAAGTCTAGTATACGGTCATTAATGTTAGTCAAATAATTATATTGGTTAAGGCTACACACATTTAAATTGTCAAAAAAGTTCGATTGATTGAAACCTAAAATATTCGAAGGTACATAAAATAAATTATCAGATTTAGTCCAATTGACATTTGGCATATTAAAGTCCCCAAAAATTAAGAACTTGTCAGTAGGCGAACGAAGAATTATGTCAGTCAAAGAATCAGAGAAATTTAATAGTTGCTCGTTCAGTGAAAATCCTTTTAGTTGGTTACATATATACACAACACATATATGCATATTATAAGTGACTCTTTTTCGACGGAGCTTAATGGTCACCCATAAGTCCTCGGCCGGCGAGGCCCATTCACCGCGCGCGTCGGCCACCAGCTCGCGCCGCGCCGCCACCAGCACGCCGCCGCCGAGTGACTGCCCTGTAGTTCGGTCACGTCTCCACACAATGTAATGATCGTCAAATAACTCCGAGCTAGTAATCCCTTCCAACAACCAAGTTTCGGTAAGGCATACAACATCATAAGAATTCAACAATATACCCCTCAAAAAACCACCCGCTTTAGTCCGAAGCCCTCGGACGTTTTGATAGTATAAAGTAATCATTTTTTACTATAAAAGTTTTGTGACTGCATATATGAATGTATAATACTAGTTAAAAAAGGTTTAATAAACAATGAGAACACCCTATGATCATACAAACAAAATTCAATAAATAAGTTATAACTTGTAAAACTATATATATGCCCGTATGTTTGATTACCTAAATATATTTCAGGAAGGAACACTAGACAATGAGATACAATAATTTTCAATGGGTCTGCTGTGATAAATAAACTAAAGTGTAAAGCAATATAATATAAAATGAAATATATTAAGAGATCCCGACACATTGTACAAACGTACAATTCCGGCTCAATAATATAAAATAAGCTTCGTAAGAATAAATCGCAATGAAGCAAGCAGTATTCGGCCAAAAGTAACGTTAAAATATTAGCATCGACAAGCGCGCACGCAACGAACCGGGAGCAATGACCGCGGTCACTACGCAAACCAGTGGTCGAGGTCAGTGTGCAAGCGAGAAAAGCAACAGCAAAGAAATCGTAACGGGGCGAGTGAGACAGAGAAAGCAAATTTAGCGTCATACTGAACAAAGGAATCGTATACGAACCAGTGATCCTCAAAGCGTCGTCGCAGTTAGTACTCGATTTTGGATATAAGGTTTTGACACTTATACAAATTATGAGAAAACTTTGCGAAGGTCTTGATCTGACTTGATGGTATGCAACGGAGAGGTAGGATTTCTTCTCACAAAAATTTTGCAGTTTTTCACCCATACGTACAAAAAACCTTTCTCCTTTGCTAAGCTTTTTGTCCTGTTAAGCAGCATTTTGTTATCCAATGTGAGGTGATCGTTGACATAAATTCTTGTGTCTCCTTGAAAGCCAATGTCTGTGGCCTTTAGGTTTCTTCTCACTCGAGCGGCAGCAACAAAATTTTCCTTTATATATCTGTTGTTAAAAGCCAATATTATAGGTTTAGCATCCTTGTCGCTGCGCATAGGGATTCTGGCGACGTAATTTATTTGTTCTTTTGGAACGTTGTAGTTGACAGTTGAACTTATTTTGCTTATCAAATCAAAAAGGTTTTCATTATTTGTGTACGGAACGCCCTTTATCTCTACGTTATTTAAACGAGATCTCTGTTCTCCTTCATTTAGGTTGGCTTCAACCTTTTCAATTCTCTGTTTAAGTTTCTCTATGTCTTGTTTGGTATTCTCAAATGACGATAGTCTGACTTCTATACCCGCAATCCTCTCGTTTATGGACTCTATCGATGCATGGGAGTATTCGATCGAAGTCTTGACGTGAATCAGCTCATCCTTCACATTCTTGATGTCATCTCGAAGTGAAGACAACATCGACATCTGGAGAGATATTCTCCGTATCTCGCCCATTATACTCTCTAGGTTCACAGGTTTAGGGCTACTTACTGGACTTGCGGTGTTTTTATTAGTCTTGCACGCGGGGCATCTCCAATTTGTCCTCCTGTCTCCAAGTTTCCGGTATCCAGCTTCCGTGATCCCTGAGCACGGGAAATCGTAAAACTGGTGACACATGGTGCATTCAACTCCATCATTTACCTCTTCGTTGCAGCGAAAGCAATTCGGCATTATGGTAAGTTGCAAAATATAAATAAGAATAAAATTGAAAAGTTGCAGAAGGTTGAGAACCGCTGGTAAAACCGAGGAGTGCGATAGAAGCGTGCTAACTTAACGGGTTCAGGCGACCGAATGAACTTGACCGAATGAAAATGAATTTGACTATCGGTACAATGTATACCGCACCGATAGATGTTATGCTAAATTATCAGTTGAAAAAGGTGGTTGTACCCTCATTGCAGTTCGCCGCGAGGTAAGTGTTAGTATGCAAGGAATGCGAATATTACCGTACATGTATGGGGCTGATATTACCTGTGTCAATATCTTGTTAAATTCTGCACCAACTATGAAAAGGTTACATTTATTTTGCTGTTATTTTCCACAAAATAATAACCAATCGGCAGCAGAATTGGTTTTTTATGAATATATTTCCGACCTTAAAATTGAATATCCAAACGACAATTTTTTATTAGTTGGCGACTTCAACATAAGACTTGCTAGATGGATTTCATACTGCAACTCTTCCTCTAAATTGCGCCTCGTAAATCCATACGAAAATAAACTAACATCCCAACTATTAGCGTTTCTGAGTTTTAATGACCTGTCTCAATATAATCATATTTATAACATAAATAACAGACATTTAGATCTGGTTATTTCAGAAATTGAGTGTTCAGTCGAAAGAACTACACCAATGTCATTGCCTGAAGATGGACATCATCCTTCTCTCAGTATCAACATTAATATTAGTCACACCTCAAATTTATGTCGTGCGTCTCGAGTAGTTCGCCGGTTTCATGCTGCTGACTATGAACAAATAAATCTTGCTTTGTCAAATGTTGATTGGGAAAATAATCTTGATCCGAATGATATTGAACTTGCTTTAGCGAATTTTAATAGAATTATCAACAACATTATAGATAAATTCATTCCTCAAAAGTTAATTCAAAATAAAATTAAATATCCGGTTTGGTATAATAAACATCTAATTAAACTAATCAATAAAAAACGTAAACTCCATAAAAAATGGAAAATATACGGCAGACAAAATGATTATGACAATTTTTCTTTTGCGCGACGTGAAGCCAAAAAATGTGAGATTTTGTGTTATGGTCAATTTATTAGCAACACGGAAAGTAATATACAGTATAATACCAAACATTTCTGGTCATTTATTAATTCTAAACGGAGTAGTAACGGTATTCCTGATACTTTACACCTGGGTGACACTTATGCATCGGATGATCAACAAATTGCAAATTTATTCAACTCTTTTTTCCAGTCTGTTTTTGAGCCTTCGTCAAATATGAACGTATTCAATGACATAATAAATAATGATTGTTTGATAAAATCGATTTTCATTGATAGCTCTATTGTTGAAAAATATCTAAAACGACTTGATGTCAACAAAGGAATGGGCCCCGATGGTGTTCACCCAGTTTTCCTAAAACTCTGTCACAAACAAATTGCTAATCCTCTTGCAACACTTTTTAATATTTCTTTAAGAACAGGCGTCATGCCTACAACTTGGAAGAGATCAATTATTGTTCCCATTTTTAAAAACGGTGACAAACACAACATTTGTAACTATCGTGGTATTTCTAAGTTGTCACCTGTGCCCAAGCTTTTTGAAAAGATTATTTACGATTCTCTGTTTCCTACAATTAGACCCTACATAATCCCAAATCAACACGGTTTTATTAGTGGGAGACAACTGAATCAAATCTCTGTGAGTTTCTAGATTTAACTTTAGAGGCCATGGAGCACGGGTATCAGGTGGATACCGTGTATACCGATTTTTCCAAAGCATCTGACAAAATCTCACATAATTTGTTGATAACTAAACTGGAAAACATCGGTATACACGGTGATCTTCTGAGATGGTTATCGTCGTATTTGCGAGATAGGTCTCAGGCGGTAGCTGTAAAGGGCTATACATCTAGTTTCATCCCTATCACCTCAGGTGTGCCTCAGGGTTCCCACCTCGGTCCTCTTCTTTTCAACATATTTATCAATGACATTATGAGCCATTTTAAACATTCTAAAGCATTATTATATGCTGATGATACAAAAATATTTACCTTTGTAAAAACAATAGAAGATTGTCAACTTTTTCAGGACGAATTAAATAAATTTTATCAGTATTGTGCACTAAATGGTCTAAAACTAAATATTACTAAATGTCATTTGATTGCTTATTCCAGAAAAAGATTTCCAATAAAATATAATTATAATTTTTGTAACACTACGATTGAAAGAGTGAACCAGGTGAGAGACCTGGGTGTGCACCTTGATAGTGAACTAGATTTTGCTTCTCATATAAACAATATCACTTCAAAAGCATACAAAATGCTGGGGTTTGTCTTCCGCCAGTGCAACGATTTCAAAAATATAAACCCCTATATTACTTTATATAACTGCTTAGTAAGAAGCCATCTGGAATACGCGTCTATTGCATGGAACCCTGTATACACTACATATATTGATCAAGTTGAGAGAATTCAGAATAAATTCATCAAAAGATTAGGTTACCGATTTAAAAAAAATTCTCCTCCTGATTTAGAAACTTTACAAATGCGTCGTGAACATAGGGATCAGATATATTTGTATAAAATTCTCAATAATCATGTTGATTCTCCTTTCCTCTTGAGTCGTGTTTCACTAAGATGTCCTAAGTCAAGTATCCGCTCCAATGCGGTGTTTTCTGTTCCTGTTTGTAAAACAAATTATTCCAAAAATAGATTTTTAGTCAGAGCTTGCAGCACACATAATCAACGTTACCATATGATAGATATATTTAATTGCAATCTTAACGGCTTCATTACATCTGTTAAAAAAAAATGTATAACTCCTAATACGATTTATTGTTATTGTTATTGTATAAAATTAAATCATATTTATTTGCTTGAAAATGTGTACATAAGTTGGTTTAACATGTCAATAAGATCAACACTTTCTTCTGAGAGTCAGTGTGCAAATGTTTATTAAATCAAATGTTTATTGAATTAAACAAAAAATATTTCTAAGTTAATGTAAAAAAAATTGTGAAGTTAATTGTCAAATTAGTTTCAAATAAGTTATCACTCTAAGATTATATAATGTCTAAAAAATTATAATTCGGTGTCTTCAAAATATTCATTAATTGAATAATATCCTTTAATTTAAAACAAGTCAAGTAATTTCCTTCTGTATTCCATGAAATATAAAATTTTTATATTGTATAGGTAGGTGATTAACAATGTCAATTGCCATAGATATTCATTATTACTAAATACACTTAAATTTCTAAGTGGCATGTACAGTTTCTTACCAAGAGTATCTTTATTTCTTGTCCTAAGATTCATATAATCACCTACTACCTCAAAATATGCCATGTGTTTCTTAACCAATAGTAGCATTTCAAACAAATAAATGCATGGAAGAGTGAGCAATTTGAAAAGTACTTCAAAATTTAAATATTATTACTAAATTTAAAATTCTCCTTCTATTGTACATTAATTAGGTAATATTGTGTAGTTCTTACATCCGCTATGTATTATTAAAAATTGGAAACTGTTTTGGCTAGTGAGATACTTATTTTTAACTTTTATTTGTACGAAATATTGTAAGCCGTTTGTTTCTTGAATAAATAAATAAATAAATAATTGAGATTCCATCAGAAATGTTTTGAGACTTTTTTTAAATATATTAAACGTTTAAAAGGTGCATTTCTGATGGGCGGCGGTATGTCGTTCCAGCATTTAGTTGCTTGGTGCCTAAAACATCCTGTAAAAGCCACAGTCCAGTGAGCATGGTATGCCAGTGGTGCACGGAGCGCCCTCGGGACGCCACGCCCATACCTGTTGTGGGATTTAGGGAATTTTAATTTTTTAAATAGATATTCTGGGCGCTTTTAATGAAAAACATCAAACAGAAGTGATGCCAGGTGCAGTCTTCGTCGTGATTCCATATTTAATATGGAGGCATTATTGATGAAAGGGGAGACATGGGTATGGGGGGGTACAGTAAAACAGAAACGACAGCATGCGTTTTGAATGCGCTGAACCATTCGTTTTGTTTTATACAGTAGTCGAGGTCCATAAACTATATCACCATAATTGAGACGCGATAGAACTAGCGATTCACAAAGCATTATACGTGCTTTTTCCGAGAGGTATTTTCGTATTTTATATAAAATTTTTAATCTATAGAAGCAGCTCCTGACAAGACCTAAACAGGCTCCTCAAATCGCAAGTGGCTATCGAATGTGATACCCAGGTTTCTTGCGATACCCACACAGTCCAATGCAACGTCCTTAATCCTCACCATGGGCTTACAACTCGTGATTTTTTGTATTTGTTTTTTTGATCCTAGTACCATAAACTTGGACTTAGATTGATTAAGATAAAGAGAATTATTAGTAGACCAGGAAGCAATCCTATCCAAGTCTTCGTTTAGCGCATTTGTTGCCATAAGTACACTAGGCGTACGTACAGGAATATAAAGTTGAATATCATCAGCGTAACACTGATATTTGCAGTGGATGATACTCAAAGTACGTTAACTGTGATATCGTTACGTTTTCCGGTTCAGCCAAAGTTAAAAAGTGATCATTAATTTTGTCAGGATCGTCAAAGGAGTTAGGGAGACACTCGCTTTTGATAGCGCTTGGGAAGATTTTTTTTTAAATATTTTTCCAAAACACTTTACTGTCATTTCTTCAAAAATGATAGATTTTTTTAAAAACATTTACAACATTTTGCCTTAGAGGAACGATGATTGGACGTGATTGCGCAGCACTAACAGCACGTCGCGGCTGCACTCTATGCGCGAACTCTATTTCCGTTCTCTCAGTAGGCACGCCTACGTGCTGCGCAACTTTCATAAAAGACTCAACTGTACCTTCATCATTTTGCTAAGGAATACCAGTTACTTCTATATTTTGCAATCTTGACCATTTTTGTTGCTTCAAGTTTTCCTCTTCAAGGTTTTAATCTACAAGTTTGTGCATTAATATTATCTTTGAGTTTCTTATTCTCATTTTTAACACTTTTACGGAGTACGGATTTTAGTTCCGAAAGTTCTTTACTCGCACTGTCGTATTGATCGCTCAATAACCACAAGGACTCCTGAAAGCCTGATATCTTTGATATCAGGCTTTCAAGATATCATGATAAGATATCTTTGCGGTTCGGTTTTGATGCCAAAGGATATAGATTACAGGCGTGTTCGTGTTGTCCGACTTTGGAAGTTTACTTTTACATTCCAAACATCTCCATTTCATTTTATTCTCATCATTCAAAGCCTTAAATCGCTTAGGATAAAGTTTTGCGCAGTGAAGGTCGTACCTCTATGGACAACCTAAACAGACCATAATTTTTTTAACTATTCAATACTGCCTGGCAACCTCCACATTTCAGAGCTTTCACGTTATTTATTAGTAGCAAGTAGCGCCTTTTAAAATACAGAAGCAATCTCAGCTTACTTACCGCCTTCTAAAATTATTGGAGCAAAGACGCAACTTCAGAATATACGCACGGTTTCCGTAGCAAAACTTCCTTCGTCTCCAAAGATCAACTTCAGCTTACATCTCCGGATTTACGACGCAAGCAATAAACGTAAACTGGACTCTGACTTACTATATCCTTCACTATAATTTTTACACAGCTTGAGAAAGTAGGTGACTTAGCATCACTCACGGTCGTGACTGCTTTGTTGAAGTTTGGTTTAAAACATGTTTACCAATACTTTGACATGATAAATTATAATATAAAAGTATTCCTAAATATTTTATCTACATATTAGTTCAATATGTTCATTAAAAAGATAAGTATTTAATGTTGGACTTCATGAAACCAGAAAAAGATGAAATCTTAAGGTTATCCTTAAGATTATTAAAGTTATTAATAATATTGACTTTTTTTATCTAATTTTTATTAATTTTTTATTTCATCAGATTTAATTCTTGGAATAAAATCACTACGCCTGATAGCATATTTTAACTTCCGAAAATTCCGATAATGAAAATTCCGAGCCATTAAAAATCCGAATTATTAATAATCTGCAATATCATAAATACGAAACGCGAATATCAAAATTCCAAATAATTTGAGTTGCAATAAGAAACGCCTTGTAAAACTGCATGATCACATCAATTTATACGTTCGAGCATTCAAGTAGTCAGCTGGAAATGAAAAAGTTTAGTTAGTCTTTTGCATCGAGTTATTTCTTGAGTTTATAGGTTATGTACTGAAATGCAAATCCCTTTTCGGCTTCTCAACATACTGCTACTCTACATACTGTATTATCTACATGCAGACAAACTGTTGTTCCTCACTTCGCTCGTCGTCGCGCCTAATTTGTATAATTTCAAAATGTGCCTTGATTTGTGTCACAGGAGATTTAGATTATAATTTTTAATATATACATACCTACACTACAATATATACACCCGTTTTAGATACAAAATCTGAATGTTAACATTGAGTTTTCGGAAAATTATAATTCGAAATACCATGTTTTGGACTAGTAACACAGCGGGTTTTAAATTCTTTGTCCGGTCTTCCAGCAGTGTTGGAAAATTAAAATTTCGTATTTACGAATTTCGATAAAATAACAATCGTGTTTTTGAATAATTTGATTTCGTCTCTTAGGGAATGTGAAATTCGGCATTTTAAAAATCGGAATAATCAAATTCGGAATTACAATATTCGGGTGTTCCCATAATGGTGGCAACTCTTTGGTTTACTCGATGTTCCTAAATTTATATATATACATTTTTACAAAATGGCGGATTTACTGTCAATGGGCTGTTTGTGTTTATTTATATTTTTTGTTTTTGGTTGGTATTACAATTTTATTTGATTTCGTATTTAAAATCAATAGTGAAGATTTGTATACGATAAAAGCAGTAGTTGTGCCTGTTTCGAGCAAAAAATCTAGTATTTTAAATATTAAGATTTCATTCTTTCTATAATAAGCAGCTTTTAAAGGTGTTGATTTTGACACAAGTTTGACGTCAACAATGGGATCAATTAAATAGGTTCTATTGATACTCGTTGCTTTTGAAATTGGTAACTTGACCGGAGGTGGAGTCCCCCGACACCGCCACCGAAGGCTCATGGGACTGCGGGGGAAGGAAGCTTTCGGCATTGAAAGCCGCCTCCAGCGTCTCGTGCGACGGCGAAGAAGTGGAAGGGAGACGCATCATCTTCCCTCGCCTTCTCCGCCGCCTCCTACGCGAGCATTACGGCCTCGCAGAAGGTTTGCACCGCCTGCCACGACCTCTCGCTCTGGACCATTGCGCGAACCACGTTTGGTAGCGAGATATCGGCACCCAATACAGAGCCGAGCGCACTGCGCTCCGCATCCCACACTAGGCATACCTCCAGCGTGTGCTGGGCCATCTCGTCGAGGCAATCGTCGCAGTGGTGGCACCTGACAGTCGGTTCCCGACCGATCCGAAACAGGTAACTCCCAAAACAACCATGTCACGAGAGCACCTGAGTCAGGCGGTAGGTCAAGAAACCAAATCGCCTATCCAACCACTGCTGGAAGACCGGACGCATTGTTCGAAGGTCCAGAGTTCGGCGCCCGAAAACGCCAGCCTGGACTCCCACGCTTCGGTAGCCCGTTGGCGCATCTCAGCTCTGTGCTCCTCCAGTACCTGCAGTGCATGCGGGTGACCCCTGGCCCGGAGCACCTCCACGCGCCACTCGTAGAGCGACGCGAGGGCTCTCGTTTCCAGGTCCCAGGGAAGCCGCCAGCACAGAAGATGCCTCACCCGAGATCGTGCGGTAACCCCGTACCACCCTGATCGCCATCAGCCACTGGACTCGCGTCAAGCAGGCAATATTGCTGCGAGTCAAAGCGCTATCGGCCCACACAGGGGCACCATAAAGGGCCATCGATCTCACGATACCCGCGAAGAGATGCCGACACGACGTCTCAGGTCCGCCGACATTGGGCAGCAGCCTTCCCAGGGCCGCAGCTGCCCTCAATTTACTAATTTTACTCTTTTTATGATATTGAAATAAAGTCTTCTTTACATTCACGCCGATCTTAGCCAGCCACTTTTTTAATTTTTTTTTGACATTTATCAATTAACATGCAGTGATTCAAGAACTGAACATAAGTATCATCAATCACTGACATAGGAAACCCTACACGCCGCATAAGTGATACAACACTGTATCACGATTAGTTGTATACCCCAGCACCAGTTAAACAGTAGAAGTAAATGTCTTTTTACAGTCTTTCTGAAATTTCTTTTGATTATTTTACAAGCTTCTTGAATTAAATTTATCACATTTAAGCAGCCTGTCGACCAAGCCATGTATTACAAGTTTATCAATTTTTTATTTAAAAAGAAAGTATTAATGAAGCTAAGAGCACTCAATATAGCAATATAAAAGCTGTATTAGATGCTGCGGTTTCAATATTTTGTGAAAGCTACTATAATTTCATTCTAGAAAATGTTTTACTTAAATATGTCGATATAAAAAAACGATATTTCAAATATTGGCTGTGGTTTCAGGTTTTATTTCTTGTTAGTATTTTTTTTAATTTGCTGTTGATAACAGCATGAATAACTTTATAAATTATAAAAAGCAGAAGCCAAATACAGCCAACCACAATTAACCAAACAAAAGAGAGCAAAAAGGCCACACATTGCAAACAAAAAAGAGAAAAAACAGAAATAGTGGAATAGCACACAAAAAATGTTAAGAACTTAAATATTAACACAAACATACGATTTCAGTACCTTGTGATGACGGCAATACAATACAGGATATTTATAATTGTTAGAACAAAAAGAGCAAAGTTTATTAGATTTTCTCATAAAAAAAATTGTTACAGCTGAGTCCACACATTCTACGTTTAAAAGCGTTTCCATATCTAATGATCACAATTAGGTCCAAATCATTGGCCAATAAATTCAAAAATATTCAGAGCTTTTTGTTCGCAGACTGCAAATATATGGATAAAAATTGTAAATTATCTGGTAAAACTATCCATAAGTTGTGGAAGAATGTGCAAATGATCATGAATCACCCAACATAAAACCATATTTTTTTGTCATATAACACAACTGTGACTACAAAAAAGACAAGTTTAATCTTCTGTGTGCAGAGAAACTTGTAGGTGTGATCATTGTTATAAAAAAAATTTACTAAAAAAACAGTTTACTTAGTGACTTTAAGAGTAGTACTTAGAATATATAAAAGTTATTATAAAGACACATACAATATGATGTAGAATATATAGTTTTAGATGGCCCAAATCAATCTACAGAGAAGTAAACTGGTGACCATGGAGCTAATGATAGAAGCCAGAGAGCGGAACATCGCCATATCTCTGATCCAGGCGCCAAACTTGGGGGGCGATTTGAAGGATGAAGAATTACCAAGGCGCGAGACTCTGCCAGTGTGCGGATGATAGAAGCTGAACTGTGAAAGTGGCAATTGCAGTATATGACAGCAAATTAGACGTCATCCAGTACCCAAAACTGACCAAACATAACATCGTGGTGGTGGGAATCCGGTCTAGCCATTGGTGAATCGTTATGGTCTCTTCATAATTCGCACCGGATCAGCCTACCGGCTCATACCTGGGACAGCTGCGATATATAAAGAAGAAAGTGGGCCCAAGATTACTGTTAGTCGGAGGCAATACAAACACGAAGAACACCTGGTGGGGCAGCAAAAAGGATGACCTTAGGGGAGAAGAAATGTCCGGGACCCTGGAAGAGTTGGACCTTCAGGTATTAAACAATGGAGATACGCCTACATTTGAGACTGTGAGGGGTGGGAAAACGTACACAAGTTGCGTGGACCTCACGGCATGCTCAATGGATGTGCTTGACTTGGTGGCGGACTGGCGCGCAGAGCAGGGCCTGATCACATCGGACCATAACTGTATTTTTCTAAACCTGAAACTGAAAAGCGAAAAGGGGTTGCGTGTGGAGAGGATGACAAGTATCAACGACAAGACGCATTCTACCTCGAAGATAGGGAGGAGGGAGAATATAAATACCACCATCGCATACGTGAATCCGCAAACAGAGTAAACGCCGAAACCGAAAACGAAACACATGATCTGCCATTCACCTTTACAGAATTAAAGGCCACAGTACGGGGGTTTAACCCAAAGAAGGCCCCAGGAGCGGACGGTTTCACGGCGGACATCTGCAGTCGAGCGATTCTCCAGGATCCAGAATTGTCCCACTCCTGAGGATGGGGGGTTGGACATTGGCATGTCCAAAGAAATCAAAATCCTCGGATTAACTTTGGACAGCAAACTGACCTTTAATAGCCATGTCGCATATTTAGCCAGAAAAGCCCTTAATGTGAACAAGAAACTGTCCATGGCTGCAAAGTCCTCATGGGGCCTCTATCCTGAGGTAATAAGGATAATATACACGGCCACCGTCGAGCCGATTATACTCTACACATCCAGATTTTGGGCTCCAGCCGCTTTGAAAATTGGTATTAGGAAAATTTTGGATGCTGTGCAGAGGGGTTTTTCGCCCAGTAGATCATCAAATCGCACCGAACAGTCTCATTACTCGCGGATATAGGGATACTTCCTCTGTATCTCCGCACACTAGAGGCAGCCACCCTGTATGAAGTGATAAGAGGGTCATACCAGCCGGTGACAGATAGAGAGGCGGAGAGGGTTGTGCCCTTTACGAGGCTGTCACACCCGGCCCTGAATATGGATCTGGAGTTTGTTTGTGTCGACAGCCAGGCGGAACTGGAGAGGTGCAACGTGCAGGCAGTACCGAATTTTTACGGATGGCAGCTGCATTAAGGGCAAGGTTGGAGCTGCACTTTCCTTTTGGGACGGAGCAGCCGAAACCAGATCCGTAAAAATGTCTGACTACTGCACTGTGAACCAGGCAGAACTATTGGCCATATTCAAGCTACGTGTGAGATCCTCAAACGAATGGAGTCGAGCTTTGGCAGTAGAAATCTGCAGAGTGCCTTTACACAGAGCAAGGCTGTGTTTTTGTTCTGGGTGAAAGCACACGTGGGACTGCCAGGGAATGAGAGGGCAGATGAACTGGCAAAGACCGCAGCAACCGCTTTGCGGAGGAAAACGGACTATGATAAATGCCCGATCTCCTTTGCAAAGCGGCAGTTTCGAAACGAGTCGCTCCAAAAGTGGAGCCACCGCTACAAAATGGAGACACCGCATCAGTGACCAAACTATTTTTCCCAGACCCGGTAGCTTTTTATAAAACTATTAAAGCGATCAAACCAGCAGGCGTGCCCACAAAAATCCTTACAGGACATGGCGGCTTTGCACAATATTTCAAAATGTTTAAACTCAAAGACAGTCCAGCATGCGTGTGTGAGCCAGATATAGAGTAGATGGTGCAGCACATTTTCACAGACTGCCCTGCAACAACAAATGTAAGATTTGTCGCTGAGCAGGAACTTGGTTTTAAAATAGTTATGTATAATATATTAATTATTATTATATATAATAATAGGTACTTGCTGGCCTTCAGAGTCAGCGTGGTCTTCCACTTTCCACCTTGCTCCGAAGAAGTATAATGGATGGCGTCCCTGTGGGGATTACCGTATGTTAAATGCACGTACGATTCCCGACAGTAACCTCATCCGTCATATTCATGACTTTTCTCATGACTTTGCTGGATACACCGTATACTCAACCCTGGACTTGGTGAAACTGTATAATCAGGTCGCGGTTTTCCCGGAGGATGTCCCAAAAAGGGCAATATCCACACCGTTTGGTATTTACAAATTTCCGTTTATGACGTTCGAGCTTTTTTATGGTGGACATTCTTTCAAACGGTTTGTGGATGAAACGCTGAGAGTTCTGGAGTTTGTTTACAGCTTCCTGGATGATTTATTGATCTTCTCTAGGGAGCAGGAAACCCACCAGCACCATATTTGCCAGGTCTTCAGCAGACTCCAGCAGTACGGCATGGTCGTTAACACGACTAAATACGTCTTTGGTGCCTCAGAAGTAATGTTCCTAGGCTACACCGTGTCAGTCAAAGTTGCTTAACCTCTAGCAACCAAAGTCGAGGTCATCAGGGAGTTCCTGACGCCAAAACGGTAAAAGAACTTCGCAAGTTTCTTGGCATAGTAAATTTTTACCGCAGATTTGTCGGTGAAGGATTTCCACCCTGTTTTTTTTGCGTAGGAGGAGCAGGAAGCATTCCAGGCATGCAAAGACAGTCTCTGTCAAGCCACTATGCTTGCCCACCCTGACTATAACGCCAAGATCACCTCATCTCGTCACCGACGCTTCACAGAGCGCAAAAGGCGCCAGTCTTCAACGTCCAAAAGATGACGCGTGGCAACCGTTGTCATTCTTTTCTCGCAAGCCAGCTCAACAAAAGTACTCAGTTACGACCAAAAACTATTAGCCATTTAAGAGAGTGTGAAACATTTCCTCCTTCGCACTTCGTGATTTATACCGATCATAAGCCCTTGACCTTCGCATTCCACTCTCGTAAAGACAGTTATTAACCTAGGCAGTGGCGACACCTTTATTTCATCTCGCAATTTACCTCGGATATAAGGCATTTTGGAACAGAACAACATTGTCGCCGATACATGATCCCGCGTAGACGAAATAACAAGTGCTGTCGATCACAAGACACTTGCCCTCAGTCAAGCCTCTGACAAAGAGTTAAAGCAGCTTCTTGATAGTGAAACATCTCTTCACACCAAGAAAATTAAAGTTCCTGGCACTTATATGGGCCTCTTTTGCAATGTCAACAACTCAGAGCTCAGACCGTATGTACCCAATGAATTTCGAAGGCAAGTGATGCAGAACCTTAACTCATTCAGCCAAACTGGGGCTACAACGACAGCTAAATTAGTCACAGACAAGTACGTATGGCCAGGCGTCCGAAAGGACTGTCGCGAATTTGTTCGTGCTTGCTTACCATGCCAGCGCTCCAAAATCACAGCCATGTTCCTTCGCCAGTTGGCAATTTCAAACTTCCTACATAGATAGAAACCTTATCTCCACAGAGATCTCATCCCGAGATTTCATCTCATTGCCCGAGAGACATTTTGACTGATAATGGAAGGCAGTTTGAACTTGGCCTATTCAGGATCTTGGCAGAGCTGGTAGGTTTTCAGCATAGATAAACCACTAGCTACCATCCCGCCTCAAACGGGATGATAGAAAGATTTCACCGTCAGCTGGAATCAGCTATTATCTGCCACTCCTCCTCGAACTGGGTAGACTCTCTCTCACTCGTCTTGCTAGGCGTATGCAGCGCCTATAAAGAGGACCTTCAGACACCATCCACTAAAATGGTTTATGGAGAACCCCTTTGTCTGCCCGGCGAGTTTTTCCAACCAGAAACCGAGAAACCGTAGACTTAACCGACTATATTTCTCGGCTTCGCAGATTTTCTTCGCCATTACCAGGGTCACGGCACGGCACGCGTCCCACATTTATTTTCAAGGCCCTAGCTTCCTCGTCTCACATCTTCTTGCGTGATGACACTAGGTGGTTCTTTGAAACCCGCTTACTCTGGCCCACACGAGGTTATGTCACGGGGGGGACAAAGTTTTTCAAATTCGCATCAATTGTACAAAAGTGGCAGTATCTATAGACCGATTATTCGTCTACATACTGCATACTCCAGACAAGCTCCAGATACTAATACATGCGCCACCTACAACCCACATACACTCAAACACACCTCTTGCCACTCAAACACATAGTAACACACACACAAACAGCGCTCACACTAACACTCCTTCTCATCTTTACTCTAACCAACTCCCAATCAAGAAAACGCGTTCTGGGCGTCCTGTAAGATTCCCTGACAATTATCGCCCTAAGAACGGTCTGGAAAGGAGTTATTATGTTAAAATGTTCTATATTAAATATTGTGTAAATAAAATATAGGAGGTATATCTCTTACTTTATAAACGCATATTATATCTATTCATATAAATATATATTACATAAATATAGAGCCATCAATAATATTATATACTTAATGAATATGTATACTTAGCTGGCTGCAGGTGATAAGCCTATTGTCGATGTGCGCAATAAAGTGAAGTCCAGGGACGTGAAACAACGAAAGAATATCTCTAGAACGGTTCTGGCTCGCATCTTAACATATAAGGAAACATTATATTGATTGTAGCTTAGGCGGCGCTCGTTTGATTTAAGCGAGGTTTTACGGGCGGCAATTTCTCTAGAAGCAGTTGTACCGTACGTAAATTATTCTCACCAACCACCAGGAATTACCTAATCGACAGGAGTAGTCTCTCCTGAGGCCGTCGCATAAATATATCTTCGCTCAGGTAGGTAATTAAGATAACTTTTGTAAGAAATTTGTCCACCCAAACTTTGTTTGTGTGAATAAATTTCATGCGGGCGGCCTTACGAGTGCTTCAGAATGCTGCAATATTTTAGTAAAAAGGTCTATATAAATTAAGAAGAAAATAATTTAAATTTGAATATATCGAATGACATAAATAATCGAAGAAACAATACATTCTGACTTGCTTCTGACCATCATCGGAGTAAGATTTAATATATTTAGTGAATGAATAACTTATTTATATTACCTCCCTTATCAAAAACGGGCTATTGAAACATGGGAGGCTGGTAATTCCGCGCACTGTACTCCGAACAATCGAGTCTATTCGTCTGGTTATTTATTCGTGGTTAATAGGCGATTCAGTTTTCAGACCTACTGAATGACTCAGGTGCTCTCAGGACACCTTTCGTTTCGGTCAAGAACCAACTGCCAAGTGACACCACTGTAACGATTGCCCCGTCCAGATGACTTGCAAGATGTATTGCAAATATGCTATGACTAAATATCTCTACCTGTGTAGTTTTTTAATCGAATAATTTCATATTCATCGCGTTGACCTACATATATTCAAACATTTTCAGATCTTTATCATCATTTGTATAAATCTTTCAAATCCTACGGATCAGCTGTCGATTTCGTATAAAAACTATTTTTTTTTAATTTCCGGTATATGGTGTCCATGTCTATAGCGTTATTGTCACTAGAGTATTCTTACGGAAGCGTTGGGTGACGGGTCACTGACTTCCCTCATAAATGATTTTTTTCCCTTCTACTAGCGCGCGTTTGTCGCTGACTATTTCTGACAGGTACTATATGTATGTTTCCATTTTGTATTTGGTTTTTTAATGTATCTCCTTATCTGCACTTCCTTTCCATCTTTCTTATCTTGTTTCATCTTTTCTAGAATCAGATTGTTTTATGACATTTTATTTAAATTTTTTACATCATTTTTATTACTTCTTTTTAAAGAAACCTTAATTTTTTGTCAAATTTACTCCTTCCACTTTCCTTCTTGATGTCTTTCTGCTCTATTATCTTTATTCTTTGAGATCATATATTGTTCATACCTTTTTCTTTATGTCTAGATTCTCTGTTTATTCGCTTGAAAACACTTGTCTCTATTTCTAGATTTTTTCTGTCTTTATGTTCCTTACTGCGCTCTGTCATTGTCTTTTATCGTCAGTCTTTTATAATATTTCATTGGGGATCAAGTTTTCTTGCTTCTTTTCTTTCATTCTCTTTCTTGTTGGGTTCATACATTTCCTTTCGTGTTTCACGCATTTTCCATTTTTATATCTTCCCTCAGTCCTTTTCTTTCTTTTCGTGGTATGTTGAACCAGATTATTGTTACAATAGTTTGGCAACTTACGTCAATCCATCCGTATTTATTGTAATCAACAAATACTGCCTTCTCAGTTCCAGTTTACACCTTTCTTGTCTTATGTTTTTTCCAGTTAACCACCAGACTGGTTTGAAATTTAATCCTTACCAAATAACAATATTTGCCTTGGGTTAAATTCAATAATTTATCTTTTTTGGTTGGTGGTTATAGACTGTCCTTTATTCTTGCCCCTCACAGTAGCCATGATTATCTTCCCCCGCAACGAGCTTGCTATTATCTTTGGCTGGTGGGCTTTGCATGATAATGGGAAGATAGGTCCGACGGCAATGGTTCCGGACTTTCCATTCTGTAAAAATGTAAAGTGTCCGACGCCACCGTCGTTCCTACCCCCCCTACTAGTTAATTAAAGCGCGCATACACTTCTGTAAAAGAAATCTCTCTCCCCTACCTCGAGACAAAAGGGTGGGTATGCGGTAAACTGTAACGGTAACTGTTTCTCAAAGTTTTCGTCGTCCGTTCGGAGCGGTTGATGGCTCAATCGAAGCGGACAAATTAGCGGAGTCTATTGACACTAAAAAATTCATATGTGCAATGAAAACTTTTGAAAATATTCAAGAAAAACACTAATTTAAACCAAAAATTGCCGGATTTACATTAAGTATTGCAAAATTTTCCAACACCGTTTTCCCGTGGAGGGGTTTTTAGTGCCATAAAAGACGCGCAGGAACACGGTGCAGATGATGGTATAACAATTTTGAAGAGTATTTGCAAAACTAATTGTTTAATAAAATTTTGAAAATAAAAACTACCAAAATCGACTCAATTTATATGAAAAATTGAATTTTCCGTCAACAACGATGTACCAAAAGGTGTTATTTAACCTTCTCGGATCAGCAAAAACCTAAATACTCACAGAAAAATACAAAACAATATATTATAACCTATTAAAACAGGTCAGAACGGTATTTAGTCTATCAAATTCCTATCAAAAAGCGAGTTTTCCGGGATTTCCACGAGATTCAAAAAAGAAAATTTCACCCGAACCTTGTAATTAGGTGCAAAGATCACGAAAATCGGCCTGCAAAAACTCAATTAAATATATGTATTTGTATAATCCCTCATAAATGGTTGAGCAGAGCTATGGCTGGATCTCGCGTTTACTTCTAGTTTCTTGCCAGTTCTTCTTTACGAAACTGTTTCCGAACTGGTGGCTGAGTTATGCTTTATTTAACGTCAACAAGAAAAAGTAATTGTCAATGTTAAATCAATATTAGAATTAGAATTTGATTGTTATTTTTTTTAAAAGAAAAGCAAGCCATTCGGTATATTCTCAAACGGAATTGAATAGGTGACTCCTGAAAGAATAATAATTAATCAATATAAAACAAAAATATTATATTATTGGCTACGGCAACATTTATAGTCCATTTCAATATTCAATTTAAAGCGTCGGTAGCGCAGTGGTTAAGGCGCTGGCTTCTCGATCTTGAAGTCGAGGGTTCGATTTCCGTGAATGCCATATGTACCGATGAGTTTTTACAACTTAAGTACATAAAGCCGACTGCTGTTACGTCGAAGGAAAACAGCGTGAGAAAACCCACACACCTAAGAAATTATTTCTAAGGTATATGTAAAAGTCTACCAACGCATAGTAGGCAAAAGTCGTGGACTATAAATGGCCTAATACCACCACTTTTTGGGTGAGGCTGATGTCCCCTGCAATGGAAAATTGAATTGTTTCCCTGTCGTGAAAACAATTCAATGTCTATTTGTGTAGTTCTTTAATCAAATAATACCATATTCATCAAATGTCAACCTACAGATATTCAAACATGTTTAAATGTAAATGTATAAAACTTTCAAAACAATTCTTCTTTGATACCACAATTAAATTTAAAATCATTTACTTTGCGGAACAGGAGATGCCTTCATAATAAATAACATTTAACTTTGACTTGTGAACGTGACGAACGTGCTAGGATCTGCTGTGACTTATAACTAAGCCAAGAAATGAAACGAATAAAGCCAAGAAATGAATAATAATTTTTATAGCAGAGCTGTACTATATTTAGAAAGTTATTCTAAACGTAGTTACATTTTAAAACTTACTGTGCACTGTGTCCAGACATGTAAACTTATAATGTGTTTTTTTAAGATTATTTATCATAATTTGAGTTAACAAATGCGCAACGGGTTAACCAATTTGTGAATATTTCACGAGTATGAAGCACTAAAAATAAATTTCAAAGTTCCATATATCCAGTTAACATACTTACGATTATTTATAAGCGTATTACCTACTCAACTGACGTTCATTTTGGTATAGACGGTTCGTAACTTTTGTGTAGCAGCCATCGTCTTGTTGAAGTGATTCTCGTTGCTTTGAGGTGCGTGTACAATCAGTACACAGTTGCTGTATGTAAATAAATATAAATACACAAACTGTATGGCCGCAAATTAAGAAGAGCTTAATAAACATATGTGTCTGATCATCAATATTGAAGACTTTAGGGGGGTGAAACATGTTATTTTTTATGGACAAATCACTATACCAATTTTCTCTCCTCCTTACCATATTGAAATGGCAGCCATTTTTTTTTTTACTTATTTGAATTTTGGAAGTATTCACTTCTTTTTGGTTGTGCCACTAACCAAACATATATTCACAGCTTTGTTATAAAGTCACGTTTGTCTAGTAACTTACAAGGGTAAAATTATAAGGGTAGCTGATGAGAACCCTTCTAGCAGCGTTATCTTGTGTGCAGCTGGCTAATGAAGGTAGTAGTAGTCTACATACGCCTTATAAGGCTGAACGTTAAAGCATTATCAAGAGTATGAAAAATATGTTATTAGTAGAGTAAAATCAAAAGCGTTGAATAAAATACTGTAGGTACAGTTTGCACGCGAACTCCGAGGAATGGTGGTGTGTAAGAAATAAACAAGATGAGATCCAACTCCTTTTTGTTAACTTGTGTAAAAATGAAGGAAAATGAGAGCGATAAATAATTTAATGATCACGTAGGTAAGCATCTTTAGTTATGCATGGACTAAATTAAGTGACAGTAATTAGTTTATTTGAATTTGTCGTTGAATGGTACGTCTTTGTATTGACAGATGTGTCAAGTCAATCTTTTTAAAACCGATTACCTACTAGTCTAACGATTCTTGCTCGTCATCATTCCTTTTGTAACAGGTACCTAATTAAAACGCGTTATAAACTATTTTGGTTTTAATTAGAAAGTATAAGCTCTAAAGCCATCAAACCAGCAGCCACTTAAAGACGGCGTGACAGGATTATTTATCTAAATAAATTAGGTCTACCTAATCAATTATTATCTATTGAAATTACTTACATACAGCAGCAATTGGTTCTGATGTGTTGAATTCGCTCCCGGTGTTTTTTAAATACACACAAAATATTTTCTACATTGTGTACACAAAACCTTGAAGGCGATGGAAAAAAGTAAGTAAAACTAAACTAAAACCACCAATTCCATTGGTGTCACTCTTGTTCCTGGAGTGGGAAAATAACGGCTGCTGTAAAGACGGTGTCAGCAAATGACTAGATGCGCTATGGTCCTTGCATTGACATCTCAAGGTGGCGTCAAAGTTCACGAAATTTGATAATCGCACGAATATTTTGCCTTACCATAGTTAAAACATGTGACCTGCACAGTGGGTCATCAGCCAAGGCTAAGATCGCTTACACCACTTGCTAATCTAACTTATTTTTGTGAGTTTCTACTGGGGTTTACTTATTTATATAAATATTCCGAAACATTTTCCTTAAGCGAAATTAGTTACGATGCTTTTAATTTAGCTGCTTGTTATTTTACCGTCAAATTGTTTCGTCTCAGAGTAACATTATAAATCAGTCACAAATTTGAGCAGTTTTTGTTATCTTCTTAGCATTAAAAGAAAGAAAGAAAGAAACCTTTAATCTAAATTGACGTAGACTACATTGTAATTTCAACAATGATTTAAGGAATACAGCGGATTCTCACCACGATTTTTATTTTAGCACTATTGCAAGTATTGCAACCAGAGTTGATTACGGAGCTAATGGTGCTCTCGAGTTTTAAAATAAAATTTATGATAAAGGTCCCTTAATCTCTTAAACTATTGTTGAAATAACATTTATTTTTGGCTACGGATTCATCAGCATTGCTTAAAAGCAAGTTACAATTTTCCATATTTTTTTTTTCGAAATCTACTATTTATTTATGGCCTTAATGGCTTTTAAATTTCACTTGACTTTGTAGCTTAGCGCTGAGGGCGCCAGATTTTCCAACCTGATAAGAGAAATGGTTTAAATTGCAAAAGAGAGCTAAATCCTCATTTTCTACAATCCCTTTGTAATACTTACAGTTCCCGTATAAATACTTGAGGTTTAGACGGTCGGGCTTTTAGGAGATTAGCTTTTACAGCGATTAGTTTTCTTTTGTCTTTGACACTTTCATTTTAAAAAAGTATATTGCTTATAGCCACCAGACACCAAATAAAAAAAATACACCCTTATTTTAATTTCATTTACATTTTTTGTGAAGAAGGAGTCACTTGGTATTTGTCTACCAATGATAGCGAGTTAGCGAGGAACAATTAATTAAACTAAAATAAATTAATATGTAAAAGTACTTACTCTACGAGCAAATGTAATAAGCACAGATTTTATTTGAGAACCTCAAACAGAAAACATTTGAAGTACGAAATGTTTATTTCAAACACACAGATACAAATATTTACTGAAAATATGCTCAAACTTGATACAGCATTTTAGTTTATGAAGCATTTACATATATGGTACGTACATTTTTCAAGCGAGCTTTGTGGCTTTGGGAGAGGTAAAATTATAGTTAGCTACAGATGCTAACTGATGTGGTCATTAAATTACTTATCGCTCGCATCCATGATTTTTATACAACTTAACTAAAATACGTTGGATTTGGATAGACCGTTTATTTCTTACAAACCACGATTCCTCGGAGCTCGCGCGCAAACTTTACTAACTGTATTTTATTAAACGATTTTGACTTTACCCTATCAATTACAAAATTTTCACACTCTTGATAATGCTTTAATGTTCAGCCTTATAAGGCATATGTTGATCAGGCTGTTTCAATAGCCAGCTGCACACAAGATAACGTTGCTAGAAGGATTCTCATTAGCTACCCTTGTAAATTATAATTTTACCGTTGTAAGTTACTAGACATGCGTGACTTTATAACAATAGCTTTGGATATAACAAAAAAGAATGAAATAATTAATACTTTAGCCATATTTCATGGTATCCTGCCTTTTTGCCGAAAATTGTTTGGCCGATTACTACTTGCCAACCAACGTTTCACCTATTTTTACTTTGACAACTAACGATTATCAAACTTTTGTATGACGACGTTTCATTTGGTAGAGTTATTGTTAAGCTGATTATTATAATGACACGTTTGGGGCATTTATCATTTGTAAAATTTTTCACTAGGCCAAACAACTATTAGACGAATAACGTTTTGTCAGTGTAACAATTCCATTTTTATACATTGATATAATGATAAAAAAATAAACTTATTTTTACATGCATTTTTTATTGGGTGTAATTTAAACGGTCACCAAAAATGTTTTTAAGACCCTAAGCTTAAGTACCAAAAAACACATAACAGAATAATTGCAAGTTTTGTACAAATATTCTTTTTGCTACTCAAAATGGATAAATGGCCACCAAATGTTAGGTTACACTCCGCTAATGAACTTTGAATTACGAAATCGCGATGTATGTAAGTTCAAAATTATAGAACTACGATGTACATTAGTTCGAAAGTTCACTGTAGTGACGTTCAATTGGGTTAGGTTAGGTTTGTGTGTAGTTTTCACGAAAAGCGATTTTGGTTCAAAACGAAAAAAAAATAGACACTATCATAGGAATTCGAAACTTCGCTATAGAAATTGCCTGAAACAAATAAAAATGTTGAAATAAGTATAGCAACAGACATCTAACTAGGTTAGGTTAGAGTATAACAAACAACGCTCGAACCGAGCGAGCGAAGCGAGCGTGCCACGGCAGCGTCCGGCGAAGAGCCAGAAGCGAATCGCTTTTGCAAAAAAGAACAGTTATATAAGTTAAGGTCATAAATATATTTGGTAAACAATAAACAACTTAATGAATATTATACTTACTAAACATTCGCTACTTGAAATTTGGCATTTTGAAAAGTGTCATTATAATAAGCCGACCAAACATAAATTTTGAAACTGTTAGGTTGGCAAAGAAAACAAAATTATAAGATAAGTTAGCAAATGATTATTCGGCGAAATAAAATTCTTTGAAACGTAAATTGGAAATTGGTAACCGGCCCCATAGGTATTTCATCGTATTTTAACATAGGCTAAATATCGAATTGCGTGAAACGCTTTAGTAGGTACACTGAAGTTTTTGATAAAACGATTCAGTAGCTAAAATGATTTCAGGTTATTCTCATTTCAGAAACCTAAATATAATGAGTCAAACATTAGAATAAAATCAATGATAAAATTGACTCCTTGCAAATTAATTTTGTGCCTATTTTCTCATAATCCTTTTTAGAAATCAATTGAATCATAGAAATGATTCCATATTTATGAATAATACTCTTAACTTACGAAGCGACGTTCGCTGTACTTGTAGTGGTTAGTCTCCAAACACGCTACAAAAGTGTGCGTACGGATCGAACTCGAACAAATCTCGCAGCCACTCAGACATACACCTTGTTTGTACACATGGTCATTTGTTTACTGCCAGTAAAGCGAACGTTGCCTCGAGAGATAAAAGTACTGACATATTATAATAATGCGCTGAGCTTACCGCGGTCGATTAAATTCGAGCTTACCGCGGTCGATTAAATTCGATAGTGGTTCGCGAGGCTCGGGCTGTTTTTCTGGCTGGGTACTTGACGCTTGGCGCCTGCTACGCAGTTAGCTCTGCGGCCGGCCCCAGCCGGTCGTAACGTAGTCAATCCCGCACTCTGTGCACCCCTCGCATTAAAAACCTCACCTCGGTGAGTGCAGCAACAACAGGGTTGAGCTTACCACGGTCGATTAAATTCGATAGTGGTTCGCGAGGCTCGGGCTGTCTTTCTGGCTGCGTACTTGACGCTTGGCGCCTGTACGTAGTCAGAGACTCGCTCTGCGGCCGGCTCCGGCCGGTCGTAACGTAGTCAATCCCGCACTTTTAGTGCAACCCAACTTCGTTCAGGTCTACGGCCGGTTTTTGTTGTCAATTTATTGGCAACACACTCCGTAGTAGACTCGCGTTTGATCAGGTGGATACTTAACGGTGACAACTTAGCCTGATAGCGTTGCCCCGGTGCGCTTCCAAGGCCCTTCAGGCCAAGGAGAAACCGGCTGACCCGATCCCATTGCACTTGGGCCTTTCCCAGGGTGACGGTACAGTGCTGCCCGAATTAGGGGCACCACTTCGCGTCGTCCCCAGCCCCCCTACCGCGGGTAGGGAGGTTTAGGTGCTAGGTTTGCTAGGGAACCTAGGCATTCTTATATATTTATATATTTTATATTATAGGACCAAGCTCTCCAATGGACCAGCAAAGCTTGGTAAACTTTGCTAGGTCGTTCGCCCAGGCGCTCGTTGCGTCCGGCGTCACCATTTCCAATGACTCATTAACGCAGGCTTTACAGGCATTTACCGCGCCCCCGGCCCCTCAGGCCTCAACCCCGGCCCCTCAGGCCTCAACCCCGGCCCCTCAGGCCTCCGACGTCCAGACCCCTCAGGTCTACAGCTCTCCCGTGTCTCCCGCCTCGTCCGAGATGGACTGCGAATCGGTCGCATCCTCTCACGCGTCGCGTCGCAAGCGTACCGCTCCCGGGAGCGACTCCGAACCCGCGTCTGATACGTCGTCAGATGCCGTCACCTTAACCGGCTCTCCTGAGCCCGCGTTTCAACTTGTCGCCAAGCGCTCCAAGAAGCGCTTGAAGAAAGCTTCGGTATCATCAATACCCGAGCCTTCCCCGGTGTCTTCAACACCAGCCCCCGCGCCGTTAAAATCGCTCGAAGTAACCGCGCCTCCGTCGGTCCCATAGAAGCCAGCGACGCGCTGCGCTCCCGTCCCTCCGAAGCCTCAGCTCCCTCCTGACTTATTCCTTCTCCAGGAGACATGGCTTACTCCAAACCGCTCCAGGGGATACGCTATTCCTAAGTACGCGTTTACTCGCAACGACAGGCCCAACTCCGACGGTTTCGGCGGCACCGCTATATATTACAAAAGAGGCTTCCATTGCTGTCCTCTCCCTACCCCTCCTCTCCTCAACATGGAAGCCACCGTGTGTAGATTGGCTATGACTGGTCATCCAACCATCATCATAGCTTCAGTCTACATACTGAGGCTATTAGAGGCCCCTAACTCTCCGCTCGCGATTTGGCCCGACCAATTAGATAGCCCGGTTAAAATAGATTCACTAGTCAATACTCTAACTGATGCTATTAACTCAGCGATCAACGACAACGAAATTATTGCTAAGCAAGGCAAACCCGCGCTTCCCTTAGCCGTTAGCAATCTCATTAAAGCTAAAAACGCGGCTCTCCGGAGAGCCAAGAAATATCCCACGCCCGCATATAGAACAGCTGCGAACCAGCTTCGACGTAAAGTTAAATCTTGCCTCGCGGAACTCCGAGACACGGAACACGCAGTTAACTTTAGATCTCGAGGCCCTTCAGGCCGCAAATCCTAATTCTAACGTAAATTCTAATTCTAACGTAAATCCGAATTAATGCAATTTTATTTTTCATTTTTAATGTTTTTTGTTTATTTACTTTTCATTTTTGAGCACCTTCAGTGCTATGTAAATCTCAGCGGGTGACCCCTTAAGGGTCCCGCTAGCGCGGCCTCTTTCTCCAATTGGCCGTCGCTCAGACGAAGGCTGAGTGGCAAAAATGCACGAGCCGACAGGGGGTTTTTTAGTGGGTATGGTTCTGGTAGGCGTCGGGACGAGTCCCACATAACTTCGATCGCGCGCGCGGAGTATGCGTCAGAGCATTTTTTATGTCCTCCTGCCCTTCCCGTGGAGGGGAACCAAAAAAAAAAAAATGTTAATGCACAAAAGTTGCCGGAAGAACAACTAAGTTTTGAAAAGTTTTTGAAGTGTCGGCACGGACTAATAAAGGTCGCTACTAAACGAATTCCTTGTTATTCAAGAACAACATTCTTGGCTTCCTACAGGCTTTGAACATGCAGTTTTTAAAATTCACTTGGCAATTCGGTATATAACCGATATAATTCGGTATATTTAGAGTACAATTTTTTTTAATTGACCTATTAATCTTTTCCTTAGTATCTAAGAAACCTACTTAATGTACCAACCTAGTTTGTTTCATGGTCATCCAGCGCATAGTAAGGCAGTGCCCATATGTAAAAATAAATAACAAAGAATTGATAACACCAATATCACATATATCAGATCATCATAATATGGCCAAGTACATACATCAGTTGGTGTAAGTAAAAATGTCAGCTCTAATTTTCTTTTTGTCCTATTATAAATCCTATTATTTATGTCCTAAATATACATTATTATATATTACCTGTGTATTTAATCACACAAAACACACCATATACACTATGCATTTGGCATAGTCAGTGGTCGATGTGCGATTCGCGGCACGTGGCGTCCGGTGCGCTGACGGAAGATCAGCGTTCCGATTCACGCAACACGTAAGCTGAGTCAGCGCCCTTTCACATTCTCTTTGCACATAAAACTCCTTTAATTTGATTATTCCTTGTACATACTCGTAGTAAATTTTTTTATTTTTAGTTCAAAAATTATTTGTAGTCTTTTTTGTAATTATGTGCAGAGTTTGTGAACAAACAAATCTATCTAGCTAATAAAACGCTGTCGTGACTTGACGGACAATTATTATTTTTCAACTATTACGAATCCTTCAAACTTTGAGCGTCTCTGACTATTTTGATAGGAATGAAATATTCTTGAACTTTATTTTGAAATAATATTAATTGATGTACAACGCTAACTTAGTGATATATTATATTTACTAACTGTATAGCCCCAAAGTAAGCAAAGCTTGTGTCATGGATGACCACACAGCGAAAATAAATATCAACAACCATGAACCGAGAACAAACATCTGTGTTCATCACACAAATCAACGCCCCGGCCAGGACTCGAACCTGGGACCTCCAGCGTATGAGATAGGGCTACTGACCACTACGCTACTCGGCCGTCACATTATTTGCCGTTGATGTTAATGGCAAATCCACCTCAGTCCAGAAGCTTGAAGACATCCTCGAAGCAGTGAACAGCTTCGGTGAAAGAACGTCACTTTGCCCTACATCTTGCTGCAGTTAGATAGGCTTCGATTTCTGATCCTGCAGACGGACTGACATGATGGCGTTCTCATCGCACTTAATCGCTCTGAGATATCTTTAGACTATGTTACTACTAGACAATATGGCTTTTAAGTTATGAAATGATTTTTAAAACCCGTCCAATAGTTTCAGAGTTTATCGATTACAAAACATACAAACAAATTTTCCTCTGTACAATAATGGTAAACAAATATAGAGTTTTCAGTAAAGCGAATCCATTCTACTTCTTATTCTAAGCACATATAAGGAATCCATCTGTCAGGATAAAATGAATTCCGCCTACCGTTAAATATTACCATCATGTCTGCAAAGATAAAGTTATTTGTTTTGACATTCAGATAAACGGGAGGTCCAACCATCGGATAAAAAGGGATTTAGAAGATAATCAATTTTTTTGTTAGCGGACTGTCCTTTACTTCACAAAAATAAAAAATGCTGGGTTCGGAATTGCCTTAATTAGAAATAAATATTAAAATGTGTCATTTGTAAAGAAAAAGAATACCCTGACTGAGAGGAAAACGTTTGCATTGGTTTAGAGCAAATTTTCAGCAAACATGGCTAAAAACACTCTCAGTGTGAAACTGGACCGCCTTATTGTCCTTCGAAGTTTATTTATCCGCAGCAAGACACAGGCGTTCTTCATTCTAACACTTAAAATACAGCTAACTCAAACATACACCTTGACTTTTATTGTAATCTTCATATCTGCAAGAACCCTTCAAACATGCTCTTCATCCCTCTTCACATTTACATAGTTAAATTTTTAATAATGAAATTATGGTTGGCTTTGGTATCCGTGATAATTTGATTTATCATAAAACTAGCGTTAAAATTAAAGTGGCACTTTTCACAAATGTTTCAAAATCTACCTGTAACGCATAACTTGGAGTTATTGTAATAGATTTATTGCTCCATATGTGTAACAGAAATATGATCCTCATGGTTGACTCTATTGCTTTATGCCTTTGAAAATACGGGATGTTATTAACAAATTTTTTGCCGGTCCGATTCCTAGTCATGGCAAGCTTATTTTTAAATATCGCAGAATGCCGTTTGAAGCCAGAAGTCCGGCCCTAACTTCCATGAATTTTTATGTTGTTATATGAAGAGTCTCGTGTACAGTGAGCCCAACCTGATTGTGTCAGTCGAAATAATTAATGCGGCGATGTGTGAATGAAATAAGAAGGACTTTATGATGTAGTAAATAATGGACTTTGTAAAAGAATGTGAAGATGTGTGCAAAACAGAGGTGGACATGTAATTTCGACTTTAAGATGTTTTGTTTTAACTTGAGAGTTGAGTAAATTTCTACTCACATCTTTGGAACAGCCAGGTGGGCTGTTTATAAGTTCATTATTACGTGTTAATTGATATATGATATCTCATCAATAAGATTTATCTAACAGACTTGTTTATTTATTTATTTATTATTATTCAGGCACACATACAGGTATCAATCAGAAAGAAATAAGTATATGTATTAATATGGATATTAAACAATCAAGATCTAGATCGGTACAAATATAATTAAAAATATTCTACCTACTAAACTCTACAGTTTATATTAAATCTATATAAGCATAAGTGATAATAAGTCCCTTACTTCTTCATGCTGAAATATAAAACATGCTTCATAAAAATCATAAATAAACTAAATGAGGTCAATCATAAAAAAACAAGATCAATTTCGATTAAAATATTATTAGGCAATTACCTCAATTGTAGAGACTGCTATCTTTTTTTAATTAGTGCTAGTTTTTTTGTTAAATATCTGCCATGGCTTTGAAAATTTGGCTTTGGCAATTATGGAACCCACAGAACACGGCATTATTGTTAATGTTCTAAATTAAATAGTAGAAATCTTGGACAACTAACTTTCTCGATTTATAATAGAAGCGCTCACGACCGAACGGCTTTCGCTGACGTTTGTAGATTTTCACTAGAGGTGGCACACCTTCACGCGATAACTACTAGTAGAAATAAAACATTTTTTTCAGCACTAAACAGCCAGCTATAAAAATGATAAAAAAGAGACAAAACACTTTTTACTGATGGCTCAAATTTTTAGCGATTAATTAATTAAATTAATTAATTTTTGGCGATTGCCAATCCAAAATGATTATTACCAAATACTCGTTTAGTGTCTGAGTACCGGTGAATCACACTAACCTGTATGTGTAAAAGGTAAATTAAACCACATGATAATTTTAAATAAAATTTTATTGGTCAAAACATTTATTTTTCTCATAAACAAAAATATTTATATCGAATATTTCAAAAACTTATAAGTACACTTAAAACTGAATTACGTCTATTAAATTTTTAAGTGTTTACATTGAATGAAATTCAGGTACATTCTTGTGACCTTATCAACTAATTTTGAAGATGATTAATATATTCTAGTAATTCAAATAGTCTAGATACATGTTTTATAGAACGCCCATTATTACGGCTTACAATGAAACTGGTAACAGCATGAAGCTTGCTCAGCAACAGACCGCTGCGATGTTAGTATTCCAATAATATTCATGGATAAGTAAAAGTTATGTGCATGTGTGCAAGCATGTATAAACAATATGTTTCGACGGAAATTGTGGTGGAAATATTAATATCAGTCATGAAGTCAATCACATCAAATCGAACACTTTTTTAGAAATAGAATGTAAGATTTAAAAGTGGACACAAATGTTGTGTCTAATTTCGTCAGTTAGTTTATTTTTACTAGAGATGAGCAACTTTATTTCAGTTCAACATGTTACCCGCCTAAAAATACTCAAAATATTAAATATGTACACATCGATTGGATTTTTAGTTTCGACTAGTTTATAATATAATAAAAATTATGATTGTATGATATTATCTTTTCGAATTTTTGAATTAGCTAATTTGATAAAAAGCTAGACTGTTAAACAATTACTTGCAATCTATTAGATGCCTAAAGCCGATCATCGTTCATTCAACGTAAATGTTTTGGCTGGCCTTTTTATAGGGGTTAAAGCAATCTCCATTGCCATTTAATGTAAACAACAGTTTGGTACTTTGTGTTTTATTTAAAATTTGGGACCTATCAACAGCGCTGCTGTCAGAATTAATTTATTGAAATATATTGACACAAACCACTCGATTTTGTGATACACTTTCAATATATACATTTTCTTTACGTGGCAAATATTGTCAAAAGTATTCTATTTATCATGTAGAATTTCAACACATCAGCGAAAAATTGAAGCTAATAACTTAAATACGTTTCATGCGTTAACCGCGTTTTAAAGTTGAACGAAACATTCAACGTTTGTCATCGGTCGCACAGCCTGTCTTTAAAACTAGGCGGCCAATTTAATCATCGTTTTATGTTGATTATGAACTTAACTGCATACTTATAGCACTTTACCATAAGTCAATAAAGTATATAATTGCAGGCTATTGCTTGTATAAAATGAAAAATAAATCAGGTACATGAAATGCCTTAAGAAGCATCAATATGTTTTGTGTTAAATCCGTTGAAATGTTTATTATGTTACTATCATTCAACGTTAAAAATAACTCTATCTAAAATAACACCTTATTTCTTCATGTCACAAATTATAACTTAAAATATTTTTTGGAATAGTTAATTATTTTATACAAAAATTATTTTTCATTAATACAATTCTTTAAGAATAATTGTTTCGTTTGATACAATTTTAATCCATTTACATCACTCATTTTACTTCAAAAATTAATATCATTTATTTCCGGAGGAGTAACATCCGATCTCTAATACTCCAATTCACTTAAATTCATTATTATTGTTCTAGATCTTAAGCTTTCCGCCCGTGTATGTACGCTGTAAAATAATAAATTGCTCATTAAAATATGACTAATAACTTGCAAATAAGTAATAAAAAATATAAATGTATACTTTATGAAACTATACATTTCTTAAAACATCATAAACAAAATTTTTTGTATAAGTTTTCAATTTAAGTGCCAACCCATACATTTTGTACACGTACACAGTACACGTCTAATCCAGGTACAATATAAAACCTCAGTAACTTTCAGTTTCTTAACAAGTACCTACAAATCTATACATGATGTCTTATATCAATAATAAGTTTCTCTGTATTAAGTTACCCAATAGAGCTTTGAGAGTATTAAACTCATTATACATTTGGAGTAATAACTACAACAAACTCAACCGAGGGTTGGCAGACTTGAACGTGCCCGCGAAGTAATTTCTTAGGTATGTGGGTTTCCTTGCGATGTTTTTCTTCACTGTCAAAGCAGTTGGCTTTCAGAAATTGCGTTATAAAACTCATTGGCATATTCGGCAGCCCCCGGGATCGAACCCAGGACTTCATGATTGAGAAGCCAGCGCCTTAACCACTGCGACACGCTTGTAAGGGGCACCAGCCACAAATTCGGGCCGGCACATTCGATTCGCAGAAAAGAATTTGTAGTTTCGAGAAATACACAAATATTTTCAAATTTTTTCAAATTTCTTGAATTCCAAATTTCTATTACTTTTTTCTAATATTTATATAGAAAAATAGGAATTCCTGCCAAGCTCTAAGGGATTAATGAAAAAATTATCTATAATTTAAAGCAAACGACAGAATCTGGTTCGATCGAATGGTTTCTTGTAAAGGTTGGCCTTTAATTAGGTTTATTACGAAAATTTTGAAATAACAATATAAATAACCTACAATTTACTCAAACGACTATCCTTATATATATACAGTATTAATTGAAATGGATCTCTGCATAAATTTTTCGCTTTGTAAAATGTGCGAAGTCGTTTTGATGTGGAGGATGTAGCCTAATATTATTCACCGTGATAATCAACATTTTTTAAGAAATATGCAAGTAAAAAGTCTAAAATGCGGCGGCGGGCGCAGTTGGATATTTTTCGATTATCAAATTTTTTTTTCCTACCATCGTAATGAGTAGCATGCGGGCACTTAGGACAACTAGCAAGCGAAGGCGGTCTCAACGACAGCGGGGGGCGCTGGCTCTGATACGACGGGCGCCAGTCGACACTTCTTCTTAGCTCTTTGACTTCCTCGGTACCTGTAGAACCGAAAACTGAAGAGGAATTAATATGTCCATTTAAAAATATGTATCTCAAAGTTTTGTTAGAGTTTGAGTATAGATTTTCAAACGTCTAGCTTGAGAACTTTGTACGATGATGGAAAGTTACTGGCCTACATATTTAATAATAAAATATAAGAACAGTATATTTTTGCAAATCACACAGAAAGATTGTTAGCTCAGCTCACTAGGACCAAGGACGACGATCGCAATTCTCCGATTTTACGAAATTCACTCAACGCTGAGTCATATGTTGAGCGCTAAGGCCACGAGCGCCGCAATGTATAATTTAAATTGACATACAAATCGCTACACTTCGTCAATTTCCCACAAGCATGGCATTTTTTTAAACCATAAGGTCCATTTGTGCCAACTAAGGCTAAGTTTTACTGGTTAATGATATTGCTACATCAGTCTCTACCTAAAAATATACAGAAATTTGAGACGTTATTGCTAGAGTAACCCCCTAACCCAGGTAAATCTAAGCGCTACCTACATATTCGGGCTGGGACATTCGGGTATCAATTCGCGGCTATTACTTCGCATGCGCTAGGCTAAAATCCGGGCGGCATTTTTCCCAAACGATCTACTACACATATAATCGAATTTGCTGTCTGACAGTGCCAATCATTGCAGGCCGAATTCGTGGGTAGCGCCTCTTAGACAACTACAAGTGAGAAAAGATTACCAAATTGTTGAATAATAATTACGTTAACGAGTAAAAACCTGATCTGGACCGGCTGCCGGACTGTGACTGGCATTCCGGCGGGGATTCCGGCAGAGGGCGCTTGCGTTTGAAACAGTTGTCCTTCCAGCGACACAGGATGGCCGTGCGGAAATATGTGCGAAACCTTTGGGACAAAAATTGATTTGTAAATGTGTACCTGACCTTTTGGAGATCTTTTGGCGGACACTACAGCCAAATCAGCTTGTTTAATTGTGTGAATTTGTAGAAGTAAAGTCAATGTACATGGTACACAAGACTGATTTGATCCGGTTTGAGTCATTGTGTGTTTAATACTACTGCAAACACAACACAAACTGGTTAGACTGTTCTTAAAATAGGACAATATTTTCAAAAAGATAACCTAAGGAACAATGCGGGGTATAAATACAAATATAGCCCCAAGAAAATTAAGATTGTATCCATATAATAATAATATTTTTTTTCTAACGATTCTATCATTTACTAATTGTACTTCCTAAACACTACAAAAAAATGCAACAATTTGAGGTATCGAGCAAAACTTCTCGATGGCTACTGAATGTCCAAAATATCTGTGTCTGTTTCGTGAGTGTATACTCATATGTACAGACAAAAATCATGTCAAAGCCTCGGTATTTCGATACTTATAAAAATACAAATAGTACTTAGGTTAGGTTAGATTAAATAGTAGATAGAGATTCATAGCTAATAATAGTAAGTCAAAGTAAAAAAACCCATCCTTGAACGGGAATCCAAATAATTAATGACACTTAAATCCGTATAAAAATTGCAATAATAATACTTATAGGTAATTAGTAAGCTAGTTAGTAGCTAACTTATAGGAGCAGCGCCTCTTCTAGCGTGGCTGTGATAACTATAATTGAAGGTGTTAAAATTTCGAATACAAAAATCGAATTTATCTATGACTACATGTAAAAAGGGCATTCCTTACAAGCTATATATGAACTAACTTTTCTGTAACTGACCCTTAGCAAAATTTCCAACTAGTCTAGTTATTAAGTCACAGTGTAAATTGCTGTGAACACTCAACTGATTCTCATTTAATAAAGGGTCGCGACAAACTGCTATTAGCGTAATTAAAAATTCCGCAGAAATCGCTTAAGTTATTCAAACTTGAAATTTTCCCAAAATGTTTTTTCATTATTTTTTACGGTACTTTGAGCCCTTATTCTGTTTCTTTTTTCAAGTCGAAAAACCCACAAATGACCTATTAACGATAACTTTTGGCAAAGCGATTCATTATTATGCTACCCTCCTTTAAATAAAAGAAACTTGGAATCTCATTTGAGGATATTTTTATACGAAAATTTCTAATCTAATTTTAATTTCTAATTTCTATCGCTATTTTGCTCAGTTTAGAATTTATATAAAATTGAATTTAAATATATATATATATATATATATATACACTTATATAATATATATATATATATATATATATAAATTATAATATATATATTATACTTTACCTAATAAATTAACATATGAAGTGCAAATAGAGCTATAATTTTTTAAATGTACTAGGCACCATAATATTTTTATCTAATCAAAACTACGTTTTATATTAATTTAAATAAATTGTATATATAACGTTAAAATGTATGCCAGGCAATACAGCTTGGAGTACCTTGGAAATATGAAGCTCACATTCAATATTTTGTCTAAATGTCACTTAATTGGTTGTTACATAGCGTAGTCTAATTTTTATTTTACGTTAGCCGTCAGAGTAATATGAAAGAAAACAACTTCAATATTTAAGTCAATATAGCTCTAATGAACATGAAGGAGGAGATACAAAATCTTATGTTAATGACTTTAATCAATTTAATACTCTTTTCGAGACTTTGTATGAAAAAGAACTTAAAATGACGATTAATTATAGACCACGAGCCCACGACCGCGACCGCAAAACGTTGGTTGGTAGATTATTTTACATATTGTTTTATAAGTTTACAAAAATAACATTTGATTTTTGGCCTTATTATATTTATGTGTGTTATAATGATGAAATAAAGAGTCTCGGTCTGCGTGCGTTCTCGAGCGCACGTCGATCGCAGACGCCTTCCCGCTCTATTAGCCCCCGCGCTAATTGAGCACCCAAATTTCACTGGTTGTTGTCGTAATATATAATTTCATAGTTGTATACCGTATTAAGTTTCTAACGCCGTTTTCACGGCGGACAGTGGCTCGTTAACCGTACTTCTAATAAGTTTCTAACGCCGTTTTCACGGCGGATAGAGGGTTGTTAACCGTACTTCGTGGAACGTGAGCTTCGTCGACGGGGATTCGTCGTTCCAGGACTTCAAGTGCCGTGTTCGAGTAAGTTATCCGCGTCGTTCTCAACCACCCTACTGCGTGTAGGGTGGTTTTAGGAAGTTAGTCATCGTTGTTAGGTTCATATATTGTCCCTCCCCAACCCCTCCGCAATGGCTTCCCTAAGCTTTGACGAGTTTAGGAAGAAGTTACTTGAAAGTACTGAAGGCATGTCTATAAATGCTGATAAGTACCGTTTCTTAGATTCCCTTATCCCTCATCTCATGACGTTAATGTCCACAATGGCCCCTCAGGCCACCCTAGTTCCCCAGACCCCTCAGGTCTTAGGCCCTCCCGCGTCCCCTTCCTCCAGTGACATGGAGTGCGAAGTAGACGCCCCTCCGCGCCGCAAGCGCGCACCCGCGACCGAGTCATCCTCGGACGCCACCCCAACTGGCCCTGAGTCTCCCTCTTTTACGCTTGTTAAGAAGCGCTCTAAGAAGCGATCGAAACAAGACCCGGCGCCCTCAACGCCCGTCCCCAAACCCCCTGCGGTGTCTTCAACGCCAGCTGCCCCGGTGTCTTCAACACCCGCTCCGGCCCCAACTTCTGTCAAGGCCAAGGTCCCACCACCCGTTTTCCTTCGGGAAAAGGGTAAATGGACTGAGGTCTCGACATTGTGCAATGAATGTATTAAAATCTTAGCCTCGTCGATAGACGACTTTCGTGCTTTAACAAAGCTCCTCACCGATAAGCAATATGCTTATCACACTTATGCTCTGTCAGAAGAGCGTAAGATCAGAGCGGTACTCAGGGCAGTCCCGTTCGAATAATCAAACGAGGCTATCCTGGAGGATCTGCAGTCCCAAGGCTTCCCGGCACTCGCGGTGCATAAAATGCACAGCAAGTACGGGAGACAACACCCTCTCGCTTTGGTGGTTCTCGCCAACGTCCCCAAGTCCAGGGAGATCCTCAAAGGGGTTAGCACTATATGCGGCCTCTCTGGGATCTCGATCGAGGCGCCTCATCGCCGCGGTCATCCCGGCCAGTGCCATCGGTGCCAGTTGTACGGGCACGCGGCAGCCAACTGCCGCGCACCGCCCAGGTGCGTCAAGTGCCTGGTCCCGCACTTCACTAAGGAGTGCAATCGCACTCCTGAAACTCCCTCTCCTCCCGATTGCGTGCTTTGTGGCCAGTCCAGAATCCCATCCCGGCTCCTCGCCCATACAAACCCACTCCTCAATCCTCCGTAGCAGACGAGATGCGTATCGTCTGCGACGCTATGAAAAATATCGATGTTAGTGAAATCGCAGTCTTAGCCCGTAAACTTAGGGCTTCACGTACTCCGACAGAGCGTTTGCTAGCTCTGGCGGAGCATAGTTCCCTTCTCAAATCATTATAGGTTCATTTAAATGAATTGATCCCTAAATCATGCTTCGGCCGACCTCTGCCCAGCCCCGGCTTCACCGGAGGCTGCCCAGAACCCCCCGCAGAAGAATTTACCTGCGGGCGGTATGCATGACGCATCTTCCACCTCCCTCCCGCGAGGGTGCCTCGGCAGCAAAAAAAAAAAAATGAAATATACGTACGACAGTTTACGAACAGCAGCACATGACTTCATCGACTTAGTTTAAGACATTTAAAAATTGCAGTAAACATGTAATTGATTAATCATATCGTTCATAAGAACGAGAAATTTCATTAAATTTTCATGGCTATCAAAGTGTAAGTAATGTTGAAACAAATCTTGCTTGGCGATCCAACGTACTTTCATCATGGAGATGTGGCTCATTGTCATAACTTGATTAAATTGTTCTGTATTTAATATGTAGTTATTTTGAAGAAATTCATCACAAATTTGAAACAAACTCAGTATTTCTTTGGTTTATTCAATATTTAATTTCATGAATTTTGAACCACAAATGCATCGAAATTCATTTTGCTCAATATTTTATTGCTATGCTAGATAAATTACTGAATTCAACTCAATTAAGAAACGTAATACGTAATAAACAAGCAACTATGAGTTACTCAAAACTAATAAAAGAAATTACTTGTCTTAACAAGAATTAAAAAACTGACCTGCACATAGTACGATAAGTCATAAAATAAACATAAATGGGTTGACTTACTTGGCATTCATCCAATAGTAAATAATAGGATTGACCATGGAATTGGCCATTGCCATCCAGTAGAACCCCAAGTAAACATGTTGTACGTATTTCATGTACAATATCGAAGGGTTGAAGTGAGTGTAGATGAAATAGGAGTGGTAAGGCAGCCAACAGATGCCGAAGATAACTATGATTAAGATAAACATTTTCACAACCTGAAACAAAGAGCATTTGGATTACACCGAAATAAGATTATTAACATACTCAAAAACAGTTTTAGTTGCATAAATATTTATTCTAATTAGGGTTGATTGTTCGATGATCAGATAACTTTTATCTTGAGAATAAGGATTTTCATAGAAATTTTGTCGCATTCTCAGAATTATTCTAACGATAAAAGTTATCTGAGCATTGAACAATATCAGCCCTTAATCGTTCAAACCTTATTCAGAAAAGCCCAACGAGAAACAGTTTTTTAATTATCTATAAAGATTTCATAAATTGCAAAAGGAAGCGGATACTGAGAGCAACGGATACATTTTTTTTGTTTAGTTACACTATTAAAAAATCGCAATATAATAATCTACGTAAAAATATGTAACTGCTTTGATTTTGTTGTTACATTTATTATATTTTGTCTCGATTACGATAATGTTTATTCGAACCGACCTTTCCGTTACATTAATTTGACCGTTCCCAGATCAAATTAATGTAACAACCTAATATAGTATAGGTTCTTGCAATCATAGGTCAATTCTGATTTCATCGCAATAGCTTCAGAATGTAGTCCTATTACGAAAATATATCTTCAAATATACAGGGTGAAAGGAAATTCGATACATTCCTTTAAAGGGTTGTAGTGGAGCTTATTTCCAATAGATTTGGATTAACAACATGCGGTCGGATATTATTATTTATCAAACTGTACGCATTTTTGTTATTTTTTTAAATAAAAAACCGGATTCAAATTTTAAATTGATGTATTTTCTAGAAACACCATAAACCTTTAGATTTTATGTTTTGTTTTAAAGTAAATAAACAAGAAACTTATGTAAATTACAAATCTACTTATGACTGGTACAAAACAAATGTATTGACAATGACAATGACAATTGATTTCGAAAAAAAATTGTTTATCTTTTGTGGACAAATAAAAATTTGAATTTGAGGCCTTTAATAGGACCTTATTTTCTCTCTGATAATTTAAACAGGGAAAATTTAACAAGGGAGCTTTTGGGTATTCACATTGATATGATGACATGAATAAGGACCCTTGAGCATGACCAATGTAAGATGCAGTATCGGTGAATGTGAGGGTTGAAAAACGTATCAGAGATACCACCAGACGTTGATATGTTGGCGACTACCATATTTTAAAAACAAAAATGAAAAGAGTAACCGCCACATCTTTCCAAAAAAGGTAGTTAAACAAAACGATAGAGTTTCTGAAGCCAGAAACTGCATAATTAAGACACAGATGCAACTTACGCAATTTAAGAACAGATATAAAAACGGACATGCTGATTGAAAGACTCCGCTTCTGCTTGTTATAGAAGCCTACGCCAATCGATGTAAGGGTACACTGTCAGATCCCATTAAAAGCGACCCTTTAGTGCCATTAAAAGACACAGAAGACCTAAACTTGACACGTAAAATCTTCTATGTCTTTTAATGGCACTAAAGTTGTAGTTAAACAAAGAGACATTCAACTGTATGATGCTTTGCAAATAAACCAACCAACAAATTTGTCACACAGAGACACAACTTGCTGTTTATATTTGTTTCGACAAATCAAAGAAAAATTTAATGCAAGATATTTGAGAACAAGCAAGATGCACTGGCTGCCTATAATTACGAAATTTCTGAGATTTTTAAGTGCTTTAAAAGCATGGCAAAGTATGTACATATTTAAGGTGCATGCTGTGAAAATATAGATATATCACAATTTATTTGAAATTTTTGTATTTATTTTATTGATGATGTCATATCTTTAGCTATAATAAATAAATTTTTGCCTAGTTTAATAAATAGTAATAAGATAAGAAATTAATGCAGTTTACCCTAAGGAAATGCTTTGTTAAGGAATATGCTACAAAAATCTTTTTTCTACAATAAAATGTAATCAGTAGCCATTCCAGGTTCACCTGCGTTCCTCCTTATACCGTGGGAATCTTAATTAAAAAAAGGAATTTGTTTCTCAATATAAATAATATCATTAACGATTAATAATGTCCATGAAAATAAAAAAGTCTATATTCATTATTAAGGACATGCGCTCACTCTTCAAATATTCATTACCAATTCAAATACTTTAGCACATAGATTCTAGATTTATTTACTTGTCTGATCATGTCAGAATATATTTGGAACAGGGTACGCATGTTTTTACCAATCAAATAGATGGTGTGCTCGTTCGCTGGCTAAGACAAAGTTACAAATTACAGAGCGTGGGTTTGAAAAAATCCGAATCACATAATTTCAATGACACTTTACATTTCAAACTAACAATATCGGATTTTGAGCAGTACTGACGCAGTAAATATGCGAGTATAGGAGCAGTAATGTAATGCTCGATTTGACGTAATTGCGTCAAACAAAACTCTTAGTAAGTGCCCTAAGCAGACTTCGCAGTTCTGTCAGTTGCGTTAGTGTTGAAAATGACACTTAAAATATTAAAGTTTCTTGAAAACTTTCTTTTAAGTTTCTTACAACTGTTTAAGTTTTTCTGAAAAATTTATAAATAAAAAACTAACACTTTCGTTTACACTTTTGCTAGTCCCCAGCGGGATCGAACCTGTGACTTCTGGATTAGCAAGAATGGATTAAAACAATAGCTTTTTTCAGTTATTTATTAAACGATACTGAGCATTACACTTATTAAAAATATTTTGTTTAAAACAATATTTTACTTGGAAGATTGTTATTTCAAGAGACGTGAAAAACATTTTTTTGAAATTTACATACCTATATTTTAATATTCAAATATTGTATATCCAAGCCTTTTCTTTAAAAAGCTAAAAGTGTATTTATTGAATTTTTATGTATTAAATTTTTCTATATATGTATAATCTAATTAAAGAAATTTCAATAGTTTGATTGTCAAAGTCTTGCAAATGAGATTGTTGGAACAAAAAGGCTAACATTTTCTTAATAAAAAATTATCTGCATCCTTCTGAGTAGACTTTTGATTGAGGAGAATGTTGATGTTGTTTCAATCACCCCAATTTATTTGCAAAGTTGCTAATTTTATCCCGTTTAGATAGTGTTTTTACCTTACATAATAACAAAAGTTTACAATTTTACATATAAAGTGAAGGTGACAAACTTTTGTGAAACTAGCTCAATAAAGGAGCTCGAACCATACAAGAAAAAAAATCAATGTTACAAAAATTTAAGGTACAACCCTCTCACTTCCCATTATCTCAAATACCGAGCGTTTGTTCTTATTTTTAAAAAATAGACCTAGTTTCAACTCAGTACTGATTTAGTAGCTTATATATTTACTGTGGTACTGACGACTGCAAAAAGCCAAAATATTGTTGCATGAACAATTTGCAAAAATTATTAATCTGATTGACTCATGTACGACTCAGTCCCTTACAGTCGAGTAAAACTTAAAATTCTTCATCTACTTGCGCAGACCTGAGTCAACAGTCTGATTCGGAGTTAGTTGAATCGATAAAAAATAATGATATATATTTAGCCTCTCTAGTCTAATAGTATTTGATAGTGAACTAACCGCACTTCCGCCCAATCATCTTAGAGTGTCCAGTAACAAAAGTGCAGAGTAACAGTGCAGAGTAACAAAAGTGATTAGAAATCTTTATTTCAATTTGACTAAATTGACAAAGTCGCAAGCACGTAGTGGAGTTTTTCGATTAAAATTTCAGCGTGACAGAGATTTTCTGGTTCATAGGGCTTGCTCATAAATTATTTATCCAATGCATAATTTTATAAAACGATTTTTCATACATACATACATGCTTTTATGGTCGACACAAGCTTGTGATGACCCACTATTGTGATATTAAAAAGTACGTCCCATTAAGTAGTTTGATACCCAGATGCTCGCTGAACTATTTCAAATAACTATTTTAAAAAACTATAACGTCCCAACACAAAGGCACAAAATACATGGTAGAATATCACTCACTATTAATCAATCCAATCAATGTGTTAATGTAATTCGAAATTAATACTGCAGCAGCTTAGTGAAGGGACATGTACACAGCGTTCAAGGATTTAAACAGCGTCCAAATTACAGATTTATGAAAATTTGTAATTTGGGTTTAGCTCATCAAAAATGATAAAAAATATTCTATGCCGCATAATTCAAGCGTAAGTTCCTGGACAATTTTTGAAAAAAAGACATGCCTTCATTTATCTCAGGCTTTTGGCAAAGTCGCAAATTTATTTTACTAATAAATTTGTATATTTGATTTATTTATTTAAGAGTAACAAATGCCGAAGAAAATTTATTAGTTACTACAACTCAAAATGACAAACATAATTGGCATATTTTTTCTAATATACGAGTAGTAGTCATTTGATACTTTTATATGGAAAGGTGGCGTGGAAATTAAGTTATTTATTTTTTTGGTCAAAACTTGAGGTGAACTACACTTTGTGGCACTCGTATACCAAAATTATTGACATTAAGGATAAAAAAGACGAATTCATACAAAAGTTGTATGAAATTTTCTCTACATTTTGTCCCCGACAGTTTTATCGTGAAACGTGTCAGATTGGAGATTTAGTCGAGTGCCTGCCTTTAGGGGCTTTTGGGCCAAAACAACCGGTGAACTTCACTTTGCGAACTTGCCAAAGCTATTGATTTTATAAAAGAAAGGCAGACATAAATTGTAGGAAAATGTCTTAATTGTGAAATAAGTCACACAAGAAATAATGTCAAACACTTTATCCTGCGACGTGTGTGACAAGAGCACAAATAAATCAATAAAATTACCCACTTTCAAAACTTGCGGATAACTCTAGAACCAAATGATTGTGTAAAATATGTTGATACAGTAATTATGAGCTTTTATCTTGGAAAATAGTAATAAACTCTTATACAAAAGAAATCGGCACAAAAGAAGTGTCATTTTATAACTGTCCGGGTTAATTACGAATTGTAGCGAGCTTGGCGAGCCTCACGGATATGTAAAGAAGGTTTTTATGTAAAAAATTGTTCAAAATATAGGAAAATTCATAAAGCCTTTAGTATACACTTTTCTGTTTATGATGTATTTTTTTTTTATTCGACAATTATACAAGAATACGCTTCAGAAAATAGATTGGGACTTTATACACTTTACTGTTTGTTTTATATTTTTGGTGTATTATTATTTTTTAATTCGACAATTATACAAGAATACGCTTCAGAAAATAGATTGGGACAGCTTAAAGACATGACACATTAATGTTCGTACGTCAGTGCATTATTAAATACTATTTAAATGTATTTGTAGCAGATGAATTGCCCTCTAAAAATGTTCCATAAAAATTCCATCCTGGAAAAAAGATACCTTATTTCAAAACCATTTCATGACTAATGTAAAACGGAATGTGATATATATATATATATATATATATATATATATATATATATATATCACGTTGATGATTTAGTTTATTTCATTTCCACGATTATGTTATGATAACTTTCTATTAGTAGGTAAATTTATTTATTCACATTATAAATTATATACTTATTTACTTGGGTCTTCAATATTTTTGGTTACATTCTGTGTATAACAAATCGAAACGCAACGGTAAAACACATAAATATTCTTATCACTTATAAAAAATCATAAGAATGTTTTATTGAATGTAATTTATTTGAAACGCATCAAAATTTATACATTCGTGTTAGAGTTGCACTGGTGCAGACAGTCATACATACATACGACAATCACTATTTTTGCGTCTTAGATTAAAATGAATCTAATTTACTTGGCCCTAACTACGTAGCAGTGTTTTTGATGAATAAACACGACTCAGTTAATATTTCTTGAGTAAAGTAAAACTTTTTTCATTTGTGGTTTTATTGGAGTTTGAAAGTTTAGAAGGAGAGTGATTTTCAACATTCAGCATTTTGTGAGGATTTTACATGACTTTCCTCAAAATTTTATTATGAGTAGTGTGATTTATCTCAGCTTCTAATTTTGCTTCTGACCTTAGTCATCTTACTGTAAGCGTTATGCCACCAAATATGATATGCATCTTATATTTCCAAATTTTTGCATTCAAAAAAATTTACAAAAAAAATAAATTAAGTTCTCAACAAATCAGGCAAAATAACATCGCCATTAACTTTATTTGGATTTTAAATATCGATAGCTGTTATAAAGGAAAATTACATATTTAAATATCACGTTCTTGTGTTTCATACTTAAATCTATATATATATATATATATATATATATATATATATATATATTACATTATGATTGTGTTACCTTTCGTTTTGAGCGGATAGAGTCAACTTGTCTCTGCGTCATCTCACCAATGGAGCGAGATCCCCACAGTACTCTTCCCATGGCCGAGTAGAAGAATGTCATGCCGAGCATTGGGATTGCATACGTGACTACGAAGAACAACACTTGGTACCTACGAATATAAAAGTATATTTAATAGTTATTGTTAAAACTACAAACTGCAGGTAGCTCTTTGTAGCAGAGCCACGGGCGCACCCTGGATGAGGGTAACGCAGACCTGCACAGAGATCTCGAACTACTTACAGTTCAACAACACCTCAAAACTTTCTTAGTTAAAACGTTTTTTTCAAGCATTTCGAAGAGCATCCCAATCACCTAATATGCTAGACAGTTTTATATATTGCTTCATACCCATAGAGGTACAAACTCCGAGAAACGGTTTCTCGGATCTCCCAAGTCGGCAAGTTCAGCTGTCCGATTTGGACAGCATACTGGCTGCCCGTGTTGAGCTTACCTCCAGTACCCCTAGCACCATAAGTGCTACTTCTCAGCGGACGATGCGTTAGGGTCTCCACTTGTGCAGCCTCTTCCCTAACTGGCTGTCGCTCCGATGAGGCTTTGAGGCTGGGGACGCGCTATTTAATATGTATGGCGTGCGGGGTACGTAGTTTCCCAGGTACGTTTCGTTTTAGACACGAAGGCACGCTTTCTGTGCCTCGTCCCATAAAGGCTGGAGTCCCTCAAGGTTCAGTCCTCGCCCCTCTATTGTACACCATATACACAAACGACATTCCCATTCCGCCGAAAGGCGTCGAATTCGCCCTCTTTGCCGATGACACCGCCGTTTAAACCAGAGGCCTCAGTGTTCCAGTTCTCGTCACCAGACTCCAAAAGGCCGTTAACGCCCTTGGTGCATGGTTTCACAAATGGCGTATCGACGTGAACCCAGACAAGAGTTCTGCGATTTACTTCAACAGAAAACACCGTCGTATCGCCGATAATCTCCACGTTACAATGTTAGGTATTCCCATCCCCTGGAAGCGCATTACCAAATACTTCGTCACCTTAGACCATACGCTTTCTTTCAAGCCACACGTCGATAGAGTAACGAAACTCGCCCATTTTTACTTAGGCCGCCTAACATAGTATGTTAGGTAGGAAAAGTAAAATGTCCTTCTGAATCAAACGTACGCTTTATAAGACCTGCGTTAGACACGTCGTGACATATGCCTCGCCAATCTCTGCCCACGCCAAACCCTCCGTCCTGCAAAAACTGCAGGTAGTTCAAAATCTCTTCTGCCGCAGAGCCACAAACGCACCTTGGTACGTGCGTAACGTGGACCTGCACAGAGATCTTGCACTATCCACAGTGCAACAGCACCTCAAAACACTCTCGGAAGCGTTCTTCAAACGCTCCGAAACCCATCCCAATCCTCTAGTTCGAGATTTAGTCTCGTATACTACCCCTGTCATAGATTTGAAGTACAAAGTCGCTAGACCGAGAAACGCGCACACGAACGTAGTCACGCAACTAACACTAGATCTCGAAGCCCTTCAGGCCGCAACTTCTAATTCTAATTTAAATTCGAAGTAATTCAATTTTTATTTTTCATTTTGCGCACCTTCAGTGCTATGTAATTCCCAGCGGGTGACCACTTCTGAGCCCGGCTAGCGCGGCCTCTTTCTCGGATTGGTCGTCGCACAGATGAAGGCTATGTGGCAAAAAATTGCACAATGTGCACTTTGTCTATCAAACACTGCTACACTTTTACAGCATACAGTTAAATCACAAAAAGTTCAATTCTATAGAAAAGTAATTAAACAGAAGCGGTGCGTAGCGAGCGATTCCTAATTCAAACTTCGAAATATATGACTTGACGTCGTCTTCGCTCTCGCACCTATTAGTAGTGTTGCTTATATGAAAGGGAAAGGGACACAGAGTAGGAATGGTAGGTATGGCAGGTAAGGTAGGTAAGGATTGTGGCGCCATTCTCATCCAAATTTGAATAAACGCGTCAAAGTTTTGCTTGGCGCAAAAAAATAATTTGAATATATTATGTATAGATTGCTTTCCTGTATATTGATCTTAATTTAATATGAAAACTTTTACATGATATAAAATCCGCATTGACTGTTTATTAAATATTAACAACAATTCGATTAAACTCTTTAAACACTTGCCTTAGTTTAGGAATGAATTTGAGGTTTTATAAACAATCAGAACAAATATATTTGAGATAACACGAAAAATTATGATTTAAGACTATGTCCAATATATATTTAATACTCACATCCAGCCAATAATTTTTTTAAAAGTATATCCGCATGTTTTTGTTTTTAAGTATATTCACACCTCAAGAACCATTATTAGCTCACTGCAATTACATCAGACTCGCTCAATTTGTACAGGCAATTTATATTCCACTACGTTCGCCCACTACGTGTTGGCACTCTTTTCCACTTACCTTCGGCATAATATCTTAGGTACGTAACTTTTCTCACCAAGGAATCCCTTACTATTAGAGCAGTCGGCTTAAAGTAAATGCATTTTATAAACTTATCGGTACATAGGCTTTCACTCGGAACGAACCCAACACTGTCATATCGAGAAACCTATGAAATATAATACATAAATCTTTTCCATATTGTCATAGCCGATAAGTGAACACGCGATTCACCTGGCGGTGGCTAGCAGCCATGTACGTGCAGTCAGCACCTTAACTCCATGACCATTTCCAAATCCCCAAAACTGCTCTGCACTGCAGCATGCTTCAGCTCCAGAATTTGATGATTAGATTAAATACCCACAATTGGCTGAACATCATGCATTTCAAAAATAGCTGAACATGAATGTATTCAAAACTAGCAGCCATGGCACACGTTGTTCTGTGCATGTCCTTTCAGTCGGTGTGTGTTACTTTACTATAATTTTTATAAACGAATATAACAACGATATCAATTCGGAATGATCGTCCAAATACTGCTTATTGATACTTCCAGCAGCTTATGTCGGTACAGATTTTTTAATATTTATAATCCAAGGGGCTTCTCGCAGCAATTTTTTGCTCCATGACAATTATCGTTAAATTTATAAAATTTTTATAAAAGAGAGCCTATTTCAACTAAATTTGAGACACTGAGTTATGAGAGAAGCTTTCCCCGACCACGGTAACTGAATCTTCAGTAATGGAATTTAAGGTTCTAATATGAATACCGCCCTAACTATTCGTCTTCCTTTAACTGTCATTACCAACTACATGGACCAGTCTCCGTGACCACAGCGCCAAAATATCGGAAACTCAAAAATAAATATCAATATTGTGGTGAGAGCCCGTAAATTCCTATAATTTTTATTCTTATAATAATAGCCTTTAATAATTTTATTGGCTTTTCCTTCCTTTAAAAAAACACCCACATAAGCGTGAAAACTATTAAGAGAGCTTGTTGTGTTGATTATGTTTTATCTAAATCAGAACTACTTCCAACAAGAGCGGCTGTATTAACACCAGTGAAAGTATAACAAAAAAAGTTAAACCGTAAACTTACAATGAATTAAGAGAAGATAAGAAATAAATTGACAATTAGTGACACTCAAATTTGCCTAAATGCTAACAGCAAGGATTATACAATGAGTTAATTACAAAATAAATGATTTAATTATAGATGTCATCATGCGCAGATTAGTCATCAGATGTTGTTGTTCATATAATTAAATTATCATTGTGTATTTATTATTTAGAGCTGTTCCATATTAAAATAATGCAATAACAATGTCTTGTATTCGGAAAATAAACAGCTTCAGTTATTTCATATTCCATTGGAACAATTCATTGTGGTTATTAAATTTCAATTTCAAATAAAAAAAAGTAAAAGTAAAAGTACATAAACAAGTTTTTAAGAAATAACCCATTTTATAAATCCATATCATAAAGTGGATCTTTATCAACTTATTGACAATTACAATGTTCTATTTTATAAATATCGTTTGCCTATTTACATTGGAAATTTTAAAACTGGGTTAAGTATTAAAATAATTTTAACATAAGAAATTAAAAGTCCTCACGTACAATCAATCAAAATATATTATTAATATAAAATTAAATAAATGCAGCTTTTTAAATTAAAAAAAACTTATATCTTATAAAATTATAATGAAAAACAATTGAACACATGTTTGTAAAGAAAGAGAAAAGTGCATATCAAGTATTGAATAAACATTATTTTTTGCGAAAAATCTATAATGAAAACTAAGAATGACTTGATATATTTTGTGGGGACTCTGCTCCGACGATTAAAATGATTCATAAGAAATTTAATAATTTTCTGTGGGGTCGTATAAGCTCAAGTGATGCTGCACGTCTAAGACGCCTATTTGCCTGGCAGCATTGCCTAGCAGAGATCAATACTCCACAGATGATCGCTAAAATTTATGACATAGTGAGATACATTAACTACTGAAGAGTAAAACTGAGTGAGATAGTCATTCCATAGAGAAAGTAGGCATTCCAGACGAACATGTGCGCAATATCTTACACCAACATTTAGATATTAAGAAGCTATTATGCCAAGTTATTGGATAAATTTTACAAAAATTCACCTAAAAAACTACCGAATTTAGCTAAGAAGGAAGTCCATTTCCACCTAGACAACGCATGAAGGCCTGCCCGCTTGCCATGGCCAAATTCCATGAGTTGCTTTCTCTCCCGCCATATTCGCCAGATATAGTTTGCGACTATTTTCTGTTTCAGTATTTAAAAAATGGCTCGGCGAGAAAACTTTTAGACACATGAGTAGACAAACGGAACAGAGACATAGCTTTATACAACCGCACGAATCGGTTGCACTACTACAAGCACGCAGGCATGTGTGCGTGACCACTGGCCGATTGTCGCGTACGCGGCGAGACTTGTCAAAAGAGATTGTCAAAAGGCACAGCCAGTTGGCAATCTCAGGGTCATTACGACGCACGTTGTTTGTTTTGTTAGTTGCAAGTTTAAATATTTTAATGTAAAAACGTTGTATTTTATTATTTATAATGGTTGTTTACTGTAATGTGTGTATGAATAATACTAGAAAAAATATAAAAAAGAATTGTTCGAGCAAAAGTTTAGCGAATTTTTCGAACTTGAAATAAATATTGTCAATATTTGCAATGAAATAGTTAAACGAATTAAAGATTGTAAATTTGATAAAACTATGTGTTAGATTCAGAATTTACCACACCATCAAAGGAATAAATAAATAATTAAAAAACAAAAATTATTAGAGTTAATCATTTGTGAAGTATTCTATTATACTGAATCATAAAACAAAACATCTATGTTTTGTTTAATTTGTCTTAACCTATTGTGACAACCCTACCAAAATAGGTAACAATTATTCACGTTCTTAAGAAGCTTTATCTCTGTTCCGTTTATCTACTCAATCGATTTAGATCCAACGAACGAGTGGTGTAGTGGCTAGTATGCCGCCTGCCTTATACGCCGAAGTTCTCAAGTTCGAGCGCTGGTCCGGGTATTCAATTGCATGATGAACACAAATGTTTGTTCTTGGGTCATGGTTGTTTGTGTTTGTATATGTATATTTGTACTGGGTTCCTCCCCAGTTCGCTGTATGGTCATTCATTACACAAGCTTTGCTTACTTTGTGGATATACAGTTGGTGTGGTTGTCAAGGGATTTAATATATTGTATTATACTATTATTGTTAACGAAGAGATCATCACAAAACCAATGCCTCTTTCAAAGGGTTGCTAAAGTTGTAATTTTTGGATCGAAATGCTGGATGAGAAACTACGTTGAAATATAAATAATAATTTTCACATACATTCTAAGCTTGTTTAAATTTTACCAGACTTATCGTTCTTCCCTAGTATAAACTTAAGCAGTGTAAAAACATTTTAAATTCTAGTTACCATCACTTTAGCTTATACCACTCCTTTTTCAAATGAAAGGAGTTGAACTCACGTAGTGTTTTTGTCTATGCAGCAAGTTACCGATTTCATATAGATTTTATGTATATAAAACGGTTACAAAGTCCTAAGGTGATAAAATATCTACATTTGCGCAAAATTATTCACATTACAATTGTTACATATTTAATTTCGCGTAGGAATGTCTAGTACAACGATATCTTTAAAAACTACTGAATGATCCATGAACATAAAATGAAGATTCCTAAATCTTTGGCGTTTTATTTATTCTTACAGTACTAACTCAACTAAAATATCTGGTTGATCCGCTCATTTTCATAATAAATATTAGGTCTTTACCTATGAAATTGCCATTTTTCACGAAATAAATAAAGCGTAATTTTTTTATATATTTTTTATTTCTATTAATCAAAATAATCACCCATGCAATCAATGCATCTTTGCCAACGCATTGGTAGCTTATTGATGCCTTTTTTGAAGAAATCAACTGGACGGGAGGCAACAAATTCTTCAAAGGCATTTTGTACTGCCTCTCGGGTATTGAATTTTTTTCCCGCCAAGAAGTTATCCAAATTCTGGAAAAAGTAGAAGTCTGTAGGCGCAAGGTCTGGTGAGTACGGCGGATGACGGAGAACTTCCAACCCCGACTCTTGTAGCTTGGAGACCGTCTGCTGTGCAGTATGAGGTCGCGCGTTGTCGTGCAGGAGCAGGGGAGCCGAACGATTGACCAAAGCTGGTTGGAGATGTGCGAGCTTCTCCATCATTGTGTTCAGTTCTTCACAGTACACATCTGCAGTAATGCTTGTCCCGTTTGGCAAGAAGCTGTGATGAATTAGACCCGCGTTAGACCACCAAACAGTGACCATTACTTTTCTAGGGGTAAGTTTTCGTTTAGGGCATTGTTTGGGTGCTGAACCAGGGTCCAACCAACTTGTTGAGCGCTTACGATTGTCAAACAGGATCCATTTCTCGTCACAAGTAACAATGCGGTTCAGAATTCCTTCATTTGTATGCCTGCTGAGCAGTGCAAGGCACGTCTCCACGCGTACTTCGTGCTGGCGGTCATTGAGTTCGTGGGGTACCCATTTCTCAAGCTTTTTTACCTTGCCAATTTGACGCAAATGGATCAATATTGTTTTGATGCTAACGTCGAAAGCTGCTGCTAATTCAGCCGTGGATTGAGTTTCATCAGCTTCCACAATTGCCTTTAATTCGTCATTGTCGACCAAAGTTTTCGGACGACCACGGGGTTCATTTTTCAGGTCAAAATTTCCAGAACGGAAGCGGGTAAACCAATAACGGGTGGTGCGTTCGTTTGAAGTGTTCGCTCCGTAAACGTCGTTGATGTTGCGTACCGCTTGTGCCGCTTTGCTGCCACGACGGTACTCATACTCCATAATTACTCGAATTTTTAACTTATCCATGATGACGCAAAATGTTCGAATGCGTTGAAAACAAAACACTAACTATTAAACAAATGACGATTTTAGAAAAAGAATTCCATGTTTGTGAAATAAAATTAATTTGAAATTAGAATTATCAGTCAAAAAAAAATATTTTCATTTGAAATGGCCAGTACGGCAAAACGGCAGTTTCATAGGTAAAGACCTATTATTTGCAAATAAGAACTCAAGTAATTTTGTTAAACCCTACCAAATTAATCATACACGTTTACAGGCTTAATCTTTAATAATGGCGGATAAAAGTTGAATTCATCGAATCCTTCGCAGATAAAATCTATAACATATTTCCTACTGATCGTAGGTACATAACGTTATGATAAATATATTTTAATGCACACTTCGCAGCTAGTTGAAAATTGTGTGAATAATACGTAATAAGATATGATAGTAAAAAAAATATTGCAAAATAATTTTAAATGCAAAGTTTGACCTTGACTGATGAAACCGTTTGTGAATTTTTAATATATTGTAAAACATTGTTCTGATTTTTATAACACAGCTTTTAATAATATTAATACTAGATATTAATCATTTGCTTATACTTTGAACTTCTTGGTAGCAACTGATTTATTTTTAATGTTTTATAATTTATTTTTGTTTGTCCTATTGTTTTTTTTTTTTTTAATTTATTTATTAGCCACAGTGTTGTGATAACCCATAATTAAAAAACTTTAAATCATACTTTGAGTCAAAACTTGCTTTGAAAACCAGCTTTGTTTTTTATATGCAACATGATTGCTAAAAGCACCCATTTGACATAAGTTTATGAAACATTTAGAAACATTATATATAAGTTACGTTCATGTCAATCTCCGTCGAGATTCTCGCTCCGATCGCCACGCGGTGCGGACGTGCAAGAACCCGTTCTCCGTTGATCGGTCCCTTCCCGATATTCCGTGGCGCTCAGTCTACTGACGTCACAGTCTAGCGTTTTGGTTCCGTGCTACGGTTTTCAAGGTTTTTCTACTCCCTCTGAGTGCTATCGAAGTGCGATTTTTCTTTGCGACTAAGCCCTTAGTCTTCAAAGTGCTGTGCTAAGTTGTGTTGTGCTTGTGCTGAGTGCAGTGTTGTGCCCAGCGTAAGTAGTCTGGTTTCAGTACAAAGGATACTTAATGGTGACAACGAATTTGTACTGAACCAGTCCTTTTATTTTTATTTTATTTCTCTTCTCTATTTTATTTATTTTTCTCCTTTTTTCATATTTATTTCTATCATATCTGTGTGTTTTCGTGTGTATTTGTCCTTTCTGTCGGTAAAGGTTGACCCTAACGCGGTCAAATCTTTACCTGCGTACCCTTTTTTAGGTTTCTAGGTAGCGGCCTTCGGCGTACTACGGTTAGTTTTAAGTTATTCTCCCCAGCCCCCCTACCGCTGGTAGGGAGGTAAGCCGCTAGGGTTCGCTAGGTTTTTAGGAACTAGGCATCCTGTGACATACTTATTTTATACTTATATTTGTCCCCACCCTGCCTAATGGATTCGCTAAGCGTTATTAACTTCGCGAACGCGTTCACCCAGGCGCTTGCTGCGGCAGGTGTCTCCATCCCGAAAGACATCCTAACGCAGGCCTTGCAGGCATCAATCGCGTCCCCGGCCCCTCAGGCCCCAACCCCAGCCCCTCAGGCCTCCAACGCCCAGACCCCTCAGGTCTACAGCTCTCCCGCGTCTCCCGTTCCATCCGATATGGACTGCGCGTCGGTCTCATCCTCGCGATCATCTCGTAGGAAGCGTACCGCTCCCGGGAGCGATTCAGACTCCGCCGCGTCCGAAGCTCGTCGGTCGCCGCCACCTTAACCGGCTCTCCTGAGCCCGCGTTCCAATTAGTTACCAAACGCTCTAAGAAGCGTTCGAAAAAAGCCGCGGTGTCTTCAACACACAAGCCAACCCCGGTGTCTTCTACACCCGCCCCCGCGCCGCTCATGTCACTCGAAGTGACCGCGTCTCCGTCGATCCCATCGAAGCCAGCGACACGCTGCGCTGCCGTCCCGCCGAAACCTCAGCTCCCTCCGCCCGTCTTCCTGCGTGAAAAAGCGCGCTGGACAGCGGTTTCTAACTTGTGCAAAGAGCACAAAATTAATTACTTAAAAGCCGCCAACGCTGGCGATACAATTAAAATTCAGGTCGCGACCGTCGACGACTTCCGCGCGTTCACCAGGTTACTTTCTTTAAAACAAATCGCGTATCACACCTACGCCCTCCCGGAGGAGCGTAACATCCGCGCAGTACTACGGGGCGTCCCGTTCGAGCTCGCGAATGAAGAAATCCTCGAGGACCTTAAGTCCCAGGGTTTTCCGGCCGAAGCAGTGCACAAGATGCACTCTAACCGCGATAGGCGCTTTCCGTTAGCTTTAGTTATCTTGTCTAATACTCCCAACTCGAGGGAGATCTTTAGAGAGGCTCGCACAATTTGCGGACTCTCAAATATCTCCGTCGAGCGTCCCAACCCCCGCGGTCACCCTGGGCAGTGCCACCGCTGCCAGCTCTACGGCCACGCAGCGGCTAACTGCTCAGCTCCCCCCAGGTGCGTTAAGTGCCTGGATCCACATATTACGAAGGAGTGCACTCGCACTCCCGAATCCACTTCCGCCCCTGCCTGTGTGCTGTGCGGCCAGTCCGGTCACACAGCTAACTACAGGGGTTGCCCGTGCGCTCCGCGCTCCACCGCCAATAGGATCGCGCCTAAACCGGCACCGCCGCTTTATCCCGCTAACTTCCCGCCGCTGCGCAACCAGGGTCCCCCGGAAGCAAAGCCCGTTCAGCCGACGCCTACTCCGGCTCTGTCTTGGAGGCAGCGTCCGGCTGTCCCGCCTGCACCTTCCCGACCCATCCCAGCTCCCGTAGCTCCCGTAGGGCCGCGTCCCGCTCCGTCTTCTGCACCTCAGTCGTCGTTGGCTGAGGACATGAAGACCGTATTCGACGTCATCCAATCCGTAGACATTAATGAAATTTCTGTTCTCGCACGCAAACTGCGAGCCGCCCGCTCTCCTCAAGAGCGTTTATTTGCGTTAGCCGAGCATCACTCGCTTCTAAGTTCGTTATAAATTTTTTTATTTTTATATAAAATCGTAAATAAGTAAATTATAATGTCTAGACCCGCGAACCCCGCGTCCAGTCGTATTAAACCCAAGGGCTTATCCCTAGTATCTTTTAACGCTCGCAGCCTTAACACCAACCTTCCCGAGATTAAACTGTTCCTTCAGAACAAGGAACCTGACTTATTCCTTCTCCAGGAGACATGGCTTACTCCAAACCGCTCCAGGGGATTCGCTATACCTAAGTACGCGTTTATTCGTAACGACAGGCCCAACTCCGACGGTTTCGGCGGCACCGCTATGTATTACAAAAGAGGTTTCCATTGCTGCCCTCTCCCTACCCCTCCTCTCCTCAACATGGAAGCCACTGTGTGTAGATTGGCTATGACTGGTACCAGACCAATCCGCAGCGACTTTGAGGCCATTCTCGCCCTCGGCCATTCAGTCATTATGTTCGGAGACTTTAACTCCAAACATACTGACTGGACGTGCCTATCAACCAACACCAGCGGTATCGCTCTCCTCGACATCACAAATTCACTTGACTTGATGTCATCTCCCCCATCACTCCCACTCACTATCCCGACAACCCGAACCACTCTCCGGATATCCTCGATTTTGCAATAGTCAAGCGAATCAACTTCGACCTCAGGTCTATCGAACCTCTCGATGACCTAAGTTCTGACCACCGCCCCGTCTCCCTCGTGCTAGGACCGCCTAACGATAACGCTACCTCTCCTAAGACCTTTACCAACTGGAAAGGCTTTAAAAATACGTTAGTTTCAGCCTTAGAGGCCCCGAACTCTCCACTCGCAATCTCTCCCGAACAATTAGATAGCCCGGATAAAATTGATTCACTAGTGAATTCTCTCACTGATGCTATCAACTCAGCCATCAGTGACAACGAAAAGATTGCTAAGCACGGCAAACCCACGCTTCCCTTAGCCGTTAGCAATCTTATTAAAGCTAAAAATGCGGCTCTCCGGAGAGCCAAGAAATATCCCACACCCGCCTATAGAACAGCTGCGAATCAGCTTCAACGTAAAGTTAGGTCTTGCCTCGCGGAACTCCGAGACGCTCAGATGAACGATCTCATGGCGAATATCTCTTCGTCCCACCAAGCGTACTATAGCATGGCCCGAGCCTTACGCGTAGACACCGCCTCTCACGTTCCTCCTCTCACTCGTCCCGATGGCACTACTGCCTTTGAAGTCGAAGAGAAAGCCGAATGCTTCGCTGACAGCATTGCCGCACAATGCTCGCCCAGCACGCAACCTGCTGATCCCTCACACATCCAGGTGGTGGAGGACGAAGTCCTTCGCAGAGACTCTCAACCCATCACTGCCGACCCTGTCACAGTCTCTAATGGCGAAATCTTGCTTCTCATTAGAAATCAAAAGTCCAAAAAGGCTCTGGGTGCGGATTGAATTTCCAACCACGCACTTAAGCACCTACCTCAACAGATGCTTACCTTGTTAGCTATCATTTTCAATGCCTGCTTCGACCATAGCTACTTTCCAAAAGCTTGGAAAGAAGCGACAGTCATAGGCATTCCCAAGCCGGGCAAACATCTGAATGTCCCGGCTAATCACAGACCCATCAGCCTCCTCAAGGCAATGTCTAAACTTCTCGAGAGAGTCATGCTCTCTCGAATGCGGAACCATCTGTTTCCAACGGATGGCGATCCTCTCATTATTCCCCATCAGTTCGGCTTTCGCGCTAAACACTCCTGCCCTCAGCAAGTCCATCGAATCGTTGAGTATATACTTGACGGTTTCTATCCGCGTCGTTATAAAACAGCTGCGGTTTTCTTTGACGTAGCCAAGGCTTTCGATAAAGTCTGGCACAGCGGTCTCGTTTATAAACTCTACAAGATAGGCTTACCGGATCGCCTAGTCAGGTTAATAGCGTCGTTTCTCAAAGACTGTACGTTTCGATTTAAACACGAAGGCACGCTTTCTGCGCCTCGTCCCATAAAGGCTGGAGTCCCTCAAGGCTCAGTCCTCGCCCCTCTGCTGTACACCGTGTACACCAACGACATTCCCCTCCCGCCGAAAGGCGTCGAACTCGCCCTCTTTGCCGACGACACCGCACTCTATACCAAAGGCCACAGTGTTCCGCACCTTGTAACCAGACTCCAAAAGGCCGTAAACGCCCTTGGTGTATGGTTTCAAAAATGGCGCATCGATGTGAACCCTGAAAAGAGTTCTGCGATGCGCTTCGACCACAAACGCCGTCGTCCCGCTGGCGATCCCCACGTTCGAATGTTAGGCATTCCCATTCCTTGGAAGCGCAGTACTAAATACTTAGGCGTCACATTAGATCCGACGCTTTCTTTCAAGCCACACGTCGAAAGAGTTTCGAAACTCGCTTGTCACTACTTAGGCCGCCTAAATAGCATGTTAGGTAGAAAAAGTAAAATGTCCTTCAGAAACAAACGTACACTTTACAAGGTCTGCGTTAGACCCGTCATGACGTATGCCTCGCCAATCTTTGCCCACGCCAAACCCTCCCTCCTGCACAAACTGCAGGTAGTTCAAAACCTCTTTTGCCGCAGGGCCACAAACGCACCGTAGTACGTGCGTAACGCGGACTTGCATAGAGATCTTGAACTGCCTACAGTACAACAACACCTCAAAACACTCTCTGAAGCGTTTTTCAAACGCTCCGAAACCCATCCCAATCCTCTAGTTCGTGATTCAGTCTCATATACTACTCCTGTCTTAGATTCGAAGTTCAAAGTCGCTAGGCCTAGGAATGCGCAAGCGTACTCATCCACCAGACTGTCAGCCGATCTCGAAGCCCTTCTGGCCGCAAATTCTAATTCTAACGTAAATTCTAATTCTAACGTAAATCCTAATTCTAACGTAAATGCGAATTAATTCAATTTTATTTTGCAATTTTTAATTTTTTAATTATTTGATTTTCATTTTGAGCACCTTCAGTGCTATGTATTCACCTTCAGTGCTTTGAGCACCTTAAGTGCTATGTAATCCCAGCGAGTGACCCCTTCTGGGCCCCGCTAGCGCGGCCTCTTTCTCCAATTGGCCGTGCTCAGATGAAGGCTGAGTGGCAAAAATGCACGAGCCGACAGGGGGTTTTTGTGGGTATGGTTCTGGTAGGCGTCGGGACGAGTCCCACATAACTCTGGAATCGCGCCAGAGTATGCGTCAGGGCATTTTTATCCTCCTGCCCTTCCCGCGGAGGGGAAAAAAAAAGTCAATCTCCGTTTGCGTAATTCACAATGCAGCCTCACTAGATTGTTTTGTACGATTCCCCCTTTGTCCTCAGCCTCAGATTTTCAGAGGCCAAAGGGGCTTTAAAATCCATACTAGTAAAAACATAAAGCCCAAACAGTTCCAGCCTCACTCCCTTGTCGCAAACGTTTGAATGCGATCCCCGATACAAATGATAACCCAACTACTTTTCCTTTAAAATTTTAGGATTATACTATTAGGACTGTTGTATATTCTATTAAGCAGAGAATCTAATGCAAACAAAACCCATGATATTTGTAAAAGGAAATTTATTAAATTCGTTTACTTATGGAAAGCTCATGATCAAGTCACAATAATATTTATAAACAAAAAAGACACAGAACCTTTGCTATATAAAAGTAAATTTGACACGGTTCTATTTATGTCCAGTCTTGCTTGGCTAACAAGTATATTGATAAATAGGTCTGAATATCACATTAATTATGTATATTCAATAGAAAACACCGTACCTCTTTAAAACAATCTCGTACCTTAGGTAAGAGAATACTGAGAGGCTGGTGTTATCCATGATGTGGGTGTCAAACAATTCTAGACAATCTTGGGAACTAATTTAAGATTTTCTTACATATATTTGCAGATGAAACCTACTTTCTTAACTAAGTTTGTTAAGCAAAATTGCAGTCGAGTAGACCCTTTTAACAAGTATTAGCAAACATTCTTGGGATCAAAATTTTAATCAATGTAAGAAAATAGAATCAAAAATATCAGACCGTGGCCTTAGTGGGGCTGCTTCTCGAATCCTTTTTTCTAGTGATACTCTTGCGCCTCGTAACCAAGAGACTTTGGAATGTTTGATTAGTAAACATCCACCTGTGACGGCCAACTTTGATCCTTTGGACCATCTTTCCAATGAAGAGGATTCCTTAGAAGCGTCTGCTAAAGATGTCCTCAGGTAATGGAACCAGAGGTGGCTGTGAACCGGCTGTGAGAACATGCTTTGAGAACTTCTTTCGACTGTCGAGGAGGTGAGGTTGTTTTGACGGTGGATGTTTAAAACGCTTCTAATTAGACATTAGACAGAAGTAAGAAACCACATGCCCAAAGCATTTAATTTCCTTCATCAATGTTATGACGAGCCATCGCTTCTTGTGTACGGAGACCATCTCATCTCATCGAAGGTGAGCTGTGGGGTCAACAGAGTGACCTTTTAGACCCTGCTATTTTTAGTTTAGAAATGTACCTATTATTGAGTACCTAACTAAATTCAAAATTCAACGTGTGGTATCTTGACGACGGAAACTTAGGAGGAGATTCTAGTGTTGTTCTTGACGACCTGATTGCTTTTGATTTAAATATTCGCCCATATTGGCCTCACATTAAACTTTAGTAAATCAAATGTTCGTTCTGTTATTTTGCAACAAGTTGATGTGCTCTTTCGGTTTTCCTTTTTTTTTTCTTCTTTCCATGTTAGTTCTTTTTTTATTTTCCTTTATATAAGAACGTATTTTATCATAAAATAAACTAAATTATCCAAAAACACTATCTTGTGTTAGAAAATAAAAACTTAAGCAAAAAACAAGCTTCATGAGCGCGGAAGGTTGCGGGCATCACGAAGAATATGTATCTTGATCATACACTTAAACTGGTTTGCGTCTATTAAAGTTGCACGGGGCTAGCATAATTAGCCGAGAAGGTGTCTAACCACGACAAACACTCGCTTCGGGTCGAGAGATAATATGGCTCAGTAGCGTCAGTTGCTCGCAGTTTCAGACCTCGACTTATCGCGGGTACAGACCTCTTCCTTTAAAAACCTTTAGGTTAGTCTTATATATAAATGTGTTTTCTTTCTATATTCTAATTAAGATTTTGGACATGTGACTCTAGTGTTGTACCTAAGATTTCCTTTGACTTCATTATTTAATTAAACTACCAAAAACAAAAAAGTTAGTTCAATAACTTTTTAAATATGGTCAATCTATTAAAAATACTCATGACGGTATTATGTGCCGAAACATCATCGGCCGACGGCTCACACACTATGGAGTAAAGCCTTTGATTCCTGGGATCAAGCCAGTTTACCAGTGCGTTTCGGTGGTTTATGAACTCAAAAAATTTCTTTGCCAGCCTTCCCATCTTCGATTTACAGTAGAAAGATATTATCAATATGATTATTTGCTGGTGTGGGATGCAACCTGCGTACAAACTATCACGGTTTCCCACCTTCCTAAAACTAGTGTACAATCTAGTTTAGGTGTAGTTTATTATTTGTAGTATATTTTTATCTTACAATTTAATTTAAATTAAATTGAATAAAATTTCTGTTTCTATATTTGAAATAACATACTAAGAAATTATTTAAGTGGCAATAATTTACTTGAATTTGAATTCAAAAATTTTAGAAAATTGAAATTGAAATAAGATTTTAATTTAATATTTTAAAATTTTTGCTACTGTAATGCATAAATAACAATGTTAATTTTATTGTTAGCACAAAGATTAATTATATGCAGAATAATTATTGTAGGCAGATTGAAAAAGTACATGAAAAATTTATTTTGTTCACTATTTCCTGCATTTAATATGACTAGTAACATCTACATTTAAAAATAAAACTGTCAGCAATGAAATATGAACTCAAACCTACTAATTAATATTAATTCATATCCATTAAATGAACTTTGATTTTAATTTGAATAACTGCCTTAAGAGGTAAAAAACAAGTTATTCTTTAAAACACCTGCTCGAAAAGCTAATTAGTTATTTTTTTAACAGGCAATAATATACAACAGTACTATCAAATAAATATGCGGGCTGAAAAAAAGTATGAAAGTTCATTTGTGCTTAACTGTATGGAAATTTATTTCAGCAGAGCCGGTTTCAGTTTTTTTAAGGACGAGAACCAGGCGGCTGCCAAAATACAAAAAGTCTCTACCTGTTCTATTCTATGGGTCAACTCAGTCGAAGCACATAAAATTTTTATTGTGCAAAAAAATGTGTATAATCGATTTGTGGAGCACATTTTTTAGATAGTTTCAGACCCCTGTTTGCTTAATTACATATCTTACCGCTTCCAGCACTGTACATAATCAAAACTTGTTGTTTTGAATAGGAAATTATTTGGACAGGCAGACGAGGTAGACACAAAGATAAACTGTACGTACCCTATCAAAAACTGTCTGTCTTTAGCAATAACTTACATTGCATGGCGATACGTATTTGTAATAAATTACGAGTAAGTGAAAGGAACTACCAACGAATAAATTTAGAACAGGATTATTTAAATGTTTATTAGAAAAAAATGTATCACAATGTAGACGATTATTTAAATAAATGATTGACATGAATTATTATTATTATGCTCTATGCTTGCAAATGGTGTTCATTGTGTTTAATTTATTAAATTTAATAAAAAAATTTTCTTCTTCTCTATTTTTCAAAGTTTTTTGACATCAGCATTATCAATTTTTTCTTCTTAAGTCATTTATTACACTTTTTTATGTTTAGGGTTGATTGATTGTTAAATAACTATTAATTATTATTTTTATGTCACTTATTAGACTCTTTGTTTATGGACTTAATAATTACTTGTTATCTTAGTAATTATTTTTTCTTAATGACATATTTGCACGCTAAAATCCAGCCTATATGAACGAACGAAAAATCATTGTAAACATCTGTTAAAACGCTTAGACTTGCAAATAAAGAATTGATTATTATTTATTATTAAGTATATCTCGAAGTCAAAATGACCATATGCTTCTTCTTAGCATAAATTAAAGACTTGGCGTGGATCTCTGTTTCTTCCGTAAATAAAATAGCAAAATCGAGTATTCCTTTGTGTTTGAATTTTTATGATACTTTTTATTCAACATGAAAATCGAAATGACTATAGTAGTGAGAGTGAAGATTTATTGACGGGGCCTCAATTATAAAAGACTGCCAAAGCAGTTATAAAACACCTGAGATATCCATGCAAAAGTACAGCAAAGTATATTAGAGTTATTAATTTCAACTAATAATGCTTTTGTAATTGCTTGCAGGTCTACTATGTAGGTTACTTTCTCCCCTCGATGATCTATTCGTTTATTTCGCGCTATAAAAAACTTAAGTGTATACGGAGTATTTTTTTTCAAAATTTATATCAAGGATGTAAAATTATTGTGTCAAAGTATTCAGAAGAATGAAAACCTTGACTCGTGACTAATACTGCTTCTGGTTGCTATTTTGGTGGAATATCTCTCGCATCGGCAATTTGAAACCGTCACGAGCATAATGGAAACCAATAAATATCATTGTACCGGCACGCGATCAACTGTAATTTGCGTTGTTGGGACCATAAATGGAATTCTATTAGTTGTCTACACATGGTGACGTTACACAGACCTTTGATTTAAATATATATAATATTATGATATTTGAACATTCTATACAATTATTTAATTCCAAAAAAGGTACTAAAATACACAGAAACTAAAGGACGTTGTTTTAAATCCAATCAAGCTGCGTACCTTAATTTCAATTAAAGTAAGCTTTAAATAAGCTTTTACTTTGAAAAAAAAAAAGAATGAAACTGAACTCTTGTTTGAGTAACTGATGTCTGTTCTTTGATATCCTTAACGCTTAGCATTTAAAACCTGGGCCTTTTCAAGCACAAACAAAAATATAATTTGGTGGGGAAGTTTTCAAGGGTTTCAAACGGACCATGAGCCCGTTAGTGTCGACCCTTTTATAATGAGTCGCGCAAAAATACACTCACTTTGTAACATGGAGGATACACAGTTACATTTTTTTTATGAAATTCTTATTCAGCAATTTTAATACCGTAAATTTTTTTACGACCAATTTATTTATAACACAATTAAAAATCCAAACAAAAAAAATTATGCAAAACTATTGAATGGTTAAACCGATTTTCATCAAATATGGTTAAGAACATTTTCAATTCACTTAGAATTTAACCAAAAAATAGAATCAAAATTTGTTTATTTCTTTGGAAGCAATAATGCCACAGACACACAAAGATGCATAAATTCAAAAATACGTTCGTAGATTGACGTGTGTGTCGGTGCATTAATGTGGCTAGTGTGTCATTGGGGAAAGGTAAATAAAGGTATGAATATCAAACAAACAAAATTTAAGAAAAGATAACTGACTGAAGGATTATTTTCTCAAGAAATCTCAACTATCAGGCATTAGAGGGAAGTGAGAAGCTAGAGAACCAACATTGAAATTCTAGTTACTTAGAAATACTTATTAGGATAACATTTTATAATATAGGGGGAATAGGGTGTTAAAGTCATTAGATGTAATGATCAAATTGTTACTCGCTTCATTATAAATAAAAAACAATTTGAGCATAATTAGAACTATAATAACTCCAATGTGATATAGGAGGAATGAAGAAGGGCGAATTAGGGTTCCTCGGTCCCTTATGAACACGAGCAATTAGTATTATTAGCCATTATTACATTATCTAACAAAAATTAGTGGTTTTCTTATGCTAAATTGTATATTATTTTCTTTAATTTAAGTTTTTTGTCATGATAATAAATGAAAAAAAAAAAACTACATACAGACCTGTTTGATTAAGGTTTTTTTCCCTTAGAAGATCGAAATTAGTAGAACGCCGAAACACTTAAGTTATCTAAATCCTTCCACCTATTAGGCTGCCTGTACACCAGAGCGGAGACGAGAGGTGAGGACCGGAGCAGGGAAGCTCAAATGAAAAACACACTCCCCAACTCCGTTCCGCATTACTTTCCCAAACCTATCCACACCACTTTCTCGCTCCGCTCCGCTACCAAACTCCGCGCCTATGAACAGATACAGGCCACAACTCCACTACGCATTACTTTGTCGCTCCACTATAATGACCAAATAGGTCATTACATATGAAATTGCCGTTTTGTAAGGAAGGAACATAAAGTCAATTTAAAAATATATAATATATTTATTTAACCAAAATATGTACCATGGCAAAAGTGCACAAATAGTAGCTATGCACTTTTTCCATCTCATAGGAAGTTCATTGATCCCTTTACTAAAAAAAACCATTCGGATGGGAATCAATAAAACCTTCAGAGGCGCTTTGGACTGCGCCATCGGTGTTGAACTTTTTCCCTTGTAAGAAATTATCTTACCATATCAGTCATTCAGTCATCTCAAACATTATCACTGTTGTGCAGTGTGTGGTGTAGCGTTGTCCTGAAGCAGCAGTGGCCTAGAGCAATTGACCTGCCTCGGTAGTTAAGCAGCTAGCTTTTCTATCATGGTTGTTTGTAGTTGCTGACTATTATAGACAACTGCCGTAATCGTCTGGCCAGATTTAAGAAAGCTGTAGTGAACGACACCGGCACTATTCTACCAAACGCTCACAAGTAACTTTTTTTGAGTAAATTTTAGCTAAGGCAGGATTTGACTGGTTTGCCAGGGTTCAACCAATGCGATGAGCATTTCAGATTGTCATACAGGAGCCACTTTTTATCACAGGTAATGATTCGATTTAAAAACCTTTCATTATTGTGCCGGTTGAGCAATGTAACGCAGCAGTCGACGCGCGTTTGTCGGTTTGATGCACTCAATTCATGAGGTATCTCTCAAGCTTTTTCACGTTTCCAATTTGCTTCATGTGGATTAAAACAGTTTTATTACTAACACCGTAGCCTAAAGCTAACTCGGACGTGGTTTGCGATGGATCCACTTCCACACTAGCCTTCAATTCTTCATTACCAACTTTGGTCTCCGGCCGTCCAGGGGGCTTGTTCTGCAGGTCGAAATTTCCAGAACTAAAACGTGGGAACCAAAAACGCACTGTGTTTTCTTTTGCGATACCGCCACCGCCGCCATACACAGCATTAATACTTCGAGCCGTTTCTGCAGATTTGTGCCACGGTGGAACTCGTACTCGTTTATAACGCGATATTTCAAGTTTTCCATTTTGTAAACTAAGTGACGCAAAGAAATAAATAACCAAAAAAGAAAAAAACAAATGAATTACGATTTTCAAAACACGAATGCAAGAGCCTCTATATTAATACAGCTATTTATTAATTTGAAATTGGAATTCTTAACCAAAGAGGAGATAATATAGATCAAAGTGGCCAGTACGACAAAACGCCAATTTCATATGTAAGGACCTAATAATATGGTATTGTACCGTCAGATATTGTTTCATTTCTTTCAAGAAACAATAATGATAAACAACGTACCTGAACTTGTCAGACATTTTACGTATCGGTAATATGTATATTTGTTCCTTAAAGTAATAAAACAAACAAAAAAGACAAGTTCAGGGTTGTTTACGTGTCATGAATACTTTTTTATGTAAACAAATATGAAAACTCGAAACTTAGCTGGGCTTGTCAATAAAATAAGTACTACATCAAATCACGCAGCAAATTAGTTTCAAAACTGGTGGCTGGTATTTTCGTCAAATCGTTTAATAAATAAATAAAATTGATTGATTTAACCACACTAACAATGTTGATATTTAGGGGAAGGAAAAACTTAAAGTTTCACTTCAATTGGAATTAAAGAATCAAATAAAAAGTATTTACATAGGCTAGGATAGGTGGTGGGTTTTAAAAGAATTAAAATCAAATTAAATAATTTCTTTACATTTTAACTAAACAGTATTTTTATAAATTTCATGATAATCATATGCTGAGTCTGGTTATTACGGCCCATTATGACCGGGCCGTGTTACTAGTGACTTCCGTTCTGGATATGTGATTTTCGGAGCAGATGTGATTACCCAGTCCCGACGTCAACTATTTTACTTCTCATACTATACTTTTTATGATAAAATCGAGAGGTTGTTCTTCGTATTAGTAATTATTATTTGTATTGTATTAAGTTACTCACTCAAAATAAATATAAATATATTATGTACTAATAAGATCAACAAAAGTTATTAAGGTGTGTGGTGTGTGTCGTTATAAATGATACATGCTGTGTAACTAACTGAATTTCAAATTGTGAATTTATGCTTCAGTTAAAGTTTTATTTCATTTTGTTTTTTTTGGTTTCAATTAGTAAATGATCTTATCTTTTTCTACAATTCTAGCATGCAAATCACTTTTTTGATAGTTTTGCTTTTGATACAGAATGTTTTGCAGTTTATAAAATCTAATATTCTATTTTTGATCCCCACACAAACACTACTGTATAGTCCCAAAGTAAGCAGAGCTTGTGTTATGGATGACCATACAGCGAACTTGGAGGGACCTAGAATAAACATACATAATAGATATCAACAACCTTGACCCGATTTCAAACATCTATGTTCATTTCACAAATCAATGCCCTGGCCTGGACTCGAACCTGGGACTTCAGGCGGATGAAACAAGGCCATTGACCACTACGCTACGTGGCCGTCTAAATTCTAATCCTGTAACTATTATTTTCAGAGTTATTTTTTGACTTGGAAAAGCACTTGTACCTATATTTTGATCGGCGATAAGACCCAAGAATCATTTCATCAACATACCTACAATTACGGCAAATAAAAAGGGCATTTAATTTTCATATAAGTGCTTTATCATGAAGTAATAAAAAAAATGTCGAAACCCTTAGACCATTTTGAATAGAAACATTTTTTTATTTTATTTTTTCCTTGGTTTGCTAAGGATTTCAATGGACTACCGAGTAAAGCTATCAAACCTTAAAGTATTTTAATTAAATTGAGTTCTCGGCTATGAAAAAATTAAAAAAGGAGTAAGATTTTAATGATTCCATTAACTGTGTTTGCCGTCAATGGATGTTTGTGAGTAATATTTATTACGATTTAACTGGATCACATAGCTGTAAAAAATTGTGCTAGCTGTAAAAAATTGTGATTAGGATATATTTTGATTCACATGCTTACAAAACGTGGATTTGACTTTCAGTTCGGCATACCGTAACGAAATACTCATGTTTAAATAAAAAATCTGCTTGCTTCTTAAAGCATAATAAAAATATCTTATTTTTTATAAACGTGATGTCTGAGTAACAGTAAATTTATATTTTGAAACATAATATAAAAAAAATTAAACCACTCGACAAGCATTCAAACAATTTATAACCAAAAACTAAGGACAATTGTGTCACATGACAGTTTGCTGAAAACCTCAAATAAATAGTACTTATCTGTTATCAGCTCATTTTTTTAGGATCTCAAATGCGAAAATAAAGTGTGAAACGAGGCGTACAGAAAACTCGCGAAGTTACTTTAATTGAGCACAATTTTAGACAAGTGATATTTTTTTGAGTGTAAAAACCTTCTAGAAATGTGTAGAAAATACAAGTTAAGTACCTAGTAACCAAAATTTAATAAATTTACGCTCTACTATACTCACATAAAATCCATATATGAAACATCGGGTAAACCATCCGGCCAAGCCAGTAAACAAGCTGTTTTCAATATTCCCTTAGACCTGGAGACAAAGAAAAATTTATTACCTTTTTAATACAAATTCATGATATTTTACAGAAATAAAAACAACAAACGCAATATGATGTGTTTACCTGCTCGGCAAAAACTGTAGTTGGTACTGTATACTTAGATTTCTAATCATTTAACCTAATAGTTTTACTTAAACCACTTGACTCAACCACTCCTTAATGGCTGGTTTACACGCGTTAGGTAGTTAAGTTAGTAAAAAAAATTAACGAAGTGGTATTAAGGCTATGCTTTTAAATTTGTTGGCGAATATTTAAAATAAGAATACTTGTGAATTATATTGAAAGTGAAACTACATAAATATACATAGCCCGCTAGAGATTCTAATTTCCGCAACAACTTCTTCTCTCAGCTCTTCTAATATCACAAACCTAAGTACAGAATTGAAGAATTCCTTAAGTTATTGACCGCCCATCCTTATTGAACTTATGAGCGTAGCCGCCATGAATTGAGGACAGGTTGTCAACTTTTTATCCCCATGTTTCCGCCCCAGTTTCAGTGCACGCAGTGGAAGGACCTAACAATATTTAAAATTTATAAGTATTTTATTAATATCAAGATAATAAAACCAAAAATCTTGAAAAAAATTTGTTAAATGTTTCCATTAATTTGTTAGTAACTGATTATTTTATTACAAACAATCGGTTGGCCAAGGAAGAATTGGATAAACAAGGCTGACTTGCACGGAGCTCAGTTCAAAATTTAAACCGAAGATAGCCGGTTACTCAATTATAATGTACTTTTATCACTGTACATTTCAATTAGACTAAGAGAGAAATGTAGAGAAATATTTTTAACCCAAGTTGGTGTCTCCAGCTTATATTTACAGTCAGGTGTGTGCAAGGAGGCCAAACGAATAAGCAAACGGTAATAAATCAAAATACCTTTATTGCAACTATTTGTACATACAAGGGCGGAGTGATAAAAGTTTGGTTAAAATAAAATAAAAACTAAATTTTACAAAAACAAAATAATATTAATTTTGTAAAAAAAAATGTTTCCTTGTAAACCATTCATTTTTTCTTTAAGATTCCTTCCATACAAAATTGACTTAGGCAGCTCTTTGAGATAGGCATTAGTTTTGTGCATGACATCTTCGTTGACGCTTAATTCTTTCCCGCCAAGCCGTTTTTTTAAATTCGGAAATAGGGAATAGTTGCAAGGGGCTAAACATGACGAATATGGTGGATGAGAAAGCAGCTCAAAGCGTGCATTCGTGCGTTGACTTGGAGGTAGAGGATTTTAGCCCAATGCCGTTGTTTAATTTAGTTATTTTGTTCCAATAAATTGTCATAATATTCTTTGTTAATCTACTGGCATAAAATGCCGCAAAAAAATTTTTATACCGTTAATCAAATGCCAAACCTGACTCCTAAGTGGTCACAAGCATGCGTTTTTGGAACAACGGTCAGAAAACGTGGCTTGAAAGAATGCTTGTCTGAGATTAATAATTTTAGTCGACGCAGCAAAGTTCCTATTATATTTGTCAAGTCTTTGTTGCGTTACTGTAATATTTTTTTGCGCAAAAAATTATGCTAAATTAACACACGTTACTCACTCATCAAGAATGCGTTCAATTTAATGGCTGTCAAAAAATTTTGATTTTAATGAATCAAATATGAAATGAAATGAAATATTTATTTCTGAACATTAACAATTACTTGTTCTTATTGACGTCAAATAAAACATGACGCTACCACCAGTTCAGACAAACCTTCGTGAAGAAGAACTGGCAAGAAATTTCACGGGTAAATTTTTTTTTCAAAATAATTTTTTAGTCTCTTTATCTATACAAAATTATGCTTATCTGCATCTGTTAGCTCGGCAAGTCTTCCTCCATCCAAGTATCCAAACGATGAACTCCCTCAAACGGCACTTGATTTTGAGTACACGTGGAATCCAGCCATCGCCCTCCTCAACCATATAAGAGGGAAGTGAGCGACCCGTCACCCGACGCTACCATAAGAAGACGTACTCTAGTGACAATGACGCTTTAGATATTCATCGGGACGATGAACTAAATGAACAAACATTACACATGTTTTCTTACAAATACTAGTAAAATCCTGTTGATGAGGAGATTATACCCAAGGGTTTTTATCATCCAATAATCAAATAATCGGATAGTTTATAATATGCTTTATCACACAACTTTTCCTTTAGTGTTTCTTTGCATTTGTCAATAGGAAGACCTTGAATATGCTCAGGAACCTTATTATAAAAGCGTATACATTGCCCCATGAATGAGTTAGTGACTTTATGAAGCCTACTATTATGAGCTGCCAGCATATTTCTTCCTCTTGTGTTAACATAGTGCAGATCTTTTTTTTCTTTTGAACAAGGTTATGTTCTTTTTACATTCATTAAAATTTCTAAAATATATTGTGGATGGAAAGTAATAATTTTTATTTCCTTAAATTTACTTCTAAGTGACACCCTTGGCTAGTAGATTGCGCGAACAGCCCTTTTCTGCAGAACAAATATAGTATCGATGTTGGCAGAACTTCTCCACAAAAGAATGCCATATGTCATGAGGTGTGGAAGTAACCGAAATAGTCTAAACGAGCAGTTGTTTCATTTGAAATTTGTCTTATTTTTTTAACAGCAGATGCGGCAGAGCCAAGTCTTTTCGCTAAACCATCAACATGCGGTCCCCACTGGAGTTTGGCGTCTAAGGTTATGCCCAGAAATACAGTTGAGTTTAAAGGAGTCAGTTCCTGGCTCTTAACTACAATGTTTGTGTTTACCTGTTTGACATTTGGTAATGTGAACTTAACACATTTAGTTTTTTTTTCATTGAGGAGCAATATTGCTTTGGAATAATTTGAATGATTCAAATGAATCCTTCAAATTAACTGTCTACCAGGAAGTTTCATCCAATTTGCATTAATTTTATTTCATAATTAATTTTAACCGGGCTTATCACTCCGCCAATATACATGTCTTTATCAAATCTCTACTATTACAAGCAAAAACGTTGATTTACTTAAGCCAATACACTGCAACTATCAGATATCAATTTTATATCTCTTAGGTTACGTACTAATTGGATATATTTCTTTATACGGTCCCCAAAAACTTAAATAATTATCATAGTAAGGTTTGATAGTTAAGGTATGTGGGTTTATGTTATGTCTAATTCACATAACTGTAGAATCCTAAGGGCACGTTTGGCAGTTAGTATAAGCATGTATTTCTATCCTGTTTTACTGATTATTTTACACACTGACTCAGTAACTAGTTATGTATTAAGTATCAATACTCTAGGTCGTAATTTTAACAACTTAAAAAAAATTTAAATAACCTTCTTAATTAATAAATTGTTTTTTATCACCTTAATTTATTGGATGATTTTTTGAAGACGGGCGTCAAACAGACTTCGTTGGCGAATAATTTTATAACTAATTTTAAAAATTACATTGTATATGTAATTGTATATCTTAGAAACTGGCATGCCTACAAAATAATACCAGGCTACTCAGAATATTTTGCGACAAAAAACTGGCGAGTTGTTATTTATTTTATAAAATTCGGTTATTTAAATATAAACATATATTGGATCTTTACATATGAAATTAGCGTTTTGTCGTACTGGCCACTTGCACCTGTATAACCGCCTCTTTGGTTAAGAATTCCAATTGCAAACTTATAAAGCTATTTACTAACGCATTTGTGTTTTGAAATCCGTAAATCATTAGTTTTTTCCTCTTTTGGATTTTTTGGAAATGGAAATGGAAAACTTGAAATATCGCGTTATATACGAGTACGAGTTCCACCGTGGCTCCCAGTGCTGCAGAAGTGGCTCGAAGGATTAATGCTGTGTATGGCGGCGGTGTCGCAAAAGAAAACACAGTGCGTTTTTGGTTCCAACGTTTTCGTTCTGGAAATTTCGAATTACGAGTTGAATATTTTCCCCTTGCAACAAGTTATCCAAATTTCGAAAAAAAAAGGTAATCTGTTGGAACAAGATCCGGGGAGTTCGGTAGATGTCTTAGACATTTCAATTGAAGCTCCTCTAATTTGGTAGCCGTCTGTTGTGCAGTGTGTGGTCTAGCGATGTCCCAAAGCAGCAGTAGCCTAGAGCGAATGACCAGCCTCGGTCGTTTAGCAGCTAGCTTTTCCATCATGTTTTGCAATTGCTGACAAAAGACATCTAACTAAAGCCAGATTTAAGAGAGCTGTAGTAAACGACACTGGCACTAGTCCACCAAACGCTCAAAAGTAACTTTTTTTGAGTCAATTTTCGCTTGGGGCAGGATTTGGCTGGTTCGCCAGGGTTCAACCATTGCGATGAGCGTTTCCGATTGTCGTACACCCTGTACGCTACTTTTCGTCACAGGTCATGATTCGATTTAAAATCCTTTTATTATTGTGCCGGTAAAGTAATGTAACGCAGCAGTCGACGCGCATTTGTCGGTTTGCATTCATGAGGTAACCACCTCTCAAGTTTTTTCACCTTCCTAATTTGCTCAAGCGGATTAAAAAAGTTTTGGCACTAACACTGCAGCCTATAGCTAACTCGGACGTGGTTTGCGATGGATCCATTTCCACAATAGCCTTCAATTCTTCATTATCAACTTTGGTCTATAGCCGTCCACGAGGCTTGTTCTGCAGGTCGAAATTTCCAGAACGTTGGAACCAAAAACACCCTGTGTTTTCTTTTGCGATGCCGCCACCAAACACAGCATTAATATTTCGAGCCGTTTCTGCAGCACTGGCGCCACGGTGGAACTTGAACTCGTAAATAACGCGATATTTCAAGTTTTCCATTTTGTAAACTAAGTGACGCAAAGAGAAAAGCAAAAGAGAAAAAATGCTTCAGTAAATAGCTGTATAAATTTGAAATTGGAATTCTTAAACTGAGAGGAGATAATACAGATCAAAATGGCCAGTACGAAAAAACGCTAATTTTATATGTAAGGACCTAATATTTTGACCAGGATTATGAAACTACGTGAGACATTCAGAAAGTTTTGAGAAAAAAATGTTCTATAGGTTATATATTTTTTATTACATCTTTTCAAAAAACTCTCCACCTGCGTCTGTAATTAGTTTCATGCATCTGAACCAATTTTCAATTCCAGTCTGCAACAGGTACTTCTTCAAGGGCCTTCTCGAACGCAGTGAGCGCATCTTCTGGCGATGAAAACTGTATCCCCTTGAGCTGATTTTTATTTTTTGGGAACAAGAAGACGTAACACGGTGCTAAACCAGGGCTGTAAGGCAGATGACCGCTTTTTTTCATTCAGTCGCTTGTTGGTCGCAGCAGTAAAAACTTCTGGTAAGCATTAGGTAGTGGTAGGTACCACTCTGCATTGATGCCTCTTTGGTTTCTTAAAGGAATTGATACTGAATACCCCGTTAAGGAGAAAAACCTTTCCAGCGCTTCTTGATCGTTGCACTTTCGTAGGCGTTCCAAGAGTTTTGGGCCATGGAGCTGCAATAAAAATGCACTAACACCAAGATAATGCGATTTCAAAAAATCATGTTTGACTTTTTTTCTTTTTTTTTGCTGCCGAAGCACCCTCTTTCGGGAGGGAGGTGGAAGATTCGTCATGAATACCACCGCAGCTGTCTGCGGGGTGATGTGGGGCTCACCAAAGTGGCACCTACCCACTAAAAACCACCTAAACGGCTGTAGCATGGGAATGCTGTCAGCCTTCATCGGAGCGACACCCGGGTAGGGAGGTGGGCGCGCAAGCAGGGACCCGCTAGCGGGTCACCCGCTGAGAATACTTAATCACTTAAGGTGCAAATGACATTTATATATTGGTGATTATACGGTCTGGGCAGCCTTAAGCTGGTCCAGATTAGCCGAAAGTTGATCGGGGGATCCGAGATTGCATTTCTCGGTCTACGGACTTTGTACCTCGACGGCATGGACGGAGCAGTATAAGCTACTGTCTCGCGTATAAGGGGTTAGGGTGCTCTTCGGATCGCTTAAAATAAGCGGTGGAGAGCGTCCTAAGGTGTTGTTGTATAGTAGGCAGTTCGAGATCTCTGTGCAGGTCTGCGTTACGCACGTAACGTAAGTTGAACACCTTTAGACGGAATAGGTATGTCATTGGTGTATATTGTGTATAGTAGCGGGGCGAGTACCGAGCCCTGAGGGACGCCCGCCTTGAGGGGGCGGGGGATGGAGAGCGTACCTTCGTGTTTGAAACGAAAGGTGCGATCTTTAAGATAGGAGCCGACTAGTTTGACTAGTCGGTCGGGCAAGCCTGTGTTGTGAACCTTGTAAATGAGCCCTGCGTGCCAGACTTTGTCAAAAGCCTTGGCTACGTCAAAGAAGGCCGCGGCTGTTTTCAGTCGTCTGGGGTAGAAGCCGTCGAGAATGTACTCGGCGATTCGATGGACTTGCTGAGGGCACGAGTGTTTGGCTCGAAAGCCGAATTGGTGGGGGATAATGAGGGGGTCACCGTCCGCTGGGAACAGGTGGTCCTTCATTCGAGCGAGTATGACTCTCTCGAGAAGTTTGGCCATTGCCTTGAGTAGACTGATGGGTCTGTGATTAGCCGGGTTATTCAAAGGTTTACCCGGCTTGGGAATGCCTATGACTATTTCCAAGCTTTCGGAAAGTAGCTTAGGTTGAAGCAAGCATTGAAGATAATCGCAAGTAAGGTAAGCACCTGCCGAGGCAGCTGCTTAAGTGCTTGGTTGGAAATTCCATCCGCACCCGGGGCCTTCTTGGATTCCTGTCTCCTAATGGTGAATAAGATCTCATCGTTAGAAACTGTGATGGGGTCAGCGGTGACTGGACGGGAGTCTTTGCAATCGACTTCGTCTTCCACCGCCTGGATGTGAGCTGGGTCTGTGGGTTGGGTACTCCGGGAGCATTGTGAAGCAATGCTATCGGCGAAGCATTCAGCTTTCTCGTCGTCCTCGAAGGCGGTAGTGCCATCGGGACGAGATAACGGAGGGGTGTAAGTACGGGCGTCTAGTCGGAGGGCTTTCGCCATCCTATAGTACGCCGTGTGGGACGGGGAAATATTAATCATAAGATCGTTCCTTTGAACGTCTTTGTATTCCGCGACGGTACGTTTTACTTTACGTTGAAGCCGGTTAGCGATTTGCCTGTAGGCGGGTGTAGGGTATTTTCTGGCTCTGCGGAGAGCGGCGTTTTTAGCTTTAATTAGGTTGCTAATGTCCAAGGGAAGCTTGGGCTTGCCATGCTTAGCAACCTTTAGATTCTCACTGATGGCCGAGTTGATGGCGGTAGTGAGCGAATCGACTATCGAGTCGATTTTATCCTTTCTATCGAGATAGTCGGATTTAATCGCGAGTGGGCAGTCTGGGGCTTCCAAGGCCGAAGACAGGGTGTGTTTGAAACCTTCCCAATTGGTATAGGTTTTCGGAGCAGGAGGGTCGTTTTGGGGTCCTAATATTAGAGACACCGGACGGTGGTCTGAGCCTAAGTCGTCTAGTGGCTGTATGGTCTTAAGGTCGAGACCGATACCCTTGACGATGGCAAAGTCAAGGATATCAGGGGAATGTAGCGGCTTGTACGGGTAGTGTGTCGGTGTGACCGGAGAAATGACGTCAAGATCGAGTGACTTTGTGATGTCTAGTAATTTAACACCAGTGGTGGTGGTCGACAAGCATGTCCAGTCAGTATGTTTGCAATTAAAATCGCCGAACATAATGACGGATTGCCCCAGTTCGAGTAAGGCCTCGAAGTCACAACGAAGGGGCGGTGTACCACTAGGTATATAGACTGAGGCCAAGACTATGGTCCTGTGACCTGTCATAGCCAGCCTACATACTGTGGCCTCCATGTTGGTGAGTGGAGGCGTGGGAATCGGTATACAGTGAATACTAAGGTATAGACATAAAGAGACTCTGTAAATTTATTTTGAAAAAAATATACCCGTGAAGTTTCTTGCCAGTTCTTCTTCACGAAGGTTTTTTTCGAACTGGTGGTAGAATCATGTTTTATTTGACGTCAATAAGAACAAGTAATTGTCAATGTTGAGAAATAAATATTTCATTTCATTTCATTTCATTTCATTTCATTTCATTTCATTTCATTTCATTACTTCTCTTGTAGTATATGGCAGTGCCGCCTAGTCTGACCGAAGCGGGCCTGTCATCACGCACAAGAGAGTATCTAGGAATATTGAGACCCCTGGTGTGCTGGGGTTTTAAGAATGTCTCTTGGACAAGGATTAACTCGGGCTGTATGTTCTTAATGAACAGCTTGAGCTCCGGAAGTTGGTCGATTAGACCTCGGGTGTTAAACGAGATCAGGGATAAACCCCTGGGTTTCATGCGACCAGTCGTGGCGCTTAGAGGAGTATTCATTATAGATGTACCTATAATGAATTAATTAGGGATTGGTACTCAGCGAGTACCATAAGACGCTCTTGAGAGCAACGGGCCGCGCGCAGTTTATTAGCGCACTGCGCAACTTGAGTCATATCGACACCTTTGAAGGTGTCGAATATTAGTTTGAGATCCTCAGCCATCGAAGGCTGAGGAGAAGATTTTGGGCCTGCTGATGGAGCAGGGCGGGTCGGAGTAGCCGGACGCTGTCTCCAGGCAAGCACTGGAGTGAGCGTGGGCTAAGCGGGCTTTGCTGCCGGGGAATCCCGGTGGCACAGCGGCGGGAAGTTAGTATTACTAATTAGGGGCGGGGCCTGTCTGGGTGCCGCCCTCCTAATAGTGTGTCGAATTGTACGGGGAGCGCGAGGGCAGGCCCTGTAATTTGCGGTGTGGCCGGACTGGCCACATAGCACACATGCTGGTGGAGAGGTCCACTCTGGAGTGCGGTTGCACTCCTTTGTGAAGTGCGGCTCCAGGCACTTTACGCACCTGGGGCTGGCGGTACAATTCAGCGCCGCGTGCCCGTATAATTGGCACGTGTGGCACTGACCGGGATAGCCACGGCGATGTGGCGTCTCTACGGAGATTCTGGAGAGGCCGCAGATAGTGCGGGCCTCGCGGAAGAACTCTCGCGACTTAGGCGAGTTGGTCAGTATGACCAAGGCTAAAGGAAAACGGCGGCCGTTTTTGCTGTACATCTTGTGCACAGCCTCGGTGGGAAAGCCTTGAGCTTTAATATCCTCTAGGATCGAACGGGACTCCCCGTAGGATGGCTTTTGTTTTACGCTCTTCTGGGAGAGCGTACGTATGATAGGCGATCTTTCTTTGGGTGAGGAGTTGTACCAGTGCTCTGAAGTCAGCTACTGTGGGTACAGTGATTTTGACGGCCACGTTCATGTTAGTGGCCTGTACATAGTTGATTTTTTGCTCGCGGCAAAGGTTTGAAACTAGAGGCCAGTTGGCCTTTTCCCGTAGGAACACGGGGGGAGGGGTCTTCGCCTTGGCTAGGACCGGCGTGCAGCGCGAAGCTGGCTTGGTGGGAGCGGCTGTTGAGCCAGCTGGGAGAGTCACGTCGAGTGACATTAGGGGGACGGGGGAGGGGGGCGACTGTGTCGCCGGGCAGGTGGTTGGTGTCGGAGACACTGGCCTGGAGTTGGGTGTCGGACACACCCGGGATTTCTTTGACCGCTTGGAGCGGCGCTTTACAAGGGTAAAAGTGACTGTGGGCTCAGGGGAGCCGGTGAGGGTGTCCGCTTGGGAAGCGGACTCGGCGCTGCTGCTAGACGCAGTGCGCTTGGAGGGGCGGGCGGCGGATGAGGCCGAGGTTGAGGTGGCCGCCGAGGCGGCGTCCGTGTAGTCGCACTCCATTTCACTGGAGGCGGAGGAAGGGGGAGTGCTGTGAGGCAGTGTTGTTGTTGTGGCCTGAAAAGCCGGGGCCTGAAGGGCCAGTGGGGCCAACAAGGTGGCAAAGTCGGGTGAGAAAGTGCAAAACATTTGCAGGAATGCTTTGGCTTCAAGGGGGGCGCCTGAAGCTGCGACGCGATCTACGAATTGCTTCGCAAGTTCAGCATGAACTTGCGCAGCCATTGCGTACGGCCGGGGAGGGAAGGGGAGCTATCAAATATAATTAATATTATAATTATATAATTTATAAACGACCTAATACAAAAACCTAACTAAGCCTCCCTACCGGCGGTAGGGGGGATTGGGACGGCCGCAGCGGTGCCCCTAATTCGGACAGCGCTGGTTCCGTCACCCTGGGTAAGGCCCAGTGCAAATGGGATCGGGACTTCCGGTTTGTTGTTTGCCTGAAGGGCAAAACTATGCGCACCGGGGCAACGCCGACTGGTTTCGTTGGCACCGTTACGCGTATCCACCAGCCCTCGAAGTCTTGAACACGGCGAACTTACTCCACGAAGAACACCTGGAACGTCGAAGCCCGTCGACGTAGCTCACGTTCGACGAAACACGAAGTACGGTTAACAACCCACTAATCGCCGTGAAAACGGCGTTTGAAACTCAATACGGTAACGTCTATGAAATTATTTAATACGGTAACGACCAGTGAAAATTGAATGCTCGATTAGCGCGGGGGCTAATGGAGCGGAAAATGCGTCTGCGATCGACGTGCGCTCGAGAACGCACGCAAACCGAGACTGATGTTTTTTTTTTGTTTTTTTTGTTCCCCTCCGCGGGAAGGGCAGTAGGATAAAAATGCCCTGACGCATACTCTGGCGCGATTCCAAAGTTATGTGGGACTCGTCCCGACGCCTACCAGGACCATACCCACTAAAAACCCCCTGTCAGCTCGTGCATTTTTGCCACTCAGCCTTCATCTGAGCGACGGCCAATTGGAGAAAGAGGCCGCGCTAGCGGGGCCCAGGAGGTCACCCGCTGGGATAACATAGCACTGAAGGTGCTCAAAGCACTGAAGGTGAATAGTTGTAGTAGAAGGTGAGTAGTATATGAGACTGAATCACGAACTAGAGGATTGGGATGGGTTTCGGAGCGTTTGAAGAACGCTTCAGAGAGTGTTTTGAGATGTTGTTGTACTGTAGGCAGTTCAAGATCTCTATGCAAGTTCGCGTTACGCACGTACCACGGTGCGTTTGTGGCCCGGCGACAAAAGAAGTTTTGAACTACCTGCAGTTTGTGCAGGAGGGAGAGTTTGGCGTGGGCAAAGATTGGCGAGGCATACGTCATGACGGGTCTAACGCAGACCTTGTAAAGTGTACGTTTGTTTCTGAAAGACATTTTACTTTTTCTACCTAACATGCTATTTAGGCGGCCTAAGTAGTGACGAGCGAGTTTCGAAACTCTTTCGACGTGTGGCTTGAAGGAAAGCGTCGGATCTAATGTGACGCCTAAGTATTTAGTACTGCGCTTCCAGGGGATGGGAATGCCTAACATTCAAACGTGGGGATCGCCAGCGGGACGACGGCGTTTGTGGTCGAAGCGCATCGCAGAACTCTTTTCAGGGTTCACATCGATGCGCCATTTTTGAAACCATACACCAAGGGCGTTTACAGCCTTTTGGAGCCTGGTTACAAGGTGCCGAACACTGTGGCCTTTGGTATAGAGTGCAGTGTCGTCGGCAAAGAGGGCGAGTTCGACGCCTTTCGGCGGGATGGGAATGTCGTTGTTGTACACGGTGTACAGCAGAGGGGCGAGGACTGAGCCTTGAGGGACTCCAGCCTTTATGGGACGAGGCGCAGAAAGCGTGCCTTCGTGTTTAAATCGAAACGTACGGTCTTTGAGAAACGACGCTATTAACCTGACTAGGCGATCCGGTAGTCCTATTTTATAGAGTTTATAAACGAGACCGCTGTGCCAGACTTTATCGAAAGCCTTGGCTACGTCAAAGAAAACCGCGACTGTTTTATAACGACGCGGATAGAAACCGTCAAGTATATACTCAACGATTCGATGGACTTGCTGAGGGCAGGAGTGTTTAGCGCGAAAGCCGAACTGATGGGGAATAATGAGAGGATAATCCGTTGAAAACAGATGGTTCCGCATTCGAGAGAGTATGACTCTCTCGAGAAGTTTAGACATTGCCTTGAGGAGGCTGATGGGTCTGTGATTAGCCGGGACATTCAGAGGTTTGCCCGGCTTGGGAATGCCTATGACTGTCGCTTCTTTCCAAGCTTTTGGAAAGTAGCTATGGTCAAAGCAGGCATTGAAAATGATAGCTAACAAGGTAAGCATCTGTTGAGGTAGGTGCTTAAGTGCGTGGTTGGAAATTCCATCCGCACCCGGATCCTTTTTGGACTTTTGATTTCTAATGAGAAGCAAGATTTCGTCATTAGAGACTGTGACAGGGTCGGCGGTGATGGGGAGAGAGTCTCTGCGAAGGACTTCGTCCTCCACCGCCTGGATGTGTGAGGGATCAGCAGGTTGCGTGCTGGGCGAGCATTGTGCGGCAATGCTGTCAGCGAAGTATTCGGCTTTCTCTTCGACTTCAAAGGCAGTAGTGCCATCGGGACGAGTGAGAGGAGGAACGTGAGAGGCGGTGTCTACGCGTAAGGCTCGGGCCATGCTATAGTACGCTTGGTGGGACGGAGAGAATTTCGCCATGAGATCGTTCATCTGAGTGTCTCGGAGTTCCGCGAGGCAAGACCTAACTTTACGTTGAAGCTGATTCGCAGCTGTTCTATAGGCGGGCGTGGGATATTTCTTGGCTCTCCGGAGAGCCGCATTCTTAGCTTTAATAAGATTGCTAACGGCTAAGGGAAGCGTGGGTTTGCCTTGCTTAGCAACCTTTTCGTTGTCACTGATGGCTGAGTTGATAGCATCAGTGAGAGAATTTACTAATGAATCGATTTTATCCGGGCTATCTAGTTGTTCGGGAGAGATCGCGAGTGGAGAGTTCGGAGCCTCTAAGGCTGAAACTAACGTATTTTTAAAACCTTTCCAGTTGGTAAAGGTCTTAGGAGATGAGACGTTATCGTTCGGCGGTCCTAGCACGAGGGAAACGGGGCGATGGTCGGACCCTAGGTCATCGAGCGGTTCGATAGACCTAAGATCAAGATTGATTCGCTTGATCATTGCAAAGTCGAGGATGTCAGGAGAGTAGGTCGGGTTGTTGGGATAGTGAGTGGGAGTGATGGGGGATATGACGTCTAAGTCCAGGGAGTTAGTGATGTCGAGGAGAGCGTTACCGCTGGTGTTGGTCGATAGGCACGTCCAGTCAGTATGTTTGGAGTTAAAGTCTCCGAACATAATGACTGAATGGCCGAGGGCGAGAATAGCCTCAAAGTCGCTGCGGATTGGACTGGAGCCACATGGTATGTAGACTGAAGCTATGATGATGGTCGGATGGCCAGTCATAGCCAATCTACACACCGTGGCTTCCATGTTGAGGAGAGGAGGGGTAGGGAGAGGACAGCAATGGAAGCCTCTTTTGTAATATATAGCGGTGCCGCCGTAACCGTCGGAGTTGGGCCTATCGTTGCGAGTAAACGCGTACTTAGGAATAGCGTATCCCCTGGAGCGTTTTGGAGTAAGCCATGTCTCCTGGAGAAGGAATAAGTCAGGTTCTTTGTTCTGAAGGAACAGTTTAATCTCGGGAAGGTTAGTGCTAAGGCTACGAGCGTTAAAAGATACTAGGGATAAGCCCTTGGGTTTAATACGACTGGACGCGGGATTCGCGGGTCTAGACATTATAATTTACTTATTTACGAATTTATGCAAAAATAAAAATTTATAATGAACTTAAGAGCGAGTGATGCTCGGCTAACGCAAATAAACGCTCTTGAGGAGAGCGGGCGGCTCGCAGTTTGCGGGCGAGTATGGAAATTTCATTAATGTCTACGTTTTGGATGACGTCGAATACGGTCTTCATGTCCTCAGCCAACGACGACTGAGGTGCAGAAGACGGAGCGGGACGCGGCCCTACGGAAGCTACGGGAGCTGGGATGGGTCGGGAAGGTGCAGGCGGGACGGCCGGACGCTGCCTCCAAGACAGAGCCGGAGTAGGCGTCGGCTGAACGGGCTTTGCTTCCGGGGGACCCCGGTTGCGCAGCGGCGGGAAGTTAGCGGGAGTGAGTGGCGGCGCCGGTTTAGGCGCGACCCTCTTGACGGTGGAGCGCGGAGCGCGCGGGCAACCCCTGTAGTTAGCTGTGTGGCCGGACTGGCCGCACAGCACACAGGCAGGGGGGAAGTGGATTCGGGAGTGCGAGTGCACTCCTTAGTGATGTGGGGATCCAGGCACTTAACGCACCTGGGGGGAGCTGAACAGTTAGCCCTTGCGTGGCCATATAGCTGGCAGCGGTGGCACTGCCCAGGGTGACCGCGGGGGTTGGGACGCTCGACGGAGATGTTCGAGAGTCCGCAAATTGTGCGAGCCTCTCTGAAAATCTCCTTCGAGTTGGGAGAGTTGGTAAGGATTACTAGTGCTAAGGGAAAACGCCTACCACGGTTGGAGTGCATCTTGTGCACTGCTATGGCCGGGAAACCCTGAGACTTAAGGTCCTCGAGAATGTCTTCGTTACTGAGTTCGAACGGGACGCCCCGTAGTACTGCGCGGATCTTACGCACCTCCGAGAGGGCGTAGGTGTGGTACGCGATTTGATTTAACGAGAGTAACCTGGTAAACGCGCGGAAGTCGTCGACGGTCGCTACCTGAATTTTGATTGTATCGCCAGCGTTGGCGGCTTTTAAGTAATTAATTTTGTGCTCTTTGCACAAGTTAGAGACCGCGGTCCAGCGCGCTTTTTCACGGAGGAATACGGGCGGAGGGAGCTGAGGCTTCGGCGGGACGGGAGCGCAGCGCGTCGCTGACTTCGATGGGACCGACGGAGACGCGGTTACTACGAGCGATTTTAACGGCGCGGGGGCTGGTGTTGAAGACACCGGGGAGGGCTCGGGTATTGAAGATACCGAAGCTTTCTTCGAGCGCTTCTTGGAGCGCTTGGCGACAAGTTGAAACGCGGGCTCAGGAGAGCCGGTTAAGGTGACGGCATCTGACGACGTATCAGACGCGGGTTCGGAGTCACTACCGGGAGCGGTACGCTTGCGACGCGACGCGTGAGAGGATGCGACCGATTCGCAGTCCATCTCGGACGAGGCGGGAGACGAGGAAGAGCTGTAGACCTGAGGGGTCTCGACGTTGGAGGCCTGAGGGGCCGGGGTTGAGGCCTGAGGGGCCGGGGTTGAGGCCTGAGGGGCCAGGGACGCGATTGATGCCTGCAAGGCCTGCGTTATGATGTCTTTCGGGATGTAGACGCCTACCGCAGCAAGCGCCTGGGTGAACGCGTTAATAACGCTTAGCGGATCCATTAGGGAGGGTTGGGACAGTAATATAAATAAATATAAGTGTAATAAAAGATGCCTTGTTCCTAAAAACCTAGCGAACCCTAGTGGCTAACCTCCCTACCAGCGGTAGGGGGGCTGGGGAGAATAACTTAAAACTAACCGTAGTACGCCGAAGGCCGCTACCTAGAAACCTAAAAAGGGTACGCAGGTAAAGAGTTGACCGTGTTAGGGTCAACCTTTACCGACAGAAAGGACAAATACACACACGAAAAACACACAGATATGATAAAAATAAATATGAAATAGGAGAAAAATAAATAAAATAGAGAAGAGAAATAAAAAAAAATAATAAAAGGACTGGTTCAGTACAAATTCGTTGTCACCGTTAAGTATCCTTTGTACTGAAACCAGACTACTTACGCTGGGCACAACACTGCACTCAGCACAAGCACAACACAACTTAGCACAGCACTTTGAAGACTAAGGGGCTTAGTCGCAAAGAAAAATCGCACTTCGATAGCACTCAGAGGGAGTAGAAAACCTTGAAAACCGTAGCACGGAACCAACACGCTAAACTGTGACGTCAGTAGACTGAGCGCCACGGAATAGCGGGAAAGGACCGATCAACGGAGAACGGGGCTTGCACGTCCGCACTGCGTGGCGATCGGAGCGAGAGATGTTTGACTGTTTTTCTTTTAAATATATTCTTCGGCGTGAGGTTAAGAATACAGAAGCTGATTTGACAATAAAAGCGCCACCTATCCAGTAAAGGGGTAAATCCGAATATACCGCACAATCACAAATTATCTTAGAAATTGGAATCTTTTAAGAGTACTATCAATTATTGGATTAAAAAAACCAGTGTTACATATTCTAAATATAATTTTGTGAAGATAATCATGAAAATCCCGTATTTCGTGGTGCCATTCTGACAGTGCCTCTGAAAATATAAATTGTTTTCCTAATAACGTCAAAATGTAATTAATGATTCTCATTGTTTTTGCTTTTTTGTCCTGAATATATTTATTTCCGTATATCTACTACTATCTGTATATCGCGAGTGTCACGCAGTTTACACGTGTATATCCTTTAGTTTTATTTTTGGACAATCACAACAAATTTTAATAGCTTTTGAAAACCTACTTGTATCTGATTATGATTCAAATCTGTCAAAATCTATAAATCTCTTAACAGACAAAATATATCACATAAAATAAAATAACTTTTTAATAACTCATGAGGTATTGGACTTTAGAATAAATTTGGTAAAGATAAATACGATAATTTTCTATTTCACAATTCAAAGCATCTTTGTCGCTTAAATACTACATTAATTGAGCTTATGATTAAATAAACATATTCTTATTGATGTAAGTTAGATATTCCTTTTTATGACAAACAAAGGAGACTATTATAGAAATTCCGAGACCTTGGAACTCAGAATTTGTTTCAAGGAACACGATTACACCATCAATCACAAGTTATGCGATATGACCCAATAAAAGTATATTTATTACCTAAAACTACATAAAAGATCATAATATAGAACACCTTTTCCCGTATTATATTGTTTGTTGGAATTGTTTTTTATATATTGAAAGTCTGTACGAAGATTTAATGGAAAATGCACCCCATTGGCTCAATGACAGTGCTTCTGACAAAAAACAGAAATAATAATAATGATATACGAATAAAACAACATATTTTCTCCAACAATGCTGATGATTGTGTTAATTTTTATAAATTATACCGTACTTTCTCCACCACGCTTGCGATACAACACATTATTTTTTTATAAAGCAGCCAGTATTGCACCTTTTCTTTAATTTATATTAAACATAACATTTTTTTTAGTCGCCAAATAAGCCTAGTACATTTTGGTTTAACAACTTTAACAAAAAAAACAACATAAATAATAAATCACAAAATAAACCCTATTACTCAGGTTACATTTCTATTTTGAACAGAATTCTGCATTAATATTACAGACTAAAAGTATCTGAAAGTATTTAAATAAAGAAATCAATAAAATATCCTCTGTTTTGTACACGCAGCAGAACCAAATAGGCCAAAGAGCAAATTTTCGGAAAAAAATGAAAATATCAAAATCTACAAAATAGTAAAAATTTTACTTAAATGATTTTTGTCATATCATATCTCACTCCCCAACTGCCTTTTACATAAATCAATCGTGCTGCTTACTGGACACCCTGTATATTATTAAAAAATCATGACATAGTCCTTATTACGTTGTCTACTTTGAGAGGCAAACTTTTCATCAAAGAAATCACATTCGCGCTCTTATTTAAATCACGCCGTTTATTTCGATAGTACTTGAGTATTGAACTGTGCATTCCAAATATTCCATAGGTGCGCAAGAATCAATTATTAACTATAAAATAAATTAGGTGTTACTAAACTAACCTGTACTCCTTGGTAGTAGAGTAAAGGAGGCAAGGTATAGCAAGCAGCATGCCACTGATCCAAATGAGCGCGATCATGATTAGGGAACAGCTTTTTGACATCCGCGGCCGCATCGGTCGGACGATAGCTTGATATCTAACAGAAAAACATAATATTTTGTTATTAAAAAGTGCTTTTAAAGTTCGTATCATTCAACTTGCATCGCAACTTTTACGTCCATTAAATAAGCCCTTAGTCTCAGTTTCATTAATATTGAGGAAATAAACCATATTTAGTGCAACAAAGAATGAAATTCATCAGCAGACACTGCATACGTCGAACTCCTCGCATACTGTGTAGTAGTGCTAAAATCAAACTCATTTATGCTTAAGTCATTTGTGCTACTTTATGCATCAAATAACATATACCTACCTATTTAGTCTGACTAGCAAGTTGTATAGCAAGCAATTCCTGAAAAAACAAAATAAGCTACACGAACGTTTTTGACCGTTTAAAACGACCAAATGCTGTTGCTAGTGTAAAAACAATGTATGCAACAGCCGTGGTATAAAAACAAAGGAAAAATTTTTGAACAGTCGCCAGTCAAAGCAAAAATGTGACGTTAAAGGCTTTGTAGGTTTTGCCTTGATTGAAAATCATTTTATGGAAACACATGGAATCTGTCAAAAAGATTACCACGTTACAGGTTTAGTGTGGTAAAATGCTTTATAATTTCATATGACATAAATATGTTTACTTACTACTACTACCATCATCCAAAGTTGATTTGTTAAAAGGTTACTAACTAATTGCACTAGCACAAGTTTGTCTGGTTTCTTGTTTATTTTTGTGAAATAGTTTTGTATAGTTACGTATTACTTCAAAAAACGCATCAAAGTCGGTCTATTCATGTGAAAGACGTGCTAAACTTCGGTCTTTTAAAAAATAAAGCTGTTGTTAATGCCTCATTTGATACTCTGAAAAATCTATATACGGAAAAGGCATATCAGTTTCTAACAAATAATCAACAGCTACATCTTTTTTTACGTTTACCAGAAATAAATCACAACCCTGATTTAAAAAATAAAGAGACTAACCTAGTTAAGAAGGGAGCTAAGAAATTACCTGTCAAAGGAGATTCCAGTGAGCGTGAACACACTGGCAGCTACTGTCACATTCGCTATAAAGTTGCTCAGCTGACAGTACCGCACGCCAAACACCCAGTCGCTGTAACAACGAAAAATAAATTCGTGTGTTGGCTTGTTTTGAAAAAATATTATAGTGGGAAAATATATTGAATTCAGTTTTATCGTAAATCTAATTTTTATAAATATGATATTGAGCAAGTTTCTTCGTTTGTCGTATTTTCTGGCAACAATTACTCAACCGAACATTATGCCATTTTGACACATTTCGACAGAGAATCAGAACAGAACAGATTATACTCGTAAGGGATTTACAAAAACTACAAAACGTACATTTTATCTAGAATAATAGATAATGTGCATAACGTCAATTTCGTGTTGAATTTATGAAATTAAGGTTAAAAACATAAACAATACTACTAAGCATTATATTTTTAACTTATTGCTAGTCTTAATGAACCTCACTTAGAAAGTTTTGTGAAAAAAGTTTTATGCATGGAACACTGCCAAAATATAATTTATTTTGATAATTTAAAAGTATAAATATATATCTTCCACCTTTTACCAGCATTATGAAACTATTGTGTGTCATAGTAAAATGGATCTGCGTCGGGAACATTTTGGTGCCATGAAATCAACTTCAATAAGCTTAAATGAACAAGGCACCTTCTAAAGCAACTGTGTACCGCTGGTACAACAATTAAAGTACGGTCACTTAAATTTGAAGGATAAAGTAAGAAATGGTCGTCATTTGACTGATGTTACGGTAGAAAACATGCTACAAGTAAAAACATTGATTTAACAAAACCGGCGGATCCTAAACGAGGAGATTCAGCACAATCTGCAAATTGGATTGGAAACTGTTCATGATATTCTACACAACTAACTTTGCATTAGGAACATTATTTCAGGTCATAAATCATGGATTTATCGATATAATCCAGGAACATAGTGCTTGAAACTTTTCATAGACGCTGGTGGAAAGTTCTTCGAAAATATATAATACAAAAATATTATCTATAGAACATATTCATTTGTTTTCTTAAAACTTTCTAAGTGTCCCACGTGCTATATGCATTGATTCAGGCTCCAAAACTTAGTATATGTTGCAGCCGTCTTTTATTTTTAGACGTGAGTTGCACTATCTTGCAAAGTTGATTTTCTACAAAGAGCCCGACCGCCCAGCTGTACTGCGGCCGCAAAATTGAAGTGACCTAACAACATGATATCATAAACTTAGTGGTAGTTGAGTTTCTATGGTAAGATTTCGTCTGAAGCGGTACTACCAGTAATCACGTTTACCAAGTTGTGTTTCTTTCAAAGAGAAGTACTAGCCAGTGCTGGAATTACTGAAACAAAGACAATCCCAAATGAAGCCTATGGATCGCGTCGTTACTCGAAAAAGTAATCACTATCATTATTAATAAATAAAACAGCTGTGACTACTGTTGTCCGTGGCTGTGGATGCCGCCTACCATCAAGTGGATCGCATACTCGTTTGCCGGCTATGAAAACAGTAAAAAGGTGCACCAAAGAAAGGCACATTTATGTCTTCAGTAACCATGTGGTGTAAAAATAGAAAACTTCTATAAATCAACATATTTTCTGACTTCATTACACAAAGACATGTTTGTATCACCAGCAATTCTAGCATGAAGCCCTTGACATAGCGACGACATAGCCCATTTCACAGCTTAATGAAGGTACATTTTTCTACAATCACGTATCATGTGACCTGCCTTGTCCAAGCCAAGGGAAAATCATTTAACTATTTATTTAGCTGACTAAATATACCAAATTGCAATGTTGAAACTTTTTTACAGCGCTTGTATTGTTAAGTAGTAAAGGATTTAAAGGGGTAGCCTCATTCCACCAACTCGTCTACTTTGCTTAGTAATATAGTATATGTATCAAAGAAAATCAGCGAAGAATTCTCATGTCGGACCTACAGAGTTTGAACTCCTAGAGCATTGGGTAGACCAACTGCCTACTACATCCATATGTAATAGATAGGTTAAAAAATATGTACATACTTATTAGACTTGTGAAAAATTTTAACTGTTGCTTTCATGATTGACCTGAATAACGATCCAAATATCCTTTGAAAAGGTTGGTCCCGAGAGTGAAACCATGAAAGAAAATTGACATTTTACGATGTTACGGAAAAGCATCAAATGTCAACAAGTAAGTAGGTCTGCAGGAAAATGATGCCCCATTTTTATACGCATCGATACGTAGCAAATAAAAATTGAAGCTATATAAAACAGAAATATCTATTGATATATTAATTATAACAAACCGATAGTTACAACATTAACACATATTATGTAATATAATTTAAAGCGTGTATAGTGTGCAACTTAGAAAGGTTTGTACCACACGTTGTTTAAAATAGAAAAACTGTTAATAAAACATTATCACATTAGATTTTGTTTTGCTACAAGCAAAAGTAATGCATAAATTAGCGATTACATAACAAATATAAACAAACTAAGAAAGCAGTAATTTTAGGGTTAGGTTAGAAATTGTCGTTTTGTAAGGGAGGAAGATAAAGTTTTTTTTAAATATAATATATTTATTTAGTCAAAATATGTACCATTGCTATATATGCACTTTTGTCATCTCATCAATGAACTGTCTAGTTCATTGATTCTTTTACTAAAAAAACTATTCGGACGGGAATTAATAAAATCTTCGAAGGCGCTTTGGACTGCCCCTTCGGAGTTGAACTTTTTTCCCTGCAAGAAGAAAAAAATTGGTAATCTGTTGGAGCAAGGTCCGGGGCGTACGGTTGATGTCTTAGACGACATTCCAATTGAAGCTCCTCTGAGTTGGTAGCCATCTGTTGTGCAGTGTGTGGTCTAGCGTTGTCCTGAAGCAGGAGTGGCCTAGAGCGATTGACCAGCCTCGGTTGTTTGGCAGCTAGCTTTTCCATCATGGCTTGCAGTTGTTGACAATAGACATCTGCCACAATCGTCTGGCCAGACTTAAGAAAGCTGTAGTGAACGACACTGGCACTAGTCCACCAAACGCTCACAAGTAACTTTTTTTGAGTAAATTTTCGCTTGGGCAGGATTTGACTGGTTCGCCAGGGTTCAACCATTGCGATGGGCGTTTCAGATTGTCGTACAGGAGCCACTTTTTATCACAGGTAATGATTCGATTTAAAAACCTTTCATTATTGTGCCGGTTGAGCGATGTAACGCAGCAGTCGACGCGCGTTTTTCGGTTTGCTGCACTCAATTCATGAGATACTCATCTCTCAAGCTTTTTCACGTTCCCAATTTGCTTCAAGTGGATTAAAACAGTATTATTACTAACACCGCAGCCTACAGCTATCTTGGACGTGGTTTGCGATGGATCCACTTCCACACTAGCCTTCAATTCTTCATTATCAACTTTGGTCTCCGGCCGTCCACGGGGCTTGTTCTGCAGGTCGAAATTTCCAGAACTAAAATGTGGGAACCAAAAACGCACTGTGTTTTCTTTTGCGACACCGCCACCACCGTCATACACAGCAATAATACTTCGAGCCGTTTCTGCAGCACTGGTGCCACGGTGGAACTCGTATATAACGCGATATTTCAAGTTTTCCATTTTTTTAACTAAGTGACGCAAGAAAAGAACCAAAAGAGGAAAAAACAATGAAAATTATTACAGTTTTCGAAACACAAATGCGTGAGTAAATAGCTGTTTAAATTTGAAATAGGAATTCTTAACCAAAAAAGAGATAATACAGATCAAAATGGCCAGTACGACAACATGCCAATTTCACGTGTAAGGACCTAATATTATTAGCGACCGAGTGATGTATGGGTAGCAGCCCTGCCTCGTACGCCAGAGATCCCAGGTTCAAGTCCTCCATAACACAAGCTGTGCTTATTTTGGGGCTATACAGTTGGTGTGTTTACCTGGGGATTTATTATTATTATTGTTATTAAAAGACATTTAATTCAAAAGCCATTAAAAAAATATATTTTTAATTATTAAAGTTTTCCATGAATTAATATTACAATTACAATTTAATTAAACAATTTAAATTTAAATCGGATGATCCCGCAAATAGATAAATGTATTATACTATGTACTCAAAAACTTGGAATGGGAGAATGGATATAAGGCGAAAGTAAGAAAATGTACATGGGTTAAAAAATTTTGGGTTGGGGATAATTTAGGAAGGATGAATGAAATATGGAATGATTTTTGAATTAGATAGCAACCAAGAAAAATTAAGGTAATCATTCTTGAACACAAGATGGCCTGCTGAAGAAATGGCTAATGCTGATGTTTAATAATAACAGAATAAGAGGTTTTAGATTATCCGTTTTCAAGGGATTACGATAGGGATTGTTACTTCCAGTGTTGTGTGTTGTGTGCGAAGAAGTTCAACGGTGATCGAAGAAAACATTCACTAGGGTTGCTTCATATGTTTTTGACTTTTCTTAAAAATAGGCTTGGCGAATTTTTTTAAGGGCACCTACGAACTTCTAAGCACGTCCTTAATGCGAGTCGTCCAATTTAAATAATGACAGTTAAAATATTCTAAGTAACCAATAATTTTTTCATGAAACTTCTTCCATAAGAATTACTTAAATAATTTTACGGTCATCTTTTTAGTAAAACCATAACATTTTATAGCTGTTGAAGTAACCAAACGGCCCATTAAACTTGAAATTATATGGCTATAAACTAAATTTTCAGGAGTTTATTGAAGCCAAAAAAAAAACTTTGTCCTAAATGTGGTAAAGCTAAACGTAATGAAGGATGTGGCGATTCAGGACATGCTAGGAAATATTAAAAAGACATTTTACTATGTTTAATATAGAAAAAAAAACTTATTAATATTAATATAATATAATAATAGGTCTTTACCTATGAAACTGCCGTTTTGCCGTACTGGCCATTTCAAATGAAAATTTCAAATTAATATTATTTGACAAACATGGAATTCTTTTTCTAAAATCGTCATTTGTTTAATAGTTAGTGTTTTGTTTTCAAAGCATTTGAACATTTTTCGTCATCAAGGATAAGTTAAAAATTCGAGTAATTATGGAGTATGAGTACCATCGTGGCAGCAAAGCGGCACAAGCGGCACGCAACATCAACGACGTTTACGGAGCGAACACTACAAACGAACGCACCACCCGTTATTGGTTTACCCGCTTCCGTTCTGGAAATTTTGACCTGAAAAATGAACCCCGTGGTCGTCCGAAAACTTTGGTCGACAATGACGAATTAAAGGCAATTGTGGAAGCTGATGAAACTCAATCCACGGCTGAATTAGCAGCAGCTTTCGACGTTAGCATCAAAACAATATTGGTCCATTTGCGTCAAATTGGCAAGGTAAAAAAGCTTGACAAATGGGTACCCCACGAACTCAATGACCACCAGCGCGAAGTACGCGTGGAGACGTGCCTTGCACTGCTCAGCAGGCATACAAATGAAGGAATTCTGAACCGCATTGTTACTTGTGACGAGAAATGGATCCTGTTTGACAATCGTAAGCGCTCAGCAAGTTGGTTGGACCCTGGTTCAGCACCCAAACAATGCCCTAAACGAAAACTTACCCCTAGAAAAGTGATGGTCACTGTTTGGTGGTCTAACGCGGGTGTAATTCATCACAGCTTCTTGCCAAACGGGACAAGCATTACTGCAGATGTGTACTGTGAAGAACTGAACACAATGATGGAGAAGCTCGCACGTCTCAAACCAACCGTCTTTGGTCAATCGTTCGGCTCCACTGCTCCTGCACGCAACGCGCGACCTCATACTGCATAGCAGACGGTCTCCAAGCTACAAGAGTTGGGGTTGGAAGTTCTCCGTCATCCGCCGTACTCACCAGACCTTGCGCCTACAGACTTCTACTTTTTCCAGAATTTGGATAACTTCTTGGCGGGAAAAAAATTCAATACCCGAGAGGCAGTACAAAATGCCTTTGAAGAATTTGTTGCCTCCCGTCCAGCTGATTTCTTCAAGAAAGGCATCAATAAGCTACCAATGCGTTGGCAAAGATGCATTGATTGCATGGGTGATTATTTTGATTAATAGAAATAAAAAATATATAAAAAAATTACGCTTCATTTATTTCGTGAAAAACGGCAATTTCATAGACCTATAATAATATATAACTTATTAAATTATAACTTCAGCCTCTTTTGCTCAAAATAGATTAAAATATTATACCACTTATTGGAAACTTCTGTCTTGTATTTTTACGAATAAACAGGTTTTTAACCAAAGATGAGTTTTATTAAAATCAAACTTTTAAACAATTTTGTAGCAAGACAACCATGTTTAGTAATATAGTTTAAATAAAGAAATGTGAAATAAATAAATAGAAAATTTATGTTTTATTTCGGTGTATGCTAAAGTAAAAAAATCATTCGATAAAATTGGGACCAAGGGTCAATATTAGAGTGAAAGACAAATTTACCCAGAGTGACGGTACTGTTTGGAATTTTCAGTAAATCAATTTTCATTTTCATTTTTACTAATTTCATAGACGGCAAACCAGCACGCACCCGACCTGATGGTCAGTGCAATCCGCACTCATGGGCATCATTAATCGTAGGTGTTTCATTTATCAACAGTAATTGTGATTTTATTTATTGATTTATTAAACTTTAAACATTTTTTATCGTACATCTAACACTGTGCCCCACAAAACCATGGTATTGGTTTGACTGTGGGATTATAGCATCCACTAATTATAGGTACGTTGCCGACCGTAGGCCTTAGTTTAAATTGCCTTTGTTCCAGTAATTGTACTGGCCGTATCTACCCTTTAACCGGAACTCAACCACGTTAACGCGATTATGAAGACGGTCAAAATAAGAAGGACCGTAGAACCACCCCATACGATCTTAATACTCTACTACACTATATGATTAAGGATAATACGATAGAATATAAAATTATTTAGGGCATTATAAATTTTATTGTGCAATTAGTTGAATATTTTAAGCTCCTAATTGTGTTTCAAAAGTTTTTTTAATCGGTTAATATACGACGGAGGTAACATAAGTTGTTAGTAAATATTCAGTAGAATTTAATTGCATAGTAATTGCATGTTTTATCTTTAAAATGTATATTCCTTATGAGAATAATAAGAATTACGTCTGCTTGGTCACTTGAGCCCTGTTACGCCGCTGATCACAATGTTAGCCTAATTGCAACGAATACCAATTTTAGTTAATATAAAAAAAAAATTATTAAATAATGAAATAAATTTATTTGCGAGGAAGTCGGTACATTGAAGGTCGTTAAATAACACTAAGTTTCACAACATCCTACCAACAAGTGTCGGTGTGCAAAAATTTAGGGAAGTATCAAGTCAATAAATAATCAATCAATTCATGAATCAAAATATAGAAATACAACAGGAACAATAATAATAATTAAACGGTATCAATAGATTTATCATTTATATAGATTTATATTTTTAGAGTAATACAACTTCCTTATAAGTAAGTCAAAAAGTATTTTTTTAAATACATTCATGGGTAAGGTTTTTACATTTAGGGGAAGTTTATTGAAAATTTTAACTGCCATACAAACAATATTTTTTTGAAAAATACAGAGCCTTTTTGCAGGTGTATAGAGCTTTTTTGCATGTCTTCCATAACCAGAAATCACATCACGATTTTTTTGGAACAAGTTTGGATGCTTCTTTACAAATAAGCACACCTCATAAATATACAAGCAAGGCAGTGGTAGAATTTTCAAGCTTCTAAAAATCGGTTTGCGACTATTTATATATCCCGCACTTTCTATTGCCCTCACGCATTTTTTTAATGTCCTAAATGCTAACTCTACGTCAACTGAGTTGAAAGATGCTACGTATCCGTGATATGAGAGCAATGAAACTTTTTGTCCTGATATATCTTTTACTCTCCTATATTTTTTACTTCTTCGCTTTTTTTTTGGCATTGAAATTAAATTCCTCAATACTTAACATATACATAACATGATGTAATATTTCAGAGCTACGATGTAATTTTGTATTACCACTTCAGTTTTACTAAACACATGGAGATTTTGACTAATAATCGGAGAGTTCCGGCCTAAGACAATAAGCATCTATTGTTAGCTGTGTTATTACAATTGTCACTAACAATGGTGTCTGAATCGTCTCGTAACGTGCTGCAACAGTGTGATAGGGATGCGCTGATTACTTGTATTGTCTGATCGCTGATTACTTTTGCAGTAAGCTGAATTGTGAATCTCTTATTTTATACTTGTTTATGAAGATATATTTTTAAAAAACTTTAGGAAACTATAAAAACTGTTATTTAAAAGATGTCAACCGATATGAGAAAAAGAAATTTGTATATTTACCTCATGAAGATGAAAATGTTTACTGTGTTTATTATTTTGAAATAAGTTAATTCATTCAAATTTAAGTATTCCTCTTTTAAAAATTATTACCGGTATTACCCTTCAATCCCCTTTATATAGGACAAATACTTAATAACATTGCATTTTCAAAAGAGATCTGAATTTGTATATGCTATACTAGATATGTATAACCCTTACTTATCTGGAATATTTAAACAGCTTCTTATTAGGAAAACGAGAAAAAAGTCATTTGTGTTCCTTTCTAGAAAACAAAAAGAGAGGTTTGTAAAGCTGTAATAGCAGCAAATCATTCTTCAGGGAAATAAAATTTACAAGTTCCCCAAAATTTCCCAAGTGAAAACTTATATTAAATTACTGACGAAGAATAAAAAGTATAATATTATATATATGAAATAAATGGCGCTCGAGTTACATATGACGTTGAAAAGCCCTTTTTGGTATCATATAATGATTTTTACTTCCGGCAACGTCCACTTTATTTAGTACCAAGGATTCCCAGCTACAAACTAGATTGTTTGTAAAATAGTAGTCTGCCAATTAGTGATCTCTAATACACATTTTTAATTAAAGATATTTTGGGCTAAACAATCGATATCTCAGTATTTTTGTATTTGTTTTAAAAAGGTTCTTGGATCAATGTGGTTTGGTTTTAATTCTTATTAAAAAAAAAGTAATTGGCCCTACAATCTGAGAAAATGTTCGTCCTATTTAAGTAAGCAAAAATAAAACGCTTCAACTTAGTGATAACCGTGTTGAAATAGACATTTACGCAAAGGGTTTAAAAAGAATCTGAAATATAATTACTCTTCTTCACGTTGTGAAGTATTTAGAGTTATCTCACTAGATTTTTACTTAATAAGTTTAGGGAACGTATTTATTACTACAGAGTTTGTCTTTAGTGGTCCTAGGGGTACAACAAAAGTTAATTGCTTTACACGTATCATACAACCGCGCTTAATCGTTAAATAACACGGACATAATATAATAAATACAATTAATGAATAATTATAATTTGGTTCATTTAACTGACAGTCAAAATATTTAATCAAGCATACTTTAACTCTGACACTGCCATTCCCTCGGAGAATATAAGACGAAGAAGACAATGGTAACAATTCAAGAGTACTTATTTTTCCGTAAATTTTTACAAGTCCTTTTGTGCGTTATAAAAATAATATATATTGCTGCTGGAAATTAGTAGAAATAATACAATATCTAGTATGCTTTATTTAAACGACATAATCTTTGTTTCTGGGCTCAAATATTGGTAATGTCATTGTTTGCGATATTAATTGTTGGCAACACTCTAAGTTAACGTAGTTTATGTTGTCGCTGATATGTGGCGCAAACTGTCAGGATTGTAAAATCGTTGTATTGACTTCCGTTTCCAAGTTTGTGTTTATTTGAATAACTTGTGTGTAGACTTCCGATTCTTTATTATTTGGAGTAATATTGGCTAAACTGACACGTCGTTTCTCAAAGTTGCTTGCATTGACATATCCTTAAAAAAGGGTAGATTTATTGTAATTGGTCATTCTTCTTATGGATTTGTAGGCAAGTTCTTATACTTTTTAATTTTGAAGTGGCAAATATATATATTTTTTCTTGTTTATTGAAAAGTGTGGTGATAATATTAAGTATTAGATTCAGCAAATAGTATGGACGTCATGACATGGTCAGAGTCCCGTTGTTCCAAAATTTTGTAAGACTTTTTAGCACTAGCTACTCTCCTGTGGTGATATTTTATAATACAGGTACAGTGTTTGTTTTACGGAATAATTTGTGATTACAAGTCGGTCAAACAGCTACATACTCAGATAGCGTTGGTTTACATCTTAGTTTTGTCAAATAACACGTGACGAGGCCACTCTCCTGTCGTGATGTTTAAGTTAGGTAAAGTATAGATTTAATAAGCGTTTCTTCTAAGATTTTCATTTAGTTTCTTCAGGCACTTTTACGTATATAAAATAGTAAATAAAAATGTATTTTTCTAGAGAACTAAATCAATATCATTGAATATGATTACAGTTTGTTGCAAAATACCACCTCAACTACCACGGCTTGGTCGTGTTGGTTTATTTGTTGTCAATATAAATTTAGGATTGAATATAATCTTAAATAAAATAAAAATATAAAATACGTAAGTAATAAAAAAAAAGTAAAGTAATTAATTGCTCCAAATATTTAAGTTGCATTGCGTGTTTCAAAATGAGCAGAGATATCAAAATAAAGCAAACAATTCCTATCTATTCTCTTTGACTTTCTAAAAATAAAATACACGGCTTTGATGTATTAAAATCTTGGGATTATTGTTTTTCTGTGCTAAATTGACTTTGTTACTGGTAGTTATAACTACCTATATCAATTAATTTGATACGATAAATTTGGTACGAATCTTTATAAAAACAATCTTAATAAAAAGATAGGTCTTACGACCCTAAACTAAAACTAGCACTCATGGGCCTTATGGGCGGTAATAGACAAAAATGAGAAAATGCATTATACAAACCGACTATCGACAAGTTTAGTGTCGCACCGCACGTGTAATCCCTAACGTACCTACAGATAGTTTACTGCCCCTCGCAGCGAGTTTTTGACATTACTATAGGATACCAGCCGAATCAATCTTAAAAGCCAGCCAGGTAATAAGTGTGAGTTCATGCATCGAATGTTTGATAACAGTAAATTCAATTAAGCTTATATAAATTATTTGTCTAGCCGTGAAATTAAAGGCATATTTTTCTTTCGTGGTCTAAGATACAAATCGTTACATACATTCATCAAAAAAGTCTAAGCAACACACATTATTTCAAAATTATTAATTAATTATTATATCTTTTCTTACCAAGTAGGTAGTACTAAAGTAAACTTTTTTGATCTATATGACATACTGGCTGGTTGTAAAAAAAAATGTCGACTATCATTTGCTTTTTCACAAAATTTAAAGCAAATGCATGTTTTCGATTTTTAATGCATTTTCTCTGTGTGGCGTGAGTGTTGGAAATCATTTATTATTATCAATTGTTACTGATTCATTCAGAAAAAATTAAATTGTATAACATTGTTTACGACATGGAACGACGTCATTTAACCTCACACGAAATGCTAAGAGCCGTAGGGATGTTGGAAGCGGGAAGCAATCAATCTGAGGTATCATGATATTTTGTTGTCAACAGAAGCTTTATTTGCCAATGACATATTACAAGTTGTCCGCTCTCAATAATCGAAACGCAAATGCAAGGCAATTGCCTGCCATTTTATTAGTCGTATGCAACCCAGTGTCACGGCTAAACGTCAAACAAAACTTATTCTCTATTCTGCGTTTTAATATCGTACAATGCCTTCTTGCATGTTTAGATAGTATACTAATTTAACAGTAACACTGTTAAACATTTATTTTTATGCGTAAGTACACTTTTTTTATGACTACCTTATTAATTATTTTATATTGGTATTTAAAATGACGTTTAAAAATTGACATATCTATGCATTTCAACAAACTCAAAGAGCAAGATGTAATATGATTTTGTATGTGGGAGTACAAGAGACAACGCTATATACTGTGACAATTTACGTACTACGCCACGTCCGCTTGCGAACAATTAGTGCGAAGCGACGTCACGAAGTACATCTACAAAGATATCTCTTTCTTACAACAAGTAAACCGTACTATGCTTTTCTTCTCCCACAAATTATATTACTGTATATATAGGGTAAATATCTATAGTTAAGTTGACGCCGGTTTGTTGTGCGGTAATGTTCGGGTATGACTTGTCTATATGTAATATGTCATTGCTATTTGCCGTCTTTATCAGCGTTACACTTACACGGGAGATCCTGCCGAGCAGCACCCAGGCCACGGCAGGAGTACAACCACTCGGCAAGACCAATACATTCAACTGACCGCAAGACGTCAGCCGATGTTAACCGCCCGAGGGATAGGTTTAAGGCTACAAAACACAAGTGGTGTTGTAGTTAGCACGCAAACCGTGCGAAATCAACTGCATAAGTACGGCCTACATGCACGACGACCAATTAGGTGCCTACCTATACGTCACGGGAATCTCACTCGTCGAAATGTATGGTGTAAAGAACACATAGCATGGACCCAGGAGCAATAGGATAAAAAATTATTTTGCGGTGAGTCTAGATTTAGGTTTAGGCCTGATACTAGAAGGGTAAGAGTGTACCGTCATCCTGGAAATACTGAGAGGCTGAGGTGCATGTCAGAAGTTCATCCATACAACGGTTCAACAGTTATGGTATGGGCGGGTATTATGAAGAACAGACGAACTGAGCTCGTTTTTGTAAATGGAAACATGGACGCTGCAAATTACGTTGAGAATGTTCTAAGGCCTTATGTCCGACCATTAGCACAAATCCTTGGCTTCCATTTTACGTCGATGCATGATAATGCGCGTTCGCATACAGCTTTGCACACCAGAGAGTACTTGGCAAGGGAAAATATCCGGGTATTGCCTTGGCCTGCACAATCGCCAGACCTCAACCCCATCGAGCACGCATGAGACATGCTCCAGAGACGTGTTCTTGAGGACTTGGACGTACTGACAACATCCTGATAACTAATGGACTTAATAAAATTTCATCGTTAGCAATTGCCGCAGGATAACATAAACAGTCTCATTATTCTATGAATAATCGGTGTCAGCAAGTTCTCACAACAGAGGCGGCCACTTTTTGTATTAAGTTATCCAATTTATTTCACAATAAATTAATTTTGTTTAACAATTTCATTAAGGTTATGAAAAATTTAGTTGCTTGGGCATCTTAGTTTGTACTACGTATGATACAGTACTCGCAACATTGTAAATTTATGTTATTAAAATAAAAATTATAAAAAACAACTGATTTTTAACTTTGAAAAGACACTAAAGAATGATATAAATAATAAAATACTAACGATTTAATGTGATAATACTTTGTATATGTTGCTTTTATGACATATTACATATGTCATTTATAATGTAATATGTCATTGTGTTGCTTAGACTTTTTTGATGTGAGTATTGAAACACTAGTTTAATGAAAATAATTTTTAATTACCTTCTTAATATGTTTTGTTGGAGCTGTTCTCAATTTTCTATCTGTAGCCAGCGGTTCCGCTCGCGTATCCTTCGGGAATATTTTTCAGCATGAAATTGCCCTATGTTTTTTCTGCACTTCTCATAAGGTGTATGTAATATTTCATGAGGACTGGCTGCTTATTTGAGGCGTAAAGCATAAGTAAAAAAAACAAACAAGCAAATTTTTTATATATTTATTATTATAGGTTTACTACAGATTTTCTCTGACTCTTGACGAGTAATAATCCTGGACCAACATTATGTTTATTTTCCAGTAACCTACATTAAGTAACCAATAACAAACAATGTTTTCATATTATCGATAGATCATCCCATTTTCACGTACGTGAAAATTCTACTGCTCATTAGAACTAATGAGCTTTGCATTTGGCTGCATGAGATATTTAACCTGGCTAATTGACTTCGCCAATAATGATTAACATTTTTGTCTTAAAATATAATTCCAGAGCCTAAGATATTAAGTATTAATGCTCAAACTTAAGATTTTCTATATTTTATTCATAGCCCGTTTTTTAAATGTATGTATTATGCAATCAGGTTTATACCTAATTTATATTTAAGTAAAAGGTTTGAATTGAAATGCGTACTGGGACAAACCCAATGGCGAAAATTGGTCAATTTTACGTAAAAAAAAAAATTTGATTAATTCACAGTTCGTTTATCTCAGTTTAAATCTTAACCATGCTCTACTATTTGTAGTAAAACAAAAATTTATGTCATTTATTTTTATTACATTGCGGAAGTATAACCTTAGTAAATTTATCAAATCGTGAACACGCACAATCGTGTTCAAAATTAAGTCAAACTCCAATTTTTGGTGAATTTTAATAAACGATTTTGTTAGAGATTTTGTTATAAGATAATTCTTGATAGTTTTGAACTATAACATTTCAGGAATGTTCAGTAATGAATGTATATTTATAGAGCTGAAAAAACACGTTAACCTTAAACTATTTACGGAGTGCTCATATTTTGCATACTCAACTCCTCTTTGTGCTTCTATTTGGTAAAACATTAGAAAGCGAGTTAAAAAGATAAAGAATATGTAATAATTAACCCAGTTTTAAATTCAAGACAAGACCTATACTTACCTACATCAAAAATATGAACTTATTGATTATAAAATTATTTAAGTATAGAACCTATGTTTATACTGGACACGGTTCTAGCGTTAATACTGACAGTACTGAGCATTGTTTCAGGGTCGGTAGGTGGCACTAAAAAATGAATATTAACAAAAACTATCTAGCAAAATTCAATGTAAAAAAAGTTATGATCTTCGGAATTTTTAAAAATTTTTTCGTTTGTTTTATATACATATTTCTAAATGCGCAAGTACTCAATAAAATTGAATGATTTTATTTTATTTTGCAGTTTAATAACTACACTTTAAAAATAAAACATAGCATGTAATGCCCAATTATAATTAACTACAGAATTTCAGCTTCAATAAAAACAACTGCAAAAAACACAATTTTTTTACGAAATTGAAACGAAAGCATTTCGGCCATAAGCGTTATAAACTAAAAACTGGTGAAGTTTCTTGCAAAATAAAACGTCAAATAAAATGTTTCGATTAACTAAATACAGTGCCAATCACTTATCTGTTCTGTAGAAATAACTGAAATTAAAGCATCCGTAACATGACTAAATGTTAAACTTCATTTGTGCGTTGACTGCAGCGCTACACTTAGCTGAGCAAATAAGTTGACCAGACTGTTGTTAGCACTGGTTCGCTAGCCCACGCTTGAAATTACACCGTGCATTTTCGTGACTCCTAGACACTTACAAGGGTCTGAGCTAGTTGGTTAGTTAGTTAAATGTCCAGCCCTTACTTCCCATTTCTATTAAACTGATACACATAAAGCAATATTTACCCTAGCTCAACTCAGAGCAGCGCTATATATATTAATTCATAATATTAAATAATAATAATAATAAAAATAAAATTAAAAAATAATATTAAATAAATAAAAATTATAATAAAAAATAATAAAATAAAATAAATTAATAAAAGGTAAATAAAATAAAATAATAATTAAGCACATAATAAGCTCAGAATAACTTATACTAATTTATACTTTGGTAAATTTAGCGTAAGTGGCCCTAATTTATAGTTAATGCGATCCACAAAAATTAGCCCAGCTACTTTGTTTGTTCTGGGGTCGCAAATTGGATGTATAAACCAGAAAACTAGTGGGAAGCGCCGTTATGTAAAGAAAAACTCCCCTAAAATTATTTCTCTGTTCGCGGCCAATCCGGCCACAGCAAGCTATAATAATAATAATAATAACTTTTTAATTAAGTCAGAAAAGGTTACAAGCTTATTTGAAGTCTCTGACCCCTAAACTAAACAAAGTTTGTATTTTAGGGGTCAGCGCCCTCTTCCATTTTAATTTCTTAAAAGTATATACAGTTGTAATTCAAAAATGGATTGTTATAATTATACATTACGATTTACTGTGTAAATAAAAGTGAGATTATTAAGAATGTATGTATGTGTGGTGTGCGTTGCGTGAATAAATATGTGTGTACCCAATGAATAATGAAGAATTTGTAAATATAAATAGAATATATATATGATATATATGTGTATTAATTTATAAATTTTTTATAATGTATAATATGAAAGTTTACATGAAGAATTTTATTACATTTAGTTGCCAGCATTTAGGTTTGGTAGGTAAATAATTTTTCAGTTTCAAAATAGTCCATAGATAATAACCAGGCCCTAATCTTTTTTTTACATTCATACACGGTTTGGGGGAAGAAGTTTAAAATTTTATTTATTTTATTGTAGAGGTGCACAGAGAGGAAAGATTATTGCCTTTTAGCGAAAGTAGTACGACAGTTGATTGTGTTTGTAATATTAGGAATCCTACGCTTATTACGATAAATCTCAGGATCGTAATGAGTATTATTGTGTTAATTTGTTATTAAACTGAAAATAAAAAATTGCCGAACTGTTAATATTTGACACTCTTGGTAAAGTTCTTTTGTTTTCTTTTCTACAGGCGTCCTAGAGCTCTACGCTCCTTCGCAAAGAGGGCCGCGCCTAGACCGGCGCCACTGCTCACACCCGCCAACCGAGCTCCCCCGGAAGCAAAGCCCGAGGAGCCGAAGCCGACTCCAGCTAATCCCTGGAAACAGTGTCCGGCCACTCCACCTTCCCATCTAATCCAAGCTTCCGTAGCTCCCGTAGGCCCGTAGCCCCGCTCCGTCGTCTTCACCTCAATCGTCGTTGGATGAGGACATGAAGACCGTGTTTGACGTCATCCAAAACGTCGATATTACAGAAATCGCCGTACTTGCACGCAAACTGCGAGCCTACCGCTCTCCTCGAGGGCGTCTCTTAGCGTTAGCCTAGCATCACTTGCTCATTGCTCTCCTCTCCCTACCCCTCCTCTCCTCAACATGGAAGCCTGTGTGTGTAAGCTGGCTATGACACGTCATCCGAACATCATCATAGCTTCAATCTATATAGCTTGCCAAACTTGCAAGACGTGCCTATCGACCAAAACCAGCGGTATCACTTTCCTTGACATGACTGAGTCACTTGATTTAGACGTCATTACTAACAGAAAAGGCTTTAAAAATACGTTAGTTTCAGCCTTAGAGGCCCGAACTCTCAGCTCGCGATCCCGCCCGATCCTCTAGATAGCCCAGACAAAATATACTCGTTAGTCGATTTTCTCACTGTTGCTATCAACTCAGCCATCAGTGATAACAAAAAGATTGCTAAGCAAGGCAAACCCACGCTTCCCTTAGCCGTTAGCAATCTTATTAAAGCTAAGAACGTGGCTCTCCGGAGGGCCAAGCTCTATCCCACGCCCGCTTATAGCCAGCTACAGTGCAAAAGTTAGGTCTTGCCTCGCGAAACACGGCGATGCTCAGATAAACGATCTCATGGAGAATATCTCCACATCCCACTTAACGTAATATAGAATGGCCCGAGCCTTACGCGTAGACGCTGCCTCTCACGTTCCTTCTCTCACCCGACCCGAAGGCACTACTGCCTTCGAAGACGAAGAGAAAGCCGAATGCTTCGCTGACAGAATTGCCTTTCAATGCTCGCCCAGCGCTCAACCCATGGATCCCTCCCACATCCTGGCGGTGGAGGACAAAGTCCTCCGCAGGAACTCTCTCCTCATCCTTCGACCCCGTCACAGTGTCTAATGATGAAATCTCTCTTCTCATTAGAAGTCAAAAGTTCAGAAAGGCTCCGGGTGTGGATGAAATTTCCAACCATACACTTAAGCAACTGCCTCAACAGGTGCTTAGCTTGCTAGCTATCATCTTTAATGCCTGCTTTGGCAATAGGCACTCTCAAGCCGGGTAAACCTCTTAATATCCCAGCTAATCACAGACCGATCAGCCTCCTCAAGGCTATGGCTATGCTTCTCGAAAGACTCATACTCTCTCGAATGCGGAACCATCTGTTTCCAACGGATAGCGATTCCCTCATCATTCCCCATCAGTTCGGCTTTCGCGCTAAACACTTCTGCCCTCAGCAAGTCCATCGTATCGTCGAGTACATACTTGACGGCTTCTATCCGCGGCGTAATACATCGGTCGCAGTTTTCTTTGGCGTAGCCAAGGCTTTAGATAAGGTCTGGCACTAATAATCATGGCATAATCGCATCCCTTCTCAAAGATCGTACGTTTCGTTTTTGACATGAAGGCACGCTTTTTGCGCCTCATCCCATAAAGGCTGGAGTCTCTAAAGGCTGGAATCTTTCAAGGCTCAGTCCTTGCCCCCTTGTTGTACACCGTGTATACTAACGACATTCCCATTACGTCGAACTCGCCCTTTTTGCCGACGACACCCCCCTTTACACCAAAGACCGCGAGGTCCCTAAGAACGTCACCATACTCCAAAAGACCGTAAACGCCTTGGGTGTATGGTTTCAAAAATGGCGTATCTATATGAATCCAGACAAGAGTTCTGCGATTTACTTCAACTTCAAACGCCGTCGTATCGCCGACAATCTCCACGTTCGGATGTTATGTATTCCCATCCCCTAAAAGCGCAGTACCAAATACTTAGGCGTCACCTTAGATCAGACGCTTTCTTTCAAACCACACGTCGATACAGTAACGAAACTCACCCGTCTGTACTTAGGCCGCCTACATAGTATGTTAGGTAGACATAGTAGAATGTCTTGTAGAAACAAACTTATGCTTTTTAAGACCTGCGTTAGACCCGTCATGACTTATCCCTTGCTAATCTTTGACCACACCCAACCCTCCCTCCTGCACAAACTGCAGGTGGTTCAAAATCTCTTCTGCCGCAGGGCCACTAAAGCACCTTGGTACGTGCGTAACGCGCAGATTCACGCAGAGATCTTGAACTACCTACAGTGCAACAGGACCTCAAAACACTCTCGGAAGCGTTTATCAAACGCTCCAAAACCCACCCCAATCCCTTTGTTCGGGAGTCCGTCTCATATACTACCCTTGTCCTGGATTCGAAGTTCAAAGTCACTAGACCGAGAAACGCGCACACGAACTTAGCCACGCAACTGTCACTAGATCTCGAAGCCTTTCTGCCTTTCTGCCGCAAATTATATTTCTAATTTTAATTTGAATCTTTTTCAATTTGAACACCTTCAGTGCTTTTAATTCACCTTCAGTGCTTTGAGCACCTCCAGTGCTATATAATTCCCAGCGCGTGACCTCTTAAAGGCCCCGCTTGCGCGGCCTTTTTCTCCGGTTAAGTTAGTTAAGGTTAAGTAAGTAAAAATTGTATGTAACAAATCCCATACGAGGAGATTCGAGATATTCTACACAACCACCTTAGCGTTACGAGGATTGTTTTGCGCTGGGTACCTTTGAGGGTATTTGTCGTTTGGATACTTGAGGGGAGGGAGACTTGACGAGCAACAGACGCAGATGAGAATAATTTTGAATAGACATAAAGAGACATTATAAATTTATTTTGAAAATTTTATACCCGTGAAGTTTCGAGTCAGTTCCTCTTCACAAAGGTTTTTCCGAACTGATGGTAGAGTAATGCTTTTTTTGACGTCTATAAGAACCAGTAATTGTAAATGTTTAGAAATAAATATTTGAGTTTGAATATGAATTTTGGATACCCGACAACCTCACCGATGCTTAGAAGCAGGCGCGCGTGGAATGGTGCCATGATATGATTGAAAAATTTTATTCATAGCAAGTTCTTCGTGCCGTATTTACGATATCATAACAGTTGAAGAATCTTGGATGTATCAATATGATCCAGAAACAAAGCTCCAGTCAACAGCATGGCTGTTTCAAAACGAACCAACGTCTGCGTAAGTGAAACAATTTAAAAGCGCAGGAAAAATTTTGATCGACAATGTTTTCTCCTTAACCGGGTATTTAGTATCATTGCCCTTAATAAAGTGGCATGAAAGCAGACTGGTACACTAACAAATGTTTTCTGGAAGTTTTTGCTGCTGCAAGCGACAAGCGACTGAACACGACTCTGAGGCCTTTTACTTCCACCACGACAACGCGTCCACGCACTCCGCGATCAAGACAAGGGACTTCCTAAACACCACACTGGTAAAACTTTTGGGTCATCTGCCTTACATCCCTGATTTGATTTTTTCACGTTCCTTTGAATTAAAAACCAGCTCAAAAGGAATCAGTTTTCATCGCCAGAAGATGCGTTCGAGAAGGCAGTTAAAGAAGTACCTGTTGCAGACTGGAAAATGTTCTTTTCAGCCGCATGAAATTGTACAGACGCTAGTGGAGAGTTCTTTGAAAAGATGCAATAAAAAAATAAAACCTATAGAACATTGAAACGTTTTTTCTCAAAACTATCTGAGTGTTCCACGTATATAACTAATATAGATAAAATAATCAATTTGATCATTCTTATGGCATGAGAGATAACTACAATATCCAAAAGTAACTTTTTGTGGCTTTAATATACTAAAGGGTTAGGAGTAGAGATGGGCAATGTGTTTCTACCCGGCAGGAAAAATTTGAAAGTTTCCGGGCATTTTGGGAATAAATCTTATTTTCGCAAATAGATGTCCGATCACTAAGCAAAAAAAATATTGACTATTATAACAGTTTGTAGTCAATTAACGAGCTTCAAACCTCGTTTATGTGAATGCTGTGTAGCACAGTGGTAGAGCTTAAATAAAAATAAAAAAAAGGAAACGGTCAATATAAATTATTAATTAATATTTATTAGATGTTTTAATGATTTGTTTATAAAAATATAAAAATAAAATCTAAAAATAAACATGAAAATATTCTAAATTATCACGACTTAGCACTTATGGTTAATATGCCGACTAGTTTGCGTGACAGTTGGTGGTCGAGTCAATACTCAGCCCCTTGATGAAGGTCTCCAAATGAGATTAATAAAAATATTATGTATTAAAACAAAAAAAGGGTTTCAGTGCCACCGTTGCCGTGCGCCTGATTGGTCGACGTTATGTTTAACGCTTAGACAAGAGCAGGTAGTCGATATATTTGTAAATTGTAAAGATGGTAAAAAAGAAAAACATACAAAGATATACTGTTTAAACTAGTTTATCAGAATAATACACATGTGTGCCGAACAACTAGTGTTCCATGGATTAAAACTAGCCAAAGACTTAAGAAATACAACAAACATGTTTGATTTAAAAATTTATTGTTTTTATTTTTGTTATTTCACAACTCCAAACGAATATCGTCTGTAAAAAAAATAGATGCCCAGATAAATGCCCAAGGGAAGGAATTTACAGGCACTTATTGGGAATATTCCCAAATTGCCTTAAATGCCTGGGCATTTGCCTATCTCTAATTAGGAGCCAAGCGTGGGTACTTTCTGAATTTCTTAGCTCACCTCATTTGAATGTATACAATTTACCCTATACAGAAGAACTTAATGTAGAAGTAATAATTTGTTTTGAAAAGCGTTTCCCATTACACAAAGTCTTCGTCCTGTTCTGCAATGGCTAATTACAACACTACAGAAACTAATAACTTACTGAAAGGGCAATATTAACTTCGTCCTCAGTTCTAAAGATGTGAGATAAAATATATTTAATGCTGTTAAGTTCAGTAACGATTTATAGGTCTCTTGAAAGAAGACCGGTTTAAATTGCCGTATAAGTCAAGTAAGTTGATTAAAAAAATATGACGATTTTTGTTAAGGTGTACTAAAGTGCCAAATTTCATTGATTTTTCGATTTTTGTTTGCTACTGGCAGGTTTTCCTAGATTTCATTTTTTGTAAGTTAATTCCCACAAGGTATCGAATATCCAGTACGATCGTACGAGTATTAGGTATGACAGGTGGTACTGAGGAAACTATTCTGTAGTATAGACATAAAATATTAAAGTATATTTTTCACTTTCATGTGAAGATAATCTGAAATAAGTAAATATATGTAATTAAGATTAGGAAAAAATTTGGACCAGAATTTTTTTTACCAAAAATAAGAAAACGCGAACAACAGACATATTACATTTTATAAATACAGACCATACGAGGTATAATTTTTGTGTAATTTTGAGTGTAATATTTTTTCTGTACTTAAATAAATAATTTCGCTTTTAGTAAAACCTCGCAGAGAACTTCGTAACTTCGCTCGAAGAGAGCTACGATCTTCTCACGAAGCAGCAATTTAGGCATCCGGTGTTGAAATGAAATCAGGTTTTTTTTTCGACACTATGGACCAGTTGCCGTAATTATTACAAATGTTGTTCACATCAAGCTTTGATGAAAGAATAATTACAATCGGGAGTTGAATAGTGAACTGCCAAGAAGTGGCGAACGTGGTAGTCTTTTTCACGAAGACAACGCGGCTGCTGACAAAGAAGCTAGAACCATCTGACTGGAAAAGAGACTATCTGACTACTTCTGGGGTACCAATGCTACCCCATCCTCCTTACCACTCAGATTTAGTTCCACGCAAAAAAAAAATGCGCCGTAGACGACATTTAACAACGCTGACGAAGAATTTGGTCGGAAAATTTTTATCTTCCCGATAGATATATTTTTTAATTGTTTAATTGTTTTGAAGGGGAATATTTTGAAAAAATTTTACTTTTTTCATTTGTTTTCTATTTTTTATTACTTTAACTGTTTTTCGTGCAGCTCACGTGTTTATTAAGTTTTCAAAGATTAGCACAGCATTTTTTATTAGATTTTACTTATTTCAAAATTTTATATTAAAATTAAAACTAAGCAAATTATTTTTCAAAAACATGAAAGTCTGCATATTACAGTTTCGGTTTGTGATTTAATGATAATTGATTTATATTATGTATAATAATTTATAAAATTGTTAAATAAATAAAAGGAAACTTAATCTTCTTAATTAAATCACTTCCGTGGTCTGAGTTAAAAATTAAGTTAATAGACTTAAATTACTACTGTATATCTCTGTCAGTCCAAAAAAATTGGCAGTGGAGTGACATTTTAACCGAATAGCCAACTAACTCATGGTTAAGTTGCTGATTTAGGTCCGCAATCTAACCATGAGTTAGCTGCTGTTAGGCCGTGCAACTTGCAAGTTGGCCTATTAAAATAGAACGCGTCAATGGCCTTATTTTTTGTCGCGAATTAAAAAGCTTTTGCTTCTCCATTCGGTGTCCTGACTGATTATTTCACAGTTTTAGAACTTTTACTATTAAATTGCATTTCATACCTCTAAGAGCTTTGTTTATTTTAATAACCGTTTTTATTTCCATAGCGAAGTGTTTATTTTGTTATTTTAACAAAAATTTATTTAAAATAAAATTTTGAATTATTATCTTGTCATTGTATTATTTTATTCAAATGTGACAGTGTAAAGTAGCCGATTATTCGGTAAGTGCCTAAACCTCTTCAAAACCCATTCTTATATTCTAAATCTTTTTTTATAATGTAAAACGGTATTTTAATTTTTTATCTATTTTATAAAAGTTTAAACTTTACAGTATACAACCTATAAGTTGTTTTCCTGTTTTATTCCAATGTAAGCAACTGAGCTTAAAAAAATTTAATTACAATAACAAAAATAAAAATTTAATCAGATGTATTTAAAATGAAAAAAATATATAATAATTAAATATTGAAATTGATTAACACAAATACCAGCTAGGTAAAATACAATAGTTAATATACCTACTGCATCGATTGGTTCGTAAATTGCTTATTATAGAATACATCATTGAGTCATACAAATAAAAAATCGGGGAAAACCTCATTTGGTAGTTTTTATATCATATTTTGGAAATATTTCTCTTTCTTTAGAAGTACTTTTTCCTGGTGGCTGATTGCTACAAAAAAAGGTAGCACTTAGAAAATAAACAAAAAAATATATATTATTATATAAAATGAGCGAGTCTAATTAAGAAATTCAAAAGATTGCTAAATTTTATTCACAGAAATGGAAAAATGAGACTCAAGCTGCGAAAAAATTTACTTTTATAGACTTCTTGCAGTGTCCGTAAGAATTTCAGCACAAAGTTGGTTCAAACGTTTTGAAACCCGAAATTATGATATCAAAGATCACCGTGATTTACCCTGGTCACCCGGTTAGGGATAATGCAAAATACGCAGAATCTTTGCCCTGTGAGTAAATATACCTACCCTGCTTTTGGCAGTACGTGTAATAGTTTAGATACTTTCTGACGGTAATTTTTTAATTTTTTTATTCGGAATAATAAACAGTTACACAGTAATATTAGCTTATAAATATGAACACAAAATAAGAATTAACCATGTAATCAGCACCATTATCCACATATAAGTTAAGTTAACTCGAATAAGTGAGTGACAAAAAAAAAACAAAGACAAAAGATAATTACAGAAATGATCGTTACATAGTTGACAACACAAAATAAATAATGCAATTTACCCTATCACATCTGAGGTACTTATAGTTGACAAAATAGTTGTTATACATTTCTTATATTGTAGTTTTTTGAGATGAAATATATCAATTTTACAAATCATTTCGTTGTGATTTTTCATTATTCTGTTACTGGGGTCGTGTTCCCCCGCGTTGGTACGGCAAAAATTTGGCATAAATATTGGGTGTTGGTAGGGTTTCCCGCGAGTCTCGGTCTGCGTGCGTTCTCGAGCGCACGTCGATCGCAGACGCCTTCCCGCTCTTTTAGCCCCCGCGCTAATCGAGCACCCAAATTTCATAGTTGTACCGTATTAAGTTTCTAACGCCGTTTTCACGGCGGACAGTGGCTCGTTAACCGTACTTCTAATAAGTTTCTAACGCCGTTTTCACGGCGAATAGTGGCTTGTTAACCGTACTTCGTGGAACGTGAGCTTCGTCGACGGGAATTCGTTGTTCCAGGACTTCAAGTGCCGTGTTCGAGTAAGTTATCCGCGTCGTTCTCAACCGCCCTACTGCGTGTAGGGTGGTTTTAGGAAGTTAGTCATCGTTGTTAGGTTCATATATTGTCCCTCCCCAACCCCTCCGCAATGGCTTCCCTAAGCATTAGGGAAATTCAAGATCAGCTGGTCGCTGCTCACGACGCTAAAAGCTCCTACTGCACCCCTAAAATGATTCAAACACTTCAATCCTTTCTCCCTCACATCGAGGAATTGATTTCCAAACTGGTCCTTCAGGCCACCCCCGTCCCTCAGACCCCTCAGGTCTTAGGCCCTCCCGCGTCCCCTTCCTCCAGTGACATGGAGTGCGAAGTAGACGCCCCTCCGCGCCGCAAGCGCGCACCCGCGACCGAGTCATCCTCGGATGCCACCCCAACTGGCCCTGATGAGCCTCCCTCTTTCACCCTTGTTAAGAAGCGCTCTAAGAAGCGCTCAAAACAAGACCCGGCGCCCTCGGCGCCCGTCCGTACACCCCCTGCGGCGTCTTCAACGCCAGCTGCCCCGGTGTCTTCAACACCCGCTCCGGCCCCGACTTCTGTCAAGGCCAAGGTCCCACCACCCGTTTTCCTTCGGGAAAAGGGTAAATGGACTGAGGTCTCGACATTGTGCAATGAGCACAAAATCCATTACACCCGAGCAGCCAACTCGGGTGAATCTATTAAAATCTTAGTCTCGTCGATAGACGACTTTCGTGCTTTGACAAAGCTCCTCACCGGTAAGCAATATGCTTATCACACTTATGCTCTGTCAGAAGAGCGTAAGATCAGAGCGGTACTCAGGGGAGTCCCGATCGAATTATCGAACGAGGCTATCCTGATCTGCAGTCCCAAGGCTTCCCGGCACTCGCGGTGCATAAAATGCACAGCAAGTACGGGAGGCAACACCCTCTCGCTTTGGTGATTCTCGCCAACGTCCCCAAGTCCAGAGAGATCCTGAAAGGGGTTAGCTCTATTTGCGGCCTCTCTGGGATCGCAATCGAGGCGCCTCATCGCCGCGGTCATCCCGGCCAGTGCCATCGGTGCCAGTTGTACGGGCACGCGGCAGCCAACTGCCGCGCACCGCCCAGGTGCGTCAAGTGCCTGGTCCCGCACTTCACTAAGGAGTGCAATCGCACTCCTGAAACTCCCTCTCCTCCCGATTACGTGCTTTGTGGCCAGTCCGGCCACACCGCAAACTACAGGGGCTGCCCTCGTGCACCACGTTGTATGCGCTCCAATTTCAAAAGGGCGGCTCCCAAACAGGCCCCGCGCCTTTCTCAAGAAAACTTTCCGCCGCTGCGTAGCCGGGTTCCTCCGGCTGCAAAGCCTACTCAGCCCAAGCCTACTCCAGAAAACTGGAGGCAGCGTCCCGCATCGAATCCCATCCCGGCTCCTCGCCCATACAAACCCACTCCTCAATCCTCCGTAGCAGACGATATGCGTATCGTCTGCGACGCTATTAAAAATGTCGATGTTAGTGAAATCGCAGTCTTAGCCCGTAAACTTAGGGCTTCACGTACTCCGACAGAGCGTTTGCTAGCTCTGGCGGAGCATAGTTCCCTTCTCAATTCATTGTAGGTTCATTTAAATGAATTGATCCCTAAATCATGCTTCGGCCGACCTCTGCCCAGCCCCGGCTTCACCGGAGGCTGCCCAGAACGGCCACCAACTCATGTCCCTTTGAGCACCTTCAGTGCAACTTTCACTACAGGCGGAAGACCCGCTAGCGGGTCTCCGCCAGCGCGCCCAACTTCCCGACGGGTGTCGCTTCCGATGAAGGCTAAAGGTATACGCTTACCACAGCCAACAGGTGGTTTTTAGTGGGTAGGTGCCATTCTGGTGAGTCCTACATAACCCCCCCGCAGAGGAATTTACCTGCGGGCGGGTATGCATGACGCATCTTCCACCTCCCTCCCGCGAGGGTGCCTCGGCAGCAAAAAAAAAAAAAAGGGTTTCCCGCACAGTCTCGGTCTGCGTTCGTTCTCGAGCGCACGTCGATCGCAGACGCCTTCCCGCTCTATTAGCCCCCGCGCTAATTGAGCACCCAAATTTCACTGGTTGTTGTCGTAATATATAATTTCATAGTTGTATACCGTATTAAGTTTCTAACGCCGTTTTCACGGCGGACAGTGGCTCGTTAACCGTACTTCTAATAAGTTTCTAACGCCGTTTTCACGGCGGAAAGTGGGTTTTAACCGTACATCTAATAAGTTTCTAACGCCGTTTTCACGGCGGACAGTGGGCTGTTAACCGTACTTCGTGGAACGTGAGCTTCGTCGACGGAATTTCGTCGTTCCAGGTGCCTCGAGTCTTCGTGTTCGAGTAAGTTATCCGCGTCGTCCTCAACCACCCTACTGCATGTAGGGTGGTTTTTAGGAAGTTAGTCATCGTTGATAGGTTCATAGTATATATATTTATATATTGTTGTCCCTCCCCAACCCCTCCGCAATGGCTTCTCTAAGCTCTGATGAGTTTATGAGGAAGTTACTTGATAGTACCGGTGCTGAAAGCATGTCTATAAATGCTGATAAGTATCGTTTCTTGGACTCTCTCATCCCGCATATCATGGCGTTAATTCCCTCAATGGCCCCTCAGGCCACCCCAGTCCCCCAGACCCCTCAGGTCTTAGGCCCTCCCGCGTCCCCTTCCTCCAGTGACATGGAGTGCGAAGTAGACGCCCCTCCGCGCCGCAAGCGCGCACCCGCGACCGAGTCATCCTCGGATGCCACCCCAACTGGCCCTGATGAGCCTCCCTCTTTCACCCTTGTTAAGAAGCGCTCTAAGAAGCGCTCAAAACAAGACCCGGCGCCCTCGGCGCCCGTCCGTACACCCCCTGCGGCGTCTTCAACGCCAGCTGCCCCGGTGTCTTCAACACCCGCTCCGGCCCCAACTTCTGTCAAGGCCAAGGTCCCACCACCCGTTTTCCTTCGGGAAAAGGGTAAATGGACTGAGGTCTCGACATTGTGCAATGAGCACAAAATCCATTACACCCGAGCAGCCAACTCGGGTGAATCTATTAAAATCTTAGTCTCGTCGATAGACGACTTTCGTGCTTTAACAAAGCTCCTCACCGGTAAGCAATATGCTTATCACACTTATGCTCTGTCAGAAGAGCGTAAGATCAGAGCGGTACTCAGGGGAGTCCCGATCGAATTATCGAACGAGGCTATCCTGATCTGCAGTCCCAAGGCTTCCCGGCACTCGCGGTGCATAAAATGCACAGCAAGTACGGGAGACAACACCCTCTCGCTTTGGTGGTTCTCGCCAACGTCCCCAAGTCCAGGGAGATCCTCAAAGGGGTTAGCACTATATGCTGCCTCTCTGGGATCTCGATCGAGGCGCCTCATCGCCGCGGTCATCCCGGCCAGTACCATCGGTGCCAGTTGTACGGGCACGCGGCGGCCAACTGCCGCGCACCACCCAGGTGCGTCAAGTGCCTGGTCCCGCACTTCACTAAGGATTGCAATCGCACTCCTGAAACTCCCTCTCCTCCCGATTGCGTGCTTTGTGGCCAGTCCGGCCACACCGCAAATTACAAGGGCTGCCCTCGTGCACCCCGTTGTATGCGCTCCAATTTCAAAAGGGCGGCGCCCAAACAGGCCCCGCACCTTTCTCAAGAAAACTTTCCGCCGCTGCGTAGCCGGGTTCCTCCGGCTGCAAAGCCTACACAGTCTAGGCCTGCCCCAGAAAACTGGAGGCAGCGCCCCGCATCGAATCCCATCCCGGCTCCTCGCCCATACAAACCCACTCCTCAATCCTACGTAGCAGACGATATGCGTATCGTCTGCGACGCTATGAAAAATATCGATGTTAGTGAAATCGCAGTCTTAGCCCGTAAACTTAGGGCTTCACGTACTCCGACAGAGCGTTTGCTAGCTCTGGCGGAGCATAGTTCCCTTCTCAATTCATTATAGGTTCATTTAAATGAATTGATCCCTAAATCATCCTTCGGCCAACCTCTGCCCAGCCCCGGCTTCACCGGAGGCTGCCCAGAACGGCCACCAACTCATGTCCCTTTGAGCACTTTCAGTGCAACTTTCACTACAGGCGGAAGACCCGCTAGCGGGTCTCCGCCAGCGCGCCCAACTTCCCGACGGGTGTCGCTTCCGATGAAGGCTAACGGTAATAACTACAGCCAACAGGTGGTTTTTAGTGGGTAGGTGCCATTCTGGTGAGTCCCACATAACTCCCCGCAGAAGAATTTACCTGCGGGCGGTATGCATGACGCATCTTCCACCTCCCTCCCGCGAGGGTGCCTCGGCAGCAAAAAAAAAAAAAAAGGTTTCCCGCAGACCCGATCTGCGTCCGGACCCGTTCGGACGTGTTGAAGGTCGCTTCCGGCTGCCGAGCCACGATTGTTGTCTCACGACTTCTCTCGTATCAATACTCAAACGCCACTCTCAGATCCGTTCTGCGTCCGGCCCCGCTCGGACGTGTTCGCGGTCGCTCCAGCAGTTGAGTCACGATTGTCGTCTCACGACGACAACTCGTTCGCAATACTCATACGCTGTTAGCCTCTTTAGGGCTTACGCTGCGGCCGGTTTCGATCGGCTGCAAGTAAGTCGGTCTCTTGCACAGCAACAACAGAGCTGAGCTTACCGCGGTCGATTAAATTCGATAGTGGTTCGCGAAGCTCGGGCTGTTTTTCTGGCTGCGTACTTGACGCTTGGCGCCTGTACGTAGTCAGAGACTCGCTCTGCGGCCGGCTCCGGCCGGTCGTAACGTAGTCAATCCCGCACTCTGTGCACCCCTCGCATTAAAAACCTCACCTCGGTGAGTGCAGCAACAACAGGGTTGAGCTTACCACGGTCGATTAAATTCGATAGTGGTTCGCAAGACTCGGGCTGTCTTTCTGGCTGCGTACTTGACACTTGGCGCCTGTACGTAGTCAGAGACTCGCTCTGCGGCCGGCTCCGGCCGGTCGTAACGCAGTCAATCCCGCACTTTCAGTGCAACCCAACTTCGTCAGGTCTACGGCCGGTTTTTGTTGTCAATTTATTGGCGACACACTCCGTAGTAGACTCGCGTTCGATCAGGTGGATACTTAACGGTGACAACTAAGCCTGATAGCGTTGCCCCGGTGCGCTTCCAAGGCCCTTCAGGCCAAGGAGAAACCGGCTGACCCGATCCCATTGCACTTGGGCCTTTCCCAGGGTGACGGTACAGTGCTGTCCGAATTAGGGGCACCACTTCGCGTCGTCCCCAGCCCCCCTACCGCGGGTAGGGAGGTTTAGGTGCTAGGTTTGCTAGGGAACCTAGGCATTCTTATACATTTATATATTATATATTGTAGGACCAAGCCCTCCAATGGACATTGTAAACATCCTTAGGTCGTTCGCCCAGGCGCTCGTAGCGTCCGGCGCCAACTTATCAGACGACATAATAACGCAGGCCTTACAGGCATCTATCGCGTCCCCAGCCCCTCAGGCCACAACTCCGGCCCCTCAGGCCTCCAACATCCAGACCCCTCAGGTCCTCAGCTCTCCTGCGTCTCCCGCCTCATCCGAGATGGACTGCGAATCGGTCGCATCCTCTCACGCGTCGCGTCGCAAGCGTACCGCTCCCGGGAGCGACTCCGAACCCGCGTCTGATACGTCGTCAGATGCCGTCACCTTAACCGGCTCTCCTGAGCCCGCATTTCAACTTGTCGCCAAGCGCTCCAAGAAGCGCTCGAAGAAAGCTTCGGCATCATCAATACCCGAGCCCTCCCCGGTGTCGTCAACACCAGTCCCTGCGCCGTTAAAATCGCTCGAAGTAACCGCGTCTCCATCGGTCCCATCGAAGCCAGCAACGCGCTGCGCTCCCGTCCCGCCGAAGCCTCAGCTCCCTCCGCCCGTCTTCCTGCGTGAAAAAGCGCGCTGGACCGCAGTTTCTAACTTGTACAAAGAGCACAAAATTAATTACTTAAAAGCCGCCAACGCTGGCGATACAATCAAAATTCGAGTAGCGACCGTCGACGACTTCCGGTCTTTCACTAGGCTTCTGTCGATCAATCAAATCGCGTATCACACCTACGCCCTCCCGGAGGAGCGTAAGATCCGCGCAGTACTACGGGGCGTCCCGTTCGAACTCAGTAACGAAGACATTCTCGAGGACCTTAAGTCTCAGGGTTTCCCGGCCGTAGCAGTGCACAAGATGCACTCTAACCGCGGTAGGCGTTTTCCTTTAGCTTTAGTAATGCTGTCAAATACTCCCAACTCGAAGGAGATTTTCAGAGAGGCTCGCACAATCTGCGGACTCTCGAACATCTCCGTCGAGCGTCCCAACCCCCGCGGTCACCCTGGGCAGTGTCACCGCTGCCAGCTCTATGGCCACGCAGCGGCTAACTGCTCAGCTCCCCCCAGGTGCGTTAAGTGCCTGGATCCGCACATAACGAAGGAGTGCACTCGCACTCCTGAATCCACTTCCCCCCCTGCCTGTGTGCTGTGCGGCCAGTCCGGCCACACAGCTAACTACAGGGGTTGCCCGCGCGCTCCGCGCTCCACCGTCAAGAGGGTCGCGCCTAAACCGGCGCCGCCGCTCACTCCCGCTAACTTCCCGCCGCTGCGCAACCGGGGTCGCAACCGGGAAGCAAAGCCCGTTCAGCCGACGCCTACTCCGTCTTGGAGGCAGCGTCCGGCCGTCCCGCCTGCACCTTCCCGACCCATCCCAGCTCCCGTAGCTTCCGTAGGGTCGCGTCCCGCTTTGTCATCTTCACCTCAGTCGTCGTTGGCTGAGGACATGAAGACCGTGTTCGACGTCATCCAAAACGTCGACATTAACGAAATTTCCGTACTCGCACGCAAACTGCGAGCCGCCCGCTCTCCTCAAGAGCGTTTATTCGCGTTAGCCGAGCATCACTCGCTCCTAAGTTCGTTGTAAATTCTTTTACTTTTGTATAAATTCGTAAATAATAAATTATAATGTCTAGACCCGAGAATCCCGCGTCCAGTCGTATTAAACCCAAGGGCTTATCCCTAGTATCTTTTAACGCTCGTAGCCTTAGCACCAACCTTCCCGAGATTAAACTGTTCCTTCAGAACAAAGAACCTGACTTATTCCTTCTCCAGGAGACATGGCTTACTCCAAACCGCTCCAGGGGATACGCTATTCCTAAGTACGCGTTTACTCGCAACGATAGGCCCAACTCCGACGGTTACGGCGGCACCGCTTTATATTACAAAAGAGGCTTCCATTGCTGTCCTCTCCCTACCCCTCTCCTCAACATGGAGGCCACTGTGTGTAGATTGGCTATGACTGGTCACCCGACCATCATCATAGCTTCGGTCTACGTACCGTGCGGCTCCAGACCAATCCGCAGCGACTTTGAGGCCATTCTTGCCCTCGGCCATTCAGTCATTATGTTCGGAGACTTTAACTCCAAACATACTGACTGGACGTGCCTATCGACCAATACCAGCGGTATCGCTCTCCTCGACATCACTAACTCCCTTGAATTAGACGTCATATCCCCCATCACTCCCACTCACTATCCCAACAACCCGACCTACTCTCCTGACATCCTCGACTTTGCAATTATCAAGCGAATCAATCTTGATCTAAGGTCTATCGAGCCGCTCGATGACCTAGGCTCCGACCATCGCCCCGTCTCCCTCGTGCTAGGTTCGCCTAACGTTAACGTCACATCTCCTAAGACCTTTACCAACTGGAAAGGCTTTAAAAATACGTTAGTTTCAGACTTAGAGGCCCCTAACTCTCCGCTCGCGATTTCGTCCGACCAATTAGATAGCCCGGTTAAAATAGATTCACTAGTCAATACTCTAACTGATGCTATTAACTCAGCGATCAACGACAACGAAATTATTGCTAAGAAGGCAAACCCGCGCTTCCCTTAGCCGTTAGCAATCTCATTAAAGCTAAAAAAGCGGCTCTCCGGAGAGCCAAGAAATATCCCACGCCCGCATATAGAACAGCTTCAACGTAAAGTTAGGTCTTGCCTCGCGGAACTCCGAGACACTCAGTTTAACGATCTCATGGAGAATATCTCCCCGTCCCACAAAGCGTATTATCGAATGGCCCGAGCCTTACGCGTAGACTCCGCCTCTCACGTTCCTCCTCTCACTCGTCCCGACGGCACTATTGCCTTCGAAGTCGAAGAGAAAGCCGAATGCTTCGCTGACAGCATAGCGGCACAATGTTCGCCCAGCACGCAACCCGTGGATTCCTCCCACATCCAGGCGGTGGAGGACGAAGTTCTCCGCAGAGAATCTCTCCCTATCACCGACGACCCCGTCACAGTCTCTAATGATGAAATCTTGCTTCTCATTAGAAAGCAAAAGTCCAAAAAGGCTCCGGGTGCGGATGGAATTTCCAACCACGCACTCAAGCACCTGCCACAGCAGGTGCTTACCTTGTTAGCTATCATCTTCAATGCCTGCTTCGACCATAGCTACTTTCCAAAAGCCTGGAAAGAAGTGACAGTCATAGGCATTCCCAAGCCGGGTAAACCTCTGAACATCCCGGCTAATCACAGACCCATCAGCCTCCTCAAGGCAATGTCTAAACTTCTCGAAAGAGTCATACTCTCTCGAATGCGGAACCATCTGTTTCCAACGGATGGCGACCCTCTCATTATTCCCCACCAGTTCGGCTTTCGCGCTAAGCACTCCTGCCCTCAGCAAGTCCATCGAATCGTCGAGTACATACTCGAAGGATTCTATCCGCATCGTAAAAAATCAATCGCGGTTCTCTTTGACGTAGCCAAGGCATTCGACAAAGTCTGGCACAGCTGTCTCGTTTTTAAACTCTATAAAATAGGCTTACCGGTTCGCCTTGTCAGATTAATCGCGTCGTTTCTTAAAGACCGTACGTTTCGATTCAAACATGAAGGCATGCTCTCCGCGCCTCGTCCCATAAAGGCTGGAGTCCCGCAAGGCTCAGTCCTCCCCCCTCTGCTGTACACCGTGTACACTAACGACATCCCCATCCCGCCGAAAGGCGTCGAACTCGCCCTCTTTGCAGACGATACCACCCTTTACACTAAAGGTCAATTGATCCCGTATAACATCACCAGACTCCAAAAGGCCGTAAACGCCCTCGGTGTTTTGTTTCAAAAATGGCGTATCGATGTCAACCCGGAAAAGAGTTCTGCTATTCAATTCGACCACACACGTCGTAATCGCTACAACGATCCTCACATTCGAATGTTAGGTACTCCCATCCCCTGGAAGCGCAGTATTAAATACTTAGGCATCACCTTAGATCAGATGCTTTCTTTCAAGCCACACGTCGATAGAGTAACGAAACTCGCGCGTTTCTACTTAAGCCGCCTAAATAGTATGATAGGTAGAAAAAGTAAAATGTCTTTTAGAAATAAACGTACGCTCTATAAGGTCTGCATTAGACCCGTCATGTCATATGCTTCGCCAGTCTTTGCCAACGCCAATACCTCCGTTCTGTATAAGCTGCAGGTAGTTCAAAATCTCTTCTGCCGCAGGGCTACAGACGCACCTTGGTATGTGCGCAACGCGGACCTGCACAGAGATCTTGAACTATCTACAGTGCAACAGCACCTCAAAACACTCTCAGAATCGTTCTTTAAACGCGCCGAATCCCATCCCAATCATCTTGTTCGAGATTCAGTCTCATATACTGCTCCTGTGTTAGATTCGAAATTCAAAGTCGCTAGGCCGAGAAACGCGCACACGGGCGAACTCACGCAGTTAACTTTAGCTCTCGAGGCCCTTCAGGCCGCAAATCCTAATTCTAACGTAAATTCTAATTCTAACGTAAATCCGAATTAATGCAATTTTACTTTTCATTTTTAATGTTTTTATTTACTTTTCACTTTTGAGCACCTTCAGTGCTATGTAAATCTCAGCGGGTAACCCCTTAAGGGCCCCGCTAGCGTGGCCTCTTTCTCCAATTGGCCGTCGCTCAGATGAAGGCTGAGTGGCAAAAATGCACGAGCCGACAGGGGGTTTTTTAGTGGGTATGGTTCTGGTAGGCGTCGGGACGAGTCCCACATAACTTCGATCGCGCGCGCGGAGTATGCGTCAGAGCATTTTTTATGTCCTCCTGCCCTTCCCGTGGAGGGGAACCAAAAAAAAAAAAAAGGTTTCCCGAATGAGTTGTGATTTATTTGTTATTCTGTAGCATACACTGTTTGTTAAAGAAGTACAGTCAAATTGATTATGGCAAATATTGTACATATTAAGTTGATCTTGTATCGCTTCTCCTATACTTTAAGGAAATTAGTGAAAACTTTTTTAATGCTAGTTCATAGGATAATTTAGTGTAAAAGTAGGTATCTATAATAGACAGTTCGCAGGAATTTTCTTCTTAAAGCAATAATCGATTTAATAAGATTTGTCCTGCTACTTGCTCTTCTATTGCTAAGATGGATTAATGAAATGGAATGTTATGCAAACAATATAAAGGCTAAGCCTATTAGGTCCAGAAGTTTAATAGTTCTTACTTAATGAAGACATCCTTTTGGGCACCGATTGAGAATAATTACTCGTGAGTTACAGCTCTGAGAGTGCAAAAAAGTAGGTACTTTTTAAAAATAACGAAAATAATCATTTATTTTCGTTATTTTTTCGTTCATTGCAGTTTGAGTACTTAATGCCTTTAAACAGTCAGTCTATTTATTTTATTAGTACCACCATGTATTTCAGTCCGTATGTAAATGGTAGGGTAGGTATAAAACTTGTAGTAGAAGAGTTTCTTGTGTTAAGATCTCTTCTGAGGTGGTATTAGAGTCTTTCTCATTCTGACCGCCATAATAACCACCTTTAAGTGGTTGCATTCCGGTCAAAGGAAAGAAACGCTAAATCACTTACGACTAATGATGTTATTATAAACCCTAAAAAAATTGTTCAAATTAAAAATTCAGGAAATATTTATCTGAAATAGCACGGGAACAATAGTGCTCTATTTTATGATAACAAAAAAAAAACAAGAGATGAGTATTTATTATTCATTAATTTTCGGGCTCTATACCTAGAGGCCTTAATTAATGCATATTGCTAGTGGTATTGTGTGTGCAGGCAAAATACGCCATCGACGACAGACGGAGAGGTAGTACTCGTTTATCAGCTCCAACGTGCATATTTGGCCAGATGTATATGAGGTAGTATGAAAAAAGAAGTCAACAAACTTCACAGTTAAGGAAATAATGCAGATTAGTTTTAAATTATACGGTTTTTATAAGACTGCTTCACAGATTTTGTGTCGGTTAGGATAAAATGACCTAAAAAAATGACTTACATAAATAATACCTAAAAATGACATAAATATACAAACAGCGAAAATGACCTTAACGCCAAATTATCATTTCAATGTGTTGACCCAAATAAACTAAGCTTAATAATATCTGTTCAGTAATGGAGATCTAACAGAAAAAATGTACTAAGCACCAGAAATGTAAAAATAACATTTAGCAAACAATATTTTTAAAAATAACACTCGGAAAATAATCCAGAAACTATTACTGGATCAACACCCAACTAGCACATGAGTGATAATTGCAGCTAAGTTTATGTCTCAAAGTAAAGTTCAGCTTTGTACTGTTTAGATGCGATAAATATAAATACATTTTTCAATTAATACCACCTACAGCAATTGAGCACCTTATCACTGTTGTACCACTCTAAGCTACACATGAGTGTAAATTGCTATTTCAAGTAGTAAATAATATCTGATTATACCTTTCTTTATCTTATAGCAAACGAGAAGCAATAATCACCATTACACAAACTTTTCAAAAGGAAGCAAAATCAACTCTGAAACCACTGGAATATCTAGAAGGGTGATAAAATGAACATTTACGGCATTATAGGTTATTCCTTCTTAAGTTTCAGAGGATGGTTCCGTAAAAAGTTCAATATTTGTTATTGTGGAATTTACCCAAGGTTTTACTTGTGAAAGTTTACGTTGTCTTAATTAGCTCCCTTTGTTACAAAAACAATAGTTATTACCACTGGATACATTCAAATCAAATTACTTTAATTATTCTAAATTCAATTTCATCTGAAAATCTACATTTGAAACACAACTAAAGAATGCTTTTATAATTTGATTTGCAAATACCCTAATGACACGTTAGCCAAAATTAATGTCTTACAATGTGTATTCAACTTTTGGAATCTAAAATGAAATTTTTCTTAGTTATAATTGTACTTAAAAAAAAAAGGAGATGCTTTTAATATGTGGGTAAAAATTGCATGCGATAAAACTATCGGTATAGACAATAAGCCACTTTCTCAATTTTGCAACAAGGCTCGGCAAGTTCGTTGAAAAACAAATGCTTAAAATTCTAGTCTACTAAAAATCTATTCCAAAAAAATGAATCAAATGCATGATGTGCATTTTAAAAGCATTTTATTGCCTGTTTTCACCAATAGATATGTTTCGAGTTCGATATAGTAATGATGTTATGAAAATAAAACCCTTTAAAACTCAGAATTATGAGATTCGTATAAATTGTGTTCTGATTATAAAATACATTTTCGACGCTTATCTGTCTTTTATTTAAAATTAAACAATAAGTTGATTACTGTGATAAGGTAAAAACTATTATTGTATAATGTTGATTTAAAAAAATATTTCTTTAATCAAATTCTTATTAAAAATGTCTGGAATTTTTGTGCCTTTTGGATTTTCACAAATTATTATATAATTCTTGGTCTCTGGCTGTGTGGTAGTGTTTAGATTTAACGTCAGAGTGTTTTATGCTGCACCAGTGGTTCCGAACAATAGCTGAAAAGAAAATATAATTGTTATTAAAAAATACAATATTCAACCAGTATTGAGTGTATTACATTATTATTATCCAAATAAAGGTTTTGGTATCAACTACTGATCCCAAAACTGTTTTTCCTACTATAAAAAACAATCGCAAATAAAGTATATAAAATTCACTCATGTGGCTCTTCTCTGGACCACTACGTAAAAAAAGGTGATTTTTAGCACTAAGGTCAGCAAAAATCGAAGTACGCGGGTGAAAATTATTACGGTGATTCGCCATCTTTAATGGAATGTTTTTATGAAAACCAAATATTAAATTTACATTATTTTTATTAAAACGTTTTTTTATATACCAAAAGAAGTGACTTTACAACTATATTACGTCAATTGACTTGTAAAACTAATTATATTCTTGTTCCGTTTTATTAAAACTACAATAACTATTTTTTATTTAGTTATATAAAGTATTTGTTACTTACAATTATATTATGTTTTTTAGTTATCACTTAAAAACGGTCACACGCCATTAATATTCTCGCCATTGCAACTACAGAAACGAAAATTACGTACGAATGAACAAAATTTAATCGTTCACTCAACCGTTCAATCAACGGTTCAATCAAAGCGCCAAATCAGGGGTACAAGAGCTGCATTTTGCACCTTTAGGTACAATGTGATACGCTCTAGATCTGCTATGCGCTGTACCCACTTAGCGCCATATCGGTTGCATAAAGGGTCTGTAGGATATAGACCTTGTCGTTAGCACCTTGAGTTACAATATTATACGCTCTAAAGCTTATATGCAACCATTTTTGCTAGTTTTGCATCATCTCATCATTTTAGTTTAAATATGTCCACGGAACATTCGAGTGTTACTTAGTACAGTAAGAGAGCTTAGTCAGTAGAGAGAGATAGCTTAGTCCATTAACTAATTTATTATTTTATACGGTCAAAGGCTTGACTGTGACAAACACAGACATGTGCATGATACAATTATGAATTTCGAGATTTGATTTAAACTTGTTACACACTAAAAGTTGTTTAAAGTACTGGCTGAAACGGATCACGCACACACGTGGCGCTTGCACAAAAGACGCGAGCTGATTAATTGTTGAAATAGACGCTTACACTTGATTTAATAAATGTGGGATTTTGATAACCGACAATTCAATATTATATTTAACGGGTAACCGACTTAACCACTAAAATCTGTAATCGTCCCAACTAGCACAAATGGTAGCCAATAAGCTTTAGAGCGTATCATATTGCAACTTAAGGTGCTAACGATAAGGTCTATATCCTGCTTTAGACCCCTTATGCAACAAATATGGCCCTAAGTGGGCACATCGCATAGCAGGTCTAGAGATGATCATATTGTGGCTAAAGGTGCAAATTGCAGCGCCTGTACCCCTGATTTGCCACTTTGATTGAACTGTTGATTGAACGGTTGATTTTTTTTTTTGTTCCCCTCCGCGGGAAGGGCAGGAGGATAAAAATGCTCTGACGCATACTCTGGCGCGATTCCAAAGTTATGTGGGACTCGTCCCGACGCCTACCAGAACCATACCCACTAAAAACCCCCTGTCGGCTCGTGCATTTTTGCCACTCAGCCTTCATCGGAGCGACGGCCAATTGGAGAAAGAGGCCGCGCTAGCGGGGCCCTTAAGGGGTCACCCGCTGGGATTTACATAGCACTGAAGGTGCTCAAAAATTAAAAGTAAAATAAAAACATTAAAAATGAAAAGTAAATAATGAAAACATTAAAATTGAAAAATTAAATTTGCATTAATTAGAATTAGAATTTACGTTAGAATTAGAATTTGCGGCCTGAAGGGCCTCGAGATCTACGGTTATCTTCGAACGTTCGCTTGTGTGCACGTTTCTCGGTCTAGCGATTTTGTATGCCGAATCTAGGACAGGAGCAGTATATGAGACTGATTTTCGAACAAGAGGATTGGGATGGGATTCGGCGCGTTTGAAGAACGATTCTGAGAGTGTTTTTAGATACTGTTGAACTGTAGGCAGTTCAAGATCTCTGTGCAGGTCCGCGTTGCGCACGTACCAAGGTGCGTTTGTGGCCCTGCGGCAGAAGAGGTTTTGAACTACCTGCAGTTTGTGCAGGACGGAGGGTTTGGCGTGAGCAAAGACTGGCGAAGCATATGACATGACTGGTCTAACGCAGACCTTATAAAGCGTACGTTTGTTTCTGAAGGACATTTTACTTTTTCTACCTAACATACTGTAAAGCCGGCCTAGGTAAAAACGTGCGAGTTTCGTTACTCTATCGACGTGAGGATTGAATGAAAGCGTCTGGTCTAATATGACGCCTAAATATTTGGTACTGCGCTTCCAGGGGATGGGAGTGCCTTGCATTCTCAATTGGAGATTGTCGGGGATACGACTGCGTCTGTAGTCAAAGTAAACCGCAGAGCTCTTCTCTGGGTTCACATCGATACGCCATTTTTTGAACCAAGCACCGAGGGTGTTAATAGCCTTTTGAAGTCTGGTGACGAGACCCGAGGCTCTGCGGCCTTTGGTATAAAGGGCAGTGTCGTCGGCAAAGAGAGCGAGTTCGACGACTTTAGCTGGGATGGGAATGTCGTTAGTGTATACGGTATACAAAAGAGGGGCGAGGACTGAGCCTTGAGGGACTCCAGCCTTGATGGGACGAGGCGCGGAGAGCGTGCCTTCATGTTTGAAACGAAACGTGCGGTCTTTGAGAAACGACGCGATTATCCTAACTAGGCGAGCCGGTAAGCCTATTTTATAGAGTTTATAAACGAGACCGCTGTGCCAGACTTTGTCGAAAGCCTTGGCTACGTCAAAGAAAACTGCGATCGTTTTCTTTCGTTTCGGATAGAAGCCGTCGAGTATGTACTCGACGATTCGATGGACTTGCTGAGGGCAGGAGTGCTTAGCGCGAAAGCCGAACTGGTGGGGAATTATGAGAGGATCGCCGTCCGTTGGAAACAGATGGTTCCGCATTCGAGAGAGTATGACTCTTTTGGAGCTTTTGGAAAGTAGCTAAGGTCGAAGCAGGCATTGAAAATGATAGCTAACAAGGTAAGCACCTGTTGAGGCAGGTGCTTAAGTGCGTGGTTGGAAATACCATCCGCACCCGGAGCCTTTCTGGACTTTTGACTTTTGATGTGAAGCGAGATTTCATCATTAGAGACTGTGACGGGGTCGTCGGTGATGGGGAGAGAGTTTCTACGGAGGACTTCGGCCTCCACCGCTTTGATGTGATTGGAATTCGCGGGTTGCGTGCTGGGCGAGCATTGAGACGCAACGCTGTCAGCGAAGCATTCGGCTTTCTCTTCGTCTTCGAAGGCGATAGAGCCATCGGGACGAGTGAGAGGAGGGACGTGAGAGGCGGCGTCTACGCGTAGGGCTCGGGCCATTCGATAATACGCTTGGTGGGACGGGGAGATATTCGCCATGAGATCGTTCATCTGGGCGTCTCGGAGTTCCGCGAGGCGAGATCTAACTTTACGTTGCAGCTGATTCGCAGCTGTTCTATAGGCGGGCGTGGGATATTTCTTGGCTCTCCGGAGAGCCGCGTTCTTAGCTTTAATAAGATTGCTAATGGCTAAAGGAAGCGTGGGTTTGCCTTTCTTAGCAACCTTTTCGTTTACACTGATGGCTGAGTTGATAGCATCAGTGAGAGAATTTACTAACGAGTCTATTTTATCCGGGCTATCTAATTGATCGGGCGAGATCGCGAGCGGAGAGTTTGGGGCCTCTAAGGCAGTAACTATCGTGTTTTTAAAACCTTTCCAGTCGGTAAAGGTCTTAGGAGAAGTGACGTTAACGTTAGGCGGTCCTAGCACGAGGGAGACGGGGCGGTGGTCAGAACCTAGGTCATCGAGGGTTCGATAGACCTGAGGTCGAGGTTGATATGCTTGACGATTGCAAAGTCGAGGATGTCCGGAGAGTGGTTCGGATTGTCGGGATAGTGAGTGGGAGTGATAGGGGAGACGACGTCTAAGTCGAGTAAGTTGGTGATGTCGAGGAGAGCTATACCGCTTTGGTTGGTTGATAGGCACGTCCAGTCAGTATGTTTGGAGTTAAAGTCTCCGAACATAATGACTGAACGGCCGAGGGCGAGAATGGTCTCAAAGTCGCTGCGGATAGGTTTGGTGCCACAAGGTATGTAGACTGAGGCTATGATGATGGTCGGATGACCAGTCATAGCCAATCTACACACGGTGGCTTCCATGTTAAGGAGAGGAGGGGTAGGGAGAGGACAGCAATGGAATCCTCTTTTGTAGTAGATAGCAGTGCCGCCGAAACCGTCGCAGTTAGGCCTATCGTTACGTGTAAACGCGTACTTGGGAATCGCGAATCCCCTGGAGCGATTAGGTGTGAGCCATGTCTCCTGGAGAAGAAAAAGATCTGGGTCGTTGTTCTGAAGGAACAGTTTAATCTCGGGAAGGTTAGAGCTAAGGCTACGAGCGTTAAAAGATACTAGGGATAAGCCCTTAGGTTTAATACGACTGGACGCGAGATTCGCGGGTCTAGACATTAAAATTTATTTATTTAAAATTTATAAAAATAAAAAATAAAATTTACAACGAACTTAGGAGCGAGTGATGCTCTGCTAACGCGAATAACCGCTCTTGAGGAGAGCGGGCGGCTCGCAGTTTGCGTGCGAGTACGGAGATTTCGTTAATGTCGACGTTTTGGATGACGTCGAACACGGTCTTCATGTCCTCAGCCAACGACGACTGAGGGGAAGATGACAACGCGGGACGCGGCCCTACGGGAGCTACGGGAGCTGGGATGGGTCGGGAAGGTGCAGGCGGGACGGCCGGACGCTGCCTCCAAGACAGAGCCGGAGTAGGCGTCGGCTGAACGGGCTTTGCTTCCGGGGGACCCCGGTTGCGCAGCGGCGGGAAGTTGGCAGGAGTGAGTGGCGGCGCCGGTTTAGGCGCGACCCTCTTGGTGGTGGAGCGCGGAGTGCGCGGGCAACCCCTGTAGTTAGCTGTGTGGCCGGACTGGCCGCACAGCACACAGGCAGGGGGGGAAGTGGATTCGGGAGTGCGAGTGCACTCCTTGGTGAAGTGATGATCCAGGCACTTTACGCACCTGGGGGGAGCTGAACAGTTAGCTGCTGCGTGGCCATATAGCTGGCAGCGGTGGCACTGCCCAGGGTGACCACGGGGGTTGGGACGCTCGACGGAGATGTTCGAGAGTCCGCAGATTGTGCGAGCCTCTCTGAAAATCTCCTTCGAGTTGGGAGTATTTGACAGCATTACTAAAGCTAAAGGAAAACGCCTACCGCGGTTAGAGTGCATCTTGTGCACTGCTACGGCCGGGAAACCCTGAGACTTAAGGTCCTCGAGAATGTCTTCGTTACTGAGTTCGAACGGGACGCCCCGTAGTACTGCGCGGATCTTACGCTCCTCCGGGAGGGCGTAGGTGTGATACGCGATTTGATTGATCGACAGAAGCCTAGTGAAAGACCGGAAGTCGTCGACGGTCGCTACTCGAATTTTGATTGTATCGCCAGCGTTGGCGGCTTTTAAGTAATTAATTTTGTGCTCTTTGCACAAGTTGGAAACCGCGGTCCAGCGCGCTTTTTCACGCAGGAATACGGGCGGAGGGAGCTGAGGCTTCGGCGGGACGGGAGCGCAGCGCGTCGCTGGCTTCGATGTGACCGACGGAGACGCGGTTACTACGAGCGATTTTAACGGCGCGGGGGCTGGTGTTGAAGACACCGGGGAGGGCTCGGGTATTGAAGATACCGAAGCTTTCTTAGAGCGCTTCTTGGAGCGCTTGGCGACGAGTTGAAACGCGGGCTCAGGAGAGCCGGTTAGGGTGACGGCATCTGACGACGTATCAGACGCGGGTTCGGAGTCGCTCCCGGGAGCGGTACGCTTACGACGCGACGCGTGAGAGGATGCGACCGATTCGCAGTCCATCTCGGACGAGGTGGGAGACGCGGGAGAGCTTAAGACCTGAGGGGTCTCGACGTTGGAGGCCTGAGGGGCCGGGGTTGAGGCCTGAGGGGCCGGGGTTGAGGCCTGAGGGGCCGGGGACGCGATAGTAGCCTGTAAGGCCTGCGTTAGTACGTCATCTGGGATGGGGCAATTGGACGCTGCGAGCGCCTGGGCGAACGACCTAAGAACGCTTACAAGGTCCATTGGAGGGCTTGGATATGTAATATATAAATATATTAAGTATGCCTAGGTCCCCTAGCAAACCTAGCACCTATTTAAATAACAAATGCCTAGAGTTCCTAAATAAAAACCTAGCAACCCTAGCGGCAAACCTCCCTACCAGCGGTAGGGGGGCTGGGGAGAATAACTTAAAACTAACCGTAGTATGCGGAAGGCCACTACCTAGAAACCTAAAAAGGGTGCGCGGGTAAAGAGTTGACCGCGTTAGGGTCAACCTTTACCGACAGAAAGGACAAATACACACGAAAAACACAGATATGATAAAAATAAATATGAAAAATAGAAAAAATAAATAAAATAGAGAAGAGAAATAAATAAAAATAAAAAGGACTGGTTCAGTACAAATTCGTTGTCACCGTTAAGTATCCTTTGCACTGAAACCAGACTACTTACGCTGGGCACAACACTGCACTCAGCACAAGCACAACACAACTTAGCACAGCACTTTGAAGACTAAGGGGCTTAGTCGCAAAGAAAAAATACGCACTTCGATAGCACTCAGACGGAGTAGAAAACCTTGAAAACCGTAGCACGGAACCAGCACGCTAGACTGTGACGTCAGTAGACTGAGCACCACGGAATAGCGGGAAAGGACCGATCGACGGAGAACGGGGCTTGCACGTCCGAACTGGGCGGCGATCGGAGCGAGAATGAACGGTTGAGTGAACGATTAGATTTTGTTCATTCATACGTATGTTTCATTTCTGTAGTTGCAATGTTGAGAATATTAATGGCGTGTGACAGTTTTTAAGTGACAACTTACAAAACATAATTGTAAGTACCAAATACTTTTATTCAACTATTTGCTTTATCTGTACTGAAAAATCAAGTGGGATCTCAACTTTACTGCAAAATGCGTATATGTTTATTAAGTAAATTTACACGCCATATTGATTTCATGAGAATTTCAACAAAAAACAGTGTAAATAAAATATGGTTATAGTAGTTTTAATAAAAATGACCAAGAATATAATTGGTATAACAAGCATTTATAGTGAATTTACGTAGTATAGTTGTAAAATCACTTCTTTTGTTATAACAAAGACATGTTTAGTACAAATAATGTAAATTAGAGGTTAGATTTTCATAAAAACATCCATTAAAAATGGCGAATCGTTTTGTTACTATAGGTAATAATTTTCACCCGCTTACTTCAATTTTTGCTGTTCAAAGTGCTAAAAATCACCTTTCTTATTACTAAGTGGTCTAGAGAAGGGCTATAGGAGTGAATTTTATTTACTTTATATATGATTCTTTTGTTTTAGTAGGGAAAATAGTTTAGGGCTCAATTGACAATACAAAAACCTTTTTTTGGATAAACATAATGTAATACACTCAATATTGATTAAGTATTATGTATTTTAATACAATTATATTTTCATTTCAGTAATTGAACGGAACTACAGATGCAGCATACAATACTTTGCCATGAAAACCAAACACGGTCATAGAGCCAAGCACCGAAAATTATATAATAATTCGTTAAAATCCAAAAGGCACAAAAACTACAGACGCACTTTTCTTATAAGAATTTTATAAGTGAAATATTATTTTAGATCAACATTATACAAATATAGTTGTTTCCTTGTAAAAGTAATAACCTAATTATTTAATTTTAAATAAAAGTCAGATAGCTGTTAAAAATGTATTTTATTTCCCTTTGTCGTTCAGCAATCAGAAAACAATTTATATGAATCTAATTATTCAGAGTTCTAATTACTTTTATTTTCATATTGATTCCAAAAGTTGAATGCGCATTGTAAAATATTGATTTTGGCTAACATGTCATTAGGGTACAAGCATATCAAATTTTAAAAAAAGCATATTGTGTTCTAAATGTTGATTATCAGATGAAAATGAATTTAGAATAATTAAAGTAATATAATAATATCAATAAAATATTAATGTATCCCGTAGTAATATCTTTTGTTTTTATAACAAAGGGAGGTAATTAACACATCGTAAACCTTCACAAGTTAAACTTTGGGTAAATTCCACAATAACAAATATTGAACTTTCTACGGAACCCTCCCCTTAAACTTCAGAAGAAAATAATAAGAACCAATCCTGCCATTAAGGCTCATTTTATCATCCTTCTAGATATTCCAGTGGTTGAAGTGTTGATTTTGCTTCCTTTTAGAAATGTTGGGCGTAATGGTGGTTATTGCTTCTCGTTTTTAGCTATAAGACGCACTACAGGTATAAATTACCACTTAAAGTAGCAATTCACACTCGCACTGTAGCTTAGAGTGGTACAACAGTGGTAAGGTGTTCAACTTTAAACTGTAGGTGGTAATAATTGAAAATTTGGAACCCATAGTCCATTTTATAGACTTTATTTATATTTACCACTCCTATGCAGTAAGAAGTTGTAATTTTTACCCAAATAGCACCGATATACAACTTTGAGTCATAAACTTAGCTACAATTATTACTAATGTGCTAGTTGGGGTAACATTTGTCGCAACTGACGCTACAAACAAAATTATTGGCATGAAAAATATGTCTTAACCGACATTGTACCAAGTATTATATTTCGCTCTTTTTGTCTAACAGCCATAACTTTCAGATTGATAAAGAGAAAAGTAACATTAAGCGCAAATTTTTTACTGATTAGGATCAACTAAAATATCGTAACCAAAGTTCCTTTGATGATTTTTACCGCCCGAATTACTCAAGCTCCAAAAAATTAATTCATTTTTGGGCTCAAATGTCGTGTTACTACTAAATTATTCACCAAGAAATGACTAACTGACATAAAATCAAAATGAACATAAAAACCGTCGCTTAGGAAAAAAAGGGTATTGAAAACCAAAAATCAGGGACGTCGCAAGCGACATCAAACGACATCGACCTCGCAGAAAAAAAACGGAGTCGAACTGTTAGTTAAACTCATTTTCGCTAAAAATGTCGGTTACAACATATAGACGTTACCCATCGAAATGTGTTCATAGTATAAATGAATTTCTCTACCTAAAGCCTTGACTATCAAACACGTAAAGACTGGTTATTATTATTCAGAGTTTTATATATGTTACACATATCGCTCTACTTAAACGGCATTAATCGTACTTATAAACATATTTAAAAATTACTTACCTGTGTAGCATATAGATAAAGTTGAAAAGACAGTTCAGCGAAGCCATCATGAGGTCTGCAAATGACAGATTCACTAAGAAGTAATTTGTCACTGTCCTCATTCGACGATGAGCTGAAACAAAAGAGTAAACTATCGGTAAGGTATTTGATATATATTTTTTAATCTGACTACTATAAATGTGCAGAATAGGAAACTTGATTTACACTAGTTTAAAATGAAATTTTTATTTTTTTTAAAAGACGTTCAATATGAATTGAATTTATATTCATTGAATTATTTATATTGCTAGCTTTATTGATTAATTAATAGTATATGATGAACTAGTAGTAATACAAACTGGTTGCATCTCTTTCTATCCGAACCTCATCGTACCTACTTCTAAATTATTCCGATTTAAATTCTATCTGTCATAAATATTAAGCAGAAAATTCTAGTGCTTTAGCTAACTGCAAGCAATTCTTGCTGTTATAGTTGCTATGGTTTTTAATCTTAATAGAATATTCTCAAAGATTGTTCAACCTACAGTTTATAAAAATTACGATCATAAAAAGAAGAAATATCCTTTACCAATGAATCATGATATCAGGCTTTAAGGTAATATTTGTAAGGTGTCAACTTATTCTGCATAGGGTCATGATTTTTATGCCTTTTGACTCAGTCGTTTTATCCGCATTTCTCTCCACTTTATAGCTTAAGAATTCAACCTCAAGACGGTCCTTGACAGACATACGGTCGGAAATAAAAGTGTTTGTAGCTAGACCTTTTTCGTTTAATAAAAGTCCAAAACCCAAAAAATCCCTAAGCTTTTATCTAATTCAATATGTGCGAAGAAAACCCGGCTATTTTTGCCTTTGATATTATGTTATAGTTTGTTCTGTTCTTACATGTAGAAAATATTGTGCTTTATTATTTTTGATGTTAATATTCTTAATTGACTTAAGATCAAAAGTTCCGACAATAGTGACGAGTTAGGCCAAAATAAAAACATACGAGTATTATCGTGCCCGCATTGCCGCGTGCCTCGTTGCATTAATAGAAATTGAACACGAACCGTTAGTTACTGTATTTATAATTATCGTTAATCCATAGGACTAAATGTTTTATTAGTCTTTAATTTCAATCATCTTAATTAATACTAAGAATAAAATAAAAGTAACATGAAACCAAAGAAATATAGAAAACTTTTTACTTTATCAAAAGTTACTCTATATGTTATCTGTTTTCATCCAGGCAGTGGATCATAAATTGTGAATATTATTGATCGTTCGTATATCGACCAACCGTTTAAACCGTTGCTATGTGTTTTGTTATGTTATCGTTTTAATGTACGAACGCAATTAACACAAAAGCATATACAAAATTCGTATAAAATTTACGTTTATAAATAAACTAAAATTTATAACTAAACTAAACTAAAATAAAAAATGTTTTTATTCCCTAGAGGAATTTTACAAATGTAAAAAAATCTCCTGACTTATAATAAATATTGTAATCTCATGTAATAAAATAGATAATAATAGCGATTATGACATTATGATTAATAGACATTGTACTTAAATGATCATTTTAATTATTGTAATGCTAATTAAAAACAACAATATTGCATGCTTATGGACAGCATAGTATGTAGATCTTAAAATAATTATGTAACAACTTTTATGTACGATACTATGAAGAAATAAATGAATTGATTTCATTTGATTTGAAACAAACAGACAGACATTGCATATCCAACAAGCTCTATGATATGTTAATAAAAATAAGACTTCATTCAATTATTTTTCTTTGATTAGGAGAATCACAAATGCTTTAAGTGAAATTTTACATAGATATTGTACACATTCAGTACTACTACGTATATAAGTTACGCCGATGTATCCGTGCAGAAGTTATAATTTTTATTGACTATTTTTTGTTATTTGCCATCAGATGTTGAATAAGAATAAGTAGTATAAGCGAGATAGCATAAGATTCTGTTGATGTTGTTGTACTTAAGATCTTAACACAACGCAATAAGATCTGTCTTTCATTGTTGCTCCAATTCGGTTTTAGTCGGAATTAGGTAGCGCTTTTCAACGCAAACGAATATACGACTTATAAAAATGTAACTTAGAATAATTTTCTCAATTTTATTTTATTTAAAAAGTTTTAGCCATGTAATAAAGCAAAGTATTTATTTATTTTTTACTTTTTAACTGACACAAAATCCATAGCTTTTAATTTACTCAAGAATAGTTCAGGTTGCTGCAGACAGTCAGTTAACCACTTATATGTTCTTATCAGCAGAAAAAAAATAAAAAAAAATTTAAAAAAACGAGTCGTTATATTTATTGTTTATACAAATATTAAATATTGAAGATTGAATTATTAACCAAAGTAAAAAATTTAAAGTCTAAAATTAAATATTCATTCAAATGAATAAAAGTATGATTGAAAGTAAATAAACAATTGCCTTGTGTATGTGTGTGTGTGTGCCTCTTCATAATTGAAAAAGTCAGTAATATAAGAAAATGTTTTGTTATAAGTATTTTTTGTCTGTTAATAATTCATTTTGTGTATAATTTGATTGAGAATGAGTTGGAAAACTATGCAATTCTGGTTCTTGATGAAAGAGGGAGTTAGTTGAGTGCTAAGCTAATTAAGACAACACAATCCACGGAATTATTGCATAAAGTATGTAGGAATAGCATGTCAAGTAAGTGACGTCAACTTCCTAAGAAAAGAAGATGCTGGTGTTTGTGACCCTCAGAGTGTTTGTGGTCATTACTATTATTGCCTAAAGTTTAAATGCTATACAGATTTGAAGTCCGCCCTTTGTGCGATAACGTTTAAATAAATAAATGGACTGCTCATAAATTATAAATTATATACTATTATTTACTATATTCTAACGGACTACGCACAAATGTATATAATATAAAATGAATGTGTATGTATGTATATATAGTTCTCAAGACAAAACCCAACTTTTTATATGCTTCAGTCACAATATTGGCAATCTGTCCATTAAAAGTGAGTTTTGAATCGAGAAACACCCCTAGATCTCGAACAAGACTAGATTGTTTTAATTCTGATCCATAAAAACAGTAATTTGAAGAAAAATTGAATTTCAAATTCAAAATTAAAATTAAAATATTTATTTCTCAACATTGACAACAATTAAAGAACTGGCCAAAATTTTCACGGGTATAATTTTTTCAATATAAATTTACAATGTCTCTTTATATCTATACAAAATTATTCTTATCTGCATCTATAAGCTGGGTTAGTCTCCCACCTTCCAACTATCTAAACGACGATCACCCTCAAACGGCACCCGTTCACGAGGTTTACGCGAGATCCAGCCGTCGCCCTGCTCAACCTTTTAAGAGGGAAATTCAAGCACTTTTCTATATTGATTTTGATTCGTCAGAGTGATAATAAGATCACCTATTTAAATTTTCTTGTTGTAAAGTGCTATCAGAAGGGATTGTAATCTTCATGTAAATGTATGTCTCATCAGCAAACATTATGAAGTTTCTATGTTTAATAAACTGCCCAATGTTATACAGTACACATTAAAGAACAAGAGAAGGGATATGTATATCTGGTAAATCAGAAAGAGAATAATAATCATTACTTTATATCAAAAGAATCGATTTACAATACAATTATGATCGCTGTCTTCCAAACTAGGAAAACCAGTTTCTTGGAAGACAGCTCCTTCCCAAATTATTTAAATTTCTCCCATTTTCTGAAGCTTACGTAACAAGATGAGGCAATTGACATGATTCAAAGATTTTTTTGAAGTTTGTGTAGATCACGTCAACCTGAAAACTGCTTTCCGTGTCATTTAGAATTATGTTTAAAAAAAGGCACCGTAGCCGAGTAAAAACTTTATGCTCTCACGTAGAGAATGAGTGAATGAGAATGATTACATTATTCAGTTTTGATAAAAATATGTGGACTTTATAATTAAGGGTTAATAATGTAACGAATCAAATCTAAACCATCTACAGACTTTTTTTTTGTTGACAGGTATACTTAGTTAAGTGGTTTTTCAAAAGAGAATTTGAGATAGTCTTTTTTTTAATCAAGTTTTCAAATTAAAATCCACCTCATACGTTCATCATCAGAAGCTTATCATAAAGTGTTATTTAATGGACTTGTCAAAACAAACCAAATAAGCCAAATGCGATTAGTTTACTAAAAGCCATTGAAGAATCCTATATATCCTTGCTGATTTAAATTGAGACTTACCAAAACAAACTAGATGGTGCCACATCAATAGTAATAATTCTCTGAATTAAATCAGTCATAAAGACTAGCTCTTTGGTATTGAGGAAATTCATTGTCCCAGTGCTAGACCTCCTTGTCTGTATTTGTGTGCGAATCTAGTTTTGAATTGTCATGAACGAAACAAAGCGTAAAAAAAACTTTTTCTATTTAATTTTGAGGAGTTTGATGGTGGACCAACTTAAAACTAAACTTAACCCAACGCAAAAAAACGTCACCCAAATCTGTCTAGAAACAAAGTTTTTCACGAACATACGTAAATATATATACCTCCTTTTGTGCAGTCGGTTAAAAAGTAAATACAAATGAGCTGAATAACTTTTACTTTTTTGAAGTTTCTATTCATAGTTTACTTTTAACAAACTTTTTTTGAAATCTTTATTTAAAGAGCTTAGTCGTGCAACGACTATGACGCTCTGATAGGTAACAATATATTATAATCACAGAAAAAAGAAACACTATGAGTTTTACATACAATAAAACATAAAAGCAGCACCAAAGACGAAGATCAACACCTAATCAAGTTTTATAACACAAAACTCAGATCAAGTCCTTAGAGCCATCTTAACTACACTGTACAGAAGTTTGGTTTCACAAGATGTTGGAAGCGATAGTATAAAGTTACAGCCCCCAAGCAACGCTAGATTCTCGTCAATATTAAGGAAATCCATTCTCCACGCTTCGTTCCTGTCACACTCCATTATAATATGGTATACGTCCTCAATTTTCCCGCAAACGGAACATTGAGGAGAGGTTATCTTTTTCATTAAGAATGCAAATTTACTTAGTGGCATGTGTCCGGAACGCAGTCGGAAAGCTATAACGAGTTCGTGTCTTGTCAGATTTTACTCAAACCAGGGTCTTTGGCAGACTTCAGGCTGAATAGTCCTATACCAGATGCCCTTTTCAACTGATCTTAGATCGAAATACTCCTTCCATGTCTTATATGCATTTTCTTAAATAGATGTTGTATAGTTCCGGTAAAAAGGCATTAAATTGAAACATACGCCATCTAAACAGGCTACTTTCACTAGACAATCCGCCTTTTCATTATGCTCTATGCCAACGTGAGATGGTATCCACTGCAATATTACTTTTTTATCGGAGTTCATCCCACTCACTAATTCCAAGATACCATAGGCATTCGGAGTGCCTCGATAAGTGGTGCAGCGAGCCAAGTGTTGCAGACTGCTTTTGGAGTCCGTCAGATTGACGAACTTCTGGAAGTTTTAGCTAGAGATATATGACAGAGCTTCTAATATTGACAGCAATTCTAATTCCACAATATATTTTCTACTTTCATTTTAATATAGCTATCATTTTGTGAATCGTATAACGCCACTCCCTGGCCTAAATCTTTAGAAGCATCGGGGTAAATTTTATAAAAATTTTGATAACTCGTATTTATGCAATCTATAAAATGGGATGCATACCCCAGCCTGAACCTGCCAACATCCTGGATATGTTAAGAAATTTGGAACTTTTGCATATGATTTCCTTAATATGTTTAGTCCATGTCAGACGTCGATCCAACCACATACCAAAGTATTTAACATTGTCTACACTTTCAAGATGTTTATTTTCTAAAGTAAATATTATATTATATGGCTTTCAGCTACTTTTAAAAGTGCACGTTTTACTTTTAGCCGGCAAGATTTCCAGCCCAAGATCCTTCAGATTATTCAACGAATTTAAAGCTGTTTGTATATTTTGTTCAGCATTCTTTAAGTCTTTACTAGTGTAATATGAAGCATAGTCGTCAGCGTATTGCGAAATAGATACGTTCTGGATAGCCTTACAAATATTAAGAGTTAAAACGTTAAATAAAAGCGGTGACAGAGGGTCCCCCTCGACCAGTGCTTCTAAGTAGAGTTGAATTTTCTATATTAATTTTAAGAGACCTATCCTTAAAATAGTTCCATAGATATTAACATATATTGTGGCCAACTCCATTTTGATCCAAAATTTGCTATAGTTTGTAAATGTCAACGTTGTCAATATTTAGAAAACAACCTACCGTAAACATATTTCTGGACATACCTATTTGCATCTGTGAGGGTAGCCGGCTGAGGTTATCTAGGCAAGATTGAGATTTCCGGAACCTAATAGTAGATGATGTAAAATAACAATTTTAAAAATACCATTCGATTATTTTATTTGAAACAGAGTGGAAGATTTTGCATGGGCACGAAATTAGGGAAATCGGATGTATGGACGATGTCAAAGACGGATCTCTACCTGGCTTAAATATAGGTATAACCATTATTTCACGCCGCTGACTTGGAATTAAGCATTGCTCCAAAAATTTATTGAACAATGATGTTAATATAATTTTGGCACTTTTAGGCAAGTTTTTCAACATAAAGAAATAATATATTATCAGACCCTGGGGCGGTATCTTTAGATTTTATAGAATTTTCTATTTTTGCTGAAGGGTAAAAGGAAAATTTAAAGCGTCATTTTTCGAATGAAAGTCAGGCATATTGCGAGACACGGAGTCAGGACACAGGTTTTTGAGTAACTTATAGGCATTTTGATAATCAATGTTTGTTCGGGTCCTACCTTTAAACCATTGCATACTTTTCCACAGTAGATGTATCTTCACTGAGAAAAGATGTGAATATTTGTCATGACTTAGATTTAGCATCAAGTATAAGTCGTTGCGCCGTTGCTACTTTCACACATCTTCATCCACTCTTCCTCTTGGTCTACTTTCCTAAACCTCTTTTTTGATGTCATATTCAAATTATTAATACAATCATCATGTCTATTTAATTCATCAAACTCCATATCTAACGGTGTGGTGTTTATCTCCTCTGATAAAATATTGCATCGCCTTATTTCTTCATCCCCGTCAAATTGATCTATCTCTTCCGACTAAAAATTAATAAGGTTCGTAATAGGTCGCTGCGTGCGATGAGCCGGCAACGCGGTCCTACGCTCTGACTGCGTAAACAATTTTTTTTTTTTTTTGGTTCCCCTCCACGGGAAGGGCAGGAGGACATAAAAAATGCTCTGACGCATACTCCGCGCGCGCGATCGGAGTTATGTGGGACTCGTCCCGACGCCTACCAGAACCATACCCACTAAAAAACCCCCTGTCGGCTCGTGCATTTTTTGCCACTCAGCCTTCATCTGAACGACGGCCAATTGGAGAAAGAGGCCGCGCCAGCGGGGCCCTTAAGGGGTCACCCGCTGAGATTCACATAGCACTGAAGGTGCTCAAAAATGAAAAGTAAAAATAAAAAACATTAAAAATGAAAAATAAAAATTGCATTAATTCGGATTTACGTTAGAATTAGAATTTACGTTAGAATTAGGATTTGCGGCCTGAAGGGCCTCGAGAGCTAAAGTTAACTGCGAAGGTTCGCCCGTGTGCGCGTTTCTCGGCCTAGCGACTTTGAATTTCGAATCTAACACAGGAGCAGTATATGAGACTGAGTCTCGAACAAGATGATTGGGATGGGATTCGGCACGTTTGAAGAACGATTCTGAGAGTGTTTTGAAGTGCTGTTGCACTGTAGGTAGTTCAAGATCTCTGTGCAGGTCCGCGTTGCGCACATACCAAGGTGCGTCTGTGGCCCTGCGGCAGAAGAGATTTTGAACTACCTGCAGCTTATACAGGACGGAGGGATTGGCGTGGGCAAAGACTGGTGAAGCATATGACATGACGGGTCTAACGCAGACCTTATAAAGCGTACGTTTATTTCTAAAAGACATTTTACTTTTTCTACCTATCATACTATTTAAGCGGCTTAAGTAGAAACGCGCGAGTTTCGTTACTCTATCGACGTGTGGCTTAAAAGAAAGCGTCTGATCTAAGGTGACGCCTAAGTATTTGATACTGCGCTTCCAGGGGATGGGAATACCTAACATTCGAATGTGGGGATCGTTGCGGCGATTACGACGTTTGTGGTCGAATAGAATGGCAGAACTCTTTTCTGGGTTGACATCGATACGCCATTTTTGAAACCAAACACCGAGGGCGTTTACGGCCTTTTGGAGTCTGGTGATGTTATACGGGATCCTTTTACCTTTAGTGTAAAGGGCGGTATCGTCTGCAAAGAGGGCGAGTTCGACGCCTTTCGGCGGGATGGGCATGTCATTAGTGTACACGGTGTACAGCAGAGGGGCGAGGACTGAGCCTTGCGGGACTCCAGCCTTTATGGGACGAGGCGCGGAGAGCGTGCCTTCATGTTTGAATCGAAACGTACGGTCTTTAAGAAACGACGCGATTAATCTGACTAGGCGAACCGGTAAGCCTATTTTATAGAGTTTAAAAACGAGACCGCTGTGCCAGACTTTGTCGAAAGCCTTGGCTACGTCAAAGAGAACCGCGATTGATTTTTTACGATGCGGATAGAATCCTTCGAGAATGTACTCGACGATTCGATGGACTTGCTGAGGGCAGGAGTGCTTAGCGCGAAAGCCGAACTGGTGGGGAATAATGAGAGGGTCGCCATCCGTTGGAAACAGATGGTTCCGCATTCGAGAGAGTATGACTCTTTCGAGAAGTTTAGACATTGCCTTGAGGAGGCTGATGGGTCTGTGATTAGCCGGGATGTTCAGAGGTTTACCCGGCTTGGGAATGCCTATGATTGTCGCTTCTTTCCAGGCTTTTGGAAAGTAGCTATGGTCGAAGCAGGCATTGAAGATGATAGCTAACAAGGTAAGCACCTGCTGTGGCAGGTGTTTAAGTGCGTGGTTGGAAATTCCATCCGCACCCGGAGCCTTTTTGGACTTTTGTTTTCTAATGAGAAGCAAGATTTCATCATTAGAGACTGTGACGGGGTCGTTGGTGATAGGGAGAGATTCTCTGCGGAGAACTTCGTCCTCCACCGCCTGGATGTGGGAGGGATCCGCGGGTTGCGTGCTGGGCGAACATTGTGCCGCTATGCTGTCGGCGAAGCATTCGGCTTTCTCTTCGACTTCGAAGGCAATGGTGCCGTCGGGGCGAGTGAGAGGAGGAACGTGAGAGGCGGTGTCTACGCGTAAAGCTCGGGCCATTCGATAATACGCTTGGTGGGACGGGGAGATATTCTCCATGAGATCGTTAAACTGAGTGTCACGGAGTTCCGCGAGGCGAGACCTAACTTTACGTTGAAGCTGATTCGCAGCTGTTCTATATGCGGGCGTGGGATATTTCTTGGCTCTCCGGAGAGCCGCGTTCTTAGCTTTAATGAGATTGCTAACGGCTAAGGGAAGCGCGGGTTTGCCTTGCTTAGCAATGATTACGTTGTCGCTGATGGCTGAGTTGATAGCATCAGTGAGATTATCGACTATCGAATCTATTTTAATCGGGCTGTCTAATTGGTCGGGCGAAATCGCGAGGGGAGAGTTCGGTGCCTCTAAGGCTGAAACTAACGTATTTTTAAAGCCTTTCCAGTTGGTAAAGGTCTTTGGCGGTGTGACGTTAACGTTAGGCGCGCCTAGCACGAGGGAGACGGGGCGATGGTCGGAGCCTAGGTCATCGAGCGGTTCGATGGACCTGAGATCAAGATTGATTCGTCTTAAATTTTCGCGATACATGCTTTAAATAAAACACTTTTTACCGGATATTATCGCGTATATTTTAGTTAATTTTAATTTTAAACTAAAATATACGCGATAATATCCGGTAAAAAGTGTTTTATTTAAAGATTGACTCGCTTGATAATTGCAAAGTCGAGGATGTCAGGAGAATAGGTCGGGTTGTTGGGATAGTGAGTGGGAGTGATGGGGGATATGACGTCTAAGTCAAGGGAGTTAGTGATGTCGAGGAGAGCGATACCGCTGGTGTTGGTCGATAGGCACGTCCAGTCAGTATGTTTGGAGTTAAAGTCTCCGAACATAATGACTGAATGGCCGAGGGCGAGAATGGCCTCAAAGTCGCTGCGGATTGGTCTGGTACCACTAGGTATGTAGACTGAAGCTATGATGATGGTCGGATGACCAGTCATAGCCAATCTACACACAGTGGCCTCCATGTTGAGGAGAGGAGGGGTAGGGAGAGGACAGCAATGGAAGCCTCTTTTGTAATATATAGCGGTGCCGCCGTAACCGTCGGAGTTGGGCCTATCGTTGCGAGTAAACGCGTACTTAGGTATAGCGAATCCCCTGGAGCGGTTTGGAGTAAGCCATGTCTCCTGGAGAAGGAATAAGTCAGGTTCTTTGTTCTGAAGGAACAGTTTAATCTCGGGAAGGTTGGTATTAAGGCTACGAGCGTTAAAAGATACTAGGGATAAGCCCTTAGGTTTAATACGACTGGACGCGGGATTCGCGGGTCTAGACATTAAATTAATTTATTTACGAATTTATACAAAAAAAATAAAAGAATTTACAACGAACTTAGGAGCGAGTGATGCTCGGCTAACGCGAATAAACTCTCTTGAGGAGAGCGGGCGGCTCGCAGTTTGCGTGCGAGTACGGAAATTTCGTTAATATCGACGTTTTGGATGACGTCGAATACGGTCTTCATATCCTCAGCCAACGACGACTGAGGTACGGATAACGGAGTGGGACGCGGCCCTACGGGAGCTACGGGAGCTGGGATGGGTCGGGAAGGTGCAGGCGGAACGGCCGGACGCTGCCTCCAAGACAGAGCCGGAGTAGGCGTCGGCTGAACGGGCTTTGCTTCCGGGGGACCCCGGTTGCGCAGCGGCGGGAAGTTAGCGGAGGTGAGCGGCGGCGCCGGTTAAGGCGCGACCCTCTTGACAGTAGAGCGCGGAGCGCGCGGGCAACCCCTGTAGTTTGCTGTGTGGCCGGACTGGCCGCACAGCACACAGGCAGGGGGGAAGGTGGATTCGGGAGTGCGAGTGCACTCCTTAGTGAAGTGAGGATCCAGGCACTTTACGCACCTGGGGGGAGCTGAACAGTTAGCCGCTGCGTGGCCATATAGCTGGCAGCGGTGGCACTGCCCAGGGTGACCGCGGGGGTTGGGACGCTCGACGGAGATGTTCGAGAGTCCGCAGATTGTGCGAGCCTCTTTGAATATCTCCTTCGAGTTGGGAGTATTGGACAGGATTACTAGCGCTAACGGAAAACGCCTACCGCGGTTGGAGTGCATCTTGTGCACTGCTGTGACCGGGAAACCCTGGGACTTAAGGTCCTCGAGAATATCTTCGTTGCTGAGTTCGAACGGGACGCCCCGTAGAACTGCGCGGATCTTACGCTCCTCCGGGAGGGCGTAGGTGTGATACGCGATTTGGTTTAATCCGAGTATCCTGGTAAACACGCGGAAGTCGTCGACGGTCGCTAATTGGATTTTGATTGTGTCGCCAGCATTGGCGGCTTTTAAGTAATTAATTTTGTGCACTTTGCACAAGTTGGAAACCGCGGTCCAGCGCGCTTTTTCACGCAGGAATACGGGCGGAGGGAGCTGAGGCTTCGGCGGGACTGGCGTCGCTGGCTTCGATGTGACCGACGGAGACGCGGTTACTACGAGCGATTTTAACGGCGCGGGGGCTGGTGTTGAAGACACCGGGGAGGGCTCGGGTATTGAAGATACCGAAGCTTTCTTAGAGCGCTTCTTGGAGCGCTTGGCGACAAGTTGAAACGCGGGCTCAGGAGAGCCGGTTAAGGTGACGGCATCTGACGACTTGTCAGACGCGGGTTCGGAGTCGCTCCCGGGAGCGGTACGCTTACGACGCGACGCGTGAGAGGATGCGACCGATTCGCAATCCATCTCGGACGAGGCGGGAGACGAGGAAGAGCTGTAGACCTGAGGGGTCTCGACGTTGGAGGCCTGAGGGGCCGGAGTTGAGGCCTGAGGGGCCGGGGTTGAGGCCTGAGGGGCCGGGGTTGAGGCCTGAGGGGCCGGGGTTGAGGCCTGAGGGGCCGGGGACGCGATTGATGCCTGCAAGGCCTGCGTTATGATGTCATTCGGGATGTAGACGCCTATCGCAGCAAGCGCCTGGGTGAACGCGTTAATAGCGCTTAGCGGATCCATTAGGGAGGGTTGGGCACTAATATTAATAAATAAATGTATAATAAAAGATGCCTAGTACCAAAAAAAGCCTAGCAAAATCCTAGCGGCTAACCTCCCTACCAGCGGTAGGGGGGCTGGGGAGGAAAAACTTAAAACTAACAGTAGTACGCCGAAGGCCGCTACCTAGAAACCTAAAAAGGGTACGCAGGTAAAGAGTTGACCGCGTTAGGGTCAACCTTTACCGACAGAAAGGACAGATACACACGAAAACACACAGATATGATAAAAATAAATATGAAAAATAGAAGAAAAATAAATAAAATAGAGAAGAGAAATAAATAAAAATAAAAAGGACTGGTTCAGTACAAATTCGTTGTCACCGTTAAGTATCCTTTGCACTGAAACCAGACTACTAACGCTGGGCACAACACTGCACTCAGCACAAGCACAACACTACTTAGCACAGCACTTTGAAGACTAAGGGGCTTAGTCGCAAAGAAAAATACGCACTTCGATAGCACTCAGAGGGAGTAGAAAGAACCTTGAAACCGTAGCACGGAACCAACACGCTAAACCGTGACGTCAGTAGACTGAGCGCCACGGAGTATCGGGAAGGGACCAAACGACGGAGAACGGGGTCTTGCACGTCCGCACTGGGCGGCGATCGGAGCGAGAATGTGAGCGTAAACAATAGAACCAGTTCCTTTTGTTCTAAACGATACGTTACACTCGAGTCTCGGTCTGCGTGCGTTCTCGAGCGCACGTTGATCGCAGACGCCTTCCCGCTCTTTTAGCCCCCGCGCTAATTGAGCACCCAAATTTCACTGGTTGTTGTCGTAATATATAATTTCATAGTTGTATACCGTAATAAGTTTCTAACGCCGTTTTCACGGCGGACAGTGGCTCGTTAACCGTACTTCTAATAAGTTTCTTACGCCGTTTTCACGGCGGAAAGTGGGTTTTAACCATACATCTAATAAGTTTCTAACGCCGTTTTCACGGCGGTCAGTGGGCTGTTAACCGTACTTCGTGGAACGTGAGCTTCGTCGACGGAATTTCGTCGTTCCAGGTGCCTCGAGTCTTCGTGTTCGAGTAAGTTATCCGCGTCGTCCTCAACCACCCTACTGCGTGTAGGGTGGTTTTTAGGAAGTTAGTCATCGTTGATAGGTTCATAGTATATATATTTATATATTGTTGTCCCTCCCCAACCCCTCCGCAATGGCTTCTCTAAGCTCTCATGAGTTTATGAGGAAGTTACTTGATAGTACCGGTGCTGAAGGCATGTCTATAAATGCTGATAAGTATCGTTTCTTGGACTCTCTCATCACGCATATCATGGCGTTAATTCCCTCAATGGCCCCTCAGGCCACCCCAGTCCCCCAGACCCCTCAGGTCTTAGGCCCTCCCGCGTCCCCTTCCTCCAGTGACATGGAGTGCGAAGTTGACGCCCCTCCGCGCCGCAAGCGCGCACCCGCGACCGAGTCATCCTCGGATGCCACCCCAACTGGCCCTGATGAGCCTCCCTCTTTCACCCTTGTTAAGAAGCGCTCTAAGAAGCGCTCGAAACAAGACCCGGCGCCCTCAGCGCCCGTCCCTACACCCCCTGCGGCGTCTTCAACGCCAGCTGCCCCGGTGTCTTCAACACCCGCTCCGGCCCCAACTTCTGTCAAGGCCAAGGTCCCACCACCCGTTTTCCTTCGGGAAAAGGGTAAATGGACTGAGGTCTCGACATTGTGCAATGAGCACAAAATCCATTACATCCGAGCAGCCAACTCGGGTGCATCTATTAAAATCTTAGTCTCGTCGATAGACGACTTTCGTGCTTTAACAAAGCTCCTCACCGATAAGCAATATGCTTATCACACTCATGCTCTGTCAGAAGAGCGTAAGATCAGAGCGGTACTCAGGGGAGTCCCGTTCGAATTATCGAACGAGGCTATCCTGGAGGATCTGCAGTCCCAAGGCTTCCCGGCACTCGCGGTGCATAAAATGCACAGCAAGTACGGGAGGCAACACCCTCTCGCTTTGGTGATTCTCGCCAACGTCCCCAAGTCCAGAGAGATCCTGAAAGGGGTTAGCTCTATTTGCGGCCTCTCTGGGATCTCAATCGAAGCGCCTCATCGCCGCGGTCATCCCGGCCAGTGCCATCGGTGCCAGTTGTACGGGCACGCGGCGGCCAACTGCCGCGCACCGCCCAGGTGCGTCAAGTGCCTGGTCCCTCATCTCACTAAGGAGTGCAATCGCACTCCTGAAACTCCCTCTCCTCCCAATTATGTGCTTTGTGGCCATTCCGGCCACACCGCAAATTACAGGGGCTGCCCTCGTGCACCTCGTTGTATGCGCTCCAATTCCAAGAGGGCGGCACCCAAACAGGCCCCGCGCCTTTCTCAAGAAAACTTTCCGCCGCTGCGTAGCCGGGTTCCTCCGGCTACAAAGCCTACACAGTCTAGGCCTGCCCCAGAAAACTGGAGGCAGCGCCCCGCATCGAATCCCATCCCGGCTCCTCGCCCATACAAACCCACTCCTCAATCCTCCGTAGCAGACGATATGCGTATCGTCTGCGACGCTATAAAAAATGTCGATGTTAGTGAAATCGCAGTCTTAGCCCGTAAACTTAGGTCTTCACGTACTCCGACAGAGCGTTTGCTAGCTCTGGCGGAGCATAGTTCCCTTCTCAATTCATTGTAGGTTCATTTAAATGAATTGATCCCTAAATCATGCTTCGGCCGACCTCTGCCCAGCCCCGGCTTCACCGGAGGCTGCCCAGAACGGCCACCAACTCATGTCCCTTTGAGCACCTTCAGTGCAACTTTCACTACAGGCGGAAGACCCGCTAGCGGGTCTCCGCCAGCGCGCCCAACTTCCCGACGGGTGTCGCTTCCGATGAAGGCTAACGGTAATAACTACAGCCAACAGGTGGTTTTTAGTGGGTAGGTGCCATTCTGGTGAGTCCCACATAACCCCCCCGCAGAGGAATTTACCTGCGGGCGGGTATGCATGACGCATCTTCCACCTCCCTCCCGCGAGGGTGCCTCGGCAGCAAAAAAAAAAAAAAAAAAACGTTACACTCATACTATTAAAAAAAGTTCACAAAAATATCAACCAATGTTGAGACGTATTGGTTCATTTTAAGAAAGTTATTTATTTACTTTATATAAATAACTACTTCACCGTCAATCGATTATTTGTATTAAATCATAATTAAAATTTTGATTTGCGTTTGTACTACACAAAAAAAGTGCTCAATGCGATTTACAAAAAAATTAATAATCTTTTGTACACTTTGTTTTTGGTTGTCAATTAACAATAATCTTACGTAACTTAAATAAATTTGTTAAAATTTTAGTTCAAACTTTCCAAACTTACCAGTTACAATCCAAATAACTATTGCATTTCCACCAATAGCAACAGCTAACATAGCAGCGAAAAGGCAGACCCAGGAATTATGCGCCCACATCGGCATCGTGACGTAGGTTGGTGAAGGAGTTGGTGTCTTGGGAACTAAGAGCGTGGAAGCACTGAGCAGACTGCGGTTAAAGTCCATCTCCCAGGTGTAAACTACCTGCAAGTAAAATATTTTTTGAGTTGGAAAAACCTTATATCCCATCTGTACTATAATATCATTATCGCACGGAGAAATTTTCTTTTTTATAAAGGCTGCGTATTTTTTTTTTGTTTATTAAACGTTTTATCGGTATTTAACATACATACTTTTTGATAGTTTACTCAAAATTAATTATAATAGATAGATAGATAAAATTTTTATTGGTACTACAAATAAATATTACATAACGTTATTATTTAACCATGTATTAAAACAAAAACAATGCCATATTATTATTACACGATAGTGTGCTAAGTATGCGTGCTGTAGCAGCGCGAAAGGAGGCTGCTCAGCGTTGACATTTGCTCGGAAGATCAAAACGCAGATTTCCAGCGGAATCCTGAAGGAAGAAGTATATGAGAGATTTAATTATATTTACCTAGACGTTTAAATGAACAGTAATTATTTAAAGTTGTTAAAAATTACATTGATATATTAATTTAATATATATAGTACTTAATAATAATCAATCGTGATCATCGGAAAAATATATAATAAAACATAAAATAAATAAATGGAATTATGTCAACATTATATATTAAATATGCATTAATTAAAAATCGATCATAATCATACATAAACAGTGGACCATTTTGTTCAATAGCCTGTATGGGCCAATCTTGCAGTAAGTATCATGATGTTGCAGCGAATATTTTGAGATTTCTGATAAAAAAACAGCCATGATGTTAGCCTTACACTATTTAAATAATTTTGAAATGAAGTGACCGAAACAAGTTGAAATCTGAAAGTGCTTAGTAAGGGCTTGTAGTATGGTGGATGCATTATTAACATATAGGACGACTTGCGCAGAGCTAAAATGGAACCTGCTTCGGTTTAAAATACTGCTGTTTGACTCTGTCAGTTCAAATGAAATTGACAGTAATGGAGGGACTAATTGACTAACCAGACAGCTCTGAGTTAAATTGTTAACTCTTTTGCAGCTTTAACTATTGCGAATTCCAGCGCTTTTTACAGATATTTCTGCTTGAGCTTCACCTGTTGTTGGCAGTTACAGTCTTAATCTATGGTTTTACCCGACAGCAAAAGCGCGTAGTAAACGATGATTTTCCGAACCCATCACCTTATTGTGTTGACTGTTCTTATCCTGAGGTTTTAGAGCACTCTATGAACGTGACTTTTTTTTCTTTTTTTTTTTCTTGTCCTATGCGAAACATTTTTAATCACCAGTGATCATACTAATCAAATATTTTTAATTTTTGTTGGAGAAAATGAGTACATTGTTGAATTTGTTGTTTCTGTGAGCACGTTAATTTTCCGATTGGTGATTTTGAATATCAGAAACGATGCGCGGGTCTACGACTAGAGATGACCATAAGTTTAGGCTTTTAAAAATTTTATCTGTCTAAAAGCAGCTAAGCTTTCATCGGAATGTCAATACGTTGTAATAATAAAATTCCGAAATCAGTTCAATCCCTGCCCTTCCATAAATTCAAGAAAACTATCATGGAAACTTCATGTCAAAACGCTTATTATAAAATCAAAGATTACTTGGATGACAAAAGGGAGTTGGATTGTGACTTTGAAGTCTCTGAGTTTGGTCGACAAACTCTTGACTGTAATAGCTTTTAAGTGACCAAGAATGTAAAACGATTTCTATATAGTTGAATTAACAAATGAATAGGATAATATGTATGGATTTTTAACATTTCTATAGATAGTGATTGTTGTGGTTGTTGGATTATGTGACTTAAATACTTTTCTGGTTAATTCTGAAACCCATTCTGAAAAGTAGTACAATAACATTTCAACTAGTTTACCTTTTTAAAAAGTTTTGATGACTTTACGAAATAGACGTCTCATTTTGCTCTCATGAGAATTTTTATAAATATTCAAGATATACATTGTAAAAATAAATAGTATCTCAGTGCCTGTGACAATCATAATTTTACATTCATTTTACAATCATTATTATGACAAATTAAGTACAAAACAGGACCACCAATTACCATTACACTATGAGCAACTAAACATCATATTGGGACAGATTTCGGGGTTATAGGACTATAGAGTCCTTTCTCTCTCTCTGAACTTCAGATAACCCTTCAGATGAACCCATCCAAACGCAACCTGCTCAACTCTTCCTCCAGTTCGAAAAGCTTTTCAACGTGCCCTGTCAAGCCATATCTTCACATTGAATGTTGCCAGAGCCAGCGGAGATTGATTGTGGCAGCGGAATCTCTTCCGAAGATTTATCGCACCTTCTACTCCGCCGTTTGTTTGGTCGCTTCCATGACCAAAATTAGGAGATTTAAGACCAGGGCCTAGTTGTAATTGTCATCCCGGGAAGGAATTTTTCGTAATCGCTACGGTTGGCAGGCGGGGTGGCGGTCGCATTATGAAACTTACAAAATTGTAAACATTTTAAATCCCACTTTGGAATGTGTATATTCGTTTGTTGCCAGCGCCTATTTGCTAGCAGAGTGGACCACTGGCAGATGAAGTTAGCATTGGTGGTCATTCTCCTATCACCACTTTTAGCTAAAATAACACAAACAATATTTTTAACAAGTTACAAAAATTTACGACAACGGGGCAACATTTCGTCTACTTTAAAAAAGACTCATAGATTGAATCGTTAAGACTAGGTCACTTTTCCTAATTGTTAAACTGGCTTGAAACGAAAAGCTCCGAGTAAGAAGCTTTTCGTAATCGGCGAAATGCTCCCTTTTTGTTTAGAGGCTTACTAATTAGGGTTCTATTTATTTTTGCACCAGCAAGAAGTGGTTCGTTTTAAAATAAATTGGCGTGTGGTAAATAGATAAGGGCTTGGTAATTTGAAAGTCTGAGTAGATTTTATTTTTGTGCTAACTAATCTTTCTGAATGAATCGTTTTGGTTCCGTTTAGAAAAATCATAGAGAGATAATTTTTATGTTTCAGAACGTTTTACTCAGATATTCAAATATGTAAGTGCCGATTAAACTGAATTAATAGGTATTTTAAATAAATTTCTGGATAATTACTCCTTGACGTCATCACACGATTGTTTTCTCAAAAAACTCATACCGAATTGTAACCAAATTAAAAGTAGTTTATTCATTAAGATATACATGCAGAGTGGAATTTTGTAATGCTGCATGGAAGGAAAGTGCTCTAAATAGTGCAGATATCAAGTATTACTCTAAGGAAACATTATTTTATTTTTAAAAGAAGAAATACTGCTTTTATACTTATTTGAATATAAACTTACAGCGCCCGGGAATCTAACAGGCTCAAATCCGAAGATAAACACCCTGTATTGTTATGGCATCGATTAATAGCGTTAACTATAAGGATCAATTCACAATAGTAAACCAAATAAATGAAACGAACGAAAACCCATGAAATTAGACATTATTAAAATTTCAATTGATATAAAAAATACTTATAGGAAAGAAATAATCTAAATACTGAGTAGTTGCTCGGAATGGGCTCTGTTTTGTTGCATACACAATTTTATTATTTTGAAGAATATATTTTATATTATTGCACCCTAGTTTTTAAGTTAATTAACATACCCACTATTTCATGTATTTTACAAATTTGGCAAAAGAATGTCGAAAATGTTGTAATCATAAGTCCATTTTCCGCCAGTTTATCTTCTCGGTCTACATTTAATATCTTTTTATTACCGAAGTTAAAGAGGCATTCACGGTATCACGATGAAAAGAATATAAAGATAAGATGTTTTACCCATTTTCAACAAGCTTTAAAGTTTATTAAAGTATATTTAAATAAATTTAAAAAAATCATATAAAAAAAACAATGCAAAATTCAAAATATTCTATTTTATTAAAGTGCTATAGTTTTACGCTTGACAAAATTAATTTAACTGCAGGCTTGGGGTTTTTTGATATCTCAGGCCATCCGATTGCGCCGTGTGTAATGATCCAGGAATTAAAATGGTTAGGTAAGGTTAGTATCTTAAACTATAGAGACTCTGTCGTTATTGGGTGAAGCAATATCTTTTCAAAATTTAACTTTTCATATTTAAAATATTTATTTCTCACGTAGTTATGGCGCTTCTAATAAATAGTCTGCAAACACTGTAAACATAATTACAATTTTCGTACCTAGTAGGTTTTCGTTATTTCTATACATTAGTTACGACTAAAATTTAATTTAATTTTTGGAAAGAGATTTGATCCTTATGTATGATTGACTCAATTAATTGATTCCTAAATATCTGGAAGTACATTTTTCGCATTTGAGCCTCATCAATTCCCGGGCGCTGCGAGCCAACTTTTGGCGATTGGATCCGACGAACTTGGTCCCGCGAACTGAATTGACGTATAAGAAAACTTTTTTATTTTTCTTTAGTCATTTCGTTCTACTTATAAATATGGATAAACTCAATTTTTTTTATTGATTTTATGTGTTCAAAACTTTTACATCATCCTTATGATGTAGATATATAAATTAAAAGTAAAAGAATAAAGAGATTTTTTTCTTAAAGTGCACTGCCTCTCTTTGTTTTGTAGTTTTCCATCCACACAAAGGTTGTCTGGAACAGATCACTGGTAGTGATAAGGACGCCTCTGCCCACTTTTGTTTTAGTTTTCTATTGTAAAATTGTTTTTATTATTATTATTAAAATATTAGGAAAATGAACGTAATTAAATAACTTTATATTTTCAAAAAACAAAATACTTTCTATGAGACAATTTAAAATTTTGACCTTTAAAAAATAAAAATAGTATATTTAATTAATTTTATAAAAGAATATCAAGATAAAAAAATTAATATTTAAGATCAATAAACTATATTTAACAATTGAAAATCACAGTATTTTACAAAAATACTTGAAAATTTAACAAATTACAACCAGATCAGATATTTCATTATGGTAACTAAGAACTATTTTTCCATGTTATATTATGCACAATATAAAGAGGAAAGATTTGATTTTTTGTGTGTTGGTTTGTAATGAATAAACAAAAAAAACTACCTAACTAAAATGCTTTTACCTATAGAAAACTACATTTTCAGCAAGTAAATTTTTATTTCAGTAACAAGTTTATTTTGTAATAAATTAGAAATACCCATAAAATTTACAATAATGCAACCCAAGATATCAAAAATTTTGCCATTTTTGGCGTGCGCTGTGGAAACCGTTAGAGTAACATGATAATAAATATATGATGGAAATGTTTATCTTAAATACTTTATGTGTCAGTCATTATTGCCAAACTATTTAATCATAATTACAAAAAAAATTGTTACTTTATTTCCGATGTACATTTTGCAGTAACAAATTATTTATTTTCAGAATTGTTGTCGCTTCTGATATTTAATGTAGATAAACTTTGTCTGTTACAACACGTAATTTGAACAAACATGTAAAAAGGTACGACGATGATAATAAGGTGAGTGTGCGCTACTAAATTGGCGCGTTCCGGCGGTTGGCGCTTGGCGGTCGAGGGCATTGCGGGCGAGATTTGGGAAAAAGTCTTTGTAGATTGTGTCCGTTTTACACATTTTCAAGATAGTAGCAATTTATAAAAAAATGCACTGTATTATGTAGTGTAGTGTATTAGGTAGGTATTGGGAGCTTTTTTGGTTAGTAGCTACTTATAACAAGTTACTTAGTTTATATTTCAATTGCATATTTTAATGTTGGTAGGATAAACATTTTAAAGGATTCAATAATTCGAAAGCTTTTTAAATAGGTAGAAACACGTTTAGATTTTTTGATTGGTATATTTAATTAGTAGTAAATTTATTCAGAAATATGAAAACTCAGTGTTAAGTAAAACAAACGTTAATGCAATTCAAACGTTAGGTTATCATCTAAACAAATTATATAAAAATGTCAGAAAATCAGCGTTTTTAAATATTTTGTACAATATTAAGCACCGGTAGCGTGGCAGTTTTAATATACTGAGAGAGGTTTTCAAAAGTAAAATAGCGGAAAAACAAGCTCGTCAAAAACGGACCTTAAAAAGTCATTCCCGGTCGCCTGATTTTACTTGTTAAATGGTTTAGTCAATACGCGAACCTAACCGACGATATATTACACCTATCTTAGCAATTTTAATTTGATCTAAGTTTATAATTTCTTAATAATAATTTAGCTTCAGGATAAAGTTAGGCTATATTTTATTCTAGCTTAAATTCTATTTGTATGCCGTTCAGCCGTTTTTGCTCGATTGAGTAACAAACATTCAAACATACACATTTTATATTTGTAATATTGTTTGGTCTACCAATACTTAATTACACTACCACATTCATTCATATCTTATTATAGTGATGAACAATTATGCGATTTAATGGAGTATACTATGTGTATGATTAACTTAGTTTTAGGGGTTGCTGGTGAGCTGATTTGCATATCAAAACTCGACTAATCCGAAAGCGGCTTCCGGTGTGTAAACCATTGTCATTAAGTTAAAGTTGAGTAAGTACTCACGGATAATAGAATAGATCCACGCTTAACAAGCATAGAGCGTTTGTCAGTGTATATTATTTGAAACAGGGTACATAACTTAACGTTTTTACGATTCTTTATTTCGTTTAAGTTTATTCTCGTTGGTGTGAAAATTTCAGAATAAAAGTTAGAATGTGTTTTATTACAGGACGTGTTCTATCTGTAAGGAATTTTAAACATCATTTAAAATTCAGGCGATTAAGCATGATTTCGTAACTGACATCGCAAAGTAACAAACTTACACATTTACTATTTAAATATAGTGGGATGAATTTATAGCCCGCTGTTGGATTATTTTATTATTGCCATAGATAGCAAACGAGGTGCATGTGTTTGTCTGGGGATTTATTTTATATCGGAAATGTTGAGTTTGTACTAGTAGGCTTCAGTTTGAATTGCCATAGTTTCAGTAATTTCATTGGCTGTTCCTTCCAGAAACGGAACATAAAATTTTTATGGCGGTTTAAATAGGAAGACCGTACTTACACTACCACAGAGACCTGAACAAATAAAACACCACTTCTACTAAACGTGGCAGAAAATTTGTTACATTGTATTTCTAGTGTTTTTAACTTTAAATGTTACCAAACATCAAGAGAATTATTTAATCCAGATGCACATGAATAGTACATACCCATACATTATATCGATTGAAAAAAATAACCTGAGTGAATAGACGTCACCAAAAAATATGTTCCTACCAAGATTGTAAAACCTCTGGTTTAGGGGTTCTACCTCTGTAAGTAAACTGCTGGTTCTATAACCAACCAACGCCACACAATGCCATTAAAATATTATTGCTTTCTTAGTAAAAAATGAAATATAAACATTTGCAAATTTTATGCCAACAACATTTTTTAAACTCCTATTTCAAATAGGTACCTAGGGCTAACAGGATTTTATATTTATACAGCATTTCATAAAATTTTGACCAATAATAAATTAAATACTTGTGCATTCTGGGCTTAAGTGCTTACATGACTGATTGATTCGGATACTCACTAATTAAATCATGGTGCTTTTGACATTCCCTTTCTAAACAATTGATCCAGTAACCTCCAAACATTAAAACTCTTATTCAAATTTATTTGAACACCATATTAGCTTAATATTAAGTTTGTTTCAGGCAATATGTATAATCACAATATGTAAGTCATGGGTTTGGCGACGAGTCTTCATACTTCGGGGGCTACTTTTACATCTATTTTTATCGATAAAAATATGTAACATGTGGGGTCAAAACCCTAACCATTTATAATATGGAACCTTTTTTTTTAACTTAGGATTGTTTTTAAACGAATTGCAAGCAATATTTTAATAAATAATCTGGAATTTATACATAATGTAATTTTTTAGACAACTTCAAGTTTTGGCACACAAATATGTAGCTAAGTTATTTGCGTGAGTTTTACCACTCCTGAATTAATAAATTAAAAATAATATTTTCGGCTGAATGTCGTCTTTTGTAACTATCTTTCAAAAATGTAAGTTATATGCTAATGCGAGTTATATTATAAATAAAATAATATGTAAAGGACAAAATAAACACAATCTTTAATTTATTCAACCTTTTATAAGTAACAGTAATATTGTATTATCCAAAATGTCCAAAAGGATAAAAGCCAATCGCTCTCCTACAGCATATGCAGACTTTTTGCACATAGAATAGACATTTGTTATAGCATGCTTACCTCCACATTATCTGTTTTCGGCGGGTTTTTGAAATCATGAGTTGCGTAAAACTTTTGCCGTTCCAGTGATATATTCAGCATAATATCCATATTGACGCTAGAAAAAGCTTGCACAGTTTGTAACACCTTTAGTCCGGTTCTCAAAGTTCTCCATGTTAGCCCTTTTTGTTCACTTTAAGTTCATATCACCATTACCTGAAACAGAATTGAGAGAATGTTTAAGAATTTGCTTTGAGTTCAAGAAGTTTCGAAAAAGTTCCGCTGTTACTCGTAGTCTAGGTGGGAGCTGTAACTACAAAGTGATTTATCATCGTGAACCTTAACTTAGAACGACCTGGTGGATGCTACTTTATGCTTAGTTGCGATAAGATGTTGCTAGCTGGTAAATTTAAATAAAATTTTAGGTTAATTTTGTAACACATCGATGATGGTATGAATTTGTTTATTTATTATTATGGAAAACACAACAGGTAACAATCCTAACCACAGAGGTACAGTTTATAACTTAGAAGTATATAGATTAGAAGTGCTAGATTGAAACCCAAAGACGTGCATACACAGCGTGGTTCAGTAACAATAGCACAGAGAACAAAGATATTTTTACATATGCTGCACGATAAGGCCTCATTATACGTGGAACACTCAGAAAGTATTATATAAAATTAAAATGTTTAATTTGTTTTATTTACAACTAATCATAGAACTTTCCACCAACGTTTTTATAAAGTTTCATAGGTGACTAATTTTCAAAGCACATTTTCCAGTCTGAAACCGGACTTTTAACAAGTAACAGTCGCTGAACTTCTTCAAATATTATCTGCCTACACTGATAGGTGAAGTCAAGCCAACATTATAGTTCTTCAAAGCAGATAAATTTTCGTGGACCCCGACTTACGAATTGTGAACCCCCATCTTTATGTCACGCCAACGTAGACCCCTGTCGAGTCTCCCGTGGGCCTCAGGCCCTCCTCGTGGGTCTAAGGCTTAACTTTGGAAACTAAGGTCTTAATGTCAAAGAACTTGATCTCGTCAGGTACAGGAGCTTTATAAGATTTCATATTCCTTATGATTGTATGAACTGTATTACTAGTGGCTCTAAGAAGTCGTATGCTGCAATTTAATAATGGTTTGGTTCTTGTTGGACGTGAATAATGTTTTGCTGTCATGTACTTCTATGACATAACTATCAGCAAAATATTCTTAACAACGTCTTGAGTAGTTGTTCCGGCGGTACTTTTATTTTATTCATTTCTTTATCTTTTTTTTTGGCATTTAAAGTCATTATACAGTAGGTTTACTTAATTTACATTTAAATTATTTACGTAGACAAATAGTGCCAAAAATATTATTATTTTATAAATTTTTACTCTATCGCTGTAATTTATTATGGATAATAAATTTAAACAAAAAATCAATAAACATTTTGCAAGATAGACTATGCTCAGATACTGTGTACAAGTACAACTTTCAATGGTATCAATCTGAGGAATCTACATATATTTTTACAATATAAATTACTTTAAATATAAAAAAAATTCTAAATTTGAGATTTTATTGAGTTGAAGAAGTTATTAAATAGGCGCATTTAATAAAACTTAAGATTATACATATTTAAACAACGAGTGATGAAATAGTTTTTGGTATAATTTTTAAGATGACGATGTAGTACAAAAATATTTGACTTTTTGGAGGGAAGAACAGGAAGTCATTCTATAGAGATGGAGTTAGTAAGTAGATTGTTTGAGCAATATTTAAATATACTCATAGACAACAAAGCTTCTTGTAATTTGTGACTATCGGATATTCCACGTATGCTTCTAAAACGTTTAGTGTGATCAACATAAAGTAAGCAAGGTGTATCATTTAAAATTTCTCCAATATCGTTAATATTTAGCAAAAAATGTCTGGGCAAAAGCAAAAGATGTTAACCCTGAGGCACGCTAAAAGGGATAGGTGACTAGAACAGTAACCCTTCAAACAAACCGCCTGGCTACGATTGCGGATGTATGAGTCCAGCCATCTGAGCAGATTGCAATGAAAACCGAGCTTTTAGAATTTGTCTATAAGGATATTGTAATTAATTTTGTTGAAGCCTTTGAAAAAGTTAGTGTACACGACGTCCACCTGATGACCAGAGTTTATGGCGTTTAAGATATGATAAGAAAAATTAAAAAGATTCTTTTCCACACTACGAGATTTAAAAAAACCATGCTGCTTATATGTTATGTGATGGCTAATAGACGGCTTTTTGTAATGTATTTAAACATATCGCCTGAGGGATCTCTTAAGAAAATCGTCCCTTTTTTAAGGTTCGGAATTAAGGAGCATGAACACAGAACACAATTCTGAGCAACATCCCCAAACATTTTCGGCTCCTCGTACAAATCCAACGGGAGTAAGCTCATATGCCTTTTTTTGCAAACGGTAAAAACTTCACCAAGTACTTAAAATTCTGTGTTTCAAATCTATTTTTCAAATACTCCTTTGTTAAGCTTATATTGCTGAGTATTTTCTACAATTCCCTATTTGAGGCATGAATTTGAATACATCTAAAATAAAAATGAGTGCGCATCGTCCTTGAAACTTTACAATATTTTTCTCTGAAATTGTTTTCTGTAAGTGTCTGGTTTCCTGTTAGTAGCAGCGATTACGATCAATTCGCTGACACTAAAGTTTTATTACAATCGCTCTGTCGCTCAGGGCTTTTTGCCTAAATCGGCTTAATACGTGAGGGTTTTATAAACCATTGAGAGCCTTTTTCATATTATACAAAAGGTTTCATTGAATGTACGAAGGAATTTACTTATTTGGTTTTAAGTAATTAATAGCAACGTGAAAAATCACATTCGATCACTTATTTACTTATTCACACAGATAAAAGATCATGTATCTAACTGATGTATTGCTATGTCTATGATTTGCTTTGAAATACAACAGTTGTACAAAATTGGTTTTGTTAAGAAATAGAAGTCTGTAATGTATACATCGACATGAATATACATCGGAATTGATAAGTGTAAGTTTCTATGTAAAATAACTTTAGTAATTAAGGATGACTGGTGTAAAATATGAATTACCTTAAATTAGGCGGTGCAACTGATATTAATAAAAAACGAAATATTATACATAAAGATAACCGTTAGGCCTCTTATTCTACAGGTGAAAAAGTACAACACTATAACTTTGGATACGCTTCGCTAGTTAAATACCGAAAAATTACTAATTATATAAGTCAATAATTTAGCTAAATTACTGTGGAAAGAAATTCATCGTTTTAAAAATATTTTTTTAATTAAATGTCAAAAGAGTACAGTTTTTAAGTAAGCCTTCATGCTCAAAAATAGTGATTTTTTAATGATAAATAACTATTTCAAAGCAAGGAGTCTTTTAAAATCAAGAGTGAGGAACGGATCTAAATGAAATAAAATAAAATATTTATATCTCAACATTGACAATTAGTTGTTCTTTCTGACGTCAAATAATACATGACTCTACCACCAGTTCGGGAAAACCTTCGTGAAGAAGAACTGGCAAGAAACTTCACGGGTATATCTTTTTCAAAATAAATTTACAGAGTATCTATATGTCTATACAAAATAATTCTTATCTGCATCTGTTAGCTCGGCAAGTCTCCCTCCCCCCAAGTATTCAAACGGCAACCGTTCACGAGTTAACGTGGGATCCAGTCATCGCCATCCTCAACCATATTAGAGGGAAGTGAGCGACCCGTCACCCGACGCTACCATAAGAAGACGTAGTTTAGTGAAAATGACGCTTTAGAGATCTATACGACTATCAGACATAATTTTAATGATCTATTTACTATAAACACTTGACAGAACTAAATACATTAAACGCAAGCTATAAGTACAACTTAATTAAAGCTTTTAACATTTCAAAGCCTCTCCTACTCTAAATGAAAAAGGAAGTTTCTTGTTTTGTTTAGCAACGGAACCACGCTGCTTTGACAACGAACATATCTGTCTTGAAACTTTGCATACGCAGTGTCAACACTACAAAAAAAAACAAAAAGTAATTCTCCCAGGAAAGAAAGACTATTCTCGGATAACATGTGAACGAAGCCTCCATCCAAATCTTATTTTATCAATTTTCGACCATTTACAGAACGAAATTCTTGAGTTACTGAAGCTCCAAGCATGTATCTGGCATTCCTCGTTTAGTAGTTAGTTCGAGGGGTTGAACGCTTGTTTCACACGAATTTAAAGTTTACTTTGTTAATAAAGCTTACATTTATCAATTAATGGTGCAATGGCGTTGATGATATGCAGTTAAATAATCTATCTATGTGGTGCTTTTATAATGTTTCCGAATAGGAGAAAAATTTCAGCCGGTTAAGAGATAATCCAACTTTTCCTGAACAAGTTTTAAGTCTCTGTTTGATACCAAATATTCATTAAAGATCAGGAAACTGATTGAGAACCCTATAAGCACTTCATTTTTAGATAACCAAATAAAATTTGGGCCCATAAACGACACGAAAAAAGTACCCAAAAGTGAAATCATAAAGTTGCCGCTCTAGAATTAACGTTAATTGTGTTAAAAATACTGAAATAATCTAATTAACTTTGCAATTTCTAACTTTATTTATTTATTTTTATTACTAGAATATGATAGCTACATTAAGTTAAGAACTTATTAAGCTTTTACTACTATTGGGCATGGCTTTGACAAGCTTCTCAAAGTTTGCACAATTTAATATTAAAGTTCATCTAATAGTGCAAACGCTATTCATTTTTCATCATATTTCAGTTAGTTACTATCTTTTTTTTTATATTCCTTCAATAATTAAAAAAGCTACTTACAAGTATGCTAAATCTCACACTTTCCACCGATATTCAATATACCACTGATATACTCGTAATCCAAATATTCAATATACCACTGAAATAATCCAAATAAGTAGAACATAGGATGAAAGTGACTTAACAGTTGTTTTACTACACTCGTACTCCACTAAAGCGCATACACCTGCAGTATACTGCAGCCAGTAAGCTAGTGAACTACCAAGACTTATACAGCACCACACTGGTTATTATTTTGCTAGCGATTTAAACGACCTTTATGAACGCCAACTTGATTTTGTTTCGTCATGGCTTTAATGAATAATCATGTATTATTAAGCGTGTATAGTGGTCGCGCTACATCTTGGCCGCAACTGCAAATCGGCGCTTTGAAGCCTTAAAGCTGAGTTGGTGTGTGCCTTTGTTTCGGCAGTACCGGCTTCCTACTAGGTTAAGTTTTTGTTTTCTATTTTTATTTCTAGTTCAGAAATAATACAACAATAAAACTATTTATATAATAATAAATAGATTTTTACTTTTACTTTACTTTTTTACTATTTACAACAACTAAATTTAGCTCCTGGTCTAATGGGATTTTTTAAATAAACCAAATACTTCATATAGTTTTCTAGGCTTTCTAAAGCTTTATGTTGAAATTGGATATTATCATAGTTTATTTTAAAATTACATGACAATTACAAATAAACAAAATATTTATAACATTGAGTACCTAACTGGTTAACTGGTGCCAAGATTTGTAATTGCACAAAATTTCACGTTATGCTTTCACATCTTTTTTACAGTAAGTTTCATGACAAATTTATTTTAAAAGTAAAAAAACTTTTATTTATTCAATTATGATACTTTCATTTATAGTTTGTCAGTTACTCTAATCATCATTAGTAATCTGTGGCACAAAACCCGAAAGTGCAATATGGTAAGCCCGGCGGTAATATTCCATAATATCCGGTAATATTCCAAGCGCTTATTTCGTTCAAAATTCAAAATATAAAATGTTAGTCGTAAGAAAGGATTGCACCCATTCTAAGCTTTAAAATACGAAATTGTATGCTAGACATTGAATAAGTTATTTTTAATATGAAATTTAATAGTTACGACATTTTTTTCCGTTGTAATTGTAAAAAATAAAAACAGCTAGTTATCCTCTACCTATTGTTGCACCCTCAGGATTTATGTTCCGGACCAAAAAATGATCTTTTTTAAAAAGGAGCATAAGAGTTAAATTAAATTTAGAATTTATGAGCCAAAGAGGAAGATTGAAACAGTTTTTTTGACAAATAATTATTTTCGTAGCATAATTCATTTAATTTGTTCTACTGTAACAAGTCAGTGCTGAATGGGTCGGTACTTAATGAGAGCCGTCAAATTAATGAGCAACGGCGCATCTTAATTAAGGCAAATACGTGAATCTAATTTGGTTTGGGTAATTTTAAATACTTTTTCTTGTTTTAATTTAAGTAAATGGAATATTCTATGCTTAATAAAAATTATAGATTGATTACAAATTAAGTCCAGGCCACTGAGAAAGTTTTGCGAAAAAAAGTTTTTGTGTATGGAACGCTGGCAAATTATAATTTTTTTTGACTATCCCAAATTTCGTGCCCGCTACACCACACCTCCCACCCCCCCCCCGTCTTCTTCCGCGAAAAAGCGTGTGATCTGATCTCAAACATGTGCAAAGAGCACAAAATTAACTACGGTCGCGCGTCTAACGCAGATGACTTAATTAAAATTTAAGGTGGTGTCCTTCCTGGAGGACCTTAAATCCCCGAGCTTCCCATTTGAAGCCGTGCATAAAATGCACTCAAACAGTGGCAAGCGTTTCCTTCTCGCCCTCGTCATCCTATCCAACACTCCCAAATCGAGGGAGATCTACAGAGAATCGTGTACCATCTGCGGCCTCTCGAATATCTCCATCCAGGCCCCGAATCGCCGCGGTCACACTGCCGAATCCTACTCCCCCCCTCTGCGTGTGTGTTATGCGGCCAATCCGGCCACGCAGCTAACTACAGGGGTTGTCTTCGCGCTCCTCGCTCCTTCGCCAAGAGGGCCGTGCCAAAACTGGTGCCACCACTCCCGCTCACTTCCCACTGCTGCGCAACCGAGCTCCCCCGGAAGCAAAGCCCGCGTAGCCGAAGCCAACTCCAGCTAACGCTCGGGGCGAGCGTCTGGCCACCACACCTTCCCGTCCTATCCCAAATCCCGCAGCTCCCGTATGTCCGCGTACCACTCCGTCTTCACCTCAGTCGTCGTTGATTGAAGATATGAAGACCCTGTTTGACGTTATTTAAAACGTGGATATTAGGGAAATCGCTGTGCTTGCACGTAAACTATGAGCGTCCAGCTCTCCTCAAGAGCGTCTCTAAGCCTGAGCCGAGCATCACTCGCTTCTCAGTTCTTTATAAATAGTATAATGATTAAACCTCGTAACAACGCGACCGGTCGTACTAACCCAGGGGCTTATCCCTAGTCTCATTTAACGTCCGTAGTACCTGTAACAACCTTCTTGAGCTCAAACTGTTCCTTCAGTACAACGAGCCACACTTAACGAGCCAAGAGACGTGGCTCACTCCATCCCACTCCAGGGGACTCGCCATTCCTAAATACGCGTTTACATATAAAGACAGGCCCGACCCCAATGGTTACGGCGGCACAGCTATTTACTACAAGTTAGGTTTCCATTGTTCTCCTCTCTCCACCCCTCCTCTCACCATTATGAAAGCCACTGTGTGTAGGTTTGCTATGACAGGTCATAAGACCATCATCATAGCTTTAGTCTAAATACCTTGTGGCACCAGACCTATCCGAAGCGACTTTGAGGCCATTCTGTCATTATGTTTGGCAACATCAACTCCAGACATCCTGACTGGACGTGCCTATCGACCAGCACCAGTGCAGTCGCGCTCCTTATCATCACTGAGTCACTCGACTTAGACGTAATTTCCCCGGCCCTTTCACTCATTATCCAGACAACCCGAATCACTCTCCTGACATCGTCGACTTTTCCTTAGTCAAGGGAATCAACCTCGATCTCAGTTCTATCGAACCGCTCGATGACCCAGGCTCGGATCACCACCCAGTCTCCCTTGTACTAGGGCCTTCTAACGACAACGACCTCTCTCCTGAGACCTATACCAACTTGAAAGGCTTTAAAGATACCCTAGCTTCGGCCATAAAGGACCCGAACTCCCCGCTCGCGATCTCGTCCGTCTATCTCGATAGCCCGGACAAAATAGACTCGTTAGTCGATTCCCTCACTGAGGCTATCAATTCCGCTATCAGTGATAACGAAAAGGTTGCTGAGCAAAACTAACCCATGCTTTCCTTAACCGTTAGCAATCCTATCAAAGCAAAGAACGCTGATCTCCGCAGAGCCAAGCTCTACCCCGTGCTCGCCTATAGATAAGCTGTGAATCAGCTACAACGTAATTTTAAGTATTGTCTCGCGGAGCTCAGAGACGCTCAAAAGAACGATCTCATGGACAATATTTTCGTGTCTCACGTAGCGTAGTTTAAAACGGCTTGAGCCTTTAGTGGCTCTAAGACGCCGCAACTCACACTCTTCCTCTCACTCGTCCGGCCGGCACTACCGCCTTTGAAGTCGATGAGAAAGCCGAATGCTTCGCCAACAGCATTGCCTCAAAATGTTCGCCCAGCACCCATCCCGCGGACTCTTCTTACATCCAGGCGGTAGAAGATGAAGTCTTTCGCAAGGACTCACTCTCCATCACCGTCGACCCCGTCTCGGTGTCTAATGATGAAATCTCTCTTCTCATTAGAGGTCAAAAGGCCTCTAGCCTACGGATGCGGATGAAATTACTAACCATCTGTTTCCAATGGATGGCGACCCCCGTATCATTTCGGCTATCGCGCTAATCACTCCTGCCTTCAGCAAGTCCATCGCATGGTCGAGTACATACTCGACGGCTTCTATCCGCGGCGATATAAAACGGTCGCAGTTTTCTTCGACATAGCCAAGGCTTAAAATAAAGTCTGCTACAGCGGTCTCATTCATAAACTTCTATACATAAACTCGCATCCTATCTCAAAGATAGCATATTTTGTTTTAGACACGAAGGTACGCTCTCTGCGCCCCGTCCTATAAGGTGTCTCTCAGGGCTTAGTCCTCGCCCCTCTGTTGTACACTGTATACACCAACGACATACCAGTCCCGCCGAAAGGCGTCGAACTTGCCCTATTTACCGATGACACCGCCCTATATACCAAAGGCTGCAGTGCCTCGGGCCTCATCACCAAACTCGAAAAGACCGTAAACGCTTTCGGTGTATGGTTTCAAAAATGGCATATCGATGTGAATCCAGACATTCATTTTGACCACAAACGCCGCCGTCCCGACGACCCCCATTTCCAAATGCTAGGTAGTCCCATTTCCTGGAAGATTAGTACTAAATATTTAGGCTTCACCTTAAAGTCAGTCCTAAATTAGAGGTTCAAAAACACACTCGCGTACGCAGCCAATCAGCTAATAACCGATCTTGGCTGCAAACTCTAATTCTCCTTGAGCACCTTCAGTGCTATGAGAGCACCCTCAGTGCTATGATATTTCTCAGTGGATGACCCCATAAGGGTCCCCGCCCGCACGGCCTTTTTCTCCAATTGGCTGTCGCTTCAGATGAAGGCTGTGAGGCAAATGATTGCCAGAGCCATACAAGTGGTTTTTTAATAGGTAGTGGCTCTAGTAGGCTCGGAGCGAGTCCCGCATAACCTCGTATCGCACGTGGTTGGGTATGCGTAAGAGCATTTTATAGATCCACCATCCCTCCCCGCTGAGAAGAACAAAAAAAATTTGCCAAATTTAAATTTCCCTCTTCATTTTTTATCAGCATTATGTTTAACTGTTGTGTGTCATAGAAAATGGATCTGCGTCGGGAACATTTTTTCAGATCCAACTTGAAATCTGAATCGTTTAATCGGCTTCAAATAGCTTTTATGAACAAGGTGTCTTTTAAAGCAACTATGTACCGCTGGTATAACGATTTTAAGTGCGTTTGCTTAAATTTAATAATAAAGAAAGAAGTGGTTGTCTTTTGGCAACACGGACGTTGAAGCGGGTTAAAGAGCTCCGTTATTCTTTAATGTTATTATCGAATTTGATAACAATTTCAACATAAACAGAGTTATTGTGGCTTGTTAGTACAAGGAAATGTGAAGTGAAACTAAAACTTACGGCTAAATATATTAAATAGCTCTGTAATAATAACAAGATATAGTTAATCAGTGAATAAGTTTCAGTGATCAAATAGTGTTAACACTACAGTACACGCGCCCCTTTTTTTTACACAGGTACTCGCGTGGCCTACTATGGTAATCCATTTTAAATATGCTATAAATTTACTTTCAGGTAGCGTATGAATAAAATACCAACAAGTATGAATAAAATATTTATTGAACTTCTAAGAATATATATAAATTTAAGTATATTAAATAGGAAAAAAAAATATAAACTAACTCCTAAAATTTTTCGAAAATTTGACAAAAATGGCACTTCTGAGATCAATGTTAAAAAAAATATTTTTATGACATAATTTATAAGAATTTTTTTGTGAATCGTAACACTCAAGGCATACTACTGCTTGATGGTCAGGGCAAATCTATTTATTGCATGTCTTGCACTACTTTTTTGTTGACCGATTTTGGGCTCTTGTGCAAAGCGCGCATCGATGTTTCGGATACAGGTTCGTGTTGATAGAGGAGCTTCTTTTCTCCAAATAGTTCCATTAACAGATAAAAAATCTCCACTTCGTCTTTCAATTGCCAATTCCGAGAGAGGGGTATCATCTTCTGAAATGTCTAAAAGTTCATTTATATTTTCTATCTCCATTTCCCGAACATTTGCCTCGTCAACCAATGCCTGTAAATCTGGCGCAGGTTCTGTGTCATCTTCTTCGCTCTCAATTGCCTCATCCTCATCTTCATCTGATTCCATCAACCATCTTCCGATTTGTTTGGAATCCATCGTTACGAAATCAATCTGAAAAATTAAATTTTGATTTCAACACTAAAATAAATAATAATTATATCCAGTTATAAGTGATTTTAACATACACTTTTCAATATACTTACAATATAATTTCACTTTAACATATATATACACACACTTTATACATACACATAGAATATGTATCTAAAACAATCTAATAAACTTGTAATATAATAAATAAAAGACTAACCAAAATTTGGTTCGTCAATACTCGCGCGGACTACTATAGTAGGCCTGCGTTTTTGACGGGAAATAGCAGAAACATGCATAAGCGCCGACGTCACGCGTGTCACTGGTTCGATGAAATATTTATTGAATGAGGCTTACCTAAAATGATAACGTTTCATTGCAAGTAATATAAAAGTTATTCTAAAAAATGTTACCCTGGTCTACTATAGTAGTCCGCGCGTGTATTCTAGTGTAAAACTAATTCACGCGTTATGTTGGTTTATCTACTTTGTGAATTTTATGACAATTCCGAAAAATCGTGCTAATAACAATTGAGAGTATAAATATCGTTCGCTTTTTACACAACAGCGCCATCTATGACTTTAACGCTGAAGCTCATTAACTAGACATCGATAAGTAGCATCTACAGGTCTCAGCTATCAAATCATTACTCCACCTAACTGCTAAAACTAGAACTTTTTTAATTTATTCCTGAACTAAAATTATAATGCCGAAGTGTGGAGCGTGCGGTCGCTTCCTATCACAGCCAGATGGCGCTTCATGTACAAAATGCAAATTAATGTATCATAAGGATTGTGTTGCGATTCCCGAGGGCAACAAAGCTCACTCCAAATGGTCTTGCCCTGCCTGTAAAAACAAAACGCCGAGAGATTCGACGACCCCAATTAAGCCATTGAACTCCGATGTCGTACCTGAGGCTGAGTTATTTGTTAAAAACGCCACGGATGATTTGTTTATGGAAAAACCATCTGAGTTTTCAGAGTCTTACATGCAATTTTTAAAATCCCAAATGACCGCAATACGTTCCGAAATGAAGCAATACAGACAAGATTTTATTGCGTACCTAGATTTTCTTTTTAATAGTTGATGGCCTCGAAAAAAAAGTTATAGAACTGGAAAATAAATGTAGGGAAAATATTGCCATAACAAATAATTAGGCCCTTAATTCTTCTATAGCGGAATTGAGAAATCAATTAAACGAGAGGGATCAGCAGATGCTATCGAATGATTTGGAAATCTCTGGAATAAATGAGACGAAGGGTGAAAATCTAGAGCATATAGCTACATTGATACCCAGTAAACTCTCAGTCAATCTAGACACTAGGGATCTTGTTAATGTACATAGAGCGGGATGTATAGGAATACATCGAAATCGATCAGAGTTAACTGAAAATAGACCGCGGAACCTCGTGGTGCGGCTGGCGCGACGCAGCGTGCGAGACGAGTGGCTGAAGGCAGCGCGCGTGCGGCGCGGAGTCACCACGGAAGGGCTGCGGCTGGCGGACGGTGAGCTTGCGCCCACGCCGCCGCGCCGCTTCTATGTGAACGAGCGGCTGACGCAGCACAATAGGCAGCTTTTCGCTAAAGTGCGAGAGGCTGCTCGCCACAACAGCTGGAAATTCACCTGGACTCGAGATGGCAAAGTTTCTGTAAGAAAAGAACCTGGTACTTTCATTCATCGTATTAATAATAAAGAGTCAGATATAGAAAAGGTTTTTATGCAACTAAGAAGTTCGATTCAGGATTGTCTTTCCTTTACTATAGGTTATTTATATTCGCCTTATGTTTGAAAAATATTCTGTCTTTTGGATATTTATCTAACCAATTTTAATTCAGTAAAGATCCAGATTAACTTTATTTTATATTACTACAAAATATTATTATTATATGTTTATCTTACCAATACTATTTATGTTTTTATAAATGTGATGCAAAATTTATACATACAGTTTCTTTTCCATATTTTTAAAATGCTTTCTTTTAATTATGCATCTGTGTTTGAATTTAAGGTTAAACTAATCTTAATCAAAGTTTTGTGGATTTTACTGTTTTTGTTTATTTTGAGTTTTGAACTTGTTTCTTTAGTTAAGATCCAGATTTACTTTGTTTTATATTACTTTGGTATGCTTTGCTATCATATTTCTTTATGTTTTTGTTTAAATATTACAAATCATTTATAATTTGGGATTCGTCGGAGGCTTTATTTATTTACTTATAAATTATTATCAAGAAATATTTTTACTACATTATACATATACCTCACCTTATCTTATTTAAATAAATATCTATACTATCAAATTACACGTATATGTTTATAATTAAAATTTATTTTACTAAAACTTTCGTTTTAAAATTATATTTTATTGAGAACATTCAACTGTTCCTTTTACCATCGGTTTCGTTTTTTTATTCATTAGTTTCCCTTTGTTCAGGATTTATAAATATTATTACCAATTCAAATGACCCTTTAAAGTACTCTATGCCATCCACCCAGAATGGATAATTTTTGTATTTAACTTTGTTCAAGGTCAATATGAATGGATCTCGGTCTTATGGTTTTTATGGTCACAATGCTCCCTAACAAGACATTGTTTAAAGTTAGTTTTTTAAATGCAAGTTCTCTGAGCACTAACCACGAAGACTTTATTGTTGCTTTGAACAGTCATAATGTCGATGTGATGGCCATTAACGAGACCTGGTTGAGAGCGAACGAGGACGCGTGCGCGCCGCGTGTGCCAGGTTACCGGCTGCGGCACATCCCGCGCCCGCCTTCAGTGTGCAACGGTCGTGGTGGAGGAATGGGTTTCTACATTCGAAAAGGCATTAATGTTCGTTATTTACAATTTCCCGATCATTCTGTGGTGGAGAAAATGTGGATTAGTGCGCAGGTAAACAAAATTAAAGTGATTATTGGAACAGCTTATGAACCACAACGTTTGTGTTTAGATGTATTTTTAGATGCACTTTCTAATTCAATAAATTATTTTACTGGAGGTGGTAAAATCATACTCATGGGTGATTTTTACACTGATCTGTTGAAGAAAAACGACCCTCGCACTAGGAAGTTTATGGATTTCTGTAAGATTTTGCATCTTGAACAGTTAGTCAAAACTCCTACTCATATTGCTGACACATCTGAAACCTTAATTGACATCATATGCATTGATTCTAATTATCGAAGTGTAAATGTTAATTTAATTACAGGGCTTGGCCGACACGCTTTCATAACATGTGATCTTAATATTTAAAAAAAAATTAAAGCAAAAAAGTCGCTTTCAGAGTATTAAAAGACCTAAATCTGGAAATAATGGAATAGAATAAAACAGTTAGATATCATTAATGACATGGTATCATTATTTATTTTTTTTATCATTCATCTTTTTAATTTATATGCTCCTTTAAAAACAAAAGTATTCAAACAAAAACACTGTCCCTGGATTACTTCAAACGTAAAGTTAATGATAAGGCTTAGAAATGAAGCATATGCCAAGTACAAATCAACCAAACTAGAACAACATAAAATATATTACAAGGAATTAAAAAAGCTTGTTAAAATTTCCATTTACAGTGAAAAATCTGCATATTTCAAACATTTTATAAATAATAGGAAACATTAACCCAAAGAGCTTTGGCAAAATCCTAAAAATAATGTTGTGCCTGAAAATGACCCAGAATTGCCCTCACATAATAGGTCTTTACCTATGAAACAGCCGTTTTGCCGTACTGGCCATTTCAAATGAAAATATTTTTTTTGACTGATAGTTCTAATTTCAAATTAATTTTATTTGACAAACATGGAATTCTTTTTCTAAAATCGTCATTTGTTTAATAGTTAGTGTTTTGTTTTCAACGCATTCGAACATTTTTCGTCATCATGGATAAGTTAAAAATTCGAGTAATTATGGAGTATGAGTACCGTCGTGGCAGCAAAGTGGCACAAGCGGCACGCAACATCAACGACGTTTACGGAGCGAACACTACAAACGAACGCACCACCCGTTATTGGTTTACCCGATTCCGTTCTGGAAATTTTGACCTGAAAAATGAATCCCGTGGTCGTCCGAAAACTTTGGTCGACAATGACGAGTTAAAGGCAATTGTGGAAGCTGATGAAACTCAATCCACGGCTGAATTAGCAGCAGCTTTCGACGTTAGCATCAAAACAATATTGGTCCATTTGCGTCAAATTGGCAAGGTAAAAAAGCTTGACAAATGGGTACCCCACGAACTCAATGACCGCCAGCGCGAAGTACGCGTGAAGACGTGCCTTGCACTGCTCAGCAGGCATACAAATGAAGGAATTCTGAACCGCATTATTAATTGTGACGAGAAATGGATCCTGTTTGACAATCGTAAGCGCTCAACAAGTTGGTTCGACCCTGGTTTAGCACCCAAACAATGCCCTTAACGAAAACTTACCCCTAGAAAAGTGATGGTCACTGTTTGGTGGTCTAACGCGGGTGTAATTCATCACAGCTTCTTGCCAAACGGGACAAGCATTAATGCAGATATGTACTGTGAAGAACTGAACACAATGATGGAGAACCTCGCACGTCTCCAACCAGCTTTGGTCAATCGTTCGGCTTTACTGCTCCTGCACGACAACGCGCGACCTCATACTGCACAGCAGACGGTCTCCAAGTTACAAGAGTTGGGGTTGGAAGTTCTCCGTCATCCGCCGTACTCACCAGACCTTGCGCCTTCAGACTTCTACTTTTTCCAGAATTTGGATAACTTCTTGGCGGGAAAAAAATTCAATACCCGAGAGGCAGTACAAAATGCCTTTGAAGAATTTGTTGCCTCCCGTCCAGCTGATTTCTTCAAGAAAGGCATCAATAAGCTACCAATGCGTTGGCAAAGATGCACTGATTGCATGGTTGATTATTTTGATAAAAGAAATAAAAAATATATAAAAAAATTACGCTTCATTTATTTCGTGAAAAAGGGCAATTTCATAGGTAAAGACCTAATATTTGCGACCTAAATTAAATAAATAACCACTTTATGAACGTCCCCGGTAATAATGAAACACATTTATCCCTTTTGACTTTTTATGAATTTAATATATTTAATGATGACAAGAATTTAAATTACACCCCATATCCTCCGATTCAATATTTAAAATTGTAAGGAATATAAAATCCAATGCACAAGGATGTGACGGTATAAATCGTGACATGATCATGTTGACTCTAAACGCTACCCTTGATATTATTACATTTATAGTAAACAAATCTATCGAATTATCAGTTTTCCCGAACTCATGGAAGTTGGCGATAGTCCGTCCTATACCTAAAAATAATTACCCTATTTCATTTCAAGAAACCAGACCTATCAGCATATTGTGTTTTCTCTCCAAAATACTCGAAAAAGTTGTCAGTTGTCTCAATTAACCGAGTATCTGGAAAGAAATTCTATTCTTCCCGAATTACAGTCTGGATTCAGAAAGGGGCGAAGTACATTTTCAGCACTGCTAGATGTCACTGACAATATTTTAGCTGCTCAAAATGAATGGTAATGCAACGTCTTAGCTCTACTGGATTTTTCTGGGGCACTATAAGGATTCCCTTAATGCTATCTAAAATGACCTTTTATGGTTTTCATAGCTCAACCATAACTTGGTTCAGTAACTACTTAAAAAACTGCACACAACAAGTAGAACTCACACTGGATGACGGATCTAAATGTTTATCAACGGCTCTCTCAGTAAACAGAGGGGTGCCTCAAGGATCCATCCTTGGTCCCCTCATATTTATATTGTACACGGCTGATATAATTAATTGTATCACAAACTGTAAGTACCTTTATATGCAGATGACTTACAAATTTACATATCCATTGATCCATTAAACGTTATCTCGTCAATCAACAAGTTAAATTCCGATTTAGATAGAAATAGCTCAATGGTCAAAAAACTTTGCCTTGGTTTTAACCCAACTAAATCAAAATATTTAATATTTGGATCAAGGAACCAAATACTTTATGCCATGCGTGGCCTTTTACTGTAGCGATCTCAAATATTCCAATTGACCGCGTTACCACTGCATGGAATTTGGGGGTCGTTATTGATGAGAAACTGCACTTTGAAACTCATATAATTAATCTACTGCAGTCCTGTTTTTACAGACTGAAACTTCTTTATAAATCTCGTAGTTTTCTTCGTGTAAAACTTCGTAAACACCTAGTTGATGCATTGGTTCTGTCACGCTTGAGTTACGCCGACACAGTGTATGGCCCCAGGATTCTCACTCGCACACAAAAGGCAATGCAAAGGTTACAGAACGCTTGTGCTCGGTTCTGTGTTGTTATGGACCGTCGCGACCACGTCACTCCCAACTTAAATATCCAAAAAATGTTAAAAATGGAAAATAGGAGAAAACTACATCTGGCTTGTTTGGTTTTTGGGGTCATAAAAAGCAGCCAACCTAACTACCAATTCAACAAGCTTAAATGGACCTATACACCAGGAAATAAATACCACACTCGATCCTCCGAAAATAGGCTAATGACCCAGAAAAATAAATCATCCGCTTTTCGAGGTAGTTTTAAATATGCTGCCACCAAATGTTGGAACAACATCCCCCCACCACTTAAAAAAATATCAAATATCCACAACGTTAAATATTGTTATAAAAATATATTTTAGAACAACAAACGGCAGCTTAGAAATGTCTTTAATAAAACAATTACATTAATATGATTACACCTATTTTATTTAAATACTATATTTTTATTTTATGTATACTTAATATATTTAGAATATAATGGATATTTCATTATAATACCTATTTTATGTATTGCATGCGTAAAGCGCCCGTGAAGTCAGTGCAGAGGCTAGCACAGAAAATCTGCTGAGTGCAAGCCCATAATGCTGCATAAGCAAAAACATAATGCTGAGTGCAAGCCCTTTCGGCGTAAAAGTGTTGATTCTTTTTGTTTTTCTTGTAAAATTTTTATTCATTTTTTGTTGTTTTGTGATTTTCTTTGTCAATTTCTTAATTTGCACCGAATAAACCATTTTATTATTCTTATTATTATTATTTTGACTTCTGTCACAGAAGCTAATGTGCTACAAGAGAAAAAATACATGAAACAAAACCGGCGAATCACATACGAGAATATGCAACACAATATAGATCGGAAAGTGTTCACGATGTTCTACACAACTACCTTTAAGTTAGAGGGATTGTTTCGTGCCGGGTACCCCACAATTTGACCGATGGTCAGAAGACACCCCGTGACTGCTTGTTCCCTAAAATAAAAATTAGCTTGAGGGGATACAGTTTTCATCGTCGGAAGATACGCTCACTTTTTGAGAAGGCCGTTGAAGGACCTGTTGCAGACTGGAAAATTACCTTTGAAAATTGGTTCAGATGCATGATACTTTGTATAGACGGTGGAGATTCTTTTGAAAAGATGTAACACTGTAATTTTTTTCTCAAAACTTTCTTAGTGTCCTACGTATATGCAATACGTAAAATTATGAGATTTTTACTGTAACTTGGAGCATGAGCTTTTTAAAAATCATTTTAAGGCGTTAGTATCACGGAAACAAAATAGTGAACCACTACCATATCAAATTGTTATATTTGTTACAGTGGATGTTAATACCAAACACAACATTATCAACATTATTTAATCATAAGATTGAGCGGCAATTTTGAGTCCTCTGTCTTCACTTCAAAGCGAGATAAAACATGGAAGTAAACCTGAGCAATCTCCTAATCATATTTTTTATGCAATGGAAAAATAGTTAATCTTTGCAGAGCAAAATGTGGCTTTGATAGTGTGTTAATACAAGTTGTGGAGTAAAGAAATGAAAGCTTTAATTTAAAAAAAGTTTTAATGAGGTTTGCGATAGTAAGCGATTCTTATTTATAGGGATCATGATTCTAGGGATTCGTAGGTAGGACCGTACCCAAAGGAATAAAAAACGTATCTTCGCGAACGCCTCTTCCGAACGCCGTAGGCTTTATGATTTACAGGTTTGTATGTATATGAATTATTATTCTTTTATATAGTATTCATCATGTTAAAAAAGTTGCAAAAAATGGGGCGTTTAATTACACGCTTTTTTTGTATCAAGTTTAAAATCTAATCTATGACTGATATCACTTTTTGTGATGTTTCGGGCTGTATAGCGGATATTTCGCGTCGAATATTGCCACTATGTTTTACCACAGTTCATGAGTTTTTGAAGTATACTTAAGACTTCAAAAAACTCCATAAGAAATTGTCCAGTGGTGTCAAACTGAGCGATCTTGGTGGCCAGTCAAAATTGCAGTTTTTGGAAATTAGGCGATCTAATTAATGGCGCAATAAGACGTTAGTGACAAAATCTTGAAGGTTGTGGCTCCATCCCGTCTGAACCAATACTAGTTTTTGCCATATTTAGCTAAAAATTGCAATAAATAATTTATTATTATAGCCTAACAACGTTCGCGGTGATGTCTCAACTGAGCCTCAATTATTCCCATCTAACTTTATATGGACTGGCATTGGCAAGATTACCAGTATTCACAGACAAGCCCCTTATTGCCATGTGAGAAGGTGCCTCTCATACTTTTGCTATTGAAAAGTAGTTTAGAATATAAAGTTGCACTTTAGCAGCGCGTTTCGTGACATTTACTGTTCCATAGTCAAAATTCGCAAAGAATGAAGATTCAAACGCGGGCTGTTATAAGCCAATCTGACAACCGGTGTCAAAGTTATAGGATATCCAAATGTTAACACTTTGAATGTACCACCATTTAGGGATTTAAAACAATAACTGCCTATTTATAAGTCATTTTATTTTTATTCTTTCAACAATTTTGCAAAGAATAAAAATGAAATAACTAAATAAATAAAAACTTGAACTTAAGAGTGTGTAATATAGATGATAGAATTTAAGTCAGTCAAATTTGCATGCCATTCATAAATAATGATATATAATACATTGAACATGTAGAGTCAGCAGTTGGTCTAATATAAAATATAAGCGTTCTCAAAAAAGCTTAACTTCAAACCAGATGTTCAACCAAAATGCAACCTTTCAAAAACTAACCTCCACATGTAACGCATTCATTAGCTACTTTTCCTCGGTGTACAGAGAAAATACTGAAGTTACCGATCCACCCAATTATTCATTCGAGTCAATACCAGACTGCAATAACCTACTAAGCTCAATAACTCTAAATATATTAAAGAAAAAATAGATAAATCCAAGGGTCCTGGTCCAGATCAAATTCCAGATATCTTAGTAACAAGTTGTTCTAAAACTCTTGCAACTCCTTTACACATTTTATACAATAAGTCTCGGTTACAAGGCATTTTTCCTCCTCAGTGGAAATGAACTAATATAGTACCAGTTCCCAAAAGGGGCGATAAAAAAGATATACAAAATTATTGACCTATTTCACTACTATCGATATTTGCAAAAATATTTGAATCTTTAATTTGTCCAATATTTTCTTACCATTTTAAACCGATGCTCATTAAGCAGCAACATGGTTTTCCTTATAAAATGTCAACTCCTTCTAATCCGGCGTTATACATTGCGGATTTGGCAGACGGTATAGATAGAAGCACTCAAATAGATGCCGTATATACGGATATAAATAGAGCATTCGATAGGGTTCTACATCACTTAATAATTAGCAAGCTAAGAAAGTTTGGTGTTCATGGTAAAATGCTGCAAGGGTTTGCCTCATAATTGCTGTAACATGTTGGCAAAGGTAAAATTTGCATTTATGAGTATTGAGTGGTAGTTTATTCACTATACTAATTGGTTTAATATGGTAAGAAAACATTGGACAAATTAAAGTTTCTAATATTTCTGCAAATATCGATACTAGTGAAATAGGCCTATAACTTTATATATCTTTTTATCAACGCTTTTTGGAACTGGTACTCTATTAGCACATTTCCACTGAGAAGGAAAAAGGCCTTGTAACAGAGACTTATTGTATAAAATGTGCTTACTTGATTTGAGACTGGAAGAAGTTGACCATATCAAGGACTTGGGAGCGATTTTGGATAAAAAAAAATCTTTTTATGTGCACATTAATTTTATAGCTGCTAAATCCTACAAACTTCTTGTATTTATTTGGCGAGCTGTAAACCCATGAAGCTTACTGTTACTTTTAAAGTTCTGTATTAATTCCGCTATCGTTATATTATATAGATCTATATTGGAATACTACTCAGTTATTTGGAATCCACGATCCCAATTTAATGTTGACAGAATAGAGTGAATCCAAAAGTAATTCTATTTTTTCTGATAACCCATAACAATAAGTTAAAAAGATTATCCTGCTATTACGACCGGTCAAAATATTTCAAAAAGGTTTCTGTCTCTGATTGCCGATGGGTGCCCGATGAATTTTTTCTATATTAAATCCTGAATGGGTTATTGAAGTTCCTGATTTACTTCAAAATATCAAATTCACCGTACCACGTTCCAGCTATCCTTTATAAAACTATAAACTGTTTAATGTCCAATTTTGCAAATTTCTTTCACAGAATCTTTCGAGACCACAATGACCTTTGTAAAGTAAACAAAGTTGTTATTTTACATTGCATCTCTGATCATTCTTTTAAATCTCATTAATATCATCACTTAATAAATTAAAACGATGATTCTAATTTTATATTATTAGGTCCTTACATATGGAATTGGCGTTTTTTCGTACTGGCCAGTTTGATCTGTAATATCTTCTCTTTGGTATTGCAATCTCAAATTTATACAGCTATTTACTCACGCATTTGTGTTTCGAAAACCGTTATTCATTAGTGTTTTCCTCTTTTGGTTTTTTCTTTGCGTCACTTAGTTTACAAAATGGAAAACTAGAAATATAGCGTTATTTACGAGTACGAATTCCACCGTGGCACCAGTGCTGCAGAAACAGCTCGAAGTATTAATGCTGTGTATGGTGGCGGTGTTAACTTCTTACTTAATAAAATACTTTTTTAGTAGTAGTAGAGTCGTCTAGGCCGATAGTTCAGTCCTCCCAATTTTATTCGTCATAATAATCATGTGGATGTAATCCAGTCAAAGGGAAGGAACCGCCAGTGCAATTACTGCAACAAAGGCAATTTTACTGAAGCCGACGTCCGGCAACACGTCATTTCTTGATCTAACAATTACAATTACTAATAAATCAGCACCTACGACTAATGATGTCGTAGTCCCATGGAAATTTCAAACAAAATCGAGCCAATGTTACTCCTGAATAGCATAATTTCCTTATTCATAATAACAATAACAAATAAAATGTTAATTATGAAAATATTTTTCAATTCAGATAGTTTCAGAGTCTGTCGCTATGAATAAAATAATATCAATTGGAATGATTATTATCAGCTATTTGGTGGTACGCCTGTGCACAACGTTAAATATTAGTTATTAATTAATAATTAAATTTTATACTGGAACATTGATTTACTATAAATTTCATAAGCTTTAGCTGGAAATGCCTTTGATTGCTGTGATTTCACTGGCGGTTATTTCTGGCTTTTAAAGAGGAATTACTGCAGTACCACCCTAGAAAAGATCCTAATAAAAAGTTTACTACTACCACACACATTTGGAAAATAAGTTGTGAAAAGTAATTAAAAAATTGAAAATTGATTTCTACATTACATTTTTGGATAGTTACAGAAATTTTGTTGTATAGTAATGATCAGAAAGCACCAATATAGAAAAGAATGCGTCAAATAAACTATTCTTATTTTTTATTTCACAATTTATGTACACACAGTAGTTAAAGAAAGTTAAACAAAGTTATTTAAAATAAGCGCAAAGGTACAGCTTATTTCTATAGAAATTTCTTACAGCAGACCTATGAGTGGAGAGTTTAATATAAATGCAATAATAGAGTGTACTCTTAGGGTATAAATACTTTAATGGGTAACATAAATTAATATAATTTAAAAAATAATTAAATATATCCAGTTATAAACAGACATAATTCTATACATAAATCCTAATAAATATACCTAAAAATATACCTACATAAACAATAAAATAAAAATAAGTACATTATTAAGAATCGATAAAAACAGGAGCTAACGACATTTATCTCTGTAACGAAAAGAAGTGTTCTCGAACTCTCTTCTTAAAGTCAGAGATTGATTTAGACTCACGAATGACATAAGGGAGTGAATTCCACAATCTGACTGCATGGACAGAAAAGGAGTAGGAAAAGAAATCTGTTTTATGGGCTGGCATTTGCAGAAAAGTATGTTTACGTGCTCTGCATAGCATATACGGAGAATGAGCAAAAGAAAATCATTCACGCAAATAAGGAGGGGCAGATGGATGTTGAACAGGAGACAAAAGATTCTGCTGTTTCTGCGGCAGCGAATCGGAAGCCAACGGAGTTGCTTTCGATAGCTAGACACATGGTCGTACTTTTTAAGTGCAAACACGTAGCGTATGTAAAGTTTATTGAGAAGCTCCTTCGTGGCATCCAAATAGCGAGCATCAGCATAATCCAGTATAGGCTGAACCAATGTGTGGACAAGGGAAATCTCGATCTGGAGGGGGCAGGAAGCTCTTTAGAGTTTTAAGGAGTGGAAGGTGAAATGGACTTTCCGACTGATTTCACTGACATTCGCGTTCCATGACAAGTTAGAGTCCAAAATGACACCCAAGTTCTTAGCTGTATCAGTGAGGGCAATCGAAATATTGTTCATTGTGATAGGGGGTAGAAGGGAGAAGTCAAGGCCACCACGCATGTAGCGACTGCCAATTAATCATGGCTTGTGACTTTGTAGGATTAACAAGGATACCAAAGTATTTAGCCCAGTCACTAATTCGACCCAGATCCTGATTCATTGAAGCTATTCCAGATTCCACATCTGACACGATGAAATGGCGATAAACCTGTAAGTCGTCGTCGTCTTATATTGATTACGCGAAGCTTCGAAGCCTGTTGGTTGTTAATACTTGGGTTTTGTTTTTTGGCACTTGCGTTTTTTATATATTAATATTAAATTAGAACTTAAACATACATTTTAAACCATATGAATTTAATTTTATATCAAATGAGTACTCCCACTTTATAACTATCCAAAATACCAATTTAACAATATTTTGGTTGAAGTAATGTTTTCACATATATACCCACAGAAGTATTAAATTTATGTTAACGCTCATAAAATGCAATAAAACAAAGAGTATTTAAAAAAAATTAAGCATACACAACACAACAAGACAAAGAACCCATCTACAAAATTGTATCTTAATCGTATAAATACATTGCAAAAATTTTAATTAAACACTTACCAAAAACTCAAGAAATGTCCGAAAAAAAGCAACGATATTTTAATTCACATAAATCAATGTTCTATTTATTTGAAAACTTTGAATAGCAACTTTAACGCTACACTGAATACGAAAAATTACTACATTCCTTTAAAATTCACTTTCGTGTTCTTTTTTTCCTTTAATTTTTATTTTAAAGTTTTCGGCCTGTACTGCGCCGTTCGAAAATCGAACGAAGTTCCACATCCACGGGCGCTTGCCGCCAGCGACACGACCGACCTTTGCCCAGATCTTAGATGGAACTAACGCAGAGGCTTTGCGCGTTCTATGTATACGTGAAAAGTTTGTATAACTTCTTTAATATTGTGACTGCAACTTTTGATAACATTTTGGCTTCTTCTATTAATATTAACTTTTAATTGTCTCAAAAAAATTTTCTTATTTTATGGAGTTATGTATCGATTTTTGTAAACAAGGATGACCTGGACGTCTAATAGGTATATAGCACATTGCCATTTCTAAGAGAGAAAAAAATTGAGATTTTGGTGTGTAATTTCAGGAAGACTTGAATGTCTTGAACCATGATATTTTTTAACTAGTATATTGCTTTGAACATATTTTGTGTAAAATAAATGAATATATTAAGTTTGTCTTTCATAGTAAATGTGTAGTAAAAGTTGTAACAATTAAAAAAACAACAGCAAATTTACTTCATGTTCACTACATGTGGTCACTAAAGAGTTTTAGATATTTAAGCCAAGCTTATCGCCGCCCTAGTCCTTTTTTATTCTGTTTTTGCAGATATTATATTCTTTTAATTTAATAGACATATAAACTAATAAAAAATAAATAACGATTCTATATAATCTTTATTCTATAATGAAATGTTGCGATCATTTATTAAATAAGTTAATGATTAATGAACCTCTTTACAAACTCTTTACTCTTTGCAAACGCACGCACATGACAAAATTGGGTTTTACCACGCATCTCATCTTGAAGTATGCATTATTTCATTTTGGGACTCATGTAAATGGATAGACCATTTCATTTTCAATGTAGAGCAGGTTAAAAACTTTCTAACGATAAAAATTTGACTTGATTTGTAAAGTTTTTCAAAAATTTTATGCTTGTTTACTACTGTAACTCGAGTGTCTTTGACGTGTGGCAAGTATGGAATAATCGCTCAAGGTTCTTGTATGTATTTTAAAAATGCATATTTCTACCCATTTCTTACGGTTTTATCGTTTCATCGTTTGTATATTTAGAAATTTGAGGATGGTATTTTCTTAACACGAATTCCATAAACTTCAGCAGTTCAGTCTTAAGGACCATATTACAATGTAACTGGTTTAAAGATGTATACATTGAGGTGTGACTTATAAAAGTTTACGCGGGTTTTCTCTTCTTGTAACCTGAACCAGAAAGACAGAAGGGTCTCCTTGGGACTCTAACATTAAAAAAAAATTAAAGCAGCCAGTAAATATGGTCTGATGATCTTTCGTTCTGAATTTTTATTGAGTTGTATCATAATTTGTTTATTAACAGTGACAATTAAATCTAGTATCTGAAAGTCTGTCTGCAGGGTCGTGTTTCCCAATGAATGAACTGATTTTGATGCGAATGAATGTTTGGAAGCTGTAATGGACCAATATATATGTCTGAAAAATAGTTCCGCCATTCAAAAATTATACACAATTTTCATCCGGTTCAGGGAGTTTTTTTTTAACTTTTATTTACAAATATTGTATGCTTACGCGTTATTACGGGTAGGTATAGACAATAAAATAGATACTTTTTATTGAGCCGTTTTTGAGAGATACGCGAGCAAAAACGCAGGTAAAGCCTAATAATACGCTAAGTTCCCTAACTTACGGTCTCGTCTTGGGCCTCAGCGTCCAGTCGTTCCTATTTTAACGTGAAGCCACCTGTTGGCAACACATCATTAGTCGATATAATAATCAAATTCAGGTTTGATAAACAAAACACCTGATAAACTGATATTTTGAAAGATTACACAAGAAAATATATTGTTTTACTTTATAAAGTTTATCATGACTTAAAAAAGTAACAAGTTAAAAAGTAAAAACAATAAACGACAACCCATTACATTAATAGTATTCTCCGGGACAATTATCTTTATGAAAACAGGACAAAACTACGTAGGTATAAATTACCTGCATGTTCACAAGAGAAATGGGCGTCAAGGGTGCTGCAAAAGGGTCGTTACAAACCCTTTAGGTATATAGAACCGGTAACTCATCCCAGGATTAACATGAATGTCGTTAGTTACCTCGGTTACACGTCGGTAAATCTTGGTCCTAAAGCGAAGTTTCTCATAAATTCAATTATCGCTTCATTGAATGGGCAATTAAACCTTGTACAGATATCATAAAGGCTGTCTTCTACAGAGAAATAAATAAAAAAGGACATAAAATGGGTAAATGGTATATGATGTAGAGTGTATATAAACTAAATAACATGAATAATAAAATTTTAATAGTGTTGTCTTAAAATAAGCAATCATTATTAAGATGAATCAGAGGGTTTTAATAAATTTTTATCATTGGAAATGACAATCTGCGTCAGGTGTCACTGTCCTTTAATATGGTTGAAGAGGGCGATGACTGGTTCTTGCGTTCACCTAGTGAACGGGTACCGTTCGAGGGTGTTCGTTGTTTTGATAGTTAGTGAGAGGGAGACTTGCCGAGCTGACAGATGCAGATAGGAATAATATTGTGTAGACATTAAGAAAGAAAAATATATTTACCGTAAAACGTCTTTTGCCGTTTTTTGCCAGTTTTTCTTAATGAAGGTTTTTCCAAAATGGTGGTAGAGACATGTTTAATTTGACGTGAATAAGAACAAGTAATGGTAAATATTGAGAAATAATTATTTGAATTTGAATTTCAATAAGCAAAGTTGCAAACAAATAGAATTGTCATTAACAGTACAAATATATCTGACAACAATGTTGACATTGCAAAGCTGTAATAACGAGCAATACCTACATTTAAATACTATATTTGTAGAGAGAAGTGCTCATAACCATGTATAAAATTTGTTTCTAAGCAGAATATATTAGGTCCTTACATATGAAATTGGCGTTTTGTCGTACTGGCCACTTTGATCTGTATTATCTCCTCTTAGATTAAGAATTCCAATTTCTAAATTTATACAGCTATTTATTTACCCACGCATTTGTGTTTCAAAAACCGTAATTCATTTGTTTTTTTCGCTTTTGGTTTTTTCTTTGCATCACTTACTTTACAAAATGGAAAATTTGAAATATCGCGTTACTTACGTATACAAGTTCCACAAGTATCAACGCTGTGTATGGCGGCGGTGTCGTAAAAGAAAATACAGTGCTTTTTTGGTTCAAACGTTTTCGTTTTGATAAATTTGAACCTGCAGAACTAGCCCCGTTTGAAGGCTAATGTGGAAGCAGATCGCAAACCACGTCCGAGTTAGCTGTAGGCTATGGTGTTAGTAACAAAACTGTTTTAATCCACTTGAAGCAAATTGGGAAGGTGAAAAAGCTTGAGAGGTGGTTACCTCATAAATTGAGTGCAGCAAACCCACAAACGCGCGTCGATTGCTCCGTTAAATTGCTCAACCGGCACCATAATGAAAGGTTTTTAATCGAACCTGCGATTAAAAATGGATCCTGTACGACAATCGGAAACGCTCATCGCAATGGTTGAACCCTGGCGAACCAACTAAATCCTGCCCCAAGCGAAAATTTACTCAAAAAAGTTACTTGTGGGTGCAACTTTTTTAAATGTGGCAAGACGATTACGGCAGATGTCTATTGTCAGCAACTGCAAACCATGATGGACAAGCTAGCTGCTAAACAACCGAGGCTGGTCAATCACAGTGGGCCACTGCTGCTTCAGGACAACGCTAGACCACACACTGCACAACAGGCGGCTACCAAATTAGAGGAGTTTCAAATGGAATGACTAAGACATCCACTGTACTCGCCGGACCTTGCTCCAACAGATAACCATTTTTTTCAAAATTTGGATAACTCCATGCAAGGGAAAAAATTCAACTCTAATGGGGCAGTCCAAAGCGCCTTCAAAGATTTTATTGTTTTTTTAGTAAAGGGATCAATGAACTACCTATGAGATGGCAAAAGTGATTAGATAGCAATGGTACATACTTTGATTAAATAAATATGTTATATTTTAAAAAGATTGGCTTCATGTTCCTCTCTTACAAAACGCCAATTTTATATGTAATGACCTAATAATAGAAAAGTATTCAAAACAATGGCAAGACAAATACAACTAAAATTGTATTATATCTGAGCTTGTAAGATCAAAATACAACGTATTTTACTGATTACTGCCAATTGGTATAATTAACGCTAGAGTTATATTTTTTTATAATAATAATAATAATAATAATAATGACAAACACAGCTTAAGAATCTCTTTTGGCTCGCGTTTGTAACAAAGCTTTTCCGCAATAAAGTAGATATAATTTCATCGTTCCAAGTAAAAACATTTCAAACAATTCAATAATAGAGCATGAAATATTCAGACAGAGGTCCATCTATTATTTTACTATGCAGTCATATAATTATTTCACCAGCTGTAGCACTTCCCACAAACTGGTTCACTAAATTGGTTCCATATTAGATTTACGTTATATTTTTTCATTATATGTTTAAAAGCCTGTTAATAAAGATAAAAATTTATAAAAAAATTTAATACATTTTTGGAACAGTATGTTTCAGATTGCAATAACTTGCTAAAGAAAAATTATGAAAGCCTTACAGATAAAATCCCGCTAATAGCCCCCGAACTAGAAAAATGATTTTTAAGACCTGTATTAACAATTAAATAAAATTAAATCCAAACAATCAATCAAATTGTATTTAATCTCATTCAACCATTGCGATGAGCGTTTCTTATTGTCGTACAGGATCCATTTTTCATCACAGGTAATGATTCGATTTAAAATCCTTTCATTATTGTGTCAGTTGAGTAATGTAACGCAACAGCCGACGCGCGTTTATCGGTTTGCTGCACTCAAAAAACAAACCAATTATGGTTTTCGAAACAAAAATGCGTGAGTAAATAGCTGTATACATTTGAAATAAGAATTCTTAACCAAAGAGGAGATAATACAGATCAAACTGGCCAGTACAATAAAACGCCAATTTCATATGTTTTGGGCATTCAGCCTAACAAGCCTAGGGACTTACATTTGATTATATTTATTAAGGATAATATATAATTTGAAAAAGTTATATACATAACAGTAAACTATTACTACTTATGAACCTTACTTTATCGCATTGTAATATTCACTAAAACTAAGATCTAATCAATCGTTGAAACATAAATTTCAAGGAATCGACGCATAGTAAAGAATAATGACTACTTGAAACGTGAATAAAAGCTATTTAACAATGTCACGAGTAGGTATTGCGCAAAGTTCATGTATTCTGCTAATTTGACACTCGTGGAATTATTCTGGAAAATTGTAAAATTAATTATTTGTTCAATTTTGTTCTGATTTTCATAGTGAGTCATAATAATTTTCCTAGTGGAATTTTTAAAATGAGATTGAATTATAGGTATAATTGTGTACATAGCCAAAGGAGGTTTTATAAGAATGCCTGTTTTTACTTTGGGGTTCACATATTCTTTTATTGCAGCAATTACGTCATTTCCAAGGTTATTTTCAGTAAGTTGTATGTGAGTCCTGGTATGCGTGTCAAACGGTTTCGTCGTAGTCATTCATCTCTTTGAGTCAGTTGCTATGGTAAAAAAATCTGTCGTTTAAACTTATTTAAAGGGTCATCGGTTATAGGTATCTCAAGGATTGGATTTTAGGCTGAGGTGTGAGCTGTGAGAGTGTCAGAATGAAGTGTTTGTACTGTTAAGGTATCTGACTCGGCTACAGAACGTGCCTTTTCTCAAACGTTGACTAGAATGGAACTGACCTCTTCGTTATTTAGTTCTATGCGAGATAATGCATCGGCGTTAAGGTAACGTTTGCCTTGCTTATAAATTACGGTAAAATCATACTCGCTAAATTATGTTTCCATCGGGTTATGTTTTAATTTCCATACCATTGCAAAGGTTTGTGGTCTGTAACAATTTTGAATTTTCTACCAAAAAGGTACGGGTGGATGTATTTTGTGGCCCAAACTATGGCTAACAGCTCTTTTTCTTTAGTACTATAGTTGGATTTGCTGAAATTTAGGGTTCGGGACGCAAAGGAGATGGATTTGTCTGAGCCAATGGGTCCTTGTAAAAGGATGGCGCCTATGACAACGTTTGATGCGTCAGTCGTTAAAATAAAATCTTTTATAATGTCTGGTACTGGAGTATGTGATCAGTCAAGTCTTACGTTTTTCAAAACAGTCAAGGTGATTCTGGTCTCAAAGTAAGCAGAGCTTGTGTTATGGATGACCATACAGCGAACTGGGGGGAACCCAGAATAAACATACATATATAAATATCAACAACCATGACCCGAGAACAAACATCTGTGTTCATCACACAAATGAATGCCCCGGCCAGGACTCGAACCTGGGACCTCCGGCGTATGAGACAGGGCTACTGACCACTACGCTACTCGTCCGTAATATTGTGTTTAGAATACAAAAACTTACCCTTCAAAATGTTTTTATGTGTTTCATTTCTTAGTAAGATTAGTGATTTATTTTGTTAACTTCATATAAAATCAATCGATTCTTAAAGTATTTAATTATTAGCTTATCTTAGGTGAAATATTTAAAAGTTACCTCCTAGCTACATATTCCTGCTGGGTATAAGTTTTATAAAAGTAATTCAATTCCTGAAACATTTCTTAAATAAAAACTTTGTTATGGTTCACATAGACAATTATCAAAATACAGTCTTACTATTTTGTGATGACCCTGTTGTGCGACCACCACAATACAACTATCTCTGTATTTGGTAATAAAAAGTTGTGCTATATTTCAGTGATAGTGAGTTGTTAAGTCACATTTATCACAACATGTAGCCAAGGCCACCTTTTCATTCAGTTTAATAAGCATAGTGGATTAAATATGGTAAGTCAGTACCAGATTTCAAACTCTGATGTTATAATTATTTTTATTTCAATTGATTTTAGGATAAGGTTTGAAAAGGACAAGAAATGATTATTTTTTTCTGAGTAGTTTTCAGCTTATACTGGTGCACCAGTTACTTTTATGGGACATGAAATTGTTGAAGTTTTTCTGTGCAAACTTCAAATTTCAAAAAAATATATTTTCAGTTGCCATTTGAGCCAGTCCTAGCAAAATGCTAGCAGTATGTTTGCAAACAGCGCAATTTTTGTCCGCATTCACAATGAGATTGTGTTGCTTTCTTTACCAAATTTTATATCTACTACATAATGTAAACTCTTCATAGTTTTTCGGCAAAATCCTCTACTATATGTTTCTTTACAGTTGACGATCTTAGAGCTACCAGGTGCCTTGATTCATGTAACTCTGTGGCAGTGATAAACGTTTGTGAGGTGCTGGAATAAAATAACAAAATAAAAAAAAATTATAAATACCATAATAATATGTCGGAATAGATTAATAAGCTCTTTTTATGTTATCAGTCTGAGTAACGTTTAATTTCTGTTTTGTTTATAACTGGAAGAATGGTATTGCTGATGATTTCTCTGTATGATTCGTTTGATGGTAATATAATTGATTCTTTATCTTCGATATTTTCAGAACCGTCGATATTAGACTTCTTGTCATAGAGCTCCAGTCTGAAAAATAATAAAGTATGTATATTTCAACTTCTGTCTATACAAAAACATAATTCATACATTAATGAACTTCTTTATTGTATTGGCCATTCTTTTTTATTTATTTAACAGTTTTTGTACACACATATGAAAACAATATAAAATACCTTAAGAACTAAATATGTATAAAGGTACGGCTTATTTCTAAAAGAAATCTCTTCCAGCCGACCTGTGAGAGAAGAGATTAGTTTATATCGAAGTAGTGTGTACCTACTTTAAACATACATAAATTATATACTTAACACCGTAAATAAACTTACATATACTCATATACAAATATAAATAAAATAAAATATATACAATCTAAAGTTATTTAAAAGGAAAACTTATAAATGCCAAAACAATAAAAAACTTACTTAATAAGGGAAAAGTAGTGGTCTTTAACTCTTTTTTAAAGATGAGTAGTGTTTCTGACCCGCGGATATTATTAGGTCTTTACCTATGAAATTGCCGTTTTTCACGAAATAAATGAAGTGTAATTTTTTTATATTTTTTTATTTCTATTAATCAAAATAATCACCCATGCAATCAATGCATCTTTGCCAACGCATTGGTAGCTTATTGATGCCTTTCTTGAAGAAATCAGCTGGACGGGAACAAATTCTTCAGAGGCATTTTGTAATGCCTCTCGGGTATTGAATGTTTTTCTCGCCAAGAAGTTATCCAAATTCTGGAAAAAGTAGAAATCTGTAGGCGCAAGGTCTGGTGAGTACGGCGGATGACGGAGAACTTCCAACCCCAACTCTTGTAGCTTGGAGACCGTCTGCTGTGCAGTATGAGGTCGCGCGTTGTCGTGCAGGAGCAGTGGAGCCGAACGATTGACCAAAGCTGGTTGGAGACGTGCGAGCTTCTCCATCATTGTCTTCAGTTCTTCACGGTACACACTTCCGTTTGGCAAAATGCTGTGATGAATTACATCCGCGTTAGACCACCAAACAGTGACCATCACTTTTCTAGGGGTAAGTTTTCGTTTAGGGCATTGTTTGGGTGCTGAACCAGGGTCCAACCAACTTGCTGAGCGCTTACGATTGTCAAACAGGATCCATTTCTCGTCACAAGTAACAATGCGGTTCAGAATTCCTTCATTTGTATGCCTGCTGAGCAGTGCAAGGTACGTCTCCACGCGTACTTCGCGCTGGCGGTCATTGAGTTCGTGGGGTACCCATTTGTCAAGCTTTTTTATCTTGCCAATTTGACGCAAATGGACCAATATTGTTTTGATGCTAACGTCGAAAGCTGCTGCTTATTCAGCCGTGGATTGAGTTTCATTAGCTTCCACAATTGCCTTTAATTCGTCATTGTCGACCAAAGTTTTCGGACGATCACGGGGTTAATTTTTCAGGTCAAAATTTCCAGAACGGAAGTGGGTAAACCAATAACGGGTGGTGCGTTCGTTTGTAGTGTTCGCTCCGTAAACGTCGTTGATGTTGCGTGCCGCTTGTGCCGCTTTGCTGCCACGACGGTACTCATACTCCATAATTACTCGAATTTTTAACTTATCCATGATGACGAAAAATGTTCGAATGCGTTGAAAACTAAACACTAACTATTAAACAAATGACGATTTTAGAAAAAGAATTCCATGTTTGTCAAATAAAATTTATTTGAAATTAGAATTATCAGTCAAAAAAGAATATATTTTCATTTGAAATGGCCAGTACGGCAAAACGGCAGTTTCATAGGTAAAGACCTATTATAAGACAGTGAATTCCACAATCTGACTGCATAAACGGTAAATGAATTGGAGAAAAAGTCGGGTTTATGTGGATGTATGTGAAGGAGAGTACGCTTATGTGCTCTGCATGGCGCCTCTTTCAAATGGGTAAAAGAAAATCGTTCGCGAAGATATTGCGGGGAGTTAGGATTATAGAGAACATTAAAAAGGAGGCAGAGGATTCGCATGTTTCTACGAAGTCGGATAGGAAGCCATAAAAGTTGGTTACGGAACTCCGATACATGATCATGCTTTTTAAGTCCGAATATGAATCGTATCGAGAGATTTTGTAAACGTTCCAGTTTATTTAGAAGCTCCTCAGAAACATCTAAGTAGCAGACGTCTGCATAATCAATGATGGGTTGGATGAGACTTTGAGCAAGGGAGATTTTAGTCGATAAGGGAAGGAAGGTTTGGAGGATTTTTAAGGTATGTATTGAATGATGAACTCTACGACTGATCTCGCCAAGTGAGATAAGAATCAAAAATTACACCCAAGTTTCTGGCTGTGTCAGTGAAATCAATCCGAGTGCCATCAAATACAATAGGAGGAAGATCATCGGATAAAGTAATGCAACCGCGCATGTATCGACTACCTAGGATCATGGCTTGAGACTTGCTAGGATTTACACGTAATCCAAAATCACTTACGTGACTGAGATCGTCACTAATAGCGGAAATGGCTGCGCCAACATCGCAAACAGGAAAATGACGGTAAATCTGCAAGTCGTCAGCGTAAAGATGAAAGTTACATGAAAGGACAGAAGTTAGAAAGTTAATAAAAACAGAGAAGAGTAATGGAGAGAGAACGCCACCCTGAGGCTCGCCCGCAATGAGATCACACCGGTGAGAGTATGAATCATCTAGGCGGACACGCTGAGACCTGCCTCGAAGATAGGAATCAAACCAAGCCACCGCAGAAGAAGAAACGTTAAGCGATTGCAACATACCGAGAACCATATCAAAATCCACTGAGTTAAAAGCATTACTGAAATCTAGCAGAATCAGTAGTGTGAGAGATCCATTTTCCATAGCCCAGCGTATGTCATCTGTCACATTGCTGATACTGTGCTGTGGCCCGGTTGCAATCCAGATTGGAAACGGCTTAGCAAATTGTTGCAAGTAACGAATGCCAACAGTTGACTATGGACAATGTGTTCAAGGACTTTGGACAAGAAGCATAGAATGGAAATGGGACGAAAGTGGCTAGGGTTTGACACTTTAGGAAGTGGTATAACGTGAGTTGTTTTCCCAGCTGTAGGGAAAGTATTGGTAGCTAAAGAATGGTTCAAAATATGGGTGAGTATAGGTAATACAAAAGGTAAGATCAAAGTGATCATTTTGGAGCACACATTGTCATTACCAATAGCTGCTGACAAGATGGAGATAATGGATTTCTTAACACAGTCCTCAGAAATGGCTGAAAAGTTAAACGGCTGATAAAAGGTGGAAGTATCGGACCATGCACTTAAGGTATCGGTTTTTATATCAGGTGTAAGAGTAGATGGTGGATTGGAAAAGTATGTGTTCAAAGAGTTGAGGTCAAAGGTATTAAAAAAGACAGGAGATTTACCAATCCCTACCGATTTAAGGAATTTCCAAACTTCTGCAGTGGTATGGTTGACTAGAGAATTATGAAATTATCTCTTGGCGTCGCGACATAGACGGTTGCATAGATTACGGAGATTTTTGAAGTCAGTGAGATTATGATCGGAAGGACGACGTTTATACCTCGATTTCGTTTTGTCGCGTAATGAAATGGTTTTCTTAATAAAGTCCGACAACCAGGGCGCAGGACTGTGTTTTATTTTGATGCTTTTCAGGGGAGCATGACGGTCATACAACTCTAAAAGCAAGGCGTTAAAGTTAGATATTTTTGCGTCCATGTTATCGGTACTAAATACAGACGACCAGTCAATGGTACGCGCATCGTACTGCAGTGAATCGACGTTGATGTTTGTGCAGTTGCGGAGTATTCGAGTTTTGGATTTAGGTTTAGGGAGACGAATGCGATAGGACAGGAATATTAAATCATGGTAGGAAAAAGTCAATTGACCATGATCGGAAAGATTACGAGGAGATTACACTATCATGAGGTCTATTAGGGATGGAACACAATTGGGAAAGTTTTGAGAGGGAGAGAGAGGCAGAAGAGATAGATTAAAGGAAGTGAGAAGATAATAATAATAATATAATAATAAAGTTTATTTATTTCTCCTCACAACATACTTAATATTAAAACAATTCATAAGCTATACATATATAACTATTTTTAGTAAAATCTAGTATAGTGCGGAGCTGGTGCCCGAAGTAGGTTAAATCCTGTATTACGGGACACCAGATCCTCGCCCCCATATTCATTAAAATAATGATTTTCAAGGAACCTATTTCTGTAAATAAATTTTAACAATATTTTTCCACAATACTTTATCTTTAGATGTATTTTAAAACTTAATAATAATCTATACTAAGATTACTACAACGTTAAAAGTACCATGAGTACAACTAAATAAACTTATATAAATCAAAGCCAAATCAAAAAGCCCAGAAAAAAAAATTATGTATCGCAGGGTGGGTAGAAATACATAACGTCCAGTACAATTATCAGTTTTGAAACAATATTCGATCAATTTCAACATCGATATCTCTGATACATATATAATGCTTTGACGGTAGATTTAAAATGACGTGTGGTCCAAGTTCTAAGATTTAAATCTTATAAAGTTATAATATCTTTTTTCATGGATATTATAACTTTATTCGGGATAAACAAATAATTATTTTGCAATTAGTTTGTTTATAAATATTGTTCTGATAATTAGGTATTTTGGTAGTAATTAATGATTAACTTCAATACTATACAAGTTTAATTTATAAAATTTTAAAACATTTTGTAAACGTTGAGAAAAAAAAAATTATGTATATCCTTTATTTATTTAGCAGCCTTCTGTTCTAATATGAAGCGTTGTAAGTGCAAATTTTATGTGCGCGTGTGTGTGTGTGTGTGTGAAAGTGTGTGTGTGTATGTGTGTGTGTGTAAGTGTTAAAGTTGTTTGACTCCTTATATGTGTATTATAAAGAGCTATATACATTACATTTAAGTATTTATACGGGTGATATTTTGTGACCATTTTAGATTTAGTATTTCGTTAGTCATAGGTTGAGTGGTCTAATAGTTTAATAATTTTTCTGTTGCATTGTAGTCTAGACTTTGTAGGTATTCTTAAATGCGTATTTTACATTTATTCTTTGTGAGTGAGTAGATTGACAGGACTCTGTTTAATTTGTTATAAAGGTTATCACTTTGGTAACAGAAAAATCGATGAGAAAAGCTAGTATTAAATTTTTTAATATCGCACACCCTATACTTTCTACGAGTGTTGTTTATTTTATAAGATTGAAAGGTGATCTGAGAGTGTTTTTTGATAACAGTGTTGAGTACAAATAGCTGCCGGACTGTTAAGACTTTCGCAACTTTGTATACATCTATTGTTGGATGATGATACGATAGAAAGTAGCTTCCTTTTAAAAGCAATCTTTGAGCCCTTTCTAGCTTAAGAAAATGGGTTTATGCAGATCTACCCAATGACGTTATACAATAAGTATAACATTTCTTCATATCACTCCTTGGTCCGCTATATGCCGAAGATTTTTAAAAATTACTATTAATTTACGTGTTCTTGCCGCAAGTGTTTCTATATGGCTGTTAAAATTAAGTTTATTATCAATTGTAATACCTAAGTATTTTATAGTTTGAGTTCTTTGTATGTTAACACAACAACATTTTTTAGTAATGGACCTTTTGCAGGTGTGGGTCTGGCGCAATATAACGATTGGAAAAAGTGCTAGATTCCGTATTTTTTAAAGAAAACATAATATATTTGGTTTTTTCCACATTAACACTAAGTAAATTATTGTTTAGCCAATTTGTAACTATATCAAAGCCTCGCTGGGCATTTTCGAATACTTCCTCCCATGTTTTACCAGTGAAAAGCAAGGATGTGTCATCTGCAAAAGTTATTATTTTAGAATTTGTAATTTTCAGTTGGCAAAAGTCATTTATATACACTAGGAATAATGTAGGGCCTAGTATGCTACCTTGAGGCACGCCAAAAAGTACGGGACTTGCATCACTGGTAAGGTTATTTATTTTAACACATTGTGTCCTATTAGTTAAATAGCTTTCAAAAAGTTTCAGGTGGAGGCCCCTTATACCAATATATTCCATTTTTTTAATCAGAATCAGGATAGAAACTGTGTCGAATGCTTTTGCAAGGTCTAGAAAAATTGCAATCGTTTTCTTTTTCGTATCCATGTTATTTGCAATGTAGTTTGATAATTCGTGAACTGCATCTGAGGTGGATTTATTTGACCTAAAACCGAACTGTGAATCTGAAAAAAGGTTGTTTTTTTCCAGATATAGTACTAATCTTTTATTCATAATGCGTTCGAGTATTTTAGACAGAGCCGGTAGAATGGAAATCGGTCTATAATTATTGACACAGCTTCTATCCCCAGATTTGTGAATTGGATGGATTCTGGACCTTTTAAAGGCGGTTGGAAACACTCCAGTTGAAAGAGCTAAGTTACAGATGTAGTTAATAGGAGTTGTTAATATGTCTTTGTTTGCTTTTAAAATATCAGTGGAAATCATATCTAACCCAATTACAGTGCTACTTTTTAATTCAGTTGTAACCATTTGGACCTCATTTTCATCCGTAGGCAGCATTACAAGAGATTTTAAATTAGGATTTTTTTTTACGATTAACGGCGGGATTTTGTTTACTGGAATGTTATCGGCTAGCCTATTTTCTACGTTAGCAAAAAAGTGATTAACTGTATTTAATGATTCAAGTGGGTTTGCCATGTCGATTAATACAATTGCACTGTCTTTTTGTTTTGCCGTGTAGGTTATTTCTTTCACAGTTTTCCACAATTTTTTGTTATCTTTTCTTGCTTTCTGAAGTTCGTTCTTTTCAAAGTCTTTCTTTGGTTTTTTTAATAGTGTACAACAATAATTCCTATATCTCTTATAAGTAATGTGTAACATATTATATGGATTTGTTTTAAACTGTTTGTAGAGCCTGTCGCGATGTTTAATACATCTCAATATGCCTGGAGTAACCCAGGGTTTTAAAATCCGTTTGCGATTTGAAGTTTTAATTTCTGTTGTATTTGCTACAATTAATGAGTGAAGTATAGTGATAAAAACATCTGTAGCTTCATTTACGTCTGTTAGTTGGTATATTGGACTAAAATCTTTAATTTAATTATAGTTATTCAAATTAGTATGATTGATGCGGTTAAATATATTAGCAGGTTTTAATTGTTTTTCTTTGGTAATGTATAAGGCAACACTATTGTGATCTGTAAGGGTGGTCTGAAGGACTAGACAATGAGCAGAACATCTATGTTTCAATAAAACGTGGTCTAGACAGGTTTTGTTATGTGTGGGTAATGTATGTCCTGGTAATATACCGTGAAATGATAGTATATCTAGGTAGTGATTTTTGTATTTGTCTGTACCATGGTCAGATATGTCTATGTTAATGTCCCCAACAATTATAATATTTTGGGATCCTGAATATCTTTGCATGATACCGTTCAAAGACTCAATAAATATAGTAGCGTTTTTATAACCTGGTGGACGATAGATAGCTAATACAACAGTATTAGTGTTTGTTTCGATTTCAATACAATTGGCCTCCAAGATTGGAATTTTTAACTTTTAAACTTAGAAAAAGCCACTTGTTCCAAAGGGTAGCTTTTTCTAAGTATTCTAGTTTTGATTCAAGAGTTTGGATATGTATTTTATGCTGTTTATTTTTTTGCTCTAAATATTTAGTTTTATTTAATATATCATCATATTTATCAGATAGATGCTGGATTAAAATTTGTATGTCTTGGTAATGATCAATAACAGCATCCATAGTAGATTTGAGTTGCTCGAATTTTTCTTCCTGTTGATTTCTTAATTCTTCGATCATGGTCTTAATTTTAGATTGCTATTGCTCTCTGTTTGTTCATCCAGTCTTCGTTTAGTCCTTCTCGTTGCGACGGTATCCGTTTTATCTTTCTGTTTTACAACATCTGGTGCTGAATCTGAGCCGTGATGTTTTGGCGTTAGGTTTTTACTATCACCTTTGGGTGGAGTACGTTGAGTAGACATTTTTTTGTCTTTTGTTATTTCAAAACCTAGTCCAACTCGTATAAAGATAAATCGCTTCCGGTTATGGCTTGTGGCAAGTGATATTCTCGATTACGCCTCAACGCAGCGTCAGCTATCTTCTTCTCAACTACTGCTGTCTTTTTCACACCACTGCGATTGCTCTTGAGTGATTATGAGCGCCTAGTAATTCACACAATTAAATTATGATAACTTTTGCGAATATATGTTTAAAATTTACAAACTTGCGCACGTCTAGTCACTTTCGTGGTCCGGGGGAGAGAGGAGAAAGGGATTCCAGTCTGCGCGATCGAGAGTTGTTTTTGATCATGCACGTGTTGAAGTTACCTAAAACAAGTACATGATCGTAATTGAACAGAAGGCGTTAAAAAAATTCTCAATGCTATCGAAATACTCAACATACATATTGGGGCTGTAAAAAACTGTGAGGAGAATTTTAGTATGTCGTGTTATTACTTCGATAACAAGATGTTCAGCAGATCCTGAGTAAGAAGTTGGCGAGGCACTCACAATACTATATGGGATATCCGCACGAAGGTAAATTGCCACACCTCCACCACCCTTACCAGTACGATCGTTGCGTATCAACACAAATCCTGGAAGAGAGTAGGTAGGAAGGGAGTGGTTCTTTCCCTTCAACAAGGTCTGCTTTTTTGCTTCCTATTTCTCTTACACATCACGTTATACACATTCCTTTCACAATCCATAACAATTTTCATTTAGAAAATGTTGACAAACAATCAGAGAGAAACCGCAAATATCTTGACAAGGGAGTAAACTACGTCAGCACCACGGTCGTATCGGGTGGCAGTCTGCTTCGTCAATGCCCTGTGCCTGACCCATAGTGGGCGGCAGGTACCCTTTGGTGGTTGGTGTGCTTTGCATCTGTCCCATATTGGGTAGCAGTAACATCTTCGTCGGTACTCTGCGTCTGACCCATAATAGCCCATCTCGCCATCTCGCACAAAATTCCTATAGCTCAACACTTAAGCCCATGATGAATTTAAAAAAGAATCTTATATTTTTCTTTGCCGCTTAGGTAACTAAACAATTGGCTGGCAAACGTACGCTCACAATCGCGTGTCTATGAGTGCAGAGCCAATGAAGCAACGACGCATTTGAAGCACGGCTTTTAAACACCAGTTATCTCTTTTGCACGATTGTCTCTGTTTTACTTTAGAGGCTTTTAAGGTCAACGGGTATTAGTCTGATGTGCTGCTGTCTGTAATTATCCTTAATTTAGTTTTAAGAATTTAAGAAACTCTAAAAACTAAATTAAGGATAACTCAAGGGAAAGATATAGAAAGTATTTTATATTAGATATTTTTTATATATACAAGATATTTTATACGTGTACCCTCTTTATATGAATAATCTGATATTTGAACGATATTTTATATACTTGCAACCACTCATACCTAGCTTATTACATAGGTAGCTGAACATTTAATTTATTTCAACTTGAAGTTTTGAACTGTTAAAAATACTTCATGGTCATACCGGTTACGACAAAAAAATATTTTGAAGTAGGCTTAATATGGCCGCCAAAATGTCATTCAAAAAAAAATGTCAGCATAAAAATGAGATAAATATACAAAAACATAAAAGATATTATTTATTGGTTTTTTCAAAATTTTGGTGAAAATGCCAAACCCAAGGCGACGTCGATTTTCTGTACAAAATGAGGTGGACAACAGGGAATCAGCGAAACCTCAGCATCTAAACTCACCCATAGCCCCACAGTAAGTGTAACCGTTAACACCCTTTTCATACACTGTATTAATATCTGTAAGTATCTGTTTGCTGCGATGAAAATGATCTGACGATCATTATATCTTCTCGAATGCAATATACATAGGTTGGAATCACATGCATTTGGTACACTGTCTGATACACTGTCTTCGACACTGTCTGACACGAAATCTAGCCAAACTAGCTTTGAATTAGACTTTTTTATATTATTTATCAATTAGAAAGTACGGATTATCACACTTGTCTATGACTAATTAAACTGATCTGGCATTATCCCACAGTATAAACTTTTGTTTTGTTGACAAGCCAATACTTTCATCATCTGTATATTTTTACTCTTCAACGGCCTATATTTGGCCACCTTGTTGATTGCAAACTTTTCATGATTCGATCATCGACAGTTGGCCATATCGTAAAATTTGTTTCTTACAATCTGGTTGATTTTCTACGATTTACTAATATGAAATTTAAATTAATAAAAAGCACAGAATAAACAAAAAAGTAAAAAAAAGCATACGTTGTCTGATACATCAGGTGTCTGATACATCCACGTGCGACACTGACACAAAAAAGATGCGTTTCCAAGGCCTCTGTCGGTGGTTAAACATAATAATGTATCGTTATCATATGATCAAGTAACCTTGGCAACTTTATAAAGTGGCCGCGCTTTTAGCTGACCATATCGACTACCAGTGAAATGGTAGAGCATTGCAAATGATTTAGCATTTCATGATGTGGCTAATTTTACAATATAGCAACGACATAGAGAGTTTAAAAAATAATGAGAATATATTTATTAAAACTGTAGGTTCACATGATAAAAATCCTTATAAATTGTATTCTGAAATATGTAACTGTTTAGGCAGCCTGAAAAACAATAAAGTATTCTTCCTAGGTATTTCAAATAATAATTAGTTATTTAAACTTAGACAAGCTGAATAGAAATGTTTTACTTTTGTGTAAAAATTATTCTGATTGTCAATACATTGACCTTTTATTTGAAGTCACATAAAAACTTGTTAGATGCACTGTGTAGCGTTTTGAATACAGCAATTGACGCCGAAAGCTATAAAAATGAATAAATTAATGGATTTAAAAATAAAATACGAAAATCAACTCATAAACTATCTAAAACGTGTTCCCCAAAAAAAGGTACTATTCCATTCAATTTCCAAAATATGCTTGGCAGCACTGTAAATAAAAATTATTCAATGACGTCTACTATACAAAAGTCTAAACAAACAATTCTAGATTATTTTTAACCAATATCGAAAGCATTTTTTCGAGCCACAACATAACTCCACTGTATCGCTGACTCATCTTCATCAAAACATTGCAGGTATGTTAGGCAAAATTGACTTCATAGAATTTACTTTGCAAGAGTTTATGAAGAAACATACCAAAATTGACTTTCTGTGCCATACCGAAACATTTGTTAAACATGGTTCCGATTTTAATATTAAATTAAAAAATCATAAATTGGCAGTCTCTTTTTGTAAAAAATACCAAAAACGTGGCGGTACATGTATATTTTTTCATAAAGATAGAGACTATTTATCTCTGGACTTATCCCAATGTAATTAAACCGCTTAAAATTAATTTTGAATATTGTGCAGTTAAAATTCCATCCTTAAATCTGATAATAGTCTGTCTATACAGAACACCAAATTTAGACTGTAATTTGTTTTTAAACAGCTTGGAAGTTATACTAGCAAAACTTAATCAAAAAAGAAATTATAATCTTCTCATTTGTGGAGATTGGAACACTAGTTCATTAAAAAGCAACCCTATGACTGACGAACTTAGGCAATATTGCTTAATAATAACCTATCAAACCACATTACCACACCTACTCGAAAATTAACTTGTATAGACTTAATTGCTAGTAACATATCAAATGGAAAACTCTACATCTAGCGTTATCAGATCATGAGACTTCACAAACCATGACATTGGAATTAGAGGAAAAGTCTAAATCACCTAGGCTTCCTAAAATGTGGTTTGAAAAACGTAGGGATTATTAGAAGGATAATGTTAAAAAAATGTATGCTGCAGTATCCTCATTATCATTTGACGATGTCCTTACTCAAAATAACACAAAACATATTTCACGACTAATTAATACTATTTTACAGTTTATGTTTTCCAGAAATAACGGTAAAAAAATTTGATAAACCAGGTAGAATAAACTGGCTAACAAAGGGTTTGAGAAAAAGTTGTACCACAAAAAGAGTTCTTTACTTAAAATTAAAGTTGTCTTATAGCAATATAATAAGAAATAAAAATCACTATGTAAAGTACACGAAAATCTTGAAACAATGTATAGCCCAATATCAAGCAAAATCAAATACGAACTACATAAAAAAATGCACCAAACACTTGCAAAGTCGCATGGAATTTAATAAATTCTAAGACAGGGCCACAGCCTAGTAACCGATTTATAAATTCGATCATTTTTGAACAACAGTCTTATAAAATGCGTTTCATATTGCTAAGACATTCAATAATTTCTTTATTAACACTAGTTGCAAAACTAATAATTATCAAAGTAGTTGCAATGCTCACCTTTCTGTGAGTCAGTGTATATTTTTAACGCTAGTTGCACCAGAGGTCCATAAGATTATTAAAAGTTTAAAAAATACGCACGCAGCGGGATACAATAATACAAATACTAAAATTATAAACATTTGTTCCCTTATTTTACTTTTTTTTTATTGAAAACGGATTAGACGTTTGTTTCTATCTCACCTGATGGAAAGTGACGACGAAGACGAAGGTGTTACACGGCTATCCACGAGATACCTATTCACTCGACGCTTGAAAGAACTAGGACTATAGTTTTCTGGAAAAACAGACGCAGGCGTTCGTTCCACACCTTGGCAACCCGCACCAAAAAGGAACTATCGAAGCCTTTGGTTCGACTTGTTGGGATATCTACCATAAAGGGATGGAAGGCCTGTCTGCGTCTAGTAGTCCAATGTAAGAAGGGTGTGGATTCAACCTGATCAATAAGAGCATTCGCGCACGCTCCAAAATGTAATCTGTAGAAGACTGCTAAACTGGGAACTTTCCGACGATGGTCGAGGCTTTGCAGTTTTTTCTTGGTGAAGTCAAAGTTGTTAATTATTTTTCGGGCTCTTCGGTCAACTGCGTCCATCGCTTCTAGTTGGTACTTTGCAGAACGATCCCAAAGGTGGCTACAGTACTCCATACAAGATCGAACTTGAGCTGTGTACAAATTAAGTAGCTGTTCAAGGCTGAAGTACCGTCGGACCTTCGAGATGATTCCCAACTTCCTTGAAGCAGTTTGAGCCATGGACACAATATGTTGCCCGAAGTTTAGTTGGGACGATATAGTTACGCCCAGAAGCCCTAGGTGGTCGGTTAAGGGTACAGAAATATTTTGGAAAGTGGCCGTTAGGTCGAAACTGCTCTTTTTGGCTGAGAATAAACACGTGTGTTTTAATAAACCTGCGTTTTGGACTCGCCCCAATTGGACACTTTCTTTAAGGCCAAATCCACCCGCTCAATCATGGACTCTCTCAAAGGCCGGATTTCTTGAGGACTCGCTCGCGCAAACGATACATACATGTGAGCTAGTGAAGTTTAAAAATTTGGTAGATGAGCACAAACTGTTTTTGAAAAACATCGTTTGCCAGGATTATCGTCCTATTCAACAAATATATGAAGAACTTGACAAAAAACTTCAAAATAAAATATCTAACGCTGAATACCATCACATTTCTGCACTCGAATCGACAAAGAACACGTTATATAGGGCAGTAAAGTCTTATTTAAATGTTGATCGGCTACAACATACCAGTGGCGAGACTATATATAACTGTACCAGAAGTTTTGGGTAAAAAAATTCGTTTGTGAAGATGGTTAAAGTGAGAAAATTTGGATAATTGCAACATGTTTAGCAAATAAGCTTTTAAAGAAGCCCGGATCCTATTACGCAGATGGTACTTTTATGTACGCGCCACTTCCATTTTATCGATTTTACGTCTTTTACTTGGACATAAATTCCAGTAAAAAGTGTACAAGTATAATTCCAGTAATAAATACCTTATTGCCTAATAAGTCCCAAGAGACTAATTCTGTTTAACACTTTAAAAGAAAAATTGGGTACAGTCATACAAACATTTAAGAGCGATTACGAAATGGCTCAAATAATGCTGTAAAGTCAGTTTTTCCCCAAGCAGAAATAACAGGATGTCATAAACATTATAATGCGACAATATGGAAAAATGCAGAATAGAAAGGGTTACTACGCACTAGAGATAGTAGAAATGTTGCAAGAATTACTGCAAAGATAGCGTTGGTGCCGGCCAGCCAAATCCCTGCAGCTTGGGGATATGTTTTGAGTATAGCTCCGGATAGCCAAGAAATGGAAAATTTTAGGCGATATTACGAAAACCAATGTTACCCAAAAATGCCACCTTCGATGCTGAGGTGCGCTCACCAAAGCCATCGTACAACTGACGCAGTGGAAGGGTGGCACCGTCGTATAAATGCAGGTCGCATTTTTTTTTTTTTTTTTTTTTTGTTCCCCTCCGCGGGAAGGGCAGGAGGATAAAAATGCCCTGACGCATACTCTGGCGCGATTCCAAAGTTATGTGGGACTCGTCCCGACGCCTACCAGGACCATACTCACTAAAAACCCCCTGTCGGCTCGTGCATTTTTGCCACTCAGCCTTCATCTGAGCGACGGCCAATTGGAGAAAGAGGCCGCGCTAGCGGGGCCCAGAAGGGGTCACCCGCTGGGATTACATAGCACTGAAGGTGCTCAAAGCACTGAAGGTGAATACGTAGCACTGAAGGTGCTCAAAATGAAAATCAATAATTAAAACAAAAATTAAAAAATTGCAAAATAAAATTGAATTAACTCGCATTTACGTTAGTATTAGGATTTACGTTAGAATTAGAATTTACGTTAGAATTAGAATTTGCGGCCAGAAGGGCCTCGAGATCGCGTGACAGTCTGGTGGATGAGTACGCTTGCGCATTTCTAGGCGTAGCGACTTTGAACTTCGAGTCTAACACAGGAGTTGCATATGAGACAGAATCACGAACTAGAGAATTGGGATGGGTTTCGGAGCGTTTGAAGAACGCTTCAGAGAGTGTTTTGAGATATTGTTGTACTGTAGGCAGTTCAAGATCTCTATGCAAGTCCGCGTTACGCACGTACCACGGTGCGCCTGTGGCCCGGCGGCAAAAGAGGTTTTGAACTACCTGCAGTTTGTGCAGGAGGGAGGGTTTGGCGTGGGCAAAGATTGGCGAGGCATACGTCATGACGGGTCTAACGCAGACCTTGTAAAGTGTACGTTTGTTTCTGAAGGACATTTTACTTTTTCTACCTAACATGCTATTTAGGCGGACTAAATAGTGACGAGCGAGTTTCGAAACTCTTTCAACGTGTGGCTTGAAAGAAAGCGTCGGATCTAATGTGACGCCTAAGTATTTAGTACTGCGCTTCCAGGGGATGGGAATGCCTAACATTCGAACGTGGGGATCGCCATCGGGACGACGGCGTTTGTGGTCGAAGCGCATCGCAGAACTCTTTTCAGGGTTCACATCGATGCGCCATTCTTGAAACCATGCACCAAGGGCGTTTACGGCCTTTTGGAGTCTGGTTACAAGGCGCCGAACACCGTGGCCTTTGGTATAGAGTGCGGTGTCGTCAGCGAAGAGGGCGAGTTCGACGCCTTTCGGCGGGATGGGAATGTCGTTGGTGTACACGGTGTACAGCAGAGGGGCGAGGACTGAGCCTTGAGGGACTCCAGCCTTTATGGGACGAGGTGCAGAAAGCGTGCCTTCGTGTTTAAATCGAAACGTACGGTCTTTGAGAAACGACGCTATTAACCTGACTAGGCGATCCGGTAAGCCTATCTTGTAGAGTTTATAAACGAGACCGCTGTGCCAGACTTTATCGAAAGCCTTGGCTACGTCAAAGAAAACCGCTACTGTTTTATAACGACGCGGATAGAAACCGTCAAGTATATACTCGACGATTCGGTGGACTTGCTGAGGGCAGGAGTGTTTAGCGCGAAAGCCGAACTGATGGGGAATAATGAGAGGATCGCCATCCATTGGAAACAGATGGTTCCGCATTCGAGAAAGTATGACTCTCTCGAGAAGTTTAGACATTGCCTTGAGGAGGCTGATGGGTCTGTGATTAGCCGGGACGTTCAGAGGTTTGCCCGGCTTGGGAATGCCTATGACTGTCGCTTCTTTCCAAGCTTTAGGAAAGTAGCTATGGTCGAAGCAGGCATTGAAAATGATAGCTAACAAGGTAAGCATCTGTTGCGGTAGGTGCTTAAGTGCGTGGTTGGAAATTCCATCCGCACCCGGAGCCTTTTTGGACTTTTGATTTCTAATGAGAAGCAAGATTTCGTCATTAGAGACTGTGACAGGGTTGGCGGTGATGGGGAGAGAGTCTCTGCGAAGGACTTCGTCCTCCACCGCTTTGATGTGAGTGGGATTCGCGGGTTGCGTGCTGGGCGAGCATTGTGCGGCAATGCTGTCGGCGAAGCATTCGGCTTTCTCTTCGACTTCGAAGGCAGTAGTGCCATCGGGACGAGTGAGAGGAGGAACGTGAGAGACGGTGTCTACGCGTAAGGCTCGGGCCATGCTATAGTACGCTTGGTGGGACGGAGAGATATTCGCCATGAGATCGTTCATCTGAGCGTCTCGGAGTTCCGCGAGGCAAGACCTAACTTTACGTTGAAGCTGATTCGCAGCTGTTCTATAGGCGGGCGTGGGATATTTCTTGGCTCTCCGGAGAGCCGCGTTTTTAGCTTTAATAAGATTGCTAACGGCTAAGGGAAGCGTGGGTTTGCCTTGCTTAGCAACCTTTTCGTTGTCACTGATGGCTGAGTTGATAGCATCAGTGAGAGAATTTACTAATGAATCGATTTTATCCGGGCTATCTAATTGCTCGGGAGAGATCGCGAGTGGAGAGTTCGGAGCCTCTAAGGCTGAAACTAACGTATTTTTAAAACCTTTCCAATTGGTAAAGGTCTTAGGAGATGAGACGTTATCGTTCGGCGGTCCTAGCACGAGGGAAACGGGGCGATGGTCGGAGCCTAGGTCATCGAGCGGTTCGATAGACCTTAGGTCAAGATTGATACGCTTGATAATTGCAAAGTCGAGGATGTCAGGAGAGTAGGACGGGTTGTTGGGATAGTGAGTGGGAGTGACGGGGGATATGACATCTAGGTCAAGGGAGTTAGTGATGTCGAGGAGAGCGATACCGCTGGTGTTAGTCGATAGGCACGTCCAGTCAGTATGTTTGGAGTTAAAGTCTCCGAACATAATGACTGAATGGCCGAGGGCGAGAATGGCCTCAAAGTCGCTGCAGATTGGTCTGGTACCACTAGGTATGTAGATTGAAGCTATGATGATGGTCGGATGACCAGTCATAGCCAATCTACACACAGTGGCTTCCATGTTGAGGAGAGGAGGGGTAGGGAGAGGACAGCAGTGGAAGCCTCTTTTGTAATATATAGCGGTGCCGCCGAAACCGTCAGAGTTGGGCCTATCGTTACGAATAAACGCGTACTTAGGTATAGCGAATCCCCTGGAGCGGTTTGGAGTAAGCCATGTCTCCTGGAGAAGGAATAAGTCAGGTTCTTTGTTCTGAAGGAACAGTTTAATCTCGGGAAGGTTGGTATTAAGGCTACGAGCGTTAAAAGATACTAGGGATAAGCCCTTGGGTTTAATACGACTGGACGCGGGATTCGCGGGTCTAGACATTATAATTTATTATTTACGAATTTATAAATTAGAAAAGAATTTACAACGAACTTAGGAGCGAGTGATGCTCGGCTAAAGCAAATAAACGCTCTTGAGGAGAGCGGGCGGCTCGCAGTTTGCGTGCGAGCACGGAAATTTCGTTAATATCGACGTTTTGAATAACGTCGAATACGGTCTTCATGTCCTCAGCCAACGACGACTGAGGTGCGGAAGACGGAGAAGGACGCGACCCTACGGGAGCTACGGGAGCTGGGATAGGTCGGGAAGGTGCAGGCGGAACGGCCGGACGCTGCCTCCAAGACAGAGCCGGAGTAGGTGTCGGCTGAACGGGCTTTGCTTCCGGGGGACCCCGGTTGCGCAGCGGCGGGAAGTTGGCAGGAGTGAGCGGCGGCGCCGGTTTAGGCGCGACCCTCTTGGTGGTGGAGCGCGGAGCGCGCGGGCAACCCCTGTAGTTAGCTGTGTGGCCGGACTGGCCGCACAGCACACAGGCAGGGGGGGAAGTGGATTCGGGAGTGCGAGTGCACTCCTTAGTGAAGTGAGGATCCAGGCACTTTACGCACCTGGGGGGAGCTGAACAGTTAGCCGCTGCGTGGCCATATAGCTGGCAGCGGTGGCACTGCCCAGGGTGACCACGGGGGTTGGGACGCTCGACGGAGATATTTGAGAGTCCGCAAATTGTGCGAGCCTCTCTAAAGATCTCCCTCGAGTTGGGAGTATTCGACAGGATTACCAACGCTAAGGGAAAACGCCTGCCGCGGTTGGAGTGCATCTTGTGCACTGCTGTGACCGGGAAACCCTGAGACTTAAGGTCATCGAGGATGTCTTCGTTGCTGAGTTCGAACGGGACGCCCCGTAGTACTGCGCGGATCTTACGCTCCTCCGGGAGGGCGTAGGTGTGATACGCGATTTGGTTTAATCCGAGTAACCTGGTAAACGAGCGGAAGTCATCGACGGTCGCTATTTGAATCTTGATTGTATCGCCAGCGTTGGCGGCTTTTAAATAATTAATTTTGTGCACTTTGCACAAGTTTGAAACCGCGGTCCAGCGCGCTTTTTCACGCAGGAAGACGGGCGGAGGGAGCTGAGGCTTCGGCGGGATGGGAGCGCAGCGCGTCGCTGGCTTCGATGTGACCGACGGAGACGCGGTTACTACGAGCGATTTTAACGGCGCGGGGGCTGGTGTTGAAGACACCGGGGAGGGCTCGGGTATTGAAGATACCGAAGCTTTCTTAGAGCGCTTCTTGGAGCGCTTGGCGACGAGTTGAAACGCGGGCTCAGGAGAGCCGGTTAAGGTGACGGCATCTGACGACGTGTCAGACGCGGGTTCGGAGTCGCTCCCGGGAGCGGTACGCTTACGACGCGACGCGTGAGAGGATGCGACCGATTCGCAGTCCATCTCGGACGAGGCGGGAGACGCGGGAGAGCTTAAGACCTGAGGGGTCTCGACGTTGGAGGCCTGAGGGGCCGGGGTTGAGGCCTGAGGGGCCGGGGACGCGATAGATGCCTGTAAGGCCTGCGTTAGTATGTCATCGGGTATGCTGACGCCGGACGCGGCGAGCACCTGGGCGAATGACCTAAGAGCGTTAACAAGGTCCATTGGAGGGCTTGGGATAATATGAAATATATAAATATATAATGTATGCCTAGGTTCCCTAGCAAACCTAGCGCCTATTTATATGACAAATGCCTAGAATTCCTAAATAAAAATCTAGCGAACCCTAGCGGCAAACCTCCCTACCAGCGGTAGGGGGGCTGGGGAGAATAATTAAAACTAACAATAGTACGCCGAAGGCCGCTACCTAGAAACCTAAAAAAGGGTGCGCAGGTAAAGAGTTGACCGCGTTAGGGTCAACCTTTACCCACAGAAGGGACAAATACACACGAAAACACACAGATATGATAGAAATAAATATGGAAATAGGAGAGAAATAAATAAAATAGAGAAGAGAAATAAATAAAAATAAAAAGGACTGGTTCAGTACAAATTCGTTGTCACCGTTAAGTATCCTTTGCACTGAAACCAGACTACTTACGCTGGGCACAACACTGCACTCAGCACAAGCACAACACTACTTAGCACAGCACTTTGAAGACTAAGGGGCTTAGTCGCAAAGAAAAAATACGCACTTCGATAGCACTCAGACGGAGTAGAAAACCTTGAAAACCGTGGCACGGAACCAGCACGCTAGACTGTGACGTCAGTAGACTGAGCGCCACGGAATAGCGGGAAAGGACCGATCGACGGAGAACGGGGCTTGCACGTCCGAACTGGGCGGCGATCGGAGCGAGAATGCAGGTCGCATTCCAAAAAAGCCCAATTTATACATGTTCATTTATAAATTGAGGAAGGAAAGTAAATATTGGGACAATAAATATCTGAAAGGCTATTTAGAAACATTAAAACAAAAAATTGGCACAGAAAAGATATATCCTTTGATACAAATTATTAAAAGCTACTCGAAAAAATTGAAAGTAACGAGTTGACACTGCCACAATTAACAAAAAAAAAATTTTTTTTGCAATGTGTTTTCTAAAATTAATTTTTTGTTAATTAATGTTCATCTTCATTACCTACTTAAATTTAGTTTTATTGATTCAATTTGTATATTTTTATTATGACACTTTGATCTTCATTTATCAAAGTGTCATAATAACTTGTCATAAAAACTATGATAAATAATTTTCTGAAAAAAATTGACAACGAGATTGATACAATTTTACCGCAATTACAAGCATGTTCAGGTTATTTCAGTTAAGGTAAATTAAGTGTTTATTAAACGCACGGCATTTTTTTAAAAGCTTATTGCTCCGAGATATGTTTGAGAACTTGCTTGATTAATAAAATAAGTTGTGTTGTTTGTTCGTTTAAGGTTTAAGTTATGAATAATGTATGAATGAGTAGTATATGTATATACTCTATGTATATGCATAAATGTTTGGTATTCGTGTAGTGTATATATGTGTAATATATATATTTGATTATATTATATATTAATATATATGTGTGATTGTTGCTGTGTGATAGATATACAAAAACATGTAGGTATATAATGTACACAGATGGGGAAACAAAATTTGGAAATAGGTTATTACTTTTAGGCCAGCTTGTTTAACACTACAGTACACGCGCCCTATTTTATTACACGATTGCTCGCATGCTCTACCATAGTAGAAAAAGTAATTATGATTTTGGATATAACTAAAAGGTTTACAAAAAATAAAAACAAATTTAGATATGTTTTATCTTTATTATGAAATGTAATTCAAAGAAAAATTTACGAAATTAACGGTTACTTTACAAATTAGAAATATTATAAGAAACTCTTATGAAATAACAACTTTTTGGATAGATTAAGATCAAGTTCGATAAAATAATAAAGAAAAAAGACATTGAAGACATAAAACAGCTTGGTGATCAAGGCATATCCACCAGGCACATCGTTTACACCATTTTTTTGTGGAACCATTTCGGGCTCCAGAGCACATAAAATATTTGCCAACTATAACTCTCTTGTTTGAGTGATCATAAGATATCTGATAGGACACCCCCAAAAGGCTTTTTGTTTTTATTTTTAATTCCCGAGGAAGATAGTCAAGTGACGAACGTAACATCATGAGGGGTTTAGCCAGTTCAAATGACAAGTCAACTAGGAAATTTCGTCGTACTACAGTTTGCTGGCCTTTATTTAGTTGATGGATGATCAAAGCATTTATACCCGCTATATTCAAATAATTTCGGACCAGGAGGTCAAAATGTAATATTTTGCGATCCTACTCTGATTTCTGGTGGGCATTATTTACTCCATTATGTTCCATTCTTGGACTCGTAAACATTTTGACTTGTACGGGTCGATGATAGTACAGATTGAGGAACGTTTTCGTCTGATAAAATCTAAACACTTCGCGTTCGAGGTCGAACATCTCTTCCTGTGTAGGTATCGTCTTCTCCGTCATACGAGTCACTCTGGATAAGTTTGTCATCATTTGTCTCTTCCTCTAACCAGCACAAAATCCGGATATCCATACGAGGCTCCATTTTTCATAAGAGATCACTGAAACCATAATTAAAATGAATTATATTCAAAACAAGACAAGCTATTAAGTATATATTATCCAAAGTCACAGTTTTATAAATTTCAAAATACCGATTCAGAGTACCGAGAAGAATAAAAAGAATAGCGATTACTTTATGGCTTACCATAATTCACTTTTGTTACACCGGTGCTCACGTGTACTACTATGGTAGAATGCCGATTTTGACGGGAATTTGTGCAATGGTGCACCCATGCAGTCACTTATGACCTAGCACTGACCCGTTGCGTTATATTGTTTTTGAGGCTTATCTAGGGGCGCGGGTGGAATCACCAAAAAATTAAGGCATGGCGCGAAAAAATTTGAGGGTGCTCTATCATGGTAGACTGTGTAGACATGGTAGACATGGTACACTGTAGTGTAAAATCATTAATTGAAATTATAGCAATGGGCTGTGATGTTCATTTTTTACAACTATTGTGAAATTTTTGGTCCATACAAATTTGAAATTTAATTGTTTGCCTTTAATTTTTACTCTTTCAATAATTGTTTATTAGTACTTGTTAGATGTTCGTAAATATATATTTTACGGGTTTTGATGTCACCGCCCAAGCCTAGGTCCGCACTTATAAATGCCCGGAACTTGCGTGTTGTGGCGATAACGGCGTCCGTTTTTTTTTTTTTTTTTGGTTCCCCTCCACGGGAAGGGCAGGAGGACATAAAAAATGCTCTGACGCATACTCCGCGCGCGCGATCGAAGTTGTGTGGGACTCCTCCTGACGCCTACCAGAACCATACCCACTAAAAAACCCCCTGTCGGCTCGTGCAATTTTGCCACTCAGCCTTCATCTGAGCGACGGCCAATTGGAGAAAGAAGCCGGGGCCCTTAAGGGGTCGCCCGCTGAGATTTACATAGCACTGAAGGTGCTCAAAAATGAAAAGTAAATAAAAACATTAAAAATGAAAAGTAAATAAAAACATTAAAAATGAAAAGTAAAATTGCATTAATTCGGATTTACGTTAGAATTAGAATTTACGTTAGAATTAGGATTTGCGGCCTGAAGGGCCTCGAGAGCTAAAGTTAACTGCGTGGGTTCGCCCGTGTGCGCGTTTCTCGGCCTAGCGACTTTGAATTTCGAATCTAACAAAGGAGCAGTATATGAGACTGAATCTCGAACAAGATGATTGGGATGGGATTCGGCGCGTTTGAAGAACGATTCTGAGAGTGTTTTGAGGTGCTGTTGCACTGTAGGTAGTTCAAGATCTCTGTGCAGGTCCGCGTTGCGCACGTACCAAGGTGCGTCTGTGGCCCTGCGGCAGAAGAGATTTTGAACTACCTGCAGCTCATACAGGACGGAGGGATTGGTGTGGGCAAAGACTGGCGAAGCATATGACATGACGGGTCTAATGCAGACCTTATAGAGCGTACGATTATTTCTAAAAGACATTTTACTTTTTCTACCTATCATACTATTTAGGCGGCTTGAGTAGAAACGCGCGAGTTTCGTTACTCTATCGACGTGTGGCTTGAAAGAAAGCGTCTGATCTAAGGTGATGCCTAAGTATTTAATACTGCGCTTCCAGGGGATGGGAGTACCTAACATTCGAATGTGAGGATCGTTGTAGCGATTACGACGTTTGTGGTCGAATTGAATAGCAGAACTCTTTTCCGGGTTGACATCGATACGCCATTTTTGAAACCAAACACCGAGGGCGTTTACGGCCTTTTGGAGTCTGGTGATGTTATAGGGGATCCTTTGACCTTTAGTGTAAAGGGCGGTATCGTCTGCAAAGAGGGCGAGTTCGACGCCTTTCGGCGGGATGGGGATGTCGTTAGTGTACACGGTGTACAGCAGAGGGGCGAGGAATGAGCCTTGCGGGACTCCAGCCTTTATGGGACGAGGCGCGTGGAGCGTGCCTTCATGTTTGAATCGAAACGTACGGAGAAACGACGCGATTAATCTGACTAGGCGAACCGGTAAGCCTATTTTATAGAGTTTAAAAACGAGACCGCTGTGCCAGACTTTGTCGAATGCCTTGGCTACGTCAAAGAGAACCGCGATTGATTTTTTACGATGCGGATAGAATCCTTCGAGAATGTACTCGACGATTCGAAGGACTTGCTGAGGGCAGAAGTGCTTAGCGCGAAAGCCGAACTGGTGGGGAATAATGAGAGGGTCGCCATCCGTTGGAAACAGATGGTTCCGCATTCGAGAGAGTATGACTCTTTCGAGAAGTTTAGACATTGCCTTGAGGAGGCTGATGGGTCTGTGATTAGCCGGGACATTCAGAGGTTTACCCGGCTTGGGAATGCCTATGACTGTCGCTTCTTTCCAGGCTTTTGGAAAGTAGCTATCAGGCAGGTCGAAGCAGGCATTGAAGATGATAGCTAACAAGGTAAGCACCTGCTGAGGCAGGTGCTTAAGTGCGTGGTTGGAAATTCCATCCGCACCCGGAGCCTTTTTGGACTTTTGCTTTCTAATGAGAAGCAAGATTTCATCATTAGAGACTGTGACGGGGTCGTCGGTGATAGGGAGAGATTCTCTGCGGAGAACTTCGTCCTCCACCACCTGGATGTGGGAGGGATCCGCGGGTTGCGTGCTGGGCGAGCATTGTGCCGCTATGCTGTCGGTGAAGTATTCGGCTTTCTCTTCGACTTCGAAGGCAATGGTGCCGTCGGGACGAGTGAGAAGAGGAACGTGAGAGGCGGTGTCTACGCGTAAAGCTCGGGCCATTCGATAATACGCTTGGTGGGACGGGGAGATATTCTCCATGAGATCGTTAAACTGAGTGTCACGGAGTTCCGCGAGGTGAGACCTAACTTTACGTTGAAGCTGATTCGCAGCTGTTCTATATGCGGGCGTGGGATATTTCTTGGCTCTCCGGAGAGCCGCGTTCTTAGCTTTAATGAGATTGCTAACGGCTAAGGGAAGCGCGTGTTTGCCTTGCTTAGCAATAATTACGTTGTCGCTGATGGCTGAGTTGATAGCATCAGTGAGAGTATCGACTACTGAATCTATTTTAATCGGGCTATCTAATTGGTCGGGCGAAATCGTGAGCGGAGAGTTCGGTGCCTCTAAGGCTGAAACTAACGTATTTTGAAAGCCTTTCCAGTTGGTAAAGGTCTTAGGAGATGTGACGTTATCGTTAGGCGCGCCTAGCACGAGGGAGACGGGGCGATGGTCGGAGCCTAGGTCATCGAGCGGTTCGATGGACCTGAGATCAAGATTGATTCGCTTGATAATTGCAAAGTCGAGGATGTCAGGAGAATAGGTCGGGTTGTTGGGATAGTGAGTGGGAGTGATGGGGGATATGACGTCTAAGTCAAGCGAGTTAGTGATGTCGAGGAGAGCGATACCGCTGGTGTTGGTCGATAGGCACGTCCAGTCAGTATGTTTGGAGTTAAAGTCTCCGAACATAATGACTGAATGGCCGAGGGCGAGAATGGCCTCAAAGTCGCTGCGGATTGGTCTGGAGCCGCACGGTATGTAGACTGAAGCTATGATGATGGTCGGATGACCAGTCATAGCCAATCCACACACAGTGGCCTCCATGTTGAGGAGAGGAGGGGTAGGGAGAGGACAGCAATGGAAGCCTCTTTTGTAATATATAGCGGTGCCACCGTAACCGTCGGAGTTGGGCCTGTCGTTGCGAGTAAACGCGTACTTAGGAATAGCGTATCCCCTGGAGTGGTTTGGAGTAAGCCATGTCTCCTGGAGAAGGAATAAGTCAGGTTCTTTGTTCTGAAGGAACAGTTTAATCTCGGGAAGGTTGGTGCTAAGGCTACGAGCGATAAAAGATACTAGGATAAGCCCTTGGGTTTAATACGACTGGACGCGGGATTCGCGGGTCTAGACATTATAATTTATTATTTACGAATTTATACAAAAGTAAAAGAATCTTGAGGAGAGCGGGCGGCTCGCAGTTTGCGTGCGAGTACGGAAATTTCGTTAATGTCGACGTTTTGGATGACGTCGAACACGGTCTTCATGTCCTCAGCCAACGACGACTGAGGTGAAGATGACAAAGCGGGATGCGGCCCTACGGAAGCTACGGGAGCTGGGATGGGTCGGGAAGGTGCAGGCGGGACGGCCGGACGCTGCCTCCAAGACAGAGCCTGAGTAGGCGTCGGCTGAACGGGCTTTGCTTCCGGGGGACCCGGTTGCGCAGCGGCGGGAAGTTAGCGGGAGTGAGTGGCGGCGCCGGTTTAGGCGCGACCCTCTTGACGGTGGAGCGCGGAGCGCGCGGGCAACCCCTGTAGTTAGCAGTGTGGCCGGACTGGCAGACTGGCAGGGGGGAAGTGGAATTCAGGAGTGCGAGTGCACTCCTTTGTTATATGTGGATCCAGGCACTTAACGCACCTGGGGGGAGCTGAGCAGTTAGCCGCTGCGTGGCCATAGAGCTGGCAGCGGTGGCACTGCCCAGGATGACCGCGGGGGTTGGGACGCTCGACGGATTTGTTTGAGAGTCCGCAGATTGTGCGAGCCTCTCTGAAAATCTTCTTCGAGTTGGGAGTATTTGACAGGATTACTAAAGCTAAAGGAAAACGCCTACCGCGGTTGGAGTGCATCTTGTGCACTGCTACGGCCGGGAAACCCTGAGAATTAAGGTCCTCGAGAATGTCTTCGTTACTGAGTTCGAACGGGACGCCCCGTAGTACTGCGCGGATCTTACGCTCCTCCGGGAGGGCGTAGGTGTGATACGCGATTTGATTGATCGACAGAAGCCTAGTGAAAGACCGGAAGTCGTCGACGGTTGGTACTTGAATTTTAATTGTATCGCCAGCGTTGGCGGCTTTTAAGTAATTAATTTTGTGCTCTTTGCACAAGTTTGAAACCGCGGTCCAGCGCGCTTTATCACGCAGGAAGACGGAGGGCGGAGGGAGCTGAGGCTTCGGCGGGACGGGAGCGCAGCGCGTCGCTGGCTTCGATGGGACCGATGGAGACGCGGTTACTTCGAGCGATTTTAACGGCGCGGGGGCTGGTGTTGAAGACACCGGGGAGGGCTCGGGTATTGATGATACCGAAGCTTTCTTCGAGCGCTTCTTGGAGCGCTTGGTGACAAGTTTAAACGCGGGCTCAGGAGAGCCGGTTAAGGTGACGGCATCTAATGACGTATCAGACGCCGGTTCGGAGTCGCTCCCGGGAGCGGTACGCTTGCGACGCGACGCGTGAGAGGATGCGACCGATTCGCAGTCCATCTCGGACGAAGGCGGGAGACGAGGAAGAGCTGTAGACCTGAGGGGTCTCGACGTTGGAGGCCTGAGGGGCCGGAGTTGTAGCCTGAGGGGCTGGGGACGCGATAGATGCCTGTAAGGCCTGCGTTATTATGTCGTCTGATAAGTTGGCGCCGGACGCTACGAGCGCCTGGGCGAACGACCTAAGGATGTTTACAAGGTCCATTGGAGGGCTTGGTCCTACAATATATAATATATAAATGTATAAGAATGCCTAGGTTCCCTAGCAAACCTAGCACCTAAACCTCCCTACCCGCGGTAGGGGGGCTGGGGACGATGCGAAGTGGTGCCCCTAATTCGGACAGCACTGTACCGTCACCCTGGGAAAGGCCCAAGTGCAATGGGATCGGGTCAGCCGGTTTCTCCTTGGCCTGAATGGCCTTGGAAGCGCACCGGGGCAACGCTATCAGGCTTAGTTGTCACCGTTAAGTATCCACCTGATCGAACGCGAGTCTACTACGGAGTGTGTCGTCAATAAATTGACAACAAAAACCGGCCGTAGACCTGACGAAGTTGGGTTGCACTAAAAGTGCGGGATTGACTGCGTTACGACCGGCCGGAGCCGGCCGCAGAGCGAGTCTCTGACTACGTACAGGCGCCAAGCGTCAAGTACGCAGCCAGAAAGACAGCCCGAGTCTTGTGAACCACTATCGAATTTAATCGACCGTGGTAAGCTCAACCCTGTTGTTGCTGCACTCACCGAGGTGAGGTTTTTAATGCGAGGGGTGCACAGAGTGCAGGATTGACTACGTTACGACCGGCCGGGGCCGGCCGCAGAGCGAGTCTCTGACTACGTAGCAGGCGCCAAGCGTCAAGTACGCAGCCAGAAAAACAGCCCGAGCCTCGCGAACCACTAACGAATTTAATCGACCGCGGTAAGCTCAGCTCTGTTGTTGCTGTGCAAGAGACCGACTTACTTGCAGCCGATCGAAACCGGCCGCAGCGTAAGCCCTAAAGAGGCTAACAGCGTATGAGTATTGCGAACGAGTTGACGTCGTGAGACGACAATCGTGACTCAACAGCTGGAGCGACCGCGAACGCGTCCGAGCGGGGCCGGACGCAGAACGGATTTGAGAGTGGCGAGTATTGATACGAGAGAAGTCGTGAGACAACAATCGTGACTCGGCAGCCGGGAGCGACCTTCAACACGTCCGAACGGGTCCGGACGCAGATCGGGTCTGATGCACGGCGTCCTTAGTAGCTCGGTGTTTAAAGCCGCACACGATGGTTCGCGCGTTCTAGATGGCGGCGGATGCTTGGCGAGGCTGCACCCGATGCGCTAATTCAGTTTCAGCCGGAGCAACCTCAAGATCCAAGTGCTTAGATATTCTGACCACTACGTCCTCGGTGTTTGACTCCGGCACACCTACAATCTCAACGTTCTTTAGACGAGCCCACTGTTGCTGCCGTGCCATATCTATTTCGATAAGTTTAATGCGAGAATTGCAGTCAAATAAAACACGATTTAAAATGCTATTTTCTTCTTGGAAAGACTTATATCTGCAGAGAGTTTTGACGTCAAAACGTTTTACTATGTCATCATACTTATTGCTTAAAAAAGTAATGGAAGATTCTAATTTAGCTAACATATCTTTCATAGGCTTTAACCCACTTATTACGGGAAAAATTAAGATGCGCTATTTGTATGAACTTTTAATATAGTATTTAAGGTAATTAAAGTGTTACAAGAAAAATATTTAAAAAAATATTTCGACATCGGAAAAGCGGAAAATGGGTGTTTCTTAAAAGGCCCGCTAGTAAGATACGCTACTATTAGTTACGTAACTATTTTAGTGCAAATAAGAAAATAAATTGTTTTTTCGATTTAATATTAAAACTTAGTTGTATTTTAAAATTTTTATTTTATTTACTACATGAAAAAAGGATGGTTACATTATAATTATATTTTTGTATGATAATTTTCAAAACCTAACTTCGGATGCAAGTTTACTTTACACATGAAAATTTAGCTTTTTTGCGACACACGAGGCACCTCAGTCGGTCACTTGTATACCTAATGATATGACCTATGTTATCATATCGCGACTCCTCGTGATAGTTTTTCGAAACTCGACATCCCTTTTGATTACCTTCTTTCTTATAGGTTTCCAATAAATATTTGTTCTAATCCCAAAGTGATCATAATTTCCGCCATATTTTTTATAAATCTGCCATGCATTATTTACTGCCATGTTAAGGTAGTGGCATATAGGTAAAAAGTATCATTTCTTCCCACGAATATAAGTTCGGTGTGAACCCATATTTTGTTCAGACCGGACTACTTCACCCATATTTTCATTATAAGCTTGGATGGTAGCAGGTTGATCAGCTAATATATATTTCTTTTGTTGTTGAGAAAATCTTTTTATCCTACTATGTCTTTTGCAGTAAAATTTTCTTGATGCAACTGTCACCACACTATTGTCATGCCATTTTCACACCACTATTTCTTCTGGTATTAAGAACTGAAACCTGTTCTTTGAAATAATCGGTGTAGAAGAGATTTGTGAAGAGATATTGGTGACAGCAGACGTACTAGTGATCCGCCTTCTTTTGGCTTATTGGGCAATAGGCATGTTGTGTTCGTCTGAGGACTCACAATCTCCAAGGTGAGCTTCAGCTTCTATTCGCAGTACACTGGAAACATTAAAATAAAAAAGCTATATCCACATTATTGTTAGTAATTTTATTTTCTCATGGTCCGTCATCGAGGCCGTGCTCTTGAAGCAGTTGGGCTTGCAGTTCTTGGGGGATGGGTGACTTATTTTTGCGTGTAGTTACATTACTGCGACCGTCAAAATCAGTGCGTGTAATGTAGGGGATTTCGTTGTTTCTGATTGGAGTGTTGATGTTGTCTCCTCTAGGCTGCTTAGTTGTACATGAAGGACATACCCATTTAACCTGTTTCCTTGCTGTACCGGCCGTAAGATTAACGCACAGGTGATAAGATTTGGCGCACGATGATCTGCTGCAAACAGTTTTATCATTGAAGCATAAGGCAAGTTTACAGCCGGCACAAGTAGCCATTTCGAATAAAGATACTCAGCGTAGCCGTTTCTTAACGGTTGGTGTAACGGAACGTTCGACAGTACGACGAAACAAAGACAGCACTTCTCAGTCACACGCACGGCTTGCGGCGGTAAAAGAGAGGGTTTTGTACGACGGCACTTAGTCACTGATCTCAAGCAAATTTGAGACTTGCTCTTTTTACGAATATTCGTCAGTTTAGGGTCAATATAGCTTTACAAGACTGAAATTTTATAAAAAAAGATTGACGATGCGCCTGCATAGGTGAAAGGGTAGACTCTGACTTGTGTTTAATTATTTTATGTGATTTAATTATAATGGTGTCTTTCATATGCTGTTGGTGTACTCTGACGGTCCGGGACCCTAGATGGACCTAATCTAACCTAGGGAGGTCTTCCTAATCAACAAGGAAAAACACATATAACTGTAAATTACTTTTATTTATGATGAATCTATTTATAATAACATGAAGGAAAAATTCTTAGACTATTTTGGGGACGAAGCCCGCAATGGAATTCCTAAAGGAATCCCGTAAGGGAATCCCATAAAGGAATCCTGTAAAGGAATGCCATGGAACAATCTTCCATATTCTCTCTATTTTACATTTTACAAACAATATAAAATAATGACAGACTTATAAGTTGCCAGTCATAAATGTCGGCAAGTTTGTTTGTGCAATAACCTCTTTTATTAAATACGGCACGAGCAAACGTTGCAGTACCTAATAAACAAATAAACAAATCTTCGTAAACACATCCACACAGAAGATTTTTACTGAAAACTTTAACCGAAACCTAAAATTAACATTCAATATTTTTTTGTTTTTATTTTCAGAAAAAACGATCAAGATGTAACGTCGAAATCAAAAAGCAAAGCTCATCCAAGTAATACCAAGCCGGTAATTGGACCGCACTTTATTGTTGACTCTGAAAGCTCAATGTCCATAGTCCCAGCGCGAAAATCGTCCAATTCAACGTTAGACAAACACGTCGGCGTCACTTCAAGCAGTATCAATTCTTTAAATAAAGACTCGACAGATATGCTGTTGACCGATACCGCTGTCACAATCACTAAACAAATATCTGCCGATCTTTCCATCAATGATCCTCAAAAATCAGCGACAAGAAGAAACAAGCTTCCAAGGCAACATCGCATGAAAGTGAGAAGCCCATCCGTGCGCCCAACTGAAACTATGCATTATATCAATAGAGGTACTGAGATTATCAAATGCACCAATCTTGAAACCCGCTCCACAGGAACGGATCCTGTAATTTCTCCTACGAATGTTGAAGCTTTTACAACTAATATTTGTAATAATATAATGGTTACTGATGAAGAAGATAGACAGAGTAGTCATTCTAATGATGACATTTGTCGTATTTGTCACGGAGATGAAGGTTTGAATTTAGAGCAAGGTCAGTTGATTTCTGCCTGTGCTTGTCGCGGTACAGTTGGAAGAGTACACGTCAAATGTTTGGAGAGGTGGCTCACTGAATCAGGGAAGTCTCGATGTGAACTTTGTAGCACCAGGTACGCTACGAAACGTGTACATCGATATGGAGTTCCGAAGGCTCTAGTAATGTGGATCTTAAGCCAGAATGCTAAACAGGTCAGTTTCACCATTTTCTGCATAAAGATTTTAAGTATTTTTTTACAAAACCAAATCATAATTATTTGTATCCATATCTGCATTACTAGTCGTCAAATTTATTTATTTAAATAACCTTATTAAAGTTATGCAATCAAGTTAACGAAATAAAAATATCGTGGCCACAAATGCTATTTTTAACGTCAATGTTACTGTCTATGCATCGAAACCATTATTTTTAAAATCATCATACCTAAGAGATATTTTATTCTCAAGCACTAGTCACGCCTGGCTCATCTCGTAATTAGGCTCGCAGATTGTCATAATTGTTTGTTTCAATTTGTTTGCCAGCATTATACGATCCCACATTTAGTTTGTTTTTTTACAAATTTTGAAACTCTGTTACGTAAATTATCTATCCTAATTTTTTTGATTTTCGCGACCTTTTTTATGGTTATCGTTCATATTTTAAATCTTAAAATAATATAATTTGTGTTTCCATTCAAAGACAATTTCCATTCATAATTTATTCTCTGTCAAAAAAAAGCTTCTAGTTTAGTTTCTCACAGATATTTTTTTTAATTTACTGTAATCAAACAAAAAGCCCTTCCAGATCCCTTCCTTAGATCAGGATGGGTCTATCCCAAGTGATAAAATGCTCATTCGTTACTAGGGTCGAAAACAGAAAGGATCGTTGTTTGATGACCTATTTGAAATCGCACTTAAAAATAGAGAAACATATGGTAACATTCGATACAATTGTTATTATAGTAGTACAAGTATTCCATGTCCGTTATTTTATGAGCTACGTGTAAAGTTTATTATTTCTTGTTTACTTTGAAAGAATAAAATATTAATAACCATAAGACTTAAAACAATGTATTACATAATTTTTCAAACTGAAATATTATTTTGGAATCTGTTGAATGTAAATGTAAATAAAAATATAGATATTTTTTCCTCAAATGTCTAAATATCTGATTAACTGTTTTTTTCAATTTCTTCTTGCAAACAAATGTAAGAATGAAACGTACGTGATAATATGTATAATGACTTTTGAGTTATACAACATAAAGTTTAGATACTGAAAAAAATCCATAAAATATAAACAAAGGTAATTCATTTGTAAAAAAAAATGAAAACATGAGGCCTAAATTCATGCAAATTAACTCTAGTTCATTTTATCACTTAATGTTTCTAACCATCTGCTAAGTGGCACCAACCAACAAAGTTCACGTTTATCGCTGTTTAATTTAATATGTTTATTACAAACTTTACAACGTAAAATAATAGCCTAAAGACACCCTCATGCCCTTTGTTTCCTTATTACTAGAGAATTCAACTATATTTATATTATATTCGGGATTCGGTGCCTATTTATTTTATAAAATAAAACATTTCAGTTATTTTTTCTAAATTTCTAACTGAATTACCTAATGAAGCTCCAAAATATTGTCATTCTTAGACCTTAATAAATTAATGAAAATGTACAGTACCCTCGTAACATAATGCATCTTTGTATATAATTTGATAGACCTTGGTATCTTCTTTATTACTTAAATTGAAATTATTAACTTCTTCGCACAGCTTTTGTGCATACGCAGCCTTAGCAGAGACCTAGACCTACTTACAGCTACTAAAATACACTAAACATTAACTGATTTTCCAAGCGCACAACTTCCAAAGCATTCGGCTGACGCCAAATATTTATATAAGGCCGAATAACTCTTCGTAACATCACTCCTTTATTACCTTCCTTCTCAGTAATGATACTTATTATTCATAGGAACTGTTTTATGCTCCATGTTTTTAACTTTGTGAAATTATAATTGAAATTTAAATACCTTTAAATATATTTTATTAACTTTAATATATATAATATTTTATTAAAGTATATAATGTATTTATAAAGTTTTCATAAATTATTCAATACCAGAGTTTTGAAATTTTTCGAAATACATAAATGAGTTTATTCTTCGAATGATCCAGTTTCTTACTAATATTAGGTCCTTACATATGAAATTGGTGTTTTGTCGTAATAGCCACTTTGATCTGTGCTATCTCCTGTTTGGTTAAAAATTCCAATTTCAAATTTATACAGCTATTTACTCACGCATTTTTCTCTTTTGCTTTTCTGTTTGCGTCACTCAGTTTACAAAATGGAAAACTTGTAATATCGTGTTATTCAAGAGTACGAGTTCCACCGTGGCACCAGTGCTGCAGAAATGGCTCGAAGTATTAATGCTGTGTATGGTGGCAGTATCGCAAAAGAAAACACAGGGTGTGTTTGGTTCCAACGTTTTCATTCTGGAAATTTGGACCTGCAGAACAAGCTCCGTGGACGGGCGGAGACCAAAATTGATAATAAAGAATTGAAGGCTATTGTGAAAGCGGATCAATCGCAAACCACTTCCGAGTAAGCTTTAGGCTACGGTGTTCGTGACAAAAATGTTTTAATACACTTGAAGCAGATTGGGAAGGTAAGAAAGCTTGAGAGGTGGGTACCTGAGGGTAATTGAGTGCAGCAAACCGACAAACGCGCGTCGTCTGCTGCGTGATATTACTCAACCGGCACAATAATGAAAGGATTTTAAATCGAATCATTGCCTGTGATGAGAAGTGGATCCTGTACGACAATCGACGCTCATCGCAATGGTCGAACCCTGGCGAACTCCTGCCCCAAGCGAAAACTGACTCAAAAAAAGTTACTTGTGAGCGTTTGGTGGACTAGTGCCAGTGTCGTTCACTACAGCTTTCTTAAGTCTGGCCAGACGATTGTGGCAGATGTCTATTGTCAACAACTGCAAACCATGATGGAAAAGCTAACTGCTTAACAACCGAGGCTGGTCAATCGCTCTAGGCCACTGCTGCTTCAGGACAACGATAGACCACACACTACACAACAGACGGCTACCAAATTAGAGGAGCTTCAATTGGAATGTGTAAGACATCCACCGTACTCTCCGAACCTTGCTCCAACAGATTACCATTTTTTTCGAAATTTGGCTAACTTATTGCAAGGGAAAAAATTCTACTTCGATGGGGCAGTCCAAAACGACTTCAAAGATTTTATTTGTTTTTTTTTTAAGTAAGGGGATCAAAAAACTACCTATGAGATGGCAAAAGTGCATAGATAGCAAAATACTTTGATTAAATAAATATATTACATTTTTTTAAGTTGACTTTATGTTTCTGCCTTACAAAACGCCAATTTCATATGTATAATTAAATGTGTGCATATATTCGAACTTTTTCGTATGTCTAGCTATCGATAGTTTGGCAACACTAAGTTCGAGTTTTCGATCCTGTCATATCATTTCTGATTTGATTCTTATAATTCAGGTATACATGTCAGGTTGGCACATCTGGCTGTAGGTATGATTGCCACCATCTTGTAATAGTATATTTGGATGGATTAATAATCCATATAATATGTGACTTTCAAAAATTGAAATAATACTGCCCAATCAAAACCTTTTTTCTCTCATTTTTTGTTATACTTGATATCAAAAGCACCATTCTAGAGATTTCGAACGGTTATTTTCATTTTAATTTCAAATACGTTTTAATACTATACGTACGTCACTACTGTTATTTAATAATTATTTTTGTCACTTAAAAATAGATTGGTTGTGCAAATTTGTCGATGTCCTTGTTCATTCTATTCCTATCTCTATCTTCATGCCACTTGACTCTGGGATACTTTTTATCCTTCCACACTGTTATACTTGGAGAACCCGAAGATAGTACCTTACAAAAATCCTACTGACAGGACTTACTTATGTGTGTTTTCTGTTTCCTGTTTAACTCTACGTTCTACAACAATTTCTACATTACATATACGTTCAATTGCAACTACACAAAACCAATCACGTCATAGAAATAAATTAAAATTTTCGTTATAAACCGATCAGGTTGCGTGTTTCCAAAATTCTTAGACAGTTTTAGAAGCATTTGCGAAATTTTATTTGTTTGTGGTGCATTTCGCAATCGTTGAAACGTTTACAAATATGTATAGACGTAAACGTATTTTCTGATCATAATGCGACATAATATGCATAAAATACGTGGGGTATATGAAGCGTATACGGAATATAATTATTTTTAAGTGTGAGAATTGGCATTGTGGCGTAAGTGATTATGACCTGACTTTAAGTTAGAGAGATTTGATGCTTATGATCGACTATTAATTGATGCCACAAAAATACAGGTGTTATTTTTTCGAATTTCGGCGATCGATTCCCGGGTGCGGCATGCTCATTTACTTTAATAGATTAATAGAATGCATATCTCGAATATTAAAAGTAATTTTCCTTTAAGAAGCATTGCAAAATTCCACACTGTGTAATAGTAAAATAAAAACTTCTAAAGAACCCAAAACGCTCTTACCTTGTTAAACCTTCCACACTGGATTATAACCTCAATTACAAGATCTTTTTTTCTTAGAAAACTTGTGAAATGCCTTAAATATTTATATAATTACCATTATCTATATTAGCTGTAAGTTTTCCGTTGAGAATAAAGTAAAATAAACAAATAAATAAATATTTTCTGTAACTATATGATTTACATGCTCTTCCGTAATAAAATAAATTATTATTTGAGATGCATCTACTTCAGATTCCTATTATAACAAGTACTTTGACACACCTCTGCATCTAGGGCAAAGGTTGTATAAACGTCTTTTGTAAAGGTTGTATCAATGTCTTTTATGAGTTGATATGTTTATTTATTAATACGAATACAGATTTCAATAAACGAATACATCATATAAAGATGCTCTCACATTTTCCCAAAGTTTGTTTATTGTGAGGGCCACACAATTCAAAACTTTACACAACAATTTTGAATGTAATAAATTTAAAGGGTGTTATGAACTCCCGTGTATGTATTTATTGGATCTCTAGAAATGTTATAGATTATACACATATATTGCAATATATTGCTTAAGTTATATAACGTTATCAATTCTGTACGTAGGGGGTACACTACATAAATACGAAAAACTTAATTCCGATAGTCATAATCACGAATTTAAAAAAAATTCCGAATTTTATAACACCGAATGGTTCATAATTCCGAAAACGAAAATTCCGTGTTGCATAATTCCTAATTTTTCTTCTTTGAAACTTTCGAACGTTTACAATTACGAAAACCAATATGCCGAAATTGAAAATACCGAACTATGAAAAATCCGAATTATTAATTATCCGCAATATCATAAATACGAATCCCGAATATCAAAATTTCGAATATTAGTTGCAAAAACAAATGCAGTGTAATACTGCATGAGCACATCAATTCGTACTTTCGAGCATTCAAGTAGTCAGCTGGAAATGAGAAAGTTTATTTAGATTTTTTTTACCGAGCTATTTCTTGAGTATGTAGTTTATGTACTGAAATGCAAATCCTTTTTTGGCGCTTCGCCGGCCACTGCCGCGGCACGCTCGTGCTGCATTATCTACATACAGACTATCTGATACCCCTCGCTTCGCTCGTCGTCGCGCCTAATTTGTATACTTTCAAAATGTGCCTTATTTATTTTAATTTATGTCACAGGAGATTAAGATTATATTTTTTAATATATACCCGTTTTAGATACAAATATATAACTATATAATTAATTAATAAGATACAATGTTAGCATTAAATTTTCAGAAAATAAAAATTTGAAATACCATATTTCGAACTTTTAATTCTTCTAAGACACAGCGGGTTTTTAATTCTTCGTACTAATGAAAAACGTAAAATTAAAATTTCGTATTTATGAATTTCTGTAAAATAAGAATCATGTTTTTGAATAGTCCGAATTAAGTCAACAATCGGAATATTCGAATTCGGAATCACACAATTGGCATTTTTTGGGTGTTCCCGTACGTAGGATATGATTTTAATTATATAGTTGCCGACAGTTACGAGACACACCAATATGAAATTCCTAAAGTACAAATAAATAAGAATATAGAGAAGATCGTAACAATTATAGCTTAACCTTTTAACAAAATAGCGAAAACGGATCACGATATATCACGATATACGTATAACAACTTTTAATGCCATAATATAAATAACAAACGAACAAAGTATTATTGAAACCCAACACAATAATTTGGCTAAATTTTTCTTACAAACACAGTGGATCATTATAATTTTTAGCAACACTTGAACCCTACTCATTTTTCGTAGGTAAAAGGTGTAAAGGCAAAATTATCATCTCCCAAATGTATTTTTAAATTTCGATTGCCTTTTTATAACTTAACTTTTTATCGCGTGTTCGTGTAGTCTGTCACATTACAGCCCGTTAATGTTTTGGTAATTTCCCTGAAGAGACTAAGTTTGTTATCCACAAACATCTGATGTAGTGTTTATCACATTTTTTCTGTGCTAGCTTGGAAAACAAGATCATTTATTACAAAAATTACAAAAAACACTTGTTAAGCCATTTTAAATAATATTTTTTTCACTGGTTTTAAAGTTAATCTCTTGCATAAACATAAAGGAACAAACGAATATGACTTGAGTATACTCAGTGTTTAGAATTTATAAGAAAACACTTATACTGTAGAAATAGAGCTAAATACAAAAATGTAAAACATTTAAATTCAAAGGATAACAAATATCAAACGTCAGTAGAGGGCACCACATTTTGCTTTATTTTCTGTGCTTAATTCTGCTTTTTGCTAGTTGACAGGTTCAAAGAGTGCCATGAACGCATATCACAACATAGACGTTTTATTCCACTCGTCAGGTATCTAGGAAGTATTGTTTTTTTACAAAAATATCTAGGATAAACGGGTATTTAACCGATTAAAAAAACGATATTTTGTTATTGAACAGATTTTTCGGAACTACTACATTCATCAACAGATATGGAACGTCTTTTTTTTATTTGAATGTAATAAATGCCTAATATTTCAAGTAAAAATACCGCAAGGAATGCAGAACAGGAAATTAAATTATTTACTGAATTTAAGGTTATTATAGTCTTTAGGTGCTCTTGTAGTAGATACAGGTTATTGTAAGATGTTGTTAAATGATTTGAATGTTAATAAAGGTACCGGTAATGATAACTTGCCTCCAATTTTATTTGTGAAGTGTGCAGCTGCATTGTCATTCACAGTAAGTTATATTTTTAATCGTTGTTTTGCTGAAGGGTATTTCCATCATTATAGAAAACAGCGCATATCACACTTGTGCACAAAAAAAGGTCCAAAAACATCAATTTAAACTCATCCAATTTCTAAATAAAATTTTCTCAATAACGTGACCGAGAGGGTAGCATATAATCACATGTATGCGACTGTCTGTAGGTACATCCCTGCTGAACAGCACGGATTTATTCGAGATCGCTCGTCATGCACTAATTTAGGCTCATTTTACAAGTCAGGTTCTTTGCGACATGGAAGGTGAGGGGGGGATCAGTTTGACGTAATTTACACTGATTTCGAAAAAGCGTTCGTCTTTGTGGATCATGTCGTCCTTCTCCGGAAGCTCCATAAGCTGGGAGTCTGCGATCGAAGTCAGGCAGTTTTGGTGGGTGGGTATTGCTTAGACTATGCTTCTGTTCCATCCGGATTCCCGCAGGGATCTATTTTGGGTCTTCTGTTGTACTCTGTCTATCTTTTTGATATCGGGCACTCCAATAATCATGCAAAATTTATATTATACGTAGACGATACTAAGGTTTTTTTGAAAGTAAATGGCCCTATAGACAGTAAAAATTTAAAGGAGGATTTAAATCGATTATCAGACATATACATAGAACCGTATAAGTATAAATATTGACAAGTGCCTACATATTCGTTTTTCCCGTAAGTACAATCACTTGTCGTCTAATTATTTCTTCAATAATACGGAAATAAATAAAAAACCTACCAACCTCATTCGCGATTTGGGGCTTTTTCTGGATGTAAAGCTTAGTTTTAACGTTGCATTCATAGTCAATAAAGCATATAAGAATCTTGGCTTTGTACTGCGATCTACAGCTCCTTTTTCAGATTTAAGCTGTGTGAGGATACTGTATTGTTCCTTGGTTCGTAGCAAACTGGAGTATTGCAGCACTATATGGAACACCCAATAATTTGTATATAGTCATGCTATTGAGTCAATTCAAAGAAAATTTCTTAAGCACCTGAGCTATAGATAATCGCAGCCCCATAAGTTATACCCAGATGCTTGCAAACAACACCATGTGCTAGAATCTAGCCGTACTTTGCTCGGTATGCTTTTCTCATACAATATCTGTTACGGTAATATAGACTGCAATGACCTCATTAATCTCACCCACAATCTGTGCACTCCTTCCACAAGAACAAGACACACTTCCCTATTTTATCCGCAGCACACAAAAACAAATTAGACCCGGAACCCAACTGTCAATAGCATTTAAAACCAGGGCTTTGAATAACGTTAAAAAATTGGTAACGTTATCTCTTACAAACAGAAGTATCGTTATTAAGGGAGGTAACAATACCAAAGGTAACGTTATGAAAGGTATCGATACTTTTCAAAATTTTTACCGGTAAATGTAATAACGTTAGCTGTGATAGTATCGGTAACTTTATTAAAATTATTTCTGTCTCTTTTACTATCTAATTTCACTTGTAACCATAAGTTTGTAGGAGTTGAAATAATTCGGTAGCCAAGCACCGCACCGTATCGTTTAACAAGACACACCGGTATTACCCGAGCTGATCGCAAAATATTTTTAAAGTGTGAGATCTACTCTAAGGAATATAATGGTAAGGAGGTAATTTGATATTTTATTATTGGTTTTATAATTGAAAAATATAGTGACAAATATGTAAATCCAGAGAAAAGCTCTGCAATGCGCTTTGAACATAAACGCCGTTGCCCCTGCGATCCCCATATCCGAATGCTAGGTACGCCCATCCCGTGGGCACTAGCCACCAAGTAGCTAGGCGTAAGGCCCCGGCGTACGCTATCATTCTGACCTCACATACTCAGAGATACCAAACTCGCCCGTCTGTACATGGCCCACCTAAACAGTATGTTAGGCAGGCACTGTAAAATGTCTCTTAGGAACAAGAGAACGCTTTTTAAGGTTTGCATCAGACCAGTATGCCGTATGCCGTCCCAATCTTTGTCCATGCCAAACCCTCCTATTTGTCAACCATAAAAAAGAAAGAAAAAAAATAAAAAAATAAATAATTTTTTTTTTTGTAAAAACTATTTGAAAAATGTTTTACTCAATTTACTCTAAACATTTTTTGTACTTGCTGTCTGCTAAAATGATTTAAAAAAATGAAAAGTCCATAACTGGCTGTTAGTTTTATATAGATATTATTCTAATCATGTATTATTTTAAGAGCTGTGGATTTTTTATAATTAAATAAATTATTAATATACTGATAGATACTGTATAGATATCAGCATTGCGTACCTTTGCTGTATTATTATAAATATTATCTTTAATGTATTATACAACATATCAGGGCTTTTTGAAGCACTGAAACAAATAAGTAAGAAATTTTTTTTTTAAATCTTTGATGGAGCTTAATCGGTATGGTTTTGGAAAATGATTTCTACAACTACATTTTCTACGTAAAGTTATTATTCCTACATACTTAGTAGAGTGATCGATTTCAGTATGTTTCCGGCCGCGGTATTAGGTAAGAAAAGCGATCAATGATCGCTGCGCAAAAGTCATGCGACCATCGCGCGGTATTTGCTAAACGTCATTTTTTTTTTGGTTCCCCTCCACGGGAAGGGCAGGTGGACATAAAAAATGCTCTGACGCATAATCCGCGCGCGCGATCGGAGTTATGTGGGACTCGTCCCGACGCCTACCAGAACCATACCCACTAAAAAACCCCCTGTTGGCTCGTGCATTTTTGCCACTCAGCCTTCATCTGAGCGACGGCCAATCGGAGAAAGAGGCCGCGCTAGCGGGGCCCTTAAGGGGTCACCCGCTGGGATTTACATAGCACTGAAGGTGCTCAAAAAGAAAAGTAAATAAATAAAAAGCATTAAAAATTGACAAATAAAATTGCATTAATTCGGATTTACGTTAGAATTAGAATTTACGTTAGAATTAGAATTTTCGGCCTGAAGGGCCTCTAGATCTAAAGTTGACTGCGTGCGTTCGCTCGTGTGCGCGTTTCTCAGTCTAGCGATTTTGTAAATCGAATCTAACACAGGAACAGTATATGAGACTGAATCTCGAACAAGATGATTGGGATGGGATTCGGCGCGTTTTAAGAACGATTCTGAGAGTGTTTTGAGGTGCTGTTGCACTGTAGGTAGTTCAAGATCTCTGTGCAGGTCCGCGTTACGCACGTACCAAGGTGCGTTTGTGGCCCTGCGGCAGAAGAGATTTTGAACTACCTGCAGCTTATACAGGACGGAGGGTTTGGCGTGGGCAAAGACTGGCGAAGCATATGACATGACGGGTCTAACGCAGACCTTATAAAGCGTACGTTTATTTCTAAAAGACATTTTACTTTTTCATGTATGATATGTATGATAGGAATATCATACTATATAGACGGCTTAAGTAAAAACGCGCGAGTTTCGTCACTCTATCGACGTGTGGCTTGAAAGAAAGCGTCTGATCTAAGGTGACGCCTAAGTATTTGACAGTGCGCTTCCAGGGGATGGGAATACCTAACATACGAATGTGCGGATCGTTGTGGCGATTACGACGTTTGTGGTCGAATTGAATAGCAGAACTCTTTTCTGGGTTGACATCGAGCCGGCGACAGGCGAGCCGGTAAGCCTATTTTATAGAGTTTGAAAACGAGACCGCTGTGCCAGACTTTGTCGAAAGCCTTGGCTACGTCAAAGAGAACCGCGATTGTTTTTTTACGACGCTGAGAGAATCCTTCGAGTATGTACTCGACGATTCGATGGACTTGGTGAGGGCAGGAGTGCTTAGCGCGAAAGCCGAACTGGTGGGGAATAATGAGAGGGTCGCCATCCGTTGGAAACAGATGGTTCCGCATTCGAGAGAGTATGACTCTTTCGAGAAGTTTAGACATTGCCTTGAGGAGGCTGATGGGTCTGTGATTAGCCGGGATGTTCAGAGGTTTAATCGGCTTGGGAATGCCTATGACTGTCGCTTCTTTCCAGGCTTTTGGAAAGTAGCTATGGTCGAAGCAGGCATTGAAGATGATAGCTAACAAGGTAAGCACCTGCTGTGGCAGGTGCTTAAGTGCGTGGTTGGAAATTCCATCCGCACCCGGACCCTTTTTGGACTTTTGCTTTCTAATGAGAAGCAAGATTTCATCGTTAGAGACTGTGACGGGGTCGTCGGTGATAGGGAGAGATTCTCTGCGGAGAACTTCGTCCTCCACCGCCTGGATGTGGGAGGGATCCGCGGGTTGCGTGCTGGGCGAACATTGTGCCGCTATGCTGTCGGCGAAGCATTCGGCTTTCTCTTCGACTTCGAAAGCAATGGTGCCGTCGGGACGAGTGAGAGGAGGAACGTGAGAGGCGGTGTCTACGCGTAAGGCTCGGGCCATTCGATAATACGCTTGGTGGGACGGGGAGATATTCTCCATGAGATCGTTAAACTGAGTGTCACGGAGTTCCGCGAGGCGAGACCTAACTTTACGTTGAAGCTGATTCGCAGCTGTTCTATATGCGGGCGTGGGATATTTCTTGGCTCTCCGGAGAGCCACGTTCTTAGCTTTAATGAGATTGCTAACGGCTAAGGGAAGCGCGGGTTTGCCTTGCTTAGCAATGATTACGTTGTCGCTGATAGCTGAGTTGATAGCATCAGTGAGAGTATCGACTACTGAATCTATTTTAATCGGGCTGTCTAATTGGTCAGGTGAAATCGCGAGCGGAGAGTTCGGTGCCTCTAAGGCTGAAACTAACGTATTTTTAAAGCCTTTCCAGTTGGTAAAGGTCTTAGGAGATGTGCCGTTATCGTTAGGCGCGCCTAGCACGAGGGAGACGGGGCGATGGTCGGAGCCTAGGTCATCGAGCGGTTCGATGGACCTGAGATCAAGATTGATTCGCTTGATAATTGCAAAGTCGAGGATGTCAGGAGAATAGGTCGGGTTGTTGGGATAGTGAGTGGGAGTGATGGGGGATATGACGTCTAAGTCAAGGGAGTTAGTGATGTCGAGGAGAGCGATACCGCTGGTGTTGGTCGATAGGCACGTCCAGTCAGTATGTTTGGAGTTAAAGTCTCCGAACATAATGACTGAATGGCCGAGGGCGAGAATGGCCTCAAAGTCGCTGCGGATTGGTCTGGAGCCGCACGGTATGTAGACTGAAGCTATGATGATGGTCGGATGACCTGTCATAGCCAATCCACACACAGTGGCCTCCATGTTGAGGAGAGGAGGGGTAGGGAGAGGACAGCAATGGAAGCCTCTTTTGTAATATATAGCGGTGCCGCCGTATCCGTCGGAGTTGGGCCTGTCGTTGCGAGTAAACGCGTACTTAGGAATAGCGTATCCCCTGGAGCGGTTTGGAGTAAGCCATGTCTCCTGGAGAAGGAATAAGTCAGGTTCTTTGTTCTGAAGGAACAGTTTAATCTCGGGAAGGTGGGTGCTAAGGCTACGAGCGTTAAAAGATACTAGGGATAAGCCCTTGGGTTTAATACGACTGGAGGCGGGATTCGCGGGTCTAGACATTATAATTTATTATTTACGAATTTATACAAAAGTAAAAGAATTTACAACGAACTTAGGAGCGAGTGATGCTCGGCTAACGCGAATAAACGCTCTTGAGGAGAGCGGGCGGCTCGCAGTTTGCGTGCGAGTACGGAAATTTCGTTAATGTCGACGTTTTGGATGACGTCGAACACGGTCTTCATGTCCTCAGCCAACGACGACTGAGGTGAAGATGACAAAGTGGGACGCGGCCCTACGGAAGCTACGGGAGCTGGGGTGGGTCGGGAAGGTGCAGGCGGGACGGCCGGACGCTACCTCCGAGACAGAGCCTGAGTAGGCGTCGGCTGAACGGGCTTTGCTTCCGGGGGACCCCGGTTGCGCAGCGGCGGGAAGTTAGCGGGAGTGAGCGGCGGCGCCGGTTTAGGCGCGACCCTCTTGACGGTGGAGCGCGGAGCGCGCGGGCAACCCCTGTAGTTAGCTGTGTGGCCGGACTGGCCGCACAGCACACAGGCAGGGGGGGAAGTGGATTCAGGAGTGCGAGTGCACTCCTTTGTGATATGTGGATCCAGGCACTTAACGCACCTGGGGGGAGCTGAGCAGTTAGCCGCTGCGTGGCCATATAGCTGGCAGCGGTGGCACTGCCCAGGATGACCGCGGGGGTTGGGACGCTCGACGGAGATGTTCGAGAGTCCGCAGATTGTACGAGCCTCTCTGAAAATCTCCTTCGAGTTGGGAGTATTTGACAGGATTACTAATGCTAAAGGAAAACGCCTACCACGGTTGGAGTGCATCTTGTGCACTGCTACGGCCGGGAAACCCTGAGACTTAAGGTCCTCGAGAATGTCTTCGTTACTGAGTTCGAACGGGACGCCCCGTAGTACTGCGCGGATCTTACGCTCCTCCGGGAGGGCGTAGGTGTGATACGCGATTTGATTGATCGACAGAAGCCTAGTGAAAGACCGGAAGTCGTCGACGGTCGCTACGTGAATTTTGATTGTATCGCCAACGTTGGCGGCTTTTAAGTAATTAATTTTGTGCTCTTTGCACAAGTTTGAAACCGCGGTCCAGCGCGCTTTATCACGCAGGAAGACGGAGGGCGGAGGGAGCTGAGGTTTCGGCGGGACGGGAGCGCAGCGCGTCGCTGGCTTCGATGGGACCGACGAAGGCGCGGTAACTTCGAGCGATTTTAACGGCGCGGGGGCTGGTGTTGAAGACACCGGGGAGGGCTCGGGTATTGATGATACCGAAGCTTTCGTCGAGCGCTTCTTGGAGCGCTTGGCGACAAGTTGAAACGCGGGCTCAGGAGAGCCGGTTCAGGTGACGGCATCTGACGACGTATCAGTCGCGGGTTCGGAGTCGCTCCCGGGAGCGGTACGCTTGCGACGCGACGCGTGAGAGGATGCGACCGATTCGCAGTCCATCTCGGACGAGGCGGGAGACGAGGAAGAGCTGTAGACCTGAGGGGTCTCGACGTTGGAGGCCTGAGGGGCCGGGGTTGAGGCCTGAGGGGCCGGGGTTGAGGCCTGAGGGGCCGGGGACGCGATTGATGCCTGCAAGGCCTGCGTTAGGATGTCTTTTGGGATGGAGACGCCTGCCGCAGCAAGCGCCTGGGTGAACGCGTTAATAATGATTAGCGGATCCATTAGGGAGGGTTGGGACAATAATATGTAAAAATATAAGTATAATAAAAGATGCCTAGTTCCTAAAAACCTAGCAAAATCCCAGCGGCAAACCTCCCTACCAGCGGGGAGAATAACTTAAAACTAACCGTAGTACGCCGAAGGCCGCTACCTAGAAACCTAAAAAAGGGTACGCAGGTAAAGAGTTGACCGCGTTAGGGTCAACCTTTACCGACAGAAGGGACAAATACACACGAAAACATACAGATATGATAAAAATTAATATGAAAATAGGAGAAAAATAAATAAAATAGAGAAGAGAAGTAAAATAAAAATAAAAAGGACTGGTTCAGTACAAATTCGTTGTCACCGTTAAGTATCCTTTGTAATGAAACCAGACTACTTAGGCTGGGCACAACACTGCACTCAGCACAAGCACAACACAACTTAGCACAGCACTTTGAAGACTAAGGGGCTTAGTCGCAAAGAAAAATCGCACTTCGATAGCACTCAGACGGAGTAGAAAAACCTTGGAAACCGTAGCAAGGAACCAACACGCTAAACTGTGACGTCAGTAGACTGAGCGCCACGGAATATCGGGAAGGGACCGATCAACGGAGAACGGGGTCTTGCACGTCCGCACCGCGTGGCGATCGGAGCGAGAATGTGCTAAACGTCAAATAAACTTCATATTACATACTATTTGTGCGCAAACGCGCTGCTATTTCAGGTATGTAATGCGGTTTTTTCACGATTAGCAATTAAAGAGAAAATATCGCGTAATTTTTGCATTCGCAAGTTACTTTAGTAATAAGCCTATAGGTTCCCTCAGTTGCTGTGCAATAATCGTCGCTTTGTTTAATTTATTTTTCTTAAGATTCATTTATTGCAAAGGATAATTGTAACAAAATCTAAGTCATGAAAGGTCCAAATAATTAGCCCTGGAACCCTTGTCTCGGTTTACCGCCTATTTCCTTTTTATAAGAAAAAAAAAAATAAAAGCAAGCTGCAAGTCCCCAATCGTGATTGGCAGATTCAATTTCAACTTAGGAAGAAAAGGTCAACGATATTTCAAGACAAGAATATTTGACTTTAACAAAACAAGATAAATGGATTGTATATTGACGTTGGCCTACAGATTTCCTTAGAAATAAAAGATTATCAAGTTGATAAAACGGAGTTCAGATACTAGCATGAAAAAATATTTATTTTACAAACAACGCATTTATAATCCGTTTTATGGTCTAATTACACTCCACTCAGCAACGTTTCAAATACTAATAGATAGATGGGTCTTCGTCTACAATTTTGGATAAAAATTATTGTTTACTAATTGTATAATATTCTTGTAAATAAAAAAGAATTGCGTTGTGTTAGTCTCACTTAAACTCGAGAATGCTGGGCCGACTGATTCTTTTTTGTTCTGTTTATAATTGTCCAGACAAGGTTTAAATATAATGAACAAAACATATAGAACATCTAGTTTTTTTTTTATAATAATTATATTTGCAATATTTTCGAATTACTTACAATTTTTCAAAGTTTTTTGGCGTCATAACTTTTTGTTCTTATTTTACAAAAAAAAACTTTGATTGCTATAGTGTAAAATATGGTGACGATAAAGGATATCAAGTAGATGGAGCGGGAGAAGAAAAAAAAGCTCTGCAAGTCAAGCTGTATATTCCGTGTATGGATGTAGCGACATTGTTAAAATAAGAGAGTAATAAAAACCTAGAAAAAGTTTTCCACCCCATTTCCGTGCAACTAATTACCAAATATTTAGGTCAGAAAATACTAACAAGAAATGAAATATAAACATTCAGATTAACGTGACTGCTACATATGAGAACGCAACGACAGTCAAAATCTTTTATAACGATAGCTATGCACAGGTTGAAAAAAATATCACAAAACGTTTAAGAAAAATGAGGTTGCACAACGTCAGCCGAGTCAGCTAGTTATACTATGTAACTTATGTTCGCATACCCTTGTCACCCAAAAATGGCAATTTTGGGTCCGACTAAGAAGTTTTTTAGTTAGATGGATATTTATTTTCCATAACGAAAATACTAATCTTTAATTAACATGATTGAATACTAAGCTGTAAAAAGAATTCACACAACATCTAATAAAAAAACAAATCGTCGTCGTCCATCTTGCGATGCTAGAATTTTGTTTTGGAAATTAATTATTTATTAGGTTATTCATTATATATTTGGCAGGTAATTTCTAAATAATTCACATAAAATAATTTATCCCCAGCAAGCACTTGTCGATCGTGGGTTTTGAATGATATATTGAAACATCGCTGTACACACAATTTATTAAACCAAACAAGACTTGATACTTAACGCGTGCTATCCTTTTATGAATACAAAAGGTACAAGGGAAATTCCAAGATGGTATTTGTTAGACTGAGACTAGCACCAGTCCTGCCAAAGTGAGCAGAAGGTATTTTAAAGAGTTTTACTTGAAAGCCTAGACAGGTAGACCGAAATGCATCGGCCTTGGATTCATTTGATAGTTTGGACGAGACTTTAGCACCGGGGCTGTTAGAGTGAGAGCTGAATGTATACTTTGGAGATTGATACTGGTACTCCTAAACGAGCTTAATGCTTCAAGTTTGGATACTTTTTCTTCGTGAAAATGCGATCTTACTTGCCAGGCCTAGTAGAATTAGCTGAAGGTATGCTATGCGTATGAAAACTGCTACTGGTAGTTCTGCACGAGCAAAGCTAGGTGCATAGAGTTTTAATTAATTATCATTGTAGAAACTAGATCTTACTACTGGACCTATGTTGCGTTGAGTCGGATTGGGATAACATTCCTTTGATATGTCCTTTGGGGACTGGAACTGCTCGCGTCCGCAAGGTTTAGCCCTCGATGCCTTGTACGTGGTACCTGGGTGGTGCTAAACGAGCAGTATCTTCTGGTGGTAGGCTTCGGCCGAGGCTTGTCACCACCCACTAAACAAAACCATGCCGCCAAGTGACATGGTCGCGTTCCAGCATGATGTTTAGCGTTTTTTCTTTAATAAATCGAAGAAATGAACAAATATTTTTTTTTTCTTCTGTGCCCCTCCGCGGGGATGGCAGGTGGATAAAAATACTCTGACGCATACCCCGCCGCGATTGCGGGGTGAAGTAGTACTCGCTCCAATGCTACCAGAGCCCACTACCCACGAAAACCCACCTGTATGTCTCTGGCAATCAATTGCCTAACAGCTTTAATCTGATGGGACTGCTAGATGAAGCTAAAGGCCACGCAAGAGGGGACCCGCTATCGGGTCAACCACTGGGAAATATCATAGCACTGAAGGTGCTCAAGGAGAATTAGAGTTAGTCATGGCCTGGGCAACTAGAAGGGTTTCAAGCTCGGCCGAAAACTGATTAGAAGGTTCAAGGGGGGGTCAAGATTTCAGTAGATGGTGAGGTCCAAAATAGGCAGGTTGCATATGCACAGGTGTGCCACTGATGTATGCAAAGATATGATGAAAGCTATAGGAAGTAGTGCTCGAATTAGGTTGGGGGTGAAGACGGATGAAACAAAAATAGGATATGAATGGTGGAACTCCGACCTGGACAGACAACGCAAGGTTGTTTGTCAAAAGCGACGAATATGGCAAAAGAAACAAAGGATGGAGAATGATGAAGCGGAAAGAAAGTGGAGAAGCCCAAAGAGCTCTTTCACGTAGAGCGCTTGAAGTACCGAAGGATAAGGCTCGGTTCTGAATCGATCAGGACTGTGGACCGCGTTAAACTCGTGGGTGTGGTTGTAGACGCAAGTCTGTCCTTTGCTGAGCATGCCCGTTACATCGGTGGTTATGCAGCTAGCTGCTTCGGTAAGATGTCACGCCTGTCAACAACCCGTTCCAGCATCCGATATCGTGCCCTTAAGATGCTCTATCGGGGTACTTTCTCAGCGACTCTTACCTACGCCGCCGCATGCTGGTATGAGCGTGCCTCCCTGTATGTTGCCCACACTGCCCCTTTATGTAAGCAGAGGCCCTCATTGATCCTCGTGACGAAGGCTTACAGGTCGACAAGCAGAGCAGCATTGCCCGTGCTTGCAGGGGTGATGCCAGCGGACCTGAAAGTGATTCGTGCCGGTAAATACCATCTTGGAGAGGAGAATGCAACCAGGGAAGAAGAAACGCGGCGAAAACGTGGTATCTGGGACGAGATGATGGCTTTGTGGCAGTTGCGCTGGCTGGATGAAAGCAAGGGAAGGGATTTCAAGTTCTTTTCGGATGTTCGGGTTAGACTCGCGGCAACGTGGATCAAGCCTGAATATTGTGTCTCGTAGATCCTGACAGGGCAGTTTGTGGTCTTGTCCTTTGTATGACGACTTCAGGGGGGGGAATTGCTGGATGGCATTGTAAGGAGAGCAGAAGGACCAATCTACTTCGTGGAGCTCGTGAGCTCAGCTCACAATTTCGGCGAGCTACGGAAGTTTGCAAAGCAGTGGCAAAGAAGGAGGAATGATGCTGAAGAAATCTGTGGTGTAATAGTCCTGCCCCAGAATGGGGAGAGTGGGCAGATAGGGACAGGTAAAGAATAAAATTTGTAGGGACTGAAGAAAGCCACGTCGCAAGTCCAACACTCAGAGCGGCGTGGTCTCCCACGATTCGGCCCGTATAACCGAAAGGTTGGCTGGGCCATGCGAAGGTGGTGGGACTGGTATGTCGTTGGTGTATAACAGAGGAGCTGAGGAGTGAGCACTGAGAGTCTCCATCCTTGATGTGGCGGGGATGGAGAGCGTACCTTTTTGTCTAAAACAATATATGCGACCTTTGAGATAGGATGCGATTATCCTGACTAGGCGATCCGGTGAGTCTATGATGTAAAGTTTATAAATGAGACCGCTTTGCCAGACTTCATCGAAAGCCTTAACTACGTCGAAAAGTACTGTGATCGCCCTAGATCACCTCGGATAGAAGCCACCGAGTATGTATTCAACGATGCGATGAACTTACGTAGGGCAGGAGTGTTTTGTACAAAAGCTGAATTGATGGGGAATGATAACCATTAGAAACATATGGTCCGCATTTGAGAGGGTAAGACTCTCTCGAGAAGTCTTGAGGAGGATGATGGGTCTGTGGTTAGCCGGGATGTTCAGAGGTTTACTCGGCTTGGAAATGCCTATGATAGAAGCTTCTAGGCAAGCATTGACAGGCAGTGTTGTCCGCGAACCATTCGGCTTGCTCTTCGCCTTTGAAGGCAGTAGTCGGGCGGTAGTAGGTCGGGACGAGTGAGACAAGGGATGTGAGTGATACGCTAAGTAAGACGGGTAAATATTCTCCATGAGATCATTCATCTGAGATACAGGACCTAACTTTACGTTGTAGCTGATTCGCAGCTAATCTATAGGCGGGCGTGGGGTAGAGCTTGTCTCTGCAGAGAGCCGCGTCTTTTGTTTTGATAAGGTTGCTAACAGCTAAGGGAAGCGCCGGTTTGCCTTGCTTAGCTACCTTTTCATTGTCACTGATGGCTGAGTTGATAGTATCAGTGAGGGAATCGACTGTCGAGGTAGTTGGATGAGATCGCGAGTGGTCATTTCGAGGCTTCCTTAGCCAAAGCTACGGTATTCTTAGAGGCTTGCCAGTTGGTACAGGTCTTAGAAGAGGGGGCATTATTGTTAGGAGGCCCTATTACAAGGGAGATTGGGCGGTAATCCGAGTCTAAGTCATCGATCGGTTCGATAGACCTAAGTTTGAGGGTGATTCCCTTGACTAGAGCAAAGTCGATAATGATGCTAATTCTGTCCGAAAACTGAGTAAACTTAACTAAAACTAAAACTTTTCCAATTTAGTTTAATTTGGTCAAATTGCTATTCTGTTTTTAACTTCGAACTAAATTTAGTTTACGAAATGGCAGGACTAAATTGATTTTTACGTTTCTAAATTAAATGCTCAGGTGTTGCCACCATTTTCCAAAAATCAGGTAAAGAAGTGTTGTCATTAGACAAAAATGAACGAATGATCACAAAAGTCCATAAATTTTGCCAAATTTTAAAATAAAATTACGGTTGAAGTTGGAAAAAAGCGCGGGAACCTGGAAAGAGAGAGGCGTAAATTTAAATTTTATTTTCCAAATTTTTATATTTTAAACTTATTTTTACTACTTTTTCGTGTTTTAATAACTGTACATAATGGGAAAACGAAAAAAGAAGAAGTTGAAAGATGATGAGGAGTGTGAAGCTAGTACCGAGGAAAAGACCAGAACGGAAGAAGATACTGACAATTTCAGGAAGTACAAACCTTACTTACTATGTATCTGATTATAGCAGAAGATATCCTGAGGATTCTACTCTTACATATTTTGTAGTGATTGTAGAATTAGGCGATGAAAAGAGACCAATAGGCACGCGGGATTTAATTTCCATGTCTACAGTTTTAAAGAGATTTAATAAAGGGATTAAATTCTTACAATCTATAAATAAATATAAAATAGGTGTACATTTTGAAAAGCTTTTTTAAATAATACAACATTTTTAAGTGAATATCTGATGAAAGCAACAAAACCAGTAACAGGAACAGAAGTAACTGGCGTCATTAATAATGTTGATACGAAATTTTCGTATGATTTCCACTTTCCGAAAAATTATTTGCGTGAGCGCATCACAAAGAGAGTAGAAGACAATGGAAGAAGCGTGGAGCAGCCAACACGCACAGTAATTATACCTTTGCTTCGAACGTGCTGCGGAATACATTGATCTTCACGGCTGGCGCCTCGCGGTGAGGCAATCAAAATATAACCCCAGTAAAACAATGTTACAATTGCTTAAAATATGGCCACTTAGCTTAATACTGTAAAAACTCAGTTGTATGTTCCATTTGTGCTGAAAATCATAACTTAAAAGAACGTAAAATAGCATCAGAAATCCTGATTAAGTATCAAAAAAGTTTGTTTGCTAACATACTTGACAAAGAATCTTTTCCTGAATAAAAAAAAGGAATCCAACAGAGACATTAAATAAACTTAACTTTATGAAACAGTGAAGATATTTTAAATATTATTTTAAATTCTATTACAAAATTAATAACCCTAAATAAATCTAAAGAAAAAATTATATCTTCCAAATTAATAAAAGATGTTCTCATAGAAAATATAAAATCTAAGTAGCATCATTTTCTCTCTTTATTTAATATTTATGGATCAGCTAAGAATTTTACAGTGGAATGCGCAGAGTTTAAAAAATAAAAGTCAATTTGTACATTATATCTATGAGAATGATATACATATTGCTCTTATCTGTTTAAAGCTAATAAAAGCCGAAACTATAAACTTCCATCTTTACAACAAATTACACGTTCGTCGCGATACTTTTTTTACATAGTTTAGTTTATTCCACACCTCTCGACATGTAGATTAAAATTGGTCTGACAACTCTAATTTTAGTCAGAATTTGATGTAAAATAGGCGCAACAGAATACCAAATGTGCAGCCTGAACTAAATTGAGTAACTAAACTAATTATAGTCCTGTCAAACTAAATTTTGGTCTAGTCCTTCGTTTTCTGAATAGCAAACAAGAATAAACTTAATTTAGTTCAAGTTTAGTCTAGTTAAGTTTATTTTGTGGAAACAGAATCGGCACCACTAAGTGGTAGTAACAGTACACAGTACAGTATGACGTCTAAGTCAAGTGATTCTGTGATGTAGGAGTAACTACTAAGGAGTATAAACTTTGTCATTTTTTATTCATTTATATGTTTTATTTTTAATTGTTAATACATTATACATTGTAAAAGCGTCATTATTTTAACCCTAAAATAGTTGTTGATTTAATTATTGATATTTAACATTTTTTTAGGAAAACTTACAGCTTGCTTTAATTATGTAAAAATTAAATAGGAAAAAGAGAGCCAATTATTTATTAATGTGTAAGTGAATTTTGATTCACTATTCTTTTGTTTATTCACTTAAAAATATAAATTCGTTTACTATGTTTACAAGTTTTGTGAATTAAATAAGCTCCTGAGGCAGGGACATCAAATATGTTGTTCCGGTTCCCTGATTTTACTTGACAAATGGTTTTGTCACTACGCGAACCGAACCGCGAACCGACAATTACGACACGAAACGAATACAAACGAAATTATACGGACACGATATATTTTGTCATGCTCGTAAGCCCATGTTTCGCATTATCCTATCTACTTAATGTCGGGACGCAATATAATTGATTTTGTGTGAGAAAACGAGTCTGTGGTAGTACCTGAGCAAGTTTTTAGACATACAATTTAAGAATGTCACCTGTCACTAAAATGATTAACTGTTATGTTAGTCAACGAGTCACGGACGCGCCATTTTAGTTAAAATTTGTACAAAAAATTTTAAAATAACATCATTAATCGCATTCATTCGAGTCTTTTCACCACATACCTCCAAATACACAAACAATGGAAAATTCGTATCGGCTTTCACTCTTTCTTTTCATCTTGCTATCCCTACCATCATCAGTTGTAGTTTTTGATTAAAGACGGGGTGCTGACCGAAGGCTTTTAAAAAACCTACATTTGTTCTTATATCTGCACTTGTCTTTTTTCAACCATACAGTATTACGGTCGTTTTAGCCCAGTAAAGGACCAAGCCAGATGATTCTAAATAAATGTTCCTAGTAAAAGTGCTAAAATAAAACGTAAAACTTGTTTCAAATAAGCGGTACACTGATCCCAACCAAACCATATCCAATTCCTGTCTTCTTCCAGCTCCTTGTGGACAGTCTAGGCATAATGCTGATGTCTCCACTGGCTGTGCTCGCGGCATGGCTCTCCGGCAGGACGCTCGCCGGCCTGATGGTGGAAAACCATATTCACATAACCCCCTGGCCGCAGGCTTCCACTTTTGTATTAGCTTGTCTTACTCTTGTAAGTGTTTATTTTTTGTAACTATTCGACAACCGACAACTATAAAATTGAGATATTAGACCCTTACGTAATTAAAAGAAGCCATGATGTAGTGTTGTAGCGTAGCATACTTAAACTAAATCTTAAAGTAAAATGTACTGTAGTAAAAAGATAATCTTGATTTTAGGTCTTTAAAGGCATTTAGTTTCTTTATTGCTGGTTTCTAGATTATTTTTGTACTGGCTTATCTAGCTTAAAAATGATACCAAAAATTCAAGATACATTCATTTATTTATAGTTCCTGTTTCAAGTTAACAAGCTCAACATATTTGAAAAGTGATACGTGTGTCTCAAAAAATGTCAAGATTCAAAGCAATATAAGCAAAAGCTATTTTTCTTGCTTTCAGCTCGTTTTTCTCTCTTCGTGAATTTTATAAAATATTATTACTACAATATCCAATAGGACAGATAGGATCCCTTCTGCATACTCAACCAATCTGAAATATTCCTAACAGCGCGAGTAAATTGGCAAGTTTGCATACAGATACGGGCCATAAGGAAACTAATGGTGTGTGAACACAAAAAGGGATTTCTGGTTAAACGGGATCCCGGTATGTAGCAACGCAGTAATTTACGCTTATTACTAAGTTTCAACCCTTTCTATGAAAGTCGTTACTTTCATAGGCTGTGTTTCGATTTTGATGTAAATTTTTATAAGCAAGTAACTTATATACCTAGATCTTTCACTCTAAAAGTGCAAGCCCTGCCAAGTACCTTAAACTCCTACATTAACGTAAGGACATGTCAATATACATAAACAAGAAATATTACTTGAATAACCGGATTGGTTGGTCTACTAGTGCATAAATGGTGCGGACTCGCGTTTGGTGGTCGTATCGTTCCATACAAAGCGCGCATACCTATAGTGTATTTTTTACCGCTGTCTTATCTGGCAAACATCAAATTTATGGTTGAGGACGGCGATGGCTGGATCCCGCGTTAACCTCGTGCACGGATGCCACTTGAGGGCGTTTGTCGTTTGGATAGTTGGGGGAAGGAGACTGCCGAGCCAACAGATGCAGATAATAATACTTTTGTTTAGTATAAAGGGACATTGTAAATTTATATTGAGAAAATAATACCCGTGACGTTTATTGCCAGTTAATTTTCAGAATGGGTTTTCCGAACTGGTAATAGTCATGCTTTATGTAACGTCAATAAGAACAAGTAATTGTCAGCATCGAGAAATAAATATTTGGATTTGAATTTAAGTTCATGACTCATATAATCTGTGCAGTTTCTATTTATTTTAAAAATATTAAGTGAGCCATTTTTATAAATTTTAAAACTACAGCTTTTACTCACGCGTTATTGTCGGAAAGGTCCGACTAGTTTCGGATGCTTATGGAGTCCATCATCAGGGCCGTGTATAACCGGACCTTTCCGACAATAACGCGTGAGTAAAAGCTGTAGTTTTAAAAAGAAATGTCCCAAAATGCAAGGAGCCTGGGCCAGGTCTTTGTACACTTTATCAAAAAATAGTTTAAGATGCTTAAAAAACTTTACGATTGTCAAATTGTTATTAAAACACTTTATTTATAGGTAGGAAATGAAAATGTGCGTTATTAGTATGCAACACAAACAAAAAAACATCATGGCGGAAAAATGTCATTTTGACAGTTAAGGTTTCAGTGACAGTTAATCTTTTTTTTTTGTGTTTCGAGTAGTATCGCGGCTGGTTGCCATTAAGTCCACAGAATTTAATTGAATTGTTTTGTTTATTTTTAGCTTAATTAACAGTTGTAAAATTAAAATGAACCCAAAGGAAGAACTCAAGCGCAACGACCAATCAAACACATAGTAGACAACTATCAATGTGATGTGAGTGAAGTGTGCCGTGAGTGAGGTGGCTGTACCCTCTGCTTAGTGAACTAACTTCACTTGACAACTTCCGCCATAGAAAAGACTCATTGTCAATGTTGCCTGCTAAAACGAACACAAATAATGTCGACTTTTTTATTTTCTTACTATCTAACTACTGATCAAATCAAATTATTTGTATTTTTCATATAATTACCGTTAATTTGTGTATTTTTTTAGATGGTGTACAAAGACCTAGCCAAGGTTGTGACATTTCTTTTGTGCAGTTTCTGTAAACCACCAATCATTCCATCATCAGGCATCCCTAAATCAGTATTACTTAGATTCTTAGTATTAGCTAAATCTTCGTAAAATTTATGAGGTTGTCATTATGTTAAAGTTCGCATCTAGTCTGTAAAAACGAGTCATGTCATCATTTAGATTTTGACTAAATGTATGTGTTTAAAATGCTAATTAGAAGCATTTTTAGTGATAAGCATACCACACGTGTTTCTAAATCGATCAAGTTGTATTAATCTCAATTCACAAAAATCCGATGAATCTGTACGATCACCTAATGCACAAAAAATGCAAATTTCTTGGCAAACGTTTACCAAATAAGCCAGTTATAGAAAATGTGAATGCGGATACGAGTTTACAACAAAAACGCACACAAGTGAAACGTGGCAGTATATGGAGGGGCGAGCACTGTTAAAATGTAATTCATTTGTCGTGGAAAAAATAATTTACTGTATGTGATTAGAGTGCATGTTATGAGTTTAATCCTGGATGAAGGTAAAAAACAATACTTATTTAACCAGCTCAAAAATATTAAAAAATCGGATAGATAAACCAAAATTTTTTTAAATTTGTGTTCGTATTCCCCGTAATTATAGATCTGAGACGACACATCTTGCTGTTCAAAGTATAAGTCTTTTAAAACAGAGTCCGGTTCCTGTAATTTCCCGGTAGATCCTTTACTTAACCCAAATCATATCGCTGATGGCGCATGCAAATATGTATACGGGGTGACTTTCTTCACCTACTTACTTGTGGCTGTTATGAAAGGAAGTGCTTTTGGAATGCCTATGAAATCTTCGGATGTATCTGAAAGTCTTCCGAAAATATCACTTTATACACCGTCTTAGGATTTTTAATAACACTAAGATCGAAAACAAACGACAGCTTTTGTAATGAATACAATATGATTAATCCTAAAGTCATTTACATGTAGCTGGTGGACGGTATAATTAGTCTTTAAAGTATACATGTAGTCTTGTTGCTAAAAGCTCGTTGCTAAAACCGGCAAGCCGTTTTGTATAAAATTTTAAAATAACGCAAGGGCCCTAAAATTTATTTATTATTTTCTTAAAAACACGTTGATATTCGGCGAGCGCTCTGCAAAGCGTCTGTTCGAAAATTTTAATTATTTATTTATTTTTAAACTGTTAATTATACCATCCGCCGGTGACATACACACTTATTAATTTTAATTATGATTAAAATTTTTAACCTTATTGTACATTACAAAAAGCTGCATACAAAAATACAAATACAAACTTAGTAAACAATATAGTTGCATAAATTAGTATTAGGTTTCATAATATTTTGACTACGTATTGTTAATTTGCAAACCATTTTAGACAACTAGTGATACGAGGAATTTATTTATTTATGCATGAATGTGTTTTTTTGATTTAAAATATTTTTCAGTCTCCTCTACATTGAATTTACCCGTGTTACGTAAATCAAGTTCTTTCGAGAAAGTGCTGAAACTTTGTCTAACCAAGATTTGCGAAACATTATTATAAAAAACGAAGTTATGATAGCTTTTTATCTCTGAATTAAGCCATTTCTGGCTAGTGTATTCCAGACAAAATCTATATCAAATAAGCTCTACTTTAATCTCCCGAAAGGAATGTATCGTATTACCAGTATATATGTCGAGGAGTGTTTATGTTGTTCACCACGCATCATATCTATCATACATGGGGTTTAAAATATAATGAAATAAAATTATCGTTCTCATTAATTTACCTTTCATTTCACCTTTGCTTAATAATTAACTTATTTTTGTACCTAGTTCTTAAGATTTGATTACGTGCAATAAAGAATATATATTAATATCAAAATTTCTCAAAATTATGAAAAGTGAGGTAAAGCAAAAAAGCAGTACTTAGACAAATCATCCAGACATTTGTTAAGCTAAATCTAATTATTTTTTATTTGATCACAACTTCCCGGTTCTCAACCTGACACACATGTGACGATATTTCAAGTCCTTTCAAATATAAACTTTTTTTAGATTTTTTTTGTACTATAGCCATCAATAACTGTTCTGTAACTACCAGTCTAAAATAAAACCATTAAAAATGTTAGATTTTTGCCCGACATTTAATTCACAATATTAAAGTAAAAAATAATAGTAAATTAAAGAAAATCCACACCTCTTAAACTATACTTTTTTATGTTTATGAAATAGGTTTATTTGCAATGAAAGTGCAGTTAGATACAACACGAGTTTATGTGTTTCATATTGAAATGTAGGCTGTATCATCATTAATCTAGGTAAAGAGTAAAATTAGGGTGTATGTGGGCTGAATCAAAACATAAATAGACAAAATTTTAAAAAAAGACAAAAAATACTATCTTTTTTAATTAAAATACTTTTTTCCAAATAATTGTACAAAAAGTATTAATTTAGATATTTCATAATATGAGGAATATTGTAAGCTTTAAAATGAACACACTTTGATTCGTGTAGACCTCAAACAAACATAAATATTTTATTTATTTTAAATTAATAATAAATATGAAACTGCCCGTTACCCAAAGGGGTTAGTGGTACGACCCCACTTAGGGGGGTGTTTTGTCGATAAAATTCAACATAGTCTCCGCTGTTATTATAAATTTGTTTACCAACTTACGAAACACATTGTATATGTACACTTTCTTAAACATAAGTGACAAAAACTGTAATTACGTTTTTGGTTTGAATATTCTGAAAGCTAACAGTTACTATTAATTATTTAGACACTTTTCCGTTTATTAACTTCCTCATCACTTGTAATGAAAGGTAATTTCTTTCTGAGGGACGTCCCTTTCTTAGTCTCTCGGCACTTAGGGAAGATTGGAATAAGCTCTATTTATTCAAGCAGTTTTGGACATAGTTCTTGCAAAATTTATCTTGTACACTAAAAACTTATTTATACTTCTCAGGGTCAACTTTTTGACACGACATTTATGATACCCCATTATGGAATTGAGTATAGTAATATGAGTTTTGTATTTGAGTTTTATTATTATGTACTATTATTACAATTATTTAATTACTTAAGTACCACATAGATATTTTGTAGAATTTAGATTTAAACTAGGCTATACATTTAGTATTATTTATACTAATGAATCCCAGACAAACACGCCAACTCTATGGTCCCAAAGTAATATACCGTTGTTATTCAAGTTATGTTCATAAAGTAAATCATTCACGTTATTTGTATACGTGATTTTTTTACTTTATTTCATAGAAATGGCTGCAATTTGCTTTTATTTTTTTATTTTCTTTGTTTGCAAATTTGCGAATACGATTTCTTTAGTTTTCTCATTGTCTTCTTTTCATTCATTCTTATCGTCTCACGCTGTGAAGAAAGAGATATTTTCTACTTGAGTATCGTAATATCTCTTGAAGGAAATAGCGAAGAACTCCCACGTCATTTCGGTGTACAGGGAAGGCTCATAATTTGAGCATATCCAGTATTTTTTTTTCTCTTTATTTAATGTGTATATTGATTATTAAAGAACGCTCCAAAAATGGGTTTGGTAGTGATGCAACTACTTTACTCTGGTCCATAATTCTCTGAGCGATTTGCCTTGAATAATATTTCATTCGTATTTTATCAGTCTTGACTCAGTAGATTTATTAAAAAAATTATTAAACTTGCCATGATTTTTCTTACTTGGCCCTATAAAAGCTTTTCTCCTCGATCGTTAGAAATCCATGATTTCCTTGCTAAGGTGGTTTTACCTACGTCATAGATGTAACTCGAATAAATATAGCATCGCATTACGAATGATTTGATTGAAGAAAGACATGCTATTTAACTAATTTTCGATTCATAATAAACATATTATGTAAAGAGTATACATTAGTTAAGTTGAAATCACAAGAAGTAAATTATATTTTCAACCTTCATAGAAAAATTATATTTTATAATTATATTATACATGTTTATGTCGCTTTAGTTTTGAGTTAGATTGATAAGTAGGTACTGAATTGTGTTTGCAGACTTAGACATACTTATTCTTGCACATATCTAAATACGTAAAACAGTTTGGATTGTATTCTTTTCAGGTATGTTACTATTGTTGGATAGTCTCAGCGGCTACTCGCCACGCACTAGGTTGGTGGATCTGGTACCGATCGCAATATGAAGTTCGGCTGGAACTACAAGAAAACGACCACTGACAATGGCCAGAAACCACACATCGTCTGTCATCTCAATATTATTCATTTCCTCACGCAAGTTTCGTTTCGGATATTGCGGGAGAAAACAACGTAAGACTGGATAAAATAAAGCCACGTCAAAATGTCATAAGTATTTATTTTCTCTATTATGTAGGACAAAGTTTGACTTTTTACCGATCCTACTGTTGTATTTAAAATTGTCTTTTATCCTTGTTTTTATCATTGAACCAAATTTGCGTGTACGCTTTTTTTATTTGAATTTGGATTTAAGCTTTAGTGACTCCTTAATTTATCAAGAGAAAATCATATCATTCGACAGTGGTATAAATAACGAGTAATAAAGTTTATCTCTCCATTGTGTCTTTTTTTGCGTTGTTTAGCGCCTTTCTTTCATTTGTTATCCGTTCCTTTATGGTCTGCAGGTCCTGATGCGGGTTCACTTGCGTATCTTTTGATACCGTGAAAATTGCGGAATAAAATACACAGTTACTCCTATTGTTGAAATATGTACAGTAATAGCATGATACAAACTGTATGGTCTAAAGTAAGTTTCTGTTATGGATGACCATACAGCGACCTGGGGGAATAAGCTTAAATTTATACATATAAACAACCATGACCCGAGAACAAACATCTATTTTCATCACACAAATAAATGCCCCGACCAGGACCTACCTACTACCTCACTACCCACTACGCCACCTACTCCACCTACCTACGCCACTCGGCCGTCGGCCAGATATACGTAAGCCCAAGAGCGCCACACTCCTGAATTTTGAAATGGATTTCCGCACGAGATATTCGCCGAACTGTAAAAAATGGCCAAGTTGAGAAGTTTGAGAGCTGACATCAGTGCGACAGCGCCATGGATAATATATATTTTTTTTATTATTGAAAAAGGATTAGACGTTTGTCTTCTATCTCACCTGATGGAAAGTGACGATGAAGACGAAGGTGTTGCACGTCTATCTATTCACACGAGATACCTATTCACTCGACGCTTGAAAGAACTGGGACTATAGTTTTCTGGGACCTTGGCGACCCGCACCAAATAGAAACTATCGAAGCGTTTGGTTCGACTTCTTGGGATATCTACCATGAAGGGATGGAAGGTCTGTCTGATTCTAGTAGTCCGATGCAAGAAGGGTGTGGGTTCAACCTGATCAAAAAGAGCATTCGCGGACTCTTCAAAATGTAATCTGTAGAAGAATGCTAAACTGGCAACTTTCCGACGATGGTCGAGGCTTTGCAGTTTTTTGGTGGTGAGGTCAAAGTTGTTAATAATTTTTCGGGCTCTTCGGTCAACTGCGTCCATCGCTTCTAGTTGGTACTTTGGAGAACCATCCCAAAGGTGGCTATAGTACTCCATACAAGATCGAACTTGAGCTGTATGCAAATTAAGTAGCTGTTCAGGGCTGAAGTACCGTCGGACCTTTGAGATGATTCCCAACTTCTTTGAAGCTGTTTGAGCCATGGACACAAGTTTGTTGCCCGAAGTTTAGTTGGGACGATATAGTTACGCCCAGAAACCCTAGGTGGTCGGTTAAGGGTACAGAAACATTTTGGAAAGTGGGCATTAGGTCGAAATTGCTCTTTTTTGCGGAGAATAAACAAGGCTGTGTTTTCGACGGGTTAAATTTGACCAAGTTGGACTCGCCCCAATCGGACACTTTCTTTTAGGCCAAATCCACCCGTTTAATCATGGACTCTCTCAAAGCCCGGATTTCTTGAGGACTCGCTCGCGCATTGGACATGTAGCTCTCTACAACGGTGCTGTCATCAGCGTAAACAATAATGCCTGGGGTTAGCAGGTCGTTAATGTGCAGCAAGAATTACGTTGTAGAGAGAACAGATCTCTGAGGTACCCCGGCATTAATTTCCATTAGGTCAGAAGAGCAGCCGTCTAAGACTACTCGAATTGACCGTTTCCTCAGAAAATCAGACATCCAATCGTAGAGCCCTTTAGGTATTCCGTATGCTGGAAGCACTCAAGAGACCATCATGCAAGACCCTATCAAAAGCCTTGGAAGTGTCTAAGGATACAGCTATAGCTTCACCGTGACTTTTCAAGGCTTCGCTCCATAAGTGAGTGGCATACACAAGAAGATCTCCAGTCGAGCGTCCACTGCGGAAACCATATTGGTTATCACTAACGAGCTCGTTGGACTCAAGGTATGCCAGGAGACGATTGTTCGGCTTGCTCTTCGCCTTTGAAGGCAGTAGTCGGGCGGTAGTAGGTCGGGACGAGTGAGACAAGGGATGTGAGTGATACGCTAAGTAAGACGGGTAAATATTCTCCATGAGATCATTCATCTGAGATACAGGACCTAACTTTACGTTGTAGCTGATTCACAGCTAATCTATAGGCGGGCGTGGGGTAGAGCTTGTCTCTGCAGAGAGCCGCGTCTTTTGTTTTGATAAGGTTGCTAACAGCTAAGGGAAGCGCCGGTTTGCCTTGCTTAGCTACCTTTTCATTGTCACTGATGGCTGAGTTGATAGTATCAGTGAGGGAATCGACTGTCGAGGTAGTTGGATGAGATCGCGAGTGGTCATTTCGAGGCTTCCTTAGCCAAAGCTACGGTATTCTTAGAGCCTTGCCAGTTGGTACAGGTCTTAGAAGAGGGGGCATTATTGTTAGGAGGCCCTATTACAAGGGAGATTGGGCGGTAATCCGAGTCTAAGTCATCGATCGGTTCGATAGACCTAAGTTTGAGGGTGATTCCCTTGACTAGAGCAAAGTCGATAATAAGTGGTAGTAACAGTACACAGTACAGTATGACGTCTAAGTCAAGTGATTCTGTGATGTAGGAGTAACTACTAAGGAGTATAAACTTTGTCATTTTTTATTCATTTATATGTTTTATTTTTAATTGTTAATACATTATACATTGTAAAAGCGTCATTATTTTAACCCTAAAATAGTTGTTGATTTAATTATTGATATTTAACATTTTTTTAGGAAAACTTACAGCTTGCTTTATTTATGTAAAAATTAAATAGGAAAAAGAGAGCCAATTATTTATTAATGTGTAAGTGAATTTTGATTCACTATTCTTTTGTTTATTCACTTAAAAATATAAATTCGTTTACTATGTTTACAAGTTTTGTGAATTAAATAAGCTCCTGAGGCAGGGACATCAAATATGTTGTTCCGGTTCCCTGATTTTACTTGACAAATGGTTTTGTCACTACGCGAACCGAACCGCGAACCGACAATTACGACACGAAACGAATACAAACGAAATTATACGGACACGATATATTTTGTCATGCTCGTAAGCCCATGTTTCGCATTATCCTATCTACTTAATGTCGGGACGCAATATAATTGATTTTGTGTGAGAAAACGAGTCTGTGGTAGTACCTGAGCAAGTTTTTAGACATACAATTTAAGAATGTCACCTGTCACTAAAATGATTAACTGTTATGTTAGTCAACGAGTCACGGACGCGCCATTTTAGTTAAAATTTGTACAAAAAATTTTAAAATAACATCATTAATCGCATTCATTCGAGTCTTTTCACCACATACCTCCAAATACACAAACAATGGAAAATTCGTATCGGCTTTCACTCTTTCTTTTCATCTTGCTATCCCTACCATCATCAGTTGTAGTTTTTGATTAAAGACGGGGTGCTGACCGAAGGCTTTTAATAAACCTACATTTGTTCTTATATCTGCACTTGTCTTTTTTCAACCATACAGTATTACGGTCGTTTTAGCCCAGTAAAGGACCAAGCCAGATGATTCTAAATAAATGTTCCTAGTAAAAGTGCTAAAATAAAACGTAAAACTTGTTTCAAATAAGCGGTACACTGATCCTAACCAAATCATATCCAATTCCTGTCTTCTTCCAGCTCCTTGTGGACAGTCTAGGCATAATGCTGATGTCTCCACTGGCTGTGCTCGCGGCATGGCTCTCCGGTAGGACGCTCGCCGGCCTGATGGTGGAAAACCATATTCACATAACCCCCTGGCCGCAGGCTTCCACTTTTGTACTAGCTTGTCTTACTCTTGTAAGTGTTTATTTTTTGTAACTATTCGACAACCGACAACTATAAAATTGAGATATTAGACCCTTACGTAATTAAAAGAAGCCATGATGTAGTGTTGTAGCGTAGCATACTTAAACTAAATCTTAAAGTAAAATGTACTGTAGTAAAAAGATAATCTTGATTTTAGGTCTTTAAAGGCATTTAGTTTCTTTATTGCTGGTTTCTAGATTATTTTTGTACTGGCTTATCTAGCTTAAAAATGATACCAAAAATTCAAGATACATTCATTTATTTATAGTTCCTGTTTCAAGTTAACAAGCTCAACATATTTGAAAAGTGATACGTGTGTCTCACAAAATGTCAAGATTCAAAGCAATATAAGCAAAAGCTATTTTTCTTGCTTTCAGCTCGTTTTTCTCTCTTCGTGAATTTTATAAAATATTATTACTACAATATCCAATAGGACAGATAGGATCCCTTCTGCATACTCAACCAATCTGAAATATTCCTAACAGCGCGAGTAAATTGGCAAGTTTGCATACAGATACGGGCCATAAGGAAACTAATGGTGTGTGAACACAAAAAGGGATTTCTGGTTAAACGGGATCCCGGTATGTAGCAACGCAGCAATTTACACTTATTACTAAGTTTCAACCCTTTCTATGAAAGTCGTTACTTTCATAGGCTGTGTTTCGATTTTGATGTAAACTTTTATAAGCAAGTAACTTATATACCTAGATCTTTCACTCTAAAAGTGCAATTTATGCCAAGTACCTTAAACTCCTACATTAACGTAAGGACACGTCAATATACATAAATAAGAAACATTACTTGAATAACCGGATTGGTTGGTCTACTAGTGCATAAATGGTGCGGACTCGCGTTTAGTGGTCGTATCGTTCCATACAAAGCGCGCATACCTATAGTGTATATTTTACCGCTGTCTTATTTGGCAAACGTCAAATTTGTTTAGGGAGAGAAAATGAAGGATGAATGACCTCACTAAACTATCAACTTTGGAATCGAATGATTCGAATAATACACTATTATGAACAAATATTTAATTAATATCTGTTACAATTGTTTAATAATGACAAATGATGTTTAAAAATACATAGCAGGGATAAGGGGAACAAAACATAGCAACAAGGGATAGCAGTTACTGTAAAGTCAAATTGTCTTAACATTATGATACATTAAACAAGGAGACCATTGCTGACCTAGGCCAAAAAAGAGAAGTTTAAAAAGAGTGCAGTAATCGATATTTTTTTAAGTTTATTGTTTTCATCTTGTTTTTGATATTTTAGTTATAACTTATAATACGGCTATCAAAAATTGAGTTTATTTATACACATGTTTTTTTTACTTTTCTGATTTACCTAAGAAATTTTGCGCATATTTTTTCACGAATGTCGAAGTATAAAATGATATACAAAGTTGAGTTTACAATATGGTTGAGGGCGATGGCTGGATCCCGCGTTAACCTCGTGCACGGATGCCCCTTGAGGGTATTTGTCGTTTGGATAGTTAGGGGAGGGAGACTGCCGAACCAACAGATGCAGATAATAATACTTTTGTTTAGTATAAAGGGACATTGTAAATTTATATTGAGAAAATAATACCCGTGAAGTTTATTGCCAGTTTATTTTCAGAGTGGGTTTCAGAGTGAGCCATTTTCATAAATTTTAAAACTACAGCTTTACTCACGCGTTATTGTCGGAAAGGTCCGACTAGTAGACCGGTAGTAGAAGACTAGATAGCCGGATACGGTAAAAGCCGTAGTTTTAAAATTTGTGCAGTTTCTCTAAACCACCAATCATTCCAAAAATCCGGGGAATCTGTACGATTAATGCACAAAAAATGCAAATTTCTTGGCAAACGTTTACCAAATAAGCCAGTTATAGAAAATGTTAATGCGGATACGAGTTTACAACAAAATCGCTACACGCACACAAGTGAAACGTGGCAGTAAATGGAGGGGCGTGCACTTTTAAAATGTAATTCATTTGTCGTGGAAAAAATAATGTATTGTATGTGATTAGAGTGCATGTTATGAGTTTAACCCTGGATGAAGGTAAAAAACAATACTTATCTAACCAGCTCAAAATTATTAAAAAATCGGATAGATATACTAATAATTTTTAAATTTGTGTTCGTATTCCTCGTAATTATAGATCTGAGACGACACATCTTGGTGTTCAAAGTATAAGTCTTTTAAAACAGAGTCCGGTTCCTGTAATTTCCCGGTAGATCCTTTACTTAACCTAAATCATGTCGCTGATGGCGCATGCAAATATGTATACGGGGTGACTTTCTTCACCTACTTAATTGTGGCTGTTATGTAAGGAAGTGCTTTTGGAATGCCTATGAAATCTTCGGATGTATCTAAAAGTCTTCCGAAAATATCACTTTAGACACTGTCTTAGTATGTTTAATAACACTAAGATCGAAAACAAACGACAGCTTTTGTAATGAATACAAATGATTAATCCTAAAGTCATTTACATGTAGCTGGTGGACGGTATAATTAGTCTTTAAAGTATACATGTAGTCTTGTTGCTAAAAGCTCGTTGCTAAAACCGGCAAGCCGTTTTGTATAAAATTTTAAAATAACGCAAGGGCCCTAAAATTTATGTATTATTTTCTTAAAAACACGTTGATATTCGGCGAGCGCTCTGCAAAGCGTCTGTTCGAAAATTTTAATTATTTATTTATTTTTAAACTGTTAATTATACCATCCGCCGGTGACATACACACTTATTAACTTTAATTATGATTAAAATTTTTAACCTTATTGTACATTACAAAAAGCTGCATACAAAAATACAAATACAAACTTAGTAAACAATATAGTTGCATAAATTAGTATTAGGTTTCATAATATTTTGACTACGTATTGTTAATTTGCAAACCATTTTAGACAACTAGTGATACGAGGAATTTATTTATTTATGCATGAATGTGTTTTTTTGATTTAAAATATTTTTCAGTCTCCTCTACATTGAATTTACCCGTGTTACGTAAATCAAGTTCTTTCGAGAAAGTGCTGAAACTTTGTCTAACCAAGCTTTGCGAAACATTATTATAAAAAACGAAGTTATGTAAGCTTTTTATCTCTGAATTAAGCCATTTCTGGCTAGTGTATTCCAGACAAAATCTATATCAAATAAGCTCTACTTTAATCTCCCGAAAGGAATGTATCGTATTACCAGTATATATGTGGAGGAGTGTTTATGTTGTTCACCACGCATCATATCTATCATACATGGGGTTTAAAATATAATGAAATAAAATTATCGTTCTCATTAATTTACCTTTCATTTCACCTTTGCTTAATAATTAACTTATTTTTGTACCTAGTTCTTAAGATTTGATTACGTGCAATAAAGAATATATATTAATATCAAAATTTCTCAAAATTATGAAAAGTGAGGTAAAGCAAAAAAGCAGTAGACAAATCATCCAGACATTTGTTAAGCTAAATCTTATTATTTTTTATTTGATCACAACTTCCCGGTTCTCAACCTGACACACATGTGACGATATTTCAAGTCCTTTCAAATATAAACTTTTTTTAGATTTTCTTTGTACTATAGCCATCAATAACTGTTCTGTAACTACCAGTCTAAAATAAAACCATTAAAAATGTTAGATTTTTGCCCGACATTTAATTCACAATATTAAAGTAAAAAATAATAGTAAATTAAAGAAAATCCACACCTCTTAAACTATACTTTTTTATGTTTATGAAATAGGTTTATTTGCAATGAAAGTGCAGTTAGATGCAAAACGACAAGGTTTATGTGTTTCATATTGAAATGTAGGCTGTATCATCATTAATCTAGGTAAAGAGTAAAATTAGGGTGTATGTGGGCTGAATCAAAACATAAATAGACAAAATTTTAAAAAAAGACAAAAAATACTATCTTTTTTAATTAAAATACTTTTTTCCAAATAATTGTACAAAAAGTATTAATTTAGATATTTCATAATATGAGGAATATTGTAAGCTTTAAAATGAACACACTTTGATTCGTGTAGACCTCAAACAAACATAAATATTTTATTTATTTTAAATTAATAATAAATATGAAACTGCCCGTTACCCAAAGGGGTTAGTGGTACGACCCCACTTAGGGGGGTGTTTTGTCGATAAAATTCAACATAGTCTCCGCTGTTATTATAAATTTGTTTACCAACTTACGAAACACATTGTATATGTACACTTTCTTAAACATAAGTGACAAAAACTGTAATTACGTTTTTGGTTTGAATATTCTGAAAGCTAACAGTTACTATTAATTATTTAGACACTTTTCCGTTTATTAACTTCCTCATCACTCGTAATGAAAGGTAATTTCTTTCTGAGGGACGTCCCTTTCTTAGTCTCTCGGCACTTAGGGAAGATTGGAATAAGCTCTATTTATTCAAGCAGTTTTGGACATAGTTCTTGCAAAATTTATCTTGTACACTAAAAACTTATTTATACTTCTCAGGGTCAACTTTTTGACACGACATTTATGATACCCCATTATGGAATTGAGTATAGTAATATGAGTTTTGTATTTGAGTTTTATTATTATGTACTATTATTACAATTATTTAATTACTTAAGTACCACATAGATATTTTGTAGAATTTAGATTTAAACTAGGCTATACATTTAGTATTATTTATACTAATGAATCCCAGACAAACACGCTAACTCTATGGTCCCAAAGTAATATACCGCTGTTATTCAAGTTATGTTCATAAATTAAATCATTCACGTGATTTGTATACGTGATTTTTTTACTTTATTTCATAGAAATGGCTGCAATTTGCTTTTATTTTTTTATTTTCTTTGTTTGCAAATTTGCGAATACGATTTCTTTAGTTTTCTCATTGTCTTCTTTTCATTCATTCTTATCGTCTCACGCTGTGAAGAAAGAGATATTTTCTACTTGAGTATCGTAATATCTCTTGAAGGAAATAGCGAAGAACTCCCACGTCATTTCGGTGTACAGGGAAGGCTCATAATTTGAGCATATCCAGTATTTTTTTTTCTCTTTATTTAATGTGTATATTGAATATTAAAGAAAGCTCCAAAAATGGGTTTGGTAGTGATGCAACTACTTTATTCTGGTCCATAATTCTCTGAGCTATTTCCCTTGAATAATATTTTATTCGTTGCTAAATTATTTTATCAGTCTTGACTCAGTAGATTTATTAAAAAAATTATTAAACTTGCCATGGTTTTTCTTACTTGGCCCTGTAAAAGCTTTTCACCTCGATCGTTAGAAATCCATGATTTCCTTGCTAAGGTGGTTTTACCTACGTCATAGATGTAACTCGAATAAATATAGCATCGTATTACGAATTATTTGATTGAAGAAAGACATGCTATTTAACTAATTTTCGATTCATAATAAACATATTATGTAAAGAGTATACATTAGTTAAGTTGAAATCACAAGAAGTAAATTATATTTTCAACCTTCATAGAAAAATTATATTTTATAATTATATTATACATGTTTATGTCGCTTTAGTTTTGAGTTAGATTGATAAGTAGGTACTGAATTGTGTTTGCAGACTTAGACATACTTATTCTTGCACATATCTAAATACGTAAAACAGTTTGGATTGTATTCTTTTCAGGTATGTTACTATTGTTGGATAGTCTCAGCGGCTACTCGCCACGCACTAGGTTGGTGGATCTGGTACCGATCGCAATATGAAGTTCGGCTGGAACTACAAGAAAACGACCACTGACAATGGCCAGAAACCACACATCGTCTGTCATCTCAATATTATTCATTTCTTCACGCAAGTTTCGTTTCGGATATTGCGAGAGAAAACAACGTAAGACTGGATAAAATAAAGCCACGTCAAAATGTCATAAGTATTTATTTTCTCTATTATGTAGGACAAAGTTTGACTTTTTACCGATCCTACTGTTGTATTTAAAATTGTCTTTTATCCTTGTTTTTATCATTGAACCAAATTTGCGTGTACGCTTTTTTTATTTGAATTTGGATTTAAGCTTTAGTGACTCCTTAATTTATCAAGAGAAAATCATATCATTCGACAGTGGTATAAATAACGAGTAATAAAGTTTATCTCTCCATTGTGTCTTTTTTTGCGTTGTTTAGCGCCTTTCTTTCATTTGTTATCCGTTCCTTTATGGTCTGCAGGTCCTGATGCGGGTTCACTTGCGTATCTTTTGATACCGTGGAAATTGCGGAATAAAATACACTGTTACTCCTATTGTTAAAATATGTACAGTAATAGCATGATACAAACTGTATGGTCTAAAAGTAAGTTTCTGTTATGGATGACCATACAGCGACCTGGGGGAATAAGCTTAAATTTATACATATAAACAACCATGACCCGAAAACAAACATCTATTTTCATCACACAAATAAATGCCCCGACCAGGACCTACCTACTACCTCACTACCCACTACGCCACCTACTCCACCTACCTACGCCACTCGGCCGTCGGCCAGATATACGTAAGCCCAAGAGCGCCACACTCCTGAATTTTGAAATGGATTTCCGCACGAGATATTCACCGAACTGTAAAAAATGGCCAAGTTGAGAAGTTTGAGAGCTGACATCAGTGCGACAGCGCCATGGATAATATATATTTTTTTTATTATTGAAAAAGGATTAGACGTTTGTCTTCTATCTCACCTGATGGAAAGTGACGATGAAGACGAAGGTGTTACACGTCTATCTATTCACACTGGGACTATAGTTTTCTGGGACCTTGGCGACCCGCACCAAAAAGGAACTATCGAAGCGTTTGGTTCGACTTCTTGGGATATCTACCATGAAGGGATGGAAGGTCTGTCTGATTCTAGTAGTCCGATGCAAGAAGGGTGTGGGTTCAACCTGATCAAAAAGAGCATTCGCGGACTCTTCAAAATGTAATCTGTAGAAGAATGCTAAACTGGCAACTTTCCGACGATGGTCGAGGCTTTGCAGTTTTTTGGTGGTGAGGTCAAAGTTGTTAATAATTTTTCGGGCTCTTCGGTCAACTGCGTCCATCGCTTCTAGTTGGTACTTTGGAGAACCATCCCAAAGGTGGCTATAGTACTCCATACAAGATCGAACTTGAGCTGTATGCAAATTAAGTAGCTGTTCAGGGCTGAAGTACCGTCGGACCTTTGAGATGATTCCCAACTTCTTTGAAACTGTTTGAGCCATGGACACAAGTTGTTGCCCGAAGTTTAGTTGGGACGATATAGTTACGCCCAGAAGCCCTAGGTGGTCGGTTAAGGGTACAAAAACATTTTGGAAAGTGGGCGTTAGGTCGAAATTGCTCTTTTTTGCGGAGAATAAACAAGGCTGTGTTTTCGACGGGTTAAATTTGACCAAGTTGGACTCGCCCCAATCGGACACTTTATTTTAGGCCAAATCCACCCGTTTAATCATGGACTCTCTCAAAGCCCGGATTTCTTGAGGACTCGCTCGCGCATTGGACATGTAGCTCTCTACAACGGTGCTGTCATCAGCGTAAACAATAATGCCTGGGGTTAGCAGGTCGTTAATGTGCAGCAAGAATTACGTTGCAGAGAGAACAGATCTCTGAGGTACCCCGGCATTAATTTCCATTAGGTCAGAAGAGCAGCCGTCTAAGACTACTCGAATTGACCGTTTCCTCAGAAAATCAGACATCCAGTCGTAGAGCCCTTTAGGTATTCCGTATGCTGGAAGCTTACTCAAGAGATCATCATGTAAGACCCTATCAAAAGCCTTGGAAGTGTCTAAGGATACAGCTATAGCTTCACCGTGACCTTTCAAGGCTTCGCTCCATAAGTGAGTGGCATACACAAGAAGATCTCCAGTCGAGCGTCCACTGCGGAAACCATATTGGTTATCACTAACGAGCTCGTTGGACTCAAGGTATGCCAGGAGACGATTGTTCAATACACGCTCCATGACTTTGCAAAGTATGGAGGTGATTGCAATAGGTCGATAGTTGATGGGATCTGCACGGCTTCCCTTCTTTGGTACTGGTTGCACGTTAGCCAGCTTCCAGGATTTAGGGACCTTTCCAGATTCCAAAGAGAGTCGATACAGGCGCGTTAGTATGAGAGACAACTCGGCTGCGCAGTGTTTTAACACAACTGTAGGTATGCCATCGGGGCCGCTGGCCTTGTTCACGTCTAAATTCTGCAAGCATTTAAGAACCTCCTTTTGGCGAATATGAACGGTACCCATTTTGGGTCCGAACTGAGGTAACTGGGGTGGGACTTTATCTTGGCTATTTAGACGTGAACAGTCTGCAAAAAGATTAGTAAAGAGGTCTGCTTTCTCTTTTGCAGTGTGAGCCAGTGAACCGTCAGGCTTCCTCAGAGGTGGCAGCAATGGGCGACAGAAGTTCGACTCAACCGACTTGGCCAGAGACCAGAATACTTTGCTTCCTGAATATGATATGACGCTATCTTGTCTCCGATGTGGCCAATGTGGTCAAACCAAGCTTTCCTGCTCACCTTTTTGCACGACTTGGCGGCAGCATTGTTCTTTTCTTCAGTTCATGCGAATCCACGGCTTTGCTTCTGCGAGCGTCAGCCCAGGCTTTGTACGCTTCTTGCTTAAGCTGTTCAGCTGTGAGGCAAGCAGCAATAAACCATGGGTGACCTTTGGTTTCAGGGGATAGGTCAGTGTAAGGGATGAAATACTCCATTGCTTGGCCTATCGCACTTGATACAGCATCAGCGCAGCACGATGGATCGGTTGATGTAAAACAAGTCTGCCGCCAAGGATAAGACGCGAAAAAATGCCGCATCTCATCCCAATCTGCTGACTTGTATCGCCATACTCGCCTAGCGCCTTTTAAACTGGTGTCAGGTGGCGACACAGATTTCACCACGCAGTGGTCGGATGTCCCTAAAGGTGCAGTTACGGACACCGTGCACCTGTCAGGATCAGTTGTCAGCAGAAGGTCTAAGCAATATGCAGTGTGGCAGGCAACATCGAGGATGCGCGTGGGCTCGTGCACAAGCTGTAAGAGGCCTTAAGTCACGGAAAACTTAAAAGCCTATCTTCCAGCGTGGTCAGTTTCCTGATACGGGTACAGCCATTACCCGTAGTGAGCGTTAAAATCCCCCAGGAACACCAACTGCACTGAGGGAAAACGTTGCGAGGGAAAATCATGAGCCTCGTTGTCTTCCGATCTCCGCTATGTGACCGGTATATACTGGCGTAGAACAATTTGTCAAGGCCGGTATCAATGTGAACCCACATGACGGAAAAGTCCAGATCTTCCAAGTAACGGAGACGTTGACAACAGATCTCGTCACTGGCATACATGCACACCCCGGCGTTCGGGCGGAAATTGGACTCCAGGATGTACCCTGGGTATTAAAGGTATGCCGAGTCTGACGGATTACAGATCTGCGTCTCCGTTAAGAAGAGTAGGTGAGGCCTCTCTGTCTCAAGATGGTGGTGGACATCGTTGATATTTGAGTGCATTCCTCTGATGTTGCAGAAGTGCACTTTAAGAGAGAGGAAGTGCAAGCGCTGTAGAACCTTACTCTTCTTGTGACTTTTCATTTTAGTTGTGTGAGTGAATAGGGAGGAGGACAGAAGTTGAGCGAAGCGCTGCAAACGGAACCAAGCAATCCGCAATAAACAACGCACCGATGGGAAACTGGCTTGGAGACTGCGGGGACGCCTGAACACCCCCGGGGATTGTCATCGGGTCCTCTCTAACCAGTCGCCAGCTGGCACGATGAAGCCTCCTAGGATTTTTCGCGAGGTGGCGGGGCAGCCTTTCGCGTGTGGCTAGCACACTACTTGGGCCCCCTACTACCTGCGGTCGGCCAGCGGTGCACCGTTTCTTTAGAACCCGCTACCCTCCAAAACCAGTTACCCGGCGAGTCAATAAATTAAGAGCTGAAGACAGTTTTCTGATGCAGCACGATTACTCAGACCTACCCTCCTCAATGGCTACACTAAACATATGCCAGAACGCGACCATGGCGGCATGGCTTTGTTTAGTGGGTGGGGACAAGCCACGGCCGAAGCCTACCACCAGAAGATACTGCTCGTTTAGCATCACCTAGGGACCATGTACAAGGCATCGAGGGCTAAACTATGTAGCTTACCATTTACTCATTAATTTCTCAAAAAGGGGATAAACCGCAAAAGTAATTGTTTTTGGAAGTTTATAGAGAGAGTTTATAACACTTTTGTATGCTGTCGTCGGCCTACGGTACGTTTACTTCAGCCAGTACTTTCAAAATTTGTTGATAGTCAAAATAAGTATTATTAAAACTTATAACAAATACAGTCATGAAGGTCTGGTACAGCCCTTAAAACAGGTAACCGCTTGGGTTATATGTCAAGTGTGGTCGAATTTATATCGACGCGCGATGCGATAGTTTAATTTTTGCGATACCTCCTTAAACATGATTTTAAATAGTATGGTGTAAAGAGTATGAAATGTTGTAACGTATTTAATTGGATAAAGATTAATATCATATCCATTTAGATAGCGCTCTCATATCTGCAACCAACGACTCTTAGCCGTTCCAATGGTAATAGGTCAGACGGTTTAACATTAGTGCCTTGGAAGTGCCAATAAAATGCCGTGTGTGATGGCACATGTGTTGAGACTTTTGTTCCAAGCCATTGAGGTCGCAAAACACAGGTGCCAAGAGCAGCGGCTGAGCTAGCAGTGAAAAGAAAGTAGTATGCTCCTCCGTTAGAACAATATATTTTTATACCGCTCGCAGTAGAAACATCTGGGTTTCGGATTACGAAACAAAAATTCTCATCAAGGATAAAGGTAGCCGCTTGCGACAGAGTTTACGTCCCCCACTCAGGGTCGTTTCTAGCTCAGAGGCTTTCTCTGGTAATCGAACGGGGCAATGCTGCCAGCGTTTTTGGCTTTTTTGCGCCGCAGCTATTAAGCGGGGGGTCTGTTGGATTGAGCTGTCCACTTTTCCATTTACCCTTTATTGTACATATTTCTTTTATTACGGTTTTACGTAATTTTATATATTATGGATTTTATGCAATTGTTTATTTTTAATTTTAGTTGTTTTGTCATGTTTATATTTGAAATATTATTTCGGAATTTCAATTAAAATTTGCTTCTCATATTCTATAATTACATCTTGCAATAGTTAAGGGAACAAAAAATCGGGATAGGTACATCACGTTAAAAAAAATCATGAGTCTATGTGGAGATGTGAGAAAAAAGCACAAGATTTTTACATTAATGAAAATTTTATTGTCAAAAAAGTTGAAGAACTTTTAAGAAGAGCTTCAGTGACACGTTCGTTAAGGTGTTTCAGGGTTCCATCGCGGTGACTGCCAAAAAACCAATAAGTTTTTTCAGCTTCAATACATTAAGCCGATTTAACGGTGAAGGAAAACAAACACATGCTAAGAAATTTTTCAAAGTTGTGTGTGAAGCCCGTCATTCCGAAATAGATATGCTCGTTCGTGCGAGACTATAAATTGCCTGAATGTAAGGCTGACGTCTCTACGGTGGAATTATTGAATTATACAATATTCTAATCCACGTAACTATTTTGTTAGCAAATTTGTGAGTAATTTAAGTTCCGGATAAGCGCCCTCAGCACTAGGCCACAAAGTCCGGTGAACTTTTAAAGGCTAATACGGTAATAAATGAACTGGCAATTTCGAAAAAGAAAATTGTATGATTATCAGAAGTTGTCAAGTATTTTATATGGCCAATGAAATAGAGAGATATTAAAGGAATGAAATACTTATCACGTTTAGTATCAGATCAACTTTTTTTAAATATCAATTGCATACGTTATGATAAAGGTTTTAAATAACTTCGTTTAAAAGATATTTACAACACGAATTTATTCTATTAGAAATGTAGGTGTAGTTATTTAAATAAATTTTTATCTTTTAATGACCACTAGGAACTTCTATTTTCTACCAGCTATGTAGCCAACTTCAATCGCATTTCAGGTTCTTTAAGAGTTCAACAATGAAAATAATTAAGCAGATTATGTATATAACATGTTTGTAAGGATGATTTTATTAATACAGTAACTACTTAAAGCAAATACGTTTTATTTAACACGATGTGGAACGATATTTTATATACAATTTATAATTTAATGACAGTACGGGTATTGCCGTAAATTTTTAAAAAGCTCTAAAACAGCGGTTCTCTCTGTACAGTATATTTTTCTATATAAATACTAATAAAACTATTTGTACTGTCGCATCAAGTCGTTCAATTGTGGGCCTAACTAGCATTGAAAGTACACAAGCACACATTGAACATGTTAGTGTATGTCTCGTTTCCATGTAGTTTGCGCACGCACACTACGGTTATACCCGTAAAGATTATATGTTATGATTGAAGTAGTGTCACGCCACTTTTGGTCAGAGAACGTTGTGTAGATGTGTCATATTTAGCGCCAATTTTTGTGTACCTAGTTATTCGTTTACGGTTAGTATTTGACTGTTTTTTGAAATTTACTCTAATATTTTGTAACTTTTTTTTTTTTTTTTTGCTGCCGAGGCACCCTCGCGGGTGGGAGGTGGAAGATGCGTCATGCATACCCGCCCGCAGGTAAATTCCTCTGCGGGGGGGTTATGTGGGACTCACCAGAATGGCACCTACCCACTAAAAACCACCTGTTGGCTGTAGTTATTACCGTTAGCCTTCATCGGAAGCGACACCCGTCGGGAAGTTGGGCGCGCTGGCAGAGACCCGCTAGCGGGTCTTCCGCCTGTAGTGAAAGTTGCACTGAAGGTGCTCAAAGGGACATGAGTTGGTGGCCGGTCTGGGCAGCCTCCGGTGAAGCCGGGGCTGGGCAGAGGTCGGCCGAAGCATGATTTAGGGATCAATTCATTTAAATGAACCTACAATGAATTGAGAAGGGAACTATGCTCCGCCAGAGCTAGCAAACGCTCTGTCGGAGTACGTGAAGCCCTAAGTTTACGGGCTAAGACTGCGATTTCACTAACATCGACATTTTTTATAGCGTCGCAGACGATACGCATATCGTCTGCTACGGAGGATTGAGGAGTGGGTTTGTATGGGCGAGGAGCCGGGATGGGATTCGATGCGGGGCGCTGCCTCCAGTTTTCTGGGGCAGGCCTAGACTGTGTAGGCTTTGCAGCCGGAGGAACCCGGCTACGCAGCGGCGGAAAGTTTTCTTGAGAAAGGCGCGGGGCCTGTTTGGGTGCCGACCTCTTGGGATTGGAACGCATACAACGGGGTGCACGAGGGCAGCCCCTGTAGTTTGCGGTGTGGCCGGACTGGCCACAAAGCACGCAATCGGGAGGAGAGGGAGTTTCAGGAGTGCGATTGCACTCCTTAGTGAAGTGCGGGACCAGGCACTTGACGCACCTGGGCGGTGCGCGGCAGTTGGCCGCCGCGTGCCCGTACAACTGGCATCGATGGCACTGGCCGGGATGACCGCGGCGATGAGGCGCCTCGATCGAGATCCCAGAGAGGCCTCAAACAGAGCTAACCCCTTTCAGGATCTCTCTGGACTTGGGGACGTTGGCGAGAATCACCAAAGCGAGAGGGTGTTGCCTCCCGTACTTGCTGTGCATTTTATGCACTACGAGTGCCGGGAAGCCTTGGGACTGCAGATCCTCAAGGATAGCCTCGTTCGATAATTCGAACGGGACTCCCCTGAGTACCGCTCTAATCTTACGCTCTTCTGACAGAGCATAAGTGTGATAAGCATATTGCTTATCGGTGAGGAGCTTAGTCAAAGCTCGGAAATCGTCTACCGACGAGACAGTGATTTTAATAGATTCACCCGAGTTTACCGCTCGGGTGTAATGGATCTTGTGCTCATTGCACAGTGTCGAGACCTCAGTCCATTTACCCTTTTCCCGAAGGAAAACGGGTGGTGGGACCTTGGCCTTGACAGAAGTTGGGGCCGGAGCGGGTGTTGAAGACACCGGGGCAGCTGGCGTTGAAGACGCCGCAGGGGGTGTAGGGATGGGCGTATTGGGCGCCGGGTCTTGTTTCGAGCGCTTCTTAGAGCGCTTCTTAACAAGGGTGAAAGAGGGAGGCTCAGGGCCAGTTGGGGTGGCGTCCGAGGAAGACTCAGTCGCGGGTGCGCGCTTGCGGCGCAGAGGGGCGTCTACTTCGCACTCCATGTCACTGGAGGAAGGGGACACGGGAGGGCCTAAGACCTGAGGGGTCTGGGGAACTGGGGTGGCCTGAGGGGCCATTGTGGACATTATCGTCATGAAATGAGGGATGAGAGAATCTAAGAAACGGAACTTGTCAGCATTTATATATATGCCTTCAGCACCGGTACTATCAACTAACTTCTTCCTAATCTCATCAGAGCTTAGGGAAGCCATTGCGGAGGGGTTGGGGAGGGACAATATATGAACCTAACAACGATGACTAACTTCCTAAAACCACCCTACACGCAGTAGGGCGGTTGAGAACGACGCGGATAACTTACTCGAACACGGCACTTGAAGTCCTGGAACAACGAATTCCCGTCGACGAAGCTCACGTTCCACGAAGTACGGTTAACAAGCCACTATTCGCCGTGAAAACGGCGTTAGAAACTTATTAGAAGTACGGTTAACGAGCCACTGTCCGCCGTGAAAACGGCGTTAGAAACTTAATACGGTATACAACTATGAAATTATATATTACGACAACAACCAATGAAATTTGGGTGCTCAATTAGCGCGGGGGCTAAAAGAGCGGGAAGGCGTCTGCGATCGACGTGCGCTCGAGAACGCACGCAGACCGAGACTGATTTTGTAACTTATGTAGTGCTTGGTTATAAAGCTGTTTCAAAGACGCTTATTTTATATGGAAATTAAGGTAGATTGATTGTTTTAGATGAATCAAAGAAAATGCATTGTGTGACTTTTGGAACTATGTTTGACGCCTAAAAGCCGTGAAAATGACGATCCATATGGAGACGATGGAGGCGAATATGGTTCTGATGAAGATTGTCGCCCTTATACTGGTTCAGAATCTTCTTTTGTAGTAAAAGTTGGCTTTGGTGGAATCTCCAGCGCAGCATCGTTATTATTCTTCATCTTGTAATGATAGTGACGCATCGGTTAGTAGAGTCTTGTTACTAAACGCACCAATAAGTCCGAACCTTCAATAGCAGTGCAGCCTATAACCCAAGAAGCTAGTGCTTCTCTACAGCTCAACAATATTGATATAGGCCTTCAGTTTGTAGACGGAAGTGCTTAATAATTAGGCTTTTCTTCACAGTCTAACATGGACCTTCAGTCTTTGACAGTAGCACAGTCTGTTTCTTAAGAAGTTGGTAATTTTCTTCAGCCTAACATCATGGAAACAAACCGACAGTCCCCTGAGTTGGAACAATCTGTTGCCCAAGAAAATAATGATACTAATTCAAGACAGTTCCATAATGACGAAGGTTGGTCAAAATCAACTAGACCAATTGCTGATTTTCAGTTTGATATATCTTCAACAGGGCCTAAATTTGATTTAGATATTATCCAGATACCACTCGATATGCTCAAATTAGTCTTTCTAGACAGTATTATTAATCGCATAGTCGATTGCACTAATAAATATGCTGAAAAGTTAAGTAATACAGACCGGCCACATACTAGGAACAGTCGTAATCATAAATTTTGACCTCTGGATAAGCAGGAGCTATTATCTTTTTTAGGCCTTTGCCTTTTACAAGGTCAAATAAAATTTCTAGTTAGGCGTTCATTTTTTTCTTATGATCCGCTGTACCACCATCCTGTTTTTACTCATGTGACATCTGGTCGAAGATTTGAAAAAATCCTAAGATGTCTTTGTGTAGCTAATGCTGAAGCAAAAGGTAAATACAAAGTTAAAAATTTTATAAAAGTTCTGAAAAATAACTTTCAAAATATCTACGGACCTTCAAAAGAATTGTCGATGGATGAATCCCTCATCCTTTTTGATTCAGAATATACTTTCGGCAGTACATGAAGGGGAAAAAGGCAAAATATGGGATTAAATTCTACGTCCTCATTACAGCTGATGGATACGTTCTGGACATGATTATGTACCGAGGCAAAGATGACACGGAATCCGGAACGATCTCAAAATATTGTTTAAAAATTATTAGGACCATATCTGCTCAAAGGTCACCATATTTTCATGGATAATTACTATTATAATTCTGTAGAATTGTCGAAGAAATTAATTGATTTGCGAACGCACTCATGCGGAATACTGCGAAAAAATCGTAAAGGCAACCCAAAAGTTTTGACGAATTTGAAAATAAAAAGGGTGAACTTTACTGGTGGCACAAAGGCCAAATTTATGTTTCTGTATGGAAGGACAAAAGACCGGTACATATGATTACTACTCGTAATCACCCTCAACTAGCAGAGGTGGCAGACCGAAATGGAAAAACTGCAACTAAGCCTGCTGAAGTTGCAAAATATAACTCTCACATGAGGTGTAGATCGAGTAGATCAAATGATTTCCTATTACTCACCCCCCGTAAAACTATAAGGTGGTATAAGAGGGTAATATTTCATTGTCTTGACGATGCAGTCTGGAATGCATTTTATCTATATAAAGTATATATTACAAAAAACAGAAAATACAAATCAATCGAGTTCTGAAGAATGTTTCGAAGACTGGTACCTCTTACATGCAAATAATGAGTGAGATAACGATTTAACACATTTATTTTTTGAGGTTGATTGTAAATTTTTGATAAATAAATTATTGATATAAACGGATACGTACCGATTTTATTCATTTGCCAATCCAAATCCATTGTATTTCCTTGTGACAAATAATTTTGTACTACACGGTAATACCAGTAGTGTCATATATTAATTATAAGAAATACAATGATAAGACAGTAGGTACTGCTATAACCGTATACGGCCCCAACCGTAGTGACTTCTTTAAGAAGTCGTATTAGAATTGCTTATGACACTACGGTTATAGCTAATTCAGATAGGATATACGGTTACAGCAGTACTGTCTTATCACTTAATTCCTTGTGAATTATATTATGACACTACTGGTATAGAAGTAATAACAATTTCTACGGGAAAGTTTACTATCATATCAAATAATTTGAAATGGGTAATACTCTCCCGCATCGTGTTAAAAAGTATCGGTAAGTTGTTATCGAGCAAGACTACATCGTCCGATTTATTTATTGTGCAAGAATCTGACATAATTATAATCCGGTCACATTACGTGTGCACCTCAATTACATAGCTTTTCTTACAAGTGCGGTACAAACATAATTCATGTTGGTAATATGTGTATAACTTCGACAAATTTTACGTTAATTAAACATACAGGGTGACTTGGAATTTGACGTATTCCTCTTGGGATATGATAATACAACTAATTTCCAACAAAATTAACTATAATGTCCCCATACCAAGTAGGCTCGTTAACGAGATATTCAATATTTTGGTTTTGTTTACAAAAAATACCGAATTAACTACAAAAATTTAAATAAAGAAAAACTAAGGTTTTGAATAAAGTTGTTTAAGGTTTTGTCATCTACCAATATATCAACAAACATTTATTAATACTAATACTGGCACTAATATTCTAAATACAGATGTCATTTTAAAATTACAAGTCACCCTGTATAAAACCTTTATTTTAGACTAACCGATGATAAGTAACTCCTCCGTTTGAGCTCTTTCTAACCATTTAAATCTTTAGAGCAAATATTCATTTCTCCACTTATTAATTTTTTATTTTAATCGTCTCGATATCATCGGTGTAATGAGGCCATTTTCTAATTTCTCCATACAGCATACGACCAGGGCTCTCAGTAGCGATGAGCTGGCGATGACCAACGAGCTTATAGTCGGGACTGAGATGGCCTTTCTCCACACCACAGCTGAGCAGCTTCTTAACTGCTTCTAGGGATGCTGCCGATGGCAGAACCTCTGTAATTGAAAAGGTGGGATTTATATAAATGGTATTTCTCAAAGGCCAGCGAAAACAGGAGTTTTTGAAAAGTGTCTGTCAATCTGTCCGTGGCATTGAAGTTTAAGATGTTTAAATAGGCAAACAAGACAAGGTTTATATTAAATTATTATATCAAATATAATAGGTCTTTACCTATGAAACTGCCGTTTTGCCGTACTGGCCATTTCAAATGAAAATATTTTTTTTTTGACTGATAATTCTAATTTCAAATTAATTTTATTTGACAAACATGGAATTCTTTTTCTAAAATCGTCATTTGTTTAATAGTTAGTGTTTTGTTTTCAACGCATTCGAACATTTTTCGTCATCATGGATAAGTTAAAAATTCGAGTAATTATGGAGTATGTGTACAGTCGTGGCAGCAAAGCGGCACAAGCGGCACGCAACATCAACGACGTTTACGGAGCGAACACTACAAACGAACGCACCACCCGTTATTGGCTTACCCGCTTCCGTTCTGGAAATTTTGACCTGAAAAATGAACCCCGTGGTCGTCCGAAAACTTTGGTCGACAATGACGAATTAAAGGCTATTGTGGAAGCTGATGAAACTCAATCCACGGCTGAATTAGCAGAAGCTTTCGACGTTAGCATCAAAACAATATTGGTCCATTTGCGTCAAATTGGCAAGGTAAAAAAGCTTGACAAATGGATACCCCACGAACTCAATGACCGCCAGCGCGAAGTACGCGTGGAGACGTGCCTTGCACTGCTCAGCAGGCATACAAATGAAGGAATTCTGAACCGCATTGTTACTTGTGACGAGAAATGGATCCTGTTTGACAATCGTAAGCGCTCAGCAAGTTGGTTGGACCCTGGTTCAGCACCCAAACAATGCCCTAATTTCGTTATTCACTGGTTACTTACTGTTAAAGTTTCCAACGAAGCTTATTCCAATAGACTTCATGTTATAGCCCTTGGTATGTGCTCCAACGTGTAACCAACCAGTGCCTTCGTAAACCTTTCCATTATTGCCTACCAGAAATCTATAAAATAAAGAAAAGGACGCGTTTTAAGAATGTATCACATTTTTTTTAATAAACATTTTGCAGTTTTTAGACCTTTTCCTACGTATTTAAAGTAATAATAAGCCATTATTATAATATGAAAGTTTTGCCACAAAATAAAAATGGTTAGCCTTTATTGGTGTTGGGATTTCTTCTGAGCGTTTGTGTTTTAGCAATAAAACGTATGTGAATCAATACCTGATAGAGTTCGAAACGTTTATATACTCAATATAATTCAATGATAAAATAATATAAAAACGGGAAATAAAGACAGATCTTTTCATGGAAAATTGCACGACTTTTTTTTGTTTTATCAAATGAAATTCTGGTTTACAAAAACTTGATACAAGTATTATTAAAATCACAGAATCACATTTTCAAGTTCCATATTTTTTATTAGTCATGATCTTTTTGGAAACGGTTTTCTTAACATCTAAAGAGTTTCAATCAAATGAAAATGACTCGAATATTAAGAGACATTAATAGTTCTTTCAGATTTTTTGCACCTACTACGTACCTACATCGGAATGTTTACTCAAGGTACTGGCTGTGCATACGTTGATAAACGTTTATACAACTTTATAACATTTCACCATCTCATACTTGGAATGTAAGCGGCATTTGGTGGCTCTAAGATCTTAGTCCAGTACCTTTTATCTAAGCAAATATTAAGTTTTTTGCTTGCCTTTGCTATCCCTGCACGTTTCTTAGCTATATTCGATATATTTGACTACTTACGACACTCCAATATCTGAGAACCATATCATATGCTGGTCTTGTATACTCCTAGCTATACTTTCACAGCCTTCGTCGGTACTGCAGGTGGGGGTAGCTGTATGCTGGATGATCACCAATTCCACCGGCCGCATCAAGTAGTCTACTGACGTTGGTGTCAAACCGTCCCATTGTTCTTTGCTGACGACGTCGCATTCTAAAGAAAATTTTGTAACTTTATAAATCCATTTAATATAATAATAAATCCATTCTTATGGTCTATATTATTCTTACAAATTATATTTAATATATTTATTGATATATGTTAATTTATATTTGCTACTTATTTACTTTTAAAAAAGCAAACAACTATGTCATGACCATATTTAAAAGAAAATGTTATTATACTTGGAGAATTCACACTAGTGTCAGCTACTTGCAGAAATACATGGAAAAGCTAAAATATTAGATACAACGATTTTATTTCAAATTATGTGCCACTAAATAATAAAAAATAAACACTGGCTCTATTTGCCTTGTCTTTCACTAGGAGAGCGCCTGATTCCATTAAACTCCCATAAACCTGCTTTTCCAAACAAGTAGTTTTCATGCACTCATTCAAAAAATCTATAATCGGGCCCACCAGCTCTTGAAGCTTTACTTCGATGCAAATCTATACGTACCAATACTATTATTTGTTTCTATTTTAGCTGGAGTGGTAAGACGAGTTTCGAATTTAAAGTTTACAAATGAAGCACAGATACGTCAGGAGACTTAGCGTTCGTCGCAAAGCCGTAAGTTTAAAATTTTTCAGGTCTTTAACATTTTTCGTATAAACAAAAATCAAATGACATTGTTGCAAGTTTACAATATGTTTAACACAAAAAAGATACAAAATCAAATCAATTTAAATAGATTTTACATGTTTAAAACTTTCTAATTGATTTTTATTTGATTACTCACAAAGTGTACATACGCACTTATGACGATATATTAGCTATTCAATTTGATAACCTAAAGCAATATAGTTTATCTTCCAAAATTTTATCTTCCATAAATATACTTGAACCTTAGAACGACATAAAAACAAAGCACTGAACTTACCTGGTTTAACATGACCAAAAACTATTAAAAAAAATAAACTTGTAAAATAAAACATTGCTTTGAAACAATTATACAACTACACTGACCAATGATAAAGAACACACTGAGCGGACCGAGGAACATGCGCTAATTTCAAACTTGAATCATAAATATTGTAGATTTTATAATTGATGTATGTAAAATTTTATAACACTTAATTAATATGTTAATAACGAAAAGAGGATTGAATTGAAAATGGGAAAAATCTATCTTAATTATTTCACTTTACCTAAATTAAATAATATCATAAATCATAATAATCAAAATAAATGTACATTTATTTGGTTATTGGGTAAAATAAGTCGTAGTACATCCGTAATAATATATCAAAAGTTCATAGTAGAGTAGACAGTTAAAAAACTTGAAGATCAACCAGTGTGATTATTAATTTATTATTTACGTTTGGATTCATATGGAATGCTATCCAGGAAGACGCGCACCGTTACTTTTTTGTCGCGTTCGCAAACAAAATGATTGGACCAAACAGGACAAAGCGTCTTTTCTGAGCGTGTGAAAATACCTATAGGTAATTCATGTGTATCGCAAAAACTATAACATTAGGAAACACCTGTAGTAGAAGGCCGACTTGGGCGGACCTGAGTTAAAAAATTTTGATAACGTGGGTTAAAATAATGCAGTATGTCTCTGTCTGTCCAATAGAAAAGGATAGCGATGGAGGAACATATTTAACTGACTAATCGAGTAACTCCGAGTTAAATTATTAACTAAGATCTGCGCAAGTCGGCCTTAGCGATTACAAAGAAGAGTGGGACGCTTCTTCCTGGATGGCGTTATTTATAATATAATATGACAGTTTTTTCAAGACCACGCACAGTAATGATAAGAACTAGTCGCTATTTGTAGAAAACGTGTTTTAAAAAAGATTATTGGTAAGTACTTGTTTCAAAATGATGATGACTCACTGTTCAAAGTTGTGCGACTGTATATTTAACTTAAACCTGTCAATCTTCGTAATTACTTCAGGGTTCCGCAGCAACTTAAAATAACGAACCGGATCCTTACTAAAATATACTTTATCATTTGCATACATATTTATAGTCGCAGTCATAAAAACACCTGACGACATTTCGGTTATAATCTTCCACTAATGAATATATTCATGTTTATAACTATAAACCTAAAAGGGGATTCGGTGTAGGCATAATAGAGTCTCAAGCTCGAAACTCGTTTTGGCTATCGCAAAAGCGTCACGTAAAAAGAACCGAATGCATTCTTGAGTTTTTTCTGTTTAATAAAAATATTCCTCACTCTAGCGTTGTATCTACATACCTTATAATAATATATTAGATAGTCATCACGAAACGAATGATAATAAAACCTTCAACAGACTTTATTAAATACGCGTTGATTTTCTATCCACAACGCAAAAATGTTAGGTATGACTACATAAAACTTACAATTGAAATTGAAACACAAATGCAACGAAACGCGGGGTTTTCACATTGAGTTACTATGTACTACGTACTAGAGAAGCCATTCAAAACAAATTTTTTGGCCGCATTCCATTTTTACCTATTCAATGATTTATTATTAGATGCAGTGCTACAAAAACTTTAAGTTGTCTGGTCAAACGATTTAAAGATGCAGGGCTTGGATTGCTACAATAAAGTGTAACATCTTTCGACCAATCAACGAAGTGCAATGCTTAATAACAATAGATCATGTGAGTGGTACAGATTGGACAAAATATAAAATTTTACCTTACTTCATAGAAAATTAATATATATTTTTATACTCGTAAATGAAAATTAAAATGGATATAGATCCAATTTTTTTACGATAGCGTAGACGTAAGTAATAAAAAAGATTATTTAAACTTAATTTACTTTATTTATATACAAATTGGTATTATATATCAGTCACTCCTCAATATCGGCGCTCTCTGTACAAAACTACAATTTCAGCAAGAGCAGACGCGCCGGTGCGTGTGAGCATGCGCGTGGATGTACTATTTTACCCGAATGCAAAGAGGGTTTCTCGCGCCTATCTTTGTATACGTAATATTCTTTCTTTTCTCGTATTATATACGACATATATGATATATATACGACAGGGGCGTTTCAAGTAGATAGATTTTCTCAAGGATCATAATAGGATATTTATCAAAATTGAAATAGCATTTTCTTTTTGTTTATAGTGTTTTGTTTGTTTATATTGGAAGTGTGCATATCAGACTATAAATAAGGTTCGATAGACGATAGACTATCTGAAACACCGTGCAATTATCATGGAAATTTAATAAACAGTACAAAGGGTTTTCAGTCGTTTATATACGACTCGGGTGGAATGAGCCCGAAATGTTTACCGGATAAATCCGACTTTGGCGGTTAAAATGTTAAGCAAGTTTAAGGAAAGCTTGTTTATTCTTTAAAAAGATTCAAAGTCTACTTTTGTAAGATGATAAAATCGATTTGGATAGGCACTCTAAAACAGTAGTACTGTCACATCTGTATGCACAGAAATTTTTGGTCTATGACTGGCATAGAAAATGACGGGCGACGATGCATTGTTTTATCTAATTTGTCATTTATTGTAAATATTGAAAATAATATTTCGTAATTAATTGTTTAGCTATTTACCGGCGGAAAAACACTCCAGAATCTTTTTTCTTGTTTTAGGAGTTGTTCGTACAAGTCAAACGGGCACAAGTAGGTATTTTAAATATTTTTTTAACAAAACCTTTTTAACAAAAAATAACGTAAACAAAACCAAGAAATCATTGACAATAAACAAACAAACAAAAATTGCTCTAGTATGTTTTACTGAGACTTTTATAAAGAAAGGTACTGAACAACTACTTAAGATACCAGAATGTACTATTGTACTAGTCGCAAAGTCTCGTGGCAGACGCGGCCATAAAACGTGTGAATAGGACAGCGCACATCATTATCTCGCTCGCACTTACACTGTTTATGGGTGACGTCACAAAGATTAAGATATGCGCTTCGTTTGATTTTGAGTGTATGTCGATAGTGTTAGGTTTAAAATGAGGCATTTAATGTAAACAAAATATATGTATTATTTTACGTTTATTCGTGTAACTGATAAATATATATACTGAACTACAAACTTATTTAGATAACAAAATAAAATTTAAAAAAAAAACAAAATTCCAAATAAATTAACTAAAAATTTGTTAATAAACGTCGTCATCATCGTCGTCAGTATTGCTGTCGCCGTCGCCGACATGTATTATTAGGGGTTCGCATAAATGCGCCTTATTTTTATAGTTATGGTCATTAGTTAGTGATTATAAAATTTGGAGATTTGCTTGTGCAGCGATGACTCACTCGTTTTTGAATTTTAGACAGTTTTGTAAGTCTGCGCGTGCGCATCCCTTTAAAAAAAGTGATTTATGGCCTCGTCTGCCACGAGTTCTTGCGACTAGTATAGTTGATTCGTTCTCACGTAATTCAAAAAGGGGATGGATGGTCATGAAAGAAAGAAAGAAAGAAACATTTATTCGCTGAATATGGTCAAAAATATATAATGGTCTTAAATAGTTTAAAAGTACAATCATATTCAACCTTAACAGGCGTGCAAATATTTAAAGTAGTACTAGTAATGTTACAAGTTATGTCAAAACAATTTATTATACAAGAATAATACAAATTGATTGTCCTTATTATTAAACATAAAATGTCCCTAAAATAAATAGATGTCATAAGCAATAAAATCATCAGTAAATAATAAAATTAAAAATGTCAACATAAAAAAAAGTCTAATTACAAGATTAAATTCATTCCATTAAATACATTACATTATTTTAATTACTGGTTATTATATTTTATTTCAGGATACAGAAAATAACAACTCAATTTTGAAGGAATTTCAAATAACTACAACTTGTGATTTTAAGTAATTTTATAGATTTATTTCATGCAAAAATAAATGTAACTTGACATTGCAAAAACAGAACGTCAGCGAGAGAGAGAGAGAGTGACAGAGGCGCCACAGTGTGGACAACAATAAAAACTAATTGGGATGCGTTCCAATTCTATCACCCACCCCAGAACGCAATCCCATTTGCATTACACAATACAAGAGCACATTAAGAGTTGTCCCCTTAGTTAATAAATCAGATACATTTTCGTTAGACTTTACATAACAAAATTTTAACTTTAGATTATTAACAAGATCCTTAACAAAGTGATATCTTATGTCTATATGCCTAGACCGTGACAGATAACAATCGTTATGAGCTATTTTAATGGCACTTTGGTTATCACTGTGTATGGTTAGAGTGTGACCACGTTGCTGCCGGAGCTCTCCATCTAACTGCTGTAACCACAGCGCCTCCTGCGCTGCTGCTGACATGGCCATGTACTCGGCCTCCGCTGTAGAGAGTGCCACTGTTTGCTGTTTGCGAGAGCACCACGACACTGCTCCACCCTGCAATATGAAAATATAGCCGGTGCATGACTTCCGGTCATGAACATCACTGGCCCAGTCTGCGTCGCAGTAACCAACTATTTCACCTGAACCATTCTTGGTGTATGTCAATTTGTAATGTTTGGTACCTTGTAAATATCTTAGAACTCTTTTCACAGCAGCCCAATGTTCACTTTTTGGCTTCTTATTATATCTACTCAGAGTGTTTACTATGAAAGAAATATCTGGTCTTGTACCTTGAGCTATATAGATCAAGCTACCAATAGCTTGCTGGTAGGGACAGTCATATGATTCTTCATCAGTATCAAGAACTTTAATCCGACCTCCACAGGAGTTTTTACAGGTTTGCATTCTTGCATATTAAATCTGGATAGAATTTCATTTATATATTTTTCCTGATCCAACATGATTGAATCTTTATGTTTGGTTATGTTTAGGCCCACACAATATTTAGCTTCACCAATGTCCTTCATATTCAATTTTTGGCATAATTTTTCTTTTAATTCTTCAGTAGTAGTTGGCAAAGGGCTGAATATTATTATGTCATCAACCCACACGGCTATGTAAATACCTCTATTATTATCGTAATAAACACAGGGATCCGTTTTCGACTGCTCAATTCCCATTTCTTTCAAAACATTGCTTAGCTTAGTGTTCCACAGCCTGCTTGCCTGTTTAAGGCCATAAATAGATTTAAGTAAGTGACATACCTGATTTCCATTAGAATACATCTCAGGTTGTAGCATATATATGTCTGTGTCTATGTTGCCTTGAAGGAAGGCAGATACAGCATCCATTTGGTCTATCTGTAAGTTGTTTTGTGCTGCTATTGCAAACAAATAACGGATGGAAGTATACCTCACCACAGGAGAGTAAATTTCTTGATAGTCAATGCCTTTCCTTTGTGCATAACCCTTTATAACAAGTCTTGCTTTATATCGTATAACATTTCCGTGTTGGTCTGTTTTTGTCTTAAATACCCATTTACTCGGTAATGCTCTCTTATTTGCAGGTAAGTCTGTGAGTTGCCAAGTTTTGTTTTCTATTAATGCATTATATTCCTCATCCATAGCCCTTTTCCACTCCTGAGCATAGGGAGACGAAAGTGCTTCCTCTACACTTTGTGGATCTGAGGTACTAGTATAAAAACAGAGTAATCCCTTTCTATTCCTTCTAGATAAATTATGTGGCCTTAGTGTTATATTGTTTGTTAAATCCTGCTGATAATGTTTTGGAGGATGGTAACTGTCATCAAAATCTGTTTCATACTCACTAGAGTTTTCTTCTTCATTTGTTTCCAAATTAGTCTGCATTGGTGCTAGTGTGCTTGGCAGATGAATAGTGGCTGAGCCGTTTTGTTGATTTTCTTTGATGGGAGCCACGCTAGGGTATCCTTCCAATTTTTCTGACTTGGTTTCAACAACATCATAATTAACTCCATAAGAATTAGACTCCATTGGTCCGCATAGGTCAGAGTGTATGAGTTCCAACGGCTGTGTAGCTCTGTTACCTGCTTGCTTAAACGGGAACCTTGTTTGTTTTCCTTCTAGACAACTGGAACATTGCACAGCATTCTGCAGATCCTCTGTCAATGTCACCCCCTCAGCACAGCTTGGCAATTTCTTCAGAGCTGAAATATTTAAGTGGGCCATCCGAAGATGCCAAAGATTAATATTGTTCTCATTTATTTTATTGCTTACATAGTGAGCAGCTCTATCATTACTTGAATAACTTTCCAACACATATAATTTATTTTTTAATGTGGCTGAACATAAAACCACTCCTTTAGCATTTACTATATCACAACCTATCTCATTAAATATTACTTTATAGCCACTCTTTGTAATTGTACTAACTGACAGTAAGTTGGCTGCCAGTCCTAGCACACATAGAACATTTTTTACTTGGATTTTATGATGTTGCGAAACTTGAAGGCTGATGTCACTAACACATTTCACAGACAATGGCTCCCTATTTGCCACTGTGATAGTTTTCACTGCTGGCTCGCGCACGTTGGTCATCCATTCCTTGATACCACACATATGCATGGATGCACCCGAGTCAATGTACCATTTAGCACTACTTGTAGCTGAAAAGGCTGAAAAAGCTGCAATAAAAGTTTCATGTTTCTCATCATCATCCTGAGTTGATGCCTTCCTTGAAAATTGGCAAAATTTGGCAAAATGTCCATATCTATTACAATTATAACATCTCGGACCCTTATTAACAAGCGGCCTTAATTTATTGTGAAAATTTTTATTTTTCTTCAAATTGGAATAAAATGCAATTGAATTTTCAACTTGTACTTCTTAAAGCAATTTCGTTTTTATGAAGTCTGCAGTTATTTTTGCACCAGAATTTTCTAAGCCCATTATCATTGGTTTGTACTGATCTGGCAAGCCGGCCAACATTAATGTACCAAGCCACTCTTCATTTACTTCAAAGCCAATGCTTCTTAACTTATGGGCCGCATTCATTATTCTACTCACATAGTCCTCAATACTGGAGCTTGACTCAAGGGAAGTATTAATTAATTCTTTTAACAATCCGACCTTTCTAGTCAATCCATTATCGTCGAACGCTTTGTGTAAATTTTCCCACACATTTTTGGCCGTTTTGCAATCCTGTATGTGTACGTAATTTTGTGTGTTTACGAGAAGAATAATTTTCGATTTTGCCTTTACATCTTTTACCGGGTCAACTGGTTTTCCATCCAGCGGTTCTATGCAATTCCACAAATCTTCATGTTCTAAATAGGTTTTAATGCCAAACTTCCAAGTGGCGAAATTGTCTCGGCCGTTTAACTTTTCAAGATTAAACATATTCGAACTCATTCTGAAAATTTTCACTCGCCACGCTATACGCCGGCCGGTCTCGTCTCGTACGTAACCTCTAATTGCACTTGCTGATAAATCTTCGGAATTACTATGAAATATTCACGATTACTTTATTAAGCAACCACGCTCTGCTACCATGAAGGAATTTCAAATAACTACAACTTGTGATTTTAAGTAATTTTATAGATTTATTTCATGCAAAAATAAATGTAACTTGACATTGCAAAAACTGAACGTCAGCGAGAGAGAGAGAGAGAGTGACAGAGGCGCCACAGTGTGGACAACAATAAAAACTAATTGGGATGCGTTCCAATTCTATCAAATTTCTCTAATATATGTAGATGTCCGTATAAAATAAAATTATAAAATGTCGATAGCATAATTACGGGATTCTTAAAAATTCCTTTACGCAATAGTAATTTTTTTCCAGAAGAAAACTATGCAATCTTTTTTTAAATAAGTACGTGTAATGGTAATGTCTTTAAGTTGCTAGGTAATTTATTAAAAATACGGATTGCCATACAGAAAACATTTTTCGAATACAATCCTAATCTTTGCATTGGTATATATAATTTCTGTTTATGTCTCCCTGTACCATTTAACATATGGTAATTAGTTTTGAATAACTGTGTATGACCTCGCACAAATACACAAATTTCATAAATGTACAAAGAGGGAACCGTAAGAAGGTGTAGTTTTTGAAACAGTGGGCAGTTAAAGGCATTCAATGCATTCGAAAAAAACTGTTCATACTTCAGCCAAATAAAAATTGTTTAGAACTAATTTACCTATTAAGTAATTTTGATATAAAACACACATAAAAACTCCTACTAGGCAAAATGTTTGACCAGGCCAGTTTGCTAGTAATATGAAACAAGTTGAAGTTAAAGTTCATTACTTGGGACTCTCACATCACGAAACAGGGCAAACACTAACGAATGCTTAAATACGAAGTAGCTTCTGGTATGACAAAGTATTTTCTTTACTAATCATTTTCCGGCGATCGCTCTCAGAATTATATGAAAAGTCTTTTGTAAATGAAGCTTTTCAAAAATTCCATAATTAACTTAAGATGTTTTTTGACTTGTGCTTTCCCAATATTTCAGTTGAAAGAACTAATAGAAAATATAAAAACGATGGAGACAAAACGTTTAACAAAATCATGTATTAAAAAGAATTCTCTACTTAACATATCAACATTTTAGCGTCGATAAAAAACAAAATAACAAATGTTTCAAAAACTACTCAAAAATACAAAAAAATGTATACAAAAATCAAAACAGTAAGGAAATCATCAATTTATTAACTATAAGAAAAATAAATGCCAAGCAGTATGGGAAATCATTCATCAAAATGTCGGAGTTTACAAGAATTAGACAAATATAGATAACATTCTTCACAATAATAAACTATATACAAATTTAGATGACATAACTGAGAAAATTTTATGAATATTATATTAATCTGACTAATTGTCATTACTTTAAATTTAAAATGGACGATATATTACGTCTTTACATATGAAATTGTCGTTTTGTCGTACTGGCCACTTTGATCTATCTTATCTCCTCGTTGATTAAGAATTCCAATTTCAAATTTATACAGCTATTTACTCACGCATTAGTGTTTCGAAAACCGCAATTCACTTGTTTTTTCCTCTTTTGGATTTTTCTTTGCGTCACTTAGTTTACAAAATATCAGTCTAGCTAGAGTTAACTTGTAAGCAACACATTTTTTGCGCTTGTACTGCTTGAGTTTAATGTTGGAGTTCAGTGTGGATCCTGCATGAAACATCTGGACTTCAATTGTGCGAATATAACCGAAGCCGGCTATCAGAAGCTTGGAGCAGAGAGACGGGCGATGTGGAAATGTTCTGCATGCAGACGTGCAAACTCCACCAATCCTAGTGCACCACTTCCTTCGATTTGTCCTCAGGGTCCTCTTGAACCTACTATTGGACTAGTTCGAATTGAAATTCGAGAAATTAAATCACTGTAAGCAAGACTTTTTTTTTTGCTGCCGAGGCACCCTCGCGGGAGGGAGGTGGAAGATGCGTCATGCATACCGCCCGCAGGAAAATACCGTCTTCTGCGGGGGGTTATGTGGGACTCACCAGAATGGCACCTACCCACTAAAAACCACCTGTTGGCTGTAGTAAAATTTACCGTTCCTTCATCGGAAGCGACACCCGTCGGCAAGTTGGGCGCGCTGGCGGAGACCCGCTAGCGGGTCTTCCGCCTGTAGTTAAAGTTGCACTGAAGGTGCTCAAAGGGACATGAGTTGGTGGCCGTTCTGGGCAGCCTCCGGTGAAGCCGAACATCTTATCTGCATCTGTTAGCTCGGCAAATCTCCCTCTCCCCAAGGATCCAAACGTCGAACACCCTCAAACGGCACCCGCTCACGAGTTAACGCGGGATCCAGCCATCGCGCTCCTCAACCATATTAGAGGGAAGTGGGCGATCCGTCACCCGACGCTACCAAATATCCCATAAATACCATAAGGTCCCGGTGCGGGTCCACCCGCGTCCCTACTGATCCTGCGGAACAGGCATTCTGAGAACCCTCCGTGGCCAGTCAGGATCTGAGTAGTGATGCCAGTTATTTGCAGTTTCCTGACTACTTTATGAGCTTCTATTGCATCCGGGAAAAATATTTTAGTAACCTTCGCCGTTGCGCCATTTTGGTATCTCCTGTTCCATTCGTCAAGCGATTGCATCCGGATGCATCGCTTGACGAACGAAACAGGGCACTTATCGTAGTGAGGTCTGCTTTTTAGAGATTTTGCTGCTTCTTTGGGCAATTGGTCCGCCCGCTCATTTCCTGCTATGTGCGTGTGCTTTAATCAAAAACAACACTAAAGTTTTGCTTTGTCGGGTTAAAGTTTTAATGTTCCGTCTGGTTTTTACGGCAAGGGGATGCGGGCAGCAACAGCACCGAGTTTAGAGAAGTAGTACGATATGCTTTACATACTTTCTGTAGAAAGCCACGCTGGATCGCATTTAGCTTGTCCTTCACACACAGTTTATTGGCAGCCGGTGCCCAGACGCTAGCTGCGTACAATACAATTGGTTCTATGGTTGCAGTATATATGATTCGTACAACCTCTGGATGTAAACCTTAGTTGATTTTGGCTGCTCTGGCCAATTGTTTGTACGCAGCTATCGTCTTCTGACACAAATTCTGAACATGCGCGTTAAATGTAACTTTGTGGTCAATCGTAACCCCGAGAAGTTTAATTCTGTCCGTTATTTTTATATCTGTCCCATCCATTTTGAGTCGGGGGCTATCAAACTTCAGTTTTCGAGTTAAAACCATTGCGTTGGTTTTTTGTGGACTAAATCTGAGTTTGTTCGATACACCCCATGTACGAACATATTCCAGAGCTGAGTTTGCGCGCTTTTCTATCTCCAGTGCTGTGTGTCCGTGAAAAACTAGAACCACATCGTCTGCAAAAGCCTGTGCGTGTTCATTACGTGTCTGTAGTCCTTTTAGCAGGGGATCCAACAGCAGGTTCCAAAGCATTGGGCCTCCTATGGAGCCCTGCACACATACTTTGTCTGTCTTCCTACGGTGCTCCTCCCCTGCGTATTTAAGGTTTACGTATCTATCACTCAGATAGCTATCGATGACCCTCCTCAAGTTCCCTGGACACTTTTCCTCAGCCAGCCGGACTCGGATTTTTGGCCACCAGGCGTTGTCGAAGGCTCCCTCTATGTCCAGTGAAACCATTACTACTATTTTTCTTTGGTTTAGCAGTGATCTTATGTATGTCATTAAGTCATAGAGGGAGTCCTCGGTACTCCTTCGTGGCATGAATCCGTACTGGCGAGTGCTAATTTTAGGAACCAGGTGATATTTGAGGCGAGTCATCAACAGCTTCTCTAAAATTTTCCCAAGCACTGGTAATAATCCAATGGGTCTATAGGATTTTGGAGTACCGTAGTCGTCTCTTCCAGGTTTCCGCAGGACAATGATTGTGGCTTCTTTCCATAGCCTTGGAAAGTAATGTAGCTCCAGACACTTATTCATAATAGCGAGGAATAGCTGCTGGTCACACTCTATTGCCTTTCGGCAAATATCGGCAGTTAACCCATCTGCACCAGGCGCTTTCTTGGCGTTGAAAGAATTGACCACGTTAAGTAGCTCACTAATTGTGAAGGGTGGATCTTGCGTTTCATCCTTCTCGCTATCCTTATTTACTTTTCCTGCCTTGGTTCTGGTTTCTCTGTGGTCTGAATTATCTTCTTCCCAGTTGTCTGTTGGGTAGAAAGTCTCAGCAAGTAATCGCGCAGACCCCTTTGAGTCCAATATTTTATCTTTATATTTCAATGGTAGGTCCTCCTCCCTTTTCTTAGTCCGACTTATAACACGATAGATACCGTCCCAGACGCTTTCTTTTTCCTGTTTACTACAAAAATCCTTCCAGCTCTGGATTTGGGCTTTTTTGGCTTCGGTCTCGTACTCAAGTTTCTTCACGATATATTCTTCCACCACTTTAGTTCGTCGGCAAGGAGCGGCACGTTTTATTCTGTTCTTTCGGGTGGTAACTTCCCTTTTCAGTTGTTGCAGATGTTTGGACCACCACGGTAAGGTGGGCATCTCATTGTTCCTGATCCTGGGTACTGTGTCCGTGGCTGCTGTGATGACTGAATGTGTATATTGAACTACAATTCCTCAATTCTTGTAAGAGTTTCCACTTTCATTGCTGTTAGTTCCTTGTCCTGATTTAATTGGGTGAATTTCTTACAAAATTCTCCCCAATTAGCCTTCCTCGTGTTAAACAACCTCGTAGTTCTCTTAGTCTCATTTCTTTTAATCCTTCCCAGGTCCAGTTCAAACGAAATGCCACTATGGTCCAAACTTGTCAGGGTTTCATCTACTCTCCAGTTATCCACCCGGTCGAACAGATCAGTTGTGCAAATTGTCACGTCCACATTACTTGTGTACCGCATTCCACCCCTAATGGTGTCGAAAGTTGGTAGGTTGCCATTATTCAGGATGTTCAATCCGAGCTCATCTATCGTTCCAAGCAAATCCTCCCCCCTACCATCGTTCTTAGTTCCCCCCACCAGGCGTTTTTGGCATTTAGGCGTTTTTGGCGTTTGCGCCCCCCCCCCAAATCAAAGTATTTGTACCTAGCTCCTCCACAGTCTTCTTCAGTTGTTGAAGGTACGGGTTTATGGGCTGGTCTGGTTCTAAGTAGATGGATATTAGTGCTATTTTCCAGTCTCCGGTCTGGGCGCCTACCACGACTATATTAGTGGTTGTTAATTGGGGAAATTAGGTTATTTTTATGTTTGGGTCAAAGACAGCTATTGCTGCTTTAACTGGGCCCACCCCAGTGAACTGAAAAACCCTCGTTCCTCTGAAGCTTTTCATTTGACCAGTATTTCTCCCTGGACTTGGGGACGTTGGCGAGAACCACCAAAGCGAGAGGGTGACGCCTCCCGTACTTGCTGTGCATTTTATGTACTGCGAGTGCCGGGAAGCCTTGGGACTGCAGATCCTCCAGGATAGCCTCGTTCGATAGTTCAAACGAGACTCCCCTGAGTACCGCTCTGATCTTACGCTCTTCTGACAGAGCTTAAGTGTGATAAGCATATTGCTTATCGGTGGGGAGCTTTGTTAAAGCACGAAAGTCGTCTATCGACGAGACTAAGATTTTAATAGATTCACCCGAGTTGGCCGCTCGGGTGTAATGGATCTTGTGCTCATTGCACAATGTCGAAACCTCAGTCCATTTACCCTTTTCCCGAAGGAAAACGGGTGGTGGGACCTTGGCCTTGACAGAAGTTGGGGCCGGAGCGGGTGTTGAAGACACCGGGGCAGCTGGCGTTGAGGACGCCGCAGGGGGTGTAGGGACGGGCGTCGAGGGCGCCGGGTCTTGTTTCGAACGCCTCTTAGAGCGCTACTTAACAAGCGTAAAAGAGGGAGACTCAGGGCCAGTTGGGGTGGCGTCCGAGGATGACTCGGTCGCGGGTGCGCGCTTGCGGCGCGGAGGGGCGTCTACTTCGCACTCCATGTCACTGGAGGAAGGGGACGCTGGAGAGCCTAAGACCAGAGGGGTCTGGGGGACTGGAGTGGCCTGAGGGGCCATTAAGGGAATTAACGCCATGATATGCGGGATAAGAGAATCCAAGAAACGATACTTATCAGCATTTATAGACATGCCTTCAGTACTTTCAAGTAACTTGTTCCTAAACTCGTCAGAGCTTAGGGACGCCATTGCGGAGGGGTTGGGGAGGGACAACAATATATAAATATATATACTATGAACCTATCAATGATGACTAACTTCCTAAAACCACCCTACACGCAGTAGGGCGGTTGAGGACGACGCGGATAACTTACTCGATCACGAAGACTCGAGGCACCTGGAACGACGAATTCCCGTCGTCGAAGCTCACGTTCCACGAAGTACGGTTAACAACCCACTAGTCGCCGTGAAAACGGCGTTATAAACTTATTAGAAGTACGGTTAACAACCCACTATCCGCCGTGAAAACGGCGTTAGAAACTTATTACGGTATACAACTATGAAATTATTTATTACGACAACAACCAGTGAAATTTGGGTGCTCAATTAGCGCGGGGGCTAATGGAGCGGGAAGGCGTCTGCGATCGACGTGCGCTCGAGAACGCACGCAGACCGAGACGAAGACTTCTAACTTTGTATGAAGACATCAAAGGCGAGCTAAGTGAGGTGAGGGCAGCGTGTGACTTCAATAATTCAAAATTAGACGATTGTCATTCTAGACTATCTGTAGTTGAAGTTGATCTAAGTCGAGTTGCTGAGAGATGTCAAGGAGAGCGATACCGCTGGTGTTGTTCGATAGGCACGTGCAGTCAGTATGCTTGGAGTTGAAATCTCCGATCATAATGACTGAACGGCCGAGGGTGAGAATGGCCTCAAAGTCGTTTCGGATAGGTCTGGTGCCACTAGGTATGTAGCTATGATGACGGTTGGATGACCTGTCATAGCCAACCTACACACAGTGGCCTCCATGTTGAGGAGAGGAGGGGTAGGAAGAGGAGAGCAATGGAAACCTCTTTTATAGTAAATACTTGTGCCGCCGTGAGGTGGTCGTCGGCCGTCGGCTTTGGGCCTATCGTTATGGTAATCCATCTCTTATATTTGATGTTTAGGGACATTAAATAGATAATTCATACTTGCGGACACTTTTTATTAATATGAGAATTAAAATATTTCCTGGCGATAGATCGATTAATTACGTAATACAAGTTAATGTCAAATATAAACTTTGCTTACAAGAAATATAGATCCCCGTTCATATTGTGTCCTATTCAAAAATCGGAACGTTGAACCCCGGCTACCACTAATATAAAACTTCGATCGACTTCCTTTGTCAAAAGCTTCAATCTATTATTTAAAATAGGTAGATGATCATTCGTTTTAATGTTACACTACAGTAAATTACAGTTTTTACAGGTTTACCTTTTAAAGTGAAGTGAAAAAACTCGGTTATTCTCGTAGGTACAAAAGAGGATAGAAAAGTTCGCGGCCTAAATAAGAAAACACAGGAATAATGCATTTTTTATATTTATTTTTCTACATATTCTCTACCTAGGTCACAGCACTTAGTCCAGAGTCCTCCAAAGCCTTGATCCCATCTAAATAGACGGTCTCGTCAAGATCTTCAAAAAAGGCATCTACGGCCACTTTGACCTCTTCATTGGTAGAAAATTTCATTCCACCTAAGTGTTTTTTTAGTTTTGGAAATAGCTGGAAGCTGGTGCCAAGTCAGGTGAATAAAGGGGATGAGGGAGCAATTCGAAACCACAATTCACTATTTGAGCCATCGATTCTGCAGATGTGTGAACACGAGCATTGTCCTGATGAAATAAAACTTATTCGGTCAACAATCCTGGTCTTTAAGACTTTATTTCTTCGCTTAAACGACGTAAAGTTTGACCTCTTTCTAAGGAATCAACTAAAATGACACCCTCAGAGTCCCAGAAAACGGATGCCATTACTTTGTTTACTGAAAAATACACCATGGCTTTTTTGGGAGTCGGAAATCGGGTCTTCTTGGTTTCAGGAGGATAGTGATGAACCCATGTTTCGTCTATAGTAACAAACCTTGCCAAAAATTCGTTTGGATCAGCTTGAAAAAGCTTTAAACAGTCTGTAGAAATCGTGAGCCGAGTTCGTTTCTGTTCAACTGAAAGAAGCCGCGAAACCCATCTTACAGACACCTGTATGTAGGTATACACTCATATATTTCTTTAGAACGCTCTACTGTCTTAACCGTTTAACGGATTTCAACGTATGTGTTGTCATTAGATTCGTCTAACTTGCGAGAGTTAAATAAGATTTTTCTCCGGAATTCCCGTAGGAACAGGAATTACGCAGGAAAATAACTTCAGTCCGGTTTTTATATTCCGCAGCTTTTCAGTTTATTTAACCCTTAAAGGCGACAATGAATTTCGTATAATGCTAAGACTAAAATGGGTGAAAAAAGCCTGAATTCAATAATTGGAATAATTAATAATATATAGTATATTTTAATGTATGTTTGTAAATTATGGCTTAAATTAGGTTTCGTGTTCTTTGATCTTTACTTTAAAGAATAAAACAATCAAAATTGCTAGTGAAAAAGGGGGTCTCAAATCCATGGGACATCTAAAGGAATAAGGGAAAACTTCGAAAAAAGTGCGCTCGCACATATCTTCTCTTCCAGCTAATTAGAATGTTCAAGAGGCTTATGGGTGCATTTTACGATGCATAAAAAAAAAGAAGTGGAGCACGACGTTGCTATACACGGAATCGCTAAGTGCTGCTTTAAAAACGAAAATGATATGGGAAAAAGAATAAGTTACCTGCGTGTAAAAAGAGCGTAATAGCCTTTAAGGGTTAAATAACTTTGTCACAGCCTGCAATCAATTGCGCGATTCACCTAATGGTCAGTAGCTTCCGCGACCATTAACATTATTGATCGTAACTGTTGTAAAATGAATGTATCGTTGTTGGTTGATTTATCGATTAATGACGACCTAAGGCTTCAGTTAGAGTGCCCTTGTTTCTGAAATTGCACTGGCTGACTCTTCCCTTGAGCTAGAACACAATACTTTGTTACTTTTTGTAGCCGAACATGTTAGCACTTATTTGGTTATCAGCAAAACAATTCTAGACAGGGGTAAAGAGAAAATTTGGAATTCAACTTTTCCGTTAACAGCATTAGAAAGAGCTTTGAAAGTAAATTATGTTGGCATTTAAAATTAAAAATACTAAGTTTGGTCAGTTATTGAGCTTAAAGAGTTACACCCGTATTCTTAGACATTTCCTCAAGATTTCCTTCACTTAATCTCAGCTAAGGAAGTTTAAGGAATTTCTCAAACGTCACTTGAAATCGATATTCTTAGTCATTAACTCTACATGTCCTCTAATGAGGGTAAGTGGAATAGTGAAGTAATATTTTTATTATAAGGTTGGCTGCACTGTATGCTATGTTGGTTATGTCCGTCTAAGGTCAGGTTAATATGTCAAATAAACGCTATGCTAAAATAGGTATAAAAATTGAAATGTTTGTTTGTCAAAAAGGCCTGCAAACAAAGTTTATGAAGTTTTGCCAAGCACTGAGGATACCTTAAGGTACGTCGTGAGCAAACTCGACTTGACAGTTGGTTCCTTAACTCCAATGAGAGAAGTTCTCAAGTCGAGGACGTTATTTCAACTAAAAGTACCAATCATCCTCAACTGAGGTTGAGTTAAGTAAAGGAAATTTTGAGTAAACTTCTAAGAATACGGTTTTTAATGTTTCACATGATGCACAGTAGATGGGGTTTTGTTTTTGTAGTCGCTTGATATATGTATATATATATGATATATATATATATATATATATATATATAATGTAAAGTTTGCGAACCCGGCGAACTATAAATTGCCTGAAGGGAAAGTCCCTTTCGTTAAATGAGGCTTATGTCTCTTAAATATAATTTTTAAAATTGTGTTTAAGATAACTCCCTTTTCATAAAGAGCATCATTATATTTTACAATAACATTGAAACTAATTTAAAGTATTATTTATGTAAAAATATTTGGAAGTTAGATTTAGGATTATACATTTTAATTTCTTCAAGGAAAATAAATGATTTAAATTTAACTTTGGTTGTATTCTTCAAGAGTTTATAATAATCCCTCAAAAAAATTAAATACACATTCGCAGAAGTAAAATGCACAAACAGTAACTTTCATTATCATTCCTAATAAATAAAACTCCCATTCCTAGGCTACGGTATTAGGTCCAGCGTGAATATGTCGTATAACCCATTTTGACCAGATACCGGATGTGCAGATCAAATATCCGGCGAACGGCCACACTGACTCGTCGCCTACCAAATTTGACTGAATTTTACAAGAAAGGATTTTGTGGGTAAATGTAACCAAGTCGAGTTATTTGTTGACTAATGATGGAAGCTCTGGAAGGAATTTATTGCTGATGTCAAAAATGGATAAAAGAATCAACTAACTAAATACGAAGGGGGATGGATAAAAGGTTTTATGAAAATTATTTACATACTAACAAAATAAATGTGACCGAAAAAGTTCGTCGCATTGCAAGACTATTCTGGGCTTAGATCAAGTCGTGCACCTTTTTCAGTGAACATACAATTTGCAGTTCCTTCTTCAATTTGTTTCCTTAAATAATATTTAGTAAAACCGACAAATAGTATTAAGACAGGCCGACAAAATTTATTTCAAGTCTATACTTAGACTGTGGTGTACTCTCGAACTACAGTGTGGTTTCCTGCACGTATACGCACTGTAGTTCGAGAGTTCACTTAAATAGTTTCAAAACAAATTTAAAGTAGCTATTTTCTCATTTGGATTAACAAGTATAGAACCTATGAACTATTAAGATTCTATTTATTGACTGTCAAATGAAGAATAGAACCAAGTTCAATAATGTTAAGATATTTCTAAATAAAGTAATGATTTTTTTAAACTAACAGAACTTTAAATCATTACTTCGCTTAAACATCATATATAATTACATATACCTAGTGTTACACTGTTGATTTCTGTAAATAAAATAAATAAATATACCAACCGTTAATGATGAATGCCAAAATTATAAGCATTTTATTTATTTTAGATATTAAAAATATCTGTGGACTTAATTGGCGCTTACTATACTTATCTAAAAAATATACTTATTAATGAGGCTATTATGACAGTTTATTATCGAGAACAAATAGACATCAATTACGTCCCTCCTGCCCTGCTTTCTTAATTCTTGTCATATATTACTCAATTGATAAGTTGGTATCCAAATATCTATAGTCAGAGTCATAGGTCAAATGTCGAAAAAAGTTCCGTTTGATAAAGAAAAAGATTAACATTTTTGGCCTTATGGCCTAAATAAAAATAATTATCTTATAAAGTTATCGATCCGTGCACCTAGAAATATATTTCAGTTTTGAGACAGTGTCATAAACATGCTACTTTTAGGACACGTAGAGATAGCGTCGACATATTTAAGTAGGATTTAACCTTTAACAGGACGTACTTTTTATTTGAACTCAATAATGAGAGAACCTCAAATGCATATCATCTCATTTTTTGAGAGAATAAGAAATCACTTCTCTTTGGAAGTATTGCGCTTGTTAGATTTATCACACTTTTTTTGTACAGTCTAAAGAAAAAAATATGTGGGGCTTCATATTTTGGTACGATTCAGGTGTGGCAGGTTTTAGAACTCCCAGTACTAGTAGAAGCTAAAATTAACTACGTAATTAAAATTTTTAATTTATTTTAAAGTGCCTAGCAACAGTCTTTATAACCGTTTTTTTTTTTATCTAATATTAATTACAAAAAACTAAAGTTTTGAGTAACTATATCTACAAAATATAATAATAATTTCAGATTCATATAAAAAATGTATGTTCTATAAAACTTGGTCATTTTTGAATTCAGTCATACCCTTCAAATTGTTTAATTTATATTTCTTAATGCAGTGGGGAGATTTAGTGCAGGCTCAGATTCGCATTGTAATCTCTTGTAATTCCGGCTTCAAGGCGAAACAACGCGCAAGCGATTCTCGCCCTTAGCTTGAGCCTCCGCCGCCGGGGCCGCCGAGAGTACCGAGAGAGGCCGCCGATGTCGGCGACTATAATAAAACAGGATAACTTTGATTATTTCTACGAGTCTCGGTCTGCGTGCGTTCTCGAGCGCACGTCGATCGCAGACGCCTTCCCGCTCCCTTAGCCCCCGTGCTAATCGAGCACCCAAATTTCACTGGTAGTTGCCGTATTAATAATTTCGTAGCTGTATACCGTAATAAGTTTCTAACGCCGTTTTCACGGCGGAAAGTGGGTTTTAACCGTACATCTAATAAGTTTCTAACGCCGTTTTCACGGCGGACAGTGGGTTTGTTAACCGTACTTCGTGGAACGTGAGCTTCGTCGACGGGAATTCGTCGTTCCAGGTGCCTCGGGTCTTCGTGTTCGTCGTGTAAGTTATCCGCGTCGTCCTCAACCACCCTACTGCGTGTAGGGTGGTTTTAGAAAGTTAGTCATCGTTGATAGGTTCATAGTATATATATATTTATATATTGTTGTCCCTCCCCAACCCCTCCGCAATGGCTTCCCTAAGCTCTGATGAGATTAGGAAGAAGTTACTTGAAACTACCGGTGCTGAAGGCATGTCTATAAATGCTGATAAGTATCGTTTCCTTGATTCTCTTATCCCGCATATCATGGCGTTAATTCCCCTAATGGCCCCTCAGGCCACCCCAGTCCCCCAGACCCCTCAGGTCTTAGGCCCTCCCGCGTCCCCTTCCTCCAGTGACATGGAGTGCGAAGTAGACGCCCCTCCGCGCCGCAAGCGCGCACCCGCGACCGAGAGTCATCCTCGGACGCCACCCCAACTGGCCCTGAGTCTCCCTCTTTTACGCTTGTTAAGAAGCGCTCAAAGAAGCGCTCGAAACAAGACCCGGCGCCCTCGACGCCCGTCCCTACACCCCCTGCGGCGTCTTCAACGCCAGCTGCCCCGGTGTCTTCAACACCCGCTCCGGCCCCAACTTCTGTCAAGGCCAAGGTCCCACCACCCGTTTTCCTTCGGGAAAAGGGTAAATGGACTGAGGTCTCGACATTGTGCAATGAGCACAAGATCCATTACTACCGAGCGGTAAACTCGGGTGAATCTGTTAAAATCACTGTCTCGTCGATAGACGATTTCCGAGCTTTGACTAAGCTCCTCACCGATAAGCAATATGCTTATCACACTTATGCTCTGTCAGAAGAGCGTATGATCAGAGCGGTACTCAGGGGAGTCCCGTTCGAATTATCGAACGAGGCTATCCTGGTGGATCTGCAGTCCCAAGGCTTCCCGGCACTCGCGGTGCATAAAATACACAGCAAGTACGGGAGGCAACACCCTCTCGCTTTGGTGGTTCTCGCCAACGCCCCCAAGTCCAGGGAGATCCTGAAAGGGGTTAGCTCTATATGCGGTCTCTCTGGGATCTCGATCGAGGCGCCTCATCGCCGCGGTCATCCCGGCCAGTGCCATCGGTGCCAGTTGTACGGGCAAGCGGCGGCAAACTGCCGCGCACCGCCTAGGTGCGTCAAGTGCCTGGTCCCTCACTTCACTAAGGAGTGCAATCGCACTCCTGAAACTCCCTCTCCTCCCGATTGCGTGCTTTGTGGCCAGTCCGGCCACACCGCAAATTACAGGGGCTGCCCTCGTGCACCTCGTTGTATGCGCTCCAATTCCAAGAGGGCGGCACCCTAACAGGCCCCGCGCCTTTCTCAAGAAAACTTTCCGCCGCTGCGTAGCCGGGTTCCTCCGGCTGCAAAGCCTACACAGTCCAGGCCTGCCCCAAAAAAATGGAGGCAGCGCCCCGCATCGAATCCCATCCCGGCTCCTCGCCCATACAAACCCACTCCTCAATCCTCCGTAGCAGACGATATGCGTATCGTCTGCGACGCTATGAAAAATATCGATGTTAGTGAAATCGTAGTCTTAGCCCGTAAACTTAGGGCTTCACGTACTCCGACAGAGCGTTTGCTAGCTCTGGCGGAGCATAGTTCCCTTCTCAATTCATTATAGGTTCATTTAAATGAATTGATCCCTAAATCATGCTTTGGCCGATCTCTGCCCAGCCCCGACTTCACCGGAGGCTGCCCAGAACGGCCACCAACTCATGTCCCTTTGAGCACCTTCAGTGCAACTTTCACTACAGGCGGAAGACCCGCTAGCGGGTCTCCGCCAGCGCGCCCAACTTCCCGACGGGTGTCGCTTCCGATGAAGGTTAACGGTAATAACTACAGCCAACAGGTGGTTTTTAGTGGGTAGGTGCCATTCTGGTGAGTCCCACATAACCCCCCGCAGAGGAATTTATCTGCGGGCGGTATGCATGACGCATCTTCCACCTCCCTCACGCGAGGGTGCCTCGGCAGCAAAAAAAAAATTATTTCTAATTAAATGTTACCAAAATTTTACAAACTACTTTTGTATTTCAATGGGCGCAAGTTTATTTATATCGGCACATGCCGATAGAAACATAGTGTACTTTATACAATCTCGTAGTCCGGCTTACTTTTTTCTTTCACATCATCAAAGTTTTACAAATCAAATAATAATAATAAATTTCCAAGCAAAAACAGCTATCTAATCTACAGCGTACGCAAAATGCACACACTGAAAATAGGACATTATATGATTAATCAATATCACCTATGATTAATGATGTCCATGGGCATGGACGCCACTTACTATCAGGTGGATCGCGTGCTCCTTTGCTAAAGAAACATTTGACTTCGTCGTACATTGTCTTTTGCATCCTTAGTTTGTAGAGATTAAAACAAGAGTGAAACTACATGTAATGAATATTTTACACTTAGTATACCTACTCCAATTTATCATAGCTCGAAAACAACTGAAACATCTCATGGGAAATCGCAGAAACAAAATTTACTGTCGGCAAAACTGCCAACTACGCTTTTAAGGCGTAGCTGAGCAACTTTACTCGAATAGTCGACTTGATATACATTATTAAATTGAATTATAGCTCAAAATAAAATAATAGAAAAAATTACAAGACTGAAAATTTAGGTAAATATTTTTGTGTTGATTTCAACCTTCAAAACAAAAGGAAACTTTTGTGAATTTAATCTGAATAACTGGATGTGTTCATATATGGCTACGATAGCGCCATTTTGTTAGATGGTTTCTTGTGACTGAGAGTGTTTAAGCTATTCAGCAAAATATAAATAAAAATAAAATAAAAAAATGTCTCGTCTGTTCAATAACTTTCCTTAAAAAAGTCTGCCAAAATCGTATCTAAGTTACATTTTTGTTACCCTAAATTTTTTATCACGAACATAAAACATACGAAAATAAGCCGAAGTTTGGTTATCTTTCAAACAGCAATAACAATAAAATATGAAAAACTGTAAATTATGTTTTCTTAGTTCACAAACAAATAAAATAACCAATCAATATCTATTGTTCTGGGCAACGGTTTTCCTTATATAAGATTAGGATCTTTACATCAAAATCAAGGTTATATAGTCAACAGTATGGCGATCTGTTATTTAGGGTGAAGGTAACAAGAAAGTTTTTGTTTCTAACAAACTGTAAGGAAAACTGTTCAACCGCCTTTTGTTAAATCGGTCGTAAAATTACAATGAATAAAAAGAACAAACATAATAACACTTTTTGTATAATTATTCATGTTATTATTATATTGAGGGATACATGTTTAAAATTATGAAAATAAAAACAAGTTCAACAATTCAATATCACTATCGAAGGCACTGTCAACATGAACTTCATCTGTTTCATCAAATTTATCATCGTTACCTTTTGAATAGACAAATTTTAGATTCCAGTTAATTAATGTATTAAATCGATCGGTGTGTGTCCTCCCAAACATAGACCAATTTCTCTCAATGGCGGCTGATGATGGTGGATTACTTAAAATTCTCTTGGCAACAGCAGTCAATGGCTTTGACTGACACAGTCCTCGCCACTGGTCATTTTGAACTATGCGAAAAATACATGTAAAAAACGTAAACTTTTGTAAGACACGTCGTAAGAACTCAATGAGAGTTTCTGTATTTTATTGAAACTTTAGCTGAACCAGTTTTCAAAGCTCACTTTCCAGTCTGCAACGGGTACTTCCTCTACTGTCTTCTCGAAAGCATCGTCTGGCAAGGTATCCCCTTGAGCTGGTTTTTAATATTAGTCAAATCAGGGCTGAAAGGTGGATGAAACAAAACTTTTACCATTATGGTGTTTAGGAAGTTCTCGTCTTGAACGCGGAGGGCGCGTTGTCGTGATGTTGCTAAAGGCCTTGGAGTACCGTGTTCGGTCGATTGTTCTGGCAAACATTTAGTAGTGTATCACTCTGCATTGATTCTACTTTGGTTTCATATGGGAATTGATACTTAATATTGATACTTTAATTTTTGTAGTGCTTCTCGGTCGTTTCTTTCGTTTGTTAGTTTTGAAACAATAATAGCGGCACTTTTTTCTGGATCAGATTGATAAGTCCAAGATTTGTTATCTGTTATGACATCAAAAATACGGCGGGAAATACCTGCTTTGAATTTATCAATCATATCCTGACTCCATTCAACGCGTGCTTCTGAGCATCGTTGAAGTTGTGGGGTTGTGGAACGCGAAACAATTTTCCTTAGGCAAAGCTGCAGATACGTTAAATTTCCTCGCATGTGCTTCGCCTGTTTTGTTGAATAAAATTGTTTACTTGTACTTTATATTTATCCGTAACAGCAGTCTAAGGACGACCACTTCTTTGTTCGTCCTTCAAATTTAAAAGCACTGAGACTCGATGGCGCCTTGTTCATAAAGGCTAATTGGGTAGATGACACAATTTAAAAATGCAAGTTTTTATAATTTATTTATAAAATATTAGTTATTTTGACAGGTACAATGTTTTGAAAAATATAGTTTTGAATTTAATATCGAAATTACATAGATTTGAAAACTTAAAAAAAGAAGCAAAAACTTATTACAGTATATGTAAATTTTTTAAATATCTTTACCTTACTGACATTAAATATAACAATTTTTACTATGACAGTATGCATGTAAACGCATTATCTACGTAGCTATTATATATTTAATCCAAACGCCCATACAATTTTAGTATGATTCACAAGTCGTGACGTCACAGCTCAGTACCGTTTTGTATGGAGCGTTTTTCAGCGACTCGCAGCGGCTCCTCGAACACATCGCTGTATCTAGAAAACTATTGATTGTAAACATACTGTTAGTTTTGCAATATTTATTTACTGTTGATAAACTATTTAAATATGAAATAAAAAAAAATTTGTCATGTACCCAATTCGTCAGGTATCACGTTGGACTTGAAGCCGAAAAAAATCATTGCACAACGATGTTCCCAAAGCAGATCCATTTATTTATGTCACACAATAGTTTCATAATGCTGTTAAAAATATTAGAAGGAAATTTAAATTTGGTACAGTTATATTTTAACTTTTGAATAATCGAATTTTCAAAATAAATTATATTCGCCAGCGTTCAATACATAAAACATTTCTACTCCAAACTTTTTGATTGGCATGGTATGAAATAATATCTGATGATAACACGTGTGTGTCGGTACGTTCTACTCGATAAATTTTTACTACTATTTGGATAAACCAACTACGCGACTGTTAGACGTGACGTCATTCTTTACGGGTACTGACAGCAGAACATCGTTATTTATTCCAGTATTTACTAATTGTTAATCTAACTAAATTGAGGCACTTCTCTTGCAGCGTTTGTTTATTATTTAGAAAGGGATTAAAAATGGAAACCGCATTCCGTCCGTTTGTCCATTTTGTTTGGTAGAGTAGTATGAAATGAAATGAAATGAAATGAAATGAAATGAAATGAAATGAAATGAAATGAAATGAAATGAAATGAATTAAAATGAAATATTTATTTCTCAAAATTGACAATTACTTGTTCTTAGTGACGTCAAATAAAACATGATTCTACCACCAGTTCAAAAAATTCTTCGTGAAGAAGAACTGGCAAGAAACTTCACGGGTATATTTTTTTCCAAAATAAATTTACAGAGTCTCTTTATGTCTATACAAAATTATTCTTTTCTGCATCTGTTAGCTCGGCAAGTCTCCCTCCCCCCAAGTATCCAAACGACGAACACCCTCAAACGGCACCCGTTCACGAGTTAACGCGGGAGCCAGCCATCGCCCTCCTCAACCATATTATAGGGAAGTGAGCGATCCGTCACCCGACGCTACCATAAGAAGATGTACTTTAGTGACAATGACGCTTAAAAATATAGGTATAGGTAGAATAGAGACGAATAATAATTGTTCTCGCGTGTTTTATAGTTTGCACACGTCAATGGAACAGCACGGATATGCTCCAGGCGAGTCACGGAAGTTTATAGCGATGATTAATGTGTAAACATTTTTACCTTGGCAAATACAGCAAAAAAAACGATATTTTGGGTACTAAACCAAGCAAAAAAAGAAAAGCTTAACTAATTGGTGCCTTCTAGTATAGCTCACAAAAAGACAAAAATGAGATGTGCTACCTTACCTTAATTTGTTTACGAATAATATGAAAAAGGAAATAGTATTACATACTCTCCCCATTTTCTTCCGAATAACAAAAATATAACCCAACCGAGAAATTGCTACCCTTACATAAATGACACAGTTCTTGATGTTTACATTCAATGGAACAGTTAGACCATTATTGAGAGTCAGTCTATAAGTTTTGGTGGGCCGATTAGTACGATGCAAGAGTATTGTGTCGTCTTAAGTACAAAGAATATGAAATATTTCGGTGATTTAAAATTGATCATCGATACTGGGAGCCTAGACTTACAGACGATAAATAAATACTAAAAACTACTACTTTATTTACTTAAAGCTATCGTAATTTCGCAGACAACATTGAAAAAAAACAGGTTTTAAAGAAGTCGTGATCAATAAACAACCCTTAAACTAAATAAGGTAGATACTTTTTCCAAACTATTGTCCAACTGTATCAATGGGCTAATACTTAAATCTGTGACCCCTTCTACCAAATTTGCTGCGACTTGTATAAACAAGTAACTTGTACAACTGTACGTACTGTAAAACTGTGGAATCTAATTCAATTAAAACCTATCCAATTTCTGAGGTAAATAACCCACGAAAGATATCTCTGCGGAGTCATAAAAGCATTAAGCCTCCGCGTGAAAACGAGTTATTGATTCATTTACAATAAAACAATTTGCTCACTAAAAATAAAAAGTATATTTAAAATGAAAAAAAGACGTCAACTACATAAATAAGAAATAATCAAAATTAAAAAACATATATATATATATTTTACGATCAGTCGTGGCGATACGTTAATAAAGTTTTTGTCACACGTTATATTAATCAATCCGTCTTTTTGGAAATTATAAGGTCAGCATAAATACCTAATACTGCACAATTTATATCCTGTTAGCTTTGACTGGATTTCTTTTATGCTTTTTCATATGCTTTTATCCTACTAACATTATAAATGTGAAAATTTGTGACGATGTATTGATGTAAGGATATTTGTTGCTCTTTCACGCAAAAACTACTGATTGGATTTAATACTGAAGGTTTAATAAACCTTAACTGATTTAAAGCCCATACGTCAGTACACATAGGCTATAATTTATAAGGATTGTGTGTTAATTGGCAAAAATATAATGATAAGTGTCGGAAAAAATTGTGCTGTTTGCGAACTATTTTAGCGTGCACTGCAAAACCTACCTAATAATAATGTACGGTGGAAATGTTTCTTTTGCGTACACCCAAAAATTCTTAATTATGTAATTCTGAATTTGAATATTCCGATTTTTAAAATTCCGAATTTCACAACCCCTGAGAGACTAAATTCCGACTATTCAAAAACACGATTCTTATTTTATCGAAATTCATAAATACGAAATTTTAACTTACCGACTTTCATTAGTAAGAAGAATTAAAACCTCGCTGTGTTTCTAGCCGAAATATGGTATTCCGAATTTTAATTTTCCAAAAATTCAATGCTAACATTCAGATTTTGTATCTAAAACGGGTATATAATAAAAATTATAACCTAAATCTCCTGTGACACAAATTAAAATTAATAAGGCACATTTTGAAATTATACAAACTAGGTGCGACGACGAGCGAAGCGAGGAGGAGCAGTTAGTCTGTATGAAGATAATGCAGCGCGAGCCGAGCGTGCGTGGCAAGCATGCCATGCCAGCGGCCGGCAAAGCGCCAAAAAGGGATTTGCATTTCAGTACATAACCTATATACTAATTAAATAAACTTAAAATTAAATTAAATAAACTTTCTCATTTCCAGCTGACTACTTGAATGCTCGAACGTATAAATTGATGTGCTCATGCAGTTTTACTAGGCGTTTGTTATTGCAACTAATATTATTCGGAATTTTGATATTCGGGATTCGTATTTATGATATATGATTAACCCATATCAACCCAGCGCCCCATTTAAGGTGCAGTAACTTTTTTCTCCAAGTACCCTCTATTTGAATACTATCAGGTAATCGATTAAACCTAACGTTAATTAGATATATCTCCAAATGACTTATTGCTCGTCGAAGTTTGAAATGCGCATCTGTACATTTTTTATAATTAGTAGAAAAAGGATAATGTTGACGTTTATGAGTTCCAAGAAAAGGTAACTAATAACTGAAATGTATTACTTTGTAAAATTAAAATGGTATTGTTATTTGGTAGGTATAATCCCTTGTATTTTATTATATTTATATTTATTTTGAAAATTTGGATATTTTACATTTTTTACATCAAAACTGTGTATTTTGGTTGATGCCCCATTTGAGGTGCACTAGGACACCTAGCAGACACCATGAAGCTATAGTAAAAAGGTATACATTTAGATTTAGTTTTCCGTGAAAAACGTTTCTTTTTTTGTTTATATTGAATGTTCACGAAATCTTATCGGCTCTATAGAAGACAGTCTTATAATATCTGCAGATAGGTTCATCGCACTACCAGAAAACTTAGATTTGCTTAGGAGGACAGCGGAAATGAGGATTCTGCAGAAGTTTGTAATCTTGCTCTTTAACAGCTTTTTCTTGACACTGAAGTGCGGAGCCAATTGCCAACGACATAAGGGTACCTGGGAACCGTTGATGGGTTACCCTGCATGAGTCAATGTGATAGTTCTCTAGGGGAGAACCAATCAGCCATCTTCTACTGAACCGTATGCTAAGAAAGCTAAAATAGTGACCAGGAAACGAAGATAAAAAATATATCCAATCAAAGCTTGCAAATGAATCAACTATGCCCGAGTTTGTTATGTATAAAGATAACCAGTTACATTTTCTATAATGTTTTTGATCACGATGTTTCCAAATTATTGACCTCTTTTACAGACAATAATGCAAGGGCAAGTCAACTTCCAAATAACTATTGAAGTGAAGAATTTTGTAGGTATTTTATTTTTGTCAGGCCACAATAGCTACAGATTATTCTGGGACCAGAGTATCGATACCCATTATCCAGCAGCAGCATCATGCATGACTCGATATCGTTTCGCAGAAACTCCTGCGTTAGTGAGATTCATTCTCACTTCATTTTGGGATATGAAGAATAAAAGATGTTATTGATAGCTCCTGATATTGCCTATAATGAGCTTATAATGCATTTCAATTATAAAGACGTTCACCTGCAGGACAACCTAAAGACATTCACGTCTATTTGTCTTTTATGAGATATATAGTTCAAACTTATCTGATACTTGGTAAATCGTCTTCCTCTTTTTCAAAAACAGTAATTCTAAGTTACCAATACCTATAAAAAAGAAACTGGCTTGATTTGATTTGAACGGATGACAAAAGACATTTTATTGTTAAAAATTAGACTCAAATTTGATGCTGCCAATGTCATAAAACTACAAATATATATGTAGTAAATTGGGCGTGTCGGTTTGCATCATTTTTATTTATTAACATATACAGAACAGTCAACACTCTTCTAAACTTTTCATACATATAAATAATTTACTAATAAAAACTTTACTTTGTTCGATACTTCAGCAATAATTGCGCATTTGTCGTTTTCGAGACAGAATTTAGTAATAAAAGGAGCTGTATCTTATAAAATTTGTTTGTTATTTACGCATACAAAACCCGTGGCCATATTCTCCCAGCGCCCCATTTAAGGTGCGGTCTTGAATCTCAGGGTATGTAAATGTGAAAAATAAAATATAAATATTTTTGTTACTTTTACAAGGTAAATTATATAAACTAGTGAAAAAAGTTTTGATATTTGTTTGTTTTTGATACCTTGGGATGATATGGGTTAATAATTCTGATTTTTTATGGTTCGGTATTTCGAATTCGTCATATTGATTTTCGTAATTATAAACCTTCGGAATTTTGAAGTTTTGAAGAAGCAAAATTAGTAAATATGAAACACGGAATTTTCATTATCGGAATTTTGAACCATTCGGTGTTATAAAATTCGGAATTTTGCAATTCGTGATTATGACTATCGGAATTAAGTTTTCCGTATTTATGTAGTGTACCTGTTTCTTTAAAATAGTTCTACAAGAAAGTCCGCAACCCCATGTATCTAACTTTTATTTAAGCCATAATTGCTAAAATTGTGGATAGTATATACAATAAATTTCTAGCATATATACTTTATCATTAAATTGCGAATCAGGATCTTGTTTCATCTGGGGCAGGGTTTCTCAAACTGAGGTGCGCGAACCCCCAGGGGTTAGCCATTCGACGATAGGGGGTACGCTACTTGATTTACGCGATGGTGGCTAGACGACTTAAGGATAAAATTACTCCTTAAATCACAAAAAATGCAAAAAAAACTAGCCCACCTATCGCATTGACTCAAAAAACTATTTATTTTTGGTACTGTATTTGTTACCTTTTATTGAAATAAAAAACTTTATTTTCTTCAACCGCCAAGTTTATTATTATCTTTAGGGATAAGATTTAGGGGTTCGCTGTCATATTAAAACTTTAACAAGGGTACGTGGAGCCATAAGTTTGAGAACCTCTGATCTGGGGTATCCAGATTACGTACGCAATTAAGTACGCGAATTCAAATTTCTTATTCAAACCTTCATTTCTCAACATTACAATTAGATAAAAAATCATGACTCTACCACTGGTTCGGAGAAACCTTCACGAGTATAATTGTTTCAATATTCTTGTAGGATTTAGAGTACCTATCTTTGTCACCCGAAAAAAAGTACCTTCTATAAATTGTCATTTGCTGAAGTTTTCTGAATGACAATTAAGGACTTAGGCCCCCACTAAGAAAGAATCTTGCAAGTTTTATTATGCAAAGAGTTGGAAAAAGAGCTTATTGTTTTCTTTTTATAGAAAACTTCTTTATTATCACGAGATTTCAAAACAAATTTGTTCAAGCAGTTATGTAAGAAGACATATTAATTTTCTCAATAAACTTTTAGTAGTCGTTTTTAGTGTATAAAATGATATAATGTATATATGATATAATGTGTGAAATTCACATATTTACGTAAGAATTGTGTAGGTACCTACTCACGAATGAAGTTCCGCAACTCGGAACTCACTTTTGTAAATTGAATACTTATTTTGATTTTTGCACAACGATTTTTTACTTATAAACCTATATAAGTATGAGTCAAAAATACGCTACCTCGATAAGACGTAAACTTCTACAGTAATTAACAACCCATACATACTACATAATATCTTTGGATTTCCGTGTAAGTGTAATGACCAAAAATAAGCATAAATAATAATTAAAAAATACCCATAAGATTTTCAATAAAAATAACTCACCTAGATAAGATAATCCAGTAACATAATGACTGTATGTACGTAATTTTGCTTCGTGTTCTAAAATTTTTTATTTTAAAAATGTAAGTTATCTTTGAGAATTTATGAAAAATGCATTATAAGACTGTTTATTTAATGAAAAAATTTGCTACAGAACAGTATTTTAACCACGCCTTAATATTAAAGATTACTTAAAGAAAAGCATTTAAAAGTGGATTATAATCCAGTATGCTACTTCTTACTAATAAGGAAATGTGAACAAACACATATATATATATATATATATATATATATATATATATATATATTATATATATACATTTGGCAAATGGATACGATATACTCGTGTAGGCTCAATTTATACCAACATTTTTTATAGATGTAGAAGGACAGCACCATTTCTAAACACAAGCGCGCGAAGCTGCTGGTGAAACCTAGTGCTTATTAATTACTGTATTTTTCTAGTTGCTGTTTGTTTAATATTTTAAATGTCATTTCTTTATCTGGAATATAACTTTATGGCCAATGTTGAAAAGGGTTAGAACTATCTACATTACACACAGACAGGTTTAAGTCGATCGGTTCAAAATGTAAACAAAAATATGCACCATATCCTCATCATGCATCACATCATAAATTTTGGTGTATAGTCCAGTCATATTAGGTTTTTCACCTCGGAATGAGCGACAATAAACTTAAAACTTGTATAACACTTTATTTTGGCTTTCTGAAAATCGTCTCAAAGGGCTTATGAGATCTTGTGTAAGTAATTTAAAGGAAAATAATTAAAATTTTTTCAACTTAAAATTATATTAATATGTATTAGAATACAATTCAACTGGACACCCTATACATTCAGCATCACTTGCGCTTGTGCGACCACACCGAATATCACTAAACCACTCATGAATCACCTAATTCGTTGGAGCAGTCCCAATAATATTTATCAAGTCTTTGTTTGGTTTTCGTAATAGTTATTTTGCGCAAATAAATATGTATAATAAAAAAAGAATTTACTTATCTTTGCGAAAATGCGTTTAATTGTGTCTCTTTAATGGCTATCAAAACTAACCGGGGATGCTGGCGGAAAATGTGCAATTTGCGATAATTTTATCTCAAAACAGATTTTTACCAGACTTTTACTCCGCCCCGGTATTTACAGTATTTCTTTTTGAGATTAAAATTTTTGAGATATCTTCTTTGCTATGCTTTAACGCAAAAAAGGGGTTTAATAAGCTTATTGTTTTCATCTGTACATCTGTCTGTGATACCATTCCTCCCATATGAATAGACCCATCATAATTCGTATTTAATTTTGTTTGAAAGCTGAATGCATCTAAAGTGTTATTTGCTATGTTTGAGAAAATAATATCCAGCAGTGAAAAAGTTATGACTGCTTTTTTCAGCCAGTGGAGATTTTTGAATGTTATTTACACGTAACTTATTGCCTCCGTCAGTCAGTAGTCCCACTTTTTGACGTCACACAGATACAAAAATAATTAACATTCTAGAACGGGCAAAGAATGGAGTGTTAATAATTTACGTAAATCTCTTTATTTTGAATTTCTAAATATACCATCATTAGCATACAATGAGTATAACTAAAAACAATGAGTAAAAACTAAAATAATTGAAAAAGAAATAATGGCATTGTTGTGAAGTATTTTTCACTATATAGTTAACATTCAATATGTTTCGTATCTACTTCATCTTTCTTCGACTAATATCAATTAAGGGAATGTCTGTTTAGAATAAAACATAACTTGCCGTATGTATAATATCATGCGTAGTGCGGTACGCTAGACTTTGAAACTTAGTTTTTGACAAGCAGTTCCCAAACTTTTTGCCATAACTAATACGGAATTTGTATTTGGACCATATCGGATGAAAAGCAAATTTGTGTTAAAAACTTTACTTACACCATATTAAGAAATAGTAACTGATGTCTTTGGGTATTTTGTATTATCAATCCACGGGATCATATTTAACGTCGCTTGGCTTGTGCCTAACACCCCTATTAAATAGCAGTAGGACTATTAAAATATTTATAATAAATTTTACACGTTTCAAATCATTGGCACTATTCTGCCGTGCTTACGATAAGCAACGCATGTGCATTTTTTCCAAAAATACGTTATTTTATGTATCCTGAATGTGCCAATGAGGTCTACCTGAATCAGTTATCGATTTTTTTATATTACTTATACGTAATGAAATAACGATAAGCATATAAAGCATAAACGCATTAAATCTTAATGTTTCCTAAGGATAAATAACATATGGTACATTGCTTTAAAATATTTTGCCATAAATCCAAGTCATAAGTATCGTAAGAGCAGATGTGATGGTTATCACTAGGATTTTTTGATTCCATTCTAAGGGCTTACTATATTTAAGTATACTAGTTGACATTTACGTTCATTATAACTAGTGAGTTCTAAAATATGTGTCATTGATTACTATAAAATAAGACCGCTGTACTTATATTTTGAATGACATTTGTTTTTACTAAGTAAAACGCTAGGTATAAACATCGCAAGTATAACACTTGCAAGTCACTCGCTCTGTGACCGGCTTGGGCCGGTCGTAACGTAGCACCCCTCGGACAAATACCTCACCTAGGTGGGAGCAGCAACAACAGAGTTGAGCTTACTTACGTCAATATCCGACGTTCGTTCGCAAGGCTTGGGCTGATTTTCTGGCTACGTAGTTAACGCTTGGCGCTAGCTACGTTAGTCAGAGAATCACTGTGCGGCCGGTTTCGGCCGGTCGTAACGTAGTCTATTCCGCACTTTCAGTGCAACCCAACTTCGCGACTTGTTGACGTCGTGAAGCCATCAGGTCTACGGCCGGTTTTTGTAGCCAATTTACTGATAACACACTCCGTAATAGAACCCCGCGTTGAGCAGTTGGATACTTAACGGTGACAACAAAGCCTGCTAGCGTTGACCCGGTGTGATTCCGGCAAACCGGCGAAATCGGCAGACCCGAGACCGAGACCCGGTACAGGGGCCTATATTTCCAGGGTGAAGGTACAGTGCTTGTCCAATAGGGGCAACGCTTTGCGTCGTCCCCAGCCCCACTACCGCTGGTAGGGAGGTTAGCCGCTAGGGTTGGTAGGTTTGCTAGGAAATCTAGGCAACTTTTATTAATTTATATATTTATATTTAATTACCAAGCCCTCCCATGGATTCGCAAAGCTTGGTAAACTTTGAAAAGTCCTTTGCCGAGGCGCTCGCAAGCGCCCTTGGTATCCCGTTAAATAATGACGTGTTAATGCAGACTTTACAGGCAACTGAGACTTTACAGACTTTACAGGCTTTCCTGAGCCCCCATTTACGTTAGTCTCGTCTAAGCGCTCTAAGAAGCGTTCAAAGAAACCGTGGTGTCCTCAACATCCGATCCCACCTCGGTGTCTCCAACACCCGCCCACGAGCCGTTAATGTCACTGCAAGTGACCGCGACCCCGTAGGTTTCGTCCAAGCCAGCAACGCGCTGCGCTCCCGTCCCGGCTAAGCCTCAGCTCCCTCCTCATGTCTTCCTCCGCGAAAAAGCGCATTGGACCACGGTTTCTAACCTGTGCAAAGAGCACAAAATTAATTACGTCAAGGCGTCTAACGCGAAACTATTAAAATTCAGGTTGCGACAATCGACGACTTCTACGTGTTCACTAGGCTTTTGTCATTTAACCAAACCACACCTGCGCCCTCCCAGAGCAGCGTTAAATCCGCGCCGTACTACGGGGCGTCCCGTTCGAGCTCGCGAATGACGAAATTCTAGAGGACCTTCAGTCCCAGGGCTTCCCGGCTGAAGCCGTGCATAAAATGCACTCTAACCGCGGTAGACGTTTCCCTCTCGCCTTAGTCATTCTATCCAACACCCCCAAATCGAGGGAGATCTTCAGAGAGGCTCCGGTCCAGCCACACAGCTAACTACAGGGGTTGTTCTCGCGCTCCACGCCCCTCCGCTAAGAGGGCCGCGCCTAAATCGGCGCCGCCGCTCACTCCCGCCAACTTCCCGCCGCTGCACAACCGGGCTCCCCCGGAAGCAAAGCCCGAGCAGCCGAAGCCGACTCCAGCTAACTCCTGGGGACGGCATCCGGCCGCTCCACCTTCCCATCCTATCCACCCCGCGGATATTATATCACATTTTTTTTATTAATAATTAGCAGGCGTTTGTCTTCCATCTTACCTGATGAAATTTGACGATGAAGACGATCATACACGTCTGTCCAAGAGGTACCTATTCACTCTACACTTGAAAGCTCCAGTGTTATATTTATGCATACGTACGACACAAGCATGGCAGATGTGAAAAAAAAGTTCAATTCATTTACTCTGGCCTAGTGATTGAATACATTTGAACACTTTCCTAGTCTTAAACAACGCAATTGGTCAACTTGTCGAACATAAACAACGCAACTGCTGCAGATGCGATGTATATGCCTAGTTAGTAAAGCAAGCGTTTCTTAACATTAGTAGTCATTAACATGTTTTCATTAATATTTATCTAAATATTATAAAAACTACAAAAATTAAGATAAAAATATAAAACGTAAGCATCATATCGTTATATAAAAAAACAACAAAGTGAATATCTTAATTAGTTTGGACGTGGCAACAAAAAAAAAAGAAAAAAATCTTTAACCTTTTCTCGACTTTTGCCGCCCTGCAGATGCGTTGTTTTTCGTAAGCAATTTTTCCGATCACGTGATATGTCTTGAGAATTGTTACTTCTCCATCGAACCAACAAGGCAACTATCAAACGTGTAGTGTCATGCATTTCGGATACATAGAGCAGATCTATTATAATTTTCGGTATTTTATGCTTTTATGTATTTACCTGATGAAATTACCAAAAATTTTGCGGCACTTCTCATGTCTTGTTTGTTTATAGGATTGATAATTAGTTATAGGACTGACGAAAAAATCAACATCATCCTTCAGAAAACGGTAGACTGGCTTCAAAAACACAACTTAGACATTAATTTTAATAAAACAAAAATAATAACATTTCACCCTCTAAAAAACCCCTATAGACATTAAAATCAAATTTAAAAACACAGAAATTTAATCCGTTCGGAATTTTACACTTCTAGGCATAGGTCTAATAATAATAATAATAATAAATCCCCAGACAGACACACCAACTGTATGGCCCCAAAGTAAGCAGAGCTTGTGTTATGGATGGCCATACAGCGAACTGGAACCCAGAATAAACACACATATATAAATACATACAACCGTGACCCGAGAACAAACATCTATGTTCATCACACAAATGAATGCCCCACATGATATAGACACACATATAAACTGGAAGGACCATGTCAAAAAAGTTCGTTTGAAACTGGCAAGATTTGTATACGCGCTCCGCGAAGTGAAAAAGACAACCGATCTAAAAACTGCTTTGATAACGTACTACGCGTATGCGCACGGATGGCTCAGCTACGGTGTCATGCTCTGGGGTGGCAGCGTGGATGCGCCATCTCTGTTCATGGCTCAGAAAAACTACTACGAATCCTTGTCAGTATCAAACAAACGGACACTTGTAAACCCCACTTCATACACCACAGAATCCTTACACTTCCATGTATATACATATATTGGAAATCTGTAAATTTGTTAGAAAATATCCAGAGTACTACACAAAACGCGAAGACATACCGATAAAATTCTCTCTGAGACCAAAACTAGTAGCACCACCGTCCCGACTTCAAACTACTATCATCCGGCCCGCTAGAAATGTCAATAAAAATATATAACCATTTACCTGACCATATAAAAAACCAAGTCAAAGATAAAGAATTTACTAACATACTAATACAACTTCTTCTCACAAAATGCTACTATTCAGTCAAAGAATACCTAGATGAAAATTTAAAATAAACTAGTTTAATGTACAGCTGAACCTACTACATTTATATAATTTACCAACCGATTTAAAACACACACATAAACCCACCAAAATAATATAAATTTAAATAAATACCTACCAGAGAAATGTAATATGATGTAACTATAACATATAATTAACACATAATGATAATAATAGTAAGTTGATTTAAATGAAAAGAAAGCTACAGATAAATTATGTATTAAAAAAGAATACCTAACTTAATTTAACATATAGAGACTACTTACTACTCAATTTTATTCAACAAGCTCGATATACTTAGCTGCCTTTGTAACATACCTACCAATGAAGGATAAACCAATAGGTCAAAATATTGTGACATAATAATAATTATTAAACATGAAACGTTACTTACTGTTAACATTATGTAATGCTTAGCTTACAAAAATATATAATGTTAAAATGTATAATATTACATAATGATATAATAATGTAATAATAATAAAATATTGTAAAAATAGAAATTATTATAGGTAAGCTTTAAAAGAAATGTGTATATTGTTTGTATTTTAGTAATTAGTAATAAGCTAATGTAATATCACAAGAACTAAAACTGTACCTAATTAAGATCTTAAATGTTATGTGATAAGCAATAAAGGAATTTGAATTTGAGTTTGAATTTGAAAGAAAAAGATAAAGCGAAATTTGTCATGGTAGATCTACAAGTGTAAGTTCCATTTTTGATAAAAAAATATATTCAAAATGCTAATAAGCCATACATAATAATAAAAATAATTATAAATAATTTGCAAGCTAATAATTTGAATACAGAATCCATCATCTATTCCTTATAGTCGAATTTAACTATACATTGATTTGTATTTTACATGATTTTATCTTATTTTTAGTCCAGGACAGCATTCCGAAGTTGATTTATGTAGCAAGATAAAAATTCTCTAAATATAGAAAATGTTTAAGCTACCTTTTTAGGCATATTAATATATTTCTGAATAGTATTTGGAGGTTAGTATTTTAAAGCCATTTTCCTCACTTATTTATTTATTTTTATTTATTTATTAAAGGAAGACTAACAGCCAATATTACAATAATACAAGTTTATGATAGCAATAATGGGCCAATTATAAGTCCTCACCAATATAAAATAGTCCAAATTTACCACACAATTATGTTCTTTAAATCACACTTAAATCTACTCCTTAAAAACTATTTACAATAACTACGATAACCTAACATTTCCGTCACTATATAAACCTGTTTATTATAAGAAAAAAAACATTGCTCATTACACGTCTCGCTGATGCAACGTTGGTATTAAATAAATCAAAATCAAATTTTAAACTCAATTTATTAAAATTATTGCTCGCTCGCCAAATAAAGGTGTTTTGCCTATAATTCGATACTAAGGGTAAATACAAAAGTGAATTATTTCTAAGAGGTTTGGCAGGACAACTTAGGTGAAGTTGGCTGAGAAGTTCAGGGCTATCAATATAAATAGAGGCTATCTTCAGCAGGAAAATAAGGTCTGCAATTTCCCGTCTCTTAGCAAGAGGGAGAAGGTGGTGCTTTCTGCAATAATGTATGTAGTCGTCAGTGGAATAATTATGATCTTTCGTGCGAAAGGCAAGATACCTTTTAAACTTATTTTGCAACCAAATTTGTTCCAGATTTGTGACGCGTAATCCAAGTGACTTCTTACGAGTGAACAATATAATATTTTAAGAGTTTTAGCTTTTGTAAAGTCTTTAGAACTACGCATCAGAAATCCAAGAGCCCTAGAAGCTTTGGTTATTACGCTGTCTAAGTGAGTGTCAAACAACAACTTGCAATCGTGAATAACACCAAGATCTTTTATAGCCTTTTCATTTTTCAAATAAGTACATCTCAATTTGTTATAAAAAACCACGGGGTTGCGTTTACGACTGTACGATACATAGCTACACATATCAGGATTCAAATCCAAGTAATTTATGGTGCAGTATTGTTCTAACCGTAACAAGTCCTCGTGCAGAGCTTCGGCATCAGCCAATGATTTAATTTTTTAGAAAAATTTCATGTCGTCAGCAAAACAAAGCAAGTGAGAGTTGTGAAGACAATGGTTTATATCATTAACGAATATAATAAAAAGTATGAATCCGAGCAATGAGCCCTGTGGTACTCCACTTGGAATGCTTTCCCATCCAGATATGTAGTTGCTGACGACAACCACCTGTGACCTATTATCTATGTATGATGAAAACCATCTAAGAAGATTGCCGCTAATACCGATATTACATAGTTTACTTAAAAGCAGAGTATATTTAATCTTGTCAAAAGCTTTAATGTAGTCGGTATAAACGACATCCACCTGGTGACCATCATCCATAGCTTCGGTTATAAACGAATTCAAAAGGGTAAGGTTCGAAACCGTTGAACGACCTCTTAGGAAACCATGCTGCGAAGGGCTAAAAGTATGTTTAATTGCCGAATACAGTTGGCTATAAATAATTCTTTCGAAAACGTTTGAAACAATACACAGCTTAGAAATTGGGCGATGATTAATGACTTCAGTTTTAGGGCCTTTTTTATGCACTGGTGTAATATAAACCTTCTTACAAATATTAGGAAACAATGCCAGTACTGATAGATTTCTCATACAAGATGGTTAAAGGTATACAGATAGTGTGAGCCCACTTGATAAGGAAATAAGCCGGGAGACTGTCCGGCCCTGCGGTTTTAGATGGGTCAAGAGTTCAAGCAGTTTTTTTACTTCATTAGTATTTCTATAGACTGATGTAATATCAGAAGCGGTTTCGTGTTGGAAATTGAACGTATCCTCTGTTTGCTGCGTCCGAGTACTGTTACTTGGGTCTAAGAAGGTTGAATGAGTGTATGTCGAGAACGCCTTACAAATACTTTCACCAGTGTTAACTACGGTATTCTCAAACTTCAGGCAACTGGGCATACCATTAGATTTTGATTTTGATTTGATGAAAGACCAGAAATATTTGGGATTTTTACTACTAGAATTTTCGACAGATGATATAAATGACTGATAAGCAGATTTTTCCAATTTCCGTACCCGTTCCCGCAAGATTTTATAGGATTCTTCGTCCGACCTATTGCCATAAGTTCTATATTTACGCAAGTATTTATAATTTTATTATATAGCCTTTTTAAGCTAGGGGGTAAACCACCTAGGGTGGGTATCAGTAGTGACTGTTTTAGCAGGTATATACTTATCTCGAAGAAATTTAAATTTATTAAAAAAAAAGTATCAGATCTCCATCGACAGAGAAGGCATTACTTCACTCCATTCTATGTTGGCTATTTAAAGTTGTGTAATCACCTCGTTGGTGTAAAAATTTAGTAGACGAATTAGATTTTAAAGATTTACCATTAACAAACTTTAAAGACATAGACAGGGTGCCGTGATAAGGGTCAATAGGGATTAAAGAGTCATAACTCACATCATTTACGGTTACAACATCGCTAGAGAAAACGAGGGCAAGAATTTTACCATGAGCGTTCCTGATACCGTTATACTGTTTCATATTTACTGCGTTAAGTTTGTCAACCAACATTATTTCATTTGCGGAACGAATATTTGTAGGTGAAAATGATCCGTCCACGATTTTACCGTTAGGAATACACACAATATCACTTAGATTGAAATCACCTACTAATAGGAATTTATGATCTGAGTTTTTCGTTACTACCTCATTAACTTTTTGCAAAAAATTATGAAGTTGTGCACAAAAAGTAAACCCCCTATTCTCATTACATAAATATAAAACATAAATATCTATTACAATATGCACTGGAATTAAAAGAAGGCTGAGAAACGATGTTAAGATATTTACGCGTCGCGATTAAAACACCGCCTCCATATCTTTGTCCAGTAACTGCATAGTTACGATCGCGCCGCCTTGCAACGTATCGGTCATCAAATAGTTCGGTATCACTTATATTTTCCAGAAGCCACATTTCCGTAATCAATATAATTTCGTAGTCAGAAGTCAGCACGTTCCTATAAAAAATATCAGTTTTAGTGCGAAGACCTCTTGCATTTTGATAGTATATTCTCAGATTGTCACTGTCAAACCTCATGAAATTACTAATGATGCTGGATCATTTTATGGTAAAATCTAAGCGGCAAAGTACTTAGTATGGCAAGTAATTTAAAGGAAAGATAAAGAGAGTTAAATATTGAAGCTGCGAGTACAAGCGATTTTTTTATATATCCGGTTTTAGCGAAAAGCGATCCAAAAATTACTAGCGGCAGGCTGTTAGAATAACGTTGCCTTAGCATATTATATAATACAGAGTTTTCAACAACGGTAACACTTTGTAAAGTTGGTTTTAAAATACAGGGCAAATAGTTAAAATAAAAAATTAAGATGAAACAAACATTAAACATTGTTAAAAATACACTAGATGATTTTGTTTAAATCAGGCTGTTTAGTTATAATTATAATAGCTGAAGTGTCATTTCTTCGTATGTGGATCTTGCCATATTTAACCCAGATATATGAGTAACCTCGATCTTTAGTCAAGGCTCTTGTTTTTGTAAATAGCTTAACAGGTTATGCTAAATTAAATCTCTACCGGATTCCGTCGAGAAGAGCCTGGTTAATTTTATGCATTCATTAAGATCACTATTTAAAATTTTTGTCACTTAATCTCTGAATAAAAAAACACGGATGATCGTATCGGTGACTTATTTTTGAAGTGTTTGCTGATAAGATAAACAACAACATGAAAAACATCAAAATGAAAAACCAGCAAACTGTTAGACTGCAAACTCAGGACACAGTCAGTGCCTTTTGTGTCAATCCGGGACGTTATGCGAGAAGACTGAGAAACAGATGGCGTTAATATGTATTGACAATCATGTAGTTTTCATCACTGGCAATAGATGAACAACACCTTAGTCTATCGTGACCACGGCAACTGCAAAGATGCCGAAACGTCGAAATAATTTTAAAATTAACTAAAATATACGCGATAATATCCGGTAAAAAGTGTTTTATTTAAAGATAAATAGCAGTTTGCAACGATCTACAGACCACGAGAACCGACCAAATAAATTGGGGTACATTTTTGTTTATAATATCAGGTAATTAAAAATATAGGTATGTCAAAGGTAAGTGAAAAAAAATATAGTTTTGAAATAATGTAGGAAAATTTAATGAAAATTTTTGTAAATCAAAAAAGAGTTTGACTCATTTACTCGTATGTTTGAAATTAAAGTAAACTCTTATTATTTAGCAATTTGTTTTTAATATAAACAAGCCCGTACGAAGCTTTTACAAAAATAATCACTAACTAATGAACATATTTTCCTGCATTGCACATCACAGTATTGGTTTTTTTCTGTATGATATTAGGTCATTAACAGTAGGGGATTATTAGTAAGGGAGGACCATAAAGTCAATTGTTAAAAAATGTTATATGGTAAGGAGAGGTATATTGGTGATGTAGGAAATTTGGTGATATTTTTTAAACAGACTACCATAGAATTGCCTATGCAAGCACGTTCCTGAGACAATGCTAGCGAGTTGTTACAAGTGTGAAGAGGATAGATACATATCATGCGGTCCACTGGGTCGTTGCTGCGTTTCGTAAACAAACTTTTTCGATAATTCCGCATCAGTGGCGCCATTGTTTATTGTTTGCGGGTTGCGTTTAAGTATTTTGATAAAATTTTATTATAATAATTGCAGTTTTTGTATAAAAACTTTACAAACCATTGAATAAACTTACGATATTTAAAATAAAGTTATAGTGAAGTCGTGGTTTAATCAAGGTAAGTTTTTATTCCTTAATTTTCAACCGTTGTTTCTTAGTGTTTTGCCAACATTTTCCGTTGCCTTTTTTAGAGGTTAACTTCAGGCCTGATTTGATCTTTTATTCAAAATAAACTAAAGAAGCCTCATATAGTATTTGAAAGATATTGCTTTGAGGAAATCGTCAGTGCGTTTTATTTTGAAATTAATTAAGTTTTTTTTTATCACCAAATTACCTGCACATTATTTTTCTTGTTTTTACCCGTAGATTGGCAATGGAAACAAAAAGTAAATACAGAAAATACAATCAGCAGCAACTTCAAAAAGCTGTTAGTTTAGTAATAAATGAAGGTAAGACTATATATAAAGCTGCTAAGGCAGCAGACGTTCCATGGAGCACTCTGAAGCGTTACCTGGAGAATGAAGAGGATTCTGTAAGAAAAATGGGGAGGCCGTATGCACTGTCTTCTGATTTGGAGTTAAGGCTTTATAATTATATTATAGAAATGCAGGAATTGGGGTTTGGACTAACCGTTTACCAGATTAGAAAATATGCTTTTGATCTTGCTGAATTGGCTGGTCGTGAGAATTTCTTGCCATCAGCTAATCGCGTTGCAAGCAAATGGTGGTGGAATAGCTTTAAGAGTAGGTACAATTTGTGCCTTCGGGTACCAGAAAATCTTTCGGCCTACAGAGCTTCTATGGCTAATGAATTGATGATCAAAGATTTCTTTTCGAAACTAGAAGATCTTCTCACGAAACTAAATATAAAAAACAAACCCAATTTAATTTGGAATTGCGATGAGACTGGATTATCATATGTGGTGAAACCATCTTAAGTTGTTACCGGCATTGGTAAAAAGTATGTTTATAAAAGATCCTACGCTGAACGAGGTCAAACTCAAACAATGTTAGCATGCATTTGTGCAAATGGAACATGGATTCCTCCTATGATAATATTTAAAGGTGTTAGGTGGAACGACACACTTAAAAATGATGTTCTTCCCAACGCATTAATTAAACTATCTCCTAAGGGATGGATCAATTCGGAATTATTTTTGGAATGGTTTAAGTTTTTTATAACTGCCATACCGCCTGAACGTCCTGTGGTCCTGCTGATGGACTCACACTCTGCACATATTGGCGCAGATGTTCTTAAAGTTGCGAAAGATAATCAAGTTTATCTATTTACTTTCCCAGCTCATTGTACGCATCTATTGCAGCCACTTGACGTAGGACTATTTGGGCCACTTAAGAGTTACTGGCGCGACAGCATGAATCGTTACATGAGCAATAACCCTAGAGATGCTCCAAATCGTAGCAACTTTCATTCCATAATGAATCCAGCATTCATAAGCGCCTTTACTAAAAAGAACATTGAACATGCTTTTAAAAAAACAGGCATATGCCCTTTAGACGGAAACGCTATTTCAGAAGAAGCATTACGACCCTCAGCTTTAACTGACACTGCTCCTGATTCTTTAGCTTCAGCTTCAACAAATGCAGCATCTGGAAGTTGTACTTCAGATCTTCAATTCACAGTGGACGACATTTTAAAAACACCTAAAGCTTTAGGACGTCCAGAGAGGTCAAGTAAAAGAGATTCTAGCGCGAAATGCTTAACACCAATAAATGAAAATGTAATACAAGAAACTCTTCAGCCTCAGCCTTCAACTTCGGGTAAATCTGCTCAAAAACCAAAAAAAAGTAAAAAAGAAGATGATTGGGAGTGTGGATTATGTGAAGTTTTATACTCAACTGACGTCAAAAAAAAGAATGGAGCCAAATGGATCCAGTGCTCATATTGTTTGACGCCATACCATGAGATTTGCGCATCTATCGAAGATACTGACGCCGAGGAACAGTTGTATTATAGATGTGATCGTTGTATGGAATAATATTTCTAAGTATCTGTTAATATCTATGATTTCCAAAATATCACCATATTTCCTATCTACCATCACCAATCTACCAATCTGTGTCACCAACTTACCTAAGATTACTTTTATATTAATTTTCCGTTTAGTACCAAAATTATAAGATTTTTGTTATGTTAAGTATTCTTGATAGTTACCTAAAATAATAAATATTGTAATAAAAAGAATTTCTTTTTTTTATTTGTTGTTAAATACCTATAAAATCTTCATGTTTCATTTTTATCACCAACATACCTTTCCTTACCCTATATTTATTTAATCAAAGTATGTACTATTGCTACTATGCACTTTTGCCATCTCACAGGTAGTTTATTGATCCTTTTACTAAATAAACCATTCGGATGGGAGTCAATAAAATCTTTGGAGGCGCTTTGGACTGCCCCCGTCGGAGTTGAATTTTTTCCCTTGCAAGAAGTTATCCAAATTTCGAAAAAAGTGGTAATCTGTTAGAGCAAGGTCCGGGGAGTACGTTGGATGTCTAAGACATTCCAATTGAAATCCTCTAATTTGATAGCTGTCTGTTGTGCAGCGTGTAGTCTAGCGTTGCCCTAAAGCAGCGATTGACCAGCCTCGGTGGTTTAGCTGCTAGCTTTTCCATCATAGCTTGCAGTTGCTGACAATAGACATCCGCCGTAATCTTCTGGCCAGACGATTTAAAACTTGAACTTTAAAAAAGCTGTAGTGAACGAAACCGGCATTAATCCACCAAACACCCACAAGTAACTTTTTTTGAGTCAATTTTCACTTGAGGCAGGATTTGGCTAGTTCGCCAAGGTTCAATCATTGCGATGAGCATTTCCAAATGTCGTACAGGATCTACTTTTCATTACAGGTAATGATTCTATTAAAAATCCTTTCATTATTGTGCTGATTGAGTAATGTGACGCAGTAGTCGACGCGCGTTTGTCGGTTTGCTGCACTTAATTCAGGAGGTACCCACCTCTCAAGCTTTTCCACCTTCCCAGTTTGCTTCAAGTGGATTTAAACAGTTTTATCACTAACATCGCAGCCTACACCTAACTCAGACGTGGTTTGCGATGGATCCACTTCCACAATAGCCTTCAATTATTTTTTATCAATTTTGGTCTCAGGCCATCCAAGGGGCTTGTTAGGTCGAAATTTCCAGAACAAAATTTTGGAACCAAAAACGCACTGTGTTTTCTACTGCGACACCGCCGCGATACACAGCATTAATACTTCGAGCCGTTTCTGCAGCACTGTTGGAACTCGTACTCGTAAATAACGCGATATTTCAAGTTTTCCATTTTGTAAACTAAGTGACGCAAAGAAAAAACCAAAAGAGGAAAAAACAAATGAATTATGGTTTTCAAAACACAAATGCCTGAGTAAATAGCTGTATAAATTTGAAACTGGAATTCTAACCAAAGAGGAGATAATAAAGGTCAAAGTGGCCAGTACGACAAAATGCCAATTTCATATGTAAGGATATATATATGATTCCAACCAAACCAACGAATCAAAAAATTATTCCGTCAGAAATCGCGGTTCACTTAGAAACATATTTTGCTTTTTTACAAATGTTTATTTATTTATTTATTTATTCGAAGGAAAACCAACAGCGAAATTAACAGTATAAGCACATTACAGTAGTAACAGCAAGCAAATTACAGGTTTTCACGTTTAGTTTTTTTTAGTTTTTTAGTTTAGGTTTTAGGTTTGCAAGCTATGGTTATTTTATTGTATATTAATGGTAACTAATGTGATTTTCTTTCTGTATTATTCTTTTAGCAACCACTTTCGGCTTAAAATTCGGCTTTTCACTTCAACTCAACTACAATATCACAAATCACCAGATACTACGGCAGATTTAAAAATTCAAAAATGTAATAAATGGAAAGTAAATTTAGATATGACAGTACGGAGTGTTGGTGTGAGCGACAGGTTTGATCAATCGATAACATAAAAAGAAAGACATTTTTATATTTGAAAAATTCTGAATCCGTACAGTGCTTGTCCGTATTAGGGGCACCCTAGGGAGGTTTAGGTGCTGGGTCTGTTATGGAACCTAAGCATTTTTTATATATTTTATATTTACGTCCCAAGGCCTCCCATGAATTCACAAAGCTTATTAAACTTTGTGAAGTACATCCCCGATGAGGTCCTAACGCAGGCCTTGCAATCTACCAATACCAGTACCAATCGGCGGGGTAAGCGTAGGAGCATTTTTTATATCCTCCTGCCTATAATTAAACATATAGTCCTTTTAAGATACTAGGTAACTTCGCAGAGTTTTAGAGTATGTCATTTGACTTATTAAAAGATATTTCCGTCTTTTTACTTGATCAACCCCGGTCCCAGCAAGTCTTCATTGTTTTTTTGTGCGAGGTAACAAGCACACGTCTTATACCAACCAGTAACTATTAACAGTTTAATATTCTACCACCAGTTCGAAAAAACCTTCGTGAAGACGAACTGGCAAGAAACTTCAAGGGTACATATTTAAAAAAAAAATTGACAGATTCTCTTTATGTCTATACAAAATTGCTCTTAATTTAAAAAATGTTAAGTGAGTCATTTTGATAAATTTTAAAACTACAGCTTTTTACTCACGCGGTATTGTCGGAATGATGGAATCCATACGAGTCCGAAACTACCTTTCCGACAATAACGCGTGAGAAAAAGCTGTAGATTTAAAATTTAAAATTGCTCTTATCTGCATCCGTTAGCTCGGCAAGTCTCCCTCCCCCCAAGTATCCAAACGACGAACACCCTCAAACGGCACCCGTTCACGAGTTAACCCGGGATCCAGCCAAATATAATGATCAACCCAGTGGACGAATCTCCAGCTAGCCATTTTAGATACCGCAATACCTACGCCCTCTATCGCTCCCTAATATGGAACCGTCGACCTCCCAAAATGAACCGGGCCAGTCGGGAAAATTATTTCCTACATATAATAATATAATAATAATATGGAATAAGCGCTATAAAAAATTAAAGAAATTATAATAATAATAATAAAGTACACCGAAGCTATCTAAGTACTCCTCAAACGTCGACAGGCAACCGGTCAAGACAGTCGGGAAACTGGATGGGACCTCCTCGTTACCCGTCAAACAGGGGGGAGCGACGTTAATGGAAAGCCAGTGCCTCCACTCCGTTTTTTTTTTTTTGTTCCCCTCCGCGGGAAGGGCAGGAGGATAAAAATGCTCTGACGCATACTCTGGCGCGATTCCAAAGTTATGTGGGATTCGTCCCGACGCCTACCAGAACCATACCCACTAAAAACCCCCTGTCGGCTCGTGCATTTTTGCCACTCAGCCTTCATCTGAGCGACGGCCAATTGGAGAAAGAGGCCGCGCTAGCGGGGCCCTTAAGGGGTCACCCGCTGGGTTTTACATAGCACTGAAGGTGCTCAAAAATTAAAAGTAAAATAAAAACATTAAAAATGAAAAGTAAATAATGAAAACATTAAAAATTGAAAAATTAAATTTGCATTAATTCGGATTTACGTTAGAATTAGAATTTACGTTAGAATTAGAATTTGCGGCCTGAAGGGCCTCGAGATCTACGGTTATCTTCGAACGTTCGCTTGTGTGCGCGTTTCTCGGTCTAGCGATTTTGTATGCCGAATCAAGGACAGGAGCAGTATATGAGACTGATTTTCGAACAAGAGGATTGGGATGGGATTCGGCGCGTTTGAAGAACGATTCTGAGAGTGTTTTTAGATACTGTTGTACTGTAGGAAGTTCAAGATCTCTGTGCAGGTCCGCGTTGCGCACGTACCAAGGTGCGTTTGTGGCCCTGCGGCAGAAGAGGTTTTGAACTACCTGCAGTTTGTGCAGGACGGAGGGTTTGGCGTGAGCAAAGACTGGCGAAGCATATGACATGACTGGTCTAACGCAGACCTTATAAAGCGTACGTTTGTTTCTGAAGGACATTTTACTTTTTCTACCTAACATACTGTAAAGCCGGCCTAGGTAAAAAAGTGCGAGTTTCGTTACTCTATCAACGTGAGGATTGAATGAAAGCGTCTGGTCTAATATGACGCCTAAATATTTAGTACTGCGCTTCCAGGGGATGGGAGTGCCTTGCATTCTCAATTGGAGATTGTCGGGGATACGACTGCGTCTGTAGTCGAAGTAAACCGCAGAGCTCTTCTCTGGGTTCACATCGATACGCCATTTTTTAAACCAAGCGACGAGGGTGTTAATAGCCTTTTGAAGTCTGGTGACGAGACCCGAGGCTCTGCGGCCTTTGGTGTAAAGGGCAGTGTCGTCGGCAAAGAGAGCGAGTTCGACGACTTTAGCTGGGATGGGAATGTCGTTAGTGTATACGGTATACAAAAGAGGGGCGAGGACTGAGCCTTGAGGGACTCCAGCCTTTATGGGACGAGGCGCGGAGAGCGTGCCTTCATGTTAGAAACGAAACGTGCGGTCTTTGAGAAACGACGCGATTATCCTAACTAGGCGAGCCGGTAAGCCTATTTTATATAGTTTATAAACGAGACCGCTGTGCCAGACTTTGTCGAAAGCCTTGGCTACGTCAAAGAAAACTGCGATCGTTTTCTTTCGTTTCGGATAGAAGCCGTCGAGTATGTACTCGACGATTCGATGGACTTGCTGAGGGCAGGAGTGCTTAGCGCGAAAGCCGAACTGATGGGGAATTATGAGAGGATCGCCGTCCGTTGGAAACAGATGGTTCCGCATTCGAGAGAGTATGACTCTCTCGAGAAGTTTAGACATTGCCTTGAGGAGGCTGATGGGTCTGTGATTAGCCGGGACATTAAGAGGTTTACCCGGCTTGGGTATGCCTATGACTGTCGCTTCTTTCCAAGCTTTTGAAAAGTAGCTAAGGTCGAAGCAGGCATTGAAAATGATAGCTAACAAGGTAGGCACCTGTTGAGGCAGGTGCTTAAGTGCGTGGTTGGAAATACCATCCGCACCCGGAGCCTTTCTGGACTTTTGACTTTTGATGTGAAGCGAGATTTCATCATTAGAGACTGTGACGGGGTCGGCGGTGATGGGGAGAGAGTTTCTACGGAGGACTTCGGCCTCCACCGCTTTGATGTGATTGGGATTCGCGGGTTGCATGCTGGGCGAGCATTGAGACGCAACGCTGTCAGCGAAGCATTCGGCTTTCTCTTCGTCTTCGAAGGCGATAGAGCCATCGGGACGAGTGAGAGGAGGGACGTGAGAGGCGGCGTCTACGCGTAAGGCTCGGGCCATTCGATAATACGCTTGGTGGGACGGGGAGATATTCGCCATGAGATCGTTCATCTGGGCGTCTCGGAGTTCCGCGAGGCGAGATCTAACTTTGCGTTGTAGCTGATTCGCAGCTGTTCTATAGGCGGGCGTGGGATATTTCTTGGCTCTCCGGAGAGCCGCGTTCTTAGCTTTAATAAGATTGCTAATGGCTAAGGGAAGCGTGGGTTTGCCTTTCTTAGCAACCTTTTCGTTTACACTGATGGCTGAGTTGATAGCATCAGTGAGAGAATTTACTAACGAGTCTATTTTATCCGGGCTATCTAATTGATCGGGCGAGATCGCGAGCGGAGAGTTTGGGGCCTCTAAGGCAGAAACTATCGTGTTTTTAAAACCTTTCCAGTCGGTAAAGATCTTAGGTTAACGTTAGGCGGTCCTAGCACGAGGGAGACGGGGTGGTGGTCAGAACCTAGGTCATCGAGCGGTTCGATAGACCTGAGGTAGAGGTTGATATGCTTGACGATTGCAAAGTCGAGGATGTCAGGACAGTGGTTCGAGTTGTCGGGATAGTGAGTGGGAGTGATAGGGGAGACGACGTCTAAGTCGAGTAAGTTGGTGATGTCGAGGAGAGCTATACCGCTTTGGTTGGTTGATAGCCACGTCCAGTCAGTATGTTTGGAGTTAAAGTCTCCGAACATAATGACTGAACGGCCGAGGGCGAGAATGGTCTCAAAGTCGCTGCGGATAGGTTTGGTGCCACAAGGTATGTAGACTGAGGCTATGATGATGGTCGGATGACCAGTCATAGCCAATCTACACACGGTGGCTTCCGTGTTAAGGAGAGGAGGGGTAGGGAGAGGACAGCAATGGAATCCTCTTTTGTAGTAGATAGCAGTGCCGCCGAAACCGTCGCAGTTAGGCCTATCGTTACGTGTAAACGCGTACTTAGGAATCGCGAATCCCCTGGAGCGATTAGGAGTGAGCCATGTCTCCTGGAGAAGAAAAAGATCTGGGTCGTTGTTCTGAAGGAACAGTTTAATCTCGGGAAGGTTAGAGCTAAGGCTGCGAGCGTTAAAAGATACTAGGGATAAGCCCTTAGGTTTAATACGACTGGACGCGAGATTCGCGGGTCTAGACATTAAAATTTATTTATTTAAAATTTACAAAAATAAAAGAATTTACAACGAACTTAGGAGCGAGTGATGCTCGGCTAACGCGAATAAACGCTCTTGAGGAGAGCGGGCGGCTCGCAGTTTGCGTGCGAGTACGGAAATTTCGTTAATGTCGACGTCTTGGATGACGTCGAACACGGTCTTCATGTCCTCAGCCAACGACGACTGAGGGGAAGATGACAACGCGGGACGCGGCCCTACGGGAGCTACGGGAGCTGGGATGGGTCGGGAAGGTGCAGGCGGGACGGCCGGACGCTGCCTCCAAGACAGAGCCGGAGTAGGCGTCGGCTGAACGGGCTTTGCTTCCGGGGGACCCCGGTTGCGCAGCGGCGGGAAGTTAGCAGGAGTGAGTGGCGGCGCCGGTTTAGGCACGACCCTCTTGGTGGTGGAGCGCGGAGCGCGCGGGCAACCCCTGTAGTTTGCTGTGTGGCCGGACTGGCCGCACAGCACACAGGCAGGGGGGGAAGTGGATTCGGGAGTGCGAGTGCACTCCTTAGTGAAGTGAGGATCCAGGCACTTTACGCACCTGGGGGGAGCTGAACAGTTAGCCGCTGCGTGGCCATATAGCTGGTAGCGGTGGCACTGCCCAGGGTGACCACGGGGGTTGGGACGCTCGACGGAGATGTTCGAGAGTCCGCAGATCGTGCGAGCCTCTTTGAAAATCTCCTTCGAGTTGGGAGTATTGGAGAGGATTACTAGCGCTAACGGAAAACGCCTACCGCGGTTGGAGTGCATCTTGTGCACTGCTGTGACGGGAAACCCTGAGACTTAAGGTCCTCGAGAATGTCTTCGTTGCTGAGTTCGAACGGGACGCCCCGTAGTACTGCGCGGATCTTACGCTCCTCCGGGAGGGCGTAGGTGTGATACGCGATTTGGTTTAATCCGAGTAACCTGGTAAACGCGCGGAAGTCGTCGACGGTCGCTACTTGAATCTTGATTGTATCGCCAGCGTTGGCGGCTTTTAAGTAATTAATTTTGTGCACTTTGCACAAGTTTGAAACCGCGGTCCAGCGCGCTTTTTCACGCAGGAAGACGGGCGGAGGGAGCTGAGGCTTCGGCGGGACGGGAGCGCAGCGCGTCGCTGGCTTCGATGTGACCGACGGAGACGCGGTTACTACGAGCGATTTTAACGGCGCGGGGGCTGGTGTTGAAGACACCGGGGAGGGCTCGGGTATTGAAGATACCGAAGCTTTCTTAGAGCGCTTCTTGGAGCGCTTGGCGACGAGTTGAAACGCGGGCTCAGGAGAGCCGGTTAAGGTGACGGCATCTGACGACGTATCAGACGCGGGTTCGGAGTCGCTCCCGGGAGCGGTACGCTTACGACGCGACGCGTGAGAGGATGCGACCGATTCGCAGTCCATCTCGGACGAGGCGGGAGACGCGGGAGAGCTTAAGACCTGAGGGGTCTCGACGTTGGAGGCCTGAGGGGCCGGGGTTTAGGCCTGAGGGGCCGGGGACGCGATAGTTGCCTGTAAGGCCTGCGTTAGTACGTCATCTGGGATGGGGATGCCGGAGGCAGCGAGTGCCTGGGCGAACGACCTAGCAAAGTTTACCAAGCTTTGCTGGTCCATTGGGAGGGCTTGGTCCTACGATATATAATATATAAATATATAAGAATGCCTAGGTTCCCTAGCAAACCTAGCACCTAAACCTCCCTACCCGCGGTAGGGGGGCTGGGGACGACGCGAGGTGGTGCCCCTAGCTCGGTGAGCACTGTACCGTCACCCTGAGAAAGGCCCAAGTGCAATGGGATCGGGTCAGCCGGTTTCTCCTTGGCCTGAAGGGCCTTGGAAGCGCACCGGGGCAACGCTATCAGGCTTAGTTGTCACCGTTAAGTATCCACCTGATCAAACGCGAGTCTACTACGGAGTGTGTCGTCAATAAATTGACAACAAAAACCGGCCGTAGACCTGACGGAGTTGGGTTGCACTAAAAGTGCGGGATTGACTACGTTACGACCGGCCGGAGCCGGCCGCAGAGCGAGTCTCTGACTACGTAGCAAGCGCCAAGCGTCAGGTACGCAGCCAGAAAAACAGCCCGAGCTTCGCGAACCACTATCGAATTTAATCGACCGCGGTAAGCTCAGCTCTGTTGTTGCTGTGCAAGAGACCGACTTACTTGCAGCCGATCGAAACCGACCGCAGAGTAAGCCCTACAGAGGCTAACAGCGTATGAGTGTTGCTACGAGTTGACGTCGTGAGACGACAATCGTGACTCAACGGCTGGGCGACCGCGAACACGTCCGAGCGGGGCCGGACGCAGAACGGATCTGCCTCCACTCCGGCGTCCACATTTAAATTCAGCGTTCAATGCGAAATTCAAACAGTCCGGGACTCGTGCACCAAAGCAACCATAATTCAGGTACACGCAGATCGAATCCACTACTTTTACGATGTACTCCCACTCTACTACTGTTGCTCCCTAACATATTTTGTCGCATAGTGAAAAACGAAATATGAAAATGGCAATTAATAAATTGTTAGAATCAGAGGCTATAAAACCTTGTTATACCTCAAGTGACCAGTTTACATCAAACAAATATAATAAAGAAATATTTTTAGCGCCGAAACTCAACGGCGAAAAACGGTACGTACCTGCTAAACAAAAAATAAATTAATAAATAAAATTATACAATTTTTTTAGAAAAAGTCCACTTCAAAATGGAGTCTTATAAAACAGCTTCTAAATGAATTCCCCATAATGGTTTCTTAGCTAACATAAATAAGAAAGTTCATACCTAAAAGAAGCAATACATTCTGACTTGCTCCGTCAGATGAGCAAGATGTATTAGATTAAAATTTCTAAAATAAAAAAATATAAAATTTATAACATTCTTTTCAATTTCTTTAAAATTATTAACTCAAATATAATAAAATAAATATAAAATAACTCAATAATAAGTAAACTACATAAGCAAAAAAAGAGATAAAAAGCGTAATCGTCACTACTTGTTCAGATGGACTATTACTAAATAAGCAAGCAATGGAATAAATTATAAATCAATTATGTTAAAACAGAAAAATTAAACTAAAATTATGGTCTTTACCTATGAAACTGCCGTTTTGCCGTACTGGCCATTACAAATGAAAATATTTTGTTTTTTGTCTGATAATTCTAATTTCAAATTAATTTTATTTGACAAACATGGAATTCTTTTTCTATAATCGTCATTTGTTTAATAGTTAGTGTTTTGTTTTCAACGCATTCGAACATTTTTCGTCATCATGGATAAGTTAAAAATTCGAGTAATTCTGGAGTATGAGTACCGTCGTGGCAGTAAAGCGGCACAAGCGGCACGCAACATCAACGGCGTTTACGGAGCGAACACTACAAACGAACGCACCACCCGTTATTGGTTTACCCGCTTCCGTTCTGGAAATTTTGACCTGAAAAATGAACCCCGTGGTCGTCGGAAAACTTTGGTCGACAATGACGAATTAAAGGCAAATGTGGAAGCTGATGAAACTCAATCCACGGCTGAATTAGCAGCAGCTTTCGACGTTAGCATCAAAACAATATTGGTCCATTTGCGTCAAATTGGCAAGGTAAAAAAGCTTGACAAATGGGTACCCCATGAACTCAATGACCGCCAGCGCGAAGTACGCTTGGAGACGTGCCTTGCACTGCTCAGCAGGCATACAAATGAAGGAATTCTGAACCGCATTGTTACTTGTGACGAGAAATGGATCCTGTTTGACAATCGTAAGCGCTCAGTTGGTTGGACCCTGGTTCAGCACCCAAACAATGCCCTAAACGAAAACTTACCACTAGAAAAGTGATGGTCACTGTTTGATGGTCTAACGCGGGTGTAATTCGTCACAGCTTTTTGGCAAACGGGACAAGCATTACTGCAGATGTGTACTGTGAAGAACTGAACACAATGATGGAGAAGCTCACACGTCTCCAACCAGCTTTGGTCAATCGTTCGGCTCCACTGCTCCTGCACGACAACGCGCGACCTCATACTGCACAGCAGACGGTCTCCAAGCTACAAGAATTGGGGTTGGAAGTTCTCCGTCATCCGCCGTACTCACCAGACCTTGCACCTACAGACTTCTACTATTTCCAGAATTTGGATAACTTCTTGGTGGGAAAAAAATTCAATACCCGAGAGGCAGTACAAAATGCCTTTGAAGAATTTGTTGCCTCCCGTCCAGCTGATTTCTTCAAGAAAGGCATCAATAAGCTACCAATGCGTTGGCAAAGATGCATTGATTGCATGGGTGATTATTTTGATTAATAGAAATAAAAAATATATAAAAAAATTACGCTTCATTTATTTCGTGAAAAACGGCAATTTCATAGGTAAAGACCTAATATTATTATAGTAAATCATAAAATGTCTAATATTAATATACACAATTTAAATTCAATTTAATTAAATATATGTATAAATAATATTCACATATATAAGTATATATATAAGTATTTATATATATATATATATATATATATTTATATATATATATTAATAATATAATATAAGTATATATAACAGTAATAATCAAATACCATTATTATGTCACCAAAATTCATAACCACCGAAACAAGGCACGGGATGCTGGGTAGATAATATTAAATAAATTTCAATTCCAGAGCAGCAGCTTCAGGTTTTTTTTAAATGTTGACTTAGATTAAGAATTATAATTTTAATTTATTTATATTTTTCTTCTAGAATTATTAGTTAATAACTCAAAAAGCCAACTCCAAACAATAGATACCATCGTCACAATTTTAGATTCTTTTGTTCATGATTATGTTGAAAAAACTTTGTTTGACCTGCGTTGACACCCTGTAACAGGAAAGTTTTCAGCTTTTCGAGAATGTTCGTTTATTCTATACTTATTCACTGCTGCTTATTCTATTTTATACAGATTCAAACCAATGACAGAGTACTTTTTACCACCAAATAGTTATTACGTACCTGATATATTTAGAGTCTTGGTGAAATATCTGAAAGTACATAATGAGTTTGTACTATTCATGACAGTGTATACAGGGTTGCCAGAAAAGTGACATCCAAAAATTTTTTTAGGTGCCTCGTGTTGAGAGATATCGAGAATCATCCTTGTGTATGTTACACGATTTTTTTATAGTTTTTGAGTTACGATTTTTTTTAATGAATTTTCGCAAAATTGCGACCGAATCAGTTTCAAAAATTAAAAAAAAAACAGTAGAAGGTTTTTTCGGATTTCTATTTTTGTTACTATATTACTTTGAACTGTGTGTTTATGCATAAAATAAACAGCCTCATGACTTTAATGAAAGTTACTAAAAAAATTACCTAACTTATTGTAATTGTTTATTACTTATTGTTTGTTAGTTAACTTATTGTTTAGTAAGAACTTATGTTAAATGAGTTATCGTTTAAATTTTCAACTTAAAATTTAAAATCTAAACTGGTAGTTTCTCCGTTTTTAAGTAGCTTCACAGAATGCGAAGAAAAAAAGACTCTAAGCTTTCATAATAATAATGATAAAGTAATACTTATAGGCTGTTAATCACTGAAATCAGCCATCAAACACTGGAAAGAAAAGGTGGAAAATAAAATAAATTCCTTTTTTTAACATTTGTAAGATTGATTAATTTGTTAACTAACCAAAAAAAAAACTCTTAAAAAGTTAAAATCTACAGTAATTTGAAAGTTTATTTAATTTTAAGTTTGCCTGTTGTCGTAATGAACGCTCTAGCTGCTTTGATTAAATAAATATATAATATTTAAAAAAAAATTACTTTATGTTCCTGAAATCAAATCAAACAAATCAAATAATTTGTATGCCAAAATACAATGTATGTAACAGTTTTTGTGGTTGTACATTTAGTTCCAATTGTATCTACCCGTTTGAAGTGGGTGTGCAAATTTTTGGGACATTTATTAGAAACAGATTATGATATTAAAATTAAAATTTTACAATGCAAAAAATCATGTCAGTTGAAGTTATGATTAGTTTTCTACGTATGTGTTAGAATAGGTAATACAAAATGTCCGACATCAGACTCATATTGAATTATAAATAATATCAATTAACAAAATTTAAATTTTTTTAAATTTAAAAATTTTGAGATATAGTAAAAGTTCTTGTCATGTAACCATTTAAATAATCCTTTTTAAATTTATTCTAAAAATACGAAAATTCTCTTATATTGTGCGGCAATTTGTTATAAACTTTTACACATAAAGAATGCATTTTTTTTGGAGAAGTGTTAAGTTACATCTGGGAACAATCAGTTTGTTTTTGCGAGTATTCCTAACTCCCTGGTTAATATCAAAGTGACTTAAGAAAAAATGTCTAGTAGTTTTAATAAACTGACATAGGTATATCTGCAATGTACAGGCATGGTAGTGGCAGAATTTTAAAGTTTATTTATTTATTTATTTATTAATTATTCAGGTATCAATGGAAGTTACAAAAATGCATATTAAAATATAGGTATCAGCCAGATTGGTACCCAGCCATCTTGTATACACAGCATTACATACGTTAAGTGAGAAAACGTGAGCAGCTGCCAAGTAGTTAGTAAATTTCACAAAATAAGGTTTACAGCTCTCATCATGTTTAATTCCTGCAATGGCTCTAATGCACTGTTTCTGCGCTTTAAATGCTCTACCTACTTCTACACCATTGCCCCAGTTTATCAAACCGTAGCGAAGGATTGATCCAATGCACCCATGATATGCAGTCAGGGTTGTTCAACAGAAGCTATTTTCCGGAATCTGTACAAGGCAAATACAAATTTGTTGATTTTTTTACACACACCATCAAAATGACTTTTCCAATTCACGTGTTCATCTAGATTGATGCCTAGAAACTTTGAATGATCCACTAAATGTATTGGATTATTGTCATATTTCATATTTAAAATATATCTTTATAGCATTCGGCGTCTGAAAATTAATAGCTTTTGTTTTATTTATATTCATTTTAAGGTACTACACTTGGTAACAATACTTGTTTGATTTTGCCTTCTAATATTTCATTATTTTTATCCCCTTTTATTATATCCGTGGTATCATCAGCAAAAAGACAACATTTATTTTTAGTGATGTCGGGTAAGTCGTTAATGTTCAACAAGAATAGAACAAGTCCTAATATACTTCCCTGTGGGACACCGTTAAGGATTTTAGAAAAAGGTTCCCTCCCTTACAAAACTCTAATTTCTAAGTGTCTGTTCGTTGGTTGAGTTCTTAGTTTTGATTAATTCTAAAGCGTCATTGTAACTCAAAGAGACCTTCTACGGTAGCTAGTCTAGCGTCGGGTGTAGGTTATCATATGGTTGATGCGTGGGTGTCGTTTGCAACCGTCGTTTGGTCAGTTTTTGGGGACGACATCTTGCCGAGCTAATATATGCAGATTAGAATAATTTTGTATACATTGTATGGTAAAAACATTGCTTTTGCCAATTATTCTTTCCAAAGTCTTTCCAAACCGGTGCTGGACATTAACAAGACAATAAAACAGTTTTTTAGTAAATAATTTACGCTTATTGTAATGTACTTAAAACAAATAACACAGTTCAAGCGACTAGATCATTCAATCAAATGAAATATGTAAAAGTTTTTTAAATTCTATCACCTCATTTATAACATGATAATGATGTTGATGGCTAATTATTACACAAACAATTTTGTCAGTTAAATATTGATAGCCAGATTGGTAATATTTGCCCTTCATAAGGATTCGATATCACATTATACTAACTATAGGATCGGTGTTTCATAGACATTATGATGTTTATACGCCATGTGCTCCACAAATCATGTTGTTATAAGGAATTTCGACGCTATAATGAGTAACATTCTGGATACTTTAAATACAAAATCATTCGCATCTTATAATTAGTAACATTTGAATTGCGGTTTATAAGTGCAATGTTTTCCGATTTTTATAATGAAATCACTATAGTGATTACACCTTTCTGTGAAGCCTATGGTAGGTGGAGCAAGATTTCGACGACAAAATGACTAGATAATTGAAATTTAAAATCGTACGTTAACTTATAACGTTACGATTACATTTTGGTTTATAAATGCAATGTTTGGCAAATAATATAAATAAGGATCTCTAGAAGGACACGGATTTCTAGGACTCGAATCTCTATCCGTTATCATAAGATCTATATGAGCCGAAGTAAGATAATAAAATTACATATAGAGTATACCTGTGAAGAAAAACGTGTAAAGCCCTTGATAGGTAGGGCAAGTGTCGCAATTTAAATATTGATTTTCATATCACAGCACCTCAGTAATCATAACTAATATCATAGTATTCAAATACATTTTAAACGCGAGTGTCCTATTATCATCTGCCTCACTTTCCACTTCGTGAAGTGAAGACTATATTAATTAGGAAAAAAATATAATTTTGTACAAGGTTTTCTACAATCCATATTAAAAAAAAAGCGTTTAAAACATATATTGAATGTAGTATACTAATGTGTTATTTTAAACAGGTAGCTTTCTATTGTACAGTTCTGTATCTTTTCTGTCGTACGGTTGTCTACGACGCAGTTGTAGTTAACACTAGACGAATCTTGCGGAGATAAATACTTGTGTTATTGTAGATGACAAGAACGTTTTGTTTATTTGTTATTCCCCAGTTCATGTCTGAATTTGTGTGTGTAATCGTTTTCAAATCCGGCTCTTAATTGGTTACGAAACAATATTTATAGTATGTAGTGAAAAACTCCAAATGCTATTAATTTTCAATCATAACAATGACCAATTGCCAATAACGTATATGTCAGTAACAAAGGTTTGAAAATATAGAGATTAACTTGTAGCCAATAAAAAAAATTAAGAAAACGTTTTTCATTTTTGTATTTAATATATCTGGCCAAACGGCATAACATTTTGTATAATTTTTGGATAATTATAGAGTACATTGATATCTAACTTATCCAGAATTTATTGAAGTTGGATAATTATTTATTCATTCGAAAACCAACAACATCACAAATTAATGTGCATTATGTTTATACAAAAAATAAACTCGATTACAAGTTTTCGTATACTGTATCGGAATTCACAGTTCATGGAAGCTGTACAGAACATATTTAGTTATTGTATCATCAATAAAGTTCAACAATTGTAGAAACACTGTGACTTAGATTTGGAAAATTATGCGTGATGAAACATTATGTGATTTTTTAACTAATTCCAGAGGTATGTAAAGTAGTCCCTATCAGATGATACATATCATGATAAGGAATATATATTAGGTCTTTACCTACGAAATTGCCGTTTTTCACGAAATAAATGAAAAGTAATTTTTTATATATTTTTTATTTCTATTAATCAAAATAATCACCCATGCAATCAATGCATCTTTGCCAACGCATTGGTAGCTTATTGATACCTTTCTTGAAGAAATCAGCTGGACGGGAGGCAACAAATTCTTCAAAGGCATTTTGTACTGCCTCTAGGGGTATTGAATTTTTTTCCCGCCAAGAAGTTATCCAAATTCTGGAAAAAGTAGAAGTCTGTAGGCGCAAGGTCTGGTGAGTACGGCGGATGACGGAGAACTTCCAACCCCAACTCTTGTAGCTTGGAGACCGTCTGCTGTGCAGTATGAGGTCGCGCGTTGTCATGCAGGAGCAGTGGAGCCGAACGATTGACCAAAGCTGGTTGGAGACGTGCGAGCTTCTCCATCATTGTGTTCAGTTCTTCACAGTACACATCTGCAGTAATGCTTATCCCGTTTGGCAAGAAGCTGTGACGAATTACACCCGCGTTAAACCACCAAACAGTGACCATCACTTTCTAGGGGTAAGTTTTCGTTTAGGGCATTGTTTGGGTGCTGAACCAGGGTCCAACCAACTTGCTGAGCGCTTACGATTGTCAAACAGGATCCATTTCTCGTCACAAGTAACAATGCGGTTCAGAATTCCTTCATTTGTATGCCTGCTGAGCAGTGCAAGGCACGTCTCCACGCGTACTTCGCGCTGGCGGTCATTGAGTTCGTGGGGTACCCATTTGTCAAGCTTTTTTACCTTGCCAATTTGACGCAAATGGACCAATATTGTGTTGATGCTAACGTCGAAAGCTGCTGCTAATTCAGCCGTGGATTGAGTTTCATCAGCTTCCACAATTGCCTTTAATTCGTCATTGTCGACCAAAGTTTTCGGACGACCACGGGGTTCATTTTTCAGGTCAAAATTTCCAGAACGGAAGCGGGTAAACCAATAACGGGTGGTGCGTTCGTTTGTAGTGTTCGCTCCGTAAACGTCGTTGATGTTGCGTGCCGCTTGTGCCGCTTTGCTGCCACGACGGTACTCATACTCCATAATTACTCGAATTTTTAACTTATCCATGATGACGAAAAATGTTCGAATGCGTTGAAAACAAAACACTAACTATTAAACAAATGACGATTTTAGAAAAAGAATTCCATGTTTGTCAAATAAAATTAATTTGAAATTAGAATTATCAGCCAAAAAAAAAAAAAAGTATTTTCATTTGAAATGGCCAGTACGGCAAAACGGCAGTTTCATAGGTAAAGACCTATTATTTATTTATAAATATTATCAAAAATATTAATACGAATACAATCAAATACGTGCATGCGTTCAATGCATAAAAGTTAAATTAAACCAGTTTAGTTAATTTCGTTAGGTTTATGTATATTTCTTCTTTATACCACTTGTCTAAGAGCATTCCGATTGTTTAATAGCATTTTGTTTACTCCGTGGTGAGCTTAGAAAACTATTCTACGAAAGGATACAAATATTTAGACGTCATTAGTTAGACGTCAAACCTTTTATATATTATGACGACGCAACCGCTATGTTTATAAATTGAGTAAACTATAACTGGTTAGTTTTGTGAGAAAACAAGATTCTGCCTGTTGATTTGAACGTGACATTATCAGCCCAGTCTGAGTCTGAGTCTCATAACTAACCCGGATCGATAACTATGAGGTGACAATTTTGACCTGATTAATATTGATTAGTATGTTATGATTAATTTGTTTGAATCTCATTGAGAGAAATTAAAACTTTAAACTGATTATTTATTTCCACTTCACATTAATAAATTTGCAAAGACGTGCCGTTGAACTTTAGGTAGGTATGCGAGAACGTCACCGTTTGAAATATAGGTAATATCAACTAATACAGGTTTCTCCGGTACTATATTGTCTCTAACATGAATATGGAAGCTGTTGGAGTATCCATCATCATTTCATCCATTAAATTGACTAGTTTTTAAAATTTATAGACCATATTCTTGGTTTCGATTCCACGCACGTATTTAACAAAAGGTATATCTGGTTACGAGAAATACGATTAGCTCGTGTTCGTTAGTTTTCTTTTTGAAGGAATTAGATACAGTTTTATTAGTTATGTTATACCTTTTCATCTGCATTATTACAAGAAATTTAGATTAAATTTCTTAAATAAACTTCTACTTATATGAACAACCTAGTGTTCTTAATACATCCCGACATGGAATGCCGATGTTCCAGTTAGAAATAGGACAACATGGCTTTCGAATCGCCTAACTCACCGGTGGGCCAGGCTTACGCGTCGTACGCATTCCTACTGAGTTTCTTGCTGGTTCCTTGGCAGTAGATTTCCCTTCCGGACCAGTGGTAGTTTCAATATACGCCGTTCTAAGCCGAGGTCCGAGGCCTTTAGGCACTACACTTTACACAGAGTCCGCTGGAATTCAAAAGGCTAGTAGGGCAATAAATAAACTATCGATTTCGAAAAAAAATAAGAACAACCTAAAAATTCTTACTTAATCTTCCTTGATCGTAATCCAAAAAGACAGTAATTTAATTTACAAATGGTATTGTGTCGCCGACGGGTACAATAGACCGTGAACATGAGGATTCAAAGGGTTTCGTCTGAAAAAATATATAAAAATCTTAAACAAAAAGATTTTAATTTATTAATCAATAACACTTCTGTCTAAAGTAAACCAGTATCAAAAGCAATTTATCGTATCGTTAAATTCTTGACAAAATTGCTTAACAATCTAAAGCAATCTATCAAAAAGAAAAGAAAATCCTAAATGCCCTTTTTCATATTATTCAAACTCATAATAATAGAAGATTTACTAACAATCAAATGAATTTTAAAAATGAGTTTTCAATGCATTTCAGCTCTTACAAGTGCTAATAAAACTCACAAAAGCTGTAATCCGGCAAAGCTTAGCCGGTTTCAAGCGCCGCCATTCACATTGCACGTTAAAGTCAATCGTATTTAACACGAATAAAAGGACTTCTTCGTTTTTACTGCAGCTACGGTCGTAAGTATTCATATCAAGCCTATTCATCTAAACCTTACGTACTTTGGACCGTAGTTTTAGACAAACATTTCTTATAAACTTTTTACAAATGGTTGTTGCCGAAATGCACTGCACCATTACGGTGCTAATTGAGCATTGTGCACATTATTTTTTCACTTGATGGAAGTGCTATGGCACTCGAAATTTGAACAAGCCATAATTGTTGTTCTTATGTTTTTCCCTACTCCGTTCGTTATAATTACTAACTGCCTTTTTATGGAATCAATTAAATAAATTGCATCAATTTATATTAAAATAAGCTAGTTTAATTCCAATCAAACGTTTGGACGTTCCTAAACTACTTGGCATTAAACGAAAAACTCCTGAAAAAAGAGGCCTTTCTGTTTGTTAACTATATTTTTCCATCAAATTCATTATCTAACCAAATATTACATACCAAATCACAAATCCATTACTTATTAATCAATGGTTTAAAATTGATTGGAAATTAATAAACAGGCAAACATTCAAATTCATAATCGTAATATCAGATTGAAATCATTATCCATGATTTATAGCTGTCATTTTCCACAAACGTTTTACAATAATGTCTTATTAGCACGAGAATCCCTTCGCTTCCGAATTCTTTTTAAAAAAAAAGAAAACGCTGATATCTTGTTAACATTCTTCTGTTATGTTAATGTTCAGAAATCGATGTCGTCGAGAAGCACCGTCCTGTTTTCAATAAGAAATCACTAGTGTGAAAACACTTTATTACAGTTTTTTAAATGAATTTATCGGTTGTGATAAAATCTTACTTATTAATATTTTGGATAAATAATTTTTTTTCAGATAGCTTATTCTTTTAATAAAAACATTAAAGTCTACTTGCTCATAGTTTTCAAAAAGTGCGGTGTGCAGTTAATCAAGACAAACCAGTTATTCGTTACCAAGTTTGATAACCTCTTATATATCTTATACGTATACTTACTCCTCCTCGTGGTTTAGCTTGAGTAACGCAATATAATCGGTACCTAACCCTCTCTCTCTCTTTCAACATTTTGCCACAAATTACTTTTAGTCCCGAGGATTCGGCAAAATAGCAAAATGCCCATATAATTTATTTTCTCAGAAACGTTCAAATCAATTTTGACAATAGTAGAAACAGTTCCCGGGTATGCACAAACGAGTTCGTAAATGCACAACGACGAAAAATACCTATTTTCACTCTCGCTATTGCAGTATGTTTTTTTCATGCCAGTCATATGCTAGTCACGTTGATCCGTTGAAAAACTCTTTTTGACCTGTGTTGACATCCCGTAACAGGAAAACTATTTTTCTTTTAATATACCTACATTAGTGAACGCATGTCTTGGCACACCTATTGACATATGTTAATTCAATCTGTAACTTGTTACAGACGACAATTTTTACAGCGACAAATAAGTTTACCAAAAATATGTACGAGTCTATTAGTATTTTTTTGCTTATACACGCTTAAGTGATCATGCACTGCCAAATTGGTTTATGTATAAAATTGAAATCTAGAAGTTGTTTATTTCCTGTTAGAAATGATTTGTGTCTGAAAGATTTCCGCACGACGCTCTATGTTGTGACTTCCGACGCAACCTCAGGATCGGAAGTTACAACATATTGGCAACAAGATGTCTATCGCGGTTTCTCCCGCTTAACTTCTGAATTTATTATGGTGACAACATTATTCATATCTGTTTCGGAATTTCAGAGTTAAGTGTTGTACATAAACAAACGAATAGCGACTTTCCGTATTTAGTAACTGTACACTGGTTTCCTATTTGTATTTGCTATGTGCACATGTGGTCAATACTTTATATTGTAATAGCAGTACAGCGAAATAATATGCGTAATTCAAATCGTCTGATGCTCTTTTGAATATAGCAGGAATCTCTTTGATCATTCATTAATGAAATCATTTAGCTAGTCCCATAAACAAGTACTATATATATAAGTATAAGCTATTAATATTTAAGTATAAGTTAATCAGAACCCGCGTCTGATGCGCCATCAGACGCCGCCACCTTAACCGGCTCTCCAGAGCCCGCGTTTCAGTTAGGCGCCAAATGCTCTAGAAAGCGTTTAAACAAAGCCGCGGTGTCTTTAACACCCGAGCCCACCCCGGTGTCTTCAATACTCGGCCCCGCGCCGTTAATGTCACTGCAAGTGACCGCGACCACGTCGGCTCCGTCCAAGCCAGCAACGCGCTTAGCTCCCGTTTCACCAAAGCCTCAGCTCCATCCGCCCGTCTTCCTCCACGAAAAAGCGCGCTAGACCGCGGTTTCTAACTTGTGCAGGGAGCACAAAACTAATTACTTAAAAGCGGCTAACTCAGGCGAAACTTTAAAAATTCAAGTCATGATTATCGACGAGTTCCGCGCCTTCACTAAACTTTTATCGGTTAGGCAAATTGCGTATCACACCTACGCCCTCCCGGAGGAGCGTAAACCTTAAGTCCCGGGGTTTCCCGGCTGAAGCCGTGCACAAGATGCACTCCAACCGCGGTAGGCGTTCCTCACTCGCGTTAGTCGTCTTGCCCAACACTCCCAACTCGAAAGAGATCTTCAAAGACGCTCGCACATTCTGCGGACTCTCGAACATTTCTGTCGAGCATCCCAACCCTCGCGGGCACCCTGGGCAATGCCACCATTGCCAGCTTTACGGCCACGCAGTGGCTAATTGCTCAGCCGCTCCCAGATGCGTAAAGTGCCTAAATGCGCACATTACGAAGGAGTGCATTCGCATTCCCAACTCCACTTCCCCCGCTGCTTGTGTGCGGTGCGGCCAGTCCGGCCACACAGCAAACTACAGGGGATGTCCGCGTGCTACGCGCTCCTCCGTTAAGAGGGACGCGCCTAAACCGGCGCCACCACTCACTCCTGCCAACTTCCCGCCGCTGCGTAACTGGGCTCCCCCGGAAGCAAAGCCCGTGCAGCAGACGCCTACTCCAGCTCTCTCCTGGAGAAAGCGTCCACCTTCCACCTTCGCGTTCTATCCCAGCTTCCGTAGGCCCGCGTCCCGCTACGTCGTCTTCACCTCAGTCGTCGTTGGCTAAGGACATGAAGACTGTGTTCGACGAAACGTCGACATTAGGGAAATCTCCGTACTCGCACGCAAACTGCGAGCCACCTACATTCTTAGCGTATATATTTAAATAGTAAATATAATGTTTAGACCTGTAAATGCCACATCCGGTCGTATCAAACCCAAGGGCTTATCCCTAGTTTCATTCAACGCTCGTAGCCTTAGTAGTAACCTTCCTGAGCTCAAACCGTTCCTTCAGAACAACGAGCCCGACTTAATGCTTCTACAAGAGACGTGGCTCACTCCACACCGCCATTCCCAAATACGCGTTCACTCGTAATAATAGGCCCAACTCCGACGGTTTTGGCGGCATAACTATTTACTACAAAAGACGTTTCCATTGCGCTTTTCTCGCTACCCCTCCTCTCCTCAACATGGAAGCCACTGTGTGTAGATTGGATATGACTGGTCATCTGACCATCATCAGTTGCACCAGACCTATCCGCAGCAAGTTTGAGGCCATTCCTCGACTTTGCGGTAGTAAAGCATATCAACCTTGATCTCAGGTCTATCGAACCACTCGATGACCTAGGCTGTGATCACCACCCCGTCTCTCTCATGCTAGGACCGTCCAACGTTAACGTCACCTCTCCTAAGACCTTTACCAACTGGAAAAGGTTTAAGAATACTCTAGAGGCCCCGAACTCTCCACTCGCAATCTCGCCCGACCAATTAGATAGCCCGGATAAAATAGATTCGTTAGTCAATTCCCTCACTGATGCTATCAACTCAGCCATCAGTGATAACGAAACGGTCGCTAAGCAAGGCAAACCCACGCTTCCCCTAGCCGTTAGCAATCTTATTAAAGCTAAGAACGCGGCTATCCGGAGAGCCAAGCTCTATCCCACGCCCGTGTATAGAATAGCTGCGAATCAACTACAACGTAAAGTCAGATCTTGCCTCGCGGAACTTCGAGACGCTCACATGAACGATCTCATGGCGAATATCTCCCCGTCCCATCAAGCGTATTATAGTATGGCCCGAGCCTTACGCGTAGACGCCACCTCTCACGTTCCTCCTCTCACTCGTCCCGATGGCACTACTGCCTTCGATGTCGATGGGAAAGCCGAATGCTTCGCTGACAGCATTGCCTCACAATGCTCGCCCAGCACGCAACCCGCGGATGACATCCCCCTCATCGAGGCGGTGGAGAACGAAGTTCTCCGCAGACCTGAATAGTTTCTCTTTCCTTTCAGAACCCCTCGTCGGCTATGGATCCGTCTTACCCTGGTTGTGTCGCTGTTATCACGAAATCGTTCAAAAAAGGATTTCTAACTAAGGATTACATTGATGTAATAATCTTATCATTGGCAGCCGCCTCACTTAAACAATATAACTGCACGTACAAAAAATGGTGAGCTTATTGTCAAGAAAATCGTCTTGATATTTACTTTATTAATATCCCGCAACTTGATATATTTAAATTTCTTTTATAAAAATTGCGCTAGTTATTCGTCCTTAAATAAATTCCGTTCTGCTCTGAGCTTAATTCTTGGTAAAGACTTTAGTAACGATGATAAGGTATCCAGATTCTTAAAAGCAGTCTTACTGCAAAAACCGTCCCTACTTAAGTACCAGTCAACCTAGTACTCAATCTAGTTCGTACGTGGTCACCGAATCACAATATTTCGCTTGAAAACATATCAAAAAAGCTGGTAGCCCTTCTCGCGTTGTCAACTGCACAACGGGTGCAGACGCTATCACTGATTCGATTAAATAATATAAGAATTAATGTATCAATCGTAGCTTGCAGTACTAAAACCCTGACTACTGTGAAATAGGTAGCTCTGAATAGAATGACGGGCACCGGAACAAGTTGCGGCTTCTAGGTTCGGCGGGTACGAAGGGATACAGTTACCTGGTGGTTAATTAATTTTTTTTTTCTCTTTCTAATCTAGCTCTAAAAATGTCCATCATAACAATGACGTAAGCTGCACTGTTAAGACGAAGGCCGCAGATGACGTAGTTACGAAGACCAGTCAAATCGTTTAAAATGATATAAGAAGAACAGAGAAATGCGTGTTTCATTTCTACCGCTGATTTAAAAATTATAGCTTTTGTTTTACGGTAAAAAGATCAAAGGTAAATCGTTGATGTATTCTTTTACGATAACAATAATGCTAGTTTTATTCTAAAATCATATTATAAAAGAAATATTGTTAATCCTGTATGTAGTTATTAATTTGTAAGAAAAATTTCAAAATGTTTAGTAATGGTGGCGTTAAAGCGTACAAACAAGCAAAGCTCAATGGCAGCAAATGACGTTGAAGATATAAGTAAAAATTTGTTTTGTTTAAAATATGTGCTCGATGAAATGTAACAACAGTACTAAAATAATTTTGACAGACGGAATGAACTAAATCAAAGTCAAAATCCTTTATTGCAAAAAATACGGTACAGGTCATGTTCTTAATATAAAATAGGATCTCATATTGTACTGTCGTGCAGCATGCAATCTTATCAGTATATATATTTTTACATCTTATAGAATTCCAATTTAGTAATCAAATATTCATCAACGCTATAAAAACATTTATTGATTAGAAATAAAATCTATTTTAATTGAAATTTTATCTAAAGTCAAACATTTCTCTTTAAATTCTTAATGGATCAGGACCTGTTTGGGCATAGTTAACGAAACATTTATGTAGTTAGAAATAGAAACCAATTTTCAAATAGTGGGTATAATAAAACCAATTTTAAAAACTAAAAATATCTATTTGAATCATCAGTGGGTTAAATAAAAAATACGTGACAGTCGAAATTCAAACCTGTTTTAATTTTTCTCTTTAGCTTATTAGTGCTTATGTAACGAAACGAAACGAAAATTCTCAAAACGTTTACAATGACGTCACAATTGTTTTGCATCAAAAACAGTCAGAATGCAATTAGGTTTATCTGGTGAAAAAATCTGATTAAGATAGAATTGAATTATGTTTGAAAATTTTTTTTCGTTTGATATTGCCGTAAACTAAATTTCCAAACAAGTTTGTAATGTGGGGCATGTACTAATTTCCATATATAGATTGATCACGTTTTGCCCACGTTGTAGTTCCAGCTAATCTGGTGTATCCTGATTCGAACTAACATATGAAAGAAATAAGTTCGTTTGTTTATTTATTTGTAACGCTTTCACGCCTAAGCCATTACACGAACACCATGAGTTCCGTATACACGTAGTCAAAGATACAGAAAGGGACATCACATAGGGTACCAAGGGTACCTTTAATCAAACAAAAAAGCATAGTTCTTGAAAGATACGTTGATTAAAGAGAGATTGACGGCTGACTGGCGTAGTGGGTAGTAACCCTCCCTCATGCACCGGAGGTCACAGGTTCGAGTCCTGGTCGAGGCAGATGTGTCGGGCCATATATGGCTGTTTGTATGTATACATGTGTATGTTTATTCTGGGCCGTGCCAGTTCGCTCTATGCACATTCATAACACAAGCTGCTTACTTTGGGGCCACACAGTTATTGTAATTGTCTGGGGATCAATTATTATAATATTATGCGAGTGAAGCTGGGGACAAAAGCTATTAAAGTATCCCTTACAACCAGATTTGCTTCCTTGATAACACCAGTAACTAAGTTCCGATTTTGTCCACGTGCTGTAACTATGATATCATCCAAATATCACCATTCAGAATTAATGAGCATCGTATGATGATTTGATTTATGCCGATTGAATAAAAAATGACCACTCATTTGAAATTTGTTATCGCTCTGCGACGCTGATTAATAAAAGATCGCACTATTATCGTTCACCTCTATTTTTTTGTTTTAAAAACAGGTGACGTAACAAAATGTTTTAAATATAAAATTTTCCTCGTATTCATTATTATCCGATATGTTAATTCAAAAGGTACCATTTGTTGCGCTGTCAATATTTACACCTATACAAATTTCTCAACAAGAAATTCTTATAGATAAAGTTTGTAAAAAATGCAATAACGTCTTCAATTGATTTGTTGATTTGTTTTTGGTTCTAAAATGCTCACAATGTATGTAACGCTATCGTATGTGTATTTTGTATATATGATATGTTAATTACTCATTGATAGTAATGTTGTTGTGTGCGATTCGAAAAAGTATGTCACACGTCGCAGACGACTGAATGCTTCGGGGCTCAGGCTTATGACTACACTAACGTAGTGAAGCCTTTTAAAGTTTTGGTAACGTATTTTTTACATCACTTTTGATAGGCTGCAAAATACGACATTTTTATAAGAAGTATATATATTTAATTATGTCCATGGGTGCGAATACCACGCACCTACATCAGGTGGGTGTCGTGCTCGTTTTCTGGCTGTGGAGATAGTAAATAAAAAGTAGATATGCTAGTATTTACAATAGTATTAAAAAGGTTTATTTCATTATTAAACACATTAATATTGCTGTCTTATTCACACTCTCCAGTATTGAAAGAATTGGATTGTAGAAATGCTTTTCTACATCGTATTTTCTATCTGAGAAGTACTTCATTTTACCATGAGTTAATGGCTCTAATTACTAAGATAGTTGAGTAAGAATATTGAAATAGGGGAATGGTTGCCAATTGTTAACATATACATGTAAACATATAAAATAATTCCATATACTCCGTGCCTAAAAAAAGAAAGCATGATGCGATCACAGAAATAGTTTAATTTAAACACGTCTACGTGACAAAAATCATGATCTCCGTACATGATGACCCCAATAATACTATTAGATAATAGTCTACTTATAATTTTTTAGATAAAACAATAGGTCCATATGTATATCCTTCACCTTGTTGATTTGAAACCGTGTGTATACGTGTATACCAAACTGGGTCAAGCAAACAATAACATAGTTGATCAAATCAATGCCAGAATGGGTCTTTCTTTACAAATTATACGAAATTTATAAATTTACGAATACATTTTAAAATTAGAAATAGTAATATTAGTGTAAATTAAAAAAAAATTCGGATATTAACGTCTTGAATATGAACAATAATAAATGATATACTTACTCTTTTAATGAAGTTGTTCCGCTAGTCATAACAGTACGTTGATTTTTTTGCAAGACTGAGCACGCGTCGATCAGTATTGTGGAGGTGCTACCAGGTAAAATCTGCTGCCAAACGTGGCAGTTTGTCGCAAACTTCTCTACTAAAGCCTTTATCTAGTTCTTACACTCGTAGTCATGGTAAAGTATAGTGTCATTCAAGAAATCACGGCAAAAAGTAGTCAAAATGTAGTGTGATATGACTTTGTGGATGGCACTCACTATAAAAGTGATTACATAAGCAGGACTAACGACTAAAATAATGGCTTTTAAGTTATTGTTAAAAATTTGGCTAATGTAAGAACTGTCAGAATTAAAATCATCTGCCAAGTAATAATCATCGTTTTCTTGAGAATAACGTAATTTTTTTGCATATATGTATAAGTGCTCCGCTGTTGTGCTATAGTATCTTTTTTAGTAGTTAGCAGGATATAAACATAGTTACGATAGATCGTGGTGTAAATATACCTAGGACACAGGTGGTGCATATGGATTTATATATAAAACGATTTACATAATTTAGGAAAAATAGTATAGCAACATTTTTGTAGACAATTTTATGATCTTTAACTTTTTCTTATATTTGTTTTAATATAAAATTTGTCAGTTAGTTCATTGAAAATCAGCCGTCAACCTGGTGCGGCGGGCTATTTTTGCCATTATGGCGTGTTGGTGGAACACAATACAAAAAACAGAAAAATTTGTCAAAAATTAATTTCTTTCGTGTTTGAGTTATGTACCCTAAAACTAATTACGAGTATACCAAACTTATCCAAGAACCAATGACTTAAACTAATAATAATTACTAATTATCTAAATGGTAGATGACACGCTCTAAACAAACCAAAAAAAAACTATCAAATATACTTAACACATATCTAAAAATACTTGCTAAACTAAACTTAGGATGAAAGAATACCAATATACAATCATGGGCCAAATCTTAATGAATTTACACAATATTTTTAAAATCTTAAGGCTGTGAGCAGAGAGTAAAGTCTTGATATTTGTTGGACGCTGTATCTCAGGAGGAAGGAAATGAAACAGATATAACGAAACGAGGGAGCAGTTAAAAAATATATGGTTACTATAAAAACATCTGTTTATATACTAGTATATGTTGGTAGATATAATTGTTGATATATAGAACGTTTAATGGAAGTAAAATTACATATAAAAGGATGTTCAATTAAATTCATTTATATTGCTAGAGAATAAAAATAGGAAAGGATATTAATTTAAAATTGGTATCTGCATCTTAGAATTTTAATACTAATTTGATATAAATACATCTAATAAATATTACTTAAAATTTAAAAGGTATAGCAATTTGGGATACCTACTTTGTTATCTTAAAGTTTTTCCTTCATTGTTACATACGGTCTTATTGGTAGTAATTATTTACAGGAAAAATAATTGAGGGATGCTTCCGCATCTACACACTGATTATAGCTCAAAGGTACATTATTTTATAATATTTTATAAGTGTGGTGCACCGTGAGAAAAAATTCTCTCGTATGGGTATAAATATGGAAGTGGGCTGGAAGGTATGGTAGGATCCCGAAGGATTCGAGCAGTCGGATAGTCAGCCATTCGCGTTCGAGAGTCGGGCAGTTAACCCTCTGCGAGTAACGTAGTAGTCCCACAGACACCGCATTTCAAAAAATCATGTGTATAAGATTTATAATCGCGCCAACGGCGCCGGTGTTCATAGTACATGCGCAGCGTGTGCCTATGCGTCGACCAGTGAGTCGCGAACGGTCTTTCGAAGCGGATGTCAGCGTGTAGGGATCAAGTTGTCTGGCAGACTACCACGCCACCCTTTACGATAAGTTTCTAGCAGACTACACGTCACCCTAATCGTTATAACTCCATAGACTACACCTCACCGTTATTGTATTTGCAAACTAAATAAAGTTACAATTTGTAAGAATTGGTAAATTTTGATATCTTACATAAATTGAAAACAATGCTGCGATTTCCCCCAGTTTTTTGCTAGATAAGGATAGACCAGTCGGGTTTTCTAAATACATGAAATTGTTGTCACATGAACCGAAGAAAAACAAAGCTGTGGTCCTCGTTTCTTCGTAACATCGAATGATAAAGGTTTTACAGTCTGGAAAACCGGTGATGATAAGGGACTATAGCCACACCAAGCGAGAAGTTGCTGAAATCGACAAGAAATGCTCCACCTACTCTTGTAAACAAAAGACGCGACGATGGCCAATGGCTATTTTTTATAGACTACTAGATATGATGGGCATCAATTGTTTTGTTATGTACCAGGCTTGTAAAAACAGTGACGAAGGCAATTTATAATAAATATGGAAAGGGCGTTGGTTATAGACCACTTGAAGATACGTGTCTATAATGATCGCTTACCATGAGAACAGCGTATGACCATCAGGTCGGGTTTTAGGTAATGATCTACCCCCACCGCCTTCCAAATCCCCCGCCACGCCACGCATACAAGTGTAAGAAAGCTGTGCTATATTTGCCCTAACAAAATAAAGCGCCAAGCAAAATGCATCTGCTGTGACTGTACTAATCGTAATATGCTTGTGATAGCCGAAGACCCTGTGTTAAAATTTCCCAAAAATATGTAAGACCTTGAGGCTGTATAACTTGAGATCTGACCATGTGATTTACCTAAAAAATATATTGTTTATAGGATATTATGTGTTTTATTGTATAAGAGAAGAAAAAAACCTATTTTTTGTTAAATACTTTAATAAGTACTCCTTATGTGCCTTCGAGTAATTGTTGATTATGAAAATGACTCTGCTAAATAAATGCCCTAAGTTTTGCATTTACTAATGATTATCTAAGTGTTTTATTTATTTAAACGTAAGAAAACATTTACCCCATAATACATATTATTGTCACAGTCACAGTATAAAGGTCTCTATAAAAGGTGTCAGACTACACGTCACCAGAATCGGGAAAATTGGGTCACGTCAGCCGCAGAGGGTTAAATTCAGATTCGGGATTGGAGTTTCAGTTTAGGTTTGGGGTGCATTCGATCTTTTGATTTTTGTCAGGAAGAGAAAGTAACCCAAAGGTTCTGCAGGTTCGTACCTAGTTAAAGTTTTACTTTTTCCATTGTTTAAAATTAGTATACAGTGTTGTGTTTGAAGGTGGGTCCTGTCTTTGGGTGAGTGTTTATTTTATTCAATATTATAGGACAAATTAATAGAGAATTTAGGGTTCAGGAAAATTCTGCTAGTTCGTAAATAAAAGTTAAATTTTTGAGTATTTTAATATTTGATTACATTATTGTGTTTGAAGGTGAATCCTGTTTTAGGTGAGCGTTTATTTTATTTAATACCGTAGGTTAATTTAATAGGGAAATTAACTTTTATATTATATTTATTTAATTAATTTAGGTCTTGTTTTATTTATTAATATTTTGTGCATTTTACATTTTATTTTATTTGTATTAAAAGTAATTATTCACACACAGAACACATTATATCTATACATATACACAAAAATGCTGTCATTTGTGACGAGTTTTATATTTGCCTAAATATAATGTATTTATGCATTGCAATGGTGAGGTTTTCTAAAAGGTTATTTGAGTTAAAATAATTTATTCACCAGACATTTGTACACTGAGTGTGATAATCTCCAACTTGGTGAAGTTTGCAGAGGAATTTAGAATATCTATCTCTTTATTTTCTTCCTTTACCTTTATGTCAATCGGCTGACAACCAGACAGTCGTTGAAGTCCCTTGTAACCATTTTCATTGATCTGACTATCAGTTGTTGCTACAAGGACGAGTTCATGCTCAACAGACTCAGGGAGAAAGTTGGTTCTGGAACTTCTTGGCTGAATAATTGACAAATATCATGAAATGGATATTAAAGTTACTCTTCTGTGAGATCTGTGGAAAATGATCCAACTTGGAGATCACACTACTCAGTTCAAATCAAAGCATCTGCACGGTTTTGGATTTTGTGAGATGATTAACTTTATTGTATATAAGATTGTCGAATTTATTGTTAGCTTTATTTATTCTCACAATCTCATCATATTCCATCCTCTACTAATAATTATAAACCTATCTTTCTCCAAAGTATTATTATTTCATAAATAACTATTGAATTTCAATAATTTTTCTTATTGGTGTGATATGGCAATTACAAATCAAACTGTTACTGTGATTATGATCCTTGTAAGGAGATAACAAATCATTATTATTCATTACTAACACTCGGGTGTTGGATTGGTGAATCGTGGAGAGAGAAAATCAAAAAATGAAAGCATGTCTCTCACATGAATAGGGCGAGGATAGGGGCCCTACTCATACCCCATTTTTCACAAATTCCCAATTCATCTTAATTCATCATCCATTTTCAACATTCATTATTATTTTTGTGTTATATGTTATATTTATTATATATCTTTATTAAAATAGTATTTACATTTCACTCTTAGGTACATTCTTCGTTCTTATCTTTGTCACCTACCTCGGAAAAGAGCTTGGTTACTATACTATAATACCTACAATGTAGAGTCATATCCAACCTTAGACGATCACGCCAAATAAATATAGTATTTTTATTGATATTGTTTTTATATTGTACCAATTATAATTGCTCATTCTATTGTTTATTGCCGATGGTTTTATATATACTTTGGATAAGAAGGATTAGAATAAAGTTTGACGGCTATATACTTTTATATATGTTTATTTATTTATGACATTCCTATGAGAAAGGGGTGGTCGTTACATCCTTGACTACTGTTACAGAACGGAGAAGGTCGAACTCCAACCCTGTTGGGGACATTGGGAAGCAACGATGATCCAAGCATCTGAAGTTGTCCTTTTGTCGGCTTTTCTAAATTTAAAAAACCGTCAGCGCGATTCCTTCCTTGTACTGTACACGGCCTGTTGGTGGGATTTAGCTAGGAGTCTTAAATCCTGAGCGAAGCACATGTAGTGATCTGAGGAACCGATTACCATGGAATATTTCACAAATTCATGCACTATAATGTTGCCTTACTTTTAGATGTAGATAGGGACAAGCCGACTCCTAAGTAATTTAGGGCGTTTTTTACCGAGAGTATCGTCCATAGCCTATCTGATATCTTCAGTGATGTTCAACAGTGCGCTAACGGAGGGCGTACGAGCAAAGGAGATTGTTGGTGGTAAGATACTTGTGTAACTGCATGTGAACTATAGACTCCAAATCTTTAGATAGGATAGGAAGGATTAGATGGAGGAAAAAGAATAGGATGGATCGGTACTGGGAATATGAAGAAGGGTTTGATGTTTTAGGAAGTGGGGTAGCAAGAGCTTTTTTCCACTCAGTTGGAAAGACATTGTTAGAGAGGGAAAAGTTTATTATATGAGTAATAAAACTTGCAATCTCGTCTAGTACTGGTAATATCATGTCCAAGCTTAAGCTGTCACTTCCAATAGATTTGGTTGAAATGTTTTGAATTACTTTTTTTAACCACCTTTTCCGTAGCTGGTACAAAAGAGAAGGGTGAACTGACAGATGGTAAAACATTTGAGAGCAGTAAGAGTGACAAAGATTTAGTTTCAGGATCCAGAGTGGTTGGAGGGGTAGAGAAGTAGTTATGAAGAGAATTTATTTCTAAGGTGTTTGTAAGACAATAAGTTATTTGGCGATTAGCCTTATCATGCTTTAACATATATATTTTTTTAAACTGTTTGTTAACCATGGTGAAGGCAATCGCTTGACTTGTACCGGTCGCACAAGGGCAGGAGTATTGTTATAGATTTATTATTTCCTGTGTAAAAGTGGCAACCATTCAATCCAACTCCTCACAGTTCAATCCAGTCAAGTCTTGTAGCATCCTTTTTGACATGTTCAATGTTCATTTTGTAAAAGTTTCGAAGCAAAAGAACTTTATGCTTTACTTTTTGAGGTTGTCGTTTGTAACTTACAAATACTAAATCATGATATGAAAAAGGAGCTAAAGTTTGACCATGACAGGCCACTAACTTAGAATCGGAAATAAATATTAAATCTATTAGGGATGGTTTACAGTTTGGATAATAATTCGTAGGAGAAGACATTGGCACAACAGACAGATTATACGAAGAAGTCAAGTCTGTTATTTATAATAATGTAAAAAAATATACAAGACACTGTCCAAAATTGTATTAAGTGGCATACCAAACTCAAAAATATCTTATGGACGATTCTGAATAATGATGGTCTAAGCATCAATATCTACTATAATCTAGTAAGGGTTCATTTTGTTTCATCCTACAGTCCCTTTAAGTACTTCACTCTGATGCAACACCATCATGGTGCTTAGGCTCATTGGGCATATTCAACTGTCAGGTTGACTTGGCGCTAAATTAATTTTCTTTCTTATTATTTCTTATTATTAGGCCTACTCTATTTTCCCAACATGCAAATATAAAGTAATGTTGTCCGCATATTGCAAGACGTCGCAGAAAGAAGACACCGACCTATCCAAATCAGACGCATAGATGTTATACAGTAGGGGGCTTAAGACGGACCTCTGTGGGAGGTCTCGCCAAATTTTCCGGGCTTGGAAGTTGGCGAGGGATAAAGCGGTCTACTAATAGATTAAAAATAAAAGTTGTAAGCCTTGTAGGGATACCTAAGGAAAACATCTTAAGCCTGAGGTCTTTACCGCCTTTTAGTAAAGGGATAACTACGTATACTTTTCAAGGATCTGGGATCTGAGCGGTAAGAAAAATTAATAGTTCTTAGGAGCGACTCTTTAAATACTGTCCCTGCTCTAGCTAGAATGGAGTATGGAATATTATCCAGGCCGGAGAACGAATCATGTAGACTGTTTAAGATTAAGTTCCTGCTTTGAAAAGAAACGGTCAAAGAAGCAGATTCACGGCTCTAATGATGAAAAAGGAACCGGAAGAAGATCGGAGTAAGGCACAAATGGGGGAGGCAATTTAATCAAAATACTGGTCAAGCCAAAGAAACGTCATATTTAGAGATGGAAATTGACAAATAACACCCCATTTCTTAGACTACGGTGTGCGAGGAAATAACAAAACTACGTCACTACCTTCTTTTTCTTTTAAAATAACTTTCTGGCTTTTGCTGACACACTCTTATATTCTAGAAAGTTAAAAGACATGCTTTAATGTAGGATTTTTCAACCAAACGCCTTAATCGAATCGTATCAGAACATTCAGTATCCTACCAAGGCGCTACCAAGCGCTGCCTTTTGGATCCCAATGCGAAATATGGTTATTAGCTACTGTGAGAACACAAAACATAAGAGTGTCATAACACTCCATAATGATTAGCCTTGATTAGCAGAAGGTATGGACGAACATATAATATGATGTTTATAGCCGCCGCAAACTAAGGAATATTGGTGATGAATTGTTCGACGCAACGCTTTGGTTGTTAATTAAATCATGGGCCACCCCGGCGGAGGCGAGTTCATCCAAGGTTTCTACCGACATTCTTTACTGCGTCTATCGCCATAAAAAATTTTGTGTAATAAAATTTATCTGAAAGTTAGGGTTCAGAGTGGTTATGACAGAAGGGTTAATCTCGGCACGGGAGACATTTACAATAAACGGCTTTGAATTGTTGCCAGACTTAATCTTCCTTTCAGTAAGACTGAGGTGGGAGTAAATTTTTTTAAAACAAACTTCGGACATCTAATACAATGATATCTGAATGCTCAATCGAAAAGGCATTCGGCCGCTTCCTGGACTGAGCTAGACAAAAATGGCCGAACAAATCCTGAGAAGTGTCCCTATTGTCCAGAGATGACGAACCACGTGAAACGCTGGGGTCCGGAGGTTTTGGAAGAATGACGTCACAATCCATTATATACCCCGCACATTTTCAGGCCCCACTCATTGATGCTCTGGTTGCTACTAACAGCAAAGGCTTGAAAACGTATCTATAGACGACCAAACTCTTTCAAAAAATCGAGATATGCAAGAGAATCTTATCCGATGCAACATTGTTGCACTACAATATCGCCGATGTCCCCCTAAGGTTGTACATCGACGCATCGAGCGTATAAATTGGTTCGTGCCTTTAACAGTGCATCGATGGCGAATCGTTCCTATCGTATTTTTTTAGCAAAAACCCTAAGCAGTCTGATTGGCTTGCGTCCTATTGCAGCTTTTGGCTGTATGTAAAAGTGTACAGCATTTTCTGTACCTATGCCGACCAAAAACCTACGCTTTTGTGCAACGCGGTGAAAAGCTCCAATTTGCACAGCTTAACCAGCTGTCCTTTATAAATCCTCAAAGGCGACGACAACGCAGTCGCAGATGCCATTGTGTCGAGTTGAAACAATCTCACTTGAGCAGGAATACGAAGCTCTCGTCAAATTTCAAGAGGCAAAGAGGGAGTTCACCCAATTACCGAAGATAAATTCCAGCCTTAAACTTTCCAAAATAAGCGAACTTCATTATCTATTCCGGCTCCAGCTCCTCCTTCTCAGATGGCTGTAAATGCGCCACCTTATGTTCCGCCTCTTCCTCCGGACAGCTCTTATGCTCCACCATATACTGCACGGTCTGGTAGACGTGTTAGATTTAAGATTTTTAGAGACTAACCAGCCTTTCTCCGTGGAGGATTGGTGTGGCGTATACACGAACTATAAAAGGGTAACATATGAACGAAGTTGCAATGTTTGGGCGAAAGCAAGGGCGAGAGTTCCAAACTAAGCATTTAAAGTATTCAGTATGCCATTTAGTTGATGATAGTTCATCAGGGCTTCTGTTTCTTGAAACCGGAGATTTATATTTTCATAAAATATAGTTAACCTAAAAAACCTAAAATGTACCAAATAATAATAATAATAATATTGGTAAATATTTAGCAAAATGCAATGAGTTACTATGTACTACGTACTAGAGAAGCTATTCAAAACAAATTTTAAGTTGTCTAGTCAAATGATTCAAACATGCAGCGCTTGGATTGCTACAATAATGTGTAATATCTCTCGATCAATCAACGAATTGCAATTTGTCATACCAATAAATTATACGAGTGGTACAGAATGGACAAAATATTGAAAATTTACCTATCTGCTTAGAAAATGAATATATATTTTGTTATATATAAATGAACATTGAAGTGGATATATATCCACTTTATATACGATAGCGTAGGCGTAATTAAGTAAAAAGATTATTTTAACTATATTTACCTCATTTATATATGTATAAATTGGTCAGATTCTTTGATCAGATTTTTTGGGATAAAAGCAGGCCTCCGTCACTGTTTGTACTATTTTTACCCGACTGCAAAGAGGCTTTTTCACGTATTGGAGAATCGGCTAGGTGAATTTTTATGATCAAGGCATCGTTAGATTTGTTGTGGCAACCCAAATGTTCTTAGTTACATACTAAGGAAAAAAGAAACAAAATGGCGGCTAGTGGGCCCCACAAAACATTGGGTAATTTTCTTGTTATTTCTAAACCTATCGTGAGGAGTATGAAAGTAAAGAACTTTAAGAGTCTATAACAAAATATATATAAGACTTATATTGTAAGAATTAATCTGATAATTTAAATAAAATCCGAAAACAAGATGGTATATATATAAAGTGGTATATGGCAGACACTGGAGATTTGTTGCACTCAACAGACAAGCTATATATGAAGTATAAAAGGGGAGGTCTTCGCTTAGCCCAGCAATTGGAGTAAATAAAATAACACTGAAAATCTAAACAAAAAAGAATTATTACAACATAAAATAACCATACTGCCTACTGTTCAACTAAAAAGTGAAAAACTAGTAAGAAGTTAAAAATGTACTTAAGAAATGGCGAATGTAAAATTGCAACTGGGGGACACACCTATAAACAGAATAGGATAGTTTATAGATAGTTCACAGGGCAATAAGTTTTGTAGTTTTTTAGTTTTGTAGGATTGATTTATTTATTAAGGAAGATTTTCAGATAATGGTAAAACAAACACTACCTTTTCATTACTATTTGTTTCATATAGAATGTTATTTTAACATATCTTCAAAATATCCTTCTTTAATACTAAACTCTGAAATTAAAAAGGAAAGCAAATTTTAAGACATTAATTGAATTTCTCGTAAAAGATATCTCGTATTTCAAATTATTATTACTTATTTAAATAACAACAAAGAGTACTTTCGGGGTTGGCTTACAGTATAAAATACAACAAGAATGTTTAACTATTATTTAACCTACCGTTATAACCTACCTATTATAACCGTATTTAATATTACACACGGTGCGTCTCTTGTCTGGAACTAACACGCTCCGGCGTAGACACGCCGGCTAGACAGATATGATAATCAAATTTAACTTTTGATCAAAATGAGACAAGTCTCGGTCAGCGTTAGGATGGCTTGACCAAACGAGATATGGACCATGTGCACATTTTAATCCCTATTGGCTGCTATTTACTACTAATAATTAAATATCTGCTACCTTGAAGTTAAGAAATCTATCAAAAAGATAAAGTGGTCAGCCATTCTGATGTCCACTTCCACATTCGCATAGTTTAAGCATCGTATACACTACGTTGTTAATATTAGGTCTTTACCTAAACGAATAAATGAACTTTACATTAACGAAATAAATGAAGCGTAATTTTTTATATATTTTTTATTTCTATTAATCAAATTAATCACCCATGCAATCAAAGCTTTTTTGCCAACGCATTGGTAGCTTATTGATGCCTTTCTTGAAGAAATCAGCTGGACGGGAGGCAACAAATTCTTCAAAGGCATATTGTACTGCCTCTCGGGTATTGAATTTTTTTCCCGCCAAGAAGTTATCCAAATTCTGGAAAAAGTAGAAGTCTGTAGGCGCAAGGTCTGGTGAGTACGGCGGATGACGGAGAACTTCCAACCCCAACTCTTGTAGCTTGGAGACCGTCTGCTGTGCAGTATGAGGTCGCGCGTTGTCGTGCAGGAGCAGTGGAGCCGAACGATTGACCAAAGCTGGTTGGAGACGTGCGAGCTTCTCCATCATTGTGTTCAGTACTTCACAGTACACATCTGCAGTAATGCTTGTCCCGTTTGGCAAGAAGCTGTGATGAATTACACCCGCGTTAGACCACCAAACAGTGACCATCACTTTTCTAGGGGTAAGTTTTCGTTTAGGGCATTGTTTGGGTGCTGAACCAGGGTCCAACCAACTTGCTGAGCGCTTACGATTGTCAAACAGAATCCATTTCTCGTCACAAGTAACAATGCGGGTCAGAATTCCTTCATTTGTATGCCTACTGAGCAGTGCAAGGCACGTCTCCACGCGTACTTCGCGCTGGCGGTCATTGAGTTCGTGGGGTACCCATTTGTCAAGCTTTTCTACCTTGCCAATTTGACGCAAATGGACCAATATTGTTTTGATGCTAACGTCGAAAGCTGCTGCTAATTCAGCCGTGGATTGAGTTTCATCAGCTTCCACAATTGCTTTTAATTCGTCATTGTCGACCAAAGTTTTCGGACGACCACGGGGTTCATTTTTCAGGTCAAAATTTCCAGAACGGAAGCGGGTAAACCAATAACGGGTGGTGCGTTCGTTTGTAGTGTTCGCTCCGTAAACGTCGTTGATGTTGCTTGCCGCTTGTGCCGCTTTGCTGCCACGACGGTACTCATACTCCATAATTACTCGAATTTTTAACTTATCTATGATGACGAAAAATGTTCGAATGCGTTGAAAACAAAACACTAACTATTAAACAAATGACGATTTTAGAAAAAGAATTCCATGTTTGTCAAATAAAATTAATTTGAAATTAGAATTATCAGTCAAAAAAAAATATTTTCATTTGAAATGGCCAGTACGGAAAAACGGCAGTTTCATACGTAAAGACCTATTATTAATATTTGTTACCTATTTGCTACCTTAACATGTATTTTTTGCATAATTTTAGGAAGATATTTTTATCGATATTTTTGTGTCGAGCGTTAACATACATGAGAATTTTATTTCTTTTGTGTACTACTAATATGGTATAAGTGTAAGTGCAATTTAGTGCTGGCGGTTCTTACTATGTCACGGTAATAATGTTCATTATCTCTTGTTATAAAATGAGATTGTAAATGTACGGGTGGGGTCATGTAGAGAACAACCCTAGTTATTTGCGTGAAATGCGGTGTCAGTGGTACTGCTAGTGAAGTGAAACAAAGCCATTTCTATACTACTTTTCTAAGTTCTGTGTATGAGCTCATGGACTAGTTTTTTTGGTTCACATACATATATACAAACACTCGAATTACATAACCCTCCTTCTGAAGCAGTCGGAATGGTCAGTACCATCTAAGTCATCCCTATATTATAGTTCAACACCGTTAGTACTACGTGTCCATTCTTTGTGGTTTATTTTTCTTAATCTGTGACCGTTGCTCTATTATTTTTCTACAAAATGCCGGGCTCAATAGAAAATAATGTACAAAAATAGTTTTTATTGGTTTTAACTAAATATTTTATTTACTTTCCAATAAAAACTCACTCCAATATCTTTTTATCCACAGTAAATTGGTTTTTACAAGATTTTAAAACGCAAGACGGCATTTTTAAATATTTGTTTTGACATTAACTCGCACCCGGTCGCTAAGAGCGGCACGCGGCAGCGAGTGACTGAATGAGTTGTTGCCGGTCGGCAACAAAACACTGGGACAAAAAACTGGTTCGCGGTGTCCGTTCTATATGCTAGTAATAGTAGTTCAATGGCAAAATGAAGAAATATTTAACAAAATATAAATACATTTAAAACGGAAAGATCATACGTAAAACGTCTGTCAATAGACCAATCGATGTAGAAAATTTGTAATTTTATGTAAAATATTAAATAAAAAAGTGACCATTATTAATAAACCACTCGCAACCAATACTCGCAATCCAACCAGGTCCGGTGCTTCCCATCCTCTTCAAGCTCTTCCATACACATCATTTTCAATCTGCCTCAGAGACACCTAGACACTAGAGACACCTGGAGAATATCAAATTTATTACAGCACATACTTATAACAAACATAAAGATCCGTTTCTAAAATATATATATATATATATATATATCTCCAATATACAAAGTTTAGAGTTACAATTAATGAAAAATGGCACCAGACGTTCTAAATATGCCACGATTCATTAAACATTATTTTCCGAAACCTATTATTTCTAGTATACAAAGTAAGAGTTAAAGTTCACATGGTAACTTCACAACAGTTTTAGAGTATGTCATTTGACTTATTAAAAAACTTTCCACTCAGCAGTGGCGTCGTCTGTTTACTTGATCCACCCCGCTCCCTGCAGGTATTCATTCTTTTTTCGTGCATGGTAACAAACACACGTCTTATACCAAAGATTAATTTAACAGTTTAATATTAAAGATGCTGAAAACATCAACAGAAGAAAATATGAACGTTATAATAAAAATCGTTCGAAAATTAGAACAAAAATAAAGAAAAAACGAAAGTGATTCGTTATTTCTTCCGATGAGGTAAGCCATTTTTTGGTTTTTTCATAAGTGATCGCGGGTATCTATAAACTAAATTTCGCTTTGTCAAACAGATGCAGAAAACACGTGTTATCTACAATAGATATATCAAGTTATCCGCATAAATTCCTGGTAGTCTTCTACCTGATTTTTCTTATGATAAACTATAATTTCGCTGTGTCGAAAAGATGCAGAAAACACCTGTAATCTATAAATATCACTCTATCCGCATAAATTCCTGTTAGTCTCTAGCAGATGTTTTTTATTCCGATTAATGCTGTATAGTACTCGTATTGTAATTTTTGATTTTTTCCAACAATGTTCATAAATTTATATACGTATGTAGAAAATGCGTATATTCTGAAAGGAGTTGAACACGATATCTGTATTACGTAATATTATATTAGTGCTATTTTTTTCAAATCTGAAAGTCGTCATTAAAATTATTTAAGATAATGATGAACCCAGTGGACAAATCTCTTGCTAGCCATTTCGGTTACAGCAATACCTGAGCCCGCAGGGGCTCCAGCAACAGCTAAGTTACAGAATAACCGATATAATAGGGGGACGAACTTACTTCTTGAAAAAAAAAAGACAATAAAGTGATAAAAAAATAATAAATAAGAAATAATAATAATAACAATAATTAAAAGTACATAGAAGCTATGTAAGTACTACCCAAACAGGACAGGTGACTGGTCAACCCAGTCGAGAAACTGGATGGGACCTCCTTGTTACCCGTCAAACAGGGGGGTGCGACGTCAATGGAAAGTGCCAGTGCCTTCACTTCGACGTCCATATTTCAACGTGAAATTCAACCAGTCCGGGACTCTTGCACCGAATCAACCATAATTCAGGTACACGCAGGTCGAATCCGAGTTGCTTTTACGATTATTGGCCTAAAATCACAAATAATGAAACGATTTCAAAATGGAAAACATTCTGTTTCTCAATTCCATTTCATGATAAAATTACTCCCAGTATTTACTCCCAAAAATGTTTTATCGCATAGTGTAAAATGAAATATGATAATAGCAATTAATAAATTAAATAAAACACTTTTTACCGGATATTATCGCGTATATTTTAGTTAATTTTAAAATTATTTCGATTCGGTCACGATAGCTATCGTGACCACGGCAACTGCAAAGATGCCGAAACGTCGAAATAATTTTAAAATTAACTAAAATATACGCGATAATATCCGGTAAAAAGTGTTTTATTTAAAGTATGCATCGCGAAAATTTAAGAATAGATTTAATTAATAAATTGTTAGACTTATAGGCTATAAAACCTTGTTATATCGCAAGTGACCAGTTTATATCCAACAAATATAATAAATACGTAAACATTTATAGCGCCGAAACCCAACGGTGAAAAACGGTTCGTACTAAACCAAAAAATAAATACATAAATATACATATAAAATATATATATATATAACCCTAATATATATTATATAAGATATATGAATATATAGTTTAATATTTGTGCCATTCTTAGAATTAATTAATGTTTGTTAATGTTTTGGTAACTGATAAAAATTTAAACAACTTTATTTAAAACACTAGTTTTTTATTTATTTATATTTTTTGTAATTAATTCGGGATTTTTTTGAACAAAACAAAAAAATATTGAATATCTCGATAACGAGCCTACTTGGTATTAGGGACATTACAGTTAATTTTGTAGGAAATTAGTTGTATTATCACATCCCAAGAGGAATATGTCGAATTACAAGTCACCCTGTATATATATTACAATTTTGTAGAAAATTTACACTTTAAAATGGAATCTTATAAAACAGCTTCTAAGTCAATTCCCCACAATGGTTTCTTAGCTTACATAGATAATAAAGATTATCCTTACTCGTACCTATATTAGCTAATTAAAAAAAGTACCTACGTTTTGAATTTCAAGAGAACGATATGTTCCAGCCAACCACGTATGAGTTTACGACGGATAATCCTTAAGGGGGCATTTACAAAAATTATTCGCGAAGTTATGTGTGAATTTGGACAAAAATCGACTAATACCGACAAAGTCGCTAAAATTTTGTTTGGCTTTATGTTTAACATAGAACAGATGTTTATTTCTTCACCTGACTATAAGCGTTATAATAATAAATAAATTTATTAAATTTTTACGATTAATTGGGCTACTGCGTATTGTTAACCATTTCCTCCATTTTCCCTTGTCTTAAAATGTGTAAGGAAAATTATTGATTTGAATTGAAACAAAAAATTTAATTAACTCCCATAACAGCACCAAAGCAAAGCACTCCAGCCTTACCCTGGGTGCCGCGAGACGCTCGGGGCGGCGTTCGCGCGGCGCGGCTGTCCGCTAGAGACCCTGACGTTGATGCTCCCTTCTCTGGCATCCATGACCATTTGTCAATACAACATCACGTTGAGGTTATGGTGGGAGTTTTGTACGTAATATAATACTGATATGTTCAAAAAACCTGTTACATTCGTTCTTTGTTTTTTAAATGAGCAATTTAATAAGGGTTGTTCATTCGGTTCACTAAATTCAAACCTTATTTCTATTGTAAGGCGAAGATACGGGTAATGATGAGGCAAATTTTACAATAAAATAAAACCAAGTTAATCGAAGTACACATTTTCTTGGGATCCAAATTTAGTTCTTAATCAGCTTTCTCCATGGTATCCTAATATCGCTATAACTTTTAAAAAAATTACCAAAAAGCTCCTTACATCGTTGGCCCTATGCACTGGACATAGGGTCAAGACATTAACTTGAATTAAATTAAAAAATATTGTTTTTGCATCCGTACACATAATCATAACAGACATCATTGAAACCACAGCCCCAAATCATAAACAACCTATATTATGCTTGCCAATCTTTAAAAATAACGTAATGATATGTCCTGCATCGACTCTAAAAGATTATATTTTTTGTGACGAAAAATATTAAAGCCTCGAACTCGGGATTCTTGTTTGTACAATGAAAAGCCCCTCACAGAGCCGCGTCGAGTCACTGTTTTTTTTTTTTTTTTGGTTCCCCTCCACGGGAAGGGCAGGAGGATATAAAAAATGCTCTGACGCATACTCCGCGCGCGCGATCGGAGTTATGTGGGACTCGTCCCGACGCCTACCAGAACCATACCCACTATAAAACCCCCTTTTTAGTGGGTATGGGTATTTACATAGCACTGAAGGTGCTCAAAAATGAAAAGTAAATAATTAAAAACATTAAAAAATTGAAAAATAAAATTGCATTAATTCGGATTTACGTTAGAATTAGAATTTGCGGCCTGAAGGGCCTCCAGATCTAAAGTTAATTGCGTGGGTTCGCCAGTGTGCGCGTTTCTCGGTCTAGCTACTTTGAATTTCGAATCTAACACAGGAGCAGTATATGAGACTGAATCTCGAACAAGATGATTGGGATGGGATTCGGCGCGTTTGAAGAACGATTCTGAGAGTGTTTTGAGGTGCTGTTGTACTGTAGGTAGTTCAAGATCTCTGTGCAGGTCCGCGTTACGCACGTACTAAGGTGCGTTAATGGCCCTGCGGCAGAAGAGATTTTGAACTACCTGCAGCTTATACAGGACGGAGGGCTTGGCGTGGGCAAAGACTGGCGAGGCATACGACATGACGGGTCTAACGCAGACCTTTTACTTTTTCTTCCTATCATACTATTTAGGCGGCTTAAGTAAAAACGCGCGAGTTTCGTTACTCTATCGACGTGTAGCTTGAAAGAAAGCGTCTGATCTAAGTTGACGCCTAAGTATTTGATACTGCGCTTCCAGGGGATGGGAATACCTAACATTCGAATGTGGGGATCGTTGTGGCGATTACGACGTTTGTGGTCGAATTGAATAGCAGAACTCTTTTCTGGGTTGACGTCGATACGCCATTTTTTAAACCAAACACCGAGTGCGTTTACGGCCTTTTGGAGTCTGGTGATGTTATACGGGATCGATTGACCTTTAGTGTAAAGGGCGGTATCGTCTACAAAGAGGGCGAGTTCGACGCCTTTCGGCGGGATGGGGATGTCGTTAGTGTACACGGTGTACAGCAGAGGGGCGAGCACTGAGCCTTGCGGGATTCCAGTCTTTATGGGACGAGGCGCGGAGAGCGTGCCTTCATGTTTGAATCGAAACGTACGGTCTTTAAGAAACGACGCGATTAATCTGACTAGGCGAACAGTTAGCCTTTTTTATAGAGTTTAAAAACGAGACCGCTGTGCCTGACTTTGTCGAAAGCCTTGGCTACGTCAAAGAGAACCGCGATTGTTTTTTTACGACGCGGATAGTATCCTTCGAGTATGTACTCGACGATTCGATGGACTTGCTGAGGGCAGGAGTGCTTAGCGCGAAAGCCGAACTGGTGGGGAATAATGAGAGGGTCGCCATCCGTTGGAAACAGATGGCTCCGCATTCGAGAGAGTATGACTCTTTCGAGAAGTTTAGACATTGCCTTGAGGAGGCTGATGGGTCTGTGATTAGCCGGGACATTCAGAGGTTTACCCGGCTTGGGAATGCCTATGACTGTCGCTTCTTTCCAGGCTTTTGGAAAGTAGCTATGGTCGAAGCAGGCATTGAAGATGATAGCTAACAAGGTAAGCACCTGCTGGGGCAGGTGCCATTCAGGTGAAATTCCATCCGCACCCGGAGCCTTTTTGGACTTTTGCTTTCTAATGAGAAGCAAGATTTCATCATTAAAGACTGTGACGGGGTCGTCGGTGATAGGGAGAGATTCTCTGCGGAGAACTTCGTTCTCCACCGCCTGGATGTGGGAGGGATCCGCGGGTTGCGTGCTGGGCGAACATTGTACCGCTATGCTGTCGGCGAAGCATTCGGCTTTCTCTTCGACTTCGAAGGCAATGGTGCCGTCGGGACGAGTGAGAGGAGGAACGTGAGAGGCGGTGTCTACGCGTAAGGCTCGGGCCATTCGATATTACGCTTGGTGGGACGGGGAGATATTCTCCATGAGATCGTTAAACTGAGTGTCACGGAGTTCCGCGAGGCGAGACCTTACTTTACGTTGAAGCTGATTAGCAGCTGTTCTGTATGCTGGCGTGGGATATTTCTTGGCTCTCCGGAGAGCCGCGTTCTTGGCTTTAATGAGATTGCTAACGGCTAGGGGAAGCGCGGGTTTGCTTTGCTTAGCAACCTTTTCGTTGTCGCTGATGGCTGAGTTGATAGCATCAGTTAGAGAGTTGACTAATGAATCTATTTTATTCGGGCTATCTAATTGGTCGGGCGAAATCGCGAGCGGAGAGTTCGGGGCCTCTAAGGCTGAAACTAACGTATTTTTAAAGCCTTTCCAGTTGGTAAAGGTCTTAGGAGACGTGATGTTAACGTTAGGCGTACCTAGCACGAGGGAGACGGGGCGATGGTCGGAGCCTAGGTCATCGAGCGGTTCGATAGACCTTAGATCAAGATTGATTCGCTTGATAATTGCAAAGTCGAGGATGTCAGGAGAGTAGGTCGGGTTGTTGGGATAGTGAGTGGGAGTGATGGGGGATATGACGTCTAAGTCAAGGGAGTTAGTGATGTCGAGGAGAGCGATACCGCTGGTGTTGGTCGATAGGCACGTCCAGTCAGTATGTTAGGAGTTAAAGTCTCCGAACATAATGACTGAATGGCCGAGGGCGAGAATGGCCTCAAAGTCGCTGCGGATTGGTCTGGAGCCACATGGTATGTAGACTGAAGCTATAATGATGGTCGGATGACCAGTCATCTACACACAGTGGTCTCCATGTTGAGGAGAGAAGGGGTAGGGAGAGGACAGTAATGGAAGCCTCTTTTGTAATATATAGCGGTGCCGCCGAAACCGTCGGAGTTGGGCCTATCGTTGCGAGTAAACGCGTACTTAGGAATAGCGTATCCCCTGGAGCGGTTTGGAGTAAGCCATGTCTCCTGGAGAAGGAATAAGTCAGGTTCTTTGTTCTGAAGGAACAGTTTAATCTCGGGAAGGTTGGTGCTAAGGCTACGAGCGTTAAAAGATACTAGGGTTAAGCCCTTGGGTTTAATACGACTGGACGCGGGATTCGCGGGTCTAGACATTATAATTTACTTATTATTTGCGAATTTATACAAAAATAAAAAATTTATAACGAACTTAGAAGCGAGTGATGCTCGGCTAACGCGAATAAACGCTCTTGAGGAGAGCGGGCGGCTCGTAGTTTGCGTGCGATTACGGAAATTTCGTTAATGTCTACGTTTTGGATGACGTTGAACACGGTCTTCATGTCCTCAGCCAACGACGACTGAGGTGCAGATGACGGAGCGGGACGCGGCCCTACGGAAGCTACGGGAGCTGGGATAGGTCGGGAAGGTGCAGGCGGGACGGCCGGACGCTGCCTCCAAGACAGAGCCGGAGTAGGCGTCGGCTGAACGGGCTTTGCTTCCGGGGGACCCCGGTTGCGCAGCGGCGGGAAGTTAGCGGGAGTGATCGGCGACGCCAGTTTAGGCGCGACCCTCTTGGTGGAGGCCGGACTGGCCACACAGCACACAGGCAGGGGGGGAAGTGGATTCGGGAGTGCGCGTGCACTCCTTAGTGATGTGAGGATCCAGGCACTTTACGCACCTGGGGGGAGCTGAACAGTTAGCCGCTGCGTGGCCATATAGCTGGCAGCGGTGGCACTGCCCAGGGTGACCGCGGGGGTTGGGACGCTCGACAGAGCTGTTCGAGAGTCCGCAAATTGTGCGAGCCTCTCTGAAAATCTCCTTCGAGTTGGGAGTTTTTGAAAGGATAACTAGCGCTAAAGGAAAACGCCTACCGCTGTTGGAGTGCATCTTGTGCACTGCTTCGGCCGGGAAACCCTGAGACTTAAGATCCTCGAGAATGTCTTCATTACTGAGTTCGAACGGGACGCCCCGTAGTACTGCGCGGATCTTACGCTCCTCCGGGAGGGCGTAGGTGTGATATGCGATTTGTTTAAGTGAGAGTAAACGAGTAATCGCGCGGAAGTCGTCGATCGTTGCGACTTGGATTTTTATAGTATCGCCTGCGTTATTTGCCTTGAGATAATTGATTTTGTGCTCTTTGCACAAGTTAGAAACCGCGGTCCAGCGCGCTTTTTCGCGGAGGAAGATGGGCGGAGGGAGCTGAGGCTTCGATGGAACGGAAGCGCAGCGCGTCGCTGGCTTAGACGAGACCGACGGAGACGCGGTCACGTCGAGTGACATGCGCGGCGCGGGGGCGGGTGTAGAAGACACCGGGGTTGGTTTGGGTGTTGAAGACACCACGGCTTTTTTCGATCGCTTCTTAGAGCGTTTGGCAACTAACTGGAACGCGGGCTCAGGAGAGCAGGTTAAGGTGGCGGCGACCGACGAAGCTTCGGACGTGGCGGAGTCTGAATCCCTCCCGGGAGCGGTACGCTTCCTACGAAATGAGCGCGAGGATGAGACCGACGCGCAGTCCATATCGGATGGATCGGGAGACGCGGGAGAGCTATAGACCTGAAGGGTCTGGACGTTGAAGGCCTGAGGGGCTGGGGTTGGGGCCTGAGGGGCCGATAACGCGATTGATGCCTGCAAGGCCTGCGTTAGGATGTCTTTTGGAATGGAGATGCCTGCCGCAGCAAGCGCCTGGGTGAACGCATTCGCGAAGTTAATAACGCTTTGCGAATCCATTAGGGAGGGTTGGGACAATAATATGAATAAATAAGTATATTAAAAGATGCCTAGTTCCTAAAAACCTAGCAAAACCCTAGCGGCTAACCTCCCTACCAGCGGTAGGGGGGCTGGGGAGAATAACTTAAAACTAACCGTAGTACGCCGAAGGCCGCTACCTAGAAACCTAAAAAAAAAGGGTACGCAGGTAAAGAGTTGACCGCGTTAGGGTCAACCTTTACCGATAGAAAGGACAAATACACACGAAGAATACACAGATATGATAAAAATAAATATGAAAATAGGAGAAAAATAAATAAAATAGAGAAGATAGAAATAAAATAAAAATAAAAGGACTGGTTCAGTACAAATTCGTTGTCACCGTTAAGTATCCTTTGTACTGAAACCAGACTACTTACGCTGGGCACAACACTGCACTCATCACAAGCACAACAAAACTTAGCACAGCACTTTGAAGACTAAGGGGCTTAGTCGCAAAGAAAAATCGCACTTCGATAGCACTCAGAGGGAGTAGAAAAACCTTGAAAACCGTAGCACGGAACCAACACGCTAAACTGTGACGTCAGTAGACTGAGCGCCACAATATATCGGGAAGGGACCAAACAACGGAGAACGGGGTTTTGCACGTCCGTACTGGGCGGCGATCGGAGCGAGAATGTCGAGTCAGACGCTAAATCGGTGGATAAAGCAGAAGCAGCGCACACAGCACGCGACACGTGCTCAGTGTGGGTTATCCGAGAAACGGCTGGGTGGACCTAAAACTCTCAGAACTTTACAAAATTTCACCATAAACTCAAGCGACTCATATAATAGCGATAAAACTTCACTTGGAAGTTCATTTAATCATCTAGAATATTCTATTATCAAATCGATTGTCACAATGCATATAAGGTGTGACAGATCATTGCTAAAAATGAAACCTTTCTTTTATTTATAATAGGTCTTTACCTAGGAAACTGCCGTTTTGCCGTACTGGCCATTTCAAATGAAAATATTTTTTTTTTTTTGACTGATAATTCTAATTTCAAATTAATTTCATTTGACAAACATGGAATTCTTTTTCTAAAATCGTCATTTGTTTAATAGTTAGTGTTTTGTTTTCAACGCATTCGAACATTTTTCGTCATCATGGATAAGTTAAAAATTCGAGTAATTATGGAGTATGAGTACCGTCGTGGCAGCAAAGCGGCACGCAACATCAACGACGTTTACGGAGCGAACACTACAAACGAACGCACCACCCGATATTGGTTTACCCGCTTCCGTTCTGGAAATTTTGACCTGAAAAATGAACCCCGTGGTCGTCAGAAAACTTTGGTCGACAATGACGAATTAAAGGCAATTGTGGAAGCTGATGAAACTCAATCCACGGCTGAATTAGCAGCAGCTTTCGACCTTAGCATCAAAACAATATTGGTCCATTTGCGTCAAATTGGCAAGGTAAAAAAGCTTGACAAATGGGTACCCCACGAACTCAATGACCGCCAGCGCGAAGTACGCATGGAGACGTGCCTTGCACTGCTCAGCAGGCATACAAATGAAGGAATTCTGAACCGCATTGTTACTTGTGACGAAAAATGGATCCTGTTTGACAATCGTAAGCGCTCAGCAAGTTGGTTGGACCCTGGTTCAGCACCCAAACAATGCCCTAAACGAAAACTTACCCCTAGAAAAGTGATGGTCACTGTTTGGTGGTCTAACGCGGGTGTAATTCATCACAGCTTCTTGCCAAACGGAAGTGTGTACTGTGAAGAACTGAACACAATGATGGAGAAGCTCGCACGTCTCCAACCAGCTTTGGTCAATCGTTCGGCTCCACTGCTCCTGCACGACAACGCGCGACCTCATACTGCACAGCAGACGGTCTCCAAGCTACAAGAGTTGGGGTTGGAAGTTCTCCGTCATCCGCCGTACTCACCAGACCTTGCGCCTACAGACTTCTACTTTTTCCAGAATTTGGATAACTTCTTGGCGGGAAAAAAATTCAATACCCGAGAGGCAGTACAAAATGCCTTTGAAGAATTTGTTGCCTCCCGTCCAGCTGATTTCTTCAAGAAAGGCATCAATAAGCTACCAATGCGTTGGCAAAGATGCATTGATTGCATGGGTGATTATTTTGATTAATAGAAATAAAAAGTATATAAAAAAATTACGCTTCATTTATTTCGTGAAAAACGGCAATTTCATAGGTAAAGACCTAATATTTTATATGATATTCGTTAGTAAAGCTTTATCAAAACGTTAAATATTTCTTCATTCATGTTAAAATAACATTGTTTTTAGATTACTGAAAAGTCAAAAATTACTGTACTTCAAATATCGAAACGCATATGAATATTTTTATCGTTTGACTGACAATCAAACTGAAAAGCAATGACTGGCAGCAACAAAGTCAGGTGAAGAAAGCTTGAAATCTTGCGCCATTATTTTATTTGTTTAAAAATAACAATAATAAGTCTTTATTTGCCAGTACTTAGTTAAAATAAAATGTCCTTACATATGTATACTGCCGACAAGTCAGTGTGCAAATGCAAGTGTAATTACACAATGTCAAGGTTTTCTTTAAATTTTAAACTTTACATTTTTTGATTAAACATTATTGCAGTTATATTGCCAGATCCAGAAAGTATTAATTACAAAATTCAAAATAAAATATATCATTTGTACTAAGAGTGATAAAAGTTAATAATATGTCACTTTTTAAGGTGTTTAAAGAACAAATGTCAGTGAATTAAAATTAGGCTTTTATAATAGCTTGTCATTCAAAAGATCAATCACTTTGTAATACATTTTGTCTCTTAATAGTTTGAATCATTCAGTTTTGAATTTATTTTGTGGCAAATATTTATATTTTGTTGGCAATCGGTTATAGATTCTTATTGCCGTACAATAAACATTATTGTAAACATTATGTAAAGTGTAAACTTCTGGTGTGGGATACACAATTTCTCTTTTTCTCTCCCACGCCATCCAATCACATCACTGCTGTGCTCAAACAAATGTTTCCTTTGATCGAACGAACAAACAAATCTCAAAAATGTATAGTGATGGATGTGGTAAAATCTGTAATTTTCTATTAACGGTCTGCGACTGTAAAGAAAATGTGCTTGGCACATGGATCATACGCATTTCTTTTGCACTACGAATAATCTATCAGTGTCAGCTGAGTTACCCCATACGATAAGACCGTATCCAATGACAGAAGATACGTATCCGTGATACACAAGTATAGCCACCGATAAAGAGATGACTTGTATTATTCTTTCCAGAACATAATAAATCTATCAATTTTCAGGCAGATGCTATTTACGTGGTCTTTCAAATCACAATGTTTGTCTATGATTCGCCCAAGAAACTTTATCCAATTTTATACCATTTAATTTTATGTCAAGCTTTGGAATTTTAAAATTGTATGTCTGAAATTGGATTATTTTAGTTTTGTCAATATTAAGTAACAGTTCATTCGCATCTAGCCATGTATTATGTGATTTAAAGTCTTAATTTTTGCTTTTTCTGTGTCAGTATTTTTGTCACAAAACTTCAAGTCGGGCTTGACGAAGCAACTGCTTTCGCCAGTGCTAACAAAATTGCTATTGCCATGCTTGAAGTAAAATAAATAAAATTAAATCAGAGTCAACCTATTACTATTTAAGATGCACATATTTAAATAGTCGACGACACTGTTACTTGTCGAATATTCACACGTGCCTATAAACGTTTCTAACCTACATCACATGAACCAATGTTTTTTACCTTGAAGAAAAATATCGAAAAATAACTTCATAACTGCTGAAAGATTGTAGAAATAGGAAACTCTTTCAATTGACATTCGTAATAGCTTTCAAAGCTAGTTGTGTCTGTCATTTGAGATATACAATTTCAATTTTATGTCAAAAATGATGAAAAGATTCATTAAAAATGCGTCTCGATCGCTTTCACCGTCATTTGTCAAATATCTGTGGTGAGAAGTTCGTGAATTTGTTTCAAATGTCGAATTAAATGGGGTCGTGATAGGTGTTTAAGCCATATCTTACTTTCTCCGAATTAGATAGATAGATAGAACGTTTATTTGCATTAAATACAAAGGTAAGACAAAAACAACAATACAAATTTCAGCTGAAAAGCACAAAGGAAAATATACAAAAATAAAGAAAGACACAATCAAACAATTAAATAATCGTACATTTAGACTAAGTACACGTCTGCATAGTAACATGTCAGCCATGATGATGCAAAATGGTAGCAACTCAGTGTTTTCACGTTTGCAAATAATGCGAACCACCGATTTTCATTTACCACCGATGCGAGTGCACGCGGAGCCACACTAGCAGCAATAAAGTGTCATATATATATGTATGTAAATGCTCAGAAAAAGTTTACCAGGCAACCAAGTTTCACAAGTAAAAAGGTTATTTTGAAGGAGAAGCAAATGAGCTTTCATCCGTTTCTTAAATGTATTTTTTATTAAAATATATTTTTAAATTAGGTTCTTGATATTGATACGTTTTTTTTGACTTTTTCAGTTTTACAATGCGGTGAATAACATTAATAAAAATCTTGTTGACTTGGGGTGGTATAGATCCAAAATTATTACTTCTTAAACTGCAGACTTATTATCTTTAAAAGATCACATGTTGTCAAGTAATTTTTTTTCCTAACATGATTCTGTCATCAGTAAAATTATAGCAATAAAAAAGTTTCGCTTACCTTTTCTGTAATATGTAATAGACAAACTTTTGAAATTACTGAACCTCTTTTAAAAATTCAATATGAGAAAAATATATTTTCCTTGGCCTATAATTTTATTCCGATATTCCCATTGGACCAAGATAAACACGTGTGAAACCTTTATAAGTATAGACCATAGTTTAAAAGCATTGAAGTTGCCAATCTTAATCCAGTTACCTGCGAGTAATTCTTATCTTTTAAATATCAAACAGAACCTTCTCTTAGCAAAATATTTTTATAAATAAATCTCAAAACTATTGCCGTGACAATGTTTCAATTACAAATAATCCTGTAGTAAAATTAGAGCAGTGTTCTAGTTAGTGTACACCCCAGCCTTTAGTCTTAATTTGAAAGAGAAAAAAAATAGATAATTGTAAAAAAACGTTTTTCGTTGACATAAGTATTAAAAGTATATGGTTTTCATTACAATAAATCTAGAATCATAGGTATCTGACAAATACATTCCAAAAAAAACTGTATCGTTATTAAACAAGAATTGATTTTAGGCTTAATAGTTTGTAAAATTAATGCTTAATAATTAACTGACGCTTTGCCATTCATATCTGTGGTTTTTGATTCATTAACAAGTAAAAGGGTAAACATTTTCATGCTTTATTGGAAATTATTAATTTAAAACACAAAATTTATTAATAATCTTAAGAGTACTGACCCTTATAAATATAATAAATAATAAAACAAAAAACTAAATGATTTAACAAAAGATAAATCTAAATAGATAATAAATATTAAAATAGTTGTTAATTGTAGCGGTTCGTTGTATTATCTCGCTACAGATAACCCAGGTTATCGCACTAATGGGGCGCTTGATAGCACGTGGGGACACCAGCACTTACACGTCTGATTTAATCATAAAACAACTCTAATTTTTTCATGAGAATTGATTACAATAAATTTTAACAAAGAACAAATTTGGTCCAAGCTATGCTTCGCACGCTCATATCGCATGCCTTAATTTATTTGATCTTCATTCAAATTTAAATCAAATACCGATAAAGATAAAAAAACACTGATTGTTACCTAGATCGAAATAACTATCTGTAACATTTCAAGATCATCTTAAATATATGCTGAAAAAATACGCAAATTACGCCATTAGTTTCTTCTTTGTTGTCAAAAATCTTGAATCGAATATAAAGTAGATACATAATAACAGCAAAATTGCTACCAAACTAAATCATTATTTTCTTTTTCGTCTAATGATACATAGTGGTAATAAGATCATCAATATAAACGTAACTTTGTGTTTTACTTCTTCTAATTATTGTTAGTTAAATAGATTGAAACAAATGGTTTATTTAATTCCCGACTGCATCTTCGTAGTTCAAACATAGAATAAAAGGAACAGAAAATTAATTGTAGAGCAATTCAACGTGATTCTTCTATATTCTATTCAGTCTGGTTAACCTTTTACTAATGATCCTTAAATATTTCAATTACTATAAATATACTGATCACGCAATATCTTTTTTACGAGTTTCGAATCTACTTACAAGATTCATGGGCATAATTGGGCCTAATTTTAAGAGCTGAATGAAATACTTCATCACGTCTTTAGTCAATTTTAATATTAAGCATGACTGGTTTCGCAATTTAATTCAACGGTCGACCTAATGTACATGGAAAGATATAGGTATATGTAATGTACGTATAATATTATGATACTTACATGTTTGTGCAGTTATTTTCGTAAAAAAGTTACTGCTAATTTCAGATATTAGTAAGTTCTAACAAATAAGCCACCAACGCTTTATTTGATTAGCACAGATTTATACATCAATGATACGAGCGTCACTATTTGCACTTGGAACTACTCATTATTTAACTTTTTTAGAACGCAAACAAATATGCGATTCTCTTGCTGGTAAGTGACATCCTTGATCATAGATATAATTAGTCGTGCGTTTTTTTATGGACTTATCTGTAAACTCAACTGTATTTCTGGGCATAACCTTAGACGCCAAGCTCCAGTGGGGAACGCATGTTGATGGGTTAGCAAAAAGGCTTGTCTCTGCCGCATATGCTGTTTAAAAAACATGTGACAAATTCCAAATGAATTGGGCTACGGGTGTTACTTAGAAATAAATTTAAGGAAGTAAATATTTTTACTTTCACTCGCAATATACTTTAGAAAATTTAATGTTCGTGAAAAAGAATACAACCATGTTCAAAATAAAAAATGATCTGCACAATGTTAGCACAAGAGTAAGAAATAAGCTGGCATTTCATAATAGTAGACTTCATAAAGTCACTAATTCATTAATAGGCCTATGTATACGCTTTTATAATAAGGTTCCTGAGGATATCCAAGGTCTTTCTAGTGACAAATTTAAAGAAATTGTAAAGCAAAAGTTGGTTGCTAAAGCTTTAATAAATAAATATCCCATTATTTGGACGATAAAAGCCTTAGGGTATAATCCTGTCATTTACAAGCTTTTACTAGTGTTTGTTGTAAAACATGTGTAACGTGTCTGTTTGTTCGTTGAGTTCTTCATCCCGAAGAATGTCTAAAGCGTCATTGTCAGTAAACTACGTCTTTATACAGTAGCGTCGGGTGATGGGTCACTCACTTTCCTCTAATATGGTTGAGGAGGGCGATGGCTGGCTCCCGCCTTAACTCGTAAACGTGTACTGTTTAAGGGGGTTTCGTCGTTTGGATACTTGGGGGGAGGGAGACTTGCCAAGCTAAGAGACGCCGATAAGAATTATTTTTAAAAGACATAAAGAAACATGAATTTCTATTTTGAAAAAAATATACCTGTGAAGTTTCTTGCCACTTCTTATTCACGAAGATTTTTCCGAACTGATGGTAGATTCATGCTTTATTTGACGTCAATAAAAACAAATAATAGTGAATGTTGAGAAATAAATATTTGAATTTGAATTGCCGTGATTGGAATTTCGGTTAAATATGTAGGTATTGCCAACTGTACGCTCAATTAAGAATTACTCGTTTTCTGAAAAAAAGGTTTTAAATCTAATCACGGCTTTAGTAGACGTATTTTCCTGATTTAAAAGTGCTCTTTTTGGTCAAGAAATCGCCGTTCTGTTCTATCTTATTTCCGCTTTCATTTCCTTTATTCATATCCGACGCTTTATTTTTCAAAAACGAGATCTTTACAAATGTAACTACTAACAATGTTATAAGACTAAACTTTGAAGATTATTTCATTCAAGTTTATGGTAATTACTACCTTTATTGATTGTTCTTACCATTCTTACAATTCTTCAAAAAAAAAAGGTTTCACATATTATTATACACGTTCGAATTTCTCAGTACCTACATCTAAAACTATAAGTTTGGACAAACTTAACCGAACGTTAACAAATATGCCCTAAATGTAGAGTTCTCACCAAGCAATATGTCATTTGAAGAGACTTTTTTTTTTTTTTGCTGCCGAGGCACCCTCGCGGGATGGAGGTGGAAGATGCGTCATGCATACCGCCCACAGGTAAATTCCTCTGCGGGGGGTTATGTGGGACTCACCAGAATGGCACCTACCCACTAAAAACCACCTGTTGGCTGTAGTTATTACCGTTAGCCTTCATCGGAAGCGACACCCGTCGGGAAGTTGGGCGCGCTGGCAGAGACCCGCTAGCGGGTCTTCCGCCTGTAGTGAAAGTTGCACTGAAGGTGCTCAAAGGGACATGAGTTGGTGGCCGTTCTGGGCAGCCTCCGGTGAAGCCGGGGCTGGGCAGAGGTCGGCCGAAGCATGATTTAGGGATCAATTCATTTAAATGAACCTATAATGAATTGAGAAGGGAACTATGCTCCGCCAGAGCTAGCAAACGCTCTGTCGGAGTACGTGAAGCCCTAAGTTTACGGGCTAAGACTGCGATTTCACTAACATCGACATTTTTTAAAGCGTCGCAGACGATACGCATATCGTCTGCTACGGAGGATTGAGGAGTGGGTTTGTATGGGCGAGGAGCCGGGATGGGATTCGATGCGGGGCGCAGCGTCCAGTTTTCTGGGGCAGGCCTAGACTGTGTAGGCTTTGCAGCCGGAGGAACCCGGCTACGCAGCGGCGGAAAGTTTTCTTGAGAAAGGCGCGGGGCCTGTTTGGGTCCCGCCTTCTTGAAATTGGAGCGCATACAACGGGGTGCACGAAGGCAGCCCCTGTAATTTGCGGTGTGGCCGGACTGGCCACAAAGCACGCAATCGGGAGGAGAGGGAGTTTCAGGGGTGCGATTGCACTCCTTAGTGAAGTGAGGGACCAGGCACTTGACGCACCTGGGCGGTGCGCGGCAGTTGGCCGCCGCGTGCCCGTACAACTGGCACCGATGGCACTGGCCGGGATGACCGCGGCGATGAGGCGCCTCGATCGAGATCCCAGAGAGGCCGCATATTGTGCTAACCCCTTTGAGGATCTCCCTGGACTTGGGGACGTTGGCGAGAACCACCAAAGCGAGAGGGTGTTGCTTCCCGTACTTGCTGTGCATTTTATGCACCGCGAGTGCCGGGAAGCCTTGGGATTGCAGATCCTCCAGGATAGCCTCGTTCGATAATTCGAACGGGACTCCCCTGAGTACCGCTCTGATCTTACGCTCTTCTGACAGAGCATAAGTATGATAAGCATATTGCTTATCGGTGAGGAGCTTTGTTAAAGCACGAAAGTCGTCTATCGACGAGACTAAGATTTTAATAGATTCACCCGAGTTGGCTGCTCGGATGTAATGGATTTTGTGCTCATTGCACAATGTCGAAACCTCAGTCCATTTACCCTTTTCCCGAAGGAAAACGGGTGGTGGGACCTTGGCCTTGACAGAAGCTGGGGCCGGAGCGGGTGTTGAAGACACCGGGGCAGCTGGCGTTGAAGACGCCGCAGGGGGTGTAGGGACGGGCGTCGAGGGCGCCGGGTCTTGTTTCGAACGCTTCTTAGAGCGCTTCTTAACAAGCGTAAAAGAGGGAGACTCAGGGCCAGTTGGGGTGGCGTCCGAGGATGACTCGGTCGCGGGTGCGCGCTTGCGGCGCGGAGGGGCGTCTACTTCGCACTCCATGTCACTGGAGGAAGGGGACGCGGGAGGGCCTAAGACCAGAGCGGTCTGAGGGATGGAGGTGGCCTGAAGGGCCGGTGTGAACAGTGCCATGATTAGAGGGAGAAATGATTGCAGTGTGCGAATCATATGAGGGGGGCAGCGAGTGCCTTGGGCGTCGTAATCAGCGATCAGCTTATTCAGAAGCTCCTCAGGGCTTAGGGAAGCCATTGCGGAGGGGGTTGGGGAGGGACAACAATATATAAATATATATACTATGAACCTATCATCGATGACTAACTTCCTAAAAACCACCCTACACGCAGTAGGGCGGTTGAGGACGACGCGGATAACTTACTCGAACACGGAACTTGAAGTCCTGGAACGACGAAACCCCGTCGACGAAGCTCACGTTCCACGATGTACGGTTAAAACCCACTTTCCGCCGTGAAAATGGCGTTAGAAACTTATTAGAAGTACGGTTAACGAGCCACTGTCCGCCGTGAAAACGGCGTTAGAAACTTAATACGGTATACAACTATGAAATTATTTATTACGACAACAACCAGTGAAATTTGGGTGCTCAATTAGCGCAGGGGCTAATAGAGCGGGAAGGCGTCTGCGATCGACGTGCGCTCGAGAACGCACGCAGACCGAGACTGTTCTTTGAAGAGACGCAATAGACCAGTAGAAGTAACCCCGCTAGAACCGTTACTAGTAAGTGGTATTTAATTATTTGCAACAAACTTTCGGGAAGTTGAATAGCGAGTGCTCAAGATAACGCGCCCGCTCACACAGCTGCTTGAACCATGAACTATCTGACTTCTATTTAGCTCCGACTGATTTTTTTTATTTCTCACAGTACAAAATTGCTCTATGGGCGAATATTTTACAACGCAGTCGAGGCTGTCAAAAGGAATATTTAGACTAAAATTTAGAAAGAGATTCAGCACAATCTGCAGATTGGATCGTGATATTCTACAAAACCTATGCGTAAGGATTGTTTCGTGTCCCACAACTTCACCGATGATATAGTTGATCAAAGCAGGTTCTTCCCGGTATGTGCACGATATCATAACAGGTGACAAGTCTTGGTTATATCATGATTTATCTAGAAACAAAGTGCCAGTCAACAGTATGGCTGAACGAATCAACGCCTATGAAAATGAAACGATCGAGAAGCGCTGGAAAATGTTTGATAGCCAGATTTTTCTCCTTAACGGGATGTTTAAGAATCCAAAGTAGCATCAATGCAGAGTAGTATCTACATTACCAAATGTTTGCCAGAAATCATTGATGCTGCGAGTAACAAGCAACCGAACACGGGATTTCTGAGACCTTTTGTTTCACCACGATACGACTCTGCGATCAAGACGAGGGACTAAGCACCATACCGGTAAAACTTTCAGGTCATCCGCATGAAAGCCCTGATTTGTCACCGTGTGAATTTCCTGTTTCCCAAAATTAGAAACCAGCTCAAGGGGATACAGTTTTTAACTCCAGAAGATACGCTCACTGCGCTCGAGAAAGCCGTGCAGGAAGTACCTACTGCAGACTGGAAAATGTGCTTTGAAAATTGGTTCTGACTCATGAAACATTGTATAGACGCGAATATAACCCATAGAACATTTTTTTTCTCAAAACTTTCGGGGTGTCCTCCGTATATATGATTTTACATTTATTCTAACACTACTCAATACTAAAAAAAATTGTCACCTCTGGGGACTTAGGATCTTGCTCGGTAATAAACAGGTACGTAATAATTACCTACATCACAATAATTGCCACATTTATTAGAACGCTAAAAGTAACTTAATTTTTAATGTATCTTTTATTGTAAGCTATTGAGGATTATATCTGTGGTGGAAAAAAGATCAGTGTTAGTCACCTCCATTATTTTTTTTCTTTTGGTAGTATTATTGTTTCTGATGGGTGTCTCATAAATGTGCTATATATATTAAGACTCAAAAGCAAGCGATAAATACAAGCGTAAAGTTTTTGTTAACTGCATCATACATGGGAAATCTCGAGATGCGCTATTTTTCAACACGTATTTTATGAACGTTTGTTATATGACTGATCATAAATAAAAATTATTTCTCTGCGGCCATAGAGTTGGTGTGTCCGAGATAAATTTTTGATTATTTTTACGTCACGCATGGGTATAACAAAATGATGGAATTATCTTCGTAAACTCTATGCGCCCTGTCTACCCTACTACAATTACATATACGTTAAAATGATATAAGCTGCGATCTTAATTGCAACCAATGATGACTTAAAGGACGTTGGAAAACGTGAAATGTCCTTGAAAGATCATGTTCACGAAGCATAGTCTCAAAGTTACTCTGGCAATTCATTGTCTTTACAAAGAAAAATGTAAATATTTTGTCGCAGAATATAGTCGCACCGCTTCAAGTTTTTCCTTAACAACCAAGTAAAATATATTTTTGAATAAATATGTTGTTGTCGTATATTTAGCTATAATACCATATACTAGCATTATTTAATTTGATTTATATCTAATTTATTATTGATTTTTTATATATTTATTTATTAGTTTTGAATTAATGATGCGTTGCAGACCGTAGGCAAGTTCTATTTAGTTCACGTTTGCTCCAGTATATGCACTGGCAGTTACTTCCCTTGAAATGGAACACAATTACGTAAACGTAAACGTGATTATTATGATGGCGGCCGAAATAGGTACGAAAATTTAACAAAAGAAACTCTACTACCACTAAAAACTTGTATCTTTCATCTCAATGGAAAATGAAGATAAAGAAGAGGACGGTACACATACCAGAGGACTATACCAAATCACTTCGTACTTGTAAATCCTAATTCTTTTTCCCGAAAATGTTTATGCAAATCTGTATTATATTGCAAGTTTTCCTACCCAAAGAGGTACTATGTCAAAGGAGGTCAACAATATGCAACGTGACTACCTACACCTACGTGCGTGATCACGGATCCACTCATCCCATTAGGGATCACAAGTCGCTGCCGAGTCGATGTAGAGTAAACTCAGTTTGTCAATTTCATTATACTTAACTTTTTGCTTAGGTACACATTTAATTTTTTTTTATGACTCGTAATTCCGTTATTTTATACTTGTTATAAGTCTCGAAAACACCGAACACAATAAAAAAATTATCTAACGAACGACCAGCGCAAAGTCCGTTTTAAAATTGAATGCAAAAAATTGAATGACGCCGAAGTATGTGCGTGAACTACGTACTAATTTACCTCAATCAAAACATGAAATTCAAATCAAAACAATTCAATGAAAGCTGAATTGTTTCAATCACTCCGAAATTTATCATGACTTCATTATTATCATTTTGCATTATACTGAATCTGCTGAGAATATTGCTATCCATTTTAAGGAGAAGTGGACAGTATTTGAATAGGTGGCTGGTAACTGAAAAAAACTTTAATCATTCTTGAATTGAAAAACACTTTCGACACAACTGAGGTGAGGAACTAGTGAGGTGTCTTTGAATCACAATGTTTGTTCAGGGTTATTTCTTGTTATACGTGGATCAGTCGTGTATCAGTCGGCGCGCGCGGTAAGTTGCGTAGCGAACTAGACTAGGATATCCAATAGGCGGCGCTGATGCTCGTGACAGGGACATTTGTCACAAGCGCGGTAAAGTTTATGCTAATTTGTAGATACCAATCCACCATCATTCAACCAGCAAGGAAACAAATTGTGGTTCAGCGTGCCCAGTTATGCGATTACAGTGTAATTCAACTATGAGTAATGTGAAATATTAAGAAACAGCCAAACCAGAATCAATGTCTCTGAATGAATCAAAACTTTAGCTGTAATACAAAAAAAAATGATTTTGAAATTTTAAAGTAGTAAAATAGTGTTAATTTAAAAATGTTATTGGTGAAGTAACTCTACTTATTTTACCAGCCCTAATAAATCTTCTTAGTTTTTCAACAAAGATCTTAAATTTTACTAATTATCCTCTATGATAATCGTTTGAGCGAAATCATAATTACGATTAAAGGTCGATACTGAAATCAAATCATTTGCAAACAAATAAATACATCGTTGCAGCCGTAGTATTAAGTGCCAAGATAAGACTTATGCCAAGAATTATATCACAATTTGTATTATAAAATCGATATACTCGCATTCATTCGTTAATTTTTATACATACCAAGAAAGTCTCAGTGAGAGCAAGAGATCAAATCGCTTGATTTATCCAGTTTACCGCTTAAGACTGACTCCAAGACTGGGACTAGTCAATTTCTTGCCTTGTGACTTGAGTCTTATGTCGCCCCTGCTATGCCAGCTGATCGCTAATGATTGTGTGACGGTTGTCTATTTCGACCTCTTTTTGTCAGTAAATTTTATTTTTTTTTGTCGTTCCCGACGTAATTTTAAACTAGGAATTACGTAGTGTCAGAGAACGGCAATGTTTTGATTTGACAAGTCAGTCACGAAATATTATCCATCAATGCAACTTGAATCTATTTATTTATTATTGTTTCCGAGTTTATTATTCAAAATTACATAGTTAAGATATTTTATTATCTACAATCAAAGTTTTTTTTAAGAAACCTATAATTTATTTTTACGTTCACGAGTGTGCGTAGCCAAAATTTTTGGTAAGGATTCTCATTCATTAAAATTTTATTTTATTGTTATTTTTTCTTTTCAGATCAAATTTAATTGTATTAATATTTCTGTTTTATCTTGTGTGACTATTTTTTATTTCAATTTTGTTTATATTTTTTTGTTTGTATTTACAGGCATTTTTGTATATTTTTAATTTTACCGAAAAAAATAAACATAGAAGAGAGTTTTTGGTGTTTTACTGGTACTACGTTACATACTGGCGCCCGAATATTCAAACGTAGTTTATGGAGAAGAGAGGAGGAACTATATCAACAGAAGAATTGCAACATTAAAAATAATTTTTTTATAATTATTATTGAGGTCAGGCATAAAACTTTATTTGTTACCATTTTCAATCATTAACATTCACTATAATATATTTATATATATATCTACTATAATATATCTACTATAATATATCTACTATAATATATCAAAATACTGCTAAATTATTCAGACATTTAAGTTTCTTTAGTTTCTTTCGTTATAATATCCTTGAAGAAATTTTCTGAAGACACAACATTCTATAACCCAGTAATTTCACTATTTAAATAACATTTTCTATTCATTTTCATCACTCGAAAATACGTATATTTTTAAGGCTTTATTCTGCATAACGACTATTAACAAATTTGTTTCACTTTAACATTTTTTTTTTTGATTTTGCAATGAATTTTTCACAATTAAATAAACCTGAAATAATTTATGAATTAAAAATCAGAAATATAAATTTTTCTTCGACGCAATCTGTAGACGAACTACGATCATTATTATTAAATATTAATGTAGATTCTGAAACAGAAATTTTACAAAATAGCCCTGAAGAATTTTCAGAAGATATTAATACCATTAAAAAAAATTTAAAACTGGTTGAAGCTTGTATAAACTCTTATCCTATTAGGAAACAAAAAATTTCACCTTATTTAACTCATATAAGAACAAGATTAGGCCTCATTGACATTACATCAGATTTATCTTCAGAGCAGTTAGATTTAATAAATTCATGTTGGAATGATTTAACTCAATTAGACTCACGTTTTAAAAATTTGGAAAAATCACCAACACATTCCACATATCATTCCGCAGAATCTATACAAAATATTAATCTACAACCCCTTTCTTTTTTCGAAGCATTAACTGATAAGGTCAGTAAAATTACAGAAAATCGAACTAACAATGATTTAAAAAGATTTATTTATAAAGGTGAAGGTTGTCCAAAGGATTTTATTCAAAAACTTGAAGAATTTTCACAAATAAAAAATATTTCTGAAAAATCTTTATTCTCACATATTTATGATATTTTATCTGGATCTGCTCTTGATTGGTTTAGAGCTAGAAAGTCGACTATTAATGACTGGTCATCTTTCCGATCGGCATTGTTGAATGATTTTGCAATTACCGATTACGATTATAAACTAAAAAAAGTAATCGATGCTCGTAAACAAAAACATAATGAAAGAATTATCATCTACTTTGCTACAATGGAATCTCTTTTTTCAAAGCTCTTGGAACCAATGTCCGAAAAAGAAAAAATTAATACTCTTGTTAGAAATCTTAAACCTGAATTCACATTACGTCTTTCACCTACTGATTTACATACTGTAAATTCCCTCTTGGAATCATGCAAATTTACAGAAAGCATTCTCCAAGTTTCTAATAATACATCTTACTACTCTTCATCATCACCACCAGATCATTATCATTCTTTTCCTATTCCTTCTACATCAAATTCTAATAACAAATCATATAATAATACTCTACTTTCACATAATCAACCATATATTCCTGAATTTCCTTTTAAAGCTTGTACATATAATTCCATAGCAGCTGTAGCTAATCCATTACCTAATACTGTAGCTGCAATTAATAAAAATCAGAATTTTTATAAATTCACTTGCCCACGTTGTAGATCTAATACACATTTATTAAAAGACTGTACTAACACTAATATAGTGTGTTTTCGTTGTGGAAAAAAAGACTTTATTACTAGTAAATGTCCTAATTGTAATAAGTCGATTTCAAAAAAACTAAATTACGAGGAGTGCATAAACAAAAATAATGGTATTAAATCATCAAATTTTGACAAAAAAGATTGGGATACATGGTTAAAAACTTTAACAATTTTTTTTAAATCTTATAACACTTGTGCTCTCCTCTTTAATAAAACATCAGATTTTGAACGTCCTTATTTACATATAAAAGTAAACGATTTAATTTTAAATGGTCTTTTAGATAGTGGTAGTGCTATCACTATATTGGGTAATAATTCTCATAAAATTTTATCACAACATGGTCTTTTTATGCAAAAAAACTGTTTAATAAAAGGTAATGTTGCAAACGGACAAACTATTTCTTCTATCGGCATTATTACTCTTCCTACTTTTTATAACAATAAATTTGCGTTAATTACAGCTCATGTGATCCCAGAAATCACTGAATCACTCATTTTGGGTATTGATTTTTGGAAAACTTTTAATCTTGCTCCGGATATTCTTAGTAATATCACATTACAACCTTCAAATTTAAACTCATCTTTTCTCATTAATACAGATCCTAATTTTCATTTACATGAATACCATTCTTTAACAGATACACAAAAAATTATTGCAGATGCAATTATGGAAAAGTTTAGGTTGATTTCAACTGAATGTAAACCTTTAGGTCGTACTCATTTAGTCGAACATTTCATCGACACTGGAGACCATCCACCTATTCGTCAACGCTGTTACAGACTTTCTCCTGAGAAACAAAAAGCTCTTTGTAAAGAAGTTGATGATATGTTACAATTAGATGTCATTGAACCCAGTGACAGCCCATGGCTGAACCCAATTATTATTACACCTAAAAAAGATGGTACTTGGCGATTTTGTATTGATAGTCGTAAATTAAACGATATCACAAAAAAAGATGCTTACAAACTTCCTTTCATTTCTGATATATTAGATAACCTTAAAGATGCTAAATTTATATCATCTATTGACATTGCTAAAGCGTTTTGGAATATTCCCTTAAAAAAAGAGGATAAACTCAAAACTGCATTCCATGTTCCAGGCCGAGGAATGTTTCAATTTAAAGTTATGCCATTTGGTTTAACTAATGCACCTGCTACCCAACAAAGATTCATTGAAAATCTACTAAATGACCTTACAAATGATAATAATGTTTTCTATTTTATCGACGATATTGTCTGTATCTCTCAAACCTTTGAACAACATGTCGATATACTTACTAAAATTCTTAAAAAACTTTCAGATGCCAATCTCACAGTCAATTTTCCAAAATGTTCATTTTTCCGGAAAGAATTAAAGTACTTAGGCTATGTAGTTAATGAAAATGGTTTAAAAACGGATCCTAAAAAAGTTCAAGCTATTCTTGATATACAAACTCCAAAATCTGCTAAGGAGGTCAAACGTTTTTTGGGTACTGCCAGCTGGTACAGACGTTTTGTACCTAATTTAAGCACCCTTGCAGCACCGTTAACTAAATTAACTTCTACAAGCAAAAAATCACCTCCATTTAAGTGGTCTGATGAAGCTGAAATTGCTTTCAAGGCTATTAAGCAAGCTTTAATTAGTACACCAGTTCTGGCATGTCCAGATTTCTCTAAACCATTTGCTGTTCATTGTGATGCCTCTTCCTATGGCATTGGCGCAATGTTAACTCAGGAAGTCGATAATATTGATAAACCTATTGCTTATATGAGTAAATCACTTACAGGCGCTCAAAAGAATTATTCAGTTACTGAACGTGAACTTTTAAGTGTTATTACGGCACTAGAGCATTGGCGTTGTTATTTAGATAATGGATTACAATTTACAATTTATACTGATCACGCAGCCCTTCAGTGGTTTATGCATTTAAATAATCCTACTGGCAGATTAGCTCGGTGGAGTATTCGTTTATCTATGTTTAATTTCGTAATTAAACACAAAAAAGGCTCAGATCATGTCGTACCAGATACTTTATCACGGATAAAACCAATTGATTTAATTAATTTTTCTACTTCTCAAACTAAAGACACTTGGTATTTAGCAATTTATAATAAATGTTTATCATTTCCTTCTAGTACTCCGGATTACATGATTCATAATAATAAATTGTTTAGATTTTGTAGATCTAACACATTATTTAACTCTGAATTTAATTGGAAACAAGTAATACCATTAGAATTTAGGGAATCTGTGATTACACAAAATCATTCTACTCCCCAAACGGCACATTTTGGTACTTTTAAAACATACCATAGAATTAAAAATCTCTATTTTTGGCCTGGCATGTATAAAGACGTAGCCATGTTTATTGCTAAGTGCGAGACTTGTTTAGCTACCAAGCACCAAAATCAAAACTTAATTGGTTTAATGGGCAAACCCAAACATTGTTCACGCCCTTTCCAATGTTTATCCATAGATTTGATAGGTCCACTTCCTACTTCACGTAAGCAGAATAGATTTCTATTTGTAGTTACTTGTTGTTTTTCCAAATATTGTTTGTTATTTCCAATAAAACATGCAACCGCTTCTATTATTCGCCATATATTGGACAATTTAGTTTTTATGGTTTATGGAGTTCCAGAAACTATTATATTAGATAATGGTCCTCAAATGATAAGTACAGAATTATCTGAATTATTTAAATTTTACAACATACCAAAAATACATTACACCCCACGTTACTGTCCACAGGTTAACACCGTTGAGCGTTACAATAAAACTATTATAACGGCGATTGCAGCTTTTATAGATACAGATCACAGAACTTGGGATACCTATATAAACAAAATACAGTTTGCTATTAATACTGCGGTTAATGAAACCACAAAATTCACTCCATCATTTTTAGTATTTGGTAGAGAAGCTGTTACATGTGGATCTATCTACAAAAATAAAGATTTCAGAGATGAACTAATTTTCAGTCCTAGGGATGTATATGCTGAAAACATAGGACAATTAATACCTATCTTTTCCGAAGTACAGAAACGGTTATTTAATGCACATCAATATAATGCAACTTATTATAACAAACATCATCAGAATTTAGAATTTAATAACGGTGATATTGTTTGGAGGCGAAACCATGTAATAAGTTCCTCTAAAAAACATTTTTGTGCTAAGTTTGCACCCAAATTTATTAAATGTAAAGTTTCAAATAAAGTTTCACCATTAATTTACGATTTAGTGGATATGAATAATAACCCATTAGGTCGTTGGCATATCAGAGACATTAAACCTCTACCGCGTTTAACTTCTTCTTTGAGTGATTAGATTGGTTGTTACCAATTACTTTATATGAATTCATATATAATTATTGCTAATTATCTCACGGCGAGCATAAGCCGATTCTTTTTGTCTTATTTTTTTTTTTCTATGCACCTCATTATCGTTTGGCTATACCATTAACATTGACGTTTGTCAAAACTTATAATTAATTATCATTATCGTAGTATTAGGTTAACTTATTGTGTAATTTATTTAATATTTACAATTCTAGGAGTGTAAACTCTTATTTTCAATATCTGTATTATACTTTATAGTATAATTTGTTAAATGTTATCAATTTTTTTTTTTCTCAATTTTTTTTTCAAGCGGTTTGCAACTTGTAAAATTAAGCCTTCTGCACGAGCGTTTATTAAGGTAACTCGTTAAACTAAACCATACCTATGTGTATTATTTATACGCTTGAATCACTTTCCCGTGAGAATTATTTTCATATGTTTATTACATAAGTATTTTAATTACTTCACAAAAGACCCTTGGATTTTATTTAAAAGTCAATGTTTCACGATTGGCTATGATTTTCTTTTCTTTCCGGCATATTTATTTCAGTCTTTAACTGAAACTTGTTTATAGTAATCACCGTGCGGGAGTTAGCGACACGTTAAAGAAGCCATAAGCTATTAATATTTTCAGCGGATGGCAACTATTAAAGCCTTTTGCCGTTGCGTTCAACTCTGTTGAGTTGACTTATTTAGGATACGATTCCTCATAAGCAACTCTAACTGCATGATGTTTTATTTCCAGTAGTTGGAATAAGACTAGTATGAAAGAGAATGTATGTTGTAATTATAATGTACGTTGATGGAGTTGAACGATGTATATTAACATTGTATATTCCAAGAACATGTTTAAAATTTTATCATTCATGAACCATGTAATTTAAGATAATTATTTAGGATTTTTTTTTTTTTCTCTCTCTCGTCTGTTTTGTTTTCTTTTTCTATTAAATAACTTGTTGATATGCAATATATCAGTATTATTTTTTTTTCATATATACAGGATGTTTTTTCAGAAAAATTCTTCTATAGGATGTTAATATTAATTTTCATTTTGCTTTTAATTATTATTATTTTTTGATTGTTCTTTCATTTAGCAGATTAAATATTAAAATTCGATATGTATATGCGGTTTATTTTGATTTGGTTTGAATTTGAAATTTTACTAAAAAAATCTTTCAGATTTTTTTTTTCCCGGCCCCCGGGGTATTGTGACGGTTGTCTATTTCGACCTCTTTTTGTCAGTAAATTTTATTTTTTTTTGTCGTTCCCGACGTAATTTTAAACTAGGAATTACGTAGTGTCAGAGAACGGCAATGTTTTGATTTGACAAGTCAGTCACGAAATATTATCCATCAAAGCAACTTGAATCTATTTATTTATTATTGTTTCCGAGTTTATTATTCAAAATTACATAGTTAAGATATTTTATTATCTACAATCAAAGTTTTTTTTAAGAAACCTATAATTTATTTTTACGTTCACGAGTGTGCGTAGCCAAAATTTTTGGTAAGGATTCTCATTCATTAAAATTTTATTTTATTGTTATTTTTTCTTTTCAGATCAAATTTAATTGTATTAATATTTCTGTTTTATCTTGTGTGACTATTTTTTATTTCAATTTTGTTTATATTTTTTTGTTTGTATTTACAGGCATTTTTGTATATTTTTAATTTTACCGAAAAAAATAAACATAGAAGAGAGTTTTTGGTGTTTTACTGGTACTACGTTACAATTGCATCTTACGCAAATAATTTGGATTCAGACTATAAAAATTAGTCCAATATTTTTACTTTCAAAGACTGCAAGGGACATACGATCGACCCGGTTGTAAGTGGCATCCGTGATTATGGACATCATTAATCGATAAGGTGTTTAATTCATGAATATTGTAATATGGACTATTTATGCGTTGCTAACTGTAGGCTTTATTTGGTATTGCCCTTATTCCTGCTATTTCTCTAACTGTTCCTTTCCGTTAACTGGAAAACAATCAGGCATCCTGGTAATTAAATGGGTTTAATAGGAAGAATACCATCACCCCAGATAAAGAGCAGAAAGATTCCTAACAAAATAATCTTAACTACAACTTTTTTTTTATTGAAATAGGATTAGACGTTTGTCTTCTATCTCACCTGATGGAAAATGACGATGAAGACGAAGGTGTTATACGTCTATCCACGAAATACCTATTCACTCGACGCTTGAAAGAACTAGGACTAAGTTTTCTGGAAAAACAGACGCAGACAGTTCATTCCACACCTTGGCGACCCGCACCAAAAAGTAACTATCGGTTCGAATGCTTGGGACATCCACTATAAAGGGATGGAAAGCCTGTCTGCATTTAGTAGTCCGATGTAAGAAGGGTGTGGGTTCAACTTGATCAAAAAGAGCATTCGCGCACTCTCCAAAATGTAATCTGTAGAAGACTGCTAAACTGGCAACTTTCCGACGATGGTCGAGGCTTGGCAGTTTTTTGGTGGTGAGGTCATAGTTGTTAATAATTTTTCGCGCTCTTGGGTCAACTGCGTCCATCGTTTCAAGTTGGTACTTTGCAGAACCATCCCAAAGTTTACAAATTAAGTAGCTGTTCGGGCTGAAGTACCGTCGGACCTTCGAGATGATTTCCAACTCTTTGAAGCAGTTTGAGCCATGGACACAATTTATTGCCCGAAGTTTAGTTGGGACGATATAGTTTCGCCCAGAAGCCCTAGGTGGGCGGTTAAGGGTACAGAAATATTTGGAAAGTGGGCGTTAGGTCGAAACTGCTCTTTTTCACGGAGAATAAACATGCCTGAATTTTGACGCGCATTGGACATGTATCTCTCTACAACGGTGCTGTCATCAGCGTAACTAATAATGCCTGGGGTTAGCAGGTCATTAATGTGCAGCAAGAATAACGTTGCAGAGAGAACAGATCCCTGAGGTACCCCGGCATTAATTTCCATTATGTCAGAAGAGCAGCCGTATAAGACTACTCGAATTGACCGTTTCCTCAGAAAATCAGATATCCAGTCTTAGAGCCCTTTAGGTATTCCGTATGCTGGAAGCTTACTCAAGAGACCATCATGCCAGACCCTATCAAAAGCTTTGGAAATGTCTTAGGATACAGCTATAGCTTCACCGTGACCTTCCAAGGCTTCGCTCCATAAGTAAGTGGCATACACAAGATCTCCAGTCGAGCATCCACTGTGAAAACCATATTGGTTATTATTAAGGAGCTCGTTGGACTCAAGGTATGCCAGGAGATGATTGTTTAATACACGCTCCATAACTTTAAAAAGTATGGAGGTGATTGCAATAGGTCGGTAGTTGATAGGATCTGCACGGCTTCCCTTCTTTGGTACTGGTTGCACGTTAGCCAGCTTCCAGGATTTAATGACCTTTCCGGATTCCAAAGAGAGTCGATACAGGTGCGTTAGTAGGGGAGACAACTCGGCTGCACAGTGTTTTAACCCAACTGCAGGTATGCCATCGGGGCCGCTGGCCTTATTCACGTCTAAATTCTGCAAGCATTTAAGAACCTCCTTTTGGCTATTATGAACGTTACTCATTTTGGGTCCGAACTGAGGTAAATGGGGTGGGTCTTTACCTTGACTATTTAGTCACAATCTGCAAAAAGATTAGCAAAAAGGTCTGCTTTCTCTTTTGCGGTGTGGGCCAGTGAACCGTCAGGCTTCCTCAGAGGTAGCAGCGATGGGCGACAGAAGTTCGACTCAACCGACTTGGCCAGAGACCAGAAAGCCTTGCTTCTTGAAGGATATGACGCTATCTTGTCTTCGATGTGGCCAATGTGGTCAAAGCGAGCTTTCCTGATCACCTTTTTGCAAGACTTGGCGGCTGCATTGTATCTTTTCTTCAGTTCATGCGAATCCACGGCTTTGCTTCTGCGAGCGTCAGCCCAGGCTTTGTACGCTTCTTGCTTTACCTTTTCAGCTGTGAGGCAAGCAGCATTAAACCATGGGCGACCTTTGGTTTCAAGGGATAGGTCAGCGTAAGGGATGAAATACTCCATTGCTTGGCTTATCACACTTGATACAGCATCAGCGCAGCACGATGGATCGGTCGATGTAAAACAAGTCTGCCGCCAAGGATAAGACGCGAAAAAATGCCGCATCTCATCCCAATCTGCTGCCTTGTATCGCCATACTCGCCTAGCGCCTTTTGGGCGGGTGTCAGGCGGCGAGTACTACGACACAGATGTTACCACGCAGTGGTCGGATGTCCTTAAAGGCGCAGTTATGGACACCGAGCACCTGTCAGGATCAGTTGTCAGCAGAAGGTCTAAGCAATATGTAGTGTGGCCAGCAACGTCGGGGATGCGCGTGGGCTCGTGCACAAATTGTGAGAGGCCTTGAGTCGCGGAAAACTTAAAAGCCTCTCTTCCAGCGTGGTCAGTGTCCGGGTATAGCCATTGCCTGTGATGAGCGTTAAAATCCCCCAGGAACACCAACTGAGCTGAGGGAAAACTTTGCCAAACCTTATCTGCTGCATCGCTGAGTTACTCCATGAGCCTCGTTGTCTCCCGATCTATGACCCCCGCTATGTAACCGGTATATACTGGCGTAGACCAATTGGTCAAGGCTGGTATCAATGTAAACCCACATGACGGAAAAGTCCAGATCTTCCAAGTAACGGAGACGCTGACAACAGATTTCGTCACTGGCATACATGCACACCCCGGCGTTCGGGCGGTAATTGGTCTCCAAGATGTAGCCTGGGTAACAAAAGGTATGCCAAGTCTGACGGCGATCTGCGTCTCTATTAGGAAGAGTAGGTGAGGCCTCTCTGTCTCAAGATGGTGGTGGACATCGTTGATATTTGAGTGCATTCCTCTGATGTTGCAGAAGTGCACTTTACCGCCGTAGAACCTTACTCTTCTTATGACTTTTTATATTCGTTGTGTGAGTGAATAGAGAGGAGGACAGAAGTTGAGTGAAGCGCTGCAATTGGAATCAAGCAGCTTGCAATAAACAACGCACCGATGGGAAACTGGCTTGGAGACTGCGGGGACACCCCAACCCCCCGGAGATTGTCATCCGGTCCTCTCTAACCAGTCGCCAGCTGGCACGATGTAGCCTCCCGGGATGTTACGCGAGGTGGCGGGGCAGCCTTTCGCATGTGGCTAGCACACTACATGGGCCCTCTACTACCTGCGGTCGGCCAGCGGTGCGTTGTTTCTTCGGACCCCGCTACACTCCAAAACCAGTTACCTGGCGAGCCAATAAATGACGAGCTGAAGACAGTTCTCTGATGCAGCACGATTACTCAGACCTACCCTCCTCAATGGCTACACTTAACATCATGCCGGAACGCGACCATGTCACTTGGCGGCATGGTTTTGTGTACTGGGTGGTGACAAGCCACAGCCTAAGCCTACTACCAGAAGATACTGCTCGTTTAGCACCACCCAGGGACCACGTACAAGGCATCGAGGGCTACTGTAATAAGTATGGTTCAAATTTCGTCCATAGAATCCAATGCGAATGAATGTTTGATTCTAGAGATTCTGAGAAAATCTAAACTCTCAAAGAGCGTGGTCTTGAAATAAAAGGCGGAGAGAAGACTGTTGGTAAAGCGGTAGAGCTTACATTTAACTATAACTTTACGCAATATTAAAGAATTGGAAGGATTGTTACAAGCTTTGTCCATGCTAAATAGACCAAAGAAAACCAAAATATACATTTCAACTGATCTGTACTTATCATTATCTGCGCTATAGCTAAGTGCCAGAATTTTGCCTTATTATTACAAATAATAAATCATAATTTAGGTGTGTTCGCTATCTGTAGTTTAATATTGCTGTTTTCCTTGATTTTTTTTTCATTACTGTCTGTAAAATGTATTGTTACGTAAAAACACGTTATTGCTCTTTTTGTAGTTTTATAAATCTTAATTCGTATTATATATATATATTATATTTTATAGAAACGTCAGTAACAAATTAACTAGCAGTTTTTATGTTAGTTTTTTTCGACAGTACTTCTGTGCTTTTGTCAAACTTTTACGTAACTATCAACTCGCTATTCTCCTTAGGTTTCAGTTACCATATTGTTTCCTTTTTGCAATTCGAATTTTCTAACATTTCGATAAAACTAATAAAATTATACCTAAGTTTTGTAGCTCACAACGTGTCATAAACACATCACAAATATACGCGATAAAAACTTGAGCAAAATATTTTTCGGCAGAATGCCGGGGGATATTACGCGGATCAATAATAAAAATGTTCTTTCCATAAAAGATAAGAGCTAACATAAATCTTGTTCATTTGTCTTTGCCTTTGTTAGGAAAAGATATGAAATTTATGATAACGATTATGTTTTATATTGGGATTGGGGACAAAGGGTTAGGATCCAATCGCCACTTTTGTGAAAACCTGACTTAAGTGACTTATTGTAGGGATAAACAGTGCTATGCTACTCCCTTATCTTTCTAGATAAAATAAAGTGTACTCATTTAGGAAGTATAAAAAGGACTACAATTATTATTATTCATGTCCGTCCATTGCAAGCAACCACTTAGTTTTAAAATATGTTGGACAATTATTCAGGCTGAATTTATTTACAGAATAGATAGACCTAATTTTCTAAGTTCCTGCACGTCGCGTCACGTTTTTTCAGTTAACCAGTATGCAGTTTATACAGAATAATAAATATATCAATACTACTTTTATTACAGAAACGGAACCAGGAGGAGACCCTTTCTGAGAAATAAATGATTATTAACATCTCAAAACTTCTTCAAATCATGATCATATTGAATTATTTATTGATATATTAATGGCTACTTTAACCATAAAAATTATTATAATAACAAGTCAATTCGAATTCATAAGAAACAAAAAATAATTCACTCTATTATGTAGTGAGTATGGACAAATTTTTTATGGAGAAGCCATGAAAATAGAAAAAAGAGTATTCGAATTAATGTTACAATGGAAAACTAATATTTATAATCACATCAGTTACCTAAGCTACGGAAAATCTTTATGTACATGCTGGATTACTCACAAAAAGTCAGCTAATGCAAGTCATGTGTTGAAAATCGTCTTGACACGATTTTGTTCTACGAGTATAGTAGATTAATCATTATAAATGAGTTTTAAACTGCATTTACGGTGAATCAATTAGTTTCCACCTGTAATTTAGTATGCGATTAGTTAGAACAAAACATAATGACGTCTGCGCACACACAAGCGACGTTTGTCGGTTTGACCCGGTCGCCGGCGCGCGCGTCATTTGTCTTCATTATATATACCGTGGGAGGGAGGCTCGCTTCATACGTTTGATAACTGCGCTTGAGAACGCACGCGTTTCTTTCATTTCAAAAAGTCAAGTGTAAACAGTGATTGAAAATGTATACTAATCCCTTCGAGAGAAAACAATCTACCCTTATGCAAGCCCTTGACCGCTTTATCAAGGGTGATACGAAGGTGAGATTTGGGAAGAAGTCTTCAAGTTTCTGCAGGAGTTCGTCTAGCACGCCGTCTGTGAGTTCAATGACTTCCACCTCAAGTTCGGAGATGCCACAGTTCAGCAAGAAGAGATGAAAGACTGTGAATGTTGTGTGTTAAGTGAAATTAATTTGGCAGGAATCAAATACAAATACAGGTTGGTGTTGTTACTTATAATAAGTAATGAGTACTTACTAATAAGCTATTAAATGCCTGCCATTTAAGACATTTGTGAAGCTGTAAATCGTCATACCAAAGCCATATCGTTTTCCTCCCGTTTTTATTTTGTAGTAATTATTAATTAATATTTAAAGTATTTTGTATCTAAAATGTTTTAGATACAATGAAAACTACGCCTGTACGTTTTAATTGAAACAAAATTTTGCTTACGATATAAATTATTAGCATCTAAATATCTACATTTTTGACTACAAAGATTTTTTTGAACATTTTATTTTTCTCAAATTAAAAAGGTGTACTGAATCTAATGAGACCGCAGTTGTCTTATTTCGTAAAGGTTTAGGGGGATGAAACCATGATCGCCCGAGACAACTCTCTCTATCGCACGATACGAGTTGATGTGAAACAGATAACATTTGTGAAAATACCTACTTGAGCCGCGTATCGGCAGTTCACGATCATCTTAAAGCCTGTTTATGTTTGGTACTTACAGTAAAACCGAGTTATTTATTTTTTGTCATCAATTACTTGGAAAAGTTTACCCTAAGTCTTCAAAAGTACCGTAAGAAACCACCGATATATTCTACAGAAAGGTACCATTACGTTCTTTAATAAAATAAAACAATTATGTTTTTTGATAATTGTACATAGCAATTTATTTACCTGAAATATTATAAAAGATCTTTAACAACTTTTAAATGTTCTCTTTATATCTTTCCAGTTATAATTCTGTCAGACATAATAAAATATATATACTTTTTTTCTTCATTATGATTTTAAACAACTGCTAAACAGTACACTAAAATTGAAACGGTCTACAAGTTCAGGATGTTTTTCAGTCTAGTTAAGAATAAGGTTATCCGTAACTACCTTCAATACACATAACTAAGTTTATTCGCATAATTGAGTTTGCTTTTAAGTACAAGGAATATCGCAATAATTCTTTTGCATCTTATTTCTTAATTAAAATAAGTACCTATCACACGATACACAATACGCTATTGATCTTCATTACAATCAATGTAGTCTTGTTAATGTCAATCAACAGCTACTGTGGTCAGTTGCTTCGTGTTACAAGAGTGTAAAGAATGCACATCCGAGATGTAAACTATAAATTCTAATATGCACTCGCTAGGGAAGTGTCGAGGTTTTATTGTTCTGTCTTGTGTAGCACAAAAAATGGGCATTTGACGCCACCGTGGGTTGAACGTAACACGTAGTAATAAGTTTATGAAGTAATGAAAGACATATTATTTTGAAAGTGTTTAAATACATAAATATTATACTATCTTGTAATACGTATTACACGCACTACTTAGGTACCTCTATATCCAAACGTAACATAGAAATTGTAGAGCAATTTAACAATATATCACTTAAATGAATACTCGTTAACGATTTGATATAATGTTAGGTATTTTTACCTTTAGTAAAAGATGATAATGTTATAGGGTAAACCTGTTAGCAAGTAACAGGCCACACTTGATACTTTTAAATATTTTAGATCCGGGAGATATTTAACATGTTTTTTTTATATTGAATCTATTTATAACACTTTTGAACATTGCTTTTTAATTATCTAAAATGGTGTAGCATTTCGGACTTATGACTTTTGTAATTAACCTAATTATGGAACGACAATTACGAAACGACTCCAAATGCTTTATATGCCTTTTAATCTGAATCTGAGTGATTAAAATAAATGTAAAGTTTTAATTTTGTTCTTTTCTCAGTAAACTAAGCATGTAAAATGTTACTATGTGGTTTTATAATCAGTTGATAGCCAAAACTAGTACTTCGAAATTTTTTAACTTGCCATCAACCAAGGTTATGTGTAAAAGAGTATTATGTTGGAACTCAATTAACAAAGTACATTATTATTGTGATAATTTGCACTTGCAATTGCAGATTTGTACTATATGTAGGTTATCGTGAATTTATTTGGATACCAAAAAAGCTACTGTCCAAATCACTTATATAAATAAACTTCTTAGAATGAGCACAACGAAAAGCAAACAACGAAGTTTCGAATTTCTTCGACCCTCAAAAGCATCGTGTATTAATCTTTTTGACATGAACAGTATATCTATTTCGAAATTAAGTCATCAAGTAATTCCTACAACTCGCTAAACATTCGGAGAGTACAGTTCAGAGAAAAAAATATCTAAATTATAAATAAAAAGCCATACCAATGACTCCCATAATACAAAAACGACTTAAATAACCTGTCCTAAACATAATGCGTGGGTGTCACGGCATTAAGTAAGCGGTAATACTTACAATAAACTCTAAATGACTCCATAAAAAGCCTTTATATTAAGCATTTTTCTCGTTGTTCACAGATTCAGGATCAGTGTGGAGTATTGTTCCCGTGAGCTGTTCGTTAATAGAACGACATCGCGATATAAAACTTGTGGGATCATGGAGAGGGAAACATGGTACTGAACGAATATGTGTGCAATTGCATCAATAAATATATCTATAATAAGAACTGTATGTGTTTCATTTTTTCTCGTTAAAGTAAAAATAGATAAAAATTAGTTGTTTCATTGTGATATTTGTTGTTTTTTAGAAACAGTGCTAAAAATATGCGATACAAAAAATTTTTGTAATGAAACAAGTCATCTAATTCTTATTTTATTTAACAATTGTAATAAAATTTGAAATTGCAAAACGTGTTATATTCAAAGTTTGTCTGAATTCTACGATTTTGAGAGAAGCGAAGATCGACTGAAATACTATTTCACGCTGCCTTTGAAACGTAATCTCATTGCTGCATTACATAGGACAAGATGACGTCAGTAGTGTTGTTGTCCTAGTATTGAACCTAGTACATTTTTTCCTGTCTATTATTTAATCAAAAGGCCTTTTTTGAGAGAAATCTTACTTCTGAATAGCCTTTTAAAATTCAATAACTTATCTATAATAAAATAATCTTTCAAAATTAGGTTAAATTATGAAACCTTATTATTTAAGATTTTTTTTCTGCTTTTGAAAACGAATTTTCATAAAACGCAACCCGCAGAGGAAGAAGTAGATTATATTTATTAAATTAGATTATAATATTAAATAATATTTCAAAAATTAAAATACCTTTATAACCTAAAATGAAATTTCCTTAATACCTTGTGGTATTAAGTAATACAACAGTAGTGGTTACTACTAGTAGTAGTGTTTAGTGGTTGGTAACACCAAATAAAAAACGAATATAACTCAACATCACAACTAAAGTTCGAAGTCAAGATAAGGCTTTAAATGTTATAATCTAAAATTCATGTCTAATAATCGCTTGCGCATCCTGCTCAAGTCCCAAGCGACACATAGGTAGTAAACATTCTGTAGGTATGTTTTATCAACCGGATTATTAATAAAACATAAATCTGCGCTCATTTATACTACAATGATTAGAAATTCATACGATAGCATTCCTTGAGCAGAAGATCTGTTTATAGCGTTCATCAGTTTAAATAACACATTCTTTCCAATCACACTTTCCAGTATAAATAACACATGTATTCGATTTGGAATCAAGAATTACCTGGTATGCTTGGCTAGGCAGGAAGGTACAGTCTATTGTAATATGTTAGATTTTAGGCAAACTTTCGAAAAAAACAAAATATACGATAGTTCGTTTTTATTATTAACAATTAAGAGCTTTTATACAAATCAACGCTCTCCTAAATCGGTAAACTACAACACGCATATGTTCCGTTAGCTATAGCAAGGGAAAGTGTATTCCTTTAGATCGTAGATTACAGTGCATGCAGAGCCCTTAGTAAGCCAGATTGTGACAATCTTGAGTACTACGAATTGTAGTCTAATTACTATTTTAACCAACACGAGATCTAGTGGGCTTCGAGATCTAGTGACAGTTGCGTGGATACGTTCGTGTGCGCGTTTCTCGGTCTAGCGACTTTGTACTTCGAATCTGTGACAGGGGTAGTATACTAGACTGAATCTCGAACTAGAGGATTGAGGTGGGTTTCGGTGCGTTTGAAGAACGCTTCCGAGAGTTTTGAGGTGCTGTTGCACTGTAGGTAGTTCAAGATCTCTGTGCAGGTCCACGTTATGCACGTACCAAGGTGCGTTTGAGCCCTGGGGCAGAAGATATTTTGAACTACCTGCAGTTTGTGCAGGACGGAGTGTTTGGCGTGGGCAAATATTGGTGAGGCATATCATGACGGGTTAAACGCAGGTCTTATAAAGCGTAAGTTTATTTCTGAAAGACATTTTACTTTTTCTACCTAACATACTATGTAGGCGGCCAAAGTAAAAACGGGCGAGTTTCGTTACTCTATCGACGTGTGGTTTGAAAGAAAGCGTCTGGTCTAAGGTGACGCCAAGGTATTTGGTACTGCGCTTCCAGGGGATGGGAATGCCTAACATTCGGAGGTGGAGTCGGGAGTGCGAGTGCACTCCTTCGTGATATGAGGATCGAGGCACTTAACGCATCTGGGGGGAGCTGAGCAATTAGTCGCTGCGTGGCCGTACATCTGGCAACGGTGGCATTGCCCAGGGTGTCCACGACGGTAAGGACGCTCGACGGAAATACTTCAGAGTCCGCAGAGCCTCTCTAAATACCTCCCTCGAGATGGGATTTTTGGAAAGGATTACTAACGCTAACGGGAAACGTTTACTGTGGTTAGAGTGCATCTAGAGGGATCAGGTATAGAAGACACCGGGGCTTGCTTTGTGCACTTCTTGGAGCGCTTGAAAACAAGAGTGAACGCGGGCTCAGGTGAGCCGGTTAAAGTGGCGGCGACCGACGAAGCTTCGGACGTGGAGTCGGAATCGCTCCCGGGAGCGGTACTTTTCCTACGAGACGTGCGCGAGGACGTGTCCAACACACAGTCCATGTCGGAAAGCAAGTGGGACGCGGGAGGAGAACTAAAAACCTGAGGGGCCGAGAGGGTAGCCTGAGGGGCCGGGAACGCGTTAAGCGTTAATAAGGCCTGCGTGAAGACCTCATCAAAGATTGAGACACCCGACGCGGCGAGTGCCTGGGCAAAGGCTTTTGCGAAGTTTACTTAACTTTGCGAATCCATGAGAGAGGGTTGGGACTATAAATATATAAATGATGCGTAGGATCCCTAATAACCTAGCGAACCATAGCGGCTAATCTCCCTACCAGCGTAGGGGGGCTGGGGAAAATAACTTAAAACTAACCGTAGTTCGCCGAAGGCTGCTACCTAGAATCCTAAAAAAGGGTATGCAGGTAAAGAGATGACCGTGTTAGGATCAACCTTTACCGACAAAAAGGGCAAATGTACACGGAGATACACAAATATGATAAAGATAAATATGAAAATATAAGAGTTAATAAATAAAATAGTAGAAAGGAAAATATATAAATAAAAGGACTGGATCAGCACAAATTCAGTTATCGCCGTTAGGTATCCTTTGTACTAAATCACAATATTTTACGCTGGGTACACACAGCACTCAGCACAAGCACAACACAGTACAACACTTTGAAAACTAAGAGACTTCTTAGTCGCAAAGAAAATTAATCACTTCTACAGCACTCGGAGGAAGTAAGAAAACCCAGAAAACCCGTATCACGTAACCAACACGCTATACTGTGACGTCAGCAAACTGAGCGCCACTGAATAACGGGAAGAGACCGATCAATCGGAATGGTCTTGGAACGTTGTGACGGAACAAGCTCGAGTCTTATATATAAAACGGAAGTATGGTCTCAATATACCTGCTAATAGCATTTGTCAATACTGATTTACTCAAGTTATCATAAAAATATCTGTTTGTATATTAGTATATGTTAGCAGATATAATTGTTGATATATAGAATCTTTAAATGGAAGAAAAATTACATATAAAAGGATGTTGTGACGGAACAAGCTCGAGTCTTGTATGTGAAGCGGAAGTATAATCTCAATATACCTACTAATAGCATTTGACAATATTAATTTACTAAAGTTATCATAAAAATATCTGTTTATATATTAGTATATGTTAGTAGATATAATTGTTGATATATAGAATCTTTAAATGGAAGAAAAATTACTCATAAAAGGATGTTGTGACGGAACAAGCTCGAGTCTTGTATGTGAAGCGGAAGTATAGTCTCAGTATACCTGCTGGTGGCATTTGGCAATACTAATTTACTAAAGTTATCTTAAAAATATCTGTTTATATATTAGTATATGTTAGCAGATATAATTGTTGATATATAGAATCTTTAAATGGAAGAAAAATTACACATAAAAGGATGTTCAGTTAAATTCATTTACCTTGCTAAAGAATAAAAAAAATTAGAAAAAAATTATTAATTTAATATTGATATCTGGTTCTCAGAATTTATGTACTAATTTGACATAGAAAGATACATCTAATTAATGTTTCTAAAGGTTAAAAAGTATAGCAGTTTGGGACGCCTACTTTGTTATTAAGTTTCTCTTCCGTTGTTGATACGATCTTATGGGTGGTAATTATTTGCAGGAAAATAATTGATGATGCTTTCGCATTTACACATAGATTTTATTTATTCATTATTTATTTATTTATTTATTTGCTAAACAAAATAACTCTACAGTAGTTACTTTTATTTTGTTGGGAAACATGACTGGAGATTGTCGCGGGTGCGTGGTGCATGGTGCCCCGTGGGAGGGAGTTCGGTCTTTTGGGTATAAATAGGGCAGTAGGCCGGAGGCACGGGGTCGGAATTTCAGTCTCGGGGAATGGAAGTTTGAGTCTCGGTCGGGAAACGAAAGTAACCCAAAAGTTCTGCCAGTTTGTACCCAGTTTAATATTTAGTTTTTCAATTGTTTAAAAATAGAATATAGTGTTGTGTTGAACGTGGGTCCAGTCTTTAGGTGAGTGTTTATTTTAGTACACATTAATAGGGAATTTCGTTTTCAGGAAAGTTCTGCCAGTTCGTAGATAAAAGTTTAATTTTTGAGTATTTTAATATTAGATTACGTTATTGCGTTAGAAGGTGAATCCTGTTATAGAAGAGCGTTTATTTCGTTTAATACTGTAGGGTAATTTAACAGGGAAATTAACTTTTATAGTATTGATTTATATATTAATATTTCGTGTATTTTATTCTTTATAAGTATTTTATTATATATACTTATTTATATATGTAAGTATATATAGTTACATGTTATATTTTATCATACTTTGTATTAAAAGTAATTACGCACCCACACACAGAACACAATACATCTATAGGTACTGATAAACTAAAAATGCTCATTTGTGACGTTTTTATATTCGTCTAAATATAATGTATGTAATGCATTACAATGGTGAGATATACTAGAAGGTTATTTGATTGAGTCAAAATAATTTATTTAACACACTCAGCGTGCTAATCTCCAACTTGGTGAAGTTTATTTACTCTCCCTTTATCCTCATGTCAATTGGCTCACAACCACACAGTCGTTGAGGTCTCTTGTAACCATTTTCATTGATCTGACTATCTGTTGTTGCTACAAGGACGAGTTCCGGCTCATCAGACTCAGGGAGAAAGTTGGTTCAGGAACTTCTTGGCTGAATAATTGACAAATATTAAAAACTCACATTTCCTTCCTTCATTTATGTTCATTCTGCGACTTGTTATCTGGCATAAGACCAAACAGTGGTTGAAGTCTCTTGTTGTCAATTTCAATGATCTGAGCTTCTGGTGTTACGACAGGATGACACTCCGGTGCATCAGACTCAGTGAGGAAGTTGGTTCATGAACTTCTTGGCTGTATAATTAACAATGTCATGGAATGAATTATAAATCTATTTATTCCTCTCCTTCATTAATATATTTATTTCATGAATTATTAACGAACATAATACTAAAGTCATTGGAGTTTCTGGTTTCACTTTCATTGATCTGACTATCTGTTGGTGCGACAAGGACGAGTTCCGGCTCATCAGACTCAGGCAGAAAGTTGGATCTAGAACTTCTTGACTGAATTAATAACAAATATCATGAAATAGATATTAGAGTTACCCTTCCGAAAATGATCCAACTTGGAGATTACACTACTTAGATTAAATTAAAGTATCTGCAAGGTTTGGGTTTGTGATATAAATAACTTTATTCAAGATTGTGGAATTTATTGTTAGCTTTATCTATTCTTACAATCTCACCATATTCCATCCTCTACTTATCTTTATAAACTTATTTACTTACAAAGTATTTTTATTTTATCATTATTATTCAGTACTAACACTCGGGTGTTGGATTGGTGAATCCTGGAGAGAGAAATTCAAAAAAATGAAAGGATGTCTCTCAGATGACTAGGGCGAGGATAGGGGCCCTACTCACACCCATTTTTTTTATAAATTTCCAATTCATTTTAATTTATCAAATCCATTTCACCAGTTCTTTATTACCTCTTATTATATATTGTATGTATTTATTATATTATATATTTTTATTACTATAATAATTTACATTGCATTCTTAAAACATTCTTTGTTTCTTATCTTTGTCACATACCTCGGAAAAGAACTTGGTTACTATGCAACACAACGAAGAGTCCTACCCAACCTTAGACGATCACGCCAAATAAATATTGTATTTTTTATTGATAAATCTTTATATTGTGCCAATTACAATTTCTCATTCTGTAGTTTATAACTGAAGGTTTTATATATATTTTGAATAGGAAGTATTAGAATAAAGTTGACAGATATATGTTAGGTTTTATATTATATTTATGTGTCTATTTCAAATTTTTATTTATGACATTCCCTTATATGATCAGAGAGCAGATCAGGAAGGGGTGGTCGTTACAATTTGGTGCCGTGACCAGGATAACTAAAAAAGGGTAGATCATCAGTAAAATTAGTTACATATTACTGTGGTTTAGTATAGTCACCTCAGTAGTAGCTAAGTGTCTGTTGGTAGAATGAGTATTATTGGCATAATTTTTGATTAAAATGTATTTAAATTCTAGTGGCTTCAAGGCCACAATTTGTTGCTTGTGACCTAGGTCGAGGTTTGAAAATGTGACAAGGGTTTGAAATAAGTGGGGGCGACTATTTCAATGTTAAATATATTTAGTATTTATTTGTGTTTATATACATCAAGACAATTATATTATTTATTATTACACTGAAACATTCAACACACTGTTACTCCACCACACTAGTTAGTTTATATATTTTATTTATTTCTGTTATATATTTTGGATTCAACCATTTAACAGTTTAATGTTGAGTTCTTCATACATACTAGTTTACATGGCCTTTGGATGGTATTTTTCCTTTCTTCTTTAACAGTAATTAGCTGGAAGGTACAAGTAGTGAATTAGTAAGCAAAGTGGTAGTCTAGGTAAAACTTAGGTAATATTGTGAAGATGTTATATGTATATTTCTTCTTTGATAATTGGCATATTATTTAAATTTTAATTGTAAGTTATCAGAAAATTTAGGTAGATAGTTCTTGCATAGATTATAATTTTTGCTTCACTGTCTTTATTTTTAGCTACTTGTATTTATAATTATTTTTCATTGTTTGTATTCTTTTCAGCATTTATTTTATTTAACACTTTATGGTATTATGACTAGAGGTTAAAAGAGTAATAGATAGTAATATTATAATCCCACTATATTCAAATGTACTGTTTAACATAATATCAATTTTCTTTTTGGGTTTGATAACATGGTTCAATATATTCTGTCATTCTGTTAGAGTAATCAATTGATTGATCTTATTGTAGTTTAATTTTTACAGCCTTTGTTGATAGGTTATTTTAGAATTCTGAGGAGTTTTACAGGTTTGTTTATTAGATTTAATCAGATTTAGAAATGTTGCATATTAGGTTATGTAGTTAGGGAATGTAGGGTGTTTTAGTTCTTTTAATTACTTATTTAGGAAAGTTATTGTTTTTATTAGATATAGATTAGTTGATTGAATATTAAAATAACTACAAAATTTAATAGTTTATAATGACTGTTATATTATTTTGTTTTACTGGAGGTCTAGATAGGCAGTTCCAAGTTAATCGTAACAGGATCTTATTATGATTCGTATTACTAAACACAAAATGGTAACATAGTGGGCAATTCATGAAATGAAGCACGCACAATTCATAATTTGTAATTCGGTTGTTTATAGTTTTACAAAGAAATTCTTAAAATGTTTCATGTAGTATGAGTTGCGTAGGTGTCAAATAGCTGAATCATAAAAAGTTACCCAAGAGCAATGTTTGAAGAAAACATTGTATAAATCAAACACTCACTTGCTTCAAAATAAAATGTTTCAACTCACACGTAATTCAAAGGCCGAATAATAGAGCTTTTTCACATTTGACCACTTGAGTGGATATTTTTCATTAGTGTTAAACATGTACAAGTGAAGAATTTTAAATGTTACAACACTAGGTTACTAAAAACGAAGAACAAGACGTGTTAGTTTAGCGTGTAAAGGGATCCACTTGGAAAAGTATTCAAATAAATAATGTTAAGAGTTACGGCATTTAGTTACAGTTATTTATATTAGAACGTGCGTGCGTTTGTTTGTTTACTTTTTGGTTTTGGTTCCTTACCCTTACAGGAAGGCAAGGGATCTAGCCCATGCAACCTGTTGTTTACTTTTTTAATTACTTGCGATGACATATTTGTGAATAGTTGACAGTCAACTAAAACGAAATACTATTTATTTGGTTGGGTCATAATTGTCATTGGTTTAATGTTTGATTTTATTTGTGTCATGTGTTAAAAAAAATATAACTCTTACATTGTTTATAAACAATACTTTCACATCTTCATGAAATAAGGCGAGATAAAATATTCGGTACAATTACGGTTTTACTATTTTTTCGGTGTGACAATAATTTCAACAGAATCAAATATGTCAGTCAAATAAATCAGTTAGGCAGTCAATCAGTCAATAATGTTATAAAATGAATTGAATGAGAATTATAATTGTGCGTCTGTCGGTTTAAACGATTGAAAGGATTCTATTTACCGACCTTGTTGATTGAGTTTCCTTTTATATTTTCAGTGGAATGTTATTTCGGTGTTTATAATAGTATCTACAAAGATTATCATTTTTATAGTGTTAGAGTTAATATAAACTTTTTACAGACAAATACTTTGTTTCGTGTCTATCAAATTTAATTATCAATCCATTTTAGGTATTCAGTGAGTTTATGGGTAGTTATCTGAAGAGTGAATGATAGTGTTATTAGTTTAAACTTCATTTAACAATTGCGCGTGGGAGTGGATGAAATTAATCAGTGGTTTTTTTTAAATAGGTTTATTTGTTAGGAAGTAAAATTATTAGGTTATATACTGAGACGAATGAGTGGCGTAGTGGTTGGTGGTCCTGCCTCGTGCGCCGGGGATCCCGGGTTCGAGTCCTGGCTGGGGCGTTAGTTTGTGTGTTGAGTATTGGTGTTTGTTCACTGGTCAAGGTTGATGAAATTTTTGTGTGTGTTTGTTCTGCGTTTCCCCACCGTTCGCTGTATGGTGGCCCGTGGCATACAATAACGTTACATCATGCAGATTATACAAAACCATTATATTTGCAATCAAATAGTTCAGGAGTAGGGCATTAAGAGGAGCCGAATTAAGATGGACAGTGTTTTGTCCCGAAATTTATTACATGGAAGTTAATAGAAATAAATCTTTAATATCTGATAAAGAAAAACACATTGTAATAATCCAGTATCTAGTATCCATGACACAGGTTCTTGATGATGCTTGGTTTGGTTAGATAATGTGGTGTGATTGTTAGTAATATTTATTTATCATTATTTATTTATTTATAATAGGAGCATGGACAACAAGTATTGCATATATAGTTTTATATATTAATATTTTTCTAAATTTCGTAACGTCACTTTTTACCAATTAGCACGATTTAAAAGAAAAATGTATTGCTATTTTTATAGGTTTATATTATGTGTAGAAAGAATGGGTGGGTGACTCAAGTACTTTTTTTAGTTACATGATTAACTTTATAAAAGTTAGATTTATTATTTCGTCGTCTTATCACTTTCATCAACGTTTTACTTAACACTCACTTACATGGGGCATATATCGTACTAATTTTGACTGGGTTTTGCAAGTTTGATCATAGATCACATATTTATATCTGGAGGGTGGTTTTGGGTGGTCATTTCCGAAAAAAAAGGGGAGGGGTTTAGGTTGTTTCTTTTACTTAAAAATAAAAAGAATAATATTTATCTTGTAAGTTTAAAGGTGCCATTTAATTTTGATATAGGTATAAATACTTCCATTTGTTCCTTTCTATTGTAAATTATTACTCCAGTGAATTTCGTAATAATTTAGGGGGCGATTGTGACGGAACAAGCTCGAGTCTTATATATAAAACGGAAGTATGGTCTCAATATACCTGCTAATAGCATTTGTCAATACTGATTTACTCAAGTTATCATAAAAATATCTGTTTGTATATTAGTATATGTTAGCAGATATAATTGTTGATATATAGAATCTTTAAATGGAAGAAAAATTACATATAAAAGGATGTTGTGACGGAACAAGCTCGAGTCTTGTATGTGAAGCGGAAGTATAATCTCAATATACCTACTAATAGCATTTGACAATATTAATTTACTAAAGTTATCATAAAAATATCTGTTTATATATTAGTATATGTTAGTAGATATAATTGTTGATATATAGAATCTTTAAATGGAAGAAAAATTACTCATAAAAGGATGTTGTGACGGAACAAGCTCGAGTCTTGTATGTGAAGCGGAAGTATAGTCTCAGTATACCTGCTGGTGGCATTTGGCAATACTAATTTACTAAAGTTATCTTAAAAATATCTGTTTATATATTAGTATATGTTAGCAGATATAATTGTTGATATATAGAATCTTTAAATGGAAGAAAAATTACACATAAAAGGATGTTCAGTTAAATTCATTTACCTTGCTAAAGAATTAAAAAAATTAGATAAAAATTATTAATTTAATATTGATATCTGGTTCTCAGAATTTATGTACTAATTTGACATAGAAAGATACATCTAATTAATGTTTCTAAAGGTTAAAAAGTATAGCAGTTTGGGACGCCTACTTTGTTATTAAGTTTCTCTTCCGTTGTTGATACGATCTTATGGGTGGTAATTATTTGCAGGAAAATAATTGATGATGCTTTCGCATTTACACATAGATTTTATTTATTCATTATTTATTTATTTATTTATTTGCTAAACAAAATAACTCTACAGTAGTTACTTTTATTTTGTTGGGAAACATGACTGGAGATTGTCGCGGGTGCGTGGTGCATGGTGCCCCGTGGGAGGGAGTTCGGTCTTTTGGGTATAAATAGGGCAGTAGGCCGGAGGCACGGGGTCGGAATTTCAGTCTCGGGGAATGGAAGTTTGAGTCTCGGTCGGGAAACGAAAGTAACCCAAAAGTTCTGCCAGTTTGTACCCAGTTTAATATTTAGTTTTTCAATTGTTTAAAAATAGAATATAGTGTTGTGTTGAACGTGGGTCCAGTCTTTAGGTGAGTGTTTATTTTAGTACACATTAATAGGGAATTTCGTTTTCAGGAAAGTTCTGCCAGTTCGTAGATAAAAGTTTAATTTTTGAGTATTTTAATATTAGATTACGTTATTGCGTTAGAAGGTGAATCCTGTTATAGAAGAGCGTTTATTTCGTTTAATACTGTAGGGTAATTTAACAGGGAAATTAACTTTTATAGTATTGATTTATATATTAATATTTCGTGTATTTTATTCTTTATAAGTATTTTATTATATATACTTATTTATATATGTAAGTATATATAGTTACATGTTATATTTTATCATACTTTGTATTAAAAGTAATTACGCACCCACACACAGAACACAATACATCTATAGGTACTGATAAACTAAAAATGCTCATTTGTGACGTTTTTATATTCGTCTAAATATAATGTATGTAATGCATTACAATGGTGAGATATACTAGAAGGTTATTTGATTGAGTCAAAATAATTTATTTAACACACTCAGCGTGCTAATCTCCAACTTGGTGAAGTTTATTTACTCTCCCTTTATCCTCATGTCAATTGGCTCACAACCACACAGTCGTTGAGGTCTCTTGTAACCATTTTCATTGATCTGACTATCTGTTGTTGCTACAAGGACGAGTTCCGGCTCATCAGACTCAGGGAGAAAGTTGGTTCAGGAACTTCTTGGCTGAATAATTGACAAATATTAAAAACTCACATTTCCTTCCTTCATTTATGTTCATTCTGCGACTTGTTATCTGGCATAAGACCAAACAGTGGTTGAAGTCTCTTGTTGTCAATTTCAATGATCTGAGCTTCTGGTGTTACGACAGGATGACACTCCGGTGCATCAGACTCAGTGAGGAAGTTGGTTCATGAACTTCTTGGCTGTATAATTAACAATGTCATGGAATGAATTATAAATCTATTTATTCCTCTCCTTCATTAATATATTTATTTCATGAATTATTAACGAACATAATACTAAAGTCATTGGAGTTTCTGGTTTCACTTTCATTGATCTGACTATCTGTTGGTGCGACAAGGACGAGTTCCGGCTCATCAGACTCAGGCAGAAAGTTGGATCTAGAACTTCTTGACTGAATTAATAACAAATATCATGAAATAGATATTAGAGTTACCCTTCCGAAAATGATCCAACTTGGAGATTACACTACTTAGATTAAATTAAAGTATCTGCAAGGTTTGGGTTTGTGATATAAATAACTTTATTCAAGATTGTGGAATTTATTGTTAGCTTTATCTATTCTTACAATCTCACCATATTCCATCCTCTACTTATCTTTATAAACTTATTTACTTACAAAGTATTTTTATTTTATCATTATTATTCAGTACTAACACTCGGGTGTTGGATTGGTGAATCCTGGAGAGAGAAATTCAAAAAAATGAAAGGATGTCTCTCAGATGACTAGGGCGAGGATAGGGGCCCTACTCACACCCATTTTTTTTATAAATTTCCAATTCATTTTAATTTATCAAATCCATTTCACCAGTTCTTTATTACCTCTTATTATATATTGTATGTATTTATTATATTATATATTTTTATTACTATAATAATTTACATTGCATTCTTAAAACATTCTTTGTTTCTTATCTTTGTCACATACCTCGGAAAAGAACTTGGTTACTATGCAACACAACGAAGAGTCCTACCCAACCTTAGACGATCACGCCAAATAAATATTGTATTTTTTATTGATAAATCTTTATATTGTGCCAATTACAATTTCTCATTCTGTAGTTTATAACTGAAGGTTTTATATATATTTTGAATAGGAAGTATTAGAATAAAGTTGACAGATATATGTTAGGTTTTATATTATATTTATGTATCTATTTCAAATTTTTATTTATGACATTCCCTTATATGATCAGAGAGCAGATCAGGAAGGGGTGGTCGTTACAACGTCCGTACCGGGCGGCGATCGGAGCGAGAATTTGAAATACAAGCAGCGCGTGCATTAGATTCTATATCAATTTTAGACATTTTTAAAATGATTTTGTAGAAGCGTTTTTAAATAGACTTGAATAATATTTCCGTTTTATTTCCTTAGTTACATCTTTGTAAGTAATAAGAAGTAAAAATTATTACTTTTGTAACAATACAAGTGTATCGAAAACTGCGACAAACTAAACTGAAATTCAACTTTTTCACGCTTTGATTTTATGTTTTAGCCTTTATAAAAAATAATATTTTGTACTATTTTCTCTATAGACTCTTGACGTTGACGACAAAACAGAGACCTTAACAAACTTTTCTTTTTCTGTTTGTATCATTTACTTTTATACTTATCGAACGGCGTACGAACAATGAATTCCTACTAAAAAACTATCTGAAGAAATGAAAATTTTCTCAATACATGTTTTAGACGATAAAATTTTGAATAATTTGAACTCATATTTCGATGTATACGTGTAATATTTTGATCGAAAACGAACACTGCAGAGTCCTAAAATTGCACGATTTTGTGTAAACGCTCTTAATGGCTGGCGGCATAGATTTCTTTTTGAACCATTTTTTCAATTTAGCAAGTGAGTGCCAAAATCTTTTCAGTTTCAAACTTTACTTAATTTTCAGATAAGACAAATGATTTCATTCTGAATTTGGATGAGCACATTCAACATAGTGAGGTGAAAGACAAACGCCTGCCAATCGAAAATTTAAAAAAAATACAAAACGAATGATAAAAAGTTTACAATTTTTTAATGTCCATTGTTTCATCTAATTACCTATTAATGTATAATAAATATAATATTTTAAAGCTGTTATGCAGTATTTTACAATTTTCTATAATATTCATTATTGAATATAGCCAACACTATAAGATATCATTTTTGGTGTAATCCTTCTTTAGATGATATTTTATTTATTATCATTATTCTAATGTTTATAACCAGTGACAAATTACCCAGGCAAGATATTTCTGGGCTCCAAAAGAGTATTTTAAGCATGGGCATCGTAAAGCGTCTTCAGGTATACCCTGGATGTACTCTGCCGCATCTAGGAACAAAGTACGAAGTAGATTATACAAAGTATCAAGTAATATTAAAGCCATGAGTTAATGAAAATGTCATTTTATTCGCATTCAGCTAAATCAGGAGAACATTTAAAAATTATAATTTTCTTATTCTGTTATTAAGAGAGTTTATGTGCTTGGATGCGAATCGTAAGATGCTGTCAATAATTTATTATGTGTTGAATTTCTTTTCTTTGATTACTCGCATGCGGTTTACTATTGATGTACACACTTTTTTCAAATCCATAATTTGAGCTTTTAAATTTTTTTCTGATCATTTTTAATTATTTCATCTTCGGGTCTTAAGAGGTAAGATTAATTTGAATCCGGTTGCAAAAAAAATTAATATAATACTACTACGTTTGTTGTTAGAACTGCGTTGCTTTGAGAGCGAATTCCTTTTTGTATTTTTTTATTAAAAAAAACCCCGGTTATGTCTAAGTCGTAGACAACCGTTTTACCTCTACCTCAGGCTACCTCTTTTCGCCACATAATAACATCACACAAACCATGCTAACAAAAGCCAAATAATCTGAAGTTAGTATGTTTTTCTGTGAATTAACTCTGAAGCTCTTCGTAAATACATCTGAAACTTTAATATCTTAAGTGCTCGCCAACAATAAGTTGATACAATGCGCTTGTCTTAAGGACTAAGCTGGTACTTAGAACCGAGTAAAGCAATTTAAATTTCTAGCTTTACAACATAAACCTTTAAAACCGTTTTGTCCTTTTATTGCTTATTTAGAAAGTTATAATTGAAATGGTAATCCACTTTTGTCATTACGATTAGACAATGATAAATATTGGATTGAAATAAGTTGGAGAAAACCCTTGCCATAGTAAACACAAAAATTTTGATTAATAAATAGTAGTGAAAAATTATCACGTTGACATTTAAACATTTTATTATTTGGATGACCACACATTAATGCATTTTTAAATAAACATACATTATGAATATTTAAAAATTAATATAAATTATGATGAATATGCTACGAGTATAAGGATACAAACATGGCTCATTAATTGCTTGACAAAAAGTTTCAGTCTCCTCGACATAAGTTACTACAAATACCTATTAAGTTGCCTCGTAGAATAAATATCAGCGCAAATCAAAGTAAGGAAATTAAGCATGAAAATGTCGTGACCAAATCATAGAATTGCTCATTTCATGAAATGTCATTAATCGCAAACGTTTCAAGATTTTTCATCGACGATAGGTCGTATCGTGATATTTCCTTTTTTACAACCTAATCGATATCTGAGCTGAACGAAGTGAGCGTGGTGCGGCAACACCCAGTGACGCGCCATTATAAAAATTGTATTAATAAAAAGTATAAAACAGGCCAAAACCTTTTAATAAAACGACAAAATCAGCTAATTTTACCATCCGTGTGCTATATTGACACATTAACATAGCATTTTCAGCGCTTCTATCGATTGATTATAGAAATCAGTTTAAAATATGATCCAATAAACTTGGCCAATTCATGAGATAGCCGCGCCTTTATTTGAACATATTGACAAACTATTTTTTTTTCATTGATCTGGCCAAGGCATAATGTTGCCAACTGACATTTCATGATGCGGGTTACTCTACGATATGGCAACAACATAAACACCCTTAACATGTACATAAATACACGTAGACTTATTTCCATTGTGTTCGATTATTAAAAAACACACAGTTAGTGAGATAGATAAATAAACCACATGACATACATATTCTGATTATCATAAAAGTGTATGTTCGGCAAAAAATCACAAAGCACAATCATTTGGCCACAGTTGCCTTTTACGGTACCTAAAACTTAAATTAACATATAAATTATGGAATAAAAATAAATGCAAACATACAATTTGTGAGGGTGCGAATAACCAGGGTAGGCAGCGGCCTCTTAAGGAAATAATAACAAATATAACCGCTGTTTTAAACAGATACAACATTTTCCGCACGTTTTTGTTCTGAGCTGCTGTAAAGTTATATGGATAAGGGTTTTACTGGGCTCAATGATACCTAAAGGAATTTTGTAAAAATATTCAAAATGTTTTTTGAGCAGCTTTCTGCGGTAAAATCTAGATAGATAGCTGTAAAAATATAGATAGCTGTCACACTTCATTATAGGTCACCATAGATCGCAATTTGAACTGGAAGTCACATATTGATGCATTATGTAAGAGATTAAGAAAACTTATATGTATCTTTAAAAAAATCAGACACATCAGAGAACCTACTACCATCAAAATAGTATACTATTCATTGTGCCAATCTATAGCGACGTATGGTATTACAGTCTGGGGGAGTGCTGCTAAATCCAATCTTATTAAAATAGAACGCGCACAAAGAGCCGTAATAAAAGTATTAAAGTTTAAAAGGTTCGATTACCCAACTGATAAACTATATAAAGAGTTTTCAGTTTTAACTATTCGTCAGTTATTTATAAGAAACTTAGTCTTGCGGCAACATAAGATTGAACCACCACAGGATGTTATTTTAAAAAGACGCTTTTTTACTGTTTATAGAGTACCCTGTTTTAAAACAATCTTCGCTCGTAACTGTTTTTCAACTGGTCCTTGGTTGTATAACAAACTCGGCAAAATAATAAAACAATCACTTAGAAACATAACTTTTCGTACTTTCAAAGTATCTATCCACATTGGACTATGAATCCACTGAGATGTTTATGAGGGTATGATTTATATATAATAAATATACATTTTATAGAATATATCTTATAGAATATATATATATATATATACCTATATATATATATATATATATATATATATATATGTATATATTTATTATTCTATTATTATATCATCTATTATATTTAGTCATTATGGTTTATCGATTTATAATTATTGTATTTTTCTAATTGTTTATATTGTGATATATAGTTTAAATAAAAATATAATACATATTATAATGATATATAGTATTCTTTTGTATTGCATTTCTAAGTATTCATAATCCCAATTTTATAAATTTCCTTTTAAATATGCTGCAAGTACAATACTTACTTTCTTTAAAATACTTCAAATTATTATAACAATGTAAAATGGTATTTAACACGTGCTACATTTTAATTTTAATAAATAATGTATCATAAGAAACGAAACATCTGAATATTTGCATATACTGTATCCATGCGTCATAATTACAATGCTTGGTCACCTGAGACGACGACACTATGCTGCCGCAACACAGTTTTTACTAGTGCGGGGGTACTTGCCAATGTCGACTGTTGCCATCAATACTGTGCAACATTTTAGAACGTTAACTTTGAACAATAACGGATTACCCATACATGAGTAGGAAGGGTACATTTATGTTTAGGTTTCCCATTACTTTGTTTTACTGGTTTTTTAACATAATATGCTTGGTTAATTTTGCTCAATTTTACGTATAAAGCCGTTGAATATGTATCGTTAGATATAAAGGTAGGAACTCATTGTAATCTATATTCAAACTTAGTCAAAAATGTAATTGTGTGCAAATTTGTTTTTATTTTTTTCATTTGGATTTGTTTTGGATCATTCATTCAATCATACTTACCTATGGGTTAAAATAGAATATAGAAAGTATTAGGGATTTATCAAGCATGAAGTAATGTTTACTGTTTTTTGTTGGGTTAGGTTAGGTATTTGTACATTTATTTAAAATAGGTAATTCATTGACCTATGTTCGTTCACTATGTTGTTGGGTAGAATGGTTTTGTAAAACTTTACTCACCTGGAGAACTAGATAATTAGAAGAATTGTGCCTTTTTAAGTTATGTTAAGTAACAGTATGTTGTAATTAAGTTCTCTTTTGTTTGCATAGGAAAAATAAATGTTTACTAAATGTTTACTAAATTTAAACTGTAGAATGTAATGTTTTTTTTTTATTATGAACATTATACGACAGAAAGTTTGTAAATTTTATGAAAAAACTTGATTATCGCAACTGTGATCAATGCGATGTAGTTCATAATGTGCGGCATTTGTAGGTCGAATATGTCAAGAAGCAGACCGAGAGACAGTCTCGGCTGAGTGTGGTGAACATGTCGTTGATGAGTGTGGGCCTGTTTAACAGTATTTTGTCTGAACTAACCTCGGACGCTGTAAGGCTCATTTAAGGTATGGTCATCGTTTTATTTATTTTTGTTTTTGTGTAAATGGAATTTAATAGGATTGACATATGTAACTGGAGGAAATCCCAAAATCAATAGAGATTTTAAACAACCTGGAGCATAGCCGGTGACATATTACTGCATCGTTCACAAATTGTTCTAACGGTGACTTCGAACAAAAACATTATTTTTATTATTTCTGGACCTAACTATAACCAACAGTTTATCAATTTACAAAAGGACTTAAAATTCTCAGCAGCTCACAATTAATTTCCTATATAAAGTATGTTTAAAGTTAATTGTAGTATTTTTGATGTTGTAACGGAATGTACTTCTACGTCGCATAACATTATAGAGACTCGATTAAACACGCTAGGGTTGTCATAACACAATTAGAGCTATCGCCAAGAGTAGTTACGTTACAGATTAGACGGATATTTACCAAGAACAGACGCAACATTTGCCTGCCCACATAACGGCAACTTAAGATATAATTCCACCTACTTAGGTGCTTACATAGCAACATGAATGGACCTGGCAATATTCACCCCTCACTGCAACGATTTAGTTACATTCGAGTAATAGGTATTCCATGGATCGATGACCTCGGTGATTACTAAAAGAATTTGTCCCATTTCAACTATCATAACATTTAATTTAACAATCTAATTATTTTACAAAACTCTTAACGACGTATCAATCCACTGTTGCTTTCTAGCAACAGGGCGTTACTCAGATAAATATCTATTTCTCTCCATTCCGTTTGATTCAGCCTGACCGCACGTTCAATGGGCCGATATATTCACATACCGCTCTAAAGTCAACAAAAGCCCGCTCTGATTTATGTAGCGTAGATAATCCCCAGCCAGTCGAAATCTTTAAGCTAACACAAACATGTGCTCCGAAGCTTGCGTTGTAAACGATAAAGTGAAACCACATTGTGTACGGAGGCCTGGTGCAGAGACAGTGAAAGCATTGATTTATATGATTAAGTTTCAGATTTTGTTCCATGAAAAATCCATTATTACGATTATCTAAAATTATATTAAGTACTTACTAAACTAAGTACAAGTTACAAACATGATAAATGGTAAACGAATCAATGTTTAACGAAATATTTCCAAACAATAAGTTTACATTCACGCTGTAAAAAAAATCCCAAGACAAACAGACCAACTGTATGGCCCCAAAGAAAGCAGAGCTTGTGTTATGGCTGACCATATAGCGATCTGGGGGGGAACCCAGAATAAACATATTTTATATTATGTATATTATATCATCCTTGTCCATATATAATTAACCTTGACCCGAGAACAGAAATCAGTGTTCATCACACCAATGAATGCCCCGACTAGACTCGAACCTGGGACCTCCAGCGTATGAGGCAGGGCTAAGACCCACTATGCCACTGGGCCGTCGTGGCCATCACTAATGTGATAATTATTTTGTGGACTTGTGAAGTAAAAAAACATACCTCCTGCATGAACAGGGGTAAGAAATCTTCCGAGATAATCATAATAATATTCAAACCATTTCCGCTACGTACATTTAGTCAACATCTAAACACATTTATTTGTTATTAACCTAAAGTAAAAATAACGTTAATTTATTCATAATGGCATCCGAATTAACTTTGCAAATCTGATTTATTACTGTGCTGACGTCCGTCTTTAATAACATGCATCGCAGTTTCTTTTATAAACTAAAAACAGATATAAAGTATAGACTACGCATTCCTTTAAGATAATTTTCAATCTATTGCTCAAACAAAAGAGATTTTCTGCTGTGCAAAGGTATTCCTTAAGGATCTCCACACTGGCCGGTCTTGAACAGATCGATCGCCCACGCTTGCGGCATTCAATTAATGGACACTCAGGAGAGTTACTGCCATTGAATAACGTATGGGTATGCGAATACTGCGTAGAACTTAGAACTTGACGCATGAGGAAGGTTGATTAATTTTTTATACTGCGCAGGAATGTTTACAAATATAATTTTTTATCTCTGCATCATAAAAAATTAAAATCATTTTATCTTGAAAATTCCCAAAAAAAATCGCTCAACGTTCGTGGGGGTTCACTAGTTAGGTGTGGCAGTGTCCTCTCACCTGGCATCGGCTTTACATCTTGGAGGCGCACCCTCATACCACCATTTCGGTCGCAGTGTAGAAACAGTTACTTATTTACTTAGGATAGAAATACCAAAATATCTTTACACCTTATTGAAACTAGTAAGATAGTATTTTATTTAGTTCATGTAGTTGGGGTTCTTTTTGCTTCAACCTTTGAGCATCACTGACTTTATTTGACAGAAAACTAATGTTCTTAAACTTGGTTACGATTTGTTTCGAAACAATACAAATTGTTTAGTAACACATTGTTAAGTAACTATTTACACACAAGGAGTATTAATATTCTAAGGACCACAGTGCAGACATTTTAGGTTAGTTTTGATCTTGTTGCCATAAGATTGTCGCCAGTGGGAATGTGGGTAGGAACAAATGTAAATTCTATTTCTCTAAGTCGCGAAAATGTATGTGGGTAGTTAATTCAAATTATTCATAGGCAGAACGGATTGAGAGAGGGGAGCATGCCGCGAGCGGGACTTGAGCCCCGACCGGCGAAAGCTACAGAGCTGTCAATTGGTAAGTGATTTTATATTTCACTCTCACCTTTATTTGATAATTTTATAATGTTGTCTATAATATTGCGTGTATTATGTGTGTGTAACCGGTGTGCCGGCCTGCTTGCGAGCTGTGATCAGCTCAGACCACATTGAGATTTACCAGTATCAGATTATAAACTAGGCATGGGGTGGCTATAGGGGAGGTTGGAGGCCACTAGGGGTGCAACCCCAAATCGTATCAGCTCAGATACCTATATCTTCAACCAGGAAGATTAGGTACAGGCTATAACCAGATAACCAGATACCCAATACTTACATACTTAGAGATTCGTCCAATACCATTTAGGATGTATTTGACGACAGCGTGTGTGTATCCATAAGATCAGATAACTTTCGTGTCAGTTAATGAGTATCAGATTCAGATCAGATTGAGTGGACAGGGCCACCCCTGTATACATAAGAAATATGCCACTGAAGGAGTGTAACTCCTATTCAGGACCACTGATTAGTGGTCACGACGAGTGTTTACTCGATTCAGATTCAGAGACGTGTGCACCTGAGGTGCAGGTACGTATATCTGGTGTGTAATAATTCGCAACTACAGATACCAGGTGGTTGACGACATGGTGGAGATGCTGGGATTCAAAGGAGTGCCCATAAAGTTACCTACCTAGTAGTTTAAAAGTGTGGAGCATAGATTTTTAAAACTCGTTCTCAAATACAACAGATGATTTGAAGTTCGGAATTTGAAATATCACGTTTATTTTTTAGTATTATGTGGATTACTTTTAGTGAGGGTATTTTTATTTTCTTTCCCACGAAAATATATGTGATAACTATGTTTAGAGTAAAATATACTTTAAACACATTTGGTTACATTCTATATTGCCATTTCAAATTTAAGAACTTGTCAAAAACATACCTCCTGAACACCTTGTGTCGTAGTCATTCGTGCGTGATTTTGAAGTGATTGATTTGTAAACCTTGGAGTGTAAAAAAACGTATTGAAATGTATATATTTTTTTTAAATTTTTATGGTTTACGTCATAAACAAATCAAATACATCGTTATTAGCAAAATAATGGATTTTTATTCAATTTTTAAAATTTTTGTACAAAACTACTTTTAAAAAAATCGATTGCTCAGTTTTGAAAGCAAATTAATATAATGTGCAAAGTTATACACAAATTAGAATAATATAGTTATTTAAAGGCATAATTTTTATACATAGCTCTGCTACAAATTTTCAGCGAAATAATGACTTAAACCGCACGCGCCGTTTTCGCGGCAACTTTTTACGCAGGCCGTGACAGACATGACGTATTTCGCAAAATGGCTGCTACCAGACGAGAGGTTAAATTGATATATGAATCCGTACAAGCCCAGCGTGCTCTGGATAAGTTAACAGTTTCCGCTACCGATACTAATGAGTTAGATTTAACTGAGAGTAAACTTAGAGAAACCAATCAGAAATTTGATTCTGAAATACATCATTTTTGTAAATTATAAAGTGAGCCCATTGTAGACGAAATCAGTCTACCCATATTAAAGCTGAAGATATAATATCTGAGATTAATGTTCGTGTCAGGCGTAACAATCAAAATAGACAAACATTTTCTACCGGAAGTGACCATATCAGTATACTATAAATTACTTAAGTGTTATCAATTAAGGGACCAGTTTGCTTCAAATGACGATAACTGAAACATTAGTGATGTGGATAAGCTCTTGTATCTTCAGTCAGTTCTTGCGCGCAAGCACAAAGGGCTGTTGTAATGTGAGTTCACGAGGACTTGCATTACAAACCACCGAAATGATCATCTCTGGTGCTCCGTAAGCCCAAATGCGGTGCGTCTAAATTCATTTCAACATACATTTTCAGTGAACGTGTGGGCAGCTATAACCAACGATCGTTTGATAGAAGTTTTTAAACAACAATAACTTTTAAAGATGTGGCCATAAAACGGTAAATTTAGTATTGAATTATAGTTTAGCCTCAAAATCTATTATTCTAGTACAAAAAAAAAAGAGAAGTGGTCATATGAGCTGTTTTTACTAAATTGCATTTTGTTTTATAATAATAATAAACGTTTATTTCCAGAAATTATACATCGATATCAATATAAAATAATTAAATTTTGTTGAGATATTTTTATTTTGTCAGTTTCGTTAAAGTTAAACTTTTTTTATACAGTTAAGCGACAGACAATATTATTGCTCTTTGAATAAGCCTATTTTTATCTCAGTGAGACCAACATTATGAGGGATGTGTTGTTTTTGTACACGCACAAAGAAATTTTTTACAAAAAAAAATGTCTCCCGCTAAGAGAGGGAGGGGGTTGGGCCCCAAAGTAGTGTATTTGTGTGTGAAAATGTGGTATTAAACGTACCTAGAATATCGCCAGTTCATAAACGGACACATTGTATAGTAATGTTCGAGATCGCAAGAAAAGGCTAGGCAATCGGTGTTATAACTGCTTTGCACAAGAACATACCGCAAACAGACAAACCTCCAAACGCAAATATAGACAATGAGACAAGTTTGGTCTACACAATAGAGCGTTACATCCTACAAAATACCCAGTCAGAAAAGTCAATTCAAACAAATAATTTGCACGTTACAGGCGAAGTTGGAACCGCTTTATTGAAAACTTGTATTGTAAAGATTAGTTGTGTAGATAAGCCTTCTGTGTCGTTACAAGGCAGAGTACTGCTTGACTGTGGTAGTCAGAGGTCTTATGTTACCGAAGCTACAGCTAATTTCTTGAAGTTACCTATAATAGAAAAAACGAACTTATCTATATTTACATTTGGTTCGAAGTCTCCCCGTCAAGTACAAAGTCCCGTTGTTGAATTCATTGTTACTGCAGGAACAGGTTTACGTCAAATCATCTTTGCTAATGTAGTGCCTCACATAACAAATAGTTTCAAACTCCATGCCCAGCTACAGTGCTTAGCGATTTTACATTAGCCGATGATGGTTCATGCGGTGATAAAGTAGATGTTTTGATGGGTAAGGATTATTATCATTCTTTTATGACAGATGGTAAAATTCTAATAAATAAAGATTTGTTTTTGGTTCATTCACATTTCGGGTAGCTCTTATCAGGTAAATAGTCAAAAGTCTGAATAATTCAGATCAATGAATCGTTCTCACCTATTTTCATTCACTCTATCTTTGATAATAAATATAATAAACCCGATTTACCTTTCTGAGACTATTCAATATAAATATAAAAGATATCATGTTTAGTGGCCGTGGACTGAATCACAACCAAATCTACCAAGTAACTTAGGTTTAGCGTGGGGACGTTTGAGTAGTTTTTTGAAACGGATTGATGTTACACAAGTTATTGTCTATGATAAAATCATTAAAGGTCAGTTACATAAGGCAATCATAGAAGTAGTATCGAACCCTTCAAAACATCACCCCACCCAGTTAATTACCTGACTCATCATTGCATTTATAGTCAAGAAAAACGTAATAAACTTCGTATATTACACCTCAGCTGAAACCGGAGAAAATAGAAGTTTATACGAATGCCTCTAGTGAGGACCGTTAATATTAGAGGATCTCACAGGTTTATGGATTTTTAGAGAGGATCCTATAGGTATCATAGCTGATGTAGGGAAAGCCTTTTGACAATTAGATTAACAAAATACGGACAGAGACGGACGTAACTCGTTTTCTTTGGTTGAAGGATATACGTCGTGGATTGAACACAGATAATTTGGAGCCATATCGGTTTTGCCGCGTACCATTTGGAGTTATTTCTAGTCCGTTTTTACTTAATGCTGCCATAAAATATAATTTAGGAAATTCAAATAATTATCTTATGAAACAACTAGCTAATGACATATTATATGTTGGCAATATAGTTACAGGAGCTAAAACTGCCACAGAAGAATTACAATATATAAATTAACCACTTATCTATGAATTTTACGAGATATTCTCGTAAATATCTCGGGATATCTCGATATCCCGGATAACTTTATAGCTCATGATGGTATCTAATCTCGTTAAATAATGACATGGGACATTGACAGTGGTCTACTTTATCTGAAAGACAATCTTAATGCAACTTACTTTGACACAGTTAAGACAAAACGTAAAGTGCTGAGAGTTCTCGCTACCATATTCGATCCTTATGGTTTGGCAGTGTCAATCTTGCTTCCTTTAAAATTTTATTTTCAGAACTATGGGAGTATAAGATAAAGTGGGATGAATAGTTGAGTAAAGATCTTATTTCTGAGTGGCGTGGAATTTCTTTTAAGCTTTGTAATATAAGAAAGATACGAGTTGATAGATATTATGGGAAATGTCTGTATACATTTAATGTTGACAAAGACATTCAGTATGAATTACAATGTTTTAGCAATTCTTCTTCGGTAGCTTATGCCGCGGTTGTTTATTTACGCAGTTCTTTAGGTACTAATAAAATTGTCCAATTTGTTATTGGCAAATCGAGATTAAAACCCTTTAAAGATAAAGACAAATACATATCCCGAGATTAGAGTCGCTTGGCGCGCTTATAGGTTGTAGTCTTGTAAAGTATGTTACTAAATATTTACGTTTAAAAATTAAGTCGTAACACTTATGGACAGATAGTACGATTGTTTTGAGTTGGTATAAATTGCATAAACTACTCTCGCCCTTTGTTTCACGTAGAATTACTGAGATTAAAGAGAATAAAGATTCACAGCTGCGATTTGTACGAACCCAATTCAACCCAGCTGATGTAGGAACTAGACCGAAACATACGGATTAATTTCAAAGGTCTAGATTTTTTTAATTGTGACGCAACTCAGTGGCCCGAAGGTAGAGATAACGTAGATAATAGTTTTCCGACCGGGGAGGGTCTAGAAAATATTGTTATAACTACTAATGTACACGCCAATTCATTGATAACTGACATTATTAGAACATCGGTACCTGAAAATAATGATAGATTAAAAATCTCAATTGATAAAGTAACACAACAAATATTAGATATTCAAAACCGATATTTTTCCAAAGAAATTGATGCATTACCACGGACTTAACTAGATCACTCATATATGTATAAAGATGATAAACGAGTTTTAAGATGCAGAGGACGATTATAATACTCGAATTTAACTGAAGATCAGAAAGAGCCAATTTTACTGCCAAAACATTCTTAGTTCACACATAAAACTATATTGGACCTACACGTGCAGAATTACCATGTAGGCGTATCTCATACATTATCTAATATAGAAGTACTGGCAGCCTCATGGCAGATCGGTTGTGCAAAGCATCCTCAGGAAGTGTGCACAATGCATGAAATATGGTGGTAGTCCATTTAACCTACCAGAGATTTGCCAAAAGGTTTACATTTAATGTAGCGTTTACATTTACGAGATCACATTACTTCGGTCCTCTCTTAGTAGATGAAGGAACACAGCAAAAGCGTTGGGTCGCCCTTTTTACATGTTTGTCAATCAGGGCGACTCACATGGAAGTTGTTAAAGATTTATCGGCAGAAGAATGTGTGCTAGCCCTAAGAAGATTCATTGCTGTTAGAGGTTTGCCACAAGTTATAATATCGTATAACTTCAGTTTTAACTTACCGCTGAATTACTGTATCACAAACAACGTACGGTGGAAATTCATTCTAGAACTGCCTGCCTAACTAGCCTGGGTTTTTATCAAAGGCTAATTGGGCTAGCAAAACATAGTTTAAAAATAACGTTAGACAAGCATTTTGTAAATCATAATAAGTTATGTACCGTAATCAAAGAGATTGAAAGCGTTATTAATACCAGACCTCTCACCACTGTAGGCGCTGAGCTTGAACATGTACTTAGCCCTGTAGACTTTTTACGCGTCGGTAACGACAGAAATATCAGATCGGGAACATTTTCAACCAGCAACTGTAACTAAATCTAATTTTATCGACGGTTTGAAGCATGGCCAAATAATTCTACAAGAGTTTTCCAAGATGTTTTGTAACCAGTATCTTACCAGCCTCCGCGTGAGGAGTGATAAACATCATCAACCCAGGGTTATAGTCAATAGAGCCCCAAAGCAGCTGGAAACGGTCCAGCTGAGATCAGATGGTAATAGGGCACACTGGAAAGTTGGCAAAATAGTAGAGTTAGTAACTGGATCAGATGGACAAGTCAGGGTAGCTAAATTAAAGTTACCAACCGGAGAGATGGTTACACATTTACCCACTTGAGATAGACGATAGTACGGTACCACACCAACTTAACAATCAGAACAAACTGCTAATTCAAAAATTCCCGAATCGATTCGAACATTAGAACGCGATAAATTTCAACAGAATCCAGTGTCAAGGAACCTGATCACGAAATCCTACCACCAACAGCAGTGGTTACAGCAATACGTCCCAGTTGAACATCAGCTATCAGAGCACGACAGAAAGTTAAAGAATAGACATCTCAGTTAATGATCAGATTGTTTCAAATTTAATCAGTTGTTGTAGAATTATGAGTCAAATTAAATAATGTTTAAAAACAAAATGTTTTTTTTAAAACCCTTGTCGTGGGGAGTGTCGCGAATGTGAATGTGGGTAGGTACAAATGTACATTTTATTTCTCTAAATCGCGAAAATGTATGTGGGTAGTTAATTCAAATTATTCATAGGCAGAACGGATTGAGAGAGGGGAAGCAAGCGTGCCGCGAGCGGGACTAGAGCCCCGACCGGCGAAAGCTACAGAGCTGTCAATTGGTAATTGATTTTATATTTCACTCTCAGCTTTATTTGATCATTTTATAATGTTGTCTATTATATTGTGTGTATTATGTGTGTGTAACCGGTGTGCCGGCCTGCTTGCGAGCAGATTGACCAAAATGAGATTTACCAGTATCAGATTATAAGCTAGGCATGGGGTGGCTATAGGGTTGGAGGCCATTAGGGGTGCATCCTGAAATCGTATCAGCTCAGGAACCTATATCTTCAATCAGGAAGATTAGGTACAGGCTATAACCAGATAACCAGATACCCAATACTTACATACTTAGACATTCGTCCAATACCGTTTAGGATGTTTTGACGACAGCGTGTGTGTCCATAAAATCAGATAACTGTCGTGTCAGTTAATGAGTATCAGATTCAGATCAGATTGAGTGGACAGGGCCACCCCTGTATAAGAGATATGCCACTGAAGGAGTGTAACTCCTATTCAGGACCACTGATTAGTGGTCACGACGAGTGTTTACTCGATTCAGATTCAGAGAGTGAAGATACGTGTGCACTTAAGGTGCAGGTACGTATATTTGGTGTGTAATAATTCGCAACTACAGATACCAGGTGGTTGGCGACAAAGATAGTAACTGTGTGGTTATATTTACGAAACACTGCATTGTTACCAAAAGCTATTCTGCCGCATCTCAGTCGCATAGTGTATAATATGTTACCATATTTTGAGGATAAACCTAACGTAAACACATAGAGTAGTAAAATTTATTAGTTAGTAAGTTACATTGCGACTACAATTGGTTGATATCTTATTTTGTTACTGAAGTTTTAGTCACAGCGATTAGATTTGGTTGTATGGTCCTTTATGTGCAAAAAATTTTACGTTTGTTACACTGAGATGGTTAATAAAAAAAAACCATTCCTGAAAGGTGGTGAATGGTGAAAGAATATTACCTCAGCTAAATAACGTTAAATATTTTGAGTTACATACTTTCACCTTGCCCGTTATAGCGTCGCACAGTATTTTAATAGTCGGAGCACTCTTCCGTTCATCTAAGCATTATAAAGCAGAGCTTGCTTGCACAGCTTTCGTCGAAATGCAGATCTAAGTTTCTATCCCATTCCACTCACAACTCTATAAAGTATATTAATAGTCGACTAATGCTTTTTTTTTTGTTCCCCTCCAAGGGTGACTAAAAAATGCAATGACGCATACCCCGCGCGCGCGTGAGGTTATGTGGGACTAGCTCTGAGCCTACCAGAGCCTCAACCAACAAAAAACCCCCTGAATGACTCGTGAAATTTTTTTCCTCACAGCTTTCATCTGAAGCGACGGCCGATTGGAGAAAAAGGCCGCGCAAGCGAGGCCCTGAAGTGATCACCCGCTGGGATTTACATAGCACTGAAGGTGCTGAAAGCACAGAAAGTGAGTTCATAGCACTGAAGGTGCTCAAAATTGCAAAAATAAGATTTTGAACCACCTGCAGTTTGTGCAGGAGGGAAGGTATGGCGTGGGCAAAGATTGGCGACGCATAAGTCATGACGGGTCTAACGCAGGACTTAAAGAGCGTTCGTTTGTTACGAAATGACATTTTACTATGTCTACCTAACATACTATTTAGTCGGCCTAAGTAGAGACGGGCGAGTTTCGTTACTCTATTGACGTGTGGCTTGAAAGAAAGCGTCTGGTCTAAGGTGACGCCTAAGTATTTAGTACTGCGCTTCCAGGGGATGAGAATACCCTAACATTCGAGCGTGGAGATTGTCGGCAATGCGACGACGTTTGAAGTCGAAGTAAACCGCAGAACTTTTGTCTGGGTTCACATCGATACGCCATTTTTAAAACCATGCACCGAGGGCGTTAACGGCCTTTTGGAGTCTGGTGATGAGGAGCGCGACACAGCGGCCTTTGGTGTAAAGGGCAGTGTCGTCGGCAAAGAGGGCGAGGTCGACGCCTGTCGGCGGACTGAGCCTTAAGGGACTCCATCCTTTATGGGACGAGGCGCGGAAAGCGTGCCTTCATGTTTGAAACGAAACGTACGGTCTTTGAGAAACGACGATATTATCCTGACTAGGCGATCCGGTAAGTCTATTTTATAGAGTTTATAAACGAGGCCGCTGTGCCAGACTTTATCGAAAGCCTTGGCTATGTCAAAGAAAACTGCGGCCGTTTTATTACGCCGCGGATAGAAGCCGTCGAGTATGTACTCTACGATACGATGTAATTGCTGAGGGCAAGAGCGTTTAGCGTGAAGGCCGAACTGATGGGGAATGATGAGTTGGGTCTAATGCTCTGCAAGTTCTCTTCATAAGGAAGTATGCATAACATTGTTTGGAACCTATAAGTTTCTTTCACATCGTAGTCAAATTATATACCTTCTGTTTTTTTTTACTTTTTTTTATAAAGAGTGCCGAGAGGTTTTTTTTCCTCTCGGTTTCCCTGTAAAACCTTTTTTAGCCTAGTTTGTGTTCACCTGACTTTCGTTAAGACTTTTATTCGATTATGATTAATGTATGATATATTATCTGTTTACGATTATGATATATTTAATAATATAACAAATATTAAATATTATGTTTGAACGTAGTAGCTGATTTTTTCACCTCAAACATCAGCAGTTTTTACATGATTGAAAAAAAACTTATGGCGTGAGGTTGTAGATAAAAACTTACAAACTTGTTAATAGATGCATTGACGTACCTAAACACTGTTCAATTTCAGGTTCGTTAGTAATATGTTGCAAATCCGTTTTCGTTTTGTCTTAATGTGTTATTGAATGATATGCTTACTACTAACTACAACTACCTTGTTAGTATAGATAGTATGTTAGTATACAGCTCTACGTTGCAGTTGACTTAAATCTTATTTATCTACGAACGAGTGACTTGCTCATGTTGTAATTTATAGTATAGTGAAATAAAACTCAGGTAAAATATTTCTACCTGAGTTCGTCCTAAAACACATTCCAGAACTCATACAATAAATAAATATTTTGTAACGCTCACAGAGCGTGTCAATCGTCCTAACAGGTATGCTTATGTTTTCTAAGGTTATCTAATATTTCAAACCTAAAACAAAAAAGCAATTACGACATTCTTTGTTTCATAACAATCAAATCTAAGCAAATTATGGTGCGGCTATAAGGATAATTGATCATAAAATGCGGACCCTAAACTTAATGACGCCAAATAACTTAGACAAATGAAGGGCTAGGTCTCGTTACCCAGTAAAATCTTGCCATTCAACTTTGCTTAATTAAAAATATAACAAACTGCGCCCTTGTGGACACGCTTGGAAATTGCAGTAGAAATTATATATGGATTTAGGAAGTAGGTTGCATTGAATAGTCTTAGAAGAATAAGAATGAAAACGTTAGATGACTAGAACTAGTTATTCAAGTTTGTGTAATTATTGCAGGTGATTCAAACCCATCACTAAAAAATTTAAGTCTAATAATGGTTTTGTTGTTTCTTTCGTTTGTTTGTAATGTTTGTTATATAAACACACTTATTGTCCTTTTTTAAATACCTGTACTCTTTTTATAGACACATGCATATCATGAAATTAAAAACATACTAGTGCGGATAATAAATGCAAAAGTAATGTATGTTACATTCAAATTTCGGGCCAAACATAAATTATGAACTGATATATGGTACATAGAACATTTTTCACACGAAACTATCGGTGAGCGAGGTGGCAAAGGGCTATTAGAGGAAGTTTGCTAAGCGTTGTGCTAAGAAAAAATTATAGAATCTGATAAATTCTTTTCCTAATAAAAAAAAGATATAAATATTAGAAATAAATGAAGTAAGGAATTGGTCGGTTTTTACTTGATCTGCTTCCCCGCACAGCTTCAATAGTTTTAAATCAGATTTATGCTATTGGACACATTAATGACCAAAAAAAACAAGTGAGTATATAAAAAACAAAAAAACATAATATAACAAACTTATTGTTTTAATGAAATGAACAATAAACTAAGTAATATTAAAATTACCCTTACCAACCGTTGCCGTCCCCGGCGCTTGGCAAAGTGCTAGTTAATATTTACTTGTAATACTTAAGCAACGGGCTACGGCTACCTAGATCTGTCGTCAATAGGACAGTTATTCCATAGATATTATATTTAAATTTTAAACACATATAATATATATAAAACTTCAGCTAATATCACGTAAGAGCACATTCAAAGTTGATTAATATTGTAACATCACACTAAAAGGTTATTTTTTTTACCGTATGGACAAAATGGCACGTGGGCTCAGACCACAATTCTGAGCAACATTTAAAAAGACACCCCATAGCGACCCACCCCTCATACGAATCCTACAAATCAGTTGCCAATTTCGTACGAAGAGCTTGGTTATAGTCGCTCAGAATGGACAAGTTTCATGATGTTTAAAACGAATTATAACATAACGGTATTTAAATATAGTCAAAATTAATAAATCAATAAAAAAAAATTTCAAATCCATGAAAAAACTAACTAGCTAAATTCTTAGAAATAGCGTAACTATCAACCGTAGTGGTTTTCAACGTTATTGTATACCTAGCTTATTTAACAATTTTAATTTTTTTATAAACGATTTAAAAAATACGAGTATTCTATTTAAATCAAAACATACAAATGTTTTGATATGAAAAATAAAAAACATATTATAAAAATGGCTTCATTTTGTTGAAAAAACTTTTATCCCTGATCTCATATGTACGAGTATGGCCGATGTCTCTTTTCAGCGTATTTTGATTTCAATTCGTAATTTGATTTCGTACAGGTAGGTATCTGCAGCCATTGTGTTCCGTATTTAGACGACAAGCCAACTAGACAAACCATTAATATTATATATTGCAGTATTGTATCTGACTAAATGATTCACCCATTGAATGGAACTTCTTGTCTTATCTCGGAACAAAAACGGTATTTGTACGTCTTTCTCAGTAACTTTTTTTGTTTATAAGATGTTAAGGATTAAAAGGGAAAACCGCATTCCACCGGGTTAATCTATATCGCTTGGTAGATATGTTATAGATAAGTTACTGTATAAGAGTAATATAAATTTTACATCGGCGAAGACACCTATTATTATGATAAAAATAAATTCAAAAAAGGTTCTGTTCATTGAAACGTAGTTAGAATATTAGGTCTTTACCTATGAAATTGCCGTTTTTCACGAAATAAATGAAGCGTAATTTTTTTATATATTTTTTATTTCTATTAATCAAAATAATCACCCATGCAATCAATACATCTTTGCCAACGCATTGGTAGCTTATTGATGCCTTTCTTGAAGAAATCAGTTGGACGGGAGGCAACAAATTCTTCAAAGGCATTTTGTACTGCCTCTCGGGTATTGAATTTTTTTCCCGCCAAAAAGTTATCCAAATTCTGGAAAAAGTAGAAGTCTGTAGGCGCAAGGTCTGGTGAGTACGGCGGATGACGGAGAACTTCCAACCCCAACTCTTGTAGCTTGGAGACCGTCCGCTGTGCAGTATGAGGTCGCGCGTTGTCGTGCAGGAGCAGTGGAGCCGAACGATTGACCGAAGCTGGTTGGAGACGTGCGAGCTTCTCCATCATTGTGTTCAGTTCTTCACAGTACACATCTGCAATAATGCTTGTCCCGTTTGGCAAGAAGCTGTGATGAATTACACCCGCGTTAGACCACCCAACAGTGACCATCACTTTTCTAGGGGTAAGTTTTCGTTTAGGGCATTGTTTGGGTGCTGAACCCAGGGTCCAACCAACTTGCTGAGCGCTTACGATTGTCAAACAGGATCCATTTCTCGTCACAAGTTACAATACGGTTCAGAATTCCTTCATTTGTATGCCTGCTGAGCAGTGCACGTCTCCACGCGTACTTCGCGCTGGCGATCATTGAGTTCGTGGGGTACCCATTTGTCAAGCTTTTTTTACCTTGCCAATTCGACGCAAATGGATCAATATTGTTTTGATGCTAACGTCGAAAGCTGCTGCTAATTCAGCCGTGGATTGAGTTTCACGACGAGTTTCGGACGACCACGGGGTTCATTTTTCAGGTCAACATTTCCAGAACGGAAGCGGGTAAACCAATAACGGGTGGTGCGTTCGTTTGTAATGTTCGCTCCGTAAACGTCGTTGATGTTGCGTGCCGCTTGTGCCGCTTTGCTGCCATGATGACGAAAAATGTTCGAATGCGTTGAAAACAAAACACTAACTATTAAACAAATGACGATTTTAGAAAAAGAATTCCATGTTTGTCAAATAAAATTAATTTGAAATTAGAATTATCAGTCAAAAAAAACAAATATTGAAATGGCCAGTACGGCAAAACGGCAGTTTCATAGGTAAAGACCTATTATTACCTTTTAATTTAATATCTACACGGTTAATTAATGTATTAAGCAAGAAATGTTTGTTATTTTGTTTATTCAAAGTATTTTTATTGTTAGGACAACTATGTAGCCATTTGATCATTATAAAGACATCATAGGTCATTGACAAATTAAAATAAACATTAATATCTAATCTAAATTGCATTTGAAACTAGATCAAAATTTTTGATTGTTTTCAAACACTAAATCATTTAATTGTAACCATGACAACGCCAGATGATACTTGCAACTACTAATGTTGATCAAATATCTGCTGCGATTTCATAACTTGATTTTATGAAGTATAAAAAAAACAGTTCAAGTTATCAATAAAAGGACATTATATTTTGGTTAATCAGTGTTTTTCAATTAAAATCATTGAATACAAATAGTCGAAATAAATTTTATTAACTTGCCTATTTCTGCACGGTGCGTAAATTAATTGACCTCATGTACAAAAAATAAAAGAAAACGTATTTAAATGTCATGTGAAGCTTGAATGGCCCTTTCGGCAATATAGTCTTTAATAATTGCACCATCACCCGAACGTCCACCACCGAAAATAAAAGTGTGCAGACTGAGGAAAGCGGTTGCTGAGGTAGTGTGGTAGCTGGATATTTGTTTTAATTATATGAGTATAAAAAATAAAGCTCATTCCCGTTGTCTAATCTATTGTTATGCCAATCAAGAAATAAACATTCATGGATACTTTGAAATTTTATTCTGTTGTAATAGTATTATATTTTTTCTTTTCATATACACTTTCAAAATAAAATGAAATGAATGTTTATTAAAATATTAATCTGAACCCCCTCTGCTTCCCCGCGAGCTCCGACCCGGGGCGGGTTTGTCACTCTTGCTATAAAATATATACCATCCTTGGGACCTAAGTTGTCTGTTATGAGTATGGCTATAGGCTACTTAGATCACGCGTATCGTAATGTACTATTCTCATATTACATCAATGAATTACCCTTCAGCTTTGAAACGATAGTAGTGTAGATTAGGTCCTGCGATAACACCACACTGATAAACACTTTAAACTGTGTTGAGGAATCCAAATTAATGGCGTTTTGGCTTCCAAAGTAGTTGCAAAGCTCATTATAAAATCAAACAATAACTTTTGCATTAAATGGCGTTCTCAGCGAATCTGATGAATAGTGGTTATAATATCAACGCGATAACATTTTTTGTCAATCACTCCTTAGTTAAAAATTCATAAAATGAACCTATTTTTTTTTAAGTAAACATAAATGTACCTATTTACAAGCCGATGTACAAACTAAGATGTCTTACAACGGTTAGAACCATAAGATCTTACCACAATAATAGTTAATACTTGTTTATTTGGAAACTGTGTCTACATTTATAACATTAGGTAATTAATGTATGTAAAAAGGAATGTCAAACTATTAGTATTTTTTACCATAAACTAACATTTTAATTAGACTAAGTCATGTACAGAGACAGCGGTTAACTTTTTTGGGGTAAGACCGTCTGGTCTGTGTTTATCCATCTTCCGTGGATATGAAAACTTGATGTTCTTTATACTTTTCCAAGGTAAAAGTATAGAGGATTATTTGTAATTAGACCGGGACCTTTTGATATGTGAAAGGGGAAGGCTATTTGCATAATTTTGAAAATATTGTTACAAAAAAAAACAACCTTTTCAAGATAATCGAGATTTCAAACAATCGCCCAAGCCAAGTAGACATCTGTCAAACTTAACGTCATTTATATCGTATACAAATAGCAAAATTTTTTATTTTTTGTTCTGGTATTATATGCCAGTATTTGTATACTGACTAAATAAACAAATATTCGAGTGGCACCTTTTCTTTGCATTGCTTGTTTTACTTATACTTTAAATGATTGAAAAAGGGAACGTTCATGCAGTTGGTCAGGGTGAATTTGAACCGGGATACGCTGTGGAGTGTAACGTAGAAGCGACTGTTTATTATTCTATGACGCTTAAATAACAAGAGTCTAAAGAGAAGTGCGGTCTAGAATACTATATGATGGATATCTGTCCAAGGGGGTGCAATCCTTGGGGATTTCTAATTTAGTATGGTAGTAACAGTAGGGTACATACACATAATTAATATTTAACTTTGAAATATAACCGTATAACACAATATTCTACTAATGTTACTCTTAACTCTTTAAGTCATATTTCTATTTAGTTTTATTTCTATAAAGTTTTGTAAGTAATGCCTATTATTGATATAAAACAATTTTAAAAACTCTATTAAGTTTAAAGGATTTTAAGGAAAGAGGTGTTTACCCAGGGTAACAACTGTACAGTAGATAAAAAAACAACGGATATAAATATACGTGTCTTTAATTTCGGACTAAATAATTATAAAAACGGTTTTATTATTAATCTAATACTATCTTATTTTTTAATATCTTATTTAGTAAGTTATGTTGGAATTATAATCTCTTACATTTTCTAGGCGACACCTGACTAAAGTCAACATTACCAGTCAGAGAAACAGCTGTTCGAGGGTCATGGAAATCGGACAGGAGATTAACTCTTATTTTTCCACTGTATAAAAGCCTCAAATACTTTTTGCGATTCATGTGTTAATAGTATTATAAAAATAACAAAACTGAATATATCAAATAAAATCATGGTCCAAAAATTTAACCAATCTGTGATATATAATGTACTTTGGGGCTCGGTGGCTATCCGCACTAACCACCAGGTTTACGCTTTTTCATAGTAACATTACATAACAAAATTAACTGAAATATTATTTTTAATATATAAACTAGTATTTCATATAACTGCCACTTGACTCTTTTATATCTAATATTACAATCCCCGAAAACACGTAAACAAGACTAGGACTGAGAAAATTTTCCGATTTGTTTCAAGTTTGGCTTTGTTTTTTGGTAATAACAAAACGTGGTAAGTATTACTCACCACAAATTTTCAGATACTCATGTTATTTTTTTGTGTGTTTATTTAACCATTAATGTACAGCTAGAAAACAATGGAAAAATAAAAAATAAAAGGTTTTTGCCTACGCCTAACAACTGTTTATTTTCTTTTAAATTTAATTTATATGCACACACCTCATATTTTATCTTAACTATCAAACTGTGTCTAAGTATATATGTAGATATAATTGTACAAAATTTATGTTGCGGCTCCTTTTTTTATTATCAGAACCTTACATAGAAAAACACCATTAGTATTTTCCTTCGTTTCGTAATATTCAATGTTCATTATATTCTACAATCATTTTTTAACATCGAGCGGGAGTTTCCATTAATTATGCGCAACGTTGGAACCACTTCAAAATTATCATAACCTATGCAATTTTATATAATTTTATAACATACTCGTATATATCAAGTTGGTCTTAAATAATATTAGATACGTGCTGGAAATACAAATTAAAATAGAGCAACGAGATTTTAACTCGATAATCTAAAAATAGCCTTGGCTTGTATTGTATGCTTAAAGATAGCATATTATTAGTACAGTAAAGACTTTTCAAGAAAAATTATATACGTGAATCCAAACAAGCCAACGAAGTATCTGAAAGTATTATTTTTTGGTAAAGTCTTAAACTTTACATTGACGTTTGCGAAATCATACCAATCCTAATCAAGATATTTTTTATTTATAAAAGGCCTATGATCACCCATAGATATTACCGGCGCTTTCTGTGACTAAATGTGAAGAGAAAATAACTAAAGCCAGGTTCTCTTTCACATACCATACAATTTACGAGTACAGATATTGTTATCTGTGTCCAAATATCGAAGACCTCAGAGTTTCTGGTCGGGAACTCGTACTAACTCTAAATCAAATATTTATATTTGCAAATAACGTAAGGATGATTATACAATTTTGTGTTATTATGCGCACGTTGTTTAAAGATAATAAAGACGTCAGTGTAAAAATTATTATGGGTTTGTTTGTTGTCGGATGTATCTAGAAAAGAAGCATCTGCAAAGTACGTAGAAGCAATCATTTTATGATTTAATAGCGGTTTTATAGAAATAAACGAATGATTGTTTTTTTTATTATTTCATAAGCTGACAGTAAAGTAACAGACAGTAAAATTTTCCGTTACTTTATAAACCTAGACTCCTTGGTAGTTTAAGATATATAAGATAAAAAAAAAACATATTTTTAAGTGAACTAAACGTCCGATTACGGGTATGTTAAATAATCACGTATTAGACATAGGCCCTTTTTGCGCAGACTTTGCCCAGTGTCTGTTTCTGGTTGATTCTAATGCTATGAAAAAAAGTTTCCAATAAAAAATAATTATTATTTCTCGTCATTCAAAGAAGAAATCCACTCAGACACAAGACAATTCTGACGCGAACACTTTTGGAAAGAAATAATATATTTAAGTAGATATTAAAAAGTAATGAATGGCTAAACCGGCGGGGACGATCCCGGGTTATGTATTTTTACCTCTAAAAGATGGAATAAAAAAGTATAAGTGTAAAAAATAAATCGTCTGATTCCAGAAGCTCCACATCTACGAGCATGTAATCCAAAGTGCCACAAGAGCTCACTGATAGAAGTCGATCTCAGTTACTCATTTGCAGTTATCTACGAACAGTCTGAAGAAAAATATTACTGGTGATAAAAAATACGACCTACGACAGACGTGCGTAAAAAATCATGGTCAAAGAGCGGTCACTCGCGGTTTTGACATATACAGCCAACAGCTGAGGCTCAAGCAAAACATTTAGAAAATACGGCCGGAAATTAACCTTTTTTCGTGATAACGCCAAACCATACAGCTTTTTGTCAATTAGAAAAAAATTGGATAGCTTGGCTGAAAGTGTGCATCCGGCATCCAGCCCTGACTTAGCACCTTCAGATTTCCACTTGTTTCTGTCTCTTCAAAATTCTTTGGGTAATGTATGGTTGACACCTAGAGAGGACTGTCAAAGCTGCTTGTCGCAGTTTTAATCAGAGGTCTCATGTCACAAACTAAAAGATGGCAACAAGTTTATGAACAATTTTATGAACAATTTTAAAAAATACTTTTTTAATATTCCCAAATAATAGGTCTTTACCTATGAAACTGCCGTTTTGCCGTACTGGCCATTTCAAATGAAAATATTTTTTTTTTGACTGATAATTCTAATTTCAAATTAATTTTATTTGACAAACATGGAATTCTTTTTCTAAAATCGTCATTTGTTTAATAGTTAGTGTTTTGTTTTCAACGCATTCGAACATTTTTCGTCATCATTAATAAGTTAAAAATTCGAGTAATTATGGAGTATGAGTACCGTCGTGGCAGCAAAGCGGCACAAGCGGCACGCAACATCAACGACGTTTACGGAGCGAACACTACAAACGAACGCACCACCCGTTATTGGTTTACCCGCTTCCGTTCTGGAAATTTTGACCTGAAAAATGAACCCCGTGGTCGTCCGAAAACTTTGGTCGACAATGACGAATTAAAGGCAATTGTGGAAGCTGATGAAACTCAATCCACGGCTGAATTAGCAGCAGCTTTCGACGTTAGCATCAAAACAATATTGGTCCATTTGCGTCAAATTGGCAAGGTAAAAAAGCTTGAAAAATGGGTACCCCACGAACTCAATGACCGCCAGCGCGAAGTACGCGTGGAGACATGCCTTGCACTGCTCAGCAGGCATACAAATGAAGGAATTCTGAACCGCATTGTTACTTGTGACGAGAAATGGATCCTGTTTGACAATCGTAAGCGCTCAGCAAGTTGGTTGGACCCTGGTTCAGCACCCAAACAATGCCCTAAACGAAAACTTACCCCTAGAAAAGTGATGGTCACTGTTTGGTGGTCTAACGCGGGTGTAATTCATCACAGCTTCTTGCCAAACGGGACAAGCATTACTGCAGATGTGTACTGTGAAGAACTGAACACAATGATGGAGAAGCTCGCACGTCTCCAACCAGCTTTAGTCAATCGTTCGGCTCCACTGCTCCTGCACGACAACGCGCGACCTCATACTGCACAGCAGACGGTCTCCAAGCTACAAGAGTTGGGGTTGGAAGTTCTCCGTCATCCGCCGTACTCACCAGACCTTGCGCCTACAGACTTCTACTTTTTCCAGAATTTGGATAACTTCTTGGCGGGAAAAAAATTCAATACCCGAGAAGCAGTACAAAATGCCTTTGAAGAATTTGTTGCCTCCCGTCCAGCTGATTTCTTCAAGAAAGGCATCAATAAGCTACCAATGCCTTGACAAAGATGCATTGATTGCATGGGTGATTATTTTGATTAATAGAAATAAAAAATATATAAAAAAATTACGCTTCACTTATTTTGTGAAAAACGGCAATTTCATAGATGCACTTTCATAGATAAATGCACTCAATTATCAATAAGAAAACAAAAAATAAAATAAAACAATTTTAATTTCATAAAACTTACGTGAGACCTTTTAATTAGATAATTAATAACGCGGCTTACTCACGGTACACGGTCGGATAGGTCCGACTAGTTTCGGACTCGTTTGGATTCCATCATCAGGGATGAGTGTAGTGTAGGCTGTTTGGACTATCCAGATTTTATAAGTAATTTTTGGTTTGTATAACTTTTGCATTACGCGTGCTTGCATTAAAAAAAACGCAATCATTGTTAGTTAGTTAGTTAGTTAATTGAAAAATGGCAATCAGCCGCGCTTGGTGTGGCGGGCTATTTCTGCCAGTGTCGCGTATTGGTGGGACAAAGTACAAAAAATAAAATAAAAATTGCCAAAAAAATTCATTCTGTCTTACATTGGGATATATTATAGACTAAAACAAAATAAAACACATGTACAATAACTTAAACTAATAAGAATGATTAATTATTTATATGGTCTAATACATTCTCAAACTAAACTAAACTTACTTGCCAAAAGGAAAAGAAAAAAGAAAAAAATAATTAATAATAATATGTATTAAACAAAATACTCACTAACAATGTCAATCAAAGGCTAATATTAAATCGACGAATGAATTTACATAATATAATTAAAATCTTGGGGCTGTAAGTAGAAAGGAGAGTCTTGATATTAGTTGGGCGCTGAATCTTAGGGGGAAGGAAATCAAATAGAGATACCGGAACGAGCGGGCAATTAAAAAATATATGGTCCACTGTTCCTAAATCCTGACCACAGTCACAGGACGGGGAAGAGCGCATTCCAATCCTGTTAAGGAAAATTGGGGAACAACAGTGGCCTAAGCGAAGTCTAGAGATGACTGATGTTGTCCTTTTATTTGTCTTTCTAAATTTAAAAAACCAAGGTCTATCGGGAATCAAAGGTTGGATGTCACCGTAGTGCTTACCTTTTACTTTCCGCGACGCCTCCCATTCGGAACTCCACACGGCCTGTAGGTGGGATTTAGCTAGGAAACTCAAATCCTGAGCGAAGCACATGTAGTAATCTGCGGAGCCGATTTGGATGGAATCTTTCGCAAAGCCATCAGCTGTAACGTTACCTGTGATACCAGAGTGACTAGGAATCCAGGCTAACACAATATTTATAGCCCGGGAACTGCAACAGAATAGGATATGTCTAATTTTGTTTATTATAGGGAATTTTGAGCCTAATTTAAACGGGTTGCCTTCCAAGGCTTGAAGACAGCTTAGACAGTCTGTAAATACAATGGAATTATTTAAGTTGTTTTCAGCTATATACTTAACTGCTTCTAAAAGCGCAATAGCCTCACCTGTGAAGACCGTAGATTGAGGAGGAGACTTGAAGGACAAGAGAACCGAGAATCGTGGAATCCACACGGCTGACCCTACGTCTCCCGTAGAGGAGAGTTTAGAGGCGTCTGTATAGACCTGAAGCCAGTCCCTATATTTTCTGTCTACAGCACACAAGAATGCGGAATTAGCGTTTGGATCGTTCTTGGCAATGCCAAAACTTGTGTCTATAGTCGGGGTAAAAATCAGCGAATTATAAGGGAAAGCAAAAAGAAAAGGACGGGCGCTTTTAAAAACTGTAGTACGGGAGATGTCCAGATTAGCACAACTAAAAAGTAAAAAATAAAAATGAGACAGGGCGGAGTTTTATTTAACCAATACCTAGAGTCTTCAATGGACCGTTTTAGTAAAATGAGTTTAAGATGAAGGGGATGAGATGAAAGTTGTAAGGACTTAGCTAGAAAGCGATCCGAGAGGTATTGTCGTCGAAGATGCAGGGGAGAATCTGCACATTCGACCTGCATGGCATTAATTGGGGAAGACTTCATTGCACCTAAAACTATGCGAAGTGATTTACTTTGAATTTTATTAATAGCGTCTAAACCTGGTTTATGGCAGGGTTCCAATAAGAAAGAGCTGGAGTCTATTAGACTCCGTATCAATGCGTTGTATATAAGCTTCTGGGTATAGGGATGAGAACCCCACCATACGCCAGACAGAGCCCGAATGACGTTGATGTTGGCCTCGCATTTTTTGGAAACATAGTTAAGGTGTGGTGTCCCGGAAAGTTTTGAATCAAAAACTACACCAAGAAACCTTACCTCATTGGAAAACAATTGAAATGGGAGGATAAACCCTTTTCCTAGTAAAAATTACAGCCTTACTTTTAGATGTAGATAGGGACAAACCGTGATTACCTAGCCAGATGCCTAAATAATTTAGGGCATTATTCAAACGAGAGGGGGCCTCCTCTATTTTCATAGCGCGCATAATATAAAGTAATGTCGTCCGCATATTGTAAGACGTCGCAGACGGAAGACACAGATCTATCCAAATCATAGGTATAGATGTTATATAACAGGGGACTTAAGACGGACCCCTGTGGGAGACCTCGCCAAACTTTTCGGGGCTGGAAGTTGGCGTGAGAGTGTCTGATTTGAACAGAGCGTTCTACTAATAGATTGAAAATAAAAGTTGTAAGCCTTGTAGGAATACCTAAAGAAAGCATCTTAAGCCTAAGCAATGGAAGCTGAACATTGTCGTAAGCAGAAGAAACATCCAAAAACACCCCCACGACCGATTCATTGCTAGAAAGGGCTAACCTTAAATCGGCCGTGAAAATGCTCAAGCTGTCCATCGTGCTTAAACCCTTACGAAAACCGAATTGCGTGTTGCTAAGAATATTATGGTATTCTACGTACCATTCCAGCCTATTTTTGACAAGGTGTTCTGTAATTTTCAACAGACAAGAGGCCAGGGCAACGGGACGGTACGAGTCTGCATCTAAAGGGTCTTTACCGCTTTTTAATAATGGGATAACTAAGTATACTTTCCAAGGATCTGGGATCTGACCGGTAAGAAAAATTATATTAATAGTACTAAAGAGCGACTCTTTAAAGTCTGTCCCTGCTTTGGCTATAAGGGAGTACGGGATACCATCCAGGCCGGGGGACGAATCATGAAGACCACTAAGGACAAGATTCAGTTCTTGCATAGAAAAGGAACTGTCAAAGTTGCAGTTTGAAGGCGCTAACGATGAAAAGGGGACAGGAAGAAGATCGGAGTAAGGCACAAAAGGCGGGGCAATTTTATCAAAAAACTGATCAAGCCAAAGAGACGGCATATTAGAGTTTGGAGATGGAGAATAAGACACAGAACCACGGAAACGTTTCAGAGCCCCCCACACCTTGGACGAAGGTGAGCGAGGAGATAAACTCTCGCAAAAACTACGCCAAGCTACCTTCTTTTTCTTTTCAAATAACTTTCTCGCTAGTGCTGCCACCCTCTTATATTCTAAAAAGTTATGAAGGGACATGCTCGCGATGTAGGATTTTTCAGCCGAACGTCTTACTCGGATCATATCTGTACATTCAGAATCCCACCAAGGAGGGGAAGCTCTGCCTTTCGGGTCCGAACGCTTCTGCGGAATATGGTTATTAGCTACTGTGAGAACACAAGACATAAGGTTGACATAAAACTCCATGATATTATCTTGATTAGCAGAAGGTATGGAAGAACATAACATGTTGGTATCCGCCGCATACTTGGGCCAATCTGCCTTGGAGATCTTATATTTCAGAAGAGGAGGAAGGGAGGTAGGAACAAAAGTAGAGGATGGTAAGGATATTACAACAGGAAAGTGATCACTCCCATGCTGAGAGTTAAGCCTGTTCCAGGATAGGGACGCACCCAGGGAAGATGAGCACATGGAAAGATCCACTGCGCTCGGATTTTGGTGCGGACCAACAGACCTAGTGGGCCGGCCGTCATTGAGCACACAAAAATTTTGATCGTCAATCAAATCTGCCAACTGAAAACCAGGAGCATCGTTTGATTGGGAGCAGTGGAAACGCCAGAGATGATGATGGCAATTGAAGTCACCGAGAATAATGACTGGGGCGTGAGGAAGTGACGATAGTAGAGATTGAAACTCATTAATAAGAGCTACCGAAGGGTCGGAAATATATACAGATAGTAGAACAAAGTTTAAAATTTTTACAGCAACAACATTTAATTCGAAAGAGTGAGAAGGTATATCGATACGAGAATAAGGCAGAGCACTTCTTACGAAGATCGCCGCACCGCCATGACCATCCGACCTATCATCCCTAAGACAGGCATAGCCTGAAAGACAGAAACGGCTATCCGGGACTAGCCAAGTCTCAGAGATAGCAATAGCCGAAATGTCATGATGGTGAGCTAGGTAAGAAAGCTCGTGCGTTTTGTGACGGATACTCCTACAATTCCACTGTAGAAGTTTGATAATTTTTTAAAAAAAGGTTAGAGAGAGGGGAGAGTTTATCTGCTACGTAGGACGGTAAGTTAAGATCTTCATATTTAGAAAGCATATTTATAAGGAGGGTGATCAAAAGATCCAAGATGTTGTCATTTGGCTGAGAAGGTAGAGGGTACGAGAGAGCACAACCAGATTTAGAGCAGGGCATATTATAGTCCCTAATGAGAGCCTCGTGTGCGGCTTTATCGAATCCCGGGGCACGAGGAGCTTTGGATTTAGCTGAAGTGAAAACAGTTTTTGAAAATGAGATTACAACTGAACCTGTAGGTAACCAAACTGTACCGGATGAGCTTACAGCTTTACGATTGAGTCGCCTAGCTTTAAGCACTACACCGCAACCGTGGGAGGGAGAAATTGCCAATACAAATTCTTCCATAGACCATGAGGAGGGCACGCCACGCACAAGACCCATACGGGTGACATTGTACGTTGGAATAATAGCGATGAAATTGTTCGACGCAACACTTTGATTCTTAATAAAATCATTAGCTTCCCCGGCGGAGGTGAACTCAACCGAGACCCGGTTTCTACCAACACTCTTTACTCCGTCTAATTTAATGCCATTAATTTTGTTGTGAAATAAAAATTTAATGAATGTTAGGGGGTTCAGAGTAGTTCCGGCAGAAGGGTTAGCCTCAGCCTTGGAGACATGTACAATAAACGGCCCTGAATCGTTGATAGAATAAATCTTACTTTCAGTAAGACTGGGGTGGAAGTACACAGATTGAGACAAAGTGGGAGTATCTAAAACTGCTTTCTTGGGGAATGGAGTAACATCTGAAAGATCACTCGAAAGGGCATTCGGCCGCTTCCTGGACTGAGAGAGGGAAGAATGGCTGAACAAATCCTGTGAGAAAAATCTCAACGGTTTACCAACCGATTCGCGTGCAAAAGGTGTCGTTAGACGCGTCTAGTGGTCAGGAAGATAAAACCGTAGAGATATACTAATAGGTCGATATAAAAAATTTACAGCAAATTTTAAAAACTATATTTTTAACAAAAATTTTACTATTTTTATTTGTTTTCAGGTGCCGGTTTCAGCAGGCTCAAGATTTTAAACGCCATTGATAGCTTGTAATAAGCGCACCAATAGGACGAGAAAAGAGAAATTTGAACGACGGCGATATTATGGAAAACAAAATTTCAGTCAAATTTTGTTGTATGAAGACTATGGAAAACCAGTACTGGGTATATCAACTTTTTGGTGAGAAACAGTCGTAAAAACAAACCAATCATTGTTCTGTTTCCAACTGAACTTGATGTAATAAAATCCTGATGTCAAGTCATTGAGTGTCAAGTCAAACTCATTAAGAGTTTAATGACATTAAACCAGTAATATTGTAAATGCTTTTGGTAAATAAACCTTATTTTAAAAAAATTGTCTTCATTTGATATGTAAAATACGAAGAAATTGTTTCTGATGACTTCTTTGCGGTAGTTTGCATATTTTGTTTTGTTTAGATGTTGCATACTGTAAGCAAGCTTTTCAGTTATAGGTTTTTATCACTCTATTAATTTATTTGGCACATAAGATAAGTTTTTTTTTTTACTTTATTTTCTAACTTTATAACTTGCTTTTTTGATTCATTTTGCTGTCCTGTTGTAGTTAAATGTGTAAATATAGTTAAATTGCTCATAAAAACAGTGCTTTATTCTTTCAAAATTTATTGATCCAAACAAATTTTTGGCAAGTTTTGTTAATATGGACGAAACATGGGTTCATCACTATACTCTTGAATCCAAACAACAATCCAAACAATGGAAGACACTCGGATCTCCAACCCCCAAGAAAGCCAAGGTTTGTTTTTCAGTAAACAAGGTAATGGCATCGGTTTTCTGGGATTCTAAGGGTGTCATCTTGGTCGATTACTTAGAAAAAGGCCAAACTAAAAATTCTGCTTACTTCTGCACACTATTACGTCGTTTACGCGAAGAAATACAGCCTAAAAGACCAGGATTTTTGACCAAGAAAGTTTTGTTTCATCAGGACAATGCTCGTGTTCACAGATCTGTAGAATCGATGGCTCAAACAGTGAATTGTGGTTTCGAATTGCATCCTTATTCATCCCCCTTATTCACCTGACTTGGAATTTTCTGACTTCCACCTATTTCCAAAACTAAACACACTTAGGTGGAATGAAATATTCTAACAATGAGGAGGTCAAAGTGGCCATAAATGCCTTTTTTGAAGACCTTGATGAGACCTACTATTTAAGTGGGATCAAGGCGTTGGAGGACCGCTGGACTAAGCGCTGTGACCTAGGAGGAGAGTATGTAGAAATATAAATACAAAAAATTTCATTATTTCTGTGTTTCCTTATTTAGGCCGCGAACTTTTCAATCCACCCTCGTACGTAAGTACTGCATACATTCATTTTGCCCACATTGCGCACGTGCAGAACTCTTCGTGAACGAGACCTACTCACGCTTGACCAGTTTATTTTTACGACCAGGCCGATGCAACCTGGTGCACTTGGCGTCAAAATAAACTAATCTATATTTATTTAGTTATATCTACTATACAAAACATTACGTCAGTAATCTTTGAAGCAAACATTGTCGAAGATTTAGTCGTCACAACCACAATATAAACATAAATATGAAATATTTTAATAACAATATTAAATTTCATAGTGTCATAAGATGTCCCTAAACGGTCTCATGGGTATACAATTTCATATTATTATAACATTATCTTAATCAGAAAATAAAGTCTTACATACTTTTTATTCTTAGAGTAGGCGACTTCTTACTCGTAGGTACTGTAGTGAGGCCACGCAGACAACCAATCACGACATTATTAACAAATTTTTATAGCAGTCGTTATATAACTTAAGTAATACAACATTTTAATAACAACTTGTTCGTGGTACGTGGCACGAGGTACGTGTGGCTTGGTTCCTCAAAGTACACAATCCATCCCTTTTTAGTACTTATCTTACCTTACCCGTATATTATCCATAAAACATATATCAAGCAACCTCTACCTTTTCTAGAAATTTTATATAAGCCTTTATTACGGTCTAGAATCGGCATTATAAAAGTTTTATGAAGTACAAATGGCAGTGATTCTTAATCAAACATACAGTAATTAACTATGTTGGCTTTGACTTTATTTGAAATACGTTTATATTCAAACATCAAAAGTTATTTAAGTGTTTTAGTATGCATTAGTTCAGGTTGGGAAAATACAAAATACATCAAAAGTGTTTAGGGATCAAGTGAATTAGGGATCAAAAAGAAAAATTAATTATGAAACCAATATTTATCCAAATCTAGACTAGAATTACTTTGTTTAACTTAAAACTTATATTTTGTAAAAATTAAAAAAAAAAGTGCTGTTTTTGCAAATTGTGGGAAATTAACTCAAATTAATAGCGTCAATCGGTTGGCAAAAAGCGGACAAATTCTATGTTTTCACCATTGACACGAATAACACAATAGCAGTGATTTGGCATGATCAATATCAGTTGTTCAAATTCAAATTCAAATTCAAATATTTATTTCTCAACATTGACAATTACTTGTTCTTATTGACGTCAAATAAAACATGATTCTACCACCAGTTCGAAAAAAAAACCTTCGTGAAGAAGAACTGGCAAGAAACTTCACGGGTATATTTTTTTTTTTTTTTTTCAAAATAAATTTACAGAGTCTCTTTATGTCTATACAAAATTATTCTTTTCTGCATCTGTAAGCTCGGCAAGTCTCCCTCCCCCCAAGTATCCAAACGACGAACACCCTCAAACGGCACCCGTTCACGAGTTAACGCGGGATCCAGCCATCGCCCTCCTCAACCATATTAGAGGGAAGGGAAGTGTTCAAAACCATTGCGAGGAATAGCCGCTCACGTGCTTTCTAACAAGTCAAAAAGTTGCTGTGGGGAGTGCACGGCATCCTGTACTCAGCAAGCTTCTTCTTGGGCGCACATCCCATGCATGCTCAATTGAGTTGATATCTGGCGATTCAGCAGGCCATGGTAGAACGTAAATACCAGCTTCGGCAAGAGTGTGTGTTAGGCCGCCGTGTGTGCACGTGCATTAGTTGAAACCAAATACCCAACTCGCCTAAGAAAAGGATGACTACGTATGAAACAATCTTCTCCACATCAATCTGAACATTGAGGCTCCCATGATCCAAATGAGATCGGTTCTTCCACCGATCAAAATACCTGCCCATATCAAAATTGTTTCCCACCGTACCGATGAACTTCCTGAATAAATCTTAAATGTTCATGACAACAAGTTTCTCAAAACTCAAATGGTTCTTGTATCCGGCCTCATTTCGAAACTAAATTCCTCGAAAAAGCATAACCATGCAAGTTTTCTTCCTCCTAAACTCTGTGGGCATGAGCTCATTGTAAACGGGCCCTACGATTGCAGAGTGCTATAGGTAGAACGCAAAACTACTTCACGTAAACGATTTAGGTGGTTTGATCGCTTTTTAACAAGCCTGAACAGCGGTAGTTCCTCGATACCAATGGCAGTTATGGTACGGTTCTGTCGAACAGTATTTTGGATGTGCCGATCCTGTCTGCGATTGGTAATGCGAGGTCGTCCTCCATGTCGCTTGGCCACGCCCCGTGATGCGATAGCTAGTCCAGCGGCGGCTTTCAACGCTCTGTGTGTGCCAAGAGCAATATCCACGTTACTAATAGTACGTTACCTGGAGCCAGCTTCCAACATTGAATTCTAAAGCAAAAAATGAATTCAATAGCATTCCGAGCAGTATTGCGACTCCCACTCAATTAATTGCTATATCAACCAGTATATCATTGACTTCCGTCAGAAAGGTCCTATCAGAAAGCAAATGTTATTCTTGAGAACAAGAACCAACCTTTAAATCACCTAAAAAAACCAACGACAAAATATTACACGTAAAATTTAAAGAAGAAAAATTTTTTTTTGACAAAAGTTGTTTCAGACGTGTAACATTGTGACAAACCAACGGAAGATGACCGCAAACTGTTAATGGAAAAGCACGAAATTCTTATATATATATATATATAGGATACTTGCGAAATAACTATCTCATAAAAATTGCAGAATTTCTTGAACGAAATCGACCAATTGTTTTTACAGATGAAACTTTTATTTTATTTATTTTTTATTTAGGCAACTTTTTTATTTTTTGCTCTTCTGGTTTAAAGCAACATATATCAAAGGGCAACCGCCTGATCATCGTCCATGCCGGCGGAATTGATGGTTTTGTATCGAATGCCTTGCTCATGTTTAAGGCCAACCAAATAAAAGGTGATTACCATGATAATATAAATTATGATAATTATTCAAATTGGATCTAAACTAATTAATACCCGACCTTAAACTTAATAGTTTTGTTGTTGTTGATAATGCACCCTAACATAATTCTACTCAAAATCATGCACCAAATTGTAATTCCAAAAAACAGCAAATGATTAACTGGCTGACGTTTAGAAATATTAAACATTTATCGAACATGCTTAAGCCTCAGTTATATGAACTGATTCTAAAAAATAAAGCGAGATTGTAGAGTATAAGATAGACGAAATATTACGACAGCACGGTAATACTGTGCTCTGCTTACCACCATATCACCCTCAGTTTAATCCGATTGAAAATATATGGAGGATAGTGAAAAATTACGTCGCAAAAAAAATCTCAAATATCATGAAAACATTAACTGAGGAAAAATTTAATAGCACAACTGTAGAGGAATGGAATTATGTTTGTCTTCATGCTATTAAAGAGGAAAAGAGGAAAGGCACGGATGAGGCGTTAGATATAATATCAGAACAAATTATGGTTAACACAAATGATTCTTTGGATGAAAGTGAGGATGAGGATGAGTGCGAAATGTCTGGAGTTGAAGAAATTTAGAATTAAAAATTATGTTTAATATTAATTTTCACTATTTTATTATCTTTTAATATTATTAATTCCATATGAAGTAATTGGCTATAAACAATATAAATGTATTGGTTTATTTACCTGTACACAGTTTTATAGATATGCTAATTGACAGTTGATTTTCTCTTTGTAACCGAAATTATTAAAAAATCGTTTATTTTATTGTCAAATTCCCCAATAAAAAAATTCGGGTACACCCAAAACTTCCGAATTATGTAGTTCGGAATTTGAATATTCCGATTTTTTTAATTCCGAATTTCCCAATCCCGAAGAGTCTTAATTCCGATTATTCAAAAACACGATTCTTATTTTACCGAAATCATAAATCCGAAATTTCAATTTTTCCGACTTTCGAATCTCTACGAAGAATTAAAAACCCGCTGTCTTACTAGTCCGAAATATGGTATTCCGAATTTTAATTTTCCGAAAATTAAACTAAAGTTAAATTAAATTAGACGGACGATCGATTGGTGTGGTAATACCCTTAATAATCACTGGAGGGATATCAGCCTCTCCCAACTCAGGGGTGGTGTCAGACAATTGTAGGCCGTCACGCCTACTGCGAGTTTGCGGACTACATATACCTTCATATAAATGTATAGGTGTATGGGATTATTTTACTATTATTACCAACTCAGGGGTGGCGTCAGACAATTATAGGCCATCACGACTACTGCGACTCCGACTGCTCTGTTCTGCCATCGTCGACCGATCGACGTCGATCGACGTCGATCGACGGTCGATCGATTGATGTGGTAACACCATAAAACGGGTATAATTTCAAAATTATATTCTAAATCTCCTGTCACACAAATTAAAATTAATAAGGCACATTTTGAAATTATACAAATAAGGCGTGATGACGAGCGAAGTGAGGAGGAGCAGTTTTTATGTAGATAATGCAGTGCGAGCCGAGCGAGCGCACCGAGCGTGCCGCGGTAGCGGCCGGCGAAGCACCAAAAAGGGATTTGCTTTCAGTACATAACCAAGAAATTTCAAGAAATAACTCGGTACAAAAAACTAAATAAAGTTTCTCATTTCCAGCTGACTACTTGAATGCTCGAACGTATTGATGTGCTCATGCAGTTTTACAAGGCGATTGTTTTTGCAACTAATGTTATTCGGAATTTTGATATTCGGGATTCATATTTATGATATTTCGGATTATTGTTAATACGGATTTTTTATGGTTCGGTATTTTCAAATTCGGCACATGGATTTTCGTAATTATAAACGTTCGGAATTTTGAAGTTTCGAAGAAGAAAAATACGGAATTATGAAACACGAAATTTTCATTTTCGGAATTATGAACCATTCGGTGTTATAAAATTCGGAATTTAGAAATTCGTGATTATGACTTCCGGAATTAAGGTTTTCGGATTTATTAAGTATTCCCCAAATAATTCATTATAACAAACTTTATTTGCAGAAATACCCTAAAACGTATTTGATGCCTCTACACTTTTGATGTGTATAAATACCTAGTTAAGATCGGAAGAACGTGAAATAAGTTTTGAAAAAGCTACAATTGAAAAATATACGATAACTATTAAAACAGATGTGTATATACAATAACAATAACTTGTTATTATTAACGTTAAATAAAGCGACCACCAAATTTGAAAAATCTTCTTGAAGAAAACTACTCGTAGAAGTTAGGTAAGCTAATCTAAATCTACGAACCATACAACCGAAAAGTGCAACACGATAGCTTGAACTCTCACGGAAACGGTCGTGGGTGGTACAGTCGGAGACTTAACTACCAAATTGTGAAAGTTTGTTTGTTAAGATGTTTGTTATTCAATGACGCTAAAACATTTCAACGTATTGAGTGGGATGTCGACTTTTTGATTTCTCTTTCTAGAAATTATCCCAAACGGTCGATTACTACTAGTCTAGACAAAACACTTCAAGGTTCGTATTAAGTTTTTGGCAGCAGCTGAAGCCTTGAATTTTCCTGCTTTCTTAAAGTAAGAATGACGCGATTGGTTTTTCATGTGTATATTATACTGCTAAGAAACATGATATGACTCTGTCTGATTGGTTGTAATTTAAGTTTAATAAAAGTAATTTGTGTAAAATTAATTGATCAAGTAATTCTGCGAGCCAGAGTAATATTTTGTATTTTGTGATTTGAAACCTTATATTACGAATCTTGTTTTTATCACCTATCAGTCAATATATTTTTTTATTTTAAGATTTTAAAATTTGTTAAACTTCAATTACATTTGATGTCAAAAAATTTATGTAAAATTTTAAAGGTTACTTAGTTACTGCTATAAAGTTATGGGACGATTTTCCCATGCAATTTATTTGAGTGGTAGGAGAGTTTATTTTGTTAAAATCCCGTTTGGTGCGGTACTAAAGCCGTCACGTGGTTGTGTTCCGTTAAAAGGAAGGAATTAATTTCTAAAACCTGGAACCTGCACGAATAGATTATTGCTTAGGCACCTATTGGATGAGCGTATAACATCCTTGTCTTCATCATCACTTTTCATCTGGTGAGATGTAAGATAAACGTAAATCCAATTCGAAATAAAAGAAACAATACATCTAAAGCATACGGTTGGCGACGCATCATTAGTTGATATAACAATCACGATCACTATTAACAAATAAAACACCGATAATTATATCCATGGGTGCCACTAACTATTAGTTAATTCACGTGTTTCTTTGCCAGCAATAAAAATAGTAAAATAAAAAACACATAGGTAAAGGTTTCGCAAAGTGTATTCCATTACGAACTACCAGAGTATGATGAGGCCCACTCGAGCCATATATTGCGGTTGTGCTCAATGAATTCGAGTGATTTATTACTATACACGCTCACTACTTACATGTGCAGCTCAACCTTAGTAAAATTTTAAAACATAGTTTCAGTATGTACCACGACAGTATCGGAAACCACTGGAACAAATGAAAATCTTATATTTCAAAATACCTCAAGGTCCAATCACTGGCTGTGTGGCCGATATAAATCCAATACATTCTCTTTAAATGAGTTATCGAAATAACACGTGCATATAAAACGTCATTAATATTAAAATAGTTCCAGACTGTATCCAAAAATATCATGGCAACTCTTTGTTCGGTATGTCAGGTCAGAACTGAAAATAATTAAGTGTCTGTAAATGTCTGTAATCCCATAATACGTATTGTTAACTTGTACCTTTTTGTATTGACCGGCACAATAATAATGTGTTAAGAGAGGGTTTAAATTTTTAAATTACTGTAGTTCAGATTTATTCCAAGGATTTGGAATAAATAAAATCAAAAATAACCTGGTTTCCTGTCTGGAATATTCCTGAACAACATAATAAGTACGCAAAAATTACTGAAACTGACTATTGACCATACAAGAATAGCCCTTTTAATATAAAACTGGGCTATTGCAAACAATACTAAGAAGGTATTTCATGTGTTGTATAAAATACGTAGGTACGAACAAGAAAATAACTTCAAAATGCCTAGAAAAACAATAAAAGTACTACGAGACTTGTTTACGATAAAAGAGGTTCAAGCTAGTGGCCGAAAAGAATGTTGAAATAATTTCAAACAAAAATTATTGGTAAATAGTGAGGAACTAATGCCTTATTATCCGAATTTCTTTGCACAATATTACAGGCATTGTCCACATTATTTCACTTTGATTAAGATTGAATGGTCTCTTTTCGACATATTATATAAGTATGTTCAGCCATTCTATGAAATACCCAGCGATTCTATGAATCGTATAAGACAAACCATGATTATTGGTACTTTAAGTAAATACTTAAGTTAATATTAAGTTTGAAATATAGATTTCACGTTCAAAATACCGGCGGCGTATTTTTTCAGTTTAGCTTAAAAGGTGCAATCAAAGGTCAGGTATTTTTTTTATTTCACTTAAAATGAAAATTTTACTGATAATAAATTAAGACAAAAAACGTAATAACAAGCCTATAAACAATAATGTGATCCGATAATTTAGACCAAAAAATAAATAAACATACTATTTACTATAACTATTTTTATAGTCTACTTAGTTAGGCGACACTTGATATTTTTTTCCAGTATTATATAATGTTATAGTACTCATTTATTTTTAGGTATCCAGTTAATTTAATACAAAAAAATTGCACGTGCTGGCAAAAAACATAGTAACCGACATTGTCATTATGTAATCAAATATTAGGTCTTTACCTATGAAATTGCCGTTTTTCACGAAATAAATGAAGCGTAATTTTTTTATATATTTTTTATTTCTATTAATCAAAATAATCACCCATGCAATCAATGCATCTTTGCCAACGCATTGGTAGCTTATTGATGCCTTTCTTGAAGAAATCAGCTGGACGGGAGGCAACAAATTCTTCAAAGGCATTTTGTACTGCCTCTCGGGTATTGAATTTTTTTCCCGCCAAGAAGTTATGTGACGGTTGTCTATTTCGACCTCTTTTTGTCAGTAAATTTTATTTTTTTGTTGTTCCCGACGTAATTTTAAACTAGGAATTACGTAGTGTCGGAGAACGGCAATGTTTTGATTTGACAAGTCAGTCACGAAAAATTATCCATCAAAGCAACTTGAATCTATTTATTTATTATTTTCCGAGTTTATTATTCCAAATTACATAGTTAAGATATTTTATTATCGATAATCAAAGTTCTTTTTAAGAAACCTATATTTATTTTTTTACGTTCACGAGTGTGCGTAGCCAAAATTGTTGGTAAGGATTCTCATTCATTAAAATTTATTTTATTGTTATTTTTTCTTTTCAGATCAAATTTAATTGTATTAATATTTCTGTTCTATTTTGTGTGACTATTTTTTATTTCAATTTTGTTTATATTTTTCTGTTTGTATTTACAGGCATTTTTGTATATTTTTAATTTTACCGAAAAAATAAACACAGAAGAGAATTTTGTGTTTTATTGAAACTACGCTACATACTGGCGCCCGAATATTCAAACGTAGTTTATGGAGAAGAGAGGAGAAATTGCAACAGAAGGAACAAAAGGAACAGAAGAATTGCAACATTAAAAATAATTTTTTTATAATTATTATTGAGGTCAGGCATAAAACTTTATTTGTTACCATTTTCAATCATTAACATTCACTATAATATATTTATATATGTATCTACTATAATATATCTACTATAATATATCAAAATACTGCTAAATTATTCAGACATTTAAGTTTCTTTAGTTTCTTTCGTTATAATATCCTTGAAGAAATTTTCTGAAGACACAACATTCTATAACCCAGTAATTTCACTATTTAAATAACATTTTCTATTCATTTTCATCACTTGAAAATACGTATATTTTTAAGGCTCTATTCTGCATAACGACTATTAACAAATTTGTTTCACTTTAACATTTTTTTTTTGATTTTGCAATGAATTTTTCACAATTAAATAAACCTGAAATAATTTATGAATTAAAAATCAGAAATATAAATTTTTCTTCGACGCAATCTGTAGACGAACTACGATCATTATTATTAAATATTAATGTAGATTCTGAAACAGAAATTTTACAAAATAGCCCTGAAGAATTTTCAGAAGATATTAATACCATTAAAAAAAATTTAAAACTTGTTGAAGCTTGTATAAACTCTTATCCTATTAGGAAACAAAAAATTTCACCTTATTTAACTCATATAAGAACAAGATTAGGCCTCATTGACATTACATCAGATTTATCTTCAGAGCAGTTAGATTTAATAAATTCATGTTGGAATGATTTAACTCAATTAGACTCACGTTTTAAAAATTTGGAAAAATCACCAACACATTCCACATATCATTCCGCAGAATCTATACAAAATATTAATCTACAACCCCTTTCTTTTTTCGAAGCATTAACTGATAAGGTCAGTAAAATTACAGAAAATCGAACTAACAATGATTTAAAAAGATTTATTTATAAAGGTGAAGGTTGTCCAAAGGATTTTATTCAAAAACTTGAAGAATTTTCACAAATAAAAAATATTTCTGAAAAATCTTTATTCTCACATATTTATGATATTTTATCTGGATCTGCTCTTGATTGGTTTAGAGCTAGAAAGTCGACTATTAATGACTGGTCATCTTTCCGATCGGCATTGTTGAATGATTTTGCAATTACCGATTACGATTATAAACTAAAAAAAGTAATCGATGCTCGTAAACAAAAACATAATGAGAGAATTATCATCTACTTTGCTACAATGGAATCTCTTTTTTCAAAGCTCTTGGAACCAATGTCCGAAAAAGAAAAAATTAATACTCTTGTTAGAAATCTTAAACCTGAATTTACATTACGTCTTTCACCTACTGATTTACATACTGTAAATTCCCTCTTGGAATCATGCAAATTTACAGAAAGCATTCTCCAAGTTTCTAATAATACATCTTACTACTCTTCATCATCACCACCAGATCATTATCATTCTTTTCCTATTCCTTCTACATCAAATTCTAATAACAAATCGTATAATAATACTCTACTTTCACATAATCAACCATATATTCCTGAATTTCCTTTTAAAGCTTGTACATATAATTCCATAGCAGCTGTAGCTAATCCATTACCTAATACTGTAGCTGCAATTAATAAAAATCAGAATTTTTATAAATTCACTTGCCCACGTTGTAGATCTAATAAACATTTATTAAAAGACTGTACTAACACTAATATAGTGTGTTTTCGTTGTGGAAAAAAAGACTTTATTACTAGTAAATGTCCTAATTGTAATAAGTCGATTTCAAAAAACTAAATTACGAGGAGTGCATAAACAAAAATAATGGTATTAAATCATCAAATTTTGACAAAAAAGATTGGGATACATGGTTAAAAACTTTAACAATTTTTTTTAAATCTTATAACACTTGTGCTCTCCTCTTTAATAAAACATCAGATTTTGAACGTCCTTATTTACATATAAAAGTAAACGATTTAATTTTAAATGGTCTTTTAGATAGTGGTAGTGCTATCACTATATTGGGTAATAATTCTCATAAAATTTTATCACAACATGGTCTTTTTATGCAAAAAAGCTGTTTAATAAAAGGTAATGTTGCAAACGGACAAACTATTTCTTCTATCGGCATTATTACTCTTCCTACTTTTTATAACAATAAATTTGCGTTAATTACAGCTCATGTGATCCCAGAAATCACTGAATCACTCATTTTGGGTATTGATTTTTGGAAAACTTTTAATCTTGCTCCGGATATTCTTAGTAATATCACATTACAACCTTCAAATTTAAACTCATCTTTTCTCATTAATACAGATTCTAACTTTCATTTACATGAATACCATTCTTTAACAGACACACAAAAAATTATTGCAGATGCAATTATGGAAAAGTTTAGGTTGATTTCAACTGAATGTAAACCTTTAGGTCGTACTCATTTAGTCGAACATTTCATCGACACTGGAGACCATCCACCTATTCGTCAACGCTGTTACAGACTTTCTCCTGAGAAACAAAAAGCTCTTTGTAAAGAAGTTGATGATATGTTACAATTAGATGTCATTGAACCCAGTGACAGCCCATGGCTGAACCCAATTATTATTACACCTAAAAAAGATGGTACTTGGCGATTTTGTATTGATAGTCGTAAATTAAACGATATCACAAAAAAAGATGCTTACAAACTTCCTTTCATTTCTGATATATTAGATAACCTTAAAGATGCTAAATTTATATCATCTATTGACATTGCTAAAGCGTTTTGGAATATTCCCTTAAAAAAAGAGGATAAACTCAAAACTGCATTCCATGTTCCAGGCCGAGGAATGTTTCAATTTAAAGTTATGCCATTTGGTTTAACTAATGCACCTGCTACTCAACAAAGATTCATTGAAAATCTACTAAATGATCTTACAAATGATAATAATGTTTTCTATTTTATCGGCGATATAGTCTGTATTTCTCAAACCTTTGAACAACATGTCGATATACTTACTAAAATTCTTAAAAAACTTTCAGATGCCAATCTCACAGTCAATTTTCCAAAATGTTCATTTTTCCGGAAAGAATTAAAGTACTTAGGCTATGTAGTTAATGAAAATGGTTTAAAAACGGATCCTAAAAAAGTTCAAGCTATTCTTGATATACAAACTCCAAAATCTGCTAAGGAGGTCAAACGTTTTTTGGGTACTGCCAGCTGGTACAGACGTTTTGTACCTAATTTAAGCACTCTTGCAGCACCGTTAACTAAATTAACTTCTACAAGCAAAAAATCACCTCCATTTAAGTGGTCTGATGAAGCTGAAATTGCTTTCAAGGCTATTAAGCAAGCTTTAATTAGTACACCAGTTCTGGCATGTCCAGATTTCTCTAAACCATTTGCTGTTCATTGTGATGCCTCTTCCTACGGCATTGGCGCAATGTTAACTCAGGAAGTCGATAATATTGATAAACCTATTGCTTATATGAGTAAATCACTTACAGGCGCTCAAAAGAATTATTCAGTCACTGAACGTGAACTTTTAAGTGTTATTACGGCACTAGAACATTGGCGTTGTTATTTAGATAATGGATTACAATTTACAATTTATACTGATCACGCAGCCCTTCAATGGTTTATGCATTTAAATAATCCTACTGGCAGATTAGCTCGATGGAGTATTCGTTTATCTATGTTTAATTTCGTAATTAAACACAAAAAAGGCTCAGATACTTTATCACGTATAAAACCAATTGATTTAATTAATTTTTCTACTTCTCAAACTAAAGACACTTGGTATTTAGCAATTTATAATAAATGTTTATCATTTCCTTCTAGTACTCCGGATTACATGATTCATAATAATAAATTGTTTAGATTTTGTAGATCTAACACATTATTTAACTCTGAATTTAATTGGAAACAAGTAATACCATTAGAATTTAGGGAATCTGTTATTACACAAAATCATTCTACTCCCCAAACGGCACATTTTGGTATTTTTAAAACATACCATAGAATTAAAAATCTCTATTTTTGGCCTGGTATGTATAAAGACGTAGCCATGTTTATTGCTAAGTGCGAGACTTGTTTAGCTACCAAGCACCAAAATCAAAACTTAATTGGTTTAATGGGCAAACCCAAACATTGTTCACGCCCTTTCCAATGTTTATCCATAGATTTGATAGGTCCACTTCCTACTTCACGTAAGCAGAATAGATTTCTATTTGTAGTTACTTGTTGTTTTTCCAAATATTGTTTGTTATTTCCAATAAAACATGCAACCGCTTCTATTATTCGCCATATATTGGACAATTTAGTTTTTATGGTTTATGGAGTTCCAGAAACTATTATATTAGATAATGGTCCTCAAATGATAAGTACAGAATTATCTGAATTATTTAAATTTTATAACATACCAAAAATACATTACACCCCACGTTACTGTCCACAGGTTAACACCGTTGAGCGTTACAATAAAACTATTGTAACGGCGATTGCAGCTTTTATAGATAAAGATCACAGAACTTGGGATACCTATATAAACAAAATACAGTTTGCTATTAATACTGCGGTTAATGAAACCACAAAATTCACTCCATCATTTTTAGTATTTGGTAGAGAAGCTGTTACATGTGGATCTATCTACAAAAATTAAGATTCCAGAGATGAACTAATTTTCAGTCCTAGGGATGTATATGCTGAAAACATAGGACAATTAATACCTATCTTTTCCGAAGTACAGAAACGGTTATTTAATGCACATCAATATAATGCAACTTATTATAACAAACATCATCAGAATTTAGAATTTAATAACGGTGATATTGTTTGGAGGCGAAACCATGTAATAAGTTCCTCTAAAAAACATTTTTGTGCTAAGTTTGCACCCAAATTTATTAAATGTAAAGTTTCAAATAAAGTTTCACCATTAATTTACGATTTAGTGGATATGAATAATAACCCATTAGGTCGTTGGCATATCAGAGACATTAAACCTCTACCGCGTTTAACTTCTTCTTTGAGTGACTAGATTGGTTGTTACCAATTACTTTATATGAATTCATATATAATTATTGCTCATTATCTCACGGCGAGCATAAGCCGATTCTTTTTGTCTTATTTTTTTTCTCTATGCACCTCATTATCGTTTGGCTATACCATTAACATTGACGTTGGTCAAAACTTATAATTAATTATCATCATCGTAGTATTAGGTTAACTTTTTGTGTAATTTATTTAATATTTGCAATTCTAATTTTTTCTTCTCAATTTTTTTTTTTTTTTTTTTTCAAGCGGTTTGCAACTTGTAAAATTAAGCCTTCTGCACGAGCGTTTATTAAGGTAACTCGTTAAACTAAACCATACCTATGTGTATTATTTATACACTTGAATCACTTTCCTGTGAGAATTATTTTCATATGTTTATTACATAAATATTTTAATTACTTCACAAAAGACCCTTGGATTTTATTTAAAAGTCAATGTTTCACGACTGGCTATGATTTTCTTTTCTTTCCGGCATATTTATTTCAGTCTTTAACTGAAACTTGTTTATAGTAATCACCGTGCGGGAGTTAGCGACACGTTAAAGAAGCCATAAGCTATTAATATTTTCAGCGGATGGCAACTATTAAAGCCTTTTGCCGTTGCGTTCAACTCTATTGAGTTGACTTATTTAAGATACGATTCCTCATAAGCAACTCTAACTGCATGACGTTTTATTTCCAGTAGTTGGAATAAGACTAGTATGATAGAGAATGTATGTTGTAATTATAATGTACGTTGATGGAGTTGAACGATGTATATTAACATTGTATATTCCAGGAACATGTTAAAAATTCTATCATTCATGAACCATGTAATTTAAGATAATTATTTAGGATTTTTTTTTTTCTCTCTCTCGTCTGTTTTGTTTTCTTTTTCTATTAAATAACTTGTTGATAAGCATTATATCAGTATTATTTTTTTTTTTTTCATATATACAGGATGTTTTTTCAGAAAAATTCTTCTATAGGATGTTAATATTAATTTTCATTTTGCTTTTAATTATTATTTTTTTTTTGATTGTTCTTTCATTTAGCAGATTAAATATTAAAATTCGATATGTATATGCGGTTTATTTTGATTTGGTTTGAATTTGAAATTTTACTAAAAAAAATCTTTCAGATTTTTTTTTTTTTCCGGCCCCCGGGGTATTGTGACGGTTGTCTATTTCGACCTCTTTTTGTCAGTAAATTTTATTTTTTTGTTGTTCCCGACGTAATTTTAAACTAGGAATTACGTAGTGTCGGAGAACGGCAATGTTTTGATTTGACAAGTCAGTCACGAAAAATTATCCATCAAAGCAACTTGAATCTATTTATTTATTATTTTCCGAGTTTATTATTCCAAATTACATAGTTAAGATATTTTATTATCGATAATCAAAGTTCTTTTTAAGAAACCTATATTTATTTTTTTACGTTCACGAGTGTGCGTAGCCAAAATTGTTGGTAAGGATTCTCATTCATTAAAATTTATTTTATTGTTATTTTTTCTTTTCAGATCAAATTTAATTGTATTAATATTTCTGTTCTATTTTGTGTGACTATTTTTTATTTCAATTTTGTTTATATTTTTCTGTTTGTATTTACAGGCATTTTTGTATATTTTTAATTTTACCGAAAAAATAAACACAGAAGAGAATTTTGTGTTTTATTGAAACTACGCTACAGTTATCCAAATTCTGGAAAAAGTAGAAGTCTGTAAGCGCAAGGTCTGGTGAGTACGGCGGATGACGGAGAACTTCCAACCCCAACTCTTGTAGCTTGGAGACCGTCTGCTGTGCAGTATGAGGTCGCGCGTTGTCGTGCAGGAGCAGTGGAGCCGAACGATTGACCAAAGCTGGTTGGAGACGTGCGAGCTTCTCCATCATTGTGTTCAGTTCTTCACAGTACACATCTGCAGTAATGCTTGTCCCGTTTGGCAAGGAGCTGTGATGAATTACACCCGCGTTAGACCACCAAACAGTGACCATCACTTTTCTAGGGGTAAGTTTTCGTTTAGGGCATTGTTTGGGTGCTGAACCAGGGTCCAACCAACTTGCTGAGCGCTTACGATTGTCAAACAGGATCCATTTCTCGTCACAAGTAACAATGCGGTTCAGAATTCCTTCATTTGTATGCCTGCTGAGCAGTGCAAGGCACGTGTCCACGCGTACTTCGCGCTGGCGGTCATTGAGTTCGTGGGGTACCCATTTGTCAAGCTTTTTTACCTTGCCAATTCGAAGCAAATGGACCAATATTGTTTTGATGCTAACGTCGAAAGCTGCTGCTAATTCAGCCGTGGATTGAGTTTCATCAGCTTCCACAATTGCCTTTAATTCGTCATTGTCGACCAAAGTTTTCGGACGACCACGGGGTTCAATTTTTAGGTCAAAATTTCCAGAACGGAAGCGGGTAAACCAATAACGGGTGGTGCGTTCGTTTGTAGTGTTCGCTCCGTAAACGTCGTTGATGATGCGTGCCGCTTGTGCCGCTTTGCTGTCACGACGGTACTTATACTCCATAATTACTCGAATTTTTAACTTATCCATGATGACGAAAAATGTTCGAATGCGTTGAAAACAAAACACTAACTATTAAACAAATGACGATTTTAGAAAAAGAATTCCATGTTTGTCAAATAAAATTAATTTGAAATTAGAATTATCAGTCAAAAAAAAATATATTTTCATTTGAAATGGCCAGTACGGCAAAACGGCAGTTTCATAGGTAAAGATCTATTACATTTTTAACTTTGACGTTTAAAATCTGTTTTCTGAAAAAAAAAACTTGTTTGTATAGATTTTGTAATTAATTTCTTTGGACAAGAATACTGCTGATCACCAGGAAGCTGAAATTGCTGAAATACTTCATGAAAACAGATGGAACGCGAATGGCAGCCGGTCGAATGGCCGTCAATCATCAGTCAGTGTTACCATTTGTTTATTATTTCAATCTGATCTAATTCAGTATCTAAAAAGAAAAACAAAAGTATAAGATTTTTCTATGAATCTATATAATTTACAGTACCTTACAAAAACACGAGAGAAAATATACATATTATGCCATTTTTATGTTGAGATTTGTCGAATGACCTTACAATGGCAAACTGATGTAACTCAAACAAAAACCAGGTATAACTCAATACTAAGAGTATTAATTTATGTTTACCCCAAAATTGTCGTCCTCAGCCAAATGATGTAATAAGTCATTTCCAGCACTGATTTTTAATACAAACCTTTTCTACGATGACCTCACGAACGCTATACCGAGCACTACTCGTACATTCAGTTATTTAGTTATTTAAGGGTATCAATTCAATTGATATGAATTGCAGTTAATTTTAAGGTAATTAAGTTTGTTTAATAAAATATAAAATAAGTGATGATTATCAAAATAATAAATGCACTGATTATTAAAATACTCAATGCATGAAAGGCAATGTAAGGCTGCCAAATATGTTCTTTGAGCATTGTCTTAAATTTAAAACATTTGACTCCTAGTGTCAATAAATCTCACTTAAGCGCAAACGACATCTTGAAGGAGCAAGACCACAGAACCATATTAAAGTACCAGGCCATTCAGAAAGTTTTGCGAAAAAAAGTATCTATGTTTGGAACGCTGGCGAGTAATTATTTATCTTGAAAGTGCAATTATTTTTTAGTACAAAATACATTTGTTCCAAATTTAAACTTCCCTCTCTATTTTTTACCAGCATTATGAAACCATTCTAGTACACTGTGTGTTATCAATTAAGTTGGCAACAAAACCGAGTATGGAGCGAATGGCTTTACGACGTAAACCAGTCACAAAGTTGGTCTGCACTGAAAAGTGCGATTGGGGTACGACTGCACGGGGCAGCTGCGAAGGGTGTAATGAGCGTATGTGCGTCGTGAAAACGACGAAACGTAACCTATGAAATGGGTGCGTTCGATCCGTATGGGGACGAGAGAGTACCACGGTACGTTCGATAGGGACCGAACGCAGAGCGGGTCTGAGTTTTGTTTTGCAATCTAACCAATTTGCGTCGCACGGTGACGCAAAACAATCTTATTTTTCCGGTGTGGAAAACAATAACTTGCTACTCCACCTCAATAGTCTCGCTTCCTGAGCTTTACGAGAAATGTATAGTAAGCAATATTTTACTTTTATTCAATAATAACTATCACAGTAGGTAAACGTAACTATTATAAAACAATTACTGAAACAAGTTTAAAGACTTTAAAAATAAAACACAAAAGTTCTTTTTTTATTTGAATGAATGTCCATAATCATTCAAATATTTATTTCTCAACATTGACCATTTTTACCATTTTCTTATTGACAATCGATTAAATTCTATTGTAGTGCGCAAGGCTTGGGCTGTTTTTCTGGCTACGTACTTGACGCTGAGCGCTTGTTACCGTAGTTAGTGACTCGCTCTGCAGCCGGCTCCGGCCGGTTGTAACGTAGTCAATCCCGCACTCTGTGCACGCCTCGAATTAATACCTCACCTCGGTGGGAGCAGCAACAACAGAGTTGAACTTACTACGGTCGATTAAATTCGATAGTAGTTCGCAAGGCTCGGGCTGATTTCTGGCTGCGTACTTGACGCTTGGCGCCTGTTACGTAGTTAGAGACTTGCTCTGCGGCCGGCCCCGGCCGGTCGTAACGAAGTCAATCCCGCACTTTCTGTGCAACCCAACCTCGTCAGGTCTACGGCCGGTTTTCGTTCTCAATTTATTGGCAACACACCCCGTAGTAGACTCGCGTTTGATCAGGTGGATACTTAACGGTGACAACTAAGCCTGATAGCGTTGCCCCGGTGCGCTTCCAAGGCCCTTCAGGCTAAGGAGAAACCGGCTGACCCGATCCCATTGCACTTGGGCCTTTCCCAGGGTGACGGTACAGTGCTGTCCGAGCTAGGGGCACCACCTCGCGTCGTCCCCAGTGTGTCCCACCGTGGGTAGGGAGGTTTAGGTGCTAGGTTTGCTAGGGAACCTAGGTATTATTATATATTTATATATTATATATTGTAGTACCAAGCCCTCCAATGGACCAGCAAAGCTTGATAAACTTTGCTAGGTCGTTCGCCCAGGCGCTCGTTGCGTCCGGCGCCAACGAATCCGATGACGTACTTACGCAAGCCTTACAGGTGACTATCGCGTCTCCGGCCCCACAGGCCTCAACGCCGGCCCCTCAGGCCTCCAACGTGCAGACCCCTCAGGTCTACAGCCCTCCCGCGTCTCCCGTCCCGTCCGAGAAAGATTGTGAATCGGTCACATCCTCTCGCGCGTCGCGTCGCAAGCGTACCGCTCCCGGGAGCGACTCCGAACCCGCATCTGACACGTCGTCAGATGCCATCACCATAACCGGCTCTCCTGAGCCCGCGTTTCAGCTAGTCGCCAAACGCTCCAAGAAGCGCTCGAAGAAAGCCTCGGTATCCTCAATACCCGAGTCCTCCCCGGTGTCTTGAACACCCGCCCCCGCGCCATTAACGTCGCTCGAAGAAACCGCGTCTCCGTCGGTCCCATCGAAGCCAGCAACGCGCTGCGCTCCCGTCCCACCGAAGCCTCAGCTCCCTCCGCCCGTCTTTCTCCGCGAAAAAGCGCGATGGACCACAGTATCTAATCTTTGCAAAGAGCAAAAAATTAACTATGTCAAAGCAACTAACGCAGGCGATTCAATTAAAATCCAGGTCACAACCATCGACGACTTTCGCGCGTTCACTAGGTAACTTTCATTAAAACAAATCGCGTACCACATCTACACCCTCCCGGAGGAGCGTAAGATCCACGCAGTACTACGGAGCGTCCCGTTCGAGCTCGCGAACGATGAAATCCTCGAGGACCTTAAGTCCCAGGGTTTCCCGGCTGAAGCAGTGCACAAGATGCACTCCAACCGCGGTAGGTGGTTTCCGTTAGCATTAGTTATCCTATCCAATACCCCCAACTCGAAGGAGATCTTCAGAGAGGCTCGCACAATTTGCGGACTCTCGAATATCTCGGTCGAGCAACCCAACCCCCGCGGTCACCCTGGGCAGTACCACCGCTGCCAGCTCTATGGCCACGCAGTGGCTAACTGCTCAGCTCCCCCCAGGAGCGTTAAGTGCCTGGATCCTCATATTACTAAGGAATGCACTCGCACTCCCGAATCCACTTCCCCCCTGCCTGTGTGCTGTGCGGCCAGTCCGGCCACACAGCTAACTACAAGGGTTGCCCGCGCGCTCCGTGCTCTTCAACTAAGGGGGCTGTACCGGCACCGCCGCTCACTCCCGCTAACTTCCCGCCGCTGCGCAACCAGGGTCCCCCGGAAGCAAAGCTCGAGCAGCCGAAGCCTACTCCGGCTCTGTCCTGGAGACAGCGTCCGGCCGCTCCACCTGCACCTTCCCGTCCTATCCCAGCTCCCGTAGCTTCCATACGCCCGTGTCCCGCTCCGTCGTCTTCACCTCAGTCGTCGTTGGCTGAGGACATGAAGACCGTGTTCGATGTCATTCAAAACGTCGACATTAGGGAAATTTCCGTTCTCGCATGCAAACTGCGAACCGCCCGCTCTCCTCAAGAGCGTTTATTTGCGTTAGCCCCGTTAGACTCGCAAATCCCGTGTCCGGTCGTATCAGGTATCGTATAAGGGCTTATCCCTAGTATCTTTTAACGTTCATAGCCTTACCACCAACCTTCCAGAGCTCAAACTGTTCTTTCAGAACAAAGAGCCAGACTTATTGCTTCTCCAGGAGACATGGCTTACTCCAAACCTCTCCAGGGGATTCGCTATTCCCAAGTACGCATTTACTCGCAACGATAGGCCCAACTCCGATGGTTTCGGCGGCACCGCTATATATTATAAAAGAGGCTCCCATTGCTGTCCTCTCCCTACCCCTCCTCTCCTCAACATGGAAGCCACTGTGTGTAGATTGGCTATGACTGGTCATCCGACCATCATCATAGCTTCATTCTACATACCTAGTGGCTCCAGACCAACCCGCAGCGACTTTGAGGCCATTCTCGCCGTCGGCCATTCAGCCATTATGTACGGAGACTTTAATTCCAAACATACTGACTGGACGTGCCTATCGACCAAAACCAGTGGTATCGCTCTCCTCGACATCACTAACTCACTTGACTTAGACGTCATCTCTCCCATCACTCCCACTCACTATCCCAACAATCCGAACTACTCTCTTGACATCCTCGACTTTGCAATTGTCAAGCGAATCAATCTCGATCTCAGGTCTATCGAACCGCTCGATGACCTCTGATCACCACCCCGTTTCCCTCGTGCTAGGACCGCCTAACGATAACGTCACCTCTCCTAAGACCTTTACCAACTGGAAAGGCTTTAAAAATACGTTAGTTTCAGCCTTAGAGGCCCCGAACTCTCCGCTCGCGATCTCGCCCGAACAATTAGATAGCCCGGATAAAATAGATTCATTAGTAAATTCTCTCACTGATGCTATCAACTCAGGCATCAGTGACAACGAAAAGATTGCTAAGCAAGGCAAACCCACGCTTCCCTTAGCCGTTAGCAATCTTATTAAAGCTAAGAACGCGGCTCTCCGGAGAGCTAAGAAATATCCCACGCCCGCCTATAGAACAGCTGCGAATCAGCTTCAACGTAAAGTTAGGTCTTGCCTCGCGGAACTCCGAGACGCTCACATGGACGATCTCATGGCGAATATCTCCCCATCCCAGCAAGCGTATTATAGTATGGCGCGAGCCTTACGCGTAGACGCCGCCTCTCAAGTCCCTCCTCTCACTTGTCCCGATGGCTCTATCGCCTTCGAAGTCGAAGAGAAAGCCGAATGCTTCGCTGACAGCGTTGCGTCTCAATGCTCGCCCAGCACTCAACCCGCGAATCCCTCTCACATCCAGGCGGTGGAGGACAAAGTTCTCCGAAGAGACTCTCTACCCATCACCGCCGACCCCGTCACAGTCTCTAATGATGAAATCTCGGTTCTCATTAAAAATCTAAAGTCCAAAAAGGCTCCGGATGCGGATGATATTTCCAACCACGCACTTAAGCACCTGCCTCAACAGGTGCTTACCTTGTTAGCTATCATTTTCAATGCCTACTTCGACCATAGCTACTTTCCAAAAGCCTGGAAAGAAGCGACAGTCATAGGCATTCCCAAGCCGGGTAAACCTCTGAATATCCCGGCTAATCACAGACCCATCAGCTTCCTCAAGGCAATGTCTAAACTTCTCGAAAGAGTCATACTCTCTCGAATGCGGAACCATCTGTTTCCAACGGATGGCGATCCTCTCATTATTCCCCATCAATTCGGCTTTCGCGCTAAGCACTCCTGCCCTCAGCAAGTCCATCGAATCGTCCAATACATACTCGACGATTTCTACCCGCGGCGTTTTAAAACGGTCGCATTTTTCTTTGACGTAGCCAAGGCTTTCGATAAAGTCTGGCACAGCGGTCTCGTCTATAAACTCTACAAAATAGGCTTACCGGATCGCCTAGGTAGAATAATCGCGTCGTTTTTCAAAAACCGTACGTTCCGATTTAAACATGAAGGCACGCTTTCCGAGCCCCGTCTAATTAAGGTTGAAGTCCCTCAAGGCTCAGTCCTTGCCCCTCTATTGTACACCGTGTACACTAACGATATTCCCGTCCCACCGAAAGGCGTCGAACTCACCCTCTTTGCCGATGACACTGCCCTTTACATCAAAGGCCTCAGTGTCCCGGGCCTCACGACCAGACTCTAAAAGGCTGTAAAGGCCCTCGGAGCATGGTTTCAAGAATAGCGTATCAATGTGAACCCAGAGAAGATGCGGTTTACTTCAACTACCAAAGCCGTCGTATCGCTGACAATCTCCACGTTAAAATGCTAGGCACTCCCATCCCCTGGAAGCGCACTACCAAATATTTAGGCGTCACCTTAAACCAGACGCTTTCTTTCAAGCCACATGTCGATAGAGTAACGAAACTCGCGCGTTTTTACTTAAGCCGCTTAGTATGTTAGGTAGAAAAAGTAAAATGTCTTTCAGAAATAAACGTACGCTTTATAAGGTCTACGTTAGACCCGTCATGTCATATGATTCGCCAGTCTTTGCCCACGCCCAACCCTCCGTCCTGTATAAACTGCAGGTAGTTCAAAATCTCTTCTGCCGCAGGGCCACAAACGCACTTTGGTACGTGCGTAACGCGGACCAGCACAGAGATCTTGAACTACCTACAGTGCAACAGCACCTCAAAACACTCTCAGAATCCTTCATCAAACGCGCCGAAACCCATCCCAATCATCTTGTTCGAGATTCAGTCTCATATATTGCTCCTGTCTTAGATTCGAAATTCAAAGTCGCTAGACGGAGAAACGCGCGCACTGGCTAACCCACGCAATTAACTTTAGATCTCGAAGCCCTTCAGGCCGCAAATTCTAATTCTAACGTAAATTCTAATTCTAACGTAAATCCGAATTAATACAATTTTATTTTTCAAATTTTAATGTTTTTAATTATTTACTTTTCATTTTGAGCACCTTCAGTGCTATGTATTCACCTTCAGTGCTTTGAGTACCTTCAGTGCTATGTAAATCATAGCGGGTGACCCCTTCTGGGCCCCGCTAGCGCGGCCTCTTTCTCCAATTGGCCGTCGCTCAGATGAAGGCTGAGTGGCAAAAAATTGCACGAGCCGACAGGGGGTTTTTAGTGGGTAGTGGTTCTGGTAGGCGTCGGGACGAGTCCCACGCATCTCTGGATCGCGCGCGCCAGAGTATGCGTCAGAGCATTTTTATCCTCCTGCCCTTCCCGTGGAGGAGAACAAAAAAAACCTTTACCAGACGCTACCGTAAGAAGACGAACCTACTTTGTGACAATGACGCTTAAGACATTAATGGTCATCATACTAAAATTTTCCTTCAAATTTTATGAAATTAAACGTGAACATAACAACAAAATAATTAAGTATTTAAGTACCTAGGTTTTTGGACGAGAGATACGTACAGATTATTTATATATGTACATTCTTGCGTTCGTAAACAATGACCTTGATCTTGAACTGCAAAAAAATGTTTCTTGTCATTATTCGTTATACTATAAGCAAACTTAAGCGGTGGAATAATACTGTTTTTGTATATATAACCAGTTTATTTACAGGTGTTAGCTGTCTTATAAATAGCCTTCTAAATTTCTCATTTTAAAATACGTTTTTAAATTGTGAAAATATTTACAGATTGTATCAATTATTCTTTGATTATTTTTATTAAAATTATTTTTTGTACAATTTGAAAAAATTAAAATATTATATTAACTTTACAAAGTACAAAGATATGTACCATTATAAATCTAAAGGCTAAGGTGGTATAGTAGAAATGTACAAATAATGATAAAACCACTTTTCATAAATTATCACTTTTCATAAGTTTATCATTGTATATTCGATAAATTATATATTATTGTGATTAGATAAAAAATAACTAAAATTTTAATTACTAGTGAGCTCTTATTGTGACCTCTACATCAGAGTATCAGAGGCCAAGTAGTTCACGTCATTTTTTTTTAAATGATAAGCTCCGAGTACCTACTTCAACTGACCAGCTTGAAATTTTTTCTTTCCTATCTTTATAGTCAATATTATCTAAGGACTAAAGGATGACCCATGTATGTTTTTAATAAAAAAAAAATTAAACTACAAAGATTGTAGAATGGAAATACCCGTTATCGGAAAAAATATGGATAGGCTAGACTATAATTGAAAAGGCCTTTATTAGTCAAAGTAAAAATAAACAAGAAGAATTGTTTTCAAACTGACTATTTCGTTTATACTGAGGTCTGTTTTGTTTTTATGCTTGACTATGGAGAGTTCATAAGAACCGCATGGGCGTTTGTATTCCAACGTTACGCTCATGGGACAATTATTTTAAATTATTAAAATAATAAGTACGTCCAGTTTGTGTACTAGGTTCAAAACTGTAAGTTTCTATTTTGAAATAGAACTAATTTACGCAGCCAACTGTGGGGGAATGCAGGACAATCGAACCTACATAAACATCGCTTTATTATTTGAGTTTATTGCATGAAATATATGTCCTCGTCCGTGATAATTCAGGCAATTCGTTGTCTAAGGTCTAGTTCTAATGTGATTGAGTAGTGTCACGATTGTGATCGTTATAGCGTCATTGAATAGCAGACAAAACTTCACAATAATAATATTTTTATAAGAGGATAGTGCAATACCTAAGCTATTCACAGACAAAAAGAGTAGCATCCATTCTTCTAGACTCTTCCCGTATAAGTATTTAATGTGCTAGGTCGACAAACACATTAATACTTGATGTGATCTTAAACAGAACATTAAGCTTGCCTCACCATTTATTCCTCAGCTTTTTTATAGGAAAAGTATTGCCCTTAACGGTTCCTTCTGTCTCAATTGCTTTGGACCTGAATTGTCGCAAGTCACTGAAGACTTCAAACTTTAACTTATAGACGCCTTAGAGCCGTTTAGTAACTGCCGCCCGGAAGTGACGATTAATAGCGGCCCGAATATGTGGATAGCGCCCCTAATGTAATTTAAAAGGTACCTTCTTAAATCATCAGGTCAGGGTTTGCCTTCATAAAATTCCATATGGCCGTGTGAGGATTTTCGTCAAAGCTAAAATGTTTAACACACTCTTCTAAAATGATTTTGTGAATGATTCTTACACAATATTTTAAGTTACTTTAACTTTAACTGCTTTAGAACTTCCTAGAATATTGTACAATTTTCATGTTATGTTCAGATACATTTTTTGATGATACTATAATTGAAGTCATATTAAAAATTCTATGAATTAAGAAGGATTTATAATAAAAGTCATTATTACCTGTTTGAGTTATTTTTTTACGCAAACAAACATTTTGAATAATTTCAAAACAAGTTACATATCTGACCTTGAAATGACTTAATTATGTTCAATAAAATGCTACTTATTTATTTATATCACAAATATTGCGCTATCAAGATATTTTTACTAAAAGGGTTCACAAAATGAACCATGGCAAATATTGGCCCTATGTGGTTTTATATTTGATTATGAGTTAAAATTGCACCTACGTATAAATAAACGCTAATAAAAAAGGAGGTCTCAATGTGCGTCATAAATATAGAATTTCCAAAGAACGCAATAGTTGTAGAAACAAGAAACAAAACATAAAGTACCTTATTTATTCATAACGTTGTACGAAAGAATACGACTGTATTTGTAAACACTTGCTATAAATTCAATTTTTTTTATAAAAATAACTGGCTTTATAGCATTTTTGATATAATCATAGCGTCAACTAGATAATCTATTCATTACATGTTTCGATTAAATAAGACGAGTATAAAATCAATGAGAACATTTTGTGTACGAGCACGCGACCCACCTGATGGTAAGTAGCATCCGCGCCCATGGACATCATTAGTGATAGTTTTTGATGTACCAATGTTGATTGTGTGATTATTAGTATTGTATCGTCTAATGATGCGTTTAATGCGTTTCCGGCCGTAGGCTTCAGTTGGAATTTCATTTCTTCCAGTGATTGCACTGGCTGTTCCATCCCTTTGACCGGAACTCAACCACGTAAATGTGATTCTTATGGCGGTCAAAATAGGTAGCACTGTTGTACCGCCCCAGACGAGAACTAAACTACTAAAATAAACTCTAAAATACTGAACTAAATTCTACTGCCACTAAAATTATTGTTACAGTTAAAATGAAACTAATCAATGTCTTTTTAAAACGAAAAATAAAAGTTTGTTTAATCTGATATAAATGCATTTAAAACTGACATTTCACTTTATTCAATGTTAAGATACATTAAATTGTACCTGTTTTCCAATAATTGCAAGAAACTAGAATTTCACACAAATTTTCACTTTCGATTCACAATGTCAACATACGAAGCCGAATCTGCCCTCAATAGACCACTACATGTGTTAACTTGATATAGTTAAGTAATGTATCGGATTTCTAACGCCAAGGCTGCTGGCTGGTGAAATAATATCAATAACAACGCTTACTGCCGCGTGTTTGGCAACTGAAGATTCGACAGAGAGAGAACGATGATACGGAGATGGTTGATGGGTAAAAATGAGCTCGTGAATTTGGTAATAGTCCTGAAAAGGTTTCTTTGATGAACGTAGGTCTTGAATCGATAGGTATCTTTTTTGTTTTACTCCAGATAAACAGAGTTATTATAAGGTATTGATGCCAACTGAAGCAAGCATATTAAAAGAAACAAAATCAGAATGGTAAAATCACTTCTTTTTTATTTTAAATTGGAATTAAATTTTAAATTGGTATTTATTATGAGTGTGTCCTCCCCCCTAGTTCATTGGAAGAGCGCCATAGTTACTTCATATCGTCGGGTCAGACAAGTAGACGGAGAGGTACGTCATAACTACTCTTGATAGATCCAGTAATGTTCATCAGTTGTGAAAAAATACATTATTTCATATGGTCGTGATAACTATCGTTCTTAATCTACTCAGAATATATCGTGAATTCCAGTATTATATAGGAAATGCTTTGAGTTCTCTGAGAGTCGTGGCTAAACTCGGCCTTTATAACTTACATACACAACATAACCCATAAGTACAAGATTAAAATATATCATTTCTAAATGTATTTGCTTTGACTACAAGAGACGAAACACTGTGGGGTAATGCACATATTTCCGACTCATATGTAGAAAGAAATGAACTTGACCTGTGTTTTGCAAGCAGGTTGCAAGTCGCGACTGCAACACTATCGCGACAGTTGTGATCGCGCGCGCACGTCATGTATCCGAATCCATTTGATCGAAAACATTCCACAATACGACAGATCTTAGACCGAATGTTCAAAGACAGTTTGAAAACGTCGCGCAAAAATGCGTTATCCAGGAAAAGTAGCAACACTTCATCCTGTTCGACCTCCTCGGCTGGATCGGAAGAGAGGAAACTCTTTAGTTATAGTCTTCGTAGTTAAATAGTGGTGATAATGTGTGTGATGGACTAGTCATGTGTTTTGCTCTACGCTACTGAAACTTTGGTAAGTTTGGAATTTAATTCACTCATTTGATTTACTTTTAATTTAAAGACCACGAGCCAGCATGCAAAAGAAGCCCTGATAAATTCCGCTCACCGTACATAGTCATAGTATGCGTCAAAGTTCAATGGTTATTTATCACACCTGAGCTTCTTCTTTTTCTTTTTATCAATAAGTATCGAACATTGACACAGACATTAAACTTTGTAATAAGTCATAGAACTTTGTCCGTCGTTTCGCCACAGCATCTCGTTAGAAACACTTAAGCAAGAACTTGTCAGTGTTTTTCAAATTTTACTTCACAAGCTAAAGAATTACACACAAACTATATTTTGCAAGATAAAAATAGAAACCAGTTATGACTATCTGAATGGTGCACAAACAGGTTAATTTAAAAGTCTTTGTGCAATATACCTATATGTATATTTTAATTTGTGTTATTTGTGAGAAAGGCCATTGTGTGCATTTTGCGGTGTTATTTGTTAATTAAACTTATAATACGATAACTAAACGTACGAAAATACTATTGCAACTATAAGATAACACCTTCATTTTTACAAGCACTTTTCATCAGTGAGATGCAATATATTGCCGAGCCAATTTTAGATAAACGAATAAGGTCTCTGCAGTCTCATATCGCATAATAGTAGTGAATCAAAAAATTGTGTGGTATGGAAACCTCTAAATCTGGGTAAAAAGCTGTCTTCTTGACGTTTAATTATCGTAGCAGCACATAAATAATGCATGATCTTAATTTATACATGCTGTGTAAACATGCAATAAGTATTCGCCGTAAAACGCCATAAAACTTTTTTCAAGTGTAGTGTCTTCTTTACCCTAAATAGACAGACGTTTTCTAAGTATATCATATGAATGCATAAACACAAGTATAAATATCAAAACAAATTAAATCAGAATGAACAATCACCTCAAGCCGGTTCAGTTACGCAACCGTACCTAACGATGGTCACGGTCGATGCGACTCATTAAGTATGTCCGCTGGAGACTGAGTTAAATTGGTTTTATTTCTGCTATCACACTTTCTTCTCTAACACTTAAAAAGACATGCAATCTTTATAATTCCACAAAAATATACGAAGGCAATGCTTGCTTCACCAGAACCTAAGTATCAAAATAAATATTTCCATCAGGTGAGATAGAAGACAAACGTCTAATCCTTTTTGAATAAAAAATAGATATATAAAAAGCAAATCTATTACTTACCTCTATACCTCTTGGATATGTAATGTGAAATATAAAACAATCCCCAAACGTTAAATAGAAAAATGGCTCTTCATTCCTACCTCGATTATCAATATTCAAAATATGTAAAAACGCAGTTTTTAAGATACAGACACCAACTTTTCTCGGAGGAAGCGGCTTTAGATAAATAATATCAACATAAAAAAATCAAACAATCATTTGAATGCTCATCAATAGATTTTATTATAAACAAAAACAAATTTTAAAAAATGGTGTTCGTCTTTTGATAAACATCTTTTGGTCTTTATGAATAGGTTTTGAAAACTCACTCATATTTCAAAGTAAGTGCATATTATATGTATGTTAGAGGTATACGTAAAATAAATTGTTCTCTTCCCATAGAAAAAATGTTTCATTTTAAATAAATTTTTAATATAAAAAGAGTATGAAAAGCCTCCTTGACGCGGGCATTTAAAAGATTAGGTTTTTTTTATTGAAAAAGAATTAGACCTTTGTCTTCTATCTCACCTGATGGAAAGTGACGCTGAAGACGAAGGTGTTACACGTCTATCCTCGAGACACCTATTCACTCGAGGCTTGAAAGAACTGGGACTATAGTTTTGTGGAAAAACAGACGCAGGCAGTTCATTCCACACCTTGGTGACCCACACCAAAAAGGAACTATGGAAGCGTTTGGTTCGACTTCTTTGGGATATCTAGATGTAAGAAGGGATGATATATAGATGTAAGAAGGGTGTGGGTTCAACCTGATCAAAAAGAGCATTCGCGCACTCTCCAAAATTTAATCTGTAGAAGACTGCTAAATTGGACTCGCCCCAATTCTTGAGGACTCGCTCGCGCATTGGACATGTATCTGTCTACAACGGTGTTGTCATCAGCGTAACCAATAATGCCTGGGATTAGCAGATCATTAAGCAAGCGTAACGTGCAGCAAGAGTAACGTTGCAGAAAGAACAGATCCCTGAGGTACCCCGGCATTAATTGCCATTATGTCAGAAGAGCAGCCGTCTAAGACTACTCAAATTGACCATTCCCTCAGAAAATCAGATACCCAGTCGCAGAGCCCATTAGGTATTCCGTTTGCTGGGAGCGTACTCAAGAGACCATCATGCCAGACCCTATCAAAAGCATTGGAAATGTCTAAGGATACAGCTATAGCTTCACTGTGACCTTCCAAAGGTTCGCCCTGTAAGTGAGTGGCATACACAAGAAGATCTCCAGTCGAGCGTCCACTGCGAAAACCATATTGGTTATCACTAAGGAGCTTGTGCGACTCAAGGTATGCCAGGAGACGATTGTTCAATACACGCTCCATAACTTTGCAAAGTATGAAGGTGATTGCAATAGGTCGGTAGTTGATAGGATCTTTACGGCTTCCCTTCTTTGGTACTGGTTGCACGTTAGCCAGCCTTTAGCCAGCCAGGATTTAGGGACCTTTCCGGATTCCAAAGAGAATCGATACAAGCGCGTTAGAATGGGAGACGATTCGGCTGCGCAGTGTTTTAACAAATAGGTGCTTTTATATGTTTTTTTGAAAGAATACACGTATCCAAAGCATATGACTATTTACTTTTTATCCAAAAAAAAAACAAGCACTAATAAATTATTCGCGTCAATTGTATAGGGTTTTTAAAATCCAGCTCATCAAAATTGGAAAATATCATAGTTCAACCATATAACTGCGCCAAAGCACCTTTTGACCTTTCGCGCCAGAAATCCAATTTTTTTGTCCACTTTTCTCACTACGATAAAAATCTCGGAACTAAGACAAGTCCTTGCTCGACTGGCAACATGAACACAGACGTTAATTAAAAATAAATAGATAAAAACATATGAATCTATATCAGGAAGCACTCAAGTAACGTACAACTTACAAAGTAAGTCATCAGAACAGTTCATTGGCCATCATAGTTTGATATTAATATAGCTTATCAGTATATTAGCTGGCGGATGTGGTCTGTCTGGTTACAATATTATTTCGATAAATAACTCTGATACAGGAAGTATGAATGAACGGACAACTTAAAATAACTTAGCAAATATAAATAGACAAGATTATTGTTAAGTATGATATAGCAGTGATAAGTTAGTTTTAGATACATGAAGTATGACAAAGTTATTGACATTCCGGTATTGCAAGTACCTAATGTGTTATGAGCTTGGGTTTTTATTTGTTATTAGTGATTCTTAGGAACAAAATAAAATATGCAATCCTAATACTTTAAATATGTTTTCTATTGGCTTTTAGTAAAAAATAAATGTCAGTTAGCGATATTTAGCAAGCATAGGTAGGATATAGTAGAGAGTTTTTATAGGAATAAGAATTAAAAATGTGCATTAGGTACTAACGGTTAAAAACAGCATCGTTCAGAAAACCCAAATTACCTAAATAGTTACTTGGAATATACACCTAAACTGGATGGGTCGCGTGTGCTTGTTTGAACAGAAAAAAAATTCTGTCAACCCGCAGTATGCGTAAGGTGGCGATTAGTTGGGCCAAAAAAATTACATTACTTTTGGAGAATCTGCATATGGTAGTTTTCAGTTGATCAAATCCACCTTCAACCAGGTGCAGACAGAAGATCCACCCGTTTTTGGTAAACGTTTCCAGAAGGCGAAATAAGCGTTTCTGTTTTGTAAATAATAGTTTTTTGCAATCAAGTATTACAATGCTTAGGTAAATTAGTCTACTAAACAAGGCACGCGGGCCTGATTCATAGTAAACGGATGAGTAAAATTTCACTAAACAATAAAATAAAAATACGACCGTTGACAATTCATTTAAGATAAAACATAAAAATAAATTGAGTGTAATTCATGTTGAAGTAACATAAAAAATTTCTAAAACAAAAACAGAGTAAAATTTAAAACAATATTATTTTATTTAAAGAGAGTATTTACGAGATCTAGCTTTTTTAGAGCTGTGGTGTGTGTTATTAGTGTCAGTGATTTGAGTGTGTAATAGTATGTACGTGTGTGAGTGTGTATAAATGAGGGATTTCAGGGTTTATTCAACGTTTCATATAATAGAGGGTATAATTTGTTCCCAACGTGTAATATAGTAGAGGCATAATTTGTTCCGAATCTTCGTAGTTTGGGCCCACTTACCACTTTTTCATAATAATTTCAACTCTATGAGATGATTGATGTTTAATTTTTTTATTCTATTTGGATTGTTATAAATATAGCGGTGAGCGAAAATTGCAAGCCACTAAGCAAATGTAGATAAAGGGTAAAGGCATTTGATATGCGGTTATTGACGCATTTTTCATTGTTTAGGGAAGTATTGTAGATATTGTGATCGCAACAAATGACACGCCAAATGTACAGTGCCGAACCCAAAGAACATTCGTTTCCTTAAGAACTGCTTGCGTATGTTTTTCCAGATAAATTTAATTCTGATACTTCCAAGCGTAGAGTAATTAGATTGTCTTTGTCTATTTTTTTATATTTCTATATTTGTAGATATGAAAAACAAACGCCTGCCATTTTACAATAATAAAAAAGTTTTAAAGGTTTTCTTTATTATCATCTATGTTTTTTCCGGATTTCAAAACAGGTATCTAATAATAGTTTAACTGTAAGTCTAGAATGTACATAAAAGTGTACTTTAGAACAAAAATATGCTACAAATAAAAAGACCTACAGTAGAATCTATTGAAGGCTGGCTACGTTGCCTGGCTAGCCGAATTACCACGCTGGATCGTAATAGAAACTCTTTGTGCGAGGTAGGTGCTAGCCTTAAATTTATCGCCTCGCTAAACCGAATGATGGCGGCTTGTCCCCAGGACCCCATGGTTTCAACGCCAAAAACTACCTAAATTCTGATATTTTCTACGTTTTCTACGAGATTACGAATGAGCTGTAATTAAAATAATTCTAAAATATCTCTCTCTTTGGTGGCAAACAAACCCTGAACCTTTCAAGTGTAGAATGAGGTACCTCTTGAAAAGGCGTGTAACATCTTCGTCGCTTTCGTCACTTTCCACCAGGTCGGATAAAAGACTAACGCCTGTCAATTTATAATTTAAAAAGTAATCATATTTTAAAGCAATTCAATAAACATTAAGCAAACGAAAACAAAACGATTTTTTATGAATTTGCGCAAAATTGCGACTGAATCAGTTTAAAAAATTTCTTATCAAGCAAAATCATAATATCACGCAATATACCAGCAACACCTCAAATTATACAAAACTAATAATAATTAACAATCATTTAATACGCAATAGCGATAATCCAATTTAATAAACATGTCCAGTAAGTCAAAACACAAGATGTTTGATCTTTCACGAGCTGATTACAAAATTCTGCGCAAGACTGTATCCACGTGCAAAACGTGACCGCACCTTACATCATACGACTGCAGCTTGCGTTCATGCCACGAGGTTTTAAAGCTGTTTAGATAAGTCAAGAATTTAAATGAAATGGTCTTTTTGGAGAGATCATGATCATGTTTTTAACGTAAGAAATCCAACAATTTTGTTTTTATTTCAAATTACTCTAAGTTTTACCTTAAAAGAAAGCTGTTTTTGTAACCACGATTACATTATTACCAAGAGCTCAAAGGCTGGCAGAATGGGCACAATCATGTCGCTGAAATAATGATGAAACAAAAAATTAACTAGTCATAACCTAATTCGTTATTGTATAATAGGTTGATTATATTAGTTTTAGTACTAGGGAGCAGTACTTTTTCTAGATAAAGGTATTCAAAGTTATTCTTAATGTTGTTTTTGTGCATTCGTGATATGTCTGTGCATAGTTTCGAAGAAATATGTATAAATAATAATTTCGAAGAAAGATCGTTCGCTACTTCAGGCGTAAAAGCGTTGATGACAAAAAAACAAACTCAGTTTTATAATATTTATTAAGATTATAAATAACTTTTACCTGTCAATATTCAATCCAAAAAACATAAACTATCTAACAAAACAAGCGCATGAAAGATGAAATCTTCCGGAAAGCCTTACTGAAAGCCAATATCGTAAGACAAATATGAACTTGATTCCGAGCAGTCCTTAAATAACGAAGTCACGACCATTGTACCCTTCAAATCGAGGGTATATCCGAAGAGGGTAATATGGGATATGATATACGCCATTAATAACGCCATTTTGAAGCGGTTCCGCGTCACGCTTCTCGCTTTTATTGAAGTTTTCTCTGAGAACGAGTGTCTTTTGTTTAGCCTTTGTATATATAAGTTGATATAAGTATCAATTTGTTCGATTTTTCGAGTGAAATATTATAAATTTTTTAAAATTCCTAGATATTTGTCTTTCTTTTAACCTGACAAAAGTGAAAATGAAGAGGATTATGAAACCGCCTGTCCTTGTAAAGCTTCTTACCAGTTTTTCTTTACGAAGGTTTTTCCGAACTGATGGTAGTCATGCTTTATTTAACGCTATAAGAACCAGTAATAGTGAATGTTGAGATATAACTATTTGACTTTTATACAAGATTTGTATCTTTTAATTCAAATAAGAAATGACTCGATGATTGTTAACCACGGGTTCGATCACCGAATTAAATCTTCACTAAAAAAAAATTCACGTAAAAGATATGTCCCAAAATGCAAGGTGTCTGGGCCAGGTCTTTGTACACTATATCAAAAAATAGTTTAAGATGCTTAGAACACTTTTTGATTGTTAAATTGTTATTAAAACACTTTGTTTACTGGTAGGAAATGAAATTGTTCATTTTTAGTGTGCAACACAAACAAAAAACATCATGGCGGAAAAAATTACATTTGGCAGCTAAGGTTTACTTACATCTTTTTGTTTTGTGTATCGAGTAGTATCGATTATGGCATTAAGTCCAAAGAATTGAATTGCATTGTTTTGTGTATTTTTAGCTTATTTAACAGATGTAAAGTTATAAAGAAACCGAAAAACAAACTCAAGCGCAACGAACAATCAAACACACAGACAACTATCAATGTGATGTGAATGAAGTGTGCTGTGAGTGAGGTGGCTGTCCCCTGTGCTTAGTGGACTAACTTTACTTTACAACTTCCGTCATAGAAAAGACTCATTGTCAATGTTGCCCGCTAAAACGAACACAAATAATGTTGACTTTTTTATTTTCTTACCATCTAACTACTAATTAAATCAAATTATTTGTATTTTTCCTATAATTACCATTTATTTGTCATTTTTTTTAGATGGTGTACAAAGACCTAGCCTAGGTTGTGACATTTCCTTTAATTAAATTTCTAATGTTTCTACAACCGACCCATAAGTTTTGTAAGTACATGTTCTATGTGTTTATTTTTCAATTTATGTCCTCGCAAAATGAGGTACAGATATTAAATTACGAAATTTAAGACATGCTTGTATTTGTACTGTGTTGAAAATCTGAAGCACAAATTATAACTTATTTAAAATAAATAAATGATGATTTTAATTAAACAATCAATTGGCGATCCTAGATTGCAACCTGGCTAGAGCCCCTAGCCTTTTAAGCCTATTAAATACTTTCTAGACATCAATATTACAAAATATGTTCATAGTTGTTGATAATCATTTAGGTTTTACAATTATATTTTGTTTTCCTTAAATTAACACCAAACACACGAGGTTCAAGGTGAAGAGACTTAGTTGTAAAAAGCAGCTGAACACAGTATAATTAAACGTTTAAATGTTTAATACAGCACATGATTCTTATGTACTCTCTATTTTAAGTCGCACTCATAATTTTAAGTCGTTTATCTTTTATTATGAATTGTACAATAATAATAATCTTTATTAACCAAAAATCTTATATATAAACATAGTTTGAATTGCTCTTGTCTCCTGAGCTAGAAAACCCTGTATTGCTCTTTAATCGTAATACATTTACAGGAATTCAATAATGCAGATAAACAATGTAAGACATGTACTAGTTAATATTGTTTCTTATAATCCCTTATTAATTTTTTTACTGTTAACAACAGTATAATAAACGGAAAAAAACTTATTCTTTGATAGTAAAAAATAATAATAATGTATGTATGGCTTGGGGCAGTAAGCAGAACTTGTGTTATGGACACGACCACGAACTGGGGCGAACCAGAATAAACAAACATGTACAATTATAAACAACAACAACAGAAATCAATACCTTGCCCAGAACTCGAACCTGGGACCTACAGCGTATGAGGCAAGAAGTCCTACTACGCCACTTCGTCGTCACCATATTGGTATAACTAGTAGTATAACTTAGTAGTAGAACTAGAAAATGACTTTCAATATCTATTATTGCGAAGACTATATTCTGAGAGTATTCTATATTTTTTTATAAATCTATATTTAGGAGTCGTGGGTGTTTTCTATTAAGTATGTTGTTTATTCTGAATCCCTCGCATTTATGGCTTTTCATAAACAAACTCTGCGAAATATGAAGCCATACATTTAACTTATTGGAATACTATTTATTTTCTTTCTCGTATTTTCTATTTTTACCCACTCCGAAGAAAACTTGTTTTGATTTTCATTGATAAGAGGAAAAGAAACTGTATCCTGTATTAATTCCTAGAATCAAATCAAAACATCTATATGAAGGCTAAATGTTATATAACTTTCAAAATACAGGTGCAAAAAATCCACATTTTTTTCTGTAACTAGCTATTTAAAATGATCATAAAGATTGTTTTACATTTCCGTAAATTATTAGATTAGTTTTTAAATAGTTGATAAAATGTCGGAAAACTATTAATTAAAATAAACGCCAAACATCTTAATACGACGGAAGTTAATTGAGTCATTTTGACTTATCGTGTTGTTTAATAAATATCTTGTTGTTTACAGTTGTTTAAGCTGTTACTGAAGAAATTCAGCTGTTACAGGTATACAGCGTGGATTTTTGCAATGTTACCTGGACGGAAAGTACTCAAAATACTGGAAATTGCAAGTTCTACACTTAGCGAACATTCCTTTATGTTTAAAAGAAGAAACCCTGCATTTAAGTATATTTAAAAATAAGTTTGAAACGCCCAGGAATGGAACCGGCTAAATTCTGAACAATTGGCAGCCTGTCTCAATGATAGGGATCAAATGTTTTCACCAAACATGGTCTTTAAAATGAAGGCAACCCCTTTAAACCTTAACTTATACAATTTATAACAGGAACATGATAGAACACTATTTGTTAAAGGTGCATTAATTATTTTAATAATGAACTCTAAACTAAAATGTGACGTAACTTATTTATTAAAACTACGAAAAACAATTATGTAAAAAAATTTTTACTCGTGTTCGTAATGCAGACTTTTCTTTAAAAGCAACGTACCTTTATGAGACAAGTGTCATTTAAATATGAAAAGTCACATTTGAAATGTTAATGCTCCGCCACACGGCATCAAAACTTTCGCAGCCTATGTTACTATCCATTTTAATAACTAAATCAAAAGGCTTTAGATAAATTATATTTAACAAAAAAACTAGGCAAACTTTAAAGTATTTTATGTTATGAACGCATTATGCATAGAAAAGTACGAATTTATTTGTCAAACATAGGTACTTGCTGTACTTGATGTAAACAATTTTCAGCTAAATTTATTAGTTAACTTTATCCGCCAATCAATGGATAATCTCCAAAGTTTATTTACGCAATACATACCAATAACATCATCAAATCCACTTGGTACAAAAACATGTTTTGAAGGCATTACTGTGCGATTATCTTGACTACGACAGTTTATTTAAAATATTATTGTTGACCATGAAATGAAAGTGAATATACCATTTACAACAATTAGAGAAGTAGTATTCACACTTTACTGTACGCGAAATAACAATTAACACAAAAAGCACAGAACATTACGACATGGAAAATATAGCGAGGGCTAATAGTAAAGACATTTGAGTCAGTGTAAGTTTCTATGAAAATAGCTAAAATAGCGCGGTCCCACAATTATATCCGTTATTTTTAAGCCACGGTAAACAATTATCTACACATAACTGTGTTTGTGCTTTGCATGTTTTTTGTGAAAAATTAAAGTTATCATTGTTATTCAACAACCGCAAGTTAATAATCCTTTGTTGGTACTAGAATGAACAATACTTTTTAAAAAAGCAATAAGGAATGTTGATTGGTGGATAATTTCAGATTTTAATTAAATTCTTAGTGCAAATACAGATTTTTTAAATAAAGACTCCACTCTTTGTAGTCCTGTAAAGACAACAATTAATAATGGTTGAAAATTTTAAAAATTATTACGATTTTAGTTATCACGCAAAAGCCTTAATAATCCTACTCTAAGGACCGTCCTCAGGGTAAGATTACGGTTTGCAACCAACTAAAGGTAGCCAGACTGTTCAATACGTCCAAAATAATTTATGAAGAATGTGAGCTTTCTCAGAAGACAACCTGTCATCGACAAAGCAATCTGCTTAATCCAACATGAGTTAAATAAACTCAATGGAACATTCGCTGGTCACTGGAATCAAGTATAGGACTTCTAATCGAGCAGCTGACTCCTTAACCACTGCACCAATGACACTCACTATTGACAAAAAAGTATTCGTAATGCTGTTATTCTGAAACATACTAAATTTTCAAGTGTTAAATAAAACTAACGTTCAATTAAATTAGTTCACTGAATAAAATCGATATCAAGAATGCAGATAACAATAGGTGGTTCTCATTGGTAAGGAAGAACATTTCCTTGCCCTGCCAAGCTTGCAATCATATTAGCTAGGATAACTAAAATGATTGCCAAGCTAGCAAAATGGGCATTAAAATGAGGCTAATATTGTCTTCGTTTAAGTAACCGATACAATAGAAGAAGGGCACCAGTAAATCAAAATTAATAATGCTTATCGTGTAAGGGAGTTGCACTTTTAGTGTCAAAATTTACCTTTTTAGACCAAAAAGGCCTCTTATACGGCTTAACGACTTCATACGACAAAAACCAGGACAGACAGAAGTAGAAGAGCTCAGTAGTTGCTCTAATTCCAGGTCTGTCCGCACTGAATATTGCTTAACATTGACAATCTTCAGACCACAGGAAAATACGAGGTTGGATTGAAAAGTTCGTGGTCTAACATAGATAGCGTTGTCATATTACCCATATTACCCTCATATGAAACCTAGACTCTTTGTCAGTCTCTGTGTAATTTTTCTCTGAGATACATGCGTAATTATTTATTTTATTGAACATTAAGTGAGAGTAATTTTCATTAATTTTGAAAATGGATAGTTTAGAGCACCCTGCCGTGATCAAATACCTCCACAAGAAACACATAACTCCAAAGCAGATTCATGAAGATATGGTGGCTACTTTAGGAATATCTGTTCCGTCGTATACAATGATAAAAAAGAGGACAGCTGAATTGAACGTGGACGAGAGAGCATCAAAGATGACCCCCGCTTTGGACGGCCTTCTACAGCTACGATTTTGGAAAATATCAAAAAAATATGTGATTTTATCATGGGAGATTGAACATTGAAGGTAGCTGAGATAGCTGAAGCTCTAGGGATTTCATATGAACGTACACAAAACATGATCGTTAACGAATTAGGGTTCCTGCAAGATGGGTTCTGCGGCTCCTTTCAGTTGAACAGAAACGAACTCGGCTCACAATTTCTAGAGACTGTTTAGAGCTTTTTCAAGCTGATCCAAACGAATTTTTGGCAAGGTTTGTAACTATGGACGAGACATGGATTCAACACTATACTTCTGAATCCAAAAAACAATCCAAACAATGGAAGAGATCCGGATCTCCGAACCCAAGAGAGCCAAGGTGTGTTTTTCAGTAAACAAGGTAATGGCATCGGTTTTCTGGGATTCTAAGGGTGTCATCTTGGTTGATTCCTTAGAAAGAGGTCAAACTTTACGTCGTTTACGCGAAGAAATAAAGTCTAAAAGAACAGGATTGTTGACCGACAAAGTTTTATTTCATCAGGACAATGCTCGCGTTCACACATCTGCAGAATCGATGGCTCAAATAGAGAATTGTGGTTTTGAATTGCTTCCTCACCCCCTTAATCACCTGACTTGGTACCTTCTGACTTCCACCTATTTCCAAAACTAAAAAAACACTTAGGTGGAATGAAATTTTCTACCAATGAGGAGGTCAAAGTGGCCGTAGATGCCTTTTTTGAAGACCTTGACGAGACCTTCTATTTAAATGGGATCAAGGCTTTGGAGGACCACTGGACTAAGTGCTATGACCTAGGAGGAGAGTATGTAGAAAAATAAATATAAAAAATTGCATTATTCCTGTGTTTTCTTTTTTTTTTAGGCCGCGAACTTTTCTTCTTTTTCAATCCACCCTCCTATCAATGTTAATGTTACATATCTTTACAAGGTGTTTTTCAGACATTATCTCGTATTTTACAAATAACCTAATATGCCACCAAAGTTTCCCAAGAGAACTCAACATTTGTACAATTTAGTGAAGTATTTGAATTTCCTCCATTAAACACGAGAACGTTCAAGGCGTCCTTTTAAAGCGTATTTACAAATCTTAAAATTATCATCTTGCGTTTTGTAGCCCTTATTCCTCACATTATAAGGTTCAGAATGTCTGCTCAGCTGTTGCAACTAACAGGTCTTGAAGTACATATCTACCTATGTATGCAATGGAGTAGCGGCAAAGTTGCGAAAATTTGCTTTCTTGCAACGCGATAACCAGTTCCTAAGCGGAAGGTGGCGGGACCTCGTTACATTTTCCACTTTAAACCAATTTCTCAGTGTTGTCCTTGGATATTTCTAGATCAGTCTAAAATAGAATTTAGTATATATAAAAAAATTTTGGGTCAATTTTAGATCATTATTCATAACAGTTATTTAATCAATAACCAAGCATTTTATCGCGGCTTATGATATCTGTATAGAATATATTTATTTATTTACAAACCATTAAAAATATTTAGAATTCTAGAATTTTATATCTTTAATCAATTTATTAAAAAAACAAACACTTATTACTATGCTAAAAACACTGTAATATATATTTAATAATTTTTTACCGTACATCGCTTATAAACGGACTTTTTTTTTTAAGAAACATAATTAATATCTTTAACAAACAAGTTCACGAGTTCATAATATTTTTTTACAAACCAAAAGAACTGGTTTTGTGCCGTTGTGATCGAGTTTATGTGTATTTGGATGTGTGAGCGTGTTTTCGTGGGCCAACCTTGTTTTTTAACTAGCGTATAAAGGGTGTTGAATATATTGTAACGCTTGTAGTATTGTTATGCTTCAATTTTTATTTTTTAGTTTGTTTCGTAACATGTTGTACAGATGTGTTTAATACTTATGTACATTAATAAATATAGTACTAGTGTATGGAAATATCTAAATAGCATAAAAATATATTTTATAAATATATTTGACGACCGAGTGGTGTAGTGGTAAGTAGCTCTGCCTCATACGCCGAAGGTCCCAGGTTCAAGTCCTGGCCGGGGATTAATTTGTGTGATGAACACAAGTGTTTGTTCTCGGGTCATGGTTGTTTGTATTTATAAATGTATGTTTATTCTGGGTTCCTCCCCAGTTCGCTGGATGGTCATCCATACCACAAGCTTGGCTTACTTTGGGACCATACAGTTGGTGTGTTTTTCTGGGGAGTTATTATTATTATTTATTATAAATAAATAATCGTATTTGAACATTTTGTGAAACTCATTAGTATTAACAGTACCTTTACAAAACAGTACTTTTTTCTTAAATCCTTAGTAGAATCTTTCCTCACAATCCGCCGAGCTTCTCATACAATTTTCGTTGCCTGTTTGTGTGGCTGGTATAATATATGTTTACAAAGTGTACTCTATGAACCACTTGTAACAAGTAAAATATCATAAAACAAGTTTTTTTTGTGTTAAAACTCGCTGTTTTCCTAATAATTCATATGTCAAAAATGCACCATAAGAGCATTTTTAAAAAGAAATACCTACATATATATAGTCCACAAAAGTTATGTATTTAGAAGTAGATTATGGAAAAAGAAATACAAAATCTATAGACATGTGTAATTTTATATGACATTTCGAAAATATATAAATAAAGAAAATAAGATTCCAGAACATTTGCTCGTTTGTTATATTTTTGTGTAACATTTGTAACGGTCAAGGCGTTTGGCAAGTTGACCAAAGAGAACAAAATGTTTAAAAAATCCCTGCACTATAAGAGTATAAATAAAATTATTGCACATTACAATCTTTTTCAAAAATATTGTTTCGAATGTTCCCGATCGAATTTTTTATAATTGATTAGGTTTTAGGAGTTTTGTAAGATACCAATGGGAATAAAATATAAAAGTCTAGGTATGTTACAAACTGAATACGCTGAACATAATTTTTTTTTTAATTTGTGAATCTTCCCATTTTTGTAATACGAGGTGGTTCATCCAGATGGGTCAGAATGGGAAACTCGAATCATATAAGAGATACATAAAATATTGCTAAGGAACCATGTCGTCGATTTAAGAATTAAGAAACATTGAAAGCAAAGTAATTTGAAAAAACTTAAGCACCTCTTGGAAATCAAACAGTGTCATAGTCTAAAAAAACGTTTGTAACTTTATAAAAAAAATGATTTTATATGTAGTAAAAATTAAATATTAATACGTGAATTAAGATTCGCACGAGGGCACTTAAAACATAAAAGAAATGATAATTTACACTTTAAATGTCTTTATTTACATGTAATATGTACAAATAATGTATTAGGTCTTTACCTATGAAATTGCCGTCTTTCACGAAATAAATGAAGCGTAATTTTTTTATATATTTTTTATTTCTAATAATCAAAATAATCACCCATGCAATCAATGCATCTTTGCCAACGCATTGGTAGCTTATTGATGCCTTTCTTGAAGAAATCAGCTGGCCAGGAGGCAACAAATTCTTCAAAGGCATTTTGTACTGCCTCTCGGGTATTGAATTTTTTTCCCGCCAAGAAGTTATCCAAATTCTGGAAAAAGTAGAAATCTGTAGGCGCAAGGTCTGGTGAGTACGGCGGATGACGGAGAACTTCCAACCCCAACTCTTGTAGCTTGGAGACCGTCTGCTGTGCAGTATGAGGTCGCGCGTTGTCGTGCAGGAGCAGTGGAGCCGAACGATTGACCAAAGCTGGTTGGAGACGTGCGAGCTTCTCCATCATTGTGTTCAGTTCTTCACAGTACACATCTGCAGTAATGTTTGTCCCGTTTGGCAAGAAGCTGTGATGAATCACACCCGCGTTAGACCACCAAACAGTGACCATCACTTTTCTAGGGGTAAGTTTTCGTTTAGGGCATTGTTTGGGTGCTGAACCAGGGTCCAACCAACTTGCTGAGCGCTTACGATTGTCAAACAGGATCCATTTCTCGTCACAAGTAACAATGCGGTTCAGAATTCTTTCATTTGTATGCCTGCTGAGCAGTGCAAGGCACGTCTCCACGCGTACTTCGCGCTGGCGGTCATTGAGTTCGTGGGGTACCCATTTGTCAAGCTTTTTTACCTTGCCAATTTGACGCAAATGGACCAATATTGTTTTCATGCTTACGTCGAAAGCTGCTGCTAATTCAGCCGTGGATTGAGTTTCATCAGCTTCCACAATTGCCTTTAATTCGTCATTGTCGACCAAAGTTTTCGGACGACCACGGGGTTCATTTTTCAGGTCAAAATTTCCAGAACGGAAGCGGGTAAACCAATAACGGGTGGTGCGTTCGTTTGTAGTGTTCGCTCCGTAAACGTCGTTGATGTTGCGTGCCACTTGTGCCGCTTTGCTGCCACGACGGTACTCATACTCCATAATTACTCGAATTTTTAACTTATCCATGATGACGAAAAATTTTCGAATGCGTTGAAAACAAAACACTAACTATTAAACAAATGACGATTTTAGAAAAAGAATTCCATGTTTGTCAAATAAAATTAATTTGAAATTAGAATTATCAGTCAAAAAAAAAATATTTTCATTTGAAATGACCAGTACGGCAAAACGGCAGTTTCATAGGTAAAGACCTATTATTACAAGAACGTGTGTTCCATTAGGTACTTCGTCGGCTATGCACGACGTACAAATGTTTTATTATAATATAACAAATAACCACATAGAACATCAAACAATAAAAAAAATTTTTTAATCATGTTAAATCCCACACTTTATATCAGTTTTGTATTTATATAATTCTACCATAAGAGTTTTAAATATCCAACATAAGATCAAAACGGCCAACGTAATTGTATATTTCATAGCTTTTCATAAAAAAGTCGTCAAATTAAAAAAACAATTTTTAAGCAACCATTCCTGTACATACATAAAAATGAAACAAAAGCCAACAAATTATAATTACAGTATACGATAAGAAACGGTGGTCTAATTGCTAAAAAGCGATCTCTTCCAGACGACCATTTATAATTGGTGGAGATTTAGTTATTACAAATAACGGATAAGACGAAGGCGTACACATTTCAAATAAGAACATTGTAAGTAACCTTGGAAGACCTCGTACCATTCTAGATTGTTTATTTATCTTTATTTATTTATTTACGGAAACTCAACTGCTTACAACTAATACAAATGAACGGATTCTAATTTGATGATACATTCAGCCAATTAAAGAGTTTCACAACATGAGCATAATAATTGTGGAAAGTAAACCTAAAAAGAATGTAAGCCTGAAAAGGAAAAGTCAAGGATTACATTCATCTTGATTAATACGACCAGAAATTATATATAAAGTTTGATATTTAAACTCACAATTGAATCATAATAGATACCTAACTTTGGCTATGAAAATTACGACCAGCCCCCAAACGAGCACACCGTCTATGATCTAAAGTAGATTTCGTGCGCAACATTCCGATACATTTGAATTGAATGATGAATTATACGATGAAATTCGATGTTAATAGAGTATTACCTTAATATACTTCTATGGTGTTTTGTCTTTCTGATAAGATCTTATTTTTTTTTGTTTTGGCTTATTTTTTTGTTTTCTTACATTAGTATTTAAAAACACAAAACACAAAATAGCCAACATTTCAAACTTCAAACTTAATAATATTTGATACTTTCGCAAACTGCGTAAAACTTTTTATTTTTTGAAGCAATCATAGCCAACAACATTTATAGCCTATTTTCTGGCTGCAGTGTTAATTTACCTACACATGTCTTCATACATTAAATATGAAACTCGGATCCTCTTATTGCTTCAATAATAACTATATTTGTTACTGTCAACGTAAGGCATACTTTACACAGTGTTTGAAAAAGAGAAAAAATATCAAAGTTGAATGTTTAACCTTGGCATTCAAACTAGACCCTGGTTTTATGGTTCTAGATAAAACTAAATGGTTTAAAGAACGTTGCAAAGAAATGCGCATCATTACTTCATTACTTGAGCGATTTGCAACATCACTTGTTCTAACTTTTATTATTTAAGATTTTATATTATTTAAGAATATTTTTTCAATATAGTGCCATGGAAAACTTATGGACATAATACGAGGATATCAAACAAAGAATTTCGTATATTGTAAATCCTTGCCAAACCTAAAATAAATTAATTGAATTATTTCAATTAGTTAGCTGAGTTGCCAAATATATTATCGAATACATTCCAATGAGTGATTTAATTTAGGTATAATGTTGCATAAACATAATAATTTATTTCAAGAAATTGCTACAAAACCTTCGATATGCATGCTCGACTCGCACTTTACAGCTTTTGTTTCATGCTATCCGAAAGAACATGTAACAAATAATTCATAAAACAAGTTGCAGATGTTGAGTTATTCGATATATTTATAGTTTAAAATACTTTTTTTTTGAATGCAAGCAAGTTGATTTTGTATACTAATTCGTTATTGGGGATAACCAAAAGGATATTAAATACAACAGTAGATCGCTTATTATGTAGTATTTCTTGTCACTTATAACTAAACGTTCTAAGTGTCCCAACTCAGAAAGTTTTGAGAAAAATAAATAACATGTTCTATTATATTTATATATATTATGTTTTTTTATTACTCATTATCAAAGAACTCTCCATCAGCGTCTATACAAAGGTTCATGCGTCTGAACCAATTTTCAAAGCACTCTTTCCAGTCCGCAACAGGACAGTCCTCAAAGTCCTTCTCAAACTCAGTGCATCTTCGGGCTATGAATACTGTATCCCATTTTTTTTTTGGGAACAAAATGAAGTCACTCATTGCCAAATCAGGGCTGTAAGGCGGATGACTGAAAAGTTTTACCGGTGTGCGCGGGTGCGTTGCCGTGGTGGAGTAAAAGGCCTCGTCGAGTCCCGGGTTCGGTCGCTTGTTGCCCTCAGCAGCAAAAACTTCTGGCAAGCATTTGGTAGTGTACCACTCTGCAAAAGAATGCTACTTTGGTTTCTTAAGGGTATATATACAAAATACCCCGTTAAGGAGAAAAAAATTATCCAGCGCTTCTCGGTCGCTTCACTCCCGTATGCGTTGTTTCGTTTTGAAACAGCCATACTGCTGACTGGCTCTTCGTCACCTGTTATGATACCCTGAACACGGCGGAAAGACCCTACTATGAATTTATCAATCATATCATAGGACCATTCTACGCTCGCGCGCTTCTGAGCATCGGTGAGGTTGAATCCTTCTTACCCAAAGGTGGTTTCTACAAATATTATGAACACTTCCCGATCCAATCTGCAGATTGTGCTGAAGCTCCTCGTATGTGATTTGCCAGCTTTGTTGAATCAAATTTTCTTCTGTAACAGCAGTCAAAGGACAACCACTTCTTTCTTCATCCTTCAAATTTAAGTAACCACACTTAAACACGTTATACCAGTGTTACACATTTGCCTACAAGTCGCCTTGTTCACAAAAGGAGTTTCTTCAAATTGGACTTGAAGTCGTAAAAAATCATTCCTCGAAAATGTTCCCGACGCAGATTCATTTTTCTATGACAAACAATAGTTTCACAATGCTGGTAAAGGAATTTAGGGGGAAATTTAAACTAGGAATAAATTTTAACTAGGAAAATATTTGTACTCTTAAATAATCGAATTTTAGCAAAGCTTGATCAAAAAACTTGTTTTTGCAAAACTTTTCGAGAGGCCTGGTTTGTTGTAGGATCAAATGTATAACGCTAGATGTTTTAAATGTTCTACGATTTTTAAACGCTAGATTACGTTCTTAATTTTGAACGTTTTACCTTTCGAGCTCATGTAAATCTATAAATTATACTCTCCATATTTAATAATACGACACCTTTTAATCATTATCATCGATTGTTATTAATGAGGCATTCCCGACTTAGGCTTAAGTTGTGAGTCCGTATAATAATACCTTCCTAATCCTTTAATCATCCAAACGTAGTTAAAATGATGTCCAATAGAAGAACAGTATTATGGAAACTTAAAAACAAAAACACATCTCTACATAATCGAATCCAGCCCAGCAAAACTGCACTTAATCATTTCTACGTGAAACTTTGCAGACAAAATGAAACTGTTATGTAGGTAGTAAGCTTTTCATCCATCAGCTCCTCACAAAATGAACGTAGTATGTAACGTATAATGTACGTACCCTGTTAAATGTATGTAGTACAAATCTTTCCTGTATATCTTATCTTCTTTACAGAAGGCTGATTTACTATGTGTTGTGTTTACTTCGAGGCTTATCCTGTTTATACTCCTGATATTAAAATGGATTGTATTCTCAATCAACCAACCACGTACAGAAGTTTATTTAATAATAATAATAATATTTCTAACAATCACACCACATAATCTCCATGACAGACACATCCATGACTAGAAAGCAAATATAATAAAATATCTGCCCAAGGGCCGCTTTTTTCACTAGGATAGGTGACTGGGTTCTAAGGGCGCTTAACCGGAACCTAAACTACTTCTACTCTTTAACACACAGTTGTAAGGGTACCTACTAACCTACGACCTAACCTATGACCTACTAACGAAACTGGCTTCTGTTTATTGAAACAAAAGTTTGAAAAACACGTACAAATCTGAAGTACCTACATTGGTAAAGAAATAAACACTTATACCACAATAGGATTTCCAATTGACAGCCAATGTTAGGAAATGCGTATTACTTATAAACGACAAAGGCTTGACAAAATTAACTTTGATTTACAGGAACGGATAATGAATGTGAGATATCCAATTTATACCAGTTTCGGTATGTAAAGTAATTTGATGTATATATATTTTTCTTTTTGAATGTAAGAGGTATTTTGAGAAAACAAGACGTGTGATTATATCACGGAGTAGTTGTCATTTTTAAATCTCATAACAAAGTTTATAATAACTCCTGGAATGAACAACTCTACAATTTCCTATGGATTCTTGATGACAGATTTTTTTTGCAAACATCGACATGACAACTTTTTTAATTTAAAAAAGTAATAAAAAGTTGTTACATACATCACATAGAGGATGAATGTGAGTCAAATAATATTACATAATATTATCCTGGATTTTTACAAAATTAGCTTATATCAAAAAAGTGATATCACGAAATAATTTTTGCATTAGAATCAGATTTTATTTCTGTACATACCGAATTGCAGCTTCCATTGAAGCCTACAGTTAACTTTTGGTGAGCAGAAACTTAATTTTTACTAAGATATACATTTTGAACGAACAAAAATAATGCAACTAATTTTGTTCACAAGAGTATGACTTCTCAAGTGTCACTGAAGTCGGTATTTTATATAAACTTAAAGTTCACAGTACAAAAAAGTGAAGTGAAAAACTTTCAGGAATGAATCTACCCGTGAATACGAATTACCTTTATTTGAGACCAACCTTCATATTCGAAAAAGATCAACTTTTCCATATATACTTCTCCAAAAGACGTAAAAACGACAACTAGTATTTTTTTTGCGTTTGAACTGTGTTTAATATTGAAAAATAAATTTTGAACAATTATCTGATGTGAATTTTACAATTTAATAAGTGTCTGTCTGTCCGATTACAAATATAATTTATTGATACTACAAACTATGATAATATTTTCCGGTGTTTATTTCTTTTACATCATTACTGCGTCACCAAACAACAATTCCATTTGCAACTTTACAATATGTCAATCATCTTCAAACCTGTAAAAATTTCTCAAGCGATATGTTTAAAAATGTATGTCGACCTATTTCAAGATAAAGCACGTGTAGTTTGGAGAGCCAGTGTGCCGTGGTTAAATTAGGTTTTAATATTTCAAAACAATTTCTGCTAACCTAGGTTTTGTGATGCATTTAATAAGGTGTTTCTTTTTTAGTTCTAAAAATCGTTTGAATGTTTTTTGAAAACCGTTTTGAAAAAAAACTAAAGACGATCGGGAATTATGCTCATTTTCATACCCCTTTTAATGACTTGAGATATACCTAAGCACATAACAATGGGCCAGATATCCCATAGATAAAAAATAGAGGCATATCTACCATACTTAGAGTAAAGTAATGTTAGTATGTAATTACTACGTTATTCAATCTTTTTTCTCTTACAAAAAGGACTCTAAGATTCTTGAGGCTGCGTTCATGGAATACATAGCTCTGTTCTACATCAAGTTGTATTTCGGACTTAATGAGGTTCCTTTGTAGTTGTGTATTTTTTATCCAGTTCCTAATTACATTTTTCTTTGTTTCAGGTACGTGAAGAATGAAAAGTTACGGGATTCGGATTAAGAAACATTTCTCGTTTACAAACTTTACTTCTGAAAACCACAGCGCTTTTACGTAGACTTTCAAATCTGGATGTTACAAAACTATAAACATAAGTTTTATCTTCTTTCTCTTTCTTCTCAAACTTGTGCACTAAGTAATTAAGATACACCTTATTTATGTGTTTTTTAGTTCAATAAGTCCAGCTAGACCGGCATGAAGTTAGTTTCAACTACAGATAACGCCTGTCCAGGGTACCGTCTATAATCATACAGGTAGACGTTGTAATGTTGAAGCAAAGTTCACACCGATCAGGTTAGATTGTGACTATTAAAGAAAAATTTTAAACCTTTCCACTTAAATAATCTTAAGCCATATTTCAAAATGTAACTAAGCTATAAAATATAAATAGAAATCGATAAGCAAGAAGAAAATCTTAAAAGATATAAGAACTTGACAATGTCTTGGAAATCATAGCCCCTAAGAGTGCAGATGTAAAATTTCTTGGTAATCTGAAAGATTTGCATATTTTTCTTCAACCCAAGCGTCAAGCAAACCATCAATTACGTACTACTAAAACAAAATAAATGGCTAATCAAATCATTAATAAATTAAATTAATTAACTGAAGCTATTATTGTATTAATAAGAACTGCGCACGATATCTTCACAAACAACAACATTTATCTATATGTGACTGATGCAATTACCATCGGTCTATAAATAAGAAAATAATTATTTTATCAAACGGTTTCAACAGAAACGAGGTCGACTAACTTTACTTTCATACTGTCATTTAATTATTTCGCACCGTGCATCTCCACGATAGTACAGCAAAAACTGCTTTACGCGTGTAGTTTGATTTCATTTTGCTGCGTCAGCAAACCAGCTATATTAAAAATTAGCTAGTGGCTACACTAAAGTCTCCAGTAGATAGATATGAAAACAATTGCACGTGGTTCTGGTAATTCAAAATTATAGTATGTGTAAAACTGTATTAATTCAATCCGATTAAAATCAGCAGAACCGGACTATTAAATAAAATAGATTGTATATCTGGTAATTTCAAAGACCAGGGCAGTCTATGGAAAGAAATCCTACTATCTTTTGATTATTTTAAAACGAAATACGTGTCAAAGATAGCTACTATCTTGGATCACCATAGCCTTAAGCAATACTTGTCACAAGCATCTTTTGAGTAAACATTAAATTCTGCCTCAGAAATGTACTGTTCAATGTTAATGAAATGTTCACAGGAAGTCGAGGCTTTAACAAAACTTCTTTGATTTTGAACCCCGTATAATTAAAAATAAATCTCAAAAAACATAAGTGCAAATACGAATATATTAGAAAGGAATCATCGTGTCTAAAGATTATCAACAAAAAAATATGCCCACAAAATAAATACTTACATGTTGCTTTTGATTCTATTGCTTTTTTAATGTTATTGAGGTTCGAGACAATTTTTTCATTTAAAGACAAATAATCATGCTGTAACTAAATGAACTTAAATTTAGAAAACTAAATGAACTTAGCAATTATCAGTTTTTCTTTATTAGACATTATATTTTTTTTATTAAACTGTGTATGGCTATGTAATTTATGTTTTAAAATATTTCATATCTTTATATAAGAATTTTATTTTAATTGTATTTACGCATCTGATGTAGTAAGTATGTGATGGAATGTGTAACCCAATTACAAGATGGCCCAATGATGAACTTTGTAATTATATTGCAATAATTAATTTTAGCACCCGACAACGAAATTGCAAGATAGTTTTGTAATTTATAATAAATAGTGAAATATTAGTATTTATAACGTTACCTAGTTTAAATTGGAGAATGTAATACCAAAACGATATTATTAGATGTTGTTAAAACAAACAAACCTAATAATTGAGTACTGCTTTAGATATTTTGTAATATTACGCCATGTGAAGCTTTAAGAAAATTGTGTAAAAACTATTTATATGTTGGAAATTATTTATGTTTTAATAAAACATTTCCTTATGATGTGTTGTTTTATTTATTAAAATTTTACTGAACAACAAGGTATTTTAAAAATATGTTGGGAATGTAATGATTTTATTTCTATTCATTTAAATTAATTAAAACAATATTGTTGATTATTTTTCTGACGAATAGGTATGAACAGGGCACGATTTAGGGGCGGGCAACCGGGACTGCAGCCTCGGGCCTCCACAAAAATGGGGCCCCCACAATAGAGATTAATAAGAAAATTGATTTCGAAAAGCTTTTTAGTTTTTATAAAAAAAATTGTGTTTTTAAACCCATTAACACTTCTTCAAAGTATAAACTTTCACAAATTTGTCCACAAATTATTATTAATTGTTTATTAACGTGTTGATTCTAATAATTTGAGTTTGTTTCGCATTACTTGATTTATTTTTATTTTATTCGGAAATTAATTTGGGGCCTCCACTTCTTTATTGTCCCAGGGCCTCCAGACCTCTAAATCCGGAGCTAGGTATGAATAACTTGAATAGCCATCCTCTAAATATTTTGCATGGACTTCACTTTCAAATCACTTTCAGGACAATATCAGATTTTGATATTAACACCATCTTTTATTTGTTTGGATAAATTGTTTTGTTCACGTCGTTGTCGAGTTTATTGAGAATTACATACAACCAGAATCATTGACCTAAAAATAATGGACGAAAGTGTCCCGAGTTAACCAACGCATTAACAAAATTATGCATAAATTAAATTACTTGAAATTTAAATCGTGTACAATTTGCAGTACTTAGTGATTATTACTTGCCACAATTTTTCACCTTATGTAGCTGCAACTAAGAATTTGACAATAAAATCATGTCATTCAGCTCGAGCATTCAAATTGGAGTATTACTTATAGCGTTCAATTAAATACTTGGAGCGATCATATTTTTACCGTTTTCACCACGTAATATTAGGTCTTTACCTATGAAATTGCCGTTTTTCACGAAATAAATGAAGCGTAATTTTTTTATATATTTTTTATTTCTATTAATCAAAATAATCACCCATGCAATCAATGCATCTTTGCCAACGCATTGGTAGCTTATTGATGCCTTTCTTGAAGAAATCAGCTGGACGGGAGGCAACAAATTCTTCAAAGGCATTTTGTACTGCCTCTCGGGTATTGATTTTTTTTCCCGCCAAGAAGTTATCCAAATTCTGGAAAAAGTAGAAGTTTGTAGGCGCAAGGTGAGTACGGCGGATGACGGAGAACTTCCAACCCCAACTCTTGTAGCTTGGAGACCGTCTGCTGTGCAGTATGAGGTCGCGCGTTGTCGTGCATGAGCAGTGGAGCCGAACGATTGACCAAAGCTGGTTGGAGACGTGCGAGCTTCATCATCATTGTATTCAGTTCTTCACAGTACACATCTGCAGTAATGCTTGTCCCGTTTGGCAAGAAGCTGTGATGAATTACACCCGCGTTAGACCACCAAACAGTGACCATCACTTTTCTAGGGGTAAGTTTTCGTTTAGGGCATTGTTTGGGTGCTGAACCAGGGTCCAACCAACTTGCTGAGCGCTTACGATTGTCAAACAGGATCCATTTCTCGTCACAAGTAACAATGCGGTACAGAATTCCTTCATTTGTATGCCTGCTGAGCAGTGCAAGGCACGTCTCCACGCGTACTTCGCGCTAGCGGTCATTGAGTTCGTGGGGTACCCATTTGTCAAGCTTTTTTACCTTGCCAATTTGACGCAAATGGACCAATATTGTTTTGATGCTAACGTCGAAAGCTGCTGCTAATTCAGCCGTGGATTGAGTTTCATCAGCTTCCACAATTGCCTTTAATTCGTCATTGTCGACCAAAGTTTTCGGACGACCACGGGGTTCATTTTTCAGGTCAAAATTTCCAGAACGGAAGCGGGTAAACCAATAACGGGTGGTGCGTTCGTTTGTAGTGTTCGCTCCGTAAACGTCGTTGATGTTGCGTGCCGCTTGTGCCGCTTTGCTGCCACGACGGTACTCATACTCCATAATTACTCGAATTTTTAACTTATCCATGATGACGAAAAATGTTCGAATGCGTTGAAAACAAAACACTAACTATTAAACAAATGACGATTTTAGAAAAAGAATTCCATGTTTGTCCAATAAAATTAATTTGAAATTAGAATTATCAGTCAAAAAAAAAATATTTTCATTTGAAATGGCCAGTACGGCAAAACGGCAGTTTCATAGGTAAAAGACCTATTATGTCATTTTGGACGTGTTATTGGGCGGCCGATCAAATCGAGACTGATATTCATACCATTTTTTTCATTTTCAATCCATTTTTGTGAATATCTATTGTTGCGCGTAGTTTTGTTGCGCCGGCTGGAGAAGATGCCGCCGTATGTACCCTTTGGCCCCGAAGACACCACGACCTGACGAACCACGGAGTGACACCCGACTTGATCGAGTGCAGGTTGGAGCGCAGTGAAAACAACACAGTCTTCAAAGTAGGAACGTTTATTGCGTATACAATTAAACCTTAAGTTTAAATAAGCCTATGAACCGCAATCGTTCCTGTAGTTCAGCTTCTTTCTTCAGACCTCTTCACTGGCCTCCGGATACACCGAACAGCGCTTATGTGTTCTTGGGTCTTCACTGGCCTCCGGATTCACCGAACAGCACTTTCTTTCTTCTAACTGGAAGCTTCTGAACTTTTCTTCTTAGACTTTTTCTTTCTTCTTATTAGACTTTTTCTTTCTTCTTATTAGACTTTTTCTTTCTTCTTATTAGTTGTTGTTTTCTTCGCTGCAGGCACCGAACTGACTTCCAAAGCTCGGCGTGCGCCTTTTATACAAATTTCGCCCTAAATAATTCCAGCGCTCTGATTGGCTGGCGCGTTTGTGCAATTGGCACCTAATTACACTTAAGTTTTACTTGGATTCTAAACTTTACATCGAATTATCTTTCAAACTATTAAGCAAAACTATTACAATATTATATTCAAATAATAGAGCGAAACGATTCCTACATGTTTACATAAATTCCAATTTGATAAAATTAAATACAAAAAACTTTCTAGAACAAAGACTATCTCAAAACACCGTTTGCGCCGGCAGACTGTTTACTTAGCCTAACATTGTACCTAAGGCGAAACGGTTACAAACATAATTTTATCATTTTACATTATTAAAATATGCAAACATTCTAATTATAATTAGATTTTAACATAATCAAACAAGATATAACTACCAATTAGGAACATATACAACAACAAAGGTTTTCTCGTTATTTCTCTTCAAATACGTAAAACACCATGAAAATAATTATTACATTTCAATAAAAGAAAGCAATTTACACATTATTATCAATAAACCATAACAATAAACCCTATAATTACGTAGTTATTCAACGAGAAAATATCTAACCATAATACGTCATTTATTACTTCAAATGCGTACTTTATTATATGAACCTATATACAATAACGTTATATCTACCATTATCTACCTAATCTGATAAGAAATAACCATAAATTTACCACAATTATGACAAATCTGAACAAATCAGTATTTTACAAATAACCTAGGTCTAAATTCTATCTAAAACATACATAAAGCTTCTCATATTATGCTTATATTGTACCAATGAACTCTAAGAACTTTATTAAACACAAACATCATCAATTCAACCATAAATCAATGTTATCAAAATAGAATTCAAAATATACCTATACCTAGGTTCCTATAACATCATAATTTCCTATAAGAATCTTATTAGTACTTGCTTACGTCACACTCGAAAATAACCACCTATCCGAGGACGGGCGCAAGTAGTGAGGGCGTGGACTAGCGTTATTTACAAAACTATTTGAATGGCTATGTCCCTATTATGCCGAATCCATTTCATGATGCGTCGCTAACAGTCTCCCCCGCAGTGCGTAGCACTCCATCCTGCGGTTGCGACGCTGCAGCTGGAACCAGGATGACGACCCGTCTCGTTGGTCGCCTCAGGATCCCCCATGGTGTCTGCACGTCCAGAACTCGAACTCTCCCATCAGGTCCAGGGTAGACTCGGTGAACTCTTCCTCTCGGCCAGGTGTTCCTCGGCAGTGTTGCGTCGACGACCATGACAATGTCGCCAACGCGCGGATCCTGCGTTGCTGCTCCGTTGACCTTCTTCGGCAGCAGGGTAGGCAGATACTCCTTGATCCACCTGTTCCAGAAGTGATCCGTCAGCCGTTGTGCCGTCTTCCACGTTGCCCTCCCGACGAGCTCGATGTCTGCAAACTCCCCAGGCGCCGGTGCTCCACAAGATCTGCCAAGTAAAAAGTGGTTCGGCGTTAGAGCTTCCTCATCGTCAGGGTCTACGCTAACGTGGGTGAGTGGCCTCGAGTTCACCACGTGTTCGACTTCAGTCATCAGCGTGTGTAGGACTTCCTCTTGTGGTGTCCTGGACTGCAGCACCGTCGTCAGAGCCGTCTTCACCGATCGTACGAGCCTTTCCCAAGCGCCGCCCATGTTTGGACAGCCAGGTGGTATGAACTTCCACCGGGTTCCCTCTTGACTCGCTGCCTTTTCCAATTCTCGGTGCGCTCTGAGTATTGGAAGGTCTCTCAATACGGACACTTCCTTCCCGTATTTGGCCCAGGCTGCTCGCTGATCTTCGGGAATCTCGTCGTCCCAGCCGATCTCCCCGCGCCATATGTCCCGAATTAGCTTCTTTCCCTGAATTAAGACTGGGGTAGCAAGGCCCAGGGGGTCGAAGGTGGACATCACGGCGCTGGTGACTTTTCTCTTCGTCGGCGTCTTCTTGCCTTCGAGTATGTCCGGGCTGGTATTCCGGAACCCAACGTTGAAGGCCAGCAAGTCTTCTGCCAATAGCCATCTCAGCTCAAGAGTCTTCTCATCAGCAACCAGTTCTGTGCTGTCTTCTTTGAGCTGATCACCTATCCCGTCGAGGATCTTCGCCCTGTTGCTGCTCCATCCCCTCAAGTGGAAGCCTGCCTTTGCATGAATGCTTTGCACCTGATGCGCGATCCTTCTTGCATCTTCCTCTGTGGCAAAGCTCTGCAAATAATCATCCATATAGTGATTCTTCTTGATGGCTTCCACTGCCGCCGGGTAATCTTCTCCGAAGTCTTCTGCGTTCTTATTCATGACAAATATCGCCGTAGATGGTGATGAAGCCGCACCAAACACCACTGAGCACATCCGGTATTCGTCTGGTGTCCCATTTCTTCTGTCGCCGCGCCACAGGAACCTCAGGCTGTCGCGGTCCTCTTCACGCATCTGCACCCTCAGGAACATATCTTGAATGTCGGCGACGACGGCGACCGGCTTCTCTCTGAATCTCACAAGCACCCCAAATAGCGATTGCAGAAGATCTGGTCCCGGCAGAAGTGCGTCGTTCAGGCACTTCCCGTCAAATTTTGCAGCAGCGTCCAGGACTATCCTTGGCTTCTTCTTCACGGGATGCATCACCGCAAAATGCGGCAAATAAAATGTTCTTCCAGCGGTCGTTGATACTGGAGCCTTCTCTGCATAACCATTTTCTATCAGCTTCTTCATCTGGTCTTCATATGACGTCTTCAGGGTTGCATCCTTGTCCAATTTCCTTTCGATCCCAATAAGACGTCGATGAGCTTGCACGTAGTTGTTTGGGAGGGTTTCGTCTTCACTCTTCCACAGCAGCCCGGATTCAAACCTCCCCTCTGGAAGGCGCTTCGTCGTTGACTGCAGGACCTCAAGCGCTCGTTGGTCTGCGTCGTTGCTCGGGCGGCGAGGCTGCACTCCGATTGATTCGATGTCGAAGTGTCGCCGCACCAAGGCTTCTGTCTCGTCTTCTTCGATGAGTCTGCTGTGGTTGACGAACTGTACTGGTGACGTCTTCCCGTTGTGACGCCCATGGAGGACCCATCCCAAGCTCGTTAGTGACGCAACTGGATCGGACCTTTTCCCTTTCTTAAGTCTTCTCGTGACGATGAGACCCCAGTTGTCTTGCCCGATGAGAAGTTTTGGCTCTTCATTTTCATATATCAGTTGACCTTGGATGCCTTGCAGGTGCGAGCATCCTTGGATGACACCTCGATCCACACCTTGTCTTGAGAGCTTCAAACTGTCGATTGTTCGAACTTCAATCGTTTCCTTCTTCTTACGATGAGCTCCCTTGATCTTGACGCTTATCTTCCGCGAGTCGCACCTCTTGATTCCATGTTCTCCAATTGTCTCGATAGTTATCGGACTCGCCTTGCCTTCAGCCCCAATCATCTGCGCCACCCCAGCATCCAATAACGTGACTGTTGACCCCTCATCCAGAAGGGCCAGTACGCGTGCTGCGCCCTTCGGTCCATACAGGTCCACTGGGATCATCTTCAGATACACCTGCCCATCACTGGCAGTGTGCACGGAGGTGACGACTTCTTTGGGCTCTTCTCTGCGACTGGAGACATTGCAGCGGGATTCTTCTCTATCCCCAACAGCTGCTGGTGGACGGCTTTCATCATGAAGACTGGTGTGGTGCCATCTTCCGCACTTCTTGCAATCTGCTGCCCTGCAGGTCTTCCTTGAATGTCTTCCTCGTAGACACCTGAAGCATAAAATTGCCTTCTTAGCCATTTCGTACTTTTGACTAAGGTTTGCTTCCTTGAACTTCCTGCATTCGTAAATCCAGTGTTCGCCGTTACACACTGGACACCGATTCTTGCGGGGGTGCTCTTCATTCCCCTGCACGTAGTGAACCTTCTTCACTGGTCTTCGCTCGTGGCCCCATGATGTCTTCGGTGGTGCAGATCGCTGACGGTCTTCTTTCTTCCAGGATACTTCAGGGTCGGCTATTTCCGCGTACCATTCGCTTTCAGCCTCCAGGAATGCGTTCATGATTTCCAGGTCCCGAAGTTCGTCGTCAGGATTCGTCCTCTTGTATGCGATCCACCGGTGCTTCATTGTAGTCGGCATCTTCGCAATGAGGGCCCTCGTGGTTCTAAGGGCATCTAAGTACTTGCTTGCCCCCATTGCCTTGATCGTGGCCACGGCGTTCCTCACGTGGCTGTAGAACGTGCTCACGTCGTTCGGATCCTCTGTGACCCGTGGCAGGTTCTCCAGCTTTTCCAACTCCGCAGTTGCCAGAGCTTCGGGTCTTCCGAACCTCAATTGTAGCCCCCTCATGACTTCGCTGGGATGCTCCGCCGTAAACAAGAGGCTCTTCACTGCCTCTCGCGCCCTGCCTTGCAGCGCCTTCCGTAATCTGGACAGGTTCTGCACGTGACTGAAGCTGGGTGCCGTGTCTTCGAATGTCCTCTTGAACGCCAGCCATTCTTCTGCGGCGCCGTCGAAGTTGGGAAGCTCGATGTGTACAGCTTCCGACCGGCCTCTAGGTAGCTTCCCCAACGCTTCAGCCAACTCCTGGATGTCGGTCTTCCTCGATGCAGGCGGCGGCTGTGGTAGCCGCGGTGGTGGTGGTGGTGACGGTGGTCGCGACGGCGGCACCAAGGGTGGCATTACCCTCGCTCTCCTCTCAGTATTCTGTAGCCACTCCTCCACGTGGTGCTGCCGCTCCTCGTCTGCGAAGTCCTCTTCGCTGCCGGACTCGACCCGCACGAGCTCCAGTTCGGCCTCGGCGAGATCCAGCTTCCTCTGGGCTATTTCCATTTTCAATTCAGCTTCTCTTCTTCTGGAAGCCCTCGACCTGGTGGTGGAACCAACCCTCCTGGGTTCCACGGGCGCTGGTACCGCGAACCGTGCCTCTTCGTCCGCAGCGCCCCTTGACGCAACCCCATCCATTGCTGGCGGTACGGTGCAACCTTCGGCGTGGCGTGCTTCAGGCGCTCCTCCGGCGGGGTGCGTTGGTGCCCCTGGTGTCAACGTCGACCCCGTAGACGACCCCATCGTGTCTGTCGTCTCTGTCGGCGTGGCTGCGCTCCAGTCCCTCGAAGACTCCGTGGCGGTGGTGGGCTTCGTTCTTCCAGTCGACCGTGTGGTTGGCATCTTCTTGATCCAGGATCTCGGCTCGAAGGACCAGGAAAACTGTTGCGCGTAGTTTTGTTGCGCCGGCTGGAGAAGATGCCGCCGTATGTACCCTTTGGCCCCGAAGACACCACGACCTGACGAACCACGGAGTGACACCCGACTTGATCGAGTGCAGGTTGGAGCGCAGTGAAAACAACACAGTCTTCAAAGTAGGAACGTTTATTGCGTATACAATTAAACCTTAAGTTTAAATAAGCCTATGAACCGCAATCGTTCCTGTAGTTCAGCTTCTTTCTTCAGACCTCTTCACTGGCCTCCGGATACACCGAACAGCGCTTATGTGTTCTTGGGTCTTCACTGGCCTCCGGATTCACCGAACAGCACTTTCTTTCTTCTAACTGGAAGCTTCTGAACTTTTCTTCTTAGACTTTTTCTTTCTTCTTATTAGACTTTTTCTTTCTTCTTATTAGACTTTTTCTTTCTTCTTATTAGTTGTTGTTTTCTTCGCTGCAGGCACCGAACTGACTTCCAAAGCTCGGCGTGCGCCTTTTATACAAATTTCGCCCTAAATAATTCCAGCGCTCTGATTGGCTGGCGCGTTTGTGCAATTGGCACCTAATTACACTTAAGTTTTACTTGGATTCTAAACTTTACATCGAATTATCTTTCAAACTATTAAGCAAAACTATTACAATATTATATTCAAATAATAGAGCGAAACGATTCCTACATGTTTACATAAATTCCAATTTGATAAAATTAAATACAAAAAACTTTCTAGAACAAAGACTATCTCAAAACACCGTTTGCGCCGGCAGACTGTTTACTTAGCCTAACATTGTACCTAAGGCGAAACGGTTACAAACATAATTTTATCATTTTACATTATTAAAATATGCAAACATTCTAATTATAATTAGATTTTAACATAATCAAACAAGATATAACTACCAATTAGGAACATATACAACAACAAAGGTTTTCTCGTTATTTCTCTTCAAATACGTAAAACACCATGAAAATAATTATTACATTTCAATAAAAGAAAGCAATTTACACATTATTATCAATAAACCATAACAATAAACCCTATAATTACGTAGTTATTCAACGAGAAAATATCTAACCATAATACGTCATTTATTACTTCAAATGCGTACTTTATTATATGAACCTATATACAATAACGTTATATCTACCATTATCTACCTAATCTGATAAGAAATAACCATAAATTTACCACAATTATGACAAATCTGAACAAATCAGTATTTTACAAATAACCTAGGTCTAAATTCTATCTAAAACATACATAAAGCTTCTCATATTATGCTTATATTGTACCAATGAACTCTAAGAACTTTATTAAACACAAACATCATCAATTCAACCATAAATCAATGTTATCAAAATAGAATTCAAAATATACCTATACCTAGGTTCCTATAACATCATAATTTCCTATAAGAATCTTATTAGTACTTGCTTACGTCACACTCGAAAATAACCACCTATCCGAGGACGGGCGCAAGTAGTGAGGGCGTGGACTAGCGTTATTTACAAAACTATTTGAATGGCTATGTCCCTATTATGCCGAATCCATTTCATGATGCGTCGCTAACATCTATTAACAATTTCATTAATCGCAATCAATCAACAACCATGACCCAAAAAAAACATGACAATGAATGCCCCGGCCAGGACTCGAACCTGGGACCTCCGGCGTATGAGACTTGGCTACTGACCAATACGCTACTCGGCCGTCTATAGTAGTTGTTTGAATTAACACCACCGGCTCAAAGAAGACAAATACTAGCTCTATATTTTCTAGCCTCTCTATGCTGGACTCATAAACGTGATTGACAGTAGCCAACTCTCCTCAGTAAGCATGAAATCAGATTCAGCATGAAATTGGAAGTAATTTGGGGAACCTTTGTGTACTGTCATTTGGCTTGCATCCGGTGTACGAAGTGCGTGGATGTAATTGTCAATCAAAGAGACTCAGAGTGACCTAGGCACAGAATGAATATTTGTAATTGACTACCATAACAATTGACCACAATTGACTACCCAATATAAGAATCCAAATCGATAACTTTAATATTTCAGGCAAATCCGTTGAGGCCACAGAAGTTTATGCTCGAACCGCAGTTTGTAACTTACATATCTAGGCATCTTATACACAATGACTAGGTTTATCCCGTAACGTAGTTCATGGTGACTCCTGTCCTTTGACATTTCGGAAGTAAAAGTGTGGTATATTTCAAAAGTTGTTAAATTCCTAAACAGCACGCCAAAGCCAGTTTCTTAGGTTTAGAGAATGGGGCTGGGAATTTACGAGTGAATAAGTCAGCAAGTGTGTCGGTCAGGATTTTATTTTACATAGATAGGTAATTTAGGCATTATTTATTTATCGAGCCTTTGATTGTTATAGTGATGATAGTGAGAACTAGTTTAGAAGGTAAGTAAACTTATTTGTATTTAATACGTATGTCAAGGAAGAATCATGACATGCTGAAATATACTAATATTGAATGTAATTTTCCATTAACTATTTTTTAAATCTGTTTGAGCATAAATCTGTACTATATTTGATGATGTGATATTAAACTCTAGTTTGGTTTTCGTCTTTTAATGTTATTGGATCCCAAAAAGTTTGTGGCTTACGTAAGCGCATCTAGCCCGTCACCGTTGCCGCACCAGTCCGCAAAGACTGACCCTAAATTAAGATAGAATTTATCTCAACAATATATTTATTTATATTTTTAATTTCCACCTGGAAAAGTGACATGGATTTACTCGTGTTCAATTTTAATTTACTTCAATTAATTTAACCCATTAGTATTACTTAAAAGCTACTTAAAAATGACCAGTTAGCTGAAATAGTAATGTTGATTAAGGGTCATGGAATTTTATAATGATTCCTACGATGATGGTCAATAATACCACTTGTTATCAGGTGGATCGCATGCTCCTATGCTGCCAATTTAAAACCATTAATTTTAAATCACTCTAAACTACCAACTATAAAAATATAGCATCAAGTCCAACAAAGAGTTGGTTACGTCAAAAATGAAATAAACATTTTTAAACGGTTTTAAAATTCTCCACTTGTCTACCCGAGATAGTTTACGTATTCGGTCGGGGTTTCCCAGTTGTTGTTTGGGTTTTTAATATAGAATTTACATCGTCAAACCGCAATTCAAAACCTGTTTAGATTAGTCACCTTATTTGTAGGTCATATTTTGCGTGTTTTGCTTTCCATACCAAATTTATATGATTTACATTAAAGACAACATTTGGTGACGTGTCAGAAATAGGAAGTATCTCTATTAAAACAGGTTAAATATTACATGAAAAATAGTCACAAACAACTGGCATCTGTGCGATTGATAAGAAAATAGTATTAAAGGTGTGTTTGGTCAAACTTTTTCACTGGAGTCTTTAACTCATGAATTTTATGAACTACTCTTGACACCACATACATCTATACTTTTACAGGGTAACTTTTTGCAAAGCTGCCAATTTTGGTGCAGACGATCTCTTCTTGAAACTGAAAAACTTTCTTCAAGAAACTAGGGTTGAAATACAAAATATACATTATACAAAATATACAGTATACAAAATCGTTGCAAACGATCATACAATTTGTACGGTAAGTTAAAAACTTTTTTCATGTACTTTTATAAGTCGTTCAATTTAACGAATAGATCGTCTACATCAAATTTGGCAACTGCGTAAAAAGTTTCGTATATGTACAATATTATTATTATGCACTTTTTCCTTCATTTCATCATCGTTATTACTTGAACCAGCCACCTGACCAGACCTGGCCAAGAGAAACAAAACCGAAAATCCAAATGGAAAGATTTTTTTTATTGAAAAAAGATTAGACGTTTGTCTTCTCACCTGATGGAAAGTGACGATGAAGACGAAGGTGTTACACTTCTTTCTACGAGATACCTATTCACTCGACGCTTGAAACAACTAGGACTATAGTTTTCTGGAAAAACAGATGCAGGCAGTTCATTCCACACCTTGGCGACCCTCTCCAAAAAGATTTATTAAAAAGGATAAACTCTGAAATGACCAACACGGATTTAAATTTTTTTTCATCAATCGAAATTTGCATTATCCCAAAGTACAAAAGCTATAATTAATTTGGCGACTTTTATGGGATCGGGAGACACGACTGCCTAATACTTTCTTCTAATTTAATCTGTGCATTTTTTAAATAAAACAACAGGCTATTATGCTATCATGGAGCATCACGTAATATTACTATATTCATGTGTTATGCTCCACACAGTTTATGAGTTTTCTATAGCGTTAGCGATCACAGATTGCAACTTGGCTAGGACTCTGGTCTATTCTTGAGGCAGTACAAAGGCCTGTTTTTTAATTACGAAATGCATATAGCTCGAATATTGTTATATCACTTGATGCTTATATCTTGATGCTTATGCTTATATCTTCATCGTCACTTTCCATCAGGTGAGGTAGAAGACAAACGTCTAATCCTTTTTCAATAAAAAAAATGCTTCATACAGTTTACGAGTTTTCTATAGTGTTAGTTATAATACACTGCAACTTGGCTAGGGCCTCTACACTGGTTTGGGAACCTATACGGTAACAATGACCTCTCTACACATCACATTTTGTAGGCATTATGACGTGAGTTTTGTTCTCCGGTTATCTTAACCTTGCTCCTGATATTTTTATATTTCCTTACTATCTACAAGCAATCAACAAACCCTGAGATTGGATTTTATTAGTAATTCATCAAGATGCAGAAAAATGAGATAATAAATATAATTCGAATATTTTAACGACTCAATCCTAAAGCTTTCCACGAAACGTGATGTAGGTCAATCAGAAAATTTTGTTCTTCGCGAAAAAACCGGTCCATGCAAAAACCGCATAACCTCTGCGAGTTTAACGACCTTTTGTAATGTATTTTTGTAACAAACAAGGAAATTATTTTAATAAAACCAAAATTTTATAGCTTAAATTTATTTATTTACGATATTTTTTCATTCGACGTTAATGTAATTACTAAGTGTAGTTGCAAAACCACTACACAATTGAAAAACGAGGCCACAATAAAAAAAATTATTTTGCTCGTGATTCGATAGATTAGATATTTATATTTTTTAGAAACCATCCATAAATCAGCGACATGAAAAGGTTGGCATGAATGTTCAATAGCTGGCTAATAACGGTCTAATAGATCACGCTTTCATAGTACCTACTGGAGCAATGGGATGGGTATTTATTATTGAAATACTATTAACGTTTTAACTTTGTCTTAGGGAGCAAATGGCATGCGATCCTCCTCATGGTAATGGTCTTGCCTATGGATGAAACGGCTGGACTGTAGTATCGACCCCAGCCAGCTCATTTTAAAATATAATCACATACATTAAATTTTAAAATGTTCGTTGAATGTATTTTTAGAAAAACATCTCATTGGATACGTATTCTCTTAAAGTCACATACTCTAAAAGTTACATTGTGTTTGAAACTAGGCCATACCAACAAGATAACAACAAACGAACACATTTTCACATTTATAACATTAGTCAGGATTTCAGCTATCTACATAAGACTTGAGAGGTTGTTTTTCATGGCATTTAAATCAAAACAAACCTTGTTACACAAAGAAAAATATCTGACCCATTTCCATCACAGTCAGACGGGTTAAATTATTTTCTCGCCTGCACATAGCTGGAATTACCGCCGTAGAAATTATTTATGGACCGGACAAACTAAGTAATACGATTCCTCAGCTCCTAAAACAGTCATATCATCACAGTATCATCAAGTATTCACCGCCCCGTCTTAGTTAAATTGTGCCAAAGGGGTAATCCAATAAATTATTCACACGACAATAATAATGCAACACTATCAAAGAGAAAAATTAATTAATTTAAATATAGGGACCGTCTTAAAAAAATAGAAAATGAAATAAGTAAGTAGGTAAGTTAAATAAAAAAAGAATAGAAACACTTTTTCTGTACTGTGCAAACGATGAACTTGTTTGTCGGCCGCTGGGCCACCGGCGGCCCTTAGCAGTATTAAGTAGATTGCCATTTTCCGTTCGCGTTTAAGTTAAGCGTTCAACGTAACCGGAGCGCCATTTTCTTTAAGGAGTAATTTATCTGATACGTAGTAACAAGTTTAGAAATCTGTGCCTATAGAATTAGTATATTAGGTACTACGTTAATTCCACACCAGAGCATGCCTACTTCTAAACGAAGCTTCTTTTCAACTGTCACAAACTTAACTAAATATCAATTACAATTGTTTTTTTATGGAAAAATGATGAGGCGTACTTTTATTTCAATAACTTGGAGCTACCTTAAACCTAAAGCAAAATAATCTACAAATTAAATCAGTCCTAAAACAAAACAGTTTTTCCCCTGACATACAATAAAAACAATTCACAAAGAAACCACCTTTTTTGTAGTTTCAAAAATAGAACCAGAAGAATGGAACGCCGTTAATTTATTTGGGTACTGGATTGGCTTTTATTTGTGTAAATAAGACGTAAAGTTTTGTAAAGACGTAAAGTCTAAATCGGTCAATCTGCAAACATATTGACACCCAAAGAGGTAATCCACATTACCTTCGTTCCGTTAATTTATTTAATAAATTTGCGAAAGACAATTCTTTATCTAGTTAAATGTAATGTAGGTTATGAAAGAGGACTGCGAGCTAAATCGCTCTAGATCGCCGGCGGCTCTTAGCAAATTAGATTGCCGTATCGCATTTGCGTTTACTTTCTTTTGAGCATGTTGCGTCAGCGCGCGGAGTTGGTTTAGTTAAAAAGGCGGGAAAGCCAATTTTTGTATGGAGTGGTTTATCTGTTACGAAAAAACTTTATTAATCCGGGTTTCTTCCTCCTTGCTTCTGATCTTTTAGTATTTTTTTAAAACAACATATATACAAAATTAATAATATATATTCCGGAGGCTTAACGCTTAAGGTTTTAATACAAATCGTGAAATCATTTACTTTATTTCATTTGACCTTAGTATATTTAAGAATATGAATAGTTTTGCTACCGCAAATGAAACAACTTATCAAAACAAAACCATGCCAATATAATCACAAACAACACAAAAACTTAATTCTAATATTATAATAGATCTTATTAATAGATCTGTTGAGGAAAATAAATAAGAATAAGAAACCAAGTATGAACTACGGCGCTCCAGTTACCAAGGCCTTCCAGAGCATTAATCAAGATTATCTTATAACTTATGACATTGTGGCTATTTGCGAGATAAGTACTCACATTTACTTCTGATTAATATACATATGGATAAATTGTTATCTGCTGCATCCATGAACTAATCACCTTCGTTGCGTTTAGTACAGACTAGCTTTTCCCGCGAGCTCGTTCTCTTAAATTCTCATTTTATTGGTACGAGTTGAGTATGTCTAATTTAATCCACACCCTTCTAGCCCCTTTTAAGTTTTTGTGCAACAAAATTGGCAAACATGCAAACTTTAACATCTATACAGAGTGTCCCGAAACTCAACGTCAAGTGGGAACTGGGTGAAGTACCAGGCTATACCAAATCTACAACTCATGCTAAAGGGACAACTGTCATATTTCTGAAATTGACGAAAGTTGACAGCCTTTGTCAAATGTCTCAAATGAACATTTGAGCCATCATTAAAAAAATTGTATTACACTACCCAAGGCTAGTTTTAAAAGATGGCCTATTTAGTCCAGATTTCAAATTAGTACAACACTTGGAACTTTAAAGTCAATAAAAATATTTTTTTGTTTTTTTTTTGACGAACGGTCGTTCTTTTTATTTTGAATTACGATAAATACTAGATCTAATGTCTGAATGATCTAGACCATTCACCAAGAGTTGTAGATTTTTTTTCTTATTTATATTGGAGTTGGTATAGCCTGGTAATTCACCCAGTTCCCGCTTGACGTTGTGTTTCGCGACACCCTGTATAATCTTATAGTACAGTCAAGGGCTCATCAACTTACTACTCCAATTTTCACAATAGATTTTAAATTTTCATATTTGAATTTCAATAAAAATAAAAACTAAAACTGTCTAAATAAGCGCACTAAATAATTCACAACACAGAGAAACAAACCCTTGATATCATTATATACAATCATAAATCTTATAAACAACTTATGAAAATTTAATCACTCCAATTGCAACTTAGTTTATATAAACAGTTAAACGGTTGAGTAATTTCATCTAAAGTACTGTAATTTTTATACCACATCCGTAGCGTAATGGAAGGTAATGCTCAATTATGTGGTGCTGAGGAGTAAAATAAGGAAATATCATAAAAAAAGGTCAATAGTTCCGAAGTTAAAGGGCAGTTATGTTTGTTCGTATCAACGCATGCTTACTTGCAGTGTGCACGTGTTCATATTCGTGATTCTTGATTGAGATTGAATAACTTTTTTGCCTTTTGTTTTCTTTGAGGAAAGTAACTTTTTGTTAAGACTTCGCTAAGAAGAGATTTCTTTTTAAAACTATGATAGACAACACGAACAAATAACGTTTTTTTAACTCCAACGCAAAAAGAAGGGTATTTTAAGTTAAAGTGTGTATCTGTGTATGTCTGTGGCATTGTATCTTCCATACGAATATATTTGTCTAGTGATTATTCTTGTTTATCGTCGTTTGTACATTGTAGCCATTTCACTTAAGTAAAGCTGCAGCTCTGGAACAAAGACGTCCAAAAATGCTCTTCACTCTCTTTCTTTTCAACTATTTATTTATATTACAACAAGATTCAAGTGAATCATACGACCTTGATGACAGTGCCGTTTTACAACTGATGTCACGAAGACTGCGGGATTCGTATCTCAAATACTGTAGGTATGAGTAAGGTCTAGTATATGTTTTAAGTTATTGAGACTCCACTGCAGATACTGAACCAAGTTTAATGTCTGTATTTTACGCTAATAATATGTATCTAATTACACTTGACACAATTTCTAGAGATAAAAGTCGTTTGATTCATTCATAGGTATTTTATATACTCGTATCATCAGACAGCCTTAATAATCCCGCTGCAAGGACATTAGCCTCACCCACCCATGAGGTGGTGGTCCACCACGCTCGCCTACTTCGGGTTGGCAGATTTTTACACATACCTTCAAAATATTTTTTTAGGTATATGGGTTTACTCAAAATGTTTTCCTTCGCCGTTAGAGCAGCGGGCTTTGTTTACTTAAGTTGTAAAAACTCATTGGTATATTTGGTAGGCACGGGGATCAAATCCTCGACCTCAATATCGAGAAGCCAGTGTCTTAACCACTTTGCCACCGACGCTCTTATATGTATACTGATTAAACTAAGTTACCTCTTCAGAGATGCCATAAAGAACTAATGGTCCGGTCAGATGGTTTTTATACAATTCAACTAACGACCCGGCCCGGCTTCGCACGGGTAACAGTGCATATATGCCTAAACTTCTTTTCTGCTATAGTGTCAATCGAGATTGTTGCATAGAGCATGAACTCAAATTTATTTGTTACGATTTTTTTATCTAAGTACACGAAAAAAATAGACATATGCTTTTGCGGACTATTTTGTAGACCTATAAGAGAGGAACAATTCCATCGTAAATTAATTTATAATATAAAAATGTTATGGGGTTGCATTAAAATCCATTGAGTAGTTTAAAAGACCTAAGCGTACAGAGGGACAGACGGCGGGAAGCGACTTAGATTTATACTTTGTAAAAATGAATAGAAGTGACTATTCCATCTTAGCCCTTTAATCAATGCGGACCCTTAGTCTGCACAATTGATAAGTTCAAAAAAGCGTTATTTAATTTTGAATTCTATGTACCACTCTAAAACTATGGTATTTTGATATGTCTCATTTTCCACATTCACAAACAGTTTCCAAGTCGGCCGTCTCGCGCCGTACGCTATTTACCATTAGGTTGGTCGCTGACGAGCTCTGAGAACAAAATAAAAGGACATTACTAGTGCCAACGTCATAGAAGTTTGTTAACTTTCTATAAATTCGCATACAATGTGAAAAAATAAAAACACGATGCTCGTCTTCATGACATATTAAGTCACATTATTGCTGTTTTCGATCACATACGTTTTTTCCAAAACAGTCATTTCGCAAGAATTGACCACAAGGCGTCAATTGCGTCATTCGCCGCTATTTGATGAAGACCTTCGGAAAATTACGCTTTACTCCTGTTTCTTTCCATAGGCCATTTATAAAGAAAAATAGCGGATGTGCATGAACTTGATCTTGATCGGGAATCCCCACTTAGGTGCGTTTGCACGCACGGCATTTGCGGTAAACACTCGCCCTTTGTTATTTACAGAGCTTATTATATGTTCAAGGTTGGCTTTGGAAAGGTTTTGTACGCAGACTTTAAACTAATAAAAAAAATGATTCTTTTAGTAAATATAGGCTACGTGTTATTCTAGTTTGTACTAGATATATGTATGGTAAAGCTTACTATTTTTTCAATCCGTTACAAAAATCAAACTTTTCAGCTTTATTATATTATAGATGATTAAACGAACTTCCAAGTGAAGTTCTATCGCTATTATATAAGTCGCTTCATTCGAAGATAGTATATAATTCTCCAAGAGATGTCCTCAATGAGATCCAAGCTTATTTGGCTAATGGAAATGGAATTTTAAACAAGACATAAACTTGTACACCATAATATGGCAAATCCAAATTCAGATATCTTTGACTTTCTAATTCATACATTCTTACAAAAACAAGCCTCTCTGTCTGATCCTTCAGTTATAATATAATTAGAGTTGTGTTTTATCTTAAGTATAGGTTATGATGAGGCTGACATATTCTCATGGAATAAAAGCCTCTTTTAAAAATAAGATATAAAAATATAAAAATAAATTAAGGAGTACGTTGAAAGGCATTGACGGTGCTGTCCATATGATCACATAAAACGCGTCCGGGACCGACATGGGTAGGCTGCACATTTTTATCTCCAAGAAGAGTAAAATGTCGCTTAGAAATAAACTTAACTTAAACAAAATTTGCATCCGCCCCATCATGACATATGCCAGTGTGGCTTTCGCTCACGCCAGCAAGTCGAATCTCAATTACCTACTTGCAGGTTATTCAAAATAGGTTCTTACGCATATGCGTCGGAGCCCCGCCCTATGTCCGCAACATAGATCTGCATAATGATCTCGAGCTACCATTGCCGCTTTCATGAAGTTGGCATCTAGGTGCCATTTCGACAGTGCTCCACACCATCACGACCCGCTGGTCAATATGTCAGCTGGCTTTGCTGGTTGATTTGGTTTTGTTGACCACTATTCATTATTAGTAAGATCGTACGAGTTAACGCTTAATTAACAACATTTTTCCTTGCATTATCCTTCCAATCCTGGTATTTTATATGGCAATTAAAACAGTATTTTAATATAATCACCCTGTCCTAGTTCAATATCTTTGATTCATATTAGTATGATATATTGATCATTACACGCAACCGTGAATTTAATTAGTGGTAGGTACTTTAATTAGAGGCAATTACAAAAGAATTATTTTCCTAGATTAACACGATGTTATAACGGTTTAATATGTATATCGATAAAGTTGTTGAGTAATTTGCTATAGTAACCTTCATTTGAAACCTTTACACACCTACCTGCCTTGTTGTATAGCGAGACGTAAGTTGGGTGGATATGACAATTTACTATCATCGTCGGTCAGAACTCAATTAAGAATGACAATAATGTTTTTAGATTTCGTAAAAAAGGTCGCCTTTTCGTTACGAAATTCTGTATACAACTTGCAAGTAGGTACCTAAGTGTTTAGTCATATTGTACAGTGCACAGCAAGCTTTAGTATTTAGATATATTTTAATTTACTCATCAGTTGGGTATAATTATACATTTTTATGCCAAAATTTTAAAGCCCGACCAATCATGTAAAACGAATTGCCTTTTATGATAAAACTGTGTACAGTCATTGGAAATTAAACCAGAATGCATTTTTGTTTAGGTGTTGGTGCCAACTGCGGCATTATATACCTTTTACTTCACAAGAAATTGGTTCCCTACGATTGCAGGGAAATGGCGACGTTTTTATTATTAAAAACCAATATTTGACCACAGCTTTAAATTTATTTCGTGCAGCAAAAAAAGTCAATTTAAAAAATTGCGAAAAAGATGTAAACAACATTATAATCATTTTGTTTGCAATTTTTTTATTTGAATAAAAGTAGTAAGTACAAATCTTTTTTTATTTTTATATAATTACTTTTTAGTTGCCGACCGCACTTCACAACGTTATTCATGTTCGCGTACCTATTCGCGCAAATACGACGATTTGAAGTGGCTCGGACATGTATAATTTTTTTTAGTTTGCTATAAAATGGAATGGATATATGACCTTGTCATACGAATTTTAGAATCTTATTAAATACATCCCTGCACATGGAACCCGAAACATAGCTCTCATAAAAACCTTACCAAAGTTATACTATTTCCATTTCTTTATTTTCTCGATGACAGTTCTAATTTGATATAATGTAGTGTTGTGACAAAATAAGTAATGATATCGATCGCATATATTTATTATATTTTGAACAAAGACAAATACAACAAAAACATTCAAATATATTTTTTCAAGGTACTCAATGGCCCACCGCCATTTTGTGTTTGTTTTAATCTGTCACTCGCAACAAGACGGCCGTGCTAGTCACTACATTTCTGTTCGCTGACTTTTTTTCACATTATTCATACGTTACGTTGTGTATTTTGTGTTACTCCGTGTTGTTGCTGCCCAGCTGTCAAATATCAAAATGCCAAAAGGATCTGTTCTGAAAAGGCAGGCGAGAGAACTGGTGATCAAGGTTCAAGTTCAAGGTTTGATCAAGGATCAAATTGTGAAAAGAACCAAAAACATTATAGCGTCGGATTGGGAAATTCATGTGGCATTCGATAATATACAAGTACAGGAACGTATAATAAAGGTTGGGGAGAGCACATCGAGTGACAGTGACGATTCATCAGATATTGATTAAAATAAATCAATAAAGATTACCTGTCGTTGTAATTATTTCGTTTCATTGTCGAGTACCTACCTATACCTACTTATTTTACAACAGTTTCGAAAATTTTAAAGAAGTTGGCATTATCAATCAAGAATTAATACGTGTAACATCTTGTAATGAAATATAATATTAGTTAATACATTTGTACAATAGATTCCGGCAGTAGTTTAGTTTCTTACATTTTGTAAAAAATATCGGGTCTGTTATCGTGTTACGTTTATCGATATAGCTCCATCCCTATCAGTTTCTCGGATTCTGGTTTTATATAACCATGTACTTGCGTAAACGTCATATTTTTATAAAATAATGCATACATAATGTAAAAAAACGCTCGCACAAGTCTGTCATCGAGAAAATAAAGAAATGGAAATAGTATAATGGAATGATATTAAGAAAGTACAGGCGCGATAAAAGAGCTCAAAATCACGTCAATCTTTGCGTTCGAGGTTAGAAAAAATAATTATAAATGTTATTTTCACTATATTCACTGTTCATAACTTGTGTTCGTGTTACTCGGACAAACAAAGGTGAAAAAAATGGGTATACCGAATAGCGATGTGAAGTAGCACATACGGTTAGTAAAATGTTAAGCCCTTGAACGGAAAAATTAAGCAAAAAAGAAAAACCAATCAAGTGTTCAGTGTATAATGGTTATAGCGTAATGCACAGTAATAACTTGTAGTCATGTGCATTAAATAGAAAACCCAATGAGGAGCGTAGCCACAGAAGAAATCCAATCTGCATATATTAAATGTAAAATATATAGTAAAATTACGCTATCACTTTACTAATGACCTTCATCGTCTTCATTATCATTTATAAAAGAAAACTGTACGACAGACAAGGCTTCCCTTGCTAATAAAATAAACATTAACAAAAATATACATCAAGGCTGCATGGGCTAGATCCGTTTGCCTTCCCCTAAGGGTAAAGAATTTTAAAAAAAAGCATCAACGTGCCACTGTCAAAACAAACGTGAGAGTGAGCGCCTCATGTGTGATTTTGGAAATAAGGATTTTAAGTAAAAAAAAAGCAAACCTTACGAAGTATGTAGGTAATGTGATATAAAGAAATAAAATGTTGAAACCTAAAGATAATGTTCTGCTTGGTTTCGAAGTTCCCGATGGTGAAAATACCACGGAACATGAAACTCAAACCAAAAGTAAGAAAAAAGGTGGAGGATTCCAATCAATGGGCCTCAGCTTCCCGATAATAAAAGGAATCAATAAAAGAGGGTATAAACAACCAACACCAATTCAGCGTAAGGTAATTTTTTTGTAAAATAAACATAACCTTACTTTTCTTGGAGTTCGAAAATTGCTGATTATACTGCGTTATATATGAGACATAACTAATACTTAATTATAAACTAAATTAAAAGTATAAAAATATGCTTAATTTCAGACAATTCCCCTTGCTCTAGAAGGCAAAGATGTTGTGGCCATGGCTCGCACTGGTTCAGGCAAAACCGCTTGCTTTGTACTGCCAATACTGGAAAAACTTTTTTCACCAGCAAACAAAGCTCTCCCAGGAAAGAACTGCAGAGCTCTTATACTGTCTCCTACAAGAGAATTGGCTTTACAGGTAAATTTTATTGATGATATAATATATATAGAAACATGTATTGTTATTATATTGTTAGTATTTAGGAGTTATATAAAGCTCTACTGATCAGCAACTAAAAATATCTCACACTGGTGAGCTATCAAGGATACTCCTTACTCTCTTAGTATCTAGTTCATGTAAATACACGGATTATTAACATATGAGAGCAAAGCATGTTAAGACATTTAAAATCAAAGTCAAATAAAATCACTTCACTGTGAGAAATATTGTAATGTTAAGTTGATTAATGTATTTTACTCAACTTCCTACTGCATATAAATATACAGTTGAGAAGAATATTTCAGTACTCTCTAGCGCAGTCCAAAAACGTTTATTATATAATGATATTATATAAAATTGTTATTTATTTAAAAATAAATTTTTTTGTGATTTACAATTAAACTTTTTTCTTTCAGACTCTAAGATTTGTGCGAGAACTAGGCAAATTCACTGGTTTGTCTTCTGCAGCTATCCTCGGTGGAGAATCCATTGATCAACAGTTCAGTGTAATGTCGGGAACTGCACCGGATATTGTTGTGGCAACACCTGGGAGATTCTTGCACATTTGCATTGAAATGAGCTTAAAACTTGATAATATTAGTAAGTATTGATAAAAGTTGAGGTGGTGATATATATTTAAGTCTAAAAAAACTAATTTTGTAGTGGCTGGTTCTCTCATCGTGCCATTTCTATGTTAGTGTATTGTAATATTAAAAGCTTTTGTTCTAATTGCATGAATTTTCCATGAATGCTGTGAGAGGAAGCTTGAGTGTGTGTATAAATGTACTGCATAATGTAAAGGATAACATTATTTATTTTTGTTTTATTTGATTAGGACCTACACTTTTGGTCACCCATTTACTATGTACATATTATAATCAAAAGAATTCCAGGGACTTTTACCACAATTTTGAGTCTAGAATTTCAAAATGAAAATTTTAATAAGGATCCTTTGATTTATAGTTTAAATAACCATGATAGCCTAAATCTATGAATGCATAGTTATTTCTATAAGAACATTTTAAATTATTTACAGAAACAATTGTATTTGATGAAGCTGACAGGCTTTTTGAGCTGGGTTTTGGAGAGCAGCTTCGTGAGATTGTAGCAAGACTTCCATCAAGCAGACAAACTTTACTTTTCTCTGCGACACTGCCTAAAATGCTTGTGGAATTTGCTCGAGCAGGTCTGACTGATCCTGTACTTATAAGATTAGATGTTGATTGGAAACTACCCTCCACATTGTGGTTGGGATGGATATCAGTTAGATCGGAATTAAAAACAGCTGCTCTATTACTACTGCTAGATAAAGTATTGACAGAAAAAACCCCACAGGCTGTTGTGTTTGCAGCTACGAAGCATCATGTTGAATATTTACATTTGGTTAGTATATTATTTTATTTTTAGGATGCAACGAAAAAAACAAAAATATATGAAATCAATATTGTCATTATGTCTATTAGCTTTACTGTCTGTCAGCTTTTACATAATTTTACTATACATTGATTCTACACTCTGTATGTATCGGTATTTAGTCAGGTGGTTTTCTTTACGATACTTTCCTTCACAGTGAGATTATTTGTATTTGAGTTTATTATATTTATATGAATAAATTAATAATTTGCAAAAACTCATACCAATTAGTTTTATGCTCATATTTTGGCAGTCACTCACTGGGTTGAACCTGGGACCTAAGATGTTAATCATAGTGTCACAGTCACTTCCATACACGCCAAGAAAAACCAAACTGCTTAAAACATTTAAACTTTATTCAACCATTAATGTATTAAAAAACCATTCACCCCTTTACAGATACTTCAAAAAGCCGGCATAACTTCTAGCTATGCGTACTCCGGACTCGATCCGTCAGCGCGTAAGATCGCACTTGGCCGGTTCACGAACAACAAATGTTCTGTTCTCATAGTAACGGACGTGGCCGCTAGAGGTCTCGATCTACCGGCTTTAGATACTGTCATTAATTACAACTTCCCTGCCAAACCGAAGCTCTTTGTGCATAGAGTTGGTATGTTGGTCTATAAACTCAATTTTCAATACCTATGTTAAGGAATAATAGTATTAGGTCCTTACATATGAAATTGGCGTTTTGTCGTACTGGCTACTTTGATCTGTATTATCTCCTCTTTGGTTAAGAATTCCAATTTCAAATTTATAAAGTTATTTACTCACGCACTTGTGTTTCGTAAACCGCAATTCATTTGTTTTTTTTTTGTTTTTTCACTTTGTTTTTAACGTTTTTGGTTTGGTCACTTAGTTTTCAAAATGGAAAACTTGAAATATCGCGTTATTTGCGAGAACGAGTTCCACCGTGGCACCAGTGCTGCAGAAACGGCTCGAAGTATTAATGCTGTGTATGCCGGCGGTGTCGCAAAAGAAAAGTTTTTGGTTCCTACGTTTTCGTTCTGGAAATTTCGACCTGCAGAACAAGCCCCGTGCGGCTTGAGACCAAAGTTGATTGTGAAGAATTGAAGGCTATTGTAAAAGCGGATCCATCGCAAACCACGTCCGAGTTAGCTGTAGGCTGCGGAGTTAGTGACAATACTGTTTTAATCCACGTGAAGCAAATTGGGAAGGTGAAAAAGCTTGAGAGGTGGGTACCTCACGAATTGAGTGCAGCAAACTGACAAACGCGCGTCGACTGCTGCTTTACATTACTCAACCGGCACAATAATAAAGGATTTTAAATCGAATCGCCTGTGATGAAAAGTGGATCCTGTATGAATCCCTGGCGAACCAGCCATATCCTGCCCCAAAGAGAAAATTGACCCAAAAAAAGTTAGTCGTGAGCGTTTGGTGGACTAGTGTCGGTGGTCCTTCACTACAGCTTTCTTAAATCTGGCCAGTCAATTACGGCAGATGTCTATTGTCAGCAACTGCAAACCATGATGAAAAACTAGCTGCTAAACTACCGAGGCTGGTCAATCGCTCTAGGCCACTGCTGTTTCAGGACGCTAGACCACACCCTGCGCAACAGACGGCTACCAAATTCGACGAGCTTCAATTGTAATGTCTAAGACATCCACCGTACTCCCCGGACCTTGCTCTAACAGATTACCATTTTTTTTCGAAATTTTGATAACTTCTTGCAAGGGAAAAAATTCAACTCCGACGGGGCAGTCCAAAGCGCCTTCAAAGATTTTATTGACTCCCGTCGGAATGGTTTTTTTAGTAAAGGGATCAATGAACTACCTATGAGGTGGCAAAAGTGCATAGATAGCAATGGTACATACTTTGATTAAATAAATATACAGGGTGACTGGTTATTAGTGGCGGATATTACAAGGGGGTATAGAAGAGGTAAATTCCAGTTGATTTTACTATATAATGTATTGTCCAAAAGTGAATCGTTTCCAAGATATTTCAAATCTTATGTGTTTTTTTTTTAATCATAGGGGTCATCTTAAAAAATTTATTAACAAAAATTCTATATGTTTGAAACAATTTTTTATCGTTTTGCAATAAAAACATTCCCATAAATACATAATATCAATTAGGTCGACATAATTAACATAAACTTAGGCACTGTGCTCGAAAACATTTGAAAATTCACATTTTCTTTTAAGTAAAGTACACAAAAGAGTAATTTTTAAACAAAAACTCGCATATAAAATTTTCGTGCAGATTATTTTAAAAACATTTGTGTTTTACTAGCTTTCGAAAGAGGTATTACAATCCCTAATCGGCAAAATAATTACAAAGATAATTACCAATTAGCGCAGGCGCAGGTACAGGCTTGAACAAAGAGTACCGTTACTAGGCAAATTACTCGGGATTGTTTCTCACCCCGCGCTTATGTTTAGTCCGCTCTTGGGATTTATTGCGTTCGGATGTGTTCACTTGCTCTTATTTCGGTTTTTTTTCTTACGACTTGGCTTGTTAATGGACTTTGGTGTACGGTTGCTCTTCTGACGACCCGGCTTTAAAACTATGTTCTGTGCAGTGCTTCGCGTGTTATTACTACTCATGGCTGAAAGACGGAGGAGACATTCGTAAACAAACCAAGAGTACGCCGATATTGTTTATTAGCATGGGGCTGCCAGAAGGAGTGCCGATGAGGCCCGTCGTTTGTATGTGAAAAACTTCCCAGATCGCCGAGTTCACGACGACCGTGTTTATGATAAATTCCAAAATACAATACTAACATAAGAAACTGCTATTTCATCTTACGATAAGAATGATGAATCTTAATTGCAAATCCTAACTCTAAAGAATACGAGTAAGTCATTAAGTCATTTTATTTAAGTTTATGCTCAAAATGATCGCCGATATTCGGACCTCGCTTTTGACTACTTTCGAATTTATTAAAGTACGTTTATTATGCGTATCCTAAGCTCATCCAAAGTGGGAACCGGGAACGCATCGTGGTAGACCAATGCATTAATACGACCCCAGACAAAAATAGTCCATTAGCGTGAGGTCAGGGCTCCGCGCTGGCCATGGTATACTAGGGCCATATATGGTATATTGAGACAGTTCCGCACGGATAGCCTAAAGTTGGCAACCGTCGTGTTGAAATATCGTTTCACGTATGATTTCCAGGAGTACGTCTTCCAGCAATTCAAATAAATTATTTATTATCCTCTTCGTAGTTCGCACCGTTTAAATTGTTGGGTGGAAAGTGTGGGTCAATCAAATGATTATTGATAATCCCATCCAAACAACCTTCCAAAAAATTCAAAGTAAACCTCCATTTGGAGCCTTTGACTCGATTAAGTCGGAGAGTTCCCCATTTCTTTGTATTGCCAATAATGTGCCATTGTGGTAATTGGTCATGCCATTGTTATCAAATTTGGACTCATCGGTCATAAAATCTTTTTTAAATGCATGAAGGATAATACGGCAAAAATGCATTCTTCTTAGGGTTTGTCCTTCCTCAATGGCTTGGACGGGCGTGTAATGGTATGGGTGACGTCCATTTTCATGCAATATGTACTACACCTTCCCCTAAGAGATGCCAAAATGCCGTGCAATAGTCCTAGTGGATGTTGTAGAAAATGATCTAGGATTTCTTGGTCCTCATGTACATCATAAATCCGAGGTCTGCCTACGGCACCTAAGTACAAAAAGAAACCTATTATAATATGTATGTGGGTACTAGCAGCTGTGACTGTGGTAATAATCCTTTAGAAGGAGCCACGCTAACGGATCTGACGAAATGTACGACTAAAAACAAGGGCGTCGCGAATTCGGTGGTTTGGGAAGTTTTCCACATACAAACGACGGGCCTTATCGGCACTTCTTCTGGCAGCCCCATAATAATAAACAATATCAGCGTACTCTTGGTTTGTTAACGAATATCTCCTCTGTCTTTCAGCCATAACTAGTACTAGCCATAACACGCGAAGCACTGCACAGAACACAGTTTTAAAGCCGGGTCGTCAGAAGAGCAACCGTACACCTAAGTCCATTAACAAGCCGTCGTAACAAAAAAAAACGAAATAAGAGCAAGTAAACACATCCGAACGCAATAAATCGCGCGGCGCGGGGTGAGAAACAATCCCCAGTAATTTGCCTAGTAACGGTACTCTTTGTTCAAGCCTGTACCTGCGCTTGCGCTAATTGGTAATTATCTTTGTAATTATTTTGCCGATTTGGGATTGTAATACCTCTTTCGAAAGCTAGTAAAACACAGATGTTTTTAAAATAATCTGCACGAAAATTTTATATGTGAGTTTTTGTTTAAAAATTACTTAAAATAAAATGTGAATTTCCCAATGTTTTCGAGCACAGTGCCTAAGTTTATGTTAATTATGTCGACCTAATTGATGTTATGTATTTATGGGAATATTTTTATTGCAAAACTAATAAAAAATTGTTTCAAACAGATTTAATTTTTTTAAGATGACCCTTATTAGACCCTTTTAAGAAAGCGTATAAGATTTGAAATATCTTGGAAATTATTCACATTTGGACTATACATTATACAGGGTAGTTTTTTGAGAAGGAAAAAGTCGTGAAAGGAGTCATGCCCTCGATTTATAAGAAAACAATAACTGCATATTTATTTTTTTCAAAAATGTTTTAATTTTGCCGGAAATGATTTGGATCCGAATGATTTTTCCAAAAAAATTACATCCTGTATTATTGAACCAATGGATTCTGTTGCTTGTAAAGATAAATCTTTGCAAATAAACGTTTTACTAAAAATAAAAAGAAACAGCAAATTTTTACGAAGTAAATTAAAAGTAAAGTAAATGTAAGCTCTCAACTGTTTCGTAACGAGCTTTGTAAAGTTCGTTCTTGACGTAACCCCATAGGAAATAGTCAAGTGGTGTAAAATCGGGTGATCTTGTCGGCCATCTCACCGGACCATAAGTGCCAATCCATCTATCCCCAAAATGTTCATTCAGCATATCTCTAACCACGCGGCTGTTATGAGCTGGGGCCCCGTCTTGCTGGAAATACAGATCCCGTATCCTGGTTATTGGCAAATTCTCCATTTCTTCAAACACGTTGTTTAAAATTTCGACATACAACGTAGCATTTAAAGTGCCGTTGAAAGTCTTTATGAAAAAAATCCTTAGATTCCACACCAACAGTTAAATGAAAATTTAATCTGGGGATATCCTTCACATGTTCGCAATGGATTCTCTTGAGACCAGTAATGTTCATATTTCCGATTGTACATTCCGTTATTTGAGAAGTTTGTTTCATCGAAAAATAAGATGTTGAACAAAAAATTTCGGTGTCTATCCATTTCTTCCCTAAGCCAGTGGCAAAACTCCAGGCGCCTTTCATTATCACCTGGATGAAAGTTTTGAAGAACTCGTCCATAACGATAGCACTTGTATTTATGTTTTTGAAGAACTACATAAATGGTGCTCCGGGAAACTTGAAGGTTCGTTTCTGCTTCACGAGTTGAAGCACTCGGATATGCTTCGAAAAACATCAATATTGCTCGTTCTAAATCTTCTTTGATGATTCGTGGATTTCGTGTCAATGGTTTTTTGTAACTTCTAGGCGCTTTTAAGTTACTCGCCATAGTTCTAAGCACTTTTTCCGAGGGTAAAGCTAAGTGCGCGAACTATGCTTCTACTATCCAAAAAATAGGCCTCCATCAAATCAAATCGTTCACTATTTGATAAATCCATTCTTGAGAGATCTTTTTATTATCATAAACAAACACAAACAACTCAATTCGATGCAAAAAAATTATTCGAAAAAACATGAATGGAATTCTTTTTTTGATTTTTTAGTATCAAATGAGTTTCACACATAACGACCAAAAAGTTTGAATAAGAGGTGAGTTTTCTTCCGTGTAAAATATAAAATAGTGAAAATTTGCTATTTCCTTTCATTTTTAGTAAAACGTTTATTTGCAAAGATTGGTCCTTATAAGCAACAGAATCAATTGGTATAATACAGGATGTAATTTTTTTTTAAAAATCATTCGCGGCCATTTCCGTCAAAAACAAAACATTTTTGAAAAAAGTAAATATGCAGTTATTGTTTTCTTATAAATCGAGGGCATGACTCTTTTCATGACTTTTCACTAACTCTCGTGGTTTCGGACTTGGCCATCACCGCCCTTCTCAAAAAACCACCCTGTATAGTAAAATCGACTGGAATTTACCTCTTCTATACCCCCTTGTAATATCCGCCACTAATAACCAGTCACCCTGTATCAAATTTTTTTATTAATTGACTTAGTGTTTCTCCCTTACAAAACGCCAATTTCATATGTAATGACCTAATATATTATCTAGTATATATTATACTATATATATCTGTTTCGTAATTTATAAGCCGTCACATATAATTAACGATATCCATGGGCATGGATGCCACATATCATCAGCTCGATTACATGCTTATTTGCAGGATTTGAAAATAAGTAAAAGTAAACATTCCTAATAACTTTACATATTAATTTAAATGATTTTTTATCTTCAGGATGCCCTAGTATAATATTTCAATTCTCCAGGACGAAGCGCTCGCGCGGGTCGCTCAGGTCGAGCATTCACTCTCGTGTCAGCAGAAGACATCGCTCATCTCCTCGACCTTCAGACCTTCCTCGGAGCCCAACTGACCCTGCCGTCACAAGTGAAGGAAAACGGCCAGAACTGTCCCAGTGGTGTGTGGGGCGCTATGCCGACCTCACAGTTGGAACTAAGGCATCAAGATGTTATGGCATGGGAGAAGAACTATGCTGAGATTGTGAGTAAGATTTGTTTTCTTTTTTTGGTTAGGGTACGGAAACAATAGGTGTAAATCCAACCCTATTAATAACTATTGTAGGACCCACACGTAAGTCTCTCAGAGAAAATTGTTTGTGATGATTGCTGTAATATTTAATGTATTATAAAATATGACCAAACATAATATCTGTAGGTGTGGTTAAAGGTTCGGCAAAAAGATTTTCTAAGTATAATAAACTAGCTTACAATGATTTCATTGTCTGTGAGACTTGTAAGCTCTCTCTAGTTGTGTAGCAATCTTTAGAATAAAACGAAAGCAATGATGTTGTAAACTTGGGAGGATAGTAACAGCGGTTAAAATTACAACTACATAATATGTTATTAAACTGTTGCCCTGCAAAGCTGTGGTTGTACGCGTATTTTCAACCAATATTTACAAATAAACCACTGATTTCGTATTAAAATTTATAAAACTACACTTTTGATACCACTGATCTCCAGAGAATGTATAAAAATAATATTTCCTCTTAGTTTACATAGGTGACCTTAAGAATGTTCAATCAATGGTTTCAAATATTGGATGTTCTAAAAATGAACTCTATCAGGAAAGGAAAACGCAAATACAAGTAATGTTAAGAATTATGTTAGGGGAGCGAACCTTCGATAAAAGACTCGTTCCATATATAAAATAACTTTTTATGAACCTTTAACTAATGGAGTTCTGACTTAATGGCTAATTAAACCAACAACTTCTGAACTTAACAAAACAATTTTGTTTATTACAACTTGGAAGAAGTACCACGTTTGGTAAACTCATTAGTCTCAGTCGCACAATAAAACTTGGGCAGTTATAAACTTAAGCTTATACACATTAGGTCTCCAAACTTGACAAACTTAAAATTTCTCCACTCGAAAGTTTTGCAACTGAGCTATTGTTTGCAATTATAGTTTCAAAAGTATTAGTCATGTCTGATAATCTAAAAAAGAAATAGATTTAATCATATCTTTCGAAGTGTCATGTCGGTAAGTAATGTATTACTTGCACTTTAAAATACCTTCCTTTAGATGAGCGTCATGTTTTCTGTTATTATACAGAGCAGAAATTTGTTGGTTAGTTTATTTTGTGTACTCGATAAAATCTGAAATGTCTATACTGATTTCATTTCAATTATTTTACCATCGGCAGCAACAATATCCATGAAGCTTTTATGCAGGGTGACTGGTTATTAGTGGCAGATATCACAAGGGGGTATAGAAAAGGTAAATTGCAGTCGATTTCACTATATAATGTATAGTCCAAAAGTGAATCGTTTCCAAGATATTTCAAATCTTATTTTTTTTTATCATAAGGGTCACCTTGAAAATTTTGTTTGATACAATTTTTTTTAGAGTTGCAATAGAAACATTCCCATAAATACTTAATACCAATTAGGTTGGCATAATTAACATAAACTTAGGCACTGTGCTCGAAAACATTCGAAAATTCACATTTTCTTCTAAGTAATTTACACAAAAGAGTGTTTTAAAACAAAAACTCACATATAATTTTCATGCAGATTATTTTAAAAACATTTGTGTTTTACTAGCTTTCGAAAGAGGTATTACAATCCCAAATCGGCAAAATAATTACAAAGATAATTACCAATTAGCGCAGGCGCAGGTACAGGCTTGAACAAAGAGTACCGTTACTAGGCAAATTACTCGGGATTGTTTCTCACCCCGCGCTTATGTTTAGTCCGCTCTTGGGATTTATTGCGTTCGGATGTGTTCACTTGCTCTTATTTCGGTTTTTTTCTTACGACTTGGCTTGTTAATGGACTTTGGTGTACGGTTGCTCTTCTGACGACCCGGCTTTAAAACTGTGTTCTGTGCAGAGCTTCGCGTGTTATTACTAGTTATGGCTGAAAGACAGAGGAGACATCGTTAACAAACCAAGAGTACGCTGATATTGTTTATTAGCATGGGGCTGCCAGAAGGAGTGTCGATGAGGCCCGTCGTTTGTATGTGGAAAACTTCCCAGCTTGCGGGTTCTGCAAAGTTTATCTTGGGAAACCATAAAAAGGAAACGCTCACTAAGATATCGGGGAGGGGATGGGTTGTAAAGGATATTATATAAAAGACTGAGAATGCGAGTGTTCCTACGTAACCGAATCGGTAGCCATCGGAGTTGCTTTCGATATTCTGAAACGTGATCATATTTTTAGGACCGAACATGAACCAAATGCATAGGTTCTGCAGGCGCTCCAGCTTGTTTAGAAGTTCTTTTGTAGCATCTAAGTAACATACATCTGCATAATCTATGATTGGCTGTATAAGCGCCTGTGCAACAATGATTTTGGTTGGATAAGCCAAAAAACTTTAAAGACACTTGAGAGTGTAAAAGGAATAATAGACTATACGACCAATATCACCGACATTAGCTTGCCACTTAGGGTTTGAGTCGATTATCACGCCTAAGTTTTTTACACGGTGAAAGCAAACGAAGTACCATATAGTACTACAGTTGGAAGGGCATTCATAGCAAGGCAACCCTTGATATATCGGCTGCCTATAATTATTGCTTGCGACTTGCTAGGATTTACACGGAATCCAAAAGATGAAGCCCATCTACTGATGTGGCCAAGATCTTTATTAATCGCAGCAATGGCATAGCCAACATCGCTAACAGTGAAATGGCGGTAACCCTGCAAGTCGTCCGCATAGAGGTGGTAATTACTTGAGATAACTTTAGTGATATAATCAATGAACAAAGAGGGGAGTAATGGAGAGAGAACGCCACTCTGAGGAACACCCGCAACGAGATCACACCCCTCGGAGAAGGACTCCTCGCAGCGGACCCGCTGAGACCGTCCTCGAAGGTAAGAACTAAACCAAGCAACCGCAGAGGGGGATAAATTCAGTGATTCTAGCTACTCTATATGTGAGTTTTTGTTTTAAAATCACTCTTTTGTGTAAATTACGTAGAAGAAAATGTGAATTTTCAAATGTTTTCGAGCACAGTGCCTAAGTTTATATTAATTATTTCGACCTTATTGATATTATGTATTTATAGGAATGTTTATATTGCAAAACTAATAAAAAAAAATTCATACAGATTTAATTAATTTTTTAAGGTGCCCCTTATGATTTTAAAAAAACGTATAAGATAAGAAATATCTTGGAAACGATTCACTTTAAGACTTTTAGTACATTGGTCGACTGGAATTTACCTCTTCTATACCCCCTTGTTATATCTTGGACGCCAAACTCCAGTGAGGACCGCATGTTGATGGTTTAGCGAAAAGCCTTGGCTCTGCCGCATATGCTGTTAAAAAAATTAGACAAATTTTAAATGAAACAACTGCTCGATTAGTCTATTTTGGTTACTTCCACAGCCTCATGACATATGGTATTCTGTTGTGGGGGAGTGCTGCCGACATCGATACTATATTTATTCTGCAGAAAAGGGCTGTTCGCGCAATCTATCAGCTCGTTCCAAGGGTGTCACTTAGAAGCAAATTTAAGGAAATTAATATTCTTACCTTCCATTCACAATATATTTTAGAAAATTTAATGTATGTTAAAAAGAACATAACCTTGTTCAAAAGAAAAAAAGATCTGCACAATGTTAACACAAGAGGAAGAAATATGCTGGCAGCTCATAATAGTAGGCTTCATAAAGTCACTAACTCATTCATGGGTCAATGTATACGTTTTTATAATAAGGTTCCTGAGGATATCCAAGGTCGTCTTATTGACGAATTCAAAGAAACTATAAAGGAGCAGTTGTGTGCTAGAGCATATTATAAACTATCCGATTATTTTGATGATAAAAGCCCTTGGGTATAATCCCCTCATTAACAGGATTGTACTAGTATTTGTAACAAAGCATGTGTAATGTGTCTGTATGTTCGATGAGTTTTTCGTCCCGATGAATATCTAAAGCGTCATTGTCACTAAAGTACGTCTTCTTATGGTAGCGTCGGGTGACGGGTCGCTCACTTCCCTCTAATATGGTTAAGGAGGGCGATGGCTGGATCCCGCGTTAACTCGTGAACGGGTGCCGTTTGAGGGTGTTCGTCGTTTGGATACTTGGGGGGAGGGAGACTTGCCGAGTTAACAGATGCAGAAAAGAATAATTTTGTATAGACATAAAGAGACTCTGTAAATTTATTTTGAAAAAAAATATACCCGTGAAGTTTCTTGCCAGTTCTTCTTCACGAAGGTTTTTTCGAACTGGTGGTAGAATCATGTTTTATTTGACGTCAATAAGAACAAGTAATTGTCAATGTTGAGAAATAAATATTTCATTTCATTTCCACCACTCACCCTGTATACTTGTAAATTGAACAGATACCTGACACCGTTACCTGCAGTGAAATCATTATGTATCAAAAGTTTGTCTGAAATAAACAAATGAACGTACATAAAAATAATTATTTTAAACAATTTCATATTTTCCCAGGAAGACGCTGCTCGAGTCTGCGGGCGTGGTTGGCAACAATACATAAAATGGCGCGAATCCGCTTCAGCCGAAGCAAACAAACGCGCCAAAACCACGACCATGCCAGTAGCGGTGCATAACTTCTTGTTGGACGATAGAACGGCCAGTGTTAATGATATGGTTGAGCAGATTAAGAATTATACGCCGAAAGGAGTGAGTTGAATAATTATTTGTAGAATTCATCGTTGTTTGCTAGAAAGTTTTTTTCCAGAGCGTTACTTATGGCTTCAAAGTACAAGGTTATTTTTATGCAAATTAATGCGGATCACTGTAGCCTTGTCTTTGCATAGCTACACTCAGATAAATTCGGCGCAGTCGGCGAACTTCCAGGTTAAGGGCAATAATTGCTTGCGCGTTGTTCGGTCTTACGTAGGCGTCCAGCATACTAGGACACGTAACAAGACAAGACCACAGGAGATTGGAATGCACATCTGAGCCTGCATTAGGGCACCCGACCGTATAAACAAACAAAATGAAAAAATGAGATTAAATTGTTAAGGAACAGAAAATGTTTTGCTTTAGACTTGTAGGACCCCACAGAACACGTTCTTGTAACTAATTACAACAGATCTTGTTGATACAGCAATATAAATTATTCTTATAATTGCCTTTTTTCTTCTCAAAATCATAAAACAAATTCAGTATTTCCTTCTCCAATTTGATTCACCTGCTGTATAAAATAAAATCCCATTTTTCATTTTATAGCTACACCAGAGACATCAAAAACGTTGTTTACTCAGTTCTATGATTTAGAAATCTCTGCAATATGGTTCCATATTGTCATACAAACATGTTGAGCAAATACATAAGTTTGCTATTTGTTTCAGACAATATTGGAACTATCGGCGAAGAACGACTCCGCCATGTACACTGCGATGAAAATAAAGAAACAAGTTCACGGGAAAACTGTGCAGAAAGTCAGAGAGATTAAAAAGTTGCGCGTAAGTACCTGTAGATAAATGTTTGATGAAGCTGTGTGCTAGGGAAGTTGTGAATTCAAGTAAATTTGGGATTTTAAGTATAATTAATAAAAAAATAAAAACTTGCGTTATCTCGTTAAAGTTATAGTATGAAAAAAGATTACCTAAATGTTGTCTCATATCTTTATGACTGAATTAGAAAAATATTATAAAAAATTACTTTGAAGCGGTGTCGCGCTACCCAAACGACCAATCACCACTCGTGAACTTTAACGCAATATCAACATTACTTAAGCGATTAGTATGTATATGACATTCCGACACCAACGGTGAACACGCCTGGTTAAGTTCCCCAAAACTTCTTCACACTCTTATAAACGGGGATAGATTTTGAAATTAAGTATGAAGATAAAATTTGTCCTCAAATCTCAGGGCTAACTTCTATTCAGAAATTTTTATTCATATAATAATATTGTACCGGAAGTTTTTATTCATATAATAATTGAAGTATACTCCAAACTACCTCTAGTTTTACAACCAATTGGTATGTTTTTTGCTCTCTGATGAATATAGTGTTTGTTACAATTTGAGACTTCACGTTAAGTGTGTCTATTCCGCAGGCTGAAGGTGTGTTAGACGAGAACAGTGATCTGCGAGTGAGCAGAACTAACAAAAAAAAGAAACAAGTCATTAGAGATGAAAACTATATCCCGCACCAAGCTAGCGACCAACACGTTGAAGAGGGGTTTGTATTTGTTGTATTGTTATTTCGCTTAAATAATTTGTTTTTATTTTGGATGATAATTAAATTTGAGGTCACATCAGTCGGTGACTTATCACGTCGGTGGTAATAATCTGTAGAATGTATGCCTTGTAAAATCATAAAGCACTGTCATTCATTAATGTTCAATTAAATTTGCCCGACTTAAGTAAGCCTTCAATTTGAAGTCGAAAATAAATAGAAATAATAATAGTACCGCAAAACAAGCACGCAAAATTGATAATTGTTGACACTTGTTTAATCCGAGGACGGTGTTTCTGGTGGCAGCAAAATAGTGGATGTTGGATCTTTGCAAACTTAAATAAAACTCTTAAAATAGTGTGAATAGTAACAATAAATCCCCAGACAACCACACCAACTGTATGGCCCTAAAGTAAGCAGAACTTTCGTCGTGGATGGCCTTACAGCGAACTAGGGAGAACGAATAAAGAATAAACATACGTATATAAATAGAAAAACCAAAACTCCAGAACAAATATCTGTGTTCATCACACAAATGAACGCCTCTGACTCGAACCTATGACCTATGGGGCAGCGCTACTACCCACGGCTACTCGGCCGTCATCAATAATCAATCCAAATTTATCTCTATTATTGTATTTTTTAAATGAAATATTTCGTTCTTTATTTGTAATGGGGATATCTTGGAACTTTTGAAAATAAGAGAAAGGAAGAAAACAGAATGTTAATTTACACAAAATAATAAAAGATTTTTGCACAATATTTGACTAGTCTCTATCTTCAAGATATTATTTCTAACTACGATATATAGTCATGTTTTCTTCTTGGGTACTAATATTAAAAGATTTTCTGTTAGTATCTAATTTGTGCAGGTTTTTGTTTTTCTTTCTCAGTCTTTTTTAATTCCTTATTTCTTTTTTGTTTACACATTTTTTTGCAATAAACTTTTGCTTTGAAAGTAATAAGTTCATTCTTGTTAGAAAGCTACACTTTCCAGATGTAACATTGACTCACATCTATAAAGCGTACACTTAGAACTATCTCAACTAAATGGTCGAATAAAAAGCGACTTTGTTTTATGCATATTGTACATATTTCAACATGTGACACCAATCTGTGATTTTCAACGCTATAAGATATGAAATAGAGTCGCTTTGTATTTAACAATTTAGCTGCGGTAAGCTTAAGATTTAAAGAGAAAGAAAGAAAAAGCCTTAGACAAGTAACGATCGATTAAACATTTACCTAGCATATGGATAATCTTATTAACGTTTCTCATAAAATAATCAAACAACATTGTTTCACAGTCTGTCAGTGAACTTCAACACGGGTGCGGCATCGGCAGAATTAGACGTAATGGCAGATTGCACCGACTCTAACAGACAGAGAAACAACCAGATGAGATGGGACAGAAAACGGAAGAAGATGGTGCATGTTGATCCGGTAATTACTCATTTTTAGTTTTGATTTCGATCTTGTCTTTTTTTCTATAAATTTGTATCTGGATACGTTTATTTTTTATCAGTCGTATATAACGTTAGAGGCTAACACCGGGATGTCTTTTTTGAAGAACTGGCAATAATTTTTGCAAAAAATTTAATTAAAATCTAAATGAATGCCTTTCTATGTGTGTCCCTTCGACAAAGTTGCCCTAGCAATCATTTTATAGTTTAGGGATTAGTCTCCTAAATAATGGCTGACGGTCATTGGCGTAAAAACAATTGGAAACAATTGGATCTAATGGAAATATTGTCACAAAAAGTATTTCCAGTTAAAGCACGCATGCACTGAATTATGAATAAATTTAATCACTTGTAATTTAGATCGTGTATGTATCGTTGCATTACAGCTGATTATTGCTTGCCACAATTTTTCGCCTTATGTAGTTGCAACTATGAAATGAGCTATAAAATCACCTTATGCAGCTTCGAATACTTGAAACGGTAAAATTTTTAACCAGTTTTCAAAGCAATATATCATTTTGGACGTATTGTAGGGCGGCCCAGCAAATCACTACTGGTATGATATTCATTCCATTTTTGGTCAGACGCTGTTAAACGCAGACCCGAAGTCCATTTTTTTGCAAGTCAATGTTGACGGTACAGTTAATAGTTCTTGACCGAGTTGAGTTTTGCTATTATAGTCTTAATAATATTATTGTTGTGAATTCGCTTCACAATTTTCGTATCCTTTTAACTTTCATGAGGGATGTATTTTTGTCACCCATTCACGCAAAAACCTACAAAAACTTTGCAATCAGATAGACCTAAATTAGGAGACACGTAAACTTTTATCTTCTCAAAATCTTTTCAAATCAATATATTTAATTTCAATATTTAACCCCTATTTCCTTTTACCAGGACGGAGGCCGCAAAATGATTCGCACAGAGAGTGGCAACCGCGTGCCGGCGTCCTTCCGCAGCGGGAAGTTCGACGAGTGGAAGAAACGGAACGGGCAAGTTGAAGATAGAGATGAGGAGGAGAATAATAACAGTAATAGAAGGAACCAGGGTAAGTTTATAGTATTGATAAAATATGGCTGGGGTTAATTGGGATATAGGTTCGATCGAAGCATATGTCTAAGATTGCTCTAATGGGAAGCTGTAAATCTATGTGGGAGCGGTTGCGAAGTTCGAGGAGTAAAAAGATATAAATCTGAAGTCGAAGTTTAGATAAGGATATAGTAGTACATAGGAAAGTAGTAATAAGGGGATGAAGAGCAAGACTTGGGGATATACGCAAAGCGCAAATAACTAAAAAATAAAAACAACACATTTAATTCAAACCGACATTAGACTACCGCATATTACAAAGAAATACTAAAGAGATTGGAAGAGAAAATAGGTAAGGTTTCATTAAAAAGACTGGTAATCACAAAATAGTGTAAAAGAATTGTGTTTCGTATATAAAAATTTACATTTCCAACATACTGCTCAGGTTAAAGTTAGAGACAAAAATAACCGTAATATTTTTGTCATAACCGTCAAAGGAGATATATATATTTATATTTAGTTCCGTCTGTGTAAATATTGCACTAATGAAATATAATGAGTAAAAATATGTTCAACCCTTAAAAGCTTATATTAAGAGCCTTTTTACAAATCAACGCTCTCCCGAATTAGGTAAACTGCAACACGCACACATATGCAGTGCTGTGTTATACAGTCGCTGGCCGTCAAGTGGCGCGTCCGCATAGGTTTTGATACTTTTTCAAATATGTTTGAACACACATGTTCATTACAAAAAGTAGATTTTTGAGGAGAGCATTTTAAAGTTGAAGCATTACCTATTCATACAAAAACTATCTATGATATGGAATTCATATTACGTTTTTTCATAAGATTTATTCTTTGGTTATACAATTAAGTAAATTTTATTTTAAAAAAAAATACTTTAACTTCATAACAAAATCTGCTGAATTCCTAGCTATACCCGCTCACTTAGTACATTTGAACCTTTTGAGAAATTTGAATGCACGAATGTACTAAGTGAGCGGGTATTAGTATTCTAGTAGAAAAACAGGTACTTATTAAAAACATATATTAGATATTTATTAAATATCATAGAATACCTATTATTAAATAGGAAATCAATAAAACATTGCATAGTAGGTAATCATTTATTAAAGTTTTGTTCTACAACATTTTAATAATTATTAAGAATATCATAGTACTCACTAAATCAGTCTTTCATATTATAGAATGTATTTATTAAAGTATAATCAGCAGGTAATTAGTCTGAAAACAAAGATGGGTTAATAATAATCAGACTTTAGTTTTAAATACTCTTAAATTTTAAAAACTAGACTGAAACCCAACTTTGTCTCGCTTTGATTTTTTTGTTTTACCCTGTAAAAAAATAAAATTTAGTACTATTTTCTCTATAGGCTCTTTAGACGACATAAAGAGACCATAGAAAACTTTTCTTTTTCTGTTTGTATCAGTTACTTTTATGCTTATCGAACGGCAAAGTACGCGTGTTACGTCGTATTACAAGAAAAGGCGTATGAATTCCTACTAAAAAACTATCTGAGGAAATGAAAATATTCTATATACATGTTTAAAACGAGGAACATTCGAATAATTTGAACTCATATTTCAATTCATACGTGTAATATTTGGATCGGAAACGAACACTGAAAACTCCTAAAATTGCACGATTTTGTATAAACGCTCTTAAACGATTTCATCTTATTTACAGCATCTGAATTCCGACCACATTGGGTGAAACACAACGAGCGCCTTGCCAAGAAGAAAGCGAACGCGTCCTCGAAGGAATTCAAAGACAAACAACAAATTGTTAAAGATAGAATACGCAAGGACAAAATCAAACAGAAACTCAAGTTCAAATCTAAAACTAAATCTAAGAAGCGAAAGTGATTGTTTTTACGAAATAAATATATTTATAGCGGTATGTGTTGTTTTATTCAAATAATTTTGTAGTACTTATATTGAATCATGCTTCTTCAGTTCCTTTGAAAGCATCTAAATAAGTAAAGGCGTCAGAACTGAAATCCCTTCTTTTTTAATAAAACCAGGACTTTTCAAAATGGGTGCAAATTAGAATACCAGAAATCAATGCCTTTGTTCAGAATGCCGAACGTTCAAATGGCCTGATCCCAAAACATCTTATTACTAAATAAAACCAAAAATAACTAACGTTAAAATAGTGAACCTTTAAAAAACCTAATACAAATATTCAAAACACTTTTAATCAATCGTTTTTACATTTATTGATTAAAATGTGCGATTATGCTCAGAAAACAGTGGGAAATACTGCCTTGAAATTTGGCACACACAACTTTAGCCTCTGAAAATACCAAATATTTATTATGTTCAGTTTTAAAACACTAAATATGAATACAATAAATACTTGACATGTAGTTTTCATAGTTGCTTGTCGATCCGGCACAATTATCGTTTATCAAGATCTACATACATTAATAGTAGAAGAGTATCTTTGTTATGATCTCGTAGGGCGGTAGATACTACCTTCCAAATTTTTACCTCCATAATAATCACGATTAAAGGGAATGAGCATTCAGTGCCATTACTGAAATAAAGGCGACTCCAGCTTCAAGCCTACGGTCGGAAACGCATCATTAGTCGATATAATAACCATTATATTTCGTCGCTTCATTCTTTAGATAGTATATAATTAAACAGGTAGTCCTTTTAAGGTACTAGGTAACTCCGCACAATTTTAGGATATGTCATTGACTTATTTAAAAAACTTTCCACTCAGCAGTAGCGCCGTCTGTTTACTGGATCCACCCCGGTCCCGGCAAGTTTTCATTCTTTTTTCGTGGTTGGTAACAAGCACGCGTCTTATACCAACGAGTAACTTAACAGTTTAATATTAAATATGCTATAAAAGTTGTACTAAAAGTTCGAAAATTAGATCAAACGCGACTCGTTATTTCTTCTGATGAGGTAAGTCATTTTATGTTTTTTCATAAGTGATCGCGGGTATACAAGGTGTCCCAAAATTCAACGATAAGCCGGTACCAGGTAGTGCATACGGCGACGACAACCCAGGGAAAAATAAGAAAAAAAATCGGTGTCTTCCATTTTTAAAATTATAATAACTTTTAAAACTTTGAATTTCGATACCCTGTTCACTATGTTTAGGTACTATGACTAAACTTCCAACAAATACTGTTATTTCTTTTGTATTAGGGACCTGAATAGCATAGCTGTTAATCACAATGCCAAATTAAGCAAAATTTTCCGTAGTTTTAATACAAAAATAAAATTAATTTCATTTATTTCTGTCAATTTTAGAAAATTTAAACTTTTAACCGCCACCTTTTATCCATATAGACCTGCAGAGGATCAGGGTGGAAGACAACTCACCCCTGATCCAATGTACGAGGTGCTTAGAGTTTGGCCACAGTAGGTGCATGTGTAAACACCTAAACCACTAGCATTTAAGAACCTCCTTTTGGCGAATATGAACCGTGCCCATTTTGGGTCCGAACTGAGGTAACTGAAGTTGAACTTTACCTTGACTATTTAGACGTGAAACTGCAAAAAGATTAGCAAAAAGGTCAGCTTTCTCTTTTGCAGTGTGGGCCAGTGAACCGTCAGGCTTCCTCAGAGGTGGCAGCGATGGGCGACAGAAGTTCGACTCAACCAACTTGGCCAGAGACCAGAAAGCTTTGCTTCCTGAAGGATATGACGCGATTTTGTTGCAAGTTCTTCTTCACGAAGGTTTTTTCGAACTTGTGGTAGAGTCATGCTTTGTTTGAGTCAATAAAAACAGTTGTCAATGTTGAGAAATTAATATATGAATTTAAATTAATTGCATTTCAAGAACTCATTGTACGAACATAACTGTTATTTTATAAAATAAAATAAGGAGTAGTTTGCATCTTTCCTACCAGTAAGTACTTATCAAGAAACTGTACTGGCTTAGTTTTTGTTAATCGACTAATATAAAATTACTGAATCAATTTTCATAGACCTTTGAGTTTCAGAAAGTTAAATTATCTAAAAACAACTGAAGCTATATTTTATTAAAAGAGATGAGGTTTCGTGGGAGATTTTGTTTTAAAAACTAAGAGAAGTCCAAACGCTAGTAAGTTATTAAATCGATTACAATACAAAAAAGTATTGATATAGTTTTTTTGATAGCACTTTGGTTAAACTTTGGTCACTTGTCATTCTTAAGAATGGCACTTATGGCGACATTCTGAAGTGACTTAAATTAGAATTTTGTGATAGCTTATCGAAAAAGTTTAATGAGCTTTAATTTACCAAATGGCGTCAATTGCTAGTTAGCACTGAACATTTTGTTATTTACAAAGGCCATGTTATTATTTAAAAGGATCTATAAATTCTTACGAATCAAAAACTATTCCCTTTATTTGATTTTGATAATCCGTCTAACTTCCATCATGAAATAATGCAACGCATATTTTGTACTTAGAAACAAATTAAATAAACAAATTCCAAGCGTACGCTACCAAATGGAATGTGTCACGTCAGTCTATATTGAGAAAGACTGCTGCATTGCTGCATCTCTTCTTTATGCTTTCTCTAAAGACATAACTAACCCAATAGTTAGTGGGCCAATATCCTACCGAGCCAAATTCTAAAGTTCTTTTTAATTAAAACGTTTAAGGGTTACTGACATCAAATTTTTTATGGCAAGCTACTTGCACTTTTACCCGTGGTGCTTGTGGAAAAGAAACCTCTTCAAGCAGTAATATTTAGGGATAAGAAAGGAAATTTCAAAAGATGAAATAAATTATTTATATGCGTCGCAAGTATGTTTATGCGCAACGCATACCTAGACACTTATTGTTGCCGCCACAGCACACCATCACATGAACCGTAGTAGCTGTGTCCAGTGGCGGCAACCGGACACAGTCGCCAGTTGCCTTTTGCAGACAAGGTTCACCACAGATACCGTAGTTTACGTAGTACAATCGTTTCAAAGTTAGGCGCTACGCGAACGTGGACACTTTTTGATGCTGACATAGCACACCATCGCATGAAACCGTAGCTGCTGTGTCCAGTGGCGACAACTGGACACAGTCACCGGTTGCATATTACCGACACATCTCACTGAAAGGTACAGTAGTATGTGCAGCGTTATTGATTGAAAAGTACCTCAATATAAATAGTGTCTACTTTTATGCACGATTTAATATTGATTATATAAAAATAAAATATTCGCTAGTATGTTGTAACCGACATAAGACTCAAAAATGTCCACGTTTGCGTACGCTCTAATGTTTTTAGAAACCCTTTGTGAAACAAATATGTGATTCATGAACCAATCTGCCATAAATTTTGCTAATTAGATTTTTAACAATAAAACAAATAAAATATATTAAAAGATATTTTATTACACCTAACAGTTACTGAAAAAATACACAGAATGTCGAGCCATTTGAACGTAATTCTATGATATCCTTAATACCATTGTATTAAACACTATGTTTTCCTGACTAGCGATAAAACCAACAAAAGTAGAAGAAATACTCAATTTGAACCACAATACAATTACGTAAAACCAATAATCATTGTACGCTCGGTACTTTAAAACAGAATTGTTCTTGTACTTCTCCAATTGAGATTTTAAGATTTAAATTACAGTTCTCAATGTAAACCTAGTCTTATATATCGTTTTTTTTTAAGTTTACGATCAGCGTAACACGAAATTACTTTTAAGAAGCAAAAACTGTAAACAAAATACAGCTAAACATAGATTTATCTTCTTGAAATCCTCAAATATAGTTCTTCACTTTTCTTCAACATCCTGAAAAAAATGGAAAACGTAATATTATTTTATTCTTTGAAATAATTTATATTATATAATAACAAATATTATATTATCTACTTGTTTATACAGGGTGGTCCATTTATAGTGGTTCAAATTTTTTTTTATGTGAAGGACATGCTGACTAGTCATCAGAAAAGCGTTATTTGAAAAAAAATTTATGGTATAGAATTTACGATTTAAAAAAAATTAAATTTCTCTAGTCGTATCACATAAATTACTCTAGTGTTAAAACTATTCGTTGGAATCAAATGAAAATTGGTATAGGTGTAGTTTATAAACGCGTCTACCACGTAATATAAGGTATATTACTAATTACTTAGTATTTACACGTAATAATATTACGTGTAAATACTAAATAGACTTTTTTTAATTTAACATTTCCTGCAACATTTTCAAATTTGGAAAAAATTTACAAATTTTCAATTACATTTTGTAACAAAAATTGGACTATCAAAGTTTTGTTCAGGGTTCTAAAAATTATCTTACCTAACTTATGGTAATTTTTGACACAAAAAATTAAAACTGTCGAACAATAGTAACATCTTCAAAAATAGCGTCATGCGCATTAAATCGAGAAAATTAAAAATTAAGAAGTATACCATAATCGTAATTTGAACTAAACTCTAAACTCCTTCCAAAAAAGAGTTGTGAAGTCTCACGAAAACCCGATGGTCTGAAAAGCGCTGCACAGCTGAGCCTGGCTGGCGTTCAGCAAATTCTCGATAAAGCCGAGCTGCTTCACGCGCTACACATTCTTTCTCTTCTCTATGAAACACTGTTCAACCCATCTATTCCAAAGTACCTTAAGGAGTGTTTTAGGTTTCGACGTCAGGATCACGACCGATCTTTACGTTCATCTAACAACATGCTTCTGTCCACGCCACAGCACACATCTGAATTTTTTCACAATTCATTTACAGTGCGTGCTGTAGGTTTTTGGAGTTCCCTGCCTCCTCGTCTGCATACTGCTAGGACTGTCACTTCTTTTAAGTTTTATTTAAAAAAGTACTATCTATCTAATATTTATCCAACGTAACATTTTATTCATTTATATATTACCTGTATTTTTTCATACATAGTATTAATATATAACTACTTAATATGTACGTGTAATATTATGGTTTTTATTCATTATAGTATACTATACTTATATATACATTCTCAAGTCTTTAAAACTCTGCCCAATTATGTTTCACTTGTTACTCTGTTCTCATAGTTTATAAAGGATTGCCTGGTAGAAATCGCTTAAGCCTAAGAAAATCCTTTAAGCGATAAGGCCGCCCAGTTTCTTTAATTAATTGATTTTTTTATTGTACTTTGGTTATTGTATTTTATTTACTTGTGCAACGGCATAAAAATAGTGCATCATGACCTATTCGCGGGGTGAGTACGGCGCACGATTAGCACGATTGTCAGCCATACCGCTAACAGAATATCCGAATCACAGGCACAATCAATAGTCCAAGTGACGTAAGCCAAGTAGTAGATGAGCCAAGCAGTAGAATAGCACACGAAAGTTCACGAAACGCAGTAGGATAGTTGTGGTGAGCGCAAGCGACAAACAAGAACTAAGGTAAAGAGTTAAGTTAATTAGTTAAGATAATAGAGATAAGAAATAAAGAAAGATAAGAGACATTAGTGGTAAGCGAGCCGCCAGGTTAAAAAATCGCATGCATTCTCCTTTGCGAGCAGATTGGGTTTAACAGTAACAATACGATATGTCTATCTCTTTTTAACAAATGGACTTGAATAACACCTTTGCCGTCGAATGGCAAAAATAAACCTGCTGTTAAATTTAAAAGTTACATGGTTATGCAAATTTAAGTTTAAGAAATAAGAACAGATTAGTTCAAATTACGATTATGGTATACTTCGTAATTTTTAATTTACCCGATTTGCGCATGGTGCTATTTTTGAAGATGTTGCTGTTGTTTAACCATATGTTAAGGTAATTTTTAGAAGCATGAGCAAAACTTAGGTGGTACAATTTTTTGTTACAAATCTTAATTGAAAAGTTGTATTTTTCAAATTTGAAAAATTCGTAGTTGAAGTAAAATTATAAAGTCTGTTCAGATTTTGCAATACAAAGGCATTCTACATAGCAGACACGTTTATAAACTACTCTTATACCAATTTTCATTTGATTCCAACGAATAGTTTTCACACTGGAGTATATGTGAAACGACTAGAGAAATTTCATTTTTTTTAAATCGTAAATTCTATACCATAAATTTTTTTTCCAAATAATGATTTGCTAATGACTAGTCAGGATGTCCTTTAAATAAAAAAAATCTTTTGGACACTATAAATGGACCGCCCTGTATTAAAACTTGATACAAACCGTATTATTTCACTTAGATATCAGAACAGTAGAAAACAACATTATACAACACCTTATGCCATGAGTCTCAGTTCCCAATATTGACAGCCTTGTACAGTAGTTAGCTGTTACACTAAAGGTTCGAGTTCGAATCCCTATAGCCACAGACATTCTGTTGATAAATTATATATATGACGTTTGCTTATAGGGATGCTTTCTAACTGAGTTTATTCTTTACTTTGCTGTATAGACTTCGTTGACACAAGTTTTGGTTCCTTTGGGGACAATTAAATGCCTAACAATTAAAGAGTCTACACTAATTTCGTGAATTGCGTTGCTTTTGTTATTGTTAGCATTTAGTCATCGTCGATTTATTAATTTCTCTTTAAATTGACATATATATATAATTTTTTTTTCTTTGTTTACCACCGATCGATCACATATAAAAACTAGATAAACAATCAAAAGAACAAGGATTAAATGAAGTTTATCACCAAAAGAGTGCTTAAATGAGTATTTGGGTTCTCTTGAAAGAACATTAGGAGATCGCCATAGGTTTTAGTTAAAGGCAAAGTGGAGCGTTTATGAGTCAAAAATATCTATAACTATAGGACATATATTCTGGATCCACTTTAAAAAAATATATATTATGGAGCATGTCTAGGAACAATAATAATTGCATGTTCAATAAGTACTAATTATGAGGTTATGATTTCAAATTACCTACATTTACATAGGTAATTACTACTATTACCAACCAACCATGATAATAATGACACGTGGTTTGAACTGAATTGAAACACATTGAATGCGTGTAATTCTGTCTGCCATGATAACGTTATAAAGTCAAACCTATTCCAAACAACAAAGCTTAATCATGGTCCAAAAAATAACAGCAATAAGTCGTCGTAAGCGCAATCTATCAGAATCCTGAGGCACAAAGGCTTTATAAAGTCACGTTATGAATTATCTGAGTTCAATCAATAGTCCAGGTCGAATAAAATGACTTAAAGAATCGCAAATCATCAGAACAAAACCCACACACAAATGACAAGTCCAAAAGTAACGAAACGGTTTCGTTTTCAAGGTACTTTTTATTTCAAATTCACCGGCAAAGGCAAAAGCTATACAGCCAAGGATAAGGACTCCAGTGAGTAATAAATCATTTTCACTATGAGGAATATAAAAAAATCCTTACATAAAAATGAGTCTTTACATTCTGAAGTGACATTCTGCGCTTAGTCACAATCAATCCTATTTGTCGTAATAAAAATTATGGGAGGCAAACAAACTGATCAAGTCAAATCATGTCAAACAATTGTAAAATGAAACGTCTAGCCTTCTAAAAAATTATGAATTATCACGAGAAGTAAATTTGTAATTATTATGAATGTACTGTAATACTTATGAATTTAGTTATGAAATCAGTATAAAAGCATGTATTTAAGTTTAATCCCAGCTAAAAATCAACAGCCGAGTTTCGTTCATAAGACATTACAATTTTTGACATCGGTCTTCTAAAGTCTATTTATTATAAGTCATGGGTTGTGTTTGTAATAACATAAGTTGTTAAGTAGCAATTGTCATCTCTTGACAAACTTTTAAACCATTGTGGACAGTTTAAAGCGCCAAGTTTGTATGAAACTGTGTATGTTTCTATCTAGTATTTATTTGTGATCAAAGTTGCGGTTACATGTTGCCGCAAAAGCACTTTTATCAATTAGTAGAATCAATTTATTACAGGTTTTCACACAATGTTTATATGCTGACGTATTTTGTAGAACCCCTATCTTTCCCTTAAAAGTTAACATAATTTACGTCTGAACATTATTACTTCCAAGAAAAGGCTGTCAAAAGAAAATGAATCGTAACTACTTACTGTAGGGTCGCAATCAGCACAGTGCCAGGAATAGCCACGTTTTTTGGGATTCTTGTTCAGCGGCGGCTCGAGGCACGTGAAGTGATAGCGCTTGTTGCATTCATCGCATCTGTCGTTAAACGTGAATAAAAATAATGATAAGCCAATATTTATTGGAAACTCTGTTGTTAGTTTCGTACCTGAGGTTTGATATTGAAAGATAAAAAAGTTAGTCTTGAAAAAAAGGTCCCGGACTTTTTTTACAAAAACAATTTCAAAGTTTCGTATGTTAGTGTAAATCTGACTATAAACGAATTTACTAATACAACAACATGTAGATTTTATATCACATTAACGCATAAAGAAATGGACTAACTTTGGTGCACAGTGTCTTGAGCAAATTAATATACACAAACGACGCTGCGTTGTGTGAATATAGTATATAAAAAAACAATATTAAGTACTCATAAATAATAGGTCTTTACCTATGAAACTGCCGTTTTGCCGTACTGGCCATTTCAAATGAAAATATTTTTTTTTTGGCTGATAATTCTAATTTCAAATTAATTTTATTTGACAAAGATGGAATTCTTTTTCTAAAATCATCATTTGTTTAATAGTTTAGTGTTTTGTTTACAACGCATTCGAACATTTTTCGTCATCATGGATAAGTTAAAAACTTCGAGTAATTATGGAGTATGAGTACCGTCGTGGCAGCAAAGCGGCACAAGCGGCACGCAACATCAACGACGTTTACGGAGCGAACACTACAAACGAACGCACCACCCGTTATTGGTTTACCCGCTTCCGTTCTGGAAATTTTGACCTGAAAAATGAACCCCGTGGTCGTCCGAAAGCTTTGGTCGACAATGACGAATTAAAGGCAATTGTGGAAGCTGATGAAACTCAATCCACGGCTGAATTAGCAGCAGCTTTCGACGTTAGCATCAAAACAATATTGGTCCATTTGCGTCAAATTGGCAAGGTAAAAAAGCTTGACAAATGGGTACCCCACGAACTCAATGACCGCCAGCGCGAAGTACGCGTGGAGACGTGCCTTGCACTGCTCAGCAGGCATATAAATGAAGGAATTCTGAACCGCATTGTTACTTGTGACGAGAAATGGATCCTGTTTGACAATCGTAAGCGCTCAGCAAGTTGGTTGGACCCTGGTTCAGCTCCCAAACAATGCCCTAAACGAAAACTTACCCCTAGAAAAGTGATGGTCACTGTTTGGTGGTCTAATTCATCACAGCTTCTTGCCAAACGGGACAAGCATTACTGCAGATGTGTACTGTGAAGAACTCAACACAATGATGGAGAAGCTCGCACGTCTCCAACCAGCTTTGGTCAATCGTTCGGCTCCACTGCTCCTGCACGACAACGCGCGACCTCATACTGCACAGCAGACGGTCTCCAAGCTACAAGAGTTGGGGTTGGAAGTTCTCCGTCATCCGCCGTACTCACCAGACCTTGCGCCTATAGACTTCTACTTTTTCCAGAATTTGGATAACTTCTTGGCGGGAAAAAAATTCAATACCCGAGAGGCAGTACAAAATGCCTTTGAAGAATTTGTTGCCTCCCGTCCAGCTGATTTCTTCAAGAAAGGCATCAATAAGCTACCAATGCGTTGGCAAAGATGCATTGATTGCATGGGTGATTATTTTGATTAATAGAAATAAAAAATATATAAAAAAATTACGCTTCATTTATTTCGTGAAAAACGGCAATTTCATAGGTAAAGACCTAATATATAACCACCTTACGTCGGGATATTTGGTTTTTCACTTTGCCGTCCATTTGTTTCTACTTACTTGAATATATTTTTAAATGTTGCTAAAATGCTGTACATGTATTTCTAAATGTCATGTGTCTATTACTTTGTAAGACAATATCCACGTACCTGACAAGATCCGAGTTGGTCCCAGCGTTGTTACACACGTCGCACTGTGTGAGCGGCGGCAGTGGCGTTGTTCCCGCAGTCGATGTCGAACTACGCTTAGCTGCTGGATCGCGGCCGCGCTGTTGATACACACAGTGTGTATTTTTTATTAAAGATATGAAGTACCTAATCCATGTGATTGATTTTTATATCACTTTATATATACATCAGCATATACTAGAATCTTATCAGTCTTAGAATCAAAACATAAATCAATTTAACAATATGCAATAGCTATAATATATTGATTGAAATCACAAAATCTCTTACTGCGGTTTAATATAGGTAGGTATTTTGGTATAAACATCGTGGCCAGATCGTAAAATTGATCATTTCATGAAATGCCCGAGCATTCCATAGTCGCATTTCATGATGTGTCCAACTAAATTTGACTACGTAATTAAATCGTAAACGATTCACGATTTGGATAGCGACAATTCACTACATGGTGAAAATATTTTTAAACCAAGTATTTGACATCCTGCGATTTGCAAGCCGAACGAACGTAGTGCACATGGTGCGGCAGCACCCGGCGATTCCATCTCGCCCCTATCTGTAGTTAATGGAGCGATTTTACAATATGATCGAATAAACTTGGCCATTTTATGAAGTAGCCGAGTGTTTGTTGGACCGTATTGTTAAACGATTTCTTATTGTTAATCTGGCCAAGACACATCTTGATGTGGCCAATGGACAGATAAACATTTTATGAAATGCGATCAATGATTAAATGCTTGAATATTACGATATGGCTACGACATATTCCTACAAAGATCGTATTCAGGTTAAATAATCAGAACGCTTTGCATTTGAATAATTTCTAAACAACTTGGTATAGACCGTGAGGGCCTTGAATTTACAAAATGATTTTTTTTTAAATATTACTACGTCACCAAATATTGATAATTGAAAAGTAAAGGAACTTTCCAGACTAAACCCACAAAAAACAAATATGTAAAATGATAACCAGAAATATAAAAAAGTATTTGTAAGTTACGTTAGAGCCGATTTTAGAATGGTGTAAAAGCATTAAAACACCATTGCGTACGCTATCTCATTTCTTTTAACTATAGCTTCAACAAGCTGTTACAGATAGAAATAATCCTTTTTTTTTTTAAACTCTTTACAAGGTTTTATCTCACAATGAAAACCGATAGATGTTTCTTGTTAGACTTATATTACTTACCCTTGTTTTAATAACTATCTGTGGTTTGGCAGCCTCGGCTGGTTTAGGAACCACCGTATCCTCTGGAAGTTTAAGCTTGCAACAAAAAGGCACGTCTCTTTTCAAACATTTGTCTAGTTTTTATAGTATGATATAACTGATGTAATTGGCCTTATTTAATATTAAATATAATTTATGCTGCTTCCAACAATACTGTTATTTTATTGTTGCTTAACTATTGTATCGGGTAACAAAACATTATTTAGCTTTAGATTAAATGGTTTACTTTCAGCTACTCTCATTTCATGTAATCCCTTTTACAGAATAATTATTTTATTTTCAATTTCAATTTTAAAAAAAATTGAAATTGAAAATAAAATAATACAATGAATACTCTATAAAAAAATAGAGTATTCATTGTATATGTGTGTATTGTATATATATTTAACAATAATTTTATACAATAAATTTTTATTCAAGACTCATCTAATAATATCTGCACAAATTGTAATTAAAATAGTTAAACTTACCGGAGTCAACTGTACGGTAGGTTCGGGTGTCAACATGGGGATTTCAGGAGGATTTTCTGCTTCTTGTTCCGCTTGCTGAAATCAACATTAATAATAGATTGCAGTAATACAACACTAATATAAGATTGTTTACTATTTACTTAAATTGTTGTCTTACTTAAACGATCTAAAGATCGTTTACACCAATAATACGCGAATAAGTGTATAAATAAATCATTTGTGATGTTTCTATTATGAATTAATTTATTCTTAAACCTGATCTTGGGATATAAAAAATGTACTGTAAAAATTATACCCATGAAGTTTCTTGCCGTTCTTCTTCACGAAGGTTTTTCCGAACTGGCGGTCGAGTCATGCTTTATTGAACGTCAATAAGAACAAGTAATGAGTCGACTAGTTTCAAAGATGGCAATCTGACTTTTAGAGATTTTTTAGTAATAATAATAAAATAATAAAACAAATAAGAAAAAAACGTCTTATTTGTTCTTTCAAGCTCATAAGGTTACAAAGATAGTTTTTATCAAATAACTAAGACGACAATTAAATTTACAAGTAGATTTTGCTTTGGTTCATTATGAATGAGCCATAAATTGCATTTTAATTTTGCAGATTGCCGAATTTGAAACCAATTTTTTGAGAATGCCACATTTGAAATTTATCAGTGTGCAGATTTTCGTTTTTGATTCTAAATGCTTCATTTCATTCCTGGCTTTCAGCTGCCGAGGTTAGGAATAAAATAATGTTATTGTTAAAATTAATAGTATTTTTTTCTTAATTTAATGATTAGGTAGTCGTAGTGCAACAAATTAATAAAATATTATTAACTTTTTCTTAGTCTTCAATTCCAAACGTATTTTGAGCTTACAAAATCAAACTTGATAATTCCACTAAATAATGCTTAATATCATAATTCCAGTACCTTGTTTTTCCCTAGACAATATAAAATTTTATGTGAAAGTTGTTGGGCACTCTTAAGCCATGTATGGAAAGTGAAATGAAGCCTTTCTTTTCATATAATCAGGGCTGTCACAAAGATATCAACAATAACTTTTTTTAAGTAAAATACATTTAATTTTATGTCAAAGTAATAATTTAAACAAAACAATCACAAACAAAAATTATATACGAAGATCCTGGACCTCTTCCATTGCCTCTTCACAATAATTTTCTTCAATCTGAGGAGCAACAAGAGTTTCTTGTCCTTAAAAAATAGATAAATTTGTCACATTTTAATATCGGACAATTTATTTTTATTAACGGGCACTATATTCGGTAGTTGTTGGGGGCTTATATTTGTAATATTTTTATTGCGTTGGCATACGTTTTGAGCTTTGGCTATATCTGTTTTGTCATATAATTCGCCTCTAACTGAAACATTGCCTGGTGTTTTTGAGCGCCTTTGATCATAAGATCGAAAGATAAATCTTTTGCGTTCTTTAAATGCCTTCTTCCAAGATGTTTAAGACGGTTTAAAACCCGTTTTAACGGCGTCTCTCCAGATGAAAACAGGGCAGTCACTTCCTAACCTGACCAATGTCGAAGTTTCTCCCATTAAATCTTTTATTTATTATAATCGATCAAAATGATCTATCTTCCGTTTTTTTAACAATACCAAATAGTCTGTCAGCAGGCATAAATGAGTAGCCTGTCACTGGAAATACCAACTCGATCGAATTTATGTTTTTATGCTCCAACAACCATTTAGAACATGCGCCCACCAGAATGCAATTCTTGTTTTGACCACCGCATCCATCTGCGACCAAACGGATATTTGAGGTATTGGATAAATCCGCATTGTTAAGCCTGTGTACAATAGCTGAAACAACTAAATTAGAGTGTTTATTAAATTCATTTTCCGTGCAGTAGTAAGTAAATACGCGTGCCTTATCGAGGTGAATGTTAGATGCACCCTCCACCACAGTGAAATTTAAAAAATATAGCAGACGGGAATAATAAGCCATTTGATCTGAGACTTTCGGCAAAGGAAGGTTTTTCTGGCAATCGAACGAGAATATTTTAAAGCCACTTCTTTAAGTTTCTCATAAAAAGCTTTGGCTCTTAATGAGTGCACTCTTTTCTCCATTAAAAGTAAACTTTTCTTTTAAGCATTAGTTTCGGAAGCAAATTTTGAGGTAAGCTCTAAGCATTTAGAACATGCATCTGTTTTTGGAGTGCCAAATCCAAGGTGGTAATGTTGTTAAAAAAGAAGCGAAAATATGACTTTTTAACAGAAGCGTTTGATTGTCTACCATTCACAATCCGAGCTCTTTTATGACGTAGTTTTTACAGTATACTTATTTATTTAAAAAAATAATATTAAAATAATTATATACTTCGATGTTCGGTAATTATAATATCTCCAGCATAAAAATATCTATTTATCACATAATGCACTCTATGTTTGGTTATACTGAATAAGGTCAAAAATTGTTTCCAAAATATTGGCACTTTTTTATTACGCAAACACACTGCATACTTAATTGTGGTATTCTTTTTTCCTTTAAACCCCGCTTTGCTCTGGCTCGTTGAGCAGTATTTTAATATCATATAATTCTAGGTCTTTTTGTTCTGTGACTATAAAATGTTTCATATAATTTTTTTTGTTGTGTTATCGTTAATGCACCGCATTATAGTGAATTATGCCCGCACAACTTTTTTGTAAAGGCCGGCGAGTATCTAAAAAAAAATCCAAAAATAATTTACTATACGAAATTTAATATAAAATATAACAATGTGACAACCCTAGTACTATACTAACCTCAAAACCTTAGCTTGTTTCTTGACCAATTTTCAACATTCTTCTTGCGTTTTCGGGATAAATTATTATCAACAACGCGTCCATGATAATATTTTTGGATTTTAATTAGTAATTCTATTCACAAAACATTTAAAATACGTTAAAATATAAAGCGAGCAATGTTCCGACTACCGTTACAGGACGCATAAGAATTCTCGCTTCTGATTGGTAGATGGTTTGAGATTTTGAATATGACTTTTTGCAAGTATTTTGTGTGTCAGATTGCTGGATTTGTAAAGTAAGGCATTAATAAAACGTTTCCATTCGTTATTTTCTGTATTGTCGTATCATTAACTCATTATGACAAAAAATGCAGATTGCCGTCTTTGAAACTAGTCGACTTGATTGTCAATGTTGAGAAATAAATATTTGAAATTAAATTTTCATAATAAGCATTTATAAATTTTATTATTTAATGAAATAATAATTATTATTTATTCTGGTTTCCATTTAGACTTACCTGAGTTTTAGTAACCGCCTCTGGTTTAGGCTTGGGTACTTCAATAGACTTTGTAACCAAATCCTCAGAGTGTTTACGCTTGTAACAAAAGGTTTCTTTTAAGTATGTTTAATTTTTGTTGCACATTTTAAAGAACATTTTGTCACGTAATAACTATACAGAGTGAACCGAAATTCAACTTCAAGCCGAAACGGGACGATACGATAGATGGTAACCATCATCAGCAAACTCAGAAAAAAATTCCGTCCCAAAAAAGCAGGACTTCTCCATTTTGTAACCGTTTTTTGGTTATTTTGGAGCACCTTTCTCTTGAACAACCCGCGATGAAGTGATTCCAATTTGAAGCACGCAAGTGTAGTAATCCAGATGGGCGTAGATTGGATTAGTAAACTGGGTAATTTTTTTATAGCTACATAAAACCCTTTTGTGCTTTAATTAATATTAACACACTTTTACATTATTTATTACACATAATCTTAATTTCAGATATTCTTATATTGTTGACTTTTAACAGTTGTATTGCCTTTTTAGTTTTAGCCAATGAAAGTTACAAGTACTTAAATTTGCAAAGAGATAAGTACCTTTTATACCGTTCGAAAAAGGCCATATGGACTGAACCCACAGTTCTGAACTTACCCAAAGAACCCACATTCCGTCGCACTTATATATATATATATATATATATATATATATATATATATATATATATATATACGGTATAATATACCAAACAAAGAATTTAATCATTTTATTTAAATCAAATATTTTGAACGTTGGTGGCGCAGTGGTTAAGTCGCTGGCTTCTTGTACGTACTAATGAAATTATTACGTAAAGGATGTTCACGAGAAGGCAAGCGTGGTGGATTATAAACGCTTATCACAATGGATGCGTTCTGCCGTAAATAATGTGAACATTATTTGTCGGGCAAGGCAACCGGTCAGCGGTCCGAATAAAATAGCAAGTGTAATCTGGTGCAAACGGTTAGAAGCCGTGCAGCCATGCCGCGTCCATCTGCTAGGTGCGTTCCCTACATTCTTTTGCTTGTGCTCGCATTTTCCAAAGTAACTTTTTTGCATTTTTATTCCGAACAAATGAGATAGGTATTTTGAGAAAATAGTTTAATATTTCTGATTTCTGTGCAGTAGGTATTTAATTTTAAATAAAATTTTAAAGAATTCCTATGAATCCCAAATTTTTTTTAAATCGCGTTACAAAGTTTATTTTTATACCCGTGATTTACCCAAAGGACGAACATCTGCTGCGCAGAGCAGCCATGTACGGTATACACACCGGAGCCAGCCATCGCTCTCCTCAGTGAACAACTCTACAGTGTTCTATGGATTTTTGTGACAGATATTTATTGTAATCATTGTCAAAAAAAATTAAAGAGTATGTAGAATTTGACGCTACTCGATGATGTCATATAGAGCTTAAATTTGAGGCAAATTAATTTGCGTATTATCGTTAAAATAAAGCGCAATCGATTATTCTGCGAGTTGTTTTAAAAATAGATAAAGTGCAAATGTTTACTTAGGGTGCGGGCTGATTTCGATTTGACTGGATCACAGAATGATTAGTCCTCAAATTGCCTGAAGGTCTAAATTGCGTCGGGTGAGGCTGATGTCCCTGCCGTGGGATTAATAAGGCTGTCGTAACATTTTTACCTTAGACAACCGTTTCATTACCGCCGGCGGCGGCCCGTCGTTGCTATCGGTGGGAACGTAGAACATCTGTGTGTCTAAAGATCCGTCCGGTTTCGGGATCGGCTTTATCTGAAATAATAAATTTTAATGTTTATTTTTGTTTAATTGTATTCTTCTTGGGGTTTTTGGTGGCCAAAAAATATTCTTGTCTTTTTTCTAGTTATTCGGCTTGACCATTAAACTAACAAATAAATTGTTTAGAAAAATAAATAATTTTGAAACGTTTTTTTTTTTTGCTTATCTACTTTAAAAAAATATAAAAAGCCACAAACATTTCATACTTTTTAAGCTAAAAAATGATAATATATTTTAGAGTACTAATCTAGTTTCAATACGATATTTAAGTTTTAGGTCTGGTTTTGGCAATTACTTAAACCCGTAACTATCACCAAGAAAAACTAACAAGCACGTATTATACAAAAAAAAATTACCTTAATAGTGATCCTTGGATGCGGTGGCTCAGGATTCTCCATATCCTGAAATTTCTTCTTCCTCTTATGTTTATGAGACTTCGACGGCGATCGTAGTAAATCCGGGGAATAACGGCTTCTGTGCTTTTCTTTCCTACGCTTCCTATTCGCTTTATAAGTCGCGATGTCCGAGGACAGATTAGCCAAAGTACTTTCAATTGAACTTTCAATCGTTTTACTATCTCTTTCCTTTTCTTTAGCCTCGCTTAAAAGAGCTGAGAAAGATAGATTTTGGGAAACGCATTCTTCTTTCTTTGAAGTACCGTGAGCAGAAGCATTTGAATTTTCGTTGTGCGAGTCGCTTGGACTATCTGCCACTATCGGCGTTATGGACATTAGAGGCGTATTTGTTAATGCAGGAGAAGTAAAACTTCGTTTCAGCTTCTTCGAAGGACTGTCATTGTTACCTGAAGATGCTTCCTTTTGTTTCTTTTTAATTTTCTTCTCTCGTTTCTTTTGCTCGGTGCTTTCGTTCTCGCTGTTGAATTCAAACGGTTTAATGGTAACTTTTATGGGGGATAAGTTTTCTTGGGGCAGTTTGATTCTTTCTTTTTCTTTATGTGTTTTTTCTGGTTTGTGTTTAGGTGGGGGTGAGGAACCAGGGCTGGGTGGATCAGTGATGATAGCGCCATCTTTGCTGTAGCGGATGCGAGATCTACGAGGTTGTTTCTTTTCGAGAACTTCCGGTTCCGAGTCTGATGTTTTATCGCATTCTGAGCATTGCCTGTAAGTTTAGTTTAAATACATTAACAGAGGATAATTACTGTTAGAAAGTGGAAATATTTCTTATAAACAATTAGCAATACCTTACTTCGCTTGATATTTTTTTAAATAATATATAGCCTCTGTTACTTCCGCGTAACTTAGCATGATCCTCTTTATAATATTAGGAATATATATTATCATCGCAAGTTTGTGCGATGTTCGAAAAAAATACCACACTAGACAAAAAAACCAACTGCTTCAAACAAACGTTGAAATTTCAAGTTACACATGTTATGAATATGGTCTGTTTACGTACTCTACGGGCGTACAACCAAATGAACAGCGAATAAATACATCATCAATTCATCATTTTAATATGAGCCCTGCATGTATAACCTACATTACTACTGATGTTGCTTAAAACAATGTATTACTTTATGCAACTTCGAATAGCTTCGAATGTCTTGTTCTCTCTTTACTGAGAGAACATGACATCTGTACAGAATGCTGTTTGTTCCTACAAGTACCTCGTTATCTCGGAGAAAATTTTAAAATTTGCCATGAGGAGCATAGTCGACAATGGCGTTCAAAAGAAGCAGTAGCGTTTTTTACTCTTAAGCAGCTATAGCCAATCATTCTCTGTACGTGCGGTGTCTATGGATTACATTTCCACAAGAGATCAAACTATGTAAATCTCTAGAGTCCTTTGAATTTTATTTTAAAAAACTTAATTTTAATGCTTAAATTATGCGAAATATCACTATAATTCTCCCATGAAATAATAGAAGGAAGACATAATAATATAAACTTAATGTAAGTATTTATGTACACATTATTGATATTTTGTTTTTATTTCATAAGTCAATGTATTATATTTTTTTGTTTTTGTAAAATAACGTAGGCTTGTCTAGTTTAAGATTCCTTTCTCGTAAAATGTACACCTTCTACCCGATGTTTATAATAATTGAATCTCTTCAAAGAGTCGTCTGGAAGAGATGGCTTTGCAGGCATAAGACCGCCGTGTTGTATATACATTGTGATTATGAAATTTTCACCTATTTTCGGCGGCAGCGCTAAATAAAATTAATAAATAAAATCTCTGATTGCGGCCGAATGTGTACTAAGGAAGTAAACCCTTTAAGGCTGTTGTTATTCTCTCACCATCCATACAGTTTGGACTTCTTAGGCGGGCGCTGCAGCGGCGGACACAGACAGTGCAGGTGGTAGTGTTGGCGGCACGTGTCGCACGCCGCCATTAGGTGCCGCTCGCTGCTTCGACCGCAGACTGCGCATTCGCGGTTCGCTAGAACTCCCGTAGTGGCTAAAATTTTTTGGGAGTGTTATAGTTTGGATTTTGACTTAAGTAATTCCTTATTATATTATGTAAACGTGTATAAAATAACCAGAATACGGGTAGAATGACATCCATAATATATGTCCCACATGGGTCTTTGACAATATTTCTACACAATATTATGCCACAGTTTCATTTCCTTCATTTCACCCTCTTAATGTTAAACAATGCATGGATGGCCCAAAGATAGCAATGTACATATTTTACACAAAACGTTTATTGAGTTAAGCTAAATAGAGTTAGCTTCTAATACTTGTCGAGTGTTGTCATTATTTTACTACCTGTAGTATTAGGATTAAATTTGATCAAATATTGTTTTATACTTACAGGAACAGAGTGCAAAATACACCAATTAATTTTGGAATGACATTTTTTAAGACTTATGCTAGCCTAAGCCGAATATACCAAGAATGACTTTTCTAGGCGTAATACCAAACTAAGCATTATAGTCGTAGTTGAATTTATTTTGTTTCTGCAGTCCATCTGAGGTGGTACTACAAATCATCCTTTTTTCACAGTTTAATAATAACCACGTGTTCGTACTTCTTTTCTATTAATGGGAAGGAACATCCAGTGTTATTACAGGAACAAAGTCAATACCATCTGAAGCTTACAGTCTGCAACACAACACTCTCATCGAGGCACTGTATTCTATCACAATACCTTTGTTACCGATGCCCATCACCATCAGGTATAGCCGGTGCTCGTTTGCTTGCCATTATAAAATAAAAAATAAGTCTCTAAAATATTTATTAAAAAAACTCACCTTCCAACGACGTAGAAAGAACTTTCCCTTGGCGTGCGTCCGGATTGTCGCTAAGAGGAAAACCAACGCCCATCTTAAGTGCGGCCGCGGTCGGTACCGACATACACCTACATATTACGGCAATTTGTGTGAACTCATTTTTTTAAACTACCCTCAGTTTTTGTGATGGCTGTTTTTTTTTGTGTTTGACTTAGGTTTGGTAGTGAACATCGTTTGTTCTGTTGAAAGGCTTGCGGCAGATTGGACGGTAATAGATACATAATTAGATACACGATAAAGTATATCTTTATGCAGAGCTTACTCAACTTTCCCAAATGGCATCGCGCGTGATTTCTGAACCAAACTGCTGCAATTCTTTACAACGCGTTAATCTCAACATTCAAATATTCGATAATGCTAAATAAATCATAGATAGAACAGCCATTTTATAATGTCACAGCAGTGCAATTTGTTATTCTTGTAACAAACAATAAATAACGGAAATATAAAGGGTGGCCAGAAAAATGACGTCCAAAAATTTTTTTTTGTGTCACGTGTTGAGTGAGAGGTTGGTATCCGAATCACCCCCATGTAATACGATTTTTCATAGTTTCAAACCTAATCAGTTTCAAAAATTTCTAAAAAAAAAGTAGCAGGTTTCTTCGGATTTCAATTTTTCCTGTTTGTTTATGTATAAAATAAACAGCCTCATAACTTTTATGAAAGTAACTTAAAAAAAGGGGTGATTCAGATACATTTCAACACGAGGCTCCTAAAAAATTTTTGGACGTCTCTTTTCAGGCCACCCTGTATTTCCTAGGGCACCGTTGTGAACAAACTCGGCTGTAAGGGTGTTACCACACCAATCGACCGACGTCGTCTAATAATGATGATATGATTAAATACAAAATTGTTACATTACCATATTAATACGGCAATAGGGACTTTAAAACCGCTCTATAGGCACAATAGTTCAAATCGCAAACGAGGATCAAATCTGTGAATAATAATTGGTAGTGATGTCTGTTTTGAATGTCGACATGTATTGATGTTCAGTACCAAACCTTATTGGTGATATTAAAAATAGAAGTAAAATGAGTTTTCAAACAAAGTACTAATCTGTGCAGCTCATTAATAAACCAACAATAGCAAATAGATGTAATTAAGAATTATCAATTTCATAAAGTTTTCAGGTTTATTTCCGCTTGATTAAAAACATAACATTAAGATAGTTTGTATGCAAAAATACTTTATCAATATACTTAAACTCAATAACGGACGAAGAAATAACATATATTTACTTATTAACTAAATATTGAAATCACGGATTTTGGTTCATACTTTAAGGTGTTTTTAATAAATTGTTATTCAGGACTACGATAAAAATTTTGCCAAGATACGAATGTCAGTAATTTATTTCTTCAGTCGCGCGCGACTGACTGCTCAGTGGCAATGAGGTTTACACTTGCATCACATCCTACTAATGTTATAAATGTGAAGGTTTTGATGTTCTGTTACCCAATCACACCAAAACAACAGAACGATATAGGATGAATTTTTACATAAAGACACAAAATAAATAATAATAATAATAATAATAAATCCCCAGACAAACACACCAACTGTATGGCCCCAAAGTAAGCAGAGCTCGTGTTATGGATGACCATGCAGCGAACTGGGGGGAACCCAGAATAAACATACATATATAAATACAAACAACCATGATCCGAGAACAAACATCTGTGTTCATCACACAAATGCATGCCCCGGCCAGGACTCGAACCTGCTTCGGCGTGAGGCAAAGCTACTTACCACTACACCAATCGGTCGTCGGAGTAGTTTAGTTACCTCTAGAATACCTGTCTACATCATCACTTTTCACGGTGTGGTCTATTCTCCAAGACAGAAACGGGACTAATAACAACACGCAACACCTAACGCAATAATTGGTGGGAGTCTTTTTTTCAAGCAATTTCCAGCATTATTTTCAGTCTTACAATTTTAATTCCTTACCGTTTCTGCAATTGTTGGGGCGTTACTTTTGGCGTAGGTCGTTCAATTACGGGCGGTAACAAGGGTCTGTCTTGCAATAAATCTGGGATAGTTTTCTTTGGGCAAATCGCTATTATAGCGTTGTATATCTTTTGTAGGAATTCCTTGTTAGAAGCTAGGGCAGCAAGGGCTTCTGTGTTTTGTTGTGATGCCTGAAAGAGGAAGAAGGAATTAGTCGGATAGAATGGGAAACTTTATTGTACTATACTGATGTATTAATAAATAAACCAGACTTTAATGTAATAACTACAATAAATGGGGTTGAATTATAAAAATTCATTGTATTATTCGTTAATTAATTTATGTTTTTATTGGAAATGAAGCACATCTCATGTGTTTTTTGAATATGTGTAGTTTACTTTATTCAGTGTTCATACTGAATAAAGTTTCATACTTCATTCATCTGTAGATTTTGTGAATGTTAAATAAATTAATAAATACTTTAACATAATCTACCCATCAAATGACGCTCAAATTGACAGAGACGGAAATGCATAAAACTGAAACTTGAAATTGAATGGTGGCAAATCATTTTAAATTGGTGACATTACAGTAGTTTTCGAGATACGTCATCTTCTCGTTAATACAGGATAGTAAAGAAAACACGCACCTCATCATAATCCTTCCTCAACTGGTCGTCCCCGGACAACAACTTTTCATTTTCCTTGGTCAGCCGTTCCAGTCCCTTCCTCAGAGAACTAACTCTGGAGTTACGTTCGAGATAATAAGCCACGAATTCTACTGAGAACGCGGGAGGAACGTGCCAACGACGAGACACATCTTTTAGGGCTGATATCTGTGAGTAAAATGGGGAATTATAGTTATCTTAGTGTAAAACTTTCTGAGTGTCCCACGTATTGGCTGTCATACTGTATCTATACAGTAAGCGCCGTCTAAGCGCCCCACCTTTTTTGGTCTCTACATTGTAGTGTGCGAGGATAGAAAATGTAGTGTGGCATGTCCTGGATGACCCTCACTATAAAATACTATTTATTATACAAAGGACAGTTCTGTTTGCTAGTTTGTTCACTCACAATCAATAAACCCTGATTTATTAAACCAAATCTAAATAAGTCTTGCACGATTAGAATGCTACATACCTACATAACATAGGCCATGTTATTGGCGCTACCCTGTTAGGGCCGCTGTTTGGGCCGGCACATTCAAGTCGGCAGTATTTGTTGAACGACAAGGCCGGTCAGAAGCAAGTACTGCAAATATTCGACTGGTGCCAATCGGGTACTCAATTCGGAACTCTTGCAAATGGGCCCCTTCGGTTCTTCTCACCCAAACGGCTTTGCCCAGCGGGATTTTTCCCGAACGTTCGTCCACACATTTTTGACTTTGGGCAGTGCCGGCTCCAATATGTGGGTAGGGCCCTCAACCAAAAAATCCTATGAGATCGGGAATTGCGCGAGTGAAGCAGTGCGAGACTTCGTTTATTTTGCAAGTTGAATGTAAAACAGAAAGGTGAAAATTACGGATACAAAATTTAATATAGCGGTTGCTTTAGCCTTGGAAACATCTAAAAATTTATAAAGTTATAGAAGATTTTTGGAAATGCATTTTTATGAGTTAAGGGTGTTATTTGCATAAATGTGCAACTATAGGTTTCGTTGTGAATAATTTGACGGTGACCAAATAGGTGAAAATAATAAAAGAAGCTCTGTATAATAATACTGAAGCGATCAAATCGCTTTCAACTTTAAAACAATGAAAACGCTTCCACCTATGAACATGAGCAACCGAAAATCACGTCGGGGTCACCAGTGTAGGATTAGATTTCCGGAGCTCGACAGGTAGTATCGTAAAATACTATACAATACCAAATGCTCAACACTTCACAAATGTTTAAATGAACAAAGTGTATATGTAAACTTTATTAAAATTTATTGTATGAAGTAAGCCTGCCTTAAGAGTATATAGTTCCACTACCATGTATTCATTCCTAAATTTAATCACACATTACCTGTGCATCTTCAAACTCCAAAGCATTTATATCAATGCCCATACATTCGGCCTTCTTTTGAAACTTCCTCATGGCTGACGCACTGCTGTATAACATTCGAGCCATTTTTTGTGTTGGTACTGAAAGTTTTAGAATTTTTTATCTATATTATTTAAACTACATTAGAATAAATGTCTTTGTTAATGGTTGAAATGGACATTCCAGTCAAGTACTAGGAATAGCCATAACTTAGCGTTTCCAAAATTTAGGCTGGATAAAAACAGTAAAACATTTAACGGTATGTCAATACAATAAAATTTCGATATCAGTTCAAACCTTGGCCTTCAATAAATTCAGGAAAACTATCAAAGAAACATTTTGATAAGCATTATAAAATCAAAAATATTAGGATGACATGAGGGCGTGGACGTGAGGTCTCCGCTTTGTACAGGCCGTTTCTGTTTCTGAATATGAATAATTTAATTAAATTTCTGTCAAAACAGCTTGACTGCGATATGACATTAACAAACACAATTAGCTGTGTTGTGTTAGTTTCTTGCATGTCGTAGACAAATTATACACCTACTATTTTATGCATTTAACATTTTTGACAAGAGTGCGCAGAAAGGTCGTTTTTCCACCCCATTTTTTCCTCTCGGTCTAACTATAGGTAAAACCTTGAAGTCGGCATATTTACGCTAGAACATGAAGATAATGCTGAAGATGAAGGATAGGATTTGTCAAGAGGCTTAAGTTAAAAAAAGAATGAGATATTTTGAGAAAAAAAATTACTGAATTCTTAGCAGTATTTCAATTTAAATTAAAGACAGTTGAACCAAAGGTAAATTAGAAGTTGAGGCTACTCGATGATGTAGCAGAGTATTTTTCAGTTCAAAAGTTTCGCGATTTGAACGAATCATTAAAATAGGTTCAGAGGCTACAGTTTATCCACTTTTTTCGTAAAGAGGAATCTCGATAATAACAGTATAACTCATGTATGTAAATATTTAATAGAAATCTATGACAATCGATACTAATAATAAATATAGATTATTTTATCTGCAAGATGCAAGAACTTACAATATTTCGACACAAATCATTTGCCCATTTATGTGTTTGAAAACAATGAAATAAATAAGTATTGACAATTTGCTTCCCGCAGTCGATACTTACCCCATGGTGGGTTCCTGTTTTCCTTTTGCTGTAAGTACTTTCGTCTGTACTTGACGAGTTTCCGTTGAATCCTTTTTTTCTCCTCTTCACTTAACTTATTTTCAAGATCTATTTTCCTAAAAAGTAATGGCAGTCTTAAGAAATGTAACAAATATTTTATTACATACTGTATAAACAACTAAATAAATATTTTATGTTATTAGTTATTGATAAAAATTTATTTGATAAAAATGTGCTGCTGTAAAGTGCGTCACACATACTAGACCACATATTTTCACTAAAATTTAACCTAAATTAATCATCTTCATTAGCCAGACAAAATAGTTCGGTTTTGGCATAATTTTTCTGTTTGATTCCTTTGTAGATATATAGTTTTCATACCTTTACTTTACCTACTGTGACCTATAGAACTATTTCTCTTGCTGTTCATTCCAAAAAAGACTTACTGGCTTTTTATTTATTTCCCTGTTTAAATTACTATGTCAGCATACTAGTACCAATATAAAAATAACCAACCAATTTTACAATGAATCATATAATTACAATACATAAGTATCATGCAAAGAATAATAAAATCATTATCCATTAATCGATATAATAAAGACATTTCTCTACAATCAGTTATCACGTGACATTTCTTAACGTTGAGCCATTACAAACGTGCGAACTGAGTCGTAAATCATTTTTATCAGATCTCTCGCTCACACTTATAGGCATATCGGAACTCTCGCTGGCTCTTCTAGTGTTGTGTGTAACAACAAAGAAGAGATTTGTCGTAATGTTTTATGACTCCGTTTGCACGTTTGTAATGGCTCAACTATAAGCCTATTTATTCACGGCCTCTCAAACGTGATGTCATGTATTTCGGACACAGAAAGCAGTATATGTACTTCTTTCTCACTTGTTTTTTTTATTATTATATAACACCTATTTGTCTAGTTAGGTTGTTCGATTAGCATGTCTCTTGAATAAACGACAGAGCAAAGAATTCTCATGTTATTCTTACTGATCATAATGGTACATCATAATGTTCAATAATCCAATTTTGAAAATAATATGCACATTTAACAATAAGTTACTACAAATAATACCTTTTATGTGTCCTCAGCTGAGCAGCGAGCCAGTTTCTCTTGCGTTTCTTGATCAATGTCTTATCAGAGTGCAGTTTACAATGTGCATAGAACGGATCGGCTTGTTCTACTTCCTCTGAATGGGCTTCTGCCAATAATCCTTCGCGTTGACCACTGTACAATTAAAATATAATTATAAATAGGAAAGGGTTGTTTGTTTGTATGTAATTGATAACTCTGAAACTACAAAACCGATTAAGAAACATTCTAACACCATTAAAATGCTACGTTTGCGATGTTACTACTAGCCACATTTTATCCCGAAGTTCCGACGAGATCGAGAGATACGCAGTTACAACTTCGCACCACTTAGTGAAATTTTCATTAGAACTTAATCTAAAAACTTTAATCTAAGAGGAAGAATATTTGGTCTACGTTCATTGCCTTAGTAGTTTACTCTTGTTAAATTTTTGAGGCGCTTGAGACAACCCTCAACATGTAGGAGATATTTATCAATCAAAAGTAAAACGCCACTTAGATTATGTAGGTATTACTTCCGTCTCCGTCACTCTCCACTCTTCACGTCGAACAGCCTAGCCAATACATATAAAAGCCTAATCTCTCATTTTAATAAAGAAATTAAAATTGTCCACAGAGTAAGACCATTAAAGTAACTTGTAAGTTGGCTCAATCTAAATTTAAGAAAGTGAAAAGGAAATGTAATAATTATTTCAACAAGCCACCGCATTTACTGATATCCTACCAAAAAATCAACATTTTTTATACGTACATATACTACAACTAATACTGATAAAAACAGTTCAAACTCACCAAGTAACATGAAAGAAAGTCTTGCACAATCCCGCATCGCAGCCGACGCAAACGCCCGTTCGCGCCAAAGTTGCGTCTTCGCAGAGAGCGCAACTACGCGCGCCCCAACGAGAATACGCCATTTCGAATAGAGTCACACCCGAGAGACGTTCCACCTAGATTGTTTTATTTATTTATATAAAAAATATTAACATTATACTTGATAGAATCAGGTGTTATTTTGTGGAAACTAAATCATGAGAACTTACTTCACTAAAAGCCACGCCGGGCACATACAGTGCACACACCAAATGCACCCAAGCTCCAACTTCTGTTTCCTTGAAAATGCCACCTTTAAAAACAATAATAAATATTAAAAAGCCAATAACTGTTCTATAAAAATTGATCAAGAAACCTGTGTATTTTCTCAGAGAGATTGTCTTGGAATGCCCAACAATAACTAACAAAAACTGATCATCATGATATCTGGCATTCATGTTTTCTGGCTCAAAATTTTTGTTACGTTTTGTCCTGGAGCTAAATGCCTTCTCAAGTAATATACAGCTCAAAACAACTTCCCCTTTATCTACCTATCCTTTTATAAAACTATCACGTTTATCAAATTCACTTTTTATGAAAAACTAGCTGGTGCCCGCGACTTCGTCTGCACAGGATTAGTATTTCGAGTAGCTTAAAGCTACTAGCTATTAGCGTGGGGTAGAAAAGAACTAACATTATGACATTAAAATTATAACATAAATAATGTTTGGGTCGCATTTGAAAAATATAACTTAGCACATTACAATTTCATAAAGCAATTTTAATCTGTATATATTTTTTTTTTCTTAATCTTAATTTGTCTCTTTGTCCTATAATTATAAAAAATACCATGTAATTTTTTTTTCTTTTATTTATTAGTCTGCTATGTATCAGTAACAAAATGTAGAGATCCTTAACTGGCTGTCAGTAAAACTTAACTTATTATTTGTAACATAGTTTAAGAGCTGTGGATTTTGTGATAAATATATAAATAAAACGAATAACAGCCTGACAATATTGAGATGTTACAGTCGCACTATAATAACGTAACAATATTGTCAACATAAGAAATACGGTAACTAAGCACTGCAGAGCCCTAATCATAGAACTATAGGTAACTACTGCAGTATGCTCCTATAAGCTATATATTGAATATAGCTATGATTTTGTTCCATCAGCATTAACATGCAGATTTTTCGCTTTGGGAACATGTGAGCAAGCCACATAGAGCTGACCATGAGAAGAACATGGCATGGCCAAATGTATGCCTGCTACCTTCAAGGTTTGACCCTGCTATTTATTGATCGTCACTGAAAATGCGACTTTTAATGGGAACTGCAGGCGTTTAAAATTGAATGGCAAGTTGTTGTGTATAATTGGGCTGCGCGATATAAGAACTTACGCTTTCGCGGCATAATTCTTAGTACGTGCTTTTTCTACACTTCCAAAAAATACAGTATGGTTATTATTGTTATGTTTAAAATGTTTTTATTTTTCTATGAATAAAACTTGGTCGTTTTTCTGTAACCAAAAACATTTATTATCATCTAACAAAAAAATATTAAAGAACTCAAGAAACATACCTGTAACCAAAAATACGACATTTAAAGTTTATTTACACAATTTTCCTTATATTCTTCAAACTAAAATTGTATTGTAAATTAAAATTATTAGCTCTAAATAACCTTGTCAATTGGCAATGAAACGACCTATCAACAGTAGAATATGGCTAGGTAGGTACAACTTTAAGCAGAATACAATCCATCATACATTACATGTGTGTAACTCTAGCGGTTTTGGCAGCGCACGCCAGAATAGCTCGCAGATGGTATATTTTTTTTCTACTTATTTGATATTTTCGACAATTCACACAATATCTTTATAAATTGTAGCCTATCTGTTAATCTGATGTATAAGCTATACTATTGTAAAGTGTCATTAAAATTCATTCAGTAGTTTTTATGTGAAAAAGTAACAAACATCCATACTTACAAACTTTCACGTTTATAATACTAGTAGGATGATCTATATGCATACCTTTATTAGGACACAGTTCGCAACTAGGGTCAGTGACGCCAGCCTTGCACGCCTCACAAAACCAGGGCTCTGTTGATGCTGAGCTGACTGTGCTTGATTCACTTGTTACATCGGACACTCCATAGCAACCTGCACAATAAATAAATGGTTTGAGATTGGCTGCGACTCTATTTTCTTTACACAATACATTATAAATGATAATTCTTATCTTGTATTTTATTTAATATTAACCCATGGGGGGAAGTAAACAAATATAGACATCTTAACAATAAAAAATCTATTGTGTCTGGTATACAGCTCTTCGAAGTGTTAAGAAGGGTTAATTGACTTATTTCTGTTGGTCTTGATAAATTAAGCTTCAGTATAAGTTTACTTTTCATACTTTTTGTTTTCATACATTAGTTAAATGAAGTATGGAACATAACACATCTTGAGTTTCTACAAAAATCTGTATTTAACAATTGAGTCACACAATAAAACACCCAAATTTATATCTTTTGTAATGTAGAAATGACAAAAATATCTGAGTAAAATATTATAACTTATTGAAAATTTTAAAACAATACCTTCATGAACAGTGACTCCACAGCCATCACATTCCACAATTTCATTGAAATCATCACTGCGGGAACCAAGGCATCCAGCACATATCATTATGCTTGCTATGTCACCAGGAAACTGAAATACATAATTTTTTTTTCATAAAGGCAATAAACTTTCATACAAACTTTTTTATTATTAAGTATAATAAAGTGTTAATTAAGTAGAAACCATTTATAATTCAACATGACAATTATATCTGGTTTAACATACCTTGAATTCTTCCCACTTGGCATTTTCAAGTAATTTTGAAACAGACACATCTTCCCCGAGTTTAGTTGTAGAATTCTTGAATTCATTTTCATTTTCAGAATCTGACTCTCCTGAACTGCCGCTTTTCCCACCACCTTCTATTTAAAATTTAAGTGTCAATTTAAAAAAATATATATTGTATATACAGAGTGACTTGTAATTCGATATTCCTTTTGGGATGTGATAATACAACTAATTTCCAACAAAATTAACTATAATGTCTCTAATACCAGGTAGGCTCATTATCAAGATACTCAATATTTTATTTTTCAAGATAACTAAATCATTGTTAAATAAATCCCAAATTAACTACAAAAAATTAAATAAATAAAAAACTAGTGTTTTGAATAAAGTTGTTTAAATTTTTATCAGTTATTGGTAATACATCAACAAACATTTATTAATACTAATATTGGCACAAATATTAAACATTTTAAAATGGCAAGTGCATTCTTATAATATTTTGTTTTGATTCACTACTTTGGTCAATACAAAACTGGATTTATTTTGAAAAATCAACAGTACATTAAGCGTACAAACTACTAGAAAAACTTCCTTGTTCTATTATACTATATACAATATATATGTACATATTTCTAAATTTAATCATGTAATATATCTCGGTTTTTAAGCTCTAAAATAAATGTTGAAAGAACTTACTTTTTTCCTCATCATCTGTGTTGATTGAGTAGTCATCGCTTTCTTCTGGATGATCTTCTATTCGAAAATCTGAGTCATCAGAGCTTTCCCCCTCACCAAGATCAAAATCTAATAATGACTGCGGCTCCACAGGCTTAACTTTTCGTTTCGCCGGTCCTCTATCTTCTGAGTTCATTTAAAAATGAATTAGTTGAATAAATAAACCCTCGGTAGTAATCAAGATGTATCAAAAAAGTATGTAGTTTCACTTACGTGCACTCATTTTGTCCTAGAAACTCCAAGACGTAATAATTTGCTTTAGCATAGAATTTGCACAAATGCTACGAGAAAAGAAGCAATCAGCTACCATACAATGTGATTACATACATTACATTGTGATTGTTGGTTAGTAGAAAGAAATGGCTCAGTACCACTTAAAAGGTAGAATAAAACTAGTTATGACAGTATATTTACACAAATTAAAAAAAAGTTACAAAAAACTACAACTTTTCATTGAACTTGGTCTTACAACAAAATCAAAACTAAAAATATTGCGACAAACATTCCACTTCCTTCCACTCCATAATCCATTCATTAATCCATATAGGTAGGTAGGTACGCCTGTTAGTTTTTTTTTTAATTCTTTACCCTTAGGGGAAGGCAAGGGGATCTAGCCCATGCAGCCTCTAATAGTTAGTCAGTATGGCTATGGGTTGCCAAATTCTTAAATACATTCCTTAGATGACCCATGGATTTTTTGTTCCTAAAACCTGAAGTTAGCTGGAAGGTTAATGTTTAGCGGGAAATATTGCTTATTAGGGTGATTGTCTCTCTCTCAGAACATAACTGCACAGACTGGCCAGAGAATCGTGGCTATCGAATTTTTATGATTTCTGAATCAGGCAACACAATTTTCTTGTAAAATGAACTATCAGAATTCTGTAAGATGAAATGAATAATTCTAAAGGCTTGTTTTTCGTAATTTATGGAAAGACTTTGGTAGTTGGTAGCTTGTTGTTTAATATTAAATAGCTTCAATTGTGTTACAAGTAATACAAATTGAACACCAGAACAAAAATATCGAATTTTGGATGAAATTATTGACGGCCTAATGATGTAGTGGGTAAGTAATAGCCCAATCTCACATGCTGGAGGTCCCCGGTTCGAGTCCGGTCGGGGCATTAATATGTGTGATGAGCATTAAGTTGTTTGTATAACGCAAATACAATGTGAAAACAATATTAAAATTTATGGTATTACCTGATTTACACTTACTTTAGTAGCGTACCTGTATCATATTCTATGAATACTGAACAGGCAAGGAACAGGCTTTGTTATACAAATGACAGCAATTTTTTGTACCCATTTGAAAAATTTCTAGCGATTAGTCTCAGAAAGTTTCTGATATAAAACTGAAATATCATTTGTCATTTTCTAAAGTACAAATGAAAATGAAATTAGCATTTGTGGTTTCGACACGTGCATGGGTTGTTTAACGTTAATTTTCACGAACATCGAGCGGTGAGCGCTGGCGCTAAAGGGCTGACTTCACGATCTTAAAATAGCGGGTTTGATCCCAATGTACCGATTAATTTTTACAACTTAAGTAAATAAAGCCGACTGCTCGAACGGAGAAGGAAATCATGGTGAGAAGACCCACATACCTAAGAAATTATTTGGAAGGTATGTGTAAAAGTCTGCCTACCCACAGTAATCAAGCGTGGTTAACTATAAATTACCTAATACCATCCCGTAGTTGGGTGAGGCTGATGTCCCTGCAGTGGGATTATTAAGACTGTCGTTAGTAATGTATTAGGTCTTTACCTATGAAATTGCCGTTTTTCACGAAATAAATGAAGCGTAATTTTTTTATATATTAACTTTAATATTTAAATTTTATTTCTATTAATCAAAATAATCACCCATGCAATCAATGCATCTTTGCCAACGCATTGGTAGCTTATTGATGCCTTTCTTGAAGAAATCAGCTGGACGGGAGGCAACAAATTCTTCAAAGGCATTTTGTACTGCCTCTCGGGTATTGAATTTTTTTCCCGCCAAGAAGTTATCCAAATTCTGGAAAAAGTAGAAGTCTGTAGGCGCAAGGTCTGGTGAGTACGGCGGATCACGGAGAACTTCCAACCCCAACTCTTGTAGCTTGGAGACCGTCTGCTGTGCAGTATGAGGTCGCGCGTTGTCGTGCAGGAGCAGTGGAGCCGAACGATTGACCAAAGCTGGTTGGAGACGTGCGAGCTTCTCCATCATTGTGTTCAGTTCTTCACAGTACACATCTGCAGTAATGCTTGTCCCGTTTGGCAAGAAGCTGTGATGAATTACACCCGCGTTAGACCACCAAACAGTGACCATCACTTTTCTAGGGGTAAGTTTTCGTTTAGGGCATTGTTTGGGTGCTGAACCAGGGTCCAACCAACTTGCTGAGCGCTTACGATTGTCAAACAGGATCCATTTCTCGTCACAAGTAACAATGCTGTTCAGAATTCCTTCATTTGTATGCCTGCTAAGCAGTGCAAGGCACGTCTCCACGCGTACTTCGCGCTGGCGGTCATTGAGTTCGTGGGGTACCCATTTGTCAAGCTTTTTTACCTTGCCAATTTGACGCAAATGGACCAATATTGTTTTGATGCTAACGTCGAAAGCTGCTGCTAATTCAGCCGTGGATTGAGTTTCATCAGCTTCCACAATTGCCTTTAATTCGTCATTGTCGACCAAAGTTTTCGGACGACCACGGGGTTCATTTTTCAGGTCAAAATTTCCAGAACGGAAGCGGGTAAACCAATAACAGGTGGTGCGTTCGTTTGTAGTGTTCGCTCCGTAAACGTCGTTGATGTTGCGTGCCGCTTGTGCCGCTTTGCTGCCACGACGGTACTCATACTCCATAATTACTCGAATTTTTAACTTATCCATGATGACGAAAAATGTTCGAATGCGTTGAAAACAAAACACTAACTATTAAACAAATGACGATTTTAGAAAAAGAATTCCATGTTTGTCAAATAAAATTAATTTGAAATTAGAATTATCAGTCAAAAAAAAAATATTTTCATTTGAAATGGCCAGTAGGGTAAACTCGCATAATTATGTGATTCATTTAATTCTGTGATAGGACTTTTCAAACGTCTTACCGATTTATACAAACAAAATTCATTATTTCAAATTCAATCTAGTGCCTCGGCAATAAAGCTTCTTTTAGTGTGTAAAATATTGCTAACGTCGTGCGAGCGAAACAGTAACAATCACGTGATTTGTCATTCCGCGCGCCATTTTCGCTACTCACCGGTAGCATCCGAGAGTGCTGTTGTATTAGTTCGTTTGTGTAAATTTTTATTAATTTCTTAATAGGAGCTTATTTTCTGCGTCGAAAAATTAACGAATTTCAAGTTTGAACTTGAAATACCTGTCACCGAATCAACCAAGGTAATTAGAAATACTTTCTTTGTTCTATTATTATTATACAAAACTACCTAATACTATTATTATCAATAATAAGTAATTTCAATTTTAAAATATATAATTTATAGAACTAAAGTAACAGAAGTAATTATTAAGTATTTTGGTATTGTCGTTTATTTTAATTATCACGAAATTAAGTGAGTCCTATTATTTCAGACGTCATCAATATGGAGAAAGCTGAATGTTCCGGAAAGAAGAATAGAAAATATAATGAAACAATTTTAAAGTCTGCAATTGAAAGTGTTTTGGACTCGAAAATGACTATATACATGGCATCAAAAGAATTTAAAATACCATGGAGTACATTGAAGGCTAATGTAGAAAGGGTTAGGTACGATAGGGAGCAGGGAATAACCCAAATTAATATGCTCAAGGTTGGTAGACCGTTTTCTTTGTCGGTCCAATTGGAGCAATCCTTACTGGCGTATATAATACAAATGCAGGAGCTTGGTTTTGGGCTAACAGTTAACCAAATAAAACAAATTGCTTTTTCACTTGCTAAAGCATCAAATGCAAAACATCATTTTAACGCTAACAAGAGGTCCGCTGGTTGGAATTGGTGGGTTGGGTTTAAAAACCGATATGGTTTAAGCTTAAGAGCACCAGAAAACCTTTCTTCCGGCCGTGCTATGTGTTCGAATCTCACAGTATTAGCAGATTTTTATGAAGAGCTTAGCGCCACTTTAAATGCTCACAATTTACAAGATTCTCCAGAACGAATATGGAATTGTGACGAAACAGGGCTGATGTACGTGAATAAACCTTCGAAGATTGTCACAAAAATTGGAAAGGAGTACGTATACAACAGAACTTATGCAGAAAAAGGAACGACGACCACAGTGCTGGCTTGTATTAATGCTGTTGGGCAATTCCTTCCCCCTATGGTAATATTTAAAGGGGTAAGAAACATACCTGAACTAGCTAATGGATCTCTGCCAAACAGTATAACGCGATTATCACCAAAGGGCTGGATAAATGCCGATTTATTCTATGAATGGCTGAAATTCTTTGATGAAAACATATCTCCAGCAAGGCCCGTATTGTTAATTATGGATTCACATGCTAGTCATATAACGCCAAATGTGCTTGAATATGCTAGATCCCACCATATTGTATTATTTACAACGCCTGCACACACTAGCCACATATTACAACCTCTGGATGTTGGTGTCTTTCGACCACTTAAGGCAGCTTGGCGAGCAAAGTTACAAAATTATAAGGTGAAACACCCCTCTTCAGTACCGTCTAGATTTGATTTTCACAAATTTTTAACACCAGTCTATGAAAAATGCTAATATAAGAGCAGGATTTAAAAAGGCTGGAATATATCCGATTAATAAAGACGCCGTATGCGCAGAAGCAGTTGCACCGTCAGCCTTATCTGATCAGCCTATACCTCAAGAACAGTCATCAATCGATATACTAATCATGGATCAAGACTACGACGTGGAAAATCCTCGCAATGAAATGGCTACCGCAGGTGATGATCCTCTTTGTGAAAGAGAATGGAATGAGAATAACATATTCAAACCTTCATTCTCCGTCACTAGCTGCCCTATTGATAACTCTCAAATCCAGAAGTTTACGTCCACTGAAACATTACAAATGGTATGTGAATCAGAAGAATCCTCAACATCAAATTTAAATACAACAGAAATGAGTACGATCAATGACGCTGTACCTCTACTAAACTTTGTTCCGCCAAATAAGAAAATTAAAATACATGAGATACTAACACTTCCTAAATGGACACCTAGCACCACAACAAGGCAAAAAAGAACAGTTCCCAAAGCTCAATGTTTAACCCCCGTTGCTATGTCATCTGTAACACCTATTATTACCTCAATTTCAACACCGATCACTACTTTACAATCCAAAACTTTGAAGAATGTCACCCGACAAATTTCCTCAAAAGAAAACCAATCATCTTTGAAACAGAAAGATTTGTCAAAGTCAAAGAGGGACATGAAAGAAATCGAGACAAGAACTTCTCAATCATCCAAGAAATTAAAATCTTTACTCTCTGATGATGATTGGATTTGCCGATCTTGCCACGGTTTGTACTCACAAGATGCGAAGTTGCAAAATGGAGCCGATTGGATAACATGCTCCTTTTGCTCGAATCCCTATCATATTCATTGCCAGAGTCAAATTGTTGATGATAACCAAAAGGTTTTTATGTGTGATAATTGCAGCGTTGACGAATCTAGTGGCGAAGAGTAAAAATAGTCATAGTATTATATTATATTTATAAAATACTCATATCTTGTCAAAATAAATAAAATTTTTGTTTTTTTTTTTTTGGGGGGTAGTCCCTGAGATAACAAGCAATTTTAGTGTGCTCTTAAGTTTTATTTGTTTAATTATATAATTTATAATTTTTGCTATAATCTAATGTATTGATCAACTGCAAGACTTACCAAGAATCACTTACTCACAAAATTCTCCTATCATATTACAACAAATCACATTAAAACCCATTGCTAAATCACCCACTCAAAATGGAACACAATAACTTAGAAGCACTTGGTAAACTTTTTGAATCACGTATGCTTGAGTATGAGAACAGATTGAAGAAAACCACTGCAGCCTCCACTGCGCTTCCTGATCTGGCTTCTTTGTCAAATGATTTTCAAGAATTCAAATCAATGATATGGCAAATCTTCTCAACATTAAAACAAGAATTAGAATTCATCTCTCTTGGATTGGACAGGCATGAGACAATTATGCGTAGAAAGGTTCTGCTACTCCATGGTGTCCCTGAAAACAAGAGTGAAAACTTGAATGCTGTTGTTCACCAATTATTATCCAACCAAATGAAGTTGTCTAGCATCAAACAGGAACACTTACAGGTATGCCATCGTTTGGGGGGATCTGTGCAAGGCAAAACAAGACCTATACTTGTGCGGTTTCATGCTCTGGAGCAGCGTCAACAAGTCTGGGATAGCAAGACTTCACTTAAAGGATCAGGAGTAACAGTATCAGAGTTCTTGACTAAAACTAGGCAGAAAATATTCGCTTCATGCCGGTCACACTTCGGCATTCGAAACTGCTGGTCTGCCGATGGAAAAATTGTTGTCAGTCTTCCCGACAAATCGCGTAGAAAGATCGTAACCATGAAGGCATACAATGAACTGATTTCGCAGTTTCCAGCCAGCAAAGAAGATGCGACACCTGCGCCTGTGGATACTTTGACCACTGTCACTAAATCTCCTCGAAAAACCCGAAGTCGGCAGTGAATCTTGCAAGTATACACATTTATTTTTTATTTTTAACGGAACCACTACTCAACTTGCACGGTTTATCTTGTTAGTAAGCATTATGTCCGTCCATTTACAATACCGTTGTTTTAATTTTTTTTTTCCGTAAAATATTGGCGGTAGGAGTAAATTCCAATTATTTATAATTGTTTGTTTGTATACATTTCCTACGTTTACTTAATGTCATTTCATTCATTTGACATTGAAGTTTATGTCATGCCAATGTCATTGCTGCCGTCATAATCATTGCCAGTGCAAACATTAGTTTTAGTTTTTAAACATAGATAGAAAATATTCTTTTGTTTTTATTATTCTTTATATTTTTTTTCTTTTGTAATGTTTGTGTTGTGTTTGTATTTTACCAGTACTCATGTGATTGGTGAGTTTGTGGTTAGATTATAGGTAGTTAAATTTAGAATTTAGCTCTTAGTATAATATTTATTTATTATTTTCCATAATACATACACTTTTATTTATTTCTAATTAAACATGGATAATATAATTACAGATCTCGACGACGATTACTTTACTTGCTCATCCTCTTCATGTAGTTTTTCAAGTGCAGATAGTTCTTCCTCGACCACACTGACTTTGCATGACCAACTCAATCTTATATCTCACGCTAATCCATCCAATTTAAAAATTGTTCACATAAACGCTCAAAGCATTCCTGCCCACCATTCCGACCTCCTAGCTTCATTTAGCATTACGAATGTGGATGCTTTGCTAATATCAGAATCTTTCCTTAAACCTTCCCTTCCTTCGACGCATTACGCATTGCCAGGTTACGTCCTCATTCGCAACGACAGGATCGGTAATGGTGGTGGAGGCGTAGCAATTTATCTGCGTGCGGATATACCCTACAAGGTAGTCAGTACCTCCCCTTCATACTACTCTGAATCAGTAGAGCATCTGGTCATTGAAGTGGTCACTAGACACACGAAACTTTTACTTGGTGTCTTTTACAGCCCAAATCAAAATATTGATTACTTCGGTGACTTAGATGGAGTCCTCCACGACCTTTGCCCATCCTATGACCATGTCATACTGATGGGTGACCTAAATACTTGCATGGTTAAAAACAACTCCCGTTCCCGAAAACTTGAATCTCTTTTGATATCCTATAACCTCCATATCCTGCCTCTTTCAACGACTCATCATTTTCCTAATTGTGTCCCTTCTTTAATTGATCTAATGATCGTCTCTAACACCCGTAATGTTGCGTCACATGGGCAACTTGCATCATCCTTTTCCTACCATGACCTCGTCTTTCTCTCCTATCGTATCCGTATCCCCAGACGCAAACCACGGTCTGTACTGTTGCGCAACTATAATGATCTGAATTCTGCGGCTTTGCATCGCGATGCTGAGAACATTGATTGGGATACCGTAACATCTTGCTCCACAGTCGATGAGAAAGTTGATACGTTCAACACGTTAATTTTACAGTTGTTCGATCGCCATGCTCCTTTAAAACGAGTTAAATTGAAGCACAACCCTGCACCTTGGCTAACAGAGTGCATAAAAGAGGAGATGGCACTTAGAGACAAGGCCAAACGAACTTACAGACGTAGTCCCTCTGAACAAAACCTCCACCGTTTCAAAAAACTTAGAAATAGATGCAACCGCCTGTGTCGTGATGCGAAGAGGAAATACTTCCACGAGTCTCTTGTCAACCGTGGTTCTGCAGAAGTCTGGAAGTTCCTCAAATCCGTCGGTATCGGCAAATCTCCCAATTCATCCCTTAAAGACTTTGATTTATGCGTTCTGAACAATCACTTCTCCCTTCCTCCAGTCACTTTAACCCAAAATGTCAAAGCTTTGGATCACCTGTCGAGAATGCAAGTTTCACATTCTCCTTTTTCTTTTACAGCTGTCTCTTCAGATGAAGTCAAGAAATCCATCCTGTCCATCTCCTCAGCCGCCGTTGGTGATGACAAGTTGTGCTCGAGAATGATCGTCATGGTTTTACCTTTCCTTTTGCCAATTCTCACCCACATTTTCAATCATTCTTTAAGTTCCTGTGTCTTTCCTGCTGCTTGGAAACGAGCGCATGTCATTCCTTTACCTAAAATTCCCAATCCTACTGCCTTTACCCATGTACGCCCCATTTCTATTCTGCCTTTTCTTTCGAAAGTTCTTGAGCACATTGTTCATAAGCAACTGTCAGCATTTCTATCCACAAACAACGTCATCACCCAATTCCAGTCCGGTTTCCGCCCTGGCCATAGCACTGTTTCAGCATTAGTCCACGTATCTGATGACATTCGCTTGGCCATGGAAAATAAACTACTCACCTTGCTTATCCTTCTCGATTTTAGCAATGCCTTCAACACTGTTGATTTTGACATCCTCCTAGGCATCCTCAAATCTATAAACATTTCCCCTGTAGCTCTGTCCTGGTTTGACTCTTATCTTCGGGGCCGGTCGCAGCAGATCCGCCTTGATGAGAAACAATCTCATTGGTGTGATCTAGTCGCGGGTGTCCCCCAAGGTGGTGTCTTATCTCCTCTTCTATTCTCCATCTTTATCAACTCCGTCACCAAAGTCATTTCTTTCAAATTCCACCTCTACGCAGATGACTTGCAGATATACCGCCATTTCGCGGTATGCGATGCTGAGGCAGCTATTACAGCAATAAATTCAGATTTGGGTCGGATAGGCGACTGGGCAAGGGCTTTTGGTTTTCTTGTGAACCCGAAGAAGTCACAGGCCATGGTGATAGGTAGTCGCTATATGCGTAGTTGCCTTGACTTTTCGGCGTTATCTTGTGTCTCCATGGACAACTTTCCGATTGCCTTCACTGACACAGCTAAGAACTTGGGAGTCATCATAGATTCGAATCTAACATGGAACGCGAATGTCAGTGATATCAGTCGGAAGATCCACTTCACTCTTCACTCACTTAAGGCCTTACAAAGTTTTTTACCTTTTAAGACCAAAATTTCCCTTGCCCAGTCGCTGGTGTGGCCTATCCTGGATTACGCCGATGCTTGCTATTTGGATGCCACGGAGGAGCTATTAAACAAATTGGAACGCTTGCAAAATCTTTGCATTCGCTTTATCTTTAATCTCAAAAAGTTTGATCACGTCTCTGAGTACCGCAAGCGACTCCGATGGCTTCCAATACGCTACCGTAGAAACACTAGAATCCTTTGCCTCCTATTCAATATCCTATTTAACCCACTCACTCCTCTCTACTTGCGTGAAAGGTTTTCTTTTACTCACTCTAATAATACGCCATGCAGAGCACATTTGCGTACTCTTCTACATATGCCTATTCATAAAACTGATTACTTTTCTTACTCTTTCTCAGTTCATGCAGTCAGATTGTGGAATTCACTTCCTCACATTATTCGTGAGTCTAAATCTATATCTATCTTTAAGAAAAAAGTAAAAGATCACTACCTTTCTCAACTATGAGTTGTATTACCCACCTCACTATCTTAACTTCAAATGTATTTTGGTTATTTATTTATTCTATTCAGGTATTTATAATATGGTATATATGTATGTATATATAATTTGTATGTATTAAGATTGAACCAATATAAATATTTATTGGTTCAATCTTAATATAGTATTTAAGTATATTAAGTCGTTGTACACACTATTATTGCATTTTGACCAAACTCTCCAGTCTTGGGTCTGCTGGAAGAAATTTCTTTAGAAATAAGCTGTACCTTTGTACTTACTTGTTGTATTGTTTCTATAAATTATCTGTTAACATGTGTGTACATAAATTGTTAAATAAATAAATAAATAAATAAGTATAAACATAATTAAAAACAAAAATGTGAACAAATGTATAAATTTTAATTCAGTTGAATTATAATAGACTTGGTTAATGCTATGACAAAAAAAAGAAATACTCATCTATCTCGGTTATAACATAATTATAGTAGTACTATCACCGAATTAAAGTGTATATCACAGAAATATCCAAGTCAACGTGCCATATATAAATGGATATTACACTAAGCCATGTAAAAATAATCTGAAATTGTGGCGCTTATATGATAAAGAAAAGACTGATTAATGTTCCTACTTAAAATTAAAATAAAATATTCAGTTTAACTGGAGTTTTCTTATGTTATTATGTTTTGTCACTAAATTAGATGAGTTCACCCTAAGGCAAAACGGCAGTTTCATAGGTAAAGAACTATTATTAACATTAATTTTACAGTTTTGACTCAAACTTTGTGTTGTTATACTCAATATGTGTGTTTTGGGTTTTCCTGGTGCTGGCAGATGTTGATACTAATCTGTTTTGTAATTTTTACGTCTAAAAACCATCGATAGGGGTTTTAGACCACCCGAATTTCCAGATCGTCCTTCCAACTGCGAGCAAATGCTCAGCGCTGAAGTAATAGATGAATACAAGATTTATTTACCCAGATGATTCCAAGCACAAGTAGGGCACGTACTAATTCGCAAGACCTTAATCTGCCAAATCCTAAGAAAACAATACTATTACTATCCATTTCCAATCCCTCTATCTACACTATTTACATGCACCCAACTCTTCTTGAAAACAAAGCATACTCCGATTTAGATAATGGTCAGTTAATATTGCGTTTAACTAGGGATGAGTCTCATCTGATGACGAGACCCGGGACACTAAAGCGTTTGGTGTAAAGAGCGGTGTCGTCAGCAAAGAGGGCGAGTTCAACGCCTTTCGGTGGGATTGGAAAATCGTTATTGTACAAGGTGTACAACAGAGGGGCGAGGACTCAGCCTTGAGGGACTCCAGCCTTTATGGGACGAGGCACGGAAAGCGTACCTGCATGTTTGAAACGAAACTCCTAACGAGGCGATCCGGTAACCCTATTTTGTACTGTGCCAGACTTTATCGAAAGCCTTGACTACGTCAAAGAAAACTGCGACCGTTTTCTAACGCCGCGGATAAAAGCCGTCGAGTATGTACTCGACGATTCGATGGACTTGCTGAGGGCAGGAGTGCTTAGCGCGAAAGCCGAACTGATGGGAATAATGAGAGGATGAGAGGAATTACGACAGCCTGTTTGGTGTGGAGGTAAGTAACCTAACCTTCCATGCCAGAGGTACCGGGTTCGAATCCTGGTAGAGGCAGATATTTTATTATATTTGCTTTCTAGTCATGGATGTGTATGTACGTTTATTTAAGTTTATTTCTTATATTTATGTATAAAAAAATATCTATGTGTGTTATATATTTCTTAAGTTTATTTATCCATTATCTAGGTAGTATCCATAGCACAAGTTCTTAATGATACTTAATTTGGGCTAGATAATGTGGGTTTGATTGTTAGAAATATTTATTATTATTATTATTATTATTATCGCCATCCGTTGGAAACAGATAGTTCCGAATTCGAGAGAGTATGACTCTCTCGAGAAATTTAGACATGGCCTTGAGGAGGCTGATGGGTCTGTGATAAGCCGGGATATTCAGAGGTTTACGCGTCTTGGGAATGCCTATGACTGTCGCTTCTTTCCAAGCTTTTCGAAAGTAGCTAAGGTCAAAGCAGGCATTGAAAATGATAGCTAACAAGATAAGCACCTGTTCAGGCAGGTGCTTGAGTGCGTGGTTAAAAATTCCATCCGCACCCGGTAACTTTTTGGACATTTGACTTGTAATGAGAAGCGAGATTTCATCATTAGACACTGTGACGGCGTCGGCGGTGATGGGGAGAGAGTCTCTGCGGAGGACTTTGTCCTCCACCACCTGGATGTAGGAGGGATCCGCCAGTTGCGTGCTGGGCGAGCATTGTGAGGCAATGCTGTCGGCGAAGCATTCGGCTTTGTCTTCGTCTTCGAAGGTGGTAGTGCCGTCGGGTCGAGTGAGAGGAGGAACGTGAGAGGCAGCGTCTACGCGTAAGGCTCAGGCCATTTTATAATACACTTGGTGGGACGGGGAGATATTCTCCATGAGATCGTTCATCTGAGCGTCTCGGAGTTCCGCGAGGCAAGACCTAACTTTACGTTGCAGCTGATTCGCAGCTGATCTATAGGCAGGCGTGGGATAGAGTTTGGCTTTCCGGAGAGCCGCGTCCTTAGCTTTAATGATATAGCGGATGGCTAAGGGAAGCGCCGGTTTGACTTGCTTAACGATCTTTTCGTTATCTCTGATGGCAGAGTTGATAGCAACAGTGAGGGAATTGACTAACTAGTCTATTTTGTCTGGGCTATCTAGAGAGTCGGGCAAGATCGCGAAGGGAGAGTTTGAGGCCTCTAAGGCTGAAACTAACGTATTTTTAAAGCCTTTCCAGTTGGTAAAGGTTTTTTTTTATTGAAAAAGGGTAAGACGTTTGTCTTCTATCTCACCTGATGGAAAGTGACGATGAAGACGAAGGTGTTACACGTCTATCCACGAGAGACCTATTTACTCGACGCTTGAAAGAACTAGGACTATAGTTTCCTGGAAAAACAGACGCAGGCAGTTCAGTTCACACCTTGGCGACCCTCACCAAAAAGGAACTATCGAAGCGTTTGTTTCGACTTCTTAAAGTTTCCATAAAGGGATGGAAGGCCTGTCTGCGTCAAGTAGTCCGATGTAAGAAAGGTGTGGGTACAACTCTCCGAAATGTAATCTGTAGAACTCTAAACTGGCAACTTTCCGACGATGGTCGAGGCTTTGCAGTTTTTTGGTGGTATGGTCAATGCTGTTAATAATTTTTCGGGCTCTTCGGTCAACTGCGTCCATCGCTTTTAGTTGGTACTTTGCCGAACCATCCCAAAGGTGACTACAGTACTCCATACAAAATCGAACTTGAGCTGTCTATAAATTAATTAGCCGTTTAGGGCTAGGTACCGTCGGACTTTCGAGATGATTCCTCACTGCTTTGAAGCAGTTTGAGCCATGGACACAATTTGTTCGATTAAGTTTCAGTTGGGACGATATAGTTACGCCCAGAAGCCCTAGGTGGTCGGTTTAGGGTACAGTAACATTTTGGAAAGTGAGTGTTAGGTCGAAACTGCTCATTTTGGCGGAGAATAATCACGCCTGTATTTTTGAAGGGTTAAATTTGACCAAGTTGGACTCGACCCGATCGTACACTTTTTTTAAAGCCAAATCCACCCGCTCAATCATGGACTCTCTCAAAGCCCGGATTTCTTGACGACTCGCTCGCGCATTGGACATGTATCTCTCTACAACGGTGCTGCCATCAGCGTAACCAATAATGCCTGGGGTTAGCAGGTCATTAATGTGCCATAAGAATAACGTTGCAGAGAGAACAGATCCCTGAGGTATTCTACTTCTGACCTAATGGCATTAATTGCCATTAGGTCAGAAGAGCAGCCGTCTAAGACTACTCGAATTGACCGTTCCCTCAGAAAATCAGATATCCAGTCGCAGAGCCTTTTAAGTATTCCATATGCTGGAAGCTTACTCAAGAGACCGTCATGCCAGACCCTATCAAAAGCCTTGGAAATGTCTAAGAATACAGCTATAGCTTCACCGTGACCTTCCAAGGCTTCCTTCCATAAGTGAGTGGCATACACAAGAAGATCTCCAGTCCAGCGTCCACTGCGAAAACCATATTGGTTATCACTAAGTAGCTCGTTGGACTCAAGGTATGCCAGGAGACGATTGTTCAATACACGCTCCATAACTTTGCAATGTATGGATGATTGCAATAGGTCGGTAGTTGATAGGATCTGCACGGCTTCCCTTCTTTGGTACTGGTTGCACGTTGGCCAGCTTCCAGGATTTAGGGACCTTTCCGGATACCAAAGAGAGTCGATACAGGTGCGTTAGTATGGGAGACAACTCGGCTGCGCAGTGTTTTAACACAACTGCAGGTATGCCATCGGGGCCGCTGGCCATATTCACATCTAAATTCTGCAAGCATTTAAGAACCTCCTTTTGGCGAATATGAACGGTACCCATTTTGGCTCCGAACTGAGGTAACTGGGGTGACTATTTTGACGTAAATAGTCTGCAAAAAGATTAACAAAAAGGTCTGCTTTCTCTTTTGCGGTGTGGACCAGTGAACCGTCAGGCTTCCTCAGAGGTGGCAGCGATGGGCGACAGAAGTTGGCCTCAACCACCTTGGCCAGAGGCCAGAAAGCTTTGCTTCCTGAAGGATATGACGCTATCTTGTCTCCGATGTGGCCAATGAGGTCAAAGCGAGCTTTCCTGATCACCTTTTTAACAGCTTCATTTGGATAGTCATATTAACTCAATTTTCAATCATGCATATCGAATTTTTGGCTTTGTTATGAGAACTGGTCGTGACTTCAAACGTCCTGCCACATATTTACATTTATATAATACACTTATACGTCCGTATCTTGAGTACGCTGCTCCAATATGGAACCCTTTTTATATTAAATATTCTGATCAAATAGAACTTGTCCAAAGAAAATACCTTCGTTCAACGCAGTACAAATGTTTTCGTAAAAAAATGTCATATAAAAACTCACTTGATAAGTACTATCTACTAACATTAAACAATAGAAGAACACTTATTGACCTTTTGACACTTCATAACATTTGTAATAACGGATTTGATTCTTCCACTATTGTTAATGAATTAACATATTGTATTTCTCGTAAAAATCAACGTAATCCTCATAAATTATTCTTCACAAAGTTTTGTAAAACTAATGCTGGGTTGAGGTCCCCGCTTAGACGTCTTGTTTGTACTTATAATTCTACTTTCTTTAAATTAGATATATTTGCACTATCTCACCTTAAGATAATTTTTTTTGGTTGAGGAAATTTTAAAATTATTGTCTTAAATTCTGTTACTCCCTAAAGTTTGAATTATATCCATTATTGCGTTTTGTATAATATTTAATTTACTGTGTAGTACTTAGTAACTTATTTATGGATAGTGGTGTGGACTGTACCTGTATTTATTTTGATTGTAAGTTAGTTCCTAAGCTTATCTTGTACAGTTGTTTGCTGTCCCTAGTAAAATAAATAAATAATTAGCCCAGCCACCGCAACATACTGATCTATTTCTATTTCTGTTACGCTTGTTACATTAGAGTGAGATAACCGTGATGTGTACTTTCTTTTAAGGAAAGATTTAGTATAACAGTGTAACAGTGTACTTCCTTGTTTGTATTGCAAACTTACGATGCGAACTGGCAACGTCGCATAGCTCGCATGAGTTTTGTCGTTTAGATAACTATGTATGCCTATTAGTACAAACTTACGATCAGGTGATCGGGAAGATACAGAGTGTTTAAATGAAACTAAGTAAAAACTAAAAAATATTCCTGTGACTAAACTATTGCTTACATTGATCTGATTTTTGTTGTGTAGCCTGATAATGATACACAAAATATGTGGTTTCATTTAATGCCTCTCGCTTTTATTAACATTGTATAATATATACAGGGTGTCCCAGAAATGACACGTGAGGGTGACACTGGAGGTAGATGGACTTTAAGCCTGTCAGATAACACCAACATGCCTCTAGTTAAAGTTTTCTGGTTTTCGAGATATTGCCACTTTTGTGACTTTTTATGAAATTTCCACTTTTTGGTCCTTTTTTGCTTTACAAATGTAAAGCAATCAGCAATCTGTTAAACTTTAGTCAGGTTTTTCGCAACGAAATAAAATAAAACAATTCAACTCTTTTTCTTAGCACAGTGTGCTACTTTCCGTCAAAATGATTACTAGGTTGTCTCAAATAACTAATAATGATAGTTTTGGTAAAAAAAAACCGTGAGTTAAAAGATATTTATTGCAACTGTTTTTTTTTTTGCAAATTGTGGTGGAAGAGGGTAAGAACGTTCTAAGTCAGATATTTCACTTATAGTTAATATTTCAGAGCTGTCAAGTATGGTTACAGTCTCTTCACTATCTCTATTACGTTTAGCTAATTCTTTTATTTTGTCAGTTATTTCTGTCACATAGTCTTGATTTCTTGTTCAGTTTTGTCAACGTTAACCTTTATCGATTCTTTGTCTAAGTTATCAATTGCATTAAGTTTTATTCTAGAAAGAGCGTCAGCGTTAGTGTTTTGTTTTCCCTTTTTGTAGATAATTTTAAAGTTATATTCTTGTAAGCGTAGTCTCCATCGAGTTAATTTACTGTTGGGTTCTTTAAGAGAATAAAGCCAAGCAAGTGGTCTATGGTCGGTAAATATTGTGAAAGTCACGCCGTATAGGTAGGGTCTGAAATGTTTCACAGCCCAAATAATTGCTAATAATTCGCGTTCAAGGGTACTATAGCGCATTTCAGTTTCGCTTAGGATTCAGCTAGCGTAAGCGACAGGTTTGTCATTTCCTATACTGCCTTGGGATAGTACGGCACCTAAGGCTACTGAAGAAGCGTCTGTTGTCAAAATGTATGGTTTGGATGGATCCGGATGTTGTAAAAGAGGTGAATTAGTTCAAAGTGTTTTAAATCGTTCAAACGCGTCCATGTATTCCTAATTGATAGTGATTTTGTTTCGTTTTTTTAGGCATGATGGTTGGGTTATTTTAGCGAAGTCTTTGATGAAGCGTCTATAATATCCTATTAGTCCGAGGAAACTTTTTATCTCTGTCACAGTTTTGGGTAAGAGATAGTTAAGTATTGCTTTAATTTTATCGTCATTTGGTTTTAGTCCTTAATCAGTAATTGTGTGTCCTAGATATAAAACTTCTTTTCGGAGATATTCGGATTTGTCTAATTGTACCTTGAGATTAGTCGCCCTAAGTCTGATAAATACGTGCTGTAAATCTTTTATGTGTTCTTGTAAACTAGCGCTGTATATAATCATGTCATCCATATAAACTTACGTGTGGTTTCCTTGTAAACCCCTTAAAATGTTGTCCATGAGTCGCTGAAATGTTGCCGGAGCGGTTTTTAGCCCAAATGGCATCCTTAGAAACTCATAGTGTCCATCTGCACTAAATGCTATCTTCTGTCGGTCGTTTTCGTCAATTTCTATTTGATGAAAGCCATTTGCAAGCGTAGTGAAGTATTTGCTCCTACCTCGTTTGTCAAATAAGTCGGTTATGTTGGGCAATGGTTATTGTCATCAATCGTTATGTCATTAAGTCGTCTGTAGTCAACTACCATTCTGTATTTCTTTTCACCTGATGCATCGGCCTTTTTAGGCACTAGGTGCACTGGAGCATTCCAAGGTGAATATGATTCTCTGATAACATTATTTTTCAAAAGTTTTTGTACCTGGGCTTTTTTTTCATCTATTTGAGCTGGAGGTTGTCTGTAAGGTCTTACATAGATAGGGTCTTCATTTTTAGTTCTTATTTTGTGTTTAATTTGGTTTGTAAAGGTAAGTGGTAGTTTGTCACTGTAAAAGATATCTTTGTATTCCCTACACAAGTCACTTATTAGTCGTCTCTCTTCGTCAATCATGTGGTCCAGTCTGAGTCTTGTCAAGTTTTCGTTAAGTGCGTCATCAACTTCAAGATCTTTCATTTCTACGTCAGTATAATTAACGTCTTGTTTCTTATATTTACTAACTTTAAAAGGTTTTGTTATAGATAATGTCATAGGAACGTCCGAAGTGTTTTGTATAACTGTTTAAGCATAACCGTTAACGCAATTAACTATGGCTGATGGCATCCGAACGCCATCACAAAACTTAATATAGTTTAAGATAGCTTCACCTGAAAACTGGTCTATTGATATTTGGACTAGCTGTTCCATTCTAGGTTCTAATTCTATTTCACAATTCGCTTCGTTAACTATTGGTAAGGTAGTAGATTTTGTTGTAAGTTGGTGGTTTTCTAGTTGGATCAAAAGGTCGTTTCCTATAAGTCCGTCGTACTTACGATCTACGTTATAGACATAAAATTTATGATAATCAGTACTGTTAAATGTCGGCATAAGTGGTATTTGAATTACTTTGTCATGGGTTCTTGAAGCGTGAGTGCTTATAAATGTAAATGGTTCGTGAAAGGTGTATGGTCTAAAATATTGCGTAGCTTTGCAAGGGCTTATGAATGATCTAGTACTGCCGGTATCGATCATATACTTTGAGTCTATTTCGGGCACATATATGTAGGGTAGTTTAAGTTTTGTATCACAATTAAGATATACTATATATTTTTGGTTTTACATTGAGGCTTTGATGCAAAAATTTCCAACTCGTTCTTTAGGCTCACTTTCATCGATATCTATTTCTTCGGATTGTTCAACAATGCAATTTTGTTCAAAGTAGTCACTTATTTCGGCGTCATCAAAATTTTGGTAGTAATTTTGCTCGTCGTAATTATGGTTAAATTTATAGTTGTAATAGTCATTGTCTAGTTCAATTTCATTTACTTTAAATTTAGGGGGTTGTGCAGTTTTCATTGACACGTCATTGTCGTACTTGTTCCTATTTTGGTAAGTTATATTTTATATAAGTTATATTTGGTAAGTGAATTGAACTAATGGGGTTGCATGTAATTATTTCGAGCACCAAACTGTTGGGGTCCTAACTGGGGCCTATAACCTAGCTGGGTTCCGAACTGGGGCCTAAACCCTAATTGGGGTTTATAACCGAACTGAGGATTTGGATTATTAGGCTTAACGAAGAAAAACTGAGGCTGAGGGCCATTAAATTTATATCCAAACTGTGGCTGTGTATTTTGAGGTAATTTAGCCTGATTTGGAATACCAAAATTAAATTTAGGTTCGTTAGGTAAAACCGGATGTGAACTTGAGTTACCAAATTTAAACTGTTGTAATGTACCAGTTGCCTGCGGTTTATTTACGTTATTAGTTTTATTCTTTAAATTTTTCATAAAAGTTAACCTCCTCTAAAACGTATTCTAGGGCCTTCTCAAGTGTATCGGGTACCTTAAGCCTTACTACTCGTATAAGGTTTTCCGTGAGATTATAGAGAAAAACGTTTAATGCAATTTTGTAATAAATTACTATTTTAACCCTTCTAGTTTCGTCATCGCCTATTTCATTCACTTTGCAGATTAAACAAGAACGAACTGATTGGATTCTGTTGCAAAAGTCTAAATAAATTTCACCCTGTTTTATTTTTAATCCCTCTAACTCTATGGCTATGCACTCTTCACTCTTAGGGTCACCAAAATGTTGGATAAGTAAGTCCTTAAACTACATCCATGAAAGAATATCATTTCGCTCGCTTATTAAAGCAGCAGCTTGGTCCACTAACCTACTAATGATAGTATGCATAATATATATGTTCTGTTCCTCACTACCATGATATTTATCAATTACGTATTCGCACTTTAATAAAAATAAATTTAATTGCCTTTTATCACCGTTAAAAAGCGGAATTATTTTTAGCATTTCATTGGGAATAACTTGAATGGTGGTTGTAGTAATCATTTTAACGATTTAAAATATATCACACAATTAAAGTAAATCAAAAATAGAAATAAAAATGTCACATAGAATAATATAACGCACAAATAAAATATCACACAAAAATAAAAATCACCAAATAAATCAAATAAAGTCACAGTAACGTAAAATCAAGAAATAAAAATTTAACACTTAAATATAGAGTTTTTCGATGCTTAGAAAAACCAGATAAATTATTTATGATAGAAAAGGTTCGATTCCAAAAATAACAAAAATTAAAATAAAGGTGGTTGGGAAAGGATGGTGAAAAATTACAATCACCAGCCAGCCACCAGCATGCTCTCCTTGGATTCGACGAATTCGTTTGGTTCGAGTATCGTTCGCTTGCACCGAACAGTCGCGTGTACGCACGTTTTGAATTGCGTATTTTACTCAAAAAGTCGCGAAGGACTATGCTTCCTTCGAACGATCCTACCGGCTGCGCCAGTCAAGATCTCGGATGCAGGAAATATGTTTTTAAAAACTAAATTTAATATTAAAAATTACTTTAATGAGACATGTAGTCAGAGTTGTACAACTAACATGAATGAATCTTAAAGCTAGATCTTACAGCAGCTTAACTAATGCTTATCTCTAAACTCGCAACGTACCGGACGTCAGCGTCTGGACCGCAGACGCTACGTTAGCATTTTCATGCGAAACAGTAATCAAGCGTCCCGGTAGCCGTTGCATAACTATATACAAACAAAAATCAAACAATACAAATAGTAGTGGTGCGTTTTACATAATGTAAATTCATTTGGAAGGATTTGGCAATACTTGTCTTCTTGCCTGCCTGACACTTGACGCTGCACTCTCAAATGTCAATGTATGGTGTCAAACTACTTCGTTGTTTTGGTGTTTTCGTTTTGTTTCTTGGATTTATTCGACAAAATCGCTATTCATAAAGTGGATTTATATTTTGTTACAAAATAGATTTTGACAAATTGTTGCAAGAATTTTAAATTTTTCTCATTTACATACACCAATTTAGCTTTTAGCCGAAAAACTAAGATCCGAAAATGGTTGGTCTGGATTCCGACATTAACCGGGATGACGAATGTGACAATATAGGGCTCGGGTGTGCCTTAGAACACTTTTCTGAGATTGAAGAAGTGTTAAATATGATAGATAATGTGAAAAATATTTACAATACCCCATCCTTGGAGAAAGAATATGATAAATTGTATGGAATCGTGAAGCAGTATTATGAACAACCTCATCTCTTGGACCCACACTTGGATAAGATGTTAACAAAGTTTCTTAGTCAAATTAAAGATAAGGATGCTCCGTTTGAACTTAAACATGCCACTTTCAATTACATGTATCAAATTATCCGTGTAAGAGGATATAAAGTAGTAGTGCGCCATTTGCCCCATGAGGTAGGTTTTCGTTCAGGGTTTAATTCATATTTGGTGTTTTGTTTAAGAACATTTAATTACATTTACTGTATCTGGTTTTTGCATGTTAAGCACTGGTCATATTTATTCTTACTTTATGGGCAAAGGAGAGCAAAGGGTTTATCATAGTGAATGTCCTCTTTATCAAATCGAATTATTAACTAATGGTTGCAATTTTACTACTAATCGAAATATAATGATGATTATAAAATGTTCTAGGTGGCTGATCTTCTGTTGGTGTTGCAATATCTGGAAGCACAAGACCCCAATGACAAAGAAACTTGGCGCAGCAGGTTTGTGCTCTTGCTGTGGTTGTCCATTGTGGTTATGATACCATTCCACATGAGCCGCTTAGATGGGTTTACTCCTGGAACTGCAGGTAGGAAAACTGGAGCTGCTTTAATATATCAAATAAAACATTAATATTTTATTTAAACTTGCTTACTTATCTTCAGAATAATTTATACTGAGATTTATTTTGAAAATTTATAACACATAATTGAGTAATGTTGGTTCATACTTTTCAAAAAGATTATGTATGAAAAATCAAATCACAAATTAATTAAGATAGAACTTATAAGTAAAATTATTGGTCATCCAATTCAAACACAATAATATACCTATTTGAAAATTCAATTCTGCTATTAATTTAGTTACAATTAAACTTGCATTTTTCAGATGAAGGTACCTCTAAAAAAGTAACAGTCATGGAAAGGATCTTGAATGTTTGCAAGACTTATGCTTTGAGCCGAGATGCATGCGCCGAAGCCAGTGCTTTCTTAGCTTCTAAGTTTTTGACCAGGTAATGGGTAAGATGTGATTTAAATTGTTTGAGTGAATTGACAATTTATTTGTCAATATCAACTCCCAATACTATTATACCAATAATATAAGTAACATTCTGCCGAAGAATCTGGAAATACCATATCACAAACTATTTGTGAGAGAGAGTTGCAGAGAGAAAACCATATTCTATTATTCATAGTTTTGAATGCACATTCATTAATTAGAAGCAAACAATTGTTTTAACATACATATAGTGTTACCTTGTGGCACATTGTACATATTAATTTCAAATTTTGCTATTAACAAGTGTCTAGAAAACAGATGGCAGCTTAAACAACTATAGTTTATTTTATGAAGCAAAACTACACTATTAAACTGATACCTTTTTTTTTACTTCCTAGATCTGATGTAAAAGAAGTATACCTAAGTGCTTTCTTTGAATGGGCCTGTGAACTTCATTCCAATTTACAAGAGGAAGAAAATATACATTATGGTGTACTCGCTGCAGCCGCTGCTGTGTTGAAACATGGAAAAAGGGATGACCTGTTGCCATTCGCCTCTAAACTGTTAGATTGGGTTACAAAACAGAATTATCATTTTTCTAAGGCCATGTTAGTGAGGAAGTATGGGGTTAAAATTGTACAAAGGATTGGTAAGTAAAAAGTCAAGTGTTTTTTATCTTTTGTTTTAGGTATAACTTCGCATGTAATTTTTTTGGTGTTTAAAAATTCAATGAAATTTTGATTATTGAATACGGCATTATCTAATTGATGGTATTATGATGTGTCTGTTCATAACCCTGCCTCATAAATCTAAAAAATCTGCATTCATTATTTATTCATATATAGTATTATACAGGGTGCTCAAAAAAGTATTTTGGAAAAATAAATATTCCAGACTGTGTAAGTCTTCAACATTCGACAAAAAAAACTATGCAGATAACGCACGGACCTTGCGATCAGCTGTGAGGTAGTTACACAACAGAAAAAACGTAAATATAGATAAATAGATACCTTCCTACTTACTGGCATACACAGTTTTTCCACCCATTTAGCAAACAAGCACTATGCGATCAACGGACAGTCGCGTATTACACACACAATACAATAGATAATAACAAACACTGGTAAGTACTTACTTCAATACCATTTTTTCTTGGTTCTTATTAGAAGTCTTATTGGTCTGGAGATATAACTTAGAAGAAACTTAAAAGAAACGTCAGCTATTTCTGCAGTTATTTAAATTGGCGTTTCCGAAATTGAAGTCCATTTAAAAATAATCTATAGCTTATTGGTACCGGAACATACGTTATCTGGATAGGACAACATCTGGACCAACATCTGGACCGCGCGCTTTGTCTCTAAATGTTTAGTGGTAAGGCTACAAGTCCAAATAAAAAACTATTTTTTGTAGTCTAATGGTGAAGACTTACTCATTTTGAACACCCTGTATATTATATTACGTCTAAATTATTTTTATAGATAGGATAGATTTATTTATATGTTGGTTGGTTTGTTTTTATATGTGTGTTTACAAAGTGATACATAGGTACATACATAGCTATTTATAAATAGGCCATATTGTTTTTCAGAAATTCCCAAGCGACCGTTATGCCAGTTACCCCACATATTTAAGTTTCGTAGCCATTGTGTATTGTGTGGTTGCAAACCATCGAGCCTCTTTCAAAACCAACTTATTAAACATTCTACTTAGGTTTAACATATCTCCGGCCCCGGGTAGCATCGTTCCGCTACTCGGTGGGTGCGCGGCGGCTGGCCGTGAATCTCGGGGCCGTGGTTGGAGACAGCGCGCCTCAAGCCCCGCCGTGCCTTCACCAGTCCGAGCATATCCCGCAAGAGGTACCCTGTCATAGCGTTAAGCCCCGTCAGAGGCCTCTTCTATGGTAACAACTCTTACACCAGAACTTCTGCCCGTCACATTATAAAAAGAAGAAGAGTATTCCTCTAAAGTACTGATGTAAGAAGCTTGTAATTAATAGAGTGCTAATGAAATGAAGTGTTAATAAACCCGCCATAGTCTCATTCTGTATTATTTTTCTCAAGCAATGAATTAAGTAGTAACACAAATAAGTTTACACACAAATTAATATTATTTACAAACATTTTTCACATGTTTCTCTTACTTTTTATCCTTATTTTCAGGTAGAAGATGTGGTAGAATTATTACTGCGCTCTCTACGCGACGACGATACCGTGGTGCGATGGTCGGCTGCTAAAGGTAATAGCGATTTTGATTCTTTAGTTTATAAATAAGCTGTCCATAGTAAGTGATATTTAAATACATATTTTATTTACATATTATCCTCAAATTTTGTAATTTTTTACTTCTAGGGATGCAATGTAAGCTTAACTTTGCAGAACCATAGATTTTAATTAACTTCGTGCTGTCTATTAAGTGTCCTGATAGGTTAGTTGTTTTATAAATTAGTAAAGCGGGTTTTAAGCTTGCGTGGTTGACTTTTTTTCAATTATGTTCTGTGCTGAAAATTCTTTTGCAATTATATTGCGAAAGCTTTCGAATAAATTGGCTTATTTATTTAACTCAAGTACTTTAATGATGCACAGTCAAAATCATGACGAGCATACTGAGGTCTTGCCAAGTTGCAATCTGTGGTACCCCTGAGATATTAAATTGCCATAGAAACAGACGCGGACAATTCGTCACCCTTCTTGATTACCCGAACTGGTAAAACTACCCGATCAAAGCAACTTTGAAAAAACAAATCATGTATTATAAAAATACGAATTTCTATCCTATAATCTATTTATGTATATATTTCAGGTGTAGGCCGCATCGGAGCTCGTTTACCAGAAAGCGCGGCAGCTGACGTTTGCGAATGCGTCTTGTCCTTGTTTGAGCCGAATGAGCGGGAAACCGCCTGGCATGGAGGCAGCATGGCTTTGGCGGAACTGGGTAGGTTAAAGATTATGTAGGTAAAATAAGGAAACTGTTCTTATAGCCGTTCGATATTATAAAATGCTAAAAAAGAATGATGTGTATAACACACACACGTAGTAATGACTGCTAATTAATGACGAAGGCCAAAATTTGTTGCTTGTTTACACAGTTAACAGATTATTTTTGAATAGCTTAACTAATAGTAAAACTTCTCATCACAAACCTCATTCACATTGCAAATCTTTTCTCCCTCTGAACTCGCAGCTGATATAACAGTCATCACACTAACTAAAGCTACAGAAACTTTTTAAGCAGTTACTTGAAAATAGCATATCAATACATAGCTTTTTTACTGGCATGACAGCCATCGAGCTTGCCTTATAGCAAAACCAACCTCTAGTACCACTCATTTCCGGATTACTATTATTTGAATTGCTAACTAAATCAACCCTTTTCCATTTAAAACTAGCTCATACATACAAATAACCAGCGTTTTGGATTACTCACAAATATTGCAACATATGGCTGAGCCAGTTTTTTAAATTTGGAATTGGATTTGCGTTTGTCTTTCGTCTTACCTTATGGAAGAAGGCTATTCACTCTACTCTTGAAGAATCCAGCACCATATGGCAACCTTTTTTATGTACCCTTTTATGTCTTTTATGAATTGTTTAAAATAAATCTTTTTATGTCTTGCTTTTTCATTACAAACTTTTATAGCGCGTCGCGGCCTCCTCTCTCCCTCTCAAATCGGCACTGGCATAACAGCCATAAAGCTCGCGTTAGAGCGCGATGAACCCCGCGCTGCCTGCGGCGGTGGCGGGGGACGGGCGGCGCGCGACGCCGCTTGCCATGCGGCTTGGGCATTCGCACGCGCGTATGACGCGAAGGCGTTGGCCCCTCACGCCAATGTGTTGGCCAATGCTTTAATAGCTACAGCGTGTTTTGATAGAGAGGTATGTTGTAGTTTATTAAATGCATAGCAAAATAAGATATTGGTAGGTTAGGTTAGTTTAAGATGAAACTAGAATAATTGTATTAAGAATTTTATTTTGTACAATATTAGTACTTGTGTAATTTGAACAAATTATCGGTTAAAAATTGAAGACAGTACCTACATAATGTTATATATCACGCTATGGTACCAATGAAAAATACAGTAGGAACGTAGTAAAATTATTACGTACAGTGAAATATTTTCTAGAGTCATCATGATATATAAAAAAATTCCTAATCTTACCAAAAAAAATACTAATGGCATTTAGTTAGCAATATATTTATTGCCTTCAGAGGTTACTCTAAAACTTTAATTCCCAGATAAACTGCCGCCGTGCAGCCTCAGCGGCCTACCAAGAAAATGTGGGTCGCCACGGCATGTTTCCCCACGGCATCGACATTCTTACCACCGCCGATTTCCAATCAGTCGGCCCGAGAACTAATGCCTACTTAGTGGTAGCGCCCCAAGTCGCCAACTATACGGAATACACGCAACCGCTTATAGAACATCTGATCGATTTGAAAATAGAACACTGGGACTGCGCCGTTAGGGAACTGGCTGCTAAGGCGCTTAATAAATTGACTGTGAAGGTTAGTTGTGTTTTTTGTTCAACGAAGGTTAATCAGGTGTAAGTGAACTTCTGTGGTAATTGCATAATAAGACGGAGAAGGGTAAAAATATCACGAAGTCATGCTTAGGCTTATCGTTTCACGACATAGAAGGTTGCTTAAGATAAGAACAACTCACTAGTGACAAAAAGCGTTGTTTGTTTATTAGTAGGTCAAAACATATGAAATTGGCGTTTTATAAGGGAGGAACATAAAGCCAATTTAAAAGAAAATATAATATATTTATTCAATCAAAGTATGTACCATTGCTATCTATGCACTTTTGCCATCTCATAGGTAGTTCATTGATTCCTTTACTATAAAAACCATTCGTACGGGAACCAATAAATTCTTTGAAGGTACTTTGGACTGCCCCATCCAATTGAAGCTTAGACTTTCCAAATGAAGCTTTTGCTGACAATAGAGATCTGCCGTGATCGTCTGGCCAGATTTAATAAAGCTGTAGTGAACGACACCGGCACTAGTCCACCAAACGCTCACATGTAATTTTTTGAGTAAATTTTCGCTTGGGGCAGGATTTGGCTGGTTCGCCAGGGTTCAACCATTGCGATGAGCGTTTCGGATTGTCGTACAGTATCCAGTTTTCATCACAGGTAATGATTCGATTAAAAATCCATCCATTATTGTGCCGGTTGAGTAATGTAACGCAGCAGTCGACGCGCGTTTGTCGGTTTGGTACACTCAATTCATGAGGTACCCACCTCTCAAGCTTTTTCACCCACTCAAGCTACTTCAAGTGGATTAAAACAGTTTTGTCACTGTTACCGCCGCCTACAGCTAACTCGGACGTGGTTTGCGATGGATCCGCTTCACAATAGCCTTCAATTCTTCATGGTCAACAATGGTCTCCGGCCGTACACGGGGCTTGTTCTGCAGGTTGAAACTTCCAGAAAGAAAACGTTATAACCAAAAACGCACTGTGTTTTCTTTTGCGACACCGCCGCCATAGACAGCGTTAATAGTTCGAGCCCTTTCTGCAGCACTGGTGCCACGGTGGAACTCGTGCTGGTAAATAACGCGATATTACAAGCTTTCCATTTTGTAAACTAAGTGGCGCAAATAAAACCAAAAGAGGAAAAAAACAAATGAATTACGGTTTTCGAAACACAAATGCGTGAGCAAATATCTGTATAAATTTAAAATTGGCATTCTCAACCACAGAAGAGATTTTACAGATCAAAGTGGCCATTTCGACAAAACGCCAATTTCATATGTAAGTACCTAATATTTGAGATTGAGAACACATTATGTATTAGATAATCAATTCGTTAGTTTTATACGGTATTTATATATGGAAACATAATTTTTTTCTTTTTATAATATTCAGAAACTATTCAACTTATCTATAACCTATTCCGACCTATGACATTTTTTCCGAAGAACATTCAGGAATATACAGGATGAAAGGAAATTCGATACATTCCTTTTAAGGGGTTGTAGTTGAGCTTATTTTCAATAATTTGGATGGACAACATGTGGTCTGAAATTATTATTTAACAAGTTTTACGCATTTTGTGTTTTCTTAGAATCCGATTTCAAACTCTAAATTGATGTATTTTCTAGAAAACCATAAACAATAAGATTTTATGTTTTTTTAAGAATAATTAAACAAGAAACATATTTAAATAACAAAACTAGTACCAAAGGTACAAAAAATTTATTATGTTTCTAAAATGACAATTGATTTCTAAGAAAACTAGTTTTTCTTTACAATTGGCAAGCCATTGTGAAAAAAATTACTAAGGGGATTTTGTATACAAATTGCATAAATAACTTGAATTTGGAATATAGCAAACAATAAACAAGGTTTTGTGTGGTAAGACCTTATTTATTATTTTTAATAACCAACCTTATTTCAATTTTATTTTTTATAAATGAAACTAATTTGACTTCATTGACAACTCGTGTAAATTTTTACTTATAATTCGTCTTTGCTAGGTTAAGGCAATCTTTTTATTTATTTTTAATTTATTTCTATATAAAACGATTTTTATCGTTTATTTTCGGATCATTATGAGAGAAGTACGTATAAGAATAATTGTATTTTATCATTTAGTTTAAATCATTTAATCTTATATTATTATAGTAATTGTAAGTAAGGTTACGCATAAGCGTTCCCTGGGTGGAATATTTTACTCAAAACTTAACTTCTTCCTGTGTTAATGTGTAAGTGGGAAATGTCTTGTAAAATGGCAAATCTTTTTATACTTTATTCGGCATCGCGACATGACGCTGCGTAGTTTTGCATTTTACAATATAAAGACATTAATTGCGCACATTCATTTTTCACACCATAAAATGATTCCTCCAAGGTTGTTCTTAAAAATATTCGTTAACGCTACCACAGTGAATGATATTTGGTGCAGTCGTGAAGAAAGTATAACGCAATTCAATACGATGCGTTGTCTTTAGTTTACTGCGCAGACATTTCAGAACGTCCATAAAGATGTACTATAGCATAACATATATATCTAAAAGGTGCCCGGAGTTTTTCTAATCAATATGACCTGCTATATCTAATCTTTTGGAAAGTGGCGATGGTACACGCGTTTGCAGATGCACTGTATTTTTAATAGTTCCTAAGAAAATTCGTCTAAGGAAATATAATTCTTTTGCCAGCTTTTTTATTTTGTCCTTTCTATAATTATTTTCAGATTCCGGAATACGTGGCTACGGTAGCCTTACCGAAGTTAGTAGAAAAGACTGAATCTATAGACTTGAATGTTCGGCACGGCGCTATTTTGGGCATTGGGGAGGCTATGTTTGCTCTCTCGCAAACTACTTTGGAGAACGGTAAGTCGTGTTGTTGTGTTGTTATTACACGTTATATATATTACGTTGTCTAGCATTTATTCGAAGCTGCATAAGTTGATTTTATAATCAACTTTCCCGTTGCACTTTTCACGTAAATTTTTCATTACTATAGGGACATTACCCACCGTCCATTTGGTTTTACGATAATAGTTACACGAATCAATTCTTGCTTGACACTGGTTAGGCATTTGCTTACAAGGTGAAAACCTTGAGTGTTGAGTCTGAGTAAACATAAGGTTGACGTTATGGAGCGTCATATATCGTTTTAGTTAAATGGGTTCACTCTTATGTGCGTTATTTTTTTTACTAGTTATCTGGATTTATTTATTAGGAGGGCCGCTTCTCGTTAGGTTCTTTTTTCTCTCGAATTCCTTATACCGTATACGTTATGCTGTGTATCATGTTTATTCTGTATTGTAATTGTATTGTAAAAATCCCCTGCTAAAATATTTTAGTAGTACCGCAACATTCTGCTTCTGTATAAGAATCTACGAAGAAGAAGAAACGAAAAGGCGCCTTGTAGTTCTTCGTCGCAAACTGTTACATCGCGTTAAATTATTAGGTTCAACAGTAAATATGAGATGAAATGTTTGTGCACGATGTTATTCACTGGTATAATGTGTGCATGGATCGTCTAATGTGCGCGCGCGACTTGAATGCTATATACACTCGGTGTATATTATAGTCAAGCATCGACGGTATAACGTTGGCTATAGAGTAAGGGACCCTACCCACATGTTCGGGTCGGCAGTATATGTGGAGCGGCAATGCCTCGATTATATATTAACTTATTCCTCTATCTAGCTAGTCACATTTTTGTTAGGACTTGTTTTGGATTATGTTATACGTACATAACGTGTTTAGTTGCAACTTACAATCTTCCACAATATTAATATCTCTCAATAACTCATCTTGCAGGTAAAATGGCTACAACGATCGTCCCCGAACAAACTTGCAAATCCATTCAATCGCTAGTATACCGATTGCAATCTCGTCAACAGTTCCGCGGCCTAGGCGGCGAGTTGATGCGCACGGCTTGTTGCAGTTACATTGCACAGATGGCGTTGGCGCGCACGCCGTACCATGCCACGGAGACTGTCGGTAAAGTGGCGTAATAATTGTTGTTACCTGTGATATGCTTAAGCGCAGATCTCCGCTTAATATATAGCTAATTTTCTAGTTCGATTTGTAATAGCTTTTTTAAATTTGTCTTCCATTTTACCTGTAGAAGACGTCAAAGAAATGTCTTTTTTTCCATGTTATGTAAAACTTCCATGTTATGTAGAAGATATTGATTCAAATTCAAATATTTAATTCTCAAATTTTTTACTGATTTATTAATTACTTGTTCTCGTTGACGTTATATAAAGCATGACTCTACCACCACTTCGTAAAAACCTTAGTGAAGAACTGGCAAGAAACTTCACGGGTATCATTTTGTCAAAACAAATTTACAATAACTAAATTATGTCTATACAAAATAATTCTTAACTGCACCTATTGTCGGCAAGTCTCCCTCTCCATATACTATCGTTCACGGGATAAACGCGGGATGCAGCCAACCCCCTCACACAAACTTTTGAACCTATTTAATTGATGTGTGGTCTTACGTAGTCTCACAATTTTAAGTATAATTGTTTTATTCAGCATAATTATCCTAAAACTTCTGGCTTATTTTATCCTACACAGATGAATGGCTTAACCTTATTGAAGAATGTTTATCCCATGAAGTTCAAACCATACGAGATAAGGCAGTGCATGCTTTGCCGCTGGTATTCGCCGAATATTTAGCTGAAGATAATATGATGTATGGCGAAGAAACGGCTAAACAAAAACGGATGCATTTAGTTAAAAAGTACTGCCAGCAATTGGGAAACTCGGGTGTCAATGGATTGTTGATGAGGATGGGGTATGCCAGAGCTGTTGGTTAGTTGATTTTAATCTTAAATAATTTGAAATAGGTTTTATATGTATTGCATAAGCATTCTGGTGGACGTAAATTATATTAAATTACTATGTAAAATCTTAAGTATATTATGACATTTTATTAAAGCATACACACAGAAACAATCATATACAAATAATAAATAATAATTAGGTATAGTATCAATTTTCTACCAGATGGGCATCCAGCAATTGTGTATTATTATAATACGTGTAAGCTCAATCACGCGAGTGCTGACAGGAATTTCATGGCATTAAAATTTGTTCAAATTACATAGCAGATAACTATTACAATTGCTCCAGATTAAATACAGATAAAAAATATATATTCCATTTCTTAAAAAGCTTTAAATCACAATAGTAATAATTACAGGTAAAAAGTTTATATTATAAAATAGTATAGCTTCTATATATTGAACCGTAGTTTGACACGAGAACGTTCAACCCAAATCTTCTACAAAATGTTATTTCACAGGTTCACTTCCAAAGTTCATTCTCCTAGAAAACCAAACTTTAATCATCAAATCTCTAATCGAATGTACGAAAGTGACAGACACCACCCAAAAGTGGGCAGAAGCTCGACGTGACGCTGTCATTGGTTTGACAGATGTCTGTCAAACTTTGGGAATTGTCAATGGAGTAGAAATGGATATTGAGGAAATATTTCAAGCCTTACTGTCATGTTTGACGGAGTATACTGTGGATATGAGAGGAGATATTGGGGCTTGGGTTCGGGAAGCCAGTATGACGGGTGAGCATTTTGTTATTTTGATAAATAATAATAATAATCCCCAGACAAATCCCTACACAACTGATCATCATGCAATTTGTCATGACATTGTCAAGAGTACGCAAAAGAATGAATCGTCTTCCAGTGAGTAACTGTTTCTGGCGAAATGCGTTTTAACCCTCGGAAAAACCTAGTTTTGAAGTAGAATCGAGTATAGAGACTGTACTGTTTTTAACTGACTTAAAAAAGGAAAGATTTGGATTCCTGATCTTCAATATATTTCGATTTTGTAATTAGAGATGAATACTTTTTCTGTTTCTTCGCATTCAGAGTTGAAGCTTAATAAACATCTAGCAATTATAGTAACTCGAAATCGAATCTAATTTTATATTTTCTATATTAAACGAATGTCTACAGGTTTACTATCAATTTGTCGTCAATGCGCTACCTCAGCGCCACACTTGAACTCTCGCGATGTTATAAAGCAAGTGATGTGTGAGATCGCCCAGCAGGCGCTCGAGAAAATTGACAGAACGAGAGCGCATGCCGGCAGGATATTCACTACTTTGATTTATAAGTAAGTTGGCTGATAAATATGTATTTATTACATTTAATAATACACTGGTGAACTATCAATTTGTTGTTGTGTTAAGCTATCTAGAAAATTAACAGAAAATGATCCCCCATTTATGCAGATATTCATGCATAAGTATAGATAATATTATGTTCGGAGTATCAAAAAAAAAATTGTGGTGCTAGACTTTCAATTTAGGTTAAACGTAAATAAAATGCCTTTAGAAAACTACTAAAACGCTAATGTTGCCCCAAAAAACACTGCCTGACCCAGTGCCCAGTGAACCTAGAAACATGTAATTTTGTACAGGGGTTCCTTATATAGTGTGTACACCAATTCCCTAAAGGGCTAAAATCACTTGTTATCCAAGTAAGTACACAGATTTTGTCCATTTATGTATTCAGAAATATCTACAATAAATATAACCCTAACCCATTCCCATTACAGCGACCCAACAATAACCAACATACCTCATCACGAGGCTCTAAAACGCATATTTCCAATGGAGGAGGTAGAAATTCAGCCTACTCACGAAAACGAGGACAAAACCAACCAATCGGAGAACAGCAACGTGGTGTTGTGGCTGTTTCCGGGACACACGATGCCGAGATTCGTGCAGTTACTGCAGTTTGAAGAGTACCGGTACAATGTTGTTAAAGGGTTGGTGGTTAGCGGCGGAGAGTTGACGGAGAGTTTGGTGAGAGAAGTTCTGACTGCTTATTTCTTGGTTTAAATGAGTTTTTTATACAAAAGGTGATAGGATGTGTGATGAATGTTTACTATTGAATTATTTATCTATTCTAATATTTACATAAAAACAAAATCCCGCTCAGGAACCTCTAGTGAGTCATATTCTGTAATCATCATTATCAAAGTTTCACAATATTAATGAAATATTTTACACTGTCTCACCCAGCCAGACCTGAGAAGTTGTGCTAATTATGTAACCAAATACATATTGTATGCACGTTGTCATCTGCTGCCAGTGAGACTTACCCGGTTAATAAACGTCGTAAAAATATTGTACTAGGTTGAAACAAACATGTTAAAGATGCACACACGGAGGCCAGGTCTAAATTTCTCATGTGGTCGTTGTTTGGTCGGCCTAAATGTGGTATGTTGTATGATGAGATGGTAACAAGTCGTAAGATTTTTAAAGGAAGCTAAAGTGGTGTAAGAATAATCAGGAACAAATACGAATGGATGCTCTGGCATCAATGCATTCCAAGGGTGATTTTAGGCGTTTTTAGACAAATACCATGAACGTTAGACTATTGCGCAATATAATCTATGAGCAAGGGTAAGTCGCCTGGTCATGATGGTCTCAGCATCGAGCACCTAAAGAAGCTGGATTTCGTTTCCTCGAGTGGGCATTATTGTTTAATATGTACTTAGCCCATTCCTACTTGGCTCCAGAAATGATGAAAACAATCGTTGTACCAATTATTAAAAACAAGACGGGGGACGTATCGGATAGATCAAATTACAGGCCAATATCTCTAGCAACTGTTATCGCAACCGTGTGCTTAGTTCTCAGCTACAGCATGTCCTAAATTTACATGACGGGCAACACGGATTTAAACGCGGATTATCTACGGAAAGTGCGATACTGAGTTTAAAAGCACCGTCAAGTACTACACGGACAGGCAGATTCTTGTGTTTGCCTGTTTCCTGGACTTATCAAAGGCATTTGATCTTGTCTCGTACCGACCTCCTCTGGGATAAGCTAAAAAAAACTTGTTTGCCAAGAGATATTCTAAACATATTTCCATATTGGTATGGAAATCAGATAAACTGTGTAAGATGAGCGGATGAGTTCTCTGAGCCTTACAGGATGGAGTGTGGGGTGAGTCAGGGGGGGTTGACATCGCCCAACCTCTTCAGCCTGTATGTCAATGAACTGATCCAGGGGCTCAGCAGAATGCGTGTCGGTTGTCACATTGGTCATGTGTGCGTCAATAACATTAGTTACGATTTACGACATGGTGCTGCTGGCCCCCTCATTTAGTGTGCTTAGAAAACTCTAAAGTCTGCAAGTCTTATGCAGGTTTGCATGGTCTCCTGTACAACGTAACCAAGAGTACATGGTCTTTAAAGCTGGTAAAAAATGTCCAAAAGTCGTACCTTACATAAAACTTTATGGTGCACCTCTAAATAGAGTGAAACAATTTAAACATCTTGGGTACTTTATAACCGAAGACCTAAAAGATATGTTGATATGGAGAGGGAACGCAGGGCGCTGTCGATTAGAGGTAACATGTTAGCACGCAGATTTGCGCGGTGCTTGAGTACAGTAAAGATAACACTTTTCAAAGCTTTACTGCACATCCCTCTACTCGAGTTGTCTGTGGGCAGACTACACAAAGAAATCGTACAGGGCCTTGCGGATCCAATACAACAACGCCTTCAGGGCACTGTTAAAGCTGCCTCGTTTTTGCGTATGCAGAGGTGGATAGCTTTGATGCCATCCTACGTAAAAAAGCGGCTTGTTTACTACGCCGCATACGGGGCAGAGATAACATTGTTTTGAGGACGATAGCCGACAGCGGGGACTGTCCGTTTGTTGGCCACTTAAAGGACCATACAAAATGTGCTTGTCACATTTTATCTATTCTTTTATGAACAATCCTTTCGTATGATGATTTATCCTATCTCACTTGATAAGATTTTTTAGTTTAAATAAAATTTGTTTTCAGGTAAAACACACGACACAATCTCTATTTTCGTACCTAAATAGCCTGCATAAAGACAAGGCGATGTTAACTGCCGTTTGCGACACAATCATTAAGGTGTTTGCAGATAACATACATGTAAAGAGGATTGCCGGACCTATGTTCAACTTTCTGGATAGGTTGATGAGCTCAGGTATTTCGTTATTTCCTTTGTGTTATACAGATAACTAAACAAATTACTAACCATTGGCTTAACACCAAATGGACGGTGGGGCTAATACAAAATTAACGTAAAAAGTGTCCCAAGCTAACATACACATTTACAGAATTATGAATTAACTAAATCACATGAAATGTAAATTGTGTACCGTTGCATTACAGCTGATTATTGCTTGTCACAATTTTTAACCTTATGTAGCTGCAACTATTAAGTTGACTATATTCCGTGATACGACTTCATTTTGTACGTTTTGTAGATATATTTTTTTAAATGTCATAGTAAAAATTGTTACTTTTAATTAATCTAGTAAAATGAAAAAAAAAAACATATTTTAGAATAAGATTTTTGTTTCTTTTTATTTTTTCCAATCTGTAAAATTTCGATATTAAATTCATTTACTCTCATTTTACTTTACTTTTTAAACATCTTTTGGGTCAATATAACTTATATTTTATAAATAAATAATACAAACTTGCATTTTCAAATGGTGTCAAGTACCCAATTGTTGTTATTAAAGCTTGTCCCTGTTGTCCACTTGCATCTTGGTATTAGCCGTGTTTTCTTGATTAACTTCATTATTTAACTACAAAAAAATTAAACGTGTGGTATTTCTGTCAATGAAAATAAATAAGAACTTGGTTAGTGTTAAAAGTATTAAAAATATTAGGTCCATACCATACAATCGATGTCTTCTAATGCCTTTGCTTGTCGTGCTCATATCCGATTTTAAGAAATGATCCGAACAGAAATGGTGGTTTTCTGTTGGATTAAATTATTCCTCTTATCAAATTCAGCAATAATGCCTGTCATAACGAGCAGTTTATAGGATCTCAGTGAGAACTAAAAGAAATAACATTCATAATACCAAATTAAATATAAAAAATACAAAAAAATGTTTTTATACAACTTATCTACAATTATTGTTACAATGTTTCCGAAGATAGATATATTCTCACTAGATATATTTGACATATAGGTACTGATCTCTTTTTTATGTAGGGCGATGTGGTGTTGGCGAGGGATAGACACGTTTTTATTGTATATTTCATGATGCCTTTTAGATTAATTTAAATGTGTTAAATATTATGTTTTAAAGCTAAAATAATACTTTAAATTAATAAAAGTAAACTGCCAAACTGCCAATTAAGTTAACGGGAAATATGAAACACCTTCGTCTTTTCTAAATTACGTTAAGCCGTATGTAATCTTGGACGTGTTGGCGGCCGAAGGCCGAGCAAATAAAAACTGATAGAAAAAAAAATGATATTCTTAGCACTTTCTATTTTTGCTCGGACGCTATTGAACCCGAATTCCATTTGTTTGTAAGTCAATGTACTTAACAGATAAACTACGCTCTACAAAAAATGCCATTCCCACCGTTTTAACGATTCACTCCGGACGCTGACGACTGCTTGCAAAAATAAACTAACTAAAACTCGCAATAGTGCTTATGGCCGCGTGGCCATAAGCGAGCGTGCGTAGGGCTACCTCGTCCCGTCTTACTTTTTATTGCAATGATAAATATATGCAATAAAAGTATGCACATCATTTTTGGGCGTGATTCATCCATCATTCAGATTTCTGTAGATCAACCAGGACATTTTTGTTTCGGGCCTGATTAAGTGCAGATTTTACTATCTGCTTTGTGGTGCTAATAGGTGTACTTATGTAAACGCATTTTGTTATGGAGTTCCTGAACGCCGTGCGAAATTTGCGTTGGACTCAATGTCCTTATTATTCTACATGTAGAATGTAGTAGTTGCAAAATATTAATGATGAAGTGAAAAATAAATTATCATCGTAATTACGAATATTTTTCTATGTACATCAAAGATGTAGAACATATGTCAAAACATTTTCGAAAAAAATTCGCAGAAGGCTTAATTTTTCTAAACGCTTTTTGATTTCAGGCGCTATATCACCAATACTCGAGGACCGCGAGTCACAATTTGCAATGAATGTGTTCAAATATTTGCAAATGGAATTACGCGGAGGCAAGAATATTTATAAGTTGTTGGACTCTATCAATGTGCTCTGTCAGCTTATACAGGTGAGTTTACTTTATCTGTACTAATACTAAAAATTGGAAACTTGATTTTTTTAATTAATAAAAATTGAAACGACTGAACCGATTTCAATATAATGTTTTCACCATTAGACAGCTACTTAATAAAGTTTGTACAAAAGTCCCGTGGGATCAGCTGCTAAGAAAATGAAAATAAAGAGCTACTTTTTAGTATAAAAGAAAACACATATTAAAAATAATAATAATAATAATAATAATTTATTTCACAAAACAACTTTTTACATTTTACATTTTAAGTAAGTGATCGAAGTCATCTAGTAAGCATATAATGCCTGTGACAGGTGACAACGCGCTTCCGTAGCTACTAAGGGTACTATTAATATTACAATTTATTTATACATATAATAAATGAATTTTTATCTGAATATTTATTTTCCTCATGTATGTACTTTATCGCAACTATTTCTTTGTGATACCAATGACTCACTTTAAAATTAGCACAACACAATATATTTCAGTGCGATAATGCTTTGTCTGAAGGGGTGCTTGTTAAGTGTCTATGTGTGTGTTTATGTGTTATGTAGTAAGGCTTCCGTCTCCTCATAACTCAGAGGTTTCAAAAAGTTGGTAATAAGTTTTTTTATTTCTTTTGTGGTTTTACTATAAATCTCTACATTTTTATTAATTTTATTATAAATAATAATAATAATATAATAAATCCCCAGACAAATACACCAACTGTATGGCCCCAAAGTAAGCAGAGCTTGTGTTATGGATGACCATACAGTGAACTGGGGGGGATCCCAGAATAAACATACATATATAAATACAAACAACCATGATCCGAGAACAAACATCTGTGTTCATCACACAAATGCATGCCCCGGCCAGGACTCGAACCTGGGACCTTCGACGTATGAGGCAAAGCTACTTACCACTACACCAATCGGTCGTCATAAATGATTACCGAACGACTATTGTATTGCCTCGAAGCAAAGGTGGTTTTTGTTTTATTATTACGTGCAACAATGTCTTTTTTCCTTTATGGTTTATACTTGTGCTGTATGTGGTGAATTTGGGTTTTTAAAAATGGTGAACAAAATACAAAGCTTTCTCACTGACAGAACCTTGCTTATATAGAGACTATCCGTTGGAGATGTTCTTGGTTTTTTTTTTTTTTTTCGCAACTACTAGCTCCGTCAGGGAAGCTAACTTTATTCTTCGCTAATTCCTCTCATACCAAATCTCGCTTATATGCTTCTCGCACTTTCATTCCTCATACTTTATCTTTCTATCATTCATCTCTTTCACACTCTTACGGGTGGGATTCCCGTCTATCGTAATCTATATCGATCTACTTGTCAGCTTATATTTAATGACAGGGTGTAGGATAGGGGTAACACATAAAACTTTTTTATTTTGTTGGAGTTAATTTTTTGAGCATTTTGTTTACAATCTACTTGCTCTACAATTTTGCTCCTTTTCTTATTACATTTTTATATTTTGTTCTTATATTCTTTATGTATACAGTTGCTATTTATTTTATTTCTTAGTTACAATTTGTTTTTAGTACTTTGTTTTACATCTCCTGTTTTTACATTTTTATCTATTGTTTTATGCTAGGTTTATAAAATACATTTTATTTTTCCTTTCTTTTTCTTATTATTTACATTATTATTTTACAGTTTTTTATGCTAGTTGTTGCTTTACATTGTTTCCTTTATTTGAAGCTACTGTTCCACACAGTTTACATAATTAAAATATGTAGTTAATTTTCTACATTTTTAGTTCTTAACTCTAACTCACAATTTTTATTATAGACTATTATTTTATTTTACACATGATTGTACACTTATGACTATTTAATGGGTCTAATTATCCTTAATTACTATTTGTTTTTCCTTATTATATTTACGTATGTTGCCCTCAAAGTATTCTCTAAAATACTTTGTCAACATATTTTGCTTATTCACCTATTTTGTGTTTCCTAGTTCAGTATTTTGCCCTATTTGTTACGTCGTAACATAACCAAAGTGATGTATATTTGGTCGCCATATTTGTGTTTAATCTAATTTACCGGCCCAATGCACGCATGTGTTGTATCATTGGCTCTACCAGGGATTCCGTTCCGAGACGATGTGTTGTGCAGCGGTGAATTGTTCGTGCTTTGGGCACAATCAGAAACATGGTTTTGGTTTCTTTATCTATTAAGATATCGAATGCCCAACCAGCTTCCGTTTGTGACCCTTTTCGTGTTGGTGTTGTGTTCGTCTGGTGTTTACATCCGCATGCGATTTGTCTGTCCTCTACAGTTGGAGGGGGCAGACGGCTGCTGAGCGGGATAGTTCCGCGACGGCCATTTCAGCAGTAAGCCACTGATGCGCGAGCCAGCTCGTCCCACCGTTTCCGGATCGGGCATATCTGGTCAAAGGCGTTGTGCATATCCTCGTAGTTTTTGACATTGGCTTTGACGCAGTTAATACACTTGGCCGATAGGTCGTCATGGTAGGACTCGCAATCTTTTTTAAGATGCGGTCCTCCGCAGTGGCTGCAGAGGTCTTCCGTGTGTTTGCACATGCGTCTGCTGTGACCGAACTCCAGGCACCTCGTGCACTGGATCAGGGGAGATTGGTCCTCAACCCTGACCCTCTGCAGATCCACATGCAGCACTCCTCTCTCTAAAGTTCTCCTCCAAATGTTCGGTGAGACGCTCAGGACCACATGATTGGTTTGAGGGTTTCTCGTCCTTTTGCGGAACTTCACAACCACCCTATCTTCTTCTTTGTCAAGTCCCGCAAAGATGTTGCTATTTTGGTTCCTGAGCGCCTTTAATATCTCGTCATCCGAGTGTAGAGAGAGCACGCCCCGAAGCTGTAGGAGGGGATCCTTGTTGGCAACTTCCTCACACTATAAGTTGTCGCCAATCTCTTCAAGTCTCCGCCTGACCTTTGCCCTCTCTTCGGTCGTCCTACAGCTTAAGATCACCTTCTGATCTTTGGCCTTTCTCACCCTCTCCAACCGGATCCAGCCGTCTTTCGCGTTGACTGCCTCCCTCACTCTGTTCAGGACGTTGTCGCTGGTGTCGTTGTGGTCTCCTGACGAGACAACTACGGAATGCAGCGTCGTCCTTTCGAAGGCATCAGCTTTCGGTCGGCCCGACACCGCATCCGCGTAGCTGTCTGGTCTCTCCCTGTCCGTTGGCTCCTTTTGTTTCGCCATCAACTCTTTCAGTTGCTCCATCCTAGAGTTGTTCTCGGATAGGCATTCTTGCGTCAATTTTAATTGAGCCAGTAGATCGTCGTTTTGTGCTAAGTTTTTATTTACTGTTACTGTCTTATGCTCTTCCCTTCTATCGTGTGTCCTACTCTGCGCAAGTTCTTTTGCCATTTCTTTAACAAGATTATAGAGTCTATCACATTCCTTTATAATATCTTTCTTGATCTCTGTTTTAAGGTTTCTTGAAGCGTTAATTTGCTCTAGCGTCCTTTCTCTACATTCTTTTGCCTCAGACAGCCATTCTCTTATTTTTCTTTCAGGGCCAGCCTGACTCGTCTTAGGTGTTGTATAGTAGGGTTTTGGGACGGAGGTATCTGCAACATCCCCTGTCATTTTAGTGGGAGTCCTATAGAGCGCCATAGTAGCCGCGAAACGTCAAAAATATAAATAAAATATAAATAAAATGAAATAAAATGTATGATTTGTCTTAATAAATAGGGGTGTATAATGTCCCTATTTATTGTGTAAATATTTGTATAGTGTATATGTTATTATAAAATAAATAAATAAACAGTAAAATAAATAATGAAAAAAAATTTTTTTTTAAATGTAGAGTAAGGTGTTTGTTATTTCCCGTTTCGGAGTACCTGGTAGAGTCAATACATCCAACAACTAAATAAAACAATTGATTAATTTTTTATACAAAATAAAATAAATTTTTTTATTAGACTCTATGTAGAGCCGCAGTTTGACTCTATCGGTAGAGCTCGATCTACCAATAAATTTAATCAAAACCCCAGCCTGCTACGACCTTTGGTGCCCGAGTTAGGACTGTTTTTATCTTTTCAAAATGGCGGACCTATGGCCGTCAAAGTCAAACTGCCAAAATTTTTTGGTCACCAGGGGTCGCAAGTTCTGTTAAAGAAACTGTCCAGTTAAAACTAACAATTTAGAAATTTATAAAATATAAATAAAATAAAAATAAATAATAAAAGGGGTGGGGGGTGGGCAGGGGGGGTGCAGGGACTCCAGGGAAGATTTGGACTGAAGGTTCCGACTGAGAACAAAAATAAAAATTTTTTGTCTCTATGTAGAGTTGAGGGGGTGGGGGAGGGGGTAGTGCTCACAAAAACCAACCCCTCGGTGAAGGTCCCAGCTGGATCGGACCAGGGGTTCCGAAGTTACACCTCCTGAAAATGTCCAAAAAATATCTAAAACTATATTAGAGGTACTCTCTACAGATGTACCCCGTACAACATAAATACTTAAACTACAAAAATATTTTTCTAATTTAGGGGTAGGGGTTTGAAATTTTGGGGGTAGGTCTGGGAGGGATATATCCGCTCCTGCTCCTGCTCCGCTGTTTATGATGAGGATTTTAGGAAATTTACGTTGAGGGGAGAGGGATAGTGTGCGCACAAGGCGCAATGAAAAACGGAATTTTTAGAGGGGGGGTGTAACTGTTACGGTACCTGGAAGCTAAGGGGGTGGTTTTTGTCAGCTTCAAGAGGTTGGTTTCGGGGTCTAATATTAAGCTAGAAGGGCGGGATTTTCGGGATCGTATAGACGAGGTGCCAAATTTACTGGCAGTGTGGCCAGATTCTGGAACGGGGGTTTGCAACCCCAAAATTTTTCTAATTTTGTCCAAAAATCTTCCCGGGGGTGAGTTTTGGGGGTGGGTATAGGTAGATTACCCCCGAAACTGTTTCAGATCAGACTCAGATCAGACTGAATCAAAATTTCGTTATTTTCCCGAAATTCCCGCTCCTTCACCCTCAAATAAGGGTTACCAACTTAGTTGCGAATGGCGTCCGGGGCCCTTCGCAACTTTAAAAATTCCCAGAAAAATAACTATTAGTTCCAGGACCAAACTAATAGTTGTTGGCGGTAGCCAGAGAGTTCCCGGTTCGAATTCCGTGTCCTGTTTATCCCTACTGTGTCCCGCTGATTTTTCAGGAAAGACCAAAAATAAGGGAGGCTGACAAATTTCTGCAAAAGGGTTTTTGTATGGGCAGATATGATGAAATAGGGGTGTGCCGGGTATTTTTGGTCTTCCCTGGTCCCAGACAACAAAATCCTGGAGTTTAAGGAAAATCCGGGAGAAATTTTTTCACGGGGGGTAGGGGGGGGGGGAAACTAAAATGCTAAATCAGGTATTAATTATGTAAAAACAGATGAGTGAGATTCTCTGCTATCAGCTTTGCTAGTTTAAAACTTAAAATAATTTAGGCTCGTGGTCACAAAATGGCGGTCAAAATGGCCGACCAAAATCTTAAAACTAGAATTACTCAAAACCCTTTTATTATAAAACACCCGAGTTTGGGCTCGTTTAAAAGGGCTCGTTTCGGCCAACACGTTTATTAATATTTTACAATTTTAAAACTAATTTTACGATTTTTAACTCCCTAAAAACACAGTTTTTAAATTAATTTTTGAAAATAAAAATAGAAATAATTATTTTAAAAATCCGAAAAAATTTATAATTATTACTATATATTTATATGATTTTTTAAAAGTATAACTAAGATTGTAGGGGTGCTCCTTCAACCCTTTCCAACAACCCTTAAATTTTAAAAGTTAAATATCTTAAAAACTACTCGGTAAAAAATTCTAATTTTTGGATATGTTATACTTATCAACTAACTACTTCAGAACAAATTTTTTAAAATATACCTTATTGATCTATTTTTAGATTTACGATTTTTTGAAATTTTGTGAAATTTTGTAACTACTATAACTAAAAAACTATAAATAATATTAAAAATATAAATACTGTTTCGGGATGGGGCTGGCACGGCTCGTCGATCCAGATGGGTGGATGGTTGCTGACGTCACGGGAACTGCTACCACGTGGCCACGTGGTTTTTGTTTTTCTGGACTTTGCGTCGCCCTTGAGGGCGGAAAAAATCCAAAAAGGGTGTCAGGTTGTAGCCCTGGCTGGGGCGCTTCCGGCGACACCAAAATACTGGGGTCAAGCCGATAAAACGCTCGGCGTATTTTGTCAAAGTTTTTTGGAGGTTGGAAAAACCACTTTTTCCCACTTTGTACTTCGCACTTTCACTTTTCACAATTTTCACTTTTACCACTGTGTAGGGGCGATTTTTCTGCGTCTTTTGATATATAGCACTATATTGTAACTGCGAAAAAACCCACTTATTTCGATTTTCAAAGACTTTTTTCAAAGCGCGATCGGGCGTGGCAACGTTAGGCACGTGTTCTCGGGTCGGGGGTGACCACGGTCCTCTCGATGTTCTTGGTTTGAAGAGCATTACTTTTAATAAGGCGCGTTGTGCACGTTCCAATTGAAGTACTTTTGTTTTATTAGCTCCTCCCCAGACAGGGATGCAGTAGGTAAGGATGGATTGTACCAATGCTGCGTAAATTTCCCTAATGATATTTCGCAAAGAAGTTTGGGTGTTCAACCTCTCCCCCCGGGCACCACATGTCTTAAGGTTTTAAATATCCAGATCAGTTTCCTTACTCTAGCAGTGACTTGATCTAGATGTGGATGCCAAGAGAGCCGTTGATTAATCATTACGCCTAAGTATTTTGTTTTGTCCGTTTTCTCCATTTGCGGACAGTTACAATTAACTAGGTCTGTTAAGTGACTGCAAGAGTGAATTCTAAGCTGAAACGATGCGTCAGGTTGTCTATGGTTTTGGATACTGTAACAAATGTAATAAGTTTTTCAATTATTTAAGGTGAGTAGATTATCCTTTAACCATTTCGCGACACACTTGATACCCTGTTCCGCATTCCTCTGTACAGCAGTCCAGGTTTTCCCAGTGAAAACCACCGTAGTATCGTCAGCGTAAGAAAAATTCTGAGAATTCATTAATGTAAATTAAAAATTGTGTAGGTTCCAATACGCTGCCCTGCGGCACACATAAGACACAGCAGCATCTACACTGGAATATCCATTTAACCGGACCTTTTGAGTCCTCTCGGATAGATAACTTCGGAAGAGAGAAAGCGCAGATCCCTTTATTCCGATTTTTTGCAGTTTTTGTACAAGAATAGGGACAGAGACGGTGTCGAAGGCCTTTTTCAGATCAAGAAACACTGATAGACATTTATTCCCTCTATCGACCTGCTCAATTATTAGTTTAGAGTTTAGAGAGTGCAAGTACTACATCTTCCGTGGATTTTCCCTTTCTAAAGCCATATTGTGATTGAGACAGTAGTTTATATTTGTTTAGGTAGTTAATGAGCCTGGGGTTTAAAAGTTTTTCTAGAATTTTCGTAATGGCCGGAAGTACTGAGATAGGCCTGTAGTTACTAACATCGTCTCGGGCTCCACTCTTGTACACGGGAGTGATAACAGATCTTTTTAATGGAACACGAAAAACAACCTGCTGAAGACAAAGATTAAAAAGATGAGTAATAATGGGCACAAATTCTTTTTCCGCGAGTTTCAGGAAATTAACAGATATATTATCCCATCCAGGGGCACTATCAGACCTTAAGTCCATGAGAGTTCTTTTCACTTCTGTTGTATCACTTTCAAGGAGTACAAAAGAGTTAACCTGTTCCACAATTTTAGTACTGGTGCAATTTTGGTGCAATTTGGGGTTAGGGTGTATAATTTCTGCTAACTGTTTTCCGATACTTGCGTAGAAGTTATTTATAAAGTTGGCTGACTCCGTAGGGCTACTTTTAACCCTGATGAGTTCCTGATAAGTGTCCCGTGAGTCACTACAATTGGTTACATGTTTTACATTTTTCCATAATAGTTTACTATCCTTGACTGACTTTGCTAGTAAGTGCTTTTCATATGGTCGCCTGAGCTTTTTAATAAGGCTATTACAGTAATTTCTATAGTTTAAATAAGTAATTTTTAGTATGTCATTGTGACTTTCTGTCTGTACTCTTTTTTGTAGTTTATTCCGATTATTAATGCAGCGTAAAATGCCAGGAGTGATCCATGGCTTAATATTACGTTGATTTTTTGGTATACTTATGATTGTGGTGTTGTCTTTTATACATGCAGAAATTAGATTTATCAGGCGGTATGATAGAATTGTAGGATCACTGCAATACAATAATTCAGTTAGGTCTTTTTACTGAAGATCTTGAAGAGCTTTTATATAATCAATTTTAGTTTTCAGTTTAGTTATATGGTAATTATTAAATTTTTGTTTAGATAATGACATAAAAGTAGTAAGATGGTCTGTTACAGAGGTTTGTTAAACTGCTATGAATGCAGAGAATTTGTTTTTGTTCATTTTTAACATAAAGTGATCCAAACAGCTTTTTCCTCTTGTAGGTAGAGTGTGACCAGCAAGAATACCATATCCAGAGAGTGTACTTAAATAGTTTACTCCAATATTGTATTCATAGATAGGTTCGTCTAGGTTTATATTATTTTTTTTATATTAGTTTATAATATTTATATTGATGTCTCCAGTAATAACAATACTTTTCCGTGCAGTTTGGGTATCTAAGTGTGATGAAAGAGAGTTTATAAATTCTGTAGCATTTTTTATTAGACGGGGATCGGTAAATACATAATATAGTGTTATTAAATATTACCAGTTGGAAAGGAAGCATGAGTAAGTCTTATTTCTGTAACTTTAGAAAGAATGGATTGTACCCCGTCATTTTGGTTTAGTTGGTACGAGGTGAAGTAGGAGTTATAATTATCAAGTTGAGGTATATGCTTGTTAGAGATAAGTCTAAATTCAGTTAAAACCAAGACATCAACATGGAAAGGTATGTTAGACAATGTTACCAGGAAGTCATCAAAGTTACGGTATATACTACGTATGTTTTGGCTTATTATAGTAAGGTTACTATTTTTAATTTGCTTATAAGAAGAGAGTTCAGCACAGTTACACTCTATTGCATTTGCAATCTCGATATTATCTATCACATTTAGGTTGTGCAAAGAGTTATCCATTTAGTTCAATAGTTATAAAAAAGTACGTCATTACAAGAGTAGCGCTATGTAGAGATAATTCTTTATATGAGTTCGGGTCTGCTGTATTTTTGAGTAAGAAATATTTATTATTTTTATAATTTTTGAGTGTAGAGATTTGACGGATGATTGTTGTGTGGAGAGAGTATGTGTTAGGTTGTTTGTGTTCGACTGATATGTATTTAAGTAGATTAATAAGATATCGGTTTCAGTTTTAGTATGTGTTACAATTTTGAGTCTGATTAGGGTTTTCAATAGTAGTAAAGGGTAGAGTAAACAAAATGAGGAAACAAATTTAGGTAGAGTTGAGTAAAAATACGATAATAAAGTTTTTAGTAACGTGCAGAGATCATTACCTCGGGCTCTCAACTTGATAGTGAATAGTCAAATAGCACTCGGTACTTCATGCTGGTCTTTCAGGAGTTTTTGTATTTGAGTTTCATTGATAATTTTCACAATTGGAGAGCGTTCATTTTCTCGCACATATATCTTTCCATATGAGGTCCAGCAGAATTTGTACATTTTTGACTTAGCCAGGTCTCGCGCTAAAAAATACAAGAGCGCACCTTTTGGAGTAAGATGCTTAGTACGTTTGGAGTAAGATACGTATATACTGGGGTATAGACGTCTATATTGTCTTCATTCGTTTTAAATCCCAGATGTTTGTGACATAGCTTAGTTTTCTGCTTGATATTAAAATATTTTACCGATTTCAGGATATTATTCTTTTACAGCGTTGAGTTAGTTTTGACAATAACTGTAGACAATAAATATTGCTTCAAGGCAAGACTACGAAAACCGCAAATTTAGAATTACGTCTAAGAAGCCTCAGCCTGACCAATCGGTTAATTGTGAAATAATTTTTAAAAACGTTCCAGTAATTCGAGTTAATCGATTATATCTTTCAAACAAATCCATCCTCTTTATAATAATAGGTTCCTAGTCAAGGTTCCTACCAGCTTATATAATAGTCACCTCAAAGTACAGAATATCTTCATATATTTTCTAGGTTGGCGGGGAGGTGTGCACACGAGCTCTAGGACAACTAGTGATATACCTGTGCTACGCGGACCGCTACGTGAGGCGCTGCGCCGCTGCGCGCCTCTACGAAGCCGTCACGTTGTATGGCGACGACAGTTCAATGCCGCTGGGGAATTTGGACAAGGTAAAATGCTCGTTTTCTACATCACGAAACCCACAATTTTTATGGTATTGACTACGAAAAGATCCTCACTGTTTATGAATAAATCGAGCCGCTGCGGTACTACGTAAGAAAGTGAGCAGCGATCATCGTGCAATCATAGCTAAACGTCAAAAACTAACGTAAAATATTGCATACAATTGGTTTCTGGGGACTTTTTGGCGGCAATTCGAGGAGCGGCAAGTCGTGCTTGTCTTTGATTTTTCTTTTTGTGTACATTAGTTAGTGTTTAGTGTACAAGGGTGATAGTGTATTAATACTCAGACATGTGCATTAAATGGAAAACCCAATGAGGAGTGTAGACAGTGTTTTTCGTTTTGCTCCAAGAAGTCTGCTTGTTGATAGTAAAGTCATGCTATCACTTTACTACTGAGTTTTACCTTCATCGTCTTCATTATCGTACATTATCACCATAATAAAAGAAGAAGTAAATAAAAAGAATATAATTTATATTTACGCCAGATCAGGCTAAAAAGAAATTCCTTTGCCTTTCTAATAAGATAAACGTTAACAAAAAACGTTTTCGCTGGTACGTTACATAATACGGTTTTTATGGCAATTAGTGATTGAAGAGCAACAATGGCGCGATGTTTACTGTAGCTTTGCTATCGCAAGTTCCGTAACAGGCCCATCGATTTCACCGGCTGGTAACGCGTGGGTTAGTTCCGCGAATTTAAATTTACGAATTTTATTCTAAAACTATTTGTGTGCATTCACGTATTTGTGTGTAGTAAACTTACTACACGATATTTATTGGTCAACTTATTTTACAGATTATGTCAGTCCTAGCAGAAACGGACTGGGAACAAGACGTAGCGGAGTTAAGGCCCATCAGAAACGAGCTATGCGACCTCATGAATATCAAGCGACCAGTCTTAAAACAGAAGAACCCTTCATAATAATTCACAACAACATTTGCCTGTGTAAACGCTATTTTAATGCTTTTAAGGCACTCTATAACGAAGTGCCAGTGCCTTTTGGGACTCAGTCCCGTGTAAAGCAAGATTAAACGACTAATAAAATAACAAAAATATTTTTATGTTGCTTATTATACATGTATTCCATTAATACTCATTCCAAAAGTGAAGCATTTTTGTGCTAAATTATGTTTATCAATTTCAATATGCGATTCGAGAGAAATATATGTTTTATTTATTTATTTTTGTCTTTCTTTTAGTTCTTCTTCAACAATAATATCCTAAGTGCGTCTTCATTAAAAAAATTTTGTTCTAATGTTTTGTATGCGTCAGAATGCGCGGTGTACCATAACGAATGGGGTCAAAATTGTGGCAAATAACTACCCCAGCACCCCTGCAAAGTTTCAAGTGTTTATATCTAGCGGGGACACTCAAGCTAGACCAAAAAAAATAGTGTTAATGCTTTGCTTGTAAAATGTACCTCATGAATTTATTAACAAGGTCCAATGTACCTCAACCATACAATCTTAACAAAACACACTTGAGATACAAATTACGATACATCGCCTCGTCCATCCAGCGGTGCCCTCGCTTGTATTACGCTCAGAATAAATAAAAATAATACTGATCGTAGCTTGTCCCAAAGTACCTCTCGATTTATGTATCAACTCCAAGGCATCTTTAATAGAACAGGAGAAAATCAGCAAGAAAGTTTTGTCTTTCCAGCGGGGTCCTCTGTAATTATTAATACGTGCAGAAAATGCACACCATTCTTATGTAGTATCAATGTACCTATGAAGTCGTGATTGTAAACGTATTCATAATTATTCCGTGCCACCTGCAGCTAAACCCTCAGAAAGAAAGGAGAAACCCTAATATATTTTATAAGATTTATAAAATTATAAAATAATTGCCATAATTCAGAAGATACTAGTAAAGAAATTGAAGTCAATATATATGATTACATAAAAGGTAGTTTTGCAGTTAACGAACACAGTGCAACCACAAAAGTATGGTCAGCAAACTCGAAATTTAACATTTTGTTTCGGTAGTAATGGTATAATTATAATTTAAAAAAACTTTTGTTATTAGGAACATGACGTATTTATTATTTCGGAACATGTGATATATTATAAGAAAGAAAAAAATAAAATCAGAATTAAAAAAATATAATCAACAAATTATTATGATAATCAATAATATTAAACACATCATATTTACTGTAATTATTGCATTGATATTATATGAATGTTCCATCAATTATTGACTCACATATATTATGCAATTCACAGATTTTTCCCATTATAGTTTATTAATACGAAACCTCAACATTTACAACCACGCAACAGTAAAACTTTAATCATACAGTAAAGCTCCACGCCGTAAGGAGCATAATTAAAATATTTTTGTTTAATAACTTATTTATTTTCATTAATTACACCTTACTCCGATGATGGAGCAAGGTCAAAATATTGTTTATTTTATTTCTTTTATGTCATTCGATATATTCAAATGTACATTTTCTTCTTAATTTATTTCGACCTCTTTACTAAAATATCGCGGCAAACTGACGTGCTTGCATTGCGGAAAATAGCTGTGTTGTTGATCTTACCTTAGCTAAAGCGTCTATTACCTACATTATTTTGTATATATGTATAATAAAGGTTAAAAAAACTGCTAAAATTTGGTAAATCGTGAATAACTGTAAAGTACATTGGTATTACATAAGAATGGTGTGCATTTTCTGCACGTATTAATTCAAATTACAAAGGGCCTCGCTGGAAAGACAAAACTCGCTCATTTTCTCCTGTTCTATTAAAGATGATTTGGAGTTGATACATAAATCGAGAAGTATTTTGGGACAAGCGAGGGCCCCGCTGGCTGGATGAGGCGATTTATCGTTATTTCTATCTAAACGGTTGAGGTACATTGAACCTTGTTAATAAATTTATGAGATACATTGAACAAGCAAAGCATTGCCACTACTTTTTTTGGTCTAGCTCGAGGGGCCCCGCTAGATATAAACACTTCGTGGTCACGTGACAGGAGTCCACTTGATAGTTATGAAAACATTCAATCATATCCAACTGTTTCTCAGAGCGTAGCATTCAGTTCAGGATTCAAACAGAAAGTGCTGACATTGTCTTGAGCTTGAAGTCTTGCAGCTTGTTGGATTAGTAAATTAAGTTTAATTTTCGTTTAGGATCCCATGTTGAAGAAAGTTCAAAATGACTCTAGCTTTATCCTAGACTGAGAAATCGATGAATAAATGATAAGTCACATGGTTTTTGTAAGTTTGCTTAAACTGTGGAGTTCCAGGCGTGACGCTGCCGCGCAGCACCAAAAACTTATTTAGTTCTCGGACTTCACAACTTGGCGATTGGTCGCTATTTTTACACAAATTGACAGTTTGGTGACTATCCAAGGGTGAAGCGCTACTGGGCTTTCTTATATTAGTATATTTAGTAATACGACAAGTCACACTGCACATTCGGCGAGTTTTAGCTTTCAACATATAACATCTACAAATTAATTCTTGTGTCTACATTTTTTTCAAAGCTCCTGCTAAATCTTGATCCTTACGGAACTTAGGTTTTTCAATGTTGCCTCTTGAAGAGCACACTCGTTTATCATTTAGTATCTATTTTTGCCACTACAGAACCGGCTACAAAAATATGGAGACCTCAAATAAAAGTTTAATTTAAAAAGTACAGAACCATTGCGACTCCTCAATGCATACATGAAAAAAATTATATTTTATTGATATGATATGGTAATTTTCATAGTTTTCCGTTTCCGACGTAATAAAATTTTTTTAGTATGTTTGATTGTATCTGTTATAAAGAAGATAAATGCAATAAATAAAATTCGGAAGCTTTTGTTTGGTTCCTCGAAAGCTACTCATTTTTGCGACATATTTCCGACAGTATGAATAAATAGTAATGCTCAGTGGACGATACCTAATAATTTAAAAACTACATTTAACCACATTTAAAACATTCTGCAACCTTCTGAAAAACCTTTTTTAATAGGGGTACGCCCTTCTTCTAATAAAGACTTCCTGGATTAATGATGATGTTTCGATCGCTCGAATGTATTTGTAAATTTTATCCAACTTACAATTTTTTTTTAATAAAAAAAATTACGATTTTACATAAATTAAGAGTAACAACCCTGAAGCGTAACTAGTTACATAAAAGAGCTCTAACCACATCTATAAAAAAATTTAATTATTTTACATTTAAAGGGACAACCATAACACTCGAACAAAGTGCTCTACATGTTGTTATTTAAAATAAAACGGCCTAGTTTCACAATTGCTTTAGTAGTCCATAAAATTTAGATCCAATTCAGAACTACCTATAAGTATGCTCTTCATCCTGGTGCACACGTAAGACGAAAAAAGGGAGGACAGTTTTACAAGTATACCGACCACGAGTACCAAGTTTTTTGTGAAATCGGTGTACTTCAAAACTTGGTCCGAACTTAGTAAAAATTTTAATGACATGGCAACAATTATCCTAAATAAAACAAATTACGGTATGGGCGCGGGTGCTACTTACGATCAGACGAACCGCGTGCCCCATCGTTGGCTATGATAAGGTAAAAAAACCAATGGCAAAATGCAAGGTATTTTTTATGAATAGTAACATTAATATTAATTTGTGAACATTTCTGACGCAAACTTTAATAAGTAATTGACACTTTTTTGTTGATATCTAAAAAACGGTTGCTTCAAATGGATTTAAAAAACATTAAATAGTGGAACATATTGCGCCGCCAACTTCATTTAAAATTATTTCCTCGAGCCCTTGATTCAAGTCAAGATTCGTCTTAAACCAAAGTATCCATTTACTTTCAATCACTATTTTCAAATTTGTATGGCATTGCGTCCATCAATTGTAGTAGCTCAAATCACTTACGGTGTAGATGTTCCATCATATATTATGTGAAGGTGGTGCGGTAGCACCCAGCGAAGCACCATTATTAAAATAAAAGAGTCCAATAAAATAAAAATAAATCATTAACACAGCTAACTGTTTTGTAAAACAATCTACCTGCGACATAGGTGTAAGTAGGTAGGAAGTAAAACGAAGCCTTAGGGGACGTATTTTTGTATATTTGATATTTTTCGTTGTTCAGGTGGAAATAAATAAATATTTAAATAAAATCTTTATTAACTATTCAATATAAATGAAGCTTTGTACTTATCACTGTAAAATCTACTAATTATACTAGGTAATAATAATTTATGAATCTATTTCCCGATAAACTGCAACTGAGCAGGATCCTGAGGAGCCTCTGCTACCAGGTCCGCCCAGAAAGTCGCGTAGTCCTTCAACACTGTGCCCCTGTAAAGGAAAATGTAAATATTTAGTATGTTTAGCTTTATAAAAAAACATTTTTAAGTTTCTAGTACAATCTCAGCGTTATTCTATTACAACTAGATAGAACTAGCTAGGTTAACAGGCATTACTTTTCATGTGATTCAGTTTGGCCGTTTCAAATATACACTAATGTGAATAATACCGCAATTTGCGAACCAGATTCAATATCAAAGAGAGTTGATGGTCGAATGGGTTCATTTGACACTACGTAAGGTTTCCAATCAGGTTGAGGCCAATCTTGTCAATTTAACCCATCCAAATATTAGGGGTGCCTACTGTCCAACCTCAACTTAATGTGTATTAGTTCTAAGTTTCTCATAGCTGCCAATAGATGGCATATGCGTCGAATTAAATCGCATAGTTAAGTTTAACAATCATGCAATAGGGTGTAAGCTGAATTTGAATATATGTGAATTCGTTCCTGGATACGGTTGTATTATTTTTGACCTTATTGGACCCTTAAACATGGTCCAGCGAGCCGGATAAGTGTAATCTTAGCGATTAGCGAGCGGTATCAAACGGTGGTGTCGGTGACCTGCCTGTCTGGTGCAGTCTTGCCGGACCAGCATATATATTATACTGGATGCAGTGCGCGCAGTTTGGTGTGGCAAGTTGAGGTGAAGACCCTTGGTGCCGTCCGGTGGCGCAGGTGCAGGTTAAGTTAATAGTGCAGTGAATTGTATAAGTGAGAAAACTGTAAGTACTTTGAACCTTATATACATTGAAGAATTGACTAAAAAGTATCAAGCAATTTGAACCTTATTTCGTTTGAAGTTTCAACTTAGAATTTCACTCCAGTAGTTTCGACTTAGAATAATTCAGAAAAAAGTGATACTACGAGGAGTCTGTGACTGTTTGCGTGCGGTTTTAGAATACAAGCCCAAAGACTTAGAAAAATACAGCAAATTCCTAACACTTAGAAAATTTGGCAATTTCTGGACTTATAATATTTATAAATTTTTGGACTTCTAACTAAAGTATTGGTGCTTCAAGATTTAGTGGTTATTAAGATTTAGTTTGTAATTAGGTGTTAGCAAATAAGTTGGTAAAACATCAGTCTTTCTTATACAAAGTAACCTTAAATACTATTGAATTGTTGTGAAATTGTTTATTGAAAGGTTAGCTGAAAATAATTACATTATTTAAATAGAAGTTTAATGCAAATCTAAGTTGTTTGTACTCTGGTAAACCATACATATTAATTAACTGATTTATTTGTAAGTGCAGTGTAGGCATATACCAAATATGGTGTAGTTGTTGAGTGACAAGTTTCATTGGCTTTGATTGTTTGGTTTACAATAAAAAATCACATTTATAGCAGGAGATTCAAATTGTTGTTAGTATTTATAGTGATATTTAATAAACAAAATGGAATCTTTGTTTAATTTACAAGAAGATATAAAACAAAAAATTATTAAGTCTAGAAGTAACTTTAAGAAATCACCTAAGGAGAGAATAACACAATCATATATAGAAGCTAGATTAGAGAATTTAGAGAAAGCTTGGTTACAATTTGCAAACACTCATACTAAAATAATAAGTGATTCCTCTAAATCTGAACTCACAAAATCTTCTTACATTTTAACAGATGTTTATGATCAAACTGAAGAATTTTATCTTGAATACAAAAGTGATTTGAAAGAATTATTGTCAAAATTTATAAAAAATAGTAATAATTGCAATACAATGTGTGGTATAGGTGAAAGTCAAGGCATGTCAGTTTCAGTTAAATTACCTAAAATATGTATACCAGTGTTTTCTGGAAAATACACAGAGTGGACTAGTTTCAGAGATTTGTTTACATCACTAGTTCATAATAATAAGAGTTTAGATGATGTTCAAAGATTGCATTACTTAAAAAGTCACATATCTGGAGAACCAGAACAACTATTGCGCCAAGTGCCAATTACTCAAAGTAACTATAAGATATGTTGGGAACAATTAGAAAAGCGTTATAATAATAAAAGATATCTTGCTAATTGTATTTTGAAAAGGTTTATGAATCAAAAGTCTTTAACATCTGAATCATCACATGCTATCAAAGAACTTTTAGATACAACTAGTGAATGTTTAAGTGCTTTAGAAAACTTAGATATTGATACATCTTCTTGGGACATAATGGTTATTTACATAATTGGCTTAAAGTTAGACAATGAATCAAGGAAAATGTGGGAATTAAAAATAAGTGAAATTAGTGATAAATTGCCTACTTTCAAACAATTTCAAGAGTTTCTTGAGCATAGATTTAGATCTTTGGCATTTGTAGATAGTAAAAGCACTAAGCACAACTATGTAAATCGTACACCAAATAATAATTTAAAAGTTTTTCATGCAACTACTGGTATCTGTCCATATTGTAATGAAAGTCACAAGTTGCATGCTTGCAAGAAATTTGCTAAAAATAATATTGATACACGCCGTGATTTTGTCCAGACTCGGAGTTTATGCTATAATTGTTTAGGTCCTCGAAACTCAGTAAACTCATGTTTGCATCCAACGAGATGCCGCATATGTCAAAAAAAGCATCATTCTTTACTTCATCAATCCAATAAAGGTCAGAAACCTGTAGAAGGTTCAAGCAGCGCTAGCAGCGCTCATCAGGCAACTGATTCGTCTACCGTATCCAAAGTAGCTTTATTGCAGGGCGATTCCAATCAAGCAATTACAAGTTGTTTCTCAGACATGCACTCACAAATATTGCTGGCAACCGCTTTAGTTAATATTGAGTCTCGTACAGGCAGAAGCATAACATTTAGGTCCATGTTGGACCAGGGGTCTCAGGCTTCTTTTATCTCTGAGTCTGCAGTGCAGTCTTTAGGGTTAAAGAAGATTCCAAGCAAAAGTTATGTTTCAGTGTTGGGAAGTGACACGAGTCCCGCAGTGGTCTCCAAGTCTATTGTTTACATTAAATTGCAATCACTTCACGACTCCAGTTTTGTTATTCGAGTAAAGGCTCATGTTTTGAACAAGCTGACTAATCTTCTTCCTAATAAAAAAGTTATTGCTCAATTGTGGTATCAATTCACACAATTGTCGTTAGCTGACCCTACTTTTGACACTCCTAATAAGGTGGATTTAATACTGGGGGCCAAAGTATATGGTCAAATATTAAAAGAAGGTTTAGTCAAAAATACTTCAGGTTGTCTCATAGCTCAAAACACCTCTCTGGGATGGATAATATCTGGAGAGACTGATTCAAGCAGCGCTGATGATTCCGTAATGTGTAACAATACAATTTTTACCATGCATGTTCAGTTAACTGAAAATGATCTACTGCGACAATTTTGGGAAATAGAATCGGAACCATCTGATGTAAAGGCTAAAAAACATTTGACCCAAGATGAGCAACGGTGTCAAGAAATATATGCAAGCACGACCACTAGAGATGCTTCCGGTCGTTACGTAGTAAGACTTCCTATTAAGGAAGAACCTAAATGCACACAAGGCAATTCAAAGGAAATTGCTTTTAAAAGATTTTTGTCTTTAGAACGAAAGTTATCTAAAGATTTAGACTTAAAGCGCAGGTATTCTGAGGTATTCCATGAGTATTTGGCCTTGGGTCACATGGAAATCGTACCAGCAAATGAGAAAGAAAAATCAAATATTTGTTACTTACCTCATCTTGCTGTAATACGAGAAGACAAAAGCACGACTAAGGTCCGAGTAGTGTTTGATGCTTCCTGTCAGGGTGATAACGGTGTCTCGTTGAATGATGACTTGTTAGTTGGTCCAACTCTTCAAGCTGCTCTTAGACACATCTTAATGAGGTGGCGGACTCATCCTATATACTTGTCCTCAGATATAATAAAAATGTACAGACAAGTAATAGTGTCTCAGAATGATGTTGATTATCAACGTTTATTGTGGCGCGATAATCCCGCAGGTGAAGTACAGCATTATAGACTTTTGAGGGTTACCTTTGGAACATCATGTGCTCCATACTTGGCCGTTCGTACTTTACAACAAGTAGCCCATGACGAAAGACATGACTTCCCCGAAGCAGCTGAAAGGGTGTTATCAGACTATTATGTCGACGATTTTATGTCAGGTTGTGGTAGCGTTCAAGAAGGAAAACAGTTATACAAAGAAATGACAGAGTTACTTGCTCGAGGAGGTTTTGAGTTGCAAAAGTGGACCAGCAATAATGAAGAGTTGATGCAATGGATGACAGAGAAGGAGAAATTAAAGAAGTTTACACAGAGGAACGATGTCACTGCAAAGAAACCTGTAACAGAAATAAAACAATTGGTTGATAAAGAAGACAGCAAATTAGCAAAAATATTGGGGCTTACCTGGGACCGATGCAGCGATGCCTTCAAGTATTCAGTGATATTACCTGAGATCAACGGACCTATAACTAAAAGAAAGGTTATTTCTGATATATCTCGGCTTTATGATCCTTTAGGTTGGTTTGCACCTGTAATAATAAAAGCTAAAATATTTATACAAAAGTTATGGGTCGCTGGAATACAATGGGACGAAGAACTTACTCCTCATCTCTTATCGGAATGGAGGAAATACAGAAGCGAGCTCGCACAATTGACGAACTTCGAGTTACCTAGATGGATCCATACACGACGTAACGATAATTGTGTTGAACTTCATGGATTCTGTGATGCTTCCAATGAAGCTTACGCAGCAGTTGTATATATTCGTGTGGTAGATACTAGTGGTAATGTCTACGCCCTTCACTAACAGCAGCTCGATCTAGGCGTCCGCCCACACGCAATACACCTGCACCATCAACAAACGGATTCAGCGAGGTAAGTTTGCTTTTCTTTGTAACTGACCCGTGCTTGTTTATGCTTTCTATCTCATTCCTGAAGTATACGCTTTGACATTGCTGAATACACATAATCAGTGCTTCCTGCAATTCTTTGCTTGTCAACCATTGGGGAAACTGGCCAGAGTGTGCTTTGGTTGCTTTGAGCTTAAATCTATTACACCAACTGAAAACTCTAACGAGTGTTCTCAATGTTGAAAACCTTTCCCATAAAGAATTATCACAATTTATGCTTACCATGGCTTGTGCCTTGACCTTTCTTTCTTCAGAACTAGTATCATATGCCTCAGTCTTATTGCAATTAATTTCTTTATCATTTAGCCAGATAGGGCCATTCTTCCACATGTAAAGATTCTGCAGTTCTGACGGCAAAACACCACGCGACGCACAGTCTGCAGGGTTTTCTTTGGAATGGACGTGTGACCACTGTGATCTATCTAGACTGTTCAGGATCTCGGACACGCGGTTGGCTACAAATACTTTCCATCTGCTGGGATGACTACTAAGCCACGCAAGCACAACTGAAGAATCTGTCCACGCATACAGTTGTTTTTTAGGAATGGCCAGTACATCAGACACTTCCGTGAGCAATTTGACAAGCAACACCGCCCCGCACAGCTCGAGTCGAGGAATGGAAATCTGCTTAATCGGTGCTACTTTTGTTTTAGAAGTAATGAGTTGGACGTAGACAACATCCGATCATTCTTCCATCTAAGTCACACTTAACAGGTTTAGTCATAGCTGACGCTCATGACAAAACCCTACATGGGGGTCCACAAATAATGATCAATTACTTGAGGGCCAAATACTGGATTATCGGTGGGAAAAATCCAGTCAAGCACTTTGTTCGTTCCTGCGTGGTTTGTATGCGATACGCTGCTCAAAAACGAGAACAGCTTATGGGTCAACTGCCTCTGGCAAGAGTAACGCCAAGCCGACCTTTCAAGCATAGCGGCGTAGATTACGCCGGCCCTATCAATGTTAGAGTGTCTAAAGGTCGGGGCCACCACGCATATAAGGGATACATCTGTCTATTTATCTGCATGGTAACCAGAGCCATACACCTAGAAGTAGTAAGTGACTTGTCCGCTAAGGGGTTTATAGCTGCTTTCAAAAGATTCGTGGCAAGGCGTGGTCATTGTGAACAACTCTTTAGCGATAATGGTACCAATTTCACAGGAGCTGCTCGTGAGTTGAATTTACTCTTAGGTCAAGAAAGATCTGACCTAGTGCCTGAAATAGCAAACTGGTTGTCTTCAAATGGAACTGAGTGGCATTTCATACCTCCCCACTCTCCCAACTTTGGAGGGTTATGGGAAGCGGGAGTTAAATCCACAAAGCACCACCTCAGGCGAGTTGTTGGCAACTCTACGCTCACTTTCGAGGAGCTGACTACTGTGCTGGCTCAAATTGAGGCTTGTCTCAATTCGAGACCCATGTCCAGTATCAACACTAATTCTGATGATGCAATGCCACTAACCCCAGGTCATTTCCTGGTGGGTGAACCTTTACTGCTTCCTCCAGATGCCAACTACATAAATTCCAATATAAGTAGTTTGAAACGGTGGCAACTCTCTCAGCGCATGGTGCAAGATTTCTGGCGGAAATGGTCGCAAGAATATCTTACACAGTTCCTACATAGGTATAAGTGGAACAATCAGACGCCTGAACCTAACACAGGTGATGTTGTGTTGGTGAAGGAGGATGATCTTCCTCCAGCCCGGTGGATGTATGGTCTCATTGTTGAAAAACATCCGGGTGTGGACAACATAACGCGTGTAGTTAGTGTAAAATGTAATGGGCATGTAATTAAAAGACCAGTATCCAAACTTTGTGTATTACCAGTCACTAAATAAATAGGCCAGAAAGGCATTTATTGTTTTTATATGTTTCTGTAACGGAGAATTGTATTGTTTAATCAAGCAGTACTATAAGTAATTAAAGTTTAGCCGATTAACTTTTATTGATAAGATGTTTTATAATTTTAAGTAATGTAAAATCAAGCTTAGAGTTTTACAGTCCACTTAGACACATGTTTATTTTTAAAATGTTTAATTCTAATTTAGTTGTACCCATTCCCACCACTTATATCATTGTTTCTACATAGTTCAAGCATGGTGGGCGGTATAAGCATGATTTATGTACCTACGGTCCATGGTGGGCGGTATGTCCAACCTCAACTTAATGTGTATTAGTTCTAAGTTTCTCATAGCTGCCAATAGATGGCATATGCGTCGAATTAAATCGCATAGTTAAGTTTAACAATCATGCAATAGGGTGTAAGCTGAATTTGAATATATGTGAATTCGTTCCTGAAAAAACACCTACTCTCCGATAAAAAGAGCTGATTTAATTTGACACTCCTTTTCCAAAGTGTAGCAATTTCTGACCATAGGGCTTCTGGGCGTGACCATAAACGAAACTATAGCACAGTCAGCTTCAAAAAGTTAAAAGTCATCGCAAAGATTCGACGGTACTTTAGGTGCCACAGTTAAGGTTCGATATTGTATGGAGTCATTTAGAAACAAAAGAAGCCCAACTTATTATCGACAAAAAAAATCACGTCTTCGAGATTGCACAGTCTCGAACATATTCGCAAAGTCGCTAGTCTATCGGTTTTTTAAAGATTACATAAATTACGGAACTCTAACCCTTCCTCTGTCAACCAGGCGTAGACAGAAGTTCCACCCGCCTATGGTCGGCGTGCCGAAAATTCGATCAAAACGTCTCGATAACTCCGTTTTTGGTTCGTGTGCCCAAAGAGTGGAACGGTATGCCTTCGTCTGAATTTTTTTTTCAGATAAACATAAACATAACCCTGGCTTTTAAACGATGTCTAAATAGGTATTTCTTAAACAGGCGTGCCCCATCCTCGTCTTCATCATCAGCTTCCAGCAGGTGATTTGGTGGTGAAGATTGGAGACAAATAACTGATAATTTATTACAAAAACACAGTATGTACATTATATTAAGGCCCTTTTCACACTCTGCTATGATGAAAAATTTTAGGATATCAAGGTTTAAAGGTATTTTGGTCTGCCTGTTGGTTTTTAATGACGAAGAGCTTCTAACTCCAGCTCTTGAAATGTGGAGATTGTGTGTTAGGTTCTTGGGTCGCGCGTTGTCATGCAGGAGCAACGGAGATGTCTAAGCTGGTTGCAGATGTACGAGCATCTTCATCATTGTGTTCAATTCTTCACAGTACACTTCTACAGTAATGCTCATTAGGTTCGGTACGCTAGACTACCAAAAGACCACCAAACAGTGATCATCACTTTTCATTTAGGGCATGGTTTAAGTGCTGAACCAGGATCTTACCAACTTGCTAAACGGTTATCAAACAGAATGCGTTTGCGTTGCAGGTGAAAATATGGTTTAAAATTCTTTCGTTTTTGTGACTGTTGAGCAACTAAAGGCAGACGTCGAAGCTTACATCGCGCTGGATCATTAAGTTCGTAAGGCATCCAATTAGTCCGGTGACGCTAGCCTTAGAGGTTTCAAAAATGTTTATATTTTTTGGATTTTTGCATATAGTTTCTAGACCTTTCACCATAACGAATACATACTTATTCTTTATTTTTTATTTTAAAGCGTTATGTTTTCGCCACATTTAAATCTTTTTCGTCATCATGGACACGTTAAAGTTATTAGAGAAATATTGGATAGGTGTTTTCGATTACGCTTAGGTAATTTATTTTTCATATAAGAAGCACATAATATAACTACATCATCCAGGCACGTGGCAGTGTACATTAGAATGTATTAATTAGATTTGATAATTTTCTTACACTAGACAAAATAAGATAAAGATAATCGGTTTGTTCAACTTATAATGATGAACCAATCTTATTAATATAATTTACGCGTAAGTGAGTTTGTTTGTTACGTTACACGTAAACTGTTTAACCGATCGTTTTGCTTGTAGGATACGGGAGCGAAGCCATGGCCTAAAACTAATGAGTAAATAGGTAGTGGTAGTGTTAGAAGTTAGGCTCATAACCTGTGGGGACAACCCCTTAGGGAACAGTATCGTTTTCATCGTTATTTAATTTTAAGAGAATTCATTTAGTCAAGATTAATCATTTGGTACCTACTTGTTTGAACTTACAATATTCATGATCCGGTTACCTATAAATGACGTAGCTTAAAGACGTAACTGCTCAGATGCGTGAAGCACATTTACTCCAATACTTTTATCCATTAAAAGGAAGGCTAAATCTTCGATAACACTATTGTCACAGTACAGTAATGCCATGTGAGCAAGTATATTCTGCAATTATTTTCTGTTACTACTACATAATCATAACATCTTTTAAAGCTTTAGTTAGACATAATTTGTCTGTTGTATCTTCTATCTCGTTGCTTTGCCACAACAACCTCAATAACTCTACCTCATCATGGGACGTCACCCTCACCCAAGTACGAAGGCGGTTTGAGGAAATTTTACTGTCTATAATATACGCCAACTGGAAGACTAATTTAGACTTTACTGAAGTACCTTAGAAAAACTTCTTAGATACCACATGTATCTAAGAAGTTTTTGACTGAAAGACTTTGCGCACATGGTGTAAGTAAGGCTCCGACGCCTCAGCTCGAGAAGCTAGTGTATTTATTTCCTTAAGCGACAGCTGCTCGAACGATTGCAAAAAGGAATTGATTCAGGAAAATAATTTATACGTAATTTTCGAAAATCATCATATTAATATGCAATATTAATGATCCAATGACCTGAACACGCGTATACAGATAACATTTTCAACTTGTCCGGCTAAACGCAGGTTATCGTTAGGTCGTACATTTAAACGCCCGTGTATGACAAATCGCCTATTACACAACTGGTATTTTATGGGTTAAAGTGAAAGGCAACTCCGCAGCTGATCCATTTACTGCCGAATCCTAAGTAATATAACCGTTTTAAGCTGTTTATTTTGAATATCTCAGGTGTGATTATTAGTCTGAGATCAAAATCATTCATCAAATTATCGGGTCGAGGTCTTTCTTAATGACTTATTAAGCAAGAGCGTTGATTAAAATCTTACAACTTATATGTATTACTTCTAAATGTATTATCATGTTATTAATTTATTGATTGTGAAATAGCCATATAAATATGTATGATTTTATTGATAGCGCTATTCTTGTGGCTTTACTCCTTTAATTTTACCTGAAAACTCTTAAACCTCATTGACGCAATTTTTAAAGTAAGCAGATTAATGTAATGTTTTTACAAAAACCCTGATTAGAGTGAAAATAAAGGCATAAGTGTGGTAGATTAGTAATGTTATTTATTTACAAACGAGAATCAGTGTTGTGAATAACCACTACAATAAGTAATGAGTCGGTAAAAACTCAAGTAAATAGAACGTTCTGGATAAAAAAATCTGTTTTTATTTTGATTTTATTAAACTATGCATAATTTTACTCATGGCTGTGTTTTAACGATTGTATCTCAAAACCAAAACGCATTTCATTGTTTTGTAGAAATACTTACATCTTTTATAATTCAAAATAACTATGGAGTATTTACTTAATTTGCAGATACCAAAGAGTATCTACTGAACCACTAAATGGTCAATAACGGTATTTAACAATACAGGTTATCTCTTGCAAATGATCCGAATAATACTTGCACACATACTTGTACATATTTTATGGATGTTATGTATAGATTTAAAGAAAAATAAGCAAAGTTAGTCACTATAAACCTACTTGTTTGATTTAAAAATTCACGGTGTGAAATGTTAGATTAAGTAGTGTAAAGAAGATAAACGGTAGATTTCGGTTAGCAGTCTAAAAAGTATTTTTTAGTAAGTCTATTTAATATCCGCTTAAAGGCATCAACTGCAGGAAAAGGCACTCTTTCAAGGACCTCCATTCCGTTTAATAATTATGCCATGTCAATTTGTCTTGTGCTGTAGGGAATTGAACTAAGTAATGAATCCATTTTATGGGAACCTGTGTTATCTGCATTCTTGGACGAAGTCACCACTCCATAACTATCTTGAGGTTTGAATAACCTGTTTTGTTTGACACATGCTCCATTAGAAATGTAGGTAGGTATGTAAGATATCTAAGTAGGTATGTTTTAGGGGTAGATTAGTGGGCTCCTGAAATATAAACCCTTGCCCCCTACCAGTCTCCTTGTCGAAAAATAAAGAAACTCTTTTTTTTGTATAATGCATTTTAGTGAATAATTTTTTTAACGCGTACTTACTGTTTGATTATGGATAATTATAAATTAATTATATACTTATTATTAATGTTATTATCAAGATTTGGAACGGTTTGTTGGAACTATGCTGGAGAGATTTTAACATAGGGCAAGTTTCGAACGAAATGAAACCTTTTCATTATGTACACACACTAAGTAAAAGGTTATAAAACATGATTTGTCGTGAAGTTGTAACTTCGATATCTCGCGCAACAACCTAGTTTTTTTTAAGCAATTGAGAACCATGTATAATGTTTTTCAAGTGAAGAGTGAATAGGTACCTCTTGGACAGGCGTGTATGATCCTCGTCTTCATCGTCACTTTCCATCAGGTGAGATGGAAGACAAACGCCTGCTAATTATTAATTAAAAAAATTTTTTTTGAGATATACATCTGGGATGAATTGGGTCTGAACAGTCCATTTGAATAGTCGTTTATGTAAAACTTGAGTGTGATTCCGATCTGCCTACTTCACAAACTTATCGTGTGAGACAACTTTAGTGTCAGGCTTGGTCCAGCCGCCTCTAGATCCCCCACAATCCTCAGGCCTCTGGCTTAACTACTGTTATCTTGCAACAAGAATCAGGGCCAAAGGCTTTGCCTGTCGTTCAAAGCACGGAAACACTCCTATCCTTAACCACACTCCTTCACCACTTAACCACTTCCTTTATACATCTACCTACGGGGTTTTTCTATGAGACAGTTGAATCTGAGCTCTTTCAGCTCCCTTTGCATGGCGAGTATAAATTGTTAAAAATATTTTAATAAAATGCATAAATTTTTTAATCTGCGGCTCGATTTGTTTTTTTACATGGTTGTAATTCTCGTCAATAGCAATATTTATGTTTTAATTGACGCTTTACCAATAATATTTAAACAAAATACGATCAACATAAAAAGACAGAGGTAGATAGGCAGGCATTAACATTACATTTATATGTATCCTAAATAAAACATACGTAATTTGGTATTTTATGAAGTTGATGGCTAGCAACAAAGTATTATCAAAAATAAGTAAGTATGTATTCCGCCTAGTTATATGTCTGTCAAGGTTAATAAACAAGATGAAATTTTTTAATAAGTTGATAAGAAGATATTTGCAAATATTGACAGTAAATAAGAGAATTAAAGAGTACCTATTTAAGCCGAATGATGCAACCATGTATCCGATTTCGCTGAGACAATCAAGAGTAAATTTTTTATTTCTATTGTGATTATTTGTCTTGGAACTAAGGATAACCCTTATAGATATCAAGAAAATATCGTACACAATACACATTTGACCGTACACGACATTTAATCAAAGTAAATACTAATAGTTTTTGTATCACTCGTTTGTTGTGCTATGTTAGTTCGTTAGTTAGTTAATTGAAAAATGCAATCAGCCGCGATTGGTGTGGCGGCGGGCTATTTCTGCCAGTGTTGCATATTGGTGGAACACGGCACAAAAAATAAAATAAAACTTTGCCTAAAAATAAATTCCGCTGGGTATTGAGATATATTATAGGTTGTTATACTATGTTCGATAACTTTACTATGACTTTGACATTTAATATTTTCATAAATTTTTCACACGTAATAACGCAGGATAGCCAAAGGACTGTCTACTAGCCGGCAATTTTTGTAGTAGGTATAAGACAAGCAAATACTTTAAAATTTAAAATTATAAGTGTTCCATTACATAAACTTAATAAGAAAATTTCCGGTATTCCACAAAGTTAGTGATCTTCTCTTTAGTAAAATTAAGTGTATTAAAAGGCGTGCGTTTAAGTTTAACAAACGATTCACAATTAATATTCAACAAACAATTGTAAAGCATAACAGTTGCAAGCATTATTTAAAAGTTACCATATATAAGATGCTAAGAAATGCTTTTTGTTTTGACGTTGTGTCCTTTTTTAACCCCCGGTACAAAAAGGGGGATGTTACAAGTTATTTACGTATATACGTGTCTGAGTACCTGAATGTCTGTGGCGACGTATCTCCCTCTCATATGATTATAACCAATTTTAATGTGGCTGCATTTATTTGAAATCATATGGTCTTAACACATAAACATCAAACATCTGTTTATCTTTAAACACTGTTTAAATGTGTAACACAGGTTAGTGAAGAAAAGTATCAAAAGATCAGAATAGCCACGAGGGAGGGATACTTTAATATAGCTGGGTTATACATGTATGTATACTGTCTGAAGATAACAAGCGTTTAAATCTTTTGGTGGAAAGACCGGTCAGCCGATCCAAAGTTATCCACTTTTTCCTGTCTTATCAATGGGAGGTTTTTTTAAATTTGTGATTACAGCTTGTTTTACGGTTAGTAACAGTTTGTCGCATAATCGGCATTCTACATCATCATTGTGAAAGTTCATAAATTAGATCAATATGTGAGAACGGTTGATGAAATTTGAAGATAAAACATGACCTGTAGATATTAAGAAATGTAAAACATTCATCCCGAAAGTTTCACGAAAATACATGTCGACCTAAAATAATATGCATGTAAACAAGCAGGCAAGAGCATAAAAACTTACGTGAAGTACACCTGTCCCTGTGCGTTACTGGGCGCCTGCCACACTAGCGTCGCTCTAGCCTTCTCTCGCGGATCTGCGTGCGTAATGGCGGAACATTCTGGGTGCACGGTGGTGTTGGGCGACTGCTCCCAAGACCCGATCCATTGGTTGGTCTCCACCGACCGTGCTTGGATGAAGAATCCTTTGAAAGATTCCGCACCTTCGATTGTCACTGAAAGGGGATGGATGCGGTTGATTTTATTGGAAATATTGAGTAGATAAATATAGGTATCTGATAGAAATGTGTATATGTGGTGCTACAAATGATGAAAAAAGCTTTACCTATTAGAGTTCATGTGCGTAAAAATTCGTTGTTGTCTTAACACCTTTTACTCAAAATATTTACTTTCGCTTAATCGTCAACTACTGTTTTATAAAGTAGTCTTCAACAAAAAAATTTTCATTGAAGTAAATTCTGATTATTTCCTGAAACAATTTTACTTTTTATCGTAAAATTATGACGGTGGTCATGTTTTCCTTCAAAGCTTTTTTGTTTACGCTGCGGAGCCTCCAAAGTCTGGATTCAAAACATGGCTCAGCTGAAACATAACCGCTACTTATGTGTCTTGTATATTATTGCATTACAGCAATAGTCAGAATTTTATCGCATTCTATCGAAGAGTTATGTGTTAGGTCTACCTATGACAGTGAGGTGAACAAGCATAGGTAATAGGCTCGAATACCATCTATGCCTACCCGTATGAATCTAATTAGATTTTTAGAAATTTTGTCTGGTAGTATTTTTACTGTAACTTCCATTTATTATTATTAAGTAAAGGGGTTATTTTTAGTTGTCGTCACTAATTTGATATTAAGGAACGGGGCTTAAAAATTATTCCAGAGGCCAAAAACTAACGTATCCAAAATAAATATTATGAATATTTTTTCTAGATATACCTACTGGTGAAATGACTTGAAAATTATCTTATAATGATTAATTATTAGCTTTTACTAATTTTCTCTTTGCATATGTTTTTTTCTTGTGATATGTTTGGCTGCTCCAACTTATGCAGAATATAAATATGACCTTAAGCTTGTATTGAAGGGATTACGTGGAAAAAATTGTACTAACTAAATATCGACCAGTGCTAAAAGTCAACCGAAAATACATCAGAACCCGCAACCTCCTATTATCGGTCTCACACAAAATAGGTACTAAAAGAATAAAATGGAAATGGCTGTGCATATCGTTTGTCTAGTTACCCACAAGAACATCTGAACATACAGATGTGCCTGTCTGTAAATATTTAAAGACATTTGATTAAACAATCGATATTCTACAAGTTAACTTTATTTAAAAACCCTTAATTTATAATTAATAAATGCAAACTTGTTTATATTTTGAAATCAATTCAAGAACAACCGATCGAGTTAAGTTTTAAATGAAACCGGACATTTGACCTACATTTACTCACAATAAAAATGCCGGTACATCTACTCTGCGATACATGCTTAAATAAATACAATGAAGCTGTTAAGTTTCTTTAATGGTTGAGTAATTTCTACTTTATTTTTAGTACCTATTTATATTAATAAACAAAGCGTTCTTTTAAAGACAACATTATTACATAAATTTTAATCGGTACAACATCGGCGATTTTTTGAAATATAGATCTATCTATTATGACAATGTAAATTACTTTTGTCAACTTTTGTACGATTTGAGATGTAAACGTTAATTTATTTCTTAGGTAGATAGGTTATCTTGAATCGATACCACGCAGACGTTACGTACATATTTTACGCTTGTAAGCTGGCATGATCGTAACAAGCATGGTTGATTCAAATTAGTATTAAACATCTATTTTAAACGAATTGACCACTGATTCGACATTATGAAATGACATAGAATTTGGAATCTGAGGTACAAAAGAATAAAACACCAAGATCATTAGGTATAATCTAAATATAGAAAATAAACTATAACAACATAAAGTAAATCTTACCTGTAATTACAGAATTAGGCGCATAACTAGCTGATGAAGCGTACAGTCTATAGGGTAACGTGGACAAAGGCTGAGTCCTATGTTGTCCATGGTTGGGTTGATTGGCCCTATCCTTAACACAGGCGTCCACAGGAGCTCCGTCAGGAAACCCTTTAACTGCCCAACACAGAAACAAAACCGCGCAAAATTTCGAAATCATTTTTGAGCCTTCAATATGTCCACTTCGAACCGAGTACCGTTCACATATGCTTAAAACATGAAAGGATCTAGAACTTTTAAACTATAGAATGACACACTCGCCTCAAGGTACTATCTGGGTGTGCCGAAATCGACGTTGCGCAAATGTGTTATACATAAGTTCTCTTGCTAGAATTTACCATTAGTTATGTCACTCGTTAGGCACTGGAGCAAAGAAACAAGGTATGCTTTAACATATTTCATTTAATTTACAAACAAATAATAACCATTACATATAAAAATTAAATTAATCAAGTACAATATTTACCCTACATACATATTGCTAGATAAGTGTAGAAGAACTAATCTACAAAAGTAATTTGATCTGTTTTACTTCGATTCGGTGAAAACAATTCCGCGTCTAACAATTTATTACTATTTTCGTTTTCCATGTAATTGATTATTTCACTTAGCATATCTTTGTCTAATTCATAGTCCGATTCCGTTGCTGTCACATCTTTTGGATCAGTTGCCTTACCACGGGATTTTCCATTGGACCCGCTGGAGCTTTGTGCATTTTTGTCGTTTAGCTTCTGTCTGTCTGGATAATTATTGTCTAGGTATTGAGCATCATATTCAGCGAAAAAGTTGTCATAAACGCTGCTTGTTGGCGATGATATACATCTGATCCAGTCTTGGTAATCTATAGAAACACTAGATACATTTGTGAAGCCATAATAGTCCTCTGGTTTCGAGTCTCTGTGTGGTAAGCTGTCTGAATCTCTATCAGATCTTTCTGAATTGCTCATCCGGGTGGCGATGGCTCCATATCTGATAGTTTCATAGACAGGTTCAAGTATTTCTGCGAGTCGTTCGCTTGCTTGTATTGATATGATTTCTGCCACGTGTATTTTATGAGCGTCTAATTTGGACTTGCTGTCTGACTGGTGTGTCGGCAAGTCCGTGCTGTATGTCATTCGTCTGTTAGAGTTGGGATTCATGGACATTCTGGGAAATTCAGAGTCTCGACGAATTCTTGACACAACAGCGGTTTCGGTTTTCTTGTACGTTGCCTTGATTAACATGTGCACCTGTAATGTTAAGAAAGGACATGATGACCGTAAAAAAATCATAACGTTTATGTCGGGTTATTATGCATTGCTTTGCGTTCACACAATTTAATAAAAATTATGTGTTGTTATAAATTTTGTATGTTTATTTAATTTAATTACCTACTTAAGCTTTTAATAAGAAACGTTTTTTTATCTTAAGTATAAGATGTCGATAAATTAATTTAATTATGTTAGCAAAACTGAGCGATTTTGCTGCAACTTCCCCTTACCTTTAATTTAAAATACAGGATAACATGATCGGAAAATCTTTTGATACTGTAAGTAAAAAATGTAATAATCATCGATTTAGGGACTACGAGGAATTGAGGAGTTCCTTATTAATATATATCTTTTATTTATCTTGTTTTGTTGATTTTTGAAATATTTTTGCTACTTTTTCTATTTGCTATAAACAGAAAAACAGCCGTGATTGACAACAACCTTTTTATTTCTTTGCTACCATAACTTATATTATGAGGCTGTTATTACAAGCAACATAAAACTTCCTTACCTCTGCCTTGCCCTACTCATCTTGAAGGACTTGTACCGGCTTAAAAACTACAACAAAAAACTCCTAAATGTACCTCTTTATTAATATAGCAGTATAACATAGCAACAATGAATCCCTGGATTCCCTCCAGGGTGTATGACGCGAAGTAGTAGATCTGTTCCACCGCGCAGTCGTCGGTGTTAGGCCGAAACGCTGTGAGGAAGAATTGAGTGCCGAATATTGGCATCAAGAATAGCGTGGCTTTTGTTGTACTCCTGTTGACAAGGGAGAAGGGTCTTTATATACATCTATTATATATTGTGCATACTATTTGAGCTTTACATAAATAATACATGAATGTATTATTCTCGGTCTAACACACAAAAGTTTATAGAAGTATGGCCATGTCCGTCCGTACAGTAAGAAACCTAGGCGTTACTTTTAAAAGATATTTACAATATAATTATATTGAAATGGGTTGTAAGAACAATTTTAACAGTAATTATTAATTGAAACTATAAATCTACACTAAATTTTTTAATACATAATCCTAGTGTTTCACATCACAGATCAAAAAAGGGTGAGCATAATCAATCAAAGGTACATGAAAAATAATTGATTGCTACTGTAGAGGATAATGATATCCTTGAATCTAGCATCTATCAATCTAAAATATAATTGTGAAATTCTAAAGATAATTCTAAAGATAAATCGTACCTAATGTGTTACTTAGTGTGTATTGTTTTTTAAATAGAAAGATTTGTTTGTCTGTTTATATGTAATCTATACAACTAATCTGAAACTACTTAACCGAATTTAGAAATTATCTCACGCCCATGAAACTGCTTAAACCCTATACTAACAAATAGAAAACACAACTCACAACTGATTAGCATTCTCACTATTTCGCAACTTGGTGACCAAGACCCTTAGCACGTCGACGAACAACACCGTGTTGGCGAGCAGGATGAGCACGCGCGGCGCGTCGTTGATCCACTGGATGTTGTCCACCGTGTAGATGATCCAACAGGAGTGGTTGTTGTACAGTTGCATTAGTGCTGCCCAGGCGGCTACCGGGATTATGGCTAGGACTGAAGGAAATATAATTATGAAAAGGTAATTTGGCTAAAACTCACGGAAAAGTAATGTAAGGAAATTATGCTTTCGAAATACTATTTGGTAAAGTTGGTATTAAATGCCGGCAATAATGAAAATCAGCCTAGAGGAGTTTAAGCTACGGATAGGGATAGTAAGTGACCTAAAGTTCTTTCTAAAAATTCTTCATGAAATTATATTACAGAAACGTAAGAATTGCTATAAATAAATACTTGAAGATTATTTTACATTTAAGTTCGGTACTAGGGTCTACTAATTACAAATACATCAAAGCTTTTTATTCATGTTTTACAAATAATAAAAGCACGAATGACAAATATTTCGCTGATATTAGGACTCTTTCACATTAAACAACTTACCAAAACCCAGCGCATACAGCCAATTGACCTTTAACTTTCTCCTGAACACAGCTACAATGAGTCTGTGTAGATATATCCCCTCGACAAGCATGCATATGAACAATACGTTGCCTGCAATGCGCTCGGCAACGGCTAGCGCTCGGCAAAATATGCCGTTTTGCGATAGAACCGTCTCACCCATGTTTGTAATTTCATCTATGTATATCTGAAAAAAAAACCAAACTATTGTTATACCTACCGCATTGATAAAGACTACCCGATACACAATGCATTACATCATCGACACACTAAGGCTACTATAAAATAAATTAAATTATTCAATTAGGAACGCAATGAATATTTTAAATTCGCAGTTTAGTTATCACTGATTAGAAATACTTGGAGAAAAGTTATCTATATTAAACTTATCAAATGTGCTGCTAAAGATCGGAGCTTGGTTCCCTCCATTACAGTTTGACATTGCTAGTTCTGAATTAAACGAGAGAAAAATTCAACAACATTTTTTACACCTAGATTTCAATGAACCACATGGATTCTACAATAGTTACATTTTATAAGCATTGCTGAAAACCTGTATGAGTACCTACTTATTTGAGAATCCTTATAAACTACATAAAATTTTCTTTTCGCATGTTAAATAGTTGTTTTAATAAACATAAATTAAGTGCGACCACTCTGATGTGAACATTAGTGGATGTAACTATGCAATGAAAGAAATAAAACTGTTCAAATGTAAGGCATTTACGAATAAATAAACCTGAACTAAATAAATGAAAACTATAAAAAAGGCACTTACTTCACTTCGACTAACGATCACCAATATATTCCTGATCACAATAGCAATCAACAGATTCCGATGCAGCGCTACTCGCGTGATCCTTAATCTCTTGTAGAAAAAGAAGATAAAGATAGCAGGGAGGCAGGACGCAATGGAAAAAGATAACATGGCTATATGGAAGCGATATCGACGCAGCATTCGCGGTGTTATGCTGCAGGTACTGTAGTCTGTTTGTTGTTCCCAGGTCGCGTTCTTGTAGCAATCTTTGTAACTATAATCTGAAACACAATAGTGAAATCATAAATACGAGGGTTCCATCTAGTTCAAACTTTAAACTATTTAAATTCCTACACCATATCGAATTCTGGTTGGCTGGAACGAAGAATAATGAAAAACAACACAAAACAGGTTCGTTTATTTTATGATTGTTTTCGTTTCACGGATATTTGTTATATGTATAGGTATTTTTATTCTTAAGTCCTCAGAGTTTGCTGTAAGTATCTCAAATACTTCTTGTTTTACTTATTTCGTAACCAGCGAGCATGCGGCTCAGCTGATGAAACGTGGCTTCGGTACCCGTGAATATCATAATATCGTAGGTATTTTATTTATCAATATTGAATGTGATTATTATGTCGACTAATAATGTGTCATCGACCGTAGGCTTCAGTTAAGGCTGTTTACTTTAATCGGAACACAACTAGACGAACGTAATTATTATGGCTGTAGTATCACCCCTGACGAAAAAAAACAAAATTATCTCTATTACTACTTACCGTTCTCATTTATATTACATGCTCCGTTAACTTTGGGAGCACACCTACCTATATTTTTTTATTAATAATAATAATTGTTACATAGCCCACATACTTCGTTTAGGTACATTATTTAAATCATATCTTTATGGGAATCATTTCTATGGGGAAATCTGTCCTGGATGTTCAATAGTCTAGCCACATGAGTAACATTATTTTGCCCGAAACTTAGGTATTTTGGTGGCAAAAACTATTTAGACAATAAAACAAACGCAACCACACGTACAATCACACATTCCCAATGCAGTTCATATAGTAAGTCAGAAATATTTAAAATTCCAGATTTGTCATGACAATGTTACATTTTACTCTACTACAGTCATATTTGTCCTAAAGAAGGTATAGACGTAATTTGATTAGGAGATTAGAAAGATTTTAGAGAGATTAGAGAGACAAAGTATGAAATAAAAGCCATAAATATATTTTCTTCTTTTTCATCGGAATCATCAAATTAATACTAGTACCCTACAATTGGTAACGTACTGTTTTTTTTACTAAACATAGGTACATCATTAAAGCAAAATTCTTAGAAGTAAGTACCTTGTCATTTGAAGTATCTGTTGTTGATAAGTACTTTCCAACACTAGAGAATGCCGGTAGAGAGGGATTTGTACGATGAACAGTATAGTTTCGTTTACCATGCTTAATTGTTTTCCATTTATAATGTATGGGACATTTCGCTTAAGGTTCCCCCAGTTTCATTGTATGGCCACCCGTAACACAAACTTATATAGGTTTGGCCATAGGAGCCATTTTGGTAAGGTTGTTTGGGATTTTATCAATTAAAATTTACTCACGACTACACGAAGGTCCAGAGTTTGAGTAAGCGAACTCGGAGCACACCTCACTAGCGAGCGTGCCCGCGTCTGTGGGCTGCCAACACGTCCATCCGTCAAACGTTGGTTCGCATTGATTGGCTTCTGAAATTATAAAATACAATTTGGGAATAAAAAGTTGAATTCAGAGCAACACTGTAGAAAGAAGTGAATAGCAACGATCAGACAGATAAACAATGGAAACCAGCCCTCTATTTGCGTTAGTGGTAAGAATTGTTATCTCAACTGACGTCAGATATATTATTCGAGAAAAAACTTTCTTTACAGTCTGGTATTGCAATGTCCCTGAATTATTATGACACTGATAATTCACTTTAGTCTTCTAATAATTTTACCATATAGAACTGAATTCCGGAATCGATATAGGCGGTGTGAAATTATCACCATCTTAAAACAATCAAGCAAATGAATATTAATTGTTTTAGACAATTGTGATTATTTAAAATAATTAAACGATTAGGTCCTTACGTATGAAATTGGCGTTTTGTCGTACTGACCACTTTGATCTGTTTTAACTCCTCTTTGGTTAAGAATTCCAATTTCAAATTTATACAGCTATTTACTCACGCATTTGGGTTTCGAAAATAGTAGTTCGTTTGTTTTTTTCTCTTTTGGACTATTCTTTGCGTCACTCAGTTTATAAAATAGAATTCTTGAAATATCGCGTTATTTACGAGTACGAGTTCCATCGTGGCGCCAGTGCTGCAGAAACTGCAGTATCGCAAAAAAAAACACAGTACGTTTTTGGCTCCAACGTTTTCGTTCTGGAAATTTCGACCTGCAGAACAAGCCCCGTGGATGGCCGGAGACCAAAGTTGATAATGAAGAATTGAAGGCTATTGTGGAAGCGGATCCATCGCAAACCATGTCCGAGTTTGCTTTAGGCTGCGGTGATAGTGACAAAACTGTTTTAATACACTAGAATCAAATTTGGAAGGTGAAAAAGCTTGAGAGGTGGGTACTTCTTAAATTGAGTGCAGTAAACCGACAAACGCGCGTCGACTGCTGCGTTACATTACTAAACCGGCACAATAATAAAAGGATTTTAAATCGAATCATTATCTGTGATGAAAAGTGGATCCTGTACGACAATCGGAAATGCTCATCGCAATGGATGAATCCTGGCGAACCAGCCAAATCCTGCCCCAAGCGAAAATTGACTTTCGGTCACTGCAGTTTTCTTAAATCTGGCCAGACGATTGCGGCCAGATGTCTATTGTCAGCTACTGCAAACTATGGTTGAAAAGCTAGCTGCTTATAATCAAGGCTGGTCAATCGCTCTAGGCCACTGCTGCTCCGGGAGACCACACACTTCACAACAGGCAGCCACCAAATTAGAGGAGCTTCAATTGGAATGCCTAAGACATCCACCGTACTCCCCGGACCTTGCTCCAACAGATTGACATTTTTTTCGAAATTTGGATAACTTCTTGCAGGGGAAAATATTCAACTCTCATCCAAATCCAGTCCAAAGCGCCTTCAAAGATTTTATTGACACCCGTCCGAATGGTTTTTTTAGTAAAGGGATCAATGAACTACCTATGAGATGGCAAAAGTGCATAGTGATACATACTTTGATGAATGGCACATATTTTGATTACATAAATATATTATATAAAAAAAATTGACTATTTTCCTCCCTTACAAAACGCCAATTTCATGTATATGTCAATATAATTTAAGGAATAAAGTGACCTCTTACTGTTATCGCCACCTACCTACATTTACTAGCCTCCGCGAAAATTAGAAAGTGTGGAGATCGATATTAGAAATTAAAATAGTTGTGAGAAGTCTGTAATTTTTTTAATTAACGAGAAATTGAAGTTAGCCGTGAAAGTTATGTTACATAAAGATAAGCGACGTGTGATTTTATTACCAGTTATGGGACTGAAGCCGCGGACAAAGGGAAGTTATTTCTTATTTAGTGGGAATTTTATATTTTTTACGTTATGTTAGGACAAATGAATGACAAAATTCAAATGGTAGTATTTATTAAAGACATAGAAGGGAGATGACCATGGTTGTGTTGAAGGATTTATTTTGGTACTATTGGAATAAAATAAACTAAATTAATTAATTATTAGTGGTTAAATAAATAAAAGCCCAACAATATCTTAGACTGGGTTTTTCAATAAGATACTACTTAAATACATGTTTTGAAAGATCTGTGGCTCTGTATATAATTTCATTTCTTTAAATATAAAAAAATCTTTAAACATATCTAAAATGGGCAAGAAGTGAATCAAGTCAAGATAAAGAAAATCAAAGAAAACCGCTTTCGCGATAAAAGGAATCTTGCACCGTTATCTTGCGTAATTACTTTTGGCCGGTTTATACCTATAAGCCTCGAAGAAATTTTGAAGGAAACTTTAATGAATACGAACGAATGGACAAAAACTAGAGTAGGGATAATATATGGAACATTTAATTTAACCAGATAGATACTCGTGGACTGTCATCTCAAGTGACTCAAGGTCGCATTATGAAACTGTGAGTCATCAAAAACTACTTGACAGCTTCAAACTTTATTGCTTACTTTATGAACTTGAAATAGCAGATTGATTTATGTGTGGCCATTTGGTTTGTGAATAATAAACAAAAAGTTGATCGTTTGATTTAGCTTATGTTTTGTACTAATGGGTTTTGTTTATAAATATGTTAGTATTTACGTTATTTTTGCCTTTATTGGAATATTTTTTACGATAAACTCACTTTCCGAAATACGGAACTACAACTTAAAATAACATTTTTGACTTTTTCACTGAAGTATTATTAAAATTATACACTTTCAATCAAAAATATATTAGATTTTTACATATTGAGGGGGCAAAGATGTGTTATATATAAATATCTAACTGAAATTATAATAAGTGAAAAAAAAATATTATATATATAAAGCTCTTGCTACAGTGACATATATCTAAATGGTTCACTTTTTGTTCTATTTTCATAGGTACATACATACATATGATGATCTATATCTAAACAACGACATGGGAGCTGAAGGCCCCAAGTGTATGCATGAAAAACTGTGATGAAAACCAAAGTTGATTACTTTGGAGAACCAGATGCGATAAAGTAAAAGCTAATACTTAGTAAAAGCTAACCTATCAAATTCAAATATTTATTTCTCAAAAATGATGATTACTTGTTGTTATTAACATCAACTAAACCATGACTCTACCATCAGTTCGTATGATGACGTAATAACAAACCTTCGTGAAGAAGAACTGGCAAGAAACTTCACGGGTATCTCATCAATATTGGTCAGCCCCACTTTTTTATAACGTAGGTAACTCGGGCTTAAATTTTTTCTCAGTCCAATAATAAAGCGACGGAGGGAAGTTTCAACTGACAAACCGGATAACTCCAGATTAGATTTTCAATTCAAGTTTTTGTTTGCAAGCATACATTTTGAAAACTAAAATTGGAAAAAAAACATTTATTGAGGAAGTTTAAAAGCTAAACTTTAACCAAAGATTTTTTGAAGTAATCGCCATGGCCAAATACAGTTAGCTGTATGGTTATCCATAAAACAAGCTCTGCTTTCTTTGGGGCTTTCTACAGGCCCAGTTTGTTTGTCTCGGGATTTATTTGAATTATTATTATGATTATTTATTATTGCCAGATTTTATTTTTTACTTACCATAGCTATTCTCATTTTCCTGCATATAATGGCTGCAGCAGTAGACGGCGGAGTAGTAGCACTTCTCCCAGCGGCCCTGCGCGGAGGGAATCAAGGCTTCTTGTACTGCTGTTGCCACTTCCTCCAGGTTAGGGTCGAAGGGATAGCAGCCACATTTGCCGTCTTCTTTCGGCTAAAAGGATTGAAAGTTTTAACAACGGCATTAGCGAAGAAGTATAAATTTTTATATAACTTTTCTATTGAACAAGTGTTATACCTCACATTTGGACAATTTTGGCGCGCCTAACCAACGGTACCTACGTAGTTACTCTACTGTTGAAGATATTAAGACTCTACGTTTGATAAAATTAACAAAGGCAGGTTTTCATCTTTGTATTGTCTTGGCGGTGCGAGCTAGAAGATTTCAAAAGGTTTGATCAGACGTTTTTAAGTTCCTGCTATTTTGACTTTTCTCAAGCATAAGATGGATACTTTCTGTAGTGGATATAACTTTTTTCTATAATTGAGTGAGTTTAAAGTTATAGTAAAGTATAAGATTTTTACACAATTTAGGATATATTTATACATTGATATACAAAACCTCGATATTTATCAACTTATAGATTAACCTGGAAATTCGTAAAATATTAAATCAGGTTGATTTACGACCAAACCTAAACAAAACATGAAGCAGATAGATGCTTATCTATGCGTTAAAATTAATATTCATGTATAAAATATTTATATACATACATATATAAAATATTATAGATATTTATGTATTAAAATTCCCAAAAGACTAAGATCCGTATCACTACTATGATACAGAGTTATTTACTGTGACACATTGTGTTTGTATAACCTCGGTATTCGGTTTGAGAGTTTGATGAGCTGGTAGTTGTTAACTATTTAAGACATCAATCTCACTCGAACTAAATGAATACAGCACTTACTTTTTTCCCCGCACCGTCGGAAAATTCTCGTACACAGTTGTCGTTGAAAACAGTTGTCATCAAAATCAGTTCAGCCAGTCCAATTTAAAGAGCTTACCAATTCAATACATGGCGCGTAAAGGTTTTCATAGAAGCAGCCCGTATTGTAGTTGAAAGGGTTTCTTCCATTGACGAACATGGAGTCTCTGGTGTAGAGGAGGCAACCGCGGCCAGCCACCCAGCGGTACACCTGCTCGTGGTACCGCTCATTGCGGTAGTGACACGTCTTCTTCGACTCCGCAGGAATCACCTCTGTTGGTAGCTGTGGTGGGGGATAGATAAGTTAGTATTTAACGCTCGGTGGAAATAAGCCACCGTCCACAACCACCTGTGCGCATTACTACCACCAGGCACCACCGCCTCATTTGCAGCAGTGTAATTAGAGTGCTTATTCTTGGTACCAGGCCACAATCTCATAATAGCAGTTCATGCTGCTTGTCGTACAGTAGGTATGTAGGGACGAGTCGTAGCAGGTGGCGGCCACCGACCGAACCTTTGCGGTGAGTTCCTACAAAATGTATGTATGATACAGCGTTTAAGCCGCTTGTCGCTCGCAACCGCTGTTTGTGGCCGGTGGCCAAATTGGGCCCAGGTAATAGAGCTTCTTTTGTTAGATGTGTCTGGGACAGTCCTATAGTTCTTTCTATTTTAACTGCCATTTAAACAAGTTTATATGGTAGTGTTGCTGATAAAGTAAAACTACAGGAAAAAAGATAATTCCCCAATTTAGTCTAGGCTGGATGACTAGATGAAGATCTAAAAAGAAGTTAGTAACTAATATGCACATAATCAATTTTATAGTGTTGAAATTACCCTTAATGTTTAATATTCATAGGTTGGCAAGGTTCTATAAGGTTAAGGTATTCAAATGTATGAGAGAAAATTGAAAGTGATCCATTTAACTTAACTCTTGTATTTTTAGCTATACTTCAAGTTTAGAGGCAAATTAGCTCATTGATTTTGAAGTAATTCAAACGTCCCACTGCGTATAAGGGGCATTTTCTGCATCAATCGTCTCTGCCATTTTTGATTTAGAGAGTGTAAATCGTTGGTGTAAAAAACATGGTTATTAAATTTCAAGTATTTTAAATAGACGTTGGTTATTAATTATGCACCATACCTAAAAATTGTATATTAAGGGCTCACCTCACACATGTAGACGCTTAGCTTCTCGCATTCAACATCTGACTGCAGCACATTTCTTTGTAAGTGCGTGTGCTGGCCCCAAATGTCTCTGCCAGGTGGAAATTGCTGATCCGCTGACACCTGAAATTTTACTGGATTAGTTGTCTGATAAATTAGCAGTAGAGGCTGGTTTTTTGAGATCTAGTCAGGTATCACAGTATTTCCTTATTTTCCACTAGTATAAGTTTACTCACATATTAATAGTGATAATATACGGCAAATATATGGCAAAGCCTAATACCTGCGGGTAAACGTTTGGGGAAAATGCCGCCAACACCGGCTTCTATTTTGGAGCTTTGGTGAAACAAGCCAAATGAGCCGACCTGTATCAAGACCGAATGGACTACCTTATCAGCCCTTGCCGAATATGTGTAGTTATTGGTCGGGCCAGCATTGCCGTTCAATAAATACAATAAAGGGCTATCCCCACAAATGAAATTGCTGTAACTAAGACAATGCCGAAGCCTAAGGTCGGAACGCATCATTAACCTATGTTCCAAAATATTTCTGAATATTAAGTAATCAATTTAATGCTAATGACTAATGAACTCCGTGGGCCTAGACGCCACTTACTATATAGTAGGTAGTAGATTGCAATGATGTATGCCGGCTATGAAATCTTATACCTACAAAAGCGACCTAGGACAACAAATAAATTAGTTTCCGACAACATGGCGTTAGCTTCGATTTTAGAGGATTTGCACAAAGCCTTAGTACAGTCTGAGAGATATCGCATTTCGTGAATGAAAACAACCGATTCGTGACTGACGGGGTCTACAGACCTGACAAGAGGAGCTTGTGACCAAAGGCCGAGATAGTTTCTATAAATGTTTCTTATCAGCAAGTGGTGGCTGTTCGGACAGTGAAGGGTAAGGATTAACGGCATCACTCACTACATATTATGAAACGAAGCGGAGACAAAGAGGCAGACGCCTATCTTTTTGTCTGAACGCGATGAACTCAAAAACTATCGAAATGATTTCCTACGGTTTTCACCAATAGACGGAGAGGTTTAAGAGTAACATTTATGTGTATAATTCAGTATTGTTTCTTGCAAACTGATCATGATCGTTGAATATGTCGTGAAAATTTAAGCCGACTGGGAGTTTCCATCTAAAACGCTGCCTAATTAATACTTTGAGATGTTACAAAACAACGTAGTGTCACATAATATAATGTGGCATTTATAAAGGTATTTCGACAGATATGATATAAATCTTATCAAATTAAATACATTATTTACCTTAAGCATTTCATGCTCATTATAGAGGCCATGTACACTATACGGTTTAAACTAATATCTTAGAAGTTATGTAATATTACAAAGAAATAATCTCAGTTAATTTATACCTTTACCTTTTTAGTGCTTGCATGATAGAAAATAAAATAAAAGTAAAAAGAGATTCTGAATGCGAGAAACCACAATATTTCTATTAACAATAGGTAGGTCACACCGGGAAGATCAACAAAACTTTTTTCTTTTTTTGCTGTATGACTGCTTTATATACAATGCTTTCATACAATAAAAATTTCTTAGCATCACCCGATGTTTATGTAAAAGCAGCATACTTATTCATTTGAAATGACGCACAGCAGAAACATCTGTTAACCAGACAAAACAATTATCATCGATTCTAGCATAATTTCACCATGCGTCTGGTTCCGACATTGGATGGTTACCAAATTTAAATATGAACACTAAGCTGTGTTGATACTTCGTTGAAAAAATTCATTGAAAAATAAAAGCTTTTTGTTTCGAATTTATAAAGTAGGTAAACGATGTTTAAGAGCCTTTATACAAATCAACGCTCTACCGAATCGGTAAACTGCAACACGCACACGTATCCGTTGTGACGGTTGTCTATTTCGACCTCTTTTTGTCAGTAAATTTTATTTTTTTGTTGTTCCCGACGTAATTTTAAACTAGGAATTACGTAGTGTCGGAGAACGGCAATGTTTTGATTTGACAAGTCAGTCACGAAAAATTATCCATCAAAGCAACTTGAATCTATTTATTTATTATTTTCCGAGTTTATTATTCCAAATTACATAGTTAAGATATTTTATTATCGATAATCAAAGTTCTTTTTAAGAAACCTATATTTATTTTTTACGTTCACGAGTGTGCGTAGCCAAAATTGTTGGTAAGGATTCTCATTCATTAAAATTTATTTTATTGTTATTTTTTCTTTTCAGATCAAATTTAATTGTATTAATATTTCTGTTCTATTTTGTGTGACTATTTTTTATTTCAATTTTGTTTATATTTTTCTGTTTGTATTTACAGGCATTTTTGTATATTTTTAATTTTACCGAAAAAATAAACACAGAAGAGAATTTTGTGTTTTATTGAAACTACGCTACATACTGGCGCCCGAATATTCAAACGTAGTTTATGGAGAAGAGAGGAGAAATTGCAACAGAAGGAACAAAAGGAACAGAAGAATTGCAACATTAAAAATAATTTTTTTATAATTATTATTGAGGTCAGGCATAAAACTTTATTTGTTACCATTTTCAATCATTAACATTCACTATAATATATTTATATATGTATCTACTATAATATATCTACTATAATATATCAAAATACTGCTAAATTATTCAGACATTTAAGTTTCTTTAGTTTCTTTCGTTATAATATCCTTGAAGAAATTTTCTGAAGACACAACATTCTATAACCCAGTAATTTCACTATTTAAATAACATTTTCTATTCATTTTCATCACTTGAAAATACGTATATTTTTAAGGCTCTATTCTGCATAACGACTATTAACAAATTTGTTTCACTTTAACATTTTTTTTTGATTTTGCAATGAATTTTTCACAATTAAATAAACCTGAAATAATTTATGAATTAAAAATCAGAAATATAAATTTTTCTTCGACGCAATCTGTAGACGAACTACGATCATTATTATTAAAAGAAGACAAAACAGAATTATTGCTAATTATCTCACGGCGAGCATAAGCCGATTCTTTTTGTCTTATTTTTTTTTCTCTATGCACCTCATTATCGTTTGGCCATACCATTAACATTGACGTTGGTCAAAACTTATAATTAATTATCATCATCGTAGTATTAGGTTAACTTATTGTGCAATTTATTTAATATTTGCAATTCTAGGAGTGTAAACTCTTATTTTCAATATCTGTATTATACTTTATAGTATAATTTGTTAAATGTTATCAATTTTTTTTTTTCTCAATTTTTTTTTTCAAGCGGTTTGCAACTTGTAAAATTAAGCCTTCTGCACGAGCGTTTATTATGGTAACTCGTTAAACTAAACCATACCTATGTGTATTATTTATACACTTGAATCACTTTCCTGTGAGAATTATTTTCATATGTTTATTACATAAATATTTTAATTACTTCACAAAAGACCCTTGGATTTTATTTAAAAGTCAATGTTTCACGACTGGCTATGATTTTCTTTTCTTTCCGGCATATTTATTTCAGTCTTTAACTGAAACTTGTTTATAGTAATCACCGTGCGGGAGTTAGCGACACGTTAAAGAAGCCATAAGCTATTAATATTTTCAGCGGATGGCAACTATTAAAGCCTTTTGCCGTTGCGTTCAACTCTGTTGAGTTGACTTTTTTAGGATACGATTCCTCATAAGCAACTCTAACTGAATGATGTTTTATTTCCAGTAGTTGGAATAAGACTAGTATGAAAGAGAATGTATGTTGTAATTATAATGTACGTTGATGGAGTTGAACGATGTATATTAACATTGTATATTCCAGGATCATGTTTAAAATTTTATCATTCATGAACCATGTAATTTAAGATAATTATTTAGGATTTTTTTTTTCTCTCTCTCGTCTGTTTTGTTTTCTTTTTCTATTAAATAACTTGTTGATAAGCATTATATCAGTATTATTTTTTTTTTTTTCATATATACAGGATGTTTTTTCAGAAAAATTCTTCTATAGGATGTTAATATTAATTTTCATTTTGCTTTTAATTATTATTTTTTTTTTGATTGTTCTTTCATTTAGCAGATTAAATATTAAAATTCGATATGTATATGCGGTTTATTTTGATTTGGTTTGAATTTGAAATTTTACTAAAAAAAATCTTTCAGATTTTTTTTTTCCCGGCCCCCGGGGTATTGTGACGGTTGTCTATTTCGACCTCTTTTTGTCAGTAAATTTTATTTTTTTGTTGTTCCCGACGTAATTTTAAACTAGGAATTACGTAGTGTCGGAGAACGGCAATGTTTTGATTTGACAAGTCAGTCACGAAAAATTATCCATCAAAGCAACTTGAATCTATTTATTTATTATTTTCCGAGTTTATTATTCCAAATTACATAGTTAAGATATTTTATTATCGATAATCAAAGTTCTTTTTAAGAAACCTATATTTATTTTTTACGTTCACGAGTGTGCGTAGCCAAAATTGTTGGTAAGGATTCTCATTCATTAAAATTTATTTTATTGTTATTTTTTCTTTTCAGATCAAATTTAATTGTATTAATATTTCTGTTCTATTTTGTGTGACTATTTTTTATTTCAATTTTGTTTATATTTTTCTGTTTGTATTTACAGGCATTTTTGTATATTTTTAATTTTACCGAAAAAATAAACACAGAAGAGAATTTTGTGTTTTATTGAAACTACGCTACACCGTTACACGCACACATATGCAGTGCTGTGTTATACAGTCGCTGGCCGTCAAGTAGCGCGTCCGCATAGGTTTTGATACTTTTTCAAATATGTTTGACTTATTTTACGTTATTATATTTTACTTTTGATTTATAGAAATATAAATTTATGTAATTTATTACTTATGTTTTGCAATGTAATTATTAATATATAATGTATTGAAATACCCGTTTAGGATAATATGGGACGAAATAAAATTGGAGTACAATAAGGGCTTAACGAAGAGATTGATGTTATTAATATATAGACGTTTGTTATGGTAGTTACGATTTAAGATAAGAGTAATTACTTAATAAAAATAAATAAAATGAGGTGAAAAAAAGATTATTTATTATTATACAATACAGTGACAACTTTAATTTGGGACCCACTTAAGGTGCAATATCGTATAGCAAATTGAAAATGACGAGCTATTAAATTGACTGATTACGTTGACATATTTTTACACTGCCAAAAAATAGGGATAAATACCCTGCAGTGGGTCGACAATGAGCTGATGATGATTTCTTTTTTACTGGGTACTTAAAAGTTCAGACTTTTAATTAATATACAGTGTAAACTATATGCGCTAAAATCGGAATATATAGGTCAGACCGGGGTTGGTTGCCTAACGGGGTAGGTAGACTAACGGTTAATAAGTACGTATGTGTGCAAGTATTGCATCATCCAATTGCACCAGAAAGCTCCCTTCCCCGCGCACTACATTGCCTCGCGACGCGAAGTCGCGCTTGGTCCTAGAGCGGGAGCGGTGCCGAATTATAGAAAAATTAACGCGGTAAGTAAATATTTTGTTTTACCAATTTTTCCTTTTTACACTGTTACATACTTTCTTTGTTTACTATTTTTTGCTATTATTTTCAGAAACATGAGGACATACAAGAGGAAGACGGAGCGTGGTAAAACATCAAAAGACATTATAGAGAGAGCTTGCCGCGAAGTTATTTTTGATAAAAAGAGCATAATTTCTGTGGCTCAACAGTACAATATTCCTTACAAGACCTTTTACCGATATGTACAAAAACTTAAAACCACTTTTGAAAAGTATCCAGATTTAACAAGAGATACACTTACCCTTGACTATGTGGGATACCAAAGAAATAGACAAGTTTTAAGCGACATTGAAGAGTTTGTTTTAATAGAATACTTGAAAAAAGCGACAGACATTTACTATGGATTAACACCACAAGAAACAAGAAAACTCGCATTTCAATATGCTTTAAAGAATGAAAAAATCATGCCTGATTCATGAAGATCAATGCGTATGGCAGGAGAGGATTGGTTGGTTCATTTTTTAAAACGTCATCCTTCCTTATCGATTCGCTCGCCGCAAGCAACGAGTTTAACTAGAGCTACATCGTTTAATAAAAATAACGTGTCGGCATTCTTGATAATTTGAAAACCGTCTACCTGCGCTTGAAGTTAGGCCCCGGCGACATATGGAACGTAGATGAAACTGGATTAACCACTGTGCATAGTCCTGGTAAAATACTTGCCCGTCGTGGTGCCTAAGGTTTTGGAAAAATTACATCTGGAGAACGTGGCACGTTAGTTACAGTAGCTATCGCCGTGTCTGCGATCGGGAACATGGTGCCGCCTTTTTTCGTTTTCCCGCGGCTGAATTATATAGATCATTTCGTTGCAAGAGGGCCAGTAGGCTCAAAGGGTGACGCAAACCCTTCAGGCTGGATGAAGGAGGAAAACTTTTTAAATACGCGAAACATTTTGTCCAACACACAAAACCCAGTGTAGAGAAACCTATTTTGTTACTGTTAGATAATCATGATTCCCATTTGTCCATAGACGTATTAGATTATTTTAAAATGAATGGTGTCACGGTTTTGTCCTTCCCTCCACACTGTAGCCACAAGCTCCAGCCACTGGACAGATCTGTCTATGGTCCGTTAAAAAAACATTTTAATAGGGCCAGTGACAATTGGTTAGCCAGTCACCCAGGAAAAACCATTTCAATTTATGATATACCAGAGCTACTCAAAACCTCACTGCCATTGGCTGCTACTATTGACAATATACAGTCTGGATTTCGCGTCACAGGAATTTCACCCTTAAATGAGGTCATTTTCTCTGAATCTGAATTCAGTGGCTCGTACGTCACTGACAGGCTAATCCCTGCCTTAAATGAAAATGAGAATATTATCAGTACGAGTCCTCAATTGGTAGAACTTAACATGCCATCTGGATCACCTTCACTTTTCGATGCTAATCTACTGACTGGTCTTGATCACTGTGGGCTAACAACACCTGATCTTACGCCATTACCAGAACCTGAAAACAACGAGAATCACATTTTACAGTCATATGACTTGAATAACTTACTTTCTACTTCTTTGGCACCACCTTCCGCTTCTTTTGTATCTCCTGAAGTTATCAGACCGTTTCCTAAAGCTGGCCTAAGGCAAGAAAATAGAAAGAATACCAGAAAACGTAAGAGCACCATTTACACTGACACGCCCGAAAAAGAAAATTTGATGGAACTCAAAATGCAGAAGAAACGGAAAGAAGCATTTAAGAAGAATAAACATGATGGAAGACATCCCAAAGAAACCAAAGATAAAGGGAAAGTGAAGGGGAAAGGAAAAAGAAGAGGGAAAGGAAAAGGAAAGCCTTTAATTTCGGACTATGCAGTGTCGTCATCTGATAAAAGCGATGATGACGCTATCTGTTTGGAGTGCACTGAACTTTATTCAGACAGTTTGCCAGGAGAGCAATGGGTGCAATGCACAACTTGTAAGATGTGGGCACATTCAAAATGTGTTGTTGGTGTTTCTTTATTTTACGAATGCAAGCATTGTGCTGATGTAGATGACTGATTTTATGTGTTCCTATTAATATTAAAAAAAGACTGCTGTTAGACTATATTATGTTAAATTTTGATAAGAGTTTTAATGATTTTGTTTCACCATAATGGTCATTTTGTTATTTTTATTTTAACTTACTTAATAACAGCTATACTTATTTAAGGACTATTATTTATCTAAAGGCTGATTTTTCAATGGCCATATAACTTTTATCAGTAGAATATTTTGAGAATTTGACATCATTTCCATAGAAAGTCATGTCAAGTGTTAAATTTATTCTACTAATAAAATTTATTTAAACATCAGCAAAATTGCCCTAACCTTAAATTATAACTTACCTAACTATAATTTAAAAAAAATCCATAATACTTTGTGATTTACTTTTTAGTTTAACCAACCCCTAGGTCATAGTCAACCTACCTCGGAACCGGGGTAGGTTGACTAAGAGGATAAGGTATTGTAAAACGACCCATAAAGTAATTTTTATTAAAGATACTTTCATAGTCAAATGAAAATTGTGAGGTCAATATACGTACATATAATTATACAAAGTCAAAGACATCTATGTCTTACAACAGACTTTCTATGTTCAAATAAGTAAAATCTTAGTCAACTAGCCCCGGTCTGCCCTACACCTTCTTCACCTTAAGCTCATTATGTTAACTGAAGATATGCAATTATGTCAATCTTGTCATTTTCGGTATTGTATTATAGATTAAAAATCACTATGAACAAGGAGCATCCAGTGACTATTACGAAAGCGCGGGAAGAAAGCGATACGTCCATACTCTGGAAGGCCTCGTCCGGTACTAAATGCAAGCAGCGCGTGCATTAGATTTTATATCAATTTTAGAAATTTTTAAAATGATTTTTTAGAAGTATTTTTAAATGGACTTGAATAATGTTTCTGTTTTATTTCATTAGTTACATCTTTTTTAGTAATAAGAAGTAAAAATTATTACTTTTATAACAATACAAGTGCATCAAACACTGCGACAAACTAGACAAAAATCCATCTTTTTCACGCTTTGATTTTTATGTTTTTAGCCTTTGAAAAAATAATATTTTGTACTATTTTCTCTATAGACTCTTTAGACGACATACAGAGACCATAGCAAACTATTCTTTTTCTGTTTTATCAGTTACTTTTATACTTATCGAACGGCAAAGTACGCATCTTTCGTCGGATTACAAGAAAAGGCGTATGAACAATGAATTCCTACTAAAAAACTATCTAAACAAATGAAATTTTTCTCAAAACATGTTTTTGACGATGAAATTTCAAATAATTTGAACTCATATTTCGATGCATACGTGTAATATTTTAATCGGAAACGAACACTGAAAACTCCTAAAATTGCACGATTTTGTATAAACGCTTTTAGCATAGGGATAATGTACGCAATTACGTAAACGACATCCAAAAGAGATGATGATAAGAATATTTTCACACCACGATGATGCTCTGTTGTGTGTCATGCAACAAGTTAAGAGCAAGTCATTTACTGCATAATATTGTTTTAAGCTCTGATAACTTTTATATTGAGATAAAAGTTATGTGAGCATTGAACAATCAGCCCTTAATCCAGTTATTGAACTCCGGTTAGTAACGAGATTAGAATTTTGAACGTCAACTAAAATATCATATATTAAAATATATGATATTTTAACTACAAAGAATAATATCACAACTACAAGCGAACAATACAAATACGTTCAATTCGCTTTTTCATAATAACAATTTCTTTCCCTTAACTAAAGCACAAAAATAATATGGGAGCAGTAGTGAAACTATATAGGTACAAATGCGGTCTTTTTGAAAACATTTTTAAATAAAATACTGAAGCCTTCGTTTGGTGCCTCGAATGTTTCTTCCGTGAAATAACGATTGGTAATAATTGTATTTTGCGATTTATTTTTTAACATTATTTACTGATATTAATAATAAGTAATACCGCTATTTAAAAACTACATACTTCCATTGATATATCACACGGTTTAGTTGGTAGCAAGTTACCTTCCTGCTGATCCAGAAGTCACGGGTTCGATTCCCGCTGAGGACCAAAATGTGTATGCATGAGCAATATATACATTGAACTACTATTACTAGCGTATAGAACGGACACCGCGAACCAGCTTTTTGTCCCAGTGTTTTGTTCATTCGGTCAAATCATTCAGTCACTCGCTGCCGCTCTTAGCACCCGGGTGCCAACTTAATGTCAAAACAAATATTTAAAAATGCCGTCTAACATGTTAAATACTTGTAAAAACCAATCTACTGTGAATAAAAAGATAGTGGAGTGAATTATTATCGGAAAGTAAACAAAATATTTAGTTAAAACCAATAAAAACTATTTTTGTACATTATTTTCTATTGAGCCCGGCATTTTGTATGAAAATCATAGATCAACGGTCACAGATTAAGAAAAATAAACCACACAGAATGGACATGTAGTAGTAACGGTGTTGAACTATAATACAGGGAGGACTTAGATGTTACTGACCATTCCGACTGCTTCAGAAGGAGGGTTATGTAATTCGAGCGTTTGTATAAATGTATGTGAACCAAAAAAACTAGTTCATGAGCTCATACACAGAACTTAGAGTAATAGTATGGAAATGGCTTTGTTTCAATTCACTAGCAGTAACACTGACACCACATTTATCCCTACTCCTTGTAAGTAATGCTCACACGCAAATAACTAGAATTATACTCTACATCACCCCACCCGTACATTTACAATCTCATTTTATAACAAGAGATAATGAACATTATTACCGTGACATAGTAAGAACCGCCAGCCCTAAAATGTACTTACACTTATAAGTACCATATTAGTAGTACACAAAAGAAATAAAATTCTCATGTAGGTTAACGCTCGTCAAAAAAAATAGCGATAAAAATATCGATATGGAATATTGTTAATAGGTAATTTGTAATGAAACACTGTTATAATATCTTAATTTAAGAAATCAAATTTTGCAATTTACAGTTTAAAAAAATAACTAAAAAAATAAAAGCATTTTCAACAAGATTTAATTGGATAGTTTTTTTTAAGTTTGTTACCCCACTTCTCCTTCATCTATGAATCGATTTCGATAATTCTTTTTTTACTGCGAAATTTGTCTCATTTTGATCAAAAGTTATAAGTGATTATCGTATCTAGACACGCGGGAGCGTGTCAAGTTCCAGCCAAGAGACGCACCGTGTGTTATATTAAAATTACGATTATAATATTTAAAGTTACGGTGGTAGGGTAAATAATAGTTAAACATTCTTGTTGTATTTTACACTGTATGCCAACCCCGAAAGTACTCTTTGTTGTTATTTAAATAAGTAATAATGATTTGAAATACGAGATATCTTTTACGAGAAATTCAATCAATGTCTAAAAATTTTCTTTTCTTTTTAATTTCAGAGTTTAGTTTTAAAGAAGGATATTTGGAAGAAATGTTAAAATAACTTTCTATATGTAACAAATAGTAATGAAAAGGTAATGATTTGTCTTATCATTATCTGAAAATCTTCCTAAATAATTAAATCAATCCTACAAAACTAAAAAACTACCAAACTAATGCCCTGCGAACTATTTTTAAACTATCCTATTCTGTTTATAGGTGTGTCCCCTAGTTGCAATTTTACATTCGCCATTTCTTAAGTATATTTTTTTACTTCTTACTAGTTTCAATTAACTTAACAAATCGCCAGTGTCTGCCATATACCGCTAAATAATTATACCATCTTGTTTTCGGATTTTTTTAAATATCAGATTAAATCTAGTAAGTATATAGTAATATAAGTTTTATATATATTCCTTTTTTCTTTACTATGTAACTAAGAACATTTGGGTTGACACAACAAATCTAACGATGCCTTGATAATCAAAAATTCATCTATCCGATTCTTCAATACGAGGTAAGAAAAAATATTACATGCATAGATAGGCGTGAAAAACCCTCTTTGCAGTCGGGTAAAAATAGTACAAAGAGTGACGGAGGCCTGATTTTATGTGGGAAAAAGCTATAATACCAATTTATACATATATAAATGAGGTAAATAAAGTTAAATAATCTTTTTACTTAATTACGCCTACGCTATCGTATATAAAGTGGATATATATCCACTTTAATGTTCATTTACTTATATAACAAAATATATATTCATTACCTATGCAGTTAGGTAAAATTTTATTATTTTGTCCATTCTGTACCATTCGTATAAACTATTGGCATGACAAATTGCAATTCGTTGATTGGTCGACAGATATTACACATTATTGTAGCAATCCAAGCGCTACATATTTGAATCATTTGTCTAGACAACTTAAAATTGTTGTAGCGCTGCATCTAATAATAAATGATTGAATAGGAAAAAATGGGAGTGTGACACAAAATTTGTTTTGAACAGCTTCTCTAGTACGTAGTACATAGTAACTCAATGAATATATATGTCTTTATTAGCTCATGTGCAGAGGATGAAACTTACGTTGACAACAGGACATCGGGTTGTACTTTTTGTTTGTAATTATTATTGATTTTCTCTGATTACTTAAAATTCATTAAGATTTACTTTCTTTGTTGCTATATTATTAAAATACACTGTTTAAAACAAGTATGTTTCTTATTTGCAATGATCACTTTTTTTTAAATCACGTATTTATTATATTATATTTTTAAATATTCAAAGATATATCTAGAAAGCTAAACATTAATTAATTGTATTTTTATGTGTTGTATTTGTTATCTTTGTAATCGAAAATCGGAGATTTTATTATTTTCTTGATACAACATTCAGTATCTTTGGATTGGGAGTAAACCTACCTCCAAAAAAGAAGAATAAATACTTCTTAGAACGTTGATGTTATTTCATTTACCCCAATTTATTTGTAAAGTAGCTAATTTTATTTCATTTATGTTTTTTTTCCGACCAAATAACAAAATTTTCAATTTAAAATAAACTATGCAAAACCAGCTGACATAAAAGAACTGGAACAATAAATACAAAAATCTCAGCTTTTACCTACAAAATTAACCTGACGATTCTAAAAACATTGAATTTTTCACCATTAATAGCGGTTTAATAGGGGCGATGTCTCCTGAATACGGTCAAAGAGTTCTGACCACTATTCGCGGTACCATTCAAATTCTGTACGCTCAAATGATAAAATTTAACAAGAAAATGCTTTCACACAAAGCAGAGGTGAGTTTGTATGAAAATGACACATATTCAAACGATGTGGCGAAGATTACTCTTTGCGTCAATTATGTCCATTGTGTAGTTCCTAAGAAAATATGCGGAGTTGAGAGGCAAGCGGTGGGAATGTGTTTACAGTGTAAAAAATGGAAGTTAAACTATACTATTTCCATTTCTTTATTTTCTCGATGACAGCTCCTGTGTAACCTTCGGCGAGCGTTTTTTTCACATTATGTATGCATTATTTTGTAAAAATATGACGTTTACGCACGTACTAGGTTATATAATACCAGAGTTGGAGAAAATGATAGGGATGAAGCTATTGGATGGAGCTAGAGAGCATTATATCAAATTAGAGCTGTCATCGAGAAAATAAAAATGGAAATAGTATAGTTTTGTTTTTTCATTACTTACGTCAAACTTTTCAAAGAGTAAAAATATGATTTCCTTGGTTTTAAAAACGCCATATTATTATATGTTTACAGAAAAACTGTCGATGACAGGTGTCATGTCGAGAACACAGAAAGTACCGATGTAGTTCTCAGTAAGCCGATGGATACTCGATATTATAACATGTATTAGAAAGGATGCCATGTCAAAATTTAGTAAAGCTACCAGCGATCGATCGACAAATGATTCAAAGCACGTGAAACAAAATTATTTAATGCTAGCTGCGAATACTTGGCAACTACATTATTGTATTCTGTTTTTAGCCTGAAAAGTCCTTATTAGGTTGAAGCCAATTTCTAAATTTACCAAGATTATCCTAAAATCAATGATTTCTAAATAAATAACAATTATAAATAGCGAAGAAATCTATTTCAGCGTCATACATAAGTGAGCAAACATAATAGCTTGTTTGTATATCAAGTTTTTCGTTTAGACTCTAATCAAACAGTACGTAAGTAGATTATACTTCTATACAATCTAATCAGGAAATGGCAGGTTGCGTAACCCTTCAAATACATAATATAATAACGTCTCAAAGACCTTTTGCTACCTAAACTAATATGTAATCTTAGTGTTAGATTTTCATGTTATTTGTAAAATTACCAAGAGTAACAGGGCGAAATATCCATTGAGAAAATTTTTGTAGTTGGTAAAATTTTAAAATATTAAAATATTTATTTTACGTTTTTATCCATTAAAAAATAAAATAAAGTTGTTAAACACAATTATTGTATTCACAATTTTCACACAGCCCTTTTTTATCTTGTGCTATGCACCTAAACCCAAGGTACATACCTGATAGTTTACTAAAACGTTTATAAAAACGTAGCTCCACACAAAACTAACAACTAAATAACGATAAAAAGGTCTTTTCCACATGTTTGTATCCTGAAGGCACTATCACACTGTACAGTCATAATGAATCACAAGAATATTTCAAAGGTCACGATTGTGGCAAAACACGAAAATTCAATTTTAAACTTTTTTGATAGCCACAGTTCCACATTTCAGCATAAAATGACTGCCTCTCTGTTCAATCTGCGTGTCTGGAAATCCAACTGAGGACATTCCTTGCAGATAATATCACTGTTTGTTGATTGTTTTCTTTGTGAGAAGTCCACACTAAACAGTCAATCCAGTTTACAAATTTCCATTGGAGCGCTTCTATTGTTATCTTCAGATTAATTTACATGCCGTGATTTAATCGGTGCAATTATTTGATTACTTGGTTTGATTTGATACGTTCCAATAGTCTGATTAGGTAGGTATGTCTTATGTTAGCATTTTGTTTGGATAAGCCATTGCGGATGTGTCAACAAATTGGTTTACATGGTTCCCGCTACAAATTTGAACGCGTTTATCTTTTAAAATATTGAAGCTACTAAAGTTACTTTTTTATATTCTTCGAAATCTCTTCGCATTTTATAAAAAAGGTCGAGGTTCATTTACGCGGCCGCGCATCCCGGAACGATTAGAGCACGCGGCCAACTAAAATGGAGTTATGTCCAGTAAGCTTTAATACTTTCCTTTTTTTTCGTTTTCACGGAGCCAATAGCACTAGTATAGACTTCTGTATGTACGGTCACGTTTTCTAAGTAAGTAGGTTTCTCCACAGTTTATCTTTTTCCATAAGTTGTCCATCAGTTGTTCCTTTGATATGTACTTACTTCACAACTAGGTCACAAAAAAGTAATAAAAGTTTACACTTTTCTCTTTCAGTGAAGTTTTTAGCTCTAGAATTCATTGTTAACAAAAGAAAAAGCAGTTCCAAAATGTGTACAACTCGAAAAAAATTTCAATTTGATTCTTTCGCGGGAATAACTTTTGACAGCTCAGAATGAACTGTTTATCTGTAAACTTATTAATTCAACCAAGTGTCTAAGAATTCCTATGTCAATCAATATGATCATTGATTAGTTAATTTTCGTCTAATCAGCGTTTCAGAAATTCGATATGATTTGACAGCAGTGTTAAGTTAACAGTTGCGTTAGTTGATTTTTGATTTGATTGGCATTTCAGAAACTGGGTGTAAGAATTGTCCTCCAGGTTGTCGTTGCTGCATAGGGTAAAAAATTGTTGACACATGAACCAAATTTGCAGCAATCAATTCGGAACACCTTTTAAAAATTTTTCTATAAGACACGCCGTTCATATGTTTATAAGTTAATGTATAAAGAAATGAAGTTTGTGTCTGCTCCAAAAACTGTCGGAACCAAAACTCCATTAGTCGATTTCGATTAAGTACTTTCTTGGTCTCGTGACGAGTGCATTCTGTTGTGGGGAAGTGCAACCGACATCGATACTATACTTATTATGCAGAAAAGGGCGATTCGGCTAATATAGCTATCATCACGGTCGCAGGGTAGCACTAATGGCTGGTTTACACGCGTTAAGTGGTTAAGTTGGTAACTAAATTTTTACTAAATTTTAAGTTAAAAGTTGCGTGTATAGTTGTATGTCAGATAAGTGACAAGTGGTAACTTAAAATTTAGTACGCAAGTGATTAAGTAGATTAGGATTCGTTCTATTTTTCGTATAAGTAGGTGGGCGGCCAAAATCACGTTTACCACATATCTAAGTACAGAATTGACGAATTGCTTGACATTCATCACTGCTCATCTTCATTGAACTCGACGATCGATTGGTGTGGTAACCACCTTAAATATTCTTCCACAAATTTTAAAGTTGAAACTAAACTCCACTCCAACATTTAAAAAAAAGAGAAAATGCGATATAAATACGAACTCTTGCCGCCACCCGCTTTGTCAACTTATGCACTTAACTAAAAAATCACGTCCAAACGTGTTAAGTGAGAAGCCCCGTCCACCTACTTATACGAAAAATAGAACGAATCCTTATCTACTTAATCACTTGCGTACAAAATTTTAAGTTACCACTTGTCACTTATCTGAAACACAACTTTACACGCAACTTTTAACTTAAAATTTAGTAAATATTTAGTTACCAACTTAACCACTTAACACGTGTAAACCAGCCATAAGGGATCAATTGAACGAAATAAATATTTTTACTTTACTTTCACCAATGAGGATCTCTAATATATAAGTTACGTTTATAGTAAATGCTTTTATAATGTGGTGACAAAATGTATTTATCAAATTTTATTTGACAAGAGGAGACTTTGGAACGATGTTATAATTAAAATAACAAACAGTAATAATATCGTAGAAATAATATAAAAAACCTCTTTTTTATAAATATCGTTATATCTTATTTCTGGTACAGCTGATAAGTTTCTTACACCGCAAGTTTACTTAAATAGCATTATGATTTTGACTTTTATTATTGAGTAGTTTCTTCAAAAAAAAGTCAATTTAAAAGTATGTATAAAAATACAGTTATTTTATAAGGTTTATTTATAATCCTTATCAAAATTTGACATATGCATTAAAACCTGTTATTAAAACAAAAACATATGAACTGCAATCGATTAAATATACTTAAAAATATTTACAAGAATATTTACTAAAGAAAATCAAGGGGAAAAAAAGGAATTAAAGACGCCTAAATTACTTTGTACATACAGTAAGGTGGCCAAAAGGCTGGCAAAATTGCCATGTCGGATCACTTGAATAAACGTTATACAAAATAAGTTCCAGTCTAATAAAAAATGTAAATACCTTCAAATTAATCCAGTTTATTTCGCTTTTATTTCTGACATAATTTTGATTCTGAACATTGATATGGATTTAAGTCAATAAACTAGTTAAAGCCAGTGATTCTAAATCACAAGTTATTCTTACCAAAGAATGGGCAGCCAATGCGTGGAAGAGGTCAGTATGTAATGTAATGTAATGAGGTAGAGGTATTGCGATACACGTCAGCAGATTGGGATGAGATGCGGCACATTTTCCCGTCTTATCCTTGGCGGCAGACTTGTTTTACATAAACCGATCCATCGTGCTGCGCTGATGCTGTATAAAATGTGATAGGGCAAGCAATGGAGTATTTCATCCCTTACGCTGACCTATCCCTTGAAACCAAAGGTCGCCCATGGTTTAATGCTGCTTGTCTCACAGCTGAAAAGCTTAAGCTGGGCTGACGCTCGCAGAAGCAAAGCCGTGGATTCGCATTAACTGAAGAAAAAATACAATGCTGCCGCCAAGTCTGGCAAAAAGGTGATCAGAAAAGCTCGCTTTGACCACATTGGACACAGCGGAGACAAGATAGCGTCATATCCTTCAGGAAGCAAAGCTTTCTGGTCTTTGGCCAAGTCGGTTGAGTCGAACTTCTGTCGCCCATCGCTGCCACCTCTGAGGAAGTCTGACGGTTCACTGGCTCACACTGCAAAAGAGAAAGCAGACCTCTTTGCTAATTTTTTTGCAGACTATTTACGTCTAAATAGTCAAGGTAAAGTCCCACCCCAGTTACCTCAGTTCGGACCCAAAATGGGTACCGTTAATATTCGTCAAAAGGAGGTTCTTAAATGCTTGCAGAATTTAGACGTGAACAAGGCCAGCGGCCCCGATGGCATACCTGCAGTTGTGTTAAAACACTGCGCAGCCGAGTTGTCTCTCATACTAACGCGCCTGTATCGACTCTCTTTGGAATCTGGAAAGGTCCCTAAATCCTGGAAGCTGGCTAACGTGCAACCAGTACCAAAGAAGGGAAGCCGTGCAGATCCCATCAACTATCGACTTATTGCAATCACCTCCATACTTTGCAAAGTTATGGAGCGTGTATTGAACAATCGTCTCCTGGCATACCTTGAGTCCAACGAGCTCCTTAGTGATAACCAATATGATTTTCGCAGTGGACGCTCGACTGGAGATCTTCTTGTGTATGCCACTCACTTATAGAGCGAAGCCTTGGAAGGTCACGGTGAAGCTATAGCTGTATCCTTAGACATTTCCAAGGCTTTTGATAGGGTCTGGCATGATGGTCTCTTGAGTAAGCTTCCAGCATACGGAATACCTAAAGGGCTCTGCGACTGGATATCTGATTTTCTGAGGGAACGGACAATTCGAGTAGTCTTAGACGGCTGCTCTTCTGACCTAATGGCAATTAATGCCGGGGTACCTCAGGGATCTGTTCTCTTTGCAACGTTATTCTTGCTGCACATTAACGACCTGCTAACCCCAGGCATTATTGGTTACACTGATGACAGCACCGTTGTAGAGATATACATGTCCAATGCGCGAGCGAGTCCTCAAGAAATCCGGGTTTTGAGAAAGTCCATGATTGAGCGGGTGGATTTGGCTTTAAAGAAAGTGTCCGATTGGGGCGAGTCCAACCTGGTCAAATTTAACCCGTCAAAAACAGGCGTGTTTATTCTCCGCGAAAAAGAGCAGTTTCGACCTAACGCCCACTTTCCAAAATGTTTCTGTACCCTTAACCGACCACATAGGGCTTCTGGACGTAACTATATCGTCCCAACTAAACTTCGGGCAACAAATTGTGTCCATGGCTCAAACTGCTTCAAAGAAGTTGGGAATCATCTCGAAGGTCCGACGGTACTTCAGCCCTGAACAGCTACTTAATTTGTATACAGCTCAAGTTCGATCTTATATGGAGTACTGTAGCCACCTTTGGGATGGTTATGCAAAGTACCAACTAGAAGCGATGGACGCAGTTGACCGAAGAGCCCGAAAAATTATTAACAACTTTGACCTCACCACCAAAAAACTGCAAAGACTCGACCATCGTCGGAAAGTTGCCAGTTTAGCAGTCTTCTACAGATTACATTTGGGAGAGTGCGCGAATGCTCTTTTTGATCAGGTTGAACCCACACACTTCTTGCATCGGACTACTAGACGCAGACAGACCTTCCATCCCTTATCCCGTATCTAATAAAAGAGGTTATCGCACAAACAAACTTGCCGACAATTATGACTGGCAACTTATAAGCCTGTCATTATTTTAATTTATTTGTATATTATAAAATAGATAGAATATGGAAGATTGTTCCATGGCATTCTATCACGGGCAACGGCCCCAAATATAGATAAAAATCTAAATGTATATTTATGAGTCTTTATCCTTTATTAAAAGCAAGTATTCAACAAACCTAGTGTTTTCCTTGTAAGTTAGGAAGTCCTCCCTAGCATATACACGTTATTATAGAATAGTACCATCTGCTGATCCCGGACCGGTAGATGGTGGAGGCGCCGGATAATCTGCAAGTAAAGTGCAAGTAATCTGCAAGTAAAGTGTAAGTGATCTGCAAATAAAGTGCAAGTAATAGTGTGAATATTAGTGTGGTGAATATTTTTTTTAGATATATAAAATATATTTTCAAAACAAAGAAGATCGAAATAAGATGGCACATATTACGACGAGATATTATGGCATGTCGTCAATTTTGGCCAGCGAGTTTTTGATGCAATTTGATATTGTATAAATGCGATAAATAAGTATGACGATGAGACTAAGAAACTCATTTTGGGAACATATTTGGAGGGACCGGCGTTATTCTTTTATAAGACGATTATTAATTCATGCGGGACATTCAAAGACGTCAAAAGGAAACTTATATCTGAGTTTGGGAAAGAAGTTGATCACGTTGCAAATTTCTACTCGAGGAAGCAACAGCCCAGTGAAGATCTGTTAACGTATTTTTACGCCTTGGACATGTGTGCAAATAAAGCCGGTGCAGTCATAACAGAACATATTTTTATCAAGCATTTCTTACATAATTGTACTTACGTACAAAAGTGCAGATTAGCTTCCCAAATTTACGCAAATAAAAATGCACTGAAAGAAATAATTATACGGATGCAAAAAATCTTTGATAATAAGCACCAAGTGAATTTAAAACTCCCAATAAACTCTCGAATGCCACAAGAAACGCCATTATGTTCTGCGACATTACCAAGGAGTGGGAATGAAAACTCACAAATGTCAACCAACGACATCTACGGGAACGCGAGAGGGAGATTCACAAATACTAACAATCGATCTCCATATAATTTAAGAAGAACACAGGATCGAGGTGATCCATCGAACAGGCAAGGAATGAATTTCCCAAATTCCAACCGGCGTCAGTGAGACAGCTTGGGACACCATTGATGCTGATTAATCAAGAAAATATTTCATGTAAAAAATTTTATCTCAGCTTTACTTGATACAGGCGCTTCATTAGTGTCTGCAATATCTCAACTATTATGTAATCAATTAAATATAATAATACATAAGGTTGAAGATGTAAAAATCCGAGCCGTTAATGGTAATCGAATGGATATAATTGGTAAAATACAACTATGTTTGGAAATTGAACATGTTGTGTATGTACAGAATTGTTATGTAGTTGACAATATTGAAAGAAATTTAATTCTTGGACAAGACTTCCTTCAGAAGTTTGGTGCAATATTAGACTTTAAAAAAGGTCATGTTCAATTTGTTAATAATATTTGTAAATTTATTAGAAATAATGAAATTAATGATATTAATGTTAAAGATGTGAACCAAAATACCCTTCAGGTAATACAGGTTTCACGTGAATTAAGAAAGGATGAATATATTTATTTTTCTGATTTAGTAGATAAAAATGATTGTGGATTGTGGGAAGTAGTGGTAGCTAAACCAAATGAAAAAGAATTTAATTTATCTTCGAATTTGTCGATAAAAGAACGAATCGAATTGTTAAAAATATTAAAAAAATATCGATCGACGTTCGTGTTCGAAAAAAAAGATTTAGGAAAGTGTAATATCGTCGAAGTCACAATCGATACAACAGATGAAACTCCAGTACATAGAGCTCCTTATAGAATATATAATGAACAACATATAATTATACGTGAGCAAATTGATGATATGCTTGAAAACAATGTGATTAGAGAATCTAGAAGTGCGTATGCATCACCGGTAGTACTAGTTAAAAAACCGGATAATACATGGAGATTTTGTGTAGATTATAGAAAGCTGAATAAGAAGGTGATTACAGACTCGTATTCTTTACCTATCATCGAAGATATTATCACACAGCTGAATGGGGCGAAATTCTACGCCGATTTAGATTTAAACTCTGCTAATTGGCAATTATCGATAGCGGAGAAGGATAAACACAAAACAGCATTCATCACACAGTCTGGATTATATGAGTTTAACATATTACTATTTGGATTAAAAACTAGCGGAGTTTTTTTTCAAAGGACAATGGATGAAATTTTAGCAGGTCTTAAATATACAAATGTGATAATTTTTCTTGATAATGTGATTGTGTATGGTGATTCGTTTAGTGAATTTATGAGTGCTTTAGAAGAAGTGTTTCAACGGTTGAGTGCGGCAAACTTGACACTCAAACTATCAAAGTGCAATTTTGGATATAAAGAAATAACAGTGTTGGGACACACTATTTCTAGAGAAGGTATTTTACCAGACCCAAAAAATATTGAAAAAATAAAAAAAAGTAAAAATACCAAGAAATATTAAAGAATTGTAATCTATATTACGTTTATTTTCATAAAATAGAAAATTTATAAAGAATTTCTCTTTATTAACTATTCCTTTAACAGATCTACTAAAGAAGAATACGAAATTCATTTGGTCACATGCACAACAAAAGGTATTCGATAAAATGATATCGTTAATGGTTGAACCACCATTATTACGACATTTTGTTAATGACAAAGAAATATGTACAAGATTGTATGAAGACGCGAGTGATTTAGCTCTGGGAGCATGTTTGATGCAAGGTCAACAAGTAAGATTGTTACCGATATTCTTCGCATCAGGAAAACTAACAGAAGCAAAAAAAATTTTCGATAACTGAAAAGGAGTGTTTAAGTTTAGTGTGGGCATTAAACTATTTTAAGCATTATTTATGGGGATTACAATTTCAGTTAGTAACGGACCATAAGGCATTATGTTGGTTAAGGACAAGAAGAGACATGTCTGGAAGACTAGCCAGATGGGCCTTGGCGATTCAAGCACACGACTTTGAGATTGTACATTGTTCCGGAAAACAGAACGTTGTAGCGGATTTTTTAAGCCGAAACCCCCTAATAGAGGATGACACTAGTACAGGAAAAGAAGTAGAAGATGGAAAAGTGTTCTCAATCGAGGTGGATGATTTATCACGACATTAAGAGGAAGATAGTTTTTGCAGAAGGTGGCGCGAAACTGTATCGATCAGTCGACGAAGTGTATATAAAGGTTTTATGATATCAAATAATGTGTTATATAAATGTATTAGGAGTGGAAGTGTAATAAAAAATTTGATTGTTTTACCTAAGTCGTTATTTAGTGAAGTCATGAGACAAATACACGATGACGCACGTACGGGAGGCCATTTCGGTATGATGAAAACTTTAGCAAAGTTCAGGGCAAAATATTTTATGCCGAACACATCTAATGAAATCGAAAAATTTATTAAGAGTTGTATACCTTGTCAAGAAAAGAAAATATACAATAAGATAGTGCCATTACGCCCTATGGTAACGGATCGTTTATTTCAAAAGATGGAGATCGATGTACTAGGTCCTTTTAATCGTTCAGTAGATGGTAATAAATATCTAATAACGTGTATAGATTGTTTTTCAAAATACGCTATTTGCAAAGCGTTAAGTGACAGCTCAAATAATATACAATTTCTTTATTAATGAAATTTTGACAAAGTTCGGGACGGTATGTGAAGTATTGTCAGATAAAGGTTCGATGTTTACGTCTAGGTTAATTAAGTATTTATTTAGACAATATAATATAAAACATTCCTTAGTTACCACTATGCACCATCAAACTTTAGTTTTAGTAGAAAAATTGAATCAAACCATTTCATATTCATTAGCTAAATATGTAAACCAAATTCAAAGGGATTGGTGTCAAATTTTACCTTTTATAATATATGCTTATAATTGTTCAAATCAAGCTTCGACTAAATTTTCTCCTTATTATTTAATGTTCGGTAGTGGCTAATTGTAATATGACCGTTCAACAAAAAAAAGATGCTTATATAAGTGCAGTAAATCAAGCGAGAGAAAATTTAAGGAAAGCTCGTTTAGTACAAAAAACATCGTATGATGAAAAAGCTTCTAATATTAAACTTCGTGTAGAACAATTAGTTTTGTTACATTGTCCAAAAAGAATATCAGGTAAAAGTCGAAAACTTAGTCGACCATATAAAGGTTTATTTCGAGTATTACGATATATAGGATGTGACAATTATCTTGTAAGAAAAATACAAAATAACCAAGAATTAATTGTACATGTGAATAGATTAAAACCATATAATATTCGATAAAATAAAACTAATGATAAAATTATGTCTATATTTATATATATAAAATAAAGTTTTTGTATATACATTTATTTCTTGAAATATTATAATATTATTGTTATTTGTTTATTCTTAGAGTTAATAGAGTGAAAGTACACATTTAGGTGTACAAGTATATATATATATATATCATTCATTTGTAGATATACAACGGTTAGAATTTCGTTGGGGTTTTAGAATAATATAAGAAACTAATATTTTTTTTCTTAAATTCTATGTACACCTCACAACGCAATGTTCCGAGATGACATATCCTGCAAAGCCAATCCAAACAGCATCACCAAAAAGGAGATGCAATGGATGGACGATGCAGATAAAAGAAAATCAATAAGGAAAAGGTTTTTATATATAGTGACAAAAGGGTCTCTCTCTCTGCTATATATATATATATATATATATATATTTAATTTATCTAATAATATAATAAATTAATTTTAGATACCCGGAGAGAAACCTCTAAGGGGCGGCAGGTACACGCGGCACGTATTTACCGCGTTACATTTTATTTACGAATCATAGATATACGTGTGGTGCCAATGCTCTAAAGAAGTACATTTTCAAAGACTAAAATAACACTATTAATAATGTGCACGTTTAATTTGAGCCACGCCTAATAATCTCCATAAGAGAGAAGGTGATAGCCGATTTAGCTATGCGGCCAAAGTTTACGAGTATATATAATATTGTGATATTGATGTCTGTGGGTCAACACGCGGATGTAGAATAGGATCCTCAGTGGGGTAAAATAGTAAAAGGGTTGTGATAGAATAGGTAATGTATTTTAAACGTTATTGGTATAGAATTTTGTCAGGTGTATTTCGGTACATTTTGAAAACTTCTCTGCATTGCGTTGTGAAATATAAATTCATTAATTTATAGGTATCATTTTGGGTTAATTAAAACACTTTGGATCCAATTTTATGATCTATTCATAGGTAGGTTTGTCCGGTAATAGTTAGGCAGGTAAAATCTTAAAATTTAGGTAGGTAAAATTTAAACTTTAGAAGGTTACAAACTTTTAAATAAACTTTTGATCTTCGCTGATTTTCATCAGGTTTTGTGGCTACGGCTCTATTGATGGAGAATAAATACTATAAGATCATTTTTGGTGTAATAAGTTGTTGTCATTTAAACATGATCAAGTATATATATTCCTATCGGTAGGGGGCTCATCTGAGAGTAATCCCCATTAATGCATTGTTGTTCCTCATTTAAGTAGGGTCGTTATTTAAGAACGAAATGTATATAGGAATTTATTTAATCGGCTTCACTGATTAAATAAATTAAACAAGAGGGGCGATTGCAACGTTTGCTTGTGCCGTATCTAATAAAAGAGGTTATCGCACAAACAAACTTGCCGACAAGTATGACTGGCAACTTATAAGCCTGTCATTATTTTAATTTATTTGTAAATTGTAAAATAGATAGAATATGGAAGATTGTTCCATGGCATTCTATCACGGGCAGTGGCCCCAAATATAGATAAAAAAACTAAATGTATATTTATGAGTCTTTATCCTTTATTAAAAGCAAGTATTCAACAAACCTAGTGTTTTCCTTGTAAGTTAGGAAGTCCTCCCTAGCATATACACGTTATTATAGAATAATACCATCTGCTGGTCCCGGACCGGTAGAGTAGATATCCCAAGAAGTCGAACCAAACGCTTCGATAGTTCCTTTTTGGTGCGGGTCGCCAAGGTGTGGTATGAACTGCCTGCGTCTGTTTTTCCAGAAAACTAAAGTCCTAGTTCTTTCAAGCGTCGAGTGAATAGGTATCTTCGTCTTCATCGTCACTTTCCATCAGGTGAGATAGAAGACAAACGTCTAATCCTTTTTCAATAAGAAATAAAAAAATCAACTAAAGTTTTCGAAATTTCTAGGTCACTTGCTTCATATAAAGTTGATATAAATACCAAGAATACGTAATATGACTTATAACTCCCCAGTGTTCTTTCTCATTTACGTTTTAATATTCTAAAATCACAAATTATAGGAAATGTTGAATTTCGAAGTAAAACTAAATATTTTTTCATTTCTTAGTGACTGCAATGTAATTTTTACTCTTAAGGAACCCACTCGTGGGCATTTTTGTAAGTGTTTTTATAATTAAGAGGTAGGTTAGGATAAGCACCTTGCATAAACTGTCGTGTGTCACTAAAGTCAACTCAGGTAATATACCTACCTTTTGTGTTCCCACAAAACATGGGCCGGTAACGTATCTATACTTTATACTATACCTATGACATTCACAATATATTTTTGTAAATTTGATGTTTGTAAAAAAGAACATAACCATGTTCAAAAGAAAAAGAGATCTGCACAATGTTAACACAAGGCTTATAAAATCACTACCTCATTAATGACTCAATGTAGGTATACGCTTTTATAATAAAGTTCGTTAGGATACGCAAGGTCTTCCTATTGACCGAAAAAACTTAAAAATTTACTACAAACATTTAGGTTCTTAAACAAAACAACTATTTTTATTTATCAATATATATGGGCTACTAACAACGAACTCAAAATAAACGAGGTACAATATACCACCTCATAGTTTTAAGAACATTATCGCAATATTCCCGCACCATATGGCATTTAAAATATGATTCCGTGCACTTGGCCTACTGAAAATCTAAAACCTGCTCCTCGAATGAAATTTTGTTATGATAGGGCGGACTACAACATACTTAATAAAGAGTTAACAAAAGTTAACTGGCATAAAGATTTACTTAACCTGAGTGTTGAGGAGTCAGTTATATTTTTTTATGAAATATTTTATAAGCTACGATATAAATAAGTTCCAAAAAAGCATACTCCTAAAAGACAATATCCGCCATGGTATTCTTCAGCACTTATTAAAGTACTAAAAGAAAAGTATAAGTACTTTTGTAAATTTAAAAAATACGGTACGTTGAGTGATAAATATTCTATCAATATACTGCGTGACCGGGCTGCATTATTAGAAAAAGAGTGCTATAAATCTTATATCCAAAATGTAGAAAACTCAATTACATATATAATCCTAAGAATTTTTGGAGCTTTTATAAATAATAAAATAAAGCTATACCTAATGTAATGACATACAATGACAAAAGTACCAGTTCAGGTCGTGAAATTTGTAGCTTATTTTCTGATTTCTTGCACTCTCAATTTCTAACTTCAGACTTGTCATCGCCAGTTCCACATGATAGTAATCAATACAAATCGTGTATCGATTGTGATATTTCAACGTTTTCAATTACGAGGAACGCTATCAAATCCAAGATACTGAAATTGGACAAATATCAATCGGCTGGACCAGATTCTTTACCACCCATTTTTTTATTGTATGTGCTGATCAGTTAATTATCGTTGCCATTAGAGATAATTTTTAAAAGAGGGTACTGTACCTTCAATGTGGAAGAAGGCATTTATCTCGCCAATCTTTAAAAGAGGCGACAAACATGGCATAGACAATTACCGTCCTATTTATTATATATTTATTATTATTATTAATATTATTTCAAAGTTATGTGTCGTAGCTAAAATGCTACAGAAAGCAGTGTATGAAACAATTTTTCATACACTGCTTTCTCGAGCATTTTTGATCATTGAGTGCTTTATTGCCTCCATCGCAACAAGGGTTTGTGAAAGGCAGATCTACCGTAAGCAACTTGGTACTCTTGAGTGAAGCTATTTCAGAATCGATGCACAGCGGTAACCAAGCAGATGTGGTTTACACTGACTATACTAAATGCTTCGATAGGATAGATCATCGCATCCTTATCGATAAATTACAGAGTGCTGGTTTCAACCGTTTTTATTTTATTTTATTTAACCGTTTTTACATTACTAACCGTTCACAAGCTGTAGTGTTGCAAAATTAAACGTCCAAATGGGTCACGGTCCCCAGTGGTGTTCCATAAGGATCATTGCTGGGATCTTTGCTCTTTTTAATATTTGTGTCCGACATAGATACTTGTTTCAAAAACTCAACTCTAATGGTTTCGCTGACGATATGAACATTTTTAAACCGATTAAAAATATTAATGATTGCAATCTGTTACAAGAAGATCTCAACAGACTTGACACTCACTGTTCAACTTTTAAATTAGACCTAAACGTAGACAAAGGTGCTGTAAACGGACAGTCCCTTCAACGTGTCTCTGAGACGAAGGACTTGGGTGTCCTGCATGACTCTAGGCTTACGTTTCAGAGTCACATTTCAAGTATTGTGGGAAAGGCTCTTAAATCACTTGGATTTATTTTGAGAACTGCGAAAGATTTTAAAAGCAGCCAGATAATAATCACAATAAGTTTTCATAAATAAAAACACCTAGGAATAATGATGTCGTACTACGCGTGCTGAGGCCATTTCGAATCAGGTGTGTCGCGTGATTGCTTGCTGGCTATGAACATATTAAAAAAGGGCACACTGTATGGCCCACGACGAAGTGTGTTAGTAAAAATTAGTCCAAATTTTTTAGTTAACCCTTATCGTATAAGAAAAGCAAAGGACTATGCCATACAGCCCGCTCTGTTGTAAATATTTATTCAGTATTATTTTTACATGTTACTATTAATGTTTACATGTTTACTGGCTTTCTAAGCCTAGTTTTAAGGCTGATTCTTGCTAACTGTATTTTTGTCCTGGTGTAGTATTTGAAAGTTACTGCTGATTGATGAGCATACCACCCTAAATTGATACCGTGTTTTTTAAATTATTAATGTAGTTTAGTATTACTTACTGGCATACCCTATTAAATTTCTGTCGCTACATAAGACTGAACTTGAATATGAGGTTGAATAGCGCGGTGGCTCTGGAGAGTCTGTGTCTGATCTGCGAAAACAGATTGCCAAATTAGGCCACCTAGAATCTGAGGACATACTGGAATCCCATTTAGAACCTGATGAGGACCTCAAAGGCGTTAAAGAGTCCCTTGTAAAAGCTCAGAATAATATTGAATCTCTAAAATCCAAATTTGATAAAAATCTGTTTATAAGGACTGAGACTTTACTAAATCACGTTTATCACCGCATAAAAAGGATTACCAGCGTGCCAGAAGTTGTCGAAATTTATAAAATATGCGTATCTAGCTTCAACTCGCAATACAAAGACCTGAATACTATAAAAAGTCAGATGTCGATCCCTAAGACTCCATCTACATCTACTACTTCTAATGTCGAACCGTCTGCTATTTTAGTGTCTTGTGAGCGTAGTTTAAGTTCCGACATTGGAAAATTAAAACTTTTTAAAATGAAAAAATGAAAATTAACTCTTTTGTTTTAAAAGTCGAAGAGTTAGTTCAGTCTCGAGGTATTTCCTTCGACAAAATCCACTCGTTAGCTTCCGTTAGATCTTTACCGATGACGCACTTCATTGGTACCGTTATAACAGAGACCGCGTAAGTTCATGGCAGGAACTGTGCACTCTTTTAAAAAAAGATTTTAGTAGTAGCGACTACGACTACCGACTAGCGGCAGAAATAAGGTCTCGCACACAAGGCGAATAAGAAAATATAATTTTCTACATTTCAATAATGCATGGCTTATTTTCTCGTCTTTCTAAGCCTTTCTCAGACGAAGAGAAAAAAGATATACTTTTACATAATATTCGCCCCTGCTGCGCGAATACTTTAGCTGCTTCTCCTGAAATTAAGGGTATCGATGCACTTATATCTGTCGTAATTTTAAAAATATAAGATCTAGATCCTCATTATTCAACGAGCCCCCTAAAATTTACGAATTTTAGTCCTAAAAATCAAATTAATCAACAAAAAACTTATTCTAATAATTACCTATTTTTTAATTATTTACATAATTACAATAACAAACCAAAAGTAGCTGCTATACAAGTTGAACCTAATTTTGAATCCAACGGTAGTAATAATGTTTACGCTTTGACTCCAAATCCTTTTAGTAAAGCCTTTTGTCCAAGATGCAGAATTAACGGGCACTCGCTGAGAAATTGTCAGGAAGAACGAATTATTCTCTGCTTTGGGTGCGGTAAAAGGGATTTTCGGTACCCTGATTGCCCCGACTGTAATCCGAAAAATAATCAGAACCAAAAAAACTAGCTGACATGGATTGGAAAAATAGTGTCATCAAACTGGCTAATAAAATTACACCTTTTTTTGAATTTGAGTGGCAAAATTGGTTGAATTTTATTCCATCATTTTTTACTTACAGCGCTATCTCTTCAATCCAGCATAATATTTCATCTAATGTTAATGTATCCCGACCCTATGTATCCGTTACTGCTAATAGCAAATCCCTGACTGGTTTGTTAGAAAAGCAGGTTTTAAACTTTACCAGTCTGACACCGCCCATTTTATCATAGCTGGTGGTGATAATTGAATTCTTTAGGAATTATTTACCTACCTGTGAGTTTCTTTGGACAAACTCATACTCTAAAAGCGTACGTAGTCCCAAATATAAAACACTACCTTATATTAGGGATGGACTTCTGGAGGATGTTCGGATTATTTCCGAAGCATATAGAACGTATTCTTTATTACAAAGACAGTGACAACATTTTAACTGTCGATGCGGATAACTCAGGACCTAGTAACCTGTGCTCTTATGAACGTCTATCCTACGAACAAAAAAATATGGCTGACCAGGTTATGTGACAATTTCGCAACATCTCTTACGAAGAACGTGGTTTAGGACGAACTTCCTTGATCACACATCCAATTGATACTGGGGATGCTGCCCCTATTCGTCAACGTTACTATAGGATGTCACCGGAGAAACAACGTATCTTGGTTGAGCAATTAGATGAGATGCTCAAATAAGATGTGGTCGAACCATGTGAGAGCCCGTGGTCGTCACCAGTCCTCCTGACACCAAAGAAGAAGGGTGAGTTGCGTTTTTGCCTTGACAGCAGAAAACTCAATGCTGTCACTGAAAAAGATGCGTATAGTTTACCTTATATGGCAGACATTTTAGACGATTTACGCGATACTCGTTATCTATCTAGTATAGACCTCTCCGAAAGTTTTTGGCAAATTTTAATTTGTGAACAGGACAGACAGAAGACGGCGTTTTATATTCCCTCACGCGGCACGTTCCAATTTAAGGCTATGGCGTTTGGACTAACCAATGCTCCCGCTACCCAACAAAGGCTAGTAGATTCCTTGTTTTACGGGCCGGAATTCGAACACAGAGTCTTTGTTTTCATTGATGACGTCATAATCGCGTCTAATACCTTCGATCAACACATATCCCTACTAACGAAAGTCCTAAGCAAATTAAAAACCGCTAATCTAACTATAAACTTTTCTAAGTGCCAGTTTTTTAGAAATCAGCTCAAGTATCTCGGTTACGTCGTGGACTCTAACGGCTTGCATGCCGATCCCGAGAAAGTCGAGTCAATTATAAATTACTCCTACCAACTGGAAAGAAGATAGACGATTCCTGGGTACTGCCTCTTGGTACCGTCGATTTATCGATAATTTCAGTACGTTAGCAAACCCACTTAATAAACCGACGTGTCAAAAGAAAAATTCCCCTTCTTTTGTATGGTTTGCTGAGGCCAACCTAGCCTTCCAGCAACTAAAACAATGTCTTTCTTCTACACCTATCCTTTCTTGCCCCGATTACAATCAACCTTTTGAGGTGCAAACCGACGCCAGTGACTACGGCATCGGTGCAGTACTGACCTAAACGTTAGATGGGAAGTAAAAAGTAATAGCCTATATGAGTAAGTCCTTATCTAAACCCGAATGTAACTATAGTGCAACAGAACGTGAAGCGTTAGCCGTGCTCACCGCAATCGAACATTGGCGTTGTTACTTGGAAAACGGTCTAAAGTTTACGATTTTCACCGATCATTCTTCTCTCAAGTGGTTTTTAAACCTTAGCAACCCAACTGGGAGATTGGCTAGGTGGGGAGTACGACTTTCTACTTATAATTTCGACATAAAGCACCGAAAGGGGTCTGAAAACGTAGTTCCTGATAGCTTATCGCGCTCTGTGCCAGTTTCTGCTATCAGTATGTATAACAGTAATTGTCAAAAAACTGATGACATTTGGTTTTTAAACCCCCCAAAAGGACCCCAACGTCCTTTTTAAATTATCGTGTCGAAAACGGGAAATTATTTCACTACGTGAAATCTCTTAACCCGCTCACCCGCGAATTCGAATGGAAAGAAGTAATTCCTTTTGAATACCGAAATGATATTATAACAAATAATCATTCCGAACCTACCTCTGGTCACTTTGGTATTTATAAAACACATAAACGCGTAAGTTTAAAACATTTTTGACCTAACATGATACGTGACATTGCTAAATTTGTCACTAGTTACGATTTCTGCCTCTCTCATAAACATCCTAACCATCCAACACTTGGCGTAATAGGTAGACCTAAAGACTGCTGTAGACCATTCCAGATGCTATTGTACTAGATACCGTTACTGTTCACTCAGCGTCACTACGCGCATAGATGTATTTAAAATTAAAGTTCGCGGTCTAGGTACATACTTATAGTAGTTAGGTTTATAATTAAGATAGGTTCTGTGAGTAATAATATCACATATCATAAAATAGTAGGCTAGGTACATGTTTTTTGTGTATTTATTAGATTAGTTTGGTTATTAAGTTCAATTTTAAAGTAGTCTTTAATAAAATCTTAGGATAAAGTAACCGTTACAAAATATTTAAGCGCTAAATAGGTATATTGTGTTTTTACAGTAAATTCGGATTCTTTCGATATTCGAACCAGCTTTTCTTAGCGCCATCTATCGAAGCATTTAAGCAATTGTAATTTCTTAATTTGATTGAGTAAATTATATATTAGGTATATATTAGGATATGTAGATAAATTACGTTTATTGTGCACAGTAAAATATGTACGGATACTCCGAATATTTTGAAAAACAAAATAAAAATATTCTTCAGGTTATAGATTTTTAATAACATATTTTCAAAAGAACTCTTCCCTGGCATATATACAAAGTTTCATGCGTCTGAACCAATTTTCAAAGAACATTTTCCAGTCTGCATCAGGTACTTACCCAACGGCCTTCTTGAACGCAGTAAGCGCATCTTCTGGCGATGAAAACTGCATCCTCTTGAGCTGGTTTTTAATTTTAGGGAACAAGAAGAAGTCACACGTTGCCACATCAGGGTTGTAAGGCGGATGACCCAAATGTTTTACCGGTGTGGTGTTTAAGAAGTCCCTGGTCTTGACCGCAAAGTACGCGGGCGCGTTGTCGTGGTGGAGCAAAAATCCTTGGATCCCATGTTCGTTCGCTTGTTGCTCGCAGCAGCAAAAACTTCTGGCAAGCATTTGGTAATGTACCTCTCTACATGGATGCTACCTTGGGTTTCTTAAGGGAATTGATACTTAATTGGGAATTGAATATTAACGGGGGTTAAGCAGAAAAAACTGATGATTAAAAAATTTTCAGCGCTTTTCCATTGTTTCAATTTAGTAGACGTTGCTTCGTTTTGTAACAGCCATACAGTTCACTGGCACTTTTTTCATAGATCATATTGATAAATCCAAGATTCATCACCTGTTATGATATCGTACACGGCGGGGAGAACCTGCTTTGAATTTATAAATCATATCATTGCACCAATCCACGCGCGCCTGCTTCTGAGCATCGGCGAGGTTGTGGTGTACCCAGCACGAAACAATCCACCTTACGCAAAGGTGGTTGTGTAGAATAGCATGAACACATCCCGATCAAGTCTGCAGATTGTGCTGAATCTCCTCGTATGTGCTTCACCGGTTTGGTTGAATAAAAATTAATTGAAGTTGATTAAACGATTGATAAGGTTTCAAGTTGGATTTGTTGGTTTTATTTTTCTATGTCACACAATGTTTCATAATGATGGTAAACAAATTTTGAGCGAAATTTAAATTAGGAACAAAAATATTTTTACTTTTAAAAATCGAATTTTCAGAATAAATTTTAACACGCTAGCGTTCCATATATAAAACATTTTTTCGCAAAACTTTTTGAGTGGCCTCGGCTAGACGCACTTAGCGGAAACACAGTTAATAATATAATAAGCTAAAAAAACAGTACGTACTGAAACTAGGCCTAAGTTTAAAAAAATATAAAAACATACATGTTCGAGTGTGAGGGTTGACCCTCAAATTTTTGTAAAATCTATTTATTTTCTATAGTTTAAGATCTTTTATGTCAGTTAGTTACGATTAGGGTTGTCACTCTTGGTTTATGTAAAATTGTAAACTTTTTTATTCGGTAAAACAAACATTATTTAAATTGAATAAAATGGGGGTGATTCTAGAAAGTCTTTATCCTTCGTTTTTGGAGGTAGGTGTGCTCCTAATCAAAAGTCTTCTCAGAAGGTTGCAGAATGTTTTTTTTTAATAGTCTAAGCCTATTTATACCTACAATCTTACGTACAACTTTAAAAATTGGGTATTTGACACCATTTGAAAATGCAAGTTATTATCATTTATTTAGAAAATATAAGTTATTTTATGTTTTGGGAAATAAAGATTTTAATTGAATATAGAAATTATATAGATTATAAAACTTAAAAAGGAAGCAAAATACCTATTATAAAATATGATAATTTTTTCAATACTGTTAGCTTAATTACAGGTAATATAACAATTTTGTATAATGCATGTGAACGCATTATGTACGTAGCTATTAGATACTTTATCCAAGCGCGCATATAATTTTAGTTTGATTTAGGTACACATTATGACGTCACAACTCGGTACCGTTTTGTAAGGAGCGTTTTTCGGCGACTCGCAACAGCTCTTCAAACACATTGCTGTATCAAGAAAACTATTAAGTGTAAACATACTGTTATCTCTACTTTTAAAGTATTTAAATATGTAATAAAGTAATGTTTGTCACATACCTAATTAAAATAATAAAATCCCTATGAAAAATATATAATATGAAAAATACAATACATACAAATACAATAATTACATGAATTTTCATAAAAAGAGGTTTTAGGTTTTGAGTACAAAGTTATTTTTAACAACGATTAAAATCATCCGATTACTCTGATTACTTATAATACATTATAGAAAAAGCTACGGGTCGAGAATTACTTATTATTCGTATCAGTGAATAATGCTAAAGATACATCGTTAAATACTTTTAGAAATCTTAATTTAAGAAACAAACATTCGAAGAACCAAGCAACACTTTCCGTATTTTATTGAAATATTTTTTCACAAAACTAATTAGTGATCGTGTGTGTGTTGTAATAACGTCAAGTTGAGGATTTGTATGAAGTTACACTACTGCTCCTATACTTCTATTTACTGTGGCGGACGCCTGGGCTGTGGGCGTTATTCACTTGCGCGTTACTCAGTCTTTTGTAGGCCAGTGTTGCCAGATCAGGGGATTTCCACTTAGATTTAGGGGTTTTTCGACTGAGTTAGGGGCGAAATAGGGGGGAAAAATATTTAGAGGATTTTTGGGGGCAATTTAAAACTATCAAATACAGTTTTTTTTACCAAATATCACGTTCCTGGCGTTTTGTATTTAATGTTTTTTTACCGAGAGTCGAGATCCGAGGTGTTGAAGAAAACGAATAAATTTAGCTATAAGTAATAAAATGCGGCAATAATAAAGTTTAATAATATATGAACCGCATATGAGCATGTATCGTCTCTTTAAAAAATCGCTGCATGCCACCATCCATTGGTGAGGGTATTCTAGAGGATTTCTAGGGGAGATATCAAATTAGTCTGGGGGAATGTCGCCGAGACCATCTGGCAACACTGTTGTAGGCGCTCCGTTTAGGTGCACGACGACACTACAAAGGATTCTAATACGAATCTAAGTCTGCTTCAGGTACCTGACTTCCTAGTATTCTTGGGTTAATCAACCTTTTGTTTTTGTTGTCATAAATCATGTTTATAGCTTGATAAAACTCTTTATTGTAATTTTATTTTCCTTAGTTTGCTATAAAGTTAATAAAAAGAGATTTTATCTATAGATAATTTTCAAATAACTAGTACTTAAAACTTAAAGAAATTATAAGCCCCATAACCACTCATGTAGCCTACATTTAGTGTAGTTTATTTAGTGTAGTGTAGTTAGTGTACCTTCCGATTTTATTGTTAAGAGCTTCTCTGGGGCGGTAATACAAACTTTAATCGCGTAGTTACCACATTCAAATATATTATTTGTTTAAAACTATCACGGTTTTTTAAACTATAATCTGTAAACAATATGTGTTTTTATAGCATTGGCATTTCGGTATAGTGGCAAGCGCGACGATCACGGAGAAAGACTGCGGCTGGTAAAAACTCGTGGTAAAATCCTGTGACTTCATTAAATTACACGTGGCAGCATTCCCGTTGAAGGCAAGGACTAGTCAGTGCAGTTACAGGTACAAAAGCAATGGTTCCCTCAAAGCTTGTCAAAATCTTGTCAAACTTTGTATGCAGACCTTGATGACAGATAAACAATTGAATATTTCACGTATTTTGGCACTGCATAGTTTTGTTTTCAACTAACCGTTTATTTGACCACTTCAGTTGAACATAACCAACAGAACATAAAATGCAGTCAACCTTATTGGAGGATAGGTAGCTACGTCCTTAGCTTAGGTTAGGTTAAGTGTAGGAAATACCTAGTAAACGACTAAGAAGACGGTTGCAAGACTGCGTATGAGTACACCATAACTTTGTGAGGTAGGTACACCTCTGCACACCTATAGGATAACGTTTTTATCCAAATCAAAACCGAGATAAGTAATAAATTAACATCGACACCGTGGAGCTTTCTTACACTGCTTAGGTAGATACGCTGCTTCACGACGCAGCGGAATGATCTAAACATTCCAGCCTGTTACGTAGACGCAATACTTCTAGAAGTTTCTTGATTTGCACGAGTATGTAATCAAGAAGGTCATATTTAATTACTTATTCCATAAAACAACTTTATTTATATGAGTTTAATTTTAAGATGATGCAAAATCTAGGAAACTGTTTCAATTTATATCAACCATGGCACGCACTGCATATCTTATCGCGTATTTTCAATAACTGTGATATTATGAAATGATAAAAGTTCTTATTTATTATGGGTCACTTGAGTTGATTACGATAACTTGTAAGATGCCAAATCATTCTCGCATGTTTCCTACAACAAATTCAGTTTTGGTTGTCTGATGGAAATAAAGATGAAGAATTGAATTTACTATGTCTTCACGTAGTACCTATTCCTTTATTTCAAAAATTTACCTATTTTAAGTGTAAATCAACGACTTGAAGCATTACATGAACGAGTTATTACAGGCGCCATTCACAATCATAACAGGCATTGTTATACTTCGATAATGTACCTCCTAATGTTGAAAGAATTTTTTAAATCGTGAAAGAATTTTTTGAAAGGTGACCACTTAAATAAATACTACTTAAATATAAATACTTTCCAATATGATTCTAACAAACAACGTTTATACGATTCGTTGCCTTCCGTTGCCGTGGTTTCAGGTGGAAAAAACATTCCTTGTTGGTGATGACTGTTGCTTTCTCAAAACGATTGTGTTTATATGGAAAGAACTGATAGTACCTTCGCATATACCCACAATGTTTTTAAAAAATCGGCTCTATGCAACATTGACCATCACCTCGCTGCTATGCAACCTTTGACTGATATGTTTATATTTTTCACATTTCTTACGAAATACCAGCAATTTAGGTAATAATCTTGTTTGCTCCTTGAACTTAACTGAACCGAACTAGATATTGAATATTGTTATCAACTTTTTGTTTTTCACTATACTATAAGTAGAAAGTCTTTACAAAGGTATGTTCGTAAATTGAACATAAAATACCACATTTATTACAGTTGAGTTAATTATCGTCTTATGTGTACAAGCTAATGCATAGGCATTAGGTACCTTATGCTCTATCCTGTACTTCGCATAGGCGTAATTTGACTGACATTCTCAAACGTTAAAACCCTATTGCTTATCGTGCCAGTCACATCCACAATAAAATAGATTATTATGTATTGCATAACGAGCCAGCCGCTGCAATAACTGCAAATGCTTTTTATGATGAACTTGTGCTTTATGTACGCTGAAAACTGAATACTAGATTCGTGACATTACGCCACAACACAACAAACCTAAAGTGCCAAACTTTTCACAAGAAAAGTACTTACTTCTAATTTGTCAACACGTTATTTAATATTTATGAAAACCAAAATCCCACAAGTGATGATACAGAGCACCTCAAGAAAAGTCAGGGGAAAATCGTCATTTTACGCTAAAATGGGCGTTAACTGAAACGGGGAATACCCTTCTTCCATAATACATTAACAAATAAATTAGCCCTTTTTGTGCCTCGACTTTTGCATAAAAATGTTTCTCAAAACTCATTCATTTACCGTTCCACCAACATAATCTTTTCATACTTACACGCAGTGTCATGCGACTTGCAAGGACCTAGTAATAAATGTGAGCTACCTCGGCTTTAAAATATTGCTGACATGTTGTCAAACCAATATAAATGCACAGTGCTTGCGGGACATATTTAACTCTCTAACCGTCGAGCTCCAAATTAAATTAACTTAGGTCTGCGCAAGTAGGCCTAAAGACAAAGAGAACTTTATTGTTTTGTTTGACATCGAATCTTAATTTTAATTTTAGACTTTATAACTAAATTGTACTGAATTGTAAAATAAATTTGAATTACATAAAAGTTGTTTCTTATAAAGTATCAAGCCGATGCCAGATATTAGAGGACTACCTAACCTGTCTATTGCTTCTCCATGCATGTTCAGCGGCTCCTGGTAGTTTTGAAGATTTAACTAATTTTATCTTTTTTAGGATCTTATGACAAAGTGACTTATATACATATTTTTTTATCTTTTTGGGGCTAATATTTATCTCACTTATTTCTTTAACTGAGGTGTCGTAAATTGTAGTTTCATGACTAATATAACCACCTCATATCGATACAAGTTACAAAAAAAGTAATGAAAGAAAATAACGCATTCTCTAAAACCTATTATTAGGTCATTTGACGATAAAAATGCATCACGTTTGACACATCCACCTCTGATTAAATAATGTTCTCCTTATCCTAATTTAATACAAACTTAAAATCTTCTTTGGACTCAGCCTTCGTGTGATATTACATCCTCTTACCTGGATGTCGGATAGGCTCCAAATTCGGAGCCTGAAGCTATTAGTATAGTATAGAAACACTTTAGTGCTTTAATATTAGGTCATCACTTATGAAATTGGCGTTTTGTAACGGAGGAACACAAAGTAAATTTTTTTTAATGTTGTATATTAATTTAATGAAAGTATGTATTATTGCTATGTATGCACTTTTGCCCTCTCATAGGTAGTTTATTGATCCCTTTACTAAATAAACCATTCGGACGGATATCAATGAAATCTTTGAAGGCGCTTTGGACTGCCCCATCGGAGTTGAATTTTTTCTCTTGCAAGAAGTTATCCAAATTTCTTAAATAAATGGTAATCTGTTGGAGCAAGGTCCGGGGAGTACGTCGGATGTCTTAGACATTCCAATTGAAGCTCCTCTAATTTGTTAGCCGTTTGTTTTGCAGTGAATTAAAACAGTTTTGTCAATAACACCGCAGCCTACAGCTAACTCGGACGTGGTTTGCGATGGATCCACTTCCACAATAGCCTTAAATTCTTCATTATCAACTTTGGTCTCCGGCCATCCACGGGGCTTGTTCTGCAGGTTGAAGTTTCCAGAAAAAAAACGTTGGAACCAAAAACGCACTGTGTTTTATTTTTCGATACCGCCGCCATACACAGCATTAATACTTCGAGCCGTTTCTGCAGCACTGGTGCCACGGTGGAACTTGTTTTCGTAAATAACGCGATATTTCAAGTTTTCCATTTTGTAAACTAAGTGACGCAAAGAAAAAACCAAAAGTGGAAAAAACAAATGCATTACGGTTTTCGAAACACAAATGCATGAGTAAATAGCTACATAAATTTGAAATTGGAATTCTTAATCCAAGAGGAGATAATACAGATCATAGCGACCCGTATGATGAAACGCCAGTTTCTTATATAGGGACCTAATATCGATAGTCAATTTGGCACCGCTGGAGAGACTCGAATTGAAGTCTTTCTCGTATTCCACAAACGTCAAACCTAAGGGCTGGTTATATTCTGTATGGCCTGCAGCAACGTATAAATGTGGCTATGGTACGTCAAATTTGCGCGCCAGACGATTCGTGACCACTCTTGAAACAACATGGCTGAGTAGTGATGTAGATCTAAAGTTTTTCATAAGGGTTTTATTCGCCAGTGACTAAACTGCTTTTTGAAGAACAACATCAATATATCGATAACGGGATTGAATAGTTTCTGAAAGATCTTAACACCCTCTTGCCTATTGTTTTGATATTGGAGGCATGCATGCGTTCCATCGTCGTCCATTATCGCGACGCACCGTATTTTTGAACACTTTGTTATACAGGGTTTCTGGGTTCGATACCATCATTTTGGGGGATCAAAGTACAGCTTATTTGCGATACAGCTTATTTTGTTATGTAATACTGTAGTCAGTAAAGTTTCCATGTATTTAATTTGTTTTGACCATAAAAAGTTTCAAATTTTCTAAAATATATTGCTAATGTAAAGTAAGAAATACAATAATCAAGCAGTTATTTCATTTGAAAGAAAACGTTTCATTTTCGGCTAGCGCGATGTTCACCAGATCGACATGTAGTATGTCGATCTACCACATGTGGTAGACACACTATATTATATAAATATTTATATACCCTGCATTATGTTCTACTTTGAAATAGTTTATTATAGTTTATTATGATTATAGTTTTCGTTTCAGGCCGAGAACTTTCATCTTACCCAGAACTTACTTACCTAATTTAGTTAAATTTAGTTAAAAAAACTATTTTAGTTTTCCTAGTAGACATAAATACAAGTATCAATCAACACTAGTTTGTGATGTAACTTAATTTGTATTAGATAACCTAAGGTGAATGATGTAAAATATACATTTATTTATAATTCACTAAAGTAGTTACTCTATTCCATTCATCCGGTGTCAAATAGATTGAGTTAGGATTGATTTATTACTTATTTTATAAATAGGAATGATGTGCTTATTTTTGCAGTTTACTCGTACAGTGTAAATGAAAATAATATATTTTATATTTCTTAATTTCACATTCTTGACATCCCATTGTAATTCTTTTTTTTTATTGTTTGAGCTTCAGTTTATACATAGTGAGATATTTTTTAAGATTATAATTTTATGACTGTACAAATAAATATTATATTCATGTTCATTACTGACATTATATATTCTACTAGCGACCCGCCCCGGCTTCGGACGGGTCTAGGTCCCTGCATTTTAAATCGCATTCTTACACACAAGTGCGCATATTGTTGAATCATATTTAATTGTAAAATAATGTATTAGTGATAAGTTAATAAGTTCCTCTTGTTTTGTGAAGTAACTGACTGCCGACAAACAGCTTACGCTAGTATTATTTTTTTGTTGCCATAAATAAATAAATAAATATCTTCGAAAACAATCAATAAAATTACACGCTGTAAACGGCCATATTGATCTATATTACATGCACAATGTATTTAAGGTACTTTATTGGATAAGTATTAATGCTGTATTGCTTAAAATCGCTTCGTAAATAAGCCATTATTTCTCGTAAAAAGTAAAAGATAAAAAATTGTTATTGTGAGTTATCCCTAAGAGATAGTCAATATACCATCGCGGACTTTTTTGTAGACCTTTTTAAGGTGTATAATACTGTAGTGCCTACTAATGTACCTAATAATGCAAAAGTATGCAATGTAAGCGCTAAAAAATGTGTTTATTTACGATACCACATTAGAAACCTCTAAAATTTTCAGTGTTTCTCTACTATATTGCATACATGTATTATACATATAAACCTTTCTCCCAAATCACTCTATTTATTAAAAGAAACCGCATCAAAATCCGTTGCGTAGTTTTAAAGATCTAAGCATACATAGGGACAGACAGACAGACAGCGGGAAGCGACTTTGTTTTATACTATGTAGTGATATACTTCATTTGTTGTGTTTGTTAATTTGTGACCAATTAGAAGTGTTATCTAATTTGTTTGTGATAATTATTTTTTAAACTTTTCTTGTATATACCTTGGCTGTTTCAAGTTTTTTATTGGAATAAAGGTTAACAATTTTGTGGCATCTATTCTATTTGTATTATTTTTGACATAAACTACGAATTATAATGTAACGAAAATGCTCATATACGTTTAATGACAATGACAGAGGACCAAGTGTCTTTTAGGAAAAAAAATAAGAGTTTAGTCTTTTCAAGTTACAACAAAGAGCCCACCCGGATACCTCTTTTAACGATAGCGTGCACTCAGATGAACTTTAAAACAAAACGAAAAACGGAACATAGAACTGAGTAGTGCGACTAAATAAATATTATCTAATCTAAAATTAAATATAAACAAAACTTTTCTTTACATCAAAATTTCAAAAATATTTAGAATTCTAGAATGTACATGTAAGTGTATTAATTCATAATTTAAGAGAGAAATATGCTACAAATAAAAACTAAAGCGAGGTAGTTGCCAGCCTTAGGGTCACGAGTTTCACTCATCAATCGCCTCGCTAGGTCCGAAAAAAGACGTTGAGCCCCTTGTCCCAGGGACTTTTTTTTATTGAAAAAGGATTAGACGTTTGTCTTCTATCTCACCTGATGGAGAGTGACGATGAAGACGAAGGTGTTATACGTCTATCCACGAGATACCTATTCACTCGACGCTTGAAAGAACTAGGACTATAGTTTTCTGGAAAAACAGACGCAGGCAGTTCATTCCACACGCGAAAGTGTCTACGCAGGTTGCATCCCACAACAGTGGCCTACCCATCCTCCACGGGACCAGAGTCATACCATCAGGCCGCTTGCCATCGTCACGCAACAGTCCTAACGGTTCAAGAACCGAGGGAGTGTTGGAGGTAACAAGAGCCCGATGGATGATTTCATTTAAATTGGCATGGCGGGATATTCTGCAACCGCTGCGAGAACATGAAATGCCATGGCGACCTAGCTTATCCACCAACACGCCGCAGCGGCAGCGGTGTCGAGCACACAATTTTATTCCTATACGCAAACTACAGGCAAGCCTAAAGCTACGTTTGTCAATAAGGGTCCCCAAGTTAGCTGACGAAACGCCTACAACCATAACCCAGACTCCCAAGAACCCACTACTAGCGTACGAGCGCGCTCTGTATAATTAGGTTAAACAAAAACTAATTGTTTGTTCTGCTCCAATACAAAGCACGTCGTCTCACTGACGCTGTGACGAGGGATTTTTATTTTTGCTTCAAAATGAATAGGAAAAATGTCGCAAAATTATTGATATCTACAAAAAATGGGCCCCTCAAGTGAATGCACTACCCCTTCAAATAAATATGAAACCCTATAAAAAAAGTGTTTTACACCAGTAGAAAAAGAACGTATTAAGAACTTTTAGTGCCTTTCCACACCTAGGGACCCTATTCGTTCATTGTCTTATCAAAATACAGAAAATTTTTATTTTAAGATTTAAAAATACTATATCTAAAACTAAAAACGCAGCTACTGACTAACTGTCATGAGAAACCGAATAGCTATTCTTCTCCAGACAAAGAAAAAACGACGTATAAACCAAAGAGCAGAGTGTGCGTACCTCTGCTTAACAATTATCGGTGTGCAGTTTAATTATGTTTTATTTAGTTTATTATTTGAAAATATAACGTGTCAAACAAGGAAAGCTTATGCAAAAGTTAACAATGTGATTAGTTCGGAAAAATATGCTATAATTTCCCAAAAACGATTGTGTTAGGAAATGTTAACGATGTAAGCCCATAAGAATTTCAGTTGCAGTTAAGCATTTGGTTAGAATCCGTTGAACAAATAACATATTGATATCCGAAATACTTTACAATAAATACTGAAATAAAAACAAAAACTTAGTTACGAGCTGAAGTAGGTCCAAATATGAAACATTTGTAGATATGAATTACCACGAACGTAGGCCTAACAGTTAAATTTTAAGCTGTATGTGCCTAGGACATTGAATATTTCAATAATTATAATACACACTAAAACAAAATGTAATCAGTTCTCAAACCAAATTGATTAATGATATACACACAGAACCAAAGTACTTTTGTGGTGTCGCGGATGAGCGAATCTTTCTCTCGAATCTAAAAGTAACTGTGATGACATTGGAAAAAGAAATCGGAGTAATAATAAAATAGATAACTTTTGTGATTAACCATATGAATATGAAAATCAAAATAAAAAAAAATCTGTTTCTTTCTACAACAGAAAAGAACTTTCTCTCACGATTCAGAGAACTGAAACATGGAGTTACTGAGGCATATGCAAACCACTTAGGACTGTCAAGGATGTTGAGTAAAAAAATTTAAATAAAAAATTATGGAAGTCTTAACCAGTCCATATAACTCCAATTCTTTTACAGTATATTCTAACAATGGCATACTTACTGACCCTTAAGTATTATGCTTCCTTTATTTTACACTCTGTGTATATATATACATATACGACGAGTGGTGTTGTGGTAAGTAGCCTTGCCTCATACGCCGAAGGTCCTAGGTTCGAGTCCTGGCCGGGGCATTCATTTGTGTGATGAACATAAATGTTTGTTCTCGGATCATGGTTGTTTGTATTTATACATATATGTATGTTTATTCTGGGTTCCCCCCCAGTTCGCTGCATGGTCATCCAGAACACAAGCTCTGCTTACTTTGGGGCCATACACTTGGTGTGTTTGTCTGGGAATTTATTATGTGCAGTTAGAACCGAAGACAACCAAAGAAAACTTAATAGAAATGGTAGAACTCATAGCAAAGGACTTAAAATTGGACATAAAACCTACACACATTGGTGACATTTATAAAACAAAAGCGAGTAACGAGAAGAAAACAATAATCATCAATTTCGTGTCTAACATAACCAAGGAAAGTTTTTAAAAAAATGCTAAGATCTATAATAGGAAAAATAATCAAAACAAGCTAAGTGCTAAAAGCCTGGGAATAAATAAGAACCCCGATGAGCCAATTTTTATTGCAGAACATCTAACCCAAAAATGTTCAAGACTCTATTTCCTGGCCAGAGACCTAAAGCGAGTAAAAACCTATAGTATTGCTGGACATCATTTGGGCGTGTCTATGTGAGGAAACAGGACGACTCTCCAGTCATACTGGTAAATAATGAAAATATAATCCAAAAACTCAAAACTGAATGAGTAAATGTACCTACATTCCACCACTTTTAAACTTTTCTTTTTAAAATGTAATTATCCCATAGTTTATCTTTTTCGTGTTTTTGGTAAAGTAAGCTCTCGATTTCACATTAATTTAATATTTCCATTTGCTAGTTGTTATTATGAAAGGTACAACAAATTATTTTACTCTTCTATTATTGAAAAAATCTGTTATAAAACGCACACAGCCATTAAGATACAAAGCACACAAATTATAAACGACTGTTTGTCTCAAATATTCAACGGATAATAGTATTATAAATGTTATAAATGAATTAGATTACTTTAATAATATAACTGCCCGAGAATGTAATATAGATTCTTTTACATCAACTGCAACAACATCAAAATCCCCAATAGCGACTATAATAACTCAAAACATTAGAAGCATTCATAGAACTGCAAACATTGATGACTTGGACATAAATTTCACACTCTTAATATTGATATAGACATAATTGTTTTAACGGAATGTAGACTAAACCCGTATAAACCACTTCCACAAAAACATAATTATCAGACTTATAGCTCAACAAAAAAAAAATTAACCAAAATGATGGAGTTGTGGTTTTTGTGAACGATTCAGTAAAACACGAAGTAAGGGAAATATTTTCGGAAGGTGCCTCTTGCCTTGAGATAACTGTTTCAAATTCTTCTGAAATGTACACTTTAATCTGCATTTATCGCCCACCTTCTCGGATTACTACTGAAAATTTCATAGAATCTTTGAGGAAGTATCTCAACAAACCCAATCAAAAAAGAATGTTATAATAACAGGGGACATTAACATTAATGTACTGGAAGGAAACCAAGATAAGTATTGTGACGAGTATCTAGACATGTTGGCATCATTTAGGATTATCCCTGGCCATAGGTTTGACACTAGAATAAATATTTGCTTAGACCATATTATGACAAATTTAGACTATGTTCAGTATTTCGCAGCTATAGTTATCCTTGACACTACAATCACGGATCATAAAATGACAATTATTAGACTATACAACAAAGAAAAATCACACAGAGCTCCTAATATTAAATCAATTATAAACTACGATGAGGCCCTTCAAATATTAAATAAAAATTTAGATTCTACCATTGTTTGAAATGAAGACCCAAATGCTCTTACTAATGAACTTATAACTTTAATAACAGACGCTCTTAAATCCAATATGAAAACAATAAAAATTCCGTACGACGAAAGACTTATCAAGCCCTGAATGACACCAGGCATTTTAGAATGCATCAAAAACAGAAATAAATTACAAAAAAGGCAAGTAGTAATGAAACCAATGTTATGCTTCAAAATTACTTACCGACGCTACCGTAATTATTGCAATCAATTAATTAAAAACTTAAAAAAACAATATGAAAGGCCTCGCTAATTCAAAATCTAACAACAGATCACTTTGGAATTGTATAAAAACGATTACAGACTTAAATAAAAAAGGAAATAATAATATTGAACTTTTGAATCTTAAATCTTCACCAACTCAATCCGCAGATTATATTAACAATTATTTTAACAATGTAGGGAGATTACTGGCAGGAGACATACAAACAGATGACTCTTCAAAAGATTATTATAATCAACTTCCCGTTCAACAAAACTCCATAGAACCCGATGTCTCAGAAATATATAATATTATAGATAGTTTAAAATTGGGTAAATATTCGGTATCGCGCCACCAGCGATTTTGAGTCTGATTTTTTTTTTACAGTCGCGTTATGATCTGTACACATCATAACTAGTATTGTTATGACTTTGTTTGGCTAAAAAAAAATTACTACTGCTAATTTATCAAGTCCAGATCGTATGTACCCACTTTATGTTGAGTCTAGAATGTAACAATAAATAATATTAGGTGCGACGACGAGCGCAGCGAGGAGGAGCGGTTTATTCTGTATGTAGGTCAGCCGAGCGAGCGGAGCGAGCGTGCCGCGGCAGCGGTCGGCGAGCGCCAAAAAGCGACTTGCACACACATGCTCATTGAGTTAAAATGAAATACTCTTAATGGAGAGTAGATAATAGTTGTTAACCGATAAATTACAAAGTTTAATAACCAGAAAAGATCCAATTAGTTATGATGTTTACAGATCTTAACGCGACTGTAAAAAAAAATCAGACTCAAAATCGCTGGTGGCGCGATGCCGAATATTTACCTAAAATTGGAATCAGCCCCTGGACACGACAATATAAAAACCAAATTCATAAAAATGTCTAAACAGTCTATTTTACCTATAATTACTAAAATATGTGTCTTATCACTTCAGCAAGGAATTTTTCCCCAAGCTCTGAAATGGTCTATCATTCATCCTGTGCACAAGGGAGGGAACAGAGATGACGTCAATAATTATCGACCCATTTCTGTCTCAACAGTCATATCAAAAATACTCGAAAAATGTATAAATATAATATATAACGTCTAACTTAAAATCTTAACAAAAATGAAGTACTTTCCAAAACCCAGTACGGATTTCGAGCAGGAATTAGTGCTGAAGATGCAGTTCATGACCTAATTTGAAATATCACAAAATTCATTGACAATTAAAATGCATTACCTAATTATCACATAATACATACCCAAAATATACATAATAAATACATATTGAGTAATATACTAAAATAATAGTATACTAAGACCATCTACTTGAAAAATCTAATTCTTTATCTTAATAGCTCAATGCCCTTCTACATTTGTTTTCTTTTACTTTTTAACAATTTGAGAATAGTTTATTATAAATTAAATAAATACGTTAAAAATAAGTTACATGGGAATATAATTCACCAGTAAATGTACTTTTAAATCAAATGTTACAATATTAATAGCTGTAAGCTTATGAATTAGATTTAATGTATTATAAATTCTGTTAATTTACCCAACACAAAAAACGTCATTTCTTAAGAACGCCAAACAGAGTAAGTACGATATTGCAATGTACCCTACACCAAAAATTATAACTGTTTGTTCTAATACTGTTTGCAATTTTTCGTCTACCTATATTGTTATTTTTCTTTTTCTATTTGTTTTTTGCTTTTGTACGCGCATTTATTAGGTAAATTTTGTTAATCCAAAAGGAGGACTGGTCACCACTAATACAGGTCTACGTACCTAATAAGGGTGACGTTCAACGTTGTAATTGATGTTTTACGTAATAAAGAAATTTTGTATAAATTTGTATTTGTATATATATTTTAGGTCCTTACATATGAAATTGGCGTTTTCTCGTACCTACTGGCATCTTTGATGTGTATTATCTCCTCTTTGGTTAAGAATTTACACACTACTATAACTCACGCATTGGTGTTTCGAAAACGGTAATTCATTTGTTTTTTCCTCTTTTGGTTTTTTCTTTGCGTCACTTAGTTTACAAAGTGGAAAACTTAAAATATCGCGTTATTTACGAGTACGAGTTCCACCGTAGCACCAGTGCTGCAAAAACGGCTCGAAGTATTAATGTTATGTATGGCGGCGGTGTCGCAAAAGAACACAGTGTGTTTTTGGTCCCAACGTTTTCGTTCTGGAAATTTCGACCAGCAGAACAAGCCCTGTGAACGGCCGGAGACCAAAGTTGATAATGAAGAATTGAAGGCTATTGTGAAAGCGGATCCATCGCAAACCACGTCCGAATTAGCTGCAGGCTGCAGTGGTAGTGGCAAAACTGTTTCAATCCACTCGAAGCAAATTGGGAAGATGAAAAAGCTTGAGAGGTGGGATCATGAATTGAGTGCAGCAAAGTGACAAACGCGCGTCGACTGCTGCGATACATTACTCAACCGGCACAATAATGAAAGGATTTTAAATCGAATTATTATCTGTGATGAAAAGTGGATCCTGTACGACAATCGGAAACGCTTATCGCAATGGTTCAACCCTGGCGAACATTGACTTAAAAAAAGTTACTTGTGAGCGTTTAGTGGACTAGTGCCGGTCGTTCACTATAGTTTTCTTGAATCTGGCCAGGAGATTTTGGCAGATGTCTATTGTCAGCAACTGCAAACCATGATAGAAAAGCTAACTGCTAAACAAACGAGGCTGGTCAATCACTCTAAGCCACTGCTGCTACAGGACAACGCTAGACCACACACTGCACAACAGACGACTACTAAATTAGAGCAGCTTCAACTGGAATGTCTAAGACATCCACCGTAATCCCTGGACCTTGCTCCAACAGATTATCAGATTACCATTCATTCATTCATTCATTCTCATTTTCGAAATTTGGATAACAGCAGTTTGGGGTAGTCCAAAGCGCCTTCAAAGATTTTGTTGATTCCCGTCCGAATGGTTTATTTAGTAAAGGGATCAATGAACTACCTATGAGATTGTAACAGTGCATAGAGAGCAATGGTGTATATTTTGATAAAATAAATATATAATATTTTAAAAAATTGATTTTTTTCAATTTATATATAATTTTGGAATACTCAGTAACCAATCAAATTAAGGTTCTCGGCACGATTAGCTCAGTACATTTTTAATACCACAGGCTATCAAAGTTAGCTGTTAGAAAAAGAACACAAAGTTTTTTTTTGAAAAACTTGTTTTTTACGGGTTTCTTCAACATTTTAGGAAATAATTTGGCATTGTGTTTAGTGACTTAAGTAACCACGAGTAGGTACTTTAGAAAAATGGGCCCTAAAATGTCGTCATTTGTCAAAATGGCATGCATTAAACAGAAAAATGATAGGTGATAGATAATTCAAAAATTATGAGACTTTTACCAGAAGTTTTTTTGTTTTTGAGGTAGGAAATGAATATACCGAATATCGTCTAATGTCGAGTATCGTATAATGAATATCCGTAGATGAAGGATTATGCGTCAGTTTCCGGACACCCTGTATATACTAAATTAATTAAATTACTTTAATTTAAAATAACTGAAACTGTACTTTTTGCTTCATTTGTACACACTGCAATGGGCAATGGTAGAATATAGCCTGAGCTTATTATATTAAATATTTGAATACGCACCCGCCCTGACCCCGGGACCTTCGGGATTTGCGGCATTGAGTGATAAGAATCAGTAAGGCTCTCTGTACGTTACAAAAAAAAAGAAAGATGAAAAAAAAAGACTTATGAACCTACGCATCATTGCGTATAGAAATTCATTATTACTAGGCCTAAATCTTTTTTTACTAAGCTTAGACAGCTATGAACGATGAAACAGTCATACTTAGGAATAGTCCTTCAAAAAAAAAAATCTTCCAAATGTAACGATCTACAAATTCTCACATACTTCAACTCCTAAAACATCTGCGAATTTGATCAAAGTGGCTCTTAGTTTTGGCTTAATATTTTTTTATCTGTTTAATTACATCTTCCGAGTTAGTGCATGCATGACACGATGATAAGAGGAAATCCAACATGATAACTATTCATTTTACGTCTCTTTCAATCGAAGTAGGTTTTTAAAAGCGGGTAGCTCATGCTGTTCATCTCAGTTATTTTGTGACACACATTTGAGGTGGTTTATTAGTGGTTACAAGCAGGCAGTGCGGTTATGAAATAAATATTGTGATTTTAAATTAAAAGTATTTAACATTGGTAGGTAAGTTGGTTACAAATAACAATTTTTAAGTAACTTAATTAAGTGACTTCGGTATCCTATTGTCACGTAGGTGGGAAGTGTATAGTGTAAGTGTAAATTTATATTAAAATTGTAAATTTTTCTTATTTGTACTTTGTTGTTTCTACACGTAAGTTACTACAAAAAAAAACAAGTATCTTTATATAGACGCAAAATGGAATTCGTAATCAATATCATTTACATACTTAGCAGCAAAAACCATCTGGAATTTTTAAAAAAGTGGAATTGTTACAACTTTCGTTATTGCAAAAATAATTCAGGGCTCGACTTTTTATAATTAATCGTAATTTACAATTTCAGCAATAAGAATTCCTTTATAGAATATTATATTGCTTACTTCGGCTACGTTGTGTGTTTAGTAGCATTCTTGCCACTGTACCATAGGTCGCCAGAGGTACGGTCGGGGAACACGGCGAGAGGCGAGAATCGCTTGCGCGTTGTTCGGTCTTTTGTAAGCGCTCCGCATACTAGGGGCGACAACACTGCAGGGGATTCAGGTGCAAATCTGAGCCTCCGCCAAGTTCTTCAATAGTACCAGCTTGGAATCCTAGTATAAATAAATGTTTATCAATCTAGAATTTTTTATGAATTTCAATACTGGTTACCCTCTCCTAGTATGTACTCTATTTACATCACATAACACAAGTTTTGTATAATATATTTGTATAGGTTTATTAGAGGCAGGTTTTATTTTTATCATGGTCTTAATATTTGCAATAGCCCTTTCGAAATATTTAGATTTACCAAGCAGCTTAAATATATAAATAAAATGTTTATTATTGTTTCATAAAGTTACAAATTAATGAACTGACAAAATTTACATATTTATGAGTTCAAAGAATCGTACATAAGTTTTAAACATATTTAAATATGCACTAGTTGCTAGGGTTTCCCAACCTTGGATCAAAGGGCCTGTATCTTGGGAAACCAGTTGCTATGATTTTTGACTATTAGGGTTTATTTTTTATTTTTTTTATTAATAATTAGCAGGCGTTTGTCTTCCATCTCACCTGATGGAAAGTGACAATGAAGACGAGGATCATACATAGGTCGACTTTTATTTACAGAAAGAATTTAAAATTTTATTTATAATAATAAACGTTTATTTTGAGATCATAAATAATAAAATATAGATTCTAAATAAGTATCTTAATTGTTTCATTAAACTGTTTAGTGTAATGAAATATCTGATTAAGATGTTAATATAAATTATTAAAAAACTGGAAATATTTTGTGATCGTATAGTTTCGTTATTACAGATGATTGTTTTGTAAGGTTCATAAGATACTCTTCATTTCGTGTTGTCCGGTTTGATCATAATTGAGCGAAAGAAGTATTTTTGTTAATGAAAATTTTGTGTCTTTTTGAGGAGTAAATAATGTTGCGAGTCAAATTACCGAACACTATAATTAAAATGTTTATCCAAAAATATATATAATATATACATTATAATTAAAATACGAAACTAAAACTCAAGCCGGCTGCCGCCGCTGACACAATATTTATATAAAGAAAATAGAAATGTAGGGCATTATTTTGTCGATTCTAATGTCTGTTACGTACAATAAATTTCAAACTTTAGTTTTTACACAACATACAGTATTTTTTTAAGTGCTTATATGTGTTTATCATTATTTTCTTTGTTTTGAATTTTTCCGCTATACTCAAGTGTCAATTTCAGATTGTTATCAACTTCAAAACAAAACATTTGGACCAATAGGACAAAACATATTGATTGGCAGCTCGCAAGATAAACTGTTTCCATTGGCTAAAATAAGAAACGTTGTCAGTGGCGCCATCCTAAGCTTATAAATAACAGCGCGTGTCTGTTCCAGACCTCTTTTCCACAGTGATAATTTGTGAGAGTATTGTCGGGTTATTTTTGTGAGCTAACTCTAAATTCAGGATGCCGGAGACCTCAAAAATGAATGGATATGTGAAAACAAACGGTCACAGCTATGATATGGAAGATGGATCAGTGTTTTTGTTCACATCAGAATCTGTCGGCGAAGGACATCCAGGTTAGTTCATGTGAAAAATCTGCAGGAATAATGTGATACGAAAAATGGCCGCCTAGACATGTGCGCAAATGAGATACAAAATAAAAACAGCCCTGGGTGACTTATTATTGTAGAATTTTGTGTATATATGTATGTGCAGTTAAATTCATGTCTGTGTTGCGGTTCTTGCTAAACGTTTTGTCAAATACCATTGTCGCACGAAAATCAACGTCAATTATCAAAATAAAGATCCCAACACGTGGTTTTATGGTGTTTAGATATGATGGGACTAAGAAGTGTAAATCTATACAACATGTAACTTGATACAATTACTGAATAATAATGTTCGGTTTTCAGATAAAATGTGTGATCAAATAAGTGATGCTATTCTAGACGCACATTTGAGCCAAGATCCTGATGCAAAAGTAGCTTGCGGTAAGTGAAATAGTGCTCTCACTTCAATTTTTTATATAAATATTACTGACTTGGTGACTACAATATAAATTTTTTTATCATTAGAAACTGTCACTAAAACTGGAATGGTTCTTCTTTGCGGAGAAATAACATCCAAGGCAAATGTGGATTATCAAAAAGTTGTCAGAGACACAGTGAAGCACATTGGTTATGATGACTCTTCTAAAGGTAAATATAAACATCCAAATAATAATTGTGAATTCTAGTTTATTACTGAACTCAGTACTTGGCTTATTGCCAGGTGTACTACTAACACACAGTTAAATTTCAAAATTCTACCTATAGTAAATATTTGAATGTATACTAGGTTTTGATTGGCGTACACTAAACTTACTTGTGGCACTTGAAGAGCAAAGCCCAAATATAGCAAATGGGGTTCATGGAAATAGAGAAGAAATTGATATAGGTGCAGGAGATCAGGTATACAAGTTATAATTGGCTGTGCACGTTACAGAATTGGGGTTTTACAATACATTTTTTTAAGAGTGCATGTGAAATACATGGACTTATCATGAAAAGGAATGAATATTAAACTGTTCCTACATTTAAGATTGACTACCACAAACTTCAATTTATATTTTTTATCACCAGCTCAGATACAGTTTTTTTTCCATTTCCATCAACTAATCACATATCATGGCATGTTGGGTCAGGGTTTGATTACAAGACATGCAGTGTAATGCTGGCACTGGACCAACAGTCTCCGAATATTGCTGCAGGGGTGCATGAAAACCGCAATGATGAAGAAGTTGGGGCTGGAGATCAGGTAAATTGACATAAATTTATGAAATATATGTAAGCGAGGATTTTGCTATAAACAAATAATTTTAAATGTAAGAGGGTTTAATTTACTGAACTCCTAATATTCACTAGATTTGTTTTGTCTATGATGTTATATTTACTATTAAGTTGCTTTTGATTATAATGATATTTTGAAAATTGCTAAGAAATATGTTATATCAAAGCAGGTTGAAGATATGTACATACATCTATCAAGTTTATTTGTAGAAAGAAACTGGTATTATAAAATTTTTTGCAATTTTAGTTAAACAATTTCCTCGTGCTAATGGGTTGTCCAAAATTTTACTTATTCTTAAAGTAATTAAAACTAATGTAGTAAATAGATAACATGTATAAACTCTGTTACTAGTTTTTGCTAGTTAATGTGCCCTTATGTCAAATCTATCACATCTAAAGAGAATATTTTGCATACTTCTACATTGTCATACTCCATTATATTGATAGACCTAGACCACATTACAATATTCATCAAATATCCTTTTCTCCTTTATTAACATGTTCAGAGGTGATAATGAACTAAGACATAATGAGCTCTATAATTAAATGGGAGAAAAGGTCTTTACACTAATATTGTAACAAACAAAAAAGAATAAGAACAGGAACAAAGCTTACAATAACTTGGGAGGGTTCTTTTATGCATGTAATGCCTGAAATTTGATCCCCATAAAGGACTAAAGTAAACCAGTTTTATTTTTGTCAGGGACTTATGTTTGGGTATGCGACTGATGAAACCGAGGAATGTATGCCACTGACAGTTGTGTTAGCTCACAGACTTAACCAAAAGATTGCCGAGTTGCGGCGAAGTGGCGAATTCTGGTGGGCCAGACCTGACTCCAAGACACAGGTTAGTGATACCTAATTTATTTATTTATTTATTTATTACGAAAACCAACAGCATTTACAGACAATAGTAATAAATAGCACTTCCTTAAAAACAAAGCTAATAACAGGTTTTCCTATTAAATTACTATTAGAGCAATATTTTGTTGAAGACTGAACACTACAATAAAACAAAAACGAGTGATCAATTATAAGGTAGCCATTCAAATTTATGTATAAGAAGAGTAAGGTGAAACGGACATATAATATAAAGATAAATATATAAAGTATATTCAATTTATAACACATAGTAATATGGTATAATGTATTAGAATATAATAACAATATTGATATGTTTACATACAATATAATAAAATCAATGAAAATTCTGTAATAATTAAGAAAAAGCTTATTTCTGGATATAGACATTTAACAATTCAAGTTTAAATTTATATTTGCTGCATGAAAAAAAGTCCAGATGGTTAAATTTTGTGTTATATGTATTTGTAATTATTGTATTTATGTATGGAATAATTGTGTTTTTGGCGTAGTTTGTTGAGTGCTTTTTTTTATGCAACAATGATGTGTGTCGAGTACGATAATTCGGTGTACGGTAGACGATCTTGGACACCAGATCAGGACAATCAACGCGGCTATGCACTATGTCGTACAGTAACGACATATCCAGAATCGTACGTCTCTGCTCCAGAGTGAGCAACCCATGCTCCCATTAAATTACTATTATATAGTTAATTCCTTTAACAATGGTTTTTGTTTTAATGCTGTAAATTGTATAATAGACTGGTATTTTGATGAGTTCCTATGAAATAGCACAGCTGATTAAATAGGAAAGTAATGGCTGTTGCATATATTTGTATTATACTTGTTAATAAGTATTTTTTTAATTTACCATAAAAGAAATTCAAATGAGTTCTCGTTTTTGAGATAAACCAGTATGTTTTCTTTTGTTCCATTTCACCATCTACGAATGAAATCTTAGGTGTAAACCTCAAATTAATGATAATGAATCAGGTCACTCTATTCTTGATCACAAATTTCAAAGGAATAATTAAAATTAATTATGATTCGAAACTGAAGTGTTAGTTATCTCAACCCATGTACACTTGTACAGTCTACTGTGTTAAACTAGAGTGTTGGAATGTTTTAAACCTGCAAACTGTTTTTATTATATAAGTTTAGGGAAAAAGTTTCTTCATATATTTACAAACAAAGGAAGACAGTTATTTTTGATAAATTTAATTATATGACTATAAGAACCATTTTGTTCAATAACTTGTCCCCTTCTTATAGTTATCATCTTGGCATGATACCATTGCTGTAGAAATTTTGACACTTGTGATATAAAAAATTGAAACAATGTCAGTGGAAATTGTAAAAATCTAAAGGTGCTAAGTCATAGGGTGGGACGGTGGATGCATTTACACTTCCCAGCCGAGCTCTTTTAATTTTTTAGTGGTTAAAAAAGGGTTTAAAGAATTTAATTGATTACCTGGCCTTGCCAATCCCATCCACATGACTTCAATTTATTGTGGGTTTAACTAACATAAGTCGAAGCATGCTTTATGGATTTCAGCCTTAGTTACACTGCATTATGTCCATAAACGAAAAAAATATCTTTTTCATAGTATTAAAACTCTGCCAGAACCAAACAATACAACCTAAGAGATTTAAAGAGAATATGAAAAGTATTTTTTTTCCGACCTATTGGCAAGGTATTATCGCTCTCATCAGATGAAAACTTCAAAACCATACCTATTGACAAGAATTTAAGCAATTGCAGAATGGAAATTTTAATTTGTGATATTTTACGCATATGAGTTTCGCAGTTATGTTTTCATTCAAAAATGGTTGTATAAACAGTGATTAAGCTAAAACTGCTCATTCTGATGAAACTATAATGAATCGCGTAAATACAAGCTATAACTGATTAATCGATGAAAGTTGTTAGAATAATAAACCAAAACGAAAACATGTCCAATAAACACGTGTAGCATTTGAACTTATAATATTACGATACTTGTTATACCACCGTGTTAGTGTAGTCATCGTATTTCGCCGAGTTTTGTATTTGGTTTGGAGCTCGTGTGTCGAAAATGATGACCCTAAGCTAAATAACCATTGTGTTGACAAGACTCAACTTTCATGTTTGATACCGTCGCGTAATTCGAGTTTATCTGTGTGCGTCACTCAACAGTATGCAAGCGCACTGATTCTGTGTAATTTCAGGTTTTTATATAGATCCATTAAATATAAAACCTGTTTTAACTAGAGAATCAATTGCGTAAAACGATACGCACATCCGCATAGATCGTATATCTTAGATCAATTTATTAAAATGAAAATCGATTAAAATGATTATCGCAACGGTTCATCTTAGAAATGTTATTGTAAATCGTTGTCATATCCATGACGAACGTGTTTTGCAAGAAACGCAAGATGTATTTTTATTTTGCTTTTGACCTAAGATCTTTTTTATCTTATTGTGATGTATTTTAATCTTATTTTCAATGGACTTTAGATTCTGATTGCAATACTGCTGTTTTATTTAACTAGCTTTGAGGACATCGCTATTTTAATACATTATCTGAGATAGCACATCTGATTTTGTTATTACATTGTACAAAATGGAATAATACCTCTGACACCATAATCTAATAAATCCAAGTGCGAACTTATATGCAATGTTTAATGTAATCTCTTTATTCATTAATATTTATTCAATTACTTATATAACCTATAAGTAAATTAATTAAATAATTTTATAAGATCAGATTGGAGGTATTTTAGCAAGCTCCTCAGGTCATAGAAATCGCGAGAATTATTTTAGCTTATAATATTATACCAAATTAATATCTCCCACGTTTAACAGTAAATGTAAATATAGTACGTTAAATAGAAAACATGGTTCGACTAAGAAACCACTTTTTTGTTGTCTGCAGGTGACATGCGAGTACGTATTCGTTGGAGGAGCCACAGTACCACAGAGAGTACACACAGTCGTGGTCTCACTGCAGCACTCAGATAAGGTAAGTTTTACATTAATGGCAATCTTAAGACTTTTGGTTAGTCGGAAGATAATTCCAATATTATTATTGTAAACACTTATATGTTACTACAAGTTATAAGAGTCACGCAAAAATGGCAGAACGACTAATTGTATGGTGTTTAGCATAAGGATAGAAATACGGCTTGGATAAACGTATAGGTTAACTTTTATCCCGAAGTTTTATTCAGAATAGGAATTTACCCGTCCGAAGCCGCGGAGAAGATCTATGAGCTAATTAATGTCGGTCGGTAGGTTGTCTTGGTACTTTCTAAATGAAAATTAAATTCATAACACTCACGAGACTTCAAATGGTTACCAAAAACGCTCCCAAGTATAGGTCTTGCTAAGCGAATTTATACTTTAATTAAGTCTAGGTTTGCTTACCATAATCTGTAATTAAGAGTGCTTTAAGTAACCTTACGACGTCTGTGAGTGCAGCTGTTAGAGATCTCCCGTGATCTTAATTGCATATAAAAATAGTTATATTATGATGATTGTACTTTAATCTGAGGACCACTGAAAGTTAAGACCACTAACACCATAACCATAACATGGTTATATGACACTAATTTTCAAATTGGACTCGTAAGTTTCGAATTCTTTCATATCTCAAACTACCACACATCAGAATAATCTCTGTAATGTAATGCTACAAATAGAATATGGCAACGTTGTGAGTATGATTAAGTAAATATTGCGTAACCGCCATTAGTAAAAAATTAAAAACGTTATTTACTTTGCTTACCTGCAGTGTTGTCGCCCCTTAGTATGCGGAGCGCATACTAAATACCGAACAACGCGCAAGCTATTCTCGCCTTAACCTGAGTCTCCGCCGAGTTCCCCGATCGTACCCAGGGAGAAACCCCGTAAGGGCCTAAGTAAAACATATATATTAATTTAAAATTTACGTAAAGTAGGGCGGTTAGTCTAAATAAGAAAATTGTCCCGCTCGTTCGCAAGAGCTTGAATAATTTTACGTACTTTGACCATAAGGTATTTGAAACGCAAGCGTTTTAAACGTAGGTCGGTAGTGTTTCATATTTCCATGTTATAATTGTATGTAGGCTTTTTTTAAATCGAATACGTTTGATTAAGATGTTATCAGTTCACGTATTTTATGAGAGAATTCTTTTGTAAAGTGTTACTTAGTATATATTGCATTTTAGTTTTAATGTTTGAATGTTATGAAAATTTTTCTATTATCAATATTGTATTTCTTTGCAATATAAAGTCACTATACATAGGTATTTATTATTAAATCTTAATATATACATTTTAAGTTATACGTATTTACGAGATCTTTAATCTTATTTACTAGTTATTTAAATTAGATCAATCAGAACAGTGATAGCACAGCACATCAAGACAACAAAGTATACTTTATCTAAAACAATCCAAACAACATCCAAATACAAATATATGAACATGAACAATCAGTAAACACCTACACATACAATTTTCCTGAACTAAGTATTTATTTTTTTTGCAATTTTAAAATATAATCTTTATATTTAATTTTGAAGTTGTGAACTGAGCTAGAATTTTTTATTGGGGGTATGTCGTTCCAGCACTTCGTGGCTGTGAACTTAAAGCTGCCGCGGAAAGCAGCTGTTTTGTGCCGTGGACATATTAGGCGGTTACATCTTCTAGCTGTTCGTTGTGTGAACTTTAACTTATCAAATAGATACGGGGGACTTCTGTGCTTTACGATACCAAAGAGTAGGGCCGCAAAGTGAAGTTTACGTCGCGATTCCATGTTCATTAGATTGCTATTATTTAAGTAAGATGTAATGTGGGCTCTGGGTGGGATAGGGAGGCAAAATCTCGCGCAAGAGTTTTGCATGCGTTGCATTAGTTTTTTGTACGAGCCAACAGACACTTTGAGCCGATAATAAAATTAATTAATAAAATTGCGATGAGCGTTTCCGATTGTCGTAGAGGATCCACTTTTCATCACAGGTAATGATTCGATTTAAAATCCTTTCATTATTGTGCCGGTTGAGTAATATAACACAGCAGTCGACGCGCATTTGTCGGATTGCTGCACTCAATTCATGAGGTACCCACCTCTCAAGCTTTTTCACCTTCCCAATTTGCTTCAAGTGGATATTAACAATTTTTGAGTAACACCGCAGCTTACAGCTAACTCGGACGTGGTTTGTGATGGATCCGCTTCCACAATAGCCTTCAATTCTTCATTATCAACTTTACATAGCATTAATACTTCGAGCCGTTTCTGCAGCACTGGTGCCACGTTGGAACTCGTACTCGTAAATAATGCGATATTTCAAGTTTTCCATTTTGTAAACTAAGTGACGCAAAGAAAAAGCCGAAAGAGGAAAAAACTTATGAATTACGGTTTTCGAAACAGAAATGCGTGAGTAAATAGCTGTATAAATTTGAAATTGGAATACTTAACCAATATAGTAGATAATACAGATGATAGTGGCCAGTACGACAAAAGGCCAATTTAATATGTAAGGACCTTATATTACCAGGGGTTTGTAATTTAATCAATACTATGCAAATACATCTTCTACCTAGATCATCATCGTCTAGCACAATCGCCTTTTAGAAATATTTATTGGGCTCTGAAACCCTACGATAGCGGGCGGCTTTTTCCTTCTCAAGTGTTGCGTACTAACTTGTCTGTAGTCTAGTCCATATAATTAAACTAGCGTCTACCTGCTACTTCGGTCCCGAATAAAATTCTATACCAAAGTTAGGCTAAATGTTATTCTATCGCCATATTTCCAAATCATCCCAGGCGTTTTAGCGTATTAAATATTTATAAAAAAATATTTATAATTTTAATTTTAATTAAAATTTCCATATTATATATTTTTTTACTTTGACTTAAATTTCATAATAAACTCATGTCTGCCACATGCATCATCAATACCAAGCGACTCACACAGTTTAATCAACCCAATTTTTTTTACATTAATTATATTTGCAGATTTCCCTAGAAACCCTTCGTGAGGAGATCAAAGAAAAGGTCATTAAAAAAGTGATCCCAGCGCAGTACCTGGACGCCAAGACTGTGATCCACATCAACCCATGTGGCCTGTTCATTATCGGAGGACCTCAGGTAGGTTGATAGTTTCCATGAGTCATTTAATGTTATTTTTAATTCATAGTTATTTTAGACAACCCAAGGGGCAAAAAATATTGTTTTAAAAAATATAACGAACAATTTAGTCTCGAAAAGAAATGTCACAACCTGGGCTAGGTCTTTGTACACCATCTAAAAAAATTGACAAACAAATGGTAATTATAGGAAAAATACAAATAATTTGATTTAATTAGTAGTTAGATGGTAAGAAAATAAAAAAGTCAACATTATTTATGTTCGTTTTAGCGGGCAACATTGACAATGAGTCTTTTCTATGACGGAAGTTGCAAAGTAAAGTTAGTTCACTAAGCAGAGGGGACAGCCACCTTACTCACAGCACACTTCATTCACATCACATTGATAGTTGTCTGTCTGTGTGTTTGATTGTTTGTTGCGCTTGAGTTTGTTTTTCAGTTTCTTTATAACTTTACAACTATGAAATAAGCTAAAAATACACAAAACAATGCAATTCAATTCTTTGGACTTAATGCCAGCCATCGATACTACTCGATACACAAAACAAAAGTAAACCTTAGCTGTCAAAATGACATTTTTTCCGCCATCATGTTTTTTGTTTGTGTTGCACACTAAAAATGAATAATTTCATTTCCTACCAGTAAACAAAGTGTTTTAATAACAATTTAACAATCAAAAAGTGTTCTAAGCATCTTAAACTATTTTTTGATAAAGTGTACAAAGACCTGGCCTAGACTCCTTGCATTTTGGGACATATCTTTTATATATTATATTTTATTATATGCTATATTTTTGCAGAGTATGTTTAAATTTGTTTAAAGATAAAGAATGCCAAATCTCTTTTCCTTCCAGTCGGATGCGGGTCTAACCGGGCGCAAGATTATTGTAGATACATATGGCGGATGGGGCGCGCATGGCGGCGGCGCCTTCTCAGGCAAGGACTTCACGAAGGTGGACCGGTCCGCGGCCTACGCGGCGCGCTGGGTCGCTAAGTCGCTGGTTAAGGCGGGACTTTGCAGGCGCTGCATGGTTCAGGTGAGATACAGTTTTTTTTAAAGTTACTCATCTTCTTTACATTTAATGAATAAATAAATCACGATCTTCTTTCACACTTAAAAAAGAAATGTAGGGTTCCTAATTTTTTAATAGGAGTAGATCTTAAATATCTAATTTACTCTAATTTAATCTAAATTACTCTTTTTTAGGTCACCAACATAGTGTACATCAAAATAAACATAGTATATAATATAAAACAAAATTACATTCTAAATGGCACTAATTACTCTTATGAAAATGAAGGTTTATTGATAAAAGTTTCTAACGAAACGAAATGTCTGTTCTTAAACATAAGATATATTTTATTAACGAATGCGGAAGTCGGGACGTAATAAAGTTTTATCGTCGGCGTAGGTTACTGATGTGTATCGACTCTTATCACTGTGAGGTTTTTAATAGAATTTTACCCAATACATTGCGTAAATTCATACATTTTGTGAATGATAGATTAGGAGGGCCAAGTATCCATGACAGAGTTTGTAAATTTTACCTAGTCAATATTTAGGTCTCAGATTCATTGAATGTAGAGATGGCTTTAATTTTAATAATGTAGCAATTTAAGAATTAAAAACGTAATATTTTCCACACTTTCGTTTATAACAACCTTGTCTCTATGACCTTGTCTAGTGGTACGTTTAATATTTAATCTTCTTAGTTATGATTTTGATCATGACATCCGCAAAGTGGTTATGCTCTGATGGAAAGTTTCGATCATGAAAAAGTTTTCTTTTTAAACTTACAAGTTACCCAGAAAATTACATGCAGATCTTGTGACAAGGACAAAAATTGTCCTTATGAAATCTACTAAGACAGTTTATATACAATCAACTTGTTGGGCACTTATTTGGGATAAAAACAAAAACACAAACACCCTAACAAATATTATTCAAATAATACAAGACTTTTAATTTCCTATACAGTTTTTGACACTCTTCCCGAACATTTTCAGGTTGCCTATGCTATCGGAGTAGCAGAGCCTCTTTCCATCACTGTGTTCGATTATGGAACCTCCCACAAGACCCAACAACAACTTCTAGCAGTCGTTAAAAAGAACTTTGATTTACGCCCAGGCAAAATTGTCAAGTAAGTATAAGTCATAACCATAAAATTCATGAGTAATTTTTGGTTGGTTCTTTATAGGTTAATCTATTAAAATTTGACTCTAGAATTATGGTGACTCTTTGTAAAATATAAACAATACAGTTTGGTGTGATGATATATGAGATCATAAGTTATACAAAGAAAGTAGGGAGAAAAACTAAATTCCACAGTTCCACTGTACAAAAATAGGAATATTTTAGAAAATCTGCTGATAATTATGACCCAAAACAAATTTGACTTACGTTTAATTTCGTTACTTATAACAAATCTCACAAGTATAAACATTTATTAATGTTTCAGTATTATCGTAATTATGCGGTTTTTACGTTGAATCACGAAGCGATAACCTTTGACGTAAGATTATTTGAATTTTCAGCTGAGTCAGTTTGATAGCTAACATGCGTGTCTCAAATGGGTTGACTATAAGGGCTTTTGTTTTGTTAGGGTATTAATTATAATTAAATTAGATATGTTTTTACTATGGTTATCAGCAACCTAACAAATGGTGGAAAATGGCATCCAGTATCGTGCCCATTATCATAATGAATGAGGATTTATCAATTATGATTTAAAAATCTAAAGCTTATAAGTACTTTATGTTAAATCTGGTCTTTATTTACAACATAGCAGTGTCAACTAGCATATAATAATATGGTATGGTGGTTGAGCTACTATTTAAATCATAACTGAATAGTAAATTAAACTTAAAGCTGTGTGAGGGATGGCTGTCGTGGATGGATGATTAGATACTTAAATATTATTTAAAATCGTAATATATTTCCTTCTACCTTATGTTCCATATAAGATAATATCGATTATTATCAACTAAATACTATTACGTCACCTCGTAGGGTGTTACCACACCAATTCCATTGCACTACATTACCACATACGTTATAGGACGAAATTAAATATCTATTGTCACATCAGTCACAAAGATTAACAATGGAATGTGGTAAATGCCATAAAAACCTTACCGAAAGAGACCAAATTAAGTGCAATGCTTGCAACACACATATGCATTACCAATGTGCGGACTTATCAGAAACCGATTTTAAAAAAATGCTTCCTATGAATAAAATGAAATGGAAATGTTTGTTATGCAAAATCAAAAAATCTGCACCTATTGTTGCCAGTACCTACTCACCTGTAGCGTAGTTTCAATAAAACACAAAATTCTCTTCTGTGTTTATTTTTTCGGTAAAATTAAAAATATACAAAAATGCCTGTAAATACAAACAGAAAAATATAAACAAAATTGAAATAAAAAATAGTCACACAAAATAGAACAGAAATATTAATACAATTAAATTTGATCTGAAAAGAAAAAATAACAATAAAATAAATTTTAATGAATGAGAATCCTTACCAACAATTTTGGCTACGCACACTCGTGAACGTAAAAAATAAATATAGGTTTCTTAAAAAGAACTTTGATTATCGATAATAAAATATCTTAACTATGTAATTTGGAATAATAAACTCGGAAAATAATAAATAAATAGATTCAAGTTGCTTTGATGGATAATTTTTCGTGACTGACTTGTCAAATCAAAACATTGCCGTTCTCCGACACTACGTAATTCCTAGTTTAAAATTACGTCGGGAACAACAAAAAAATAAAATTTACTGACAAAAAGAGGTCGAAATAGACAACCGTCACAATACCCCGGGGGCCGGGAAAAAAAAAATCTGAAAGATTTTTTTTAGTAAAATTTCAAATTCAAACCAAATCAAAATAAACCGCATATACATATCGAATTTTAATATTTAATCTGCTAAATGAAAGAACAATTAAAAAAAAAATAATAATTAAAAGCAAAATGAAAATTAATATTAACATCCTATAGAAGAATTTTTTTGAAAAAACATCCTGTATATATGAAAAAAAAAAAAAATAATACTGATATAATGCTTATCAACAAGTTATTTAATAGAAAAAGAAAACAAAACAGACGAGAGAGAGAAAAAAAAAATCCTAAATAATTATCTTAAATTACATGGTTCATGAATGATAAAATTTTAAACATGTTCCTGGAATATACAATGTTAATATACATCGTTCAACTCCATCAACGTACATTATAATTACAACATACATTCTCTATCATACTAGTCTTATTCCAACTACTGGAAATAAAACGTCATGCAGTTAGAGTTGCTTATGAGGAATCGTATCCTAAATAAGTCAACTCAATAGAGTTGAACGCAACGGCAAAAGGCTTTAATAGTTGCCATCCGCTGAAAATATTAATAGCTTATGGCTTCTTTAACGTGTCGCTAACTCCCGCACGGTGATTACTATAAACAAGTTTCAGTTAAAGACTGAAATAAATATGCCGGAAAGAAAAGAAAATCATAGCCAGTCGTGAAACATTGACTTTTAAATAAAATCCAAGGGTCTTTTGTGAAGTAATTAAAATATTTATGTAATAAACATATGAAAATAATTCTCACAGGAAAGTGATTCAAGTGTATAAATAATACACATAGGTATGGTTTAGTTTAACGAGTTACCTTAATAAACGCTCGTGCAGAAGGCTTAATTTTACAAGTTGCAAACCGCTTGAAAAAAAAAAAAAATGAGAAGAAAAAATTAGAATTGCAAATATTAAAATAAATTACACAAAAAGTTAACCTAATACTACGATGATGATAATTAATTATAAGTTTTGACCAACGTCAATGTTAATGGTATAGCCAAACGATAATGAGGTGCATAGAAAAAAAAATAAGACAAAAAGAATCGGCTTATGCTCGCCGTGAAAATTCTCTCTCTCTCTGAAAATTCTTCAGGGCTATTTTGTAAAATTTCTGTTTCAGAATCTACATTAATATTTAATAATAATGATCGTAGTTCGTCTACAGATTGCGTCGAAGAAAAATTTATATTTCTGATTTTTAATTCATAAATTATTTCAGGTTTATTTAATTGTGAAAAATTCATTGCAAAATCAAAAAAAAAATGTTAAAGTGAAACAAATTTGTTAATAGTCGTTATGCAGAATAGAGCCTTAAAAATATACGTATTTTCAAGTGATGAAAATGAATAGAAAATGTTATTTAAATAGTGAAATTACTGGGTTATAGAATGTTGTGTCTTCAGAAAATTTCTTCAAGGATATTATAACGAAAGAAACTAAAGAAACTTAAATGTCTGAATAATTTAGCAGTATTTTGATATATTATAGTAGATATATTATAGTAGATATATTATAGTAGATATATATATAAATATATTATAGTGAATGTTAATGATTGAAAATGGTAACAAATAAAGTTTTATGCCTGACCTCAATAATAATTATAAAAAAATTATTTTTAATGTTGCAATTCTTCTGTTCCTTTTGTTCCTTCTGTTGCAATTTCTCCTCTCTTCTCCATAAACTACGTTTGAATATTCGGGCGCCAGTATGTAGCGTAGTTTCAATAAAACACAAAATTCTCTTCTGTGTTTATTTTTTCGGTAAAATTAAAAATATACAAAAATGCCTGTAAATACAAACAGAAAAATATAAACAAAATTGAAATAAAAAATAGTCACACAAAATAGAACAGAAATATTAATACAATTAAATTTGATCTGAAAAGAAAAAATAACAATAAAATAAATTTTAATGAATGAGAATCCTTACCAACAATTTTGGCTACGCACACTCGTGAACGTAAAAAATAAATATAGGTTTCTAAAAAAGAACTTTGATTATCGATAATAAAATATCTTAACTATGTAATTTGGAATAATAAACTCGGAAAATAATAAATAAATAGATTCAAGTTGCTTTGATGGATAATTTTTCGTGACTGACTTGTCAAATCAAAACATTGCCGTTCTCCGACACTACGTAATTCCTAGTTTAAAATTACGTCGGGAACAACAAAAAAATAAAATTTACTGACAAAAAGAGGTCGAAATAGACAACCGTCACACACCTAAAGGTCTAGATCCACCTCCGTCTATTATGAACATCGACATTCAATCTCTAACTGAGTACTTGGACAAAAAGTTTGATAGATTGCGGCTACAGTGGCGGGAAGATTTAAAAATAGCTATTCAGGAAGTGACTAATAGTTTCAAGCAGGACATAGATAATCTTCAAAAACGTCTAGAATCATCTGAACAGCGAGTCCAGGAATTAGAAAAGACATTGGCATTGACTCCTGCGTGCCAGCCTGATCCTGCTCTGTGCTGGGAGAATAACAAGTTGCGAATGGATTTACAGCAACTTCAAACTAAGTTCGACGATCTTGACCAAGCTTCTCGAGTTTGCAACATTGAAATACAGAATATTCCTGAAAAAAAATCGGAAAATTTGATTCACATTTGTATTGAAATCGGCAAGCTTATAGGTGTTGAGATCAAAGAAACTGACATCAGATCCGTTCACCGCGTGGCCCCTGGGTCGCCTAACAACCGACCAAAAAACATTATATTGCAATTGTGCTCCCGCCGTAAACGAGATGACGTAATAGCTGGTGCGCGCGCGCGACGCACGCTCCACACTGCTCAGCTGTTCGGTGCCAACAAGACCTCCGTCGATGTTGTGCAAAGTAGTCGTTTTTATGTAAACGAGCACCTAACTTTAAAAAATAAAATTTTGTTCAGCAAGGCAAGACAAGAAGCGAAATCGAATAATTACAAATTTATCTGGATTAAAAACGGGTGCATCTTACTTAGAAAAAAAGAGGATTCCCGCATATTACATATTCGATGCTCTGATGATTTAGAAAAAATATGACTAATGTTAAATTATACTCACTTTTTTTACGCCTATTATCATTTAATTTATGTACTAAATAACTTGTTTAAACTTTGTCAATTAGTGACGGGAAGCACGAACCTAAATGTTTTTAAATATTTATCCATATATTATATCTTGATTCATAATGCATACCGATAAGTAATCCATTTTTTATCAAAATTGCGGTGACATTAAAACCAAACTCACTAGCTTAAAATTGAGTTTGTTAACATCTGATTTCGATATTATAGTTCTGGTTGAAACTTGGCTGTCTGATGGGATCCTCGATTCGGAAATTCAAACAGATACATATTCGGTGTTTCGTCGTGATCGTAATTTAGCGCTAAGTAGAAAAAAGGGAGGGGGTGGGTTGTTAATTTTAGTGAAAAAATGTGTTGAGGCTGTAAGAAGGATTGATCTAGAAATTCCAGAACTCGAAGAAATATTTTTACATTTACCTTCACATGGCGTGCTACTTTGTTCATGCTATCTACCGCCAGGTAGTAATTATCAAATTTATGAAAAATACCTTCTTAAATTACAACATATTTATTCTAATTTGAGTTTTTCTAATTATGTAATCGTGGGTGATTTTAATCTACCTTATATTAATTGGGCCACACATGGTTCTTCTTTTGATACCTCCTCATTCCAGACTGAATCGTCAAAGTTATTATTAAACACTATGTCACTTATGAATTTGTTACAGTATAATACAATAGCGAATGAAAATGGTAAAACTCTAGACCTTGTTTTAAGTACGATCTCCGAATTCACCGTTTCAAATTCCGATAATCCCTTATTAGATAATGTTCCTCATCACCCCCCTTTAGACTTAAACTTTTCAATATCAAAACGTAATTGTTTGCCTTCTACTTATATTAAAAAACGTAATTTCTATAAAGCTGATTACGATCAAATAAACCTTTCTATTTTTAACATAGACTGGGTCGCAGAATTACAACATTTAACACCCGATGAAGCAGTCCAAAAATTTTACGACCTTATCAACGGTATAATTGATACCAATGTACCTCTCATGAAATTAAAATCAAAGAGATTCCCAGCCTGGTTCTCAAAAAGTCTCATTTACACCATTAGGCGCAAATCAAAAATATGGCTACGATGGAAAACTTACAATTCGTTAAGGGATTATCAAGAGTTCTCTCTGCTTCGGAAACGTGCTAGAATACTTGTAAAGGAATGTTACGATGCATACATAGAAAACGTTGAAAATGCATTTAAAGATAATATAAAATATTTCTGGAAATACACATCAAATTTAAAAGAGACAAACTCGGGATATCCTCAGGAGATGCATTATCAAAATAATAAATCTGACGACCCAAAAAAAATAGCTGAAATGTTTTCCACTTACTTTAAGTCCGTTTTTGAACCTGTTACTCCTGGGGCTTATACAAATGTGCATGAGGCAGTTAATAATAATGACAATGGGTTACTTAATTTAAATACTATTACAATCTCGAGGTCCGAAATTCTTGACGAACTAAAAAGTATTAATGCAAATAAGGGGTCCGGACCTGATAAAATAAGCCCTTTGTTCTTAAAGAGAACTTGCGAAAGCCTCTCAATTCCATTAGAAATTATTTTTAACAAGTGTTTGTCTACAGGAATCTTCCCTTCTCTATGGAAAATAGCTTATATAACGCCAATATTTAAGTCCGGTTCTAAAAACAGCGTAGAAAATTATCGGCCCATCTCCATCCTGTCAGCTATACCTAAAGTTTTTGAAAAACTGGTCCATAAACATATGTACTCTAACTTTAAACATCGAATATTAGAGGAACAGCATGGCTTTGTGAGTGGAAAATCCACTCTGACTAATCTCTTATTATTTACAGATTATCTTTTTAATGGTATAGACCAGAAATGTCAAATAGAAGCTGTATACACTGATTTTAAAAAGGCATTCGACAAGGTAGATCACTCTATGCTTTTAAAAAAAATATCATTCAATGGTATAAAGGGCAATCTATTGCGTTGGTTTTCTTCTTATTTACAAAACCGTGTCCAGTCAGTCGTCATAAATGGACACATTTCTTCATCCGTGATTGTAACATCCGGCGTACCCCAGGGTTCCGTACTAGGGCCTCTTCTTTTCGTTTTATTTATAAACGACATTTCATCGTGTTTTCATCACAGTAATTTTTTGTTATATGCAGACGACTTAAAAATATATTTGAAAATAAAAGAACCAAATGACATTACACTTATGCAAAACGATTTGAATAGATTAAGTGAATATTGCATATTAAATAAATTACACCTAGCTTATGACAAATGCAAGCATATAACTTTTACAAAAAATAAAAACATTATTCCTCGTAGATTTCGGTTGGGCGATCACATGTTGGATTCTGTAGCGAGCATCCGTGATCTGGGCGTACATCTCGACACCAAACTTATACTTAACGTTCACATTGACTACATTTTAAATAAGGCCTACCGTATGTTGGGATTTATCTTTCGAATCACAAAAGTGTTTAAACGCAAAAATACTATTATTTGTCTCTTTCAGAGTTTAGTAAGATCACATCTCGAATACGTATCACCTGTTTGGAATCCATTGTATGAATGTTACAATATTAAAATAGAAATGATTCAAAAGAAATTTTTGCGTACTTTAAATTATCGAATGCGTTCACCGCGCTGCTCATATAATGTTTTACTGCAAAAATATAAAATGATGTCATTAAGAGATCGACGTTCACTAGCCGACGCTGTGGCGCTTAAAAAGATATGTAATGGCGACATTGACTCACCACTACTTCTAGCAAAACTGAATTTCCGAATTCCAGCCAAAACTACTCGTTGTAGGAACTTATTTCACTTGCCACCAGCCAGAACTAACATCGGTCTCCGTGCACCACAAAGTAGAATGTGTGATCTATATAATAAAAGGTGCTCCCTTTCCACCTATAAAGTTTATGTAAGAAATGCTTTATAATTAGAATTCTTGGTTATATCATTTACACTATCATTTACATTTAACTAAACTTAAATTTTTTTTTTTTTTTCCAATTTCATTTATCATGTAATCTCACAAAAATGTAACTGCTCAATATAAAATCATGACATGTTCTCAGTGAGACCATCCAAGGGAACAATTGTAATTGTAAAACTATGTATCTGTCAAATTCTTACTTGTATCTTTTGTTTCTGTTGTGTCTCCTTTGTAATAAATAAATAAACTACCAGACCAATCGATCGATTGGTGTGGTAACACCCTTAATCTACCATATATTTTTCTAGCTATTAGTATTTTCAACCTAACATTAATAACTATATTCTTAAATAAAAAAGTCCTTATTTTCAATATCAAATTTACATGAAATCTATTTTTGCAGAGAATTGAACCTCAGAGCACCAATATATCAGCGAACCAGCACATATGGTCACTTCGGACGAGAAGGCTTCCCCTGGGAGAACCCCAAACCCCTTGTCATGGAATGACTCCACCCACCTCATTTAGACCCTTGTAAATATTCCACCAGTATCGTAAATGCTTGATTTACGTGTGTTTTGTAGTGAGAAAATAAAACTATACATTTTTGAGGCAACGATTTCGCGGATACTATAAAGTACCTTGAAAACTTCAACAGTATCTATAAAACTATTTGCAATGTTACACCACTTTTAGCTTTAATAGAAAAACACCAGCACTGTTCGATTTTATTAGTTGTTTGACATTTTGAATAGTTGTACAATTACCCAGTGTTGTATGTAGGACGAAATTTGTAAAACACGTTATTCGCGGAATCCGTACATGTAATTATTAAGTATTCAATATAATATAGGATTAACATGGTGCCGTCATTAATGAATTTGAGTTAGTTCAAATGTATTTTTAGTTTGCGGCAGTCCGATCGTTTTATTGTTGAATTAATATTTTTGATCTATGAATTTGTGAAATATAATTTTTTATTTTATATTATTTTAAAGACAATTTTGACCTGTGACATTGCATGAGCTTTTTCTGTGTTATTATTATTATTATTATGTATAATTGTAAATGAATTGTCATTTGTATTTTTACGAATGGGCTGCCATATACACTCGAATGTTTTGGGGTTTCTGCCAAGTATAAGTGCTATGATACATAGAGTACTACTTGCCGGGGTAGTCACAGTGGAGCGAGATATGGAGCTATTCAAATAACTTCCTCTCGCTTTTCTGCAAATATAGTACAGAGACCGATACTTTAATTGTCATATAAATGTATAATTTATGTTTTATCTGAGTGTAACCTCAGCCTTTCATAGACAGGCGAGTTAAACTCTAAGATTATAAACTGTAGTTGTATTTTATTATACTGCCTCTAGGGATTTAGCTAGCAGATAAGATCGGTCTCTGTTGGTTCAATTTGTGTTGTGTTTCCGAAAGGAACTCGTTGTGGAAAAGAGCCATTTTGAAAACACACCGACGCCCCGGGAAGTAGTTGCTGTGCATTTAATTCACGATAATTATAATTCCGCGGTAGATTTTAATTAGGCGCAGTGCTAACCGTACATTTATGACATTAGAAATTAGGATTTTAAATATTTCTTAGGCGGTTAATAAGTAATTGTGATTATATTTTTGATCTGTTTCAATCCGTAAAAAGTTCTAATTAACTTGCTGTGGACTATCATCTTGTCAGATTTGTGGAATTTAAACTATATTAAAATGTGCTGCCCGGCACACTATCAGAAATTTCCTTGTTTTATTTATTCATTTATTATATCAGATTTTACCCTGAATTCTCTAATGATATATCTGTCATGGCCAAATCATAGAATTGCCTGTGACAGCTGATCGCCTTTATCTCAACTTATGGAACGCAAACCTTCTAAGATAGTCGATCGGAACCGAGACCAGTCTTGAATCGTCGCTTTTCGTGGTCTCAGTCTCCGCAGCGGAAGTGTCCTTGACGTCTTGTATGTTACACGTCTTCACATAATATTGTAACAGACCACAAACAAGAATCTTTGCAATACCGCTAGTGTTCGTCAGAAAATTTTACGATTTAGAAGTTAATAATGTAATTATAAAATAGCTTTTATCGGTCCTAACACTCTTCAGGTTATGTTTATCATCACCGTCACTACATTCGGCGGCCCCAGTAACAGTTACAAGTTCCGTCAAAGTAATTTTTTTCAAAAAAGTAGTCTAAACCGATATTGAGAAGAGCCAGCCTGACTATACTGAGTTACGCTGGCTTGCTGACTCCGGTTTTCTGTAATTTGTTGCTAAACCGCTAGCGGTATGTGTTCGTCAGAATCGCGGGTGTAATTTGATGAAATTGGTTGAATCGTTAATAAGATAATTCTACCTAATTGTTACTAATTATTACCTATAGAAGGAGAATTTTTACTTCGCGATTTACAAAGTTTTGACCTAATAAAAATGAGCCGCCAACCTGACGTCAGAATGGCGGGTAAATCATAAATCCATACCGTAGCTCAAAAGTGCCATTGCTAAATTTTATGACCTAGTTATTACCTTCAAAAACTTAAGTTAAACTACCTTTAACTAAACTAAACTAACTTTAGGGAAAATACCAAATTTTTTCTAAGTATATTATGTAGTTACCTACTATTGTCATATATTAAAAAAATATCTTTGGCGAATTAAAGTAAACATCTCATGGAATTTTCAATTTAGTTTAATATTTTTGAAAAAATAAACCTCAGAAATTATTTGCAACACATGTAGGTGAAAAGAAACTATTTAACTAAAATAAACTATTAATCAATTAAGCCTTTCACCGAATACGACACAATTCGCTATTATACGCTTCGAGCTTTTTGATAAACGATACTTTAAATCATCGTAGCAACTCCATTTAGTTTTCCTGAAGCAATGGGCTTTATAATGACCAATGCTATTTATATTGGGCTGCGAACTTGCTGCTGGTACGTATTCAATCAGTCCTATTATTTCATATTGTTTGTTATGGAGGTTTATCTGGTGAGGTAAACGATCGAGAGATAAAGTATCAGTTTGATTTAGTTCAACAGCTATAGTGCTACACAGATTATAATTGAAAGTTTTTAAACCAGTGCAATTGTTACGGCGACAGTCTGTGTCCTTGAAGCTGTAATGCTCATATTTGAAAACTCAATGAAAACGAATTTTGACAATGCTAAAAAATAGTCATGCATGTAAAGAAAATAGTCGTATTATAGTTTCGCCGTTATAGCTATAGGTTGGTGAGGATTATGGCTTGAACGTCAAGCTGTAATCCTCATCTCTCGTTCAAGCAAACGGTAAGGTCTATCGACTTGGTTTAGGTTCCAAAAAATAGTCATGAAATAGTGACAACGACATGCCAAATCTCAGGAATAGTCGATGAAAGATTCCAGAGATATAAAGGTGAGGATTATGGCTTGAACATTTGAAAACTTCAAATTTCTCCGGAACGCCTACGACATTCAGTTTAAAGTTTGTGCCAAAAAATAGTCGTATGAAACAAAAATAATTTTGTGTCCTAGTTGTAAGTATGAATAAATGTGTCATTCTACGGGTAAAGGAAAGTAAGTACCTTACGGTCGATTTTGAGTTAACGTTTTTTTTTTGTAATCAGCAGTGAATGTGGAAATCATTGGTGTAATAGTCGTTAATACCTTAGGTACGTTATTAAGTTAACGCTACTATTAAGTAAATACTTCAGGTACCTTTACCCGTGAAATAACACAAATGTAGTAGGCACTACAAAATATTAAAAACAAAAAGAAAAACGTTTTGAATTTGTATCCATATTTATTACAATTGAAAGCTTGCAAATACGTTCCTAACTTGTTTCCATCTCAGTATCTTTTTATATCACAGCAATTAGTTTTGATCACAATTATCATAGTTAGTTGGTTCAACATCTGTTGGTGTTGGTTTCGTTCATTCGGTTTAAGTTTCTAGAAATAGACGGCGCTGCTAGGTTGAGTGCATTTTTTTGAATCACAAATTCAATAAACGAATCAATCCAACAATATCAACCATTTTTCACTACTCACATCGAATAAAACTATAATACTAATTAAATTAAGTTCCTATTAAAGTGTAAATCTCATAATATATTGTCATTGTCTTAAAAACTTACTACTACTTACTAAAACTTGTTTTAATCACAGTTGGTTCATTGGTATAATCACAATAATCACATCAAACAATGTTCAATCTTATATAAAAAAATAACACTTATTAGTTATTACCGTGTAACAACAAAATTATAAGTAATAAATACAATATTGTCAGTGAAGGAAACCCTCGTGGACTAGTACTTATTATGTCATATTCTATACAGATTATTCGAAATAAAGAGTATTTGCATTAATCGCAGTCTTTATGCATTTCTGTTAGATCTATCTAATAATTATAGGCGCCTTCCGAGTAGGTCTGTACATCACATGTAATGAACTTATGATATGACTTATCCTGAAGTACAAAAGATAAATTCAATATTATTGCTAAGGTCCCTAATTCGACTACATATTTGTGTAACTAAGGCAATGAGGTAAAATATTAGAAGAATTATAACTAGTGTTTTTTGATTTTAGATCATCAAAACAGTTCCATACTTTTTTAGATGAGCGATATTATTTGCATGTGTTGTGTCCCATACTACCAGCGCCTTCTGTATAGTCAATGACAGAAATTATTTTGTAAGAAATTCCTTTCAGTGTCAAGTCTTTAGGTATGTTATTTATGTTACATGGACTAGTGTCATGAATTTGAAAAAATAAAAATGTTTGTAATTCGTATTGGTAAGCATTTTTACCGCTACAAGTATCAAATTTACAAGATCTTTCTTCATCATAAATTAAAGCTGCTTCATGCAGCACCTTGAAACCTTCAGTTGTTATCATTTCATTAAGTGGATTGTAATGGCATTTTTTAGCGGGATTGTCATTTACTTTACATTCTACATTTGTACATTTTAAGTATCGTTCAGCACTGAACAGTCCGTAATTTTTTAAATAATCGACAACTTTTGTTATATTAGGTACTTTCACAGTTTACCTGGACCTCATTTTTCGATATCTCATTTATATTACAAATGATAAAAGTTCAAAAAAACTGAGTAAAGTACATGGGAAGCATGAATTTATTTGTGCATGACTTTACCAACCATCCATCCATCAACCATCCATCACTAATACGTGACAGGCTAGTACTGACAGGGTCGTATGTGAGAAAACAATAAAAGAGGCAGACATGGTCGATTTCCGGCATGATGTTTAGTGTAGCCATTGAGGAGGGTAGGTCTGAGTAATCGTACTGCATCAGAGAACTGTCTTCAGCTCGTAATTTATTGGCTCGCCGGTTTTGGAGAGTAGCGGGATCCGAAGCAACGGTTCACCGCTGACCAACCCCTGGGGGCCCAAGTAGTATGCTAGCCACATGCGAAAGGCTGTCCAGCCACCCCGCGAAAAATCCCAGGAGGTTTCATCGTGCCAGCTGGCGACTGGTTAGAGAGGACCCGATGACAATCCCCGGGGGGGGGGGTTCGAGCGTCCTCGCAGTCTCCAAGCGAGTTCCCCATCGGTGCGTTGTTTATTCACTCCGAACTAAATATAAAAAGTCATAAGAAGAGTAAGGTTTTACAGCGGTTGCACTTCCTCTCTCTTAAAGTGCACTTCTGCAACATCAGAGGAATGCACTCAAATCTCAACGATGTCCACCACCACCACCTTGAGACAGAGAGGCCTCACCTACTCTTCCTAACGGAGACGCAGATCTGTAATCTGTCAGACTCGGCATACCTTTGTTACCCAGGATATATACTGGAGTCCAATTTCCGCCCGAACGCCGGGGTGTGCATGTCCGCCTGTGACGAGATCTGTTGTCAGCGTCTCCGTTACTTGGAAGATCTGGATTTTTCCGTCATGTGGGTTCACATTGATACCGGCCTTGACCAATTGATCTACGCCAGTATATACCGGTCACATAGCGGGGGTCATAGATCGGGAGACAACGAGGCTCATGGAGTAACTCAGCGATGTAGCAGATAAGGTTCGGCAACGTTTTCCTTCAGCGCAGTTGATGTTCCTGGGGGGTTTTAACGCTCATCACGGGCACGTTGCCCAGGATCAGGACACTGACCACGCTGGAAGAGCGGCTTTTAAGTTTTCTGTGACTCAAGGCCTCTTGACAGCTTGTTCACGAGCCCACGCGCATCCCCGACATTGCTGGCCACTCTGCATATTGCTTGGACCTTCTGCTGACAACTGATCCTGACAGGTACTCGGTGTTTGTAACTGCACTTTTAGGGACATCCGACCATTGCGTGGTTAAATCTGTGTCGCAGTACTCGCCGCCTGACACCCGCCCAAAAGGCGCGAGGCAAGTATGGCGATACAAGTTAGCAGATTGGGATGAGATGCTCCATTTTTTCGCGTCTTACCCTAGGCGGCAGACTTGTTTTACAGCAACCGATCCATCGTGCTGCGCTGAAGCCGTATCAAGTATGATAGGCCAAGGAATGGAGTATTTCATCCCTTACGCTGACCTATCCCTTGAACCCAAAGGTTGCGCATGGTTTAATGCTGCTTGTCTCACAGCTGAAAAGCTTAAGCAAGAAGCGTACAAAGCCTGGGCTGGCGCTCGCAGAAGCAAAGCTGTGGATTCGCATAAACTGAAGAAAAGCTGCCGCCAAGTCTTGCAAAAAGGTGATCAGAAACCAGTTTGGCCACATTGGCCACATCGGAGACAAGATAGCGTCATACCCTTCGGGAAGCAAAGTTTTCTGGTCTCTGGCCAAGTCGGTTGAGTCGAACTTCTGTCGCCCATCGCTGCCACCTCTGAGGAAGCCTGACGGTTCACTGGTCCACACCGCAAAAGAGAAAGCAGACCTTTTTGCTAATCTTTTTGCAGATTGTTCACGTCTAAATAGTCAAGGTAAAGTCCCACCCCAGTTACCTCAGTTCGGACCCCAATGGGTACCGTTCGCCAAAAGGAGGTTCATAAATGCTTGCAGAATTTAGACGTGAATAAGGCCAGCAGCCCCGATGGCATAGCTGCAGTTGTGTTAAAACACTGCGCAGCCGAGTTGTCTCCAATTCTAACACGCCTGTACCGACTCTCTTTGGAATCCGAATAGGATTTTTTTGTCATTAGACAATACAAATATGTAGCGGTAAACGGTAGCAGTAGTAGCATACATGACACTGTTTTACGCAGGGGAGGAGGGTCAACTTGAGAAACATTAATGGCATAACCATCTTTTCCACGACATAGCATCAAAGGATATTGTAACCTGTCATAAGATCTGTGTAACTCTGAATTTTATTGCAAATTATCATCACCACTTTGCAACACAAATAATTATTTTGTCTAATTCCTTTCCAGCTATCACTGTTACTTCACTCGTGGATAGTGCGTTATATCGTCCTGTGTGTTCTCCAACAGGAACTTTATTTGCATGGATTACGACATTAAAGTCAGGAGTGTTTACTGAAACACTCTCAATCGCAGTTTTAAGAGACTGTACGTAGCAGCAATGAGAATCTGTAACGTAGTACCAGTAAAACACCAAAACTCTCTTCTATGTTTATTTTTTCGGTAAAATTAAAAAATATACAAAAATGCCTGTAAATACAAACAGAAAAATATAAACAAAATTGAAATAAAAAAAAGTCACACAAAATAGAACAGAAATATTAATACAATTAAATTTGATCTGAAAAGAAAAAATAACAATAAAATAAAATTTTAATGAATGAGAATCCTTACCAAAAATTTTGGCTACGCACACTCGTGAACGTAAAAATAAATTATAGGTTTCTTAAAAAAACTTTGATTGTAGATAATAAAATATCTTAACTATGTAATTTTGAAAAATAAACTCGGAAACAATAATAAATAAATAGATTCAAGTTGCTTTGATGGATAATATTTCGTGACTGACTTGTCAAATCAAAACATTGCCGTTCTCCGACACTACGTAATTCCTAGTTTAAAATTACGTCGGGAACGACAAAAAAAATAAAATTTACTGACAAAAAGAGGTCGAAATAGACAACTGTCACAATACCCCGGGGGCCGGGAAAAAAAAAATCTGAAAGATTTTTTTTAGTAAAATTTCAAATTCAAACCAAATCAAAATAAACCGCATATACATATCGAATTTTAATATTTAATCTGCTAAATGAAAGAACAATCAAAAAAAAAAAATAATAATTAAAAGCAAAATGAAAATTAATATTAACATCCTATAGAAGAATTTTTCTGAAAAAACATCCTGTATATATGAAAAAAAAAAATAATACTGATATATTGCATATCAACAAGTTATTTAATAGAAAAAGAAAACAAAACAGACGAGAGAGAGAAAAAAAAAATCCTAAATAATTATCTTAAATTACATGGTTCATGAATGATAAAATTTTAAACATGTCCCTGTTCGGGCGCCAGTATGTAACGTAGTACCAGTAAAACACCAAAACTCTCTTCTATGTTTATTTTTTCGGTAAAATTAAAAAATATACAAAAATGCCTGTAAATACAAACAGAAAAATATAAACAAAATTGAAATAAAAAAATAGTCACACAAAATAGAACAGAAATATTAATACAATTAAATTTGATCTGAAAAGAAAAAATAACAATAAAATAAAATTTTAATGAATGAGAATCCTTACCAAAAATTTTGGCTACGCACACTCGTGAACGTAAAAATAAATTATAGGTTTCTTAAAAAAACTTTGATTGTAGATAATAAAATATCTTAACTATGTAATTTTGAAAAATAAACTCGGAAACAATAATAAATAAATAGATTCAAGTTGCTTTGATGGATAATATTTCGTGACTGACTTGTCAAATCAAAACATTGCCGTTCTCCGACACTACGTAATTCCTAGTTTAAAATTACGTCGGGAACGACAAAAAAAATAAAATTTACTGACAAAAAGAGGTCGAAATAGACAACTGTCACAAATCTATCTTGGAGAGATCTGATTATATCTCTATCATATGGCTATGCGACACTTGAATACCGTGTTGATGTTTTGTGTATCTGGATCTGCAATAAAATTAATTTGCAGAAATTTGTGATCATCGGGTCGAAGTGGCAAAAAGCTTCCAGCTGAGTGATACACTTGCCCCTGAATTTTAAATGTAGGCATAAAACCACGCTCAACGACTTGCTTACTCTTGAAAGAGGTCATTTGAAATGCATTATTATAACGACGTATATTATAAAGCATAAATTGTTTAGATTTGGGATGATCACCCGTAAGGAGAGAGTGAAGTGGTTCAGGTTGAGGAAGAATTTCTACTAATTTTACTTTTCCTTGTAAGCAACACATGCCTTTCGATTCGTCCTTGAATTTCAATGCCAAGACGTTTTCTCTGGCTCTCTGGACTCTATCTCTATCCAAATCCTGGCTGCGGCAAGCCTCACGCTCTACTGAGGATTCTCTTTCTTTCTCAGCTCTATATATATCCCGAAGCTGGCTAAGATAATACTATCATACAATTTAGAATACTTACTTATATATTTTTTTGATTTATCGTAACGTATTTATAAGAAAGGATTACGTTGTCTCGCTGAAAAGCACGTTTTTATTTAGTTATAATTGTTATTTTCCTCGCTAGAGCTCGGATAAACGCGTGCGATCGCTGCTAATCATAAAGTGCTACGAAGTACAGGTAGCATCATGTAAAAAGATCGCTGAAGAAAGTAGAGGGGGTGTGTTTGCGCATGGGTACACTCGCGCGCGAAAGTGCTAGGTTTTTTGCTTGCGGCTTCGTATATTGGTTGGCACATTAAAAATATATTAGATAGAATATCATTAAAAAGAAATAAAACATGTTTGATTCAGTGTAAAATATTTAATGTATATTAGTAAAAAAAAATTAAAAATAAGTAACAAAAAATAATAATATTAAAGCAATGGGGAAACTCATTCCATTAAGTCATCGTGGGTGACTTGAAAACCAGATGAGGATGCGGTGTTGGTCCTAGAGGTGTTTTAATATTATCGACTAAGTTATTATCAGCCTGTCTCTTCATAAAACAATAAACGTCAAAATCATATTCCTAACCTTTTCTATGTAAAACCATAATTCCAAAATCATAATTAAAAACTTTGTGCGCAATGGCATTTTGAGAACGAAAGTAGCGTAGATTCAACGCGGGAAGCAGAGATCAACTGATGAACCAACCAATGGCGCACCTGCAAGCATGTGGCCCATGACCCGCCCACCCCGCGCCATACGTCATACCACCAAATACACCGATAAATCGCCTACTGCGCAGCTTGTTTTTTTTTTTTTTGTTCTTCTCCACCGGAAGAGCAGGAGAATAAAAAATGCTGTGACGCATACACTGGCGCGCTCGATCCAGGTTATGTGGGGCTCATTCCCCACTAAAAAACCCCCTGTCGGCTCGTGCAATTTTTTGCCACTAAGCCTTCATCTGAGCGACGGCCAATTGGAGAAAGAGGCCGCACTAGCTGGGCCCAGAAGGGGTCACCCGCTGGGATTTACATAGCACTTAAGGTGCTCAAAGCACTGAAGGTGAATACATAGCACTGAAGGCGCTCAAAATGAAAAGTAAATAATTAAAAAAATTAAAATTGAAAAATAAAATTGAATTAATTCGGATTTACGTTAGAATTAGGATTTACATTAGAATTTGAATTTACGTTAGAATTAGAATTTGCGGCCAGAAGGGCTTCGAAATCGGCTGACAGTCTGGTGGAAGAGTACGCTTGCGCATTCCTAGGCTTAGCGACTTTGAACTTCGAATCTAAGACAGGAGTAGTATATGAGACTGAAACACAAACTAGAGGATTGGAATGGGTTTCGGAGCGTTTGAAGAACGCTTCAGAGAGTGTTTTGAGGTGTTGTTGTATTGTAGGCAGTTCAAGATCAGCTCTGTGCAAGTCCGCGTTACGCACGTACCACGGTGCGTTTGTGGCCCTGCGGCAAAAGAGGTTTTGAACTACCTGCAGTTTATGCAGGAGGGAGGGTTTGGCGTGGGCAAAGATTGGTGAGGCATATGTCATGACGGGTCTAACGCAGACCTTGTAAAGTGTACGTTTGTTTCTGAAAGACATTTTACTTTTTCTACCTAACATGCTATTTAGGCGGCCTAAGTAGTGACGGGCGAGTTTCGAAACTCTTTCGACGTGTGGCTTGAAAGAAAGCGTCGGATCTAACGTGACGCCTAAGTATTATAACTGCGCTTCCAGGAGATGGGAATGCCTAACATTCGAACGTGGGGATCGCCAGCGGGACGACGGCGTTTGTGGGCAAAGCGCATCGCAGAACTCTATTCAGGGTTCACATCGATGCACCATTTTTGAAACCATACACCAAGGGCGTTTACGGCCTTTTGGAGTCTGGTTATACATTGCGGAACACTGTGGCCTTTGGTATACGGTGCGGTGTCGTCGGCAAAGAGGGCGAGTTCGACGCCTTTCGGCGGGATGGGAATGTCGTTGGTATACACGGTGTACAACAGAGGGGCGAGGACTGAGCCTTGAGGGACTCCAGCCTTTATGGGACGAGGCGCGGAAAGCGTGCCTTCATGTTTAAATCGAAACGTACGGTCTTTGAGAAACGACGCTATTAACCTGACTAGGCGATCCGGTAAGCCTATTTTGTAGTTTATAAACGAGATCGCTGTGCCAGACTTTATCGAAAGTCTTGGCTACGTCAAAGAAAACCGCGACTGTTTTATAACGACGCGTGGATAGAAGTATGTACTCGACGATTCGATGGACTTGCTGAGGGCAGGAGTGCTTAGCGCGAAAGCCGAACTGATGGGGAATAATCAGGGGATCGCCATCCGTCGGAAACAGATGGTTCCGCATTCGAGCGAGTATGACTCTCTCGAGAAGTTTAGACATGGCTTTGAGGAGGCTGATGGGTCTGTGATTAGCCAGGATATTCAGAGGTTTACCTGGCTTGGGAATGCCTATGACTGTCGCTTCTTTCCAAGCTTTTGGAAAGTAGCTATGGTCGAAGCAGGCATTGAATATAACAGCTAACAAGGTAAGCACCTGTTGAGGCAGGTGCTTAAGTGCGTGGTTAGAAATTCCATCCGCACCCGGAGCCCTTATGGACTGTTGATTTCTAATGAGAAGCGAGATTTCGTCATTAGAGACTGTGACGGGGTCATCGGTGATGGGGAGAGAGTCTCTGCGAAGGACTTCGTCCTCCACCGCCTGGATGTGTGAGGGATTAGCAGGTTGCGTGCTGGGCGAGCATTGTGCGGCAATGCTGTCAGCGAAGCATTCTGCTTTCTCTTCGACTTCGAAGGCAGTAGTGCCATCGGGACGTGTGAGAGGAGGAACGTGAGAGGCGGTGTCTACGCGTAAGGCTCGGGCCATACTATAATACGCTTGGTGGGACGGGGAGATATTCGCCATGAGATCGTTCATCTGAGCGTCCCGGAGTTCTGCGAGGCAAGACCTAACTTTACGTTGTAGCTGATTCGCAGCTAATCTATAGGCGGGCGTGGGATATTTCTTGGCTCTCCGGAGAGCCGCGTTCTTGGCTTTAATAAGATTGCTAACGGCTAAGGGAAGCGTGGGTTTACCTTGCTTAGCAACCTTTTTGTTGTCACTGATGGCTGAGTTGATAGCATCAGTGAGAGAATTTACTAATGAATCTATTTTATCCGGACTATCTATTTGATCGGGCTAGATCGCGAGCGGAGAGTTCGGGCCTCTAAGGCTGAAACTAACGTATTTTTAAAGCCTTTTGGTAAAGGTCTTAGGGGAGGTGACGTTATGGTTAGGCGGTCGTAACACGAGGGAGACGGGGCGGTGGTCAGAGCCTAGGTCATCGAGCGGTTCGATCCACCTGAGGTCGAGGTTGATTCGCTTGATAATTGCAAAATCGAGGATGTCAGGAGAGTGCTTTGGGTTGTCGGGATAGTGAGTGGGAGTGATGGGAGAGATGACATCTAGGTCGAGTGAGTTTGTGATGTCGAGGAGAACGATACCGCTGGTGTTGGTTGATAGGCACGTCCAGTCAGTATGTTTGTAGTTAAAGTCTCCAAACATAATGTCTGAATGGCCGAGAGCGAGAATGGCCTCAAAGTCGCTGCGGATTGGTCTGGTGCCACTCGGTATTTAGATTGAAGCTATGATGATGGTCGGATGACCAGTCATAGCCAATCTACACACAGTGGCTTCCATGTTGAGGAGAGGAGGGGTAGGGAGAGGACAGCAATGGAATCCTCTTTTGTAATAAATAGCAGTGCCGCCGAAACCGTCGGAGTTGGGCCTGTCGTTACGAATAAACGCGTACTTGGGAATAGCGAATCCCCTGGAGCGGTTTGGAGTTAGCCACGTCTCTTGAAGAAGCAATAAGTCTGGCTCGTTGTTCTGAAGGAACAGTTTGAGCTCAGGAAGGTTAGTATTAAGGCTACGAACGTTAAAGGAAACTATGGATGCCCTTGGGTTTGATACGACAGGACGCGGGATTTGCGGGTCTAGACATTCTATTTAATTTATACGAAAAATGGAATTTGTAAAGAGCTTAGTAGCGAGTGATGCTCGGCTAACGGCTCTTGAGCAGAGCGGGCGGCTCGCAGTTTGCGTGCGAGTACGGAGATTTCCTTAATGTCGACGTTTTGAATGACGTCAAACACGGTCTTCATGTCCTCAGCCAACGACGACTGAGGTGAAAACGACGGAGCGGGACGCGGGCCTACGGGAGCTACGGGAGCTGGGATAGGACGGGAAGATGCAGGTAGAGAGGCCGGACGTTGTCTCCAGGACAGAGCCGGAGTAGGCGTCGGCTGCACGGACTTTGCTTCCGGGGGACCCCGGTTGCGCAGCGGCGGGAAGTTGGCAGGAGTGAGCGGCGGCGCCGGTTTAGGCACAACCCTCTTTGAAGCAGAGCGCGGAGCGCGCGGACAACCTCTGTAGTTAGCTGTGTGGCCAGACTGGCCGCACAGCACACATGCAGGGGGGGAAGTGGAGTCGGGAGTGCGAGGGCACTCCTTCGTAATATGGGGATCTAGGCACTTAACGCACCTGGGAGGAGCTGAGCAATTGGCCGCTGCGAGGCCATACAGCTGGCAGCAGTGGCATCGCCCGGGGTGCCCGCGAGGATTGGGACGCTCGACAGAGATATTTGAGAGTCCGCAGATTGTGCGATCCTCTCTGAATATCTCCCTCGAGTTGGGAGTATTGGATAGAATCACTAGTGCTAGTGGAAAACGCCTACCGCGGTTTGGTGCATCTTGAGCACTGCTTCGGGCGGGAAGCCCTGGGACTTAAGGTCCTCGAGGATTTCATCGTACGCGCGAGCTCAAACGGGACGCCCCGTTTGAGCTCGCGCGGATCTTACGCTCCTCCGGGAGGGCGTAAGTATGGTACGCGATTTGTTTAAGCGTGAGTAAACGTGTAAACGCGCGGAAGTCGTCGATTGTCGCGACCTGGATTTTAATAGTATCGCCTGCGTTATTCGCCTTGAGATAATTGATTTTGTGCTCTTTGCACAAGTTAGAAACCGCGGTCCAGCGCGCTTTTTCGCGGAGGAAGACGGGCGGAGGAAGCTGAGGCTTAGGTGAGACGAGAGCGCAGCGCGTTGCTGGCTTGGACGGAGCTGACGTATTCGCGGTCACTTGTAGTGACATTAACGGCGCGGGGGCGGGTGTTGAAGACACCGGGGTGGGCTCGGGTGTTGAAGGCACCGTTGCTTTCTTCAAACGCTTCTTAGAGCGTTTGGTGACTAACTGAAACGCGGGCTCAGGAGAGCCGGTTAAGGTGGCGGTGACCGACGAAGCTTCGGACGTGGCGGAGTCTGAATCGCTCCCGGGAGCAGTACGCTTCCTACGGGATGTGCGCAAGGATGTGACCGATGCACAATCCATGTCGGAGGGCGCGGGAGACGCGGGAGAGCTAAAGACCTGATGGGTCTGGACGTTAGTGGCCTGAAGGGCCTGGTTTTGGGCCTGAGGGGCCGGGGACGCGTTAAGCGCTAGTACGGCTTGCGTGAATATGTCGTCAGAAATTGAAACACCCGACGCGGCGAGTGCTTGGGCGAACGCCTTCGCAATGTTAATGACGCTTTGCTTATCGATTTAGGAAAGGGTTGGGACTATGATATGAATATATAATTATATAACAAAAGCCTAGAGTTCCTAAATAAAAACCTAGCGAACCCTAGCGGCTAACCTCCCTACCAACGGTAGGGGGCTGGGGAGAATGACTTAAAACTAACCGCAGCTCGCCGAAGGCCGCTACCTAGAAACCTAAAAAAAGGGTACGCAGGTAAAGAGTTGACCGCGTTAGGGTCAACCTTTACCGACAGAAAGGACAAATACACACGAAAACACACAGATATGATAAAAATAAATATGAAAAAAGGAGAAAAATAAATAAAATAGAGAAGAGAAATAAAATTAAAATAAAAGGACTGGTTCAGTACAAATTCGTTGTCACCGTTAAGTATCCTTTGTACTGAAACCAGACTACTTACGCTGGGCACAACACTGCACTCAGCACAAGCACAACACAAGTTAGCACAGCACTTTGGGTGCGGAAGCAGGGACCCGCTAGCGGGTCACCCGCTGAGAATGCTAATCACTTAAGGTGCAAATGACATTTTATATTGATGATTATACGGCCTGGGCAGCTTTAAGCTGGTCCAGATCAGCCGAAAGTTGATCGGGGGGATCGGAGAGTGCATTTCTCGGTCTATGGACTTTGTACCTCGACGGCATGGACGGAGCAGTATAAGCTACTGACTCGCGTATCAGGAGGTTAGGATGCTCTTCGGATCGCTTGAAAAAAGCGGTGGAGAGCGTCCTAAGGTGTTGTTGTATAGCAGGTAAATCGAGATCTCTGTGCAGGTCTGCATTTCGCACGTACCACGGAGCATCCGTGGCCCGGCGGCAGAAGAGATTCTATACTACCTGTAGTTTATACAGATCGGAGGGTTTAGCATGCGCAAAGATTGGGGCGGCGTACGTCATGACTGGTCTCACGCAAACCCTAAAAAGCGTTCGCTTGTTCCTAAGAGACATTTTACTGTGCCGGCCTAACATACTGTTAAGGCGGCCCATGTACATACGGGCGAGTTTGGTAACTCTAAGTATGTGAGGTCGGAATGAAAGCGTACGATCGAGCGTTACGCCTTGGTACTTGGTTGTTTGTGCCCACGAGATGGGCGTACCTAGCATTCGGATGTGGGGGTCGTAGGCACGACGGCGTTTATGATCGAAGCGCATCGCAGAGCTTTTCTCTGGATTTACATCAATTCGCCATTTTTTAAACCAGGCTCCGAGGTCATTTATGGCCTTTTAGAGTTTGGTGATGAGAGTGTCGACGTGTAGACCCTTGACGTATAGAGCAGTATCGTCGGCAAAAAGGGAAAGTTGAACACCTTTAGACGGAATTGTTATGTCACTGGTGTTAGTAGTATATAATAGAAGGGCGAGTACCGAGCCCTGAGGGACGCCCGTCTTAAGGGGGCGGGGGGTGGAGAGCGTACCTTCGTGTTTAAAGCGAAAGGTGCGATCTTTAAGGTATGAGCCGACTAGTTTGACTAGTCGGTCGGGCAAGCCTATGTTGTAAAGCTTATAAATGAGGCCCGCGTGCCAGACTTTGTCAAAAGCCTTGGTTACGTCAAAGAACACCGCGACTGTTTTAAGCCGTCTAGGGTAGAAGCCGTCGAGTGTGTACTCGACGATTCGATGGACTTGCTGAGGGCATGAGTGCTTGGCTCGAAAGCCGAATTGGTGGGGGATAATGAGGGGGTCACCGTCCGCTGGGAACAGGTGGTCCTTCATTCGAGCGAGTATGACTCTCTCAAGAAGTTTAGCCATGGCTTTGAGTAGGCTGATGGGTCTGTGATTAGCCGGGATATTCAAGGGTTTACCCGGCTTGGGAATGCCTATGACTGTAGCTTCTTTCCAAGCTTTTGGAAAGTAGCTAAGGTCGAAGCATGCGTTGAAGATAATCGCAAGCAAGGTAAGCACCTGCCGAGGCAGCTGCTTAAGTGCGTGGTTGGAAATTCCATCCGCACCCGGGGCCTTCTTGGATTTCTGTCTCCTGACGTGGAAGAGAATCTCATCATTAGACACTGTAATGCGGTCAGCGGTGACTGGACGGGTGTCTTTGCGAACGACTTCGTCTTTCACCGCCTGGATGTGCGCTGGGTCTGTGGGTTGGGTACTCGGGGAGCATTGTGAAGCAATGCTTTCGGCGAAGCATTCAGCTTTCTCGTTGTCCTCGAAGGCGGTAGTGCCATCGGGACGAGATAACGGAGGGACGCAGCTTGACAGCCAGCATTCTTTTTATTTGACGCGACCTGTATTGGGCTAAGCGCGGCCTTCGACGCATTTTAAATCTGTAATATCTTGGAAAATATTCATTTAAATTACATGCTGTAAAGGGCTATATTGATCTATATTACATGCACAATATATTAAAAGTACTTAATTGGATAAGTATTAATGCTGTATTGCTTAAAATCGCTTCGTAAATAAGCCATTATTTCTCGTAAAAAGTTAAGGATAAAAAACGGTTATTGTTGGTTATCCCTAAGAGATAGACACATACCATTGCGGACCTTATTGTAGACCTTTTTAAGGTGTACAATACTGTAGTACGTTCTTTTGATCTATCTCGTAGGGTTCAGCCTGCGTTTGCAATTTTAGCGAAAAAAATGTGTTTATTTAAGACATCACATAAGAAACCTTTAAAATTATTAGTGTTTCTCTACTATATTAAAAAAAACGCGGGTAGTCGCGACGGTAACACGCAATTTTAGTGTGCTCGTATTTTTTTATTAATTGAAACATTATTAGTAGTAAATTATAGAATCTAATGTTGTGATTTGCTAGAAAACTCACTTTCACTCACTTTGACACAAAGTTTTCTCACTGGGGTATATTATTCAAACCACTGCAAGTTAACATGGATGCACTAGCAAATATGCTCGAACAACGCTTCAGTGAATTTGACAGTAAACTAGAACAAATTGCTGGTATATCTCCTGTTCATCCAGATCTTGTCACACTGTCCCAAGATTATCTGTCTTTCAAGACCCTTGCATGGCAGATGTTTAAGCAGCTGAAGTCGGATATAGAAAATCTGCAACTTCATCAAGACCGATTAGAAACTGCTTCACGAATAAAGGTACTGCTATTGCATGGTGTCCCTGAAAAAGAAAGTGAGAAGCCCCATGAAGTAGTTTGTAGCATAATAACCAACCAAATGAAGATGAACACTTTAAATAGGGACAACTTACAAGTTTGTCATCGACTAGGGGGATCTGCCCAAGGTAAAACAAGACCAGTTCTGGTGCGGTTTGCTGATCGAGAGTCCAGGCGTATTGTATGGGATAGTAAAACAAGTCTCAAGGGCACCGGCATCACAATATCGGAATTCCTCACAAAACAAAGACAACAGGTTTTTGTGTCGGTGCGTCAACACTTTGGAATGAAAAACTGCTGGTCGGTCGAAGGTAAAATAGCTATTAATCTTCCTGAAAAATCTCCTGACAAAAGTAAGGTCGAAACCATCGCAGCCCTTGAACAAATCATCTCTCAATTCCCAATCGATCACAGCTCAGCCGCTGCTCCTGTACAAGCTGCTACTAAACAGGCCGAAAAATCTCCGAGGAAAACTCGTCGGCGACACTAATCTCGATTTACCAATTATTAATTTCTTTTCTATTTATAAAAATTACTAAACTCGAATTTGAACCTCCGATTTTGTACGGGTTATACTGATTTCTTACTTTTGTAATAAGAAGGTATCCATCAATTCGCAATTTCACATTTCTATTTGCAGGTTAATAATAATGTTTTTGTTTTCTGACAGTAGCGATGCACTTCTTTTATTCATCCATTTTAGAAAGGCTTTGAATTATGCTGTACAGCCGATTGACAGTAGCGTAGCTATGACAGTTCCAGGATGTTACAGCTACATTTATTTAGTAACGTGTATTATCATTTTTTATTTTATTTCTTTTTGGACTTTTAATATTTCATTTCAAATGTATGTGTATATGTACTTAGCGTGAATAAACAATTTGTGAGTTGTGAGTTACGTAATTACGTAAGTTAAATAATTAGAAATAGTTTTAATAGATTATTATTTCTTTATATTTAAGTTGTATTTATTATTTTATATGAACGCATCAAATAACGATTTTGACGATAGCTTCTTCTCTTGCTCATCTTCCTCAAGTAGCTTCATAAGTGCAGATAGTATTCTCTCACCAACACTGGCTCTGCATGATGAACTCTCTTCAATCATTCTCCAATAATCCACTTAACTTGAAAATTGCACATATTAACGCTCAAAGTGTACCCAACCACTACTCCGACATTTTGGCCTCTTTCAGTAGTAGCAACGTTGACGCGTTATTTATTTCTGAAACTTTTCTTAAACCGTCACTCCCTTCTGCTCACTATTCCCTTCCTGGATTTGTTCTTATACGAAATGACCGAACTGGTAAGGGTGGTGGTGGAGTAGCAATCTACCTTAGAGCAGATATACCTCACAAAACTGTAACCGTTTCTCCACCTGTGTACTCAAAGTCTGCTGAATACCTTGCTATTGAAATAACAATACGTCATACCAAAATCCTACTCACAGTTTTTTACAATCCCCATATGAACATTGATTATTTTGATGCCTTGGATTCATTTCTCCATAATGTCTGTCCCTCATATGATCATTTTCTTATGCTGGGCGATTTCAATACGTGTTTGATCAAGAATAATATACATTCTCGTAAACTAAAATCTCTCTTGACCTCATATAATTTAACCACCTTACCTCTAAATCCTACTCACCATTTTCCAAATTGTGTCCCCTCTTTAATCGATCATATAATAGTATCTTCTCCTAGCAATGTAACAAATCATGGACAACTTACTGCGCCATTCTCCTATCATGACCTAATTTTCCTTAGTTATCGTATACGTCTCCCTAAAAAAAAACCCAAAGTTTTGCATCTTCGCAGTTACAAAAACATCGATATCGAGTCTTTGAAACACGATGCCAGTGTTGTTGACTGGTCACCGGTAATTAACAGTCCGAGCATAGATGAAAAAGTTGATTGTTTTAATTCCTTACTCCTAGAACTGTATGACCGTCACGCTCCTATCAAATCAGTCAAAATTAAACATAATCCTGCTCCCTGGTTGTCAGACTCTATTAAAGAGGAAATGGCTCTTAGAAATAAAGCCAAGAGAAAATACAAGCGATGTTCCTCCGAACGTAACCTTATTTATTTTAAAATCTTCGTAACCGATGTAACCGCCTATGTCGTGATTCCAAGAGACGCTACTTCCACGAGTCCCTCGTCAACCATAGCTCTGCAGAAGTTTGGAAATTTCTGATGTCTGTAGGTATCGGTAAATTTCCGACAAACTCTAGTAATAATTTTGACTTGAATGCGCTGAACTTACAATTTTCACACCCGCCAGTTACTTTGCATCCAAATATTAAAACCGACACCTTAAATTCGTTATTAAATGTTCCAACAGTACAACATCCTCCATTTTCTTTCATTGCCATTGCCGAAGACGCGGTCAGGGAGTCTGTTCTCTCAATCTCATCGGTCGCAGTTGGTAATGACAACTTGTGCTCAAAAATGATCACTATGATCCTACCTCATTTGTTGCCTATCCTCACACACATTTTTAATCATTCCCTATCCACAAGTACTTTTCCAACTTCCTGGAAACTTGCACACGTGATCCCTTTGCCTAAAATTCCAAATCCTAGCTCTCTCGCACATTTTCGACCCATATCAATTCTGTCCTGCCTGTCAAAAGTTCTTGAGCACGTTGTGCACAAACAACTGATGTCATTTCTAACTACCAATAATCTTCATAGTCATTTCCAATCTGGTTTTCGACCAGGTCATAGTACCGTAACTGCCCTCATCAACGTGACTGATGATATCCGATGGGCCATGGAGAATAGATCCCTTACCTTGCTTGTACTGCTGGACTTCAGCAGCGCTTTTAATTCTGTAGATTTCGATATCCTGCTTGGAATATTGAAATCACTTCATGTCTCTTCTTCTGCATTAGCTTGGTTTAATTCCTATCTTCGGGGACGGTCTCAGCGGGTCCGCCTCGATGAGTCTTACTCAAACTGGTGTGCTCTAGCTGCAGGCGTACCTCAGGGTGGCGTTCTCTCTCCTTTACTTTTCTCTATATTTATTAATTGTATCACTCAAGTTCTTTCATGTAAATACCACCTTTATGCCGATGACTTCCAGATTTACCGGCATTTTGCAGTAGACAATGTTGACTCAGCTATCTCGGCTATTAACGATGACCTAGTTTGTATCAGTAACTGGGCCAAATCATTTGGATTACTTGTGAACCCCGGTAAATCTCAAGCCATGATACTGGGAAGTCGATACATGCGCGGGTGCCTCGATTTCGCTAATCTCCCTCCTGTAGTTTTGGATAACACACGGATTGCTATTACCGACACTGCCAAAAACTTAGGAATTATTATGGACTCAAATTTAACTTGGCGTGCTAACGTAAATGAAGTCAGTCGTAAGGTACACCACTCCTTTCACACATTAAAGTGCCTTCAAAGCTTTTTACCACTTCAAACGAAAATATCCCTTGCGCAAACACTTATTCAACCCTTAATTGATTATGCCGACGTCTGTTACTTGGACGCCACTGAGGAGCTTTTGAGTAAGCTTTCTAGCTTACTCAAAAGTAAGCTAGAACGCTTACAAAATATCTGCATCCGCTTTATTTTTAACCTCAAGAAGTACGACCATGTCTCAGAACATCGCAAAAAACTAAATGGCTTCCGATCCGTCTCCATAGAAATACTCGCATTCTTTATGTTCTATTTAACGTTCTCTATAACCCAAATTCTCCAAAATACTTGAGCGAGCGTTTTTCCTTTACTCATTCTGAAGATACGCCATGCCGAGCACATAAGCGTACTCTCTTGTACTTAAAACCCCATAAAACCGATTTCTTCTCCTATTCCTTTTCTATACATGCTGTCAGATTGTGGAATTCATTACCTTTTAAAATACGCGAGTCAAAATCTCTAACAATATTTAGGAAAAGAGTTAGGGAATACTACTTATCTTAAATATATTTTAGCTTTCATAAAAATTTTTTCATGCAAATTAAATGATGTTAATTATATAGATTTATATATTTATTGTATATATGATATTATATGTATTTTATGTATAAGTATTTAAGTATATTTTGTAATATTATACTTGGAAATAAGTTTTTAATATTTTTATTAGTAGTACGCACGCACTAACTTTGCAATGTATTATTTCTCCAGTCTCAGGTCTGCTGGCAGAAATTTCTTTAAGAAATAAGCTGACCTTTGTACATTTTTTAGTCTCTAAGTCTCATTCATTGTATTTTTATTCTTGTGTGTACATAAAATATTAAAAAAAATATAAACCTTCCTCTTGACTCACCTATTAAAAAAATTATCTATTAAAAAAATAACCGCAACGAAATCCGTTGCGTAGTTTTAAAGATCTAAGCATACATAAGGACAGACAAACAGCGGGAAGCGACTTTGTTTTATACTATGTAGTGATAAGTTACATGTTCGTAACTACATCGATATCTACTCGTAGAGACAACTTTAAAAATAAAAAAATTTTACCTCGCTATGAATTACTTTGTACCAGTATGAAAGTGTCCACGAGCTACAAGCAGAACTTAGACGTATTATTCTAAATATCCACCACAACATGATCTAATGAAAATCGACAGGGAGCGAAATAATCAAAAGAGTGCTACTTTGTATTCAACAGAATGGTTATGTGTATATCCTTATGATATCGATCGGTATGATAAAACTACGGGGTAGTTTTTTTTCTCGTGTAGCGGGTTCGATTCACGTTTCAACCATGTAATTATTTAAAATTATTTTTTATGGTAATTATTTTTTTGAGATTAAAATAATGTCTTCTTTCAGTAAAATGTTCCATGTACAATATTCAAGGTACTTGCCCTCCACGTGGCATAGCCGTGGGGCGCCCTGTATAGGTCCTAACTTATACCTGCTAAAATACTAATCTTCATTCACCTGCAAAGTACACAATCCCACACAAACATTCACAACACCACATCCTCAACGGTGACGCGCTACTCAAAACCGACCAATTACAACGCGTGTTCTAGATCGCAATATCAACTTTACTTAAGCTATTAGAATATATATGACTTTCCGACAATAATTGTCGGGCCGTGGGCCGCGGCCTGCTCGCCCTTTTCTATCGGTGGGAACGTGTGGTTAAGTTCGCTAAACTTTTAATTCTTCTAGAAATCTCTTTTAAAGGCTATTGTATTGTATTTTACTTTTATTTTGTAATCTTAATGTTATCCTTAAGGGAAGTAGCGGGTCATTACCAATACGAGTAGGTATCCCACGATTACTCACTGGGACTTCCCAGTATAGACCACTAGAAATCGACCAATAGACCAATAGTAACCAAGATTACTGAAATAAACGCAATTTTATTTATTTTTATTTATTTATTTATAGTTATTATAAAATGCTGATGTGTTTAGTTTTTACTGATCCAGGCATTCTGCAGGCTACATAGGTACCTAACAGAAGAGATAACTGTAATATAAAAATACACTTAATCTTTTTAAAATGAATCTACAAAGAAGAAAGCCATTGTGCGACGTGTCTTTTAGCCGTCTGTTTGATGTTCGACATCTGGATGGTGTCGGTCCGGTCCCAGCCACGCATGTCGAAGCAGTGGGATGCCCTGCAAGACAATTTACGGTTATTTGAATAGTCACTTTTAAAATAAAAAGATTCGTCATTAGTTTCCGTATTCAGAAATTCCACCCATTTGTCAAACAGCTATTTACTGAATCTTAGTAAACATGTACTTATTCTAAAGAGAACGTTTTTGACTAGATTCTGTGCGCAATTTAACAGTTTTATAATTGACACGATACTGTACGTGTAAAACAAAATTTCTATAGATTTTTCTTTTCCTTATTTTGTTGGTTTATTTTTCTTTTACGCAACTACGAAACCTGATAAGCGTGTTATCTCTCTCCCAAAACTGAAAAATAAAACTATCTGTGCATTTAACGAGCTATCCATTTTTTTGGCTGTAGCGTGTGAATTGGCATTTTGCATCTCAAATATGGGGATTGTAAGGGTTATTTTTTAAATCGAATGATCAATGCTCCACATAGGGCCAACCTTCCCCACCGAGACTCGTAATTTTGGAGATATTCTACTTTGAGTATCTCTAGAACTTCTTTTCCAAATTCTGCTTTTTTATGCTTGTATTGCTAGCTCAATCAAAGATAAACAGTTTTTGTAATGATACATTTTTCTCTTAAGGTCACAGTTAGCGATAAAATCGTTCTTGATTATAATTTACTGAGGCGACTGGACTACGATGACTGCCTGTTTCCTTAATATAAATTAATATTTATTTACCTATGCGTAACAAAAAAATATTGTCTGAAGAACACATTTATAGGCATCAAGCGTCAAAAACCTTACCTAGGCACCAAATAAGTAGGAGAGCTCTCCTTTATATCCCTGTCGACGACCCCCAGGGCATGCCACGGGTCTATATCTCCGTGAATGTTGATTGTGTTGTTCACGTCAGGAGTCAAACCCCCGAACACCGTGTTGACTCGGTTTACTGCGTCGTAAACGAATTCCTTGTCGAACCTGCGGATTAAAAGAAAAACCTCTTCATATAAGTACTTCGAAACAAGAAAATAACCAAGATACTCCCAAAAGAAACCAGAAAGAACACACTTAAAAAAGAAATGCTCAATAAATCGAATTGTGGAGTTATCAAAGATAAGTTAGTTTTTGGACACAAATAGCCACAGTTAGATCATCAAATTTTAATAACTCAAAACTGACTTCGTCCGATTTAATTATATAAAAAACTGAGTTTAATTTGCACTAACCTTTCACTAAAAACTTGCTTGCATATGTCTACATAGAAATCGACATCTACGTAGTCGAGTGCATCAAATATAGTGCCAGAACGAGGAGCCGTTTGGTAGTATCCGTATTCAGTACAGGTCTGATAATACCAAGCTCGATCTACAAAAACACCTTCATTTAATAATAATAACAATAATAATACATTTCTTTATTGTGGCAACTAGGTCCATTTGTTAATATTACACAGCTTAAAAACTATGTAAGTGTTTCAAACATGTTCTGCTAACCCTAAATCATCAAAACAATAACTCACACATATAGGTATCAACGTCACAATCTAAGCAGTCTGTTACGGACAATACTTGTTGACACACGACAATAAAATAAAACACAAAACCCAATGCCGTTCTATTTTAATGCTATTTTAAAACAAAATTTTCAAATAAATATTAAATTAAGACTGTGATGGCGGTAAAGGGGTTTTATGTAATTGACAAGTTTTTACCTAAATTAAATACTATTCAATTATTGAATAGTATTTAATTGTCTATGTCTGTGTCTACTTAATATAATATAGGATATAATATAGGAATATAATATAAGATAATGTTTCTTATTTTCTATTAGATTAGTAAATAATAAACAACAATAACAAATAAAAATAATTATTTGCTATGTCAATAAGATGTCAGAAACTGGAAAATTTACTAATGATAGCCAAGTACCTACTCGATGTTCGTGACTAGTTTTCGCACATTACCTCGAAAACAGTACCTACTTATGTTCTTTTAAGGTACCTTGCTGCGTGTATGAAGAAATCATGGTTATTGGTTGATCAGTGGTTGCGTGAAAGCATACCTAATATCTTTTCTAACTAACTTTCACATTTATATTAGGATTCCGTAAATCGCTATGGTGCTTTTAAATTGCAGTACACGTGGGAGATGTCTAACCGATAGAATTCCTGGAGTATAAGTCCAACAGGCCTTGGTAAGACACGATCCAACAGTCACTGTTCAGGTTTCTCGTTGCGAAACCTGCCATCTTCTCAAACGGCGTTTCTCCTAAAATAAAGCAAAACATTGAAATACTTTAGTGGCACCAGTCATTGAAACTTTAAGACATTATTTTTGTATTTGATGTGTAATTGGTTGCGGATAAACGTTTTCTCTCGCACACGCTCAGTGTATATATACAAGTTTGAACAAATTGCTAGAAAACCTGTACAATACCTAGGTGCACATCATTGTCTGTTTTTCTGTGTGCAAAATCCCGCAAATATTCTTGCTTTTTACTTGCAGATGGCTGAGATTGAAAAAGGTTTAACAAAAGCTGTTTTACCTAAGAAAAACAGTTAGGATGGGTTATAAACTCTTACAAGTCATGAATTTGGGAGACGGCAAGTGTTTGAATTTGTGAAAACCAACAAAAATATGGGTCCGTTTTTCCTGTAGGAGTACACTTATATAGAAAGACAAGTTATAGACATCTACTAGTCGACAGTGTCATTTATTGGTAAAGATGGAAGAAAAAAAAGGAAAATTGTACCAATTTTTTTAATAATATTATTAGTGGATTAGAAATTAAAGATCGAAGTTAGATTATACCACTTATAATCTAGATTCGACACGCGTCGAAGAATAGACATTAACAAAATTTTAGATCCTGTCCTATCATATATACCTACACAGATATTGCTGTATCGCAATGGTGCAAGAAGTAGACGAGTTGTTAAATAGCTTAATTTTTGGTATGAGAATTAAAACAAAAGTCTAATTATATAGTCTAATTATATGGGTCCAAGACTGTTTTGTAGTTATAAAATAATATCTTGTAGGTAGGTAGCTGAGATATTTCACCTTAGGTTTCTTTACACTCACCATACGTAGTGCCAGCGAAGTCATCGCAAACTGCTTTCAAAGAACCGGGTCGAGCTGTCTGCGCTAGACCCGAAAACGACCATGTGATGAATGCTGCCATAAAGTAAGCCACTTCAAAACGATTTTCATGGTCCAATGGGTTACATAGCCTGGAAAATGCAATAATAATATCGGATTTTGCTACATTTTCATTAATTATGTAAAGTGGATTCTGAACTTACTAATAGGATTCGAGCTCCGGTATACGTAACTTTGCTGACCTAGGTATCATAACATATACAGGGTGGAAATTTGCAATGCCTCCTGGAGGGAAAATACTCTAAATACTGAATAATTTATGAAAAATTTCTTTGTTTTTAGAAAGAAGTATACTGCAGCCAAATTTGTTTGAAAATAAGCTTACCACGCCCGGTAACCGCGAACCGACTAAAATCCGAAATGATAACACCCTATATTTTTATGGTATAAATCAATAGAGTCAATCATAAGGATGAATTATGATCTCTAAGGAACATGGTGATAATTAAAAAATTGCAATTATTTTTGAGGTCAACTTAGAACAGGCCTTTAGTTGCTAATGTAATAAATGGTTTTTTTACCTTATTTGACAATATGAAACGTGCGTAATGAAGTTCCGGCAGACTAAGGCCCATAAGTATCAATAAAACTAACTCACATCATGCGTCATTCCCACGAGCGAGACAGATATTACTTTCTTTACCGAATCAGTAGGTATAACTGGATTTTCCTTCCCAGACTCAAGATTGTGCGCGTACTTAAGTGAGAATTATATGGTACGTGTTGGGAACTTTCGGTCTTATTACAAATAAAGTGTAGTCACTGCCTAAATATAACCTAAGATGGTACGACATAATTTTTATGGATCTCAGGTGAAATCACCGTCACGGCGTTATTTAGAGCGATTTATATTAAGTAATAAAAGAAACACGATAGGTTCTGAAATAGTTCGTTAGTAAAACCTGACATATTAACGGAATGTTTCCATTGGTGTTGCAGTATGTCCTTAGTTGCCTCAGACGAGCGGGCCAAAAACAGTCCAATGACCCTTAAGCCTCCTTTGACCGCTCGCACCTCGGTATTTTATTAAAGATACTTACTTGAAGGCTTGCTGCAGAGATCTTCTTCCATCCTCAGTCTTCAACGCTGCTACTACGTCCTTTATTCCTTGGTCTAATGTCGCGATACATTGCGGTCCACCTTCGGAAAGTAAAGATCTATGGACCACCTCTAGGTAACCTGCAAAATAATCGCAATAATATTATTCTTTAATGTCACGCGTGTTACGATCGCTACCTATACGTATATAGCTGACGCAGGATCGACCCAATTGCAACACTATGAACTTTACCAAGTGAAAAACATCCGATTAGCAAATAAGCATGTTTTAGTTTTCCTTATTTGTAATAGTTTTAAATGTATTCATTCTATATTCTTTATCGCAAAGTAATAGACATCTTAATTATAATTGTAATTTTAAATTAAATATTAAACTTATTTTTAAAGTAATTTGGTTTTTTTTGAGACCTCCGATGGCTAATTTCATAATTGGCGCAGTCGGTAGGATACTCGAAGTTAGTTAGAGTTACCAAAAATCGGAATCCAAGGGACTAACTAGTCTATCAAGACTTTATCGAGTACCTAAAAGAACAGGAAGTCTGCCGAAGGATATATAAGGACAAGGATACACGAGGAACAAATAATTGAGGACCAAGGATATTTGAGGATCTGGAAATCGATAACCAAATAAAACCGGACCGAAATGAAACCTATATAAGTACATTGAATTTTTCTTTCGTTTTTGCTATTCCTTTTGTGTGCCTTATCCCTAAATCAAAATTTTCCATCCCAAAGGATCTAGTTCTAGGGAGATTGCATCGCGGCAGTCTCGTAGACAAAGGGAATTAGATTTTAATAGAGATATAAGTTCAGTTGATTTAGAAAGTAACCTAAGTAATAGTTTAAAAATGTCGTATGACCCTGACACTATTTTTAAAGCCTTGCGGCCAGTCCCGGAGTGCGATGGGAACCCTAATGTTTTAATTAGATTTATTAGATTTTGTGACCAAATAGTAATTAATTATACTTTTAGATACACCGGAAGGTGAACTAAGTAATTTGTGTCTGCTAAATGGTGTATTAAATAAAATAACCGGGCCAGCCGCTGCTAAAATTAACTCAACTCGAATGGCATCCCGGATAGCTGGAATGGTATTCGCACTACCTTAATTAACAATTTCGCTGACCAACGCGATGAGACCACCCTGTATAACGACCTTCTCTTAGCGACGCAAGGCACTAGCACACCGCAAGAGTTTTATGATCGTTGCCAGATGCTATTTAGCATCATAATGACCTATATAATGCTACATGAAACTTTACCAACTACCTACTACCGAGTCAAAACGGACTCTTTATAAAAAACTGACAATGCAGGCATTTGTACGGGGCCTTAAAGAGCCCTTGGGGTCACGCATACGGTGTATGCGACCCGAATCTATAGAGAAAGCTTTAGAATTTGTTCAGGAAGAAATTAATGTAATGTATTTACAACAGCGAAATGAGCCTTCCTTTGAGAAAAAATTTAATAGTAATTTTAATAATCCTAAATTTTTACAACCACTTAATCAGCCACCTATGCCTATAATGAGACCTTTTAATCAAAGTTCACAATCGCCCTGGCAGCGACCATCTCAACCCCAACCCGGTGGTTGGAGACCTACTTTACAACCTAATTTCAATCCACGACCGATACCCAAAATGCCAACGCGAACGCAACAAATGTTCCGCGCACCACCGCCAAATTATAACCCGCATAGCAACGTATTTAAACTACCAAACAGGAATCAAACCCAGAACCACGGCCCTCAGCCTATGAGCGGAGTTAATCCATTCGTATCTAAGCCAGTGCAATTACGTGGGCATGACTGGAGTCGCCATGGCAACCCACCCCCGACTAATTATTTAAGTCTAGGGAAATGAATATTAATGAATGTGTAGAACAAGATAGTAACTACTACCCAGACGCCTACTATGAAACCGACTATACTAACTACTACCCCGACTATAGTGACTACGGTGACTATGAGGCCCACTATCCTGACCCCACTAATTACTATGACTCTAACATGCAAACATACGAGGAACCCACATAAAAACCCCGTCAGACAAGCCAAAATAGAAGTTAACTTACAGACCCAACGACAACTACCTTACATTAAGATTTTAAACCCCCCGCTTAAGCTTTTGATTGACACAGGCGCAAATCAATCTTTTATAAGTCCCACTGTAGTGAAAAAATTTTATTCTGACATTCCTCTTAATTATGATCCATTCGAAGTGACCAATGTGCATGCCACAACTAGAAACGACTATTCCATAACATTACCGTGTTTTAGTGAATTTAATGACCCAGACCCTATAAAACTATTCATTTACGATTTTCATTCATATTTTGACGGACTTATTGGACTGGACCTACTGACTAGATGGGAAGCAAAAATTGACTTAAAAAATAATGAATTGCTAACTCAGACTTCAACGAATCCGATTCACATGTATAACTCGTGTAACGTTAACTTATATGAAGACATTATACCTGCAAATTCCACCAAATTAATTCGAATACCTATCAATGCACCGGATAGTGACGTTTTAGTTGCGCAACAACGCCTAGGAAATTGGCTAGTCAGCGAATGCTTTACGACTGTCGTCAATAATCGAGGTGTAGTTGAAGTTCAGAACGAAACGTGTAATGACATGATTATTTCTTTAGATCGGCCAGCTGAAGCCGAGTGTTTTAATATCGAGGGCAAGGGTACTGAATTAAAGCCCAGTAGAGTCAGTGACGTCATATCACGCTTACGTGCCGATCATTGAACCAAGACGAAAAGGTGAATTTAGTGAATTTGTGTAAAAGATACTCGGACGTTTTTTATATTGAAGGTGACCCTCTATCCTTTACAAATAAAATTAAACACCAAATTAGGACTACCGACGAACTTCCCATTTATACTAAAAGTTACAGATATCCATTAATACATAGACAAGAAGTTAGGGATCAAATTTCGAAAATGCTCGAACAAAATATCATCAGACCATCGGATTCCGCATGGAGCTCTCCTATTTGGGTTGTACCAAAAAAACCAGATGCTTCAGGAAAACAGAAATGGCGACTTCTAGTAGATTTTCGAAAGTTGAATGACAAAACTATTGACGACAAGTATCCCATACCCAACATCACTGACGTACTTGACAAGTTAGGAAAATGTCACTATTTTACTACCCTTGACCTTGCAAGTGGGTTTTACCAAGTGGAAATGAGCCCTGAAGACATTCCCAAGACGGCCTTTAACGTAGAACATGGTCATTTTGAATTTCTCAGAATGCCCATGGGACTTAAACTGACGCAGGATCGACCCAATTGCAACACTATGAACTTTACCAAGTGAAAAACATCCGATTAGCAATTAAGCATATTTTAGTTTTCCTTATTTGTTTAGTTTTAAATGTATTCATTCTATATTCTTTATCGCAAAGTAATAGACATCTTAATTATAATTGTAATTTTAAATTAAATATTAAACTTATTTTTAAAGTAATTTGGTTTTTTTTGAGACCTCCGGCGGCTAATTCCATAATTCGCGTGAAAACAATTTCTGCTCGTTACGAGAGGGTCGCGTGGCGTGAGTGGTAGTAGCCCTGCCTCATGCCGGAAGCCCCAGGTTCGATCCCTGGCCGGGGCATTCATTTGTCTGATGAATGTGTAGTTTGTTTGGGGATTTATTTATTAGTTTTATGATATGAACAAGGACTTTAGAGTTCCCAGGTGGCAATCACGACTCGGATGACGTAGCGTGAGTAAGCCCCTTCATCAGATGGATCTACGACCTGGACCTGGAGCTCGCCAAAAGGCAATGGATGCGGCCCGAACACAAAACAAATACAAAAAATAAAGAAAGACACAATAAAACAATTAAATAATCGTACATTTAGACTAAGTACACGTCTGCATAGTAAGATGTCAGCCATGATGATGCAAAATGGTAGCAACTCAGTGTTTTCACGTTTGCAAATAATGCGAACCACCGATTTTCAGTTAGAGACACACTAGCGGCAATAACGACCTTAATATGTTTACTACTATTGTTTGTATCGTACTGTTAGACGACCGAGTGGTGTAGTGGTAAGTAGCCTTGCCTCATACACCGAAGGTCCCAGGTTCGAGTTCTGGCCGGGGCATTCATTTGTGTGATGAACATAAATGTTTGTTCTCGGGTCATGGTTGTTTGTATTTATAAATGTATATTTATTCTGGGTTCTCCCCCAGTTCGCTGTATGTTTCTCTGGGGATTTATTGTTTACTATTATTATTATTACTATTAAGAATATTGAATATAAATATAATACTTAAATATAAGTTATTTATAAGAAATTTATTAATATACATAAATTGTGATTGATGTATAAAATCAATATGAATAAATGTAAATATTCATAAAAAGTTGTATCAAGCAACCAAGTTTTACAAGTAAAAAGGTTCTTTTTGAAGAAGAAGCAAATGAGCTTTCATCCGTTCCTTAAATGTAAATGAAATGAAATGAAATATTTATTTCTCAACATTGACAATTACTTGTTCTTATTGACGTAAAATAAAACATGACTCTACTTCCAGGCAAGAAACTTCCAGGTATATTTTTTTCAAAATACACATAAATTTTTTTCAAATACAGTCTCTTTATGTTTATAAAAAATTATTCTTATCTGCATCTGTTACCTCGGCAAGTCTCCCTTCCCCCAAGTATCCAAACGACGAACACCCTCAAACGGCACCCGTTTCCGAGTTAACGCGGGATCCAGCCATCGCCCTCCTCAACCATATTAGAGGGAAGTGAGCGACCCGTCACCCGACGCTACCATAAGAAGACGTACTTCAGTGACAATGACGCTTTAGATATTCATCGTGACTAAGAACTCAACAAAGAAACAGAGACATTACACATGTTTTGTTACAAATACTAGTACAATCCTGTTAATGAGGGGATTATACCCAAGGGCTTTTATCATTAAAATAATCGGATAGTTTATAATATGCTTTTGCACACAACTTCTGCTTTATAGTTTCTTTGGATTTGTCATCATCATTTGAAAATCAAACACTAAAAATGACTTATAAACGATATCGAAATTTCTGCACAAAAATTATTAGAAATCTGAAAAACAAATATAGTAATATACAATTAGAAAGCGCCCTCAAAAATCCTTAAAGACTGTGGAACACCTAAAACGAAATAACTCAACGCAAACTTCCCAAAACAATAGCCAGGCGCTTCTTGATATAGATACAACTCCGGAACGGTCACTAGATAAAGTAAACACTTACTTTGCCACTATTGGATCTCAGTTAGCTGAAAATATTTCCGCACCCAGAGCAAGAATAAGTTCTGCTAATAACAAGACTCTAGAAACATCTTTTGTTCTCTTTGATACCGATCCTGACGAAGTACCCTCCGTTCTAAGATCAATGAAGTCTGGTAGTGCTCCTGGGTGCGATAAAATACCTACACACTTATTGAAGTTAGCTAGTAAGGAGATTGTCCCTATTCTAACACATCTCTTCAACAGGTGTTTTGATTGTGGAGTATTTCCAGAAGCACTAAAATAAACAATTATCACACCTGTGCACAAGATGGAAATAGTTCCGATCCATCAAACTTTAGACCGATATCTGTAATTCCAGTGGTGGCAAAAATATTAGAAAAGCTAATAAACATACGTTTGGTAAATTTTTTTTCAAAATAAAAAATACTTTAACCATCTCAATACGGGTTTCGCAAGAACTTATCTACTGAAGATGCTATCTTGGCTTTGACTTCTACTATTGTTCAAAATGTTGATGCGGGTAATAAATGTCTGGCGGTATTCCTTGACTTAAAAAGGGCCTTCGATACGGTGTCCATTCCAATGCTCCTACGCAGTCTACAGGATGTAGAAATAAGAGGTCATCCTCTTAAACTCTTAAAAAGTTACTTAACTGACCGTAGGTCGCGTGTTGCAGTCGGATCATCGCTGAGTTCTGAATGTTTTGTCAATTACGGGGTACCTAAAGGCAGTGTGCTGGGTCCTACGTTGTTTCTCGTTTATATCAATAGTCTGTGTAACATACAAATAGATGGCAGCAACATTTTTTCTTACGCGGATGCCAGCTATTGTTTTTTGCAGCTAGAGATTGGGAAACCCTAAAAACAGTTACAGAAATGGGCCTAGACAGAGTCGCTGCCTGGTTGAATTCACGTCTTTTGTCATTAAATGTTCAAAAAAGTAACTATATCTGCTTTAGTAAGTATGATAACGGCCAACCTATGCCCGATTATAGCATAACCATCCACCAGTGTGACGATTCTGCTACGCCTTGCTCATGCCCCAAACACGAAAAAGTAACTTGTACAAAATACCTGAGTGTGATGGTTGACCAGCGCTTATCATGGCATAGCCATATAGAATTACTTATTAATAGAACCAGAAAACTGATATGGACATTTAAAACTTTACGACATGTGGCTTCTGATTACCTGTTGCGCGTTACATATGTATCTTTAGCGCAATCTGTATTTACGTATTGCATAAATGTGTGGGGTGGAGCTAATAAAATTAGATTTCTTGATTTAGAAAGGTCTCAGAGTTCATTACTAAAGGTCATGCATTTCAAACCACGTGAGTTTCCAACAGATACTCTCTACACTTTAACCAATTTATTATCCATTAGGAAATTATATATTTTAAATCTCGTCCTAAGTAAACACAAATCGTTTCCTTACCAACAAAATGTAAATATTTCTAGGAGAAGGCGTAATGTTGTACCACAACTACGTGTGAAATCTGTTTTCGCGGAAAGACAATATATCACCAGAGCTAGTAACTTATATAATAAAATAAATAAGGAACTTGATATTTACAATTTGAATAATGCAAAATGTAAATCTTTCTAACTGAATGGCTGAAAACAAAAAATTATGATGAGATTGAATTGTATTTAAAATAAGTATTTTGATTGTAACTTTAGAAATACTCACTTTCTCTCTCACACACTTAAACCACAACACACACTCACTCATCTACACATACACATACCTACACATACATTTGTATAATATGATATTTTTTAAAGAAAAACACTAAATAATGTCTAAAATATGTATTTTATAATTAAAAAGTAAAGAATATAATTTGTAATTTGTATTAACTTTGTACTTACAATCTATGGTGGATTAGTCTTATGTAACCATACTATAGAAGAGCGGTGCTGCCTATCACAAGCAAATTAGCTTAAAAGGGAGCACCAACCTCTTGTTATTATATTAGGCTAAGTTACCGAAATAAAGTATTTTGTATTGTATTTGTATTGTATTTGTCAATAGGAAGACCTTGGTTATCCTCAGGAACCTTATTATAAAAGCGTAAACATTGCCCCATGAATGAGTTAGTGACTTTATGAAGCCTACTATTATGAGGGGCCAGCATATTTCTTCCTCTTGTGTTAAAATTGTGCAGATCTTTTTTTCTTTTGAACAAGGTTATGTTCTTTTTTACATACATTAAATTTTCTGAAATATATTGTGAATGGAAAGTAAGAATATTTATTTCCTTAAATTTACTTCTAAGTGACACTCTTGGACCGAGCTGATAGATTGCGCGAACAGCCCTTTTCTGCAGAATAAATATAGTATCGATGTCGGCAGTACTCCCCCACAACAGAATACCATATGTCATGAGGCTGTGGAAGTAACAAAAAAATTTATTTTTAGAAAAAACTTTCTTGTAGGAGGCGGTATGTTATCGCAGCACTTGGTTGCTTGGTACTTAAAGGATCCCTCAAAAGCCACAGTCCTATGCATGTGATGAGCCAAAGGCGCCCGCAACGCCCTCGTAATACCTTGTCCGTACCTATTATGAGAACTTGGAAATTTAAGTTTTTTATAAAGATATTCTGGGTTTTTGTACTTTAATAGATCGAACATAAGTGCCGCGAGGTGTAGTTGCCGGCGAGCTTCCATATTGAGCATACCGGCATTATTTAGAAAAGGTGTGACATGGCTACGATACGGGACGTTGAAGCAAAAACGACAACATGCATTTTGCACCCGTTGAACCATAGCTTTGGTTTTGTATAACAAACGAGGTCCATAAATCAAATCCCCATAATTAAGTTTTGATAAGATCGAAGATCAGAGAATTATTCTAGATTTTTCTGAAAGGTCATTTCGAATTTTATACTAGACTTTGAATCTAAAAAAACAGCTCCTTACCAGATTTGAGACATGACTCTCAAAACGCAAGTAGCTGTCGAAAATAATGCCCAAATTTCTAGCCTCACTGACACAATCTAGATCGATACCGTCAATTTACATAATTACCGTCAATAAAAAAACCTTTGGTTAGATTTAAGAATAATTTCAGTTTGCGATTTACTTCCCAACACCATTAACTTGGACTTGAATGGGTTGAGGGTTAGAGAATTATTTTTTGACCATAAAGTTATGTTTTCCAAATCCACGTTAAGTGCATTAGTTGCTTCGGACAAATTGTGGGGATTGTGCAAAATATATAAATGAATGTCGTTAGCGTAGCTATGATACCTACAATGCGTTAAAACGTTAGGGAGATCCGCGCTATAAATAATGAAAATAAGCAGACCTAGTGTGGATCCTTGAGGTACGCCTCGCAGAACCGGCTTAGGTTCTGATATTAGGTAAGTACATCATGTTGACGGATCTTTACTGATTGGTAGCGCCCACTTAGGTAGCTGTGGAACCATGAGATTGAGTGATTATCAAAGCCGTAAAAAGAAAGTTTTAAATGGAGCAACGGAATGCTCAAGCTGTCAAAAGCATGGGAAAAATCAAGCAGTGCTAGCAATGTACCACGCCCAATGGTCCTGTTCAGTAAGAATGTTATCAACTACATCCAATAACGCAGTGACAGTACCCTGACCCTTGCGTAGTCCCGATTGTAAAGATGGAAGCAGACCATTAGTCTCGACAAGTTGATAACTTGCTCGTATACCGCTTTCTCTAAGATTTTCTAAAGGAAAGGTAAGATACTTGTGTCATTGTGAATATAGCAGCCGACACCCCCCCCCCACGGCCGTGGCGCATGTGCTGCGGGCGTGGCGCGATGCGCAGCCGATATCCAGGAACCACGGGCGCCAGCGCCTCGCGACCTACTGGCAGGTACCTAAAAGAACTTAATTAAATACCCGGCCAAACCAACTTATTTACTCGTAATCAATGAACCGGTTTTCAAAATCTTTCAGCATTTAAAACTATGCTATCTATAACTGAAATATTTATGTATTCTAAGAACTATCACAAACTTGGGTAAAACTGCGAGATCTACTGAAAAGTCATTAATGAAATATCGCTTTTGCGTGTTGCCGCAAAAACACCGAGTGGGGATATATACTCGTAGTTCATACATTACTCTAGTTTACATATTTTTACATTGGGCAAGCATTTGAACAGGCTTACTAACTTATTCCCATTTATTCCCGTACTTCCAATGTAGACATTAGAAGTTCTGTGATGTTTTATATTTTTTATTGAATTCATTAAAACAGTATGGAATAAAAACCTTGAGTTTGAATTTTTTTAGAGGGAGTCTTATAGTTAACTTTTATTGGAGGGGAAATACAGGATTGATACGTATACAACTCTAAACGAAAGTAAGGTTTAAACAATTTTAAACTTTAAACTTCGGCTTTTCACCGGATAGAAAAAAAGCTCTCGGCACTCCTTTGTTATGAATACAAAGGTACGATACAATTTGACTATCACATGTAAAGAAACAAACATGTTACGTAAATAAATATTACATTCATCACACATGTGCCTGTCCTCTGCATTTAGACCGCACCATAGGTACTTTAATTAGTCTGTAATCTAAGGTTAGTAGACTTTCATGTCTATTTCTAGTAGTAGTTATAGTCTACGTTATTCACTTCCAGCTCCATTCTGATTGGTGTGGTATTTAGTATACTAAGAGTTTTCTCTGAGCTCGATCTGGACGCAGAATTTATCAGAAATATTTCAAATCAACGCCCCCTCGTATATCTATCAAAATGCTGAACTAACGTACCTGTAAAATCGACTTCACCCAGAATAGGTCCACTCGAAGCCACAGTACCAAGGACCAAATGCGGATAGCGCTGTTTGAACCAAAGCACCATGTTCGCGGCGTACGACCCTCCGTAGAGGATGATCGGGCTGTTGGCGAACCGTGGCTGTTCTTTCAGGAACCCTATGAAATGAGCCAAGTCTGCCAGAGCCTGGTCGACGTTCAGGAAACGAAGGTTCTCCGTTGTAAATTCTCTAGAAAATGAGATGCAAATAATCTTTAGTCGATTGTTTTTATTTATTACTCAATAATGGAACCTTAAATAGAATCAGTTTTTTATTTTTCTAAAAAAGTGTAATTAGATGTCAATATGATTTATGTAACAGCCCCACTTATGAGGTTCGCATCCTGATGTGTGTAGGTATCATCAATAAATGCATGGAACTGCATGGTAAAAATACTTACAGTACCTATCTACTTGTTAGAATAACTCTTTTTTCATAACAAAACTTACGTGAATGGTAAAGTCTGTCCATAATAGCGATGTTCAGTGTAGACCAAGTATCCGTGATGGTCCTGTGCCATTTCCGCCATGGTACCGCTCAGCAGCCACGCCGGGTCGATGGACCACTCGCCTCCGGCCATGATGAAGACAGGAGATCCCTCGCCGCCGAAGAATTCTTCATTGAACATGAATCTCTGCAAAGTTATTTAATCACCAATAACCCAGATTTGTCAAAAACTTTCAAAAAAAGTCTATAGTGCAATCGTACCAGGAAAGAAAGAATACGTATTTTTTTTAAAAGATTATTTAAAACATATAAACTTAGACCAAGCAAAGTGGTTTGGGCCTGTTTACTTCCTTAATTCTATCCGACAACTTTCCTCTTAAGGTTCACCGACAGTAATTCAGTAATAAAAAACCCCTACCATAAGAAAAGTTTGGTCATTCAAGGGGTCGAAGTGATCCAGGGGCATGGGCAGCCACGTCTGAAAGACTGTCCTATTTGCTCGAACCACATTTGGTGGGGGCGGCGGCTCATTGTTGACTCGGTGAAGCGCCATGCGCTGCTCGCAGCTGGCCAGAGACAAACCAGCCACTAGGATTAGTAGCTGTGGAAACAGAAATTGGAATAAGAAATGTCCACATCAAAACCCTCTTTTTTTACGTGGTTAATATGGCATTTAAATTTTACTACGTGCAAGACCTCTTCACTAACCTCTTAACTAAAAAAACATAACTACTAAAACAATTAAATCATTTATGAGATTCTAATTCAGCATACAGAATACTAATGAGCTTTACTTGTAGGTAACGAGATTTATGGAAACTAATTATGTTAAAATATTAATTACACTCACAAATTCCATATTGTCACTTTCTTAAAATAATTACTAGTTATTTGATTAGTAAATATAATAATTATCAATATCTAAGTCATTTATCAGATAAGGCGATAATATTTTATTTATCAGCTTTATAACAAGGGGAGAGCTGTCTATCCTATTCCACACTGAACATAATATTAGGGATTGATTCCATTATCTTCAAAGTTTGAGTAAGTATTTTCTTACTAGGTATCCATTTACTTTATTCTACATCGGTGTTCATTCAGCGCTCTCGTGTCAAAAGGGCTATTTAAGAAAGTCACTTTGCGAGTTATATTTTAAACTTCAGGTGGCCTCGGTTTTGCTGGTTGTAGGTACTTACTTCGGTTGTGTGAACTTCCAGGTTATGAATCTTAAAAAATTTGTCACGTTTGTGTAGTAACCGATATGTTTGCCTAATTTCTTTATAATTTATTGTAGATTGACAGGCGTTTGTCTACTATCTCACTTGGTGGATAGTGATGATGAACACTAGGATGTTACACGCCTATCCAAGAGGTATTTATTCACTCTACGCTTAAAAGATCCAGGATTTAATTCGTCTGGAAAAAAGACGCTGGCAGATCATTCAACTCTTTGGTAACATGAACTAAAAACGAGCTTTCGAAACATTTTGTTCGGCTGTTTGGCACGTTTGCCATAAATGGGTGGAATTTCTATTTCCACCTGGTTGACCGGCGGAGAGGGAAGGTTCGATCAACTCAAAAAAACTTTGCACACTCACCAAACAGTAATTTATAAAAAACCGAAAGACTAGCGACTTTGCGACGGTGTTCTAGATTGTGTAACATCGAAGATGTGACTTTTTCGTCGTTTATAAGTCTACGGGCTCTTCGGTCAACATAGTCCAACGCTTCAAGATGGCACTTTGCGGAATCATCCACAAGATGACTGCAATACTCCATGCAAGGTCGAACTTGTGCTGGAAAAAGATTAAGCAGGTGTTCAGAGTTGAAGTACCGCCAGACCTTTGTGATGACTACTAATTTTTTAGAAGCTGTGAGTGCCATGGTTTCTGTCTTACGACCAAAGATAAGTTTCGACGTGAGGATCATGCCCAGAAGTCCTAGATGGTTGGTAACTGGTTGTAAACAGTGACAAAAGGTCAATATATCTACCTACCGATATAAACTGTTACGAAATTACTGAACTGACTGTTATTTCGATAACGTTTATTTTTCCTAAAGTAAGTAGCACAATAAATGAGTGAAGACATAGAATCGCACGAATGTAAAAAGAAATAATAATATTTTCAGGATGAAAGACCATGTCAATTACGCAGGGTGGTTTTTCGAAAATAGTGAAAAATTGCTATTTCCTTTCATTTTTAATAAAAGGTTTACTTGCAAAGATTGATCCTTTTCAGCAACAGAATCCATTGGTTCAATAATACAGGACGTAATTTTTTTTGTATAATATATATTATCATAATAAATCATTTGCGTCCATTTCCGTCAAAAGTAAAATATTTTTGAAAAAATAAATATGCTGTAATTGTTTTCTTATAAATCGAGGGCATGACTCCTTACACGACTTTTCCCTAGATCTCGTGGTTTCGGACTTGGCCATCACCACCCTTTTCAAAAGGTATAATAATATAATAATAATACACCCCCGGACAATCACACCAACTGTATGGCCCCAAAGTACGCAGAGCTTGTGCTATGGATGACCATAGAGTGAACTGCGGGGGAACCTACGATAAACATACATAAATAAATATCAACATGACCCGAGACTTTATGTTCATAACACAAATGAATGGCTCTAAAGGACTCGAACCTGGGACCTCCAGCGTTTGAGGCAGTACGCCTCAAACGCAGGATCCAGCCATCGCCCTCCTCAACCATATTAGAGGGAAGTGAGCGACCCGTCACCCGACGCTACCATAAGAAGACGTACTTTAGTGACAATGACGCTTTAGATATTCATCGGGACGAAGAACTCATCGCACAAACAGACACATTACACATGCTTTGTTACAAATACTAGTACAATCCTGTTAATGAGGGGATTATACCCAAGGGCTTTTATCATCCAAATAATCGGATAGTTTATAATATGCTCTAGCACACAACTTCTCCTTTATAGTTTCTTTGAATTTGTCAGTAGGAAGACCTTGGATATCCTCAGGAACCTTATTATAAAAGCGTATACATTGACCCATGAATGAGTTAGTGACTTTATGAAGCCTGCTATTATGAGCTGCCAGCATATTTCTTCCTCTTGTGTTAACATTGTGCAGATCTTTTTTTCTTTTGAACAAGGTTATGTTCTTTTTAACATACATTAAATTTTCTAAAATATATTGTGAATGGAAGGTAAGAATATTTATTTCCTTAAATTTACTTCTAAGTGACACCCTTGGACCGAGCTGATAGATTGCGCGAACAGCCCTTTTCTGCAGAATAAATATAGCATCGATGTCGGCAGCACTCCCCCACAGCAGAATACCATATGTCATGAGGCTGTGGAAGTAACCAAAATAGACTAATCGAGCAGTTGTTTCATTTGAAATTTGTCTAATTTTTTTAACAGCATATGCGGCAGAGCCAAGCCTTTTCGCTAAACCATCAACATGCGGTCCCCACTGCAGTTTGGCGTCTAAGGTTATGCCCAGAAATACAGTTGAGTTTACAGGAGTCAGTTCCTGGCTCTTAACTACAATGTTTGTGTTTACCTGTTTGACATTTGGCAATGTAAATTTAACACATTTCGTTTCTTTTTCATTGAGGAGCAAATTATTAGCTGAGAACCACTGCTCTGTGTTGGAGATGCATTTGTTCACCGCTCGATAGTCAATTTCTTGTCTTTTGATTTTAAACAAGAAGGAAGTATCGTCAGCAAACAATATGACCTCGCATTGATTCTTAACGACCGATGGCAGATCATTAATATAAACTAAAAATAGGAAAGGACCAAGAACTGAGCCCTGGGGCACACCCATTGTCACTGCCGATCCTGATGATTTTTCTCCATTTATTGCAACTTTCTGTTTTCTATTAGAAATATATGATTTAATCAAGGCAAGCGCTCGGTTTTTAATGCCGTAATGGTGCAGTTTCATGAGTAGAGTAGTATGATCCACACAGTCGAACGCCTTGGACAAGTCACAAAAGACACCAATAGCATCACACGACTCCTCCCAGGCGCTGAATACGTGTTTTATGAGCTCAACACCGGCATCGGTTGTTGAGCGACCCCGCGTGAAACCAAACTGCTTAAAATTCATTAAACTATTACCGTAAAAATGAGAAAGTAATTGATTTAAAAATTAATTTTTCAAAAATCTTACTGAGCGTTGGTAGTATAGATATAGGTCTAAAATTATTAGGGTCAGACATACTACCTGCTTTGAATATTGGAATGACCTTACTCAATTTCATTAAATCAGGAAAAACACCATTATCAACACAGTCATTAAATAAACTGGCTAAGTACGGGGCTATACCATCAATGACAGATTCAATAATTTTAACAGAAATCCCATCTAAATCGGCAGTATTTTTTACTTTAATGCTTTTAAATGCATTTAAAACTTGTGGAACAGTAACATGTTTAAAAATAAAATCAATATTGCATGAATTTACATTTTCCGTTAGCAGTGACTGTGCAAGAGTGGAACATGAATTAATACTCGAAGTAGTTGACACAGGGATGGCAGTAAAAAAATTTTCAAATGCTTCAGCAACTTCTTTGTCAGTTGACAACACTTTATCATTAATTTTTAAATTATATTTGGTGTGTGGTTCTTTTGCTTGCCCAGTTTCCTGATTAATTATATTCCATGCAGTTTTTGAAATGTTAGTACTATATTTAATTTTATTATTAATGTAATTAGATTTAGCTACACTGCAAACTCGTTTAAATAATTTTGAATACTTTTTAACATATTCATAAAATGTCTTATTATGATTATAAGTTCTTTCACTGTACAATTCATATAATCTATTTCTACTTCTGCATATTCCCACTGTTGCCCAGTCACTAAACCTAAATAAATTATTATTTATACATATTTTCTTTTTTTTAAAAACAGAGTCATATTCATTTCTAATTATATTATGAATAGAGTTATATTGAGTAATAGGATCTGCACAGTAATCTAATTTAAATGTTTTTTCAAATACATTTTTCCTAAATGTTTCAAGCTGTCTCTCATTCATGGGTATAAAGGTAATTTCTCTTTTTAAAGTCTTTTTTAGCCCAATATCAAAAGTGGCCAACTGCCCACTATGATCTGATTGTAGTTTATTAATTACTGACTTTGTACATGGCATTAAATTTGTAAAAATGTTTTCAAGACATGTGGCTGAGGTCGCTGTGATTCGCGTAGGCTCTAAGAAGAGATTTTTTAGGTTGTAACAATTAAAAAGATTCAAGAATCGTTTACTTTGTGATGTCTCTACTAATAAATCAATATTAAAATCGCCACAAATAATTATTTCTTTGTTTTTGTTATTTACTCTATGTAATACCTCATCCATAGTGCTCTCAAATACTTCAAATGGTGAGGATGGGGGTCTGTATACACTTATTATAACAATATTCCCTATCTCAATACAGGCTATTTCAACTGATCGCTCAACAGACAGACTTACAATATCAGTGCGTTCTTTAAATGTTAGTATAAGATTTGTCATTTATTTTTGTTTATTAGAAGAAAAACATATTTTTGTTAACATTTTCGTAGCACGTAAGTAGTAGGGATTGGCGGATTCCCGCTCACTTATTAGGTATTGTATCAAACGCGAATTAATTTGATAAGGTCGCGGTTGATTCATTTCATCAAGGCTATCTCATTTTCCCGTGGTTTTGTTATAACATTAGAAGATTTATCAAGTCACCAACAGACAAATTTGAGTATTCAGTTTTATTAAATAATATTTTATCTTAGTATACCTATTGTGAATTATTATCATTTCACCCGCAAGGTATTGCAAAATATGTTACGAAAGGGTGGTTAAGTAGCGTCTTATTGTTCATATTATTTAAACGTTATGCAGCATGTTTAAACTTGTTAGATAAGGCAAAACAAATTCTTGACATAACAATGTAGGCTTGTCATAACAATGTGACGACGGTTACTTTTTGTGTTTCTTGGAAAGTTACAATGGGTTTTATATCAAAAACAAATTCCCGTGATAACAATAAAGGGGCATAATTTGCTTCGAATCAAACGCGTATCAAAATGATTAGGTCACGGCCGCCAATAGTACGCTGTGAAGTCCAAATTTCTTCAAAAATCTAAAATGTCCTGTTTCTAGGTAGTAGCCTGCAATTATATTTAAACAATGAGAGCCACCTATTGAGAGCTATAATATTTAATCTTCTTTAAGCATGTTAAATTTTTTGTTAACCTTTATATTAGTCATGCGCAAATTATATCTCTGAAAGAAAAGAGTGATATATATCTTTTCAAACAAAGATATATGTATATCTAATATATCTCGTTCTGAGCGAGATTTAGATATTAATGTTAAATTTCGGCCGATTGAAACAACTGAAGCAAGTATACGTACTGACACTGATTATACTTACTGATCTTATACTGCAATAATCATTTTTCTGTAGTGTTATTTCCAAATAACTGTTATCGAAATCTGTTATTGTTATCGTTGTATTATAACAGTATGAAATAGTTATTGGACTACTGGTCATAGTAAATTAGACCTTACGACTTAAAGGATAAAATCTTATGCAACAGAAATGTGTTCTTTAATCATAAAATATTTAGGTTTCAGTGTCTACAACCGTACTCCGTCGAATAAAAGTTGATAATCTATTAGCGTGTGAAAGCAGTATAATGATTATCATTGTGAAACGGTAATTCGGATGTTAGTCAAATTAGAATTAACTGCTACGAAATAAAGTGTAAATTTGTCTGGTTATCGAAATTAACATCTATAATGTAAATGTTATTTTCACAAAACATTTATATACCATCCACTTTTTAGTATTTACAAAAAAAAATACATGAAACTCGTAATCAGTGCCGTAGCCTAATTATTAAGGTACTCGTACTGTTATTGCTGCGTTTAATCGGCACGAGTCAAACCAAGAACGCGCGGGACATCCAACTGACTTATTTCAAAAAAAAGTAATTAAATTACAAAATACCATTTCTTCGAAAATACCTAAAATCTAATAGGTACTGCACTTGTAATGAAACTTGATTTAGTCTTACAATAATATACCTTTTTACAATGCAGTAACGCATGGTTTGCGCAGCAGGTAGCTATGAAAGTGAACGAGAAGGCGTTGTACCTTTGTTTCGCTCACGCGGTCACAGCCATACATTCAACTTTATCAAATTTCTTTTAAATGAAAGATCTAACTTTTTGATAAAAAAATTATTTTAATATGAAAACACAGTCTTGAATAGATTTCTTTCAAATTAAATCGTTATATAAAGTATCCTCAGTAAACCTTTTTTTTCAATCAAACGTTGGTATTTTGTTACATCTAAAGTGTACAAACAAAAGACTAGACTTCCACAGACCGAAGTCAGATAGTTTTACAGAACTGATCCATTAAAAATTGAAACATAAATCAGGCATACAAAATTTTACATAAACAATACAAGTTGTTTGAGCAACGCATAGTGACCACATCAATTTTTCTTTATATTCTTTAGGAATTCTAACTCTCATGAAAATAAAAATGCAAATACTGTTCAGTTGTAATACACAATTTATCTATAATATAAAGATTAACCCTGGACAAGTGGAAATCAAACTAAAACGAATTAAAAATTTTTAAGATGGTTACATAAAAACTAAAACTCAAAACAAATTTTTTTTTAATCTTACATAAAAATTTTCGCAATTTTCAAGATGGTTACAAAAAAAGTAAAACTTAAAATAATTTTTTTTTAAATCGTATATAAAAATTTTAACAATTTTCAAGATATTTACAACAAAAACTAAAACTTAAAAAATTTTTTTTTTATCGTAGATAAAATTTTAACAATTGTCAAGATATTTACAACAAAAACATGCATTCCATACGAGAAGCAATTTCCTTAAACTTTGTCTAGTTTTCAATTTTTATAAGCGCCGTGTTATAACTTCTATCGAAAGACATCAAAAAATACCATTCAGACTGTAGGTATTTGAAAAAATCGCAAGTGTACCTATCTGCTTTCCAAAAGTTTATAATAATAATAAAATTGCCATTCACTGTTCATATTATTACATAATAAATATTTGCAGTTATTTCTAAAAGACCGTTTAATATTAACTAAATATAAAATGCAACGTATGTAAAAACAAGACAGTGAGGTTATTTTAACATAATGTCTAGTACTTTCTGGACTTCACCAACTAGAATTGAAAACATTTTATAGCATACAAAAAATACGTGTCGCCCTATGATCACACATGATTTTAAAACAATGATCCACAATCGATGACAATAAGACAAAAAGAAATGAATTTTTCGAACATTGAAATTATAATGATATTTGAATTTTGAAAGTATCAATATTTATGTCCCAACAAATGGTAGCACAGTTTACAAAAAAAGAGAGAAAGAAAAATCCCATTTATCTGTATAGCAAATTATAAATTATATATTTATCTGTATTTCATTTATCTTTTTGTAAGAGAGAAACTGACAAAATAAAGGTATTTTTAAAAAAGTTTGAAAAATATTTAAAGTAGATCAACAAAACTTTAACGAGTATATTTTGTAATGTTTGAAATGATAAAATTTAAAATAAAAAGTAAAATAAAAGCCATGCGAAAATTCAACATTAGTTATAAAAAGTATGGAAAAAATCATTACCTCTTAAAAATTAAAACAATCAACTTATACTTGGATTAACCTGTTTATGTGATCTCTATTGGTTGCTCATGCAACTTGTATTGTTTGTGAAAAATTGTGTATGTTTGATTTATGTTAAAATTTTTATGTACGAATTTTGAAAAATTTGTTTTAAGTTTTAGTTTTTTTGTGATCATCTTGAAAACTGCTAAAATTTTTATGTACGATTTAAAAAAAATTGTTTTAAGTTTTGGTTTTTGTTGTAAATATCTTGAAAATTGTTAAAATTTTTATCTACGATTAAAAAAAAATTTTTTTTTAAGTTTTACTTTTTTTGTAACCATCTTGAAAATTGTTAAAATTTTTATGTACGATTTAAAAAAAAATTGTTTTAAGTTTTAGTTTTTGTTGTATATATCTTGAAAATTGTTAAAATTTTTATATACGATTTAAAAAAAAATTGTTTTAAGTTTTAGTTTTTGTTGTAAATATCTTGAAAATTGTAAAAATTTTTATATACGATTTAAAAAAAAATTGTTTTAAGTTTTACTTTTTTTGTAACCATCTTGAAAATTGCGAAAATTTTTATGTAAGATTTAAAAAAAATTTGTTTTGAGTTTTAGTTTTTATGTAACCATCTTAAAAATTTTTAATTCGTTTTAGTTTGATTTCCACTTGTCCAGGGTTAATCTTTATATTATAGATAAATTGTGTATTACAACTGAACAGTATTTGCATTTTTATTTTCATGAGAGTTAGAATTCCTAAAGAATATAAAGAAAAATTGATGTGGTCACTATGCGTTGCTCAAACAACTTGTATTGTTTATGTAAAATTTAGTATGCCTGATTTATGTTTCAATTTTTAATGGATCAGTTCTGTAAAACTATCTGACTTCGGTCTGTGGAAGTCTAGTCTTTTGTTTGTACACTTTAGATGTAACAAAATACCAACGTTTGATTTAAAAAAAAGGTTTACTGAGGATACTTTATATAACGATTTAATTTGAAAGAAATCTATTCAAGACTGTGTTTTCATATTAAAATAATTTTTTTATCAAAAAGTTAGATCTTTCATTTAAAAGAAATTTGATAAAGTTGAATGTATGGCTGTGACCGCGTGAGCGAAACAAAGGTACAACGCCTTCTCGTTCACTTTCATAGCTACCTGCCGCGCAAAACATGCGTTACTGCATTGTAAAAAGGTATATTATTGTAAGACTAAATCAAGTTTCATTACAAGTGCAGTACCTATTAGATTTTAGGTATTTTCGAAGAAATGGTATTTTGTAATTTAATTACTTTTTTTTGAAATAAGTCAGTTGGATGTCCCGCGCGTTCTTGGTTTGACTCGTGCCGATTAAACGCAGCAATAACAGTACGAGTACCTTAATAATTAGGCTACGGCACTGATTACGAGTTTCATGTATTTTTTTTTGTAAATACTAAAAAGTGGATGGTATATAAATGTTTTGTGAAAATAACATTTACATTATAGATGTTAATTTCGATAACCAGACAAATTTACACTTTATTTCGTAGCAGTTAATTCTAATTTGACTAACATCCGAATTACCGTTTCACAATGATAATCATTATACTGCTTTCACACGCTAATAGATTATCAACTTTTATTCGACGGAGTACGGTTGTAGACACTGAAACCTAAATATTTTATGATTAAAGAACACATTTCTGTTGCATAAGATTTTATCCTTTAAGTCGTAAGGTCTAATTTACTATGACCAGTAGTCCAATAACTATTTCATACTGTTATAATACAACGATAACAATAACAGATTTCGATAACAGTTATTTGGAAATAACACCACAGAAAAATAATTATTGCAGTATAAGATCAGTAAGTATAATCAGTGTCAGTACGTATACTTGCTTCAGTTGTTTCAATCGGCCGAAATTTAACATTAATATCTAAATCTCGCTCAGAACGAGATATATTAGATATACATATATCTTTGTTTGAAAAGATATATATCACTCTTTTCTTTCAGAGATATAATTTGCGCATGACTAATATAAAGGTTAACAAAAAATTTTACATGCTTAAAGAAGATTAAATATTATAGTTCTCAATAGGTGGTAACACTAACAAAAAAATTTACTACTCATATATTTCTATACGTTTGTGAAATGATTATAATCGCAATATGTACACTAACATAAAATACTATTTAAGAAAACTGAATACTATGTCAATAATATTTGTTTGTGCAGTAATTAAAAACCGTGTTCGTTGGAAGGCATTAACAGCTTTGATATGCGGATGAGTGGATTCGAAATAATGTTTGAAATGTAAATTGTGTAAAGTAGATATAAATATACGGAAATTAAAAGCCAAGTCACAAATTTCTTTATTGGTTACGTGATCAAACTTTTAATTTTATAACTAAACCACGGGAAAATGAGATAGCCTTTAATACATTAATTAATCTTTTTTTTTTGCACCGCCCGCTAAATACTCTATAGAAAGCGTAGTAGTTAAATTTGGGTTAGGTTAATGTTAGACTGTAATTAGCGAATGCGTGAGCCGAGCGAACGCCGTGAGCGTGGTGCGGCAGCACCCGGCGAAGCGCCATAATCGAAATTGGATGATAATTCAAAATTTTTTAACAAAAACACCCCGCTACAGCAAATTTATAGTGGCTAAGACAGTATTGTGGCTGGCTTAGTAATTAAGAAAGCAATATTGATTTTTAATTAGCACCCTTAAATATATAGGACATTGTTTATTTTACAAACTACACTCCTCCAGCATAAAATTACACCCTTCTGTTTTGAGATTAAATCTAAAAGAAATCACCTAGTTTTCTCCTACACCTTTTCGAAAACCTCTTTTAGCCAAAGATTTTTCTACTTTCTTGAACCATAAATATACCACTAAATTACATTTAACTGCAAAAATAAAGTTGTTACATGGCTTAAAGAAAAGTCGTACTCCGACACCGAACCCCTGCTAAAACCATTACACTAATTATACCACTCAGTCTCACACAGACTCACCATACATATACATACAAACACACTCACGCACCCGTATACACAATTCCACTCCCTCTCTCTTTCACAAATACATACCTGATGTTTAGATGTAATTTTCCCTATTATTTAATCTTGAAATGTCTACAGTTCTTGTTACACATACTCTTTCTCTTTTTAAAATTCTAACTCCTGAAACACACATACACACTCACGCACCCGTATAAACAATCCCACTCCCTCTCTCTTTCACAAATACATACCTGATGTTTAGATGTAATATTCCCAATTATATAATCTTGAAATGTCTAAAGTTCTAGTTACACATACTTTTTCTCTTTTTAAAATTCTAACTCCTGAAACACACATACACACTCACGTACCCGTATAAACAATCCCACTCCCTCTCTCTTTCACAAATACATACCTGATGTTTAGATGTAATATTCCCAATTATATAATCTTGAAATGTCTACAGTTCTAGTTACACATACTTTTTCTCTTTTTAAAATTCTAACTCCTGAAACACACATACACACTCACGTACCCGTATAAACAATCCCACTCCCTCTCTCTTTCACAAATACATACCTGATGTTTAGATGTAATTTTCCCTATTATTTAATCTTGAAATGTCTACAGTTCTAGTTACACATACTCTTTCTCTTTTTAAAATTCTAACTCCTGAAACACATGCTTCGACAAATCTCATGCATCAATCTTCACTAGTACATGAATAAATTGTGAAAGTAAATACATGTAACATCTTATTATGTGCCTTGTATGTGAAGAACAAATAAAGATTATTATTATTTTTATTTATATAATAACTATAGCAATCAAATTTTCGAGAAATCTCCCACAGTTTCAACGCAAAAAAGGTTATCGTTAATATTACATTAAAGGTACTGTTACTGTGATAGTATGAATGAAAAAGTTGTTTAAACCATGAAAATCAAATAACATTGATGTTACTCTAACTGTGGTAGTTGGTATCAAATGATTGAAATACCTACTTTGATCTGTAAACCGTCCAAGGTTTTAATATAAAAACCAGCATTGTTTAAATATAATTGCAGGTGCTTACTACTACCTAGAAACAGGACATTTTAGATTTTTGAAGAAATTTGGACTTCACAGCGTACTATTGGCGGCCGTGACCTAATCATTTTGATACGCGTTTGATTCGAAGCAAATTATGCCCCTTTATTGTTATCACGAGAATTTGTTTTTGATATAAAACCCATTGTAACTTTCCAAGAAACACAAAAAGTAACCGTCGTCACATTGTTATGACAAGCCTACATTGTTATGTCAAGAATTTGTTTTGCCTTATCTAACAAGTTTAAACATGCTGCATAACGTTTAAATAATATGAACAATAAGACGCTACTTAACCACCCTTTCGTAACATATTTGCAATACCTTGCGGGTGAAATGATTATAATTCACAATAGGTATACTAAGAAAAAATATTATTTAATAAAACTGAATACTCAAATTTGTCTGTTGGTGACTTGATAAATGTTCTTATGTTATAACAAAACCACGGGAAAATGAGATAGCCTTGATGAAATGAATCAACCGCGACCTTATCAAATTAATTCGCGTTTGATATAATACCTAATAAGTGAGCGGGAAACCGCCAATCCCTACTACTACCTGAAACCAGGGCATTTTTGGTTTTTTGGGAAAGTTGGACTTCGCGTCCTACTAGACGCGAATTAATTTGATACGCGGATTAATCAAAATAATATCGCGAATTACTCGATTTTATCAAATTTGATCTTATCAAATTAATTCGCGTTTGATACAATACCTAATAAGTGAGCGGGAATCCGCCAATCCCTACTACTCACGTATGAAATAGTTCCTATATTTCAGAGGCTGTATTGAAAGACTATTAGTTATTCAATAAAACATTTTTTTTTTATATGCTGTGCTTATTTCATTTATGATATCCCCTATTTTAATTATACATATATAATAACATTACTATACGTGTTCTTGAAAAAAAACGATGAAATTCTGTCCTGAATTTTCGGTCTGTAAGTCCATGCGCGGGTATAGGTGTAACACAATTTGACGCGGGTATAGGAAGGTTAACTGAATATCCCTTCAATAAAAAGTTCAAACAAAACGTAAATATTATTTATTTTGAAATAGATTCTTTTATTAGCGTTAGATTATGATTTATCTTCGCTGACTAATGCCCGTCTGCACTAAACTTTGACAGCGCCTAAGTTGATACTTAAGTCTCTACGACGTGCTTAGCAACGAGAATTGCGTTGCACTAACTTAAGTCAATGCCTAAATGCTTAAGACATTCCTAACTTTAGGACACCGATTTCCCATGTCATAAAGTTAAGCAAGAACTTAAGCATGGGTACCACGTCGTTCAAAAAGTTATGCGAATACACTAGTTAGAACAATTTTACGTTTATGATATTAATATTTTTCCAAGGAGTCACCTTTTGGAAAAAAAAACATGAAACATCATATCTCCAACGCGGAAATTCCTTCTCCTTCTCCTTGGTATATTGAAGAAACCTGAGCTACACAAGTTCCCACAATACTTTATACTATTCTCATTAGTTTTCGAACGACCCAAAATTTTACGTTATAAATATTGATATTTTTGTTCATTGATTTAAGATTGAAAAAAATAACCTCTTATTATGCACTATAACTAGCAGCTGCATTATGTATTGATATAATAAAATATATCTATTTCAAAATAAATAAAATTTACGTTTTGTTTGAACTTTTGATTGAAGGGATATTCAGGCATAAACCGTCAGGCAGGACAAGTGACAAGGAAAATCAAATCATACATCAAAATCAAAGACAAAATCATTGACCTCTACCAATGGACAAGACCTAGCTACGAAAAAATCGTACATACCTAAACTTGAAAAAAAAACACAAAATGGCGTCCATTTTTAGGGTTGCACAACGAGTATCGAATCTACTATCGATATTTTAGAACTAAATATTGAACTTGAATATAATCGTAATCGTAAATAAAATAATCATAATTTATGGTTTATTTACTTTGATTATAATTCTTTTGATATAAAAAATAAAGAACTATACAGTTTATTTTCGTAAGTATATGATATAGTCCCGTCAAATTAGCCAGAAAAATAGTGGTCAGTTTGCATTAATTTCCAACATGCTGAACCTTGGTTCAGACCTGGGGTACACTATTATAAATAAAACACCGAAAGATCCCATGTTTGCTTAAAAAGTTATCCAAGGTCAAGCATCAAAGTTTTCGTTTCAATCAATTAAAGTCTGGCTTGTCTTCAATGATTACGATTCAAAAATAGACAAAACAACTAACTACCTGCCTATTCAATAACAAAATTAACAATTCTAAGCAAACTTAATTCCCTCTTTCTTCACGCCTTTTTGTTTCAAAAATACACGCACAACGGCAAGCAAAGCAAATACCGTTTCGATATGATTTACTGCGTATATGTGCTTTGTCACAATCTGGCTTACTAAGGGATCTGCATGCACTGTAATCTACGATCTAAAGGTATTCACTTTCCCTTGCTAAAATGTCAATCTGAGAAAGTCACAATTTGTCATATAGTCTAATCACTGCTTTATTAGATTTGAGGGCTACAGATAGTTTTTTTTATTTATAATTTAAAATTTTTAAAATAAATAATTAACTTACAAGATAATTAACAGACTTGAAGCTACTGGGAAGATCTTCGTTACATTCGACTATACTAGTCGCTGGTTGCTCCTTGTTTGTAGTGATTTTTAAACTATTAAACAATACCGAAAATGACACGATTGACATAATTCAAACCTTCAGCTAACATAATGAGCTTAAGGTGAAGAAGGTGTACATATTACGATTTTAGCACATATACTTTACACTGTATATTAATTAAACGACTGAACTTTTAAGTACCCGGTAAAAAAGTAATCATCATCAGCTCATTGTCCACCCGCTGCAGGGTAAAAGCCTCCTCTGAGAGGGATAATATCGCATTATATTAAGAAGGCGTCGGTGCGTCCTCCGGATTGGCGAATATCTTTGAACTTTGGGTTCCGGTTTCCCGGTCAGTGCAGGTTTATATACGCTCATACATTTTTCAAAGATAAAAAATCAATGCGTGGCTGGGTTCGTTCGAACAAACGACACTAGGATTAAGAGGCCAGCCACTGCGACACCACAGCTCTGAATCATCATCATCATCATCAACCCATTTTCAACCCACTGCAGGGTGCGAGCCTTCTCGCGGCTCTGAATAATATGTGTAATGAATGAATGAATAAATAATAATAAGGTAACGTGCCTTTTTGCTTCTCTAGCCTTCGTGATATTATTATTTCGGCAACCACTTAGATTTTTTCTTTTTAAATAATATTGTTTCCTACCTTTATTACCCATTTTAAAAGTCGATGGTAACTACACTTGTGATTAAAATAAAATGTTGGTCTTGGTATAACTCTATCTTTTTATTTTATATATAACAGTAATTTAATACATCTTACTCCGATATTGAAGCAAGTCAAATGTCTTGATTTTTTTTTCTTTTATGTGAAACATATATAATATTTAAATATATTTTCTTCTTAATTTATATCGACCTCATTACTGAAACATCGTAGCATTCGGACGTGCTTCCTAAGGCTTAACCGTGACGGTGCCTAAAAACAAAGACTTTTATAGATTTGTGTATTACTTATTAGTAAAATAATACTTGGAAAAATGCAGTACTTCAATATTCAATTTATTATTTATAATAAAAATAAATATTTATACCAAAAGTATCAAAATTGATGGCAAGCGTTCAATATTTAAGACGGAGTTCGATAGCACTCGGCGAAAGCGCGGGAAAAAAAGCGACAAATCCACACTCTGGAAGGCTTCGGCCGGTACTAAACTAAATACAAGCAGCGCGTGCATTAGATTTTATATCAATTTTAGACATTTTTAAAAATGATTTTTTAGAAGTATTTTTAATGGACTTGAATAATATTTCTGTTTTATTTCATTAGGTACATCTTTGTTAGTAATAAGAAGTAAAAATTATTACTTTTATAACAATACAACTGCATCAAAAACTGCGACAAACAAGACTGAAATCCAACTTTTTCACGCTTTGATTTTTATGTTTTAGCCTTTAAAAAATAATATTTTGTACTATTTTCTCTATAGATTCTTTTGGCGAGAAAACAGAAACCATAGCAAACTATTCTTTTTCTGTTCGTATCAGTTACTTTTATATTTAGCGAACAGCAAAGTATGCATGTTTCGTCGGATTACAAGAAAAGGCGCATGAACAATGAATTCCTATTTCTCAATACATGTTTTAGACGATGAAATGTTGAATAATTTGAACTCATATTTCGATGCATACGTAAAATATTTTGATCGGAAACGAACACTGAAAACTCCTTAAATTGCATGATTTTGTATAAACGCTCTTAAGTACGTGAATGCTTTGATTAGGCATGAATACAATCGAACAGGAACAATTATAGTTCGAGTATTTTATAATTTAATCTTGCTACCTAATCAGGTACAACACTCAACATGGTCTGCATTATAGTATAATGATTTAAAATTAATATTACATTATTTATAATGACATAGGAATAATGTGAAGGCTGTGGCGATTGCGGCCATTATATATCTTAATATGTTCCAACGTATCCCAGAAAAGTTTATTTTGCTAACATCTCGGTAAGAGTGGTACCTATTCTATTGCTTTCTATTCTGTCAGTCATAATATACACTTTTACGTATGTGTATTTCGGTTAAAGGTGAGGAGCAGCCAGTAAAACACAGGAATAAAATTCTGCTTACTGCGTGGTGTGAAATAGTATAAAAGAATGACAGACGCATAGATAAGATTATGTAGTACTAACAGAGTAGAATTTTGTTACGCCACTCGGAAAACATTACTCTAAATAATGTAGAGCTGTAAGGAAACATTTCTTTATTTTCAAACTGTATTCAAAGAATTTTATTGTAATTTTGAGAAAATATATCTACTCTGTATTTTAAGGTTCCATTCGATAGAGTCAATTATTATGTTCATATCTCTCATACAAACTTTATAAACTAAATGCACGGGAGAGCACCTAATGTTATTTAAATGTTAGGAAAGAACTACTGAGACACCTACTGAGAAATACGAAAGAAATACTCGAAATGAGATCTGTTTTGTTGCGTAAACAGATTTATTGTTTTAAATATTTCGTTGCGATATTATTTACTTGCAAGTTAGGGTGACTGCTCAAAGTATCATACACCTTAATTATTTACTCTTCACCACTTGCATGGCTTTTTTGGTTGATTTGTTGCATATCCTCATAAAACAAGGTTTAAAGACTAAAGGTCTTGTGTGTGATCTCTCAGGCTACCTGCTTTTGTCCTTTGTACCGATGCAGGTATTGAAACGGTTATTAAGACAGCCAGTGGAGATTTTGCTTTGTTGGGTCTAAGCACTTTTTTTTAAACTGTGTTGTTTTTTTCATATTTAAATTACTAATGTCGCATGCAGTAATGTCGCTGCTAATAAAAGCCTGCATTACAAATATCGCGTAAAGATCAATATAGTTACTGAAATAGTTAGTCTTAATTTTAATAAATAAAGAAAGTCAACGACAATAGTTAATTATTAAAGTAAGTAATCCGACGCGCCCTTGAGTAAAAGTGCTTTATATTGAATGTATAGGTAAAGATTTCAAAGTGTTACTTTCATTTAAAACACCACATTTGTTAAATGAGATTTGATTTTGCTCATGTTTTTTACTTTGTCTTAACTGGCAAAAGCCCTCGCAATCCACCGCAATCAACGATGGTAAGCGGCATTCGCACATATGGACATCATTAATAGGTGCTTTAATTGGTTATCATTTTGTTTGTTGATTTATCAATTAATGATGCGTTGCCGACCGTAGGTTTAAGTTGGAATGGCCCTTGTTCTAGTAATTGCACCTGCTATTCTTTGCCTGTGACCGGAACACAACCATGTAAACGTGGTTAGTACGGCAGGTAAAATAGGAAGCACTATATATAGTACCGCCTCAGGTCAGATCTTAACAGAAGAAAATCTTCTACCTCTTAAGATACCACGCTACCATTAGACCATTGAGTCTATTGGTTGAAAAAAAAGATCTTAGCCGGTTTGACCCGGGGCGAGGCAATGGAATTTTCAAATATCTTTGAAAGCAGTTTTGCTTCTTTTTAATAATAAAGAAATGTATCCTCAGAGTAAACCTTGCTATCTCCAATATTAAGAGGCCTTTCCTTCCAAGTGACATTACGAAATTCCACCCTTATCACCACAAAATCGAAAAATAAAAACAAAAATGTAACGTTAATTTTGGGTATCAAGCAAGATAGATTCATGTTGGTCGAAATTATACCTTATAACTTAATCTATCAAAACGTATAATTGTCGAATGATTTATAAGAATTATACCGAGGAAAAAAACTTTTGTCAGAAGTGTTAAAAGCATAAATTTGTGCCTCCTGTGAAAGGTGATACAACTCGAAAATTGACATTTTAAACGAGATTGAAAATAAAGTTCAAAAATTTCTAATTCGTAAACCAATCAAGCAAGAATTGACCCGAGTACTTCTTTTTAGAGATTAAAATAAGGTCTTTATAACTGCATTTGATTTTTTTTTGTAAGTATGATAAATTCGGAAAAAATCACGAAAAAATATGTGAGTTGTACCTACTGATATATCCAATACGAAAAGGAGAGATGTGTTAAAAGATACAAGTATAGTTATATCATGGTGCACCTCAGAACAAATTTTTTTTGACTAAGTGTAAAATGATATACATGGACTTTGAAAATCCTATAATTCAGCGGTATATGTTCCTAAAATAAAGTAGCTCGAACTAAAGTAGAAAGTAAAACATCGAAAATCAATTTTTTCGACTTTATACCCGGTTACAGTTTAAATTTCTCGAATTTATATTAGTTGGTAAAAATCCAAGCCTTGTAAAAAAATGTGTTAGAAGATACAAGTCAAGTTAAACCCCTTACTTAAAGCCATATTTTTGTGTAAATAAATACAACTTTTAGAAAAATAATCAAATTTTATGAAACTTCTTCAAAATTTATAATTAACTCATATTTAAGGCACTTATTCATCACAAATCTTAACAACGGTAGGTTGAGATCTTTGAATCATAAATATTTTAGAATAAGAAAGAAGAGAAACTGCTTTTTAAAGGATCTTGCAGTTTCACAATACTTAAGTAGAAGTACGTTACTTAAAAACTATAAAATATGTATCACAATTAGACTTGTTAAATTGTGCAAGAAACCTAACTTACTTTGTCATTATCACTAGCATTTTGTGAATCATAAAAAGTTTAATAACTTCTGAAATCACTAAAAATATTAAACTTACACAGTAAGCTTAGGTATACAAAATAATCTTACTATAGTTATGATATAGAGAAATCAAAAACGTAACTTAGTACTAATAGTTAATTAAGAACTTGTAAAAAATATGTCGACTTGTAGTAAATGACTAAAGTACGTTTAACGTAAAGTTATAAAAATAGCAGTTGCATCGTCAATCAGTTGCAAACCTACGTTCGAACTCCTCATCGGAGTGATCATCAAGGTTTGGATGGGTGTCTTTGACATTATTCTTGCAGAATCATTAAACTTATAAGTCATCTCAATGACCGTAAACTTTGCTGTTTTGTTCGAGGCTGCGCGCACTAGTTGGTTCCGATCTCTGGGTAGGTGAATATCCATTTTCGTGTGTTTCTTATTACGCTCAATCAACGCATAGTCGGTGTCGGCCTCCATGTGTGTATGGCCAGGCACGAAAAATTTATGTTCAATGGAATGCAATTGTGGAGATATTTTATCAACCAACATCAATATACATAGTTGAGACAACATAATTTTTATTTTGTCCAGGCCAACTATCTGAGTACATGATTAGCTTCTTGGCATTCGGATTTAATATCGGCAATCGATTAATGATAAAATCATGCAAACATGTAGCTATCTCGTTAGCTCCTCTATTGCCTTCACACTCTGGCCACATGTAACAAAAAGCTTTGTTTGTATTTAAGTCGTGTATAGTAAAATTTTATGTCCAGAGATTTTTTTATAAAATGCCACATTTATTTGTAAGAACGGGGTTGGCAAACATAGTGGTAAATCTATTTATCTTCTGTTACTACCATAACATCTTCGCATGTCTTAGCCAGTTCTTTATTTTTCTTTCTTTCTTCATAACCAGCCTTAAATGCTTCTTGGTGCTTTTTGAGTTTCTTTTTTTAGATTTATAACCTAGTCTCCTGATGCATACTTCGGCTCCATATTTAAGAGATCACAGGTCAAACAAGTATCCCCCGATGGTTTTTTAAAGGACATATTCATGGTTTCGAATACTTTTTAGAAAATGGTTTTGCTAACAGGCGTATCAGTCTTTAGTTTGTAGAAATTATAAAGAAAATGTAAGTTCAGCTCAGATGTCAAAAACTTTTTGGTGGTTCACTTACGGCCATAGTGGTGCTGTGCAAGGAAAACAGGCAATACTTTCTTTCAGATCTTCTAGCTTAAAACCAGGGATTGACTTACCGATTTTACGTTCACGTGGTGAAAGGTGCCCGCCATTGTCCCGTAGTTTCTTAGAAGCTGTTTGAAGGAATTTACATTTACAGGAATTTTACATAACGAAAGCTGAGCTTTCGTTTTTTCTTTGGAGAAGATTTGGACGATTTCTTTTGGCATACTACAATACATTTCACAATGTAGTCGGACCTATTTTCATAACTACCTAGACTCCAAAACTGAGTGGAGTGGTCCCACGTCACTTCATCCCAGCGCACCTCCGCTTACTCGCGCCTCCGTTTTAATGCTCGAACTTGTATTACTTTGCACAATTATAATTGCTTGAATATATTACAGGTATGGTATGAATTTGAGATACAATTCAATTTATATCCTTTAAACTCAGAAAAATTATTTGTGTAAAGTGATACTTCTCGACATATAATAGGTCTTTACCTATGAAACTGCCGTTTTGCCGTACTGGCCATTTCAAATGAAAATATTTTTTTTTGGACTGATAATTCTAATTTAAAATTAATTTTATTTGACAAACATGGAATTCTTTTTCTAAAATCGTCATTTGTTTAATAGTTAGTGTTTTGTTTTCATCGCATTCGAACATTTTTCGTCATCATGTATAAGTTAAAAATTCGAGTAATTATGGAGTATGAGTACCGTCGTGGCAGCAAAGCGGCACAAGCGGCACGCAACATCAACGACGTTTACGGAGCGAACACTATAAACGAACGCACCACCCGTTATTGGTTTACCCGCTTCCGTCTGGAAATTTTGACCTGAAAAATGAACCCCGTGGTCGTCCGAAAACTTTGGTCGACAATGACGAATTAAAGGCACTTGTGGAAGCTGATGAAACTCAATCCACGGCTGAATTAGCAGCAGCTTTCGACGTTAGCATCAAAACAATATTGGTCCATTTGCGTCAAATTGGCAAGGTAAAAAAGCTTGACAAATGGGTACCCCACGAACTCAATGACCGCCAGCGCGAAGTACGCGTGGAGACGTGCCTTGCACTGCTCAGCAGGCATACAAATGAAGGAATTCCGAACCGCATTATTACTTGTGACGAGAAATAATAATAATAATAATAATAAATCCCCAGACAAACACACCAACTGTATGGCCCCAAAGTAAGCAGAGCTTGTGTTATGGATAATCATACAGCGAACTAGGGGGGAACCCAGAATAAACATACATATATAAATACAAACAACCATGACCCGAGAACAAACATCTGCGTTCATCTCAGAAATGGATCCTGTTTGGCAATCGTAAGCGCTCAGCAAGTTGGTTGGACCCTGGTTCAGCACCCAAACAAAAACTTACCCCTAGAAAAGTGATGGTCACTGTTTGGTGGTCTAACGCGGGTGTAATTCATCACAGCTTCTTGCCAAACGGGACAAGCATTACTGCAGATGTGTACTGTGAAGAACTGAACACAATGATGGAGAAGCTCGCACGTCTCCAACCAGCTTTGGTCAATCGTTCGGCCCCACTGCTCCAGCACGACAACGCGCGACCTCATACTGCACAGCAGACGGTCTCCAAGCTACAAGAGTTGGGGTTGAAAGTTCTCCGTCATCCGCCGTACTCACCAGACCTTGCGCCTACAGACTTCTACTTTTTCCAGAATTTGGATAACTTCTTGGCGGGAAAAAAATTCAATAACCGAGAGGCAGTACAAAATGCCTTTGAAGAATTTGTTGCCTCCCGTCCAGCTGATTTCTTCAAGAAAGGCATCAATAAGCTACCAATGCGTTGGCAAAGATGCATTGATTGCATGGGTGATTATTTTGATTAATAGAAATAAAAAATATATAACAAAATTACGCTTCATTTATTTCGTGAAAAACGGCAATTTCATAGGTAAAGACCTAATATCACTAACCACAAAAAAATACAGAAAATTGATTTCGGATTGGCAGGTACATGTTGACTTTTACCCTTGTCCGCTTTTAAAAAAGTTTGGTCAAAGCGATTTAACTTTAATTATATTAATATTCACAAAGTAAATACCGAAAAATTATATGTGAAACTAAACTCATTTCCACTTATACCACGAAGCACTAAAATTTGCTTTTAGAGCAATCACAAAAAGGGGTTATAAGTCAACATACCTATATCGATATTCACCTTTTTTTGGGTGAAATAAAGCTAATTGTATCACTTTTCACAAAATTATCTCCAAAACTATGGCAGATAGAAGAACGTGAGTTAGTCCAATAACATTTTTTTTTCCTGATTATTCCTACATAAAAACACAAAAATGGTACAAGTCGACTTGTATCACCTTTCACAGGAGGCACAGAATTCTGAGTAAGGTGTAGGACATAAAAAAACAAAGACGAGATAAAATGTCATGTCGCAGCCAAGCTGATTACGAGTGATTTACATTTAATCATCAGATACATCGATCCCACGCCATTTTATCGTCTTAACAATCTGAATCTGAATTATCTAAAATTCTCTATCTAATTATAAAAAAAATTGTGTATTTTTACAGAATTTTCCATAATAGTTTGCTAGGATTTATCAAACGTAGGCATTAAATTGGCTTGGGAGATTTAATATCAATTATGTATTGGTCTAATGATTTATGATTGTCGCCTGTAGTCAGCCTAAATTTTGGGAACGCTAACATAAATTCGTTGCATACAGTATGCAACCTTTTTAGTTACAGGCTCTTATTACCTTTTTTTCTCAAAAAGTCGAAAATACGGGTCTTATATTTATTATCAGTTCTTTCGCAAACATGGTTCTTATATATTGCTATGTATAAAAAATACGTATTAATACTCATTTTATCAACTGTACCTGTGTAGGTAAGTACCTGTAAAACGAGGAGAACCTATAGTTTCCTATATTGTCTTAACCTCACTAAACAAAAACAAACAATTTTCTCGTCTATCCGTACGTGACTGACACGCGTATAATATAGTTTTGTTCGTGCCGTTCAGAAAATATCAACTAAAATACGTAAGCTACTGTTGTGACTAACAAAAGGAATCCCTCACAATGGCTAACCGGAAAAACACACATTTGGAAAGATTATAATTTAGACATTCTGTAGAGTTTTCGTGATACTCATTGATAACGCGTTTATTTAGTTAGGTGCGTCACAAGTGCTTCGGACGTATACAATAGTAACAAGGACGATTTTACTCGAAATAGTTTCTATTGTTACGATTTCCTCTGGTCGTGTTGTTCATATATTCTTTATGTTTGTTTAATTTGAGCGGTGGTATTCGGCCATCTTGATTGTCTAAAAACGGAAGAGGCAAGGTCATATACTCTTACAACAGAGCTTCCAATCCTGCAAGCCACTGCGGGACGTCGGTATAGGTGAGATCAAGAATTTTCAATAGTGTGGGATCTCGGTAAAACATTTGTCGATGAGAGTGGTTAAAAGTGAGTACTCAGTAAAACGCAACAAAGCATTTATAGGAAAAAGTACAAAAAATACAAATATTTCGCAAACAACATAATTTTCCCAACCTGTCGTTAGTCAAGCTACTTCTCATCTTGGTCGCAAGATAACTGGAAGTGGAAAACGCCTACTCAGCTTGAATGTAGTGGCAATACGTCCTTAAGGATATTGTAAGCTAACATTAAAAATTTATTTACCCATCATAGACCCATTTGATTCATAAAGAGTCATCTCTTTGCTTTGATGGTATCTATATTAGAGGTATTTTAGCAGGCGATGGACAAAAGTTAAAAATTTGCTTGTAAAGTAAGCAATGTCAGAGCTCGAATAGCCGTGTTATCTTCGTGTTGGAAACATCAGCAGCTTGGTTCTGGATCAGAACATTGTTTTCAGCCACTACAGAAACACACTTCGTCAGGTTCCACAGGGGATAATGCATTGAATTTCAACTTCTGTTTCTCTGCGAATTTCACTTTTTGGTGGCAAACTAAACGTTTCATTGACTTTAGAAGCTTGATAGGCAGTTTGATTTTGTAAGTAAATTAAAACTGCAGTCACATTTAATATACAGGTAATTACTTTCGAGACGTTTTTGTATTTGTTACAGGAATTCTAAGTTTGAAATTTAATATTTCTTGTACAGTCAGAAATAGGAGGTACGTTACATTTTGAAGAAGAAAATATATTGACAATTAAAAGTCAATGGTGAATGTCAAATATATCATAATTATATTTATAAACATTACAAATTGTTGTGAGGTCTGACTATTTGATTTTAGTTAATAAATGAATGAGTTGATTTTATTTGTAGTTTATTCTATATGCCGGCAGAATGAATGGTTTTGTACCGAATTCCTTGCTCATGTTTAAAGCGGACCAAAAAAGTGGTGATTGCATGAATTGTGATAATTATTTGAATGCATCCAAACACGCAATCAAACCTTAATAGTGTTGTTGTTGTTGATAATGTAACCTATCATAATTTAATTCGAAATCATGCACCGAATTCTAATTCTAAAAAACAGCAAATGATTGACTGGATGACGTTTAGAAATATTGAACTTTAATCGAACATGCTTAAGCCTCAGTTCTATGAACTGATTCTAAAAATAAGGCGCGATTTGTAGAGATGCTTGGTATGACTTCTCAATGTATATATTTCCCATTGTATCTTTAAAAAGAAGCAGCTCTTTTACTCTCAGCTCAGCGTTTCGTCGAGTAGTATCTCTCTTGAAGAAAAGACAGAGCGAATAATTTGCATGTTATCTGTACTTACAGGAGTTTCAAAATTAGTACAGCAAGGGCTTCATGTCAACAAGTTATTGAACAATATCTCTCATATATATTGTCCTTAAAATTAAAAATACACACTAAGAAAAATTGTCTTATTTTTATGAAAAAAAAAGAAGAAATTGTTTTCCTGACGTTATATTACAAGAACAGTAAAAATTACAGGGATATTCCTAAATTACCTCCGTCGAAAAAGCTAAACCGAGCACCAGTAATTGTCCCTTTAACCTTGCCACAAAAAATGTATGCCAATGTGTAAAAATTACAAATATTAAAGAGCAAAAAACTTTAGGGGTTAAATGTTTGAGCTTATTTAAATGATGTATTCTGGAATCACAGTAGCCAGTTGAAATTTTGAAATCTGACCTATAAAATCGATTCAATCTTCACCGCAAACGACACTGCAGCCAAACATTTTACGGCTTCTGTAAAGTCAGCTGCAGATAATATTCCAGTATGTATGTACTAATTCAAAATAGAGCAAAGATTATTTTAAATTTTTATTTATAAACTCATTAGTAAATGAACAGATTTAAAAAATATTTGACTACTTAAACAGTATTTTTTTCCAGAAAATATATCCCTTAGTTCCCAAGGGATCGAAACGCGTCAAACATTGCGCAAGGGGCGTCTAGTACCCTCTAAATCAACATAATGTAGAACAAGTCATTATTAACGTGAAATACAAAAAAATGCAATACAATACAGTAACCCTTTATTGCCATCATAGCATAAACATTTAAAAAATAATAATCACATAATAACACAAGCATGAGACAATAGATAATAATAGGTCTTTACCTATGAAACTGCCGTTTTGCTGGCCATTTCAAATGAAAATATTTTTTTTTTGACTGATAATTATCTTGACTTCTTGCTCGAAATTTAAATTATTACCTAATGTAGTTCTAGCTACGTCTCTTTCGCACGTAGTTTAGCGTCGTAGGAAAGAAAGAAAAGGAAAAAAAAAAAAACAAAAGATCCCCGTCACGACGCTGTGCTCCATCCGTTACAACTTCAAATTTGTTCGAGCGCTTGCGTCGAGTGCACGTATTACAATTTTTCTAAATATTCCATCCGTAAATATTTTTAATAATGCCTAAAAGAAAGAAGGTTGATCAAGAAGATAAATGGCTAAGGAAACTTAAAAAATATGAAGAAAAGCTTAGAATCAGCCAGGCAAAACGAAGACGAGTAATATACTCCAGTGATGAAGGTATGTTACCCACGTCAATTTTGCATATTGCATATTTTCATTTTTTTAAATTTAAAAAGGCATATTGCCTACAAGATATTCGTGTAAAATAAACCTACACAAAAAAGACGATATTCGTCAAAATGACAAAGATGCTTGTATAAACTACCTACAAAAAAAAAAAAAACTAGTATACGAAAGTATTCGTGTTACGTTTCAAATTTATTTTTTTTTTCTCTTTCAATATTTATGCATAACATAAGTTAAGCATATTGCTTGACGCATTTATATCTTGTTTGCAGATGTAAATGAAAGATCCCAAGAGGATGATAATTCTTCATTAATTGTAGAAAATATTTTGAGTACCCCATTAATACCGTACTCAGCGAATACCCAAGAACCCGTTCCGGATATTCACCCGGATATTCAGCCAGATACTCAACCGGATATTGATACCGTCCTACTCCAAACCTTGGGAGATTTCATGCCTGAGCAGGTTGAGTGGGGGGACGACTTATTGGATGAGGTCTCAAAACGCTTTCAATACGTCCTACTAAATGGACTCAAAAAAGAATGCAAAAAGAATTATATAAGCGATACTTAATTCCAAAAAATACTCCATTAGGAAAGGCCCCAATACTCAATCCAGAGCTATCAACTATGCTTTCCGATAGTTATAAATCCAGAGATAGATTTATTTTTAACAAGCAGGATCAGCTAGGGCGGGCCCTTGCTGCTGTAGGAAGAGCTATGTCTTCTCTGCTAACGAAAACCCCTAATCTGCAAGATGTAATGCGAACACTGAATGACTGCAGCCAGCTTATAGCTGATGCACATTTTAGGGAAACATACACTCGTAGATCTCTTGTGATTCCCTTGGTTGACAAATCGTTAGTAGATTCACTAAAAGAAAGACGAAGAGACGGTTACTTGTTTGGAGAAAACCTAGCAGAAATGGTAAAAAACTCAAGAGGAATAAAAAACGCTGGAAACCTTATGCAGGGTCCCTCTAATACGTATTTAAACTGGAACAGCCCGCCGCCAAATCTACCACGTCTGGTTCGAAACTATTATACGTCCAGCAGAGGTGGCGGGCCGCGAACGAGAGGACGTCGCTACGCAGCCACCGGCGCGCCACCAGCGCAAGCGCAGAGACGCCTTCCGCCCCCGCCGTACCCGCCAGCACAGCGGCCGCCGGCGCAGCCGCGGCGCCAAGCTGCGCACTCGTCGAAACGGCCGCCGCCGTATCCCAGCCGTTGACAGCCTTGACGTTACCACAGGTACTTACAGGCCGTTTAAAATATTTTTTAAATGAATGGAAGTCTATTACAAACGATGATTTTATATTATCTACAATAGCCGGCTATAAAATCCCTTTAACTGAAATTCCTTATCAGTTACCATCAGAATATCCAAAACATAAATTTTTACAATCTGAGTTAAGTATAATGAGTAGTGAGATAACACGTTTATTAAAAATTGGCGCCATTGAAGTCTGTTCGCCAGTCGCGGGCCAGTACGTATCCGATATTTTCTTAGTGCCCAAAAGTGACGGTAGCTCTAGATTTATTTTAAATCTTAAAAAATTTAATAAATTTGTGTACAAAGAACATTTTAAAATGGAAGACATTAGGACAGCTATTAATATTATGAATCGAAATGATTTCATGACTAATATTGATCTTAAGGACGCGTATTTTTTGCTTTCGATTAACAAGGCGCATAGAAAATACTTAAGGTTTAATTTTAATGATACCCTTTATGAATTCACAGTTCTTCCATTCGGGCTATGTTCCGCTCCTTTATTTTTACTAAAATTCTGCAACCAGTAGCCACACATTTAAGACATCAAGGTTTTAGGTCAGTACGATTTTTAGACGATTTTTTGTGCGTAGGGAGTACAATGAGCGATTGTTTGAACAATACAAATAAAACAGTTGAGTGCTTAAATCGTCTAGGTTTTATATTGAATTATAATAAAAGTGCGCTAGTACCTTGTCAAGTTTGCAAATTTTTAGGTTTCATTTTAAATTCAGAGTCCATGTTATTAGAATTACCTACTAAAAAACGACAATTAATTTTCGATAAATCAAGTGAACTAATTACTACAAAAAATATATCTATTAGAGAATTTGCTCGGTACTTAGGGATTCTTACCGCCGCTTGCCCAGCGTTTAAATATGGTTGGTCACACACAAAGAGCTTGGAAAGGGCCAAGTACTTAGCTCTAATCGAAAGTAAAGGTAACTATAACGCAAACATGACATTATTTTCCCTGTTACGAGACGACTTGTTGTGGTGGAAAAACAATATTTTTAAGTTACACAAATCTCTCGAACCAATAAGTTGGGGGGGCTGTTCAATACCCGAGAGGCAGTACAAAATGCCTTTGAAGAATTTGTTGCCTCCCGTCCAGCTGATTTCTTCAATAAAGGCATCAATAAGCTACCAATGCGTTGGCAAAGATGCATTGATTGCATGGGTGATTGTTTTGATTAATAGAAATAAAAAATATATAAAAAAAATTACGCTTCATTTATTTCGTGAAAAACGGAAATTTCATAGGTAAAGACCTAATATCTACTTTTGAAATCAGTCACTAAACCAAAGGGATTATGTCTGTAACTTGTGCTCGACAATCATCCTCTTACTATGAGCATGTCCAAGTGAAAAAGTACGTTATAACTTGCCTAAAATACATTAAGTGTCTGCGCACCCTGTATGTTGAAAATAAAAGAATCGAATCGAAGTGACTACTCGCCACTAATTTAACCGCTGACATCTTAATTTGCTGATATGAAATGGCAATCACGCACAACCGAAAATTTAATTACCTTTTTGTTTCATCAGACTAAGTGTTAAAGACAATGCATGAAACGAAAGAAAGCCATTATTGTAATTTAACTGAAATTAGTTGCACGTGCAAAGAGCATTTTAACCATTTTATCATGGTTACGTTCATAGCTACATTTCGAAGTCAAATATTTTATCAATAAAATAAATAAAAGTTTTTTTCGACGTCCACAAACAGAAGCTATCTTTGATAAAGGCAAATTTTAATGAAGAGCGTGAAATACTTAACTGCGCGTTTTACAAATATTATTGTATATAAGTACGTGTTGATGTGTAAAATCGCTTGTTTTAGTATAAAAGATACATTTTCTGTGCGTGTCACGTTAGTACACGAGATATGCTGCAAGTGATAAACATGGTTCTTCAATATTTGCTGGTTGGAACGTTGTGGATATTTTCTATCGTATCATCAGACGGTAAGTTATTTTTCATAAATTATCTGCTTAATTAGCCAAATTCGACAAAAATTAATAAATGCAGTTAACAATCAGCCGTTCGCTGCATCTAAAAAAAAAACAAAAAAAATTATTTCTAGCTTGCTTCCCGTGTGGTTTTCTATTTAGTTTGTACGATTATGTCGCGAAGTTCAAAATCAATTCAGTCGTTCAAAACTTATGCCTACTTTAGGTATTCCTGCCAGACGAGAGTTTTTAATTTTCATTTTACAAATAACTTCAGTTATGAATATGATTTATCCCAATCAAGATTTTCTAATAAGTACCTCATATATATTATAAGTATGTAAGTAAAGTTTTATTTACTTTAAGACGTTAATGTAAGTTATGCTTCTGTTACATTAAGTTTATACATAGTGTATTCAAGAAAACGTTTGAAAGATAAAAATATTTTATAAGAGTCGAGATCGATCAACTTGCCAGTTCGAAACTATTCGCATGATATATAGCGCTAACTAAAAAATAATGTGTGCTACGATCAACAAGAAGCTTTTCCAGAGTCCAATAACGTAGATTAACAACCAGACAAAATTATAATATTTAAAAAATAAATAATTCTTTGAAACCGCAAATAAAGCAGGTTAAATTAAGACGAAACTTGTTGCACATAACGCCTTATCGCTCGCTGATTGTAATAGCTGTGAGTTTACTAAACAATTGAATTAGGTTTCTTTGTTAAAATAAATTAAATCAACGTTTATTTAATAGACTTTTTAATAATTAGTAGACACCGATTTGTTTATTTAACTTTCTTATGGCAACATTCACTTATAATCTATAAAATATGTAAGAATCTAAGACCTTTCAGAACATTTAAGTTAAAGTAAGTATAAGTCGTCTTATCTGGTGCAGGCAGATGGTTGAATAGACATTCAACTAAACAGCTAGCCGTTTGGTAGAATTTTTAATGCTTTTTTTAGTCTTCAATTTTTATAATTACGCTTCTTCGGGTGCTTACGCACCACGCTAACTTCGTTCGCTCGACTCGCCCTTATCGCAGGATTTCTTCAAGTTTGTTAGAAAATAATTAATAAATCCCATATTCCTTGCTTTCTAGTTAACTATTACGGATATCCGGTAAGCTGAAGAAATCCATTCTAGCTTTATATTTGAATGTCTAATTCTACCGTCCGCCTGTGACATATCAACCAAAGTCGTGAGGAACTAGGGGTGTGTGAGGAAAAATTACCAATTGACAAATTAGAAAAATGAAGTACCCACCCTTAGACCATACTAACAAACTATAAATCTAGTCTAAACCTGTTCGTGGGTTAACTTCCCAGCACTGCTTTGGTCGATACGCAGCCGTATGGATACTGTGTTACATTCATACATCAAATTAGTGAACAGAACTGGACCCACTATATGTAAAATAGATTTACTTTTTCTTTTACAATTAATGGCAATGGTGTTTTAGCAGGAAAACAGACAATGCCCTTTAAATGTATATGTACTTTCCAACTAGGCTATTGTCTCAGGGACCATGGTTTTGAGGTGCTCGCAGGGTTTTACAGTAGGTACAGTAGGTAAAAGAAAGCTTGGTTTTTTTTGTTATCTACCTACCTTTTGCGTGTAAGAATATGAAATAAGAAGCAAGCGATCCTCCAATGATTAAAAAAACTATGTCCTTCCATGATTCAACCAACTATTGTATACAAACTAGCTTTTGCTCTATATCAGTATCGCTCGCAAATCCCTCGGATAGTCGGAGCACCAATTTCTTTCCCTGTATTCCTGACAACATGTTTTGTATTTAAAGCTCTATGTGGTTCGGTTCAGGTTTAAGTGAAAGCGAAGTTTAATTAGGATTACTTGTGATTGCAGTTATCGAACTTACATGTGAACAAAAAAGAAGTTTCATCGATGGACACAACCAGAGACGACTGTCACTAGCACAAGGGAAGGTGCCGGGGCAGCCAGGTGCGGAGAAAATGAACTTTATGGTGCATAAACTCCCATAATAATATTTATAAGTTAAAAACTCCAATAGTATTAGGAAATACAATTTCGAAAATCTGTGTGACTGATACCTAAGTAATTTCAACAAACATATAGATAGATTGATAGATATATAAATACTTAAATATTCTGAACTTCGGGGAATTAGCAAACCCGTATTTTATACCACTGCCGAGACATTAGTCATAGTCATCTACTAAGGAGGTTCCGGTGTAGGTGATGTCTACTGATGAGTGGTTCTGTGGCCTTTCTTTACACATCTTAGAGATCACAGATATAATTAGTACCGACTTAGATACAAGTTGACGTTCTCATTGGTTTAATCCTTTGGCAGTTTACTTCTGCTGGATCCTCGGACTAAGAAACCAGCGCCTTAAATGTTATGCTGACATCATCTAACTCATTTATTTCCAGGTTTGGGATGAAGAATTAGCGACAAAAGCATCGCAGTGGGCAGCCAACTACGATTTCAATCATAATCCAGATCGAAATGTTCGTACGTATCAATTTCAAGTAATGTCAGTAAAGCTTTCTTTGCTGGTAACATTGGCGGTAAAAAGAATCCTACACGTAAAGTAGTACATTTGTTTCATTTGAATAATATTATTTAGAGAACTATTATGATTATTGCTAGCAAATCTAAGCGTGACATTTAAATTGTTACATATGCTTTAAGAACTTTAAGCAAAACTCTAGCTTGACGAATCAATCCAGATAGCAAAACACTAAATTATATATACTTTAATGCGTGACCTACAAAGTTATAACTTTGAGACCAAGAGACTAGGAATAAAGAGGCATTTTAAAATACTTCTCAAATCATATTGGTGCACTCATATACCCGTTCCGAATGTCTGTGAGTGAGCTCACTGCGTTATCGATACGTCATCAATGACGTCATAAACGCCGCCGCTCACAGTGCCTAAAATACGGAACATGGTTGCTCTGAACAGCCTGTCAAAACCAACACATGACGTTTCTTTGTTGATGTTTTTATTAGGCGATTATAGATGCTTGCTTATTAATTTTCTTTTGTAATTATATTAAAAAATGGCTCCTGTTTCAATCGAAATCACTCAAGAGCTTAATGATGACTTAATAACTTTAGATTTAAGCGAGGGACAATAATTAGAATTATAGAGCGCTATGTACCGTTCCGATTGAAATGTCAAAAATATCATTTTAGCGCACTAAAACGAATCGGAACGGTTATGAGCGTTTTAGCGCTGATACCTTTAACTATTTCCCATTGTCTTGTGCAAATAAATAATTAGGTAAATGAAACTTTTCAGCGTCCAATAGATTTGTCGTTGGTGAGAATATCTACTGGTACGGCACCACAGATCTAGAGTATGAGCTGGATGTGGACAAGGCCTTAACAGGCTGGTGGGACGAATATAAGGATTTCAAATATAAGAAACTGAACTTAGCTACTTTCAGTCAAGCGAAACAAGTGGGACATTATACTCAGGTATGCTAAATAAATAATTAAAGTCAATTTTCAGCATTATAAATCAATAATAATAATAATAAATCTCAGACAAACACCCCAACTGTTTGTTCATAAAGCATGACTCTACCACTAGTTCGGCAAAACCTTCGTGAAGAAGAACTGGCAAAAATAAGCAGAGCTTGTATTGTAGATGATTCCAGAATAAACATACATATAAATATCAACAACATGACCTAAGAACAAACATCTGTGTTCATCACACAAATTAATGCCCTGGCTAGTAAGAAAGGCGAAAGGCAAACTACCTGGCAGGACGCTTTATTTATTAATGTAGGTACCCAAGTTAAGCTTGGGTCAAAACATTTCGTTAATTTGGGACCTTGCAGTTTGCTTGCTCAGGGATTTTAAAAATGTAGTGACTGAAAGCTCACTGAAAATGAATAAACTTTGTTTACTAATAATATATGTACTTATTCTTCCGGCAGATGGCGTGGGCAGAAACCAATTACGTCGGTTGTGCGATGTCTACAGTAAATAAAAATAATTGGCAGAACTTTTACGTTATATGCAACTATGGGCCTGCGTAAGTAAACTTTACACAAATATTATTTAGTTTTACTGTAACATGACTTAGAAGTAATTTAATGTAAGACTAAAAACTATTCCACTATGAACGCCATAAACAACTACAACTTGAGAAGTACGAGAGCGGAATTCCCTGTTGCCCAGTGTTCTTTATCTTGTTATTCTACAGCTCAATGCCCTTCTACATTTGTTTTCCTTTACTTTTTAGCAACTTGAGAATAGTTTATTATAAGTTATTATATCAAATTGTTAAAAATAAGTTACATGGGAATATAATTCACCAGTAAATGTACTTTTAAATCAAATGTTACAATATTAATAGCTTAAGCTTATGAATTAGATTTAATGTATTATAAATTCTGTTAATTTACCCTACACAAAAAACGTCATTTCTTAAGAACGCCAAATTGCAATGTACCCTACACCAAAAATTATAACTGTTTGTTCTAATACTGTTTGCAATTTTTCGTCTATAAAGTTATTTTTCTTTTTCTATTTGCTTTTTGCTTTTGTGCGCGCATTTATTAGGTAAATTTTGTTAATCCAAAAGGAGGAGTGGTCACCCCTAATACAGGTCTACGTACCTAATAAGGGTGACGTTCAACGTTGTAATTGATGTTTTACTTAATGAAGCAATTTTGTATGGTATAATTTCTAAATGGCCATGGATGATGAGACCTATAAAACTAGAACAATAATAAAAAAAAATTATTTTGCTGTTAACTGAAGATAAACTACAAGCCTTCGTAGTTGCCTACATAGGTAGGGGTAGGTTAGCAAGTGGATCCGGCGACATAGCTAACGCACGAGCAATCTAAATCCTGCCTTTCTTATGTACTCGCACTTTGTGGATGCTCTTATAATAAGTTGTACAGAAACAGAGGTCTCAATATTGGCACACCAAACGCGTTTTATTACATTCAACGATATTGGATTTTAAAAGTCATAGTAAAAAGCCCTTTGATGAAATTATTCAAACGCAAATTAAGTTTCTTTCGATTAGGTAGGCACTCCAAAAATCCATAAGGTACTCTAGTGGGTCTGTCAAGCCTTTAAAGTGTATCCTTCATTGTGACATAATATTGCTGCTAATGAATAAAAACGGGAAATGGTCGCAATCTAAACGGTAGGCCATGGTATGATAACAAATTTTAAGATGTCTGCCTTCATATAACCGTCCACATTCTCGACTGTAGAATTTTCCACAAATTTTCATCTAAGTGTTTTTAAGGCTTAAAATTCGTTTATTGGACTCAAATTTGTTTTTTTGCAGTGGGAATTATCTCGGAGAATATCCATACAAACAAGGCGAGTCAACAGACCTCGTCTGTGACATCCCAGATTGCAGCAAAATGTACGGAGATATCTGTCCCGACACTTGAATGAAAATATTCAAGTTTTTTCAATTGTTTTAAGATCGATTTGACATTGGCGGAAATATTATACTGTTTTTTCGAACATCTTTTGTTTTTTTTAAACATTTTTGTTTCATGCTTCTGTTATTGTAGTTGAACCTAAGAACAGGGTTAACATACGATGAAATGGTGAACAAAAAAACTTGATACGTAGGTATATTAAGGTTCCTTAAACCTTAGTAGGTAGATTTTAATTGACACAACAAGATTAAGCAAACTATACAAATTGCTTTTCAGCGAGCGGGTAGCACGATAGTAGAAAATCCGTATCAGCGCAACTACGAGATGGTATTAAAATTGTATTGAACCCTGATGTAGGCCGTTTCGTCATCCCCAGCACAACCCCGAAATCAACCCTTCACCAAAGAAGAAGTGGAGACACTTACTTGATGATTCAGCAATTCGGTGTTCTGTATCCCGGTTACGACTATTTGCTGGCGAGTCACACTTATACGTAGCGTTTAGACTGTAGACACTAGTACGAATAAACTGTAGAGAATGTCCAATAAGTTCAATAAATCAATTTTTCATCACAGCACATTTGTAGTTCCAACAAGTAGGAAGAGAAGTATAAGGTTAGCACACAACCGTCACCGTAGCGCGCTGCGTGAAGTACGCGTGAAATTAAAATCTGCGCTTCGTTTGACGCAGGCGAAGCGCTTCCACAAAGGTTCAGGGAATTATTCAAAATTGTGCAAAGGAAAACAAAACGGCCAAAACATTTTTTTTCAAAATAAATTTACAATATCTCTTTAAGCCTATACAAAATTTATCTTATCTCCATCTGTTAGCTCGGCAAGTCTCCCTCCCCCCAAGTATCCAAACGACGAACACCCTCAAAAGGCACCCGTTCACGAGTTAACGCGAGATCCAGCCATCGCCCTCCATAAATATTAGAGGGAAGTGGGCGACCCGTCAACCGACGCTACCATAAGAAGACGTACTTTAGTGACAATTAATCGGGACGAAGAACTCAACGAACAAACAGGCACATTACATATGTTTTATTACAAATACTAGTAAAAACCTGTAAATGAGGGGATTATACCCAAGGTCTTTTATCGTCCAAAATATCGGATAGTTTCTAATAAGCTTTAGCACACTTTTTGCTTTTTTTATTTATTTATACGGACACACCAACAGTGTACACATATGACTTTCACTATAATAGATAATCAATAAGGTATAACAACTTATGTGCACACCAATTATGGGCATGTACAAATTGCACCATAAAAATAACAAAATAAAAACAAATAATCAAACTATTCTTTCAAATTATGTGTGATCAAGTACAGTACATTAGTGAAAACATAACTTAAATTTAAAAGGAAAGAAGAAGAGCCAGGATCTAGAAACAGTCTTTGATTTTGGAACGAACTTTGTGAAATGAGTCAAAATGAGTAATAATATCTGGTAATGTGTTACTGACAGTATCAAATTGATTTACCATACTAACAATGGGCGAGTTTTCCCTACATTAGTACGCACAAAAGGACGACTGAACACTTTAGTTACAGGATGACGTGGCAGTGTTCTGGGGACGGTAAATCTAAGTTGTTCTAAAAGTTATGGACTAAGATTATAACCACTGACAATTTTGTAAAGGAATACAACGTCCAGCAGCTTTCTACGATCGCGCAAAGAAGATAATTTAAAGAATAAAAGACGCTCATCGTAGGGTCTCCAATGTGAAATATCCTGAGATACAAAAGCGAGATGTCGGGTGAATGCACGCTGCAACCTCTCCACACGCTGAGAATGAACAGCATACCACCGGTTCCACACTGTACTGGCATACTCCAAATGACTGTTTTAAAGTGTTTAAAAGAGTACCATCTTAGTGCGCTGGTGAAATTCTTTAGTGTTACGTTTTATGAAACCTAGTAACTGTGAGGATTTTTTTACAATGGGATATACATGAGAAATGAAGTCTAATTTTTTATTAACGATAACACCCAAGTCGCGCACCCCATCAACCTGTTGTATCCCAGTACCATTCAGGACGTACGATGATGGAAATTGTTGCCTTTTTCTGGTTATTTTTATATTGTTACATTTCTTGACATTTAGGTCCATTAAATTATTATCGCACCACGCTTCAACGGTGTTTTTTTATTTTTTTTTTATTCTGGCATAAACAGTCATTATATAAAAATCAGTGCTTAGATAACAAATTACATATTTCTGTAGACAAATAATACCCAAACTAATTATAATTAAATTTTACAATGTTTCAAGCTTTGCGGCCAAAACTATAAAATAGTAAGTTTAGTTATTTTTTAAGTATAAGTAAAAGGTAAATATTACGTATGTTAAACTAAGTAATATTCTAAGTACAAGTTCACAATGGTTACAAAAATAAAAGGGAATACATTTTTTCATGCAAACTTAGTTATCCAAGGCTTTAAACAGTTTCGATTTTATTGAATTTAAAGTGTTATAAAATAAATCAATTTCATAAAAATATTGGCTATACATATTTAAACAGCGAATGGTAAAATTATTTTGTGTATAATTTCTACGGTGACGAGGTGGTACAAAAATATTTAACTTTCTGGAGGGGCGTACAGGAAGTCGTGCCTTACAAATGAAGTTTATTTTAGAGAGTAATATGGGTGAATCCAATTTATTATTAACTAATTTAAACAAGGTAACAATATCAAATTGCTTACGACGATTTTATAGAGACAAAAGTTTATAGTGAAACAAAGATTCCTTATATGACGAATGCTTACAATTATTGCGATAGTTTAAGATCTTCGACTCTTTCTATGCGATCAACATGATGTTTGTAGTAAGGATTCCACACGGTGCAAGCAAAATCTAATAAGGCCCTAATAAAAGAAAAGTACAAAGTTTTAAGAGTAACAGTTCTCATAAATTTTGGTTTTGTAATTCTGCATATTCAAGGCTTCGGAATCCCTTTTGTATAATCTGGTCGATGTGATCCACAAATGATAACTTACAGTCCACAATAACACCTAAATCGCGAATGATGCTAACTCTGTTAAGTGTATTGTTATCGAGAGTATAAGGAAAGGAAATTGATGAATTCTTACGAGTGTAAGTCATTACGTTGCATTTATCTGCATTTAAAAATAATTGATTTTCTGAGCAATACTTAGATGACGATAGTATAGCTTCTTGTAGTTTGTGACAATCAGATATTTCATGTATAATCCTAAACAGTTTAGTGTCGTCAGCATAAAGTAAATAATGTGTATCATTAAGCGCTGCCCCGATATCATTTATATATAAAGAAGAAAGTACTGGGCCTAGATGTGATCCCTGAGGTACGCCAGATGGGATAGGTAACTACAGCAGTAACCTTTCAGGCATACTGCTTGGTTACTATTGCGGATATCAGAACTCAGCCACCTGAGAAGATTTCCGTGGACACCGAGCTATTCTAACTTGTCAATAAGAATATCCTAATTAATTTTGTCGAAGGCTTTTGTCTGTGTACACGACATCCACCTGAAGGCCAGAGTTCATAGCGTTTAATACATAATCAGTGAAAGTGAGACAACTGTTTGGTGACTATTTTCTCTAATATCTTTCCAAGAATGCATAGTTTTGAAATGGGCCTATACTGTATAATTTGTTCCTTTAGACAGTTTTTCGGGATAGGAGTAATGAGTGCCTTTTTCCAAATACTTGGAAAAACTCCTGTACTAAGCGATTTTTCATAAATGATGGATATTGGCTCAAGTAACTCTCGGGCACATTTTGAAATTAAAATAGGATGTATCCCAGCAGGGCCAGCGCCTTTACGAATGTCAACGTGTAAAAGTTCTTTTTATGTATTTATTTATTTAAGATAGATCACCAACGTAATAATATCATAACATGTCAATAGTGTAAGTAAAAGTAGTTACATTTTAAATATTACCACAATTATAGATGACGACTGCATGCAAGTTTAAGTAAATGTAAACAATGAAAATTATATAAAGTAAAGTACAATAGTCAAGCGAGTAAAATAAAAAATAACAAAAAATTATTAAGATTTAAAATATCTTTCAATTTAAAGTAGATTTCGGATACAAACATAAATAAATCAGATTGTGTGAATAAAACAGAAGAAACAGTGAAACATTTTATGAGCACAAAAATGTCAAACTATGAAAAGATAAAGACATTTCAAAAATTTAATTAAAAAATAAACTTTAATTCATAATAAAAATTTAAAAATTTAATAATATGTAGTCGAAATTAATTTAAAAGTAATGATAATTAGTGCACAGGAACAAAGTCAAATCAACCTACACAAAACAAAAATTAAATACATTAAATTTAAAATAAATTTAAAAAAAAAATGGTAGTATTAAGATTTTAAGATTAGTTCTTTATTTAAATACACAGTGTTAATTTCAACTGAAGATTCATCGTCATAGGTGTATGTGTTAGAACAATTAGAAGGACTGCTAACAGGGTTAACAAAAACTGAGTGAAAATGCTCATTAAAGGTTTCGCAAATATCCCTACCGTCAGTCAATGTTTGTCCATTATAAGTCATGTTTAGTGGAATTTGACCTGAATTAGTTTTAGATTTAACGTAAGACCAGAAAAAGTTAGGATTTTGGTTTATTTTATTTTATTTTTTTATTTTAGACAAAGATATATAATACTGGAAGCTCTCACTTTCCATTCTACGTAATCTTTTTCTTAAAAGTGAGAAGACTCTGTAGTCAGCTGGGTTATTATAAATTTTCCATCTTTTGTGAAACTTACGCTTTTCCTTACTAAGCTTTACCAGTGGCCGAGTGTACCAGGGAGGATATGAGTTGTTGTGGTTATTGGTATAGTTTTTAGGAACAAATTTATCTATTATGTTATTTAAAATTCCATAAAATAATGTCACCTGTGAATTGACATCTGGCAGGGTTGAAAAGAGACTGCTCCAACTGTGTGATAGTAAATCTCTTTTGATGGACTCGAAATCTGATTTAAAAAAAAAAAAATTCTCTTTAATATTTTCTGGGAGCGGCTTAAAATTATCAATTTGCAATTCAATATCTAAAGCTTTATGATGGAGGTCCTCAGTAATCAATGGTAGTTCAGATGCAAGTACTTTAACTACTTTAACTTTAACTATTCTGTGCAAAATACCAAGTCCAGTAATCGATTATTTATATTAAATTCTTTATTATATTGATTTAATAGCGCTAAATTCATAAAATCTGAGGTTAGAAAAGAGAATGAGTCACTACAGGTACCTAAGATCATACTATTAGAATCAGTATCAAAGAGTATTATTTGTCACATTAAAGTCGCCTAGAACAAGAAATTTATCGTCAGGGTTACAATGAATTAAATTAGTTATCCTATTATAAAATGAGTTTAAGTCTGATTCATGCCTGTTACCGTGTGGACCACTAGTACAAATAATATGCAATAAAGAGTAACCTGAGAGACTACTATGGGTGCGCAGAGGTACAGTCAGCCACAACTCATCGGCCGGCGGCCGGGCGCGCCGGTCTTGGTGATCCGTCGGGCACAGTTCACGACGAATACCTACCACAATCCCACCCCCTCGAGTATATCCGCTGGAATTAATATCTCGGTCACATCTATAAACAACATAACGACTGTCAAAGTATTTGGAAGAGTAAAAGGATTCATTCAGCCAGGATTCTGTTATACATATTACATCATAATTACTATTTCAAACATACCTCGTCTTATACAAGTATATATACCTTTAATTTGATAGTTGAAATGAAACACTATAGTAATTATTTGCATGAAGAGTATTACTAATGCCTTGAACCTTACAAAAAATAATGAAATAAAAAAGTATAATGATGAAAGTCATTTAATTTTATCCAGATCACTTTCCTTAGAAATATTAATCACTTTTGATGTGTCACCTTTACGCATTAAAATTTTGCACTCGTTAATCCAAATGTACTTGTAACCCTGTTCTTTACCTAATTTGCGTGCACATCCATAAACTTGTTTATTTTGCGGAGCGAGATGGTCATTGACGTAAACCGGTTTCGATGGGCTGTCGAAGTCCAGATCAGCTGTAGAAAGCCCCCGCCGGACTCGAACTGCACTCAATAATTCACTTTTTCGCTTTCGTTGTGTAAATCTTACTATTATGTTAGGTATAGACAAAGTACATGACGTTTTTATTGCACTATTTTTTTTCATGTTGGTTTGAGTCTACGAAACGTCGAACTCGGTGAATATAATCAACGTCTTGCGGCATAATAGAAAATCCATCCTTAACCGCTATCTTGTTGAGAATTGTATTCAAGTTCTCGTTCTTAGAGAAGGGTACGCCCGAAATTTCGAGATTATTTATCCTGGCTTGTTGGTCCTTATAAGATTGCTGTTCGGAAAGCTCTGAGATTGAAGATTCGATGCGGGTCATGTTTGTTTCTAGGCGTTTCGTGGTAACCTGGATGTTTTGATTTGTTTTTTTCAACTCAGTTACTTCACATTTAATATTACTCAAATCTTGACTAAGTAAGCGTATGTTGTCATTTTGTTTATTTAGTAGATCTTCAAATGATGAAACCATCTTTTGCTGAAAATTGGAGAGTGTTTCACTAATTTCTTGGCGGAAGCCATTCACATACCTGTTTGACATATGGCAAAGTAAACTTAATACATTTAGTTTGATTTCATTGAGAAGCAAATTATTAGCTGAGAACCACTTCTCTGTTTTGGAGATGCATTCGTTCACTAATCGATGGTCAGTTTCTTGTCTTTTGATTTTAAATAAGACGGAAGTATCGTCAGCAAACAATATAACCTCGCATTGATTCTTAACCACCGATGGCAGATCATTGACATACACTAAACATAGAAAAGGACAAAGAACTGAGCCCTGGGGCACACCCATTGTCACTCCTGTCCTGATGATTTTTCTCCATTTATTGCAACTTTCTGTTTTCTATTACAAATATATGATTTAATCAAGCCAAGCGCTCGGTTTTTCATGCCGTAATGGTATGGTACGTAATGGTGCAGTTTCATGAGTTGTATAGTATGATCCACACAGTCGAAGGCCTTGGACAAGTCACCAAAAAATAATAGTATATTTCATTGATATTCAATTGGCTGGCTCATAAGATACGGCAAGCCCATAAACTTGTACGAGGATGAATTTATGTCCAGATAACCAGCACCGCAGCACCGGCATGAATAAATAAATATATTGAAGATAGTGTAGGATGGTACGTGCAAGGTTATGGGTTGTTGTTGTTTATGCACTTGACAATAGTCGATATCGTCAATAGTCAATCAATATCGACAATAGTCGACAATAGTTCGATAATAATCGAACAATGGCAATAAACCTATTATTTTTAGTAAGACCGCATTCATTCTTCCGATTGTGCTCGCGCTAGTTTGTCGTAAGCGATGTTACACCTGAGAATTTTTTTGAATTTTCGGTCATTCGTTCTTCAGCCGAAACATTTGGTTTCATTGGGTTTCAGTGATTTTGACCAGGTCGTCGGTCTCTCAGGCTCCACGATGTGTCTTCCTGGTTGTGGTATTGATACAAAAGTTCTAATAATACTTGTAAATGCGAATTTACGTTGATCCAGTAGCTGACGCCAGTGTGACTGGCTTCCCTCACTGGATAGCCACTGTATCAATGAAAACAGTTTCAAGCCAATCCAGCGACCAGTATCTAGTGTGTATAATACATAAATATCATGTATATGTAAATTGGATACCACATATGCGCAATAAATGAAAACTCATACTTGTTATCGCATTTTCTAACAGTAAACAAAAAATTAAAGAAATCGGTCCAGTAATACGGTAAAAAAATAGAGTTATAATTTTGAGCAAATTCGAACACTGTACATTTGCAGCACTAGGTCAATGAGACAATGAACTTGAATTAATGTAAAGGAACTTAGTTAGGGATATGCGACGTTGCCACGTAGTGCGTTATTTGCCTAAGCGCTTTGCTAGGCGGTGGGGATGGAATTGCGCGAGCGCAGGGAATTCCCCTGAGCGGGGCGCGTGCAGTGTGGACACACCTGTTATCGTCAGTTAGTAACCACTGTTTTGTAAAGGGAGTAATAATCGGTTAATAAATAAGTTGAAAGAGAAAATGATTCGAGATTATGTTTGTAATGTTTAGCTTTAATCACTCAGAACATAGTGCTTTTAAATTATCATAACGGTACTTAAAAGCGTTCTTATTAAAAATTATTAAGTGTAGTTAGAAATAAAATAAATAAAGAAGTAGACAGTAAAATCTTATGAGTTGTTTTTACGTGTTACGCTTAGACTGGACGAGTCGAATGGCCCCTGTTAAAATTCATAAATTAAATCGTATAAACAAAAAATAAACATTTATTATAATAGGTAGCCCATTCCTTAAACTGATTTGTTAATTGTTAATAATAATCAAAAAAAACTAATACTACTCTAATAACGCAAACATACTCTTATTTTAATGCATTGATTATCATAGTATTGATTTGATATTTGATATTGTATTGATATGATTATCATATCATAGATATTCAGATTATCATAGTTCATCCTTTTCTTAGGTGCGTAATTGTAAATAAGTATTGAATACCGACAATTGCACCGTTTGCCCTATTTATGACTTTTGTTTATTGCCAACTGGGCAGTTATGTTTCGTCACTCGTCAGTTCATTGCGACTTCCGGGCCACTGCGCATGTGCTTATTGCAGAGATTTTGATGCTCGCGCTCGCGCATTGTGCAGTAATCATTGTAAACTGTGGCTATTAGGTAGTTTAATTTATTCAGTATTTATTTTTTATGGTGAAATTGACAATAGGTGTACTTGACTTTTGTGTGTTTGTGTGCGTGTGTTTTTTTAACAATATGCCGCAACAACAGCATTTTTACAGTGCTGCAGAGTATACAGACATGACTTTAATGTATGGCGAATGTCGCCAGAATACAGTGTTAACTTTACGTACGTATCGGGAGAGATATGGTGCAACTCGCACCAGCCCTACTAGTGTCCGGACAATCTTGAGAGCTGTCCAGAGGGTCAGCTCTCAAGACAATTAGTAGTGCCCAAGTAGTGTAGTCAAGTCAAGTAAAATCAGCCCATAGTGCGCAACACTCATGGCGGAGTTGCTCCCCGTCACGATTCATCCTCTTTGGAACAAAGAGTCTTAGACCATTTTGATCGCAACTCAACCTGCAGCCTTAGACAAGCTGGGCGTGTTTTTAGAGTGAGCCATAGAACAATACATAAAGTGCTGATAAGGGACAAACTACGTCCTTATAAATATCGACAGGTGCAGGCGCTGCTTCCTCGTGATAAGCCGATTAGAGTTTTACTGCCACTGGGTACTAGAAAAAATAGCTCAAGATCCACGTTTCTTATCAAATTTGTTTTGGACAGACGAGAGCACGTTTACTCGCAATGGCATATGGAACCGATAAATCATGCGTCATTGGAGCCATACAGATCCTCACTTATTTAGAGAGTCAGCTTATAAATACCGGTACTCCGGTAATGTTTGGGCAGGCATTCATGGAAACTAAATAATCTGTCCTGTCTTTATCGACGGAAACCTAAATGCTCAGAAGTTTCTAGATCTGCTTAACGGTCCAATATCTGAATATTTAGATGGATTATCTGTGGCAGCTAATTTGCGTGTATGGTTCCAGTTAGACGGAGCTCCTCCGCACTCCGTACTCCTTGCGAGAGAGCGGCTTAACACCATGTTCTTCGCACAATGGATTGGGCGTTATGGCCCCCACAAATGGCCAGCGCGGTCACCCGATATCACTCCTCTCGACTTTTTTTTATGGGGATTCATTAAAAATGAAGTTTACTCGCGGATCTTCGAAAGCGAAGTGGAACTGCGCAGGCGTATTTTGGCCGCTTTTAATAAATTAAAAGTCATGGCCTCCGATCCTGAGCGGAATCTGATGAGCAGAGTTCGGAACAACATTTTTAGGCGATGTAACATGTGTCAAGAACGTGGTGGACATTTTGAAAATTTGAACATTTAATACACATTTTTCACACCTCTTTTTTTTAACTACTGCGCCATTATTGGGTTTACTTTCAGTTCAGTTAAATCGTGACGAAATAAAAAAGTGCGGTTAAAAAATAAACAGTAAGTGATTTTTTTTCATTACATCGCAAACCGTCAAACAACAATCAAATGATGGCGGCGCCATGCTCAATCGCGCCATTTGTGTGCATCGTTGCCGCTCTTCTGCTGAGGTTAAGGTACGTTGTCTAAACAGAGTGTTATACTTGTACAGCATTTACTTCGAAATTTTTTTTGTTTGAAAATGACAGTTATTTAATTTGCGGTTTTTCGTTTAATATTCCATCGTGTTATATTTCTGTGGACTATTATTACTTGTGGTTTCATTTATTGCCCATAAGTGGTATCCAAACTGTATAATACAAATGGTCTACGCAGCTCACTACAACATACAAGCAGAAGAGTCACCAATGTAATTTTAAATGTAATTTGTAACTAAAAATGTTTCTAGAATAAAACAAAAATTGTACCACCTCGTGTTTGATTGAAAAAAGCAATACAATCTAACTCTAGATTCTTAATTTAAAAAAATCTTTTTTTGTATCAGGGACATATAAAACTAACTTAAGAGCTGCGCAAACGTGGACACAGACGTAGACACTATTTGTGTCTAGTTGCTCCCACGGGGAAAAAGTGTTCGGTCCAGGTAAACTGGTCCACTGTTGGTGAAAGTAAAAGTTGCCAAATAAAGACACAAACAACATAAAAGTTTCAAACAAATGTACTACGCAAATTATGGTATCTTGTGGTGAGCCGTGTCTGTAACAGACAACCGGCGACTGTGTCCGGATGCCGTTACTGGCCGGACAAAGCGACTACGGTTCATGTGATGGAGTGCTATGTCAGCAACAAAAATTGTCCACGTGTGCACCGCGCCTTAGCGAATTAATAAATAAATACTGTAATGGTCGATTCAGTCCTTTAAACGAATACCAATTGCTACATAAAATTAATAGAAAAATCGAAAACTTTTAAAATGTTGTTAAAGTTTATTGTGTACAAAAAGTACTTTTAGCATGGATACGTCAAAATTAATTTTTAAGTCAACTATTAGAATTGTATGCAAGTCATGGCTAGAGTTGAAAATTACGAAAGTTTCGAGGTAACTTACCGGTAAGTTTCCTGAAACTTACCAAAATAAGGTAATTTAAGTAACTTTTAAAAATTATGATTTTACTTACAAATATGCAACGGCAGCTTATTTAAACTACTTTTTGTCTACTTGTTTTTTAACTCCTAGGTAAGTTTCCCGAAGTTTTACTCTGCCAGTTACAGACCTAAGTAGTAGATAGTAGACACCTACCGACTTATAATGCATAAAAAAAGACTAAACGATGTAAGTATCTATTACTTATAAAGAATCCCAAAACATAAGATTTTTAAAACGAACGTATATTTATACTATAGAATTATTCGAAAACAAATTAGAATATAACATATAAGCATAAGCTAAGTGACGTTATATTTTTTTTAAGTGCAGGGTATACGAATTCATTGTTACTTTGCGTACTTCAAACTTTTAGGTAACTTTCGCGAAACTTCCCTTCGAATAGGACACCTTCGAAGTAATTTTCAACACTAGTCGTGGCCAAACCATAGCATTGTTCAGTTCATGAAATGTTCGACCATTTGACGACCGGTGACCAACTAAATTTGACGAAATCGCTGAATTGCAAACGTTTCATGATACGGTCATAAACGTTTGGACATATCGTGAATTTTTTTCTTACAACCTACGAGCCCCAGTGCAAAAGAGTTCGTCTAGTCATACATTGGAAAGGTTGCCTGTTTTCAACTTAACTACATTTTCATAAAACAAGCCTTTGAAAAAAAAAATAGTACAGGGTAAAATTCTTCATTTCATTGTTGTTAATCAGGCACTTTTAAAGAAAAACTTGTTTTACTAAAATATGTATTTATGGGCACATTAATTGGCGACTACGATACGACTAACTCAAAACAGTTCGTCTAGATTTTAATCAATGCTAAAAATTCTACCTGTGTCAATTGAAAAATTAGTATTTTCGATTTGAAAATAGAAAAAATCTCTCACATGATGCGTCACTGTCGTTTCCAAATATCTAAAAACCATAATTTCATGCAATTTTATCATTATTTTCAAACAAAATGGCTCGCGTAAAAACCGGAAAAGGCTCCTATTGACAAAGAAGTAAGAAAAATAATTATTCTTAGCCCCAATAATGGCAAACCTGCTTACCAAGCAGCCAAGGACTTCTCCCTGCCAAGATCGACAGTTCAGACTGGTGTGAATATTGCTATCCTCACTGCGGGGTAGTGGTAACTGGAAAATCTTAAATCATTCCCGAATAGAAAAACACTCTCGGCACGACTAAGCACTGGCCTTATATGCTTTCCTGCGGCGAATCCAGGCAGAGGGTCCCTTGATTCGTACAAATTTGTCTAAAAGTTCCTACCGTTTAAGTAAGTGCGTAGAGGTTGTGTCGACTGGAAAAGCGGGGAGGATCTTCAGCGGTGCGGTATGCAGGAAGTGCGCAGGGAAAAAAGCCTCAGGTTCCGAGAGATCCGAACTGAGGACAGTAAGTGGATGGGAATTGAGCAGAGATCTTACTTGCACGACTACTGTCGAAAGCTCTCCAAAGGTGAAAATTTGTGTAACAGTAGAATACGAAATTGCGAATATAAAATCAATGCGATAACGAACGGTAAATGTGTTAAGGACCATTTTGACGAGTTTGGACTGGAGAAGAGCTGCGTATACCTCCAGTCGTGCGAGAGAAATTACCTTAATAGGTGCGAATTTAGATTTAGCAGTCACTAACGTAACCGTGCGCGAACTTGGAGTAGAGACACGTAGATATGCCACTGCACCATATGCCTTTTCACTAGCATCTGCAAATCCAAGTATGACTGCTGAGCATTGGTCAACGACACCAATGTGGCGTGAGAATCTCAAACGAGATAATAATGGTAATTCGATGACATATTTATTCCATAATTTAGTAATATGCAGTGGAGGAACAGAGTCCCAATCGATTTTTAAAATAAATAATTCTTTGATTAAAAGTTTAGCGAATAAAACAACAGGAGCTACAAGTCCCAACACATCGTACAAACGAGCGACAGAAGATAACATGTTCCTTTTAGAACAAGGGCGATTGTCAGTATTGACAAAGAAAGCGAAAGCGTCTTCAGAAGGAAGCCAGTGAAGTCCTAAAATTTTTATAGTGTCACATTTGTCCAAATCAACACTCTGCGCGAGTCGGAGAGCCTCAAGAATATGCTCCAGAACTTCTGACGAATTGCTGGGCCACTTGCCAAGATCAAAGCCCCCGCCTTGAACAGATCAATCAATTGACGGGAGGCCTCAACGGCACAATCTACACTCTCGAAAGAGCTGGCCACGTCATCCATGTAAAGATCTCTTTTTGTTTGTTTTGATTGTTGATAAATTTTATCGCACTCTGATTATCAACATTTAAAGTAATACATTTAAAATTTTCACCTAACTCTAACAATAGTTGCTGCAACACCATATAATTTCCTTGGCAGCTTCACAAGCAGCCACAATTTCTGCCTCAGTGGTGGAGAGAGCAATGGTCTTTTGTTTCTGACTGGACCAAGTGATTGGACCTCCATTCAACATAAAAATATAGCCTGTAGTAGACTTACATGTATCCAAATCACCAGCAAAATCGGCATCTGAATATCCATTAAGATCATTGTTTTCTCCATATTTTATACATAAATGTTTAGTATTTTTTAGGTATTTCAATACACGTTTTACAGCATTCACATGTTGTAGACCTGGATTGTTTACATATCTACTTAACATATTTACAGCAAATGAAATGTCTGGCCTTGAAACAGAACTCAAAAATAATAAACAACCTATAGCTTCTCTATAAGGAAAATTAACAACATTTTCATCTACATTTTTCGTTAAAATAACATTGACATCTGCTGGGGTGCTGACTGGATTAGCAGTATTCATACAGAACTCATTAATAATTTGTTTTATATAATTTTCTTGATTAATATAAATACAACTATTTTTCTTCTCAATTTTCATGCCTACAAAATATTATACCCTATTATTTCTTTAATTAACTGTTTATTTGAAGATATTACAAGAGCATCGTCTACATAAATTATAAGAAATACTTTTGACTGTTCAAAAATTCCAACATAAATACAATTATCTGCCTGAGATTGTACAAAACCATATTTCATTAAAAACTCTGTGAACCTCTTGTTCCAGCATCTAGATGCTTGCTTCAAGCCATAAAGAGATTTATTTTATTTTAATACAACATTTTTATTAATTGGCAAACCTTCAGGTATTTCTATGAAAATATTTTCTTCCAGGTACCCATTAAGAAACGCAGTTTTAACATCAAATTGTTGGATTTCTAAATTATGCTTTGCAGCTAAAGAAAGTATGATTCTTATGGAATCATACCTTGTTGTGGGAGAAAATGTTTCCTGATAATCAATATCCTTGATTTGATTAAAACCATGTGCACATAACCGAGCTTTATAGCGCACTATTTCATTAATCTCATTTTTCTTCATAGTAAAAATCCACCTGGTGGTAAGAGTTCGCTGATGAGTTCTCTTCACAGCAGTCCATGTATTATTTTCTTTGTGAGCTAACAATTCTTCTTGAATAGCTTTAGACCATTCACTTTTCTGTGGATTACTAATTGCTTCAGCATATGTTTGAGGAACTGAAAAATTCTACAATATTTGCCTCAAAGTTTATATTATTTCGTGGTCTCAAATTTATGTTCCGTGACACTAAATCTTCTAAATCTTGAGACGGTTCATATGGTGAATCATAACTGTTACAACTCACCAAGCTGTCTTCATTGTCAGTTGATGAATTATTATTCAAGGTATTATCTATATTACTAACATGGTGTTCAATCTGGTTATCATTTACTGTATAACTTTTGTTTATCTTCATATCTTCATCCATAAAACTTATTTCAGAAATATTTTTTTTTGATTTAGGAACTTGATTTTCATCAAACAAAACATTTCTTGACACTTGTATTTTCCTTGTATTAACATTATACATTCTATAGTTGTTAAAGTCATAGCCAACTAATATCATCTTTTCACTTTTCTTGTCTAATTTTGTTCTTAATTGGTCTGGAATATGTACATAACCAATACTTCCAAATACCTTCACATGGCTTTACTGGGGTTTGATTCCATTCCACAGTTCAAAAGGTGTTTTATTAGGAGTTTGTGCAGAAGAGGTTCTATTCAATAGATAGACTGCACAATTAACCGCTTCAGCCCATAGGAACAATGGTACATCTCGAGCATACAACATAGAACGTGCACTCTCTACTATAGTCCTATTTTCCCTTTCAACACGCCCATTTTGTTCAGGAGTGTATGGTGCAGTGCGCTCTTGAATTATCCCTTCCTTATCCAAATATTCTTGGAATGCTTTATTAATGTACTCAGTACCATTGTCAGTATGCAATGTTCTAACACTGTGCATAAATTTGTTTTTGATAATAGCATTATATTTCTTAAACATTTCCAAGACATCACTCTTGTTTTTGATAAAATATACATGCCTGTAACTTGTAGCAGCATCCTTAAACAACACAAAGTATTTCATACCTTGAATTGATGGGCAACTCATAGGGCCGCATACATCACTGTATATTAAGTCACCTGACTGTAGTTCTCCTCGCTTAGATTTCTGAAATGGAAACTTGCACTGCTTTCCATATGCACATGCCTCACATACAAAGTCACTTTGTCCATTGTCATTTAGTTTTAAGCCTTCAACCACACTATTTGCACTCATGTTTTTAATTTGTTTCAGATTAATGTGTCCAAGTCTTTCATGCCACATTCTAATGTCATTTTGATTATTTTGCACTATGTTACAAGTTTCTGGAACCACTGTTTTAATGTTTAACTGATACAAATTGTTTTCTGTAATTTTAGCACTCATTACAACTACATTGTCTTTGTAAATTAAAGCACTTATATTCTTCTTGATAATAGAATAGGATTTTCTAATTATTACACCTTCTGAAAACAGGTTTCTTCTTAAACTTGGCACAAATAATACATCATGCAGTTCACTTGTCTCCCACTGTCCATTGACATATCTTTGTATTAATATTTTGCCGATGCCAGAGACTTCTACTGACTGCTTGTTTCCCAATGTCAATGTTTTCTGGTTACAATCATACAGTTCCATAAAGTAGTCCTTTCTAAATGTCATGTGCGCAGAGGCCCCACTATCTAGAATCCATGTATTCTCTTCTGCATTATTTGCATTATTCTCTACATAAAATGCTAACATATCTGCACCTTCTTGTTGAGGTTTTCTAAATTTGTTTTTTCTAGGAGCACGACATTCCTTAGAAAAGTGGCCTCGTTTTCCACAATTATAGCATTCAAACCTATGTTTGTTTGGCTTATTTTGATTTGTACTACCTTTACATGGCATTGGTTCGTTTGGTTTTGATTTTGACTTCCATCCTTTATTAGCAACAAGGAGAGCAGTCTCTTGTTCTTCTTCACCTGCTAAACTTGCTTCTTCATCTAACAGACGAGCAGTTAAATTCACAATAGTTTGTTGCTTTGAGTCTAATGACATCCACGCTTGCCGCAGTGATCTGTACTTGGATGGCAATGTTCCCAATATTTTAGTTATGATGGCCATGTCACTAACAGACTCCCCACTCTCTTTTAACTGTTTAGCTAGGGTTTCAACCTTAGAAATATGTTGTGCCACATTGTCACTTGGTGACATTTTGTACTGATAGAACTTTTCATGTATTAACATTTTGCAAAGTTCACTTTTTTGCTCATATATTGATTCGAGTTTCGACATTATTTCTTTGGCTGTTTCACAATTTTCTATCAAAGTAATTTGTTTGAATACCATAGACGAGGTTATAATGTACATAGCCATGCCATCATTTTTCAACCATTCGGCACTATTTTGTTCTGGTCTTTGTGCTTGAATATCAATTCCTTTTGCCTTTAAAGCGCATTTTATTTGGAACTTCCACTGGCGAAAGTTATTTCCATCAAACTTTTCTAACTGCATTGACCGCGTGGTGGGATCCATCTTGATTTTTATATTCAAGGAGTTACAACTTTTCTTTGCCGTACTTATTCTTTGCTCCTTTGGCTGAGTGTCCTGGGCCCATAACCTGTTCGGTTAGGGGTTTATTTTGAGATAAAACAAGGATTTCTGTAATCTTCTTTATTATGCGTAATTACTTGAAGACGGCAAGAACACAAGTTATATGTCAGACAAACGGAAGTGACAGAGAACTAAAACTATAGTATTAATACGTTAGAACAACACACCAAGTAACAAGCACAGATAGTGCTGCCATCTAGTTCCAAAGTTAAATTTTCCAAATTCTCAACATAAAGCGTCAATAGCGAATGAAGCAAGAGAGTTGAACTTCGACCTGAGGGATAACTGGACTGAACCTCGAACTACCTGTGCGGTACCCCCTATACCTTGGACAGTGACAGAAGGCGCATTGCGATTAGGACGTAAGCCTAATTTTCTACAGCATTTCACAGTAACGTAATGTTTTTGCGAACCTGGATCTAATAAACAGCGAATTATATGTTCACGGCCATCATGAGCAACGGCGTAAACTTGAACAGTGGCTAAGACCTCAGTCTTAGCGAGCGAAAGATGAGAAGACGTTGACGACAATGTGCACAAAGCGACTTTGTCCGATTGCGGTTGATGTTGTGAGGATTGCGGTTTATCCGCGGGAGGATTTGAGCGAACGCGGTTATAAGCGGTATGATCCTGAGAAGGAACCAAATGGTGCGGTTGCGCATTTAACGCAGACGAAGTACTATCTCCAAAGTGCAGCAAGGTATGATGTCTAGCATTCCACTTGCGGCAAGAAGAAGCAGATTTACAAGTACCAACTGAATGGTGCGGACTCAAACAATTGTTACACAGTTTGTGGAGTTTTGCGAATTTATATCGATCGTGCGGTGCGAGTTGACGAAATTGCTGACAACTATAAATATGATGCGGTTCGCCGTGGCAGCATAAGCATTTGCCACGGGGCGGTTGCGTAGAAACAAAAGCAGAATGCGTACGAGCGGAAGCAGGCGGTGAGGAGCGCGCGCCGGGGTTGCCAACACCACCGCCGCCGCGTGTCGTAGCCGTGCGCTGCAGGATCTTCACCTGCTCGTTCACAAACGTAACGAAGCTATCGTAAGATGGCTTTGCGTCTTTCGATCCCCGAAGTGAGGACTCATAAGCCCTAGCGGTTTCTGTGTCTAATAATTTTAATCCCATATAAACGAACAAAAAGTCCTGTAGGTTATCGACCTTTAGTTGTTTGAGCGCGGAGATCAACGTGGTATATTTATCTATAAATTTTTCCAAGTTAATAGCGGACGAACTAATTAACGGTTTTAATAAAAATAATGAATTTAGGTAAGAAGTAGCTAAGACGCGGTTGTCCTGGTACTTGTCTATCAAAGCGTTCCAAATAATTTGGTTAATTGGTAAATTTGGGTAATTGTCCGCGGAGGGAATAAGACCGGCACAAATATTTGAAGCCTTCCCAGTGAAATGACTAACTAAGTAATGAATGCGTTCCGAGTCCGGTAAACTGTTGTTGTCATGGATGACGCGTTTAAATATTTCATGAAAATATGGAAAGTTCTGAATTTCACCGTCGAACACGGGAAGCGTAATCCGCGGGATTTTCACTAAGTTCGGAACGGATTGATTACTGTCGGAATGAAGCAGAGCGGAAGCAGAAGCGGGAGTGCACGCTGCGGCACTCTTTCGATCTACGCGTTCGAGCATCGACTTAATGAAATAAAACATTTCATCAAACGTAGTGAGCGATTGGTAGTTAACTTCGTAAGACGAATCCTGTTCTAAGCGATACAAGTTAGGTTGATCAACTATCTGTATGTATTCACTTCTAAGTTGATCTATCAAGCGAGCTTGAGCGACAAATGTACTGCGTGACTTTTCACTGCGTAAATCTGAAATAAGATCGAATGTACGTTGTAAAGAATTAAAGTATTGAGCGCGCTTAGCTTCATACAATTTAATTTTGTTCGATATTTCTGCCATCTTAACGATAAATATTTTTAGAAATAAAATATAAATTAAAAGTTCAAAATAAAGTCGACAATGTTTTATTAACAGTAAATGAAATAAAATATACCTAATGCAAAACACATTGAAGTAAACAGTATTAACTATATAACGTTATATTATTTGATATTATATTATATGTCAGTACGACATTTATTTAAAACAAAAATACCTAAACAGGTGCGTTACGAAATTTATTAAAGGAACAAATAAATTCGAAAATCAAACAAGCGAAACCGTGAGCGTATATAGTATAGCAAGTAAATAGCGAACGAGCAAAGGAATGTACCTACAACGCGAAATTGGGTACAAGAAATACCTAAATAGGTGCGTTATAAAGTTTATAAAACAAACAAATTTGTAAATCAGCGGGTGAAACCGTGAGCGAATATTGTATAGCGAGTATATAGCGAGCGATGGAATGTTCCTACAGTGCGAAGATGAGAACAAAAATACCTATAAATACATAGGTGCATAGCGAAATAGAAACTGAATAACAGTATTTAGTGCGAATATTAAATATAAAAACTGTGGTCCATTCCATAAACGAACATATATATTTTTTTATATATAAAATTTGTAATATAACCCATTAAAACAAGAAAATCCCAGTAAATATATATCGGCGCAACTACAACAGCTCGTCTAGAACAATTAAGTTTGATCATTTGATTGTCCTAAAAATTAGGTTATAAACCATAAGTTGATTGTTTTTGAGTTGATTACGATGTAAAATAATTGTACTCGTAACTTTACATTAATTATTGTAATTTCAATTGTTAGCCTAAAAACTTGTGAACACCTGCACGTGTGCCAAGTCCTATAAATACGGTCGCACTGTAGCGCTCGTTACTCGCTCAGATGAAGGCTGAGTGGCAAAAATGCACGAGCCGACAGGGGTTTTTTAGTGGGTATGGTCCTGGTAGGCGTCGGGACGAGTCCCACATAACTTTGGAATCGCGCCAGAGTATGCGTCAGGGCATTTTTATCCTCCTGCCCTTCCCGCGGAGGGGAACAAAAAAAAAAAAAAAAAGCGCTCGTTAGAGTCGCACTCTGATCACTGTACAGTACGGACCTCCCTGTGACATTGTTACGCTGCCCGTTGAATAAACAAATCTTTTAAGAATCCTTACGAAGTTTTCTTTTGAAGACCCACAATGAGCAATCATTATGAAGATAACAATTGTGACGTCAGTAATGCTGACGTCACACTTTTTAAAAACACTCTGAAGGTACCTCCTTAGTCATATATAAACATGGATTAAATGTAGTATTAATACGAAGTATATATATGTATTAAAATAGTAGAATGTATGTATTAAGGTTCGACGGGTCAGCGCTGTGCGTTAAGAATTTAATATTTTATTGTAAGATTTCGAATCACCGTCGAATCACGGGGCGTTGTTCACTTTGGAACAAAATCGAATAAAACAATGTAAATGCGATATATTTTTATGAAATATGAATAGATTAAGCGTTACTGTGTAATAATAAAGCAGCAGTTTTAGGTATTGTAATGAAATAACTATATTTTAAAAGATTTCATTTACGTTGCGTGAATACGATTGAAGCAATAAACACTTTTATTATCTAAGCAATAAGGTTCAATGTCCCATGCGCAAAATTTTAATTATATTAAAAGAATTATATTTTAATAGTCGAAGAGACTGAAAAGATTTAAATATCCAGGGTCGTAAGGACCAAAAATTATGGCGTGAATATTGCTATCCACACTGCGGGGTAGTGGACTGTATTTAATAGATGGCTATTTAAATCATTCCCGAATAGAAAAACACTCTCGGCACGACTAAGCACTGACCTTATATGCCTTCCTGCGGCGAATCCAGACAGAAGGTCCCTTGCTTCGAATACCAGCACTGACACCTCACAAGATCTTTGATTCACAACGATTGTTCAGGGTTATTTCTTGTAATAAGTTATATTTTCGTGGAGCGGCCGGCGCGCGCGCGGTAAGGGATGCGAAGAAATTATACGAATGTTCACTAGGCAGCGCTGATGCTCCTGACAGTGACATTTGTCACAAGCGCGGTAAAGTTTATGCTGGTCGGTTTGTAGGTACTAATCCACCATCATTCAACCAGCAAGGAAACAAAATGTGGTTCAGCGTGCCCAGTAGTGCGATAAGAGTGTAATTAAATTATAAATTAAAAGTAATGCGAAATATTAAGAAACGGCCAAATCACAGACCATCACCGAACATCACCTGAAAAATAGCACGGTTGAATGTTGAAGAAACCTGGTCGGCCGCGAATCACAAGCGAAGCTAATAATCGAGTTTTAAGGAAAATCATTAAAAAGAATCGCTGGAGAACTTACCTTGAAGTGGAGAGAGATGATTCACATAGATGTTTCTGTCGATACCTGCAAGAGGGTCATAAAACGATTGGGCTATGGATTTTATACTGCTAAAGACAAACCTTTATTCACGCCTCTCCAAAAAAGAAAAGGCTGAAATTCGCTAAAGATCATGAAAATTGGACTGCAGACAGATTTCGTGGATCGGTAATGATATGGGGCTGCATGTCAGCACAATGTCTGGGTCGTCTACATTTTGTAGAAGGAATTGTTAAAGCAGTAGAGTACCAAAACATTCTGGAAACAAGTCTCATGCTCTCGATTCCAACGTTGCTTGGTTTGCAACTTGCAACCAAGGCTTGGTTTAATCGGAATTAGAATTAGAATTTATTTATTTGCCAGAATGTGGTATAACAAGCTCAATATACAGTATTATTCTAAAGTACGAAAACACATTCACTCAGTCTGAGCATGCAAACATATTTTATAATAAAAATGAATAATTATTATTTAATATAATTAAATTAACAGTACCTATTTCATTAAAAATTTTTTTTCATTTCAATTCAAAATTTATAATTTATACATAAGTTACATGTATATTATAATAAAATGTCAAATACTTACAATTAAAAATGTCAGAATACAATGTATGTTCTCAGAATAAAAATACAATCAAAAATATCAAATAAAATTTAAAATGCCAAGTACAATTAAAAATGTCAGAATACAATTTTATGTTCTCAAAATAATAATACAATCAAAAATATCAAATAAAATTTAAAATGTCAAGTACAATAAAAAATGTCAGAATACAATTTATGTTCTCAAAATAACAATACAATCAAAAATATCAAATAAAATTTTTAAATGACAAGTACAATTAAATATGTCAGAATACAATTTATGTTCTCAAAATAATAATACAATCAAAAATATCAAATAAAATTTAAAATGTCAAGTACAATTAAAAATGTCAGAATACAATTTTATGTTTTAAGAATATATGCAAATGAAAATATCTTTAATTAATTGCTTAAATAATTAAATATTCAACAACGCTATATAAACAATTTTGGACCAACCAAGCTTTTAATTTACGTTTAAATTTAATCTATGGAAGGGACTTTATATCAGTGGGAAGTTTGTTAAAAATTCGTATTGCCATTAAACGACAATTTTGGTCACGCATAGCTGTGCGAATTTATTACTAGACGGTTTGGGCGCCTACAACTACGAATTCTCGAGTATCATATAAATAGGCAAACAGTTCTGGATGGCATTTAACAAAAACACATATAGCATATATGTATAAAGAAGGGACTGTTAAAATTTTAAGTTGTTTAAATAATAGCCGACACGAGACAGTATTTTCAACATCCTACATTGCTACTTTTTCAGCAATAAAAACTCCACTCATGTAGCTACAATCACCCCATAATATTATACCATATCTAAGAATGGAACAGATATTTCCATGATAGGCTTGTAGTGCAGTTTCTTTGCCAGCAGTTTTACTCAGCTTCCATAAAACGTAAGCGAACGAATTTATTTTATTACACAGCTTAGACGTATGCTGTTCCCAAGTGCACCTATCATCCAGTATTAATCCTAAGAAGGAGACGCTATTTGTTTCGTTTATTTGCTCACCTTTATGGCTTATTGCGAGGTTCTTTTTGTTTCCATTTTTGTTTAAAAACTGGTATATTTCGTTTTGTTAATACTTATTTTCATAACAAATTGTAATGTCACATCAAGTTCTCTATTATAGTTATTTATGTTTGCACAAGGTATTATAACCGATTATACTTAATATTGTCAGGGAGGTCATTTATGTACATCAAAAATAGAAGTGGACCAAGGATACTGCCCTGTGGCACACGTAGTTGTTAATTTTAAGTTAAAACTTATATAAATTAAACTTGAAGTTAGTCATTAATTACTACCAAAATACCTAATTATCAGAATAATATTTATAAATAAACAAAAGCATGCAAAATAATTATTTATTTATCCCGGCTATGAAAAAAGATATTATAACTTTATAAGACTTAAATCTTAGAACTTGGACCACACGTCATTTTAAATCTACCGTCAAAGTATTGTATATGTATAAGGGACAGCGATGTTGAAATTGATCGAATATTGTTTCAAAACTGATAATTGTACTAGACGTTATGTATTTCTACCCACCCTACAATACAATTTTTTTTTCTGTGCTTTTTGATTCGAGCCTGTAAATTGTTTGTTGATTTTTAGGCCTTTGATTCATATAAATTTATATAGTTGTACTCATGGTACTTTTTACGTCGTAATAATCTTAGTATAGATGATTATTAAGTTTTAAAATACATCTAATGATAAAGTATCGTGGAAAAATATTGTTCAAAAGAGATGGCCAAAAAAAACCCAGGTTCGACAGAAACGAAATGTATGCCAATAGATTCGACTATTATTAGTGTTTGACGTAACCAAAAGGGTAACCCCAAAATCGGTATAGTTTAAGAGCAATTAGCCAATAAAAATAGTAGAAAAGCCGGAGATTTAGTTATGAGTGATTAAGCACGATGTCGTGAAACATTGTAATAAAAGTAAACAAATATCCAAATCTTATCAATGTGAGACATATCTAATATGATAAACAATAAGATTTTAACAATCTCTGTGTTTTATAATAGTTGTTTTTGTTGTTTCTGTAATTGTATCTATTGTTTGGCGCTCCCTTTAAGTTAGCAACCAACCGAGTACATAATAATACATTAAAACAAAGGAATCCAATTAAAAAAGAAAGAGTGACATAGCTTATCCTTACTCCATCAGAAACAAAGGCGTTATTTGCCAGATTTGGCACTTTTTACCTACGCGCTTACTCGAACTGTAACGAACAAACACGAGAATAAGAATGATCGTCGCGAGCAATCGTAAATCATCCGTATAAGATTCCTTTTAGCTTGGCTTCGTATGTTTCTTCGATCTTTTGTTGGCGCGAGCGGCTTGGGTAGGTAACCGACATTTCAATTTGCAGTCCTTCGTTTCCTTTCGTTGAGATCTGTGCGTTCTGTTTTACTCCGTCGATTTTTTAACTGACCCCTGCTATTAGTGTACTGGACACCGATTATTCTTAGTGATTTGATACTCTCGCGCGTTTTACTGGACTTTGATTTTCTCTGTGATTAGATATTGTTTAAAATGGCTGAAAGTAACCGCTGTGTTTTGTGTCCTCGGTCTGTTCGACAAAGGCGACAGCATATTCTGTCACTCGAGTTTTTAAATTCATATCGAGACTTCGTCGAGCATATTTTTTCCACTTTAGAAACGCCACAAGAAGTAAGTACTTTAATTACTCATTAAACAGTATGTAAAGTATTGAATAATTTAGCCTAATAGTTTCAAAAGGAACTAGCTTAAAATAATGCGTATGTATGAAGAAAAAAAGATTTTATATTCTCAATAATAAAACATAAAAAAATCTAGATAGATATGTACATGTAAGTTAATGAATGCGAGACTAACGAGGGTATGTTTTTCATTTATTTCAGATTTTATTCGATTTCATTGATAATTGCGAGAACTCCGAGCTGTGCCCAATACAATGAAATTATATCTTTTAAGCTACTGTCATTTATACATACCACCTCTGGCCCGAATCTGTATAAACCACTTGAGGAACCTGACTTGGGATGACTTATCAGAAAACATCACAAGCCGTCAAGACCAATTCAGAGGCGAGAACTTATGTGATATAGTGGAGTTATACACAAAGGCTCTAGAAAAAAAAGTCCCTCGATTTTGAAGATATCCATGAAATGAATCCGAACGAATTTCATTCTTAGACTGGTATAAGTCACCAACACACCTTCATTACAAGATTTCTCTAACCCAAATACAATCTTGGGCATTTATTTATGCAAACTAAGAAGTGGTATACATAACCGCCGACTGGTACCGGTTTTCGGTTTACCCAGGTCAACTATACAATTAAAAATAAAACAAGCAAGAAAATGTCTTAAACGAGACTTTGTTCCCCGCCATCTCGGATTCGACCATATTTCCCGTAATGAAGTTATTGACAGAAATAGAATTATACCAAATCATATTTTTGGAAACCAAGATAAAACAAAAGCTATTATTATTTTAGATGGTGCTTATTTGTTTATACAAAAAAGCTCAAACTTTTTATTTCAGAGGATGAGCTATAGTCTTCATAAATACACCAATCTCGTGAAACCCTTCATGATTGTGTGTGCAGATGGGTATATTTTAGAAGTTACAGGACCATACTGTGCTAGAACGTCCGATGCTACAATATTGCGTCAGATATTAGACAACCATAATGAACATTGGAAGAAGTTCCCATACGATGGTATTTTGAAGAAGGCAACGTGATGGTTTTAGGTTTTTTAGGTTTTAGGCATATGCTGAGGATTGTGGATTTACCGTCTACACGCCACAATCATTAAGTAGACACGAAACTCAACTCAGTACTGAAGCTGCAAACAAATCAAGACTAGTCACATTGGTTAGATGGGTTGTAGAAACAGTTAACGGAAAAATAAAAAGAGATTTTAAAATATTTAGACATCGCTATTTTAACAATACTTTACCCAATGCAATCACAGCATTTAGAAACGCTGCAGCACTTATCAATGCTACTCAAGAAACATATAGCGACAGCCATCTTACAGCAAACTTTATCGAAATGATCGACAGAAACATAAACAAACGCACAAAGAAAGGTTACATTCAACAGGCTGGAGGTAGCGCATCCTGATTTAACAGATTTTCCCAGAATGACATTAGATGAGCTGTCGATATTTGCAATTGGTACATACCATCTGAAATTGGCTAGATCGTACTGCGAACATGTAAGAAATACAGGATTTTATGCAATAGAGGTTTATAGACATACTGAGAGAGTTGCTCTTAATGCTGAAGAAGAAAATACTTCAATAAGATGCAGAACTCATTCAAGGCACGTTACAACAAAAACATATTTTTGTTATGTGCTATATAATCGTCATGCAGTCTATGAATACTATTGTACTTGTATACATGGGCGCCGTACTTTAGGTAGTTGTGCCCATATTATAAGTATAATATATTATCTTGCTTGGGCCAGACATCAAGGTGATATAATTCAGCCTGCGCCATTTTTAGATGAAGTATGTATAGATTTAGAAAATCTTTGATTGAATAATAAAATAAAATAATAATAAAACAACTGATTGTTTTTCTTTTTATCTGTAGTAGTAGAAAAACCAAAAATACTATAGTTAAAATAAAAATAAAATATAACGAAATCTCCAATTTTCGCACTTATTTTTGTTGGTCTATAGCTCTTAAACTACATCGATTTTGGGGTTGCCCTTTGGGTAACGATCAAAATGTATCATTGTTAAAACATTCACATACATTTCATTCTTGTCGATTCTGGGTTTTTGTTTCATACATTTTTAGCCATCTCCTTTATTTACAGAAATCCACAAAGATATATATTTGTTTTACCTTTATTATTTTGATCATTATTTTAATTAATATGGGGGCGAGGACCTGGTGTACCGTAATACAGGATTTAACCTACTTCGGGCACCAGCTCCTCACTATACTAGATTTTACTAAAAATAGCCATATATGTGTAGCTTATGAATTGTTTCAATATTAAGTATGTTGTGAGGAGAAATAAAACAAACTAAACTCAACTTATTTAATAAAAATAAAATACGTTGTACAATACCTGCACAATGTATTTGCAATACTCGATAAAATTAAACATTAACATGTCATGTTCGTAAAAAAAAAAATGTTTTTTATATTTTTGATGGAAAAGTTACTGCCGTTTGTTGTTCGTCTAAGTTTCAGACTTCAACATATTGTTGTTTTCGGTTGAAAAAATAAGATTTTATCCATTCATGTGCTAGACCTCTAATCCCGTATCGTTGACATTTGAGAAGAAGCAAGTTATGCGAAACATGGTCGAAGGCTTTACTCATGTCATAAAACATTGTAGTTACCGGCACACAATCATCCATGCATTCAATAATTTGGTCAATCTGTAAAAATGAAGCTAATGTTGTAGCTTTCCCCTTTTGAAAACCATTTTGTTCTTTTTTTATGATTTTATTTTTGTTAATAAAATTAAGTAACCTGTATTGCATTGCCTTTTAAAATATTTCTGACCATTCATAATTTTTTTTGATTTTTTTGATTTATAAATGTCAATAGGGTACAAAAACATTGTAGAATTATTTAAGGAGTTATTATTTAGCAATGAATTGTCAATATTAATATTATTATTAAGTTTATAAAATAGTCATTAAAATAATTTGCAATGTCCGACGGGTTATCTAAAGTTTTGTTGTTCATGTCCTTAATAGTATTTATAAAGTCTGTGTTAGTTGTTTGTCCAATTTTATCGCGTATGACGTCCCATGATGCTTTTATTTTTTTTAGCTTTAAGTGCAAAATTTGAAATGGTTAGTTTTTTCGATTGTAAAATACATTTTTTTAGTAACCTATTGTAATTTCGGTACTTATTTTTACTCACTTGACTAGGGTACTTATAATAGTGAAAAAGCATCAATCTTTTTGTTTTTGTAGATTTTTTTAGCCCTGCTGATAACAATGGTAATTTTTTACTTTCTGTGGAATGCTTTTACCTTGATTAATGGAAAACAAAGATCATAAAACATCTTGAAATTTGTCTGCAAAACGCAAATGCCACGTACCACGACAAAGCCCCTAAGCATGATTTAATTTTTTTTTAATTTTCATTACTGAAATCTCTTTTATGGGTCATTCTACGATAAGAGGCTTTGAGTCCATAGAGGCTACGGCCAAGCGAAAAATTTGGAGATTTTTGTTGAAACGCATATATTACGATGCTAGTCCCTTTTACGAACACATTCACGCGAGGGCAAGTCACTTTATACATATTTAGCTACTTTTTAGAAGGCCAGGGTAGAAAAATTTTTGGCCAGGGGAGAGACTTTGAAGTAGTAAAACAATGAATAAAATCAACTTTTATAAAACACTGAAGTAACCTTAATTATTATTGCAGTATCATTAATCAGCCTTTCTTCTAAATCTAAATCTAGAGCATCTTTAGGGTAATATTATGATAAAATTAACATGAACAGGTACTAGAGCCTTTAAGTGGTAATCAGACATGTGATAAGACATTTTTATTCTATCTTACTCTTACTACATCTTTCAATAAATCAACAATTTTTTTCAAAACATAAACCAAAATAAAAACAATATCAAGAAAAATGGCATTCTCCTACCTACATTAAAAAATTTGTTTAGCCCTTAACCACCTAACGGCGATCACAGTGACACCAGTCGTTTTTGTTTTTTTAATTCTTCCGTTATTATGCGAGCTATGCGTCTGTGAGTTCATCTACTTTATCCCCCCGCTCCTAAGGACGCACTGTGCGCTCGATCGCTTCACACGTTCGCGCGTTTAAGTGTTACAGGTAATTATGTTCTGTTTGCGGTCATGGTGACCGCCATTAGGTGGTTACGAAATTTTTTATAAAATCTATTCTTTTTTATTTTTACTATTCGCACAAATACGGCCTAAAAATTATGTGTATAACTGATGCATGCAGTGGATATCTTCTCGGTGCTTACATCCAATTGAGAAAAGACTCTGATAGGCAAGGCTTACCAGTTGAATACCGAGGACTGAACAAACCGACACGGTCTGTGTTGAGATTGGTGTCTTCCATAGAGGGTACCCACAGAAATGTGACTAATGACAATTGGTTCACTTCAGTGGAGCTGATGAATATGCTAAAACGAAACAGCTGACACTAGTACAGGTACCCTGAAGAGAAACAAACGCGAAATCCTGCCACAATTTCTCCCCAGCCGCCGTCGAGAAGTCGGATCGTCAATTTTTGGGTTCACATCAGATGCAGCCTTGGTGTCTTATGTACCAAAACCGAATAAATCAGTACTTGTCCTATTCAGTATGCATCACACACCAACCCTTGATCCAAACACGCAGAAACCGGAAATGATTATGTTTTATAACAGCACCAAAGGTGGCGTATCTACATTATCTATTTTCTTTTTATTTTTATTTCTGGTCTAGCATATCTATGCTAGACCAGAAATGTGCCTGACCTGTCTACTCAAATTCTCGGTGAACCCAACGATGGCCTATGGCGATATTTTATAGCATGCTGGACATTGCTGGTGCAAATTCATACATCGTAAGTAATATGAACCAAGCTCAGACGAAGGTGCGAAGACTCAATTTCATAAAGCAGTTGGCTGAAGATCTTGTAAAACCTCATTTGGAACGACGTTTGAACAAGCCCGGCTTACATCGAGAACTTCAAGGCGCCATTCGCCGCATACTGAAGATAGACCATGAGCCTAGCACATCCTCAACTGATAACATCGAAAAGTTTGAAACCAGGAAGACTTGCTCAACTTGTGATGCTAAAAAAAAACGCAAAACATATCGCAAGTGTTTCAAATGTAAAAAACCCATTTGCGTTGAGTGTTTGCAAAAGATGTGCACAAACTGTCGTCAAAATTTGTAACTGTTAACCCATTGCAATTTTATTAAAAAAAGTGATTTGATTGTACCATTAATAGTTTTATATAGTAGGTTATACATTAGAGTGTCAAATATGAGAAGATTTTATTAGGTTTCTCTCATAGTTACTTGTCAGATCTCAGATTTTGTATAATGTCTAGATTTAGCACTCAAATGTTTATGTTAATTATAAGTATTGATTATTAATAGTATCAGTGTTCTGTTTCAAAGTTTAATAAGTTCATTAAAATAAAAAACAATTAATGTTACGATATGTCTTTCATTTATGTCATTATTATTATTTATTTCATATAAAAAAAATTAAATAATAAGCGGACACCATGACCGCCGTTAGGTGGTAGTGTAACTAAAAAACATGTTAGGTGGCTAAGGGTTAAGTAATGCACTGAATAGGCATCCTAGTAAGTCTGTTTTTTTATGCCATATATTTGATATTATTACAGATCATGGCACCACGAAAAAAGGTAACACGTGAAGAACGTTTGATAGCGTAATGCAGATTTGAAAATTCAACATCTATTACAATGAATAGTTCTTCTCGACTAAACATATACGATGATAACATACAAACTACAACTTTAAACTTCAATTTAAAGTAAAAGCAAACATCTCACTTATTACTGTTAAAAAAATATAAACGTTTAAAAATTACTACCCTCGCAGAAGTGACGTTACGTCACTAGGACACAATTAACTGAACAATTATGTCAAAACAAATAAAGCACGAAATCATACATTTCTGAAACAAATATTAATTATAGTAGCAAATAAATATATTAAGAGGTACAATAAAATTTCTTAATTCTAAATATAACTGTACTATTAATCAGACTTTTTAATAACAGTCATCTTATCACTATTAATTAGGCGAAGTTTCGCGTTCAATCAATAGTTGATCCATCACGTATGGCATTTAAAAAATATAATTAAGCAATAATCAACTGTATCAAATTCTTTTACTTATCTCTAAAACAGATTTGGTGAACACTCTTAAAAAACTTAAACAATTGTTAAATTTCCAGGTTAATCTGGGGCGTTCAACGGCGTCATTGCAATTATCCATAGAACTTTACTATTAATTAGGCGTTTTAATCACATCATTGTACCCGTATGGTATTTAAATCTAATTACGTAATAATCAACAGAAGCAAACACCAATTCTTTTACTTATCCTAATTATCATTATGCTCATACTAATTTTGTAAACACTTTGAACAATCACTGCCACATTCCCAGGAAAATCAGGAAGTCTTTAACGCTGCGGTTACAATAGTTGTTTTCCCTGAATGTGGCTTTGTAGACTATAGGTACAATAAAAATTAAATGGGATCATTATAAAAAGTTTCATAGTATCTTAGCACGAGATTGGCCTGCAATAATTGCAATAAATCACGCTTTTTGCGTTCTGTAATTGGTATTTTTGAAGTGTAAGCTTGCTTCAAGGGAATTTCATCAATTCTTCGATTGCCTCTATTGCCGCGTAATTTTTTCAGTTGAACAATAGCTTTTGCTTCCTCCCAGTTTTCGGTTTTGGTAATTTTCACAATTCTTGGTGAATTTAATACTTTTGATGTCACCAGTTTTGATAACATCGCCATTGACATTTTTCGCCATATTAAAGTTCATGTTCTCCTCAAGTGATTTCAAATCGAAGAAATCGTCATAATTCATTTCATTTACGACAAATGGTTTGCCAGTCTTTTTGGCCCCACGAATTAGGGTAATGTATTGGTCAGGAACATAAATAGATCCAGCATTTTTGGCTCTAGTTATAGATTTTTCTATTACTGAATGCGCTGCGTCGCCTTCATTTTGCGTGTGGCCACGAATCAAAAAGTTGTGTTGAATTGAGTTTATATTGAAGTGACTCACTGCATAGTGGTACATTGCAAAAACAAATCGATTTTTTTGCTGACCAGAGCAATTATCTGTATAAATAATGACAACACAGCCTGGTTTTTCAAATGCAATCTGCTCCAGGTATTTGTATACACACGACCCTATTTCGATGGCTCCTCTATTGCCCAACCCTTCGTGCTAAAAATAGCAGGTTGTTTCTTGCTTGTTTGCATTAGAAATTGTAAAATTGTAACAATTAAGTCTTGATTTGTAGTAAAAAGAGCTTGATTTACCAACAGGGCAGGGTAACACCGCTTGTAAGTCATAGGTGAAAACAATTGTGTTGTCGTCAGGTTCATGACATCTTTTCATATCCCTGTCTTTTTCATGTCTACTGAAGCTTTTTTCTTCCTGATGTAAGTTGAAGCTGTCCCGTAATTTATTATTTTCTTCTTCAAAGGCATTTTCGCATGCTTCGCACTCTTCGCAACGATCTTTTTTGGGTTTGAAAAATCCAATGTTAAAATCTTGGTTCAAAATCCGTGAGTAGGCGTCGTAGTTTACAATAGTCTTGTTTTGTTGCTTTTGAATTTCGGAATAATTTTTGTGCAATTCTGCGACTGTCAAACCGCCATCAATGAATTGTCTACTAGTATTAGCCCTGAGATAGTGACTTTCAACCCTTGGAATCGATTCGATATGATCCTTTACTGCTTGTATAACTTCATGTTGCAATTTAAATTGTTTTCCGTGTTTTCCTCGTTTATCAGGTGGAATAAAGCCATCATTCCGTGCTTTGCCATCGATAACAGTCCGTATAATCCGTTGTGTGATACCCAAAGTGTTGATCAGAAAAGTTTTACAGACGCGGATCTCCTTATTCTCATTAAGCAAGTAATATGCAGTGTTTTCTTTTCTGTCGTACATTTTGTTAGTTTTTATGTGGCGGTAAGCACATTTTAGTGTTCTAGTACAAGCATTTAAAAAACCCCGTTGCCTTTCTACGCTCTCCAACTTCCAGTAAAAATCAAATATTTCCGACCTTTTTTGTTCAGTAAATTTTGCAGCACAGAACAACCGACATTTTGAAGTACATGTAGGTCCCATTGTTTTACCTTGATTTACTTTTTTGGTGTTTACTGAGATATAAGTTTGACCAGAATTTTTCAGTCGCTTAGCAACATTTTTTTTCCATGTCCGACAGATTTCGCGTACGCTTTCTGCCTCTTGGTTTAGTTAGAGGTTGCGCTGGTTGCTTATGCTCGTGAACAAGACTCTCATCATTATTTTCATCAGGAGTATCACTGGAACTGCTACTTGAACTACTACTGGAGCTACTGCTGGAACTACTACTCGAGCTTCTGCTGGACCTTTTACTGGAGCTACTGCATGAAGACGACCTTGCACGAGGGCCAGGCATGTATTCATCTCCTAAATCAGTGCCGGAGAAATCGCCTGTTGGGAAGTCAAAACCTTCTTGTTTATTTGTTTCATTAGTGGCAAATAAAATAGACGAAGAGTTACTGGGGTTCTCTAGAGCAGTTTCGTCCTGCTCTGGAGTAGTTGTTGTTGGGTCATCTAGATTGGCTGGTGCTTCTTGCATCTCGGAATTTTTATGATGATACAGAGTATGTTTTTGTTCAAAATGTGGTATCTTCGTAGAGTTGGCTAAATCTTGCAGTTCAACCGACCTTTGATTGCCACGTGATAGCGCAAGTTGCACAAGTTTTTTGCTGCGTTGGTTCATTTTAGGTCTGAAAGAAACAAAATACCTACATAATGATAAAAATTGGTAAAGAAAACAAATATAATAGCTTCAAAGTAAGCAAAGGCTTGTGTTATGGGATACCATGTAGCAAACTTCTTCTAGAAGGAAACTTGAATATAAATACATAAATAGGTACACATCCACACCCGAGACATTTTATTTTTTATTAATGCTCCGTGCGGGGTTTGAACCCGCGACCTCACGAGTCGCACGATTGACGCCTTAACTTCTGCGCTACGGAGGTCGTCATATAATAACAAAATAAACGATCGGCTGATTTATCCATATTAAGTATTAAGTAATTCTAAAGTAAGCTGGGTAAGCAATGACAATTGGATCTATCACCGAGTAACATATCAATGTACTTGTTAGGTTGAACTTTATGTTTGCATTTTTAAGTCTCAAATGCCTCCATTGACCTTATTATTTTTATTGTCTAAGACAAAATAATATCTTATTGATTGCTTAAAGATATCAAACGATTATGTCGGAACAATTATCATAAAAATTTTAAATTAGTATAAAATAAAAACGTTATTCCTTACTATACTGGAGCAATATTGTCACAACTGTTAATCTAACTTTATACCATACAATTCAAAGACAAATCTTTGGAAACAACGTCACTACTTACACAAGTGTCATTGCTGTTTCAAGATACAAGCGTCACAACTAACAAGTGTCGTTATTGCTCCAAAAACATAAAAATAAATTGTCACAATTACCTTAGTAACGTTGTAGCTTCAGGAGACTGCTTCTTGTGCGGGGCGCCGCGCGCAACTGACCAATGAAACGTTGTTTCTCCCAGTGGCGTCCAGATTCGCACCAAATCCATAACGACACTACTGCCCGCACGCGGAAAGTATGCGTATTACACAAGCGGCAATAATGCACCGAGTAAAGAGGTAGATTAGGTGTATTTCTCATACTCAGTTCAGTTTTGACAAAAATTGCATAAATGACATTATAGCACCGTATGTGCGAATTATAATACACCCTTCTTTAACATATTTTTTTTACCGCAATTATTAATACGTGTCCGAGAACTTTTATAGAAGTTAGCTATATCTGATTTAGTTTGCACAACCATCTCATGATCCACATTATCTTCCCTGGTCAGTAAGTATCTACCCTGGCAGTTATAGCGCCAGGAGGGGAAAGATGCCAGGGTAGATGTTTTCTTGACAAATTTAAGATTACTAGTTGACATACATTTATAATAGGTTCATAATTTATCACTCATCAACTATTACAGTATTGTTTAATTAATGCAGTAAACCCAAATACGCTAAGTCACTTTATTTTCATTTTACGATTTACCAGTGGAGAGACTCAATCACCTTGCGAAAGCACTGCAACATACGGTCGCGTCGCGGCAACTGACCAATAACAGAAATCTAACGGCTCGCGTGTTTAGCGTTGCTAACTTCACGTTGATGCACGACCTGGAGCCGTGTTGGGAGTTTGTGCGTCTAATATTGACAGGGTTTATATAATATAATACTATATAAAATATAATATAACACGCAAAAAAAGCTGGACAAAAAAAAGGTCGCAAATTATTGACACTAAACAAATATTGTGGTATGCTACCTTCAGAATACTTAAATATGTTTAAGTGTGTGGTAACTATAGTTTAATTTGGCAACTGCCACAAATAAAGTATATTTTGCGTGTATGTTTAACTAAAAACGTCACGGGGACAGGCCAGGGTAGAGATTTTTTCATACTTAAATATAACGAATTTCTAGGAAAATACGTCTAATAAGACTGTCAATCATAAGTAATGCAAAAAATACACGAAGATGCCGTGATTTATTGCATAAAATACACGAAGATGCCGTGAGTTATTGCATAAAATGACAATACATAGAATAAAATACCTATTTTACAATACTTGCCGCTCACTTTACCTCTTATCGTAGAATCACCCTTATATTGATACCAATATTTAGGTAATATTTTGATTGGATTTCGCTCGAACGAAAGAGACTGACCTGTGTTGTGGTCTGAGTGGAATCAGTTCCCTACAATGGAGTGGCCGTCAAGTAGTCCAGATTGGTCACCGATTGAGACCCTATAGTGGAAAATGAAGAAATTGCTGCGCAAGTATCCAGCAAGGTCTAAAAGCAATCTAAATGAAAAAATTCAATCTGGGACTAAATAACTAAACAACAATCTGAAGAATTGGTAGCAACGCTGCCACGAAGAATAAAGGCCGTGATGGATCCTACAGGTGACGCCAGAGTGGTAGACGATCTATTTTGCCCTGTTGAATGCGATGGACGAAGTTTATGGTACCCCAAGAATTTATTATATGTATTTTATTTAAATAGGGAAATGTTTTGTTACTTTTTAAAATTGTTTTTTTTTTCAATTTCAAAACCACTAAAGTTAAATTATTTAAATTTTACTTCGAATATTAGACACTTGTAATATTTGGCACTAGACGAACTCTTTTGCATTGGGGCTCGTATAGTGATGGTGATGCGGCAGCACCATTATGTAAATGAAGCTAATAAATAGTACAAAACAGGCAAAAAAGGTTAAGAAAAACGACGTGTTTGATATATCAGCTTATTATACTATCCACGAAATCAAAGGAACCATTTTACGTTATTGTTAGCGACGCGACATGAAATGGATTCGGCATAATAGGGACATAGCCATTCAAATAGTTTTGTAAATAACGCTAGTCCACGCCCTCTCTACTTGCGCCCGTCCTCGGATAGGTGGTTATTTTCGAGTGTGACGTAAGCAAGTACTAATAAGATTCTTAAAGGAAATTAGGATGTTATAGGAACCTAGGTATAGGTATATTTTGAATTCTATTTTGATAACATTGATTTATGGTTGAATTGATGATGTTTGTGTTTAATAAAGTTCTTAGAGATTTCATTGGTATAATATAAGCATAATATGAGAAGCTTTATGTATGTTTTGGATGGAAATTAGACCTAGGTTATTTGTCAAATACTGATTTGTTTAGATTTGTCATAATTATGGTAATTTTATGGTTATTTCGTATCAGATTAGGTACATAATGGTAGATATAACGTTATTATATATAGGTTCATATAATAAAGTACGCATTTGAAGTAATAAATGACGTAATATGGTTAGATATTTTCTCGTTGAATAACTACGTAATTATAGGGTTTATTGTTATGGTTTATTGATAATAATGTGTAAATTGCTTTCTTTTATTGAAATGTAATAGTTATTTTCATGGTGTTTTACGTATTTGAATGGAATAACGAGAAAACTTTTGTTGTTGTATATGTTCCTAATTGGTAGTTATATCTTGTTTATGTTAAAAACTAATTGTAATTAGAATGTTTGCATAATTTGATAATGTAAAATGATAAAATTACGTTTGTAACCGTTTCGCCTTAGGTACAATGTTAGGCTAAGTAAGTAGTCTGCCGGCGCAAACGGTATTTTGAGATGGTCTTTGTTCAAGAAAGTTTTTTGTATTTAATTTTATCAAATTGATATTTATGTAAACATATAGGAATCGTTTCGCTCTATTATTTGAATATAATATTGTAATAGTTTTGCTTAATAGTTTGAAAGATAATTCGATGTAAAGTTTAGAATCCAAGTAAAACTTAAGTGTAATTAGGTGCTAATTGCACAAACGCGCCAGCCAATCAGAGCGCTGGAATTATTTAGGGCGAAATTTGTATAAAAGGCGCACGCCGAGCTTTGGAAGTCAGTTCGGTGCCCACAAGCAAGAAAACAACATCTAATAAGAAGAAAGAAATAGTTCGGTGCCTGCAGCGAAGAAAACAACAACTAACAAGAAGAAAGAAAAAGTCTAAGAAGAAAAGTTCAGAAGAATCCAACTAGAAGAAAGTGTGAAAGGAAGGTGAAGACCCAAGAAGACGTAAGCGCTGTTCGGTGTATCCGGAGGCCAGTGAAGAGGTCTGAAGAAAGAAACTGAACTACAGGAACGATTGCGGTTCATAGGCTTGTTTAAACTTAAGGTTTATTTTGTATCCGCAATAAACGTTCATACTTTGAAGACGTGTTGTTTTCACTGCGCTCCAACCTGCACTCGATCAAGTCGGGTGTCACTCCGTGGTTCGTCAGGTCGTGGTGTCTTCGGAGCTTCGAAGGGTACACACTACGGCGGCATCTTCTCCAGCCGGCGCAAAACTCCGCAACAGTTATGATTATTTAATTTTATTTAAACTTGGCCATTTCATGAAGTAGGCAGCAACGCATTTGGTGGCCATAGCATCAAACAATATCTTATCATTGATCTGGCCAAGCCACATCATGATGTGGCCAATGACTGTCGATCATTGTCAAAATTCTTATGTTATGAAATTATCGAATATTTTCTGATGTGGTCAATGCTACGGGAATTTAAATAAAACAGTAAATTCAAACTCCACCTTTATTTGCTTTACATACTTCAATCACATGTTTAAAATATAAATATTATGGAATAGATAACCACAGCTTAGAGTTGTTAACATGTTTATATCCTTAATAATGCATGGGCCTTATAAATCTGTTCGAATTACATCTACCACACAAGACATTTCAAATTTCACATACACATGCAATTTAAACATATTTCCACTTTTATGACAAACAATAAGTTAAAATATAAAACTAAAAGGTTTGGTCGTTTGTAATCAGTTTCTAATACTAAGAGATGATTTCAATACAATTTTGTATCATTTCACTTTTATCTAACTAAAATTAAATAACTACAAAAACGTAACTAAATCCTGCCAAAAAGGATTTGTGTAAGAAACATTGAAGTCATTTATGCAAAAGGCTCGACTTGGTTTTTGGGCAAACATAAAATACAAACTGATCTTCTAATATTGCATTATATAGCAGAAAGATCTTTTTTTTAATCGCAATTTATTCAAATACGTATTGTAATCTGTCAAAAAGCGTCACAAACCGATTGTTTAATCGGATTCAATTAAAGACATGCTATTCCTGCAATGTACATTAAATTCAAATTCGATTTTTAGAATTGCAATAAACTGTAAATTCCTCATTGTGATAAACAAAAAGCATTTTAAGAATACAATTTTAAAAACTATTGTAACTATGGTTATTACATCATAAAGTCTACAAATAAAAAATCTGTAGAGTAAAAAAATAAATGGGAAATATATTCCACCTGTCATTATGAAAACGAATTAACTAATAAATTAAATACCTTTATTCGTTAAAACACGTGATTTTTAAACATATATTTTTTACTAACGCTGATTCTATTACTTTCATTCCGAACAACAAAGACTTTTTGGTCTGGTTTTGAAATTGCATATTCCTGTTTTTATTTATTACTTTTATAGTAAAATGAATAAGTACAGCATTCAATCTTTGTCTTTATCGTCACTTTCAGGTGACACAGAAGATAAGACTCACCAATTCAAAATAGGGACAAACCCTTTGTGTTAAGAACTAAATTTCAAAAAGCTGTTCAGCTTATTGATGTCTCTATTCATTGGCATACAAAAGAAAAGGATGTCTGCCAACATACGTTTAAAAATGACTGGTATTAACAATCAAGGGACGTAATTATAGAATTGTTCTAATTGGTGCTAGGGCTGTCGGTACCGCTACCACTATTTTCTGTATTAGCGAGTATGGTTTTAGTGTTTTTCGCATTTTTTTTAGCAGATTTGCTTAGTGTCGCTACTTCTTTTAGCAAGTTTTGTATTTTGGTGTTCATCAAGTTGAATTTAGTTTCGTTAAGTCGCTCCTTGTTTTTCATCTCGTTGCGTAACTCAGTTGTGTGTGTTAAGTTCTGCGCCTTTAATTCAGTTATCTGAAATTTATTTATATTTATATTAAAATAAAGCTTATTATTATGGAAGAGTGTCGGTGGCGCAGCAAGTAAGGCGCCGGCTTCTTAGCGATCTGAATTTATGGGTGTTGTGGAATCTAATACCTCTCCCTCAAAGCTAGAGCAACCCATTTCAGAATTTGATATGGTTGTAATGGATTTTTTTAACATTACTAAAATCATACGAATACAAGGCAGTTATAACGTACGAGGGTGGATTGAAAAGTTCGCGGCCTAAATAAGAAAACACAGGAAAAATGCAATTTTTAAAATTTATTTTTCTCTACAATGTTTCTGTCTATTGTTTCTCTTCTCCTAGGTCACAGTACTTAGTCCAGCGGTCCTCCCGGTCCAGCCTTTAAGCCATTTAAATAGAAGGTCTCGTCAAGGTCTTAAAAAAAGGCATTTACGGCCACTTTAACCTCCTCATTGGTAGAAAATTTCATTCCACCTAAGTGTTTTTTAGTTTTGGAAATAGGTGGAAGTCAGAAAGTGCCAAGTCAGTTAAATAAGGGGGATAAGGAAGCAATCCGAAATCACAATTCACTATTTGAGCCATCGATTCTGTAGATGTGTGAACACGAGCATTTTCCTGATGAAACAAAACTTTCTTGGTCAACAATTCTGGTCTTTTACTTTATTTCTTCTTAACGACGTAATAGTGTATGCAGAATTTATAGTTTGACCTCTTTCTAAGTAATCAACCAAGATGACACCCTTAGAATCCCTGAAAACCGATGCCATTACCTTGTTTACTTAAAAACACACCTTGGCTGTCTTGGGGGTCGAAGATCCGGGTCTCTTCCATTGTTTGGATTCAGGAGTATAGTGATGAACCTCTGTCCATAGTAACAAACCTTGCCGAAAATTTGTTTGGATCAGCTAGAAAATGCTCTAAACAGTCTCAAGAAATCGTGAGCCGAGTTCGTTTCGGTTCAACTGAAAGGAGCCGCGGAACCCATCTTGCAGACATCTTGTAGAGCCCTAATTCGTTAACGATCATGTTTCGTGTACGTTCATATGAAATCCCTAGAGCTTCAGCGATCTCAGATACCTTCAATCTTCTGTCTCCCATGATGAGATCACATATTTTTTCAATGTTTTCCGAAGTCGTAGCTGTAGAAGGCCGTCCAGAGCGGGGGTCATCTTTGATGCTCTCTCGCGTCCACGTTTAAATTCAGCTGTCCACTTTTTCATCATTGTATACGACGGAGCAGATGTTCCTATAGTAGCCACCATATCTTCATGAATCTGCTTTGGAGTTAAGTGTTTCTTGTGGAGGTATTTGATCACGGCACGGTGGTCTAAACTATCCATTTTAAAAATTAATGAAACTTACTCTCACTTAATATTCAATAAAATAAATAATTACGCATGTATCTCAGAGAAAAATTGCACAGAGACTGACAAAGAGTCTAGGTTTCATAAGGGTAGTTTTATGATAATATGACAACGCCATCTATGTTAGGCCACGAACTTTTCAATCCACCCTCGTATTTTTTATGATTACTTTTAATAGTCTTTGAATCTCAAGCATTCTGGTATAAAAGTTACATCTCTATGGCAATCAATTTAAAAGTTTTTTTATTTTTTATGAAGGTTCACCAACAATTGTTCACACATTCATAACTTACTTAGTTTGACACAGTCACTTACAAGTAAACACTACATGCTTATCTATAACTATTGTTTGTTCTGGTTGTTTACTATTGTTGCTTATCTACTACGAGAGAGATACCTTTTTATTACTTATAATTTATAAAAGTACATTTCAAACAATCTACCAGTATATAATATAACATACAATATCCCTGAAAAAAGCTCTGATTAAACCATGGATTGGATGGTTTAAAACATTGTTGCGAAACAACTACCACTCGATACTTTCAGAGTAAATGCATAAGGTGCAATGCACCAAAATGCAACATTGCTGAAACTGGACGTGTATTTTTAAAATAAAAACCTACGCTTTGTTAAAGTCTTATAGTTGTTCCTTAAAGAAAAAATTAAGTTTAAGGTAATAACATTATTTCAAGTAATAAAGAAAAATATTTCTTTTAATACAACACAATATAAGTAGGCGTCTCTTATTAAGCTCAAGGGCCTGTGGCAGGCGGCAACACTCTTCTATAGTTAAGAGTACATCAAGAAATACATAACAATCAAGATAAAATTATGGTTTGACAAAATCTCACATTATTTAAACACGAATTCATTAAAAAGTTAAATAGTGAGTGAGCCAACACATTTGATGTATGTGTGTGTGTGTGTCAAGTATACAATAACACGAATAATATAATGGAGGAGTAAAACTTTTTCATGAACAATAAAAAGTTATTAAATGATAGGTGTGTTGTTAATGTAGTTACAATGATTATATTTTTATTGCTTTTAGGAAGTTCATATCGCGTAAATAAATTTCACTCAGTTATTTTTTTGCGTCCGATTGACTTGTACTAACTAAACTAGCAGGGTACAAAGTGCATTTTTAGTTTGTTTGTAAGTTTCAGTAGTATAATGTTTGGTATAGATCGCGCCAAACTTCTAGTCCCCTCTGAACAAAGTACGAGTCGCGTCGCACTAACGCATTTTAGGTGTCAGCGGGACGAAACCGGGAGAAGGGGAAGGGCCCTGCCCCCCGCGCTGTACCGATCTTACTTACGAATGTTCATTAGTGTGCGTTCAGAGTTCTTGGAACCGTATACGTTTGTTAGTTTTCGCTGCAAAGTATAGTGAACTCCGGAAATACAGTTTTGTTATATTAGATTTGTTAAGTTTTCGTTTTGTTATCTTGTTGTTGTGTTTTGATTCTTTTATTTTGGTTGCGTCAAGCCAGAAAAATGATTTATGATGTTTTTAAGTTTAGGGATACTCACCCTTGCTCAAGCAGATCATTGAGTGGGTTTTTTGAAGGTGTAAAAGCCATTTTGATGTTTTTCTCATTAAATTATTTAAAAAAATGTTTATCTATCTTTTCTCATCCCTTTTATAATTTATATTTAATGACGATAATAAATCTCGACTTAATTATAACCACTTATGTCAGAAAAGAACTAATATGAATATAACAATGATGGGTTAAGTGACTGACTGTACTATTACACAGATGCTATATTACGTGCATATTTTGACTATATTTGTTTATGCTCGCGACCCTTGTCTATTATAAATACTATAAATTGACCCATAATAAAAAAATAAAAAAAAAGTTAGTATTTATTAAACAAGCATAAAATATCATTTGACTGACTGTACACTTGCGCGAAACGTCTTGCAACAACTTCAGAGGGGACTAGAAGTTTGGCGCGACCTTTGTTTCTTTACTACAAATTTGTCTACCAAATTTGTTTTTTTACGTAATTCTTTTTTGACCAACTGAGCAACACGGTGTAACATCGAAGTAGTGATTAACTTGTTTATTATACGTCGCCAAGCATTACTATTTATTCATACCAATAAATAATGTTAAAAATACATAGTAAAATAGATGTAGAACATCTTACGAAAGATACAGTCAAGACACCAATGAAAAGATTCACATTCATTCATATTTTGTTGAAATGTTTTTATGGAAAAATTATATCGATATTGAAAGAACTGCGAGGTCTGCTTAAGGGTCTTTCTATGTGTGTATGTGTGAGTGCCTCAATTCGAGCGTTTAGGTAGTTACATTACAGCTTTAGCTTATATACTGTGATTCTTTGGTAATTTAGCCAAGTAAATAAAAACTAGCATAAAATACAGAAATAAATAATAATAGTGCTGTTATCCATATCCAACACAACTGACATCACTTTCGTCGTTTCGTTGGCTTGGACGACTAGTAAGTTTTAGATCATGTGACTGTTATTTATCTTGTAAAAAAAATGAACACTCAAGTCACAATTGTTTTATTCATGATTATTTTTACGAAAACGTCATAAGTTTCGAAATCGTAATTCCGTACATATGATACATGAGTAAGTTATCAACCAAAAAGGCACATTTTTTTTGTCTCATTATTATAACCATAAGACAGATAACCCCCAAAATTCATAATAAAACAGAATACATACCAATTTATCTTTCGCTAGCAGCTCATTGTCCTTCTGTTGAACTTTCTTTTGCAGGCTTGCGATGGTTTCCTTCAGCTGAGTGATCGCAACCACGTGGTCGGAACTGTTCGGATCGAATTCTCCGGAAAACACTGGAATTCATAAAAATATTTGTTAGGAAATTGAAGGTATCATGAGAACATATTACTTCTTAAGATTACTACTTTTTACGAAATGAAAGACACCCTATTTTGTATACCCTGACAATATAAAACCTACCTACTAAATTCATGAAAGCGAAACGTGCGAATAATCTTACTTTGAAATTTTCACGTAAGTAAGTATGTCTCACTTGCGACGTGATAAAGATTTTGAATTTGAAATAAGCCCACTTTAGGCCAGAAACGGTGTTTCTAATGTTGAAAAGAATACTTGTAGCATGGCATGACAGAAATTTTGATTACATTTTTCAATTAAACTAAAAAAAAATTATTAATATGAATGTAAATTCTTTTTTGCAAATAACAAAACATGATACTCCATATACTCGAAACCGTCGATCGAATTATGAATTAATTAATAGAAAAAAATATACATATAATTTCTTCAGAATTTTTAATCTAGGTATAGTATAGAATCATGTACAAACACAATATATCTTTTTTTACATTTCTCAGTATGTCCAACACCTTTGTATAATAATAATGAATTACCATGAATGAATTACTGATTGTATTATTATAACCCATTTAAAGGTGATTAGTGACCAAACACATTGCATGTAAGTAAAAAAAATATCTTCATTTTGTATCTAAAATACGAAGAAACTTTTGCTTGACTTTACTTTTGTATTCATTCCCTCCCGTTGACGAAGGGACTGTCTAACTTTGTGCAGTAAGCCCACAAAATAATTACACATTGTACAGTATGTTAAATATGATAGCACATGTATCCAAGAGGAATATATATCTATGCATACTCGTCTTCATCACTATTAAACAACTAACCTGTAGTTAGAGGACAAATCAAATGTTCAATAAAGGAAACTTTTCTAAACACCTTGTCTCAGATTCAACTGGTCTGGCATCACTAAATATTAGGTAATGATATTTATAAAAATTGTTATATTTCAATATTGACTAATGTTGCCCAATATAGAGTTCAGTTAGAACTGCCTTTGCACCTGATATATCCGGATATATACTAGAGGAATAAAAGCCATCTTTTCCCTTAACCCAAACTCAACCTTGTTAAAATGGTTATTACGTTAGTCAAAATATAACTCACTGGAGTCCTGCCCCAGGCGAGATCTTAACAGAAGAAACCCTACTGCCTCAATAACAGTAACAATTTTCGAATAAAACATAATATCATACCTTGTAAAGGATTCAACTTGGTTTTCTTCTCAAGTGGCTGGCTCAAATCATTGAGTGAGTCGCTCGCATTGATTGATTTCGCCATGTCCGACTTACGTTTGTCTTTGTGACCGCTTTTTGATCTGGAACATAATGAGATAGTATTATCTTTTATGCTACAATTCGGATCCGTATTGAACGTGAACTGGATAGTTTATATCATAATCTTTAATTATTTAAAACTCTTTTAAGAGTTATATAAAATGATGTCAAACATCAAAGGGAGTGCAAGGGGTCATGTAAGTATCACATTTTTATTACTTCATACAATCGTCAAATGAAAACTCTTATACAGATTAGGCTCCTCTAAAAACATTAGACTCCTGATATTTTATTTATAATAGCTTAAGAAACTAATATTAATTATAGATAGTTTCAAATTAATAAAAATGAACATATAAATGAGTATATTATTTAACATAATAATTATAAATTAAAATATAAATGGTTCCGGGTTTGACATCAACACAGGCCGCCATATTGAAAAATACATTAAAATCGCAGTGCATGATGAAACTTCGGCGACACTCTAAAGAACACAAAAATATAAGCCACCATACACTAGCTAAAGTGTTTCGCAGAAAAACTTTATGTTGTCCTACACTTAGCTTACTTAAATCTTAAACTATGAAATTACCATATTTTTTTACTTACCTGTAATAAAGACGCACCAAAGCAATAAAGCGAGTATAGCGAGTCCAAATAGGTCTCATAGTTCTAACAATTGTTATTTGAACCGCATACATTGCGTAGAACGTATAAATGTCCTCTAAAACATTTTTTTTTTTTGGGCTCTATTAAAATTCTATACTATTTTGCATAACAACCGTTTTTGTTTATAAGTACACATTTATGTAATTAATCAAACTATTTGTAAAAAATTTATTGTGTGCTATTATTCGGTAACATTCTCTATCAATTTAAAACTCATTATGATTTTGATCTACTAAAGGTCTATAAATATACACGAGTGAAATGATAAAAAAACCTGATAAGGACAATGGGAGGTGAAGCCAAAACCTTAAACCCCTTTACTACAATCAATAAATTTTGAAAGTTATGCCAATCAGCCGCTGTTAGTTTGCGGAGAAGACACGTATTGAAAATGAGGCCAAACAGAATTTTGGTTTTCCAGCTAGGGTGGAGCTGGAACATTGAGTTACCTAGAACAATATACATATAACTAGAAGCAGTACTTCACACTAACCCTTTACTTACAAATTGACACATAAACACAAAGCAATGACTGTTGTTTTAAGTCAATATTGCAATGTCAATATTGGGTAAGGTAACATATGTTATGTTACCTTACCCATAAAATAATATGAGACTATGTTTGGAGCAATAAATAGTAATAGCTATTTTAAGATTTCCAAAAACGTAAATACTAAAAGAAATGTCACAACCTGGGCTAGGTCTTTGTACACCATCTAAAAAAATAGACAAATTAATGGTAATTATAGGAAAAATACAAATAATTTGATTTAATCAGTAGTTAGATGGTAAGAAAATAAAAAAGGCAACATCATTTGAGTTCGTTTTAGCAGGCAACATTGACAATGAGTCTTTTATATGGCGGTAGTTGTCAAGTGAAGTTAGTTCACTGAGCAGAGGGTACAGCCACCTCACTCACGGCACACTTCACTCACATCACATTGATAGTTGTCTATCTGTGTGTTTGATTGGTCGTTGCGCTTGAGTTCTTTCTTTCGGTTTCATTTTAACTTTACAACTGTTATATAAGCTAAAAATACACAAAACAATTCAATTCAATTTTGTGGACTTAATGGCAACCAGCCGTCGAGCCACAAAAAAAAAGATGTAAGTAAACCTTAACTGTCAAAATGACATTTTTTCCGCCATGATATTTTTTGTTTGTGTTGCACACTAATAACGCACAATTTCATTTCCTACCAATAAATAAAGTGTTTAAATAATAATTTAACAATCGAAAAGTGTTATAAGCATCTTAAACTATTTTTTGCTATAGTGTACAAAGACCTAGCCCAGACTCCTTGCATTTTGGGACATTTCTTTTAATAAATTTACTTACTAACTACTTCGTCAATTAGACTGATAACTAATTACAAATGTAATTAACATAAAGCATTTACCTAATCTGTTCCATTAGTATATTATGACTCTAGATAATAGCGGTGACCTGCCCTGGCTTAGGGCAAGAATGGGACGACACTACAGGGGATTCGAATGCAAATCTGAACCTGTACTAGCTCACCTGATCATACATAAAAATAAAAAAAGGACTAACTTGTGGGACCTATGTTTGTGTTTATCCACTGAGGACATGTGTTGCTTGGTGCGAGCCAGCGCTCGCTTGAGTGACTGAGTGCATAGCCAGCAGAGAAGTTTCCCGTCCACCTGAAAAAATACAAAAACACATTCTATACTATTACAACAAATTATTTATTTTTTCGTTAACTGAGTATGAGTGAGTCTTCCGTCTAACCTGATGGAAAGTAATGATGAAGACGAGGATGTTACAGACCTGTCCAAGTGTTGCCAATTCACTGTAATTTTGAAGGTTCCAGGACTGTACGTTTTAGGAAAAGTAGTTGTAAAAGATTAAATTTTCAATTCCTCGCCATTAGAAAGCATCATCGAGAAGCATCAATCTACACTTAATTCACAAATTCTCACGGAATCGAAAGCTATACAGAAAAAGATTTATTTCCTGAACTCGTCTTAATTCAACAGGTTCCACAAATTATCGTAAAATGTTAAATGGAAAATATCTGTGAACAAGAAGCCTAATTAAGTTTATACACATACATATAAATAATTATGTTTGCCTAAATTAGTATCTGATAAACAAAAAAAACTCGCCTCACGAAGCTTTCTTGTGGAATGAAATTCATGTATTTGCTATGTAAATTCACTGAATTTACTGAATTTTTTTATCGATAACCTAAAATTTAATTCCAAATTAAGATATGTACATAAAGCATAAATGTTATTGTCGAGTTACCGAAATACTAATTTGAAAACTTTACTTCCAGTTTTCTATATGTACATAAAAACATCAAATTTCGAATACGACTTTTATTTTCAAAAGAACCTCTTATTTCTAAATTGAATTTTTAAAGTTTGTTCATTCTATAAAATAGTGTAAAAAAGTATGCTTCTAATAATTTATGTAATCTTCAAAAACGCGACAATTAGGTAAGCATAACACAGAAATATCGTAAAATATATTTATATAAACTTAAAGAATAAATAATGAAGAAAGAAAGAAAACAAATATTATCAATCAATTGCTCCTTTAACGAATATTTTTAGCGCTTGTCAACAATGCGGAAATTAATACTCTCTGAAAGATGATATTCAGTAGAATATCTACCATATTTCTTACGAAGTTCAAAAGAACTCGGATTCAAACTTATTACCCATTAGTTTGTGAAAATCCAAAGGTTACCTACCTTTTTGCTATCATCATGTCTGTCAAAAGCGCAGCGTTGTTTGCACTGCTCACAAGTCACAGCAGGACCATATTTGCGCTCAGAATTAGTACAACGTTGGCATTTATTACCTAAGACAATGCAAGCAATTTCAACCTTAATGACATACTAATCGCAAATATCAAAATGCTATACTTATAAAAAAACTTACCTACGTAACAAAGTTAACTTTTATCTGTCAACAAAAATTTTATAGGCTAAGTTGCTTTTAAATTTTTAAAAATACGTTATTAATTACTTTAGAATTATTCATAGTTTTATGGAAGATAGTAAAAATATTCACCAATAAAAGCTGCAATTATATTGCAATACTCGCATGCTGTTGGTTTTCCGTAGGACTTGACATTCGCTTCACACTTCTTGCAAATAGATGATGTGTTAGACTTGCTGTAACATATGAGAAAGATGTAATAATGTTGCTTAGAAGTAATCTGCATAGAAATTAATATAAAAGTTTTTAGTTTATGCCTTTTTTTAAATAAAACTGATCTGAACTATGAAAGCTCTCGGTTTGAGGTGCAACTGAAACAATTTAAAAAAATTTATTTGCGTTCTCAAAATTACTTCCATATACTACTAATACAATTTAAATGGTCAGGATTTTGACTTTATATTATAAATGTTGTAATATTAGAACTACTTATTATAGTACATTTTGACTTATTCAGGTAAACCTACTCTTAAATAGAATAGGATTGTACTAGTTTAAAATTGAAATCAAATAAAATAATCTCAATATTGATTAGTCAGTACTATTTAATTTTTTTACTTTCTCGGATTTTCTACAAAATTTTGCCGATTTTGGAGTTCATGAACATGTATGGCAATGTACTACTTGTCTTTGTTTGAAAACGAAACGGTTTTTGTGTCGTTTCAAATAGACAAATCCAAGTTATACCAAAAATTATGCGTAAGTTTCAAAAAATCACATACAAATACCAAATGTACAGAAGTTAGTTAACGAAGTGTAGCGTAATTATAAGTTACAAGCATTGCCCGACAAGGAACTTGATGTTATTGTGTCTAAGATAATTAAAGAAGAATTACAAGCTGCAACTAGAATAAATCCATTCTACTTAACTTTTGTCCCAAGCTGAGCTTAGCCTTAGATGTCCCTAATTCATGCAGGATAGTTAATATCGAGACGATAACAATTGTTGCCAACGATTATTTACGGCTAAGTTAATTAATTTTTGTGTGATATGTACAGAATCGGGTCGTTATTTATACATTATAATGAGTGCACATATGTAAAACTTATTTTGTCGATGCGAAAAAATATATTGCCGTTACATATATTTGATCGAATAAATATATGAAAATGCCGATTACCTACTTATTCTCTACTTATATACTTTTAATAAATATTATATGAGTAATTAATATTTAAATACACATACACATATCAATATAGTCTAAAAACATAATAAATAGGTACATACAAAATTAAGTAAATGATGATCACCAGAGCTATTATTATTATGGTGAAGTATATTTTAATCTTTAGATTTAATTGTAACAAGCGTCCTCTCCCATATTGCGGTGCCCTTTTAGGGTCTACAGTGACATTTTATTATGTAAATATTATCTTTGTACACTATGGATGCAATAAATATAGTGATTAAATTATACATATAAGATGCACTCATTATAATGTGTACGTAACTGCCCGTTTTGACCACACATTTATGTTTTTGTAGCTTAACAAGAGAACATTAGCACCAGCTATAGGATGTCTTAATTTTTAGTAATGAATACCTGTAAACCTGCAAATAAAAAACAAATTGTATGGCCAGCTTCAAATTCTGCAGAACAGGGGGAGAACGACATAAAACTCGGAGTGCAATTACGACATCAATGCGAAAACAGAAAATAAGGATAAACAGAAGAGCACAACCTTCTCAGGAAGCTATGAAAATAAGTATGATCACTCGAAAAAATTTGGAAAGCTTATTGCTTTGTATTTTGCCAGAGATACTATATGCCAAGCCGTTTTGAAGTTAGTAAACAGAATAAATAAATTAAAAAGCGCGAAGAATTAAAAACGTCTTTAAACAGGAAGATTCAAAACGCAGTTGCCCAGAGGAAAAAGTGGTACAAAAAGAAAGTTACAGACATTTTTCATGAAAATCTAGAAATTAAAAATAATCCATGAGGTTGTTCAGTGGGTTGTCCTAGCCTAGAGAATGATAAACCGGATAATACTTTATTTGGGAGTGCAGCAGATGAAAGAAGGCGAACGGAATCTATTTGCAGTGTAAAAACTACTTGATGAATTACACAAGAATTATATAAAATAGGTTCTGACATTAGTCAAACTGTGGCATATCTTTGTTTGCTTCCAAGAAAATCTGATTCTGCATAGGGATGAAGACATGTATCTAGAATCCCTGATAAGCTCACTCGGGCACAGATTCTACACCATGCAAGACACTTAGATAGCAATTTCACCTAAACATTGATCCATTATTTGGAGAACATAGCATCAATACTTGGACCAGATCAAGTATTGTTCATATCCCAAGATGATAAAATTTGGGTGTAAACATGATGTAAACCTGACGGTGTAAATGTGGCAAATAAGCAAGCACCTCTTCTAATGCACATGGAGTATACAGTCAGATTGCCGGAACACAACTTGGTAATCCCTGAGTGGCATAAATTAATACCATCAATTTATGCTGGTATTAAAATATCTTACAGTACACTAGGACAACCTCAAGCCGTTGTATATTCTGGACCAACATACATCACTAATCGAAGTGGAAAGCAATTCATCCACCTCTAATACTCATGCTCAGGATTTCCAGACCCTTCTCGAGCTTCTAAAACTGAAAATGGATTTGTAAAAACCAGTGGTGATCATGGCGGTTGATGGAGGGCCAGATGAAAATCCGCATACTAAAAAAATTATATGGTTTGCTGTACAACATTTTAAGAGACATATCTTGATGCATTGTTGATGTAGATCACAGAATGGCTCCTCTTAGTCAGAAACTGTCTGGTTTGATATTGTCTCATGACCATTTTGGATCTCATTTGGATGACAGTGGCATTACAATTAATGAACATTTAGAAAGATCCAATTTCGAGTTTGCAGGAAATGTATTAGCAGAGTTGTATACAGTTCAAATTGTAAAATGTAGAAACACAGAATGCTGTCGTCTAAGAAGTGGCTTATTTAGATTACTAGACAACAGGTTTCTCTCACCACCAATAAAAGTAAAACAAACAGTTGATGATTTGGTTTTGGATGATGGAGGGCAATTTCTCAATCTTCCAGTCAATTTCGCTCTACACTTGAATTCTTCGCTTAAAGATATAGAAGAGTATTGGTTTTTAAGGGTGTGCCTAGGTAGGAAAGGGCTAGCTAGTGGAGCCCTGCCATAACACAGGATCTTTGTTTAAGTAAGACAGTTCAAAAGTTTTGTTAAATTATTATGTGAAACTGGGAAATAAATCTTTAAATGGGAGATTCTCCTCAGACATGGTACTGTTTATTGCTTTCTGTTAAGAGTTCAAAGCTGTTCCTTTATTTAATTCAGATTTTTAAAAAGTGACATTTTATCTTTTTCAATACAATTTTGTAAGTTTTGGCAACCATTGCCACAGCCAATACAATTAATTACCCTGGATTTTTTCAATGCATTGTATTGCTAAAATAATGTGTAGTTTTACAAATATATGGATGTAAAATTCTTAGTAAAAGAATTATACTTTAACCTTGAGTCCAAATGAAAATGTGCTGATTTGTTTGAATTAATTAAGATTGATTTGTTAGGTGTTTAGATGAATTGATCAATAAGTCAACAAAGTACTCTTTCTCCAATACTGTTTACTTTAAACACTTAATTATACCAAGGCATGTCAATGTTGATAACCAAATAGAAACATAATTTTTTCTCATATAATAACAGTGAATTAAGCTATTGATTATTAAAATTTTGAGATATGGTACTTGTTTATGGAAAATTGTGACACGCGAAACTTGTCTCAGTAAATCGGAAATGTGAGGAAGTTGATACAGGAAAACAGGAGTCTTACATGACGTTTTTGTACAGCTATTTATACACATGAGCTTTGGCACCTGACACAGACCTTGTTTGTTGAAACTCGGAGCGACAGTAGGTACACTTGACGACGGGAAATGAGCCACGGCATTCCTGAAACAGTGAATTATACACGTCACGTATGACGTACAACGCTTTAACAGCATACTGAATGTCGCAAAACAAAACAAAAAGGTAATCGACACTCATTTGTTAAAATTAATGTCACACAAGCGTATGGATCTATCAATAAATAAATATAGCACGTATACTTTCTAAAATTAATAAAAACCTTGCAGAGTTGTTCTCCAGGTGATAGTTCTTCAAAGGGATGTCTTGAAAAACAACGAGAACACGCAAACAGAGGCGTGGTGGCAGTGGTACTCATTGTTTATACAAAATGAAATAAGACAAAACTAAAAAATTTTTAATAATGAAACAAAAAATATACAGAAAATAAATATTTTACAAGATTCGTACGTTTCATAGAAATTGATTGATTGGTGAATGAATGAACGAATAATTGAATGAACATATTTTTCTCCCAATGGCGTCGCACGATGACAAGCGAGCGATTACGTTACGTTACTCCTCGTTAGAGGAGTATAGTATTCGTTGGATTACATTCGTTAGTGTCCTCTGTGAATGTGAATGGGTGATTGTTATGTTTCTGTGATTTGAGAGATTGTAATACGTTTTTGAAAATGAAACTCCTTAGAAAAATATGTTTGTTTCTATAATTATTACTTGGTATATTTGACAAGCATTATCTTTTACTAACCTTTTTCAATAACCTCCAACAAATTTTAAAGTAGAGTCTCCACTCCACTTAACGATATGTAAAAAAAGTAAGAAAATGCGAAATAGGTACCAAAAAATTCACATCTCACCCATCCAACATTCCCAAATAATAGAATAAATCTGCTTGTCCCTAAATTGTCTGGCAATCTCTAATTTTGTCAAAACTTGACTGTTATGAACCCTCAGTATGGAGGTGGGCGTTAATGTCTACGACAAAGTTTAAAAATAAATGTAAATACACTCGGCGTCACAAAAATCGCACCTTTATGTTTTTTTCAGTAAATTGCTCCTAGAACCTGGCCCATAAATACCACGCGTGAAAAAGAAATATCATTGTAAAGTGCACTTCAATACCTTTTCATTCATTACCTGTATCATTAAAAAATCAATTACCATTTCTAACCAGGGACCAATCAATCAGATATTGGAAAAAATGCTCACTTAAGGAGCGCTAGTTGGGCTACCTTAAAAGGGTATAAAATGTTATGTCCAGGTAAGAAATGGGTCAGTCGCTACTCAGACTTTAGAGTGAACAAACTGGAACAACATACGCAAAAGAACTGTACCTGAAGATGGATACAACCCCTGAAGAAGCCGCTCAAATCGTTACTCTATTGCAAACAGGACTGCGACAGGTTGACGTTGCTCGACAGTTGAACCTTAGCCGATTTGCAGTACGACGAGTATACCAACGGTTCCGTGAGACTAGTGGTTATACCCGAAGACGTGGATCCGGAAGAAAACGTTGTACATCAGAAAGAGACGACCATTTCATTGTGTCTACGTCGTTGCGCCACCGCTTCAGCAATGCTGTTGAGGTGCAACAAGAGCTCCGGTCAGCTCGTAGAACGTCTGTGAGTGTCTCTACGATTAGAAGAAGATTGAAATAAAAGGAATTAAGAGCTCACAGACCTGCTAGAGGCCCAAAATTGACCGTGCGACATCGGAGAGAGCGGTTACAATTTGCTCAGGAGCATTTCAACTGGACGCTTGACCAGTGGATGGCCGTTCTCTTTACCGATGAGACACGAGTATGTCTTTTCTGCAACGATAGACGCAGAATGGTATACCGAAGAAGAGGGGAACGTTTTACCCAAGCGTGTATAGAGGAATCCGTCGAATACGGAGGTGGTTCCTGTATGTTCTGGGGTGGCATATCCGTTGAAGGGAAAACGGAACTTGTGTGCGTCTCTCGGACTGGCGGTGGTCGCGGGCAAGGGTCGCTGAATGCTGGGCGGTACATAACAGAAATCTTACAAGACCATGTGGTCCCGTATGCCGGTTTTGTTGGCGATGGTTTCATGTTAATGCACGATAACGCCCGTTGCCACACTGCGTTTTCTGTGCGGGACTACTTGGAAGAGGTTGAGATTCCTGTTATGCAGTGGCCAGCACGAAGCCCAGACCTAAACCCGATCGAGCATCTCTGGGACGATGTAAAGAGACACGTACGAGCACGTGTTCCTGCTCCCACCACTCTCCAAGAGCTTCAGGATGCCGTGAAGGAGGAATGGGAGAACATACCCCAAGAGAGAGTGGTGACCCTCGTGAGGTCCATGAAGGATCGGATGGAAGCTGTCATCAAAGCAAGGGGAGGAAACACTAGATTTTAAGGACTGATTTGAGATTTTTTTATTAAAAGCTTTAAAACATATACACATGTTTGTAATTTCTAATAGGCAATTAAATAACCTTTCCAATGATATCCTACAATCATACCCTTACTATGGACAAAGTTTGAGTAAAAGTATTTTAAAGTTGCTTTTTCGAAAGGTGCGATTTTTGCGACGCCGAGTGTATTATCGATCATTGTCAACTTTTCTCTGTGAAATTATTCGAAATAAAGATTTTTGTATGTTTGTTTGTAGCCACAAGGCTTATGAGTTAGTTCCATATGATGCCAGCATGCATTTTACACGAGTTTTATGTACGACTACGAGTACAATGAACATTTGATAACAATTATTTCAACAAATTGAAAACTTGGTCTCTGCAGTTTTTGAGATTATTATTTTCTTTTATGATGAACTTGGAATAAGGTAATGTCTAACGTCCATGTTGCACCAACATCGAGTGCTATTATAGGAACAAAAGCAAAACCAACAGAAGGCTACACGGTCAACAATGCACCAATAATTGATATAATTATTACATTCAATATCACCTTCGATCCCTTCGATCTTAATCCGAATTAAAATTAATATTCCTGACAGAATCACGTTACGAAGAAAATGATCTTTGAGATAAACATAAACTAACTGTTCTATTCTGCCATCGATCGACGTAGACTGTTCGACGTCGAACGACGGACGATCGATTGGTGGCATTGGTGCGGTAACATCCTAAAAGGTAAGGCACATGTGGTAGGTAGGGGGCTATCCATTGTCCATCACGTGAGGCTCAAAAGGGGGGGGGGGAGGGGTCCATTAAAAAATCACGAAATATCACAAGGGGGTAGTAATATATCACGTGTATTTATTTTTTCGGCAAACGTGCGATAGTGAACCGAAAAGCCTCGTTACGTGTATTTATTTTTTCGTCAAAACCTGTTATACTTGTATTTAATAAATATAAAAAAAATTAAGATTCTTTAGATAGCTATATCACGTGTATTTTTTAGATAGGTACTAAAAAATACACGTGATATAGGGGGGGAGGGGTAGTCACCTCACCATGTATCACCAAGGGGGAGGGAGGGTTAAAAATGCCAAAAAACATCACAATATGATCTTTCATAAATATTTAATTATATTTATTTAATTATTTAAGCATTGATTGGTATATATTGCGTTATTGAAATTGTCTTCTATTCAGTCTACCTATGTATAAATTTGATTGAAATAGCCTTTCGTAGCGCCATCTAACGAGTTCATCGGAATATTGAAAAAAAAATGGTTTAGAAAAATCCCTCATGGCTCTTTCAAACATTAAAATAAAACCGTTTTTTAAAGAATATATAAACTAATAAGGTTGAATGAGATTGATTGAGTGAAACGAAAGCTGAGACTGAGTGAGACAGTACCTAGTTAGTTTAGTGCGCGCTTTGTTTTTGTCAGGTTTTGTTTTGGTAAATTTTCTGATTGTAGAGTAATTTATTGAGCTTGTATGTGAATTTCATCGAAACTATGAAGGTTTAATATATATGAAGAGTAAATCAAAATTGTGAATATGGCTGTGCCACCATTCCCGTCACAAGCTTTGGCCAAGCTGGTACTTGGTAAGACAATATTTTGTTTGGCGGGAACTTGATTTCTTACTTGATAATTAATAAAAAGGATTAAATTAATTATGTGACGCAGGATACCTAGCCGAGGAGCAGCTTATGACAGCTTATGATGAATTTCTTCAGGCGAGCCCATATTTGGATGCCCTGGAAAACGAATATGACAGGGTTCTCATGACCTCTCTGAGGTGCATGTTGGCTGAGTATCGTGCTGTTAAAATTTATGGTTTGTATTTTACACTTATCGAAAGACCTCTTTACAGATTAAATAATATAGTTACTTACTTTTAACATTATTTTTCAGTGGAAACATGTAAGCCAGTTGTACTAAGAAGGATGTTGTTTCAATGCCCTAACCTTTTAGAAATTGTTAAGTTCCTTATTGAAAATATAGATGTTAACAAAATTATGGCTAGAGATTCTACAAATCCAAGGTTGGTATTTGTCCCTAATGTTTATCCTCATATTTGTCCTTGTATTTTGTAACATGTTATTTTTATTATTTTCAGTGTTCTGAAACAGAATTCTCGAGTTTCTAAAAGATTCTGTGAGACATGTAATGCACATTCTATACAAAACTGTGTTTGTAATAGAAAATCAAATGAGTTTTCTCAAAACCAGGAGACTACTCAGTTAAAATATTCAGTTGAAACAACTAGTTTGAAAGATTTGCCAGGTATTTATTTATAAACAGTTTTGTTTTTACTAACTTTAGATGGTCAAGTTTTATTTAAATAAAGTCTATTGCATACAAAAGCATTATTTGAGGTATTATTTTATATTTTATGTACATTAATTGATAAAAAACAAGGAAACTGCTGTGTATTTAAATTTTTTTTATGTTTGTGTAGATAAATACTATAATAATAATTTTGTGAATTATAATAATTTGTATTATAATTCATGTTTAAACATTGTAATTTTCAGGTCATCAGAGACAATTAGATAAGGATTTTAGTGAGAGTAACCAGTCTGTCAGAAACTCAAAGGATCTCAGTAAAAGGGTATCATACAATGTGACAGGCTCAAATCTTGGATTGATAGATCACAATATTGCTGAGAAAGTACAGTTTCAAGATGTAAGTATGTGAAACATTAACTTTATATTATAACAGTTTTTCAACAGGTATAAGATCTATCTACACTATTATAGAGAAACAACTTATTTACTCTGAGGCTACTGAGTTAGTTTTATATATATGATTTCTCTCATATTTATTTGTCATGTTAATAAATCACAGCTTTTAAGGCTGTTGATGCATACTAATAGAAAAAGATTCTAATATTTTAAGGTTATGTTGACACCATAAAATAGGTGCTAAATGTTTATGTTGTACTACTACTTGTTGATGATAATCTCAATAATTTTCATATTCAGGATCAAAATAAAATTATCACAAACCTGCACAAACAATTGGCTAATCCTGAGCAAGATTTTAGGCCAAACAATATGGGTATTGAGAAGCAGATGTCCAAACCTGCCACATTTCAAGAGTTTTCTACTGGAATATGTGGTATGTTTTATTATATTGTTAGGAATGCATTATATTTATAGTGTAGAAGCTTAAGTTATAATTGGATTCTGTGGTACCAAACTACGAAGCATTCATCTTTCTTTAAATCATTAATCTTTGACAGAAAAATTAAAAATTGGCAGCTTAACCTAAAAAGAAAAGAAGATATTATAAAAATTATTTCTTCCTATTCTTAAGCAAAGAGGCAAGCATTAAGTGTTGTTATTTCTAACAACTGAAATACCTTGTACTAAAACTAGGAAAATATAACATGTTTTCTAAAGTTAAATATTGCTCGAAGTATTTCTGCTTTTGGGGTTATGGGATGGGATGGGAATTAAAATGGAATTATAATAAATATTTTTAGTGATTTTTATTGCTCGACCTCTATTCATGTTTTTTTAAATAAACTTATAGTAAAGATTATTTTTTTTATTCAATTTGACTACAGAAAATAGCTTCCATTCTTATTTTATACTTTTTTTTGTTGAAAATTTAAGAACTTGTTTAGATAATTCATAATTATATAAAGGTTATCCACTTATATAAAATTTGATGTTCCTAGTTGTCAGGAGAACAGTTATGTTGCAAATGCAGCTAACCCAAAAATATCCTTCATTTTTCCAGTTTGAATGTTTTATTTTCATGGTTATGTCATGTAATTTAACTAAATGCTTGACGACTGTCTTACCAGTTTGGCTTTCAAATTGTATTGAATTAAATAAATTTAAAAAAACTATGGTCACACAATCAATAGCCTAAACATACAGTAGTTATGATGAACAATTAATCAAAATTTCACCTCACCTACGTTTTGGTTAGGTCATAAAAATAATATTGTCAAATAATAATTAATTCAATAATGTTGTGTTCCAGGACCTGACAAAATTTCCGCTCCGGATTCCAGCACATCAGAAAATGTGCAGTAAGTTTAGAATTTATATTACAAAAAACTAGATAAGCTGTCAGACTTTGTTTTGTTAAAAGTCAAATTAAGAGTGTAGCAGGCCTGATTAGTATAGTCTAGATAACTTTGTTAGAAATATTAAGTCTAGATTAAACCTAACTTTACACATGTACATGTCTTGATGATAATTTTAGTTTCAGTAATGGTCACGAGATAAGTGTAAGTAATAAATGTGGTAAAAAGATTGAGATGTGAAAAAATTAAAAAGTGTGTATTTTGTAGTGATACTACATTTATTGAATATGAAATAATTACTATAATATCAACATCAATTTCCATGTTATTATTGTTTGCTATGCATTTTTCTTATTTTGTTTTATAATTTATCTACTTACACACAAAATGAGTAAGAAACTTAAATTATAGTCAGCATGGTACATAGGAGCAGCTTATTTCTATAAGAAATTTCTTCCAGCTGACTTGTGACTGAACACAGTGGCACTGAGCAAAGTTACTTGAGTCACTTGAGCAACTTATTACAAAATACATAACTACTTGCCTATAATATACATGCATACATAAACATACACATATACAAAAAAATATAATTAAATGTGTTACTATATTAAAAAACTACATTGGATGTTCAGTTTCCTATTTCATAAATTGCAATATTGTAGTGAATGATATTACCATCAAAATGTTTTTGTTTGATTATCTAGGGCTCCAACAAAGCTCTCAGTATTTGGCCATTTTTTTTATGAATTTCCAAGATGAATACCACCAACACTCAATGACTTTCCTTGGGTCTTTCTTATAGCATAAGCAAGTAGCGCAGGAAACTCTAGTTGTCAAACGTCAAACGTTTTTTCATTTTATTTTGCCTCTATATGGTTACTTTGATCAAGTTGTTCAAAGTCGCGGTTAATTGATATTTTGATATAATATTATGTTTGACCAGTCTGACCTTTAAGTTCAAAAACTCGGGTGAATAGCTGACGACATCATGTTGGGTAGTCGTGGATTCAACTAATTTGCAAGACCTCAATTTACTCGCAATTTTTATTTTGAATTTATTTTGGCCGTTAAAAAGGTTGGTCTCACTGAGATAAAAATGGGCTTATTCAAAGGACAATAATATTGTCTGTCGCTTAACTGTATAAAAAAATCTAACTTTAATGAAACTGTTTGAAAAAATAAAAATGTCTCAAAAAATGCTCAAAAAAAATAAAATGTCTCAAAAACTGCTCAAAAAAATTGCTTTATTGAGCAAAATAATTTACTTTATAGTAAATTACTGTAAAAACAGCTCGTATGACCCCTCCTTTTTTGGACTCGAATAATAGATTTTGAGCTAAGCTATAATTTAACACTAAATTTACCGCTGATTACAGCTGCCCACACGTTCACTGAAAATTCATGTTGAAATGGACTTGGGCGCACCGCATTCTTCACGTGTCAGAACTTGTACCGGTACTTGCGATTTATTTTATGGGTAGTTGTTTCCAAAATAATAATTTGTGCGAGGGTATTATACTTGATAGTTTGTCAAGTATATCACTTTTCTTTTAGGTTCAACACATTTTGGTTTGGTTCTGAATTCAAATAGTGACATATGTGGGTTTTTTAAATATTTATCATTCATAAAACGGAGAGAAATATATATGTTGTATCTTGAAATTGTTTTTATACATGAGATCATAATTATCACGCGTAAAACATACCTCTACCATATTTTTTAAATAAGCCCTTGGGTTCGACATTTAGAGCCTTTGTGATACGTAATATGACAAAGAAAAAAAAATTTCGGAAGACATAGTCTGCGCAGTGACTTTCAAGTCGTGATAAAACACACTCTTCAAAATCTGTGAAATCGTAGAGTTTGCCTTTTTTTTTCATGGCCTACTCTACCTGGTGATGCATTTAGTCACTGCTCATCAACGTGTGGCGGGTCTCAAAGTAATGGAGAATATTTTTTTTATAGCAATAGCTTCACTGTTGATCGTAATATGGACCAGCATTGAATACAGGAGCAGCATTGAATACAGGAGCCAATTTTTGTTTTGCGCACTGCAATTATCTAGCCAGATATGTACTTGCTCAATGTCCCTAGTACGCAAAAGAAAATGATGAAAGGCAGACATTGTGTCTTCTTGTTTTCTGCCCGCAATGCCATCCTGCCAGATAACCGTTATGGGCTTCTGTGGTGATCTTGCCAAGTGGCGCAAATGTTTGGTTGTATGTAATAAGACGCTGACAGAAAATTGCAGTTTTGAGCTTCCACTTTATGTGCTTTGTAAAGCGTTCTTGCCTTTGTATAAATTTGGTGAAGTTGAATCCAATTCACGCAATCTGTACACCCTTCTATTAGCTGGCTAGTGGCATTATGTGATGTTTCTTTTTGGTGCAAATTATATGCTGCGCATAATTCACATTCTTCTTTGCCAAGATTTGTGAAAGATATGTTCATATTTTTAACACGTGATCTGTATAAGCTGTACGAAATATGTTTATCGGCGTAAGACTCACTGCGGCACTCGGGGAATTAGTTGGCCGGCCCGCAACAGGCAGTGGAATCGAAATAAAAAGATGGGAATGAACTTCACATACAATTTATTAATTCTTTCTTAGTGGCCGCCTCACATCAGGATACGTAAAAAATAGGTAGGTAGGGGACACTGGCCTGACGGTACGGTCCTTCCTTTGTTAGCTCGCACTTCTCCAACGGCTCCAGATATTATTACTACGGATCTTTGTGGGTAAGCAATGCGCGTCCCGGGGCAGGTACTAATCCGCAGGTTGGGTGTAATAGTAAAACCTGGAATGCTAGAGAGAAAAAGCGTCAGATGCGGTTTTAATAAAATTAACGTTACGGCGGCGTGGCGTTTAGAACTCACAGCGTCCCAGAAGAGGTAAAAGGGATAGGTAGTACTAGCGTTAATCAACGTTAAAAACTACATTAGAGACACCTTACACTTAAAACACTTAATAGGAACAGAATTAGAACTCACCCCAGCAGGATTTACTTCCAAATCAAGATTAATTATGTATTCCTAAATTGCGTCTGAATTACGCAGCGGTCCAGTTAGGCTGCTGAAATAGAAATGGCCGTCGCGTCGCGGCACGGGGACGTTCGGGCAAGCTCGCTGCTGAACCGGTCAGCCGGCGTTCCATTGTCTAATTAGGAATGCGCGCGCGCAAAATAAGATTTACTTGACGGTTCCGTATATTGAATTTTATTATTTAGTTGTTTGTAAATATTTTTGATTATTTGTTTATTTTATTATTAGTTTAGGTTGTAAGTTTAGATGATTAATAAGGTATTTGTGTAGATAGTTTTGGTACTTATTAATTTTTTATTTGTAAATTTATTTTATTAATTTAGTTTAGTAAAATTTATTTTATTAAGTTTATAGGTTCAAATAGGCACAATGCTACATCACAAAAATTGTTATGCATCTGAGTTATGCTTATGTCACTTGGTAGGTATCTACGCAAAGGTGCATGTTCGCGCCTGTAGTTCTAATGGGTTATACGATTTGACGTGTTGATCAAGTAAATTGCGATCAAATTTTGGGGTTTTTTGGTGTCTACCACATTTATCTATGGAAGGATCACTGAAAGTTTTATGTAGGATCCCGTCATTTACTTTCAGACAGCCAAAAGTAGTAAGGAAAAATACTTTGCATACATCTATTTTAGTACCATCTTGTTTTTTGAACCGTTTTGCCGTTTTGGTTCACTTGTAATTTTTTTTTACGAATTGCAACATATGTGTGTGCTTCTACAAATGAATGTTGTTCCTGCCACGATATATTCCAATAGGCTTCATTTACGGTCTTCCTTTCTTCTTCATTAAAAAATCTCATACATTTCTTTACACACATTTCGTTACACCCAGGCTTGACAGAATGTTTATTTTTCTTTTCATTTTTGGCATCCAATTTTCGCTGTTTTAAAAAAATGTCAGTAATGGTTGCGGTATTTCAGGTTTTTCATTATTTACAGGTAATGTGCCACAAAAATTGAAAAAAACTGAGTTGCTACGCTTGCGGAAGAATGGTCGCTTGATCATAGAATTTTCGCAACAAACTGAGTATCTACGTGTTTGTTTCAAGATTTTCATATTTTTTAAATGTTGAATTACCTACTCGTAATGTGCGGGCCTTAGTAGCACGCGCACACCTTTCAAGTTGAAGTTAAAGTTGTCTTCCTGGCCGGTTGCAGTAATTAGTTGGAGTTGAGACCGTTGAATAGAAAGACCGTACAGTAATATTCAAATTTATGTTGTAGAAGTAGTACAAGTGGTATAGTTTGGCAGTTCTTTCCTTGAGTAATTAACAGTAAGGTGGTTATCAACGATCTGTCCGATAGTTAAACATTACTTACTTACCTACTTACTAGGTAAATTAAATGTGCAAACGGAACTAAAATGATATGTATGATAGTGAGACCATACACGTAACTTCCATAGACAAATAGGTTTGCCGTCTGTTTTTCTTTTTATTTATTATCTTATTTAACAGTTTTTGTACAAACATATGAAAACAATATAAAATACCTTAAAGACCTTTGTACATACGGCTTATTTCTAAAAGAAATCTCTTCCAGCCGACCTGGTGGGGAGAGATTAGTTTATAACAAAGTAGTGTGTACCTACTTTAAACATACACAAATTATATACTTAACACCGTAAATAAACTTACATATACTCATATGCATACAGAAATAAAACAAAATACAATAAAATATTTACAATCCAAAGTTGTTTAAAAAGAAAACTTATAAATGCCAAAACAATAGATACCTTACTTAATAAGGGAAAAGTAGTGGTCTTTAACTCTATTTTTAGAGATAAGTAGTGTTTGTGACTCGCGGATTTCATAAGGGAGTGAATTCCACAATCTGACTGCATGAACGGTAAATGAACAGGAGAAAAAGTCTGTTTTATGTAGATGTACGTGAAGGAGAGTACGCTTATGTGCTCTGCATGGCGCCTCTTTCGAATGGGTAAAAGAAAATCGTTTGCGAAGATATTGCGTGGAGTTAGGATTATAGAGAACATTATCTTTACAGACACATCGGACAAAGGGCTTCCTGAGGAATCAGACGGATAGTAATTTTTATCACGTACGGAATCATCGGAATCAAAATCATAATGTGGAATTTTTTCACTTGTTATATTATTATTAATTTGAACTTCGATAGGACAATCTGGTGGCATTAATTCATTGCACATTAAAGTAATGGTACTTTCGTTGAATAAGGCCCCCTTTAATTAATTTATATTTAAACTTGTTAAATGATGCGAGTTGTAGGTTGTTTGTGACTCACAAAATTGATCAAAAATGCTGCTGTTCATGGAATATTGTCTTGAATATACGCTGTCAACATAATTAAGTGTACTACTATTTTCATTCTTTTTTGTTTCTGTATTTGGTGACAAATTTATTACGGGAATCTCAGGAAGTCTTAAATCATGTCTAGTATGGTTTTAGCTCTAGTGGCAGAGCTTCTGTAACAAGAAAAAAATAATATGTTTTATTGAATAAACCAAAAAAGGGCCTAGTGCAAAGCGGACTTTAAAGAGCCCACTTAAATATTTACTTTACTTACTTTTTCATTCATTTTACCCGTTTAACTTACCCATATTAACTTTAGCAAAAAAATCATATTAAAACAGTATGGTAGCCCCCTAAATATTTATTCTAGCTTTCAGTATTTGTTATTATAGTGGCAACTGAAAAACATCATCTGTAAAAATTTCAACTGTCTAACTATCAAGGTTCATAAGATACAGCCTGGTGACAGACGGATAGTGAAATCTTAGTAGATAATAGGGCCCCGTCTTAGCCTTCGCGTACGGAATCCTAAAAAGATAGAGTTGTTTCATTGGAGTTTCTAAACTTGCCCCCTGGGTCCATGATCTGATCAGGTTCATCATACTATAAAATTGCAATATCACATTGCAAAATACCTATAATTTCAATCAGTTGAAGATGAGTACTTCAAAATCCCGTTGCAATATTAAAACCAAATAACAATCACAAAAAAACAGAGCAAGTTCAATAAAAACTAGTCAAAATCTAACTTACCTATGTTTACGGTCAGCCATCGTTGCAAAAATGGCGGGAACACATACGAATTGACATGCGTCCTTCATCGACAAGCGCCTGCGACGCACAAAGGACTTGTTTCCATTGATATGGGCTCTGGGGCTTGATTACAACCGAATCGGGAGAATACAGAAAATATATGCACTAACGCAGAATAAATATTAATTTTTCAAGCCTATATTAACGTCCGTCGTTATCATACAGCTGTCACTTTGATCTATCAATCAGATGGCGAATATTATTTATTTTGTTTATTTGCTTTATGTACTATTTATAATATAAACTTAATTAAAATAAAAGATCTTATTCTCATTTAATGATAATAGTACCAATCGCTTTATGAAAAAATTGATTGACATTCAAATTCTAACAGAAGCTGTCTAACCTAGTCAACAAGAAAAATAAAATACAACTATCTACCCGAAAGCTTAAGAACTCAGGGTTCATTGGACAAGTTAGATATGAACCACAAATCCGATGATTGTTGACAATAAACAGATATCAAGCAACTGGTAAATGAGGAAGCCAGCTTGTAAAGGGAGGAGGAAAGTTATTTCAGCACAAGACAAAACATTACCCCAATATGCAGAACCATAAAATGTTCTAGTTATTTGATAATTTCATAAGTTTCAGCTATTACAATATTATGATATTGATCTTGTTTGTATGACTTGCTTACATGTGATGATAATTTGTATACCTAAGTTCATAAAGAATATAAGTTATGAACAAGAGATTTGAAGCTTTGTATGATATTAAAATATACATGATGTATATTGCAAGTTTTTTAACAAATAAGTACAACTAAGGTATCGAATTATATATTATATAATCAGGTACATATATTGCAGAAATCCTTTTAAACTAATATCAATAATTGTAAACTCTGTATCAGAATGTGCAATTGAGGCAAATGCAAATACTAAAAACTTATTGAGGATAATTATTTTTTTCACCTGTTCTAAAACAGTGATCTTTTAAAAATTGTAGTAATATGAAATGTGTAGCATTTTCAACAACAAAGTTAAAAAATATGAGATGGTAACAACCGTGACAATGCTTTGATTTGGTGAGCTTTTAAAAGACTAAACTCATGTCTCCTACTAGGCAAGTAAACAGGGAATCGTTCTTTTTCTTATAAAAATTCGAATAAAAATACTGCTCGACTAAAGTAAACTAGACAAGCAGGAGGATCATGGCTAAAATTGATAGTGCTGTTATCCATACCCACACAAATAACATCACATTTAACAGTCTAGTTTGTTTGGTTGAGTAGTACAAAATTATGTTCAAATGTCAGAAAACAACTTTATCTTTATAAGTCTTTTATTAATCTAACAAGGTCCTTTTTTTAAGTCTTCTGCTTCGTCTCTTACCAATATTCCATCAAGGAATGCTGCAGGTATCTCTATGTTATCTTCATGCCGTGTCCACTGTAAGTACCATACTAATGTCATGGTGTGGGCACAGCAACCTACAGTTCTTTTACCACAAATATAGGAACAGTAATAGTGTTGAATACATTCTTCCCACCTTCCACCTTCTGCTATTAATATATAGGTATAGTAAACTTTATTAGACTGATGCCGTGACCTTATCCTCCGTGTTACTAATAAACCCTCTGTAACGCCAGGCAATTGTGTTGGTTCTAGATCTGAAATCTCTATGATAAAATGTGCCATGCTACCTGATGTGTTCCCCATAATATGATCTTGCTGGTTTTATTTGATAAATTCCAAGGGAGAACATCATCAGGTCAGACATGGACATTCTGGGAAATACATCCAATTCATCACGAACAGTACTTATATTTCTAAAACTAGCCCGGCGTCTATTTAAATTATTTTGTATAATATAATTTCCTAAATCATTTTCTAAAGTAAGCCTTTCTGCTACTCTATTTAACATTCGGGAGCATCAGGTCTATCCTCTATAGCTGGGTGGAAGGTGTTTAATGATGCCGCTGCCATTCTAAAATCAATGATTTGATGTTTAGAACCTACTCTAAAATACTCGCCGCAAAATATTTTAAAATCCCTTTTAAATCTCCCGTTAACCACTCCAATTACCCATCTGCACAAGGTTACATCTTGATTTATCTGAGTCAGTGTGGACAACTGTGTTTCACCATGCTGCGTTGACTCTGGTTTAAAAACTTTAAAGTCATCTTAATAAAAGTAAAGCATCTCTGAAACCTCTATCCAAAATGAAAACTCTCTTTGAAAGTATGTCCTAAGAGGATGGTTTTCATTTTGGAATAGACTTCTCATTATGTCAGTATCTGACACATTTGCCCCGTATGTCATAAAACATCTAAAATGTAACCATTGGATGCAACTTTTAAAAAAGATTTTACTAAATTCCTGTATTTATGGAGACTGTATGTATTCTTCTGATACAAATAATTTGTAGATTTTTGAATATATACATATAAGTTCCATCACAAATCATGATGGCTTTGTTGTTTTCATTTGTAAAAAGACTTTTAGGTATACAAAGGCTTTTTTCAATCAGTTCTGGTCTAGGCGAGTGATTTATACCCAGATGCCGCGGCACAAAGTTAATATTTGTGTATTTTCTGGCTTTTGTTATTAATTTAGATATTTGGCTAGGTGACATTCTCACAAGAGAAGCTATTCTTCTAATGGGCTCTCCTGTTCTCAATTTTAATAAGTAGAGCCCTAGTGCAACCTTTGGTTTTTTACAAAGAATATTTGATTCATTTAAAATAATAAGAAATTGATTTATATCAACACCCAGCCAGAACTTACAACAATCAACTCATTAATTCAATATTTTCAAAATCTAAAGAAATGAATCTTGGTTTTCTACTCAGTTCAAGCATATCCTGTAAATCATTTTTCGAGAAATGATTCCTTAGATCATTTGCTTCGAGAAATTCCCAATTATATACAGTTTTATGTAACTCCCACACTCTACAATTCTTTGAAATATAATATATTAAAATATATATATTATACATCATGGTCATTTAAAATTTTTCGTTTCAAACATATAGGCACCCTGAATCTTTCAGCATTCCTACAGCCAGGGACACAGCAATGGGATGAAGTGTCACTGACTCTCCTTACAGTATCCAAACAGATACGAGTAGTTTCACTAGCTTACTCTGTTGGTTCATTGGTTGGTGGTTCTTCATTTTCAATTTGTGTTGGCTGGCTTCGAAGGTTTCTCCGTATCGAGCACCAACGATTTGTACGCCCTAAGTCAGATACGCAAAATGCCAGACATGCATAATGTCAAATCGGCGAATTTCATCGCAAAATGTCAGATTCGCAAGTCGTCAGAAACTCATAATGACAATTACGCAAAATGCCATATACGCTGAATGTCAAATACTCAAATTGATAACATTACATTAATGCCATGATTACATTGACTAACATGAACGACAGTTTAGAGGATGTCAATAAAACCCATTTTCGATATCCGTCAGTTTAATCAACCCATGAAATATTAAAATAAATCATATTTAACAGAAACACATGACAATTGAAAACGATTATTAATTTAAATAAACTAAATCAGCGAAAAATATATCAGTGTAGAAACATCATTAGTACCAACAACAAGGAGTGGTAAATATAAAGAAACCGTTTTAATATACAAAAACAAATTAGATCATAATAGAATATTACTATTGATTTAAACGATTCAATAATCAAATCAGCACATTATATTAGCTTTTAAAATCCAGATAATACAATAAATGGCGATAAATCATTTTTTGGACAAATTACATAGGCAACATTTCTCCATTTTCAAGTTATTGTAGGTATTTTTTGTACATTCTATCAAATCCGATATCGGAATTTCGACGGTTCTTTCGTCTTGATAAAAAAAAGGAATTTTTTATTTTAAAATTAAAAATTTGCACGTTTTGAAATTTTAACATTTAGCCGATGATGCCAGCCCTCAACAATATTGGTGGTACGGTGTCTTGTTTTTGAACAACTTTACACCCCCATAGAAAATTTTACAATCCATTGTTTTTGAAAATACGATTTAATAAATTTAGTCAGTTGTTCACTTTGGAGACACGCATCTAATATAGATCTCCAGCAGTCTCTTATTAGATCTTCAGGCAACAGAGGTAGGTGAGCAACCATCCTAGTAAATTTCCTACCTACCGGTTTCGTATAATTTAAGTTCTTTAGATTTTTTCTTAATGGCTTTCTGAAAGTGGAAATAGCACCCTGATACTTCAGAAGTAGGAAAAACCATCTTGACAGCGTTTATAACTGCGATTTCATAATCGCATTTATAACTATAAATACCGAGTTTATCCTTTGATAATTGAAAAAATCTGGTATATGTACTTTCAGATTTGTTTGGAAGAAAGGCGTAAATTACAGGAACAACGTTTATTGTCTCGTCTGTTGAGCCCAAGTCCAGATGTAAAGTATATAGTTGTGAAAAAGGTTTCGGAACTACTTTGTAGGTACCATCACCCAAATATGATCCTGGAGGACTTTGATTACTTTTAATTACTTTTCTTGAGATGCGTGAAGAAAATATTAAAATCTTCTCATCACTTCCATCATAACAGATGAGAAAATGTTTTCCCAAGGCATTCGGCACTTGGACGTCAGCTAGTTGATCAAAGTGCAATTTATTGGCACCGAGGAATCTTTTTCTGGCCCTTAAATAATTCTTGTGTTTGTTTTAGGGTAGGTATGTAGTCCACATAGTCGCTTCCTTTGTTTTTTAGTTTGTCAAAATTTTTTTCATAAATATACTGCATGGGCGATATATCTTCACAAACGTCACTTTTACAATTCTGCAAGGATAAGAATACTTCGTATTTTTTTGAATTTTGCAAAACAAGTATGATCACTTTTCCGAATAATTTGATCTTTTGCTCTATTTAATGTAATCGATGCATTGCAGTCCGACCTATTGACGCAGCGCCAGTTTGTTGTTGCACTTTTGTTTTTATTATTTAAGTTATAACGATAACCACTATGTAATTTCTTTTCCCTTTTGATTAAGCGCGAATAGTAAACCTTCCTGAACATCCATTTTTTAAAAATAAAAATACATAAACAATGACGTCTTCACGGCCTTTACTAAAATGCCAATATAATTTTTTTCAAAATGCCCACATAAAATCGAATATATTTACAAAAGAGCATTTACGAAGATAGATGGAAATATTTATTCGAAGGAAATATAATTATCTTCATAAATAATATACTGGTACCTATATTATACAGGATTCATTAAAATATTTGAATTAGCTTTGTCAAGGAAAATCATCTAATTAGTACCTACAAAAACAATTAACTGATATTCAATACTGGTGTATCTTAACTAATGCAAAAGCTCATGAAACTGAATATAACCATGGTAAGTTTTAGAACTTGATAATTTCAAAAAGTTTGATCTTTTACTGGCTTTATGAGTTTCTGACTTTTTGCGTATAGGGCATTTTGCGTTTTTGGCTTTTTGCGTATGTGGCATTTCACGTTTCTGGCTTTTTGCGTTATTGATATTCTGCAAAGTCTGACAATACGCGTGTCTGGCATTTTGCATATCTTACTTAGGGCGTACAAATCGCACCAACAAGCATAACATAGACGAGCATGTTCAGGGATCTATAGTGTGAAAAAGGATGTTGTTAAGTTATTATATTACTCACTTACAAATCCATTTCAATTATAAATTAAGATCCTTAAAGTAGTATTTGTACCTGTCTAGGTTGTATTCTAGAGGCAACAATAATCGTCTCCAGGCCTTGTCAGTAAATGGTGTCGGTTGCCAAATAGTGAATGATTACACAAAATACAATTGTCATTCACAACTAGAGTTGTTGTAGGACTTTCAGTTGGTCTAGCAATATTTCGATTGTCAACTACAGCATTTCGTTGCAATTGTCGTGGAACTCTGAATCACCAAGTGTATATATATTATGGCAATGACAGGAATCTGCAAGTTAAAATATTATCCAGTTACATTTACAGTTCATCCATCAAAAAATTAATTCATAATCAATATAAATTAAACAGAAGTATAATACTTGAGAGTTACTAGTTGAAGCCACAAAATCGTGTATAGGTCCCGATTCGCCGGATTAATGAATTGTGACACGAGATGCATGTGTTCATGTCATGATCAGTATAGATAACATAATTGTCACTTTGGTAAAAGCGACTTATCAATGAGTCGCAACATCTTGAACATATGGAAGTTTCTTCCATAATCTCAAAACGATATGATGAAATAAAATATAGTGTACATTAAAAAGCGCGTTGTTTTATATTGATGGCTATTATAACTCTGCTACTCATTGTTAATTTAGGAATCTATGCAAAAAGCACACAAAAAATATAATATCACCTCACCTCAAGTGGGAGTCTATTAGGTAACAAAGATATAAGCTCAGGTCCCATCTCCGAGATCATATAATTCTTCTGATTATGCTCTGTATTTAAGTTACAGAGGCCGCAGGTTGTCATGATAAATAACCTGAAAAAAATAATATGTTAACTGACTGTAAGACACTAAATTATTTAATTGTATGTGCAATTTGTATAGCTAGGAAGAAAACAATTACTTACGTTATATGATACGCACGAATGGTAGCCAAAACAAATGCTATTTCAGATGTACCGGTAGACAGGCCGGGTCGTTCGATCGTGTAATACTCAAATCCAGTTAGAAAAAATCCAGGTCGTATTTTAAAGAGCTCCGTGGTCCAAGTACATGCCGTAGTCGTTAGCGGGAGGAAACCGAAATGCACAATAAGCACAGCACCGAACATTCGCAACGAACAGACTCGAAAATGCCTTGCTCTTGACAATATTAGAGTTTTGACAGCAAGCAAGAATCCATAACGTTTATAAACGCAGATAAAAACAGACTTTACTGTGCTGCCATATACATTTTAAAAAATAAAAATGTGCGCTGAAGATATGGCGTTCTGTATTTTTTTTACTAATTTTATTCAAAAGAACATATTTTTAGGTATCCATTAGTGATGCGGTCATAAACTAGCCACTTTGGAAACATTACCTTTCAACCGACGTCGGTACCCCTCGAGCAAGATTAGTTAACGGCATTATAGCGTATTATTGTGAGATAACAACCTTTAAATCTAATTTATAAGGACACATATTATAAGTTTTATTTAAGAAATGTCGTTACTGGCTCATAACGCACATAAAGTCAAAATAAAAGTATATAAAATACTAAGCTATAACGCCGTTAAGATTCGTTAATCACATTAAGTCTACCTCTTTCAGTTAACGACATTATTGTCTCACAAATGTAAACCTATTATCTAAAAAAAAGTTAAAATAAAACCGTTGAAAGTATTTTAACCGCATTAAAATGTGCAAAAGACCGTGTAACTGCAATCTAGTGAAGCAATCACAGGACAAACATAAAAACAAAAATGTATGTTTATGAACTTTAGCGGCGATATTAATTCTCAATGTTACATGACGATATTTATGCTTATTACAAACGTGAAAAATAAGCATATAACGGCATTTTTTATTTAACTATTTCCGAAACTATTCAAAATATTAAAAAACCGAGTATACAGGTCGATAGAGAAATTTTTTCTTAATAATAGGCAATATAAGTTGAAAATCGCTCACATGCCAGTTAACGGCATTTTAGATATACCAGGGCAGAAAAGCCATGTGTCGAGCGGCAGTCTTGTCGACCATGAGTTTGAAATCGAACTGTTCGCAGTGCAGTTCTTCTCGAGCTCACTCATTATGAGTTTCTTCTATGAATGGAACATTCGGATTTCCTGCTCTAATGCGCATTCGATGCAAGATTTGATTTGATACAAAAACAAATTGGTTTCCATGTAAATTTTCATGTTCTTATAACTGTAGAAAACATTGTTCGTATTTGATGAGTTTGTGAAGCAATTTTCGCACCAAGTTTCCAACAAACGTCGCTTAAATTGACAGGTTTCTCTGTAATATCCACACAATTCTCCATTATAAGTTTGTTAATGTTAAAATGATGATGGGCCTCTAACAATATTTTATTGCAATTGTCAGTAAATACTGAATATGTTTAATGATTCCGTCGTTGAGATTTCTTTGTGGATTGATTCCAAGTATAATATTTTGGCATTTCGGAGTAGAGCAGTGTTCGCGCGAAATCATCATTCTGCCACCTTTCGAAAAGCTTGAAAGATGACGGTTGGCCAGCTCTTTGTAATACTTTCTGTGCCGTGAAATATACATTTAGACTAAGTGGGGTGTTTCAAATTAAATTCGTTTCATAATTGGAATAGATATTATAGATATTATATGTGAATTTGATAGAATTCACAGAATGGCAAAATTCAACATTGATTTGGATTGGAACTTGAAAGGCTAATAAGATCGGGGAATATGAATCAATCTATCAATTTCTATGTCTTGTTACTTCACTTTTACAATTATTGATTCTCCGTTTTTTTAAGTCGATCGGTGAATATAAATTGGATAACTTTATTGTTTCTACTGCTAGCTAATGACTCACAATCGAAGAATCAACGTAGTTATATCTACAGTACAGTGTTACTTATGACTAAGCAATACTCATCGACTATGAATCATGTTTTTAATTACTACCTGTGACAAGCCTTATCTACTTGAACAAAGCTTACAAGGGTTTCATTTAGTCTTTTCTTCACATACATCCAAATCAGAATACTCGCTAATATTCATAATGAAATTCATTAAAGATATTAACTTTCCTTTTGAGGACCTTTGTGATGAGTCAAACTCAAAACTGTTGTTTGATTTCCACCCACTGCGAATTGCACGTGAATTAAATATGTTTTTGTAGACGTGAACGCAGCCCGCACCCTATGCAAACATCATTTGTTGGTCATGGCGACCGGTCAAGGAAATAAGCAGGGTCGGCGCTCCAAATAAAAAAATGTACTCAGGTGCGAACTGCCCACAGCTGGGAGCCCTTCCGCGTCCTCTTCCCCGACCGCCTGTGGCGTAATGATGAACACTGGCATTGCATCTTGCGTATGCACACAGTATGCACAATATATTTGCTGTCGCTTAATTCATCGCTTAGTATGACCATTGGATGGAGTTTGTCGCTAGTCCAAATACTTTGTTATTACTATTTTAAAAATCACGAATCAGTTGTTTCCCTTCATCTGTTAGTTTTCAGGGCAAAGTTTAGAGGCGTTCTTTTTGTGACGTGCAGTAGTTTTTTTACAACTTTCACTGCTTTAGTGGGACTAGCTGGTAGATTACGTTTCAATTTTGCCACAGCCTTCTCCAGTGTGCGAGGACTATTGTATCTTACACCTGTTTGTATAACTTGCTCTTCTCTACGACGCTTTCTAGTTGCCTGCATTCTTTATTTTGATCTGATTCTAGCCAGTATATAAAAAATTTTATCTGCCTCTTTTATTTTTTTTGTACCTCTCTCCGTTTAAACACGAGCCTTTTCACGACTGAGATGCTCTGCAAGAAGTTTAGGATTTTCTTTTAACTATATCGCCTATATCTCTGCGAAGCTGTCTTTGCCTATAGCTATTGTATCACTTTAGCCGATGTTTCTTGAAAATAGGCGAAAAATTATAGGTATTAAAACCCGTATTAAATATGTGTAATAAATGCTGCTACACTGCTGTACACGGATGGCAGGACTTTAAACGGCTTCCGTTTGACGAGTTTGTCATTGCCCTATTCGGTCACGTTACGCAGAGTCAAATTAACCCATTCAGTCATTAAAGCTGTCTGACATTTGATCTGGTACGGACTTGTTCGCGCATTGGATATATAACTCCATAAGTATCGAGATAATCTTATTGGGTATAAACATTACATCTGACCCAGGATCATGTTTAACTTTATCTTTTGATTTTCTATTATTATGTCATGCTATTAGACCATGTTATACCATGCTAAACAGTACGTCTTCAAAGTGTTGGTAGTAACGACACCACAAAAATAGTCTGGTTCGGTGTCAACATTGACTTCATCAACATTTTTAATACTTATTACTACGATGCAGAGGGTTTCTTGATTTACATTTTACATTGGTTTTTAAACAGACTTTTGATATTCTTTTTGACAGTGAATTTATCTCAGTCTTGCTTATAATAACATAACTTAAAATTACAAAGCTGATTCTAACTTCATCAGGACAATTTATAACGTTCTGAAAACATCTTTCATGAGATCATCCCAATCATTGACAATTATTTCTAAGACAACTACCTAAGACACGACAACGGGACACCGTATCAAATTACCTTTGCAACTAGTACAAAATTGATGGTCATCTGCCGTTATTAAGAAAATTCTGAAATTGTTCACCATGCTGCTGGTTTCGGTTGTTGAGATAAAAACGACAACCTAAAACATTTCGTTTTGGGTTGCAATACTCCATGAATTTGTCAAGAAAGTTGTACAATTTTTATGCTTTCTCTTCAAATTCGAATGTGTTACGTGCGACAAGGGCTTCTTTACCGATGAAAATCAGCAATGTAGATGGTTTTCTTGGTTCGGGCACAATAGTGAGGCCGCCAGAAATGCTTGTGAAAACTTTCGCCAATTTTCACTTTTGTAATAAACGTATTTACAATTTCCCCAAAAGCCTTATTTTAAGCACTTCTTAAAAAGAAAATTAAATGTCATCAGTGAAAAGCCCGCGCTCTTACAATTTAAGATGCGTTATTAAACCAATAAGCTATGTCTACTATCCTGGCTCTCCTAATAATCTCGAGCAGTATTTTGTTTTTTGAACTTCGACTTCTATATTTCGAAAAACATTTTCATAGATATCGGTACGGTTATAGTTTTACATAGACTATTTTCTATGGTATTTTACTAGTATTCAACGACTTACATTTATTTTCAGGTTAGCTGCCACCAAAGAAATAAACTCTCTACAAAGCATTGCAATTAATAGTTCAAAAGACGCAACAGAAAAAGTTAAGACACATTACCTACTTATTGATAAAAACCAAATGGGTACTCTAAATAGATTTGATCATGATAACATTAATAAAGCGACGCCTAGCATCAACAAAGGCATAGAGCATAAAATTACAATTTTATCAGATGTGAAAGTGGATAAAGCACCTGGCCCAAATAATAAGTCTAAAATGCCTCAAATATTGAAGAATGCTACGTCTACACCGATAATGCAAATGCAGACAATCTTTGTAAATGGAATTCCAGCTTATCGTCAAGATCAAACAATGCAACCGCATGGAAACTTCACTAAAGATGAAATTATGGCGATGCCTACGATAATAGTTGCTCCTTCGGCAAATGGTTAGAATAATCTTATATTTTTTTGATGTACAAGTGTACTTTATTTATTATATTTATTTTCATTATTTGTTTTAGGTCCAAAAGTTCCTTCTGCTTCAGCCTCATTACCCACTACAACAGTATCGGAAACTCATAAATCATTAGGACCATTAGTTATTGATTTGAATAATATTGACTCTAAATTTCCTAACATGCCAACAACAGATGAACCTATTTCAAATCAACAGGTAGGCCTTGTCAAAACTGTTGATATTAATAAGAAGAATCCATCTGTGCCAAAAGATAATGTTATTACAAGTCCGACTAAAATGAAAACACCACAAGTACTACCTCAAATAAGAAAATCGTCGTCGACTCCCAGGCGTTCAACTCACGTTAGAGTACTTGACTTTGCAACACCTAGACGAATTTTACATGAAAATGCCAATGAATATAAAGCTGAAGGAACTTCTGAAGTCATTTTAAGTAGAAGCCCCAACTTATCTGTTTCGGATTTAAATTCGGTAGACAAAAGTGCTCAGAAGAGCAATCCTAACGTTCAAGGTGGGTCTTGTAAAGAGAATGCTAAAGTTAATCCAGTAAGTACAAAGAAGAAAAGTGACTGGGATGCAGACTTACGTGCCTTAGCGTTAGCTACTTCGGTCTCCGACGGTGACAAAAAGAAACAAACACAAAGTAAACCCAAAAGTACGAAAAAAAAGAGTACAACAGAGAAAAAGTCTCGAAAATCTGAGCCAAAATCGCGAAGGAAATCTGCTAAAGCTGTGAAATCAGCAGACGGCGCTATAGTTGAGATAATCGACGATGACGAGCCCATCAAAGAAGATAAGGCATTAATTACACCTGAAAATGTGCCTAAAGTGAAAGATGCAGTTAAAACTACCAAAAAACTTAAGCCTGTTAAAGCAGTTCACACAATAAAACCAACTATAAATATAATATCACGAGATGACAAAAATGCGATGCTGCCGCCAGAAAGTTCGAATAAAAAAGATAAGTCAGTGGAAGAAATAAAAAAGAAAGACGGATATAACGATGACCTGGCAGAAACTCCCGAAGCAGAAAGGCTGTCTTTACAGAATGTTATTGGCGCTAAGCTCAATATATCTGACTTTTTAGAAACTCCTTATAAGCAAGCTCTGTATGATATACAAATGGAAACTCCGAGATTTTTAGGCCCTGATATACCAGGAGATCCTTTGTCAGATATAAAAATTATGAATATACCTACGCCTCGATTTTTAACCTCGCCTAATCCCCAAGCAACGCCTTCTTCGTACTCATCACGCCCCACTGATTACTCAAGTGGTGGTTCATATTATAAACCTGACGATCAAGATTACATTCCTTCGGCTGAGTTATTAGGGTACCCCTCGGACGCTCAAAAAAGTTTAAAAGAATCAGAGAAAACACAAGACAAGTCGCAAGACAAATTACAGGAGAAACCTGAAAAGTCACGACCTGTTAGAAAGTGTACAAAAAATGTTTCGTACTACGCCGGTAAACTGAAAGAAAGTGAAGATAGCGAAATTAATTTGACCACTAGTGAACGAAATAATACTAAAAAGACTCCATCTGATGATAAAGCATTTAAACAGACTTCAAGAACATCAAAAGAGAAACCTCCAGAAAAACCTTCAAACAGAAAGTCGGAAACATCAAAAGAAAGTGCATCGAAAAAGCGAAAATCACCAGTAAAAAAAGACAAATCATTTATGAAAATTAAACCCAAAAAATGTAGTCCTCTAAAATGCCCTAGAAGTAAAAGAAAAACATTTACATCACCCGTTAAATCTCCAGTTAAAAAGAAGTTACCTAGCAAAGACAAAGAAGTAGCGGATACCCCACAAACTATTACTGCAGCTCCTCCCAAATCTAGAAGAAAGTCGTCTACGCCTAGGAAACTAGACAGCACTAAGAAATTCACTTCCGAAAGTTCAGGCCATGATTCACCTGAAATGGAGTCTAGAAATTTACAAGCACCTACTCTTGATTCAGTGGTGAATGCAGCCCTAGATTCTGATACTGAACATATGGCCTTACGGTGGTCCGACGACTGTTCACAGGATGCTAAATCTAAGATAGATCAAACAAATGAGACCGAGGATATCAGAAAAATACAAGAGTTTATAGCAACTACCATCCCGGAAGAGGGGAAATTACAACTAGATTTAATCAATAGAGGCTTTGATGCTGAAACCGCTAAGCGTATTGAAAAGGACTTACTAGATACCCCAGAGGCTGGAGTTATAGAACAGAGTAATGACGTGAAAGTTACTGCGAATGAGGGGTCAACAAGTAAAAGTTCAGAAAGTGAGGTTAACCGTGAATCTGAATGTTCAAACAATCTTCTTATAGATTCAAAAGATGAAGAAGGAGAGGTGGAAGAAATAGAACTTTCAGTACACGAATGTTGCGAAGAAAGTAATAACTATATCCACATTGAATACAATGAAGAAAATGAGTCACAAATTAAAGAAGTACATACATTTAAGGATACATTTTCAATGGAGATATGTTTAGATGACGATTTAACCGTTAGGTTAAGATCCACACCTCTAACAATATTAGTTGATCAAAGTGAAGATTTAAACTATAGAGAGACACAAATGGCGGTCTCGTCTATAACGAATTTTGAAAGACTTTACACTCCATTAAAAGACGCTGTCAGGACAAAGTGTTGCGAAATATTTGATTCGACATTGACAAGTTTAGATACACCTCTAAAAGGTCCAAGTCCAAATAGATATCATGATAGGACAATCGCAGACATAGTTTTAGAAGTTGAAAAAGTAGAAGTATCAGAAATAGAAGTAGTAAGAGAAAAAGTAGTTGAAGAAGAAGTAGAAATGGCAAGAGAAAGTGTAAAACTTAAAGAAAAAGTGGATGTTAAACATAAAGGGGAAAATAAGGAGAAACCGGAATCAAAGAAGCGGAAAAGAGCTCAAAGTGGGGTTTGTTCTGACGATTCGACTAGTGGAAGTAAGAAACCTAAGCCAGAAACACAGTATCTTTTAAACTCTGCGAATATTCAAAACATTGACATAGAATCTGTGTTAAAACAGTTACATGGAATTTAGAAGTAATAATTTATAACTATACTTTGAATCATTTGTAAATTAAATCCAATAGCTATAGTTCTCTATATTTATGTACATAAACTGATTAAATTAGGTACGAATCTGTCATATTTTTTTTTATATGTGTGAGACACATACTGTCAGTGAATTTGATGTTTTTTTGTATTTTGTTAGCCCTTTTGCTGGTCGCAAGACGCTGAGTAATAAATTTCATTTTCGAACTTTGTTTTTTAAAACACTTTATAACCTATAGTAGAAGTTGCGAACTTCCAGTGAAAATGTTAATCTAATAATAATAAATAAATAATAATATAAATAAATATTTCTAACTAACACACATCATCTAGCCCAAATTAAGTATCATTAAGAACTTGTGTTATGGAAACTAGATAACGGATTAATATACTTAAGAAATATATAAACACACATAGATATTTTTTGTATATAAATATTAGAAATAAACTTAAATAAATATACATACACATCCATGACTAGAAAGGAAATATTTCTGCCTCTACTAGGATTCGAGCCCGGGACCTGTGGAATGAAAGGCAAGCTACTTACCTCCATACCAAACAGGATTTTACCAGTAACAACCCTGATAAAGAGCTAACCATAAAGCGACATCTCATGCCTAAAGCCTCATACATCATGAGTGCGACTGTAGTGATTTTACTAAATACATGAATGCATGAATTTTACTAATATTTAATCCGTGACGTTCTTGATATGGATTAACTTGATGGTTTTAAAGACCATTTTGTTTAAACTTTGGTTAAAGTAAAATAGGGGAAGATGGGTGACGTTCTTACATTAGTGGTAGAGATAGAATGATGCAAATGGGGTCGCGAGCAAGGCAATATATTTTTTCACCCGTGTAATTTCGTTTGTATTCGTGTCGTTTCGTATATTGTCGGTTCGGTGCGCGTAGTGACAACCAAATGACAAGTAAAATAAGGCGACCGGAAACTAGATTTTTGGGGTCCGTGCAGCAGGAGCTTGTCGCCTATCTCCCGCTATTTTACCTTTAAAGTTAAACTCAATATTTTTTAAATGAGAACAATCTATGCCTGTATTGATGGTTCAACTCATTTGCTCGCGTGGCCCTATGTGGGTTTATGTTTGTAAATATGCAACTTAATTTTGTGGGGCAGCCGTCAATTTATCAAACCGTGTATTCGCTCGTTTGGGTTTCTGTGTACGATCACTTATGTAACACACACCAGTTGCTCTATGTATGTACATATACAAACTTAAAGTACACATATGGCCGTGCGCACAATTGACTCGATCCATCTGTACAACATTTAGTTCAATTACGTACTCAGAGCATCAAGGAGGACACAAAAAAATGTATTGAAGACTGATTGCAAGTAATAATCTAAATTAAACAATAAAAAGATATCTATAAGATTGAAGCAGCATAAATTATGCTCACAAGTATAAATATGAAAAACACAGCATAATCTTGTACTTATATTTGGTCGTTTTAACAGAAATCAGTGACCACACGATAACTTTAAGAGCAAGCATACATGTTGTGTTTTTTCAACCTGGAAGACCTTGATAACGCTATTCTTGACTTAACTCGCACACATGGCTCGTTATTCAAGTTTGGTCACAAGTATAATAAGGCACATTAGGTAATAATAATAATAATAATATAATTATTTATTTTCAGACACAATGATCCATATATAAAAATATTTCAATAAATAACTAAAAAAGTAATACACTCAAAAATATTATTCTTTTATCTTAGATATACAACGTTTCAAAATCATTATCAGGCTACACAACAAAAATCAGATCAATGTAAGCAACAGTTTAGTCACAGGAATGTTTTTTAGTTTTTACTTAGTTTCATTTAAACACTGTGTATCTTCCCGATCACCTGATCGTAAGTTTGTACTATAGGCATACGTAGTTATCTAAACGACAAAATTCACGCGGGCGATGCGACGTTGCCAGTTCGCATCGTAAGTTTGCAGTACAAACAAGGAAATACACTGTTACTAAATCTTTCCTTAAAAGAAAGTACAGATCACGGTTATCTCACTCAAATGTAATAAGCGTAACAGAAATAGAAATAGATCAGTATGTTGCTATGGCGCCGGCGGCGGCTCGGCTAATTAGGTCAAGGGCACAATGTTTACTTTGTTTAGTGCGAAGACGCGTTGCATCTGGGGTGCACGTTGCGCAATTCAGCACAGATTATTGTAGCTCACGCGTCCCATTTACTAATGTTAAGTTTTTATTGTGATAAGACACGTAACTGAGTATTTTCGGTTTAGTTTTGTGAGTAGTTTTTAATTATTTTGTAAGTACGTAAGACATCCACAATGCCTCGTGCTACATACACGGCGTCAGAATACACTGACATGATTTTAATCTACGGGGAATCCCACGGAAACGCAGCTCTAGCTCTGCGAACTTACCGAGAAAGGTATGGAGACAGCCGCGCGTGCCCTAGGAACGCTCGCACCATAGTATTAGCAGTACAACGGGCACGGGAAAACAAACCATTAGCAGCGCATCAGGAGGGAGTCCCACCGCAGCAGATACCTACTGCGCGCGAGCAACAGATTCTTGACTATTTTGACCGCAACCCCACATCGAGTCTGCATAGAGCCGCACGCCAGTTTAGAGTTTGCCATAGAACCGTGCATAACATTTTAAAAAGAATAAACGCAAACCGTACAAATTTAAAAAAGTTCAAGCCCTTTTAAGAAGGGATTTGCCAGTCAGGCGTACTCACTGCCAGTGGATACTTGACAAAGTTACTGATGACCCGAATTTTTTATTAAATGTCATGTGGGCCGACGAGAGCACATTTACACGCAATGGCATATGGAACCAACAAAATCTCAGATACTGGAGTATTGAAAATCCACGCATGGTTCGGGAGTCAGAGCATCAGTACCGCTTCTCTGTTAATGTGTGGGCTGGTATACACAGGGACCAGATTATTGGCCCTGTTTTTATTGACGGCACCCTTAACGCGGCAAAATTTTTGGAGATATTATCCGGTCCCGTTGCTGAATATACCGAAGACTACCCTTAGCCAATTATCGGAATTTATGGTACCAATTGGACGGAGCTCCTCCACATTCAGTGATGTCTTCCAGAGAGCTACTCACCGAAATGTTTGGACAGCAGTGGATTGGTCGATTTGGACCAGTACGATGGCCACCATGGTCCCCGGATCTCACTCCAATGGATTTTTTTATCTGGGGGTTTGTGAAAAGTGCAGTGTACGCGACAGACGTGAATACCGTAGAGGAACTTAATAACCGGATTATTTTAGCGTTTAATAAATTAAAAAGTTTAACAACAAACAGTGGCCTTATTGCACGATTAAATAACAATATTATACGTCGTTATAATTTGTGTACCATTGCAAACGGCAGACATTTCGAACAATTGAAGATTGAATGTGTAAGTGTTACAATTAATTATTTTAATTTATTATTTTCATTGATCATACCTTCCAACGTTACCTACAACACATGTTTACATTATCATCCACATCAAACCCGGACGCTCCGCTGTGTAGGTAGGTGTGCGAGCCGGTGAGCCCGCCGCCGCACGCGCTGTGCTATTCAAATGCTACGTTGCCAATTTGATACGCAAAAACAAAGGATGTTTACATTTTAACTTAATTATTAAGCTATTTAAGTTCTTTGAAAAACGTTTTTTCGTATACTTGTCGTTAACGTTTTTTTAATAGTTTCGGAGTAACAGTAGGCACTTATAGTATATGTGGTTTCATTAAATGCCTCTCACTTTTATCAACGTTGTATAATATCTATACTATAATATCTTACTTAATGTCATTCTTCCACTGGTTCTCAATGACAAAATATTTTGGGGCTTATAGCGTTCACCAGGCCTTCTCCACAATAATTTTCTGCAATTCGGCCGTCAATAATTCTGCGATCATTATTGACGGCCGAGCAGCGTAGTGGTTAGTAGCCCGGAGACTTACGCCGGAGGTCCCAGGTTCGAATCCTGGTCGGGGCATTCATGTGTATGATATGAATACACCGATGTTTTTTCTCAGGTCATGGTTGTTGATATTATGATATACGTGTTTTCTGGGTTCCACCCCAGTTCACTGGATGATCTCCATAACTAGCACTGCTTCAAATTCAAATTCAAATTCAAATATTTATTTCTCAACATTGACAATTACTTGTTCTTATTGACGTCAAATAAAACATGATTCTACCACCAGTTCAAAAAAAACCTTCGTGAAGAAGAACTGGCAAGAAACTTCACGGGTATATTTTTTTCAAAATAAATTTACAGAGTCACTTATGTCTATACAAAAATTATTCTTTTCTGCATCTGTTAGCTCGGCAAGTCTCCCTCCCCCCAAGTATCCAAACGACGAACACCCTCAAACTTACTTACCCTTACTTACCCTTAGCTTACTTCGGTTACTACGGTTTTAGTAGTTTTTGGTGATCCACAGTATCAAAGGCCTTGAAAAAATCGATGAACAGAACAAGCACGTCCTTTTTTTTTGTCTGGTTCCTGAGATAAATCTGATCTCAGGAGTGTGAAAGAAGTAAAGTGCTACTTTTATTTCACTAAAACCCGTATTGTAAAGAGCTAATGATTTAATGTTTTTCGTAGAAGGTGTATATTTAGTCATAAATATATTTTTCGATAAATTTTGTCTATAGAAGATAATATAGTTATTGAACTTTAATAACTTTATTTCTCTCAAACAGAATTACAATAATTCACTTTTTTCTATTAGATAGGTGAACAAGTTTTTGGATCTTTTCAGAAGCAGCCTTCTAGAATGTTATGCAGACGTCAACAGGCTTAATCGCAAAATCAGTAAGAAGGGATACTGAGCATTTTGTAATTTTTTTTACTGAGCTACGGTAAATTTAGAAAGCTGAAAGCTTCAAGAATTGTTTCATCGATAGACTGTGTTCTTCTACCACATAGTGATTTATTATTTTCCAAAGCATTTTCGGATTGTTGTAATTTGTGTTGATCTGATCTAAATTATACCTTTTTCAAAAAAATTATATTGTTTTGTGTACTTTATAATAACAAAAGCAATGCGGGCTGGAACGGACGCTCGGCAACGCGTCATGAATAGAAATTCCAATATAGTAATCACAAACAGGTAACAGAGGCACCTCTGTTTACTATTATTAAACACAAAACAATTAATTTGCCGATTTCTTAAAATACATTATCAGTTTTTAAGGACAAACGGCTTTAGCGACACGAAAAAATAAGCCTTCAAACAATAAAAAAGGACCGTATGTAATAAATTGTACCCAGGGTGGATAAATTTGGTACTGACGCAATTCGCCATCACTTAACGCCATATTTTTTGAACATAAATACTAATCATTAGTCGTTTTGATTACCTCCGTTTGAATGGTCCTAATAATATTAAATGTCGTCATAACAAAATATTTGATTTATTTTATAAATATAAATATTGATTAGTTCTTAAAAATAAAAAAAAACATACATTGCAATATTATTTATTTAAAAAATCAACTATACATTAACATTAGTAATTTTTGATCAAAAATCGAAGTGAATGACTATATAGTGATATAAAATTGATATCACTATATAGTCATCCAAATATCTGGCCAACTCCTCAGTAAAGTTTCGAGTGTGACTTGGGCGAGAAGAAGTCATTTTGTTGCTAAAAAAACAAATAAAATAATAAAAATCGAGAAAATAGCAAATTAATCAAAACAAAAAAAAATGTTAATACTAATTATAAGTCGAGTGGACTAACAAGCATGCTATAAATCCAAAACGGCGGCACTTACCAGGTCGAAACGATCGCTGCTGCGGGTTGACACGAAACATCAACTCGAGCCGCGCATTCGTTAGAAAAAAAACAGCAAATAAAGCGGGCGTTGTTAGTCGATTTGTCTAAAATTAGCATTCTAGGGTTAAATGACTATTCCTTGAGCAAATAATCCCCAACATTGAGGAATTTAAAAAAGGTAATCAAATCTTTTGCATTATAGGTGGTAACAAAAGGTGTTATCAAGATTCACAATTTATAATTCTTTATAGCGATTTTGATAGCAATTTTTAAATAAATTTATGTCCCTGATTAATATTTTTAAATTATATTTTAGTTTTAGGATATTATTTGTCGGACCTTTTCTCCAATTTCTCAAACTTTCATCACATAATTTTGTGATATTTTGATTTAACTAAGGGATTTTTTTTTCTATTTATTTTAATCCAGGGCTCTATATAGTTATAATAGATAAAAATATTGTATGACAACTCAAACAGACTTTGATTTCGATAGTCGATGAGACTGGAGATATATCAAAGCAGCCGGGCGAATTATTGGTTAAACTGACTATAGCGCGATGATCGGCCAGAACAGTGTCGAGAACTCATGTCGTTTTGATGAAACGTATAGTTTGCAACATATGGCTTTTGGTAGAGCTCAGTTATAATAATAATAATAATAAATCCCCAGACAAACATACCCAACTGAATGGCCCCAAAGTAAGCAGAATTTTGTTATGGATGACCATTCAGCGCACGGGGGGGGGGAACACAGAATAAACTTACATATATAAATATCAACAATCATTCCCGAGAACAAACATTTAATTTTGTGTTCACAAATAAATGCCCCGACCAGGATTCGAACCTGGGACCTCCGGCGTATGAGGCAAGGTCACTTACCACTACACCACTCTGCCGTCATAATAATAATAATAATGTTTACTATCCAAATAAATACAATATAACAATTATAAATGATCCTTGTCTCCTTAGCTAGGAAGACCTGCTTTACAAGAGACGGCTCTTCTTATGTACCAGGGTGGCTGATAATTTATCGGCCTGAGGTACTTAGCGATGACTAATCATCTCGATACTGATAACACTAGTTGCCCAACTAAGTGGTAGTAAAAATAACACCATTTTCTCTAATTCAGTTCATTAACACTTCATCCCTGGAATAAACTACACCATGTCGACCGAAACTGAAAATTCTCCCTATTTTGAGCACTGCGCAGTGATTAAATTCCTTGTGAAAAAAAAACAATCGCCGAAAGACATTTTTGAAGAAATGTCATCGGTTCTTCAAGATTTTGGGCCTTCGTGTACCATGGTAAAAAATGGGCTCGGCTTTTTCAACAAGGAAGAGAGAGCTGTGAAGACGACCCCCGCCTGAATCGCCCAGTGACGGTAGTCACTGAAGAAATTCTTCAAAAAGTTGATAAAATAGTATTGGCCGCCCGTAGAATTAAATTACAGATAGCTGAAGAGTTGCAAATTAGTAAAGAGTAAATCGGAGAAATTTTGCACCAAAATTTACACTTGAAAAAAATTTGCGAGCGTTGGGTACCGCGAATGCTCACGTCGCTCGACAAACAACGACGACTCGCAAGTTGTCAGGAGTTTTTGGAGTTGTGTCAGAGCGATTATGATGAAATTTGTAATCGCATTGTAACCGTAGACGAAACCTGGATACGTCAGTATGATCCGGAGTCCAAACAAGAATCTATGTAGTGGATTAAAAAGGGAAAAAGGCTATCAAAGAAGTTTAAAGTTAAAAGTCGGCCTCCAAGATTATGGCGACCATTTTTTGGGATAGCGAAGGAATTTTATTTATTGATTACTTGCCTAAGGAAACTACAATGAATGGTCAATACTACGCCAATTTATTGGTTCAAGCACGTAAAACAGTCGTTCAGAAGAGACGAGGCAAGTTGGCGCGCGGAGTGTTGTTTCTGCAAGACAACGCGCCCGTTAATACCGCTCGCGTTGCGAGGGATGCCTTAAAAGCCAATGGGTTCGCAGAAATCGATGATCCACCTTACAGTCTGGACCTAATTTCCAGTGACTATTTCCTTTTTTCAAAACTGAAAAAGGAGTTGCGGGTGCGCAGACTTTCGGATGATAATGAAATGAAGTCCGCCGTAGAGAGCCATTTTGAAGAGCAATCTTCAGAATATTTTTTAAGTGGTTTGAAGGCCACTATTCACGATGTGAAAAGTGTATTTCACTTGAGGGGGATTACATTGAAACATAAAAATAAAAAAATTATGATTTTGTTTCATTAAGTACCCTAGGCCGCGAACTTATCAGCCGCCCCTCGTATACATACAGTTTTATTTGGTAATGCAGACTGTATGAAACTAAAACCCAACTCTGTGTAATGTAAAAATTAAGCATGTTATAGTTATGTAAGAAATGTCATGTTAAAGTCCAATACAAAGTTTAATACTATCAGTTAAAACATAGAATTGCAAAAAAATATATACGCGTGAGTTAAAAGATTCAAACCACCTACGCAATACGTAACCCGAGATACACTCACCGAGCGTCTTTGCATTAACGCCAACTTGCACTGACATCAGTAATCGAATATAAAACTTGAGTCAAAGGTTAATTTAATACCATTTATCCATTTAAAGGTGGAATTATGCAAAATCCTGTCTTAACGTACGTCTCCTTCCCAAAAAGAACTTGGAAAATTTTCAGACTCATAGGTCATGTGGAGTCAGAGATTTAGTAAGGATTGAACAAGATTTGTGTAGTTAGGTACATATTATATTTGTTCCTTTTGCTGTCCCTTCAGAGGTGGGATCTTTTCTAAGTGCCTATTCCTTATAGCTGGACGCCAAGTATTGGAATACGCTTTTATATTAAGGTAGTAAATGAAAAATTCTTAGTTCAATAAAAAAATATATACAGTTTTGTATGATGAGGTATTTTGCCACCTGTCAAGATGCTTGGTTTGGTAATTCGAATATTATATTAAAATATGGTTGATGATTATGCGTATCAACGGATTTCAATCGAAAGCAAACCGTTGGGTATGCAGACTTGTTACCATATCAAAAAAAATCTTGGTGAAAATTTCGGTAATACCTTCTATATGCTCCAATTTGGTTTCGGCGAGCAATTTTTAATCTCATTTGATAAGATTTTGTAAGAACAAAATCATGCGGCATATTCAGTCAAACGTGACAGTACCTTCTTACAGACTTGGGAAGATACTTATAATTATTATTAACGCACCAACTATCATGTACTTACGAATTTGTGTTTCAGTTAAACGAAAAAACAGCCAGTGTAAATATAATAACAAAAGCAATGCGGGCTAGAACCGACGCTCGGCAACGCGTCATGAATAGAAATTCCAATATAGTAATCACAAACAGGTAACAGAGGCACCTCTGTTTACTATTATTAAACACAAAACAATAAATTTGCCGATTTCTTAAAATCCATTATCAGTTTTTAAGGATCGACAAAATGAAAACTAAATATCAGTACGTACGTTACGTTTTACTTCTGCTGGTAATTGATTGAACACCCTCACTGAAATTTCAAGACAGTTTTTGTTACAGATTTCAGTTTTAATATTCGGCAAACACAATTTATCTATCTTTTGCTGTATCAATCTCATGGTGTGTTTTCATAAATACACATATTTCTAAATTATACATGCTGGGAAGTGTTAGTAATTAAAATGATATTAATAAAGGCCTACATCTTGACAATCTTTCCGGCGTTAGGCTCGCAAAAAATTAACAATCGACTTCAGCCATCTACGGATCTTCGTTGTGCGCCCCCGCCATTATAGAAAAATCTGGTTATTTTTAGAATTTGGAAGGAATTGTAGAAGATTTTAGTAAAGTTCGAACATTCTGTATCTGTAATAAAGGAAATCGATCGCTTGAAAAAAGAAATAAATGAATGTGGAAAATAAAATCGCCTGAGTGCGTATATAAACACATGGAGACGAGCGTGTGTGGAAAGCCAGGGTCTGGGTTTAAGACGACCAGTACAATGTCACCAGTACTGAGAAGGACGACGCCTGCGAAGAAGACTTTTCTCTTAAGTAGTTAATAGAGCGCCATTATCAGATCCTTTTGTGTTTCCTTCCAATCCCGTAACCCAATTCCGTAACAATATTAATAACTAAATCATTCATTCGTGGCAAAAACAAAACATATCAAATGATTTAAATTTTCGTTTCGTCGTATTGAAAATAAAATACAAACTCAAGGTAAATATGAAATTAAAACTAATTCGCACCGAATTTGTCCGTACTCGGTGTAAAGCTGAAAGCTTATCGCTGACGTTCTTCTTAAACCCCTTGTGCACTGACTTTACGAAAGCTTTGATGGAGCAAAGTAACTACTAATGAATACATTTTTCAAATTTAATATCCGATATTTCTGTATGTTAAGTATATTGCTGTACAATGTGTTTCGGATTAAACCAGGTACTTGTATTAACTACAACTTAATTCCAAGTAGAAAAACTGACTAAAATCCTGGTACGAAATCCTTTCCATTATAAGTGTTTAGCTTTTATTATTGTTATACCTCTAAGGTGAACTTTAAAAAGTATTTAATTACTTTATCAGTAGTTCTTAAATTAGGTACTTAAATTTTATTGAATATTTACTACGAAGATATATTCGTTATTATTTGTAATTGTACTGTTGTATCAACTATGTAATGCAAAACTCAGAATTGCCAATACATACGCGCCCAAATAGGTGTCTTATGTAGGTACTAATATAGAGGCATGCATGACATAACCTAGACCAAAATATACGTAGCTGCAAATTCTAGTAGGTAGCCTAAAACTAGGTCACCGGGCTCAGGAAATAGGAGCATCTTAACACTAGCACGGCTTGATAGCTCCAGCTTATTGCTGTCATAACATAAATGTTACACATCTACACTAATATGGAGGTATTTTTAAGTTTTATTTAGGTGTGTGATATTTGTTTCGATATTATTATGCGCCTTTTGTTTTTATTCACATTAAATAGGTGAATGGTTGGATGACCGATATCTATTGAACCTTTTTGAGATTACCCCAATCAAGTTTCGTAAACATCAACTACATACTAACACAACAAGTTATTAGGTTATTCGATAAAAATAATTATTTCACGTATATCGGTGAAGATATGAATGTTAAGATTTCGCTCATTAGGTTAAGAAACGTTTCGATAATTTAGGTAATGCTCTTCTTACAGAAATAGGAAGATAACAATTTTGACAGTACTGTGCTAAACTACGTGTAGTGGTACATGTATCTCTTTGCTTATCAAACAGAACTTATAAATGTTCTGTCTGTCTATTCAAGCACCAAGCTAGTTACGTAGCACCGCATCGTAAAATCTGACACAGAACATGTAGCATAACTAGGCTCAGGCAATGGCGAAAATCGCTTGCGTGATGTTCGGACTTTGGTATGCGCTCCGCATACTAAGGGGCGACAATACTGCAAGACATTCGGGTGCGAAACTGAGCCTCCCCCGAGTTCCCCAATAATATGTAGGTAAATGTATATCCAAGCCGAGTGCTATGCCTTTGCTAAACTATTGTCGTGGATCATAATACGGTGTCTATTGATTTCGGCTTACTGAACTGATTGCTAGCTTAGTTCCTAAGCACCAATACATAAATAGCAATAATTAATTACATAATTAGATATAATGACGCTGAATAATCAAGTTCAAATTGTACCACAATAAGCAATAAGTTCTAAATGCAAGAATATTATGCCCACAAAGGTAATAAAGAGAAAATATCGAACAAGTTTCGTCAGTTGTATTAGCCTTGCCGGAGGTCACAGATTCGAGCTTGGTCAGGGCATTAATTTGTGTGATGAACACAGATGTTGGTTCTCGTCATGGTTGTTGATATTTATACGTGTATGTTTATTCTGGGTTCCACCCCACTTCACTGGATGATCATCCATAACACAAGCACTGCTTAATTTGGTTACCATACAGTTGGAGTGTTTTAATAATTACTATAATAATCTGACATTTGACAGCGCCTTAACCACTGTACCACCGACGCTCTTTGCACCTAAAATTTACATACCTCAACTAAACTAATAAAAGGAAGTATTGTTATTTTTACTTGTAATCGAAACATAAAATAACTCTGAAAATACAGAACAACGCGCAAGCCCTGTGAGCTCTTGTTTTGGTTATGACAGTACCTACCCATCTGAATTTTGTTCTGTAGCCTATTTGATTTCAATCTTTTCTTATCTTTCAAATTCGCACAGGCATCTAATTTTTTACCTGTGCATTTGAAAATAAGTAATTGGGATGTCAATAAATGCTCCGTTTTTGAAATGTTAATCAGTTCTTTCAATTAAAACTTGTCATTAAAAGAACTGATTATAAGATAAATTTGGTATGGCTGAGTTGGTTTTAATATTATGGATAACTAGATGTCAATATGTGGGATTTTAAGAAGTTACATTAGAGACGTTTAATTCAAATAGCTGAGTCATTAAGAGAGACGAATTTTTAATTTGATCACAGAACACACCGCCCCGCAATGTTAAATGTATCGTACAATCGACTCATGTGTTAAGTTGCATTTGCATAACGCCATTGATAGAACATAAACACACACACACACACACAGTTCATACAGTCTTTATTCCAACTCCGGTAATTAAGTTGCATCTATCAAACGAGAGGGTATTCACGAGACATTTGTAACCTTGCGTAGCTGGCTGGCATTAAATAAAATTTATTATCGCCTCGTAGATATTGCGAGTCCTGGTAGATTTCTTTAAATAATAGCTTTAGAAGCGACACGATATACCGTGAGAACGTTCACGTAGACGAGCGAAGCGTACGGTCCCTCGACGCTTTCATATCTATAATTTTCCTTATATTAAGTCAAGCTTTTTAAGTACATTGCGTGTTTTGGTCTCAAACAAACCAAAAGCTTCTCTTAAACCAGCAGTGTACATCAAAAAGTAAGTAACCATCGTGAATTTCGCGTAGGTCGGTAATTCTGCTCACCATTCGGGTATAAATGATTGCGGGCGATTTTACACCACCCCCTATTTGCCCCCCTTGCACGAATGTCTACTCCCTAAAACCCCGAAGTGCAGCGACGCGCCGTCGCTTGAGACCCCAGCCAAACTGCGTGCTTTGCTTATTTTCGCTCGTAATTCCTTTGCAGGAAATTGCCTTTGTGAAAGAAAAGAAAATTCGGTATCAGAGCGCCTCTAAGCCGAATGAAATGAACGAAATGAAGGAATTGAACGGGTTTATCTCGATTGTGGCAGTTACTAATAGACAGCCGTGTAGAATTTTAACTAGTACGGATAGTGTGGAACCTAGTCGGACATTTAATATCCTAACTTGCTTTCGCATCCTTAGATTAGAGTAATCTGTTAGGTTGTTAAGTAGTTTTACAAAAGTGTTATTCCGATAATGTTCATATATTAGGTTATTACATATGAAATTGGCGTTTGGTAAGGGCTCCTCCCTAAAGTCAGTTTAACAAAATATATAATATATTTATTATATTTATAAAGTATGCACCTTGCTATCTATGCACTTTTGCCATCTCATAGGTAGTTCATTGACGGGACTAAATAAAATCTTTGAAGGCGCTTGAGACTGCCCCATCGGAGTGCAAGAAGTTATCCAAATTTGGAAAAAAAATGGTAATCTGTTGGAGCAAGGTCCGGGGAATATGGTGGATGTCTTAGACATTCCAATTAAAGCTCCTCTAATTTGGCGGCCGTCTTTTGTACAGTGTGCGGTCTAGCGTTGTCCTGAAGCAGCAGTGGCCTAGAGTGATTGACCAGCCTCAGTTGTTTAGCAGCTAGCTTTTCCATCATGGTTTGCAGTTGCTGACAATAGACATCTGCCGTAATCGTCTGGCCAGATTTAAGAAAGCTGTAGTGAACGACACCGGCACTAGTCCACCAAACGCTCATAAGGGGGATTGGAACTGCTCACGTCCGCAAGGTTTAGCCCTCGACGCCTTGTACGTGGTCCCCGAGTGGTGCTAAACGAGCAGTATCGTGTGGTGGTAGGCTTCGGCCGTGGCTTGTCACCACCCACTAAACAAAGCCATGCCGCCAAGTGATATGGTCGTGTTCCTGCATGATGTTTAGTGTAGCCATCGAGGAGGGTAGGTCTGAGTAATCGTGCTGCATTAGAGAACTATCTTCAGCTCGTAATTTATTGGCTCGCCGGGTAACTGGTTTTGGAGGGTAGCGGGACCGGAAGCAACGGTGCACCACTGGCCGACCGCAGGTAGTTAGGGGGCCCAAGTAGTGTGCTAGCCACATGTGAAAGGCTGCCCCGCCACCTCGCGACAAATCCCGGGAGGCTTCATCGTGCCAGCTGGCGACTGGTTAGAGAGGACCCGGTGACGAACCCCGGGGGGGTTCGGGCGTCCCCGCAGTATCCAACCGAGTTCCCCATCGGTGCGTTGTTTATTATTATTGTTATTATTGCGAGTTGCTTGGTTCCATTTGCAGCGCTTCACTCAACTTCTGTCCTCCTCCCTATTCACTCACACAATATGATAAGTCGTCAAAAGAAGAGTAAGGTTTTACAGCGCTTGCACTTCCTCTCTCTTAAAGTGCACTTCTGCAACATCAGAGGAATGCACTCAAATCTCAACGATGTCCACCACCACCTTGAGACAGAGAGGCCTCACCTACTCTTCCTAACGGAGACGCAGATCTGTAAGCCATCAGACTCGGCATACCTTTGTTACCCAGGGTACATACTGGAGTCCAATTTCTGCCCGAACGCCGAGGTGTGCATATATGCCAGTGACGGGATTTGTTATCAGCGTCTCCGTTACTTGGAAGATCTGGACTTTTCCGTCATGTGGGTTCACATTGATACCGGCCTTGACCAATTGGTCTACGCTAGTATATACCGGTCACATAGCGGAGGTCGGGAGACCACGAGGCTCATGGAGTATCTCAGCGATGCAGCAGATAAGGTTCGGCAACGTTTTCCCTCAGCTCATCACGGGCAAGGGCTATACCCGACACTGACCACGCTGGAGAGGCATTTAAGTTTTCCGTAACTCAAGGTCTTTCACAGCTTGTGTCGCACGCGCATCTCCGACGTTGCTGGCCACACTGCATATTGCTTAGACCTTCTGCTGACAACTGATCCTGACAGGTACTCGGTGTTCGTAACTGCACCCCTAGGGATATCCAACCACTGCGCGGTGAAATCTGTGTCGCAGTACTCGCCGCCTGACACCCGGCCAAAAGGCGCTAGGCGAGTACGGCGATACAAATCAGAAGATTGGGATGAGTTGCGGCTTTTTTTCGCGTCCCTAGCCTTGGCGGCAGACTGGTTTTACATCAACCGATCCATCGTGCTGCGCTAATGCTGTATTAAGTGTGATGGGCCAAGCAATAGAGTATTTCATCCCTTACGCTGACCTATCCCTTGAAACTAAAGATTGCCCATGGTTTAATGCTGCTAGCCTTACAGCTGAAAAGCTTAAGCAAGAAGCGTACAAAGCCGTGGATTCGCATGAACTGAAGAAAAGATACAATGCTGCCGCCAAGTCTTGCAAAAATGCGATCAGGAAAGCTCGCTTTGACCACATTGGCCACATCGGAGACAAGATAGCGACATATCCTTCAGGAAGCAAAGCTTTCTGGCCTCTGGCCAAGTCGGTTAAGTCGAACTTCTGCCGCCCATCGCTGCCACCTGCTGAAGCCTGACGGTTCACTGGCCCACACCGCAAAAGTGAAAGCAAACCTTTTTACTAATCTTTTTGCAGATTGTTCACGTCTAAATAGTCAAGGTAAAGTCCCACCCCAGTTACCTCAGTTCGGACCCAAAATGGGTACCGTTCATATTCGCCAAAAGGAGGTTCTTAAATGCTTGCAGAATTTAGACGTGAATAAGGCCAGCGGCTCCGATGGCATACCTGCAGTTGTGTTAAAACACTGCGCAGCCGAATTGTCTCCCATTCTAACGCGCCTGTAGCGAAATCCGGAAAGGCCCCTGAATCCTGGAAGCTGGCTAACGTGCAACCAGTGCCAAAGAAGGGAAGGCGTGCGGATCCTATCAACTATCGACCTATTGCAATCACCTCCATACTTTGCAAAGTTATGGAGCGTGTATTGAACAATCGCCTCCTGGCATACCTTGAGTCCAACGAGCTCCTTAGTGATAACCAATATGGTTTTCGCAGTGGACGCTCGACTGGCAATCTTCTTGTGTATGCCACTCCCTTATGGAGCGAAGCCTTGGAGGGTCACGGTGAAGCGATAGCTGTATCCTTAGACATTTCCAAGGTTTTTGATAGGGTCTGGCATGATGGTCTCTTGAGTAAGCTTCCAGCATACGGAATATCTAATGGGCTCTGCGACTGGATATCTGATTTTCTGAGGGAACGGTCAATTCGAGTAGTCTAAGACGGCTGCTCTTCTGACCTAATGGCAATTAATGCCGGGGTACCTCAGGGATCTGTTCTTTCTGTAACCTTATTCTTGCTGCACATTAATGACCTGCTAACCCCAGGCAACGGTGTAGGAAAAACTCGCAATACATAGTGAAATTTCGGTGCTTTTTGACTAAAATTAGTGTTTTCTTCGTTATTTTCAAAATGTTCCACCACATTTCTAAATTTTTTAGTTTCAATAGCCTCCCTCCGTTTTTCCGTCCGCATCGATTGAGACATCAATCGCTTCGATCGGACTGGAAAAACTTTGAAAAACTGCTCACCGCACCCACCCTATTGTCATTCTAAGGTAGGGAATATTGAATCGAAAAGACTAAGTGCGATTTATTCGATCAATAGTGCCATCTATTTTTGAAAATTGCACTTAATTTTAATTTATCGGAAATTTTTGTTCTTCTGAATTGACTGTATTGTCTGTGATATATTTTAACTGCCTTATAATAATATAATAACTTGACGTAAAATTTTTATTAAAATTTTATTTTAGTCTTATTATAGTATTATTATATTTTATTTTTATTCTGTGTTTACAACTTTTATAAATTTACTTTTTATTTTAATTGACGTCTACCTCCTACTATTACAAGTATGTCGCTATATCGCACGCCGACTAAGCAGACTCGTAGGGATAGCGAAAGTCCATCTCCGCCAAAGACAGTAACGCTCACGTCTAAGGTAAAGAGAAGTATCGGTGAATGGGAGGCAGTTGGAATGGATCCTATTAACACCTCCCCGATCTCAGCCAGGACAACGCAGGTAGGACCTGTGTATAAAAATAAGTTGACCGAAGCGAGGACCTGCCTCAGTAAAGTTATGAAAAACCTGAGCATATCACGAAATCTCAAAAGCGAAAGCAAAGTAAGGATTACTGAGGCAGTCGAATGCTTATACCAGATAGTCAAAGAGTTGGAAAGTGAGAAAAGACACAGCGAGAAAAGGAATGACTCAAAAGATCACAGTGGGGAATTAATATCCCAGCTTCTAGAAACCGCAATAATTGTCAAAGAAAACATTAGAAAAATTGACGACCTTAGAGAACACATGGAGAAGTCTAGGGAAGAAATGTTTACTTCAACACAAAAACAGACGTATCCTGATGTTGTAGCTCAGCGTCCTGGTGGAGTTACAACAGAGAGGGGAGCGCTTTACTCTGTGGTGGTGACGTCCACAGATGAGATGGACACGGGTGAAGAGGTGTTGAACAGGGTCAGAGAAGCAATGGATGCGAAAGAGGGTTGGGTCAAAGTGGAGAAGGTACGGAAAGCGAAGGATCGCAAAATAATTATGAGTTGCCGAACACAAGAAGAGAGGAGAAAAGTAAAATACCGTATTGAAGCGGCAGATTAACGGCTTGTCTGTGAAGATGTGGTCAACAAAGACCCAATGATTATTTTGAAAGACGTCCTCCTCATCTACTCCGATCAAGATATACTAAAAGCGATTAAAAATCAGAACAGCGACATCTTCTCTGGCCTTGCACCGAAGTACGAGCGCATGAGGGTAAAGTTCAGGCGGAAGGCCAGGAACCCACTCACTGGGCACGTAATCCTGACAGTTTCTCCGCCCATCTGGAGAAGGGCGACTGAGTCTGGAGTGTTACACATAGATCTCCAGCGTGTGAGAACCGAAGAGCAGTCGCCCTTGATACAGTGTACCAAGTGTTTGGGTTTCGGCCACAGCAAGCGCTTCTGCACGGGGGAGGCTGACCTGTGCAGCCATTGTGGAGGCCCCCACCTGAGGGCAGAGTGCACGAAATGGTCGGTGGGCACCGCTCCCTCCTGCAGAAACCGCACGACCGCTAAGAACGACCAAAGAGATCACAATGCCTTTAGTCAGATATGCCCGGTACGCAAGCGATGAGACGCACTGGCTAGAGCATCAATAGCATATTGCTAAGGTCTCTCTGGTCGTAAAAGCTCTGGATATTGCCCCCATATTAGGTTTCAAAAAGTTTAGCGTTGTAATAACTCTAAATCTTCAGCAGCAACTCTTAACAACCAAGTCAAATGTCAAATGTAAGGGTGCTCTTAACAACCAAAATCTCCGTAGAAAAGGCATTAGAGTCGGAATGACATCATCTCTTGGGGATGGGGAAGTCGGAACCAATTCCGAAACACTCCGGAAACAATGGAGCCGACCGGTTTGCCAGGACTGGCTTTGGGCTCTGCATTGGACGTGCAATAAGAGACAGCTATATTACCCCATGGTTACAAATACTGAGATTAAGCACATTGCACTAACGCGGGAAAATAAATTTTATGGTTTATTTTCATTTACAATCATATAAATCATGGAGGTATAAGGCGTCTAGACTGTTTATAAAATTCTAAAAGTGTTTTGGAAAATTGTATAAAAATGAAATTCAAAATTCAAAATCTGCTCCTCGAATAAGGAATTTGAGGACAAGTCGAAAAAAAAGCCCAGGCATTATTGGTTACGCTGATGACAGCACCGTTGTAGAGAGATATATGTCCAATGAACCAACAAAAAAAAAAACTGCCAAGGCCTCGAGCATCGTCGGAAAGTTGCCAGTTTAGCAGTCTTCTACAGATTACATTTTGGAGAGTGCGCGAATGCTCTTTTTGATCAGGTCGAACCCACACCCTTCTTACATCTGACTACTAGACGCAGACAGGCCTTTCATCCCTTTACAGTAGACATCTAAAGAAGTCGAACCAAACGCTTCGATAGTTCCTTTTTGCTGCCTGCGTCTGTTTTTCCAGAAAACTATAGTCCTAGTTCTTTCAAGCGTCGAGTGAATAGGTATCTCGTGGATAGACGTGTAACACCTTCGTCTTTGTCGTCACTTTCCATCGGGTGAGATAGAAGACAAACGTCTAATCCTTTTACAATAAAAAAAAAGTAACTCGTTTTAAGTTTTCGCTTGGGGAAGGATTTGTCGTTCAGGATCCACTTTTCATCACAGGTAATGATTCGATTTAAAATCCTTTCCTTATTGTGCCGGTTGAGTACCTAATGTAACGCAGCAGTCGACGCGCGTTTGTCGGTTTACTGCACTCAATTCATGAGGTACCCACCTCTCAAGCTTTTTGACCTTCCCAATTTGATTCAAGTGTATCAAAACAGTTTTGTCACTATAGCCTACAGCTAACTCGAACCTGGTTTGCGATAGATCTGCTTCCACAATAGCCTTCAATTCTTTATTATCAACTTTGGTTTCCGGCCGTCCACGGAGCTTGTTCTGCAGGTTGAAATTTTCAGAACGAAAACGTCGGAACCAAAAACGTACTGTGTTTTCTTTTGCGACACCGCCATCATACACAGCCCTAATACTTCGAGCCGTTTCCGCAGCACTGGCGCCACGGTGGAAGACGTAATCGTAAATAGCGCGATATTTCAAGTTTCCATTTTGTAAACTAAGTGACGCAAAGAAAAACTCAAAAGAAGAAAAAACAAATGAATTACTGTTTTCGAAATACAAATGCGTGAGCAAACAGCTGTATAAATTTGAAATTGGAATTCTTAACCAAAGAGGAGATAATACAGATCAAAGTGGCCAGTACGACAAAACGCCGATTTCATATGTAAGGACCTAATGTAAAAACTAACCGTGCGTTCTTTGGTAACCTATATCTACTAATTTAACGCAGCTGAATACATTGTAATTTTTGGTTCAACATGCTAATTTTTAGAATAAAGAAAGGTGTTTAGAACAGTACTACTACGTTCCAATGAATACGCGAGCGGGCGAGCCACGAGCTAATCCCTTTATGAATGCATTACATTCTATGACATTGGAAAGTTTTCTCAAGATTTTCTCTGTTAGGTATTATTTAGAGGCCCTCGTTATTAAGTGGTAGTAGCGCTACCCTTTTAGACTGGTGTCTTTGGTTTGAATCCTGGGCAGGAAAAACATATTTGTGTAAAAAGCAGGTGCTATTTTTATGTTACTGTATTTCATATTTTCTTTATTGTAAATGAAATAGTATATATTTTGGGATCACTAATTTGTTATGTGTTCATCGATAAATTAACTTTCGCTTAATTTTGTGCTTTTTGTATGAATATATTATTTATTAGTTTGAAATAAATGAAATTTGCAGTTAAAAGTTGTAAATAAAAAGTCAGTTCAACGGAGCTAGATATCTATATGTATTGGTTACTTATGTGTAAGTTTGAGATCGCCTGGGGTGAACGTAGCTATCTACCTACATTCAAGTTATTTATGATTTACTGACTCACTGTAGGTCTAGTTGAACTTTAATCAATAAAAGTTTTTTTTTATTGAAAATGTATTAGACGTTCTTCTTCTATCTCAGCTGATGGAAAGTGACGATGAAGACGAAGGAGTTACACGTCTATCCACGAGATACCTATTCACTCGAAATAGAATAATTAATCTTATTAATAATTATTTTTTTCAAACTAGTAACCGATACGAGTGTTGATTTATTAATATTATTTTGGCAAAAATTGTTTAGTAAAGTTATGTAATTATCTATAAAGTAATTGTGACACCTAATTATGATTAAAGTTAGAATTTGGATTGTCTCATATTATAATTTAATAATTTTTTTAAAATTGTATAGATATCTATCAAGGTAAATCAAAAATAAATTAGTGCATTTTTATAGAGACTTTCGATGTATGGTGCCAAGTTTCCGAGACTAACATTTGACCGCATAAAAGAACAATGAAAAAGAACCGTGCGGCATTTGTAGTAACTATTGTTAAAGACTAAAGATTCATGCTTTTCTTGAATTATTCCCCCTTCCTTAAATTACTTTGCATGGTATTCAACCAGTTAGCAACAAATTTAAGATTTTATAAGTTTGGAAAGCTATGTAAGTTATATCTTTTTTTAGTTAAATGTGCAAAGTTTTTAATAATTTGCCTTTACAGTATCACTTAAACGCATTACATTACTTCCAAACTTTGTTTACAACACAGCTTTTGTTTTCCAAGTTTATTTATTAAGGGTAAGTTGCTCAGAGAGTGAATTATAAGTCTGCACTTTAAGAGATGAGTAGTGCGAAGTATGAATGGGCTTCGGGCCAACTAGGTCGAGACTTCTCAAAGTTGCTGACATCTCTGCTGTCCTGGTATACTGACACACACTACTGAGAAATAATACGATTTTGCTTTTTATTTTACGTAAAACACAAAAATTATTTTACAAAATGGTATTATAATCTTAGTAAGGGAAATTGAGCTTAATACAGTTAATTTTCAGTTTCATGTTCAATAGTTTCCACACCTGACCAAGCGCAAGAGTATATTCGTAACTGCCAAGTATTACCTTAAGTGTGTCAATTGGTGGCTGAATGTGCGTGGCCCCCTGGCCCTCCCTAGGGGGGCAAAACGTGGGGCAGGTCGTCGGATCGATAGCCGACGTCTGGCCCACGACCTCGCCTTTCTTACCACCTTCCTAAATACTAATTACGAGCTTTGACACAACCTGTGCTGACGTTGAATGAAAAGTGCCATGGATGTGAGCCTGTGAGCTCCTTTTTTGGCAACCGTACAGACGTCTAAGGAGTATTTAATATGAGTATCTTGGTTTTATGAGCGTTGCGTCTCATTAGTGTATGATACTTTTTAGCATTTAAAAAGTTGTATGAGTGGTATATGAGACCGAAAATGACTGTCTCAATATAATTTAACTAAAAAGAATGAAGTAAAGAATGGGCTTTGAAAGTTCAAGACCTATAAGAATCCTTTTGTACAAGTATATTGTTCAAAATCAGTTTGCCAAGTAAAACGGATTAAATTCGCAAGCAGAACAGCAAATAGCAACGTTGCTTTAAAGGGGGTGTTTCATTGAAGTCATGTTTCAAGACCCAGTCTTTAAGCACCGTGCTCCTAAGCCGGATAATAAAAAGGAAACAAGATTAAAAATTTATTCTCAGCACGTGGCTCATAATGCGATTTATCGGTGCTGGGGCATGTCGTGACTAGATACTCAGACCAAATACATCATAGACCGATAGATAAAGCTATCTCAGACAAAAGATACTACGCCATGTTTTCGATACAAAGTTTAATTGCATAAAGATTGTCATCAGTAAACTCTTAAAAATAGAAAATGTTTAAAGAAATAAGCTAATTTATTGCACTTTATGAAGGGAATTAAATCAACATATAATTTCCCCGCATTACTCACAACGACGCGTGCAGTGCAATAAATCTGTGCATATCAAAGTGATATTCCGTGTACCTGGTATCGACTCATTCACGTATTTTACCGTAGGTTAATTATTTTATATATTCAGTTAGCTTTTATGCAGCTAAGCTGGTAAATACAGGCGTAATTCATTAGGTGCCATTAGGAGCAGGCGTGCGGTTTCGTCCAGAAGCTTGGTGCATCTTCGAGTGTGAGTGGGAAGGTTGCCACCTCCACACTTTTGGCAGGCCCCCTTCCAAGGGGGGTAATGGACGCACGAGGCTCCTCGGCCGTGCAACGTTCGCTCTTTATGGCAAACTGCACGCGTGTACTTGCTATTTTCTTTGACGTCCTTTGTCGAGGATTCCAATTTTGGAACGAAGCCGGAGCTATTGAGTTTATACTTCCATCTGTGTTGGAATGGCGTTTGATTTTGGGACATGTTCGTGTCTGTTCGTTAGCTGTGTGCAGGTGGATCGTGTAGATACGTGCTGCTAATTATGTACAGATATGCAGCGTTTTGATGATGTGTTTTTTAGGTTTTTAGTTTCACTTAAAGTAAGCATTTTTTTATGTGACGTTTTCTTAGAACTTAAATCTTTTGTGCTATTACAAACGTGGTTGTAATTATCGCAAATGTTTGCGACGAATGTAGGTAGGTGTTTGGTAAAGTTATGTAGGTACACCTTATTGTATTCGACATTGTTGCATTTAAACATAATGAAGAAATCCTGGATTCTCACGTTCAACCACTCACGTTTTCTTTAAAAAAATATTCTACATACACTGCACCACACTCATATGAAAGTTCTCATGCACTTTTTCTATCCACTTACCCTCTAACCGCACCCCTTACTTATCCTTTTATGCATCTCTCTGGTGGACTGTCTAATCATGCAAATTTCTGAGATGAGGGAGGATGAAGTTTCTACAGAAATACCTACTCGAAGGTCGTCGCGAAGTTCGCGGATGAATCCATAGCTGTCACAGACATGCGACAATGATTTCTTCTTGATGTTTAACATCGGAGGCTTTGGTTAAAGGTAATTTACTGAATTGGAGAAGTACTCCTCTGGCATCGATTTGAGGATAAAAAATGTGTGTCGTATATTTTTATTTCCTATATTTATTTGTAGGGATTATTCTGGCCCGTAAAGATTTTGATCAATACAAATAAAAAATATTTTTTTCTTCCAAACGAAGACTTCGTGCAAATAGTTTGAACGCCCACACAGTCATATCGTTACAAATAACATAGATATGTCTGGAACCACTGTTAGCACGAGCGCTTTAAAACGCTGGGGGAGTAATGAAATAGAGATAAGATTAAAGGATTTCAGGTTTTTATGAGTTTTCGAATGTAAGGTTTTGTTCGATCTAGTCTCGTGAAATTTCAAAGATTATTTTAACACCATATATTACAATAAACTTAAAACTACGGCGGGAAGGGTGTTTCTTTTTTTTTCTCATGAAGGGTACACATTTCCAGAAACCTATAGTCCCAGTTCTTTCAAGCGTCGAGTCAATAGGTATCTCGCGGATGTACATGCGTGTAACACCTTTGTCTTCATCGTCACTTTCCATCAGGTGAGATAGAAGACAAACGTCTAATCCTTTTTGAATAAAAAAAAGAGTGGAATTTACGGCACTTCTAACGAAACTATACGTTTAACTTAAACGTTTAATAATAAGGAATCCTTCGCTTGTGGTTTCAAACATTCAAGCTGCCTTGCGTGTCTAAGGAATCTGGTACTTTGTTTGAGAATCTCGATCTGGCCAGCTTATAAAGTGGTTATTTGTACGAATAAAGTAACTTGATATGTTTTGACTTTTTATTGGTTATGGCTGTACATTAACGTTTGTCAACCGTTCAAGAAATAATGAAGAGCATCAAGAAAAGCTATTGCAAAGTTAATAATTTATTGTTGGCAGGTAGTTTAATAAATAATTTACAAACCTAATTTTTGAACGAAATCAGTAATCAAAGCGATTTAAATACATAATTTTTAAATGTTATGTGCTAACAAAAGCACTAAGAACCTGCTTTTACAACATTTTTTTTACCAAACATGTTTACGTTCAAAGTTTATTTAAATCTTTACAGCCGTTTGAGCGTGATAAACTAACAGACACAAACATTTTCTTTTAAGGATAATTATAAAATAAAAGACCTAAAGCTCATACTTATATGAATCACAACTCGTATTAATGGGTAAACATTTTAATTATCGTTGTATGACAAGGTGGGTACCAAAAGGGAGTGTAGTGGGTGCAGTATCGATCTTCGTGAATTAGTGTGCGGATCGGGCACGTCTTTATGGAGCCTCGGGCCCAAATAGGCCAAAACAACTGCCGAAGGGGGGCTTTGCCCACTCTGCCGAGGTTCTACGATAGGGGGCGCTAATAAATTTTAAATTTAGAACGTCGGCGATGAATCCTGAAGTATTTGTCAGCCTGACGTTTGTTTAGTGCTTGTTACGTGCAAGGATATTGATTTGTCTAGGGTTTTGATGTCTGAGGTGCTTTGTTGGCAGTTGTGGTGTTAGGTTTTTGTTTAGTTAGATTTTTTATTTAAAGTTCTATGATTCGCTTACAATACTATTTACTTTGAAAACGTTTTTAGTACAAAATAGGTAGCATATTCGGACTGGAAACAATTATTCTAGTTATAACAAAATAATGTTTAAACGAAGATTTGCTTGATTTTATTTACAGAAAGTGTGTGTATGCAAAGTAACTTTTTAATAATGTTTCTCTAAGTGTGAAACAAAATTATGTTTTAGTTAAAAATATATGAAAGGTCGAACAGATAATTAATACTGTTTTTATGTACGCCACCGTAGTAAATCTAAACTGTTTGTTGTTCGAACGTATCTCCAAAATTACTTGTCGTGATATAAAATACCTTTTTGAATTTCATGGCTCATTTTTTAATTCATAGGCTATGAAAGTGATTTGGATAAAATTTTGTACGCAAAAAAATGCTATTTTGTTATAGAAGTTATATTATGAACGCGAGCAAATCCGTGAACAAACCTATTTTGTAATATAATTCCTTAGTACAATTTCAAGTTGTTATCTCGGTTTGCTTATTGTCGAGAGTAAATTGGATAATATGCAGAGCTTAATGTTTCTGTGTGTAACCCGCTCAATATTAGGTGTTATTTTCTGAATAATACTAAACATTATTGTACAGTATCATATTTGTACGTGATAATTAGCTAAGCTAATGAAGTTTTTACCCGGGATATTGTGAGTATGAAATTGCGGATTTTTATGTGGATCCGGATTGATGAACAAAATATTTGAATTTTGTTGACTTGCGTCAATTTTCAAAGATCGTGTAAGAATATTTGGGTCAGGTCTTTGTCTTGCAGTGGCCATCTTTATCCTAAGGAAGAAAAAAGAAGCAGAATTTAAAATGTAGTATTGCTTATGCTATAATTAAGACCAACATTGAAATTCTTAATGTTATCAAAGAAGCTGCCATACTGTTAATAATGCATAGATATCTACATTTTTATGGTTTTTTATAGAAAAACGCGTGAAATTATGCTTTGTATTACCGAAATCGAAACATTATGGTACAATTTTATAAAGGTGGTAATAAAAGGTATTAAATACAAAAGGTTAGTAATTAAGCTGCTTTGAAACTAGGTTTACCCATCCTTGACTTACTAAGTTATTGTTATTAAATCGTGGAATTTAGTTGGTTCATTCATGAAAGATTCAAACCCTTTTTTGTTACTTTACATGTTGGTCCGTAATATGAATACTCAATTTTAAATTTGAATCATTCATTTATTGACCATCATTTGAAAGATAAACATTTGAAAGATAAACAAAACTGGCGAGAGACTTCAAGGAAAGACTTTTCTTAAATACGAACTAGATTAAGTAAAATATCCTTAGTTAAAAGCTTAAGCACCAGGATTGTACAATACTTTTAACTTATTAATAACTTGAAAAGGAAAACAGCGCTTAACTAACTTCAAATGTAAAGTTTACTTATTACTAACTAATATTCGTCTATAATTACAATATAATTTAAAACTGACAAAAAGCTTGATATAATTACGTAAAGAAAGTCAAACCACCTAAACCCACCGTCCATCTATTGAATTAGTAAATTCTGTCAAAGTGCATCGTATTCACAAAGGTCGTTGCGTGGGAAAAGGGGAGATTACCCCCAAAGTGGGGGTAAGACACCCTGATCCACCCACTCTCGGTCTCCAGGGCTTGCACTTCTGCCGGCGTTACATGATCGCTGAAAATGCCGAATGTTTATTTATTAAGCGAATTAAGATATACATTATTTTGTTATTTGAGTTATGATTACGATGTAAGTTTTACTAAGACGGATTCATAAATGTCCTAAAAAGTCACTATTATTGTTCTAAATGTCAATATTTATATTAATCAGTAGGTAAACCAGTAGGTAAGTAGTAGTTAATGTTTGTGAGTCTTAAACAATATATTTGTTTTACCAGTATTACCTTTGTTAAGATTTCATTTAGGTCGATTACTCTTCGAAGTGTGAAGTGAAATGTGCATTATCATCCTAGATACCTATAAACAAAAGAAAATTTACATTTACTGCTTAAATTAAGGTACACTTTTTATAAATGTATGTTGCCTATTACAGAGGTTATAGTAACATAGGTATCTGCTAAGTCCTGGACTTGAATTTTTTATTTTAAAGTTAGAAAAGAAATTGCTTTGGAGTATACTTTAGTTCATAGAAAATATACTTTCGACTCGGCAAGTATGTAGAGGCGGCATAAAAGTGAGCTTCACAAATTTGTTATGACGCAGTGGGTTTTGTCTACAGCTCACGGCGGCTGGAGATTAACTATTGTCTTCTGATATGTGGAGATCAAAATAGTTTTTAATGTTCTTTCTACAACGTTCATTAAAGAATAATGTAGTTTTTCAACGTCGGTAACGTAATATTGTCTACGTAGGTGTATAAGAATGTTGGATTTATTATTTTTATTGTTAGTTAGAATTGTTTGCAGAGGACTTTGAGTTACCTACTTCTGTAAGAAGATAAACCTATAGGAAAAAAGGCCGTGCGCAGAAGATCTAGGTTGTAACTCGGGATATTTTCTGAACCGGAGAAAGGTGCAGTGGAGAAAATTCGTTAAAAAATAGAGTTTAAGATGTGAGCAAGGTAAAGCATGTACCTAATAATGCTGTTTTAAATTAATCTAGCATGACCACAGAACTCGTATTATTCAAACCAGGGACACTCATATAACTATGTGACTTTCCGCTTTATTGAAGCGAACTGTTGTGTAGAGTGAGGGCTGAACAAACAAACCAACGAATTCACTTTCATTAATTTACAAGTAACATGAATATAATACTTTTACAATTGAAAAGGAAGCAGATTTTGAAGAACATTTATTATCTCGGGATCGCGGTGGCATTAAAGAATAGGTAGGTATGTACATCAATAAAAAAGGACACCAACAATATATTTTGGTAATTTAATATGAAGGATGCGTTTTATTTTTGACCTGACTTAATGAAATAATGCCTTATAGGCGTACATAGCAAGATTAAGAACATAAAGCCTTTACAAAGGTTTAATGTGAAACCGAAACCAGTATTCAGCGGATATAACTGGCTACAGTGGTTACAAACAGGGCATTTAATAATTTGCACAAAGGGTGGCGGTGATAACATCTACTTTATTTATAGCTTGTTTACAGTTATTGACGTAATACTAATTTTATACCTCGTATGTACAACTTTAACACAGGAATAAATTATAGCAGTGTTTCTCAAAGTGGGGTACGCGAACCCACTAGGGTAGGGGGTTCGGGACAAGTTTTACATAATGGCGGCTTGATGATATCTTTAATAGATTTTTGGGCTGCTAGACACGAAGAGTATCCAGAACTCTCACGCAAAGCCGTGAAATTTCTTTTACAGAGGGTACAATATACTTATGTGGGAGTGGATTTTCACACGTGGCCATGATAAAAACGAAATATAGAAATCCACTTGATACAGAGTCAGAATTAAGGTTAAAATTTAAAAGGGGTTCGCGCAGCCAAAAGTTTGAGAAACCCTGAATTATAGTATTAAATGAATTTGATGAATTCTGTTTTTATGCCTGTTTAAATATATTGTTGACTTTATCCATTATAATCAACAAAACGTTAAATATTTAATTTATTTTAAAACACTGCTTAATTAATTTAAATGGATTTTTATTATAGAGATAACATTTAATTCCTAACTACTGATTAGTGGCATTTATTAGAACAGCATTTTATGGTTCTATTTAATAAGCCATTCATGAATAGATGAGTAATATAGTTATAGTTATCATACAATAGCATACAAAACTGCATGTTTTTTAAATTCACAGTAAAGGGTTTGTCGTTTTACACAGAACTGCAGGTCCGGAAGGCTTATTACATAACTTTCTTAAGCAATAATGCGCAATATTTGCTCTGCAATTGCTAATGTCAAAAAATTGGAATGACGTACCAGCGCAATATTAATATATAAATCCCAAAACACTCAGTATGGCTCCAAAGAAAGCAGAGCTTGTGTTCTCGATGACCATATAGCGAACTGGGGGGAACCCAGATTAAACATACAAATATGATAGCGCATTGTTAGATCAACGATGTACTGTAGGTAACTTAAGGCATAATCAAATAAATAACTGTCCAATATTTTAATTGTTTAAGGTTGCCTCACTTCTTACGTAAAAACAGGTGTTATGAATTATTGTTAACAGTTATTGGATTATTAAAAGGCACAACGTAGTTGCTAATTAGACTGACGTCATATTGTCCGTGATCCACTTCTCGTAATGAGTTTTGTTGGCAGAAAGAGTCAGTCTGTGTTGAAACTTCACTGAGTGCACATCAAATAAAATAGTTGTTTTATTCCATTAAGAACCAAACCTACCAATGCTCTAACATCAGAAGAGAAGATTACCCAAAATATCGCCCCAGCTTAATATTTCCAAACAATTCAACCAATTCACACCAGTCCATCCAGGGCCTCTTCAATACTACAAGGCAGAAATGATCAACCGAATCAAGGAATAAGAATAAAATTATACCAAGCTGAATTATTGAATTGTGTAATATCTCTTCTAAGAGAGATAACACTTCAGCAGCTCATATTAACAGACGACAAAATTACCAGAAATGATGTTCGACATGACGCAACTTACAGAATAGCGGAGCAAGCTACAACGTATCAAAATCACGAATCAAAATCTTTATCACAAGTTACCGATTGGATGTTATATCATAACCTAGAATTAAATTTAGAAAAAACTAAAATCATGCAATTCCAACCCTATCAAGAACAAGCTTTACAACTACAGCCAATTTTCAATAAAGTACCGTTAGAATGTGTTCAAACCCTTTTTTTTTTTTTTTTTTTTTTTTTTTTGTTCCCCTCCACGGGAAGGGCAGGAGGACATAAAAAATGCTCTGACGCATACTCCGCGCGCGCGATCGGAGTTATGTGGGACTCGTCCCGACGCCTACCAGAACCAAATCTGAACGACGGCCAATTGGAGAAAGAGGCCGCGCCAGCGGGGCCCTTAAGGGGTCACCCGCTGAGATTCACATAGCACTGAAGGTGCTCAAAAATGAAAAGTAAAAATAAAAACATTAAAAATGAAAAATAAAAATTGCATTAATTCGGATTTACGTTAGAATTAGAATTTACGTTAGAATTAGGATTTGCGGCCTGAAGGGCCTCGAGAGCTAAAGTTAACTGCGAAGGTTCGCCCGTGTGCGCGTTTCTCGGCCTAGCGACTTTGAATTTCGAATCTAACACAGGAGCAGTATATGAGACTGAATCTCGAACAAGATGATTGGGATGGGATTCGGCGCGTTTGAAGAACGATTCTGAGAGTGTTTTGAAGTGCTGTTGCACTGTAGGCAGTTCAAGATCTCTGTGCAGGTCCGCGTTGCGCACATACCAAGGTGCGTCTGTGGCCCTGCGGCAGAAGAGATTTTGAACTACCTGCAGCTTATACAGGACGGAGGGATTGGCGTGGGCAAAGACTGGCGAAGCATATGACATGACGGGTCTAACGCAGACCTTATAAAGCGTATGTTTATTTCTAAAAGACATTTTACTTTTTCTACCTATCATACTATTTAAGCGGCTTAAGTAGAAACGCGCGAGTTTCGTTACTCTATCGACGTGTGGCTTAAAAGAAAGCGTCTGATCTAAGGTGACGCCTAAGTATTTGATACTGCGCTTCCAGGGGATGGGAATACCTAACATTCGAATGTGGGGATCGTTGCGGCGATTACGACGTTTGTGTTCGAATAGAATGGCAGAACTCTTTTCTGGGTTGACATCGATACGCCATTTTTGAAACCAAACACCGAGGGCGTTTACGGCCTTTTGGAGTCTGGTGATGTTATACGGGATTATTTTACCTTTAGTGTAAAGGGCGGTATCGTCTGCAAAGAGGGCGAGTTCGACGCCTTTCGGCGGGATGGGCATGTCATTAGTGTACACGGTGTACAGCAGAGGGGCGAGGACTGAGCCTTGCGGGACTCCAGCCTTTATGGGACGAGGCGCGGAGAGCGTGCCTTCATGTTTGAATCGAAACGTACGGTCTTTAAGAAACGACGCGATTAATCTGACTAGGCGAACCGGTAAGCCTATTTTATAGAGTTTAAAAACGAGACCGCTGTGCCAGACTTTGTCGAAAGCCTTGGCTACGTCAAAGAGAACCGCGATTGATTTTTTACGATGCGGATAGAATCCTTCGAGAATGTACTCGACGATTCGATGGACTTGCTGAGGGCAGGAGTGCTTAGCGCGAAAGCCGAACTGGTGGGGAATAATGAGAGGGTCGCCATCCGTTGGAAACAGATGGTTCCGCATTCGAGAGAGTATGACTCTTTCGAGAAGTTTAGACATTGCCTTGAGGAGGCTGATGGGTCTGTGATTAGCCGGGATGTTCAGAGGTTTACCCGGCTTGGGAATGCCTATGACTGTCGCTTCTTTCCAGGCTTTTGGAAAGTAGCTATGGTCGAAGCAGGCATTGAAGATGATAGCTAACAAGGTAAGCACCTGCTGTGGCAGGTGCTTGAGTGCGTGGTTGGAAATTCCATCCGCACCCGGAGCCTTTTTGGACTTTTGTTTTCTAATGAGAAGCAAGATTTCATCATTAGAGACTGTGACGGGGTCGTCGGTGATAGGGAGAGATTCTCTGCGGAGAACTTCGTCCTCCACCGCCTGGATGTGGGAGGGATCCGCGGGTTGCGTGCTGGGCGAACATTGTGCCGCTATGCTGTCGGCGAAGCATTCGGCTTTCTCTTCGACTTCGAAGGCAATGGTGCCGTCGGGGCGAGTGAGAGGAGGAACGTGAGAGGCGGTGTCTACGCGTAAAGCTCGGGCCATTCGATAATACGCTTGGTGGGACGGGGAGATATTCTCCATGAGATCGTTAAACTGAGTGTCACGGAGTTCCGCGAGGCGAGACCTAACTTTTCGTTGAAGCTGATTCGCAGCTGTTCTATATGCGGGCGTGGGATATTTCTTGGCTCTCCGGAGAGCCGCGTTCTTAGCTTTAATGAGATTGCTAACGGCTAAGGGAAGCGCGGGTTTGCCTTGCTTAGCAATGATTACGTTGTCGCTGATGGCTGAGTTGATAGCATCAGTGAGATTATCGACTATCGAATCTATTTTAATCGGGCTGTCTAATTGGTCGGGCGAAATCGCGAGCGGAGAGTTCGGTGCCTCTAAGGCTGAAACTAACGTATTTTTAAAGCCTTTCCAGTTGGTAAAGGTCTTTGGCGGTGTGACGTTAACGTTAGGCGCGCCTAGCACGAGGGAGACGGGGCGATGGTCGGAGCCTAGGTCATCGAGCGGTTCGATGGACCTGAGATCAAGATTGATTCGCTTGATAATTGCAAAGTCGAGGATGTCAGGAGAATAGGTCGGGTTATTGGGATAGTGAGTGGGAGTGATGGGGGATATGACGTCTAAGTCAAGGGAGTTGGTGATGTCGAGGAGAGCGATACCGCTGGTGTTGGTCGATAGGCACGTCCAGTCAGTATGTTTGGAGTTAAAGTCTCCGAACATAATGACTGAATGGCCGAGGGCGAGAATGGCCTCAAAGTCGCTGCGGATTGGTCTGGTACCACTAGGTATGTAGACTGAAGCTATGATGATGGTCGGATGACCAGTCATAGCCAATCTACACACAGTGGCCTCCATGTTGAGGAGAGGAGGGGTAGGGAGAGGACAGCAATGGAAGCCTCTTTTGTAATATATAGCGGTGCCGCCGTAACCGTCGGAGTTGGGCCTATCGTTGCGAGTAAACGCGTACTTAGGTATAGCGAATCCCCTGGAGCGGTTTGGAGTAAGCCATGTCTCCTGGAGAAGGAATAAGTCAGGTTCTTTGTTCTGAAGGAACAGTTTAATCTCGGGAAGGTTGGTATTAAGGCTACGAGCGTTAAAAGATACTAGGGATAAGCCCTTAGGTTTAATACGACTGGACGCGGGATTCGCAGGTCTAGACATTAAATTAATTTATTTACGAATTTATACAAAAATAAAAGAATTTACAACGAACTTAGGAGCGAGTGATGCTCGGCTAACGCGAATAAACGCTCTTGAGGAGAGCGGGCGGCTCGCAGTTTGCGTGCGAGTACGGAAATTTCGTTGATGTCGACGTTTTGGATGACGTCGAACACGGTCTTCATGTCCTCAGCCAACGACGACTGAGGGGAAGATGACAACGCGGGACGCGGCCCTACGGGAGCTACGGGAGCTGGGATGGGTCGGGAAGGTGCAGGCGGGACGGCCGGACGCTGCCTCCAAGACAGAGCCGGAGTAGGCGTCGGCTGAACGGGCTTTGCTTCCGGGGGACCCCGGTTGCGCAGCGGCGGGAAGTTAGCGGAGGTGAGCGGCGGCGCCGGTTTAGGCGCGACCCTCTTGACGGTGGAGCGCGGAGCGCGCGGGCAACCCCTGTAGTTTGCTGTGTGGCCGGACTGGCCGCACAGCACACAGGCAGGGGGGGAAGTGGATTCGGGAGTGCGAGTGCACTCCTTAGTGAAGTGGGGATCCAGGCACTTAACGCACCTGGGGGGAGCTGAACAGTTGGCCGCTGCGTGGCCATATAGCTGGCAGCGGTGGCACTGCCCAGGGTGACCACGGGGGTTGGGACGCTCGACGGAGATGTTCGAGAGTCCGCAGATTGTGCGAGCCTCTTTGAAAATCTCCTTCGAGTTGGGAGTATTGGACAGTATTACTAGCGCTAACGGAAAACGCCTACCGCGGTTGGAGTGCATCTTGTGCACTGCTGTGACCGGGAAACCCTGAGACTTAAGGTCATCGAGAATGTCATCGTTGCTGAGTTCGAACGGGACGCCCCGTAGTACTGCGCGGATCTTACGCTCCTCCGGGAGGGCGTAGGTGTGATACGCGATTTGGTTTAATCCGAGTAACCTGGTAAACTCGCGGAAGTCGACGACGGTCGCTAATTGGATTTTGATTGTATCGCCAGCGTTGGCGGCTTTTAAGTAATTAATTTTGTGCACTTTGCACAAGTTTGAAACCGCGGTCCAGCGCGCTTTTTCACGCAGGAATACGGGCGGCGGGAGCTGAGGCTTCGGCGGGACGGGAGCGCAGCGCGTCGCTGGCTTCGATGTGACCGACGGAGACGCGGTTACTACGAGCGATTTTAACGGCGCGGGGGCTGGTGTTGAAGACACCGGGGAGGGCTCGGGTATTGAAGATACCGAAGCTTTCTTAGAGCGCTTCTTGGAGCGCTTGGCGACGAGTTGAAACGCGGGCTCAGGAGAGCCGGTCAAGGTGACGGCATCTGACGACGTATCAGACGCGGGTTCGGAGTCGCTCCCGGGAGCGGTACGCTTACGACGCGACGCGTGAGAGGATGCGACCGATTCGCAGTCCATCTCGGACGAGGCGGGAGACGCGGGAGAGCTTAAGACCTGAGGGGTCTCGACGTCGGAGGCCTGAGGGGCCGGGTTTGAGGCCTGAGGGGCCGGGGTTGAGGCCTGAGGGGCCGGGTTTGAGGCCTGAGGGGCCGGGGACGCGATTGATGCCTGCAAGGCCTGCGTTATGATGTCATTCGGGATGTAGACGCCTACCGCAGCAAGCGCCTGGGTGAACGCGTTAATAACGCTTAGCGGATCCATAAGGGAAAGTTGGGACAGTAATATTAATAAAAATAAGTATAATAAAAGATGCCTAGTTCCTAAAAACCTAGCAAATCCTAGCGGCTAACCTCCCAACCAGCGGTAGGGGGGCTGGGGAGAATAAATTAAAACTAACAATAGTACGCCGAAGGCCGCTACCTAGAAACCTGAAAAAGGGTGCGCAGGTAAAGAGTTGACCGCGTTAGGGTCAACCTTTACCGACAGAAAGGACAAATACACACGAAAACACACAAATATGATAGAAATAAATATGAAAATAGGAGAAAAATAAATAAAATAGAGAAGAGAAATAAATAAAAATAAAAAGGACTGGTTCAGTACAAATTCGTTGTCACCGTTAAGTATCCTTTGCACTGAAACCAGACTACTTACGCCGGGCACAACACTGCACTCAGCACAAGCACAACACAACTTAGCACAGCACTTTGAAGACTAAGAGGCTTAGTCGCAAAGAAAAATCGCACTTCGAAAGCACTCAGACGGAGTAGAAAGACTTAGGAAACCGTAGCACGGAGCCAACACGCTAGACTGTGACGTCAGTAAACTGAGCGCCGCGGAATGGCGGGAAGGGACCGATCAACGGAGAGCTGGGTCTTGCACGTCCGCACCGCGTGGCGATCGGAGCGAGAATGTTCAAACCCTTAAACTACTTGGAATTAATACTGACACCCATGTCAACTTCAAACCGCACGTAAAAAGCACAAAAGGCAAACTAGTTAAAGTAAGTTTTAAAGTAGGTAAACTAAGTTTCAGTTACGCTCTTCGGGAAATTAAAAACAGTACTGATATCTCTACCGCTTTGACCGCTTACTGCGCCTGTACCCACTCACGACTTAGTTACGGTGTGACCTCATGGGGAAACAGCACAGATGCAAGAGAGCTTTTTGTGCTTCAAAAAAAATCTTTCAGAATTCTGTCTAATATAAAACAAATTGAAAGCTGTAAGCCATATTTCCAAAAACTTCAAATCCTAACTTTGACTGGTATTTACATAATGGAAATGTGCAAATTTTTGAAAACGTACCATCCTACATACTATTTTAAAAGAAACCTTTCGCCAATATTCACTAAGACCTAGCAGGGAAGCAAGATTAGTATGTACCTTTTCAAAACTAACAATGTATAGTACAAGCCCATTTATAATGTCAATAAAAATTTATAATCAAAATCCGTCCTGAGTAACGAAAATAAAAAATAAAAAAAGACTTACTAATTGACATTTAAAAATATATGACACTATTTAATTAATTTTATAAACGAAACGTCGGCCTCTCTATTGCTACACCCTAAGGGGTACACATGTGATCATATGAATACCACTGTAAATAACCATGTAAATGCAATAAATATATTGAGTACTGAAAATCGCTTCAACGGAAATAAATTGAAAATTGTAACTGTGGAACGAAAATACCGCGCAGTAGTGATCGAGTTCATTTCTCTCACTGTGAGTGAGCAGTTCATCAGAACGAATCACTCTGGAGTTACTCAAGTCTAATTGTAAAGATACTCAATGGTCAAGCAATAAATTAGAACCCCAACTTTTAGGGCCATATAGAATTTCTTAAATCCTTGGGAATGATCGATATGAAGTGATTAGTCTAAGTCCCGTACATCAAAAAAAAAAAATAATAATACCAATAATTCCAAAACCAAATAACGTCAATAATGTATCTGAAAATGACCGTGATAGCGACTAAAAGTAATAAAGACCATTTAGCCACCAAAAGAGCATTTAGCCACGAAAAGTGTACAGTAAAGGTACTATAACAGAATGCCCTTGAAAAGAGCTATGAGACTAAAAGCCACAAAAGAGCCTACAAGCCACAAAAGAGCCTACAAGCCACAAAAGAGCCTACAAGCCACAAAAGAGCCTACAAGCCACAAAAGAGCCTACAACCCACAAAAGAGCATAAAAGCCACAAAACTTAAATCTGTTCAAATTCATATTATGTGTTAAATTTTTCCACGTATTATATCGTCTCCTTTCATAAAAAACAATGACAAGGAACAATAAATAAGTTACACGCTCAGAGCACGAGCGTCTTCACAGAATGCCCGTGATAGCGCATAGTTAGATCAACGATGTACTGTAGGTAACTTAAGGCATAATCAACTAAATAACTATCAAGTATTTTAATTGTTTAAGGTTGACTCACTTCTTACGTAAAAACAGGTGTTATGAATTATTGTTGACAGTTATTGGATTATTAAAAGGCACAAAGTAGTTGCAAATTAGACTGACGTCATATTGTCCGTGATCCACTTTTCGTAATGAGTTTTGTTGGCAGAAAGAGTCAGTCTGTGTTGAAACTTCACTGAGTGCACATCAAATAAAATAGTTGTTTATTTCAATTAAAAACCGAACCTACCTAACTCTAACATATATACATACAACCATGACCTGATAAGAAACATCTATATTAACCACACAAATGAATGCACTAACCAGGACTCGAACGTGGGGCCTCCAGCGTATGAGGCAGGGCTACAACCAGCGACGCCACTCGAATTCAAACAAATTGTATGTAGGTAACATGACATTTCTTGCAACGTTTTCTGATTCTTAATTGCGCTGTAATTGTAGATTGCTGATTGCCTTTCTTACGTAATACCTCAGCCGGCGCGGTTTCACCTGCGATAGAATTGTCCATGTAACCTCTGGATAATGCAGCTATCTAATTGGAAAATAATTTTAAAACCCTGTCCAGCAGTTCCAGAGTTTTATGATTACATATAAACAAATATTATATGATTACATATTTCCTCTTTTTAGTATTAGTAGTATAGAAAAATGTTAAATCTCATAGCAACTCTCTTTTCCGATACAGACTAGTAATTAAAGTAAAGGTTACAATACCAAAAGGAGTAGAGAAGTCCCTTTCGATTTTGCGTATAGTTTACAAAATGGGAAATAAGTTCCTTGCTTCTATTTTCTAAATAGATTTAGATATAGCTTTAAGAAGTCAATCAAAGTGGTAGTTCTTGGATATGTGAGTTTTGCCATTGTTTTTATCGTCTCTGTCAATAAGGAGAGTTAGACACTCTCCTAGCAAACATGATATAAAATACATTAAAGTCTTGTGTAATGCGATGTTAACACACATTTACAACCTACATTTAAAAAATTATGGTAGACTACATAATCACGCTCTTTCTACCAAAGATATTGTTACGTTTGTCAGGATATTAAACAAACTGTTGTAGATTGCAATCGATTGAAAATATCCCAATCTTTTAAAGTTTCACATGGTAGTTGGTTTTGGTCCAAATATATTTGTGTAATGTGTTACTTTTTTTACCAAATAGTCTTATTTTACTAGTTTAATTTTACTCAAATTTTCCTGACTTGGGGTTACTGAATAATTTTTTAAGTGTTCGATTACATTCTGCGATAGCTGTCCCTCTTGAAAAGAATGTGTACGACTATAAGCATGACATTTCATGTGACAAATTGTTTCATAAGTAATTGATAGTGGCCACACCACCTGCAGTAGAAGTTCTTATGTAGGTTTCATATGCTGGTGGGGTTGGGCATATATTTGTGATAAAAAATGGATGGCATCTATTAATTGTTTAAGACTATCTCGGTTATCGCAGTCGCCGTGGTCATGGCGTTTGGCACGTCGCCAAAATATCGGAAACTCGAAAATCAAAATCAAAATCATGATAAGAATTCCGTTAATTCCTTGATAATTGGATTCATCTACCTTTATTTTCAAGTATGTTCCTAGTAGTTTTAAAATGCATTTTCGAACTTATGTTACATGATACGCGTCAGTATTTATTGGGTTGAATTAATCCATACATCTGCCTTTTACGAGGTTCTAATTAATTACTTTATAATTGCTCTCAGTCGGAACATCGCTAAGCTTATAAATAAACTCTAAAGATATTATCAACAAATTGTTATGGCAACTGCGCAGGACTTGAAAAAATGTGACATTTTAAGCTGTTAATGATGTAAATACTATACTGGCGCTCATATTCTATTAAAAAGTAAATTTTTTACGTACTGGTTTATAAAACACGGTAATTTTGAGCCATACTACTGAGTTAGTTTAACAAGGTCTTAAAATTTTTATACCTTAAATTAAATGTTAAGCAAAATAGCAGTTTTGTTATATATAATAAATATAACTAATAAATTTACTTATACATTTAATTATAAAGTTTTTTTTACTCTTTTCATAACCGGCCAAAGAACGTGGGTCGCGTCCACCTGGTGGCAACTGTCATCCGCGCCCATGGACATCGATAATCGTAGGAAGGGGTTTTATTTATTTCGATTGTTGATTTATAATATACACTTGCACCGATTGTGCCTTTCCTTTAACCGAAACTAAACCACGTAAACTTGATTGTTATTAATATAAAGACGGGCGATGGCCCTACCCCATACGCCGGAGGTCCCAGTTTGACCCTGCTCGGGGCATCAATTTGTGTGATGAACACAGCTGTTTGTTCATTTATCCCAGTTCGCTTTATGATCATCCATAATACAAGCTCCGCTTACTTTGATGTCATACAGTTGATGCGTTTGTTTTTTTTATTTTTCTTTAAAGAGGAACGTCTTCATTGTTTCTTTACATGTAATGGATGAACACTCGAACTGCTGAACTCATTTTAACAGTTCTTTCATGATTAGTAACTTACATTATTTTGTAGAATCCTAAGCTATACCGGGTGTACAATCCAAATGGGTCAGTATGGAGATGTCAGAAACTATGAGGGATAGCGAAATTTGTTCTCAGGGACCATGGCGTCGATTTTTGATTTAATAATAATCACATTCAAACTTTTTTCTTAATTCTCATACATAACCGGGAATCGAACCTTGTTAAAATCTCTGTAAACAACGTGGTATAAATTCTGCAAGTCGCAAGAAGCAAAAATTCAATCGAGTCTTGTTCAAATAATTGAAAGAAAAATCCAACAATAACATAACTATTTTATTTCAGAAAATGTTCAAAATGGTAGCCGTTCTGCTGAATGCAAAGATTAATTCTTTTGGGTAACGAATGTAAAATTGCGTTTCGTATTTTCATGGGGTGCATATTGTGTTAAAATGTTTTCTAAGGCTGTATTTAAATCCTCTACAGTGTCGTAATGTGATTTGTAGATTTCATCTTTTACATAACCCCATAAGAAAAAGTCAAGAGGCGTGATGTCAGGCGATCTTGCGGGCCATTTAATGGGGCTGTTTGTACCAATCCAGTTATCTTGAAAATGATCATTGAGAAAGTCTGTGGCAATTAGACTATTATGTGTGGGGGCTCCACCTTGTTGAAAATACATATTTTCTATGAAATCCCGTGGCATTCCTCGTATGATTTCAGCAACGTCTTCTAAAATTTCGATGTATTTAAATGTATCTAATCGCCCGTCATAAATTTTAAACATCAAAACTCTGTTATGTACAAGTCCAACCCAACAGTTAAATTAAAATCTTATTTGGCGTCGCCCTTCGTGGATATGCAAGGGGCTTTGTCGTGACCAAAAATGATAATTTTTGCTATTGTACATACCATTATTTGAAAACTGACTTTCGTCAGAAAAAATTATAAACCCTAAAAAGTGTCGATCCGAATTTATTTTCTCCTTTAACCAGTTACAAAATTCGAGCCGTCTGATGTTATCACCTTGATACAAGGCTTGAGCCAAATGCGCATTACGGTAACACTTGTACTTGTACTTTTTAAAAACATTTTGGATTGTACCGTGAGAAACGTCTGGGATATCGCGTACAGCGTCATGAATTAAAGCATCAGGAGTTCCCTCGGAGTAAGTCAAAATAGAGATCTCAACATCAATATCACATTTTCGTGGTTTCTTCTGCTTTTTCCTTCTGAAACTACCGCATGTACTCCAATTGTAAATAAGTTTATTAAATATTTTTCGTGTAGGTACATTACGTAACGGATGCCTATTTCGGTACCAATCTAAAGCTCGTGTGCAATTAGTATCACTTTTAATATAGGCTTCCAATAGATCTAACTGTTCTTCATTCGTTAAACGCATTATACAAACAGTACACAACACATAACACAATAATAATCTATCTAAAATCAAAACGAAGAGGTTATGAAAAGGCTCGTTTTATTTAAAATATGACCTTAATTCCAAAAGAAGTATTCCATTTTCGAATTTCAAATGATTCGGCACGCCGCTGAACAAATGCGTTCTAATTTTAAATAAATTCTATTTGTAATGCATAATATCGATACAGATAAGATATGCATAAGTGGTCTCTTCAGATAATTGATGATCGATTCATATTATTCACGACATTTTGAAAATTAATTGAATTGTGACCATTTCAGTCTAATTTACTGTCAGTCTTGTTTACACAAGATTTCATAGCCAAATTTATCCTTATACTTACGGACCATTACTTGACGCGATTACAAGAGTATTGACCAGGTTCGATCCCCGGTTATGTATGAGAGTTAAGAAAAAAGTTTGAATGTGATTATTATTAAATCTAAAATCGACGCCATGGTTCCTAAGAACAGATTTTGCTGTCTCTCATAGTTTCGGACTTCTCCATACTGACCCATTTGGATTGTACACCCAGTATAAGTAATTAAATTTCTTACGGGAAAGGAATTCACGCGCGTAAAACCACGAGACACTTCTAGTTTAGTATAAACATGACGTTTTGTTATACATAAAGCTATATTTAAACTGAAATCAAATGAATTTAAAAAATAAAATTTATTACAACAGTACATTTTTCTTTTAACTCTAATTTATTACTTCAATCAGGCCTTGACAGTTCGACTGGTGACCCACATTAGTTTGAAACTAAGTTCGATGGTAGTCTTACCTTATAAGCGAATAAGTCGAGAGCAAGTTAAGGAAATACGGTATACATCCTGATTTTTGTCCTCCATGCTATTTGCCTAGACATTAAGTAGTTAAAGATGTCATATTTTTGAACTAAGATCTGCTGGCCTTTCAATGTTAACCTATACTTGTCATCACTAAATTATAATTCGGTTCTGTAATTTGACCTCTTTGCCTTTACGCCGTCGTACAGAAAATACGTTAAAGCACCACATTTCTTCTTAAAAAGCCCGTTCAGTTCACGCCCACCTCAACTAAAAACAAAGAACAAGACAGAAAGCGATCAATTTAGTTAGCCGACTTCATTCAGTCTCGTCTACGGCGTAGCTGCGTAGCGCGTAGGTCTACGGCCGGTCAATGACCTCGGTGCCGAATTTCCACCCCGTCGTACAGTGCATAAACCCTTGCCAGGGCACTACCCTGCAAAGAGTAATGCACCCTGCAAACCAACCTTACCCAAAACAAGATAACACACACGAAACATCTATCGCTCCATTCATACTCGAACATTCCATGCATACACGCCACATTCACATAAAAATATACAAGCACTGAACTTTATTAATTAATGCTTATTTTCTTTAAAATGCATGTTTACAAAAAAGGTTACAAAATAAAGGAAATTACGTCTACAAGCACGATGTTGATATTCGATTTTGAAACAAGTAAGAATCATATGTCCCCGTATCGATTGTATTTAATCGTTCATTTTTATCGAGTCGAGCCTCGGGCGTGATAGATTATCCTTTGGCTTCCTTTTTCCTTTTAGAGAGCGTCGACCGTCGGAGGGGTTGTGAGGGGTGAGGCAACGCCTGTGTGGGGGGCGTCATTGCCCTGTCAACTGAACAATACTAAGCAGACGACGTTATGTATAGACACCGAGTAGGTGCTGAAATAATGCACGACCATTGAACCTAGACACGCACGCAGTTTTTATGACGCGTCAGGGTAAGCCTTTGTTATACCATTGTTCAGCTTATCCACACTCAAGCTGAGATACGGTCGGTGTCCTGATGTATTTAGATGTTGCATTTTCTGTAGCGGTAGCGGATTGCAATAGGTTCTTTAGTTAATAAACTTCTTATCGTATGTGAATAGAGAGCGAAGATGAGAATCCTTAGGCTAAACTAAACTGACAAAGGTTGGAAAAAGTTATCTATAGAATATTAAATAGAAAATCGCATACTTATAAAAAAACAACTGCGATACTACTAAGGCTCGGAGGAATTTTCCAGAAAGGTTCGTTTTACAATCTCAGCTTATTTCCAGCGGTAAAAGCGACGGTCCAATGTTTCTGTGAATTATTTTGTTTTGTCTTGGTAACCTTTTTTTGTAACTGAGAACTAAGGAATAATCTTCATATTTTTGTTGAGATTTGCACATATTTTCAAACTGTAGCTCATTTACAAGGCAAGTAAATGAGCTAGAATTTCAATTTGAATTGAGTTTGACATAGAATTTGAATTGTTAACTGAAGCATTACAATAAAAATATACTAGTAAATGTACAAAAGAAAATAAGCAGTATATTATTGTAAATTTCTCTTTTTCTCTTTTTATTAAATAAAAATTTATCGGTATTATATTTATGGACATACTACATTTACTAACATAAATGATTAATCTTTAAAAGTAAAATAAATAAAATATAAATACTATGTAAACAACAATTAGCTGCCACGTGTTTGTTTCTCTCATGTAAAAGTCAATTTGTATATATACTTAAATACCTATTCCATGTAATTAACAATTTAACAAAAAATTTCCGAGAAGTCTTTTTTAACGGTCGTCATTTTCCTCGGTAATAACCTTTTAAAAGCCGAAGTGGCTCCCCATCCGACACCGTCGAAACTCCCACATACTATTCCTATTGTACTCTATCCTATTTATTCCAACAACCCCTCAATATCTAAAAGACCGTTTCCGGTTCCTTCACCAATCCAAGAATTTTAATTTACGATCTTCAAATACGTTTCAACTGATGACACCTGTGCATAGCTCTTCCTTTTACGGTAACTCCTTCACAGTACAGGCCGTCAAACTGTGGAATGCTCTGCCTACTGCCATACGACTGGCTAAATCTGCTTCAGCCTTTAAATCACAAGTTTTTAACTATTTCCTGTCAATGACAAGCTGCTGATTAAGTATTTTATTTTTTATTACTTTATTTAGTAATAAATAATTACTGTTATTAAATGTAGTATTTAAGTATTTTACGAATGTAAATATTGATATGTAGGTTACATGTATATGTAGTATGTAATTCTTGTTTTGTATTGTATATATGTATGTTTATGTAAAGATGAAAGTGTTTATTTGTGTACACCGTACTTCCTTGTTACAATCTGGTTATTCTTGTCCATTCTACGCTTGCCTAGAAAAGATCGCTTTTAGCGATAAGGCCGCCCTTTGTACTCTATCTTGTTTTTTATTTTATTTTTTTTGTATTTTCATATATTATGGTGTGCAATAAAGAGTTTTTGTATTGTATTGTTTTTAAAAAAAAATCTCGATGTAGACGAAGCAAGTAGACTATCAACAATTTTTTTTTACCCAGAGTGAAATAAAATATTTTAAATTTTTGTATTGTTTCGATACGTGCTTAGTTTTGTTCTAAATCTAGTTCATTAGAAAATGACCACGACGATAAAATTAATTTGTTTTAATTTATCCTTTTTATTTATCAAGGATTAGAGTTATTCAAAAAAACTCAGTGTACTATTTGATGATCCGTTATAAATTAAAGTAAGCTGTCTAACAATGAGTTTATATCTTCAGAACTTCATAACATTTTCGAGTTTATCTTAAATCATGTCACATATACCTTTTGGCTTTAACTTTCAAATGTTTGTCGAAACAGCGCAATCGGATAATCTTCAGACTCATAAAATGTTTTGCATGAACCCGAATATCCTGAATATCCGGGATACCCTGGATATCCTCCACAATTCTTGTCCAAAGGATGATCATAAAGTCATAACTATACACCGATAGTTTTATGGGAAACTGCGGTATTCATAGTCCATATAAAAACTTGCCGAAGATAATAAATAGTGTTAGATATGTTGTCCTTCTACTGTTTTATACGACCTGCCGACCAGTGAAAGGGTTTTTTCAATAAAGTGTATGTAGTTATAGCCTTATGACCTTTTGTGTTTGATAGGACATGGTAACTTGGTTGTTTGTCATGTTTGATATTACTGTCGCTACAATTTATAACTATGAACATAAATGAAAGAAATTAATTTTATTACAGCCTTTGAAATGAAAAAAATTAAAATTTTTTATCATCACTATGAATGTATATCCGACTATACATTCAGCACAAATGCTTTGTTCACTCACTACCCGCAAACGAGAATATTTTACAATCCCATTACTATTAAGATATGTGTACCCACTACCTACCGCTTCAATGGTTACAATTCAATGGCAATTTACCTTTCGTGTGGCATTTGGAAACCATAACACTGTCAAAATATATTCTCCCGGTTAAAAATGTTTGGTCTTGTAAAGATATTTCCTTATCAAATATTTGTGTTTGCTCACATTATTTTTCTATTTTGTTCATGTTTTTTTGAGTTTAATCTGTCTTTATATTATTTACTAGATGTCTCTGAGTGTTTTCTCGCGACAATGATTTCTTAGGAAATACTGTGATATAACATAGTCTATGTTACATAATAATAATAATAATGATAAACCCCCGACAATCGCACCAACTGTATGGCCCCAAAGTAAGCAGAGCTTGTGTAATGGATGAATATACAGTGAACTGGGGGGGGGGGCGAACCCAGAATGAAACATACATATACATATAAATATTTACAACCATGACCCGAGAAGAAACATTTATGTTCATCACACAAATGAATGCCCCGGACAGGACTCGAACCTGGGACCTCCAGCGTATGAGGCAGGGCTTCCTACTACTACGCTATTCGGTCGTGGTTATGTCTTGATAAAGTACCTTCTTTCAACAATTTCACAATTTAGGGAAAAAGAACGAAAATACAAACAATTATCCCTTTTATAAATTATAAAAAATATATCCAGACAAACACACCAACTATATATTCCCAAAGTAAGCAGAGCTTGTGTTATGACGACCATATAGCGAACTCGGGGGGGAACCCAGAATAAATTAGTCAATTCGTTGACTACAACCGCTGCTTCTATTGAGCAGTCACTTTATACTTTTGACCCGTTGGAATGTAATATTCCAAAACTTAGTATTAGAAATAATTTAAACATAAGTTAGTGACAATAGATAATACATCTAGCACCAGTATTCTAAGTAGTAATTTAAGCAATAAAAATGTAAAAAATAATTTTCTGAACATAGTCCATCAAAATATGCAGGGCATTGATGGTAAGGAATCACAGATCGAACTATTCATAAACTGTGAAAATATTCATATACTATGTATCACAGAGCACTGGCTCACACAGTGTCAAATTATGTCTTCTTATAAGAATCATGTAATTGCTAGTTCATTCAACAGAGAACAAACAACTTGTGGCGGCTCAATGATCATCACTCATAAGAGCCTAACATTCAAAGAACGCACTGATATTGTAAGTCTGTCTGTTGAGCGATCAGTTGAAATAGCCTGTATTGAGATAGGAAATATTGTTATAATAAGTGTATACAGACCCCCATCCTCACCATTTGAAGTATTTGAGAGCACTATGGATGAGGTATTACATAGAGTAAATAACAAAAACAAAGAAATAATTATTTGTGGCGATTTTAATATTGATTTATTAGTAGAGACATCACAAAGTAAACGATTCTTGAATCTTTTTAATTGTTACAACCTAAAAAATCTCTTCTTAGAGCCTACGCGAATCACAGCGACCTCAGCCACATGTCTTGAAAACATTTTTACAAATTTAATGCCATGTACAAAGTCAGTAATTAATAAACTACAATCAGATCATAGTGGGCAGTTGGCCACTTTTGATATTGGGCTAAAAAAGACTTTAAAAAGAGAAATTACCTTTATACCCATGAATGAGAGACGGCTTGAAACATTTAGGAAAAATGTATTTGAAAAAACATTTAAATTAGATTACTGTGCAGATCCTATTACTCAATATAACTCTATTCATAATATAATTAGAAATGAATATGACTCTGTTTTTAAAAAAAAGAAAATATGTATAAATATAATTTATTTAGGTTTAGTGACTGGGCAACAGTGGGAATATGCAGAAGTAGAAATAGATTATATGAATTGTACAGTGAAAGAACTTATAATCATAATAAGACATTTTATGAATATGTTAAAAAGTATTCAAAATTATTTAAACGAGTTTGCAGTGTAGCTAAATCTAATTACATTAATAATAAAATTAAATATAGTACTAACATTTCAAAAACTGCATGGAATATAATTAATCAGGAAACTGGGAAAGCAAAAGAACCACACACCAAATACAATTTAAAAATTAATGATAAAGTGTTGTCAACTGACAAAGAAGTTGCTGAAGCATTTGAAAATTTTTTTACTGCCATCCCTGTGTCAACTACTTCGAGTATTAATTCATGTTCCACTCTTGCACAGTCACTGCTAACGGAAAATGTAAATTCATGCAATATTGATTGTATTTTTAAACATGTTACTGTTCCAAAAGTTTTAAATGCATTTAAAAGCATTACAGTAAAAAATACTGCCGATTTAGATGGGATTTCTGTTAAAATTATTGAATCTGTCATTGATGGTATAGCCCCGTACTTAGCCAGTATATTTAATGACTGTGTTGATAATGGTGTTTTTCCTGATTTAATGAAATTGAGTAAGGTCATTCCAATATTCAAAGCAGGTAGTATGTCTGACCCTAATAATTTTAGACCTATATCTATACTACCAACGCTCAGTAAGATTTTTGAAAAATTAATTTTAAATCAATTACTTTCTCATTTTTACGGTAATAGTTTAATGAATTTTAAGCAGTTTGGTTTCACGCGGGGTCGCTCAACAACCGATGCCGGTGTTGAGCTCATAAAACACGTATTCAGCGCCTGGGAGGAGTCGTGTGATGCTATTGGTGTCTTTTGTGACTTGTCCAAGGCGTTCGACTGTGTGGATCATACTACTCTACTCATGAAACTACACCATTACGGCATTAAAAACCGAGCGCTTGCCTTGATTAAATCATATATTTCTAATAGAAAACAGAAAGTTGCAATAAATGGAGAAAAATCATCAGGATCGGCAGTGACAATGGGTGTGCCCCAGGGCTCAGTTCTTGGTCCTTTCCTATTTTTAGTTTATATTAATTATCTGCCATCGGTCGTTAAAAATCAATGCGAGGTCATATTGTTTGCTGACGATACTTCCTTCTTGTTTAAAATCAAAAGACATGAAATTGACTATCGAGCGGTGAACAAATGCATCTCCAACACAGAGCAGTGGTTCTCAGCTAATAATTTGATCCTCAATGAAAAAAAAACGAAATGTGTTAAATTTACATTGCCAAATGTCAAACAGGTAAACACAAACATTGTAGTTAAGAGCCAGGAACTGACTCCTGTAAACTCAACTGTATTTCTGGGCATAACCTTAGACGTCAAACTGCAGTGGGGACCGCATGTTGATGGTTTAGCGAAAAGGCTTGGCTCTGCCGCATATGCTGTTAAAAAAATTTGACAAATTTCAAATGAAACAACTGCTCGATTAGTCTATTTTGGTTACTTCCACAGCCTCATGACATATGGTATTCTGCTGTGGGGGAGTGCTGCCGACATCGATGCTATATTTATTCTGCAGAAAAGGGCTGTTCGCGCAATCTATCAGCTCGGTCCAAGGGTGTCACTTAGAAGTAAATTTAAGGAAATAAATATTCTTACCTTCCATTCACAATATATTTTAGAAAATTTAATGTATGTTAAAAAGAACATAACCTTGTTCAAAAGAAAAAAAGATCTGCACAATGTTAACACAAGAGGAAGAAATATGCTGGCAGCTCATAATAGCAGGCTTCATAAAGTCACTAACTCATTCATGGGTCAATGTATACGATTTTATAATAAGGTTCCTGAGGATATCCAAGGTCTTCCTGTTGACAAATTCAAAGAAACTATAAAGGAGAAGTTGTGTGCTAGAGCATATTATAAACTTTCCGATTATTTGGATGATAAAAGCCCTTGGGTATAATTCCCTCATTAACAGGATTGTACTAGTATTTGTAACAAAGCATGTGTAATGTGTCTGTTTGTGCGATGAGTTCTTCGTCCCGATGAATATCTAAAGCGTCATTGTCACTAAAGTACGTCTTCTTATGGTAGCGTCGGGTGACGGGTCGCTCACTTCCCTCTAATATGGTTGAGGAGGGCAATGGCTGGATCCCGCGTTAACTCGTGAACGGGTGCCGTTTGAGGGTGTTCGTCGTTTGGATACTTGGGGGAGGGAGACTTGCCGAGCTAACAGATGCAGAAAAGAATAATTTTGTATAGACATAAAGAGACTCTGTAAATTTATTTTGAAAAAAAATATACCCGTGAAGTTTCTTGCCAGTTCTTCTTCACGAAGGTTTTTTTCGAACTGGTGGTAGAATCATGTTTTATTTGACGTCAATAAGAACAAGTAATTGTCAATTTTGAGAAATAAATATTTGAATTTGAATTTGAAAAACTTACATATATGTTTAAATATAAACATCCATGACCTGAGAACAAACCCGTGTTCATCACACAAATAAAGTGACCGCCATTACCCCCTACTAGATCTCGTTTATTTACTATCCACTAAACTTCCTTCCCAAACATAATTTTTAAACTAGCTCACTCCATTACACGAACATTAAGCTTAATCTACACGGTCCTTTCGTGAGAAAGCACCTTTTTCCTATAGTGTGTCTTGTAGGTTTATAAGAAATTTAATACATAATAGACAGTGTTATAGTGGACCCTAATCACTAGGATCGAAGTGAACAAATAATGGGATGGTGTAAATCGTTGGTTATTGATTACTGTGTTAGGCTGCGTTCTCTTATCACAAAGTATTAAATACTTGATATTTAATAGGCTACCTTATAATATAGCCATTTCAATATCATGTATTTCGCTTGAGCAATTTTGTTAAGTATTTTGAAATTTGAGAACACTTTTGATTTTTTGTTTTAGGACCGTAAAATGTTTTTTTATTAGTTACTAGTGACTTGTTGAGTTCTAGTGACTAAATATTTGTTGAAGATTCAGTAAGAGTGTTTTAGCTCTGTTTGATTTGATTTACGATCGTATGTGTAAAACATGAAAATCATTTAAGTCTAAATTAAAGTGGTGCCAAAATAACGAACAACAGATCAAAATGGACTTCATTGCTGAGCACCATAAAAATAAGAATTTTAGTAAATTTTAGAAAAACACAAACAAGCTGAATCAGAGACCGGGCCTTCCCGTGAGTGTTGCCTGTGTGCACGAGCCCAGTCACATTGCTGACATGTTTAAGGAGCATTTCAGAGTTATATCTCCCTAGAGTACTTGCCATGTTTTTTAACCTCTGTCTCGGTCATACATACCTACCCGAAACGTTTATGCGTAAAGTGGTAGTTCCGATCATTAAAAATAAAACGGGGGATCCTTCTGAATTGGCCAACTATAGACCAATATCTCTCGCTTCTGTAAAGCTAAAGTGCTGGACGGTCTGCTTGATAAACATTTAAATAAGCATATTACTCTTAATGACGCACAGTTTGGATTATATTAGTATCTCCACAGAGAATGCTATCTTTTGTCTCAAGCAGACTGTACAGTACTATACTGCCAGGAAGACCCCCGTGTTTGCCTGTTTCTTAGATCTCTCTAAAGCGTTTGATCTAGCAGCGTATGATGTATTATGGGATAAGCTACGCAGAGAAACCACTGTACCTAATGAAATAACATCTCTGTTAAAACACTGGTACAACAACCAGCGTAACAAAGTTAGATGGGGACGAGCTTTCTCTGATAGTATTGGAGTGTGGGGTGTGGCAGGGGGTAAACATCACTCCGTATTTTTAACCTGTACTTGAATAAACTGCTCGATGAGCTCGGCAGCACCGGCATTGGCTACCATGTGGACGGTGTTTGTGTGAATACATCAGCTATGCTGATGATATGGTGATGGTGAGCCCATGGGTGGGCGCACTGAGGAATCTCCTCTCCATATGTCAGTCATATGCAGTGTCGCATGGCCTTAGAAATAACACTAAGAAAAGTGAATTTTTATTATTTAATGCAGGGTCAAAAACATCCTCACATGTGCCTAATGTCACAATCGGCGGAACCGTATTATCCAGGGTCACGCAATTCAAAATACTTGGGGCACTGGGTTCGTGATGACCTCAGTGATTGTGAAGATATAGAGAGGGAGCGTAGGTAGGTGGCTGTCCGATGTAATATGCTGGCCCGTAGATTTGCACGATGTACGGAACAGGTGAAGGTGACGCTCTTCAGAGCCTATTGCCAGTCCTTCTACACGTGCGGTCTGTGGGTGGAATACACGCGTCGGGCATACGGTGACCTGCGCGTCCAGTATAATAATGCTTTCAGGATATTGTTGGGGCTGCCACGATATTGTAGTGCTTCTGGCATGTTTGCGGAGGCGCACATAGGTGGTTTCGCGGCAATCATGCGAAAACGCTGTGCGTCACTACTTAACAGAACACGAACCGCCCCCAACAGTATCTTGAAAGTATTTTCAGATAGACGGAATTCCCCCTTTATTCAAAGATGGAATGCGATGCACAAACCGCATATTTGGCCTCACCGTTAAGGTTTTACTAACACTAGTATATAAGTTATTTTTGTACGTACTTTCTAACATACTATTTTGATTATTGTATTTGTGATAATTTCATTTTAATAATTTTATTTTTAATTAATAATTTTAATTTACATAATTTCAATTTTAATTAATTCATTTTATTTAATTTTATTACCGCCATATATGACATTGTTAAATTTGATATTAGCTAATTGTTTTTTGAACGTAAGCTTTTATGTTTGTGTAAGCGTCATCGCCTTCCGTAACTTACTGTTAGTTAGTTACTCATTTTAAATGAAATCTAAATCATAAATCTATTAAAATGTATCAATTAAAACTAAGCCACATTGTAAAACCAGCCTTACTCAAAATTGCCGACCGGTATCGAGATATGCGCACGGGCAAAAAACAACAGACTATACTAAAACAACAGGCAACGGATTATAATGCTATACAGCCGCAAAGTGCCAACCTAAACACGATATAACCGCTACATTATTATGCCAACATTTAATAAACTTGCTCAAGTTACCGTTAAGTAAAGAGTAGGCTTTTGGATTGGTTATTTGATTTATAATTGTTTTCCTAACACTTTTGTATAATAACGTCCAATCTTCAAAGCCATAAAATAAATTTGGACATACTCATTAAATAAAGGTGACGCCTTGATTTTATACAGGGTAATCTTTTTCAGACCAGGGTTCAGACCTTAATTCTAAGGCACTTTCCCAAAGACACTAAAAAGAGAAAATGAAAAAGATAAAATCGTATTTTCATACGGTAAGATAGACATTATTAGTCGTTTTACTTACATAAATACTTAGTAAACATTTTAATAAAATTTAATTACCACAATGTTGGAAAGCAACTAAGCGCCATGAGGCTTTAAATCTCGCCCACGAAGAATCTTACAGGTGACGTATTGGAACTATTTCCCTTATTATGAATACCCGGTGGTACAGTCGACGTCAGAAGATGTTCGCGAAGATGTGGTGTTTCTTATTTTGGTTTGAAGGTAGATTTCTTATTATAACTAGGTTATAGGTTTTAAGAAGATAATTAGTGTTTAAGAAAAAAGATGAAATTTGATGCAATGTATGGTAACGCCAAAGTATACGCCAAAGGCCACTTTGATCTGTATTATCTCCTCTTTGGTTAAGAATTCCAATTTCAAATTAATACAGCTATTTACTTTTACGCATTTTTTTTCTAAAACCGTAATTCATTTGTTTTTTCCTCTTACGGATTTTTATTTGCGTCACTTAGTTTACAAAATGGAAAACTTGAAACATCGCATTATTTACTTTACGAGTACGAGTTCCACCGTGGCACCAGTGCTGCAGAAACGGCTCGAAGTATTAACGATGTGTATGGCGGCGGTGTCACAAAAGAAAACACATTGCGTTTTTGCTTCCAACGTTTTCGTTCTGGAAATTTCGACCTGCAGAACAAGCCCCGTGTACGGCCGGAGACCAAAGTTGATAATGAAGAATTGAAGGCTATTGTGGAAGCGGATCGATTGCAAACCTCGTCCGAGTTAGCTGTAGGCTGCGGTGCTAGTGACAAAACTGTTTTAATCCACTTGAAGCAAACCTCATGAATTGAGTGCAGCAAACCGACAAACACGCGTCGACCGCTGCGTTACATTATTCAAGCGGCACAATAATTTCAAATCATTACCTGTGATGAAAAGTGGATCCTGTACGATAATCGGAAATGCCCATCGCAATGGTTGAACCCTGGCGAACCAGCAAATCCTGCCACAAGCGAAAATTGACTAAAAAACGTTACTTATGAGCGTTTGGTGGACTAGTACCAGTGTATATCTCTACAGCTTTCTTAAATCTGGCCAGACGATTGTGGCAGATGTCTACTGTCAGCAACTGCAAACTATTATGGAAAAGCTAGCTGCTAAATAACCGAGGCTGGTCAATCGCTCTAGGCCACTGCTGCTTCAGGACAACGCTAGACCACACACTGCACAAAAGACGGCTTCCAAATCAGAGGAGCTTCAATTGGAATGTCTAAGACATCCCTGTACTCCCCGGACCTTTCTCCAACATAATCACAGTTGTTTCGAAATTTGGATAACTTCTTGCAAGGAAAAAAATTTAACTCCGATGGGGCAGTCTAAAGCGCCTTTTATTGATTTTATTGATTCCCGTCCAAATGGTTTTTTTTAGTAAAGGGATCAATGAACTACCTATTAGATTGCAAAAGTGCATAGATATCAATACTACATAGATATTGATTAAGTTAATATATTATATTTAAAAAAAAACTGATTTTTTGTTCCTCCCTTACATACAAAATGCCAATTTCATATGTAATGACCTAATATTAGAACCTAGAAAGTATAAGAATCTGACTTCACAAAAAATAAAAATACAAGAAACTGTTTATTTTGATTTAATAAGATTCATGAAATATGTATAACTTATTTAATAATATAGATTATTTATCGTCAAATATAATTTCATTACTGAGGTAACTTTATCTGAGCTTCACGCATTGTTTAAATCTTTCGTCTCTTATTTGTCTCCCAAAAAGTTTTTAGTTTTTGGGAGACAAAGTTTTTAATACTGTTCGAGTTTAGATCATTTAGTACCTACATCATTTTTATCTTACCTCTGCGTTTCGTATGTATAGTTTGAGTATTAACTTAGCTTTAACAATATTATATAAACAGTGTAATTCGCCCCTTAGAATGCGAAAATTTACACTACATAGATAACCTCTTGACAAAGTTTTGAGTAATGTATGTAAGTCATTCAGCATTAGCCTTTTTAAATTAAATATGTGATTATTATATAAGTTTCATAAGTGTATTGTCAAAAATTCTCAAAAGCTCTCATTAAAAAGTTCTGTCCCTGACTGTACCTGTGTTCGGGCGTGATCTGTGCCGGCGCGCGGTCACGAGCACGCATGCGCGCGTCGCACGAGCATCGCTGCGTGACGACTGCGCCGCTGTGGCACGTGTACATTGACGGTATTCGCGAGGCTTCATAGAGGCTTAAGGTTTCTTTAAAGATTTGTCTCTTGAAGTACTTATATTATAATTTTAATTTAAAAAATAAATTAGATATTTAGAAAAAAAAACATCTTTTTTTCGGGCAAAACTAGTACGCTGTCATCTCGATGTACATCTGTGGAAATCCTCAGTGTTGAATAGCATTATTATAAGTCATGGGTTCCAAAATGTAAGCTTCAATAGTCGTAATTTTCCTGGAAATTTTTTTCTTGTAACTCGAGCACAACCGAGGTTACGTAGTTACTTTTTGTCGTTTAAGTAGGAAGGACTACACCATCACTTAACAAGTTAATTTCTTAAGAAAATCTTGTGCAAAGCTCACCACAATCTAAAGGGATCAAGAATAAGCATGCGTGTGTAACTAGAATACATGTAGTGTAAACAGGAAATTAGAACTGTTCTTATTACACAACTTACAGAAGTAGAAATAGGAAGTGCTACTGCGGAAAGTAATCGATATTAGAATTTGAATGAATTTAAAAATAAACTAAGTGAAATGCTATATTTAATTATATTTGAATATATTTAATTATAATTAATTATATTTAAAGTTACGATATGATAGACCTTTGTTTCATTAATGTAACATTAATAAGAAGATACGGGCCGTAGTGATGTCTATACAATATTAATGTAGATTACATACTTTCAAAGTTTCCGTAAAATATGAAAATGTAATTCTAGTCTAAAGTTCTAATGATCAAGCTCAAAAACTTGACACTACTTTGCTATATCTACAAACTCCGCAATGTACGTTCTGCAGACAGCGCGTCACAAGTGCCTACGCTTATGCAAGATAAACAAAAATGCAAAAGGGCAGTCTGCGCGACCCGCCCGCGTCTATTCGCTTCTATTTTATTTATTAAATCAGGACACAAGTTGCGCAGGATTACCTTAGTATTTTGAATTCATGCTATGCAAAGATATTCGAGATTTCTGGAAGAAACGCGTCCGGGCGATAACTTGGTACGATACCTGCTAACACAGCAGCTAGTAAGATATGGCTAAATTATTCAGATCGAGATATTGTTACAAATGTTTTAATACCGTTTAAGAATTTTGATATATTATGTTCGTATTTCTTTGAACCTTTAAGATGGTTCCTTTTGTCGTTCTTGTTATGAGAATCGTAAAAACAACAAGTTACAAAGAAATGTTTTGATTTTTATTTTTGTGACTGAGTAAAGCGATGATAAGTAAACGTTCCTGTGAATCTATTTGCATATACCCAATTTATTCGCATATACTTTGTAAAGTGTTTGGCGTGAATAAATATCCCATGTTTTGGATCATCGATCGAAGAGACAGATAATTTTTATGTCGGCGACGAGTCGTCGGAGACGGCGAGTTTGTGTGAGCATTCGTATCTGTCACCTATCTTCCTCTATTTTACTTTTTTATGCATGTAATTCCAAAGAAAATTAAGACAATATTTTTAAAAGTTTTGCGTGGTTTTATTCGCCTTGCAACGGATCCCATAATGGCGGAAATTTTTTTATATCTTCATTGTCATAGACAAACAATACTTACCTGTTTTTAAAATCATAGTGTAAATGAAATAATAAGAGATGGAGCTTTATATTGTAATTAAATTGTAAAATTTAGTTAAATTATATCGGGTATATTTTGTTATCACAATATTTAAATATACTGGGTGTTTAAATTTTTATTTAAACACCCAGTATATTATTTTTATAATAATAAAAAAGTTTTAAATATAATTACTGTCTTTCATATAGCAGGTGAAAGGATTGCTTGAACTAAATAACTTCCCGAATAAAATTTTGCGACCAAATGCTTAAAAAAATGACTATCGAATAAGCCAATGCTGATTAACGGATTGTAATACGTTTGCGAACCGTGCAACGAGAATCTGTCGATGCTGCTTATCCTGTCAGTCAGTCAGTGCATTGATGAGCGCAGCAGCACGCCGGTATTTTAAAGAAACAAATTGTTTTTATTTTTATGTCTTTATTGGTTTAGAAAAGAAGGTCAGTTTTGAACACTAAGCAAACCGCAGATAAAAACTTATTTCTCCCGCATTCGGCCTGAGTTCCTTAGGAAAAGGTCTTTAGTTGATGCAACTCTTTTTCCTGCTTGAGGCGTAGTGTCGATGTGCATACAAAGAATTATTCTTCATTTTATTGGATATAACAACGTTGACAATGACATTAGGTTTATCATACATTATTATTACCACGAGGTAAGGTACGAACCTTCCAGAATATTTCGTTATAGCCCACTATTATCTCCCAAGAGTATACACAAATTATACGAGGGTGGATTGACAAGTTCGCAGCCTTACATAGATAGCTTTGTCATATTATTATAAAACTACCCTCATATGAAACCTAGACTCTTTTTCAGAATTAGAATTTTTCTCTGAGACACATGCGTAATTATTTATTTTATTGAACATTAAGTGAGAGTAAGTTTCATTAATTTTGAAAATGGATAGTTTAGAGCACCGTGCCGTGATCAAATACCTCCACAAGAAACACTTAACTCCAAAGCAGATTCATGAATATATGGTGGCTACTTTAGGAACATCTGCTCCGTCCTATACAATGATAAAAAATTCGAACGTGGACGAGAGAGCAACAAAGATGACCCCCGCTCTGGACGGCCTTCTACAGCTACAACTTCGAAAAACATCGAAAAAAATATGTGTCCTCATCATGGAAGATTGAAGGTATCTGAGATAGCTGAAGCTCTAGTGATTTCATATTAATGTACACAAAACATGATCGTTAACGAATTATGGTTCCACAAGGTATCTACAAGATGGGTTCCGCGCCTCCTTTCAGTTGACCAGGAACGAACTCGGCTCACGATTTCTTGAGACTGTTTAGAGTTTTTTCAAGCTGATCCAAACGAATTTTTGGCAAGGTTTGTTACTATGGACGAAACATGGGTTCATCACTATACTCCCGAATCCAAACAACAATCCAAACAATGGAACAGACCCGGATCTCCGACCCCCAAGAAAGCCAAGGTGTGTTTTTCAGTAAACAAGGTAATGGCATCGGTTTTCTGGGTGTCATCTTGGTTGATTACTTAGAAAGAGGTCAAACTATAAATTCTGCATGCTACTGCACATTATTACGTCGTTTACGCGAAGAAATAAAGTCTAAAAGACCAGGATTGCTGACCAAGAAAGTTTTGTTTCATCAGGACAATGCTCGTGTTCACACATCTGCAGAATCGATGGCCCGAATAGTGAATTGTGGTTTCGAATTGCTTCCTCCACCCCCTTTATTCACCTGACTTGGCACCTTCTGACTTCCACCTATTTCCAAAACTAAAAAAACACTAAGGTGGAATTAAATTTTCTACCAATGTGGAGGTCAAAGTGGCCGTAGATGCTTTTTTGAAGACCTTGACGAGACCTTCTATTTAAATGGGATTAAGGCTTTAGAGGACCGCTGGACTGAGTGCTGTGACCTAGGAGGAGATTATGTAGAAATATAAATACTAAAAATTGCATTACTCCTGTGTTTTCTTATTTTTCAATCTTTTCAATCCACCCTCGTAGATGTAATACTTCAAATTCAAATTCAAATTCAAATATTTATTTCTCAACATTGACAATTACTTGTTCTTATTGACGTCAAATAAAACATGATTCTACCACCAGTTCGAAAAAAATCTTCGTGAAGAAGAACTGGCAAGAAAGTTCACGGGTATATTTTTTTTTTCAAAATAAATTTACAGAGTCTCTTTATGTCTATACAAAATTATTCTTTTCTGCATCTGTTAGCTCGGCAAGTCTTCCCTCCCCCCAAGTATCCAAACGACGAACACCCTCAAACGGCACCCATTCACGAGTTAACGCGGGATCCAGCCATCCCCTCCTCAACCATATTAGAGGGAAGTGATATGGCCTCAGAGTAAACATAGCTAGTGTTATGGATGACCATCCAGGGAAAGGGGGGGGGGAACCGAGATTGAACCAGGGACCTCCAGCGTAAAATACGGCCATACTTTGGCTGTATTTTTTAATATAATGAAATGAAATGAAATATTTATTTCTCAACATTGACAATTACTTGTTTTTATTGACGTCAAATAAAACATGACTCTACCACCACTTCGGAAAAACCTTCGTGAAGAAGAACTGGCAAGAAACTTCACGGGTATATTTTTTTCAAAATAAATTTACAGAATGTCTTTATGTCTATTCAAAATTATTCTTATCTGCATCTGCAGCTCGGCAAGTCTCCCTCCCCCCAAGTATCCAAACGACGAACACCCTCAAACGGTACCCATTCACGAGTTAACGCTGGGGTTCCAGCCATCGCCCTCCTCAACCATATTAGAGGGAAGTGAGCGACCCGTCACCCGACGCTACCATAAGAAGACGTACTTTAGTGACAACGACATTTTAGATATTCATCGTGACGAAGAACTTAACGAGCAAACAGACACATTACACATGTTTTGTTACAAATCCTAGTAATATCCTGTCAATGGGGGGATTATAACTAAGGGCTTTTATCATCCAAATAATCGGATAGTTTATATTATGCTTTTGCACACAACTTCTGCTTTATAGTTTCTTTGAATTTGTCAATAGGAAGACCTTGGATATCCTCAGGAACCTTATTATAAAAGCGTATACATTGACCCATGAATGAGTTAGTGACTTTATGAAGCCTGCTATTATGAGCGGCCAGCATATTTCTTCCTCTTGTGTTAACATTGGGCAGATCTTTTTTTCTTTTGAACAAGGTTATGTTCTTTTTAACATACATTAAATTTTCTAAAATATATTGTGAATGGAAGGTAAGAATATTTATTTCCTTAAATTTACTTCTAAGTGACACCCTTGGACCGAGCTGATAGATTGCGCGAACAGCCCTTTTCTGCAGAATAAATATAGCATCGATTTCGGCTGCACTCCCCCACAACAGAATGTCATATCTCATGAGGCCGTGGAAGTAACCGAAATAGACTAAACGAGCAGTTGTTTCATTTGAAATTTTGTCTTATTTTTCAAAAGCATATGCGGCAGAGCCAATCCTTTTCGCTAAACCATCAACATGCGGTCCCCACTGGAGTTTGGCGTCTTAGGTTATACCCAGAAATACCGTTGAGTTTACAGGAGTCAGTTCCTGGCTCTTAACTACAATGTTTGAGTTTACCTGTTTAACATTTGGCAATGTAAACTTAACACGTTTAGTTTTGTTTTCATTAAGGAGCAAATAATTAGCTGAGAACCACTTTTCTGTGTTGGAGATGCATTGGTTTACTGCTCGATAGTTAGTTTCTTGTCTTTTGATTTTAAATAAGAAGGAAGTATCGTCAGCAAACAATATGACCTTGCATTGATTCTTAACGACCAATGACAGATCATTGATATGTACCAAAAATAGGAAAGGACCAAGAACTGAGCCCTGGGGCACAACCATTGTCACTGCCGATCCTGATAATTTTTCTCATTTTATTGCAACTCTCTGTTTTCTATTAGAAATATATGATTTAATCAAAGCAAGCGCTCGGTTTTTTATGCCGTAATGGTGCAGTTTCATGAGTAGAGTAGTATGATCCACACAGTCGAACGCCTTGGACAAGTCACAAAAGACACCAATATCATCACACGACTCCTCCCAGGCGCTGAATACGTATTTTATGAGCTCAACACCGGCATCGGTTGTTGAGCGACCCCGCGTGAAACCAAATTGGTTGAAATTCATTAAACTATTACCATAAAAATGAGAAAGTAATTGATTTAAAATAAATTTTTCAAAAATCTTACTGAGCGTTGTTAGTATAGATAAAGGTCTAAAATTATTAGGGTCAGACATACCAAGCAGGTGCTTTGAATATTGGAATGACTTTACTCAATTTCATTAAATCAGGAAATACACCATTATTAACACATTCATTAAATAAACTGGCTAAGTGCGAGGCTATACCGTCAATGACAGATTGAATAATTTTAACATCTAAATCGGCAGCATTTTTTACTTTAATGCTTTTGAAAACATTTAAAACTTGTGGAACAGTAACATGTTTAAAGTTGAAATCAGTATCGCATGAATTTACATTTTCCATTAGCAGTGACTGTGCAAGAGTGGAACATGAATGAATACTCAAAGTAGTTGACACAGGGATGGCAGTAAAAAAATTCAGATGCTTCAGCAACTTTTCTGTTAGTTGACAACAATTTATCATTAATTTTTAAATAATATTTGGTGTCTTTTGGGGGTCTTTTGCTTTCCCAGTTTCCTGATTAATTATATTCCATGCAGTTTTTGAACTGTTAGTACTATATTTAATTTTATTATTAATGTAGCTCAGCTACACTGCCCACTCTTTTAAATAATTTTGAATATTTATTAATATATTCATAAAATGTCTTATTATGATTATAAAATCTTTCACTCTACAATTCATATAATCTTTTTCTACTTCTGTATATTCCCACTGTTGCCCAGTCGCTAAACCTAAATAAATTATAATTTACACATATTTACTTTCTTTTGAAAATAGAGTTATATTCATTTTTATTTATATTCTGAATAGAGTTATATTGAGTAATAGTATCCTGTAATAATGTAGAGTAGGGAGTAGAAATAAGGAGTAGAAATCGCTTTAAGCGATAAGTTCACCCATATTGACAGTTTCTTTAATTAATTGATTTTATTATTGTATTTTGTTTTGTTAATGGCAATAAAGAGTTTTTATTATTATTATTATATGGCATTAAATTTGTGAATATGTTATCAAGGCATGTATGTGGCTGAAGTCGCTGTGATTCGCGTAGGCTGTAAACAACAGTTACAATTAAAAAGATTCAAGAATCGTTTACTTTGTGAGGTCTCTACTAATAAATCAATATTAAAATCGCAAATTAAAAAATTATTTCTTTGTTTTTGTTATTTACTCTATGTTCTTTATCCATTGTGCTCTCAAACACAATTGTTCTCTGCTGAATGAACTAGCAATTACATGATTTTTATATGAAGACATAATTTGACACGGTCTGAGCCAGTGTTCTGTAATACATAAATAGCTCAATCTGTAATTCCTTACCATCAATGCCCTGCATATTTTGATGGACTACGTTCATAAAATTATTTTTTACATTTTTATTACTTAAATTACTACTTAGAATACTAGTGCTAGATGTATTATCTGTTGTCACTAACTTATGTTTAAATTGTTTCTAATACTATGTTTTGGATTATTACATTCCAATGGGTCAAAAGTAATAAGTGACTGCTCAATAGAAGCAGCGGTTGTAGTCAACAAAGTGACTGTTATGTATAAAATATATGATAGCGAGTATGCTATCTGTCACAGGTCATAATTGTACAAATTGTACCTATCATTGGTGATATAAGGCTTATTAATAAATTTATTTGAATCAATAAATTGAAACTATAGCACGTCAAGTCTTTTGCACGTAAAAGTTTGCCTTCCTCGAAAGCCCAGGGAAACACCAACTTCACAGTCTGAATCGTTCTTTAAATAATACATTTTTGATTATTTAGTAAAACAGCACATTAAATATTGAAGATAATAAGACGAGTTTTTAACTCTAGTTAAACGTGTTTAAACTTTAGTTGGGGCCTATTGTGCAGTCCTGAGTTAAAATTTTGAATCTGAGATAGCTCATTCGCGATACAATGTTGTTTATATATCTGTCTTAGTCCAACACAAATTGATAGTGATGAAGGAACATTTTATTTAATTAAGGGCCTTAACGTAAAAATTGTTTTTATCTAAAGGTTTAGATAATTTTGAAATCAAACATAGAAACCGCTTATCTCAACGCACACCATTTAGGCTAGGCAGAACCTACAAGCCATTTCATTTATAAGGCACGTTACACACTGTCCGGGTATTTGACAGGCGGTACAGTTCACAAACAGAAGCCACTATTTACCTGTCAGTTACCAGCCCAAGGCGGTGCGCTGTCAACTTGGCTAGCTTAAGCTGCGTGCACGCAACAGTAATGAAGACACGAGTGCGATTATGTATCGTAAGATATGAATGATCAGGCGTTTAACCCCGGCTTCACTCGATACGTTGATTGGCCAGACTTTAAATGTCATGTAAAGCCTATAATCTGGACTAAAAATGCTTCGGGACTATAAACGGACTAGCTTCTGCCAGCGGCTTTGGTTGCATATCTCGTGAGGATATTACTTTTTTGACGACCGAGTGGTGTAAGTGTTTGTAGCCCTGCCTCATACGCAGGAGATCTCAGGTTAGAGTTCTGGATGGAGCATTCATTTGTGTGATGAAGATAGATATTTGTTCTTGGGTCATGGTTGTTTATATTTATATATGTATGTTTATCCAGGGTTCCCTGTAAGTAAATGGTCATCCATACAATACGACTCTGCTCACTTTGGGGCACAGGTACAGTTGGTGTGTTTGACTGGGAATTTTATTTTTAATATTTAGCACTACCCTTGACAGTCGTTACGCCAAATTGCTTACCCATTTGTTGAGTAGTTAAGCCTGGCAACGAATAAAGTGAACAAACTCACTTTCTTATATATAATAATCTTAGGACGTATTTAACTATCATTTAAATTAAGCGTAAAGGTTGTTGGTTTAATTAATTTGGATTTATGTGATGGTTATATGATACGTGTAGATATGATCAATGGTTTTTATCGCTGTACATTAATCGTCAGTATTGGTGGATGTCTGTTCGCTAATTATTTCTGTGTTTTTTAATGATATTTATATTCGAATATTCTCTTGGATATTACCTTGGTTTTTTATGGTTTTATGGGATTGGGGTGTGTGAGGTCGTTGACCTGCTAATAACGCTTTCTATTTAAATATGTATGTTTATTTTTATGGAGAATGGGTCAGACAGAACTCTATATTATTGTCATAATACAAGCTCTACTTAACTCAAGACAATACAGTTTAAATGTTTTTCTAGGAAATTAAGACTGATAAATTCTTCAAAAAAGTGTATCGATAATAACTCCCTTTGCGTACCGTTGCTACAACGGCAGCAGGAATGAGATAGATTTGCTCGGAGACGCTCTTTACTACTACAATTACCAAAACAATAAACTCTCTTCGAACAATCACAAAGCATCTAACTTTTATTTGAAACCCGTCAAATTCTGGCAACGTTTGCGTGTGCGGTCGGAATCTCATCGCGATTTGACCGCGGGCGGACAGTTGCGATACCACGTCGCGTCGTCGTGACGTCGCAGGAACAGTCGGCAACAGAACTATGTCAAACAGTTGATACGAAGTCAAACTGTTGGTAGTTGGAAATGTTAGCGGATCTCAGGAATTATGTAGTTCTGAGGAGTATGTTAAAGAATTTTTAATGAAAAACACTCAATACGTGACCTTTAATATGGATTATAATCATGCAGAGATCTTGGAGAAAACCGTTCTATAAATTTGTGGATGAATATGAGGTTCTTGAGAATAAATAATTACTTTGAAAGCTAAATTTACTCCAACTATATGACCCTTACGTCAACAATTCCATTTACGTGCGTCTTATGGATATCAATTTTGCTAACCACTGGATATAAATTCTGAGTTACAAACATCTCTTTCCCAATTGATGGTATATGTTCATAATTCAAATTGTTAATTCCTATCAAGATTGAACCTGGGACTGCTTGTGTTTGGGTCGAGACAACTACTATTAGGCCAAGAAGCCGTATAAATTGACTCGGAGAAAGCCTTTGTTCTTTGAAAAAAGTGATCATCCGTAATGTGTCACTGACTGTACAGTAGATATTTCGCGTTAACTACATAGATTATTACAAACATATAATATGAAAATAACGCCTTAGAACCTTTAAAAGATAAAGGCTCATAATCTAGGGCAGACTTTAGATATCATATATATATTCTTTCCTAAACCATTTGATTATTTTACAATTCATTATATTTTAAATTCTTATTTTAGATGAAAATAAATGATGTTCTCGTGACGAGACTGGCGAGTTATAACAAAAGAAACGATGAACGATTTTGAGAAATAAAAACATGGAATTACAAGTTGTCTACGATTTTCATACGATTTATATTCTTTCTGAGTTGGAAACACCTAAAACACTAAAACCGTTATTTATGGTATTACCGTCACACTTCACATCTCCATACATTCAATTCATTTTACTTTAAATGTGACCTCCATACCTCCCAGAACCGTTGTTATCTTCGACTCTAACGTGGTTTAAACAAACTTTGCCCGGGGGCATGGGCGGGCTTACACTACTCTAGACTTGAACATAAATCCCCCGCCTAGAAATTATCTAAAGATGCCTGATATTGTAGATATACAGACATCTTTTTTCAAGTTCATGTTATTTTATTTGTAGTTCTGTTGTTTTTGATAAAGATGCTGTATTTTAGAAGTAAGAACATTGTTAAAAACTCTAGTAAGTGAAATCAGATGTTTTCGCTTCTGGTATACAAAGTAAAAGGAAGGGTTATATTTAAAACCCTACATTTTGCACCCAATCTGGTCCAGGCAGGCAGTCGACCTATATTCATACGCGTCGATTGCTCAAAGAACTTGGCTATTATGTTGTAGCCAGTTGTATTAATTAAAACTATAATAGTAGTCATCTATTATTTTGTTCTCCAGACAATAATCCCTTCACACTTGGCCAACGCCTGTGTGAAGTGGTATTTACCTCTTCAGATGAAAGAGAGTAACTTAAAGTTTAATACAATAATAATAATATGTTCATACACATGAATGCTCAAAGAAGCAAGCTAATGTGGTGAAATTTTGCTTATATTTGTAATTCTGTTAGAATAATGTAGAAAGATTATTTGAACGATGAGAAGGACTTTTATTTAGTTATGAACAATATGTAACTACAATGCTTGACAATAAATTAATTTGAATTCAAATTTGTGATGGATAAACCCCATGGCTACGGAATCAATTTTAAACCGATCATTCATCATTAAATTCTTAAAGTATTTGAAAGTGAAATATTATCTGTCTTACTACTTTAGTACCCAGCTAAACTAAAGTGTCACTTTAATTTTATACATTTAGTCAGTGCCTTAAGATAACTGTGACGTATATTTATTTTTGTTTGTTATCTAATATTAATGTTATACAAAGTACAATATTATGTATTTTGAATTTTCAACTAACATTCGCTACTGCCCTAAATAAATTTTGTAAGTGTACACTAAAGAACCAGTTCAAAGCATTTACTTAATGTTGAACTTGCTTATAATATTAACTGAATGTTTAGTATGCTTACTTATAAATAATTACAAAGAAGGATGGGTCTAGTCTTCTTGTTTTCATTATAAAGCGAGAGAGTGTTAATTTGTGCAATTTGAGTCTGATTCGTGTAAAAAAACTTGATTATATTTAATTTCAAACTTTATATCTAAGATGAACAAGGTATACTTGCAATTTGTAAGGGTTTCCTATCCTTTCCGCCACAACGTGCACTTACATATTGAAATCAAATTAAGGTACACAACGAATCAAAACTCGGAATACTCAACATGACTAGTAAATTTAAGTTTTCTTTGAAAATAATAATGTGTCCGTCGTATCAAGGGATACGCCATTTAAATGGTAGCTACCGTAATTTATTTAATTAATTAGAGTTCACTTGAGCAGATACGCTAGCATTAATACAAGGTATCAAGTGAAGTGAAGTGCCTTCACTAATCTAGATGCAGGTGTCAGGCACCTGCGTGCGCGCTTTTAATATATCCGTATCTTATACGTGTAGAAATGTCTTAGTTGAAACTAGAGCTGTCTATGTTATACGACCTCTATTTATCTATAATTCAAGTATGGTCGTTACTTTAACCCATTTTGATGGTAATTACAGAGAGCTTAAACTTTCCCATCTATCCTTCAAAAGAACAATCGTTGAGCAAAGTTTGTTTTTATTGTTAGTTAAATGTCTCCAGGTTTGATGGCTTGGTTTTACCCACTTATACCTCTCCCATACAGCTTTCAATTACCGGCTACGATGATCTAAGACGTCAGTGTAATAAAAATAATTCATCGAGCTGATTATCCCGATTATCTTATCCTAGGGGGTCACGCATCACCTTTAAAACTCTTTTTTAATGTTAATTACGTGACGTTATTTACATTTAAAGAAAAATGAAATTGTGTGTGTTAAAATTGCCTTGTTAGAAGTCAAGAAATTTAGTTTACATTATTCGATTTTTCCGATCTGTTCTCTTCTATTTAAGGATTCTAAATAGAACAGAAATTCTATTGTTTAAGCGAATTATTTTTGTGGATTAAGTTCGCTACTAGTTAGAAATAATCTAAAACATTATTACCTCAGAAATAAATGAAGACCAAAAGAGTTGTGTATCTGCAATTATCTGAAAGAATTAAATTGTCGTGTTGTTACAATTAAGACATTTTTGAACGCAGATTCGTGGGAATATTTATTGTATCATTAATCTGTCTAAGGCGAATTGTTTGATATCACGGAACCATAAATATACAGAACGGTACGAAGTAAAGAGTTGGGCGGGTATTTTAACCAAATGAATGAGCTAATAGTTAAATTATACAATAATTTCATATTAGACATTGAATTACAAGCGCCTCATCCGACTGGTGATGAAAGGTATTTATGACCATGCACATAATTATTTAAGGTATTATTGATGAATTGCTGGTCCAAAACTTTTGTTGGTATAGAATGAAGCTTTTCTATCTATAAATGCCACACCTCTTAATGGAACCCTTTCTTTAAAACAGCAAAACCACCTTAGCAAAAGAACTGTTGAAAGACACCTAGACTAGGAAACGAATTTTTAAATAAATAATACCTTAAGCTACGAGAAGTATACACTGCGAAATATTTTCATTTCTTAATAATTTTATTTGGCAGGTATATAAAAATCATATAACACGGAGCCTTGAACTTAGCTAAGCTTTAGCTGAAGATTAAAATAAAGTAATATTTTTATGAGTAACTTTTGACAGCTTATGAGATTGTCCTCTTCATACCAGTCTTTTAAAAGGTCCTGATGAATAAACCCCACTCAAGACATGCGTCCTCTCAAGAATTGAATCAAATTTTATTTTCTACACCGCATATTCTCGTTTATATATAAAAAAAGTACAGAACAATTGAAAAAATCCAGCGTTTGTTGTCAATTAAAAAGTTTAGTGAGTGCCATGTACGAAGACGCGCCCCACCGCCTTTTTGGTCTACACTTCGTAGAGTGTGACCATAGATAAAGAAATAGTGGTTGCGGCTTCCTGGACGGCGCTCGTCATAACATAGCAGTATTATAAAGAATGTACATTTTCTAAATAAAATAAAATAATAAAAAAGCCTTAGGTGTAGGAGCTGGTCTGATTTTGCTGACAATGATTTTCAATACGATTGCTTAACAAAAACTTTCGTCATAATGTTAACATCTGCACATACAAATTGCAATACACTTTTACATACAAACGCCATCAATGAAACAAGGCGCGTGTCGGTGTCAAAGCAAGCTGAAGATTATGTGCCATGTGCACCGCTTTTCCACACCTTTTGGGAGAAGATGCTATGACAAAAATTTATATATATCGAACACGTGGTAATTGAAAATATTATACCTTTTGGTAAAACATGCTTCACTACTTTTTTCTTTATTCCGAATTCAAACTTCCTGCGTTAGTTGTTGGATGTAGTTCACAACTAAGAATAAAAGTTTTCAGTGACGGTCGAGTAGCGTCAAGTAGCTCTGCCTCATACGCCAGGAGTCCTAGGTTCGAGTCCTGGTCGGGGCATTCATCTGTGATGAACACACATGTTTATTGCCGGGTCATTGATGTTTATATTTTGTATATGATGCTAAGTGCATCCCTTGCTCGATTGCCGGCTATGACAAAATTCAACAAAAAACATCTTACATGAATACCCTTAACATCTATAAAGTTAACAAACACCAAGGAACGTGCTATTTAAAAACTGTTTATAACCCTCTTTAAGCAAGATGCAATTTATCGATCACTGCACAGAAAGGTTACACAAGCTAGACTGGGAGCTCGCGGCCTTTTTCAAGATACTCGCATTGTTGGCCCATTGTCAAAGAACAATGGCCGTTTCAACACCCCACAATGGCTAGTCGTGGCGGACTGAAAAATTAACGCCCTGCGTAAGAGTTCAAAGCTTGTAAGCCTCTGTCACGATTTTAGCTATTTATTCTTTGTAAGTTTGTTGTTGTGAAGAGCTGGTGCAGAAGTATATTTATAAAGTATTATAATAGGTGATAATTTTTGGCATATCCCAATCAAAACCGTCGTTATTCCTTATTAAATACATCGCGGCCTCATATGGCTTATGTCATGCGATGTTACATGAAAATTAAATTTAATGCCCTTCTTTTTAAAATATGGGTTTTAGTATTTTATATAATAGCAATATTCGTCTAAAGTAAACTAGAAGCTAATTTAGAATACAACGAGAAATTATTCAACGTGGATTTTATATGACTGAATGACACATATCCATAGGCTATCAATGCACCAAGTGGGGTGCATTAAGGTGTGTGTAAACCATCTAGCGTTAAATTAAGACACAAGAAATAGTGATCCCGTTATTAATCAACCAACTGCAATAACGGATGGAATATTTGAAGCGCTTTTTTGAATAGCTTTTGACCAAATCCTTTTACGGTTTATTTACATTTCAACTCATTTGACGGCCGAGTGGCGTATTGGATGCCGTATACGCAATTGGTTGCCCCCAATTCGCTGTATGGTCATCAACAACACATGTTCTGCTTACTTAGGGGCCATACTATTGGTGTTTTTATTTAGGGATTCATCATATTATTATTATATTTATTGGAAGTGAATAAAAAAGCTTATAATATCTGTCAATATAAAGATGACGACGGCCGATTGGCGTGTGGTTGGTAGCCCTTCTTCTGTTTGTTCGACGTTTGTGGTTGTTTATATTTATATATGTATGTTTATTCTGCCCCCCCCAGCTTGCTGTATGGTCATCTATAACACAAGCTCTGCTTACTTTTGGGCCATACAATTGTACAATTTTTTTTAACTTTTGTGATGGCCGGCAAACGAGCATCATAAAAAGTGGCATCTGCAGCTATGGATATAATTAACCGCAGGTATTTAATTAATTAGCATTGAATGTGACTATAATGTTGAAATGTCGATTAATGCGTTGCCGACCGTGGAATTGCCGTGGAATTGTGGAATTGCCTTCCTTGTTGGAATGAAACTGGCTATTTCTTCTCTTTAGCCGGAACACAGCCACGTAAACGAAAATTAAAATGGCGGTCAAAACAGCAAGGCTGCAGAACCGCGCCCGACGGGATCTGAACAAAATAAACTTTATCAATAAGTGTAACTGACAGTCTCGGTTTGCGTGCGGATTCGTTCGCACGTCGATCGCAGACGCTTTTTCTGCTCTCTAGTCCCCGCACTAGTTGAGCACCCCAAATTTCAGGGGTCGTTTTCACGACCCAGGCTTCGTTCCGTATTTCCTAAATTTCATAGAAAAGTCGTTTTCACTACTAATCTTCGTTCGCCGCTGCTGCCCGACGTCGCCGACTGCGTCGCCGTCGCCGCTCCGGCAAGATCTGCGTTCCAGGACTTCGAGTCTTCGTGTTCGAGTAAGTTATCCGCTTCGTTCCCAACCGCCCTACTGCGTGTAGGGTGGTTTTAGGAAGTTAGTCTTCGTTGGTAGGCTCATAGTATATATATTTATATATTGTTGTCCCTCCCCAACCCCTCCGCAATGGCCTCGCGAAGTCTTGAAGACTTCGCGGCGCAGCTAGCCCAAAGTCTTACCTTTATCGGTTTTGAAATGAATTCAGAACAAATGTATAATTTATGCATTAAAAGCGGATTTACCGCGCTCCCCCCTCAGGCCCCTCAGGCCATGCAAGCCCCTCAGGCCACGCAAGCCCCTCAGGTCCCTCTGGTCCTAGGCCCTCCCGCGTCCCCCACCTCCAGTGATATGGAGTGTGAAACGAACGCCCCTCCGCGCCGCAAGCGCTCACCCGCGACCGAGTCATCCTCGGACGCCACCCCATCTGGCCCTGAGCCACCCTCCTTCACCCTAGTTAAGAAGCGCTCTAAGAAGCGCTCAAAACAAGCCCCGGCGTCTTCAACGCCCGTCCCGGTGTCTTCAACACCCACTGCGGCGACTTCAACGCCAGCTACCCCGGTGCATACAACACCCGCCCCGGCCTCTTCTGTCAAGGCCAAGGTCCCACCACCCGTGTTCCTTCGGGAAAAGGGTAAATGGTCCGAGGTCTCGACTTTGTGCAAAGAGCACAAGATCCACTACACCCGAGCGACCAACTCGGGTGAATCTATTAAAATCACCGTCTCGTCGATAGACGATTTCCGTGCTTTGATAAAGCTCCTCACTGATAAGCAATATGCTTATCACACTTATGCTCTGTCAGAAGAGCGTAAGTTCAGAGCGGTACTCAGGGGAGTCCCGTTCGAATTATCGAACGAGGCTATCCTGGAAGACCTGCAGTCCCAAGGCTTCCCGGCACTTGCGGTGCATAAAATGCACAGCAAGTACGGGAGGCAACACCCTCTCGCCTTGGTGGTTCTCACCAACGTCCCCAAGTCCAGGGAGATTCTCAAAGGGGTTAGCACCATTTGCGGCCTCTCTGGGATCTCGATCGAGGCGCCTCATCGCCGCGGTCATCCCGGCCAGTGCCACCGGTGCCAGTTGTACGGGCACGCGGCGGCCAACTGCGCCGCTCCGCCCAGGTGCGTCAAGTGCCTGGTCCCTCATTTCACAAAGGAGTGCACTCGCACTCCTGAAACTCCCTCTCCTCCCGATTGCGTGCTTTGTGGCCAGTCCGGCCACACCGCAAACTACAGGGGCTGCCCCCGTGCACCCCGTTGTATGCGTACTAATTCTAAGAGGGCGGCACCCAAACAGGCCCCGCCCCTTTCTCAGGAAAACTTTCCGCCGCTGCGTAGCCGGGTTCCTCCGGCTGCAAAGCCTACCCAGCCCAAGCCTGCTCCAGAGAACTGGAGGCACCGACCCGCTGCACTAGCGAATCCCATCCCGGCTCCTCGCCCATCCAATATCACTCCTCAACCCTCCGTAGCAGACGATATGCGTATCGTCTGCGACGCTATCAAAAGTGTCGATGTTAGGGAGATTGCAGTCTTAGCCCGTAAACTTAGGGCTTCACGTACTCCGACAGAGCGTTTGCTAGCTCTGGCGGAACATAGTTCCCTTCTCAATTCATTATAGGTTCATTTAAATGAATTGATCCCTAAATCATGCTTCGGCCGACCTCCGCGCAGCCCCGGCTTCACCGGAGGCTGCCCCGAACGGCCACCAACTCATGTCCCTTTGAGCACCTTCAGTGCAACTTTCACTACAGGCGGAAGACCCGCTAGCGGGTCTCCGCCAGCGCGCCCAACTTCCCGACGGGTGTCGCTTCCGATGAAGGCTAACAGTATACGCTTACTACAGCCAACAGGTGGTTTTTAGTGGGTAGGTGCCATTCTGGTGAGTCCCACATAACCCCCCCGCAGAGGAATTTACCTGCGGGCGGGTATGCATGACGCATCTTCCACCTCCCTCCCGCGAGGGTGCCTCGGCAGCAAAAAAAAAAAAAAAAATAAGTGTAACTTTTATTTTAATTAAGGAGCAATAAAAATAAACGTTTTATCGACTCATCAAGGCCAGTAAACATTTTAATAAGCTAATACCTGGTATATTCTTCAGCATGTTATTTAAAAGAAACTTCACAATAAATAACGTCGCAGTATAAATAGTTGGAGCACAAAATGGTGGGTATCGATGGTTAGCTCAATGCTGGTCCAATTAGTAAGAATGCACTTCCGCACGTTTTTGCGGGCTCGCTAATAGGCAAGATCTGGGAGCGAGGTGCTTTTACAGACAACGATTATTTAAATTACAATTAATAATAATAACGTTGGCCCGTGTGATCTGCGGTAGTAGTAATATTTGTTTATGAGTGATCGTTTTTTTTAATTGTTTAATTACGAGTTCACACGGTGTATGATAGCCAAAACTGCAAATTATAATTAACTTAGGTCAATATTATCTGCGGAATCCGTGACAATTCTATTTAGTCGTGAAATGTTTTTTATGACTTGAGGTTGACCAAATTAGGTTTATATTGTCGACACTAGGTATTATTACTCACTTAACTTGTTTTAACATTTTATAAATTATTTTTTGGTAGTAGTAACCTTGGTTGAGACATGTGAAATACCCTTACTGTTAAAACTAGGCGTACATGTTGTGCGATGCCTGATAAAGATTCAACTAGTGCAATTTCAGAGACAAAAACAGTTCCAATTGTCAGCGACGCAGCCTTGATAAGCGCCACTAATTAATATCCGTGAATGCCATTCATGGCGATGACGATCGTAGATGTTACTTAACGCCTTAACGTTACTTAACACATTCGTTTGCTAAATTTGGAATTGTGAAAAAAGCGATCTTTACGAGACTTTCCGACTTAAATCGTGTGGTATAAAGAGTGTTGCCAAGCTACGAGCAGCCCAGATCATAGGCTTCAGCGGCGCACGATTACGCAGTGTGCTATACCGGCGCGCGCTCGATATCTGCGAAAACACCTCCATTATTGAAAACAACGTTGGTTTTCAACTGAAATTTGCGGCTTTTGTTCTTGGCGGAATTATCATACTGAAAGCTTTGTTTTTTTTTATACTGGAGGGGTATATTTACGCTATGGATCATTTTGTAAATGACTTACCAATCTAACATATTGTTATGTTTTTATCTTTAAAAAAATTTCATTCGTTAAACCAATGTCTAATTTGATCTTAGTAGTCTAGTACAGTTCATATTTATATTTCAAACTATATGTTTTATTCGTAATTTTTTTATTAATGGATGATGACTAAAAGTAGTTTGTATTTTTTTATATCACCGTGTATCACTAATATAAGATACACGACTCGAACTCGCTTAATATTTGGTATTCGACCAAATATTAAGTAAGCCACCGAGACTGCAGAGCAATCTCAGACATCTATTTACTATGCCTTTTTTTCAACCATTAAAGAGGCGCTTTTGACGAGCCATTAACGAGGGTTTTTGGAATTACTTTGCATCAGTTTAGTAACCAGATGGAAAAAAAAATCCTATTGAAGCCTTTTGGAGGAGGCATAAATCAATAGACGTCTTGACGATGATCACCGCAGAACAATACGGTTTAAAAACGACTTGATTAAATTCCTAAAATGTCTATCTCACTTTATAAGATTGTGCTATATCAAAGATAATACTATATAGTAAGTATACAGCATATTCAATCCTTGATCTTTCACTTGGAGACTCACGGCGAGGACTCCGCAGCGCGGGCACGCATTTGCTGTCCACTGAGTATGCAAAGCTTACTCACGATTGGGTTTGTTCGATTGTAGACTTACCTGGCTGTGGATATTTGAAATGGCAAAAAAGAGACCTTTTTTATTAAATAATGATTTAGCGTTTGTTTTACATGTGGGTTAAATATGAAAACTTCAGCGCAACTTTATTCAGCCAATTTATTAGGAATAATCGTGAAGGTCCCACGGTACCTCAAATCTAAACAACTGCTTAATCTGTACATGGCCCAGGTTCGCTCATAATATATGGAGTACTGCAGTCATCTTTGGAATTATTGCACGAAGTACCAACTAGAAGCATTGGACTATGTCGACCGAAGAGCCCGTAGACTTATATAGGTCAACAAACTGACATCTTCAAAGTTACATAGTCTCGTCGCAAAGGCGCTAGTCTATCGGTGTTTTACAGATTACACTTTGGAGAGTCTGCAAATGCTCTTTTTGAATTGATTGAAGCTTCGCCCTTTCTTCACCGGGAAACTAGACGCATACAGAAGTTCCACCAGTTTATGGTAGATTTGCAAAAAAGCCGAAGAAAGCGTTTAGGCAGCTCGTTTTTAATTCGTGTCGCCAAACAATGGAGTGATCTGCCTCCGACTGTTTATCCATTCAAATTCAATCCTGGAGCGTTTAAGCGTAGACTGAAAAGTAACCTAATGGACAGTCGTGTATTATACTAGAATTTATCATCACTTTTAACCACGTGAGGTGGAAGACCTGCCAATTAGCATTAAAAAAAATCTATAAACTTTTAAGGTTCTGATAACGAAACATTGAAAGTCTGCCTTCATTTATTAGTTCGAAGTAAAATAAGACTTTTTGACGACGTTCAATCCATAATTTGTAGGGGATACCTACTCATAATTTCCAAAAAATTTTTTGCGTTTCATTGCTTATGAGACTCGTTCAAAAAGGGAATGGCGATCGTACTGTCTACTATTTATTGTGACACCAGCATTGTTTATTTTTGTAATAAAGTTAGGTTTAGCTTCTTGTAAATAATGACTTATATTAAGTAAATGTTAATTACCTTAAATGAACAAATCAATATTTTTTTCCATTTATTTATTCCAGGAGCCGATCTCTACCCATATTTGAATATTATCGGATGTATTTGAATATAGATCGAGAAAAAAAACCTTTTAGTATTTTGTATATATTATTTTTTTATCATACTTCTGTTTGTATTGTTTGCTTTTGGCTGATTTTGATACTATGAAAGGGTCAAATTTTAAAAAATTATATTAATCCAGCATTATTCAATTGTTTTTGTGTTAAAAAAACTATCATAAGTTTGTACGTAAAATACAAAGAAACGTTTCGTGAACTTATATTATATGAGGAGTAAATAAAAAAATATTTAGTAGGTACCTACATTAGGAACCGAACAGGAACAAACTTAAGAGTAATAGCGCGTGATATGCTCAGAGCTGAGATATCAAACCCTATAGGTAACAAAGTGATTATTATACTGGGAAAATAAATAGCGAACAATTTTGTATCAAAATAAATTGAATAAGAGTATATTTGACAGATGACTTAGAACCTTAAAAATAAAACAGTTTAGATTTTACATTTTCCACATTAAATCTTTTTTGCAGAAATCAATCAGCTAAGCACGTCTTCAACAAGTAACGGTTATTCCAAGTAGCAGTGAAACACCTACTTACAATTTTGTACGGTATGGGATTCCCACTAAGTACTGTAACACGAGTTTGGCCAGCGAATAAAAAGAATTATGATAGCATTTACTTTAACCGTGCTTCAAGAATTCTGGCATGATTAAAAGTGACTGACGTATTCATGACAAAAAATGATCTTATAAAATATTAGATATAAAATATTTTTCTCCAGTGGGCCCTTAACGATATGATAACATGTAAGGAACTATATTAATAAATTAAAATAAGTGTGTGTAGTTTCTTTACTTTCCGAATAAGGAAAACTAAAACCTCATAGATAAAAAAAAAGTACTGATTCAATTCGGAACTTTTAACTATTTCACTCGCTAAAAAGTTTGTAGCTTAAAGTAATTTATAATGGCAACTAATATTCTTATTTGAATTGCTATGACAATATCTCAGTATGACCTATTTCTAAACCCAAGATTGGCTCCAAACGATATCCAATAAAAACTTGTTTTCAAAGTTTATTTGTATTTATGGAATGATTGAAATCGGCGTTATCTTTGGTTTATTAGTTCACCCGTTACTTGGGGGCATTCAGTAATAAATTTGAAAATGTTCGTTAACTAATAAGTTCATACGTTATTTACGTCAGGTCCCCGTAGGTATCTGAATAATGCAAAAATCAATATTGTTTGGAGAAATATACAATATTGAAACAACATAACTGAGCCTTTGTACATCGTATAAAATTAGTATATATATATATATTTTTATCTCTAACAGCGTGCATCTTTTGGAATGATTATTTCTGTGCCTCAATACTTAATTTATCAAAATCAAGTCAGATGTTTACTCACTGCTTCTACATTTTTGAAAAACTAAAAATGTTCATACATATTCCAACATGGCCGCTCAGTCGTTATCTTCAAAACGCGCTCGGTCTGCTTCTCGACGTAGATTGATGCGGCGCTCCGTCGGTTCGCATCGTTTTGTGACTACCCTCGTTTTGCTCACTTCGCCTTGCTTGCATATATAGTGATAAATTTTTACGAGGTGTTTGGCATTCGGATTATAAATTACTTTGAAACGTTAAAATAAAGTAGTGGCTTTTTGTTTAATATCGACGTGGTTTTAAAATGTGTGGCAGGTTGCCACAAAGAACGACCACTGGCCCTGGCAACATACAACATAGGGACACAGCGAACAGACGATAAGCTAGTTTAACTAGAAGAAATGTTAAGCAGATTGCGATTGTATATGATACGGTTATCTGAAGTCCAAAGACAGGGGGAGGACTCGATAATCCTTAATTCTGAAAATCTGCTCTACTACAGGGAGAGACCACTTAAATTCAAATATTTATTTCTCAACATGAAAAATTATTATTGACTTATTGACGGTAAATAAAGCATGACTCTAACATCAGTTCGGTAAAATCTTCGTGAACCAGGCAAGAAACTTAAGGGGTATAATTTTTTTTAAATAAATTTACAATGTTTCTTTATGATTATACAAAATTATTCTTTTCTGCATCTGTTAGCTCGGCAAGTCTCCCTGCCCCCAACTAACCAAACGACGAATATCCTCAAACGACTTAAGGAGGTTAACGCGGGATCCAGCCATCGCCCTCCTCAACCATATTAGAAGGAAGTGAGTGACCCGTCACCCGACGCTACCGTAAGAAGACGTACTTTAGTGACAATGACGCTTTAGACATTAAATGGTGTCACGTAATAAAAGTTAATAAAAGTAAAAGAAACTATCACGGACTTGAATTAGTCGGAGGGGTCGCCGCGAAGACTTCCACGGTGAAGGCGCTTAGGCGCGTGCAAGATCAGTGAAGACGCTCAGGCGCCGACTGGCGCTCTGGCACGTGCAGGATCAGTGGAGTAGGAACAGGTGGTGCAGGTTGGATCAGCAAGCAGGATGAGGCGGTATACAGGATCAGCAGGCAGGAGGAGGTGGTAGGCAGGATCATCAGAGTCAGCAGCAGGAGCAGGATCAGGCGTCAATGTCGACGTTTTCAACATGAGGCAGCTTTAGGTAGCTTTTTAGGTAGTATTTGCCTTATTAGTTAGACTTGAGATGTTATCGGTAGGATGGCTTGAAATAGACTGGAGATGTTATCGCCAGGACGGCTTGAAATAGACTTGAGATGTTATCGGTAGGATGGCTTGAAATAGACTGGAGATGCTATCGCCAGGACGGCTTGAAATAGACTGGAGATGTTATCGGTAAGATGGCTTGAAATAGACTGGAGATGTTATCGGTAGGACGGCGTAGCCCGACTCCTCCTTTGGAACCGAAATTTAAAATTTTCAATTTAATCTTATTAGCCAGGAATCAATTATATTTTCTTACCATAGTTTTGTAAGAATCCGTGTGGAAGAGGCTTACCTTGTTTGGCAGCCTCCATTGCTGTCATAAAAAAATTGAGTTGACGCGATTTGTCAATAAAGTAAACAATATATTTAGAAACATTAAGAAAAACCAAAAATACCAATAAAGAAAAATATTTTACAATATAAGGACCATAAAAGATGTAAGTGTTACAATGGGACGAAGAACTCGACGAGCCAACAGATGCATTACACATGTTTTATTACAGATACTAGTAGACGCCTGTAAAAGTAAATATAAATTAGGGCTTTTATCATCGAAATAAAGGGATAGTTTATAATAAGCTTTAGCACACAATTTAGGCTTCACAGTTTTTAAAGACCTTGTAAAATTATACAGACCTTGTATAATATAATTGTATCAATCTCTTTGTTATCGGTATCAAGGAGAACCATAAAAGATGGTTGAGTTGTAGTAGGGCCAGTAGAACAGCACAAGTCCGACACATTGAAACGTGAGGATATTTTCGAGGCCAACTCTTTACCAACGTTGGCAAATAATTGTTGACATTGTTCACCGAATATATAGAATTTTCTTTAAGATGCAGAAGGTCACTAGGTGGACAAGTATTGAATTGAGTGTTTGAGAGGGACTTAATGAGTTTCCAAGTTTCTTTAGGGGATTTTTTTATGCTTGAGGAATTCCTAGCGTTCATATTCGAGTAAAATTTTTTTGAGCAGATTGTTGCAAAAATTTTGATACCTTGTAGCTATGTTTAAAAAAGATTAATTATTTGGCTTTTGCTTCGCTCTGAGACTAAGTTTGTTCCTGTGACGGATACAACGTAAGAGGCCTGGTGTGGTCCAAGGCTTAAGCCTTCTCTTTCTACTAGAAGTATCAAAAGTGCGTATATTTGATTCAACAACTGATAACATAATATTCACCAAATCGGAAGCTGCCCACTCAGGATTGACACTATTTACTATATGTGAAAAGTTCATTTTATCAAGTTCGGCAACACAGGCAGGAACTTCAACTATTTTTACTTTTCGTGACACAGTTTTTTTAGATTGGTCTCAACTCATAACACAGGATAACAGGGGCATGGTCAGTAATTAATGAATCTAGCACAATAATAGTAGACAGCTTGTTGGATTTGTGAAATATGTGATCAAGGCCGTTGTTACCACGTGTAAAAAAAACGTGAGTTGGCAACATAGCGTAAGAAGCAGTCAAATTAAGCAGTGCATCTGAATCCGAATCAATATTGGTTGGTGATATATTTATGTTGAGATCACCTATTATTGATACAGTTTTAAAATTTTGCAAGGCGCGAAGAGTCGAGTCAAGGGTAGTAAAAAAGTTATCAGTATTTTTGTACGAAGATGAACGGTAAAGAGCTATTATTATAAAAAATAACAATGAATTTGCATAAAGCAAAGACAGTTGCAATCGGCGATTAAGGGTTGTTCTATAATGAGACTAAGATGATCACGAGCAACTAAGCCATCATTTGATTATAGTAATCAGTTTTAAATGATGAATAACCTGGTAGAGTCGGAAGATAAGGGCATTTACTGAGCCAACATTCTAATAGAATCAATATGTCAAGATGAATATTTATTCTACTCAGAAGGAGTAAGTTGTTAAAATTCACGTCATTACCTGTACTTCTAATATTCAAATGAAAGATATTCAGCAAGGGCTGTCCATGTGATATGTAACTACGACAGTTTTCAGGGGAGCAGACATACGCCTTGGATACTGATATTTCCTCTAATTTCTTTAGTATACTTAGATTTACATCCATAATTTAATTTGTGAGATTAGAGTGTTTTGTTTGATTGAAGCTTGCAACACAGCAAAAGCTTGGTACATAAAAAAGGTTTTCTCTATAAAAGCTTACTAATAGCTTAATAATACTATAAGTACACGATTTACTTAACAAACGTACAGAATGATGAAAAATTGAACTACTACAACTGAATAGTGTCAAGTTTATTTTGCATACTATTAATGGCAAACGACGCATGAAGAATTCAACCTCAGCTAGTGTTCTTTAGGCAAAGCTTTTATCTGTAATTGATATCTTAAAACTATGTAAATGTATTCTTGTTATGATTATTTTTGTAATTTTTTTTAACTTAAAGAAATTACCACTACTTGTAAACAAATAAATTATACTCGCAAGTTCAATTTTGAGCTCCTGCCGTGACAAATACGCAAACTGCTCACATTAACACATTATCCGAAACAGTAAAGTGCATTTTCTATTGTTTGTGTTAAATAGCATATTTCCTAATTACCGCCCATGAGACCGTAACCCATTTAGGTTGCATTTCGGAAGGATATCCGCCACAAAGAAAGTTGGATGGTTGTCAGAGTTAGCTAAAGTTGTTTGTAATGCTTTTTATGGGGTTATTGAAACCGCGGGTATGCAGAAGCGTTCGGTGTGAACGAAGGACAAATCATATTATGAAGTCCCGTGATAGTGGTTATTTTAAGGTTTTACTTTGTCTGCTAAATTAATTAGTATAAAGTAAACTATATACTACTAGTAAATGGTTACATACGTATCTTTACTTCTCCACTACTATCGTTTACCCTACAGTTAGACATTTAGATAAGAAAAGATAATTTAGCGTTAGTAGGGCTTTTTGTTTAGATCTCGTCTGGGGCGATAGTACGTTCTTTCTTATTTTGATCGCCGTAATAAACCTGTTTACGTCGCTGTGTTCCGGGAGGAACAGCCAGTGCGATTATTGGAACAGAGGCAATTTCAACTGAAGTCTTCGGTCGGCAACACATCGTTAGTACAGATAATAATCACATACACCATCAATAAATAAAACACGTACTTCTAAAGATGACCATGGGCGCGGATGCTACTTACCATCAAGTGGGTTTAGTCGCGTGCTCGTTTGCCGGATATAAATACAGTACAAACACAAAATTATTCAAAAGTTGTCTTCTTTTCGACCAACATCAAAAAACCATCAAGCAAACAAAAACATTTTCACCCACACCATAATTCCCTATCAACAACTCCGATTCCCTGGCTCCACCTTTAGCCTGGGAGGGTGGGTGGTAGCGAACAAAGCCTTCCCTGAAAGCCTTCGGACGTTGATAGATGCGATAAGCCCAGATGCAAGGGAGCTGCATAACGGTTTCTTGCTGCACTTTTTCTCAGCCCTTGGTAGACGGGGAGACTGAAACGCTTAGTATGACGGACGTGAATTATGGCGTCATGCTAGCTGTTTGCTGCCCAAATGTTATGGCTAAGTTGTATAGATAGATGGGTTTGGTAATGGTTGGGTTTAAAGTTCGGGTGATTTGTTTGTTTGTGATATTTGTGATGAGAGTGAAATCGAGAATATTATATTATTCCCACATAGAACTCTACTGGAATTTATATTTGTATTCATAAAACTTTTGATTTATTTAAGTAGCATTCGGTTTTTAATTACCTTGTACGTAGATACCTACTTGGTTCAAAATCAATTACTCACAGCTCCGTTTCTAAAATAGATATATTATTTCGACGAACAGTATTTTGCTAGTTCAAATTTAAACATAACTTACTAAAATAAATTTGTACACATATCAAAGCTTCGTTACAACATTACTTCAAACTGAACATTCAAATTCATTCTTACTTTAACCTCCAAAGCGATATACAAATCAATCAGAAAGTTCCAATTTGCAGCAGGTACCGTGTAAAACCGTTGAAAATTTCATCTAATCCATATTGTAGAGTTCACGGCGAGCACGAAAATACGTCGGCCTGCGGTAGACGGACGTTACTGCATTTTCTTATAATTCAGACGTGTCACGTACTTCGAGTCTGGGGAATGCAAGAAAGCAAGCGAATTTGCAGTTACCCCGGTTTTATCTTATGCCTGGATGTATAAAGTTTGAGCTGGAAACTCGATTGAACGGAGATGTTGTTAGTTCGATAGATTATTATGCTATTTTTTTCTTAGATTTGATGGAGAATATTGCGATTGGGTTTTTTAGACCAATGCAGAAGTAAAGGACTTAGTTTGTGGGGTAAATTTTATTTCGTTTCGAATATATTGCAAATTCTACGAATAATAACAATCGAAGAACAGTAATTTTTCAGGGTATCTAAGCAAATAAATTATCACGGGCACCTTTCAACATACCAGCAACTTTTAAAAATAAAAATCAACTTCCAACCAAACTGCAAGAAACACGAGTCAGCACGTCGAACGTTACGCAAAAATTCTTTACCCAACTGTCACATTTGATAGAAAAGTAAGCGCACTGTACGAATATTTTATATGGGCAGTTCGTTGCGAGTTGCACCCACCCTTTTGTGGGGGAAGGGAGGAAGGGAGGCGACGTTGATCGATGTACGTCTTGCGCCGGAGGCTGCTCCCGACGTAATTCATTAAACACTGAAACTGCAAGCGGATTTCGAGTATTAAAACGATTTCTCACGGGGGTGTCCACTACGGCGTGCCTTTATACCCGCTCCCCGGCTTACACCTCCCTTTAGTTTCTAAAGTGAATAGATTAATAAAGCCAAAAAGGTTTAGTTGAAGCTAAAACAGGTTGAAACTAGAAATGTATTAATTAGTATGTTTGTTATTTGTTCTGTATGTTTACTTGCTTTGTGTGGATTCAGCTTTGAGGATGCGAAATTAAAAAGAATTTTTGAGCTTTGTTTTGTAGATTTTAAGAGGCTTGTTTACTTTGTAATCGGTATTGTAGCTCATATTCAATAAATATGTTAATTGCGTTAGAAGCTACATTTTTCATTTGCTTTTCATTTTCCATACCTTTGAAGACTATGAAATTGCGCATTGTTTTCATATCGCTATCGATATTATCATAATTTACTAAAAAGTTGGTAATTAAAAATATTTAAGTAAATTTTTTAAAGGTAAAAAAATAAGCTAAAATAGCTCTAAGGTCTAATATATCGTGCAAGTATTAGTTACATGATATTTTAAGTGTTAGTACAGTGTTTTGAGTTAAGACCTACTACACTACGGTTCTACAGTCCTTCCTTTGTTGATCGCCATAAAAACCATGTCTACGTGGTTGTGTTCCGGTCAAAGAATGGGAACAGCCTGTGCAATTACCGGAACAAAGGCAATCCAACTTAAGTCTACGGTCGGCAACGCATCTAGTCGATAAATTAATAAACAACACGATAACTAATTAAAACACCTGCTTATTGGTGCGGAGAAAGACGTACACAGCGACCTAGTGAAAACGTTGGGGGACTCTGCTCCTCCATATTCCACAGTTGTGCGCTGGACAAAAAAGTTTAACCTGGATAGAACACCCAAAGAAGACGAACATGGCCCATCCACGTCCCTCACTGCAGAAAACGTGAAAAAAGTCAAAGATATCGTATCGGCAGATGACGTGTGAAGTAACCATGAGGCATGTAGTTGAGGTCAAAGGGATCTCATATAACAGTGTTTAAAGAAACTTTGCGAACGAACTGCATGTGAAAAAGGTCTCTGCGCGTTGGGTGCCGAGAATGTTGACCGATGAGCAAAAGAAAAAACGAGTCGATATTCGACAGTGAATGTTCTCGTATGAATGTGAAAACTCGAAAAGTTCTAAATGGATCAAGAATTTTTTTTGTCTCGTTTTGTGACCATGGATGAGAGACCAGCATCCATCATTTCGATCCGGAAACTAAATAGCAGACTTGCAAATGAGCCTCTTCCCCGATGTTGAAGAAATTCAAGGTGTCAAGTTTGGCAGGAAAGGTAATAAAATAAAGGATTTTCCAAAAAACGGACGCTCAAGGAATTATTATACTAGGTGGAATACTTGGAAAAGGGAGCCACTATTACGGGCTCTTACTACGCAGACCAAATAAGAAGATTGCGGGAGGCCATCAATGAAAAAGGACGAGGCAAACTGCGAGCTGGTGTGTTATTTTACCTAGACAACGCACCGGGTCACAAAGCCGCCATCGCGATGGTTACCATTCAAGAAACCGGATTCAAATTGCTCGAACACCTACCCTATTCGCCTGACCTGACTCTCAGTGACTTTTACCTCTTTGCTAGGCTCAAGGAACACATCCGAAACAAAAAATTTGACGAAGATAGTGAGGTGAGGACTACTGTACAGGCGTTTTTAGAGGGTCAAGGCAAAGAATTTTTGTCAAAGGGAATTATAGGTTTAGAAAAAAGATGGACTAAATGTATTGACTTGTTAGGAGACTATGTAGAGAAATACATTTTTTGAAAACTAAAATATCCTTATCTCATTTTGATTATTTTTACATTTGGATCACCTAGTAATGCGGTCGTAACTCAGGTCGCATTTAAACAAACAGCTTCCTTAATGTTAATAGATACAAAAGTAAATACCTATACATTACCGTAGGAGTAGCCTTAAGTTTGAAATTTAAAATTACACATCGTGTTGAAATTAAATCTGTTACATTATTTGAAGATGTCTGAATGTAAATAAATGCTAAAAATTTACTTCTAATGCGGTAGTATTATTTTAAGATCCTTCTGGGGCGGTATTTTTCAGTATTAAAACAGAGCGAGACGAGGACAAAGGTGATATCAACCTACACCTGAATTCAGAATGAGCTACCAGTTTCAATTTTTTTTCTGAAATATTTATTTCTGGAATATACAAAAGAAGAGGGAATAGACACCTCTTTTGTTAAATCGTCATCTTCATCCTTGTTTTTCATCGGGTGAAATGGAAGACAAACGTGAGTTTAATTTTCAATAGAAAAAGCCTAGGCAAGTGAAGAATCATCGATCAATATTCAAAAATATCGATTAACGTTTGCGAATTGCTAAGCTACCATCCGAAAAATAAAAAATAATTGTTAAGAACACAGTTTAGTTAATATTTTGTCTACATTTCCTATCAAGTTTCTTTTTTTTTTTGTTCCCCTCCGCGGGAAGAGCAGGAGGATAAAAATGCCCTGACGCATACTCTGGCGCGATTCCAGAGTTATTTGGGACTCGTCCCGACGCCTACCAGAACCATACCCACTAAAAACCCCCTGTCGGCTCGTGCATTTTTGCCACTCAGCCTTCATCTGAGCGAGGGCCAATTGGAGAAAGAGGCCGCGCTAGCGGGGCCCAGAAGGGGTCACCCGCTGGGATTACATAGCACTGAAGGTGCTCAAAGCACTGAAGGTGCTCAAAGCACTGAAGGTGAATACATAGCACTGAAGGTGCTCAAAATGAAAATCAAATAATTTAAAAACAAAAAAAATTAAAAATTGCAAAATAAAATTGAATTAGTTCGCATTTACGTTAGAATTAGGATTTACGTTAGAATTAGAATTTACGTTAGAATTAGAATTTGCGGCCAGAAGGGCTTCGAGATCGGTTGACAGTCTGGTGGATGAGTACGCTTGCGCATTCCTAGGCCTAGCGACTTTGAACTTCGAATCTAAGACAGGAGTAGTATATGAGACTGAATCGCGAACTAGAGGATTGGGATGGGTTTCGGAGCGTTTGAAGAACGCTTCAGAGAGTGTTTTGAGATGTTGTTGTGCTGTAGGCAGTTCAAGATCTCTATGCAAGTCCGCGTTACGCACGTACCACGGTGCGTTTGTGGCCCTGCGGCAAAAGAGGTTTTGAACTACCTACAGTTTGTGCAGGAGGGAGGGTTTCGCGTGGGCAAAGATTGGCGAGGCATACGTCATGACGGGTCTAACGCAGACCTTGTAAAGTGTACGTTTGTTTCTGAAAGACATTTTACTTTTTCTACCTAACATGCTATTTAGGCGGCCTAAGTAGTGACGAGCGAGTTTCGAAACTCTTTCGACGTGTGGCTTGAAAGAAAGCGTCGGATCTAATGTGACGCCTAAGTATTTAGTACTGCGCTTCCAGGGGATGGGAATGCCTAACATTCGAACGTGGGGATCGCCAGCGGGACGACGGCGTTTGTGGTCGAAGCGAATAGAGTGCGGTGTCGTCGGCAAAGAGGGCGAGTTCGACGCCTTTTGGCGGGATGGGAATGTCGTTGGTGTACACGGTGTACAGCAGAGGGGCGAGGACTGAGCCTTGAGGGACTCCAGCCTTTATGGGACGAGGCGCAGAAAGCGTGCCTTCGTGTTTAAATCGAAACGTACGGTCTTTGAGAAACGACGCTATGAACCTGACTAGGCGATCCGGTAAGCCTATCTTGTGGAGTTTATAAACGAGACCGCTGTGCCAGACTTTATCGAAAGCCTTGGCTACGTCAAAGAAAACCGCGACTGTTTTATAACGACGCAGATAGAAACCGTCAAGTATATACTCGACGATTCGATGGACTTGCTGAGGGCAGGAGTGTTTAGCGCGAAAGCCGAACTGATGGGGAATAATGAGAGGATCGCCATCCGTTGGAAACAGATGGTTCCGCATTCGAGAGAGTACGACTCTCTCGAGAAGTTGAGACATTGCCTTGAGGAGGCTGATGGGTCTGTGATTAGCCGGGACGTTCAGAGGTTTGCCCGGCTTGGGAATGCCTATGACTGTCGCTTCTTTTCAAGCTTTTGGAAAGTAGCTATGGTCGAAGCAGGCATTGAAAATGATAGCTAACAAGGTAAGCAGCTGGTGAGGTAGGTGCTTAAGTGCGTGGTTGGAAATTCCATCCGCACCCGGAGCCTTTTTGGACTTTTGATTTCAAATGAGAAGCAAGATTTCGTCATTAGAGACTGTGACAGGGTCGGCGGTGATGGGGAGAGAGTCTCTGCGAAGGACTTCATCCTCCACCGCTTGGAGGTGTGAGGGATCAGCTGGTTGCGTGCTGGGCGAGCATTGTGCGGCAATGCTGTCAGCGAAGCATTCGGCTTTCTCTTCGACTTCAAAGGCAGTAGTGCCATCGGGACGAGTAAGAGGAGGAACGTGAGAGGCGGTGTCTACGCGTAAGGCTCGGGCCATGCTATAGTAAGCTTGGTGGGACGGAGAGATGTTCGCCATGAGATCGTTCATCTGAGCGTCTCGGAGTTCCGCGAGGCAAGACTTAACTTTACGTTGAAGCTGATTCGCAGCTGTTCTATAGGCGGGCGTGGGATATTTCTTGGCTATCCGGAGAGCCGCGTTCTTAGCTTTAATAAGATTGCTAACGGCTAAGGGAAGCGTGGGTTTGCCTTGCTTAGCAACCTTTTCGTTGTCACTGATGGTTGAGTTGATAGCATCAGTGAGAGAATTTACTAATGAATCAATTTTATCCGGACTATCTAATTGTTCGGGAGAGATCGCGAGTGGAGAGTTCGGGGCCTCTAAGGCTGAAACTAACGTATTTTTAAAGCCTTTCCAGTTGGTAAAGGTCTTAGGAGAGGTTGCGTTATCGTTCGGCGGTCCTAGCACGAGGGAAACGGGGCGGTGGTCAGAACCTAGGTCATCGAGAGGTTCGATAGACCTGAGGTCGAGGTTGATTCGCTTGACTATTGCAAAGTCGAGGATATCAGGAGAGTGGTTCGGGTTGTCGGGATAGTGAGTGGGAGTGATGGGGGAGATGACATCTAAGTCAAGTGAATTTGTGATGTCGAGGAGAGCGATACCGCTGGTGTTGGTTGATAGACACGTCCAGTCAGTATGTTTGGAGTTAAAGTCTCCGAACATAATGACTGAATGGCCGAGGGCGAGAATGGCCTCAAAGTCGCTGCGGATTGGTCTGGTACCACTAGGTATGTAGACTGAACCTATGATGATGGTCGGATGACCAGTCATAGCCAATCTACACACAGTGGCTTCCATGTTGAGGAGAGGAGGGGTAGGGAGAGGGCAGCAATGGAATCCTCTTTTGTAATATATAGCAGTGCCGCCGAAACCGTCGGAGTTGGGCCTGTCGTTACGAATAAACGCGTATTTAGGTATAGCGAATCCCCTGGAGCGGTTTGGAGTTAGCCACGTCTCTTGAAGAAGCAATAAGTCTGGCTCGTTGTTCTGAAGGAACAGTTTGAGCTCAGGAAGGTTAGTATTAAGGCTACGAACGTTAAAAGAAACTAGGGATAAGCCCTTTGGTTTGATACGACCGGACGCGAGATTTGCGGGTCTAGACATTATATTGCTTATTTACGAATTTATACAAAATAAAAAAAATTAAATAATAAAATTTATAACGAACTTAGAAGCGAGTGATGTTCGGCTAACGCAAATAAACGCTCTTGAGGAGAGCGGGCGGCTCGCAGTTTGCGTGCGAGAACAGAAATTTCCGTAATGTCGACGTTTTGAATGACGTCGAACACGGTCTTCATGTCCTCAGCCAGTGACGACTGAGCTGAAGATGACAAAGCAGGACGCGGCCCTACGGAAGCTACGGGAGCTGGGATGGGTCGGGAAGGTGCAGGCGGGACAGCCGGACGCTGCCTCCAAGACAGAGCCGGAGTAGGCGTCGGCTGAACGGGCTTTGCTTCCGGGGGACCCCGGTTGCGCAGCGGCGGGAAGTTAGCGGGAGTGAGCGGCGGCGCCGGTTTAGGCGCGACCCTCTTGGCGGTGGAGCGCGGAGCGCGCGGGCAACCCCTGTAGTTAGCTGTGTGACCGGACTGGCCGCACAGCACACAGGCAGGGGGGGAAGTGGATTCGGGAGTGCGAGTGCACTCCTTCGTAAAATGTGGATCCAGGCACTTAACGCACCTGGGGGGAGCTGAGCAGTTAGCCGCTGCGTGGCCGTAGAGCTGGCAGCGGTGGCACTGCCTAGGGTGACCGCGGGGGTTGGGACGCTCGACAGAGATATTTGAGAGTCCGCAAATTGTGCGAGCCTCTCTAAAGATCTCCCTCGAGTTGGGAGTATTAGACAAGATAACCAAAGCTAACGGAAAGCGCCTACCGCGGTTAGAGTGCATCTTATGCACTGCTTCGGCCGGGAAACCCTGGGACTTAAGGTCCTCGAGGATTTCTTCATTCGCGAGCTCGAACGGGACGCCCCGTAGTACTGCGCGGATCTTACGCTCCTCCAGGAGGGCGTAGGTGTGATACGCGATTTGTTTTAAAGAAAGTAACCTGGTGAACGCGCGGAAGTCGTCGACGGTCGCGACTTGAATTTTAATTGTATCGCCAGCGTTGGCGGCTTTTTAGTAATTAATTTTGTGCTCTTTGCACAAGTTAGAAACCGCGGTCCAGCGCGCTTTTTCACGCAGGAAGACGGGCGGAGGGAGCTGAGGTTTCGGCGGGACGGGAGCGCAGCGCGTCGCTGGCTTCGATGGGACCGACGGAGACGCGGTCACTTCGAGTGACATGAGCGGCGCGGGGGCGGGTGTAGAAGACACCGGGGTTGGCTCGGGTGTTGAAGACACCGCGGCTTTTTTCGAACGCTTCTTAGAGCGTTTGGTAACTAATTGGAACGCGGGCTCAGGAGAGCCGGTTAAGGTGGCAGCGACCGACGAAGCTTCGGACGCGGCGGAGTCTGAATCGCTCCCGGGAGCGGTACGCTTCCTACGAGATGATCGCGAGGATGAGACCGACGCGCAGTCCATATCGGATGGAACGGGAGACGCGGGAGAGCTATAGACCTGAGGGGTCTGGGCGTTGGAGGCCTGAGGGGCTGGGGTTGGGGCCTGAGGGGCCGGGGACGCAATTGATGCCTGCAAGGCCTGCGTTAGGATGTCTTTCGGGATGGAGACGCCTGCCGCAGCAAGCGCCTGGGTGAACGCGTTAATAACGATTAGCGGATCCATTAGGGAGGGTTGGGACAATAATATGTATAAATATAAGTATAATAAAAGATGCCTAGTTCCTAAAACCCTAGCAAAATCCTAGCGGCTAACCTCTGGGGGGGTTGGGGAGAATAACTTAAAACTAACCGTAGTACGCCGAAGGCCGCTACCTAGAAACCTAAAAAAAGGGTACGCAGGTAAAGAGTTGACCGCGTTAGGGTCAACCTTTACCGACAGAAAGGACAAATACACACGACAACACACAGATATGATAAAAATAAATATGAAAATAGGAGAAAAATAAATAAAATAGAGAAGAGAAATAAAATAAAAATAAAAGGACTGGTTCAGTACAAATTCGTTGTCACCGTTAAGTATCCTTTGTACTGAAACCAGACTACTTACGCTGGGCACAACACTGCACTCAGCACAAGCACAACACAACTTAGCACAGCACTTTGAAGACTAAGGGGCTTAGTCGCAAAGAAAAATCGCACTTCGATAGCACTCAGAGGGAGTAGAAAAACCTTGGAAACCGTAGCACGGAACCAACACGCTAAACTGTGACGTCAGTAGACTGAGCGCCACGGAATATCGGGAAGGGACCGATCAACGGAGAACAGGGTTTTGCCCGTCCGCACCGCGTGGCGATCGGAGCGAGAATCGGGCCTATCCAGTATTGATGAACAGGTTTTATAGCGATTGTAAATGCAAAACGGCCTGCGTCACTTTTAACGCAACTGCGGGGTGCCACTACAGAGAAATGAGAAATGAAACTTAATAGATAATTAAAAATTTTTATGGTTTTATCCATATTTATAAGAAAATGTTAATAGTTTGATTCCTCTGATGTTACTTCGTATTGAACGACGAAATATTAATTAGACGCCTGAAGTTTGATTTGCATGCTTGTAGTTGTAGGCTATGTGTTTACTAAAACTCGTCGAGGTATTGCGAAAACTGGATCAACTGGATTTATTTGCTTGTTTATTTTGATAAGGAAAATGAAGTAATTGTATTGGTGTATTTGTATCGGAAAATCCCGGGTTCGAATTTGGTAGAAACTTACTAAACAGAAGTTTGTTTACGGTTTAATGAAGAATATGTTGGATATGAGGCGCAGGAGATAAAGAAAACAACTACACTGCTTAAATATCTGATTTATAATGAATTAATAATTTAGCATAATGCCTTACAGGTGAGTGATGCGATTGAGAGAATGAATGAATGATTGAGTGTATGGATGAGGAATGAACTAAAAGAGACTTGTGTTTTATGCTACATTCCAACACCCTCCCTCAAAAAATACAAGTATACAAAATCACAACAGAAAATACATCTCAAATCATTCTATAAATTTTAAGTAGGGTAAAGTTAACACATCTTTAAATTAAGACATAGTTATTTTAATTAATTTGTTATTACATAAATCAAATTTTAATCTTATATTATAGAATTACAATTATACAATTATATAGGTACTCATATCAGTGTGAACTTATTCTCAAGCTTTAAATTAAATTTAAGTCACATCTTAAATCTAGGAACTTCTTTGAGGGTATCACTTTAGTAAACATATCAGCCAGTTGGTTTTCTGTGGAAATATGTTCAAGCTTTATTACTTTATTAGTGATTTTTTTCCTCAGGTAATGGTATTTTATATCAATATGCTTAGACTTTTTATGGTTTGTAGGATTATTGGCTATACATATACAGCTATTATTATCTTCATAGATAACTATAGGACTAGTTAATTGGATTGAAATGCTGCTTAAGAGCGATTTCATCCAGACTGCTTCTTTTACAGCCTCAAATAAGCCATATATTCGGCTTCTGTTGAAGAGACGGCGACAGAATTTTGTTTTCGAGTATTCCAGGAAATTGTACAGTTATCAAATATTTTAAAAATATATCCCGTTGTACTCTTTCTGTCATTTTCATCGCCTCCCCAATCAGAATCCGCATAACCAGTGAGCAATTGTTTGTAGTCACTTTTTTTATAAGTTAATTTTAAATTAACCGTACCTTTTATATAGCGCAATAGATGTTTTAAACATTTCCACAACTCCTCATTGTTTTTACTCTGATACCTACTAAGTATATTAATAGAAGCACAAATATCGGGACGTGTGCACAACATAGCATACATCAGATACCCTATTACATTTCTACAAGGTGCGTCAAAATGTTCATCTGAATTTAATGCCAAATAGTTAAATTTATTTGGGGAAGGTGATTTACTTGGGTTGCAATCCTTCATAGAAAAACGTTTTAAAACATTATTAAGATAAATAGATTGATCTAACGTTATATGATTTTTTTGTCCTTTCGACCTTTATACCAAGAAATAATTTTATCTCACCTAAATCGGTCATTTCAAATTTTTGATTTAAGGTGTTTTTATAAAATTGTAACGTATCAGAGCTTTTTGTGGAAATTAATAAATCATCTACATGTAGTACTATGTTTACATTTTTGTTAATATCATTCATATCCAAAATATATAAACATGGATCAACTTCTGAGTTTTTAAACCCAATTTCTTTAATAATAAGATCAAAGCGCTCAAACCAGCATCTCGATGATTGTTTCAGTCCATATAAAGTTTTGTTTAATTTGCACACTTTGTTTTCGGACATTATCCCTTCTGGTACTTCCATAAAAATATTTTCTTTAAGAATACCATAGGAATGCAGTTTTGACATCCATGTGATGTATATTTAAGTCAAATTGATTTGCTAATGCTACAATTAATCTAAAAGTGGTAATTCGAGCTACTGGAGCAAATGTTTCATTATAGTCTTGTAGGTATTCCTGGGTAAAGCCACGTGCTACTAAACGGGCCTTATACCGAACGGGCTCCCCTAACTCATTATTTTTTATAGTAAAAACCCACTTACAACTTACTATGTTAGCATTTTTAGGTCTTTCAACGAGATGCCAAGTTTGATTGCTTTTAAGTGACTCAATTTCACACTGTATAGCTTTCAACCATTTATCAGTATCATTTCTATTGAAAATATCTTTAAATGAAGTTGGTAAAGATTCTACAGATGTTAGTGACAAAATTAATTCAGGGTCATTCATCTTTTTATAATCTATGGAGGGTAACTGACATATTCTCGTACTACGTCTTAAACTATTATGAGTTTGACCTGTTATTGATGTCAGGTCTTTGTTTAAAGAATCTTGTTGGTTGCCTATTAGTTTTGCTGTGTCATGTTCCAGCTTACTAATTTTGGCGGGAATTTCAATGTTTTTACTGGTGTTACTGCTTAGTTTTGGCCGGGACTGGTGAAAATTTATTTCGTCAAATATAATATCACGGGCTATAAAAGTTTTATTATTTTCGACGTCAAATAACTTGTAACCATTTGAATTATAACCAATAAAAATAGATTTTAAAGCTTTATCATCAAATTTCATTTTTCTTGTTTTGTCATGAACGTAAGCAGTAGAACCAAACATTTTTAAATTACTTATTTTCGGTTTTTTATTATGCCACATTTGATATGGTGTTTTATCTTTAAGAGCTTTTGTGGGTAGTATATTTATTATATAAGTTGCAGTTAAAATAGCTTCTCCCCAAAAACTCTTTTCTAATTTCCCACTTGTTACCATGGTTCGAGCCATTTCGGTTAATGTACGATTCATACGTTCTGACACACCATTTTGTTGTGGAGTATGTGGAACCGTTAAGTGATACATAATTCCCTAGCCAACACAAAATTCCTTGAACTCATTTGAAAGATACTCTCTACCATTATCACAATACAAATTCACGACTTTAAAATTCATCAAATTCTCACTTTTACACACAAAATATTTAAAACATTTAAAAACTTCCGATTTAGAATGCATTAAATATGTAACTGTATAATGAGTATAATCATCTATGAAAATTACAAAGTAGTTTTTGTCATCAAAAGTAGGTGGCGTTATTGGACCACAGACATCAGAATGGATTATAAAAAGTGGCCTATTTTTAATTGACTTTTCTTTTGACTTTGCAAACGGTAGTCTTGATTGTTTACCAAGTATACATGATTCACAGATTTCATTACTAGGAACAATATCATTGATAACATGACTATCATCGATAAGACCCTTTAGACTAGTAAATTTATGTTTATTTAAATGACCAAGACGTTTGTGCCAAAGCTCATATGATATTTGACTTTTTGACAAATTTATGGAATTTTGTGATCGATTTACTTTAAAAAATAATTTAAAAAGTCTATTACTATTAACACCAGACATAAGACATTTTTCATTTTTATAAATGCGAACTTCGTTATTGTGGAAAACAATCGACATACCTGCATTTTGTATACGATTCACTGAAAGTAAATTGTACGGTACCTCTGGTGAATACAATATTTCATCTATTGAACCTTGAAAACCTAAATTAGTAGAAATGTTCATTTTTCCTTTACCAAACGCAAGTATGTTTGTACTATTTTTAGCAACGTTGATTTTTAATGGGGATGGATAGTTCTTGGTACGAAGAAAATAAATTTTTTGTGTTTACAATATGATCGGTGGCCCCGGAATCTAAAATAAAAACAATATCATTAGTATTAGAATGCGAAGTAAGTAACTTACATTGAGAAAACATAAAAGCGAAACTGCCCTCATTATTTTCCTGTTGGACATTCGTAGTCGATGAAAAATTTATAGTGCCGCCATCTTGTTGTAATTATTTGAAGTAGTGGCAATCTCGTTTGATGTGATTTCTACGTCCACAATGATCGCAAAATAATTTAGAAATTTTGTGTTTTAGATTTCCGTGATTGTAGTGATTTTTTGACTGACTATAATTTTGTTTCTTTTTATCGTAGTTTTTTGGTCCTTTTCGTGGGAAATATTTTTTTGTAGCTGTATGGAGAACTTTTAACTCATTGTAGTTTCGTTTTTCAATTTAACCTCATGGTCTAAAAGACGTGTCTTGACAAAAGCTAGACTCAGCTGTTCTTCTCCAAGAGTTTCCAATGCCGTTATGACGCCGTCGTAGGATGTGGGTAAGGTGAGTAATAAATGAGATACCTTATCCATCTCGTCTAATTTTGCACCGGCGGAAATCAATACCACAATTATATTATCAAAATCGTTGAAATGTTTGAAGAGGGTAACATCCGGTTGCAATTTTAAATTAAGTAGTTGTTTACGCAATGCTAATTGTGTAGCTAAACTCCTCCTTTCGTAAATTTTATCTAAATCTTCCATTACGCATTTTGCCGTAGCGGATCCTTTTGCAAAATTCAAAAATGCGTCACCCAAATAATCTATTATGGTACCTTTTGCCAGTGAATTTTTTTTTAACCATTCTTGATCGGGGTTATTGGGCGTGTCCTCGTCAATGACACAAAGCACATGTAATTCTTCTAATAATGATCTTAAACAAAATTTCCATGTGCTATAACGATCCCCGTTAAATTGTTGTATATTTCTTTTACTTCTCGACTCCATTTTGTAATCCAGATTTTTTAAATAATTTTAGATATTTTTTTTTACGTTTACGTAGCCTGGGCCCATAACCTGTTGGATATGAGGCGCAGGAGATAAAGAAAACAACTACACTGCTTAAATATCTGATTTATAATGAATTAATAATTTAGCATAATGCCTTACAGGTGAGTGATGCGATTGAGAGAATGAATGAATGATTGAGTGTATGGATGAGGAATGAACTAAAAGAGACTTGTGTTTTATGCTACATTCCAACAGAATATATAGCATGCTGTAGGATCTGACAGTCCCGGTAATAACCAAAGTGTACCAAATAATTTTTCCTACTTACGTATGGTCCAGTTTTAATGACATCTAGCAATTAAATAAGTTTCCAGTAACATTTGTTACGTGACAAAATGTCAAACATCATTTACTCGGAGAACACAGCGTCATCCTTCACTTAATAAACGAGCCGTCCGTACTGTACCTTATCAGCTCTGAATTCAATAAGACATAACCAATTACCCACCTAACGCTAAACAAAGGTAAGCAAAAATAGATCTTATTATTTTCTGCCAAAGCAATTTTTTTGGTCGAGGATACAGTATGCAGCTCTTATGGTGAACGAAAGAAGTTTTTTCCTTTACAACCGCTTAAAGTTTGCGTCTCAAATATGTTCAAAATTTTTGTAAGTGTGTATTGCAGTAGCAAATTATCTGCAAGGAATGCCGACCGGTTAGAGTTTCGAGTGTGCCTGTAAAACTTGAGTCTCAATGAAAAAATCTGCCATCCTCATATAAGGTGTCTAGTTTAGTGGCGTGCAGTCGGTACCCAACATCTGCAACATAAAACCTTAAAGAAATGTATTATATCTATTAATTGCTATCTAAACTATCTACTATTTACATGTTTTTTGTGAAACAAAGTTTATAAACGTTTTAACTACTGTTAATTAATACAGACAATAACGTAAGTCGTAAAATTTATCTACTTATGTAAAGGACTAAACGCAACGTTTTCTGGACTAAAGATTTTTTGTTATTATTATTGACATCATGTCTTTTATTGTAAGATTGTTTAGGCGATTGGGCCTGCAGGACAAAGGTTTCCCGCATGGGAATCCACAACGCTCGATCTGGTGCGGCGATTTTGACCAGTTCGTTGGTCCATCTTGTCGGTATATAACGAAAAAGTAGGTATTATGGAATAAAATTTCTAATATTTCTCCTAAACTTGTCATTCAGTTAGCTCAGCAAGAACGTGGAAGACAGGAGCGGTAAAGCACCAGAAACTATGGTTAAACCCGGTTCAATCTAGAAAAAGGTGACGTTGTGAGTTTGGTGGCTTCGGAAGGGCAACGCTTATTATGAACTTTTGCCGCCGGGTAAAACCATCGGTTCGGATCTTTACTGCTAACAGCTGATAAATCTCAAGCAAGAAATACGAATATCGTGGCCTTTCATTATGATACCGCCATTACGATACACTTATTTAGCCACCCAGCATTTTAGACAATTTGGCCGGGCAGTGTTTACACTAGTTTGTCTATTTTTAATTTTTAGGTTGTGTTTAGGTTTGGTTTATTCTACGTAGTACATCAGTTTAATATTTTAATCCGTAATATTATTGGCAATTTGAATAAACCTTTAAATTATCCTGGATAGAGAAGGCTATAAATGTCTAAGGATAGAAATGGCCAGAGACTAGAAATAACAACTTGACATCTTTTGACTTCGAATATAACGGACATGAAGTTAAGGAGGTACAGTTTGCCAGGTTCTTGGGGATAAGCGTGGATTCCAGCTTGAACTGAAAATGCCATTTAGAGGGTGTGTGCAATAGAATAATTACATTTTCATACGCTTTACCAAAATTGGCAGGGATAGTGAATGAGTTGAAGTCAATGAGAATTTTGACTTTTGTATGTAATCGAAACTTTTGTGTACTTTTGTGTATGTACTCGAAACTGCCTTGTTCGTAAGAAAAAAATACAATATTTTTGAAAAATTACAAAGTAACCGGAAGGATATTCTTAAAGCTCAACCGCGTGGAACCACTTTGTTTTCAGAAAGCTTCTTTGGGATGGCTCCTAAAATCTTATTATAAGTTACCTATAACTATTAAAAATATAACTAGTTATGACAAATTCAAATATAATTTAAAATCATTTCTATTAAATAAATGCTATTATAGAACATATGAATAGTTAAATGACAAGTAAATTGTAATAATAAATTTAAACCTTGTACACGCCGCAATGGTAGCATATGGTTGTGCTATTACTTGTATGACATCTTAAATTTTACCTATATTTGTGCAATATATGATTTGAATTTGAATTTGAATGGATGATCATCAACAATTACAACAACAACAACAATTATAAAAAAAATTACAGTTTCATATTCTTCATACTAACTGCGATTCGTCCTAAAAGACAGGTTTCTGCGTCGAGAAAATAGCTATCATGCGGTGGTGGTATTTATTTCGTACTATTTATTTGTTGGTCCTTTTATATTGTTATGTTATGACAAAGTCAATAAAAAAATGAAGTCTGCATGCATATCAGCGAAAGCCTTATCTAACACTTGTCTGGAGCCGCCATTACGAACAAAAAGGCAGATTTCTCAGTACTGCATCCATCAACGTCCGGGCCCGGACACTAGACTAAAGCAGCGACCTACGGGACATAGGTATAAGATTGAATATTTTGCAAGGAGACCGATTTTAGCTAGGTTTATTATATGAGGAACTTAACTTATAGAAAGAAAAATAATACAGTTGTGAGTATGTTATTTACAGTACACTATTTCAGTCTTCATAAATAATGTAATCTGCCTATTTTTTTTTCATAATGGTGTGTTATACGCCTGTATGCTTTCCTATTCTATCGGTACCAACCTCATAAAAAAGTAACCGAAGTAGGTATTCATCCTTTTGCATATAAAGGTATGTTCTTTTAATAGTTCACGTGTGTTTAAAGTCTGGTTCTATAGTGTTTATACATTTTTTTAAATAAATAAGAACCATATTTTGCGCGTGTCAAGCGAATCGCGGCTCAACTGTACTCTGAAGAAGAGCTCCTTACAAATAAAATCCTAGCCAATTAAACTAGGGTGGATTGAAAAGTTCGCGGCCTAACATAGAAAGCGTTGTCATATTATTATAAAACTATCCTCATATGAAACCTAGACTCTTTGTCAGTCTTTGTGCAATTTTACTCTGAGATAAATACGTAATAATATATTTTATTGAGCATTAAGTTAGAGTAAGTTTCATTAATTTTGAAAATGTATAGTTTAGGACACCGTGCCGTGATCAAATACCTGCACCAGAAACACTTAAATCAAAAGCAGATTCATGAAGATTTAGTGGCTACTTTAGGAACATCTGCTCATGATAAAAAAGTGGACAGCTGAATTTAAACGTGGACGAGAGAGCATCAAAGATGACCCTCGCTCTGGACGGCCTTCTACAGATACGACTTCGGAGAACATCGAAAAAATATGCGATCTCATCATGGGAGACAGAAGATTGAAGGTATCTGAGATAGCTGAAGCTCTAGGGATTTCATTTGAACGTACACAAAACATGATCGTTAACGAATTAGGTGAAAGAAAACAAAGTGGCCGTAGATGCCTTTTTTGAAGACCTTGACGAGACCTTCTATTTAAATGGGATCAAGGCTTTGGAGGAGCGCTGGACTAAGTGCTGTGACCTAGGAGGAGAGTATGTAGAAAAATATAAATAAAGAATTGCATTATTCCTGTGTTTTCTTATTTAGGCCGTGAACTTCTCAATCCACCCTCGTACATTGAAGCTGTCTTTCTATAGAACGTATTAGGTACTACTATTACCTAGACTTTATTGAAAGACAGTTACGATGTTAAATTATTCAACGTTCACGATATTTTTTTTAAAGCTTGTTTACCACATATTTGCTTTTATTTCCTACTAACAAGAATAGACTCGCCATAAATTTGCTAATATATAACATAATTATCTATAAATAATGTTTTTTTATTAGTTGCCTACGCAAGAGTTTCAGAATAGGCAATTTCAAAGATATACACACAAGTTCAGTGAGTCGAAGGCGTGAACATAAAATATTTTATTAGTTCCACGTGTAGATATTATGTTGAATGATGTAATCAGAAATATTGTATGTAATGCAACTATGCGGTTAAAAATAATGCTCCTGTTCACAATGATTTTTGACAAGATACAAAAAAAGTTTTTTTTAGCTTTATTTGATTTTACCCTAGCATGATAGAAATAGTTCCTTATTTCTTTAACAATAGACTTGCGAGTAACTTTTAGGAAAATCGTTGGATACAAACCACATTTTAAAGATATTTTGTTCTATTTACACACAACAAACTATAAAATATACCATTTCTGAAAATGCCGCGAATTATTAGGTACAGAATTTATAAAAAGATGATTTGCATTTTCATTCTATTTCATTATTTATATACTACTATTTATATACTTTCTTAACAGTTCAGAAGGTTTGTTTTGACGAAACCATATTTCAAAAAGCTGAAATAATCTCATCTCGAGATTAATTTAGCTGGTGGCGAGTGTTTGGCGCCAATGTAGACGTCTATATGGCGCCACTGAGCACCTACCCGAATGGCGCGCTTTTTGCATTGCACCATTGCCCAACTTCCTTCGATAAAACTTTTTGGTCCTTTCACCTAGCGGTGAGCTGTCTGAAAATAAAGTTAAGAATTTATCATCCCATGAACGAAACTGTCATTTCTAATTGGAATATTGATCGGTGATTTTTATTTAAGAGTGAAAGACATTTCGATATTTGGTTTCACGTGAAGTATCTCAAAATATAAAAATAGAGATTGTAGATTATAGAACTGTCTCCGTTTTTATTTTGTACTGTTTTATAAGAATAGGAATATTTATTTCAGATCCGAGTTGGTATCTTGTAGTTTGCTTTTTACAGTCATTTAATGGTGTTATGAATCTTAATGTTTATGTTATATTTTATGATATTTTTATGTTAAGTAATACTCACTCGAGGTCTGTTGAAATTGAATTGTTTGTTTTTCGAATGTCTCCCCTTCCGGATCTGTTTCAAATCTTTGTTTCGAAATAAATGAGAGGGTTCTTGTAATAGATTTTAGATATTTGTCCTCCTAAATTGAAGGTTTTTGTTTGTTAGGTATTCATAAATATGTTCAAAAAAATTTTTTTATGTTCTTTGAAATTGTATAAATAATAATACCGTAAAAGACTAAATAAAAATTCAAGGAAGACTGAATAAAAAAGCAGTCATGAACACTCAGCAACTCACACACAAGCGATCCAAATAAATACTACTACCACTGGACCATCAATTAATTGAATGTAAATAGTAGCGTATTTACGAAGGCTGCAATTAATTTCGAACGTGGCTGAAGTTAAATCTACAAATTGCCGAGCTTCAAGGCATTATCCCTACCACTTCCCTATTTAATGCTAGACAGAATGTCGTTAAAGAGTTCCCCGGGACATCTGCACAAACTGATGTACCTACTTGTATTTAGAACAAGTTCGTATTTAGAACTTAGCGAGATCCTCTTTTATCTCATTTGATGCATTTTCTTAGAGGTCAGTTTTGAAATGCGATCTGTTGGTTAAAACCTTTTTGTAATTAGCGTAGAAAAAGGTTTGAGTTTGATTCAAGAGCTATTTTGGCATAAATGTATTAAATTGATAGATTTTTGGCTTACTTAAGTTAAGAATCTTTTAAATTGTAACAAAAACCTTGTACTTATATCTAATTGTTAAACAATATTTAAAATCGGGTTTAGTATTATTTATAAAGTCAGGTAAAACTAGAAACGTAATACAACATTTTATGCCAGGTTTTATTTCATTCACTTCCGCAATTTTGACTTGAATCCTAAGCTCGTAAAATGCTGCACTTTTCCAGCACCTTCTTTAAAATTTGAAGACTTGGCTGCCTTACGTGTCTTGTGTCTTAAAATGTACCAAAGTATCTTGCCGGTGAGGTTGATGTTTCAATTTTCTTTGACAAATTAAATATTTAATTTAAAATATAGAATGGAATAATCAGTACCGTGATAACATGATAATCGTGATAAAATATTATTTTATTTATAAGAGTTTCGAATCCTGGCAAGGACAGATGTCTGTCTGATGAACAAGAACATTTGATTACACACTGCCATGGGATGTGTTTAGACGATTATATGTTTTCAAATTACTTCTATGTTTCGCGCCAGCTTGTTTTGTATAAGCTTGTTTACATTTGTTTAAAGTAGATCTGGGAATTTATTTTTATTTTTTAAGTTTTTCATATTTAAAGCTATGATTTCATTATTATTCCATACTTACCAAAGCTTACCCTACCCAACCTAAAAGCCGACTCAAAACTATTACGAAAATGTGCACTCTATTGTAAAGTATAAAATAGTAAAGTGGGTATCTAGTTTTACGAAGCAAACGTGACGATCAGTGCCTCCATCTAGACGTCTTTACGACGTCACCTAAATTCAACAGACTAATTTTGCGAAACGATTGCATTCTATTACGTAAGACCTACTTGGTAACTTATACTCATTACACCTGTATAGATGATGCCTTTGTCTTGTGTTTGGGGGACAAAAAGAAAATCGTGAAATGCCTGCTTGTTTTTTCTCAGTGTTGGTATGCTTGTATGAACTCTAAATAATAAGTAACTTAACAATGATGGACAATGCTATGCGGTTTTAATTTTTGCACTATTTAATCTCTGCCAGAAATAAATACATATGACTATTTTTGATTGCCAAGCCGTAATGTTAAAAATACTTTCTTACTGCCATTTCCCTCATTTAAAATACGAGTATTAACATCGCTATGCGCAAGTAACTAGACTTTCCTTTCTTTTTCTAACCTAATGGCTGCATAGCTGAAACTTTTTCCTTAACCATTGCGTTGCTGCAACTTGTACGTCAAAGTGACAAACTGATATTAGAGGTTCGGCTGACATGCAACACGACCATCGTGGCGTGATATGGAATTACCCCCCCTTTGTGAAAATGCACACAGTTTGTGTTCCCATTATGTGCAACAACGAAAAATAACGGTTTATGTGTAAAGTGTGTTTATTTATTAGGTGAAATCGTAGTTTGATTTTTGTAGTGACAATAATGCATACAACGATAAGAATACGAAATCCATTTACTGAAAAACTATTCAGTCTACGTTATCAATAAATCGAAATGATAAATGGTCGGGCAGTGGGTCGCCGCCTGCTTTTCTTTAACCTGTATATACTTGCTAAGTTATTCCTAAGCATAACGAAATCAAAGCTTGGGTCATATAGGATACTTTTACTGATCTCGTTAGAAATTTCTATGTATCTATTTAATTTACTTTGTAATATGGAAAGAGTTCTAAAAACTAGTTGAATATTATATTTCCTTAAGTTTTCACGATTAGTAGTAGATTTTCTTTAGTTAAGATCTCGTCTAGTACTTGCGTATTGGTAAGTTTCCTATATTATTTAATTTTCCTTTATTAATAAAACATGGTGCAAGAAGTGATGTTAATTCCTACTAGAAATAGCATCTACTACTAAGTAGTCTACTGACTACGCTGCTCCCGACTCTTAGTGAGATGAATGTACTCATATCTGTGAAGGTACTTTGGTCACGCTCTTTTAAGAATAGTGCTTTATATGTCTGTGCCATTTGACATATTTCGGATTTTTCCAAATAGAAAGATAAACATGAGACATACAAAGATAAGAATTTGTATACATTTTACGTTATTAAGTTGGAAACTGGTTAAATAAATATGAACGCAACACTGCCTTGTGTATTTATTTTTAGTACCTATTTTATACATAAGACTGACCTCAGTTTCATGACTCTAGAATAGTTAACCATGGGCTTTAAAAACAGTTTTTATCTTTTAAATAAATGAAATCCGCACACATGTCTAGAAATAATAAAAACTTGTGTGATTTATTTATAAATATTTGTAGTATTCATCGCGAAATGGCTATCTCCACTAGAATTCAAACCCAGGACTAACTGGTACGTATTACAGCAGTTGTCCGTCGAAACACACAATAATTATTTGTTAAAGATACTTTGGAAAAAAAAACCTTCGTTAGTAGTGGTAGTTGCCTGTAGTACAGAGAAAATTGAAGTTTTCTAATATAGTCATTTTAAAATAAGAATACTATTATAGTCTTGCATTGCAAACTCCAACGCACTTTTACAATATTGAACCGTAGAATATTCATACAAATATACATTTACAAATACATAACGTAACAATAAAGGTGTGTGTTGATTTTACTCCGGTGCAAATAAAATACACTATACTTACTTGAGTTCAGGGTAAACACTAGATTTGGTGTGCTCGTAAAACAAGCGATGGGAAATCATGACGATTGGGAGAAGATAAGCTGTGAGAATAGTTATGACATGGTGTATACAGCAGATTATATTGTTAGTGGTAAAAGAGTATCTTTTGTTAAGATTACGCCCGGGGCGGTAGTGCAAACCTTCCAACTTTTTCCACCATTATTCCAACATGTAACAAAGGATATTACAACATATATACGAAAAGACTTTTTACCCGGCCTATTTACAGTATTCAGAAACTTAAACGGAAAACCCTATAATTCAAACTATTGGCCTTTTTGTATGAACCCTACAATTTGCTGCATATTCAAATGGTTATTTCCTTATCTACACACCGTAATGACATAATGAGCCGGCGATGCGTGCAAGAGTGACGTGTCGTAGTGGCCTTTTGTAAATAAATAACTATGATTTAAACCTAGGTCAAATAGTACTGAAGCATACGAGGCTGTAGACCCACGATGTACTTTTAATATTTATATTATTAAGATTAAAATGTGTCTCTTGAAAAATGATCTTGTTGTTGTCTTTATCTGAGTGTCTGTCGTTGGCCATGTAAATGAGTCGAGTTTGATGCATTTTTAATATTTAAAGTTAAATGAATTAAGTGCTTTGTGTGTGTCTTTTCCTGTCAGTCGGGGGTTTTAAGTTTGTTTTTTCAAGGAATTATGCCGATACTTAGACCCTATTTAATCTCACGCAGTAGACATTTAGGGCATCCCAGCGCATTTGTTAGCCCCAATTGTTAATCGCTCCATGAAAGTAAATTGACACCTGAAGCTTGACACCTTTGACCTAGTACAGTATAAAAATCATTTCCAGTCGGACCACTGCACTACTAGGTAGGAGATGGTAAATTTGTAATTTTATTTGTAGATATAGAATAAGCATATCGTATTTCTTTCATCTTATAAGTTTAGCTTAGAAAGTTGCACAGGTAAAATTATTATAAAAAGAAGTACGACAGAAATGCATAGATAGAAACCTTACTCGAAATAAAAGTACCATCGAAAAAGAGTACTGATTTCATATTTTAACCCATTTAAAAAAAAAAGAATTCAAAACAACACACATCCTTTCATTACAACTCCTGACCGACGACTAACAAGAGGCGCGGTCGCAACACCGCGCTGATCGCCAAAATACACTTAGTAGTACAATTTTTATTGTAATCTACGCATTATGGCTAAAGCTATAAAAATATTGTAAGAACTTGTAGAATTAAGAAATTATAGAAAAGACTGTAAAATTGATTTACAATTTGTAAATGGAGCCTCAATCAAATTTGTAGTATACACGTAATAGAATGCAGAATTCAGTTAATGTATTGAAAACGAAAGCGGAGCCGTTCACGAAATTCTTTATTGTTTTATTGAAAAAGGATGAGACGTTTGTCTTCTGTGACCTGATGGAAAGTCCACGAGACAGAACGCTTGAAAGAACTGGGACTATAGTTTTCGCAGACGCAGGCAGTTCATTCCAAACCTTGGCGACCCGCACCAAAAAGGAACTATCGAAGCGTTTGGTAAATAAATACTATATGATTTGGTACTTACCTAACTTATCTTTTGTATACTAAACTTATATTTTAATTTCGAGATTTAGTCTTTATTTATATATCAAAATGTCCAAACTTTAAACAGTTGAAATGAAATAAAATGAAATACTAGGCACTAACATAATAAATAATAGTAGAGCATTAAGCAAAATAATGTTAGCTAGTCACAAAGCTGGTCACGTGACGAGTTAGTAGCAGTCTCACAGATCACGTTAACGTAACCGAACGAACCTTTAATCTTAATGTCAAAAAAATATTATTGTCACACTTTTTATTAGAAACCTATTTTTTTTTAAACGTCACATATAATGTTAACTTGATTTTCGCTTTAAAATTTATTTCATGTATCCTATTTTACTCCGTTTGTACAGTACAGGCCTATGAAACTTCCCATAATCATTTAATTACACTAATAATAAATTCTAAACTCATCGCCCGTGAGACTGTTACAACAATAAAACATCAAAGGCGGTATTCTGCCCGCAAACGTGTAAAACCCTTGGAATAATGTCAAATGCGTTTTTTGCTTATTAAAGTTTATTTTTTCAATTTATTTGCGCGGTTAGCGCGTAATGGATGGCGTACTGTCACGCGTGCATCGCAGCCGACATGCGATATCGCCATTTCAATGTGCATGGCTGCACTTTCATGTAAAAACCGTATTGATTATGATTGGTCGCTTAACCTTAATTGAATAAAATAATCTTGTATGCAGATTTAGTTGGGATAGTTTATTGTTGGTGGGAATTGATGGGAGATAAACAGACGTGCTTGGAATTTAGATTTTTAATGAGTTAACAAACTTGCACTTTATTATGTTGGAAGCACAACATTGTTAGTGATTAAATATAACGTAAACGGTAGGCTTCAAATACATACTCCGCGGTTAATATTGCAAAAAAAAAGTTAATGTGAAAGATAAACGAATCTGTTTGTAATATTAAATTATCATATTATACCGTTTCCTGCACCTTAATTTACTTTCTTTACAATTTACGTATTTGTACATAAGTTCTGTAACAGCAATTTTTTTTTGCACAGATAAAGGATTTGTCTGTGATTATTCGTAGATTATTTTGTTGTTCTACTGTTTCTAATATTTTAAAAATTATAAATTTAAATTTTATATTATTTATATTCTAAGAAAGCAAAAACAGTTTTTCAAATTTTCACCAAAAGCACCTGTAATTACTTTCTTTGAAATGTACAAAGACCTCAAGCCATGCAAAAAACAATCTTATTACCTTTTTCTTGTTGCCGACATCACAGTTTTGGTTTCATGTGCTTTAGCATTTTTACAAAGAAAACGCTGCATTGTGGGTTTCTTTCAATGAGCTTAGAATGCGCTTAATAGAAGGAAGTGCTAGAAAAATTTTGCCAAGAACTTAAGTCCAACCAGAGACTAGTAAATAACTATAGACTAACCATGTCGAACAAAATTTTGTGACTTGAAAAAAGTTGTTTTCAAGATGGCGCTGTTTACAAAATCATTTGAAATTTCATTGCATGTACTATCCGTAGGTATCAGGCGACAACAGACGTTGCCAGCTAGTGCATTATATTATTTGATGCTATGTTGCCGCTCTTATAATTCAGTAACAGAAAACTTTACACCACCCCGGGTATTATTTGTAGTGTTACTGGGTTACTGTATTGCCAGTATATAATTTTTCCCACAAAAATATAGCATTCATCTACACGGTTTGTTCTTATCTGCCTTAACATAATAAAACGAATTTCAGTGCATTTAATTAATAGGTATATAATATTTTACTTTGATATCGATAAAAATTATGTCTTAATAAGTGCATAATTTTTATTTATAATGCATATAAATCATAACTATTTTGCAGTAGTGAAAACAATTTTTTCTTGCTGGATTATTATTAAAAAACTGTTCTTTATCCATCAACTTGTTTTGTTCTTTTTATCACAACATTTTATTTGTTTGACAATTTGAATTCTTTGTCGTTTATTGTTGTTGCTATGGGTGTGTGTTTGTTTTGGAACTTTTCCCTGCATTTCTTTGAATTCACAATATTTCTGCTCGCCTACTGTGACTCGTGCAAATTGTATGGACCTTAATTAAGTTTACGTTTTGGCTGCTACATATATCGTATAACATGTGCGTTTATCACAACTGTGATAATAAAAGCTTTTAAAAATAGGTTATTATGGCAATTAAAATAAAGAGGATGGTATAGATAGAGATAGTTATTTACTAATCTCTGGTCCAACCAAGAACTAAGTATTTCAGTCGTTGGATGTAGTTAATGTATCAATGAATTGTCTACTAGTAAAACCACTCACGTTTTTCAAATCCTTAAATAATATTAATTTTAAAAATGCAACTAGTTTCAACTTAGTTAATGCAGTAGAGCCAAACTTTTTTTCTAAATGCATGTACCATTACATTTAAAATGGTTACAATTAAAATGGAGAACCAAGCAAGATTCATAGGCTGGTTGGGACTTGAATACTCTATATGGTACTATGGTCGTAGCTCAGCGCAGCGCAGCGGATAGGTGACAATAAAAGTTTACGGCCCCAATGCTATTGCCGTTCGAAAGCCTTTGCTTTAAGATCGGCTTAAGTTTAAACAAAATAATATACTGCTTCATATTCTTCTAGTAGTACTTGTAGTTGTTTAAAGACTTCCCGTTTGAAAACTATCGGACGTGACAGACGTTGGGGAAAACTTGAGTGTTTTTCAAATAAAATTCACACCTATATATTTAACTTAACATGCAAAAAAGGAACAAAAATCCTCCGTTCCAACGTTACAAAAAACTGTAATTCCACGCGCAGCTTGAAATTAACCAAACTTTATTCTAAAAGCGTAAAGTATTAACATTTTTCTAGTTTAATTTAAAAGATTCATTTTGAAGTCAACGCACTCATCTTGGGGCATGCTATGTAGAAAATCCCTGCAGCGATTTTGGGGGGTAAAGCTCGGGGGAGGGGGTAATGCTGATAACCTGAAAAAGGGAGCGAGGACGCAAGGTTACAGACCTTGGTGCAACAAGAAACTCTCTTGTTACACAGAACTAGAAAATTGTGAATTTAAATTTAGAAGAGTCTTAAATTTTTTTATTAATGATTTTATTGTATGTAGTCAAAACATTTTACGTCAATTTTTTTCGACAAATTAACAATTAAAAGATTTTCTGTTAATTTAATGCTTTATTTATGTTCTTATTGAAATTCAAAATTAACTCCGATTTCTTTGGTAAAGGTTTTTGCTGTCACTGTTATATTGAAATAACTTGTACCTTGATACGTTTTAAGCTTATAAGTTATAAATGTAACAAAAAAATTCAGTGTTAGTCGAGTAGTTGAAAACCTTTAGGCCTTTTTTCTTTTTTAAAGTTTACTTAAGAATAATAAGTTACCTAAAAGTTATATTTTTATGATAATTGAAGTGAGTAAATAGAAAGAAACATAGTAGTTTTCCGCTAGTGTCGCGATTCGGGACGTAATTGTGTAAAAAAATATTTCATATCAAACTTGTATGTGATTCAAAATTAATAAACAAATCATTAAAAATATCCTAGCTTTGTAACTACGTCACTTCTAAATTATTTAATATTTCTATAACAGTAACTATTACTTTATTAATATACCAAGCAAGTTTAGAATCGTTGGCTGCCACGATAAGGGCTCAGATGCACACGGCAACTTCTAATTTATTTTGTTCTTTGTTATAAAACGTCCAAACGAGGTCACTCATACATGTAGTCTTGTAGCGAGACACGAAAACATGTGACAACTGGAATGCTGTAAGTTGTATGACGGTATTTAATAATCTTTGTAAATATAAATGTATTTTGTTTGTCTTTTTTGCTTTAGTTTTTTCAACGCAAAATTGAAATATAGTGAAATTTGTTCGTTTGTTTACTAAGTATTCAGTATATACTTAGTTTTCTGCTGATACTTCTGCATGGCTTAGTCCTCACAATCTTTATAAAATGATTTGGGAATATGCGAAGGATTAATAGAATAGGCGACATATAGGTATTACGACGTATTAATAGAATGTCAACTTTATTTTCTTCTATCCGAATTCCGGCAGACCACCTTCTGATAGGGACACCAAACAAGGAAGGGAGCAAAACAGCTTTTTGAAAGTTTACTACTAAATTATTGTATATATAGATAAAATGTCTTAATCGAATTATATATAGTTAAACTTCTATTACGAACTTGAATTGTTTCTGTTTTATTAATATGTAAATATTACAGTAGCTCTACTAATACGTAATAGTACTCAAATACTTTCAAACTTTGTACACGTCTAGGTCGCGCAGGCTGCGTCGAAGTTCACTAACCTCCAAAATTCCTACAACTAGGGCTTTGCCAGACATACGGTGTCAAAGCCCTGAGATATTCCTGCGTAGTTCAGTTCGAGTTTGACCGAAAGATTGCAGCTATTGAGGGGATGCGTACGAGAAACGGGAGATTTCATTATTTTATTCTGAACCTGTATCGAAACATCTAAGAAGGCACTAAACAAAATGTTTTTTGAACTGATTTTTGGCATTCATTTATTCTTCTCTTTGTAATCTATCTAGCGATAGTTACGGATTTGTGAAAACTTTCAATTAGTTATAAGTTAAATAAACTAGGAATAGAAGAAAATTTGTAATTTAGTTGTTTCCATATTAATAATAAAAAAAGAAAATATTAATACAATTTTAATAATAAATATTAATAAAAATTAAATTCCATTCACTTTTGTGTCGTTTTTTTTCGATGTCAATTGTTTTTCTATCAAGATAGACCTCTCACGAACTACTTATGAAAGAAGTTATTATGTAACTCGTTTTTAAACTTTACAGTTTATATGTATGTTAATTTTTACTGTTTTCATAACCGGCAGACGAACATGGGTTCCAATGGACGGTAAACGACATCCCTGTTTATGGGCATTATTAATCATAGTTATTATATTAAAAAATTCCAACTATTACATTGGATTATGGATTAGTGATGCATAAACAGCCGTATAGCCTTTGTTCCCATGATTTCACTGTCTGTTTCTTCCCCTAAGCCGAATCATACCGGAACGCAAACGTAAACGTTGTATGTATGGCGGTTATAATAGGAAGGACGATGCTGCCGCTTAGAAAAGATAATAAATTTATTATCCATGTTAATCATACAAATATTATCGAATTCGAACCCGGATCATCGTAATTATTCACTAAATGTTATGCGCAGGATCACTCCACTGGAATTACTAGACAATTTTTTTCTAAAAAAGAATCTATTAAACATTTTTACTTTTTTCTCAAGACTTCTAAGTGTTTGAAGTATTGATTGTGATTATTTTAGCGACTTTTGTTACCTAGCCAACCGTAGGCGGATAAAGTAGAAAGGGCATTGGTACCGCTACAGACAAGCTTAAGAAAATCTACTACTGATTCCCATAAACCGATATTTTATAAACCGTTATAATTACAAATGTTTCAGTTTTACTTATTCTGTACCTAATGACTATATATAATGGAATATATGCATATTTGCAAACTGTATAGGAACATTAAAAATTGCATTAAATAAATATTCAAAAGATCCTTAACAAGTAATTAAACATAATATTCAGTTGTAAAAGAAGTGAAATTATATTAGTAAATAGAATATAAAAGTATTTTATAATTATTCTAGGTGCAATCAGTTTTAAATATACTTAGTCAGAAAAAACACATTCGCTTGAATAACCTGTAATCAAATTAGTTTTTACAAATCATAAAGATAGTAAATTAATTACATGAAAGTTATTCAATGAAATATGCTTTTTCGAAATAAGTTTATCTTAAACTGGTCGATATCTAAAATAACTATATAATACATTTACAGCATATTAGTTCTACAACATTAAGAGCTATTTGCACAGCTCCACTTAGCCCTAAGATGGCCGGCTAGTTCGTTAAAATGTCATTCCGTCACGTTCTCTTTATATTGAACTGATTGAGACACATGACAATATGTAGCGTAGTTCTAGCTAATTCATAGTTGCGAAGTACCCACATCTTCGGGCCAGTATCAAATGTCCTATTAGTTCTAATCTTGAGAAAAATGACAATGCAGAGTTTACTTCGGCAAATAAGTGTTATTACAATAATAAAAATAGCAGCAAGAGAAAGCGATAGATAGAACAGTAGAAGATTTGATTTCGACATACTTGCATAGTAGACAGCTATACTTGTAAATAGGTAAGGAGTTTTAATGGAAAATAAAGCCTAGTTTACATTACAAACAATAAAATGGTAATGAATAAGCCAACCTGTGTTAAACCCGATTGGACTACCCGATCGGCACGTTCTGAATATATGTGATATTTGGTTGGGACCGGCCTTTCCGTTCAATAAAAACTGCAGACCCGAATATTCCCTAATGTCCAAACATATGAGGAGCGCCCCCAATGTCTTCTTTTATATCTCTATTCTATTAAAATATACGTAAAATTAAAAATAAATGAAAATAATGTGTTTAATTTTTAATAATGTACTTTGAATCATTTCTTTTCAGATCATTCAGAGTTATAAATATTAATACGTCTTTGTCACATGTTTCTACAGGAATTTATATTTTGAATTTTCTCTTTCTACAAAGCATTAGCTGAGCAATACAATGAGGTCTGCCAGCATTATTGGTTCAATGCTGAAGAGCAAATATCTGCGCCGCGTAGTCTTTTTATAATGTTTTTTTTTGGGTTTTAATTATTATTGTTTTACAATTTTACCTTTTTCTTATAATTCATGTAAATTTTTGTACATAGTCTATTTGCTATTTACGTTTGTTATAAATAAATTTTTATTTAAATTGGTTAGAATTGTTCTGTGTATATTTAATTACTTACTTTAAAATATGCAATAGATGAAACAAGAAAAAGGTATTTTTTAGTAAAATTTGCTGCTTTGGTAAATTTTATGTCTATCGTAAAGTCTTTTTTTATCTATATCTATTAAAAGAGATTTCATTTTTTTCAATTTCATTCAAAAGATCTAAAAAAAAGCTATCACAAAATCAAAAACAGACCTTGTTAAATTTACTACGAATTGACTAGATATCTTGATACCCTATAAACTGGAATATAGAGGCCCATGATTGAATGACCACAAATTATAGGTTCCTAAGTTCCTAAGCGGTCTTGTTGCTATTGTTAGGGCCCTGAATTGCGTAATAGGACCCAAGTTGACCCTAGGCTGGTACGCAGGCGGAAGATATTCGACTAGTTCACGAAAATTGATACTTACAACAAGGCTAGGCTTTAAGGATCCTGTTAAACTGATGGTTGGTAATTGTTAGTAACTGAATTTGTTAAAAGAGAAATACCATGTATCAGTTTCGAATGTTTTTGATTATTTTAGAATTTAAGGGTACTTTCTTTATTGAAGTATAAATATCAAACTATATGATTCTGTTTTATTTTAAAACCAAAAAAATCAAAATTCTAAATATTTTGTTTCACCTTAGGTACTAGTGTTATCCTTGACGAAAGGCGAAATATGAAATATATTTTTGACTTCGGCTTTTAAAAGATATTACAAGTAGACCGAGTGGAAAAGAAGTAAAGGTAAAAAATTCCTATCGACACTTGAAAGAAAGAAACACATGCCACCTCAATAACACCTAATCTGGGGATTTACTATTATTATAACTGTATGTGCTAATGTCACATTGCAGCCAAGCTGTTTACTTATGGAGTATTAATAGTTTATTTTTCTGAAACAGAAACAGCCTGTGGAGACCTCAATCCCTTGCCCTTTGACAAAATGTTTCCTGCGAATCGATAATTATTATTTTTATTCACAAAAGAACTTGTAAATATATTTCAAAAGATAATTATTTACAAAAGTCCGTCTTGATCAGTAAGTCGTTTACTTTATATAATATAATTATTTTTGTGTTTCCTAACACTGCATCTTTATCTATAAAATAATAATAATAATGGCAAGTCGGAGTGTCAAAAACTTAATTGTCTTTTATTAAACAGAGTTGGGACTTAACTCTGTTTAATAACCTTGAACAATCCATTAAAGTGAACACCTTACCATTCTGCATAGTTCGACAACTATCTGGAATTGAAACAACTCCAAAGAATGGCGATAAAGTCGTACGATTTAACGCAACAATTATCAGTTTCTTCGAACAGCATAATGGTCTCGTTTTCGGAATATAAAAAAGTTAAAGGTTATTTTATATAACTCCTTTTATCTGCCCGCTGCCACTTAAAAATTTGAAAGGGATACATTTATAATTACAGAGAAATATGACCAACTTTTTGTACATGTTAACCCTATACATTTTATATTGCGTAAAATCTCACAAAATAGACAAAATCATCATCCTTTTAATTTTATGTGTACGCAAGATCTAGAGAACAGATCGGTTACATGTATGCCCATTGTAAATGCTTTCTATAATTTCTCATAAATTACAAATACCTTGCAGAAATAATATAAACACATTTAACGTAAATTATATTGGCCGAGGATTTTATTTGAGTCAAATAAATATACATATTTAATTAGTGATAAAAAGATAATTGACAATTATAGATTCTTAAGTCTTGTTTTACACATGGGACAATTGAGTTTAACGATCTTGTGTTTTTTTAACTTAGACTGACATTGTTACCCCTTGGTTACAAAAAATCTTGTCGCATACATTCCTGATAATACGCGTAGAAATTGTACATATAGTGTTTAATTACCCAGAGTAGTAGTATTTACACTAAGTTAAAAAAACCTGGTCATATTTCATTTAATAGATTTTAAATGTCATTTGAAAAAATTACATGACTGCATTATTCAAATAAGTTTGTCAGTGTTCTTTGTAAGCGACGTTTGATTTGCATATTTATAGGTATACAATGAACAGCTATTTTGGTAGTTTAGAATTTAAGTTTGAAATATTATATATTGTACAAAATGTTCTGTTTCCTAAACACTTTCGGTTATTTTTTATACATTGCTCAGTCCTTAATAATGTACAAAGAATAGTACTAGATACTTCTTCTAGTGAATATGAATATACACCTAAGAAAGAAACCAAAGAAAGCATTATTTATTGGCTTTAGGAAAACTATAGTAAGTATATGACGCTGTCGTAATAACTGATATAGAAAAAAGATTCAATATTGAACTAAAATATTTAAAAAAAATAAAAGTTATTTTCTCTTTGAAAAATGTGGTTTTTATTATATACCAACATTAAGAAAAAGATATATAGTAATTATTTTTGGCAAATGTATTTTTCAAATATTGTGTAAATAGCATCAAATGGAGTTTGATGGCCTGATGTGGCCTAAAGCCTTAAAGTGGCCAATTGACATTTACATAATATTTACACAACTAATCTTATTTAAAAATTCAATGCAAATCAAGGCTTTTTTTGATGGTCCTGGTATAAATTATTTGTAAAAATTATTATTAGTTTTGATCACTATTACTATCAAATACAAAATACTCAACATACAATGGAAAAATATTGCAATTTAGGCCTTTAAAAATCCAGAAGAAATTTAGCATATTTTGCATTTAAAACACGAGGAATAGAAAGCGCAGAGACTCCAAAAACATCTAGAAGTGAACTGAAAAAACCTGTCTTCAAAAGTATCATTCAAAACCCTGTTCTGCGGGCTCCATCATCTGACACCTCTGAAGTCAAATGCAGGTCCATTTATTAAGTAATCTATTATGAACTATGAAATACTCTCCGTTTGTTAGTCAACCGACTGTCTTTTGATCTGTCTTAAGTAATTGTGCGCATTATTGAATGATTTAATAATGTAATGCAAAAAATAGTAACAATTGCTTATTTCCATCAATCAAAAAACATCCACAGCCTAACAAAGACACATCCGATGGATATTTACCTTATTTATTGAAGTGATAGACAAAGAACAATTTGTTTGTTGACAATCTTAAAGCATTTAGTTGAATAAAAATAAATTAATTGCAAACAACGCCGACACTACTAATTCCCTAGAAAGCAAGTTCTGAAAATCAAACGCGAACTAGAAAGTAAAAAAGAAACACTTTCCATGCAGAACTAACTGCACTTAAAAAAACTTTATTTATGACACTTGGTTGTCTTTGTGTAAAAACTTAAGGGAGTACTTTTATTGCGTAATGAATGAGGAGAGGTCGCTGCTCGAGCCCAAAAAGGGGGGTGGGTGAATGGCACCTCCACCCTGGTTTGGGGGGTGGGAGTTGCAATACCCCCCTAGAGCCTTATTTTGGGTCATCGAGCCCTCCCCCCTAGAACGCAGTATAAACCTCCGGCAAAATAGAGTTTTCATCTCGAATTATTAATTTTAGTCATACTAATTTGCTTGAGTAAATACTGCTGGGTATTTCTTTGTAAAACTTCAGTTCTGTTCATATTCTGTACTGAATTTATTTTCCGAATATCCTTTTTCAAAGATATGAGTTATTGAAAACTAATATTTCAGTTTATGAGTCCCACTCATAAACTGCTATCATTTTAAAGGACTGCTACAAAATGAATGTATTTGATTTTCATTTTGTGAATTTGAACTATTTCTCTTTATCATATTCTAGTATAATTAATAAGTAGTCTACAATGATTCGTATTCAAAAATTTGTATTAGCTCAGCTCCATTTGTGACAAAGAATACTTCCGAATCTGTCCAGCCTAAATGGCTGTGGGCGGTGATAGGGAAACCAACATATGCAGTTATTTATTGAAAATTTTAAAATATTTCTAAGTTCGTGAATAAAATACGTTTTATTTTGAAGCCCACGCATTAACGAAAGGTATAACTAACAACTAATACTTTGTTTCTGTACTAATTAATATACCAAATAATTATTATCCAACATATACATGAAGACATATTTTTTTGTAAAATAAATAACACAAAAATATTCAAACTTATGCAAAACCTTCCAGAAATAGATAAATCTATTATCGAGTCAAGACGTCTGGTTCGCGCGTCTGCAAGCTGAAGGCCTAGACGTTTCTTTACTACAATACTTTAGACATTGTAGACTCTATTGCCTAAGTCATAAGAGCTGTAAGTCACTTAGAAGGCGTAGATGTGTCATTGACTGTATACGTAGACCCTACACAATAGACTTGTTACCTACATATTATATATTGCATGAAGGTCACGAGACAAAAACAAATGTCATTAATGTCGCGTTTGAATTGTTTTCTATTATTGAATAAGTTTGTGTGAGTCTGTGTATTTGCAGACATTCTTTATTTATTTTTTATTTAACTGAAAATAAATTGATGTGGGGTATTATGGTTTTGGAAAACATAACCACACTTTACACAGATGTAATCGTTATAACATTAATGTGGTTAGTGTAACTTAAATTTTATATTTAAGATTGTATCATAGTAAAATTCATTAATAAAACAAAAGTTGTACTTTGAGGCTTTTAATCTCACTGTAAAGGCTTGGTGCTTAGGATTTAGTCTACAATAGATCGCCTGGATAGTGTTTCAATCAACTAAAGTATTTTTTTTAAACCTGGCTGAATTGAACATTTTGAAAATCAGACTCTTCTGAATAAATTTTTTCTTTTCTTGTCTTTTCCTTTAAATATTAAATAAAATAATTACCGAGTAAAACAATTTCATTTAGCTTATTGTCGATAATGGATCTATAAGCGATATTTCAATATAACAACAATCATGTGTTATCATTATATTAGATATATATTTTAATGACGGTATAAATATATAACAATCTACCGGAACATATAAAAGTCATAACTTGCAATTACATATATTTTGATTACTTATTGCGACTATAAGTGCTTTTAATAATAAATAACATTATTGAAACCCATAAAAATAGAGCAAATAAAAGTTTAAATATCATTAAACAATTAACTAAAATAAAAAATATAACGTTGAAAAAATTATTAACTATACCATAGTAATAAAAATTAACCATTAAAAAATAGTACCTTCGTCATCCACATCGCAATTGACTCCACAGGTTCTTTGAATTCAATTGGATGATTTGATATTATTCTATTTAATTCTTTTAAAAATGGCACAAATAAAAACTAACATAAGGATTGCAATGAAGTAATTTTTGTCTTAACCTTCTATTTCCGGGAACGCGTTGATATCATTTTCTCCCAAAAAAAGAGTACGTTGGCCTTAATTCAGGCGCTACACTGTCCCAAACGTTAGTCACACACATTTCTGATTAAAAGTAAAAACGGTTTCTACATATTTTATTTGTTCTCTAGTTCTGTATATTACAAAATACAACTTAATTACATTCTTATTTTTGTTCAAAAGCAAATAGCAATGTTATGTAAATTTAAATTTAATAACATTCGATCCTTGCATCGTATTTTTAAACGAAATTTGCCACCTATACGTACTATTTGCGTTAACTTACTTTTAAATGCTTAAAAAAATATATATATGCCTTAGTATCTTATTTTATATACATACCGATTCATAACGCGATAGTACTAGCTTGGTAATAATCACGAGATTACATTAAATGATATAGTTTACTTAGAAACTAGGGTGTCTGTCGCTATTACTTTTTATATGATATATAATGAAAAAAAAAATGGGTGAATGCTACAACGCCGCAATGGGTTAAAGTTGGAGAGGCAATGAGTGAAACTTTATGAGGATTGAAAATTTTCCTTCGATTTTTATAGTAGGTAGGTACTCTTTTAAAGGTCAGTTCAGATTTATATGTTCAGGTCAATTGAGATTTATATGTGTGGGGATCGATGGGGCAGACCTTCGGATGCAGTGGATGGCTTTTGACTAAAGGAAGTAAAAGGAAATAAACTGTTGTATGTTTTTAACTGTTGCCAAGATAGATAGATAGATATAGATAAATCATTTTAAGCATTGATTACTCGATTTCTGTATGAATTTTCTTTTATTTTGAAGCTTACATCGGTATTGTGTTTCAGTTCTATAAAAGAGTGGTTCAGTTAATCAATTTCATTGCTTATTTTATTAAACGACTACTTTTATTCTATACAACAAATATTTTTAAATTTTATTTGAGCTATGCACTTATAAACATTTATGAAAACTAGACAATCTTACCCTGATCTTACAAATTGCAACGTAAGTACATAATAATAGGTCTTTACCTATGAAACTGCCGTTTTGCCGTACTGGCCATTTCAAATGAAAATATTTTTTTTTTTGACTGATAATTCTAATTTCAAATTAATTTTATTTGACAAACATGGAATTCTTTTTCTAAAATCGTCATTTGTTTAATAGTTAGTGTTTTGTTTTCAACGCATTCGAACATTTTTCGTCATCATGGATAAGTTAAAAATTCGAGTAATTATGGAGTATGAGTACCGTCGTGGCAGCAAAGCGGCACAAGCGGCACGCAACATCAACGACGTTTACGGAGCGAACACTACAAACGAACGCACCACCCGTTATTGGTTTACCCGCTTCCGTTCTGGAAATTTTGACCTGAAAAATGAACCCCGTGGTCGTCCGAAAACTTTGGTCGACAATGACGAATTAAAGGCAATTGTGGAAGCTGATGAAACTCAATCCACGGCTGAATTAGCAGCAGCTTTCGACGTTAGCATCAAAACAATATTGGTCCATTTGCGTCAAATTGGCAAGGTAAAAAAGCTTGACAAATGGGTACCCCACAAACTCAATGACCGCCAGCGCGAAGTACGCGTGCAGACGTGCCTTGCACTGCTCAGCAGGCATACAAATGAAGGAATTCTGAACCGCATTGTTACTTGTGACGAGAAATGGATCCTGTTTGACAATCGTAAGCACTCAGCAAGTTGGTTGGACCCTGGTTCAGCACCCAAACAATGCCCTAAACGAAAACTTACCCCTAGAAAAGTGATGGTCACTGTTTGGTGGTCTAACGCGGGTGTAATTCATCACAGCTTCTTGCCAAACGGGACAAGCATTACTGCAGATGTGTACTGTGAAGAACTGAACACAATGATGGAGAAGCTCGCACGTCTCCAACCAGCTTTGGTCAATCGTTCGGCTCCACTGCTCCTGCACGAAAACGCGTGACCTCATACTGCACAGCAGACGGTCTCCAAGCTACAAGAGTTGGGTTTGGAAGTTCTCCGTCATCCGCCGTACTCACCAGACCTTGCGCCTACTGACTTCTACTTTTTCCAGAATTTGGATAACTTCTTGGCGGGAAAAAAATTCAATACCCGAGAGGCAGTACAAAATGCCTTTGAAGAATTTGTTGCCTCCCGTCCAGCTGATTTCTTCAAGAAAGGCATCAATAAGCTACCAATGCGTTGGCAAAGATGCATTGATTGCATGGGTGATTATTTTGATTAATAGAAATAAAAAATATATAAAAAATTACGCTTCATTTATTTCGTGAAAAACGGCAATTTCATAGGTAAAGACCTAATATATTTTTGTACCCAAAAACTCAATCAAATATTGTTTTATGTATTTACTTACATGACTGAGTTAACAATATAACAAATATTTTGTACTTTTACGATACATCAAGTAATTCTTTCATAAAACGTCTATTCTAGTATTTGTGGTGTATTCAACAATCAGCACCTTGTACCTTGAACGTTGGCGGCCGAGTGGTGTAGTAGGTAGAAGCCCTGCGTCATACGCCAGAGGTCGCAGGCTCAAGTCCTAGTTGGGCCATTCATTTATATGATTTTCTCTGGTAATGGTTGTATATTTATACAGGGTGGATTTTTGAGACGGGATCCCCTCAGGCCACTATCGTCCAGACCCATCAGGTTTTTAGCTCTCCCGCGTCTCCCGCGCCCTCCGACATGGGTTGTGTATCGGTCACATCCTCGCGCTCCGGGAGCGATTCAGACTCCGCCGCGTCCGAAGCTTCGTCGGTCGCCGCCACCTTAATCGGCTCTCCTGAGCCCGCGTTCCAGTTAGTTGCCAAACGCTCTAAGAAGCGTTCGAAAAAAGCCGCGTCTCCGTCGGTCCCGTCGAAGCCAGCGTCGCGCTGCGCTCCCGTCCCACCGAAGCTTCAGCTCCCTCCGCCCGTCTTCCTCCGCGAAAAAGCGTGCTGGACCGCGGTTTCTAACTTATGCAAAGAGCACAAAATTAATTACTTAAAAGCCGCCAACGCTGGTGAATCAATTAAAATTCAGGTCGCGACCATCGACGACTTCCGGTCTTTTACTAAGCTTCTATCGATCAAACAAATCGCGTATTACACCTACGCCCTTCCGGAGGAGCGTAAGATCCGCGCAGTACTACGGGGCGTCCCGTTTGAACTCAGTAATGACGACATTCTCGAGGACCTTAAGTCTCAGGGCTTCCCGGCTGAAGCAGTGCACAAGATGCACTCTAACCGAGGCGTTTTCCACTAGCTTTAGTTATCCTTACCAACACTCCCAACTCGAGGGAGATCTTCAGAGAGGCTCACACAATCTGCGGACTTTCGAATATCTCCGTCGAGCGTCCCAACCCTCGTGGCCAACCTGGCCAGTTCCACCGCTGCCAGCTCTATGGCCACGCAGCGGCTAATTGTTCAGTTTCCCCAGGTGCGTTAAGTGCCTGGACCCACATATTACCAAGGAGTGCTCTCGCACTCCCCAATCAACTTCCCCCCTGCCTGTGTGCTGTGCGGCCAGTCTGGCCACACAGCTAACTACAAGGGTTGCCCGCGCGCTCCACGCTCTTCAGCTAAGAGGGCTGCGCCTAAGCCGGCGCTGCCACTCACTCCCGCTAACTTCCCGCCACTGCACAACCGGGGTCCCCCGGAAGCAAAGCCCGTGCAGCCCACGCCTACTCCAGCTCTGTCCTGGAGACAGCGTCCGGCCGCTCCACCTGCACTTTCCCGTCCTATCCCAGCTCCCATAGCTCCCGTAGGCCCGCGTCCCGCTCCGTCGTCTTCACCTCAGTCGTCGTTGGCTGAGGACATGAAGACCGTGTTCAACGTCATTCAAAACGTCGACATTAAGGAAATTTCCGTACTCGCACGCAAACTGCGAGCCGCCCGCTCTCCTCAAGAGCGTTTATTTGCGTTAGCTCGCTTCTAAGTTCGTTATAAATTTTATTTTTTGTTAAAATTCATAAATGAGCAATATTATGTCTAGACCCGCAAATCCCGCGTCCGGTCGTATCAAACCCAAGGGCTTACACCTAGTTTCTTTTAACGTTCGTAGCCTTAATACCAACCTTCCTGAGCCCAAACTGTTCCTTCAGAACAACGAGCTAGACTTATTGCTTCTTCAAGAGACGTGGCTAACTCCAAACCGCTCCAGGGGATTCGCTATACCCAAGTACGCGTTTATTCGTAACCACAGGCCCAACTCCGACGGTTTCGGCGGCACTGCTATTTATTACAAAAGAAGATTCCATTGCTGTCCTCTGCCTACCCCTCCTCTCCTCAACATGGAAGCCACTGTGTTAGGTTGGCTATGACTGGTCATCCGACAATCATCATAGCTTCAATCTACATACCTAGTGGCACCAGACCAATCCGCAGCGATTTTGAGGCCATTCTCGCCCTCGGCCATTCAGTGATTATGTTCGGAGTCTTTAACTCCAAACATACTGACTGGACGTGCCTATTGACCAACACCAATGGTGTCGTTCTCCTCGACATCACAAACTCACTTGACTTAGACGTCATTTCTCCCATCACTCCCACCCACTATCCCGACAACCCGAACCACTCTCCTGATATCCTCGATTTTGCAATAGTCAAGCGAATCAACCTCGACCTCAGGTCTATCGAACCGCTCGATGACGTAGGCTCTGACCATCGCCCCATTTCCCTCGTGCTAGGACCGCCTGACGATAACGTCACCTCTCCTAAGACCTTTACCGATTGGAAAGGCTTATACGTTAGTTTCAGCCTTAGAGGCCCCGAACTCCCCGCTCGCGATCTCGCCCGATCAAATAGATAGTCCGGATAAAATAGATTCATTAGTCAATTCTCTCACTGATGCTATCAACTCAGCCATCAGTGTTAACGAAAAGGTTGCTAAGCAAGGCAAACCCACGCTTCCCTTAGCCATCAGCAATCTTATTAAAGCCAAGAACGTGGCTCTCCGGAAAGCCAAGATATATCCCAAGCCCGCCTATAGATTAGCTGCGAATCAGCTACAACGTAAAGTTAGGTCTTGCCTCGCAGAACTCCGAGACGCTCAGATGAATGATCTCATGGCAAATATCTCTCCGTCCCACCAAGCGTACTATAGCATGGCCCGAGCCTTACGCCTCTCACGTTCCTCCTCTCACTCGTCCCGATGGCACTACTGCCTTCGAAGTCGAAGAGAAAGCCAAATGCTTCGCTGACAGCATTGCCGCACAATGCTCGCCAGCACGCAACCTGCTGATCCATCACACATCCAGGTGGTGGAGGACGAAGTCCTTCGCAGAGACTCTCTCCTCATCACCACCGACCCTGTGACAGCCTCTAATGACGAAATCTTGCTTGTTATTAGAAATCAAAAGTCCAAAAAGGCTCCGGGTGCGGATGAAATTTCCAACCACGCACTTAAGCACCTGCGTCAACAGGTTGGCTATCATTTTCAATGCCTGCTTTGACCATAGCTACTTTCCAAAAGCTTGGAAAGAAGCGACAGTTATAGGCATTCCCAAGCTGGGCAAACCTCTGAACGTCCCGGCTAATCACAGACCCATCAGCCTCCTCAAGGCAATGTCAAAACTTCTCGAGAGAGTCATACTCGGAACCATCTGTTTCCAACGGGTGGCGATCCTCTCATTATTCCCCATCAGTTCGGCTTTCGCGCTAAGCACTCCTGCCCTCAGCAAGTCCATCGAATCGTCGAGTACATACTTGACAGTTTCTATCCGTGTCGTTATAAAACAGTCGCGGTTTTCTTTGACGTAGCCAAGGCTTTCGATAAAGTCTGGCACAGCGGTCTCGTTTATAAAGATAGGCTTACCGGATCACCTAGTCAGGTTAATAGCGTCGTTTCTCAAAGACCGTACGTTTCGATTTAAACATGAAGGCACGCTTTCCGCGCCTGGTCCCATAGAGGCTGGAGTCCCTCAAGGCTCAGTCCTCGCCCCTCTGCTGTACACCGTGTACACCAACGACATTCCCATCCCGCCGAAAGGCGTCAAACTCGCCCTCTTTGCCGACGACACCGCACTCTATACCAAAGGCCACAGTGTTCCGCACCTTGTGACCAGACTCCAAAGGCCGTAAACGCCCTTGGTGTATGGTTTCAAAAATGGCGCATCAATGTGAATCCAGACAAGAGTTCTGCGATTCGCTTCGACCCCAAACGCCGTCGTCCCGCTGGCGATCCCCACGTTCGAATGTTAGGCATTCCCATCCCTTGGAAGCGCAGTACTAAATATTTAGTCGTCACGTTAGATCCGACCAAAACACTCTCTGAAGCGTTCTTCAAACGCTCCGAAATCCATCCCAATCCTCTAGTTCTTGATTCAGTCTCATATACTACTCCTGTCTTAGATTCAAAGTTCAAAGTCGCTAGGCCTAGGAATGCGCAAGCGTACTCTTCCACCAGACTGTCAGCCGATCTCGAAGCCCTTCTGGCCGCAAATTCGAATTCTAACGTAAATTCAAATTCTAACGTAAATCCTAATTCTAACGTTAATCCGATTTAATTCAATTTTATTTTTCAATTTTTAATTTTTAATTATTTACAATTCATTTTGAGCACCTTCAGTGTCATGTAAATCCCAGCGGGTGACCCCTTCTGGGCCCCGCTAGCGCGGCCTCTTTCTCCAATTAGCTGTCGCTCAGATGAAGGCTGAGTGGCAAAATATTGCACGAGCCGACAGGGGTTTTTTTAGTGGGTATGGTTCTGGTAGGCTCGGAGCGAGTCCCACATAACTCCCACATAACCTAGGAGACCATCCATAACTTTGGAGATATTCTAAATTGCATTCACAGATTATAAAATTATAAAATACCAAAAAACTGTATTGCGCGTTGATTCTATTTTATGTAGTGATCAAAAAACTGTTTGGGACTATTATAGGTATGAGAATTAGAAATGGCAGAAATCGCCAAACACTTTTCCATACATTTCAGGACGAATTCAAACGTCTAGACTGGCAAAAGTTTGTTGTGGGAAATAATCCACTACAAAGAGAACTGCAAAAAAGTACGTAAAATAAAAGCTTTAACTTTAAAATTTTGAATTCCATTATATTTAGGTCATTCTTATGTTTGCGCTGAGAAGATTCTAGATTAGTTGCCTTCAAATCGCAAACTTTTGGAGTTCATTGAAGCGTATTTTGTAAATAATAAAAACACGGAATGTTTCATTGGTTTGGTACGCAGGTAAGTGACAGTTGTGACAAGAACAAGAAAGGTTAGGTACAAACATTTTGAAGAATCACGAAGAATGTGGTTCGTTCAAAAAAACGTTATTGGGGCAGCGTCGTGTACTGGACATAGACAGAAGCTGTGCAGACTGGATTAGACACAATTATGTGGAAGCTTATCCAGACACTCCTGAAGTAGGTGCATCATTTGTATTAAATAAATGGAAAAGTACGGTTATAAATGCTATAAACAGGGGCCCATATTTCAAGTCAAGCATTACATCCCGGTGACAATGTTCGAAGAATCATCTTTTGAGATGACTCAGAAGAAAAATAAGTAGAGATCATTCTAAAGTTCATATTATTGTCTGACGAAACCAATGTTTCCAATAACAATATGTACAACCGAAAAAAATACTATTACTAGTCTAGAAAAAATCCTCTCAGAGTTCGGGAAGGCCATAATTAGTTTATTTTCTCTTTTGACTGTTGGTGTGGTTGAATGTTGAACCAAGTCATAATGGTGGAATTTTATGAAGGTACTCTTAATTTTGCCGTGTAAAACAACGTCATTTTAAAAAAAACCTCCAAAACCATTTGGATGAATGGCTCCTGTTGGAATTGCGAAACGTTTACTTTCAGAAAGATGGCGCTCATCTGGACAACAATTTTACGCGTTGTTATAGCTATAGGCCATTTGGAACACGTTGGATGGGTACACATGGTCCACCTAAGCGCCCCGTTCTAACTCTATTGATTTTTTTGTGGGGTCAGCAAAAAATTGTATCTAACAAAAAACATACAACAGTGTTCAGGAGCTGAGAGATGAATAAACGAGGAATTTACCTGATCTAAGAAAATGATCGTTTTCTACTTGCTGAGTACAAAAACGAGTGAACTTATGTCTTCGTGAATACGACTATGTCTTCGGCGCTCATTTTGAGAAATTTATTTCGTGGATCACTTAAATGTTACCTTATTACGACTGTGTTTTGAAATACATGGTTATATTATTTAATCGTTTTTGTTTTACTTCTACTGTTGCAGAGGATTATCGATCCAACTATGATTTTACAGCAAGAAGCAGCATGCCACGAGGCCGGCTTAGCAAAAACTGAAAATGTGTCTTATGCCTGCCAGCACAAGGTGCCTACGTGTAAACCCGGTAGTCACTTATCATATTTTCTGTATTCAAACTTTAGTTAGCGTCAAGGAGACTTTTGACCACGTGGCAATCGTTTGGCAACTAAGAATATTTCGAGTTGATTTATCATTTTCCGTACATAATGTATGGGAATGGTTTTTGGCAATTATGTCATTTCTAGTTCTTATACCATACATGCTCCCATAGAGTCTCTTGATCCCTACATGAAACAGGATCGATTGGCATAAACAGTTTTTTTTGTACGTTTGCATTTTTTTTACTGAGTGTACATTTTTTCCAAATCTGTAAATGCACCTCAAAATATCTCAAAAAGTTATGGATGGTCTCCTAGGAACGTTTTCCTGCAACTATAAAAGTTAAGCTACTTAACCTTACTGTCCCACGTCAAAAATCTCACCTTGTATATGTATATTTATTCTGGGTTCACCCGCAGTTCGCTGTATGGTCATCCATATCATACACTTCGTACATACACAGTCATACAATTTCTACAATAATAAAATTAAAGTAGGTAACATTAAGTAAATAATATGCTTACTATCTTTACTAAACGCATTTGTAGATCTACAAAACCTTGTAAAATTCGCTTTTTTTTACACTCAGTGTGCCTCCAACCTGACAGGTGAGCAGCGATAACCTCTCGCGCACAACCGACGTGACCTTTCAGTAATTGAATAGGCGTAGACGCACCGTGTGCACCCCGCACGCATGCACGCGCTAGCGCTTCTAGCTCAGTTTCACTTTAATTACCTAATAAAATAGCCCTAAAAACAAAGAAATAAGGTTCTTATAACCTGAGGAACGGAGCCGTTAAATTAATGTATGATGTACTTGACACGTTAAGTTAGGTCTTAAACCCGGGGTTTAGAATTAGACATTCAGAGGTTGTTTAAAATTACGGTGACATTATTAGGTGTACTAAATATACAATAAGTCGTATATTTTTTTTTGGTATTGTAAGTACTGCTGCTAGAAATGGAAATGATTTTTTTTACTCACCTCTAAAATTTTTTAGTATGCATTTCTGTGTATTTGTTAAACTAAATATTTCTTTACTCCTTAACGCCAGTGTTTTCTTGATCACGATCTCTGATATATCTATTATAAAACTAGGTAAGACATTTCTTTGAACAATAAGCTTTAAAAACTAACAAGAAATGAGAAGGTTTATTTCAGACTTATTATATTTCACATGTTGATAACGCAGTTTAATTTATGACAATGTAAACTTGAGTGAAAGCTACTAGTTATACCCACTTTTTTATAATTGTAACTAATAGTCAAATTACTATTGACCAGCTTCAATGAAAGGTCATATGCGATGCTTTTCGTGCCACGTTACGTCTCCGGTAAGCGAGAACTGATTGGGTTTAAGTATATAAAATCATAAGAATGATTCAGTTATCAACCAATCCCGCTCCAATTTGTGATAATGTGTACATGTGCCATTACATGTACGACACAATGATATCACGATCTACCATTTAAACTCGTATAATAAATATCTCAATATCATACATACGTACAAAATAACACAAAACCATCGACCTATTTCGTACAAAGGGCGCATTGGCCAGAATCGCACCATAGACTACGGACTCTATATACTCCACGACCACCATGATCAGATGGGATACCCATGCATTATTGAACACATCAAAGGAGAAAAATTGAAATGTGCAGTGGTCAGTAAAGTGGTTTCACGGTCGATTAACGCCGCTTCCACAACAGTCGTATTATCGGCAAGGCCCTGATTAAAGGGGTGTTTGTACTAATACTTTAATAAGTTTAATCATACGTTTTGTGAAAAACTAGCGGCTGGTTAAGGCAGATCATTTTTTGATGCCATTATAAAAATTTCAAGATTATTTTATTAATTTTTTTAAAAGATAATGGGTAATGACGAGTAAGGTCAGTTGTGTTAGTATTTACTTAGGTTGATTTTAATCTTGAGTGTTTAAATACAATATACGTAGCCTTTGTTCCGGGCCTGGTACAGGTACTGTACCTAATAAACCCTAGAATTTAGTTAGGCAATTTAGTACTCGAAACTAGGTTCAACTTTAAGAAGACACTTTCTTTAACTTTGTCATCAAAACAATGTCTTAAGATTTATGTCACGTGATTTTAGAATCTGTAACTTTTTATTTGACCACGTAGCTGAGATTAGTCGAAGAACGCGTTTTAGATTTTATTCTTAGAAACTACCCTCACTTATTAATACTACTTATCCCTTAATTAGGATCGAGCTAAAAGAGCAGCTAATGAAGAAGTTGAAGTGATTTTAGGATATGTGACTAGCGCAGAATTATAACATACCATACGCATATAACATACCAATACGCAGAATACCATTATTTTGGGTGGGAAATAATATCCCTTTGCCCAATAAAATTTACGCATTACTCTATGAAGTTGAAATATAATTTCCTTCGCCTGATTAGGTTTCGTACATTTCACCTAATTTTGTCGTAATCGATATACAAGCACTAGCAAAATTGAATTATTACTAACAAAATTTAAATACTGCTAAAATCTGTGGTGAATTGTGTCGTTCATTCACTTACCTGTTTTTTAAATAAAAATTATTTTGTTTTTCAGATTCTGGTGCCAAATAATATCCCTTTGCCTTATTAAGGGTTATTTGATACCATTAGAATTATATAATGGCATTACTTATTACAAATAACAACAAACATGTGTCTTCTATTAATTGGTATCCATAAACATGTAACTAGGTAATGCACTTAAGTTGAATCGCTCCAGCCAACTGTTAATGCTTATTCCTGCATGCTTGTTTTATTTAAATGCAATGCAATCATATCATTGTTTAAACGAAAACCTGCTTGTTATGATTATAAACAAAGCTTAAAACTTTTAAAGATGCTTACTTATCTTTAATGAGTACTGTTTTGTATTACAAGGACAAACTATCTAGGAAGTAAACTTGGTTTAGCAAAAAAGATATACCAACTTTATTTTTTTATTATTCATAAAAAATTAAGCTTTCATTTCGAATGTTAGTTAATTCTGAGAAGTCGAGTACAGAACCTAATACGATGACTTATCTGTTTAACTTATTTACAATTATTATAGTTATAATTTATTTAGACATAATCATTGACAAACTAGTTGCTTATCATGCTTAATACTGAACCTCTAGTATTTAACTGAGGTTTATATTGAGGGTTGCAGCATATAAGCCTGTTTATATAATTTTTCGAACTTTTTAAAAGACAAGAAAAGCCCTCTTTCTTGATTTATTGTTGATATTTTTAAGGTTACTAAGCTTAATCGGTCTTTGAGGAAATGAGCATGTCTATATACGTAACTGATTATATTGCACTTAATATATAGCTTACATATATAGCTCGGCCTAGGGTGTTCTAATTGTGTAACCACTGCAGTGCTTCTGAAAGTCTCTCTATTGAAAAAACCAACCTCATCCGCAGTAAGTATTAGTTGTCGTTTCTAATAAATGACATAAAGTATAATAAAATTGTTACTCTTTTCATTGTTTTTAACCAGCGCGATTGATTTCTGTAGTTTTCACTTATATTGTACTATTTCTTCTTCGGAAGCCCCTTCCTACGACTACTTTTTTACACCTGCTCCTATTTTATAAGAGAGTGTGTGTTTGTACGTTTGTTACTTCTTCAATTAAAAACTGCTTTACTAGACCATATTTTGCGCACAGAAAGGATACGATCTGAGATAACACAAATGTTACATTTTTCCCATTATTACCATTTATTTGACGAGGACGCGAATTTTTGTGAACGAATAATCGTAGGCAAAAGCTATTTGTCTCATAAATGTAAGACAAACAAACAAACACAACCTATTTACAGACGTACTTACAATCGTAAATGTGTGAAAATAATATCCTATTTATCAACTCTTTTAACACAACTATCACATCACATCCCATCATAAAATTAAAAACATCCAAATTAGTTACAACTTACAGATATACTCCGACTGCGGCATGGATGCATGACACAATACAATGCCACTAAAAGGTTTCCTGTGTCAACCGAAATTATAACAAAATTTGAATATTTATGCATTCCCGCATTCAGTTCTATTTTTATAGAGTTCCACATTGAGTATTGTGGGTCAATAGTGCAGACTGTTTATTGATTTGTGAACCGTTGAGTTAATTTTGGCAAGGTGAGTCGGGACGTATTTAGTTTTAGTGTCGTGTGGCTTTTTTATTCGGTGTAAAGGGTTAATTTATAGTTTTATGCTTATTTGCAAAGAATAATAATAAACGCTAATAATAATAATACATTTATCGAGTGTATTTATAGTTCTTAGAAATTACGAGTACAAATAAATATAAATAAAAATTGTATTTTTTTATTAGTTCATGAAATTATATCATAAATAAACTTAACGCTATGACGTAATCATTTCCTTGGCACCGTCCACTAATATGGCGAAGTGGCGGCCACGCATGTGATCTTCATAAATCGACACTTTTCTTCAATAAAGTGTAGCTTTAAAAATTCTCATAAAGAAGTACGTAAAAACTAAAATTCATTAATTATTAAGTACCTTTTATTTAAAAAAAATACATAGATAAAGAGAAAACAAGGAAGATGAAACTGACATGAAACGAACACTAGTATGTATTGGTGTGAACTATTGGTTTATAAAAGTTGGGTGTGTGGCCGCCATTTTGCAAAAAATATATAATTGCGGATGTCACCTGGGACGAACGATTCAAACTCCTTTCCCTCTCCTGTTCTTTGTTATATAATGCTCCGAGGTGTAAATGGATAATATATATACAGTTAATAAACTTTCACTTAAATGTGATGATCTCGATAGTAACAGCTACTTCTCCTGTAACATATTTCCTCAAATATACACACAGGCCGATTTCTTTATTCTTGCAGTAAAGCTGGATTTTATCAGCTATAATTTCCAATTCAACAAAAAAAAACCGCATTTGCACTTTCAACAACTCAAGCAAAGTTTGTAAAAGTAGATGTACCTATAAAGAGTTCATTGTATTCTTTCAACTTTGGTATTACAATATTTGTCCTAATTAAACTTAATTGAAGCCTCATTGAGCCTACAAAATGATAACTTTAACGTTACGAAAAGACCGGTAATAAGTTTAACCTTAAAGTTTTCTGCGTAAAGGTAATTAAAAATATGTGTAACGACCTATCTAGAAATATTTACGGTTTGAAATACTTCTGCGTTACGACGCTTTGCATGTTAAATGATTAATTTTTACATGAATGATAACGAATGAATGAATACAACAATGTACAGATTATTATTGTTATTTTTTTTTATTTATTGTGTATTATGTATTAACTTATCGCGACGACCTCATTTCTTTAATAATTGCGCAAGTATCTTGACTCTTTCAAGTTTACAAAGAGCCTTCATGGTTAATCGCTGGTAAATGAGGATGTTTGCCCTAGTGGACTTTTTATCTAATTTTGTTTTAGTTCAATAATGTTCCAAATCATCGATTTTGTATAAATGTGATCAGTGGTAGTAATTTTAATTACACACAACTTTATTTGTACACATTTAGGCACTAATAACTGAGTTTTATTTTAATTTTTAATTTTAATGTATTAATATTGGATTTCCAACAGCAAGTACACTATAAAATTCAAATGTTATACAATTACTTAAACAATAAAAAAAGTGCCTTGCCACTTATAGGAAATCACCTCATGCGCTTTTACAAAGGTATTTGCTCAAACTAGTTATTTCGCTCCTCATGAACTTTTTGGTGATACAATTTTCTTTAAATTAGTAATATTCATGTTAAACAGGTCTCAAGTGTCACTATGGTGCTCATATAGAGAATACATGCGTGATAGTGTACAGTATATTTTGAGGTTAGTGCGGCCGTGTGGTGGAGAAAACAGCTTTCTACGACATGATCTTGGAGTCTTCATTGGCACTTGAAACTTTACGCGGCTAAGCAGATTCTGACAACTTAATGTACCTGCACATAATTTTTTAAGGAACACTAAGTCTAAGTACTTTCTTCTATCTTCCAAAGAATGCATACCGAAATGTGAGAGACGTTCCTCATAAGATTTGAGCGTTTTTGCAACGCCTCTACTATATGATAGATGCCAAAGCATTGTCTTCTGCAGTCGCAGAAGTTTCTGCAGTCGCAGTTGCAATTCTGGAAATATGTACTTTGTAGTTGGGCGACCATACTACACTACAGTATTCCAGATGGCTTTTAACCAATGCATTGTACATAATAATTTTTGTTAAGGGTTTTTTGAAGTTTTTAGCCTCTCTTAAGACAAATCCAAGTAATTTCGAAGCCTTAAGGAATATGTTGTCTATATGCCGATCAAACTTTAATTTTACATCAAAGAACACTACAAGATCACGTATACAATTTACTTCATCCAATTTGACACCATCTATACAGTATAACGTAGACAGCATGTTTCGGTTTTTAGAAAATTTAATATGTTTGCATTTATTTAAGTTGAGTGATAATTCGTTGAGTGAACACCATTCGCTTAATTTCTCAAGGTCACTCTGTAAAAGATAGTTATCGTTCAATGACTTAACAGGTCTGCAAACTTTTAGATCGTCAGCAAAAAGATAAACTTTAGAATTTACAAAACAATCAGAAATGTCATTGACAAAAACATAAAATAGGTAAGGTCCCAAATGCGACCCTTGTGGAATTCCTGAAGGTGCAGCATATGGTTTCGATGTTATGCCATTAATAACTACCCCAAGTTCTCTGCTTGCAAGGTATGATTGGAACCATTTCAGCAAAGGGTTTGACACCCCAAATTTTTCTAATTTCAGTAATAAAATTGCGTGACTGACTGTGTCAAAAGCCTTGCTGAAGTCAGTGTATATTGCATCAACTTGTATTTTAACATCAACTGCTTGGACAATTTCCTCAGCAAAATCAACCAAATTAGTTACGGTAGATTTGTTTTTTATAAAACCGTATTGTTTATCATCTGTGAGTTGAGATATGTGCCAAGAAAATATTTTACATATAAAAGACTCGAAAACCTTAGCTTAAGTTGACAAAATAGCTATAGGCCTATAATTTTAAACCAAAGATTTATTCCCGTTTTTGAAAATAGGAACAATGTGTGTTTGTTTCCATAATGATGGAAAAACACCCTCTTTTATTGATCTGTTAAAAATAATTTTGACCGGAATTGACAATTGATCGGCAAGTTTTGATAGGAAAATTTGTGGTATACCATCTGGACCACTACCCTTTGTTAAGTCTAGTTTCTTGAGAGCTGTTATAATTTGTTTTTTTGTTATGTATATGTAGTTTAATATGTTATTATGCTCACAGTGTACTTTGTTGTTAAGAGTTGTAGAATTATGCTTAGGTTTAATATATGTCGATGAAAAAAAGGAAGCAAAGAAATTCGAAATAACATCACCACTATCCAAGCTAACGATTCCATTAGACATATCTGCTGGATAGGTACTGGTGCCACCGCGGTTCATTTTGAGTTACCTCAAAATTAACTTTACTTCCATACTCAAAATTACTTCCAAAAAAATTTTTGGATTGTGTTTTATTTTATTTTCAATAAAAGCAATATAAGATTTGTAACAAGTTCGTGTCAATTGTTCACAGCGTTTCATAGTATATTATATTCTATTATATCCAATGCATTTTTGTACCTTTTAATTCTATTTCTCAACTTATATTTTTCATTTAATCTTTTTATTAATGATTGAGAATACCAAAAAGGATATTTAGTATTTTTTGGTTTTATTTTTGGAACAAAATTAACAACTCAATCAACTGTCATCAATCGAAGGAGAACATAGAACATGTTCCCATTTTATTTTATTTTATTCCAACGCTATAGCTAAATAATCTGCTTTATAGAAGTTATAATTTTGAATAATAGTGTACTTAAGAAATTTTGTGTTTTCTTGCAAAGATATTGAAAACTCGAATGGTGGATGATGGGGGTCAATTTTTGAAATAACTTGAGCAGCCGGTTTAACTTGTATTTCATATGAGATATTTGATAATAAGAGATCCAGAATTCTCCTGTTAGTATATGATAAATTGTTATATTGTTTGAGTGAGTTAATTGTGATAAAATCCCAAAAAAGCCTCTCTGTATTGGAGGAGATGAGAGAAGGTGAGCTTATTAATGACCCGTTTACGTCAATCCAGTCTATATTACACATATTGAAATCGCCCAAAACTAAAAAGTTAGTTTCGACTTCTAGAATCCTACTGGCATTGTCGATTAAGTGTTCTAAAACGGTTGATTTGAGAGGAGATGGCAGATAGACGATACATAAGCATAAATTAGTTAATTTGTTCTTTACAGAAATAAATATATTAACGAATATATCCTCACAACTACTTTCATAATTAGGAACACGTTTAGATTTAAGCTTAAAAAACTACATTTCTCTCCGGTGGGAAACCTTAACTCGGAAAATATAGATCGTACGAAAAATATTGTATGAAATAAAATGTAGAAAATTTAACAATTTTATGACTTTCACAAAATGTTGAAACTTTAGAGATATTTTTTTTTTATTGAAAAGGGATTAGACGTTTATCTTTTATCTCACCTGATGGAAAGTGACGATGAAGACGAAGGTGTTGCACGTCTATCCACGGGATACCTATTCACTCGTCGCTTGAAAGACGTAAATATAGTTTTCAAAAAAAACAGACGCAGGCAGTTCATTCCACACCTTGGCGACCCGCACCAAAAAGGAACTATCGAAGCGTTTGGTTCGATTTCTTGGGATATCAACTAATAATGGATGGAAGGCCTGTCTGCGTCTAGTAGTCCGATGTAAGAAGGGTGAGTTCAACCTGATCAAAAAGAGCATTCGCGCACTCTCCAAAATGTAGTCTGTAGAAGACTACTAAACTGGCAACTTTCCGACGATGGTAGAGCCTTTGCAGTTTTCTGGTAGTGAGGTCAGTCATTAATAATTTTTCGGGCCCTTCAGTCAACTGCGTCCATCGCTTCTAGTTAGTACTTTGCAGAACCATCCCAAAGGTGGCTACAGTACTCCATACAAGATCGAACTTGAGCTGTGTACAAATTAAGTAGCCGTAATATAGCACAAATATTGAGGGTGACGATAATAAATTAGGATGGTCACAGCGAAGACGCAGCGGTCGGTTTTGGACGCGATTTTAAATGGACAACCCTTAAGAGGCTGCTGAAATAAAATGTTCGACCTTAAATATTTTCCAAGTTAAATGCCTACCCTACTATTTCTTCTTTTTGCAGAATTGATATAAATAAAAATTTGATCGATAACAACCGCATATAATTCAATACTTATAAGACTCAAAGTTAATAAATAAATTATTTAAGTTCCCGTACAAAGTCGTAAAGGTTTTTGCACTAACGTAAGAAAAGCTTAGATGAGTGGTAAACAGCAAACAAGGCTAGCTCAAAGTACATCTTAATTGAAAACAGTTACGTTGTTTATCACACTGACTAACAATTTAATGTAGGCAAAGATAGTTTTATTCCAAGCAGCAATTGAAAAATAACAATTGTGTCAAACACCTGTCTGTAAATGACATAAGAGGACCCTAGCCTATATTTCAGATATAAATATAATGTAGCCTTGTAATGGTAAAGCATTATTAAAATCGATCCCGCATTTTCATATAAGTACACAAGCAAATATTTCCTCTTCACAATTCAAAGTCAGGACTTCAAGAGCAGTAAGCACGGTAACTGCCGACCGCACAAGTTCCTCGCGAGTCGACTTTGTTTATTTTCAGGCTCATAAACATAACTGAACAACAAGAAAGTTCTACATTCTCATAGATCAGCCGATACGATCTCGAACACGCAAGAATTAGAAAAAACCATTGGAAGCAATTAATTTGCGACTCTGTCTTGCAGAACGTTCTGAGATTTCCTACGCATTTCTCATAGTTGATTAATTAATTCATTAATCTAATTTGCTTTTTCACTTTGTAGGCAACTATTGAATGTAATTTTAAATCTTTGTGTTTACCGCGTGGTTACTGCATTACTTACTGTGCGATAGTTGTTTAAAAAATCTTTAATTTCAAACGTTACATTAAATCTAGTTTATATTCATAGTGATTTCGGAGTTGCATTAAAATATTCGAACTTTCGGGGAGAATGAAAATGAAGAAGATCTTTCTCTTTGAAAATGCACTACTAAACGCCACAAAATAACCGAGATTCTGTCTGAAAAATCGGGCGCAGGCAATTCATTTGCTGGAATAATACATACTAAGTTTTTATAAATAAATACTGGCATTCCCAGTGGCATTAAGCAATCAAAGATGGCACTAGATTTCCGTGAGGACTTTATGAACTAGATAGTTTTATATTATTTTATTGATTTCGTTTTTGAGCAGGCTCGCAAAGTTTATCAGACTTAGTAAATTGTTTTATTTCGTGTATAAAATAACCTTTTTTAGTAGACTTAATTTTAAGTTCTTAATTCTGAAGAAGGCAAAGAGATTAATCAATAAAATAAAGTTGAATATTGTGTTTGTTTTTATTAATATCCTCCCGGAAAGCCCCACCTGGTACGCATGTTGGAATATACAGGGTCTGGTCAAAACGACCAGAGACATACTTTACTTTGTCAAGGAAGAAACAACTCTCTTAACTCTTGGCACAACATTATTATTTTATCATCCATGTCCACACAATGATTAATAACCTTTCACCAAAGATATTACATATAGCTAACATGCAATACTAACACGGCGGACGTCACAATTATTCTAAGTAACAGGCAAACTGCCTATTGACGGCTGACATTAGAGCAACTGTGATCAAGTCAACTAGACGGTTGTCAAACGTCACGACAATTGTTTTGGATATCATTACCATAGCATTATTTTTATTTCGCTAATGTACACTATTATTTTATTTTATTTGGTTAAATGATCAAAGCTCCCAGGGGCACTTTTTTGTTTATAAGATGGCACGGGTGCTGACCGTATATTGCTCGTTAGTCTAAATCGCTTGGTAACGTTTTTAGACAGTACCTACTATCCATAACGGACATTGTAAAATTAGTGTTTAGTTAAATTTTAGTGAATCATAACTTATTTGAAAGAACCGATCTTGTGGCATATTTGTAGATAAAGTGATAATTTAGTTGAGATTATGATTTTTAATTACCCGTACATTTTTATGTGAAAACGGTCGTATAAAGTTTGGAAAATTAGCAACTATTTTTACTACTATAGAGACGATACCTTATATTATTGCGATTTTCCTATCAATTATATAAATTGTTCTTAGCCAGCTCTCAGCCAATCACCCTTAAAAAGGTGTACAAAAGTTATCATTGAATTAAAATCTTTTTTATACTATATAAAATATTCACACATTTTAGATATGTTTGAACGTCTACGCTCTCAGACTCATAGGTCAACTCGACATCAATAAAACGCTTCACTTTCTTCAATTGACTACACATTTATCAAATTTAATAATGTCAAGTCACACCTGCTTTGCTAGCAGGAAATGGAGAAACATTGCATGTAATAATTACAGTTGTGACAATTTACTAAATTCAGAACTGTCATCAAGGTCGTTTTTCTTTTTATTTACTTCATTGCATTTACACACTTCTCGCGCAGGTGCGCGGGATTGGGTAGTAGAGGTACGAACAGTATTTAAGCTTATGATATACAAGCTAACGTTATCCTTAGTGACCAAAGTATATCATGCCAAGTGTGGGTTTGCATTGTTGCTAAATATTTTATTTATGCACATAAATAAAAGTATGTAAAATGATAATGGTCTTGGTTTATGGCTATGAACCAATTTCCTAACCTAGGTACATAATTAAAGCATTTAATAGAAATTGGTTAATATTTCATACAACTATCATATAAGAATATGCATTTTTTTTCACTGTCAACGTTTTTTTAACCTTCAAAAGAGTGTTCAGTGCTATTTATTTTTTCTCTTGTCCCTTGTGAACGTCTTTTAACTTAAGTAAAAAAATAATTCCTCCATAACATATCGTGTTTGACGACCGAGTGGTGTTGTGGTAAGTAGCCTTGCCTTATACGCTGAAGGTCCCAGGTTCGAGTCCCGACCGGGGCATTCATTTGTGTGATGAACACAGATGTTTAAATAAATAAATCCCCAAACAAACACACCAACTGTATGGCCCCAAAGTAAGCAGAGCTTGTGTTATGGATGACCATACAGTGAACTAGGGGGGAACCCAGAATAAACATACATATATAAATACAGACAACCATGACCAAACATGATGAACACAGATGTTTGTTCTCGGGTCATGGTTGTCTGTATTTATATATGTATGTTTATTCTGGGTTCCCCCCCAGTTCACTGTATGGTCATCCATAACACAAGCTCTGCTTACTTTGGGGCCATACAGTTGGTGTATTTGTCTGGGGATTTATTTATATTTATTTATGTTTTAGTCACATTTTACCTCTATCGGATAGCATTACCGTTGTAGAGAGCTACACATCCATAAATACTTAAAGGTCTGGAGCCTATGAACCGGTGGGCCCGGTAAACTTATTTGAGATGACGAGCTCACCTCATAAGAGCTGCACTACCCTGAACACCGTCGTTAAGTAGAGAGACTGACCCTCAGTACTTTACAAAATATAAGCAAAGTTAGTTGCATTTAATAGTTAGGTGCTTTACTTGATCAAAAATTATCATGGTATCCTCAAATAGAAAATCTTAGCGCTAGAATCAGGAAATTTATGTGATCCTTTAAAATTTTGAGACACGTAGTACCGAAAACCGAAGTCACAGGCATAAAACCAAATTGTTTAAATAATATTTACTCCTATCTTTGGTCCAATCTATAATTTTGTACTGTATTACGGTTTGGGATGGCGTATTAGAAACTAGGTTTTTGTACGTTAATAAGGCACAAAAAAATTTATAAAAAAGTTATGCATTTAAAATAGTACGTTTTATTACCGAAGAATTATGCAAGATTTGTAACTTATTGACTGTAAGAAAACTTTATATCCTTTATTTTACTTTGAAAACCCTTAAACTTTTGTTAACCTATGGTAGAAAAAAAAGAATAAGCAATGTTTTAACAATAAGAACAGAGTTCGTTGATATACAGTATAAATCACGATCATCCCAAATATATAACAATATTAATTCAAAGCTAAAATTGTCCGCAAAATCTCAGGCATCGTAAAAAAAGCTTTGACTTATGGGATTAAACATTCATACTATGAAAACATAGAAAACCTTTTACAAAAAATACAATAACTCACAGAAAAACACACGTATACACAATCAAACCTTCACACCCATAAATTATTATTACTAACACTAATTTAACATTATGAATATTTAATAAGTTATCAAGATTATAAAACGAGAGTACAAAAAAGAATTACTAAGATAAATTGACCAAAGACACAATAATATAAATATATAAATGTTAAAAAAATAAAAATTTATAAATATAGAAACTTATACCTAGGTCTAAGATTAAGGCTCGTCAAAAACACTAATTGATTTGAAACATATTAAAATAATTTTAATAAATAATATTTTTATTGTAACATACTATTGCTATAATAATAGTATTGTATATAAAAAATAGCTACTTCAATAAAGTTTTAAAATTCTAAAAATAATTATTTATAGTAACACAATAATGTTATTATTTACTTGAGTTGGTTATGAAATTCTAAATTTATTTGTGAATCCTTCTGGTAAAGCCTTTAAAAAAGTCTTAAAAGCAATGTTACATTTATTGATGCAAAATAATTTGTAAATGATATAAATGAATGATATATTTTATAAACATATTTTATTAAATAAATAATAATAAGCTCAACACTCCAAGACAATACTACAAGAAGTCTTTGCATAATACCATCACATCCCTGAGGATTATCTAAGGAACCTAAATCATTGATATAAGTCTTACTGTGTTTCTCATACTGCTTTCGACTGTATTCAGTGCCGAAGAATGCGCGCGCTCAGCGATGCTGTAGCGGGAAGCGCATGAGAACCGCAGTGACTCATCCGTGAGAGAACACCTTATTTTGATTGTTTGCGCTTACTTGTACTTTCTCGTAATTAGCCTGAACTTAATGTAAACTAATTGGGAACCGTATTAATTGCGTTTTTATTAAGAAGCGGTTAAAGCCGTTACTAATCACTTTTAGTAGCAGTAGAGTTTCTGTTGTTAAAATCTGTCCTCGAGCGATACAACAAACCTTCAAATTTTAACCGCCATAATAATCAGGGTTACGCGGTTGTATTTCGGTTACATCGAAGAGGAACACCCAGTGGAATCACAGGAACAAGGGCAATGCAATTGAAGCCTCCGCTCGCCAAAGTCATCATCAGTTGAGATTTTAATATAACATCCACAAACTATATTTATAACTAAAACATTTACTTAAGTACGGTTTATGAAAACTACTTATGTAGATGTCAATATGTGTGGATGACACTTATCATCGAATAGGTTGCGTGCTATTAAAATGGAAAAAAAAACCGAGATAATCATGTTAAACCTAAGGTGACATTTAATCCAGGTCGTAGCTGGCCATTGTCGATCCAGGTACTGTAATCGCAGTTTAGCTGTAGTGTTATATTGGCTCTACATTAGAATACTAGGCTTTGAAAATGTTTGTTAAATGTAGCTACTTATACTGTTTTCAATATTACCTACCAATAATGTTAACAAACACGGCACCTTGTGATAACAATGGGCGATCTTTTCTCATTAGCGATAAGAATTTTTATTAAAAACATCCCCAATCTTGGTATTGTAATAAATATTTGAATAATGTCTAACAAAACTTTATTTACTTAATCACATAAATCATCTATATAATAGAACAACTGGAGGCAAGTGAAAATTACCTTACTTATACGATATATGTAAATAGACTATGTGTAATAACTGACATGGATAATATGAATAAGGTGGAAAAATAAAATAAATAAAAATTAAAAATATATAATGTAAAATAATAATAATGAAAAGAATACCTGGCACATCTTTGTCCTCGGCATTGAAGCAATATTGCTAGCAGAGTTACCTCAATGTATGGCTAAGCTAAGGCCTTGTTCAAGTCCTCAAAACTCGTGATTACCTATTAGGTTAGCGTAGTTCTTCTTCTTCTTTAACGCTAAAGTATAGCGTAGTTACGGCGCTTTAACTTCTGAGCCGATTCTGAACCAGCACCGGCTTCAATAGTGGGATCAAGCACAGGCACAGGTTGCGGCCCAAACAAGAGATCGCCCTAAGCGGCATATTACCAGCGTTGCCCCATATACTGATGGAACCGAAGCAATGGCAAGGGCCCTTTGGATTAAGTCGTTCAAGGAGTTTTAGGAGTTTTAGCCAGAATTTTTGGGCAAAATAGTCTGTGGTGTCCTTATGGGTCCACACCGCATGAGCATTTACATTCTACACAAGTCTTGGTAATAATTCTAAGTACGATGGCCTAGAAGGTGGAGCTATTTAAAAATGTACCAAGACTTGGAAAAGGCAGCGCGTTTGACCAATGCTCCGATTCTGCCTCAAATATTGCCAGAAGTAGAAATTAAATCAGTAAAAGAACAGCTTTTTATATGACAAATTTAGTATGGTAAAGAATGCAAACGAATAGTTAAAACTAATGTAATGAAAAGCAACAGCCATGTTGAATTAAAAGAAGTATTTTCAAATAAGCTGTAGCTAACCACCTATGTTATCGTCTGAGAAAATAACAATAAATTACTATACAATAGATGTTTCTTTGGCCTTCTTTTGCGTAAGAAAATATTACTTGCAAAATGCATTTTCGTGAGTGACCCCCCTGACCTAGTGCATAGACCTTGGGAACTGTATCTTCAAAGTTTTTTTAGACCTGTATTTCCGCACAATCGCAATTCTGTAAGTAAAATACATAATTTAAATATAATAAATGGATTGTTTTTATCGTGCTTAGGTAAGGAAAGGATTTTACTTTATTATACGAGTATTACAGTACATTAAAAATTATTTCAGATAAGACTACAATGGGATTTATTCACATCCAAATTACACATAATAGAAAATCAATCTTTCAAAGTGAGGACATCAAATTCCCTTGATGTTTGATATAAAGTGCTATGGCTTTACTGTTTTTTTAACGAAATAAATAATTTTAATATTTTATTATGAAATGACTTTCGTAATGAACGAAATTCTGTATTGTCTGTGTGTTAAACAATCATGATAAACTATTGCATTTCTACTTTTTAATCATCTCACCAGATCCTGATTTCGAAACGAGGTTTTCAAGAGCTTGCTTTCAATAAAAAAATGATATTCAAAATAGATCTACGATCGACAAAAAAACAAAGAACTTTCATGAATTTCAAAAATTACGAAGAGTCCTTTTATTTTTGACTTCTTTTAAAAGATGTTGTAATCTTCAAGTCCAGAAGCGCTACATGTAACCACAGCTCCATACTTAATAAACCTGTAACAGCATTGTATGTAGATTACCCACAATAGGTGCTAAATTTGTAAACTATAAATTGTACCCCATGACTTCGGTATGGGCTAACGATGTGGAAGATCATTATTTCGTGCGATAAGAAACTAGACTGATTATTTTTGTCTTATAAACGAAGGTACAACCAGTTTAAAGAATAGGTACGAGAGTTTTGTAAGTTATAGGATGGTTATAGGTTAGGTCAATAGACAGCCCTTAAGTTTTGATAGACTTAAATAATAAATAATTGTAATAAAGTATTAAATAATTATTTTGTTTATTCACAAACAACAATATTAACAAATTAATAATAGAAACACAAGGAAGAAGATGTGATTGTAATTGTAAATAAAGATAGTCGAGATGTTTTTTGAAGAAGGCATTCTTTACGTGTAAATTTTTTGTCATTAACAATTTTTTGGTACATATTCTTCGATCTGAGTATAACTGGCCCAAAACCGGGTTTTTCCTTTAAACCACGATAAAGACCATTTGATTTTCATGTATTATATCATTCAAAACTTCCTGAGAGTACTAAAGATAGTGCTTTAAATTGGCTTTAAATTGAAAAAATTGGCGTCAGTTTATGTCAAAGTCTGTCAATGCAATAAAAACAGGTACTGGGGGGTTGGCAGACTTTACACATCCCTTAGAAATAATTTCATAGGTGTTTCCCTTTACTGTTAGAGATGTACTTAAGATGATAAAACTCATTGGTATATTAACTGCTCCACCGACGACGACGTAATTTGAATGGAACAATATTTTATTATACTTAAGTTTCACCGTAAACAGATAAAACAATTACCAGCTAAAATGAGTAGGATTCTGCCATTCTTTGAATTATGAATAAAATTGCAAACTTGAAAAATATTTGTCGTTGTTACCATCTGCAGACATTGTATTTTTTGTTTATTCAAAACGTCATAACTCTTGTGACTAATTCTATATTTAGATAAGTTATGCGCATACATCAATAGTTTATCGATAAATCATAGACACCATGCCTTTGAGACACAGTGCGAATGATCTTTTTTACCTTATTTGGTCGCGTACCGGACACCGGACTACAAAAATAAAATAAAAACTTCTAATTATTCATCGATAAAACACCGAAATTTCAGACTAATACTCGTATATCTTTGTCTCCTCAATTAGATTCCGGTAAAAAAATGACATTTAGCAGTGTCATTTCTCCGTTTATGGGTAGTTTCCAGTATTTAGGTAGTTTCAATACATTTTTAACTATAGCCATTGTGGTTTCTTCCATCTAATTCTTAAGAAAAGTTTATAGCTTATTTTTCTTTTCTTTAAATAAAAAAAAAAACGAGCCGATCGTTCCTTTCGATGTTATTCCTTATGGCGAATCTGCCGATCCAAAACCTATCCTACACCGAACCTGTCCTCAACCAAGAAAGGGAATAAATAAATAGTAAAAGTAAAAGTATAAATAAGTACCCCTTGTATTAAGGTTCTCGTTTTAAACAGGAGAAAATGAAAACACACACAAATTTGACGATGAATAAAAAAACTGAAGTATGGCTGAAAGGCATTCTATTTTTAACTGAGGATATAAATATTTCCTAAAATAGCATACAATCTGAAAATTTCGAACCTTTGAAATGTAGAAATGATTTTGAAATTTGCTACATTTTATACCTACTTATTACTTCATACGATTTTATAGCAAGTACACAACTTGACATATCTGAAAATGTTAAGCAAATTTAAGCAAATGTGATTATTCTATAATTCATAATTATAAAGACTTTTAGGATTTATATTTTTGTTTCATATTTTGACGCCGTGCTATAAACATGGGTTATTTATTGAGGATAAGAAATGCATTATTCGTTCAGTGTTCATAAAAACACACAGTCAGTACAGTCTTGCAATTTGATGATATCTGCTTTTAGCCAGGCGTTTGTCTTTTATCTGATTCGATCATCTAAATCTCAGTTGATATTTACAGATTTTACAGAGAGTACATAACTAGAAGAGACCACATTATAAAATTCGTAAAATAAGTAGACATAAACAACTATACTTTAAAAAATAAACGTTAAAATCACTTGACCAATCCGACTCATTTAATATTATTGCCAAAAAACAAAATACTCTCTGTCAAAAAGAGATCCCATACCTAGTACAAAAAATCCATTTCACATAAAAGGTTTCAACAAATTCATTCGTCAGTTCTTTTTATTCCATTAATGCGATAAGTCTTGATTACAGGTGTCGTCGCTTACAATCGACTCGTATCAAAATAATCGATAAGCCGTCGGCTGTAATCGATACCGTATTGAATAAGTTCGATTGGTTTAACCGAACTTAACTACTTCCGCAGCGTCTGAACTCAGGCAAAACCACACACGTTTTATACAAAGTTTGTTTGGGCATATTCTTGTTTTGCATTATTTCGTTTGGTAATTTTTTTATTTTTTGACCATGACGAAACTGCAACAATATATTTTTGGAGGTAACTGAAACTATTTTAGGATAAACGTGTTTATGGCAACTAAAATTAGAAGAAAAGTATGTTTTATAAACTAATTATATAAATTGTGGGCTCTAGGACTAATAAACTAATAGGTGAAAAAACAATTAAATAAGTGTATAAGTGATGTTTATAAGAAGCTTGTTATGAATTTTGATATTTTAAGAGACTGTTTATGAGACAAAAGGTAATCCCATTCCTTTATTTGTATTTAATGAACTAAAATAATTTTATGATATTTTAATATTATGATGAAACATATTGTATAATAAATAAATAATTAACTTAAAAATAGGCATATTAACTGCCAATTAGTATGTCCGTAACTAGTCTATTACTATCTACCTACCCACTATTGGCTTTCTTAGTCCTTATTAAATAGATGATCTACAGAGTAAAGTTAATTTTTTTTAAATTTTGACTACAGTCACAGTATAATAGTCGAAGAGCTATGAAGCTTTTTAGTCGGTAATTCTTTATTAATCAATATTCCTGTGTAGCAATTAGTCTTTATCAGAAAATTGTAACAAAAAGAAACTATACATTTTTCTTTGTAAAATGCTGCGCCTATAGAATATAAGTTAGACTGTTGATATAGTATAAAAATAAAATATCTGAACGCTGGAGACATTCTCGCTCCGATCGCCACGCGGTGCGGACGTGCAAGACCCAGTTCTCCGTTGATCGGTCCTTTCCCGCTATTCCGTGGCGCTCAGTCTACTGACGTCACAGTTTAGCGTGTTGGTTCCGTGCTACGGTTTTCAAGGTTTTTCTACTCCGTCTGAGTGCTTTCGAAGTGCGATTTTTCTTTGCGACTAAGCCCCTTAGTCTTCAAAGTGCTGTGCTAAGTTGTGTTGTGCTTGTGCTGAGTGCAGTGTTGTGCCCAGCGTAAGTAGTCTGGTTTCAGTGCAAAGGATACTTAACGGTGACAACGAGTTTGTACTGAACCAGTACTTTTTATTTTTATTTATTTCTCTTCTCTATTTTATTTATTTTTCTCCTATTTTCATATTTATTTTTATCATATTTGTGTGTTCTTGTGTGTATTTGTCCTTTCTGTCGGTAAAGGTTGACCCTAACGCGGTCAACTCTTTACCTGCGTACCCTTTTTTAGGTTTCTAGGTAGCGGCCTTCGGCGTACTACGGTTAGTTTTTAAGTTATTCTCCCCAGCCCCCCTACCGCTGGAAGGGAGGTTTGCCGCTAGGGTTGCTAGGTTTTTATTTAGGAACTCTAGGCATTTGTTATTTAATTAGGTGCTAGGTCTGCTAGGGGACCTAGGCATACTTTATATATTTATATATTACATATTCAAGCCCTCCAATGGACCTTGTAAGCGTTCTTAGGTCGTTCGCCCAGGCGCTCGCGGCGTCCGGTTGCCCCATCCCAGATGACGTACTAACGCAGGCCTTACAGGCTACTATCGCGTCCCCGGCCCCTCAGGCCTCAACCCCGGCCCCTCAGGCCTCAACCCCGGCCCCTCAGGCCTCAAACCCGGCCCCTCAGGCCTCCGACGTCCAGACCCCTCAGGTCTTCAGCTCTCCCGCGTCTCCCGCCTCGTCCGAGATGGACTGCGAATCGGTCGCATCCTCTCACGCGTCGCGTCGTAAGCGTACCGCTCCCGGGAGCGACTCCGAACCCGCGTCTGATACGTCGTCAGATGCCGTCACCCTAACCGGCTCTCCTGAGCCCGCGTTTCAACTTGTCGCCAAGCGCTCCAAGAAGTGCTCTAAGAAAGTTTCGGTATCTTCAATACCCGAGCCCTCCCCGGTGTCTTCAACACCAGCCCCCGCGCCGTTAAAATCGCTCGTAGTAACCGCGTCTCCGTCGGTCACATCGAAGCCAGCGACGCGCTGCGCTCCCGTCCCGCCGAAGCCTCAGCTCCCTCCACCCGTATTCCTGCGTGAAAAAGCGCGCTGGACCGCGGTCTCAAACTTGTGCAAAGAGCACAAAATTAATTACTTAAAAGCCGCCAACGCTGGCGATACAATCAAAATTCAAGTAGCGACCGTCGACGACTTCCGCGCGTTTACCAGGCTACTATCATTAAATCAAATCGCGTATCACACCTACGCCCTAGGAGGAGCGTAAGATCCGCGCTGTACTACGGGGCGTCCCGTTCGAACTCAGTAACGAAGACATTCTCGATGACCTTAAGTCTCAGGGTTTCCCGGTCACAGCAGTGCACAAGATGCACTCCAACCGCGGTAGGCGTTTTCCCTTAGCTTTAGTAATCCTGTCAAATACTCCCAACTCGAAGGAGATTTTCAAAGAGGCTCGCACAATCTGCGGACTCTCGAACATCTCCGTCGAGCGTCCCAACCCCCGCGGTCACCCTGGGCAGTGCCACCGCTGCCAGCTATATGGCCACGCAGCGGCTAACTGTTCAGCTCCCCCCAGGTGCGTAAAGTGCTTGGATCCTCACTTCACTAAGGAGTGCACTCGCACTCCCGAATCCACTTCCCCCCCTGCCTGTGTGCTGTGCGGCCAGTCCGGCCACACAGCTAACTACAGGGGTTGCCCGCGCGCTCCACGCTCCACCACCAATAGGGTCGCGCCTAAACCGGCGCCGCCGCTCACTCCTGCTAACTTCCCGCCGCTGCGCAACCGGGGTCCCCCGGAAGCAAAGCCCGTTCAGCCGACGCCTACTCCGGTTCTGTCTTGGAGGCAGCGTCCGGCCGTCCCGCCTGCACCTTCCCGACCCATCCCAGCTCCCGTAGCTCCCGTAGGGCCGCGTCCCGCTCCGTCTTCTGCACCTCAGTCGTCGTTGGCTGAGGACATGAAGACCGTATTCGACGTCATCCAAAACGTAGACATTAATGAAATTTCCATACTCGCACGCAAACTGCGAGCCGCCCGCTCTCCTCAAGAGCGTTTATTCGCGTTAGCCGAGCATCACTCGCTCCTAAATTCGTTGTAAATTCTTTATTTTTGTATAAATTCGTAAATAAGTAAATTATAATGTCTAGACCCGCGAATCCCGCGTCCTGCCGTATCAAACCCAAGGGCTTATCCCTAATATCTTTTAACGTTCGTAGCCTAAGCACCAACCTTCCCGAGCTCAAACTGTTCCTTCAGAACAACGACCCAGATCTTTTACTTCTCCAGGAGACATGGCTCACTCCTAATCGCTCCAGGGGATTCGCTATTCCTAAGTACGCGTTTACACGTAACGATAGGCCTAACTGCGACGGTTTCGGCGGCACTGCTATCTACTACAAAAGAGGATTCCATTGCTGTCCTCTCCCTACCCCTCCTCTCCTCAACATGGAAGCCACCGTATGTAGATTGGCTATGACTGGTCATCCAACCATCATCATAGCTTCAGTCTACATACCCTCTGGCACCAAACCTATCCGCAGCGACTTTGAGACCATTCTCGCCCTCGGCCGTTCAGTCATTATGTTCGGAGACTTCAACTCCAAACATACTGACTGGACGTGCCTATCAACCAACCAAAGCGGTATAGCTCTCCTCGACATCACCAACTTACTCGACTTAGACGTCGTCTCCCCTATCACTCCCACTCACTATCCCGACAACCCGAACCACTCTCCTGACATCCTCGACTTTGCAATCGTCAAACATATCAACCTCGACCTCAGGTCTATCGAACCGCTCGATGACCTAGGTTCTGACCACCGCCCCGTCTCCCTCGTGCTAGGACCGCCTAACGATAACGTCACTTCTCCAAAAACTTTTACCGACTGGAAAGGTTTTAAAAATACGATAGTTGAAAAATGACCTTAGAGGCCCCAAACTCTCCGCTCGCGATCTCGCCCGATCAATTAGATAGCCCGGATAAAATAGATTCGTTAGTAAATTCTCTCACTGATGCTATGAACTCAGCCATCAGTGTAAACGAAAAGGTTGCTAAGAAAGGCAAACCCACGCTTCCCTTAGCCATTAGCAATCTTATTAAAGCTAAGAACGCGGCTCTCCGGAGAGCCAAGAAATATCCCACGCCCGCCTATAGAACAGCTGCGAATCAGCTACAACGCAAAGTTAGATCTCGCCTCGCGGAACTCCGAGACGCCCAGATGAACGATCTCATGGCGAATATCTCCCCGTCCCACCAAGCGTATTATCGAATGGCCCGAGCCTTACGCGTAGACGCCGCCTCTCACGTCCCTCCTCTCACTCGTCCCGATGGCTCTATCGCCTACGAAGACGAAGAGAAAGCCGAATGCTTCGCTGACAGCGTTGCGTCTCAATGCTCGCCCAGCACGCAACCCGCGAATCCCACTCACATCAAAGCGGTGGAGGACGAAGTTCTCCGTAGAAACTCTCTCCCCATCACCGCCGACCCCGTCACAGTCTCTAATGATGAAATCTCGCTTCTCATCAAAAGTCAAAAGTCCAAAAAGGCTCCGGGTGCGGATGGTATTTCCAACCACGCACTTAAGCACCTGCCTCAACAGGTGCTTACCTTGTTAGCTATCATTTTCAATGCCTGCTTCGACCTTAGCTACTTTCCAAAAGCTTGGAAAGAAGCGACAGTCATAGGCATACCCAAGCCGGGTAAACCTCTTAATATCCCGGCTAATCACAGACCCATCAGCCTCCTCAAGGCAATGTCTAAACTTCTCGAGAGAGTCATACTCTCTCGAATGCGGAACCATCTGTTTCCAACGGACGGCGATCCTCTCATAATTCCCCACCAGTTCGGCTTTCGCGCTAAGCACTCCTGCCCTCAGCAAGTCCATCGAATCGTCGAGTACATACTCGACGGCTTCTATCCGAAACGAAAGAAAACGATCGCAGTTTTCTTTGACGTAGCCAAGGCTTTCGACAAAGTCTGGCACAGCGGTCTCTTTTATAAACTCTATAAAATAGGCTTACCGGCTCGCCTAGTTAGGATAATCGCGTCGTTTCTCAAAGACCGCACGTTTCGTTTCAAACATGAAGGCACGCTCTCCGCGCCTCGTCCCATAAAGGCTGGAGTCCCTCAAGGCTCAGTCCTCGCCCCTCTTTTGTATTCCGTATACACTAACGACATTCCCATTCCATCGAAAGTCGTCGAACTCGCTCTCTTTGCCGACGACACCGCCCTTTACACCAAAGGCCGCAGAGCCTCGGGTCTCGTCACCAGACTTCAAAAGGCTGTAAACACCCTCGGTGCTTGGTTCAAAAAATGGCGTATCGATGTGAACCCAGAGAAGAGCGCTGCGGTTTACTTCGACTACAGACGCAGTCGTATCCCCGACAATCTCCAATTGAGAATGCAAGGCACTCCCATCCCCTGGAAGCGCAGTACTAAATATTTAGGCGTCATCTTAGACCAGACGCTTTCTTTCAACCCTCACGTCGATAGAGTAACGAAACTTGTACGTTTTTACCTAGGCCGGCTTTACAGTATGTTAGGTAGAAAAAGTAAAATGTCCTTCAGAAATAAACGTACGCTTTACAAGGTCTGCGTTAGACCAGTCATGTCATATGCTTCGCCAGTCTTTGCCCACGCCAATCCCTCCGTCCTGCACAAGCTGCAGGTGGTTCAAAACCTCTTCTGTCGCAGGGCCACAAACGCACCTTGGTACGTGCGCAATGCGGACCTGCACAGAGATCTTGAACTACCTACAGTTCAACAGTACCTAAAAACACTCTCAGAATCGTTCTTCAAACGCGCCGAATCCCATCCCAATCCACTAGTTCGAAATTCAGTCTCTTATACTGCTCCTGTCTTAGATTCGGTATACAAAGTCGCTAGACCGAGAAACGCGCACACAAGCGAACGTACGCAATTAACTTTAGATCTCGAGGCCCTTCAGGCCGCAAATTCTAATTCTAACGTAAATTCTAATTCTAACCTAAATCTGAATTAATGCAAATTTAATTTTATTGTCAATTTTTAATGTTTATTATTTACTTTTCATTTGTTTTGAGCACCTTCAGTGCTATGTAAAACCCAGCGGGTGACCCCTTAAGGGCCCCGCTAGCGCGGCCTCTTTCTCCAATTGGCCGTCGCTCAGATGAAGGCTGAGTGGCAAAAATGCACGAGCCGACAGGGGGTTTTTAGTGGGTATGGTTCTGGTAGGCGTCGGGACGAGTCCCACATAACTTTGGAATCGCGCCAGAGTATGCGTCAGAGCATTTTTATCCTCCTGCTCTTCCCGCGGAGGGGAACAAAAAAAAAAAAAAAAAAACGCTGGAGACGAACGACATTCTCGCTCCGATCGCCGTCCAGTGCGGACGTGCAAGACCCCGTTCTCAGTTGTTGGGTCCTTTCCCGATATTCCGTGGTGCTCAGTCTACTGACGTCACGGTTTAGCGTGTTGGTTCCGTGCCACGGTTTTCAAGGTCTTTCTACTCCGTCTGAGTGCTATCGAAGTGCGATTTTTCTTTGCGACTAAGCCCCTTAGTCTTCAAAGTGCTGTGCTAAGTTGTGTTGTGCTTGTGCTGAGTGCAGTGTTGTGCCCAGCGTAAGTAGTCTGGTTTCAGTGCAAAGGATACTTAACGGTGACAACGAATTTGTACTGAACCAGTCCTTTTTATTTTTATTTTATTTCTGTTCTCTATTTTATTTATTTTCTCCTATTTTCATATTTATTTCTATCATATCTGTGTGTTTTCGTGTGTATTTGTCCTTTCCGTCGGTAAAGGTTGACCCTAACGCGGTCAACTCTTTACCTGCGTACCCTTTTTATAGGTTTCTAGGTAGCGGCCTTCGGCGTACTACGGTTAGTTTTAAGTTATTCTCCCCAGCCCCCCTACCGCTGGTAGGGAGGTTAGCCGCTAGCGTTCGCTAGGTTTTATTTAGGAACCCTAGGCATTTGTTATATAAATAAGTGCTAGGTTTGCTAGGGAACCTAGGCATACATTATATATTACATATTGTAATTCCAAGCCCTCCAATGGACCTTGTTAATATTCTTAGGTCATTCGCTCGCTGCGTCCGGCGTAAGCATACCCGCTGACGTACTAGCGCAGGCCTTACAGGCATCTATTGCGTCCCCGGCCCCTCAGGCCTCTAACGTTCAGACCCCTATAGTATAGGTGACCCCTAGGTGTATAGCTCTCCCGCGTCTCCCGTTCCATCCGATATGGACTGCGCGTCGGTCTCATCCTCGCGCTTATCTCGTAGGAAGCGTACCGCTCCCGGGAGCGATTCAGACTCCGCCGCGTCCGAAGCTTCGTCGGTCGCCGCCACCTTAACCGGCTCTCCTGAGCCCGCGTTCCAGTTAGTAGCCAAACGCTCGAAGAAGCGTTCGAAAAAAGCCGCGGTGTCTTCAACACCCGAGCCAACCCCGGTGTCTTCTACACCCGCCCCCGCGCCCCTCATGTCACTCGAAGTGACCGCGTCTCCGTCGGTCCCGTCTAAGCCAGCATCGCGCTGCGCTCCCGTCCCATCGAAGCCTCAGCTCCCTCCGCCCGTCTTCCTCCGCGATAAAGCGCGCTGGACCGCGGTTTCTAACCTGTGCAAAGAGCACAAAATCAATTACCTCAAGGCAAATAACGCAGGCGACACTATAAAAATCCAAGTCGCGACTATCAACGACTTCCGCGCGATCACTCGTTTACTTTCGCTTAAACAAATCGCGTACCACACTTACGCCCTCCCGGAGGAGCGTAAGATCCGCGCAGTACTACGGGGCGTCCCGTTTGAACTCAGTAATGAAGACATTCTCGAGGACCTTAAGTCCCAGGGCTTCCCGGCTGTAGCAGTGCACAAGATGCACTCTAACCGCGGTAGGCGCTTTCCGTTAGCTTTAGTTATCTTGTCTAATTCTCCGAACTCGAGGGAGATCTTCAGAGAGGCTCGCACAATCTGCGGACTCTCGAATATCTCCGTCGAGCGTCCCAACCCCCGTGGTCACCCTGGGCAGTGCCACCGCTGCCAGCTCTACGGCCACGCAGCGGCTAACTGCTCAGCTCCCCCCAGGTGCGTTAAGTGCCTGGATCCTCATATAACGAAGGAGTGCACTCGCACTCCCGAATCCACTTCCCCCCCTGCCTGTGTGCTTTGCGGCCAGTCCGGCCACACAGCTAACTACAGGGGTTGCCCGCGCGCTCCGCGCTCCACCGCCAAGAGGGTCCCGCCTAAACCGGCGCCGCCGCTCACTCCCGCTAACTTCCCGCCGCTGCGCAACCGGGGTCCCCCGGAAGCAAAGCCCGTTCAGCCGACGCCTACTCAGGCTTTGTCTTGGAGGCAGCGTCCGGCCGTTCCACCTGCACCTTCCCGACCCATCCCAGCTCCCGTAGCTTCCGTAGGGCCGCGTCCTTCTCCGTCATCCGCACCTCAGTCGTCGTTGGCTGAGGACATGAAGACCGTGTTCGACGTTATCCAAAACGTCGATATTAACGAAATTTCCGTGCTCGCACGCAAACTGCGAGCCGCCCGCTCTCCTCAAGAGCGTTTATTTGCTTTAGCCGAGCATCACTCGCTTCTAAGTTCATTATAAATTTATTCTTTTTTTTTATTTTTATATAAAATCGTAAATAAGTAAATTTTAATGTCTAGACCCGCGAATCCCGCGTCCAGTCGTATTAAACCCAAGGGCTTATCCCTAGTATCTTTTAACGCTCGTAGCCTTAACACCAACCTTCCCGAGATTAAACTGTTCCTTCAGAACAAAGAACCTGACTTATTCCTTCTCCAGGAGACATGGCTTACTCCAAACCGTTCCAGGGGATTCGCTATACCTAAGTACGCGTTTATTCGTAACGATAGGCCCAACTCCGATGGTTTCGGCGGCACCGCTATATATTACAAAAGAGGCTTCCACTGCTGTCCTCTCCCTACCCCTCCTCTCCTCAACATGGAAGCCACTGTGTGTAGATTGGCTATGACTGGTCATCCGACCATCATCATAGCTTCAATCTACATACCTAGTGGTACCAGACCAATCCGCAGCGACTTTGAGGCCATTCTCGCCCTCGGCCATTCAGTCATTATGTTCGGAGACTTTAACTCCAAACATACTGACTGGACGTGCCTATCGACTAACACCAGCGGTATCGCTCTCCTCGACATCACTAACTCCCTTGACCTAGACGTCATATCCCCCATCACTCCCACTCACTATCCCAACAACCCGTCCTACTCTCCTGACATCCTCGACTTTGCAATTATCAAGCGAATCAATCTTGATCTAAGGTCTATCGAACCGCTCGATGACCTAGGCTCCGACCATCGCCCCGTTTCCCTCGTGCTAGGACCGCCGAACGATAACGTCTCATCTCCTAAGACCTTTACCAACTGGAAAGGTTTTAAAAATACGTTAGTTTCAGCCTTAGAGGCTCCGAACTCTCCACTCGCGATCTCTCCCGAACAATTAGATAGCCCGGATAAAATCGATTCATTAGTAAATTCTCTCACTTATGCTATCAACTCAGCCATCAGTGACAACGAAAAGGTTGCTAAGCAAGGCAAACCCACGCTTCCCTTAGCCGTTAGCAATCTTATTAAAGCTAAGAACGCGGCTCTCCGGAGAGCCAAGAAATATCCCACGCCCGCATATAGAACAGCTGCGAATCAGCTTCAACGTAAAGTTAGGTCTTGCCTCGCGGAACTCCGAGACGCTCAGATGAACGACCTCATGGCGAATATCTCTCCATCCCACCAAGCGTACTATAGCATGGCCCGAGCCTTACGCGTAGACACCGCCTCTCACGTTCCTCCTCTCACTCGTCCCGATGGCACTACTGCCTTTGAAGTTGAAAAGAAAGCCGAATGCTTCGCTGACAGCATTGCCGCACAATGCTCGCCCAGCACGCAACCTGCTGATCCCTCACACATCCAAGCGGTGGAGGACGAAGTCCTTCGCAGAGACTCTCTCCCCATCACCGCCGACCCTGTCACAGTCTCTAATGACGAAATCTTGCTTCTCATTAGGAATCAAAAGTCCAAAAAGGCTCTGGGTGCGGATGGAATTTCCAACCACGCACTTAAGCACCTACCTCAACAGATGCTTACCTTGTTAGCTATCATTTTCAATGCCTGCTTCGACCTTAGCTACTTTCCAAAAGCTTGGAAAGAAGCGACAGTCATAGGCATACCCAAGCCGGGTAAACCTCTTAATATCCCGGCTAATCACAGACCCATCAGCCTCCTCAAGGCAATGTCTAAACTTCTCGAGAGAGTCATACTCTCTCGAATGCGGAACCATCTGTTTCCAACGGATGGCGATCCTCTCATTATTCCCCATCAGTTCGGCTTTCGCGCTAAACACTCCTGCCCTCAGCAAGTCCACCGAATCGTCGAGTATATACTTGACGGTTTCTATCCACGTCGTTATAAAACAGTCGCGGTTTTCTTTGACGTAGCCAAGGCTTTCGATAAAGTCTGGCACAGCGGTCTCGTTTATAAACTCTACAAGGCAAAAATGCACGAGCCGACAGGGGGTTTTTAGTGGGTATGGTCCTGGTAGGCGTCGGGACGAGTCCCACATAACTTTGGAATCGCGCCAGAGTATGCGTCAGGGCATTTTTATCCTCCTGCCCTTCCCGCGGAGGGGAACAAAAAAAAACGCTGGAGACTGAGTGACGACAAAATAAAAATAAAATCTATTTTATATGAAAAGATACGAAATGAGACTCGTTTGTTTCGTGACTTGATATAAAAAGAAGCTATAGTTATTCATGTTATTTTTAGCCAGTAAAATTTGTAACTCAAGTAGCTAACTTCAATGAACCAACACGGTGAACGGAAGATTCATTAAACTTTAGAATCCGATATACTGCACACAAGTGACAATAAATACACCTAAATAAATTACTGGATTATGTAATTGTTTATAATGTTGACATAAAAAATATGTCTTTGGATTCAAAAACTGCTCATATATTTATTATTGGATTGTGTTCGTAGCTTTCTTTGCTTTTCCTGTAAGAATCGAATATGATTTTGGTATAGACCACGTTATTTTATTTGTAAAGTTATCTTCATGAGTTTTATGCATAAATAATAGCTTTAAAACCTTGATGAGAGTTATGTAAATTTTGGTCTAAAGTGAAATTTTTACGGTCGGTGAATTAAGACCTAAATTTTCAAACAGATGACTTCATGGTTCCTAAGTAGGCCTCAATAATGCGTCACACTCTCAGCTTTTATAAACATAACTCTATAAAAAAATTCTTGTAATAAAAAAAAAATTAATACTTCTAAAACTATAAAAAGTCGCGGAACATACATGGGGTGATTCAGATACCCCAAGACATGAGAAACTTAATTTGTTTTTAATACCAATGTTATGGCCTCCTTGTACCTAGCCATTCAGAAAGTTTTGCGAAAGAAAGTTTTTGTGGAACGCTGGTTAATTTATTTTGAAAATTGATTATTTAAAAGTAAAAATATATCAGGTCATTACATATGAAATTGGCGTTTTGTAAGGGAGGAAAATAAAGTTAATTTTTTTTAAATATAATATATTTATTTAATCAAAGAATGTACCATTGCTATCTATACACTTTTGCCATCTCATAGGTAGTTCATTGATCCCTTTAATAAAAAACGATCGGACGGGAATCAATAAAATATTTGAAGGCGCTTTGAACTGCCCCATCGGAGTTGAATTCTGTTGGAACAAGGTCCGGGGAATACGGTGGATGTCTTAGACATTCCAATTGAAGCAACTCTAATTTGGTAGCCGTCTGTTGTGCAGTGTGTGGTCTAGCATTGTCCTGAAGCAGCAGTGGCCTAGAGCGATTGACTAGCCTCCGTTGTTTAGCAGCTAGCTTTTCCATCTTGGTTTGCAGTTGCTGACAATAGACATCTGCCGTAATCGTTTGGCCAGATTTTAGAAAGCTGTAGTGAATGACACCGGCGCTAGTCCACCAAACGCTCATAAGTACCTTTTTTGAATCAAACTGTCACGTAATGAGGGACCCTCCTTGAAGGATCCGTCGCCACTAAAACCGTCCTGCGGGAGTGGAATAAAACAGGTGAGTACCAGGAATATAAAGTTAGATTTAATATATCAGAGAAGTTAATTGACAAGGATATTTACAAAAAGATTATTTACATTAAATTTAAGAAATAAAATACTAAACAAGGTGACTCGAGGTGTGTCCGGGTATCGTGGATGGAGACGAGGCGTGAGCAGGTGAGGCAGGAGCGGGGACATAAGGGTGAGCCAGCTGGCACGCAAAGCTGGCTACCTTTCTTTTTTTTTTGTTTCCCTCCACGGGAAGGGCAGGAGGATAAAAAATGCTCTGACGCATACTCCGCGCGCGCGATCGGAGTTATGTGGGACTCGCTCCGAGCCTACCAGAACCTCTACCCACGTCAGAATTTGAATTTACGTTAGAATTAGAATTTGCGGCCAGAAGGCCTTCGAGATCGGCTGACAGCTGAAGAGTACGCTTGCGCATTCCTAGGCCTAGCGACTTTGAACTTCAAATCTAAGATAGGAGTAGTATATGAGACTAAATCACGAACTAGAGGATTGGGATGGGTTTCGGAGCGTTTGAAGAACGCTTCAGAGAGTGTTTTGAGGTGTTGTTGTACAGTAGGCAGTTCAAGATCTCTGTGCAAGTCCGCGTTGCGCACGTACCACGGTGCGTTTGTGGCCCTGCGGCAAAAGAGGCTTTGAACTACCTGCAGTTTGTGCAGGAGGGAGGGTTTGGCGTGGGCAAAGATTGGCGAGGCATATGTCATGACGGGTCTAACGCAGACCTTGTAAAGTGTACGTTTGTTTCTGAAAGATATTTTACTTTTTCTACCTAACATGTTATTTAGGCGGCCTAGGTAGTGACGGGCCGGCTGCCTTCGATAAGTGTGGGCTTTTATAATAAAATCATGTTCTGTCGAAGCTGTTCTCATTAGTTCTTATTTGTGAGGGCGCTACTGTAGTCATGTTCATTGCCATGATTCATCGCCGCCTTGAGTTACATTTTTCGTAAAGTAAGCATGATGTGCGGTTGCCTTAAGGTACATAACAACCTCTTTGGTTTATTTTACATTATTTCAAAAATTCCAATTTGACAAAGTCATCAACATCAACTAAATTGTCTAAGTGATATGACAAATATTTTTATTTACAACGAAAAATACAATTATACAATTAAAACGCATATTTATACAGGGTACAAGCTACCTGACTCTGAAGCTACCTGACGCTGAAGCTGTCTCATGCAGAAGCTACCTGAAGCTGCCTCATGTCGAAAACCCCGACATTGACGCCTGATCCTGCTCCTGCTGCTGACCCTGATGATCCTGCCTACCACCTCCTCCTGCCTGATGATCCTGCCTAACACCTCCTCCTGCATGCTGATCCAACCTGCTCCTCCTATTCCTGCACGCGCCAGAGCGCCAGTCGGCGCCTGAGCGTCTCCACTGACCCTGCACGCGCCTAAGTGCCTTCACCGTGGAAGCCTTTGCGGCGACCCCTTCGACTAAGTCATGTCCCTGACAGTTTAAAAAAAAACTTTTATTACGTGACAAATTTGCATTTGGGGCAGGATTTGGCTTTTGCCAGGGTTCAACCATTGCAATGAGCGTTTCCGAATGTCGTACAGGAGCCTTTTTTCATCACAGGTAATGATTTGAATTAAAATCCTTTCATTATTGTGCCGGTTGAGTACTGTAACGCAGCAGTCGACGCGCGTTTGTCGGTTTGCTGCATTTAATTCATGAGGTAGCTCTCTCAAGCTTTTTCACCTTCCCAATTTGCTTCAATTGGATTCAAACAATTTTGTCACTAACACCGCAGCCTACAGCTAACTCGGACGTGGTTTGCGATCGATCTGCTTCCACTATAGCCTTCAATTCTTTATTATCCACTTTGGTCTCCGGCCGTCCACGGGGCTTGTTCTGCAGGTCGAAATTTCCAGAACGAAAACGTTGGAACCAAAAACGCACTGTGTTTTCTTTTGTGACACCGCCGCCATACACAGCATTAATACTTCCAGCCGTTTCTGCAGCCCTGGTGCCACGGTGGAACTCGTACTCGTAATTAACGCGATATTTCAAGTTTTCCATTTTGTGAACGAAGTGACGCAAAGGAAAAACCAAAAGAGGCAAAAAAAATGAATTACGGTTTTCGAAACACAAATACGTGAGTAAATAGCTGTATAAATTTGAAATTGGAATTCTCCACCAAAGAGACAAAATTTTTCGTACAAAATTTTTTGGATTTATATACATTCTATCAAAATCAAAGGTTGAGTCAGTTGAGTAAGTTTTAGGATTTCGCCCTTAAAGTAGCTACATTTGGAAAGCTGTGAGAAGTTGAGCACTTGAAATCTGATATATGAATTGTCTCACTAGATTTTTTTTGCTGCCGAAGCACCCTCGCAGGAGGCAGGTGGAAGATGCGTCATGCATACCGCCCGCAGGAAAATACCGTCCTCTACGGGGGGTTTTGTGAGACTCACCAGAATGGCACCTACCCACTAAAAACCACCTCTTGGCTGTGGTAAGATTTTACCGTTAGCCTTCATCGGAAGCGACACCCGTCGGGAAGTGGGCGCGCTGGCGGAGGCCCGCTAGCGGGTCTTCCACCTGTAGTGAAAGTTGCACTGAAGGTGCTCAAAGGGACATGAGTTGGTGGCCGTTCTGGGCAGCCTCCGGTGAAGCCGGGGCTGCGCAGAGGTCGACTGAAGCTTGATTTAGGGATCAATTCATTTAAATGAACCTATAATGAATTGAGAAGGGAACTATGCTCCGCCAGAGCTAGCAGACGCTCTGTCGGAGAACGTGAAGCCCTAAGTTTACGGGCTAGGACTGAAATCTCCCTAACATCAACACTTTTGATAGCGTCGCAGACGATACGCATATCGTCTGCTACGGAGGGTTGAGGAGTGGTATTGGATGGGCGAGGAGCCGGGATGGGATTCGCTAGTTCAGCGGGGCGGTGCCTGCAGTTATCTGGAGCAGGCTTGGGCTGTGTAGGCTTTGCAGCCAGAGGAACCCGGCTACGCAGCGGCGGAAAGTTTTCCTGAGAAAGGGGCGGGGCATGTTTGGGTGCCGCCCTCTTAGTATTGGAGCGCATACAACGGGGTGCATGAGGGCAGCCCCTGTAGTTTGCGGTGTGGCCGGACTGACCACAAAGCACGCAATCGGGAGGAGAGGGAGTTTCAGGAGTGCGATTGCACTCCTTAGTGAAGTGAGGGACCAGGCACTTGACGCACCTGGGTGGGGCGGCGCAGTTAGCCGCCGCGTGCCCGTACAACTGGCACCGATGGCACTGGCTGGGATGACCGCGGCGATGAGGCGCCTCGATCGAGATCCCAGAGAGGCCGCATATGGTGCTAACCCCTTTCAGGATCTCCCTGGACTTAGGAACGTTGGTGAGTACCACCAAAGCGAGAGGGTGACGCCTTCCGTACTTGCTGTGCATTTTATGCACCGCAAGTGCCGGGAAGCCTTGGGACTGCAGATCCTCTAGGATAGCCTCGTTCGATAATTCGAACGGGACTCCCCTGAGTACCGCTCTGAACTTACGCTCTTCTGGGAGAGCGTAAGTGTGGTAAGCATGTTGCTTACCGGTGAGGAGCTTAGTCAAAGCTCGGAAATCGTCTATCGACGAGACAGTGATTTTTATAGAATCACCCGAGTTGGTCGCTCGGGTGTAGAGGATCTTGTGCTCTTTGCACAAAGTCGAGACCTCGGACCATTTACCCTTTTCCCGAAGGAATACGGGTGGTGGGACCTTAGACTTGACTGAAGCCGTGTTAGGGGGTGGGGTCACAGTGAGTGACATCAATGGGGCCGGGGCGGGTGCAGTAGGCGCCGGGGTAGCTGGCGTTGTGATCGCCACGGAGGGTGTTGAAGACACCGGGACGGGCGTTGAGGACGCCGGGGTCTTGTTTCGAGCGCTTCTTAACAATGGTGAAAGAATGTGGCTCAGAGCCAGTTGGGGTGGCGTCCGAGGATGACTCGGTCGCGGGCGCGCGCTTGCGGCGTGAAGGGGCGTCTACTTCGCACTCCATGTCACTGGAGGAAGGGGACGCGGGAGGGCCTAAAACCAGAGGGGTCTGAGGGACGGAGGTGACCTGAGAGATCAGTGGGGCCAGAATGGGGAAATGAGTGCCAAGTAGTTGGTAAATTACTTGGGGATCATTGGAGCCTGCGGCGGCGACGCCTGCGGAGAATTGTTGAAATGCTTCTAAAAAACTTTTTATATCCATTGCGGAGGGGTTAGGGAGGGACAATAATATATAAATATATATTCTATGAACCTACCAACGATGACTAACTTCCTAAAACCACCCTACACGCGGTAGGGCGGTTGGAGACGACGCAGATAACTTACTCGAACACGAAGACTCGAAGTCCTGGAACGCAGAGCTTGCCGGAGCGGCGACGGCGACGCAGGTCGGCGACGACGGGCTGCAGGCGACGAACGAAGATTCGTAGTGAAAACGACGGTTCTATGAAATTTAGGAAGACTGTGAAATTCAGGAGATACGGTACGAAAATCTTAGTCGTGAAAACGACCCGTGAAATTTGGGGTGCTCAACTAGTCGGGGACTAGAGAGCAGAAAATGCGTCTGCGATCGACGTGCGAACGAATCCGCACGCAAACCGAGACTGACTGTCACTAGACGTCAATAAGAACAAGTAATTGTCAATGTTGAGAAATAAATATTTGAATTTGAATTTGAATTAGATTAAATAAAACACTTTTAAACCTGATTTTATCGCGATTTATCATAATTTCACAATTTAACTCGATCTTACGGTAACTTTACTGTTGGTAATGTTACTGCGGCGACGAAGTGGTCTGAGGGCGTTCTCACGAAGAACCTCGACGATATGCTTGACTTCATCATCAAGGTGCTGGGATTCACAGATACCTTGTGCTCTCTGAAACAAAGAGGAGCCTACGGTAGAATATTGGCTCGGATGGTGGTGGAATTTCCTATATTAAACTGTATTTTAGTGGTAAGGGAATTAAGATGTTTTAGAAAGTGTCATCAACAGACCTTTTGTAGATCTTCGGCACAACAGGTACCATACGGAGTTCCCTCCTCAAAGTATTCCATGAAGATGTCAGCAACTACAGGGGATACTGGGGAACCTGAGGAATACCGTCGATTTGCAAATAGAACTCTTGCAACTCAGCATATCTCCCTCACCATTGTCTCACTAGAGCTTCAAGATTTGAGACTTTTAAGCGTGTTGAATGTTAAAGGTAGGAATTTTTCGTATTCTGCACACATATTTACATTCCATGCTTAACATAGACTAGTATCAGTCGCGCTTAGAGGCGTTAAATAATTTAATAAGAAGCTACTAAGTAAAGATTTTGCAAAGAAAATCTAGACTTAGGTATAGTAGATATTAAATACAGACTTGTTTAGCAAAATCTATTTTTATGTTAGCCTTAATAAAACGATTTGATGTATATAAGCGTGGCCTTAAGGCACTACTTGCGGCTTGTATCAAAACTACACAATTAATGTAAATTAAAATAAATTTACTTTTATTACTTACGATATTCATTATAGGTTAAACTTGTATTTATGTAAGTCTTCAGCATTAATCAAACTAATTCTTTTAATGATCACCCCCTGTCTTAAGGGTACATTTACGCATTACATTAAACCACTGAAAAAAGTATGACCTTTGCAGAAACATGTCATCTGTAATTACTTAAGGCACTCGCGTTCTAGGGACCCAAAGCAATAAATATTCTTTTTACAATAGTAATGTCGTTTTAGAAGATTATTAATTAAAGAAAAGTACATAATTATGTCCTTACTTATATAAATGCAAATTGATGTGTTTTTTTAATATTTTTGTGAGTAAAAGCATAGAATAGTAAGTATTGAGATACGTTATTACTGGTTCTATAAAACAAAAGATATTTTTTCTAAGCTAGCTTAAAATAAATGTTAGATTAATAATACTTTATTGCTCACAAAAGTAAGACAATAACAGTAAAGACATTCACAAAAACGTACCTAAATAGAATTTTAGCAAAGACGGTCTTCTTGCTAGCAGCGATTTCTTTCAGACAACCATTGAGTCAATGATATCTAGTAACTAAACGAATCGAACAAAGGCTGGCGTGCTGGTTTTTGCAATTAAAAGATTCTCTGTTTTCCGTACTGGTGCTTTACATTTGTTAAGATTGCGAGCTTTACATATCTTGATCATATCATACTTTACGAATTGGCTAGCCGTTTTACTAGTCATATTAAAATACGACATTATACGGTTCATTTTTGCGAAATTTGTATCTATCAAAAAAGAGACTTTATTTGTAACCCATAGCCAAAAAAAATTTTTGCCTTATGATAGTGGCAAAACTGATACATAAATAATTTAAATGATCAGAGTGCATATTCGTCATGAAGGTCAAAAACCTCTATCTTAAAGATATCTTACAGATAGAGGTTTAAGCTTCTAGATACGCAATACGACTTTGTAAATGAACATGTAGGCATATTTACACTTAATATAATTCTTAAGCTAAGAGGTCTTCATAGCACTCAATTTTTTTACTTCCATTCTGCTGTAAATGTTATACCTACAACAATAATATAAGCTTACATCAATAATTTGTTATAATACATAAAAAGTTCGTACTTTTATTTGTCAGTAATTGAAACGTCTGCGTTACGTTACAGAGAAGTGCCTACCAGCAACTGCACTGACTGCCTCCAATTATCTGATTAAGAAATTAATTTGAACAAGTGCGAGTTCACATCGCTTTTCTGCGGGTTCCGTAGACCTCACGTACGACCTATGTTCAGTGCCCTCTTACCTTACATGACGATTATACATACATTAAGAGTAAACACCTTTTTTTATCACACAAATCTCTGATATACATAACTTAATAGAAAAATGGGGTTTAAAGACATGAAGCCGATCTTATGCCCTTAATTTCTATGGATTTGTTCCAAAAAAAGGCTAAGGCCAAGTAGGCCATGCTTGTTTTACTATTTTCCTAGCCGGCAAACGAACACGTGATCCTCCTGATGGAAAGTGGCACCCGCCCCATGGACATCATTCAAGGTATTATTCATTTTGCTGATTATTTTATCAACTTTAACCGGAACCCAACAATGCAACCGTGTTTATAATGGTGATAGAAATAGGACTGTATGTAGTACCGCCCTAGATGAGATAGATCTTAACAAGAAAAACTTAACGGCAATGTCGTGCCACTGTGATCTATACAATAAAAGGTTAAATAACAAAGACATTTTCTCGTGCTCCCTTTCCACCTATAAAGTTTATGTAAGAAATGCTTTATAATTAGAATTCTTAGTTATAAAACCATCACTGTCATTTACATTTAACTAAACTAAAAAAATTTTTTTTCCAATTTCATTTTAATCTCACAAAAATGTAACAGCTCAATATACAATCATGACATGTTCTCAGTTAGACCATCCAAGGGAACAATTGTAATTGTAAAACTATCTATCTGTCAAATTCTTACTTGTATCTTTTGTTTCTGTTGTGTCTCCTTTGTAATAAATAAATAAATAAACTATTAGCTTTATTTCGAGGAGATCTTTTAATGTTCGTTTTTTTCTTAGTAAACGCAACCCTAAATACTAAAGGAACTGTGCTATTACGTATAAAATATACGCGAGGAAGAGTATAAAGAAGTCACAACTAATTACTGAAACCTCATCAGGGTCCGTTGAAACGAATCCCAAGCCAATTTAGACGTGAAATATTATTAGTTAATTTCTTGTTGACTTTTTTATTAGGTATGCTACGAATAATTTTTGAAAAAGTAGTCATAATTGCGTAAAAATGTTGTAAAGCGTGATTAAATACGAGTAAAGAAAAAAGCATCTTTCTATCTGGTGGGATAAACATAAGTGCCCTTATTAATGAATATAAATTACACAAGTTTAGACTACCCAGTAGTTTTGAACCCTTTCGGTTGGTGTATTGCCTGTTACGAATTTTGTGTTACGATATCACAATAAATTGTCTATAGTCTTGTAATTGATTTGTAAATCTTAGAGAAATAAAGATCTTAAACTATATACTAAAGTTACATGCACGAGTACAATAATTTAAAGAACAAAGAACTGTCATTAAAGAAATAAAGACTAGTCTAAATCACATCCACACAAATAACTAAATAAAAAATCTAAATAATTTCATTTAATTTCCAATCCGTTAATTTCCAAGCCGTTCATTAAAATTAACAATCAATACTCCAATTTCAGTCGTCGATACTAACAATTTTTAGGCAAAATATATCGATTTATAGTCAAAAATAAGTTATAAAAGCACTTGTTCCACAAGACAGAATTTATCAAGAAATTATTCTTGACATTAAAATGCCTTTTAGCTTGCAAATATTTTTACTTTTCTTTATTGGATGCCGGGATGCGTAGTGCCGTGCATTGTTTTATATTTGGATAGTATACATATAAGGTACCCCAGAGTAGTAGTAATGATAAAAAATACAGTAGCCTATCGTTATTATATTTATGTTTTTAAGATAGTTGCAAGGAAATTAATACTTGAAACATACACAATACAGAACTAGATTTACTTTTCGAAATTCACGATAATGTACTTATTCTTGACCTTACTACAAGAAAACGTATAACCTAGCTTAATTAAACTGTCAGTCCTTAATGACTATCGTTTTTAATTAATGTTATACATTTAAAAAGTATTTAAGTTACACCAGTTAAAGTTAAATACCTAACTTTTTGTAGTAAGGTTGTGTCTTTTGGTGCAGATCCTTAAACGAAAATAGCCCTATTTAAAAAATGTTACTAACATTTAAATTGTATCTAATAAATCGTATATTTAAATCATAAGCTGTAACCAAAAATCTCTACACTCCAGTCATATGCAAACTACAACGCTGAAACGACAGTACATCGAACTTGCACCATAAACCTAAACGTGTTAACACATAGCTTCCCACACTTATGCAAACACAAAATAAGCTATAACCCACTGAGTTTTCTATACTGTGGACCTTGTGTAGTGGTTGGTATTGTTACTCGAGCCTGTAAGTCGTGATGCGGTGCGACCTCGCAGCCTCGCACTTATCTAAGAGTTCTCACGAACGAACCTCCACGACTGTTTTGGATGCGAACAAGTTTGCCTGATTAGAAATGCCTTTTTTTTCTTGTGATATATTTTTATGTAGATAATTTTTAGGTTAATTATTAAAAACAACACATAACAATGGTCTACCAAAACAATCCATACCTTGTTACTTTTTTTTTGAAGATTATACAGACGAACACTACTGTTGCAGCAAAGCTTTAGATTTTGATCTTAAATAATGGCAGATAAAATACTGCTTAATTGCAGCATCTGCACACTAAAGATAAATTTATGAAAAGAGCAAAAGATTCAATAATCCATATATCCATTTTTATTGTGGTTTAAAGTAGGACTACATGTAAAAGATCATTTAAGTTCACATAGGACTACATGTAAAAGATCATATTGAGTATATAGCTACTATTTAAGATCTATATACTATCACAAATTATATTTACACACAAAATTACATACAAAAACAATAAAAACATACAAACACAACAAAAATCATCTTATTTTATAAATTTTTACTTGTGTAAAATTAGTATTCTATACAATTGAAATTTCATTTTAATTACTGAAAATAGTTTGCTTTTTGTTGTTTTCGAATGTTTGTTTTTATATTTTCCTTATGAAATGACACAAAACAATTTAAACAGGTCTAATTTTCGAACTATCAAAACGAAAGTAAAACTTTCACTGTTTCCATGGTTATAACACTAAACTCGTCTTTGGGTTCGTTGCTTGTGTGTACGAATATGGTCCCTATTGTCCACCAGATCTTACGAGCTATATTTTAAGTCTCATAAATGGGGAATGTCGCTGTGGTGTTATACAACTTCATGGTATTTAAATTATTTTTCATTAAAACAATAAATCAGATATTGCCTCATAAATCATTTGCAATACTCGTTTTTTTTTCTTTCGAAATGGACAGTTTATTTATGGCCCAATGGGCCTTTTAAATTTCACCGGACTTTGTAGCTTAGCGCTGACGGCGCTTAGCCGGAACTTAAACTACTCCTACATACGATATGCCTAAGGGCACCCGAGAGAGTACGGACCTCGGCTTAGGACGTCGTATATTGAAACTACCACTGGTTCGGAAGGATGCAATATACGAAAAAGCTATAAGTGTATATAACTTTCCACAAACTGAGCATAATTTTAAGAGTGCACTTGGTCCTAATTTGACCGTTATTTAAGTAGCACTTCTTTTCTATTTAAACTGTATAGTTTAATATGAAATCAATAATATAAAACCATTCATCAACATAATTATGATTGGGAATATGTAAGTATATAGTTTTCTATTCTCTAATATTTCAATTTAATAGATATCTAAAACAACTAATTAGTTGTGTATTGTTTGTTCGTAAGGTATTTATAATACTGACAAAAAACAGAATAATAATTTTTATTCTAACATGTTTCAAATTCTGGGCACGATTCGACTTTGGACTCCAAAACCAACTACGTACTCTAAACACTAAAACACCGCGATAATTAACTAAATGGGCTTATGAAACAATATGTCTAATAATCTTATAAAACAAACAAGTCACTAAAAACTCAAACCAACACACACCAATTAAAAATCTTCCTCAACGAATGTCAACTTTAACCTACGAATCAAAATCTTCCTAAAGCCTAGTTAGTCAATTAAAGGCATCAGATAGTGGCGTCCTGAAACTCATGCGACGTGCGATCTGCGCAGTCGCACGTATCTGGGGATCGTGGCATTTGCATCCAGGCTGCGGCGGCGTGGGGGCAAAATATATCGAATGGTCTGCGGTGGTCTCTCTGAAGTATGTTTAAGTGTGTTTTTTTATAATGCTCTCAAAGTTGTTAAAGGAGCACAAGATCCATTTGATGGTAAGTGGCATTGGCACCTATGAACATCAACTGTTTTAATTTAGAATATCGGTTGTGATTATGATTATTAACTAACGATGCGTTCCCGGCCGTAGGCTGCAGTTTGCCTTTGTTTCTTTAATTTCACTGGCTGTTCCTTCTTTTTACCCCCCCCCCCCTCGTGAACGTGATCATCATTATGGCAGTCAAAATAGGAAGGACTGTAGTATCACTCCAGACGAGACTAACAAAAACTTTTGGCAGTTTCAAAGTTTGTTTTTCTTTTTGTTTACTTTGTTTAATTTTAATTTTTTAAGCATATTCTTTCTTTCTTCTATCGTTTTTCTGCCACTGGAATCCGGTTTTAAGAGTTGCATTAAGTTTAGAAGATACATAACCACTTAAAGTTCTTAGAAGTTGTTTTTAATCAATAATTTGAAATATGTTGCAGTTATATTCATTGCAGTAATATATACGTAAATTTCTTTATTGCTACATGATCATAAAAAATGGTTATTTAAATACATCTCTTACTTACTTCGTACCTATGGGCTGTTTCCAAATATTCATAATCCTTCCCTGTTTTCCTTAGAAACCTATTTGACATTCTTTTAATTAGCGCATCATAATATTTTAGATTTTCAATTTCTTCCGCAGTATATTTTCCAACCGCGCAGCTGCGTGCGGTCGTGCGCACACAGTAATGACAGGCCGCACGCGCGCTCTCTAATTGATAATAGCTCAGTACCTGCGCGCAACCTGCGCCTGAGCTCGCTGTGGGAATCAAGAGCTTCAACAACCAGATGACGATGTGGATGTGTGTGTGTTTGTAGATGTCCATTTTGTAAAAGAATGGGCTAAAATGTCGTTATTATAGTTTGACTATATTGAAAGTTGGTTTGTAACATCTACTTTCGTTCACTACAAAGGCCTGCCCTGTAGATCGCAACGCTTCTCGATCTTTTGAGTTACTTTTTAGGAACCTTATTATATCCCACGGCATGGGCATAAGATCAGGGCATACTTCACATTCGCGGACTTTACACGTTTCAATATTTATCACCACTATAAAAAAATAAAAGTGTTTCGATGGTAATATAAGCCCAAACATGTATCATAATATTGTTGAAGTAGGTTTAAAATATTTTTTTTTACATGAAGAAGCCGTTTCTAATTTATTAAGAAAATTCGAAGCTAGTTTATTAAGAAAGAGAACACATTAAAAAGGCCCTTAGACGGCTTATATAAAGTTCTAATATTTTAAGATCTAAGACAAATAACGTTAAAATGTGACTCGTCTCAAGCGCCTCTTCATGAGTTTTTCTTAATTTAATTTAATTTACTTAATCCTTTATATGTAAACATTTATTAAATATTTCATTCATTTATAATTTACAATAGAGACAATGGCAATGGCATAAATAAGATGTAAATTTTTGACGACACCTACTGACATGTAAGTATATTACCTTGCACTCTTTGTAAATTAATATTTAATCAGATTTGTATGACATTCTACTCGTAAATGTGTTGTTAACAACAAAGTGTTTTGTTTTTTCTTACCGGTTTTTTGCATTAGGTCTACTTATAATACCTTTTGAAAGCCTAAGTTTTAGACGTATTTACGCAGTGATGATAAAGAAGATGGCGAAAATGAAGAAAAATAAAACTTTTATTGGGTGTACATTTTTTCTACCTACGATGACAGAAAATATTTTGGAGTTTGAGCTATTCATTTCATGAATGCTCTGAATGAATCTCCATTTTTTCAATTCATAAATTTGGCTTGTATTTCATCATTAATATTATAATACAAAAGTAGGAAAATGTTTCTTCATTTCTTACCCTTCTTCGCTTTAACTACTATAAATATCATTCGTGGTACGTATAAAACGAATCTTAAATTCAGAAAAATTTACTGTTCCTTAATATAACTTGTAATTATGTTATAGAGAGTGATTTTACTGAGTAGAGGCGAAATGGTGTAATTATTAGACTTTTTGACTATCACTTTTAGCCAATTTACCTATTCTATATGCGACAGTAACTTGAGAGATTTTACAAGGCCTCCCAGTATACAGGGTGTCCGGTAATGAATGGACAACCTTGAAACGTCTAATAGTACAACTTATGGCCGTTCTGAAAAAAGTACGAAAAATAATTTATCGTAAGTAGTACCTCTGATATTTCTTTTTTAAAGAAAATTCTTTTTTTTTTCAATGTTATTTTACCGTCTTAAAAGCTATGACCAGAAATGAATGATTTCTATTAGTTTTTTATTGTTTTAATATTACAGACTAACTGTGCTAATAGATTAAAAGTAAATAGTATGAAAAGCTTACGCAGTTTTTTTTTTAGAAATACGCAATATAATTTATTTTTGAAAAATATGCAAAAAATATTTTTTAAGCAAAGTTCAAACCTCTTGGGTATGAAAAAAATTTATGAATACATGGGTGGCCAATAATTTTAAAATAATGTCTGTTTCAAGTAGATTTTATAATGGTACAATTCATAAATGTATCTTTCATAAATAGTGACTTATTGCCATTAATGTAGAAAAGGAGAAAATTTGACTAAATAACCAAATTTGTAATATGGGAATTTTTTTAAATCGAATTGTGTCTGATCATTGGTGATTAATAAAAAACAACATTTAATATTTAAAATAATTTATTTTACATAAATTTACAGTAAATGTTCAAGTTGTTTGCCTCCCACTCTTATGCATGCCCTTACATCTTCGGATAAATGCTCTTCTGAGCTGTCTAGTGTACCGTCGCTCTCTTATTTTTGATGCGGTTGCTCTGACACGACTGCAAAGTTCGTCCAAAGACCGTATAGGCTTACGGTATGCTTCCTCTTTGAGGCAGTCCCAGTAAAAAAAATCCAATGGATTTAGATCCGGTGAACGTGGAGGCCACAAAATTGGCCCTAGACGTCCGATCCACCTATTCGGGTATCTGCTGTTTAAATATGCACGAATCGGAACAGCCACGCGGAACGGACTACCGTCATTTTGCAGCCAATACGATTCCTTCAGCTCCTCGGGAACCTCTTGTGATAAATTGGGGAGATCGTTTTGAAGAAACTCCAAATAACTTTGCCCCGTCAAATTTCCCGGTAATTTTATGGGCCAATTACCATACCATTTAAAATTCCAGTCCAAATATTTATTTTAAATGGGTATTGTGACCTGTCTTTACGCATAAGATGGGGATTTTCTAGTTCCCAACTATGTAAATTATGTAAATTTACATAACCATCTCTTTTCAGCGTTGACTCATCGCTCCACAAAATATTATTAACAAATTGCGAGTCTTATCTTGCACGGTCGATTTTCCAATGCCTGTGCATCGAGCTATTGCTCGCGTAGAGGTTGAAGGATCATTTTCAATCTCCTCAAGCACCACGTCTTCTACATTAGGACGAGCGATTCTTCCAGTGCTATTACCACCTACACCACTACCCAGTATTCTTCCTTCTGAGTAACAACCGTGGACTCTTATAAATACGCGGTATCCTGGATGGCACAAATTAGGGTATCTCTCCTTTTAAAGAGCTGCGGCTACATTTGCGTTGTCTCTGCATTCTCCATAAATAAACTGCATGTTTGCATATTCTAGAGCCGTGTACTGATGACGAGGCATTTTGATACACAAAAGTACAGTTCAGTCCAGAAACAAGCCAAATCGTCGCAAATATCACCAAACAAAACAAGTCCAAATCAGTAAGCAAAACGAAGTACAGTAAAATAGCCAAGTGGTCGTTTTAACACTGATTCAAATAATTGCAAACGGAGACTAAATAAACACATGCGAAGTCGAGCAAGTCAAATGACGCACTAAGTTCCCTTTATTTTTACATTTAGCGCTTCTCTTTCGCACTTACCCAACTCCAGACACCTCTTTGTCTAACATAACACAAAAGACGGTCGGTATGGCATGCGCGCAGGTAGCAAATATGAAGGTCGCACGGCCCATTTCACGCTAGTAAAGTAACCATTTTAAACATTTCAATTGGTTATTTTATTACATTCAAATTAATTAATTTCTAACAATTTGGTTTCAGTTTGCTTTAAAATAGCTGTTTTCATGTTTGATCAGTTCCTGATGCGTTTTTTATTAATCCCCAATGATCAGACACAATTCAATTAAAAAAAAATTCCCATATTACAAATTTGGTAAAATTTTCGCCTTCTCTACATTAATGGCAATAAGTCACTATTTATGAAAGCTACATTTATGAATTGTACCATTATAAAATTTACTTGAAACAGACATTATCTTAATATTATTGGCCACCCATGTATTCATAAATTTTTTTCATACCTAAGAGGTTTGAACATTGCTTAAATAATATTTTTTGCATATTTTTCAAAAATAAATTGTTTTGCGTATTTCTAAAAAAAAACTGCGTAAGCTTTTCATACTATTTACTTTTAATCTATCAGCACAGTTAGTCTGTAATATTAAAACAATAAAAAATTAATAGAAATCATTCATTTCTGGTCATAGTTTTTAAGAAAGTAAAATAATATTGAAAAAAAAAAGACTTTTCTTTAAAAAAGAAATATCAGAGGTACTACTTACGATAAATTATTTTTCGTACTTTTTTCAGAACGGCCATAAGTTGTACTATTAGCCGTTTCAACCTTATTCATTATTTCCGTACACCCTGTATAAGAGATGGTATGTAAAACTTTGAAATGCCTTATTTTTAGTGTCCCTGAGAAAAATTCGAGCAAAGGCTAGTTATTAATAAAATAAAAATAAATTAACATTATTGAAACCCTACGGAATCATAACGCGTAAACGCATCTTTTTATGCATCCTTATTCTGAGTTAGATCATTAGTACCTAGGAACAAAAGGTAGTTATTAATATAAGTACTACGTGGTCAGCGGTTAACGTGCGTTCGTGTTTAGAGTTTGTTGAAATATTATTTGCATACTTTGTGTGGTACAATTACAGGGTTTATCATTGAAAATGCTCATTTGAATGGTAAATGTTAAATTGTAATACAGTGACTATTCATGTTGAACGGTGTACGCCGGGAAGGGTTAATTTATCAAGGAAATAACGTTTAAGTTCAGATAATTATGTATATTCTAATTATTACGCTTTTTCGGAAGTATTGGAACTTTAAATGAAAAGCAAACGTGGTTGTAAATAAAAAGCAACCGTAGTCTTCAGCTACATGGGATAGTTTTAAAAAAAATCATAGGTGTCTTTGACCATAGTAGAAGTGGTTTAATGGCAGTCGAGTTTCTTTTGTTAATATCTCGTCTGAGGCAGTACTATTTTGTCTTTACTATTTTGACCGCCATTGAAACCACAAAAGACTACGATCGGCAACGCATCATTAGTCGATATTATAATCACAAGCGATATTAATAATTAAAATACCTACCATTAATGTGTCCACGGGTGCTCGTTTGCCGGGGAAGAAAAAAGAAAAATAATTATTCCGAAAAGCTATAATAGCACGCCCCTTAAGACTATTGGTATGAAGATATTTCAGCCGAAAGACCACCGAGCTGTGTATACATAGTTAAACAACTCATACTTCACACTTGTCTGACCATCTAGCCCAGTTTGTATATTGCTTGTTCTGTGAAAAGGTGACAGATTAAAAACTTTACTGCTCCTAAAGCCTGCTATGCTATAAGATTTGTGACCTGATATTTCAATTTTGAATTCTTCGAAGACATTGATTAAGACGAATTGAAACGTATTTTTCATGAGGAATTATGTTAAGAGTTCGTGTTTACCAATACCTAGCTAGGTCCTTGTGCATGTCCATGGCCATGGTTGTATTCTTTTGACCTTCAGGTAGATTACCGGTACCGATTTTCAAATATATTTATTTTTGATATGAATATTTGGTAAATTTAAATGATATACTCTGTGCCTCCGTGTTTGTCTGTATTACTGTGTGAAAAGTAATTACAGCGTTATGGTATGAGGGGTATTGGTTCATACTAGTCCTAGTAGAGGTTCTGGATACGATTTTTAGTAGGGTCCAACGTTATTATCATCAAGATAGACGCTTGAAATAATGCTAGGTATAGTTTGGTTTTTGACACTATACAAATTAACATCGTTTATTTTGATGCCATATATCAAATTTGTTTTCTTGGAAATGATAGTTTGACAAAGTGAAGAGTTGTTGCGTACCCAACATGTTCATCCATAACACAAGCTCTGCTGGTGTGTTTGTCTGGGGTATTATTCATATTATTTAGCAGATTATGTATAAAAAAAATTTAAACACAATTCAATTAATTATTATCTAGTTTAATCATATATACAAAGTTTTCATACCAAACCACCCCGTGTTACGGGGCTAAAAGGTGCCAACGCTAACGCCATAAAATGCCAAGATAAAAATCGACAGATTTTTTGCATCTATATTTAATAAGTTTGCATGCCACCTGACACGCAGCCGTTGCGTGTTCCTAATGTTTGCATTCAGGTTATAGGTCACCGATGGATTATACGAGGTCACTGCTCTTTGAAAAGATAGTCGGTGTGACTAAGTGTTGTAATACAATTGATTTGAAACTTTATTAATTTTATTCCATCGGATTGTAAGGAGGTTGCGCTTTACTGCCATAATTTTTAGACTGCCACCCTTTATTGGATTGAATATCTTACTATTCTTTTGTACGTCGCTAGAGCTTCGTCAGCTAGCCAACAGGATTCACCATAAGTAAGTGAGCTTGGCACTGGGGAGTCTTGGTCGTAAGCGACTCCGTAGTGAAGGGTCACAAGGTTTGCGATGGTACCAGTTCGTAGGCCTTGTTGACAAGAAATAAGCAAAACAATTATGAAGATATCCTGTATATCCTATGGTGGAGTCGTCTGCAGTATACGAAATATATGTTTGTATTGAATATTTTATAAGAAAGATAAACTTAGATGAGAATTAGAAGAATTTTCTAATATATTTTATATATTTTTTATATAGGATGTTGTGGATTATTTTTATTGTTATAGCAGAAGTTTACGAAGCGAATGTCAAAAAGAATAAAATGAATGTATTATTTTTCACATACTTGTACTTCAAAAGTAACTCAACTTTGGCGTAATTTGAAAGCCTCCAAGAGATAGGTAGAGTCGTCCGGGGTGGTTCTAACGTCCCTCCTATTTTAACCGCCACAGAGACGACGTTTACGTGGTTTTGATCCGGATAAAGGGAAGGTGCAGCCAGTGTGTCCGTCAAAAGTTCAATACCTAGTCTATTCAACGTTGCTGCCGACGATAGCTATCATATAAGCAAAAGGACAACATAGTGCCAAAATTCAATTATTTTCATCAATATTTTAGGTAACAAAAAACGCTTCATGCCTTAGAATTTATTAAGCCGTTAAAAATACAAGCGGCGACTATAAAATTCAAATTCATGCTTACAAGATACACCTGAAAAACTACCTCTCCTTCTAAGGCATTCAGATAAAATGTATCGTATCTCTGATCTCCAAGTCATAACAGTTAACTTGTAAATTATAAACTTTAATGTGCAACAATCTGCTTTGCAGAACACAAAATTTCAATAAACAATTTAGTAATAATCACTTAGTACATTCCTCGTTACACAGACGCCGATATTGTTGAAGTGTGATGTTAATTTTACGATCAGAAAATTATAATTTTACAATGTAAATGTAAAAAATTGGTAGCTGGTCATAAAATTGATCGCATTTTTTATAATATCGAAGGACGACGTTAATGTATGGTTTAATTAACGACACTAAGCAAAAACCGGGCAAACGCATCTGGGAAGCAAATGAAAAAGTTCGACACTTAAAAACCTTGGTCTCTAAAGTGTGCTCGCCGATTAGGTCCATTGAGATAATGGTACTGACAGTAAATTACTCTACTTGTGAAAAAAATTTTGAATATTAAAATAGTTCAATTAAATGTTGGGCATTTTGAATCATTTATTTTAGCTAAAGTAAAAGAGGAACTTGAAAAACCAGCGAATATGTTTGAACAACTTTATGAAGTATCGATATAAAAATACTTAATCTTATATTACTTATTTCTCTAAACAAAATTCAGTAACAATGTCGATTTTCAAAGAAAAACTGCTCGTAAAATTTCGCCTATATAGAGCCGATGGATACATTGAAACAAGATAAGTAACGTTGATATGTATTCTGATACTAAGAATGTATAATCAGTTACTTTTTTCACAACATTGACTAGTTTTGTCCAATTTCATCAAAGTTACTATACTGGATGACCTTCTTTACCGTTCGAAAAATGGCTATTCTCGCCATTTTCCACAATTCTGAGCACCTTTCCCAAAGACACCATGGCGAAAACGAGAAAAAATCGATTCTATAAAAAAAAATTCAACTATATATAAACAATTTTGGAAAAGAAATTGTGTAAAATCACATTAGTTTTTGTTACCGAAAAACTTGTACTTATTCCGTTTGAAGCTGGATCAGGAAAAAGTTGTTTATAAAAACAAACAGTCTTTACGAAAAACCTTAATTTATTCTCCGAAGTTACTTTTCTATTATGCTTGACTTTGTTTCGCATGCAGCTAGGGTTAATTAACGCACGGTTTCTTTTTAACGATATAAACATTGCATAGCTAAAGTTGTAACTAAGTTTTATAAAGTATTCCGTTCACACAGACGGTAACTAGGTACGTGTGACCAAACCCCACCTGCCTAGGGTAGGGACTTGAAAGAATCGCTTCGGCATAAAAATAAATACGTGTGGGCAAAAAAATTTATAGCAAGTAATAACTTAGGCAGTTTAAAAAAAATATTATGGATGCTCTATGCTGCCTTATATGTTCTAGAATTTAAGAATTGGACAGAACTAAGGCGGTTATGAGGATGAATGGCTCAAAAATGGAAGTCGATGCAAATTCAGATTCGCGTTGGAATCCCTCGCGGTGTAGTTGTTGTGTCGCTCTTTAGTATTCGAAACGCCTACAAAAGACCGAACAACGCGCAAGCGATTTTGCCTCAGCCTGGGTCTCCGCTGAGTTCCCCGACTGTACAATAAGCATATTTAAATGTACATTCACATATGAAATAATACTTACAGTAGCTCCATTCTACTGATGTTATAAACTTCAAAGTTGTAAAGGTTTCACAATCACGTAAAACGATTTGTATGAATAGCTTACCTACAATTAAAACAGAATCTGAATTAACGCATAATACATATTGTAAACACGAAGAAGTCATAACTAGAAATACGAGTAGAAGATTTTCCAAGTAGAATTTTTGTTAATGCAGATATTCTTATACCTCTCTCTCTATCTCTCACGTGATATACCCCAACATTCTTCTCAAACCTTGAAATTTTTAAAGCAAAATTAATTATTTCTTTGTTGGTAAGTAGTCGGCTAGCTAAATAACTTGATCAAAGATATATTAACAAAAATTGAAAGTCGGAACATTAAAACAATACTTCAAGCTCGCATGAGCTTAAGACATTTTCGCACAATTTTTATTAAGCTTTTTTATAAACAATACAATTATAACTATGTAAGAGCTTACATGCACTGCAATGTCTATGAATAGAATCCGTTGTTTCCAAGGCTATTTTTTCAATATACCATCTGACAATTTGCCTTAATCTTATGTATGATTGAGCTATTTATTCTGTCAAGTAATTCATGCCCAATGTAAAAAGAAATCTTAGTGCCTCAATGCGTTGATTACATAAAGGCTAGGGTTTGTCAGTGATTCATTAGCAACACGAATGCAGAAAGCGGTTTAGAGAAACACTATTAAAATTGTGCGCCGGTTTTGTCTCTTTTATCCGAAACTCAGATTGCCGAGGTTACAGCGCCTAAAAAGCTTGGCCAAAAAGGAAAATTGTACAGCAACTATAATATAAAGAAAAAAGACTAACAGAGTAACTTTTGTTCCAAATTGTCCTTACTGTATTCATAAACAGGCAGGCTCGGAACGAGAGTAAATGCGCGGGACTTAAAGAAAAGAAGTATTAAATGATATAAATAACATAATCTTATTTTAAAAATAGTTACATCAATGACGCCTATTTAAGGTAACCAAATAAAGACAAGCATTCTTATGGTAACTTTGTTACAATTAAATTAAAAAAACGTCAGAAATCCATAATCACATTCAAAAATGGTGTTAATCAATGTATTTTAATTAAGAAAAAAACACTTTATTTTCTCAAAAAGAGTACAGATTCTATGTTAATAGTATATTCTTAACAAGGTCCTGCGCTCGCAAGCATATCAGCCTTTAAAACAGCTGCAGCGTAAAAAATTCAATGTTTCATACAGAATTGTAAAAGGCCAGTACATAGGCCGCTAAATTATGTCATTACTACCCAAATATAGATACCTTATTGTACTACCTACGCATTAATTCAATGTTATTATGAGAATTAGATATTAACACAGGTAATTACCTATTATAAAGGTAATGTATGTTTTTTGAGCCTGTTTTAAATTCTTAGCCTTAGTTATTTACAGCTTATGCTCATGTTATATGCATCTGTGGATTAAGCGATGTTGGTGACAGTGTGTCACACAAAAAATAATTATGAAAATTACTAAGGTTTTTAATGTAAATTTAAACTATTAATAACTGCCATCAAATTATAACAACGATTAATGAAATACGATAAAAAATAAAATGTGAGGATCGTAAAATTTTGTAAATAAGTTTTGTATTTACGACCGACCAGGCTATATAGCGTTGTTCCTTTGCTTTTCTTATATGATCAATATTAGTCAGCAAAATGTAAACTCTTTGCATAGGGTGTCTTATTTGACCACTACAATAACATTCGTTTTGCTCATAATGATGTTCATTATGGATCCTCGACTAAATACCAGACCTTAGATATGTCGCTTTCTGTATTTAAACTACGGGCTCATGAAGATATATTTGAAGCAGATGGTATGTATTTACTAATAAAATTCCATTAAAATTTATAGATAATACAAAAAAAATCAATCGAAAGCAATTGCATAATGCAACTTTAATATAGTTAACACTGTATACTAAGTAAATTAACATTTATTGAATCTTCAAGATGTATTCAATGTAATTGTTTTTTACAGCTTGCAATATTATAATGTTAGCAGAGGTGCAATGTAATAAATACAAAATAGACTTTTAAATAAAACATCGATGACAGTTACAGCTGTTTCCCTGCAAAGCTCGCCTTTTGTCACGTTTCTGACATTTCAGATAATTTATTGAGTTCTGTTTATTTTCCAGCTCCACTTCAATGTTTAAGTTCTATGTCTAAATATTTGTGGTTTTCGTACAGGTGGTCGTGGTGTTAAATAAAAGTAATTATGCAGTTTATCCAATAGTGTGGAAGGATGTGTATGTAATTCTACAATGTCATTTGTGTTACTACCACTTCTAATTTGTTAGTGAGCAAAGGTGTAAAACAAACTCTTGTAACATAACAACGAATGTGTTTCACCTTTATTAATCACCTCATTAATCTTTCCATTTGAGATTTATTATGCCTATAAGTCTATAGGTTATTCTTTTTTATATTATAATCTATTTTTTATTTGGTAAGCTGATTATATTTGAAAGTTAAACCCTTGCATGTAGTTTATACATCGATTAAATTGGTGCGACGAAATCTGGTTGTCAGACCATGGGGTATTTGACAAAAAAAAATTATTACCTACATATTTAAATATGGTCTTTTGTAGATCCGTCCATGGTAAACCATAATAACTTGTATTTGATTAATAAATGATGAAATATTTTGTTTCCAAATGTTGTCAAATACCAAATTAGTCCAACGCAATTTAAGTTTTAATAATATGCGAAAATCTAAAATAGGTTATTCGAAATCGAGTTGACTATTATCAATTGTTATACAGGATGTTAAACTTTGACATCGAGTTCGCACACCACGATGATTAGACCAAAAAAGTAGCAGGGTGCATCTTTGTGAATGGCACTCATTATACCTTGGTATTTGTAGTAAAAGGACTGAAAGCCGGCTTTATAATTACGTGTGTTATGAAGAGTATTTTCCATTATGAAGAATATCAGTAACATTACTTTTTTATCATGCATATTTTTACGTATTTTGAATTTTATTGCCTTTTCTTATTAAACCAGCTACGCCTTTACTTTCGCACGCGAATGCATCACTCACTGAAAGAACTATGCTAAATATTCAATCTAATTTAATGTGTACTTATATGTAGATTCTGTATTTAAGTATTTTATATAATAATAACAAAACTAGACTGCCAGAGATCATCTTAAGCAAAACCCAAATAGCACATGCAATTTTTCTTTGACATTTTTACTAATGTTTCTCACTTTGGTTTCAGCCCACTGTGCTGTGTTCAACGCTGCGTCCCGCGTGCGGTGACGATCTCCTGCGCGCAGAGCTAGGGAAATGGCGATATTGGACTTATAACTTTAATCAGTTCTTACTTGCAGCTTTTATCAGTTGTTTCGACATTGTTCTTTGGAGGAGTAAATGTATTGAAAATTAGAAACTGTTGTAATATTTTCTTTATTTCAAACATAAAATCCTTACATAAAACTATTTTAAAATTGAGGATGCACCAAATAAATTAATTTATTTGTTCATTGACTTTGTTTTAATAAACTATACTTTAATTTCACACCTTCTTAGTTAAATATATAAAATAAGGTGACAGTATTTTCTTTATACAAATTCATATTCAAATTTCAATTCAAATTTGTTTATTGTAGTAAAGTATGGTATTTAAGATATTATAATAAGAAACAGTACAATGCATAGCACGCAAATTAAAGTAGTTCAAAAATATAATTTGTCAATAATAATTGAGAAAATTTTATCAAAATGTAATGTTTACAGAAACCATGTAAAAAAATGGAGATTAACAGACAGTTAAAACCAAATTATCTATTTATGATACTTATTTCAAAAACTGTTGGTTGATTTATCAACACAGATTATTCATTACCAGTATAATCATAAAGATAACGTACCCCTTATAAAACAATAATAGATTTTTAGACATTTTCCAGTATACTGTTTGAAATTATTCATACCTTACATACCCTAAACGATAACTGCACTGTTTTATAGCTAAATGTCAACAATATGCTTACCTTAATTATATATTATTCAATTATACCTCAAGTAGACACCCAAATTTCTATAAATATATGGCCAAAATCGATAGGTTCTTCAAAGTTATTTCATTTTTATTTTGGAATAAAAACATTATTAGCTTACTTAAAGAGTTGGAGATTTCACAATTCAGATATTTACATTTGATGATAACTACGATATTTTCCCCATGATCATTATGAGCAAATTTTCCCCAAAAATCAGTTTTCCTGGCTCATTGCGCGTGCGTCGCGTTCAGTCAAACACAGCGTCCGGCCACGACGCGGCGCAACCTCAGCCAGCGCCGTGAGGGTTGCACTAGAGACCTATGGAGACGTCTTATGTCTTATATCTTCTTTAAATATTATTTATTTTGAGAAATTATAAATATGTTTTTACAAAATTAATGTCGACTCAATAGTTAAGCTCTTCATTTTCAATATAGTCTTTACTCTCCTGTTATAATATTCAAAGATGAAGGTCCATTCACGACCTCGGTTTATAACTAAAAACAATTGAACTTTGACTTATTTTTAAAAGGCATATGAATATGTTTTTTTTGATTTGTTAAAATATAAATGTGACAGATTTGGAAGTAGGACTAGAGCCTGCGGCTTTCGACGTATGTGGCCTACTACCACTGACCACTAGTTTATCGTCACAACGTCGTCCGCCATGTAACCAGCTAAATTAAATATTCCAATTATTGCTATTGTGAAAGTTAAAATGTTCAATATGTACCATATATAATAGGTAAAATCTAGTCAAAAAAAGTGTATACACAAAGTGTTATTAGCTCAGATAACATTAAATTATTTTGTTTTTTTTTTTTTTTGATTATATAATTACTTATAATTAAACCGATAATTTCTTTTCTAACTTATTTAAGTACTTCAAATTATTCACCTTATATTTAAGAAAAACTTTTATCATCACAAATTAGAAAGTGATTTTCAAAATCGACTCTACAACACTTTCGCCCTTGATCCGGCGGGGGCGTGCCGGTAAAGTTGCACATTATTTACGACGACCACGAACTCGATGCGGCGATAAGGCGCGTCGCACTCGCCTCGTCACGATTTGCCCTATCTCTCGATACCGATATCGATACTCTATAATACTGCTAAATGCGTAAGCTCGATAGCTTAAGTTAATACTGAGATGCAGTCCTATCTAAGACTGCCGGGATCTTTTTTTATAACCATTTTTATGTTTGAAAAAAATTAAAAGCCTTTCGGTTTTAATTTTTTAAGCAATTTTTTTTGTAACGCATCGAATACTGGTATTTTCTTTAGTTTGTTAAAAATGTAACATATTGAACTTGTTTTAAAGTAACAAGAAACAAAGCAGCAAGAAATGTGTTGCTATGTAAACCGTACCTCATAGAAACATCAAAGTAACAGCTTTTTAACAAAATGTTGGAAAAAACATAAAATGATTATATTCTTAATATATATAGTCTTACACATATATGTATAGTCTTATATCTTAACGATCTTTGCTGAATAATAATAATAATAATAATATAATATTTTATTAATTTTCATGGCAATATATGTTAAAACACCTGTAAATTCTGTAATGTATGCATCTCGAGTCTCATATATTTCAATTTAAAACTCCCAGATACGATAATAAGTACATCTACAGATTATTTTAAAACTTGTCACACGAAGTTTGTTCCTGGTATCTTAAGTGTTCTACCAGGGAGGTTAAACATTTGTTCATAAGGCTGACTTGCGCAAACCTGAGTTATCAATTTAACTCCAAGTTTCCCGATTAGTCAGTCATATATGTCCTCTCCATCTCTGTCAATTCCTATTGGCTGGCAGAGACATACAGCAACATTTTAACCCGAGCGAGCTTACATTTTTAACTCGGGTCCTCAATGTGCCCAGTCCTAGTACAATAATGAACTCCAGTTGGCCTTAATGGTGTAAAGAACTTATATCGCTGTATTCCATAATGTGCTGTTTTAAAATGGCAAAGTCAACACTTCATACTACAAGAATACAGTTTAAATATTGGTAAATATTTAACTCATTATACACATACGCAGTTGATCCATGGGATATATAATTTAATTTTGTTAGTATTTTTTATAACCTTGCTTTATATAACTTGTCTTAATCCACGCGTTAAAAGAATGAATGAGTTGACATATCGAATGAAATTTTATTAAAATTACTTTTTTACTAAACTAATTTTTACTGCAACATGTCTATAAAAAAGCATCTAATATAATTAAATAATATCGATTTCTGAAATAAGAAGTCGCAAGCTGAAGTAAAAGTGCCACGTTCTGATTGCCGCCTCCATTTTTATTCCTTACCTACAACTTATTGGTAAAACAAGTGCAAAGGGTAAGCCAATCCATACATAATTTAGCCATACAGTCAAGGCAGACATTTTTATTTATTTATTTATACTTTGTTGTCAAACTCATAGAAAAATTAAAATTTTTAAACTAATAAATACAGAAACTAAAAATATAAACAAGTGGCGGTTGTATCACTAAATAACTAGAATATAGTCATATAATACAGAAATAAATAATAACGAAATTACTACAAAAAAAATTAACTTTTTTTTACTAAATAGATATTGTTTAAATGTAGCCAAACAAAAAAGACTATTTTTACAGATTTATATATTTTTTTAAATTTACTTTGGGTACCTATATAGTAAGACAATATGTAAAGATAAACTTGTGTTTAACTTTTTTTTCTAATATTCGTCTTCAAAATAAATGACGTCACATTTGACAAACGTCTAGTTAGCTTGGTTGGTGTTCATAATTTATAAAAAGCATCACATCTTCTCAAGAGTCAAAATTCGTCTGATTTTACTTACGTAAGTGAGGCCGATTGATCAACCCTAAATTAGCGGGGAGGGGGAGCGTGGGGTACCTGCAAACTAGGTTGGCCGCGGAAGCACACTAACCCCTAGAAAACCAGGGGTGCGAAACTCCACCCACTTTTCTGGTCACGGGTGCACAGCTATTGGTCCGCTCATTCCAACTACTCACCCCTCGTCTAGATTACAATCGGTGGGGTAACCTCATAGAAATAGTGCTATGTATTTATCTATGTACTATAGTATATAGTATATACATGAGCCCCCAATTCGTGACATTGAAACAACGCTTCCACAGTACTAACTTTTCAAAGCAGCAACTAACATGTCAGTGTTTTGTGGTTTACCGTGGCTATATTCTTGCTGTAAACTTAGAAATGTATCGATATTCGTTGACTTAATTTCATATTCATCAAAATGCAGTCAAGGACGAACGAACAAGGTTCCAGTGGCACACTTTATTAAACTTTTCTAGGTCAAATCTAGACTAACAAAACTAGCATTCCGTAATACATAACTTAACAAGGATTGCTTCTAGATCTAGATCTACTTAGTAATTCTTCAGACCAAGTTTAAGCTGCTAAGTGAAAAAATACTTTTACTGAGTTGTTCTCAGGAAGTAGGGAACTGGGTAGTATTCTCAGCCTCACATAGTAATTTGTTGCCAGGATTATTAAACACCAAGTTTTAGTCTGGCGAACTTTCAAGACTGTGATATGCGAAATGGTTGGATATGGCATGTGCTTATTTACTAGCATTTATTTAAAAAATTGATTTATATTTATAATTCTTTCGTAATAATTATTAAAGATTATTCATAAAAATAATCAGTTTGGATTAATGATTCAAAGATTTAAGAAAATTATCATTGTTAAAATATCAAAATATTGTCTGTACAAATTATATCTTGCATCTAACTAATTAAGTTGACATGATGAGTTGACTTTGTAAAAGGACATTGACATGGAAACAAGTGGCAGCCTAAATGTCAAGATGGCTTGATTTTTACACTAGAATTATATTGTTTACTGCAAAATGGGTACACTACATGAATGCGAGAAACTTAATTCCGATAGGTTTAATCACGAATATCAAAATTCCGAATTTTATAACACCGTTCATAATTCCGAAAATTGAAAATTCCGTATTTCATAATTCCGAATTTCTCTTCTTCGAAACTTCAAAATTCCGAACGTTTATAGTTACGAAAATCAATATACCGAATTTGTAAAATACCGAACCATAAAAATCCGAATTATAAATAATCCGCAATATCATAAATACGAATCCCGAATATCAAAATTCCGAATAATATTCGTTGCAATAAGAAACGCCTTGTAAAACTGCATGAGCACATCAATTTATACGTTCGAGTATTCAAGTAGTAAGATGGAAATGAGAAAGTTTATTTAGTTTTTTGTACCGAGTTATTTCTTGAATATGTAGTTTATGTACTGAAATGCAAATCCCTTTTTGGCGCTTCGCTCGCTCGGCTCGCGATGCATTATCTACATAAAGACTAAACTGGTCCTCCTCGCTTCGCTCGTCGTCGCGAATAATTTGTATGATTTCAAAATGTGCCTTATTAATTTTAATTTATGTCACAGGAGATTTAGATTTTTAATATATACCCGTTTTGAATACAAAACCTGAATGCGAGCATTAAATTTTCGGAAAATTAAAATTCGGAATACCATATTTCGGACTAGTATCACAGTGGGTTTTTAATTCTTCGTACTAATGAAGTCAGAAAATTAAAATTTCGTATTTATGAATTTCGGTAAAATAAGAATCGTGTTTTTGAATAGTCGGAATTAACTCTTCGGGATTGTAAAATTCGGAATTTTAAAAATCGGAATATTCAAATACGGAATTACATAATTCGGAAATGTGGGTTTTCCCCTGCAAAATATTTTGAAATATATTCAACTTTTTATTTTTGCTAATTTTAAAAGCTCATTCAAAGATTTGCAATTCAAAAGATTTAAAAGAAAATTATCATTCTCAATAAATCAAATTATTACCACACATTATATCTGGTAACGGAACAAATATGACAATAAGTGACAGCTTAAATCTCAAGATGGCTTGACACTAGAATTATATTATTTACAACAAAACTTTGATATATTTAATTCTATATCGTTTAATCTACTTTTTTTAATTTTGAAAGTCCGCCGTTTTTATATGATATGTTTTACTTAGCCGATTGCAAACATTCTGAGGACTGTTTCATGAATAACTAAAACTAGACATCTTGTACATTTAAGGTTTTTTATTTTTCGCAACTAAGGTTTCTTAGTTACGAAGTTTTTAATAAATACTCGTTCCATCAACGACTAATATAGTCCTCATCATATGATATCGTCTACTTCATACAGTATTTTCAAAAACAAAAACTTTATATATAAGCATTTTATTTTCATTTTAAAAATACATCTTCATAATAATAATAATAAATCCCCAGAGAAACACACCAACTGTATGGCACCAAACTAAGAAGAGCTTGTGTTATGGATCCAGTGAACTAGGAGAAACATACATATATAAATATAAACAGCGATGACCCGAAAACAAACATCTGTGTTCATTCCACAAATGATTGTCTCGACCAGGACTCGAAACTGGAACGTCGGGGGCAGGGCTGCTCCACTATACCAATCGGCTGTCACCATCCACGATATCAATAAAAAGTTTCTATCTCTTAAAACCTGTATAAAAAAATTATAAAATAATTGAAGTTTGGCAGTTTCAATGGACATTGAAACTATTTTGTGTAAAAAATATGCTCAGCTATTCTGCTCAGCCGCATTCATTATACATAAAAAACGTATGTTCCTATAAACAACCACATCCACGTCATCCTGGATCCTAGTCTGCAGCATCCGCGGGTGCCTCAACTCATTCTGAATGAAACTCCGCGCCGAAAGACTTTCGTTTTCCATACGAGGCACTCGCATGCTCATAGTTTTGCATTTTGTTTCTCGCTTTTTCACTCCTGACGTCATACGATTCACGAGCATCTTATTTGTATTTGGGTTGTATTGTAAATAAACTGCTTTAGGTCAATGGTTCAAAAAGTTTTTCTTTGGCAGATTTTTTCAGACTAATGTGTATGGAAGATGATATTCATTCTAGCGTTAGTGATAAGAACAAAAAGATGATATATTATTTTATAAATATAAAAGCCTTTTTAGCGCTAAGTTCTTATTTTATTTCACACTAATTTTATAATTAGAATCTCTAGTAACGCTCATAATATTCATAACACCTATGTAGATTATTATTAATCTACATATAGATAGAACATTAGAGTCGATCAATTTCCGTAAAAAGTGGAAAATTATAGTTTTAAGTCTTATGGCCAAGAGTTCCTTCTTTCTGACCATATTTAGAAAAAAACACAGAATGTTATTAAACAAATGGTGTAGTGATAAGTAGCCTTGCCTCATACGCCGAAGATCCCAGGTTCGAGTCCTGGCCGGGCAATACATTTGTGTGATGAACGCAGATGTTTGTTCTCGGGTCATGGTTGTTTGTACTTACATATGTATATTTATTCTGGGTTCCCCCCCAGTTCGCTGTATGGTCATCCATAACACAAGCTCTGGTTACTTTGGGGCCATACAGTTGGTGTGTTTGTCTGGGGATTTATTATTTTTTATAAAAAATGCCCTTCTATTAATCTTATTACATAGTACCTACCTACATAGCTATGCAGACTTTGTGTAGAACTGTGTGTCTTGTCTATGTCGGTTTTCTTAATTTTCTGAAAAAAATGATAAGATGTCGATATCCCCTTTTATAAAGTCACTCCTTAATTAATATCAATCAAAAATATTTCTTTACATATTAAATTATATTACATAAACTTCATATTAAATCCGTAAATATATTATTCAAATACAATAATAATACATAAATAATTAAGAGATAGTTAGTTCCGTCTAAATATTCGTAAGGTTGAATTATTATATTATTTAGGGAACGCTGGAACTCAAATGAATCCTAGAATTACTTCTTATGTCCATTTGCAGTTAATTTCTTTAGAGCTTGTTCGGAATCACCTCCCCTACGGTACATTATCAGACAGTACGACGGACAAAAGAGCCACACCCGTGAAAGAATCAAAACACATCCTTTAATGTACTGGAAAACTTAATAATGCTAGGGTTCGTCAACTCACTGAACATTACCATATTTAATTCCAAACTTAGTCGTCAGATATCGATTCTCCAATTTGGATCACAAATCTTTTTGTACTATCAAATTCACTGGATATTCGTTGTTACCAGAAATTGCGATTTCTATCGAGTTATCTTTTTTCTAAATTTTTTTTTTGATAAATTTCCAGACAAACTCTAGAACTATATGGCCTCAAAGTAAGCAGAGCTTGTGTTATGGATCAAAGAGCCATAACCCGAGAACAAACATCTGTGTTTATGACATAAATGAATGCCTTGACCAGGACCCGACCCTGATACCTGCGGCGTATGTGGCAGGGCAAATTTGTTCATATGTAACTGATATTTGAAACAACAGAATCGTTTTTTCAAATTATATCACCATTAGAATATGTCGTCCCGAATTAATCAGGACTTGTGCGGGTCTGCATAGACTTCTAGGCTTTTATACTAAACAGCCTAAAATTTTACATACCTCATATCAAAAACAACAAGAATGACTTAACTGCTTTATTCTGTCATGTTTTTGTTTTGTTTCAGAAAATGAATCATTTCCAATATGGAATAAAATGATATTGAATGTAAAACACATAATTCCTTTCCTATTTAATGATAGCAAAATATATAGTAGTTTCCGAAGTTCCTTATAAGAACGTAATTTAATATTAAAGCATTTAAAATATATCTGTCACCGCTAAATTGTGAAAACTGTAATATTATAATATCACTAGAATTTTTATCGGAAATTTATAATCAAACTGTCGTTATATTACAATCTAACCTAACCTAGTAAGATTGTAATACTACGGTATTTGACAATTTTACGGCGACAAATCTACAACAAGATTGTAAGATAGTGTGAGATCTTTTAGTTTTGTTCTTATAGTACACAGGTGTTTAATATAAAATGTTTATTTTTTACCAAAACTACATGTTTTCAAAGTGGTATGATGTTTTGATGATTTAGTTAAGGCCTAACGGCAGAGACGTCAAATCGTTTATTAAAGCGATCTTATGGATGGATTTTGCTAAGCAAATCTAGATGTAGACGCTGTGTAGATAAAATATCGATTCGCTTTGCAAAATCAATGCTAAAGAGCATCTTAAGTAACCATTAAACGTCTCTTAATAAATAATTTACTTTTGCGCTTGTAATGTTAGTGCGGACAATAACACATGGTGCCGGCCCCTACATGTTACTAGTTGGCTTAATAAAAACTCTTCTCTGAAAGTCTCTGGATCAGGGTTCAGCCATCAAAGGCATCATCATCAATTCTCAGGCATAGCACAATGTATCGTCTGCAGGTTATACACGCAAGGCAACAATGTGTCTAACAATAACAAATTTTAATAACCTTACTTATCTATGTTTGTCAATTCAAAGGAGGAGCTACATGGTATCTGACAGCCTGAGCAGGTCACGGTAAATTATTGATTTTGTAGCATAGCACTTTGTCTCTTAGAATAAGAAAATTAAATTTAAAAATGGTCAATTTGTATACGTTTTTTTGCGTTTTTCTGCGTTTTCAGTACTGTATAATAACTTTATGTAATTAAATTAAATAAAGCCAATTTTAAATTGAATTTTATTCATTTATTGATAAATACTTCTCAACAACTAAACATTTATAATTTTTGTATGCAAGTCAAGTAGATTCCGAGGTTACATTTGGTACAATTTTAACCTCAAGTAACCTGCCTAATTCTACAAAAAGAACAGTCATTCCTCTAAAAATTCTATCCCTATAACGCAAAGCCAAAAATTTACAAAACACTATCATTAACAATTTCAACGTATAAATAGCTCTTACGTTATTAGCTGTAAGATAACATTTCGCATAATTCTGAGCCAGACAGTGACCTTGTGATTCAAGAGTCAAAAAACTAAAAAAGTTTTTTAGAATCCTAGACCGTCTACCTACAACAGCTTGGAGCTAGTTTTTGCAACAGCTGACGTTTCTGTTTTCCTTGATATATTTCATTTTATATATCTTTTGATATATTTATCATAATCGAAATTATTTACACAAGTTGAAACGTATTGCATAAACTGAACCGGGACAGTAGCCCTGCGTCATACGTAGAAAACCCCAGGTTCGAGTCTTGGTCGGGGCATTAATTTTTGTGTGATGAACACGGATATTTGGAATCGGATCATGGTTGTCCATTCTGGTTTCCTCTAATTTACTGCATCTACAATGCAAGTTTTGCTTATTTTGGGGCCATATAGTTGGTGTGTTTATCTTGGATCTTATTAATATTACATTTTATAATTTTTCAAAAAAAATTGCATGTTCATTCTGGATTTTCTGCAGCTAGTTGTAGGGTCAACATAAAATTAACTTTGGCTAATGACATTGGTGTCTATGTAGTTGGTTTATTTTTCGATGCGTGTTTTATTATCAACTATATCTCTTAAAGTATTACAGTTTTGAAAAATGGCGGCAGAATATTTCACTGGTATAGAAAAATTTGCATTATTTTTTGCCTTTTCCTTTAGGTAGCTTATATTATATGACAGCAAGCATCGCTATCCGGACAACAAATTAGTATTAAACCAATAACTTAATTAAATCTGTAGCTTAAAATGCTCTAAAAATTACTTCTTTCCATTTGCTGACAATCCTATCAAGTCATTCAATTTTGCAAACTCGATATCACTCATGAATTACATTTATGACATCTACATTAGATGCCAAGGCTAGATTATAATTGTATGTTAATTTTAATGCCTAATCAAACCAAAACCAAAACCAATCAAAACTAGAAAGAATTACGAAAACAATTAGTGATAGGAGACTTCTGTAATGTATTATGATAATAATCAAAAAAATTATGATATGAAGTTTTAATCCAAGCAATAAAAGTATAATAACCGCTGTTATTTCAAGTGCTTAGTTAACTTTCTTGCTGCAACAGTCTTTGTGGAGGAACCCAGCACAGCAGTAGCAGAGATAAAACTAACAACAGCTCCAAGTCGAAGCTCATATTCTCTTCGGTGACTTTAGGTACGCAGTACTTTTAGTTTCAGCTAAGTCCCTACCTTGACTGACTACAAATTTGGATACTTTGTCATCGAAACAAAATTCCCTGAAAAAGTTAAAATATTAAGTAAAAAATGTTAACAAAATAGATTTCATATTATAGTTACAGATCGACGGGTGACCTTGAAATTATTTTACAAAAACTTTGTAGACATATTTGAAGTGAAGAAAATATCTAAAATTTCAAAAATACGTGTTGGATATAATATGATATGTGAAATTTTAGTTCAGTTTGCGACGAAAAAAACCGTTATTTGTCATAGTAACGTCGTAATTTATTCTTGTAATAAAAACAGATTTAAAATGTAAAAAAAAATCATAATTTTCTACGTGCGCCCAAAAATAATTCCTCCGATTACATAAAAATGTGGAAAATAAGTTATTCAAAACGATAAAAGTATACAAAAGTTTAAATATAATTCTCCTGTGGTAGAACTTACGATCACATAAATACTAGATACGGCATGTTAGGTAATTAAAATTATACTAAAAATTTGCCTAAAAGTTGGACAAATAATGATTAAATTATCCATTACGATATACTTGTGATCAATATAAAAATTTTCCAGAATAATTTTATTATCAGAAGGTAGCTTACTACATTTGCAGCCCTTGAGGAAACGAATACAAGTACTGCGTCATCAAATAAATTTCGGAGTAAGTATCTTATATTATGCAATTTCATTGATTTCAGTAAAAAATTATAATATGGATTACGATATTTTACCGAACTAAGCAAAAAGGAATAAGTAATACTATTATTGAGGAACGCCTAGAATAAACATACAGGCTCATACTTATACAGGTAATATCTCTCCAAAATAAACATAAATTTATCAAGTTTTTCAAACAAAATTCGAATCTAGGACCTTTAACACAGCAAATAGCTTTAAATATGAAGTTAATATATGTGTTTATAATATTTTATCAACGTTCTCTCTATATGTGTACCATTGGATTTTGCTCTAAAAAAACTTCAAGTGAGATGTCTATCGTTCCGGCTGTCGTCAGCTAAAACTAATAGCCTAAGCGTCTAACTGTATAACTAGTCTAGATCGTTTTTGACATTTTAATGTGTCTAGCCCCGGCCTAACGAATTCAGGTTTTTAGCAATTCAGACGTCGAAATATTTAAATATTGCAACTAGAATTAACTAATTTAATGTCTGCGTAACACTTTACACAGCAAATAACTAAGCAAAACTTATTTTTGAAAGGATTTTTGTTTAAAATATACATAGGCGAAAACAAATATTAACATTGATTTTAATGTGTTGAATTTTTATTGTAGTTTCCAATTATTTTAATTCTGGTTCTTGTAATCACACCTTGATATGTAATATGTGTTATATCATAATTCCAATTTTAATTTTGACATTATTTTAAATGACACAATATTTTTCTTTTATGACTTCATCCAAATATTCTAACTATTAACATGACGTATTTTTAATTATTTTACTACTTTTTACTATATTTTATTTTGATTAAAAAGTTATGTAGTAATATTTTTCATTAGATTAATATAAATAACATGGATATAATATATACAAAAATAATCAAAATATGATATAGAACAGATTTCTTAAATATTTACTTCCTTTACAGAAACTTATATTTATTTTTCTAATCATAAAGCTAAAGCAGTTTAAGGAAGATTTTTCACATTAAACTCGAAAAATGCTATTTGGCCTGCCCCGAGAAATTTTTAAATAGGCTTACCTAATTATTTTACTGCGGAAGAATTGTTTTGTAGTCTATAAAACAAACTACTGTTGTATCTAGCCGCACGTTCATAGATTTAAAACTGACTTACAGTAGCCCGCCAGCCCTTCAAAGCAAAATGTCCCATAGGCTATTGCCAATGGACTGAAATTCCTTCATTGTTTACTGTATTCTAGAAATACGTCAATATCTAAGTGTGTACGCGACAGCCGTCGTTCGAAACCGAATCCCAAGGCCGATGACCCGAAAATTTTGGCGAAACCTCCGTTTTAAAAATAGCGTATTAAATGAAATGAAAAAAAAAACTGCAAATCTAAAATACAGCTTACATTAATAAAAAGTGCTTTTTTTAAATTTAATTACTTCAGTTTTCGGTGTTCGGCTTATTAGCTCGTAAAGAGATAGGCAGACGGTTTCAAGGTATATGCATATTCAGTATATAGAACCGGCTAGACGTACGTACGAAATGCTATCTGTCTGAGCCCGACGTTACGAATACGAGCATCAACCTTCGCCCCAGGTACACAAAAGATTTTAATTAAAGGTTTACTAAAAACTAAACCTTAAAGGGCTTTGAGTTTTGACGCGTTCTTGAATATTTTAAGCTGAATCCCCTGTGAGGTGCTTTAGCATAATTGATTTTTACAAAAAGTGCTTCGTTCTAAGTGGACAAGTGAATTAACTTTATATTTTAGTATGTTATTGCTTAGCTTATGTGTTTTTACCTCTTACTAGACAACTATAGCTTTTTGTTAGTTTAATTAAATGCATTTTTTTTACTAATTTCATAGCCTGCAAACGAGCATGAAAGCTATCCATGATAAGTGGCATTCGCAGCCATAGCTATTATAAGTTGTAGGCGATAAATTTATTGTTATTGAATGTGATTATTATATCGACTAATGGCAATTATGATGCGTTGGCGACCGTCATTGAAGGACATTCAATTTGATCATGAAAGTAAACATTTATAAGTCATAAAATTATAAATAATATATGGGTAAGGTCGTCCTTTCTTGAGTGTTGAGTATAATTACAAATCATTATGATCACATTACTACAGACATTTTCATTCTACGGGGGTTAAGAATTATTTGACTTTAAATTTTAAGAAGTATAATCAGTAAGATGGTTTCTTTGTGCCTCTAATCCTACCACTGAGGTATAAATTTGTCGACTAGCAGTATCGCCCGGGTCCACCTGCAAAGCTCTTAATCTAGGGGGATACTTTCGATAAAATATAGCCATGGCACCAGTTTATCAAATAGCAAATGGCATATTTTTATTAGTTTGAGATTTTTATGATAAGAAATAAATAAATAAAATGTTTATCTTATTTGTTTTCCATTTTCACGTACAACTAATCATAAAGCCCCAAACAAACGCTCTAATTCTTTAGCCCCAAACCAAATTAAGCAGCGCTTGTTTTATGGATGAGCTTGCAACGGACTGGGGGGAATCCTGGAACAAACATACATGTATAAATATAAACAACAACGATTTGAGAACAAACATCTGTGTTCATCACACAAATAAAGCCTCGACCAGAACTCGAACCTGGAATCTCCAGCGTATGGAGCAGGACTACTACCCACTCGGCCGTCAGAAGCACTAAGTTCTCGATCTCGCCATTTCGTCCACATCGAGGCAAAACAGCTAGTTTGATTGTCCGTCTGGAGTTTTTATTTAAGATAGATTTTTGACTTTCCAATTGAATATAATCCATTAGCACTTCAAAAATAGTCCCACTTTTTACTGGTATTCTGGGATAAAAAGTTAATTGTACAATAGTGATTCATCTATTAGTTATAAGTAAGTGGTATCTTCTCATTGGTTTTACGGTCTATGGTCTGCGAGTTTTCCTCATTCTGCCATTGACCCATCGTTGGAACAGACTGACATTTTTTATCAAACTCAAAATCCAAAATAAACCGCGTGCAAATCGACAGTCACAAAGGCCGCGCATTTCCTGTCACTTTAGAAACTTTAACAGTTGAGTCCGAGAGAGCATGTCGGCCGCGTGCCGCCGGTGGTCCCTGGTTTGAGTCCTGGCCGGGGCATTTGTTGTGTGATGAACACAAGTTCTGCTTACTTTGAGGCCATACAGTTAGTGTGTTTTTCTGAAGATTTATTATTATTATTAACTAAAATTTGATTTTTTATAATGGACTAATATTGTGAATGGGTTTAGCCCGGTCCTGTGGTAGTGATATGATTGTATGATAAACTCCGAAGTTAAAGTAGTGTACGCAGATTAGGAATAATTGGGAAATAATAGTTTGTATGTTTGTCCGGGAGTACTTGGTCCTTTTAAATATTTTTTTAATCAAACTACTAAAAAAAATTCAAGTTAAATAAAGCCTTAATTCATAGTGCAAAAGTATGAAAAACCGATTTCTGAGTTATTTTATTGTTATTGTATTTGTTGTTATTCATGCACAAGGATATATATATATATATATATATATATATATATATATATATATATATATATTTATCTCCTCTTCATAAAATTAGCATAAATAAAGACAGACACCTTAATCATAATTATATTCAATTTACAATACAAGTCGTTACTATACGTCGGTAGTACGGCATAGCATGCTAAGTCAGTCGAGGTCACGAGTCGACTAAGGCAAAAAAACACAGTCTACACAAAACGTTGAAGTAGACTAATAAAAAACTGCGCCCGTACTGCGGCTAGCAGCGTGCTCATGCAATGTCTCGAAAGGAAGACAGACTGAATTTTTTAAGCTGTTTCCAAAATTTTTGCGAATAGTTAACTCGTAAAGGCAGCTAGATAGAGATGCTAGATACGTTTGTCTCATGTCTAGATAACAGCGATTTACTTTTGTGGTCTGCAGTTAAATTTTGGCTGAGTTTCCCAACTTGTTTAGTCAATTTCTAAGTCTATCACTTTGTTAGTGTTTTTTTTTAGTTTTAGTCTGGAGGTTACGGTAAATTAGACAACTAATTAGGTCTCTTTCAAACTTGTTTCTGAGAATGTATTTTTATTAGTTTTTTGCTAAGTTGTTTAAGAATGCAATTTAAATAAGATTTTTTTTATGAGCTACATATTAATTATATACAACTTAAATAAAGAACGTTTTTGAGTTACTACTTTCGGATTTTGATTCAAACTTTATACTTACTGTAGATATAAATAACATTTTTGCATGCTTCTAATATACTCGATTCTAGTGTAGAGAATAAATATTTTTATTTTAAAATAAAAATAAAAAGAGGAAATAATACAAAGCATAAATTATTATTGAATTACAATTATTAACATGTAATGTTAACCAGTTAAATATCTATTGAACTTTATTGTTAATTAACGTAACTTACGTTACGTGATAAAATACATAAATAACGATTAAAACCTAAAGTCCCACGTCGATTTTTCTAAGAATACGACGTTGCGCAGACGCTTGTTTATTTGTAACTATTCAAAGTTTATTTTCACCCTTATCGTTACAGACATAAAATTCATTTCATGATGTGGTTTTTAATTCACGAAGTTACACATGATTTGCCACCCGGCGACTTGGTCCTATCACGTATGTTCGATATTAATGTAAACACGTAATTAATACTTTAATGTAGCTTTGGTAAGGAAGATATACGATATACGAGAAAAAAATACTAACATTTACAATCTTGGAAAATAGAAAGATATTTTTGTATCAAAAGTTACTATAGACCTTAATTGGCTGGATCCCGCGTTAACTCGTGAACGGATGCCGTTACAGGGTGTTCGTCATTTGGAAATTTGGTGGGAGGGAGACTTGCCGAGCTAACAGATGCAGATAAGAATAATTGTGTATAGATATAAAGATACACTCAAAATTTAATTTGAAAAAAAATATATACCTGTGAAGTTTCTTGCCAGTTCTTCTTCACGAAGGTTTTTCTGAACTGGTGGTAGAGTCATGTTTTACTTGACGTCAATAAGAACAAGTAATTGTCAATGTTGAGAAATAAATATTTGAATTTGAATTAATAATTGTAATTCCTTGACAAACATACAAGTTGTTACGAACGTAGGTTAAAATAAAATAGCGGCAGACAGGTGCCAAGGTCTGTCGCATGGACCTCATATATCTGCGTCGCCTTATTTAACGTAGTCACATTCCTACTGTCACTGAAAGAAACCCTGAAAAGAACCCAGGCGATACGACACGACACGACACGAATACATACAAACATTATGCGGTCTTGCTGAGTCTTCTCATCTTTTATCATTCTGTCTTACTCGGTCACATTTTTAGTTTTAACAACTTAAGAAATGGAGTTTGTAAAGGTTTGTGTGAGTCCCAGATCCACTGCTTAAGAAAGAAATACCCAGCATGTAATGAAAGAACGTCACCTATATCCGCTATTTCAATTCAATCAAAGGTTAAAAATATTAAATTCATAGTTATCCATGCAGTAATTTGCAGATAGACAAACATACATAGGTATAAAAAGAAACAATTGCCACTAACGATTTGAAGTGTCTAAAACAGTTATCATATGTGATGCCTGATACAAAAAATATTAAATATACTAGAAACTAGGATGGTAAAAATGGGTAAATATTTAGTTATATTTAATATTTCTAAATATTTTTATGACAATAAATCAAACTTGTCGACTCATAATTTTACTCATAATTTAAAATAAGCATTTATTTTATATATTCAAATATCTTAAATAAAATAAATAAAATATTGTTATAAAAAAAATTCCTCTTTGTAATAATACTTGCAGCTTTCAAATTCGGTTTTATTAGTTTTTATTTATCTGAAATAAGTGTAGAGTAATCAGAGATCAGGGTGCTTTATGGTGCTTATCCAACTAGTTTACACCCACAGCATTGGTGGAGACAGATCATTATTAATAGGAAATAAAGCCCGTAGCTAACCAATCCTAAAAACTATTTCAATGTCCTCATTACTTATAATTACCATTTGAGCGATACCTCTAGGTACTCATTATTACATTTCTTTGGGTACTCTGTCTTGTACCTAGGTTCTTATTCTTACACTTATCTATTCTGAAATACTTTTTTTTAAACTTTGTCACACCCAGTGCCCATAGTCATCGTTAATCGTAGATTTTATTGAATAATTATATTGTCATATTGTATTGATTATCTATGAAAGATGCGTTGCCGACTTGCCTTTTAAAATGAATAAGAACCCTGCGCCTACATATCTTTAGAAGAATAACTACAATTTGATTTCACTCTTTTTAAAGGATCTGCCTATGCAAGCAACCTTGAGAAACGACTTGTTAGTTCGGAATCGGAAATCTTCATACAAGCTATTTAAGTAAACATAAACTCGGAAACGGAAGTCAATACAACGACTTTTCGATCCGAACAGCGAGCGCCACCCGTCAGTGACAACATAAAATACGTTAACTTTAGGTAATCGGTAATTACACATGCTCTTCCTTTCTTTATCCAGAACGCAATTATTATGACGGTTAAAATAGGAACGACTGTACCACCTTCTACTTGTACTTACTACTACTAACGGACTTGTTTGTTTGTTCACTTGTATTCGATAAAAGCCATAAGAAATTTACATTACCTATTAGGAACGTACGCAAATTGCGGAATACCCATTTGATCACAACCCAAGTGTTACATCCTTTTGCACCACATAATTCCTTTTTGAACTCTTTCATTTACCTATCAACTACTAAATAGGACTAGGCAAGATCTAGTTGAGTAAATATTTTTACCCACGAAAGTACTTTGCATTCTCGAAAGTTTGGAAATATAATACTATTGAACACTTGGACAGATGTGGCAGTAACTTTCTTAGAATTCAACAACTGACTTGACAATCCGTGAAGCTAATTTCAAAATGATTTCGTGTGAGTTATGAAAATTGTATTTAAGTTGCACTTAGTTATTTGGTATTAAGTTGTTGTTTAATGTACCTACTTAACAGTTTGTGTGCGACGGTAGTTTTTAATTTTTTGATGATGTTCTTTATCATGATTTAACTATAACTTTTGTGTTATTGTAGGGCAAAATATGTTTTTGGAGTTTCCAGGGGTGGCTTTATCAACTCTGACGCGCTCCAACGATGGGAAGAATAATAATTATGTTGGTGATACGTAGGTGCCTCACAGTCTCCCAACTAAAAGATCCAGAAATTAAAACATTTCTGAAATAGCTAACCCCCCTGTAAAATTGTTCAGCAGTTTTTTTACTGATTTAAATTTAAGAAACTCAATAATGAAAAAGATTACCACAACTGTCTTTAATTTTATTTTTTAATGGCAAGCATTTGCATTCCATTTTATACTTGATATAAAGTAAGTGACTGTGAAGGTTTAGAGTTACAATAGGTACCTATTTAATTAATCTATTTTTAAATTTCCAAGACTAATATTTTCTAGGAAAACAGACCTAGGTGATTCATTTTACCACTTTGAAATCAAAACCGAAACGAAGTTATCCTAAGAAACCCGCTTATACAATGAGCGTTAGAGATGAGGTTAAGTACACTCAAACTCTCCCCAAAATGTACCTTATACACATTCACAACAGCCTTTATTAACCCACTGCAGAGATATCAACCTCGCATAGTTTAGTGAGCAATGTCAGGCAACTGGTTACAATTTGGTTCAATTTCAACACAGTTGCGTATTTTTGAAAAATGTTCCTATTCTGTTAAAAACAAGCAACATGCTAATTTTCGAGGATGTTTAAAGTCAAGTTGATTTTAATTATAATCATCCCAAATATGATACCCCATGCACAATCGATCAACCCGAACAAGTAAGGGTTTTCGACATGATTCCCAGCTTCTTAAAAGCAGCTTGAGTTATAGAACCAATTTGCTGATCGTAGTTGAGACTGTACGTGACAGTAAACCTACTCGCCAGTTACAGTTAGGAATACAACAAAAAATTTAAATCCCGCATATAACTTTTGTATAGAAATAAAAATTATAATAATAAATCCCTAGACAACAACTGTATGGCCTCAAAGTAAGCAGAGCTAGTGATATGGATGACCATACATCGAACCAAGTGAACCCAAAATGTATAACAAGAAATATCAACAACCACAACCCAAGAACATACAACTGTGTTCATTACACAATGTAGGTAGTATGTAAAGCGTATATTTTATTTTTTTCCAAATGTGTTTATTTAGTATGAATGAATTAATTGTGACTTAATATTAATCTTCCACAAAAAAAAAAACAGTAAAAGCGTGTAAACCGCATAATTAAACATGTTAAAGTGAGGGGTTTTCAGATGAAAACGATATTTAAACGTTATTTTTTTTTGATATTGGTCCATAATATCAAAAATTTCCTCAATGACGACCGAGTAGCGAAGTGGTTAGTAGCCCTGCCTCATACACCAAAGGTCCCAGGTTCGAGTCCTGGCCGGGGCATTCAGTTGCATGATGAACATAAATGTTTGTTCCCGGGTCATGGTTGTTGATATTTATAAATGTACGTTTATTCTGGGTTCTCCCCTAGTTCCCTTAATGGTCATCCATAACACAAGCTCTACTTACTTTGAGGCCATACAGTGTGTTTGTCTGGGGATTTATTATTGTATTTTTTTTTAATAACGACACATGCTTAAACTTTTAATACAGGATCCTAAAGTATAATTGAATAATTTTGATCAACAATGAACATAGACAAGTTTTTGCTCGAGACGCTCTCGTTTTGAATTCCACATTACAGCTGTCATTGTTGGCACTAAATGTCAAAAAGTAACCTACTTTCAGATGCAGGTCGTAAGAGTGGGTTTTTTCTTATATTTTGTTCTCATGTTTTTGTTTAAGTTTTAAACAAATGAAATGTTTTACCACGCCACTCAGAAAGTTTTACGAAAGATAGTTCTTATGTATGGAACGCTTGCAAGTTATAATTTATTTTGAAATTTCAATTAGTTAAAATTAAAAATTTTTAACAGCATTACGAAACTATTATTTGTCATAGAAAAATTGGTCTGCGTCGGGAACATTTTCGTGCAATGATTTTTTACGCCTTCAAGTCCAACTTGAAACATGATGAAAATCAAGAGCGTACCGCTGGTATAACGAGTTAAGGTGCGGTCGATTAAATTTGAAGGATGAAGTCTGTTACGGAATCAGTAGTAAAACAATTTTACAAGTGTAAAATTTGATTCAACAAAACCGACGAATCACACACGAGAAGATTCAGCACAATCTGCGGTTTAATCAGTAAGGGTTCATGATATTCTACAAAACGTTAGGAGGATTATTTTGCTTTGGGTACCCCACAACCTCACCGATGCTTGGTAGCAGGCACGCGTGGAATGGGGCCATAATGTAATTAATAATCAATTCAAAGCTGGTTCTTCCCGCCGTATTTATGATATCATAACAGGTGACGAATCTTGGGTTTATCAATATGATCCAGAAACAAGGGGCCAGTCAATAGTTTGGCCGTTCCAAAACGATGCAACTCCTACGAAAGTGAAACAATCGAGAAGCGCTGGAAAGTTTTTGATCGCCAGTTTTTTTTTCTTAACGGGGTATAATTACCCTTAAGAAACCAAATAGCATCAATGCAAAGTGTTACACTATAAAATGCTTGCTAGAAGTATTTGCTGCTGCGAGCAACAAGCGAACCCAACAAAGCACTCCGAGGCCCTTTACTCCACCACGTTAACGCGCCCGCTCACTTTGCGATCAAGACAAGATACTTTCTAAACACCACACTGGTAAAACTTTTGGGTCATTGGCGGGTGACCCAAAATTTTTAAGGTGTTACAGCCCTGATTTGGCAGAATGCGACTTCTTCTTATTCCCTTAAATTAAAAACCAGCTCAAGAGCATACAGTTTTCTTCGCCAGAAGATGCGCTCACTGCGTTCGAGAAGGCCGTTGAGGAAGTACCTGTTACAGACAGGAAAATATGCTTTGGAAATTGGTTTAGATGCATGAATTTGTATAGCAGTTGGTAGAGAGTTCTTTGAAAGGAAGTAATAAAAAAAATATAACATAAAGAATTTTTTTTGTCTCGAACCTTTCTGAGTGTACCACGAGTCTTACAAATGATTTTAGCGTTGTTTTACAAAAAAGAAATTTATCTTTTTTAGTACTTCTACTTTTTGAGTAATTCATACTAGTCCTTGTTGATTCGGTTAGTTATAAAATTTTTTACTTACTTAAAAAAAATTGATTTTTGTATCTTTAATTAAATTCCGTTACACACACCAACTCTATAAAATAAAATAAATCATCTTAGTGAGTGACAAGGGTTGAACAAGGAAATCCAAGGAACAGTATAATCTTATAGTTGGAAAATAGTTTATCATCCCAAAAATATCTGGTGAGCGATGACTACTAAATCATCGATGCGGTTTGAATTTTTTACAAAATTAGTAAGTAGAATTTTAATCTTAACTTAATCACAATCGATTTTTAATCTTAACTGAAGAAATTACATGACACGCCGTATGCGGTCATTATAATAAAAATATCTAAAAAAGAACTAACTTTGTCGATTGCAGTAACGTAACCTACCTGTGTGTCTTGGATTTATTTAAAAGTTCTGCAAATATTTTTTTACAATCTGTAGTATTTTTACAACTTCTAAGAAAGAAGAAGAAGAACTTAAGCAGAACGTGTATAACTAAAATAGAGAAACTGTATAGTTCCTTTTAGATGATCCATATTTAATAATTAGGTACTAGGTGACCTAGCATGAGGACACGGCCTAGTACCTAGCACAAGGGCATTTAACTTAACTGCATTTATCTTCCTGTATTTTCACCCCGAGAAACCCTAGTTACATAAAATTTTCTATTTGGCGCACTACATTTTTAAAGTTTACAAACTAGACGTATACTTTTTTTCTCGTTTGGTCAAGGATTCTAGAGTTATAAACTCTAAATCAGAAAACACTGAATTGAATGAGATTTGTCAAAGCGCTAAACTCTATGGTCGGTTACTGAGCTTCTTGCCAAATCACACCTAATTGGTAACCTATATTCATATTAATTTGGCCTTTTGTTGCGCATAATCATAAGCATTCGAATCGAAAATTTCACGTAAACTCAAGTTTTTAAAACACAGTTTAAGAAAAAAAAACATATAAACATTACTTTTTATTAATTAGATGTGTAAGTAACAATTCAATTAAAAATAAAACGTTGCCCTCAATGCATTCAAGTTTAGATTTAGTGTTTTATTTGTAGTATAATTTTAACGTATAATTATAAATAACGTATAACGTATAATTTTAAATTTGTCAATACACAACTAAATGTAAATTATAAATTAATTAATATACATGTATAATTATAATTTAAAAATACAAAATAAAAGAATATTAAAAATTATACTACAAATAAAACACTAAATCTAAACTTGAATGCATGGAGGGCAACGTAGCCAAAAGGCTGGCTGAATTACCACGCTGGATCGCAATAGAAATTCATTGTGCAAGGTACCTTAGGGTCATGAGTTTCATTCACCAATCGCCTCGCTAGGTCCGAAAAAAGACGATGAGCCCCTTGTCCCCAGTAATTTTCAACGTATAATTATTTATTTAATTTAATTTTTAAATTTATCAATACACAACCAAAAAAACTAGTCAAATATAGTATGAAAAAAATTTAATACATTTATTTATCTTTAGTATTAGGAACAAATAAAGCATTAAAAATTATATCAACAACAGGCCGATATAAAAGTTAACATTCGAACATTCAGTCTTTCTTTCTTTATCGAGTCCAAATTTAAAGATATATTTCCTAAAGTCTGCTTTATAAATCTGATACAAATACGCATTGTTTATATATAGTTTGTTAGCTCATTATACAATTATGGTCGGTTTTCTTGTTTGTGTTCATTGGGAAACCCAGGGGCCTTCCCCTTAACAAAGTGGAGAAAAAACTTTGTGCGTATTTAGATTAAGTTACGCAATAATTTTATGATTCAATCTCAGTCATGGAACGTAGTTAAATAGTGTAAACAAGAATAATATATTCTAATTTCGATATTTAAAAAGTTGTGAGAATAATGAGTAACAATGTATAGTTGTTAACCTCTTAGTTTCATGATATACCTGTGATAGATAAATGTTAGAAAAAGACAGAACCACATTAGAACATTCATAACAAATTCAAATTACTCTTTTGGAAAGAACTCACGCTGAATGTGATAAAAAAAATGTGAACAGTAAAAACTTATTTGTCATACAATCTCTTTGTTTGAAAGTTGTATAACTTATAAAGCTCTGTCTGCAACAGTACTCTGCTATTGACCTGTAGCAATTAAAAACAGTAACTTCGTTAAAAATTTAACTTTCATTGAGACTAGCGTGCTCAGGGGCAGGCTTGCATCTAGCTGTTGGTGACAATAGACTAAAATGACATGACAATTTTTAAATCATGAAGTTTTATCCCACGTTACTACGTTATTACGTTCAACATCTTACGTAGCATTTGCGTAAAACTTTTAATTTATTGCTAAAGTTGAAAGTTTATAACTATGTTTTGATTTTCTTTTTTATGAAAATATCTGCTTGGAGCGTTGGCCATCTCCGCTGCATGCAAGGGTGCCGGGCGTTCGAACAACCTTTATTTCAACGAGTTACTTTAACAAAAACTGCATAATATATAAAATTTAAAGTTTAAAATTAAATTATGCATTTATTTCGCGTCGATGTGCTTGACCGTCTCGGCTGCAAGGGCGCCGGTCTATCTGGTATTTGCCGAATAGTTTCGGCGCTGCACAATCGATTTTTCCCGCCCGATGCGGAAAATTGCTCGGGGCGGGGCGGCAGCGGGGAGGGGTGAGTGCAACGGGCGGTGCAGACAGTAGGACGGCAGCTCTGGGCCGAGGCAGAGCAGCGCGGCCGTCTTGCCTAGCATGTAGCGCCCGCCGCGCCAAACTCGCGAACGCGCTCAAAACGCGCGCGCGCCGAAACCAAACACAACGTCGAATGGAACCCCGATCGCGCTTTGCATCAAGGTTAGCCGAATTTCAGTGACAGTGGCAATTTCTACCCTACACGTGTGTTGGACGCACTGTGACTCATTTTATGTGTTTGCTGTTTAAACGCACCGTGCATATTTTTGTTTTTCTTTTTTAAGTGTTATTTTATGTTTTTTTTGTTTGAAATTTTGTAGAGTCAGTGTGCGAATTTCGTAGGTACGTTCAGTTTATTTTGTTTTTTTACTTTTAATTTCTTATCATACAATACATTGCATCAACCACTCGTTTAATAGTTTAATAGTAGGAACTTTAATGATATACCTGCCGTAGGTAAGCAAATTAAATATCAAATTCGTCGAATCAGATATACTCTGCAAAGACCTACGTAGGCCCTACATGCATACTACGAATGATATTATATTTTTATCAGTGCATTTGCAACTGCAATGTATCCTCTTACGTAATAATCAATCAATTGTATGATATGCCATGCATTTATCATAGTAGACTAGCAAGTTCATAAACTTCATTTAGGCCTAAAAGACCGCCGTAGCTATGCGCTGTTTCTTAGTCAACTCACATTGTCACTTCCGTTCCAAGTAGTATAGTAAGTAAGTGTACTATTTGTTTTAGATGGTCCTTTTAAAATACTGAGTTTATAGTACAAGCATATATTGTAACGTTTTCTTTAGAAATGTTTTCCCGTCGGTATTGATAAAAGTGCACAATGCTATAATCGCATATGACGGGCGAGTCGAAAAAAAGAGTATTGTGGCGGTGTTCTTCCCACCACCCCGTTTTCACCCTTTAGAGGGTGGCTGGGGGTGAAATGTGCAGCGACTTTTAGACTTCTTTGCTTAATTTATTTGGGGTGGTATGAGTAATATGATTTTTGTTTCATTACGGTGTGAAAAGGTGCGTGTTCCTTTGATATGGAAAATTAGTTATGGACAGTTTAGAAAATTTGAAATTATAAAACTGATTTGTTTAACAATTGTTGTATACCTGGCTTGAAAGAGTTGTCAGTTTTTTGGAAATGTATTTAATATGGCTTAGATGAAGTAAGGTTGAACAAATTTATATGTTATTATTATCTTTATACCGATGAAACTATATATTTTGTTTTTTTTTAGTTCAAAACATAGTTTTTTGACTACATTGATTAGAAATTATACATTTTTATATAAGCTAAGTTTATTAACCAAGTTGATGCGTTTGACATTTTAAAGGCTTGTTTGTTGTGCACTCATTTCGGTGGCAATGTTTTAGATTAACTAAACGTATTAAATTATTTATTTTGTTTGAAAATAAATAGTTGTAATTTTGTATATTAATATTTTACTACTCATTAAAAATATATTGATAACAAATCTGCCATAAGTAATGTTTTTGCATTATGCAACGTAAATTTATTTTATAACTATGTTGGTTTTTAAGCTAATCTTCATTTTAAAGAAGAAAAATTAATTAAGAATCAAGAATTAGGAATTATGAATCCTTAAGAATTTGATTCCCCAAAAAAAATTATAAGTTATATTATTTTCAAAAGGGAGAAAAGGTAAAAGTGTTAATTAGTCTAGTTTTTTAAATTATCGTTTAGTAAATTGTTGCATAAAAAATCCTTTTTTACAAAATATTTTGCAGCCTATGTTAGACCTATGGCCTTCAGCATGCATGTTACAGCTGAACCTCTATTAATATTGTAGTCTAACTTTATTTGTTACTGGTTTATAAATCTATATGTTACTGCTTCTTCTTTACTGCATTTTCGAATACAGTTCTAGTAGGATGTTTTGGCTGAATGTTTTATTGTCATTTTAGTTCAAATGAAATAAAAACCAAAGCTCAGCCTTACATTAAGAAAAAAACAGAAAATATTGATTAAAGTAGAAAATTAGGTTAAAATATAGAAATTTGAAGCTTATTTTTAAGATATTCATATATCTTTATATATTCTTATATATCTTTATTATATATTCTTTATTAGATATATTCATATATTTATAAATGCATGAATACCAATACTCGCAAATTGTTTTTGCAGCACTTTAAAAATAAATCTCGTTTACAGTACAAACAATTATGTGTCCTTTCCGAATAACATAAAATTTTATTTTTATAAAGATACGACTTTTTTACAGTTCTTGTAGTCGCTTACAATGTTAGTTACATTCATAGTTACAAGCATCAGTTTATTTACAACTATTACATATTATTTTCTTTTAAGTGATGAATCTACGTGTTTTCTTGCATGAACATGCATGACAAAGTCATGTATTGATGTTTATTATATAGTCTTTTACATTTAGCACATTGGTAGCTGTATGTATTACATGTGAAACTTACTCGGAGAGTGATGGCTTTATTATAACTCAAACTTAAGGCTGTATATTGCCTGGTAACATGTGTGTAAGTACAGTTGCCCAGTGTTCTACCACTTTTGAAAAATCTTTCTGTGTAACCACAATAGCTAAGAGGTTGAGTCTATAACTATCAGAATACCAATACAAGGGAAAATCAACCTTTTGTTTATGATGTTAAAATGAACATTTCTGTCTGTACACATACTGCATACTCCAGAATGCCTTTCACATGTCGGCCGAAAGAAGCAATCTCACAACAATCTTGCTTTTTTAAAATTGTAGGGATATTAATAATAAGAGGAGAGTCGGTGGCACAATTTGATCCCGGTTACTGCCAAATATACCAATGAGCATGAACAACTTAAGTAGATTAAACTGATTGATCTAACGGTGAGGGATAAGCATCGTTAGGAAACACATACGCAAAACTTATTTCAAATTTTCGGGGATAGTCTGCTAACTCACAGTAGATAAGTGTGGTTGGCTTTAAGTCCCTTAAAAACCAACCCCTTACCTGGGTGAGGCTTGATCTCCCTGCAGTAGGATTATTAAAATTGCCGTGGTTTAATCTTATTAACAATCATAAGCACTAACCAAGGATTTCGAAGATGAAATAAAACTTTAAGTTTAATATTTGTTCTCGTCAATTATTTCCTTCATAGTCACTCTCTATTTGGTATGACTAAGGACAACAGACTAGACTTTATCAAAATGCATATTAAGTTACATGGAGATGTTTAATTGTTTTATGCTTAGTAGTAAATAGACACTACACTTAATGCTCTTTTAATAGTAAAACTAATAACACCTAGTATTTGTTTTGGTTAGTGGAAAGTAATTATTGAAGAGAAGGCCTGTTTACATTAAATTTCGCGTACAGTTCACATTAAATTTATTTGTTCTTGACTTATGATAATTTTCATAATGACAACCTTTAAAAATCTTATATTTAGTTACATCACGGGTAAAGGTAACTCCATTGTTTTAATAAGTGGGACGCTTAGAAAGTTTCGAGGAAAAAAAACTAGCGTCTATGTAAAGTGTCATGCGTCTACACCAATTTTCAAACCACATTTTACAGTCTGCAGCAACAGGTACTTATTCAATGGCCTCTCGAACGCAGTGAGCGCATCTTCTGGCGATGAAAACTGTATCCCCTTGAGCTGGTTTTTAATTTCAGGGAACAAGAAGCAATCACACGGTGCCAAATCAGGGCTTTAGGTAAGGCAGCTGACCCAAAAGGTTTACCAGTTTGGTGTTTAGGAAATCCCTCGTTTTGATAGTGGAGTGCGCGGGCGCGTTGTCGAGGTGGAGCAAAAGGCCTCGGAGTCCTATGTTCGGTTGCTTGTTGCTCGCAGCAGCCACTTCTGGCAAGCATTTGGTGGAGTACCACTCTACATTGATGCTACTTTGGTTTCTTGAGGGAATTGATATTAAATATCCCGTTAAGAAGAAAAAACTGGCGATCGACATTTTTCTAGCGCTTCTCGATGGTTTCACTCTCGTTGGCGTTGGTTCGTTTTGAAACACCCATTCCGGATCGTATTGATAAATCCAAGCTTCGTCACCTGTTATAATATCGTAAACACGCCGCGAAGAACCTGCTTTGAATGTATCAATCCCATCAAAGCACCATTCTACACGCGCCCGCTCCTGAGCATCGGTGAGGGTACCCAGGCGAAACAATCCTCCTTAAGCAAGGTGGTAGTAGAATATCATAAAACACTTCTCGATCCAATCTGCAGATTGTCTTATTTAAATCAAATTGTACACTTGTAACAGCTAAAGTCGATTAAACGATTCCTCAGGTTTCAAGTTGGACTTGGTGTCGTAAAAAATCATTGCACAAAATGTTTCCGACGCAGATCTATTTTTCTATGACACACAATAGTTTCATGCTGGTAAAAAAAATGACACCGAAACTTAATTTTGGAACAAATAAATTTAAACCTTTCAATAATCGAAATATCAAAATAAATTATAACTCGCCAGCGTTCCATACATAAAAAATTTTTTTTCGCAAAACTTTCTCAGTGGCCTGGTAGGTTGATTTGTATTCATAGTTAACCCACCTTACGTTGAAGTTATATCAGAGTAATTAACTTCTAGCAGGTGTATTGAAGCCGACGTTCCTAGCCGCCCTGACCACTACCTTCTTATATGTCAGAGTACTGCAAAAAACTAATTATATTTTTTAAATGATTATAAATGCTTCACGGAGGTGTGAAACCTCTATTGTACGGACTTAACTACAAAAATGCATAAAATATCTAACAGCGGCTTTGTGGTTACAAAAGTTATTGAAAATATGGAATTGTTTTGCTTACTTCTATTTTAATACATCTATTTTATACTTATATAAATATTACAAAAAATATTTTTTGTATAACCCTTCTGTATAATGTATTGTTAGGGTAATTTTTTATTTATTTATATTTTTAAAGACATGCAAGAAAAATTCAACATTATTTACGACATAACAAATGTGCAAATAACCTTAGCTTGTAATTTATTTTGTATACCAACCTAGGCATCTTTTTGTTTAGGTATGTATTTATGCAAAAATATTTTATTGAGAGACGGACAATCGTCTTGAAAAGAAACGAAAAAATGAAAGACGAAATGTCGGCACAATAACGTTATACCTCTCTACATTCCAAAACTTCTTCAAAAATATTTTTTTTTTCATGAGATTGTTTAATTTGAGCTGCCCAATATTTGCTTTCTATTATAGTATTAGTATTTTTTGTTATTACTCTTTGTGATTTGTATGTACATATTTTTGTGATAAGTTTCATTGTAAATCTATTTATGTGGCAATAAACGCATATTCATTCCCCATTCATTCGTTCAAAATTAGTTGTATTTATTTATTTATAGAGAGCCATAGTAAATCCGTGATTTTTTTCGTGATTATATTAGACTTCAAAAAAAGATATTATGCGCGGTTTCACTGCGGAGTTTTGGAATAAAACATAGCCCAGGTTACTACTCGAGCTTGCGCCTTTGGTTCTAAAATCGGGTTACCTAGTGGACTACACATGGAGTAGAATTCCTGACTGTCATTAGATACACATCTCTGGAAATTTTACTCTTAGTGGAAGGCAAAGACTGTTTTTGTCCGTACTGCCCAGCTATTTCTTGCTCATTTTTACTTTCCTAGTGGAAGGCGGGCATAAATAGTAATGCTCGGATGTCATTGGGTCAGTTATCAACGTAGCTAAAGTTATAGGGCGCCTTTTGACTGCGCCAAAGACTGTAAGAGATTTAAAGATCGTAGGTTCATGATCAATTAACACAAAAACATTAAGTCCATGTGAAAATATTGTCCAGTATTGTTTTCCAACCTATTGCTCTTAGCATCTCTATTTTTGAGGTCACTTCTATTAAGAAACACCCTGATCAGCAGATTAGCGAAGTTATAAAGTCAATTGATTTTGATAATAATTCTTGGGCCCAGACATGCTTACTAAATTGCTTGGGTATCTTTAAAAAAATGTTGTTTTCAGTTCATAGCAATAAAAATTTTATAAGTAAAACTGTTTTGTCTTCGTTTTTGGGAATAAATAGGCCTACGTCACAGTGCCCGTAGGACGATCCGCTATGTGTTTTACAATGTACTTGGAAATCCGGGCTCTGGTTGCAAGCGATTTCATCTTTCAACGTTGCAACTCATTTAGATAATCAAAGCTATTGGATAACTTGTAGTTTGCATATTGGTGCAAATTTGTGTAGTGGTAGCAGATTATCTCACCATGTCAGTTTAAATGACATCATCTGCCGGGCCCTTATCATCTCCCCCTCCTTCGGTACTCAAACGATGGCAAGCGACCTCGGTATGACTATGTTATGATGTATAGCGGGTAGGCCGCTTTTATGGGTATGCACCCTGCGTAATCACTCTCGTGGCCTTCTATAAATCATCTTCTTATGACGAGATTTCAGGCTGCCAACGATGCGAAAAGTGTCAAGAATAGGTAATATCAACATTAAGCAATAGTTTGTTTTTGAGGCTTTTGGCGTTGAGACTCGGTGCGCATAGACTCTTCAGTGAAATTTCAAAATGATCGGTCCTTGATCCTCCTAATGATCCTAATGATCGGGACCTTAGGGGTGTAACTCGTTTAGCACAACGTTTATCGATAGCGATCCAAAATTCCCCTGCGTACAAAGTAATTTAGCCGTTATATTCTGTCTTGCCTTGTTCTTCTATTACTTATTTCTAATTTGTAAATATGCTTCTACCTAAGCATGTATTAGCAGACACTTAAAAAAAATTTATGTTGTATAATGATGCAACCACGGGACTTATAAAATAATATAACTGAATAAACTATTATAACAATAACTATAGTTTTTATTGAAAATGTAGTTTATAGTTTCCCAGAATTATAGAACCCATTATGTAGGTTAAATACAAAGTGTCTTCTGTAAATTATAAACAATTAATAAGATTTCGTTGTTGCAATATTAATATTATCACAGAATTATTGTTTCCCATAAAGTCGTGGGACAGGAAAGGTGGAAAGAAAACAAACTGTCATAGCGTGGCTTGTTCAGCCGCGTATAGAAACTTAGTTTTGTACACAATCATGATATTTGCGGATAGGACTTAAATGTTTAAGTAAAGCAGTTTTTTAATGGACTGTTCCAGATTAATCTCATTTATTAAACTGATTGGAAAGTTTCTTGTCGTACTTAATACAATCTGTAATTAAAACAATATCACTTAACGCATAAAATCAATTGGCTTTTGAATTTTAGGTTACATTTCCTTAATTAAATTAGATTATTTTGATGATTCTGAAAATGGTTGTGTTTTCATGAGGCTTACTGTCAGATGGAGATAAAGTGCCTGTTTTGGCTTATAAAAAATAATACACTTCATACAACTTATCGTAGACAGCTAAAATAAAATACAATTAAAATTGATAAAGTAATTTAGATATTAAATAAAAGGCTATGCGGTGAAAAGTTTCAAATTTTAGGTTAGCACCAAGAATCATGAAAACATAAAATTAGTAACTTAATGAAGAGTTAATCTATAAACTAGTTTATTGCTTTCGAAAAATAATAAAACTATATAGTCTATGTTTTTAAAGTTAAAATTATTTTTTAACAGTACAGTTGAATAATTAATATAAGATAAAATATGTAATTTTTTTTTAAGCTTTATTATACAAAGTAATACTATCGTAAATCTAGCAATAACAATGATATTTCCATGCAGAACCTTCAAAAATTATTTACGTAAGAGAAGACTTTCCTTGTTTTGTTACAATGAAAAATAGTTTTAAAGTTCACACTTCCTTCATAACTGTAACAAAAATCAAAATCAAATCAAAATGAATTTATTTGCGAAAAAATGTGTACAAATAGTTCTTAATTAGAATTGACAGTTCTACATTTTTCGCTGTTAAACAGTGTTAAATATTTATAAGAAGTTAATTACAAAATGATTTACTATCTAAAAACCTATTAAATAGTATCAAAACAGTATTTACAAATATTAATATTTAAATGTAATAAAAATATTACAAAACATTATGATTCCTAAACTTAATATAGATTCATTTAATTATTTATTTAATTACAGTGTCTTTCAGTGTCTTTAAAATATTCATCAATTGTGTAGTAACATTTTTGTTTTTTTTTTTTTATTGAAAAAGGATTAGACGTTTGTCTTCTATCTCACCTGATGGAAAGTGACGATGAAGACGAAGGTGTTACAAGTCTATCCACGAGATACCGATAAGTGTCAATAAGTCTTATATTTTTCGTTTATAGTCATTAAAATGTAAGTTTTATAATTAAAGGGCAACTTACTACATATATCGATAGCAATACAACAAACATTTCTACTAAATAATGATAATTTTCTAAGCGGCATATACAGTTTTTTACTCAAAATATTTTTATTTCTGGTTCTTAAAATCATGACATTACCTAGTAACATTTCGAATATGTACAAACTCGGCAAAGTGAGTTACTTTGAAATAGCAAAAAGAGGCATGCACGGATCCTTGAAATTTACTTGAAACAAAACTATTTTGTTTTTTACATAAATTACTTAATGTGGATTCCAGTCACAATACTTATCTAGAGATATTCCAAAAAACTTGGTACTATCTACCTGTTCTATTTTCGTGCCTCGAGATGTTAACCGAATTACATCAGCTTTACTTCTGTATGTCTGGTATTGCATAAAAGGCTTAAGTCCATAGTGTTTGAGCCATCGGCCGATGATGTTTCAGCATATAATACCGTCATGATTATTTTTAATAGATTGAATATATAGTTACAAACCATATTTAAAAGGTTATTGAACTAACTTTTTTGTTTTTGGTTTTTAAATTAAATAATGAAGTCAAAGGAAATCTTACGTACAACACTACAGTCACGTGTCCAAAATCTTAATTAGCACACACATCAATTAACACAACACATTTATACAGAAGACTAACCTAAAGGCTTTTAAAGGAAGAGGTATTTACCCACGACAAGTCGAGGAGGTCTCAAAATGCGAGAAACTGGCGCTACTGAGCCACATTACTGTCGACCCGAAGTGAGTGTTTGTCGCGTTTAGACAACTTCTCGGGTAATTATGCTAGCCCCGTGCAACTTTAATAGACGCAAACAAGCTTAACCTTCCGCGCTTACGAAGCTTGTTTTCAGCTTGAGTTCTTATTGTCTATCACAGGAGAGTTTTTTTGGGTAATTTAGTTTATTTTATGATAAAATACGTTCTAATATAAAGGAAAATCAAAAAGGAAATAACATGGGAAGAAAAAAAGTCAAAAAAAGGAATACCGAAAGAGCACATCCACTTGTTGCAAAATAACAGAGTGAATATTTGATTGATGTATTTGAATTTTGAAGTTTGCTGATAGGGATCCCAAACTAAAAAAAAAACAAAACTCACAAAAAGTTATAGTTGCAATCGAAATAGTGCTTTGCAAGATTATACAATTAACATAATTAAGTTGGAATATGTTTTGATATTATTTATTTAGTTTTAAATGTATACTTTATATGTTTACTTTACTGTTTATAAAAAGCTATATGCCTTTATCTTCAGAATAAGCCACCAGCAAAACTTCTTTTGCATTGAATCGGTAACCCCAACGTTGCGCAGCTATTGTATGAAGACTCCTCACGTTTAGTTTCTTATTAATTGAGATAATTTTATTAGGAAATAATTTAGTTCTGAAACTTTTTTTAATAATCATTTACATAAATGATACGAATTATCGTGCTTTCCATTCGTCCATTAAGTGCTGAAACAAAAAGCTTACTGACGGCCTAAAATGGAATTAACCCTTTGTTGTTTTCATATTAATGACAAAATTATTTTGATTCAAATAATAAGTAATAGAGGTGAGTGCTTTATTAGATTCATGTTGAAGAGATTTCGTATTTTACCGCTGTTATGTTTATTGTTATGCTCCCTTGGGGGATTCCGAATGGATTTTGTTTTTGAAACGACGACTTATACTCCTTTACCCTATTTCCACACATTTGTGACACTTTGACGCATTGAACCCTATGCTGCAAGTATTTCGTTATTAAATTTAATGCATTTACGCTTATACCATATGACTCTAGCTTTTTTAGTAGAGTGGCATGATAGACCAAATCAAATGCCTTACTCACATCTAAAAATTTAGAGACAATTTGTGACCCCGAGTTAAGTGATTCTGTCACATGTTTCATAAGAGAAAAACAGGCAAGAGTAGTGTTTTTGTTTTTTCTAAATCCGAATTGGTTATTATCTAAAAGATTGAAATCAGAGAAATTGCTTTGTAACCTTTCTAATATCACTTTTTCAAATATTTTTGATATAACTGACGTTTTAGCTATAGGTCGATAATTATTGATGTCAGTTGAAGCACCTTTTTTATGTAATGGCCTGACGATGGACTTCTTTAGATGATCCGAAAAAATGCCTTCCTTTAATGTTAAATTAATCAAATGTGTTAATAAGTTAAGATTTTAATAATATGAGAGAGCAAATTTAAATAATTTTGGTGTTTATTTTATCATATCCTGTCGCATTTGTATTTTTAAAATTTTTGATTGTCCTATGTACTTCTTCAGGTACAACTGGCGATAAGAACACGCTTTGACTAACATATGGGCGGGTTTGACAATTAATATTATAAGTGTTAGTTTTGCAACTATAATTTTTTTAAAGAAATTATTGAATACTTTAGTAATTTCTGATGCGTTTCATAAAAATGCTTTTCATGACAAATTGAATTTATAAATTGGCTACATGTCTGTTTTCTTAAGTTAGCATTAATTAAATTCCACGCAGCTTTACACGTATTTGGCGCATTTCTAATATAGTTTGTATTCGCTGATGTTTGAGATTGTGCTATACATTTTTTTAATATTTTGGTATATTTTAAGTATTCAATTTCATTTCTTATTTTATTCCAAGGATATTATTTAAATTTTAGGTAAAGCACTCTCTTTTGATACAGCTTTTTCGTAAGCCTTTTGTAAGCCAATTTGTTTGTTTCGTTTTATTAACTTTTTTAATCACAATGTCTGGAAACTGTGAATATATTAGAAATTGTAAGGGGTCATTGTTAGTAGTAGTTAAATATTTGAGAGACATTGCTATTGGTGGTCTCCACAGACATTTTTTTTTTTGTGGAACATCGAAATATATTTTCGTTTTTCACTAAGATTCTACGATAGCATTAATAATCCAACTGCAGCGACATAATATCAGCCTTGCCCAATTTAGAAGTGGTGTCAATCAATTTAGAGTACACCACGCTTGCCTGCTGCGGGTGTGCAGACTTAACACTTTGCTTACTGTAAAGATTGGATGGTTAAATGAAAAATTTGATTCTATTTTGAAATAAAAAAAACAAAAGCACCTTAAGCTCAGTTCTCCAAAACGATTGATAATCAAATAAAAAAAGTGCTTTAAATGCAAATTTGACATTTCTAAGAACAAGTCAAACTACAATTTTTGAGCAAATAAAGACAAGGTGACAATTAAATCTGCGCAGTAGTGCAGTCGTTACGTCTATTGATTTGTTCGTGGCGACTAACTAATTTTATTTTAAAAGCCAGTCTGTCAGTGAGGGTCACACACACACACAGGCACGAGTTATTTGCGTGTGTAACAAAACATCCTACATATGATTACTAACTTTTGCATAAACGTGAAAAGTAGTGACTAAAAGTTGCTTCTGTGATCGTAACGCATGCCACAGAGCCGAAATATCGAGACCTCAACTTTAAGAAGAAAACTAAAACTCATAATAGGAATCAAGTATAACTTGGGGATTCCTATTATGTTTTGTAGTTTTTTTTTTGTAGTTTTGTTAATTTAAATTTAATATGTTGGTAGTTTAAATAAGCGCAATGAATTTAAACAACTAAAATAGTTTGTAGAAGTCCCAAATTGCAAATTTCATCTTTTCCGTCATGAGTATTCTATTCATTTCATATTTTACTAGAACTTATTGGTGTACGAAATGTTCTGGTCAGGAACTAATTCTTTCAGGAGCTAACAAGACAACATCATCGTCATCACCTTACCCTGTATGTGATTGATGATTATTATTAATCCCAAATTACTTAAACTGCAAATCTACATTAGCTAAATCATGTAAACTCCCTATATTGTTTTAGAATTTATTTTTGCGACTTTAGCAATATACCCCTATTGGGCATTTTTTTTTCTACACACACGATTATATATTTCACATAAAAACGATCACCAACAATGCGACTACCACTAACTTTCTTCCGCAAACTTATCATAAGTATGTATAAAAGACATCGTCATTCTTATATTTAACTCCAGTCAATAAATGTTCAGTTCCTCAAATTTAGCAAAACAGTGATTTTCATCTGGTTATCAAAACATATAAAATAATGCAAGAACAAAGTACTGCATCTATAACTATCGCCTCATGATTATATTGGTCCGCCTGTCAGATTACTAAATAGTAATTACTCGTAGATAACAAATATTATGTTGTATACCGGGTGTATAATCCAAGAGTATGAGAGTTAAGAAAAAAGTTTGAATGTGAATATTATTAAATCTAAAATCGACGCCATGGTTCCTAAGAACAGATTTTGCTATCTCTCATAGTTTCTGACTTCTCCATACTGACTAATTTGGATTGTTCACCCGGTAAAATACCGATTTTATACACGTTATGCCTATAATATTAAAGATTTATAAATACCCTTATCGTATAGCACTTACTTCAAACTTTCCCACAAAATTACTTTAAATTTCTACTAACATTCTCCCATTTCTGCATAAAAAACTGCAACTTAATCTACGATTTAACAAATTTTACCTCTCCAATGCGAGCTCATAACCATGTTACTGTACCTAGAAATATTCTTTAACGCACACACAGCCACACAGACAGAGTGACACACACGCATGCACATTACCGTGTAGAGTAAGTACCCTTGACGCCGCCGCCGCCGCCGCAACTGATAACGCTGCATATTACCGAATTTAGATTGGTACAAAAATATGTTCTTACTTCCGTAATTTTATAATAAAAAAATTGGTATAACGGTCGCTTACAACCGGTTTTGTATATTTGATACTGAAACAGATAAGATATTGAATTCCTTAAGATAGGACGGTTTTTATTAGAGTTCTGAATGTTATAAGGAAATGGTTATTTTGACTGTAAGACTGTAAGACTGTCTTTTCCATGATAGTTTTCACTTCTTAATTTTGGTAAATATTTTGAAAATAAAGCAAGATTAGCTCTGCCTAGCTAAGGAGGTAATTCGGCCAGGCATTTAGTTCGTTTGCTCTATGTAAAAAACAAGGTTTTTTTTATATATATTCAATCTACAGACTTTATTCCTAATTTTTTTCAGTTGCAGCAATATGTGTAAATAGTTTAACGTCAAATGAAGAATAAATGGAATTGTCTTGATACTTAAAGGCTGATAGGTTGATCAATTTACGCAAAGCTTTCGCATGACTAATTTGTTAATTGAAATTAAAGAAACCGGAAGGTTTAAAATCATCTATTAATTGAAATTATCGTGTTAAGATTTGAGAGAGTTCAAAATTAAGCTCATTATTATTACGTACAATGTGTTACAATTGCGATCCAGCGTGGTAATTCTGCCTGCTTTCTGGCCACTTTACCTCAAACAAAATGTTATTTGGGCGTTTTAATTTATCAATTTGTACCTTGCTATTAACCGACAAGGATTTAAAATATCTAGGTAATAGTTTTTTATTTCGTATTTGAGAGACATTGCTTTTGGTGGTCACCGCAGACAAACTAAATTAGAATCTAAAATTTTTTTTTACGAAAAAATGTAATGTTATTTTCTTTGAGAATTTTTTTTATTTGACATTCCTACCTGTAACCATATTATTTTTTTTTGAAAAACACAAGAATGACTTAAGCCAATACGCCAATTGCGTGCTTGATAATAAAGCATGACTAATATGTGAATTGAAATATGATTTTGCTTAATGTATAAAGTTATAATTTCTATCAGGAAGTGTCATTCGTAGGAACACCTCCCGTTGAAGTCTATTCAAGGGCATTTCAAGGGCTCCTTTGTTGACTTCTTTGAAAATATCCGTCGGCGACGAAACTAAGGGATTATAGACTCATCCATACATTTTATAATATGAAAAAGCTTAATTTATAGAACTGATTAAATAAAAATGTGAAGTTGAAGTTGTAATTAGGTTAGTAATGCAGGCTTATAATGATGATATTATAAACAATTCTAACTATGCAATAAATAAATATTGTGAATTTGTAACACATTTGCGATGTCAAAAAAACCTTGTATCTAGATTAGAGTACAGAAAATATATCATTTTTAATTTTTTTATAACTATAACAGTTAGAGGATAATTCAGATGTGTAAGCACGAGATTATACACTAATCAATATGGTGTCATGTTTTTCCAAAGGACAGTTGTGTGATAATCAAGAGAAGAATTACAGCACAAAGTATCTTCACATATTTCTTTACCAAGGCTACCATAGTTTCTCACAGTTTAAGGAAATTTTATTGTGCTTATGAGACTGGAACTGCGCCATTCAATTTTTAAATGTGCTTTAACTTCATGTATATTTAGGGATCGTTTTATTTTATCCAGTTCATCCTATTCAATGTTTGATGAAATCATTTAGTTCATAGCCTCTGCCTTTCCTCTTCTTCTATGCTCCGTTCACAACTTAACCTGAATATACATATTTTTTTAAATTAACACAAAGTTAACACTTTTTTTGTACAGTTTTGTTCCAAATGTCATTTTGTCTTTATAAAGGCGTAATTTAACACCTAGAAATATTACGTAACGTTTTATGTCGTAGACGTAATTTATATCAAAAAACAAAAATCAACAATAGATATATGAATTCAATTCCGAGCAACAAAAAAGTAGTACTTAAAGATTACCTCAAAATCAAAGAATAAGTAACCACTTTTATATCCTGTTCATTTCAAGTAAAATATAGATAGTCATGACAGTAAAGTGATCAATCGACAAAAGGAGAACAATGATCTTGCGGCATTGCAGTAGCTCTAGACGGTAATAAAACGAAAAAATTCAAAATGTTTAATTTTAGAATACAAAAAGTATAAAACATAAAATGAAAGGTGTTTTAATCCGAATACCAGATCAAAGAACTGTTCGTCGACCTCGTCGTACCTCGTAAATGCTAGATTTTTTTACACAAATCTTTTGGGAAACCCATGTTCTTAATAGTACCACTAAAGTAAATCTTAGAAAAAAGCGTATGAAGACTGTCCGGATACAGTGCAATTATGAATTAGTTTAGCCGAGAAATATGGAATTGTTTGAGACTACGGGCACTTTTGACTACTTTTTTGGTTTTCGATTTTTGAATTTATGGTAGTTCTTTATGTTACTGTAGATTTTATTGCTTTGTAACTATGTACCTTTGTGGAGAGCTGATAATTATAAAGAAGTAAAAGGTTTTGAATAATTTCTAGCTTCAGTCACAGTCTTCTATAGGTGGTTCAAGTGATTTGCAGGCCCGGCTCTATGTGTGCGTGTGCTTGTAATTTGCAATTTAATTTTGTTTGGCTACCGTTATCTTGTCGAACCATGTTCTCGTCACTTTGGTGTGTGTTGTACATTTTGATGGTACACGGTTTGACCAGATGACTCTTCTTAAAACAAATTTAAGTTGCACATTATTAAGTAAGTATTAAGTTGCGCGCACTAATGAGATGCACCATCTATAGCACCATTAACTTCTGCATCCAATCCAAGACTTTATCAATGATAAGATTGCTTCTGAGCTACTTAGTAGGTGTATTCGCCAGGCCTCTTCATTACTTTCATCTTATTTGGTAATCAATTCAAGTAGATATGTTTTTTTTATATGCAGATTATTTTATAACCATAAGGCACTTTATAATTATTATAAAAACCGTTTGGTCCGTTAGTTGTTTCATACGTCTGATGCGCCAATTAATCTTCATATTAATATTAGTTCTATCAAAGAAATAATAAATATTTCGATTCTACACGTTGCAATACGTCACTTACATATTTGTGCAAAACCGCACACAAAACATAATGACAAGTAAGTAAGCATTAGATAAGTATATTCTATTCTATACAGTCGCACTCAAAAGCTTTTTTTAATTTCATGACTAACCTCGCAGTAGATTACGGGAATCCCAAGTATCTGGCCGTGAAACTTAATCGTGAAACGATCTAAAAAACATTTCACTTTTTAAAAGGCTTTATACCTTAATGTAAAATTGATTTTTATTTGAAAAATGAATAGCTGAATAACAAAAAAAATTTTGACAGAAGTTGGGACCAAAAACTCGAGTAGGTACTTATTACTTTTCATTTGTTTTATACATCAACGAACAAACAGACAATTATAAAAAAGCTGTGGGTTGGGTTGTGGCCCTCCTTTAACCATTGTTGACCTAGTATTGGTATAGGTTCTCGTAGAATTAAACACACCCAGCAATGGGCATCCGTAACAAACATGTTCATAACTATAACATGCAAAGCACTAAATATTCTTAAACAAAATACTGGCTTGTATACATAAATCTTGGTCCATGCCAGGAATATTTTGAAAGAGTTCCGTTGTTGGTTCTTTGCCAGTTCCCTGTGTGGTCCAACCTATCACTAAGCTTACTTACCTTCAGCCTACATTTAGGTGTATTAGGTTTAAATTATTTATGGTTTTCAAAGCAAAATTTAGCAAGCTTTCACTACAGCTTTTTATAATTGACATAAATTTTAGTTCAGACAATATCATAGTTGTTAAAACGACTTTTGTGTTTATGCTCGTATCACCTATAAAATTAAACTGTACAAATGGTCAAACTTCGAATACGTAAATATAATAAATTGTGGCTAAAAATGTATTACATCCCACCAAAGAAACTTATCAATCACTGGTTAGTATTATAAATTCATGATCTTTCTCAATAAATTGTTATTCAAGTTGTCTCGCCCATGTCTGCGTTATGATTTTCTGCAATATTATTGAATTTATAGTTTAGATATCGTGGCGTTGAATCGAGCAAAAATTATGCGTAGGCGCTTGGATGGAGTAAGTAAGTGTATATTATTTTGCACGCTATTGTGGAGCTTTAGTTGAGTATTGGTTTTCATGTTGATAATAAGTATAATATCAAAATTTTTGTTGCTTAAAGTCATGAGCTTTTAATTCAGTTATGTTGAACCAAAATACGAATCAAGCTTACTTTTTTTTTTGATGTGGTAATATCTATACTCAAGTCCTTATAGTATGTGCAAGTCGAAATATACCAAGTTGAGGATTTTATTGACAAACAATACACTTCTTTAAAGGGATTTATCGGGTTTACTTATGTATTAATTTTTTTACCTTTACGACGTGTCCATGCTAATTATTAATGCATGATTAACTTAGATGACAGGCGTACCCTTGACAGTTATGAAAGCATTCAATCATCTCCATCTGTTTCTCAATCTGCGAGCGTAGCGGCCAGGATTAGCAAAGAAAGTACTGACAGTAGCCTGAGCTTGAGGTCTTGCGTGCTTATTGGATGTTGGATTTTGTGTTTTTTAGTATATCCCATGTTGGAGAAAGCTTCGAACCACATTTTCTATTGAAACGGGTGTTAATTTTTAAATGGCTTTTTTGCTCATCTTAGGTTATGCAGTGGTTTTCCTATGATGAATTTTTACAGATTTTTACCTTAAATAATATTTGCGCTTATCCATAGAATCCTCACAAACAATAAGTTATTAAAATATACAAGCAGTCCGCCTCTGTAACATCAATAGAATAGTTCAATCAGAGAAACCTATATCCTAATGAATATTTATTGTTCCAAAATTAGAAACTACAATGTTGCACCATTAGTTTTATACCAAATGATGATGCTCTTTAACATAAGAAGCCAAACACGAAAAATGGCAACGTAGGTAGGTTTAGCACTATTCAAATTGCTCAATATTTTTTTATTATGACATTTAAGTAGTAGGCAAAGAAGTGCTTTTAACGGCGGAATTGATTGACGGAAAATTTCCCTGTTTCTTCTGGCAGTCAAATTGAGCTTCCATTATTTCAGATCAGAACCGCAAGTTCGGTAAGTACATAAAGGCCACATTCACATTAACAGAATATAAATGTGTAGTATTGTAACTTATTTGATGAGGAACAATTTTTACACGTACAGAGTCGGCAGTAACATTTCCATGGATGTTGTTTACACTGCCTAATTTTTGAACCGTACTATTCAATATAATACAATGGATATTTTGGGACATTTTTTGAGGGTATAATAAAAATTATCAATTTTGTGGTCCAGAACTGAGAGATATAATATATCGTACATTTATTATTTTAAAATATTACAAAAGATAGTGATATTTATGTTATATCTACATTTTCGTACATAAATTGAAAAGGAGATTATTATATCTCTTAGTTTTTGACCTCAATATTACGAATATTGACTCAAAACTGACTAATAGTTAACTCTCAAAAAATTAACCTTTTCTGTACTATCTTTGCTGAGATACAAAAATCTCCTTTTTTTTACTTTGCTTGAGTGTTTTAAGTTTCATAAAATAAGCAAAATAATGTTCATTGTTTAGTTTCAGACGAGAACCATATTTCATCATCTTTATAACTTTCCTATTAACAACAGAGCGGTCGTATTTTTTATTTCACTTAAATTTTTTGAAATACGTTTTAAAATACTGAACGTATACGTAATAATAAAGATATCAAATATTAGTAACATTAAATTCTATTCATGTATTGGTTAAAATTACAATCAAATTAAAAATAATGTAACACAAAGGGGAAAATTGACCCTTGCAATTCAAGCTATGACCCTACTGAATTAAAGATTTGTTAGTAGATCGATCGTGACAAAGTTAAATGACGTTGCCTTAAAAAGAACAATTTCATGACCAAACAGCCATGATTTCGCAATCAATCCATTTTAACATGAACATCTTGTAAGCAAACTGCAAGTTTCTTTAGGCAGTTCAGCATATTGCAATTTACAAGGAAATGTGACATCATGCTTATGTAATGAAAATGTTAGCTAAATGTGGTTTATATATCATAAACTGTGTATAAGGAAAATCTATAGCTACGGTTAATCTTCATCTTTGATTACAGAATGGAAAAAATGCAATTTGCGTTGTAATAGAAATATTTCAGCGAGTGTAGATTAACTGCAGAGTTTTCCTTAAAAATAAACTGCGTCTACGCATTATTGTATTAAAGTGTTACGAAAAGAAGCGTAGGTTTTTTTTTAAATTTCGTCAAAGTTGACAAAGCAGAGCACGCGATCTACCTTTTGATTATCGATTAATGACCGTAGACTTAAGTCGCACCCGCTGTTCCAGGAACTGGAACACAACCACGCAAACGCGTTTATTATTGTCAAAATAGAAAGAATTCTAGTACCGTTCCAGACGAGATCATAATTAAATAAACTATAGTACCACTAACCATTTAAACAAAGTGTATGCCTTCATTCGGGTACTCATAATTTATTAAACTATGACAAAATATTTTTTTCGAGCTCAGCTATCCCATACTAACAATGAAAATAATACATATTGTAAGTTCTTGTACTAGGTTCTATATAATCTTTCATTGATAAAAGTTCATACAAAGATGGCGTTATAGTTCTCGAAGTTACCTATGGGCCATAAACAAACTGTCCATTTCGAAAAAAGAAAAAAAAATGTTCTCGAAATTAGTCAACTTAGGAAACCGTCAAACGCTTTGGTCGGTTTTACTTGTGGATATGCGGACTCATCAGTACATAGTATAAAACAAAGTCGCATCCCGCTGTTTGTTTGTCCCTATGTATGCTTACATCTTTAAACTACGCAACGGATTTTGATGCAGTGTTTTTTTATTAGATAGAGCGATTCAAGAGGAAGGTTTATTGTATAATACATGCATAATACAGTAGAGAAACACTAATAATTATAGAGGTTCCTAATGTGATGTCGTAAATAAACACATTTTTTGTGCTTACATTGCAAATGCTGGCTGAACCCTACGAGATAGATAAAAATAATGTACAACAGTATTGTGCTGCTTAAAAAGGCCTACAAAAAATCCGCGATGGTATGTCTATCTCTTAGGGATAACCCACAATAACCATGTTTTATCCTTTATTTTTTACGAGAAATAATGGCTTATTTACGAAGCGATTTTAAGCAATACGGCATTAATATTTATCCAATTAAGTACTTTTAATATATTTTGCATGTAATATCGATCAATATGGCCCTTTACAGCGTATAATTTAAATGAATATTTTCGAAGACATTACAGATTTCAAATGCAGGGACATAGACCCGTGCGAAGCCGGGCGTGTCGCTAGTCTCTATTATAAATCGGTCCAGTATAGAATGGTCTTGTGCAGTGTATGAGACATATATAACATAGTATACATTATACATACACCCATACGCGTTATTTCGAACGGCCTTGATTCCACGCAGTACGGCCGGTCGCGCGCGTGTAACGTTAAGGACCGCTTACATGAACACCAAGGTAGAATTAATTGAAGTATGTTAAATAAATTATTTTAATTAATTTATCCCTTTTCAAATTTCTTATTTCGTCGTAGGTACTCCGAAAAAGTCACTTTAAATAAACTTTTTCTAAGAGTTTTCAACTCAAAAATCCTATTATTTAGCGCAATATCTTAATAATTAATCATACATGGAAAAACTTGGGTTTTAGTATTTCTTAGAAAGATTTTTCTGTCAAGCATATTTTTTAAATATTTATTAGGTTTTTGATAGTTATTCCAGTCTGCAAACACACTGTTACTTCTCTCTTGCTCTTGACTTAATTTGACATCTGATAAAGTTTTGTTACCATGGAATCAACAAACCAATAAAACGATATACTTTAGATATTTTTTATATATACTTTCGGGCAATTCGATATAAAGCTTTGCATAGAAAAACACTTAACCTTCAAAAACAGATTGAGTCCAAAATTATCAATCAAATGTAAAACCGTGAACAACAAATTGCATGGTTTTCGTACCTAAAAAACCGATATTCAAAATAATCGGCAATTTTTTTTTTAAATTACTGATTGTTATGTATAAAACAGCTGGAAGTTGACATTTGTCACACGAAGTTAAGTTCTATAAACATACAATATACCTCTTTTTGTAATTATACTCTTCTAAAGATCTGTAAAAATTTATATCATCCCCCTGTTTTTGTATTGTTCAAGGTAACTCAATGTTCGAGATACTGCAAGTTCTACTCAGCTGTTCGCTACAAAATTATCAACCTCGAGTAGTACGTGTGTATACTAATACTTGAAATTGGCAGAAATAGTTATTGTGTAGTAACAACAGCTGATTGCCATTATACACAAAATAATAATAGCATAAAAAACCTACTATATAAAAAAGTTATTTGTAATTGTTAACGATATTTTCTCATTGTTCATTCCTAGACTTGTAGCATTCCTAGGCTAACTGCAAACTAACATACCACCTCTTTTATTGTAGCGTTTTATAAAGTGTGGACGTTAAAAATCAAATAAACCATTAATATTTGCTAAGAAATTACAACATATACAAGTATGAATATATTGCATTTTCCCCAAAAATTTTTGGTCTTATATTTTTTACGAATTTACTTTGCTTATTGGAGCAAATAAAATCCTAGGATTTCATTAAAGGAAGAAAATAATCTGACATTTAAGTATACCAATGTTTAATTGGAAGCGTGACTTACATGCCCAATTACATTGTATGAAATTATTTATCGTCGCCTTTTATAGTATTTTTCTGTTCTAAAAACTTGGTAATAATATTAACTATACATAGGTACCTATCTTCTTTTTTTTTCATGAAAGTTGTGGCAACCTCGAGTGTCAGAGTTGATCATGCCGCCTGTGGAAACTCTGTAGGCATTTGACGTGGCTTAACGACCTTGAATGAACAGTTCTATATTTGAAAAGTTTTCTATTTTAACTAAACCGATAACAAACCACCAAGCAACATAAAATGCATATGAATATCAAATAATTTTAGCAAAGAATAAAAACCATAAGACATCAGCCAACGAATCCAACGCGAATGTATTTTAGATTAATATTAAAATAACGCTCACACCACACTGTAAGCAAGACTTTTTAGGAAAAATTAAGTGTTGCATAAAAAGTTGACATCAAACCAAAGTTCTGACCTTATACCTACACTTAGTGGTCTACTAATAGGAGTAACCAGTGGCCTGAGATCTTTTTCAAACTATTAAACAGTATAGTGATTCGAACAATAACTATCAAATAAGCTGATATTTACAAATCAGCAATAACAAAAAGAAAACGAGAAAACAAAAAATAAGGAATAAATGATACAGGGTAGGATACAAGGATACAACGCCTAAATTACATTTTACATGAGCAAAGTAGCCAAAGTTTGGCAGAATTACCGCGTCGGATGTGGCAAAATAAGTTCCAGCCATGGGTCACGAGTGTCACTCACCTATCTTTTTGCGATTTCACTGAAAAGCACCCTTAACTCAGGACCCCAAAGTCTTAACGCCAAAAGCCTCAAATAAAGTTGATATTTCCTATCTGTTTGAATAAATTGAAATTTCATAATTTTAGCAAACACCAAGACAGGTAGATATAGAAGTAACCTATTTTTTATTATGTGTAAAACGATTTATACTTGCTACCATCGAATTACAACTCACACCTAGGTCAAACACACCAACTGTATGGCTCAAAACTTAGTAGAGTTCGTGTAATGGATGACCATACAGCTAACGGGGGAGCCCAGAATTATCCTATACCTACATATAAAAATAATTTATGGTTATATTATACGTTTCATGCCATTGTACCCAATCTTAGGGAAAAGCCAATTTTAATTAAATATAGCTCAAGTTACATTTGAACCTTTTATAGTTGTCTACTAGTTTTAGAGCTTATTAATTATAAACAATCAAATGTATTTAAGTTGTATAGACACAGATTTTACGTCAAGGTAATTTAAAAATTGTAAAATGATCCTCTATGCCTTATACTGTTCTTTCGAATTTAACAAAACTTTGGTGAGTTTTACCAGGTACGCACGCATATACAAGTTACTGGCCATTACCTACTGTATGTGAGTAAATCCATGAACAGAAGCTAATACTAAGTAAATATTTGCAGTCGCTATTGCCGGCTACACTGCCTATGACGCAAATCGATCTTAAAATCGATAACTGCAGCTAGCTAACGTTCGTTTAAAAAATATTACAATATGTCATATTATTATTGAATTAAAAAATAGTTCAATTTTCTATTAGCGTTAATTCAGATAGGAACCGCATCAGGAAGCCTCTTTAGTTCCTAGTATGAAATACTTCGAAATTCAGTCTTCTTTGTTATTCTATCGCACCTATTACTTATTAAGAATCAAACAGAAATATTTCTTAAACAGATAAATAAACAAGCAAACCTGCCATCCAGTAAGATTTATATTAATCCATTAAAACATGGTAACATTTAAATATTCCTGCTTATTTACCTACAATGCCGAGAGGTCTTTTTAACTCTCGGTCTAAGGCGAAATTCAGAGTCGTTCGACATTCATAAAGCGTTTTTGTTGTAAACCAATAACGAAATAAAATATTTTGAATTGAAATAATTAAACATCAAGTGGCCGAAAGCCATCCACGGCGTACGAAGACGTTCCTCATTAACATATTTAATTTATCATTATCTGTGCTTATAAATCACTACTGACGAGTTTGATTTTTGTCTGAACGCTTGAATCTGTGCCCTATTAACTAACAGCCGATTTGAAAGATTCTTGCATTTGAAATTCCAATTCTTAAATATGCCACTATGAGGGCGACGTCAGGGCCAGCAAATGGTTACTTAAGGTGTTCTTTATTACAGATTTTTGCCAAGCAAATGTAAACTTAGTATATAAAGTATTAATTCCCTGTACAAAATCTTTACTTAGGAACGCCTAAACTATGAACGTCCCTAGTGCGGCAGTGAATCTGTCAAACTGATTTGAATCTTTGGTAGATAAAACATGTCATCTAAAATAACTAGAATATGCTCTTTGACCAGGTAGTTTATCTGGATAGAAGAAAGAAACCGCTAGTAAAATATAGTCAAACATGAAATATCCACATTGATTTCAGTTTTCAAATGCAATCAATCACTTTGGAACTTGACATCATAACATGCGTCATTGAGATTTTCATATAGCACTAAACTACACTCGGCGCCAAAAATACTAAAAATTTACAAAAAGGGCTTAAAATTAACTTAAAACCTAGTGTTACCCCCTCTAGCCCTTATAACAGCCTCTTAACGTCCCTTCATCGATCGCACCAACCTAACAATGGTTTCTTGTGGAAAGTTGCCCCATTCTTCAATGACTGCATCCTGGAGGTCTTGTAGAGTGGATGGGGGGGGGGGGCATCTCGTCACCGAACCCGTCGCTTCAACTAATCCGAAAGGTGTTTGATCGGGTGTTTGCAAAGGTGTTTCAAGTCGGGGCTCCTGGTTGGCCACGGCAAAACAGGGATCTCAACTTCCTCCAGATAAACTCGAACAATAAATGCAGTGTGGGAGTGAGTGTTGTCGTGCATTAACATGAACCCAGGGCTAACGTATCCCACATATGGGTCCACATGTTCTTCCAGGATCGGAAATGTATCGTTCAGCAGTCAGGGACCCTTGGTCGCGAGTACCGTCAGTCATAGAAATGCAGACAAGGTCGGTTTTGCCGTCCATGCTAATACCGCCCCAGAACATACACAAGCCGCCTCCGTAGCCAACTGTTTCTTTGATATAGGCTTGAGAAAATCGTTCTCCCGGTCTTCTGTACACTCTGGCACGTCCGACGTTGTAATAAAGACAGACTCTAGTCTCATCGGAGAAGAGAACCTATTGCTCAAACGTCCAGTCGACGTGGTCACGGGCAAATTGCAAGCTATCTCTGCGATGATGAGCGGTCAACATGGGGCCAGTAGCAGGCCTACGATATTCTTCTCCCGTAGTCGTCTTCTAATCATAGAGAAGCTAACTGCTGTGCCCGAGCTTCACTGAGGCATTGTTGTACCTGAACAGCATTGGAGAAACGAAAGCGTAGAGAAGGCGTCACAATGAAGTGATCATCTCTTTCGAATGTGCAGCGTCGCCGACCAGCTTCATGTCTCCTGATGTAGTCCCCAGTCTCCTGGAACCGCTGAAATACTCGACGGACTGCATAACGGCTTAACATTCAGTTGCCGAGCGACATCACACTGACGAACTGCTGCTTACAGTAGTGCGACGACTTGAGCAGATTCAGCGGCGGTGGTTTCCATCTTTTAGGGTTGATTTCTCCTGGAGCTCCTTAGATGTGTTCTTATCCGGACCTTTAATACCCAAAGGAACAGGCACAACTCGCGACCCTTTTAGCGAGATTTTTGACACATTTTTTTAAACTGGGCTTTTTATTCAAATTAACGAACTTTAATTTAAAGGTTATTAAACGTGTTTTTAATTTGATGTCAGTATTCGTAACATTAAGCAATTATTATGAAATCTATGTTAGCTTAAATGAGATTTTCGACGAGGGGCGATATGTTTGACTGTATGTGCATGTACGATTTCGTTGCGTAGGCGTCGAGAATAATTCTCAGTTTCTGTGTGCAAGTGGCCTATGAATAGAATATACCTACCTACTGACTGCATTGCCTACTCATTATATACTAAACCAAACACCAACGTATATTTACGTGGGTACTTATGTGTACGTATTGTGGTTAAAAACTGTTTTTATTTTGTAGCCTTTATCTGTGGTATTTCCATTTTCTGAAAGTGTCGAGTAACAAAAGTGTATCTATAAATGATAAAGAGTTATCTCTGAGTTAAATCGTTATGACTGAGTGATGTCAAGATCAAGGTAAGTAAAGGTTCTTATTAGTGTTTTGAAAATTTCATTCATAAAAATAGTGATACAGCGATCCGATTTCAACGAAAAAACCATATAACTACTGCACATGTTTGCTCTTTGAATTACATAATAAAAAAAATACATATACAAAAAGACTACGTATTTCACGTAGCAACCGTAGTAAAAAATAGATGTTAAAATATATTACTTGCCACGTAAATATTGGTCAAAGCCTTGCACTATTTTCGCGTATTAAGTATTCTGTCTATACGCGTCTGGCCTTAATATCGTCACTAGTTATTGTTGCGGTCCGAAGGTCAGGCATGGTTGCTCGGTGCAGATTCGCATTTCGATAATACAAGGCTCAGCCACAATGAGCTAGTCAATTATTCTATTTTTTGCTTTTGCATGCGATCGAGAAGAATTTCGCGGCGACTAACGGATATGTGCACACGCAATATTATACCAAAAATAGGTTGATTTATTTGTTCCGTAAAGTGTTGCCAATGCTGCGGTGTAGAGGTGTATTTATGGAAAGTTTGTGCACTATTTCAGCTATAAACTTAGTCCCAAGGTACTTATCCGTAAAGTTTATAATTTTAAATTAATACACATAAAACGTATCGAAATCGTTGCATTATTGCTAAATAAGTAATATTTACAAATATATAATCAGTCACCAAAACAACAAGTCATTAGAAGCAACCTTGATAAAACCCGACAACTAAAAAACTCCAACCAAAACCCAACTTGCACTCCAACCCGATCACATGACACTTCAAATTCATTTTTTTTCTATTCAAACAAAAGACTGTCCAAAAAATCCTTTAAACTAGCAACACCGGCCTTTATCGTGTTAGCGGAGCGGGGAGCGCGGGGTCGGCAGACGTCCGGATGACATCACACGTATGCAGTGCGACCGCCAACGGTTACGCAAGAGTTTGACCTTGATCTTGACTGCGCGGCGCGGGCGCACGCGTTCTCGCACCGCGGCCGCCTACGAATGTACAGACGACGGGGAAATACTTTGTTTGATTGTTCAGCTTTCGAAGTGTGGTGAATTGGTGAAGGACGTATTTATGTGGAAGTATTTATGGTATTTTTATGTTATACTGTTTATATATTGTCATCACTGACTAAGTAATGTATTAAAATTTTTAGTAGGCCTGTATTGGTCATAAAGTGAGCGATATTTGGCATGAACACGAGAGGAATACTAAAATGCATGTTAATACATAATACACATTTATTGAAAACATCTATTATATCTGTGTGTTCATCATACATGATTAAAAAGTACTATTTTGCGACTTGTGCAAATTTCCAAACAATTATTCTTTAAAAGCTTGCTTATTATTCTGTGATTTCGATTATATTATAAAACTTATAAACTTATCTAAGTACTTTCTGTATGTACTGTATAATTGTATAAACGAAGGTTAAGCATTTGTGTTCTTCTTACTCGTGTCGCGTTATTGCTTTGCTAACCAACAATAATTTTATCAATGGCTAAATCGTGTCCTAAATATCTCAGCACATTGGTCCTAAACTGCCTTCAGTCAACGATCTTCAAACTACCCCGTGTAAATAATCTAATATTTAGTTTTTTGTTGAAAATTAAATACAATTGCAATGATTTTCTCCATCGACTGTACCAGTCCGCACAACATGCGGATACGCACCTAGATGCTTCTTAATACCTGTGTAGTTATTCTTTTGTAATCCGTTCTTCAACGCAATAAGACTCATTTTGTCTCAAAAAAGAATCGAATTTTATCAACCTTTATCATCGGACGTCGTTAAAAACGGTTACTCGTTGAATGTAAGTCTTTTAAAGCTTCAATCTGTGTGTCAAGGCCAAAAAAAACCTTTGCATAACATTATCATACAACATGCAATATTTGAATTCTTAATACTGCAGTATTTTTGTTATTATTGCTTCTTTTTGTTTGATTTGTGGTTTTTCCTGCTGTTTGCTGTATTTTTTGTGTGAAATTAGTCTGTCTCTGTGTACCAACCTTATATTTTTAAGGTGCTACCTAGTGGTTTATATTTTAGATTATTACGTCAACCTTGCATCTTGCCATGTTTTCGCTTCATGCTTATTGCATGATATTGGAAAATTTAGTACCTAGATGAAAAAGACGTGTCATCCGATTAATATTGGTAACCAATATTTGCATCATTATTATAATGTACCTTATAAAATGTTTTATTACGTGAAAGTACCTATCAATAGTATCATATAGTTTTCATTTCCTTACATAAAATTACATATTGTTTTAAGCAAAGTAATAAATATTTGTTTTTATAATAAATTGTAATTTTTTACGTATATTTTGTTTAATATATTTAAATATAGTTGAATAAATTGAGATTTCGCTGTAATGAGTACTCTTACATGTTCACTAAATTATGATATGTAACTTTTATGTAATCTGTCTTACCGAAGCACGACTACTACGATATCTACCCCAACTTTAAAACCAGGTATTTTGATATAAGTAGCTTGTCAAAAAAAAAGTCAAATATATGCCACCTGAAACCGTCACATCACTCTCAAACGGCATTTCACATTTAAAAATCATAATACTATATTAGTATATTGGAATATTATTAAGCCTAAGTCACATGATAAACGCAACGATTCGTACTTAAACATATTTTTTGTTCTCGCCAGGCTTTGCCTTGATGATGTTAATGAAATGATCACTGTTCTCCCACTGTATTTATTCATTTGAGATCTAATACTTACTGAGATCATATATCTCTGCGAAAACAAGTACAAGTGACACCTTGAAAAATAAGCAAAAATCCGGGATGTGACTCGAAAGATCATTGATAAATCCAGGTTCTTGGTACAGATATATATATTTTTTTGTTTTGGCACTTTAGGTATGGTACAAAAAATGCCAATTAATCGTGAAAAATTATTACTAAAGTTCGAAATTTTTACGGAGAAAAACACATGCACTTTATAGAAATTCTAAATTTGATTCTCAAGGTCATGCGTCGCATCGCCAGCCATTGGGCCAATTTCACGGTTCTTGTGTTCCCTGAGAAGCATCAGCCCATTCACAAAAGTAGGTTTATTTATACTCGTACTATCTTCAGACTATTGTTTAACCTAACAGTGTATGTATGTATTACAGTACATGTGTAAATCAATATTTTTACAAATAGATTTGATACTATTTAAGCTGCTGCTTACCCATATGTATTTATCTACTACCTAAAGGTTGGTTGGTAAAAACGCTTTGCATTAAGCCCTCCTGTACATTGGAATAAGGATAAAAAATCTTATGCAGACAAGAACACGACCACAATTTATGATGTGAGAAATAACGAAACGCATCTATACAATTTTTCTTGTTCAATGTATTATGGTATCTTCTTTCGTCATTCCCCATTCATTTTCAATAATGCCATTATTATTTTTGATTGCCAATAGTTACAATTCTCAGTGACATTACCATCATGAACTTTTATCTGTGCTTCTTTTGTTGCTATGTTTTAAGCAATATTTAGTGCTTGGCGTTTTTAATCCTTTCTTTCTAAACAACTGCAGTTGTTACTATGAAAAATATATTTCATAATCTTCGATACCAGTATACGTATGTAAATCTATGAAATCTAGGTAAATAGTCGTTTATTGTCGTGTTCTTAGTTTTGACACTATATAGATGTACATAGCGCTTATCAAATCATATGACTTAATTGTTGCTATTTTAATATTTCATTAATTAGAAATATGTTAAAGATTTAAAGATACAGTCATACCTAGAATTATATAGGTATAGTACAGTGGTATAGTATAGTGGTGGTATAGTATAGTGGTATAGACGGTTTAAGCCATTTGTTCGCGCGGGCCGATGTGTGAGCTTGTACGTATGTAACTTGCTTCATGTAAGAAGTCTACTGGTAGTATGTCTGTTCATATACAACCAGAAGCTATAGTAGTGGTTCTAGGAGGATCGAAGTTGATTTTTGAATAAAGATGTTTTTGCTGATCAACGACGTCGATGAAAACAATGGGATGCGATAAAATTTTCAAATTTGAATTGGCGCCATATAACAGGTTCTCTTACATAACTACAATATTTATTTATTTACAAAAGATCTGCTTTCTTTGGGACCATACAGTTGGTGTGTTTGTGTAAGGGTTTTAACTCCTAGAGGGCGTTGGGTATACATAGCTGAAGACATTTTCTGTTATAAAGATAAATATTTCAAGAAGTATCAGAGAATTATAATTTTTGGGTTAGCCAACAAACATTGAGCTAAAAACTTAAAGCATGCTAAATATCGTTTGTTTTTTAATTATGAAAAATATATCCTGAGACAAAGATACCCATTTCAAAACTAAATGACATTGTATAGTGAGCGTAACCCACGAAGGCGCGCTCCAAGGCTGACAAAAACTTTAGCGTTATTAAAATGCATTTGTTATTTATCAAATTATTTATTATTCATATTACTTAATCATTATTTTATTAGTAGAGTTGATAAAAAACAGAAATACCTGATACCGGACTTGATCAGTTCAAATGACAGAAATTGGTGTAATCAACTCATTCCCTAGTTGGTCACGGTGGATATCAACACGAAAATATAAAAGGTTTGTAAAGTCCTGAGTGAGAGCTAGTTTTTTTTTTGTCCATTTATAACTGAACTACTCCACACATAACAAATTTATGATCGATTTTTAAGGTTATATATAACTACATCGCTTCTTCTACTTACCGTGTGAGATAGTACCAACACTAATTATCAGAGTTTGTCAATCTAGGGATAAGTATCTTTAACTTAATCCAGATTTAAGAGCTTATACACAATATTTATCAGTCAATAGATCAAGTATTTATGCGTTCTAATAGATTCCTACCGAAGAACGAACACTTGTAAATTTATAAGAAGAGAAACCGTTAATTAAAAGTTAAAAAGCCCTGTAAAATCTGTGGTTAATTAGTGTATTACAGATTCCATTTTAGGGGCAGTCCGAATTAGTAAACCGTTAACATTTCTCCATCGAAATATAAATTATATTGATGGATCATATATCATCCTCATGTGTTTTTCTTTAAATGTAGGTAAGGTCCGAACTTAAACCCACTGATCAAATCAAAGTATTTAGGCGATATCCTCTCTTTCCAACTTGTGTACAAACATTTCAAACTTCTGTTACGAATAAAATATTGCTAATTAATTGCTGCTCTAATTGCTACTGAAATATTTACAAAATTACAAATGTACTCGAAGCAAGGCGATAGTAGAGTTTCTTTTGTTAGGATCTCGTTTGGGTGGTACCTGTAGTCGTTCCTATTTTGACCGCCATAGTAACCAGGTTTACGGAGTTATGTTCCTGTAAAGAAAGGGAACGCCCAGTACAATTACTGAAACACGGGCAATTCCAACTGAAACATACGGTCGGCAACGCATCACTGGTCAATATAATAATCACATTGAATATTTAGAGATAAAACACCTACGACGAATGATGTCCATGGGTGCGGATGTCACTCACCATCAGGTGGGCCGTGAATAAAATAAAGGTATACTTTATCATCCAAGATAACTAGGCCTATCAATTTCTCTGATAACAATGATAATTTTCAAGTGTTTACGCGTGTATCCGTATCTTACATGTGCCGCGATGTTTTTTCAGGTAATCGAAAGCCAAATTCATGGACGAATATATGAGTTAAGGTTACCTTATTAACGTATACACGTTCCTACTGAAAATTGTGCGTGTAACCGTTGCTAATCTGAGTTACTACGGCCACGTGTAAGCGAGTACATGTCGCGGAAAACTTATCAATGCCGAAGTTTTGCGAAAATATTTGTCGTCGATTATTTTCGTAATAAGGTAGGCATTTGAAAAATGTGGTAGTTATCTTGTACTTCTTTGAAAATAGTTCTTAGGACTTTTTATTATAGTCAAAATATTTATATTTAAAATGATAAAACTTTAGTTGATGCTTTTTATTTAGTTAATTTTTTTTTTCTTTATGTATTTCAACCTTAACGCCGAAAGATAGCTCTACTTTTAAATTTAGATTTAACCAGATAACCAGTTTACCAAAGGCTGGTAAGCAAAGGCATATGTTCTTAAAAGAGAATATGCTCAGAAGCTCACATAGTGTTATCAATGAAAAATATTGTAGATACCTATGGTATTTCAAGTCAATAAGATTATGCCCTAGAAGGTCGATACAAATAAGTAAACTTTTTTGCATAACATGTTAATAGTTTTAAGTTGTGTTTAATGTTTTAGGGCTGATTGTTCGATGCACAGATAACTTTTATCGGTAGAATGATTTTGAGAATTTTAAATAATTCTGTGAAGATTCATGTGTCAAAGTTATTCTCTAGATAAAAGTTATCTGAGCATTGAACAATTAGCCCTTAATATTATAATGTAATTACACTATTTGTTTCCCAAATAAAATAAAGCAAACGTTTTACAATATATTTACTTGTTTTTACTAAATGTCCGATATTTTTACTACAACTATGACATTATTAAGATGTAGGTCGAGAAAAATTAAGTACAGCTATTCAAGTACATCTTATCTTGGGTATATTTCCACAATTATTGATAAGATTTTCTTCAATTTCAATGAATTGGTTTATTCTGCCCAATTTATGATCTTATCAACTTATAATCTAGTTGTCATGCAACGAGGTAATCTAGTATTTACTATGTTTTAAAAATGACAGGTGGATTTTGCAATGGGTTTTGTCTAAATTTAGGTGTTTGAAAATTTTCCGAGTTCTTACAGTGTACCGGAAGGTATTCTAACGGAAGTCCATATTTAAAATTTGCTGTTTATTTTTGATGTGTTGATATATATATATATATATATATATATATATATATATATATATATATATATATATATATATATATATATAAGAGTGTATAGCTTTGATTTTAGTGTTTTATAATTCTGTAAGTGTAACTCATATTTTTTCGATGCATGGTTGAAATATAATATTTATGTTATGGACCAGGTGATTAATGCGGGCATTATGAATAATGGCTAGCTCTATCGGGCTAAGTAATTAATTACTATCCGAATTTAAGATATGTAATAAATATCATGAGCAGATATTGATTTACACTCACAAAATATGGACTTGCTATGACGACAATAATTAGGTGCGACGACGAGCGCAGCGAGGAGTAGCGGTTAATATGCATGTAGGCTATGCAGCGCGAGCCAAGAGAACGAACTGAGCGTGCCGCGGCAATGGGCAGCAAAGCGCCAAAAAGGGACCTGCATACGACTCAATATCGGTCCCAATTATCTCTAGGGATTTCATAATTAAACGTTATTTTTATTAATAAAACAAAATTAATAAAACATTTATGATCTTAAATTCAGATAGTAATTAATCACTTAGCTCTACATAGCTAGACATTATTCATAATGCCCGCATTAGTCACCTGGTCCATAACATTTATACTATCAAGGGTGATAGGTAAATATTTTTACTGTAAAGGGGTTTGTAATCAAGTACTGCTTTTACACAAGAAAAAAAGATTAAATTTGATTAATTTTATCATACAACATATGTACACATACAAAAAATACAGTTTAGAAATTACAAATAAAAAATACATACATAAACTCTTAAATGAAAATCATATTCATACATGTCATAGGCACACACAAGTAAATACTCCTAGTGGGATTACAACAGGATAATTTATGAAGTAATTAAAAAAAAATGCAGTGATTTTGTTATGATCTCAAACCTACATTAATCGTGAGATGTAGGTACTAGTCTGGTGCTTTCGATATACTTAGTTAGTTTATTTTTTTGCGCCGTATTTTATTATCCCTACGCTGGTTATTTATTATTGTTACAAAAAAATAAGTGACTTACTTAAAGTAAAGAATTTTAAGAAAGTTTTAAAACATATAGGCACTTAAGATTCCAAAAATATTACAAAGTAAAGCCTCCTTATGTACATTGGTATTAAAATTACACTGTATGTTACAATCGTATGTTCAAATATTTCCTTATTGTTTCCAAAGAACAATTAAATATTAGGTATATATTACAGCAAATGATTTATGTGAAAATGAATTTAAAAATTCATACATGCTTTAAAAAATTATATTCTGAAATGGTAAAATAAAAAAAACTCCATTTTTTTAATTAATATACTTACTTATTTTTGGCTCTAAATAGCTGACGTTTAAATGTGACAGAAACACAATATACTATAAACTATCACTATTATCAAATAAGACTGCGTTTATGGAGCATCTTGAATATATTTTTTTAGCAATTCTATACGAAACATGTGAACTGCTTTCTATTTCTTTTAATAGAATTAAAAAAATACATTAGAAATGCGTAATTCCTCGAAACACAAATGTACACAATTTGACGTTAAATTTAAAACACAGCTCTTTTTGCTCTAGCAGTTTATTAGTAAATACCAATTTCCAAATCCCAGTACATCACATTGGAGGCCTTCTTTTCGTAAATCTAAAGTGTGTTTTTCTTCATTTTTCAGCGGCGGGAGCTAGCTCAGACATGGGAAGTGAGCACTATTGCCTAAGGTGGAACAATCATCAGAGCAACTTGCTGGGGGTTTTCAGCCAGTTGCTGCACGACGAGAGCTTGGTAGACGTCACTCTTGCCTGCTCCGAAGGAGCTTCTATTCGGGCTCATAAGGTATGAATAGTCTCATGTATAGAGTATTTTTAAGTGCCCATATTTCATTTTAATTAGTTTTGATGGGAAAAATCGAAGGCGAGTCATAACAAACGTATACAGAGTTACGTTTTTTTATTATATTAAAAATTTAAATTTAATAATTATATTATAAAAGAGTTTAGATGTTTCATATTTGAGAGGTTTTAGCTTCTTACGAAGAGGGAAAATTTTACTCCAGACCAGAGGCATACGTTTTGTCGGTTTTAAGTTTAGTTTAATTTAGAGGTAGTAGAGTTTCTTTCTTAAGATCTCGTGTAGGTTGGTACAACAGACCTTCCTATTTTGACCGCCGTAATAATCACGTTTACATGGTTATTACGGCGGTCAAAGCGTAGGAACAGCCAGTGCATCTACTGAAACAAAGGCAATTTTAACTGAAGCCTTCGGTCGACAACGCATCATTAGTCGATATAATAATCATAATCACTATTAATAAATAAAACACCTACGACTAATGATGTCCATGGGTGCGGATGCCAGATACCATCAGGCGGGTCGCGTGCTCGTTTGCCGGCTGTCAATATAGTTTAAAAAAATCTCGTTACAGATTAAGATATGAAAGTTTGTAGTTTTGGAATTTTGCTTTCGTAAGTATTTAAGTGTTAGTACTATAGTATCGAAACTTTGTCGCTAATTATTTATAGCCAAAGTATGAGTTACAAAACACTTGCAATAAATGTACACGTCACTTTTCACAAAGTTTGGCTGTAATTTGAATAAAATGAAAATACATAAAATATACGTTGTAATTGAAAATATATGTAGTACCATAAGTTAAAATAAAAAATTATTCGAGGTACCGTTACAGAATTCCACGATATTTAGTAAAGAGGTCGATATAAATTAAGAAGAAAATATATATTTGAGTATATCGAAAGAGATACAAGAATAAAAGAAACAATACATTCTGACTTGCTCCATCATCGGAGTAAGATGTAGTAGATTCAGTAAATGAAAATAAAAGGAATAAGTTATTTAAATAAATATTTTAATTGAACTTTACTGTACTTACTAAATTTATACCAAACTAAAGCGAAACTTACTAAATTTAAGTAACTAAATTTATTCTACATTTTTAGTGAATAATAAAAATATTGTGAATAATAAACAATAATAAAAGCGAAACCAATTTTAATTAATTAATTTAACTACTCGACTAGTTTTACGCCTTTATCTGTTATCGGTACAATTGTATAGTTTTTGGCAAATCAAGTAATAGTACCTTTAGTATTAGGTACTTAGAAAAGTCATTGTCACTATTTGCTTCTTATCAATTCTACTAACTAGTACCTATAGATAAGTAAACGAGCATTGGCTCGTGTAAAAAAAACTGTTTGTAACGCTGAAGTAATATGTACCATCTATAAATAATCAAACATATCATGAAATAAAACTCTGAATAGGCTTAGATAATCTTAAATAATTGCTTTGCTTTGTGCCATTTCATTGGCTGGAAGTACAATAACTGAGTCGAACTTGTGCAACCAATTGGCGTTCAATAGCTAAGCCTTTGTGTGTCCAATCATTAAATTGTTCGATAAATGTGTTGATGTAGATTTTAATCGTACGATATGTAGGAATAAAAGCTTTGCTGGTTATCTATTCATCAGAATGCCAAATCGTTATAAAACCCTTAGCGCATATAGCTTTGCAATCTAGGTGATGATATATTTTTTAGTATGATTTATAACCCTCTGACTGTTTTGAAAAGTGGAAAATTAGAGATATTTTGTAGGTAAACCATCCTAAGAATCCGTTTCTACTTTTAAACGTGACATCAATAGATGCCATGCAGCTAGTTTTATTTCCACAACAAATAAACTAGCTGCATGGCATAAAAATAGGCAAAGCTTTTGTTATGAGTGATAATATACAACGAACTGCGGGACATATTTGGAAAAATGCATTCACGGGTGGCACATAAAAAAGTACTTAACTGTATTCTTCATTCAAAAAAAATACACCAATGTCATATCTAAATGGTTCTACTATTTGGATATATAATGGTAACTATGTTTATTTACAGGTCGTACTTTCTGCTTGTTCTTCATACTTTCGATCGTTGTTTGTGGATCACCCGTCCCGTCATCCCATAGTCATTCTTAAGGACGTTGGCTTAGAAGAGCTGAGGACGCTGGTAGACTTCATGTATAAAGGTGAAGTTAACGTTCAGTACTGCCAACTGCCTGCTCTCTTGAAAACTGCGGAGAGCCTTCAGGTTAGTAAAGAAAGTTTTCTTTTACAGTCAGCATATTTTCCAACAGGTACTTCCTAAATGGACTTTTTGAACGCAGTGAGCGCATCTTCTGGCATTGAAAACTGAATCCCCTTGAGCTGGTTTTTAATTTAGAAAACCAGGAAAATTCACACGGTGCCATATCAGGGCTGTAAGGCGGATGACCCAAAAGTTTTATCGGTGGTGTTTAGGGAGTCCCTCGTCTTGATCGCGGAGTGCGCGCCGCGTTGTCGTGGTGAAGTATGTTTTTAGAAGATGGAAAGTTTATTATACTTAGTAGATACTTTCTCTGTTCACGTGGTTAATAAACACCTCGATAGTCATTAAGTGTTGCCCTAAAGAAAACAGAGCTTGAGTTTTGGTAAAAGCATACGTAATACAAATAGAAAATGTAACGTTAACAAACACCTATGTTCACCATTTCTGTCTCTACCAAGATTCTAACCTAAGACCTTCTAAGAAGATGTTATGGGTGGTTTGAAAATATGAATTATCTGTGATTTATACTAACGTATGTCTTGATTTCTATTCTAGGTTAAAGGTCTAGCTGAAATGACTACCTTAAGTGCAGCCGGTATTGATGCAAGAAACGTTGCAGAACCAATGGAAGATTGCCAACCACTAGACACAAGAGAGAGTTCAGAAGCAAACGACAAACTAGATGTAAGAGAAACCCGAGATAAAGAAGACAGGCGCGAGTCCAAAGATTTAAGGGACGTCCAAAGAGAATGTAAAGAAATACGTGAAGGCCGGGATCTTCATTTGAGAGATTATCGTGAACCCAGAGATATCCGTGATCAAAGGGAGAGAGAAATAAGAGACTTGCCTCAAGACCTCCGAGAGACGCGAGAGCCTAGAGAACAAACTCGAGATTTGCGTGAGAGTATCAGAGAGAGTCATGAAGTGAGAGAACACAGAGATGCCAGAGACCCAAGAGAGTCGACAGAGGCATCGCCACCCAGAATATCACCATTGCTTTCTGTCCGAAGATTTCGTACGGAAACGTCGATTGAAGCTCCGATGCCATTGCACCAACCTATCCCCAAAGATGAACCACCCGATGAATCTGTACGGCCTGTCTCGCCAGAAGATGACACAATTTCAGTGAGGTCTAACGGCACTCAAAACGATAATGTCGGTAAGTGATTTGATTCTTAAATATTTTAATGATTTGTTTGCTTTACAGTCGTAACTTCTGCCTATTTTAAATATAGTTTTTTGATATTTAGTGGATCCACTTACGTCTAAGTTTCATTTGAATAAAATATGAATATCTTGTTTAAATCAACTTTTCTACCGACAAAGAAATTTCATACAGACAAACAAAAAGCAGACTCAACGCTCCATTAAGTTTTCTGATTGATGCACATCTCACGCGTTACTTTTTGCATACATTAATTATGTGCAAACAATAATAGAATACATCATTCCTAGATATGCTCGAACAATAATCCAGTAGTGAAAAATAGCACTTGAACATGATATTAATAAAGGATAGGCAGAAGATATTCCCGATCAGAAAAAATAAATTAAAATATAAAATAATAAAAATATGTAACACTTGTAGGTACAAAGATAACAGGGAAGTGGCTCAAATATGTAGATATCGATTACTCGTTAAGTAATTGAAAAATAATAAATAAAAAAACAACGTACTTCCTAGAGAGGGACGTTAAATCTGTATTTAATCCAGATATGAAAGGGATATACTTAATCGCCTAATATTTTTTTGTGCATGGCATTTATTAATAGCACAGCTCTTTTTTTAACATACCATGCGGTGTCAGACTGCTTTACTATGTACAATACACAAAATTACTCTCACTGCCGCCTATCCCAAAAAAAAATCAGATAGCTATTGTTTATTAAATCGAACAAAAAACGATGTTTTATTTGATAGTTTTAACTTTTATTATGAAAAGGCAGATTTACAGTGGCAATTTGTTTGTTTTACCTACTTTTGGTAAGTTCAATACTTTTGGTAAGTTCAAAATTACATAATGGTTGAATGGTAGATCGATGGCTGAATAGAACAGTCGACGTCGACCGGCCGACATCGCAGTAGGAGTGATGGCCTATAATTGTCTGACACCACCCCTGAGTTGGTAATTTAGTAGTAAAATAATCGTATGCACCTATAAATTTATATGAAGGTATCTGTAGTCTGCCAACCCGCAGTAGGCGTGATGGCCTACAATTGTCTGACACCACCCCTGAGTTGAGAGAGCTGATATCCCTCCAGTGATTATTAAGGATATTACCACACCAATTGATCGTCCGTCGATCGACCTCGACGGGTCGCAGAATAAACTAAACTAAATAATAAAATAAACTGGCAGAGTAGACCAGTCGACGTCGATCGATGGTTTCTACCACGATTTGTGTGGTAGCGCCCTAAGTAGTAAAGACAATAAACACAATAAGTCAAAGTAAATAATTCAATGGGCATATCCATGTAGACAGCCAAAATATCATGACCCTTCCGAACCCGTGATAGTTTCAATATACGACGTCCTAAGCCGAGCCCTCTCGGGTGCCTTTAGGCTTATCGTATGTAGGAGTAGTTTAAGTTTCGGCTAAGCGCCCTCAGCGCTAGAAAAAAAGGCCAATAGGGCCATAAATAAACAGTCCATTTCGGAAAACAAAAACAGTTAATAAATCAAATAGAGGCCTTAAAACATGAGGTTGTAATATGTATATCTTTTTTATTTTCAACTCCCAAAAAGTTACAAATGAGGAGCTCCGGAACAAAACCCGATAAATCCACTTTACGAAATTTTTGGGAAAATGCAAAAAACTATTTATTTAGAAATGGTAATAAAAATATGGTAAAAATGGGTCGTAGGAAGGGCTTTCATATAGTCATTTAAAAAAATCTAGTATGAAAAGATGTCATCAGTATTATAATTTTAAATATGGAATCATCGGGTTTTGGTCCGAACATTACGTAATTATCGGCTTTTCAGCGGCTTAATTGTATATATCGGTTTTTGTTCCGGCGCCCCTGTAATTATCGTTATATAAACAATTTTGATATTCCTCTATTTTAGGGACAGTTTTATAAAAAAACATGATTAATCGACTAATCTTTTATTAGCATTATCTACCTTCTATACTAAAATATTATTTACTTCTTCTTCGATACAATCGCAAGTATTTCCGTCGTCATCTTCATGCTGATTTAGGTTTTCATTATCCAGTAAGTTCTTGTACCATCTAAAGTCCTCATTAATCCTCCAGTCCATCGCCAAAATGTTTTTTTATCAAATTATCAACATCTTGTTTTTTTGCTACACTCAAACCCTTGCAGTAACTTTTTTGTAAAAGTTCTGTTGGCTGATGTTTGCCTCTTTTTAACAGACATACTGGTCTGCACTTTTCGTCAGATGCATTTCTAAAGTTTTTATAGGTATTGACCAAATATTTAATTGTTGTTTCTACTCTTCTGCCAGTCTTTTTTGTAACTAAACTTTTCCTTAAAACCATTCTTTTTATGTCTCTCATTCCATCCAATTTTTTATAATGATCTTCTAAAGATTTAATATCTAGTGTGTTCCATCCTTCACCTAGTTTTTTAATTTCTCCATGGTTTTGATCAATTTCGTAATACTCTTCTTTGTGAATAACCACTGGTTTTTTCTTAAATCTTTTTCCACTCTGCTAAACACGAGATCCGCTGGTAGAAAGCTATGGCCACGAACCGGGTAAGTAAGCTGAATCTCTTGTATGTTAGCTGGCGATTTATTGACAAGCCAGAACATTAAGGCATGTACAATGTGAGAGTTTTTATTCTGCCCCCCGCAGCCATCGCAGAACAATCTTACTTTGGATCTTCCTGCTAGATCTATTTCATTAAGATAGTTCAATAGTGCTGATCCCACTTCAATAGAACCTCGCCCAGAATCATCTTCAGACCACTGATAGAACTTAGGATTCTTTGAATCCTTATGCACGATGCAAAAGTTGTAAAAATTGATTTGGCGAGCATCAAACGCATCTTGAATTGGCGTACATGGTAGGGGTTGGACCTGTTGAAGGTCAAAGCAAAATGTTACAGAATCAGGGAGGTCCCTTTTTGCAAGTTTATAAAAATATGAGCTCTAAGCTTATGTACTCTTTTTTCAACAATCAGTATTTTTTTTTATCTGCATCTGTTTCTACAGCGATTTTGTTATGTTATAGTATACAAGTACTACAGGCATCGGAAGCAGGTAAACGAAAATCAAGGTTGAAATCTGACGTAAATATTTCCGAAAACATACTCTTTTTAGCAAATAAGATCTATTTGTGACACTATCATTGTACATTTTTCGAAGTTTGGTGATGTTCAATTCACGAGATATAAATAGCTCCATTTAGATTTATTTTTTTGTAGCGGGCAATTGTCGTAAAAACTCCCTAATTTTTCTTTTTTCTGTTCATAGTTTTCATTCCTCCGGGCACCCCTCTATTTTCTTTGGGTATATTCCCTTCAAAGACTGTTTAGGCAATAGAAGACAATCAATCCTTTTTTACGGAAAATACTTTCATGAAGAATCTTTTGCACACTTGAAATCTCTTCTCCTTTCCCCTCAAGTAATACGTCACACTTACAGCTCTTTTCTTTGTCTGGATTCCGCTACTCTTTTTTCTCTCCGGTTCATACGGTGCTATAAACCTTGTCAGAAAAATATCTTGCTGTACTTTGTTCTTGATATTGTAAAACGTTGTCTGTGACGAACAATCGCATTTAAAAAAAATTTCCTGCACATAAATTTTGATTTTTCACCATGCTTGCAGTTGCAGGGTTCAGTGCCATTCAAAATCAAGGGGTCAATGTCCCGGTACCTACAAAGAAAAAAGGGGAATATGTACAGGCAATCAAAACCTAAATTATTTGCAAAAGCAAGCCAGAAAGATACTAAGCTATTGAATTATACTCGTAACTTATTCCGTAAAAGATTTTATAGGAGAGGTGTAGGTTATAGGTACCTACTTCTAAATTTTCTGCAAAAGTTTTCATAATTACCTAGTCTCACGTAAAACTGCAGCTTGCCGTTTATGTTTACTTCTATTACGCGTTCCCGTATTGATTTCAGCTACCGTAGCACCCGATTCTTCCACGTCCATGTTTAATTAAATTTCTATCCACTCTTGAAAAAATTCAATAATATTACCGAATGTGTGGTCAAGGCCACCGGTGTAAACAAAAATACAGTGAGCACAGTACGGGGTGAAAGAAAAGACGCTGTGTCTTCTACTTACAAAATAAGAACACCAAAAAGAAAGCGTCGCTGTAAAAAACAATTACTTGACAGCCTCGGACTGCCAGCTGTGAGAAACATTATCCACTCTTTTTTTACGGTCAAAAAAGAGGTTCCGACCCTGAAAAAAGTACTCGCAGTTGCTCAGAGAGACAGATTACACAGGCATAAAATCAAATTTGCGCAGAATACTTTTGGAAGATTTAGTATTCCGTTTCAAGAAGTTTAAGCAAAGGAGGGTCGCTTTCATTGAGAGGCCTCAAATACAGGCGAGGGAACACGTTATTGAGGTTGCCTTAAAACAAAATGATTTATTAGGAGTACATAAATAGAATGTTATTTATACTGATGAAACGTTGGCAAGTGCTGGCAGTCCTTATCAGATGTTGGAGTAAAAAAATACGACAGCCCAGGCCAAAGATGGATTGTAGTGCTAGGAGGCAATGAAAACGGATTTGTGAAATGCGCGCAGTTGGTTTTTAAAGCTAAGTCTAAATAGGAGATTACCACGATCATATGAATACACAAAACTTCATGAAATGGGCAGAAGAAAAACTTTTGCCGAATATAGCACACAATAGTATTATAGTAATGGACAACGCACCGTACCACAGCAAAGAACAAAATTAAGTCCCTGGAATGAATTCAAAATAACAGGATTTGATAGAATAGCTTCAATCACAAAATAGTGGCTTTCCGGAATTAGCAGCTAAACCAGAACTATATATGGTCATAAAACAGCACAAACCACCAAAAGATTATATAATAGACAATCTGTTTTCAAGTCAATGGTCACGAAGTAGTGAGGCTTCCACCATACAACTGCGACTGCAACCCAATCGAATATGTGTGGGACTTTGCCAAGCAATGGGTTCCGGAAAAAATGTCGATGAATTAGAAAGCAAGATCTAGAGTTTAACTTTAGAGGCATTACAATCCATCACAGCAGATGATTGTCGTAAAGAAATAAACCATACTAAAAGATTTGAAGAAGAATACTGATTCTGAAGATTCTGAAATTTCACACGAAGACAGCTCAGAGAGTGAAGAAGAGTCTATGAGTGGAGTAGAAGACTTAGAAGATTAACTCTATTTTTTCCTCTCCTTATGTGCCTTAGTTAGTTACTATCTGTATTTTATATTTTAGTTGCCTTGATACTTGCGAAAAAATAAATTAACTGATTAATATTATTCTTCTGACCCTACAAGTCATTACTGCCGCGTAACACACTTCCAAAAGGTCATATCCTAACAGCATTTGACAATGATATATCTTTTTTATTTTCAACTCCCAAAAAGTCGTCGATCGACGTCAACGGGTCGATGTCAATCGACGGACGATCGATTGGTGTGGTAGTTACCGTCGATCGACGTCGACTATTCTATTCCGCCATCGATCGACGTAGACTGCTCGACTTCGATCGACGGACGATCGATTAGTTGGTGTGGTAACATCCTAAATTATCAATCGTGTAGTAACGTCATAGCAGGTGGCTAGAGTGCCACAAATCGCCATTTATTCTCACTTTTCTGTCAAAAAAGCTGTCAAAAGTGATGTTCCGGAGTTTTAATAATTTAACCAGATATCGACGATCGTTATTAATATGTTTTTACTTTTCATACTTTAGACGCAAATGATAACAGGCGCTTATGCAGTAAATTGTATCGAAACGGTATTTGCTTTGCTTGCTGTTTAGCGTGTATTTTTGAAACAAAAAGGCGTGAAGAAAGAGGGAATTAAATTTGCTTAGAATTGTTAATTTTGTTATTGAATAGGCAGGTAGTTGTTTTGTGTATTTTTGAATCGCAATCATTGAAGACAAGCCAGACTTCCATAATTGATTTAACGGAAAACTTTGATGCTTGAAATTGACCTCGACCAACATGGGATTTTTCGGTGTTTTAATTACAAAAGTGTACCTCAGGTCTGTACCAAAATTTAGCATGTTGGGAATTAACGCAAACTGACCACTATTTTCTGGCTAATTAGATGGGACTATATCAGGACTTACGAAAATAAACTGTATAGTTCCTTATTTTTTATATTAAAAGAATTTTAATGAAAGTAAATAAACCCTGAGTTATGATTATTTCATTTACGTCAATCTCTTACAAAAGTTCATTAAATTTTCAATATTATATTTTAAGTTCAATATTTAGTTCTAAAATATCGATAGTAGATTTGAAAGATTTTGCAACCCTAAAAATGGACGCCATTTTATGTTTTTTTCAAGTTTAGGTATGCTCGTTTTTTTCGTACATAGGGCTTGTCCATTGGTTGAGGTCATGGTGTGTCCTCCCAAGCAAAGACCAATTTCCCTCACTGGTGGCTGATGAAAGTGGATTACTCAAAATTCTTATGGCGACAGCAGACCACGGCTTTGACTGACACAGTCCTCGCCACCAGTCATTTTGAATCATGCGAAAAATACATATTTTTACATGTGTAAAATTACTTGTGTAAATACATGTTTTTACATGTGTAAACGTAAACTTGTGTAAGATACTTCGTAAGAACTCAATGAAAGTTTCTGTTTTTTATTGAAAAATACAATGCTCAATTGAAAATTACATGTATTTAACATGTGATTTTCAACCTTAGTGGCAACCACAAACTAATTAGTGATGCTACGCATCAGACGAACGTCTTCCTAACTACAACACTAGGAACGAACTTTTTCAATTTGACACCAATTTTTTTTTTAGATTGTCCTTCGTTTCTTATTTTTAAAATGACGTCATTGGATTTTGGCGTAATGCCATTGTGGCAGTGCGAAATGCGCTCTGTCTATTCTACAAGATATTTTAACAATCTGAAAGATAAAGATGGTAAAATAAATAAAAGATTTGTATATGTATAATTTTTTTTTTAATTTCTAAACTTTGTTTTATATATTTATATGCTTTGTTTGTATTGCATGGGAGGCAAATTTTTATTTTCTAGACGCGAGACATTACTACCTTTATATATTCTGTTAATTATGTTACACCAATTAAACACCGTTATTCTGATTGAGTAACCCAGAATTGAGAGTAATGTTACGGAAATTGATCAATGCAAACTCTTCACTCGTCAATCATTGAAACCGTAATGGCAGATCGAGCTGATTGATTGAAAATTAAATTAAATTTAGCGTTTTATGGCAATCAGCTGTAGTTACTACACAATAACTATTTCTGCTAATTTCAAGTATTAATATAATAAAAGTAGGTTGAACATAATTAAAACATTGAAACATAACCTAAAACCGTACATCATTCATTGAACATATGCTGCGTTCCGTTTGCCGATTACTGCGCTCACAGCGCTAAAAGTGCTCATAACCGTTCCGATTCGTTCGAGCGCGCTGAAAGTGTTATTAGTGCTATTGCAATCGGAACTGATTGCAATAGCACTAATAACTGAACTGACGGAGTTCTGATTGTTCGTCGCTTAAGTCTAAAGTTACAATTTCAGTAAGATCTTTGACCCTGAATGAAGCAGGAGCCATTTTTTTATATTATTACAAAAGAAAATTAATAAGCAAGCTTTTAAAATCTTTAATCGACTAATAAAAACATGAACAAAGTAACGTCATGTGTCAGTTTTGACTGGCCGCTCACAGCGACCATGCTCCGTAGCTTTGGCACTATGAGCGGGAAGATGGCAGCGTTTATGACGTCATTGATGACGTATCGATATCGCTGTTAGCGCGCTCACGGGCAATCGGAACGGGAATATGTGCTGCGTTCCATTTGCCGATTACAGCGCTCACAGCGCTCATATACCCGTTCCGATTATCCGTGAGCGCGCTCACAGCGATATCGATACGTCATCAATGACGTCATAAACACCGCCATCTTTCCGCTCACAGTGCCAACGCTACGGACATGGTCGCTGTGAACGGCCTGTCAAAACTGACGCGTGTTTTTATTAGTCGATTAAAGATTTTAAAAGCTTGCTTATTTATTTTCTTTTGTAGTAATATAAAAAAACGGCTCCTGCTTCATTCAGGGTCAAAGATCTTAATGAAATTGTAACTTTTGACTTAAGCGACGAAAAATCAGAATGTTAGCGCGATATTTCAGCGAGGTGATAAATACACGGAGTAGCCGTAATGTCCTATATAAACAAGTAGTTATGTATATCGAATTATAGAAGAGGAAGAACTTGGTTGTCTCCCTCTACTTATACAAAAATGCTAATAAAAGAAAGAGATAGTACTATTTTTGAATGTTGTCACTAAAATATCAATCGTGTAGTGACGTCATAGCAGGTGGCTAGCGTGCAACAAATCGCCATTTATTGTTACATTTTTGTCAAAAAAAGCTGTCAAAAGTGATGTTCCGGAGCTTTGATTATTTAACCAGATATCGATAATCATTATTAATATGTTTTTATTTTTCATACTTTCGATGCAAATGATAACAGGTGCTTACGCAGTAAATCATATCGAAACGGTATTTGCTTTGCTTGCCGTTGTGTGTGTATTTCTTAAACAAAAAGACGTGAAGAAAGAGGGAATTAAGTTTGCTTATAATTATTAATTTTGTTACTGAATAGGCAGGTCAACTACCTGCCTATTCAGTAACAAAATTTTGTTTATTTTTGATTCTAAATCATTGAAGACAAGCCAGACTATAATTGATATCAAGAGGTAGTGACAAACTTCTCATGAACGTGATAATGATTTTTAGTTCAGCGCTTATAGCATCAATAATATTGATTCAGAATTCAGCCAAGGGTGCCACCATTTTGTATCTTTTTACAGTAATTGAGGCACTTGAGCTCTCAAGTATCTTTGTTGTTGGCACGTCCAACAACAAAGGTACTTACGTAACGTAAGAAAGTTTCATGCGATTTTATACAAGTGCTGTGAATTTGAGATTTTAAATACGTATTAGTATATTAAAACTAGATTTCGATATGCCCAAATGCTCGATTGTGTGGTGTGGTGCGAAGAAGGACGATGAAAACCCTGAATTGACTCTCCATAGGTTGTTTTAACTTACTAACTTATATATTAACTACTACATTACTTTGTTCTGAGTCTTTTCAGGCGTGTTTTATTGCAATAAATCTTATATCAAAATATTCTTGTAAGCATAGTAAATTAGTACATGTTGTAGTTTCCACTAACCATAAGTCCTTTTTATTAATAGTTTTTAAGTGAACTAACAGGTTTTGGTTGTTTTAGTGAGTCTGGTGTGTCCTGCTCTGAGGAACCCATCGTCATTCAATAACCGTGGCTCTTCCAATACCTGACACTGGCAGTAATAGTCTGTCGAGTCGTAACGACGGCCGATTGCCATATATTACAAGAATAGAATAGAATAGGGCTTACTATAATAAACTGCGTAGTTCTTTATTTTTTATATTCAAAGAATTATAATAAAAGTTGATAAATAATTACTGTGATTATTTCATCTACGTCAACTCTTACAAAAGTTCATTATATAATATTTAGTTCTAAAATATCGATAGTACATTCGATACTCTCTGTGCAACACTAAAAATGGACGCCATTTTATGTTACATTTCAAGTTTAGGTATGCACGTTTTTTTCGTACTTAGGGCTTGTCCACTGGTTGAGGTCAATGCGATATTTACCGTTCCGATTGCAATAGCACTAATAACACTTTTAGCGCGCTCAAACGAATCGGAACGGTTTTGAGCACTTTCAGTGCTGTGAGCGCTGTAATCGGCAAACGGTACGCAATTGAAGTGACATGACAATTGTTCGCTCGAAAAGTAGCATCGGAGCTGTTCTTATCAAAAAGTTCTAACCATAGACATAATTCCTAGTTTTCTTTTGTATGAGACTACCTGCTATGGTGGTCAAAAATTTCAAAACCGTGAGAGTTCAAAAAGTTATTTTTGACATAGTTTTTGGTGCTTTGTGCCTTTTTAATAACTCATAACAGTTCTTTTTTGAATACGGTTTTATTTTGAAAACTTTCTTTTTGATATAATACTTTAATAAATAAAGTAAAATAAATCATTATTTTTATGCAAAAAAATTTTCTGTTCGGACCATAATTTTCAAGTGAAATTTGACAGATAGAGGTCATTGACGTACCTATTCTCATTTGAATCGCATAGTACCATCATATCATAGTACAGTAAATTTTTTTAATAATCAAAGATATTTTATAGAGTATTACTTATACCATATTCAAAAATAAAAGTTTGTAAACAAACCATTGCCGGATATAAATTCGTCATCAAGAATCCCACTTCCAAGACACTAAAATTGCACACCAGTTACTCAGAAAACACTGCCGCCCTTTTATTAAACAACTTTTAATTAGTACTTGGTGCTAAAACTTGCAAAACTAAAAAAAACTACAATTAGATAAAAGAAATTGAGTTTATTTCTTTTTTTTTAAATACAAACATTAGGGATAACCAACCATCGACATAAAATGAAAATGAATGAATGACAGGTATCGATTCCCGATTCGTATCGACATTTTGATGTATCGATAAAACAAGATCCGATAAGACTAAATCACTCAGATAAATATGTTTATGTAATAATGAATGTTTTTACTTTCAGTGTAATTTAGTTAAATTATAGTTTACAAAGACTTTTTGCCATTGGAACAATATTGTGGTTGTTACTGATTCTTTTAATAGGTGAGTTTTGAGCATAATTCGTTCTGCTTATAGTTTCATGAATTCATGTACCAATAGAATGTGTCTTTTTTGGTATAATAATTCCTATTCGGGAGAAAAAATATTCTTTTAGAAATAAAATATGTTAACTTTTATTTTTTTTATTCTAATTCATAAAACTACATTGTAAATTCATATTAATTTCAAGTGTTATTTTTTTATGTGGCAACTTAAAACTGGGTTATATGATGGCAAACCCATATCTGTAGCGCGTACGCATACCCCTCATTCAAAGTGGGAGGTCAGCTTTATTGCCTGATTGCAAACTACCTAGAAGGGCAAACTTTTAGAGCTATCGGAATAAGCTAATTATGCAGATGAATAAAGTCGATTGTAACTTAAAGGGCAAAGATATTATCAGAATAGGAAGTATTTATTCCAGGAGATGCACAAATGATAGAGCTACAATCGAAAGGCCAGGGCCAAGGCAACAGCCAGCAAACAAAGTTTACAATGGTCACTGGCCTGAAGACATTCCGACTACAGAAAATTCAACATTAAATACCTTAATTGCCTTCTGTGCAGCAAAAAGAAAAAGCGCAAGGAAACGAGGTTTAGGTAGGTATAAGATTTGCAAAAATCGTCTTTGCCCTGCTTGTTTTGAGGAATGTCATGACAGCGTTCGGAACCGTACGATAATTATCGTACATGTGCGATAATTTCATAACTACGTACGATGTACGATGGTACACGACTATCGTACGCAGATTGTACGATAATTTCCATTCTGATGAAAAATTTGATGATTAACCACTCAAACGTCCAAGTACAAGCTGTAATGACGCGCTATTTGTCCGCGCTCGCGGTAGGTTGCCATCGCGTCGAGGGCCCTATGACTTTATCTAGTTTCAAGTCTATTTTAAATAAACTACTGTAGCTTTTACAAATAAAAAAAAATACTTTAGAAAAGCTGACACTATACAGAAACAACTTATGTGTAAACTAATAAACGATGCTAAATTTTCAAAGTATAAAAAATATTGAACTTGACCGTATGGTTTAAATTTGACAAATTTATTTGTTTAAACAAAATTTTAAGGATTATTTTGTAATATATATCAAATTTTACCTACGCAATCTCAGGTCTGTGCCAATCGTTGAACATTTAATTTGAATTATTTTTTTTTACCATTTTAACGACACAAGTTTACAAGATTTAAACTGTAAATCATTTGCAACGTATTATTGTCACGTTTCATATGATTTTTTAAAAGTATTTTAGCCATTTTCCTGATGGATACGATAATTTTGATCCACATACGATAATTTTACGGCCCTGGTACGATAACTGCCTGGCTTCAGGTTGTGAACACTGTGTCATGATAATTATGTAGTAAATGTGACTGATTCTGAGTAATACAAAGACTGATTAAAGAGTAACTCTTGTATAATATGAATAAAAAATATAAATTGATTTTAGAAGTGCATTTAATTTGTTTTTTGTTTTGATTGTGTAATCTGGAAAGAAAACATAACATTTAGTTTATTTTTGTTAAGTCTGATTCTATTATTTTAAAAATATAAAGAAGACTGATTGTTAATTCTATTACATGAATAAAAAAAATATATTTTTGATAAAAAAATAATTTTGTTGATTTGTTGCAGTCGATTATCGCTTTGCCAAAGCGATTAGATTTAATAATTCAATAATCAGTATGAGTAACATCACTAAAATGCCAAAGGGTCATTGACGTTTCATTGTTTACAAAGTTTTTTTTGATTTTTTTTCTGAATCTGGTAAATATATATACGTATATATAAATACGTATATTTGCAATTGGTTCAAATTCAAATAATTTTTTTCTTATTGAACTAAAAAATTGACGATTCAGATTTAATACAATTTAAAAACTACTTATTAGAACTTGGTGCACATTTTTTCAACATAAGTATCATAAAATGTATCAAAGAACTGTAAATAGAATTATACTATTTCAACAATACGTATTGTAAGTATCTTTACCCATCTATTAATTCTAATTACTTACGCTTTATGTATCAACTTTTAACAACTACTTCTATTCTTTGCAATACCAGAAAGGATCAGTTTTATATTTTTTTAATCTGAAAATTAGCGGTCCAATATATTCTATGTTCACTTCTATGGTTATCTAGTCTCAGGTCTCAGATTAACTTGAAATACTAAACACAAAATTGAAAAAAACTTCTGTATGATTTCAGGAATAAATATGACTATCAACAGTCATGGGAGCAGTGTCATGGGTTCCCGATATTCCCCGGTTGAGCAACGGCTTAGTGTCCTGAATGCAATTTCACATCCGGGACTGCCACATCCATCACATACTTCAATACAGAGCCCTAGGAATGAACCTATCGCTGGACCTTCGGGACTTCCTCCAGTACAGCAAGTACCATTGGTAAATATTTAAACTTAGTATTTTATTATTAAAAGAGTTTTTTTGTGTGTGCTAGAAGCATTTGGAAATGCCTGGAATATGTTCTATAGTACCGATTTGTGACATCACAACTTTGTAAAATTGACTGGTTGTATGGGAATACACACATTATTTTCCATCATCATAGTAAATGTTGATATTTTTATTGTCCGTGATGTGTTAGTATTAACCTTTTTAACAAATTTTGAAAAATTTTTTTTTGCTGTATGCCTTTCTTATTTTAATCATACAACTTTTTAATCTTCTTAATCAAAATCTTACATATATGGTGTCATGTAAACAATTTAAATTTCATTATTTTTTTATATCTTCACAAAAACACACCAACTGTATGGCCCCAAAGTAAGCAGTAAAGTAAGCTTGTACGGATATGGATACAGAGAACTGGGGGGTAACCCAGAATAAACATATTATTTATATAAACTTCAACAACTATGACCCGAGAACAAACATCTGTGTTCATCACACAAATTATTGCCCTGATGATGTCATTATAGCTATTACATCAGGGTATTCATTTAATCTGTTTAAAGTTAAAAGTTTTTGCATTGATATAAAAATAAAAATAGCAGACCATTTAGGTAATAAGTAAAAAGTCATAATTTATTAAAGTATAGGTGAGCTTAATATATAACTACATAGAATAACCTGAATTCAAAGTTATAAAAATGTGTTCTTAACAATAAATCAAGCCTCTATTTACAACAGGAAACTTAAAATGTATTATTAATTAGCTCAAATACACAGAAATTATAAAAATATTATTTTTAAGTACTTCAACTTAATATGTTTCAGTCCTTGAAGAAAGAAGTTGACTGGGATAGACCAAATGATGAAAAAAGTGGGGAATCATCTTCAGACTACCGAATGCATGAATCGGTGAGTAAACATTTTGATTTAATTGTAAATTGGTGTTGTAAGTTTAAGTCCCATACTAATAAACTGGGTATAACTCTGTAATAAGACTATAAATTAAACAGTCTTCTTAATTTCCATCAGAAATATTAAAGGTGACATAAATTATTTTGACGATTGATATATAGGTACAGTTATACCTTGTTTATTAGAAATGACAATAGTTTGATCTGTCATGTAAGATGCTTGTCTAAACAAATTATATTCAATGTCAGCTTCTGCCTAATCTTTCAGTTCCTTTGTCTATTAAGCTTTCTGTTTAATTGGCATATGTTATTTAAAAATTAATTTTGAAAATTGGTTTATTATTCGTTCTTTTGTAAGGAGTTCTTTAGAAATTATTTTCTTATTTAGCTATTGAAGAACTGCAAGTTAAATTGATAATTATTTTGATTACTTACTGTAACTACTTTGAACTGAAATAGTTTTCATAAAAAAATTTACAGTCAAGGCATATTAATTTGTACAAAATATTGTAAAAATTAATAGTATTTGATTCTAATAAGATAAATAAGATAATTCTAATAACATTCTGATAAGAATCAAATACTATTTTTTGCTTTTGGGTAGACAACTAAATAAAAGTACCATAATTAATTTAATACTCCATTTCCATTATTCAATTAAAAATTAATGGGTTTTCATTTGATTTGTTCTAAATTTATATTTTAAATTACCAATTTCAATACAAGTTTTGGAATAATAAAAGCTTTGTGCTTTCCAAGTAGGAGAGGAATGAGAATGTACATTCATTACTAATTAATATAATTAAAATCCAAGGACACATATTGTATGGCCTATGGACTTTCCTGACGGACCATATAGAGAATTGGAAGGGAACAATATTATTATTATTAAAACTGATATCTGTACGAACTAGAATTTGAACCCAGGATTGTTAGTGTCGAAAAACTAAATAATAATAAATAAATAAATAAATCCCCAAACAAACTTGTGTTATGATATAAGAGCTTGTGTTGTGGATGGACCATACAGCGAACTGGGGGGAAACCCAGATAAACATACATATATAAATACAAATAACCATGACCTGAGAACAAACATCTGTGTTCATCACACAAATGAATGCCCCGGCCAGGACTGGAACCTGGGACCTTCGGCGTATGAGGCAAGGCTACTTACCACTACGCCACTCGGTCGTCATAAATCAATATATAATCAAATAATAATATATCAATATATATCAATAAACTTATCATTACTTAAAACTTTGGATTAATTTTTATTGATATTGTAATTGTATGCATATACTTTAGTAGATATACTTACATTTGATGAGATTCTTTCATGTATTTCACATATTATTTTTATTAACTGATTTCATTGTACATTACTTTTATCTTTTGTTCTGCCGATTTTGGTAGTGTGTTCAAGTATTGTGTGTTATAAATTTGTATATTTTCTTGTGCATGCTTGTTTGATGTGCTGAGCTATTTAAACATCGAGTAATATGCCTTGCTGTCAAGAAGTTGACCTTCATTTTGTTGGCCATCGTTTTTTATATCCATTAATTTAGTTTTATGTACTTATATATTTTGGGCAGTTGTATTATTTAATATTTGGCCATATTACGCGTACATCTTAGTACTAATGAAATTATTACCGTTACCCGCGCATTGCTAAGTACTACAAGGCATTACGCGAACCGCCTCCTGGGTCACTCCTGCACATTTTTCGGCAAAATGGGCGTCAACTTCTTACTTAGATAGTGAAAAAATGAAAGATAATGCGAGACTGCATCTTTAGAAAGTAGTGAATAGTAATAATTGCACAGTTTTGGTCCGTGTAAAGAGAGAAAGAAGTTGATGTTCTTTTTGTGGTTGCAGGAGTACGAAGGGAGCGGTAGGGGGCGGATAGAGGAAGGGGATCGATCTACGTACCCGTGCATACACTGCGGCGCGGCTTTTCCACACCAGAGCAAATTGACGCGTCACATTCTGACTACCCACACTTTAGACACGCTCAAATACCGAGACGCAATCCTAGGACGATCTATGGGACTCCCTCTGATCGGACAATTCAGCGAACCACACTACATGAGCATGCCCACCGATGAATCCCAAATAGAAATAGACATTGGACCAGTTGAACCTGGCAATGTGGTGTTGTGCAAATTTTGTGGCAAAAGTTTTCCGGATGTGTCCTCGTTAATAGCTCACTTACCAGTTCACACTGGAGATAGACCTTTTAAATGTGAATTTTGTGGAAAGGCGTTTAAATTAAGACATCATATGAAGGACCATTGTAGAGTTCATACGGGTGAGTACCAATCTATTTTTATTGTAAATACCAGCTTGATTCATTTGTCTCACAATAATGTATTTATATGCTCTAGAATGTTTAATAGGAACATGAATCGTAACTATTACTTAGATATCTGTTTTTCGGTTATTAATTAGTGAACTCTTTGAAAAACAACTCTTTTTTTCTTTTTTTTGTGTATATTCATTTTATTACAATGGCAACCATTCACATTGCAGGTGAAAGACCATTTCGTTGCGTGATGTGCGGGAAAACGTTTTCAAGATCAACCATATTAAAGGCCCACGAAAAGACCCACTACCCAAAGTACGCGCGAAAGTTTCTATCACCAAGTCCAGTTGACACCGAAGAAGAAAGCCCACACCAATGAATCAAAACGGCTATATTGCACTTAAATTAGTTAAATCCGGCTACTGGCAAAAAATTTTTCCCTTCTAACAGTGTGATAGAAACCTTAGCATAGTTATACTCTTACAAATTGACTGGATCATAGCCGGTTTGTAGTAGATAAAGGTGTGAAGTGATAGTGTGAACAAAAATGGACTTTATTGTAATTAGATAAGAATGTGATTCAAACGCCGCAACTGTGATCTGATTGATATGAAAAATATTTGATATTTCACTAATAGATAAATTTGTCACACAATTATTGTTGTTGATTCTGTTTGATTGGTAATTTCGATGCCAGTTATTCTCTAGTATTGTTTTGTTTGCTAACTTATCTGGAATGTTTAAAGTTTATAAATCTATTCGAATGAACGAGTTTGATGGTAGCTCTATCTTTGTCACTTGTTATTAATTTGAGTGAGGTAGATGAAAACGTGAAAACTCTTTTCTTAAAACTATCGCTCATAATGTAAGAAAGTGAAAAAGACAGGGTGAATGTACTTGTTTGTCCCAATAAATAAAGCATAAGTGGTTATATTTCTTACCCTTGGATATATGGATTGACAGCTTTTATTAATTAATTAGTAAAAGTATCAAAAAGTGTTTAACCTACATAAATGCAGAAACTGTTTGACTTAGTCATGTTGTCATTTTAAGTTCGCAGCAGTATATTTTTAAATTTGAGTCATTCATAAGGCATAGCCAAAGTTAGCTAAGAATTTAACACTAAAGTTACATATTTAGATTTGGTTTCGTTTCGTATTGTTTTAAAATCATGTAGCCATTTCAAAGCTTTTTATGAAAAAAGATAACTAAATAAAGGAAATAATAGAAAGAACGTAATTAATATAATTTAGGATTAACATAATCTTTAGACACTTGATTATTACTGTAGTTTCTCTCCTGAGTTACATTTTAAAACAAAAATAAGAAAATGAGGAGTGCTTCGAGTATAATTTAGAGACGTTTAAAGTGGCTCTCAGAATAGTCAGTAAACTTTTAAAATATTAGGGATTTGAGATTTTTATTAATCTGAATAACTTCTAAGCAAATGATGCACGCTCCCCTGATATAAATCAAAAGCAATATTAAGACATATAAAATAATTCTGTACATAAAAATTTATAGTTTGGTAATGTCGAAATTTTAGAAAATTTGATAGTAATTAAATGCTTTGGTAGCCATACGTTTCGTAAAAAAGAGGGGTGGTATGGGAGTGTGATTTCGGGACTCAAAGCTTTAAGCGTCTTTTCAGTTTTTTTTCGTAAACAACTATTTAATTGTATGCTCTTCTTTTCATTTAAAAAGTTCCAATACACTGTTGATAACAAAATATTTCCGAAATAAATGAAACCATTATCTAAAAACATAACGCATCAGAGACATAGAAAATTATTATAAATATATATGTAATTACTGTGTAAGTATTTTTTCTATCTATTTTCATACTGGAGAACCACTTGTTTTATAATACCACTGTAAGTTTGGAAAATAATATACTATACATGCCAGTTAAAGAGTTAATGGTAAATACTTGCTAGACTTTTGCTGTAGTCATAAACATTTAAGAAGCTTTTAATTTCCAGATCAAACTAAAAGGTTTCTTTACCAGAACATAAGCATAACTTAATTTTGAAGCATAAGGAATAAATATAGGAAACTTTTTTCTTTTCCTAAGATTTAATCCAAAGCCTTTGCAAGAAATGATTTGAGTATACAAAATAAATTAGATATACGATTTTTTTTTAGCAATACTTCAAACTTTTACGAACTTATGGAGCAAGTGTTTCACAAAACCTTAACTGTTTAACTTTTCCATACATAGTATAAATAATAATTATACATTTGAAAGTACATACAAATAGTTACTGTGTTCAATACATTCAACAAAGTCAAATACAGGGATATTTTATGGACCTTAATAGTTCTTTTTTTACTGTACCTATTCACACCATATCTTAATTTTCATGTAATCATCTTTTTTCTTATATGGCAATGTTTAACATTCAGTTTTTACATACAGATAGACACAGAGTAATTCGCTTATTGTTTAAAGTTTTATTTCAAAACTACTTTTTTAATGAAGTATTGTTAAATAATGAATGTAATTAAAATTAAATTTCGGAAGATAGGCGACAACCTCGGAAAACGGACCTCAAAAATCTTGTTTCCAGGCGCCCAATTTTACTTGATAAATCGTTAGGGCATTTTGCAAACTGAACTGTCAATATACGGCACAGACAAAACTATACGGATACGACAAATTTTGTCTTGCTCGCAAGCCCATTTTGCATCATTCTTTCGTTTATACCAGAAAGAAAGAAAATTGAGTTTGTGTGATTAAATTTATTGTTATTTAATTACTGGTAAAAATGACTGGTTAAATTTCATCTGTCATTTTTCAAGTACGTCCGAGAGTCACCAATCTTCCGCAATTTTATTGTAATCCAAGTGTTATACCCATATAAATTAATTCTCCTTAAAAAGTAAAGCTTTGATTTGGTACTGTTTGGACGCTGGCTCACTATAAAAATAAGAATAAAACATATGTAAGTATTAAATGCGAACGGTACTCTACGGCGAACGTTATCGATAGTCTAATAAGAAAATATATATTATTTTTACTAGTCTAAACCTTATGACTAACGGAATAGATGTAGACATATCATCAAAATTTGTAGAATTGTTGACTTGTTTTACTTAATTAGATTAAGTAAGATATAAATTAGAAATATAAAACGATAATTTTATCTTTTCGTTTGAAATTTTCGAAATTAAATAGAAATTCGTAAGTTAGGTTAAGAAGGTGGCTTTCTGTTATATCGGATGAAAAGTATTACAAAAATTTAACAAAAAGGAACTGTGATAATTAAAATAAGTGTATAACATCGGGGCGAAAAAAATAAAGATCTCAAATTTTGGAATAAGAATTGTATGCCTAGGAATAAGGTTGGTGTCAAAAAATATATATGATTTTAATAAATACATAACTTTCAAGGTTTTAAGGATCGAAACGGATCTCAATGAAGATATCATTAAGAAATTTAGAAATGCTTGTTAAGTTATTTTTTAATGAAATAGAGTGTTTTCAGGATCTAAGTTTTTTAGGAAAACCATTATTTATCATCGCCTAGAGTACCGTTTCGTGTATTTTTTAAATTGAAATTAATTGTGTCACATTTAAGGCGCAATAAATTGTCTCAAATTAAAATCTAATGTTTTTTTTTAATTTATTGATTTTGAAAGTTCTTAAAATTGCAAAAATAAAGTACAGAGAAAACTTATCCGGTTAAATAACATGGCATTCATAGATAGTAATTTATTATAACACGTAATTTTCTGGTTTCATACACATTCCATTTATCTTAATTAAAAAATTACGTCCCTTTTTTGTATGAAGTATTTCCTATGTTATGAATTATTTCATTTGTATAGTGCTACAAATAACAATAAATTATCAATACAATATATTTAAACTTTCTTACCGAACGAAGAGAAAGACGTAATTCGTTAGTTTTAGCGAAATTAAAGAAATGGGGAATATTGAATTGTTTACAAACATATATGAAAACTAAACGATCACTTGCAATTTAGATGAATAGATTGGTAGATGCGCTAATTCCTGGAGCTAGGCAAAATATCAAAAATGTTGTAAAGAAAATATACTTAAATATACAAGGATGTTTTTATTTGAAAAGCTGCACTATTTTATTTAAACTCCGTCTTTACCAATCGTCAAAACAGCAATGCAGAGAAAAGCTTGATTCATGTTCCTCTTCTTATTTTAAGAAAGATTAAATATTTACAATTTACAGATAATAGTAAAAATAGCAATAATTAAATGTTGAAATAAATGGCGAATCAACAAATTTGTACGAGGTTTTATTGAAATAGTTTTTATATTAGTACCTACTTACCTACATACATAATGCAGTTGAGAATTATATTTTTATTTCCTATCATTCAGAGTATATATTTATTAAATGACATGAAGTTATAGCAATATATTTATATATTGAATTGTATATATAGTCATGCAGTAAATGTTGTTAGTGAAATCGTAAACTGGATGAGCAATAGTGTGTAAAGTCCCTAAGTGCAGTTATTCAAATTTCAACATTTGCCTAAATCCACGTCCCTGCATGTGCACATGCCGTAAGCACAAATAAATATATGAAATAAAATAATAGCATATGTACTGAAAATCTAGTATATTATTTTTTCTGTAAAATTTCGAATTATAAGAATTCACTAGCACGAGAAATTTCAGTGTTGAAATAGCTATGATGTAGATTCATTTTTTGTAAAATAAATTGTGACCACAGTTTTATATTTAGAGTGCCTCTTGCCTAAACAAGACTTATATAAAGGCTGCAAATCACGGAATATACATAGTATATGTAGTGAGTGAAAATAGAGAAAAAGATGTAATTTTTATGGTGAAAATTGTAAGATGCGTTATGATATGCGACTTGCATGATATCCAGTTATAAAATGTCTTTATTTAGCAACAAACTGTGCTTCATGGTACTAAAATATTTTGAAGGAAACAAAAGTCACATCTGTATCGAAATTATTTTATTTTTCAAGATGATGATTGCAATGATGCATAATTGCTTCTGATTGTTAAATTCGATTTTTTCTAAAATCATGTTTTACTCTCACCGTTAGACAATATCGCATTTCACACCTTGCTTCCTTACGGGCATTTTAAAAGTGCTAAATATGACGTATATTCATTAGATCAATAATGTAAATTGAAAAGTTTAATACCCACTATCCAAAGTATAATTTCAGATTTAGAACTGCTAATTTTTGTAACTGGGGAGAGCAAAAGAAATCGTGTTAATTTCCTTTAAGAATTTCGCAGATAGCAATAATATTATAGAATATAAAAGCAGTGATGTAGTAGATTTGTCTGCTGACACGAAAGCTATTGATAACTCGAATGTTTTTCTATTTCGTTTTGTAACGATGTACATTCGTTTCTTCATACCAGCCTCTTTAGACAATAATTTCTTGTACATGCAGTCACTGCCTTCTTATTTTCCATTAGTATTTGTTTCTACTATTTTCAATGGCATACCTAAATATAGAACTCAATTGCAATTTTTCTAAGTTCCTGTAGACGTATATTGATTATTATTGTATATTGGTACAATTGTTTTAATTATACTATTTTTATAATTATTTAGGTTTAAAACCTTTCTGACTATTATTTGTACTAGCATAATGTTGTTTGTAAACTGTGAAATTTTGGATATTCATTTTTCGTTTTAAGTAATTACGTTATGCTAACACAAATTTCAATCAGCTCAAGTTCAAATTACTTAGGTCCATTTATTATTATTATTTATAGAGCTTAATGTTTTCTCCATATCAAGGAAATCACTAATTGTTTCCTTATATGTACTGTTTTATTTAAATTTTCATTGTTGAAATTTTAGATTAGATGATAATCTGTTTTTGCCTTAACTTTTATTAATATAGTACATAATGTTGTAATGTGAGCAATACGGTTTCGTTGATCAAAGTACTTACATGTATCTAACAAGTTGACTATCAGATCAATTGGAGTTTCGTCAATTCTTAAGCAGTAACCAATGGGTATCTATTACCGTGGATCATTGTAACTTTTGAAACAAATGTGAGCATATCATAGCTGTAAAAATACAATTTTGACAAATAAAAGCTCTACAATCATTACACATACAAATTTACTTTTATTTTTCCCTATTTTTACCTATTAGATTCTACCTTGGACAAAGGTACGTTTAATTATTTTACGCCTCTCGTTAAAATAGGTTTCATCTCTTACAATCTGTAAGATTAAACATTAAATTTTTTTAGAGCACGAGCTAGCTCCTTTAATTTGATAATCATGCAAACATTATTTTAGCCAAAGATAACTCCTATTTATTATTTATAAACATATTCATTAAAAAGAAAGAGTAAGTTTACATAATTTACACTTTATTTCGTATTTTCCAGATGTGTCTGGACATGTCGTGCAGCTCGCCCAGCATCGGCAGCATTCCGAGTCCGATCCCTCCGCGCAGCCCGACAGCCCTACCTCTATGGTCACCTCTCCTAGCACTTCAAGCCTGCCGCCTGCGTCGTTACCTCAGTGACGATTGCATGACCTACCAGCGGCACCTCCTCCACACCGAGAGGCGCCGCTGCGGCGTCTGCCTCGCCTCTTTCCCCTCGGCCTGGCTCCTCGAGCGCCACGCCGCCCTCCAACACTCCTCTCAGACCTCTTGCGATGACAAACCCTTTGTTTGTGAACAGTGCGGCCAATCCTACCGCTACCGATCCGCTTACGTCAAACACCGCGAACAAAACCACCGCGCTCGTCTCCCAGCTGACAAACTTTTCACTTGCGACGTCTGTGGCATGCAGTTCCGATACCTGAAATCTTTTAAGAAACATCGCTTGAATCACACCCTCGAAAGACTCCATACGAAGAACACTGATCAGTCTGACATCGAAGTAACCAGCACAAACGAAGCTCTGATCGGACAGTGCGGTGAAATGGACTTATCTATGAAAAAGAAAAACCGAACGGACGCCACTCGCACTCCTCCCATTGAAGTCATTCGCGATGCTGAGCAGGATAGCACTGTCGATTCGAACGGCGCTACAGATTCCGTGGTCACCGTTGACGATTCTACTGATTGTCGAAACTCGAGCGCCGAAAGTGAGAACAAGCGTGAAGAAGCTCCGCCCGAGGAACGAAGACGAGTACCCGTTTCTTTTGCGAGCGTTAGTTCAATGGCGGACAGCTCTGAAAGCGAATCCAGGTCCGACAGCGTGAAGCGAGAAAGCGTTGCTGCGCACGGCATTCTTGGGTTCCTACAGAATGATGATCGTCAACGTGACCGCGAAAGACGTTTTGCTTGCCCATTTTGCGGGAAATGCGTACGATCCAAAGAGAATTTAAAGTTGCACGTTCGGAAGCACACCGGGGAGCGTCCGTTCGTTTGCCTGTTTTGCGGTCGTGCGTTTGGGGGGAAGAGTGATTTGACGAGGCACCTGCGGATCCACACTGGAGAGCGTCCGTACCACTGCGAGGCGTGTGGCAAGTGCTTCGCGCGCGCGGATTATCTATCCAAGCACCTCACCACCCACGTGCACAACACCCGCTAACCGCCGCCGTCCGCTCCACTCATACCTCTCTAGTTAAAGACCGAGTCATATAATAAACAGTAAAGTGGAATATTTTTTAATAAATTTTTACAACCGATATATTATTGAAGTAACAGATAAGCAGCTTTTATTAAGATGTTACAGGATAGTTTCGTTTTAGATTTGTTATATGAATAACCGTTCTTTTTATCGTGGAGACTGGCCCGCGTCTGCCTTTGAGCTATAATAATCCAGTAAAGATATCTCTCTTGATGCTCCGAGATCAATTACATATAAATATTTTGACTAAAGTTTACGGACTAGCTTTATTTTTAAATTTTAGTATAATATGGTTTTAGTGAAACTAAATCATTTAATATTGACGAATACTTTAGTTTTCTATGCCATATTTTTATATGCTTATTTATAAGGTTTGAAAATTCATTCCATTTGAAAAGAATTAGAGAATTTGGTAGTCGTGACGATATGTAAGTAGAAGAATGCAACAAGCTGTGATTGTATGATTAAGACCAGTCAACAAGTTTTAGAACATCGAAAAAAAATGTTTTATGAAATTTAAATATTAAAAATATAAATATTTGATGAATATAGTTTTTAAGAAATCTCTCTGTGCCAAAAAATGTACCTCATACAAATAACATGGACTAGATAAAATAATTGTCACCTTTGTTCTACGAGTTATTTTTGTTATACTTGAATGTTCGATATAATTTGAGAGAAATAGTGAAATACGTCCAATTACTGTAAAATATACAATAGTAATACAACATACTTATATAAACATATTATATGATTTCTTACTAACTCAAAATAGTAGTTTATATACACTCTACTCACAATAAAGTTTTTATACAGCCAAGCAGATTTAAAGTTATGTATAACCAATATCGAAAGAAACTTATTCTCTTAAAAACTTATTTAAAAATACTGAATAGTTTCATATTACTTATAGAACAATCTATCACAATAAGATGAAAAATGTGTACTGCCGACTATGTGATATGTATATGGATAAAATTTTACATATTTCGGTTCAAATGCATGAATCCATCTATATTTAATTTATTGCATATTCTATTGCATGATTGCGTTTCTTTTACTCTTTCAAACAGTTTTTCATATTTTAGATGTACAACTAAATATCAACTAATTTTATGACTTAAATCGTTGTCTAAATTATATTATCTACTCTTTTTTTAACTGAAGGTTTCCACAACTTTAAAATCATCAATCCTCTTTCAGTCCAAGTTCATTATAATAACTTTAGCCGTCATTCAGTCAATTATTTAAACCTAGGATAAGTCAGAAGTTACTATTTTATACTTTAATTGTAGGCACATAAAGTTCATTCTATACACACAACTATTGAAGTTTATGAAAATTATTTGTGTCTTACACAGAAATGTACCAGACTTTAACATTTTACGTAAATATTTGTGTGTAAATTGAGCACGTGCCACTGAAATAAAACTATTCAGTATTTTTACACAAACAGATAAAATTGTGTATTAAGTTTCTATGTAACACAAAAATATTAAAGCATTGTTCTTAAAATATATTTTGCAAAACTGAAAACAACGAAATAGCCCGGTACCTAAACCCATATACTGTTAAACAAAATGATGAAATATAGTCTAATATATTTAGTTAGAAATGTTACTAGGGATTTAACAGTGAATTTTAATGTTTCTTTTTTAATTTATTTGTTTATTGTTACAATATGCATTAGTATATGATGATAATTTTTGACATAGTCAGACGCCAGAGGGATATATAAGTATAGGTAGTCGAAACATTTAGTATAAACGAAAAGCAATACTCTGAATGATTAATTTATTTATTGACATAATACTCAATGCAAAGTCAATGCTTAAACTTCTAATTCATCTGACTATTACTTGTAAACTATAGTCAAGTCATAAAATTCACTTTCAACATGTTGAAATGAATAAGACACTGAAAATATTCTGAAAGTTTACGTATTCCCTTTCTTCGAGTTGACAATTTTCCATCAAAATATAAATAAGAGTTGTCAAAATTGGTGTAATTATAATGTAGATATTACCACTATGTCAAATTTATAATATTATCGTAATTATTCAAAATGGATGTTGACTGTTTTATAATTATAACAAACGTAGTTATTGATGTTGTGGTGTAATTTAGTGTCTTCAAAATTTGTAACAGGTAACCACTTATATGTCATCTGATTGACATTGACAGCTATTAGGCATTGTCTCTCATTCGCTTTTAAATTAGCATTGGTGGCATAAGAGTGGTTTGCTAAAATATTAAACCGTAGTTCTAATAATTGGTGTGGTATTCGTTCTTTGTGTTTTGTGTAACATAATAATAACTCTTAATTAGATAAATTAATGCAGATTTTAAAATATTCAGAGCACTGCAATCGTTTTGTATACACGTGAGTGCTGAACGATGTGAAATGTGATAAATTAGAATTTAAGTAATTATTTTATTTGGAAACACTACCATCTATTAAACCAGTTTTATTTAGGTCAACGTTATAACATATCTTTTTATATTTAAAAGTTTTCTGTTAAGTGTTTACCTACTGTGAATGATAGGGCATTATTTATTTGATAACAAATTTTTTCTTATGCAGGGTTATTTGTTTTAATGCTTGTTGACGTTCAATTGGAAAAGTTAGAAGTGGAGTTCGCACAAATTTATTAATCAACTTGGTCAAAAGTTGAAACATTTTTTGATAATATAATATTCCCCAATAGTTTCATCTTGAGGATACGATGGCGGTGATGTAACAGATGGCCAGTAAATATCAGTAATATTACTAAGTTCCGCAGAGTGAATTAAATTATATGCTACCGATTTAAACTTTTTAATACTTTGCTGGGATGCTTGTATGCTATGCTAGATCATTTTAAGAAAACTCAATTTAATTCTTGATTTCGAACAGAAAGCATGAATAAATTCGTTCTTAATTTTTCTCTCATAAGTTCAGCTTCTATGCTAGCTTACTCTCGCATCAAAAAATTTACTTTTTCCTTACATACATAGAAAAGATTTACAACTAATAAACAAAACGTTAAAGTCATTTTAGAGACCTTTTCACTTATGGACCCATTGGTCTCAAGTTATTTAGACAATCTTGATAATTACGTTCTCTGAGGTGAGAGAAAATACAAACGCGTAATTATAATGAAAAATCTTAGCTTGTGTATTAATTTCTATGATATATTCATTGAAATAAAACAAATGGACAGTGGGTCTAATACAAATTTGACGTAAAAAATGTTCCGAGTTAACCCACACATTTACAAAATTATGAATAAATTAAATCACTTGAAAGTTAAATCGTGTATCGTTGAATTTTTGCAGGCTATTTGAACGCAGACCCGAAGTCCATTCTTTGTAAGTCAACGGATATAGTGATTTTCTTCGCACACAAGCTCCTTAACATTTGAATGATTTGAATTTCTTAATTGAATGTCAGGAGCAAATTTTATTGTAACTGTATATTAATACTTTACTTGCGTTAATGTATTATGTGAAATATTGAGCGGTTGCGTTGATTGTGATATTACTTTAAGTCGAGGCGACGATAATGCAATGATGAACTAACCAACGACGATTAAGCCAGACTGATTTTGGGTAGCAATATCAATAGGCCACGATATTTCGCAGTCAATAAAATATTTATATTTCTCTAATATGTACCTATAAGCCGTTCTTAAGCCAAACCACAGCTTCAATAGTTAATGACATTAAACAATAAGAGAGTTTATTTAATTTCTAAAAAAATAATTTATACAAAAATGTTTTATATACCAATTTTAAATTATTTTTCAGATGTACTGATTTTTATACAACTCCATTTACAATAGTGGTAAGTGTAGTTATTGTAGATGGGTCTATTAACCGTGTGGTGCTAACTTGCGTAAAGATATGTGATAGAATATGTTCTCCAGAGGCATTATTATTTATTAATCACTTCCATAGGTAAATAAAATATTTGAGCATTACAAAGTCAGCAATAATTTTGTTTAGCAGAAAATAAGTAACATGTCTCATACGAACCAAAGCATCATTTGCAAGGAAATGTTAGAAAGGAATGGTATTCAAGTTTGATAACAAAAAAATTATTTTAACTGACCAAAATTAACTTTCATTCTATGTGTTGTAGGTAGTGTACTTTATTATAAACTTTCCAGATCGTCCATTTCTTATTGCCATGGTAATTTAAGCCGTATAATTATTGTGGTAAAGTTTAAAACACTACCGAAAATTGCTAGTTAGATAATTTTTAAACTAAGTTTCAGCTGATCTAACGTATTGGCGCTTTTAACTTGTAATTATACTGGTAAATTGTTTTATGGCCTTATTAAAGATAAAGCTATCAAATTTGTGTATAAAGGTACCTATTGCAGTTTCTATTGTGTTACATCAGCTGTGCGCGTGATAATAAGTCAAATGATGAATTATTGAATGGACATACCCACACAGCTGGTGTTTCATTATCAGCGCTGGCCATACCTTAAAATTGTTAAGGTCTAAAATATAGCTGATTTTTAAAAACTTGAGTTTCTCATCTATCTATAAAAATAGTCTTAACGGAGTAATTTCTAACGTTTTTAAGAAAGTTTCTGTTTATTTATGAAGTTTATACACTTTTAATTCAAAATGCTAGTTAATAGTACTGTTACATAATAAGTATATATTTTTTAATTGTATATTTCATATACTTAATATTATTATTGTTGTTGAACAGATAGCCTGTTTTATATTTTTAACATGAGTAACTTTTACATGGGTATGTCTTTTGTTTCTTCTGTGCAATTCAAAGTCCATTTAAGTTGTAACTTGTCCATTGTCAATACTAACTTAGATATAGTTTCGTATTTTGGATGTATATTATACCACGATCTAAATTTAAAAATGCTATTGTGTATATTATTTTATTTAATATCGATGTGCAAAATTATAGTAAATGTCTTGGATCTCTTAAAATTATATAAAAAAAGACAAAAACACTTTATGAAATTTCTAAATGTGCAATAATTATGTGTGTGTAGTGTTACCATTAGGCGTAAAAATTTTTAGCTATGTAAAGATGGTTACTGAAACATAACGATTCTTGGACAATCGTTCCTTATTTAAAGTTAAAAATTGATCTCAACTGGTACAGTAACCATTTTTATGTGGAATTATTAAATTAATATTTGGCACTTAAAAAAAGGCACATTCTCCTATTGTAATTGAAATGGTTTGAAAACGTGTTAAACATGGATTTGTTGGTACTTGATTTCATTACGAAATATATTTGTTTCATGAAGTTATTGTTTTATTTCACTTGATTTAAATTTACATTTAAGCTAAGGGTAACAGATATATTTTGTATACAACACTCGCAAGGCAGAGTAAACACCTTTAATCTTCGATGCCGTGTCTCCGACACGAAATAATCCTACCTACACACTCTACTTTCAGAAACTCAGGGTTTGATTGAATTCGTTCCTGCGGCCCACAGATCGTCTCCATTAGATTGCTGCGCATTACCTTATATTTTGCTTTCTAAAAAATTGGAGTGACCTGTTTCTGTTGCTAAAATTAGTTTATATACCTGGAAATTGTGTGTGACGCCATCGAGGATTAAAACATAAAATAGCAAATTGTTCATAAATTAACTAATAAAATGTAACCACGACTTATAATTCACGGGCCACGTTATAATGGTCAATAATCACTGCACGTTGCTTGATGTATTTTGAAAACCTTCTTACTCATGAGCATAGCAACATTATATTGTCTTATTCTCACTACCATTATTACTAGGGCTTATGTTTAACTGCTCGCCAAATGTAGTAAAAAGCTACGTCAAAAAAATAGATTTTTACCCAAAATTTGTAAAATTACCAAAATTTACCATCCTATTTTATACTATAACAAAAAGGGACATTATGTCTGATTGGGATTGTGACATCCTTATCGACAACATAATGGAGTCATCGTTAATAATATCTGTCACAGATACAGATTCTGATGGTGAATTTAGTGACAATTCAGATGTTCCTGACTCTGATATGAGTTTAGACGAATAAAATGTATTTTTTTTAACCAACCTTTTATGTAATCGTACGTTACATATGTACTACGCACGTTCACGTTAAAATTGCACTACGCACAGTATACGTTTTTTACTATAAAAAACATCGACTATCCATCGTAGCAGTACATTCCATCACTAAATACGTCTATAGCGTTACGTTACACGCATTAAACTTTGCTTAATTTTTCTTTCAATTAGATTTTATTCGTAGACTAGAACATTCTGGTTGTGTTTGATTTAATTTACTACAGTTATTAATTATTTGATTTATTACGAATGTGGTACAGCTCAAATACTAAGTCATAATTTGTAAATCGCGGCAACTTTCAAGAGTGAAACGAATCGTTACTGAAACTGTCACGCGCACCCTGCTATAGCTCAAATAGTGTAGGCCAATACTATTAAGTAAGGTCACTCTTGCATAGTGACCTTAAAACAACCGATCAAATTGCATTTGTTGCTTCCCCAGCCCTCATTAAGTTTACTATAAAAGTAGCACGTCAGTGGAACGCATGTGGTGCTCCATTCGCGTGACGTGCTCCTAAGCTTTCACCGCATTAAATTAGCTTTATCTCTAATATTGGCTCTACGCAGCAACGCTAGCGCGTTCATGATATGCTTGCAGCCTTTGCAGACATCTGGCTTATTGTATGAAATTGTACATAGAATCTTGGTCACAAATTAATAATTGTGCATTACTATAAAAATTAATTGAACTGATAATCATAAAGATATTGTTTTAATGCTAAAGTAGCAGGTTTTTTAGTAGAGATAAACTCTCTTATTGTTTAAATTGGAGCCTACAAAGGAAAAAGTTAAATAAAAGTCAAATTTATGATTACTTTAGGAACTTTTTATTAGAAACTAAATTGTTATTTACTTGACTATCATTTAATCACAGCGTCAATGATGAATTACTAGGCATTTGGCCACAAAGAAACATTTTTGAAAAAAAAAAAAAAAATCGCTGCCATTACCCGACTTTGCGGGAAATGGTAGCCTATAAAGTCCCACATGTGTAATGATTAGCTACTTTATTATTAAGTCAGTCTCAAAAAATTATATTAGACAGTCTGAAATCTCACTTATTCATATAAACATTAATATAAATATAACTGTATAATAATTAATTGTGAGGATCCAAGCACAAAACGCAAATGTAATAACCGGGCTTGCAGAACCAGAGCATTCTTTATGAGCCCATTTACCGCAACCTCTATAGCGGTACCACATCTCGTAACTTTTGCCTGTCACAGTAAATAGCACACAATGTCTCTTCTTCTGAATATTTTGACTCATCGTCGCAAAGGTTCTCAACGTCTTCTTCCTCAGGCGTGTCAGTTTCATCCGCGAAAAGTTCCTTTTTTACTCTTTTCACTTTTTCTTTTTTATTGGTTGACTTCTTTCGCTTTACATTTTCTTTCTTTGTTGATGGTGTCTCCCTTCTTCTTTGGATTGATCTTAGTTTTAAATTTTTTAGTTTGAAAAGTTTCTCTTGACGCTTGTCGCTTCTGGTTTTCTTATACTTAAATCAGGCTGTCGTTGGAAAAAGCTAGATAGAAATTCTCTGCCCGAAGACATCTTGGCTTCGTTAAATCGATCAGCGACATCAAATTTTTCTGCCATGGCGTAACTTGTCTTACTGGCGTAACTAAGCCCTCGTCAGTCCGTACAATTTATTTGACATCTTATATAGATGGTCAGCCAGAATGGCTTCTTGTCGCTCAGTGAACACAGAGGGCCCCCCTAGCTTTGGAGGACATTTGCAGATAGCATTGTTGGATTTAGCTAATCTGAATCTCTTTTTCAAGGTACTGTAGGGTATTTCAGACTCTTGTGATACCTCGTATACGGATGTACCGCCACCCCGCAGTTTTTTGGCAGCATTTTCTAAGGTTGCAACAGTCCAAGATGCTTTCGTAATGGTGCGTTCTCAATTTCTTGGCATTTTGGCATCTGAAAAAATACATATTAAAATGCATATATAGTAATTGGAGCTACAAGGGGTACGAATACCACCATCTTGAAATTGAATAAAATGATATCCTTAATCTAGCTCGTAATGAAATCATACGCACGGATACTCAAAATTGATAACATTAGCTATAAAATAAAACAGGTTTTATTATAATAAACATATAAGTTCACACTTACCTGTCTGTTGAAATTTCGTATATTCTGTAAGCGCAGAGCAAAAAATCGACAAGCGTCCGTGGACATATGACACGTGGCACTGGCGAGCTAAGTGCGGCTGGGGAACACGGCCACAATGTGACGAAGGGGCCCGATGAGCAACCGAATGCATACAAGCTATAGTTTTGTCTCTAGTCGCACTGCTCCCATTACCCACTGGCTCCCATTACCCCTGCTCCCCTAATCATGTGTACTAAAATCATAACGAAGAAAAGTAAATTTTTAAATCCTTAGGTCTTGATATGCATTCATGTGGGACCAAAATTATCCCTGCGTGGGTTCCTAAAAATTTAGATTTACCTACTTATTATTACTTACTTCTACCTATGAGTTTAATAACTGAAATTTTAAATCGTGCCTAGGCTTTAAAATGTAACTAAAACAAACATATTTAAAAAAATGTTGGTACCAAGTAACGCTAGCTGTCGTTAAATTTGCAGTGTGATCATCTTTAGTATACCTACTTATTGATCACTATTTCATTAATTTGCTTATCTAAATAAAATAATTAATCTCGATTAAACCCAAAGCTTGCCTTGCGTATACCATCCGATTAGTTTATTTCTCCTGTTTGCTTATTAACTTTACAAAGAAAAATTGCGATGTTAAAATAAAATTTAAAAAAGTACAAAGCATTTACCTATGCACCCTACCTGTGTAGGTATGCAAATTAAGCATGCCAAATGACCCTATAAAAATGTTCTACTCCAGTAGCTACCATGCAAAACAGGCGAAGTTAAATTTGATTACCTTACCCTTGGGACGATCGCAGATTTAAATAAAAAAGGAAATTTAATTCTGCTGGTAGGTATTTTTTCGCGTGAACAGAATAGTACATTTCTTTCATTTGGAATTGCGTTTGTTCCGGTAATTGCACAGGATTTAACCAACACAGAACCACGTAAACATGATTATCATGGCGGTCAAAATAGAAAGAACTGAAGTACAGCCGCAGACGAGGTCTAAACAACACAAACACTATTACCAGTAAGTTTGTTGAATTGTTTTCATATAACATAAAGCTAAACACGAAATTGAGTTTTTTTTTTTTTCGAAAAGGACAGTTTATTTATGGCCGTAATGGTGATTGTTTGCGTGCCTGCCTTTAAATCGTAATCAGCAAGATACTTTGGTGTCCATAAGGTAGTTCTAGTTTAGGTAAGTAAGCTAGTTATTCATAATTATCTTAAGATACTTAAAATCAACTATTTTTTGCTACTCTACGGGTCGAATTCGTTAGTGACATTTAAGCGATGTATTGAAAATCGTGAACAATATGAGTTTGCACAGTTTAAGGATGTTCCTTTGATCTATCGCCTACTTATAAAACCCATAAAAAACCCTCTGAGACTGTATAAAGTAACTAGGTAAGTAGTTTATGTATAAGTAATTGACCCTGCTTCCGGTACACCAAGTACACCAAGCAATCTTCACACTAGGAGTAAGAGGTACCTATATGCGGTAAGAGGGTAGAAACATTTCCGGCCAAGACTATTTTCACGATTCATATTTCAACCCTTTTTTACTTTTTTAAAGTACTGAACAACAACAGCTTTTATAAAATTATGTGAGTAAAGAGTTTTTTATCACTATCATAAACGAATACGCGTTAAGGTAATTACCATCTGTGCCCATAGACATCATCGTGTTATTGAAGAACGATGCTTTGTCGACTACTTAGTGTCTTTATTCTTCTCGATAAACTTTACCACGAAATAATTATTTTAATGTTATATAAAGATCTATTTTGTGATCAGTCGATTCATTAAACTGTTTCGTTCGATAGAATTACGTTTGCGTAATTCACAGTTTTCCGTAATTCTTTTAGGATAAAAAGTATTTATGTGCCATTTCAGCTCGTAATTTATATTTAAACTAAAATCCATACAAACTCGTTTAGTAATTTTCCACGAACCATAAAAGCATGCGCTTATTCATATATCTTCACAAACGTTCACATTTACAATACCTACTAATGATAAAAAAAAAATAATAATAGGATTGATGGATGGCCCATCTCAAGATTCAACGACAATAAAGATTTACGAGAGTTTATGAAATTCATCTATTTTAAAACTTATTAGAGATTTTTCAGCCTGGAATAGGTGGAATTAGCTTGTGGCTATACAATATTAGTATAATTAACGCAGTTCCCGAAACTTTTTATCAGTTGATAAACAGTCTCAACTTAGTACCAAGAATATTACTGTTTCATATCCTTCACACAGAATTATACCCACCAAAATTCTCCACATATTGGTACTTACCTACTGGGATTTTGGGCAGAAAGCCAACCACTATGAGTTATAAGTGTGGGCTTAAAAAATTTAATTATGGCCAACAATTGAGGCAAACAAAACTTGAATCCCATTTTTTACCCTGGATCCGGCGAGGGACTAAGGAGCTCAAGCGTTTAAACCCAGATATACTTATTTAAGATTTCTTTCAGCGGATCTGTAAAGTCTGATAGAGAGCAATTACTCATGACTAAAGTTACTCAAGTAACATACATTCAAATAAACAAAAGATTACAGAACCTATTTGGAAAAGCTGAGAAAACTTGATACCAAATGTAACATGAAATTTTCAACTCTATCCGTGCATCAGCGCAAACTTTAAAACAACCCTTTCCAACCAACAGCCTATTATTTCTTCATTAAAACACTGTAATAGAGAAAGTTTCCCGTGAATTGCCCCAATTTTGTCGAAAATCACCATCGAGCCGCGATGCGACCGAGAATCTGCAATTATTTAATCGTTTTCTAGCTGTTTTGCGGCGGATACTGCGATCAACAGTTGATTCCTCGAATGGCAACACTAAGAAAAATGAATTCTCTACATTGCCCTTTGATTTAACTTACTTTTCAAAAAAGTTAGGGCCGAAGCAGCAATGTATAGTGTTACTATTGATATGTTCGTTTGACATGTATGTTATGCAGATATGTGTAGGACGCCCCGGGTACAGAGCCGGTCGGGAGGGCTTCATTGTTTAGGGATGTCAGTATAGAGGAATTGCATAATTTTGCAGGTTTTATAAGTTATTGTTTTTAGAGGAAATTTTAATCATCATAAATAGTGTTATTGAATATGTGTAAAATAATTATTAGTGCATTTTTGTAATCGTAATTCATACATTTTAAAGCATTTGTCGAATTAATAAGTTTTACAAATTCTATCAGCTATGTTATGTGTTTAAAAGTTTGCATGTAATATTTCTTTTTAATTAATCACTTTATTGCAAACAACTAACCAGGTATAGATCAAAACAGAATAACGTGTTTAACAAAGCAATATAACCCAAAAAAGTTAAATTTTTAAAAGTTATTGGTCAAATGTGTAAAATTGTATTGATTTAAATTTAACTGATATATTCCCATAAGTTATGTGATTTTCTGTAAACCAAACAATGTATGCCTACGCTAAATTTCATCTTGTTCGGTTCAACAGTTAAGGAAACGTTACAAACAAAGTTAATTTCAAATTTGTCTAAAAAATAATAAAAATATAGTAAAGAAAGAAATTAATATAAAATGGATAAATCCACCCTAGATCCAAAAAACATTGAAATTGCAAAAAATCGTTAGTGCGGTTGTCGAGAAATAACAAATAACTACTTTAATAAGAATTCCTCGTTTAAACTTCACCCAATGTAAGTAAAACTTAGAATTTAAAAACCTTATTTGTACCTTAGTACACTTATATCTTAGTTTCAAATTAAATATTTTACATAGAAACATACTATTTACTATACCTATAGCCTGTAGTAAAAAAAATACCAAAAGTTAATCTCCAAATTTCCCCTCAAAAGCCTCTCTCAAATTGTCATCCACCAGCTTTCACGAAAGCGGGAAATCGATTTCCCGCGACTGGCAACCCCGGAGGATTCCGTCGATGCCGCGGCACGCCACCACGGTCGACCGCGAGTCGCAGACGCGGTCGCACGTTCGCCGTGGCGTTGTTAAATTGTACTCGATGCGCGATTGTGTTAGTGCAGACTTAACCAGCCCTTCGCGTTGCACGGACTTTAATATCAAGGTCATTCGCATGTAATTTGACACCTGTTGTTTATTCAACTCATCCTATGTAAGTATCTACAGTACTTATATATTTGTGTAATTGCTCTCGTAATTATTGTAACAGATCTATTTTTTATTGTTTTATATTGACAGGCCTATGATCCTTGACCTTATTGAGTTACAAAGTTTCTTCTAAAGTTACATACTAAAGTAAATAAATTATTGAATACCTTAGTATAATTACCTTTTAATATAAGTTTACATAGTTTTTTTTATAGGTTGTACATCTTGATGAATAGGTAATTTAGTTTATAAAGTTTTATATAATGTGTTAACCTGCTTATTTTATTTTAAAGAATTGAATAAACATTTAAAAATAGTTTCCTAATTGGAAGTCTAGACATACGCTTCCGTCTCTGAATTTTTACACAGCTCCGGATGTCCTTTACAAAACGCGGTTAAATTAAAATAGATGTTATACTAATAGCTTGGGTCGTGGAGACCTTTTGCTAAATATAATGTACAAAGTACTGTTAAGGGTAGCGTACCTTTACTGTACAAGGGTAAAGAAAGCAGATTGTAACACCTTTGTTTTTATAAAGGCTTAATGAGACGTTACGAAAGTCCAATAATTATGTTATGTGATGGAGTATCTATTTAGCACAAATTCAGAATTGATACGAATACATTTGAATAAAAAAAGAAATAGTAAGATAACTTATATACGTGGCATATGAAAAAAGTTTAACCCCAAAACGTAGATTCACCTTTCTTGTGAATATTTAAGTAGGTACGAATCTTCCATATTCCCGCGACATACAGCGAAAGAGTCGCTTTTCTTTAATGCCACAGTATGTAATTTAGGAAGGGTATATGCATAAAATATTTAGCAGGCTATTGATTAAATCATTGTTAAAGAATCAAAAAAATCCTTGAAAAATCTTGTTAACTGGGATAGTCATAAAGAATGACAAGCTTGTACCTGATATTACGAGTAGTATATTGGCATACAGGGCAATAGGGACTTACTAGAATATTCAACAAACCTACTTATTTCCGGGGTCTTAAAACATGTGTACATTAATATATCTATTCCTCAACCTATTAGAATACTATGGGAACGGACGTAAAATTCATGTACTTTTGTTCCATCCGGGAATTAAACGCACTACTCCTCTTACAGTACTTCTTCCGATGCTCTGCAGAGGTAAAAAATAACCTCTACGCCACAAAAAGAGAGTAAGAGGTAGAGAGTAGAGTATTACACATTAATAGATCTATGATCGTAGATAGGATTCTATCTCTGATCCTGTATATGTACATGACCTTTAGAGTCGTACAATATGTGTAATACATAATCACAACTCTATGGTCCAATTGTTGTCATATATATATGCACAGGTTGCAATGGAACACGAGTTGGTTATGTTTACTGCTATTGCTCAAGCGTGTATTGTGTTATTATTAAGAAAGAAGAATAAAAAGAGGAAAATAAGAAAATTCTTTTTTTATCAAGCTGTGTTGCCCACAATTATTTTAGATTACCACTAAGCATATTGTGAACTTACGGCTACAATATTGTTGTACTTACATTTTATGCATCAATAAAACCGTTACCATAATTACCTGCCTATCGTCTGCTTATAATCGGATATAGATTATTACGGATTTTGTATCAGGAAATGATGAAAATAAATGTGAAAATTCAATATATACCTAATAATCAATATGGCAAGACCGGTTTCTATGATCCTATCTAAGAGCAAATTAAAAAAATGTTTGATTAAAGATGATATGACTCATATGTATTATGTTTATTATTAATATGATCCTAGATATGATAGTGTAATACCCTCCTAAGGTCTTTCAAATAAAGCATGCGCGCCTAAAGGTCGGTATCTACTGAAGCGATGCGAGGAATTATAGAGACCAATTCGCACTAGACTCCAGTCGATCCAGAAACCAGAAACTAGATACACAATCAGGATCATAAACGTCATCATGAAAAGAATGCCCAAATTAGTATTTGGGTTCTTTTCCAATTAAGTAGCTTTCGGTCGCTTCGTTGTTTTTTTCGCAAATAACACGTCTTGTTTTTTAAAAAAAATAAATTATATCATATATTCGGGAAGTATAATTGTAATTATTAACAAATTATTAAAATACTTATAAATTTCATGAAGAATTCAGTATAAAATAACATGTTTTTACATTTAATTCCAGCTAAAAATCAACAGTCCAGTTTCGTTCATTAAAAAATTCAATTTAATTGTCTTTCTAAATTCTATTTTAAATCACGAATGTAGGGTTATATTTGCAACAACACAGGTTGTTATGTACCAATTGTCATTTCTTGACTAACGTCTAAACCATTGTGGGCAGTTTCAAGTGTCATATTTGCATGAAACTCTGTATCTAGTTTTATTTGTGATCGAAGACTCATTTTTGTAACTTTTTACTAAGAAAATGAAGTAATTCTATTGGCGGTTACGTAACCTAAGAGTTTAGTCTACGTCGTCGTTAAGTAAGACATAATGTCGACAAAGTGTCTAAATTCCATAAAATGGGGCGCGTTGAGCTGAGGGGGCTCAGTAGTTGTATTAGTTTTTTTAGGTCTTAATCAATCCGGAACTGATACTTTAATTATACCTAATACAATATGTAAACATACTTACATATATATACGGGGTGAATTTTTTTACCGTTCGGAAAATCGGCATATGGCATAATACCAGGATTCTAAACAACTTTTGTAACACACAACATACCGAAATTGAAATTGGCACTAAACTGTATGATTTGTATGAAAAGTCGATTTTTTATAGTTTTGATTTCTGGTCTCTTTGGGAAAGTTGTTTAGATCTGTGGTCAGACCTCATGTGCCTTTTTTCCGAATGGTAAAAAGAGTCATCCGGCATATACATATAACGTAAATATACATAACATACCCTGGTTATACTTACTATGGAATGTGTTAAACATAGTTTGACTCAATGTTTTAAATTAAGTAAGCGATACACTTAGTTTTGAGCTTGTTAATAAACAGTTCAGAAATGTTTCTTCAAACATACTTGTTTTCTAAATAAGGAATCATATCGTAGGGAAACGAAAAGTTACATTAAAAATCATTATCTGCATCAACACCTTAGGTTTTTTTTAAGTGACATAAACAGATAACCAGAAGTGATCAGTTCAAATAGCAGGGATTATCTATGTTTACGATTAATACACTTGACAAGCATACTTATTAACCTCATACAAACTTAGTCATTACGAAGATTATGAGGTACTACACTCAACAGCTCATCAACCAGCCGTATAATCTTAAATCCTCAATTTATTTTCAACTCTATAGCAATGCAGTATAGGTTAAAAATTGATTGAGATAATTTGACATTTTGTGTTAGATTGATTTGCTGTTGACTATATTTTTTATAATATTAGGATGTTAGAATGTAAATGGCCCTGAAATAACTGGCCTTGTTTTTATTACATTACTATTATTTGCATATGACTTCGTTCACTTTTATTTCCGTCATTGAAAAACCCCAGACGTAATTCAGCGCATTAAGCTTTGTATCCAGCAAAGCTGCGCGAGAAAGCTCGGCTGTGTAGAAGGTAGCAATCGGTTAATCGGATTTCTTGTCAGTTGATACATAAGATAATCCCAAAGAACTTGTGATATAGATATAGAAATGGTTTGCGAGTCGGTAGAATTTCTCAAGTATATAGCTTTAAAGCCATATAAAAGCTATATACAAGAAAGTCTAGGCTTAAAAGACATCTTAATAAGCGATGCTTCCACCTGGAACTGTCTTGTTGGCTTAGTAACAAAATCAAATCAAACACTATACTCCTAATTGAAAATCCTTCTTGAACTGACTAGAATGCATGGTCCACACAAACACTAGTATCTACTCGTATAATATTTATTTACAGTCGTATATGAGTACCAATTGATATATCCTGCAGCTTGCACTGGTCGGTACGAAGCGGGTGGGACGAGGCGGAAGCGACGACTCATACAAATAATTTAATTAAATCCTTTGGGGTCCGATATCAACGGTGGTATGCGGTCTTCGCTGCATGCTCGGGTTTTTAATTCGGTTTCGATAAACTTGAATTGACTGTCGGATTTTTGAAGTTCTGTGGAGTAATGTAATATTCTGTTTGGAAGTAAGTTCGTTGGATGGTAATTGGGTGATGTAATTTTTGTGTGGTCGGATTTTTTTGGTCGAGTGAATTTATGATGCGTATTAAATTGCGCAAAAAAAGGTATGATAAATATATTTTTTAATACCCAAATATGATAAAAATGGTTTCGAATTTCTTTTGTTTATAGCTTGTCTGGCGTACGGTTTACTTGTTTGTATTCCGGGCAAAGGGAAGGAACTGATAGTGCAATTACAGGAACAAAAGCAAGTCCCAGGGAAGCCCACGCTCGACAAATCATGATTAATGATTAACATCAGGTTCGCATGATCGCCTGCAGATTTGCCGACTATAAAAATAGTACAAAAAATGTATTTTAAGCTATAGAACGGCTATATATTAGATTGTAATGTTACAATACTTATTTCTCGTGTTAGCGAAAAATATCAGCAAATTAAATAGATTAGGTATCTTCTTTTACCTATTGAGTTAAAACGAGGACACAGTTTTTCGAGCCCCAATGCAAAAGAGTTCGTTCAGGTATATATGCAAAGGTTGCTTGTTTTCAACTTAACTACATTTTCATAAAACCAGCCTTTGAAAAAAAAAATAGTATTAGGTTAATCAGGCACATTTAAAGAAACACTTCTTTTTATTAAAATATGTATTTATGGGCACTTTAATTTGCTAAGACTAACTCAAAATCGTTCGACTAGTTCTTAATAGATGCAAAAGAGTTCGTCCATATTTCAACTCCACCTATTTTAAATGAAAAATGAGTAAAATTCGATTTGAAAATAGAAATAATCTGTCACATGATGCGTCACTTTCATTTCCATACATATAAAAACCATAATCTCATTAAATTTTATCATTATTTTCAAACAAAATGGCTCGCGGGATACCTGTCGGTGACGTAGTACGAAAAATATTCGTAGCCACAATAAAAGCAAATCTGCTTATTAAATAGCCACGGACTTATCCCTACTAAGATCAACAGATGAGACCTTAAATTTGACCAGACAGTTGAATGTTTGAAGAAACCTGGTCGGCCGCGATCACAAGCGAAGCTGAAAATCGAGTTTTAAGGAAAATAATAAAATAGAAACGTCGTGATCGCGCAAGAGAATTTACCTTGAAGTGGAGAGAGGGAGAGACGATTCACAAAGATTTATCAAAGATGTATCAAATGTATTAAACTGGTCTTTCAACGAACCAATTTACACGGCAGTAGATAAGTACAAAACGTTAACCAATTTTTTTAACATAAGATAAATATTTATTTTATCCCAAAAAACGAACTGCTTAAGTTTAAGCTGCTAACAGTTTTCAACAAACCTTTTCAAAACTTTTATACCGCCCACTTAACCGGAAACTAGCGAAGTTTAAAGAACTCCCACTTTTTTGGGTAAAGTAAGGAATAACTGGCATATGTCACTTTCTTCCTGTGTAAGTTTAAACGAAAAGTTGTCTCATTATATATTTAGCTTATTTAGACGACCGAGTAGCGTACTTGTTAGTAGCCCCATACGAGGTACCAGGTTCGAGTCCTGGCAGGGGCATTCATTTGTGTGATAAATATGAATGTTTGTTCTCGGGTCATGATATTTGTTATTTATATATGTATGTTATTTTGGGTTTCCTCCCAATTCGCTGTATAGTTACACATGCTCTGCTTACTTTGGGGCCATACAGTTGGTGTGTTTGTCTGGGGATTTGTGCGAACTAGAAATAGTTACTAATTGATAAGTTAGCGCTTTTTCTTACATCAAAATATGAACAAATGAAGTATGCGATTACGATTCTCGGTAGCAAATTGTATGGTTCGTGTTCAGTAAATTTAGGTACTCGGAACATGCATGCCTTAAAACTAGAGCCTTAGAAACCTGATAGCATATCTAACACTTAATGTTGGGGCCTTAGGATTAACGATTCTTGTATTTGCCCATATCACTACAGTACCTACCGTATGTGTACCAGAACTCACCAATATATAAATAAAAACTTGTTTATGTATGCCATACAAAAATACAAAACAAAAGTAACAATGTTTTGGGTAGGTTATTTAGGTAATTTGACTAATTACTACGAATAACATTCTTTTTTGTTCACGCGAGAAAAAGGTGCGTCACCTTCCTGGCACCCAAAGGGGAGTGCCAGGTTATCTGGGACTCTTACCCACTAAAAACAACCGGGGTGTACCTCTGCCGCCTTTGCTGGAGCTCACGGTATCGCCATTGGCATTACCCGCGAGCCCCGGCGACTACGCCCGGCCGCAAGACCCCAGCTCTTCAATCAGGCTGGGATGATGGTCCCGTATACTGGACCATCCTCCCAGCCACAGCCATCGTGGTAGCAGCAGGTCCCCTCACCTGCTGCGACTGGCTATCAAGAGTGAGAAGGCGGGCGTACCTCCTTCTCCTCCCACCTCCGCTTACGACGGAGTGGCGCTGCCGAAGCATCATCCTCCCTACGTTGCTCCGCCGCCTCCCTCCTCACAGAAAGAGACCATGGCCGTCCAGGCCTCTCTGCTACCAAGCATGGCTTTTACCACGCTGGGAAGCGAGAGGTCCCTCTCGACGACAGAGGTCAATTCGTGCCGCTGCCGACTCCACGCCAGGCGATCCTCCAAGGTGTGCTCAGCTGTGTCGTCGGCCGCCCCGCAACGGTTACACTCCGTCGTCACCGCCCTCTGGGCGACCTTGACTCCACTCGGTACCGATGAACGGCACCGAGCATTACCGCATCGAGCTCCAACGGGGGGGTTCCTGCTAGGAGACAGGCGGCCCCGAGGGAGATCAAGCGATACCCTCGGGACGCCCTCATCGCCAAAGTCCGTAGAGCCCTTCTTAGCTAGACTCAATTCTGGCGCGTGAATTCTCCGCGTGAATCCTCCCAGACAGGCGTTCCATAGCGCCCGTCAAGGATGGGCCGCACCTTCCTCCACCCGAGCCGCTGACTCGGCGAACGTCCTCCGTGGTACCGGAGTGCCTCCAGGATTGCCTCGAATGGCAGGCTGTTGAAGGCATTAGCAATGTCCAATGACACCGCCAAAGACCTCTCCCACCTTGCGGTCGCCACCGCGGTGAGAGACTTAAGGGCAGAGATGGCGTCTATCGTCAACAACCCTCTCCGGAACCCGTACTGGGCCTCGGATAGATAGGGCCCTACCTCCCCGAGGTGCTGAACTAGTCGGGATGCCAGAATGAATTCCAGCATCTTTCCGACTTCGTCCAGCAGTACCAAGGGCCGAAACGCTGACGGATTGTCAGGCGTCCAGCGCTCCTTCATGAGGAGGCAAAGCCTCCCGTCCTTCCACAGCTTTGGCTACTGTCCGGTTCTCAGCGAGAGATCGAACAGGTCCCGAAGCGTGCCTTCCAGTGATTCTACAGCAATCCCCAGGAGGCGTCCGGGTACTCCGTCCGGCCCAGGGGCCGTCCTCTTACTCCCCAAGCGGGAGACGGCACTTTCCATCTCAGTCTTCGTTATTGGGGGCTTCGATCTCCCACACTACTCCCGCTGGGAGAGGCAGGGCGTGTTCCGAACGCGGCCCAAAGCTTGTTCCGAGTCACCTTGTACGGGCGTCCCGATGGGTCCCTCTCGAGACCCTCCAGGAGTTCCTGCGGGACCCGCTCCTTGGCGATGCAGATGGCTAACCGCAATTCCTTTTTGGTGGTCTTGCAAGCAGGTGGCGCCGCCGGTTGCACTCCCGCCAGGCACGGCCGTGCACGTCTCTAAGATCCGCGATACCAGCAGTACACGGCCCTGCGACCACGGTAGGCCCTCAAACGGGGCATGGACGTGTCACACAGCGCTGTTAGGGCAGTGCGGAAGCGACCAGCCCCCTAGCTACGGTGCACGCCACACCTGGACGATGGCCACCTCACTCGCGATTCCACGGTCGAGGGGACTGATCGTCCAGCACGGGAAGACAGGGGCATGCCGTGGAGGCTCGGTGTCTGGAGCGTGGTGACCTCAAACCGGATATATCGGTGGTCCGATAGGGTCACTTCATGCTCCAGCACTCGCCAGTCGCGCAACCTGCCTGCGATCTAAAGGGAAGTGAACGTTATGTCCACCAGGGACTTCCCCTCCGGTCGCACACAAGTTGGCAGTGTCCCTCTATTTATGAGGGACAGCCCAGCTTCCACGGTCCACTCCTCAAGGGCCACTCCGAACGCATCGGTGCGGGTGTCACCCCACACCCGCGACCTCGAGTTGAGGTCGCCCATCAGGATAACGGGGTCGGGCGCCATGCGCCCAACCAACGCTAAGAGGCAGTCCAGATAGGGTTCATATTCCACAAGCGGTGTGTTTGGGGAGAAGTAAACACCAATAATGGTGTACTCCCCCCACCTGGCCGCCACGAACCCTGGACACCTCTCTCTGACGGTGGGTGTGTGACACCCCCCAACCGAACGGCAATGGCCACGTCACCATTAGCGGACCCGGCCCAGTGCGGTCGCGGAGCCACAAAGTATGGCTCAGCCACCGCCACCTCAGAATCCGACTGCGCCATGGCCTGGAGGAACAGATAATGAGCTCCGGCGCAGTGGTTGAGGTTCCCCTGGAGGAAGTTGAATGACCGATTCATTGTTCAGTCATCTCAACTTCCTCAGTTGCCGAGCGGCGCGATACGTTGGGAGCAGCTCTTGTCCCTGGGGCCTCTCTCTTCTTGGTATGGGGAGGGTTACAGTTTCTGTCCCCCATCACGTGGCTTGATGGTCGCCCGGCATTGGCACACACAGCGCAGTGGGCGCTGGCACCGCACGCGGAGGATTAATGTCCAGGTCGGCTGGACCTAAAGCACAGTTCCCCCGCTCCGCTTGTGAGGGGCATAACTGACGTGTGTGCCCCAACCCCATGCATTTGTAACCTGTGCCGAGCTCCATCCAACAAGCAATCGGCCGGCTGCATTTAACTTCTTGGCCGTTGCAACCGGGCAGCAGGCAAACATCATTCCAGTGCCTTGCGCGGATGAGCGCATTGCACCCGGCTTTACTTGGCTGGGACTACAGGCCCCCTTAGCCATGATTGCCTCAACGACTTCGTCCGCGCTCACCGGATCATCGAGGCCCGAGATCCGGAGGTCAGCCAGTTTCTCTGGTCGATCGACCCGAGCCACCTTGGCTAATGTGGCCCTCAATTTTGCGGCCAACTGGTCCGCCTTTTCTGCACTCTGTGAGCCTGGGAGCTCAAGCATGCGGGCCCCGGTCGCTGTTTGACGGATCTTGATCTGGCCGATGCCCAGTTCGGCCAGATCAATACACTGACGAACTTTTGTCAGGGCCGCCTTGTAGTCTACCCCTCTGATGATTGCCTCGGGCTGCAATGTGATAATTATAGCCGAGGATCGCAGGGGGTTGGCTTTAGGCTTAATGGCCACCATTAGGCTTAATGGCTTTTTTTGCGGCTTTGCAGCGGCTGGTTTTGCCAGCAAAGTTACCTTGGCCGGCGATGACGTTTGGGCCGCAGGATGGGCAACCACCTGAGTCACCAGAGTTGCTGGTGAGGGGGAAGATTTCTTCCCCATGCCTTTCGCCTTACGGAGAACAGTACTACGAATAACTAACTTAACTAGATAATAAGGTGGGTTACCCTTTTAAATTGTTACGAGTTTTACTTATGTTAGGATCTCGTCTGGGACTACATCATTCTATAAATAGTTCTTGCGTATTTTAATCGCCATAATAATCACGTTTACGTGGTTGTGTTCCGGTCAAACGGAAGGAACAGCCAGTGCAATGACTGGAACAAAGGCAATTCCAACTCAAGCATTCGGTCGACAATCCATAATTAATCGATAATCAATAACAACTACGACTGATAAAGTTTGTTTGCCCGGATGCCACTTATCATCAGGTAGATCAAGTGCTGGTTTACCGGCTATGACGAAATTAAAACAAAACAAAACATTTACAGAAAACGGAGAATAATAAAGCGGTTGGCTTAGATACCTACGGTATTTTCCTGTTATATATTGATTTCTCACAAAACCTATTAAAAAAATTTCGGATGTTAAGATTATCGAGATTTAAATTAGTTAGTTACTTAACTTTATAAATTAATTTAAATTTGCAAAGTTTACCGCTGCGAATGTATGTCGCGAGTGCGAAAGCGGAAGAGATGAAAATGTGTTCTTATGAGAATGGGATTACTGTCCCCTACGGTATTCTATTCATAAAAGTGTATCAATAGTGTGCATAGGTACCTCTTTGCAAAGAACTCTCCACCAGCGTCGATACAAAGTTTCATGCGTCTGAACCGATTTTCAAAGCACATTTTCCAGTTTGCAACAAGTCCTTCCTTAACAGCCTTTTCGAACGCAGTGAGCGGATCTTCGGGCGATGTTCAGTCGCAGCAGCAAAAAACTGGCGGCCAAATTTTTTTAGCACTTCTCAATCGTTTTACTTTCGTAGGCGTTGGTTCGTATTGAAACAGCCATACTATTAACTGGCGCTTTGTTTCTGGATCATATTGATAAATCCAATATTCCTATTATAATATTGTAAACACGGCCGAAAGAACACGCAATCGTTTGATAATGGTGATAAAAACATTTAGAGGTAAATTAAAATTGGGAAAAAATAATTTTACTGAAATAATCGAATTTTGACAATAAATTATAACTTAAATTTAACATTCGTATAACTGGTCGTACCTGCAGGCATTCGGTTTTTGTTTTCGTCACATATACAATTGATGATGATCGTATAAGTTACACGAAGGTAGTATGCATAAAGCACACATGTAAGAAGACTTTAGGGTTTTAACCCCACATTATTACGACCACACTGTCCAAACATACGAAAATATATTTTAAACTAAGTTAAGCTTTATAGAATAGCTTTAAGTGCATTTCTCTTAAACTATCCTCAGTTGATGCGAGTGAACCTTAGCTGTCAAAAAATTGAGTTTTATATTCAAGATCTCAAAACCAACTTTGCTATATCGAATAAAAGCAATTCGATACTTCTTTAAATAGACATCTCGAGTCAATCAACATTGTCTCACCTTGTTCTCTTCAGAAAGAACCTTTAAGAATCTGTCTAAAGTTTGACAATGTATGGACGGAGTAATCATTTACTTTGACAACTTAATTATTTACTGATGAAAAGAAACTTCAGATGCCTTACGATCGCAGTCAAAGGCGTCAAAAGGTAACTTAGGGCTCTCTTAATTATTTTTGATCAGCAAATATGGACTTAAATTATGTATATATATATATATATATATATAATAGATATACAAAATATAAATTCGCAAAGCAAAATCTATACTTAGGCCTTTTGTAAACTTCTGATGTCTCTAAGAGTGTCTGTTATTTATTCTCAAATATATTCTTTAACCAGCATTTATGTTTTTGAATACGTGACCACTAAAAGCATATATGTACATTCTGCCTCCTGTTCTCTGGTTGGCTGTATTATAGCAGCCATATAAATGTTCATTTGTGATGGAGTTGTGTTGATTTTATTAATAATATAAAACCTTTTTTTTCAATAGAGAAGAAAAACAAAAAATTCAAATTAAACGGTTTACCTAAAGATTGTATGACGTGAAAAAAATAAAGGATTTTTCCAGATCAAAGGATGAAAAGAGAAAGGAACTCATAGCAAACAACTTTTACCAAAAAGAAAGCCTTCAAAGATTTTTAAACTATTTTAAGCTTTTGTACGAAACGTAAACATATTTTTTAAGCTGCTTTAAATTGGTTCTGCATTAATGACTCCACAAGAATTAAAATGACCTAAGATTGAATTCGAAGAACGCACCTTGATTGGTGAGGCAGAATCCGGTAATCCCTACTTCTGCCGGAAAACAGGAGTTTTCGTAAGTTTTGAGTAAAGTCCATACCCAAAAAAAGCTCTGCAATCTAGTTGGTACAAGAAATTGATTAACCTATTTTTATTCAATATTAGAAAATCTCACTTCTGATTGGTTGTGTGGAACCTGCCAATCCTACCAACTATACTAACAACTATAGTTGAGACTCCCAAGAGATACAGTTACTCGCACTACATTCTAAATGCAAAATGCGAACCGATATAAACATCATATTTTAGTGTTCTTATATTTTCATTTCTTTTTTATTGTTGGTGCAAAATATCTAGGTGAAAAAAAATATTTGAGCTATAAGACTTTCGTTATTAAACCCTTTATTTATTAAACCACGACGCAGAAAGAGGGGTGTTATAGGCCTATGGTGTGTATTTGTGGGTCTGTGGCACCGTATCTTCTATACGAAGAGTCCGATTGTGATGTCGGTTTATTTAAAGCTGAATCGAGAGTGTCAAAATTTATGCCTGCTTTTTGCCGTCAGTCGGGGGCTTTCAATTTGTGCTTACAAAATTTGTACGTAAAATTTTTATTATATACTGTGTTTATCGAGCGATTAATATATAAGGTTTAACTTACACAAACAACTGTAGTAATAAAATATGTTAAAAACTGTTTCATAGCTTGTAAATACAGTGTCAAGCACAGTAAAAAATGTTATTCTATAAAGTCCACGATTTTTTAGCCTATGGATGACAACCATTTCTTTTCTCTATATAAAAATATGCATATAGAAATTATACCAAAGTCTCCGCGTTTTTAATCGTCTTTTTTCATGTAATATCCAAAAACTTCTAAATACAAGTCAAACATATTCATATCCCACATAGAAACAAGATATTAAACAGTGTTTTTGAAGTCAGACACTTTGTTGAAGATATTTCTCTAATTAAATTAACTCTCCGTAAATTAAGCCAGGCTTAAACTTGAATTTAAACTAATTAGAATTTAGATAAGCTTATTAATTTCTGAGAAATGCTCAGATGTTGTTATTAATATTAGGCAAGTTTACTTGACAGTATAAATGACTCAGGAGATTGTGCGTGCAAATTTTGTTTCATATGTTTGTTCTATTATAATTTTGATATATTTAATGTGTTTTGTATTCGTGTTGCGAGAATGCCGAGTTTCATTTTCTAGTGTCTGCAGTTTTCCAGAAATCGCGATCGACATCGTAAAAAGTCATCGATTTTTAGATCCCTTCCTTTTTAAAGAATTATTTTATAGTATGCTCCAATGAACATTATATAATGTATCAATTTAGTAACAATAACTGAGTTTTGATCGCTAGAAATCATTACGATGCCGGAAAAGTCTATTTTGCATTCAATTACTTTCAATTAATTCAGTTACCCCGAGTACCCTTTCGTACATCGAGTATCGTGCGACACGAGCGCTACACGCCGTGACACTGGAGAAGCTTTCGTACATCGTGTATCGTGCGACACGAGCGCTACACGCCGTGACACTGGAGAAGCTTTCGTACATCGTGTATCGTGCGACACGAGCGCTACACGCCGTGACACTGGAGAAGCTTTCGTACATCGTGTATCGTGCGACACGAGCGCTACACGCCGTGACACTGGAGAAGCTTTCGTACATCGTGTATCGTGCGACACGAGCGCTACACGCCGTGACACTGGAGAAGCTTTCGTACATCGTGTATCGTGCGACACGAGCGCTACACGCCGTGACACTGGAGAAGCTTTCGTACATCGTGTATCGTGCGACACGAGCGCTACACGCCGTGACACTGGAGAAGCTTTTGCTGTTATTTTATTTAATTTATCTTTACTTGGGAAACAAACAGAAAACACAGTAAAAAATTCACTATTCAGAACTAAGTCCAACAAAGTGGTCTGAAATGAGGCAAATTATTTAAAGATACAATAATGAATTGTGATTTAGAGAGCCTTACTAAATTTATAGTAAAAAATTTAAAATTTAAATTCCGTATCAAAGTCCAAGCGATATCGCGAGTTTTATGTATGCTCTATCGATCTCGTAAGTTGGCAATTTTACACCAACTTAGATAACATCACGACACAAATAAGGAAATATACAAATAAAGATCACATGTTTTTCAGTAAACACAAAACACTAGAATTTTAGCTTCTTTGCATCAGAATTGAAACAAGAAAACTTGTTATTAAAAATAAGTAATGAGCGTAAAGTTTATTGGTAAGCGTACAAAACATTATAACGTGAATTTTTGATACAAGACCATAAGAAAGTTATATTAATAATTTTTTATTAAAAAATTTTTTTTTAAATTATTTTTAATAATTTAAAAAAAATTAACTAAAGCGATGTCTACAATATTAAGCTTACTCGTATAATCGGAGTTAAATATTTTATATTTAATTTTGAACACTTGAATATTTTTTTATAATTATCAAAACAGGTCTAGTAAACCGTTTAGTTCGGGGAAATTAATCGCGCTCATAGGCATGTTCAATTAATATTTTGTATGGTACAAATCGACGTAATTGTGTACAAAGAAAATATGCAACATTTCATGGTATTTGCAGAATTGAAACGCAAAATTAGAATTTTCTTATTACGTAGGGCCCTCTTATCTGCAGAGCCTGTTTCCTAATCGTGCCTATAAATTTTAATTCAATGTTATTTTTAAGTCAAATTTTCCCAGATTAAGTTCTTACGAAATTCCGTTACCCTACGATATTTATATATCACGAGTTTATTTTTATATGTGTATTACGTTTTGGATAACAGAAATATTCATACTTTCAGAACTCACGAAGTATTTGACGCAGATCATGACAGGTAAGTGGCACTGAATCTCAAATGCCCCAGCGGCGCTTTACTAATTACGTAAATAGATTACACGATTTGTTGATTGGATCTTTCAATATTACTCACATTCTTGTTGCTCTCGTAATTATTTATATATTATTTTACGACAAGTCATTGACGTTGAATGAGTAGAACATTTTGAACTCTCATGCTAAGAATTTAAAGATGAAGATGTTTGGAAAATCCTTTATTATCGGGATTGTTACGTCTTAAAGGAAACATCCCCATACTCGTATTTATATTATTAAGGTAAACGGAAATGCAGCCGTAGGACGATAGTATAATAGAGAGCATCATAATTTAAAGTAACTTTATAAATATCCTGTACTTTTACTCAACATTTTATTTTCATTCTTAATGGCATCGATTACCGCCATCATTGCTCAAAAGCACGTTAATTTTTGTATACAAAAATTGGATAAACTTACTAAATTTCAAATTTAAAAATTATGGTTTCAATACATCCGAGGCACCTAAAATTATCCAGGTGTCAGTGCAATGGAACACAGGTGTTACAGGTGACAGCCGACCACGACACATTAGGTCGCTACGCCTGTACATTTAGCCTACGACGAAGCAAGCATGGGACGCCTAGTGTTTAATATTTCGAAAGATTTTGCTTTATAATGTTGCAGTAAAATGAGTTCACCTTTTGTGTTCTGAAATTGTTAACTTTTATAATTCTCTACACTATTTGTATAATACCCTAATTGCATTACGTCATTGGAGATACACACAAGTTTGTTTTACATTGATAAGATATTTACAAATCCGTTTTTAGTAGTTCTGTGACTTAAGTTGGGATTCTGGATACCTGACCCGTCGATGTCACGAGTGCTGACTAAAGTTACATTTAATAACGACAAATTCACATTTTGCCGATATTCAATTTATTTCTTTCTTCCTCCTTTGACTGGGTGGTACTCCCTTTTTACGGTTCGTCTAGTGGTTGAATGATCACTGTATGTAGCCTACGTGACCAGTCGTCTGTGAACGTCGTGTGAATGCAGATAGGATTAGCGTGATTCTAGTGAATGTGTGGACTAATATTTCATAGCTATGTTTAGTTATATTTTGATTTTAGCTATTCAAAATTTTGAATGTTGACTGTTAGCTTATTTACTGGCATTACTCCTGATCCTGTACTTTCTGTAGGTATAATATTATTATAAAGGTGAATTGTTAAAATCAGTTTAGTAGATAAGGTAAAAAAAACAAGAAATATTTCCTCGTCCTAAAGATAGGAACTTGCTCTTAAAATTAGCATTACCTGTCACGAAATATTTGTTCTGAGCGCTGTGGTTAAGACGCCGGTTTCTTTATCTGAAGGTTTGTCTTCCAATTTTACCAATCAGTCTTTACAATGTATGTACTTGAAGCCTACAGCTCTAACCGTAAAGGAAAGGAAAACCCAAATACCTCAGAAATGATTTCGAAGGTCAGATGTTTGAAATCTGTCGTCACTCAATAGAGGTGGACTACAAACTGCCTCACACCACCTCTTTGTTGGGTTAGGCTGATAGCACTTCCGTGGGATTGTTCTGGCTGCAGTGAAAACTTATTGCGATTCTTTGCGATAATACTGCCATGTCTTAATTCACAGTAAAAGTCTTAATTCAGCCAAACAATAGGATAAAAGAGAATGGCAGACTGGGTATCCTGTAATGTTTTTAAATTGTAATCATATCAAAACCGGGCTATATTATTTTATTGGTCAATATTAGACACGTATTTACCGAGCTCAAATATTGAGATAGTTGTTGGGGATACTTAGAAATATAACAAAATCCAATTATTATTTTTTCATCGACTTCTAGAAAAATTGTACACTGTCAATCTGTCAAACTTCAAAGACATTGAGCCGCCATTTCGATGAGACCTTATGAGTTCAGGATTAACACAGAATGAGCTGACTTAAGTTTTTGGTCTTGCAGCTTGGTAGATGTTGGATTTTTTTAAGTGTGAGATCCCATGTTGAAGAATGCTTCCAGCCATCCTATGAACGTATTAACCCTCTAACCGTAAAACAACGTTTTCACGTCTTTTTCACGTGTTTTTTGAGGTTAAATTATAATTTTGACTTTTTATTCCCAACTTCTATAAAAATCTTATGATTGCATTTCGATTATCCATCATTCAAATAGTCAAACCCACATATTTAATTTGAGATACGTAAATGCTTTGCGAAAATAAAAGCGGTACTGACAATGTATGTGAGTTTGCAAATATTCTTTTTTCGTTTATTTTTCCCAAGTACGAAAAAATTTCATGCATTTAGAGCGTCCGTTAAAATAAAATAAACATGTAGGTAATTTTTTATGTCTTTAATGTCAGGCTAATAAAATACAGAATACCAACCAACCTTATCATAAACTTATTAGGTTGATTCATTACTCCTTGCTTATAACCTCAATAACATATTACAAAACATTTATTTCGCTACCTACTTTGCATTAAAAAATCATTTTGAAATCATCAATCTTGTTCTAAAAGCTGACATCTACAAATTAAAGTTCTGTTGTGGTTTGATTTTTTAACAGGTTTATTGAGATAGCAAATACAATCGCATTTATGAATCTTGCACGCTAAGCTCAGGGGTGTTATAACTTCATAAAGTTTTGAAGGTCGTGTTTTCTAACCTTGTTTCTTTTACTTTTTTTCTATCAGCTCTTTGGTGGTAGGAAAGCACAATAAGTTTTTATTTATTTCTTAAAACATACAGCTTAAAATTATACAGTTTGTCTATGCAAAAACAGCCCATAAGCCAAAACACTAATACATAATTTGCAATATGAAGGTAGTTAATTTAAACATTTATTAAAAAAGTGTTATCATATTTGTAAGTACCAAAAATCTTTTTAACTCAATACGAGTTCCGCGCGGCTTAACCCACCTATCTTCCGATACTGTGGAAATTTCAGGACAATATAGTTATTGCTCATGGATAACATAGCTTTGTTTTTATGTAAGAATTTTCTTAATAATTTCAATTGTGTCATAGTTTATCGATAACAAAGAAATATACAAATATTTCCGCTTAGTAATCATAGTATTGACGACAGATCTGGCTGTATGGCCGCGGCCGTAGCCCCATTGCTAAGTCAAAAAAAGAATATTTTGTTTTTGACTTTGCGGGCACGGCCACAGTTCGTGAGGTTAATGTTATTATTCTTTGATACTCTTAGTATTTTTAAACTGTAAGTATATATGCCACTGGTTTTATTTGACCCTAATTGAATAGTATACGGTTCTTTGAGCTAGTTAACACTACACCCAACTTTATTTGCAACGTTACCATTTGATCTAGGTATTTCAAATATTTTTTGTTATAAGAAACGGATTGGAAGTAACACTTGTAAAGAATACTATTTTCCTTTGATTTGTTCCGTTACTTAAACATGGAAATTAAACATGGAATACTTAAACTGGAACTACGCGTCAAGCATGGCCAAAATAACTGTTGCCTGTTAAATACATATTTCTCTTGTGTTTATTTGCAAGTTAAAACGAAATACGTTACTCTTAGGGTACAAGTAAAATATTATGTATATTTTATTATGATCAAACGATAAATAAATGACAGTGAATGGTTTTATACGTTAAACTTCCTATAAGGTTTTTATGAGTGGGTATCTATACCAAAAATACTGACATAGATATTACCGTTCTTTTTTTCATTACGTCTTTTATTCTTTATAAATTCTTAGCATTGACTACAACTTTATTATATAGAAATTTCAAAGGTTATTTGCTTAAGGAACAGTATGGGTCCACATTAGAAAATAAAGTTTTATATAAAAACTATATAACAAAACAATACCGTAACTTCTTTATCATGACAATAAAGTAAGAAGCAGGAGTGACTTTAAAGCCTTAGTCAAACGTACACTAGGCTCGGCTGGGGTTGGGGCAAAATCGCAAGCACTTTCTTCGGTCTTTTGTAAGCGACACAACAGGGCATTTTAATGCGAGTCTGCGCCTGCACCGACTGTTCCCCACCTGAAAAACAAAAACACCTGAATGTTCCCCTGGTTCCGAACACGTTATTTGTAGAAGTAAAAAAAAAATAATAATAAAAAGAAAACAGGTAAAAAGTGTCCCGTAATGTAATAATAGCTGACTGTTCATCCTTTAGAACTAAATTTGCCTGCGGATTCGCTCGCGTCTTCCTTGAAAAAATTGCTATTTTATAGAATTACTGAAACTTCAGGATTAAACTTAGCCTATTTGTTATTGTAGGAAATACTCTATGTGGATGCCAAATTTTATACAAATCTTTTTGCCGTTTTTGCTTGATAGAGTGACAAAGATCCAGAGATCCAAACATACAAACAAACATATTTAAAGTATTGGTAGGAATGAAATCCTATTTCACATCTCGGTATGTGAAGTAATTTTGAATTAACTTTTTTTAATTTTTGTCCGAGAAAATGACGTATTTTCAGAAATAAATTTGATTATTTCTTATTTCTGTGCAGTTCTTTTTATTTAGTTTAAAATAAATTTTTAAATAATTTCGTATGATGACGTCACGGAGTAGTTATCTTTTTTTTAATACCTGGATTGAACAGTTTTCTTATTTCTATGGATTCTTGTGATATTAATTGTAAATATTGGCATGACAGTTGAACCAACCAAAGAGAAGTTGAGGTTACTCGACGACGTCATATAGAGGTTGAATAGGAGTCAATTAATTTGCGCATTATCATTAAAATAAGATTAATCCCAATATGCTGCGCGTTGTTACTAACAAAACAAATTATAGAAAAGTGATATCTCCAAATGGTTTGCGAATTAGAATCTAAAACTTTTCTCTACATACCTAATTGAAAAATCTTGATTTCCAAGGCTCTATCAAAGAGTGATTTAAAGCATCGTACCCGTCGAGATACACGAACTCTACCCGAGGGAAACCTGAAAAACTGACCCAAAAGCCGCACAACATCGGCTTATAATGTTTTCGCGAACCGAAAATAAAAATTCAATTGTATTTTTACGGGTGAAAGGTTTTTCGATCGGAAACGCTTTGGCTATTGAGTGAAATTTACTAAGGTGCTGCTATCTCGGCCGTGAATTGATGTGAATTTATTAAAATGTATACAAAAAGAGCGCCAATTTTTCATGGAATTTGCGTACCCAGGTATAAATTTGATGAAATCGGTTTATTGAGCTGAAAAACGTTGTTTGTGAATAATAAAACGAGAAAATATAATAATAATAATAAATCCCCAGAAAAACACATCAACTGCATGGCCCGAAAGCAAGCAAAGTTTGTGTTAGGATGATCATACACTGAACTGGGGGAATCCAGAATAAACATACATATATAAATACAAGCTCTCATAACCGAAAAACAAACATGTATCTTCATCACGCAAATTAACGCCCGACCAGGACTCGAACCTGGGGCCTCCGGCGTATGAGGTAGGCAGGGCTGCAACCCACTTTTTTTTTTTTTTTTTTTTGTTCCCCTCCGCGGGAAGGGCAGGAGGATAAAAATGCCCTGACGCATACTCTGGCGCGATTCCAAAGTTATGTGGGACTCGTCCCGACGCCTACCAGGACCATACCCACTAAAAACCCCCTGTCGGCTCGTGCATTTTTGCCACTCAGCCTTCATCGGAGCGACGGCCAATTGGAGAAAGAGGCCGCGCTAGCGGGGCCCAGAAGGGGTCACCCGCTGGGATTACATAGCACTGAAGGTGCTCAAAAATTAAAAGTAAAATAAAAACATTAAAAATGAAAAGTAAATAATGAAAACATTAAAAATTTAAAAATTAAATTTGCATTAATTCGGATTTACGTTAGAATTAGAATTTACGTTAGAATTAGAATTTGCGGCCAGAAGGGCCTCGAGATCGCGTGACAGTCTGGTGGATGAGTACGTTTGCGCATTTCTAGGCCTAGCGACTTTGAACTTCGAGTCTAACACAGGAGCAGCATATGAGACAGAATCACGAACTAGAGGATTGGGATGGGTTTCGGAGCGTTTGAAGAACGCTACAGAGAGTGTTTTGAGATATTGTTGCACTGTAGGCAGTTCAAGATCTCTATGCAAGTCCGCGTTACGCACGTACCACGGTGCGCCTGTGGCCCGGCGGCAAAAGAGGTTTTGAACTACCTGCAGTTTGTACAGGAGGGAGGGTTTGGCGTGGGCAAAGATTGGCGAGGCATACGTCATGACGGGTCTAACGCAGACCTTGTAAAGTGTACGTTTGTTTCTGAAGGACATTTTACTTTTTCTACCTAACATGCTATTTAGGCGGACTAAATAGTGACGAGCGAGTTTCGAAACTCTTTCGACGTGTGGCTTGAAAGAAAGCGTCGGATCTAATGTGACGCCTAAGTATTTAGTACTGCGCTTCCAGGGGATGGGAATGCCTAACATTCGAACGTGGGGATCGCCATCGGGACGACGGCGTTTGTGGTCGAAGCGCATCGCAGAACTCTTTTCAGGGTTCACATCGATGCGCCATTTTTGAAACCATACACCAAGGGCGTTTACGGCCTTTTGGAGTCTGGTTACAAGGTGCCGAACACCGTGGCCTTTGGTATAGAGTGCGGTGTCGTCAGCAAAGAGGGCGAGTTCGACGCCTTTCGGCGGGATGGGAATGTCGTTGGTGTACACGGTGTACAGCAGAGGGGCGAGGACTGAGCCTTGAGGGACTCCAGCCTTTATGGGACGAGGTGCAGAAAGCGTGCCTTCGTGTTTAAATCGAAACGTACGGTCTTTGAGAAACGACGCTATTATCCTGACTAGGCGATCCGGTAAGCCTATCTTGTAGAGTTTATAAACGAGACCGCTGTGCCAGACTTTATCGAAAGCCTTGGCTACGTCAAAGAAAACCGCGACTGTTTTATAACGACGCGGATAGAAACCGTCAAGTATATACTCGACGATTCGGTGGACTTGCTGAGGGCAGGAGTGTTTAGCGCGAAAGCCGAACTGATGGGGAATAATGAGAGGATCGCCATCCGTTGGAAACAGATGGTTCCGCATTCGAGAGAGTATGACTCTCTCGAGAAGTTTAGACATTGCCTTGAGGAGGCTGATGGGTCTGTGATTAGCCGGGACGTTCAGAGGTTTGCCCGGCTTGGGAATGCCTATGACTGTCGCTTCTTTCCAAGCTTTAGGAAAGTAGCTATGGTCGAAGCAGGCATTGAAAATGATAGCTAACAAGGTAAGCATCTGTTGAGGTAGGTGCTTAAGTGCGTGGTTGGAAATTCCATCCGCACCCGGAGCCTTTTTGGACTTTTGATTTCTAATGAGAAGCAAGATTTCGTCATTAGAGACTGTGACAGGGTCGGCGGTGATGGGGAGAGAGTCTCTGCGAAGGACTTCGTCCTCCACCGCCTGGATGTGTGAGGGATCAGCAGGTTGCGTGCTGGGCGAGCATTGTGCGGCAATGCTGTCGGCGAAGCATTCGGCTTTCTCTTCGACTTCGAAGGCAGTAGTGCCATCGGGACGAATGAGAGGAGGAACGTGAGAGACGGTGTCTACGCGTAAGGCTCGGGCCATGTTATAGTACGCTTGGTGGGACGGAGAGATATTCGCCATGAGATCGTTCATCTGAGCGTCTCGGAGTTCTGCGAGGCAAGACCTAACTTTATGTTGAAGCTGATTCGCAGCTGTTCTATAGGCGGGCGTGGGATATTTCTTGGCTCTCCGGAGAGCCGCGTTTTTAGCTTTAATAAGATTGCTAACGGCTAAGGGAAGCGTGGGTTTGCCTTGCTTAGCAACCTTTTCGTTGTCACTGATGGCTGAGTTTATAGCATCAGTGAGAGAATTTACTAATGAATCGATTTTATCCGGGCTATCTAATTGCTCGGGAGAGATCGCGAGTGGAGAGTTCGGAGCCTCTAAGGCTGAAACTAACGTATTTTTAAAACCTTTCCAATTGGTAAAGGTCTTAGGAGATGAGACGTTATCGTTCGGCGGTCCTAGCACGAGGGAAACGGGGCGATGGTCGGAGCCTAGGTCATCGAGCGGTTCGATAGACCTTAGGTCAAGATTGATACGCTTGATAATTGCAAAGTCGAGGATGTCAGGAGAGTAGGACGGGTTGTTGGGATAGTGAGTGGGAGTGACGGGGGATATGACATCTAGGTCAAGGGAGTTAGTGATGTCGAGGAGAGCGATACCGCTGGTGTTAGTCGATAGGCACGTCCAGTCAGTATGTTTGGAGTTAAAGTCTCCGAACATAATGACTGAATGGCCGAGGGCGAGAATGGCCTCAAAGTCGCTGCGGATTGGTCTGGTACCACTAGGTATGTAGATTGAAGCTATGATGATGGTCGGATGACCAGTCATAGCCAATCTACATACAGTGGCTTCCATGTTGAGGAGAGGAGGGGTAGGGAGAGGACAGCAGTGGAAGCCTCTTTTGTAATATATAGCGGTGCCGCCGAAACCGTCAGAGTTGGGCCTATCGTTACGAATAAACGCGTACTTAGGTATAGCGAATCCCCTGGAGCGGTTTGGAGTAAGCCATGTCTCCTGGAGAAGGAATAAGTCAGGTTCTTTGTTCTGAAGGAACAGTTTAATCTCGGGAAGGTTGGTATTAAGGCTACGAGCGTTAAAAGATACTAGGGATAAGCCCTTGGGTTTAATACGACTGGACGCGGGATTCGCGGGTCTAGACATTATAATTTATTATTTACGAATTTATAAATTATAAAAGAATTTACAACGAACTTAGGAGCGAGTGATGCTCGGCTAAAGCAAATAAACGCTCTTGAGGAGAGCGGGCGGCTCGCAGTTTGCGTGCGAGTACGGAAATTTCGTTAATATCGACGTTTTGAATAACGTCGAATACGGTCTTCATGTCCTCAGCCAACGACGACTGAGGTGCGGAAGACGGAGAAGGACGCGGCCCTACGGGAGCTACGGGAGCTGGGATAGGTCGGGAAGGTGCAGGCGGAACGGCCGGACGCTGCCTCCAAGACAGAGCCGGAGTAGGTGTCGGCTGAACGGGCTTTGCTTCCGGGGGACCCCGGTTGCGCAGCGGCGGGAAGTTGGCAGGAGTGAGCGGCGGCGCCGGTTTAGGCGCGACCCTCTTGGTGGTGGAGCGCGGAGCGCGCGGGCAACTGCTGCAACCCACTTTGCCACTCGACAGTTTATAATTGTTTGTTTAGTGTCAAACTGGGATGCAAAGACAATTTAAATATAAATTATAAAACTATTTTAACTTAGGTACATATTCTATGACCAATATCTTGCACTTCTCTGTTAAAGGTAATTCTCTCCTCCCTCTTTCTCATTATATTTAAGGAAACAATTGACTTAAACAATTTTGCTAATAAATTTGTATAGGCCTAGCACAAAGTACGGAGAAAGGCGTTCTCACATAAATCTACTTTAATTCAATAGTTACAAAGAAATCTGTAGCGGCATTTGCAAGTTCCAAAAAGGTACCTGGAATTGAAATAGCTCAGACGGAGCTGCTGACGTCACCGTACGTCATATCTTCGGGGATTTGTGTCCAGTACGATAAACTTTTTAAGGGACGTCCATTATTAATTTGTAAAGCTCTTCTGCAATGAAAGCCTTTTTGTATGTAAAGTTTAAATAGGTTGTAATAGAAAGGGAACATTTTGAAAACGAGGAGGTTTCGTGACAAATAAATATCCAAATAATCGTGGGTGTTTATATTGTACAGAAGTAACAAGCTATATTTTATGTCTTCAGTTAATTTGTATTATGGATATGTTCACACTTAATACTCATTCACTACGCTATAGTTTAATGAATTTAAGAATCAGGTCGTATGTATACCATAATAACAGTAATGTATATACGTATATATAACGTAAATATACACGTATATATACGTGTATATAATGTAACAGTAATGTAATAACGTATGTATACAATAATTTAGCTCCTTACACCAAAGGAGCTAAACTTATATGTAAAAAGTCTACGAAATATGGAAGAGGAGGCGTTTGTGCAGGCTTTGACCTTAGCCCCTAAAAGGATTATTTAATCATTAATAATTTATAATATCGAAAATGTAACGTTATATTACAAATTAAGACGACTATAAAACGCAAATGTTCTCTATTAATAAATAACTAGTGCATTTTTCATCAAATGAGTTCTGTTGTATAAACTCACCAACTTAACATATAAACTCAACTAAATCATGTTTCTAAAATAACAACTAACAAGTTAATAAGATCGAGATTTGCGTACACAATTCCTATCATCGCCACATAACTACCATACTTTATATGCAGCTTGTTGTTTTACATAATAATCTCTAACCCTTTCGAAACTTGTTAGTTCATGAGCTTCAAACTTCGATACGTCGACGGGTGTTTATATGTTAAAGTGGCTCTCCAAGGACATAACTTAGTAACCTTTAATTTATTAATGAAAAGCTTCATCACCTTCTGAAGTTTGGAAGTGTGAAACCCTTTTGCTGATCGTGTACGGTTGATAGCACATTAGGTTGTTGCGTATATGTACGTTATATTATTTGTTTTTGTTATTTTTGAATAAGGTGAATCATTGGCATATAAACAGATGACTGGCGAGTCGAAATTTTCAAAAACAGTTTCCTAAGATAAATAAAAAAAAGCGCTTGGCTTGTGTCATTTACCTTAATGCAGCAAGTTCACACCAAAATCATCTTACGCGGCTTCGTTTTAGTACCCGTTTTGCGTATTCCTTATTTTTTCTCAACATCAAGAAACTTCACGGGTATAATTTTTCAAAATAATTTACAGAGTCTCTTTATGTCAACATTATTTCAACGTATTTTTATGACATTGATGTCAAAGAAGCATGTGGGTTGCTGATTAGCTGGTTGGTGGGGTACCTGATGTTAAGTAACCACCATTACCCAAAGGCAACTCGTGATTACTGATGTGTAATGTTGCCGACCTTTTGAGGAAGGTGCTTTTATAAGCCGGTAGATTCAGAGTTTACTGATCACATAAAAAAAAAAGTAGAAATCTTGCCTCTTTGTAATAAAAACATATAATAGTATAAACTAATTAGTCGTGGTAGCTTGTTATTATCCTAATGGCCTGAGTAAATGCCCGTAAAACATAAAATCTGAACTAATTGCTAACCAACTTCATTATTGTTCACATGGCTTTCAGGTTTGTTTTAATTGAACAATTATTTACAGACTATACCGTTACAATATTAAAATATTTAAGTTGTTTTGTTCAATGATTAAGATAAAAAAACAATTATGGAATAAAGTCTCACTAGAATAAACGCTTGGCTATAATTGCTGGAAAAAAGCTGATAGAGATTTTCACTAAAAATTTAATTCGGTTTTGACGACCGAGTAGCATAGTGGATACTCTGGAGATCCCAGGTTTGAGTCCTGGTTGGGGTATTCATTTGTATGATTTTCGGGTTCCCGGATATTTTCGGGTCATGGTTGCTTGTATTTATATATTCTGGTGTCCCCCCAGGGCGCCGTATAGTCATCCATAACAAAAGTTCTGCTACTTTGTGGCCATACAGTTGGTAAGTTGGTCTGGGGATTTATTATTATTATAGTTACTTATTTAATTTTTCGACGGCGTAGTTCCGGGGTGCTGGTGTTATAAGGTTGGTAGGATCGGCAGCGGAAAGGTTTAAAATATTGATATTAAACTTAAGTGTATTGATTTTTAGAGCCTAGTTTACGTTCAATCACCGGCTGAGTTGGGTTAATAGAACAATTAGTGTGTCCTGAAAATATGAATAAGGAGAAGAAGAGCAGAAGTTAAATCACGCTTAATAAGTAAGAATATGGCAAATAAATATTTGTGACAGGCTAATAAAGCGAGTGGAACAGAACCTGAAAAGCTGTCATTGTCCAGATGACACCTACGCCTCTTAGGCTTTAATCTTTAAAACGTACTTAGACTAAACTCAGCCAAATAAAAAGCGACTTTGCTATCTTCTATATAGAATATATATTTTGTAAACATGTGATATGAAACTTGTCAAAATTTGTCAAATGTGACTTATTGACCAGCGGGTTGGGATGGTGGGAAGCATTATTGAAGTGGCGGAATCTATGTTGCGGACATAGGGCGGGGCCCCGAAGCATTTGCGTAAGCACCTATCTTGAATAACCTGCAAGTGATTAGGTTCGACTTGCTGGCGTGAACGAAAGCCACACTCGCATATATCATGATGGGGTGGATGCAAGTTTTGTAAAGTGTAAGTTGTAAAGTGTAAGTTTTGTAACATTTTACTCTTCTTGCAAATTAAATAGTACAGCCTACCCATGACGAAGGCGGCTCGGTCCCGGACGCGTTTTATGTGATCCCCGAATGTGAGTCCACTACCTAAAGTGGCTCTTAAATATTTGACTTTTTTAGCCCAGGGGATCGGAGTACCAAACAGAGTGATTTGACCTAATCTTTTAAATGGTTTCCTAAAGGTTGTTCTACAGCAAGTTGACTTTCTACGGCAGGTTGAGAGAGAAAATTCCACTGCTGCACTTTTTTCTGGATTGACTTCTATTCTCTGGCACGCCTAGTTTGAAGAGCTTATTTAACAAGCCGCTGTGCTAGACCTTGTCAAAGGCTTTAGCCACGGCCCCTGCTTGACGCAGGAGTGATGGTATCTAAAGCCGCAACGTTTGCGAAAAGGAGCAGTTTGTTAGTAAGTTATTGAAAAATATTTTTAATTATTGTTTGTACCCCCTCTACCGTTACCGGTTGGAGGGTGTCGGTCGGTGGGTTGACGCATTTTTTTTCAACTGTGCTATTCACAGTTTTTGTGTGGAGGGCGTCAGTGCTTCTGTACTCGGTTTACATTGTTGGGCTAAGCTATCGGCTAGGGTTTCACATTTTTCGGAGTCGTCGAAGGCGTGAGTCATGGGCGGACGGAGAGACTTTGCCAAGTTCCAGTAAGCCAGATGCGTTTGAAGAATGCTCTTCAAGAAGCGCGTCCTAGTTGTAAGACCGCATTTCACGTATGCGAGATTTAATACCTCGTTGTAGGGCCCTATTACGGATGCGGTTTGTCTCGGTTGGAGTGTAATCATACGCCCGGATAGCTGCGTTCTTTGCTCGCAACAACTCCCTCACATCTTCAGGCAGGACCCAGCGGTGATCATTCACCGCCGGAACCTGCCTGGAGGATGCACTGATAGCAGTTCGTATATGGTTGGTGAAAACACCGATCGCAGCATTGGTCTCCTCGATGGATGATAACGAATCGGAAAGTCAATTTCAGTCAATAAGAACAAGTAATTGTCAATGTTAAGAAATAAATATTTCATTTCATTTAATTTAATTTCAGGTTTAGATTAGCAGTTTGTTATGTACAGGGAGGTTTTTTCAAATGGGAATGGATGCTAAAATCCTAAACTACGAGGAGTAGCGAGAAATGGTGAAAGGAGTTACGAGCCCGATTTTGATAAAACCTAAAACTGCATCATCGGATTTTAGAAAAATATAATCCCGTGCCAGTAATAGAACATACATGCGTAATTATTTATTTTATTGAACATTAAGTGAGAGTAAGTTTCATTAATTTTGAAAATGGATAGTTTAGAGCACCGTGGCGTGATCAAATACCTCCACCAGAAACACTTAACTCCAAAGCAGATTCATGAAGATATGGTGGCTACTTTAGGAACATCTGCTCCTACGTATACAATGATAAAAAAGTAGACAGCTGAATTTAAACGTGGACGAGATAGCACCAAAGATGACCCTCGCTCTGGACGGCCTTCTACAGCTACGACTTCGGAGAACATCGAAAAAATATGTGATCTCATCATGGGAGACAGAAGATTGAAGGTATTTGAGATAGCTGAAGCTCTAGGGATTTCATATGAACGTACACGAAACATGATCGTTAACCACAAGGTGTCTGCAAGATGGGTTCCGCGGCTCCTTACTCCTCCTAACAGAAACAAACTCGGTTACGATTTCTAGAGACTGTTTAGAGCTTTTTCAAGCTGATCCAAACGAATGTTTGGCAAGGTTTGTTACTATGGACGAAAAATGGGCTCAACACTATACTCCTGAACCCAAACAACAATCCAAACAATGGAAGAGACCCGGATCTCCGACCCCCAAGAAAGCCAAGGTGTGTTTTTCAGTAAACAACGTAATGTCATCGGTTTGCTGGGACTCTAAGGGTGTGATCTTGGTTGATTACTTAAAAATAGGCCAAACTATAAATTATGCATACTACTGCACACTATTACGTCATTTACAGGAACAAATAAAATCTAAAAGACCAGGATTGTTGACCAAGAAAGTTTTGTTTCAACACATCTGCAGAATCGATGGCTCAAATAGTGAATTGTGGTTTCGAATTGCTTCCTCATCCCCCTTATTCACCAGAGTTGGAACCTTCTGACTTCCACCTATTTCGAAAACTAAAAAAACACTTAGCTGGAATGAAATTTTCTACCAATGAAGAGGTCAAAGTGGCCGTAGATGCCTTTTTTTGACGAGACCTTCTATTTAAATGGGATCAAGGCTTTGGAGGACCGCTGAACTAAGTGCTGTGACCTAGGAGGAGAGTATGTAGAAGAATAAATATAAAAAATTGCATTATTCCTGTGTTTTCTTATTTAGTCTGCGAACTTTTCAATCCACCCTCGTATATGAGATTTTATAAAAACTGGATCCCAGTTCACAAGTTCCAATTATAAGTCGTACTGCAGTGGTTTTTATTATAACTAAATTTTATAATATTCGAGAAGTTCAAGTACCAATAGTGGTGGTAGAGTTTATTTTGTTAAGATCTCGTCTTGGGTGCTGTAACACTAGTTTAAGTAGTAATCTGGTTAAACAGAACAAACAACCCGTTTAAGGAACAACGGTAATTCCAACTGTGGCCTTGCTGACAGTAGGTTGGACAAGGCATCATTTATCAATCAACAAATAAAATTAAAGTTCCTGGACACATGTCATCCACCGTGAAATGAAATGAAATGAAATATTTATTTCTCAACATTGACAATTACTTTTTCTTATTGATGTCAAATAAAACATGACTCTACCACTAGTTCGGAAAATCCTTCGTGAAGAAGAACTGGCGAGAAACTTCACGGGTATATTTTTTCAAAATAAATTTACATTTCTCTTTATGTCTATACAAAGTTATTCTTATCTGCATCCGTTAGCTCGGCAAGTCTCCCTCCCCCCAAGTATCCAAACGACGAACACCCTCAAACGGCACCCGTTCACGAGTTAACGGGGGATCCAGCCATCGCCCTCCTCAACCATATTAGAGGGAAGTGAGCGACCCATCACCCGACGCTACCATAAGAAGACGTACCTTTTAGATATTTATCAGGACGAAGAACTCAACGAGCAAACAGACACATTACACATGTTTTGTTACAAATACTAGTAAAATCAATATTGCAACTTTCTGTTTTCTATTAGAAATATATGATTTAATCAAGGCAACCGCTCGGGTTTTTATGCCGTAATGGTGCAGTTTCATGAGCGGAGTAGTAGGATCCACGAACGCCATGGACAAGTCACAAAAGACACCAATAGCATCACAAGACTCCTCCCAGGCGCTGAATAAGTGTTTTATGAGATCAACACCGGCATCGGTTGTCGGGCGACCCCGCGTGAAACCAAATTGGTTAAAATTCATTAAACTATTACCATAAAAATGAGAAAGCAATTGATTTTAAATTAATTTTTCAAAAATCTTACTGAGCGTTGGTAATATAGATATATGTCTAAAATTATTAGGGTTAGACATACTACCTGCTTTAAATATTGGAATGATAAATACTCAATTGCATTAAATCAGGAAATACACCATTATCAACACAGTCATGAAATATACTGGGTAAGAGCGGGGCTATTTAAAGTTGAGGTGAGTATGGGGGTTTGTACACACTTATTATAACAATATTCCCCATCTCAATACAGGCTATTTCAACAGACAGACTTACAATACCAGAGCATTAATCAAAATGAATTGCGTTAATAAACCATCAGATAGATACCATGCTCGTTTGACATCTATATAATCAGGAAAAATAAAACACAGATGGCAATAATTTAACAAATGTAATATTATATATTTATTATTATTAATAGACAATGACGCCAATCACACGACTAATTAAAGAACAATGGCCAGATTTATTTAGAAATTACTAAACGTCTTAAATAATGAGATAGTAACATTGACTTATAATTGTACGTCAATGGATAGTAAATCTGAATAATTTTATATATCGATTTTTTAAATATAACTATTTTCCTTGTAAAGGTTACAAATTAATTTGTTAGTTTATTAGTTCTTGACATATTTCCGATTCTTAAAATAATTGGAGCAGTAAAAATTAAACACTAAGTAAAAAAAGATTGATAATATTTATAACCGACTCAAATGATTTGTTAATACGTGGCATGGATGATAAATGGCAACATAGAAAGGATATTGTGCACATGATTTGATTGGCTTTTGATTTTTTTAACTATTTAACTTTACGCCATCTATGAAGCTTTTCCCGTAATAATCAGGTTTAATTTCTTTGCGTTTGATACTGATACTGCCATGTTTGTATATAACATGATAATTTAAGGATGTGAAGAAGATCTCTTATAAAATAAAGGTGGAGATGGGAGAAAGTATAAGTAAAGTATCTATAAATAAAATCGTTGTAACACGATCCTGTCCGAAAATCTACTTATTTCTGGGTTATACAAATGGCACAAAAAAAATGATAAGGCCTGCCGTGAAATTTTCCAAAAGCCTGCTTTTGCATGACATCGGGTGATACGCATGATCTATAGATTATACTTTTAGAGGCAATCTTGTAACTTATTCATTTAAATTCTACTCGAACAATCGTATGGTTTACATACACTTTAAGAAATATTGACAGTTGTCATAACCTCAATATCATTAATTACATATATCTTCTTTTGTGATCATATTTTTTTATATAAATATAGAAACTGTTGTGATTACAGGTATTAAGTAGCCCTAAAAAAGTCATTTATTTTATTAAGCCTCCAGTTAGTGTCATTAAAAATACTGTAAAGGCTTCCCTTGTTCTTTTGGTCATGAATTACAATCGTAAAACTTACATAAATGATTTAAAAAAATCACCATTTATTATAAAAAATCACAATTCTAAATATTTACACACTACCCTACACAAAAAGACGTTTTTTATACCTCTTTTGTTACTATTCTTTATAACTAAAAGGTTTTTCAATTTATTGAACACAACACATACTACTTAACAAAAAAGTATAACAGGGCAAAAGGTAAAAACACAGCATGCATTATTGTTACTTATCAACCGTTCATATGATATTGCTTTGTACGAATCAAAAACATGTTTAAATTTTACAAACAACAATCACTTACATTAATTTTTTCTATTAAAACTCAAAAAACCAAATATCTAATCCTTAGAAACAACTAAAACATAACCTCAAAAAATTCAGCCTCCAATGAGCTGACAATGACCTTCGAGGGGTGTGTCTTGCAAGCTGCAGGTTCCAAGGCCGCTCGTATTGTTCCAGCATCGATTTATCGACCAACCCCTACCAGTCTCCCGCCATCTTTGCCCCCTACCCCTAGTCTGCGCCGCTCCCTCCTACACTTATCTCTTAGTCGGCTTTCGTATCAATCACCTTAAAAAGTAGCTATCGTTTACTTAAGCATTATAATGTTTGGTTATGGATTTTTTGCGATGGAGTAATTATTTTTGTAGGTTTTGATGCAGGTTTTGTTATTTGATAAAGGGGAAGGGGATATTTTCCAGTAGTCATAACTACCTGTTTGTAATTTTATTTGTAAATTTATCTAATATTTAAGTAGGCTTTATCCTGCAAGCAAGGAAGTTCATTCCCAACATAATCATTGGAAAGCGGCTGGTAGGCTTACAATATTTTAATAAAACCAAGTTTTACTAGGTTTACTACATATTATTATTTTTTAAGAATGCATTTTATATAAATTAATGAAAAAATTATATGCTATTATTTTTTTATAGAAATTGCTTTTTTTAAATGTTTGTCAATTATTTGTTTTGTTATTTTCCCTAATGATTTGTTTTATTTTTTGGAAATCTGGTCCGTTATTTTTAAATGAATAACTAAGTAAATAAATAATAACAAAGAAATTTAACTAGATATTTAAATTACTAAATTAATTTTGAACTAGATAAAACCACCAATCATTAGTAATTTACATGGGGTCCTATATGCTGCAGCTCAAAACACTGTCAGCACCTTCTGTGCACCCGCTACGCTCGGAGACCGAGAAACAGATGGAGATGTTTGAACGTTATCAAAACTGTCAAGTGAACGCCTGAAACCTAGTCACTTGTGAACACGGTGTCTGTAAAGACATCGAAAGGTCGAGTTAAAATGAAAGCAAAGAAAGTGAAATCCGGTTGACATATTGTTTTATTTAACGTAAATGATCTCTACATACCTCTTATATCAGCGCTCCAGAAGGCAATTCTCGAGTTAGAAAAAAATACGAGATTTATGATAATAAATCTTAAGATTTGCATAACACATATTTATATATTAATCAGCTCTCCAATGCTACTCTGAAAACAACAAAAGAAAAGATCAGTCTTCAAATCGCGTACAGCTGCAGAATCGTTTTACCAATGAGTGTTTCAAGCAAAATAAATCAAAGATACCTTGTCTGTATGATCGCGAGTCGTCAATCACAGTTAAGCCTCACAGCCCTAACCGAACCCAACAAAGTCAAAAGGGCAGTCAAAAGACCTTTTTGACAGTAACCTGGTCGGCAGACAAGGGCGCGGGTACCTGCGACCCTTAACCCTTCAGGAAAAATTTTGACAGATAAGCTTTTGCAAAAACAATTATTGTGGTTTGTTATTGCAAGGCACTATATTGACTATAGGTGGCTTTGCCGTAAGCACACATTATTTTAAGGTTCATAAAAATGAGTCCTTTATTTTTAGTATTAGGCCATACAAAAAGCATTTATATGCCAGTGTCAATGTGTTTGCTCCAGTAATATTTGAAAACTATAACATTGCATTTTTGCATATTTAACTCAGTCGTGTAACACGATACTCTATTTCAAAGTACGTTCGTCAATTACGATAGCAGAACGAATCTTCATTTTTCTTACTCGTGCCCGGCGTTGAAACTAATTAAAATATCTTCTGTCGACTTTCCACGTGGCTGTTACCCGCGGAGTCAATGGCGCAACCTGGGTATATCGGGTAAACTATCCGCATTGTCATGGAAACAATTGTTTGGGTATACCATCTGTTCTCTTGTAGAAATATGAGTTGCTTGTTTTTAAAGTTTTCAGTTAGATGTAGATTGATTTTCTTTTTGAAGCAGTACTTTGAACTCGAAACACTAGGTCAATAATGCAGCCACGTCAATTTTGCTCATCGCATCTGCAGCTGCTAATAGGTACATGAATTATTAATGTCGAGAGTGATTTTAAACAATTCGTTGGAAACTTAGAAAGTTTTGAGAAAAAAAAAAACAAAACTGTTCTTTAGGTTTTATTTTTTATTTTACATCTTTTCAAAGAACTCTCCACCAGCTTCTCAACAAAGTTTCTTGCGTCTGAAGCAATTTCAAAAGCGTATTTTCCAGTTTTCTACAGGTACTTCCTCAACGGCCTTTTCGATCGCAATGAGCGCATGATCTGGCGATGAAATAGGTATCTGGTGTGGTGTTTAGGAAGTCCCTTGTCTTGATCGCGGAGTGCGCTTCAGCGTTTTCGGGTGGAGCCTCTGGCCTCTGATTCCGGTGTTCGGTCGTTTGTTGCTCGCAGCAGCAAAAACTTCTGGCAAGCATTGATGTTACTTTGGTTTCTTAAGGGAATTGAATCTAAAATATCCCGTTAAGTGGGCTTTCGTGGGCGTTGGTTCGTTTTGAAATTGCCATACTGTTGACTGGCTCTTTGTTTGAGGCTCAAGCCAGGAAGCTATAAAGTACCTGATTTGAATTTATCAATCATATCATGGCACCATTCCACGCGCGCCTGCTTCTGAGCATAAGTGAGGTTTTGTGGTACCTAACGCGGAACAACGCTCCTTACGCAAAGGTGTGTAAGATATCGTTAACATTTCCCGATCAAATCTGCAGATTGTGCTGAATCTCCTTGTGTGTGAATCGCCAATTTTGTTGAATCATATAACGGCAGTTAAAGGACCACTTCTTTCTTCATCTTCCAAAGACTTAGGGCCACATCTCATACATCTGCCGGCCCTCAAGTGCGCAATTAGCTACTTTGTTTAAAACTGCTTTATTATTTATTTATTTATTTGGAAAACGCAACAGATAACAATCAATTATATACCAGACAGTCAAGATTACAATCATGCAGATCCAAATTGCTATCCTAAAAGTGTTTACACGACAACTTCGGCCATATGAAGTTAATTAAAGTATATGATAGGTTAGTACTGATTGAAGCTAAATATAAAAGAAACAAGGCTTAACGTAAAATTTTGGTTAATCTATAGTTTACATACAGTTTGGAAATATCTTATTAGACTTTCATAAAATGTTAAAATACGTTTTTCGAGCCCTACTAGTGTTTTGCTATATCAGTAAGGCGCATCTTCGTGGTTAGCACAGCACTCACAATATATCTCGCATCATTTATCGATTTCTCTCCGTTGACGGAATTCTGTCAGCCTTGTGGGCAATTATTCCGAATAATATGCATAAATAATTATGTCCTAGGTGTATTTCGCTTCTTGTAATTATTTTTATTAATTCTTTAGTTTCCTAATGGTCTTGTGTTAAATTGTTAAATAACAACAGAGCTAAAATTATCTCATCTTACAACAGGTGGGGTGTAAGAAAAACCCAAAATTATCAAATTTAAACAGAAGAAAAAACATTCTGATCTACCTTTAGGCGTTACGATATCGTTACTCAGAAAACTTATCAAATAAATGCACAAAACCGTTGCATGTTTTCATTCACTTATGCACTCTGCAATGTGCAATTTAAACCTTTCGTGTTCAACATCGGTAAAAGTCAATACGTAATTGCGAATAAAATGACATTTCTTCCAGTCTTACTGATTACGTCAAAGCCAATGTCAAAGTTCAAGGCGATAGCAATTGACAGCGGTAGAGATAATTGGATCAGTGCAAAAAATAACAAAAAGGGATTGTGTGTTCGGTTATTGTTGAACCGCGATATACCGGGTGAACAATCCAAATGGGTCAGTATGGAGAAGTCAGAAACTATGAGAGATAGCGAAATCTGTTCTTAGGAACCATGGCGTCGATTTTAGATTTAATAATAATCACATTCAAACTTTTTTCTTAACTCTCATACATAACCAGGAATCAAACCTGGTCAAAATCTCTGTAAACAATATGGTATAAATTCTGCAAGTCGTAAGAAGCAAAAATTCAATCGAATCTTGTTCAAATAATTGCGCTTGTACATACCATTATTTGAAAACTGAATTTCGTCCGAAAAAATTATAAACTCTAAAAAGTGTCGATCCGAATTTATTTTCCCCTTTAACCAGTTACAAAATTCGAGCCGTCTGATGTTATCACCTTGATGCAAGGCTTGAGCCAAATGTGCATTACGCTAACACTTGTACTTGTATTTTTTCAAAACATTTTGGATTGTACCGTGAGAAACGTCTGGGATATCGCGTACAGCGTCATGAATTGAAGCATCAGGAGTTCCCTCGAAGTAAGTCAAAATAGTGATCTCAACATCAATATCACATGTTCGTGGTTTCTTCTGCTTTTTCCTTCTGAAACTACCGCATGTCCTCAAATTGTAAATAAGTTTATTAAATATTTTTCGTGTGGGTACATTACGTAACGGATGCCTATTTCGGTACCAATCTAAAGCTCGTGTGCAAATTTTATCACTTTTAAAATAGGCTTCCAATAGATCTAACTGTTCTTCACTCGTTAAACGCATTAAACAAACAGTACACAACACATAACACAATAATAATCTATCTAAAATCAAAACGAAGAGGTTATGAAAAGGCTCGTTTTATTTAAAAATATGACATTAATTCCAAAAAAAAGTATTCCATTTTCAAATTTCAAATGATTCGGCACGCCCGCTGAACAAATGCGTTCTAATTTTAAATAAATGCTATTTGTAATGCATAATATCGATACAGATAAGATATGCATAAGTGGTCTCTTAATTCGATTCATATTATTCACGACATTTTGAAAATTTATTAAATTGTGGCCATTTCAGTCTAATTCACTGACAGTCTTGTTTACACAAGATTTCATAGCCAAATTTGGTCCTTATACTTACGGACCAATACTTAACGCGATTACAAGAGTATTGACCAGGTTCGATTCCCGGTTATGTATGAGAGTTAAGAAAAAAGTTTAAATATGATTATTATTAAATCTAAAATTGACGCCATGGTTCCTAAGAACAGATTTCGCTATCTCTCATAGTTTCTGACTTCTCCATACTGACCCATTTGGATTGTACACCCGGTATATACATATAAGGTGTGAATAAACGCTTTATTTTTTTACTCTCACTTTTTTTACTTTATTTTCTCATTTTATAATTATGTTTAATGCTGTGATCGTAGTTAAGTTTAATATTGTTATAGTCGTTATAATAAATTATGATATGATATATAATGAAATATGTAGTATTTAGTTGATTAAATGGCTGGTGCATACTAAAGTATAGGTTGGCATTTTCTAAGCACTTGAGCTTTATAAAGCCTATCCAGGAATTCGTAAAGTATTCAGTCTGACTGTGACACCCAATTTCTCGGTAGTCCCAATTCTAATTGTACCTGGATCTCTCAAAGTCGTCTGCTTCGGTTGAACTGGATTCAGGCATTGTGATTAGACGGAATGCGAATCATTCTAGTTAGTTAAGATGTAATGTATCTCTAGATTGATAGATTTGACGGCATTTGACGGGCCAAGCATCATATACTAGAGTTGCCCAGTACAAAAAAAACCTTACATCACCAAATCCTTAGTATACTTATGTTAATATATTTCCGATCACCCAGAAGCGAAGCGATGGTTATTTTGAGTCATATAGTTGGTGTTTTGTCTACATAACTTAATTATCCACTTATTTTTTGGCATATGTTTATCATCAGCAATAAATATCTTGAGTCACTCTTCTAATACTCCTAAAACTATAAATACATAAATGCTTCTCACACCACTCAACTCACAACATCAACAATCACACCACATTATCTAGTCCAAATTAAGTATCATTAAGAACTTGTGTTATGGATACAAGGTAACGGAAAAATAAACTTAAGAAATATATAAACACACATATATATTTTTTTAAATATATAAATATTACAAATTAACTTAAATAAACGTACATACACGTCCATGACTAGAAAGCAACTATAATAATATATCTGCCCCTACCAGGATTCGAACCCGGGACCTCTGGCATGGAAGGCTACTTATCTCCACACCAAACAGGCCGCCAAACTATGGGTACAAATATTCCACATAAAATTTTATCAACATTCCTCAAATAAAAAACTATAAATTCAAACCCCGTATAATAATCGCTTGCTCCATATTCAGAGGCCGAATGTGATTAAAAATAAGTCAGGTCATGGATTTTTCATTTTTGTCGATATCGTCAAATCATAATTAGTTTCTAGCCAAAAGGCCTTTCAGCGTGACCTGATTTCTAAGCTAATAGCCTATGTCGATGCCATGTTGGTGCTTTTAGTGAAATTGTCAAAGAAGTTGAATAATGTCAAAAAGATCGAAGAGAGGTGAAGTAAATTACAATTGTTGTTGCATTTTGGTGAAGAACGTCCTGTTCAATCTAGATGAAAATTATGTTAATTAATTTTATTACTGAGCTACCATAAGTCTAATTTTTCGAGATATCGAAACGGAATTGTCTTTGTTCACTATTAGCCATATACATATGAAGCATATCTCCTTGTGTTCGTTTTTTGGATACTTGAGGGAAGGGAGACTTGTCGAGCTGACAGATGCAGATAAGAATAATTTTGTATAGACATAAAGAAATTTTGTACATTAAAAAAATATATATACCCATGAAGTTTCTTGCCAGTTTTTCTTCTCGAAGGTTTTTCTAAGTCTTAAGTTCCCCATCTAAGTTGTTCAACCAAGTATTGATCAATTTCAACACAGTTTTGATACTAAAATACCGAAGCAGTTTTTCTTGTACAGATTTTCTAATGACAGTTGTTAGCATAACCTTATTTACATATAGAGAGGCAGTTATTTCAAGCTAGAAATATGTCAAAATAGGAACACCGCTAGAGAAAAGGTTTTTTTTTTTTTTTTTTTTTTTTCCCCTCCGCGGGAAGGGCAGGAGGATAAAAATGCCCTGACGCATACTCTGGCGCGATTCCAAAGTTATGTGGGACTCGTCCCGACGCCTACCAGGACCATACCCACTAAAAACCCCCTGTCGGCTCGTGCATTTTTGCCACTCAGCCTTCATCTGAGCGACGGCCAATTGGAGAAAGAGGCCGCGCTAGCGGGGTCCAGAAGGGGTCACCCGCTGGGATTACATAGCACTGAAGGTGCTCAAAGCACTGAAGGTGAATACGTAGCACTGAAGGTGCTCAAAATGAAAATCAATAATTAAAACAAAAATTAAAAAATTGCAAAATAAAATTGAGTTAATTCACATTTACGTTAGAATTAGGATTTACGTTAGAATTAGAATTTACGTTAGAATTAGAATTTGCGGCCAGAAGGGCCTCGAGATCGCGTGACAGTCTGGTGGATGAGTACGCTTGCGCATTTCTAGGCCTAGCGGCTTTGAACTTCGAGTCTAACACAGGAGCAGCATATGAGACCGAATCACGCAGTGCAGTTTGTGCAGGAGGGAGGGTTTGGCGTGGGCAAAGATTGGCGAGGCATACGTCATGACGGGTCTAACGCAGACCTTGTAAAGTGTGCGTTTGTTTCTGAAGGACATTTTACTTTTTCTACCTAACATGCTATTTAGGCGGACTAAATAGTGACGAGCGAGTTTCGAAACTCTTTCAACGTGTGGCTTGAAAGAAAGCGTCGGATCTAATGTGACGCCTAAGTATTTAGTACTGCGCTTCCAGGGGATGGGAATGCCTAACATTCGAACGTGGGGATCGCCATCGGGACGACGGCGTTTGTGGTCGAAGCGCATCGCAGAACTCTTTTCAGGGTTCACATCGATGCGCCATTCTTGAAACCATGCACCAAGGGCGTTTACGGCCCTTTGGAGTCTGGTTACAAGGTGCCGAACACTGTGGCCCCTGGTATAGAGTGCGGTGTCGTCAGCAAAGAGGGCGAGTTCGACGCCTTTCGGCGGGATGGGAATGTCGTTGGTGTACACGGTGTACAGCAGAGGGGCGAGGACTGAGCCTTGAGGGACTCCAGCCTTTATGGGACGAGGTGCAGAAAGCGTGCCTTCGTGTTTAAATCGAAACGTACGGTCTTTGAGAAACGACGCTATTAACCTGACTAGGCGATCCGGTAAGCCTATCTTGTAGAGTTTATAAACGAGACCGCTGTGCCAGACTTTATCGAAAGCCTTGGCTACGTCAAAGAAAACCGCGACTGTTTTATAACGACGCGGATAGAAACCGTCAAGTATATACTCGACGATTCGGTGGACTTGCTGAGGGCAGGAGTGTTTAGCGCGAAAGCCGAACTGATGGGGAATAATGAGAGGATCGCCATCCGTTGGAAACAGATGGTTCCGCATTCGAGAAAGTATGACTCTCTCGAGAAGTTTAGACATTGCCTTGAGGAGGCTGATGGGTCTGTGATTAGCCGGGACGTTCAGAGGTTTGCCCGGCTTGGGAATGCCTATGACTGTCGCTTCTTTCCAAGCTTTTGGAAAGTAGCTATGGTCGAAGCAGGCATTGAAAATGATAGCTAACAAGGTAAGCATCTGTTGAGGTAGGTGCTTAAGTGCGTGGTTGGAAATTCCATCCGCACCCGGAGCCTTTTTGGACTTTTTATTTCTAATGAGAAGCAAGATTTCGTCATTAGAGACTGTGACAGGGTCGGCGATGATGGGGAGAGAGTCTCTGCGAAGGACTTCGTCCTCCACCGCCTGGATGTGTGAGGGATAAGCAGGTTGCGTGCTGGGCGAGCATTGTGCGGCAATGCTGTCGGCGAAGCATTCGGCTTTCTCTTCGACTTCGAAGGCAGTAGTGCCATCGGGACGAGTGAGAGGAGGAACGTGAGAGACGGTGTCTACGCGTAAGGCTCGGGCCATGCTATAGTACGCTTGGTGGGACGGAGAGATATTCGCCATGAGATCGTTCATCTGAGCGTCTCGGAGTTCCGCGAGGCAAGACCTAACTTTACGTTGAAGCTGATTCGCAGCTGTTCTATAGGCGGGCGTGGGATATTTCTTGGCTCTCCGGAGAGCCGCGTTTTTAGCTTTAATAAGATTGCTAACGGCTAAGGGAAGCGTGGGTTTGCCTTGCTTAGCAACCTTTTCGTTGTCACTGATGGCTGAGTTGATAGCATCAGTGAGAGAATTTACTAATGAATCGATTTTATCCGGGCTATCTAATTGTTCGGGAGAGATCGCGAGTGGAGAGTTCGGAGCCTCTAAGGCTGAAACTAACGTATTTTTAAAACCTTTCCAGTTGGTAAAGGTCTTAGGAGATGAGGCGTTATCGTTCGGCGGTCCTAGCACGAGGGAAACGGGGCGATGGTCGGAGCCTAGGTCATCGAGCGGTTCGATAGACCTTAGATCAAGATTGATTCGCTTGATAATTGCAAAGTCGAGGATGTCAGGAGAGTAGGACGGGTTGTTGGGATAGTGAGTGGGAGTGATGGGGGATATGACGTCTAGGTCAAGGGAGTTAGTGATGTCGAGGAGAGCGATACCGCTGGTGTTAGTCGATAGGCACGTCCAGTCAGTATGTTTGGAGTTAAAGTCTCCGAACATAATGACTGAATGGCCGAGGGCGAGAATGGCCTCAAAGTCGCTGCGGATTGGTCTGGTACCACTAGGTATGTAGATTGAAGCTATGATGATGGTCGGATGACTAGTCATAGCCAATCTACACACAGTGGCTTCCATGTTGAGGAGAGGAGGAGTAGGGAGAGGACAGCAGTGAAAGCCTCTTTTGAAATATATAGCGGTGCCGCCGAAACCGTCGGAGTTGGGCCTATCGTTACGAATAAACGCGTACTTAGGTATAGCGAATCCCCTGGAGCGGTTTGGAGTAAGCCATGTCTCCTGGAGAAGGAATAAGTCAGGTTCTTTGTTCTGAAGGAACAGTTTAATTTCGGGAAGGTTGGTGTTAAGGCTACGGGCATTAAAAGATACTGGGGATAAGCCCTTGGGTTTAATACGACTGGACGCGGGATTCGCGGGTCTAGACATTATAATTTATTATTTACGAATTTATACAAATATAAAAGAATTTACAACGAACTTAGGAGCGAGTGATGCTCGGCTAAAGCAAATAAACGCTCTTGAGGAGAGCGGGCGGCTCGCAGTTTGCGTGCGAGCACGGAAATTTCGTTAATATCGACGTTTTGAATAACGTCGAACACGGTCTTCATGTCCTCAGCCAACGACGACTGAGGTGCGGATGACGGAGAAGGACGCGGCCCTACGGGAGCTACGGGAGCTGGGATGGGTCGGGAAGGTGCAGGTGGGACGGCCGGACGCTGCCTCCAAGACAGAGCCGGAGTAGGTGTCGGCTGAACGGGCTTTGCTTCCGGGGGACCCCGGTTGCGCAGCGGCGGGAAGTTGGCAGGAGTGAGCGGCGGCGCCGGTTTTGGCGCGACCCTCTTGGTGGTGGAGCGCGGAGCGCGCGGGCAACCCCTGTAGTTAGCTGTGTGGCCGGACTGGCCGCACAGCACACAGGCAGGGGGGGAAGTGGATTCGGGAGTGCGAGTGCACTCCTTAGTGCGCACTTTACGCACCTGGGGGGAGCTGAACAGTTAGCCGCTGCGTGGCCATAGAGCTGGCAGCGGTGGCACTGCCCAGGGTGACCACGGGGGTTGGGACGCTCGACGGAGATATTTGAGAGTCCGCAAATTGTGCGAGCCTCTCTAAAGATCTCCCTCGAGTTGGGAGTATTCGACAGGATTACTAACGCTAAGGGAAAACGCCTACCGCGGTTGGAGTGCATCTTGTGCACTGCTGTGACCGGGAAACCCTGAGACTTAAGGTCATCGAGAATGTCTTCGTTACTGAGTTCGAACGGGACGCCCCGTAGTACAGCGCGGATCTTACGCTCCTCCGGGAGGGCGTAGGTGTGATACGCGATATGATTTAATGATAGTAGCCTGGTAAACGCGCGGAAGTCGTCGACGGTCGCTACTTGGATTTTGATTGTATCGCCAGCGTTGGCGGCTTTTAAGTAATTGATTTCGTGCTCTTTGCACAAGTTTGAGACCGCGGTCCAGCGCGCTTTTTCACGCAGGAATACGGGCGGAGGGAGCTGAGGCTTCGGCGGGACGGGAGCGCAGCGCGTCGCTGGCTTCGATGTGACCGACGGAGACGCGGTTACTACGAGCGATTTTAACGGCGCGGGGGCTGGTGTTGAAGACACCGGGGAGGGCTCGGGTATTGAAGATACCGAAGCTTTCTTCGAGCGCTTTTTGGAGCGCTTGGCGACAAGTTGGAACGCGGGCTCAGGAGAGCCGGTTAAGGTGACGGCATCTGACGAAGTATCAGACGCGGGTTCGGAGTCACTCCCGGGAGCGGTACGCTTACGACGCGACGCGTGAGAGGATGTGACCGATTCGCAGTCCATCTCGGACGAGGCGGGAGACGCGGGAGAGCTGAAGACCTGAGGGGTCTGGACGTCGGAGGCCTGAGGGGCCGGGTTTGAGGCCTGAGGGGCCGGGGTTGAGGCCTGAGGGGCCGGGGACGCGATAGATGCCTGTAAGGCCTGCGTTAGTATGTCATCGGGTATGCTGACACCGGACGCGGCGAGCACCTGGGCGAATGACCTAAGAGGGTTAACAAGGTCCATTGGAGGGCTTGGAATTACAATATGTTATATATAAATATATAATGTATGCCTATAATATAAAACAAATGCCTAGGATTCCTAAATAAAAACCTAGCGAACCCTAGCGGCAAACCTCCCTACCAGCGGTAGGGGGGCTGGGGAGAATAACTTAAAACTAACTGTAGTACGCCGAAGGCCGCTACCTAGAAACCTAAAAAAAGGGTACGCAGGTAAAGAGTTGACCGCGTTAGGGTCAACCTTCAATCACTCTAAATTTTTACTATACGCAGACGATATGAAAATATTTTCTAAAATTCGTAACGTTAATGATTGTATTTTGCTGCAGCGCGACTTACTTGCATTTGAAAATTACTGTAACAAAAACATGTTAGACATAAATGTTGCAAAATGCTATACGGTTACTTTTACTCGTAAAAGTAAACCAACTCAGTTTGCATACAACGTTAAAGGAACAGATCTAAGAAGAGCAAACGAAATACGCGATTTAGGCATCATACTTGACTCGAAGTTAACCTATGAAAGACACATCGATAACATATCTAGTCGAGCCAACAAGGCGTTAGGATTTGTCATCCGAGCTAGTTCACAATTCACCAGTATAAAAGCTATTAAAATTCTTTATTGCTCATACGTGCGTAGTACACTCGAGTATTGTTCTCAAATATGGAATCCAATATATGAAGTTTACAAGGATAGGCTTGAATCCATACAACGCAAGTTTGTGAGGTATCTGCAATTTAAGTGCAAAGTATTTGATACAGAGTACGTACAACGGTGTAAGCGACACCACTTGATGCCCTTGCATGAAAGACGTAAAGTTACAGATATAATAACGCTTATGAAGATAGCACAAAATTCTGTGGATTCCCCGCATCTTCTAGCTAATATAAGGCTTAAAGTGCAAACTAGGTCCTGCAGGCTGCATGTTCCCCTACACTTTACCAACAGCTCTACCAATTACAGGCAAAATTCATTTTTTATCAGGTCCCCTAATCAAATCAACAAACTTAACTTACCACAATTCGACCTTTTCAATTCTTCCACAGCCCAAGTTAGAAAAGCTATCTCTAAGACTTGGTTTGATTCTATTACCTAATTGTATTCAGGCAACTTTCATTATATCTGCAAAATCTGTTTAAACACAAATATTGTTTATATTTAGCTGATCCTGTCCTTGTCTGTTTGGTTTTGTATGTATATTTTGTGTGTCAATATTGTTTGTTTCTTAGAGGTTTGTTTTTACAGTAACAACTATAATGTTTTATTGTCATTGAAGCGGTTCTGAATGTTATGTTATTTGTTTCTTGAAGGTTGTTTTTGTTGTATGCTATAAAAACATGTAAGCTTTTTCAACTTAATAATCGTAATTATTGATATTTATATGCGAAAACTTTTAATTTGTGCATAGAAATGTATTTAGTTTGTTATTTTTAGTTATGGAACACTGTTTGTTTTCCGAATAAAATAAAATAAAATAAAATATTTAAAGCCAAATTTTGGTGTGCTGTGACCTCAGTCTCGGTTTGCGTGCGGACCCGCTCGCACGTCGATCGCTGACTGCCTTCCGCCCTCTATCTAGTCCCCGCACTAGTTGAGCGCCCTAATTTTCATACCGTCGTTTTCACGACGTGTAGTCTCGTACCGTATCGTATTTCGTAGGAACGCCATTTTCACGGCGATTGTTCGTTAACCGTACTACTTCGCACGAGAGCTACGTCGATGGGTTACGTCGTTCCAGGTGCTTCGTATGTGTAAATTCGTCGTGCTCAAGACTTCAAGGAACAGGTGGATACTTAACGGTGACAACTAAGCCTGTTAGCGTTGCCCCGGTGCGCTTTATTGGCCCTTCAGGCCGTAAGAAACCGGAAGTCCCGATCCCAGTGCACTGGGCCAGGGCCTTTCCCAGGGTGACGGACCAGTACTGCCCGAATTAGGGGCACCACTCCGCGTCGTCCCGAACCCCCCTACCGTGGGTAGGGGTTTTTAGGAAGTTAGTCTTCGTTGATAGGATTAATTCATACTAATTTATTTATATATTTTGTCCCTCCCCCATCCGCCGCTACGGCTTCGCAAGATACATCCTTGGAATCCGTTAGGCAATTCGGCGATGCTCTCGCCGCTGCCGGCACCAATGATATCCAAGTAGTTTACCAACTACTTAACACTTTTCTCCCCCAGCCAACATTTTGGCTCCATTGCTCCCTCAGGCCACCCAGGCCCCTCAGACCCCTCTGGTCTTAGGCCCTCCCGCGTCCCCCTCCTCCAGTGACATGGAGTGTGAAGTAGACGCCCCTTTGCACCGCAAGCGCACCGCTCCCAAGAGCGCACCCGCGACCAAGAGCGCACCCGCGATTAAGACTTCCTCGGACGCCACCCTAACTGGCTCTGAGCCTCCCAATTTCACCCTTGTTAAGAAGCGCTCTAAGAAGCGCTCGAAACAAACCCAGGCGTCCTCAACGCCCGGTGTCTTTAACACCCTCCGTGGCGTCTTCAAAGCCAGTTACCTCGGTGCCTGCAACACCCGTGTCCCGTTCGAACTGTCGAACGAGGCTATCCTAGAGGATCTGCAGTCCCAAGGTTTCCCGGCACTCGTGCTGCATAAAATGCACAGCAAGTACAGATGGCGTTACCCTCTCGCTTTGGTGGTTCTCGCCAACGTACCCAAGTCCAGGGAGATCCTCAGAGAGGTCAGCACCATATGCGGCCTCTCTGGGATCTCGATCGAGGCGCCTCATCGTCGCGGTCATTCCGGCCAGTGCCACCGGTGCCAGTTGTACGGACATGCGGCGGCCAACTGCGCCGCCGCGCCCAGGTGCGTAAAGTGCCCAAGGAGTGCAACCGCACTGCTGAAACTCCCTCTCCTCCCGATTGCGTGCTTTGTGGGCAGTCCGGCCACACCGCAAATTACAGGGGCTGCCCTCGACTGCGCCCCGCTGCACGCCCGATTCCCAACCCTCGCTACCAGACAATATGATATGATGTTAGAGAAATCTCAGTTTTAGCCCGTAAACTTAAGGCTTCACGTTCTCCTACAGAGCGATTGCTAGCTCTGGCGGAGCATAGTTCCCTTCTCAATTCATTATAAGTTCATTTAAATGAATTGATCCCTCAGTCAAGCTTCGGCTGACCTGTCCTGGCTGAAGAACGGCCCCCAACTTATGTCCCTTTGAGCACCTTCAGTGCAACTTTCACATCCGGCGGACGACCCGCCAGCGGGTCTCCGCCTGAGGGTGTTCCTTCGGTGGAAAAAAAAAATGTGCTGTGTTTATGTTTCCCTAGTCGTCGATGGCGTTCGGCTTAATGGTCGAAGTTTTACTATGATGATATAGGCGAGCATAGATGGAATAAGAAGGATTTATTATTCGACGTAGATTGGTTTATGAAATTGAGGAATATAAGTTTTTCTAAAGTGCATTCAGAAACACTTATATTCCATTTTACGTTCTGAGCGTTCGAGTGTTTTGGTTTTAACCACGATATCGAATCATTTTTATGTTAAATTTTATGCATGATTTGTGTTCATGTTTAATTATTGCAAGATCAGACGGAGTAAGATAACAGACTGTATAATTTTAAATCAATAATTGATTGGCATAATTTGACATATAACAGTGATAAAAAATCTTGTTGATTTGCAAACTGGAAAGCTTAAAATTAGAAAAGGAATCTTGAAACGTTTAGGATCGCGAAATCTTAAAGCCCCAGGACGGATGAGGTAAATTTATTAATTTAAACAAAAATGTTTGATTACTTACTAAATATTTCCCTACGAAATATTACGTGTTTCGATTATATTCGAATAATGAAACGAAATGTTCAGTTAAATATTAAATCAACTAAATGAGTCACTCCAAAGGCTTTTTGATCGAGATATTTAAATAGGGCAATATTTCAGTGTTTAATTTAACCAATTAACTACGCAAATTAAGATCACATAACAATGTTATGATCAACAGATGATCATGTTTACTTTTTCAACAAAATTAATTAATTAGATAACAATGTCCACAAGTACGGAAGTCCAAGGTACGGATGACTGTGATAATAAGTACAGTACCTTCCATCCCTTTATAGTAGATATCCCAGTAGTCCTTGAGAACTTAGAAGCGCCTTAAGTATCCATTCTACGTGTCTGAGTGTGGTCATTAGTAAATCCCCATTTATCGATTCTATAATTAGACCAAATGACATACCAGTGTAACGCAATCGAAAAAATATTTCCCAGGTTAAAATCCCATAAGAGACAATTATTTTGGCATGACCCAGATATATTTATTTCGATTGTATTCGATACGGTTTTATGCCCCCTTTTTCGACCTTTACCGATATACTGGTAGTAGAGACGTGCTTTATGTAACGTCAACAAGAACAAGCAATTGTCAATGTTAAAAAATAAATATTTGTATTTATCTCTAAACCAAAACTCTTGTTTTTCTTATCCAATCAAAATCAAAAATATGTCACAATCCATGTATCTGTTTTATATTCTTATCTACTTTAACCTAGAGAGAATTTTCAGCTGAATCCCAGCGGAGGAAATGAAAAACTATATCAAAGCCTCTGGTTTATCCAATTTATTGCCTTTTAGTGATGACAAGCTCGATTCCGCGAAGCATTTTTAGGTCATGAGAATATAAAATGATTCTTCCAATTCATCGTCGTCAGCGGGTATGATTGGGAAAAAGGGGGTTAACAAACTAAAATAGGTGTTTGACTAGACTATTATTCGGTCTAGAAACGATATAAACTGAATATTCAATTTAATGACAGTTTTTGTAATTTTTCACAATTTTAAATATTAGAATATTCGGATAAAATGCGCAAAATTCTTCGAAACTTCTTGTATGTGTGATAATAAAAAAATATTTATTAGATGCTTTATACAGAGATCGGTTATAGAGAGACTAGGGCACTAACCTTTTTTAGAACTAGAAATAATGACGAATAACTGCTGGTATCATAAGATTTTACTTTAGTTTCGTTGTCTGTCACTCTATTGATTTAATATTTCTATTTGGCCGGTTTTTATACGATTAAGGGCTGACTTTTTAATGCTCAGAAAACTTTTTGCAGGATAATTTCGACACTTGACGAGACTCTCCATATAAATGATTTCAAGTTCTAAAAACTGTTCTACTGATCACAGTTATCCGAGCATTGAACGATTAGCCCTGAAACAAATTGAAAAAGCCCAAACTCGGAGCGTTTAATAGACGCCATAGAAGAGTTCCACTACCCGACTGTCGGTTCTATCATCACATTAGGTCAAATTATTCGATATTAGGTCATTACGTATGAAATTGGCGTTTTGTAAGGGAGGAACATAAAGTCAATTTTTTTAAATATACTATATTGATTTCATCAAAATATGTACCATTGCTATCTATGCACTTTTTCCATCTCATAGGTAGTTCATTGATCCGTTTACTAAAAAAATCATTCGGACGGGAATCATTAAAATCTTTAAAGGGCCTTTGGACTGCCCCATCAGAGTTGAATTTTTCCTTTGCAAAAAGTTATCTAAATTTCGAGAAAAATAGTAATCTGTTGGTGCAAGGTCCGGGGAGTATGGTGGATATCTTAGACATTCCAATTGAAGCTCCTCTAATTTGGTAGCCGTCTGTTGTGCACTGTGGCCTAGAGCGATTGACCAGCCTCGGCTGTTTAGCAGCTAGCTTTTCCATCATACTTATCAATTTTCATGATCATCTAGTCAATTTTCGTTTGGGGCAGGATTTGGCTGGTTCGCCAGGGTTCAACCATTGCAATGACCGTTTCCGATTGTCGTACAGGATCCACTTTTCATCACAGGTTTAAAATTCTTTTATTATTGTGCCGGTTGAGTAATGTAACACAGCAGTCGACGCGCGTTTGTCGGTTAGCTGCACTCAATTCGTGAGGACCCACCTCTCAAGCTTTTTCACCTTTCCAATTAGCTGCCTACAGCTAACTCGGACGTGGTTTGCGATGGATCCGCTTCCACAAAAGCCTTCAATTCTTCATTATCATTTTTGGTCTCCGGCCGTCCACGGGGTTTGTTCTGCAGGTCGAGATTTCCAGAAGTAAAACGTGGGAACCAAAAATGCACTGTGTTTTCTTCTGCGACACCGCCGCCATACACAGCATTCATACTTCGAGCCGTTTCTGCAGCACTGGTGCCACGTTGGAACTCGTACTCGTAAATAACGGGATATTTCAAGTTTTCCATTTTGTAAATTAAGTGACGCAAAGAAAAAAACCAAAAGAGGAAAAAACAATTGAATTACAGTTTTCGAAACACAAATGCGTGAGTAAATAGCTTTATAAATTTGAAATTGGAATTCTTAACCAAAGACGAGATAATACAGATCAAAGTGGCCAGTACGACAAAACGCCAATTTCATATGTAAGGACCATATACATTGTATTACAGAACATTTCGAAGTTTCAACATCGATATGTCAATTTGAATACCAAGATTTGTTTATATTGTTATTGATAGTGAGTGCAATCCACGAAGACATGACTTACTTCTGTTTTACTCTATGGTCGCCCGCTACCATGGAAATACCAAAAAAGCAGTGGGCGCGTCGTCGCGGATGGCTCTCACTATACTAGTGAAGCTCAGTAAAAACAACATTTGTCCCTAAAGATGCTAAATATTCAGTTTGAGGCAACCTTATCAGTGCATCCCAATTTGCACAGACCCAAATCTAGTTTTTAGATCTAATTCTGTGGGATAGTATTTCAAATCAAGGCCTGAAGCTTTTAGGTGCGCCTATATTCTGCTAGTTCATGGAAAAGTCAGGTTAGTTTGTACGGTTTTCAAAGCCGCAAAGAGGGTCGATATTAATAATTCATGTACATGTATAAACGCTTGCTCTCTCAAAGTAGACGAATAGAAAATTATAGAAAAATATGAGTAAGTATTCCAGTATAATGAAAATTGTATTAAGTATATTAGAATTCTACATAAAAATAGAATAAAATATACTTTCTTTTGCTCTTTTCATAGCCAGAATGGTAAGCGGCGTCCGTAACCATGGACATTATTGATCGTTTGTGTTTTATTTGTTTATAGTAATTAAAATAAATTAATTGTGATCATTATATCGACTGATGCTGCGTTGCGGACCGTAGGCTTAAGACGAATTTGCCACTGTTCCAGTCATGTTGCAATCTATAGATATGGCGATGAAAATAGGAAGGACTGTAGTACCGTCCCAGGCGAAATCATAAAAAAAGTCTACTACTAAAATATGAGGAAACATGCGGGTTAGCGCCACTTACGTAATTTGAATTAGTTGTTTAAAATTCATTAAATGAACAAAACATTAAAACAATATTCTCTTTGTCATATAATGCGAATTATCAACCTAAATAACTGATAACCCTTCCTTTGCAGTCGGTTAAAAAAAGAAATTGAACGAATTTTTAAAGCCTACATAAGAATTCAAATAAAACAAAGGTTACTTAAACAGCCTTTAATAATTATCTTTTCTTTCAACACGCTACAATACGACAGAAGCAGGGTTACAACGTAAGAAATGTTCTCGATAACGAGTATATCACTGCCGTTTTTTCGACAAATGCTAATTTTGTTTGCGTGCCGATTACGATTAAAACCACCCCCATAATGTCATGGTTGATCGTTATCTAGATTCATGATAAATAACTATACTTATGCTATTCGAGACTCGAAATGTCTTATAACATTTCTTTTAGGGAAAGTATTGACTTATATTAGGCGCGAAGTTGCGTAATAAGCTTATTTTGATATTAGTTAAGTGCTGGGGCATACTGGAAGGGAAGCTAACTTATGTTTCGGTTCCTACTTTTCATTTAAATATCTTTGGAGTGTTTCCAAGCTTTGTAGTTTGCTGTGCGAACTTGAGTATAACTTTAAAATCAAAAACTAATGGGAAATAAAGTCATTTCATACGATTGTATTGCGCAATATTTTAAAGAAGAGTACATACCTAATTAAGTTTTATTAAATTAAATTTTATTCGGTCGCTAAGGCGCTACGTTCTTCAAGCGGATCCACAGGTTTCACACTTTAAAACTTTATTATCCACGAAAAATAGGGTTATGTTAAACGCCAAATACACTAACTTGCAAATGTGAGTAAAATACTTCTATGTACCCAGTTTATAATTTATAACATTTTCTCAACAGTCAAAAAGATAATTTGTTTGCTTTCGTCATTTCGCGCCTCTAGTATGGCCTGAGCCTAAGGGGGCCCGATGACAAAGTTTTTATGGCCAATAGTGAAACTCGCAATCGATTTTCGACATCCACGTTATCACGTACTTTTGAGAGTTATTAGGAAACTTGATGCAGGAATTTTATTGTTGTGTTAATTATAAATTGAGTGCGAAGTGCACAAACATAAGCATTGATTAATTCTGACCGAAAAATAAAAGGGCCTATACATTAAAAAAAAATTGTAAACTCCACCCTAAGCAACTGACGAAGCGAATTTTGCCAGAATTTTAAATTCAGCTCTGTAAGTGTACACGCAATAAATTATAAGTAAATTTAATTTTGATGTACCTGCACAACTTTTTCATGAAGAATAAGTTCTTAGTTACTGTTTTTGTGTTATAATTTTAGTTTATAAATATCTTCAATCATAAGATTTCTCAATCTGGGGGCCACCCCCTTGGATATCATTGTGTTTTTTGGACCCCACGGTCCATAAAAACACTGAACCACCAAAAATTTGTAAAGTTTAAAGCCAAAAGTTAAACTTTAAAGTTTAAAGAGTTTAAAGCCACAGAATGCGGTCCTCGTATTTTGCACACTCAACTATTGGCGCTCCACTAAATGTTGTTGCAATATAAAATAAAAACATTCCCTTTGCTGAATCACGATCTATCATTTCGAATTTATGTCTCTTGTTAGGAATTATTGTAAGCATACTTAAGCTAAGAAATGCATGTTGTAGGAGAATCATGAAAGTCGTAAATCATCCTTAATTTTCTGTAGATTCTTACTCATCCCCGGGTCCGTGAGCGGAATGTATATCTCTTTTTAAGGTTTTCTTTGAGCGTGCAACGTAGCATGAGCGGTAGCGATTAGCTGAAATATATTTTCATAGTTTTATGCATAGTCAACCATAACGCATGCTTGTTTAAGTTGGTAGGTATGCTGTAGTTTTATATTTTATGATTCTCTGTACTGAACAATTAGGTTTGTATTTGAAAACCAGGAACAACAAATCGATCTCCATTATGAGAGTATACAAAAATAAATATTACATTTATTCTTAAGCCTAGCTACTATTACTACTTTCAGAGGTTAGCCTGCGTACCTACACAACCATCCCTGTCTTAAAGTGCTGCCATGCACTTCCAGTTGAAACTATATATACGTCATTCTTAAACGTTTGATTTGCCGTAGCGTCAATTCTACGTCTATGCCAGATCAGCTTGCTTAGACATTATATACCTTGATGCATTTTGTCCACTTGCCTAGCAAAACCAAATCGCCAATATCCCGTTCGTATGTCCTCGGTCTAAAGTACTCATCGCATTTGAATTCTAAAAAATCTTTCGGGAATATCATATCCACTTCGAGATGAGATGAACCCGCGAACAAGTAGTCATTAAATATTCACTCTGCAATCCTCCACGGGATCGCATAAGAGCGATTTCATAATAATTTACAATGGCTTTAAAAATAAATGCTCTTTTCTCTAATTCGAGGTAGGTGTGTTATTTAGGAAAATGTTCACATTTATTTTTGTGAGGTAGGTCTCGCATGCATTATTAAACTCGTAAAGTATGTAAGAGCCTCGCAATCTAGATAGTAACGTCAAAATTACCGTAAAAATGAGATCATTCGAGTTCAAAAAGTTTAAGATTCGATTTGGAATAAACCGTCTAAAGACGGGAAATAAGTATCGGGTTTTTAAAAGTTTTTTTAGACGACAAAAACAGTCGTTCTGGTCAATAGTTGGGTATTTGACGACTTTTGAAAATGCATGTTTTATCGTTTATCTAGAAAATATACGTTATTTTGACCCAAAAAATGTTTAGAAAAATAAGGTATTTAATTTAATATCTAAATTATATAGATTACAAATAAATAAAACTGAAGTGTCTGTATGGAATGTAAATTACAGCTTTTAAATCAATGCATGTGAATGTAGACGCAATGCTGATACCAAAACGTAAATTTTTTAAATGTTCGTCTGTTTGTCTGTTTCTATTCGACTTTCTTGACTAACTTCAAAACAGCTGATTTTAATGAGAATTTTACTGGCAGATTGGTAGTTTTATAATGAGTAACTTAGGCTACTTTAATTTCAGAAAAATGTTAGTAAAATAATACTATAATGTAAAAAAAAAACTATATGTGATATGCGTTAATCTTAATCATTTTAGTTTGTGTATTTTTTTAAATATACCATATTAAAAATTCCGTGTGGAGGCTATAAAATAATTTTTTAGTTTATTAGACTATGAAATACTTCCGATTCTAGCAAAAAAACAGATCGGTATCATAAGTAATGCTAGTTTACACTGTACATATGGATACAAATATAAATAAAATACTTATTATTAAATTAACAACTTAAAACCCTACATAAATCAAAGTTCTTGATATATCATTATTAAACCATTTATTGATACAATCTGAAAACAAACATAGCATATAAAACTTATTCAAAAACATATTTAGCAGTAATAACAAACAATAAAATGGCAACCCAGACATAATCGTTTGACAACATAATTTGACATATTTCTTATATGAGCACGTTCCTGTTTGTTGTTAGAGGTTCATTTTACTTATTTGCCTGTCCCGTTATTTTCATGTTCTAAGATAAGCCAAATTAATATCATTGTTTATATGTAAGCCAAATAATAAGTGAATCACACACGCGTAACATGTAGGCACGTATCACACCGCAGTGTGTATGCGTTTTCGAAAATACTTGATTTTGATGAAGATGTAGAAAGCCTGGTGCTCAACGTCAAATTGACGGTCCGTTAAATAATTATATATATAATATAATAAATATATATAATTTCATAAAAAATCACAAAAGTGGCAATATCTTGAAAAAAGGCATGTTGGTGTTATCTGATAGGTCTAAAGTCCATCTACCTCCAGTGTCACCCTTACGTGTAATTTCTGGGACACCGTGTATATAGGTATCTCAATGTAAAAATACTACATGCTACATGTAAAAATATACATAAAATGTGACGATATCATATCGACAGTCCCGGGCGTCATAACTTAGTGTCAATGAGATGTTGACATGTGCGTTCTAAATCTTAATCAACATGAAAAGACACTTACAGAGAAAACAAACTATTTACTCGATTTTTCGATTGTCGCATTTACAAGATTATTAAAATAAAAACTTTGCTTTCTTTAACATTTTAACAAACTTATCAATTTATTATAAGTATATTATGAGCTATATCGATTACAACTCTTACTGAGTCAGCTGCTTCTTAGGAAGATATTACATTGTCACCTTTACCACTCCACTTATTTCACGAGAGTGAAGCCGCGTTTTTATTAAATCAGTATGTGACGGTTGTCTATTTCGACCTCTTTTTGTCAGTAAATTTTATTTTTTTGTCGTTTCCGACGTAATTTTAAACTACGAATTACGTAGTGTCGGAGAACGGCAATGTTTTGATTTGACAAGCCAGTCACGAAAAATTATCCATCATAACAACTAGAATCTATTTATTTATTATTGTTTCCGAGTTTATTATTCAAAATTACATGTTTATCAATTTTTTATTATCTACAATCAAAGTTTTCATGAAATCAATAATTTATTTTTACGTACACGAGTGTGCGTAGCCAAAATTTTTGGTAAGGATTCTCATTCATTAAAATTTTATTTTGTTGTTACTTTTTCTTTTCAGATCAAATTTAATTGTATTAATGTTTCTGTTTTATTTTGTGTGACTATTTTTTATTTCAATTTTGTTTATATTTTTTGTTTGTATTTACAGGCATTTTTGTATATTTTTAATTTTACTGCAAAATAAACATAGAAGAGAGCTTTGGTATTTCCTTTCTGGACCCTCAATTACCACTCCGCAAACAACGCGTTACAAGTATGCATTTAAACATATTATTTACGTATCTATTATATATTTTATGCAAACGCCCTTACAATGTTTAGTATGATTTACACGTTGTGACATCACATCTCAGTACGTGGGGCACTCGGAAAGTTTGGAGAAAAAAAATGTTTTATGGGTTATATTTTTTTTCAAAACATCTTTTCAAAGAACTCTCCGCCAGCGCCTGTACAAAGTTACATGCGTCTAAACAAATTTCCAAAGCAAATTATCCAAAATGCAACAGGTACCTCCTCAACTGCCATCTCGAACGCAGTGAGCGCATCTTCTGGTGATGAAAACTATGTCCCCTTGAGCTGGTTTTTAATTTTAAGGAACAAGAAGAAGTCGCATGGTGCCAAATCTCTTCTCTTCTTCTCGTTTGTTTCACCTTCGTAGGCGTTGTTTTGTTTTGAAATTGCTTTTCTATTGACTGGCGCTTTGTTTCTGGATCATATTGATAAATCCAACATTCGGCACCTGTTATAGAATTATAAACACGGAGAGAAGAACCTGCTTTGAATTTATCAACCACATCATTGCACCATTCCATGCGCGCGTGCTTCTGAGCATCGTTGGGGTTCTGGGTTACCCAACGCGAAACAAAGCTCAAAGAGTATTTTAATGTTTTGGAATTTTATTCACACTTAGAAATGCAGTTCAAAAAACTGATAATTATTATTTATCAACTGTTATACAAGTAAGGAACGGTGGCAAAACTAGTTTAGGTTAAGTTTCTAAGTCAGAATAGGTTTATCAAATTCTATTTTTCAGTCGGTTTGAAAGGTCGAATATACAACTAAAGCTTAATGTAGCGAAGCAAATCAAATAAATAATAGTTTTTTAATTCAATAAATATTTTTTTGACTATAAGTTACGATTGCATTATTACATTTTGTAACAAGACTGAAACGTTGCTTTTGAGCTTACAGAAAGACGCAAATATCGGAAGCTGTTTACAAAATATAAAACCCTACGTTTGAACTATTTGATTTCCAGAAACCAACATCAAAGCAAAATACAAAGTAGATACGTAATACACAGCCTTTTGATCGGGACGTTCGTGGGAGTAAAGTCTGGATATTGAAGATAGGTGGGAGTCCTTGACGGATTTCTGAAAAGGAGCCGAATAAAAACAAGCTATTGAGGACGTATACGAGTATACGAATAAGGCGCCTCTCACAGGTACCGGACGTCCCTACTACATGTGACGCTGCGATTTTTATCTTTGTGCTGTGAAATCATAACTTGTCACCCAACTATCTGTTAGGAGGGTTATGTTTTTTGAGTGTATGTATGTATTTTTCTTTGGCATGTTCTACATCCTAAAAAGTTTGGGCGTGTGTAGGTGTCATTAGATTCGTCTCAATTATGGGAGTGATAAATAATAAAGACATATTTTTTTTTGGTATTCCCATGGAAACAGGAATTCCACGAGAAAATAACTTTAACCGTTGGTTTTTTTTAATACGGTCTGTTTAAATGAATGCGGAGTGTCGTCGGTCGCAATGTTTCTAAATATATCGCAAGTTTTACATTAAACGGCCTTTGAGAAAAAATATTGCTAACGAGTTATTAAAAACAATTGGTTATTATTTATATCATGACACTCAGGATTCGAATCTTTCGATTACCAATCGAGCAACAAAGAATCTTAATGAGAATGGGTGTAAGCACAGAATACTAAATAGTTACTAGGTTACAGATAAATCACTACGTATAAAAAATGCCATACCTACTGTTTAGGTATCGACTCTCCCCGGGTGTTCACAACTGCATGCAAAAATGAACTTAATCGCTCGTAAACACGGTTTATTATAGCCCCGCAACATCGCACGGCCCCTTGGCCTTGAGGAAGCTTACCTCTTTTCTATATTGTTTACTTAGGCAAAATAAAAACTCATTAAAAATAATTTAGGTATTTAAAATCAAGTAAAGTTCAGTTTTATTTCAAATAATGTATCAGGTGGGAGTCATCGCGTGACAGAGACCTGATGAAGAACGAAAAGATCCCTATTTTTGACTTAATTACAAAACTTGAGGAATAAAAAATGCTAACTGCGACTTTAAGAAGAATGGGGATATAAAAAATAATTTTATAAATCAGTTTTATATTTGTTGTTTAACAACGCTGTCTATTTTTTATATTTTAATAAAAATAAACCTAATAATTTTATTTTCACGAATCTCTCATAGTACCGTTACGTGTAGGGCGGGCGGTAAACGAGATGTCATATACCCTGGCATTACGAGAAACCATTAAGTTGATTGTGATTGATTTACAGTTACAATACCAGTAAAGCACAGTTCTCTTTAAATTGTAGTAATGGATTTCCCCTTGTGTTGTGTCGGTACTTTGGTAATAGCTTTTGATCGGATATCAAAGTGTATGTCTCAATAAGAGATAAGTCTGTGATAACTTCTTTTTGTAATTTAATTAAAACATCAAAAATATTTCTATTTGTATAATATTGTTGTAATAGGACTTTTCTTTAATGTGGATTTTAGAAATGAAATGAAATGAAAAATGTTTATTTAGCATAAACGATTGATTAAAAAGAAAAATACAAACAGAATACAAAAAATAAAAAAATAATAAAATAGAACTGTATCTTAAAACTAAATATACAATTAACAATGCTGAAATGGCTAGAGCTCAGCATTATGCCAGCAGTGTAGACTGTGGCGCTGGTGTTTAGCTGTTGCCATGGTGAAATGCTGATGTTACATAAAATCTAGTTGCACGGTTATACGATTATATCGTCCATTATATTTCTACTCAATGATGACAAATGACAAATTAGAAATAAGAACCCCCTTCATAATATTACATTACAATAAATAATTTCTATGCACAATATAAGACCATTCACAAAATTGTTGTACCGCTCAGTTGGTCAATTAATACAGAACTTTTCATTTTTAGTTTAAATGTGGAAACAGAGAAGAAATAAATTTTCTCAAAAGGCTGAGGAATGTTGTTCCATATTTTGGCAGCGGTATATTTAAAGCATCCCTTGTATGAAGTTGTGTTATGAAGTGGAACGTGTAGTCGTGCTAGTCTACTCCTAGAAGACCATAGAGATATAAGTAAGTTTTTTTCTTGTTTCAGATGAACGAGAAAGTGTAGAAGAGGAGGGTCAGAAATGTGTTTCGACAAGTACATGATCAACTTAGCAGACTTTTTTCGATTGGCAGTTGCTAATTCTCGTTAAGTGATAAGTGATATTAAATAAAACGATGATTTGTGATAGGAAGATAATTTTTACAAAACTATTATTGTGTTTTTATGTGTCTGGGGTTTGGGGCCGGTCGTGGGCGAACCACCATGATACTACGACATCGACGACGCAAACTGTTCCTACCACTAGTCCAATACCAAAGAATTTTCATAATGATCCACTAATTGTAGAAACTAAAAGCGGCCTCGTGAGAGGCTACGCTAAAACTGTTATGGGGAGAGAAGTTCATATATTTACTGGCATACCATTCGCTAAACCTCCTTTGGGGCCTCTACGGTTTCGAAAACCTGTCCCGATAGATCCTTGGCATGGAGTACTAGAAGCCACTGCTATGCCAAACAGCTGTTATCAAGAAAGATATGAATACTTTCCAGGTTTTGAAGGAGAAGAAATGTGGAATCCTAATACCAATATATCAGAAGATTGTTTATACTTAAATATCTGGGTGCCTCAGCACCTGAGGGTTCGTCACCATCAGGATAAGCCCTTAGCTGAAAGACCCAAAGTGCCAATTTTGGTATGGATTTACGGTGGTGGATATATGAGTGGAACAGCGACTTTAGATTTGTACAAAGCAGATATAATGGCGTCTTCAAGCGATGTGATTGTTGCTTCGATGCAATATCGTGTTGGGGCATTTGGATTTTTGTATTTGAATAAGTATTTTTCTCCAGGTAGCGAAGAAGCTCCAGGAAATATGGGTTTATGGGATCAGCAATTAGCAATTCGTTGGATCAAGGATAATGCAAGGGCTTTTGGTGGAGACCCTGAGTTGATAACTTTATTCGGAGAGTCGGCAGGCGGTGGGAGCGTGAGCTTGCATATGCTTTCTCCTGAAATGAAAGGACTTTTTAAAAGGGGTATTTTGCAATCTGGCACCCTCAATGCGCCTTGGAGTTGGATGACTGGAGAAAGAGCGCAAGATATTGGAAAAGTTTTGGTTGATGACTGCAGTTGTAACAGTAGTCTTTTAGCTGTGGATCCTAGCTTAGTAATGGACTGTATGCGAGGAGTTGATGCCAAAACCATATCAGTGCAACAGTGGAACTCGTATACTGGCATTCTTGGGTTCCCTTCAGCTCCTACGGTTGATGGAGTATTTCTACCAAAGGATCCAGATACTATGATGAAAGAGGGAAGCTTTCACAATACGGAGGTGCTGCTCGGAAGTAACCAAGACGAAGGTATTGTTTATAATGTAATGTTTTGTGATTTTTTTATATCCTATCCACATTTTCCCTTTATGTAAGCGTTTTTAGAGATACCATTAAATTTATATTATTGTTCGAATTTATAAAATCACGTGTAACGCTGTGTGAATTATTGGTCTTCTTAAGTGTCAATTACGGGGACTTAGTTAATGGGTGTTTTACGCACCGAGCTAGTTGGTGTCGGAATAATAAGCGGCAAATATAAATTTTAGCACTAACTAAGTTAATAAGAAGGAAATTATTTCGCACATAAAGGTAATACTAAAAAAAATGGATAATGCCTGTATAATGTCTGTACATTCAGTAGGTACACGTACTTTTCGGATTGTTTAGCTGTAGGTAGGTTCCATTTCTTTCATTTATTTACTTTTATTATTTTAGAGAAATAATATTCTTATAATGTACTATATTATATAACCTCTAAACCTATAAGGTATACCTCTACCTTACAAACCCAATCCTTTTATATTAAATATAATAAATTTATACTGTTGCAAGAGTCATCGTGTCAATCACTGGGTGGTAACTGACAGTCAAAGGTTCGCCTCACCGCGGGTGTATTTTCTTCACTTATATATATATTTCTTTTTTAAATAATTGTTTTCATAGCTTTTGCCTATCTTTTACCTAAAATTCCTTCATTAACGAAAAACGCAGTTTGACGTAATTTTTTGCAGAAAAGGGGCCGTCCCGTAAAAATATCACATTCCTGCGATATAACCAATAATAAGGATACTTGTTCGGCCCGGCGGTTTTTCTTATTGTCAGCGTTGTCTTTTTTGTTTTTGACAAAAATAGAAATATTTAAATAAAATTGTATATGTTTATAACATTTTTTTTCCTCATCTTATAAATATATCTGTAATCAACTATCATCTAATAAAAATAATTTATTAGTTTATTATAGTCATTATCGCATCTGTGAAACAATTCCAACACTTGATTAAATCGTTGCTCAAGAAAAAGCCCATTTTAAACCTAACGTGTTTATTAAGAAATTTTTAACGTAGAAATAAACGTGTTAATTTGATGTCTTTTCACGAAGGATTTTTATTTTAATTGCCAAATTCCAAGAAATACCTTTATTATCATCTCGAAGCTAAATAGTTTGCGGTTAACAATGGCAGCAAACTGTTTCGAGAAGCTTCAATAAATTAACTGTTTAAGTATATCAGCCTCGAAAGTTTAGCTAAATACTGGCACTTACAGGGTTCAAGTTGGGTTGAGTCTAGCCGACTAACTTTCAAAGTACTTTTCTCGGAAGAAGCAAAAAGCTACTTATTGAAATTGTCTCAAGTTGAATCATCTCGGCTTTGTAAAAAGTTTTATCGTAAATAACAAACTCGAGTTTTCAAGTTGGGAATGTGTTCGATTAGTTGACTACCTGAGCTGGGAGACCTACTCTTGTATCACGATTTGCTTTACTGTGTAGCGGTGTACGTTGGCATTTAGTCACGTTAAACCTTTTTGGCAAATATGCTTTCTTGGTGGTTTATTTATTTTTAAACTAGGACGTTCGGAATGTCAATTTATTTCCATCTTTGTCAGCTGTATTATTTATGATCAAATAATAGAAACCTTGTGCGTTTCCCTCATCACTACACCTCTACATCTGTCCTTTGAATTTCACCTTCATTTAGTTCAAATCTTACTGCATCGCTCTTGCTAACTTGTTAAAATTCATAGAACAACTGCTGATTTTTACTAAAGAGGGTGAGCAAAATCATATTTCGTCCTTAGATTAAAATCATAACTTAACTGCAAAAGATTCCTAAACGGCGACGCAAAGTAGGCCCTAGGATTATTCTACGCATGCGCTCGACTATGTAAACACAACAATATACCTCGCCGCCGTAGGCATACTATCAGGTACTACAGACTCGCCCACGCAACCCCTCTTTCACCCCCCAGCGCTGCTGTTGCTAAGCCCCCTTTCGCCCCTCGAGATACCTTACGAATTGGTTGCGTCTTAAGAATATGAAATCTACTTAATAATTATGTTTTTAATTTCAATGTGATTATTTATTTAGTTTCTAGTATTTCTAGTCTAAAGATTTTTAGGGCGGTAGATATCCAAAATACCACGTTGGTGTATTATAGCGTTGTTACGTACAAACTGCTTCATACGTATGTTTAATGTATTCTGTTTGCATTGTTCTATGCGATGTCGTAAACTCTAGAAACAAACAAGCATGCATCCATGAATTTTTTATTTAAAAGTTTCTCAGTCTCGACGACTCTTGCTCGAGATTAAAGACGAAATGAAAAATGTTGTTTTGATTTATATTTTTGTTTATTTGGTTAAAATTATAATTACTTACTGAAGCTTTTTCTTTGGTTTGAATAAATATTCTGAATGTATAATGTAATAGTCTGAATAAATAGTGTGGGAAAAGACACAACTAGACAATAATGTATGTACTCGTATTTATAGATCGTGTGTTTATTTTATTATTCTTCAAAATACAACAAGCATCAAGTTATTTCGTAATAGCTTCAAAACTATTTATATAAAAGGGTAATTTACACCTTAAGAGACTGAAGGCTGAGGCTGTGATGTAGCATAAAAAAAACAGACATTAAATTTATGTATGGTAGTAAAATTCAGACATTTCAACTGTGTCATTCAGTAATTTGTAAGTAAAACCTTTCTTTTACTTCCGTGAATTTAGATCTTTGTACAAGCGTGTTGGCTAAGTTCTAGAATTGCTCATTTCATGAAATTCGACCAATGAGATTATACGATATGGCAACGATATATGCAATAATCATAAAGATCGTCAAAATGCTTAGATTTCCCCCAAAAATACCTTTTAAGCCAGGATTTTTACAAAAAGTGTTAAGTCAATTACTGAATTGAAGTATTTAATTGACATCCCAGGATAATGTTTATTCCGAATTAATGAATAGTTCGAATTAATCCAAATCAAGCCCTAAACCACCAAATTGCCTCTTTAATACACTAAAAAAATTATAAATATTTATAGTTTATCTAAGTAGTTTGAGCATTCGAATGTGTATTATTTTGGTCGTGAATAAACACGCTCGCTGCTTCAGTCTCTATACAGCCTGATCCCTTCACCTTGAACTTAAGACGGGCGTAAATACAATTTTACTGTATAATATTCCTTAGGAAAGATCTTAGATATATACGTTATGTATATTAGGTGATATAAGTAATTTCGGTAGCTGTTATCTTCTTAATATGAGATAGAAATTCAGAATTGAGTAACTACATTTCTTTTTTCAAACTGTTGCACAGTAACGAAATCTCAACAACGTAATACATTCTATTACGAGAAAAGAGCCAGATGCTTCTGCTCATGGGTTCTAGAATGAGCAGAGAGTTTTCATTTTCATTTTTACAGGCTATCCCTCTTCTATTTTATATTTCCTAAACAAGCGCATGATCGCTATTTTGTATTTGCTTTTATTTGTCTCTTGGTAAACAAGACAATATCAGGTACCTGCTTTTCAATTAGTAAAATATATCAGATTATTTATTTGAAAACCGTTTTTAAAATTAAGTAAGATTAAAAAGGTATTGCATCAGTATTGAGTACTTGTTTGCCGAATTTTCCTCTGAAACTGAACTTTAGCCCAAACTAAACCGTAACCAAAACTGCTACGTGGCGAAAATTTATTTTACTTAATAACACGTTAATATCTATATTTTGTAACAGTCTTAACAAATATTGTATTTCGAAACTGCAGATAACACTGGTTTGGTTCCTAACAAATCTTTTGGGAATGGTTAACTCTCTGAAAGCGCTTACTTATTTACTTCGATTACCGACCGACTGTTGGACTGAAATCCCTAATCGATGCTTTCTTACCGTTGCAGTTTAAAGCATCATAAGCAGTAAGATTAGAGGAATAGTTTTTAATTAATAGGTGTACTACTACTTATAATATCTAACTATGTCAATTTACTCTAGATACCAAGTTTGAATCTGAAACATTAACAAAATTTAAATTATGTTTCAAATTTGTCCAATTATTTAAAAAGGGTAACATCTCATTAAGGCTTTTAAAGGGGATTAAAATTATTGTTTAGGCTGATATAATCACTTTTATTTTGTTTAGACATTAATTATTTAAATAATTTAATATCATTTTTCTATGCAAAAAATAAAGATAAATGTCAAACACAGTACCAATTAGTATTTCAGATTCATCAGATTTACTGGGAATTCCGAAAGGCGTCCGATTTGTCCTGCCCCTTTTACAACATTATTTTCTAATTTGTTTCCCTTTTACAGGAACGTATTTTCTGCTGTACGACTTCCTTGATTACTTCGAGAAAGACAATCCGAGTTTTCTGCAAAGAGAAAAGTTTTTAGAAATCATCGATACAATATTCAAGGAGTTTTCAAAAATCAAGAGGGAAGCTATTGTTTTTCAGGTAGGTTTTTCAGTTGTTTCTTAAAATTTTAGAACAGTAACTTTCTTCTTAAATCTTTTAATTCTTAAACACATTTCATATTCTGTAACTTAATACACTAAAACTACATGATAACTTAACCTTACACTATTCTAAATACTTTACTCAAATTTGCTCAATAAATACCAAAAAAAAAACAGTCTTTCTCTTTGTTGTATTCTAAAAAACGTCTTAAATAAGTAAAAACTCATTCATTATTAATCAAAGATAGATAAACACTACTTACTTCTATTAATTTACGTTTACATTTAATAGAATCATATTAAATTATGATTACTATAATTATTAATAATTATTTGAAGCAGCCCACAGCAGTTCTTTTATTTTACTAAATTTGATCAAACTTTTCTTATCCGAAAGTAATGAAGACATGCTCATAAACAATAATGTTATCCAATTAAACGCCACCAAGTGCAAATAATCGAATTTTCATATCATTAACAAAAACGTCATTTTATACGAAGAATTACGAAACAAAGACTTTATCATCCCAACAAAGGCATGTTTGTTAAAGTTAATAAAGACTGTAAGTATGTGCTACAATGCAATACCCACTTTCTAAGAATGAGATAAACAGTATATCCTATGAAACACTCGTATATGGCGTGATGGATGCGTTGTTACTTGTCAATTAGAGTGGTTAAAAATTAGCAAATGTAGGAAATAAAAACAAAGAAGCTTATACAGAATGTACAAACGGTGCCCTTATCATTACATAGTGATTTCTTCCAGACAACCTTAGGTATGACATAGGAAACCTTGTACTAGGGTGTAACACAATATAAGTATAAACATGACGCTTATAACAGTATATAATAATATTAATATGCAATAGAATATAAATACAAATATTTAAATACATACGTACATAAACATACATACATATGCACAATATATAACATTGATTAAAGTGATATTTGATGCTACATGTCTTCTACTAGAATTGCTATCTGGAAAGATAATAATACTCTTAAACCATCTTTTTAAAGTAATATACAGTTTGAGCTGGTTTAATCTTAAACGGGAGCTCATTCCATAGCGATACTACGTGCACCGTGAATGATTTACTGAAGTGTGATGTGGTATGTGGTGGCGTAGCTAAGAGCAAATTATTAGACGAACGAAGTTGTCTTTCGTGGGTACTGTGTAGAAAATGGAATCTGGATTTCAAGTATTGTGAAGTAGTTGGGTTGAACCGTATCCGATACAGCAGACAGAGAAAATGGGTATTCTGGCGAAGGCGAATAGGATCGTTGAACTCAGCATTACTATGGTTGGCTGTTCAATTGATGGAAAAATAATAAATAAAATAAGTTACGCCGATGATATGGTGTTGCTGAGCCCGTCGATCCACGCTTTGAGAAAGTTGTTGCAAGTGAAAGATGTGAGAATTATGCTGACAGGCATGGACTTATGTATAACGTCAAAAAGTGTGAACTTATGGTGTTTAGCGCGGGTAAAAAGTTACCCACTAACATTCCTGGACTCACACTCAATAACATTGAATTAAAGCGGACTATTAAATGTAAAATCTTGGGCACGTTATTAACTCCAACTTAACGGATGAAGATTACATCGAAAGAACACGTAGAGCTCTCGCTGTACGTACCAATATGCTAGCTTGAAGGTTTGCACGTTGTACACCACAAGTTAAATTAACTTTATTTAGAGCCTATTGTCAATCGTTTTACACGTGCAGCCTTTGGGTTAGTTATAAAAAGAAGATTACTCAGCTCTACGTGTACAATATAACAACGGTTCTAGAATATTGTTGGGGCTGCCGCGGTGCTGCAGCGCGACAGGCATGTTCGCGGAGGCACGAGTAGACGATTTTTCGCGATTACAAGGAAAATGCTCGCCTCACTGATGCGCCGGACCTGTGATAGCTCTAACAGTATTCTACTAGTATTAAAGGAAAAGGTAGCTCTATATCTAACGAAAACTGTGCGACATCCGTCGTACTTCTTTATACCACATAGCTCCACCAATTACAGAAAAGAATCCCTTTTTTCCTAGATCGACGAATAACGCAAATAAATTGCGAAATTACCTGATTTGCATTTATTTACCTCTGGTGTGGTCTCTTTCAAGCGAGCATTGTCATTTTATTAAGGATATATTTTGGTGCGATTCCTGTTATTGTTATTATTATTATTTTGTTTGTTCTCCTAACATCATAACTGTTACGTTTTCTATTTCTTTTTTTTACCATGTAAGAACAAATTAAGCAATGGACAGTAATTTGTGATAACATGTAAATGGTTAAAAGTTAGTCATGTTGCTTTATACATAGATTTTAAAATACTGTTTGTTATCCAACGAAATAAAATAAAATAAAAATAAATAAATATTAAAAAATTGGAATTGTTGCCACCTACAATGTAATGTAAAATAAAATATAAAAAAATTGTTACCTTTTATATGGATCAAGCGTCCGAAATAAATTATTATTATTATTATAAAGCTGTAGGAGGAGATTCTTAAATGTTGCAATTTGTGAGTCAATGGAGTTGGCATTTATGATCTCAGACCGGTCGACTTCCTTTGCATCGCGCAATATATTATCTAAAATAATCCCACTAAAGTTCCTTTGCAAAATAATTTTAGGCTTAGCTTTTGGAGGCTTTATCTTGTAAGAAAGGAATATTATATTGTGATAGGAAAAAGCATCTAATTGCCCATGATGGACAACGTTATCTAAAGATGAGACTATCATTAAATCTAATCTTGAAGGAGAAGAATAAGGAAAAAAATGCGTCGCAGAAATTGGCAAGATATTTAAATGACATCAATTGATCACTGAAAGTAATTTACTGGATCGTGAGTCATTTTTATAGGCAGGTGGTGTTAATAGTATGGCTATAAAGTGGTACGAGCTCTTCCAGGAGGTTTTCAAAGGCAGGGAAATAGTTAGACCTAGAAAAAGGTGTTCCGTGCCCTGTGGGTTTGCTGGTTGTGTTAAAAAGGTAAAGTCTTTGTAAGGTATGTGAGACCGTAAGTAGATAGCAACCCGGTCTGTTCGATCATTGCGTAGCAGTTGAAAGCCCTGCTAGGCGTAGGAAGTAGACGGAAGGCAAGGTTTCATCCACGTTTCGGATACCAATATTGCATGTAAATTCCTGCAATCAAATGATACTAGCATATCTGGGTAATGAGCCGGAATACTCTGAGCGTTTATGTTAATGACGTTGAAGTTTTTCAGAAAGTCTGAGAATTGAGTAGCGAGATTGGATGACAAAGGAAGAGACGAGCTGTGATAGCTACCGATACTGTTCGTTTCATACGACGAGCATGAAGCAAAATTTGAGGAATTATCAGAACTAGTAGAATCGCATATTAAAGAAAGGTTTTATTAAGGAAAAGGTTTATAATAAATAATATAGAAATGTAATAAATAATTATAATATGCTTAAATTTTAATAAATAATAAAACTTGTTATTATTCAAATAGCTCAACCTACACTTAGTAACCAAAATGTCACCCACCAGTTGAGTGAAATAATTCTAAAATGAACCACACTATAAAAATAATTAAAGAAACACAAATTCATAATTACTAACTATACAAAAAGAAACAAACAGAGAAACGCTAAAACAAACAGGAAAAAAAACAATTTATATCAAAAACAAAAAAGTGCATTGGCAAAGCAAGCTGAACGCAACTCAATGTGAATTTGACGGTTGGCAACTCTCAACTCAGCAACTCACTGCCTCCTCAGTGTTCGCTTTTTCGTAGCAACAGCCGTTTTGTTATTTTGCTGACCTACCGGTATAGCGAGGATGCCAGTGACGGGTACTTGATTCGGAACAGAATCCAAGTCGGCCTTTGTGACAATTTGATGGCGGGCGTCATCAGGTCCCAGAACAAATATACAGCCGTCGCGAGTCCAACACTTGATGATGCCAAAGCGTTGTCGAGCTGTCATGAAAGTTTCGTGTCGAAGTGCAGTGAGGAACTTGGACAACGTCACACCTGAACCCTTCAGCGAAGCTTTGCTTAGCCAAACCTTGTCCCTGATCCTAAGGTCTTTGAATTTGACTAACAGGGGCCTTGGCTTCCCTTCTTTGGCCTTACCTAAGCGATGTGCATGGACTATACAAGATTCCAATACATAGTTTATCTTCATACCTTTCTGGAAGACCTGAACTGCAACCGATATACCTTCCTCATTCTTGTCCTCAGAAACTACATGGAGAAGCAAAATCTTCCTGTGGCCTTGCATTTCAAGTCTGTCACATTCTCTAGCTAGGATCTTGAATTAGATCTAGAATTTGTTGGTGCAAAAGCATAAATGAAGATTTCACAAATACGTTGAACTGTGCAAATTCTTGCTTAATGCTGGCTGTTGCCTTGGGATCCTTACTTGCATGCAAGCTCTCTTCAAATTTGCTAGGATTGTTTCTTGTAAACTGCTAAAAGACTGCTTGATTGTGTCCTCCATTGTGATTGTAAACATTGTGTAGAATTGTGTTGTAATTGGGGAGTTGGATTGCTGGTAGGTTTATTAACTAAATATACATTGAATAATGCGTAAATTACTCAAACATATTATTCTTAAAGAGCCTCTAAAAAAACCGTTTGATTTAATTTACCACCCCAAAAAAAATAAATAAAAAAAGGAATGTGGAACCGCTTCCATACTGACAGGGCTTATTGCTTATATCAATATAGTTATCAAAAGGGAGTGGGTCGGCTGCATGCACAACACGTGGCGTAAATATTGAATACGCCCCAAGTAAAATTTGATAGTTTCGTTAAACTGTGCCTGTGTAAAATATGCATTGAAAAACGAACCTATTGTGTGTTCGAGTTGCAATAAGACGAATTTTGAAAATCCATATTAAATGATTGTCTTACCGCCCAAAGACAATTTTAACTATCAAAAAACTTATATCATTACCCCGGAAATTAAATATGTTAAATCCAAATCAAAAATAATCTTGTTTCTTGCATTTGTCCTATACGTTTTTTCTAAATTACTTATACCAACAATAAAACTCTAAATCACAGTTTATATCAATCTCTAATGCAGTTGTAAAACAACAGCAAAGTGACATGCTCGCGTGATTATCATTTGTAGTGTGACCTTAACTGTATACCGAGTACAGAAATGTTGCACTTGGCTTAACCTCCTACGTATATTACATACCTATTTGTTGTATAACCACTCTGTACAGTTTCCTTTTTCTATAAATATTTTAAAATATTAATGAACTTTTTGAACATAGACTTAACATTTAAAATGTTTCGAAAGCTCCAAGGCTAATTTGTTTAGTAAAAATTCTAAAGTTATGTGGCATGTATCAATCACGATAGCCTTAATAATCCCAGTCCAGAGACATCACAGCCTTACCCAACTAAGGGATTTTCATTTTTTTTTGTTCCCCTCCACGGAGAGGGCAGGAGGATCTAAAAAATGCTCTTATGCATACCTCGCGCGCGCGATCGAGATTATGTGGGACTCGCTCCGAGCCTACCAGAGCCTCTACCCACTTAAAAACCCCCTGAATGACGCGTGGAATTTTTTGGCACACAGCCTTCATCTGAGCGACGGCCAATTGGAGAAAGAGGCCGCGCTAGCGGGGCCAAGAAGGGGTCACCCGCTGAACTGAAGGTGTAACATAGCACTGAAGGTGCTCAAAGCACTGAAGGTGAATTCATAGCACTGAAGGTGCTCAAAAAGAAAAGTAAAAATTTAAAAAATTTAAAAAATTAAAAATTTAAACATAAGATTGAATTAATTCGAATTTACGTTAGAATTAGAATTTGTGGCCAGAAGGGCTTCGAGACTGTCTGGTGATACAGTACGCTTGCGCATTCCTAGGCCTAGCGACTTTGAACTTCGAATCTAAGACAGGAGTAGTATATGAGACTGAATCTCGAACTAGAGGATTGGGATGGGTTTGGAGCGTTTGAAGAAAGCTTCAGAGAGTGTTTTGAGGTGTTGTTGTACTGTAGGCAGTTCAAGATCTCTGTGCAAGTCCGCGTTACGCACGTACCACGGTGCGTTTGTGGCCATGCGGCAAAAGAGATTTTGAACTACTTGCAGTTTGTGCAGGTTTGGCGTGGGCAAAGATAGGCAAGGCATATGTCATGACGGGTCTAACGCAGACCTTGTAGAGTTTACGTTTGTTTCTGAAAGACATTTTACTTTTTCTACCTAACATGCTATTTAGGTGGCCTAAGTAGTAACGGGCGAGTTTCGAAACTCTATCGATGTGTGGCTTGTACGCCTAAGTATTTAGTACTGCGCTTCCAGGGGATGGGAATGCCTAACATTCGAACGTGGGGGTCCCCAGCGGGACGACGGCGTTTAGGGTCGAAGCGAATCGCAGAACTCTTGTCTGGATTCACATCGATGAGCCATTTTTGAAAACATACACCGAGGGTGTATACGGCCTTTTGGAGTCTGGTTACAAGCTGCGGGGCACTGTGACCTTTGGTGTAGAGTGCGGAGTCGTCGGCAAAGAGGGCGAGTTCGACGCCTTTCGGTGGGATGGGAATGTCGTTGGTGTACACGGTGTACAACAGAGGGGCGAGGACTGAGCCTTGAGGGACTCCAGCCTTTATAAGACGAGGCGCGGAAAGCGTGCCTTCATGTTTGAATCGAAACGTACGGTCTTTGAGAAAAGATGCGATTAACTTGACTAGGCGATCCGGTAAGCCTATTTTGTAGAGTTTATAAACGAGACCGCTGTGCCAGACTTTATCAAAAGCCTCGGCTACATCAAAGAAAACCGCGACTGTTTTATTACGACGCGGATAGAAACCGTCAAGTACGTTCTCGACGATTCGATGGACTTGCTGAGGGTAGGAGTTCTTAGCGCGAAAGCCGAACTGCTGGGGAATAATGAGGGGATCGCCAACCGTTGGAAACAGATGGTTCCGCATTCGAGAGATTATGACTCTCTCGAGAAGATTAGACATTGCCTTGAGGAGGCTGATGGGTCTGTGATTAGCCGGGACATTCAGAGGTTTACCCGGCTTGGGAATGCCTATTACTGTTGCTTCATTCAAAGCTTTTGGAAAGTAGCTATGGTCGAAGCAGGCATTAAAAATGATAGCTAATAAGGTAAGCACCTGATGAGACAGGTGCTTAAGTGCGTGGTTGGAAATTCCATCCGCACCCGGAGCCTTTTTGGACTTTTGATTTCTAATCAGAAGCTTTTCGTCATTTTCGTCATTAGAGACTGTGACGGGGTCGGCGGTGATGGGGAGAGAGTCTCTGCGAAGGACTGCGTCCTCTACCGCCTGGATGTGTGAGGAATCAGCAGTTTGCGTGCTGGGCGAGCATTTTGGGGCAATGCTGTCAGCGAAGCATTCGGCTTTCTCTTCGACTTCGAAGGCAGTAGTGCCATCGGGACGAGTGAGAAGAGGAACGTGAGAGGCGGTGTCTACGCGTAAGGCCCGGGCCATACTATAGTACGCTTGGTGGGACGGAGAGATATTTGCCATGAGATCGTTCATCTGAGCGTCTCGGAGTTCTGCGAGGCAAAACCTAACTTTACGTTGTAGCTGATTCGCAGCTAATCTACGTAGGGCGTTCAATGTATTCTCGGTATCGAGGTGATATACTAATGATGAGGGTAATTTAATTATCTCATTAGTTAATGACACTCTTTGAAGGTATAAATACAAAATTTCATTTAATTGCCACCATTAGTATTCAAGATATCATTGCGAAAAGACAACTATGATGACCGATTCGACAATGATGAAAAAAATCGAGCATCGCGCAGTGATAAAATTCCTCACAAAACAAGGAAAAACTCAAAAAATTATCCATGAAGAAATGGTGGCTGTTTGCCAAGATTCTGCGTCTTCACTATCTTCAATTCAGAAGTGGTCAAGTGAATTCAAACGGGGTAGAGAGAGCATTGAAGACGACCCCCGCGCTGGTGGGCCAATTTGTGCCGCTACTGAAGAAAACGTCAAATTAATCGAAAAACTTGTACATGAAGATGCCCGTGTAAGAGTGAAAACATTAGCAGAAATGACTAAGCTATCCGTGGGTACTATTCACACAATCCTTCATGAGCGCCTGAATTTGTCAAAGGTCAGTGCAAGATGGGTGCCGCGAATGCTCACCGCGCTGCAGAAACAAGTGCGAGTTGACTGTTGTAAGGAATTTTTGGACCTCTGTGGTGAAAATCCGCAAAGTATTTTCGATCGGATTGTTACTGGTGATGAAACGTGGGTTCATCACTATGACCCTGAGAGCAAGCAAGAGTCTATGCAGTGGCACAAAAAAGGATCAGACCCGCCGAAGAAGTTCAAAGTCACTCCGTCCGCAGGAAAGCTCATGGCCACGGTGTTTTGGGATTCTAAGGGAATCTTGCTAATCGAGTACCCAAAAAAAGGTCAAAGTATTACTGCTGCATCATACGCAACCACCCTGCGTAATTTAAAGGAGGCAATTAAAGAAAAAAGACGTGGAAAATTAACCGCAGGTGTGTTGCTGCTTCACGACAACGCGCCGGTTCACAAGGCGCGCCTTGCCCAGGCTGCTGTGCGGGAGTACGGATTTGAAGAATTCAATCATCCACCCTACAGTCCGGACCTGGCCCCTAGTGATTATTATCTATTCCCTAATCTTAAAAAAGACCTTCGTGGAAAGCATTTTTCGGACGATGAAGAGTTGAGGGAGCAATAAACGAACATTTTTCGGGCCATGAAGAAAAATATTTTTCAGAGGGAATTGAAAAGTTACTTTCATGAACAAATATATGTATTGAGATGTTAGGGGAGTATATTGAAAAATAGAATTTATTCAAAATTTTCCGCTTTTTCCTTCATACCTATACCGAGAATACATTGAACTCCCCTCGTATAGGCGGGCGTGGGATATTTCTTGGCTCTCCGGAGTGCCGCGTTCTTAGCTTTAATAAGATTGCTAATGGCTAAGGGAAGCGTGGGTTTACCTTGCTTAGCAACCTTTTCGTTGTCACTAATGGCTGAGTTGATAGCATCAGTGAGAGAATTGACTAATGAATCTATTTTACCCGGACTATGTATTTGATCGGGTGAGATCGCGAGCGGAGAGTTTGGGGCCTCTAAGGCTGAAACTAACGTATTTTAAAAGCCTTTCCAATCGGTAAAGATCTTAGGAGAGGTGACGTTATCGTTAGGCGGTCTTAGCACGAGGGAGACGGGGCGGTGGTCAGAGCCTAGGTCATCGAGCGGTTCGATAGACCTGAGGTCGAGGTTGATTCGCTTGACAATTGCAAAATCGAGGATGTCAGGAGAGTGGTTTGGGTTGACGGGATAGTGAGTGGGAGTGATGGGAGAGATGACATCTAAGTCGAGTGAGTTTGTGATGTCGAGGAGAGCGATACCGCTGTTGTTGGTTGATAGGCACGTCCAGTCAGTATGTTTGGAGTTAAAGTCTCCGAACATAATGACTGAATGGCCGAGGGCGAGAATGGCCTCAAAGTCGCTGCGGATTGGTCTGGTGCCACTAGGTATGTAGATTGAAGCTATGATGATGGTCGGATGACCAGTCATAGCCAATCTACACACAGTGGCTTCCATGTTGAGGAGAGGAGGGGTAGGGAGAGGACAGCAATGGAATCCTCTTTTGTAATAAATAGCAGTGCCGCCGAAACCGTCGGAGTTGGGCCTGTCGTTACGAATAAACGCTTTCTTGGGAATAGCGAATCCCCTGGAGCGGTTTGGAGTTAGCTACGTCTCTTGAAGAAGCAATAAGTCTGGCTCGTTGTTCTGAAGGAACAGTTTGAGCCCAGGAAGATTAGTATTAAGGCTACGAACGTTAAAGGAAACTAGGGATAAGCCCTTAGGTTTGATACGACAGGACGCTGGATTTGCGGGTCTAGACATTATAATTATTTATTAAGTTTGTACGAAAATGGAATTCATAAAGAGCTTAGTAGCGAGTGATGCTCGGCTAACGCAAATAAACGCTCTTGACGAGAGCGGGCGGCTCGCAGTTTGCGTGCGAGTACGGAGATTTCCTTAATGTCGACGTTTGAATGACGTCAAACACGGTCTTCATGTCCTCAGCCAACGACGACTGAGGTCGAGACGACGGAGCGGGACGTGGGCCTACGGGAGCTGGGATAGGACGGGAAGGTGCAGGGGAAGCGGCCGGACGCTGTCTCCAGGACAGAGCCAGAGTAGGTGTCGGCTGCACGGGCTTTGCTTCCGGGGGAACCCGGTTGCGCAGCGGCGGGAAGTTGGCAGGAGTGAGCGGTGGCGCCGGTTTAGGCGCGACCCTCTTTAAAGCGGTGCGCGGAGCGTGCGGACAACCCCTGTAGTTGCACATGCAGGGGGGGAAGTGGAGTCGGGAGTGCGAGTGCACTCCTTCGTTATATGGGGATCTAGGCACTTAACGCACCTGGGAAGGGCTGAGCAATTGGCCGCTGCGTGGCCATACAGCTGGCAGCGGTGGCATTGCCCGGGGTGCCCGCGAGGATTGGGACGCTCGACAGAGATATTCGAGAGTCCGCAGATTGTGCGAGCCTCTCTGAAGATCTCCCTCGAGTTGGGAGAATTAGACAAGATAACTAAAGCTAACGGAAAGCGCCTACCGCGGTTAGAGTGCATCTTGTGCACTGCTACAGCCAGGAAGCCCTGGGACTTAAGGTCCTCGAGAATGTCTTCATTGCTGAGTTCAAACGGGACACCCCGTAGTACTGCGCGGATCTTACGCTCCTCCGGGAGGGCGTAAGTGTGGTACGCGATTTGTTTAAGCGAGAGTAAACGAGTAAACGCGCGGAAGTCGTCAATAGTCGCGACTTGGATTTTAATAGTATCGCCTGCATTATTCGCCTCGAGATAATTGATTTTGTGCTCTTTGCACAAGTTAGAAACCGCGGTCCAGCGCGCTTTCTCGCGGAGGAAGACGGGCGGAGGAAGCTGAGGCTTAGGTGGGACGGGCGACTAATTGAAACGCGGGCTCAGGAGAGCCGGTTAAAGTAGCGGCGCCCGACGACGGTTCGGACGCGGAGTCGGAATCGGAGTCGTTCCCGGGAGCGGTACGCTTACGCCGCGACGCGCGAGATGACGTGACCGACGCGCAGTCCATATCGGATGGAACGGGAGACGCGGGAGGGCTGGTAAAGACCTGAGGGGTCTGGGAGTTGGTGGCCTGAGGGGCCGGGGTTGGGGCCTGAGGGGCCGGGGACGCGTTAAGCGTAGATAAGGCCTGCGTGAATACCTCGTCAGAGATTGAGACGCGGCTAGCGCCTGGGCGAACGCTTTCGCGAAGTTAATTACGCTTTGCGAATCCATGGGAGGGGTTGGTATGAATACTAAGGAATGTATATTTAAATATATAAAAGATGCCTAGAATTCCCTAAAATAAACCTAGCAAACCCTAGTGGCTAACCTCCCTACCTGCGGGAGAATAACTTAAAACTAACCGTAGTACGCCGAAGGGCGCTACCTAGAAACCTAAAAAAAGGGTACGCAGGTAAAGAGTTGACCGCGTTAGAGTCAACCTTTACCGACAGAAGGGACACACGAAAACACACAGATATGATACAAATAAATATGAAAATAGGAGAATAATAAATTAAAATAGAGAAGAGAAATAAAATAAAAATAAAAGGACTGGTTCAGTACAAATTCGTTGTCACCGTTAAGTATTCTTTGTACTGAAACCAGATAGTTAGGGAGGCGAGGTAGCTAAATGGCGTAATTCAACGGCGCCGTTGAGACCTATCAAAATCGAAAGATAAAATAATTTCGAAAAGAAAAGCTCGTATGGTAAAAACCATTTTAGCGGTGGGTTTGGCGTGTACGGTTTTTCAAAAATGTTAAAAAAAAACCGTTACTTGGGCATTCTCGAGCGCGTCAGATATTCATACTACGTATGCCCCAAGTGCCTCTGATAACAACGGTATAATAATCTGCCGGTTTGCGTGGTGGGGGTAGGCATATAAAGTAGTCAAAAATGCAAAAAAAAAATTTACTCGAGCGCTCCAGATTTTCGGAAGGGGTGTTAAGTAGGCCCCAAGGAAGCTCCCTTTAAAAAAACTGACGATTTCGGCGTGACGATAAGTTACGATGAATTTTTGAAAATGCAAAAAAAAAAGATTTTTTGAAATACTCGAGCGCTTCAGATTTTCATAGGGGAGGTTTATCTCGGTATCCTGAAAGCATATTTTCTTAATCTAACAAAAATGTTGGTGGGTTCTCTTAATCTGACCGAAAAAGGGTTTTTGGTTTTTTTTTTTCCTTTCTTTCTCCTTAATAAAACGGGGAATTTAAGAATGACAATAAAGCGGTAGATACAACCAACGTAAATGTAGATATATATAAATAAATATATATATATATATATATATATATATATATATATATATATATATATATATTAGGGTGTACCCTACTACCGCTTCTTTCCCCACCATCAATGTTGCGAAATAAAGGAAAAATACTGGTAGGACGGCATATTTCCGCGAAGTGCTCAGTCTGTATTACATGTTTATGGCAAATTCCTCTTTTTTGCTTCAATTCTTCACTTCGTTTTGCTTACGGTACGTCCAAAAAACAATTTGAGAATCAACAGGCTATTGAATAATATACATACATGAAACTGTACATGTTAATAATACTTTTGTATACATTTACGCGCAACTTTTTCGGAGTACGGTACGTCCAAAAAACAATTTGAGAATCAACAGGCTATTGAATAATATACATACATGAAACTGTACATGTTAATAATACTTTTGTATACATTTACGCGCAACTTTTTCGGAGTCCACGAAAATTGTCGAGAAGCCTCAGAAAAAAAATTTTTTGAGATATAATAAAAGTCACATAATTTAATCATCGTTATTTCATATCATTTTTTAACACCCTCAGTTTCCGAGATATACTCAAAAAACTGGGAGTTTGAGTTTTTATGATGCTTCAAGTCAAAAAGTTTTAACTTTGGACAAAAATGTAAAGAGACCTTTTTTGTGTAAAATAAAATTACCTTTTTTGTTTATTTAAACTTTTTTTTTGTAAAATGTATCGTTCACGACTTATATGCCGCAACGCGTTTTTCGCAAGACGAAATGGCTCCTCCACACTTCCGGTCATGCGGAAACCGGCAGATTTTGTATTTTTAGTAAGTTTTAGATTATATCCTTCAAAATAAAAATAAAAAAATCGCGCTCGAGAATGCCGGATTAACGTTTTTTTTTTACAAGTTCGCGACCCTATAACTCGGCGGCGTCAAGGACTTATCGTCAGATTAGTTAAATTTTGTCTTAAAACACTAAAATCAACCCCCAATATCTTAATCTTACGCGCTCGAGTATTTCAGACTATTGATTTTTTTTTTACTAATCTGATCGTCTATCCTAGGCGCGCGTCACTACATATAGAGCTAAATACTTTACAAGGTTGTTCTATTAGGTCTAAGGTATCTCTCATATCTTAAACTGCCACGCTCGAGTATTACCGAAAATTCTCCTATTCGCCTCCCTAACTAAGACTACTTACGCTGGGCACAACACTGCAGTCAGCACAACACAACTTAGCACAGCACTTTGAAGACTAAGGGGCTTAGTCACAAAGAAAAATCACACTTCGATAGCACTCAGAGGGAGTAGAAAAACCTTGAAAACCGTAGCAGGGAACCAACACGCTAAACTGTGACGTCAGAAGACTGAGCGCCACGGAATATCGGGAAGGGACCGATCAACGGAGAACGGGGTCTTGTACGTCCGTACCGGGCAGCGATCTGAGCGAGAATGAAACTAAGGGATGGTATTCGGCAATTTATAGTTCACCATACTTACCTACTGTAGGTTGGCACACTTTTACACATACCTTCGAAATAATTTCGTACTATGTTTTTCTTCACCGACTGGTTCTAAGCAGTCGGTTTTATGTACTTACGCTTTAAAAGCTCATTGGTACATTTGGCAGTTACAGGGATCAAACCGTGGTCTCAAGATCGAGCAGCCATCGGGTTAACCATCGAGGCTTAATATATATATGCATAATCTGTTGCCCTTGTTGATAAACCATTTATTCTCCTTAGGTTGAGCTTTATTTGCTATTACAATAATAATATAAATAACAGAAAGCTATAAAGGTGACCTTAAACATAAAAAAACCTAGCTGTCAGGATAAGGCGTCTTGAAGTGATATTTGTAGTGAACTTTTTGTGGCTTGTGTCTCAATTTTTCGTGTTTTGAACTACATTTTCAGAATGTATGAAATTTCCTCTATAGACTCGTTCATTTTACCATAAAAAATAACGGCGAACAGTTATTTAAAGTTTTTTAAATGTGACCTTTTTCATAATGTCAAAATCAGCCAGTAACAAACATTACAACCTCAAATAAAAAAATACGTTTGTTTAGAAGCGACTTTATGTTTAATGCAAATTCAATTGTTAAGCTTTAACTAAACTTATGAACATGTTTTTATTTGCATTTTTTGACTGAATATGTAACTTACTTAAAACATCAATAAAAGATGATTAAACGAACTTCCAAGTGAAGTTCTATCGCTATTATATGAGTCGCTTCATTCGAAGATAGTATACAGGATGTTTGGTGCAGGGTTAGCCAAACCCTATGGGTGTGTAGGTGGTACTAATTGTAAAATACAAATTGAAGTAAAAGACCCTAACTGTTATAAATTTTTTTTAATGATTTTTTTTTATTTTTTTAAGTTTTTCCGAAATCTTGCCATTCCAACCGTACTACTTTTTTTGGAACATGTTTTTAATACAATTTTTTATGTAAATTTGGTCTCAGATGTACCCTTCGTCTGTCAAAGACGTTATTTGTTCAAAATAACGAGCAAAAATTTATTTACAGGCTCTTAAAGTTAAAAAAATAAAAAACATTCGTTACAAAAGTCAACTTTATATCTTTTTAAAAAAAATACCATTAACGATCGAGGAGTTCAAGTACTTGTAAAAAAATCTCTAGTCATCCCTCTTTTCATCGGTATACTACATGTAGCAAAAAAATTTATGAATTTGTCAAAAAATACCACTTTAAGGGAAAACAGAGTAAAAACACAAAAGTAAATGTTTACATTTTTAATTTATACAAATTTCGTTCAAATAACAAATAATTTAGAATAATTTACCTCCAAATTAGTTAATTATTTAATAGGAATATTCGTAGAAATGTTAAACTAGGAAACACTGCATTGCAAGAAAACAGCAATTCAATAGTTATTGTAATTAGTGCGAGGCAAACAAGTCAAAAGCAGGTAAAAAGCTTTTGTTTCGCTATGTTCATTGTGTTGCATATTTCTATCTCTTTCTATCATCGAATACCAGACCTTCAATCCTTACCTGTGAAGTGGAATCGCTTTAAGCTACAGTATGTTTAGATGTTTGTCTTTAGTCGTGGTTTGACTATGATTACTGTGAGACATATCTTAGCTTTCGTTAATATTTTTGTTATTTGTTACGTTTTGTTGTTTTGCTATTTGTTGTTAAGTTTTTGTTATCGTTGTTTTTGTCACAAAATAGCGGAATTCTCCAATGAAGAATACGCTGATATTATTTATGCGTATGGTCGATGCGATGGCAATACACGCGCAGCTCAAAGACTGTACAGAGAGTTGCATCCCAACAGACGTGTACCACATCATAACACTTTTTCAAGTACATTTCGACGACTTCGTGAAACAGGAAACTTAACCTTTCGAGAACCACGAGTCAGCGCAACACAGCATCCAGTTGCTATAGACGAAGCCATACTCCAAGCGTTCAATGATGACCCCACTACCAGTACTCGAAAAGTCGCCAGAGATCTGGGTGTTTCCATATGGAAAGTATGGTCTGTCATCAATGCAGATGGAAGGCATCCTTTCTACTACACTCCGGTGCAAGGTAAATTACTTTGAAGTGCCTAATTTAATGTAGCTTATCTTTGTTTTAGTTTAATTAGACAAGACGTTTGAGGTGAATAATTTTTTTTAATGGTTGACAGTCAGGCATTTGACCACTGTCGACCGTGATCGTCTGATGTGAATTTACACACTCAAGCGAGTCTGTGGCTCAAGGTGGAGTATCCTTGGACTGGAATTGAACTGATAAACTTAGTTAGAAAGATTATTGGTATTGCACTTGTATTTTTTTGTTTTATCTCATGGGTGCCTCATTACAGTCGAAACTGCACTGTTACATAATCGTTAAGATTTTTTTAACGGTTTTTTCTTTCTTGTTTTAGGTTTAGTGCAAGGTGATAACGCGCGACGAATGCAATTCTGTCGTTTTATACTTAATACGGACATAGAGGACGGAAACTTTTTAAAAACCATTCTATGGACGGATGAGTCGAAATTCACACGTGAAGGGATTTTCAATCAACACAATTTACACCACTGGGCAAAAAAAGGACAAAATCCCCGAATTACAAGGCAGGCATCGCATCAAACACGATTTTCTGTCAATGTCTGGGCAGGTATAATTGGCAAACATCTGATTGGACCTCACTACTTACCAGACACTCTTGACGGGGACAATTTTTAGAATTTTTAGAAAATGATCTCCCTGAACTGATGAGCAATGTGCTGATATATCGAGAAGATCAACCGATAGTATTTCAAAATGATGGTTGTCCGGCACACTATCGGCTAACAGTTCGAGAGTTCCTAGATAACTCGTTCCCCAATGCGTGGACTGGACGACTTGGCCCCATCTCATGGCCTCCACGATCCCCAGATTTGACCCCTCTTGACTACTGTATATGGGGACGTGCAAAAGAGCTTGTATATGAAGTTGAAATACAAACAAAACAACAATTAATTGAAAGAATTGACGCAGCATTTGCAAAAATGAAAGTCGAGATGACGCTCCGTACTACTACTGTTCAAATTCGGCGAAGATATCGAGCGTGTATTAGAAGTAGGGGAGGGATATTTGAACAAAATTTGTAGTTTTAAAGAATAAAAATGTAAACATTTACTTTTGTGTTTTTACTCCGTTTTCCCTTAAAGTTGTATTTTTGACAAATTCATACATTTTTTTGCTACATGTTGTATACCGATGTAAAGAGGGATGACTAGAGATTTTTTTACAAGTACTTGAACTCCTCGATCGTTAAAGGTTTTTTTTTTAAAGATATAAAGTTGACTTTTTTAACTAATGTTTTTTATTTTTTTAACTTTAGGGCCTGTAAAATTTTTTTGCTCGTTATTTTGAACCAATAACGTCTTTGACAGACGAAGGGTACATCTGAGACCAAATTTACATAAAAATTCGTAGCAAAAACATGTTCCAAGAAAAGTTGTACGGTTGGAAAGGTAAGATTTCGGAAAAACTTTCAAAATACAAAAGAAATCATTGAAAAAAAATTATAACAGTTAGGGTCTTTTACTTCAATTTGTATTTTACAATTAGTACCACCTACACACCCATAGGGTTTGGCTAACCCTGCACCAAACACCCTGTATAATTAAACAGGTAGTCACTTTAAAGTCCTTTTAAAAGAGGTTTTTGAACATATCAGTATTACGTAACGTACAAAACTCCCACCATGACCTCAACGTGATATTGTATTGAAAATAGTCATGGATGCCAGGAACATCAACGGCAGGGTCTCTGGGGGACAACCGCGCCGCACTAACGCCGCCCGGAGCGTCTCGCGGCACCCAGGGTAAGGCTGGAGTAATTTGCTTTGGTGCTCTTATGGGAGTTTTTTTTATTGCAAAAGATATTAAATCTTTTGTTTCAATTCAAATCAATTATTTTTCTAACACATTTTAAGACAAGGAAAAATGGAGGAAATGGGTAAAAATACGTAGAGGCCCAATTAATCATAAATGCATCGACTGCATCCGATTCAGGATACCTAGTTACAAATGCCTCACATTTGCAAACAAATATAAAAGCAAAAATCTATAAATTACGTTCCTTGCCAAATGCCATAGCCAAATGTGTCTAGTGTTGTAGAGTATTCAAATGTGGAAATTGAATACCACCCATCCTATTAATGAAACTTATAGCGGTGGTATTTTCAATACATAATAATTGCACAATTCCTCTCTTCCCCGGCTGAACTTTTGAAGCCTGAGGAAACGGCTAGTAATTCCAGGTAATTGATATGGTATTCTTTTTCACTATGTTTCCAAGAACCATACATTTTTTTGTTTTGGAATACTGCGCTCCAGCCTGTTCTGAATGCATCTTTATATATCTTATAAATTTGTGAAGTAATTGAACAGGAAATTGTATATTTACTTATACTTTTCTACCAGATTAAATCTTCTAACAGTAATTTAGGGAGTTTAATTTATGCCTCATAGTTGTACTTATTTTGTAGCTAGACAGGCTGTGACTAGTACACCTACATGTTTGGCATAATCTCGCATCGAACATATTTGAAGTTTCATAAATTTATTTTTTATTATAACGCTTATCGTCAGGTAAAGAAATAGACATCTACTAAACATTAAACTGTCATCCATGTTAAACATAAAGCCTAAAAATGTTACTGACTTTGTCGGTACTAGTCGATTTTTGTCCAAATTCACAACAAGTGACTCATAACTTCGCGCATAATTTTTGTAAATACCCCCGGAGCAACGGATAATCCATACGGCATGGCCGTAAACTCGTATGTGATTGGCTCAAACGTATCGTTTTCTTGAAATTCGAAATGTAGGTTTTTTTGTAATTAACAAATATAGGTACGAGTATAGGTATGATCATTCTTATCTATGTTAGCTAAGAAACCATTATGGGGAATTAATTTAGAAGCTGTTTTATAAGCTTCCATTTTGAAGTGTACTTTTTCTACAAAATTGTATTATTTTATTTGTAAATTTTTTTTGGTTACACGAACCGTTTTTCGCCGTTGAGTTTCGGTGCTAAAAATATTTATTTATTATATTTGTTTGATATAAACTGGTCACTTGAGGTGTAACAAGGTTTTATACCCTCTCAGTCTAACAGTTTATTCATTGCTATTATCATTTTTCGTATTTCACTACCTATGCGACAAAATATGTTTAGGAGTGATACTGGTGTAATTTTATCATGAAACGGAATTGAGAAACAGAATTTTATCCATTTTAAAATCGTTTCATTATTAGTTATTTTAGGCCAATAATCGTAAAAGTAATGGATTTGACATGTGTGTACCTGAATTATGGTTGATACGGTGCACGAGTCCCGGACTGGTTGAATTTTGCGTTGAACGCCGAATTCAAATGTGGACGCTGAAGTGGAGGCTCTGGCACTTTCCGTTGACGTCGCCTTCCCCCTGTTTGACGGGTAACGAGGAGGTCCCATCCAGTTTCCCGACTGGGTTGACCGGTTGCCTGTCGATGTTTGGGGAGCACTAAGATAGCTTCGGTGTACTTTATTATTATTATTAATTTTTTTTATAGCGGTTATTCCATAACTGGAGCCCCTTAAGCCCCGAGGTTAGATAGAATCTTCGGATCCATGTCGGAAATAATTCTCCTGACTGGCCCGGTTCATTCCGGGAGGTCGACGGTTCCAGATTAGGGAGCTTCTACATAGAGGGCTCAGGTATTGCGGTAATCGAAATGGCTAGCCAGAGATTCGTCCACTGAGTTCATCACTATATTTAATTAATTTTAATGACGACTTTCAGATTCGAAAAAAAAAAATAGAAATAATAGAATATTACCTAATACAGATATCGTGTTAAATCCCTTTCAGACTACACGCATTTTCTGTATTCGTATTAAAATTTTTAAACATTATTGAAAAAAAAAGTCAAAAATAACAATACGAGTACTATACATAATTAATCGGAATAAGAAACATCAGCTAGAAGACTAACAGTAATTTATGCAAATAACGTGATATATCTATTATAGATTACACGTATTTTGTGAATTTTTTCGACAAAGCGAAATTATAGTTTATAATAATAAACATCAGGTAGAAAACTACCAAGAATTTTCGCAGATAGCGTGATATATTGGATCGTGTTGCCAAAGAGTGGAATGATTTGCCTGCGTCTGTTTTTCCAGACAAATATAACCCTGGAGCTTTTAAGTGTAGAGTGAATAAGTACCTCTTGGACAGGCGTGTATGATCCTTGTTTTCATCGTCACTTTCGTGAGATGGAAGACAAACGCCTGCTAATTATTAATAAAAAAAAATCTATTATAGATTACACGTATTTTCTGCATCTTTTCGACAAAGTGAAATTATAGTTTATAATTATAAACATCAGGTATAAGACTACCAGGAATTTTGCAAATAACGTAATATATCTATTATAGATAACACGTATTTTCTGCATCTTTTCGACAAAGCGAAATTATAGTTCATAATAATAAACATCAGGTAAAATACTACCAGGAATTTTCGCAGATAGCGTGATATATCTATTATAGATTACACGTATTTTCTACATCTTTTCGACAAAGCGAAATTATAGTATATAATAATAAACATCAGGTAGAAGACTACCAGGAATTTTTGCAGATAGCGTGATATATCTGTTATAGATAACACGTATTTTCTGCATCTTTTCGACAAAGCGAAAATTATAGTTTATAATAATAATCATCAGGTAGAAGCCTACCAGGAATTTATGCGGATAACGTGATATATCTATTATAGATAACACGTATTTTCTGCATCTTTTCGACAAAGCGAAATTATAGTTCATAATAATAAACATCAGGTAAAATACTACCAGGAATTTTCGCAGATAGCGTGATATATCTATTATAGATTACACGTATTTTCTACATCTTTTCGACAAAGCGAAATTATAGTATATAATAATAAACATCAGGTAGAAGACTACCAGGAATTTTTGCAGATAGCGTGATATATCTTTTATAGATAACAAGTATTTTCTGCATCTTTCCAATAAAGCGAAATTAAAGTTAATAGATACCCGTGATCACTTCGAAAAAAACAAAAAATGGCTTACCTCATCGGAAGAAATAACGAGTCGCTATTGTTTATTCTTTACTGTTAGTTCTAATTTTCGAACTTTGAGTACAACCTTTACAGCATATTTAATATTTGATGGTTAAGCGAACTTCGTTCGAAGATATTAGTACTAACACATGTAGTTTCACATACAGGGTTACCATTTCGCACTTTGTTCCAGACACCATATTTAAAAGTAAAAACCTTAAATTTTTGGAGGATTACCTAGTTTATATACTGGCAACCCCATAGTTCTACCACTAACCGTCATTTGGTTAAGAGTAGGTATTACTAAGCTGATTTTTCACGACTAGGGCCAACGGGCGGGAGGGAAGCTAATATCTTCGAACGAAGCTCTTCAAGTAATTGTGATTGAACTTCACTAACAGGTAATTTAATCATCAATTACATTCGAGCTTCGTTCTCGAGATTAGTATATAACACATGTAGATGTTGAGAGATTATAGTGTCGTAAAATGTTATTAAGCGGAAAAAGAGAAGAAAGAAAAGTTTAAAAAAATTAAATCATTGATTGATAAACAATTACATTCAAGTATTGTATTTTTTCACAAAAAAAACGTTAATAATTAATGTATCAAAGTATTAATTCAATGATAATGGCTACACTTAAGAATTTATTTTGATTGAGTAATAGAATCAAAGACGATTTGTAAATAACATTTTTAAAAATTTTTGCGTATAATTAAGTTAAGCCATTATGTTGCATTATTTAATAACTTTTTGGCAAATTCTGTGGCATTACAATTTTTAATAACATTATAAAATTTAGCAAACATTGTGGAGTTTTCCCTCCAGCCTGCTGTGTTTCTAATTATACCCAAACTCACCCCTGACATGGAGAACTTAGAAGTAGATGCGTGCCTAGTGTGAACACTTAACACAGTGGTGTTAATACTACTACTGTGTAAAACCACTGTTACCCGCCTACTTCAGTTTTGTGAAGTTACCTTTTTATGGGATTTTCTAAAAGCAATAAACAAATACGAGTGATTTTGACGCAATTACTGCAAGTGTCTTCACGGGACATATTTCAGGCTTTTGCATAAAAGAAGGTAGGGAAAGGATTGGTTGCATCGAACCGACCTGAGACGTTTTAATAAATCTGAAATTTTTATAAGATATCCTGAGTCAGAATTACAAATGTTATTTAGTTTTATTGTTGACACAGTTTGCATTCAGCATGTGCTGTTGTAATAAGCGCTAATAAGGAGATTAATTTTTTACTTATTTGCTCTAGATTAGGATTTTCATTAGGATACTATTTTGATAAATAACCTAATACTTGATTTGTATCGGTTGGTCGAAGTCTAAATATACTCTTAAAAGATCTATGATTTAAACTATCGTTTTATATACTAGAATGTTACAGTAACGAGAGGGCGGATCGGCAACTGTTCACTGTACCATACCTAGCACCGTTGTTGAACATCTCAGTAAGAATGTCTATCTAGAACATCAGGCAGTTCAGCACTGTCAGGATTTATTTTATTTCGATTGCAGAATAAAAATCATTTTTTCATACATGGTTATAAACTAATGGTTTTGCAAAGCAACAAGTAAGCGTCTGAAAAGAGGATACCATTGCATTGTTGAGTAGGCCACTGCGGAACGACGTTCTTACGTAACATTCTTAAAACAATACATACAGGTGGAAATGCGTAAAAAAAAATTGCCAACTTATTGTTAAGACATTGACTGTATAGGCATCTGGATCTTTATGCCAAGAAATATATAAATCACATTTATAGTTAATTCTTTTTGCAAATAAATCAATTTTTGGTTTACCAAGTCTACGAACTTTAGATATCTCCTATTCTACATATGCATGAGATTTTCTGGATTCGGCATCGGCTATATTTTATACGAAATTTTCAGATGAACTTATACAATTAGCATTTACCATTATTAAATTACGTGACTCGAACTACTGCCATAAGTCTGTCGTTACTTAATTTAAATGGGGAAATTGTACGCCATCCATCCTATTTATGTAAGATATTGCAGTGGTATTGTTAACTTGTAACAATATTTGACAATTCCTAAAATCCAATCCAATTCTTTCGCAAAAAATTTGAACCCTAAAAAGGCTGCTAAAATTTCCAAATAGTTAATATGCATTAAACTGTATTGTTTACTCCAAGGACCACCGGCCGTATTGTTCCCGCGCGCTGCCCCCCCAGCCCGTAGTTGAGGCATCTGTGTATATCTCTAATACATAATTATCGCTCTTTATTTTACATACAGAGTGATTTAACGCTTTTAACCACCAACCAAAAATAGGATATAAAGTCTCCGCCGGTATTGTCATAAATTTATCATCGACGTTATTATACTGTAAATTTAAAAACTTACGTCTTTCAAGCTTTTTAGTGTAAAGCCATCCATATTCTATAGCTTGGCAAGAAAATATAAGTAGTCCTACTAAATGAGTGGACTCCCTTATTTTACGACGTTTTAATTTGCGAAACTTTAGTATTTATTTTTTAATCTTTTCCTTTTTCTCGTCGGGTAGTCCGAATTCTAATTTACTTGAATCTATAATAAATCTGAAGAATTTACAAGCGTGGGTAGGTGTGAAAACACTCTTATCAGTAGTTATGATAAAACCTAAACATTTTAATAAACGACTGGTTGGTATCGTTTAAGTTTTGAAAGCAATTATGATACGTATTCCTTACGAGATTAAGGTCATCTAAACAAAAAGTTGATAAATAACCTATTGTCCTTAAATAGTTTTGCTACTAGTTTAGGAATTTTTATAAAACGTATGGCGCCGTGTTCAACCCGAATGGTAAAAATTATACTCCTAAAGTTGGCCATCAATTATAAAGCGTAGAAACATTTTTTTTTTAATTTTTATGTATATTTACTAAAAAAATGCGTCTTTGGGCCCAATTTTACACATAAAGCAATTTTTTGAAACAAGTTTAATTGCCGTTCTTAAATCTTCAAGCTTGAAGTGCACTTATTTAGCCATTTAAAATTTAATATATAGCGTGTTTACATTCGGTTTAGGTATTAAAAATATATTTGAAATGTATTGGCCTTAGCAGGGTTTACATGGAGAAATAGCCCCAATAGACAATAAGTTTTCTATAGATTGTTTATAAGCTTTAAATTCTGTGAAAGAATACTTCGTTTCAATAGGTAAACTTGTTTGTTGAACTAGATTTGAAAATTTAATTTCATAACCTTAAATCCAAGACAGAATGATTGGATTGTTAGTTAAAATACACCTTGGTTAAAAAAGTAGGTAAGTCGGCCTGCGGGCCTTACCTCGTCTAGCGTCGGTGGGGTGGCGGCTGCTGACGTGATGTTGTCCTGTTGCTGGGCTCCGCCGGCGGCTGATTTTAAGGTTTCGGGCAAATTATTACCGAAAAGCGTTTCATCAATTTCTGACTTCTCAAGTGGTCTTTGAGATTTTTCCTTATGGAAAACAGAGTAAACAACCGTTGGCTTACCGAGTCGTAATGTTGTATATCTGCTAAAATACGTGCAGTGTTCATTAATATTTTCAAACATTCAGGATTCGTTTGAATTGAAGCAAGCATTAAAGTAATAGCTTGACTTAAGGAAGACAATGCGCTTGAGCTAAGCATATCTTTATTTTCGATAGCTTTACCGCGTTTTTTTTTTTTTTTGCTGCCGAGGCATCCTCGCAGGAGGGAGGTGGAAGATGCGTCATGCATACCGCCCGCAGGAAAATACCGTCTTCTGCGGGGGGTTATGTGGGACTCACCAGAATGGCACCTACCCACTAAAAACCACCTGTTGGCTGTAGTAAAATTTCACCGGCACCGCGAGTGCCGGGAAGCCTTGGGACTGCAGATCCTCCAGGATAGCCTCGTTCGATATTCGAACGGGACTCTCCTGAGTACCGCTCTGATCTTACGCTCTTTTGACAGAGCATAAGTGTGATAAGCATATTGCTTATCGGTGAGGAGCTTTGTTAAAGCACGAAAGTCGTCTATCGACGAGACTAAGATTTTAATAGATTCACCCGAGTTGGCCGCTCGGGTGTGATGGATCTTGTGCTCATTGCACAATGTCGAAACCTCAGTCCATTCACCCTTTTCCCGAAGGAAAACCGGTGGTGGGACTTTGGCCTTGACAGAAGTTGGGGCCGGAGCGGGTGTTGAAGGCGCCGGGGCTTGTTTCAAGCGCTTCTTAGAGCGCTTCTTAACAAGTGTAAAAGAGGGAGGCTCAGGGCCAGTTGGGGTGGCGTCCGAGGATGACTCGGTCGCGGGTGCGCGCTTGCGGCACGGAGGGGCGTCTACTTCGCACTCCATGTCACTGGAGGAAGGCGACGCTGGAGGGCCTAAGACCAGAGGGGTCTGGGGAACTGGGGTGGCCTGAGGGGCCATTAAGGGAATTAACGCCATGATATGCGGGATAAGAGAATCCATGAAACGATACTAAGCCATTGCGGAGGGGTTGGGGAGGGACAACAATATATATATGCCTAGAGTTCCTAAATAAAACCTAGCGAACCCTAGCGGCTAACCTCCCTACCAGCGGTAGGGGGGCTGGGGAGAATAACTTAAACTAACCGTAGTACGCCGAAGGCCGCTACCTAGAAACCTACAAAAAGAGATGACCGCGTTAGGGTCACCCTTTACCGACAGAAAGGACAAATACACACGAAAACACACAGATATGATAAAAATAAATATGAAAGTAGGAGAAAAGAAAAAATAAATAAAATAGAGAAATAAAATAAAAATAAAAGGACTGGTTCAGTACAAATTCGTTGTCACCGTTAAGTATCCTTTGTACTGAAACCAGACAACTTACGCTGGGCACAACACTGCACTGAGCACAAGCACAACACAACTTAGCACAGTTTGAACACTAAGGGGCTTAGTCGCAAAGAAAAATCGCACTTCGATAGCACTCAGAGGGAGTAGAAAAACCTTGAAAACCGTAGCACGGAACCAACACGCTAGACCGTGACGTCAGTAGACTGAGCGCCACGGAATATCGGGAAGGGACCGATCAACGGAGAACTGGGTCTTGCACGTCCGCACCGGGTGGCGATCGGAGCGAGAATGTGCTTCACCGCGTTTAGCTTGTCCATCTTATAATCGATACAAAGCTGAGGGTTGACAATGGGTGTTTTAATTTGTTTTGCAATTTTCTGGCACCAAGTATTTCTCTTAGATATCTTTACGGGTTTCTTTCGAAATACCCGTTGTCACTATGTGGCATAACCTAATAGCCAAATCCTTCTGGATACTCTTCCCGTACTCTTTTCAGGTGGTAGGGTCTTGACCTAAAATTTGTAACAATTCAGGATCAAGTTCCTGGGCTGGTTCATTGCAATTAATAGTTCCAGTAAAAACCTCCCGAAACAGCAGCATTATACGCACTCTCTGAGATAACTTTCATCTCATCGGTATCAAGTGGGCCGCTCTTTGCAAACGAAATTAATAAATTTCGTTAATGAAATAAGTTCAGCGTGTCTACTTCAACTTTTTATCTTTAATAAATAGTATATAAGGCTGTGGATAAACCCCTGAGGTAGATCCGAATAGCCTGTGCTGTTATATTTTTGTTTTTGTGGGTAGTGAGACTCCAGTATGAGAAACACGCAAACCCATTGTTTAATTGTAAAACTTATTAATATTATACATAGCCCTGGAAAAACCCTGATAGTAGATCCGAGTGGCTTGTATTTGAGTATGAAATTGGAGTACCCCCTGAGGGTAATCCGAGTTTTCAATCACATCTAAGCACAAGGTAGGTAGTGCAACAACAATTTTACGTTTGGGTCGCGAGGCGGAGGCTTGTCATCTTTTGATGATGAGTTGCTATGGCTGCTATCTTTCCGTCTTCAATTTATTTAAATTTTTAGCTTCTTCATCTCCTCTAAACAGTCGTAATCACTTTTGTTTCTTGGCATTTTTAAACTTAATCACCCAATTTACTATGAATTTTAATTTTACTATCTACGGAAACTATCTAAGGAAATATTTAAAAACAAATTTAAAATTTTAAAACGTTAGCACACTGAGTAAAAAAAAATAAATTTAAATCATAATAACGTGCGAAACAGCGAAGCACTATAACGTGAATGACGGTTAGTGGTAGAACAATGGGGTTGCAAGTATAGAAACTAGGTAATCCTCCAAAAATTTTAGTTTTTTACTTTTAAATATGGTCTCTGGAACAAAGTGCGAAATGGCGAGCCTGTATGTGAAACTACATGTGTTATATACTAATATCGATAACGAAGCTCGAATGTAATAAACTGTTAAGTTACTCGTTGGTATAAGACGTGCTTGTGACGTGGTACGCACGAAAAAAGAATGAAGACTTTCCGGGACCGGGGTAAATCAAGTAAAAAGACGAAAAGTTTTTTGAATAAGTCAAATGACATACTTTAAAACTATGCGAAGTTACCTAGTACCTTAAAAGGACTACCTGTTTGATTATATACTATCTGAAGAATGAAGCGACGAAATATAATTGCAAATATATTTGCCATCTTTTAAAACCTAAACGTGTTATTTTTAAATTTGTTTGACATGTTTACTGAAAGGTTTACCCAAACACTTATTTGGGAACTTATCTGGTGAGGATATTTTTTTGACATTGATTGTGTATCTAGTTTTTATAAGTAGTCGATGAATACAACCAAAGATAAACATTTTTGCCAAATATTACATACAAAATACAAAAACACTTTTTGCCGGATTTTTTCGGACTTTTTTTTCGGACTTTTACCTTACTTTACTACTAATGAGGGTGTTAATATATAATTTTACGATCTGGTTATTGAAATAGGGTGATGTACAAGATACGTCAAATATACGTACGTGTGGTAAAATATTAAGTGCCGTGTGTGTATATCCTTATATTATTGTATAAGCCGCTTATTGTATACCGCATGAAGTCGGTATATCTTATCGCCCTCAACACGTGTATAATTGTTGATTTTCGTTACCCACGCAGTATTCATAATTAACCGGATCGGTGTAATTGTTGAAATGTTTTTGTTTGGCGAATTTTTTCACGTTCATCTACAAATATTTAGTAACCTTCTTGGAATTAAAGGTTTAACTTAGTGAAACAACGTAAGTGAGCATGGAGATAGATTTTTTCATAGATAACTCCACGCGGACCTGTCCGTATTACCATGTTACTGCATCAAGGCTAACATACATTTTACAATGTATGCATTGTATATACTCGTAGTAGATGATTGTCCTTTGACGTAGGACTGTATAAGATCTTAAAAAAGCTAATCACCGCGCTATTTTCATAACACATGTCTTGGAGACATATTGTGCGATGCAAGCAAAAACTACTGGAATTAACTTTTAAATATTATTGATTACCATAAAAAGAAATCTTCATAAATATGAATTCACCTTGATAGTTCAATAAACTGCGAAAAAATGTGTACGTGAATTTTTGTTACGTAATTACCACATCAATCATCTTACGTCAAAAAAATACCAGTATTGCCTGTTTTTAGGGTACTCTGCGCGGTACTTGGTCATCATGTGTCTCTTTCTATTTTTGAAGTTTAAATTGTTGTTGTTCTCACTTAATATTATATTTTCCTAAACACAATATGTTTTCAAATTTCTAATTATAGCAATATATAGCATAGAGTATGCTATATATGTGACACTTATCTTCGACAACTTGAATGTAAAGCTATCAACTTATTTTGATCTTTATTATATTGATTTTAATTTAGTTGATTACTTGTTTATTGTCCATATACGATAAACTCGAAATAAATTAAAATGTACTATTTAAAATTACCATACTACTTCCAAATTGACAGGTTGATTTTCGTTTTTTTTCAGTACACGGATTGGGAGGACATTACTGATGGGTATTTGAACCAGAAGATGATTGCTGACGTGGTAGGAGATTACTTTTTTGTATGTCCAACTAACTACTTCGCCGAAATACTAGCAGATGCTGGAGTTGATGTTTATTACTATTATTTTACACATGTAAGTATTTATATATATTTATTTTAATAATGTTTGCACATTATGTTAACATATAATTATTGTTACCACAACCACATGTCAGAAAGCTAACTGTGAACGCCAAGAATGTGAAAGCTTTAAAACGATTTTGTAAATAAGCTTCTTAACGAAACGTAAAATATCCCATTATTTTTATTTTTTATTAAAATTTTTATGTACGTTATAGCTCGTATACTTTGGATTGAATAAAATACTTATACTAGTAATTGCTGGAAGAATATAATTTTTTTAATGCATAAATAAGTAAATGATATATATAATAACTCTATTTAAGATATAAAATTAACAGATTTTAAATGGTAGCTAATAGTAGTTTAAATCTAAAAGTATATACCAAAGTAGAAACATTCATAAAGGTCACTTATCAATAAAGGACAGTAAAAATCAGTATATAAATTGACTAAATAATGGAAGTAACTCTGCCACACTTAATACAGACACAATAACACGAGGATACCATTAAAAGTTTACGAACTACAAATTGTGTACAGGACAAGTTAAATTCGTATAATTACTACACATCCCTCGATACTGGTCACAAAGCGTGTTGTTCTTGTTGGAACGCGAACACCTGACCTATTGTATGGAGAAAATTTGCCTTGGTAGTTTAATTCATATTTTATCCTTACTTGTGAGTAAAGAACAATAGCTATTAATCATCGCGGACCAAAAACATGGATAATGAAGGAACTGTACTCAATGAAGAATAGTATATTAGCATTGAGGTTTTCTCATATAAAATACCCTCTGAACGTCCCGGCTAATCACAGACCCATCAGCCTCCTCAAGGCAATGTCTAAACTTCTCGAGAGAGTCATACTCTCTCGAATGCGGAACCATCTGTTTCCAACGGATGGCGATCCTCTCATTATTCCCCATCAGTTCGGCTTTCGCGCTAAACACTCCTGCCCTCAGCAAGTCCACCGAATCGTCGAGTATATACTTGACGGTTTCTATCCGCGTCGTTATAAAACAGTCGCGGTTTTCTTTGACGTAGCCAAGGCTTTCGATAAAGTCTGGCACAGCGGTCTCGTTTATAAACTCTACAAGATAGGCTTACCGGATCGCCTAGTCAGGTTAATAGCGTCGTTTCTCAAAGACCGTACGTTTCGATTTAAACACGAAGGCACGCTTTCTGCACCTCGTCCCATAAAGGCTGGAGTCCCTCAAGGCTCAGTCCTCGCCCCTCTGCTGTACACCGTGTACACCAACGACATTCCCATCCCGCCGAAAGGCGTCGAACTCGCCCTCTTTGCTGACGACACCGCACTCTATACCAGGGGCCACAGTGTTCGGCACCTTGTAACCAGACTCCAAAGGGCCGTAAACGCCCTTGGTGCATGGTTTCAAGAATGGCGCATCGATGTGAACCCTGAAAAGATGCGCATCGCTTCGACCACAAACGCCGTCGTCCCGATGGCGATCCCCACGTTCGAATGTTAGGCATTCCCATCCCCTGGAAGCGCAGTACTAAATACTTAGGCGTCACATTAGATCCGACGCTTTCTTTCAAGCCACACGTCGAAAGAGTTTCGAAACTCGCTCGTCACTATTTAGTCCGCCTAAATAGCATGTTAGGTAGAAAAAGTAAAATGTCCTTCAGAAACAAACGTACACTTTACAAGGTCTGCGTTAGACCTGTCATGACGTATGCCTCGCCAATCTTTGCCCACGCCAAACCCTCCCTCCTGCACAAACTGCAGGTAGTTCAAAACCTCTTTTGCCGCCGGGCCACAGGCGCACCGTGGTACGTGCGTAATGCGGACTTGCATAGAGATCTTGAACTGCCTACAGTGCAACAACATCTCAAAACACTCTCTGAAGCGTTTTTCAAACGCTCCGAAACCCATCCCAATCCTCTAGTTCGTGATTCGGTCTCATATGCTGCTCCTGTGTTAGACTCGAAGTTCAAAGTCGCTAGGCCTAGAAATGCGCAAGCGTACTCATCCACCAGACTGTCACGCGATCTCGAGGCCCTTCTGGCCGCAAATTCTAATTCTAACGTAAATTCTAATTCTAACGTAAATCCTAATTCTAACGTAAATGCGAATTAACTCAATTTTATTTTGCAATTTTTTAATTTTTGTTTTAATTATTGATTTTCATTTTGAGCACCTTCAGTGCTATGTATTAACCTTCAGTGCTTTGAGCACCTTCAGTGCTATGTAATCCCAGCGGGTGACCCCTTCTGGGCCCCGCTAGCGCGGCCTCTTTCTCCAATTGGCCGTCGCTCAGATGAAGGCTGAGTGGCAAAAATGCACGAGCCGACAGGGGGTTTTTAGTGGGTATGGTCCTGGTAGGCGTCGGGACGAGTCCCACATAACTTTGGAATCGCGCCAGAGTATGCGTCAGGGCATTTTTATCCTCCTGCCCTTCCCGCGGAGGGGAACAAAAAAAAAAAAAAAAAATCATATAAAATAAAGCATGAAAAGCTCTAACAACATGATGCTTTATGCCATCATTTAGCAAAATTAGGTCTAGTTTCATTTGCACTAAATGATAATATTTCAATGGTATACATTTTGTATTCATAATATCATATTCATAAAAAAAAATTATTGTGAAATATTTTCGAATCCTGGTTACAGTCTTGTCAATCACGTTGAAAATTTCTTGTAACTTAATGTCATATTTACGGTAAAACACGTAGGTAACTGTTTTGATCTTTCAATAATTTAAGCATTATTACAAATACATTGCAAGTGTTTATTTAATGTCATCAATTAAACCTCTTAACTCATAGATATCGCAGCATGATAAACTTCTCTTTTTCTTTGATGCTTATCTACATATTTCATTTGTTCATACTTTTAAACAAATACACTTATGGATTTGTTACGATGGTAAAATTTGTAACAGAATTGGTAAAACATTTAACAAAACATAGATTTTAAGTTTCATATTAAGAGCAATCACACCATAACTCCAGAGTTACGACTTAAAAAACACATTCCACATGTTACATACACAAGCATAATTTCAAAACAGGTTTAGCTGGAAAACGTTAATTTTGCTAACGAACCAGAATTGAGAGCTCTCACCTTGCTGAAAACACTCAGATTTTGCTTTGCTACGCTCGCTCAAAGAACCGACGACGCGACGTTAGGCTTTGCGCGTCGTGGCCATGTGTTGACCTGTTTACCCTGTCAACTGTTGTTGAGAAGCGAAGTTAAACGGAAATGTAAAGCGATTTTGGTAATATTTTGCGAAAGAATTTATAGTTTATTTATCGTACGTTTATAGGGAAGCTTCTTAAGCCTGTAAATCTTTTGAATTTGTAGCTGTTACCTTTATTAATTGTATGCTTTTTGATACTGACTCGTTTAAAAAAATGATGAATAGGTGTCATCAAGATCGAGACTGAGAAGTTTTTTTTACAATTTTTTTTTATTTATTGAATCAAACACATAAATTTTACATATGAAGTGCTTACTATCTAAAAACCTCGAAGGTTGCACCAGACAGAGCATGGTTATGTCGAGCTTACAATGTTATACATTTAATGAAATTAAAACATATTGGGTAACAATTAAATCAGTTGCATTTTAGGCACTTTTAGTTGTACGATTATAAACAATATCAATTACTTGTATATTAAGTATTACTTAAATGATCCTTCACCATGAATATCATGACTAAGTTAAAATTACATTTTACGCAATTTTGCAAACTGATAACAGTTCTTTGAATGCACCGAATACAGTATCACACTCACCAAAATATAGATAATATAGAATAAAGATAAAAATATAGATAACCTACATGATGTATCACTGACGGTCCCACAAATATAACAAAATTCAAATAACTTTGAACTTACAGCTAGTTATTAAACATGAACTACAAGTTAAATAAAATCGAACCATCAAGGAAGTTTCAAACATAATGAATGGATAGACGTTGAACTCGAGCGCTAGTTCCATACCTGCAAGCGATCGAGCGCTTCAACTCAATATACAATTGTATTTCTAAGAACCACTCGAAAATGTAAATTCTTACGTACTTTAGAACATTCAATCATAGAACTATTTTCTAGAAGTGCACTGTCTCCATTCTTGAACAGAAAATCATATAAAGGACAGGTATTTTTTATTACGAATAGAATATTTCTTCTGTTTGTGGTTGAAGATGATATTGTAAGGATATTGGTTTCTGGTTTTATGCTGATTTTATTCAAGCTGTAATTTAGTTTTTTTTTTGATTATTTTGAAAGAAAAGTTTGATTTCTAGATGAGATTGCCGTAAGTAATTGATTAGTGTGTTTTGTGTGAATAATAATTTTTACACTTTTATCGAGGGGTAGAAAATCAACACATAAAGACATTTGAAATGCTGCTTTCATCAGTTGAACCAAAAGCTTGCGTACAGCAGCTAGCTAATGCTATTTTGATATATGCTATCGAATAATGCTATAATTTCGTCATCATTCATTGTCATCATCACACCACGCTGATTGCTAAAGTTACCTCTTGTTGATGTTTTTGTACGATGCGGTAATACTTAAAATCAATGAAAAAGAGGGTAAATATACCTAACATTTGCCTTTTTGTTAGAAATGAAATGACTCATAGTTATGATCAGTATTTGAAACGGGAACTGATTGTTAACAGTAAACTTTGAAGATAAACCGTATTTAATATTTTTTACTGAGGAAGTCATATTCTTCAAAAGAAACATGGGCAAACTTTTATCTAGAAATTCTTCGGGTGTCGAGTGCGTACTACACGAATGACGCACGCGAATTATTAGTTCATAATTTTGTACTCTTATTTTCAAAAGGACAGATTAAAGATTTGTTTGTGTGTTTGTTTATATGTAATGAGATACCGAACAATTTTAACCTTATAAATCCAGAAATTTTCAAGGTATCACAAGAACTACGCGACGTAACAAATAAAAAGGCACATGTCACATTCGTGTACATTGTATACATTGAAATGCTTCTATTTTTAAATTGAATGACAATGTTATCAAACATTCAATAGTTTTACGAAAATTACTAATCAAATAGTTTTACGATATTCGTTTTAGACGGCCAAGTGGCGTAGTGGGTGGAAGCGTCGCCTCATACGCCGAAGGTCCCAGGTTCGAGTCCTGGTCGGGCCATTCATTTGTCTGATGAACACAGATGTTTGTTCTCGGGTCATGGTTGTTTTTATTTATACATATGTGTATGTTTAACACAAGCTTTGCTTACTTTGGGGCTATAATCCCACTGCAGGGACATTAGCCTCACCCAACTAAGGGGTGGTGGTCCACCACGCTCGCCTACTGCGGGTTGGCAGACTTTTACACATACCTTTGAAATAATTACTTAGGTATGTGGGCTTCCTCGCGATGTTTTCCTGCACCGTTAGAACAGTTGGCTTTACGTGCTTATGCTGTAAACACTCATTGGTACACTTGGCAGTCGCGGGGATCGAACCCGGGACCTTAAGATTGAGAAGCCAGCGCTCTTGTATAGTAAACTAAATATTATTATTATTTTAAATAAATTTTTCTTTTAAGTAGTTTTCCACCCTAATAGTTTTCAATTAATGTTTGAACAGATTCAAAACTAAAAGGCATTATATAGTGAAAGGTTGCGTAGCGAATTTAAAGCCCTCTATTGGCTTAGTATACCGAAGTATGTTCTAATGTACCTTTTATTATTTGGGTATTCAAACAAACACGTTTTGTTTTTGTGGAATTAGTATCTGTATGTTTTTTGCCAATTACTTGTTATAAATTATCATTCGAAAATGTGAAGACTATTCTTAGTGTAGAGGATTCGTACAGCCATTTTGTCGTAAAATAGATGAACTATATCAATTTTAATACTCATAATTGAATAATTAAAACCTTTTTAAATAACTATGTGGGGGGTAGGGGTCGCGGTGGGCCTAAGACCGGAGGGATCTGAGGGGTGCCGCGAGTGAGGGGAACCGCGAAAGGCTTGAGGGAGGGCATTCGCGTCGTAGGAACAAAGTAGAGTGTGACGAGGCCTTCGGCGTATTGCTTCAAACAGTCTGACAGACCTTGTGAAGCCATTAATAACTAAAACACTAAAAATGATGAGTGTGTGGTTAGGAAAGTTGGAATACTGATTCAGACAAGATATTTTGTAATGACAGACACATGCATGTTCATTTTGTGATATCTTTTATGACGTGAGTTATTTCATAAAAATATTCATTACAAAAAATACCACTTTTTAGTACTACTGTTCGCAACACATACTAATAAGTCCACCATTACCAGTGGTTATCGTAAAATCATTAAAACCGTATTATACGTACAATCGAAACTTCAGCTATATTACTTTTTTAGTTCAAGGTAAAAGTTCTCAATTTAGGTATAATAAATCGTAGAACGTAATAAATCTGCCTCTGTATTGCTATAGGTCAAAGTTGGTTACAGTAAATTAACACCATTCTAGAATTATTTATAAATTGCTACAATTTACGACTTACTTATAGAGGTTTAAACCTAACAAGTCCCAGATATTTTTGTGTTTGAAAAAACATGCCCCCTAAACTTATTGTATTGAATTCTGTGCTCATTTGCGGAGTTTATTAGTGTTTTCTTCTTATCGAGTGAGGGGGAGGAGTAGAACCTTTGGTGTCAGAGCTTCTGGACACCCCCCAGGCCCTTAAGCCACTGGCGGTCACCCCCATCCTAGGTCTTCCGTACCGAACGTTGCTTAACTTGACACTTGTTGAGCGACAGTGACAACCGTTCGGCCATGAGCTCTAGTAGTTAAAACTATGTAAAAAATAGCATACTCTGAATTCTAGTGTTTTTAAAGTCAATTATAGGATTCGGTAGATATGGTCATAAACGTCAAACAACTCAGTGGTGGTTAACGAACCCAAGCTTTTTCGAAAAGCGTCCTGATTCCTGTTAAGTCTTGTGATGTATTTCAATGCAATATAATGATGTATTAAATTAAAAATACAATTCTTATTTTCTTTAAAATACGTAAGGCAATTAAAAAAATTTAGGTAATATCGTCAGTACAAATATAAAGAAATTAAGCTAAATTAAAACTATATCTCAATGTTTCTTCTAGGCTTAAATACTATTTTTATCTAGACAGCATACAATATAAAAATGGGACATTGCTAAGATTCAAAAGCTAAAATTATCGCAAAACGTTCCTGAATCCATTTTGCTAAACCTGAAAAATTGCGAATCAAAAATCACGAGTTACCCGAAGACAAAGATAAATGGTGGACAGTAAATTTAAGGTTACGGCGAGCGACATTGTGTAAAGACAGGTTTACACGGGTGAGTAAAGGGACGTATGCACGCAACTGTAATATCAGAATTATTTATTGCTTATAACTAGGTGTCGAGGTGTAAGCTTACGAGTCAACCTTTATTTATTGTTAGTACGTTTTCTTTTACATTTAAGTTCACCGAAATCTAGTTCTAGTTAACTTTTATGAAATTTTTGTCATGTAAGGTTTTGGTTAAGTTTTTAATCTTTTTTAGTCAAGAAATCGGGGTTTCTCTATTACATTTTGATGAATTGTTCGATTTGAACGCGTTTGAGCGAGTAAAATGAAATGTCATAATTTGTATTCCCAAAAAAAAAAAAATTATTCTGAGATTCAAGCGAAGTGTCAATGTACCATCCTCGTTCATATTCAATTCATAATCCTAATTCTAACACGAGATGAAAAACAAATTTACTATTTGTCATAATAAAATAAGTTCAAACTGTAAGTTGATTTTTCATGTTGGAAATGGAAACATTCTTATTATTATTTGACTTATTATGTTTCGAATTAGGAACGAAAGAATTTTTCTGTTCTTTTTTTATAATCATTAAACCCAGATAACTATGCTCGGCTGCATTACAAATTGCACAGAATCTTACACGCCAAACACCGCCATAAACATTAGCTTAACTACATCTGTTCTAAAACTGAATTATCTAATAAATTGGGAAATGAACTTCTTCATTGTTTTAGTCCTGTTTGAAGGATTGCAATGATTCAGTAACTTCATTCGGCCGAGAGGCGTCGCATACGCCGGAGGTCCCAGGTTCAAGTCCTGGTCAGGGAAGATGAACACAGATGTTTGTTCTCGGGCCATGGTACAATTAATAGAATCAGGCGTTATTTTGCGGAAATTCATTGCATTTGTTAATTAAATTAGTTATAAATAAATATATGTATGGTTATTCTATCCCCCAGTTCGCTGTGCGGTCATCCATAACACAAGCTCTGCTTACTTTGGAGCCATACAGTTAGTGTGATTGTGTGGGGATTTTTATTATAACCAATTATCAGATTGACATGACCATTGGTGCACAATTATCATGAACCCAAAAATAAATAATAAAAAGAATAAATCCGCAGACAAACACACCAACTGTATGACCCCAAAGTAAGCAGAGCTTGTGTTATGGATGACCTTACAACGTCCTGGGAGGGAACCCAGAATGAACATACCATAACAAACATCTGTATTTATCACACAAATGAATACATGGGGCTATGAGGCATATGAGGCTGGGCTACTATACGCTACGCTACTTGGTCATCACTAAAATATTCTAGAAAACGAGTGTCAGTTTTTAATAGAGTTAAGCCGTAAAATGTCGCTTGCGTCTTCAACTGACATGTTCTAGTTTTCTAACACTTTTTGATTGGCGATCGGTATGTGTCAAGTGGAAGCGACTAGACACAAAACGTGTCTACGTCTGCGCAGGAAGTGGTTGATTTCAAATTGATTATACGAAAATAAAATATGAACTGGTGGCTCGTAACAAACACAACTTGTTCCTCATAGTTATTTTACAATTTGTCGTGAAATATCAGAACAATCAATTACCGAATATATGAAAAAAAATACAAAAATTTTTGCCGCAGAAATAGTTTTTTTTTTTAATAATACGCCTAAGCTTACTTGGGTTTTGCACAGAAATATTGATGTTGAGTGCTCCGACTTTGTGACGCAATTACTAAACGCATATAACTTGCCAATATCTTCACAAAACAAAGCTATTTCAAAAACTTTATACTAATTGACAGATGGCCACAGTATCATGAATATTGATATCAGTTCAATGCGAAAACGTCGATAAAATCTTGTCGGGTGCAGAAACGGAGCGTTTTGGGGCACCGCCTAAAATAGCAAGCTGTTAATCTGTGACCTTTTGCAGTGGCAGAACCAGGGCCTAATTTATTAAAATTAGTGACGACTCTATTAAAACAAATGAAAATACGCTCAGCCGTGCAGTATTTAAGGCACTTATTTGAATGCCATTTCAGTTCTCTTAATCTTTACTGGGTAAAATGTTCCTTTTAGAGATATCGTGTTAAGGCTTATTACGAAGGTTTTTTTGTTTTTATTTCTGAAATAACCATGTATTAAGTAATTGGCCATTTTCATGTTTATACTTTTATGTCATTTTAAACGTTATTCGTACGATAATAGAAAGAATTTTTCAATGAAGTGTTTAACAGAAAAGTAAATTCTCAGAAACAATATAGATTTTATCGTCTTTTTAATATTTTATGCACCCATGATTACAGATACAATCACATAAATATATTGAGGCACTTTTTATAACTACAAAAACTTAACCTCGGACAAGCGAGTTACATACATATACTTTTTTCCAAATGCGCAGTTTTCAAAGTTTTTTAGCAAAAATATTAAAATAGTTTTGTTTAGTTCCGTAGACCTTAAACAAATTTTAAAGTCAGACAAATTCTGAATCTATTTTCTACAACGATTGACCTAGAAACACTACGTAATTCCAAGATCGTCGAGACGAATGGACGCGTCGCAGTCCCTAGAAATTTGTTAAAGAAACGTCCGCCTGAATAACTAAATTATTTACTTATCGTGCTTCACGTCTGATTTACCTTTTTCCTCATTTTATCAAATTCTTTTAGATTGTTGCTTTATTAAGGGTTTTACTAATAATCTACGATGTTTCCTTTTAAAGAAAAAACAACATCCTGTGATGGACCTCTCATGTGAATCTTGGTAGGTCAGTTCCTAATTTTTTAAGAGTATTTTTTTGTTTTAACTAAACGTGGGGCACTCAGAAAGATTTGAGGAGGAAAAATAAAATTGTAATATAGGTTATATTTTACTATATAAAGTTTCATGCGTCTGAACCAATCTTCAAAGCACATTTTGCAGTCTGCAACAGGTACGTCCTCAACGGCCTTTTCGATCGCAGTGAGCGCATCTTCTGGCGATGAAATAGGTATCCCCTTGAGCTAGTTTTGAATTTTAGGAAAGAAGAAGAAGTCACACAGTGCCAAATCAAGGCTGTAAAGTTTTACCGTTGTGGTGTGTAGGAAGTCCCTCGTCTTGACCGCGGAGTGCGCGGGCGCGTGGTTGTGGTGGGACAAAAGGCCTCAAGAGTCCCGTGTTCGGTCGCTTTTTGGTTTCAGCACCAAAAACTTCTGGCAAGTATTTGGTAGTATACCTCTCTGCATTGATGCTGCTCTAGTTTCTTAAAGGAATTGATACTTACTACCCCGTTAAGGAGAAAAAGCTGGCGATCAACATTTTTCCAGCTCTTCTAGATCATTTCACTTTCGTAGGCGTTGATTCGTTTTTAAACAGCCATACTGTTAACTGGAGCTTTGTTCCTGGGTCATATTGATAAATTTAACCCAAAAGAACTTTGATTGAATCACATTGTCGTAGCCTATTTATTACCCACCTACATAAATCAAATAACACAAGCTGTGCTTACTTTGGGTCATACAGTCGGTGTGTTTGCGCGGGGATTTATTATTATTGTAATGAATTCCTTTAAGTGGCTACCACAATCATCTATATCCGTGGCTTTAATTACAATACGTTTTGAGTTCTTTTCAACTGTCACAAGTTTAATGTGATCCGTTATTATTGTCGTTTGCACATCGATAATTCTATTCTAGTTTAACTGGATCGCATAATTAAAGGCTAAATTTGAACCTGAAACCACTGGATTTACTTTGCCTTTAACAAGTTGGAATCGAAACGACGTGGGACTGCTTCTACGCAAAGCGACCGCAATGGGATTTTAGAGTTTGACTAATTCATTCGTTTCATAGTGTAACCAGTTAGAATTTATCCCTTGAAATTGCAGAACAAATTTTAGGATACCAGACTACTTGACCAGACTGTTACACAAATCAAAAAGTTCTTCTTTAATTTCAAGAGATATGTATTTCTGAACGGGAATTTCATTTTCAACTCCATCATATGCCAGATGAGACGCAAGGTAAACGCCTGCCAATATGAAAGTAAATGCATCTTGTTGCGTTTTTTTCAAGGTGCTAATTTATAGTGGTTCTGGGTACGATCTCGGTAACTGCCAAAATGTACCTACCAATAATGAATTTTACAACTTACGTACGTCTAACTTAACATCGTGAGGAAATCACCCCACCTTAAAAGTAATTTTTTGTAGTATGCATAAAGTCTTTCAACCTGCAGAGGCAATCATAGTGGAAAAGAAGTCCTTGAAAAAGACCCCCAAATAGGTTAAGGCCTATATCGCGCTTTACCACGACAACATTGATAAATCCAACCCCTATAAACTCCATTCAAAACACTTCATGTACCAAATAATCAAGTCCAAACAAAATGTATTACCTAATGGCGTGTACTAAACTCTCCTTCGCTCACTCGTACAACTTAATATTGCAACGAACTCAGCGAAACTTGCTCTCAACAAGTGTAAACATAATTTGTTCATTGAACGTAAAGTAACAAGGCATGACCTTTCTGCCAACATTAACTATGAATTCCAACCATCATACGTAACATTGTTGCGGACAAACCTCGTGAATTATTTAAATAGGACACACGGCCCCAGAGCTTTTAAATTAAAACTCGAGAGACTTTTACTTTAAATTATTTTTGTTGCGTTTAAAAGGGCATTAGGGATTAAACCTTTTCGTATAATGATTGTTATAGTTTGTATAATGATTGTATAATAATCGTTATGAGATATTTGTAAGTGACTATTAGGGCACTTTCAATTAAGACGTCTCGTGTCGGACCGTTGCGGGGCCGGAACGGTTCGGTAGTCAACCTGCACACGATATTTTCATACAAAAAAGAGTGCGCAGTGCAGCAGCGGTTGGACGCCGCCGGTGCCGCCACGCACAACAACAGGGCGGTAACATCGCGAATGCCACATCCTCATTAGCCATGGGTCAGTACACATATTATACTCAAGAAAAGCGTCAATAACATACGAACACATTGCAGTTCCACATGCTTTCAATTCAGACGTTTGCTGTAGGACACCTGCCATCACGCAGCCGACTAAACGTCCAAATGAAAGCGCCTTTATTGAGAATAATAACAGTAGTATAACGTTTAACTTTATCTGGGTATGTAACGGTTCTCACGCAAAGATACGATTAGGTACAGTAGTCAGGTAGTGTTTGGCTTTTGTGATTTTTCAATAGTGGATTCAATTCTAATTACTTTTTTTCGGTATATTGTTAGTTTGTTATTTGTACTCTCTTATCTTAAGTTTGATAGCTTGGGTCTTGTGGTAAATTAATGAACACAAAGATTTTTGTGTAAATCGCCTAAAAGCTAGATGTCGATATATTTAATTTCATTCTAAAATTAAGCTATCAAATATGTAACAAAACAGATATAAACCAAATAATACAATAAAAACCATATTTGTAATAATATAAGAAGATGTTTTCATCGTTCATTCATTTTCAAAGTATGTCGGATATTTTATTTCATTTAAAAGAGAGAACACTTATAAATGAGTGTTATTTTATTTTAACTAAACTAACTGGATTCAACTTTAATTAATCGCTGTATTTTGGAGTATAAATGAATCGTAAAACTCTGCATCTAAATTCTTAATTTATACGGTTTCGAGATAAATTTTAGGTACCTGTTGTCAGGCAAAATGAAATAGAAGTAGTATTCATTGCAAAGTATTTCTGATTTTTGTTTTCATTTCTTTACATTACCAACTTAAAACCTGGTACGAGCCCTGGCGACAACCTAGCTGGGGTCGTGTGGCTTATTAATTGAAATGCTTGTTTAATATACATGGCTTATACTCTTTTATTAAGTTTTTTGAAAGGATCTTGAAATGATCCGCGCGGGCGCGTTAGTGATAATTGTGAATATTCACAATGACCTAGCCCAATCATTTGGTTTAAACATTTTAACTTTACATTGAAATTCAAATATACTATTGCCCTCGCAAAAGTATGAGCAAGCCTTATTCGTGGTCTTAAGGCTAACACACTTACATCGTATTGGATTTTAAACATTTTAACGGACAATAGAAAACACCAAATGAACAATAAAACGGAACTCTAAAAACCTTAAAAGTCCAATATCTTAAAACGGTTTGGTTTGGGTATGTTGTTTCTTGGTAAAATAATTCATTATTGGTAACTTCAACCACCTAAAGTATCTCAGGTGACTAAACCGGTGAGCCTGTATACCAGATACCCGTTCCTAGGAGTTATTGACGGAATAGAACCCCCATAACTTAGTCACGTTTATGTCTAACTTTAAATTTCTAATTTTAAATTTTCTTACTACTAGGAATACCAATTTTAAACACTAACATTTTCATTTCCAACCTGAAAGACTCACGCATAAGATTTTGCAGCTTCTTAACGGTTTTGTCCTACAACTTCTCAAACCAAAGGTCACATCAATTTTGAATCTGTGTGGGCGTCAACTTGCTAGAGCAAACAAAATTGAAAAACATTCAACTTTATGTAAAAATAATGTCAAGTTCTTGGCCAAGAGTTCTTTCTTGTTCTTGTTATTAGGGCTTAGTTGTTGGAGAATTGAAAACATCAATAAGATTTTAGCTACGGCTTTTTAACATATCTATTGGAGATAAAAATAATTGACCAAAAACAAAGTGAATTTCTAGTTATCTGATGCATTCAAGGTACGGCATACCTATTCGTGCAACGTCGTGTTTGATCACAGCTATATCATTCAATGGTTATAATGTATAAATGATTTAATTATGGAACTAATGAATTAAAGATTTAATTTTGATTGTTTTAATTTAATTTTGATTGACAAATGTTATAAACAATAAAAGGGGATTACATACAGGGAACGAATACGGGAAAGGGGGACACATACACTACAGAGTGAACCTAAATACAAATTCATACATACATATTTTGTCGCCCGAGTGGCTTAGTGGCGTAGTAGCTAGTAGCCCTGCCTCATATGCCGAAGGCCCTATGTTCGAGTCCTGGATCGGATGGGTCCAATTCATTTCTGAGGTGAACAAATTGATGTTTTTATTTATATATGTATGCTTGTTATGGGTTCCCCCCTAGTTTTCTGTTAGGCCCTCCATAACACAAGCTCTTTAGGCCCACACAGTTGGTGTGATTGTCTGGGAACTAAAAAAATATTTATTATTAAGATTTGACATGCTGGCATAGGTCACATTCATGTATTATAATGGATCAGCGAAGCGCGATATAACTAACACTTTTAATATTTCATACGCGGACTTTGACATTGAGTGGACAGTTTGAAATTACCTACTTATTATTGTTATCTATTTAACTTTAAGATGTTAAAAAGTGCAACGCCATTCTACGAATTTTAATAAATATTACTGATATGCCATTTTCCATCCTTGCAGCGTACCAGTACCAGTCTTTGGGGCGAGTGGATGGGAGTGATGCATGGCGATGAGATGGAGTACGTCTTCGGTCATCCCCTGAACATGTCCCTGCAGTATCATACTAGGGAGAGGGACTTAGCTGCCCACATCATGCAGTCTTTTACTCGATTTGCTCTTACTGGGTAAGTTTTTTTTTTATTTTTCTTTATTTTTTTTTAGGGGCTTTTAGTCATAATTCGACTATGTCAGTACCGGGTAAGTTAATTGAAGCTGTGCTAAAAAAGTATTTTGAGAATATCGAGTCAAAAATGTCGGGAAAGTGGGAATCATGTTTTGTATTTATTTCACTTTATTATTTGAACTTAATAATACAAAATAAATGTGGAGCGAAATAAATTCGACAATAATAATAAGATACTGATTCATCCAAAAATTATGATTGCGCACACTCCTATTATAATGGTTCTGTTTAAAAAACATATTTAAAAAAACAAAGTGTTTATATATTGATTATAATTGATATATAAGTTTGTATCAATAAATGGCTCAATAATGTTTTGCCATGAACTTTTATTTCTGTTGATTTAATACTAGGTATTTTATTTATATTTGTCTCCTAATATACAATATACAAAAAATACTTCACAGTTTTACTGGCAACACTTGAGATACCTTTCTGTTTTTTTTTTTTGCAAAAATTGTCTAATAAACTTTAAAAAAAAAATTATATTCTCCTCATGGAGACGTTATTTATTTAAAAAATATACTAAATAAAATTGTTATGTTTAGTATATATCATAATCTAAGGCACTTAGGTTTATAAGAAATTATACCTATTATGCTTTTATTTGACTGATCTTTTTCTGAAATAAAAGTAGCCTATGTTACTCCTTATAAAATTTGAAATCTGCCAGTGAAACTCCCATTAAAGCCGTTTTGAAGTTTATCTAAAGTTTTAACAATTTTATTTATTCGTAATATTCAATATTTATTCAATTTTATTTATTCGCAGCAATAAGCTAGTTTTTTTTCGAAATGGACAGTTTATTTGTGGCCCTATAGGCCTTTTAAATTTCACCGGACTTAGCAATGAGCTAGTATTCCTGGTGGGATCCTACATTTATTTTATATTATTTATTTTTATTTATTTCATTTTTTTTACATATAAGAACGAGGAACTAGATTTAGTTGCATAGGATAATTTGAAAGAATTGCATAAATAACATTGTAATAGATGGAGTAAAGCTATGTGAAAATATGAATCATTAAAAACCATCAGATCAAACGTCTTAATGTGATTCGTATCTTTTTATAAATGTGTGTACAGATTATATCTGTGTGGTCATTTGTTTAAATTTAGTAGGTGTTAATGACGTAAGAAAATGGATAAAACTTGCATCTTCAGTTATAAAAAAAAAAATCGGCGCGTGTCGCCTGGAACATTTGAAACATTGAAACTATTACGTATAAAACATTTTTATTAATGAAAAATATGCATCAGTATGTCAAGTAGCCCTTGTCATCAATAAAAAAATCTTAAGTTTTATATTTGACCATACCGACCAAATGTTTATGTAGATATCTTTTTGCCAACTAAACCTTTCAACAAGTGTTTCTTTAAATCTAAATTTTATTCCTTAGCAAACCCCACAAGCCAGACGAGAAATGGCCGGTGTATTCACGCGCCACGCCCCACTACTACACCTACACTGCCGACGGGACTAGCGGACCGGCCGGGCCCCGCGGCCCGAGAGCCTCCGCCTGCGCATTCTGGAATGACTTCCTGCATAAACTTAATGGTACATGTCTATTCGTTTAGTTCTTTATATCTGATTTGAAAGCTGTGGAGGTATAATCCAAACAGTCAAAACTATAATCGAAAAATGTTCTCACATCAATAGTTCATCGTATAAGATTTGATTAAAACTAGTTTAAATATTTATGTATTTGTAAAAAGTTGCGATGGGATTGACATATCAATCTTGATAAAAAAAATTATTATACATATTAATTATTTAGTATTGTACTACATGTGAACTATATTTTGAGGTCTGAAGTTCTAGTACCAGTATACAACGTTCAAATTTAGAAGATCCGTTTGTGAAGAATAAATAGCAAGAAACTTCACGAAAACCAATTTTTTAAAAGCAAAATTATATTAAAACCAAAAAGGGATATTATAAGTTTAACGTGTGTAGATGTGTTTCTGTCTGTGGCATCGCTGATCAGTAACAAATACACCGATTTTGATGCGGTTTTTATAAAATGCTGAAGAATTGATAAAGTTCTTAGCCATGTTTGAAGATAACTGCTTGAGCCGTTCAAAAGTTACGCGTGCTTTTTGCCAACAGTTAGTTTTTTATTTGTGTTTACAAAAAACTTGATTTTCTAAATAACTTAAATAACTTTTTTTTTAACAAGTTTCTAATTTAATTTGAATGTTTCTTACATATTGTTATATAACACACTATTTCTATTGAACAATTTTGACGTGTTCCAGGAATTTACATAAAGTTGCTGACAAATTGTACAATGAAAAAAATTTCATCCTTTTTTCAAAAACTTATACCAGAGTTTTCAACAGCATTACAAACATCCACTTTGAAAAACACCATCAAAAAGTTCCATCTTAGAGAGACATGAATTTCCTCTACGAATACACTTTTAAAATTTATCCTATTTTTCAAATTTCAGAACTGGAGCATGTACCCTGCGATGGCGCAGTAACCGGGCCCTACAGTAGCGTGGCCGGCACTAGTCTGCCCATCGTCCTGCTTACAACCCTTGCCACTACTGCAGCTTTGTAAATGCTACTGGTCTGGACTATACTCTGAACTGTGAAAGTCCATAGGTAGAGGTAGAGGGAAAAAGCTTTTCTTGAGCTGCTAGCTAACGGTCAAGTCATTTGTTACTGAATGGATAGTATGCAGAAAAGAAGGAAAAATTGATTTTTGGTGATAATATCATGTACCTACACTTATCGTTCTGTTTTGTTGAAAAGTATAGCACACAAATGCTTTCGAATTGAAGATAGAACTGTAGGTTAAATCAAATCAATGAAAAGTTTTATAAGTGTTGATCTAATGAATGTGAATTAGCTAGCAACTCATGCATTGCTTGAAATTCTATTTAGACTGAGTTTTAGTGAACTCGTAAATATAATTTAGACTGAATGTTGCAAAGTTAAATGTTAGACAAAAGGGATGAAAAACGCAAGATGGACTTAAATTTTGAAATTGCGAGAGAATTAGAAAAAATGAATGGTAGGAGATGGATAAATAAATCATCTCGATCAATGTATTAGAGAAATGTATTACTTAGAAAATATCTATTTATACCTATTTATTTAAAAAAAATTAAAAGGTGGAAATAGTAATTTAGTTTTTGATGTTCCTGTACTTGATTATTTGATTTTCACTGTTGTATGTCGGATATTATATAATTAAATGATAGTAAAATACGATATTTATTGAATTTCATGTGTATATGGATATTAGTAATATGATCATAACGTTGGCTTTGATTGTTAAAGCAATGCTTTCACACACGACTTATCACTACCTAAACATATCAATGTGTGCCTCAGCTTGTATAGAAAATCAAACATATCTTTATTAGTAGAAATTTTTAGAATTTTATATTCATATTGGAAATTATAAAAATTAGGTGTGTATACTTGGTGACGAATTTTTATCTATGTATATTTAATGGTTATATCTAGGAGGCTATCAAAATGTACCACTTGAGAATCTTATGACTCTAAATTCTTATGACTTCGAATGTGTAGTGTATGTATTTTGTAAATAAGTCCTTAAAAATAAGTCGCAATGTCCTAATATAATGAAATATAAGTATAAATATACACGGAAAGTGCACAGAATAAAATATATAGGTATATAATTCGTTTTAATTGTAAGTTAAAATATGTACACGATAAGTCTTATTCACGCATCAATTAAATTGATAAATATACGTATAAATGAAGTTATCAATACTGCGTTTTACAATAAAAATATTCCGAGCAAATTTTTTTATAAAACTGTCTAATAGATACAGAAAACTAAAATATACACTATTTACTGTCCTGTCCTTGAATGGCGAATTAATTACGCCTCACCAACTTAAATGTAGCTTACAAAATGCTTTAAGTGGAAAATGTCTTATGAACTTAGAAAAATTTTATAATTATTAAGTCACTTCTTTAGTGATAAAGGAAGTTCACCGTAGTTACTCTACAATTAACACATAAAACACAATTTTCTTTGAGAAGAAAAAACATAGTCTTGAATCTAGGAAATAAAGTTATAATTTTTTGCATAGTCAACAAATTTTTAATTTTAGTTTCAAAGTAATTTTGATCCTAGAATATGAGTAAATACACCATTAATTATCATACCGTTTTCTTGATGTGTCCTGCACGGTGTTCAGTGAATTTTTTACGAGATAGGCCATGTTTTGTTGTTCCAATATAATTGATTGAAGTCTGGTAATGGTTGATGAAATTAGATTCTAGTAAATCCTGAAAATAAACTAGTAAGTAAACATACTGAGAACGCAGTAATTTTTATAAACTTTGATTGAAAGCTGGATAAGATAAGATCAAGAAGATTTAATAAGGTCTTTATACGATTTTATACACGTCTCACTTTAGGTGTAACGTTCATATATAATTAAAAACTGATATTGCTTGATAACCCTAGATAAGAATCGTATATATTTGTTGTTTAAGGTACCTATTCTAAAAAAAAAACATTTCTGATTCATAAAAGGCATGTTCGCAAATTTAAATTTGTCTTGCTCCATGAAATCATTATCATTAACTCATATTTTTTGTGGTCGTTCAATATAAATTCCATGAAACAAATTTCAAAACACACTCTGGATTTCAATAGTCTTGCTTTTAATTCAGCCTTTTTAAGAAAACACGGAACAGTCAATTAGTCATTTTGTAACATAGCATCTGTCATAGTGATTTGATCCGTATTGTGTTATAAAGTGGAAAAAACATTCTCTTACTTAAATAAAATTCGAAATAAACAATTTCAAAAGTACTATGTAGTTTTGTAGTAAATTTTAATTTGATATTATTCACATTAGTTATATTAAGGAAAAATATGTTAGCGGTCTGATTGTAACTGAATGTCAAATTATATGTTGTGTATACGTTGAATTGTATTAGATTATTGCCTTAGTGTATACACTTTATAATGCACCGTTTTGCTTGAATAATTTGAATACAAAAATTTAAAATTTGTCTGGGATAGCTTTAATTAGTTTAATCAATAATGATAAAACGATATGGATATATCAAATAATACAAAGTAAGTAGTTGGAGCTTTACAATACAAAAATGAAGATGTTTTTAAATTATTATTGTAATTTAAGGTTATTAAATGGGTTCTACGTTAACCTTTTATTGTTGCAATCAAATTATTATTTCATTGAGAATTCCCAAACCTGCAGTTGTTTAAAAAAATAAATTGGCCTAATTTCTTTAGGATTTTTTTTACCAACATTCAAATTTAATTATTAAGCCTTTTTTATACCTTACCTCTACGATGATTATTATATATTTAAATATAAATTACTAATTTTATCAGAAATATTAGTTTAGATATAGAACCGTTTAGTAATGGTTAAATCTGTGTTAAAATCATGTATGTTAATCATGTAGTTTAGAGATTTTTTAAATCGATGTTTAGAAAATGCGGAGGCATTTATATGGAAATATTATTTGTTAAATGTCAGAATATAAGGCTTGCTGTGTTTCGAAGCAGATGTGATTTATGTAGAGCCGCTTTTAGGTGCTAAACACACTATGATGTATAATCTATGAATGCACATTTTTTTTAATGTCCTAACGTTAGCTTGAACTTCAATGAATAATAGGAGCTTTTTCGTTAAAGTTAGTAACGGATACTATTTTTAAAGGATTATTAGAAGCAAGGTTTAATATCTTGGTATCAAGAAAGTATCGTTCAAAAAACAATTTTCACCTGTAATTTAAAATGCAATTTTTTTAAGAATTATACTATACAGCTCTTTAGTTATGCTCGTTTTTTAATATATAACGCATTTTATTCAAATAATAATGATATAAGTTCAAGCTAAAGTTATACTAAGAAACAATGCGATTGACGTCGACAATATAGCAAAAGTTATGAATAGATTTCACTATACATTCCGTAGTTTTATGTGTTCATTTGATAATCATTAAATATTATAGACACTTCGTATTTAACTTGGAAAATAATATACTATGTCCCATAAATATACAAATATATTTATGTATATATATATATATACACTATTAATTTATAAAACTGTATATTTTGTGCTTTTTATTCTGTATAATATCTTAACTGTATTTATGTATAAAATATGTAATTTAAAGTTAGTTAATGCTTTATAATAATGAATTTTTGATTGCAAAGTAATTAAAATTTTAACGGGATTCGGCATTTGCATTCGAAAAAATAGTTTGTACAGTTGCACTATGATTTTTTTGTAGTTCCGTAAATTTATCCGAACTACTTGTACCGTAAGACAATAGTTTATGATGTTTGCTTTAAAAATTTTGTCTTTATTCATAAAATTACTCAATAAAACTTAATAAACTGGAGACTTATTGTTATTTAATATTATTTTCATTAATTCATTTTTCATTCCATTTCATTATTTATGTTGTATGGTAGTGAAACTACGCTGTATAAGTAAGTACACCATACCTCTTCACCTTTGAAGATATAATGTTTTATTTTATCATAAAAAAATACTGACACATGTAATAGTTGATAAGTTTAAGTCGATTTTTTTACGGTTTATTGTTTTGATACAAAACAACATGATAGACACTTATATCACTGCCGGAGCAGTGACTTGTTACCTGGTTTATTTTCAGTCAAAATAATTACAACATACGTGAGTGCTGTGACAGCTGACTTGTCCGGAAAAATCTTTCTACTTCCTTGTTTGTTCAAATAATTAGAAAAAGCAAACCAGCAGGCACATAAATAACCTTACTTTTGCTGAACCTGTATTGTGTTACTTGACAATGACAAATAATATATTAAAAACAAATGTCCGGAATATCCGCAGCCTTAGCTTCCATAATAGTTCATGAGTTTTCAGAGGTGTTCAAATATAATATAAATAAATATAATTATAATAAATCTCCAAACATTGTGACGACAAATATAAACTTCATTGATGGTAAAGGCAAAGATAGCGAGGAAACGAAGGTATGCGAAAGTTCTGTCAACTCGCCTGTGGCAAGCGTGAATACAATACAATACAAATATAATAATTATAATAACATCAAATAGTACACTACATATAATTAAAAACTCACATACATCTCAACAAACACACTTATACTTCGTCATAGGTTACTTGGTATATGCCCGTCCCTAGGCAGGTAAAACCGACGATTGTCGAGTAAACAAATAACTTAACAGAATAATAATAATAAACCCCCAGACAAACACACCAACTGTATGGCCCCAAAGTAAGCAGAGCTTTTGTCATGGATGACCATATAGTGAACTGGGGGGGGGGTACCTAGAATAAACATACATATATAAATACACATATACATACAATACAACCAGTGAATTTAAATCCTATTGGCACCCGGTCTATTTTATTTTAAGTTAAGCGAAAATGTTCCTCCATTACTATAAATTTCTGTTGGATTGACATACAGCAATTTTTTAACCCGAGTTGGCTTAGATGTTTCATTCAGATCCACGCAAGTCGGCCTTAGAAAGTGATAGTGGTATTGGTAATGGAGAGTACTCGACTCTACCAAATAATTGTACCAGGTAATTGAAATAATAGAAATTAAAATGTACTTTTGTTTTGAACTGTATTAAATGCCATGACTGATGCGAAAAAAAAAAAATAAAAAAAACAAACACGAAACTTTTAATGCAGTTGACTTGTTTCTCTCATGCTGCGACACACGATAATAATCATTCTACAAATCAATCAGAGTAGAATACCATCAGAAACAATTTATAATACTTTTCTAGAATTTATCTTAAATACCAGCAACTAAAATGACCTTACCATTAACGGACTTACCGACTAAAACCTTTTTTTTTCCCCTCCACGGAGAGGGCAGGAGGAATTAAAAAATGCTCTTACGCATAATCCGCGCGCGCGATCGGAGTTATGTGGGTCTCGTCACTCCGAGCCTACCAGAGTCTATACCCACTAAAAAACTCCCTGAATGACTCGTGCAATTTTTTCCCACACAGCCTTCATCTGAACGACGGCCGATTGGAGAAAGACGCCGCGCTAGCGGAGCCCAGAAAGGGTCACGCGTTGGGATTTACATAGCACTGAAGGTGCTCAAAGCACTGAAAGTGAATTCATAGCGCTGAAGGTGCTCAAAATTAAAATAAAAATTTAAAATGAAATTAAATAAATATTAAAGAAGTTAAATTAATTCGAGTTAAGATTAGAATTTGAATTTGCGGCCAGAAGGGCTTCGAGATCCGATGTCAGTCTGGTGGAAGAGTACGCTTGCGCATTCCTAGGCCTAGCGACTTTGAACTTCGAATCTAAGACAGGAGTAGTATAAGAGACTGAATCTCGAACTAGAGGATTGGGATGGGTTTCGGAGCGTTTGAAGAACGCTTCAGAGAGTGTTTTGAGGTGTTGTTGTACCGTAGGCAGTTCAAGATCTCTGTGCAAGTCCGCGTTACGCACGTACCACGGTCCGTTTGTGGCTCTGTGGCAAAAGAGATTTTGAACTACCTGCAGTTTGTGCAGGACGGAGGGTTTGGCGTGGGCAAAGATTGGCGAGGCATATGTCATGACAGGTCTAACGCAGACCTTGTAAAGTGTACGTTTGTTTCTGAAAGACATTTTACTTTTTCTACCTAACATGCTATTTAGGCGGCCTAAGTAGTGACGGCCGAGTTTCGAAACTCTATCGATGTGTGGCTTGAAAGAAAGCGTCGGATCTAAGGTGACGCCTAAGTATTTAGTACTGCGCTTCCAGGGGATGGGAATGCCTAACATTCGAACGTGGGGGACCCCAGCGGGACGACGGCGTTTGGGGTCGAAGCGAATCGCAGAACTCTTGTCTGGATTCACATCGATGCGCCATTTTTGAAACCATACACCGAGGGCGTAAACGGCCTTTTGGAGTCTGGTTACAAGCTGCGGGACACTGTGACCTTTGGTATAGAGTGCGGTGTCGTCGGCAAAGAGGGCGAGTTCGACGCCTTTCGGTGGGATGGGAATGTCGTTGGTGTAAACGGTGTACAACAGAGGGGCGAGGACTGAGCCTTGAGGGACTCCAGCCTTTATAAGACGAGGCGCGGAAAGCGTGCCTTCATGTTTAAATCGAAACGTTCGGTCTTTGAGAAACGACGCGATTAACCTGACTAGGCGATCCGGTAAGCCTATTTTGTAGAGTTTATAAACGAGACCGCTGTGCCAGACTTTATCGAAAGCCTTGGCTACGTCAAAGAAAACCGCGACTGTTTTATAACGACGCGGATAGAAGCCGTCATGTATGTACTCGACGATTCGATGGACTTGCTGTGGACAGGAATGCTTAGCGCGAAAGCCGAACTGATGGGGAATAATGAGGGGATTGCCATCCTTTGGAAATAGATAGTACCACATTCGAGAGAGTATGACTCTCTCGAGAAGTTTAGACATGGCCTTGAGGAGGCTGATGAGTCTGTGATTAGCGGGGATATTGAGAGGTTTACCCGGCTTGGGAATGCCTATGACTGTGCTGTCAGCGAAGCATTCGGCTTTCTCTTCGAATTCAAACGCAGTAGTGCCATCGGGACGAGTGAGAGGAGGAACGTGAGAGGCGGTGTCTACGCGTAAGGCTCGGGCCATGCTATAATACGCTTGGTGGGACGGAGAGATATTCGCCATGAGATCGTTCATCTGAGTGTCTCGGAGTTCCGCGAGGCAAGACCTGACTTTACGTTGAAGCTGATTCGCAGCTGTTCTATAGGCGGGCGTGGGATATTTCTTGGCTCTCCGAAGAGCCGCGTTTTTAGCTTTAATAAGATTGCTAACGGCTAAGGGAAGCGTGGGTTTGCCGAGCTTAGCAACCTTTTCGTTGTCACTGATGGCTGAGTTGATAGCATCAGTGAGAGAATTTACTAGTGAATCAATTTTATCCGGGCTATCTAATTGTTCGGGAGAGATCGCGAGTGGAGAGTTCGGGGCCTCTAAGGCTGAAACTAACGTATTTTTAAAGCCTTTCCAGTTGGTAAAGGTCTTAGGAGATGAGATGTTATCGTTCGGCGGTCCTAGCACGAGGGAAACGGGGCGATGGTCGGAGCCTAGGTCATCGAGCGGTTCGATAGACCTTAGATCAAGATTGATTCGCTTGATAATTGCAAAGTCGAGGATGTCAGAAGAGTAGGACGGGTTGTTGGGATAGTGAGTGGGAGTGATGGGGGATATGACGTCTAGGTCAAGGGAGTTAGTGATGTCGAGGAGAGCTGGTGTTAGTGGATAGGCACGTCCAGTCAGTATGTTTGGAGTTAAAGTCTCCGAACATAATGACTGAATGGCCGAGGGCGAGAATGGCCTCAAAGTCGCTGCGGATTGGTCTGGTACCACTAGGTATGTAGATTGAAGCTATGATGATGGTCGGATGACCAGTCATAGCCAATCTACACACAGTGGCTTCCATGTTGAGGATAGGAGGGGTAGGGAGAGGACAGCAATGGAAGCCTCTTTTGTAATATATAGCGGTGCCGCCGAAACCGTCGGAGTTGGGCCTATCGTTACGAATAAACGCGTATAGCGGTTCCCCTGGAGGGGTTTGGAGTAAGCCATGTCTCCTGGAGAAGGAATAAGTGAGGTTCTTTGTTCTGAAGGAACAGTTTAATCTCGGGAAGGTTGGTGTTAAGGCTACGAGCGTTAAAAGATACTAGGGATAAGCCCTTGGGTTTAATACGACTGGACGCGGGATTCGCGGGTCTAGACATTATAATTTACTTATTTACGATTTTATACAAAAATATAAAAAATAATTTTATAATGAACTTAAAAGCGAGTGATGCTCGGCTAACGCAAATAAATGCTCTTGAGGAGAGCGGGCGGCTCGCAGTTTGCGTGCGAGCACGGAAATTTCGTTAATATCGACGTTTTGAATAACGTCGAACACGGTCTTCATGTCCTCAGCCAACGACGACTGAGGTGCGGATGATGGAGTAGGACGCGGCCCTACGGAAGCTACGGGAGCTGGGATGGGTCGGGAAGGTGCAGGCGGAACGGCCGGACGCTGCCTCCAAGACAGAGCCTGAGTAGGCGTCGGCTGAACGGGCTTTGCTTCCGGGGGACCCCGGTTGCGCAGCGGCGGGAAGTGAGCGGGAGTGAGCGGCGGCGCCGGTTTAGGCGCGGCTCTCTTAGCGGTGGAGCGCGGAGCGCGCGGGCAACCCCTGTAGTTAGCTGTGTGGCCGGACTGACCGCACAGCACACAGGCAGGGATTTGAAGTGGATTCGAGAGTGCGAGTGCACTCCTTCGTTATGAGCGGATCCAGGCACTTAACGCACCTAGGGGGAGCTGAGCAGTTAGCCGCTGCGTGGCCATAAAGCTGGCAGCGGTGGCACTGCCCAGGGTGACCACGGGGGTTGGGACGCTCGACGGAGATATTTGAGAGTCCGCAAATTGTGCGAGCCTCTCTAAAGATCTCCCTCGAGTTGGGAGTATTCGACAAGATAACTAAAGCTAACGGAAAGCGCCTACCGCGGTAAGAGTGCATCTTGTGCACTGCTTCGGCCGGGAAACCCTGGGACTTAAGGTCCTCGAGGATTTCTTCATTCGCGAGCTCGAACGGGACGCCCCGTAGTACTGCGCGGATCTTACGCTCCTCCGGGAGGGCGTAGGTGTGATACGCGATTTGTTTTAAGGAAAGTAACCTGGTGAACGCGCGGAAGTCGTCGACGGTCGCGACCTGAATTTTGATTGTTTCGCCAGTGTTGGCGGCTTTTAAGTAATTAATTTTGTGCTCTTTGCACAAGTTAGAAACCGCTGTCCAGCGCGCTTTTTCACGGAGGAAGACGGGCGGAGGGAGCTGAGGCTTCGGTGGGACGGGAGCGCAGCGCGACGCTGGCTTCGAAGGGACCGACGGAGACGCGGTCACTTCGAGTGACATGAGCGGCGCGGGGGCGGGTGTAGTAGACACCGGGGTTGGCTCGGGTGTTGAAGACACCGCGGCTTTTTTCGAACGCTTCTTAGAGCATTTGGCAACTAACTGGAACGCGGGCTCAGGAGAACCGGTTAGGGTGGCGGCGACCGACGAAGCTTCGGACGCGGCGGAGTCTGAATCGCTCCCGGGAGCGATACGCTTCCTGCGAGATGAGCACGAGGATGAGACCGAGGCGCAGTCCATATCGGATGGAACGGGAGACGCGGGAGAGCTATACACCTGAGGGGTCTGGACATTAGAGGCCTGAGGGGCCGGGGACGCAATAGATGCCTGTAAGGCCTGCGTTAGTACGTCAGCGGGTATGCTTACGCCGGACGCAGCGAGCGCCTGGGCGAATGACCTAAGAATATTAATAAGGTCCATTGGAGGGCTTGGAATTACAATATGTAATATATAAATATATAATGTATGCCTAGGTTCCCTAGCAAACCTAGCACCTATTTATATAACAAATGCCTAGGATTCCTAAATAAAAAACCTAGCGAACCCTATCGGCAAACCTCCCTACCAGCGGTAGGGGGGCTGGGCAGAATAACTTAAAACTAACCATAGTACGCCGAAGGCCGCTACCTAGAAACCTAAAAAAGGGTACGCAGGTAAAGAGTTGACCGCGTTAGGGTCAACCTTTACCGACAGAAAGGACAAATACACACGAAAACACACAGATATGATAAAAATAAATATGAAAAAAGGAGAAAAATAAATAAAATAGAGAAGAGAAATAAAATATAAATAAAAGGACTGGTTCAGTACAAATTCGTTGTCACCGTTAAGTATCCTTTGTACTGAAACCAGACTACTTACGCTGGGCACAACACTGCACTCAGCACAAGCACAACACAACTTAGCACAGCACTTTGAAGACTAAGGGGCTTAGTCTCAAAGAAAAATCGCACTTCGATAGCACTCAGAGGGAGTAGAAAAACCTTGAAAACCGTAGCACGGAACCAACACGCTAAACTGTGACGTCAGTAGACTGAGCGCCACGGAATATCGGGAAGGGACCAAACAACGGAGAACGGGGTCTTGCACGTCCGCACTGGGCGGCGATCGGAGCGAGAATGATCTAGGGTCATGATCAATAACTAGGTAAATACCTGTAGGCCAATTCTCGTAAAAAAAACCGCGGCGATGTCGTAGCGACTTGACCGTAGAAGTCACTTTCGTATTCTCATCCGTCGATTGGACCGATTCTAAAGTCGTTCTGAAGTCGCTCTACCGGAATATCGCTGAACCGTATTCACATCCTGAATCGACTTTCAATCGTTTCAAAACGATATCACAATGGTATTCTACTCCTACAAATGACAGTTAGTTCGATCGGATGTCAACGACTTAACGTCAAAATAAGCGATCCAAAAGTCATTGAACAAAAGTTCATTTTGCGGGACGTTTACAAAGAGAGAACCGCTAATTTTGTGTTTTGAACAGGCTAAAAATGAGCTTAGAGTTAGCGTTTTTGTTGCTAGATATGCCAGAATTGCAAAAAGCGAATAAGAAGAAGTGTATTGAGGTTCACAAGATGGAACGCATTCACGATGCCGGAGAAACACTTCATCAAAACATTTCGTCTCACAAAAGTGTTGGTGCAGAATCTCAATGATGTAAAGAAGGAAAACGGGATTCTTTGTCAGTAAAAGATAAGGTTAGTAGGTTTCTATTCTGCTAGCCCACATTATTTGTATACCAAATTAAAACGTAAATATATTAGTTTATGATGATATATACTAAGGTTTACATATTAGATAATAATATTGTAACCTTAGGTAGGTATAACTAATTGAATAAAACACTTTTTAAACCTTTCTTTACAAACTGTTTTAACTTAGGTTACCTACTCAAATAAAAATAACCTTGCATTAGACATCTTCATTTTTATTGGAATAATGTTAAACATACACTTATGGTCTTATATTAATTTCAGATTTTTACTGGTTGCCTGTAAGCTACACTGCAGCCCAGAAGTTTCTGGCCAAGTGGTCAATGCTTGAACAGTATTAGCTAACGTTGCAAACAGTAGGCCAATTCTCGTAATAAAAACCGCAGCGAGGTCGTAGCGACTCGACCGTAAAAGTCACTTTCGTATTCTCATCCGTCGATTGGACCGATTCTAAAGTCGTTCTGAAGTCGCTCTATCGGAATGTCGCTGAACCGTATTCTCATCCTGAATCGACTTTCAATCGTTTCAAAACGATATCACAATGGTATTCTACTCCTACAAGTGACAGTTACTTCGATCGGATGTCAACGACTTTACGTCAAAATAAGCGATCCAAAAGTCGTTGAACATAAGTTCATTCTGCAAGGCGTTTATGGAGAAGAAAGTATTACATTTTTGTGTTTTGAAGACGTTTCGTGTTAAAAATGAGCTTGGGGTTAGCGTATTTGTTGCTAGATATGGTGGAATTGGAAAGTCGGCGCAGAGAGCGAAAAATTAGAAATGAATTGAGGTCTGCAAGATGGGATGCATTCAAAATACCGGAACGAGACTTTGTGAAAACATTTCGTCTTACCAAAGTGTTAGTGCAGAGTCTCATCGATGAGCTCTCTCCGTTGATAACGAAAGAACGGAGTCGGGATGCTTTGACAGTAAAAGATAAGGTTAGTCGTAGTAGTCTTCTTCTATCCCACATTGTAAACCAATTCTATATAATAACCACTAAGGTTTACAATATTAGAACATCGCATTGTAATCTTACGTATAACTAATTGAATGAAGCAAATTTAAAATGTTTTAGGTACTTGTGGCACTAGCGTTTTTTGCATCTGGCTCATATCAGACTCTAGTTGGACAAGCTTTTTATAACGCAGTTTCCCAACCAACAGTCTCAAGAGCCGTGAGACAAGTCACTATGGCATTAAATTCGCCTAGAATTTTCCACAAGTACGTTGTTTTTCCAACAACCAGTGAAGACAGGGATAAAATCAAACTAAGGTATTATGATAATTGCAATTTACTAAATACTTTCAAAATGTTAACATAAACTCATAAATTTTTCAATATTTTTCTAGCTTTTATAGCAAATACAAAATGCCAGGGGTTATTGGTTGTATAGATGGGACCCATGTCGCTATTTCGAAACCCACACACCATGAGGAACGATATGTTAACAGAAAAGGATATCATTCTCTTAATGTTATGATAGTAAGTGGTAACGACATAAACAAAGATTTATAAAATGTATTTATTTAAAGAAATAACTTCATTTAAAATTTTCAGCCTGTGTACATTACATACATTTCTGTGCAGCGAAATTTTTTGTTGGTATAACTCTTGCTTTATAAACAATTTGTTTTTCAGATTTGTGATTTGGATCTTAATATTCTGTGTGTGGATCCTAGCCATGCTGGGTCTACTCATGATTCAACAGTGTGGAGCGATCACCCTTTGCATCCATATATGAATGAAATATACAATAATGGAGAGATTATATATTTGCTTGGTAAGAATAATTCATCATACATGTTTGAAACATTAATAAGAATACCATATACTTAATATACCTACTTATACATTTTATGAATATTCTAACTACTCACATACTTACTGTGATATAAGTGTATACTGAATCCTGTGTATTTGATATATATGTCTTTATAACAGGTGACAGTGCATACCCACTGCGCAACACTCTAATGACTCCCTTTTTAAACGCAGCTGAAGGCTCCCCCGAGGAACATTATTACAGGTTTCGGCTAGGAATGTAGTTGAGCGATGCATAGGAGTATTAAAGAGTCGTTTCAGGTAAACTTTATTTATACTTCAGGTTACTCAAATTTAATAACCTCGGATTTGGAGATCTGCATTGTTATTGGAATTATGTAAAACATACACTGATGGTCTTCTATTACTTGCAGATGTTTACTGGTTGCCCGTAAACTACACTACAGCCCAGTAGTTGCTGGTCAAATGATCAATGCTTGTGCAGTATTGCACAATCTTGCAAATAGAGCTCGCATTGCAGTTCCAACACTTTCATTAGAACAAGAGATGGAAGAGAGAGAAAATCAATATGAACATAGTGTGGCAGAAGAGAGTTTCAGAAATGAAACGGCTAATATTGAGGCTGTTGCTAGACTACGTCGAGTGAATGTTGAGTTACAGCAAGGCAGGATGGCCCAGCAAGCACTCATTCAAAGATTATAGATGGAGTTGAATCATCATAATTAGTAGTTTGTTCAGTAAACAGGCTTCAAAGTTAAGTGTTCATGTGTTAAAAATAAAAAAGAGTCACTAAATTATGAAATGGGGTTTTATTTATTTATTTACAGCTATCATGTTTAAAAATATTTACAAGGGCCCAAGCTGCATTGGCCAGACTGTTCATGGCTTCTACTTTTTTGTTTTCAATTTCATTGCGCTCCAGCTGCGCTTGGTTTAGTTCGACCTTTGCTTTTTCTATATTTGCTAGAATATTTCTAGTCTTTTCTATCTCATTATCTCCTGAAAAAAAAAGTTTGTATTAAATCATTATTAGTAGTCATTAATAGTATATATGAATACATAGGTAAATGTGAGGTATCTTACCTCTCAGTTGGTTGATACTCAAACTAGGCTTTCTTCGTTTACTGCCCGTGCTGCCCCTGGAAGTAGATGGCTGTTTTCTGAAAGACACACACAGAACAGTGGTTATAGTATCATACAAAATTATACATATTAAATTACAATAATTAAATAATTATCTTACATATCTTGGCTCTGCTTACTCAAGAAGGTTGCTGACTGCTGCTCACTAAAAAATATACATAGTAGATGAATAGATAAGTTGCACAAAAATATAACATGAATAGATCTTACATATCTTCGCTGTTACTTGCTATGTCTGATGCATGCCCACTAACAGAGATGGGTGTTGACTGCTCCTCTCTTAAACAAGTTAGTTGATTAGCACATACTTGTCATTCTTATCGAATTTAGTACCTAACTAATTTAACATATATACTTACACATTATGATATATACTTACACACTACAGCCTCAACTTGAAATAGCTGCATGGAGACAGAGTCACTCTCCTTTTCTGATGTAGGTTGTGATGGTGTAATTTGGCTGTAAAGGAATATAGAAATATGTGTAAAGAAATTAATAATTGAGGTTTAGATGCATACATATTAACCAGTGAGAAATAGGTACATACATTACATCACCTGGCTCACTATAATCCTGAAGTGGGTTTTGACGGACTGGTAAATCCCTAAATTGGTCCGGCCCTATGATTTCACATAGGCGTTCTTCTAAAGGAGTAAGCGTTGGAATATCTACGGGGCCACCACCAGTCTTTCGCAAGCTTTGAGAAATTCTTCGGGCCTTATTTTTGACACGACATTTATAATCATTGTAGAACTGAAATCAAAAATATTTTTTTAAAACCTACTTACACTGGAGTATAAGCACATAACTACTCGTATTAAAGTACTCACTTTGTTCCATTCTTTGGCTGTCCTGTGGCCGTCGATGGTTTGTGAGTTTAACACTCCTGCCAAATCTCTCCACAATTTTGAGCTTAAGGCTCGTCCCTCTTTAGACCGGACGCGACCTAAGGCCAAGTCCTTATGCCTAGTCATAAAATCAATAAGCATTTCCAATTGTCTTAAAGAAACCTGCTTTAGAGACATTTTATGTATGTATGTACCTATTATTATTATTGTTTTATTGCAATCAGCTGTTGTTACTACACAATAACTGTTTCTTCCAATTTCAAGTATTAGTATAATAAAAGTATTAATGAAATTAAAGCATGTACCTATTAATCTTTTGAAAACAAACAATTTTCTTTAATCAATTTGACAACAGTTGACTTTGACAGAAAGTCTGCAAAGCCATGCAGATCATTAGATTACTTGAACTGAAAATCGCTTATTTCAGCATTTATTTCTCTTTGGCTAGTTGGAGTAGTTATTCTTTAAATTTATTTAATTTATTACATGTTAAACTCCGTATTCAGAATTTAAAAGATGTTATAATTTCTTGGTAGTTCAGTGATAACTTGAATTGGCAACATCTTGTGTCACTCGATTTAAAAATCGTTCAGTTTCGATCCTATTGAGTTGAAGTCCTATCGAAGCGCGTCTGAGCAATACGTGAATACCGATTTTGGATAGAACTTCGATCGAACGACTTCTGCACTACAGCGATATGTCAATTGTCTGTTTTTACGAGAATTGGGCTACAGAGCCTCGATTGCGGTTCCAGTACTTCGTGAGATGGAAAATCAATCTCAATATATTGTGGCAAAGGAGAGCTTCACAAATGAAGCAGCTAACATGGAGACTTTTCAAGGACTGCATAGATTTCATGTAGATCTAGAACAACGCAGGCTGGCCCTACAGGCAGTTATATAGACTATAAATGGGGGTGAATAGTCATAATAAGGTCAATCTTTAGACAGAAACAAAAAATGATTGTGTTATATCAAATCTACCAATAATTACCAAAGAAATAATTACCATGTGTGTGGAGCCATAGAGCTAAGTGTAAAAAGTGTAAGTGTAACAAAAAATTAAAACACAATTGTAAAATATACTATTTGGTTTTATTTAGCTCTTAAAATTTATATTTACTACAGTAACAAAACAACAACCCAAGCCATAAACATTGGTCTAAACTGCAACTACAGGTGCTTCTTCAAATTGTTATCACTGAAATATTATAATATCAACAAACCAATTAAAAATAACATTCACTACACAATAGCTTGTTAAAGCAACTGGCAGCTTAGTGAAAACCCTAAAACTTGTCAAGCCCTATAATTTCACAAAGGCGTTCTTCTAAGGGACTAAGTATCGGAACATCTTTGGGGCCATCACGAATCTGCAAGCTTCGTGAATTCTTCGGACCGTATTTGAGAGCCGACATTTTAAATCGTTGTAAAGCTGCAACCTACACATTGTTCTATTATTTCGCTGTACCGTGTCCGTCGATGGTTACTCCTGACAATTTTGAGCTCAAGTCTCGTCCCTCCATAGATCGAACACGACCGGGCGACCTAGGGCTAAGATTTATGGAATCAACAAACAGTTCGAACTGTCGTATAGAAGCTCGCGTTTGATATTTAAATAAATAAGTCTTTGAACAAGAAATTTCTACACAAGTTTCTTGCTTTTGAATAAAAATAAATAATAAACTTATCGCCAATTTGACAACAATAAACTTTGACAAACAATTTGATGGCTGAATCGAAGACAATGACGTTTATCAAGATGCGAATTATTCGGTCAATTGAAGTGAAAAATCGCATTTTTCAGCATTTATTTCTCTTTGGCTAGTTGAAGTTGGTTGGAGTAGTTATTCTTTAAATTTATTTAATTAATTACATGTTAAACACGTATTCAGAATTTAAAATATGTTATAGTTTCTTGGTAGTTCAGTGATAACTTGAATTGGCAACATCTTGTGTCGCTCGATTCAAAAGTCGTTCAGTTTCGATCCTATTGAGTTGAAGTCCTATCGAAGCGCGTCTGAGCAATACGTGAATACCGATTTTAGATAGAACTTCGATCGAACGACTTCTGCACTACAGCGATATGTCAATTGTCTGTTTTTACGAGAATTGGGCTACTGAACTAAGTAATTATGAATTACCTGTTTTTTAGGTACAAATTATTAAATAAAGTGGAGTATTAATTCTAAAACTAGTAGGTATAGTAACAATTAAATTTGCAAAGCGTAAATATTACATAAAATGTGTTTCATAATTCTGGTCACATTATAAACATTAAAAAAGAATGACAATACTAATACCGACACGAAAGAATAAAAAAATTTACAACATAAAAATAAAGTTACTAAACATTTTGGACACATTAATTATCTTATTTTAACACTATTAATAATTTCTCTGTATCTTCGTAGGACATACTTAAAACTGATGCTCAGATTAACCGTTTAGTGTCGTTGAAGTTAGGAGGATATATGCCAAGTTTGGTGGTTAATCTTTTATATAGAAGTGGTCCTAGGAAGATGTAAAATCTGGAATAAAATGCAGTTTTTGTGCTTTGAGGACAAACAATGTCAAGCCGTCTTTTGTTCGTTATTTTTATGCTATAATTATGGGTGCTATGGTGTTTTAAAATTGTGCTCATTATAAATAACTGCTTGACTGTCAGTACTTTACAATCTTCATAGAGAATTTCAGTGGAGTCAAGGAAATGTCGGAAATGGGGAACTTTCAAAATTGCTCTTTGTGCTCTTTCAATGTCAATGTACAGTCCGCCTGATGGGCAAACTGCACAGGATAATTTATGTGACAGAGGAAAGACCTAAACCCTAGTGAACCTAAACCCTACGAAGCCTAAGTCATCAGCAAAAGATATGATTTTACTATCGTTTATTTCCAGTTTACAAAGTTCCCACGCTAATCTTAAATGTATATTAAGAATAGCGTGGGACCAAAAATACTTCCTTGAGGAATTCTATATTCAGTGTTAACTAGGTCAGAACTTAGGATATTTCCAATTTTTACACATTGCGAACAATCGTGTAGGTAATATGCAAAAAGTTTATGTTATGTTCCCGTTATACCTAAATTTTCAAGCTTATTTAATAGAATAGGAATGTAAACTGTGTCGAAAGCTTTTGAGAGGTCTAGGAAAATTCCCATAGAGTTCCTGGACTACGTGGTAAGTAAGACCAAGAACCAAGTCGGCAGTCGACGGCTTGTGCTTTAAACCGAATTGTGCATTTGACAGAATGGACTGTTTCTCCAAGTATTGAACAAGTGTGTTTTTTATATTTTTTTCTAAAACCTTTGAAATGACTGTTAATAGTGAACATGGCCTAAAAATAGTAGTTTCATATTTTTTTTCCATTTTTGTGAATTGGAATAATGACAGCTTTTTTTGTTACAATAATGACCTACTCCATTATGTGGGGAAAGTAAAAAAAACGAATTCCAAATTTATTAATTTAAATAGTTTTTTGCAGAAATAATCAGTCAGCGCATTTTTCTTGTATCATGCATCACATAGCAAATAAAAAATGATAAACATAACAACGACAACAAAGAAACAACTACTTACCTAATGACTAATACAAACTTAACAACATGAATAAAAACATTCGAATTCATGTGGGAAGTGCCAATGGCTAAATGTAATAATCTAAATGTTAGGCTAATCTAAATGTTTTTTGTAAGGGTTTATAGGTCTGGATGTTTCAAAGAGCTTTATCATTGGAAAGACTGCTGCGTGCGTTAAAAGTTAACATAAAACATTGATATTATAGTGTCTTGAAAAAGAGGTCGGCTAAATGTTCATGTATTTTTTACACTGTTTACAATTCAAAAATCACAATAAATTGGACTACCTACCTTCACCAATTTGCGCTTACAGCGTCATCTATTTTTGGTGAGCAAATGCATAAAAGTCGTTAGACCACACCTGCCATGACGAGAATTTGAAATAGCGCGTAGGACTCGAGTTTCAATTAGAACAAAAATTAAAAAAGAGATGGCGCTTGTTAAACAAAAAACACTTCTATAAAGAGGTTGTTTATTGTTTTTGTCAAATTGTCTTTCGAAGTCTTTGTTCATCTTAAAGACCGTTATAAATTTGTTTTCGTTAGAATGTTCATGATAAAGTAGAGGAACAAGTAACAGTGTACCGCAACTTAGGATTGTTTTCGATGAAGAACTTAAATTTGTAAAATGCGTTACGGAGTAAACTGTATTTTAAAACTAAAAACTTTTATACAAATTTCGTAATTTTCTTAGTATTCAGATGGGGTATACTTTGTGAAACGCTTATAATGTCCAAATTGAATGCTGTGATGTAGTAATATGCCCCTGTCTCTTGAGTAGATCGCAGGGTTTGTTATAACGTGTACAAAACGCGCGATATTGCTTCTCTTTCCCACCACGGACACATTCAACGCATTGTCTGAATCGAGAATACTAGCTAAAAATAAAAAAAGTAGACAAAAACTATATACAGCGTGTTTGTTTTTCGACATAACCCACTCTGAAGACCTAAATACTTATTCCAAGAATAACATTTTTTCTCTTTCTTCAGAAAATACAGAACCAGAGCTTCTTTGTACAATACTCTAACTCCACGGAAAGGTCGATGGCTTTTCGTGGCAGTTTTTGTTACCAAGTAAGTAAGTTTTTTATATTTTTATTATATTTATTTAGGAAAACGTACACCATTATATAAATACATAAAAAAATATTACAAGTAGGTGGTTCACAAGCCAATTAAGTTTTCACTCTTAATTATAATAAATATTGGGTAGATAAAATAAAAGTTAAGTTACAATTTAAAGTTATAATAAGTTATAGAGAAGTTAATATAAAGTTTAAAAGCCATTTTTATTTAAGATACTTGATGGTAGATATGAATTTGTGAGGTTTTAGATTAATTATATCTAAGGTTTGATAATTCTGGTTATATAAATTAAATGCTCTAATAATAAGCGATTTTTACATTTACATTATCAAAAAATGTATGAAATAGAAATTAAATATAAATACAAAGAATTATAATTTAATTAGTCAAAAATTGTCAAAATTTGATTTTACAGTGGGGATTTAATGAGGTCTTCATTTTGAGTTCACAGTCTACAAAAATATCTGAGGTGCTTGACTTAGAATGCTCGTTGCAGTGCCTTACTGCCCTGGCGAGTGGAGCATTATAGCCTAAGTTTGATTTCGATGCTATAGAATGTAGAAGGTTGAATCTAGCTGCTCGGGGTAATCTAGTGGGAGAAGAAAAAGTTAGTGAACTCAACAGATTAGGTGAGTCAATAATATTGTTCAATAATTTATAAACAAACATGATATCGTACATGACTCTGCGACTTGTAAGGGAACTTATTTTAAAGTGACTCAATCTTTTCTCGTAGTTATCTAATTCTTTAGCTAAGTTGTAAAAGTATGCAAGGTGCCACAAGAATCGCTTCTGCACACGTTCAATACGTGTTTTATGTACTTCATAGAAAGAACTCCAAGTTACACTTCCATGCTCTAAACCGGAATGCACTAAAGCGTTATACAATAAAATTTTGGTAAGGGGATATTTAAAATTTTTACAGTTGCGTAGAAAAAATACAAGACTCTTAAGTGCTTTAGACACTAAGGACTTGATATGGCTGTTGAAACAGAGTTTTGTGTCCAAAGTTACTCCAAGATCACGTATAGTACTAACATTCTCTAAAATACTGCCTTTGATATTGTAGACCGGATTGATAAAGTTTTTTTTACGTGTGAAAAAAATTGCTTTACATTTGGTTACATTGAGGTTCATATCATTGTTTGCACATCATGCATCCAGTCATGCAGATCGTCCTGTGAGAGTACAACATCTTGGCTCGTTTTGACAGGCCTGTAAAATTTCAGATCGTCTGCAAATAGAAAGCGATTTCTGTTTTAAAAGCATTGGGCGATATAGTTTATAAAAACGTTAAAGAACAGCGGACCAAGATGCGAGCCATGTGACACACCCGAAGAAACTGAGAAAAACTCTCACCTACAACCGTTTCCCACCACTGACGATTTTCTGTCACTGAGATAAGCCTTGCACCAACTTAGAAATGGTTCGGCAATGCCATGCAAAGCAAGTTTTTGAATGAGGACGGAATGGTTAACCTTGTCAAAAGCTTTACTAAAAAATCTGTATAGATGCACTAGCAGAAGAACGTCGATCAAGAATTGTCGAGACCTCCGTAACAAAGGAAACCAGATTCGTAGTAGTTGATCTACTATTCACAAATCCATGCTGATTGGAAGAAAAAAGACATTTGAAGTGCCAGGATAGTATTGGGTAAAGAATTTTCTCAAACACTTTGGCAAACATGGGCAATATAGATATTGGTCGATAATTTACTATTAGAGGTTTGTCTCCGTTTTTGTGTAAAGGTATAATAAGAGCTTTTTTTCCATATTTTAGGAAATGACAGTGACTTATTGAAAATTAAACAGAGCGGATGTGCCAACGTTGATGCGCATTTCGCTGCAAAGTCAGTCCCACTCCCGCACACTTAAAATGGTCAAGTTTTTTTAAAGTCTTATAAACCTGGTCATCCCTGAATTTAATAAAAGTCTAATAATTTTTAACCTGTTCAGTACTATTGCTAGAATTCAATGGATCATAGAAGGCTCATCTTTCTTTTGGCAATATGCAGAGGCAAAGCTTTCAGCAAACAGATCGGAGACATCTTCACCAGAAAAGGCAGTTTTGTCATCAAGAAGCATTTGGGAAGGAAAGTTACTGTTGCCCGTTTTCTTGTTTTTGACATAAGACCAAAAAAGTTTTGGATTTGATCGCAGATTTTCTTCCAAGGATGGTAGAAGTGAAATAGGATTGGTAGCAAAGCGCCATGAGTTTCGAGCACCTCTTTTTAGCCAATTCAAAACATAGCCTGTCACGTGGATTATTCTTGTGCTTTCGAAGCTTTGCACGGTATTAATTTTTTTCTTTTAAGAGATTTCGTAGCTCTGTAGAGAACCAAATGGGACATTTCTTTGAATGTGGCTTGGATTTTGGAACGAATCGTGATATTACGTCGTTGATACTGATGATGATGCTGATGAAATTCTGTGGCCATTTCATCCACTGAGGTGCACATAAAAAACTCAGTTTTCCAATTTATATTTTGTAAGTGTTTTGACAACTTAGCCTTCGTGGGCTGGTAAAGTCGAGTGGCAGTCCTCATGTAGTGAAAACTGAAGAGGCGGGTGTAATGGATCAATCACTGAAATAGGCGATAGACATTCTAATAAATTATCAATATGTAAGGTGCTAAATATCAAGTCCAGTTGCTTATTCTTGTTGTTAGGAATACAATTGGATTGCTTAAGCCCATTAACTGCAGCAAAATCCAAAATCAAATTAGTATATAAGCTGGTAGTAGTATAAAAGTAGTATTAAAGCTTGTGATGGGACCGGGCTCATTAGAGTCTGATTTGAGTTTCCAGTCTATAGCGCTCATATTAAAATCACCAGCAATAACAATATTTTGATCCGAGCTGGAGTCAAACACTTTGTTAGCACTACTTGTAAATTCTTTAAGAATATGTTTTTGAATGGGAGGGGCAGATAAACTCCGCGAATATAGAACTCCTGCATTTTAACACTTTTACACTTATCCAGAGATCCTCACAGCTAGATTCAACATCTCATGCGTCGAGATTGAAGATGCTTAGCTACAGCGATAAGGATTCCGCCACCAATTTTTTAACTATGAAAGCCACTCGCTTCCCTGTCTCTTCTGTAGATTACATAGCGATTGTCTAATAGTTCAGAGTCAACCACAACACCACTATTCAGCAACGTTTCTGTCAACACATAAATGTCATAGTTGCTACAAACCATATTATTAAAAAATCTACGGTTTTAGTTCTTATACCTCTTACATTCTGATAGTAGATATTTATCATAATAATAAACAGACCTAGTTTATAGTTAAAGAAATTATAAATACAATTATTAAGAGTAAAAAGTGATATACATTTTTTAATGAAATAAAGCAAGGCTTCAAATTCAAATCGTCACCCAACAAAAAACATTAAACGCAAATATATCTCGTCAATAGAATGTCAAATAAAAGTAGCGAGAGGTAATTAGAAGTAAAATAATTATTTCTTTGAAAATTAATAACAGTTGAAAGATGTTAGCTGTTAAATCTCATAAAGTATGTACAATGCTACCATTCGAAAATACTATATTAACTACCTTATTTTAAATTTAAAAACAACGTTAATAATAGAAAAATAAAAATCCTCAATAATCGAAAATAGCAATTTGGGAGAGTGTTTGAGAGAGCTTACCCATCGAATTATTAAGTAAAATTTGCAATATAAATCACAAGGTCGAACGAAAGGTCGAATGAGTAAAGGTAGCTGTGATTACTAACTCAAAAACTCTATGTTATAGATATTACTGGAAAGAAACAGAGCACACTCAAGGAAGTATTTTTACATCGTCGGTTTTGACGTGGATGTAGCTGGCGGTTTCTGATTTTCTGACAAACACCTTCCCGTCGCCCACTCACACGTACTTGTACTGCAGCTCCTTGGCGCTGCGGCGCGTCGCGGCCTACAGAGACTTCACCTCCGGGGTCAGGTGCTCGCTGACGTACACTGCCGATTTTTTGTTACCTCCGATGCCGAGGTGGCTAGTGTTTAGTTTGTTCGCTGGATTGTTTTTATTATATTTAGCGACTGCGGCGATGTAGGTATCCCTCAAGCGGCGGCTACTAAACCGTACTAATATATAGAACGAGGAAGCTATTGGTGACTATTTTAGCTATTCTACTACAACACTTCACCGAAGCAGCTAATTGCATTACAGTATTGCAAAGATTTTCACTTTTATATTCCGGGGCACACTGAATTTCTTCGTTATTAACTAGCGATAATAGTTCTTGCCGGACAGGTTACGGCATGTAGCACGTAGTTGTTGATAATCTTGCTTTAACTCACTAATTACAGCGTTAAGATTATCGTTATCCGTTTTAATTCTGTCAAACTCTGCGCTGAAGTAAGACAGCGACTCACTTAAGTTAGTTACTTTAGTTTGTATATCACTTATTTGATTATTGAATTGTCTACTAAGCTCTTCTCTTATGATTTCTGTAATGTTTTCGGCTGAAACACAGTTACAATTATTCGTAGATACAGTAGTTCGCGGCTTAGTTCGTTACGTGACGTTGTCGTGAGGCAATGCAGAGTCCGTGTAGATTGCTATCGTAGAGGTGCAAGGGGTAGCGGTAGTGCTCACGGGAGTATTTGAATTATCGCCGTGTTTCGGTTCTTTACACCGACAAGAAGGACACACCCAGTGATCTTTAAAGCTTTTCGAGAATCCACAAAACTCCTCCTTACTAAAGTTCATGCAGGAATAATGATACTTGTCATTGCATCTATAGCAGTTTAAAAAATGAATCCCTCTTAATTGATTAGGACAGCCAGCGCATTTAGCTGCCATATCGCGGTAGAACGTCTTGTTTATAGTGCGAGAATTAGAAATACTTAATAGTCCGAATGTTTCCTTACTGTATTTGCGGGGTATGGTAAAGCCTCCACGCACCTACGTTGCATGCGTCACAGTAGTCTCTTCGAAAAGGGCTTATGCGCCGCAAAATACGCGGCGCTTACGCTCTTTTATAAAACACTTTTAGAATCACAGAACATGAACTTTAATTGGAGAAATCAGCACTGTTGTAGGCAATAAGGTTCATTCAATATTAATTCACTTTAAGTACGAACACTCCGATAGTTAATTTCACTGATATAAACATTAAGATTTTAACTATTTACATCTTGAAACGAAAAAAAATCTGGGCAAAACAAAAAGCAATGTTTTTTGACGGTTCACGGTCCAAGATTTCTCAAGAGGGTCCAAGTTATTTTATGAATATGCGACCGGAATAATAAATGATCATCCAAAAACACTCCCAAGTTTCTCACCTCAGTCACTCTATTAAGTGCTGTGTTATATATGTTGTATAATTGTGATAAATAGTATTTTTTTTTCTAGAATATGAGATATCACAACATTTTTTATGTTCAAATATAATTTGTTACGCAAACAGTAATCGTAAAGAGCAATTAAATCCTTCAGAAGATCAAAGCAGTCCATAATAGACTTAATTGTATTTTTTTTTTGTGTCATCTGCAAACAATAAAACTTTGGAGTTACCAAAGCAGTTTAAGACATCGTTAATAAATATGTTAAATAACAGTGGGCCGAGGTGAGAGCCCTGTGGCACGCCCGATGTAATAGGAACAAAAGATATTGCATATCCCTTAACCGCAACAGCCTGAGATCGATCCCTGAGGTAAGATGTGAGCCAACGTTGTAGGTCACCGTGTATACCAATTTTCTCAATTTTATTTATTAACAGAGAATGCGAAATTTTGTCGAGAAGTCGGTATACACGGCATCAACCTTGTTTCCTTTCCATCAACCTTTACTCATGTACTCAATGATTATATCCAAAAATTCACATACGTTAGTTTCTGTGGAACGTTTATTAACAAAACCGTGCTGTTGTGTAGTTAACAGCGGCCGGATAGCGGAAAATAAAGAGTCGTAAATAATTTTCTCAAATAACTTTGGCAAAACGGACAGTTTGGAAATACCTCTATAATTCGTCTAATCTAATTATATCATGTTTATTACCGCTCTTAAAGATAGGTACCACAAAGGAGCGTTTCCAGACCGCAAAAATTATACCACTGGATAGAGACAACCCAAAAAAGATACTTACAGGGAAACAAAGTTCTTTACAACAATTTTTTTGAAAAATAGAATGAAGGTCATCCGAGCCGCTACCCTTATTTGCATCGAGGCGACCTAATAACGAGGCGAATAGTTTTCGACAATATATGGAGAAATTTTAACGGAGGTAATCAGTGTTTCATTAGCTTCCTGTGTCGTAAAAGGTACACAGTACGAGTCTTCTTCAAAAACTGACTTAAAATATACACTGAAAAGAAGAGCAATAGATTCACCGTCGGAAGAAGTACTTTCGTAATGCAAAGTATCGGGGATAATGTTGTTAGACTTTTTTGATGTAATGTACGACCAAAACTGCTTTTGGTTCTTATTTATATTATTTTCTGTCCTAGATATAAATGAATTTCAACACGATTCAATTGAATCTTTGGTTTGTTTACGAAGTTCAGAAATTTTTTCATAGTCACCTAATCTATTATAGCATTTACATATTTAAGTATTTTCTAATAAGTCTTATTAAAAGTGGCAAATACCAAATCGGATACTTGTTGTCCTTGGCTACAGTTTTTGAAGGGATAAACTCGGCTATTATCTGGTTAATAAAAGAATATAATTTTTCAACTGATACATTAATGTCACTGGTCTTTAGAACATTTCCTCAATCTACCTCACTAAGAGCACTCCTTATTGCATCGTAATCGGCCGCGGTGTACCTGCTCACAACGCGCGGCGCGGGCCGCAGCTCGACGAACCCGTGCGCGCAAGCGTGCACGACACACGCAGTGCCAGGTGGTGTCCGTCCAAAAGTGCTGGAAAATTTTACCACCACCCATAAAGAATTTTACAAGTCGTAGGTATGTCATTTAGGAATAAGTATATGTAAATATCTCATTCAACAACAAACTTGCCTTGACTAGCGAAAACCCACTTGTTTTTTTTATTTTATTTTATCATGTGTTTTTTCATAAAAGTATTATCGAGTATATATATTATTCCATTTGTTTATTCTCGAATGATAGAGCTTAAGGGAGAGTCCGCGTAGGTTCTGATCGCCAAGTATGTATATTTTTGGTTTAGTGTGTAGGTTTGTCTTTGATTCTGTCAGGATTAAGATTTTATCTGCTTGTGCTGGTTGAAATGAAAGATTTTTATAAAAAGTCTGCGTTTTGTTAAATTGTTCTTCTATAGATTTATTTGAAATAATGTGAGATTTTCTATTAATGAGTGTGATATTTTCTACTTATGTGTGCTATTTTATTTCTTACTGATTTTTCTGCCAATAAATTGTTTTTCTGGGTCTGCACTGGGGTTTTACCTAAAGACTCTGAGACTCTTTTTAATAAGTTAATTGTTATATTTTTTTCTGTCGGCTGGAATTTCACGTCAGTCAATTCGGATGTCAAGTTTGTTATTTCATTTTGTGCAATATGTAATTCTTCTTCTAATTGTTCTATTTGATATTTTAATTCTAAAGTGTCAGTTGAGTCTAGAACATGTACATTTGGTTGACTTTGTGTGGTAATGTCAAGCAAAGTAGAGTGAATGAGTGAAATATCATTGGTAATATTCAGTAAAGATAATTCTGAAGCATTTCTTTCTTCATGCTATAAATATATTCTTCTTTCTATATAAATGACTTCATTTCTACATTTTCCATTTTTAAAACTTATCATTTTCTCTTAGCGATCTCTATTTGTCAAATAGCGGAAACACACAAGGTTAACTCGATGTCAATAAGTTTGTGTTGTACGCCAATAGATGGCGTTAATCGTACCAAAGGCTATATATATATATTTGGCCGTTATCGATATTTTTGAACTTAAAACCTTAAAGTAGGGACGTAAAGAAAACAAAATGGAGACCGTGATTAAAACGGAGTTCAAAACGTAAGTTGAGTTTTAAAAATAGAAAAATTATGGCTTTCTTGTAAAAGGGGTGTTTGTCTACCTGAGTAGGTAGATCAGCAATATCTATATTTTTATTTTTGAGGCCGGTCACAGCAATATAATTAGAAGGAAAACAACATGAAATAGAAATTAAGAATTAAAACAGTGCACGGCATGCATGTCGTTACAAAGGCTGGCACCGACGTACTTGGTAGACACCCCTTTTGCTTTATCTATCTTACGCTTTGAATTCGGTTTCTATTTGTTTAATATTCAAGTTATTACACTGGCTGTTCTTTCTCTTTATCCGGGACACAACCATGTAAACGTGATTATTACAATTGTTGAAAATCCTAAACTGTATTGTCATACATATCACATTTATTACAAAGAAAATCTTTAGAAACCACTTCAAAACCTTGCAATTTTAAATTTTCTTCGGCTTTGTACTTGTCACAAACTGTGCACATAGTGGACACGTTATGGTAATATAAAATTGATACAAAATATTTTCGGACAATCGATAGTGTATATGACATTCTAAATTATGAAACAAAATAGCGCATTAGTCATGCCTCTTTAGTTTAGTAATGTCGCCTAGACACCACGTAGGGCCTTGTAATGTTATAGTTAGTATTTATATTGAAAAAAGAACGCGGAGAAGGCAAACTACAAATGTTGTGGCTAAAATCGAAAACATTGCAGGCAGGTTACGCTGTGGTGCTTGTTGAAATATTAGGGTGAGCTGTATTAATTCGTGAACAAGTAAATTTTATCTAATAGAATCCCCTCGTGCCAATCGTAGCATTAAAAGAACAAATAAAAAAAGATTTATTGTTAAATAAGTATTTTTTTAGAATATTCGTTGTGATATTAGAATATAATAAATATACTTAACATTATGTTTAATCAAATCAGAACCAATTATCTAGGTCGCTTTATCGCTAAACACGATGTCTTTATAACGCTGTATCACTTGGCGTGCAGTGGTTTAAAATGTTTCAAAACAAATTTTGTATAAAAGCGTGTTTGTTCGATTTGTTATCTATCACTTTTCAGTTCAACTACACTCTGAACTTTAATCTTAATTTGACAGTGTTTTAAAATAGTGTATATTTATTTTGGTGATAGAAATAGATTGTATTGATAGATAGATTCGATACGTTAATTTCACACAGGCAGGACCAATGGTTTTAACATACTTCTCTCACAGACATACAGACAAAGATAAGAATAGGTTTCATGACAGCCTTAATAATCCCACTGCAGAATACCAGCGTCACCTAACTAATTTGCGTTTTCCGTAACATATATTTAATTTAAGAATTTATCCATCGCAAACATAGCGTACTAATCATGGGAGCGCGTCGAGCGTAGGTATTTGTTCGCGGTCTGGGTGTTTTCTATGTACGACTACCTTTTAAATAACACTGTAGGAGCGATTAGATAAAGGTGTTGTACCAGAGGGCATGGTATATGTAAGACAGTTTTTACAAATATAACATCTAACAATTAAAAAAAAATACAAATTGCATCAACGTGGCTTTTGTCTTCCATTTCTATGATTATTTTGCACACGTATCCAATTCAAGTGATAACTTTCTACTTTTGAAAATGTTAGGTTAATCATTCCACACCATGAAAATCGAAATGCCTACAAGTGGGTAACACCCGAAAATTTCGAATTATGTGATTCCGAATTTGAATATTCCGATTTAAAAAAATTCTGAATTTCACAATCCCGAAAAGTCTTAAATCCTCATAAACACGATTCTTATTTTACCAACATTCACATATACGAAATTTTAATTTTCCGATTTTCATTAGTAAGAAGAATTAAAAACCCGCTGTGTTATTAGTCTGAAATATGGTATTCCGAATTATAATTTTCTGAAAATTCAATGCTAACATTCAGATTTTGTATCTAAAACGAGTATATATTAAAAACTATAATCTAAATCTCCTGTGACACAAATTAAAATTTTAAAATTATACAAATTAGCCACGACGACGAGCAAATCGAGGAGGAGCAGTTAGTCTGTACGTAGATACTGGTGATGTTAGTAATGCTGTAGTAATGCGAAGTGCCAAAATGGATTTGCATTTCAGTACATAAACTGCATACTCAAGAAATAACTTGGTACAAAAAACTAAATAATCTTTCTCATTTCCAGCTGATTACTTGAATGCTCGAACGTATAAATTGATGTGCTCATGCAGTTTTACAAGGCGTTCGTTATTGTAACTAATATTATTCGGAATTTTGATATTCGGGATTCGTATGTATGATATTGCGGATTATTAAATAATTCGGATTTTTCATGCATTTTCAAATTCGGCATATTGATTTTTGTAATAATAAACGTTCGGAAATATGAAGTTTCGAAGAAGAAAAATTCGGAATTATGAAACAAGGAATTTTCACTTTCGGAATTATGAACTATGCGGTGTTATAAAATTCGGAATTTTGAAATTCGTGATTATGACTATCGGAAATAAGTTTTTCGTATTTATGTTGTGTACCTCTATAAGACGCGTCTACTGTTTATGATGTCTTTTCAATATTTGAACAAATTTCATTTTTTTCCTACATTGTCTTAATCGGCAAAAGGGCACCCGATCCGCCTCGTGGTGAGAGGCAGTACGTTTCCATGAACATCATCAAATGTAGATTTTATTGAGCACTTATTTATCACTATTATAATAAGCTGTAAGTCCACTGTAAAGTTAAGTAAAAGCATATTTGATTTTGGCTTGCTAACTTGGTTATGTAAGCGATCTTGGTATACTGAATTATACTAATTAGGAGCAAAAAAGAATAGATTTCAAAGACAATTTTATTTTATTGACAATTATCTACTGACTAGACATAATAATCACACGGTATCTATATTTGCAGTTGCAAATTACAATAATCATGAACTTGACTAAATATTATTTATATCTATTTCATAATAATATGTTTGACACATCGCAAGTAATTAGAAATTTACTCAACTATTAATTTAACATCAAAAACATAAAATGACAGCACAGCCTGAACTGGCTTATTGTATTTTACTTATACCCATTTTTGAAAATAATGGGTTATATTTCTATCCTTCGTCAGAATTACGTAACAATAAATAGTGTATAATAGATTAAGTACAAACAAAAATAACGAATATATTTATATGGTTGTGCGACTGAATTCGGCAATTAGTTAATTTAAGTTGTTCCTCGTTTTCAACAATTATGTCGTTCAACAAAATACCATGTTCTGGCTTGACTAATAACGTCACATCAAACGCCAAGTCAAGCTACAAAACAATCAAATACATTTAAAATAATCAACTAAACCCCAAAAAGTTTACTTCAACTAACAATGTACAACTTTCATAGACTTTCAACCAGTTTCAAACGTGGGTTCTGATGAAAAGTTTAAGATTCGTTAATTCCGCAGATAAGGTCGGCACGTCCGAAGTCTTCTGGGGCCAATGGAGCGAATGCCAAAGTCACGGAGTTGAAGTAGCGCCCAGTCGAGACTAGTTGGACCACTGTGTCTTCACAGGCGATGTAGAACGGCCGGGAAGCTGAGAAAGATGAAAGAGTTGTCCTTGAAAATGTGGAGAGAAAAGAGGAGAAACTGTCGAATTGCAAATAGGACTTCCAGTCCTCGTTGCACCGTATTGTTCCAATTTAATATAAAGAAAAACTGCAAAATCAGATCAACCGTTATAAATCTTAAGGTCTGCGCGTTTAAAAATATTGTTAGATAACATTATAATAAAAATTCAAAAGATACGCAATAACATTCATTTTTAGCAAAAATACGTCATGGTACCTGCCTATGTAGGTAACATGCCTAACTGTAAGATTAGGGATAATTAGAGAAAAATGTAGGGGAAGTATTAGGGTTGAAAGTAGCGCGGCACTCTTGTGAAAATCTTTAAAATATAATTAGATTTATACGCCAAGGTAAAAGTCACGTTCTTGAATGTTAAGCGCATCCTTTACCTTCTAGAGCCTTTCATTTTGGCATTGAGCCTCTCAAATTAACACTGAATGAGAATTATATATTTTGTGCTAAAGCTTATTATAAGTGCAATTAAACATGTGGGATTTGTGTGTTTGATCGTTGAATTCTTCGCTCCGATTAATGTCTTAAACGTCATTGTCACTAAAATACGTCTTCTTATGGAGCGTCGGGTGGCCGGTCGCTCACTTCCTTTTAGTATGGTCGAGAACGGTCGTGAACGGGTGTAGTTTGCGGAAGTTCATCGTTTGGATAGTTTGTGGGGACGGGGTCTTGCCGAGCTAATAGATGCAGATAAGAAAAACTATTATATGAAATTTGCTTTGTATAGTACATTTATTAAAATATATATATTCGTGTGAAGTTTCTCGCTAGTTCGTCTTTACGAAATTGTTTTCGATCCGGTGGTATCCTTTCATTATATAACGTCAACAAGATTAAAACATTATCTAAGTTTTCTTATTTATAATTTTTCAAGCAATTGTAGCAAGCAAGAATAATAATATAATGTCATATTACAGCCTCTGTATAGCAATTTCTTGAAGTAACTTGCGCTTGTAATGATATATTTAGAAATTAGTTATTGAAGTTCTTGACTTTTCTGAACATATTTTACTCTGGAATATGTTTTTGCTCAAAAGTAACCTTAAAAGTGGATCTCAATATGATTGTTAGAATAGAACCAAAAAGATATTTTATGTGTTTTATATTATTATTGAAAAAAAACTACTTTAAATTTAAGCTAATTTATGTGACCGAAGCCACTAGAGTTAAATATTCCAACAATTATTAATAATATATATTTATAAAAATCCTACATTTATTGTATTAGAAAAATCAAAACATGCCTTATAATGCCGTGTATGTTCATTCGAGGAACTTGTTGCAGGCTCAGATGCGCATTCATTTATTTATTTATACTTATATTTACTATCCATAAAAAAAGGTGGTGGTATTTCTATTTTTAAGCATCACACTGCAAGGGCTCTTAATGAAACCTTATTTAGGTTAGAGTAATTTATAATTTTAGTTACGTTCCTCAAGGATTTGGTTTTTAAATCACTCTCTTTAAATTATTACCAAACATATCCTTAAATAATCTTTATTAGTCGGCAAGCGAGACTGTTAATAAGATACCTGATGATAAGCAACTTAGCGTGAAAGGTTAAGTATGCGACGTCCTAAAAATAAGGTATTTCTGACCCCGTTTACAGTAAAGTGTTCTTTATAAAGCCCACTTTACTGCTTAGGGTACTTAACCGTTATTCATTTATAAAAGTTTATATTCTATATCGGAAAAAAATGCAAATATTTTTCTTCACATTCGTCAATTTGGCTTATACCCACAATATTTTTTTTACATTGAAAATTGGCTATGCATTGCGCTTCTATTTAAATTTTCAATTTAACTCTCTTCTATTGAAATTGAGAATTTACAGATAGAGATCGATATAAGAAACTAAATCCAAATAGGTTATAATCAGTTATACACGCATATTTGATATAGAACCAAACCGGTTGCAATTAGATTTTATAATTAATGAAGCTATTTCGCATTTTTCTTTAAACGTATAATTAGACTCAGAAATTAGTTCAGTTACGTAACAACACCTGCACTAATATAAATCTCCATTGGCATATCTATAAATAGTCAGGTTACAAACCAGATTAGGTCATAGAGTCATCGGCCATATTGAAGAACAGTGACGAGTCTGGGTGACAACCAGGTTTAAAATTATCCTTTTACATATTTTTACTTTACTGCATTCAAAGAACACGATTTACACAAAAGCTTGAAAACATTATTATCGAACTCACTATCACCACTAAGCAAACGTAAATTAATTTCTTATATGCTTATAACGAAAATTAATACATTAAAATTCACATTATTATGTCACAAAAATAAATTACGCACATTCAAAAATGTCAAAACTAAAACTTATATCGCATTTTATTATGATAACTGTGGTGGCTTGCGTTTAAAATTTAACGATTTACGATTAAGCATCTTAAATATAAATTATGACATGTAATGTTGACTGAAACATGGTTTTAGGCTTATGTTTATGACTATAAATTTGTACTCGAAAATTTAACAATGTTCCGTAGGGATAAGAATCTTTACGTCAAAGAAGGATGGTGGATGCGTCCTTTTAGCCGTAAATAAAAAACTACAAGCTGTACGGAGATCTGAATGGGGAACGCCTGAAATCGAAAGCATATTTGTAACAGTTAACGGCTTTCCTTGTCACTTAGTACTTGGAATTGTCACTTAGTACTTGGAAAATTCCTCCTAGTTCGTCTATTACCAAATACCAAACTTTGTGAAAAAATAAGTATTGATCACCCAAATTCAAAAACTTGTATTGTTTGTGATTTTAACCTGCCGAATATACAGTGGCGTAGTATATATCTCATATGATCTCAAATCGATATCTCAATATCTCAAATGACTGTGAAAGGTCTCTTTTAGAAAGTATGTTCTACTAAACCTTTCAGCAATTTAACTCTTTCGTGAATAAAAAAGATCGAATTTTTTATTTAATACTATGATCCATGTATAACATGCGTCCTTAATATCTCTATTTCAACTTTCGCAGGGCTAACTATGACGACATACTGTCAGATTTATGAGCAAAATATACTCAAACCGAACCTCTACCCTAATGAAGCTGTAGAAAAATTTTACAATATTATAAATATATTGTATATATATTATATATCAACGTGTCCCTTTAAAAAAGTGCGTAAAAATAATCACCCGCACATAAAATGTCGCGCTGTTTTTGCACAAAAATCTATAACTGTTCATATATTAGGTCTTTACCTATGAAATTGCCATTTTCACGAAATAAATGAAGCGTAATTTTTTTATATATTTTTTATTTCTATTAATCAAAATAATCACCCATGCAATCAATGCATCTTTGCCAACGCATTGGTAGCTTATTGATGCCTTTCTTGAAGACATCAGCTGGACGGGAGGCAACAAATTCTTCAAAGGCATTTTGTACTGCCTCTCGGGTATTGAATTTTTTTCCCGCCAAGAAGTTATCCAAATTTTGGAAAAAGTAGAAGTCTGTAGGCGCAAGGTCTGGTGAGTACGGCGGATGACGGAGAACTTCCAACCCCAACTCTTGTAGCTTGGAGACCGTCTGCTGTGCAGTATGAGGTCACGCGTTGTCGTGCAGGAGCAGTGGAGCCGAACGATTGACCAAAGCTGGTTGGAGACGTGCGAGCTTCTCCATCATTGTGTTCAGTTCTTCACAGTACACATCTGCAGTAATGCTTGTCCCGTTTGGCAAGACGCTGTGATGAATTACACCCGCGATAGACCACCAAACAGTGACCATCACTTTTCTAGGGGTAAGTTTTCGTTTAGGGCATTGTTTGGGTGCTGAACCAGGGTCCAACCAACTTGCTGAGCGCTTACGATTGTCAAACAGGATCCATTTCTGGTCACAAGTAACAATGCGGTTCAGAATTCCTTCATTTGTATGCCTGCTGAGCAGTGCAAGGCACGTCTCCACGCGTACTTCGCGCTGGCGGTCATTGAGTTCGTGGGGTACCCATTTGTCAAGCTTTTTTACCTTGCCAATTTGACGCAAATGGACCAATATTGTTTTGATGCTAACGTCGAAAGCTGCTGCTAATTCAGCCGTGGATTGAGTTTCATCAGCTTCCACAATTGCTTTTAATTCTTCATTGTCGACCAAAGTTTTCGGACGACCACGGGGTTCATTTTTCAGGTCAAAATTTCCAGAACGGAAGCGGGTAAACCAATAACAGGTGGTGCGTTCGTTTGTAGTGTTCGCTGCGTAAACGTCGTTGATGTTGCGTGCCGCTTGTGCCGCTTTGCTGCCACGACGGTACTCATACTCCATAATTACTCGAATTTTTAACTTATCCATGATGACGAAAAATGTTCGAATGCGTTGAAAACAAAACACTAACTATTAAACAAATTACGATTTTAGAAAAAGAGTTCCATTTTGTCAAATAAAATTAATTTGAAATTAGAATTATCAGTCAAAAAAAAAAATATTTTCATTTGAAATGGCCAGTACGGCAAAACGGCAGTTTCATAGGTAAAGACCTATTATAACAAAACAAATCCCTTATTAAATCTAAGACGCCTCCCAAAATATGACTGCAAAACTTCGGTGACAAAACATCTACTTGCTTAAAATTATTAAACTACAGAATCCATTCTTAAAATTGTAAGTTAACTGATTGATTCATACACTCATATACAACAGAAATTAAACAAACACACACGGTAAACACCACATGCACTCACACAACATACACTCAAACACCTTCTCACCAAACAAAATTTCATCACATTAGCTACACTCATCTCATACAAACTTATACAAGGTATATATACAAACTTGTATGTATATTAAATACATTTTATAACTCTAAATACATTTATTAAAATACCTCTTTGCATACTTTTTAACACATGTCTGCCGTACGGTATCTATCCACATCATTGGATGTATGCGTATGTTACACAAATCCATAATTCGGGCTCAAAATCTAACGTTTCTTATTACCGACCAATAGCAATCCGATCTACTATGCCTAAACTGTTGGATTCCATTATCAATGAAGCGCATTATCCCATACTTAGTAAATATATAATAGACGAACAGCACGGTTTTGTGACAAAAAATCTACGGTAACAAACCTATTGCAGTTTACTAATAATTTTTATCTTCTAAAGTCTATGGTGTACAAGTCGACGCTATATATACAGATTTCAGAAAAGCGTTTGATAGAGTTAATCATTTACTACTTCAAAAACTTTCATATAATGGAATAAAGAGAACCTTTTAATATGGTTTGCGTCTTACCTGGAGAATAGAACTCAAAGAGTTATCATGTGCGGGCATGACTCTGCACTGGTTCATGTACCATCTGGAATAGTTCAAGGGTCTGTTCTCGGGCCGAATATATTGTATTCGACAACGATATTTTACTATTCGAACTTTTACTATTCGCCGATGACTTAAAAATTCATAGGACGGCTATCTCATCCAGCAAGGTTTAGACCGGTTCCATAAATATTATCAAGAAAATAAACTCTATCTATCTTACGATAAATGCCTACGCGTTACTTTCAGCAGGAAAAAAAGCCCAGTAGAATTAAACTTCAAAATAGGCAGCAGGACCATTTTGAAAACACAATGCGTGAAAGACCTAGGAATCCTTATCGAAAACAAATTGATATTCGATGAACACATTGAAACTATTACCAATATAATAATTCAAAGCGTATAATATGTCTGGATTTATGCTACGCTGTGCAAAAGCCTTCAAAGATACCTCTTCCTATCTTATCTTATATTTAGCACTTGTTCGACCTTGTCGTCTTGAGTACGCCTCTACCATCTGGAATCCTCTGTATGAAAAAAGAATAAAAAATTGAAACTGATTCAAAAAAAAATTTAGGGCCATGTATTATCATTTGACAAGACAAAAACTTACGTATAACAACCTACTAAGCACATACAAACGAATGCCACTATAAGATAGAGGAATTACGGCTGACGTTGCAATTCTATATAAAATTTTAAGAGATGTGGTAAATTGTCCAGATTTGGTGAAGAAAATTCAGTTTAATGTACCAAAACGAAGAACACGATGTACACGAATGTTTTTCTTAGATCTGCAGAAAACAAACCAAGAGCACCGCGCGCCTTTGTACCATTTGTGCTTTACATTCAATAGAAAGTTTAAACCAGTAGACATATTTCATACAAGCCTTCGTATTTTCAAAAAGGAAATAAACAATCCACTTTCTGGTTTGTCTGATGATCAGTCAAATTACTTATTTCTATTTGATTTCGTTTTTAACTTGTTTGTTTTTTAATTATTATTTTTTTTTGTTCATCTATCCGTGTATTTAACTTCTCTTTTTTCTATTCTTTATGAGTCTGTCTTAAAATTTTTATATCCATTAGTATTCAAAACCTCACAATACCTATTGAATAATATCTTAGTGAAAATGTTAAGGATATTACAAATATTACTAACATTTCATTTACAATATTTTTTTACTAACCACATTGTGAGTATCTGTTTTTTTTTTTTTTTCAAAAATAAGTAAATAAATAAGTTTACGGCTATGAGCACATTTGGTGGCTCAATTGAAACATACATGATAATTACCTTCATTTGAGTCCAGTCCACAAATGTTATGAAGAACTTCCATCTTCGTGTGGTCCAGTCCATTTGCACCACCGATGTCAACGTAGTCTGCCAAACCACGTTTTATACACTGGCGAGGAAAATCATTTTATTAATGATAGCTAAAATAGTTGTACGTAATATGGTAAGTGGGAATTTATGAGAATATCAAAATTTCATAATGTTGTTTGAACTTTAATGTTTTACACAAATTAATTCCTGATCGATTAGGAATAGAGGTAGGTATTTTGTTCTCGTTAAATTTCACCACAAGTTAAAGCTTCTGTTAAATGAAGTTGTCATTAATAATTATAGTGCAATGTATTTATTATTTTAACAAAATTTACTAATTGATTTGGAATTTCTTTAGTAAAATAAGAAATCAACCAATAACCAAACCATCAAATTTTAAATTTACTCTAATTTACTTCAAAAATTATACTCATGATTATGTTGCATTCCAAGCGATGGATCATTGGACAGTTTGGATTAGTGATCAGAAAATCTGCAAATAAAACCTTCTTAAGTGTAACTGGGTTAGGAAAGTATTCCCCTTTTCTATTTGATTAAGAATCTCTTAGGAATATAATATAATCTATTTTAGCTAGATTGAGGCAGCATTAAATAATTAATGAACATTTCCGAAAATAGAAAAAACTATCAGTAATTAGGTCTGCGATGTAAATGAATAATTTAAATAAATTAAGCAATTGATTAATTAACACATTTCTACGTATGGCAAATATAAGAGTCTGTTATTAATAGATTGAGACGGCTGCTCTTTTACATGGTTGACTCATGACTTCGAATATTGTTTAGAGAATGTAAACAGGATCATAACAAAGAATTTTGATTAAAATTAGTTTAAAATATGTGTTATTTTTAAAAAAGTATTTTTTTTTTGTATATGCACCAAGATTAGGATTATCAACAAACTCTAAAACATCTATTGTTATCTAGACATAGAAAAGCTTTTATTTTATCAACATATGCTCCCAGCATCAGGAGCTCCATATAAAGTAGTCCAATATAAATCTCTATCAATAATATGTAACACTAATTTTGAAAAGATAACTATTATTTTGTATATATTTTGTAACCTTAGATAGCACTTCATCAGGAGTCGCTGCTAGTCCAGATGGTATCGGAAAATAATCGATATTTCATTAGCGCAGGAATCTCACAAACTTCTCAAGTCACAGTCTCGTAGAAAACAGTCATTAATTGTAGTTTATGGTTTGGAAAATGTCGACTGCTCAAAAATATTTTAAAAGATTTGTGATTAAAAAACCTTTTGCTTTATAGTATCCACTAGATGAGTTTACAAGGGACGTCAAAAATTTACCATTACGTTTAATTGTAGGCTTATGTGCATGCATTTTAGTTTGAACCACGTTCATTTTTTATCTATTTGTAATATTTAATTATTTATTAACAGTGGCGTGTTGGTCGATGAGCTCGGTCGCCATGGCCTTTCATGTTTTCGCAGCGGTGGCAGAATATCTCGCCATGCCAGTTTAAATGACATCATCTATCGGGCTCTTGTTATCTCCAACACTCCCTCGGTTCTTGAACCGTCAGGACTGTTGTGTGATGATGGCAAGCGGCCTTATGGTATGACTCTGGTCCCGTGGAGGATGGGTTGGCCGCTGGTGTCGGATGCAACCTGCGTAGATGCACTCTCGCGGCTTCCCATCTTTCTACAACTAGTATACAATCTGGTTCTGCTGCTAATAACGCTGAAAGCCTTAAAAGTAGAAAATATCAGAATTTAGGTAGTGGGTATATTTTTGAGGCTTTTGGCGTTGAAACCATGGGGTCCTGGGGACGATTGGTGAGTGAAACTCGTGATCCTAAGGCTGGCACCTACCTCGCACAACGAATTTCCACTGCGATCCAGCGTGGTAATTAGGCCAGCCTTTTGGCTACGTTGCCCTCAATGGATTCAAGCTTAGATTTAGTTTTTTATTTGTAGCATAACTTTATCGTATATCGTATTTTATCGTATAATTATTTATTTAAGTAAAATTTTGAATTTGTCAAATATATTTATACATTATACAAAAATAACTATCCGTAAACCGAGAATAAAATGAATTAATAATTTAATGATAAAAAGTTCAAAACTACTCAATGTTTAGTATGTAAAAATGAAAGAGAGACTGCTTGGACTAGGCTGCAAACGTGTTTTTATAAGGAAGGCAGATTGAAATTTAATTAAGTTTTCATTTTAAAACAAAAGAGCGCCAGTAGCGCAGTGGTACAAAAGATTAGCTTTTGAATATGGAGTTTGTACTTCGACGTTCAAAGAGAAATATCACCAAAACACCCGTGTTTGAAGAGAATTTAATGAATTCCATGGATATTCACAATCTTCTTAGTATTATTAATGAATTTGTGTGGTTTAAATTGTAATGCCATCAAATACTTCATCATTTGAATGAGCTTTAATGTGTCTAAACCTGTTATGTTTAAAAAAGAGATAATTTAGCCCAATATATAAAAAAAAGTTATTGAAGCTAAGCATATAGTTAATGAAAAGAGATATTTTCAATTATCCTTTTGTATCGCTTGAGTCCTCGATACGTGGTACACCGTTAGAGATGCAGAAATGTGTCCTTTCACGCAAACATGCGCTGTGTTCGTGACTCATTTTTATATATGTTTCACAATACGACGCTTCCACATTAAGAAACTTTACTCCACAAACATGCTTGTTAATATCAAATATTAAAATAATGTTTTGTACAAACAAGCTCTGTTTGAACATATTTAAAACATTGTGCGGTGTTATGATGTGAATAACATTAATTAATTATCGATCCATTAGAGTGCCTGATGCATTTCATGATAATGAATGGGACGTTCTGATAATTTTGCTGAATTATTTAAACCTCCAATTAATTTACTTTTGAGGAACTGATCTCTATTCAACTGATGAATTTCAGTTCTATTTATGGCATTCATTTCTAAGAAAAAGGACCTCAAATATAATTAACTTATTTTATTATTTTGAAGGATGGTTTAGAAATAATTTATTCCTTATTATTTCTTTATGATATTCGAATAATTTCTTAGCTGTTTTATTAAGGGTCAATGGGGTTAATCTTTTACGTTAATCTATAAGCAGGAGCTTTTTGTGTAAATAAATATTATGAAATGAAATGAAATTTTTATTTAAGTACATATAGATAAGAGCTTAATTTAGTCACTGTTACAATACTTTATACATGGTAATTTTAAAATGTCTCACTAGGAATCCCTGTGCCGTGAAGACCAGTCTTCCCATTTAACAATGCGATTATGTTTGTGCGTATTATGTGTGTGTATTTGTGTGTGCGTGTGTGTATGTGTGGGAGTGCAATAGGATATATAGATATATATTACTTATTGATTTATATACATATTTATACATATAAACATACATACATTCATACATATATATAAATATATATATATATATATATATATATATATACCTACACATACATGCACAACTATATTTACTTTTATGTGTATATTAGGTCTTTACCTATGAAATTGCCGTTTTTCACGAAATAAATGAAGCGTAATTTTTTTATATATTTTTTATTTCTGTTAATCAAAATAATCACCCATGCAATCAATGCATCTTTGCCAACGCATTGGTAGCTTATTGATGCCTTTCTTGAAGAAATCAGCTGGACGGGAGGCAACAAATTCTTGCCTGCTGAGCAGTGCAAGGCACGTCTCCACGCGTACTTCGCGCTGGCGGTCATTGAGTTCGTGGGGTACCCATTTGTCAAGCTTTTTTACCTTGCCAATTTGACGCAAATGGACCAATATTGTTTTGATGCTAACGTCGAAAGCTGCTGCTAATTCAGCCGTGGATTGAGTTTCATCAGCTTCCACAATTGCCTTTAATTCGTCATTGTCGACCAAAGTTTTCGGACGACCACGGGGTTCATTTTTCAGGTCAAAATTTCCAGAACGGAAGCGGGTAAACCAATAACAGGTGGTGCGTTCGTTTGTAGTGTTCGCTCCGTAAACGTCGTTGATGTTGCGTGCCGCTTGTGCCGCTTTGCTGCCACGACGGTACTCATACTCCATAATTACTCGAATTTTTAACTTATCCATGATGACGAAAAATGTTCGAATGCGTTGAAAACAAAACACTAACTATTAAACAAATGACGATTTTAGAAAAAGAATTCCATGTTTGTCAAATAAAATTAATTTGAAATTAGAATTATCAGTCAAAAAAAAAAATTTTTCATTTGAAATGGCCAGTACGGCAAAACGGCAGTTTCATAGGTAAAGACCTATTAAAATATATTTCATATATATGAGTTTATGTAAGCTATTAAGAACACTTTTATTTATTTGATTAATATTATTATTTAAAAGTAAAACTTGCAAACACCCTGTAAAATACATATAAGAATTTCATTATATTTTATGCAAATGAAATTGCGTTGAAAAAATTATTTCTTCATAGTCTAAAAATCATAGGATCAGACAACCATTTTGAGTCAAACAACCAAAAGGTTGTATAACAAAACATATTTTTATAATTTTATAATTATATTTGTATAACAAATAGCGGGGGATTAAAATCCCCACAGGCTATTTCTGTTTGTGTTGTGAAAAACAATATACATTCAATATAAACGGCTTAGCTGCGGTATTTCATTAGCACGCACAATTGGCTGTCTGTTTCTTTCATGTCTTCGTCAAATTGTATACCTTCTACTCCAAGTGTTTTATGAAAGACTTTTTTTATAGAAGAGTACCGAGTTTTTCCTCTGGCTTTTTTTCCTCTCAGTCTACCCATAATACTTTTTAAAAGGCAAATTCGAGTTGTATTTACGCAATCTCAATCAAGATGAAAATAAATAAGACTGTTATGAAGATAAGTGTTCAATTTTGAACCTATAATAATTTTAATTTTAGAATTTAATTAATTAATTTATTTATTTATTTACTCTTTATTGTTAACCACAATACATTTAGCGACACATGAGTACAATGTTTAAAACAATAGGCGGTCTTATCGCTGGGAAGCGATTTCTTCTCGACAACCAGGTTTTTAAGCTTATTAAATGTTTGGACAAGGGAATATGGCTAAACAACATTTTAAAACAAAACAAAGACATTTTAAGTAGTTTTATGTGAGTGAAACACTACAAATAAAAATAAATATTATTTTTATTATATATATAAATAAACATAGTACATGATAAGTATGCTTAAGTACATATATTGGAAATGTTTACATAAACACAAACATATACACATATAACTATAAATACATACATACGCTAGATATCGTTTTCTTTAGATAGTGCCAGGTATTGTTTTTTTAATAGTTTTTTACAAATGAGTGTTATTGATGAGTGGTAGTGCATTCCAAGCATGGACTAGAAATGATTTATTTAGAAAATCTAACGAATGCAATGGTGTTATGTGGACTCCGTGGATTACGTTCGTGTTGTGTATGTCTAAAGTTAAAGTGATGTTGTAAATAGTCAGGAACGTTAGGATAGAATAGCAATCGATAAAGCAAACAGGGCAAATCAGGGTACGCTGCGCGTGATTACCGTGCAGTCGTGTTTTTTGTATCACTCTCGTATTTAATTAACTATCTTGCGTAAAAAGTTAATATTTCGAACCACAATATAAACAATTGTTGCCCTATAATCTGCTCCTCAAAATAATATCCAGTACTCAGTGTAAAGTGCAGTGTTTTCGATGAAAAAGCAAAAATAAAAGTAACAAAACCGTTACGACTAGTGTTTGTGAAGTGAACAAAGCGGCTATAACTGGACACTCGATCCTTTGTTCTTAACTAAACTGTAATAGGGTGTTTACTCTATTTTACCCATACCACGTGAGCAGATTGTGGTACAGTGGTTCCGGTTCTATCTACTGATTCACAGGTTGAGAGTTCGATCCCAGTGGTGAACAATTGGAAAGACGTTTTTCGTTTTTTACTTTTTCTTTACCGACCTTACTTTTATTCACGCTTTATTTTTATTTTATTATTTACTACTATACATTTTGTTTTTCTGTTTGTTTATTAATTATTGAAAATGACCCTGAAGTGTTGCGGTTGTTTGAATCCCATTGTGGACAGACTTTATTTAACTTGTAAACTATGTAAAAAAGCATATGATTTGGTATGCGCTAATGTGTCAGAAAAACGGATTAATAACACAATGACTAAAATACACAAAGACAATTGGAAATGTGTGATGTGCATCAGCAAGCTACCTAAGTCGGATAACAGCCACACTCCGGTACGAGCCGCAGACGCCGAGAACATCTCGCGCAAACGAGGTGCAGCCGCGGCGGACAGTCCACCTGAATCTCATATGTTAGAGTTCAATGCTTCTACCGTAGTTAATGATGGTAGCAAAGATTCGACGGCATGTGTCGGTGCAAGTTCGGACATACGTTCTCTCATTCTCGAGATGCGACTATTCGCTGAGGAAATGAGAGCTACCCGACTCCAAGTTGCCCTCAATGAGACATTAGTGAGGCTCACATCCCGTATCGACGTATGCGAATCCCGCATAGATGCTTTAGAGGACCGGTTGAATCATATAGAGACAAGGGCTGGGGAGAGAACAGAGGTAGACAGCCTGGTAGCTTCTATTGAAGGCTTAAAGTGTCAAATTAATGACCGTGACCAGGAAATGTTACTCAATGATGTGGAGATATCCTGTATACCTGAACAGCAGAGTGAAAGCCTGCAACATATCACTCTGACCTTGGCAAACAAGTTGGGGGTCCAGCTCTCGGAGCAGGACGTGGTAAGCTGCGTGCGCGTGGGGCGCACTTCGGATGCGGCAACACAGAATTCGGGCGGTGCGCGGCCGCGAGCTATCGTGGTGCGACTGGCACGCCGCGCCGTTCGAGATCAACTGCTAAAGGCGGCACGCGTGCGGCGTGGAGCTACTACGGAGGGCACCGGCTTGCCTGTACCCGCTAGAAGGTTTTATGTTAATGAGACATTGACAAAGACCAATAGAATACTGTTCCGGCTTGCGCGTAATATAGCAGGCCGGTGTAATTGGCGGTTTGTTTGGACCAGAGGGGGTGCTGTCTATGCCCGTCGTCACCAAGGACCGGACGCACCGCGCCACCGCATTCGTTCCGAGGCTGACCTACAAAGGGTTTTTGGAGAAGCCGCAGTTTGTGCTTGATACTCGTCATCAACATAAAATTGTTATTGTTTATCTTTGGCTCTGTTATTGTAATACTTGTATACTTTCTTTTTCATCCGCTGTAATGTTGTGGCTCTGCGTGTTATTTTGCTTTTATGTCTGTCGATTTTTCAAATTGCTGTTTCAAAATCTTTACTCACTTTTTACATATTTACTTATTTATCTACAATACGCCGTAATGAAATATTATTTTTATTTAATTGAAGCTTTTTATAACTACAGATCTACTATATATTTTTATACCGTATTTTCTATCTTGTTAGTAATGGTATACATTTCTTTATCATTCTGCTACAATACAGCCACATGCTCGTTGTCACTGCTCAATTTTTATTTTTATTATGATTTTAATTCAATAGATCGTAATTTGTGCTACATAGATAACTCTCATGGCTCTTAAAACAAAATTTTTAAAATTAGGGCTTTATAACGAAGGTTCGCTTAATACGGGTCATGATGATTTTTTAGTTGCTATGGATCGCTTTGACCTAGACATTGTGGCAATAAATGAGACCTGGATTCCCGAGGGTCAGCTGGCGAGAGCTCCCGCAGCGCCTGGATATCGTCTAAGGAACACACCTCGTCCTCAGCACATGTGTAGTGGTCGCGGTGGTGGCGTCGCATTTTATGTTAAACGCGACCTTCGGGTACGCTTCGAAAAGTGTCCTGACAGTACCATTGAACAGATGTGGTTGTCAACTAGGTCAAATGGTTACAACATAATAATTGGCACGGCTTACAGGCCGCAGTGGATGAATGTTGAAACCTTCATAAATGACTTAACCATGTCGGTGTCGCATTTTTCAAATTTCGATTGCACCATCGTTATGGGAGATTTCAACATTAATTTGCTTAATTATAATAATAAAAGCTCTGAAAAATTTATCAACTTCCTACGGTGTATGGACTTGAACCAGGTGGTGTCGGAGCCTACACACTTTTCCTCCAGTGGTGCAACCCTGATCGATCTTATCTGTACTAATACTGCAGTAAGAGAGGTGACTGTTGCTAATATTACTGGAAAACTAGGTCATGCGTTAGTGGCAGCTACTCTGACTCTTAAGAAAAAACAAGTACCATCAAGATTTGTAACTTACGGGCCGATCAAGGATATAGATTTGGAGAAGTTCAACAGGGACCTTGAGATAGTGAACTGGGAAGCGGTCTCCGAAATTGAAGATGTCAACTTAATGGTCGAAGAATTCAATCGTTTGCTCCTTACTCTTTTTCAAAAACATGCACCCATCAAAAAAGTAAAAACTAAACCAAAACAATCACTTCCCTGGATTACGAGCACGGTTAAGCTCATGATAGATTTAAGGAACAAGGCCTTTGATGCTTTTCGCCAAACGAAGTCTGCAACACGTAAACAATATTACAAGGATTTAAAAAAGCTGACCGACCGCAGTATATTTTATGAAAAAAAGGCATACTTCGATAACCATCTCAATGCCAAACTTAACAATAGTAAAATATTCTGGAAAAATCTGAAAGAAAGTATTTTGGTTGATCCAGGAAAGTCGGAATGCCTTCCAGATAGCCTTATTGATCCAAATAATTTGAACGAACACTTTCTTAATGTTCCTGGAATAGGTAATATTTCTGATTCAGATCTAGAACATTTTAGAAAAAACAGATTTGGTTCTGCAATTTTCGATCTGAAACCTATATCCGAGGAGGATGTCTCCAAGTTTATTATTTCTATTAATTCAAATGCAGCAGGAAGTGACGGAATCAGTAAAGATATGATTATTTTAACATTGCCGCGTACGTTAAAAATTATTACTGCAATTATCAATAAATCGATTCTCACTCGTACAGTACCTAGGCAATGGAAATTAGCTTTAGTAACCCCACTGCCTAAAGTTGAACATCCTAGTCAGATGAAAGATATAAGACCCATTAGCATGTTGCCTTTCAACTCAAAAGTTTTGGAAAAAGTAGTTTATTCTCAGCTTAGTCAGTTCGTGGAAGCTAATAATATACTTCCTTGTCAGCAGTCGGGATTTCGTAAGGGACGCGGCACGGTGACAACTGTTTTGGATGTCACTGATAATATTCTGACCGAACAAGATCTTGGGAATGGAACTATCCTAACTCTTTTGGACTACACCCGTGCCTTTGACTGTTTAGATATTAATCTTCTACTCTCAAAACTCGTTTATTATGATCTGAACAGACAATCGATGGAGTGGTTTTGCAGTTACTTGACCGACCGATGCCAGGCTGTGAGGGTAATGAGGAGTGACGGGACTTACATAACATCTGATCTCAGACTTATAGGACGTGGAGTTCCACAAGGTTCGATACTGGGCCCGTTGCTGTTCATTATTTACACCGCAGACCTGGTCCGAGAGATCAAGTATTGCCATTACCACTGTTACGCGGACGATGTCCAGTTGTACATCTCTGTTCCACCTGAAAAGGTTGAAACAGCGACCATGCGAATGAACGAGGATCTTGATAGGATTGCTGGATGGTCGAACAGAAATTCTCTCGCTATCAATCCGTCAAAGTCCAAATTTATGATTCTGGGTATAAAGTCTCAAATCACCAGGATTTGCAGGAATAAGCCAGACATACGTATCTCTGGCGAACTCATAGAATCGGTAAAAGAAGCAAGAAATTTGGGCATAATGATGGACAGTCAGTTGCGATTTGGAACACATATTGTACAGTTGATTAGAAATTGTTTTTTTAGATTAAAAATCCTCTTTAAGATTCGACATTTGCTTAGTGAACGGACAAGGATTGCCCTTTGTGAAGCCCTTATCCTTTCCAGACTTAACTATGGTGATCTGGTTTATTTTATGTGTTAACTTCAAATTACTTGCGCAGCTACCTTACTACTCAGGTGATAGCTGAAAATCAGTGATTTGTTCTATGAGCAAATAACACCACTGAGCTATGGCCTTTTTGCACTATTCTGTTATTATATGTAAACCTTTTCTCGTTTAATTTTTATTGTATAATTTTTTTAATTTTTTTTTAAATTTAAGTTCCTTTTGTTGAAATATGTTTGTAATCTTTAATATTAATAGTTGCAAATAAACCTTCCATTCATTCATTCATTCATTCATTCAAACAGTGAATATGAATATTCCGGCGAAAGCGAATGGGGAGCCACTTGAGCTTAGTGTGGTATTCTGATACATGGTCATATTTACGAAGTCGAAATATGAACCTTATACAGAGGTTTAGAAGCCGCTCAAGTTTATTCAGTTGCTCTTCAGTAACATCCAGATAGCATACATCAGCATAGTCAAGTATGGAAGAAAAAGAGATTGTGCAATCAATATTTTAGTGGAAATTGGTAAAATATTGCGGAGTCGTTTTAGAGAGTTAGTTGCAGCAATCAATCTTCTGGTTCACATCGTCCAGCTGAAGTTTTCAGGACATATAGCTATCGAATTCCTAACATCATAGCTGTACTCTATTGTAACTCCATGGAAGTTAATTTTCAGGCCAAATGTCCAGTTGATGCGCTTCATAATTTTGGGACTGCCTATGTCTATACATTGAGTTTGTGAAGCGTTTACAACGAGACCATGATATTTGCTCCATGTTAGAATTGTAGCTAGGTCGTTGTTAATGGTATCAAATTGCAGGAGACAAATTTTCTAGGCTAGCCTGCGAGTAGATTTGAACGTCGTCTGCATACATATGGTAGGAAGAAGATATACCGTGAGAAATCGTATTAATGAAGATAGAAAATAAAAGTCAACAGTATTAAATGCATTGCTAAAATCTATTAACGTAAGAACTGTTAACTTTTCGTATATCTTCAGCAATTCTCACTAACGTGGTAACTGTATTGTGTCCAGATCGAAAAACCAGATTGAAACCGATTAAGTGAATTTTTCTCGGTGAGATAGTTACTCAGATGCTGGTGTACAAAATGTTCTAGTGGAATATCAGAAAAGGAGGCGGGATTTTGTTTTTTGGGTAGTGGAATTAGTTCTCCGTCCTTCTAAACAGATGGAAACTGGTTAAACAAGATGGAGCTATTGAAAACAAAAGTAATAATTGGTAGAAGAATGTCAAGGAGAAATGTGATCATCATACGACTTACACAATCCGTCCCCATAGCGTTAGGAGAAATTTAATTAATTGCTTTCTTAACATCACATTTCTCAAAAGTAAAGGACAGACTCCTTTACTTTAGAAGGTGCTGACAAAGTAGAAAGTTGATTTAAAGTATGAGCTATTGCTGTAGCATCGATACTGCCAGAAGATTAGAAGTGCTGATTAAGTGAACTTAGATAAAAGTTGTCAGGGAGAGACGTATTTTTATTTTTGCCAACACCTTTAGTTTCGAGAAAGTTCCAAACTTTTGCTGGATTTCCATTCGAAACAGATTTGTGGATATAGCGTCGCTGTTTATCCCTCCTATATATAGTATTGCAGACATTTCGCAGACATCGATATTTTTCGAAATTTGTATCATTGGGTTCTCGTTTGTATTTTGAGCGTGCACGATTACGATTTGTTCATGAGGGTTTTAATGTCTTCCGTAAGCCAGGAAGCAGGAAGATGCTTGATTTTAACTGGTTTGACTGGAGCACGGCGGTCATAAAGCTGAGTGAGAAGAGAATTAACATTAGACAGCTACTTGAATATCTACATTATCAGCGTTTATAACGTCACTCCAATCAAGATTCTTTGCTTCATCACGTAAATTATCTAGGTCAATTCCACCAAAACATCGTTGCAGAAGTATTTTTGGTTTGTCTTCTATCTCACCTGACGGAAAGTGACGATGAAGACGAAGGTGTTACACGTCTATACACGAGATACCTATTCACTCGACGCTTGAAAAAACTAGGACTATAGTTTTCTGGAAAAAGTTCATTGCAGTTTATTCCACGCCTTGGCGACCCGCACCAAAAAGGAACTATCGAAGCGTTTGGTTCGACTTCTTGGGATGGCCTGTCTGCGTTTGGCTTTAGGAGTTGGGTTTTACGGGTTTTTCAACTAAGAAGTTTTAACCTAACGCACCTAATACGTAACGGTACAAATTACCAGTGCAATTCAAACCAATTTATTCTAAACGATCACGAGTAATTTAGCAAACTGCTTGAAAAACCATTCAGCATTCAAAAATAATAAAATTTTTGAAACACGAGCTGAAAAGCTATTAGCTTAAAAACATTTATTGATCAAAAATCCTGTTCGTTGCAATAAATAGAAGCTGACATTTTTGAAGTCAATTATGTTAACCCAGTTGATCAAGATTGGCATCAGAAAAACATGGCGAAAAAATAAGGGCGCAGCTAAACACGAAAGCGCAAAGGGTGTATTTTTTCAAAATGGCGAGATTGAAGAGTAATATCATCTTACAGAATTATAACAGACATTATAACCACGACCAATACTAAGTACCGTAATCGCTCTGACACCAGAATTATTTAGATACACTTATTATGATCCATCGGAATTATTGAATGAAATAGTAGCCTAATATATGAGTGTACCAAACCCAACATTAAAAATATTAATGATAATTTTATACACGGTAAAAAGGTACCTATTTATTGTATCTTTAAAAACTCTAAATAAAGTATTTTACGAAAATAAGACGCAGCCAGGTCATTACTGGCTTTTGAAGGGTATAAGTAAGTACAATAATTATTGAAAAATGTGTTTAAGTCAAAGTTTTTGGATGGATGTACGAACTACTTCAATAAAAAACACTGGAAAAGCAAAAACAATACAATGCGAGTATTTTTATATTCAAATTAATTCCTTCAGAAACTTGAAAGCACTTTCAACACTGGTTCTATAGAAATAAGCTTTTTCTTTTTCTTTATTACCTCTAACAAGGCATGTTTCTTTTCTATTTTAAAACGTTATCTTTTCATGTTATGAGATGTTTCTTTTGGTTTATCCAGATTATGTTAGTGTATTTTACTGAAGTTTTCGGTAAGGTTACTAGTTATTGCCAAGAACATAATTAATTTAAGTTATATGTCTTGCGAAAAGAAAACTGATGTTTCATTGTTTTCGTTATTTTATTGTGATAAAAACTGTTTAATAACAACTTCTACGCGCACAAATGTATTCAACACATCTTCAAGAGTCTAAAGTTGGCTTATTTTTCATACGTTCGATTTGTATATTTTTGGCATTTTCTGCATTACTAAATGTAGTTTTACAAGATATTCTCAAATTGAATATTCAGGGACTCGGACTAACTAAATTATGTCCAGCATTGAATTGCACCAGTCAGTATAATTGGCTGTCCGCAACTGACCAAGTGCTATGTGTGACAATTTCAAAATTATGTTAGGTAGCTTCCTACTGCGAAACATAGGGAGTAAAGACGTTATGAAATAAAAAATGCGGTTCAAGCAATTTTGTTAGTTAGGTAGTCATTTCACCGTGTTAAAAATACCAGAAAATAGTTGAACCCTTGTTTTTCGCTTATAACCCGGTTAAGTGCTCTTACTTCGAGCTTGATATAAAAATGAAAAGCATACAAACATGTTAATGACCGTCAACATGTAAACCGATTAAAAAACTAAATAATTTTTTTCCGGATAGTTATCCATGTAAGGTATACATTAACATAAAAACAAAGGTATATTACGCAATCTCGATACGATAAAAACAACTTTCTAAAAGAATTTAAAACACATGGAAATCATGAAAACACGTAGGACCTCAAAATGAAACACATTTTTCTGTAAAAGTAAGCAGTGCTTAAGTTCCAAGTTATATTGTCTTAGTTTTACCATAGTTGTTTGCTTATCATTGAGTATAACAAAGTTATTTCAATGGATTAAGTTGATTTGAAGTGGGCAACGCATTCATAATAAATGAACTAAGCGAATTGAAACTCAGCGAACACACAAGAAAATACATAGTAAAGAAGAAGGACAGTGGTGCCGATTCTATTTCCACAAAATAAACTTAACTAGACTAAAATTGAACTAAATTTTTTTTTCTTGTTTGCTATTCAGAAAACGAAGGACTGAACCAAAATTTAGTTTGACAGGACTATAATTATTTTAGTTACTCAATTTAGTTCAGGCTGTACATTTGGTATTCTGTTGCGCCTATTTTACATCAAATTCTGACTTAAATTAGAATTGTCAGACCAATTTTAATCTACATGTAGAGAGGTGTGGAATAAACTAAACTATGTAAAAAAGTGTCGCGACGAACGTGTCATTTGAAAGATGGAAGAGTTTATAGTTTCGGCATTTATTAGCGTTAAACTGATAAGAGCAATATGTATATCATTCTCATAGATATAATGTATAAATTGACATTTTTTTTTATTGACATTTATTTTTGTCCTTTTTTTTATTCGGGAAAAGAGTCTTTGTCAAGTATGTTAGCAAACGAACTTTTTTGACACTTAATCAGGTATTCTTTTATTTTTTGCTCTTTAACAGGGCATTGTCCAGATATACTTATATGGTTTCCTTTGCAGTGGACACATACTGCATTTTCATGCTGTCTTTGAAGTTATGATTTTCAGCACAAATGGAACATACAACTAAGTTTTTACAGTATTAAGTTAAGTGGCCATATCTTAAACAATTGTAACATTGTTTTACTGGGGGTATATACCGCCTCACCGCGTGGAGCCAGCCGTGAAGATCAATGTATTCTGGCAGCACGTTCGAAGCAAAAGTGATAATTACTGTGCGTGTTGGCTGCTCCACGCTTCTTCCATTGTCTCCTACTCTCTTTGTGATGCGCTTCACGCAAATAATTTTTCTGAAAGTGGAAATGGTACCAAAGATTTTGGAATTGAAAAATTTCGTATCAACATTAATAATGACGCCAGTTACTTCTGTTCCTGTTGCTGGTATTGTTGCTTTCGTCAGATATTCACTTAAAAATGTTGTATTATTTAAAAAAGCATTAGCTAGTTGGCTTTTTGAAATGTCCACCTATTTTATATTTATTTATAGATTGTAAGAATTTAATCCCTTTATTAAATCTCTTTAAAACTGTAGACATGTAAATTAAATCCTGCGTGCCTATTGGTATCTTTTCAATGACTACAAAATATGTAAGAGGAGAATCCTCGGGATATCTTCTGCTATAATCAGATACATAGTAAGTAGGGTTTGTACTTCCTGAAATTGTCAGTATGTCACTTCTTCCATGGTGGTCTTTTTGTTGGCACTAGCTTCACACTCCTCATCATCTTTCAACTTCTTCTTTTTTCGTTTTCCCATTATGTTCAGTTATTAAAACACGAAAAGTAGTACAAATAAGTTAAAAATATAATAATTTGAAAAATAAAATTTTAATTGCCACCTCACTCTTTCGAGGATCCTGCGCTTTTTTCCAACGTAAACCGTAATTTTATTTTTAAATTTGGCAAAATGGACTTTAGTGATCATTCGTTCATTTTTGTCTAATGAACACACTTCTTTACGTGGTTTTTGGAAAATGGTGGCAACACCTGAGCATTTAATTTAGAAACGTCAAAATCAATTTAGTCCTGCCATTTCATAAACTAAATTTAGTTCGAAGTTAAAAACAGAATAGCAATTGAACTAAATTGGAAAATTTTTAGTTATAGTTTGGTTTAATCGGCTTTCGGACAGAATTAGCATCAGTATTTCACATATTAACACCTTTGAAGTCTGTTTTTTGATAAAACTTTTCGACATTTTACTCACCCTGTGTAAAGTCCCAGTTTCAAGATTCAGCAGATTGGCCCTCCTGATGGCTTGGCCAACATTCAGGTCCAGGACCCTAACAGTAGCAGGAGCAATGGCCAGGAGGGAACAATTGCCAGTTTCTCCATGATTCGTTAGCGTATAGACACCTTCAGCTCCGAATAATAGGACGTTGCATGCTGGAAGTAAGGGGCGCTAGTAAATAAACTACTATCGTATGTAAGTAACTCGGAAAATATCATTTGTATTAATTGTATGTCGTTTAAATGTTTTTGTTATGGCTAGCCAGTTTTGGTCACTTAATATTTCATGAAAAAGTTAAACCACATTACAAAATGTTTGTTGCAAACAAGATTATAATTCAAAACCATAAAGCCATCATCGAAATAATTAAATAACACAACAGTTTTTAAATAGACGTCAATGTTTCCAACCGATAAGACACATATTTATTTATTTTTGTAATTATTAACATTCAATCAAAACATCCAATATTTCCTAACCTGGATTCAACTATGTCTATGCCGTATTACTAAACTGTTTTAAATATGAATGTGACCCAGGTGATAAGCTTCAAATTATTATACTTTTAAATAATAAATAATTTCATTGGATAATCCTAAAAAAAACAAAGGCTCTGGTACAGGTAAATTACTTTGGCGACGTTTTTGCATTTGTATTAGTATTTGTATATTTACAGGGAATCTGAACTTGAAATTTAAATTTCGGTTGGAACAAAGAGGTTCGTTACATTTGAAGAATAACATATATTGACAGTCAAAAGATAATGGTGAATGTAAAATAAATATTAATGGTTCCGCTGTTGAAACATGGTCGAGGTTAGACTTTGACTTCCCAAACTAAAGACGTTTTGTATAATTTGTTTAAATATTTTGATAATGAATGCAATAGCAATCCGAGCAGTATTGTTACTCCCGCTCAATTAGTTGCTATATCAACTGGAATATAACTGACTTCCGTAAGAAAAGTCCGGTCAGAAAGTATATGTCATTCTTCAGAAAACGGACCAACCTTTAAATTACCTAAAAAGAAACCAAATCGGAAGACTACGTTTGTAATAGATGATTTTGATCAACAAGCAATTCGTAAAAATATTCACAACTTTCACATTACAAATAAAGAAATTGCAAGGATGAAAATACTACACGCAAAATTTAAAGAAGAAATAGATTATAAAGGTTGTGTCAACACGTTACGAAAACACTCATCTCATTAGGTTTTAAATGCAAACCAACGGAAGTTAACCTGCTAATGAAAAATTACGAAATTCGATACTTGCGAATTAACTATATCATAAAAATTGCAGATATCGTCAACAAAATCGACCAACTGTTTTTACCGACGAAACTTACATACATACATACATCATACCCTCTCAAACGCTGGGTCAGATGGAAGTACTTCTGGTTTAAAGCAACATGTATCCAAAGGGTAACCGCTCGATCAACCAAGAAAGTGGTGATTACCATGATAATATGATTATGATATATATTCGAAGTGGATCCAAATGCAATTAATACCCAACCTTAAACCTAATAGTTTTGTTGTTGTTGATAATGCACCGTGTCATAATTCAATTCAAAATCATACACCGAATTCTAATTCTAAAAAACAGCAAATGATTGACTGGCTGACATTTAGAAATATTGAATAGTCATCGAACATGCTTAGGCCTCAGTTATATGAACTGATTCTAAAAAATAAGGCGATATTTGTAGATAAGTTAGACGAAATATGATAAGATAGACGAAATATTACGACAGCACGGTCATACTGTGCTCCGTTTTCCGCATAATATCAGAACAAATAATAGTTAAGACAAATGATTCATTGGATGAAACTGACGATGAGAAATGTTTAATTAATAAATATAATTAATATTAATATTCACCATTTTAATTTCGTTTAATATTATTAGTTCCTTATGAAGTACCTATATATAGGCTATAAAAAATATAAAAGTACTGGTTTAATAATTTATGTTCTACCACAACTAAAAATGCAAACACGTCTCTAAAGTACGAGGGTGGATTAAAAAGTTCGCGGCCTAAATAAGAAAACACAGGAATAATGCAATTTTTATGTTTATTTTTCTACATACTCTCCTCCTAGGTCACAGCATTTAGTCCAGCGGTCCCCCAAAGCCTTTGACTTTGACGTCCTCATTGGTAGAAAATTTCATTTCACCTAAGTGTTTTTAGTTTTGGAAATAGGTGGAAGTCAGAAAGTGCCAAGTCAGTTAAATAAGGGGGATTAGGAAGCAGTTCGAAACCACAATTCACTATTTGAGCCATCGATTCTGCGGATGTGTGAACACAAGCATTGTCCTGATGAAACAAAACTTTCTTGGTCAACAATCCTATTCTTTTAGACTTTATTTCTTCGCATAAACGACGTAATAGTGTGCAATAGTATGCAGAATTTATAGTTTGAACTCTTTCTAAGTAATCAACCAAGAAGACACCCTTAGAATCTCAGAAAACCGTTGCCATTACCTTATTTACTGACAAACACACTTTGGCTTTCTTGGGGGCCAGAGATCCGGGTCTCTTCCATTGTTTAGATTCAGCAGTATAGTGATGAACCTAGCTAAAAATTCGTATGAATAAGCTTGAAAAAGCTCAAAACAGTCTCTAGAAATCGACTACAAGAAAACAACTGAAAGGAGCCGTGGAACCCATCTTGCAGACACCTTATGGAACCCTAATTCGTTAACGATCATGTTTTTTGTACGTTTAAATGAAATCCCGTGCTTTGCTAGGATAGCTATGATAGCTTCAGCTATTTTAGATACCTTCAATCTTCTGTCTCCCATGTAGAGATCACATATTTTTTCGTAGCTGTAAAAGGCGGTCCAGAGCGGGGGTCATCTTTGATGCTCTCTCGTCCACGCTTAAATTAAGCTGTCCATTTTTTTTATCATTATATACGACGGAGCAGATGTTCCTAAAGTAGCCACCATATCTTCATGAGTCCGCTTTGGAGTTGTTTCTTGTCGAGGTATCTGATCACGGCACGGTGCTTTTAACTATCCATTTTCAAAATTATTGAAACTTAATCTCACTCAATGTTCAATAAAATAAATAATTACCTATGTATCTCAAAGAAAAATCGCACAGAGACCGACAAAGAGTTTAGGTTTCATATGAAGGTAGTTTTATAATAATATGACAACGCTATCTATGTTAGGCCGCGAACTTTTCAATCCACCCTAGTAATTTTCCTGTAAGATAACTAAATAATATTAGTCTTATATATTCGCTTAGTATACTACTCTATATACGTCAATTATACTAATTCTCTAAACAATCCTCCACGAAAAGTTAACGAGGTCGAATTACCACTGAAATAACTAAAATCCTCCGCAAAGAAAAGGCAACACTTTGTTTTTAACCAGAACCTTTTTTGGGAATTCTTTATATAGATTGATGTAATTTATTTCAATTTAGATATAAGAGCAGAGCGTGTTGTTTTACTTGACATGGCCTGAAAACAGGTAAACGAACAAAGGGAATGTGTATCACACATTTTTGAATATTTAATGGTGAATTGGAAAATTGGTAAAGGTTGTTTTTATTCGATATATATTCATTTTGTTTACGTTGAACAAAAATCACATACATCAAAAGTGTTTTTTACGACTAAACATTTGTGTAGCACAAATGCTGCGAAAGAAGCATACTTATACTCAATATATTATGGTAATTTGGCCAGGGAAATAAATTCTGACATAAATGAAATGAAATGAAATATTTATTTCTCAAGATTGACAATTACTTGTTCTTATTGACGTCCAATAAAGCATGACTCTACCACCAGTTCACTGGTGAAACTTCACAGGTATATTTTTTTCAAAATAAATTTACAGAGTCTCTTTATGTCTATACAAAATTATTCTTATCTGCATCTGTTAGCTCGGCAAGTCTCCCTCCCCCCAAGTATCAAACAGCACCCGTTCACGAGTTAACGCGGGATCCAGCCATCAGGGGTTAATAATAATCCGAAATTCATGGCGTTACGCATGACAGTGTAGTTTAGTCAGGTTGGTCAATACGTTTGGGGCTTTATGTTAGGCCTGCATGTTTAAGTTTAGATTTTTATTTGAGGCGGGTTGACGAAGTGTTGAAATAATCTGTACGTAACAGGCAGATTTTTGCTCAAACATAGATACACTGATAGATACATTAGATACACTGTTTATAAAATGAAAGGATACCATTTTTTGATAAATAAAAACATCAAAGGAATCGAGAATAATTCTATACATATACATTCTGTATTACATATTTTGGGAATTATATAATAAAATGTCTAAATGCACTAGAAATGTTGATTGTGTTATTTGACAAGTCTATCTTGGACAAGAAAATATTCGAAAGTGTTTATATCAACAAGCTCTCAACAGAAGCCTGAGAACATTTTAATGAAGCTGCCCTGGAGTTCCCTTGAGTGCCCTAGTCCCCGGCGATCCAGATTTTGTTTATTGAACAATAACTGGTGGCAACGTGGGTAAGTACACGATTGTGACGTCGAACTAAAGTAAAGTCTTAACGATTTCTTATATTTTAATTATTTAAAAATTTTACTTTTGGAAGAAGCAACTTGTGATAATGAAATTTTTACACCCAGTACCCACAAAGCTTGCGTGAAGGTTACGAACCTGTGTAAATGCGCAGCGGTTACAGTTAATTATATATTCCTCTCTGAACTCGGGTATGTGGTGAGCAAATTTTTGAATTTTGCAGATATGAGGACTTAGATTTGTTAAAATATTAAAATTATGAAATTTGAATAGTTCTCGTAACGAAAAGTCAACGAGAAGACGACACAAACGCTATTAGTCACCAAACCGTCCTTTCCCTTTGATCGGTCAATGTTGTGACCAAATTAGAGGCGTAACAATATTTGAATTATTTACAGCTCAGCTTTCATTAATGGAACAGTGGATAATACGTCATTGCGATCCAAAAAACCATTAATTCATACCGACCATTTTGAACATTTGTGTGTACAGAAGCATATTCAAAAAATAATCATGTCAATAAAACTAGCAGTTTAGTGCAATTTATGTAATCTGAATAAAAATTTATGAAATCCGAGATTACCGATGTAAGAGGACTGTTTTGCAATATCCGGCAATATAACCGTAAACAAATATTTGCTTTAAGACTAAACCCTCACAACAATAATCCTTACAAATTCTTTTTAATCTCAAACTTTGGGGAAAGTTATGAGCTTACGTATATATTGCCAATTTTTTAAATAAACAAAAACAACATTGTAGATGAATAAGAAAAAAGTGTAACAATTAACAACTTGTTTTTTTTTTTGTATTTCTATATTTAAAATATTTATCTTGTATTCCTACGATTTTCGTCCTTCTTTGTAAATGTTTGTGAACGATGTATTTGTATATATTTTACAAATAACTTGCTTTTAACTTGGGTAGAAATAGTTTTGTAAATTATGAATATAGAAACGGAACGCAAGGTGTGAATGGTGATTGATATCTATGGAGTATGACAGATGTGAATGAACAGTTCAGAGGACAGGATGACGAAGCAAGCTGGCGTAAAGTTGTATTGTAAAGAAAGGTGTTAAACTATAAAAATTAAAAAAAAAGTGATTTGCTTACGAGTACTCTGCACTAAATATAACTTAATATAAATGACTTACGTTTAGAATTCTTAAAATGCCGCACAGTGATCGAGAAGCCCTTGCCTTTCGTGGGTACGCGGTACTGGATCAGGGCAGCATTCTGTCTTGAAAGAAGTTTCTTCTGAGGTCTCCTGTCACAGGATTCCACCACCCTGTTGTCATCCCAGGCGTCGGCAGGCCAGACTTGCCCGTTCAGCTCCCAGCCGTCCACCCACTGGTGGTTAAAAGATTTGGTTAATAATTCGTTTCTTTATGGGACTTTTTACTGCTGGGTAGCTTTATATGGATGGCGTCGGTAATTTATAATGATGGTTTGAGTTGTGTTTGAAACTAAACGAAGGTTAACAATCTCTGTCGACAACTGAGCAGCAATGCCTTTAAAAAATCAAACAAGTTAAATAATTTTTGAAAAATATAAGCTCTATAGGGTTTAATAGAAAGCATCCATAGTCAACTACATAGAATACTGAGTTAGCACGATTAGAACATACATACTTATCAAAACAGTCCATGATTACAAAACAAAATATTCCAAAAATAACCATCTTGCTATATTGATACTTATTTTTTTTAGTTTACTTTTTATAGCTGTAAACGAGCACGCGCTTCATCTGATTTGTCATCCATGCCCGTGGACAAAATAAATTGTTGGCCATTAGTATTAATGCAAACTAATTAGTTTACATAGTTTACTAGCTGTTCTTTTCCATAACACGGATACAACTACACAAACGAAATAATTAAAATATACAGGACTGTAGCACCACTTCTAGGAAAATAAACTTCACTACAACTTTAAATTTTTACAAGGATTGAAAAATAAAACAACAAGTACTCTTTGTTCAACTTCACAAGCTTAAATCGTGGTTTTCTTTTTGTATTTCATTTGAACTACGAGTTTTCCGAGTAAAACGTAGTTAGTATGATATTTTGCAGAAGCCTGCAAAATGTCATGTCTCTCAGTCTGTCAGTCTCATGTCTGTCTCTGTGTTCGAAATCACGTCGATGCTATAACACACAAAATTTCACATATACAAAGTGAAGCTTCAACTTATACTTAACTTATATGTTTTTAATAGTAATTTGATTTAAAGTATATTTTGATTTTACTCCGATTGATGTCCAATTATATATAAATAAAAATTAAAAAATATTTAATTCCGTACAAAAAAAGTTAAAGGAAAGTAGAGAGTTGGTGGCGCAGTGGCTGGTGGCTTCTCGATCTTTAGGCCCCGGGACAGCATTTATTATGTACCAATAAATTTTTACATTAAATCAGGTGATCTAACGATGAACTCAATCTCTCATACTCTCAATACTCCGTTTTTTTTGTCGCAGGAAAATCCTCATTTATACCGGACCCAGCGGGGTCCGGTGATGCCGGACTCCTGCCGGCTAAAAACCTGCGGCTTTCGTCTGGAACCACGGAGTCGCGTCACGAGGAGCTTGCGCATTAGTTCGCGGCCCGACAGCGTTAGCCGGCGCTCACTCTCAATACTCCGTTGCACCAACACTAGCTATCCTCATTTAACTGAGGAGCAACTAAACAAACTTGAGGTCCTTCAAAATATTTGTATTCGATATTATTTGGTTTACGCAAACAAGATCACATTTCCGAAATTGCCTCAAGTGGTTTCCAATTCACCTTCTACTTACATACTGACCTTTTTATACAGAGTTTTGTTCTACCCTATTGCGCCTCTATATTTAAAAGAACGATTTAGCTTTCGGAAACAACATCATGAACGTAACATTCGATCGGCCAGCAACTTTCTGCTGGCAACTTCAACATAGTTTTCATTTTTGTACCAGTCATTCACAGTAAAAGCCATCTCCCTATGGATCTCTATACCTCCTGCTTTTCATTCTATTAAATACATTGATTTTAAGAATCGAATTAAATTATTCTATCTTTGTCCTTGAATACTAAGATTATTGTTATTTGTGTATAAACATTAAACAATGTATGTGTCATAAACATTAACGTGTGTGTATATTAGAATGTAGGTGTTAATATGATAAATACAATATACACTTGAAACAACACACTGTCCATTACACTCATTTGAAATTTTTCTTTTTTTTTTCTTACATTTGCGTTAACGCTGTTTAGTGTTGCCAATGATGTTATTTTTTTGTTTTGGTTTCATTTATTGTATTTTATGAGATTTTTTTGACAATAAATTATATTGTGTTGAAGAAGAACATCGTGAGGAAAACCACATACTTAAATAAATTATGCAACATAAGAAGAAATATGAGCTATTTAGCTTTCAAAATTTGACCTGAACCAGCTCACAGATAAAAGTAGGTTAATCTCTATAGACATACACTATCAGAAGTTGACAAAACATCACAGTCGTAAAAAACTTGCACAAAACATCACAAAACCACAAATTAATCTCTACATATACCCATAAAGGCTGCATCCATACAAACGAATAATTATAATTCGATGCTTTTTTCTAATTTCAACTTCCTCGTTTCTCGATATGAAATGCTTTTTTTGAGTATTTAGCAATATCATGTTTTGAAGTCAAGTTTGATCAAAATATGTACGCCACGTTCGTTCCACATCACGTGATTTCGGGACCACTTGATTCACTTGAAAATGTGAGTACCAAAAGTTGCAGTGATATTCTTGTAAAAATATTTTTATATTGCGACTATGAGTCAGGCTGTATTTTTTAAGGCATTAATAAATTTATGAACTATGGCTCATTTTAAATTTTACAGCGATTACTGATTTTGTAAGATTCAATAATCAAATTTAAGATCGCATCGAAAAACAGTTACAATAATTGGACTTTTGCATTTGTCTATCTGTATAAAATAACAAAGTATACTTTTTTTATTGAAAAAGGATTAGACGTTTGTCTTCTATCTCACCTGATGGAAAGAGACGATGAAGACGAAGGTGTTACACGTCTATCCACGAGAGTCTATTCACTGGACGCTAGAAAGAACTAGGACTATAGTTTTCTGGAAAAACAGACGCAGGCAGTTCATTCCACACCTTGGCAACCCGCACCAAAAAGGAACTATCGAAGCGTTTGGTTCGATTTCTTGGGATATCTATCTACCATAAAGGGACGGAAGCCTGTCTGCGTATAGTAGTCCGATGTAAGAAGGGTGTGGATTCAACCTGATCAAAAAGAGCATTCGCGCACTCTCCAAAATGTAATCTGTAGAAGACTGCTAAACTGGCAACTTTCCGACGATGGTTGAGGCTTTGCAGTTTTTTGGTGGTGAGGTCAAAGTTGTTAACAATTTTTCGGACTCTTCGGTCAACTGCGTCCATCGCTTCTACTTGGTACTTTGCTTACTGAATTAGCTCAATACTACTAATGTGTCATTTAATACAGGGTTAATGCGCGTGCATTAGGAACTGCGGCCTTTCATTTTGAGCAAAATATTTATATATATTTCTATTTAAAAATAAATTATGTGCATTTAAGTCAGTTTTTCTTCTTTTCAATAACTCTTCCCAAAAAATGTTACCGACTAAGGTGTTTTATGACAAAATTTATCGCGAATAAGCTCTTCTTTGGCTCCCAAATGTACGTTTCTAATTTTGGGTGTACATTGCACTCATACAAGCACTTTATTGAAAAATTTTACGGAATAAATAAGAAAACCCACAGTTGATTGGAAATTATACATTTTATTTCGTTGTATCTTACATTTTTATTTTGTTGTTTTTACTCAATTGAATGTGAACATTTAATTAGTAATAAACAGGTAATTTGTATATGTTATGATATTATGTATTTTAGTTATATTGAAATTTGGTAGTTCTTGAATTTGAAAAAGCTCTTTTTCTTTAATATTCATTGAGGACTTTTATTTCCGAATCATTCAAGAATAAAAATCGATCATATAAAACTATAAATAGAAACCAGTGACACGGACTCGTATAGAAAAATTATTTGATAACGCAAAACTGTACTGTAGGGACTAGAATAAACTAAAAGAGTATAATTATGAAAAGGACGTGAAACTTTTGATGTAACAAGTCTAAATCCATAATGTTCAAACCTAGAGTTGTAATCAAACTTGCAGCTTCATTCCTGACGCATTTTGACAACTAGTGATGCAAACTATTTGAAAAACTCAACTATTTGTTGAATCAATGTAACCATTATAAACGTTGAAGCTTAACTTGTAGATTTATATTTAATAATATGGTGATGCGGATATGACAAAGAAAATCTATTTGCTCAACTATACCTAAACTTTTAATATCGTGAACAGGATTTAGTCAAGGGATTTTTCGGACCTAAGTCCTTGATTAAGTTTATGAAAGTGTTTACGGCCCCTGCTGTTTGTTTAAACGATATTACTACCCATTGGATACGCCTTTTCCATGTAACTATATAGCTTGTTTGTTTTGTCAACTAAAAGGTTGTGTAGGTACTCTTATTTTGGTACTGGACTTTGGGTAAGTGATAGTTTTTGAAAAGATGACCTTTTTAAGGATCTTGTTTAAATACCTAAGTAATGAAAAGCCCCGTGTCTATTGTGGAAGTGTGTGTATTCAAGAATCAAAATTAATCTTTTATGCTTTTGTCTAAATCTAGACAAAAGCATAAAACATCAATTTTGATTCTTGATTTGATCGCGAATTGATTGAAGTATAATGAAAAATCAATATGGTTTTGGTTGAACCTTTATCTTAAATTACTTATATTAATATAGTATGACATCATCTCGTAATGCAGTTTGAAATTCGATTTACTAACATTATATCCGATTTAACTCAGTTGAATTGATTCAGATTTCAGCATATGCTTGGGAGTAAGGTTATTTGACATGTGAGTTTTTTGAGATGGCATTGATTACGTGGCATTTTGTTAAGTACTTAAGTCGATATTCTGCTACCATTACATTCTTACTATATGTATACAACAGCGTTGCAATTACATTGACATTGTAGTTATTTTTGTTTACTTTTGAAAGTGTAAAAGGCACAAAAGGTTACGTTTTCGCATGACGCATGTGTAAGAAAAAGGACAAAACCTTAAAAAGTTTAGAGGTTTTCCGAACACCATGCATTTAGCACAGATCTCTCAAAATTGTGTACTCGATAATTGAGTGGATATATTCTGACAGCATCTTAACGAATGGGATGATTTTACGAACTGATGTCTACGTCTTATCATGAATTCGCGAAACTAATTTAAGAGTTTATTTTGTGAATAATAAATCAGTTTCTCAATATCAAATGCAATAAGTTAATAACAAAACATTTCAGTTAAACGATCAATCTAGTTAGATAATTCAACCGTGAAAAATATGCAAGTACAAATTGATGAAATTATTTTTGAAAAAAAACAATGCACTTTTAAACAAAGCTGCAACCAACGCCGAAGTTCCCAAAAAAATGAAACTAAACCTTTTCGAACTCAACAAAAATATCTAACATTCACTATCCACACGAAAAGATTTAATTTTCTACTCCATCCTCCCTTCTGAGAATATTTAAACCATGCAGCTTGCAAGAACATCTGCTCATACAAATTTATAAGGTAAGTTATATTCTTTAGAAAATTGCAATATGCTTTGAGGACGCCACTATAATAATCTAGAAACATATTTAATCTTGTTTATTCTTTTTCTTCGTAACTTTGCCAACTGAGACCACAGGGAATCACATTTGCTTTTAGTCTACTTTTAAAAGTAAGTGAGAAAACTGTTTGTTAACAAGAAAAATATAATATGAAACTTTTGGTAATACAATGACAGTTTTTATTGTACTTACTTCTTGACGAAAAAACGAAAGTTCTAAGATCCGACGATTAAGGATTCTAGCTATTAGAAGTAATAAATTATTGAAATGAAAATGGTGCAAAATAAATTTTCTATTATTATTCTCGAAAATGTTGTTTCTCATGTTATTCTCATGTTGTTCATGTTATGTTATCTGTATCGTTATGATTTACAGTAACCTTTTTTTTTTATTATTTTACGGTAAGTAATTCTACATTTTATAATTAAGGACTTTGATCGCTTATTAAACAAAAGATGTGGTGACATATGTACGTATTTAAATTAGGAGGTAGGTATTCGAATAGAAAACCACAATAAATTATGAATAACAAACAGTCTTAAGAACACAAAGCTTTACGACGTTGAGGGCTGATTTTTCAATGCTCAGATAACTTTACCAGTAGAATAATTTTGAGAGTTTAGCATAATTTCTATGGAAAGTCTTGTCAAGTGAAAAAGTTATTCTCCAGATAAAAATATCCGAGCATTGAAAAATCAGTACTGTTACTAAATATTTGAAGTTTTATAATTATGATTATATTTTTAGTTCTTCTATCAAATTACCAAACAACATAAGTGAAACTCCCACTTTACGCATATTTTCGAGGAAATGATTATCGTTTGACATACCACGATGGTTATAGGTTATAGGATAGGATAGTGGTTATAGTCGTCACACCCCGACCTTGGAAAATAATTTAACTCGCCTCGTATTCGAAAGGTTAATGGCAAATACTCTTAACCTAAGTGAAGTGGGAAGTTCTTTCATGTCGTAGTCAAATTGTACACCTAAATATTTAACTATTTTGAAAAAAGAGTTCCGAGGGGTTATTATTATTATATTTTGAATTTTTGAACGTTAGTGCAAAAAATCTAAGTAAACTTAATATAAAGTAATAATTTCCAGTTTGTGGTTTTAAAAGCGTAATTGGTTCGATAACTAAAGTCTGGAGAATTGTCCCTTACTTAACGTAAGCTAGCACTCACGAAGAATGCTTTTTGAAAATAACTAAGAGATTTATTTTTAAAAGTTTACAAGTTTTTTCCCGCAAATTGTTTGTTGAAACTTCCGACCCTGCCAAGTATTATTCTTTATTACGTAACTTGCGATAGCAAACATTGTGAGATATTTTTATTTCATCGTTAATATAGAGTTTTTTGCAAATTAAAATTAAAGTTTTTGTGCAATATTAGATTGTCAGTTTTTTTACGTAATACTGAAGCCGGACTACTGTTCAAAATACCTACAGCATCGTAATTTCTTTTCCGTTATATCTTGTGATGAGAGGGAAAGGTTTCAGTTTTGACTATATTATCAACGTTTTATAACTAAAACTTATTATCGAAAAGTATAAAGTTAATTGCCCTTTAGTTTAAAAGTAAAAGTTTAATCTCTAGAATTGTTTATTTTATTTAAGTGTAACTTAACCTACATCTTATATTAAATCAGTGTAAAATACTGATCACACGTACTTATTTCATTTTTATTTAACAAAACCACCAGTTTTTCTACGATTTATCATAAATTCTAAAAAAAAAAAATTACCAGCATTGTGGAACTACTGTGTGTCATAAAAAAACGGATCTGCATCGAGAACATTTTCGTCTTCGAAAACTTTTTACGACTTCAAGTCCAACTTAAAACTTGATGAAGCGTTTAATTGACTTCATTTGGCTTTTAGGAACAAGGCACCTTCTAAGGCAAGTGTGTACAGCTGGTATATCAGCGCAGTCGCTGAAGGATGAAGTGGTCGTTCTTTGACTGCTGTTACCGAAGAAAACGTGCTACAACAAAAAATTTTATTCAACAAAACCGGCGAATCACGTACGAGGAAATTCAGCACAAAATCAAAATCAATTTGTTGCAGAAATGTGGTTACATTTGGTGGTCTACGTAATTCTTAAGCGCACATTTTACTGTATTACAGCATGCAATATTATCCTAAGACTATCTAAAATTACGCTATGGTTGATTACTCTATATTTACAACTATTATATTATAATAATAATCTCAACATACTCGTTCCTTATTAGAGAGCATAATTATTCAATACTTTATATTATTTTTCATGTCAAATTTGCTATTAAAACACAACCTGCTGATTGGTTCGGGAAGTGTTCATGATATTCTAGACATCTACCTTTGCGTAAGCGGGATTGTTTCTCGCTGGGTACCCCACAACCTCAGTAGCAGGTGCGCTTGGAACGGTGCCATGATATGATTGATATATTCAAAGCAGGTTCTTCCCGCCGTGTTTATGATATCATAACAGGTAATGAATCTTGGATTTATCAATCAAAGATCCAGAACAAAGCGCACGTCAACAGTATGGCTTTAAAGAACGTACCTATAAAACAACGTCTACAAAAGTGAAACGATCAAGTAGCGCTGGAAATTATTTTATCGCCAGTTTTTTTCTCCTTAACAGGGTATTTAGAATAAATTCTCTAACAAAACCAAAGTATCATCAATGCAGAGTGGTATACTACCAAATGCTTGCCGGAAGTTTTTCCTGCTGCGAGGAACAAGCGACCGAACGCGGGACTCCAAGACCTTTTGCTCCACCACAACCACTCGCCCGCGCACTCCGCGATAAAGACGAGGGACTTTCTAAACATCACACCGGTAAAACCATTGAGTCATCCGCCTTACAGCCCTGATTTATCACCGTGTGACTTCTTTGTGTTCATTATTGTATAACAAAAATATAACATTATCATATTTTTCATTATTAGTATTATATATACATAAAAAATAAATAATAATGAATCCCTAGACAAACACACCAACTATATGACCCCAAAGTAAGCAGAAATTGTGTTATGGATGACCATACAGCGAACTGGGGGGGGAACCCAGATTAAACATACATATTTAAATACAAACAACTATGACCCGAGAACAAACATCTGTATTCATCACACAAATGAATGCCCCGGCCAGGACTCGAACTTGGGACCTTCGGCGTATGAAGCAACGCTGCTTACCAGTACACCACTCGGTCGTCAATACATGACAGCACTAATAATCCCACTGCACGGATATCAGCCTCGCCCAACTAAGGGGTGGTTTCAGGCAATCGCTCCGCGCTCGCCTACTGCGTGATGGCAGACTTTACCCATGCCTTCGAAATAATTTTCAAAGTATTTAGGTTTCCTCTACACGTTTTCCTTCACCGTTGAAGCAATCATCTTGATGTTCTTAAGTTGTTAAACCTCATTGGTACAGGACCTTGAGATTGAGCTGCCAGCGCGTTAACCACTGTGCTACCAGTGCTCTAATTTATACGTATTATATTTATTATGAGGAAATAAACTTACCGCAACAAGACCATCGTTCTCACACGGCACGTCTAAATAGTTGAACGTGACTTGAATACGTTTGTCCGGGTCCGTGATCATGTAGATACCGCAGACCGTAGCGTCGTCCGAAGGTGCTTTAAATATAAGTTCCCCTTCTTCTGACGTCACCAGAAAGCAGTCTGAAAAATAAATAAAACTTTGTGAAACCCATGGAATTCAACGTAACGAATATAAGACGAGGTTGGTAAAAAGAGCTCGTGTATAATGGTTTTTGTTATTAAAAATTGGCAGGTGTTTCCAATTTGGCGTCTTCCATAAATAGAATAATGTAATCATTTTATATGTTGAATGCATTGTATCGCCGTAACAATGACGTTCAAAGTTTAAGAAAACCTAAATAATTTATTTTGTTGCTCACACTGTTCTAACAAAAAAAACTACAGTTGTTTAATATAGGTTAATTGGTAATAAAAAAGTTAAATGTTATCAGTCAAATATAGCTAGGAAATAAAGATACGGCCAATTTCGACTTTGGATTGTCGACTCAAAAAATATTTCGACTCTCATTTGTTTTTATGCGAATTTTAATGCGTTTTCTTTGTGTAGCGTGAGTTATTTCTTATTATTAGTTTTTATCATAATTTATTTTTTTTATTGATTGATTGAAAAATATTTTAATCGTACGATATTGTATACGACATGGAGCAACGTCATCTGATCTCACACGAAATGCTAAGAGCCGTAGGGATGTCGGAAGCGGGAAGCAATCAATCTGAGGTATCACGATAGTTTGGTGTCAACAGAAGAGTTATTTGCCGTCTTTATCAGCGTTACACTAACAAGGGAGATCCTGCGGAGCAGCACCCAGGCCACGGAATGAGTACAACCGGTCGGCAAGACCGATACATTCAACTGACCGCAAGACGTCAGCCGATGTTAACCGCCCGAGAGATAGGTTTAAGGCTACAAAACACTAGTGGTGTTGTTGTTAGCACCCAAACCGTGCGAAATGGACTGCATGAGTGCGGCCTACATGCACGACGGCCAATAGGTGGGTCTATACGTCACGGGAATCGCGCTCGTCGAACAGATAACATGGACCCAGGAGCAAAGGGATAAAATTTTATTTTGCAATGAGTCTCGATTTAGGTTTAGGTCTGATACTAGAAAGGTAAGAGTGTACTGTCGTCTTGGAAATACTGATAGGCTGAGGTGCGTTCAAGAAGTTCATCCATACAACGGTTCAACAGCTATGGAATGGGCGGGTATTATAAAGAACAGACGAACTGAGCTCGTTTTTGTTAATGGAAACATGAACGCTGCAAACGTTGAAGATGTTCTAAGGCTTTATGTCCGTCCATTTGCACAAACCCTTGGCTTCGATTTTACGGTGAAGCATGATAATGCGCGTTCGCATACAGCTTTGCACACCAGGGAGTAATTGGTAAGGGAAAACATCAGGGTATTGCCTCGCCCTGTACAATGGCCAGACCTCAACCCCATCGAGCACGCATGGGAATGCTCCAGAGACGTGTTTTAGAGGACTTGGACGGAGTGACAACATCCCGACAACTGATGGACTTACTTAAATTTCATTGGGAGCAATTGCCGCAGGATAACATGAACAGTCTCATCGATTCTATGAAAAATCAGTTTCAGCAACTTGTCAATAATAGAGGCGGCCACTCTTTGTATTTGGTTATCCAATTTCTTTTACCATAAAATAATTTTTTTTAACGATTTCATTAAGTTTATAAAAAGTTTGGTTGCTTAGACATCTTAATTTGTACTACGTATGTAAAGGTACTCGCAATATTGATTTTTTACAATGAAATAACTCTAAAGAATAATATAAATAGTAAAATACTTCGTAAAATAAAATATATTGTATATGTTGCTTAGACTTTTTTGATATGTGTATGTAGTCCAACTTTTTAGCTTTCTTTATTAACAAAATTTTTACAATATTTGTCCAGATAGAGGTACTTCTAGAATAGGCGTGTACCATTGTCGTCTACATTATCACTTTCTACCAAGTGAGATAGAAAATAAACACCTGCCAATTCATCGTAAAAAGGAAAAAAATTGACCTGTCACTTTAACAGTGATATTTCTATGTTAAATTTTTTATATGAGATTTTGAAATATAGTATGTATTAGCTATTCTAGTTTTATACAATTGAATGCAAGTGCATGAAGTGAATGAAATCTTAATATAAATGATCCGATACTAAGTGGCAACCGCGCCCATGGCCTTCACTAATAGTCCTCAAAAATCATGTTGCCCGGTATAAATATTGATACGGTCATTATTAACGATCATTAAGGATTTTTTCGATAGTAAAGGAGCAGTAGACAAAAAGTTCAAAACATCGATCGAAAAATGGTAAAAGTCTGACAAACATCATACAAAGTAGACAGAAACACTAGAATGTTGAATACAAACTTCTACAGGAGTCGGTGGCGCAGGAGGCATGTCCGTAATTCTCTAACTACAAACTTCTTTCAGAAAGATTCGAAATGAGGGTCGATATGCTAAAGTAATTGATGTGTTGGTTATTATTCATTCAAATTCAAATTCAAATTCAAATATTTACTTCTCAACATTGACAATTACTTGTTCTTATTGACGTCAAATAAAACATGATTCTACCACCAGTTCGAAAAAAAACCGTCGTGAAGAAGAACTGGCAAGAAACTTCACGGGTATATTTTTTTTCAAAATAAATTTACAGAGTCTCTTTATGTCTATACAAAATTATTCTTTTCTGCATTTGTTAGCTCGGCAAGTCTCCCTCCCCATTGCATTGTGAGACGGTAATTACTACAAGTTTATTAGGAAGCAAACTGTCATAACGGTCCTTCAAAATGATACTATTTTCAACAAAACTTTACAACTACTTTATTTATCATCAAGTTTGACGGAAAGTTTGTTTCGGTACTCGTTTGCAATTAAAACTTGCAACTTACGAAGTTGATAGTGGTGTTTCTAATGCAGTCGTACGTACGTAGTCTTACGTTTATGAAACTTTGTGCAACTGTAAACTAATATTGAAGTAACAGGAAGTAATATCGCGTTTAGAGTACACCTCTTGCCAAGGAATCTTTTGCACGAGACACTTATTAGATGTCGTCAGCAAGATCTAGTTTGCGGTTCCAAGGAGTTAGTTTATTATACTGATTAGTTATTACACTTTTTATATAAGAAAACTGTAAGAAAAATGTAAATAATCAATGGCAGACTTTTAAAATAAAATATAAAATAATATTTACTGAAATCAGTGCTTTTGCCAAGATAGTTGCCTAATAGCTAACAAAGATTGCCTTATATATTTATAGGTGTTCCGAATTTATAGTAGATCAGCATGACTTCACATAACATATGAAACTTTGCAGTAAACCACAATATCACAAAAGTTTTTTTGTACCTAGATTATAAGAGAAGGAGATGCAAACTTATTGAAGATTGGTTGAGTAGTGAAGTCGTGAAAGCGAAAAATAAGTAAACACATTTCTTATAAATAGTATGAGCAAATTCAAGTAAAAAAAAGATAATTCTCAAAATTGACAATTACTTGTTCTTATTGACGTCAAATAAACCATGACTCTACCACCAGTTCGAAAAAACCTTCGTGAAGAAAAACTGGCAAGAAACTAGAATTTGCAACCAAGAGTGTCGGTGTTCTGCATGATATTAGGTCTTTACCTATGAAATTGCCGTTTTTCACGAAATAAATGAAGCGTAATTTTTTATATATTTTTTGTTTCTATTAATCAAAATAATCACCCATGCAATCAATGCATCTTTGCCAACGCATTGGTAGCTTATTGATGCCTTTCTTGAAGAAATCAGCTGGACGGGAGGCAACAAATTCTTCAAAGGCATTTTGTACTGCCTCTCAGGTATTGAATTTTTTTCCGCCAAGAAGTTATCCAAATTCTGGAAAAAGTAGAAGTCTGTAGGCGCAAGGTCTGGTGAGTACGGCGGATGACGGAGAACTTCCAGCCCCAACTCTTGTAGCTTGGAGACCGTCTGCTGTGCAGTATGAGGTCGCGCGTTGTCGTGCAGGAGCAGTGGAGCCGAACGATTGACCAAAGCTGGTTGGAGACGTGCGAGCTTCTCCATCATTGTGTTCAGTTCTTCACAGTACACATCTGCAGTAATGCTTGTCCCGTTTGGCAAGAAGCTGTGATGAATAACACCCGCGTTAGACCACCAAACAGTGACCATCACTTTTCTAGGGGTAAGTTTTCATTTAGGGCATTGTTTGGGTGCTGAACCAGGGTCCAACCAACTTGCTGAGCGCTTACGATTGTCAAACAGGATCCATTTCTCGTCACAAGTAACAATGCGATTCAGAATTCCTTCATTTGTATGCCTGCTGAGCAGTGCAAGGCACGTCTCCACGCGTACTTCGCGCTGGCGGTCATTGAGTTCGTGGGGTACCCATTTGTCAAACTTTTTTACCTTGCCAATTTGACGCCAATGGACCAATATTGTTTTGATGCTAAACGTCGAAAGCTGCTGCTAATTCAGCCGTGGATTGAGTTTCATCAGCTTCCACAATTGCCTTTAATTCGTCATTGTCGACCAAAGTTTTCGGACGACCACGGGGTTCTTTTTTCAGGTCAAAATTTCCAGAATGGAAGCGGGTAAACCGATAACGGGTGGTGCGTTCGTTTGTAGTGTTCGCTCCGTAAACGTCGTTGATGTTGCGTGCCACTTGTGCCACTTAGCTGCCACGACGGTACTCATACTCCATAATTACTCGAATTTTTAACTTATCCATGATGACGAAAAATGTTCGAATGCGTTGAAAACAAAACACTAACTATTAAACAAATGACGATTTTAGAAAAAGAATTCCATGTTTGTCAAATAAAATTAATTTGAAATTAGAATTATCGGTCAAAAAAAATATTTTCATTTGAAATGGCCAGTACGGCAAAACGGCAGTTTCATAGGTAAAGACCTATTATTTAGAAGAATATCAGATTCAAGGGCATCTCGAATACGAACCCTAAAGTAGTAAAGATATAAGAAATGAACTGAAATCAAGTCAAATTATTTTATTTGCACAAATATGGGTATATACAGGTATGAAAACAAAACAGTTCAGCCATATTTCACCATCAAGGTACATACATTACAATTTTATATTAGTATTTTTCAGTATAAAAAAATTCTTAACACCATTCTTGAATCCAATATCATTAAAATAACCATGTACAGAATAATCACATTTTTCTGTCAATAAATATTTAAATTTTTGTTTGAACTCATTAATTTTTTTTTTTTTTTTTTTTTTTTTTTTTGCTGCCGAGGCACCCTCACGGGAGGGAGGTGGAAGATGCGTCATGCATACCCGCCCGCAGGTAAATTCCTCTGCGGGGGGGTTATGTGGGACTCACCAGAATGGCACCTACCCACTAAAAACCACCTGTTGGCTGTGGTAAGCGTATACCTTTAGCCTTCATCGGAAGCGACACCCGTCGGGAAGTTGGGCGCGCTGGCGGAGACCCGCTAGCGGGTCTTCCGCCTGTAGTGAAAGTTGCACTGAAGGTGCTCAAAGGGACATGAGTTGGTGGCCGTTCTGGGCAGCCTCCGGTGAAGCCGGGGCTGGGCAGAGGTCGGCCGAAGCATGATTTAGGGATCAATTCATTTAAATGAACCTACAATGAATTGAGAAGGGAACTATGCTCCGCCAGAGCTAGCAAACGCTCTGCCGGAGTACGTGAAGCCCTAAGTTTACGGGCTAAGACTGCGATTTCACTAACATCGACATTTTTAATAGCGTCGCAGACGATACGCATATCGTCTGCTACGGAGGATTGAGGAGTGGATTTGTATGGGCGAGGAGCCGGGATGGGATTCGATGCGGGACGCTGCCTCCAGTTTTCTGGAGCAGGCTTGGGCTGAGTAGGCTTTGCAGCCGGAGGAACCCGGCTACGCAGCGGCGGAAAGTTTTCTTGAGAAAGGCGCGGGGCCTGTTTGGGAGCCGCCCTTTTGAAATTGGAGCGCATACAACGGGGTGCACGAGGGCAGCCCCTGTAGTTTGCGGTGTGGCCGGACTGGCCACAAAGCACGCAATCGGGAGGAGAGGGAGTTTCAGGAGTGCGATTGCACTCCTTAGTGAAGTGCGGGACCAGGCACTTGACGCACCTGGGCGGTGCACGGCAGTTGGCTGCCGCGTGCCCGTACAGCTGGCACCGATGGCATTGGCCGGGATGACCGCGGCGATGAGGCGCCTCGATTGAGATCCCAGAGAGGCCGCAAATAGAGCTAACCCCTTTCAGGATCTCTCTGGACTTGGGGACGTTGGCGAGAATCACCAAAGCGAGAGGGTGTTGCTTCCCGTACTTGCTGTGCATTTTATGCACCGCGAGTGCCGGGAAGCCTTGGGACTGCAGATCCTCCAGGATGGCCTCGTTCGATAATTCGAACGGGATTCCCCTGAGTACCGCTCTGATCTTACGCTCTTCTGACAGAGCATAAGTGTGATAAGCATATTGCTTATCGGTGAGGAGCTTAGTCAAAGCTCGGAAATCGTCTATCGACGAGACAGTGATTTTAATAGATTCACCCGAGTTTACCGCTCGGGTGTAATGGATTTTGTGCTCATTGCACAGTGTCGAGACCTCAGTCCATTTACCCTTTTCCCGAAGGAAAACGGGTGGTGGGACCTTGGCCTTGACAGAAGTTGGGGCCGAAGCGGGTGTTGAAGACACCGGGGCAGCTGGCGTTGAAGACGCCGCAGGGGGTGTAGGGACGGGCGTGGAGGGCGCCGGGTCTTGTTTCGAGCGCTTCTTAGAGCGCTTCTTAACAAGGGTGAAAGAGGGAGACTCAGGGCCAGTTGGGGTGGCGTCCGAGGAAGACTCAGTCGCGGGTGCGCGCTTGCGGCGCAGAGGGGCGTCTACTTCGCACTCCATGTCACTGGAGGAAGGGGACGCGGGAGGGCCTAAGACCTGAGGGGTCTGGGGAACTGGGGTGGCCTGAGGGGCCGGTGTGATTAGTGGCATGATTAGAGGGAGAAATGATTGCAGTGTGCGAATCATATGAGGGGCGCAGTAAGTGCCTTGGGCGTCGTAATCAGCGATCAGCTTATTCAGGAGCTCCTCAGGGCTTAGGGAAGCCATTGCGGAGGGGTTGGGGAGGGACGACAATATATAAATATATATAATATGAACCTATCGACGATGACTAACTTCCTAAAAACCACCCTACACGCAGTAGGGCGGTTGAGAACGACGCGGATAACTTACTCGAACACGGCACTTGAAGTCCTGGAACAACGAATTCCCGTCGACGAAGCTCACGTTCCACGAAGTACGGTTAACAAGCCACTATTCGCCGTGAAAACGGCGTTAGAAACTTATTAGAAGTACGGTTAACGAGCCACTGACCGCCGTGAAAACGGCGTTAGAAACTTAGTACGGTAAACAACTATGAAATTTGGGTGCTCGATTAGCGCGGGGGCTAAAAGAGCGGGAAGGCGTCTGCGATCGACGTGCGCTCGAGAACGCACGCAGACCGAGACTGAACTCATTAATATTATTATCCTCTTTTATATAATTGGGTAGTTTGTTATAGATTTTGGGAGCTTTGCCAAAGAAACTCTCAGAATATAGCGTGGTTTTGAGATCTAATTTTATGCTTGAGTCTCTGGATTTTTAAACATTTAAATTTCTATAGGTTATTCTTAACGAATAAAACCATTTCTAAGGTATATACGTAAGGAAAAATTTTTAAAGATCTTTTTAAAAAAAGGCCTACATGAATCTCTACTTCTGAGGTGATAAATAGACATTTTGCATCGCTTCTGTCCTTTGAAAAATTTTTACTTGTCAGTAGATAATACTACTACGTCTCGTTCACTATATTTGATAACATGCTTATCGCGAATCCGAATTTATTTAATCTACTACATGTAGCGTCAATGTGCTCTTTCCATCTATGTTTATCGTCAATAAATATTCCTAAAAATTTGTGGAATTTACTTCATTTATTTGATGTCCTTTATAGTCGATATTGCATTTTGTCAAGTCCCTATCTCCAGTTTTAAAATTAATTATTTTTGTTTAAGTCAGATTCATTTTAAGGTTTAATATTGGTCAACCAGTCCATAATGTTGTTCAAAGTAGATTTAACGTCAGATTTGAACATATTGAAGTCATTATTGCTACATATCAGTGAGCTGTCATCTGCATTAACATAAATCAGAAATGATAATGGACACAAAATACTAGCCTGTGGTATGCCATATTTGACAGGCCTAAATTGTGAGAGGAAGTTTTTGTTAGTAAGCGTAATAGGACATAATCTCGTTATTTCAATTGCCTGAAGTCTGTTATCGAGGTACGATTTTGTGAGATCTAGAGCAACGCCATATGTGGCAAGATTATGAGATTTGTGAGATTTATTAGAATTGTGTAGTCAACAAAGTCAAAAGCTTTAGTTAAATCCATAAAAAGAGCACAAACAGGTATGTTATTATCGACAAAAATCAAAACCCTCTTCAAGCAATTGTACAATGCTAGATTAATTCACTTATTTTTTCTAAATCCAAATCCTTGTTCTTCTGCTAAAAGTTGATACGTTTCAAAGTAATTATTAAGAGTATTGAACATAAACTTTTATAAGTTTTCCGAAAAAAATTACTGATACAAGAAGCTGATTAGTCAGTTAAATATGGCTACTGTAGGAAAATACTCCGTAGTTTAATCCACACTAATATTAATAATATCCTATTAAAAATCTATTTTGATGCCAATGCCAAAAACATTATACTAGGCCATTCAGAAAAAAATTTTTTAGGTATTGAATGGGGGCGAGTTATATCTTATTTAGAAAATTCGATTATTTCAAAGTAAAAATATATATATATATACTTAATGTAAATTTTTTTACCAGCATTTTAAAACTCTTGTAGGTTAAATAAAAATGTATCTGCGTGGAGAAAATTTTCGTGCAATAAATTTTTATGACTTCAAGTCCAACTTGAAACCTGATGAATCGCTTAATCTAAGTCAATTATTATAATTAGCTTTTATGAGCAATGCGCCTTCTAAAGCAACTGTGTACCGTTTGTATAACGAGTTTAAGTGCGCTCGCTTAAAATTTAAGGATGAAGAAAGAAGTGGTCGTCCTTTGACTGCTGTTACGGAAGTGCTACAAGTGAAAATCTTGCTACAATAAAACCGATACATCACATACGAGGATAATCTGTAGATCAGATCCGGAAGTGTTCATGATATTCTACACAAAGACAGCCTTGATTTAGCACCGTATACCTTTTTTTGTTCCCTAAAATTAAAAATCACCTTAAGGAGATACAGTTTTCATCAGTTCAGTGCTTTGAAAATTCAGACGCGTGAAACTTTGAAAAGTCGCTGGTGGAGAAATCTTTGAAAAAATTTAATAAATAAACATACAGATCTTTATATTTTTTCTCAAAACTTTCTGAGTGCCCCGTAAGTAGAGTTATCATTTTACGATATTGATTATTAAGCCCTCAAATGTTATTGTTTTGTTAATTAAACCTGCCATTAAAATAAATAAAAACGAAAAATATATTAACACAACAAGCTACGATTGTGTTACAAATTGTTGACCTGGAAAACCTTATATCAATCGTACATTATGAATAGAGAAAACATTAATGGGCCGTAAATAGATGAACCCTTACTAGGGGGATTTGAATTATCTGACTAAAATGAAGCCTATGACAGAAAATTACGTCCTGTTTGAAATACAATACGCATAATTTTGTCTCGCGGGTATCTAACTCAAAACACCTCAGACCGCAGCCTGTTTGTGCACCGAGTAATTGAACTGTCATCATCATTTTAAATTTTTTATTTTAGATATGCTTTTGTATTTCATCTAATCCAGAACCACAGAACTTACACGCAAATCCAGAAATAGGCGATTAAAAGTTACTATTAGTAACTACAGACTAACCTCAGTCTGGATAAACAGATGGAGTTTATATTATTCAGACAGAATTTTCTCTATACCATAGAAACCTTGTTGAATCACTTAATACGATTTTTTGTCATTGCAACAGAATTCTGCAAAAAGACGATGAGTCTATGGTTTCGATAGAAGCAATCCTGCACTCTATATCCGCAAAAACCTATATATTTACGACGATGTTTAAATGTGTACAGTTTTCTGGATGTTATTAATTAATCGCTAAATAATACATGATATCCTGTCATCCTCAAAATGTATCTGATACATGTAATGTAATTATTAAAAAACAAGAATATTTACAAAGGGAAAAGGGTAGGCCGCTGGTGTGGGTTGCCACACAAGTAGACACTCTCGTGTTGTATTCTATTACTAATTCTTTTTCTTTCCTTATTTTTCAAAATAATGTGTTTACGTATTTACAAAACTTTTTTTCTTGATTTTAAAGCACTTAAATCGCGTTTCTTTGCATAGTGTTTTGGTTAAAATTTCTTCGGTATTGGCTACATTTAGCATTCATGGCTTTGCAATAAAGATGCGTAACCTGCTAGAAGGTACTAATTTTACGACGTAACCAGAAGTTTAATGATTGCCAGACACATACATACAAAACTGACCTAATGCGGCCAAGGGAATACGAATAATTTTTTGTGCCACCGCCACTCTGGAAGTTACTTCCACTGAAAGTAACGATAGTAGGTATTTCATCATCATATTTAGTCTTACTTTGCAATCGCATGTGACATGGATTTGGATACGCAGCAGTGAGGGAAATAAAATTGGCCCAAGTCCAGACCCATGCTTTCACGGTTTCGAATCGGATGCAAAGCAAACCGCTCTAAATGTGATTCTGTGAGATGGATCTTCAAATGTCACTATTTTAAGAGATAACGTAATTGACATGCTATGTTTTACTGTTCACAATTAAAACTTCATTTGCAAGTTGCAGGTTCATGGCCTAAATTTATTTTTGTTAGCTAGAAAAAGCTAATAAGAAAACAAGAGAAAACATTCATTCTGTATATAAAAGCTAGTTAAAAGAATGAACGTTAACATGGAAAACCTTTTTTTTCGCTACGATTACTTTTATTGAAACCTTGAATATTGAGAAAAAGAAAATACAAGAAAAAATTACGTTCATTAAAAGCGATTAACTATCACCGATGGGACGAATGCATCTTATCTGTAGAGCAGCATCCACTTGCAACATGTTTCTAAATACATGTTTTAACATTTTACACTAATAATTAGTGTGATTTTCGTTTAATTTATATCTTTATCTGCAAAACTTCGTAACCAAGATGGATTTTTATTGTTTTTTTTTATTAAAACAAGTTATTGTAAATATTGCTTAAGGTTATTAATAAGTCCACCAAAGAGTATACATGTTTTTCACTAATTCGTTTTTCTTCTATTTGTCAATTGTCAATGATTAATTAGGTCAGATGCCTATTGCTTTCTAGTTAAAAAGTAAAGATCTAAAATATGATTCATTACAAAGAAATGGGTTCTTCTGAAATGAAAAATGTCTTGAGTGAAATGTTTAATTTTATTAATACTTTTATCATATTATTACTTGAAATTGGCAGAAATAGTTATTGTGTAGTAACAACAGCTGATTGCCATAAAACACAAAAAAAAATGTTTTACTACTGTAAAGGCGGCTTTTTCAATCTTCAGATAACTTTTATTTGACGATAATAAAGCAGTCAGTCGCCGGAGCAAAATTGGAAGAAACTGATATGGTAGCTCAATTATTGTTAACTGTAATTTCAACTTACGATGGAGTTATCACAGCGATCGAAACTTTGTCTTAAGTTACATTTATAAAAACTAGACTACTAGACCATGAAGTCAAATTGAGAATTGAAAGTAATGATACAGCTTCTAAAGTACACCCTGACAACAAAAATATCTATAAAAGAAGAAAATTTGAAAACAGCAATTTTAAGTCGAATAATTATAACAATAACAACAACAACCATTGTGAGAAGAAGGGGACAATTATTGCTTTCACTATAAAAGGTGCTGAGCAGTTGAAATGACTGAGGCAACTTAGAAACAAAGATAGTCTGAAAAATAAGGTTGATTCTTTGGAAAAATCTAGTCGAGAACAAAAAGAATATATAAAAAAATTAGAAGAAAACTTGGAGGATAGTCAACGTATCGCGCGAATTAATAAGCTGGAATTTAGAAACGTTCCCCGAGATAATAATTTCCCTGAAAATTTAGAAACGTTAGTTTTAAAAACCACTTCTGCTATTAACGCGGGCATCACACTCTCTGAAATCAGGAACACCTACCGTCTGGCAGATAGAAAAGGCTTACCTGGAGCGGTTGTGGTTGAGTTCTCAAATACGTCAACGAAACAAAAAGTCCTGAAGGCGTTCAGACAACACAAGAACTCGAACTCTAAACTGTCGTGTTCTATCTACGGGACAACACAAAATAACCTCCCGATTTATGTGGATGAATACCTAACACCCACAGCAAAGCGGCTTTATTTCCTGGCGCGAGAATTTAAAAAAGCTCAACAATATAAATTTTGCTGGTCTACGAACGGAAAGATTTACATTCGCAAAGTGGAAGGTACCCCAGCTATACTAATAAAAAGTGAAATGGACTTGGCTGCCCTTAAAAATCAAGTATGACTAGTTTTAATTATTATATTAATACTTTCTAAGTCTATCTTTCGAAAATCAATCAATACTATTAATTTTTCTCTTGTAAGCCATTATTTGACTTTGAACTTGATAACTGTATATCTTGTTTGTACTTTTTTTTTAACACGGAATGTAGCTTTTTATGTAAATCAATTATTTTACTACTTTGCAACTCATATAACGCCTACTCTTAAAGAACAACCATTATTTTTATATGAATACTTACACAATAAACTCTATGGGCGCACCCACACAACAACAGAAATATACTTTAATATATACATTGAAACAATCAGCAAACAAGTAATAGGTTATATCGTTATGATTACTGAACTAATACATTTATTTATACATGTACAGTTTCGCATGATTTTAATACTTAAATTATTCTGTATACTAAATGTTACTTACTATCTTCGTTGCCGTGCCTTCTTTTTGGGGTGTTTATCATGTTTAATTTATTTATATGTCTGTATTATATCTGAAATTTATCATGGTTTTTGTTATGAATTATCAATAGGTTCAGAAGAATACTGTCGTTTTTTTAGAATACGTTTATGCTATGATCAACAATGCATTGCAGGATATACTTCTACCTATACACTAGTACATAATACACACCTACAGCGAAACACACATTACTCACTTACTCGGATAAACTATAAAGAACCTATTTACACAAACAAAACACTGAAAATAACCTACAATGCGTGCTGCAACTATGTCTGGTGAATATAATTTTATCTATGCTTCAATTGCTCTACACATACTATAGCCATAATACACACCTACAGCGAAACACACATTACTCACTTACTCGGATAAACTATAAAGAACCTATTTACACAAACAAAACACTGAAAATAACCTACAATGCGTGCTGCAACTATGTCTGGTTGAATATAATTTTATCTATGCTTCAATTGCTCCACACATACTATAGCCATAATACACACCTACAGCGAAACACACATTACTCACTTACTTGGATAAACTATAAAGAACCTATTTACACAAACAAAACACTGAAAATAACCTACACCGTAAGCTGCAACTATGTCTGGTTGAATATAATCGTACCTATGCTTCAATTGCTCCACACATACTATAGCATACAAACAAGTTTAACAAGAATTCATTATGAACTGGCTCCATTTACTTGTCTTTATAACGTCTTCAGTTTGTCCTACATACACATAAATATCTATCCTTTAATAACACAACTATGTGATTTAGACTTACTTTTTAAACATAAAATTCAATCCAATTAATATTACAGTTATGAATGATGTTGACAGGGAAAGCATAGTATGCAGTAGAATAAGCGAGCCCACAAAGTGTTTACAACACGTATCGTTTAATAATAATTCTTTGTCGATATTGACTGTAAACATTAGAAGCATAAATTCTTACTTTGACTACTTTCTAGCATTTCTAGCAAAATTCTGTAAACTTGTGGATGTTTTAGTACTTACCGAGTGTTGGACCAACGAGCACTTCTCGCCACCAAGAATTAACAACTATAATTTGTTCAGATCGAATATTTCCTTGAACCAAAATGATGGAGTAGTGGTGTACGTTCGTGAGGTGATTGAGGCGACGTCTTATGAACCGGAATGTGAGGATGGAAATTGCATCGTAGTTAATCTAAAGGATGACGTGAGTATTATATGCACGTACCGTCCACCTTGCTTCAAAAATCCGTTGAGGTACATTAATTCTCTAGGCAAAATATTAGATTCCTGTAATAATAAGAAGATTTTAATTTTGACAGGTGATATTAATTTGGATATTATGCCTGATGTTCTAAGTCCTAACTCTTCGACATACTTAAATTTAATGGCAAGTTATGGTTTAAGGCAAGGTGTTAGCCGTCCAACCAGACAAAAAATCTGTCTGGACCATTTCATGGTTAAAACCATTTTCAAAGTTCAAACTTTTGTGTTTGATGAATTGGCAGATCACTCACCTATTTTACTTTACATAGATCGTGCCTGTGTTTCCAAACCTACAGCTTATATAAATAAAGTTACCGTGGACACTGATGGTATAAATAAATGTCTTAAAAGCGAGTCCTGGAATGATTTATACTCAACAACAAATGTGGACCAGGCTGCATCAATATTAACCTCAAAACTTGGTAGGATCATTAATGCACATTCCACTATTAAAAAAATTGCCAAACGAAACCAACCTTTAAAGCCCTAGATAACTATTGGAGTAATAAAAGCTATTCGAAAACGTGACCTTTTACATAAAAAATCTAACAACTATCCTCTTAATATAGAATTAAGAAATAATTATTTAATATATAGAAACAAATTGAACAAGATTATCAAATCATCAAAAAAGAATTACTATGCTGACAAACTAAATAAAAACAAAGGGAAAATTAAAGAAACTTGGAACACAATTAGGGAAGTATGCGATTTGAACAAATGTAAAGTATCGTCTTCGGAATTGATAAATCATCCCACAAGGACTGTATCAGAATCCCTTGACAAAGTGAATGAGTTTTTTACTTCGATCAGGTCAAATCTTGCAAAAGAAACTCTTAAATAGCTCAATATCGATGAAGCTACCCTAGCTAAAAAAGCTAGAACAACGAACCTGCCAGTGAATTCCATGGCTCTGTATCTGACCGACCCTTTGGAGGTCCTTAGTACCATTAGTAGCCTAAAGACCCATAGCGCTCCTGGTATAGACAAAATAACATCGTCTATTCTAAAAACATGTCGTTATTACCTTGCAGAACCAATATGCTACTTATCTAACCTAAGCTTTGAACAGGGAATATTTCCTAACATATTCAAAAGCGCAATTGCTTGTCCCATTTACAAATCCGGCGATAAGACTCTTCCAACAAATTATAGACCAATATCTCTCCTAAGCATTATATCTAAAGTAGTCGAAAAGCATATGAATAAAAAGTTAGTCAAATATTTGGAAAATAATAAAATTCTAGGTGAGAACCAATATGGCTTTCGGGTTAACCGCTCCACCGAAGATGCAGTGTTGCAACTGACTTCTAAGATAACCGCACACCTGGACAGAAACCACAAATGTGTCGGAGTGTTCCTGGATCTGCAAAAGGCGTTCGATACAGTTTCTATCCCAATCTTACTAACTCGTTTAGAGAACATCGGAATAAGGGGAAACGCACTTTTGTGGTTCCAGGATTACCTGACTGATAGAAAACAATGTGTCAAGGTTGATGATCAGGTTAGTAGCTTCAGTTTGGGGAGGTATGGGGTGCCCCAGGGCAGCACACTCGGCCCCACATTGTTTTTAATATATATAAACGAATTATGCAAATACCAAATTGAAGGTGCTGAGTTACAAATGTTTGCTGATGACACAGTTATACTTTTCCACAGTAACACCTGGGAAAGTTTACAAAAATTAACTGAAAAAGGCATGTCCTCTGTGACTGCATGGCTTGAAGACAGCTTATTATCACTTAACACCAACAAAACAACATTTCTCTGCTTTAGCAAAACAAAGGCATCATCGCCAAATGACTTTTGTCTACGTATGCATTCCTATCCCTGTAACCGATCCTATAATGCTCTCACAACAAACTGCAGGTGTCCTATTTTGTCACAATCATCAGATGTCAAATTTCTAGGTATCGTCATAGATGACAAACTAAAATGGAAGAAGCACCTATCAACAGTTAGCAATAGATTGAGAAAGTTTATCTATATATTTAAAAACCTACGAATTATATCAGACTTTGCACTTTTGGTACAAACATACAAAGCATTGGTAGAATGTATTATCACCTACTGCATTTGTTCATGGGGATCAGCAGCTAAAACATACATGCTTGAACTAGAAAAAGCGCAACGCTGTGTGCTAAAGGTTCTCCTTTACTTACCATTTAGACATCCCACACATCTGGTTTATGAAAAAGCTAATGTTCTCTCGGTGAGAAAGTTATTTATTTACCAATGCATCCGTAAATACCACAAAAATGCAATACCCTTTGCACAAAACTCAGGTAAAAGAATAAATAAATGTCCAGTTCCCAGAGTTCATAGTAAAATTGCCCAACAACACTATAGTAATGTAGCACCTAGATTATACAACAAACTTAACACTACATATAAAACTAGAAATTTAACAAATTTTGAAATCAAGCATACAATAAAACTTTGGCTAAAGGACCTAAAATATGAAGAAACAGAAATCCTGTTGCTAATTCTGAATTGAAAACCTCCAACATTCAATGTTTTTAAAATACAAACATAAGAAACACACACGCACACATACACACACACACATACACATACACACCATACATACGTTAGACATACCCTTTTATATTCTTATTACAAATACACATGCATTCGTACACACAAATGCGCATATTGTTAAATCATATTTGTTTGTAAAATAATGTATTGATTTTCTATATATGTTTAAACTTAGTATAAGTGATAAGTTTCTCTTGCTTTGTGAATTAAGTGACTGCCGACAAACAGCTTACGCTAGTTCAGCAGTCAGAGTTTGTACCCTCAATGTATTATTTTTTTTTTGTTACAATAAATAAATAAATAAAAACTTATACTTCGAAGTTACAAAAATAAGATATCATTTCTATCGGATTCTATAGTCCATATTACAAACAGGGAAGATTTATTTACTAATTTTACCTTTTTAGATCCTCCTTTGAACATTTCATTAGCTAAATCTGGTGGGTATATTTCACCCAAAAAAGGGATTTTGCAAAAGTAATCGGCACTTTGGGTATTAGAGGAATATTAGAAGTCGTACTGTACTGTCCAGAAGATCCATATAATTTTCTATCAGTATCGAAGATGCAAAATGCTACTCAAATTCAACTATGTAAAGCAGGTAAACCATTTGCAAAGAGTGAGCCCAAAAACAACCTAATTTTAATGCTTTTTTTCAAACGTGTAGCGAGTCGATCTGATTGACGAATACGAGAGTTCAATAGCATTTATGAATAATGACATCAACGATTGAGACTTATAAGTAAAAGTACATTTTTAGAATTTAAAGTTAAGTCAATGGAACAATAACTTAAATTGATTCTGTCATATAAAATGATAATTTATGTGAATGTTGCATAAATGGGATACTAACGCGACTACCATTTAAATCTTCTTAATATAAGTTACATAGCTCTACTGCTATGTGTTATACACTCGGACGTTTGTGGTCCGATCATTCCACCTTCTGTAGACATTAAAAATAACTTTGTGCTGTTTGTCGAGCACTATACCCATTATTGCGTGGTTTACTTATTAAGTAACAAATCCAACGCAATTTCGGCTTTTAAAGATTATGTCGCGAAAGGTGAGGCAAATTTCTGTTTGAAGATAGTTAATTTATATTGTGATAATGGTGGAAAATATTTATCGACAGAAAAGCAAGATTACTGTGTTCGGAAGGGAATAAAAATCCCTCGAATTCCTCAGAAGGCGTTTCAGAGCGAATGGTGCGAACGATAACAGACAAAAGCTAGTGGTGCAAAGCTTAACAAAGTGTTATGGGGTGAAGCTGCTTTAAGAGCTGTTAATTTAATAAATATATAACTACCAAAACGTTGGAATTGCTTTCTGGAACAGCTTTCAGGCCGTAGCATAATAAAAAACCTCATTTAAAATATTTAAAAGGTTTTAACTGTGTACATTCACAATAAAAATAGTATATACAAGTTTGACGACAAGTCATGGAAGGAAATATTAGTTGATTATGAACCAAATAGCTATAAAAATTGGAATAAAATGGTGAAAGATTTGTTACTATCAGAGATGTTATTGTGGACGAGACCAACTTTGAGTTCTGCAGGCACTGAAAAGAATAGTCTTGAATATCCCTGTGAGAAAACTAATATATATTAATTATTATTCAGAGAAGTAGTATTGTGCACGATACGTGATAACGATCGAATAATGATACGAACGATGCGTTGATAATACATACTCTGACAATTCTGTAGTTACAAATACAGAAAAAGCAAGAAACTAAGGAGGAGTGATAGGATCAAAAACTGAACTACGATTTCTTATTATGAGGGCGACGATAACTATTTAGTGAGGAAATTGGTTTTTTTTTGTATATTACATCATCTTTCGACGAAATATAAACCCGAGGTGATAAAATCTAAATGGTAAAGGGCTATCAAATATGAGCTTAATTGATTTCAAATCGAATAAATAAAAATATAACACGAGGACATAAGTGCCAAGGCCACATTATATGAACATTGTATATTGTATTTATTTATTTATTACATTGTATTTACGTACAAAAGTTTAATTGAATATCACTGCCTATAATGAGATTTTTGCCCCCGTTACAAGAATATCTTGCTTCTGATTTTTATTAGTTTGCATAATCGAAATAATTTATTAATGCACCACACGGTTGAAAGGCCTTTATAAACGGCAAATTAATGGAATACATTTTAAGGAAAGTACCTGATGGAGTTGAATGCGCACCTAAAAATTAAATACAGCTTTGTACGGATTAAAACAAGCAGTTAAGTTTTGGTTTAATTTATTTTATCAATGTCTTAAAGAAAAAGATTTCTTATAATCATCGGTAGTGATAGGTGTTAGATAAAGCTGAAATCAGTCAAAATATATATATGCTGTGTTGTATGTTCGTGATCTGGTTATATCTTTTGCAGCTGCGAACAAATAAAACAATCTTCTTCCAAACTGCAGGTATATTTGGTATTCTAATAAACATGATAGTACTTAATTGAATATTGAACGTTTACCTAAGCTATTCCTTTCAGGTCACCTTGTGATTGCTTACGAAGTACATTCTACTAAAGATGGATGACTTTAGCTAAAATCTTTATTGAAGTGGAAAATAGAAATTTCTTGTAGTACGTGGGGCATGCGTCATGGCACACGTCCTAGGTAAGGTAAATGTATAGGTCGGTTTTTAAAATAGTATCTGAGTTTTCAAATTATGGAATGTGTGTATCGTACCTCCTATTATATTGAGAAATATGTAGCTGGTTTCTAATCTGTAAACTCTAAAACAACTACATACAACATACCACATACAGACAACTTATGAACTACTTACATAATATACCTAATTCTTGCACACTAAGAAAGCTGTACTAACGAAAAAAGACGTAGGTCATTTAGGGATCAAGATCTACGTAAGTACTACTTACCTGATGTTAAAAAAAATCGAGTCTTACGCAATCTACTTTATTACAATTACAGTCAAATCAACTATTAAAACAATAATCTATCTCTTTTAAAAACGGAACTACATAACAATCGTCCGCATTTCACTTACAGTAAGAATTTTATTTTTTATATCATTGTCACAAGGATTTCTTAAATTCTCTTTCTCTAATGGTAACATGCAATAATTTATTGGTGACTATTCATTACCGAAACCACTTAGTTCGTGGGTTGAAAGTATGCCTTTATTATATTAAGTTCCTTCTTTAATAATAACAAAACATATAATACTCGTTTTTATGCGCTTATCCCCTAGAAACGACCCGTTTAATAGATCACTTTGCATAAAGAATATTTAATCACAATTTTCGTAGTAAAGTTTCCATAAATTGTAATAAAACACACCAGCCTAGATACAGTATCTAACCGTGACAAACGTTTGATCTTAATAAAATGAAAATGATAAAAATAAGGTAGAATTTTACTGTTTCTATAATTTCAACTTACGATTTGAAAAGTGTCGCGACTAAATTTTCTAAAAGAAATTGGCTATTCATAAAAAATTAAAGAACACATTTAATATGCTATGCCGCCTTTTGGGCTCAACATGCCGACAAAGAAAACTTTCTGAAACAAATTATTAAAAGAATATTTTAAAAGACTCTTATTCTTATTTGATATATTGCTGAAAGTATTTTTTTGTAATTATGTACAAGAGGAAAGTCATTAAAAGTTGTAAAAAACTCGTGTAGCGGAATGGCACTGACTCCTAGGTTCGGTTCTAGTGCATGAAGTTTAAGTAACTTAAAGAAAAGACATGGCCGTTTTCCGACCCAGATCAAACAATCAGTTATTGATATCTACATGATATAACTCATGTTCATGCAGCAATGTGCTGCGTGTGGTGTTGTCAATGTTTATGTCACATGGACTGTGAATTAAGTCAATAACGATGATCAATTTTAATATAACAGCTTAAGGTTTAAAATGGTCTATTAATTACTACACGTAAGTCATACTCGTAAGTTATTATTTCTATTAGCTACTAGTCGTGCCTGGATACGTTTACCGGCGTAGCTCCTGAGTCTGTCAGGGTTTCTGGATCAAACATAGCATTTACCTCTGGATAATGTATCTTTCTGAATTCAAAGAATGTTATTCTTTTTGATATTAAATTTGTTAGATACGTTAATAGAAAGTTATGATGAAACTCACAACTAGTGATTAATAGAACAAATAACAGTTTTAAAGACATACAACATAACCTGAAAATAGCTCTTAATGAACAAAATATCTATGTACTCCAAAGTGTCCGGCAAAAACAAAATGTTCTTTGAAACGTAGTTGAAATAAGTATTTAAAGCATTTTTTTTTGCAGTTGGTCTTGAGGGTAAGCTGTATGGAAGCAGAACTATTATTGTTTACTAATTATTGTTATATAACATATATTGCTGACTGACTAACATTACACCTACGCCAACACCAACGGAACTAAAAGCTTGAAGCTATGTGCTCCTTATAAAGTGTGAGTCCAAGTTCCACTTGGAAATGATTCTTGGTAATTCCCTAAAGGAATGAATTCGACTTGCACTCAAATAAACTCCCACAACCGTCAGTTATAAAAAATAAAGATGCGATGAAATCCGAACATTTGTGAATTATTTAACAAATATGATTTATAAATTGTATAGAACAATATATATTTTTATCTTTCATAAGCACTGAATATAGTTAATATTTGACATAATATTGTTCTTTATTCTGGTAAAGAGGCATAATATATTAGGCAGTACGTTAATATAAAGTTTTAGTTAAAGTTCAAAAACTAGTAAAGCTTTATTTTTGATTTATTTAAAATTTGTTCATATTCTAATGTTCAGGGGCACTAACGCCACCAGGCGGTCTCTACCAGCTAACTTTTAGGTAGTAGATAAATATGGGTAAGCAAAAAAGTAGTATAAAGTATATTTAGATACACACACATTTCTTTTTTTAACGTAGGTTTATTATGCTATTGCCCAAACTTTAAAGTTCAGAATTTAGTTTGGTGCTTTATTCTTAATTAATATTTATAATATAATAATTCTTTATTGTTTATATCAATAATTGTTGGAATTTAGTTTTACCTTGGCCAGGGTCGATGAAGCGAGGGATAGGATCTCGTCTTAATCGGGAAAACGACGGCGCTGCTGCGGCCGATGTACGTAGTCGCCCATATTCTGAGCTCTGTAAGGAAAAATATACAGATATATATGTTTATAAAATAACGGTATAGGCATATACTGGATATGGATAAATACACCTACAGCAGTAACGCATCATTAATCGCTAATAAATAAATAACAGTAGAATTTATCAATAACATCTACGAATAAAGATGTTTATAAGTTCGCACGCTCGTTTTCCGGCTATACAAATAATAAAAAAGTAGCAAATATTATTACTCAAAACAAAATATTGGAATAAAAAGGGAATTTAATATAAAACTTTTCAGGGTTAGATGAGCATTTAACGTTCCAGTAGAAATGTTATTTTACACTTATCCTACCTCACCCTTATGCTACTAAAGCCTGAGTTTGCTAATGCTTTTTAAAGAACGGAACAGCGAATTTTTGTTATATTAGGAAAACAACCTTTTGAAATATTTGTTTAACCACCGAAACAAACTTATACTCGATATAAATACAATAATCGCCTCATTATTTGTATTTATGTACTTGTAACGCTGCGCGTTCCGCCTTAGTTTTTTGTCTAGATATTTTTTTAAATAAAATACTTCACTAAAGTCATTATATACTTTTTTCTAGACCTCTGTTAGGTTTTGATTTTCATATTCTGCATTTTTATTTATATACAAAGTATTTTTATATTGAATTCTTTAATAACAATGTACATTTATATCAATTGGGAAAAAGCAGTCTATGCGTTTTCACTCCATATATACAAGTTCATCCATACCATATAATTGATTCACTAATACGTATATTACAAACAAACAAAGATCAGGTGACGGAACAAGAATGCAGTAAATGAGGTCTGTTTTGGAAGATTTAACAAGGTTTTGCAAGAAGAATCTCGTTTAGGTCGTTATGAACATGCAAATTCCTATTAAGGTAATTGTGTGATTATAAAATTAAACATCAAAACTTTTATATTAATAATATTTTAAAGTCGTCGAAGTTCTCAATAAATATAACAATACTTCATTTTGTTTTAGTTCCATTTTTGTTTTACACTTTAGGCATTTGCCTTCCTTAAGTTTAACATAAACCGACATCGTTTCGCTAACAAATGCAGAGCCCATAGACACAGTTGACTTTAGTCTTTGATTGCCTATTAAGGCAAAATTGGAAGCTCACTTTGATATCCGAGCTTGTTCCTTTATACGGCTCGATAGATGTCGACCGGTATGATCCATCCACAAGGTCAATTGATAGACTCCATAATCTCAGTTGTCTTAAGCTGAGCCTTAAGAAAACTTTGATTTTCCTTAAACTAGCTTCTGACTCTTTTTTGTTTGCAGTTTAGCGATAATTTATTAAAATCAAGTCCGAAAGAACTTTCTTTAATCTTGTCAGTAGATATACAGATAATACATTTTCACACGAGTTTACTAATGCCAAATAACTCCATAAATTTCACGAGAAACTAGTCTATAGGTACAATAAAAATTACCTAAATAACACGTAGAAATCTGTTTAGGTTGGTCTTCTTTTGTTTGTTCCAACCTAATGAAGTCGTTATTTAGGGTGATTCATTTGGAGGTACTTTTTTCAAAAGCAAAAAAAACCATAATAATGACACAGTTATCAGGTAATTTTTATTATTATACAAAAGACAATTCTTTACATTTATTTTTGAAGACAATTTCTTTCAAATGTTGGCCGTAACTCCGGTAAACATTGTCTATTCTACCGTTCCAATTTTCGATGACGCGTCCGAGCTTTTCTATTGGTATTTGGGGAATAACGCGAGTAATTTTGGCTTACAGTTGCTCAATCCTACCCGGCTTATCCATATAGACTTTGGACTTTACATAGCCTCAAAGGAAAAAATCTGGGTATCTATCAGTATAACTTACCGGACCGAAATGCGAAATTAACTGTTCACCAAATTGTTCACGCAATAGAACCATGGTTTCACGAGCTGTGTGGCAAGTGGCGCCGTCTTGTTGGTGCCAAACGTCCTGGAGATCACGGCTTCAATCTCAAGAATCAAATAATCTCTTATCGGAGCACGATAACGGTCACCATTGACAGTTACGTTCTGGCTACCGCTACCGCCGCAATATTTTCTTCACTGCGTGCTGGATGTGGTCTGTTTGGTCGTTTATTATCTAATCATGTAAAATGGCTTTCAAACTTTTCGATGGTATAGCGAATCTCGCGTTCAGTAGGCCGATTATGTGGACCATAAGTTTCTGTAACTGCACGAAACACTTTTCTCGCAGAACGCTTATTTGCTTAATACAGCTAAATAATTTGTAGACGCTGTGCAGGGCTAAGTCTTTACAGGATGAAATTTCAGACTATATAGATCAAAAATAACAAAATGCTATCTTGGCTCACGCCTTGTCTGTTAAAAAATCCATAGACAAAAAGAAAGTACTTCTAAAAGAATCACCCGTTACTTATAAGCCGAATTTATAACTAGCAGATTATTTAAAAAAACGGATTGACATTACGTTTAATAGAACCCAAAACATTTACACAAACCTAATTATAAACCTTACAATATTTTATGAAAGTAATTGGTAATAGTAGGTGTACTTACTCGTATTTTACCTGATTGTACGTCTAGAGTCCAAATGATGATATAATATAAAGGCATCCAGTATAGACACGACTTATAATATGTTTGACATAAATTAGTTTTTGTACTGATTAGAAATTTAACAAAATATACATGGACGTGACACCACACACCATAAAATAATAATTCATTTACGAATTATTTGAATGAACCAGTTTCGCTCCCCTCCCCGGGTTGTTTTGTATTTTTGGATATAATTCGTAAAGCTTTATACAAAGCGTCATTCTCGCTCCGATCGCCGCGCGGTGCGGACGTGCAAGACCCCGTTCTCCGTTGATCGGTCCCTTCCCGATATTCCGTGGCGCTCAGTCTACTGACGTCACGGTCTAGCGTGTTGGTTCCGTGCTACGGTTTTCAAGGTTTTTCTACTCCCTCTGAGTGCTATCGAAGTGCGATTTTTCTTTGCGACTAAGCCCCTTAGTGTTCAAAGTACTGTGCTAAGTTGTGTTGTGCTTGTGCTGAGTGCAGTGTTGTGCCCAGCGTAAGTAGTCTGGTTTCAGTACAAAGGATACTTAACGGTGACAACGAATTTGTACTGAACCAGTCCTTTTATTTTTATTTTATTTCTCTATTTTATTTATTTTTTCTTTTCTCCTACTTTCATATTTATTTTTATCATATCTGAGTGTTTTCGTGTGTATTTGTCCTTTCTGTCGGTAAAGGGTGACCCTAACGCGGTCATCTCTTTACCTGCGTACCCTTTTTTTTTGGGTTTCCAGGTAGCGGCCTTCGGCGTACTACGGTTAGTTTAAAGTTATTCTCCCCAGCCCCCCTACCGCTGGTAGGGAGGTTTGCCGCTAGGGTTCGCTAGGTTTTTTATTTCGGAATCCTAGGCATTTGTTATATAAATAGGTGCTAGGTTTGCTAGGGAACCTAGGCATACATTATATATTTATATATTACATATTGTAATTCCAAGCCCTCCAATGGACCTTATTAATATTCTTAGGTCATTCGCCCAGGCGCTCGCTGCGTCCGGCGTAAGCATACCCGCTGACGTACTAACTTCCCCCCCTGCCTGTGTGCTGTGCGGTCAGTCCGGCCACACAGCTAACTACAGGAGTTGCCCGCGCGCTCCGCGCTCCACCACTAAGAGGGCCGCGCCTAAACCGGCGCCGCCGCTCACTCCCGCTCACTTCCCGCCGCTGCGCAACCGGGGTCCCCCGGAAGCAAAGCCCGTTCAGCCGACGCCTACTCAGGCTCTGTCTTGGAGGCAGCGTCCGGCCGTTCCGCCTGCACCTTCCCGACCCATCCCAGCTCCCGTAGCTTCCGTAGGGCCGCGTCCTGCTCCGTCATCCGCACCTCAGTCGTCGTTGGCTGAGGACATGAAGACCGTGTTCGACGTTATTCAAAACGTCGATATTAACGAAATTTCCGTGCTCGCACGCAAACTGCGAGCCGCCCGCTCTCCTCAAGAGCGTTTATTTGCGTTAGCCGAGCATCACTCGCTTCTAAGTTCGTTATAAATTTATTTTTTTATTTTTGTATAAAATCGTAAATAAGTAAATTATAATGTCTAGACCCGCGAAACCCGCGTCCAGTCGTATTAAACCCAAGGGCTTATCCCTAGTATCTTTTAACGCTCGTAGCCTTAACACCAACCTTCCCGAGATTAAACTGTTCCTTCAGAACAAAGAACCTGACTTATTCCTTCTCCAGGAGACATGGCTTACTCCAAACCGCTCCAGGGGATTCGCTATACCTAAGTACGCGTTTATTCGTAACGATAGGCCCAACTCCGACGGTTTCGGCGGCACCGCTACATATTACAAAAGAGGCCTACCCCTCTTCTCCTCAACATGGAAGCCACTGTGTGTAGATTGGCTATGACTGGTCATCCGACCATCATCATAGCTTCAATCTACATACCTAGTGGTACCAGACCAATCCGCAGCGACTTTGAGGCCATTCTCGCCCTCGGCCATTCAGTCATTATGTTCGGAGACTTTAACTCCAAACATACCGACTGGACGTGCCTATCAACCAACACCAGCGGTATCACTCTCCTCGACATCACTAACTCCCTTGACTTAGACGTCATATCCCCCATCACTCTTACTCACTATCCCAACAACCCGTCCTACTCTCCTGACATCCTCGACTTTGCAATTATCAAGCGAATCAATCTTGATCTAAGGTCTATCGAACCGCTCGATGACCTAGGCTCCGACCATCGCCCCGTTTCCCTCGTGCTAGGACCGCCGAACGATAACGTCTCATCTCCTAAGACCTTTACCAACTGGAAAGGCTTTAAAAATACGTTAGTTTCAGCCTTAGAGGCCCCGAACACTCCACTCGCGATCTCTCCCGAACAATTAGATAGCCCGGATAAAATTGATTCACTAGTAAATTCTCTCACTGATGCTATCAACTCAGCCATCAGTGACAACGAAAAGGTTGCTAAGCACGGCAAACCCACGCTTCCCTTAGCCGTTAGCAATCTTATTAAAGCTAAAAACGCGGCTCTCCGGAGAGCCAAGAAATATCCCACGCCCGCCTATAGAACAGCTGCGAATCAGCTTCAACGTAAAGTCAGGTCTTGCCTCGCGGAACTCCGAGACGCTCAGATGAACGATCTCATGGCGAATATCTCTCCGTCCCACCAAGCGTACTATAGCATGGCCCGAGCCTTACGCGTAGACACCGCCTCTCACGTTCCTCCTCTCACTCGTCCCGATGGCACTACTGCCTTTGAAATCGAAGAGAAAGCCGAATGCTTCGCTGACAGCATTGCCGCACAATGCTCGCCCAGCACGCAACCTGCTGATCCCTCACACATGCAGGCGGTGAAGGACGAAGTCCTTCGCAGAGACTCTCTCCCCATCACCGCCGACCCTGTCACAGTCTCTAATGACGAAATCTTGCTTCTCATTAGAAATCAAAAGTCCAAAAAGCTCCGGGTGCGGATGGAATTTCCAACCACGCACTTAAGCACCTACCTCAACAGTTGCTTACCTTGTTAGCTATCATTTTTAATGCCTGCTTCGACCATAGCTACTTTCCAAAAGCTTGGAAAGAAGCGACAGTCATAGGCATTCGCAAGCCGGGCAAACCTCTGAAGGTCCCGGCTAATCACAGACCCATCAGCCTCCTCAAGGCAATGTCTAAACTTCTCGAGAGAGTCATACTCTCTCGAATGCGGAACCATCTGTTTCCAACGGATGGCGATCCTCTCATTATTCCCCATCAGTTCGGCTTTCGCGCTAAACACTCCTGCCCTCAGCAAGTCCATAGAATCGTTGAGTATATACTTGACGGTTTCTATCCGCGTCGTTATAAAACAGTCGCGGTTTTATTTAACGTAGGTTAGGCTTTCGATAAAGTCTGGCACAGCGGTCTCGTTTATAAACTCTACAAGATAGGCTTACCGGATTGCCTAGTCAGGTTAATAGCGTCGTTTCTCAAAGACCGTACGTTTCGATTTAAACACGAAGGCACGTTTTCTGCGCCTCGTCCCATAAAGGCTGGAGTCCCTCAAGGCTCAGTCGTCGCCCCTCTGCTGTACACCGTGTACACCAACGAAATTCCCATCCCGCCGAAAGGCGTCGAACTTGCCCTCTTTGCCGACGACACCGCACTCTATACCAAAGGCCACAGTGTTCGGCACCTTGTAATCAGACTCCAAAAGGCCGTAAACGCCCTTGGTGTATGGTTTCAAAAATGGCGCATCGATTTGAACCCTGAAAAGAGTTCTGCGTTGCGCTTCGACCACAAACGCCATCGTCCCGCTGGTGATCCCCACGTTCGAATGTTAGGCATTCCCATCCCCTGGAAGCGCAGTACTAAATACTTAGGCGTCACATTAGATCCGACGCTTTCTTACAAGCCACACGTCGAAAGAGTTTCGAAACTCGCTCGTCACTACTTAGGCCGCCTAAATAGCATGTTAGGTAGAAAAAGTAAAATGTCTTTCAGAAACAAACGTACACTTTACAAGGTCTGCGTTAGACCCGTCATGACATATGCCTCGCCAATCTTTGCCCACGCCAAACCCTCCCTCCTGCACAAACTGCAGGTAGTTCAAAACCTCTTTTGCCGCAGGGCCACAAACGCACCGTGGTACGTGCGTAACGCGGACTTGCATAGAGATCTTGAACTGCCTACAGTACACCTCAAAATCTCAACACCTCAAAACACTCTCTAAAGCGTTCTTTAAACGCTCCGAAACCCATCCCAATCCTCTAGTTCGTGATTCAGTCTCATATACTACTCCTGTTTTAGATTCGAAGTTCAAAGTCGCTAGGCCTAGGAATGCGCAAGCGTACTCATCCACCAGACTGTCAGCCGATCTCGAAGCCCTTCTGGCCGCAAATTCTAATTCTAACGTAAATCCTAATTCTAACGTAAATGCGAATTAATTCAATTTTATTTTGCATTTTTTAATTTTTGTTTTAATTATTGATTTTCATTTTGAGCACCTTCAGTGCTATGTATTCACCTTCAGTGCTTTGAGCACCTTCAGTGCTATGTAATCCCAGCGGGTGACCCCTTCTGGGCCCCGCTAGCGCGGCCTCTTTCTCCAATTGGCCGTCGCTCAGATGAAGGCTGAGTGGCAAAAATGCACGAGCCGACAGGGGGTTTTTAGTGGGTATGGTCCTGGTAGGCGTCGGGACGAGTCCCACATAACTCTGGAATCGCGCCAGAGTATGCGTCAGGGCATTTTTATCCTCCTGCCCTTCCCGCGGAGGGGAACAAAAAAAAAGAACAAAAAAAAAAAAAAAAACGTGAACTTAAAGCTATTTCATGAAACCTTTGTGAATTAACGATTGTAAGCATTTTAATACTGTTGACGTAACCATCACGCATATTATGTAAGGTATGTTGAAATATTTTACTGAAATATTTTTTGAATGTTCTTTTTCATTAAATGTTAATTTCTCCACAAAAAGGGCAAAAAAAGATGAAGATCTTATTTTAAAGGTTTTGTTTTTATTTTATAAGCTTACTGATTGGATGGTTGTGTTCTAAAGAATCGCTACCTCTGCTAATGTGATGTCCAAAAAATATAATACTCCAGCCTGGGTCCAAATAAATGTGATCAAAGTAAGCAAACCGTTACTTTTACGTTAGAAATAATTGAAAATGTTGTATTTGTGATTATGTGTAATTATTGGGCATATTTTAGAAGCTCCTGGCCTAGAACTCTTGAGGATCTGGGCAGTGAATTTCGTGGGCGTTTCGGGAGCCTAATTGCCATCCATAATGATAATCTGGTCATTGTTTTGGTATTCATTTTGCATGTTTCGGGGTGTTCAGCCTTTAATAAAAGCCGGGGGAATAAAACTTGTTACTTTTTTGTGAAATTTTTAAATACATAAAATAGTAGGTAAGTATACAGTTTGGCTACCGTTAGTACATTTATATAAAACAACGTGTTTTGCGTTCATTTTTTTGACTAAATTCGTACTCGTAATATTTTCACAAGAATTATGATGACTAGGCTGAAATGTATCACACGGCTTGCTATAAATGTGATGTAATAAAAAAAAATATTTCGAAGATAATTCCTACAGATTACTAAAGCAGAAAGTTATAACTGTTTTACGATTTACTCACTATATTATACATTGTCTTTTTATGATACGCATTTACATCGAAAAGCAGATGTTGTTTTATTGCTATTTTATTTCCTACTCGAGTTTTATTTATATCACATATGTGTATACCTTAATGGCCCTGAGCCTATTTGTGACGTCAGATGTTAAAGGATTCGTTATATTAATATTTTAAATGGGTTATGGAACAAACTCAGCAAAATTATATTCTAAGAACGTGGCGAAATTGTAACTGATTTGCATTTTTGTAACAAAACATTTTCGTAATATAAAAAAGCTGGCATAATAAAGCTTATAAATAATATACAAACGTACTACTTATTTCTAAAAGAACCTGCGACTGGAGAGTGCCTGAACAGCAGACTGAAGAGTGAACAGACCTTTGGGCATTTCTACAGTAGCTTATTGTTTGATTTTGATTTTGTTTTATTTTCATCTACAATCAAGCCGAAAACCTCCAAAGCTGAACTAGCGAAATGTGCTGGCCTTTTTCACAGAGTATTTCTGACCTGATATACATTCTAATCTTCCGTGGTCATAACTATGAAATTGTACTAGTGTCAATCTGCTTTGTGGACTGAGCTCGAACCATTGTCGATTCAATATCACAATCCTTCAATCATATGCATTTACCTGTACCTATTCGTATTCGTCTGTGATTTAACGTTTACAAAAAAACGAAGCACAATAAGATGTGTCTTTCGACATTAAGCGTTACAGCTTGCAAGCCAATAATGGAATTAAATATTTAAATTTTTGATTTTTTACTTTTTTTAGGAGACCAAATTTTAATCTCAAAAACATATTTGCGTCTTCTGATGATTTTTTAAACCAAATAAATAATCTACGAAATTCTAAGAGTTCTCTTTTATCCTATGATAGCTTAAGTATTGCACTTGAGTAAGGACGGAGAAAGGTTTTTCTTAGTCTTTATACAGGATGATGGGTAAAATCGTAAAAGTACATTACTTAGAATTTAATTATCTAAGCTAATGTGTAGATTTCAGTATGGAAAGTTATATTGGAAATACGGCTATTTCGATTTTTTTTTTGTGAAAAAAATCCCTCGTATTAGAATTTGATAGTTGTAAACTTATCGAGAATCTTCTTCTTTTACTTCAAAATAAAGTTTTTTTTTGGTTTTATTCATTTGAGAAATGAATCGACTCAATTTACAAAACAAATCCAAACCGTTGTAATAAAGTATTTTATCATACATTTAAGAAATAAGTTTCTACAAAAATGAGATTTCAGTTTGTGAATGAGGAGCTTTCAAAAAAAAAAAAAAGTTAGTATACAATCAGAAAACAGAGTAACTAAAAAATCTAATGCATTGAAACTGAACTTCAGTTTGGGATCTTTCTTAAGGAATGTATAAACAACACAAGTCACCCTGTATATCTTGAAACCTAGTAAAATTGAATTAGTACTCGACTACAGATATAAAAGAGCGGGGGCAGAACTGACCATGCGTAAGTAGATACGTGAATCTCATATAAATGAAATGCTTTTGGAGATTATTTTATGTTGGGCTATAAAATGGAGAGATTTCGGTAATAAACCTTGACAATATGGTGGGTGGGTAGGTATAAGAGATCTGTCAAGTGTTCTTGTAAAAGGGTTTATAGTAATATTAGTTTGTTATTTATTAGCGAATTAAAGCTAATTATATTTTGATACTGAACCAATATTGTGTTTTAAGCGAAAAATATATAATAAAAATAAGTTACGTGAGTTGTTTAATAAATCTTGTTATTTTACTTTATATAACTTTAACGTTGCATTATTATATTACGTAGTGCAGTGTTCTCTGTTAAAATTCCGCTACGTAAGATTTTTCAATTGATTGACAAATCAGCTAACTAGAAAAGTTTTAGAGAAAGTTAAGCATTTAGGTGAGTGTTTCTAATAAATTTCATGTCGTTCGCCATTTTCCGAAAACAAAATCGGTTTGCATTATTTCAGGCATTGCGCTAAAAGCATAATCAGAAAAAGAAAAATCATGATAGTTTTCTACTCTTTTATGGAAAAATATGATGATATAATGTATACATAGGCCTTTTTATGATAGTAAATTACCAGTCATCTTGTATAATAAATGAAATGACCTTATTTTTTTATTATGTTCAATAATGAACAAACTTATATGACTATTTGGATAATTATAATTGAGATGAGTTGTGCAAGTATGCGTCTTGCACAAGCTGTTCTCGTTATTTATAGCAGTGAGCTTTCACTTTGGTACGTGGCAGGTTATACATATATGTAGGTAGCGTACAAACCTATTCTGCTTCAGACCTAAGCCCAGAGCGCTTCAGAAATTGGCAACTCTTGGTCTAAATAAAGCTTTAACTCGCGGAGATACAAATAAAACGATATAATCCTGGAAGATAACATTTTTATATCGAAAACGCTTGTCATTTTTTATTCTATGAGTACATAAAATATGAAAATATGTTTGTTGATATTGAATATGCATAATTAATGTGATATTCAGACCTATTTATCAATATACTTGTTAGCCAAGCAAGACTGGACATAAATAGAACCATGCAACATTTACTTTTATATAGCAACGGTTCTATGTCTTTTTTGTTTATAAATATTATTGTGACTTGATCATGAGCTTTCCATAAGTAAACGAATTTAATAAATTTCCTTTAAAAATATCCTGGTATAACTGCATTAGATTCCCTGCTTAATACAATATACGACAGTCCTTATAGTATAGTCCTAACATGTTGATACATTAGTAATATGCGGAACTGTATTCGTAATATATACAGGATGTTCCCCACATTCTGTAAAGCCGATGCCAGGATAAGCCTACCCTCTTTAGTTGTTTCCGAGTTTCTTATTTTAATTTTTTAAGAGATCGAATGACGAAGTGACTTAAATTTTCTTTACCTTTTTTTGATTGATGTATTGTAATTATCAATTAAGGATATAAAAAAAATATTGGAGCCAAGTCAATTTTGGTTTCAATATAACTAAATGGAATTTCCGAGTGTAAATTAGAACCATAAATCATTTTACAGTGCTCCTTTTCATTTAAAAAACTGCACAGCTTACATAGTAAAAAAAACGTATTTAATTAAATATTTTTTTAAATGGGTGTTCAAATATGATGAAGCGGAAAATAGTCTGCTTTTATTAAATGTCATATATTTGCATATTTTTGATTTTCTTTTGTTGTTTAGTGTACTGACTCCTCCGTTAACTTCGTTCCAATTTCTTGTATTATCACTGTTTAATTGAACGTCGTAAATAAAATATTGAATGTAAACATTGTAATAAAATATTATACCTATATAAGACAAAATGTATTCTTTTATACAATTTTCAAGCATAAACTATAATGTAAAATTTTCGGAACATTGTCTACACCACCTTGGTTGGTAAGTTAGACATGTTAAGCTCAATATTGCCTCGTTAATTAATGAAGTTTTGAGAAAATCTGTTTGTTCTACTTATAAATTTATGAACAGAGGTAAAAGCTGAACTTCATAACTAAGCCCAACTCTAAGTTTCTTAAAGAAATAGTGTATATCTTAGACAAGGAGCTAAGAGGTATGTTCAAAGTATTTAATCAATTTCACATTTACAAAATTCTGAAAATACCAAAGAAGTTTATTTTCTTTTTGTATATTTTATATTTATTTCTAATTTACAGTTTTTAATTCATATAAATAATATTTCTAGCAAACAATTAAATTGTATGTACCAAGATTGAGTTTCTTGCAATGCTGCAAATCGCCAAAAATTTAAAACAATTGATATTACAAAATTCAAGAAAGATATTAAAAAATTCAAGAAAGAAGTATTTACATTTATAAAAGATAAAAACTTGTATAGAGTGATTTTTAAAAGTATCTTCATATTTAAAACAAATATCCCTAGTACAAATTTTGTCGACTCGAACTTGGACCTATTTTTAAACTTTTTAAATTTCATTTTGACATTATGGTGTAGTTGAAATAAATTTTATTGACAATTTAATAATTGATAAATTCCGCTTTGAAACTCTATTATTTAAATCCATTATTTTGATTTCAAATATTGTGATGTTTAAATTATTAATATATTTTTATTATTTGCAAAAAATTAAAACATTTGAATATGCTGTTCGTACTTAATAATTGTGAGATCTAGCCTTTTTTGTGTATTTTTTTATTAGATTATTGTGGATTTGGATTTTATCACTTATTTATTTTGTTAGCAGGTTCAATTTATTTTAATGCTCCGTTTTACATTTGCATACAAAAAGTTATTTTCCCACCATCTGTGACGACGGTTAGTTTTTGACCTCCTGTGGTGTATTTCACTCAATTAAACAATCCAAAGCAACGTTTAGAAATCATTCTATCGGCATTATTTGAAAATTTCACTTTGTCGAGGAAGTCCAATATTCTATCTTCAATGTTTTAATCTTCTTGAAAGCTTTATTAAACAACTATTTGCAATTTATAAGGTTTACATTAAATCAAAAAAGGGAATACAGCAATTTATTATCTTATAAGTAAAGTCAATTATGCCGAGAGATATTGCTTTCTTACCTCTGTTAAAATTTATATACTTTCAATTGAAATATTCATTTTCACAATTTTGGAATAGGAATTGTTTCACTCGAAGAAAAAGTAAAAATGAAATAGCACCTCGCAATTTATCTTAATGAAATACTTAAGCTACCTTAATAGAGATCGTCGAGAAGGGGCATAATTATAAAGAGATCATAATCTCCCTGAATGTAAATGCAAAAAAAAAATGTACGTTTTTATTACAACCCAAAATATCAATACGTACTTACATTACACTAGATTTAAAATTAAAATTAATTTAAAACTTTCAGTACTGAAACTTTCAAACATTAATTCATATCCTAAAGTAAAAATATCCTTTGACTGCTCGCAAAAGCTCTACGAACCCTGCATTTATTATATTTCTTACAATCAGAATTCCACATTTTGTCGTTCGTTTTCAAAAGCAATTCTCCAATGAATTGAATCTTTGAAAACACAGGCAACTCGTCCCAAATGTAATTTGATGTTTGTGCTCGAATACAAATCAAGTTTCTAGATATTTTTGCTAGAATTAAGTTCTCAATTGAATTTATTTTGTTTAAGTCGCGACTTGCGACTCCATTCACATTTGAAATGTATTAGGCTGATGGGAATGGTACTCAGAAATGGAATGAAATAAATGCGTTTATATTTCCAAAACAAATTTCGAGTTTACCAAATATTATGTTGGTTTGAATTTTAACTAGATATGCATAACTTACTTAAAACCCAAAAAATATTTTTGTTATTTAATATAGGATGTTTAATTTACTAAATTAAATAAAATGCTTTTATAAACTAGATTTTATCGCGTTTAATTATATTTTCATATTTTAATTCGACGTTTCACCTTACAAAAAGTTAAAAAAGTGTTTTATTTAATATAATGACTCGTGAAAGCTTAAAGAAAAGCTAATTTATGTATGCTTCTAAGGAACCGTAACGAAAAATTTTACATAAAATCATAAAACATTGTTAAAGAAAAATTGCGGACAGTTAGTGTTCTTTGTCCTCAGAGATTAAATTATTGATAATCTTGGTTATTATATTTTTAAACTTTTCACCACGATTTAGAATTTTTGTTCCTAATATATTTTTGAGTTGAAACTCTTAAAAAAAGTAAAGAAAATAATGAATCCCTTTGTTGCGACAACTGTAAAGTAACTGCATCCCGTTTTAAAAAGGATTTCAAAGTTTGATTGAATACAGTTTTTAAGACATTATTCAGACATTCAATTTCAGTTTATTTGCTTTACGACACATAGCAAAAAATTATAATAGTACACTGTTCACAGAGGGGACAAAACAGCTGATTACCAAGGATGTAATTGAAGACCACGCGGGAAGAACAAGGAATGTCAGTATTAAAAAAAAAATTAAACTATTAATGTCATCTAGTGGTAGTTTGGCAACACTTTTTATTCTGATATTTCATTTAACGCTAGAACACGACTAGTCCATGCCAGTTCGCATTTTTTATTTGAATAGGCTAGTTAAAAATAAGGAATATCCGAGCGTAGTCGACAAAAACACAGAACGTCAGTCAGTGCAAGCGCGCACGTTAGTCAAAAATCAATAATTTATAGCGTGTGTGTATTGTGTATAACATGGTTCATTAGAGAAAGGAATCATAAATGGCGGCTTTTACTTGCATTGACAGATAGTACAGTTAGCATACAAAATTTCAAAAGATGTTTATCTATTCGAAATAATAAAAACAAGACTGGGTTTTCAAACTAGCTTCTGACATCGGCTTCGTCGGCGTGAAAGTTGAAAGATACGTGGCGCCATCCATTATCATTACAACGTTATTGTTGTTTTCATCGGAAACAGTGCGTTTTTCGGGATAAAAGAACTTTACGTCCGTTTCTGTACACGTGGCCATTTAAATAACAAAACTTCAGGAGAATCCTTATTATGATCTTGGTTAAAATAAAACACGAATATTATTTAAATCAAGACTAATATTTTTCTTACTTACCGTACGCGAGAGAGTGAGTATAGATGGCACTAGTGTGCATGATAAGCACTTCAATTCCTTTCTTTAATGAACCATGTTATAATGTTTATTTGCATATTGTAATCCTGTTTTGCAGGTCTTTCTTATTAACTTACGTTTTGTTAAAAGAAAATAAACATTGAAAACGTCGGATAGTGATGAAGCTCAAGATAGCTAGTGCTGAATATATGCAGACCTTCAAGTTTTGAAGACATTTTGCTCTGCTGAAGCCCAAATTTTATATGAAAATCTATGTCATGAATAATTTCTCATGAAAAATTAATATCTGATTATAATTATATTATATTATTTAAAAATACATTATTCAAAATAAAATTATAATTAACAAAAAGTGGAATAGTCACTGAAATTCCTTGGTCTCTGCAATTATATAATTATATAACTTTGCGAGCTTTTCTACCATTAATTGTAATTTTACTAATGAAAATGTAAAACAAAATAGTTTTTGCTTATAATATACTGAGATAAATATTTTCCAGACCATTATGAGAAATTTTATAGAATTGACATTCTAACTGACATTCCTTGTTCTTCCCCCGAAGTCTTCAATTGGGAGTTGGGAATTGTGGATTTTTCCGAGATACATAGTACATATACGAGGAAATTGTTTAAGGGGGAGTCGCCTTCCATCAAGACTCTCCAAATGCCAACCTCACCTGCCCGTGGTGCACCCTGCCGGACAGCGGACGAGGCTCTGGCGACCGATGAATGGCGGGATAACCATTTTGGTGGTAGGTTTCGACCGTGGCTTGCAACCACCCTCTAGACAAAGCCATTCCGCCAAGTGACCTAGTCACGTTCCGGCATGATGGCTTGAGTAGCCATTGGAGGAGAATAGGTCCGAGTAATTGCGCAACGTATGAGAGCCGTTTGAACTCGAAGGGTTATGATGCACCGCGTGGCTCATTCTGGAGGACAGCAGGATCCAAAGAAACGGAGCACCGCTGGCCGACCGCAGGTCCAACTAGCGTTCTAGCCATTTGTGAAAGACTGCCCCACCGCCTGTGTAAAATCCCGGGATTGCTCCATCGTGCCGGTTGGCGACCGGATGGAGAGGGCCCGATGGCAATCCCCGGGGGGTTTTGGGTGTCCCCGCGGTCTCCATGTGAGTCTCCCACCAGTGGGTCTGACCACTCGAGTTGCTTGGTTCCAAACGTTGCACTTCACTCAATTTCTATTCCACTCCCCTATTCACCCTACCAACAACATAATGGAGAAGTCTAAAAAGAAAAATAAGTGCCGACAGCGGATGCACTCTCTCTCCCTAAAAGTACACTTCTTTAACATTCCAGGAGTGCACTCAAATCTCCACGATGTCCACCACCACCTTGAGACAGAGAGGCCGCACTTATTCTTTCTGACAGAGACGCAGATCTGTGATCGTTCAAATCTGGCATACCTGCATTACCCAGGCTATATCCTGGAGACCAAATTTCACCCCAATGCGGGCGTGTGCGTGTATGTCAGAGACGAGATCTATTGTCGGCGTCTCCGATAAGTATCCGAGCCGACACTTCCAAGTGGAAGTTCCGGATTTTTCTGTTTTATGGGTCTATGTAGATACTGGCCTGGACCGAATTGTATACGCCAGTATTTGCCGATCACACACGGGAGCTCAGGAGAAAACTCGACTTATTGAATATCTAAGTGATACTGCAGATAAGGTCCAACGACGCTATCGCTCTGCGTAGTTGGTGTTCCTTAGGGACTTTAATGCCCACCATGGAGAGTGGCTGTACCCGTTCAAGGACACCGACCACGCTGGCAGAGAAACCTATCGGTTCACAGTAACTCATGGTCTTTTCTCACACTCACTTTTATCCTTGGCGGCAAGCTTGCTTTACTTCCGATGATCCATAATGCTGTGCTGATGCTGTCTTCAGCGTGATATGTCAAGGTATGGAGTACTTTATACCGTTCTCTGATGTGTCCCTGGAGTCCAAAGCCCGCCCATAGTTTAATGCTGATTGCTTCTTAGTTGAAAAGCGTAAGCATGCAGCATACCATGCCTGGGCTAGCGCTCGCAGAAGTAAAGCTATGGATCTCCCAATGCTGCTGCCAAGTCCTGCAAAAGGGGATCAGAAGCGCTCGTTTCGGGCACAAGTAAGCATCCTATCCCACGGGGAGTAAAGGTTTCTGGTCCCTTGCCAAGTCGGTTGAGATGAACTTCTGTCACCCATCACTGCCACCACTGCAAAGGCCTGACGGATCTTTGGCCCACAGCGCAAAAGAGAAGGCAGACTGGTTCGCAAAACTCTTCGCTGAATGTTCACGTCTAGATTCCAAAGATGGAGGCCGTTCAAATTCACCAGAAAGAGGTACTCAAATGCTTACTAAATCTACACGTGAACAAAGCCAGTGGTCAGGATGGCATTCCCGCAGTGGTTCTAAAGCACTGTGCAGCCGAGTTGTCTCCTGTTTTGACACGCCTATATCGACTCTCTCTAAGGATTGAAAAAGTTCCAAAATCATGGAAGTTTGCAAACATAGAGCCCGTACCAAAAAAGGACAGTCGAGCCGATCCAGTCAACTATAGACCTATTGCAATCACTTCCATAATTTGCAAAATTATGGAACGTGTATTGAACCATCGTCTCCTGACGTACCTAGAGACAAATGAATTCCTCAGTGACAACCAATATGGTTTCCGCGGAGGACGCTCAACAGGAGACCTTCTAGTGTACGTCATGCATCTATGGAGTATGGCCTTGGAAGGGCACGGAGAGGCAATAGCCGTATCCTTAGATATCTCCAAGGCCTTTGACCGGGTATGGCACGAAACCCCTTTGATCAAGCTTCCTGCGTATGGCATACCATCTGGACTCTGTGACTGGATTTCTGATTCCCTGAGGGAACGGTCAATTCGAGTTGTCGTCGATGGTTTCTCATTGGACCTAATGGCGATAAACGCCGGCGTACCTCAGGGATCTGTTCTCTCTGCAACATTATTCCTGCTGCACACTCATGACCTTCTTTTATCGGAAGGCATTATTGGTTACGCTGATGACAGCACTGTTGTAGAGAGATATGTGTCCAATGTGCGAGCGAGTCCAAACCAGATCCAATTTCAGAGAGAGTCGATGATCAAACGGGTTGATTTGACGCTATGTAGGGTTTCCGATTGGGATGAAGCCAATCTTGTCAAGTTCAACCCTTCCAAAACCCAGGCGTGTCTCTTCTTCGGTAAAAAGAGCACATTCGACTTGACGCCCACTTTCCAAGGTGTATCTGTACCGATCACAAACCAACAACAGTCAACAGATTGAAACCATGGCACAGTCAGCTTCCGAAAAATTGGGAGTCATCGCAAAGGTCCGGCGGTATTTCAGCTCCGAACAGTTGCTCAACCTGTACACAGCCCAGGTTCGATCCTGTATGGAGTACTGCAGCCATCTTTGGCATGATTCCGCTAAGTACCATCTTGAAGCGTTGGATTCTGTCGACCGAATGGGCCCGTAGACTCATAAGTGACGACAAACTTACTTCTTCGAGACTGCAAAGTCTCGAACATCGTCGAAAAGTTGCTAGTCTATCGGTTTTTTACAGATTGCACCTTGGAGAATGTGCAAATGCTCTTTTTCAGCTGATCGAACTTTCCGCCTTTCTCCACCGATCAATTAGACGCAGACAGAAGTTTCACCCGTTTGTGGTTGGCGTGCCGAAGAGCCGAACTAAACGGTTCGACAGCTCATTTTTGGTTCGTAATGCCAAAGAGTGGAACGATTTGCCTGCGTCTGTTTTTCCAGACAAATATAACCCTGGAGCTTTCAAGTGTAGAGTGAATAGGTACCTCTTGGACAGGCGTGTACGATCCTCGTCTTCATCGTCACTTTCCATCAGGTGAGATGGAAGACAAACGCCTGCTAATTATTAATAAAAAAAAAGTATAATTATAAGTTGAAATTAATATTGCTTATATACTAACGATTGCCTGGATTTCTTTTCATTTAAGCGGCGTCAACAAATCTTCACTCTTGCCTTTCACCTTCGACATTTCGAATTCCGCCTGATTCTGCTGCTTAATTTACGGAAAAGGCAAGGATACAAAGCCAAGTCTGTAGTTTAAATGAATTTATTTAAAATATTAATAAGCATTAAAGTAGATACTATCATTAGTCAAATATGTCATAGAGTTAGTTTTACGATAAAGGCATCGTGTTAGTAGCAGTAATTATTTATTTATTTATGTTTGGAAAACTTACAGCTAACAAAATAATATAAATACAAGAATTAGGCTGTGAAGGCCAATTATTTGTTTTCACTTTTAAATTTTAAAACAAAAAACACAAGAAATTAAAAAAATAATACACTAAACATTGATAAAAAAATAATGATTATTAAAAAAAAGGAAAAAACAAAAACGCTTCGCACATTCATACGAAAGAAAGAAATTAATAACATCTATATAGGAAAATAAGAAATACTGAGATCGTTATGAAGTTTTTGTACAATGTATCCCTAAAGTATTTGCTTGCAATCTAATTATTTAACGATAAAAAAAAATCCTTTGAAAGTGCCGCTCTAACACTTGAGACACTACTGCAAAAGACATCCACATCGCTCATCGACTCGACCGTCTTGTTAACAAATTTACAGCATCTTATCAAAAATGAATTCTGTCTATAGTTGGTACATGCGGGGTCAATATTTAATAATTTTGGGTTTCGCAGTAGCTTAGTATGTCCACAGATACCAACCATAGCCAAGAGTTCGGGAACATCTATGTGATTATTTAGTATTTTTATGATGTTACAAATGTCAGCTATCTGTCTACGCCGGCTTAACGGAAGTATATGATGCCGTCTACATCTTGCCATATAATCGATGTTATACGTGCGACCCTTATATTGAAGGAATCGAAGAAACTTCTTCTGAATTCTCTCGATTCTATCGATGTATTCATGATACAGAGGGTTCGACACAGACGACGCGTATTCCAGGTGACTACGAACTTATGCGCAGTAAATAATTTTTAAGGTTTTATTGTTAAACTCCAAAAACAGCCTTGACACAAAGCCGAGTGCTTTAGATGATTTTTTAACATTATTGTCAATATGTTGGTCAAATAAAAGTTTACTGTCGAAGATTACTCCGAGGTCAACCATAGAGTCTACTCTACTAATTATTTCGATATTATTCGATATTATAAGTATTAGTATTTTTGTAATAAAGTGTATTTTTGTTAAAGTTAAGGCATGCTGTATTCGCCTATAATTGAGGGCGCATTTAACTAACATATTATGCTAAATATTGTAAAGCAAGTATTAATGTAAGCCCTGTAATGTAATAAATGTAAGTGGAGAATCAAAATAAATAAATAAATAAATTAGTATATTTGCTTTTTTTGATGAAACTATGATGACAACTTAAAGTAAATTCAAAACCTATCATAACTGCGCTAAGGTACATTTTTAAAGTTACTGTTAAAATTTATTTTTTCACAATTGATTTTCTTGCATTTCATTCATTTACGGGCAGGCAGTCTATTGCACTAACACATGAAAATCACTAAAAGTGTTCTATTAATGGAAAACTCAGTGTGATGTAATTCAAAGGCTTTGCAGGTTGAGCAGAAAAATACTTTTATTTATACCTTTTAAACATTTTTAGAAGTTCAGTACACTAAAGGTGTGCTTGAAACACAGGCTCAGTTATTGTAATAGTCTAAATTAACTTTAACAAAAACAATAACGTTAGAAATCAACAATTATGTGATGCAGTTTTTTATTATTCGTTATTATAATATTCTATACAGTACATATCTATACACTCATATTCTATACACTCTATAGTTTGACAGTTGACCAAAACTATAATTAACCGGTCAAAATTGAGTGGTTAGAGTTAGCGTCAGGACGTCATTTTAACAATTGCTAAAATGGGTTGCATATTTGATTTAACCGAAGATATGACGCCTTTGTTATAATTATAATTACATCGTCCAATTCACCCTAAGTGGCCGATATTTAACTGACAAAAAAACATAGTATGACATTATAATAAAAATTTTTGACAAAACGCACGATGTTATTAGATATTTTCGATATGGAAATTTACGCTCATTTGACACAAAGTGTTTTCGATGGTTTAATACGATCTAAAAGGGTTTTGAAGTGGCTAAAAAGTGTGCCATGTCATAAAAAGTCTTGATCTCAAAGCTGAAAGCCACATTTGTACTTGACAGAGTTTTGACATTTCTAGCAAGATTATAATTATGAGAAATCGTAGAAATAGTACCAAAATAATGCAAGAAGCACTGAGGTCATTAAATATAATATATGAGATTTAAATCCCTAAACTAACGCACTAACTGCATGGTCCAAAGTAATCAGAGCTTGTGTTATGGTTGACCACACATGCAATTTAAATATGTACATATGACAAGTACCAAGTATGAAACTCTTTCCAAAACATATTTAATGTTTTTTTCAGAATGACATATTGTTTTTCTGATAACAATATAGTATTTATACAAAATTGTTAAATAACTCTTGTATTTATGAAGAATGAAGTAATTTAGGCGTTGTTTCCTTTTCCTGTCGTTAATTTGTAAATAATAATCTTATACATCATAGATATGGTATTGATAACTTAGCTTTAAATCGAATGTTTCTCATAGAAACTTATATATTCTATACCAAATATATCGCCTATACCTTCAAACAACCTATGAATATAGTAACTCTCCTAAGTGACCAAGCACCGTATATTCTAGTTGTTGGTGTCAGTCACTAACTGTATTCTATTATCGTCAGCTAATAAGCTGGCACCACCCAGTGTGTCGGGACGGGTCTTTGTATTAAACGCAATAAACATAACGATATTGCTATTCATATTGCGCACTTTACTCACATCACTGGGACGATACAAGATTATGGCAGGTATACTAGCTTTGGGTTGTTGAATTGCTCTAATACTTTTTTTTATATTTAGGCGTCTCTTTTTAGAAACACATTTTGGAAAGCGACATATAAATTTGGAAATGTTTCAATGTGTCTAGAAGAAATGCCTTCATTAGCACATATGTAGCATTTTGCTGGAAAGAATAAATACCTACAGTAAACTTCATGTACACTTAATAAAACATTAGTTATATCTAACATAAACAGTTATGTATGGTGACATGATAATACAGTGTCTTACAATGATATGTACACATAAATAGTTCAGCGATAGAATGTAGTGTTCAATCTAGCTGGCGAGTCGTGACGTGACTTCATCAAACACGACATCCAATTCACACGTAGATCTTTCGCCATGTGAGTGTAAATGAAGCAGAGTCAGCGGTACAGGATTCACCTTTTATATTTATAAAACAAATCAAACTAAAACAACATTAGTGCTTTGAACTAGTAATATTCATTTAGATCTCGTTTGCAGAGCTAATTCCAACTATAGCCAACGTTAGGCAGCGCTTTATTTATGTATAATAATTAAATAAAATACGGTACAACCATATTTGACACATTCATAATATTTCGATTTTAAGTAAATTCTTTTTTATTAAAAACTTAACTACCATTTAAACAATTGATATTTTTGTGCAAATCTGCTAAACCTGACTTTATATAAAATATTCACAAGTATAAATAACCAATTAGATATAATTTTTTGACGATAATCATGAAACCATGCAGTCATTTAATTACACCAACGATTCCCATTACCGTCAGATGTACCACGCACTCGTTTGCCAGCTATTTCGAGGTATAAAAAGGCGTGAGATTTGCGCACCCACCTCCCTTCCCGGGTGTAACTCCGATGAAGGCTGCTTAACATTCCCATGCCACACCCAGCAAGGTGGTTTTTAGTGGGTAGATGCCACTTTGGTGAGTCACATATCACCCCATATGCCTGCGGTGGTATGCATGATGCATCTTGCACCCAACAATCAACACCCTCTCGTAAGGGTGTTGCTTCGGCAGCAAAAACTTACGGTTGCTTGAAACTTTGGATGAAATTACTATTTGATACATACAAATAACTGATTTACTCAGGTATTAAAAGGAGAAATCGAAAAGACACGAAGTTTCAGTTCTTGGCAGGTGACGAGCCGTTTGGTTGTTCATGACTTGTCGATGTATTCTGTCACCCGTATTCATAAACAAGTAATTATTTTACTTGGGGCTAGAATTCTTAAATCCCAAAATTATATTTCACCGTCGAGTAATGTACAATTATTATTTCTTGACTGAGAATTCTACGTTTTGACATTTCTTATTTCTGCCAAAGCCTTAACTATAAAATAATAATTGTTAAAGTCGTTGCTTTTGCTGAAATTGTTACTTAGACAAGTTATTATTTGTTGTGAATTCGAGTGTAAATATTCTGATCAAATAACCCAAAAGTTTGTCGATAGTAGTAACTTTAGAAATTTTTATTAAATATTTTACTTTCCTCCAGGATGCTGCGTTACATTCGAACTTGCAGTTCTTAACAAACAAGAACCAAATAAATTAAGTGCGTAATGTCTCGAAGATTTAAATTTAAGTCCATTATAGATAGAAGGTAGTAGAGTTTCTTAGTTAAGATCTTGTCTGGGGCGGTACTACAGCTTTCTACTTTAACGAATATATGTATAGATTACTGTGCAATTACTGAAACAAAGGCAATTTCAACTGAAACCTAGATCGGCTACGCATTATAAGTCAAGATAACAATCACAATCACTGTTATTAAATAGACTAATGATGTCCATGGGTGCGGATGTCACTGATCATCAGGTGGGTCGCGTCTTCGTTTGCCGGCTGTAAATATAGTTTAAAAGAAAAATAAATAAATAAATAATAGAAAAAGAAAAATATAGTTTAAAAGCATAAGTGGGTTAAGATTGATAATAATCTCAAATCGAAATATAGCAAATATACAAGTTTAGACCAATCCAGACAGACCAAATATAGGTAGTCGTAAGAGGATATAGATTCGTCCCCGAGCGAGATTAAATTTTAAACAACTGACTCTTAAAACAGATTATCGAAACGTATAAATATAAGATGAAGTAAAATATTTTTAGTTGAAACTTTCACAACCACTTTTATCTCGATAATTAACATACAGGGTGGCCAGAAAAGTGACATCCAAAAATTTTTTTTGGTGCCTCGTATTTAGGGATATCTGAATCACCCCTATGTATGTTAAACGATTTTTCATACTTTTCGAGCTAATAATTTTTTATGAATTTTCACAAAATTGCGACCGAATCAGTTTAAAAAATTTCAAAAAAAAAATGTATAACTTTAGATCGTAACTTAAACTGGAAGTGCCATATTGAAACCTTTAGTAATAGACTCAGAAAATTAACATGTAATTTCAAGAAATTAAGACACATTAAGACACATAAATTAATAAAACCGTTTACTTCGCTTTATGTCAATCTCTTTTAACGTACGGAATAACAGTTTGGGGAAATGCAAAAAAAAAACTAATTTACTAAAACTAGAACGCGCACAAAGAGCAGTATTAAAAGTATTGTACATGAAGCCATTTGATTATCCTAATACGCAATTATATAAAGATCTTTCAGTTCTCAGCGCTCGTCAATTATTTATACAGCATACTATGTTAAGCCAACACAAAATAAAACCACGAAAAATAATTTCCAAAAGACGATAATGCTACTGTTGTTACTGTATGAAGTGCCAACATTTAGAACCTTCTTTGCTCGTAATTTTATTACATATCTAGGACCTTGGTTATACAATAAAATTTGCAAAGCTATTAAAGTGCCTCTGAGAAATGAGACTTATCATATTTGTAAAAAAACAATCACGACGTATCTTCACACTCTGAAATATTTATCCACTGAAACTTTAATTATGGCGTAATCTTTTTACTTTTACAATATAACTACATACACACACATACATATCTATTTATTATACATAAAATAAATATTTTATTACGTAAATATATAACAATATATATATTTATATATTTTATAAACTATATTTCCCATATTTATTAATTATAAACAAACTTCGATAAAGAATACATGTATAATATAAATAAAAAGTAAATATTATAGATCATTAATACTTAGTTGACAAGAGAAAAATAAATATGAATAAATATACTTAAAAGGTATAATAATAGTAGGTAATATTACTATACTTGTTTATAAAAACATGACCTGTATTATTTTCTAATTTAAATTATAATAAAAAATATATAATATACTCTGTTTTCGCACAACAAATCTCATCTGTATTTTTTTACTATACCACGTTTTTAGACAAGAGACAAACTGGTCACATTAATTCTATCCTTTGTTTAGAATTAATGATAAGTGCCCAGTTTATGCTAAATATCAACTTGGATAAGAAAAATGTTCCTTATATCATTAGTCATTAGATCTGATTTGCTTTGAGTGAATGAATTTACCTTGCCGTCACACAGTTACGATTAGTACGGGAGGTAACCTTTTTTCAACTCTGGTTACTTAATTCTACCGTCAAAATGTCGAGTTTATACATTTTTGATGTAACTTTTATGTTTGTTTTACTAAAAAGTTGTTACATAGTTATGAGTAGGTATTTAGTCTTAAGAACAATGAATTTGTTATTTTTAGTGTAAACACGAATTTTCTAAGACATACTTTTAAGTTTTTGGCAAAATAAAGTTTGTTATTGTATGTTATTAAGATAAATATAATTTTACACGAACAGTTTTGAAATTTTCGTCAATATTTGATATATATAGCTTGGTGTTGGTATCTAACTATCAGATAAAAAGTGAAGATTAAGAAGAGGATATCGCGCGCTTATTCAAGAGGTACCATGAATAAGCAATATATTTAATAGTCTCCAGGACTTTTAAAGTTTTGTATTCTCTTAAAACACAAGTTAATCTCAATTTTAAAATCCATTTACAACCACCAAGAGATTCCTAAGCAAACTATCATGGAATTTCAGTGTAATTACGTCTGGGTAAACATTGTGGCCATAGATTAACATGCTGAAGTCTGTTTAAGTCGAATGAAGGCTCTTTAGCGGTGCACTCACATCAAATTTCAGTCACAGCGCCCAAGTTAAGTCGAAACTTAATAGTTGCCATGTTTGATGTCATACTCATTGTTCATCTTGGTTATGTAATAACCGCCAAATGCGGTGTGTGAAGGGAAGGATTCAAGGGCCTAAACTAGAAAGCATTTCATATGCTAGTGAAAAGACAAATGAAATATTAGAATTTAATTCATACAAATCGTCTACCTAGTTGTGCCTACATTTAATTTTCAGCCTCGCAAGCAGACTGGCTTATGAATATTTATTCTAAATGTATAATATCTTGAAATAATTCGCAAATGACATTTGCAATATATGTGGTAGTGTGTTTACTAAAGTGGATGTCGACAAGATGGAAGGCGTGTATTTGAAGACTTATTAGACGTCTTCTACTGTCAGGATTTGAATCCTGGGCGTCTTCTACCTAGACTTTTTATAATGAGCTTGTATATTTTCTACATTTATTAAAAGTTTAACCACCTATATTATTTCCCTAATGTATTAAATATCATAGAAAAATTAAAATCAGTAATTTTTGTTGAAATTTAAGACTATTATTAACCACAACATATTACTATGAAATGCTTGTGTTACGAAAATGAGGTTAAGTTCCGTTAACTGCTATCCTTTCTTTTACTTTAAATGTGAATTCAGTCGATTGACTTAACAGAGGAATAATAATTCTCCATTTTAATTTAAATAATATAAATTATCATAACTTTGCAAATAAAATACCAAAGTATGTAATAATTTGACAAATATTTATGTTATGTATAAATTTTACACTTAAATCTGATAAATATTTCATTCGCAAATATTTTTACTGAAATATTACTTCAAAAATTGATTTTTCAATGAAAACGAACTTGTAAAAAGTGGATCAATATTATAAATTAAAACCATTGTATGTGAAAGTTAATGTATCTAAAGTAATTTTCATCTATTGACGGCGTGTCCGTTTACACGATAAAGGAGTTCTGTAAATGTATGTAACGTAATAACTATGCTAACTAAAAATTTTGTCTGCTTTAATACAGATATGAGCTATTAGTTTATTTGATATTTTATTTAAAAAGTCGATTTTTGGCAACCAATAACTTCATAATTTTTTTGTTTTCGTTCAAGAAAACTTATAACATATACTAGTAAAATATAATGCCTACATTATCGGACACTAGTGTCAGCTGGGGCAGCCGCCGAAGAGGCATCCTCCAAGAAGAAAGAAAAATACGCTATGTTGACGACAAATTACGACATCGTGCCGCTCGCATTCGAAACTTCAGGCTGTTGGGGGTCCGGAGCTCGGATCTGCTGCAAAGAAGTGGGCCATCGACTTATGGAGAGGGGAAAGATGCGCGTAACCTTTTTGCCTGATGCAAAGGTTGTCCATAGCTGTCAAACGAGGTAACACGGCCAGTGTGATGGGTACATTTGCGTCTGGTAGGGCACGGGGTGGGCTTTTCGAAACATAAAATAATTGGTTATCTTTGATTTATTTTTACAAAACGATTAAAAGGGGTTATTTATAGTATAAATAAGGGGTGGATCAGTGACGTAACAGATACATGAGAACACTGTACTTCCATAAGCATATCAATGTATACAGTTCTTAAACAAACACCGCTGATCTAATTCCATCGATTACCAAATTCCAGTGAGCAGTCTACCCTGGTGTAAGCTGCTTTGTAAAGAAACCAAATCAAATGTTTGCACGTATAGGTAAAATCTGCCAACTTTTGGCACGCAAACATGGTAGACGATAAACTGCTTGAAACTGTACCCATTCTTGGTTGAAGCTTGGTCTTCTTATGGTAGCGTCGGGTGACGGGTCATTCACTTCCCTCTAATATGGTTGAGAAGGGCGATGGCTGGATCCCGCGTTAACTCGTGAATGGGTGCCGTTTGAGGGTGTTTGTAGTTTGGAAACTCGGGGGGAGCCTTGCCGAGCTAACGGATGCAGATAAGAATTACTTTGTATAGACATAAAGAGACTCTGTAAATTAATTTTGAAAAAAATATACCCGTGAAGTTTCTTGCCAGTTCTTCTTCACGAAGGTTTTTCTGAACTGGTTGTAGAGTCATGTTTTATTTGACATTAATAAGAACAAGTAATTGTCAATGTCGAAAAAAAATAAATATTTTATTTCATTTCATTTCAAGCTAATATTCCTACGGTGAAATAGTGAGCCTGTTATAAAATGGGAAGACGCCGTTAAAATACTTAAAACTTAGCGTTATAGGTAAATATTTGTGACCTTCATAGTAAAGAACCAAGCACTTTTCTTTAAAACTGACTTGAAGATTAGAAATGTCATACTTACCTACGATGATGTGGTGAATCCATATTTAAATATTTGAGACGCGTTCTAGAGTTTCGCGTGCAGTATAGTATATGAGCAACTTAAAGATTTTGTAATGTCCCTCTGGGGCATATCCGATTCTAATGATCAGGTTTTTCGGCAATAAAATACATTTTAACCATTCAATTTTACCAAAAAAATTGCTAAAACTTTTTTTGTTGAGCAAGATTTAACTTTTTGTATTAAGATTTTGTATTAAGCTGACGTATAAACGAAATAATATTTTTGTATACTAACTACGAATGTAATAAAAATTATTTTTTACAGTTATGTCTCCTGCTCTGAACGTAGTACAAATAGTCGTGTGATGAAAAAAACACAAAATATATTAACTTAATTATTATTGTGGGAGCTTTGTTCACTGATCATTTATAATGCAAGTATAAAAATGTCTTTTCATCTTGTTGAGAGTCAACGATTACTCGTAAACACACTTCGGCATGTATTGCAATTGTGAATTATTTCAATATATTCTACCGAAATACTTATCTATGTTTTATGGTCACAGAAAGAAAATATACCTTACTATATTAATGCTAGTTTATAATATATATAATCATTATTTTTCGATTTTTTATATAATAATATTTTACAGAATAAATGATATTCATGAGCCAGTCTGCTTGCAAAATTTCATAGGTAAGGTAAATAATTTATGCTCCTTTTCTTAATTCAAATTTACCATCCATAAGGCAGCTTACGCAAAAACAAAAACAAGGAATATTTCCAAATAAAAATATTTTTTCGAAATGTCTTAAATAAAAGTAATGAAATGTTTGTTGAAAAAAACAAAACTTTAAAGTTTGCTTTAAATACTTTAAAATTTTTATGTCAAATAGATTATTTCTGTAATAATATTTTTCTGTTTGGCAAATTAGCTAAAAGTCAGACAAAATTCCATAAAAGAAATACAGCCAATCAATAATAACGGTATTTTTAAAATAATTTTAACTACCAAAATATCTCCATCTTATTTACTTAAACTCAAGATTGCGTCAAGATTGTTTTATTGTTTTATTTTACTAGACAGCAAAGATAGAGTTGATACTCGTAGTAAATTAGTTTTATCAAAAATATATTCTAAGATAAAACGGCAGTCACGACTCCATAAACAGATATTTTAGTCAATCAACAGATAAATTTTGTTTATCAATTTAAGGGGTACGCTTCAAAAATATTACACACAAAAAGCCTTAGAAAAGTTGCTTTCAAAGTTATTTTTTGCGACACAGTAAAACTTCATTATTACGTCCCCTAACTTTGACCAAACTAGTTGCACACAAATTAAAAAAGTTTGTCCAGTAACCCACAAAGCCTTCTTTTCTAGTTAGTACTTACCGGTAGTAGCAGTCCCGATATTCCATCATACGTGAAAAACACAAGAACAACGAACAGCAATATTTTCATATTTACGTGAGATTGAAAAGTTTGAATGGAATTGATGACTGGACACCCCGATTGGTGCCAATGTCTTATCACTTGTGAATGGGCGCGGGAAACTCCATTGCCTTTATAGGCTAACCGGGTATCACTGCGCACAACTCTGACGCTGCGCCCTTATTTTTCTGTAATGATACTTTTTCACAATCGTGGGCGACACTGTAAAACTTTTTATTCAACCTCTTTTCTAAGCACTGGCAGGTTAGATATTGTAGTTGAGTGACTTTTATTATTTTAAAAAGGTTCTCAAACTTTTTCAAATCAGTTCTGGAAAATAACTTTGATGTTCTAAATTGACATTACAAAAAACATGTTTTTATAGTGGCTTCTTGTGAAATAATAGTAATGTGCTACTAAATAGTTTTATCTTATTTGTAGCACGAGCGTAATGCTATCAGTTATTTGATTAATAAACACGCTTGGCAAATATTTTGTGCACTTTGTAAAGCGATACGAATATTTATGTGCGCGTTGTACTAGTACTAGGGTAGTGAAAGTAATAACTGTGACGTATTTACGTAACTATGAAGTTCTTTGTAAGGTTCACTAAGAATAAAATGTGTATGAATAATAATAATATAGTTTATAAATAGACGCGTCCTATATAAGTTGAGATTCGATTGCTCGATCAAACCTTATATTAAATAAACACTATTTTTGATTTAAAAATACACAATCTTATCTGAAAACAATGTTCACGTACCGATGCAAATTACAACTAATGCTTACATTAAGAAAATTGATCTGTAATAATTCTTGACCCTTCTTTAATAGAGTTTAATTGTTTTACATATTTATTAAACCGTGCCTGCTATTTTTCATCTACATTTAGAAATAAATCTTAAATTTGTGTGATCTTAAATAAATCGAAGGTTGGCGACAAATCCATCATAATACCCACGCTATGTGATTCCAGTAAGAATTACAGGAACATGACTAGGTATACGTCCTTCCTGTTTTAACCACCGCGTTGACATGGTGGTGTTTCAGATTATGGAAAAGAACAGCCAGTGTAATTACTGGAAATTCGATAATTTCAACTTGAGCTTACGTCAATGCATCATTAATTGACAGTCAATAAATAACAATACAATTATTCCAAAAATGTACGATTAATTACGTCTATGGGCACGGATACCGCTTACCTTAAGGTGAATGATGTGCCCGATTGCCGGCTATGATAAAGGTAAATAATTCCAGCTGAATAATCTGATAACCCATAATATGAAGCTCTATCCCAAATGTTTCCTTTGTATTTTATGATGTATTTTTTAATCACAAAAATTAAATTACAGTTCAAATGAATACATGAACTTTAATTAGTTATATTTGAGTATTGTGTGCACAACTTATGAATATTTACGTACGGGGTGCATGCTTAGAGCTGACGTAAATGATCCATGTGCTAAACGGATTTTATATTTTAGGTCATAACAACTGAAATAACGTGTACTGTATTATATTTTGTTTTAACTTATTATCTGTATAAATACTTTGAATTTGATAAACGAGCACGATATACAATATGTAGTACCTAAATAACTTTCAAGTAAGGACATCGTTAGTAAAAGATTTAATAAGTTCCCGGGACACAAATTAGGTATCAGTATTGCGACAGCGACCCCAGACGGTAATAGCAGTAGTATTAGCAGGCCATCTTAGGAGGTGCAGCCTTCTGTATCAGTATTTGTTGCCTCATAGCTCTACTGTGTCTGAATATAACTTAAGCATGACGATGATTAAGAAGTTTCAGACCAGGCAGAAACTACCTCAGGTTCTAGATATAACTATATGGTGAGATTATAACGGAAGATTTTATAGAACCTACTACAAATAACATTTATCATTTAGTGTAACTTAAATTGTACTTTTCGTTTTCGCATATACTAAATACTGTGCTTTTTCTGTCCGTATTGATTATTAAAATGTAAATGGAAACTTATGTAGAAATTCTTTGAGGAGACTTTTTAAAGAGCAAATATTTTTTGATCTCAAGTTTGACTTTGGGGAACCTACGCATTTGATTCATAACAATTGAATAAAATCACTGAGTTGTCTTTTTAAAGCTTTTACATATTTTAAGCTGATTTTCGTAGAATGTTAAATTCTGCATTTCATATTATTCACCTTTCAAAATCCTCAATTTGTCTGTGTTAATATCAATTTTATGTAATGTATTCAATAATGTTTAAGAAAACAAGTTAAAGTACCTGCGTGCAAAACATATTTACCTACTTAATTTAGTTATGGAGAGAGATATTGCATATAACAGATACTATATAGAAAATGCGATTGTATAAACAAACGAATAAACCATGAAATTAAATATAATTCTGGATCGACACTCTTATTTTATTATACAGAGGTGGAACAAATCAACAATTTCACACTATCCTTGAGAAAGGATGCGACTAAAAGGCGCACCAAATTTGGTTATCTGCATAAACTGGACTAGAAAATCTATCAGGAGAAACTGTCCTCAAAAGAACTAATCGACCAAGCGAACTAGACGAACGGCTAAATTTGGCGTCACCATTCAATAATTTGCTACTAATAAACAAAACATGCGCTCCGAAAGAAGTATGTACTTTACACAGTCAATACTTTGCGATGCCTTACTTTCTCAAACTCGTATCTTAAAAAATGCTACTTTTAAGGAGACAAAAAAAATTCTCTACTTTGAAATTCGTTTGTGTTGTGGTAATAATTCAAATGCAGATATTTGGAGATAGATTATAGCTACGTGTAATAAAATCATAATAATCTTTTTTAGTTTTAGTAGAAGACGCATTTTTTGAGATACGAGTTTGCTGCGTTAACAGTTATTTTCAAACTTGTAACTTGATATATAAGTTACTTGTTTGTTGCATTTATATCCTTACAAACAAATAACACAGCTAGTCCGAAATTGTTAAATATAAACTATATTATATATAAAATTAACGTTTATTAAAAATGAAACATGACAATAATTTTTTTCATGTATTAAAAAAACATTTTAGATTGATCATTCGTGTGGCAAATCGTCATAAAATGTGTGATAGTCGGCAGGAATCATCAATTTTAAGTCCTGTAAGTCATCATATTTTCTTTTAGAAATAGGTAGTCGTTGATTATAGAGGCCCGGTATTGTGATGTTATTACTTTCCTGCACCTGTTGCCGCAACTTACGATGTGCCACTCTTCATCAAAATGTAGTTTGTATTGAACTCCAATATCAAAGGTGTACTTAAGGGCACGTAAATTAATAACGTATGGGTCGCCTTTCTTTGTGCCTGGTCGAATTGATTTTAAGTAAGTTAGTGAAGAGAAATCTCGAAAAAACGTGTGATCCAAATAATGAACTTGGTACGGTTGCGACAATCTAGACTGCTTGATTATAGTATTGAAATCAGCTGGCACATAGAGTTCTCTTCCTTTCTTCTTCCGTTCTATGGAGGCATGGACAGAATCGCATTCCATTTGTGTGTGACCAACAACAAGGTATTTTTGTAGAATTTCTGCATGGTGGGTAGTGCATAATGCATAATGTTGCAAGGCATTCGCAAGTGTAGTATTACGATTTTGGGCACAGCACCCGTCACTATAAATTATAATCGGTCTGGATTTGTCCTCTATTTTCTCTAAAAAGTATTTATTTTTTTTTGTTCCCCTCCACGGGAAGGGCAGGAGGATAAAAATGCTCTGACGCATACTCTGGCGCGATTCCAAAGTTATGTGGGACTCGTCCCGACGCCAACCAGAACCATACCCACTAAAAACCCCCTGTCGGCTCGTGCATTTTTGCCACTCAGCCTTCATCTGAGCGACGGCCAATTGGAGAAAGAGGCCGCGCTAGCGGGGCCCTTAAGGGGTCACCCGCTGGGTTTTACATAGCACTGAAGTTGCTCAGAAAAAAATGAAAAGTAAATAATAAACATAAAAAATTGACAATTAAATTAAATTTGCATTAATTCAGATTTACGTTAGAATTAGAATTTGCGGCCTGAAGGGCCTCGAGATCTAAAGTTAATTGCGTACGTTCGCTTGTGTGCGCGTTTCTCGGTCTAGCGACTTTGTATACCGAATCTAAGACAGGAGCAGTATAAGAGACTGAATTTCGAACTAGTGGATTGGGATGGGATTCGGCGCGTTTGAAGAACGATTCTGAGAGTGATTTTAGGTACTGTTGAACTGTAGGTAGTTCAAGATCTCTGTGCAGGTCCGCATTGCGCACGTACCAAGGTGCGTTTGTTGAGGACGGAGGGTTTGGCGTGGGCAAAGACTGGCGAAGCATATGACATGACTGGTCTAACGCAGACCTTGTAAAGCGTACGTTTATTTCTGAAGGACATTTTACTTTTTCTACCTAACATACTGTAAAGCCGGCCTAGGTAAAAACGTGCGAGTTTCGTTACTCTATCGACGTGAGGGTTGAAAGAAAGCGTCTGGTCTAAGATGACGCCTAAATAATTAGTACTGCGCTTCCAGGGGATGGGAGTGCCTTGCATTCTCACTTGGAGATTGTCGGGGATACGACTGCGTCTGTAGTCGAAGTAAACCGCAGAGCTCTTCTCTGGGTTCACATCGATACGCCATTTTTTAAACCAAGCACCGAGGGCGTTTGCAGCCTTTTGAAGTCTGGTGACGAGACCCGAGGCTCTGCGGCCTTTGGTGTAAAGGGCAGTGTCGTCGGCAAAGAGAGCGAGTTCGACGACTTTCGATGGAATGGGAATGTCGTAAGTGTATACGGAATACAAAAGAGGGGCGAGGACTGAGCCTTGAGGGACTCCAGCCTTTATGGGACGAGGCGCGGAGAGCGTGCCTTCATGTTTGAAACGAAACGTGCGGTCTTTAAGAAACGACGCGATTATCCTAACTAGGCGAGCCGGTAAGCCTATTTTATAGAGTTTATAAACGAGACCGCTGTGCCAGACTTTGTCGAAAGCCTTGGCTACGTCAAAGAAAACTGCGATCGTTTTTTTTCGTTTCGGATAGAAGCCGTCGAGTATGTACTCGACGATTCGATGGACTTGCTGAGGGCAGGAGTGCTTAGCGCGAAAGCCGAACTGGTGGGGAATTATGAGAGGATCGCCGTCCGTTTGAAACAGATGGTTCCGCATTCGAGAGAGTATGACTCTCTCGAGAAGTTTAGACATTGCCTTGAGGAGGCTGATGGGTCTGTGATTAGCCGGGATATTAAGAGGTTTACCCGGCTCGGGTATGCCTATGACTGTCGCTTCTTTCCAAGCTTTTGGAAAGTAGCTAAGGTCGAAGCAGGCATTGAAAATGATAGCTAACAAGGTAAGCACCTGTTGAGGCAGGTGCTTAAGTGCGTGGTTGGAAATACCATCCGCACCCGGAGCCTTTCTGGACTTTTGACTTTTGATGAGAAGCGAGATTTCATCATTAGAGACTGTGACGGGGTCGGCGGTGATGGGGAGAGAGTCTCTGCGAAGGACTGCGTCCTCTACCGCCTGGATGTGTGAGGGATCAGCAGTTTGCGTGCTGGGCGAGCATTTTGGGGCAATGCTGTCAGAGAAGCATTCGGCTTTCTCTTCGACTTCGAAGGCGATAGAGCCATCGGGACGAGTGAGAGGAGGGACGTGAGAGGCGGCGTCTACGCGTAAGGCTCGGGCCATTCGATAATACGCTTGGTGGGACGGGGAGATATTCGCCATGAGATCGTTCATCTGGGCGTCTCGGAGTTCCGCGAGGCGAGATCTAACTTTGCGTTGTAGCTGATTCGCAGCTGTTCTATAGGCGGGCGTGGGATATTTCTTGGCTCTCCGGAGAGCCGCGTTCTTAGCTTTAATAAGATTGCTAATGGCTAAGGGAAGCGTGGGTTTGCCTTTCTTAGCAACCTTTTCGTTTACACTGATGGCTGAGTTGATAGCATCAGTGAGAGAATTTACTAACGAATCTATTTTATCCGGCCTATCTAATTGATCGGGCGAGATCGCGAGCGGAGAGTTTGGGGCCTCTAAGGCAGAAACTATCGTATTTTTAAAACCTTTCCAGTCGGTAAAGGTCTTAGGAGAAGTGACGTTAACGTTAGGCGGTCCTAGCACGAGGGAGACGGGGCGGTGGTCAGAGCCTAGGTCATCGAGCGGTTCGATAGACCTGAGGTCGAGGTTGATATGCTTGACGATTGCAAAGTCGAGGATGTCAGGAGAGTGGTTCGGGTTGTCGGGATAGTGAGTGGGAGTGATAGGGGAGACGAGGTCTAAGTCGAGTAAGTTGGTGATGTCGAGGAGGGCTATACCGCTTTGGTTGGTTGATAGGCACGTCCAGTCAGTATGTTTGGAGTTAAAGTCTCCGAACATAATGACTGAACGGCCGAGGGCGAGAATGGTCTCAAAGTCGCTGCGGATAGGTTTGGTGCCACAAGGTATGTAGACTGAAGCTATGATGATGGTCGGATGACCAGTCATAGCCAATCTACATACGGTGGCTTCCATGTTGAGGAGAGGAGGGGTAGGGAGAGGACAGCAATGGAATCCTCTTTTGTAGTAGATAGCGGTGCCGCCGAAACCGTCGCAGTTAGGCCTATCGTTACGTGTAAACGCGTACTTAGGAATAGCGAATCCCCTGGAGCGATTAGGAGTGAGCCATGTCTCCTGGAGAAGTAAAAGATCTGGGTCGTTGTTCTGAAGGAACAGTTTGAGCTCGGGAAGGTTGGTGCTTAGGCTACGAACGTTAAAAGATATTAGGGATAAGCCCTTGGGTTTGATACGACAGGACGCGGGATTCGCGGGTCTAGACATTATAATTTACTTATTTACAGATTTATACAAAAATAAAGAATTTACAACGAACTTAGGAGCGAGTGATGCTCGGCTAACGCGAATAAACGCTCTTGAGGAGAGCGGGCGGCTCGCAGTTTGCGTGCGAGTATGGAAATTTCATTAATGTCTACGTTTTGGATGACGTCGAACACGGTCTTCATGTCCTCAGCCAACGATGACTGAGGTGCGGATGACGGAGCGGGACGCGGCCCTACGGAAGCTACGGGAGCTGGAATGGGTCGGGAAGGTGCAGGCGGGACGGCCGGACGCTGCCTCCAAGACAGAGCCGGAGTAGGCGTCGGCTGGACGGGCTTTGCTTCCGGGGGACCCCGGTTGCGCAGCGGCGGGAAGTTAGCAGGAGTGAGCTGCGGCGCCGGTTTAGGCGTGACCCTCTTGGTGGCGGAGCGCGCGGGCAACCCCTGTAGTTAGCTGTGTGGCCGGACTGGCCGCACAGCACACAGGCAGGGGGGGAAGTGGATTCGGGAGTGCGAGTGCACTCCTTAGTGATGTGAGGATCCAGGCACTTTACGCACCTGGGGGGAGCTGAACAGTTAGCCGCTGCGTGGCCATATAGCTGGCAGCGGTGGCACTGCCCAGGGTGACCGCGGGGGTTGGGACGCTCGACGGAGATGTTCGAGAGTCCGCAGATTGTGCGAGCCTCTTTGAAAATCTCCTTCGAGTTGGGAGTATTTGACAGGATTACTAAAGCTAAAGGAAAACGCCTACCGCGGTTGGAGTGCATCTTGTGCACTGCTGTGACCGGGAAACCCTGAGACTTAAGGTCCTCGAGAATGTCTTCGTTACTGCGTTCGAACGGGACGCCCCGTAGTACTGCGCGGATATTACGCTCCTCCGGGAGGGCGTAGGTGTGATACGCGATTTGATTTAACGAGAGTAACCTGGTAAACGCGCGGAAGTCGTCGACGTTCGCTACTTGAATTTTGATTGTATCGCCAGCGTTGGCGGCTTTTAAGTAATTAATTTTGTGCTCTTTGCACAAGTTTGAAACCGCGGTCCAGCGCGCTTTTTCACGCAGGAATACGGGCGGAGGGAGCTGAGGCTTCGGCGGGACGGGAGCGCAGCGCGTCACTGGCTTCGATGTGACCGACGGAGACGCGGTTACTTCGAGCGATTTTAACGGCGCGGGGGCTGGTGTTGAAGACACCGGGGAGGGCTCGGGTATTGAAGATACCGTAGCTTTCTTCGAGCGCTTCTTAGAGCGCTTGGCGACAAGTTGAAACGCGGGCTCAGGAGAGCCGGTTAAGGTGACGGCATCTGACGACGTATCAGACGCGGGTTCGGAGTCGCTCCCGGGAGCGGTACGCTTACGACGCGACGCGTGAGAGGATGCGACCGATTCGCAGTCCATCTCGGACGAGGCGGGAGACGCGGGAGAGCTGTAGACCTGAGGGGTCTGGACGTTGGAGGCCTGAGGGGCCGGGGACGCGATAGTTGCCTGTAAGGCCTGCGTTATTAAGTCATCTGATATGCTGGCGCCGGACGCAACGAGCGCCTGGGCGAACGACCTAGCAAAGTTTACCAAGCTTTGCTGGTCCATTGGAGGGCTTGGTCCTACGATATAAAATATATAAATATATAAGAATGCCTAGGTTCCCTAGCAAACCTAGCACCTAAACGTCCCTACCCGCGGTAGGGGGGCTGGGGATGACGCGAAGTGGTGCCCCTAGCTCGGACAGCACTGTACCGTCACCCTGGGAAAGGCCCAAGTGCAATGGGATCGGGTCAGCCGGTTTCTCCTTGGCCTGAAGGGCCTTGGAAGCGCACCGGGGCAACGCTATCGGCAACGTTGTCACCGTTAAGTATCCACCTGATCAAACGCGAGTCTACTACGGAGTGTGTCGCCAATAAATTGACAACAAAAACCGGCCGTAGACCTGACGAAGTTGGGTTGCACTAAAAGTGCGGGATTGACTACGTTACGACCGGCCGGAGCCGGCCGCAGAGCGAGTCTCTGACTACGTACAGGCGCCAAGCGTCAAGTACGCAGCCAGAAGGACAGCCCGAGTCTTGCAAACCACTATCGAATTTAATCGACCGCGGTAAGCTCAACCCTGTTGTTGCTGCACTCACCGAGGTGAGGTTTTTACTTCGAGGGGTGCACAGAGTGCGGGATTGACTGCGTTACGACCGGCCGGGGCCGGCCGCAGAGCGAGTCTCTGACTACGTACAGGCGCCAAGCGTCAAGTACGCAGCCAGAAGAACAGCCCGAGTCTTGCAAACCACTATCGAATTTAATCGACCGCGGTAAGCTCAACCCTGTTGTTGCTGCACTCACCGAGGTGAGGTTTTTACTTCGAGGGGTGCACAGAGTGCGGGTTTGACTACGTTACGACCGGCCGGAGCCGGCCGCAGAGCGAGTCTCTGACTACGTACAGGCGCCAAGCGTCAAGTACGCAGCCAGAAGGACAGCCCGAGTCTTGCAAACCACTATCGAATTTAATCGACCGCGGTAAGCTCAACCCTGTTGTTGCTGCACTCACCGAGGTGAGGTTTTTACTTCGAGGGGTGCACAAAGTGCGGGATTGACTGCGTTACGACCGGCCGCGGCCGGCCGCAGAGCGAGTCTCTGACTACGTACAGGCGCCAAGCGTCAAGTACGCAGCCAGAAGAACAGCCCGAGTCTTGCAAACCACTATCGAATTTAATCGACCGCGGTAAGCTCAACCCTGTTGTTGCTGCACTCACCGAGGTGAGGTTTTTACTTCGAGGGGTGCACAGAGTGCGGGTTTGACTACGTTACGACCGGCCAGGGGCCGGCCGCAGAGCGAGTCTCTGACTACGTAGCAAGCGCCAAGCGTCAAGTACGCAGCCAGAAAAACAGCCCGAGCTTCGCGAACCACTATCGAATTTAATCGACCGTGGTAAGCTCAGCTCTGTTGTTGCTGTGCAAGAGACCGACTTACTTGCAGCCGATCGAAACCGACCGCAGAGTAAGCCCTAAAGAGGCTAACAGCGTATGAGTATTGCTACGAGTTGACGTCGTGAGACGACAATCGTGACTCAACTGCTGGAGCGACCGCGAACACGTCCGAGCGGGGCCGGACGCAGAACGGATCTGAGAGTGGCGTTTGAGTATTGATACGAGAAAAAGTCGTGAGACAACAATCGTGACTCGGCAGCCGGGAGCGACCGTCAAAACGTCCGAACGGGTCCGGACGCAGATCGGTCTAAAAAGTCCAACAAACAAGAAGTAAAGATGTTAGAGTAAAGATGTTAGAGTCCATGCCTCCTTCAGCTTCATGCCAGACGTAGCAAGAAACAGTTTTGTCACACTCATTATAAATAGTGAATTGATGCACACACAGTTTTGTTTTAAAATAGTTCGCTCCAGCTGAAAGTAAAGGAATCGTTTGCACAGCTTGCAAATCTACTGTGAACATGTGAATATCACCTTTCAAACAATGCTCCTTGTCATCGGCTTTTTCTTTTCTAGCGCGCTCCTTACTTTTTATGTGAAGCTGATATTCATCTTCTAGGACGTTTTTGTTCTTGTAGGCAAAGCAGATATCTCATTGGTCTTTCTTGGGCCTGTATATACTAATATTGGTCTTGTGTACTGCGTTTAAAAAGCATTTGTACGTGGCCTTTTCAGCCTTATTAACGTTGCGCTCCGTCAAATATTTTTCAAAATCTATGTACACTTCAGCCCAAGTCTTGTACTGAACGTCAACATATTCTTTAGTGGTACTTTGTCGACAATAATGAGACGGCATTTTAGGTAAACTCTGTAGAAAAATGTTAACGTGCTTTACTTTGATAATGTTTGTTTTGCTTTGACGATTTACCGATTTACTTTTCTTTGCCATGCCAATGTTGCTTGTACCTGGATTGCCAGTAACCCATTTTAACACACTCCATTCACCCAGAGAGAGTGTGCTGAGAAACATTTTCTTACAAACAGCCTTGATTTCCCCGGAAACTTTCAATGTATAGATTAAGGTGTTTGCTCGCCGAGAAATAGCACCTGTTGTTCGTGAGGTGACAGGCTTGCGAGACACCATAGCAAGGACATACGCTGTTTTTTCTTCCCATGAAAGTGACCAAAAAGTTTTGAAAATTTGCTTCCTCTCTTCTTCTGTAATTTCAATGCGTTGCTTACCAAATTTTTTGGCGCATATTTCTGAAAAGCACCGTGTCTGCAAAGTCCTTTCTTTTCTCGTTTCCATTACTCCAGTCTGTTCTTTGCTTCTATTAATTGAGGTATACTCCTGACCTCGCATTCGCTTAAGTTTTTGTCGGTTTCTAGTCCAGTTTCGCTTATCTCCATGACCTTTCCGTGCTCTTTTCCTTGTAATTACACCAGATGATTCATCCAACAATAAAGAAGAATGCCCATAATCAGATAAGTCAGATTCAGTGCTTGGACGGTACTCGCTTTCGCTTGCTGAAAAGTCGGATTCCGATGAAAAGCTCTCATGTCTTCAGAACGAAGTGTGAAAAGTTGTCCTGTTTTTTCATCCAAAATAGGGTTAACCGTTTGTAGCCTATTTGATTCTGAGCAATGGTTCGGGAAAACAAAAAACCCAGTTTCAGCATCCAGGATTGCGATTTTTTCTTCAAGAATTGTGACAGATGCAGGTTTTCCTGTTCTTGTACCAAAACTAGTACTTGGAGTCTTATTGTTTGTGCATATAACACTGCAGTTCACTGACTCCTCATTTTGATTGACCAACGAAGACCCTCTCTCAATACTGCTGTCCACAGCTATCTCATTCTGTATAGCTAAATTCACAAGTCTCTTGCCCCGGTAAGACTGCATCGTTGACTGCAAACCAAAATATACACTCACATACTTTTCACACAAAAAGTTTAAGCACAGATATAACTACTAATAAAAGTAAATTAATCCAGTATATTATTATTTATAAAGGTATACCTAATTACCAAAAAAAAAAGAATACCTATATGTAATTATTAATATTAATTAATTATATATTAAATATTATTAATTATATGTTAATTATTAAGAATGAATGTTTTTACGTAGGTAGGTACTTTAAACCTTTTCAGACTTGAATTTTATAGGTAGATATAATAACTTACCAATAATACTCCACTGTGTGAGCCACACACGTTTAGGGAATCGTTTTTTTAATAATTCTAAATTTTTAAAATTAGAAATAAATTCCACAGAAATAAATTTTTGCTAAGTAAAAGGAATGACATGACCTTCACACTTACTATTGCTAGAAAGTTCTTCAAAGCAAGTAAACCAGCGGTCAATATTGAACCCTGCGTCCTCAATAATACATTACATAATAATTACGAATGAAAGCAAACATTTTGGCGCCAATTATAATTGATGCGACAAGTGCGGCAACCTCGCATCTCGTGAACGCGGTAACGTAAATGGGACCTTTTTGGAAAATGATAAGATTCACAACCGCGTGTATTAAGATACGAGTTTGATGCAGTTATCAAAACAGGAGTAAACGAGATACAATTATGCTTTTCATTACTTTTTATAGCGTAGACACAACGTATTGAGATAAGAGTTTGTTGCAGTTATAGAACCAAAGAACAGCAACAATTTTACAATGAAAAAGTCAATTCCATAATTTTTAAGATACGAGGTTGAGAAAGTAAGGCATCGTTTGGTCATTTAAATTAAATATTGACATTTATTGAAAATTAGTCATTTAAAATAATAAATTGGCGCCCCCGGGTGGGCGCGAACTACCAACCACGCCGCCGTGTGCCTGCCGCCATCGTATTTGTGCCGTGCCGGGCCCCGCACGGAGCCACGTACGATCGCCAGACAACGTCGTCGGCGAGCTCAGCGACCATCGTGCGCGCCTGCGGCCGCGTCTTTGCGTGAAATCAAACGGAAGCGCCCCCATGACGCCACCAGCATAACCTCCTGCCACGTCGGGGCACGCCACGTGCCTGCCTGATAGCTGACGTACCTTCATCGTGCCTGACATACGTCGCTTCATCATACATAACCCACATCATCATATGAAGAGTGCACTGCGTGTGACTGCGCTCAGCGTGCCCGCTTCTTCATCAGCCTGCCACACGAAGGAGAGTGTCTTGAGCCAACCTTCCCCACCTACTTATCTCTTACATCTTTTCCTTGGCCTTGCATTGCACAAGGGTTTTCTTTTTGCTAATATATTATCTGCTTGTGTTTAAGGATCTTCATATTAAAGATTTCATATCAGTATATGCTCGCTGTACACACGTTAAATTAAAAGTGTGGTTGTGTGTTAATTAAACTTTGCATCTTAATCATATTATTGCATTCAGTAGCCTCAATATAATTGCTCCGTGCTCATTTCTTCTTACCCTTATCTTTAAACAGCATCATATTCTCATAGTTTGAGTTTTGTGTTTGCATTGCACGCGCATAACCTCTGCACGTTTGCTCACCCATTACCCCGCGCTTTTCAATGCTGCTCCTGCCACCAGTCCAGCTCTTCTTTGTGCTGCTAGCGGTCACTCCTCTGCCATCCAACCTGCTCTGTGGCTGCCTACCACCGAGTGCATCTCTTCTTGAAACAAGGAGCATAAGCCGTTCGCAATTGTATAACTTGATAACTTCATCATTTGATTGAGTTCCTTCATTGATTCCGAAGCAGTGTGCTCTTTACTTTCAATATGGAACGCGAACAAGTAAAATCAAGTTTAGACAAAGAATTAAATGAGCTTATCCTAAAACGGAGCTCAATCAAGGGACAATTAACATAATTTGGAAACTACTTAAACAAATTCTTTATAGCACTACACTAATTACACTACACTACACAAATTCTTTAAAACACTAGCATACCTCTTTATAGCACTGTTCAAATCAAATGAATTATCTTTGAAATTGAGTAAATTTATAAAGCTATCTAGTAAATTTGAAATCATCCAGAGTCGGATAGAGGTCTTAAATGGGGAAGACTTGGATAATGAGCTTGACAAAAGGGAAGCGATTGAAGCTAGCCCCCATTCACGCATTGTCACAGTTCGGGGCATAGTTGAAGCATACAAACCTGCTTTATCTGAACAAGATAACGACTCTGTAGCATCACATCATTCCTGTTGTAGTTCTCAACATGCGTGCCAGGCATCTATAGGCTTCTGACTTCCTCAATACAAATCCACAAGTTTGAAGGATCTTGCTTCAAGTGGTAAGAATTCCGCGACACTTATGTATCTCTTATTCACAACAATGTAAATATAGGGCCAGTACATAAGTTTCATCATCTCTCCTCCTATTTAGAAGGTGAACCTGCCCGTGTGATATCTAATCTTGAAATTTCAGCTGAAAATTATCCTACAGCATGGAGCCGTCTTTGCGACAGGTACAACAACTATCGTCAGTTAATAACTAATCATCTTAATTCTTTAATAAACATAGAACCACTTCAACGTGAATCTGATAAGGCTCTTAGATTCCTCAGTGATAATGTTACCAAAAATATGAAAACCAACCAAGTAAGCCTTAAAAACCAACCAATTAGAAAATAATCCACATCATTGCATCTAAATCTGTTCACAATGCAGCGTCACTAGATAGTTTTGTACGATGCCCTCTTTGTCCTCAGCCTCACTTTTTCAGAGGCCAAAGGGGCTTAAAAATCCATACCGGTAAAAAACATACAGCCCAATCAGTTCCAGCCTCTCTCCCTTGTCGGCAAAGTTTGAATGCATCCCCCGATACAAATGATAACCCACATTCTTTATTTTGGAAACTTAGCTCTTTAAAAAATTCTCTTCCCTTAGTTAAAAAAATACCGAGAGGAGCTAGAATAACCGTTGCTGAAAAACTTACTGAGGTTATCCATGATGTGGTGTCAAAAAATTCCGCACAATCTTGGAAACAACTTTTAACATTTTCTTACACATATTTGCACGTTTAATTAAAATCTACTTCCTTAATTAAGTCTATTAAACAAAATTGCAGTCGACCCCTTTTAACAAATATTAGCAAACCTTCTTGGGATCAAAATTTTAATCTATATAAGAAAATAGAATCAAAAATCTCAGATGGTGACCTCAGTGGGGCTTTTCGAATCCTTTTTTCTAGTGATGCTGTTGCGCCTCGTAACCAAGAGACACTGGACTGAACGATTAGTAAACATCCACCTTCGACGGCCAAATTTGATCCTTTGGACCTTACTTTCACAGAAGAGGATTAATTACAAGCGTCTGCTATAGATGTCCTAGGGGCTGTTACTTCTTTTAAATGTGGCTCTGCTGGAGGCCTCGACGATCTTACGCCCCAGCACCTTAAAGATCTTCTTTTCAGTGCTAATGGTGATACCGGTCAAAAACTTTTTCAAGAATTAACAGCTCTTATAAATCTACTTATTACAGGAAAAGTACTCAATGAAATAAGGCAAATATTGTACGGGGCCCACCTAATTGCCCTTAAGAATAAATATGATGGAATCAGGTCAAATGCAGTTGGTAGTACTTTGCGCCGCCTTGCCGATAAAGTCACTGTTCGATTTACCTATGGAGACCTGGCGAGGTATTTTCAACCCAAACAATTAGGTTTTGGAACCAGAGGTGGCTGTGAGCGGCCGTACATGCTTTGAGGACTTTTCTCGACTGTCAAGGAGGTGAGGTTGTTTTGAAGGTGGATGTTAAAAACGCTTTTAATTCTATACAGTGAGGAACCCTGTTGACAGAAGTAAAAAATCACATGCCCAAAGCATTTAATTTCCTTCATCAATGTTATGACGAGCCATCTCTTCTGGTGTACGGAGACCATCACATATCATCGGAGGTGGGCTGTCAACAGGGTGACCCGTTAGGCCCTGCTATTTTTAGTTTAAGTATTCGTCCTATTATTGAGCAACTTAATTCGAAATTTAACGTTTGGTATCTTGACGACGGAACCTTACCTTAGGAGGAGATTCTAGTGTCGTTCTTGATAACCTGAAGCTTTTGATTGATAAGTTCGCCAAAATTGGCCTTACATTAAACTTTGGTAAATGTGAGCTATTTATTACCGGCTTATGTAACAATAAAGAAAGCAGAAAGCAAATATTTTCTTCGGCTCCTAGGTTCACCAATTTTTGATGACTCTTTTCAGAACTATATTATTGACAAAATTTCAAAATTTTCAGAAAGCTTTTCTCGGCTTTCACAAATTAATAAACATAGGGCCTTTTACATTTTACGTCATTGCTTATTTCTGCCAAAATTAATGAATTATCTTTGCTGCTCACAATTTTGGAGACACATCAATTTCTTATCAATTTCAATTTCATCGATCTCTATGAAAAAATGAAGTCAACTCTTTCGAATATTCTGAACATAAATTTTGGTAATAATTCCTGGAATCAAGCCAGTTTACCAGTGCGCTTCGGTGGTTTAGGAATTCGAAAAATTTCTTTTGTTGCTTTGCCAGCCTTTTTATCTTCTATTTACATTAATAAAGATATTATCAATAAAATTATCTCCTCTTCTTTTAGGGGCGAGATTTCACATCTTTCGGATGCCGAAACGCACTGGAATCTTGTATCAAACAGTTTAGCTGTTCCACAAAATCCCGCGTCACACCGTCAGTGGGACGACGTGCTTTGTATTTTAGAGCGGAACAAACAATTAAATACGCCTAATTTAACAGAGCGCGCTCATCTGCTAGCGGTGGGTTCTTGGGAGTCTGGGTTATGGTTGCAGGAGCTTCCGTCATCTAACTTGGGAACCCTTTTTGACAACCATAGCTTTAGACTTGCCTGTAGTTTACGTTTAGGAATACAATTGTGTGCTCGACACCGCTGCCGCTGTGCATGTTGGTTGATGAGCTCGGTCACCATGGCCTTTCATGTTCTCGCAGCGGTGGCAGAATATCGCGCCATGCCAGTTTAAATGACATCATCCATCGGGCTCTTGTTACCTTCAACACTCCCTCGGTTCTTGAACCGTCAGGACTGTTGCGTGACGATGGCAAGCGGCCTGATGGTATGACTCTGGTCCCGTGGAATGGGTGGGCCGCTGGTGTGGGATGCAACCTGCGTAGACACTCTCGCGGCTTCCCATCTTCCCACAAATAGTGCGCAATCTGGTTCTGCTGCTTGAGGCTGAAAGCCTCAAACGTAGAAAATATCAAAATTTGGGTAGTGGGTATATTTTTGAGGCTTTTGGTGTTGCAACTATAGGCTCCTGGGGACCAGGGGCTCATCGCCTTTTTTCGGACCTAGCGAGGCGATTGGTGAGTGAAACTCGTGACCTGGCACTTACCTCGCACATCGAATTTCTATTGCGATCCAGCGTGGTAATTCGGCCAGCCTTTTGGCTACGTTGCCTTCAATGGATTCAAGTTTAGCTTTAGCTTTCTATTTGTAGCATAATTTTATTTTATTTTACAATTGTTAAAGATTTTGAATTTGTCAGCACAATTAATATTTCGTTCAATCTTTACAATAATAACTTTAAAACATCATTTAAGAAAGGTGAAACTCATACAAGAATGTTTCTAATTTCAGCAAGTAACGACAACGTGTGGCCGTGTGTTGCGTGCAATGACAAGCATCGCATTTTTAACTGCAGTGCCTTCAGAAACATGTCAACAGAGCAGAAGTGGGCTCTGGTGACAAGACGCCGGCTGTGCCACAACTGCTTACGCCCTGACCACGAGACTCGCGACTGCCGGCTTGGCAGCTGTCGCGTATGTAAGAGGCGTCACAACACCTTACTTCATACACATAGCACACCCACTTCACCCACTACACATACTTCATCTTCAGCTGCCACCTCTGACAATAATAATAAAAGGCCTACAGAGGGCCGGCAGAGTTCAATCGTCATGTCAGCGACTACTAATAGTTAACCCCGTAACCAACGCGGTAGAAATTGTAAAGGCACTTCTTGATAGTGGCAGCCAGTCTTCCTTTATCACTAACAACCTAAGGTCACGTCTTCAGCTGGCTACTCAGCCGTCAAGAGTCAGAAGCATTTTAAGTATTTCAGATATCACAGTTAACATGATTCCAAAGCGATGTTCAGCTCAAATTTAAATCAAAACACACATCGTTTAACAAGGTGAACCAAGGTGCAAACCAGATCACTAAGGAGCTCGTTGGACTCAAGGTATGCCGAGAGACTATTATTCAATACACGCTCTATAACTTTGCAAAGTATGGAGGTGATTGCAATAGGTCGGTAGTTGATAGGATCTGCACGGCTTCCATTCTATGGTACTGGTTGCACGTTAGCCAGCTTCCAGGATTTAAGGACCTTTCCGGATTCCAAAAAGAGACGATAAAGGCGCGTTAGTATGGGAGACAACTCGGCTGCGCAGTGTTTTACTACAACTGCAGGTATGCCATCGAGGCCGCTGACCTTATTCACGTCTTAATTCTGCAAGCATTTAAAAACCTCCTTTTGGCGAATATGAACGGTACCCATTTTGGGTCCAAACTGAGGTAACGGGGGTGGGATTTTACCTTGACTATTTAGGCATGAAGAAAAAGATTAACAAAAAGGTCTGCTTTCTCTTTTGTGGTGTGGGCCAGTGAACCGTCAGGCTTCCTCAGAGTTGGGAGCGATGGGCGACAGAAGCTCGACTTAACTGACTTGGCCAGAGACCAGAAAGCTTTGCTTCCTGAAGGATATGTCGCTATCTTGTCTCCGAAGTGGCCAATGTGGTCAAAACGAGCTTTCCTGATCGCCTTTTTGCAAGACTTGGCGGCAGCATTGTATTTTTTCTTCAGTTCATGCGAACCCACGGCTTTACTTCTGCGAGTGTCAGCCCAGGCTTTGTACGCTTCTTGCTTAAGCTTTTCGACAAACACGGGGATTTTGTCATCTGGAACGACGCCAGCGCCTGCCTCCCGCTTCACCTCGCATCTATATATTCGCTCGGCCCCGTGCCCGGGTACCCTTTTTTACCTCGTTTCTCTCGTCGTTGCAACATCATTTACGTCATTCGTCTTCGTCAGTGCGTCATTTATTTTCATGTAATTTTATAACCATTTTAAATTCAATAGATCGTGTGTCAGTGTAACCAATAAACCTTCAATCTGCAAGCAAGCTGGTATTTTATTTGTGTAGTCACAGACAGTAGGTAAGGTAAATAAATACCGGCATAAAATACCGAAAGGAATAATGATATTCGTATCCAAAATAAATGACGTCACTTTTGACAGTTATTTAGTTGGCTTGGTCTATATACATCACGTGACACTTGATTGTATTAGAAAAATATCTTCATTTGGCTGTCAAATTGCCTACGTCTTCCCAGTGGCTTCATGTCAAACCTGCAGCTCTTTGTTTGACTTCAACGCATGAATTACACTTAACGACATCTATTCAGGCTGCAGAGCATATTAATGTTAGTTCTCGTAGGAGTTATAAACGGTATCGCCGATTTGCTTGGTTGTCCAAGTAAGCGTTTCGCACCGCGTGTCCAGGTGGCGGGTAGTAGGCCAGCCATCTGATCATTTTTTAAAAAAACGATCTAGAGTGGTAGGGGCTTTTTCTTTTAGGAAAAGCTCCCGAAAAACCAAACACTTGGAACAGAATGAAGAGGAGCAGCCGTGGGAGGTTCTGGCTGTTGGAGTGTTTGCCTTGGCCAGCGATAGAGGAATTATATCCTCCTTCTTCCTTATCATGCCTGCCACGCTGGGTTAGGGAAAGTAAATATCGCAGATATTGGCTCCTGGGAAGTAGGGGGCTACATTTAGCACAGATAAGGGTACACCGATAGGAGTCTGGCTTCTGGAAGCCTTCCGCTTTCTTAGGCAGGAGAAGATCATGCTTGTACTTTGCAAAGAGTAAATCCATCGAGCGTTTAGAACTTCAATTTTCATTAATTATTTTTACGTACGATACGATTATGTACGTAGTACGATTTTGCCACTTTTAAAATATTTGTTTTTTGTTATATTTTATATAACTAATGATTATTGATTTATACAGATTTACATTTTTATTTAATCTAACTGGTCAACCCCGTGATGTACTCGTATTATGAACACAGTTTTACGCAAGTAGGTTATAGTATATTGTAAAAACTATTTTTCATTTGACTTATTTCAAATTAGGTACAACTTAGTTGTTTTTTTGTTCCTCTCCACGGGTAGGGCAGGAGAAAGGTTACGTGGGACTCCCTCCGAGCCTACTGGAGCCAACTACCCACTAAAAAACCCCCTGAATGACTCTGGCAATCATTTGCTTTGCAGCCTTCATCTGAAGCGACGACCAATAGGAGGAAAAGGCCGGGGAAGCGGGAACCCTTATGGGGTCGCCCGCTGAGAATTACATAGCACTGAAGGTGCTCAAAGCACTTGTAACGTAGTACCAGTAAAACACCAAAACTCTCTTCTATGTTTATTTTTTCGGTAAAATTAAAAATATACAAAAATGCCAAAAATTTTGGCTACGCACACTCGTGAACGTAAAAATAAATTATAGGTTTCTTAAAAAAAACTTTGATTGTAGATAATAAAATATCTTAACTATGTAATTTTGAATAATAAACTCGGAAACAATAATAAATAAATAGATTCAAGTTGCTTTGATGGATAATATTTCGTGACTGACTTGTCAAATCAAAACATTGCCGTTCTCCGACACTACGTAATTCCTAGTTTAAAATTACGTCGGGAACGACAAAAAAAATAAAATTTACTGACAAAAAGGGGTCGAAATAGACAACCGTCACAATACCCCGGGGGCCGGGAAAAAAAAAAATCTGAAAGATTTCTTTTAGTAAAATTTCAAATTCAAACCAAATCAAAATAAACCGCATATACATATCGAATTTTAATATTTAATCTGCTAAATGAAAGAACAATCAAAAAAAAATAATAATAATTAAAAGCAAAATGAAAATTAATATTAACATCCTATAGAAGAATTTTTCTGAAAAAACATCCTGTATATATGAAAAAAAAAAAATAATACTGATATATTGCATATCAACAAGTTATTTAATAGAAAAAGAAAACAAAACAGACGAGAGAGAGAAAAAAAAAATCCTAAATAATTATCTTAAATTACATGGTTCATGAATGATAAAATTTTAAACATGTTCCTGGAATATACAATGTTAATATACATCGTTCAACTCCATCAACGTACATTATAATTACAACATACATTCTCTATCATACTAGTCTTATTCCAATTACTGGAAATAAAACATCATGCTGTTAGAGTTGCTTATGAGGAATCGTATCCTAAATAAGTCAACTCAACAGAGTTGAACGCAACGGCAAAAGGCTTTAATAGTTGCCATCCGCTGAAAATATTAATAGCTTATGGCTTCTTTAACGTGTCGCTAACTCCCGCACGGTGATTACTATAAACAAGTTTCAGTTAAAGACTGAAATAAATATGCCGGAAAGAAAAGAAAATCATAGCCAGTCGTGAAATATTGACTTTTAAATAAAATCCAAGGGTCTTTTGTGAAGTAATTAAAATATTTATGTAATAAACATATGAAAATAATTCTCACAGGAAAGTGATTCAAGCGTATAAATAATACACATAGGTATGGTTTAGTTTAACGAGTTACCTTAATAAACGCTCGTGCAGAAGGCTTAATTTTACAAGTTGCAAACCGCTTGAAAAAAAAAATTGAGAAAAAAAATTGATAACATTTAACAAATTATACTATAAAGTATAATACAGATATTGAAAATAAGAGTTTACACTCCTAGAATTGCAAATATTAAATAAATTACACAATAAGTTAACCTAATACTACGATGATGATAATTAATTATAAGTTTTGACCAACGTCAATGTTAATGGTATAGCCAAACGATAATGAGGTGCATAGAAAAAAAAATAAGACAAAAAGAATCGGCTTATGCTCGCCGTGAGATAATTAGCAATAATTATATATGAATTCATATAAAGTAATTGGTAACAACCAATCTAGTCACTCAAAGAAGAAGTTAAACGCGGTAGAGGTTTAATGTCTCTGATATGCCAACGACCTATATATGGTTATTATTCATATCCACTAAATCGTAAATTAATGGTGAAACTTTATTTGAAACTTTACATTTAATAAATTTGGGTGCAAACTTAGCACAAAAATGTTTTTTAGAGGAACTTATTACATGGTTTCGCCTCCAAACAATATCACCGTTATTAAATTCTAAATTCTGATGATGTTTGTTATAATAAGTTGCATTATATTGATGTGCATTAAATAACCGCTTCTGTACTTCGGAAAAGATAGGTATTAATTGTCCTATGTTTTCAGCATATACATCCCTAGGACTGAAAATTAGTTCATCTCTGGAATCTTTATTTTTGTAGATAGATCCACATGTAACAGCTTCTCTACCAAATACTAAAAATGATGGAGTGAATTTTGTGGTTTCATTAACCGCAGTATTAATAGCAAACTGTATTTTGTTTATATAGGTATCCCAAGTTCTGTGATCTTTATCTATAAAAGCTGCAATCGCCGTTACAATAGTTTTATTGTAACGCTCAACGGTGTTAACCTGTGGACAGTAACGTGGGGTGTAATGTATTTTTGGTATGTTGTAAAATTTAAATAATTCAGATAATTCTGTACTTATCATTTGAGGACCATTATCTAATATAATAGTTTCTGGAACTCCATAAACCATAAAAACTAAATTGTCCAATATATGGCGAATAATAGAAGCGGTTGCATGTTTTATTGGAAATAACAAACAATATTTGGAAAAACAACAAGTAACTACAAATAGAAATCTATTCTGCTTACGTGAAGTAGGAAGTGGACCTATCAAATCTATGGATAAACATTGGAAAGGGCGTGAACAATGTTTGGGTTTGCCCATTAAACCAATTAAGTTTTGATTTTGGTGCTTGGTAGCTAAACAAGTCTCGCACTTAGCAATAAACATGGCTACGTCTTTATACATGCCAGGCCAAAAATAGAGATTTTTAATTCTATGGTATGTTTTAAAAGTACCAAAATGTGCCGTTTGGGGAGTAGAATGATTTTGTGTAATCACAGATTCCCTAAATTCTAATGGTATTACTTGTTTCCAATTAAATTCAGAGTTAAATAATGTGTTAGATCTACAAAATCTAAACAATTTATTATTATGAATCATGTAATCCGGAGTACTAGAAGGAAATGATAAACATTTATTATAAATTGCTAAATACCAAGTGTCTTTAGTTTGAGAAGTAGAAAAATTAATTAAATCAATTGGTTTTATCCGTGATAAAGTATCTGGTACGACATGATCTGAGCCTTTTTTGTGTTTAATTACGAAATTAAACATAGATAAACGAATACTCCACCGAGCTAATCTGCCAGTAGGATTATTTAAATGCATAAACCACTGAAGGGCTGCGTGATCAGTATAAATTGTAAATTGTAATCCATTATCTAAATAACAACGCCAATGCTCTAGTGCCGTAATAACACTTAAAAGTTCACGTTCAGTGACTGAATAATTCTTTTGAGCGCCTGTAAGTGATTTACTCATATAAGCAATAGGTTTATCAATATTATCGACTTCCTGAGTTAACATTGCGCCAATGCCATAGGAAGAGGCATCACAATGAACAGCAAATGGTTTAGAGAAATCTGGACATGCCAGAACTGGTGTACTAATTAAAGCTTGCTTAATAGCCTTGAAAGCAATTTCAGCTTCATCAGACCACTTAAATGGAGGTGATTTTTTTGCTTGTAGAAGGTAATTTAGTTAACGGTGCTGCAAGGGTGCTTATATTAGGTACAAAACGTCTGTACCAGCTGGCAGTACCCAAAAAACGTTTGACCTCCTTAGCAGATTTTGGAGTTTGTATATCAAGAATAGCTTGAACTTTTTTAGGATCCGTTTTTAAACCATTTTCATTAACTACATAGCCTAAGTACTTTAATTCTTTCCGGAAAAATGAACATTTTGGAAAATTGACTGTGTGATTGGCATCTGAAAGTTTTTTAAGAATTTTAGTAAGTATATCGACATGTTGTTCAAAGGTTTGAGAGATACAGACTATATCGTCGATAAAATAGAAAACATTATTATCATTTGTAAGGTCATTTAGTAGATTTTCAATGAATCTTTGTTGGGTAGCAGGTGCATTAGTTAAACCAAATGGCATAACTTTAAATTGAAACATTACTCGGCCTGGAACATGGAATGCAGTTTTGAGTTTATCCTCTTTTTTTAAGGGAATATTCCAAAACGCTTTAGCAATGTCAATAGATGATATAAATTTAGCATCTTTAAGGTTATCTAATATATCAGAAATGAAAGGAAGTTTGTAAGCATCTTTTTTTGTGATATCGTTTAATTTACGACTATCAATACAAAATCGCCAAGTACCATCTTTTTTAGGTGTAATAATAATTGGGTTCAGCCATGGGCTGTCACTGGGTTCAATGACATCTAATTGTAACATATCATCAACTTCTTTACAAAGAGCTTTTTGTTTCTCAGGAGAAAGTCTGTAACAGCGTTGACGAATAGGTGGATGGTCTCCAGTGTCGATGAAATGTTCGACTAAATGAGTACGACCTAAAGGTTTACATTCAGTTGAAATCAACCTAAACTTTTCCATAATTGCATCTGCAATAATTTTTTGTGTATCTGTTAAAGAATGGTATTCATGTAAATGAAAGTTAGGATCTGTATTAATGAGAAAAGATGAGTTTAAATTTGAAGGTTGTAATGTGATATTACTAAGAATATCCGGAGCAAGATTAAAAGTTTTCCAAAAATCAATACCCAAAATGAGTGATTCAGTGATTTCTGGGATCACATGAGCTGTAATTAACGCAAATTTATTGTTATAAAAAGTAGGAAGAGTAATAATGCCGATAGAAGAAATAGTTTGTCCGTTTGCAACATTACCTTTTATTAAACAGTTTTTTTGCATAAAAAGACCATGTTGTGATAAAATTTTATGAGAATTATTACCCAATATAGTGATAGCACTACCACTATCTAAAAGACCATTTAAAATTAAATCGTTTACTTTTATATGTAAATAAGGACGTTCAAAATCTGATGTTTTATTAAAGAGGAGAGCACAAGTGTTATAAGATTTAAAAAAAATTGTTAAAGTTTTTAACCATGTATCCCAATCTTTTTTGTCAAAATTTGATGATTTAATACCATTATTTTTGTTTATGCACTCCTCGTAATTTAGTTTTTTGAAATCGACTTATTACAATTAGGACATTTACTAGTAATAAAGTCTTTTTTTCCACAACGAAAACACACTATATTAGTGTTAGTACAGTCTTTTAATAAATGTGTATTAGATCTACAACGTGGGCAAGTGAATTTATAAAAATTCTGATTTTTATTAATTGCAGCTACAGTATTAGGTAATGGATTAGCTACAGCTGCTATGGAATTATATGTACAAGCTTTAAAAGGAAATTCAGGAATATATGGTTGATTATGTGAAAGTAGAGTATTATTATACGATTTGTTATTAGAATTTGATGTAGAAGGAATAGGAAAAGAATGATAATGATCTGGTGGTGATGATGAAGAGTAGTAAGATGTATTATTAGAAACTTGGAGAATGCTTTCTGTAAATTTGCATGATTCCAAGAGGGAATTTACAGTATGTAAATCAGTAGGTGAAAGACGTAATGTGAATTCAGGTTTAAGATTTCTAACAAGAGTATTAATTTTTTCTTTTTCGGACATTGGTTCCAAGAGCTTTGAAAAAAGAGATTCCATTGTAGCAAAGTAGATGATAATTCTCTCATTATGTTTTTGTTTACGAGCATCGATTACTTTTTTTAGTTTATAATCGTAATCGGTAATTGCAAAATCATTCAACAATGCCGATCGGAAAGATGACCAGTCATTAATAGTCGACTTTCTAGCTCTAAACCAATCAAGAGCAGATCCAGATAAAATATCATAAATATGTGAGAATAAAGATTTTTCAGAAATATTTTTTATTTGTGAAAATTCTTCAAGTTTTTGAATAAAATCCTTTGGACAACCTTCACCTTTATAAATAAATCTTTTTAAATCATTGTTAGTTCGATTTTCTGTAATTTTACTGACCTTATCAGTTAATGCTTCGAAAAAAGAAAGGGGTTGTAGATTAATATTTTGTATAGATTCTGCGGAATGATATGTGGAATGTGTTGGTGATTTTTCCAAATTTTTAAAACGTGAGTCTAATTGAGTTAAATCATTCCAACATGAATTTATTAAATCTAACTGCTCTGAAGATAAATCTGATGTAATGTCAATGAGGCCTAATCTTGTTCTTATATGAGTTAAATAAGGTGAAATTTTTTGTTTCCTAATAGGATAAGAGTTTATACAAGCTTCAACCAGTTTTAAATTTTTTTTAATGGTATTAATATCTTCTGAAAATTCTTCAGGGCTATTTTGTAAAATTTCTGTTTCAGAATCTACATTAATATTTAATAATAATGATCGTAGTTCGTCTACAGATTGCGTCGAAGAAAAATTTATATTTCTGATTTTTAATTCATAAATTATTTCAGGTTTATTTAATTGTGAAAAATTCATTGCAAAATCAAAAAAAAATGTTAAAGTGAAACAAATTTGTTAATAGTCGTTATGCAGAATAGAGCCTTAAAAATATACGTATTTTCAAGTGATGAAAATGAATAGAAAATGTTATTTAAATAGTGAAATTACTGGGTTATAGAATGTTGTGTCTTCAGAAAATTTCTTCAAGGATATTATAACGAAAGAAACTAAAGAAACTTAAATGTCTGAATAATTTAGCAGTATTTTCATATATTATAGTAGATATATTATAGTAGATATATTATAGTAGATATATATATAAATATATTATAGTGAATGTTAATGATTGAAAATGGTAACAAATAAAGTTTTATGCCTGACCTCAATAATAATTATAAAAAAATTATTTTTAATGTTGCAATTCTTCTGTTGATATAGTTCCTCCTCTCTTCTCCATAAACTACGTTTGAATATTCGGGCGCCAGTATGTAACGTAGTACCAGTAAAACACCAAAACTCTCTTCTATGTTTATTTTTTCGGTAAAATTAAAAATATACAAAAATGCCAAAAATTTTGGCTACGCACACTCGTGAACGTAAAAATAAATTATAGGTTTCTTAAAAAAAACTTTGATTGTAGATAATAAAATATCTTAACTATGTAATTTTGAATAATAAACTCGGAAACAATAATAAATAAATAGATTCAAGTTGCTTTGATGGATAATATTTCGTGACTGACTTGTCAAATCAAAACATTGCCGTTCTCCGACACTACGTAATTCCTAGTTTAAAATTACGTCGGGAACGACAAAAAAAATAAAATTTACTGACAAAAAGAGGTCGAAATAGACAACCGTCACACACTGAAGGTGAATTCATATCACTGAATATGCTCAAGGAGAATTTGATTTATAATTAGAAATTGCGGCCTGAAGGGCTTCGAGATCGGCTGACAGTTGCGTGACTACGTTCGTGTGCGCGTTTCTCGGTCTAGCGACTTTGAACTTTGAATGAGGGGTAGTGTACGAAACGGACTCTTGAACTTAGAGATTGGGGTGGGTTTTGGAGCTTTCAAAAAAACGCTTCCGAGAGTGTTTTGAGGTGCTGTTGCACTGTAAGTAGTTCATGATCTCTATGTAGATCCGCGTTGCGCACTTACCAGAGTGCGTTTGTGGCCCTACGGCAGAAGAGATTTTGAACCACCTGCAGTTTGTGCAGGAGGGAGGTTTGGGCGTGGGCAAAGATTGGGGAGGCATAAGTCATGACGGGTTTAATGCAGGAGAGCATTCGTTTGTATCTAACAGACATTTTACTATGTCTACCGAACATACTATTTAGGCGGCCTAAGTAAAAACGGGCGAGTTTCGATACTCTATCAAATCGTTCCTTAAAAGAAATTGTCTGGTCTAAGGTAACGCCTAAGTATTTAGTAGCTTACAGGGGATGGGAATACCTAACATTCTAACGTGGGGATCGTCGACTTTAAGACGGCGTTTGAAGTCAGAACAGCAGAATTCTTGTCTGGATTCATATCGATACGCCATTTTTGAAATCATTTTACCGAGAGCATTTACTGCCTTTCGGAGTCTGATGATGAGCTGCGGGACAGCGCAGTCTTTGGTGTAAAGGGCGGTAAAGGGTCGTCGGCAAAGAGGGCAAGTTCGACGCCTTTTCGCGGAATCGGAATGTCGTTAGTGTACACGGTGTACAACAGAGAGGTGAGGACTGAGCCTTTTGTATTTTTTTTTTTTGCTGCCGAGGCAACCTCGCGGGAGGGAGGTGGAAGATGCGTCATGCATACCGCCCGCAGGTAAATTCTTCTGCGGGGGGTTATGTGGGACTCACCAGAATGGCACCTACCCACTAAAAACCACCTGTTGGCTGTAGTTATTACCGTTAGCCTTCATCGGAAGCGACACCCGTCGGGAAGTTGGGCGCGCTGGCAGAGACCCGCTAGCGGGTCTTCCGCCTGTAGTGAAAGTTGCACTGAAGGTGCTCAAAGGGACATGAGTTGGTGGCCGTTCTGGGCAGCCTCCGGTAAAGCTGGGGCTGGGCAGAGGTCGGCCGAAGCATGATTTAGGGATCAATTCATTTAAATGAACCTATAATGAATTGAGAAGGGAACTATGCTCCGCCAGAGCTAGCAAACGCTCTGTCGGAGTACGTGAAGCCCTAAGTTTACGGGCTAAGACTGCGATTTCACTAACATCGATATTTTTCATAGCGTCGCAGACGATACGCATATCGTCTGCTACGGAGGATTGAGGATTGGGTTTGTATGGGCGAGGAGCCGGGATGGTATTCGATGCGGGGCGCAGCCTCCAGTTTTCTGGAGCAGGCCTGGACTGTGTAGGCTTTGCAGCCGGAGGAACCCGACTACGCAACGGCGGAAAGTTTTCCTGAGAAAGGGGTGGGGCCTGTTTGGGTGCCGCCCTCTTGGAATTGGAGCGCATACAACGGGGTGCACGAGGGCAGCCCCTGTAATTTGCGGTGTGGCCGAACTGGCCACAAAGCACGCAATCGGGAGGAGAGGGAGTTTCAGGAGTGCGATTGCACTCCTTAGTGAAGTGCGGGACCAGGCACTTGACGCACCTGGGCGGTGCGCGGCAGTTGGCCGCCGCGTGCCCGTACAACTGGCACCGATGGCACTGGCCGGGATGACCGCGGCGATGAGGCGCCTCGATCGAGATCCCAGAGAGGCCGCATATAGTGCTAACCCCTTTGAGGATCTCCCTGGACTTGGGGACGTTGGCGAGAACCACCAAAGCGAGAGGGTGTTGTCTCCCGTACTTGCTGTGCATTTTATGCACCGCGAGTGCCGGGAAGCCTTGGGACTGCAGGTCCTCTAGGATAGCCTCGTTCGATAATTCGAACGGGACTCCCCTGAGTACCGCTCTGATCTTACGCTCTTCTGACAGAGCATAAGTGTAATAAGCATATTGCTTATCGGTGAGGAGCTTTGTTAAAGCACGAAAGTCGTCTATCGACGAGACTAAGATTTTAATAGATTCACCCGAGTTGGCTGCTCGGGTGTAATGGATTTTGTGCTCATTGCACAATGTCGAGACCTCAGTCCATTTACCCTTTTCCCGAAGGAAAACGGGTGGTGGGACCTTGGCCTTGACAGAAGTTGGGGCCGGAGCGGGTGTTGAAGACACCGGGGCAGCTGGGGTTGAAGACGCCGCAGGGGGTGTAGGGACGGGCGCCGAGGGCGCCGGGTCTTGTTTCGAGCGCTTCTTAGAGCGCTTCTTAACAAGGGTGAAAGAGGGAGGCTCATCAGGGCCAGTTGGGGTGGCATCCGAGGATGACTCGGTCGCGGGTGCGCGCTTGCGGCGCGGAGGGGCGTCTACTTCGCACTCCATGTCACTGGAGGAAGGGGACGCGGGAGGGCCTAAGACCTGAGGGGTCTGGGGAACTGGGGTGGCCTGAGGGGCCATTGTGGACATTAACGTCATGAGATGAGGGATAAGGGAATCTAAGAAACGGTACTTATCAGCATTTATAGACATGCCTTCAGTACTTTCAAGTAACTTCTTCCTAAACTCGTCAAAGCTTAGGGAAGCCATTGCGGAGGGGTTGGGGAGGGACAATATATAAATATATATAGGTACTATGATCCTATCAACGATGACTAACTTCCTAAAACCACCCTACACGCAGTAGGGCGGTTGAGGACGACGCGGATAACTTACTCGAACACGGAACTTGAAGTCCTGGAACGACGAAACCCCGTCGACGAAGCTCACGTTCCACGAAGTACGTTTAACAACCCACTATCCGCCGTGAAAACGGCGTTAGAAACTTATTAGAAGTACGGTTAACGAGCCACTGTCCGCCGTGAAAACGGCGTTAGAAACTTATTACGGTATACAACTATGAAATTATATATTACGACAACAACCAGTGAAACTTGGGTGCTCAATTAGCGCGGGGGCTAATAGAGCGGGAAGGCGTCTGCGATCGACGTGCGCTCGAGAACGCACGCAGACCGAGACTGCTGAGCCTTGAGGGACTCCAGCCTTTATGGGATGAGGCGTGGAAAAACGTGCCTTGAGATAGGACGCGATTATCCTGACTAAGTGATCCGGTAAGTCTATTTTATAGAGTTTATAAACGAGGCCGCTGTGCCAGACTTTATCGAAAACCTTGGCTACATCAAGGAAAACTGCGATAGTTTTATTACGCCACAGATAGAAGCCGCTGAGTATGTACTCTACGATACGATGTACTTGCTGAGGGCAGGAAAGCTTAGCGCGAAAGCCGAACTGACGCGGTATGATACGGGCATCGCTATCCGTTGGATACAGATGGTTCCGCATTCGAGAGAGTATGACTCCTTCCAGAAGTTTAATCATGGCCTTGTGGAGGCTGATTGGTCTGTGATTAGCCGGGATATTCAGAGATTTACCTGGCTTGGAAATACCTATGACTGTAGCTTCATGATTTCCAAGCTGACTTAGTGGTTTTCAAAAGTTATCTTTTTATTCACATGTAACATCTTTTTCTTGAAAAAAACATCGTGAAAATGGTAGATATCAGAATATGGGAAGAAATATAATAGTTAATCAATATAATTTAAAATATAACAGTTTAATAATAATTCATGAAAGTACGGATTATGATTCTGAAATGTTGAATTTTATATTAAATTTTTATACATTGATGTACTATTTATAATACCACCCCACAATAAAAATTAAGAGCAAACTCATTAAAAAATTTTTTGTTAACATCTGTGATAAGTATTTTTCTTCCTCTTGAGAATAAATTTAAATTTAACATCATCATTTTTATTAAACTTTAATAGCCAAACTCCTAAAACGACTTTTGCTTTGTAGGTTAATTTGAAATTTATTTTATCAGTACCTTATTTTGGCAAATACATTTATCCAGTCTTTAAAAATTTGCCCGGCGTACCCCAGGGGCCTGTTTGTTGTTGTAATAAATCTTAAGGTTTATACTGACGGCACGTTGGAAATTAAATAAAAAAATATGATTTAAGGACTGGGATGATCAAATTTTATTTTTGATAATATTTTTGCATTAATTTTCTTTATTGGGTTGCTTTTCGTTACGGGATTATTCTTCGCTTTTTGGTTTTGATTTTTTGATAAATGGTAACGCAAGCAAGAGAAATATGATTAAAAGGTGTACACCTACATGATGCCGCATAGATTTGGTATTTTATCAAAACTATTATATTCAGTGACGATTGATTTGATTTTATTAAGTTAAGATAACTTTAAATGAACATTTTAAATGAAGATTTTTTTTATCAAATCCTTAAGATATATAAAAAAATGTTTGTTATTAAAAATATAACTTTGAGATTTTCAAGAATTGGGGATTACATGCCTCTTAGACGCGTATACGTATCGATTTATTTCATTCAAGAAATCTCGAAGTACCAAATCCTCGCTTACACCTAAACGTTTCGTCAGTCTTATATAATCTATAAATTGCGTCAACATTATTAGGTAAAAAAAGATACTAAATTACACTTATCAGCAAATTCAATTACATCCCATTCAATCTGTCACTCGAGCTGGCTGTATAGAATTACAATTACTTAAGCTTAGAAGAGTGACTGTAATTCTTTTTTGGTTTTTGTTTTGACTTGGTACTTCGAGGTTTATTGAAAGAAATAAATTGGTACTGATACAAGTGACTAAAAAAGAAGCATTATATTTTTTCCTCCCGCCATTTTTTTATTCTATCGTGGTTATGTATACTAACCAGCAGTGGAATCGAGTTAAAACCTTTAAGGCTTGTTGCTTGTTTTTAAGAGATTGTTACAGCGAATATTACGTCGACTAAAGATTTGAACTGTAGGTATTGTTGAACTGTAGGTTTCAATTGAAATTACCATTGTTCCCTAAATTTTCCTGCTTGTTCTTTTCCTTTAACTGGAACCCAAAAAAACATTACTACAACTTTATTAAAAATATATAAATTACACCTAAGTAAAGTTTTATAGACTGCAGTAAGCAAGAATTGTGAATTATAAGCGTCTTATTCCCTCATAATTAATTTGAGGTTCATGTGCATACAGTAGAAAAGTTTAAGCTATTATTTATATATATTTATAACGTACCTTACAGTTAACGATAAGTGTTTATGTCGTAGCCCAGTAGGTCAGCCTCATGATGATAATTTGTAACAGGATAATACTATGTCAGTAACTCGGGTACTTATGTAACTTCATACACTTGAGAATAGTGTAACTGCCTGAAGTAATAAATGATGTCTTATGAAACTTAAGTCCTTTTTATTCGAATTACACATTTTATATCCCGAGGGAATGTTGTTTCTTAGTTAATTATGTTTGTTCAGGCTGTGCGTTTTATCTCAAGTCTTAATGAGGACATGTTTTTGAACCACAAATCGTAAGCTTTTTATTAAATTACTGGCAGTTATTAGTAATTTTGTTCTACTATAGATGGTTAGAGATATGTGGGTAGAGACTAGGAGAGAGGAATATGAAATGTAAATTTATTTTTAGTGCAAAAATAAAAACTTCTTTTGTAGAAATACGTCAAAATTATCGTGGTTTTACCGAGATACTTGAACACCGAGTTACATAAATGTGGTTCGTTATTTTAACGTTTTAAGACGATAATATGCCTAGTCCCTTAATCTATGTGTCTAACTTATTTTTTAAGTGGCACAAAAACTTTCTTAAAGTGGCACATGGGCTCAGGACTCAATTCTGGACAACTCTCCCAGGGACTTGGAAGTCACCTGGTTAAAAAAATACTAGAATAGATTTACACAAAATTTTAATGTCTTATCATAAAGTATAACATAGTATTTTTGTTTCGTAACAATTTGACCATATTATTTTAAAAAGTATATTATTAACAGTATTTCGCGACATTAGAGTCTTGGAAACCTCCGGGTATAAAAACATCTTAAAAATTTTAAAAACTGTATGTTTGTACACCCAACGACTTGTATCTATATTTTTTGAGGCTTTTCTCAATGTTGTTACTGTGCGGTATTGTACTAATTCAATCTCTTATCTTTAAGAGAACCAACGAAGTTCCGGAACAAACTGGTACTCTTGCAGCAGGTTTTAACAACACAAGTTCTGGTTACTTGGGGGCCTTCAGTTGGTGTGTTCGTCTGGGAGTTCATTTATTTATTTAATATCTGGCACTTATTTTGGCGATATCCGGTTGACAATCATAGTAGTCGTTGTGTTTAATTTAAACAGAGAAAAACTTTCATTTTATCTAACTTTTTGGTGCTAAGCTTTTGTTTCCTTCAGGAGTTTGGGATATTACAACGCCAAATTTCTGGTTTTATAGGGATGTAGATGGTTCCTGGTTTCCTGACGTATCGGCAACATCATCGATAGTTGTTCGTTTTCTATAATTTATGCCTTTTTATATAATACTATTTCAATTCACTGAGAAAATAAACAGTTATCTCATACACATGAAAATAAAACTAATACAATTGAAGTATTTTCTCTTAATAAAAATCACAGAAAGGGGAGCGTAACAAAATGCTAGAGCTGTTTACTGATCACAAGTACAACGAAAAGCGACTATATTATATTCTTGTTTTGTAAATCTCAGTCTATTTATATAATGTACAAATGTATTCGTAAGGTTTCCTTACGATGTTATCCTTCACCGTTAAAGCAGTCAAGTACTTAAGTTGTACAAATTCATTTGAATATTTAGTAGACTCGGGATCGAACCCAGTACCTTAAGATCGAGAAGTCAGCGCCTGAACCACTGCGCCACCGACGCTGATTTTCCTCTATACTTCCTCTATAACCTGAAAAACAAAAAAAACTTTTCTATTCGATTGTAAGATTTTAGACAATTACCTGGAGATAACCCAGAATAAGCACATCTATGTCGAAAATCGGTGCCATCATACACATTGAGATCCCTACCTAAATTCATTTAATTTAATAACAGCAAGGGCTTAACTCATTCATCATGCTATAAAATAGGCATTAAGACATGTATTTTCTTATTAAGCACTGCTAGAAATGTAATAAAATGATCATAAAACTAAAGTGATTTAACCACAGGTGCAAAAAAAATTATATTTGTTATGTTTGCACGTCATAAACAGGGTGTTTCTATTCAGGATTTTCATACTTTTACTTCAAGGTTTTTAATAAGAAATGTTTATCAAATGACATGCCTGGCGTATAAGTAGGTATATTGAGCTGTTTCTTTTTATACATTTGTTTATTTGATGCGTAAATAGTCAGTTCGAGGTATTTTGTTGATCTTGTTCTAAATATATTGGCACTTGGTGCAAACAGGAAAAGATAAATACTAATATTCATTTGAGATCTCGAAAATAACTTTCTTGTAACTTGAAAAAATGAAATTCGATGATATTAAACAATCATTAGGAAATATTTCGCCCATATAACTCTGACTAAGTATAGAAACACAGTCGTGGCAACAAAATAAAGAAGAAATATAAAGAGTGTTACGTTTTAAAAACAATAATAAAAATAAGATCTCGTTCAATGTGCCCGTCATTCATTGCTTAAAATTTGCGGTCTTCCATCAAACTAATTTTTTATATAACTATTAGGTACGAATACATCTGGAATTGGCGTTTTGTGAGGGAGGAACATAAAGTCAATTTTTATATATAATATATTTATTTAATCAAAGTATGCACCATTGTTATCTATGATTTTTTGCAATGAAATGAAATGAAATGAAAAAAAAAAGAAAATGAAAATCCACTCTCAAAAATGGCAACGCAAATGCAAGGCATTTGCCCGCTTTTTATCTCAGTCTTGTGCAACCCAATGTTACGGCTAAACGTCAAACAAAACTTAGTACCGACTTGGGACTTGTCTATATGTAAATAGCAAGCTCCTCTAATTTTGTAGCTATCTGTTGTGCAGTGTGTGGTCTAGCGTTGTCCTGAAGCAGGACAGTGGCCTAGAGCAATTGACCAGCCTCGGTTGTTTAGCAATTTCATATATAAGGACCAAATATTTTATCACAACATAAGTTTAAAATGTCATTTTTTTTTTGGTTCCCCTCCACGGGAAGGGCAGGAGGACATAAAAAATGCTCTGACGCATACTCCGCGCGCGCGATCGAAGTTATGTGGGACTCGTCCCGACGCCTACTAGAACCATACCCACTAAAAAACCCCCTGTCGGCTCGTGCATTTTTGCCACTCAGCCTTCATCTGAGCGACGGCCAATTGGAGAAAGAGGCCGCGCTAGCGGGGCCCTTAAGGGGTCACCCGCTGAGATTTACATAGCACTGAAGGTGCTCAAAAATGAAAAGTAAATAAAAACATTAAAAATGAAAAGTAAATAAAAACATTAAAAATGAAAAGTAAAATTGCATTAATTCGGATTTACGTTAGAATTAGAATTTACGTTAGAATTAGGATTTGCGGCCTGAAGGGCCTCGAGAGCTAAAGTTAACTGCGTAGGTTCGCCCGTGTGCGCGTTTCTCGGCCTAGCGACTTTGAATTTCGAATCTAACACAGGAGCAGTATATGAGACTGAATCTCGAACAAGATGATTGGGATAGGATTCGGCGCGTTTGAAGAACGATTCTGAGAGTGTTTTGAGGTGCTGTTGCACTGTAGGTAGTTCAAGATCTCTGTGCAGGTCCGCGTTGCGCACATACCAAGGTGCGTCTGTGGCCCTGCGGCAGAAGAGATTTTGAACTACCTGCAGCTTATACAGGACGGAGGGATTGGCGTGGGCAAAGACTGGCGAAGCATATGACATGACGGGTCTAATGAAGACCTTATAGAGCGTACGTTTATTTCTAAAAGACATTTTACTTTTTCTACCTATCATACTATTTAGGCGGCTTAAGTAGAAACGCGCGAGTTTCGTTACTCTATCGACGTGTGGCTTGAAAGAAAGCGTCTGATCTAAGGTGACGCCTAAGTATTTAATACTGCGCTTCCAGGGGATGGGAATACCTAACATTCGAATGTGAGGATCGTTGTAGCGATTACGACGTTTGTGGTCGAATTGAATAGCAGAACTCTTTTCCGGGTTGACATCGATACGCCATTTTTGAAACCAAACACCGAGGGCGTTTACGGCCTTTTGGAGTCTGGTGATGTTATACGGGATCCTTTGACCTTTAGTGTAAAGGGCGGTATCGTCTGCAAAGAGGGCGAGTTCGACGCCTTTCGGCGGGATGGGGATGTCGTTAGTGTACACGGTGTACAGCAGAGGGGCGAGGACTGAGCCTTGCGGGACTCCAGCCTTTATGGGACGAGGCGCGGAGAGCGTGCCTTCATGCTTGAATCGAAACGTACGGTCTTTAAGAAACGACGCGATTAATCTGACCAGGCGAACCGGTAAGCCTATTTTATAGAGTTTAAAAACGAGACCGCTGTGCCGGACTTTGTCGAATGCCTTGGCTACGTCAAAGAGAACTGCGATTGATTTTTTACTTAGCGGATAGAATCCTTCGAGAATGTACTCGACCATTCGATGGACTTGTTGAGGGCAGGAGTGCTTAGCGCGAAAGCCGAACTGGTGGGGAATAATGAGAGGGTCGCCATCCGTTGGAAACAGATGGTTCCGCATTCGAGAGAGTATGACTCTTTCGAGAAGTTTAGACATTGCCTTGAGGAGGCTGATGGGTCTGTGATTAGCCGGGACGTTCAGAGGTTTACCCGGCTTGGGAATGCCTATGACTGTCGCTTCTTTCCAGGCTTTTGGAAAGTAGCTATGGTCGAAGCAGGCATTGAAGATGATAGCTAACAAGGTAAGCACCTGCTGAGGCAGGTGTTTAAGTGCGTGGTTGGAAATTCCATCCGCACCCGGAGCCTTTTTGGACTTTTGCTTTCTAATGAGAAGCAAGATTTCATCATTAGAGACTGTGACGGGGTCGTCGGTGATAGGGAGAGATTCACTGCGGAGAACTTCGTCCTCCACCGCCTGGATGTGGGAGGGATCCGCGGGTTGCGTGCTGGGCGAACATTGTGCCGCTATGCTGTCGGCGAAGCATTCGGCTTTCTCTTCGACTTCAAAGGCAATAGTGCCGTCGGGACGAGTGAGAGGAGGAACGTGAGAGGCGGAGTCTACGCGTAAGGCTCGGGCCATTCGATAATACGCTTTGTGGGACGGGGAGATATTCTCCATGAGATCGTTAAACTGAGTGTCTTGGAGTTCCGCAAGGCAAGACCTAACTTTACGTTGAAGCTGATTCGCAGCTGTTCTATATGCGGGCGTGGGATATTTCTTGGCTCTCCGGAGAGCCGCGTTTTTAGCTTTAATGAGATTGCTAACGGCTAAGGGAAGCGCGGGTTTGCTTTGCTTAGCAATAATTTCGTTGTCGTTGATCGCTGAGTTAATAGCATCAGTTAGAGTATTGACTAGTGAATCTATTTTAACCGGGCTATCTAATTGGTCGGGCGAAATCGCGAGCGGAGAGTTCGGTGCCTCTAAGGCTGAAACTAACGTATTCTTAAAGCCTTTCCAGTTGGTAAAGGTCTTAGGAGATGTGACGTTATCGTTAGGCGCGCCTAGCACGAGGGAGACGGGCCGATGGTCGGAGCCTAGGTCATCGAGCGGTTCGATGGACCTGAGATCAAGATTGATTCGCTTGATAATTGCAAAGTCGAGGATGTCAGGAGAATAGGTCGGGTTGTTGGGATAGTGAGTGGGAGTGATGGGGGATATGACGTCTAAGTCAAGGGAGTTAGTGATGTCGAGGAGAGCGATACCGCTGGTGTTGGTCGATAGGCACGTCCAGTCAGTATGTTTGGAGTTAAAGTCTCCGAACATAATGACTGAATGGCCGAGGGCGAGAATGGCCTCAAAGTCGCTGCGGATTGGTCTGGAGCCGCACGGTATGTAGACTGAAGCTATGATGATGGTCGGATGACCAGTCATAACCAATCTACACACAGTGGCCTCCATGTTGAGGAGAGGAGGGGTAGGGAGAGGACAGCAATGGAAGCCTCTTTTGTAATATATAGCGGTGCCGCCGTAACCGTCGGAGTTGGGCCTATCGTTGCGAGTAAACGCGTACTTAGGGATAGCGTATCCCCTGGAGCGGTTTGGAGTAAGCCATGTCTCCTGAAGAAGGAATAAGTCAGGTTCTTTGTTCTGAAGGAACAGTTTAATCTCGGGAAGGTTGGTGCTAAGGCTACGAGCGTTAAAAGATACTAGGGATAAGCCCTTGGGTTTAATACGACTGGACGCGGGATTCGCGGGTCTAGACATTATAATTTATTATTTACGAATTTATACAAAAGTAAAAGAATTTACAACGAACTTAGGAGCGAGTGATGCTCGGCTAACGCGAATAAACGCTCTTGAGGAGAGCGGGCGGCTCGCAGTTTGCGTGCGATTTCGTTAATGTCGACGTTTTGGATGACGTCGAACACGGTCTTCATGTCCTCAGCCAACGACGACTGAGGTGAAGATGACAAAGCGGGACGCGGCCCTACGGAAGCTACGGGAGCTGGGATGGGTCGGGAAGGTGCAGGCGGGACGGCCGGACGCTGCCTCCAAGACAGAGCCTGAGTAGGCATCGGCTGAACGGGCTTTGCTTCCGGGGGACCCCGGTTGCGCAGCGGCGGGAAGTTAGCGGGAGTGAGCGGCGGCGCCGGTTTAGGCGCGACCCTCTTGACGGTGGAGCGCGGAGCGCGCGGGCAACCCCGAGTGCACTCCTTTGTTATATGTGGATCCAGGCACTTAACGCACCTGGGGGGAGCTGAGCAGTTAGCCGCTGCGTGGCCATATAGCTGGCAGCGGTGGCACTGCCCAGGATGACCGCGGGGGTTGGGACGCTCGACGGAGATGTTCGAGAGTCCGCAGATTGTGCGAGCCTCTTTGAAAATCTCCTTCGAGTTGGGAGTATTTGACAGGATTACTAAAGCTAAAGGAAAATGCCTACCACGGTTGGAGTGCATCTTGTGCACTGCTACGGCCGGGAAACCCTGAGACTTAAGGTCCTCGAGAATGTCTTCGTTACTGAGTTTGAACGGGACGCCCCGTAGTACTGCGCGGATCTTACGCTCCTCCGGGAGGGCGTAGGTGTGATACGCGTTAAAATGTCAACTTATGAGAGCTTATTTGATACCTGGCGCTAGCAATTGCTTATTAACTTGAAGACTCGGAATACCTCCTAATAATTTCAAAAGTTCAAGACAATTTTAATGTCACTTGGTCTTAACTTTTAAACAAAGGAATAAGAATTTAAATAATAGGTCTTTACCTATGAAACTGCCGTTTTGCCGTACTGGCCATTTCAAATGAAAATATTTTTTTTTTTGACTCATAATTCTAATTTCAAATTAATTTTATTTGACAAACATGGAATTCTTTTTCTAAAATCGTCATTTGTTTAATAGTTAGTGTTTTGTTTTCAACGCATTCGAACATTTTTCGTCATCATGGATAACTTAAAAATTCGAGTAATTATAGAGTATGAGTACCGTCGTGGCAGCAAAGCGGCACAAGCGGCACGCAACATCAACGACGTTTACGGAGCGAACACTACAAACGAACGCACCACCCGTTATTGGTTTACCCGCTTCCGTTCTGAAAATTTTGACCTGAAAAATGAACCCCGTGGTCATCCGAAAACTTTGGTCGACAATGACGAATTAAAGGCAATTGTGGAAGCTGATGAAACTCAATCCACGGCTGAATTGGCAGCAGCTTTCGACGTTAGCATCAAAACAATATTGGTCCATTTGCGTCAAATCGGCAAGGTAAAAAAGCTTGACAAATGGGTACCCCACGAACTCAATGACCGCCAGCGCGAAGTACGCGTGGAGACGTGCCTTGCACTGCTCAGCAGGCATACAAATGAAGGAATTCTGAACCGCATTGTTACTTGTGACGAGAAATGGATCCTGTTTGACAATCGTAAGCGCTCAGCAAGTTGGTTGGACCCTGGTTCAGCACCCAAACAATGCCCTAAACGAAAACTTACCCCTAGAAAAGTGATGGTCACTGTTTGGTGGTCTAACGCGGGTGTAATTCATCACAGCTTCTTGCCAAACGGGACAAGCATTACTGCAGATGTGTACTGTAAAGAACTGAACACAATGATGGAGAAGCTCGCACGTCTCCAACCAGCTTTGGTCAATCGTTCGGCTCCACTGCTCCTGCACGACAACGCGCGACCTCATACTGCACAGCAGACGGTCTCCAAGCTACAAGAGTTGGGGTTGGAAGTTCTCCGTCATCCGCCGTACTCACCAGACCTTGCGCCTACAGACTTCTACTTTTTCCAGAATTTGGATAACTTCTTGGCGGGAAAAAAATTCAATACCCGAGAGGCAGTACAAAATGCCTTTGAAGAATTTGTTGCCTCCCGTCCAGCTGATTTCTTCAAGAAAGGCATCAATAAGCTACCAATGCGTTGGCAAAGATGCATTGATTGCATGGGTGATTATTTTGATTAATAGAAATAAAAAATATATAAAAAAATTACGCTTCATTTATTTCGTGAAAAACGGCAATTTCATAGGTAAAGACCTAATAGTTCTATAAACAATTTGCCCTAATTTCCGCAACATTCTTAATAATGCAAGTTTAGCCTTACCCAATTGATATGGTATTTTAAGGTACTTCATACCCCACAGCGCGTGCCTTAAGCGGATTTGGAAATTTTACTCGTGCTTTTGAAATAAGGAGTGTAAATCCTTAAGTGACTGTTGGTTTTTTTCACAACATTTTTATTTATCAACGCAGTATTTTACTGTACAAAAGTTTTCAAACTAATTGGTACTTTGGCCATCACCGGGTTCAACCTGGAATGTCACATTGAGGAATCAGCGCCACGTTCAATATATGAAAAAATACAATTGAGAATCTTTCATTATTTATTGTTTTCCAGTTAACATAATTGAAATGAAACATTTATGAATGCAAAATCAGAACAGGAAATTTTAGCAAAGTTCCATACAAATATTGCTCCCGATTGATTTAAGTTTTTTATTTCTTTACAAGTCAATTTCCTGTAACAAAATTTTAAAGAAAAGCACTCCTACACAATAACAATGTTTTATTTTCTTGAATATATGTAATGTCATTTATTCAATCTCAAAATATGTTTAATGTTTTATTAATATTTTATAAAGGTTTTGGTGCTAAGAAAGCTAATACGTTTTTTCTTTTTCATTCTCTTATAAGTTTAGTTTTTCATAATTCACGTTTAAACTGCGTATTCAGATTCAAAATTAAAAACAAATTTTTTTTTCAGTATTAGAATATACAAATGTTATTTTTTGTGTTTTCTTAAATTGAACAGAGCTATTTTGAAATATTACATTGTAACTCCTACTGGTAAAATGCAGCCTGTGGACGTTGCGTTGCTCAAGTTTGTAATACAAAATGTCTAGTACCACATTGAACTTAACGGATCCAGATCAACAATACTAAATGAGGTTTCAAATGAATCCATTATTTGCGTTTGAATCTGTCATAATAAAAAAAAATCGCGCAACCAAATGACAAATGACTACTAATCCTTTCTTGTATTAGTAAAACAAAATGTAGGTAATATATATTTAAACCGAACCTACATATCACGTGTGTGTAACCTATGACTGGACGACAGGTTATAAATATTAATAGTGACGTCACAGGTGTCGTTAAAAACACCCACGACGTTAATGTATCAGAAGAAAGGATCGATCGTAAATAAAACTATAGCGCTGGTCCTATAACAATAAGCATTAATAATTCCAATAAAGGGACACTTTATGAAAGTGGACGGCTTTAGAAGTTTTATCACATTTGCATACTTACATATTATATTTTTGAAGTGATGAAACTAGAACTTTTTGCGTGAATTTAGACTAAACATTACTGAAATCTCTATTGGCTGTTCAAAGACTATGATTATTACGATCATCATTTTTTATTATCATTATTTATTTTATCTTTTTATCTTGAGTTTGTTAATATTTTCGCATTATTAATATTTATATATTTTTTTGACAAAACTTGACATATTTTTATTCATAGCACGAACAGATTGTGTCATTAATTTCAAAAAGCCATTTATCAAATAGCTTGAGGAACTCGTGATAATCGTGTGTCCCTCAATAAAGTGCAATACCGAAAGGGAGTGAAATTACTTCAACAAATATCGAAAAAAAAAAATGTCGAGGGCACTGTTTAAGGAAATTACAAAAGAAACACTTTCAAACATTTAATGTATTCATAACACTCAGATTGGATTTAGTCGATTCCTTATTATTTGGGAGATGGAACACCGAATAGACTTCCTTTGACGAGGAAATTACTTGAAATTGCTTAAATTGGTGGTGGTTTATCGGAGTACAGCGAATATCAAGGGCGTATGCTAAGTTTGACGGCCTGTTTGGTGTGGAGGTAAGTACCCTTGCCTTCCATGCCAGAGGTCCCGGGTTTGAATCCTGGTAGGGGCACATATTTTATGATATTTGCTTTCTAGTCATGGATGTGTATGTATGTTTATTTAAGTTTATTTCTAATATTTATAAATGAAAAAAAAATTCTAAGTGTTTTTACATATTTCTTAAGTTTATTTATCCGTTATCTAGTATCCATAGCACAAGTACTTAATGATACTTAATTTGGGCTAGATAATGTGGTGTGATTGTTAGAAATATTAGTATTATAATTATTACAACAAATCCCGAGACAAGCACATCAACTTTATGGCCCCAAAGTAAGCAGAGCTTGTGTTATGGATGACCATATAGCGAACCGGGGGGGAACCCAGAATAAACATACATATATAAATACAAACAACCATGACCCGAGAACAAACATCTGTGTTCATCACACAAATGAATGCCCGGCCAGGACTCGAACCTGGGACCTTCGGCATATGAGGCAAGGTTACTTACCACTACAGCACTCGGTCATCAATAACTGTTGTATTTCTTGCCCTTAGCTCACGAATTCGATCGTGAATCCATCGGCAACACGTTTTTTTCTTGATGATATCGTATGCACTTTTTTATCCCTGATAATGAGTATGCAAAATTTCGTGATGATTGTCGGGTAGTTCAGGCAGGCCTATGTCAACCGATAAAGTTGTGCGCTCTAAATACCTACCGGCCGCTGGATCGCCGGCGGCCCTTAGCAAAGTAGTTTTTTTTTTATTGAAATAGGATAAGACGTTTGTCTTCTATCTCACCTGATGGAAAGTGACGATGAAGACGAAGGTGTTACACGTCTATCCACGAGATACCTATTCACTTGACGCTTGAAAGAACTAGGACTAAGTTTTCTGGAAAAACAGACGCAGGCAGTTCATTTCACACCTTGACGACCCGCACCAAAAAGGAACTATCGAAGCGTTTGGTTCGACTTCTTGGGATATCTAACATGAAAGGATGGAAGGTCTGTCTGCGTCTTTTAGTCCGATGCAAGAAGGGTGTGTGTCCAACCTGATCAAAAAGAGCATTCGCGCACTCTCCAAAATGTAATCTGTAGAAGACTGCTAAACTGGCAACTTTCCGACGATGGTCGAGGTTTTGCAGTTTTTTGGTGGTGAGGTCAAAGTTGTTAATAATTTTTCGGGCTCATCGGTCAACTGCATCCATAGCTTCTAGTTGGTTCTTTGCAGAACCATCTCAAAGGTGGCTACAGTACTCCATACAAGATCGAACTTGAGCTGTATACAAATTAAGTAGCTGTTCAGTGCTGAAGTACCGTCGGACCTTCGAGATTATTCCCAACTTCTTTGAAGCAGTTTGAGCCATGGACACAATTTCTTGCCCGAAGTTTAGTTGGGACGATATAGTTACGCCCAGAAGCCCTAGGTGGTCGGTTAAGGGAACAGAAACATTTTGGAAAGTGGGCGTTAGGTCGAAACTGCTCTTTTTCGCGGAAAATAAACAAGCCTGTGTTTTGGACGGGTTAAATTTGACCAAGTTGGACTTGCCCCAATCGGACACTTACTTTAAGGCCAAATCCACCCGCTCAATCATGGACTCTCTCAAAGCCTGGATTTCTTGAGGACTCGCTCGCGCATTGGACATGTATCTCTCTACAACGGTGCTGTCATCAGCGTAACCAATAATGCCTGGGGTTAGCAGGTCATTAATATGCAGCAAGAATAACGTTGCAGAGAGAACAGATCCCTGAGGTACCCCGGCATTAATTGCCAATAGGTCAGAAGAACAGCCGTCTAAGGCTACTCGAATTGGCCGTTCCCTCAGAAAATCAGATATCCAGTCGCAGAGCCCTTTAGGTATTCCGTATGCTGAAAGCTTACTCAAAAGACCATCATGCCAAACCCTATCAAAAGCCTTGGAAATGTCTAAGGATACAGCTATAGCTTCACCGTGACCTTCCAAGGCATCGCCCCATAAGTTAGTGGCATACACAAGAAGATCTCCAGTCGATCGTCCACTGCGAAAACCATATTGGTTATCACTAAGGAGCTCGTTGGACTCAAGGTATGCCAGGAGACGATTGTTCAATACACGCTCCATAACTTTGCAAAGTATGTAGGTGATTGCAATAGGTCGATAGTTGATGGGATCTGCACGGCTATTTAGTATATTATATATAAAGAAGGGATTCTTTGGTACTGGTTGCACGTTAGCCGGCTTCCGGGATTTAGGGACCTTTCCAGATTCTAAAGAGGGTCGTAACAGGCGCGTTAGTATGGGAGACAACTCGGCTGCGCAGTGTTTTAACACAACTGCAGGTATGCCATCGGGGCCGCTGGCCTTGTTCACGTCCAAATTCTGCAAGCATTTAAGAACCTCCTTTTGGCGAATATGAACGGTACCCATTTTGGGTCCGAACTGAGGTAACTGGGGTGGGACTTTAGGTTTAAAGAACTTTATTTCTCATAAGAACAAATTTATAGTTCACTTAAAATGAGATACAAGTAAGTTTTTTCTTATAACTAGATAAGATGAAGGTATTTTTTTTCCGTCTCTGACGTCTTGTATAAAAATTAATTACAAAGTTGGTTACATTTATATATAAAAAACTATTTTTACCTTGACTATTTAGACGTGAATAGTCTCCAAAAATATTAGCAAAGAGGTCTGCTTTCTCTTTTGCAGTGTGGGCCAGTGAACCGTCAGGCTTCCTCAGAGGTGGCAGCGATGGGCGACAGAAGTTCGACTCAACCGACTTGGCCAAAGACCAGAAATCTTTGCTTCCTGAAGGATATGACGCTATCTTGTCTCCGATGTGGTCAATGTGGTCAAAGCGAGCTTTTCTGATCACCTTTTTGCAAGACTTGGTGGCAGCATTGTATTTTTTCTTCAGTTCATGCGAATCCACGGCTTTGCTTCTGCGAGCGTCAGCCCAGGCTTTGTACGCTTCTTGCTTAAGCTTTTCAGCTGTGAGGCAAGCAGCATTAAACCATGGGCGACCTTTGGTTTCAAGGGATAGGTCAGCGTAAGGGATGAAATGCTCCATAGCTTGGCCTATCACACTTGATACAGCATCAGCGCAGCACGATGGATCGGTTGATGTAAAACAAGTCTGCCGCCAAGGATAAGACGAGAAAAAATGCCGCATCTCATCTCAATCTGCTGACTTGTATCGCGTTTATGTCCGTTAATGTTCATAATAGGTTTAGTAAAAAAGGCGGGAATACCGCTTTTTGTATGAAGGGATTTATCTGTATACAAGTAACTTTAATAATCTGTGACTCAGGCAAAGGTATCCATTAAAAACAATCAAACTCACTTTCACATTCATAATACTAGAAAAATGTATGCTTGATTTGATTCGCTCATTTAATATTAATTCAAATTCAAAATTTTTAATATTTATTTTTCAATATTGCCAATTAATTGTTATTATTGACGTCAAAGAAAGCATAACTCTACCACCAGTTCGGAAAAACCTTCGTGAAGAAGAACTGGCAAGAAACTTATGTAAGAGTAAATATCCATAAAACCAGTCAATGGTGAGTATTTAATTCGCTAGCTAGACTATCTTTAGCTTAATGAAAAATAATTAGGTACGTCACTTACTATACTTTTGTGTAATTTGGATAAAAAGTTTAAATTATACCATACTTTGACCGTGATATACAATTTAAAGAACAGTAATTCTACCTGATTATTTTTCTTTCCTAATTTAAGTAATTAAGGTTATCTACTATCTACCTAAGGTTGTAGATGTACCATGAAGGTGGAGTAGCACTTACATTAGGTTATCATTTTACTTTTGTGTAGGAAGTGGTAGCAAAGTTTCTTATGTTACGATGTCGTCTGGGAGGTACTTTTTATTTTGACCGCCATAATAATCAGGCTTACGTGGTTGTGTTCCGACTTAAGGGAAGGAACAGCCACTGCACCGACTCATACAAATGCTATCCTTACTACAGCCTACGGTTGACAACGGATTATTAGTGCACGCCACACTAATAATGCGTTCAAACATTTAAACTGCACGCCGTCCAACCGCACAAGGCACGCATCTCTACTAAACGAACAGATACACTACACAAACTACTCCAAAAACACTTTCATTTCACGCGCAGCACACACTCATAATATGTTTTTTTATTTATATAGACCCTTTCAACACTAGTAAATCTCAATTTAGACATGCGTTCTTGGACACCTTCAAATAAAACACGAAACAGACATTATTGGCACACATATTATTTGTATATTAGATATAATTATGCATTTTTTTTTGTTCCCCTCCGCGGGAAGGGCAGGAGGATAAAAATGCCCTGACGCATACTCTGGCGCGATTCCAGAGTTATGTGGGACTCGTCCCGACGCCTACCAGAACCATACCCACTAAAAACCCCTATCGGCTCGTGCATTTTTGCCACTCAGCCTTCATCTGAGCGACGGCCAATTGGAGAAAGAGGCCGCGCTAGCGGGGCCCAGAAGGGGTCACCCGCTGGGATTACATAGCACTGAAGGTGCTCAAAGCACTGAAGGTGAATACATAGCACTGAAGGTGCTCAAAATGAAAATCAAATAATAAAAAATAAAGAAATTAAAATTAAAAATTGCAAAATAAAATTGAATTAATTCGCATTTACGTTAGAATTAGGATTTACGTTAGAATTAGAATTTACGTTAGAATTAGAATTTGCGGCCAGAAGGGCTGCGAGATCGGCTGACAGTCTGTTGGATGAGTACGCTTGCGCATTCCTAGGCCTAGCGACTTTGAACTTCGAATCTAAGACAGGAGTAGTATAAGAGACTGAATCACGAACTAGAGGATTGGGATGGGTTTCGGAGCGTTTGAAGAACGCTTCAGAGAGTGTTTTGAGGTGTTGTTGTACTGTAGGCAGTTCAAGATCTCTATGCAAGCCCGCGTTACGCACGTACCACGGTGCGTTTGTGGCCCTGCGGCAAAAGAGGTTTTGAACTACCTGCAGTTTGTGCAGGAGGGAGGGTTTGGCGTGGGCAAAGATTGGCGAGGCATACGTCATGACGGGTCTAACACAGACCTTGTAAAGTGTACGTTTGTTTCTGAAAGACATTTTACTTTTTCTACCTAACATGCTATTTAGGCGGCCTAAGTAGTGACGAGCGAGTTTCGAAACTCTTTCGACGTAAGGCTTGAAGAAAGCGTCGGATCTAATGTGACGCTTAAGTATTTAGTACTGCGCTTCCAGGGGATGGGAATGCCTAACATTCGAACGTGGGGATCGCCAGCGGGACGTTGGCGTTTGTGGTCGAAGCGCATCGCAGAACTCTTTTCAGGGTTCACATCGATGCGCCATTTTTGAAACCATACACCAAGGGCGTTTACGGCCTTTTGGAGTCTGGTTACAAGGTGCCGAACACTGTGGCCTTTGGTATAGAGTGCGGTGTCGTCGGCAAAGAGGGCGAGTTCGACGCCTTTCGGCGGGATGGGAATGTCGTTGGTGTACACGGTGTACAGCAGAGGGGCGAGGACTGAGCCTTGAGGGACTCCAGCCTTTATGGGACGAGGCGCAGAAAGCGTGCCTTCGTGTTTAAATCGAAACGTACGGTCTTTGAGAAACGACGCTATTAACCTGACTAGGCGATCCCGTAAGCCTATCTTGTAGAGTTTATAAACGAGACCGCTGTGCCAGACTTTATCGAAAGCCTTGGCTACGTCAAAGAAAACCGTGACTGTTTTATAACGGCTAAGGGAAGCGTGGGTTTACCTTGCTTAGCAACCTTTTCGTTGTCACTGATGGCTGAGTTGATAGCATCAGTGAGAGAATTTACTAATGAATCAATTTTATCCGGGCTATCTAATTGTTCGGGAGAGATCGCGAGTGGAGAGTTCGGAGCCTCTAAGGCTGAAACTAACGTATTTTTAAAGCCTTTCCAGTTGGTAAAGATCTTAGGAGATGAGACGTTAACGTTAGGCGTACCTAGCACGAGGGAGACGAGGCGATGGTCGAGCAGTTCGATAGACCTTAGATCAAGATTGATTCGCTTGATAATTGCAAAGTCGAGGATGTCAAGAGAGTAGGTCGGGTTGTTGGGATAGTGAGTGGGAGTTTAGGGGGATATGACGTCTAAGTCAAGGGAGTTAGTGATGTCGAGGAGAGCGATACCGCTGGTGTTAGTCGATAGGCACGTCCAGTCAGTATGTTTGGAGTTAAAGTCTCCGAACATAATGACTGAATGGCCGAGGGCAAGAATGGCCTCAAAGTCGCTGCGGATTGGTCTGGTACCACTGGGTATGTAGATTGAAGCTATGATGATGGTCGGATGACCAGTCATAGCCAATCTACACACAGTGGCTTCCATGTTGAGGAGAGGAGGGGTAGGGAGAGGACAGCAATGGAAGCCTCTTTTGTAATATATAGCGGTGCCGCCGAAACCGTCGGAGCTGGGCCTATCGTTACGAATAAACGCGTACTTAGGTATAGCGAATCCCCTGGAGCGGTTTGGAGTAAGCCATGTCTCCTGGAGAAGGAATAAGTCAGGTTCTTTGTTCTGAAGGAACAGTTTAATCTCGGGAAGGTTGGTGTTAAGGCTACGAGCGTTAAAAGATACTAGGGATAAGCCCTTGGGTTTAAAACGACTTGACGCGGGATTCGCGGGTCTAGACATTATAATTTACTTTTTTACGATTTTATACAAAAATAAAAAAAATAAAAAGATAAATTTATAACGAACTTAGAAGCGAGTGATGCTCGGCTAACGCAAATAAACGCTCTTGAGGAGAGCGGGCGGCTCGCAGTTTGCGTGCGAGCACTGAAATTTCGTTAATATCGACGTTTTGAATAACGTCGAACACGGTCTTCATGTCCTCAGCCAACGACGACTGAGGTGCGGATGACGGAGCAGGACGCGGCCCTACGGAAGCTACGGGAGCTGGGATGGGTCGGGAAGGTGCAGGCGGAACGGCCGGACGCTGCCTCCAAGACAGAGCCTGAGTAGGCGTCGGCTGAACGGGCTTTGCTTCCGGGGGACCCCGGTTGCGCAGCGGCGGGAAGTGAGCGGGAGTGAGCGGCAGCGCCGGTTTAGGCGCGGCCCTCTTAGCGGTGGAGCGCGGAGCGCGCAGGCAACCCCTGTAGTTAGCTGTATGGCCGCACTGACCACACAGCACAGAGGCAGGGGAGGAAGTGGATTCGGGAGCGCGAGTGCACTCCTTCGTTATGTGCGGATCCAGGCACTTAACGCACCTGGGGGGAGCTGAGCAGTTAGCCGCTGCGTGGCCATAGAGCTGGCAGCGGTGGCACTGCCCAGGGTGACCGCGGGGGTTGGGTCGCTCGACGGAGATATTTGAGAGTCCGCAAATTGTGCGAGCCTCTCTAAAGATCTCCCTCGAGTTGGGAGTATTCGACAAGATAACTAAAGCTAACGGAAAGCGCCTACCGCGGTTAGAGTGCATCTTGTGCACTGCTTCGGCCGGGAAACCTTGGGACTTAAGGTCCTCGAGGATTTTTTCATTCGCGAGCTCGAACGGGACGCCCCATAGTACTGCGCGGATCTTACGCTCCTCCGGGAGGGCGTAGGTGTGATACGCGATTTGTTTTAAAGAAAGAGTAACCTGGTGAATGCGCGGAAGTCGTCGACGGTCGCGACCTGAATTTTGATTGTTTCGCCAGCGTTGGCGGCTTTTAAGTAATTAATTTTGTGCTCTTTGCACAAGTTAGAAACCGCTGTCCAGCGCGCTTTTTCACGGAGGAAGACGGGCGGAGGGAGCTGAGGCTTCGGTGGGACGGGAGCGCAGCGCGACGCTGGCTTCGAAGGGACCGACGGAGACGCGGTCACTTCGAGTGACATGAGCGGCGCGGGGGCGGGTGTAGAAGACACCGGGGTGGGCTCGGGTGTTGAAGACACCGCGGCTTTTTTCGAACGCTTCTTAGAGCGTTTGGCAACTAACTGGAACGCGGGCTCAGGAGAACCGGTTAGGGTGGCGGCGACCGACGAAGCTTCGGACGCGGCGGAGTATGAATCGCTCCCGGGAGCGGTACGCTTCCTGCGAGATGAGCGCGAGGATGAGACCGACGCGCAATCCATATCGGATGGAACGGGAGACGCGGGAGAGCTATACACCTGAGGGGTCTGGACATTAGAGGCCTGAGGGGCCGGGGTTGAGGCCTGAGGGGCCGGGGTTGAGGCCTGAGGGGCCGGGGACGCAATAGATGCCTGTAAGGCCTGCATTAGTACGTCAGCGGGTATGCTTACGCCGGACGCAGCGAGCGCCTGGGTGAACGACCATTGGAGGGCTTGGAATTACAATATGTAATGTATAAATATATAATGTATGCCTAGGTTCCCTAGCAAACCTAGCACCTATTTATATAACAAATGCCTAGGATTCCTAAATAAAAACCTAGCGAACCCTAGCGGCAAACCTCCCTATCAGCGGTCGGGGGGCTGGGGAGAATAACTTAAAAATAACCGTAGTATGCCGAAGGCCGCTACCTAGAAACCTAAAAAAAGGGTTCGCAGGTAAAGAGTTGACCGCGTTAGGGTCAACCTTTACCGACAGAAAGGACAAATACACACGAAGAACACACAGATATGATAAAAATAAATATGAAAATAGGAGAAAAATAAATAAAATAGAGAAGAGAAATAAAATAAAAATAAAAGGACTGGTTCAGTACAAATTCGTTGTCACCGTTAAGTATCCTTTGTACTGAGACCAGACTACTTACGCTGGGCACAACAATGCACTCAGCACAAGCACAACACAACTTAGCACAGCACTTTGAAGACTAAGGGGCTTAGTCGCAAAGAAAAATCGCACTTCGATAGCACTCAGAGGGAGTAGAAAAACCTTGAAAACCGTAGCACGGAACCAACACGCTAAACTGTGACGTCAGTAGACTGAGCGCCACGGAATATCGGGAAGGGACCGATCAACGGAGAATTGGGTCTTGCACGTCCGCAAACCGCACCGCGTGGCGATCGGAGCGAGAATGTGATAATAATTATGCATTTAATTTACATGTATGTATACCGTTAATAAGATACGCAGTTTGATGTTATTAGCACAGTATTTACGTAACTTATCATTACATCAATAATACAGTACAGTACAGTAATAGTACAATACAGTATTTTATTAATATACAATAAATTTTATACATTACAATATTTATTTTATATACATTATATATATTTGAGTAATTATTTTATATTTTTTATTTGTAAAATGCTTTTGTTGTCTTCTATAATTTTTTCTCTTCATTGAATATGTAATTTAAAGGGAAATCTATTATTGGCATTAGTTTGCGCTAAAAGTTTTGTTATGATTTTTTTTTTAATATGCCGTTGGTTTTCGCAATAAAGTAAATAAGTAAATTAGTCGATATGCTAATCACAATCAATAATAAAACATTGATTGCGCAGCGACCTGATGAGATAAATAATAAAAATATCGTTTGTTAGATATACATGTTCATTTTAAGTTGCTGATACAAAGGGGAATTTATATGATGAAATTGTGTCCTACTGCGGGTTCGGAGCGTGAACAAACATAAAACTCCTGACCTATTATGTCCAGGGGGGTGCCTTCGAGTGCGTCACGTGCTCGGTCCCTCGGCTATGAAAATATTGAAAATAGAATAGAATTATAATCTTCGAATCGCACAGAACATTGTTCCTCGACGAATTATTTTTTAGTACGTAAATCAATTCTGAATTGAAGCCATTTTACATAAGATAGAGAATTTATCAATAATACGATATTGTTTTAAAAACATATGGCTTATAACTTTGTTGAATTTCTTTTCCCTTATAATATTTATATATGCTATATAATATAGCTATATGTTGTATTTTTAATTGAAGCTGCGATGTTAACACGTGCTTTTTTGATTTGCATAAATAATTTCAAGTGGTTTCGACTTTTTCACATAATTTGGCTATTTTAAATGACACTGACTTTTTTATTTGGTTTATTTGGATAGCCTTTATCTTCTGTAAAATTGTCTAAGTTACTATTGACTATTTCGCCTAAGCATGTAACGTTATAATGAATTATGAACAGTCAGTGTCTATCAGAACATGTAAAAATAAATTATTGTACCTGAGAACTGTATAAAAATAGATTCAATTTTCTTTATACTGCCAACAAGCAGGTCTGACAGGAAAGATCACGTTACGATGACGTAAGTCATTAGTAAAAATAATATACCTTTTTTCCGTTTTAGGACTGCCTTAGAGAAAGGTAAGGTAGTTTAAAGTAATATTAACATACTTTATTACTATGAAAAGCAAATAATAAATGTATCGAACAAAAAATACATGTAATGAATATTTAAAAGAAATAATATGTACTAAGGTTTTTCATTTCATTGACTTTTGTTTCGGATTACGGACATTTCTCTACACTTTGTTTCATTTAATATCAGACGTAACTTTTGAAAAATAAAGTTACAGTTGAAAAAAGTTTAATTTCATATTTCTTGAGATATAAGTCAAGTTATAGTGCACACGAATGCTAATCGAGGGAGGGGATTTGATAAAATTACTTTTTAGGTGTTTTCCAAGTCATAAAGTTTCTTCTAAACCAAGGCTTAAAAATAAAACCCAAAATAACACATCTAAAAACTTTATTAATTCTCCAAAAAATTTAATTAATACACTGCATAATAAACCTGTCTATGCGGGTAAATCACTTGTGAAAAGTACGAATAAATGCCAGTGATTACACTAAACAAAGCTCGGAACAGATTTATGAAGACATCAAGATGGAACGACAGCAGTGGGACTTTGAAAGCGAAACCCATTGTAGGGGAGTTCTACGGCGTAGTCCGCTTGAACTTCCCCTGGGGTAGTTGTCAAATCAATCAATGGAGTTGGAGCATCAATGGCCGTGAAAATCGGATACGGTTCCGAAGAAGCCGGCGGAGTTAAAACTGGATATAGCCTTGACGCTGCATCTTCAATTGTTCTCAAAGTCACTGTTTCTCGTTTTTCAGGTGCTAATCCGATTCTGTCAAACTTCATTGGTGAATTCTGGCTGATCAGAGGAGGAGGCGTGTTGGGTACTATTCCACTGGCTGTCCAATCGTCGCGGCTTCGTTTCTCGTAGTGGTCATATGGGTAGGTATGGTAGAACCCGTAACTTAACGGACTTGCAGCAATCTGGAACAGAACGCCTGTTAACGGTTTATCTAGGTGAATGGTTAACAGGTGCGAAATAGCCTAAACGTGTAAATTAATTGGTTTTTTTTTCTCATTTTTAGGAAGAGGTTGGTAAAGAAATTATTTTGTTAGGGAATATATTTTACCTTCCCTCTGTCATAATACCCATCGTTATGAGTGTCAACCTAAAAGAAAATGTTAATAATATTAACAAAGTTGTTAGTATTATCAGTGTCTTAGTGGAGTTTTTGAGACCCTGACCAAATTCATGTGTACATTAAAAAAAAGTTTATTTGTTATAAAATTGGTGCTATAATAAGTGTTATCAGATAAAATTTTAACATAAAACTTGACAACGTTAACGTTATTGTATAATATTAGTAATAAATATTCTTTGATTGTTTAATTTTTTAATTATTCTTAAAAAAATATTATTAGATTAGTTTCAATCCTTAATCAGTTACCAGTTAGCAAAACTACCAAGTAAATATTAATCTTACTTTTTTCAATCCTTGTATGGAAGCTAAAATGAGCGCCATTTTAGCCAACAGCAGAGCTTTCCCTCCTAGCACTGCCAGAAATTGAAAACCCATGGGAATGAGCACCATGCCGATGGAGACGATGCCGAACATCATCATCGTCATCATCTGATGACGTCTGCGGCCGCGGTATTCAACTAGAATGATGAAAGTAGATGGTATATGGATTTCTGACTGTGCAGAGGTTACTGAATGGATACTGTTAATACGGCTGAATGGCATAGTGGGTTGTAGCTCTGCCTCATATGCCGGAATACTCAAGTTCGAGTCCTGTTCATTAATTTGTGTTATGACATAGATATTCGTTCTCGAGTCATGGTTGTTTATATTGTTTTTCCTAGATTCACTGTGTGGTCATCCATAACTTATTAAGGGCCATGCAGTTGATGTGTTTGTCTGGGGATTTATTATTGTAAATATTATAAGTGGTATTATAGAACGTAGTTTGACAGTGTTCCGGTTACAAGGAAAGATGAAAAAGTGACAGTTTTTTTTGTTTCTGAATTTTTGTGATAATTTTCTTTTCAACTCGAAAATTAAAGTGTTTTGTAGCGAAAATGCAGATTCATTGACGCTGCCTGAATTGAAAGAAACTGCCCAAGCAGTTATAGAATAGTTTTTGCATGAGAAATCCAGGCAAAAGCAAGGAAGGTAATTTTCCTCGTATAAAGCTATATGTAAGTCGGAAGTAATTCCGTTTCCCAACTCGAGCTTAAACGAGACCTCGTTGGTGCTCAGGTAATTTTACTCGATGTAGTACTATTGTAGGTAAGTTTATGTTTCTCCTTCACTAACGTTGAAGCGGCTTTCGGATTCATACTGAAATAGAACCTCTCGTTGTCTTCCACGTTATTATTGCCAAATTATGGTAGTTCTTTTTATCACTACGGAACTTGAATACAAAATAGGTACAGACAAAGTCACAGGCATGAGCTTATAATAACATAATGGAGGATACCTTTTTCTACATTTTTATTATCAAAATCAAACTTGATGACATGGGTCCGCAGCACTTTTGCCATCCGCTGCAGGGCCAACGTCCGCCACTCGCCCTCGTCTAGCTCCTTCTCTGTCCATGCACTGAGAAATTAATAATTAACTTGGACTTTGCTTGCAACTCAAAGGAAGACACACAATACATGTACTCGTATTTAAAACTCTGAGAGAGATTTTCCTTCAAGGTGGTGAATGGTATATAAAGCTCATGGCTTTCAGTTTTTTAAAAAATGTTATATTTTTATAACGTTCTTGTATTAAAGATCCAATCTAAGATTGTTTTGTATTATGAATGTAAAAATGTTCCTTTCAATGTTACAAGTTTTTGTATGATTAATGCTCATTTAAACTTTAATATGCGTGGTCTTAAGGCTTAAAGGGATTTAAAAAACGGAAACAAGCTCTGTATTTTTGACACATTGAAACATTTTTTCTCTGATGTCGTCTTTTTTGTCGATGCTTAATCATTCCACTCATACAGGCTTATCAAAATATATAAAATCAAACTGTCACCCGTACCAAAGCAGTTTTTTTTTGCCACTGTGACCTGTTTCGACGTTGATAAAGTCGAACAGTTTGTAAATTATCATCACAAAGGCTTAAATTCAATGCAAAGTTATCCAAATGCGAAACACAAACAAAACGATATTGCCGTAAAAAATCTTTACTGTTTTGGTAGCCATTCATTCAGTAGACTTTTTTTGTATAATTTGCATTTTAGAAAGGTTTCGGTTGAACAAAATTAAATTATTTACGTCTAACGGTTCAATGACCTGTTAAATATTACTTTGAATATGCATTGTTAATGTAACATCATAAGAATTATGTTTTAAAAAATTGCTTACTTAGTGCAAGATGTTATTTTCGCAATCAAAGTATGTCATTGTAACATTTGAATTTAATATAGATAGGTATATATAAGAAATAATAATGATTTTAAATTCATGGTAGATTAGCTTCTATCTTTCCTTCTTTCAAATTGACGGGCAACCACTAGAAATAGAGAAGCACCTTAAGAAGAAGAAGATAAGCTTTGGCCCGTGCATCACTTGCGTCTTCCTCGGAAACAGTACATTTTGTTAACATCTAATTCTGTGCCTCTAGTAACGTGCATTCAAAATGTGATTATGTATTTACAAACAGGAATATTTACAAATTAACAATTGGAAAATGAAAAACAAGTAAAGAAAAAGAATTATAGATATGTGAAAGCGTCACATATCAAGCTATGTTAACAATTATAATGTTAATTAGGATAAGTCTGAGTCACTGTAAATAATTTTATTGAGTAAATATAATAAAAACTCCCAAAGACTCAGACGTCACCATGCAGTTTGGAATATCATCCTCATACTTAAAGGTATTACATTTTTTGGCTGAGTTTCTACCAAAGAAGTGCCAGGAAGCTCAGCGAATTGTTAAAAAAATGCAGCAAGAGTCTTGCAGAAATGTTAAATGATTACTTAAGGTGCTCATAAATAGATTTTGCTTTGCGTATTTATACTTTATCTACACGGCATCAAAGTTTATCATAATAAGTGTAATCAAATCTGTAATAAGTGTTTCCTTAAGTAACAATGTGACGTCCCTGTGGGTATTAACCAAGCACCGTCCCGAGTTCTATAGCTTTGGTGGATTCGCAAAATTAGCCGAATGCATGCAATCCTCTTTTCGATCAGCCAGTACACATTAAAAAGGCGAAGTGAGCGTTTTCAGGGCACATTTTTTGTTTTATGCCTGCATTTGTTTTTTACAAAAATAAAAATAAACTATAAATAACTTCAAGCACATTAGATAGATACCCACGTAGGTACCATCCTCGTCTTTATATCGTAAGTTCGGCTACGTCAAATAGAAGATAAAACCTAGTCTAAATAAAGGTAAATAATGTTTTCTTAGCTCAAATAATAAAATATCAATTTAGTAACGCAGCACGTGGTCACAAAACCGTTAGAATATGCAAAGAAGTAATTTTAATGAAGTCTTTAAATTAAAAAGTTTATAAAGAAGGAGGCTAAAGACTCTTAAGTACTGTTGCTCACGAGCAACAAACAAAGAACAGGTACGAAATTAATTAAATATTACATCGACATGAAACTATGAAAATGTCAAGAGGGCAAAACGTAAGGTTGTTTTTTTGTTGTTCTAAGGTGGTTCGTAAGGTAGTGATCTAAGCAAACATTTTGTAAAATGTTATGTAGCTGCTCACATTCAAATATCTGTAAATTTAAATCTCCAGACAAAAAATCTGCGGAGTTTGCATTATTGTTATTATTACAGCATTATTATTTTTATCTACCTACAGAGACACAAACAACATATAAGCATCATGTCATATAAACAAAGTTTAGGTCAAAATAAGATATTTACCTCTTTCAGTGTGTAAACCCTACCTTACACATACCTACAGTGCCTGAGCAACAACAACCGACACCACAGAATAATATGGTAATTTTTATTTTCTATCAAAACTTATTTGATACCAAAAATGTTTAAAAAAAAACATTTCTTAAGTTTCATTCTAAATATAAAAATATTTAATGACAAATCCGATATGAGTACTTCCAGACTCTTCCAGTCTTCCGACACACTCCGTTCAAGTATTAATAAAAAAGCGTGAAGTGAGAGTCCAAACAACTTATATATTTTTTTAAAAGTATTATTTTGATATACTAGGGATTTTTGAGAAATTTTACAAGTCAAGCTAAATGTTATTAAAAATATTGAAATGATAATACCAAACAAATTGCAACTATATTATGTTAATAAATACCGCCAAATAATAACACGTTTCAGATGACAACGCAAAAACAAAACATTTTTTATGTAACAAATAGCTACAACATTTATGTAAGCGAAACTTAGAACCTGATATTCGTATTTGATAATTAAAAATGTAATAGAATAAAATTTAGGGAAAGCACGGAATCCTTACCACGATTTTGATGTTTATTTTTTAATTTATTTTTATCATATTAATTAACTAATATTGTAGTTTTTTAATTCGTTACAGAAATACTGGGTCCTATTAACTTTATGGAGAGTGTTTTTAAACTTTCCTGTAAATATTTTTTTATAAATATATTGCATTTTGTACATTCGAAAACCCAATACTTACTGCAACAAAATTTCTTAATTTAATTTTAATAAGTCCCGACAATACCTAAAGAGTTTCATTTGCTGAATTTGCCAATTGAACTCTAAAAAAAGAACTAGTAAAAGCGCATCGAACCCATGCACTGGTTGGTTATTCACTGAACCGTGAAAATAACTGCGGAGAATATTATGAAAATGTGAATTGATATGTGCGTCTGTGTCACGTAACTTCGGGAAGAATTATTTTTAAAGTAATTTTAACTGGCGGAAATGCGATGTTATAAAATAAACGTTCTTTAACTTCTTTTTCTTTAAAATTAAAGATTAAATAAAACTATGGCTTAAAGATTTAAAATGTAAGGAAATCAAAGATCTTTATAAATAATAAAATAGATAGTGCCATAAAAATGGTAATTAAGTATTTATTTTACTTTATAGTATTTATTTAACATAATAATGTTATAATTTTAGCTATATAATGAACTGTTTTTTTTTATATAATGTATATATGTATGTGTATAAAATGTATGTCTTATTTTATTTACCTACTCAAAAAGAGTAAATTAAAGATTTAAATAATATTTTCATACATATATTGTTCTAGTATGAACTAAAGTGACTTACTAAACTTGGATTTAATTGCGATGAACAAGAACCGCCTATTATTATTCATCACTTCGATAAACTAAACATATCACTGTGACGTTTGCTGGCTATATTCATAAGTAAGTGATAATTAATTCTGTTACAATTTATCTTACCTCGTTTCATTATCAGGCAGGATATTGCCAGATTTATCGACTAGTTCGAATCGCACTAAGTTGACTCCATCTGCTATAGGCACCACATCGGGACCCAAGGCTCTGTCTAATGCTCGGAGGGTCTTCCTCTTCATACATCTCACGAATTTAGGGAAGTACTCCTTGTGGTCAATAACGTCTTTGACATCTACTAGCTGGAAATACAGGGAGTTTTGTTATTGTTTTAAATATTTTATGAGGTTATTTATTTATTTTTATTCGGCAGATCATCAGCACAAAAAAAAAACCAGTTAATTGCAAACAGTAATGTCTTAAGGTTAATAATAGTTGTACGTAGATAGAAAATTGGCTAAGTACATTAAAAATTATAGTAAATACCTATAATAGATGGAGTTGGCTTGGTAGTTCACAACCTAATCGGATCTTCTTTACAGTTTGTATGTAGGTATATTTATATCGGAAACTACAAAAAGATTCTGAAACCACATAAGGCTTGATAAGATAGTCCCCGTGCCATCTGTAATCGGCTTGACTCCTTACCAAAAACATTATATATAAGCCCGGTTATAAGAAACTGTTTTAACATTCTATTTTATTAAATTAAAATATTTTGCTGTCAGATTAAAACGCTTAGAAATAAATTTACAACCCCCTGGTGGTATACATCCCAACTACGTATTCATCCGTTAAATAAAAAGTTGTAAAATCGGCTTTGGAATATGTGGCATTAGTTATATAAAATACGATTACAACATGCATCCAAATTCCGTTCTCCTAACGTAACGTAGTTTTGAAGAAAAAGCATATAAATTTTTTCATTGCAGTTTTACAATTGCTAGCTCTATATTTAATTAAAAATAGTTAAGGTTTTTCTGTAATAACTTGCACTGTAAAAATAATCTTTAAACAACATTTTACGTTTCACAAAAACTTAAGAAAAATAATATCAATCAGGAAGAGATTTGACCTTTTTGACCTACTTCAAAATCGTTGACCAGAACTTCTTCGTTTTTATACGTGGACATTTTCCTTTGTGCTGACTGAGTTTATCAGACCATAAACCTTAACAATCACGTAAAAACGAATTTGATGAGTTCATAATTTTGACGACCGAGTGGTGTAGTGGTAAGTAGCCTTGCTTCATACGCCGAAAGTCCCAGGTTCGAGTCCTGGCTGGGGCATTCATTTGTGTGATGAACACAGATGTTTGTTCTCGGGTCATGGTTGTTTGTATTTTATATGTATGTTTATTCTGGGTTCCCCCCAGTTCGCTGTATGGTCATCCATAACACAAGCTCTGCTTACTTTGGGGCCAAAAAGTTGGTGTGTTTGTCTGGATATTTATTTATTTATTTATAATTTATACACAGTTAGTTGCTTTTTTTTTCTTTACCAAATTCCTGATGTTAAAGTTATGAGTTATACGGACTAACCATGCGTTGCCTACTGTGCGTTGCCGACCGTGGGCATCAGTTTAATTGCCTTTGTTCCAGCAGCACTGGCCGTTCCTCTGCGTGTTAATTCTCCGAAACATAAACGTGAGTTTTATGCGTTCAAAATATTATATTTTTTTGAAGATGATTTGGAAATTAGTTGTAAGGAATAACGTGTTGACACGTCATTCGTCTAAGTGTAAAATTTAGGACATTAAACTGAGCTTTTTGCGCACATGCAAGAACGACTTTTCTAATGTTTTTATTTGTTTACTCTACACTAAAGTATTTAAAAAAGTAGTGTTTCCACGAGCCGAAAAACATATTCTACAAACGTTTTTTATTTAGTATCCAACGGGAAATATAGTCTCTGAATCTTTTTAAAAATATATTTATTTTGTATAGAAAACTCGTATTTTGCCTTTTGATCACATATAACTTTCTTACTGTCTAATATCTAACTAGTTTAGTCTCAAACTGATCAAATCCCTACTCAATCCAAATTCTGTTTGTATATATCACAAAGGGCATTGTATAGTAATTTTATTTGATACTCTCTTTGTAATTTTTACTAAGCCCTACAATTATTTGGTTAAGTCGGCTGTAAAGAAAACAGAAAAGTAGAAACTAAAAATATCTGAACAAAATATAACTATTCCAGGAATTCACAAATTTTGTGTTATTTTAAGGAACAAATCAAAAAACTTAACTCTTTCACCATTATTTTAGCCAGAACCAAATACATTATGAAATAAATAGAAAATTTCGCTTTTGCGACAGTTTGTATCGTGTAACAATTCCAATTTACTTTGATCATTAAAAAAAATCACAAATAAACAGTCCATACCACTCATAAAGGGTTTTCAGATCCTATCGTATATAAATAACATTTTGTTTTTTTTTTCTGTGTGCTACCAATTTGCAGCATTATTGAATGTTTAAACAAATATTTCAATATCTCACTTGTGTGGTTTTTTTTTTAATTTATTAAAAAACGTTAACAATTGTTAAGTTAAGGAATTAGAAAATGTAATGTGGACCACATTTTTCTTTAATCGTCGTCTAAAACATTGATAAATATAAAGGTTCCATGTGTAAAGTAACTAAATTTAGAATAATAAATTCAAAAACTGGGTTATTGGCGGAGATTGGGGGAATTGGAGGAATAAAGTTTTAAAAAAACTTCCTGGACAGTACTTATTATGTTTTTTCTAAGAGGAATCAAACTCTAAACTATCTTTGACACCACAAGGCCGTTAATATATATAAAACAATGCAATCGCAAGTAACTTGAAATTACAGCGAAATTTAACAATGTACCTTATTTTATTTCCATTAAGCTATATAATGTTATGATATTAATGGCAACCCCTCTGTGTATCAACTTTTAGATCAATAAAATCGATCGACGGACGATCGACTGGTGTGGTAACACCCTACATTCGTAGTGTCACATCAGCTTCTTGCGTTGAGCGCCTGTATTAGATTTAAATGTTATGTACCTATGTTTATCCTACTTGGAGTTTTTAAATGTTTTTTGTTGCCTATCCTGCATTTCAAAAATATCTAGAGTACGTATTGCAATATAAAATAACTTATTCTAATAACCTTCCATAAAATTCACTCAAACAAAAGTATGTTTACCACTATCCATATTAATTTAAGAAGAAAGAAAACGTTATCTTTTTTTCTGCAAACAACACACAATAATAATGTGGCCTTACAATAAAACCAATATAACTATAACCTTCCATATCATTATTAGAACATTTAAATACTGAAGTCTTTGACCAAAAATCAGGTTTTCATATGATATCGATGACCTAATTAGGGTACCACAAAGTTTAGTAGATAAAGAATACAGTGAGTAAAATCTGTTAAAGCCCTTACGGCGAGTAAACGCTCGGCTCACATAGCAACAGGGTGGGTGATTTTAATTTTGTCATAACTCATTAGGTACGATTTTAAATTGAGGGTGTAAATTGGGCAGTTATGATGAGCGTGACGTGCTTAATGTAACTAACTAAATTTGATAAGGATTTATATCGCTTACAAATTACCACAAAATATATGATTATTTTTAAATCATTCAAATGAGTATAGTATAGTCCTTAGAAGATACGCATGCGCCATCGCAGACTTTTCTGTAGATCTGTATAGGAGGCACATTTCCACCATACATTCTTTTGCTATGTATCGAAGGGATTAGGCAGCGTTTCCGTTGATAGCTCCCAGTGGTCGGAAATTTTTCCGATATATTTAACAATTAACACCACCACGCCAATATACGCAAAACATAAATAATTATACACATACACCGTGCTCTTGAATTACTTCATGCAAAACCGTACGCAAATCCGTTTGGTAGTTTTCGCGATTATCGCGTCAAGACACACAGACAGACGCGGCCGGGGAACTTTTTTTTATAATAATACAAACATATTATGTAGCAATATAAATATTCATACATAATTAAATCTATGGAAACATGTCGTTCAAAAATAAAAATAAAACTGGCAAAGTAGCTTTGATAATCGGCTTAAGTCCGTTCCAATCCGATACAACGGATACGTTTATACGAAGTCCCTCATTAATGTCGAAGCTGCTTATTCCTTTGACGATTACTTTAAATGGAAAAAGTTGAAGAGAGAATATAAAAGTTTGTTAGCAGTTTACTATCAATACAAGAATATGCTTAAAATAAACCCGTGTACCCAATAAAACAGAAGCTTATGAAAGAAAACAAAGTGGCTTATAATCCTTTTCATTTATTGTTTATTTAAGTTTTTTATATTTATTGGATTTCATCTTCCCCCAATTTTGTTTAAATGGTGAACGATATGCGAGCTTTGCTCCAAAACAAACATCTTTATGTTCTTGGATCTGAACTTCTTTTTTATTGGGTTTGATAATTATAGCATCTACAAAATTACTTTACAACATTATTCAAAAAAGTTTGAAATTTAGAATAACGCGGGTAAAACCACTTGTAACAGCTAGTATAGAATAAAATAAACTTACCTTTTTAGAACAATCCCTCCAAATTATCCTCATAACGTCAGCGCCTTCGAGCCACAAATCAGCAAGAAATTTACTAAAATATTCCTCTGGGTTGTCCCCTGCTTGACCATGGCAACTGTTATTTGAGACTAGGATTAGGATAACTACCAAATATAGTGTATTCATGATTTTCTTCATTTGGATGTTGGTGTTTTAACGCAAGTCTTCCATACTCAATTTGATAATTGAATAAATTACCTGAAACATAATACTCGTTGATATAATTTTTCATTTATAGGGCGCGGAGCCTGTTGTATAGTCACCCAAGAAATAGGTCTAACAGTTAAAAAAAACTGCATTTGAACCAAAATAGCTGTAAGGTTGAGTAGCTGTTAGAAGAAAAGAGATTTAGAGAAATATAAGAAATACAGTTATGCTGTATTGTGTGTTGCGAACATCAGATCTGAAGTCAAATGTGGACGTTACATGGGAAAAGGAACTTCATTCGTAACCCCACTAGTTGGCCGACTACACATGATTTTGGATTTTACCAAATATTTCAAATAACAGCAGTTAACATAATTTTTTTTTAATAAAGACTAAAGTGTTTAGTTACAGTTTGGTCTTTCACTAAGTGATCTGTACCATACAGCTTTTAAACGGATAAAAGGTAGAACAGTCGATTTCAGCTATAATAAAATTGGAATATTTTGACTAAAGTGGTTTTATTACAAAAACTTTTGACTTAGTTATTCTATTAGGTGTTTTTTACTTTATTGTACTTTATTATCCTTTTAATTTGGAAAAATAATGTAAGTACGTCATCTTTGATGGACGTTTCGTCCTTGGATAAGAAGAATAGGATGTGAAGTAAGATAAACGTACCAGACTAGATCTAGACGTAGTTAGCAACCTAATATAATAATTATAACTTTTTTGCACAAATATATAACAACATATTGCTAAAAAAAGGTGGAGAATTCATTAAACATACACCAATTCAACCAATCAATTATATTAAAGCGCTCTAAATTTTTATGTTACGAACTTCTTGTTTCAAAACAGAATTTAATATCCTAACGCACAATAGCCGGAGACCTCCATAAACTCTTTAAATATAATAGTAATTTTAGTCAAATTGCCTAATCTTGTTAATCTCGGATTCAAGTCCATTATCACGGTAACGCAAACAGGCTTACCAAACTTCCACTGAGTAACTTCTCCAATGTACGTAAACACTTTGACGCCCTCGCAAAACTGTCTTTACACTTTGGAGGATAGAAAATTAATGGGACACACTAGGTGACCCCATGAGTTATATGCAAAGTAGCGTGCTATGAAAGTTATATTTTCTAGGTGTTCATAAAGCAAGACGAGTTAATTCCTGAGTATTGTCCAGTGAGGCAGTTGTTTGTGCAGAGCCCGTAGCCTTGATGTGATATTGACCATGGATGTATATTATTTTACTTTTGTAGCAAAAAATTTATATAGAAAGCAACTCATCATCGCTGAGTAAAATGTACACTTTGAAATGGATGACAGTATGAGATTAAGATACGTACATATTTTATAACTACGTTGTATTATTTCGTTATTTTATTAATTGTTGTAAATTGATATACCTGTGTCAGAATATTTAAATTAAAAAATGACCCATTTTGTTCAATAACTGGTCATCCTGTAATTAGTGACATGATGCCGCATCTGTATAAATATTGAGACTTCTATAATGTAACAATTAGTTTTGACAACCCTCTCTTGATGTCAACCTTACAAAAACTACAGAATTTCAAAGAAACTGAAACAGGTGGAAATCTGAAGGTGCTAAGTCAGGGCTGTATAGTGGATGCTGGCAGCTCATAATAGTAGGCTTCATAAAATCACTAACTCATTCATGGGTTATTCTATAATATGCTTTTATAATAAGGTTCCTGAGGATATCCAAGGTCTTCCTATTGACAAATCCAGAGAAACTTTAAAACCAAATTTTTTTTAAATTATCCGGTAATTTGGTTTTTCTGAACTGGTAGTAGAGTTATGTTTTATATGACGTCAATAAGAACAAGTAATTGTCAATGTTGAGAAATAAATAATTAGTTCAAGTTTATAGTAGTAGTAGTAGTAGTATTAAGAGAGTCAAACTCTCTTAATTTTTCCTGAGAGGCTAAAGAAGTGTTTAGCCTGGTGTTATCGTGATGGAAGACTACACCCTTCCTGTTGCTCAATTCTTACTTGAGCCTCATCAGCTGTTGGCAGTAAAGATCCGAATCGATGGTTTTATTATGCGGTAAAAGCTCATAATAAATGATGCCCTTCCAATGCCATAAAACACACCATATAATCTTATTGCGGGTTTAGCTGGGTTTTGCCACAGTCTACTTGCCCGTTCTTTGACCATAAACTTTTGCGCACGTTCTTATCGTATGTAATTCATTTTTTATCAACAGTGATTATTATTTTCAAATATGGTCAAATGAGTACACGGTTCATTAAGTTTCTTTCTGTGAGCTTGCGTGGTACCCAAATATCCAGGTTTTTTGTAAAGCCAGACTTTCAAATGGAAACTGACTTATAATCAAATTTAAATTTTTCAGCTATGTCTTAAAAAAATATGCTGAACGTACTCCACTTAAAAAAAAGTACAGTAAAAACTTAACAGGCTGACCAGGGCGAGAGGTATCGTTGCAAACGTCACACATTTTTTTAGCAACTTGTGTCGCATTTTTCCCTTTTTGAAATAAAATTTTAGAATGTGTTGAATATATTCTTTAGACTTGCTCATGCCATCAAACAGTAAAACGCGTAAAAATGACGGGAAAATATTTTATTTCGTATATTTCTAATGTAACCTTTCTAGTGATATAAAAATCAGTCAGAAACAAACAAAACAACCAACAATTACACAATAAGAAAATAATCTTTCCTCGACATAATTGAACTAATTTGTTGACGACATCATTTATGAGTGTTTTTTTGTAATGAACATGACAAGACTGAACATAAGCTAAAGTGTTGAAAAGCTTAAGCGCGAACTGTACAGATGTGAGAAATTATTTTATCATTATTAGTATATTATATTACATTATTAGTATGTTATATAATTATATAGTATCATTAATAGTTTTCGCAGCGCACCCCAAATAATGGCTTTATAGTCACATTTTTGGTACTTTGGGTTACATAATTGTACAATACAATACAATACAATAATTCTTTATTGCCATCATAACATAAACTTATTAGCCTTATTACTAAATAGCAATCTCTTCCAGGCAACCTAATAGGTGAAAGAGATATAATAATGACAGGATGCTGATGGGCATTGCGACAAATTTAAATAAATTACTGTAATTAAGGATTAAGTTCAATAACTAATGTGGATAAACATACATATACATAAATATACATACATATACATACACATACACATATATACATTTAAAAAAAAGAGAATACCTACATACATATGCTATAAAATAAAAATTTTAATCAACTAAAGTGTGAGATGGTGGTTTTTGATTCGCATTTTAAAGGAATCGATAGTTTTTGAAGAATGCAGTGATACAGGAATTGAATTCCAGAGTGAAGTGACTTTAACCGTGAACGAATGCTGATAACAATGGGGGTAAATATTCGGTATCGCGCCACCAGCGACTTTGAGGCTGATTTTTTTTTTATGACTTCGTCATGAGTTCGCAGCTCCATAACTAGTGTTGTTATGATGGCGCATGACTTTGTTTGGCTAAAAAATAAAAAAAAAATTACTTACTACCACTAATTTATCAAGTGCAGATCGTATGTACCCACTTTATGTTGAGTCTAGAAAGTAACAAACAATATTAGGTGCGACAACGAGCGTAGCGAGGAGGAGCAGGTTAGTAGTATGTAGGTCATGCCGATAGATAATAGTTGTTAACCGATCAATTACTAAGTTTAATAACCAGAAAATATGACTATTTTCTGGTTATACTGGATAACTACGCGCCAATTTTTCCATAAGGAAACGTCGCAATGAAAAAAATTTGAGATTATTATTTTTTTTTTGGCAAAAAAGGTTATGCGCCATCATAACATCACTAGTTATGGTGCTGAGAACTCATGACGAAGTCATAAAAAAAAATCAGCTTTTGTGAGCAAGCCTCCTTCTGGCTTAGTAGTGTGACCTACACACTACTAACCTGCTCCTCCTCGCTACGCTCGTCGTTGCACCTAATATTATTTGTTACTTTCAAGACTCAACATAACTACGCGCCAATTTTTCCATAAGGAAACGTCGCAATGAAAAAAATTTGAGATTATTTTTTTTTTGGCAAGAAAGGTTATGCGCCATCATAACAACACTAGTTATGGTGCTGAGAACTCATGACGAAGTCATAAAAAAAATCAGCCTCAAAATCGCTGGTGGCGCGATACCGAATATTTACCACAATGGGAAGTGTGACTTGGAGTAGCTAGCAGAAAGTTGCTAGCTGACCTCAGATTACGTTCTTGAGTTTAATGCCAAAAAGTGAACCGCTCTTTAAGATAGGAAGGCAGGATAGGGTTGAACAGTATATTAGTATGAGTATAGTGTGAGTATTCCTTCGAAACCGAATTGGGCGCCACTTGAGCTTAGTGCGGAACTCAGAGACATGATCATATTTGCGTAGACCAAATATGAATCTTATGCAGAGATTTTGGAGGCGCTCAAGCTTATTTAATTGCTCCTCAGTCAGATCAAGATAGCTTATATCGCAGTAGTCCAGTAATGGGATAATTAATGGTTGCGACAGTGCAATTTTTGTCTTTATGGGTTGGAAGTTGCGAAGTCTTGTAAGAGATTTAATAGCTGCAAAAACTTTCCGGCTGACTGAATTTATTTGTGGTGTCCAGGAGAGTGAAAGATCCATGAGAATGCCAAGATGTTTTACTTCATTGCTAAAAGGTATTATTACATTGTCAGACATTACGTGTGGAAGTTGGACTGGAAAATGTTGAGTAATGATATATTGACTACCAAAAACGATTACTTGTGTTTTTGATGGATTCACTTTAAGTCCAAAGCGTTTGGACCAATCAAGAATTGACACAAAATCTCGGTTTATAGTGTCGATTGCTGAGCTGATGTTCCTGTAGCTTGCTTGGGTATATATTTTAAGATCATCTGCATACAAGTGGTAGGAAGAAGATAGTGAAAGAGATATGGAATTGATGAAGATGGTGAATAATAAAGGAGATAGCACACCGCCTTGAGGCACACCAGCAGTCGTATAGCACTACTCGGATATGTTATCCTCGACACAAATACGCTACCAGCGTCCTTGCAAATAACTGTGAAACCATTCAATTACCGCTGGAGATATGTTAAGAGAGCTTAGTATACCTGGCAAAATATGGAAATCAACAGTGTTGAAGGCGTTGCTAAAATCCAACAATGTAAGTTATGTAATTTATTTATTATCTATACCCTGTCGAATGTCATCACAAATTTTTACAAGTGCAGTAGTCGTGCTATGCCCAGGTCGGAAACCTGATTGATATGGATTGAGCAGATTGTTTTTGTTAAGATAATTGTAAAGCTGGTGATTGGTAATACTTTCAAAGACTTTGGAGAGAAAGGGTAAAATAGAAATAGGACGATAGTCTGTGAATACTTGTGGTTGAGACTTTTTAGGGATTGGGATTATATTTGCTATTTTCCAGAAGTCGGGGAATTCAGATGACAATAATGAATTGTTAAAGATCTTGGTAGTATTATAGTAATTGGTAGTATTATGTCAATAATAGGCATGATCATGTTGCGACTAATGTTATCACACCCTGTGGCATTCGACGTGATTTTAAAAATGCTCTGCTTAACATCACAGACAGTAAATTGACGATAATAAAAAGGATCCGTATTAGGGCGCGGCAGGAATGAAAGAGTTCTTAAGGTTTGGTCTTTAAGTGAACCAACCATTTGACCAGAGTGAGAGAAGTGTCTATTTAGCAAGTTTAAGTTGATATTAGAAGAAATTGGAATACTATCTTTGCCAATACCCAAAGTTTTAAGGAATTTATAGACTTCAGCTGGGGTACCATTTTCAATTTGTAAATATCCCTAAACTTTTTTTTTTTTTTAAAATAAAATACAGCTTATGTTCCACGCTGACAGTATAATTTTATATAATTAAAGGTTTTTAAAACCAGTTAAGTAGTTTTGGAGTTTATCTGTTACAAACAAACACACAAAATCTCGACTTTTTCCTCTTTATAATACGAGTATTTTTGAAATTTTAGAACAATGCAACCAGACCCGGAATCCATCAACCCATAAATTCAAATTAAAAACAACACTGCATTTACATGGAAATAGTTCCTGTTAATACTAATACTGGCTGAATGCTGAGCAAATCCAATAACAAAAAGCCCGCGGCATAAACGCTATCACCGGAAATGGTAGAAACCTTTTTGAAAGCACAATAATAATAATAACATTACCGAAAAGCAGACAAAATAAAAATAAGGAAAAAAGTTAAAATAAACAGGCCCATAGTTATATTTCGACATAGTCATAGTTTGCGTTGTGACGTCAGCACAGCCATCGGCGCCTTGAAGACTAGCGGAGCCAGCTGGTTGCGGCACGGGGTATCGGGGTGGCGGTGCTTGCGCGGGTGTGGTGGGGGCATTCACGTCCAATGTGGTTAAGCAAGGCGACGCGGGGGACGCTTCATGTCGTGCTCACGCAGCAGAACGCTGCGACAGAGTCGTTGACGTTGAAGTCACAAACTTGCAGCTTAACTCCGGTGGTATGACGCATGTGCCACGTCGCGTGTTGATATTCACGTCATGACCTAAAGCTAAACCGTAAGCGATCCATCCTTCCGCAAATCACATTAACGTCCTCCCGTTAGGTACCTCACTACAAACGTTGACACGTCGTCCGGGTCAGTTTCTTTGAAGAGCGTGATGCTTTTCTCCGGTTCTTCCGTTTCCCGTTGCTGGACTAGCCTATCTGCACCGCGCGTACCTCATCTATCACGTCAAACTTCTCTGCGCTCCTTCAACAGAAGTTGAAAGAGCGCAGTGCTAAAATGCATATTTCAATTAATTGAATTGCACGTCCGTTACAAGAGTGCTGTTTTAATTATAAGTAATTATTTGTATTTGTATAACTGTTGTATTAAAGTTTAGATAATTACTTATTTCGTATTCAAAGTTAGTTCCGAATGAAGCAAAATCCGTTGTCAAGTTATCAAAAATTTTAAATAGTTAATTTACGTTCGGTTATAAATAGTCAAAAATTTAACGTTCGGTGAAAGCTTCTTTTTCTTCATCTTCATCGATATTGCGTAAATACAACTTGACTTCGGCTAAAAGGTATTATGGGTAGACCGAGAGGAAAAAAGCCGGCGGAAAAAATCTTACCCCGTCTTTAAGACTAGCGTCTAAAACGTGAACGTTTTTGTATATTCTTTGTGGTGATTTATGTTTATAACAGGATTCAATTCAATATGTGTATATTTACTCGTCTTCGAAATTATTGGAATAGTGAATAGTTATTTAATATTTTGCTCTTAGATAGTAATAAGGCAGTTGCTATGTGATTTTCGTTATTTGATATGAGTAGATACAGTACCTAATCTTCGGTTTTACTTTTTTTTTTTTATGGCAGACAAAGTATTATAAATCAATCAGAGATTTAATGGAAACGTTGACTGCAAAGCCGTTTTCTCGAAAGAGACAAAATTACGAATAACTCAGAGCTATCAAAAGTTTATTTACGCAAAGTAAATTAATTATGTTTTGCTAACAATAAATATATTTATAAACCCATTCAAGTTTTGGAGTTCTCCCCTTCAGGCAAGTAACTTAATTTGGATATTGTCAACATCGCAACTCGTTCGTCATAGCAACTTTACAAAGTTATTAGAAAACAAGTCTATTATACTCTTTTAGGGGATAATATCTCGGCGGAACTATCGCACAAAGTTAAATGTTTCTTTAAATTAACTTTGTCTTGATAAAAAACATTCAGGTCTCTATGTGCTTCTGAGTTTTACACATTTAGAAAAAGTGGTTCGATTATATGGCTACAAAATTGATGAACTTAATTTGGACTATTCAATAAACGTTTTGCCATATATATTTATAGACTAACTTTCATCTGATATCAAAACCATGTTTATAAAAGACCACCGTTTAAGAATTTTAAAATTGTTTGTTTGTATACAAGTGAAATATTGCGCGACCACGTCTTTGAAAGAAGGTCTATCTTTTGAGGTTTAGAAGCTAGGACTGTAACAAGTTGTGTATATAGGTATTGTCTTCAATCAATTCTAGGTTTGTCCGCGCGGTCAACTTTCTATAACTATATATCTGCAAGTTAGGCTTTTTAAAAATGCTGGTTTACTAAGTAGATGACATGAAAACTATTAAAATATGTCAGAGAAAAATTTAATTTAATGTATTAACCACTTTCATAAATAAAAAAGGATCGATATATACCTACTTTTTTATCTTAATACAGGTTTAATGTAGTGTAGTAATCTCTTTTTAAATATAAAAACTTGCGTTCACTACGTATTAGTTCAAAAATTCCATTTATTTTAATATCATAATTCAAATTTACTTATTGGATTTTGGCAATAAATATTTAAGTTGTTATTAAGATTTTTACATCATGTACTAAAAAAATTAAAAATATGAATTAAATCATAAAACGCAAGTATCGCTACGAGGTTTCCAATCGAATCAACTTTCAGGATTAAAAGGTATAAATTAATACAAATAAAACCTTTTACTCGTTTTCATTAACAACTGTTTCGAACCAATGGACTTTAAAAGGCAGACCCAAGTTTCCCTGCAGGCGTATAAATACTGGAATGCAAATTGATCGCCTTTGGTAACGATTAAACGAACAAACCATCCTTTAAAATATCTTTGTGCTGTATAACTTTGACCTAATTAACTTGATTATCATTGAAAATGTTAGATTATGTCCTTGACAGATTATTTTTGGACAATTGCTGGGATATTTGCTGATTTTTATTCAACCAAATATTATGCAACTGACGACGTTCATTTATATAACATGTGAAATAGGAACCGACTTTAATCTCGTCATTTTCAAAGTTGTCACAGGATTGAGGCATGTCTAATTGCAATTTTTAGGAGGAACCTAAAACCGTCGATCCAGCTTGTTATTCCAAGGCCAGTTGTAAGGCCACTTCAAAAGCCTTGGGGTTTCCAGGGTCGGCTCTATTAAATCTGGTACTCGCTCAGACGAAAGAAGATGAAGATTGCTGTAATACCTATACATGTTTCATCAAATCACACCTCACGTCGCTAAGATGTGCCGCACTTAAATAAAACATGAGTATTACTTCAGTTGGTACTTAAGCTTAGTGTGACATTAAGATAAGCTGGTTTTATGCGTCGTTACAATATAATTTCTCCGCCTATCTCAAAAAGTACATTTCAGCTTAATTACAAACCGTGGTATTTTTGTTAACTTATTAGAACTAGATTTAATAAAGAGGGTGCCGAGGAGTGGTTGTTAATTTATATTTTCTCATGAATAGAATAATATGTTTGAATTTTTGCAAAATATTACAAAAATTTAATTTCTATTACAATTCAATGTCAAATCAGATAGGCTCGAATTCTTCTAGTAGCTGAACAGTATTGGTGTATACAGTTATCTTTTCGATCTTTATGGAAGGGTTATGTTATGATGTATGTACTAATCAAAAACAAAAATCAACTTATGTCGATATACCTGTTTATTTGTACTACAAGTGTATTACAAAGAAACAGTATTACGTACTAGCTTTTGCCCGTGGCTTCGCTCTCGTAAAATAAGAGGGACAGAAAATATCATTGTACATATTGCGTTTACCAACTTTTTCTACTTTTCGTTGCATATTACTTTTTACAAGTAATTAAATTGACCATACCAGTCATATTAATTAGTAAACTACCTTAGAGTCCATAATCTCGTTTCAAAAATGCAAGCAATGGTGTTCCTGTAGCAAAAATATATTAGAATTTCAAGTACCTTAAAATTGTATGCTTTTAAAAATATGAGACTGCAAAAAAAAACAATAAGAAATAAAAAATCAAATACAAATTTATATATTACTTCAAATTCATGTTTATACAAAATATTAATATTTTAGTGGTTATTTATTTCGTCCTTTTTTTTCAGGGTTAACAGGGTTTTCCAACCTTGTTGCTAACATCCGGGCAAATAAAATATAACAAAACACAAATGAAATGAAATGGAATATTTATTTCTCAACATTGACAATTACTTGTTCTTATTGATGTCAAAAAAAAACATGACTCCAGTTTGAAAAAACCTTGGTGAAGAAGAACTGGCAAGAAACCTCACGGGTAATAAATAAACAAACCTAATAAGAAAAGATCTCTCTTCGCGGTCTTCGACTAAATTTGAGATTTTCTTTCTCGTTGTGTCTTGTTCGTTATTAGTCGATGCTAAAGTTGAATTTGTTAGTGTTGTTTTCCGTTCACGATAACAGGGGGCAAGCCTTTCACTCTCGTCATCCTCGTCATCCTATCCAACATTCCAAAATCAAGTGAGTCGCGCACCATCTGGGGCCCCTCAAATTTCAACGTCACCAACTTTACGGTCACGTGGCGGCTAATTGCTCAGCCCCTCCCAGGTGCGTCAAGTGCCTTGATCTTCACAACACGAAGGAGTGCCAACGTGCTCCCAAATTCACATCCCCCCTGCTTGTATGTTGTGCGGCCGATCCAGCCACACAGCTAACTACAGGGGTTGTCCTCGAGCTCCTCGCTTCTCCACCAAGAGGGCCGCGCATAAGCCGGCGCCACCACTCACTTCCGCGTGCTTTCCACCGCTATGCAACCAGGCTCCCCCGGAAGCAAAGCCAGCGTCCGGCTGCCGCATCTACCCGCCCAGTCCCAGCCACCGTAGCTCCCGTAGGCCCCGCTCCATCCTCACCTCAGTCGTCGCTGACTGAGGATATAAAGACCGTGTTCGATGTAATTAAAAACGTCGACATTAGGGAAATCGCTGTGCTCGCACACAAACTGCGAGCCTCCCGCTCTCCTCAAGAGCGTTTAGTAGCCCTACCCAAACACCACTCACTTTTCAGTTCATTATAAATTCCATAATGAATAGTTCTCCAAACACCGCTACCGGTCGTATAAAACCCAGGGGCCTATCCCTAGTCTCATTTAACATCCGCAGCCTCCATTCCAACCTTTCTGAGCTCAAACTGTTCCTTCAGAACAATGAGCCAGACTTACTGCTCCTCCAAGAGACGTGGCTCACTTCATCCCGCTCCAGGGAACTCGTCATTCCTACGTTACGACAGGCCCGATCCCGACGGTCACGGCGGTACAGCCATTTACTATCAGAGACGTTTTAACTGCTCTCCTCTCCCAACCCCTCCTCTCATCGACATGGAAACCACTGTGTTTAGTATAGCTATGACAGGTTATTCATAGTCATATTCAGTCTTCATACCTAGTGGCACCAGACCTATCCAAAGTGACTTTGAGGCCATTCTCGCCTTCAGCAATTATGTAATTATTCAGTAATTATGTTCGGGGACTTCACCACCAAACATACTGACTGGACTTACCTATTCACTAACACCAGTGGAGTCGTACTCCTTAACATCACAGAGTCACTTGATTTAGACGACATTTCTTCTGTCACTCCCACTCATTATCCAGACAAACCGAACTACTGTCCTGACATCCTCAACTTTACCAAGGGAATCAACCTCGATCTCAGTTCGATGACCTAGGCTCGGATCACCACCCAGTCTCCCTTGTACTAGGGCCAAAAGCTTAGAAGGAAGCTACAGTCATAGGCATTCCCGAACCAGGTAAACCTCTGAACATCCCGGCTAACCACAGACCCATCAGCCACCTCAAGTCCATGGCTAAACTTCTCGAGAGAGTCGTACGGATGGTCGCCCCCGTATCATTTCCCATCAATTCGGCTTTCGTGCAAAGCTTTCCTGCTCTCAGCATGGCCATCGCATTGTCGAGTATATAACACGGCGGCTCCTCTCCGAGGCGATCTTATACGATCGCAGTATTCTTCGACATATCCAAGGCGCGAACGCCTTGCCAGACTTTATAAAAATAGAGTCTGGCTTTTTTTTTTTTTTTTTTTTTGTTCCCCTCCACGGGAAGGGCAGGAGGACATAAAAAATGCTCTGACGCATACTCCGCGCGCGCGATCGGAGTTATGTGGGACTCGTCCCGACGCCTACCAGAACCATACCCACTAAAAAACCCCCTGTCGGCTCGTGCATTTTTGCCACTCAGCCTTCATCTGAGCGACGGCCAATCGGAGAAAGAGGCCGCGCTAGCGGGGCCCTTAAGGGGTCACCCGCTGGGATTTACATAGCACTGAAGGTGCTCAAAAAAGAAAAGTAAATAAAAAAAACATTAAAAATTGACAAATAAAATTGCATTAATTCGGATTTACGTTAGAATTAGAATTTACGTTAGAATTAGAATTTGCGGCCTGAAGGGCCTCTAGATCTAAAGTTAACTGCGTGCGTTCGCTCGTGTGCGCGTTTCTCGGTCTAGCGATTTTGTAAATCGAATCTAACACAGGAACAGTATATGAGACTGAATCTCGAACAAGATGATTGGGATGGGATTCGGCACGTTTGAAGAACGATTCTGAGAGTGTTTTGAGGTGCTGTTGCACTGTAGGCAGTTCAAGATCTCTGTGCAGGTCCGCGTTACGCACGTACCAAGGTGCGTTTGTGGCCCTGCGGCAGAAGAGATTTTGAACTACCTGCAGCTTATACAGGACTTCTTCTTTCCAGGCTTTTGGAAAGTAGCTATGGTCGAAGCAGGCATTGAAGATGATAGCTAACAAGGTAAGCACCTGCTCAGGCAGGTGCTTAAGTGCGTGGTTGGAAATTCCATCCGCACCCGGAGCCTTTTTGGACTTTTGCTTTCTAATGAGAAGCAAGATTTCATAATTAGAGTCTGTGACGGGGTCGTCGGTGATAGGGAGAGATTCTCTGCGGAGAACTTCGTCCTCCACCGCCTGGATGTGGGAGGGACCCGCGGGTTGCGTGCTGGGCGAGCATTGTGCCGCTATGCTGTCGGCGAAGCATTCGGCTTTCTCTTCGACTTCGAAAGCAATGATGCCGTCGGGACGAGTGAGAGGAGGAACGTGAGAGGCGGTGTCTACGCGTAAGGCTCGGGCCATTCGATAATATGCTTGGTGGGACGGGGAGATATTCTCCATGAAATCGTTAAACTGAGTGTCACGGAGTTCCGCGAGGCGAGACCTAACTTTACGTTGAAGCTGATTCGCAGCTGTTCTATATGCTGGCGTGGGATATTTCTTTGCTCTCCGGAGAGCCGCGTTCTTGGCTTTAATGAGATTGCTAACGGCTAGTGGAAGCGCGGGTTTGCTTTGCTTAACAATCTTTTCGTTGTCGTTGATGGCTGTGTTAATAGCATCAGTTAGAGTATTGACTAATGAATCTATTTTATCCGGACTATCTAATTGGTCGGGCGAAATCGCGAGCGGAGAGTTAGGGGCCTCTAAGGCTGAAACTAACGTATTTTTAAAGCCTTTCCAATTGGTAAAGGTCTTAGGAGGTGTGACGTTAACGTTAGGCGTACCTAGCACGAGGGAGACGGGGCGATGGTCGGAGCCTAGGTCATCGAGCGGTTCGATAGACCTTAGGTCAAGATTGATTCGCTTGATAATTGCAAAGTCGAGGATGTCAGGAGAGTAGGTCGGATTGTTGGGATAGTGAGTGGGAGTGATGGGGGATATGACGTCTAAGTCAAGGGAGTTGGTGATGTCGAGGAGAGCGATACCGCTGGTGTTGGTTGATAGGCACGTCCAGTCAGTATGTTTGGAGTTAAAGTCTCCGAACATAATGACTGAATGGCCGAGTTCGAGAACGGCCTCAAAGTCGCTGCGGATTGGATTGGAGCCACACGGTATGTAGACTGAAGCTATGATGATGGTCGGATGACCAGTCATAGCCAATCTACACACCGTGGCCTCCATGTTGAGGAGAGGAGGGGTAGGGAGAGGACAGCAATGGAAGCCTCTTTTGTAATATATGGCGGTGCCGCCGTAACCGTCGGAGTTGGGCCTATCGTTGCGAGTAAACGCGTACTTAGGAATAGCATATCCCCTGGAGCGTTTTGGAGTAAGCCATGTCTCCTGGAGAAGGAATAGGTCGGGTTCTTTGTTCTGAAGGAACAGTTTAATCTCGGGAAGGTTAGTGCTAAGACTACGAGCGTTAAAAGATACTAGGGATAAGCCCTTGGGTTTAATACGACTGGACGCGGGATTCGCGGGTCTAGACATTATAATTTACTTATTTACGATTTTATACAAAAATAAAAAGAATAAATATAAATTTACAACGAACTTAGGAGCGAGTGATGCTCCGCTAACGCGAATAAACGCTCTTGAGGAGAGCGGGCGGCTCGCAGTTTGCGTGCGAGTACGGAAATTTCGTTAATATCGACGTTTTGAATGACGTCGAATACGGTCTTCATATCCTCAGCCAACGACGACTGAGGTACGGATAACGGAGCGGGACGCGGCCCTACGGAAGCTACGGGAGCTGGGATGGGTCGGGAAGGTGCAGGCGGGACGGCCGGACGCTGCCTCCAAGACAGAGCCGGAGTAGGCGTCGGCTGAACGGGCTTTGCTTCCGGGGGACCCCGGTTGCGCAGCGGCGGGAAGTTAGCGGAGGTGAGCGGCGGCGCCGGTTTAGGCGCGACCCTCTTGACGGTGGAGCGCGGAGCGCGCGGGCAACCCCTGTAGTTTGCTGTGTGGCCGGATTGGCCGCACAGCACACAGGCAGGGGGGGAAGTGGATTCGGGAGTGCGAGTGCACTCCTTAGTGAAGTGGGGATCCAGGCACTTAACGCACCTGGGGGGAGCTGAACAGTTAGCCGCTGCGTGGCCGTACAGCTGGCAGCGGTGGCACTGCCCAGGGTGACCGCGGGGGTTGGGACGCTCGACGGAGATGTTCGAGAGTCCGCAGATTGTGCGAGCCTCTTTGAAAATCTCCTTCGAGTTGGGAGTATTGGACAGGATTACTAGCGCTAACGGAAAACGCCTACCGCGGTTGGAGTGCATCTTGTGCACTGCTGTGACCGGGAAACCCTGAGACTTAAGGTCCTCGAGAATGTCTTTGTTGCTGAGTTCGAACGGGACGCCCCGTAGTACTGCGCGGATCTTACGCTCCTCCGGGAGGGCGTAGGTGTGATACGCGATTTGGTTTAAACCGAGTAACCTGGTAAACGCGCGGAAGTCGTCGACGGTCGCTAATTGGATTTTGATTGTATCGCCAGCATTGGCGGCTTTTAAGTAATTAATTTTGTGCACTTTGCACAAGTTGGAAACCGCGGTCCAGCGCGCTTTTTCGCGCAGGAATACGGGCGGAGGGAGCTGAGGCTTCGGCGGGACGGGAGCGCAGCGCGTCGCTGGCTTCGATGTGACCGACGGAGACGCGGTTACCACGAGCGATTTTAACGGCGCGGGGGCTGGTGTTGAAGACACCGGGGAGGGCTCGGGTATTGAAGATACCGAAGCTTTCTTCGAGCGCTTCTTGGAGCGCTTGGCGACAAGTTGGAACGCGGGCTCAGGAGAGCCGGTTAAGGTGACGGCATCTGACGAAGTATCAGACGCGGGTTCGGAGTCGCTCCCGGGAGCGGTACGCTTACGACGCGACGCGTGAGAGGATGCGACCGATTCGCAGTCCATCTCGGACGAGGCGGGAGACGAGGAAGAGCTGTAGACCTGAGGGTCTCGACGTTGGAAGCCTGGGGGGCCGGGTTTGAGGCCTGAGGGGCCGGGGTTGAGGCCTGAGGGGCCGGGTTTGAGGCCTGAGGGGCCGGGTTTGAGGCCTGAGGGGCCGGGGTTGAGGCCTGAGGGGCCGGGGACGCGATTGATGCCTGTAAGGCCTGCGTTATGATGTCATTCGGGATGTAAACGCCTACCGCAGCAAGTGCCTGGGTGAACGCGTTAATAACGCTTAGCGGATCCATAAGGGAGAGTTGGGACAGTAATATTAATAAATATAAGTATAATAAAGATGCCTAGTTCCTAAACCTAGCAAAATCCTAGCGGCTAACCTCCCTACCAGCGGTAGGGGGGCTGGGGAGGAAAAACTTAAAGCTAACAGTAGTACGCCGAAGGCCGCTACCTAGAAACCTAAAAAGGGTACGCAGGTAAAGAGTTGACCACGTTAGGGTCAACCTTTACCGTCTGGACAATACACACGAAAACACACAAATATGATAAAAATAAATATGAAAATAGGAGAAAAATAAATAAAATAGAGAAGAGAAATAAATAAAAATAAAAAGGACTGGTTCAGTACAAATTCGTTGTCACCGTTAAGTATCCTTTGCACTGAAACCAGACTACTTACGCTGGGCACAACACTGCACTCAGCACAAGCACAACACTACTTAGCACAGCACTTTGAAGACTAAGGGGCTTAGTCACAAAGAAAAATACGCACTTCGATAGCACTCAGAGGGAGTAGAAAGAACCTTGAAAACCGTAGCACGGAACCAACACGCTAAACCGTGACGTCAGTAGACTGAGCGCCACGGAGTATCGGGAAGGGACCAAACGACGGAGAACGGGGTCTTGCACGTCCGCACTAGGCGGCGATCGGAGCGAGAATGTGTGTGAGTCTGGCCCAGCGGTCTCATTTATAAACTTTATAACATGGGCTTACGTCGCCTAGTCCCGTCCTATCTCATAGATCGCATATTTAGTTTTAGACAATAATGAACGCTCTCAATTTATTCTCGCTCCGATCGCCGCCCAGTTCGGACGTGCAAGCCCCGTTCTCCGTCGATCGGTCCTTTCCCGCTATTCCGTGGCGCTCAGTCTACTGACGTCACAGTCTAGCGTGCTGGTTCCGTGCTACGGTTTTCAAGGTTTTCTACTCCGTCTGAGTGCTATCGAAGTGCGTATTTTTTCTTTGCGACTAAGCCCCTTAGTCTTCAAAGTGCTGTGCTAAGTAGTGTTGTGCTTGTGCTGAGTGCAGTGTTGTGCCCAGCGTAAGTAGTCTGGTTTCAGTGCAAAGGATACTTAACGGTGACAACGAATTTGTACTGAACCAGTCCTTTTTATTTTTATTTATTTCTCTTCTCTATTTTATTTATTTCTCTCCTATTTTCATATTTATTTCTATCATATCTGTGTGTTTTCGTGTGTATTTGTCCTTTCTGTCGGTAAAGGTTGACCCTAACGCGGTCAACTCTTTACCTGCGCACCCTTTTTTAGGTTTCTAGGTAGCGGCCTTCGGCGTACTATTGTTAGTTTTAATTTATTCTCCCCAGCCCCCCTACCGCTGGTAGGGAGGTTTGCCGCTAGGGTTCGCTAGGTTTTTACTTAGGAATTCTAGGCATTTGTTATATAAATAGGCGCTAGGTTTGCTAGGGAACCTAGGCAAACATTATATATTTATATATCTCATATTATCCCAAGTCCTCCAATGGACCTTGTTAACGCTCTTAGGTCATTTGCCCAGGTGCTCGCCGCGTCCGGCGTCAGCATACCCGATGACATACTAACGCAGGCCTTACAGGCATCTATCGCGTCCCCGGCCCCTCAGGCCTCAACCCCGGCCCCTCAGGCCCCAACCCCAGCCCCTCAGGCCTCCAACACCCAGACCCCTCAGGTCTTAAGCTCTCCCGCGTCTCCCGCCTCGTCCGAGATGGACTGCGAATCGGTCGCATCCTCTCACGTGTCGCGTCGTAAGCGTACCGCTCCCGGGAGTGACTCCGAACCCGCGTCTGATACGTCATCAGATGTTGTCACCTTAACCGGCTCTCCTGAGCCCGCGTTTCAACTCGTCGCCAAGCGCTCCAAGAAGCGCTCTAAGAAAGCTTCGGTATCTTCAATACCCGAGCCCTCCCCGGTGTCTTCAACACCAGCCCCCGCGCCGTTAAAATCGCTCGTAGTAACCGCGTCTCCGTCGGTCACATCTAAGCCAGCGACGCGCTGCGCTCCCGTCCCGTCGAAGCCTCAGCTCCCTCCGCCCGTCTTCCTGCGTGAAAAAGCGCGCTGGACCGCGGTTTCAAACTTGTGCAAAGTGCACAAAATTAATTATTTAAAAGCCGCCAACGCTGGCGATACAATCAAGATTCAAATAGCGACCGTCGACGACTTCCGCTCGTTTACCAGGTTACTCGGATTAAACCAAATCGCGTATCACACCTACGCCCTCCCGGAGGAGCGTAAGATCCGCGCAGTACTACGGGGCGTCCCGTTCGAACTCAGCAACGAAGACATCCTCGATGACCTTAAGTCTCAGGGTTTCCCGGTCACAGCAGTGCACAAGATGCACTCCAACCGCGGTAGGCGTTTTCCCTTAGCGTTGGTAATCCTGTCGAATACTCCCAACTCGAGGGAGATCTTTAGAGAGGCTCGCACAATTTGCGGACTCTCAAATATCTCCGTCGAGCGTCCCAACCCCCGTGGTCACCCTGGGCAGTGCCACCGCTGCCAGCTCTATGGCCACGCAGCGGCTAACTGTTCAGCTCCCCCCAGGTGCGTAAAGTGCCTGGATCCTCACTTCACTAAGGAGTGCACTCGCACTCCCGAATCCACTTCCCCCCCTGCCTGTGTGCTGTGCGGCCAGTCCGGCCACACAGCTAACTACAGGGGTTGCCCGCGCGCTCCGCGCTCCACCACCAAGAGGGTCGCGCCTAAACCGGCGCCGCCGCTCACTCCTGCCAACTTCCCGCCGCTGTGCAACCGGGGTCCCCCGGTCAGCCGACACCTACTCCGGCTCTGTCTTGGAGGCAGCGTCCGGCCGTTCCGCCTGCACCTTCCCGACCTATCCCAGCTCCCGTAGCTCCCGTAGGGCCGCGTCCTTCTCCGTCTTCCGCACCTCAGTCGTCGTTGGCTGAGGACATGAAGACCGTATTCGACGTTATTCAAAACGTCGATATTAACGAAATTTCCGTGCTCGCACGCAAACTGCGAGCCGCCCGCTCTCCTCAAGAGCGTTTATTTGCTTTAGCCGAGCATCACTCGCTCCTAAGTTCGTTGTAAATTCTTTTATAATTTATAAATTCGTAAATAATAAATTATAATGTCTAGACCCGCGAATCCCGCGTCCAGTCGTATTAAACCCAAGGGCTTATCCCTAGTATCTTTTAACGCTCGTAGCCTTAATACCAACCTTCCCGAGATTAAACTGTTCCTTCAGAACAAAGAACCTGACTTATTCCTTCTCCAGGAGACATGGCTTACTCCAAACCGCTCCAGGGGATTCGCTATACCTAAGTACGCGTTTATTCGTAACGATAGGCCCAACTCTGACGGTTTCGGCGGCACCGCTATATATTACAAAAGAGGCTTCCACTGCTGTCCTCTCCCTACCCCTCCTCTCCTCAACATGGAAGCCACTGTGTGTAGATTGGCTATGACTGGTCATCCGACCATCATCATAGCTTCAATCTACATACCTAGTGGTACCAGACCAATCCGCAGCGACTTTGAGGCCATTCTCGCCCTCGGCCATTCAGTCATTATGTTCGGAGACTTTAACTCCAAACATACTGACTGGACGTGCCTATCGACTAACACCAGCGGTATCGCTCTCCTCGACATCACTAACTCCCTTGACCTAGATGTCATATCCCCCGTCACTCCCACTCACTATCCCAACAACCCGTCCTACTCTCCTGACATCCTCGACTTTGCAATTATCAAGCGTATCAATCTTGACCTAAGGTCTATCGAACCGCTCGATGACCTAGGCTCCGACCATCGCCCCGTTTCCCTCGTGCTAGGACCGCTGAACGATAACGTCTCATCTCCTAAGACCTTTACCAATTGGAAAGGTTTTAAAAATACGTTAGTTTCAGCCTTAGAGGCTCCGAACTCTCCACTCGCGATCTCTCCCGAGCAATTAGATAGCCCGGAAAAAATCGATTCATTAGTAAATTCTCTCACTGATGCTATCAACTCAGCCATCAGTGACAACGAAAAGGTTGCTAAGCAAGGCAAACCCACGCTTCCCTTAGCCATTAGCAATCTTATTAAAGCTAAAAACGCGGCTCTCCGGAGAGCCAAGAAATATCCCACGCCCGCATATAGAACAGCTTCAACGTAAAGTTAGGTCTTGCCTCGCGGAACTCCGAGACGCTCAGATGAACGATCTCATGGCGAATATCTCTCCGTCCCACCAAGCGTACTATAGCATGGCCCGAGCCTTACGCGTAGACACCGTCTCTCACGTTCCTCCTCTCACTCGTCCCGATGGCACTACTGCCTTCGAAGTCGAAGAGAAAGCCGAATGCTTCGCCGACAGCATTGCCGCACAATGCTCGCCCAGCACGCAACCCGCGAATCCCACTCACATCAAAGCGGTGGAGGACGAAGTCCTTCGCAGAGACTCTCTCCCCATCACCGCCGACCCTGTCACAGTCTCTAATGACGAAATCTTGCTTCTCATTAGAAATCAAAAGTCCAAAAAGGCTCCGGGTGCGGATGGAATTTCCAACCACGCACTTAAGCACCTACCGCAACAGATGCTTACCTTGTTAGCTATCATTTTCAAAACCTGCTTCGACCATAGCTACTTTCCTAAAGCTTGGAAAGAAGCGACAGTCATAGGCATTCCCAAGCCGGGCAAACCTCTGAACGTCCCGGCTAATCACAGACCCATCAGCCTCCTCAAGGCAATGTCTAAACTTCTCGAGAGAGTCATACTTTCTCGAATGCGGAACCATCTGTTTCCAACGGATGGCGATCCTCTCATTATTCCCCATCAGTTCGGCTTTCGCGCTAAACACTCCTGCCCTCAGCAAGTCCACCGAATCGTCGAGTATATACTTGACGGTTTCTATCCGCGTCGTTATAAAACAGTCGCGGTTTTCTTTGACGTAGCCAAGGCTTTCGATAAAGTCTGGCACAGCGGTCTCGTTTATAAACTCTACAAGATAGGCTTACCGGATCGCCTAGTCAGGATAATAGCGTCGTTTCTCAAAGACCGTACATTTCGATTTAAACACGAAGGCACGCTTTCTGCACCTCGTCCCATAAAGGCTGGAGTCCCTCAAGGCTCAGTCCTCGCCCCTCTGCTGTACACCGTGTACACCAACGACATTCCCATCCCGCCGAAAGGCGTCGAACTCGCCCTCTTTGCTGACGATACCGCACTCTATACCAAAGGCCACGGTGTTCGGCGCCTTGTAACCAGACTCCAAAAGGCCGTAAACGCCCTTGGTGCATGGTTTCAAGAATGGCGCATCGATGTGAACCCTGAAAAGAGTTCTGCGATGCGCTTCGACCACAAACGCCGTCGTCCCGATGGCGATCCCCACGTTCGAATGTTAGCCAATCTTTGCCCACGCCAAACCCTCCCTCCTGCACAAACTGCAGGTAGTTCAAAACCTCTTTTGCCGCCGGGCCACAGGCGCACCGTGATACGTGAGTAACGCGGACTTGCATAGAGATCTTGAACTGCCTACAGTACAACAATATCTCAAAACACTCTCTGAAGCGTTCTTCAAACGCTCCGAAACCCATCCCAATCCTCTAGTTCGTGATTCTGTCTCATATGCTACTCCTGTGTTAGACTCGAAGTTCAAAGTCGCTAGGCCTAGAAATGCGCAAGCGTACTCATCCACCAGACTGTCACGCGATCTCGAGGCCCTTCTGGCCGCAAATTCTAATTCTAACGTAAATTCTAATTCTAACGTAAATCCTAATACTAACGTAAATGCGAGTTAATTCAATTTTATTTTGCAATTTTTTAATTTTTGTTTTAATTATTGATTTTCATTTTGAGCACCTTCAGTGCTACGTATTCACCTTCAGTGCTTTGAGCACCTTCAGTGCTATGTAATCCCAGCGGGTGACCCCTTCTGGGCCCCGCTAGCGCGGCCTCTTTCTCCAATTGGCCGTCGCTCAGATGAAGGCTGAGTGGCAAAAATGCACGAGCCGACAGGGGGTTTTTAGTGGGTATGGTCCTGGTAGGCGTCGGGACGAGTCCCACATAACTTTGGAATCGCGCCAGAGTATGCGTCAGGGCATTTTTATCCTCCTGCCCTTCCCGCGGAGGGGAACAAAAAAAAAAAAAAAAAAGATTTAATTAAATAGCATGTTCTTATAAATATATCTCTTGAAATTAACAATACTTTTTAAACGGTGAACTAATTTCAAAATCAAGCTTACCGTTATACACCACTGAATGTCCGAATTTAACGTTCGTAAATAATCAGGGAAAAGCCCGAAAATATTCAGTTACTTTATACTTAGGTACTGAAGTTCAATTACTATAAAAACTTCCAATAAAATATTTTTCTTTTCAAATAACTTCCATGTAAAGTTTTTCATCTGCTACAATTCTATGTAAGAAGATGTATTTTTATATTTTTTATACCAACATATTTTTCAATTATAATAATTCATAGAAATAAGTATTTGTTTTTTGGTATAAATTGAATTGAAAAAAAAACATAAAAATAAACATACCTACACGCAGTATACTCATGAAATTTGTTTTTCTGTAGTACATGAATAATATATTCAATCGAATGTAATCCTTCAAAGGAACCAAAGCTTTCATACTAATTGAAAATAGGATTCTAAGCTTTAGTTTAAGTTGGGATGATCAACCCACTCACAATGAAGTTCATCACCGAGAGTAAATAAAGTAGGTACATAGCTTTCATTATTGAAATTATCAGCCAGGCGGCACAGTGGCAGTAGTCTTGCCTAATACGCAGGAGGTCCCAAGTTCGAGTCCTGGTAAGGGCACTCATTTGTGTCACGAACACAGATGCTTGTTCTCGGGTCATGGTTGTTGATATAGATATGTATGTTTATTCTGGGTTCTTCCCCAGTTTGCTGTATAGGTCATTCAGAAGACAAACACATCTTACCGTGGGCTCATACAATTGGTGTGGTTGTCTAAGGATTTATTATTATTAGGTCCTTACATATGAAATTGGCATTTTGTCGTACTGGCCACTTTGGTCTGTATTATCTCCTCTTTGGTTAAGAATTCCAATTTAAAATTTATACAGTTTAATTATAATTTATAATTTTAAATTTATATTATTCATGCGATTGTGTTTCGAAAATCGTAATTTATTTGTTTTTTTCCTCTTTTGGCTTTTTTTTTTGCGTCTCTTAGTTAACAAAATGGAAAACTTGAAATACCGCGTAATTTACGAGTACGAGTTCCACCATGGCATCAGTGCTGCAGAAATGGCTCGAAGTATTAATCCGTATGGCGGTGTTGTCGCAAAAGAAACACAGTGCGTTTTCGGTTCCAACATTTTTTGCTCCAACAGATTACCATTTTTTTATTTGGATAACTTCTTGCAAGGGAAAAATTCATCTCTAATGGGGCAGTCCAAAGTGCCTTCAAAGATTTTATTGATTCCCGTCCGAATGTTTTTTTTAGTAAAGGGATCAATGAACTACCTCTGAGATGGCAAAAGTGCATAGATAGCAATGGTACATACTTTGATTAAATAAATATAATATATTTCTTTAAATTGACTCTATGTTCCTTTCTTACAAAACGCCAATTTCATATGTAATGACCTAATATTATTTTTATATTCGGTTTCTTACTTATGCCAGAAAGAAAACCAGTTTTCAGTGTCGGGAATACTCGGGAACCTCAGAAAAGGTTATTTAGTAGACCTTTGCAGGTATTATTTTAAATCCATGATTTGTATACATATGCCGCTGTGTTATTTTAAATTATTTATATTGCCTTTGCGGTCTGCAACCACTTTGCTATATTAATATTTATTTTAATGGAATGAATGAAATTCTGTTGTAGTGATTATAAAACATGGGTAAAAGGTAAAAATACTACAACTAATGACGGGTGTTTTTTTAAGAGCTTGACAACTTTAAATAGTAATACAAGACAAAATATTGTTGGATTGAATTATTTATTATCATAATCTGCTAGATAATTTCATGGCTATTAGTTTTTAAATATGATTTCCGGCATATACCCGCCGCGGCTAGGAGTTACATTGTCCATTCGATCAGTCCAATTTTTCACTACTTTTCCAATAAATCTGGCCCTGTGGCTTCAATGGTGGCTTTAATATTGGCTTCCAATGCTTCAACAGTTGCTGGTTTGTCAGCATAAACCAATGATTTATCATAAACCCGTAAAAAATTATCAAGAGGCTATAAGTCGCACGAACATGGGGGCCAATCAACAGGAACACTTGTGGAAATAAAGTTGTCTCCAAATTGAATATGCAATAAATTGATGGTTAAGCGCGCTGTATGGTAAGTTGCACCGTCTTGTTGGAACCAAATGTCGTCGATGTTTAGCTGATTAATTTTTGGAATCGAGCAGAGAAAAATTAGTGCGCAAACGATTAATAACCGTAAAATTGACGAATTGCTCTATGAACTTCACGAACAGATTTATTTTTTCGAAGTAAATTTTCACAATTAGGAAACGTTGTTCTGGTGTTAAACTATTCATGATGAATTGTCAAACTTTACTGAATAGAAATGGCAACACAGTTTGCCATATACAGCTATCAAACCATAGACAACAACTATCGAAACTTCTCATGCAGCTAAAAAACACCCATTATAATCACTAGAAAATCACACCTGTTTTGTGGCTCAAAGTCACTTAGTAAATCTGTTAAGGAGCGTGGACCCATAAATCAAAAATATACATCTGTTCTTCACATAAATGACTAATTTTAAGGATTGGGACCAATGAGTAAGGGGTTTTCAAGGAATTTTCAATGTTGTCCTCAATTTTACTTGTAATAACGTGTTATCTTCAAAAACCCAGTAAAATGAAGCTTTGCAAAATTGTTGGATTTAATTTTAATCGTTTGCCCAATTTACTATAATTTTTCATGAAATATATAGCCATTTCTACTGTTCTATTCTTAGTGTTTCTTAAATCACACTCCAATAAACGCCAGACATGCTTACTTCAAATATAACACGTTTATTCCGAGTTAATTTCGTATATGTAATAAAAGAGAGAAAACCCAATATTATATTAGGTATGAGGAAATAACATATCTATTAACTAATGGATATAGTGCCTCCATGACAAAAGATATGGTACCGCGCCTTAAGCCCACGCAAACAGTATTAAGAAAGATAAAAAGGAATACAAAGAGAAGGTTTCTTGTTTGTTTAGAAAAACATTATTGTACGTGTGGTTAATTTAAAAACGAACGTGAAAGCGTTTAATTAAATATTGTGAACTTCATAAGTTTACTAGTTAAGTTTATAAGTTTATAAAATTAAGTTTATAAGTTAACTTTATTTTTAACGTCGGTCTTTGTTTAGTAATTTCAAGTGTAGATTTTAGTCTTTTAAGTTTTTCAAAATGAATCACAAGTTATTTTTAAAAGATTATTAAAAATGCTCAGATAGATGTCCTTTTGAGATTGTTTTATTACAAATAGTTGCCTTGTATATTCTAAGATAACACTTATTTATTTTTAAGAGAATACCCCAAACTCAAAAATTGAATAAACCAGTACATGTTTTGTTACACTTTAAAAAATATTAATAAGCCTTTTGATACCCATTTAACAATTTATTGATGTGCAAGTTTTAAGAGTTATGAATATTAGAAAAACCTTTGCAATATCAATGTATTTGACAGAAATGATAATTTAGTAAATATTATATATGGTGTCGATTTGTACTCATCATAAAATCATATCAGAAATGTCACAGATGTCATAGCCAGCAAACGAGCACGCGACCCATCTGATGGTGTGGCATCCGCAGCCTTGGTCTCTTGGAATCGTAGGTGTTTTATTTATTAACAGAAATTGTGATTACTATATCGCCTAATGATGCGTTGCCGACCGCAGGCCTCACCTGGATTAACCCTAGTTCCAGTAATTGCATTGACTGTTCTTTCCCTTTAACGGGAACACAAACACGTAAACGTTATTATTATATCGGCCAAAATAGGAAGGACGCGTTGCCGACCCCAGGAGGAAGGTCTACGCATTTTTCTTGAAGGCCTGCATATCATAATTGTGCGGAAAGACCGTTAAAGAAAGTTTGTTCCAGAGCATCAGAGTACGAGGTAGGAAGCTCCGCGTAAAGCTTAGTGTATTGGACCGCCAATTATCCCAATGCAGCAGAATGGAATTTAAAAATATGGCAGGTAGTACGTGGCGAAACAAAGCGGCTGGTGCCCACAATACTCTTCATCTCGCAGGAATTTCTTTACGAGTACATATACACAAACGAACGCACAATCAGAGCTTTCCTATTCAAAATAAAAGTATAGTATCAATGGATAAGCAGAACACATTTTGCCCGCGTACGTTTACATCAAATTTCGGTCAACGAATCCTGCAAATTGTTCATGATTTAATTATTAAGATGACTCCCAAAATTACATAATGCTTATTTTAAAACGAGACGCTTGATATAATATAATATAATATATAATATGTTTATTAAAGATGTACTTCTTAAATAAATAATGTGAGTCTTCCAATGTGGAATCAAAACTATATAGAACAGTTATGTGTTTTTAATAGTTGTTATGTCTTTTAAATAATAAGTCGATAGCCGCTTACAACAGAACACGGGCTGTAATGAAATTTTTCGCCTCTAAAAAATGGTAAAATAGTATTTTAAACAACCTTCAGTACGTTCAGAAAGTACAAGTAAATAAACTAGTTTTAACTAATTCTTACCACAAACTATTGAATTAAGTCTAAACTGAGACATAACAAAGTCAAGATTCAGCATATATTTAGCAAATTACAGTCAGATCAATAACTCGTCAATTTATTACATTATATTCCAAATAATTATGACAATTTAATTTCTAGGTAATCAAATTTGGTGTATGTTGAATTCAGCGATTTCTTTAGTCCGGTGGCAGAAGTGTCCAATGAACCTTGTGTAATATGTGCTAACTAATTTATATACTTAAATATTTTGTTTCATCTTTTTCTGAGTGAGTATTTTTAAAGACTTTAATAATGATTTTTTTAAATAAAAAAGAACAATTTTGATGGGTACGTGACCTAAGTTATACTCTACCCTTAATTAAATCCCAAAACCTAAGAGGGACATACTTTTATGTGTAGAATATGTTTGTTTTATGATTTTGGTTTACAAGTCAAGCTTTAGTTTTTGTCTAGGTATGTTTATTCTGAGCTTTTCTCCAAAATAATATGGCCCTGAAATTAGTTTGGCTATAGCAATATTGTCAATATTTAAAGTCATTTAAAATTACACAGGTTTATCAAAAATAATTTTAGAAAATTATTATTTTAGTAGGTTATTCTGGGGCAGGCGTATTTCTTCATATTTTCTGCGAATTTTATACTTTCAGTTCCTTTAATAAACAATAAATATCCTCGTTAATTATCATTAAGATCTTTTGTACATTTTAAATGATTCCTTATGATTTTTCTACAGCTTTACCAATTTTTTATACCTAATCAAAGACACTTACTAATTACTGTTGTCACTTTGTCTGTACTTTAATTTAGGTCATAAAAGTTGTTATAATTACGCCTATTGACAGTTTTGTGTAAATGTATTTTGCTGTCCCTGTTTTTATATTTTTTTGCAAACTAAAGCAATTGCAACGTGAAATATTCATAAGCATTCAATGACCCCGATTTAAAACGCTATAAAAGGAAATGCTAGTTTGATGACTATGAAGTAAATAACTTCCATTTTTATTATTTCATATTCAATTATTAAGTATATTAAATTAACAGGAAAGTATTATTACGAGTATGTGTTGAAATTACCTTTGTTATATGAAAATACTAGAAAGTGAATCTGTATCAAGCGGTCTCTTAAAGTCAAATTATTAAAATCTTTGAAAGATTTATATCTATGCATGTCAAAATAAATATGTCTAGTCTCCGTAGCTTATAAATCTACAAAAATTAAAACCAAACAGAAACACGCGAGAGTTGAACTGACATAGTCCAGAATCAAAATTCTCCTACCAGGAATCGCAACAAACCAAATACACCACTATCCCGGAAGTGGTGGCGGCGCTGCGTAAAAGCATGAAACGTTCCAAATTAAAATCTAACAATATGTTACATAAAATCTTAAATAAAAATGATCAAAGCTAAATAATAAAAAGTACTAATGATCTGTTATACATTTCTGTAATATTCAAAGACCGTTGTTTTTATTTGGTAGAACATCATGAATAAGCCGTTTTAAAATTTATTTAATTAAAAGAGACCTGCTTGTAAAAACTAGAGGCTTCCTTTGAGAAGCTATTGTATTGTGTCTCGTGGTCGGCTGTTAAAGTGGGGTTGAACCTATGTAGACACTCTTGTAGTCCCTCCAACGGGTTCCTACGGGGATTCAAGCTGGTACAGCAATCCACAACATGGAAAGCCTCAACACACAACAAATATGAACATTAGCTGATAATAAGCATGTTTTAACGAGTCTCTCGAAAAATTTGTATAATAGGTTTTTATAATACTTTTATAAAATTTTATCCTTTTTTATGCTACTTCATTTTGTATCCTCTATTTAAAGGCAAAGTAGGACCGTAATAATTGTTTTAAGACTAAAATTAGTAAATATGCAGAGCACCTTTTTGTGAAGCTTATAGACCTGCCTAACGCCCTTGACACTCTAGATTTTAAGGTTCAAATCCTCCTTACGTTTCACTGTCCATCCTCAAATTCAAAACATACAACTTACTCGTAAGAATTTGAAATGAAAAATCTCTATAAAAGGTTATTTAATTCTTGACATTACCGGTTCTGCTTTCAAAATGATAGAAATAAGCAAATTATATTACCGGTTCTGCTTTCAAAATGATAGAAATAAGCAAATGTAGACAATTTATATTTAAAAACTATATTTACTTTATCCTAATCTTTATCCTTAAACATGAATAATTCAATTACAGAACATGGATACAAATAAGATAAAAGACGGGACTCAATTAGGATTACCTCCCATGGAATTGGCTGAATCGAAAACGATCGACGGTGAGTATCCGGATCCGGTACATGATAATATATGAATGATTGATCATATTTTTTATATTTCCGCTCAACTAAGCTTTATGCTAGGAGCCATTTTTATTCAATTTTTTCCAATACATTAACCTTATACTTTGGTATTCAAATTGCTCAAAAACCTTTGTGATTTTTGAAAGTATGTTTCTTCTGGAATACGTTGGGGATATTGGATTGATTGGTTTAAAAAAATGGAGGGGGTTCAACTAATTTCTTCTTTGAAGTTTTTTAATGGTTCTTCATATCTACACAAACCATAAGTCCTATAAAATATGTATGAATGTTTCTATGGTTCAACTTTTATATTATCGTGTATTAACAGTATTAAAAATTATGATAACTATTTTTCGTGTCATGTCTTTTATTGCTTTATATCATTTTACGTGTTACGGAATAATGTTATTTCAATAAAACAACTTTCTCTATTAAATAGATTTCGTTGAAATTCTACTTAAGTGTTGAAGTACTGTTTTTAAAGCATTACTTCTATTGAGCCTTATAAAAGAGCTTCGAGGAATTTATTCTCACATTTTTTTTTATTGATAAAGGAGTTGATGTTTGCCTTCTATTTCACCTGATGTGAAAGTGACAACGAAGACGAAGGTGTTACATGACTATCCACGAGAAACCTACTCGCATTTCCTTTAGGAGACAGTACTTTGTCAGCCTTTTGTCTCACAGGTTATTCCTAGTACGCTAGGTACGAGAAAAATCAGAAACGTATCTGTTGAAACGTTTAACTATTTAAAATGTATGATCAGGATAAACCAATGTATCCTTTTAATTTATCAAAAATCTTTGAAATCCATTATGTTGGTAAACATGTTTTAATTAGGATGTTTAAATGGGATACGGAATTTCTCTAAAATATGTGTAGGTGTATGTGTTTTTTTTTAAACCATTTTCACAAATATTGCGAATTTCGTTAAAAATACATTTTTTTTTCAGGGCAAAATAATTTTACTTTAAAACAATATCTTTATTTTTTAATACTCAATTTCACAAAATTGGTGCTACTGTTTATGGTTGCTATGACATTTTATTATTTCATAGCCAAGCAACTTTACTATACTGGTAAGATAACTGTTACTTTATTTTATATTAAAATATACTTGAAAAAATAAATAATAGTAATTCATATTTTTAGGAAACACAAAAACCACTGAAATATTTGTAGTAAGCAATTTAAATGAAAGTAAAAACTTAACAGCCACCAATGGTGACGTAGAGATTGTCGTTCACCTAAATAATGTTACCTCACATTACGGCAAACGGAAAAAAAGGGACATTCACATCGACAGTGATACGTTTGACGAAAAAAGTAATGTAATAGAATTTATGACAGAAGAACAAATGACACGAGCAAGGGAAATAATTCTGAAACATGATAAAATCTGCAGTCGCCACAACCAAGAACAGGTGTGCAGAGATTTGGTAATGAAGTTGAAAGCTATTATTAATAATGATAAAAATGTTAAACCAAGGCAAAATATCATGAATAATCAAAATACAAATCGCAATTGGCAAGATCGAACACCTGAAGATCAAAATAATAATTTGCGTCCCATTGAGAAAGATTCTGATCATCATCATAAAATTCCTGAACATTTAAGACAGAAACAACCAATCAGAGTAACAGACGCATGCGCTCTGGCTCGTATACTGAAACACATTCCTCACATTCAAGGTATTTCAGTACATAAAATATTAATTTTGAATTAATAACAATAGTATTATACTAATTTACATATATTTCTGCAAATAAAATAACAGCTTAAGAGGTGCTTGCATGGCTTTCAAACAACCCTTGACAAAAAAATTACTCTTTAGATATCTAAGATTTGTTGGATACTTGCCCTTAAATAACTTGTAAATTCATGTTTATTTATTTTATTTCGAGGTGTGGTGTATGATGGAACGTCATATTTAGAACAAAATCATCGTAGAAATCCACCAATACACAGGTTCGTATTTATTTCTTTTTTAAGTAACCATCGCTTATACATTAAAAGTTAGATTTGGTTCATACATCTATTTACCTTTTTTTAATTTAATTTCAAACTAACATTAAAACCAGAATTTCTTTCATTTCAGGTTCATTCCGGATGCTAATGCAGCTTCCTCAGATGGAACAATTGTTGTAAAACCTTCTTTAAGGTAAACTATTCGTTAACTTTATTAAACATTTACTTTATATGTACCATTATTTTTTTATCTGTTCAAATTTACAAACCTTTGTGCAAGAAAAATCTCTACAAAAGATAACGTGAAGTAATGTCCGTACACGATCTACCTTTTTTGCAGCTATTACAAATTTCAGTTGTTGTAACTGTATTGATTTCTCTTTCGAGAGAAGTAAGAAATTACCTTACCATCACTTTTTTTTTGTTTCGGGGTTGGGGAAATGCATTAAGCATACCACCCGGGCGCAGTGGGCACCCGAGTGAGACTTCCGTATAGGCTAATAAGACCCACGGTATATCCAATAAAAACCCCCCATCTACTTTCTCGCCGCCTTGTGACGGGGTTACGGGAACGCTTTCGCACACAACCGTGACCCCGCCGGCGGCAGCCATCCACAAGCGGCTCCATCGCGAAAGCCCGAAGGCCCTCCAGAAGGTAAGGTGCGTCTCCCTCCTCGGCCTCCACCAGTACTGTAGCAGACTCCCCCCGAATCTGCTAATAGGAGGCCATGGATACCAGATAACTGGTACCCGGTGGCCAATCAGGTCTGTGGTTCTGCCACCAACCACACCTCGGCCGCAGAGGATAGGGCAAGCGGCGCACCAAAATACCGACATGCCTCTTCCTCTGCGGCCCCGCCAGCTCGCCGGGGGTAGGGAGAGTGTCGCACCGTAATACCAACACGCCTCTCCTCCTGTGCGATCCCTCCACGGCCGCAGAAGATATGGAGAACGGCGCACCGTAATACCGGCACTGCTCTTCTTCTGCGGTCCCACCTCCATGCGCGTCTACCCACCGCTCCCAGCTGGCTTAACAAGCCCTCCTCGGGCCAGCCGGCGGCCCAAACAGGCCGGCCCTGGTTGCCTCTTAGCTTCACCGTGGGTGACCAGTCCACGGTTACTAAGCCCTCCCGCCATGACAAGGCGGGCAACCATCGGGGGGTACCACACTGCAAAAGAAAAAGCAGACCTCTTTGGTAATCTTTTTGCAGACTATTCACGTCTAAATAGTCAAGGTAAAGTCCCACCCCAGTTACTTCAGTTCGGACCCAAAATGGGTACCGTACAGATTCGCCAAAAGAAGGTTCTTAAATGCTTGCAGAATTTAGACGCGAACAAAGCCAGTGGCCTCGATGGCATACCTGCAGTTGTAGTAAAACACTGCGCAGCCGAGTTGTCTCCCATACTAACGTGCCTGTATCGACTCTTTTTGGAATCCGGAAAGGTCCCTAAATCCTGGAAGCTGGCTAACGTGCAACCATTCCAAAGAATGGAAGCCGTGCAGATCTTTTGCAAGACCTATTGCAATCACCTCCATACTTTGCAAAGTTATGGAGCGTGTATTGAACAATCGTCTCCCGGCATACCTTGAGTCCAACGAGCTCCTTAGTGATAACCAATATGGCTTTCGCAGTGGACGCTCGACTGGAGATCTTCTTGTGTATGCCACTCACTTATGGAGTGAAGCCTTGGAAGGTCACGGTGAAGCTGTGACCTGTGTATCCTTAGACATTTCCAAAGCTTTTGATAGAGTCTGGCATAATGGTCTCTTGAGTAAGCTTCCAGCATACGGAATACCTAAAGGGCTCTGCGACTGGATATCTGATTTTCTGAGGGAACGGTCAATTCGAGTAGTCTTAGACGGCTGCTCTTCTGACCTAATGGCATTTAATGCCAGGGTACCTCAGGAATCTGTTCTCTCTGCAACGTAATTCTTGCTGCACATTAATGACCTGCTAACCCCAGGCATTATTAGTTACAATAATGACAGCACCGTTGTAGAGAGAAACATGTCCAATGCGCGAGCAAGTCGTCAAGAAATCCGGGCTTTGAGAGAGTCCATGATTGAGCGGATGGATTTGGCCTTAAAGTAAGTGTCCGATTGGGGCGAGTCCAACTCGGTCAAATTTGACCGGTCAAAAACACAGGCGTGTTTATTCTCCGCGAAAAAGATCAGTTTTGACCTAACGCCCACTTTCCAAAATGTTTCTGTATCCTTAACCGACCACCTAGGGCTTCTGGGCGTAACTATATCGTCCCAACTAAACTTCGGGCAACAAATTGTGTCCATGGCTCAAACTGCTTCAAAGAAGTTGGGAATCATCTCGAAGGTCCGACGGTACTTCAGCCCTGAACAGCTACTTAATTTGTATACAGCTCAAGTTCGATCTTGTATGGAGTACTGTAGCCACCTTTAGGATGGTTCTGCAAAGTATCAACTAGAAGCGATGGACGCAGTTGACCGAAGAGCCCGAAAAATTATTAACAACTTTGACCTCACCACAAAAAAATTGCAAAGCCTCGACCATCGTCGGAAAGTTGCCAGTTTAGCAGTCTTCTACAGATTACATTTTGGAGAGTGCGCGAATGCTCTTTTTGATCAGGTTTGACCCACACCCTTCTTGCATCGGACTACTAGACGCAGACAGACCTTCCATCCCTTCATGGTAGATATCCCAAGTAGTCGAACCAAACGCTTCGATAGTTCCTTTTTGGTGCGGGTCGCCAATGTGTGGAATGAACTGCCTGCGTCTGTTGTAACAGAAAACTTTAGTCCTAGTTCTTTCAAGCGTCGACTGAATAGGTATCTCGTGGATAGACGTGTAACACCTTCGACTTCATCATCACTTTCCATCAGGTGAGATAGAAGACAAACGTCTAATCCTTTTTCAATAAAAAATAAAAAAAATCTTACCATCACTACGCTTACCACTAGCTTGGAAATTTGTTATATAAAACTGGTAATAAACTAACTCTGTTGAAATTTTTGTAATACTTTGAATTTGAATTAATTTGCAGGTTAGTCCCACAACCCGAGACACCATTTCAAGAGACTGAACATCAAGAGCAACCAAACAAAATGCACCCGCAAGATCTCAATATATTCGTAAAGTATTTTTCTTCCCTTTTACCGTAAGTATCATACGACATTTGGTTTAACTTACTTCAAATATATACTTTTGATAAACTTGCTATATAAATTATTTATCTATTATTTCTAGTAGTTAACAATAGTGGTCTTTCTTATTATCCGAAATCTTTATCATAATTGTAGAAACTTAGTGTTTGGCTTTTAACTGGGATCTCTTATTTATTGATTTCAGGTCACATAACACCACCACTCAATCCACTACAAAAGAGCGAAATGCCGACTGTAAAATGGGCGAAATTGCTTGTCATACAACTGATACTTGTGTCAAAGAAGCCCAATGGTGTGATGGTAAAGTTGACTGCCTGGACTCCAGCGATGAACTCAGTTGTGATTGCAAATCTAGAATTGATAGATCGAGATTATGTGATGGATACTTCGATTGTCCCCTTGGTGAAGACGAAATGGGATGCTATGGTGGGTACCTTTGAACTTAGGTATAAGTTGTAAAAACGAACTTTCAAGGTGTATCAATTTCTGTCATTAAATAGAAAAATTTGTGTAAAAAAAATATATATAGATATAATAAAATCGGATATCATTTTAGTGTAGTATTTATTATTTTACAAAGTAATATGTGTATTATTTGTCGTAAGCAAACTCATGTATGTTACACAAATAACACGGCTTCGAATATGCGTAGAAGATTTGTGTTAAAGTGTTTGAATAATCTAAATCAGAAAATATGCAATAATCTGTTTCAATACACTCAGAGAATTCATCTTTATTATATAAAAGACTTCACAATATTGACAAATGCATTTAATAACGAGTTCAATATTACGTATGCCTATTTTACATTGGTAATAATTCGAACAATGCAAATACTTGTGATATTTAACCCCCGTAGGAGTGATACAAGTATAAAAAGCCAAAATAAAATTGTCATTTAATTTATTCAGGTTGTGACGAAAAATCCTTCAGTTGTGAAGATATCGACGATAATTCCCTGAGCACTTGCTTCACAAAGCAGCAGAGGTGTAACAACGTACTGGACTGTCCAAATAGAAGAGATGAGTTTGCTTGCACGATGTTGGCGCCTAGTATTCATGAAAAACCGGTAAGTTAATGCAATCGGTTAAATACGTCATTTTCTTTACTTTTTTCGGTCATAATTAATAATACTTTAATTTAAAAAAACCCAAGTGAATCGTTTTAATATAATATAATATACATAATATGGCGTGTACGGTAGATTACCGGTAGAGTGTTTTACCAACTGAGTGAGACAGCTAACAGTAATGTTAAAATTAGATAATAATTTTTTTGTGGAAACTGAAAATGCTAAATCCGTTGTAAAACTTATTTGCCATAAGGAAGGTATGATAGCCTATTTTATCCAGCGGTAACGTGGTACTTTATCCAGAAATTCCACCGCATCAGGACCTCTAAGCAGTTATAAATAATTAACTTCTATTTACCAATAAATAAAATATACTCATTAAACTTTCTTGTTTTTCAGTTTAGAAGTTAGTATTCAACAAGTAGAAGTTATTATATTAAAGTTTTTTCAATTTCAAACCAGGTTTTTGCAATTTCAAATACGGAGGGATTCCTACTTAGGAATTACAAAGGAAACTGGTATCCGGTCTGTCGCAATCCGTACCTTTGGGCTCATGACGTATGCCGAAGAGAAACTGGCTTTGTTATAAGGTACGTTTATTTATTGGATATTCATTGGATAGTTATTAAATGCATGCAAAATAAAATTTCAGATGGCTTGGAAGACTGCTAGCAATGTTGAATAAGTCAATGGAAGGGTGGTTCAATTAACATCAGAAGACTAACCTGTCTTTACGCAATCTAAACGATGTGTCAATAATTCCATATAATTTGTAATATGATATATTTTAAATAAGTCTGACCGTATTTAGGTGTGTAGCACAACGTAAGGTTAATCCTTAATTACTCGCACGAAGAAAATTACACAACCGCTCGTACGGTGTCCCCAACGTCTCAAACGCGACGTCTCGGATGACCGAAATTGTGGGAATTTGTAGTGGACTAATCATGACTGATATAAATATATTTTATTACATCTGAAATTTTGTTTTCTTATGACCGAAAATTTCTCGTAAAATTAATTTTCTCAAATTCTTTATTTATACTTAAAAGTAGTTAAAAAAAAACTCTAAAACATCGATTTAAAAAAAAAGGTTTAATACGATTTTTTTTGATTTCAGACCACCATTCATACAAATAGCACCCATTACTCATTCGAAAAATATTCAGTTTTTGAACACTGATTCTGGTGGACTTATGCATCTGAGTAACTCTTGTTTCAACTCTACAGCAGTTCATGTTACTTGTCCTGATATTTTATGTGGCACCAGGGATCTGTCAGGAGCTCAATTGCTTAAAGAGGTATGTAATACAGCTCTGTCTTTATCAAGAAATCTTTAAATAGTTAGGTTTGCTTATTGTTTTTGGGTATTTTCTTGTTTGTTGTGATATTTTTGTTTATTTATGCAATTTTAAGTTCAATTATTGCAGTAATAAGCACGATTTATAACTATTTGAAAAAACTACTGTAAATTACTATTCTGATTAAAACTAAACCTATTATAATCTTCATCAGTTCCAGTTTAATAACTGATATTTTGTAAAATAAATTGCTTGACTTACACTTCCGAAAATAACAAAAAAAAGTTAAATTTGCGTAATAGGCCCCTTTATTTTATTTATTAAAATGGCCATTTTCTTCTAACTCATGACTCTATTTTAACCTCGCACCAGAACGATGCCATAGAAAGCCACCTATTCGGAAGAAACAAGCGATTCCTACATCCCCTTACCACATCCGACAAGAAAGAGTTTGTAAGACAGAAGAGACTCCAAGCAAGAGTAGTAGGAGGAAAGCCGAGCGAACCAGCGTCCTGGCCATGGATAGTAGCGTTATATAGAGACGGCACTTTTCACTGTGGAGGAGTTATTTTAACTCAGAATTGGGTCATGTCTGCAGCTCACTGTGTGAAAGAGTAAGTTAAAAATTGTAGATTTGTATATAAATAGTAACACTACGCGTTATATAACACGTACACTATACGGTATTTAAAAACACAGTGACTTTACTCAAGTATTATTGGTTAAAATACTTGAATATGTTTTTCTTGAATTTAGAAAGATTTGCTTATAGAATTGAAAGTGATCGTTTTTTTAAATGAAATTCTTAAACAAAGTATTAGGTATCAATTGATTTGCAGAGAATATAATTATGTCTACATAAAAGAATAACATCTTAGTTTATTAGTATCAAACCCTATATCATTTACTATTTAATTACATAACGTATTTTGAAGTTGATCCGTTCATATTATGTGAAAACAATCTACACAAGATGAAACCATTGATGATATTAAAACAAAAAAGTAATAACTATAAAACTGTGTATAAAACAGTTTATTACCTTGCTTATCAATTGCAGCGTAAACGAATTAAATTTGATAGAAAAAATTTACAGAATGCCAGTCAAAGATCCGTTTCAAAATGATTGACCGACAGTAAACATCGTATCAACAGGTGTTATCTACAAAATAAAGAGAAAGGTTTTTTTTCTGCAATAATCTAAACTCTGAAAGTAGTATCTACTTAACCAACAAAGAGTCATTATAATCAACTTTACCAAGCAACATTATTCATTTAAAAACAAACCCGAAGGAATTACGAGCTACGCGGGTGAACCGCGAGAAACAGTATTTCATAGGTAATATTACGAGGTTGGAACAGAAATGGACGAAATAATCTAGTTTTAGAGTGGGATACTTTAATTAAAAAGTGTAACCGACAACAGCGATCTAGTTGTGGCTTAATGTGTTGTTATGGCAGTATGCTTGTATCATATAGAGTGTAAGGAATTCACTTTGCTCTTAGTTTTTCCAACTTAAGAATTCCAATGCAATTTTAGCTAGCTAGGTTAGCTACTAGTATTAGGTTAGTAATGTTATAATATACATAATAATGTTAGTAATGTATGCTTGCCACCACTTTTTTGGTGGCAAGCGTACATTTTTGGACATCTTGAAGTAATGTCCATAAGCATATGCCTAAATTGTTTGCATGAGATCTACCACTCCAGCAGTGTGCAGTGTGAAAACTGCCTTAGATAAAAACATTGTAGTCAAAGCTATGTGTTTCTACCTCTCTTCCACTAAATAGTAAATTATTACCTTGGTTTAAACTAAGTACTAACTGTAAATGTTACTTCACCTTATTGAATAGTTAAGATTTTAATACAAATATTCAAAAGTATTTCATGTAAAGATTTGTTTTCTGTGTCTTTTTTAAGGTAACCTTATAAACTTTTCGTTAGATTAGTAAAAATGCCAAATAATAAGGTTGTTTATGTAGAAAATGTTAAAGCTGAAAAAGGATAGAAAATTTCGTCATAAAACTAGGTTTTGGCATTTATTTATTTTAAAGTCGTAGAATTTATTCAATTTGGGCTTTAAGGTGTCAAACAAGTTTTTTATTAAGATAACGCTGCTATATTAAACAGAACCTGCACCTCATTTAAAGAAATGTCTATGAATAAAACTTTTATTTTCTGATAATTTTTTTATTTAGACGCTAAAATTGTTAAAATTTCGATTATCGTTTCACGTTTTGTCTTTCAACCACAAGTGTTGGTATTAAAATATCAGATTAAGATAAATAGATTTTCCGTATTATTCAATGTGCACTTTGAACGAATTCCCTAATAAATGAAAAAGAAAATTCAGACCTTTAATTATTAATAATAAAAAAGATTTTTTTTAGTTATAAAAATAAAATTTACTAAAACATTGGTGTAATTCATGTTCCAAAGAGGTTCTAACTCGAGTTTCTCTTCTATAGGAAAGTACCAGCCAACTAAACTTCATAACGTTTTCTATTTTGTCACGTTAATAACTTCAAACCAATTCACTACAGGTTCTGGGACTATTACTACGAAGTCCAAGTGGGTATGTTACGTCGATACTCATTCTCGCCTCAAGAGCAAAACCATCTCGTTACCCACATAGTTGTCAACCAATATTACAGCCAGGAAGACATGAAAAATGACCTCGCCTTATTGAGAGTGAGTCCTGCAATTCAATTTGGTCAATGGGTCCGTCCGATATGTTTACCCGGGCCTAATACGGCGGGCGATGATTGGCTAATGGGCCCAGCAGCAGGTACCATTTGCACTGCAATTGGTTGGGGTTCTACTAAGGAGCGAGGACCTGATCGTAAGTTTCAATTTGTTGTGAAGGTAATTTACGTAATTTTTACTTGAAAATATCAAATTAAAAAAAATCCGCTAACAATAATGTATAGCAAAGACACAACCAAATGGAAGGGAGGTCTAATACAAAAATGCCGTAAAAAGTGTCCCTAATTAACCCACAAACATTTACAGAATTATGAACAAATTAAATCACTTGAAATTTAAAACGTGTAACGTTGCATTACAACTGATTATTGCTTACCACGATTGTTCACCATATACAGCTGAACGAGATTATATGTGATAACCCAGAATCAACAAACATATATTTATTCTACAAAAGATTTTATTTTTTTCTACAGCGGACCATCTGAGAGAAGTAGAAGTACCAATTTGGGGGGAATGTATACATAGAGAAGATAAATCTGGTAAAGAAATTTGTGCCGGACTAGAAGAAGGAGGCAGGGACGCTTGTCAGGTAATATTTTTAGTTTACATCACTGTCAAATGTTCTGAGCTGTAATCGAATCCACACGCTTCCTTGCCCAAATAACTTCGCTTGATGGCGTATGTACGACTCTCCTGTAAAAGTTGTTCTTGTTATCATGTCAAGTTTAAAAGCTGTGTGTTAGCATTTAAAAAAGTTTCATAAACATTTTATCTTGAAACAATTTATATTAAAACATGGACCGTTTTTAAGTTTTCGTTTTCTTAGCAACATATAAAAGCTACAATTTGTTTCTTTTTTTCATTTGAATAATCCCGTCAGTAAATATAGTTATATCTCTTCTTATGTGACTCAAGTGACTAAAACAAGTGAATAAATTTTTGAAAAATCCACAATCATTCTAGAATCGTAACATTATATGCTATTATACTATGTATAATTATATATTTTATATAATAATAATTTACATATATCAAGTCGATAATTAGATTTATTAATTAATACTGCTTTTGGAACGATGAGATAAACTCCCCTCAAAAATGATTTATCATACTTGATAAAAAAGATCAATTATATTAAAATTTTCAACAAACAAATCGGTTGTTTGTATACTCACTGACTGCACGGATCTAGTCGATTTACATACTTACCTTTGAAATAGATCTTTGTTTTTTGAACCTTAACACTGAAGTTGTATTAATGAAGTCTGGTCGTCTAAGAAATCTCAAATAGTTTGAATGTGATGGGTTAATTGATTTATGTATATCAATATCAAATTTTTTTTTGTTCCCCTCCACGGAGAGGGCAGGAGGATAAAAAATGCTCTGACGCATAACCCGCACGCGCGATCGGGGTTATGTGGGACTCGCTCCGAGCCTACCAGAGCCACTAGCCACTAAAAACTCAGAACAAAACCCATTCAGGGGGAATGACTCGTGCAATTTTTTGCCACACAGTCTTCATCTGAGTGACGACCAATAGGAGAAAGAGGCCGCGCTAGCGGGGCCCAGAAGGGGTTACCCGCTGGGAATTACATAGCACTGAAGGTGCTCAAAGCACTGAAGGTGTATTCATAGCATTGAAGGTGCTCAAAATGAAAATTAATAGTTGAATTAATTCGAATTTAAATTAGAAATATAATTTGTGGCCAGAAGGGCTTCGAGATCTAGCGTCAGCTGCGTCGCTACGTTCGTGTGTGCGTTTCTCGGTCTAGCGACTTTGTACTTCAAATCTATGACAGGGGTAGTATACGAGACTGAATCTCGAACTAGAGGATTGGGGGGGGGGGGGGTTTCGGAGCGTTTGAAGAACGCTTCCGAGAGTGTTTTGAGGTGCTCTTGCACTGAAGGTAGTTCAAGATCTCTGTGCAGGTCCGCGTTACGCACGTACCAATGTGCGTTTTTGGCCCTGCGGCAGAAGAGATTTTGAACTACATGCAGTTTGTGCAGAACGGAGGGTTTGGCGTGGGCAAAGATTGGCGAGGCATATGTCACGACGGGTCTTACGCAGGTCTTATAAAGCGTACGTTTATTTCTAAAAGACATTTTACTTTTTCTACCTAACATACTATATAGGCGGCCTAAGTAAAAACGGGCAAGTTTCGTTACTCTATCAACGTGTGGTTTGAAAGAAAGCGTCTGGTCTAAGGTGACGCCTAAGTATTTGGTACTGCGCTTCCAGGGGATGGGAATGCCTATCATTCGGATGTAGAGATTCTAATCGGCGATACGACGGTGTTTGCAGTCGAAGTAAACCGCAGAACTCTTCTCTGCGTTCACATCGATGCGCCATTTTTAAAACCATGCACCGAGGGCGTTTACGGCCTTTTGGAGTCTGGTTACGAGACCCGGGACACTGAGGCTTTTGGATACTTGGGGGGAGGGAGACTTGCCGAGCCAACAGATGCAGATAAGAATAATTTTGTATAGACATAAAGAGACGCTGTAAATTTATTTTGAAAAAATATACCCGTGAAGTTTTTTGCCAGTTCTTCTTCACGAAGTTTTTTCCAGTTTTTTCCCGAACTGGTGGTATAGTCATGTTTTATTTGACATCAATAAGAACAAGTAATTGTCAATGTTGAGAAAATTAAATATTTCATTTCATTTCATTTCACTTCATTTCATTTCATTTTATTTCATTTCATTTCATTTCATGTCGATTCATGTCAATTTCCTACAAAATTATAATTTAATTTCATTGTAATGAGTTTTTAATCAATAATATTAACCTAATTATCTACCAAATACCTGTTATTCATTCATGTATCAATACTACATTGACATGGTTATACAGGGTGTTCAAAAAAGTATTTTACAAAAAAATATTTCAGATTGAGTAAGTCTCCACAATTCGACTACAAAAAACCGTTTTTAATATGAACTTATGGTCTGTACATAAAAAAATTCTATACATTTAGACTTAAAGCGCGCGGCCACCCCACCTTATTGACACCTCCGTCGGTTTTTCAAAAAATAAGTCAAATATGTAAAATTGTATTGCTAAATGGAAAAATTAATATTGTTGGGTTTATTTTTTATCAAATGACAAACGACAACACCAAGCTGTCGACAAAATCCAAATTATATTTTATTTTTATTTATTTCTGCAGATTTAGTCTACATTGTTATGATTTTGGTTTTGTAGTAAAAACTTTATATCACAAAGTAAGTTTTCGCAGTTAGATTTGCAATTATGTAGGTTTTCATTGTTAAATACGTGGTGTCAATATGTAGTATGTATAAAGTACCAACTTCAATTTTTTTTCAACAAATATGTCAATGGGACTCTCCTATATGTTTTTTACCACATACAACAATTGAAATGTAATTAAATAACAGAAAAAGCTTCAATATATTGTAATACCAAATGTTGGCACGGATATCAATGACTTAATTATTAATTATGAGATTTATAACATTGAGTCAACAAATGGTTCCTGGTGTGCCAATAAATAGTGATTACTTGTTTTTAGTCTCTAAAAATAAAACCAATGTGCAAAAGGCCAAAGAAACCTGAAATAACACCACAAAGAAAAGGGCAGAAAAAAATACAGAGGTATTTTCTGTAATATAAATTATTTATTAATTAGATTAAAGAAGAAAAGGCAGAAAGTTTTAACGAAAGTAAAAAAGAGAGGCAGAAGAAGGAAGCTCCAAGAAAATAGAGCCCCACAAATAAAAAAATTCCGTTAAAAAACAAAAAAAGCAGAAAAACCTCATAAAGATGTAGCTGATTTTAAAAACTTTTTGTTATCAGATAAGTTCTATACAGGTATAAGCCCAGCGTCGCTACAAAACTTGCAAGTTTTCATACAGCGCAAGAGAATTAAAAGAAAATAGTCAGAATACCTACTATAAAGCATGATAAAAATAAGGAAGGGAAGAAGAAATTGAGCACTTTTGCTGAGTTACAAACCTAAATACAAAGGGTTCGTTAATTACGTGGTTCTTATTTCTGGAATATAAAACACAATGTTCCTATGTTAAAAACAAACATGATATATCGTACACCTATCTTGTTTTTTTCAATTCCACATTACAATTAACAATAATTTCAGGCCAGACTTTGAAGTGTCGATACATTGGGTCCCTGGTATGGTTTTAATAGGAAAAAGTTTTTCAATAATTTAGTAAATCGTCTACCACTTTTTAAAGCAAAAAAATAGTTTATGAGGATGTTCGGGCGTTATTTAAGTATCCTTAAACTATTCAGAGGCATCTAACGAAAAATTTTCAAGATATATTTTTTCCCTGGTAAATTTCGTTAGAATCTTGTTTTATTCAGCTTTAAAAAGTAAACCTTAAGGTGTCAACAAATGGGTACTTGACTAACTTTGGGAATAACGTTATATGTCTATTATTTCACATTTTCATAATTTTCGGCTTTTATACCCGAGCTGTAGTTCTTCTTAACAAAAGTTAGTAGTGTAAAGAGTCCTCTGATAGTTCTCTACAATCACCCATTTCTTCCAGGGTGATAGCGGTGGCCCACTTGTATGCAGAAACCCCATGAACCCTCAGCAATGGTACATGGCAGGGATCGTGAGCCACGGCGAGGGTTGTGGCAGAAAGAACGAACCCGGTGCTTATACACGCGTTAGCTTGTTTATCAGGTGGATACGGTTCTACCTATGTAAGTACCTTATGTTCAGTAGGTCTTATTTATAAATCGTAGAAATATAAACTCTTCTTATCCTAAACAAAAAACAAAATATGTTTTAACCACAAATGATAACGGTCCTCGATATATATTTTTACCTGTTTTAATAATTTTATTACTTTTTAATTTAATGATCAGATCATATTAAAAAGATTTATTATTTTCTTCAGTTTCAAGAACTTTACCTGTTATTAAACCCCAACAAGAATGCCCTGGATTTAAGTGTACATCAGGGATAATGAAATGCCTACCAAAAAAACGTATATGTGATAAAATTATAGACTGTCTTAACGGGGAAGATGAGAAAAATTGCGATTACTCCAAACTTCATAACATATTTGAACCTACAAAAATTATAACTGAAATACTCAATGCGAGGGATATCAAAGAAAGCAGCATGACTAAAATCAAAGAAAACAAGGAAGTGGAAATTGTCGGAGAATCCAAAAATATTAGTAAAGTATCATCAGTGTCAATAACCCAAAGACCACTCACAAATATTAAATTTGATACAACACAAACTATAATTCTGGATATAACAACTGAAAATGCTTTCAAAATGGAAGTTAAACATCCAGCAAAATATTTAGCAAATGATATAGAACATACGTCAACTTTAAGAATGAATACAGAAAATACTGCAAAATCCCAAAGTGATGAAAATGAAAATAAAACTCCTACTCCTAAAAGTGACATTTCGGATACAGACCGTGGGGATACACCGTTTATTGAATCGTTTTCTACCGAATCAATAGATTCACTGAATTTGTTATCTGAAAGTAGTGTTGATAGTTTTATCAGTATTACGAATCCACTTTTTGATACTTCTCCTACTGAAACCACTTTTATAACTACACAAAACGACATTGACTTAGGTAATCATTTTGAATCAACTACTCAAAATGTTGTACAAGAAGACTCTGTCAATGTTTCTTTAACTACAAGTAATATAGACATGGAAATAGTAACGATAAGAACATTAGGCCTAAATGAAAATGAAACAGAAAATATTGAAGAACCGACTGAAGTAATTATTAAATTATTACCAGCAAATAATGTACAACAGCCCAGTGATGTAGAAAATGTTAAAATCACACCCCCTATTCACCAGAAAACATTAGGAATTTCACACAATTCTCTGCAAACTCTTGACAATAAACATAACGTCGATCACAAAATAGAAAATATTCTTTTCTCTGAAACGGAACTTCCTAAAGTTCGGAGAAAGCATAAAACTCCGAAAGAGTTTGAATGCAGCCGGTACGTACATCAAATTAATAACTTCAATTGAAAATTACAATTTTTTCTATACTGTTTCTCTTAACATGTATATTTATTACATAAGACATCATTTAAATCAAGCTGGAAGTATTTGATGATGAATTAGTTATGCTTCTTTTAACATTTTCTAGTTTAAATAAAAAAACGTCTTTGAAAAGGCAATAAATTTATATTTTCTGGAGAATTTAATATTTCAGAATATTTCAAATAATTCCCTACACAAGACGATGTGATCATCATGCTGATTGTGAAGATGGTACCGACGAGTTAGAATGTTCGTGCATTGATTATATTTCCACTTTGGATGATCGACAACTTTGCGATGGTGTTGTTGACTGCTTTGACGGAGAAGACGAGTCAGATTGCTGTAAGTGTAACCTTTAATAATTTTTTGCAGACATTAAACATTAAACTACGGTGATTTTCTTTTCACTTTTTTACAGTTACATGTCCTGAAAATCATTTCTTGTGTAAATTAAGTCAAATCTGTGTACCCAATATAAATGTTTGTGACGGAATTCCACAATGCGCACATCAAGAAGATGAAACCAATTGCTGTAAGTTTTTTCGTGCTGATGTTATATGTAATTTTTTGTGAGAATAATTTTACTTAAACAATGTTTTTAGACGCTCTCTCTAACGGTCAAGATATAAGCTTTGACGTGGAAGGTAAGCCAAAGATTACCTTATCTGGATTTGTAACAAAACGATTCATGGATCATTGGCATATTGTATGTAAAGACAACTTGTCTAGTGAGGAGCAACAAACTGCAGCCCATAATATTTGCCGTCATTTAGGTTTCATGTAAGTTACACACAGTTTACTGAAAGTATAGTTCTTAAACAATATTCTATATATAGCAATTTCTTTGTAGATCAGCACATTCATATGAAATAAAATATATAAGTATTAAAGAAGAAAACTTAGAAAAAAGTCGAGAACGTAGATCTGTGATTCCAGTGAAATTCGTATATAAGAAATCTGATGAAAGTAACTCCTCAGTGTACTTACCTATCAAAGATCCAAAAGATGTTCGATATAAGTGTCAAACTGATCCAAAAACATGCATGGCATTGCATGTGGAATGTGGCAATACCCTTTACAATGATATCGACACTTCTGCAATTGACTTCTTAGGCCGAGCATCTGATGTTTCTAATTTGATGCCATGGGTTGCTAAAGTTTATATGGATGGAAGTTATAAATGCAGTGGAGTTTTACTTGAGTTATCTTGGGTTTTAGTATCTCATTCATGCCTCTGGAACTCCGTGTAAGTTGATTTTATGTAATCATAATTTAAGTAATAGTAAATATGCGTGACTTTTTATTTAAATATGTTTCAGACCAAATCATCATGTGAAAGTAATACTTGGATCTCATAGGACTCATATTTCAATGAATGGCCCTTATGAACAAGTATACTCAGTTGATAGGAAGAAGGATTTGTACAGAAGTAAAGTAACCCTCCTTCATTTGAGCAATCCGGCGACATACTCCGCTGTAGTAAAACCAATGTCAATACCACAGTAAGTTCACAAGCACCTACAAATAATCTTTTGAATGAGGTTGAATAGGCGGGGACTGTAATCCATATGTTTTAAGCAGCGTTATTATAATTTAAATGTTACAGTACGCCTACGCCTTCTACACATTGGAAAGCTGCTATTGAATGAACCTGAATAAAATATTGTCAAAATACATAGCTTAGGTTAACAACACACCGTCAACTATTTTAATTTGAAAGACGATAAAATTTATTCATAATAGAATATTTGTATGACTATATGACCAATAAACACCAGCTTTTTAGTTTGTGAAAGTATTCCTTTGTATGTTCATATAGAACATTTTTTTAAGTTGTATACTAATTGCTTTTTCCTTAGAATAATAAAGTTACTTACTTTTAAAATGGATCAGATTTACTGTATATAAACATAGCACACTGGTTTATTTGACAATCGACATATATTGTATTTAGTTGGTTTTATCAATTCAAGAAATTGCAAACTAATGTGCAAATGTATCTCATCAGTTGCGACGCAGTTGATGCTGCCTTAACAGACCAGCTCTACTTAAAACCAGCAAGTATATTTTAATATATTAAATGCCTTTTTTATATTCAAGTGACATTCAATATGATGGAGAAACGGTGTGCTTAGCAGTGGGACAAGATGCAAGGAATAATACAATAGCGATGGTCGTTGAAGAAAATAATGAACATTGTGATCCTCATAACCGTTGCTTCGAGTCTAAGGAAAAGAAATATATTTGTGAGGTAAGGAGTTTCTTTTCAATTACCACGTTTGTACCCATTACGTTAATAATTATTAATATTCAGTAAATTGGTATCAATAGTTATTTTTTAAATACGTGTATAGGCGTTATCTCCTATTTTATCTGATGGGAAGTTAATATTATGATGAGGATGGCCCCTCCAAGAAGCACTTGTGAAGGTATTTGCAAGAAATCTCCACGATTATGTTCTGGAAAAGCATGTAGTTCAATATTTAGATGTATAAGTAGCAGTTTTTCACGATTTTGTCCGTTTATTTGTCAAATTAGTTGGCATTGGTTTCTATTAGAATAAAACTGGTGTTGGAAAATATATTGAGGCGTTCCAATAAGCACACTCTTCTGATTTCTTACATTAGTATAAATACTTTCTTTATTTTTCTAGCCGGACGATGTTATCAATCGCGAGTGGGCAGGCATAATAAGTTGTCATACAAAAACAGGATGGTATCCTGCCGCATCTTTTGTAGACAGCCGAGGAGAGTGCCATACTGGAAACACCTTTATAGCAACAAATGTAGGATACCTTAGAAATGAATTGAAAGAACTTACTGGTAAGTTGCATGGCTTTGTTTTACTTAATGCTGTTTAACAAATATCTTGTACCTATTGAATGCATAAATGCATAAAGTAAGAAAAATTTGGCCAGGAGTGTAACAAAGCACCGTAACCTCCAAAGCTGTGCCAGGAAGCTCGGCGGTGTACTACGTGAAAGCACACCAAAATGCTTTACTTTCCTTATGAATTAAGACAAAAGTTAATTAAATGATATTATTGGTTAATTTCGACATTGCTTCGGTGAATACGTGGCCTGAAGATACAAAATATAAAAAGAAAGTTTCTCGACTTAAATGAAAATTTGCCTAAATCACATAAATATGTGTCGGTACTAGAAGATGAAGCTGATATCTTCAAGCATAAGGCAGCGTTTCTACCACACTCTACAAGGATGCCAATTACTTGTCCTAATTGATAGGACTAGAATTATTGACTGGAACTAAGGCAAGTTCAACTGAAGCATACGGTAGGAAATGCATCATTAGTCGATAATACGACTATAAATGTCCACGGGCGCCGATGCCAGTTACTATCGGGCGGGTCGTGGCTCGTTTGCCGGCGATGAATATAGTACAAAAATAATAATAATATACTATGTGTATCACTCGTTATCATAAGCTTTAGTAATTACTTATTAGTTGTTGCTAAGAAGTTACTCAGACTAGTCATTACTTGGGGATAGAATTCGTCATCACAAAATTTTATTTTATAGTTAAGTAATGTACGTTTAACTCGAGCGCCACAGAGAAGTACAAATGTAAAAACGTGGCGTTTCTCAAAAATTATGACTACATAAATCTTTTAATTGGCTGATAATTCTAACTTTGGACAGTTCTAACCTCAACCAATTTCTAAACTCTGAAATAAAAGTCTTTGCTTCACTTATTTCATTTTGCTTAAATAATCACTTTTACTTTTTAAGGGTCACACTCAGCACTCCTAACTACAAATTTTGCTTAGTGTATTTATCTTTATCTACACTACATCTGAGTCTAGATTTGCTTATCAAAATATGTTATTAAGAGCGCCTTAAGGAAGTCACATAAAATATTAGTTTCAGAAGTAGCCCTGAAAGATATCAATGATGATTTGAAAGAGGAATGCGAAGGTGTGCGTTGCAGCAGAGGGCGCTGCATTCTTCTACGAGACGTCTGCAACGGAGTGAAGAACTGTGAAGATGGCATTGACGAGTCAGAGCAGGCTTGCACTATCAAAAACAACCTGTGTGAATTGGATCCTTATTTAAAGGGATGTGGTATGTACCGGTATACAATTCACTTGACAAAGGCATATAATTAAGTTAAACTTGTTAAAATTTTTATTTGTTTTTGAGATGAAATAAAAAATATAGTATCTGTAGAATAAAATATATTAATTATAGTATCTTATAATTATGGTATCATATATAATTATGGTATCACAGAATCACACTAGGAACTTAAAAAATATAAAGCAAAGGTATTGAAATACATACAGCAAAATGGGGGAACTCAGAATAAACATACATATGTAGGTAAATATAAAGGACCATAACCGAGAGCAAATCACTGTTCATCATACAAATGAATGCCACGACCACGTCTCGAACATGGGACCTGCGGTGTATGAGGCAGACTCACTACGCCACTCGGCCGTCAAATTAATTCAAAGTGGTAAAGCAAAAACGACTTTTGGATAACCTAACAACATTTTTAAATAAATTGCATACAATTAGCTTCAAAGTAAGTTTTTTTTTACAGATTGCGCATCCGGAGAAATGAAGTGTAAAAACGGCAAATGTGTATCAAAGGATTTATTTAAAAATGGAATCAATGACTGCGGAGACGGTACCGATGAACCGGAGCAATCAACGTGCTTCGACTATCTTTCCCGAGTGCTGCCTTCCAGACTCTGCGATGGAGTTTTACACTGCCACGACAGAAGTGACGAAGATCCTAAGATTTGTAAATGTTTCGCTAAGAAACTTTATAAGTAAGCAATTGGAAAAGTATTTTAGTATAACGTTTCGATCATGGTTCCATCCAAGGGGCTTAAAAAACCTTATTTAAAGTATGAAAATCAGTAAACTGGGTCTTTCATATGTAGAGAAGATTGAAAATCTACAGCTTAGTTAAATTCTTCGACTTATTTTTAATTTAATAAGATTGGAAATTACAAATAATTACATATTTGGAGTTTTCGAGTGTTTGGGTGAAAGAAAGAATTGCATACGTAGGATTTCAAATAAAAAAAATGCTTTACAATCGTAGTAGATTCTGAAAGAAAAGTCTGTTTTTAATGCATGTGATGGTTTCTACCTTCTTTAGCTACTGATTTGCTGAGTAAATTCTAGTATAGCTAGGGTTAAAAACCCCTTGGATACTGTTCTTTCAATACGAACTATTACATCCTGTACGAATATTAGAGCCTAAATAGGGGACAAGTTTGTTAAGCCACCTGGAATTTGTCCTTGTCCACACATTGGTTCAGCCTATACTGGATTATGCTGATGCTTGCTATTTGGATGCCACGGAGGAGCTTCTCAATAAACTTGAACGCTTGCAAAATCTTTCCATACGCTACGTGTTTGCACTTAAAAAGTACGATCATGTGTCTAGCTATCGAAAGCGACTCCGTTGGCTTCCGATTCGCTACCGCAGAAACAGCAGAATCCTTTGTCTCCTTTTCAACATCCTCCATAACCCATCTGCCCCTCCTTATTTGCGTGAAAGATTTTCTTTTGTTCATTCTCCGTATACGCTATGCAGAGAACATAAGCGTACTTTCCTGCAAATGCCAGCCCATAAAACAGATTTCTTTTCCTACTCCTTTTCTGTCCATGCAGTCAGATTGTGGAATTCACTCCCTTATGTCATACGTGAGTCTAAATCAATCTCTGTCTTTAAGAGGCGAGTTCGAGAACACTTCTTTTCTTTACAGAGATAAATGTCGTTAGCTCCTGTTTTTATCGATTCTTAATTTTTGTAATGTACAATAAGTACTTTATTTATTTATTTTCTTATTGAATATGTAGGTATATTTTTATGTATATTTATTATAGGATATATGTATAGAATTATGTCTGTTTAACTGGATATATTTAATACTTGTGTAGGTTTATTTGTATATAAGTTTATACTTATACTTGTACTATAATATATGTATATGTATATATATATATTTATTATATTTTTTTTAAATAATGTTTATGTTACTCATTAAAGTAATTTTACCCTAAGAGTACACACTATTATTGCATTTATATTAAACTCTCCACTCATAGGTCTGCTGTAAGAAATTTCTATAGAAATAAGCTGTACCTTTCTCCTTACTTTAAATCACTGTGTTTAACTTTCTTTAACTACTGTGTGTACATAAATTGTGAAAATAATTATTTTACGCCGAAGAAACGTACTTTCATTTTTTAAAAGAGGTGACTCTGCATTATATACTCATATTTGAACAAACGCTTGCCCCTCGGAAACTAAACTGGATAAAATCCAAATGAAACAACAACCTATATTCTTATGGCACTAATTAACAAGGTCAATCAAACGGATCGTGTTGCTTTAAAAAAACCTTAACTTACACATTCAATAAATAACAAGAAGTTATTTTACTTTTACTCAATCGTGCATCGGATTACTTAACAACTGTTATCTTTGATGTAATTTATTTAGTCAAATTACAAATACTTAACTATTTATAACCATATTGCAATTCTGTTTACATGTGTTTGTAATGCAGACTTTTCAATAGAAGCGACATAAAATATTTGTGTTTGACATAATACACATAAATATGAAAGTCATATCTGGAAAGATAGTACTGCGCTCCTCAATAGTAGAATAAGACTATGTTAGTGATCGTTTCAATACAATACTGAATCACACATAAGACCTCAAATTTCTAGTTTTAAAAAATGAGAATTTCCTTAAAAAGTTATGCAACACAGTGACAGTTAATGAAAGAATTTCAAGGATAATTTCATAGTACAAGTTTGAGTATTCACCACAACTCGTAATTAAAAGTTATCGAAATGAATTCAAATAAATTAAGTTATTGAATAAATGAGCTCATTTAACTTATAAAATTTGTTTGAGAGATTTGATCCTTATGATTTACTCTATTGATTGGTGTCATAGAAAACAGGGAGTTTTTTTGTATTACGGCTTTAACCGATTAGATTCCCGGACGTGGCATGCATATTTTAAAATATATTTTAAAAAATTATGGTATTTTCCTCTGAGCTAAACTTGCTATTTCCAGTTTTTGGGTATTTTATTTCTAGGTGGCATAACAAAATCGAACCTATATTCATATTATGAACATGAAAATAAAGGTATTTTTTCTCTCTTAGATGTGGTAGCATGCGTGATGACGTGGAATATTGCGTGGCTCCAGACATGGTCTGCGATGGATTCATGGACTGCCCAAACGGAGAAGATGAGAGGACTTGTATGGCCCTGAACTCTCCAGAAGGCACAGCGTAAGTACATATGTCGCAGTCGGGTGGTATAATTAGCGGTTTACTAAAATACGTTTTGATACATATGGGTCATTCTTTTGGAGTTAAATGAAACACTAATAATGTCGCTTCTGTATGCCAAAATTAGGACATATTTTACAATAATAAACCCTTATTATTGTAAAATATCCCTAAATACGGACCTCTATAAGTATTTATATTTTCGTAAATAATTTTATAAGTATAAATATGTCCTAATTTTTGCATACAGAAGTGACATTATTAGTGTTTCATTTAACTCTAAAAGAATGACCCATATATTTATTCAAGCAAACTGTCGGTTAAATAATTCACTTAAATAATAATAACAATAAAACAAGCATTCTGTACTTTGTACATAAAGATAACCTGCAATTTGCGCGAGCAGAAGAACGAGCGTGGTGTGGCAGCACCCGCCGAACCACCGCACCAGTATGAAAACGAATGAGTATAAAATTGCGACACAACATGATAAGCAAAAGGCTATCTGTTTAATTAAATGGATATTCTTACCATCCGGCTATGACATGTTGAAAGGTTAATAAAAGAATAATGCTTATAGTCTGTATCAAATTGGTGTCAAAGTAAAGCTTTATATTTTAAAAGCATATTTTAATCATATTCGGACTGCCGCCAAAACGCTTTGTTTCTGGCTTCTCTTAATCGCAGGATATTGTCTAGGTGGTATGAAAAAATTTTTCGATATGTCCAATCTTCGATGACCAAATAGTTAAATGTTTGAGATTCAATGATGTGACCAAATATAACCAAATAAAATAAAGACAAGCAATTCTATGGCAGCAATTCTATAATATGGTTACGATATATACCACGTTGATAAAAGCGAGAGGCATTAAATGAAACCATATATTTTGTGTATCATTATCAGGCTACACAATAAAAATCAGATCAATGTAAGCAACAGTATAGTCACAGGAATGTTTTTTAGTTTTTTCTTAGTTTTACTTAAACACTCTGTATCTTCCCGATCACCTAACCGTTTGTACTATAGGCATACATAGTTATCTAAGGGTCACCGCGAAACGATGCGACGTCGCCGCTTTGTGTCGTAAGTTTGCAATACAAACAAGGAAGTACACTGTTACTAAATATTTCCTTAAAAGAAAGTACAGATCACGGTTATCTCACTCTAATGTAATACGCGTAACAGAAATAGAAATAGATCAGTATGTTGCTATTGCGCCGGAGGCGGCTCGGCTTACTAGGTCAAGGGCACAATTTTTACTTTGTTTAGTGTGAAGACGCGTTGCTTCCGAAGTGCACGTTGCGCAATTCAGCACAGATTATTGTTTTTATTGTGATAGGACACGAAATTTATTTAGTGCTAGTTTTACTTTGTGACAGGACAGGTAACTGAGTGTTTTAGGTAGAGTTTTGTGAGTAGTTTTTAATTATTTTGTAAGTACGCAAGACATCCACAATGCCTCGTGCTACATACACGGTGTCAGAATACACTGACATGATTTTAATCTACGGGGAATCTATCTAGTTAAGAGTTTGCCATAGAATCGCGTATAACATTTTAAAAAGGAATAAACGCAAACCGTACATATTTACTTACACACATAAATTATTGGCCCTGTTTTTATTGACGGCACCCTCAACACGGCAAAATTTTTGGAGATATTATCCGGTCCCGTTGCTGATTATACCGAAGAACTACCCTTAGCCAATCATCGGCATTTATGGTACCAATTGGACGGAGCTCCTCCACATTCAGTGATGTCTTCCAGAGAGCGACTCACCGAAATGTTTGGACGGAAGTGGATTGGTCGATTTGGATCAGTACGATAGCCACCACGGTCCCCGGATCTCACTCCAATGGACTTTTTTATCTGGGGGTTTGTGAAAGGTGAAGTGTACGCGACGTAGAGGAACTTAAGAACCGGATTATTTTAGCGTTAAATAAATTTAAAAGTTTAACAACAAACAGTGACCTTATTGCACGACTAAATAACAATATTATACGTCGTTTTGTGTACTATTGCAAACGGCGGACATTTCGAACGTGTAAGTGTTACAGTGAATTTTTATTGTTAATTATTTTCATTGATCATACCGTCCAACGTTACCTTCACCACATGTTTACATTATCATCCACATCAAACCCGGGCGCTCCGCTGTGTAGGTAGTTGTGCGAGCCGGTGAGCTCGCCGCCGCAACCGCTATGTGATTCAAATGCGACGTTGCCAATTTGTTACGCAGGTGGCGGCAGGTCAGTCAACAACTTAATTATTAATCTATTTATTTAAGTTCTTTGAAAAAAGTTTTTTCGTATACTTCTCGTAAATTTTTTTTTAATAGTTTCGGTTTAACAGTAGGCATTTATAGTATATGTGGTTTCATTTAATGCCTCTCGCTTTTATCAATGTTGTATACACTATTAATAGTGAGTTTCATTCACGGAGTTGCGCTGTTTCGTTCTATGATCGCACACTAAGGGTGTTACCACACCAAACGATTGACGTCGATCGACCGTCGATCGATGGTAGCATGGAACAGGCAACGTCGATCGGTCGAAGTCGATCTATGGTCGATCGATTGGTGTGGTAACACCCTAAGATGAATAGACCAAAAACGTAGTAGGGCGCGCTTCGTGGATGACATTCACTATACGCGAAGTAAAATGTAATTTTAACATAATTGGAATACATTTTTGCAATGTAACTAGTTATTCTATCAACAAACATTCAGTTCTCAATGAGTATTACGAGAGTAAATGAGAAGTTCGCTTTTATTGTAATTTACTTTGAAAACAATTTTAAAGTTAATTGCGTTTGCTCGCGTATAAAAATAAGGCGCCTCATTATAATTTATTCAAACCAGAAGTCATCAATTATTAATAAAATAGTGCGGACTAAAAGAAATTTGAAAAACTTTAAAAATCTTTAGGCAATTAAGAATGAAGTTTCTGTGAGTAAGTGGAGCTTTTTCGAAGTGCTACTGTATAAAATAACCTAATAAATCAATCTGCTTTTCTTGACAGTACCTAGGTGATAACTTATTTACATTTATTTAAATTCATTGATTTCAGAACGGCCTGTGTTTATAATATTTGTTAGTTAACTGTGTTAATTCATATGAATATTTCATAATATACCTGCTTATACGAATAGGATATTTGACTAGTTTTCGAAACGCACACGTCTCCCATTAGTTTTGATGCATTAGGGACATACAAATAATGTTGATTTTTATTTATTTTTAGTTATTCATTCAAATAAACTCATTAAAAATTCCACTGACTATTTAAGCTGTCAAAACGCTTGCACTAGCAGTATGATGTCGAGACTGGCCGGTGACATCACACGGTGAAGTCAAGGTTCGACATGCATTAACAGAAACAAGATATTTACTTTCCTGTGACGTCATTTAAAAACTTAGCCAATCAAAACCGTTTAATGTATTGATTAACTCAAAAAAGATAACTCTATTATAAACACTAATTAACTTTTATTAATCGTAATGCAAATTGCTTTTAGAACACGTTATCTATGCGGATGATAAATTATTTTTTTATATTTTAAATAGCCCATTGAAATTCTGTAATTCTACGTTCTTTTACAACGCCAAAATGCATATTGTTTTACTCGCAGGTGGTCCCACCACCTCAATCAGCACTGCCAAGGATCCTCATTAGAAGCCCGGCACGAACCGGCATTTCCATAAAAATGGTTGTTAATGACAATTTATGCGTTTAGGTCAATTACTTATATAATATAATAATAATAAATCCCCAGACAAATACACCAACTGTATGGCCCCAAAGTAAGCAGAGCTTGTGTTATGGATGACCATACAGCGAACTGGGGGGGATCCCAGAATAAACATACATATATAAATACAAACAACCATGACCCGAGAACAAACATCTGTGTTCATCACACAAATGCATGCCCCGGCCAGGACTCGAACCTGGGACCTTCGGCGTATGAGGCAAAGCTACTTACCACTACACCAATCGGTCGTCAAATATATGGTATTTATACCAATTTTCAAGAAGGCACATAACAAAATCGATTTAACGACAATACTTTTTTGGGAATTAGTAATTATTTTGAATTTATATTTGAAAAGCAAATCCTAGTAACATATTATAATAAAAATGAATGTTTTCACGAACATACCTGAATTTATATAAAGAACATAACAGCCTAAAAAAAAACAGACATTCTGTGTCTATAAAGTATTGCACATTATAAATCTTTGTGGCAAGCAATATTATCTTTCGTCAGAGCTTAAATTATAATGCATCGATTATCGTGACACAAGTTTTTTCCTCTTTCAGATACGGCACAGGAGAAGTCCTCGTCCGTTCCTATGGGCAATGGCATAGAAAATGCTATCCAAAGCAGAAACACACAAGGTCTGAACTTGAGGCAGTGTGCAGAGAACTCGGCTTCATCAGTGGCCATGCCAGGCAGCTGGAACCACCAGCCTATTGGAAGGGAAACACCCACAATAGCATACAGCTGGAAACCTTCAGCAATATCACCTTAAATAACAATACGATCATCAAACTCAGGAACACACATTTGCCGATAGCGAGAACCATCTTTGACCAAAGTAAGAAAAATTGTTTTCCGCTTTATATTGAATGTCTTTGAGTAAAGGATTATGATTTTTTTTTAGAATTATATTTTGGATATAAATTTTAATTTATAGAATAAAAGGAGTTTTATTTCAATGATTTAAATCTATATTAATATGTTATCTTGTCCCCTCGCCACCCGCGCCATATATGTACCAGCCTATCAACCTGAAAACCGTTTTGTTTTATGGCTACCTACATAATTAATATGGAAAAATTATTATAAAAAATAGACACCGCCTTAAAAAAATATGCAAAAGGATTTCAAGATTTTTCCTTTTAGAGACATGATTTCAAAAAATGAGGATTGCCATCCAAGGTACCGTCACGGTTAGACCTTACGAGCACGTCACAATGCCACGATATTTCAGTAAAAAGGTCGTATTTACTCTTTATACGTAAAGTATTCACATCAACAACCAGAATCCTAATCGACAGGTGATCCTCGCTCAGGTAGTTAAAATAACTTTTGTAAGAAATTTATCCACCCAACCTTGTTTGTGTAAATAAACATGCGAGCGACCGAACGTCACGGGTAGGCCTTAGCGGCACGTCAGAATGCTGCAACATTTCAGTAAAAAGATCTAATGAAGAAATAATGTACTTATATTTGAATATATCGAATGACATAAAAGAATTAAAGAAACAACACATTCTGACTTGCTCCATCATCGGAATAAAATGTAATAATATATCTAATGAAGGAAAACAAAATAAATAAGTTACCTATAAAATAAATATTTTAATTTTGCTCCTTACGACGTAGAACTTTACTGTACCTACCTACTTTATAACTAATATCACTCATCTCAGCATTTCATAACAATACAGGTTGTGGCGTCCCCAGACGTGACCTACAGAGATGAGTTTATCTGTCTAGTAAACATACGTGATAAAAGTAAGATCATGAGATGATTAAATATTTCTGTATTTCACACGTTTATATCTAGTATATAAGCTCATTATTTTAACAAATAAATTGTCACTCAACATGTAACCGTGTCATAATTCACAAACCTTGTCCTGGTCGTAATAACTGGTGACCCGACGCTAGTCACGCACCCGACACTAGTCACGCATCCGTCGCAAGAAGGACCCGACCGAAATACAAAGGAAAATGGCTTTACGTGCTCCAGTCAAAGCTGTTACATCGGAACCTGAAGTTGCCGCCATAAGCATATCAGAACGTATACCACGCTTCTGGCAAAACCAACCAAAATTATGGTTTACCCAGTTTGAAGCTATAGTCGCCGCCCAGAAACAAGGAGATGACTACAAAATAATCTTGTAATCGCTTTATCGAAGCATGAAATACGCGAAGTCAGTGACGTCATTGTTAACCCTCCAGAAGAGAACAACTCAAAGACGAATTCTGCAAGTAATTAAGTTAACGAGACCACTAGCCCTACAAACCAGCTGACAGCGATGAAAATTGAAATCGCTACACTATGCGACGAAAACGAATAGTATCGACGCAGTGAATTCCGTTCAAGATCAAGGTCAAGAAGTGCATCAAGGTATCGTTATCAAGCTCTGTGTCAGTATCATAGGCGATTTTAATAAAAGGCATATAAATGTCAACCACGTGCCTGGGAAATCCAGATCAAGCAACGGAAGTATCAGGGAAACTATAATTAGCACGAACCAGGGCGGAACTTTGTGCTATTCACCCCTACGACTGCCTTATCTTAGCCGACCGACAATGTGGCAAGAGGTTTTTAGTCGACACCGGGGCAAATATATCAGTGTTGAGAAGAAACTCAATCAAGCACAAGCATGTTACAAGTCTGGTAGCCTCATTAGAACATACGGCGAAATACTGAAAACCTTAATATAGGACTAAGTCACCAATTTAGATGGAATTTTGTTATCGCTGATGTCAACACGTCCTTACTTGGTGCAAATTTTTACAGTACCAAAAATTACTCGTCGATTTAGACGGAAGAAAGCTTACTGAGACAGTTACTGAGCCGACAACGCCTGCAACAATGATCAGAGCAAATCAACCTAGCGTTGAAACTATTTCACAAGAAAGCTTACTGAGAAAGATACTGAGCTCACAATGCCTGCAACAATTATCAGAGCAAGTCAACCTAGCGTTGAAACTATTTCACAAGAAATTAGCATAACAAAATTAATGGCAAAATACGAAGATATAAGGCAGCTACCAATATACCCAACTCCAAATGTCAAGTACAACATCATATCGAAAAAAAAGGAGCGCCCGTATCAGCGTGCGCGAGGCCGTTACCGCCAGACAAATATAAGATTGCAAAAGACCTACAACACCTGGAAATAATTTTAAAACGCCTGCATGAGCATGGAATAACAATGAACTTAGAAAAATGCTAATTTCTCCAGACCGGACTCGATTTCTTAGGTTATCATATAACGAGCCAAGGAATCACTCCAACTGATGAGAAAGCAATCGTATATTTCCGTTTACCGTGTTAAACCAGCATATTTTTGCAGATACTGACAATAGCTCAAATAATTTTGAAGCACGCAGCGAGAGGAAATATGACTTATCACGATCACGCAGACAACGTAAACAACCAGTCAGGTTTGCTTGCGCCAGCATAATATGGCCTTAATTGTTATTTAGTATTCAATTTTAGAGTAAGAATGTTGAATTGTCATTTTTTGTGTTTATATAGGTAATTGTTTTAAGTATCTATGGCGTCCCCAGACGTGACCTACAGAGATGAGTTTATCTGTCCAGTAAACATACGTGATAAAAGTAAGATCATGAGATGATTAAATATTTCTGTATTTCACACATTTACATCTAGTATAAAAGCTCATTATTTTAACAAATAAATTGTCACTCAACATGTAACCGTGTCATAATTCACAAGCCTTTTCCTGGTCGTAATACAGGTAAATTAAGTTCGAGACGTTTTTGCATTTGTAGAAGTATATGTATATTTACAGGAATTTTAAACTTTAAATTTAAATATCCTTGTACAGACAGAAAAAAGAGGTTTGTTACATTTGAAGAATAAAATAAATTGACAGTCAAATGTCAATAGTGAACGTCAAAAAATAATAATTATATTTATAAACATTGCTTAGGTCAATTTTTCGTTTGCGGTGTACACACGGTTTTCGTTATTTGTCGGTTATTTTGGTGATTTTGTTATCATCATTGAGTTATTTTAAGTGTTTCTGTTTTTCTCTTCCTCGCCTGGTAAGTCGTTGTACGAATTATCTAGCTCTTAATGAGCATGGATTGTGTTCCAATCCCTCCTAAGCCCCCAGACCCAATCCCGTTTTCTGATGTCAACAACTCCCCTGACCCTTTCTCTCAACATGTGCAAACAAGAAAACGTCCAAGCATAAATCGGCATTCGTCCCCTACTCCTAAAAAATCTGTTTCGAATGCTCTCCATCTTAAACCAATAACCTTATTTACACTCATCCAAGTCTTTTAGAAGAAAAATCTTACCATCCTTCTGACAAAGGTCCTTTCATTGTTCATGTGTCCAGGTCAGAAACTCACCCTAAGTCAGGCAGTACATTTAATCATTTAAATTTTGGAAAATTTTTATTTACATCAAACATTAAAAATATTAAAAATGATGGTATAAAGAGTGTTGGCAGAAATCGGGTCCCTGTGGAATTCTCATCTGCATGTGCAGCAAACGAGTTTCCTAGAAACCCGAGTCTTAAATCTCATAACTATACAGCTTTAATTCCTACATATTATATAACAAGAATGGGGCTGATTCGCGGGATCCCAACTTCTTGGTCTATGGAGGAAGTTGTATCAGCAATCTCCACAAGCCAAGGTGATATAATAATTTTGAAGGCTCGTCGCTTAAACAGAAAAGTGTCCATGGAGTCTGGTTCCACTTGGACCCCCACAGGATCTGTAGTGATCACTTTCTCTGGTTACCTGATAAAGTGTTTATTTTTAACTCATCATTAACCGTTGATCCATACATTTTGCCTTCCATACAATGCTTAAACTGTTGTAGATTTGGCCATGTGAAAGCCCAATGCCGATCCAGTGCTCGTTGCTTCAGATGTGCACAAACTCACTCAGGTGACTCTTGTCCTGCATCCTCTGAAGTTTCCTGCCTGCAATGCTCAGGCCCTCATTTAGCAACTGACAAATCTTGCCCGGAACATTCCCGGCTAAAGAATATTAAAATCACCATGTCCCAAAAGAACATATCATTCAAGGAAGCATCATCCCTCTTCCCTTCAGTTAAAAAATCGTACGCAGATGCTTCTAAAAGTTCTCCTTCACTGAATCTTTCTTAAAAAAAAACAATATACAAACCATCAAAACCCAGTCCGTCTTTATCTCCAGGCTATGACAAAATTGCCCATAACGCTATTATTGCTAACCCTCCATCTACTAAATCTGATAATGCCTTCCCCCCTACTTCTTCCTGCTCCCCTAATGACAATTTTTTAGAACTCCTGATTTCCCTAGTTTTGAACATTCTTTCAAAATTTGAAGACATCCCACTACCGTCCTCCGTTGCTAAAAAGTTATCCCCTATTGCTAATCTTCTTCTTAACAATGGCCAGACGCCTTTATAAATTATACTCTTCTATGTTAAAAATATCTGTAAAAACTTATTTCATCCCCCTGTTTTTGTATTGTTCAAGGTAACTCAATGCTCGAGATACTGCAAGTTCTACTCAGCTGTTCGCTACAAAATTATTAACCTCGTGTAGTACGTGTGTATACTAATACTTGAAATTGGCAGAAATTTTTTTTATTTATTGTGTCGTAACAACAGCTGATTGCCATAAAACAAAATAATAATAATAATAATAAACATTGCTTATTGTTTTGAGGTTGCTATTTGGTTTTAGTTAATAAATTAATGAATTGAATTTGTTTGTGGTTTATTATTTTGGTTAATAATATTTATTGCTCAGTGTTATAATTGTAAAGTAATTAATAAAAAATGGTTCCAATGTTTGAACATGGTCGAGTTTGGCCTTTGAACTCCCAAACTAAAGACTATTTTATAATTTGTACAAATATTTCGAATATGAATGCAAATGCAATCCGAGCAGTATTGTGACTCCCGCTCAATTAGTTGCTATAGACTTCTGTCAGAAAGGTCATATCAGAGAGCAAATGTTTAGAACAGGGATCAACCTTTAAATCACCTAAAAAGAAGCCTACTATTATAATATTTGATGATAATATTGAATGATTTTGGTCAGCAAGTAATCCGGAGAACAATTCACAGCTTTCACATTACAAATAAAGAAATTCCGACGATAAAAATACTTCACGCAATATTTAAAGAAGAAAATAAATAAACGGAAGACAACCTAAAACTGCTAATAGAAAAGCACGAATTTCGATACTTGCGAATTATCTATCTCATAAAAATTGCAGAATATCGTGAACAAAATCGACCAATTGCTTTTTCCGACGAAAATTATATACATACATCTGCACTTCTGGTTTAAAGCAACGTGTATCAAAAGATAACCGCTTGATCATCGTCCATACCGGCGGAATGAATGGTTTTGTACCGAATGCCTTGCTCATGTTTAAAGCCAACCATAAAACTGGTGATTACTGTGATAATATGAATTATGATAATTATTCGAATATCAATCGATCCAAATGCGATTAATACCCAACCTTAAACCTAATAGTGTTGTTGTTGTTGTTGTTGTTGATAATGCACCCTATCATAATTCAATTCGAAATCATGCACCGAATTCTAATTCTAAAAACCAGCAAATGATTGACTGGCTGACGTTTAGAAATATTGAACATTCATCAAACACACTTAAGCTTCAGTTATGTAAACTGATTCTAAAAAATGAGGCGAGATTTTTAGAGTATAAGGTAGACGAAATACTAAACAGCACGGTCGTAGTATGCTCCGTTTACCGCCATATCACTCTCAGTTTAATCCCATCGAAAACATATAAGCGCCAAAAAGAATGTCACAATACGAGTGCTATAATGACATAAGCTGAGGAAAAATTTTATAGCATATAAATTTAGAGCAATGGAAAAAAGTTTGTCCACATGCTATTAAAGAAGAAAATAAAATTCAAGGCATGGATGAGGCTTTAGATATAATATAAGAACAAGTTATAGTTACCTAGCACAAATGATTCATCGGATGAAAGTGAGGATGAAGATGAGTGCAAAATCTCTGGAATTGAAAACATTTTGAATTAATCTCAATATATTAACTATTTTAATGTCATTTAATACTTTTTGTTCCATATGAAGTACCTGCTATAAAAAATATAAAAGTATTGGTTTTTTTTATTTGTGTGCTAACCATGCACAACTACAAAAGCAAAAACGTCTCGAAAGTAATTTTCCTGTAGGTAGGTAGAATACTTGTACTCAATACCTAGGTACCTAAGTGAGAATTGAAATAATATAGTTAACAGCGCCATCTATATTTTATTATGGCCAACTAGTGTGAAAGATGTACCCAAGGAGCTTTTCTTGCTGATCTTTGTAATAATTCAGAATTATAAGCACAGATGGCAGCAGTTAAAACATACATCTTTGTAACGTCATGATTTAATCAAATTTAGACCTACATCTTTATACCTACCAATGTAACTATGGTGGTTATCCCACTTAATTCAGGACTATAGACCTATCAAAATGGACTCAGATTTTTGTGTATTTTCTTTAAATTCCTTTTTTAGTTTCTGCTTAAGCTATCCTTAATAGTTACTTTAGATAATCGAGTAATATTTTTGAAAAGAACTAGTGCGCCATGCTAAAAAAAGAACTAAATTGCTTCATATAACGTCAATTTGAAAATCTTAACTTAATTTTAACTTTTTATGGGTAGATTATTGCGGTAAAGGACATTGATATTAAAATAACAATTAAGTTTACTTCCCAAATTGGCATTAAAATGGTAAACATAGTCATAAAAAAACTTGTTAATAAATATTTAGTTAATATTTTGATTGATTAATGTATTGATGGGAGACCTTGTTTTGTTCGTACCTTATTGTAAATTTATGTGTACATGAAACAAAACGTTCATTAACAGTATTATAAAAATGAAAACGAAATCTAGCACTAATTTATCTTTCAACTGTTTGATACCTCCTTTTAGTTTACTTCGCCGCTACTCAAATGACACTAGGACCAATCGATAAACCATTTTACTCCATTGTGGGCACCTATTGAATTCGGATGAAGTTTTAAATATAAGCACAGATTATTGAGTCACTATAAAATAATTAGATAATAACTTTCCATTGCTGATTTTGTGATATGAACCACATTGAGACATCCTACCAAAGTAATAATTTTCAAATTAACAATTTTATGAGTTTTGCCGTGAATATATTCGGGACTCTTGTGGTATACGCTATTTATTCCATATGAATATTAACTTTTTTTTAAACAGAGTACCTACAACGTCTAAAAACATTGTAAATAGAAAATATTTCATTATTGTTTATTTAACTCCACTTGTATCTACTTGGCGAGTCGATCAACAAATAAATTTTTTTTATATTTGGCTTCTAAAAACATTATCTAAAAAATTTAGGTTATAACGCACATCCTAAGGGTGAGTTCCGAACATAAAAAGTTAGTATTCTTCAGTTTTATTTTTACTCACATTTTATTGCTTCTCTTTGGTAAATTTTTTCAAACCATGGTTTCTTGGATTAATTTTGTAAGACCTTACAGTTAGAACAATACAAAAAGCCATGAAACGTAATTATCACCATTTAGAGTCGTACAAGTTACGTTGATAGGAAGTAAGAAATTATAAACTCATTCCCGTTTAATATCCAATTGACATAGTAGATAGAGGATCCTATATCACATTTATTATTTGACTAAACAGAGTTCTTGTATCGTAATAAATTGATTAATAAATGTTTCTGTTAACGCATCTCTTAAACCGGTAGAGAATATCGAACAAATTATGTTTCACGTCAAGTTCCTACCAACTGCTCATAATATACATTGATGAATGGGTTTGGCTATTGGTAATAATCAATAAAACGCTGTCAACCAACACTCATAAAAGATTAGTTCAAGATTATAGCTATAAAATCTGTATTTGATTATCAAAAATAATTATCTAGTGGCGTTGGTAAAATTTATTTTAAAAGCGCTTTTAATGCTGGTTTTGAATTTAGATTGTTTTTTTTAAATTAGGTATTACCTTTTATTGGACTTATAGTATAGAATCAATCAAAAAAATAATTGCTATTCGATTTAAACTTATTAAAAAAAAAGATAAAACTGAGTACATACCTACTTCATTTGAAATTATAGAAATGCAATCAAAATATCGCTTTATATTTTTTATTCTATAAGAAGCCGATGTTTCTGCATGTATTTTTTTTTAGTTACGCGTTTCATTAAGTAGGTAATGGGAAATTTAGAAAATTGGTCATTTTCTGTATATTTTAAGTATGTTCTTCTCAGTTGAACTTGTAGCGCATATCACGTGTCGCGTTTACTGAACTAGACAACTGTTACTGTCAAACGTGACGCCGCGCCATGTCTTTTGGATACGGACAGCAGCACTCTTATTTGTTTATTTGGTGAATGTATGGCAGTTTTTATTTGCCTGACTGAATTACTTCATTATTGAGCAGATACTTTTTTCGCAGCGCTTAATTTGTTTGTGTAGTAAAGGCATACCCCCCTTTCGTTTAATTCTTAGTCGAAGAGTTCTCATGTTACACCGGCAGTTGTAGTGTTTTAGTAAAATTTGACTAAGGCATAGGCTGCCCTGTAACCTTTTCTAATACGTTTATATTATACTGTCATCGATTACTTAAAGTTAAATCCTAAATTGTTAGGCAGTCTCTAGGCTTATAAACGATCAAATGACTAACGCATTGCTATACAATATTTTGATTTATTTCAAGGTATGAAATGACGACAGTAACTTGTTTTGACAAACATCACAAGCTTGGCATTATGGCAATGCTTTGACTTTCCATTACTTGTATATATATGCGAATGCACTACACCGTTCCTTTATTGTTTCAGTGGCGAAGATTTAAATATATGTACTATTTTTGCTTAAGACCTTAATAAAAAATATTGTACAGTGATTATATCGAGTAGATCGTTAAAATTAAACTATAATTTAGTTAAGCCTAATATTCAAACTAGTTTAATACCATCTCCATAGCAACAAGTTATGGATACTCCAATATGACCTTTAAAATATGAAAATGTCGTTGACACCAGTTCAACTATGCAAACTAATTAATTCCCTGACAATAATTATCAAGTTATAGCATAGCAACTCTGTTAAATCGTTAGTATCATTGACTATGAATAAATTAATTCACAAAAATCATTTGGCATCCCTTTTCTATAATAAAATCATAAACCAGGTAGAGCAATAAAAAGTAACTTTTTAAAAGGCGACACGTTGTCTGGTCGTGATATAGACACCAGTTTTTTCAATTGGAGACATTCAAAACTGAATTTTAATGAAACGGTTTTATGTTAATTGGGACGAGAAACTTGATCGAAAATATAACATTTATTTAGTAACCATACTTACATATTACATAAGTTTATATGTCGAAAAACAAAACAGAATATGAATCAAGGTAATGTATTGTATTATAATTTCGTATGTAAATTTTTAAGTAGCGGTTCCCTTTAATTTTTGGTTTCAATTCTTATTAAAACGAGCGGCGAAGATCAGTTTGGCTTGATTTTATTAACTACCTTTGGTCATGCAAAGTTTATGTTCTGGCCGCATTACAAATCTTAAGAATAAGATGAATGGTCGAATTTAAATAACGAGAGACTAAATTACATTGCTGCATTGTCCGCTTTAAGAGTCCTCTTTTAGCATTTCGTTTGCTTATTATCTTTTGTACTTCAGAACGATATATTTATAGTACTCGCTATGAAGTTTTAAATACTGTTCAATAATAAAGTATTTCTCTACTCTGGTACAACTGAAACTGAACTGAGTTTGGGTATATTTTGTATTGGAAAGGCTTTAACAAATGAGATAAACTTAGCACTGCAACATATATAGTTTTATTAATAGGAATCTGAATGAATACCAACAATTTGCTTAAAACTGTTTTACGGGTATGTGCATCTGCTGTTATTTTTTAAGAACAGATAATTTAGGACATTCGATTCAACAATAATGGTTAAATAACCATGTCCTGCTTATTACCCGTATAATTTGGTTATTAATGTCTCAAATGAGGATAACTGTAAACCATATTTACGACCATAAAGCTATTATGCACTTTAACTGTAATTTAAAAATTTTGCCGATATATCATTCACGCGCAGACAAATAAATAAATCTTAAATCGATAAAGAATGTCCAAAATAGCGGAACTTGGGAATACCAAAACACTATTAGTATTCTAATCGAATCTGCTTCAAAAAACTGAAACGCTCGTTGCGATTCTTTGTATTTCCGGATAGATCGGAAATGCATTGACTTATGCATTCGACATAATGATACTTGGAATTTATCGTGTTAAGTGTAAAGAATAACAATGATTCAACGAGACTCGCATAAAATTGATCATTTGTTGTTGTATCATGTGCATCGTTAAATTTATTTGGGTATTGATCGGAGATCATTACTCGTTTAGGTGCGCGAGAGTTTCGCCTTGAGTCGTTGGCGCTATTTATTGGTCAATGCATCAGTCTATCTCTTCCGAGTAATGTTTAAGTTTATAACCAATTGCTGCGTGTGGGAGTGTGAAGTTTTCTGTTTAACAACTTGCTTGTACATCGCTTTTTTGATTACGAAGTTATGACTCGGATAAAAGAGTTTACCTACGAGGATTATTGTGATATTATTTTTGCTCTTGTTTTAAATTTAAATAAAGTTTTGTTGAGTGAAATTTGTCCCACTGATGTAATTGTGTACTACATAATTTGTCAGTTGCGATTGCGATTGCCGGTAATTCTTTCAACCTTTTGGCTTTTTGAGACATGTACAATGTAATGAATGCAATCTATTATATCTATATCTTTAATTATTTTTCTTTACTCATCCAATTGTTAATTTCAAAATATTTTTGATTGTTAATAAATTTATTTTAGTTTCCTTTTAAATTTGTTTTATAATTGCTGTATTAATAATAATTATCAACCTTTTTTAACAATCAATTTCAGCTTACCATTAGGTCCAGATTAGGACCAATATAAGACCAAAAACAGAGCGCTTCCCCAACAACGCCAACAGACACTGGATTAGGATTATACAGGGTGAGTGGTAATTAGTGGCGGAGCCGTTAAGGGGTGATAGTATAGGGTAATTCCAGTCGAAATTACTAGAATACCTTCTTTCCGAAAGTTAACCCTTTCTAAGATATTCGTACTTAATGATTTTTACAAAAAAATCCTACTTCAAATCTTGAAATATTAATAAACCCTAGAAATTCGTTTTTCCTGACCCATTTTCTTTTGTTTTGCTACAAAGATATTCTAATTAAATAATATTTACAGTCAAATCTTCGTAACCTCAACATAAAATGAAAAAAGTTTCGGTGTCTGCTACTAAAACGTCGATTTACTCAAAAAAGTCACATGCAATCATTCAATACATAATAATTTAAGAATATTTAAGTTTAATTACCTTTCGAATGAGGTATTAAAAGTTAAAATCGGTTGAGAAACCACGAAGACATGACCAATGGAAAATAAAACCAGATAAAGCCTGAGAACAAAAGACGCCCGAAAACAAAGGACTCGGTCAATAAAAATCAGACCTGAGTTGCGTCCGGCCTCGTTCAGATGTGTCGCTCCCAGCCGCTGACTCACGCTTGTCGTTTCACGACGACAGCTCGTAACAACACTTTAACACTGATTCCTGCTACGCTTTTCAGTGCAGCCACTCGAATTAACACCTCACTTCTTTCTCGACGACTTGAGAGAAGCCTCTGTGAGTTTATGCGCGTCTCACGACAAACGAAGATCATACTTGAACGTACTTGACGCTTAGCACTTGTTACGTAAGTTAGAGACTTGCTCTGCGGCTGGTTTTGACCGGTCGTAACGTAGTCAATCCGGCCTCCTTTCGCACCCGTGCGAATCGATAGCTTCCGCCTCGGCACCCCTCGAATAAATACCTCACCTAGTGAGAGCAGCAACACTGAGTTGAGTTTACTTACGTCGTTTATTCGACGTTTGTTCAAGACACTCAGGCTGATTTTTCTGGCTACGTACTTGACGCTTGGCGCTAGCTACGTAAGTCAGAGACTCGCTTTGCGGCCGGTTTCAGCCGGTCGTAACGTAGTCAATTCCGCATTTTCAGTCCAACCCAACTTCGTGACTGGTTCACGTCGCGAAGCCATCCAGTCTACGCGCGGTTTTCGTTGCCAATTTATTGACAACACACTCCTTCGTAGACCCCGCTCCTCTGTGGCATACTGCTAAGAGCACCTCAGTGAACAATACCCCCCTCCGAATTCTCCAGAGAAATTTATAAAGAAAGAAGCTAGCCACTGATGAGCTCATCATTGAAGCTAGGAAAAACAGATCCTCCTTAGCACTCATCCAAGAGCCATACGTGGGCGGAGTTGCGAGTATGAAGAGTTACCGAGGCACAAGAGTGTTCCAGTCTACTGGTATGCGTATCGTCAAGGCGGCTATTGCCGTCTTTGACCCTAATATTGAAATAACTCAATACCCACAGCTGACCACACCCAACATCGTCGTGGTAGGTGCCAGTATCGGTGGTCGCAGGATAGTGTTGGTGTCCTTCTACTTCGAACCCGACCAGCCCATGGACTCATATTTAAAACACCTTAGGAAAATCGGGGAGGTTCTGGGAACAAAGAACCTTATAATTGGTGGCGACGGGAATGCTAAGAATACTTGGTGGGGGGGAGTAAAAACACACAAAAGGGGCGAAGAAATGAGAGGAGCGCTTAATGAACTGGAGCTAGAGGTGCTTAATGTTGGTAACAAACCAACTTTTGACAGGGTATGAGGCGGGATGCGATATACCAGCAACGTAGAGTGCTCGACTGAGCTGCTGGACCGGGTGGAGAACTGGACAGTTGACGAGAAATTAACAAGTTCTGACCACAATGGCATCTTGTTTACCCTGGGATTGCAAAAAACAAAGGCACATAGTATAAATGGGACCACGGCTAACGGCCGATGTGGTAAATAATATCACTGAAGCCGGAAACCGGAACTAATCGTGGTCCTATATACTAACAACATACAAGACGCCTGTACACATGCAATTCCCAGCAGGAAAAACAACGCTGTGCCCTCGGTGCCGTGGTGGTTTGAACATCTCGCACAACTGAAAAAACAGGTTTCCAGTCACAAAAACCGAATTGGTCGTGCCGCACCCTGTCAACGTGACAGAGTAGTATAGGAGTAACTACAGTTGAAAAGAGAGAATGAAGAACAGACTAGGATAGCGCAAGTCGAGAGCTGGAAGGAGTTTTGTAGTAGGCAGGACAGAGAGAGCGCTTGGGACAGTATCTACAGGGTCATTGGGAGAAGAAAAAGCGTGAGGAGGATCTTCAACTATAGCAGAACGGCGTAAGACTTAAGGCAAAGGACTCAGTCAACCTTCTAGCGGAGACGCTCTTCTTCTGGACTCCCTGCTCAAAGGATTTGAGCAACGCAATGACTATGCTCAAGCCTTTGCCGATGACATCATCCTCCTCTTTACCAGTGATACCGCACTGGAAAAATGAGCTACAGGCAAATAAGTTCCTTGAGTATGTTCGGGCGTGGTATGTCACTAACAAACTTAAATTCGCTCCACATAAGACACACAGACATTACACCCCTCGCCTGAGCATGGGGGGAGTCGATATCGTGGTTACAAAGGAAATGAAACTGCTTGGAGTCACTATTGATCACAAATTAACTTTCTACATTCATGTCCAAAACCGCTGAAGTCCAGAAGAAGACGAAAGCTGCATACAAGCAGCTCGCCAGAGCTGCCAAAATAAGCTGGGCCTACAACTGGACATTGTTTGGATGATATATACAGCCACTATTAAGCCCATAATCTTGTATGCAGCTAGCGTCTGGGCGAAGGCTACAAAAAAGGTAAAGGACAAACTGAATGCAATGCAGCGTGGGTTCTTGCAGAAGATAAGCAAAGCGTACCGAACGGCGTCATTAAATTTAGTTTTGCTGCTCACTGGGATTTTACCCTTAAATATACGTCTCCGGGAAACTGCTAAGCTGTATGAGGCAAAAAAGGGGCAAAATCAACCTGAGCTTGGCGATCAGGAGGGATTATGAAAGAAGGGCCCAAATCACCGATGACCTGCATCCCTCAAAGTATTTGAGACTTAAGTTCCTCAACCTGGTAGACAAGGAACAGCTGGATAGAAACAGCAACTATGAGGTAAGAATCTTCACGGATGGCAGTAAGCTTGATGGACGTATCGGTGCTGCGAGGATTTAGTGAGGCCTAAATCAGGTCCGTCAAACTTAACCTGCCATCTTAATGCACTGTCTACCAAGCGGAGCTTCTGGCTCTGCACGAGGCCAGTGAACAGGCCATTAAGCGAAAAGAGAATAACATCGCCATATACAGCGATTCAATGGCTGCACTCCAATCCATCGTGGCCTTGGACTGCCGTCACCGCCTAGCGTTCAAAACGCGGAAAAACTTGCAGACCTTATCCGAGATGAATAAATCTGTGGTTTTCTATTGGTTTAAGGCTCAGCAGTAGGCATAGCAGGAAACGAACGCGCGGACCAGCTGGCGAAGGAGGCGGCCAGGAAGATCTGCCTATGACAAATGTCCCGTTTTATTCCAATGACGAATGAAGAAGAAGGAAGACGAACGGAACAAACGATACATAAATGGCACAACTGCAGGCAATACTAAACTTTTCTTTCCCGATGCCATTGCTGCCTACAGGACCGTAAGGAAGATGCCGATCAATCGTGTGACCACAGGGTCAATTATAACAGGGCATGGTGGGTTCTCGGAGTACTTGCATCGTTTCAAGTGCAAAGAGAGCCCATCTTGTGCCTGTGAGCCTGAAAAACACGAAACGGTAATTGGAGTTAGAAACGTATAAATAAATAAATAAATATTTCTAACAATCACACCACATTATCTAGCCCTATCTAGCATATCTTTGTTGACCAACGAAGAATGGATCATGAGCTAAGATGTAAAAAGTGAAAAATTAATGTGTAGTGTAAACTTATGTGTATTACACATAGTGTGCTTTCATTGTGTTGTGTGTGTGTCACGCAAATCAAGCGCAAATTGAAATAATAGAAAAATTTGACGTTGGAGTATACGGGGAGTATTTCTCTTCTTATTAGGAGTCAAAAATCCACAACGGCTCCGCTTGCAGGTGGAATTTCCAACCATGCACTTAAACACCTGCCTCAACAGGAGCTAACCTTGCTCATCTTCAATGCCTGCTTCGACCTTAACTACTTTCCAAAAGCTTGGAAAGAGGCTACAGTCATAGGCATTCCCAAGCCGGGTAAACCTCTGAATATCCCGGCTAATGACAGACGCATCAGCCTCCTCAAGGCCATGGCTAAACTTCTTGAGAGAGTATGACTCTCTCGGACCATCTGTATCCAACGGATGGCGATCCCCGCATCATTCCCCGTCAGTTCGGCTTTCGCGCTAAGCATTCCTGCCCTCATCAAGTCCATCGCAACGTCGAGTACAAACTCGACGGCTTCCATCCATGGCGTAATAAAACGGTCGCAGTTTTCTTTGACGTAGCCAAGGCTTTCGATAAAGTCTGGCACAGCGGCTTCGTTTATAAACTCTATAAAATAGGCTTACCGGATCAGGATAATCGCAAAAAAAATACGTTTTGTTTTAGACATACAGGCACGCTTTGCGCGCCTCGTCCCATAAAGGCTGGAGTCCTTCAAAGTTCAGTCCTCGCCCCTCTGTTTTTAGTGTCACCGTGTACACTAACGACATTCTGGCCCCGCAAAAAGGCGTCGAACTCGCCCTCTTTGCCGACGACACCGCCCTTTACACCAAAGGCCACGATGTCCCGCAGCTCATCACAAGAATGCAAAAGGCAGTAAACGCCCTCGGTGTATGGTTTCAAAAATGGCGTTTCGATGTAAATCCAGACAAGAGTTTTGCGATTGGCTTCGCATCGCAACGCCGTCGTATCGCCAACGATTCCCCCGTTAAAATGTTAGGTATTCCCATCCCCTGGAAGCGCAGTACTAAAAACTTAGGCGTCACCTTAGACCAGACGCTTTCTTTCAAGCCACACGTCGATAGAGTATCGAAACTCGCTCGTCTTTACTTAGGCCGCCTATATAGTATGTTTGGTAGACATAGTAAAATGTCCTTTAGAAACAAACGTACGCTCTTTAAGACCTGCGTTAGACCCGTCATGAATTATGCCTCGCCAGTCTTAGCCTGCGCCAAACCCCTGTACAAACTTCAGTTGATCCAAAATATCTTTTGCCGCAGGGCCACAAACGCACCTTGATACGTGCGTAATGCAGACCCCCACAGAGATTTTGAACTACCTATAGTGCAACAACACCTCAAACACTCTCGGAAGCGTTCTTCAAACATTTCGAAACCCACCCCAATCCCTTAGTTCGAGAGTCGGCCCTTGTCCTAGATTCGAAGTTCAAAGTCGCTCGACCTAGAAACGCGTACACGAACGAGGCCACGCAACTGTCAGCCGATCTCGAAGCTCTTCAGTCCGCAATTTCTAAATCAATTTCTAATAAAAATTCTCCTTGAGCACCTTCAGTACTATGAATTCACCCTCAGTACTTTTAGCGCCTTCTCGCTTCGATCCTCGCTTGCGCGTTCTTTTCCTTTAATTGGTCATCGCTTCAGATGAAGGCTGTGAAGCAAATGATTGCCAGAGGCATTCAGGGGGTTTTTAGTGTTGGCTGTAGTAGGCCTGGAGCAAGTCCGACATAACTCAGTATTGCACTCGGCGGGGTCTGCGTTAGAGCATTTTTGATATACTCCTGCCCTCCCCGCGGAACAAAAAAAAAAGTTGAATGTATAGTAACAGAAACAAGGAGCATCATCTAATTTTAAGAGCAACAAATAGCAAAATATGTAATATAAGGTTCAAGAAACAAGAGTTCTTACGTATAAAATACATAATGTTATAACTATTATTCTCAACTCTTACAACTATTTTTAGAAGTCCATTTAATCTTAGCAGATATCTTACAACCACTTATAATTACACCATTACATCTTTAGCACGTCGTCTGCTAAATGCTTCCTTTCCAAGACCAGAAATTTCCGAGTCAACCACAAAAACGTAATGACTTTTACGCATCAAGGCTCCTGCAAGGTTCCCTAGTGGGCCCATCAGGTTTTTATTTCTTATAAGTTTTTATTTCTTGCACGTAGGTAACTGTTTTACCGATGGTTATCGCCGAAAATAAACTTTAATTACTACGTAGTTGAGTCGCCCTGACCTTTCACATAGGCACTTGTAGGGATAGCTTTTATGACAATGATTTAAGGAGTTATGGAAGTGTCAGTTGAACCGACCGCGACGTGTGAGTTAAGTATTGAAGTGTAAAGTTTTACTTTCATTAATAGGATTTGTGGGAAAGAAAATAAAAATGTTTTTGCGCTTCAATTCCGATTAAAAAATTTGAATGTATTAACTAGAGGTAGGTAATGATTTATATCATTCGTATATATAAAAATATACAAATGTTTTATTTAAAATTTATAATATTTATTTAGTTTCATTCAAAAAAACTAAAATTATAAAAATTTTATTAATACTTAATGTTGCTATCTAAGTAAACTGTATAATTGGTAAAATAGTAAAGTTATACTAGCTACGGGACGAAAGCATTATCATTTACAAATTACTTTCCATGTCTCTTCCATATTTTTACAATATCAACTTCAAAACTTCGTGAGTCATTCGGCATCTCGATTACGAAACGGCACAAAGGACCGATTTTGATGCATCCTCGACATATCGACACAGGTCTCTTTATCTGTCTTCCCAAATACATATAAATCGACTAGAATTTAATGATATTTTAACTAGGACAGATGTTTCCATTTTTTTTACTGTATATATGTTCTCCTATATTGACAAAAAACAGTAGCCCTGTAAATGATTTAAAAAAATCAGCTTTTGCTTGTGGTTTTTGAATGTCAAGCAAGCAATTCAGTACTAATTATTTAAGTTGTCGACAAATCAAGCACACTAAGAAAAAACATGTCGAATAAACAAATTTTCGAACTTTAGATACAGTTTCGTCACTATTATATACCTAATCATATCAGTACCAACATTTAAATTTGATGATGATTTGCTTGACTTGGGTGTGTTTATAGAGTGACTCATTCAAAACATACACATTTTTCTTCAAGAATAATGACAAAAGTTTAAAAAACTTGTTAAAACAAGATAATTTGAAGTCATTGTTTTTTGATACTAATATTTTTAGACATGGTTTTCTGGTCCGTTATCGATTAAAGCCGAAAGTTGAAAACCGAAAAAAGTTAGTTGTATTACTTAATTTAAAAGATTGTCTTGAGAATGGCTTTGACTAGTTATATATAACTGAAAGTTAAAGAGAAAAGTCACTTCTCTAGAATCAGACACGTTACGAAGACTGGGCCAAATAACAATTACCTATATTGTTATATGTATTAAACAAAATATAAATTTTGAAAAATAAAATACTCAACTCATTAATCAATAATTCAATTAAGCGTAGATCATTATGCAGTCATTTTCTGACAATTATTAGCAATAAGATAAATATTATAATTTAACTTCAGGAAGAATATAATACCTTACCTTGTATGAGTAATAAATCTGTCTCTCCAGTAGAATATATCAGATTATCAGAGGTCTTCATCAAAGAGAAGCCAATAAAAAGGTAACTAATTAATGATAGTTGAAAAAAACCGCTCAAGGCTACCGCTTCTATTTGTGCGGTATATAATTGTGTTAAGAAGGTGGCAATAAACTATGATGGATGAAAGTGTATCATGAAACGGTTGAAAAGGTTTTTTACATATGTTTGAATAATGGTGAAAAACGATGACAAGTTAATTTAAATATCATTTTTAATTGATTATTTTTGTGCTGTTAAGGATGTGGGTTTTAGGGTTGCCTGGGTGTTAGAAAAAAAAATGTTTTCATCGTTTTTATTTTATGTTAAGAGCGTAAATTAAATCAGCATACAACAAAGTAAAAATCTTATCTTTAACCATAAGTAAAGTTCATAATCTTTAAGAAATATTTTGTTGCGGACGACAAAACCATCTTGACAGTACATTAACGCGTATTTTTATTTTTATTCAAAATACACAATGTTACTTAAAATTTGAATTTCATGAGACCATTCTTTTATATAAGAAGTTTTTATTAACATATCCGCTTATACTGTAAGTAACAACTTGGATCAATAAAATAATGTATTTTGAGTAAAACTCTATCTCAAAAGGGGAGGAATAAGCGATAATATAAATTAAAGTGTTACTTATCGATGGTTTAATTTAATCCAGATTGTTACAGGTAAAGTTGACACTCATTATGTGGGATAATATGGTTAAGTGACGTTATAATATTAAATGTTATCTTAATAATATATACGTTTTTGTGATGCCACCTTCCACAAGGCTAGCTTGTTTATTTTTCCTTACGAAAACATACTAATTTAAGGTTTTATCTCAAAAAAGTTTTTGCTCCTAGCAAAAAGGTTTTAAGTCTATTTATTTGTTATTTTGACAAGTGCTTTTTGCAGGTATTTTTGAATATCGTGTTCTTTATTCATTTCCGTATTATATGTTTAATTGAGTTTATTTGATGTATTGACGTGTTTTATAAAAAATACATATGAATCTGCTCATTTTTGGATTTGGTCGATTTTATTAGATGAATGTGTAAATTACCTGTATGAATTGAAATTACTTTTATGTAAGTTTGTTAAATTAAGTATAAACCTCGTATTATGATGTTTCTGCTATGATAAACAAATTTTCAAAGGCAAATGCTACAAATAAATAAAAGACAAAACCTTTGTCCTCATCCCACAAATCCATTTATTTTAACAATTAATGACAACTGTACAATCAATAGGAAACCACCATGTTAAGTTACCGTTCAAAGAGAATATGTCACCGTAAACGGTACAATAAATAACGGGTTACAAAGACGACTCCTCACATAGAACTTTTATCCTTTAGCAGCGAAATAAATGTTTCAATTGTGCAAGTTGGCGAAAATGTTAAAGGTTTTGTACAAAAAAACCTACGAAAACAGTATTCATACAAATACCATTTGATTTTAGCTGCTTTTTACTTTGAAGTTATTTATTGGTTCAGTTTTCGTTTATCTCCTTAGGGCTTTTAGACCCTGAGTCACTCGAGACCCTGCATAATACTTATCTATAAGAGTAGCTTTTTTTTATAACACGTAATGTTGTAATAAAATTAAGAATCTTTTACGAACAATTTTTAATGTACTGCTAACCTTTTTTTATGGAAAATCTATGTAAATATTTAAATAAGTATTGACTCAACACTCCGTGACATCATTCTGGTGTTTGACAAAATGGATACAAAATGTTAAAAACCTGAAGAAATATGTTGTGCCTGGTGAACTGTTGACCCGAACTTGACAGTTTTATTAGAAAAGTTTCTTAAAACGACTTAGAATCTGTCGTTTTTTAATTATAACACTTTAAACTATGAATAAATGTGAACCATGTTACCTACATGGCAAGTTTTCCTTAAGGTCTCTCAAAGTTTATGTTACAAACTTTAACCGCAAGTCAAGATTTCTAGCTAACTTTAACTTGATAATAAGTCTCTAAATCACATTTGACTGCAAAGGGCATACTTTTTTATATAGTGACACATAATTGCTCAGTAAATGCTCTCTGAGTACAGTCAAGTACATTATACTATAAATTTTACAAAATACTTGCTAAGATTTTTGAGAAAATATATGCACTCGTAATTTCGCATTTGTGGAGTTACTTTCTAGACTTGGTTGTTTGGGAGAATGGCGTCCCGGCTATAAGATTGTAAATTATTTAAGCATTGTACACGCATGTCCCAAAATGTACAATGGTAAACAATAAAGAATAAATAAATTAAATCATGAGTTAGAACTTTGAAGTAATAAATATCGAAAAATAATCAGAAATATCTCCAGAAAAACTGTGTATTTCTGTAAGTATCTTTTTTTTTGCCACCGAAGCAACACCCTCACGGGAGGGAGGTGGAAGATGCGTCATGCATACCGCCGCAGGAACATACCGACCTCTGCGGGGTGATGTGGGAGCCACCAGAATGGCACTTACCCACTAAAAACCACCTTGTTGGCTGTGGCAAAGTTTTACTGTTAGCCTTCATTAGAAGCTACACCGGCTTCATCGGAAGCGACACCCGTTTTGATTTCTTATTTATTTATACCGTCATGTATTGTCGAAGAGTCGCTCGGTAGTAGGTAATGATTTTTATATGCAGAACTAAATATCTATGAGAGTAACGAATTGAATACAATAAAAAAAGGTAAATAACTCAGATTACGAGTAAAACCTTTTTTATTAAGACAGGAATACTTTTCATAATTTGTGTATATACTTAAAATAGAGCGGTGCATTTTATGACGTCATATAAAAACAAGAAATATTTTTATTTATTTATTTATTTAACAGTTTTTGTACACACATATGAAAACAATATAACATACTTAAAGACTAAATATGTACAAAGGTACGGCGTATTTCTAAAAAAATCTCTTCCAGCCAACCTGTGAGAGGAGAGATTACTTAATAACTAAGTAGTGTGTACCTACTTTAAACATACATAAATCAAGATATAACATATAACTATATAAAAGATTTCTTAACACCGTTAATAAACAGACGACCGAGTGGTGTAGTGGTAAGTAGCCTTGCCTCATACGCCGAAGGTCCCAGGTTCGAGTCCTGGCCGGGGCATTCATTTGTGTGATGAACACAGATGTTTGTTCTCGGGTCATGGTTGTTTGTATTTATATATGTATGTTTATTCTGGGTTCCCCCCCCAGTTCACTGTATGGTCATCCATAACACAAGCTCTGCTTACTTTGGGGCCATACAGTTGGTGTGTTTGTCTAGGGATTTATTTATAAACTTACATATACTCATACTTTTATTTAAACTATACTTTTAACTAACCATATTTCACTGTATTTTTTATAAAAATTGAGTTACATCCAACAAACTCCTAAATTAAAATCTAAATTGTTATCCAAAATATAAGATTGCTATGGCATATGCATGAAAGCTCCAAAAGCACAAAAAAACCTCAATAACGTCCATTCACTTGATTAAATACTTAAAAATATATGCTTTGTTAATAAAATGATGTACTGACAGGCTGCGTTTATCTGTCAATATGTATAATTCGTATGCGGTAGGTACACTGCTCGGTGTATATTATAACATGTTTTACGAAGGCGAACAAGATGCTAAAGAAAACTTTACGCCGAAACGCCATAAAAAATTAACGATCGAAGACCCATCCGAAGTTGGTAAGATACCTATTTATATCCTTCTGCCTATTCGATTATAATCCTTATTTTTATCAAAGAACTTTCTAGGTGTGGCGAGGAAAAGTTTGTAGTATAGTGTAGTAAAGCTGTATTAATTGATAAACTTTACACTGTTATAACGTGAAAAAATATTCTTGTTTGAAAAACAACACATGACTTGTAAATTTCATGAAAGATTCATGAAATTTACAAGTCTCTAAGAACCAAATATTTAAAAAGAAAACAAATATTATTTATACAAGCTAAAATAGAAGTTTCAAATTTCTTGAAAAACTTACACTGTTATAAAATGAAAATATAATAGAAATAACATCACATGAACACTAAGTTTGGAGACAAGACTTTACAAGGCTCTACTTGTCCAATAATTTACATATTGAAAAAAGGAAGACGAGCTTTTTACTATGATGCAGAATAGTTAGAGCTTTAATAACTTTAACTTTGTAGCTTTTAAAGGTTTCATAAATTTTACTCGTACTGAGGTTTATCTTGCTTTTTATTATCTTTAATATAATACAAGAATTCATTGAACTAATAAAATATCTGATTGGCTGCGAAATAACTAATAATAACTTAATACTAATAAGTACTTATCGTTCGAAATTTTGGTGACAAATAAACAAATATATCCTCTATACGTGTATAAAAAAATAAACTTGTATAGTTTCCGCTTTGCAGTTGTCCTATTGTTTTGAACCTAATGCTGCTTTTGATAGAATTTTAATTCAGATAAGTAAAAAGTAAGATTTATTTTTTATCTTAATCTATTTGTCATTTTGTGTAGGCAGCTGCGTAAAATTATGAACTCTAATTCAATAATTAATAGAAGATCTAATTTATTAAGCATTTTCATTGTTTGACTACTTTACCTCGTTTATGTCAGCTGATTTTATTTAAGTTTTTATTGTTTTTACTTATGTTATCAGGTTTTTCTTTATTAAATTTTATTTTTTATTTTTTGTAAATACATTTTGATCTAACAATTATAAAATAAAATTATGCTAACTTTTATGTAGTTTTGTGTGGAGCCTCTCGATGTCTAATTTTATCTTATTCAATTATAAATCTTAGATTTAAGATTATAACCAAACCAAGGATAAGTACTTCACTTTAGTTTAATATGCATACTCATATTACGAAATAATTAACGAATGCTTTACATACCTACTCTGAGCATATGTCAGATCGGAAATTATGCCTTAGTTAACGTAATAATAGAGCTGTTTCGCCCGCAGCTTTGATAACAATAATTCGTTAGAATATTCTTTTATTGTAATGTATGTTTAGATTAACTTAGTATTTTTAATACAAAAATAATTATTTCTGTAAAAATATAATTACGTCAGCGTAAAAATAATGAATTATTATTCTAAACGGACTACAAGATGATCAAACTCAACACTTATATTTTTCAAGCTTGAATATCACTTACCTGCCATGATTTAGAAATGAAGTATTCAACTGGTTCCATATTTATACACATTAATAATGAAAAAAATATCACCATAACAATAAAGTTATACCTCAAAAATAATACGTAACATTATCTCCCTTTTACCTCAAAACAAATGAACCCAAAAACCGATATAAATTTGATAATCCTCGAGTGTTTTTGGCAAAAATAAATTAAATTTATAATTTATATGTGTGTTTAGTCACTCGGCTGCCATACTGTCTACAGTCTCGGAGCCAATTTGCATTCTCTTGTGACCGCTACGTGACCGCTCGATTCTTGCTAAAAAGAAAAAAAACATAAAATGATTAACAAAAAAAATATACACGATTTCGCACAGCCACCTGAGCACTTCACTTATAAGATCGCGAGATATCACATCTCTGAAGAGAGATTTATTTCACAAGAATTCTATGATATATTGAGAATTATTAATTAATTGTCTTGTTAGGTCAATATTCTTTTAAAGAAACGTCGTATATCAAATTTGTTTGTTTTTAAGGTCCTTGAGGTAAATCATAACCCGTGAGTAATAGTTTATTTAGGTAAAACTTTCCGTTTTCTTTTGTCAGTGGATTTAGTTGTAAAATATAATATTAACGTGCGTGATACTTGTATACCTAGTTATTAATCCTCGTTATGGGTCTTACCTGATGCAAAAGCTGCCCATAGCTGTCCAACGAGGTAACGCGGCCAGTGTGATGGGCACATTTGCGTCTGGTCAGACTCAAGGTGGGATTTTTGAAAATTAAATTAAGTGTTTATCTTCTTTTCATTTTTGTTTCGTTTTCTTTTGTTTCTTTTCACATGTTTACGATAAACGTTTAATATGAATATTTTAATAATTAATTGTAATGATGATTAATGAAAATTATATTAACTTATTAACAAACAAAATTGACTCACCTCGGAAAAAAACATTGTCAAATAATGATAGCCATTCTTAACTATTATGTAAATAGTGGAAAAGCTTTTTTTAAATTCTTTTGGTGTAAATATATTAATTAATTATGTAAGTTTTTTTAAATCTAGTAAGTTTCTATTAGTCAATGTGAACTGATGTCAATGTCAAATTGATTTCTTTATCGTCATCGTAATTAAACTTTGAATTTTTAGAGCCAATCAATTTTAAATATTTTGGTCATTACACAAACTTTAATAAAATATATTTCTTTAAGTTATTGAGCTTTATGCATGCATTGAGTTGTTTTAGGAGTTTATAAATACAATTCTCGAAAAGATTTAGATGACTTCTAACATGCAGTGATGTGACCTTAAGAGATAAAAGTCTATAAAATTCATACATAATGTCTAGATTTTGCTTCAAAATCATATTTGATGGAAAGAGGCTATTCAGGGAGGTTCAGCACATTAATAATTTTGTATCCACTCAGACATCCGAGAGTAGTTAAATACCAACTTTATTTTAATGACGCCTTAGTAACTAACCAGTTAAAAAAACGAATTAATTTCATTTCGACATTAAGAAAATTAGTTCGACTAATATACAATAATGACACTAGTATCTCGACCAATAAAACTAGTGATTTTGCGTATAAGTCCATTAGTGTGACTTAATACCGTTATAACAAAACTTATAACGCTTTAATCTATTTTAATAAGAAAGATATAAACGACTTCTACATGAAATTAGATCTTGACGTGGTAAATCACCGCACCTTGAGAAATGGCAGCAATAAAATCGTTTCTTAATAGAGCGACTTTTATTTAATACACGAAGTAGGCGTAGGCTATGCTTTAGTTTTGATAAAAAACGAGTTGCAGACTTTAGCAAAACTGTTTAGTTACGCAATGGGGTCGTTGAACTGTCATAGGAGTTTGTTATTTGAATCATTTGCCGCTTGCGTTTTGAAAAAGTGATCATATGAAAGTGAAACTAATTCCATTTGTGGCTCATATAATGGTTTTATCACCGTTAATTATTTGTATGTTTAGGTTATAGTTGTGGTAATCCTACTCATGGTGACTAATATTCAAGGCCATGTGATAAATTTATCTACAGGCTTTATTTGCTTGGAAAGAATAATTCAAAACTTTTGAAAAGGGAGACTCAAGGCAGTAGGTATGGAACAAAGGAATAAAGTATGAATAATAATATCGAAAAAAATTAGAAGCATAGAGGTTTATGCAAATACAAATTTTAAAATGATAGCAAAATATCTAAATGAAATTAACATTGAAGTCAAGAACTATGTTACAATTAAAATAAAATTGATACTAATAATATCGGTTAATAGCTCTGCCTCATATGCCGGAAGTCCCAGATTCGAGTCCTGGTTTGTTTTCAGGTCATGATTGTTGTTATTTATTTATTTATGTTTATATATCCGGGTTCCTCCCCAGTTCGCTCTATGGTCATCCATAACACAAGCTCTGCCTACTTTGGGGCAATAAGTTGGTGTGATTGTCTGGAGATATGTTATTATTATTTAATATTATTTAAAAAATTTGAAACTCAAACCATCGCGTTTTAGTGCAAAATAAACCTGGTAAGTTTGACGTAGCTCTGTCGGGTAGCCACCGACTATTCCTTCCACGGAGTCTTTATTTCCGGTTCCATCATGTGATTATGAAATCTGTGTTGGATTTTTAAATGTATTTTAATTACATTCAAATACAAACAGGCATTGTAATGCTATTTAATAAAGTAATAGGATTTAATGAAGATTTTACATTCCAACGGTCTCATATTTTATCCTTAACCTTGGCGATTAAGGATAAAATAGACCCAACGGTCACAACAAAATTAAAATCATTGGGGTTTCGAGTGCTAAAAAAGTTTCTTGTGTTAAGAGCTTATTTGGGGTGGTACTATCCTTCCTATTTTGTCCAACATGATAATCATATTTCGTTGTTGTGTTTCAGTGTTAGTTGTGAAATGACAGCCATTATAAAAACAAAGGCAATTTCAACTAAGTCTATGGTCGGCAAAACGTCATTTGTTGAAATAAAACTTATAGTCAATATTCAGTCATTCAAACGAATCATCTACGCTTAATAATGTCCATTGGTGTGGATGCCACTTACTGTTACGTGGGTCGAGTATTCGTTTGCCGGCTATGGAAATGTTATTAAAGCATTAGTTACAATATTTTTTCTTGAAACATAAAATAAATCTGAACTTACACGTACTTACAAACATCACAAAGGCATTAATGCAACAAGCTGTCTAATTTCTCAGGGATTTAAAACTTACATTTCCAATACAATAAAAACTTAGAGTTGTTTGAAACGTGGTAACTTCGTCACTTATTTGTTGCCAAAAGCATAACTGTAGACGAGTCGATAAGAAATTGACGCATTACTCTTTATGTCAATATTATGATGACTACTTCGTTATAAAATTAAGTTATACAAAGCCGAATAACAAACCAAAAACCTTTGTTTACTGACCATCAAAAATTTGTAATTAAAATAATTTATTTTTAGATATTTAATTTTAACAGAACGTAAACTTTGTCGTCTCTCCTAGATCATCACTCATATTTGTGTTTCTATAGTCACGTGTTATGTAATGCGGTAGGGTCTAACTTATAAATATGGAAATATATTTAAATGATTAGTACAACCTAAGTTAAAAAGAAACAATACGATGAAGCTATTTATATTTATCAATGTTTTTTGCGCTTAGTTATGCAATGAAAGTTAAAGTTTTTTTAATAAATAAGTTGTCAGTAATTCGCAAGTGGCCTTTTTTGGATCAGTTTCAGATCCTGATATGTACATCTCTGTGTTAAAAAAAAATGACAAAAGCTAATCTAGATAACTAGTTGGTTTTTAATGTTTAGCAATTCAATTCAAATAAAACTTTCACCAAATGAGATTTTTATTACATCAAGCTACGATGAATCTCGTTACCGCCTTTGAATTCGCGACATGAAAATGAAATACAAATAGGCCGATCGAACCTTTAAACATAAACACTTACCGGTAGAAAGGCAAAGTAATTTATAAGATGAATGTCCTCTTAATTACTAAGCCCACCGTGTTTATAGAGACCAAGTGATCTTTCATTTAAGTAGAAGTAATTATAGATTAATTTATTTTCGAGGTGACCTTTCTAGCTTTTCTAAAACTATCACTGTAGTTTTAATACCTCGGAGCGAGACGTTTTATTACTGGTATTAGTTTTAAAACGTGATTAATTCGTATCAGTTAATGACCATCATATATTGGTTGTCATGGGAAAAGTTAGCGGTTACGGACATATTTAAATTAGGAATCGGGATTATAAATCGTTTGACCATGTTTAATTTGTGAATTTACTGGTTATAAATGATAGATCTGTATAAGAAGTGTAATCACTTGTCTTTTAATGAAATGGTGAAATTAACAAATGAAATACAAAAAATTACATAAGTAAAATTTATACATATTTACATATATAAAATTACATATATACATACAAATACATAAAACAGTACATACTTGTATCATACGGAAACTCCTACGTAAGTATTCCTACGGAAACGTATGGGCAGCCACATAAAGTTTTATTTAATTTTTTAATAATTAATGTACACTCAGGTTTTAAATACAGTATAAAAAGTAGTTACCAAATAATGTACAAAGGTACTGCTTATTTCTAAAAGAAATCTCTTCTAACAGACCTGAGACTGGAGAGTGTCAATAATAGCAACTTTAGTGATTCAAAGAAATGAACATAAGATAATAATAATACTGTGGGGTTACAAAAACGCGAGCTAATATACTCGAGCAAGGTAATGTTCTCTTACCCGCTTTTTAAATAAGGATAACGTTTTCGATTCACGGATTAAGCAAGGAAGTGCATTCCACAACCTAACTGCGTGTATGGTGAAGAAATAAGAGAAAAAGTCAGTTGTGTGCGGTTTCATTTTGAGAAGAGTACGCTTATTCCTTCTGCAATGAGGATCATCGGTGTGCGTGAAGGAAAAACGCTTACTTAGTAACAGTACGTTAAATAGCTGGGATAAGATACGAGAATCTCTACGGTACCGAATAGGAAGCCATCGGAGTTTACCGCGGTATTCAGAAACGTGATCAAACTTTTTAAGACCAAAGATGAATCGAATACACACATTCTGTAATCGTTCCAGTTTATTTAATAGCTCTTCAGTTATGTTCAAGTAACAGACATCTGAGTATTCGATTATTGGTTGAATGAGTGTTCGAGCAAGAGCGATCCAGGTCCGGAAGGGCAGAAAACTCCGAAGACTTTTTAGTTGATGGATGGAATAGTTCACTTCCCTGCTAATTTCGCTGACGTTAGCATTCCACGTAAGATAAGAATCGATAATTGCTCCTAGGTTTTTGATAGTGTCAGAGAAATTAATAGGAACACCATCCAGGACGACAGAGGGCAAATTGGCAAAATCGATGCAGCCGCGCATATGCCGACTACCAATTATGATAGCTTGAGACTTGCTAGGATTCACACATAAACCAAATGATTTAGCCCAGTCAGTTATACGACTGAGGTCCTCATTGATTGCAGCAATAGCAGTTGCTGAATCTGCAAGTGTGAAATTGCGATAGACCTGCAAGTCATCAGCGCAAAGATGAAATTACAAGAAAGGAGTGTAGAAACGGAGTCAATAAACACAGAAAAAAGCAATGGGGAGAGGTAACCACACTGAGGCACGCCCGCAACATGATCGCACCAATCGGAGTGGGACTCGCCATGGCGGACCCGCTGCGACCTTCCGGAGTTTCTTGCGGAAGTGAGAAAATGAAGCGAATGGATAAGATTTGTAGGCGCTCTAGTTTGTTCAAAAATTCTTCGGTAGCATCCAAACAGCAGGAATCAGCAGAATCAATTAAAAGTTGAATTAATGTTTGAGCGAGAGATATTTTTGTAGATCTATACTGGCAAAAAGTTTTGAGGGGTTTTAATGGAGTGAAAAGTGAAGTTTCATTTACATAGTCAATCCAGTTTAAGTAACAATCAATGATCACTACCAAATTCTTTGCTCTATCGGACGAATTAACTGGGATTCTGTCAAGGCGAACTAACGGCAATCTCGAGAAATCAAGCCAACTTCGAATACGGCGACTACCAATTATCATAGCCTGTGATTTATTGGGAATGATAAGCAAACCGAAAGATTTGGCCCAGTCACTGATACGTGAGAGATCGTCATTAATAGAAATTACAGCAGAATTTGCACCTGGAACTGAAAAATGTTGGTATATTTGCAGGTCATCTGCGAATGAGTGATAATTAGACGAAATTACTTTTGTTACACAGTTAATAAAAATCGAAAATAGCAAAGATGAAAATATCCCACCCTGAGGAACACCTGCATTTAAATTACATCATTCCGAATAAGTCTGATCGGCCACGGAGTTAAGAGTCAAACCAGCCTAGTACAGAAGGAGACACATTAATTGACTTCAGAACTCCGATTAGTAATTACGTCGAAATCAACATAGTTAAAAGCATTGCTGAAGTCAAGCAGGATCAGCACAGTAAGCTTGCTATTCTCCAGGTTCCAGCGAATATCGTCTGTAACATAGAGCAAACCTACGGTACTGTGTCCAGGGCGAAATCTGGACTGATATTGACTAAGAACATCATTAGAGCATAAGAACGCTGTTTGTGTACTATGGGTTTAAGGACTTTAGGAGTGTATGACCTCCACAGCGTAACACCTGTGTGCGAATTATAAAAAAAAACGAAAACATACTTGATGGAACATAAGTTATAAACACAGTTTTCTGAAAAATCGTTAATTATGTTATAATCGTTAATTATCAGTACGTAAATATTAATTCGTTTATATAAACATTCAACGTCAAGGTTATAGACAGGTAGGCATCATTTTTATATTTGGAACTATAGAGTATGCAGTGCCTATTTGCTTGTACGGAATCACACCACGGCTTTATAATACTCGTAGACCGATTTTGTTAACGTGACTTCGAAAATAAAGAAGTTGGTCAACAAACCTTCCTCCCCATTTTCACCCCTTCAAATCAACCCAGGCAAAAATATAATGAGGCATGTTATGTTTTAAATATATAAACAGATACTTAATTATGTTATAATCGTTAATTATCAGTACGTAAATATTAATTCGTTTATATAAACATTCAAAACTTCACGTAGCTTGTTATGGTGTTTTCAACGTCATAATTTTCAAAGAAAGAGGTATCAAAACATTGACACAAAAAATGACACGTCAATTTCGAATTAACCTGGTCCGTAGTGTTGTATTGCGATTCTGACGCACTTGACACATTTTTACCAAACGCAAGTCAAATAAGCTCGTAAAATAAAGAAGTTATATTTTTATCAACAACCTGTCAACGTCTGTATTTCTAGAAAATATGTTGTCTGTTCAAATTTCAAATGTTGATATTGCGTGGGCGCAGCGCATCTGTTTATTTATCATAAGTGTAAATATTTATTTATCTTTTGCATCAGTTAATATTTTTTTATATTTTTAATATTTAAAGTTTTTGTTAACAAGTAATTGATCATTCGATTTATAGTAGTTATGAACTTACCACGATTTTCGATTTTTATTTCGCGCGTCCGATTATATAGAGTCCGCGATCATGGTGCTTGCAACAGCATCGAAATATCGGACGCGCGAAATAAAATTCGAAAATCGTGGTAAGAATCCCGTAATTTCTTAAATTATTATGAAAATAACCGCGATAGTTTAAAACGGTTATCACTTAGGACATCCCTGTATATTTGAAAACGTAAGCTTCTCTTGCTTAGATTTGACTCATAAATATATTTAACTTCGTACTTAAATCCGGTCAAAATTTACATATCAGTTTGAATACACTTGCAGACCTTTAGTCTGTGATCCCAATCCACATTAGAACGCCACTTCATCGAGTTTTCTTCTCCTCGTTATTCTATCTAGATATCTAGATCAAACACGTCAATTGTCTCCTATCATAAAAACTTTTCTTTCTTGAAAATAATTCAACACTGGAATACCAAAAGCCTTGACAATTAGTAACTTTTCGTGACCAGTACACTACTGCCCTTTCTGCGATTAGAACAGAAAGTGTTGAGAGCAGGAGCAGGTGGAAAATTATAGGAGTTTAAAATAAGTCCAAATTTGTTGGTTATTTTCAACAGGCCACATATATACGGTACATAAAGTTACTGTTCAGCAAATTGTAGCTTTAAATGTCTTGTTTTTATATTTGGATTAGAAAATAAAATAACTAGATTCTAGATGAATCCTAAGAAAACCAAAAGAAAAACAATAATAAAAGATTAAGTTTTCAAAGCGGTTCACGGCCTTCGAAAATTAATTTCAATTATTTTATGGCCTTTATAGAAACTTTAATTTCCTTAATGGCTGGTTAAGACGCGTTTAGTCAAAGTTAAGTTGGTAACTACATTATAAATCAATTATATGTTAAAAATTACGTGTAAACAGTCAGTTAAATGACAAGTGGTAAGTTAAAATGTAGTACGCAAGTGATTAGTATTCGTTCTATTTTTGTAATAAGTAGGTAGACAAGGCTTCTCATGTAACACGTTTGGACATGATTTTTTAGTTAAGTGCATAAGTTGACAAAGCAGTCTCTTGGCGACAAGAGCTCGTAGTTATTTCGATTCTTTTCCCTTTTTTCAAAATTTCAGAGTGGATTTTAGACTCTACTTTAAAATTTATTGAAGAATATTTAAAATAAAAGTGCCTCTTGAATATATAAATTAAAAACTTCCAAAAAATTCTGGCTTATCACAGATCTAAGGACAGGACCAAAATTCCCTGAGTTTCATCACCGTTCATCTTTATTGAACTTGTGAGCTTAACTACTTAATTACTTGGGCACACAAGTGACATGTAGTAACTTAAAATTTAGTCAACATTTAGTTACTAACTTAACTACTGTATACGTGTAAACCACTCATAACTTTGTCATACTTCGAAGGTCTAATGTGGCAATCGGGTTATCACCGATCAAACAAGAAAAAGTTTTTTTTTACATTTTGACAATCAGGAACCCACGAAATATTTTTTCTAGATGATCATAAAGTTAGTTTGAACGTAGTGAACGTTCTGTACAAGAAACAATTAGTGGCTTGCATCAAAAAAGTGTTTGGACGCCAAAATATGAATGAAAAAGAGTTTTAATAGAAAGTCTCAAAGTGCCTTAAATAAACTCAAAAATTATTTTATTTTAGCGCCGTGAAATGGTTTTTTGTAGAGGATTTATAGTATACAACTTTATCTAAGGTACTTACATGGGCACAACTTATTTCTGTTGATAACAAAACTTGAAAATACTGAAATTATTTTAATTTGACTTTGAATAACTTTTTGGCACACGCAATATTGATGGGACTTTTAGTATTTTATTTGTTAAAATGTCCATAAAAGATCTGTATAAAATTTATACTACCCCTATGTTTTTTTTGCTGTTTTGACCGGACTATACACAATAATAATCTCAATTAATAAAGTAATATAAAATTATTCATATTTTTATAACATTGTATATAATTTACACAGCAAACGCAATTTTCCAGCTTTTATCGCTAATATATGATTGAACATTTCGTGCATCTTTTTTACTTATTCTAAACATTCTTAATTAAATATAAATTACAACAATTTTTCATGTTGCTAAATGTTCGTTTTTTTTTAACTTTAAGTCACTTTTCTCACACATTCTACTGCTTCCTTAAAGATCACACCGCAGGGCAACCTGGATTATTTTTCCTGATCGGATTGTCTTACACGATTCCAACTGCTGTTTTACAGACATGGTTGAAACATAATCACCACAGAACTTTAGTGCTCCTACAAACTATCTTTAGCTTCTTGACTATCAAAAACCTTTGGTATATGTGGGTTACTTCTCTATCAACTCAGACTACCTTTAAGAAATAATAAAAATATTCAAACAGCATTTATTTACCATACCGACTGTATGGTCTCAAAGTAAAGTGTCATGGATGACCATACAGCGAACAGGGGGGAATCCCAGACTAAGCATCTACATGTAAATATAAACAACCATTGCCCGAGCACAAACATCTATATTCATCACAGAAACGAATGCCCCGACCAGGCCTCATACCTGGGACCTCTGGCGTATTAAATATATCTACTGCCCACTACGCCACTCGGCCATCAATATATTTCTCAAACTTCTGTTATCTACTATCCCAACATTGACCTTCAATACAATAAGGTTTAAATACTACTTTTAATTAGTCGTGACATTTAAAAAGCAATAATAATTAACGATTAGAGAAAATTATTATGTGGTCTCATTTTGTATCAGAGTTGTTAATAGCCGGGCGAAAATTATAGCTGTCATTATTGGCTTCCTTTTAAATCTTTATATTTTTTATTCGAGTGAAGATTTTGTAGAAGTTCATGGCTATGCCCTTATTAAGGTTATGAAACTTTCCTACGTGGACCGGTTTTTAATGGCCCCAGGTGTATGTATGGCTTGTGTGGTATCATCAGGTTTAATTTCCGGAGAAAAAAAGAGCAAATTTTATGGTGGCTTATTTCATTATATGATTATTTATTATTTGAATATTTTTATAATGGTACACTTTGATAACTATTGTATATTACTCTATGTACGGTGACTTTTCTACCTTTCAGTAGGGCACGTGGGCAAAGAAACCCATACAGCAAAAATTAAAATAAATTATTCTTCATACAATAATATTTGCTGACCCATAGGATGTATATGAAAAGTCACCTCACCACTTGTTACCATAATTTTGGGTCTCCGAACTGTAAATTATGTAACAGAGAATTATAGTCACGTAGATTTCACTATTTTGGTTTCTTTTTGGGGAATGTAAATTAAGAGGGACGTGCTTTTTTTCTCCCTGTTGCCATTACTTTTCTTTGATATTTCTGCTTCAAGTACAATATTTAAACTTCCTCGATATGATTTGGTTCAGAGTAATTATTTATTTATTTATTTTTTATTAAGAAGTTTAAAAGCAGTCTAAAGTCATAGAACACTGTATATAAATTCTTTAATTTTTTTGATTAATTTACCTAAGATGTTAAAGAAATGAAATATCAATTTTTGAATTTACATAATTTGATACTGAATTATAAGGTTTAGTTAATTTTAAAATACTCACTTAAATACTTCTCTGTGGGGTATAAATTGCATGGCAACATTTAATAGTCATTTTTTGGTATTACGATATTTGTTTATGAACTAGCATAAAGCTATCATTTAATTACCGTTGTAGAAAATAACGCTCGTAATGAAATGAAATGAAATGAAATATTTGAAATGAAATATTTATTTCTAAACATTGTTAATTACTTGTTCTTATTGATGTCAAATAAAATATGACTCTACCAGCAGTTCGAAATAACCTTTGTGAAGAAGAACTGGCAAGAAACTTCACGGGTATATTTTTTTGAAAATAAATTTACAGATTCTCTTTATGTGTATACAAAATTATTCTTATCTGCTCGGCAAGTCTCCCTCCCCCCAAGTATCCAAACGATGAACACCCTCAAACGGCACCCGTTCAAGAGTTAACGCGGGATCCAGCCATCGTCCTCCTCAACCATATTAGAGTGAAGTGAGCGACCCGTCACCCGACGCTACCATAAGGAGACGTACTTTAGTGACAATGAAGCTTTATATATTCATCGGAATGAAGAACTTAACGAACATTCAGACACATTACACATGCTTTGTTACAAATACTAGTACAATCCTGTTAATTAGGGGATTATACCCAAGGGCTTTTATCATCCAAATAATCGGATAGTTTATAATATGCTTTTGCACACAACTTCTGCTTTATAGTTTCTTTAAATTTGTCAAAAGGAAGACCTTGGATATCCTCAGAAACCTTATTATAAAAGCGTATACATTGACCCATGAATGAGTCAGTGACTTTACGAAGCCTACTATTATGAGCTGCCAGCATATTTCTTCCTCTTGTGTTAACATTGTGCAGATCTTTTTTTCTTGTGAACAAGGTTATTTTCTTTTTTACATACAATACATTTTCTGAAATATATTGTTAATGGAAAGTAAGAATATTTATTTCCTTAAATTTACTTCTAAGTGACACCCTTGGACCGAGTTGATAGATTGCGCGAACAGCAATATAGTATCGATGTCGGCAGCACTCTCCCACAACATAATGCCATATGTCATGAGGCTGTGGAAGTAACCGAAAAAGACTACACGAGCAGTTGTGTCATTTGAAATCTGTCCCATTTTTTAACAGGACATGCGGCAGAGCCAATCCTTTTCGTTAAACCATCAACATGCGGTGCCCACTGGAGTTTGGCGTCTAAGGTTATGCCCAAAAATACAGTTGAGTTTACAGGAGTCAGTTCCTGGCTCTTTACTACAATGTTTGTGTTTACTTGTTTGACATTTGGCAATGTAAACTCAACACATTGAGGAGCAAATTATTAGCTGAGAACGACTTCTCTGTGTTGGTTTTCTGTTCGATGGTCAGTTTCTTGTCTTTTGATTTTAAATAAGAAGGAAATATCATCAGCAAACATTAAGACTTCGCATTGATTCTTAACGACCGATGGCAGATCATTAATATATACTAAAAATAGGAAAGGACCAAGAACTGAGCCCTGGGGCTTACCCATTGTCACTGCCGATCTTGATGATTTTTCTCCATTTATTGCAACAAGCGCTCGGTTTTTTATGCCGTTATGGTGCAGTTTATGAGTAGAGTAGTACGATCCACACAGTCGAACGCCTTGGACAAGTCACAAAAGACACCAATAGCATCACGCGACTCCTCCCAGGCTATGAATACGTGTTTTATGAGCTCACACCTGCATCGGTTGTTGAACGACCTCGCGTGAAACCAAATTGCTTTAAATTCATTTAACTATTACCATAAAAATGAGAAATTAATTGATTTCAAATAAATTTTTCAAAAATCTTACTGAGCGTTGGTAGTATAGATATAGGTCGAAAATTATAAGGGTCAGACATACTACCTGCTTTGAATATTGGAATGAACTTACTCAATTTCATTAAATCAGGAAATACACCATTATCAACATTATCATTAAATATACTGGCTAAGTGCAGGGCTATACCATCAATGATAGATTGAATAATTTGAACAGAAATTCCATCTAAATCGGCAGTATTTTTTAATTTAGTGCTTTTTAATGCATTTTAAACTTGTGGAACAGTAACATGTTCAAAGTTGAAATCAATATTGCATGTATTTACATTTTTCATTAGCAGTGATTGTGCAAGAGTGAAACATGAATTAATACTGAAAGTATTTGACACAGGGATGGCAGTAAAAAATGTTCAAATGTTTCAGCAACTTTTCTATCAGTTGACAACAACTAGCATTATTTTTTGAATTATATTTGCTCTGAGGGTCTTTTGCTTTCCCTGTTTCCTGATTAATTATATTCTATGCAGTTTTTGAAATGGTAGTACTATATTTAATTTTATTATTAATGTAATTAGATTTAGCTACACTGCATACTCTTTTAAATAATTTAGAATATTTTTTAATATATTCATAAAATGTCTTATTATGATTATAAGTTCTTTCACTGTACAATTCATATAATATATTTCTACTTCTGCGTATTCCCACCGTTGCCCTCTCACTAAACCTAAATAAATTATTATTTAAATATATTTTTTTTTTGTAAAAACAGAGTCATATTCATTTTTAATTATATTATAAATAGAGTTTTATTGAGTAATAGGATTGCCACAGAAATCTAATTTAAATGTTTTTTTAAATACATTATTTCTAAATGTTTCAAGCCGTCTCTCGTTCATGGTTATAAACGTAATTTCTCTTTTTAGAGCTTTTTTTGCCCAATATAAAAAGTGGCCAACTGCCCGCTATGATCTGATTGTAGTTTATTAATTACTGAATGTATGTAATTTGTATATGGCACTAAATTTGTAAAAATGTTATCAAGGCATGTGGCTGAAGTCGCTGTGATTCGCGTAGGCCCTAAGTAGAGATTTTATAAGTTGTAAAAATTAAAAAGATTCAAAAAAATCGTTTGTTTTGTGAGATCTCTACTAATAAATCAATATTAAAATTGCCACAAATAATTATTTCTTTGTTTTTGTTATTTACTCTATGTAATACCTCATCCATAGTGCTCTCAAACACTTCAAATGGTGAGGATGGGGGTCTGTACACACTTATTATAACAATATTCCCTATCTCACTACAGGCTATTTCAACAGATCGCTCAACAGACAGACTTACAATATCAGATCGTTCTTTAAATGCAAGGCTCTTATGAGTGATGATCATTGAGCCACCACAAGTTGTTTGTTCTCTGCTGAATGAACTAGCAATTACATGATTTTTATATGAAGACATAACTTGACACCGTCTGAGCCAGTGTTTTGTAATATATAGCATGAATATTTTCACAGTTTATAAAAAGCTCAACCTGTAATTCCTTATTATCAATGCCCTGCATATTTTGATGGACCATGTTCATAATATTATTTTTTACGTTTTTATTACTTTAATTACTATTTAGAATACTGGTGCTAGATGTCTGTTGTCACTAACTTATGTTTAAATTATTCCTAATACTATGTTTTGGAATATTACATTCCAGTGGGTCAAAAGTATAAAGTGACTGCTCAATAGAAGCAGCGGTTGTAGTCAACGAATTGACTGTTATGTATAAAATATATGATAGCGAGTATGCTATCTGTCGCAGGTCATAATTGTACAAATTGTACCTATCATTGGTCATGTAAGGCTTAGTTATAAATTTATTTGTATCAATAAATTGAAATTTTGTGCTATGACGACGTTTCATATTTTGTAAATCTATATTTAGTCGATGCTTCATATTATTTTCTGACGGGTTCTGAGTAAATGGAAATGCAATGCAATGCCGTATACTCGGTGTACGGCATTTGGATATATTTGGATACGGCATTGCATTGCATTTCATTTCCATACGGTGTTTCACTTGGTGGAAGCCTAGGCTGAGAGCAAAATACTAGAGCACGACGACTGCAGGGGATTCGAATGCCCTCAGCCTGCGCCAAGTGACCTGATAGTTCCTATAAGTTCATAGGTAATTCTGAAACAAACGCCATCTAAAAACTACTCTCAAATGTCCACTTTGCTCTTTTGTTGTGTTAATAATAATAAAACAGTGATTTAAAAATGAATAAAAAATTTCCATAGTTATCTTTACGCGGCTAACGCCAATAAAAATAAGTGGAAGCTTTGTATAAATAACTATTGATATTTGAAATAAATAAACCGATATTTTGTTTGTCAAATATGAAACCATAATTTGCATAAATTTAAATTAGCACTAATTAACTTGTGTTAGCTCTTAGTCAAAAACACATTGTAGTCGGGAAACGCATAATTAAAATTTCGAATCTTGCCAAATCTTCCGATATCATGTTCGAAAATAGTATTGTTTTGACACATTCCATTTTTTTTTTTATGAATGCCTTATCCCTTATGCGTCTTTTTTATTTAACCAGATACATGAACCAATCTAAAAGGAGAAAGACGTTTTATGGTACGTCTTTTGAGGTGTTACGTTTTCCCTAAGCGTTAGCAAAAGTGTACAGAAATCAACTAAACCGCATTTTGAACTTCAATTTCACCAATTTTTATCTTTAATGCCAAACTGAAAAGATACTGCAAGAAGTGTAAACAAAATAAAAAAAAAGAATTCAAAGAACATTGGCAGATCGCCATACATGGTTTTAGTTAGAGTTAAACTGGAGCGTTTAGAAGTCAAAAATATCTAAAACTATGGTACATAAAATCTGGATCCACTTTAAAAATATATATATTATGGAGTATGTCTAGGAACAATAATAATTGCATTTTCAATAAGTACTAATGTTGAGGTTATGATTTCAAATTACCTATATTTACATAGGTAATTACTACTATCACTAACCAACCATGATAATAATGGCACGTGATTGTTCTTCAATATCTTTAACTTAATTAACTAGTCCAAAAATCACAGCAATAAGTCGTCGTAAGTGCAATCTATCGGAATCCTTTGTTACAAAGGCTAAGAAAGTCACGTTATATAACTAAAATAATCGCAAATTGTCAAAACAAAACCATGGCATCCACACACACAAGTGACAAGTCCAAAAGTAACGAAACGGTTTCGTTTTCCAGTTATGTTTTTACCTCAAACTCGCCAGCTAAAGCAAAAAGTAGTAACAGTAAGCTATACAGCCAAGGATAAGGACTCCAGTGAGTAATAAGTCATTTTCACTATGAGGAATATAAAAAATATATATTCTTACATAAAAATGAGTCCTTACATTCTGAAGTGACTATAATTTCCTTTATTTAAAAATTATATTACAAAATCAAATACTTGTGCTTGGTCACAATCCCTCCTATATATATCGTAATAAAAATGACAGGAGTTCCACGCAGTACTACGGGGCGTCCCATTTGAACTCAGTAATGACGACATTCTCGAGGACCTTAAGTCCCAGGGCTTCCCGGCTGAAGCAGTGCACAAGATGCACTCTAACCGCAGTAGGCGTTTTCCACTAGCTTTAGTTATCCTCACCAACACTCCCAACTCGAGGAAGATCTTCAGAGAGGCTCGCACAATCTGCGGACTTTTGAATATCTCCGTCGAGCGTCCCAACCCCCGCGGCCACCCTGGGCAGTGCCACCATTGCCAGCTCTATGGCCACGCAGCGGCTAACTGCTCAGCTCCCCCCAGGTGCGTTAAGTGCCTGGACCCACACGTCACAAAGGATTGCACTCGCACTCCCGAATCCAACTTCCCCCCTGACTGTGTGCTGTGCGGCCAGTCTGGCCACATTAAATTCGGTCGTATCAAACCTAAGGGCTTATCCCTAGTTTCTTTTAATGTTCGTAGTCTCAGTAATAACCTTCCTGAGCTCAAACTGTTCCTTTAGAACAACGAGCCAGACTTATTGCTTCTTCAAGAGACGTGGCTCACTCCAAACCGCACCAGGGGATTCGCTGTTCCCAATTAAGTGTTCGTTCGTAACGATAGGCCCGACGGTTACGGCGGCACAGCTATTTATTACAAAAGAGGTTTACACTGCACTCCTCTCCCTACTCCTCCTCTCCTCAACATGGAGGCCACTGTGTGTAGATTGGCTATGACTGGTCATCCGACCGTCATCATAGCTTCAATCTACATAGCTAGTGGCACCAGACCTATCCTTAGCGACTTCGAGGCCATTCTTGCCCTCGGCCATTCAGTCATTATGTTCGGAGATATTAACTCCAAACATACGGACTGGAAGTGCCTATCAACCAACGAAAGCGGTAGAGAACTCTTTAAAATCACTCAGCAACTCGACTTAGACGTCATCTCTCCCGTCACTCCCACTCACTATCCCGGCAACCCTAACTACTCTCCTGACAAAATAGATTCATTAGTCGACTCCCACACTGATGCTATCAACTCAGCCATCAGTGTTTACGAAAAGGTTGCCAAGCGAAGTATACCCAATCTACCCTTAGCCGTTAGCAATCTTAATAAACCTAAGAACGCGGCTCTCCAGAGATCCAAGAAACATCCCACGCCCGCCTATAGATCAGCTGCGAACAAACTACAACGTAAAGTTAGGTCTTGCCTCGCGGAACTGCGAGACACTCAGTTTAACGATCTCATGGAGAATATCTCTCCGTCTCACCAAGCATACTATAGTACGCCCAGCACGCGACCCGCGGATCCCTCCCACATCCAGGCGGCGGAGGACGAAGTTCTCCGCAGAGAATCTCTCCCCATCACCGACGACCCCGTCACAGTCTCTAATGATGAAATCTTGCTTCTCATTAGAAGTCAAAAGTCCAAAAAGGCTCCGGGTGCGGATGGTATTTCTAACCACGCACTCAAACACCTGCCTCAACAGGTTTTTACCTTGTTAGCCATCATCTTCAATGCGTGCCTCGACCACAGCTACTTTCCAAAAGCTTGGAAAGAAGCGACAGACATGGGCATTCCCAAGCCAGGTAAACCTCTAAATATCCTGGCTAACCACAGACCCATCAGCCTCCTCAAGGCCATGTCTAAACTTCTCGAAAGAGTCATACTTTCTCGAATGCGGAACCATCTGTTTCCAACGGATGGCGATCCTCTCATCATTTCCCACCAATTCGGCTTCCGCGCTAAGCACTCCTGCCACAAATAGGCTTACCGGCTTGCCTAGTTATGATAATTGCGTCGTTTCTCAAAGACCACACGTTTCGTTTCAAACATGCAGGCTCGCTTTCCGCGCCTCGTCCCATAAAGGCTGGAGTCCCTCAAGGCTCAGTCCTCGCCCCTCTATTCTACACCATGTACACAAACGACATTCCCATTCCGCCGAAAGACGTCGAACTCGCCCTCTTTGCCGACGACACAGCACTTTACACCAAAGGCGTCAGTGTCCCGGGTCTCACCACCAGACTCCAAAAGGCTGTAGACGCCCTCGGTGCATGGTTTCAAAAATGGCGTATCGATGTGAACCCAGACAAGGGTTCTGCGGTTTACTTCGACTGCAAACACCGTAGTGTTGCTGACAACCTTCACGTTCGAATGTTAATTATTCCCATCCCCTGCAAGCGCACTACCAAATACTTAGGCGTCACCTTAGACCAGACGCTTTCCTTCAAGCCACACGTCGATAGTGTAACGAAACTCGCACGTTTTTACTTAGACCGCCTACATAGTATGTTAGGTAGAAAAAGTAAAAGTCGTTCAATACAAACGTACGCTTTATCAGGTCTGCGTTAGACCAGTCATGACATATGCCTCGCCAGTCTTTACCCACGCCAAACCCTCCGTCCTGCACAAACTGCAGGTAGTTCAAAATCTCTTCTGCCGCGAGGCCACAGAAGCACCGTGGTACGTGCGTAACGTGGACCTGCACAGAGATCTTGAACTGCCTACAATGCAACAGCACCTCAAAACACTCTCAGAATCGTTCTTCAAACGCGCTGAATCCCATCCCAACCCTCTAGTTCGAGATTCAGTCTCATATACTGCTCCTGTCTTAGATTCGAAATTCAAAGTCGCTAGACCGAGAAACGTGCACACGAACGTGCGACGCATCTGACGCTAAATCTCTTAGCCCTTCGGGTTGCAACTTCTAGTTCATACGTAAATTCGAATTAATTTAACTTCTTTAATATTTATTTAATGTAACTTTAAGTTTTATTTTTCATTTTTGAGCACCTTCAGTGCTTTGAGCACCTTCAGTGCTATGTAAATCCCAGCGGGTGACCCCTTCTGGGCCCCGTTAGCGCGGCTTCTTTCTACAATTGGCCGTCGCTCGGATGAAGGCTGAGTAGCCAAAAATTGCACGAGTCGACAGGGGTTTTTTTTAGTGGGTAGTGGTTCTGGTAGGCGTCGGAACAAATCCCACATAACCTGGATCGCGCGTGCCAGAGTATGCGTCAGAGCATTTTTTATCCTCCTGCACTTTCCGTGGAGGGGAATAAAAAAAAATATGACAGGAGCTAAAACAAACTTATAAAGTCAAATCAAGTTTTACAAATCAACTATTTTTTTGGAGACTTCTACACATGAAGCTAATATTATAGAAATTCACATAAAAAAAAGAATAAACAAAAGTACTAGTTAGTTTTCTAAACGCTCACTATTTACTCACATAAGAATTCGCCAATATTCTTTAAAATTGAGTAAGACAATTATCACGCGGCTTGTTTGAGTAACGCATTTACTCAGAACTGCGAGTAAGCATACCAGTGAAGTATTCTTAAGAAAAATCAAATGTTATATAAATACAGAAAAACCGCATTAATAAAACAAACAATACATATTTACGGTGAATAATTTGAGTTTATGAATCTTGGTAAGGCTAAACATTTGTTTTATTAATGACCACAAAAATGTGTCAATGATTAGATATTTATGTTTGTTTTGCTTCTACCCTTCAGTTGGCATTTTCGGAGGCATTAATTAGTTTTGTTCTCGGACGATGTCTTGATAACTAAATATTAAATAGTAAAATTGTGAGCGTAACTAGTTTTAACATGTATTGATTCAACTTTTTGAAATAAGCTAGTACAAAGTTAGCTTTATTTTTAACTTAACTAACCCAAATAGTTCCGAGAAAGTCAGCGAAGTTTTACTTGTAGCTACTAACATATCTTCCAAATATACCCCTTCCTTCCCTACTTCGAAGATCGGAGACGCCGTTGAGTACCCCTTGGATGCGATAATACTTAAATATATCCAATATGCTGCAACGCCCTATTTATTAAACTAACACTTTACCGCTTTCGAAGACGACAGATATAAGCTTATGTAGATTTTATTTTAAACCATTGACGGCAGATTTTGTATTATCATAGAATTCATCAATTTTTATCAAAAAATCACACAACATATCACCAAAACAGTTAAGTCAACAAAAAATTACACACACAAATTTAAATGACAAGAAATAAACATAAATCCCATAAGAAGCTACTTAATTTAAATAATAGTAAAAGTAACATAAAGGTTCTGTTATTTGACCTAACCTGGTTATGGAGTTTAGAATGAGAAACAGCTTATTAATAAGACTGTAATTTATATTAAACGAAATAATAATTTAACAATGACACTGTCGAAGACGTTGAGGTCAGGACTCGGTCAATAGTTCAATGTGTCAAAATTTATATAAATAACGATGACGATGACAGCTGCTGTCAGTCGAATAGATATTCCATTTTTCAATAGATCATTATAAAAATTAAAAACGTAAGCAAAACATTGTCAAAATAGCTTATGTGTAATAAGCGACAGGACACTCAGTGACTTATCATGATGTGTCAAAAACTACTTGACTTCATAGGTCAAGTGACCTATGAAGTTGAGATTCAGCAGCGATATGGATTAATAGGAGACGAAAGCTGTGATTGGATTTTAAGGTAAAGCGGCGGGAGGTCCGTTTCGAAGATACAATATAAACAAGACCATTTTACTTGTAGTGTCCAGTCTCGGTCTGCGTGCGTTCTCGAGCGCACGTCGATCGCAGACGCCTTCCCGCTCTTTTAGCCCCCGCGCTAATTGAGCACCCAAATTTCATAGTTGTTTACCGTACTAAGTTTCTAACGCCGTTTTCACGGCGGACAGTGGCTCGTTAACCGTACTTCTAAGTTTCTAACGCCGTTTTCACGGCGAATAGTGGCTTGTTAACCGTACTTCGTGGAACGTGAGCTTCGTCGACGGGAATTCGTTGTTCCAGGACTTCAAGTGCCGTGTTCGAGTAAGTTATCCGCGTCGTTCTCAACCGCCCTACTGCGTGTAGGGTGGTTTTAGGAAGTTAGTCATCGTCGATAGGTTCATATTATATATATTTATATATTGTCGTCCCTCCCCAACCCCTCCGCAATGGCTTCCCTAAGCCCTGAGGAGCTCCTGAATAAGCTGATCGCTGATTACGACGCCCAAGGCACTTACTGCGCCCCTCATATGATTCGCACACTGCAATCATTTCTCCCTCTAATCATGCCACTAATTACACCGGCCCCTCAGGCCACCCCAGTTCCCCAGACCCCTCAGGTCTTAGGCCCTCCCGCGTCCCCTTCCTCCAGTGACATGGAGTGCGAAGTAGACGCCCCTCTGCGCCGCAAGCGCGCACCCGCGACTGAGTCTTCCTCGGACGCCACCCCAACTGGCCCTGAGTCTCCCTCTTTCACCCTTGTTAAGAAGCGCTCCAAGAAGCGCTCGAAACAAGACCCGGCGCCCTCCACGCCCGTCCCTACACCCCCTGCGGCGTCTTCAACGCCAGCTGCCCCGGTGTCTTCAACACCCGCTCCGGCCCCAACTTCTGTCAAGGCCAAGGTCCCACCACCCGTTTTCCTTCGGGAAAAGGGTAAATGGACTGAGGTCTCGACACTGTGCAATGAGCACAAAATCCATTACACCCGAGCGGTAAACTCGGGTGAATCTATTAAAATCACTGTCTCGTCGATAGACGATTTCCGAGCTTTGACTAAGCTCCTCACCGATAAGCAATATGCTTATCACACTTATGCTCTGTCAGAAGAGCGTAAGATCAGAGCGGTACTCAGGGGAGTCCCGTTCGAATTATCGAACGAGGCTATCCTGGAGGATCTGCAGTCCCAAGGCTTCCCGGCACTCGCGGTGCATAAAATGCACAGCAAGTACGGGAGGCAACACCCTCTCTCTTTGGTGATTCTCGCCAACGTCCCCAAGTCCAGAGAGATCCTGAAAGGGGTTAGCTCTATTTGCGGCCTCTCTGGGATCTCAATCGAGGCGCCTCATCGCCGCGGTCATCCCGGCCAGTGCCATCGGTGCCAGTTGTACGGGCACGCGGCGGCCAACTGCCGCGCACCGCCCAGGTGCGTCAAGTGCCTGGTCCCTCATCTCACTAAGGAGTGCAATCGCACTCCTGAAACTCCCTCGCCTCCCGATTGCGTGCTTTGTGGCCAGTCCGGCCACACCGCAAACTACAAGGGCTGCCCTCGTGCACCCCGTTGTATGCGCTCCAATTTCAAAAGGGCGGCTCCCAAACAGGCCCCGCGCCTTTCTCAAGTAAACTTTCCGCCGCTGCGTAGCCGGGTTCCTCCGGCTGCAAAGCCTACTCAGCCCAAGCCTGCTCCAGAAAACTGGAGGCAGCGTCCCGCGTCGAATCCCATCCCGGTTCCTCGCCCATACAAACCCACTCCTCAATCCTCCGTAGCGGACGATATGCGTATCGTCTGCGACGCTATTAAAAATGTCGATGTTAGTGAAATCGCAGTCTTAGCCCGTAAACTTAGGGCTTCACGTACTCCGACAGAGCGTTTGCTAGCTCTGGCGGAGCATAGTTCCCTTCTCAATTCATTGTAGGTTCATTTAAATGAATTGATCCCTAAATCATGCTTCGGCCGACCTCTGCCCAGCCCCGGCTTCACCGGAGGCTGCCCAGAACGGCCACCAACTCATGTCCCTTTGAGCACCTTCAGTGCAACTTTCACTACAGGCGGAAGACCCGCTAGCGGGTCTCCGCCAGCGCGCCCAACTTCCCGACGGGTGTCGCTTCCGATGAAGGCTAAAGGTATACGCTTACTACAGCCAACAGGTGGTTTTTAGTGGGTAGGTGCCATTCTGGTGAGTCCCACATAACCCCCCCGCAGAGGAATTTACCTGCGGGCGGGTATGCATGACGCATCTTCCACCTCCCTCCCGCGAGGGTGCCTCGGCAGCAAAAAAAAAAAAAAAAAAAAAAAACTTGTAGTGTGCTTTATTACGTTTTTTGCCAGTTATTCAAGCTGGGTTTGAAAATATGTATATATTTTTCAGTTTATTTATTTATTAATATCATATAATAAATTTATCAAATATATAATTTATTTTTATAATAAATTATCATTCTTACCATTAAAGATGTCACATAAACTTGCTTTGGTATTACCCACCATCAATGAAGTGAGCTTAATTGCATTGACATTCATCTTTATGCAACTACGTTATAGTTTATTTTAAAAAAATCATTAAATTATAAACTAAAAACATTTTTCTTTAGAAAATATTTAAGATTAAGCCAGCCAGGCAGTTGGTAGAATGGTCTAATACACCAAAATTCTTAAAATGATATCTTCATGGCGCAGTTGATAAAGCATCGATCGAATCCAGGCTTTATTTCGGATTCGACCTAATGGCTGGTTTACACGCGTTAAATGGTTAAGTTGATAACTAAATTTTAACAAAAAATAAAAAATTACGTGTAACCAGTCTGTTTAGTGACAAGTGGTAACTTAAAATTTAGTACGCAAGTGTTTAAGTAGATTAGGATTCGTTCTATTTTTCGTGTTAATAGGTGGGCGGGGCTTCTCACTTAATAGGTTTGGACGTGATTTTTTAGTTAAGTGCATAATTTGACAGAGCAGATGTCAGCAAGAGCTCGTATTTATTTAGCATTAACTCTATTTTCTTCAAAATGTTGGAGTGGAGTTTAATTTCAACTTTAAAATTTGCTGAAGAATATTTAAAATAGGAATGCTTGTTCCGAAACAAATTCTTTTTTAAATTCATTCAAAATCTTTTTTACCACATATCTAGGTACAGAATTGACGAATTCCTTGACATTAATTACTGTTCAACTTCATTGAACTTATGAGCTTAACTACTTAATCCGCTAGGACACACAAGCGACATGTAGTAACTTAAAATTTAGTTATTACTTAATACATGTAAACCGCGCATAAGTAACTTTGATATGTATCAATAGGCTTTTACTTTTTTAATGAGTTTAGTTTAGCGGACGGAGAAAAAATTAATTATTACTTCCAACGATTAATTAGGTTATTATGGAGCGGGGAAGCTCAATGCGTGAAAGGTATGGCGAAGTCTACCAGCCCGCGGTCGGCAAGTGTGGTGGCCTGTAAATTGCCTGAAATTAAGCGTCAATTGGGTGAGGCTGACAACAACAAACCTCTTTAAGCCATAGCCATATTCTTATATTACTTCCTTGATATTTATGGATTTTATTGACTAGGTAATTAAGATTATAAGGTATTTTATTTATTGTGTTTTATATGGTGGCGTAAAGACACTCCTAAGGCGGCCAGAAGGGAGACGAAAGGGGACGAGTTGAGCTGTGCTAACTCAAGCGAATTGCATAAAATTTCCACTGCGGTTAAGTGGACAGGGATTTGTTATACTAGTTTTTTTGTGCCCCTCCGCGGGGTGGGCAGTATCAGCTACTGACTCGCGTATCAGGAGGTTAGGATGCTCTTCGGATCGCTTGCAAAAAGCGGTGGAGAGCGTCCTAAGGTGTTGTTGTATAGTAGGTAAGTCGAGATCCCTGTGCAGGTCTGCGTTTCGCACGTACTACGGAGCATCTGTGGCCCGGCGGCAGAAGAGATTCTGGACTACCTGCAGATTATACAGAGCGGAGGGTTTAGCGTGGGCAAAGATTGGGGCGGCTTACGTCATGACTGGTCTCACGGAAACCTTAAAAAGCGTTCGCTTGTTCCTAAGAGACATTTTACTGTGCCAGCCTAACATACTGTTAAGGCGGCCCATGTACAGACGGGCGAATTTCGTAACTCGAAGTATGTGGGGTCGGAATGAAAGCGTACGATCGAGCGTTACGCCTAGGTACTTGGTGGTTTGTACCCACGGGATGGGCGTACCTAGCATTCGGATGTGGGGGTCGTAGGGACGACGGCGTTTATGATCGAAGCGCATCACAGAGCTTTTCTCTGGATTTACATCGATACGCCAATTTTTAAACCAGGCTCCGAGGTCATTTACGGTCTTTTGGAGTTTGGTGATGAGAGTATCGACGTATACGCCCTTGACATACAGGGCAGTATCGTCGGCAAAGAGGGAAAGATGAACACCTTTAGACGGAATTGGTATGTCATTGGTGTAAGTAGTGTATAATAGAGGGGCCAGTACCGAGCCCTGAGGGACGCCCGCCTTAAGGGGGCTGGGGGTGGAGAGCGTACCTTCGTGTTTAAAGCGAAAGGATCTTTAAGGTAGGAGCCATTCTCGCTCCGATCGTCACGCGGTGCGGATGTGCAAGACCCCGTTCTCCGTTGATCGGTCCCTTCCCGATATTCCGTGGCGCTCAGTCTACTGACGTCACGGTTCAGCGTGTTGGTTCCGTGCTACGGCTTTTAAGGTTTTTCTACTCCCTCTGAGTGCTATTGAAGTGCGATTTTTCTTTGCGACTAAGCCCCTTAGTCTTCAAAGTGCTGTGCTAAGTTGTGTTGTGCTTGTGCTGAGTGCACTGTTGTGCCCAGCGTAAGTAGTCTGGTTTCAGTACAAAGGATACTTAACCGTGACAACGAATTTGTACTGAACCAGTCCTTTTATTTTTATTTTATTTCTCTATTTTATTTATTTTTTCTTTTCTCCTACTTTCATATTTATTTTTATCATATCTGTGTGTTTTTGTGTGTATTTGTCCTTTCTGTCGGTAAAGGTTGACCCTAACGCGGTCAACTCTTTACCTGCGTACCCTTTTTTTTTTAGGTTTCTAGGTAGCGGCCTTCGGCGTACTACTAAGAATAAGAATAAAATTTATTTCCTGAAAACTTACATCTAGGAATACACAATAAGAACTTACAAATTTATTACTACGATAAACTACATAAATATCAATTATAATATGTGTCTAAAAATTTACAATAGATACTATAATTATGATAAGTCATCATATCGGTTTATCATGATCTAGGGTAACAATAACTAGGCAAATACCTAAACTAAGTAATTATGAATTACCTGTTTTTTAGGTACAAATTATTAAATTAAGTACAGTATGCTGTATAAACATTAATTCTAAATCTAGTAAGTACATTAACAATTAAATGCGCAAAGTGAATATTACATAAAATGTGTTTCATAATTCTCGTCCCACTATAAACATTAGAAAATAATAATAATACTAATACTACACGAAAAAATAAATAAAAATACAACAAAAAATTAATTAACATTTTGGAGACATTAATTATCTTATTTTAATACTATTAATAACTTCTCTGTATCTTCGTAGGACATACTCAAAAGTGATGCTCGGATTATTCGTTTAGTGTTGTTGTAGGTCAGAGGATATATGCCAAGATTGGTGTTTAATCTTTTATATAGAAGTGGTCCTAGGAAAATGTAAAATCTGGAAGAAAATGCCGTTTTTGTGCTTTGTGGACAAACAATGTCAAGCCGTCTTTTGTTAGCTGTTTGTGTGCTATAGTTAAGGGTGCTATGAAGTTTTAAAGTTGTGCTCATTATAAATAACTGCCTGACTGTCAGTACTTTACACTCTTTATAGAGAAGTTCAGTGGAGTAAAGGAAAGGTCGGAAATGGGAAACTTTCAAAATTGCTCTTTGGGCTCTTTCAACGTTAAGGAGAAGAGTTTTAGCTGCTCCGCCCCATGACGTAATACAGTAATTTAGTATCGACTGACACAATGCAAAGTATACCTGCCTCATAAGTTTAGAGTGTCCTATGCTGCGCAATTTTTTAAAAACAAATATTAACTTGCGTATTCTGTTGCTAACCGCATCTATGTGTAGTCTAAAAGACAGAGTTTCGTCTATAATGACACCTAGGTATTTTATTGTTTTAGAAGCAGTAATGTGAGGACATGAACACGAATGATTGATTTGATCAATACAATAGTGCGCGTATAGGTTAGGGTTTTCTGAAATTGATTTTCGCATAGAAAACTGGATGAAATAAGTTTTATCTGAATTTAGAGTGAGTAAGTGTTGCTGTAGCCACTTGTTTACTACATTGAAGCCTCGTTGTGCAAGCTCATATAATTCTGTATCTGAGTTTGCAGAGAACAAAAGAGCGGTGTCATCAGCAAAAGATATGATTTTACCACCGTTTATTTTCAGGTTACAAAGTTCGTTAATGTATATTAAGAATAGTGTGGGACCCAAAACACTTCCTTGAGGAATTCCATATTCCGTGTTTACTAGGTCAGAACTTAGGATATTTCCTATTTTTACACATTGCGAACGATCGTGTAGGTAATCTGCAAAAAGTTTGTGTTGGGTTCCCCTTATACCTAAATTTTCAAGCTTATTTAATAGGATAGGAATAGAAACTGTATCAAAAGCTTTGGAGAGGTCTAAGAAAATTCCCATAGTCCGATTACCTTTGTCAAGTTCCTGGACTATGTGGTTAGTAAGATCAAGCACCGCGTCGGCAGTTGACAGCTTGTGCCTAAAACCGAATTGTGTATTTGACAGGATGGACTGTTTCTCCAAGTATTGAACAAGTCTGTTATTTATAATTTTTTCTAAAACCTTTGAAATGCCTGTTAATATTGAAATTGGCCTATAATTAGTAGTTTGATCTTTCTTGCCATTTTTGTGAATTGGAATAATGACAGCTTTCTTTAGACATTTTGGAAAAATGCCGTGTTTTAGGCACTTTTGAAAGATATAGGTTAGTGGGGTGCAAAGGATGTGATGAAAGAGTTTTAATATTTTGTTAGAAATATTGTCCCATCCTATTGCTGAATCGTCCTTCAGGCCTTTGATAATTCTAGATACCTCAGTTTCGTCAATATCTAATAAAACAAATGAATTTAAAAAGGAGCATTTAGATAATTGATTATGGGACGTGAAGAACGGCGAATGCGATTTATGAAGCATTTTTTCAGCCAATGATTTCCCAAAGTTAGTAAAAAAATTATTTACTAGGTTAGCAGATTCAAAATGCGATTCAGATGATCCACCGCGCAATAACTCTGTAGCGGATTTATGCTGCTTCGACAAAAACGTAACATTTTTAATAAACTTCCAGACCTTTTTAATGTTTGTTCCCGCCTTTTCTAATTCATTTTTATCGTAAGTATTTTTTACTTTCTTAAGAAGAGCGTTACAAAAATTTCGGTATCTTTTGTACGATATTTGTAATATTAAGTTATCAGGCTGAGCTTTGGCCTTCATATGTAACTTATCCCTATGTCTCATGCAGCGAATAAGCCCCGGGGTGATCCAAGGCTTAATGTTGGTAAATTTTTTACTTAGACGAGAGTACGTAGTATTTTGCAATATGGCTTTTTGTACCTGTGATATAAAGTATGTCATACAATAATTCGCGTCATCAGAATTGTAAACAGTAGTAAAGTCGATTTTGCTTAAATCCGCTTCAAGGTTATGTAAATTAATTTTCGAACTATTTAGTGAGCAATTTCTTAGTTTAGGCATTTTACGAATTAAGGTTAGTAAGGCGGCCTTGTGATCAGTAATTGTCGAGTTAGTTACAAAGGTTAGTGACGGAAAAGTAGTTTTAAGCATAATATGATCTAAACAAGAGCCACTTTGATGTGTAGGTAAAGAATGGGCGGGAAGTAGTCCATGAAATGAGCATAGGTTAAGATATTCCTGTCCACAGGAATCCAAATTCTCTGGTATGATATTGATGTTTATGTCGCCTATTAAAATTATATTTTTAAATGATTTTAAACTTTGTAGTACGTTTTGCAAAGAATGAATAAAATTACTTATATTTTTAAATGAAGGAGATCTGTATATGGCTAGAATTGCGGTGTCTGAACCTACTTTGATAAGTAAGTGATTGCATTCTAACATGTTTGGTTCCTCGACTGATATGTTTAGATCATTTCTGGCGTAAACTACTATCCCGTCGTTTTGGTTGTAATTTTCCTTGCTGCTGTACAAAACGTACCCTGGCATGGATGGTAAATGACAATTTTTAGCTAACCAGCACTCGGTCAGGATAATTATATCGTTGCTAACATTAAGTCTATGTTGGAAAGTACTGAAATTATCAAAATTCTTAACAATACTGCGTATATTTTGTGTAATTATTGTAAATCGGTTATTGTAACGGGAAATGTACTGACCACAACTTTCAACCTCACACAGTTTTGACTCAGATACAGAGAAATTATCTAAGTCATTATTTAAGTTTTCAGCCATTATTTCTATTAACTAATAAAAGATCTAGATAAATATTTACAGATGGCGCTCTTAGGCGCCCTCATAGTCAATTAAATTTATGTACCTTTTTTCTGCAATATTTTTCGCAGGACAGTCTCCATCGCCCGTTTTGTGGTTGGACGGCTTTTTAAAATGCAGACATGTGGCGCATTTTGGTGGATCTCCTCGTTTTTTACACTCCTTCATTGTGTGACCTTTTTCTCCGCAATGACCGCAAGTGTCTTTTTCTTCACGACAAAACTTAGCTGCATGTCCATACTGCTGACATTTAAAACAACGTGTTACTAGGGTATAGTCTCGGACTGGGCACGATGACCAATTTACAAACAATCGGTCTTTACATATCAGGGCTTTACGAATATTGGCTGAAACTTCTATAACGTAATTACAGGTCTCGGTGTTCTTTTTCCCTGACTTATGACTTAACTTGATTGATTTTAAAAAAGTTTCAATGGTCATGCTCTCAGATTTTTCAGCCAAGTTTTGGTGGTAAATGCAGCTAAAAACTTCAGATTCTTTCAAGGCCGACGGTACTCCGATGACTACAATTCTAGGCCTGCGCTTGTTGGGTTCATCAACGGTAAAACCAGAAGATGTCAGTAGTGCCGATTGCTTAAGCTTTTCTATATCCTCTTTACTCTCTGTGCTTATTATAACTCCACCGTTTCTGGTCTTGCGTAATCCCCTCACTTGTAGTTTCATGTCTTCAGGGCAGATGATTTTTTGAACAAGCGATTTTGTTTCATCGCTCGATTTCTTTCCGTCACTTGGATAGATAGCTACCGAGCTAACATTCCTGGGCAGGATGAAGTCCTTAGAGTTTTTCTTTAACATGTCTGCGAACGATATTGTTCCCGTCACTGGTTTTGGACACTGTTCGAGCGACTGCTTGAGGGCACAAATTTGTTTTGAGAGGTCTCTTTCTTCATGAAGGGCTTGCAGGTTGTTATGGGCTAAAATTGTTTTTTGTTTTAATGACTGGTATCTCACAGCCATCTGAGATGTTCCATGCCCAACTTTTCGGCAAAGATTACTGACTCTCATTTTTTGCTCGGAATTCAATTTACCGCCTTCAGCGATGACGCACACTTCGTTCAGGCATTGCTCGATAGTTGTCATCCAGTTTTGGATCTCAGGCGTGGACAACAACTCGTGGACTTGTTCCTCTTCCGGGGCGCCCCGCGGGACAGGCCGCGGCGGGGCGACGGGCGCTGCGGCGACGCAGGGAGGCACGGGCGCCGGGGAGCGCGTCGGGCTGCGGCGCGTCAGCAGGCTTCTATTGAAGGGACTACCTTCCATTATTCCTTTTTATTTTTTAACGTTATAAATACATTATAAATTATAACACAAAAACTTATATCATTCAATCAGACACAAAAGGCTTGCTTCCGCCTAATACTAGGTCAAGAAATTTTTCAGTTAATTGTTTATTGTACTCATTAATCAGCACGTCCGATCACAACGACTACTACTACTCGAACTCTGTTCGTTTGTACTGTTAGTTTTAAGTTACTCTCCTGCTGGTAGGGAGGTTAGCCGCTAGGGTGCGCTAGGTTTTATTTAGGAACTCTAGGAATATATATATTGTTGTCCCTCCCCAACCCCTCCGCGGAGTCTCGGTCTGCGTGCGTTCTCGAGCGCACGTCGATCGCAGACGCCTTCCCGCTCTTTTAGCCCCCGCGCTAATTGAGCACCCAAATTTCACTGGTTGTTGTCGTAATATATAATTTCATAGTTGTATACCGTAATAAGTTTCTAACGCCGTTTTCACGGCGGACAGTGGCTCGTTAACCGTACTTCTAATAAGTTTCTAACGCCGTTTTCACGGCGGAAAGTGGGTTTTAACCGTACATCGTGGAACGTGAGCTTCACAATTTGCGGACTCTCAAATATCTCTGTTGAGCGTCCCAACCCCCGCGGTCACCCTGGGCAGTGCCACCGCTGCCAGCTCTACGGCCACGCAGCGGCTAACTGCTCAGCTCCCCCCAGGTGCGTTAAGTGCCTGGATCCACACTTTACGAAGGAGTGCACTCGCACTCCCGAATCCACTTCCCCCCCTGCCTGTGTGCTGTGCGGCCAGTCTGGTCACACAGCTAACTACAGGGGCTGCCCGCGTGCTCCGCGTTCCACCGCCAAGAGGGTCGCGCCTAAACCGGCGCCGCCGCTCACTCACGCTAACTTCCCGCCGCTGCGCAACCGGGGTCCCCCGGAAGCAAAGCCCGCTCAGCCGACGCCTACTCCGGCTCTGTCTTGGAGGCAGCGTCCGGACGTTCCGCCTGCACCTTCCCGACCCATCCCAGCTCCCGTAGCTTCCGTAGGGTCGCGTCCTTCTCCGTCATCCGCACCTCAGTCGTCGTTGGCTGAGGACATGAAGACCGTGTTCGACGTTATTCAAAACGTCGATATTAACGAAATTTCCGTGCTCGCACGCAAACTGCGAGCCGCCCGCTCTCCTCAAGAGCGTTTATTTGCTTTAGCCGAGCATCACTCGCTCCTAAGTTCGTTGTAAATTCTTTTATATTTGTATAAATTCGTAAATAATAAATTATAATGTCTAGACCCGCGAATCCCGCGTCCAGTCGTATTAAACCCAAGGGCTTATCCCTAGTATCTTTTAACGCCCGTAGCCTTAACACCAACCTTCCCGAAATTAAACTGTTCCTTCAGAACAAAGAACCTGACTTATTCCTTCTCCAGGAGACATGGCTTACTCCAAACCGCTCCAGGGGATTCGCTATACCTAAGTACGCGTTTATTCGTAACGATAGGCCCAACTCCGACGGTTTCGGCGGCACCGCTATATATTACAAAAGAGGCTTCCACTGCTGTCCTCTCCCTACTCCTCCTCTCCTCAACATGGAAGCCACTGTGTGTAGATTGGCTATGACTGGTCATCCGACCATCATCATAGCTTCAATCTACATACCTAGTGGTACCAGACCAATCCGCAGCGACTTTGAGGCCATTCTCGCCCTCGGCCATTCAGTCATTATGTTCGGAGACTTTAACTCCAAACATACTGACTGGACGTGCCTATCGACTAACACCAGCGGTATCGCTCTCCTTGACATCACTAACTCCCTTGACCTAGACGTCATATCCCCCATCACTCCCACTCACTATCCCAACAACCCGTCCTACTCTCCTGACATCCTCGACTTTGCAATTATCAAGCGAATCAATCTTGATCTAAGGTCTATCGAACCACTCGATGACCTAGGCTCCGACCATCGCCCCGTTTCCCTCGTGCTAGGACCGCCGAACGATAACGTCTCATCTCCTAAGACCTTTACCAACTGGAAAGGTTTTAAAAATACGTTAGTTTCAGCCTTAGAGGCTCCGAACTCTCCACTCGCGATCTCTCCCGAACAATTAGATAGCCCGGATAAAATCGATTCATTAGTAAATTCTCTCACTGATGCTATCAACTCAGCCATCAGTGACAACGAAAAGGTTGCTAAGCAAGGCAAACCCACGCTTCCCTTAGCCGTTAGCAATCTTATTAAAGCTAAAACCGCGGCTCTCCGGAGAGCCAAGAAATATCCCACGCCCGCCTATAGAACAGCTGCGAATCAGCTTCAACGTAAAGTTAGTGTAGTATATTAGTGCGGGTACAATAGAAATAAAGTCAGTTAGCAACCGACCGCGTTGTTTCATTCACGTATACCACACTGGCGACGAGGATGGCAGATAAGTGTCGTTTCAAACAATATACTTGTGATAAGTGTCAAAAGAAAGGTCATTTAAAATTGATGTGCAAGGTTTCGAACGAACAAATGAACAATAGGCGGCATAATTTTATTAGTGATTACGATTCAGAGGAGGAAATTTGTAATATCCGAGCCGTTTCGTCGGGGGAGAAACCTTTTTTTATTGACGTCACAATAGGAAACATAAGGTTAAAATTTGAACTAGATACCGGAAGTAAAATTTCAGCAATAAGTGAAACGTGTTACTATGAGTTCTTTTCGAATTATGAGATTTTTAAAGACGAACTAAAATTGTGTTCCTCTTCGGGGTCAAAAATTGAAACGATCGGGTACATAGGGGTTGACGCTCGTATTAAGCATATTTGCCAACAAAACTTAAAATTATATGTAATTAAAAATGGTAGTCGGCCTTTACTAGGCCGTTCATGGATTCGTCGTTTCAACATAAATTATTTGTACGTAAACAACATTCAACAGTGTAGTCAAGATTATAGAGAAAAGTTTATTGATAATTTAAAATTAGAATATCCATCGGTTTTTACAGATAAATTAGGTACGTGTAAAAAAGAGATTCGTTTACAGCTCGTAGACAAGGAACCGGTGTTCGTGCGCGCGCGGCCCGTGCCGCTGGCGCTGCGAGCCGCGGTGGAGCGCGATAGTCCCCGTCATCAAACCCTCGGGAGATATACGTATTTGTGGGGATTACAAGTCTACAGTAAATCCTAAATTAAAAAGGGATCATTATCCACTTCCGCGGATAGATGAACTATTTGCTACCTTAAGTGGGGGACAGGAGTATTCTAAACTTGATTTAACTAACGCGTATATGCAGTGCCTTCTCCACCCCGACTCGCAAGCGTGCACAGCTATAACAACGCACGTTGGAACGTATGCTTTCCGCCGTACTCCTTACGGTCTTTGTTGTGTACCTGAAAAATTTCAAAAAATTATGGAGGAGACGCTCAGGGGCGTGCCGGATACAGTTGTATTTCTTGACGATGTGTGCGTAACGGGTAAGGATCGAGAAACACATATAAATAACCTACGAGCTGTAATCGAAAGATTTGCGCAAATGGGACTAACTGTTAAAATTAAGAAATGTCAATTTTTACAAGAAAGTGTATCATACTTAGGGTTTATTATAGATAAGAATGGTTTACATCCGGATAAGACTAAATTAGAAGCTATCACAAATGCACCCACACCACAAAATGTTACCCAGGTAAAAGCCTTTTTAGGATTAATTAATTATTATGGTAAATTTGTACCGAATCTAAGTTCCATCCTTCATCCTTTGTACGCATTATTAAAAAAAGATAAAAAGTGGTTATGGAATACGGACTGTGACAACGCCTTTAGAAAAATAAAGAATATTTTAACAAGTGACAGAGTGCTATCGCATTATGACCCTTTGCTACCTCTATTGGCAGTTGACAGCAGCGCGTATGGCGTCGGCGCCGTGCTAGCGCATAGCTATGCAGACGGCTCGGAGCGTCCAATTAGCTGCGCGTCAAGAACTTTAACAAACGCAGAACAAAATTATAGTCAATTAGATAAAGAGGCACTTGCTATTTTATATGGTATACAAAAACACCACCAATATTTATTTGGTAGACGTTTTATGCTTAAAACGGACCATAAACCACTGGTGTACATTTTTGGGCCCAAGGGGGGCATCCCACAGACGGCAGCAAGTAGGCTGCAACGCTGGGCAGCCAAACTAGCTGCATACGATTTTAAAATCGAATATGTGGCATCCAAACATAACGGTAACGCCGATGCATTGTCACGACTGCCTTTGTCTCCAGCGCGTGACGTCACCGCGGACGGTGAGGTTTTAGAGTTTAGTTATGTTATGTTTTTAAATGAGACTTTACCCGTAAGTTATAAAAATATCGCGTTGGAAACTAAAAGAGATAAAATTTTAAGTAAAATATCCGGTTACATTATGTTTGGATGGCCAAATACGTGTGGGTTAGACGAAGAAAAACCTTTCTTTGTACGTCGTAATGAGTTGTTTTTGGAACATGGGTGTATAATATATAAATATAAAATTGTTATTCCACAAATATTACAGAAATCGGTTTTAGCAGAAATACATGACGGTCATCTGGGAATAGTAAAAATGAAATCCATTGCTAGGAATTATGTATATTGGCCGTCAATGGATAGCGACATCGAAAACACCTGCCGTGATTGCGAATGCTGTCGTAGTGTGCGCGACGCGCCTCCGCGCGCTATTTTACATCCCTGGGAATTTCCCGCTGGCCCGTGGCAGCGTGTGCACGCGGATTTTGCGCAGTATGGCGGCAAATATTATATTGTATTGGTAGATGCATTCAGTAAGTGGATAGAAGCTGAGGAAATTTCTAGTACAGCTGCCAAGCAAACAATTTTGTTCTTTCAAAAAATATTTTCTAGATTTGGTTTACCTCTCCAGCTCGTCACTGACAATGGCCCACCATTTCAAAGTCAAGAATTCGCGAATTTTTGTAAGAATAACTTAATTAGGCATACGACATCAGCACCGTATAGACCACAAGCGAATGGGGCGGCTGAAAACGCGGTCAAGCTAATTAAAAAAACACTTAAAAAGGCTACATGCGAAGGTACTGATCTATCTACAAGCATAAATAGATTTTTATTACAATATAGGAACTGCGAACATACGACGACTGGAGTAGCGCCGGCAGTGGCGCTGGTAGGGCGTAGGTTGCGCACGCGGCTGGACGGACTGCGGCCTAGTACAGCAGACAAAGTACACGGCGCGCAACTCACACAGGCAGCGGGTGCCGGCGGCACCAATAGGTATTTTCAGTTAGGAGATAACGTTTTAACTCGGGACTATAGTAACAGCCAGAATAAATGGGCTAAAGGCGTAGTAGTCGAAAAAACGGGACCAGTTTCTTACAAAATCGCTTTAGATAATAAAAATATAATTCGAAGGCACAGTGACCAAATACTACCAGTAAAAACCAGCCGATTTTCAATTCCGTACGAAAATATTATAGATCATGGTGGGGTAAGTTCATTAGAACCTAAGGAAAGTAGTAGGTGTCAGTTATCTCCGAAAGAATTAGTTTCGGATTATGGAGACGCGGGAGAAGGCTGTAGCGAGGATGTTTTGTCACCGGGGTATGAGAGGCCGTTGTCACAGGGGTCCAGCCCAAAGGCGGCGCCACTAGAAATATCTAACAATAAATTAATACCTGAAAATGTATCGGAAAGAACGAAACGAGCAATACTGCGACAGCAAAGGAAGGGGTTGGTGAACTTGGATTCAGATTGAATTTAATGAATATATATTGCTTTGTTTAATGTTAGTTATATTTAAGTTATTTTTTTTAACATATTTTTTTTTAAGTTAGTAAATACTGTGTTAGGGGAGAGATGTGTAGTATATTAGTGCGGGTACAATAGAAATAAAGTCAGTTAGCAACCGACCGCGTTGTTTCATTCACGTATACCACAGTTAGGTCTTGCCTCGCGGAACTCCGAGACGCTCAGATGAACGATCTCATGGCGAATATCTCTCCCTCCCACCAAGCGTACTATAGCATGGCCCGAGCCTTACGCGTAGACACCGTCTCTCACGTTCCTCCTCTCACTCGTCCCGATGGCACTACTGCCTTCGAAGTCGATGAGAAAGCCGAATGCTTCGCCGACAGCATTGCCGCACAATGCTCGCCCAGTACGCAACCTGCTAATCCCTCACACATCCAGGCGGTGGAGGACGAAGTCCTTCGCAGAGACTCTCTCCCCATCACCGCCGACCCTGTCACAGTCTCTAATGACGAAATCTTGCTTCTCATTAGAAATCAAAAGTCCAAAAAGGCTCCGGGTGCGGATGGAATTTCCAACCACGCACTTAAGCACCTACCTCAACAGATGCTTACCTTGTTAGCTATCATTTTCAATGCCTGCTTCGACCATAGCTACTTTCCAAAAGCTTGGAAAGAAGCGACAGTCATAGGCATTCCCAAGCCGGGCAAACCTCTGAACGTCCCGGCTAATCACAGACCCATCAGCCTCCTCAAGGCAATGTCTAAACTTCTCGAGAGAGTCATACTCTCTCGAATGCGGAACCATCTGTTTCCAACGGATGGCGATCCTCTCATTATTCCCCATCAGTTCGGCTTTCGCGCTAAACACTCCTGCCATCAGCAAGTCCACCGAACCGTCGAGTATATACTTGACGGTTTCTATCCGCGTCGTTATAAAACAGTCGCGGTTTTCTTTGACGTAGCCAAGGCTTTCGATAAAGTCTGGCACAGCGGTCTCGTTTATAAACTCTACAAGGTAGGCTTACCGGATCGCCTAGTCAGGTTAATAGCGTCGTTTCTCAAAGACCGTACGTTTCGATTTAAACACGAAGGCACGCTTTCTGCACCTCGTCCCATAAAGGCTGGAGTCCCTCAAGGCTCAGTCCTCGCCCCTCTGCTGTACACCGTGTACACCAACGACATTCCCATCCCGCCGAAAGGCGTCGAACTCGCCCTCTTTGCTGACGACACCGCACTCTATACCAAAGGCCACAGTGTTCGGCACCTTGTAACCAGACTCCAAAAGGCCGTAAACGCCCTTGGTGCATGGTTTCAACAATGGCGCATCGATGTGAACCCTGAAAAGAGTTCTGCGATGCGCTTCGACCACAAACGCCGTCGTCCCGATGGCGATCCCCACGTTCGAATGTTAGGCATTCCCATCCCCTGGAAGCGCAGTACTAAATACTTAGGCGTCACACTAGATCCGACGCTTTCTTTCAAGCCACACTTCGAAAGAGTTTCGAAACTCGCTCGTCACTATTTAGTCCGCCTAAATAGCATGTTAGGTAGAAAAAGTAAAATGTCCTTCAGAAACAAACGTACACTTTACAAGGTCTGCGTTAGACCCGTCATGACGTATGCCTCGCCAATCTTTGCCCACGCCAAACCCTCCCTCCTGCACAAACTGCAGGTAGTTCAAAACCTCTTTTGCCGCCGGGCCACAAACGCACCGTGGTACGTGCGTAACGCGGACTTGCATAGAGATCTTGAACTGCCTACAGTACAACAACATCTCAAAACACTCTCTGAAGCGTTTTTCAAACGCTCCGAAACCCATCCCAATCCTCTAGTTCGTGATTCAGTCTTATATACTACTCCTGTGTTAGACTCGAAGTTCAAAGTCGCTAGGCCTAGAAATGCGCAAGCGTACTCATCCACCAGACTGTCACGCGATCTCGAGGCCCTTCTGGCCGCAAATTCTAATTCTAACGTAAATTCTAATTCTAACGTAAATCCTAATTCTAACGTAAATGCGAATTAACTCAATTTTATTTTGCAATTTTTTAATTTTTGTTTTAATTATTGATTTTCATTTTGAGCACCTTAAGTGCTATGTATTTACCTTCAGTGCTTTGAGCACCTTCAGTGCTATGTAATCCCAGCGGGCGACCCCTTCTGGGCCCCGCTAGCGCGGCCTCTTTCTCCAATTGGCCGTCGCTCAGATGAAGGCTGAGTGGCAAAAATGCACGAGCCGACAGGGGGTTTTTAGTGGGTATGGTCCTGGTAGGCGTCGGGACGAGTCCCACATAACTTTGGAATCGCGCCAGAGTATGCGTCAGGGCATTTTTTATCCTCCTGCCCTTCCCGCGGAGGGGAACAAAAAAAAAAAAAAAAAAAAAAAACGCGAGCTTCGTTGACGGGGTTTCGTCGTTCCAGGACTTCAAGTTCCGTGTTCGAGTAAGTTATCCGCGTCGTCCTCAACCGCACTACTGCGTGTAGGGTGGTTTTAGGAAGTTAGTCATCGTTGTTAGGTTCATATATTGCCCCTCCCCAACCCCTCCGCAATGGCTTCCCTAAGCTCTGATGAGATTAGGAAGAAGTTACTTGATAGTACCGGTGCTGAAGGCATGTATATAAATGCTGACAAGTACCGTTTCTTAGATTCTCTCATCCCTCATTTCATTACGATAATGTCCACAATGGCCCCTCAGGCCACCCCAGTTCCCCAGACCACTCAGGTCTTAGGCCCTCCCGCGTCCCCTTCCTCCAGTGACATGGAGTGCGAAGTAGACGCCCCTCCGCGACGCAAGCGCGCACCCGCGACCGAGTCATCCTCGGATGCCACCCCAACTGGCCCTGATGAGCCTCCCTCTTTCACCCTCGTTAAGAAGCGCTCTAAGAAGCGCTCGAAACAAGACCCGGCGCCCTCGGCGCCCGTCCCTACACCCCCTGCGGCATCTTCAACGTCAGCTGCCCCGGTGTCTTCAACACCCGCTCCGGCCCCAACTTCTATCAAGGCCAAGGTCCCACCACCCGTTTTCCTTCGGGAAAAGGGTAAATGGACTGAGGTCTCAACATTGTGCAATGAGCACAAAACCCATTACATCCGAGCGGCCAACTCGGGTGAATCTATTAAAATCTTAGTCTCGTCGATAGACGACTTTCGTGCTTTAACAAAGCTCCTCACCGATAAGCAATATGCTTATCATACTTATGCTCTGTCAGAAGAGCGTAAGATCAGAGCGGTACTCAGGGGAGTCCCGTTCGAATTATCGAACGAGGCTATCCTGGAGGATCTGCAGTCCCAAGGCTTCCCGGCACTCGCGGTGCATAAAATGCACAGCAAGTACGGGAGGCAACACCCTCTCGCTTTGGTGGTTCTCGCCAACGTCCCCAAGTCCAGGGAGATCCTCAAAGGGGTTAGCACTATATGCGGCCTCTCTGGGATCTCGATCGAGGCACCTCATCGCCGCGGTCATCCCGGCCAGTGCCATCGGTGCCAGTTGTACGGGCACGCGGCGGCCAACTGCCGCGCACCGCCCAGGTGCGTCAAGTGCCTGGTCCCGCACTTCACTAAGGAGTGCAATCGCACTCCTGAAACTCCCTCTCCTCCCGATTGCGTGCTTTGTGGCCAGTCCGGCCACACCGCAAATTACAGGGGCTGCCCTCGTGCACCCCGTTGTATGCGCTCCAATTTCAAAAGGGCGGCACCCAAACAGGCCCCGCACCTTTCTCAAGAAAACTTTCCACCGCTGCGTAGCCGGGTTCCTCCGGCTGCTAAGCCTACACAGTCCAGGCCTGCCCCAGAAAACTGGAGGCAGCGCCCCGCATCGAATCCCATCCCGGCTCCTCGCCCATACAAACTCACTCCTCAATCCTCCGTAGCAGACGATATGCGTATCGTCTGCGACGCTATAAAAAATGTCGATGTTAGTGAAATCGCAGTCTTAGCCCGTAAACTTAGGGCTTCACGTACTCCGACAGAGCGTTTGCTAGCTCTGGCGGAGCATAGTTCCCTTCTCAATTCATTATAGGTTCATTTAAATGAATTGATCCCTAAATCATGCTTCGGCCGACCTCTGCCCAGCCCCGGCTTCACCGGAGGCTGCCCAGAACGGCCACCAACTCATGTCCCTTTGAGCACCTTCAGTGCAACTTTCACTACAGGCGGAAGACCCGCTAGCGGGTCTCCGCCAGCGCGCCCAACTTCCCGACGGGTGTCGCTTCCGATGAAGGCTAACGGTAATAACTACAGCCAACAGGTGGTTTTTAGTGGGTAGGTGCCATTCTGGTGAGTCCCACATAACCCCCCCGCAGAGGAATTTACCTGCGGGCGGGTATGCATGACGCATCTTCCACCTCCCTCCCGCGAGGGTGCCTCGGCAGCAAAAAAAAAAAAAAAAAGGTAGGAGCCGACTAGTTTGACTAGTCGGTCGGGCAAGCCTGTATTGTGAAGCTTCTTAATGAGACCCGCGTGCCAGACTTTGTCAAAACCTTAGCTACGTCAAAGAATACCGCGACTGTTTTCAGTCGTCTAGGGTAGATGCCGTTGAGTATATATTCGACGATTCGGTGGACTTGCTGAGGGCACGATTGCTTGGCTCGAAAGCTGAATTGGTGGGGGATAATGAGGGGTCACCGTCCACTGGGAACAGGTGGTCCTTCATTCGAGTGACTATGACTCTCTCGAGAAGTTTAGGCAAGTAGACCTATCAGCCTGATAGGTACTGGTACCTGGTACTGATAGGCTGATGGGTCTGTGTTTAGCCGGGATATTCAAGGGTTTACCCGGCTTGGGAATGCTTATGACTGTAGCTTCTTTCCAAGCTTTTAGAAAGTAGCAAAGGTCGAAGCATGCGTTGAAGATAATCGCAAGCAAGGTAAGCACCTGCCGAGGCGGCTGCTTAAGTGCGTGGTTGGAAATTCCATCCGCACCCGGGGCTTTCTTGGATTTCTGTCTCCTGATGAGGAAGAGAATCTCATCATTAGACGCTGTAATGGGGTCAGCGGTGACTGGACGGGCGTTTTTGCGAACGACTTCGTCTTCCACCGCCTGGATGTGCGCTGGGTCTGTGGGTTGGGTACTCGGGGAGCATTGTGAAACAATGCTATCGGCGAAGCATTCAGCTTTCCCGTCGTCCTCGAAGGCGGTAGTGCCATCGGGACGATTTTTTATTTTTTTTTTTTTCACGGGAAGGGCAGGAGGACATAAAAAATGCTCTGACGCATACTCCGCGCGCGCGATCGAAATTATGTGGGACTCGTCCCGACGCCTACCAGAACCATACCCACTAAAAAACCCCCTGTCGGCTCGTGCATTTTTGCCACTCAGCCTTCATCTGAGCGACGACCAATTGGAGAAAGAGGCCGCGCTAGCGGGGCCCTTAAGGGGTCACCCGCTGAGATTTACATAGCACTAAAGGTGCTCAAAAATGAAAAGTAAATAAAAACATTAAAAATGAAAAGTAAATAAAAACATTAAAAATGAAAAGTACATAAAAACATTAAAAATGAAAAGTAAAATTGCATTAATTCGGATTTACGTTAGAAATAGAATTTACGTTAGAATTAGGATTTGCGGCCTGAAGGGCCTCGAGAGCTAAAGTTAACTGCGTGGGTTCGTCCGTGTGCGCGTTTCTCGGCCTAGCGACTTTGAATTTCGAATCTAACACAGGAGCAGTATATGAGACTGAATCTCGAACAAGATGATTGGGATGGGATTCGGCGCGTTTGAAGAACGATTCTGAGAGTGTTTTGAGGTGCTGTTGCACTGTAGGTAGTTCAAGATCTCTGTGCAGGTCCGCGTTGTGCACATACCAAGGTGCGTCTGTGGCCCTGCGGCAGAAGAGATTTTGAACTACCTGCAGCTTATACAGGACGGAGGGATCGGCGTGGGCAAAGACTTGTGAAGTATATGACATGACGGGTCTAATGCAGACCTTATAGAGCGTACGTTTATTTCTAAAAGACATTTTACTTTTTCTACCTATCATACTATTTAGGCGGCTTAAGTAGAAACGCGCGAGTTTCGTTACTCTATCGACGTGTGGCTTGAAAGAAAGCGTCTGATCTAAGGTGACGCCTAAGTATTTAATACTGCGCTTGCAGGGGATGGGAGTACCTAACATTCGAATGTGAGGATCGTTGTAGCGATTACGACGTTTGTGGTCGAATTGAATAGCAGAACTCTTTTCCGGGTTGACATCGATACGCCATTTTTGAAACCAAACACCGAGGGCGTTTACGGCCTTTTGGAGTCTGGTGATGTAATACGGGATCCTTTGACCTTTAGTGTAAAGGGCGGTATCGTCTGCAAAGAGAGCGAGTTCGACGCCTTTCGGCGGGATGGGCATGTCATTAGTGTACACGGTGTACAGCAGAGGGGCGAGGACTGAGCCTTGCGGGACTCCAGCCTTTATGGGACGAGGCGCGGAGAGCGTGCCTTCACGTTTGAATCGAAACGTACGGTCTTTAAGAAACGACGCGATTAATCTGACTAGGCGAACCGGTAAGCCTATTTTATAGAGTTTAGAAACGAGACCGCTGTGCCAGACTTTGTCGAATGCCTTGGCTACGTCAAAGAGAACCGCGATTCATTTTTTACGATGCGGATAGAATCCTTCGAGTATGTACTCGACGATTCGATAGACTTGCTGAGGGCAGGAGTGCTTAGCGCGAAAGCCGAACTGGTGGGGAATAATGAGAGGGTCGCCATCCGTTGGAAACAGATGGTTCCGCATTCGAGAGTGTATGACTCTTTCGAGAAGTTTAGACATTGCCTTGAGGAGGCTGATGGGTCTGTGATTAGCCGGGATGTTCAGAGGTTTACCCGGCTTGGGAATGCCTATGACTGTCGCTTCTTTCCAGGCTTTTGGAAAGTAGCTATGGTCGAAGCAGGCATTGAAGATGATAGCAAACAAGGTAAGCATCTGTTGAGGTAGGTGCTTAAGTGCGTGGTTGGAAATTTCATCCGCACCCGGAGTCTTTTTGGACTTTTGCTTTCTAATGAGAAGCAAGATTTCATCATTAGAGACTGTGACGGGGTCGTCGGTGATAGGGAGAGATTCTCTGCGGAGAAATTCGTCCTCCACCGCCTGGATGTGTTGCGTGCTGGGCGAACATTGTGCCGCTATGCTGTCGGCGAAGCATTCGGCTTTCTCTTCGACTTCGAAGGCAATGGTGCCGTCGGGACGAGTGAGAGGAGGAACGTGAGAGGCGGAGTCTACGCGTAGGGCTCGGGCCATTCGATAATACGCTTTGTGGGACGGGGAGATATTCTCCATGAGATCGTTAAACTGAGTGTCTCGGAGTTCCACGAGGCAAGACCTAACTTTACGTTGAAGCTGATTCGCAGCTGTTCTATATGCGGGCGTGGGATATTTCTTGGCTCTCCGCGTTTTTAGCTTTGATAACATTGCTAACGGCTAAGGGAACCGCGGGTTTGCCTTGCTTAGCAATAATTTCGTTGTCGTTGATCGCTGAGTTAATAGCATCAGTTAGAGTATTGACTAGTGAATCTATTTTAACCGGGCTATCTAATTGGTCGGGCGAAATCGCGAGCGGAGAGTTAGGGGCCTCTAAGGCTGAAACTAACGTATTTTTAAAGCCTTTCCAGTTGGTAAAGGTCTTAGGAGATGTGACGTTATCGTTAGGCGAACCTAGCACGAGGGAGACGGGGCGATGGTCGGAGCCTAGGTCATCGAGCGGTTCGATAAACCTTAGATCAAGATTGATTCGCTTGATAATTGCAAAGTCGAGGATGTCAGGAGAGTAGGTCAGGTTGTTGGGATAGTGATGGGAGTGATGGGGGATATGACGTCTAAGTCAAGGCAGTTAGTGATGTCGAGGAGAGCGATACCGCTGGTGTTGGTCGATAGGCACGTCCAGTCAGTATGTTTGGAGTTAAAATCTCCGAACATAATGACTGAATGTCCGAGGGCGAGAATGGCCTCAAAGTCGCTGCGGATTGGTCTGGAGCCGCACAGTATGTAGACCGAAGCTATGATGATGGTCGGGTAACCAGTCATAGCCAATCTATACACACTGGCCTCCATGTTGAGGAGAGGAGGGGTAGGGAGAGGACAGCAATGGAAGCCTCTTTTGTAATATATAGCGGTGCCGCCGTAACCGTCGGAGTTGGGCCTATCGTTGCGAGTAAACGCGTACTTAGGAATAGCGTATCCCCTGGAGCGGTTTGGAGTAAGCCATGTCTCCTGGAGAAGGAATAAGTCAGGTTCTTTGTTCTGAAGGAACAGTTTAATCTCGGGAAGGTTGGTGCTAAGGCTACGAGCGTTAAAAGATACTAGGGATAAGCCCTTGGGTTTAATACGATTGGACGCGGGATTCGCGGGTCTAGACATTATAATTTATTATTTACGAATTTATACAAAAGTATAAGAATTTACAACGAACTTAGGAGCGAGTGATGCTCGGCTAACGCGAATAAACGCTCTTGAGGAGAGCGGGCGGCTCGCAGTTTGCGTGCGAGTACGGAAATTTCGTTAATATCGACGTTTTGGATGACGTCGAACACGGTCTTCATGTCCTCAGCCAACGACGACTGAGGTGAAGATGACAAAGCGGGACGCGGCCCTACGGAAGCTACGGGAGCTGGGATGGGTCGGGAAGGTGCAGGCGGGACGGCCGGACGCTGCCTCCAAGACAGAGCCTGAGTAGGCGTCGGCTGAACGGGCTTTGCTTCCGGGGGACCCCGGTTGCGCAGCGGCGGGAAGTTAGCGGGAGTGAGCGGCGGCGCCGGTTTAGGCGCGACCCTCTTGACGGTGGAGCGTGGAGTGCGCGGGCAACCCCTGTAGTTAGCTGTGTGGCCGGACTGGCCGCACAGCACACAGGCAGGGAGGGAAGTGGATTTAGGAGTGCGAGTGCACTCCTTTGTTATATGTGGATCCAGGCACTTAACGCACCTGGGGGGAGCTGAGCAGTTAGCCGCTCCGTGGCCATAAAGCTGGCAGCGGTGGCACTGCCCAGGATGACTGCGGGGGTTGGGACGCTCGACGGAGATGTTCGAGAGTCCGCACATTGTGCGAGCCTCTCTGAAAATCTCCTTCGAGTTGGGAGTATTTGACAGGATTACTAAAGCTAAAGGAAAACGCCTACCGCGGTTGGAGTGCATCTTGTGCACTGCTACGGCCGGGAAACCCTGAGACTTAAGGTCCTCAAGAATGTCTTCGTTACTGAGTTCGAACGGGACGCCCCGTAGTACGGCGCGGATCTTACGCTCCTCCGGGAGGGCGTAGATGTGATACGCGATTTGATTGATCGACAGAAGCCTAGTGAAAGACCGGAAGTCGTCGACGGTCGCTACTTGAATTTTGATTGAATCGCCAGCGTTGGCGGCTTTTAAGTTATTAATTTTGTGCTCTTTGCACAAGTTAGAAACCGCGGTCCAGCGCGCTTTTTCACGCAGGAAGACGGGCGGAGGGAGCTGAGGCTTCGGCGGGACGGGAGCGCAGCGCGTCGCTGGCTTCGATGGGACCGATGGAGACGTGGTTACTTCGAGCGATTTTAACGGCACGGGGGCTGGTGTTGAAGACACCGGGGAGGGCTCGGGTATTAATGAAACCGAAGCTTTCTTCGAGCGCTTCTTGGAGCGCTTGGCGACAAGTTGAAACGCGGGCTCAGGAGAGCCGGTTAAGGTGACGGCATCTGACGACATATCAGACGCGGGTTCGGAGTCGCTCCCGGGAGAGGTACGATATATGATATATAAATAAATAAAAATGCCTAGGTTCCCTAGCAAACCTAGCACCTAAACCTCCCTACACACGGTAGGGGGGCTGGGGACGACGCGAAGTGGTGCCACTAATTCGGACAGCACTGTACCGTCACCCTGGGAAAGGCCCAAGTGCAATGGGATCGGGTCAGCCGGTTTCTCCTTGGCCTGAAGGGCCTTGGACGCGCACCGGGGTAACGCTATCAGGCTTAGTTGTCACCGTTAAGTATCCACCTGATCAAACGCGAGTCTACTACGGAGTGTGTCGTCAATAAGTTGAGAACAAAAACCGGCCGTAGACCTGACGAAGTTGGGTTGCACTAAAAGTGCGGATTGACTACGTTACGACCGGCCGGAGCCGGCCGCAGAGCGAGTCTCTGACTACGTACAGGCGCAAAGCGTCAAGTACGCAGCCAGAAGGACAGCCCGGGTCTTGCGAACCACTATCGAATTTAATCGACCGCGGTAAGCTCAACCCTGTTGTTGCTGCACTCACCGAGGTGAGGTTTTTAATGCGAGGGGTGCACAGAGTGCGGGATTGACTACGTTACGACCGGCCGGGGCCGGCCGCAGAGCGAGTCTCTGACTACGTACAGGCGCCAAGCGTCAAGTACGCAGCCAGAAAAACAGCCCGAGCCTCGCGAATCACTATCGAATTTAATCGACCGCGGTAAGCTCAGCTCTGTTGTTGCTGTGCAAGAGACCGACTTACTTGCAGCCGATCGAAACCGGCCGCAGCGTAAGCCCTAAAGAGGCTAAAAGCGTATGAGTATTGCGAACGAGTTGACGTCGTGAGACGACAATCGTGACTCAACGGCTGGACCGCGAACGCGTCCGAGTGGGGCCGGACGCAGAACGGATCTGAGAGTGGCGTTTGAGTATTGATACGAGAGAAGTCGTGAGACAACAATCGTGACTCGGCAGCCGCGAGCGACCTTCAACACGTCCGAATGGTTCCGGACGCAGATCGGGTCTGGCATCGGGACGAGACAACGGAGTATATAAATGCGACGCATAGCGGAGATGCGGAGCGGGGATACAGAGCGGGGAAGCGGAGCAGGGAAGCGGTGCGAGGAGCTCAAATAACTAATCGCGTGCTCGCGGCCTAGCTCTACGTATGGAAATATAAAATCCGAAGATCCGCTCCGCACACGTTCATTTCTCGCTCCGACCGCCGCCCAGTGCTGACGTGCAAGACCCCGTTCTCCGTTGTTTGGTCCCTTCCCAATATTCCGTGGCGCTCAGTCTACTGACGTCACAGTTTAGCGTGTTGGTTCCGTGCTACGGTTTTCAAGGTTTTTCTACTCCGTCTGAGTGCTTTCGAAGTGCGATTTTTCTTTGCGACTAAGCTCCTTAGTCTTCAAAGTGCTGTGCTAAGTATTGTTGTGCTTGTGCTGAGTGCAGTGTTGTGCCCAGCGTAAGTAGTCTGGTTTCAGTGCAAAGGATACTTAACGGTGACAACGAATTTGTACTGAACCAGTCCTTTTTATTTTTATTTTATTTCTCTTCTCTATTTTCTTTATTTTTCTTCTATTTTTCATATTTATTTTTATCATATCTGTGTGTTTCGTGTGTATTTGTCCCTTCTGTCGGTAAAGGTTGACCCTAACGTGGTCAACTCTTTACCTGCGTACCCTTTTTTTTAGGTTTCTAGGTAGCGGCCTTCGGCGTACTACTGTTAATTTTCAGTTTTCCTCCCCAGCCCCCCTACCGCTGGTAGGGAGGTTAGCCGCTAGGATTTTGCTAGGTTTTTAGGAACTAGGCATCTTTTATTATACTTATATTTATTAATATTACTGTCCCAACTCTCCCTTATGGATCCGCTAAGCGTTATTAACGCGTTCACCCAGGCATTTGCTGCGGTAGGCGTCTAAATCCCGAATGACATCATAACGCCGGCCTTGCAGGCATCAATCGCGTCCCCGGCCCCTCAGGCCTCAACCCCGGCCCCTCAGGCGTCAACCCCGGCCCCTCAGGCCTCAAAGCCGGCCCCTCAGGCCTCCAACGTCGAGACCCCTCAGGTCTACAGCTCTTCCTCGTCTCCCGCCTCGTCCGAGATGGACTGCGAATCGGTCGCATCCTCTCACGCGTCGCGTCGCAAGCGTACCGCTCCCGGGAGCGACTCCGAACCCGCGTCTGATACGTCGTCAGATGCCGTCACCTTAACCGGCTCTCCTGAGCCCGAGTTTCAACTCGTCGCCAAGCGCTCCAAGAAGCGCTCTAAGATAGCTTCGGTATCTTCAATACCCGAGCCCTCCCCGGTGTCTTCAACACCAGCCCCCGCGCCGTTAAAATCGCTCGTAGCAACCGCGTCTCCGTCGGTCACATCGAAGCCAGCGACGCGCTGCGCTCCCGTCCCGCCGAAGCCTCAGCTCCCTCCGCCCGTATTCCTGCGTGAAAAAGCGCGCTGGACCGCGGTTTCTAACTTGTGCAAAGAGCACAAAATTAATTACTTAAAAGCCGCCAACGCTGGCGATACAATCAAAATTCAAGTAGCGACCGTCGACGACTTCCGCGCGTTTACCAGGTTACTCTCGTTAAATCAAATCGCGTATCACACCTACGCCCTCCCGGAGGAGCGTAAGATCCGCGCAGTATTACGGTGCGTCCCGTTCGAACTCAGTAACGAAGACATTCTCGAGGACCTTAAGTCTCAGGGTTTCCCGGTCACAGCAGTGCACAAGATGCACTCCAACCGCGGTAGGAGTTTTCCTTTAGTATAGTAATCCTGTCAAATACTCCCAACTCGAAGGAGATTTTCAGAGAGGCTCGCACAATCTGCGGACTCTCGAACATCTCCGTCGAGCGTCCCAACCCCCGCGGTCACCCTGGGCAGTGCCACCGCTGCCAGCTATATGGCCACGCAGCGGCTAACTGCTCAGCTCCCCCCAGGTGCGTTAAGTGCCTGGATCCACATTTCACAAAGGAGTGCACTCGCACTCCTGAATCCACTTCCCCCCCTGCCTGTGTGCTGTGCGGCCAGTCCGGCCACACAGCTAACTACAGGGGTTGCCCGCGCGCTCCACGCTCCACCGTCAAGAGGGTCGCGCCTAAACCGGCGCCGCCGCTCACTCCTGCTAACTTCCCGCCGCTGCGCAACCGGGGTCCCCCGGAAGCAAAGCCCGTTCAGCCGACGCCTACTCCGGCTCTGTCTTGGAGGCAGCGTCCGGCCGTCCCGCTTCACCTTCCCGACCCATCCCAGCTCCCGTAGCTTCCGTAGGGCCGCGTCCCGCTCCATTATCCGTACCTCAGTCGTCGTTGGCTGAGGATATGAAGACCGTGTTCGACGTTATTCAAAACGTCGATATTAACGAAATTTCCGTACTCGCACGCAAACTGCGAGCCGCCCGCTCTCCTCAAGAGCGTTTATTCGCGTTAGCCGAGCATCACTCGCTCCTAAGTTCGTTGTAAATTTATTTATTTTTTTTATTTTTTTTTTATTTTCGTATAAAATCGTAAATAAGTAAATTATAATGTCTAGACCCGCGAATCCCGCGTCCACTCGTATTAAACCCAAGGGCTTATCCCTTATATCTTTTAACGCTCGTAGCCTTAGCACTAACCTTCCCGAGATTAAACTGTTCCTTCAGAACAAAGAACCTGACTTATTCCTTCTCCAGGAGACATGGCTTACTCCAAACCGCTCCAGGGGATACGCTATTCCCAAGTACGCGTTTACTCGCAACGATAGGTCCAACTCCGACGGTTACGGCGGCACCGCTATATATTACAAAAGAGGCTTCCATTGCTGTCCTCTCCCTACCCCTCCTCTCCTCAACATGGAGGCCAACATGGTCATCCGACCATCATCATAGCTTCAATCTACATACCTAGTGGTACCAGACCAATCCGCAGCGACTTTGAGGCCATTCTCGCCCTCGGCCATTCAGTCATTATGTTCGGAGACTTTAACTCCAAACATACTGACTGGACGTGCCTATCGACCAACACCAGCGGTATCGCTCTCCTCGACATCACTAACTCCCTTGACTTAGACGTCATATCCCCAATCACTCCCACTCACTATCCCAACAACCCGACCTATTCTCCTGACATCCTCGACTTTGCAATTATCAAGCGAATCAATCTTGATCTCAGGTCCATCGAACCGCTCGATGACCTAGGCTCCGACCATCGCCCCGTCTCCCTCGTGCTAGGCGCGCCTAACGATAACGTCACATCTCCTAAGACCTTTACCAACTGGAAAGGCTTTAAAAATACGTTAGTTTCAGCCTTAGAGGCGCCGAACTCTCCGGTCGCGATTTCGCCCGACCAATTAGACAGCCCGATTAAAATAGATTCGATAGTCGATAATCTCACTGATGCTATCAACTCAGCCATCAGCGACAACGTAATCATTGCTAAGCAAGGCAAACCCGCGCTTCCCTTAGCCGTTAGCAATCTCATTAAGCTAAGAACGCGGCTCTCCGGAGAGCCAAGAAATATCCCACGCCCGCATATAGAACAGCTGCGAATCAGCTTCAACGTAAAGTTAGGTCTCGCCTCGCGGAACTCCGTGACACTCAGTTTAACGATCTCATGGAAAATATCTCCCCGTCCCACCAAGCGTATTATTGAATGGCCCGAGCTTTACGCGTAGACACCGCCTCTCACGTTCCTTCTCTCACTCGTCCCGACGGCACCATTGCCTTCGAAGTCGAAGAGAAAGCCGAATGCTTCGCCGACAGCATAGCGGCACAATGTTCGCCCAGCACGCAACCCGCGGATCCCTCCCACATCCAGGCGGTGGAGGACGAAGTTCTCCGCAGAGAATCTCTCCCTATCACCGACGACCCCGTCACAGTCTCTAATGATGAAATCTTGCTTCTCATTAGAAAGCAAAAGTCCAAAAAGGCTCCGGGTGCGGATGGAATTTCCAACCACGCACTTAAGCACCTGCCACAGCAGGTGCTTACCTTGTTAGCTATCATCTTCAATGCCTGCTTCGACCATAGCTACTTTCCAAAAGCCTGGAAAGAAGCGACAGTCATAGGCATTCCCAAGCCGGGTAAACCTCTGAACATCCCGGCTAATCACAGACCCATCAGCCTCCTCAAGGCAATGTCTAAACTTCTCGAAAGAGTCATACTCTCGAATGCGGAACCATCTGTTTTCAACGGATGGGACCCTCTCATTATTCCCCACCAGTTCGGCTTTCGCGCTAAGCACTCCTGCCCTCAGCAAGTCCATCGAATCGTCGAGTACATTCTCGAAGGATTCTATCCGCATCGTAAAAAATCAATCGCGATTCTCTTTGACGTAGCCAAGGCATTCGACAAAGTCTGGCACAGCGGTCTCGTTTTTAAACTCTATAAAATAGGCTTACCGGTTCGCCTATTCAGATTAATCGCGTCGTTTCTTAAAGACCGTACGTTTCGATTCAAACATGAAGGCACGCTCTCCGCGCCTCGTCCCATAAAGGCTGGAGTCCCGCAAGGCTCAGTCCTCGCCCCTCTGCTGTACACCGTGTACACTAACGACATCCCCATCCCGCCGAAAGGCGTCGAACTCGCCCTCTTTGCAGACGATACCGCCCTTTACACTAAAGGTCGAAGGATCCCGTATAACATCGCCAGACTCCAAAAGGCCGTAAACGCCCTCGGTGCTTGGTTTCAAAAATGGCGTATCGATGTCAACCCGGAAAAGAGTTCTGCTATTCATTTCGACCACAAACGTCGTAATCGCTACAACGATCCTCACATTCGAATGTTAGGTACTCCCATCCCCTGGAAGCGCAGTATCAAATACTTAGGCGTCACCTTAGATCAGACGCTTTCTTTTAAGCCACACGTCGATAGAGTAACGAAACTCGCGCGTTTCTACTTAAGCCGCTTAAATAGTATGATAGGTAGAAAAAGTAAAATGTCTTTTAGAAATAAACGTACGCTTTATAAGGTCTGCGTTAGACCCGTCATGTCATATGCTTCGCCAGTCTTTGCCCACGCCAATCCCTCCGTCCTGTATAAGCTGCAGGTAGTTCAAAATCTCTTCTGCCGCAGGGCCACAGACGCACCTTGGTATGTGCGCAACGCGGACCTGCACAGAGATCTTGAACTACCTACAGTGCAACAGCACCTCAAAACACTCTCAGAATCGTTCTTCAAACGCGCCGAATCCCATCCCAATCATCTTGTTCGAGATTCAGTCTCATATACTGCTCCTGTGTTAGATTCGAAATTCAAAGTTGCTAGGCCGAGAAACGCGCACACGGGCGAACCTACGCAGTTAACTTTAGCTCTCGAGGCCCTTCAGGCCGCAAATCCTAATTCTAACGTAAATTCTAATTCTAACGTAAATCCGAATTAATGCAATTTTTATTTTTCATTTTTAATGTTTTTATTTTTACTTTTCATTTTTGAGCACCTTCAGTGCTATGTGAATCTCAGCGGGTGACCCCTTAAGGGCCCCGCTGGCGCGGCCTCTTTCTCCAATTGGCCGTCGCTCAGATGAAGGCTGAGTGGCAAAAATGCACGAGCCGACAGGGGGTTTTTTAGTGGGTATGGTTCTGGTAGGCGTCGGGACGAGTTCCACATAACTCCGATCGCGCGCGCGGAGTATGCGTCAGAGCATTTTTTATGTCCTCCTGCGCTTCCCGTGAAGGGGAACCAAAAAAAAAAAAAAAAAAATCCGCACACGTTTTCGCTACGCTTCGCATCACTGTCTCGCTCCACTTCGGTACCTAGCTCTACGTCTTTGAGCAGACAAAGTCCGCAATTCCGCCCCGCATTACTTTCTCGTTCTGCTGTGGTGGACATGCAGCCTAACTCTATGTGTAATGCGACATTAATGTATAATATTGAATATACGAATGTCTACAAATATGTTTTTTAAGTAAGATTAAGAAACACGTATGTTTACAAAATCTGTAAAAGAACAATACTGTAAATTTAAAAATGGGTCTCCTACAATCTTATGCACTCAAAAATAAACAGGTGACGAACAAGTAGTGTAATACGATATAAGCTTAGTCTTTTGCGTTTGTAAACTTTTTCTCTCCTCAGGCATCGGGTTCATATAGTTGCTACTCCAGTCTAGGAAATTTACTTACGGCCGTTTTCAATATTAAGTCTATATGGCTATCCTTCCAATGACGCCAATTACGATTCGTAATTTCTGTCTAAACTGATTGAATTACGAATCGTGATTGGCGGCTTTCAACGGATTGCTATCTAGACAGAAAATTGAAAACCCCGGTAATCACTAGCTCTTGAACGTGATATTCTGTTTCCCATTAGAATTTTAGATAAAAAGCCTATTTTCTTATACACCTTTGTCGTGTGATATAGAAAATATCGATAAATAGTATTGTAATCATAATTTATTTACTCTTTACGTCATTTTGTCAATAAAACACACCTAGATGCTAATTGTTAACAAATCCGACTGGGGATAACGTATGTATTTGTCATTCATTAGAGTTGGTAAGAACTTGATATGCACATAATATAACCACACTATATGACCATTGCAACGCGTTATTTTTAGCCTACCACAAAGCTAAGTAACCCTTGGTGCAGTTGAGAGTAGGTTATAGTTTTAATCGGAACCTATTTACATATTATGTTTATCTTTTCTACTTAACATAATAAGTGCAATTATACCTATATGAAATTACGGTTTCAAAGTATGTATCTCGATCGTCTTCTTGATGTGAAGTCACACTTAATTCAATTTGACGTTATTCAGAGGTCATACAGTCATGTTTTAATTTTAAATAATAATTACAGGCATATTGCTGATTAGAATGCATGTGTTCAATTGCCAAAATACAAAATATATTTTTGCGCAAAAATACATTGAACAGAGTTAGCAATATTTATGATGAGGCGGCAATTGAATACGGATATACTCTTTATATCACTAAATGTTTTAAATTAAAATGTATATTTTAAAATTAATTATAATTACACTAACTATGTTAAGTAGAAAAGGTAAACATAATATGTAAATAGGTTCCGATTAAAACTATAATCTACTTTCAACTGCCCCAAGGGTTACTAAGCTTTGTGGTAGGCTAAAAATAACGCGTTGCAATGGTCATATAGTGTGGTTATATTATGTGTATATCAGGTTCTTACTAACTCTAATGAATGACAAATACATACGTTATCCCCAGTCGGATTTGTTAACAATTAGCATCTAGGTGTGTTTTATTGACAAAATGACGTAAAGAGTAAATAAATTATGATTACAATACTATGTATCGATATTTTCTATATCACACGACAAAGGTGTATAAGAAAATAGGCTTTTTATCTAAAATTCTAATGGGAAACAGAATATCACGTTCAAGAGCTAGTAATTACCGCGGTTTTCAATTTTCTGTCTAGATAGCAATCCGTTGAAAGCCGCCAATCACGAGTGAGTGTGGCAACCTGTGGTGTGAGAGTTGTTACAGCTGCCTCTCAAACTCCACAGGCCACTGATCTGGCGTCACGCCTGTTATCTCACGACGACCACCGGGACCCTTGGCTAAGCGTGCCCTCAAAAGCACAAATTAAAGGCTGTACAATCATTATTTTCTTGCAGTAGCCGGGTTATAACCCGATATTCAATGTTTTTTTCTGTCCCTACGACATTGATTCTACCCCTGAATTATCCCTATGACCTTAATTCCATCAAACTGTAGAGGGACCACAAGAAATATCACAGCAAAATTATATTTAAATCTAATAAAATAACATCAACTCAGAACAAATATGAATTTTTTTTTTAATAATTGTTCTCAAACATAAATTCTGCCACCCGTGGTTTTGCACATCATTTGAAGATATAACAAGGAAATTGTTCCGTATAAACTAGTTATTTATGACTAAATCAATTTACACATCTAATATTAACTTTTTATTACCCTGTGTAATTAATAAAAATACATTGAATTATAGATATATCCTTGCACTTTCCGGTACAGTCTGAGCAAAAATAAGAGATTTTTTATTTATAGTCAATTATAGCTTTTAATTTTACTTTTCAGTCACTTTAGTCACAAATGTTAACTAAATACTGTCCTTTAAACTTGGATTTCAGGTGAAGTCGTATAATTTGAAACCCAAAGTTGTAAAATTGCTTTAAATATAAGTGATCCTGATAAACCCATATATACAGTTTTTTTTTTGTTCCCCTCCGCGGGAAGGGCAGGAGGATAAAAATGCCCTGACGCATACTCTGGCACGATTCCAAAGTTATGTGGGACTCGTCCCGACGCCTACCAGGACCATACCCACTAAAAACCCCCTGTCGGCTCGTGCATTTTTGCCACTCAGCCTTCATCTGAGCGACGGCCAATTGGAGAAAGAGGCCGCGCTAGCGGGGCCCAGAAGGGGTCACCCGCTGGGATTACATAGCACTGAAGGTGCTCAAAGCACTGAAGGTGAATACATAGCACTGAAGGTGCTCAAAATGAAAATCAATAATTAAAACAAAAATTTAAAAATGCAAAATAAAATTGAATTAATTCGCATATATGTTAGAATTAGGATTTACGTTAGAATTAGAATTTACGTTAGAATTAGAATTTGCAGCCAGAAGGGCCTCGAGATCGGCGGACAGTCTGGTGGATGAGTACGCTTGCGCATTCCTAGGCCTAGCGACTTTGAACTTCGAGTCTAACACAGGAGTAGTATATGAGACTGAATCACGAACTAGAGGATTGGGATGGGTTTCGGAGCGTTTGAAAAACGCTTCAGAGAGTGTTTTGAGATGTTGTTGTACTGTAGGCAGTTCAAGATCTCTATGCAAGTCCGCGTTACGCACGTACCACGGTGCGTTTGTGGCCCGGCGGCAAAAGAGGTTTTGAACTACCTGCAGTTTGTGCAGGAGGGAGGGTTTGGCGTGGGCAAAGATTGGCGAGGCATACGTCATAACGGGTCTAACGCAGACCTTGTAAAGTGTACGTTTGTTTCTGAAGGACATTTTACTTTTTCTACCTAACATGCTATTTAGGCGGCCTAAATAGTGACGAGCGAGTTTAGAAACTCTTTCGACGTGTGGCTTGAAAGAAAGCGTCGGATCTAATGTGACGCCTAAGTATTTAGTACTGCGCTTCCAGGGGATGGGAATGCCTAACATTCGGACGTGGGGATCGCCATCGGGACGACGGCGTTTGTGGTCGAAGCGCATCGCAGAACTCTTTTCAGGGTTCACATCGATGCGCCATTTTTGAAACCATACACCAAGGGCGTTTACGGCCTTTTGGAGTCTGGTTACAAGGTGCCGAACACTGTGGCCTTTGGTATAGAGTGCGGTGTCGTCAGCAAAGAGGGCGAGTTCGACGCCTTTCGGCGGGATGGGAATGTCGTTGGTGTACACGGTGTACAGCAGAGGGGCGAGGACTGAGCCTTGAGGGACTCCAGCCTTTATGGGACGAGGCGCAGAAAGCGTGCCTTCGTGTTTAAATCGAAATGTACGGTCTTTGAGAAACGACGCTATTAACCTGACTAGGCGATCCGGTAAGCCTATCTTGTAGAGTTTATAAACGAGACCGCTGTGCCAGACTTTATCGAAAGCCTTGGCTACGTCAAAGAAAACCGCGACTGTTTTATAACGACGCGGATAGAAACCGTCAAGTATATACTCGACGATTCGGTGGACTTGCTGAGGGCAGGAGTGTTTAGCGCGAAAGCCGAACTGATGGGGAATAATGAGAGGATCGCCATCCGTTGGAAACAGATGGTTCCGCATTCGAGAGAGTATGACTCTCTTGAGAAGTTTAGACATTGCCTTGAGGAGGCTGATGGGTCTGTGATTAGCTGGGACGTTCAGAGGTTTGCCCGGCTTGGGAATGCCTATGACTGTCGCTTCTTTCCAAGCTTTTGGAAAGTAGCTATGGTCGAAGCAGGCATTGAAAATGATAGCTAACAAGGTAAGCATCTGTTGAGGTAGGTGCTTAAGTGCGTGGTTGTAAATTCCATCCGCACCCGGAGCCTTTTTGGACTTTTGATTCCTAATGAGAAGCAAGATGTCGTCATTAGAGACTGTGACAGGGTCGGCGGTGATGGGGAGAGAGTCTCTGCGAAGGACTTCGTCCTCCACCGCCTGGATGTGTGAGGGATCAGCAGGTTGCGTGCTGGGCGAGCATTGTGTGGCAATGCTGTCAGCGAAGCATTCGGCTTTCTCTTCGACTTCAAAGGCAGTAGTGCCATCGGGACGAGTGAGAGGAGGAACGTGAGAGGCGGTGTCTACGCGTAAGGCTCGGGCCATGCTATAGTACGCTTGGTGGGACGGAGAGATATTCGCCATGAGATCGTTCATCTGAGCGTCTCGGAGTTCCGCGAGGCAAGACCTAACTTTACGTTGAAGCTGATTCGCAGCTGTTCTATATGCGGGCGTGGGATATTTCTTGGCTCTCCGGAGAGCCGCGTTCTTAGCTTTAATAAGATTGCTAACGGCTAAGGGAAGCGTGGGTATGCCTTGCTTAGCAACCTTTTCGTTGTCACTGATGGCTGAGTTGATAGCATCAGTGAGAGAATTTACTAATGTATCGATTTTATCCGGCTATCTAATTGTTCGGGAGAGATCGCGAGTGGAGAGTTCGGAGCCTCTAAGGCTGAAACTAACGTATTTTTAAAACCTTTCCATTTGGTAAAGGTCTTAGGAGATGAGACGTTATCGTTCGGCGGTCCTAGCACGAGGGAAACGGGGCGATGGTCGGAGCCTAGGTCATCGAGCGGTTCGATAGACCTTAGATCAAGATTGATTCGCTTGATAATTGCAAAGTCGAGGATGTCAGGAGAGTAGGACGGGTTGTTGGGATAGTGAGTGGGAGTGATGGGGGATATGACGTCTAGGTCAAGGGAGTTAGTGATGTCGAGGAGAGCGATACCGCTGGTGTTAGTGGATAGGCACGTCCAGTCAGTATGTTTGGAGTTAAAGTCTCCGAACATAATGACTGAATGGCCGAGTGCGAGAATGGCCTCAAAGTCGCTGCGGATTGGTCTGGTATCACTAGGTATGTAGATTGAAGCTATGATGATGGTCGGATGACCAGTCATAGCCAATCTACACACAGTGGTCTCCATGTTGAGGAGAGGAGGGGTAGGGAGAGGACAGCAGTGGAAGCCTCTTTTGAAATATATAGCGGTGCCGCCGAAACCGTCGAAGTTGGGCCTATCGTTACGAATAAACGCGTACTTGGGTATAGCGAATCCCCTGGAGCGGTTTGGAGTAAGCCATGTCTCCTGGAGAAGGAATAAGTCAGGTTCTTTGTTCTGAAGGAACAGTTTAATCTCGGGAAGGTTGGTGTTAAGGCTACGAGCGTTAAAAGATACTAGGGATAAGCCCTTGGGTTTAATACGACTGGACGCGGGATTCGCGGGTCTAGACATTATAATTTACTTATTTACGATTTTATAGAAAAATAAAAAAAAAATAAAAAAATAAATTTACAACGAACTTAGGAGCGAGTGATGCTCGGCTAACGCGAATAAACGCTCTTGAGGAGAGCGGGCGGCTCGCAGTTTGCGTGCGAGAACAGAAATTTCCGTAATGTCGACGTTTCGAATGACGTCGAACACGGTCTTCATGTCCTCAGCCAGCGACGACTGAGGTGAAGATGACAAAGCAGGACGCGGCCCTACGGAAGCTACGGGAGCTGGGATGGGTCGGGAAGGTGCAGGCGGGACAGCCGGACGCTGCCTCCAAGACAGAGCCGGAGTAGGCGTCGGCTGAACGGGCTTTGCTTCCGGGGGACCCCGGTTGCGCAGCGGCGGGAAGTTAGCGGGAGTGAGCGGCGGCGCCGGTTTAGGTGCGACCCTCTTGGCGGTGGAGCGCGGAGCGCGCGGGCAACCCCTGTAGTTAGCTGTGTGACCGGACTGGCCGCACAGCACACAGGCAGGGGGGGAAGTGGATTCGGCAGTGCGAGTGCACTCCTTCGTAAAATGTGGATCCAGGCACTTAACGCACCTCGGGGGAGCTGAGCAGTTAGCCGCTGCGTGGCCGTAGAGTTGGCAGCGGTGGCACTGCCCAGGGTGACCGCGGGGGTTGGGACGCTCGACAGAGATATTTGAGAGTCGGCAAATTGTGCGAGCCTCTCTAAAGATCTGTCTCGAGTTGGGAGTATTTGACAGGATTACTAAAGCTAAAGGAAAACGCCTACCGCGGTTGGAGTGCATCTTATGCACTGCTTCGGCCGGGAAACCCTGGGACTTAAGGTCCTCGAGGATTTCTTCATTCGCGAGCTCGAACGGGACGCCCCGTAGTACTGCGCGGATCTTACGCTCCTCCGGGAGGGCGTAGGAGTGATACGCGATTTGTTTTAAGGAAAGTAACCTGGTGAACGCGCGGAAGTCGTCGACGGTCGCGACTTGAATTTTAATTGTATCGCCAGCGTTGGCGGCTTTTAAGTAATTAATGTTGTGCTCTTTGCACAAGTTAGAAACCGCGGTCCAGCGCGCTTTTTCCCGCAGGAAGACGGGCGGGGGGAGCTGAGGTTTCGGCGGGATGGGAGCGCAGCGCGTCGCTGGCTTCGATGGGACCGACGGAGACGCGGTCACTTCGAGTGACATGAGCGGCGCGGGGGCGGGTGTAGAAGACACCGGGGTTGGCTCGGGTGTTGAAGACACCGCGGCCTTTTTCGAACGCTTCTTAGAGCGTTTGGTAACTAATTGGAAGGCGGGCTCAGGAGAGCCGGTTAAGGTGGCGGCGACCGACGAAGCTTCGGACGCGGCGGAGTCTGAATCGCTCCCGGGAGCGGTACGCTTCCTACGAGATGATCGCGAGGATGAGACCGACGCGCAGTCCATATCGGATGGCACGGGAGACGCGGGAGAGCTATAGACCTGAGGGGTCTGGGCGTTAGAGGCCTGAGAGGCTGGGGTTGGGGCCTGAGGGGCTGGGGATGCGTTAAGCGCTAGTACAGCTTGCGTAAATATGTCGTCAGAAATTGAAACACCCGACGCGGCGAGTGCTTGGGCGAACGCCTTCGCAATGTTAATGACGATTTGCTTATCCATTTGGGAAGGGGTTGGGACTATGATAGTATATATAATTATATAACAATGCTTAGAGTTCCTAAATAAAAACCTAGCAAAATCCTAGCGGCAAACCTCCCTACCAGCGGTAGGGGGGCTGGGGAGAATAACTTAAAACTAACCGTAGTACGCCGAAGGCCGCTACCTAGAAACCTAAAAAAGGGTAGGCAGGTAAAGAGTTGACCGCGTTAGGGTCAACCTTTACCGACAGAAGGGACAAATACACACGAAAACACACAGATATGATAAAAATAAATATGAAAATAGGAGAGAAATAAATAAAATAGAGAAGAGAAATAAAATAAAAATAAAAAGGACTGGTTCAGTACAAATTCGTTGTCACCGTTAAGTTTCCTTTGTACTGAAACCAGACTACTTACGCTGGGCACAACACTGCACTCAGCACAAGCACAACACAACTTAGCACAGCACTTTGAAGACTAAGGGGCTTAGTCGCAAAGAAAAATCGCACTTCGATAGCACTCAGACGGAGTAGAAAAACCTTGGAAACCGTAGCACGGAAACAACACGCTAAACTGTGACGTCAGTAGACTGAGCGCCACGGAATATCGGGAAGGGACCGATCAACGGAGAACGGGGTCTTGCACGTCCGCACCGCGTGGCGATCGGAGCGAGAATGTTCGATATATATACAGATGATAAGGACCCCCTTTATATTACTTTTGGAAACGAAACAATTAATTTCTAAATCACTGATGTGCAAGGTTAGCAAGTTACCCTTACAGGAGGGCAAGAAGTCATCTATAGTACTTGAGCAGCGGCAGCAAAAATACGTTTTTAAGCTAATATTCGTACTCCTCGTTTCCTTAGGATCTTTATAGTGTTAGTGTAAGTTAAAGCATAAATTAGTGATTATTACTTCCAGTGGCAAGAGATTAGTACGTTTTTGATGTACCTGGGGCATCTAAATGAAATGTGCTACCAGAATCCCCTATCAAAAAGTTTTTTACTAGTAAAATATTTCGCATAGAAGTTCAATTTTTATATTACAATCAGGTTTCGATTAAGCGGCTATAATATGTACTTGTCTATTAATTCTGGTTAGCTCTGTGTTTTATTCATCGACTGATTTATGTTAAATATAATGTAATTAAAACTGGAGTGAAAAAAAATGTTAAGACCCTCAGACACTGTATAGATTTTTGATAAGTTTATTATTTTGGATGATAATTAAACGAGGAGAACAAAAAGAATCTTATATTTATAAACTGCTTAATAATATAACCGTACAATATCCCATAATTCAAATATTTTCCCCACTTGAATTGAATCTTGAATTTTATGGATAAAAGAGCGAAATTGCGGTACTGCCACTAAATCATTGGAAATATTTTTTTTTATACACAGCATATTAGACTTTGAATTTCGAAAACAAAATACACTATAGCAAAATAATTGAAACAAAGTATTATGTGCATTATTTAAAAATGTTATTACCGAGTCAAATGATTGAATTAGTTATATTTACAAATAACTTAAAAAATGGGATATTTCAAAAAAATTTCAATTAAATATTTTGTTGATCACACAAACAAGCTGGGCTATAACTTTTGAAAATATATTTTCTGAGGATGTTTCCTAAGGTACAGGAAAATCACATTATCAAGGTTTCTTGACGATATAATTACGTTTATATGTTAGTACTAATTGTAGTGTAGTGTTATACAGTGCTCAGATATAAGCTCCTCAGAAAAGCTAAGGTAGGGGATAAAAACATATTTTTAATACATACGAGTATATTTCACTTCATTTATTTACATTTATACGATAAGTTTGAACAACAAATTCTACACGTGTAGTTCAAAGGGTTACTACAACGAAAAACGCGTCCATAATAAAAAACTGGCACAAACTTTCAGGAACAACTTTTTCACAAAAACACGACGTCGATGTTGTTTTGACGCACCCCTTTTTGGGTTTAGTTTTTCTATAAGTACTTTATCATAAAAAAGAGAGACTTTTTTCCAGGCATTTTGTCCGCCGAAAAAAAACACCACGCAAGAAATTTGCACTTCACTAAAACAACTAATATTTCCTTAAGATTTCATTTGATTCATTATACTCAATCAAATACATTTTAACCGCATTTTGTCGCGTTGAATTATATATTTAAGTTTTACTCGACGTTTCGGTGCTTTTACAGGCACATGGTCTAAAATAACTCCTTAAAACATGTTTTATCTTACCCAACTACTTGTAAGCATTTTTGACTTTATGATCAAATGATACACCAACTGGTAACCATTGTCTAGTGAGACCCTATGTGTATGTATGTATCTTGTGGTTAAATTATTTTACATTTATTTATTATTTTCAGTGTGTGTTTAGTAGATCGCAACCAGCGCCATTAACCGAACTTATAACAATTTTAGTGCCGGCACGTACTATTTCAGCATCGGCAGACCTTTACATAAGTCCAATATATATCCCACCGAACTCAGATAGAATTTCAATAGATATTGATCATTTATCGCAGCTCCTTATTTAATTTAAATAATGAAAATATTAATTGTATTGTGGTAGGAGACTTTAATCTCCCTTGCATATCTTGGGAAAACCGCGGACCAATACATATTAGTTTGGGAAGACTCGAAGTACAAAACGCTGCAAAAAAATTAACAGATGACTTTGGTTTTTTTAGGTTTACAACAACATAATACTTTTAAAAATCATGCTGGGAATGTTTTGGATTTGGTTTTTTCTAATATTTCACTCCAAATCGATAATTGTGACAGGCCATTATTAAAAATAGATCCAGCTCATACACCATTGACAATTACTGTCGTTGACTTGAGTTTAAAATCTCTATTAGAAGCAAAAGTACCAAGATTATTAAAAATATATTATAAAATTAACAAAATAATTAGCGACATTAACTGGATTTCACTTCTGGGATCAAGTACTGTTGATAAAGCGTGTGATATGGTATTTTTATGGTGTATTAAATGATATAATACGGCAACATTTTTTCTTTAGTCTTGAAATATGGAGGTGGGTTATTATATCTGGTTTGGTATAGTCCTGCCCTCATTAAAATAATTAAGGAAAAATCCAAGGCCCATAAAAAGTGGAAAAAGTACGGTAATTTTCTCGATCATGACGAGTTTTCACTGCTACGTAATCGGCAAAAACGGGTTCAGGAAGCATGCTTTAGACATTTTACTGAGAACGCTGAAAAATCCATAAGGTACACACCTAAACTATTTTGGTCCTATATAAAGTTTATTCGTAATGTTTCAAAATATCCAAAATCTTTAACATACCAAAACAACTTATTTACCGATGGCAAAGATATCTGTAATGGATTAACGATTTTTATAAAGAGTGTTATGAGACCCCATCTCATCGGTTGAATCTGAAAGGTTCGAAAATACTCTAAAGATGCCATATCTAAAATTGAAATACCTGTTAGCTTAGTATTGAAACATTAGAGACTACTAGACATTTCTAAGGGTGCTGGCTGCGATAATATACCTCCTATATTTTGGAAAATCTGCGCTAAAACTATTTGTATTCCAATAGCACTAATATTTAATAAGTCCCTTAGTGAATGCCTGTTTCCTAAGATATGGAAATCCGCATAAATATTACCTATACATAAGAAAGTTACTAAAACAAGAATTGAAAATTATAGAGGTATTTCAAAATTAAATGTGGTTGGTAGGCTATTTGAAAGGATTGTTTTTGACGAAATTTATACAGTTATTTGCAAGGGTCTTCCAACTTCACAGCATGGCTTTATGAAAGGTCGCTCTACTGTCACAAATTTAACTTGTTTTGCAAATTATGTTTCGGCCAATATGGACAGAGGTGGACAAGTTGACGTGGTCTACACGGATTTCGAGAAAGCCTTCGAGCGGGTGGACCACGTCATATTGTAAAAAAAACTTCAAGTGCTAGGTATCCACGGGGATTTTTTAAGATGAGTTAACTATTATCTTGTTAACCGATCTCAAGCTGTTGTTTTGGGGGTTATAAATCAGATTTCATTGACATGCCTACGGGAATCCCACAGGGGTCCCATTTGGGACCACTTTTCTGTAACGTTTATAATCACGACATCACAAACTGATTTAAGTCTTCAAAACAATTGATGTACGCCGATGATAAAAAGATCTTATGCACAATTCGCAGTGAACAAGACAGTTTTATGTTGCAATCAGATTTGAACGCTCTGTATCGTTACTATCAGGACAATAAAATATCTTTAAACATAAGTAAATGTGAGTGCATAAGTTTCACAAGAAAATCCAATCCAATATTTTTTCAATATAAATTCAACGGTACACTCATTCAACGAACTGCTATTGTCCGAGATCTAGGGGTTTATTTTGATCAAACATTTTTATTTTCTAATCACATAGATGAAACAATAAATAAAGCATTTAATAATCTGGGATTTGTCCTAAGAATATGTAAACCATTTAAAGATATTGCAGCAATTAAAACTGTATATTACGCTTATGTACGAAGCGTCGTCGAGTACGCGAGCTCTATCTGGTCACCACAATATGCTATCTACATAGACCGCTTGGAACGCTTGCAAAAGATCTTTATAAAACACTTAAACTGTAGACTTCGTAGACCTCCTTCTCCAACATATAAACAAATCTGTAATAGTTATGGTTTGTTGACCTTGGAAGACGTTGGAAGTTAATAAATATGTGTCTGCTTTATGATATAACACGAGGAACCTTAGATTGTCCAGAGTTGGTTGAAAGCGTGAAATACAACGTTCCCACACGACGTTCTCGGCGCCATGTTCCATCTCTGTTCAGTGTGCCGCGCGTGACCACTAATTACACCCGTAACGCTCCTGGGTCACGGTTACAAATTACTTATAATAACAGTTTCATTTTTCTTATTTTCAATAAAAATAAAACCACGTTTAAAAATAGCGTTATAAAAATTCTTGAGAACAATAGAGGAGCATAGCAATCAAACTTGTATCGTGTAATTAAATGAAATTGTATTGAAAGAAATAAAAAAACAAAAAAAATTAATGTATTTGTTTTTTATTTTTATATAAATTATATTAATTTATTTATAAAGATATAAATAGTATGTATAGTTTAACTGAATTAATATAATGGTAAACATCATAAATATGATAATTTAACTTATTTAATAAAATTGGACGTGTTAAAATCCACGCGCTTATAGGAGAGATAAAAAAAAACATTTAAATTAAAGCAGAATCTTCTTCCTTGGACCACAGACCAATTCAAAATTACCGTCAAGACTATTTTCTTACTTCACTGGCTTGTTTTGTTTGTTTCGCCGTTGGTATGTCATTGTAGTAAATAAGTAGATGGGGGTAGATGTATTTTGTAACTGTGATCAATGTTACTATTGTTGTTGAGTCGGTATTTCATATTGGTTTTGTTTATTTTACTTGTCATTAAAAGTATAAAGTATTAAACTAGTATAATGGAATAAAAGAATAATTGTCAATGTAAGCTTGTATAGTATACTTGATGAGTGGATATATTAATTATTTTACTTTTTCATTTATATAATTTATATAGTTTGTATCCTCTAGAAAGTATTACATAAGGCCTTTGTGTTGTTTTAAAAATACTCATCGTAAGTAAATTGCTATAATTGGGTTTGCTTGTTTTTATGTAATAATATTTGTTTGTAATCTGATATAACATTTAATTGCATAAAAAAAAGAACATAATTAATTCACAAAAAATTATAATAAACATTTGTAAAAGAATATGTAAGTTGTAACGTCCGATTTGTGTTTAAAGGAAACCTATAATTAGCCTTATTTTTAGTATGTAAAAACATTGCACTATTGTATAATATGTAACGCTGTTGGTTTTCTAAATAAAGTAAAACAAAAAAATAAAAAAAGGTTTTAAGTAAAAATTTCTACATATTCATATTTTGCAGTGCTTGGAATAATAAATGCACGGAATGTATATCTTTTTCTTTATACTCGTATCTTCCTCGTAAATATCAAAGCATTCGCTTAACAGATTTTTCATATACCTTTAGATAAAAAAAATGCCTTTTTTATAATTTTTGATAATATTTTTATTCAATTCAATATTATTATTTCCAATATAGTAAAAGTAAACTATATAAACACAAATAATTCAGCAATAAAATAGAAAAGTCGATAGTATTTATATAGGCCACAAAGGCGACCCGTTGCGTCAGCTCCCGTTTGTAAATATAAAAAAAAAACAAGTGGTTTAAATAGTGTAATATATTAGTAATAAAATTACGTTAAGTATATCCTTAATTATTAGTGACAATGTTTGTGATATAACGTGTTTAATACAAGGTGGTTGAAAACGAACTTAAATATTTTTAAACAAACAGTTTGATGTAAAAAATAAATATTTTAATACGACGGCCTGTTTGGTGTGGAGGTTAGTACCCTTGCCTTCCATGCCAGAGGTCCCGGGTTCAAATCCTGGTAGAGGCAGATATTTTATTATATTGGCTTTCTAGTCATGGATGTGTATGTATGCTTCTTTCTAATATTTATACATGAAAAAAAATCTATGTGTGCTTATATATATTTCTTAAGTTTATTTATCCGTTATCTAGTATCCATAACACAAGTTCTTAATGATACTTAATTTGGGCTAGATAATGTGGTGTGATTGTTAGAAATATTATTATTATTATTATTATTATTAAATTATACATCGCGTTTGCTACAGACGAACTCAATAATCGTCAAATAGATTACGTGAAACTTATTTCTATACTTAATTAATGATATTTATATATTTTTTTAATCAAACAAAATGTTGTGTGATGGATGCCTCAGTGCAGTTTCGAAAAATGAATATTAATGAAAACCTGTAAGAAGGCTTGTGTAAATAAATGAATGTATATGTCTATGTCTTATTGTGCACTAATTGCGAACATTTAACGAATTCTCAAATAAAAAAGACCTTGTCCTGATTGTCACTCAGCTGCTCAAAACGAAGGAGATAACTCCCACTAAACTCTATAAAGCTACGAATAATCTTATGATTCGCAACAAAAAACAATAAATCCCATCAAATACAACAATTACCAAGTTTGAGCGAGGTAAAAAAGTCCATAATTACTAAATTAGAGGATACTTTACGCCGTATGGTCAGTTTCGAAATGAAACAAATAACTGGACATATTACTTGCGTAGAGAAATTCTTACCATTCATCACTTCAGAATATGATATTGTTAAACTCTCTCAAAAACTCAATCAATACAACAGCTTCTTAAAAAACATCACACGTACTGAAACTATTAGGAACCTAAATACAAGACTTGGGATAGATTAATATAACAGAGCCTGGCATTTAGAAATACAATGGCATATCATACTAATTAAATTAGAAATACCTTCATAATAGTCAAATTAACTACACCCTTACTAAGAATCATGCGAGTGACAAGCAAAACACGAATCACATCGGTATGGGAGTTTATTTATTATTTAAAAAAACTTAGCATTTTGAATTTATTCTGATAAGAAGTAAAGGAACTTTGAATAAACTTGCATTAAGAGTCAATTGTTGTAATTCTACTCTCGAATATTTTATGACATTCAGCATGAATTTATAAAAGCCAGGTCCACTAACACAAATTTTTAGCATTTAGTAATGTCATCGTCAAAGCCATGTATCTTCATCTACAAACTGATGCTATCTGTACAGATCTCTCTAAAGCATTTGACAGAATTTGCCACCGCGCCTTAATTAACAAAATGTCAAAATACAGTTTTGGTGGACCTTTCATCATCATCATCATCAGCCCATATTCGTCCACTGCTGGACATAGGCCTCCCCAATCACGCCATCGAGGTCTATCCTGGGCTACTCGCATCCAGCTCCTGCCAGCCATTCCGCGCAAATCATCACTCCACCGTGTCTGAGGACGTCCTACACTACGTTTGCCGAGACGCGGTCTCCACTCAAGAACTCGTTTACCCCAACGGTTATCGGTTCTTCGGCTAATATGGCCAGCCCACTGTCACTTCAGTTTGCTAATTGTTTTTGCGACCTTTACTATCCTGGTTTCAATCTTAAAAAACCAACCACTCAGTTACTAGTCAGAAGCTAAAGATCTGAACCAAACAACGTCATTTCAGGTATTCCTTACTTTTTTATATCTTTAATAATTACATACCTAATCGACTCAGTTAAGCATAGTAAAGTTTTCTGCGTGCAAATGATCTCAAGCTTGTAAAACCGATCAAATGTATTGTGAACGTGTCTTTGATGCAGTAGGATCTCGATGGTTTGGAGAAATGGTGCAAAAATAATAAAAAGACATTCAACACTGACAAAAGTTATTACATTAAAACTACTTGTAAACACATTATGGCCTGTGTGGCACTGTCTTGCAGGAACTCGAAACAATAAAAGATTTGGGCATTATTATTCTCACTATGACTCATAATTAACTATTATTCCGCACAAGGATCGTTACAAGAGCCTCCCGAGCAATTGGTTTCGTCAAAAGGAACAAAAATATCTTAAAAACCCAAAAAACTTATACAATTATTTACAATGGCTTGATGCACAATATACCTGAATACGGTTGTTCTGTGTGGTCTCCTCAATATAAGGCACAACATCCAATATGTTATCCATAACATAAGCCCTGCTTACTTTGGGGACATACAGTTGTTGTGTTTGTGGGATTTATGTAAAAAAATATATATTTAGGTATATCTAATTCATTACCGATAATGTATTAAATGTCAGCCCTACAACGATGACAAAAAGCAGAGACAGAAACTATATTGCACAAGTTAGTGCACGAATAGTGCGTCCTAGAAGACACGTTAGAAGAGATATAAAGTACCAAAAAATTACCAAATTATACGTACCTTTTATATTTTTTCATAAAGATGATTTTATTAATAAAGCGTTCAGTTGAAAGTCGCAAGAGTCAAATTAGGTTCTCACAGACATTATTGAGAAATATTTATTTCGTTTACGCGCTACACTAACACTTACACCGTTAGTGTTCCGACTCCGTAGTTCTCCGATGTTCAAAATGTCAGATGTATTTTTCTACCTTTAATCTCTTTCTGAAGCCGACGTTATTTTTTAGCATTTATTTTTAATTGTTATGATTTTAAAGTCATTATTCATTTTACGACATTTAACAAAAAACTTTAAAACAGTATAATTATTGAATCTTAAAGCAAAAAGTGGCATGGAATATTATTAGTTCTTCAAATAGATTTTGGTTGATTAAAAAAATTTATCTGTTGTGCATAATCTGATACATTCTAGAGAATTTTCAATTTACTTGTACTTTTCATATTCATGCGATTTACATTAAAAACTTATTTAAAGTAATTGTCGAAAAGGGTCTGGTAAGAGGTTCGTTAAATTCAAAGTTTTTTATCTGTTCAATTAAATATCTAAAATAAATATTATCGTAAAATTTTCTAACGCCTTGTAATAAAAACTTGCTACCATGATACCATGAAAACGTAATATTTGCTGGAAAAATTTTAAAGCATGATTATTGCCTTTGCAACCAGACCATGCCACACTTGCTCAAATGTGAGGCAGGACGCCGCCCGTAGCATTGCAACTGCTGTTCATGGTCGACGAAATTCCACAATTTTGATCCAAAATAGGCCTTATTTGGTTGTTTATTATCTCAAACAATACTAGGCACATCACGTGTCAAAGTATATTAGGAATGAATAACTTCATTTTATAGCCTGTAACACTCAATCTACTATTTATTTATTTATTTGGGACAATCAACAATCTTACACTTGTATATTATTATATATTACATTTATTTGCTTACCTAATATTGCGTTACTGATATTTTCACAAAACAATTATTTTTTTATTTGCCCCGTGATCCCTAAGGCTAGCAAATATAGTGATAATTAAATATGACAAAAAATATGGCAGAATCGGGCGTGATTTTTGATGTCTCCAAGCGCCAATTTGTATTTTTTTTTAATTTTAATAACAGGAATCTATTCGACTTGATTATCAGTTTCTTTAATTATATTATTCGTCGATTTTAATTTGCGATTTCGATAGTATTATATGCATAACAGGTTAGGCACGATTTATTAGAGGACCTCTTGTTTTTTTAAAATATGGGACAAAAAACTACCAAAACTTGAGGTCAAGTTTAGATTCGTATTTGATTCAATTTCATATATTTGCATACTATTTCATAAATCAACTAGTTTCTCATTTTTCTTATATTTAGCCTGTGTAACATTCACAATCTCTCTAGAATGAATGTAATATTTTTGACAACTGCGTAATGTCAGTTTCGTGCTATTTCACCAAGCATATTGCTAACATAATTTATATTTTTATAATTTTGTCTAAGTTTGACATAAGTGCTCATGATTCATGATTATAATCCATATGAAATGAAATAAAAAGAAATGAAGTATTTATTTCTCAACATTGACAATTACTTGTTCTTATTGATGTCAATAAGAACAAGTAATTGTAAGATAAGAAATTAAAGATGTAAAACATGACTCTACCACCAGTTCGAAAAAACCTTCCTGAAGAAGAACTGGCAAGAAACTTCACGGGTATATTTTTTTCAAAATAAATTTACAGAGTCTGTTTATGTCAATACAAAGTTATTCTTAACTGCATCTGTTAGCTCGGCAAGTCTCCCTCCCCCCATGTATCCAAACGACGAACACCCTCAAACGGCACCCGTACACGAGCTAACGCGGATCCAGCCATCGCCCTCCTCAACCATATTAGAGGAAAGTGAGCGACCCGTCACCCGACGCTACCATAAGGAGACGTGCTTTAGTGACAATGACGCTTTAGATACTCATCGGGACGATGAACTCAACGAGCCAACAGACATATTACACATGTTCTCTTACAAATACTAGTACAATCCTGTAATTGAGGGGTTTATACCCTAGGGCTTTTTTCATCCAAATAATCGGATAGTTTATAATATGCTTTAGCATACAACTTCTGCTTTGTAGTTTCTTTGAATTTGTCAATAGTAAGACCTTGGATACCCTCAGGGACCTTGTTGTAAAGGCGTATACATTGACCCATGAATGAGTTAGTGACTTTATGAAGCATACTGTTATGACCTGCCAGCATATTTTTTCCTCTTGTGTTAATATTTTGCAGATCTTTTTTTCTTTTAAACAAGGTTATGTTTTTTTTTTACATACATTTTATTTTCTAAAATATATTGTGAATGGAAAGTAAAAATATATATTTACTTCAATTTACTTCTAAGTGACACCCTTGGACCCAGCTGATAGATTGCGCGAACAGCCCTTCTCTGCAGAATAAATATAGTAAATTTCAGCTGCACTCCCCCACAACAGAATGCCATAATATCTCATGAGGCTGTGGAAGTAACCGAAATAGACTAAACGAGCTAGTTGAGATAGTTGTTTCATTTGAAACATGTCTCAATTGTTTAACTGCATATGCGTTAGAGCTAAGCCTTTTCGCTTAACCATCAACATGCGGTCCCCACTGGAGTTTGGCGTCTAAGGTTATGCCCAGAAATACAGTTGAGTTTACAGGAAACAGTTCCTGGCTCTTAACTACAATGTTTGTGTTTACCTGTTTGACATTTGGCAATGTAAACATTTAGTTTTGCTTTCATTGAGGAGCAAATTATTAGTAGTAGTAAATAATTATTTATTACTCGATAGTCAGTTTTTTGTCTTTTAATTTTAAATAAGATGGAAATATCGTCAGCAAACAATATGACCTCGCATTGCTTCTTAACAACCGATGGCAGATCATTGACATATACTAAAAATAGGAAAGGACCAAGAACTGAGCCCTGGAGCACTTCCATTGTCACTGCCGATCCTGATGATTTTTCTTCATTTATTGCAACTTTTTGTTTTCTATTAGAAATATATGATTTAATCAAGGCAAGCGCTTGGTTTTTTATGCCGTTGTAGTGCAGTTTCATGAGTAGAGTAGTATGATCCACACAGTCGAACGCCTTGGACAAGTCACAAAAGACACCAATAGCATCACACGACTCCTCCCAGGTGCTGAATACGTGTTTTATGAGCTCAACACCGGCATCGGTTGTTGAGCGACCCCGCGTGAAACCAAATTGGTTAAAATTAATTAAACTATTACCATAAAAAGAGAAGGTAATTGATTTAAAATTAATTTTTCAAAAATCTTACTGAGCGTTGGTGGTATAGATATAGGTCTAAAATTATTAGGGTCAGACATACTACCTGCTTTGAATATTGTAATGACCTTACTCAATTTCATTAAATCAGGAAATACACCATTATAAACACAGTCATTAAATATACTGGCTAAGTGCGGGGCTATACCATCAATGACAGATTGAATAATTTTGACAGAAATTTCATTTAATCGGTAGTATTTTTTACTTTGTTTACGTTGGCCGCCGCATGCCCGTACAACTGGCACCGGTGGCACTGGCCGGGGTGACCGCCGCGATGAGGCACCTCGATCGAGATCCCGGAGAGGCCGCATATGCTGCTGACCCCTCTGAAGATCACCCTGGACTTGGGAACGTTGGTGAGAACCACCAAAGCAAGAGGGTGTCGCCTTCCAAACCTGCTGTGCATTTTATGCACAGCGAGCGCCGGGAAGCTTTGGGACTGCAGGTCTTCGAGGATGGCCTCGTTCGATCATTCGAACGGGGCTGCCCTGAGTACCGGACTAAACTTACGCTCTTCTGGGAGAGCGTAAGTGTAGTAAGCATATTGCTTACCGCTGATGAGCTTATTTAGGGCTCGGAAATCGTCTAACGACGAGACGGAAATTTTAATGGATTCACCCGAGTTGGCCTCTCCGGTTTAATGGATCTTGTGCTCTTTGCACAATGTCGAAACCTCGGACCATTTTCCCTTTCCCCGAAGGAATACGGGTGGTGGGACCTTTGGCTTCATAGAAGTTGGGGGTGGTCACACTTTGAGTGACATCAGTGGGGCCGGGTCGGGTGTGAAGTCACCAGGGCAGCTGGCGTTGTAGATGCACCGGAGGGTGTTGAAGACACCGGGGCGGGCGTTGAGAACGCCGGGGCTTGTTTCGAGCGCTTCTTAGAGCGCTTCTTGACAAGAATAAAGGAAGGTGGCTCTGAGCCGGTAATGGTTGCGTCCGAGGATGAGTCGGTCGCGGGTGCACTCTTGGGAGCGGTGCGCTTGCGGCGCGAAGTGGCGTCCAATTCACACTCTATGTCTCAGGAGGTGGGGGACGCGGGAGCCTGGACCAGGGGGCCTTAGGGGCATGAGGGGCCTGAAGGGGTAGCTAGGTAAATCCGCTTTTAATGCATATTTGATATATTGTGTCTGGGTCCATTTAAAAACAGAGAAAAGTAAGGTTTTCGGCTAGCATCGTCGCGAAGTCTAAAAGGCTTCGCGAAGCCATTGCGGAGGGTTGAGGAGGGACAACAATATATAAATATATATACTATGACCCTATCAACGAAGACTAACTTCCTGAACCTCCCGCGGTAGAGGGGTTGGGGACGACGCGGAGTGGTGCCCCTAATTCGGGCAGCACTATTCCGTCACCCTGGGAAAGGCATAGTGCACTGGGATCGGGACTTCCGGTTTCTTACGGCCTGAAGCGTGAATAAAGCACACCGGGGCAACGCTAACACGTTTCGTTAGCACCGTGAGGTATCCACCTGTTCACGGAAAACTTACTCGTAGTCCTGGAACGCAGAGCATGTCGGAGCGGCGACGGCGACGAAGATCGGCGACGACGAGCTGCAGGCAACGATGTTGAAGATGCGTCGTGAAAAGGAACGTACTAAACTACGAACATTAATGTCGTGAAAACTTACCTGTGAAATATGGACCGCTCAACACTAGTTGAGCGGGGACTAGAAAGCGTAGGAAGGCAGTCAGCGATCGACGTGCGAACGGATCCGCACGCAAACCGAGACTGTGTGTTTTGTCGTACGACAGCCAATCGTCGTAAAAACGACGTGTGAAATTTATAAATTTATAGGCCCGCGTTACATGATGTAAGAAAACTTTTTAAAGGTTCTACCGAGGAAACTTAAATCATATCAACGGTATCATCAGTGGTGACGAATATTTGATCTATGCTTATGCTCCTTATTTCAAACAACATCTACAATCTGGCTCTTCTAAGACTAACTAAATCCGACAAAGATCAAAGAAGGTAGTGGCCTCATTCGTATGAAAACTGGTCATGCTGCGACAATTGCACTTGAAGATCGTAAAACGATTAATGCAGAGTGGTATACAGTTTGCTTACCATAAGTCATCGCCGAACTTTGGAAATATAATACAAAGCGAAGCGTTATCTAATATCATTATAAGATTCCATATTTGAAACATGAAAACGTTGAAACTCTTGACCATCCTCTATACAGTCCTGACCTACGACCTAACGGTTTCTACATATTTTCTAAAATTAAGAACAATCATCATGTTCAATGGTTTCAGTCCGACAATAATACAGTCAACGCTTCCAAGTCAGCCATATTTAACATCTTGGAGTGGAATAATACTGGTTCGAGTGAATGGAAAACTGCATTTAACCAATTGGTAAAAACTTTTAAAAACAATAATAAGTACCATAGAGTTCTAGTTCTGTTATTTCTTCAAACGACAAAACTCAAAAAGCATGCCTCGTAATATAGGTATAAGGTCTGTTTTATATCATGTCGCTCTTGCATCGGTATTTTAAGCCACCATGAAGTATGTTTTTAAGAAATTACGTAATAAATTGCCTGACATTCACTGGGCTTTTATGTTTAAACTATTATTTGTGAACTATGGAAAAACTTCCCAGCAAAGCAGGTTATGCCAAGGTTTAGAGCTAAAAATAAGTTTAAATATTAATGTTTGAGAATCAACAACTAAAATCAGTGTCAAATGGTTACATCACACAATAAGATTTAGTATTATATAATCTTTTAACATGTCAACAGTGCAGTTAATACAGTAGCAAAGGAATTAATACTAAGTTTTCCATGGTTTCACTATTTAAGTGATAACATTCAAGTAAGTTCTGAAATTCACCGTCTTAATTCTTTGGCCTTTACGTAAATGTTTCCTTATTTCTACACTTACTAAATTTTTTTTTTGTATTTTGTTTTATTTTCCAACTTTAGTAACTGTGATGCGCTCTCGAACAGAGTTTTTACTGAAATAGTTAATAATTTGCATGCAAAACTTTCATAAATAATAATTATAAATGTGAAACCTTTTTGCCGAATTTGCAACAATTTATACTACTATTAATCCGTTGACGTGTGAAAAGTTGATTGCACGGATTTTTTAAAAGAACATCTTTATCTTTCTTCCTGCGTTTTCTATTAATATTATATACTATTCTTAATAAAAAAATTCTAAGTACTCACTTAAAGCTTCCTGGTTTAAGGTTTTTCTTTTAAAACTTTAATATCTATACATTTCAAGCTCATGAAATTTTCATAGCAATAAATAACCATAATGGGTCGCTGACCATCACAGTTTTTTTTTATAAATGACTCATGTGTCATATAGGAAGTTTTAAACAATAGATTTACAGATAATAGGTTTGTGTGTCTTGATTTATATATGAATATAATTATTTTTATCTCGTTTTGTTTTATGTTCAACAGATTTTTACAGACGTCTGCCGCCTAAAAACATACTGCGTCTTAATTAGAAGTTAAAAAATATTTTAACACTTTTGGTTTGATTGATATTTTAAAGTTACGGAAGAAATATCCTTTTGGGGTAATCCTCAGATTCGTCAATTTTTATTTATTTTAAAATATATAATTTTTTTATTATATTTTTGCGACTTGACAACGTATGAATTTACAAAATACATTTGTTACATGGTGTTAATAAAATTGTTAGACTTTTGTTAGAGTTTTCTAGTATTTACATTTTAAGTTCACCAAAGATAAAACACATAAGAGGCACATTAACATACATCTTCATATTATATTTTCTCCTAAAAAGCCTCTTGACGTTCTGAAACGCTTATCACAATTGCAAAGCAAACAAAAAGTGAAAGTGTCTTAATGTAAGGTCAATATATTTTTGCTTCACTTGAGTTTTAACATTGAATCATCGTAAGCTTAGTTCACATAAAAATATTAAAAAAAAATATTGATATCATAAATAGCGAATATTTATTTTTAAAGCATGTTAATGATAGCATTTTGAAAAAAAAATAGCAGTTTTTAGATCTTTTGAATAAATAAACCTATAAAAACTTATTAATATAGCTTATGACAAACGTGAAAAAGATAACTATTTTTAGATAAAATCGAATTAAATCATCTTCTAAAAATAGGTGATTTACTATTTAAGGCAGTAAAGAATATTTTCTATTGCACAGATAGTACAGGCTATTTAAAAATAATATTTTTACTAAGAAGTTACGTACTTTCACAGGTTAGTCATAACCATGTGATCGCATCTCAACTATTGAAATATTTTAATTGACAGCGAACCAAGAAGTTTGAGAAAGTTCTGTTTACTTCTTAGAAGCGATAAAAGTGCGCTTACCTCAAATATGTCACTGTGACAGGAAAAAAAGCAACAGTGAATCATTAAACAGGCATTGCGGTTAGTTAGGCATCAATCGTGTGATTTGATTGTGGATTATTTGGGGCATGTTGAGAGGTGTGTGAATCATAATACAGTACTTTTACAATTGTAATTTGAAATTTAAAAAAGTAGGTTTTCTTATTTCTTGTAAATTAAAATATGAATTTAGTAACTCAGAAGTTTTTATATTTTTTTCAAACCTCCAATTTCGATTTTTTTTAATTTTTAGGTATATCATAAATAATATCGCAAAAATTATAAATTTTACTTTACAGAACAGAGCAAATATTATAAAAACATTTAAAAAGTAAATAAATGACAAGTTGCAAAAATGGTTGATACATTTTAAGAAAGCATAAAACTTTGTTTTCCGTAGCACACGGGTCATTCATATTGTGAACTTTGAATACTTGAAGAGTGGGTTTATTTTTAGTTTTTTTTTTTGAGAGTCATAATGAGTCACTGCTTTAGGTCATCCTCACTTATCTTTGGTAGAGCTAATTTATTTGAGTGTCACCTTATTAATTTACATGTTAAAAGCCAACCCAGAACTGAAGCTAACCGAAGTTTAACCCGTATTAGACAGAAAAGAACTTGGAAAAGCGGATTAAAAATGATGTAATAGTCAGATAACCAACACAAAATCATATTCAATGACCCTCGAAATTCTAAATTTGGAGTATGATTGGACGTATTTCTTCCGTGTTGCCGCAGTTTAGGAGACAGTAATTGTAAGAAAGTTTTTTATATACCAAGTTATTGTTTCAACCTAATAATAGTTTTAGAACAGAGTTACAAATGTAAACATATTACAAAAGCAAACGGTTAAGTTAGATGATTCTTTAAAATTGCAGACGTCCATGCAGTCTACAATGGCTTATCATATGGCAAAGGCGTGCTCGTTTTACAAGTTTATTTTTGAAATAAAAAAACATCGTTTTCGATGTGTTTTGAATTAGGTTCAATGGGTTCGGCTGTCCATTGATAATACATGCAGTCTGGCAGCTGTTGCCTTTTAAATACAAAAAGTATAATTTTATAAGAAAGATAAAATTGTGTATAATCTTTGTTCTACCCGTTATAAAATTGCAATCTGACCAAAGTAAAATGCAATCAGATACCACGAAAAAGACCGACACCCCCTGAATGACTCGTGCATTTTTGCCTCACTGCCTTCATCTGAGTGACGACCAACTGGAGAAAAAGGCCGCGCTAGTGGAGCCCAGAAGGGGCCGCCCGCTGGGAATTACATAGCACTGAAGGTGCTCAAAGCACATAAGGTGAATTCATAGCACTGAAGGTATTCAAAATGAAAATAAAAATTGAATTAATTCGAATTTAGATTAGAATTAGAAGTTAAAGCCTGAAGGGCTTCGAGATTTAGTGTTAGTTGCGTGGCTACGTTCGTGTGCGCTCTCTCTCGGTCTTTCTAGGTCTAGTGACTTTGTACTTCAAATCTATGACAAGGGTACTATACGATAATGAATCTCGAGGTAGAGGATTGGGGTGGGTTTCGGAGCGTTTGAAGAACGCTTCAGAGAGTGTTTTGAGGTGCTGTTGGACTGTAGGTAGTTCAAGATCTCTGTGCAGGTCCGCGTTACGCACGTACCAATACGTTTGTGGCCCTGCGGCAGAAGAGATTCTGAACTACCTGCAGTTTGTGCAGGACGGAGGGTTTGACGTGGGCAAACATTGGCGAGGCATATGTCATAACGGGTCTAACGCAGACCTTATAAAGCGTACGCTTGTTTCTGAAACACATTTTACCTTTTGTACCTAACATACTATATAGGTGGCCTAAGTTAAAACGGGCGAGTTTCGTTTCTCTATCGACGTGTGGCTTGAAGAAAAGCGTCTGATCTAAGATGACGCCTAAGTATTTGATACTGCACTTCCAGGGGATGGGAATACCGAACATTCGAACGTGGAGATTGTCGGCGATACGACGGCGTTTGAAGTCGAAGTAAACCGCAGAACTCTTGTCTGGGTTCACATCGATGCGCCATTTTTGAAATCATGCACCAAGGGCGTTTACGGCCTTTTGGAGTCTGGTGACGAGACCCGGGACACTGAGACCTTTGGCGTAGTAAAGGGCGGTGTCATCGGCAAAGAGGGTGAGTTCGACGCCTTCTGGCGGAATGGGAATGTCGTTTGTGTACACGGTGTACAATAGAGGGGCGCGGACTGAGCCTTGAGGGACTCCAGCCTTTATGGGACGAGGCGCGGAAAGCGTGCCTTCATGTCTAAAACGGAACGTACGATCTTTGAGAAAGGATGTGATTAATCTAACTAGGCGATCCGGTAAGCCTTTTTTATAAAGTTTTTATACGAGACCACTGTGCCAAACTTTATCGAAAGCCTTGGAAACTGCGAAAGAAAACTGCGACCGTTTTCTTACGCCGTGGATAGAAGCCGTCGAGTATGTACTTTTAAAAGCCTTTTCAGTTGATAAAGGTCTTAGGAGAGGTAACGTTATCGTTTGGCGGTCCTAGCTCGAGGGCGCGGTGATCAGAGCCTAGGTCATCGACCGGTTTTATAGAACTGAGATCAAGGTTGATATGCTTTACCACCGCAAAGTTGAGGATGTTGAAAGAGTGGTTCGGGTTGTCGGGATAGTGAGTGGGAGTGACGGGAGAGATGACGTCTAAGTTAAGTTGCTGAGTGATTTTAAGGAGTGCTATACCGCTTTTGTTGGTCAATAGGCATGTCCAGTCAGTATGTTTGGAGTTAAAATCTCCGAACTTAATGACTGAATGGCAGAGGGCGAGAATGGTCTCAAAATGGCTGCGGATTGGTCTCGTGCCACTAGGTATTTAGATTGTAGCTATGATGATGGTCGGATGACCAGTAATAGCCAATCTACACACAGTGGCTTCCATGTTAAGGATAAAGGGGGGAAGGGAGAGGAGAGCAATGGAAACCTCTTTTGTATTAAATAGCGGTGCCGCCGAAGCCGTCGGAGTTGGGCCTTTCATTACGAGTGAACGCGTATTTGGGAATAGCGAATCCCCTGGAGCAGTTTGGAGTGAGCCACGTCTCTTGGAGAAGTAATTAGTCTGGCTCGTTGTTCTGAAGGAACAGTTTGAGCTCAGGAAGGTTAATACTAAGGCTTCGAGCCTTAAATGAAACGAGGGATAAGCCCTTGGGTTTGGTACGACCGGACGCGGGATTTGCGGGTCTGGATATTATATTTACTATTTATTTAAAATAATTTATACTAAATATATAATTTACAAAAAACTAAGTAGCGAGTGATGCTCGGCTAGCGCGAACAGTCGCTCTTGAGGAGACAGGGCGGCTCGCAGTTTGCGTGCGAGTACGGAGATTTCCCTTATGTCGACGTTCTGAATAACGTCGAACACGGTCTTTATGTCCTTAGCCAACGGCGACTGAGGTGAAGACGATGGAGCGGGACGCGGACCTACCGGAGTTACGGGAGCTGGGATAGGACTGGAAGCTGGAGCGGCCAGACGCTGTCACCAGGAGAGAGCCGGAGTCGGCGTCGGCTGCACGGGCTTTGCTTCCAGGGGACCCGGTTGCGCAGCGGCGGATTGTTTGCGGGAGCGAGCGGCGGCGCCGGTTTAGGCGCGACCCTCTTAGTGGAGGAGCGCGGAGCGCGCGGACAACCCCTGTAGTTAGCTGTGTGGCCGGACTGGCCCCACAGCACACATGCAGGGGGGAAGTGGAGTCAGGAGTGCGAGTGCGAGTGCACTCCTACGTAATATGCGGATCTAGGCACTTTGTGCATCTGGAAGGGTCTGAGCAATTAGCCGCTGCGTGGCTGTAAAGCTGGCAACGGTGGCATTGCCCAGGGTACCCGCGAGGGTTGGGACGCTCGACGGAGATGTTGAAGATTGCAGATTGTGCGAACCTCTCTGAAGATCTCCCTCGAGTTGGGAGTGTTGGATAGGATGACAAGGGCGACAGGAAAACGTCTAGTGCGGTTAGAGGGCATCTTGTGCACTTCTTCAGCCGGGAAAAAATAATTCTCAGTAATAATTCAAAAATAATTTCCCAGTTCACATTAAGAAATATAAATTATAAAAACGGCGTGTGTCAGATCGGGTCAAAATTACCCATGGTTTTAATGATGGTAGTTCTGAGATTGGCAGTTTGACGTCACCTACCTTCTCAGTAGCGGGAGGAAATACGCTAATCCCTAAAGTTTTTACTTTAGATCTGCCGGGATGTGCATGTACGGCGACATATGAGCAAGCAAACGTCGAAAAAGATTATATGACCTGACCTTACACTTGTTGTAAAAATTTGGTATAGAAAAAATTTGAATAGAAAAAAAGTTGATTGAAATTCAGTAACTAATTTAATTAAGATACCAGTGATACAAAAATCCAAAACGAATTATTAATCTTTTTAATATATTTTAGAGAAAAAATTATGTCTTTGTTCTTGAACTTAGTATTTTATAATCAGCTATCTTATTAAATATAATTTTGACCCACTTGACAGTTGTGATAATTTTTTACTTGACATACGCAGGTTTAAATACAATTTTAAGATATATCATCGCAGATATAATCATTTATGTAAAACTAAAAGAATCATCTTAGATAACAGTTAATAGTTTTTGATATACTTTGATTATTATGGACAGGTAAAGGACCTGTCTCATTTGCTTTTTTACTTTTTAATTAAGTAATAACGCACACACACGTGAAATTTATTGCTTTATTGATCACTTCAGTAGCGTGTTTTATCACCAGATAAGGACAATATTTTATAATACTATTACTTTGATTATGTTGACAAATCGTTTTTCTTTTGATATTTTTTTTTTGTTAGTAATTTTATCTTTACTTAAAAGTTTAACCATAATGATGTTTATGTCGAGATCAAGTCACAAGTGTTTTAAATTATTTATCGTTGATTAACTTTAATCAATTGTAATCAATTATACCACTACGAATCCGAATTTCATTAATCATTTAATATACTGTGGACTTGCAAATTATAAAATATGATGTATATTAATTAAATTCAATTATTGTCGCAGATTATAACTTTATTTGTATATTTAATAGATTGTCAGATTTTGGAAGTGAGTAAAATATCGCCTACTTATAAAACAAAGTAAAGGTAATAAAAATTTTTACTATTTGAAGCTACGTTCAACATTTCATTCAGTTAACGTTCTAAAAAAGTAAGAAACAAACAGTTTTAGGAAGTCACCCAATCAGAATCAGACCATTAATGTACTTCATTCGATTTATTTTTGATTTGTTTGTTTATTTTCTAACTTTGTATTAACAAACACCCATTGATATTTTGCTGTAACAAAGAAAGTATTCGGTATGAATCCGCACTACATTTTCTGCGGGTGTTTAGACATTATAAAAAGAATAAAGTCAAAGTTACGTACTTCTAATTGCAAAGGATTAATCAAATATTAGAACGAAATATTAAAGAAGTGAACTTAAAACTAACATTTATAAAATGAATTTATTTGGTTTTCAAACAATCTTATCTGTTTAACATAAAACAAATATATGGAATGAGTTAAATACCCGAGAACATACTTTTTAAATTCAACCCTGACTTATGAGAAATTCAGCAATCACATTTCATTCAATTTTATTTCAATTCCATTTCCTCATAAAATTCTTCCGATAAACGTATTTAGTTAACATTTAAAAGGCCCATGAAGATCTTACTTCTGATATTGTAAATTTCGACATTAAGTAGGATATACTTCAATGGTTATATTATCTTTGTATCATTGACAAAGATAAATACGTCTCTCGTGTATGATATTTTAATATATTGCTGATTTGTAAGATTCGGATGAATTCGACGACATCTTGTCTGCCGTGTCGTGGAACAAGTGTAAGGAGTCTTGTCGGTGTCATCATCGGTACCCTGCCATCAACTGCGACTAAATTATTGTATTTTTTTGCGTGTATGTCTTGGATTGGGTAGATTCCACTGAATGTCCAACTTAATCTTGGGATTTTATTTATTGATTCAAAAACATTTAGATTTTGCAAAATAAGATTATAAGCGCAATGTTGCGCTACGTTTGATGTTGACTTTTAATTATTAGATTTGACAACATTTTTGTCACATTAACGCACTCATATTTGTGTGACATACAAGTTTTCAACAAAATAATTTATTGTTTATTTTTTGTAATTATATATCTACTAATCTAATATTATCTACTACCTTATTTTTACAGCAAGCAACTCAACAGCAATTTGCTAGTAAAATATAAAAACGACTATATGGATGGGCGACCGTATCATTGATATCTTGTATTTAATCATTATAATAAGGTCATTTATTTTAAGGTCAATGAAACAGGTTCGGCTGTAGCATGGACTTCTATAGAGTTTTAAGTTTGTTCCAAGAATATAAAAACATTTAGGAAAACAGTGTAAAAAATGCACAGTTTAAAAGTGGTTTTTGACAATGATTTACGTAACAGAGATAATTTACAGAAGATTTTTTCAGATGATAAAAATAAACAGCCTGTTTAAGATGTCATAATTACCTAAATTATTAACGAAAAATCTAATTTGTCTATTGCTGACTCGAGATTATTTCAATATTTTGTTCTTACAGTTAAAACTAATGTCGCAAATTGCACTATTATTTTATTTTTCTTTTGTATCAATTAAACTTCATTGATCTTTGAAATTAATATTTTTCCCGTATCATAGAACTACTACAATAATACCTATGATTAATACGTATTAATAATAAATAAATAAATTCTTAGACAAACACAGCAATTGTATGGTAAAAGTATGCAGAGCTTGTGTTATGGATGACAATACAGCGAACTGGTGCGAACCCACTATATACATACATCAAATATAAACAACTATGACCTGAGAACAAACATCTATGTTCATCACACAAATGAATTCCCGGACCAGGACTAGAACCTGGGACCTCCGCGCGAATGAGGCAGGCCTACTACACTACTCGGCCGTCAAATTAATTAATGACTTTCATGGTGAAGAACTAACTATCTATCTATTCTATAAAACGGACTGTATGTTTATTTGCTGCTAAAATATAAAATTTCACTGAATCTTAGCTCATTGTATTCATCCATCCACATCAATCTAATTTTGAGTACTTTATTTTACACTACTTCTGCCATGATGTGGTCTCCATTCGTGGAAAAATGGATTTCAATGATTAGCCTGTAGATCAAAATAGTCCTTTAAACACAGAAACATAAAATTGGCTTACCCAACACCATTTTGCTATCTATTTTAACTAAGTTTTTTTTCTATATTCACTTATGGCTCTTAGTCGAATCAAAAGTTCTGGTTATAGTTATAAAAATCTACCTCAAATAACATTTCGTTCAATCAAACTATGCTAACATCCGTGTTTGTTTGGCAAGTAATTAACAAAAAAAAAACAAACTTAAAGATCGATTTGGTATCAAACAAATCATTATTGGTTATTCGCACATACTCACTTAGTCAAACTCAAAATCAAGTGTTGAATGATTGTATACATTTGGTTCAATCCTACAATCTCACTAGTACTATATCATGTTAAATTGGTCATCTAAATTAGTTTTAAAAAGCCCTTGTAAAGAAGATCAAGCAAAAATGGGAAACCATATGATTCCTTAATTTTTTCTCACCTGAAACTGGAATTCACGGTTTCACGTTTTCTATTCGTTTATACATGATTACAGAAATTCGATATTTTCGTTTTGGGGGCTTAAAGTAAAGCTTATTTGCGATACATTTATCGCAATTTTACATGTAAACATTTAGCTGAAAATGGTTTGGTTCTTTTTTATAACTTCGTCATAGCCACCATATGAGCAAGCAATCCACCTGGCGGTAAGCATCCTATGGACAACATTAATCAATGATGTTTGGTCATCTTGTTGTTTAATTATGATGCGATGCCAAGAAGCCTTAAGTTGTTCCCCATGTTCCAGTAATTGCACTGGCTGTTCTTTTACTTTGGCTGGAACGCAAATATGTTAACATGATTATTATGGCAGGCAAAATAAGAAGAATTGCCTTCCCAAATGAGACCTGTAATTCCTGTTCCTGTATGAAACTCCGGAAAAAAATACATCCTAAGTCACTCTCAAAACTAAGACAAATTTTATGACACCTCCGTCCAACGGTTTAGGCTACACATACATACTCTCAAAACTAAGACAAATTTTATGACACCTCCGTCCAACGGTTTAGGCTACACATACATACTCTCAAAACTAAGACAAATTTTATGACACCTCCGTCCAACGGTTTAGGCTACACATACATACTCTCAAAACTAAGACAAATTTTATGACACCTCCGTCCAACGGTTTAGGCTACACATACATACTCTCAAAACTTAGACAAATTTTATGACACCTCCGTCCAACGGTTTAGGCTACACATACATACTCTCAAAACTAAGACAAATTTTATGACACCTCCGTCCAACGGTTTAGGCTACACATACATACATACAAATTCTCCAAAAACATGACGCTCCTTCTGATAGTCGGGTAAATACCGGAGCAGGAGCAACAATGATAGGCTATGTTAGAACACTGTCACACGTCTTCGGAAATCTTGCTACTACCTCCCATTTCCAAAGTTATGTAGTGTTATCAGCAGCCATACCTAGGTTTTAGTTATACTCGTATATACTCGTTAATACCTTTAACTGTACAATTTTAATAAAAAAATATATAATCAAGAAGTTTACCCATATCAAACGCGATTTTCCCATTGTGCACGGTTGTGAACGTGATTTATAAAGAAGCAAATCTAGTATAACATAAACCTGAATATTATATAATTTGTCAAGTTCAAGGATGATATGTATAATAAATTTATTAGATCAAGATCGATTTATGATAATTTAGTATCGATCAAAACTAAGAATCGCAAGTTTTTTCACACGGTCTTTATTCAATTATTGATTTTTAATAAATACTTAATAGATATTTTAAAGTATTGGATGCATGTTGCAATTTATACAAGGAAAAAGAGGTAGAAAGCCCTGAAGAATATACATGTTTTTTTTTAAATGAATTATTTGGGAAACTAGCATGTGGGTAAATTGATGTTAAGAAATCACTACCGCTCGTGGACACCAGCAACACCGAGCTGATTACTGATGCGTTGCCGACCTTTTGAGGCATGTGTACGCTTTTTCTTGAAGGTTTCAATGTCGTAATTGCGCAGGAATACGGCTGACGCAAGTTTCTTCCAGAGTATCCGAATGCGCAAAAGGTAGCTACGCGTAAAACATACTGTAGTGGCCCGGCAATCATCCAGATGTTGAGGATGGAATTTCAGAAATTGGCGGGCTGTACGTTGGTGGAACGAATACTGTCCCTACATGAAAATTTTGATAATAGTATTACAGGTCAAAAAGCACAATAAAAGACTTTCTTTAGTTTTATGTAGGCTTCATCTGTTTGTGATGACTATTAATATAGAATATCGCTGAGCACACTGCTCTATTATATACAAAAATGGTTTTGCATCTACTACTAGTTCAATAGCAGGTGTCAAAAAACAGGCAATATTGTATAAGACACCGAGACGTATTTCTAATCAACACCGGTGATTACCTAATTGACCCCTTCCTTGTAACTTTCCACATTGTTCAACATGTTCTTTTTTACGTTACACACGCAGAAATCGAATTAAAATTGTAAGGGCAAAGTTAATATTTACGAACTCTCAAATGTTAACTCTAAAACATGCTATATTACAAGCTACGAAAAATTAAAGTACTCCATACAACCGAAACATATCCTAATCAGGACGAAGAGCACTTACGTACGTACATACATCACTACTTTCAATTAAAATGAATTTCCTTATTTCGGCAGCAATATTAAAATCAGTATATCAATCAACAAATACCAATCAATTACCTCTTTCACATAAATTAATCAATAACTTCACTTACATAAACCACCTAGATACAAATCGCGATAAAATCTAACAAAAAAATATTGACCTGATATAGTGTAAAAAAATATTCTGTCATAAAACAAAAAAAAAGGTAAAATAAAAGTCATTAATATGCAAATCTGCAAATCACATGGGCCGCTACAGGTGGCGAACCGGCTGGGCCAGTAACGGGCGCTCACCATTTTAATATGAATACACTTAGGACTAACGACTTTCGTGAATAAATAGTAGGTTTTTAGTTAGTTTTACGAATTTGAAGGCTTTTGTAGAATGTTGATGTTTCTTACCGCTTAAAAATGGAGATCATGAAAAGAAATAGCTTAAAAAATAAGGAAACTAAGGTTATAATTCTAACTCTCATTTCCTGTAAAAACAGTAACTAAAATCAAGGCCAGATCGAAAGTCAAGGGAAATTAGCTTGAAAACTATTTTCATATATTCGTTCCACATAGTATTTTTAACTTGTTTAAAAAACATTTAATTTGAAAGGCACTATAATTTGCCACAGTAACAAATCAAACACATACTTTTTGTAGTCCTGAAACTTATTTAAAACGGTTTTCAATTGCAATGCAGAACTGTCATTGTGTCGACCATTTTGCCACTTTATATAATTCAGGTTATTTTATTTTAAATGATTTCTTTATTTTTCTATTTGTTTTATTAATTATTCTTGTTTTATTAACGAAAGTACTCAGTTATATCAGCTACAATTTTCGGCAGTTTTGTTTTTTGTAACCATGTGGTAAGAATTTTACTTCTCGAACTATAGAAACAACTTGTTTCTTAGTGATCTGTAGTTAAATCATTACCTTTGATACACGTACAGTAGTTGGTTAAAAATTCTTTTTTTGTAAAAAGTAAAGTTTGTCATCGAAAACAATAATCTAATTTATACTTGCAAAACTGTATAAAAAATGAAATCCAATATATTTGCAGCGATGAAAATTTTTTATATTTTAATTGTCATTGCTTTTGGCGACGAAAAACAATTATCTACACACATTTTATTTTAAATCACTCATGACTGTAGTTTAAAAAATTGCGGAACTGTGTATAATCAAGAAAAAAATAATAAGGAGGCATAATCAATCCGAAATCACCGACAAGAATTCATTTATCCATAATATACATAAATCTTAAATTCCACATACAACGTGAACATTGTACAGGACTATTTAATTTGCTTTAATAGAGATTTACTGACATACATAACTTTGGTAATGACTTCGAAAGAATGACAAAAAATCATTGGCATATTAAGTTAATATAAACCTTATCCTTTATAAAATTTATGGTCTGAAATTAAATAGCTTTACACGTGATTACATAGTAATTTTTCCTTGTTTTATATAGTTGTAAGTAATTTTATTTTAAATACCACTTCCGTTGCGGCCAATATCTGTCAGCGTATTCCTGCGTCCGCCGGCCACCAGCGGAAGAACTGGCTAGCATTGACTTCCAATGGGTGCGCGATAAATGAGTTTTAAATTATGTGTGCAGATAAAAAATGTTCGACCAATGTATAGTTTAACCTTTCTTTACACTGAGTCTGAAGGTATAAGACGATCCATGTTAAAACTTTAACGCAGAATAAAAAAAGCCCTTTTGAAATCAGTAAGCTAGAATCTGGCAATAAATCGGATGAATGTTTTAGGTTCAAAGTTAGAGCGAGCACTGAAGTTTATGTTGTATGGTATCAGGAAAATGTGTGCAAAAGCTCAAACATCGAGGGCGCGTTTCGGCGTCGCACAGTCTCCATAGAAACTGGCCACAGAGTACATAAAGCGGCACGCGATCGAGAAACTCTCATATCGCCATAGATTGGAGAGCGCGCTTCACGTATGCGGTTCTCTAGCTATCAGCAAAAAAGTTCGACGTTTCGTATTTATAAGTGAACAGTAGTTACGAATCTCAACTTAATTAAACGTGCGATTTTTCAGTTAAAAGTGTTGTGAATAAACTCGGTAAGGGTCAAGATGTACGCCCTAGTGTTGTTTGTTTTTGGAGGTCTACTAGCGAAGACAGACGCGAGCTGCGGTTACCCTAAACAAGTGATGAGTAAGTTTCATTTAAATTACTATTATTATTGTGTTAAAATACTAATAATTTTCTGAATAGTCTATTGTTTGTCAGCTAAGCACAGTTAAAATCACATGTTACGATAACAGTACTTCCAAGTCTTAAAGTTGTAAAACTGTTGTTTCAAGTGGTTCATAGACTTATTTCAGAACGAAATCCCAGATTCGAAAATAAAGTTAAAATATCTAAGTTAAATTTTGTTTATTTAAGTCAGTTAAATTAATTAGCAATTAAGATAAAATTACAATTAATAATCGTGTTTCATGACAGTATTTTTGTATTTCTTTTGTTTTAATTTACAAATCAAGATTATATCAGCTTGAATAATTTATTATCCTTTAGCGAAATGATAAATAAGGTAATAAAGGTGGTAAATCGTTTTATAATATTACAATACATTCGTAAATTTTAATAGGTAGGTATCTGTTTTAAAAACTTTGCTGAATCAAAAGAGACGTTCTTGTATTTTAAGGAAATGTACTAACATTTTATTAATTTAAAAAAATCCGAAACTATAACTTTTTTATACCTCGGTGATAATTCAGACACCCGCCACCCAGTCTAGGGCTCGCTAACGAGTTATGCAAAAATAGTATTTCTCCATTTACATACCCATATGGGGAGATGTCATAAAATTTTATGGCCAGACACCTGTGTCTCACACACTAGTCTAATAAATCAATAAAAAAACCACTCTATGAAATCCTAGTAGATTGTCTCTCCTTGACACCTAATTTTTGCATTACGAAACGATTTTAAAAATAGATTTGAATTTAAATTGCCGATCTTGTTTCGAATATGTTCATTGACGAGTGACAGGTATTATGTCAGATTTAAGTTGTTGCTAAGTCATTTTGTTAATCTCTCCTTTCCTTTCTTTGCAGGATCAGGTCAATTATCAGCGTATGAAAAACAGAGTATTGTTGATGCGCATAACCGTCTCAGACAATCCGTTGCCTTAGGACAAGTCTCAAGTCAACCACCAGCAGCAAATATGATGGAAATGGTAAGCATTATATTAATTATAACATTATTAATTTTATTACCTGTTTACCTTTGTAAAATATGAGCACAATCAATAAAAACTGTCAAAATATTACATAATTCATTATTATGAACGTTCTGCTAACCGAGCGTTCATTATTTTATTACCTATGCAAATATAATTGCAACTATATCACGTCTTGTTAGCATGTATTTAATTTCATAACTGTGAACTGCCACAGTAGCCATTAAGGTAACCAAAATAAATTTAGGTAAATGTGTGATTTATGATTCCTAGGTGTGGGACGACGAGTTAGCAGCTACTGCTCAAAGTTGGGCTGACCAATGCACTCCTACGCACGATAGAGCCGCGCAAAGAGACGTAGGAAGGTTCCCAGTGGGACAGAACCTGGCAGCCACGTGGACCACCCGTCCCCCCACTGAACAAGGGGACTCTGAGCCAGACTTCATGAAACAAATCAACGCGTGGTTCGATGAAGTCCGAATTTACGGATTCAAGCCTATCACCGGAGGTCACGGCACAGGGCATTACTCTCAGGTGAGCTATATTCGCTTGACTTTTATTAATTTATTAGCAGTGAGTCACTGTATTAAATTTACATTTGATATTAAAATAATTTTGCTATATATGATGTTAATCATGTTTATTGTGATTTACTGTTCCTAAAAGTTATTGATATGTAAAACTTGAACTAAGTAGCTACAGAAAGTATTGTTGCCAACGTAACAAAATCCCCATCAACAAGTTCAATTATTTTACAAAATTATTTTAGTTTAAAGAACTGAATTCTTGATCCGAACTAGACATTTGAATTGAAAACAATAACAATCCATTTATTCCGTGCAGTTGGTCTGGGGAGAAACATCTCACGTTGGCTGCGGCTACACATTCTACTACGACCCCTCAAGAGGCTACACCAAGTTGTACGTGTGCAATTACGGACCCGGTGGCAATGTTATTGGAGCCAACCCTTACGAGAAGGGCTCTCCTTCGTGCAGCAGCTTCGGGCTCGCTGACTCTAGAAAATATTCCGGTCTTTGCTGTAAGTATATATTTGAATTCCTCTGTTATTATATTTGTCAAAATCAGTCCTTTGTTTTTGATTTTGAAATGTTGTACTTGTTTTGCTGTCATCTATTTTTATGTCAAATATAAAGTGACTCTTTTGTGTTTTTATTTATATCTGTAACAAGAACTTATGAGATCTTTCTTTGTCAATAGCGGCGACATTCACATCGACGACGAGCTTCCAGACCGTCGACAACTCAAATGGCTACATCTCGAACGTCATTCCAGACAGCACTGGCGATACTCAATACAACTACCAGTACAGCAACCAGTACAGTAACCAGTACTACAAGCAGTTCAACAACCAATACCAATATCAATACCAGCAACCGAACAGTTACTACCAGAATGAACAAACCACGTTCAGACCACTTCTCAGCATCTTCAAGACTGCCACGAATCTCTTCACGAAACCAAAAACAACGAGCTTCAGAATTGGCACTCTCTACGTGTAACCCCAATGCTTAAACGAAAAATTTAGTTCCAGTATTTTTGTAAATTATTGTAGTTATCGACTGATTTTATTATTCGAAACTGTTTGCGCAGGATTCGGATTTTTGTAGATAGATTGTTATTCCTTGGTTTTACAAGGAACCTAAGCATAGTTTACTAAAATGACGGAGGTAATTCACATAAGTGATTTTATGTTTGTATTACAATGCTGTCTCGTTATGACCTTCTAGTATTAGCTGTGTGAGTGTATTATTTAAGTAGAATTATTTATGCTATATTATAAGTAAACAATTTTACCCTGAAATGTTGTCGTTTATTTTACAAAAATAACTCGTCCTCGACCATCAACTTATCTAACCAAATATTAGATATGTCAATAATATTTGAATATGCTAAAGTACATACGTTTTGACAAAGTAAATATTTAACTCCTTCTTAAGATGAATTCTAATTGGTAAGCATTAAGTTAAAGAATATAAATCAATCATGACAAACCAAATATACATACAGTTATTTCGCACGCACAAATTATTCATGTGTGACATGGCAGTTGACGATAATATAGATACAATAGTTGTCTGGTAATAAATAAATGAATCTCCAGGTAAACACACCAACTGTATGGCCCCAAAGTAAGCAGAGCTTGTCTGATGGATGACCGTACGGTGAAAATGTGGGGGGAACCCGGCCATGCCCCAACCGTGCCCCGGCTAGGAATCGAACCTCGCACATTCGGCGTACGAGGCAGGGCTACTACGCTACTCGGTCGTCAAATATATATAATAAATTCAATCATTTGACATGTTTTCATTAAACAAAACACAACCAATACATGTATTAATACTATGACTATATCTATAGTAGACTAAAAAAACTCCGCGACGTAGATAACAACTATTAATAATTGCAACTAAATTTTCACACGGTTTTCTTTTATATTTGAGTCACATGAAATCTCGTAGCACATTGATTAGTTTCTGCAGGCTTCTGTCTATGAATATGCTACAAAAGGCTCAGTGGATTATAAATAGAAAAAACTACATCTTCAACGTGATATTAGAAAACTACTTCCCTAGTATCAAAACAAGTAGATACTAAAACATGTGCTTCACTTGGTAATTACAGAAGTAGTTCAACTAAAGCTATAATTAAGTGGGTAACTTGTATTAAAGTAGTCCACTGACAGTGAGGGCAAAGCCTTTTTGTTGTTTATTAAGGTGTTGTTTGTTGTTTATTGTAAGTAATACTAGCTTGGTTCGCGATTTTGTTCATTTGTATTCCCGTTTGGTATCATCAAAATTTAGGGATAAAAGTAACATCCTTAACTACCTACTACTACAACTAACCATTTATTCGCTTAAATTTTGCAATATCCTTCTTTTATAATACATAATAATCATAATAACAATTCCCCAGGCAAACACACCAATTATATGGCCCCAAAGTAAGCAGAGTTTGTGTTCGAACCTGGGACCTGCAACGTTACTGGTTACTAGCACTAATGACACTTGCAAGAGCAATTCAATGTAAATTACAGCACTCTTGCTCCAGAGGTAGATAAGTGAGATTATCAGTTAGTCTGAACTTTGGTTTGCAGAATGAGTGTGCAAAACTGAACGCCAAAGTCCAGTTCACATTTATTGTTACTAGGTAAATGCTGTAATTAGTATTTTTCAACTGATGTATTTTTCAGTGTCGATAAACACTCCAGGTTCTTCGATTACAACAAAAAACTTAACAGTATTTTTTTTTGCTTTTTCATAGCCCCTAAACGGAAACGCAATGCACAGAAATCATTCATCATTAATCGTAAATGTAATTTATTTATTGTATTGTAATTTGTTGATTATCGATTAGTAATGCGTGGCCCACCGTAGGCTTAAGTTGAAATTGCCTTTGTTCCAGTAATTACGCTGGCTGTTTCCTTCCTTTAACCGGAACACAACCACGTAAATGTGGTTATTATGGAGGTTAAAATAAGAAGGACTCGAACACCTCCCTAGGCGAGATCTTAACATAAAAATCTGTACTACCTTAATTAGTTTTAAAATTTACCTTTACAATATAGACCTATACTAGACCAGAAATAGGATATGGATATTAAACGAATACGTCTACAGGCTTTTTGACATTTTAAATGGAGGAACTATTACCAAAGAAATGATATATAGTATTTTATATTGTAAAATTATTTTATCCAGTATTTACATACGGAACGTTGCGGTCCGCACAACATGATGAGGCCATCCTTGGAAAAAGCTTCGGTACAGAAGAAGATGTCTTTAGGCTAAACGAAAAACATTCCTTATTAACTAACTTACTTCTTCTCTTCTTCCGTAACATTTACTAGAACCCTCAGCAGGATTTAGTTTTTCAATATAACATTTATCACCAGTGAGTTGAAGTCAAAGTTAATTTTATCATCGAAATGTTTAAATTCAATAAGCAATTTTAAATGATTTTTTTTGGCCTTTAAAATATAAATATTGTTCACATAAACGTTCTTTACGATGGATTAATGTCAATATTATTTGCACTGCTTTACGTGGGACGTAATTCTTGATTTTTTGATATTTAGCAATAAAAGTTAAACCTTGGCTTAGTGGTAATCTTTTTTCCATAACCTTATTGTGATCCTTATGAAATACGTGTAGTTGAACATTAATCATAGATTTTATTTGCAATAAAAATTATAATCTTGAATTATTTATTAATAAATCAAAAAAATAAGAAATTGTTTTGAATCATCAGCTTGAACCCACTGCGACTCCCTGAATGAGACGTTAATTATTGACTCGACGGTAGTTTTCGAAGTACAGTCAGAACGGGAAACTTCGACAGGCTAAGCCAACTGGAGGTTGTATGCAGAAGTTACATGATTTTGGATAAACCAAAACACATTTGCATTAGTGAAATTGCAACATGTGCGGAAAGGTTTTGAAGGCGCACACGATTGCTATGAAGAAGATGAATGCGGGACTCGATTGCGTCAGGCACGGCGTTTAGGAAAATTAGTGAACCAATTCGTAAATTGCTAATGTTTCTGCGTTAACTGTTTAAGGCCGCAGGATAGAAGGGTGTTACAATGTACAAAATGTGTTCGAGCTTCGGGAGAATTAGAAAAGAACTCACATTTGGAATGGTTTAATTGCAGACCAAGATGTCTGAAGAGCGGAATTAATGTCTCTGTATCCTGGGATACTTCTTCCGCTTTCCCCCCAATTAATCCATCGTCTAAGTACCACAAATTTAAAGAAGACCGAAGCTAAGTAAAACCTTGTGGATAGCTAGACAAAAACAGTGGCCCTAAGTGCTGCTTCGGTTTGAGAAAGAAATTGATATTTTAATTATAAGTATCTGAATATTATTGTACCACCTATAAGTTATGGACGCAATAAAGTATTTGAGTTTGAGTTTATGTTGCAGTTACTGTACCTAATCAATCATCTTCAATCAGCATTAGGTAATCGGTTACACCTAGCATTGTAGTTTTTATTAAAATATTCTAACCTTCGCAATATTAATGTTCAGATGTCGTAATACACACTTATTTTGAAGAATATACTTTAACATTTTTAAAGATTTTATTTTAATTTACGTAAAATGTGATTTAAACATGAAACACGGCTTTGGTAAGGTTTTCTTAAGTGTTATACTATTCCTAAAGAAGCCGACTGAATGAACACTAGTTACATAGCCGCAAAATTTATATCCTAGTTTTACTAGTGGTCCATTTATTAAAATATATTACCAGTGAAAGCAATAGAGATATTTAAGGGTATGAATATTAAAGAATAACTCAGAAACATCGGGATATTTTTTTAGTCGTCGAAAACATCTTTAACATTCACAGTAATGATTTTTACCATTACGTGAGTCAAAATTAACGTTCTGAATTACTGTGCGACACATAGAAGATTGTATAGCCTATACAGAGCCCCAATTCGTAAAGGACCTTTTGCTGAAAACTTTTTTGGTCGGTAGTAGTTGATGTCGCCAATCCTCTCAGTAGCTACTGTTATTGTTAAAATCGTATGAATTTTTAATTTAGGGCTTTCATTTTCTGAAATTAAATACTTTATTTTTTTTTGTAAGGTGTATAAATACAACACTAAGTTTCTAATAATAGGCACACTAGGGTTTATTTTATTTCTCTAAAATATAGTAATTTAATAATCAGCTATCCTATTTCAATACATTTTGCTTAAAGTTATTTGGAACAATAGAAATAAAATCATTTTTAAAAAATTCTGGTTACTATGACCCACCCTAAAATTTTATAGTTTTCTACCCAGACACGCTGGGTTTACAAAGAATTAGACATCAGAACTACTTCTTTTTGCGGTTCTCTTTATTTGCAATTCAGTAACAACAAAGGTTTGGACACCACAAAAAATTCAGTAAAACGCATCTAATTAACACTAATTAAATACCCTATAACATAACACTTATATTCAATATTGTACAAAAATGACGTCATCAATAAACTGCCTCCTTTCTTAATAGTCTCAAAACGTTACATAACTATAATTTACAAGGTTCAGACTTGACCCTATGTTTGACCCCACGTGGCAAACGTGCTAAGATATTGTCCAAATACTCCGAAGGTGCTAAAGGTGATACATTTCATACAAGAACATTTTTTTATTATTGAGGTCTATTTAAAATCTAGCTGATGTGAAAGTTTTTTTATAAATAAGGGTTATTTAATTTGGAAATGTAAAGAAAATTAAAGTTTCAGTATATTAGAACGTTTTATTTTCTACCTTAAAACTGTATTGATAAAAGACTTTCTTTAGACATATATTCATTGCTCGAATTCATTATCTTCTCGGCTGTGTTAAGTTATTCAGAACCGCCTTCATTTTCTTTCTTAATAGAAAAGTGCTAACTTCGGACACAGGTATTTATGTGATAAACATGAATCGAGCAATTTTTATACGATAAGGTATTATGGTATTCTGCCTATGTTTCTATTGTAAGATTCATAATTATTCTGTCTTCACATTGTTATTGTGTAACTGTTGTTTTCCTTGTCGATCCATAGATGGCGCTGTCTACTAATACTTTTCGTTGTCTTTTAACATACACTAGCTAGATGATTGATAGAACGATTGATAACAGACTTAGTTCTTTGATTTTATTTATGTATTCATTCAAATATTCGTTCAGGCATAGACAAGTTGAGTGTGCATAGAATAGACGATTTATCTGTAATTCATGCGCATATTAGTTATCCTAAGAATACCACGTTGTAAAATTTGAAGAGTGAAAAATAAATCTAAATATTTTGTGAAATTCAATCGTTGTTTTCCTACTTTCTGAACCAATCTTTTACTATACTGATCATCAGAAACACAAACTTCATCCTACAGTTCGTGTGCTTGTGTAAGAGCAAAAGGCTACATAAATTGAGAGCTGAGGAGATCCTTGGGAGAAGTCTGATCGAATGAACTACCCCCAAATAACATAATAGAATTCATTTAACTTAATACAGGTTATATGCTTACAAAACTTCCGTCTATTTACAATAGCCTTTTGAACAGTACACAGTTACCATGGCAACCTCAAAGTAGCGAAAGGTTCTATAAACTTACGTATTTATTTAGTACGTTTACAGAGGTGCTAAAATTGTGAAAATATATCCATTTGTAGCGTGTTATCGTGTAAATTACTGTGGAATCAAACTATCATGTACATGCTAATATGATTTGTCATTCACATTTTGATAGAAAGGAAAATCTGTCTGTAGCATAGATAAAATATTCTCACAATATTTTATTATTTATGAGTCAAGGAAAATCATGTCTTACTGAAATGAAATGAAATGAAATGAAATATTTATTTCTCAACATTGACAATTACTTGTTCTTATTGACGTCAAATAAAACATGATTCTACCACCAGTTCGAAAAAAACCTTCGTGAAGAAGAACTGGCAAGAAACTTCACGGGTATATTTTTTTCAAAATAAATTTACAGAGTCTCTTTATGTCTATACAAAATTATTCTTTTCTGCATCTGTTAGCCCGGCAAGTCTCCCTCCCCCCAAGTATCCAAACGACGAACACCCTCAAACGGCACCCTCTCAGAACTAAGGATGAACTTTACGTTTTCGAAAGGAGGGAGATGATATAAAAGGGGTTCAAGACCACCGTTAGAATCAAACATCATGTTTTTTTTGAAATTATGAGGACCACTTGCGCAGCTCTGAGTTAGGTAGCATTGGGCTAAATATTGCTTTTTGTTTTTGTCAGTTAAATAGAAATCGAAAGTGTCGGAGAGACATTTTAACTAACTTACATGTTTTTTTTAATAAAGTTTAGACGGCCGAGTAGCGGACTAGGTGGTATACCTGCCCTAGATGCCGGAGATCCCAGGTTTGAGCCTGTTGAGGGCATTCATTTGTGTTATGAACACAGATGTTTATTCTCGGTTCATGGTCGTTGATATTTTAAATGTGTATGTTTATTCTGGGTTCCCCCGTTCGATGTATGTTCATTCATAACATAAGCTCTGCATACTTTGCTATACAGGTACCTCCGATACAAATTTAATGATCGGTTGCATCGATTTTGTATGGGAAGTCAAAACATATTTTTCCGTAATTCAACCCTTGGTTTTTTGCGAAAGTTGTTCAGTTCACGGATAAATCTTCTGCGCTAAATTTGACATTTAAATCAAGTTTTACCCTGTACAGGCCATTTTTTTTTAAATAGGCACTTAAATGCCTAAAGGTTATACAATGATTAACTACCTAAAGGAGACAATAGGTAAATGTAAATTTTGTTAATATAAATTAAGAAGAGAGCTAAATTATCAATAAACTAATCAATACAATTATTTGAATACAAATCAAATTATTTAATAATTTATAAATTATTCATAAAAATACCTTCGTAACTATTTGAAGACTAAGTATATTGACTATAACGACATTTGTGTACATAAGTTAGCACTATAGTAAGCAAATGCTATCTACGTAAAAACTTGTCTGCGTTCTAAAGACTCATAATCTTTCTTGAATATGTAACGGATGTTGACTTTGTCAGTTAGACCTAGAAACGAACATAATAATATAGAAAAATTGGTTGGTATAAAATATATTTATTTCAAGTCTACCATAGTTTAAAGTAACTAGTCAAAATCACATTAGAAAAATTGGGAATGTATAGAGCAAAGGATAGGCATGTAATTTTTATCCTTAGAGCTGCTCTTCATCAGATGCGATAAAGCCATAACTTGTATACCTACGTTACCTTACGTAATTTTTGGGAAAATGTTCTACAGGGAATTTTTTTCATTTCCTAATTTTCTCAAAAAATCCTCCACCAGCTTCCATACAAAGTTTCATGTGTCTGAACCAATTTTCAAAGCACATTTTCCAGTTTGCAGCAGGTAATTCCTCGATAGCTTTCTCGGGCGCAGTGAGCGCTTCTTCTGGTGATGAAAACTGTATCGCCTTGAGCTGGTTTTTAATTAAGGGAATAAGAAGAAGTCACATGGTGCCAAATCAGGGCTGCAATGCGGATGACCCAAAAGTATTGCCGGTGTGGTGCGCGGGCGCGATGTAATGCGGATGACCCAAAAGTATTACCGGTGTGGTGCGTGGGCGCGATGTAATGCGGATGACCCAAAAGTATTACCGGTGTGGTGCGTGGGCGCGATGTAATGCGGATGACCCAAAAGTATTACCGGTGTGTCGGAGCAAAAGGCCCCTGCGTCCCGTGTTCGGTAGCTTGTTGCTAGAAGCAGCAAAAACTTTCTGGCTAGCATTTCTTAGTGTACCACTCTGCATTGATGCTACTTTGGTTTCTTAAGGGAACTGATACTAAACACGCCGTTAAGGAGAAAAAACTGGTGTTTTATCAATCGCCTCGCTTTTAGGCGTTGGTTCGTTTTGAAACTGCCTGCTGTTGAATGGTGCTTTGTTTCTGGATCTCATTGATACATCCAAGATAAGTCGCCCATTATGCTATCGTAAACTAGGCGGGAAGAACCTGCTTTGAATTTATCGATCATATTATAGCTCCATTCCATGCACACCTGCTTTTTAGCATCGGTGAGGTGGTGGGGTGCACCGCGAAACAATCCTTCTCTTTGCGCAAGGATGGTTTTGTACAATATCATGGACACTTCCCGATCCAATCTGCAGATTTTGCTTACTCTCCTCGAATGTGATTCGCCAGGTTTGTTGAATGAAATTTTTCACTTATAGCAATATATCTTCCATAACAGCAGTCAAAGGACGACCACTTCTTTCTTCATAATTCCAAGTTTTATCGACCAAACTCATTATACCAGCGGCGTATACCGGTGTAATTAATAAGGCGCCTTCTAAATGCTATAGAAGGCGTCTTAATAATTAAAACTAATTGAAGATGATTCAACGATTCATCAGGTTTCAAGTTGGACTTAAGTCTTAAAAAATATTGCTCGAAAATAGTCCCGACGTAGATCCATTTTTGTATGACTCACAATAATTTCGTAATGCTAGTTACAAAATTACGGGGAAAATTTAAATTTGGAACAATCATATTTTTACCTTTAAATAATAAAATTTTCAATCTACTCGCCAGCGTTCCACAAATAAATATATGGTAAGCATACAATTATGGCAGGCACATAATTACTTTGTAATTACCACTACTGAGCGTGTGAGGAAGTGATAAGTTGATAACCTCTAGTGCCAGAATTGACGAACAACAGACGATCTCGAAGCCCTTCTGGCCGCAAACTGTAATTCTAATTTTAATTCGAATTAATTTAATTTCTATATGCAATTTTGAGCACCATCAGTGCTATGAATTCGCCTTCAGTGCTTTGAGCACCTTCCGTGCTATGTAAATCTTAGCGGGTGAACCCTTCAGGGCCCCGCTTGCGCGGCCTTTTTCTTCGATTGGTCGTCGCTTCAGATGAAGGCTGTGAGGCAAAAGATTGCCAGAGTCATTCGGGGGGTTTTTTAGTGGGTAGTTGCTCTGGTGGGCTAGGAGCGAGTCCCACATAACCTCGATCGCGCGCGGGGTACGCGTAAGAGCATTTTTTAAACCCTCCTGCCCTCCCCTTAGAGGGGAGCAAAAAAAATGACGAAGCCACCTTTAGCCCACAGGCCTGTGACGTGGCTTAACGACTTATCTGGCAATATCGACCGGAAGTGCCGGCTTAACGTGCCCTCCGAATCAAAGTGACAAAGTTTTTATTTTTATTTCAACAATAAGTCCATTCACCAAGAAAAGTGAAGCGATACCTTATCGAGCAGCGGGGAACATTCATTGCCCTCCTTAGCTAGAACAGATACCTACCTACTAAATTATGATACGCCAAATTTATTACACTAAGGAACTTTAATTCACAAGACCCTTCCTTAAAAGCTTTAATTACTTAACTTAATTAATTAAGCTTGAATCACTATTATCCTCTTTCAACCTTTCTATCTTACCGTTGTTTCCCACACATAACTTTCCTAATTGTATCCCATCCTTAATAGATCTCATGATAGTATCAAATAAAAATAATGTTGTAAATCACGGACAACTCACAGCATCCTTTTCGTATCATGACCTGATATACCTATCATATCGCATCCGACTCCCCAAACAAAAACCGAAAGTATTAACCTTGCGTAGCTATAAAACCATTAACTCGGAATCTTTGTAGTGAGACGCGAGAGATATCGATTGGTCGCCAGTTTTGAATGGTGCTGATATTAATGACAATGTTGACTGCTTCAATTCTCTTCTCCTTAGCCTGTATAATCGTCATGCTCCTCTTAAATCTGTAAAAATAAAACACAATCCTGCACCTTGGTTAACTGACTCAATAAAACACTCCATGTCTCTTAGAGACAAAGCCAAGATCAGGTATAAACGTCGTCCATCTGAAAATAATCTCACTACCTATAAAAATCTACGCAACCTTTGCAGGCGACTTTGTCGAGACGCTACTTTCACGACTCCCTCGTCATGCAAGGCGCTGCAGAGGCATGGAAATTCTTGAAATCTGTTGGTATTGGTAAACCTTCCACTAGTCATCATAACAACTTTGATTTGAATGTATTAAACTCCCAATTTGCTAATCCAGCCGTAACTATAGATCCGACTGTCAAAGCCAGCACTTTAAGATCTTTGCCAAATGCTACAAATGCATGTCCGTCATTATTTTTGAATACCGTGTCAGTGGATAGTGTTAGGCGATCTATTCTCTCCATTTCGTCAGCAGCTGTAGGAGATGACAAGATATGCTCCAAAATGGTCACCTTAATTTTACCCGTCTTATTACCCGTACTCACCCATATATTTAATTATTCCCTGTCAACCGGTACTTTTCCGAATTCCTGGAAACTCATTACAAACCCTACCTCTCTTTCACATTTCCGACCAATACCTATCCTGTCCTTTTTGTCTAAAATTCTGGAGCACATTGTCCATGAACAATTACTAGAGTTTGTATCCACTAATAATCTCCTCAGCAAATACCAATCCGGTTTCCGGTCAGGGCACAGCACAGTATCTGCTCTTGTTAACGTGACTGACGATATACGTCGGGCCATGGAGGGTGGATCGCTAACATTGTTAGTTCTACTTGATTTCAGTAATGCTTTTAGTTGTGTTGACTTTGATATTCTTCTTGGAGTGCTAGAACCACTGAATTTCTTCCCCTCTGCGGTTGCTTGGTTTAGTTCTTACCTTCGAGGTCAATCTCAGCGGGTCCGCTGCGAGGAGTACTTCTCCGAGTGGTGTGATCTCGTTGCGGGTGTACCTCAGGGTGGCGTTCTCTCTCCATTACTCTTCTCTTTGTTCATTAATTCTATCACTAAAGTTATCTCAAGCAATTACCACATCTATGCGGACGACTTGCAGGTTTACCGCCATTTCACTGTTAGCAATGTTGGCTCTGCCACTGCCGCGATTAATAAAGATCTTGGCCACATTAGTAAATGGGCTTCATCTTTTGGAATCCATGTAAATCCTAGCAAGTCGCAAGCAATAATTGTAGGCAGCCGATATATGAAGGGTTGCCTTGATATGGATGCTCTTCCAACTGTAATACTAGATGGTACTTAGATTGCTTTCACCGATACTGTAAAAAACTTAGGCGTGATAATTGACTCAAACCTCTCGTGGCAAGCTAATGTCGGTTAAATTGGTCGTAAAGTCCATTACTCCTTTCACACTCTCAAGTGTCTCCAAAGTTTTTTGCCTTATCCAACCAAAATCACCCTTGCACAGGCGCTCATACAGCCAATCATAGATTATGCAGACGTGTGTTACTTAGATGCTACAGAAGAACTTTTAAATAAGCTGGAGCGTCTGCAGAACCTATGCATTCGGTTCGTGTTCGGTCTTAAGAAATATGATCACGTTTCAGAATATCGAAAGCAACTTCGATGGCTACCGATTCGGTTACGTAGGAACACTCGCAGTCTCTGTCTACTATATTATGTCCTTTACAACCCTTCCTCTCCCCGATATCTTAGTGAGCGTTTCTCTTTTATGGTTTCCCAAGATAAATTGTGCAGAACTCGCAAGCGCACTCTCCTTTACCTTAAACCTCATAAGACCGATTTCTTTTCCTACTCCTTTACTGTTCATGCCGTCAGACTATGGAACTCATTTCCTTAAGAAATACGTGTGTTACCAATTTTCAAAAATAAAGTAAAGCAACACTATCTTTCTCAACCTTAAAATGTTGTGTTGATGTTCAAACTTACACGTTTTTTTACACGTTTATTTTATGATTATTTATTGTATTCTATTTTATTTTATATTATTTGAATTTAGTTGTACACACTAAATTTGTTCTGTACTACTTTGTCCAGTAATAGGTCTGCTGGTAGAAATTTCTATTAGAAATAAGCTGTACCTTTGTACTTTATTAGTTTATAAGTCATTCTTATTATTGTGTTTTTCTGTGTGTACATAAATTATTAAATAAAAACAAATAAATAAATAATTAGTTAAAATTTTACGTTTTAATTTAATTTACAAATTGCTTGCTATTTACTACATTTAATTTATCTAATAAATTTGAAAAATCTGCCACCTGCTGTTTATTTAGCGGTTTAATTAGCGGGTGGTTAAATTTGTCGCTTTAATGCTATCACGAATTGTTTCTTGTGTTTTAACAAAGGTAGTGCTCTCCATACTTTGAAAATTTCATTTTCATTGGGTACCTACCAGCATAAAATGAATTATTATGGCTGTACGAGGAACTTTACGAGGCTTTGTGCCAGGGAAATATTTATCAATATGATAACTGAATTCTCCTTATCAAGAAAGACACAAAAAATTATTTATTTCCGTATTATAATATGTAGAGCCGTTTAAAAAAAAATTAAAGATAGACGACCGAGTGGGTAGTATACCTACCTCGTACACCAGGTTTGAGTCCTGGTCTGGGCATTTATTTATGTAATCAACACAGATGTTTATTCTCGGATCATGGTTGTTCATAATTATATATCTATGTTTATTCTGGGTTCTCCCCTCTCCCCTTTCGGTGTAAGTTCATCCATAACACAAGCTCTGCTTACTTTGGGGTCATAATGTTGGTGTATTTGTCTGGGGCTTTATTTATGTATCAATTTATTTTATTTTCGTTGAATAACAAACAGTGAACATAATTATACAGTTTTACTACAGAAGACATATTTAACTTAACATTTACATGCTATCATATATAAGTAATAAAGCGCTTGTTTAATGTCACAAACAATAGAGAAGAATCCCAAATCACAAAAAAAAACACATACAAAGAAAAAAGCAAGAACATTGAATATGACAATGCACAAATCTACATTAAAACTAGCCGGGTGTATGTATCGTGGTCAGTTCTTCATACGAGAGCTCAATATCGTAAACAGAATGATAAAAAAGCACATAATATCAATTAAGCCAGTAGCATACTAACACAGTAAATGTTACTTAATTAGTAGATAAATAATAAATTTTTGAGTTAGGTGTTGCCGAATCTGGTTTACTTAATCTATTCAAAGTAAGAAAAAAGAAAATAAAATGGATTGAAATACGAAAAGAAACTTCAGATTTTCCATACAAATTGCACGATCGGTTGCATTGATTTTTAAAAGGGATATCCAAAAGTTTGTTTTTATTTCAACACTGTTTTTTGTTGTTTATATGCACGGATAGATAACTTCCTCAAAAGTTACCGTGTATAGGGTCGTTTTAAATTTAAAAATAAACAGGCGCTTAATTGCCTTAAAACTATATTAGTATAATAAACATTTTGTTAATATAAATTAAGAAGCGAACTAAAAAAAACCTTCCTATCTATTTGAAGACTAAGTATATTGACTTTAACGATATTTGTGTACTTAAGTTAGCACTATAGTAAGTAAACTATACGTAAAAACTTTGTGCGTAAAAAAATTCTGCGTTCTTTCTTGAGTTTGTAATGATTATTGAATTTGTCAGTTAGAACTACAAACGAACATATGAAAAATTTGGTAGGTATAAAACATATTTAATTTTAAATCTGCCAAGTTTGAACTACTTAAGAACACATATGGGGAATGTATAGTCCTGCAAATAATCAAAGTGCATAGAAACCATTTGGATAGGCATGTAATATATTTATTTATCGTAAACAAATAAACTTCAAAATACCTAAATAGCAAAAAAATATCATAAAAGAATTTGATTGTACACACGTAATTTATAGTTACTCTTCATTAGATGCGATTATATGGAAGCCTAGCACCAAGCCTCAGGAAAACAGTGCGTGTTCTTTAACCTCACTATAATCAGATGGTTACGAATGCTAGCTAACGAATCTTAGGTAAAATAGGTACAATAATGGAAGCAGGTTTATCATTGGAATGTAAGTACTACTAGGTATTACGACATTTGCTTGTGCTGCATATAATAAAAGAGGTTATCGCACAAACAAACTTGCTGGCAACTTACAAATCTGTCATAATTTGTAATTTGATTAAAAGATAGAATATGTAAGAATGTTCTAGATTCTAGAGCATTCTATTGTAGGCAGCGTCCTCAATAGTATTACGATTATGAAAATTGTATTTCTTTAATTGTATCTATCCTGAATATATAAAGTGAATCAAGTAAAGTGGTTGTTCTCTTTCATAGTTAGGAAGCCCTCCTATACTATTTCCATTTCTTTATTTTCTCGATGACAGTTCTAATTTGATAAAATGTAGTGTTGTGACCAAATAAGTAATGATATCGATCGCATATATTTATTATATTTTGAACAAAGACAAATTCAACAAAACATTCAAATATATTTTTCAAGGTGGGAACACTCAATGGCCCACCGCCATTTTGTGTTTGTTTTAATCTATCACTCGCAACAAGACGGTCGTGCTAGTCACTACATTTCTGTTTGCTGAGTTTTTTCACATTATCCATACGTTACGTTGTGTATTTTTGTTCCTCCGTGTTGATTGCTGCCCAGCTGTCAAATATCAAAATGCCGAAAGGATCTGTTCTGAAAAGGCAGGCGAGAGAACTGGTGATCAAGGTTCGTAATTACTTTGAAGCAGAGTATCAAAATGGTGGCCCGCTATTACCACTGTCTCAAGTGCAAGCTAACGGTACAAGTAGCATGCAGGAAAATAAGCTTCGTACGCCGAAGAAAAAACGCCAATCACGTCGTGTGACATCGGTCGACAACTTCAACGCTGATGCTATTTGCCGTCATATATTAGGTCTTTACCTATGAAATTGCCGTTTTTCACGAAATAAATGAAGCGTAATTTTTTTATATATTTTTTATTTCTATTAATCAAAATAATCACCCATGCAATCAATGTATCTTTGCCAACGCATTGGTAGCTTATTGATGCCTTTCTTGAAGAAATCAGCTGGACGGGCGGCAACAAATTCTTCAAAGGCATTTTGTACTGCCTCTCGGATATTGAGTTTTTTTCCCGCCAAGAAGTTATCCGAATTCTGGAAAAAGTAGAAGTCTGTAGGCGCAAGGTCTGGTGAGTATGGCGATTAACCAAAGCTGGTTGGAGACGTGCGAGCTTCTCCATCATTGTGTTCAGTTCTTCACAGTACACATCTGCAGTAATGCTTGTCCCGTTTGGCAAGAAGCTGTGATGAATTACACCCGCGTTAGACCACCAAACAGTGACCATCACTTTTCTTGGGGTAAGTTTTCGTTTAGGGCATTGTTTGGGTGCTGAACCAGGGTCCAACCAACTTGCTGAGCGCTTACGATTGTCAAACAGGATCCATTTCTCGTCACAAGTAACAATGCGGTTCAGAATTCCTTCATTTGTATGCCTGCTGAGCAGTGCAAGGCACGTCTCCACGCGTACTTCGCGCTGGCGGTCATTGAGTTCGTGGGGTACCCATTTGTCAAGCTTTTTTACCTTGCCAATTTGACGCAAATGGACCAATATTGTTTTGATGCTAACGTCGAAAGCTGCTGCTAATTCAGCCGTGGATTGAGTTTCATCAGCTTCCACAATTGCCTTTAATTCGTCATTGTCGACCAAAGTTTTCGGACGACCACGGGGTTCATTTTTCAGGTCGAAATTTCCAGAACGGAAGCGGGTAAACCAATAACGGGTGGTGCGTTCGTTTGTAGTGTTCGCTCCGTAAACGTCGTTGATGTTGCGTGCCGCTTGTGCCGCTTTGCTGCCACGACGGTACTCATACTCCATAATTACTTACTCGAATTTTTAACTTATCCATGATGACGAAAAATGTTCGAATGCGTTGAAAACAAAACACTAACTATTAAACAAATGACGATTTTAGAAAAAGAATTCCATGTTTGTCAAATAAAATTAATTTAAAATTAGAATTATCAGTCAAAAAAAAAAATATTTTCATTTGAAATGGCCAGTACGGCAAAACGGCAGTTTCATAGGTAAAGACCTATTATATGACTATTACTTGCGCAAAGAAATTCAAACACTTAAAAAACTTGTAGTTTTTCTTTACGTGAATGTGGTTTGTTCCATGGCCAAAAATTGTCGTTAAGCTTAGTTTTGAAAGAAATTGGATTTTCTTATAAAAAAATCGGACAAACGTAAAATATTGATGAAGCATTACGACGTTGCTATGGCTCGCTGCGAATTTTTGAGCGAAGCCAAAAAGATATCAGATTGATCAAATGTTATTTTCACTGACGAGACTTGGTTAAATGCAAACCACACACTATCTAAGAACTGGGACTTACGACACCGCCGCTTCCACTAGTTCAGTGCCAATGGGAAAAGGTGAACGCCTTATCATATGCCATGCAGGGTCTACGAAAGGATTCGTGTCAGATGCTTTACTGGCCTTGAAATCCAAGAAAACAGTGGACTAACAAAGAAATGAATGCGGAGATTTACGAAGGATGGTTTAAAGAAATGGTGCAATCTCTGGAAGAACCGTCCATAATTATTATGGACAACGCTACATATCACTCCAGACAAACTGATAAAATGCCGACGCAGGCCAATAAAAACCAAGAGATAATTGACTGGCTCCAACGTCATGGCGAAAATGTGGATGGTACTTTATTAAAAGTACAATTAGTGAATATTTTAAAATCGAAAAAAAGCCTCCCTAAAATATATGTTATCGACGAAATAGCTGCCGGATGTGGTCATTGGGTTCTTCGACTTCCGCCGTATCATTGCCAGTACAATGCTATAGAACTAATATGGGCACAAATCAAAGGACACGCCGCCGCTCTTAACAATACCCATCCCCCTTTTACGGTAAACAAGATGTTAGATTTATTAAAAAATGCATGTGGAAAACATTGTGAGAAGAACCCAAAACATTATTGCGTCGGATTAGGAAATTCATGTGGCATTCGATAATATACAAGTACAGGAACTTATAATAATGTTGAGGAGAGCTCATCGAGTGACACTGACGATTAATCAGATTTTGATTAAAATAAATAAATAAAGATTACCTGTCGTTATAATTATTTCGTTTAATTGTCGAGTACCTACCTATACCTACTTATTTTACAACAGCTTCGAAAATTTTAAAGAAGTTGGCATTATCAATCAAGAATTAATACGTGTAACATCTTGTAATGAAATATAATATTAGTTAATAAATTTGTACAAAATTATCCGGCAGTAGTTTAGTTTCTTACATTTTGTAAAAAAATATCGGGTCTGTTATCGTGTTACGTTTATCGATATAGCTCCATCTCTATCAGCTTCTCCGACTCTGGTATTAATATAACCTTGCACGTCATATTTTTATAAAATAATGCATACATAATGTAAAAAAACGCTCGCACAAGTTTTCACAGGAGCTGTCATAGAGAAAATAAAGAAATGGAAATAGTATAGTAATAAGAATAAACCATCTCGTACCCGGTACTGTAGAGTACCTACCCTCTCTGGTGTCGGAGTTGATTATGTTGAGTAAACTGCCATCTACTGTTTTTAAAGGAAACTAATTAACCCAAAGTATTCGTGGGTGGACTGGTTTTTCGCTTTTTGTGCTATCACGAATTGTTTCTCAAGCAGTAACACAGATAGCGCTATCCACAATTTGAAAATTGCATTTTCATTGATAAAATGCAATTGACCATAATCACAGCTTACAAATTATGTTGCACTTTTTCTGAGCCTTGAAGTACGATGAACTTATGTAGGTACTAGCTAGATCCTGAGGAATAACTAGATCCTGCATGTTAAATTTGTTTTTATATTGAGTTTTTTATATTGAATATTGAGTTTTGTCTGTAATGGTAGTTTTGAGAATAAAGTTGATTCTAAAATAAGAGGAGAAGCGCTGTATCACGTAGTGAATTTTTATTTTTATGGTCAGAATTTGCCATTGTTTCTTTTAATAAATACCGTTTTTTGTAAAATTTAAAATTAGGACTAATAACTATAATAATATAGAATTTCAATAAGTGAAACTTATCTTCCTATAAATACGTCCTTTAATTGGGTACGTCACTATACAATGCGTCACATTATATACTAAGAGTCCCAAGGACTCCACCAGGTAAATTACGTACTAAAAAAAACACCAGGTAAATAAAGGGCTATCTATACTGTATCCATAACATATACCTTTCCAATTCCACAAAAGCATGAACCGACTTTATGATCGTACAGAGGATTATAAGTAACTTGATAAACACTAAATATCCTACTTCACAAAAAACTGTAGTCTGTAACTGTTAAAACCGTAGATTGTCAATTTCCACAATTCAACGCCTGAAACCTTAGCAGACCAAGAGTTCAGCTACTGTGGAATTATGAACGAGAATAACAATGTATTCATGGATGTATTCAGCTGTCTCGTCGAGTTTGCAAGTGTTGCACTAAACTGGACTTTAGCAGTTTCCCGGTAAAGCTTGTCAATCCTCTTACAAGTGACATTTGCTTGTTTTGTTGCTGGATAAAATATTGTTTTTAGTTTAATTTTGACTGGAGATATTTGCAGTTAATTTTTCGGTATGTATTTCGCCACATTTTATGTAAAGACAAGAAGACGATGGATTATGTCTTGTTTTTGAGTGTTGGCGTATACAATAGGTATGTTAGATCATTACGTATGAAATTGGCGTTTTGTAAGGGTGGAACATAAAGTCAATAAAAAAAAATATATGTTTATTTAATCAAATTCATCAAATTTATTTAATCAATTGTCCTGCAGTAGCAGTGGCCTAGAGCGATTGACCAGCCTCGGTTGTTTAGCAGCTAGTTTTCTATCATGAATTATTGCAGTTGCTGAAAACTGACATCTGTTGTAATTGTATGGCCAGATTTAAGAAAACTGTAGTGAACGACACCGGCACTAGTCCACCAAACGCTCACAAGTTACTTTTTTTGAGCCAATTTTAACTTGGGGCAAGATTTGGCTAGTTTGCCAGGGTTCAACCATTGCGATGTGCGTTTCCGATTGTCGTAAAGGATCCACTTTACATCAAAGGTAATGATTCGATTGAAATGAAATGAAATAAATATTTATTTTCTCAACATTGACAATTACTTGTTCTTATTGACGTCAAATAAAACATGATTCTACCACCAGTTCGAAAAAAGCCTTCGTGAAGAAGAACTGGCAAGAAACTTCACGGGTATATTTTTTTTTTCAAAATAAATTTACAGAGTCTCTTTATTTCTATACAAAATTATTCTTTTCTGCATCTGTTAGCTCGGCAAGTCTCCCTCCCCCCAAGTATCGAAACGACGAACACCCTCAAACGGCACCCGTTCACGAGTTAAAAACGATTAAAAATCCTTTCATTATTGTGCCGGTTGAGCTATGTAACGCAGCAGTCGACGCGCGTTTGTCGGTTTGCTGCACTCAATTCATGAGGTTTTGTAGCAATTTGCCAAACACATGGTTTCCACTAATAGTTTTAAAACTATTTATGGTTAAAGGTATCAGGCATAGGTATTATATGATCCTTGTAAGTCCATATATTCAGCAAATATCATATACGCAAGGTATTCCAGGATTATAACCAGCTCATTTCAAACTAGAAACTCCGTGGGGTTTCTATTTTAAAATGCAGTACCAGATCTCGTGAGAATATCTAGATAAAACATAGATGGTAAAATATACATCGAAAGATTAAAAAATTTTTTTTTTATTAATTTCAGAGTTTAAACATTCAAAAATTTCCTCTATATATTTAAAGTGTAAATAATGAGTACGAAGGTAGTTCTTTTGTTAATTCACTCGTTGTTATGATTTTAGCTAATGTTTTACGTTTGTGGTATCGATAGGCGATGAATTTTTCATCTTAAAAATATTCTTATGACAGTATCTTTTAATGACAAAAACATAAGATTTAAAATCTCTGAGATTCTTCTCAACTTCCCAGGGGCTAAGTGAACAAAGGTAGTGTAAACTTGGATGCACGATTTAAAGTTGGTCTGTATTTCTAATATGTATTTGGTATGTATCCTCCAGGTTCGAACTTGTGATGGTCCTACGACACAGGAATAAATTAACACGAAGTTATTTCTTAAGCATGGTCACAATTTAACAAATTCTAGGTAGATACTTATTGAATAACAGAATACGTCTTTCGCCATAACTTTCTTCTCAATTCATAGGAATACGAATGTCTATTCTGAATTCCTATCCGATACCGTTTTGTTTGCTGTCATTTTTGGACCCATATTTCCCGTTCTTGACTAAAATTAATACAAAATAATCTTTAACATTCCATAATATCAATATCTGTTGATTTACTACCACTATTTGTCTATGTTACTATAATTTATGTGATTATTGGAGTAACATTGTGACCGCGGTTATTAGACATCTCATACGGTATTTATAAGAATATATTTCCCTCATTAAAGATACATGCCAATTAAGAGTGAATAGGTACCTTTTAGTCGTCATCATCACTTACTATCAGGCAAGATGGCTGGCCATAAAAAAATTAAAGGCAATATGTACTTAACAATTATTGACTTAACAATCAAAGGACAAGTGAGCAAAAGCTGTAACATATAATTAAATTGAGGTGGACATTTATTTCAAATCTGGACGCTTGTATGCAAATATAATTTTTTTTCAGTTGAGAAACAAGGTTAACAGACTAAATTCATTCGAGACATTTAAATTAATGATAAATACGAGTAGCATACTAGTTTTTGGGTTTTTATTATACATTAAAAATAAAGATATACTTCTTAACATTCCAAAAAATAACCCTGCCAAAATAAAACAGCAATTGTTATATCCAGCTATATTGCTACCGTGTTGCTACAATGGCTGAAAAACAACCTATGTTTTTCCAGCGTATGACGTTTATTTCCCGTTAGAGTACCAAACAAATTCAATTGTTGCAGAGACCGTTTGTTTCAAAATTGATTCTATGTCGAGATTGTCAATTAAGGGAGCAGTTTTTAAGTCACATGTTGAATGAATGAAACGCTTAGTGAAAATGCAGCTATTGTTTTTGAGCTGGGGTTTTTACAGCAAATTTGAAGGTAACATCCTAAAATCGCCTTTTACTGCTAGTAAAACGTTTTGACTTGTGCATACAATTGGTCATCGCTTAAGAACTAAAAGCCTTGTGTGTTTGTTATTAGATTTGGGTGAAATTACTTGCCTTTTGCAATATACATTCTGAGCACAACCCGTTAAATGTATTGCATTACAGTGTTTAAAGGTAAACTAAGAAGCATGGTAAAAATAATGGTCTTTAAATATAAGCAAGACGCTTTTTTTAGTAGGTATTCGGTTCTTTAAACTTATTTATGAGGATCTTTTAACAGTTACCTTTTGTTATAATATTTGTTTACTCTATACTATTTAATTGTGACGAGAAATAATTTCCACTCCGCAAGACCTGATTCAAAAATATATTTAAACGTTAGAATTGTACATTATCCAGACCAAAAAATTACTATTTATCTCAAAATTTTCTTGGGATCGGGAATATTAGGTAAAACTGCACTGGGAGCTCTACGACTATAAAATACTTTAAGCATTTGGTTTTCTTAAATAGTGCAGAATTTAAGGTTTAAAAAATATTAAAATTTTGTGTGTTTCGCATGTAATTTCTAGACCTTTTGCCTACTAATACATAATTTTGGGTCGTCATAGGTACATGATTAGGTAGGAAAGGTATTTGTATTTTTGAACCACATCGGAAAAATTTTACATGCATCTGATTAAGGTTCTTGGACATTTTGCGTCAGGAAAAATCCTACTTAACCTAATACGTCTTTTAAATAAAAGTAAAAGTGTCGAAATTTGTGCTTACGCGTGTTACACATCGACGAATTTTAAGGTTATACAAACTGTAAAAGCTACAAAAGGAACTTTAAGATATTGTAACAGAAGACTGTTTAAGTTTTATGTCATTTTCATTAATGAAATTATTTCAACAAAATAGTCCGATCAATATAGACATAAAAATACAGTGGTTTTCGGGCCATACCTCAACTGGGCGAAGATGGCAAAAGTAGCTTTGACCATTGTGTTAGCTTTCTTAAATCAAATAAAACTTTGTTTTAAAAACTTTAATGGAGTTATTGTCAGTTTTGGCTTGACCTAAATAATTGAGCCACAAATTATTAGATTAATCAAAACGCAAGCGAAGGATATGGCACAAAATGAAATATGGACATGGCTTTTTAAGTACATCTGGCAAGATTAACATTTTTTGTAAGTGGCGACCCCAAAATAGTCTCAGCTATACAGATAATAAGCCTAAATAATAAATATTCATTACTCAACCCACATTTCTTAACAATTTGGATGTCCTTCGAATTATATAATTATTATTTAGTTATACCACATGTGTCTAGTACAGTAGACATGTAGTGCGTCAGAGCAATCAGCCGTATATTCAATTGTTTCGTGTTTGCAATGACAGAATTTTGTTTACGCTGAACATCGTCACAATTTACATTTATTTTAAACTCACAATATTTTACGCAACTGTTTTTATAATGGTAATCTTGTTTTCTAGTGAGGTTGGTAATTGGTGTGATGTTTGTACTATTTTATCATTTATTTTTTAATTATATTTCATCGCTTCATTCTTTAGATAGTATATAATTAAACAGGTAGTCATGGTACTAGGTAACTTCGCACAGTTTTAGAGTATGTCATTTGACTTATTCAAAAAACTTTACGTCTTTTACTTGATCAACCCCGGTCTCGGCAAGCCTTCATTTTTTTTTTCGTGCGTGGTAACAAGCACACGTCTTATACGAACGAGTAACTTAACAGTTTAATATTAAATATGCTGTAAAAGTTGTACTAAAAGTGTACTAAAAGTTCGAAAATTAGAACTAATAATAAAGAATAAACGATGGCGACTCGTTATTTCTTCCGCTGAGGTAAGCCATTTTTTTTTTTTCATAAGTTATCGCGGGTATCTATAAACTATGATTTCGCTTAGTCGAAAACATGCATAAAACACGTGTTATCTATAATAGATATATCACGTTATCCGCATAAATTCCTGGTAGTCTTGTACCTAATGTTTCTTACTCCGATTAATGCTGTATAGTACTCGTTTTGTTATTTTTGACTTTTTTTTTCAATTATGTTTAAATATTGTAATACGAATACAGAAAATGCGTGTAGTCTGAAAGAGATTTAATACGATATCAAATCTGAAAGTCGTCATTAAAATTATGTAAAAATATTGATGAACCCAGCGGACGAATCTCTGGCTAGCCATTTTGGCTTACGCAATACCTGATTCTTCTAAGTAGACGCTCCGAGACCTCCGAGAGCGAACCGGGCCAGTCGGGAGAATAATTTCCGACATGGATCCAGAGATTCTTTCAAACCTCGGGGCTTAAGGGGCTCCAGTTATGGAATAACCGCTATAAATAGGGGGATGAACTTACTTCTTGAAAAAGGAGATAATAAAGTGATTTTAAAAAAACGCAGGTCGAATCCATTACTTTAACAATTATTGGCCTAAAATAACAAATAATGAAACGATTTTCAAATGTATAAAATTCTGTTCCTCAATTCCATATCATGATAAAATTACTCCCAAACATATTGTGTCGCATAGTGAAAAACGATAATAACAATTAATAAATTGTTAGATTTAGAGGCTATAAAACCTCGTTATACTTCAAGTGACCAGTATATATCAAACAAATATATAAATAAACATTTTTAGCGCCGAAACTCAACGGCGAAAACGGTTCGTACTGAACAAAAAAAATTGTAAATAAAATTATAAAATTTTGTAGAAAAGCCACTCATATAATAGCGATAGAACTGCACTTGGAAGTTCGTTTCATCTTATTTTATATTTCGTCGTTTTATTCTTCAGATAGTATTTAATTAACAAGGTAGATTTTAGGAGATTAAGTTTTGTTTTCTTTTGTCTCTACAAATTATAATTTATTTAAATACGTTCCTTAAGTACATAATTTAAGAATCCAGTAACCTTTAGGTATTTATTATACACTTGGTGATTGCCAAATTAATTAAATCAATAAACAGAATAATTTAATTTGAATTTATCTCTTTATCGGAAGGTATTATGTGGTTTGTACTTTTATTGAGTACGGACAAGGCAAAGTCATTTAGTGGGTCTAATATAGGTTTATGGTAAAATTTTGAATAGGCCTGAGGTCACTTGAGGTATAACGCGGTTTTATAGCCTCTAAGTGTAACAATTTATTTATTGCTATTATCATATTTCGTTTTTCACTATGCGACAAAATATGTTTGGGAGTAAATACTGGTGTAATTTTATCATGAAATTGAATTAAAATTATCATCATTATTATTTATTCATTTTAAAATCGTTTCATTATTTGTTATTTCAGGCCAATAATCGTAAAAGTAATGGATTCGACCTGCGTGTACCTGAATTATGGTTGATTCTGTGCACGAGTACCGGACTGGTTGAATTTTGCGTTGAACGCCGAATTCAAATGTGGATGCCAAAGTAGAGGCACTGGCACTTTCCATTGACGCCCCTCCCCCCTGTTTGACGGGTAACGGTGAGGTCCCATCCAGTTTCCCGACTGGGTTGACCGGTTGCCTGTCGATGTTTGGGGAGTACATAGATAGCTTCGGTGTACTTTTTTATTATAGTTATTATTACTTTTTTTTCTTCAACCCCCTATTTATAGCGGTTATTCTATAACTGGAGTTCTATCTCTGGGTCCATGTCGGAAATAATTCTCCCGACTAGCCCGGTTTATTCTCGGAGGTCGACGTTTCCAGATTAGGGAGCGTCTACATAGAGGACTCAGGTGTTGCGGTAACGGAAATGGATTCGTCCACTGGGTTCATCATTATATTTAAATGATTTTAACGACGACTTTCAGATTTGAAAAAAAAATAGAAATAATAGAAAATTACGTAATACAGATATCGTGTTAAATCTCTTTCAGACTACACGCATTTTCTGTATTCGTATTAAAATTTTTAAACATTATTGAAAAAAAACTAAAAATAACAATACGAGTACTATACAGCATTAATCGGAATAGGAAATATCAGGTAGAAGACTACCAGGATTTTTTTGCAGATAGCGTGATATATCTGTTATAGATAACACGTATCTTCTGCATCTTTTCGACAAAGCGAAATCATAGCTTATATTAATAAACATTGGGTAATAACTACCTTGAATTTTTGCAGGTAGCGTGATATATCTATTATAGATAACACGTATTTTCTGCATCTTTTCGACAAAGCGAAATTATAGATTATAATAAAAAACATCAGGTAGTAATTACCTTGAATTTTTGCAGGTAGCGTGCTATAATGAAATGAAATGAAATGAAATGAAATGAAATGAAATGAAATGAAATGAAATGAAATGAAATGAAATGAAATGAAATGAAATGAAATATTTATTTCTCAACATTGACAATTACTTGTTCTTATTGACGTCAAATAAAACATGATTCTACCACCAGTTCGAAAAAAACCTTCGTGAAGAAGAACTGGCAAGAAACTTCACGGGTATATTTTTTTTCAAAATAAATTTACAGAGTCTCTTTATGTCTATACAAAATTATTCTTTTCTGCATCTGTTAGCCCGGCAAGTCTCCCTTCCCCCAAGTATCCAAACGACGAACACCCTCAAACGGCACCCGTTCACGAGTTAACGCGGGATCCAGCCATCGCCCTCCTCAACCATATTAGAGGGAAGTGAGCGACCCGTCACCCGACGCTACCATAAGAAGACGTACTTTAGTGACAATGACGCTTTAGATATTCATCGGGACGAAGAACTCATCGCACAAACAGACACATTACACATGCTTTGTTACAAATACTAGTACAATCCTGTTAATGAGGGAATTATACCCAAGGGCTTTTATCATCCAAATAATCGGATAGTTTATAATATGCTCTAGCACACAACTTCTCCTTTATAGTTTCTTTGAATTTGTCAACAGGAAGACCTTGGATATCCTCAGGAACCTTATTATAAAAGCGTATACATTGACCCATGAATGAGTTAGTGACTTTATGAAGCCTGCTATTATGAGCTGCCAGCATATTTCTTCCTCTTGTGTTAACATTGTGCAGATCTTTTTTTCTTTTGAACAAGGTTATGTTCTTTTTAACATACATTAAATTTTCTAAAATATATTGTGAATGGAAGGTAAGAATATTTATTTCCTTAAATTTACTTCTAAGTGACACCCTTGGACCGAGCTGATAGATTGCGCGAACAGCCCTTTTCTGCAGAATAAATATAGCATCGATGTCGGCAGCACTCCCCCACAGCAGAATACCATATGTCATGAGGCTGTGGAAGTAACCAAAATAGACTAATCGAGCAGTTGTTTCATTTGAAATTTGTCTAATTTTTTTAACAGCATATGCGGCAGAGCCAAGCCTTTTCGCTAAACCATCAACATGCGGTCCCCACTGCAGTTTGGCGTCTAAGGTTATGCCCAGAAATACAGTTGAGTTTACAGGAGTCAGTTCCTGGCTCTTAACTACAATGTTTGTGTTTACCTGTTTGACATTTGGCAATGTAAATTTAACACATTTCGTTTTTTTTTCATTGAGGAGCAAATTATTAGCTGAGAACCACTGCTCTGTGTTGGAGATGCATTTGTTCACCGCTCGATAGTCAATTTCATGTCTTTTGATTTTAAACAAGAAGGAAGTATCGTCAGCAAACAATATGACCTCGCATTGATTCTTAACGACCGATGGCAGATCATTAATATAAACTAAAAATAGGAAAGGACCAAGAACTGAGCCCTGGGGCACACCCATTGTCACTGCCGATCCTGATGATTTTTCTCCATTTATTGCAACTTTCTGTTTTCTATTAGAAATATATGATTTAATCAAGGCAAGCGCTCGGTTTTTAATGCCGTAATGGTGTAGTTTCATGAGTAGAGTAGTATGATCCACACAGTCGAACGCCTTGGACAAGTCACAAAAGACACCAATAGCATCACACGACTCCTCCCAGGCGCTGAATACGTGTTTTATGAGCTCAACACCGGCATCGGTTGTTGAGCGACCCCGCGTGAAACCAAACTGCTTAAAATTCATTAAACTATTACCGTAAAAATGAGAAAGTAATTGATTTAAAATTAATTTTTCAAAAATCTTACTGAGCGTTGGTAGTATAGATATAGGTCTAAAATTATTAGGGTCAGACATACTACCTGCTTTGAATATTGGAATGACCTTACTCAATTTCATTAAATCAGGAAAAACACCATTATCAACACAGTCATTAAATATACTGGCTAAGTACGGGGCTATACCATCAATGACAGATTCAATAATTTTAACAGAAATCCCATCTAAATCGGCAGTATTTTTTACTTTAATGCTTTTAAATGCATTTAAAACTTGTGGAACAGTAACATGTTTAAAAATACAATCAATATTGCATGAATTTACATTTTCCGTTAGCAGTGACTGTGCAAGAGTGGAACATGAATTAATACTCGAAGTAGTTGACACAGGGATGGCTGTAAAAAAATTTTCAAATGCTTCAGCAACTTCTTTGTCAGTTGACAACACTTTATCATTAATTTTTAAATTATATTTGGTGTGTGGTTCTTTTGCTCTCCCAGTTTCCTGATTAATTATATTCCATGCAGTTTTTGAAATGTTAGTACTATATTTAATTTTATTATTAATGTAATTAGATTTAGCTACACTGCAAACTCGTTTAAATAATTTTGAATACTTTTTAACATATTCATAAAATGTCTTATTATGATTATAAGTTCTTTCACTGTACAATTCATATAATCTATTTCTACTTCTGCATATTCCCACTGTGAAATAAAATGTTTTTTATTATAAACTATAATTTCGCTTTGTCGAAAAGATGCAGAAAATACGTGTTATCTATAATAGATATATCACGCTACCTGCAAAAATTCAAGGTAGTTATTACCCAATGTTTATTAATATAAGCTATGATTTCGCTTTGTCGAAAAGATGCAGAAGATACGTGTTATCTATAACAGATATATCACGCTATCTGCAAAAAAATCCTGGTAGTCTTCTACCTGATATTTCCTATTCCGATTAATGCTGTATAGTACTCGTATTGTTATTTTTAGTTTTTTTTCAATAATGTTTAAAAATTTTAATACGAATACAGAAAATGCGTGTAGTCTGAAAGAGATTTAACACGATATCTGTATTACGTAATATTCTATTATTTCTATTTTTTTTTCAAATCTGAAAGTCGTCGTTAAAATCATTTAAATATAATGATGAACCCAGTGGACGAATCCATTTCCGTTACCGCAACACCTGAGTCCTCTATGTAGACGCTCCCTAATCTGGAAACGTCGACCTCCGAGAATAAACCGGGCTAGTCGGGAGAATTATTTCCGACATGGACCCAGAGATAGAACTCCAGTTATAGAATAACCGCTATAAATAGGGGGTTGAAGAAAAAAAAGTAATAATAACTATAATAAAAAAGTACACCGAAGCTATCTATGTACTCCCCAAACATCGACAGGCAACCGGTCAACCCAGTCGGGAAACTGGATGGGACCTCACCGTTACCCGTCAAACAGGGGGGAGGGGCGTCAATGGAAAGTGCCAGTGCCTCTACTTTGGCATCCACATTTGAATTCGGCGTTCAACGCAAAATTCAACCAGTCCGGTACTCGTGCACAGAATCAACCATAATTCAGGTACACGCAGGTCGAATCCATTACTTTTACGATTATTGGCCTGAAATAACAAATAATGAAACGATTTTAAAATGAATAAATAATAATGATGATAATTTTAATTCAATTTCATGATAAAATTACACCAGTATTTACTCCCAAACATATTTTGTCGCATAGTGAAAAACGAAATATGATAATAGCAATAAATAAATTGTTACACTTAGAGGCTATAAAACCGCGTTATACCTCAAGTGACCTCAGGCCTATTCAAAATTTTACCATAAACCTATATTAGACCCACTAAATGACTTTGCCTTGTCCGTACTCAATAAAAGTACAAACCACATAATACCTTCCGATAAAGAGATAAATTCAAATTAAATTATTCTGTTTATTGATTTAATTAATTTGGCAATCACCAAGTGTATAATAAATACCTAAAGGTTACTGGATTCTTAAATTATGTACTTAAGGAACGTATTTAAATAAATTATAATTTGTAGAGACAAAAGAAAACAAAACTTAATCTCCTAAAATCTACCTTGTTAATTAAATACTATCTGAAGAATAAAACGACGAAATATAAAATAAGATGAAACGAACTTCCAAGTGCAGTTCTATCGCTATTATATGAGTGGCTTTTCTACAAAATTTTATAATTTTATTTACAATTTTTTTTGTTCAGTACGAACCGTTTTCGCCGTTGAGTTTCGGCGCTAAAAATGTTTATTTATATATTTGTTTGATATATACTGGTCACTTGAAGTATAACGAGGTTTTATAGCCTCTAAATCTAACAATTTATTAATTGTTATTATCGTTTTTCACTATGCGACACAATATGTTTGGGAGTAATTTTATCATGATATGGAATTGAGGAACAGAATTTTATACATTTGAAAATCGTTTCATTATTTGTTATTTTAGGCCAATAATTGTTAAAGTAATGGATTCGACCTGCGTTTTTTTAAAATCACTTTATTATCTCCTTTTTCAAGAAGTAAGTTCATCCCCCTATTTATAGCGGTTATTCCATAACTGGAGCCCCTTAAGCCCCGAGGTTTGAAAGAATCTCTGGATCCATGTCGGAAATTATTCTCCCGACTGGCCCGGTTCGCTCTCGGAGGTCTCGGAGCGTCTACTTAGAAGAATCAGGTATTGCGTAAGCCAAAATGGCTAGCCAGAGATTCGTCCGCTGGGTTCATCAATATTTTTACATAATTTTAATGACGACTTTCAGATTTGATATCGTATTAAATCTCTTTCAGACTACACGCATTTTCTGTATTCGTATTACAATATTTAAACATAATTGAAAAAAAAAGTCAAAAATAACAAAACGAGTACTATACAGCATTAATCGGAGTAAGAAACATTAGGTACAAGACTACCAGGAATTTATGCGGATAACGTGATATATCTATTATAGATAACACGTGTTTTATGCATGTTTTCGACTAAGCGAAATCATAGTTTATAGATACCCGCGATAACTTATGAAAAAAAAAAAATGGCTTACCTCAGCGGAAGAAATAACGAGTCGCCATCGTTTATTCTTTATTATTAGTTCTAATTTTCGAACTTTTAGTACACTTTTAGTACAACTTTTACAGCATATTTAATATTAAACTGTTAAGTTACTCGTTCGTATAAGACGTGTGCTTGTTACCACGCACGAAAAAAAAAATGAAGGCTTGCCGAGACCGGGGTTGATCAAGTAAAAGACGTAAAGTTTTTTGAATAAGTCAAATGACATACTCTAAAACTGTGCGAAGTTACCTAGTACCATGACTACCTGTTTAATTATATACTATCTAAAGAATGAAGCGATGAAATATAATTAAAAAATAAATGATAAAATAGTACAAACATCACACCAATTACCAACCTCACTAGAAAACAAGATTACCATTATAAAAACAGTTGCGTAAAATATTGTGAGTTTAAACTATTTAAAATTATTATAATAATATAATATATAAAATTATAATAATAAAAATATTTATTTACACTTTATAGTTCAAATTAAATTAAGAAATTTAGCAGTCATGAACAACATTTACAAATCAAATACATCATACAATATTGTAAAAAAAGGATGTATAGTTTTTACAAGCAACCTAGTGAATTTAAAACCGTAGTTATTAAAACAAGTATCACTTTTATGTTAGATTGTTTTAAGCATAGAAATAAGTATTGGTATTCATAGTAAATTGATTAATGATTAAAAACTTAGATATTAAAAACAAAATCACAATCGACGCACAAAAATCCTCACAATATGTATTGGTAGTCCAATCGTCAAAATACTCACTCAATTACGATTGAATCGAATGTCAAATAAGAGTAGAATACCGTTTTAGTTTACAATCGAGTTCAACTGTAACACGATTGAAGAGCAGAATAGCAAATAGTACAATTGCAGTTCAGTCGAATGAAAATGGAACATCAATCGTTAGCAGAATGCCCAATGTGTCAAATAATCCTATTACGATTAAATTGTCATTCAATTGAGCCATTATAAATTAGCAGAATTGGGGCCCGTTTTATTAGTTCTTTGTTTTTTTAATGAGCAATTTAATAAGAGTTGTTCATTTGGTTAATTAAATTAACACCATTCAGCCTTGTCTCTATTGTTAGGCGAAGATATGGGCTATGATGAGGCAAATTTTACAAGAAGCCTATAAAATTGAACCAACTAAATCGAAGTACACATTTTCTTGGGATCCAGTTCTTAATCAGCTTTCTCTATGATATTATTATATTACTTTAACTTTAGAAAAAAATACCAAAAAGTTAGCCGTATGCACCGAGCATAGGGTCCAGACATTAAATTAGAAATTATAGTTTTTGCATCCCTACACATAATCATAATATACGTAATTAAAACCACAGCCCCAAATCGTAAACAACCCACGTTATCCTTGCCCCTCTTAAAAAATAACATAATGATATGTCCTTTATCGACTCTAAAAGATTATATTTTTTGTGACAAAAAATATTAAAGCTTCAAAAAATCAAAATCAAAATCAATTTATTTGTAGAAATATGGGTTTTTACAAAGGTTGGAATATAACAGGTAAAGTTCAAACCATATCTAACCTAAAAGGTATGTACAGTACTTATAGAGAATGTTGGATTTACATTTAAAATTTCAATTTACCAAATAAACATCATTTACGCTTTAACATTTCCATCTTCAATTAATACAATTATAGTTACACAGGTACCAACTTGTCATTGAAATTTTCAAAAAAAGTATAGTAAGACTTATCTGCTAAAAACAATTTTAATTTCTTTTTGAACTCATTAACATTATTAATATTTTTAATACTATTCGGCAATTTATTGAAAATTTTGGGAGCCATACCAAAGAAACTCTCAGAATATAGTGCAGTTTTACGAGGTTGAGACCGGATTTTGCCTTTAAGCCTTTGACTGTTTAAGCCTTCAAACATGTTCATGTTGTTTTTAACAAACAATACTGTTTCTAGAATGTATAAACAGGGAAAAGTCAGAATCCCCAACTTTTTTAAAAAGGGCTTGCAAGATTGTCTGCTTTTCAGATGACAAATCGATCTAATGCAGCGTTTTTGTGCTTTGATGTTTAATCTATCAGTAGAGTTCCCCCAAAATATGACACCATAGCGAAGAATCGACTCAATGTAGGCATAATAAGCTGATAGAACTGCTGATTCGTTGACTAAGTTTGATAACATGCGTAAGGCGTAGGAATATTTACTTATTTTACTACAAGTGATCTTTATGTGTTCCTTCCAGTTAAGGTTGGAGTCAATTGTTAAACCTAAAAAATTTGTTGTATTTACTTCACTAATTTTATGTCCATTATAATCAATATTACCTAAAGTCAAGCCCCTATATCTATTCCTAAAATTCATACTGTTAGTTTTATTTAAATTTATTTTTAGATTATTATTTGTCAGCCAGTCCGTAATATATTTAATGAAGATTTAATGTCAGATTTTAATATGTCAATGTTTTTATTGCTACATATCAATGTGCTGTCATCTGCAAATATTATCATTGAATGTGAAGTTATACCTGGAAAGTCATTAATATAAATTAAGAATAATAATGGCTCTAAGATACTACCTTGCGGGACCCCGCACTTGACTGCCCTGAACCGTGAAAGGTAGCTTTTCTCTGTAGAGGATTGGGAGCATAATCTAGCTATTTGAGTGGCTTGTAATCTATTTTCGAGATATGATTTTATGAGATCAAGTGCCACTCCTCGCACTCCATATGTGTTTAATTTGTCAAATAGTTTTTTATGGTCAACATAGTCAAAAGCCTTTGTCAAATCTATGAAAAGAGCACAAACAGGTATTTTGTTATCGACATTTATTAATACTTCTTTTAGGAGATTGTATAGTGCTAAATTTATTCCCTTATTTTTTCTGAATCCAACTTATTCGACAGCCAATAGATTATATTTTTCAAAGTAATCACTAAAAGAATTATTAAGCTTAAGAGAAAACTTAAGCTTCGACTCGGAGTTCTTGTTTGTAACCCTCACAGAGCCGCGTCGAGTCATGCGCTAAGTTGGTGGATAAAGCAAACGCTAGCTACGAGCGGCGTTGACATGAGTGTGTTCAGCGCATACAGCACGCGGCACGTGCTTAGTGTAGATTATGCGAGAAACGGCTGGGTGGACCTTAAACTCTCAGGCCTATACAAATTTTTACCATAAACCTGTATTAAACCCACTAAATGACTTTGCCTTGTCCGTACTCAATAAAGATACAATCCACTTAATACCTTCCAATAAAGAGATTAATGAAAATTAAATTATTCTGTTTATTGATTTTACTAATTTGGCAATCACCAAGTGTATAATAAATTCCTGGATTCTTAAATTATGTACTAAAGTTAAGAATTTAATTAATTATTTTTATTAATTAATTAGTATTTTAATAAATTATAACTTGTAAAGACAAAAGAAAATAAAACTTAGTCTACTAAAAAATCTACCTGTTTAATTATATACTAGGTATCTGACGAATGAAAGAATGAAGCGACCAAATATAACAGATGATTAAACGAACTTCCAAGTGAAGTTCTATCGCTATTATATGAGTCGCTACATGCGAATATATTTAATAATATAAATTTTTTTATAAATCAAGAATAGATTCAACATTTTTTCATTTTAATACGCCTGCAATAAGTGTCAAGAAAAATGTTGTATGGGAACTTGCCATTGTTATTTATACTTGATGTATTTACTCGGGTTTTCTATTTTGTTTACTATTTATTAAGTTAAAATGCTTAATACACAGTTAGCTAAGTAGAATGTGCTGTAAGTAAGAGTCAGCAGTGACACATAAGGCCCAGAAACGCAGTTAGCGCTGGCCGCCTACAGCACGAACCCAAGTTCTGGTCAAAGTTGCTAGAATTGGACAAGCTGCACAAGAACAAGCAATGTGGAGATCCTTCGAGACGGTTACTGTCCTGCAATGGATGTGTCCCATCTGAAGTAATTAAGAAATGTAGTGCTCTGGACAGGCTTATTCTGTCGGTAGTTTATTCCAGCACTTGAGGTCCCGGGTGCGACTAGCTGTATGTTTGTATTAGTTGTGAGGTGTTACTTTGTAGGATCGCTGTAAATTTAAACAAACTACAAGCTTCACTAACAAAGAGTTAATTCAATCGTCCTTTAATCCTTTGCTAAGAAAGAAAGAAACATTTATTCGCTGAATATGGTCAAAAATATATAATGGTCTTAAATAGTTTAAAAGTACAGTCATATTCAACCTTGACAGGCGTGCAAATATTTAAAGTAGTACTAGTAATGTTACAAGTTATGTCAAAACAGTTTATTATACAAGAATAGTACAAATTGATTGACCTTATTATTAAATATAAAATGTCCCTATTAATTGATATCCCTAGTAATTCAGGATATAATATGCTATTAATTGATTAAATTTCTTGCTTAGATCCTATAGCTTTCTTTTTTGTGATATCTCCCTAGTAATGCCACAGATTACTAATATTAATTACGTAACAGATGAGTCACTCCGTACAAAAAATGCCATACTTGCAGTTTTAATTACCTACACTCTCCGTGCGCTGACGAATATATACAACAATAAATTTAACGATGCGACAGAGGTCTGGACAGGTCCGATAACAAATCGGTGCGTTATATTTCTTAAGTTTAATTGGCCAAAATTCCATTTTAGAATGATTATCCCATAAACAATCGTTAGGTGCAGATACTACTTGCAAATGAGGTTTGTAATTTAGGATTATTTGTGTATCAAATTAAAATTTACATATAATTTAACAATCAATAATCTACAAATGAAACCACTAGTGACTTATCCTAAACAGTTCACAACTCAGAAAACTAAACAAAACAAAGTACAAGTTTTAAGTAAACAAAACACAAGAATCTTCCTTCCCAAATACTGACACTAAAGTTCTGTAACTAGAAATGTAATTTTATAAGTAAAACTTCTGTGTAAGCACAGAAGGTTATTATTATTCTCGGGTTTTCATAACTTGCAGATACAGTGGAAGTGTAAGGTAGTTGAGTATAATTCTCATTTAATTATGTCCCTAACTACGAAATAATAAGGTCTTTTGCGTGACCTCGGGTCATTCACGCTTCGAAAGTAATTATATTCAGCAATAGAAAATCAAAATGTTACATACGTACATAAAAATGTCGTACAGTCTGTGTTGTGAAATAAAGAGAGGTAGCTTAAAAAGTAATTTGAAAAATTAATTTACCACTTAGTTTGGAATTGTAGATATTTTATTTTTATTGTGAAATAAATAGGAAACGTCATATATATGAGTCATACAACGTGGCGGCTCTGAACTCAGCTGCAGTTCATGTTTGCGCACATACAAATCACACGCAAAAGTGATTCGAAATTTTTGCAGAGACCTATATGCGCAGTGGCTCGTAGCAACTTCAGAACTTCGCCTAATCTAGCCTAGTCGTAAACTGTGTGGAGCAAACCGCTGTATTACGTGATATACCGATATCTCGTGATATAACTCCATACAGTTATAGCGTTAGCAATCATAGATTGCAACTTGGCTAAGGCCCCAGATCTGCCACGTTATGTGAAGCTTACTTTAAATGTGATAAACATTTTTAGTGATATCTACGCCTCTCATAGGCTATGTTTAATGTAATAAGTGTAATGATTTCAAATTTTATGTTTCTAATAAACAATAGAAACTTACGTAGCGTTTGTGCATTTATAAAAAGGGAAAATTTTATGACTGAGCAAATGTTCGGTTTCTATTAAAATGCTCCGAAGCAGCAATCCAAGAATTGAAGCTTTTTCAAATAAACACAAACAAAGTACAGTGCTGTACGTTCTCTGTTACTTTTTTATAGAATTATAAAATATTTTTTTATGATACATAACATGAATATTAGCGAACTCGAAATATAGTTAAATATAGCCCTCTGTTCGGTTTCAGCGATGACAGCTTAACATATGTGTCAAAATACTTTATTTATTTAGTGCTATTAGAATTCCAGAATAACACAGTAGATTTAATTTTGAATATATTTCATATCCCAAAAGTTGAATCTAATATTAATTTGCTTAGGAAAGTTATCAAACACTAATGTTTCATAAATGTTAGAAAATTTAATAAATTATTGGCAATGACAGTCTAACACAGCATATAGGTTTCGCCACAAAATATATATAGATAAGCTAAGTATTCCGCCCTAACCAAAATGTTTAAATCTGCAGGCAATAAAGCATGGCTTAAAATATAACGAAAATATTAATACTTAATGAACTTGTGTTAGACTAAATACCCCATTAAGGAGAAAATACTGGCGATCAAAATTTTTCCAGGGCTTCTCAATCGTTTTGAAACTGCCGTACGGTTGTTGTCTGGCGCTTTATTTCTGGATCATATTCTAGTCTAGAGCATAAAAACTATTTTTCGCAAATTTTTCTAAATGGCCTGGTATGTAAACACGGAAAGAGAGAAGTTCTTATTTCCTTAAATACTGGTCTAAGTTGTGTTGTGGCCAAATATTTCTCATTTTGGTGTAATAATATTTCTTGTTTGTGCCTGATATTTCCTTTGATAATGACCTGGATTTAAACCTAAAAATATAAAGTTGACAGTTATATCAATGTAGACAACAAAAGTGTAAGTATGGTGGATGGTGTTTTATAGTTGAATATTACAGAGTTTCAAACAAACTGCAGAATTAGATAAAAAGCCCTTGTGTCGTTTTATCCTCTGTTCCCACGGAAATTCCGTAAAAAATCTATATATACACTCAACAAGGAGCTTGTTTTTATATAAAACTTAATATAAAGCTTCTAACTATAAAGCTTCTTGCCAGTTCTTCTTCACTAAAGTTTTTCCGAACTGGAGGTAGAGTCATGTTTTATTTGACGTCAATAAGAACAAGTAATTGTCAATGTTTAGAAAGACATATTTCATTTCATTTCATGGTATATAAAAGTCGAAATAAATAGTTATTTTGCTTTAGTACATCTATTTTATGTATTTTACCGTGAAACTTTCTATAAAAACATTAACAGTTCAGCAATCTCAAGACATGTTGAGAATCACTGGCATCGGTCTATTACGTCGGCCATAGCAGAAAATGATACTGGATTAGTCAAAAAGACACTACACGTGGTGGTCACCACCTAATAAAATGAAAATAGCATAAATCATGAAAAGTTGTAAAATGTCATAAAATGTTTTTGCAAGAGTTAAGTTATCCTACATTTGAAATTAAGGCCCCAATATAAGAAACATCCTCATTAAAATTCAACATACTTCTGAAATATACATTTTTGTCATTACATAATTTACAAAAAATTCAATGTTTTTCCTTGTCTCTTTATAAATCACAGTGGCCTTTCTTTACTAGAATTTTCTTCCATATTTCCTCGACAAACTTGCATGCGTACTTTTTAAATATCTAACAAGACCTAAAAACGCCTCGGTAAGTAATGAAAATAATTGTAATTTTAATGGGCTGACGACAAGATATTGATTTGAAATTAAAATGTACTGCATTTGACATCGGAACAAAACATTTATTCAATTCACATTGTTATTCATCCAAAACTCGGAGCAATCTAGAAACGAAGTTTTTAAAATTTTTCGAAACATTGTTTCTAAAATGCAATCACTTTTGTGTTTCGAGAATTCCCCACTTTTTGTCGAGGTGTCGAAACTAAGTAGACACAGTGACTTAGTTTGTTACTAGAGAAGAAACGTAAATTAGTAACTGTTTCTACTCTGCGACCGAAATGGTTGTATGGGTAAAGAGCATTTTTATTTTTTTCTCAAAACTTTCTGAATGTCCCACGTACAACATTTTTTTCATCCCTTTAATCCTCGTAGAAACTAAAAATAATATGCGTAAATAAATGCCTGTCAATGATGTATCTATTCACTCTACACTTGAAAGCTCCAGGGTTATATTTGTCTGGAAAAACAGACGCAGGCAAATCGTTCCACTCTTTGGCAACACGAACCAAAAATGAGCTATCGAACCGTTTAGTTCGTCTCTTGGGCACGCTAACTACAAACGGGTGAAACTTCTGTCTGCGTCTGGTTGATCGGTGGAGAAAGGGGGAAGGTTCGATCAGCTGGAAAAGAGCATTTGCACACTCTCTTAAGTTAAGACTAGCAACTTTTCGACGATGTTCGAGACTTTGCAGTCTCGAAGAAGTAAATTTGTCGTCACTTATGAGTCTACGGGCCCTTCGGTCGACAGAATCCAACGCTTCAAGATGGTACTTAGCGGAATCATGCCAAAGATGGCTGCAGTACTCCATACAGGATCGAACCTGGGCTGTGTACAGGTTGAGCAACTGTTCGGCGTTGAAGTACCGCCGGACCTTTGCGATGATTCCCAATTTTTTGGAATCTGACTGTGCCATGGTTTCAATCTGTTGACCGAAATTAAGTTTCGACGTGATGGTCATGCCTAGAAGCCCTAGATGGTTTGTGATCGGTACAGATACACGTTGGAAAGTGGGCGTCATGTTGAATGTGCTCTTTTTACCGGAGAAGAGACACGCCCGGGTATTTGGAAGGGTTGAACTTGACAAGATTGGCTTCACCCCAATCGGAAACCCTACATAGTGTCAAATGAACTCGTTCGATCATCGACTCTCTCTGAAATTGGATCTGGTTTGGACTCGCTCGCGCATTGGACACATATCTCTCTACAACAGTGCTGTCATCAGCGAAACCAATAATGCCTTCCGATAAAAGAAGGTCATTAATGTGCAGCAGGAATAATGTTGCAGAGAGAACAGATCCCTGAGGTACGCCGGCGTTGATCGCCATTAGGTCCGATGAGAATCCATCGACGACAACTCAAATTGACCGTTCCTTCAGGAAATCAGAAATCCAGTCGAGAATTCCAGATGGTATGCCATACGCAGTAAGCTTGCTCAATAGGGCTTCGTGCCGTACCCGGTCAAAGGCCTTGGAGATATCTAAGGATACGGCTATTGCCTCTCCGTGCCCTTACAAGGCCATGCTCCATAGATGCGTGACGTACACTAGAAGGTCTCCTGTTGAACGACCTCCGCGGAAACCATATCGGTTGTCACTGAGGAGCTCATTGGTCTCTAGGTACGTCAGGAGACGATGGTTCAATACACGTTCCATAATTTTGCAAATTATGGAAGTGATTGCAATAGGTCTATAGTTGACTGGGTATAGTTGACGGTTCGAATGCCCTTTTTTGGTACGGGCTGTACGTTTGCAAATTTCCATGATTTTGGAACTTTTCCAGTCCTTAGAGAGAGTCGATATATGCGTGTCAAAACAGGAGACAACTCGGCTGCACAGTGCTTTAGAACCACTGCGGGAATGCCATCCGGACCACTGGCTTTGTTCAAGTCTAGATTTAGTAAGCATTTGAGTACTTCTTTCTGGTGAATTTGGACGGCCTCCATCTTGGGGCCCAATGGAGGCCCTTTTACCTTTGGAATCTAGAAGTGAACATTCCGCGATGAGATTTGCGAACAAGTCTGCTTTCTCTTTTGCGCTGTGGGCCAAAGACCCGTCAGGCCTCCTCAGTGGTGGCAGTGATGGGCGACAGAAGTTGATCTCAACCGACTTGGCAAGTGACCAGAAAGCTTTACTCCCCGTGGGATAGGATGCTAACTTGTTCCCGGTACGGCCAATGTGGTCGAAACGAGCGCTTCTGATCACCTTTTTGCAGGACTTGGCAGCAGCATTGTACGCCTGCTTATTAGCTGGGAGATCTATAGCTTTGCTTCTGCGAGCGCAAGCCCAGGCTTGGTATGCTTTCGCTTTTCAGCTAGGAGGCAATCAGCATTAAACCATGGGCGGGCTTTGGACTCCAGGGATACATCAGAGAACGGTATAAATTACTCCATACCTTGACATATTACGCTGGAGACAGCATCAGCACAGCATGATGGATTATCGGAAGTAAAGCAAGCTTGCCGCCAAGGATAAGAGGCGAAAAAGTGACGCATCTCATCCCAATCTGCTGACTTGAACCGCTATTCTCGCCTATTGCCTTTTGGGCTGGTATCGGTTGGCGAGTATTGCAACACAGATTTCACCAGACAGTGGTCGGATGTCCCTAATGGCGGATATACGGACACCGAGTATCTGTCTGGATCAGTTGTCAGCAGAAGGTCCAAGCAATACGCAGTATGGTCAACAACGTCAGGAATGCGCGTAGGTTCGTGGACGAGCTGTGAGAGACCATGAGTTACTGCAAACCGATAGGTTTCTCTGCCAGCGTGGTCGGTGTCCTTAAAAGGTACAGCTACTCTCCATGGTGGGCATTAAAGTCCAAGGAACACCAACTGCGCAGAAGGATAGCGTCGTTGGAACTTATCTGCAGTATCACTAAGATATTCAATAAGTCAAGTTGTCTCCTGAGCTCCCGTGTGTGATCGGTAAATACTGGCGTATACAATTCGGTCCAGGCTAGTATCTACATAGACCCATAAAACAGAAAAACCCGGAACTCCAAGTATCGGAGACGCCGACAACAGATCTCGTCTCTGACATACACGCACACGCCCGCATTGTGGTGAAATTTGGTCTCTAGGATATAACCTGGGTAATGCAGGTATGCCAGATCCGAACGATCACAGATCTGCGTCTCTGTCAGAAAGAATAAATGTCGGCCTCTCTGTCTCAAGGTGGTGGAGGACATCGTTGAGATTTGAGTGCACTCCTCGGATGTTAGAGAAGTGTACTTTTAAGGAGAGGGAGTGCATCCGCTGTCGGCACTTATTTTTCTTTTTGGACTTTTCCATTATGTTGTTGGTAGGGTGAATAGGGGAGAGGAATAGAAGTTGAGTAAAGCGCAACGTTTGGAACCAAGCAACTCGAGTGGTCAGATCCACTGGTGGGAGACTCACATGGAGATTACGGGGACGCCCAAAACCCCCCGGGGATCGCCATCGGGCCCTCTCCATCCGCTCGCCAACCGGCACGATGGAGCAATCCCGGGATTTTACACAGGCGGCGGGGCAGCCTTTCACGAATGGCTATAGTTGGGCCCCCTACAACCTGCGGTCGGCCAGCGGTGCACCGTTTCTTTGGATCCCGCTGCCGTCCAGAATGAACCACCCGGTGCATCATAACCCTTCGAGTTCAAACGTCTCTCATACGTTGCCCAATTACTCGGACCTATTCTCCTCCAATGGCTACTCAAGACATCATGCCGGAACGTGACTAGGTCACTTGGCGGCATGGCTTTGTCTAGAGGGTGGTTGCAAGCCGCGGTCGAAACCTACCACCTGCAAAATGGTTATCCCGCCATTCATCAGTCGCCAGAGCCTCGTCCGCTGTCCGACAGGGTGCACCACGGGCAGGTGAGGTTGGCATTTGAAGAGTCTTGATGGTTGGCGACTCCCCCTTACACCCTATATCTACTTTGAATTATTTCTCTCAATCTGCTTTTCTAAGATAGAACTGAATTTTAAAATCTCTCGTAACATCTTTATTTAACAAGCTTGTAGCGGTCCGACTGTAAAATCGGCATTAAAGTAAATAACTGGAGTTAAATAGCTCTGCTCCATAAGCAATGCACGTAATAACAAGCTGGGAAACATAAATAAGAGCTAAACAATTTACCTACGTAAGGGGTGTTGCATGGTGAGACAATGTTAGTACTACATGGTTAGAAGAAAACTTTAAAAGTACTTCAAAATAAAAAAAATGAGCATATTATCGTATCGAGCGTATCAATCTTAAGAAATATATATGAAATATCTCACAATCTTAATCAAAAACAACTATGGTTAATGCTGTAAATGGGCACGGATGCCTCTATCAGGTAAGCCTGAGGCGCCAGCTTTGTCCAAGGTATAACAAAAAACAATTGTTTTTTTTTTCAGCATTAATCATAGTTGTTTTTTTATCAGTTCATTAATTATGCATTGGCGACGGTAGGTTTAGGTTGGAATAGCTTTTGTTCCAGTAATCACGCTGGCGGATCCTTTCCTTTGACTGAAACACAACCACGTAAACGTGGTTATTATGGCAAGTAAAATAGGAAAGGCTGTAGTACTGCCCCCCCCAGACGAGATCTAAACAAAAGAACTCTACTACCACTTAAAATTAGCTTTACTTACAACTTACAAATTAGAATGCAAATTGAAATTCAAACATAATTTTTAAATTTTTTGCAATTATTCTATTCAATTATTATTATACCAGCAGCTCGGAAAACCTTCATGACGAAGAACTGGCAATAACGTAAACCAATCTTGGAAGTCAAACCAACTTCTAATTGTTGTATGAATTTGAAACTTTGGAAAGTATGTTACATTGAAGACACTACAATAATTTGGTAACTTCGAGCTGGGCTGATGCTGGAACGATGATAGAACGATAATAGACAGGAGGTGGGAAGTGGGACTCTTCAATAGCTTATAATTAACTCTTCGAGATTGTGCTCATTTTGATTTGCATTAACTAGTCGTTTATACTTTATGTATATGTATATATTTTATTTAGTGTCTAAGTAATGAGGATGCGTATTAATTTACACTACAGTATTATTAGTTTCTTTAAACTACATATAGTTTATATAATATGTGCAACTTAGGAATTGTAAGCAAGTGAGCTTTAAATATTGAATACAATCATTGTCATAAAAAATAATTTACAAATTCGATCGCTTATAACTGTTACTTATAACTTTCACTCCTCTCTTTACGTACTCTTTTGACAACCTAAAATATAATAGTGCAAAAGGAAGATACAATTCAATACTTACTTTATTATGTTTTAATGATTTAGAAAAGTAAGAATAGGAAATAAAAGGTAATTAACTTCAAACTGCATTGTAAATAGTTCATTCAACATAAAAAAAATTCAACTCTGCAGCATAAAAGGAAATAATAACTTCTAATACAGCAAGCATAAATAACCATACGAAACAAAAATACATGAGAATTAAATCGAATTATTCAAAAATCGCCAACCCCGGCAGTGTAACCACTCACCCCAATGTACTTATAACAATGTTCAATATACAAGCCGCAGCGACGTGACGCGAATCCCGCCTCGCTTGCTTTACGATGCGATGACGGTATCGTATTGCTTCTAAGTCTGAGAGCAGATGTAAGCCTCCCTTAACATAGGTTATTGTGCAGGGATCATCTAAAGATAAAAGTCTGTGTTCTAGACGGTTTTTAAACTGTATGTAAGTATTTATTTATAAATAAACAGAGTCAAATCAGGGGCACTTACAAATTAACCTTTAGGATTACAGGTTTAGGACTTTTTTAAATTATAATCATAGACGGCAAACGAGCACGAAACCTACCATATGGTTATTGGAATCCGCACCCATTATTAATCGTAGGCGTTTTGTTTATTAATGGTGATAGTTATTACATCGGCTAAACGCATTTCTGACCGTAGGCTGCAGTTGGAGTTGCCTTTGTTCCAGATTTGCTGTTCCCTTTTACCACGAAAACGTGATTGTTATGGAGATAATTCGACTACTACTAACAAGAAAAGATATCGACTCATTTTAAACTATTTCTTCAGAAATAATTCCACCGACCTCACAGGCCAGAATACTGTTTTTTTTTGTTAAAAATTTTACCTTATTGTAATTGGCAAAGTGGCTAAAAGGTTTTGAATTACAGCGTTGGAACGCGTTTGACATCCGTAACGCGAACTGCCTTTGAATCGAGACGTTCATATTTCAAACGCCCCGTAACTTATAAGCAGGAGATTTATCTCTAAAATACGCGGTTGAAAATTACTATTGATTGATTTTTTTCGATAACAAGAATCAAAGCAAAATTTGTTTTTAGCTGTCCTTAAAAATATAGATGTTACCTTTGTAAAAAAAACCTTGTTTTATGTATAGAAAAACAAAACATACATACAAATTTAAGTAGAGAACACGCTATGTTTTTGATCCAGGAAAGCTTGCGTTAAAAGCTGTTTGATGGATCAAATTGTATTTTCCACTTTTCCCGTTAAATGCTTCTACAGTGGAATTAAAAGCTCTAAATTCGTTTATTTGTAGTCTTTCAACTCTGGATAAATTTTGTAAAAACTTTTTCTCAGCGATCTTTTCTTGCAGTTTTGTAGAACTCTTGAAAAACCTTATTATATTATTATAAGTTGTCAACTTTTGTTCAAATACAATAAGGTTTTTCAAGCACAAAGTCAAGCAACTCAAAATTTTCTTTATTTTTTATTCGATTGCTGGTAATTAATCATGCAACCTACAAAAAAAGAAAAATATATGTTCAGAAGCGAAACCGAAGCCCCAGAATATCATATAAAATATGTTCACACGTAATAAAAACGTACTAGCAATTGCATGAAACAGTGTCCACCTAACAAATCCTTTCAAATCCAAAGATCGCTGCCGTACTGTAAAAGGTAATAAGGCAATTTTCTTCGGAAATCCCAAAATGTAATAATGTGCCGAAATCGATTTGTAAATTTACACATATTGTGTTGTGATCGCGGGGGAAACGCTCTGCGAATAACAATTTTAATGTGTTTGTTCATATCTTTAACTGTATGTACAGTTAAGTTCAAGTATCATTTGGGTAACAAAACTTGATTTCTGGAAATAAAAAGGATTTTGCTCATTCAGGGTCAATGCTTGTTTTTTTGTAAGAATACCGAAATAAAGAACTTAAGCATTTTAATTTTTTGGTGGTAGTTTTGGGGCTTTTACATTTAAATTAGATGGGTTCTTCTTCGATGCGTCCAAAATTTCTTTTTACTGCGTCACTTCCCATCAGGTGTGATTAAAAATAACGCAGATCGGAGGATTAGATGATTGTTCATGGTTCCCTAGTTCGCTGAGTGGTCATCCATAACACGAACCCCGGTTACTTTGAGGTGGCACAGTTGGTGTTGATTATAATTTTTATTATAATTTTATTTATGATATTTAATAGTGGATTTTTATGTTGCCACCAGATACAAAGCAATATCTGCATTTATGGACTGTACTAATTAATACATGATTAATTAGTACAGTCCTTGTTGAAATTAGGTTCTTCTTGGTCTTCTGATCTTTTTGCCTTTTATCTGAAATATAAATGAGTTTTCATGAAATAATTTTAAAAAACCTAGTGTAGTAGCCACCTAAATATCTTAAAAAGATCAAAAACTTGATATCTTATTTATCGAAGGTTCATTATACGAAATGTTATATCCACATCAAATAATATTTATCCTCGAAGGAATTATTGTGGGGTAAAATTCCTGCTCATTAACTGCGATAGGTGTATTCTCAGAAAAAGCCCTGGAGTCTGTATTTTAATGCCATTGTGATATCAAGGAAAATATAACTTTTTCTTAGAACGGTTAGTATAAGAGCTAAGAAAATAAATTCATCAAACACTTGATTACCAAAATTATATCTAGGTATGCGCAGAAGGGCTTATCATTGTATATTCTCATAGAAATAATGCATTTTTTGCCCTGGAGAAACACCAACTGCATGGCCCCATAGTAAGCAGAGCTTCTGTTATGGATAATATACAGTGAACAGGCGTGGAACCCAGAATAAAGATAATATATATATCTATTCAACCATTACCCGAGAACAAACATCTGTGTTCATAACAAATGTATGCCCCGACAAAGACTCAAACCTGGGACCTCCCTCTGGCGCCGTTTATCGATAATAGCATATTTCAAATATGTTTCTAATTTTGAAAAAGCTATCGTTAGAAATCACATGCTGATTTCTACTATATCAATATTAAATAAGACTCGAGTCACAAGACATGAAAATGTATAATAATAATAATCTTTATTGTAATAGATTGTACAATTTTTTTTAAATTTATTATAATAATTTTAGGCTATACAATATTACCATACAAACAAAAGCTGTTGCTGCCGAACTAAGTCCTAGGACTTGTATCTCAGCGTACAGTGCTCTTCCTGTTAAATTAATTTAACAATTCGTCTGTGTGCCATTTTATATAAACTTAACTTAATAATTATATAATAATATATAAAAATATAATAATTAATACAGCTTAAATTTTATATAAAATCAACTGTAAGTATTAGTGTGTGTTTGTGTGTGAGTGAGTGTTTGTGTGTCTAATTTAAACTTAGTAAGGGATTTGATTTCGACTACCAGTATTATGCAAGTGCAATGAAAGATGTTGTATAATATGAATTTTAGTCACACGTTAAAATCAATTATGGAAAACGTAGTCTTGTTAGAATATAGTCATCGAAATGAGATTTTCGGTCTCATCACAGTTTTATGTTTAGTAACCAGTTTGTAACGATCTTCTTACATTCGAACCTCGATACGGGATGAACAGGAGTATACACTTATATTTACCGGAATTTCTACTCGATTTTATCATAAATAATATTATTTACCAAGTAACATTTATAATTTATTATTCTGACTTTTAGTAAAATTCTGTTCTTAATTAAAAACATAATATTGTTTTATTTGCCACATATCTATTTTTATTCGCTGGCTACGTCTTGGCAAACGGCGTATTCATATGTTCGATTTGTTTAGATTTACCAAGCATGTAAAGCAGGATTATTATAGAGACGCACGGCTAACTATTCAGACACCTCTTTAGATTCGCGATCCAAGCAGGAGTTAACTTCCAGTAGAAGGTTCTAATTCCGTGGAAAATCGTGATGTCTGCTGATGGCTGCTCAAAGCTTGGCTTGCTGCTTAATTAAAAAAGAAATACTGACATAAATACGGAAATGAATAATAGTCGTGTTGTCATCCATATCCGTAAAAAATGACAGTCATCCAGTTTGCTTGCTCTAGTAATAACTACAGCAAAATATGATTGTTCCCGAATAATCATTTTTCAATTTATTTTTCAATCTTCAATGTTGTAAAACCCCGAAAATAATCATTCTTTCAGTGACAAGTGGCTTTATAATTAAATTCTATATCATTATTAAATCACACATTTTATTTTCAAAATCATTCATTTGTTAGCATTTTCAGTATTAATCACACATTTTGTTTGCCTTTTAACACTTTTTTTACAACCCTGATCCTCGACTTGAACAAAAGCCACTTTACGACGAAATAAAACATCCTTGTGATATTTATGTACATCAGGACTTTAAATTATAAAACATTCGATGCTTTTTGCTTTATCCCTTATATAATATGCAAATACGCTGGGAGTAGTACTGTTAGATGTACTTAAAAATTTAAATGTAACAAAACGGTAAGAATTAATCATTCTAATGTTTTCTCAAAGAAATGAACTTGAAATAAAGACGTTGCCAACAAGTGTACGGAATGGGGAATTTATTTGCATAATTCAGCGAACCTAAAATCCTTTGTCCGCAGCTTAGTGGATAATTTTATTCTGTGCAATAGAAAATGTTCATTGGAACTAAAATTGTTTCTGTAGACTAGAAAGACCCGAAGTTACGAAGTTTTAAAAACCTTAGTTTTGACATCAATTGGTTGTATTGCAAGAAGGAATTATTTGTTTTTAATAAGAAGTGGAACAATGATTGAGGGTTTCATTCATAATTTTTGTGGAAGTTTATCGATGTTTTAACCACTAGTTTGGTACAGGTTACCCTATGCTACGCCTGCTGCACTTCCTCCACAATGATTGTTTTGTTTATTTGAAGTAAGTATTGAAAGGGGAATCCACATTCTGCCCGTTCGTTTAGTAAGCATGATCTTGCATTACTACACGTTTATCTCGCGCAAAGCAATATGTAAGAGCACGCGTTTAGATGAAGCCATCCGCTGCAGATTTTTTTTTTTTTTTGGTTCCCCTCCACGGGAAGGGCAGGAGGACATAAAAAATGCTCTGACGCATACTCCGCGCGCGCGATCGGAGTTATGTGGGACTCGTCCCGACGCCTACCAGAACCATACCCACTAAAAAACCCCTGTCGGCTCGTGCATTTTTGCCACTCAGCCTTCATCTGAGCGACGGCCAATTGGAGAAAGAGGCCGCGCCAGCGGGGCCCTTAAGGGGTCACCCGCTGAGATTCACATAGCACTGAAGGTGCTCAAAAATGAAAAGTAAAAATAAAAACATTAAAAATGAAAAATAAAAATTGCATTAATTCGGATTTACGTTAGAATTAGAATTTACGTTAGAATTAGGATTTGCGGCCTGAAGGGCCTCGAGAGCTAAAGTTAACTGCGTAGGTTCGCCCGTGTGCGCGTTTCTCGGCCTAGCGACTTTGAATTTCGAATCTAACACAGGAGCAGTATATGAGACTGAATCTCGAACAAGATGATTGGGATGGGATTCGGCGCGTTTGAAGAACGATTCTGAGAGTGTTTTGAGGTGCTGTTGCACTGTAGGTAGTTCAAGATCTCTGTGCAGGTCCACGTTGCGCACATACCAAGGTGCGTCTGTAGCCCTGCGGCAGAAGAGATTTTGAACTACCTGCAGCTTATACAGGACGGAGGGATTGGCGTGGGCAAAGACTGGCGAAGCATATGACATGACGGGTCTAACGCAGACCTTATAAACCGTACGTTTATTTCTAAAAGACATTTTACTTTTTCTACCTATCATACTATTTAAGCGGCTTAAGTAGAAACGCGCGAGTTTCGTTACTCTATCGACGTGTGGCTTGAAAGAAAGCGTCTGATCTAAGGTGACGCCTAAGTATTTGATACTGCGCTTCCAGGGGATGGGAATACCTAACATTCGAATGTGGGGATCGTTGCGGCGATTACGACGTTTGTGGTCGAATAGAATGGCAGAACTCTTTTCTGGGTTGACATCGATACGCCATTTTTGAAACCAAACACCGAGGGCGTTTACGGCCTTTTGGAGTCTGGTGATGTTATACGGGATCCTTTTAACTTTAGTGTAAAGGGCGGTATCGTCTGCAAAGAGGACGAGTTCGACGCCTTTCGGCGGGATGGGCATGTCATTAGTGTACACGGTGTACAGCAGACGGGCGAGGACTGAGCCTTGCGGGACTCCAGCCTTTATGGGACGAGGCGCGGAGAGCTTGCCTTCATGTTTGAATCGAAACGTACGGTCTTTAAGAAACGACGCGATTAATCTGACTAGGCGAACCGGTAAGCCTATTTTATAGAGTTTAAAAACGAGACCGCTGTGCCAGACTTTGTCGAATGCCTTGGCTACGTCAAAGAGAACCGCGATTGATTTTTTACGATGCGGATAGAATCCTTCGAGAATGTACTCGACGATTTGATGGACTTGCTGAGGGCAGGAGTGCTTAGCGCGAAAGCCGAACTGGTGGGGAATAATGAGAGGGTCGCCATCCGTTGGAAACAGATGGTTCCGCATTCGAGAGAGTATGACTCTTTCGAGAAGTTAAGACATTGCCTTGAGGAGGCTGAAGCCGAGAGTCACTCGATGTCCAATTTCTGCTCTGTACGTGAAACTATCACACCATGGGTGCTCCGAGCCTACCAGAGCCTTACCTACTAAAAAAGCCCCTGAATGACTCGTGCAATTTTTGCCTCACAGTCATCTGAGCGACGACCAATTGGAGAAAGAGGCCGCGCTAAGTTTTTTTTTGTTCCCCTCCTCGGAGAGTGCAGGAGGATAAAAAGATGCTCTGACGCATACTCCGCGTGCGCGATCGGAGTTATGTGGGACTCGCTCCGAGCGTACCAGAGCCCTACCCACTAAAAAACCCCCTGAATGACTCGTCAGTTTTTTGCCACACAACCTTCATCTGAACGACGGCCAATTGGATAAAGAAGGCGCGCTAGCGGGGCCCAAAAGCTGGGATTTACATAGCACTGAAGGTGCTCAAAATTAAATAAAAAATTGAATTAATTCGAATTTACATTAGAATTAGAAGTTGCGGCCTGAAAGGCTTCAAGATCTAGTGTTAGTTGCGTGGGTTCGCTCGTGTTCGCGTTTCTTGGTCTAGCGACTTTGAACTTCGAATCTAAGACAGGGGTGGTATAGGAGACTGAATCTCGAACTAAGTGATTGGGGTGGGTTTCGGAGCGTTTGAAAAACGATTCTGAGAGTGTTTTGAGGTGCTGTAGGTAGTTCAAGATCTCTGTGCAGGTCCACGTTACGCACCTACCAAGGTGCGTTTATGGCCCTGCGGCAGAAGAGATTTTGAACTACCTGCAGTTTGAGCAGGATGGAGGGTTTGGCGCGGGCAAAGATTGGCGAGGCATATGTCATGACGGGTCTAACGCAGGTCCTAAAAAGCGTACGTTTATTTCTGAAAGACATTTTACTTTTTCTACCTAACATAGGTACTATGTAGGCGGCCTAAGTAAAAACGTGCGAGTTTCGTTACTCTATCGGACCAGTCTCGGTCTGCGTGCGTTCTCGAGCGCACGTCGATCGCAGACGCCTTCCCGCTCTTTTAGCCCCCGCGCTAATTGAGCACCCAAATTTCATATTTGTTTACCGTATTAAGTTTCTAACGCCGTTTTCACGGCGGACAGTGGCTCGTTAACCGTACTTCTAATAAGTTTCTAACGCCGTTTTCACGGCGATCAGTGGCTTATTAACCGTACTTCGTGGAACGTGAGCTTCATCGACGGGAATTCGTTGTTCCAGGACTTCAAGTGCCGTGCTCGAGTGAGTTATCCGCTTCGTTCTCAACCGCCCTACTGCGTGTAGGGTGGTTTTAGGAAGTTAGTCATCGTTGTTAGGTTCATATATTGTCCCTCCCCAACCCCTCCGCAATGGCTTCCCTAAGCTCTGATGAGATTAGGACGAAGCTACTTGACAGTACCGGTGCTGAAGGCATGTTTTTAAATGCTGATAAATTTCGTTTCCTTGATTCTCTTATCCCGCATATCATGGCGTTAATTCCACCAATGGCCCCTCAGGCCACCCCGGTCCCCCAGACCCCTCTGGTCTCAGGCTCTCCAGCGTCCCCTTCCTCCAGTGACATGGAATGCGAAGTAGACGCCCCTCCGCGACGCAAACGCGCACCCGCGACCGAGTCATCCTCGGACGCCACCCCAACTGGCCCTGAGTCTCCCTCTTTCACGCTTGTTAAGAAGCGCTGTAAGAAGCGTTCGAAACAAGACCCGGCGCCCTCAACGCCCGTCCGCACACCCATTGCGGCGTCTTCAACGCCAGCTGCCCCGGTGTCTTCAACACCCGCTCCTGCCCCAACTTCTGTCAAGGCCAAGGTCCCACCACCCGTTTTCCTTCGGGAAAAGGGTAAATGGACGGAGGTCTCGACATTGTGCAATGAGCACAAGATCCACTACACCCGAGCGGTAAACTCGGGTGAATCTATTAAAATCACTGTCTCGGCGATAGATGATTTCCGAGCTTTGACTAAGCTCCTCACCGATAAGCAATATGCTTATCACACTTATGCTCTGTCAGAAGAGCGTAAGATCAGAGCGGTACTCAGGGGAGTCCCGTTTGAATTATCGAACGAGGCTATCCTGGAGAATCTGCAGTCCCAAGGCTTCCCGGCACTTGCGGTGCATAAAATGCACAGCAAGTACGGGAGGCAACACCCTCTCGCTTTGGTGGTTCTCGCCAACGTCCCCAAGTCCAGAGAAATCCTGAAAGGGGTTAGCTCTATTTGCGGCCTCTCTGGGATCTCAATCGAGGCACCTCATCGCAGCGGTCATCCCGGCCAGTGCCACCGGTGCCAGTTGTACGGGCACGCGGCGGCCAACTGCCGCGCACCGCCCAGGTGCGTCAAGTGCCTGGTCCCGCACTTCACTAAGGAGTGCAATCGCACTCCTGAAACTCCCTCTCCTCCCGATTGCGTGCTTTGTGGCCAGTCCGGCCACACCGCAAATTACAGGGGCTGCCCTCGTGCACCCCGTTGTATGCGCTCCAATTCCAAGAGGGCGGCACCCAAACAGGCTCCGCGCCTTTCCCAAGAAAACTTTCCGCCGCTGCGTAGCCGGGTTCCTCCGGCTGCTAAGCCTACACAATCCAGGCCTGCCCCAGAAAACTGAAGGCAGCGCCCCGCATCGAATCCCATCCCGGCTCCTCGCCCATCCAATATCACTCCTCAATCCTCCGTAGCAGACGATATGCGTATCGTCTGCGACGCTATAAAAAATGTCGATGTTAGTGAAATCGCAGTCTTAGCCCGTAAACTTAGGGCTTCACGTACTCCGACAGAGCGTTTGCTAGCTCTGGCGGAGCATAGTTCCCTTCTCAATTCATTGTAGGTTCATTTAAATGAATTGATCCCTAAATCATGCTTCGGCCGACCTCTGCCCAGCCCCGGCTTCACCGGAGGCTGCCCAGAACGGCCACCAACTCATGTCCCTTTGAGCACCTTCAGTGCAACTTTCACTACAGGCGGAAGACCCGCTAGAGGGTCTCTGCCAGCGCGCCCAACTTCCCGACGGGTGTCGCTTCCGATGAAGGCTAACGGTAATAACTACAGCCAACAGGTGGTTTTGAAGTGGGTAGGTGCCATTCTGGTGAGTCCCACATAACCCCCCCGCAGAGGAATTTACCTGCGGGCGGGTATGCATGACGCATCTTCCACCTCCCTCCCGCGAGGGTGCCTCGGCAGCAAAAAAAAAAAAAAAATTACTCTATCGACGTGAGGTTTGAAACAAAGCGTCTGGTCTAAGGTGACTCCTAAATATTTGGTATTGCGCTTCCAGGGGATGGGAAGCGCAATACCATGTTTGAATCGAAACGTACGGTCTTTGAGAAACGATGCGATTATTTTAACTAGGCGATCCGGTAAGCCTATTTTGTAGAGTTTATAGACGAGACCGCTGTGCCATACTTTATCGAAAGCCTTGGCTACGTCAAAGAAAACTGCGACCCTTTTAAAACACCGCGGGTAGAAGCCGTCGAGTATGTACTCGACGATTCGATGGACTGGCTGAAGGCAGGAGTGCTTAGCGCAAAAATCGAACTGATGGGGAATAATGAGAGGATCGCCATCCGTTGGAAACACATGGTTCCGCATTCGAGAGAGTATGACTCTCTCGAGAAGTTTAGACATGTCCTTGAGGAGGCTAATGGGTCTATGATTAGCTGGGACCTTCAGAGGTTTACCTGGCTTGGGAATGCCCATGAATGTCGTTTTTTTCCAAGCTTTTGGAAAGTAGCTAAGGTCGAAGCAGGCATTGAATATAACAGCTAACAAGGTAAGCACCTGTTGAGGCAGGTGCTTAAGTGCGTGGTTGGAAATGCCATCTGCACCTTGAGCCTTTTTGGAGTTTTGACTTCTAATGCGAAGCGAGATTTCATCATTAGAGACTGTGAGGGGGTCGGCGGTGATGGGGAGAGAGTATCTGCGGAGGACTTCATCCTCCACCGCCTGGATGTTGGAGGGATTCGCGGGTTGCGTGCTGGGCGAGCATTGAGTGACAATGATGTCAGCGAAGCATTCGGCTTTCTCTTCGACTTCGAAGGCGATAGAGCCATCGGGACGATTGAGAGGAGGGACGTGAGAGGCGGCGTCTACGCGTAAGGCTTGGGCCATACTATAATACGCTTGGTGGGACGGGGAGATATTCGCCATGAGATTGTTCATCTGAGCGTCTCGGAGTTCGGCGAGGCATGACCTAATTTTACGTGGGATAGAGCTTGGCTCTCCCGACCGCCGCGTTCTTAGCTTTAATGATATTGCTAACGGCTAAGGGGAGCGTGGGTTTGTCTTACTTAGCAATCTTTTCGTTATCACTGATGGCTGAGTTGATAGAATAATAATAATAATAATAATAATCCCCAGACAACGACACCAACTGTATGGCCCCAAAGTAAGCAGAGCTTGTGTTATGGATGACCATACAGAATCAGTGAGAGAATTGACTAATGAATCTATTTTATTGGGGCTATCTAACTGATCGGGCTTGATCGCGAGCGGAGACTTCGGGGCCTCTAAGGCTGAAACTAACGTATTTTTTACAGCTTTACCAGTTGGTAAAGGTCTTAGGAGAGGTGACGTTATCGTAAGGCGGTCCTAGCACGAGGGAGATGGGGCGGTGGTCAGAGCCTAGGTCATCGAGCGGTTCCATAGACCTGACATCGAGGTTGATTCGCTTGACAATTGCAAAATTGAGGTTCTCAGGAGAGTTGTTATAGTGAGTGGGAGTGATGGGAGAGATGACGTCTAAGTCGAGTAAGTTGGTGATATTAAGGAGATTGATACCGCTGGTGTTGGTCGATAGGCACGTCCAGTATGTCAGTCAGTATGATGGAACGGCCGAGGGCGAGAATGGCTTCAAAGTCGCTACGGATAGGTCTGGTTGCACTAGGTATGTAGATTGAAGCTATGATGATGGTCGGATGACCAGTCATAGCCAATCTACACCAAGTGGCTTCCATGTTGAGGAGAAGAGGGGTAGGGAGAGGACAGCAATGGAATCCTCTTTTGTAATAAATAGCAGTGTCGCCGAAACCGTTGGAGTTGGGCCTATCGTTACGGGTGAACGCGTACTTGGGACAAGCGAATCCCCTGGTGCAGTTTGGAGTAATCCGTGTCTCTTGGAGAAGCAATAAGTCTGGCTCGTTGTTCTGAAGGAACAGTTTGAGCTTAGGGAGATTATTACTAATGCTACGAGCGTTGAATGAAACTAGGGATAAAGCCCTTGGGTTTAATACGACCGGACGTAGGATTAACAAGTCTAGACATTGTTTTTATTTAAAGAATTTATACTAAGTAAATAATTTACACCGAAATAAATAGCGAGTGATGCTCGGCTAACGCGAAGAGACGCTCTTGAGGAGAGCGGGTGGCTCACAGTTTACGTGCGAGTACGGAAATTTCCCTAATGTCGACGTTCTTAATAACGTCGAACACGGTCTTCATATCCTCAGCCAACGACGGCTGAGGTTGAGAAGACGGAGCGGGAGCTGCGGGAGCTGGGATAGGACGGGAAGGTGGAGCTGGAGCGGCCGGACGCTGTCTCCAGGAGAGAGCCAGCGTCGGCGTCGGCTGCACGGGCTTTGCTTCCGGGGGAGCCCGGTTACGCAACGGCGGGAAGTTATCGGGAGTGAGCGGCGACGCCGGTTTAAGCACGGCCCTCTTAGCTGAGGAGCGCGGAGTGCGCGGGCAACCCCTGTAGTTAGCTGTGTGGCCGGACTGGCCGCACAGCACAAAGGCAGGTGGGGAAGTGGATTCGGGAGTGCCAGTGCACTCCTTTGTTATATGTCGATCCAGGCACTTAACGCACCTGGGGGGAGCTGAGCAGTTAGCCGCTGCGTGGCCATAGAGCTGGCAACGGTAGCACTGCCCAGGGTGACCGCGGGGGTTGGGACGCTCGACGGAGATATTCGAAAGACCGCAGATTGTGCGAGCCTCTCTGAAGATCTCCCTCAAGTTGGGAGTGTTGGTAAAACGCCTACCGTGGTTGCAGTGCATCTTGTGCACTGCTTCAGCTGGGAAACCCTGGGACTTAAGGTCCTCGAGGATTTCATTGTTCGCGAGCTCGAATGGGACGCCCCGTAATACTGCGCGGATCTTACGCTCCTCCGGAAGGGCGTAGGTGTGTTACGCGACTTGTTTTATTGAAAGTAACCTAATGAACTCGAGGAAGTTGACGATAGTCGCGACCTGGATTTTGATTGAATCGCCTGCGTTGGTTGCTTTTACATAATAAATTTTTTGCTCTTTGCAAAGATTAGATACCGCGGTCCATCGCGCTTTCTCGCGAAGGAAGACGGGCGGAGGGAGCTAAGGCTTAAATGGGACGGGGGCGCAGCGCGTTGCTGACTTGGACGGGGCCGATGTGGTCGCGGTCACTTGTTGTGACACTAACGGCGCGGGGGCAGGTGTTGAAGACACCGGGGATGGCTCGGATATTGAGGATACCGAGGCTTTCTTCGAGCGTTTCTTAGAGCGTTTGGCAACTAACTGGAACGCGGGCTCAGGAGAGCCGGTTAAGGTGACGGCATCTGACGACGAATCAGACGCGGGTTCGGTGTCGCTCCCGGGAGCAGTACGCTTGTGACGCGATGCGCGAGAGGATGTGACCGATGCACAGTTCATCTCGGATGGCACGGGAGACGCGGGAGAGCTATAGACCTGAGGGGTCTAGGCATTGGCGGCCTAAGGGGCCGGGGACGCAATAGTTGCGTGTAAGGCCTGCGTTAGTACGTCATCGGAAATGGAGGCGCCAGACGCAACGAGCGCCTGGGCGAACGACCTAGCAAAGTTTACTAAGCTCTGTTGGTCCATTGGAGGGCTTGGGACTACAATATATAATATATAAATATATAATAATGCCTAGGTTCCCTAACAACCTAGCACCTAAACCTAACTACCCACGGTAGGGGGGCTGGGGACGACGCGAAGTGGAGCCCCTAATTCGGACAGCACAGTACCGTCACGCTGGGAAAGGCCCAAGTGCAATGGGATTGGGTCTGCTGGTTTCTTCTTAGCCTGAAGGGCCTCGAAGCGCACCGGGGCAACGCTCGTAGGCTCAGTTGTCACCGTTAAGTATCCACCTGCTTAACGCGAGTCTACTACGGAGTGTGTTTTCAATAAATTGACAACAAAAACCGGCCATAGATCTGACGAGGTTGGGTTGCACTGAAAGTGCGGGATTGACTACGTTACGACCGGCCGAAGCCGGCCGCAGAACGAGTCTCTGACTACGTAACAAGCGCCAAGCGTCAAGTGCGTAGCGAGAAAATCAACCCGAGCCTTGCGAACTACTATCGAATTTAATCGACCGTAGTAAGCTCAACTGTGTTGTAGCTGCGAGACTGACTTAGTTACAGCCGGTCGAAACCGGCCGCAGTGAAAGTGCTAAACAGGCGTATCTCAAGTCGTTGAGGACGAAGCGAGATATTATACGAATCTCAGCGTATGAGTATTGCTACGAATTGTCGTCGTGAGACGACAATCGTGACTCAACGGCTGGTGCGACCGCGAACACGTCCGAGCGGGGCCGGACGCAGAACGGATCTGGGATTGGCGTTTGAGTATTGATACAAAGGAAGTCATGAGACAACAATCGTGACTCGGCAGCTGGGAGCGACCGTCAACACGTCCGAACGGGTCCGGACGCAGATCGGGTCTGTGTCGGCCGCGCTAATCTAAATGTCATACTTTATATAATATCCCCGCCAGCCTCAATAATTCCACTGCAGGGTTGTTGGCCTCGCTTAAATAAGGGTATGGTTCCAGGCAATTTATAGTCCACCACGCTTGCCAGCTGCTTGACACATAGCTTTGAAATAATTTCTTAGATATATCGGTTTCCACGCGATTTTTTCTTGCGCCTTTTGAGCGTATCCCTCACAGTGGATTCACTTAATATAAATTAAAATTGTGCATGCGTGCGTTCTCGAGCGCACGTCGATCGCAGACGCCTTCCCGCTCTTTTAGCCCCCACGCTAATTGAGCACCCAAATTTCATTGGTTGTTGTCGTAATATATAATTTCATAGTTGTTTACCGCATTAAGTTTCTAACGCCGTTTTCACGGCGGACAGTGGCTCGTTAACCGTACTTCTAATAAGTTTCTAACGCCGTTTTCACGGCGATCAGTGGCTTGTTAACCGTACTTCGTGGAACGTGAGCTTCGTCGACGGGAATTCGTTGTTCCAGGACTTCAAGTGCCGTGTTCGAGTAAGTTATCCGCGTCGTTCTCAACCGCCCTACTGCGTGTAGGGTGGTTTTAGGAAGTTAGTCATCGTTGTTAGGTTCATATATTGTCCCTCCCCAACCCCTCCGCAATGGCTTCCCTAAGCTTTGACGAGTTTAGGAAGAAGTTAATTGAAAGTACTGAAGGCATGTCTTTAAATGCTGATAAGTACCGTTTTTTAGATTCCCTTATCCCTAATCTCATGACATTAATGTCCACAATGGCCCCTCAGGCCACCCCAGTTCCCCAGACCCCCCAGGTCTTAGGCCCTCCCGCGTCCTCTTCCTCCAGTGACATGGAGTGCGAAGTAGACGCCCCTCCGCGCCGCAAGCGCGTACCCGCGACCTAGTCATCCTCGGACGCCACCCCAATTGGCCCTGAGTCTCCCTCTTTTACGCTTGTTAAGAAGCGCTCTAAGAAGCGTTCGAAACAAGACCCGGCGCCCTCGACGCCCGTCCCTACACCCCCTGCGGCGTCTTCAACGCCAGCTGTCCCGTTGTCTTCAACACCCGCTCCGGCCCCAACTTCTGTCAAGGCCAAGGTCCCACCACCCGTTTCCCTTCGGGAAAAGGGTAAATGGACTGAGGTCTCGACATTGTGCAATGAGCACAAAATCCATTACATCCGAGCAGCCAACTCGGGTGAATCTATTAAAATCTTAGGCTCGTCAATAGACGACTTTCGTGCTTTAACAAAGCTCCTCACCGATAAGCAATATGCTTATCACACTTATGCTCTGTCAGAAGAGCGTAAGATCAGAGCGGTACTCAGGGGAGTCCCGTTCGAATTATCGAACGAGGCTATCCTGGAGGATCTGCAGGCCCAAGGCTTCCCGGCACGCGCGGTGCATGAAATGCACAGCAAGTACGGGAGACAACACCCTCTCGCTTTGGTGGTTCTCGCCAACGTCCCCAAGTCCAGGGAGATCCTCAAAGGGGTCAGCACTATATGCGGCCTCTCTGGGATCTCGATCGAGGCGCCTCATCGCCGCGGTCATCCCGGCCAGTGCCATCGGTGCCAGTTGTACGGGCACGCGGCGGCCAACTGCCGCGCACCGCCCAGGTGCGTCAAGTGCCTAGTCCCGCACTTCACTAAGGAGTGCAATCGCACTCCTGAAACTCCCTCTCCTCCCGATTGCGTGCTTTGTGGCCAGTCCGGCCACACCGCAAATTACAAGGGCTGCCCTCGTGCACCCCGTTGCATGCGCTCCAATTTCAAGAAGGCGGGACCCAAACAAGCCCCGCGTCTTTCTCAAGAAAACTTTCCTCCGCTGCGTAGCCGGGTTCCTCCGGCTGCAAAGCCCACACAGTCTAGGCCTGCCCCAGAAAACTGGAGGCAGCGCCCCGCATCGAATCTTATCCCAGCTCCTCGCCCATACAAACCCACTCCTCAATCCTCCGTAGCAGACGATATGCGTATCGTCTGCGACGCTATAAAAAATGTCGATGTTAGTGAAATCGCAGTCTTAGCCCGTAAACTTAGGGCTTCACGTACTCCGACAGAGCGTTTGCTAGCTCTGGCGGAGCATAGTTCCCTTCTCAATTCATTGTAGGTTCATTTAAATGAATTGATCCCTAAATCATGCTTCGACCGACCTCTGCCCAGCCCCGGCTTCACCGGAGGCTGCCCAGAACGGCCACCAACTCATGTCCCTTTGAGCACCTTCAGTGCAACTTTCACTACAGGCGGAAGACCCGCTAGCGGGTCTCCGCCAGCGCGCCCAACTTCCCGACGGGTGTCGCTGCCGATGAAGGCTAACGGTAATAACTACAGCCAACAGGTGGTTTTTAGAGGGTAGGTGCCATTCTGGTGAGTCCCACATAACCCCCCCGCAGAGGAATTTACCTGCGGGCGGGTATGCATGACGCATCTTCCACCTCCCTCCCGCGAGGGTGCCTCGGCAGCAAAAAAAAAAAAAAAAAGAAATTTAAGTGATTGATTCTCACATGTAGTCAGTGAAGTTCTCGTGTTGTTTAAATTTTTTTTTTACACAGTTAAGCATTGTGATTCTTGTAAAATAATATACTTTTGACTTTAGGTTTGCTCCTAAAGTGGAATAAATAATCCTTTCCCCCAATTAGGAAAGTTCAGGAATTAATATTAAAGTGACACTACTCCTTGTTACAAGTTTAACGGTGGCATAAACGTCTTTGAACCCTTAAATAAAAATAAAACTTTTGATGATTTTAACATTTTAATTATTCTTTAAATGTATAATTTTAGCTTTCTTGGTCTATGCATAGTCCTTAACCAAATATTTTAATTTATTTCTAAAAATACAATGTAAATAGTCGCTGAAATTGCAAACGACCAACAAACATCAGGGAAATCTTTATCATAATCACGCGTGATTTATAAGTAGATTTTAACATTTCATTTAGTTTTATTGTTTCATAAAACTACAAATTAGTGCTCTCGTAATGTATACATGTGATATTTACATTGCTTTAATTATATAGCAATTAGAGATGTAATAGAAGAAGGATTTGCAAGGCGGTATTGATATTAACTACTCAGAAAACTTAAATTATTATTATTTTTTCTCATGTATTTATTATTTATTCACAAATATTACAGTATCATATTAAATAGCATCTTAAAACCACAAAGGTTTAACCTAGTGCTATTATTTATACATTCTATTTATAATAGGTAATACAATACATACGTTTAGTTTCTTACTTACTAATTCAATAAAATTCTACATTTTTATTTTTATTTAATTTAATTAAGGCTTGATTACATGTTTTGTTTTTGTATTAAATTTATGTTGTTTGTATGTGTTCTTTAGTTTCATAAAAGTATCTTCTCCTCGGTGATACCGGATTTTCATGAAAAAAAATCGAAGAAAGAAATCGAAAATATTTCTAGGTATAAGTGTATTCAAGCCAGTTGACTTTTTTTGAGTTTACTCGCCTTGCTCGATTAGGCGAATTTTTTTTCTAACGGGTTGCTAGAGAAAAAAAAACTCAGCTCAGTGCTACCTTCCCAACCAAATGTCAGATCAAGAACAAATAATGTTTAAAAATTGTTCAATACAAGACAACTAATGTGACTTCATAAATTAATAAAGCAAAATTAAAAGTATACTTTAACTCAATAATTTAAAACAAATTCCATTTATTCATGAACTTTATTGCAATTCAAAGCAAATTACAATGGGTTATTTTTCATAGTTAGGAAAAACGCAGTGTGTCTGCTATTAAGAAAGTCCAAAATTTATCAGACAGTTGCAACCAATATAGGACCTTAAACTAAACTTTATAATGGTGCTGGAAAAACTAAGAATAAAAAACATATGTTGTTAAAATGTAACCATACATTTTTTTATGATGAGCGTTTGTATGATACGTATGAATGATTATTTGGACTCGCTTTTATTGTATTTTTTTATCGATGCATTTCTGAAAGGTTTCTCTAAAAGAATGGGTACATAAAATATGCCTATAGTTATATTATTTTCTAAAATTAAAATTTTCCTCTTGCATAGCGTGTTACATCCTGGTGTCAATCGTGACATTGCTCCTTGTGAGATGGAAGATAAATACTTTTGTAATACACAAAGGTAAACTTTTTCATTCTGTCTTTCTTGGTAAACCAATTTCTAGTAGCACCAGAAACAACACATTTTCTCGAGTGATATTTACCAACTGTTACTAACTACTCTACGATGATCAAAGCTAGGATAGTGAAGAGCGATTCGCATTCGGACGTAACGTATCTTCGACAGCTCTGCAAACCTCGGGGAGATCCAACCGGGGCTCAGTCTACAACTCTAGATTGTATAAGAACTCGATCTCACATTTCACTTTAGATCAGTTCAATGTTGAAGATTAATAGATTTGATTTCAATAGTGACGCTGTTTTGCTGGTAGAAGTCATGATTAATTGAGTAAATGTTGGTACGTAGTGTTCTTATTATGGCATTATAAATAGTCACTTTTAAAGCTTTTCATCTTCCGTAAACGTTCAAATAAATACAATAAAAGTACAAAGTAAAATGGAGTCGGCGTATACATAGTAAATCTGCCTTTATAATAAAATAAAACTAACTAAAATGTATATTTTATGAACTTTTAGCCTATTAATAAGAAAACTATAATGTGATTCACATTGTCGAATTATAAAGATTTAATACATGTGGAGCAATGGTAGTTAAATAAGTGTATATAAGAGAAAAGGCAGTACTTATAAGAATTTACCTGAATCTAAGTCATTACCAGTTTGTAGGTTTCACATAAAAATATTTTATATTAACAAATAATATTTATCCCTCTGCAACCAATCCAAAATAAATCTTCCAAAGTCCCATATAAAATACAAAAAATTTACCGCCAGGGACGTATATCATTACTGCGATTCGCCCTATACCTCATGTTCAAAGTATTTATAACCCTGAACCCTAGCCATTCATAAATAGCCGGTTTTCCCATAAGTGCACTTATTGATCGTAAGATACCTCATCATTTAGGGGAAGGCCAGGGAACCTACAGTATTTCTTGGGTTTGTAAATAATTGAGGAACTAACCAAGTAAAAGAAATAGTAGCGGACGTTGTGATCTATTTTTGTTTGTGGATAAACCAAAGGGTGAGTAATGTCTCGAGAAATATGATCGCCATTGATTTGACGGCTCTTACCTTTATGTATGTATTTGTGAATTGGTGTAAAAAGCGTTTTATTTTTTAATGCTTTAAGAGCAGATTTGCCGTCACCATACCTTATTAACGATTGTAGACGTTGCATATTCCTATTGTATTTCATTTGTTAAAATAGGAAAGTAAACAGGTTGAATGTGAAATTTTAAATTGTAGACTGAAAATAAAATTGTTAAATCGCTTTAAAGAGCTATTTTAGATCACAGAGATGTTTATTTTAGATCACATATAAATGGCGTAGATAATATTCTAGGTTTATTAGAGATGCCCGATTCGTATTCTGGTATAAATATCTGGTATATAATATTTAGTTATTCCCGATGAAAGTTACGGATTTCCCAAAAATGGGTAAATGTGTACGTACTGTACATGCGCAATTTTGAACATTTTTTTATGTATCTACATTCTCAGCTTACAGGACATGCTACGTCACACTCTTGGTGGGAGGGCCTTATTACCAGACGAAATATGTACCATCATAATGCAATAGGATTATAAAATACACACTTCAAAACTGAAACATAAACTATCGATTAACTTCAGGTTCAGCATACGTAACCTTTAGAGCGTGCAAGAATTTATGTTAAACAGCTGATTTAACATTACGAGCAAGCGATAAGGAAGTATAATTATAATATTAAATTGCCAGGTAAAGGTAACAGCGAACACTGCGCGGCTAAAACTTTCTGATCCCTAAATCAGCATAACGAATGCAGAAGATCACAACTTTATTCGATTGGAATTATAAAATAAAATTAACGTATTAAAGATCCTTTCTAACTTTGTAAGAGCAATCCCTTAAACCGCGACTCCGGATAAGGCAAGCCCTTGCTATTGTAACCAGGCTGTTTTATTTGCATAAATTTTGAATATTATATTTTCAGTTTAGGTTACTGAAATTATATAAATTCTTTAGAAACCAAGCTGTATTTCGGGTTTGCTATTTTTAAGGAGTTATTTAGTCATTTTTTTGGCCAAAGGTAAAAGGAATTTTAGGCATTTCTTGGTCTACTCGTATAAAAACGTTGTTCGGAAATTGAAACTGAAACTATCGAATCTCAATTGGGATCATAAGTGTACATAGCTTATGTAAGGTTGTTAAATAAGAATTAAAATCTTTTTAAAGTATCATTTATTTCTTTAATGGGGTCTTTACTGTGAGATTGTGTATGCGTAGTTAATTTGGTTACCATTAATGCAGTTATTATATTATCAACAGTAACAAATGAGTCTTTTTTCAGCGGAAGCAGCGGTGATGCTTGTTTCTTTCCAACTGCTGACAAGAGATATGGATGACACCGAGGCAGGTTTTTCCGAAATGGTGGTAGAGACATGCTTTATTTAACGTCAAAACGAATAAGTAATTGTCAATGTTGAGAAATATATATTTGAATTTTTAAATATTTGAGTTTTGAATTTGCAGCTTCGCACAATTTACTGAAAATTTTATTCTAAGGCCTTTGACTGAATATGTCGCTCTCTCACTTGTCTTTTCAGCAAGGATATCTCGCAGAAAAAGCAATAATTATAAATAAAATACTGACATTATTTTATTGCCGACGTCTACGAATTCACTTCAATTTTAGTGCCATCAACATTAATAACCTAAAAACATAAGTTCGTATCTACACAAATAATAATAAAGGCAATAAGAGGTCAAAAAAATTCCTATGATCATATAGTCTTTTCCACATGAACTCGCTTCGTTAACCCACAAAGATTTTTATTGACATTCGTTCCCGGAAGGAACCAAATCAACATTTGTTCTACGTTGTGACGAGTCGGAGATGAACAAAATACTGCCAGAATTAATTAGGTGCTAGGCAAACACGTGCCAACAAACCATTTATACATTTATGAGTCTTCATCATAACAATGACGTTTCATATTGAAGATTGTATTTTTAATGGCAATATCTCATTTACAACTATTTTCTCTAATTAAATGAATAGGTAATGTAAATATTTTAACCTAAAGCAAACATTCACTCTGCATTATGGAATAGCTTGTAAAATAGGTGACAAAGAAACAATTATATTTAACAAAACTCCGCGGGTACTCACTATTTACACACAACGTTCATTCTGAACTTTAAATAAATCACATCATATACATATTTGGATTGTGAAATGTTCTTACATTTTTCAGTTAACTGGCCTAAGACCACGACGGTTACTACTTCTTAAACTAGAGACTAGAAGAAGAATGTTCATTTTGTGTGCTACAGCAACTCCAAAGCCAAATTTAGCCTGTAACGAAAATTACTACAATAATTATATAAGATTTTAAAGTAACTTGCAGAATATAAAATGTGTGATGGACAGTTATATCTGTAATTATATTAGGGATATTAACCATGGATGTTAAAGAGAAGAGTGTCGGTGGCGCAAATGGTTAAGGCACTCGTTTCTCGATCTTGAGAACAGGTTCGTTTTTTTTTTTTTTTTTTTGTTCCCCTCCGCGGGAAGGGCAGGAGGATAAAAATGCTCTGACGCATACTCCGGCGCGATTCCGAAGTTATGTGGGACTCGTCCCGACGCCTACCAGAACCATACCCACTAAAAACCCCCTGTCGGCTCGTGCATTTTTGCCACTCAGCCTTCATCGGAGCGACGGCCAATTGGAGAAAGAGGCCGCGCTAGCGGGGCCCTTAAGGGGTCACCCGCTGGGATTTACATAGCACTGAAGGTGCTCAAAAATTAAAAGTAAAATAAAACATTAAAAATGAAAAGTAAATAATGAAAACATTAAAAATTGAAAAATAAAATTTGCATTAATTAGAATTAGAATTTACGTTAGAATTAGAATTTGCGGCCTGAAGGGCCTCGAGATCTACGGTTATCTTCGAAGGTTCGCTTGTGTGCACGTTTCTCGGTCTAGCGATTTTGTATGCCGAATCTAGGACAGGAGCAGTATATGAGACTGATTTTCGAACAAGAGGATTGGGATGGGATTCGGCGCGTTTGAAGAACGATTCTGAGAGTGTTTTTAGATACTGTTGAACTGTAGGCAGTTCAAGATCTCTGTGCAGGTCCGCGTTGCGCACGTACCAAGGTGCGTTTGTGGCCCTGCGGCAGAAGAGGTTTTGAACTACCTGCAGTTTGTGCAGGACGGAGGGTTTGGCGTGAGCAAAGACTGGCGAGGCATATGACATGACTGGTCTAACGCAGACCTTATAAAGCGTTCGTTTATTTCTGAAGGACATTTTACTTTTTCTACCTAACATACTGTAAAGCCGGCCTAGGTAAAAACGTGCGAGTTTCGTTACTCTATCGACGTGAGGATTGAATGAAAGCGTCTGGTCTAATATGACGCCTAAATATTTGGTACTGCGCTTCCAGGGGATGGGAGTGCCTTGCATTCTCAATTGGAGATTGTCGAGGATACGACTGCGTCTGTAGTCGAAGTAAACCGCGGAGCTCTTCTCTGGGTTCACATCGATACGCCATTTTTTGAACCAAGCACCGAGGGTGTTAATAGCCTTTTGAAGTCTGGTGACGAGACCCGAGGCTCTGCGGCCTTTGGTGTAAAGGGCAGTGTCGTCGGCAAAGAGAGCGAGTTCGACGACTTTAGCTGGGATGGGAATGTCGTTAGTGTATACGGTATACAAAAGAGGGGCGAGGACTGAGCCTTGAGGGACTCCAGCCTTTATGGGACGAGGCGCGGAGAGCGTGCCTTCATGTTTGAAATGAAACGTGCGGTCTTTGAGAAACGACGCGATTATCCTAACTAGGCGAGCCGGTAAGCCTATTTTATAGAGTTTATAAACGAGACCGCTGTGCCAGACTTTGTCGAAAGCCTTGGCTACGTCAAAGAAAACTGCGATCGTTTTCTTTCGTTTCGGATAGAAGCCGTCGAGTATGTACTCGACGATTCGATGGACTTGCTGAGGGCAGGAGTGCTTAGCGCGAAAGCCGAACTGGTGGGGAATTATGAGAGGATCGCCGTCCGTTGGAAACAGATGGTTCCGCATTCGAGAGAGTATGACTCTCTCGAGAAGTTTAGACATTGCCTTGAGGAGGCTGATGGGTCTGTGATTAGCCGGGGCATTAAGAGGTTTACCCGGCTTGGGTATGCCTATGACTGTCGCTTCTTTCCAAGCTTTTGGAAAGTAGCTAAGGTCGAAGCAGGCATTGAAAATGATAGCTAACAAGGTAAGCACCTGTTGAGGCAGGTGCTTAAGTGCGTGGTTGGAAATACCATCCGCACCCGGAGCCTTTCTGGACTTTTGACTTTTGATGTGAAGCGAGATTTCATCATTAGAGATTGTGACGGGGTCGTCGGTGATGGGGAGAGAGTTTCTACGGAGGGCTTCGGCCTCCACCGCTTTGATGTGATTGGGATTCGCGGGTTGCGTGCTGGGCGAGCATTGAGACGCGACGCTGTCAGCGAAGCATTCGGCTTTCTCTTCGTCTTCGAAGGCGATAGAGCCATCGGGACGAGTGAGAGGAGGGACGTGAGAGGCGGCGTCTACGCGTAGGGCTCGGGCCATTCGATAATACGCTTGGTGGGACGGGGAGATATTCGCCATGAGATCGTTCATCTGGGCGTCTCGGAGTTCCGCGAGGCGAGATCTAACTTTACGTTGCAGCTGATTCGCAGCTGTTCTATAGGCGGGCGTGGGATATTTCTTGGCTCTCCGCGTTCTTAGCTTTAATAAGATTGCTAATGGCTAAGGGAAGCGTGGGTTTGCCTTTCTTAGCAACCTTTTCGTTTACACTGATGGCTGAGTTGATAGCATCAGTGAGAGAATTTACTAACGAGTCTATTTTATCCGGGCTATCTAATTGATCGGGCGAGATCGCGAGCGGAGAGTTTGAAAAACAGGTTCGATCCCCGTGACTGCTAAATGTACTAAGGAGTTTGTACAAGTACATAAAGCTGACTGCTGTAACGCTAAAGGAAAACATAAAGAGGGAACCCACTCTAAGGTATGTGTATAAGTCTGCCACCCCACAGTAGACAATCCTGGTGGACTATAAATTGCCTAATACCACCCCTTCTTTTTAAGTTACTACACGGATATCAGCTTTTGGTTAAGGCTGATATCCTTGCAGTGGGTTTATTCAGGCTGTCGCGCACATAGCTACCATTGATCATGGTATTCTCGGTGTACTTTCATTCATTTACAATCAAGGAAGGTAGGTGACGTTCTTATATGACATACTCAATCCAAGGATCTGGTACTCAAGCAAAGTAATTAGAGAACTTCATTTGGAAGTTGATTTAATCATCTAGTATATTTCGTCACTTCATTCTTCAGACAGTATATAATTAAACAGGTAGATTTTTAGACACTAAGTTTTGTTTTCTTTTGTCTTTACAAATTACAATTTATTTAAATACGTTTATTTATTAAATTTCTTACTTAAGTACTTAAGTAAAAGTGTGCGAAGTTACCTAGTACCTTAAAAGGACTACCTTGTTAATTAAATACTATCTTCAAATGAAGCGACTCATATAATAGCGATAGAACTGCACTTGGAAGTTCGTTTAATCATCTATAATATTGCACAATTTCTTTCTTCCCCGGCTGATTTTTTGAAGCCTAAGGAAACGGCTAGTAATTCTATGTAATTGATATGGTATTCTTGTTCACTATGTTTCCAAGAACCATAAAATTTATTATTTTGGAATACTGCACCCCAGCGCGTTCTTAATGCATCTATATATATCTTATAAATTTGTGAAGTTATTGAACAGGACATGGTATATTTACTTATACTTTTCTACAAGATTAAATCTTCTAACAGTATTTTAATGAGTTTAATTTTTGCCTCATAGTTGTACTTATTTTGTAGCTAGACAGGCTGCGACCAGTACACCTATATGTTTGGCTAAATCTTGTATCGAGCATTTTTGAAGTTCCATAAATTTATTTATTGTTTTAACGCTTATCGTCAGGTAAAGAAATAGACATTAGTAAAGCCTAAAAATGTTTGTGACTTTGTCGGTACTAGTCGATTTTTGTCCAAATCCACAAGAAGTGACTCATGACTTAGCGCATAATTTTTGTAAACACCCCCGGAGCAACGGATAATCCATACGGCTTGGCCGTAAACTCGTATGTGATTGGCTTAAACATATCGTTTTCTTGAAATTCAAAACGTAGGTATTTTTTGTAATTATCAACTATAGGTACGAGTAGTTAAGAACCACTATGTTAGCTAAGAACCATTATGGGGAATTAATTAAGAAGCTGTTTTATAAGATTTCATTTTAAAGTGTGCTTTTTATCTACAAAATTTTATAATTTTATTTATTAATTTTTTTTTAAATTTTATTTAAAAATATCATTAAATAATAATAATAATCCCCAGACAAACACACCAACTGCATGGCCCCAAAGTAAGCAGAGCTTGTGTTATGGATGACCATACAGCGAACCGAGAATAAACATACATATATAAATATCAACAACCATGACCCGAGAACAAACATCTGTGTTCATATTGAAGTATCATGAAGTACCGGCGTATAAAACAGGTCTACTGACCACTACGCTACTCGGCCGTCAAAAAACATAAAAACATTATCCAGATATAAAAAACGACATCCATTTGAACTCTCACTTTTTAGTAATGAGAGACACCTTACTTACCTACTTTATTCCCGTGTGGACCCAAACCCGGGATTTAGTTAAGGAACAAAGATATACAAATTTTAGACGTAGTTTCTAAGATCAGAATATAAGTTTACTCCATATCATGAACTAATTCACACATATATGTATATGTCGTTGCCATATCGTAGAATTGCCCACATAATAAAACGTTCGATCATTTAATGCTATGGGCAACTAAACTCGCGGCCACTTCATGAAGTGATTAAGTTTATTTGATCATATCGTTAAACGGTTCCTTTAACTTCCGATAGAGGAGCTGAAAACGCTTTGTTTATGTGTTAATGTTGTACTTAATTAGCTCAATTATTAAATGGCACGTCATTTTGTTTAAAAAAACGTTGTTTGTTTTGTACTCTTTATTAGTTTAATTTTCATTATGACACCAGATATATAAATAAATAATAAATAAATAATATAATAAATAATATTTCTAACAATCACACCACATTATCTAGCCCAAATTAAGTATCATTAAGAACTTGTGTTATGGATACTAGATAACGGATAAATAAACTTAAGAAATGTATAAGCACTCATAGATATTTTTTTTTCATATTAGAAATAATAATAAACTTAAATAAACATACATACACATCCATGACTAGAAAGCAAATATAATAAAACATCTGCGCCTCTACCAGGATTCGAACCCGGGACCTCTGGCATGGAAGGCAAGGATACTTACCTCCACACCAAACAGGCCGTCACATCACGAAATCCGACCACTTCATGAAATCCTTGACTATTCTATGAGCAGTTCTATGATTTGGCCGTGACATACAATCCAAGAAGTTCCTTTGTTCACAAAAAGTTTTGCGAGAAAAAGTTTTTATTTGTGGAATGCTGGCCAGTTATAAGTTATTTTGAAAAATCCATTATTTTAAAAGAAGCAAATATATTTGTTTCCATTAAAATTTCCTTCAAAATTTTTTCTAAACAGCATTATGAAATTATTGTGTGTAATCGAAAAATGAAACTGCGTTGGCAACATTTTCTTGGAATTATTTTTTAATACTTTAAATCCAACTTGAAACTTGCTGAATCGTTTAATCGAATTATGAATCGTTAAGCTTTCATGAACTAGGCGCATTCGAAAGCTACTGTGTACCCCTGGTATAACGAGTTTAAGTGTGGTCGCTTAAATTTGAAGGATAGAGAAAGAACTGGTCATCCTTTGACTGCTGTTACGGAAGAAAAGGTGCTACAACTGAAACATTTGATTCATCAAAACCTGCAAAACACATACGAGGAGATTCAGCACAATCTGCAGATTAGATCGGGAAATGTTCATGATATTTTATGCAACCACATTTGCGTAAGGAGGATTGTTTCACGCTGGGTACCCCACAACCTCACCGATGCTTAGAAGAAGGCGCGCGTGGAATAGTGCCATGATAAATTGATAAATGCAAAGCAGGTTTTTCCCGCCGTGTTTTTTTTTTTTTTAATCAATATTTATTTATAGAGGGTTTTACAAAAGCCACCCTCATCGTGACTCTCTAAATCCACATCAATAAAATTAATAATATAATATTACCTATTATCTAAACATATTTTCACTACATTATATAACAATTTAGCCTCCTTCGAAATAGGGGATGATAATATACTGTTTACCAAACCGATATTGAAATTTTTCAAATTAAGGCGGCGCCTCTGTACCACATTCCGATCACACTCCATAGTAATATGAAAAACATCCTCAACCACACCACATTGACTACAATTTGGAGAATCAATTTTACGCATCAAGTAAGCAAAACTATTTAACGGAATATGACCAGAACGGAGACGAAGAGCTAATACAATGTCTTGCCGACTCATTTTAATCAATTCAAACCAAGGGACTCGAGGAACTGACGGCTGGATGGTTTTATACCAGATACCTTTAGAAAGTGATCTTTCATTAAAATATTCAGACCAAATGTCGTAGCACCTAATTTTAACTTTATAGAGAACATCACCGAACCATGGAACCCAATGAAAATAAATACCCTCCGTCATGGCCTGTTTGGCCAGCCGATCCACTTCCTCGTTTCCCAGGATACCTGAATGAGAGGGAATCCATTGGATAACAATATCTTTTTTTCTTAATTTTAAGCTATTTATCATATTTATAATCATATAAGCTAATGGAAAGCCTCGGAAAATGGTAGTACATCGAATCAAATGTTGAATAGTACTTTTTGAATCTGTTAAAATAACGAATTTTTGAAAATTTATGCTCTGAATGTACGATAATGCTTCTAAAATTGCTATCATTTCTACGGCCATAATCGAAATTTCTGCATTAATCTGTATTTTAACAGATTCTTTAGTTTCCCAATCTAAAAACGCACCCCCGTTTCCGTTCTCTGTTTTCGAACCGTCTGTAAAAATTTTGTAAAAATATGTATATCTATTTTCAAAAATATCAGTCCATGCAGATTGAATATGTGCTCGAGTGTACTTACATTTTGCCTTGTCTATTCCGCTTAAATTAGGTTTTAAACAATCAGATAAATCAATATTTGTGACCCATGTATCAAGTGAATACATTTCGGGCTTACTATTGGATTGGATATCTGTGGACTTAAATGAGTTATGCATGGTTACAAGTAAAGGTTTTATTTTTCGATTCCAAAAACGGTTTTGAACTAAATTACACATTTCATCCAGAACATTACATACCATATTATCAAAAGATCTAGATTTCAAATAGAACTTTCCTGCCAGATATTGTCTGCGAACAGATAATGGTGGTAAAACCAATTCCGCCTCCATTACGTGTATAGGTGTACTTTTGATAAATCCACCAATCACACGTAAACATATATTTTGTATCTTATCTAATTTAGAAAGATGAGTTGCACTACTATTGGCATACAAAAAACTGGCATAGTCAATACGACTTCTGACTAACGCTATATATAACCGCTTCAAATGATTCACATGAATACCATACCCAGAACCAGCTAAGACTTTGAAAATATTTACATATTTTAGTACCTTATCTTTGGTTTCGTTGATATGTTTTCCCCAACGAAGATTACGATCCAACCAAAGACCTAAATATTTGACAGAATCAACAACAGGTAATACTTGACCATTAACATTTATGTTAATAAAATCTCTCCTATAACCTCGTTTAAAAAGACACAATTTACTTTTAGACGGTGAAATTTCTAGTCCAATATCTAACAACATATTATGAATCTTATCCAAAGTCTTTTGGATTTTCCTCTCACCGAGGTTTATATCATCATAATAACAATAAAAAACAAAATCGTCTGCATACTGTGATATAAATATATCTTTTTCTAGGGACTTGCAAATTTCTAAGGTAGCCAAATTAAATAAAAGGGGTGACAATGGATCCCCTTGAGCTAAACCACGACAAGTAGATCACTGAAAAAGAACTTTTACATCCAAAAAAATTTTGAGATTTCTTTCTTTCAAAAAATTCCACAGGTAATTACATATTTTACGACCAACTTTAAGTTTATCTAAGGTCGATATTAAAACAGTGTTTTCCACGTTATTGTAAGCGCCATCAATATCTAAGAAACAGCTCATAGTGGGCAAACCTTTTGAAAACCCAACTTGTATCCTCGAAACCAAAACGCTTAAATTGTCTAAACAGGATTTGCACTTTCTAAAACCTAAAGTGTTATTCGAAAAAACATTAAGTTTTTCCACATACCAGTCAAGTCTATTGTTTATAACCGAGTGAAAAATTTTGCACAAACACGATATTAAAGCTATCGGTCTCAATGAGGATACACTATTTGGTTCCCTACCAGGTTTCGGAATTGGTATGATGCCAATGTCACGCCACTGAGTTGGAACAAACCCATGCTTTAAAAAATCGTTAAATAAATCAACCAGAAACTCTTGAGCATTTAAAGATAAGTGCTTTAGCATCGAGTAAGATATACCATCACAACCAGGAGATGTATCTTTAGATTTTATACATTTACGCAACTCGTGGATAGAGATGTCTGCATCGAGAGGTGAATCATATGAAGATAGCGGAGGCATTGCAGGAGTAGCATAGTCAGGGGTTAATGAACATAGAAGTTTCTCAACTCTGAAAGGATCCATATATTGTCGTGGGTTCTTATAACCCTTCATCCAGCTCATTTTTGACCACATGTCACTAGAGGTAGTGCCCTCATCTATTGATGAACAAAATGAGTTCCAACCATTTCTTATAGATAGATTCAATTTCTTTTTTGAAATTTCAATTTTTTCAGTTAATTTATCTAAATTTTGTGGTATCGGATTTTTCCTAAACTGACCTAACGCTTGTCTACGCTCCGCAACTGATTTAGAAAGATCTGGAGTCCAATACGGTTTTGGGGTAAACACAGAGCTAGGGTTTTGTTCGATTGTATAGCAGGGGATAAAGGAATCTGAAGCTAAATTTATATATTGAGTAAAAAGTTCATAATCTTTTTGCAAATCGCTAGTACGTTGAACGTTTGTAAATATTTCGTTTAAGTATTCTGTATAAGCACTCCAATCAGCTTTTTTAAAATTTTTCCTTTTGATTGAGTTACTAGTATTTAAACATTGACGTTTGGAGATTTTAATGAACAAGTGGTCACTGCCCAAGGACTCATTAAGCACAGACCAGGTGAAATCAAGTCCAATATCCGCACTTACCAAGGAAAGGTCAGGTGCAGATTGTTTTAAAATACCTTCAACAAGTTTTAAACGAGTAATATCACCAGTATTTAAAATCACAAAATTGCTATTTGAAAAGGCCGAATGAAGGTGGTTACCTCTAACGTCTGTTTTGGTCGACCATGTTAAATGGTGTCCATTAAAATCACCCAAAACCAAACATTTCTCTGTACTTAAATTTAAAATCTCATCCCAATCCTCTTGCCTAGTATTGACATTACCTGGACAATAAACAGCTACCAGGTTTTGTATAGGAAAACAATTGAAAACCTTTACTTGTAACACTTCAATACCTAAATTATTTAAACAAGTAGCAAAAGATGTAGACTTAATTGAATTATGAATTAAAATCATTAAACCGCCATAACCATCAACTCTATCTCTTCTATAAATATTATAACCGTTAACTTTTACAATTTTGTCTTCGTTTAACCAAGTCTCACTAACTATAGCAATGTGAACTTTTTCAATACGCAACAATTCCTCGAAAGATTTCAATTTAGGCAATATACTTTGGGCATTCCATTGTATAATGTTTAACTTAATTAGTTTAGGAGAAGCCATTGGAAATATAATTTAATAACATTTTAATAAGAGACCAATCTGAAATTAAACCCACAGCATAGATAACTAACCATTCCACAACTAATTTGATGATACTAAAAATTTTAGATTTAAAACATACGTTTTTAAGAAACAGGACATTTTTAACTCTATTTATCAACTCTATAAATGAAACTTTATCTTTAAGCTGTTCTTCCTCACTATCACTAACTTCCTTTTCATTATTCTCCTCATCATTTCTCCATTTCATTTCAGGCTTCTCTGGTTTTAAAGGTTTTTCTTTTATTATTTGCTCTTTCTTTCTTTGACGTAGTTTTTTAACCTCCACATCAACATTATCAATTTTATTGCATAGAACTTCTTTGTAAGATGGAGTATGAACATTTATTATCTCTACATTATTATCCAAACAACTATTGTACAAAGGGGGAAACTGTCTCTTTAGCGGGTGAATATTTTTGTTTTCTAACTCTTGAATTTTAGATGATGTATCATAAAGGTTGATCGCTTTTTTATATGTACAATTGAATTCTGCCATCAATTCTCGGAGGCGCTTCTCTTTAAGGTACGTTGGACAAGTTTTTGCCATCGCCATGTGACCCCCTTTACAGTTCACACACGTAAAAGAGGAGGTTTCACAGTTGGAATGATTACCTCCACATTTAGGGCAAATGAAATTTTTGGAAGGACATAAACTTATTCCGTGACCTATTTTCCAGCATTTGAAGCACTGTGTCACGGGAAATACATAAGGTTCTACTTTGATCTTTAATCCATCAACATAAACATGAGAAGGCAAGTGTGAGCCTTTAAATGCAAGGCGAGCAACCTCACTCGGGCACCAGTGACCATCCACTCTATCTCGACGTTTAAGACGTTTAACTGAAAAAATTTCAACACTACTCAAAACTTTATTCTTAATCTCTTCATCTGTCAGGTCTGCATCCACATCCCTAATAACTCCGTATGAGTGATTTACTTCCATGGGCTTATGTACTAACCATCCCCTTGTAATTATATTTTCACAATTAAAAAGTAGCTGTGCATTTTTCACACTATCAAACTCAATTCTCAGTTTATTGGAATTAATGTATTTAACCTGAACAATACCATTAATATCATTTTCTTTGAGGAATCGGGCCATCGCAAACTGTTTAGGTAATGGACCTTTCCCAGTTAAATAAACTTGCATATCATCCTTCTTTGTTATTGTGATCACCTTATCATGTTTATTCTCTTTCTTCCCCTTTTTACTCTTCCTAGTGTCCTGCCATCCCTCTTTCTCTTCATTTTCAGCACTTTCCGAAGTGTCACCCTGTACTCTTGGTCTTTTAGTACCGTTTATCGCTCTAAATTCTCTCCTAACTCCACTTCTTTATCTTCTACACAAAAAATATTTTTTTCATCTTCCGAAAGCTCGCCATACTTTTTAACCTCAACACACACATTGTTTTCTCGTTCCGCATATGGGACACTCACTTGAGAAACTGGAGAGAATAAATCTCGGTACGATCCAATAGACGATCTATTAGATGATCCATCCATATATCGCTGCTCCATGGTAACAAAATATTCACTGAAAGACACAGGAAGAAGCCGAGCCGCCGTGCCCCTGCCGGACCGAAAACCGGTCGGCACGGAGTAGGCTGAAAACTCTCGCTAATGAAAACGAAGTGAAATAGAAAACTTATCTGCAATATATTTAATATTATCTATTTTAAGTTTATATTTATCAAACAGAAAAATATTTTTTCATTTCGGCTGTATCTGACCTTCCCGCCGTGTTGACGATATCATAATAGTTGATGAATCTTGGATTTATCAATATGATCCAGAGACAAAGCGCTAGTCAACAGTAGGCTGTTTCAAAACGAAACAATGCGTACCAAAATGGAACAATCGAAAAGCGCTGGAAAAATGTTGTTCGGCAGTTTTTCTCCTTAACGCGGTATTTAGTATCAATCCCCTTAAAAACTAAAGGTTAAAATCAATGCAGAGCAGAACACTACCAAATATTTGCCAGAAGTTTTTGTTGTTGCGAGCAACAAGCTACCGAACATTCCTCCGAAGCCTTTTGCTTTACCACCACTACGCGCGCGCACTCCGTGATCAAGGTGAGGGAGTTCCTAAACACCACACCGGTAAAACTTTTGGATCATCCGCCGCACAACCCTGATTCGGCACCTGGTGACGTCTTTTTGTTCACTAAAATTAAAAGCCAGCTCAAGGGGATACAGTTTTCACAGCCAGAATATGCGCTCACTGCGTTTGAGAAGGCTGTTGAGGAAGTGTCTACGGCAACCTAGAAAATGTGCTTTATAAATTCGTTCAGACACATGATACTTCGTATAGTCGCTGGTGGAGAGTTCTTTGAAAAGATAAAACAAAAAAAAAAATATTACTTATAGAACACTTTTCTTGTTTTTCTCAAAACTGTCTGAGTGTCCCACGTGCTTTTGTGAATGTTCATTTCTAGATATGTGTGTAGGTGATATCAAGATAATACCTTCAGATTTGTTTACAGATTTTAATTTTGATTTAATTATTTCATGTAGAGTATTGATAATGCACATGGAGTGTGTGTGTATCGACAACAATATATAATTTAAAAAAAATTTACTCTTGGAATTTTAAATAGAGAAAAAATATTTAAAAGTCATGGTTTATTGACACACCTTTTAAATTTCAAATATATAAAATGTTTGAAACTCTAATACCAATGGCTTTTTTATAGTGACTGAATGAATATTAAGTTCTTCAATTGTTCCCGTTTCATAGTTACTTTGTGCATAGATTTAGAAATAGATTAAACTCTACTAAGTGTCAAAGTTGACGTTTGAATGATGGTAAAATGTACTTTTGTGATTTCCAATAATCTTTTTGAAATTTGATTTTAAAACATTATAGGGATTATAGCTTTTCGAGGTAGGAAGTAAGAGGTAAGATACGGAAAAGTATGGCTGTTAGAACATCTTTATAAACAGAGTAAATGGGACCGTTTAGAGGGTACTAAATCTTACACACATGTTAATTTCCACATACATCCACATTGTAAAATATCTTAAATCATAAATGTTCTTGTGCATGTCTCTATACAAAATGAAAACAACAGTACAGCTGATAATTGTATTAAAATATGAATTAAAATAAATGGTCGTTCTTTTTTTTTGTTCCCCTCCACGGAGAGGTCAGGAGGATAAAAATGCTTTGATGCATAACCTACGCGCGCGATCGGCACTATGTGGGACTTGCTCCGAGCCTACCAGAGCCACTACCCACTAAAAAACCCCCTGAATGACTCGAGCAATTTTTTGCCACACAGCCTTCATCTCAGCGACGACCAATTGGCGAAATAGGCCACGCTAGTGGGGCCCAGAAGGGGTCACCCGCTGGGAATTACATAGCGCAGTGCTCAAAGCACTGAAGGTGAATCCATAGCACTGAAGGTGCTCAAATGAAAATTAAAAGTTGAATAAATTCGAATTTAAATTAGAATTAGAATTTGTGGCCAGAAGGGCTTCGAGATCTAGCGTCAGCTGCGCCGCTACGTTCGTGTGTGCGTTTCTCGGTCTAGCGACTTTGAACTTCGAATCCAAGACAGGGGCAGTATACGAGACTGAATCTCGAACTAGAGGATTGGGGTGAGTTTCGTAGCGTTTGAAGAACGCTTCAAAGAGTGTTTTGAGGTGCTGTTGCACTTTAGATAGTTCAAGACGCAGGTCTTATAAAGCGTACGTTTATTTCTAAAAGACATTTTACTTTTTCTACCTAACATACCATATAAAGAATGTTTGAAAGAAAGCGTCTGTTCTAAGGTGACGCCAAGGTATTTGGTACTGCGCTTCCAGGGGATGGGAATGCCTAACATTCGGATGTGGAGATTGTAATCGGCGATACGACGGTGTTTGCAGTCGAAGTAAGCCGCAGAACTCTTGTCTGGGTTCACATCGATGTGCCATTTCTGAAACCATGCACCGAGGGCGTTTATGGCCTTTTGGAGTCTGGTGACGAGACCCGGGACACTGAGACCTGTGGTGTAAAGGGCTGTGTCGTCGACAAAGAGGGCGAGTTCGACGCCTTTCGGCGGAATGGGAATGTCGTTTGTGTACACGGTGTACAATAGAGGGGCGAAGACTGAACTTTGAGGGACTCCAGCCTTTATGGGACGAGGCGCGGAAAGCGTGCCTTCATGTTTGAAACGAAACGTGCGGTCTTTGAGAAACGACGCGATTATCCTAACTAGGCGATCCGGTAATCCTATTTTGTAGAGTCCTATAGACGAGACCGTTGTGCCAGACTTTATCGAAAGCCTTGGCTGCGTCAAAGAAAACTGCGACCGTTTTAAAACGCCGCGGATAGAAGCCTTCGAGTATGTATTCGACGATTCAATGGACTTGCTGAGGACAGGAGTGCTTAGCGCGAAAGCCGAACTGCTGGGAAATGATGAGGGGATCACCATTCGTTGGAAACAGATGGGTCCGCATTCGAGAGAGTATGACTCTCTCGAGAAGTTTAGACATGGCCTTGATGGGAATGGACGTTTCAAATGTCCCCGTTTAAAAAGGAAAGCGTATTGTTCCAAACAGACAGAAGTCCAACACACAGACTAACAAGATTGATTTGAGGAATTAAGAATAATAATAATTCGAGAAATACGATATAATTTAACTACCTATAGTTATTCACGAAAGCTCATCAGTAATTATTTAAAAAACTACAACAAAACAAACAGTGAACTAGACTTCTTTTTGACTTTGTTGTGTACATTTTATATTTATTTATGTTCATATATTTATATGATCATCATATTTATGCATTCTTTATAATTTATATTATTCCTTTATATGAAACCTATTTGTTAACAATTTTTATTGTAGTGTAATTTAGCATATATGTGCACGTTTGTCACCCATTTTATATGAACTGTCCAATAAAAACAAGTGATTAGAAGAAATCTCTTCTTGAGATAAGTTCGCCTTTGTCAAACAAGTTTTATAACTTTTTTGTGTTTGTTAAGTTCAATAAAGAATGTATATATACACACTTCTAACTTCACTTCACTTCAATATATAATATATACTCGTAAAAGTGTAGTAAGAAGTATTGTTTAATACACCTATAGTGAAGAAGCAAACATATTTAGGGGCTAGAGATCCTTTAGAAAGTTTAGCCTTAATTACCCCTGAATGGTACCTATCTACACATTTCTATTATATATTAATATTAATATTATATTAATATTTCTTTTTACATACATAATTTAAAAATATCTTGTCAGTGCTTTCCAAGGATATTGGTTCATGAAAAAAGGTAAAATAAATTTTCTTACTTATTATAGTTATAGTATCTTACAGATCTTCTTTCAATTCTTTAGGCAATAAAAAGCGGACATAACAATAGAGTCTCTATCTCCACTTCGTCCTTTGAGTGTAACACTTTCATTGACACACTTAAGAAAAAGATAAATGACACAAGTCCACCATACGTAATCTATATATTTTTATGAAAACAATACTCGTAAATTTCTAATCAAGATATTTCATTTCACTTTCATAAGGATCCGATTTCGATATATCCTTACTTCTTCCTTAGACGTGCAAAATTTCGGCTTTTTTGATCTAGGCGTTACGGCTGAGCGTTCAAAAGAAAAATCAGTCAGGTCTTTCGATTTTTAATTGTGTGATGTATTTGGGGTTTTCATAGAAAATGGATAGTAATCGAAATTAATATTGAAATGTGAGATCATAAAAAATGCGTAATAAATTCCAATGAAATGGTAATGGTCCTATCAATTAATTTTAATTTATCTGGTTATGAACTTTTTTATGAAGGTTATATTATTAGGTTTATTACATATAAGCAACTTTTTGTTATTTCGAAACGTCACACAGATACAGACAAAGTAGGTCTAGCAATCGATTAGAAACCTAGTTAACTCCCTCGGTTTCCGCGATCACATTACCTCCACCGCAAGAACTAAGTCAACAGTTTTTGTGTGCGATTCGTTAAGAACCGCTTTCGATTTGCAAGCAGCATTCGAATTCAATTCCGTGATAATCGAGACTTTGCTCAATTGAACTCGATAACTCACTCGGCCGAACCAGAAAACACCCTCTGTTTGATTCTACAGATTTTGATTGCGTTCTATTGCGGGGTTTTGATTAAACTTATTTTTGTGTTCAAGTGAAAACGATTTTCGAGATTTCTTCGAATGGGAGAAAAGCGGAAAGTTTTAATGAAAAAGAAATATTATTCTTCTTATAGTTATACATTTTGTAGTGATTTTTGTACGAATTGTGTTTTAAGGTATTCTTTGATTAGTTTTTCATTTAAAATTTGTTAATTATTCATAAGTAAATCATAAATTATTAACATTAATACATACTAAACTCAGAATTGTTTTGTTAACAATAAATAAATTGTGTTGAAAATTACATATTTGTCGTACGAAGCCATGGAAATTAAGAAGCTTTCTCCAACATGGGATCCTATGCTAACGACCTCAAGATGAAGACACTGGCAGAATTTTCTGTGTTAATCGTAAACGCTACGCTTGCAGACTGAGAAACAGATGGAGATGATTGAATGTCTTCACAGCTGTCAAGACAACTGTAAAGGCACTGAAACTTCTACTTAAAATGTAAAATTATTATTAAACGCGATAAAATCTGGTTAAATAGTGTTTTGTTGAATATAATGAATCGTGAAAATCTTAAATACAATTAGAATAAATATGGGTTTTGATAATTAAAATAGCTTAATTTCGAAATGAGAGCTTAAAACACTCGCTCTTTGTGAGTGGAAAACTTGCTAATAATAAACAAGATATTCCGCATACTAATTCTGTTACCTGTGAAAACAACGTTTACTTAGAAACTCTATGCTTTACGTACGGTTTCTCGTGGTTTTTAAAAAACGTAAGTTTATTTGTGTTTTTTTTTATTTTATTTTAAACTAAATTGTGTTTAATTTCATTTTAAACAACATAAAGGTTAGCAATGTTGCTTTTTTAATAATTATTCGATATTAGGTACTCAGAATTTCTGTACAAAAAATGACGAAAATATATAATTAAGTATTGTTTTCACAACATATTACTGCATCATATACATACTGCAACATAAACAATTCTTTTTGGAATTAAATTTATAGATGGACTATCAGGCATAAGAGCTATTCCTTGCGAAAAGAAAATCCAAGTGCTAAATTTAACCAACTGAAAGTATTGAAAATGATCAGCGATTTTGTTCGTGCAGCGGCACAGCTCCTGATATTTTGTAATAAAACATTTGGATAATGTACCTTAGTACTGATGAACTTACTTTGAAACTCGGTTCTCTAGGCTCATAGTATATCCACTACATACTACAAAACAAACCTTTCCTGTTAACAAAGTAGTAAAAGCACAGAAGTACTGAAAATACCAAAACATGGTAATAAAGCCTTTAACAACTAGCAAACATGGTCAAGATTCGTGTATTTTTGACAGTATCATACCTTCGTTACAGCTACAAGCACTGTTTTCCAACGAGATGAAAACTTGCCTAATTAGTGCACAATGAGTCCTACTGAAAATATGTACTTAAATTTACAGTAGCCTTTTGTTTTTTTTCATATTTTGTAAGCTTTATGAAAAAGTGGAACAAATTATTATAGATAATAGTAGTATTTAAGTAGTACCCCTATTTACGACCAGGTCTTTCAAATATCCCTAGACAAACAAACCAACTCCATGACCAGAAAAAAGCTTCTGTGTTCATCACACAAATGAATGCCCTGACCAGCACCCGAAAATGAGACCTCTGGCGTATAAGGCAGGGTTACTACCCACTATGCATATCGGCCGTCATTTAAGTTATACGTAATAAATTGTTAGAATATACCTACTCAGGTAAAGCTACGCGTTCTAAATCGACAAAGGTAAATAAACTCTAGGGATGTAATTTTATTGAAAACATAAAGATAGTTAACACAGAATTTTTTTATACAAGCTCTCTAGTAGTTCAGCTGTGCGCGAGTATAATTCCTGCACCTACTCACATCGTACAGGTGAAAACGTCTGCTTTGATTAAAGTCAAATAACAGAAGATAGGTGACACGCTCGTTACTCATGGAACTCATAAATATTGTCTCCCGTCCCCTAATTTACTTGATTCGCAACGCAGGAAAATCAAAGTTTCAACAAAGTTGATATAGCGAGTTTGTGTGAGTATGGTATGTACGAACGTCATGTATCTCCAACTGGGTTTGATCTGATGTAACGCTGGGTGGCCGTTTAATTATTTACGACCAACCAATAGCGAAACTATGAAAAAAAAAAATAGCAAAAAGATATTAAACATTTTAATTGTATAGATAAAAAAAGTTAATCTGTGTTTCACCATTAATACGAATAATACGTACGATTATGAACATACGATTTGACATGCTAAATATCAGTTCATCAAAATGACTTTGTGGAATGGCCGCTCACGTTCTTTCTGACAAGTGAAAATGTTGGGGTGTGCACGGCATCCATACTCAGCAGGGTTCTTCTTTGGAGCATATCCCATGCGTGCTACTTTTTTTGAGGTCTGGCGATTGAGCAGGCCACAGAACGTTAGCACCAGCTTCGGCAAGAGTGAATGTTAGTTTGTACTCTAGGCGTGTATGGACGTGCATTGTCGTGCATTACTTCTAATGAATTACCCAACCGGCAACGTTAAAGGATGAACAATCCTGTCCTCGTAAATTTGAGTATTCAGGTCGCCCCTGATCGAATCGGTTCTTCTACCGATCCAAACACTGGCCCATATCATTATGGTTCCCCAACCATGCGGATAAACTTAGTGACAAAATCTTAAAGTCAAATCAAAAATCACTTCACGTAAACGATTTTGGTTGGTTTGATCGGTGATTAACAACCTCAAGAGGTGTGGAGCCTCATAACAAACATCATATCGGTCATGATACAGATGAGCAGTATTTTGGATGTACCGGTCCTATCTGCGAGTGGTGATGCTAGATCCTTATCCATATCTTTCGGCGTGATACGCTCTGCGTAGTGCCAAGAGCCATAGCCACAGTATGTTGCCTGGAGCCAGCTTTCAACATCCCGTTGGCTCTCAACTTTTTTCTTGGGATAAATGACGTAATCGTTCTATATCAGTGTAATTGTTTACAGTTCCGATGCCAAAATACTTATTGACAGTCAATTTTCTCCTTAAAATAGCAATTAAACAGAACTGTTAATGAAATAATGAAGTTCACTCAATGGAATCAATAGCGATCCAAAAAAGTCAGTATAATAAACCTTATTTGCAGAAATACTCTAAAACGTACTAGATCTCTAAACACTTTTGATGTATGTAGTTGTCAGTGAGTCCGCCCGGTCACACACACTTCCATAGCATGTTGCGACATTAACAACTAAAAGTAAAGCGAACATCGCTTCGTGAGATGAAAGTACTATGGTGAGTCAACTTATGACAGAGGGATAGTGAATTATTTTTGATAAGTGTTTGTTTATGCGGAATAAATAACTAACGACTTTTTAAACGAAATACCAACGAAAAAATATCTCCCGCGTTTACTGATAAATAAATTCGTTTTATCCTAAACTAGAATAGTCTAAATAGAGAATTTGTTCATCTGTATGTCCATATTATCTAGACTCAGATTTAGAACTCTCTAAATATTCACGCTTGTTGCAATGGGTCTAAAAACACAATTTGTAAACAAAATCGATAAACCTACTTAATCCATTTTTAAAATAGTCATAGTAAAACGAGCTGCGTTTATCACTTCGATACAAAACCACAGACAGAGATAGATCAATACGTATCAATACATATACAATCATCCGTAATTACTCTTAAAATAACCGGTTTTTCATTCTACGAGAATAGGCTCGAATTTTAGAGATACTCACCATCACTGTAACAAGATCGGTCCAATCAATCAAGATGCAGGATGATAGAACTCTTACATTTATCTTAAGTAGGAAAAGGACGGGAGAGTAACAAATTTTAATATACGCAAAAAGAACGACGTTTTCTTTTAAGTATACGGTTTTTATGACGGTTATTTTATGTTTAGGCTTCTGTTAAGTAATTGATGGTAAATTCTATTTGATGTTGGTTTTGGGTCGATATTTTATACTTTATTTATTTTGTTTTGTTATACATTTTTCTAAATTAACTATCATACAAACACACCATAAACAATATTCGAGTTGATAAACTATATTAGAGTTACAATTTAAGGAATTTACGAGACTCCTACCACGATATTGATTTTTAATTTCTATATTTACCAGTCTCCTCGATCATGGCGCTTGCAACAGTGCCGAATTATCAGAAACTCGATATAAAAAATCAAAATCTTGGTAAGAATCGTTGAATTGCCATTAAATATCTCAGTTTTAAAAACAATGAGTCATTGTACACAACAGCGTCGAATAACGCTTGTAACATTCGATCTTTTGACCAAAATTAACTAAAAGAACCTATTACATCAAGAATGTTTTATACAGAACCCTTTAGATGGACAAATGTAAGAAATTATTTAATTGTAGCGATAAGAGTACCTAAGCAATAAATAATTCACTTAGACCCACTTGCGCTGCTCCGAATCAGCCAGCACTAGGCCACACATTGCTTTATGTTTGTAGCAGTTCAATAGACACAGAAAGTTATGAAGGGTCATATAACTAATTGGCTAGCTCAGATCTGCGCAAGAAGGCCTTATGGCTGGTTTACCCGCGTTAAGTTGGTAACTAAATGTTTAGTTAAAAATTACGTGTCAGTTCATTTATTTATTTTATTTATTTGCTTCTACTCATGTCGCATTTTTTACTTTTTTTTTTCAAAAATTCAATGTGGAGTTTAGACTCTTACTTTGAAGTTTGTTGAAGAATATTTAAAATAAGAATACATGTTAATATATGAAGTAAAAGCTATAGAATTAAACACAGTTTTCTAGAGATTTGGATATGAAACAACTGAATACGTGTAAACTGCGCATTAGGTTCTCACTCCCGTACAACATTTCGGGTTCTATTAGCAAAGTTTCATCACGGCCCAATCAAAACTAAATCATGTTATCTCCTTAGAATACTCTTACCTTACATAAGCCAGATCTACATCATTAAAAGAAACCATCTACAAAATTGTAGCTTTCTTGCTTCGCGGCGAATTGCTGGGTTAATGAAGGTCAGTCTGTCCAAACTTTTATTATGATATTTATTTATTTCGAACCCAGAATAAACAAACATAATTCAGATGCACTTCAGGATAGTACCTAGAAATACGGGATTTACATGGTGGTCTTGACGAAATAATATGCAGATTTTGCAACACAGGTTTCTATTGTTCTGATAAATAAAAGTGCAGCATTTAATAGTATTCGCTATTCAAATGCTGAATAACAAATGAATAAATAAACGAACCAACTTCGCTTAGTATGAGCTTGACACCGTTCCTAAGTCTGTATAAAAACATAGTCTATGCACAAATTGAAATAAGATGCCATGACGCTGTAGTTCAACCACGGCTGAATAGGAGGCGCTTTTGTGGTCAAATCAGTTATTGTATTCCTATCCCCGCTCCAACACATGTATAATAGTCAACAACCATGACCCGAGATAGCGAAACTCTGCGAAGGCATTCGCCCAGGTGCTCGCCGCGTCGGGCATTTTAATCTCTGACGAGGTCTTCACTGCAAGCCTTATGAGCGCTTAACGTGTCCCCAGCCCCACAGGCCCCTACCCCAGCCCCTCAGGCCACCAACGCCCAGACCCCTCAGGTCTACAGCTCTTTCTCGCCTCCCGTGGCATCCGAGCGTACCGTCGTCGAAACCGTAAGCGTACTGCTCCCGGGAGCAACTTGAAATCCACATCTGATGCGTCATCGGACGCCACCACCTTAATCAACTTTCGCACTTTTACGCGATTACTCTCGGTAAAACAAATCGCGTAGCATACCTACGCCCTCCCGGAGGAGCGTAAGATCCGCGCAGTAGTACGGGGCGTCACGCTGGAGCTCGCGAACGACTAAATCCTTGAGGACCTAAGTCCCAGGGCTTCCCGGCTGAAGCAGTGCATAAAATGCACTCAAACTAAGGTATATGTTTTCCTCTTGCCCTCGTCATCTTATCTAATACTCCCAAATCGAGGGAGATCTTCAGATAGGCTCGCACAATCTGCGGACTCTCAAATATCTCCGTCGAGCGTCCTCATCCTCGCGGTCACCCTGGGCAATGCCACCGTTGCCAGCTTTACGGCCACGCAGCGGCTAATTGCTCAGCTTCCCCCAGGTGCGTTAAGTGCCTGGATCCTCATATTACGAAGGAAAGCACTCGCACTCCCAATTCCACTTTCCCCTCCGCATGTGTGCTGTGCGGCCAATCCGGCCACACAGCTTACAGGGGTTGTCCGCGCGCTCCGCGTCCCTCCGCTAAGAGCACCGCGCCTAAACCGGCGCCGCCGCTTACTCCCGCCAACTTCCCCTCCCCGCCAACTCCCCCGGAAGCAAAACCGAGCAAGCCGAAGCCGTCTCCAGTTAACTTTTGGAGACAGCGTCCGGCCGCTCCACGTTCCCGTCCTATCCCAGCTCCCGTAGCTCCCGTAGGCCCACGTCCCGCTCCGTCGTCTTCACCTCAGTCGTAGTTGGCTGAGGACATGAAGACCGTGTTCGACGTTATTCGGAACGTCGAATTTAGGGAAATCTCCTTACTCGCACGCAAACTGCGAGCCGCCCGTTCTCCTCAAGAGCGTATATTTGCGTTAGCCGAGCATCACTCGCTACTTAGTTCCTTATAAATAACATATTAGTATAAATTATTTAAATAGTAAATATAATTTCCAGACCCGCAAATCCCGTGTCCGGTGGTATCAAACCCAAGGGCTCACCCCTAGTTTCATTTACCGCTCGTAGCCTTACTAACCTTCCTGAGCTAAAAGTCTTCATTCAGAACAACGAGCCAGACTCACTGCTTCTCCAAGAGACGTGACTCACTCTAAACCGCTCCAGGGGATTCGCTGTTCCCAAATACGCGTTCACTCGTAACGATAGGCCCAACTCCGACGGTTCCGGCGGCACACCTATTTATTACAAAAGAGGTTTCCATTGATTTCCTCTCCCTACCCCTCCTCTCCTCAACATGGAAGACACGGTGAAGAAGAGTTGGCTATCGCTGGTCATCCGACCATCATTAAAGCTTCAATCTACATACCGAGTGGCACCAGACCAATCCACAGTGACTTTGAGGCCATTCTCGACCTCGGCCATTCAGTCAATATGTTCGGAGATTTTAACTCCAAACATACTGCCTGGACGTGCCTATTGACCAATTCCAGCGGTATCGAACTTCTTAATATCATTGACTTACTCGACTTAGACGTCGTTTTTCCGATCACTCCCACTCACTATCCCGGCAACCCTAACTACTCTCCTGACATCCTCGATTTTGCGATCGTCAAACAAATCATCAGTGATATCGAAAAGATTATTAAGCAAGCTTCCCTTAGCCGTTAGCAATCTTATCACAGCTAAGAACGCGGCTCTCCGGAGATTCAAACTCTATCCCACGCCCGCCTATAGATCAGCTGCGAACAAACTACAACGTAAAGTTAGGTCTTGCCTCGCGGAACTCCGAGACGGTCAGTTTAACGATATCATGGAGAATATCTCCCTGTCCCACCAAGCGTATTATAGTATGGGCCGAGCCTTACGCATAGACGCTGCCTCTGACGTTCCTCCTCTCACTCGTCCCGACGGCACCACCGCCTTTGAAGTCGAAGAGAAAGCCGAATGCTTCGCTGAGAGTGGATCCCTCCCACATCCAGGTGGTGGAGGATGAAGCCCATCACCGCCGACCCCGTCACAGTGTCTTATGATGAAATCTCTCTTCTCATTAAAAGTCAAAAGTCCAAAAAGGCTGCGGGTGCGGATGGAATTTCCAACCATGGTAGAGTCATGTTTTATTTGACATCAATAAGAACAAGTAATTGTCAATGTTGAAAAATACATATTTCATTTCATTTCAACCATGCACTTAAGCACCATTTTCAATGCCTGCTTCGACCTTAGCTACTTTCCAAAAGCTTGGAGAGAAGCGACAGTCATAGGCATTCCCAAGCCAAATCTCCACGTTCGGATATTAGGTATTCCCATCCCCTGGAAGCGCAGTACCAAATACTTAGGTGTCACCTTCGACCAGACGCTTTCTTTCAATTTACACGTCGATAGAGTAACGAAACTCGCCCGTTTTTACTTAGGCCGCCTATATAGTATGTTAGGTAGACAAAGTAAAATGTCTTTTAAAAACAAACGTACTCTTTATAAGACCTGCGTTAGACCCATCATGACTTATGCCTCGCCAATCTTTGCCCACGCCCAACCCTCCCTCCTGCACAAACTGCAGGTGGTTCAAAATCTCTTCTGCCGCAGGGCCACAAATGCACCTTGGTAAGTGCGCAACGCGGCCTTGCACAGAGATTGAACTACCTACAGTGCAACAGCACCTCAAAACACTCAGTCTCGGTCTGCGTGCGTTCTCGAGCGCACGTCGATCGCAGACGCCTTCCCGCTCTTTTAGCCCCCGCGCTAATTGAGCACCCAAATTTCATAGTTGTTTACCGTACTAAGTTTCTAACGCCGTTTTCACGGCGGACAGTGGCTCGTTAACCGTACTTCTAAGTTTCTAACGCCGTTTTCACGGCGAATAGTGGCTTGTTAACCGTACTTCGTGGAACGTGAGCTTCGTCGACGGGGTTTCGTTGTTCCAGGACTTCAAGTGCTGTGTTCGAGTAAGTTATCCGCGTCGTTCTCAACCGCCCTACTGCGTGTAGGGCGGTTTTAGGGAGTTAGTCATCGTTGTTAGGTTCATATATTGTCCCTCCCCAACCCCTCCGCAATGGCTTCCCTAAGCTATGATGAGATTAGGAAGAAGTTAGCTGATAGTATCGGTGCTGAAGGCATATATATAAATGCTGACAAGTTCCGTTTCCTTGATTCTCTTATCCCGCATATCATGGCGTTAACTCCACCAATGGCCCCTCAGGCCACCCCAGTCCCCCAGACCTCTCAGGTCTTAGGCCCTCCCGCGTCCCCTTCCTCCAGTGACATGGAGTGCGAAGAAATCGCCCCTCCGCGCCGCAAGCGCGCACCCGCGACCGAGTCATCCTCGGAAGCCACCCCAACTGGCCCTGATGAGCCTCCCTCTTTCACCCTTGTTAAGAAGCGCTCTAAGAAGCGCTCGAAACAAGACCCGGCGCCCGTCCCTACACCCCCTGCGGCGTCTTCAACGCCAGCTGCCCCGGTGTCTTCAACACCCGCTCCGGCCCCGACTTCTGTCAAGGCCAAGGTCCCACCACCCATTTTCCTTCGGGAAAAGGGTAAATGGACTGAGGTCTCGACATTGTGCAATGAGCACAAGATCCCTTACACCCGAGCGGTAAACTCGGGTGAATCTATTAAAATCACTGTCTCGTCGATAGACGGTTTCCGAGCTTTGACTAAGCTCCTCACCGATAAGCAATATGCTTATCACACTTATGCTCTGTCAGAAGAGCGTAAGATCAGAGCGGTACTCAGGGGAATCCCGTTCGAATTATCGAACGAGGCCATCCTGGAGGATCTGCAGTCCCAAGGCTTCCCGGCACTCGCGGTGCATAAAATGCACAGCAAGTACGGGAGGCAACACCCTCTCGCCTTGGTGATTCTCGCCAACGTCCCCAAGTCCAGAGAGATCCTGAAAGGGGTTAGCTCTATTTGCGGCCTCTCTGGGATCTCAATCGAGGCGCCTCATCGCCGCGGTCATCCTGGCCAGTGCCATCGGTGCCAGTTGTACGGGCACGCGGCAGCCAACTGCCGCGCACCGCCCAGGTGCGTCAAGTGCCTGGTCCCGCACTTCACTAAGGAGTGCAATCGCACTCCTGAAACTCTCTCTCCTCCCGATTGCGTGCTTTGTGGCCAGTCCGGCCACACCGCAAACTACAGGGGCTGCCCTCGTGCACCCCGTTGTATGCGCTCCAATTTCAAAAGGGCGGCTCCCAAACAGGCCCCGCGCCTTTCTCAAGAAAACTTTCCGCCGCTGCGTAGCCGGGTTCCTCTGGCTGCAAAGCCTACTCAGCCCAAGCCTGCTCCAGAAAACTGGAGGCAGCGTCCCGCATCGAATCCCATCCCGGCTCCTCGCCCATACAAACCCACTCCTCAACCCTCCGTAGCAGACGATATGCGTATCGTCTGCGACGCTATTAAAAATGTCGATGTTAGTGAAATCGCAGTCTTAGCCCGTAAACTTAGGGCTTCACGTACTCCGACAGAGCGTTTGCTAGCTCTGGCGGAGCATAGTTCCCTTCTCAATTCATTGTAGGTTCATTTAAATGAATTGATCCCTAAATCATGCTTCGGCCGACCTCTGCCCAGCCCCGGCTTCACCGGAGGCTGCCCAGAACGGCCACCAACTCCTGTCCCTTTGAGCACCTTCAGTGCAACTTTCACTACAGGCGGAAGACCCGCTAGCGGGTCTCCGCCAGCGCGCCCAACTTCCCGACGGGTGTCGCTTCCGATGAAGGCTAAAGGTATACGCTTACCACAGCCAACAGGTGGTTTTTAGTGGGTAGGTGCCATTCTGGTGAGTCCCACATAACCCCCCCGCAGAGGAATTTACCTGCGGGCGGGTATGCATGACGCATCTTCCACCTCCCTCCCGTGAGGGTGCCTCGGCAGCAAAAAAAAAAAAAAAAAAAAAAAATCAAAACACTCTCGGAAACAATCTTCAAACGCTCCGAAACCCACCCCAATCCTTTAGTTCGAGAATCAGTCTCGTATACTACCCCTGTCATAGATTCGAAGTTCAAATTCGCTAGACCGAGAAACGCGCACACGAACGTAGCCACGCAACTGTCATTAGATCTCAAAGGCCGCAACTTCTAATTTTAATTTAAATTTTAATTAATTGAATTCTTTTTTATTTTGAGCACCTTCAGTGCTATGAATTCACCTTCAGTGCTTTGAGCACCTTCAGTGCTATGTTATTCTTTTAAGCGCCCCGCTAGCGCGGCCTTTTTCTTCAGTTGGTCTTCACTCAGATGAAGGCTGTGAGGAAAAAAATTGCACGAGTCATTCAGGGGGTTTTTTTAGTGGGTAGAGGCTCTGGTAGGCTCGGAGCAAGTCCCACATAACCTCGATCGCGCGTGGCGAGGTATGCGTAGGAGCATTTTTTAGATCCTCCTGCTCTCACCGTGGAGGGGAACAAAAAAAACCCGAGAAAAAACGTCTGAGTTCATCACACAACGAATGCTCCAACCAGGACTCAAACCTTAGATCTTATAAGACATGGCTACCCACTACACCACTCGGCTATCTTACGTACTACGCTAAAATAAAAATCTTAAGCACTACTTACACATCACAAAATAAATCAACATTATCCAACCACCACCTTGCTGAAAGAAACCAAAAATTTTCCCAAATTTATATCCAAGATTCTGTTATGCCATTTATTTCTAGAGCTTTCTATATAATTGAATACAAAGTTAAAACGCTCAGAGCCGTTTTATCCTCCGTGAAGAATATTTGCGAAGTCCATTTTCTATGGAAATACTTGTAGCCTTTGCCTTTGTTAATTAGTTTTTAATTACGTGACTATAGCTGTGTTAATTTGCTAATTCGACTTGAGTACTAACCTTACAATGAGCTTTCGAAAGATAAATATGTAATGAACTTGCGCCGGGACGTGAAGTTTTAAGTGTTTGTTTCAAAGTTAGTATTTTTGTAGTCTAAGGCTGTTTCAGTAAGACAAATCTAGTTTTAAGTTGTACTCGTAGCTTTAGTTATTATAGTGAGTCTAGAACGTTTTTTGGTCTATACATCATAGTGTCACGATTCGTGATATTTATGGCATATTCTGAGTCAAATTATTTTATGTTTTCACTGAATTGTGGCGCTGGCTGAAGGAATTTAAAAGTCGTTCCAATTGACTTCCGTTTCCATGCATGCAACATTGAAAAACGCCTTGTCAGTTTAGCCAGCATCAAAACATTCTAGCATCGGCAGTTTTTATACAAATATATTCAAATAAACATTTACTAGGAAACGGAAGTCAATAGAACGACTTTTCAATACTAACAGCTAGCGCCACACATCAATGAAAACATGAAATAAGTTAACTTAGAGTTTTGTCACCAATAATGCGGGCGCGATGTCACTGATGACACTTCCATGTGCTTTTTATTTGTTCTTAACTCAATGAAGGACAGTAACTTACGTTATAGAAACAGATGGCTTTTTCAACTTTTTGCTCAAGTACAACACAGCAAATTCAAATTATTTATTCATAATCATAGGTACATAGGGATGTTACAAAATATTATGGGCGCAGCTATTTCTCACCAAATTGGCATGTGAATTTTAATATACAAATTTTAATATATAATAATAATAATAATAATAATATTTCTAACAATCACACCACATTATCTAGCCCAAATTAAGTATCATTAAAGAACTTGTGTTATGGATACTAGATAACAGATAAATAAACTTAAGAAATATATAAACACACGTAAATGCTTTTTTTATATATAAATATTAGAAATAAACTTAAATAAACGTAAATACACATCCATGACTAGAAAGCAAATATAATAATATATCTGCCCCTACCAGGATTCGAACCCGGGACCTCTGGCATGGAAGGCTAGGCTACTTACCAACATACCAAACAGGCCGTCTAATATGAATATGAATTTCAATATAAACTAAAATGTCTAATTTGTAATGTACATGTCAACACATTAATTTTTTACATTTCTTTCATAATTCAATAGTAGTTAATGGTCTTTTAAAATAAGATAAAATAAAATCACAATTAAAATGTTAGAAGCCTTAAAAACTATCATTATCAACTAAGTTAAGTACACAAGGTCAATTTAAGATGAATAAATGTGATTTAAATTAAAAAGATATTCTATTAATGTTAGTATTGTTAATGTTTCTTATTCAAAAATTCTTTTAGATAGGAAAAGGCTTTTTCAGCGAGGAAGTCATTGAGAGCCGTCTTGAATTGTTTGTCACCCTTGATTATTCTTATTGACTCTGGGATTTTATTATAAATGACTGGTGCCATAGCATTTACACTTACTCTTTGTAAAAGAGTTTTTCTAGCATGGGTAAATTTAAGAGTTCCTTTGCGACGGCTTCCATTCGGATTAAATTCAAAATATTGCGGGTTACTTCTTACAAAGTTTACTATTGCACTTATGTACATTGCAGGTAAAAGTGTGGATTTTGTATCTTATAAAATAAGGTTTGGCTGAATCTTCTGGTTTTAAACCAAACATAGACCATATACTCCGCTTTTGGGCTTTAAAAATATTTTGTTTTTCAGTGGTATTACCCCAGAACAATATACCATATCTGAGTATAGAAACGACATACCCATGGTATGCTGCTAAAACTGGTTTAATATTTGCCACCGTTTTTAGTTTACGTAGAGCATATGGAAATGTATTAACCCTATTTATTAAATTAATAATATGTTTTTTCCAAGTTAGTCTGTTGTCAATTGTTAGGCCTAAAATATTTGTGTGTTCTGCTTCTTTCACTGACTTGTCCGAATGTGTTATATTAATGTCCAGTTTAGTATTATTGTGCAATAATATACAACAGTGCAATAATTAATTATACAATATTCATAAAAACATATTTACCTCAGTTAATCATAATTATAAACAGTAACTCATTTTAACAAAAATAACACAGCATTACGTACCATGTTTTTTTAAAATGTTTATAAAAAATTACAGTAATTAGGAACAAATCTTGATTAATAATTTTTTTTAATTTTGTGCAAAATGTAGTAAGGTAATCAATTACTGTGGACGTTAGATAATGGGCAGAAGGTTTAATGCTTTTTTTCTTTGATAAAAACATAAAGGGTATGAGCACGATGGCTGCGCTTTAGTGCTAATTATATTGCGGTAGTGTGGGGAATATGCGGGCTGATAAAAACATATTAATGGGGTCGGTTCATCGTTACAAGTTTAGTACTAGTTTCTAAGAACTAGTATTAGTACTAGTTTTTACGAATTAGCAGTAGTTTATAAGAACTAAACTTACCAATCTATAAAATGTTTGAGTACGTACCTAACAAACATAGGGTAAGTATTTGACAATAATAAAAAAAATACCCGATACCGAAGCTAAACCTCCTTTGTACGACACCGTTTTTAATTTTAATGGTATGTTTCTGAGTGTGTATAATATAACGTGAAATATTTTGAAAAATATATTTATACCTAAAAAATATTGTGATTTATTTTATAACATTTCATTGATATTTTTTTAGAATTTATAAGATATGATATTTGTTTTATTTTTTAGAGTACTTGTACCTTGAATGTAAATGGGTCGTTTTTCCGTAGTTGTTAAATAAATAGTCGAAATAAATATTTATTTATTTCTGATATTGAAGTAAGGTAGAAAACCAATATACCTAACAAGTTCATTTAGAGCGAAAATACACTTCATCAACAGCCTCAGTAACGCCTAGCTAGTCAGATTTTACGAAGACTGCAAATATACGAAATTAACTTAACATCTCATTTTATTTACCTCACACCTAAGAAAATTGGGAAATGCGAATAAGCTATCATTACGTTGACGTACGAGTTTACACTCCCTATATACGTGTGTCACTATGTTTTCGAAGATTGGATAAGAAGAATGGGTGTTTATTGTGTAGTAAATTACACATTATTTGAGATATATCTATTTATATCTAGAACTATTTTTAAGAAATTTGCTGTAGATAATTATTTATGGGCGCATTAATTATATATCATATGTATTTTTGTTAGTATTTTGTATTAATTTATGTATATTGTGTGTATTTTATATAAAACGTTTATAAATGTAATACGCACTGGTATTGCAGTTTTAATCAAGCTCACCAATCCCAGTTCCAACCGTGGAAATGTATTTAGGAGTAAGTAGTTCCTTTGTGCAAGTATCTCTTAATTTTATAATGTTATTTCTGATTGCACTTTTTGTGTGTCAGAAAATAAAGTATCTTCCTGTACAAACACTTGCCTCAAGACTTTTTAAAAATAGACTAATAGACCATAAGGTCTTGATTAAGCAAAATAATTCTTATGACAAGTAAAATAAAATTTAAATAAACGAATACCTTAAAATTAAATTTACCAGTCCAAAAAACTTTTCCCAATTGAACACCATTGACAAGTTGGCAGCAACTGCTTGGCATTCAAACAGTTGGTGCTAGTTGCACATTACATTACCGCAGCGCCCCCTACCTGAGATATTCTCGGTTCCAAATTATTCGCATTTTAGTGCCAAAATGCTAATTAACATACTAAAAACGAGTGTCGGGAAATGAGCGGCCGTCCGCGCCAAAGCTCTTACGTTTAAAGCTCAATTTAGCTTTCGACGGAAAATTTAATGTAGAAACGTCAGAGAGATTTTTCTGTATAGTTTAGTAGGGGAATATTTAAAAAGGTTTAGATCTTTTTTTATTTTACGCTTTGTTACGTCTTTTATGGGTGAATTACTATTGTAATAAAAAATTGGTTCTCAGTTATAAAGAAAATTCCTGATATAAATTCAATGAATACAAAGTATACATTAAAAGTTCTTTTTGCCACTCTTTAGTTAGAACTAAAATTTAAAAATGTCAAAAAAATAAGAATTTATTAGATATCAGAAATATAATTTTTTTATCAAGATTTTAATTTCTTTAAAATAATACAGTGATTTTAGAAAGGAACGGTTTATTTCTTTTCATGACAATATTTTTGAATGTTTTGACATGTTTTTATATTAAGCGGCCAAAAATCACAACCTGAGGAAGTCCCATTATCTTTTATGATACTCCGCTGCAAACCGTGTATTCCAAATTGCTTGGCCATTTTTTTGACAGTTCCCGTACTCACAGGTTTCCTCATTATAAGAACGACCCTTAAAATTATTTTAAATTGCCTTTAAGAGGCTATTGAATTAAGAAAGGATACTTAAATTCGCCTGATTTAAATATACTTGAAGCCATCGTGTTTGTTTGTTTTAAGAAATAGGTTTCGGTGTTTTAAATTTGTTTTACTTTTATTTCCATAACCATTTTTAAACAAGTCGCGACTCCATCCATATATTTCAACTTACGATACGACAATACGTTTCCTTAAGTAAGTTCGATATTGAAAAAAAAAAAAACTACATAGATTTTAGACCAGTATTTAAATCTTCCATGCACAATAGTCCTATAAACGATGCACAAGATTTTTCTAATACATTTCGTCTAATTATTTTCGCTAATTATGTGTCAACTGTATTTTTGTATTTGATAAATGTAAAATTTTATGTAACAACCTACATGTATCAATATTATATATATATTAGAATACAACAGTTTTTTTTAATTAAGTCCGAGTACTGCTATCGCGCACTTCGCACGCAATTTATTTTCATTTATGTATCTTTGTTTTAAAGTGAATACATCCAAGTTTTTTTGTTTAAGTGCATCTTTATTTACTTGAACAAGTTCGCCCCGATCCCCAACAAGTCCGTTTTAAGTTAGTTCGTTAACACACTCATTAAAATGTGTTGAACACTATTCTTTTAAACCCCATGCAGAAAACAAGATTCTCTAGAATATTTGCACAGTATTTTCTTGTGTAATTCCCCAAGTGTAAAACACGGTTGCACACTCTTTTAGGGAAACTGAAAACGATTTTACAGAACGAATTTGAAAAATAAAGCTTTAGAATAGTTTTCGATTCCTCGGGGACGGCCTTGTATGTTAGAGTACAAAGTTACAACAATGTCGATTTGGATAAGAATCCGGCGGGAATGTTAAGGGGGGATATGAACAATGTCCTTTTTGTGAACACTTGAGTGAGTATGCAAAATAAATTTTAATATTAAACAATTATATTTATGGTTATGTCAGGTATATTTAACAAAAGAACTATAAAATTGAAGAAAATCTATTCAGATGACACGCAATGCTACAGCGGCGTGCTACAGCGTTTAATTCAAACTATTTTTTGATATATTCAAATACCCATAATCAGCTTCTCGTAAAAAAATATTGTCGCAGTTATACCGTGTAACTGTTTCTACAAAAATCTCTGAAATTTTTATACGGTAGCTTTTTATACTCTACACATGAGTCAGCTGCCAATTTTGCATGAAGCATCGAATTTTTTTCTTAATTTTTACTCTTTGCGAAAGTTGCTCAGTATTGTGGTAACTCATGCGTCCATTTCCCGAACGGTCAAAAATGTCACCCTGTATATATCCTGTCACGATTTGTGTTCTGCTCTCCGTGGTGTACAATAAGGTAAGGTATTACTGTTAATTGTTATATATTTATATATATTATTGATTTGACCGTTAATATCCTTTGTCGTTTACAAGAAGTTTAAACAAATAAAATGTCCACGTGAATCTAAACAAATCTCATTGGTTTCGAATGCGACACTAATTAACTGCTCACACGGCCACCAGTTACAGATGGACAGACAAAGCAATTACACCGTGTAATTAGTTCAGCCGATTAATAGTCTGGTAATTATATGTAGGATACTGCAGCTCGAGGATAATCGTAAGATTTGAGGTGAGTTGAGACTTTCCTGATATTATTTAAGGTGACTACGGAGAGTTTAGGCTCCATCCATTCTTTATTGGAATAACCAAAACGTAAACCGATACATTTATTTATAGCATATTATGCAATAATATTAGCTATTAGAAAGTATTTTTTTGTTCTTGTCTCGATGTGTGAAATGATGGCCTGCTTTGGGGTTTCCCAAACAATTCAGCCGAGCAATGGAGAACAATAGAGTGATTGAATACATCTTACATTAGTTAACTTTATTGCCACAACCCAGTTAAATGGTAGATAAATATTTTATTGCTAATTCTATATCTCAAAATGAAACTATACCTCAAAATAATAATAATTTAGGATTTTAAGTATACGTATATAAGAGGTAAAACGTTGACCATTACGTATTTTAATTAGAGTTGCTCTCCGGTATACTATGGTCATTCATAACTCAGGAAATGCTAAATTTGAATTGATTGAGTTGTTTTATTTGTCTGAGTATTTTAATAATAATAATAATAATAATGCAAACCATACAATTTAAATATCTTACAAAATACAAGATTAAAAATGGAAATTTAACAGAATATACAAAAGGTGACCTTATTTCTACAAAGTGATTTCTTCCAGACAACTGACATAGGTCAACTGCAATAGAGTGTAAATAAAAGATAGCAATAAATGGGACACTTTTTAATGCTGTTTAATAATATAAACATATACCTAATAATGTAAATATAAATATAAAAGCAAATTATTTGTCGTATAAAGTTTGAATGTGTGTATTTTTGATATTATGTATTATATGTATAGTATTAAATATAAATATTAATTGCATATTCAGAAAAGTTTTATCAAAGCACTAACCTAGCTCCCTGTTAACAATACTTACAACTTTAAATTGGTATTATACAGGGTGTAATCGTTAAGTGTGACCAGGCGATTATTCCGTAAGTCAGTGTTCGACCGTATTTATAAGTTAACAAAACAACTAAAGCAACAACAAAACATAAATAATGTTATAATAGGATTCTATTTTTTAATTTCGGAATGGTGTTTGTAAAGCATGTCAATATAGGTAATTTTGTTTTGAAGTTTATATTTAGAATTTTACGACATGAGAGTAGATAAATTACTTTAAAACATAAACAAGATCTTACGTAGATACATACAAAAAATTAGTAATTGAAGCCATAAATTGAATGTAAACCATATAGTACTTATATTATTTTGTCTTCAAATAAATGTTTGTCATGTGATGGCAAACGAGTCAATTCTCCAGAAGAGGTAGCAACTGTAAGAAAAGTTCCTATATGCTACCGTTGGTGGCTAGATAATGGAACTATTCGAGTCCTAATTCCTTTCACTTATGGCAAATGGGAGGAAATCTCAGTTGCAAATAGGAAAGCAGGTACATTTATTACTTTTATCTAGTAGTAATTTTTTTATTACAGATTACGGCGCAGGACAAAATATGTAAGGCATGTTTGCAACGGGCGAGGCGCTTTTCTTTAAGACAACATGAAGTTCAAATGCAAGAGGCAGCTGCAGAAGCCACTCGTCAAATAGCCATCGATGAAGATTACGAAAGTTCTGTCACTGAGTCTGTTAGGCAGTCGCCACTTGATGATCCTCTCGGGGATGTCCTGGATAATATTGTCCAAAATATACAAGATGAACAGTCTATACAAATTCCACAAGAAACTATCCAAGACAGTTCTCGTGAAACTTCCAACGAACCGCAACAAGAAGTTATGCAAATTATACCAGAACGTGATGCGGAAATAATAGCACCGGAGCAGAACATACTAGTTTTTCCTATACCTGGAATCAAACGTGTTTCATATAATTCCACTATTTGTGTCATAGCACAATGTGATAGAAGAAATGAGCTTCATAGAATTCCCCCAGCTATTAGAGTGAGTGTTCTGTCGCAACAAGATTTATATATTCCTCGTGGAACACGTGTTTGCAGTGAGCACTTGGGTAGTAACGTGATGCAAGACTTGGCGACACACTGTCGTCCGACGAGAGACACTTTCAACTCAGCTCAAATGTCAGATATTGTGAAAATGTTAAAGAAAAATAACTTTCCATATTTGAATTTTGAAAACTTGGATTCAATTAATGAAGTTACATTCAAACATTACACAGGTTATACAAAAGATGGTTTTCTAAATGTAATTGCTGAGACACCTTCTCTCTCGCAGTTGAAAAAACCGGAAACAGCATTGGCCACTGTTTTATGCAAACTTCACACTGGGGAATGTAATGAAAGGCTATCTAGCCTATTTAGAATGTCACCTCAATACTTTGGGCGTTTAATGAAAAAAGGAAGAAAATGCCTTCAACGAGACTTTGTCCCTAAGCACTTAGGATTCGATCACATTTATGGTCCAGATAGCGCTCATGTCTATCGCGAGGAGCTCAGAAATCGCATCTTAAGGATTCCGAATATTATATTTGGTAGTTCAGATCCAACTCATGCTCCAGTTATAAGCATTTGTGATGGAACTTATTTTTATTTACAAAAAAGTAATAATTATAGTTTTCAAAGGGAAAGTTTTAGTTTTCACAAGTCCCGTCATCTACTGAAAGTTTTTATAATTGCCAGCCCAGACGGTTATATAATAAATACATTTGGGCCGTACGAGGCTAACAAATCAGACGCCGATATAATGGCAGAGCTAATTAGTGAAGATGAAAATAATGCCTTCCATTATTTTTATGAAGAAGGTGACGTTTTTATATTTGATCGCGGGTTCCGTGATGTAATGGGAAAAATGCAGGAAGTAGGTTATAAGGCTTATATGCCTTTGACTAAAGATGAGAATGAGCGGCAGCTAACTACTCAGCAGGCAAATGATTCACGAAAAGTAACATTATGCCGCTGGGTAGTCGAAACAATCAATGGCAGATTAAAAACCAATTTAAACAGTTAAGATCGCAACATTCGAATATAAGCGCACCTCATTTATATGAAGAAGTGAAAATAGCGTGTGCATTAATAAATGCTTATGGGGCAAGATTAGTGGATCACGAGCTAGTAGATCAATATATTAATCAACTGTACAATAACCATGACGCGCCGAACTACTTGAGTGAGTTGATTAATACAAATAATTTTAATATGCGCCGGGCTAACTTTCAAGCTATTGATGCTACAGAGGGATTCAAACAGTTTCCTTCATTGACATATGATGAATTGCTGATTATGGCTTTAGGTCCATATCAGGTCAACCAGGCCAAAAGTTATTATGCTGAACACATAAAACGTAGCGGCATATTTAATATCGAAGTTTTCCAAGATGATATAAATGATTTCAATTTGAGTGACTATAATATTGTAGCCACTGAACCATGGCTGTTGAGAGCCAAAATTCAATCAAGGCATCAAAATAGTCGTATGTATTTTGTTTATATATTGGTGGACAATGGCTTGCAAGGCAGAAATAAAATTGTTGGCTATTATTGCAATTGCTTAGTAGGGAAGCGCACTCTTGGATGCTGCGCCCACGTTATGTGTATTATTTGGTACATGGGGTGGGCCCGACATCAAGAGACGCCTCCCCAAATTCCGGCTGCTTATTTAGACCGTGTAAATCATCTCAATTCTAGCGATGATGAATCTTGAAGTTATAATAACAAAAATTTGGATTTACACATTAAATTGCAATATTAGCCCATTTGTTTCTGTCCACTTACATGTAGTTGTAGACGAATACGAATTTCTACAAACTTCATTGTATCTATGTTATAAAGTATTTCACTGTTGCTATGTGTGTAATTTGATACTTAAAATGAGGCACTTGTTAATTCATGACTGTATTGTATCATATAGACTTACCTACATAATAATATTGGTCTAGTACTCATTTTATCTTAATCATATTTTATGATTACTTATGATAATAATGTTTTTCAAGTAGATACACGAGTAAATTCTCTTTCTAAAAAATCTTACATTTCAAATTAGTAATAAACCTTGTTTCAATATCGCATTAATTTGAACTGGCTGAAAAGCAACACACTACAAAAAAAGATCGTCTTTGTGTTCGATCTCAATTCAAAACATTCTCAGTCTCAAAACGTTGTCATTCTCGCCAATTTATTGTGTTTTTTGCGTTAATAATCGTGATATAGTATAGTTGCGTCCCTTACTTTTTAGGTTGTTAGTATTTGTTCTCCTGTGGTTTTTTTGGCTACTCGTTTGCTCAGTTTTTTAAGTATTCTATTTTTAGATTTTTTTTAATGCTGTAATGGGACTTTAATTTATTCATATCAAAATATTAAGTAAATTCTAAAATCTCTAGCAACTAAACTCTGACGAAACTCCACTAGCTAAAGTAGGTACTACATAAATCACTATATCTCCAGAGCGCAGAATTATATTCGCAGGAATCAGTAGGTAGGTGCTCAGTAACAATGAACATCTTAAAGTGCGAGAGGTGAATTTCTCTTAACTTTGAGCTATTCACACCTGGCCAAAGTTACCACCTTAAATAGGAAACTGTACTTGGCGGTTAGGGCTGTCCCTGCGAGTACGAAAATAAATGTAATTTAAGAATGAATTTTATGTTATATAAAGATAAAGTTACTAAAGATGAAAGTGAATAAATAAAATATATAATTATTTTTAAACATACATTGAACTGCGTGAATGCCTGTAATTTCATTCGCAGCACTTGCAGATAAAAGTAAAAAATTATATAAGATAAAAATTATAGTAAGGAGAAAAAAGTCTAAACATAAGTTTAAAAAATGCCCTTTAACTTTATTGTTGTTATTTTGGTTTTAAATAAGATATGAATGCCTACGGAGAGAGACACAAAGACATATTCAAATAGAATAGTAACCTTATTTTGCCATGTCAGACAATGATGACTAAATAACTTTACATGAAAAGTAGTTTTTATTATAATTGTTTCAAGTATTTCGTAGCCTTTTGAACCACATTCGTAATCGTAACCACTAAACAAAACATGAAAATATCAGCGTTAAAAGTTCAAATATATCCAAAAACTTTATAGGTATTATCATTAAATTCAAATAAAAAACGAAAATCTGAATACCTTGTTAGTACCATTTCCAGACAAGGGCAACCCTAAGTTCCGCAGCAGGATTTGCTTACAGACGTGTACTGTAAACTCGCGCGAGTCTTGCAACATTTTTACACCTTGTTGAACTCACATCTCTGCTACATCCTTCTACCAGTTCTGACGTACTGTTTGAATTTTGACGTCATTCGTGATTTGTATTTTTATAGAAATGTTCAAAGAAATTTACTCTGTCAATTGGGTAATGTATTTTTGATAATGTCTCTCCGTTTTGTGTTCCAATTTCTATTTTGAACAATAGTTAGGAGTTTGAATGTAGATAAATGCATAGTTTTAGGCATTTGATTATCACATTGTTCAAATAAAATAAATAACATGTAACCCATACCTACTATAAGATTAAATTGTAGGTTTGTTTGCTTGTAATTATAAAACCTTTAAATTGCGGAAAATATTTTAAAGCTACGTCATATGCATATATGTCATGCGTCATATGTATGTGATATATGTGATGTGGTTGTACTTTTTATAATAAGTAAATAAATAAATAAATATGCCAAACTTATTAATAAAAAACAATTTAACAAAAGCTGGCGTCACGTGGGTCTAGAACGCGCGCCAATAGAAACTGCAAAATCTCACTCGAAAAGTACACAAAACATTTTCAATTCATACGCTTTAATCTAAAATGATTTATGATAACGCTCTTTGCCTTTAAGTTAATCATATCACTTTGTCTAACTAACGATAATTGATCAGAAGCTTAGTTCAGGGCATCCACATCTATCCACGCTATCTGACGTGGCATTCAATCACTCGTCAGCCCGCATGCAGGAGCAATATATATCAATGACGTGATAATGTTACTTATCGAGAGCATTACAAATCGGGGAAAAAAGCCAGATAGGAGAACCTACTAAATTAAAGAAAGTTTGACAAAAAGGTGCATTATGAGAGTACTGCAGGAATGTAAGCAGTACAAATAAATATTCCGCCATGTTGAGAGAGGCTGATAAAGAGGTTTTCAGAATTTTATACGGATATGCGACCGCAGGATCGCGACACCAACAGTCCGATCTTCACGGCCATTTTGGAGTAAATTAAAGCCTGGTAATGTATACCAAGCAGACTGCGTGCAGGTTTTTCATGTTTACATAACAAACTAGATTTTATTAGTGATCGGGGGGCTCGGCAGTGCCCCCGCTAAGTCGAGCGCGAAGCAAACACTGCCGTACCATGCTTTACTGGAACCATTTCGCCGCATTTTCAGGCCCCTATTTGAGAACCTCTGGATAAGACCGGAATGCAGAAATTTTCGCTACCAGTAAGCTATAATCACATAATTAAAATCCAAAATTTCAAGTCTGTAGGTCATTTAGTTCCGGAGTTAAGCGAAAGCAAAGTTTCGCATTTATGACACTTACTCACTCACTCACTCATGATCATCAGAATAGAACTAGTACTTCCCATAAACTCAGAGACCTGAAATTTGGTACAAAGTTAAGGTTTAATGACCACATAAAGGGAAAACTATAAAAACTAGGGTAATCGAAGATCTGGAGTACCTGGTGACCCTGAATAGAAAACACAAAAGCCCAACCGAACTATTAGAGATCGACATACCACCTTTACAAAAAATATTCAACTTGGTGGGCCGCTTCATTTGATGTCAAAAATCGAAGGTCTGAAGTATCTGATGAAGAACCCTCAACTGGTCTCAGCTGTATTAGAGATATGGTAATGCCCCCTTCTACTATTGGTACATAAAAAAATATACTGTCATTGCAAAAATCCAGCGTAGTGGGACACATCTTCTAATTTAATCTTGCCTATAGCGTCCCACTGCTGGGTGAATGCCTCCCCTTCTGCTTTTAATATGCATATAAATAAAATTAAAGGAAAACTCTGGATAAGACTAGACTGGCTTTTATACTTATACTTACAAGTTTACAAGAAGAAATAGTCGAACGATTAACTTTATTCTACTCGAATATTACACAAATTAAATAAACAAATTACACTAAAATATTAATTTCGCTCAAAATTTGGTCAAAATATAATAATGCATTGGACTAAGAGTGGCGGTGATACCCGCACACGTCGCTAGATGGCGCTGACTGTATTTTAAAACGCGCTTACGTTTGTTTTTCCTATAACCTTATATGGTGAAGTGGCCGCGTTACAGTCGTTTACGACATTCTTCTACTGATCTTGAAAACGTTTGCTAGGGATTAGGAGGGATTATTTGCATTTCGTTGATTTCGCTTATTATTTCGTGAGGTTTGCTAAGGATAATTAGCAGGTTGTTATTATAACAATTTGAAGATTTGAATAGGTTAGGAATTTTATGATGGTGACGAATTACTGATTATTACTTAATTATTAGATTTCAAAGAAATTTTAATTGAATACTTTATTTGTTTAATTTTTAGCTTAGTTTTCCAGTTAGGAATTTTTTTTCGAAATGGACAGTTTATTTTTGGCCCTATTAGCGTTTTAAATTTCACCGGACTTTGTAGCCTTTGTAGCCGGCTGAGGGCGCTTAGCCGGAACTTAAACTACTCGTACATACTTTACAGTTTATACTTTAATCACGTTCGTGTTTATAAGTAAGTACTTTTCTTATATTCTAGGTTTAGTTTATTTGGTTAGATATTACTTCGTTTCGTTTAAAAATATCATTAATTTAGCTGTATTATAATGATAATTATACAGCTAAATATTATATTTCAGTACTAGGTTGAAAGTTCATTGATAATTAATTATATTGACACTTGTCTAATAATTAAGAGTTAACGTTTTGTTTATAGTTTGTATAGATTGAGTAGGCTGAGTAATATTTTATTTGAGTTTTTTTTTTGTTAAGACAAAAATAGTCTTTAAGATATAGGTTATTCTTGTTTTAGTCTAACTATTATCGGTATTTCTGATTTGTTGTCCATATACTAAAGGTCGTTGAGTTTATCTGTGTTTGATTTCGCAAGATAATATCGTAAAAAATGTCCATAATATTAAAAGACGACGTGAACTTAGTGGCTTCCAAGTAGTTGGTATGCCCAAAGACGCGTCTTGTCTCTTCCATTCAATATCTTTCTTGGTGTATGGTAGAACTGACTCAACTTGCAGTATCAGATCTGCTATATTTGCATACGTTGCTGAACATCGGGACGAAATGCAAGTGTATACATGTGAGCTTATGGTGACGTATACACGAGCAAGGACCCGACGATCCTTTAGAGTTTGATGCTTTGGAAGCGGTAAATGCTATGGAAGATTTGAACATCTTTGATTTAGTTGAAGCGGATATTTCTGAAATGAATGCAAGCAATGATGGATTAACTGAATTCTGACCAAAAAAAGGTATTTGAGACAGTCAGTAATAAAACTACGAACCAAAAAGAAATATTGCGTCATTTTGTTAGTGGCACCGGTGGCTCCGGCAAAACAACCTGCACAAAAATATTGCTATTACTGCCCCGACTGGAATTGCAGCATTTAACATAAACGGATTAACTGTTCACAGATTACTACAACTGCATAAACAAACTCCTAAATGCAAACCGCTTTCAGATGAAGTACTTCAAGTTTTAAGGACAGACTTTTATTTATTAGTAGTCTATGATATCTAATGTAAATTTAGCCTACATAAATCTTCGTTTATGCGAAGTGTTTGATACTTCTGATGTAGAAGATGGTTGGTTTGGAAAAAAACATATTTTAGTGCTTGGGGATCTTTTGCAACTTCCACCCGTTAGAGAAAAGTCGCCATTTGAAAAACCAACCCCTTCAGAAATTAATAAACTTATAGGCTCCTTAAGTATAATTTGTGGGTAGTTGCAGCGTAAACATTGAGCTCTGCGTTTTTAATCGATATAAAAGTAAATATTACCATAAATTAAGTTATTTTATCATAATCTTGACATTAAAGTTATAATTGATGCAACAAAGTTTAGTGCATTTTGTATAACATTATAACTAACTGTTTCTTTGTGTAGTGATAATTTGAGTGAACCTTGGACTGAGGATTGTTTCTTAGACGGTGTGTACATTTACAAATTCTTTTTGAATATCAGTAGTACATTATCGAGTGCTTTCTTTAAAGAAAATACTAGTTCGTGATTATTTTATTTATTTGAAATTGTCGATCAATTGTCTCCAATTTCAATAACACCACACAGTGCCACCTATATAGTTACAGCCGTACTAATTTGTCTTATCTAATAAAATGAATAAGTGTGGAGCGTGTGCAAAGTTTGCATCGCCTACGGGTGACGCCACCTGTTGCAAGTGCAAGGCAACATTTCATAAATTATGCGTGGCGCTTAATTTGAATAAATCCGTACCAAAACAATGGTGTTGTCCGGAATGCATTTCTAAAATACCTAAGGCCGATAACACGAACACTCCGATCAAGTCTCGTGATGCGGACGAGCTCGGGTGGTCCGCCCGTGAGGCTCTGAGCGACATTTCTTCAAAAATTGCTGGACTGGAATCTAAATTTGAAGCTATACATTTTATTCAAAACGACCTGAAGCAAGTTACTGATGCTATTGCAGACCTCAAGTTAGCTCTCAATTCAAGAATGGATGAGATCTCGGAGCGTGTTAGCACAATTGAAAGCAGGGTAAAAGCTGTAGAATCATCCAAAACTGATCTTGATGATTTAAGGAATGTTGTGAATGGCATCCTGGAGGATAATCACAGAAATGAGCAGTGGGTGCGGCGATCTAACGTTCAAATAAATGGTATTCCTCATAATGCTGGTGAAAACCTGCTGAAAATAGTCCAGAAACTGTCAGAACGTAGTAGTTTCCCACTGAACTTGTCAACGGATATCGACTTTGTGACCAGGATTGCGGTAAGAAATGACACGGATAACAACAATAAAAAACCTAAACCAATCATATTGAAGTTTCAGTCGAGATACAAAAAGGATGATTTTCTGGCAGCAATTCGAAAACTTAAAGATCTCAAAGCAAGCGATCTAGGATTTGTCAGCAACAATAACCGCATATACGTAAATGACCATTTATCAACCCGCAACAAGTTTCTTTTACAACAAGCACGTACTAAAGCGAAGGAGAAGAACTACGCTTATTGCTGGGTGCGCAACTGCACGGTCATGGTGCGGCGCACTGACAATTCCCCGGTACTGCATATTACTTCGGAAGAAGCATTAAAAAAAATAGTATAAGTAATATTCAGTTTCCTAAACAATTTGTATGCTTTTGTTCAAAAAAAATTAAAAAATTACTTTCAAATTTTAGTTTGCCATTATCAATATTAATTCAGTGTGAGCTTGATGTTAGGTATGCATGTTTTTTAATTTTTATTCTAAATATAATTAATAGTATACATTGTCATTTTTCGTTAAATATTTTCTTAAGTAAATCACGTTTTGAGACACTTAATTTGAGGTGTTTTAGCTGTTGTTATCTTATATATTGGATAAGTTTTCCTTCGTTATGTTTAGTGTTCATGTCACGGTTCGTTACTGGTTTCTTAGACGTTGGATGTTCGACGCGCGCAATGTATTACGTTCATAGTGTTCATGGTAGTTGGCAAAAAACTAGTATACTTATTCAACTGTTACGCAGTTCGAGCGCTTTGTCAATTGGCATAAACAAGTGTGTTTTGTGGAATTTATGTCACATTGAAATATATCTTCAAACATTTTTGAAGGCAACTTGCAGTTCACGTTTAGTGATAATATGTAACCGTTTAATATTTTTGGGTAATTTCACTAAATATTATTGTTTAGTGGGCGTATTTATGTCGAATTTTTATTTACATATATTTTACATACATACATTCATTCAATCAAGGTATGCGTATTCATATGCGGATGTTATATTGTATTTTATCGTAAAATTATTTAAAATAATTAACATTGTTTTTAGTATTTTAAGAACGTTTTGGACTGTAATAGTTAATCGATTATTTGACGATATTAATAATAACTATTATTTTATTTATTTGTCGCTGTGAATTCGTTAAATTTATTTTATCAAAACGTTAGAGGATTACGCACAAAAACTAAAACGTTTTTTAACAATGTTCTTAATTTTGATTATGACGTCATATGTTTGACCGAAACGTGGTTGTTGCCGGGTATATTCGATTCTGAATTATTTGATCCCCGTTACAGCGTGTACCGCGCGGACCGCGACTACGAGCGGCTGGGACAGCGGCTCGGCGGCGGCGCGCTGGTGGCGGCGCGGCGCGGGCTGGCGCTGCAGGTGTCGCCGCCGCGCGCGCTGCCGCCGCTGCCCGGCGCGCCCGACATTGTTTGCGTAGGAGTCGCGCTTGATAGTGCACATAACGTTTCTGACTTTTTATATATATTCTGTTGTTACTTCCCACAAAATAAAGATCAAGCTTTAGCTCAGCAATTACTATTTGACTACTTGTCAGACTTAAGCATCGATCTGCCGAATAGTGAATTTATTATATTGGGAGATTTTAACATTCCTGATGCAGTATGGAAATCGCGCATTGATGGCCTAGGTATCCAGGATTTACATAATCCATTTTTTAATGTATTTACTAATCAAATGCATCTTATTATGAGTTATACGGATTGGTCACAGTACAACAGTATCTTAAACATAAATAACAGATGTTTAGATCTTGTGTTTAGTAGCTGCGCATGCTCAGTATCGCGCGCGGCACCACTGGCTCTGCCGGAGGACGCACACCACCCGGCGCTACGCGTGTCGTGTACACCTGTGCGTGGGGTCGCCGAGTTGCGGCCCGCACCGCGAGTTGTGAGGAGGTACGCCGCGGCCGATTACGATGCAATAAGGAGTGTTCTAAGTGATGTAGATTGGGGGAGTGTTCTTAAGAACGCTGACATTAATGTATCAGTTGAAAAATTCTATTATTTTATTAACCAGATAATAGCTAAGTTTGTCCCTTCAAAAAATGTAGCCAAGGAAAACAAGTATCCGATTTGGTATTCGCCACTTTTAATAAGACTTATTAGAAAGAAAAAAAAATACATAAAAAATGGAAATGCTATAATAGATTAGGTGACTATAAAAATTTTTCTGAACTTCGTAAACAAACCAAAGATTTAATTGAATCATGTTATAATTCATTTATATCTAGGACAGAAAATAATATAAATAAGAACCCAAAGCAGTTTTGGTCGTACATTAAATCAAAAAAGTCTAGCAACATTATCCCCGATACTTTGCATTACGAAGGTAGTACTTCTTCTGACGGTGAATCTATTGCTAATCTTTTTAGTGCATATTTTAAATCAGTTTTTGAAGAAGACTCGTACTCTGCACCTTTTACGATACAGGAAGCTAATGAAACACTGATTACCTCCGTTGATATTTCTCCATATATTGTGGAAAACTATTTAGGTCGCCTCGATGTAAATAAGGGTAGCGGCCCGGATGATCTTCATCCTATTTTTCTAAAAAATTGTTGTAAAGAACTTTCTTACCCTGTAAGTATCCTTTTTGGATTGTCTCTGTCCAGTGGTATAATGCCCGTAGTCTGGAAACGCTCCTTTGTGGTACCTATCTTTAAGAGCGGCAATAAACATGATATAACGAATTATAGAGGTATTTCCAAACTCTCCGTTTTGCCAAAGTTATTTGAGAAAATTATTTACGACTCTTTATTTCCCGCTATCCGGCCGCTGTTAACTACACAACAGCACGGTTTTGTTAATAAACGTTCCACAGAAACTAACTTGTGTGAATTTTTGGATATAATTCTTGAGGCCATGAGCAAAGGTTATCAGGTTGATGCCGTGTATACCGACTACTCAAAAGCCTTCGACAAAATTTCGCATTCTCTGTTAATAAATAAAATTGAGAAAATTGGTATACACGGTGACCTACTACGTTGGCTCACATCTTACCTCAGGGATCGATCCCAGGCTGTTGCGGTTAAGGGATATACATCATCTTTTGTTCCTATTACATCGGGCGTGCCTCAGGGCTCTCACCTCGGCCCACTGTTATTTAACATATTTATTAACGATGTCTTAGAATGCTTTGGTTACTCCAAGGTTTTATTGTTTGCAGATGACACAAAAATTTATATTAAAATTAAGTCTATTAAGGACTGCTTTGATCTTCAGCATGATTTAACTGCTCTTTACGATTACTGTTTGTGTAACAAATTATATTTAAACATAAAAAAATGTTGTGTTATCTCCTATTCTAGAAAAAAAAATACTATTTATCACAATTATACAATAAATAACACACCACTTAATAGAGTGACTGAGGTGAGAGACTTGGGAGTGTTTTTGGATGATCATTTATTATTCCGGTCGCATATTCATAAAATAACTGCAAAAGCCTATAAAATGTTGGGATTTTTATTTCGACAAACAGTAGACTTTAGAAATGTGAATACATTAATAATTTTATATAATTCCCTTGTAAGGTCGCATCTTGAATACGCCTCTACTGTGTGGAACCCGCAGTATTCGGTATATAGGGATGCAATTCAACGTATTCAGGACAAATTCTATAAGCGTTTAGTGTATAGATTTAAGACAATCCCATCCGATGTATTGACAGACCTTGAAACGCGACGTGAACACCGTGATGTTATTTTTCTTTACAAAATACTTAATAACTTTGTTGATTCCTCATACTTACTAAATAATATTTACTTTAAATGTCAGAGATGCAATCTTCGGTTAAAATTAAGATCTACTTTTGCTCTTCCAGCCTGTAAGACTAATTACAGTAAAAATCGCTTTATTGTTAGAGCCTGTAATTTTTATAACCAGAATTATCAAACCTTAGATATATTTAATCTGAAACCCCACAAATTCATATCTACCATCAAGCAGCTTAAATAAAAATGGCTTTAAAACTAAAACTATCTATTGACTTTTCCATAACGTATTATAACTTTAAATTGTTACTTAACTTCTGTTTAATCTACCCAATATTTATTACAATTAACAGTGAAAACTTAATTGGCTTGTGAACCACCTGCTTGTAATATTTTCCTATGTATTTATATAATGCTGTATGTTTTCCTAAATAAATAAAATAAAAAAAAAAAAAAATAAAAGTATTCCAAACTTATGGACTGAACTTTTTAGTTACGACGAACTTACGTTCAATATGAGACAGCTGGATGATTCTACGTTTGTAAAAATGTTAAAAAGAATCAAAGTAGCAGTGACAACTCAATCAGACAGAGATATACTGTCTAACCGATTGATACCTCTGCTCTCGCATTCCAATGAAGGAAGGTTAATGGAAATAGCACAATGTTTGAGGGACTTACCAGAAGATACTGTTTGTTTACTACCGACTAGAAATATGTGTATGCAGTTAACTAATGCTATGTTAAAAGCGATTCCGCACCCCGAGATAAAGTTAGTTGCTAAAGATTCCTTTGATTGTTCAAAACGTATGAAGATGATGCGTCGATGACTGCTGGACTGGAAGAAACTATAATCATTAAAGAGGGAGCTAAAGTAATGCTCAGGAGAAACATTGATGTAAGTTTAGGTTTAGTGAATGGGTCGATAGGCGTTGTACAAAAAGTGAGGTGGGACCCGGAAGATCAAACAGAGCCTAAACAATTGGTAGTAAAATTCGCTAAGAATTTGATTCACGAATTTTTGCCTATTAAGTCAAAATTTTATATAATGCCCCGGGCATACGTGTACAGAGAACAATTCCCAATCTGTGTGGCGTATGCCCTAACAATTCACAAGAGCCAAAGTCTAAGTCTAAAAAATGCCCTCATGGACATTGGCACCTCCATATTCTCTTGTGGCCTAGCCTACGTGGCGCTTTCACGAGTAACCAATCTTCATGGGGTGCACCTCATAAATGTTGACTTCAAGAGTATAAAAGCTCAAGCTTCAGCGATCACCGAATACAACCGGCTTAGGCGTAAATACCGCGCCGATCTTTCAGAAGTTAAACCATCTAAACCGTCTCAAAGAATAAATAATGAACGCGAATGGGCAATACGAAAAACTGTTGCAACTGTACAAGAATCAGAACCGGAAAAAAAGAATAGAAAGATTTCAAGTCACACAACATTAACTATAATAATAAAGAAATCGCAGTAAGGAACCATAGACTCGGTACGACTTTGTCTAGATTTCATTACTTTTTAGAGATAAACAAGCAGCTCCATCGAGACTTGGCTAGTTTTTTACAGAATGTTTTTGGTGGGATAAAACTTACAGTTAAAATTTTACCCGCTATCTGCAAGTAAATTAATCTGAATAGGTTTTTTTTTAAATGGTCATAGCCGACAAATCCAAACAAATCCATCATGAATTAGATGTTATTGCTTATTGACAGCCGACTGGCGTACTGGGTGGAAGCACTGCCCCTTTGCTGGAGGTCCCAGGTTCGAGTCATTTGTGTAATGAATACAGCAGATGTTTGTTCTCGGGTCATGGTTGTTTATATTTTTGTATATAATGTATGTTTATTCTGGGTTACCCCCTGTTCGCTGTAAGGACATCCATTACACAAGCTCTGCTTACTTAGATGCTATACAGTTGGTGTGTTTGTCTGGGGATTTATTATTATTATTATTATTAATTATATTATTATTCATTGATTATCGATTAATGAGATGTTTCCGATCGTCGGCTAAAGTTGTAATTGCCTCTGTTCCAATAATTACACTGGCTATCAATTCCTTATACCCGGAGGATAACCAATTAAAATTGGTTATTATGGCGGTTAAAATAGGAAGGACTGTAATATCACCCTAGACGAGATCTTAACATAAGAAGTTTATGCTGTCAATGAAAGTTGCTCACAGTTACATTTAAATTTTATTTTAAAACACTTGAAACGAGAAACGAAAGGTGCATCCTTAGCAACAAACTAAAACCTTGTAAACAAATTGTATTCACTAATTTCGCAGAAGGAATCCAATAAATCCTTTACTTTACTATGTAAATACGTTAAAAATAACTATATTTTACCCGAAACCATCCATGAAATCCCACAAGATTTCCCCGTTACTGCGCGGCATGTCTTTTTCTATTGTGATACTTACTACAACATAGAAAAATATACCAATATTTGTGTAAAGGAAGAAAAATAACATTCCAGACCTGTATTTCAATATGTTAAAGGTAATTCGCCTATCTCGGTACGCGTGGATTTACATATTTGTGTTTTCTTTAGGAAACGGGTTCAATGATTTATTGGGATTTTGTAGCTGTATAAATGTGTTTTGTTGATGGTAATTAGGTGCGATGACCTTTGTCGTTTTAGGTGATTTTTATTAGTAGTTTTCTTGTTTTGACTAAACTAGTAAAGGACCGTTTGTATTCAATAAAAAAAACTAGTTGCAACTTCTTTTTTAATCAACGGTATATAAACCCTTAGAAAATCGTAGTATGTGCAGTGGAGTCCTCATGCGTTACTTTACAGCGAGCCATGATCTGATCGTCAACCGACAGCAGAACAGCGTCTTATCAAATTATTTTTAAAACAAGTGAAACGAGTTTCATTGCATGTACATAAAATTGCAAGACACAGGCACTTTACATATTCATAGGTGTCTCAAATTCAAAATTTGTAAAAAAAATCCGATGTAAATGAAAAAAAAGATGTAAATCGAAAAAGCCATCACAAAAACTCATAAGTAGTCAAAGTAACTAATTTCAAACACATTTGTTCATTGATATTGTTTAAGACCTAAATATTCACTAACTAGTTTTACATTGTCTTATCGATTCTCGGAAAAGCCACGTAAAATTTCTCCTAAATGCTTCAAAACCGAAAAGTTTAGCTATATCAATCGTTGTCAATTCAAAAGTTTGTTGTCAAATTCAGAACTTTCATATATACTTGGAGTTTCAAACTTACTTTAATTGCCATCATAAATTGTTCAGTTATAGAGTAATAGTGGTGTAACAGTAGATAAGTATTGTCATTAGTTTCAAAATACTTATTGTAGAGAGATGTTACCTAACATGCAGTAAAATTCAAGATCTTAGTTTACTTTGGCTGTGCCAAACTTAATTTAAAAACTATATAATTTGAATCCAACCCAATAAAATTACATTTGGCTGGCATAGATCACGTACACTGCACCTAATACTGGTACTTCTGGCGGTTCTACGAGTATAACATAGTTCTTGGGAACAGTCAGCCACTAAAATATATTAGCATGGGTAAAGTTTCAGTGCTGCTTTGGAATATCTACTAAAAAATTCAAAATTCTTCAAAATTCAAAAGCCACCAAAATGTGTCAACACATCTTTTAGATTTTGATAATTTTGTGTAATGTTTCGTCCTAATTCAACGATGTAACTACATTTTAATTAATTAAGTTTTATTTGGATTTGAATCTTTGAGTTTTTATTCGGGCGAATATCGGGTAGATACGTTATTTAGTTGGGGTCGAATAGTGACTATATCGCTAGTAATTCAGGAATAAATAAAGAAATAACTTGTTATGTGTTTTTCTTGCATAAGATGCTTGCTTGTTTACTTATAATTATTTTTCCCTAATACATTTAATTTATTCAAACGCAAAGTGAATAGGTACTTCTTAGACAGGCATGTGCCATCCTCATCTTCAACGTCACTTTCCACCAGGTAGCATGGTAGACAAACGCCTGTCAATTTAGAATAAAAAATACATAAATTATCTCATAACACTTTGAATATGAAAAATATTCATAGTTTTACTTAAATTAACTAGTTCAATCAGTGTCAATCATGCATAGAGCCATAAGGTACAATATTTTATACACTGTTTCAATTCACTGTATGGAGATATGTCACGATCTGAATAAAGAAATTGTAATTTCTGAAATTTAAAAAAAAAATTGAAAATGTACAATTTTATGTTCTCCTTATTTTGTATAAAATTTCTATCCTATAAATTTCGCGAGGCTGTGTGTATGTCCTCCACGCTAGGTCCATGGTCACGCGAGCTTCACATTACATCGCTGAAAGAATTCCTTTCTACTTACAAAATCACTTTGTTTCTGATGCTTTGTTTTGTTCTGTTTTGTTTGAATTGAAAGTTGAAACCAACAGATTATAATAACGAATGAGACGTGTGCCAATTTTTGAAATTATAAACACGTTACCGAGTATAGTAATTGTATTAATTATAGAGAAATATAGTGAATGTACTGGGACCAGTAGGATAAAAAAGAAGTACATGTAATTGTTATTTTTTTTAAACTATAACCTTAAATAGATGTATACTTAACACGTTTTTATATTAAAATATTCATGACTACTCTACAAAAGTAATAGATTTATTTATAAAAGAGAGAAAACCTACGTTTAATATTGATGGACATATTATTAACATTTTGGTTTTTTTTGGGTAAGATATTATTATTATACATAACTTAAGAATGTCTTCGTTGACACGGTTGTGAATACTTGATTTGAGGTAACTAGTAAAAAATTTATGGCTCGTTTACCAAAACTATTTCTAAAGAATAGTTTCTTAACATATTAACGGTTTTTTTTGCCTTTTGTTTGATGTTAAATATCAGGTCTGAGAAGTTTCTTCGTATTTTACATAAAAATGAAGAAAATTGTTAAAAATTTATTATAATTATTAAAATGTAGCAGACATTTTAAAAATAATTATTATAAATTTTTATTAGTATTTATATATATGATGTAGGAATACAGGGTGAATCATCGAAATGTGTTAGTATGGGAATGTCCAAAATTATAAGATATTTGTTCTAAGAAACCATGTCATCGATTTTAGAGGTAAGAAATACTGCCCTGGAAGATTTTCAAAAAAATTTGTATGCTTCACGGGAATTTGAATCATAATAAAAATCGTATGTTATGTTACTACAAATAATAATACGTAAACAAAGTAATAAAAAGGAAATATAACTAAGGAACACCATGTCTAATATTAAAAAATTACAGCTGTTTTAACTATTTTATTTCCAGAACAGCCTTAATTATCTACCCCACAGCAGGAACTATAAAATCTATTGTAGTGTTGCGTAGAACATTTTAACGCTGGTTCACCATAAACACAAAATTTTAACTAATAGCTACTTTGCAAAACTTTAATTAAATATATGAAATGTAGAGCGTCGGTAGCCCAGTGGTTAAGGCGTTAGACTCTCGATCTTCATGTTGAAATGAAATGAAATGAAATATTGAAATGAAATATTTATTTCTCAACATTGACAACATTGACAATTACTTGTTCTTATTGACGTCAAATAAAACATGATTCTACCACCAGCTCGAAAAAACCTTCGTGAAGAAGAACTGGCAAGAAACTTCACGGGTATATTTTTTTCAAAATAAATTTACAGAGTCTCTTTATGTCTATACAAAATTATTCTTTTCTGCATCAGTTAGCTCGGCATCCAAACGACGAACACCCTCAAATGGCACCCGTTCACGAGTTAACGCTGGATCCAGCCATCGCCCTCCTCAACCATATTAGAGGGAAGTAAGGGAAATGTACCCGGGGTATACCCCGGTGACTTCAAAAATATTTGAATGAATGATACTTTTTGACCGGATTTTTATAGCATTTAAATATATTTTTACAAGAGATTCACTATTTTTTGTAAGGGGTGTATTGTTTTTATTGAGGCAAGCTTTAAAAATTTTTCCTATCTTGTCCATTACACTCTTTACATAAGGTAGAAAAGCAGGTCTACGTTTAACTGGATGAGGCTTCACGCGGCTTGCGCGACGGTGACGAGGCGGTTTGAGGCCGTTTTCTCGAGGCTCCTTGATGACATGCTCGAGTTCATTGTCAATGTGCTGGGGGTCGCAAATGACTTGTGCTCACTTAAACAAAAAGGAGCCTACGGCAGAATAGATATTTATCAGTGTTTTTAAGGTTTCCTATACACAATGTGAATAAGAGTACTATTCGGATTGCGATCAATAAGAACTCCAAGAAAAGCTAACTTATTATCCTACTGTAATTCCATTGTAAACTTTATATAAGTGTTAAAGGAATTAAGATTTTTTCGAAATGCAGTAACTTTATATTGAGGATAAATAGTACAAGTTTCGTCAACATACAAGGGACAAACTGAAAATTCTTAAAAATCAAAAACTGATTAAACTAGTTAGTTATTAGTTTTATTACAACTTTCAAAATAGCGTCCATTCACGTCAATACATTGCTTAATCCGATGAAACCACTGAGAAAAGCACTTTGCCTACTCGTCCTTAGGGTCTCTTCGACGGCCTTTTGAAACCGTGGCGTCCATAAAACGTTTTCCTCGAAGTTTTTCTTTTGTTTTCGGGAATAAATAAAAATCGAAGGTGCGAGGTCGGGGGTTTACAGCGGGTAACCTAGTAGTTCTCCGTCTGCTGTCACCAAATAATCGATCGTTCCCTTGGCGGTGTGACAAGGCGTTGTCGTGGTGAAGGAGGATCCTACTGCAAGGTCGTTTTTCCCAAACTTTTTCCAAGACAAGTGGCAAATAATTGTTAGTGTACCACTCCGCAGAAACTGTTTTTCGATCCTCTAAAACAATTATCGCGAAATGACCTGCCCGAAGAACGAAGCCACCATCTTTTTTCTTACGCTGCGACCTCTGTTCACTTTCGTTGGCAACTCCTTAAGGAGGAAGTTTTTCCTTAAGAAGGAAACACCCACTGAGCAGACTGTCTTTTAGTTTCGGGATCTTAACAGTTAATCCAGCTTTCATCAACCAGAAGTATGTCAAACACAGCATTTGAGTCACCTCCGTTAAATTTTTCAACCATTTCACGGCACCAATCAATACGACGGAATTTTTGGCCCTCGGTCAAATTATGAGGTATTCGCCGCAAACAAATCGTAGTCTATAACACTTTCTTGTTGACTGAAATGACATCGAAAGTCATAAAAAATCATTGCACGAAAATTTTCTTGCGTTAAATAACTAATTTAATTCATGCTGACATGACACATTCAATTTTCGATTTTCCGCCAAATCAAATGACAAATGAATGAAATACACACTCAATAATATTGGCAGAGTTCCATTTTCAAAATTTAAAATTATTTTTTTATTATATTGTTTACAAGTTGCCAGTTCTAAGAACTTCCAGTTTGACCCTCGTACCTCTGGAAGATCTTCAGCAGAACAGGTGCCATGTGGACGGCACGCTCCACAAAGTAGATGTCAGCTCTATGTAGATCTCAGCTACTACAGGGAACACTGGGGAACCCGAGGCAAGACCGTCGATTTGCGAATAGAATTCTTGGTTCCACATTAAGTAGCCAGATTTTAGGCGAAATTCTAGAAACTCCACAGGTAGATGTGTTTCAGTTAGCTTCTTCTTGACTATATCAATGCAGTCTCCGACTACCTGTGAGGTAAAAAGATACTGTATATCAAAACTTACCATAGTTTCATTGTAAGCAGTGTTGAGATAATTTAAATTACTAACAAACTGGTAAGAATCTCGAAGTTGTGAGATCACCCCTCCTTAATGTTGGGCTAGCTTTTGTCGAGGTTGTCGAGCTAGGTTACAGCTAGGTTGCAGTGGTACATCAGTCCTATGCACCTTTGATAACCTATGAAGTTTTGGCTGGGAACATGGAAGTTTTCTTCATAATTCTAGAAGCAGGGTTGCAGTTTCCTTTTTTGTTAGTTAATTCATCAAAAAAGGTTAGATATTTTGGTGTTGTATTTAGATTTGTCCATCACTATAGTAGCGGTCCGTAAGGCCTTTATTGCTTGGCGATCTTCTCTAGAAAGATTTTATTTCCGTAATTGACAACACCTCAACGCGCCAGAAGTATCTTGCCGAATGGTTTCTGCATCGTCCTTGAATAATTTGTTTTGAAAAATATAGCCCGTGATTTTGCTGATGATTTTCCTCTACTGGCATTTTTAACTGAGCCGGTGCATTATTTAGGCCTTTTCTTAAACTAAACGATTAATCATAAATTAACGCGATAAAATCAGGTTACAAAGTAATTTATTTAATATAATAAGTCGTGAAAACTTAAGGAAATATTATGCCGTATCAATGAGTTTTTGCATCTCATATTTACGAAGCTGACGGTAAAAAATCTTTGTACTGCTAAGAAACTATGACGACGATGTCAAGTCTGCAAACCCGCAGTTGGCAATTGAGGTGGACTATAATTGCGTACGTGAAACTATAATTGCTGTTTCGAAATGAATCTTTTAATTGAAGTGAAATGTTTTGTAGAAATATATGTTTCTTATTGGTATTTGACCAGGTACGAAAAGGTTTTTTTTAAATATTGGAATGTAGGTTTTCTTGAATCTAAAAGCGACGATTGTTTTTCGGTTAGTTTCAGACTTTCCCATACTAACCCATATGAATGAATCATCTTGTATATTAAATTTAAATTATTTAATCTACAGTATATACATTATGTCACATTTGTATAAAATGTACAGGTAAAAGTAATTAGTAGGCACTAATTCTCCTTTATATCACATTATGCATTGACAGGTCAGCTGGAAGAGATGTCTTTTAAAATTAAGCTGCCCCTTGCACTATGTTATTATTGTATTATTTGTTTTTTTTTTATTAAAATTAATTTCTGTAACAAAAATATATTACAGAAATAAATACAAAATAGGGACAGACTTTTTGTTAACCGTGCTACCTTTTTAAAATCTAGTAAATCTGATAATCTAATATAAGGCTACAATTGAAAAGCAAAATTTACACGTTACATGAACTAAACGAACAAACTATAAAGTTAATAACATTCAACTTCGAAATGTACGCATGAATATTTAAGAAATATTGTTCCAGAACTTTCTGTTGGATATTTCGTGAAAGATGGCGGAATTAAAGATGGCGGCTGTCGGACAGCCGGTGACATTTGCTGCAACGCAGACACAATTTCACGGCATGCCAGCTAGAAATACTCTTCGCAGAATTCTAATTTTTATGTAAAATATGTAATTGTAAACTTATTTTTTTGAAAGTTGTGAATTTTTTGGATGGTTTTGATAGTAAGAGTTTTTTAAGCTGGTCTTGGTAGAAAAATTTAAGCCCTTGATGCATGTAGTGAGATGTTGTTATCTAATACGCTATACGAGTATAATACACAACACACAGGCTTATAATGTTATATGTGAAATATATAAATTAAATGCAAGCGCACTTTCAACAGTTTTCCTTTTCTTTTTTACTCAAATGTGCAGAAAGGAACTGCTTATAGTAAAATGTGTACTTTCAAATATCAAGAATATTTGAGTGTTTTTTTGAAGATAATTTTAAATGTTTAAACTTCTAAGCTCAACTTACTTAAATTTCATTAACATTTGACTTTTAGTTCCAAGTATATACAAGACTTGACTGACTTAAGCATGGTCCTGAACATGCTATATATTTTGTATAATAGAAGTCCTTTCAATGATGTACTAAATGAAATTGTGAAATCATGTTAATAAAATAGAAACGCTCCTTCAAAACGTCTTATTAAAAATTCTAAAGCGAATAGGAGTGGATAATCTATTCGAGTCCAACGAAGAGTATAGGTACGAACAGCAGCACCTGAATAAAAATTAATTAAGTATTTTATTAATTTTATTTGTGAAGAGAGGATTGAAACATTAGCAAGGTATGCAAGAGGCTTAGGAAATATGTGTCGATTTACTAACAGATATCATTGACTTAGATATAACTGACTTTATCTTAAATTTCCGTTGAATTAAAAAACAAGCAAGATATAAAAAAATTAAACAAACATAGTCTAAAAGCGTTAATTGATTTTCAAAATTGACTGTTACAAAATCAAAAAATAAATAGTATGTTTTTAAATAAACTCTCGAAACTTTAAGACTTATTTCTACTAATTAAGTTACTATTTATATTTTTCAATAATTTCTGATAATTAGGTATCCTTGATTTTATTGACTTGTGTTATTTGAAATAAGCGATGTAACAGTTATAGAAAAATGTAAGATGTTGATATTCAAATTATACTGGTTATATATGGTAGCAATCGCGATATTATGACATGACTAAGGAAATCTTCTGAAAATACAATAATAATATTCGCGATTATCTTGTAATATCTGGATACTACCAATTCTGACAAAGACATTAATTCAAAGCCATACCCATCCATGGAAATGAGTTCTTCAAATGTGTAGTACATTGAAGTTTACTGATGCTTTAAGGGCATATTTGAATTAAAGCCTTCTTCCTAAATCGTAGGGGACCTACCATACCGGTAGGATGTATGTTATGAACACAGAATATTGGTTTAAAGTTTTAGATATTTTTTATTCCAAAAACTTTCTTATTCAAAAGTGTACCTTCTGAAATCTATTTTGTAAGGATTAGTGTCGATTGGTGGTGATCGGTCCGGAGAATGGCACGTTAAGCCGTCATCCCACGTGCCATCCTCAAAATAACAATCGTATAGCTTGACCAACCCACTTGCCACTTTTTGATACGATAAGAAGAATTTCCTTCATCCGTGTAAAATGCTCGCGTCGCTCACTGTACCTTTTGACCGACCGAAACGTCTTTTGTTAAGATCAAAGGGATCTCACACAGCTTTACTAATTGACCTTTGAATTTTGATGACTTACTTTGTTGAAATTAAAGTGTTAAAGCTGTTTTTTAATTCATCGTTTCATGGAACGTCTGATAAAGCTCATTGTGCTCGGCTATAGGCAGAAACAAGTTCGGCTTTAAAAAGAGCTCTTCTGCCTTAAGAAATTTCATTAGTAAAGCTAAAACGTATTTTTAGTTTAGCAATGGATCAAGCGATCGTTTCCAAAATGTTCGTCATTGGTAGCAGACGATGTAATCACATTACATTTCCAAATCAACGCACGTAAATATCATGTTGTCAAATAACTTGTCTGTAATAAAAATAACGCAGTATTGAGTCACGGTGAAATAAAAATACCCACTGTAGAGAATACCGGCTGTATGTCCCCGAAACCATCAAATACATTTATCAAAGTTATTGATATTTCAATCAAGAATAATTAAACCTAGTGTTTATCTAACTATGCAAATTAAACAAATAAAACAACAATTCATCTTAAACTTGTACAGGAATCTGTCACAACTCGTTTATTTCAATGAAGTTGCATCTTTTGTCATAAAGAAAATGTCAGCCTCGTCTTTTGAAGCTTCCATAAATAATCGCATTGCACATGTTTTTTAGTTTCAAAATGAATAATGGTTTTCACAACTTTTAAATTTCCATTTCTCATAAGAAACTAAATTACCGAACACGACTGCATCATTTTAGTTGGCAATTTGTACCTATTTAAAGATTGCGAATTCATTCTATATGTTATACATTGATTGTGTTATATGGAGTGTGTTTGAAAAGTTGAGTAGTAAGGAGGGAATGGTTATTGAATAGTTGAAGAACTCGTGTATGAAGGGTGGTTATTGTGATGGCAGGTTTTGGTCACGCCTGCCGCCTTCGAGGCACCTAGGGGGGCGATTCCGAGAACCGTGTGTAATGGCTTCCGTGCGCCGACGTGGCATGAAACAACCTGACTGCTTCGACCTTTTTTCACCAGCAAAATTCAATTGTAGCTTGTCGCAAAATATTTCGTACGACTAGTTATTATTCGTTGCGCGTTCAAATTCGGATTGCAGTCCGGATGCATAAATCACGGTGAATAGTCACGTATGTATGGCAGATGCTGGTTCAGCTACATACATGCAGGAAATTTGTGAATTACCGAAACTGGAAGTTGGTCTGGATTTCGCAACTGTGATTGCTCATATCAACATTTATTAATACGTTTGCTAGCTAAGGTCATTGGCTAGTTGGTTACAATTGTTCAAAACAATAGTTTCGAACACTGTTTAAACCAATAAATTTAAATTTTGTCGAACTTTAAATGGACTGTTTTAGATTGTGATAAAATAAATGGATTTTGAAGAGTTGAGTCATATATTGGTTAATGTAATTTTTATCCAGTTCTAGTGGTTTATTACGTAACTAACGAATTAAATTACGACTTTACTTGCTTTGTTAAAAAGTTAAGTTATATATAGTTGATTGTCTATATTTTTTTTATAAAGTTTTTCAGCCGCTTATATTTTAACAAATTGCTAAAATATTGGAGTTCATGTTCTGGGTTATTTGGGTAATAAAAACAAGCTGCTGAATTTAAGAAATTTAAAAACTCGACTACTAAAGTTATGTTTTCCTTGTAATTCCTGTTTTCATGGAAAATCCGGCATAAAAGCATATCTTGATATTAAACCATTATATTATATTATATACAGATGTTTGTTCTCGGGTCATGGTTGTTTGTTTTTATATATGTATGTTTATTCTGGGATCCCCCCCAGTTCGCTGTATGGTCATCCATAACACAAGCTCTGCTTACTTTGGGGCCATACAGTTGGTGTGTTTGTCTGGGGATTTATTATTATTATTATTATTATGTCAGTCGCATAACTGAGATGAATCGAATGACACATATTAAAATCCGTAAAATGGCTTACGTTGTAGAGCGTGCTAAAGAAATATAAATTGTTACACGATAACCGATACACGAAAACCAACAGCCTACAGTCGGGTAAAAAATTATATCAAGTTCAATGCTTTGCTTTCAAAGTTCACGTATGAGTTTTATTGATTCACTACTAAAAACAAAGTCCGTTTACTTTAACTTCTCTATGCAGAGATTTGCTTGGCTCTTAAAACTTTCCTCGCGTTTGAACATAAATCTCTAACAACGACAATTCATCAAACTCGCAAACAGATAACTACCGAAACTTGCAGTTCAGACCTAGATGTTTAATCTGATAGCTATCATTAATATTCAAATTCATTTCGTTACAAATGAATTTTTTGTACCGAGAAACTTCCGCCTTTATGAATTATAAATGGCCTTAAAATGTTAATTCTTTTAATACAAACTGCCTTTTTCATTCCACCCTCGATTAGAGCGTCGACAAAATTCTAATCATTCAAGAATTCATTAATTTTTTTATGAGTTAAATGCTATCTTTTCATGAGCTCTATTTAATAAAATACCTTTAGCACTAGGGGTTTTTTTTATGAAGTACTTTTGAAGAGAAATGACAATATTTTGTGTGAAGGTTTATTTATTATAGACACAGTAAGAAAAGACTAAAAGTTCTACGAAAAATGTAATATTTTATTTTCGTTTCATGTATTAATAAGAAATAGTAAAAGATTGAATAGTATAAGTCTATTATAATCAGTAGTATTAAATCAAAATCTTTAAATTACACAGGGCGTCCCACGGCTATGCGACATGATGGGCAAGTACCGTGAACATTGTAGATAGAACATTTTACTGAAAAAACACATTATTTTAATTTGAAAAACAATTTAAACTGCATCATAGATTTTTAAATAATTACATGGTTGAACCAGGAATCGAACCCACTACACGAGTAAAAAATTACCCTGTAGTTTCATCATACCGATCGAAAGGCTTTATCATAAGGATTATTTTTTGCTAAATAACATAGTAGCTCAACTGGGTACTTCATTTATAATAAATGAAGTACCCAGTTGAGAAGTACGCATCATTTCCCTTTTATAATTTAAGAGCATGATAAAATGATAAAGAGATACGTTACTTACTAGTAATTTTATAGTAAAATAGAACGTAACTTAATAGTAAAATAGAACGTAACTTAATAGTAAACATAGATTTAATTGGATTCGACATATTAGTTTTATTTGTGAAAAGCTAAGAGCCATATTAAGTAAACTAACTATACTTAAATACAGATTACCCTATAAATCACTTAGATTATTATATTTAGCTTTGGCTGACTCAATAATTGATTATGGCCTGTCCTCATATGGTAGAACATATAAAACTCACATAAATAATATATATAATTTACAAATAAGATTATTGAAATCAATTGTACCTCGTAAAATAAAAAATATGTATAACAACGATTATTCAAAACTTTTCCAATTGAATAAACAATATTAAATATACTAATATTTCAAGGTATTAGGACTTTTTTCTTTTATATCTAAATAAGATTTCGTGTCAAACCACCCTATGTTGGTTGGCACGATGAACTTTTAATTCAAAACTAAATTAAAGTAATTGGAGAAAAATACACTTTTTAATAATTATTTTGTTGTGTTTTTCAAGTAAACTGTTTTTAGCCAAAATATGCAACTTCGGCACCATAAAACGTGAACTTTATTATTAATGACCTTTACTATTAATTATCATAATATACCGTGTGGAATTTTTTAAGGACACCTGGAAGGGAAGATCTAAATAATGGAGATAGCCAGTTTTGTTTTAAGAAAACATTTCTTAATTATTGAAATAAGTAAAATGCATTTAAAGTTATTTGCAAATACGCTTGCAGCACCCGGGAATCAACCCTTAAATAACTTCCTTTATTTTTATCGCATCAGGATAAATAATAAGGATCACATAAATGCAGGTCATTAACTTATATTTACTGCATCAGATGTATATGCAAATATAATCCAGATTCATTGACGTTAACAGATTTAAAAAAATTATTACTAACCAAATAAAAAATATATTGTGCAGAACAACGGTCCTGTCAGCTAGTAATTATATAAAAGTTTAACGGTATAAATATTAGGTCCTTACATATCAAATTGGCGTTTTGTCGTACTGGCCACTTTGATCTCTATTATCTCCTCTAAGGTAAAGAATTTGGTTAAGAATTCCAATTTCAAATTTATACAGCTATTTACTCGCGCATCTGTGTTTCGTAAACCGTAATTCATTTGTTTTTTTTTCTTTTTTCGTAACTAAGTTTACCAAATGGAAAACTTGAAATATCACGTTATTTACGAGTACGAGTTCCACCGTGGCACCAGTGCTGCATAAACGGCTCGAACTATTAATGCTGAGACTAAAACAATGTGCGTTTTTGGTTCTAACATTTTCGTTCTGGAAACTTCGATCTGCAGAGTAAGCCTCGTGGACGGCCGGAGACCAAAGTTGATAATGAAGAATTGAAGGCTATTGTGGAAGCGGTTCCATCACAAACCACGTCCGAGCTGTAGGCTGCGGTGTTAGTGATAAAACCTCATGAATTGAGTGCAACAAACCGACAAAAGCACGTCGACTTTTGCGTTACATTACTCAACCGGCACAATAATGAAAGGATTTTAAATCGAATCATAACCTGTTATGGTTCGATGTAAAAAAAATGGTACCTGTACGACAATCGAAAACACTCATCGCAATGGTTGAACCCTGGCGAACCAGCCAAATCCTGCCCTAAGCGAAAATTGACTCAACAAAGTTACTTGTGAGCGTTTGGTGCACTAGTGCCGGTTTTGTTCACTACAGTTTTTTTAAATCTGGCCAGACGAGTACGGCAGATGTCCAATGTCAGCAACTGCAAACCATGATGGAAAAGCTAGCTTGCAAACAATCGAGGCTGGTCAATCCCTCTAGGCCACTGCTGCTTCAAGACAACGCTAGACCACACACTGCACAACAGACGGCTACAAAATTAGAGGAGCTTCAATTGGAATGTCAAAGACATCCACCGTACTCCCCGGACCTTGCTCTGACAGATTACCATTTTTTTCGAAATTTGGATAACTTGTTTATTATGTAATCTTCTCACGTTTATTCAATTACGCCTAGACATGTTTAAATAAAAACACCTAGTTGTGCTCCATGTATTACGACTGGCCATTCTTTACATTCAATCATAAAAAAAAACAAAGTTGCGTACTAAACCTGACTGAGAACAAGAACTCATAATGGTTATTATGAAGGTTAAAATAGGAAAGACTGTAGTACTGCCCCAGACGAGAATAAAACAAAAGCTTCTCTGTTCCTACTCATACCCAAATAAAGCTTCGAAGTTGAAGTAAACCAAAAATCCTTGTTTAGAAAATTCAAACCGACGTTGCATTTGTCTTGTCACATCAAAAATCTTAGAGAAATAAATTTGGCCCTCATCAGATACGGATATTTCGAAGTCTTAAGTAGAAAAGTTTCTCGTTGGATAATTAACAATTCAGCACATTCCAGGGCAAACCAGGAAAACTACTCAGTGCTTGTTAAAATTAGACAAGTTGATTTGCAACTTTTTAGGGATCAATCGGGACTTTACATTTTATCGCGTTTCAAATTGAATTCGTAGTTGGGCTTCCGTAGGGTTTACGAATGGTATGTACCTATTTGAATGCTCGAGTATGTGACATAATGCTAATTCGTATAATATATTTAACATCCAATTTATTTCTGAAGGTGCTTTCAAAAGGTTTTTTTTAATTTACTAACAAATTGCGTACTTATATTTAGATTACTAAATTATCCTGCAAGTGACTAAAATAAGTGTAAAAGATTTAAAAATAGGCTATGGAAATAACGCTGAATAAATTGACGAGTTATAATTTTTAATTATTTCAGAAATTAGAGTCATATTTTTCTTAAGTTAAAACACACATTCATGTTGTGCGCTATGTAGAGCTCAATATGTATAGTCTTTTACTTTTTATGCAAAAGTTATTTGTAATTTTTCTAGCCTTAGAAGGCACATTTTTTTTATTCTCGAATACATGCGGTTTTAATTATAGTTTCAATACCTTAGACACTTTTTATGAGCTCTTTGGTACCTTGTCAAGATGTTGGAGCATTTATTTTTTTCTTTTATGTGAGGCCCCATAAGCATCTGGACTTTTTTTGTTTCTTTGGTTTATTATTTAGCACTGTCTATCAGCTGCTGCCCTGGTAATTTTTCTTCTTTTTTACTTCTTACTCGTTTTTCTGACTCACTCAGTACCTTGTGATGGTGCGCTCTTATTGTCATCTTCATCTTAAACACCCAAGTGTTCGTTCATGCGAGGGTCAAACTGAAAGATCTTAGAACTGGCCACTTGTAAACAATATATTTACAAAACAATTAAAAATTTTTAAAAATGGATCTTTTTGCCAGTATTAAGTATACATTTCATCCGTTTGCCATCTGTTTTACGATTTGGCGGCAAATTGAAAATTGTCTGTGTCACCTCAGCATGAATTTAACGCGAGAAAATTTTCATGCAATGATTTTTTATGTCAACAAGTAAGTTATGATAGACAACGATTGGTATTTCACGATAAAGCCCCATCTCGTGCCACTGTTTACTGGTTTAATGAGTTTAAACGAGGTCGCACTAATCTCACCGATGATCTGCGTGAGGGACGGCCTTCTACGGCGACGACTGAAGATAACGTCTGTGTTGTGCGGCGTATGATAAAGACTCACAAAAAAGAGACCTATCAGCAGATTCGGACAAGCTTAGGCATCGGTATGAGTGAGGTGCACAAAATCCTCCACGAGGGCCAAAAACTCCGTCGTGTTGATTGGTGCCGTAAATTGGTTAAAATATTTAACGGAGGTGACTCAAATGCTGTGTTCGACATACTTACGGGTGACGAAAGCTGGATTTATTGTTATGATCCCGAAACCAAAAGACAGTCAGCTCAGTGGGTGTTTCCTTCCGAGGAGTTGCCAACTAAAGTGAAGAGAGGCGAAGCGTGGGAAAAAAGATGGGACAGAAAAAGATATTTATATAATATTTATTTTTAATTTTTTAAATTACGAAGAAACAAACAAAGAAATCTTTCCGCCTTACAGCAAAAAAAAAACATGTTAATAATGTTTATTATTTAAAAAGCGTTAAAACTAAAAAGGAGGGAAAATTTTATCCAAAAATAGGATAAGGCATTTTTTTATTTAAAAGTGGTATAGCTCATGCAAATAATTTAGCCACATACTAAGAAATATTATTGAGGTATTGACTATTAGTCTTATTTATTAACAAACTATTAAACATATTAACAATTATAGAATGGGCGTTTAAGTCTATTAAATTAATATTTATAAGATAAATTTATGCCAAAAAAAAACTACACCTAAACTAGAATGAATTGAAGACAACGTAGCCAAAAGGCTAGCCGAATTACCACGATGGATCGCAATAAAAATGTATTGTGCGAGGTAGGTGCCAGCATTAGAGACACGAGTTTAACTCACCAATCGCCCCGCTAAGTCCGAATAAAGGCGATGAGCCCCTTGTTTAACGTGACCTCGTGAAACAGGACCCAGTGGTTTTAACGCCAAAAGCCTCAAAAATATATCCGTTACTCAAATTCTCATATTGTTTGCAGTTACTCATTTGTTGGCAGCAGAACCAGATTGTACAGTAGTTGTAGTTGTTGTTGTAGTAGATTGTACAGTAAGATAGGCAGCCGGTAGAGTGTCTACGCCGGTTGCATCCCACACTAGTGGCCTTCCCATCCTCCACGGGACCAGAGTCATACCAACAGGCCGCTTGCCGTCGTCACCCGACGGTTCAAGAACCGAGGAAGTGTTGAAGGTAACAAGAGCAACATACTTGTGAACAATACTTCAAGGAGTCCAACAATAATTTTTTTAACTAAATAGAGTTATTGCAATATAACCTGACCTCGTTGACAAAAAATAAAAATTTCAAATGGATGCCATATGGAGTAAGTTGGGTAAGGTTATCATTGGGTTTGTGGATGGCGCTCGAAAAGTCCGGGGCTGTGGTTTTCCATGGCTCGCGCAACGCGCCGCCTGGTGGTACCCATATCGTCGTATCCGGAGTCCGCATCGACGTGAGGCGCTATCTGGGACTCGTCCTGGATAGCCGGTGGAATTTCGGCCCCCACTTCGAGTGCCTTAAACCTCGGCTGCTGAGGGCAGCTGTGGCCCTGGGAAGGCTGCTGCCCAATATCGGCGGACCTGAGACGTCGTGTCGACGTCTCTACGCGGGTCGTGAGGTCGATGGCCGTGTATGGTTCCCCTGTGTGGGCCGGCAGCGCCCTGACTTGCAGCAATGTCGCCCGCTTGACGCGAGTCCACTGGGTGATGGCGATCAGGGTGGTAGGTGGCACGACCTCGGGTGAGGCATCTTGCATGCTGGCAGGTACTATTCCCTGTGACCTGGAAGCGAGAGCCCTCGCGTCACTCTACGAGTGGCGCGTGGAGGCGCTCCGGGGCAGGGGTCACCCACCTGCACTGCAGAAACTGGAAGGGCACAGAGCTGAGCTGCGCCAACGGGCTACCGAAGCGCGGGAGTCCAGGCTGGCGTTTTCGAGCTCCGGACTCTGGACTATCGAGGCAATTCGTCCGGTCTTCCAGCAGTGTTTGGGTAGGCGACACGGTTTTCTGACCTACGGTCTGACTCAGGTGCTCTCGGGACATGGTTGTTTCGGGAGTTACCTGTCTCGGATTCGGTCTGCCGGAACCGACTGCCAGGTGCCACCATTGCGACGATTGCCTCGACGAGACGGCCCAGCACACGCTGGAAGTATGCCCGGTGTGGGATGCGGAGCGCAGTGCGCTCGGCTCTGTAATGGGTGCCGACATCTCGCTCCCGATTGTGGGTTCGCGCTATGTTCGAGAGTGAGAGATCGTGGCAGGCGATGCGAACCTTCTGCGAGGCCGTAATGCTCGAGAAGGAGGCGGTGGAGAGGGCGAGGGAAGATGATGCATTTTCCCTTCCGCTTCGTCGCCGTCACACGGGACGCCGGAGGGCGGCTTTCGTTGTTTTCAAGTGGCGGGTTTGAGGGAACCATCTCAAGAGGGACGACTAGAGAGGGGCGACCCTCCCTCTCGGGAAGTCGCCGGCGCTGCACAGAGCGCTGGCCAACGCTATCGGGCCGCGAACGAATGCGCAAGCTCCTCGTGACCCGACTCCGTGCGTCCAGACGGAAGCCGCAGCTTTTTAGCCGGTACGATTCCGGCATAACCCGACTTCGGCTCACGCTTGGGTCGGGCATCCATGAGGATTTACCTGCGTCAAATAGATATAATAAATAGATAAAATTAGGTGTATTACTAGCCCCTAAAGTATGTAGGTACAGTCATTGCCTCAACACACTGTATACAAATAAATAGTACATGTTTATTTTTAATACTACGAACGACAAAGAAGATTAAAATTTTTAGGTCGTGGTACCACTGTTAAATATTTTTCAACTTAAACTGCAAAAGATCTATTTCAAAAATAATAGGTCTTTACCTATGAAACTGCCGTTTTGCCGTACTGGCCATTTCAAATGAAAATATTTTTTTTTTGACTGATAATTCTAATTTCAAATTAATTTTATTTGACAAACATGGAATTCTTTTTCTAAAATCGTCATTTGTTTAATAGTTAGTGTTTTGTTTTCAACGCATTCGAACATTTTTCGTCATCATGGATAAGTTAAAAATTCGAGTAATTATGGAGTATGAGTACCGTCGTGGCAGCAAAGCGGCACAAGCGGCACGCAACATCAACGACGTTTACGGAGCGAACACTACAAACGAACGAACCACCCGTTATTGGTTTACCCGCTTCCGTTCTGGAAATTTTGACCTGAAAAATGAACCCCGTGGTCGTCCGAAAACTTTGGTCGACAATGACGAATTAAAGGCAATTGTGGAAGCTGATGAAACTCAATCCACGGCTGAATTAGCAGCAGCTTTCGACGTTAGCATCAAAACAATATTGGTCCATTTGCGTCAAATTGGCAAGGTAAAAAAGCTTGACAAATGGGTACCCCACGAACTCAATGACTGCCAGCGCGAAGTACGCGTGGAGACGTGCCTTGCACTGCTCAGCAGGCATACAAATGAAGGAATTCTGAACCGCATTGTTACTTGTGACGAGAAATGGATCCTGTTTTACAATCGTAAGCGCTCAGCAAGTTGGTTGGACCCTGGTTCAGCACCCAAACAATGCCCTAAACGAAAACGTACCCCTAGAAAAGTGATGGTCACTGTTTGGTGGTCTAACGCGGGTGTAATTCATCACAGCTTCTTGCCAAACGGGACAAGCATTACTGCCGTTGTGTACTGTGAAGAACTGAACACAATGATGGAGAAGCTCGCACGTCTCCAACCAGCTTTGGTCAATCGTCCGGCTCCACTGCTCCTGCACGACAACGCGCGACCTCATACTGCACAGCAGACGGTCTCCAAGCTACAAGAGTTGGGGTTGGAAGTTCTCCGTCATCCGCCGTACTCACCAGACAAAGGCATCAATAAGCTACCAATGCGTTGGCAAAGATGCATTGATTGCATGGGTGATTATTTAGATTAATAGAAATAAAAAATATATAAAAAAATTACGCTTCATTTATTTCGTGAAAAACGGCAATTTCATAGGTAAATGTTAAAACTTATTCTGTATCAGCATTTCCATTTAGCTTGGGGCATATTTTAACTAGGTCTGTTCATTACATCGCTGACTTCGGCACGTCAACCACTAAAAGCCGGAAACGTCAATTTGTCGAAAATGGTCTTTTAGCTTGTGTTAAATTAAAGGCCCCAATGATAATTAAAATTACATTAAATTAATATTACATAACAAATTATTACACTTTCTCCTCTTGATAAAAATTGGTCGTAGAAAAATTATACATGACATACGATTGATTATACTATTACAAAATCCCATGACTATAACACAGTATTGTAACTGCATGTTTGTACGTGATTTCCTTATCATGACATAAGAAAAAGTCTATTACTTTACGTTATTTCCATCTTTAATATAGGTAGGTACTCAACAACACAAAAACTGTATAGAATATATCGCCGGATAACTTGAGTTCAAATTGAAATATACTACCCACAAGATCAATAATCAATACTTGCGAACTATAGTTCCAAAAAAGTGTAACAAAACAATTTGCGTACTATGAAATTATTTCGTTAAATTCACTGGGGTAACATCTCTCACTTAAACACTAAGGTAGGTATCGCTGTGTCTACTTCTGACGCAACTTTCACATATTACCACTACTAGTTGATCCTCTTAATAAACTAAGCAAATTAAAATGATTGGAAACTACATAGATAGCACGAACTCCCATAAGCACTAACATGGTTCGCTTTCAGAAACGCAATATAAGTTAAGTTTAAGTAGTTTCTTATATTTAGAAAATACCATTAATTCTATCAATCGATTATGCATAAAGTTAATTACATTTTTTTTAAATAAACTACAGTGTTTTGCATGTACTTCATAGTATTCTGAACGAATTTTTTGTAGGTTAAAGTCAAGATGTAATGAATCAAAATATAATATAAAGAGTAGGGCCCAATAAATACAAAATACTTCAAAAACAATCAGTTATCATAATAGAGACACTTGATGGTGTTGTACAAGCGAAAATCTCAACCTTAGAAATCAAATATTTGTTCGCCTATTTCTGTACCATCTAGTAACAAAATCATGTTCGAGAACCTTTAGTAGTCCAAAAACAGAACAGGGAAAACAATTGCCGAGCCACGGGAACAAAGTTGCAGGACCGAGCAAAATTGTATGGATAGACCAGGTAGTTAAAAATTTGTATGCAAAAGCTATCACAGAATTATGATAATATTGTAAATTTGTTAGTGTCGGAAATAAAATGTAGGAAATAATATTCTTAAATACACGCGGCGACTGTGAGTGCCGTGAGTGAGTGCTATATAAAGACCCTTAGCTTGTATACCTTGGCAATGATTTAATTTACATAGACAGGCTGCTTTTTAAACTGCAAAATAATACTGTGTACGTTTTTTGGGGGAATATTGTAGACTAAGTAGACTTATGAAAAATATTTGATACAAACAAAAACTTTTAACTCAACAACTCATGACAAACTGAATGCTGTCCTTCGAGTTAGGGTAAATGGCTCGAAATGTTTGTTTTACAACTTAGGTATTATTATTAAGGTATTATTATTACTTATTAGGTAACAAGTTATTGAAATCGAAAATTTATACAAAAAAAATTAACCAATATGACTTAGGTATATGTAAAAACAATTAACCTACGTACAATATCTTTAGAATAACTTTTATCAACCGACACATACAGTCAAAATGTTATGTAAAACAAGCGCGGAAAGCTACTTACAAAATTTAATCAATCTCTTGATGGTTTCAACGTGGCACTTGACAAGAAAATTTGTTATGAAATCTACTCTATTTAATTATTTCATGGTTACACGCTTGATATTGTTTTAATTACAATTTTCACATATAAATGGTTATTAATATACCGTATAGTAAACATGTTCAAGCCCCAATGCAAAATAGGTCATCTATTCATATATTGCAAAGGTTGCCTGTTTTCAACTTTACTACATTTTTATAAAACAGGCTCTTAAAAAAAAGTTGTCTAAAGTAAAATTCTACATCTTATTGTTGTTGATCAGGCACTTTTAAAGAAAAACTATGTATTTATAGGCACTTTAATTTGCTACGACTAAATCAAAATAATTCGTCTAGTTCTTAATCGATGCAAAAGAGTTTGTCTATATCTCAATCCATATCTTACTGTATTAATTGAAAAATGAGTAAAATTCGATTTGAAAATAGAAATAATCTGTCACAGCATGCGTCACTGTTATTTCCAAACATACATAAACCATAATTTCATACAATTTTATCATTATTTTCAAACAAAATGGCTCGTGGGAAACTTTTCGCCGACGAAGTACGGCTTACCAAATAGCCAAGGACTTATTCCTACTAAGATTGACATTTCAGAACATCATTGAACATCACAGGAAAAATGGCTTAGTTGACTGTTTGAAGAAACCTGGTCGGCCGCGAATCTCAAGCGATGCTGAAAATCTTGTTTTTAGGAAATTCATTAAAAAGAATCGTCGTGCCCGCGCAGGACAACTTATCTTGAAGTGGAAAGAGATGATTCACACAAATGTACCTGTCGATACCTGCAAAAGGGTCGTAAAACGATTGGGCTATGGATTTTATACTGCTAAAGAGAAAACTTTACTCACGCCTCTCCAAAAACAGAAAAGGTGATATTCGCTAAAGATCATGAAAATTGGACTGCAGACCAGTGGCGTGAAATAATATGGACCAATGAATCTAAATTTGAGATGACGATGAGTGATGTACGGAAAGAAATTATCAGAAATAAAGATGAAGCATTCCATACCGATTGTATCAAGAGAAAAGTGAAGTTTCCTGGATCAGTAATGATATATCAGCACAAGGGTTGGGTCGTTTTCCTTCTACATTTTGTAGAAGGAAACGTTAATGCAGTAGAGTACCAAAAAATTCAAACAAGTCTCGGGCCCTACAACGTTGAAACATTCTACTCCTTTCAACAAGATGGTGCTTCCTGTCACACTGCGAGGACAACCAAGGCTTGGTTCAACTGGAATCAGATCCCAACAACGGATCAAGTATACAAAACCTGGCCGTCATGTAGTCCAGATTTGACACTTATTGAGACTGTATGGTGGAAAATGCAGAAAATGCTGCACAAGTATCCAGCAAGGTCTAATAGCAGTCTAAAGGAATAAATAAAATCTGTCTGGGACTTAATAACTAGACATCTATGTGAAGAATTGGTAGCAACGACGCCACGAACAGTAAAGGCCGTGATCGATGCTAAAGGTGACGCCACTGAGTGGTAGACGAACTATTTTACGAAGTTTGATGCGTAGATGGTTCCCCAAGAATTTGTTATATTTACTTTAAATAGATATTTTTTTTTTATTGTTGAAAATAAACTTCATTAAGTGTTCAGAATCACTGTGTTTTTATTTAACTAATAAAGTTAAATTATTTATCTAAATTTTACTTCAAATATTAGGCACTTGTAATATTCGGCACCAGACGAACTCTTTTGGGATCGTATAATTATCTTGGAATAGAAAGAAAAAAAAGGTTATGCTATTAATTATTATTATTGTATTTCATACAAAGTGTAATTTTTTTTCTTTTTTAACTATACATAAAATAAAGGAATTATTAAGAATTAAGAAGGAAAGAAATTATTATTGTTTAAATAATTACTTTAATTCTGAGCAGTAGCTTTTTAGTGTAGTTTCGTGATAATTTCAATAAGTTACAATTTATTTTACCTGTACTAATTTATGAAACAAATGCCTTGTCTTGTCTTGTCCTAAACTACTTTTGAGTGTGTTATATAGGTTATGAAGTTAACTACAGTAACAATTTTACTAAAAGTTTGGAGGCATTCCGACGCAGGCATTTGTTGATATTTATATATGTATGTTTATTCTGGGTTCCCTCCCAAGTTCGCTGTATGGTCATCTGGAGATTTATTTATTTATTATTGTTATTATTTTCTTAGGCGTGTCTAAATAACTAATAATATTTATGACGAAAAACTAAGAAGCCATATTCAGAAAACAAACCAAAAGAGCTTACTGCAAAACACATTACATAGCAAAGAAAATAAATTATATAAACGTCAACAAAGAACTTTCAAAGTATTTCCCAAGAACTGGCCCTAAAATAATAAGTGAACAAAAGCAGAAAAAAATATATGTTGTAATGTTAATATCGCGTGTTTGGGAACGAATCGTAACCGATGCCTAATTGAATGAGGAGCATCATACCAACGGGGAAATCGCCTTTTTACTTTATCATTCGGATACAAAATATATTATCCGTAATCGCATCTAGACTAATTAGGCATAAAAACATAACAAGAGCGTGTTTTTATGCGAAAAAATTGAATAATTGAATAATTAGAATTATATGCTGATGTGGTAAAAAAACAAAACAGTGTATCGGATTATGAATAAGTTAGTAGTCAATTTTAAATCTACTTCTCGGATTTAATAAAAATTTCTTAACATTAGGTACTTTGGCTTAATCGCGACCTGTTTAATAGATAAAATTCAATATTCACTTAACGCCAAATAGGTTCGTTTTGACAGCTTCAGAATAAGATACAGTAATCAATTAATGAATGACACAAGGCGTAATATTTTTGACTCTACCCTTCAATACGAGTATGTCTATACTGTTATGTAGCAGTTGTTTAGTGTAGTTAAATAAAAAAGCAGAACATTGTACAACGTACTCTCGTATGATGTACTTTACTAATGGACCTGGGACTATAAATAATAAAAAAATAAATTCCGAGACAAACAAACCAACTGTATGGTCCCAAAGTAAGCAGAGCTTGTGTTATGGGTATACAGTGAACTGGGGGGGAACCCGGAATAAACAAACATTTATAAATTTAAACAACCGTGACCGGAGAACAAACATCTATTTTCAACACAGAAATGAATGCCCCGACCAAGACTCGAACCTGGAACCTCCGGCGTAAGAGGCAGGGCTACTGCCCACTTCGCCTTTCGGAAGTCGAAACTATAAAACTTTGGTAAGGCAGTCGAACCTGGCAATCTTTGCACTGCTTCTTGAAAAGTTATTCTTGAGAAACACAGGCTCGTTAAATATGTAAATATAAATTTTTTATAGTTACTGTGTTACTTTTTTAATCAGTTTCCAATAAATAAAGTTTGAATAGGTTTTATGGATAACGTTTACTCAATATTTGTTTGTATCAGGGAAGAAAGCTATTTTTATAAGTTTGCAAAAAAGAAATATTAATTTATTTTATTCCCATAGCCCATAAGCCTGACAAACAGTTGTTAATTTCTTTAACAATGGACGTAGCTGGACACAAACTGGCATTCTTTCACCAATATCATAACGCTACTGAGTTTTTAAACATACGTTTGATTTGAATATGAGTGTTGTGTAAAATAATTCGTAATCCACGATTGAGGTTTAGTATCGTCGTTGCCGTATTTTCTCATTCACTGATACATAGGAAGTATAAATATATAAATTAATTTGTCACGCAAAGCTCAAAGACATTGACTTCCCACCAGAATTAAACGTATGTAGTGATTTTGATTTATACTAATAGTAATCATAGCGAAAAACTTTATTTATTAAGGTAATCAACAGCGACTCTTAAAAATAATCATAAAATATTTTAGTAAATTACAATAAGGCCAATTATAGACTACCACGTAATAGAAATACATTGTCTTAGTACTTTACAAAGTTTTGGAAGTCCACGAACAGTTTCAATCCCAGGCCGAGCCTGCCGGTGACCATAGCCGGTGAACACGAACCGACTGCTATTGTCAATAAGTTCAAAGACCATTTTAGGGTTCTGTCTTTACAATGTCAAAGCTCTCGGATAAACGATGCTGAGGCAACATTTGACCTTGAAATTTTCATCTAAAGAGATTGATAATATCATAAAAGGTATGGTTTGAGGCAAATCACCTGGCCACGATGTACTCAGCATCGAACATCTGCAGCAAGCTGGCGTTCATCTGCCTAGGGTTCTTAACATGTTGTTCACATTATGTGTGGGGCATTGCTACTTACCGGATAATATGATTAAAACTATTGTCATACCTACACCTAAGAACGAAACCAGAGATGCCTCGGATATAAGTAACTACAGGCCTATTTCGTTAGCGACTGTCATCGCAAAGGTGTGTAGTGTTCTGAGCGTATAGAATTGTACGACGCGCAGTTTGGCTTTCAGTTGGGCTTATCCACAGAAAGCGCAGTCTTGGCCTTAAAACATACTGTGCAGTATCACACCAAACGCAATACGCCTCTGGTCGCCTGCTTCCTTGACCTATCCAAAGGCTTTGATTTAGTCGCTTATAAGCTTTTATAGCAAAAACTAAAAGAAAATACCCAAGTCACTGATGAAGTAGTGACTGTACTTGATTATTGGTACAAAAACCAAACAAGTCATGTTAGATGGGCAGGGTCCCTATCGGATGCATACGGGTTGGATGTCGGAGTAAGGCAGGGAGTTTGACCTCTCCTAGACTTTTTAACCTCTATGTAAACCAATTGATTGGAGAGCTCAGTAAAGCCAGTATTGGGTGTCATATAGGTGGAATATGTCTCAATAATGTAAGTTACGCTGACGACATGGTTTTGCTCAGCTCCTCAATCCGAGGCATGAGAAAATTGCTTCACTTATGTAAAAAATATGCGTAGGCCCAAGGACTCAAATAAAATGCTGAAAAAAGCAAACTCTTGGTTTTTAAAGCTGGTAATAAATCCTATCTTAACCTGCCACCTGTTACTTTCGCAGGGTCACCTCTAAACAGAGTTAAAAGCTTTAAGTATCTGGGTCACCGAGGATCTAAAAGAGACCCGATCTGCGTCTGGCCCCGTTTGGAAGTGTGGACGGTCGCTCCCGGCTGCCGAGTCACGATTGTTGTCTCACGACTTCTATCGTAGCAATACTCAAACGCCACTCTCAGATTCGTTCTGCGTCTGGCCCCGCTCAGACGTGTTCGCGGTCGCACCAGTCGTTGAGTCACGATTGTCGTTTCACGACCACTCGTAGCAATACTCATACGCTGAGATTCGAACAAATCTCGCTTCGTCCTCGCCGACTTGAGATGGGCCTCTGTAGGACTTACGCTGCAGCCGGTTTCGATCGGCTGTAACTAAGTCAGTTTCGCAGCAACAACAGAGCTGAGCTTACTACGTTAGTTAGTGACTCGCTCTGCGGCCGGCTTCGGCCGGTCGTAACGTAGTCAATCCTGCACTCTGTGCACCCCTCGAATAAATACACCACCTCGGTGGGAGCAGCAACAACAGAGTTGAGCTTACTACGGTCGATTAAATTCGATAGTAGTTCGCAAGGCTCGGGCTAATTTTCTGGCTACGTACTTGACGCTTGGCACTTGTTACGTAGCCAGAGACTCGCTCTGCGGCAAGCTCCGGCCGGTCGTAACGTAGTCAATCCCGCACTTTTAGTGCAACACAACCTCGTCAGGTCTACGGCCGGTTTTTGCTGTCAATTTATTGACAACACACTCCGTAGTAGACTCGCGTTTGATCAGGTGGATACATAACGGTGACAACTAGGCCTGACAGCGTTACCCCGGTGCGCTTCTGAGGCCCTTCAGGCTAAAGAGAAACCGGCTGACCCGATCCCATTGCACTTGGGCCTTTCCCAGGGTGACGGTACAGTGCTGTCTGAATTAGGGCACCACTTCGCGTCGGCCCCAGCCCCCCTACCGCGGGTAGAGAGGTTTAGGTGCTAGGTTTGCTAGGAAACCTAAGCATTTTTATATATTTATATATTGTAGTCCCAAGCCCTCCAATGGACCAGCAAGGCCTGGTAAACTTTGCTGGGTAGTTCGCCCAGGCGCTCGTTGGGTCCAGCGTCGCCACGTACGTACGTAACGTACTAACGGAAGCTTTACAGGCAACTATCGCGTCCCCGGCCCCTCAGGCCTCAACTCCGGCCCCTCAGGCCACCAACGCCTAGACCTCTCAGGTCTATAGCTCTCCCGCGTCTCCCGTACCATCCGAGATGGACTGTGGTTCGGTCACATCCTCTCGCACGTGGCGTCGCTAGCGTACCGCTCCCGGGAGCGACTCTGAACCCGCGTTTGATGCGTCGTCAGATGCCGTCACTTTGTAGCGGTGACGCGCTACTCAACCGACCAATCACAACGCGTGTTCTACATCGCAATATCAACTTTACTTAAGCGATTAGAATATATATGACTTTTATATTATTATGAATATAATTGTCGGGCCATAGGCCGCGGCCTGCTCACCCTTTTCTATCGGTGGGAACGCGTGGTTAAGTTCCCTTAAATCTTAACCGGCTCTCCTGAGCCCGCATTTTTCAGCTTTTCGCCAAACGCTCCAAGAAGCGCTCGAAAAATGCCTCGGTATCCTCAATATCCGAGCCTCCCCGGTGTCTTCAAACGCGCGCCGTTAATGTTCCCTGAAGTGACCGCGTCTTCGTCGGTCCCGTCGAAGCCAGTGACGCGCTGTGCTCCCGTCCCACCGAAGCCTCAGCTCTTCTTTCTCCGCGAAAAAGCGCGATGGACCGCGGAATCTAATCTTTGCAAAGAGCAAAAAATTTATTATATCAAAGCAACCAACGCAGGCGATTCAATTAAAATCCAGGTCGCGACCATCGACGACTTCCGCGCGTTCACTAGGTCCCGTTGGAACTCAGTAACGACGACATTCTAGAGGACCTTAAGTCTCAGGGCTTCCCGGCTGAAGCAGTGCACAAGATGCACTCAACCTGCGGTAGGCGTTTTCCACAAGCTTTAGTTATCCTCACCAACACTCCCAACTCGAGGAAGATCTTCAGAGAGGCTCGCACAGTCTGCGGACTCTCGAATATCTCCGTCGAGCGTCCCAACCCCCGCGGCTACCCTGGGCAGTGCTAACGCTGCCAGCTCTATGGCCACGCAGCGGCTAACTGCTCAGCTCCCCCCAGGTGCGTTAAGTGCCTGGACCCACACATCACAAAGGAGTGCACTCGCACTCCCGAATCCACTTCACCTATGTGCTGTGGGGCCAGTCCGGCCACACAGCTAACTACAGGGGTTGCCCGCACGCACCGCGCTCCTCAGTTAAGAGCGCTGCGCCTGAACCGGCGCCGCCGCTCACTCCCGCCAACTTCCCGCCACTGCGCAACTGGGGTCCCGTGGAAGCAAAGCCCGAGCCTCCGACGCCTACTCTGGCTCTGTCCTGGAGGCAGCGTCCGGCCGCTCCACCTTTACCTTCCCGTCCTATCCCAGCTCCCGTAGGCCCGCGTCCCACTCCATCGTCGTTGGCTGAGGACATGAAGACCGTATTCAACGTCATTCAAAACGTCGACATTAACGAAATTTCCGCCCACTCTCCTCAAGAGCATTTATTTGCGTAAGCTGAGCATCACTCGCTACTAAGTTCGTTATAAATTTTATTTTTGTATAAATTCGTAAATAAGTAAATATAATATCTAGACCCGCAAATCCCGCGTCCGGTCGTATCAAACCCAAGGGCTTATCCCTAGTTTCTTTGAACGTTCGTAGTCCCAGTACTAACCTTCCTGAGCTCAAATTGTTCCTTCAGAACAACGAGCCAGACTTATTGCTTCTTCAAGAGACGTGGCTCACTCCAAACCGCTCCAAGGGATTCGCTATTGCAAAGTACGCGTTCACTCGTAATGACAGGCACAACTGCGACGGTTTCGGCGGCACTGCTATTTATTACAAAAGAGGTTTCCATTGCTGTCCTCTCCCTACCCCTCCTCTCCTCAACATGGAAGCCACTGTGTGTAGATTGGCTATGACTGGTCATCTGACCATCATCATAACTTCAATCTACATACCTAGTGGTACCAGACCAATCTGCAGCGACTTTGAGGCTATTCTCGCCCTCGGCCATTCAATCATTATGTTCGGAGACTTTAACTCCAAACATACTGACTGGACGTGCCTATCAACCAACAGCAGCGGGATTGCTCTCCTCGACATTTCTAACTCACTCGACTTAGACGTCATCTCTCCCATCACTCCCACTCACTATCCCGACAACTCAAACCACTCTCCTGATATCCTCGATTTTGCGATCGTCAAACGAATCAACCTCGATCTTAGGTCTGTCGTACCGCTCGATGACCTATGATCTGATCACCGCCCCGTCTCCCTTGTGCTAGGACAGCCTAACAATAACGTCACCTCTCCTAAGACCTTTTCCAACAGGAAAGGCTTTAAAAATACGTTAGTTTCAGTCCTTGAGGCCCCACACTCTCCGCTTGCGATCTCGCCCGACCAATTAGATAGCCCGGATAAAATAGATTCATTAGTAAATTCCCTCACTGATGCTATCAACTCAGCCATCAGTGATATCGAAAAGGTTGCTAAGCAAGGCAAACACACGCTTCCCTTAGCCGTTAGCAATCTTATTAAAGTTAAGAACGCGGCTCTCCGGAGAGCCAAGAAATATCCCACGCCCGCCTATAGAACAGCTGCGAATCAGCTACAACGTAAAGTTACGTCTTGCCTCGCGGAACTCCGAGACGCTCAGATGAACGATCTCATGGCGAATATTTCCCCGTCCCACCAAGTGTAGTACAGTATGGCCCGAGCCTAACGCGTAGACGCCGCTTCTCACGTCCCTCCTCTCACTCGTCCCGATGGCTCTATCGCCTTCGAAGTCGAAGAGAAATCCAAATGCTTCGCTGACAACGTTGCGTCTCAATGCTCGCCCAGCACGCAACCCGCGAATCCCTCTCACATCCAGGCGGTGGAGGACGAAGTTCTCCGCAGAGACTCTCTACCCATCACCGCCGACCCCGTCACAGTCTCTAATGATGAAATCTCGTAAAAGACAAAAGTCCAAAAAGGCTCCAGGTGCGGATGGTATTTCCAACCACATACTTAAGCACCTGCCTCAACAGGTGCTTACCTTGTTAGCTGTTATATTCAATGCCTGCTTTGACCTAAGCTACTTTCCAAAAGCTTGGAAAGAAGCAACAGTCGTAGGCATTCCCAAGCCGGATAAACCTCTGAATATCCCGGCTAATCACAGACCCATCAGCCTCCTCAAGGCAATGTCTAAACTTCTCGAGAGAGTCATACTCTCTCTAATGCGGAACCATCTGTTTCCAATGGCAGGCGATCCTCTCATTATTCCCCATCAGTTCGGCTTCCGCGCTAAGCACTCCTGCCCTCAGCAAGTTCATCGTATCGTCGAGTACATACTCGACGGCTTCTACCCGCGGTGTTTTAAAACGGTCGCAGTTTTCTTTGACGTAGCCAAGGCTTTCGATAAAGTCTGGCACAGCGGCCTCATCTATAAACTCTACAAAATAGGCTTACCTGATCGCTTAGTTAGAATAATCGCGTCGTTTCTCAAAGACCGTCGATTTAAACACGAAGGCACGCTTTCCGCGCCCCGCCTCATAAAGGCTGGAGTCCCTCAGGGCTCAGTCCTTGCCCCTCTATTGTACACCGAGTACACTAACGATAGTCCCGTCCCGACGAAACGCGTCGAACTCGCCCTCTTTGCCGAAGACACTGCCCTTTACACCAAAGGCCTCAGTGTCCCGGGTCTCACCACCAGGCTCTAAAAGGCTGTAAATGCCCTCGGTGCATGGTTTCAAAAATGGCGTATCAATGTGAACCCAGAGAAGAGCTCTGCGGTTTACTTCGACTGCAAACGCTGACGTATCACCGACAATCTCCACGTTAGTATGCAAGACATTCCCATCCCCTGGAAGCGCACTACCAAATATTTAGGCGTCACCAGACGCTTTCTTTCAAACCTCACGTCGATAGAGTAACGAAACTCGCACGTTTTTACCTAGGCCGCCTTTATAGTATGTTAAGTAGAAAAAGTAAAATGTCCTTCAGAAACAAACGTACACTTTACAAGGTCTGCGTTAGACCCGTCATGCCATATGCCTCGCCAATCTTTGCCCACGCCAAACCTTCCGTCCTCACAAACTGCAAGTAGATCAAAACCTCTTTTGCCGCAGGGCCACAAACGCACCTTGGGACGTGCCTAACGCGGCCCTGCACAGAGATCTTGAACTACCTACAGTGCAACAGCACCTAAAAACACTCTCAGAATCGTTCTTCAAACGCGCCGAAACCCATCCCAATCCTCTAGTTCGAGATTCAGTCTCATATACTGCTCCTGTGTATGAAATGAGAAACGCGCACACTGGCGAACCCACGCAATTAACACTAGATCTCGAAGCCCCAATTAGTTCTAACGTAAATTCGAATTTATTCAATTTTTATTTTTCATTTTGAGCATCTTCAGTGCTATGTATTTACATTCAGTGCTTTGAGGACCTTCAGTGCTATCTAAATACCAGCGGGTGACACCTCTGGGCCCCGCTAGTGCGGCCTCTTTCTCCAATTAGTCGTCGCTAAGATGAAGGCTGTGTGGCAAAAAATTGCACGAGTCATTCAGGGATTTTTTAGTGGGTTCTGGTAGGCTCGGAGCGAGTCCCACATAACTCCGATCGCGCGCGCGGAGTATGCGTCAGAGCATTTTTTATCCTCAGTCAGTCCCTCTACACGTGCAGTTTGTGGCTCAGCTATACACGTCGGGAATATAATGCCCTGGGAGTTCAGTACAACAATAATTTTAGGGCACTGTTGGGATTGCTGCGACGCAGTAGTGCATAGACGCATGTTTGCAGAAGCGCGTACAGGAGGTTTTCACGCGATTATAAGAAAAAGCTGTGCTTCTATGCTCGAGCGCGTTCATGGCAGCCCCAACAGCATAATCAAGGCTATAGCAGACAGGTGGGACAGCCCGATGCTGGCGCACTGGCAGCGCGTGCACTGCAATACGGCCTCCTCGCGCTGATCTCCCACGCGTGTATTTGTGTATATTTTTAATGTGTTATTTTAATTTTTATTTCATTTTATTTTACGTGTAGATACATAAATATTAAGAATTGTATGTTTTACTAACCACATATGGGTTTATTATCTGAAATAAATTATTATTATTATTACTATAGCGAATACAATATGAGTGCAATCTAAATAACATTAATATATAGTAACGAAATCGCAATCTTCCAATGAAAATACTCTTTTAGTTGTATCAAGCTTAATAAAAATATAATAATCGGCATAACTAATTCGTCATTTCTTCCATTGTTAAATGTATTTCTGTCATACATACAGTATCTTCATTACTCCATATCAAATATTCAAATACCCATTAAAAAGACTCCGTGAGACCGTTCAAAAACGTTACATATTCAAACACCCATTACTCAGCACACATAAAAGCTAACACGAGCTCTCGATTTCAAAAATACTTCACTTAAGAACACTGGAGCCTACATAAATAGGGGATGGTAAGCGTAGAACCATGCTCATAGTCAGAATGAATATTCATTACCGTTTGAAGAAGTGCTATACATCATGAGTGAATGCAAAGCACAGAAATATGCGATCCCTGATATGTTCACTTCGCTAAACTTAATTATTATTTATAGTACTTATTGTAACATTAATATTTATGAACATGTTCTTTGAAATTGGTTTTTGAGGTGGTAAGGGAGATGTTTTATTAACGCTGAGTTTTTAGAGATCTTAGGACCATAAAATACGTAGAAATATGCTTTGGTGTAAAATTTATTAATTTATTAATTGCACGGACATCAAAAATATAAACACATACATTACATTTGGTAATAAAACTGAAGTTCAAGAGTTCATATTAATTACAGATATGTAAGGCATTCATAGTATTAAAGCGACAGACATGTTAGTACCTACAATTTACGTGTCGCAAAAAAAAAAACATAAAATATCAAATTACAAATATACAAACACTTCCCAAAATTTTATAGACATAAATTGTCAATTACAATTATTAAAGTAAGCGTTAATTTTTAATCGCCAGATAACTATTAGGAGAATTACTTTGACTTTTGACAAGACTCTCCATAGAAATAATGTAAAAATCTCAAAACGAATAACGACTGATAAAAGTTATCTCAGCGTTGGGCCTGATGGGCCCTTAAAGTCGGAAAAGAATTATAAAAACGCAAATAATACATATTATTAAATATATGTGGCGGACAACTTAAGTATTGGCACATTAACTAAATGCTTTTCCAGAATCATCTGCCACCAGCAAGTCGGATTCAGGAATAATAATAGTTCAACAGCGCTAGAAACTCTATCCAGTGACGGTGCTTCTGGATATAAGTAAAGCCTTTGATTTTGTTTCACATAAAATGCTATTGAATAAACTTTACACTTATGGCATAACAGAGGTGGCACTTGAATGAATAGAAAGTTACCTGGAAAATAGGAGTCAATACGTTGAAATAAGCTAATCAAATGATGAATATAGGTTAAGCTATAGGTTTCAATATCGTAACACGAATACTGGTGTCTCACAAGGTAACGTACCGGGTCCTCTTCTTTTTATATATATAATAACTTACCAAATTTTGTAACTTAATTTTATTTTATTACTGATGAAACTACTTTACTAATTGATTATTCCAAATCAAGTAAACTAAAAGATGAAATCGATTTTACATTGAGAAAATTGGTATTTAATTGACTGGCTTAAATTAATTGGTTATCGAGTTTTCTGCGTGGCATTACGTGTTTATAAAAAACTTGCCAAATAGTTTAAAAGAGATGTACATTAGGAAATTTAAGAACGAATTGTTAAAACTGTTGTTCATAAAAACTTTTAAAGTGTGAATTAGTTTTTTAATTGACATATTCATACTTAATACTTTTTTTTTCACTTTCTGAATTTTACAACGTAGACGTGTAATTGAACGCTCCGTAGAAAACATTGTTATTTACTAGTAAAGAGTGTTGGTTCAGTGCTAAAATTATAACATCTATATAGTCTAGATAAAGAGCTATCTAACACAAGTAAAAACAGTTTTCCGGAACTCACAAGGATTGCGAAGTTATAAGCGATTCTTATTTTAAATTATTTTAACGGCAACGCTGTCCATGCGCCTGCGCCCCGCACAACTCCCCCGCGCGTTGCTGCCTTTAAATGAGCAAGTGCACTAGCTACTGTGCCTCATTCACTCTACACTAAAGTGCAATATTATGTCTCCGACAAAGGCGAAATTTGGCCGTTGCGGTCGGCCAACTTCTTCATCCAATACTTTAAGCTGTCAGTTTTGTACGTACAAGTTTCATTTAAACTGTGTTGACAAAAATAAATCGATCAAAGATTTATCGGAGGAATACAAGTCCAAGTTTGCTTGCCCAAGTTGTCTCAGTAAGGTGTTGAAATAATACAATACCAATACACCTATAAGTACTCTCACTAATCAACAACACGATAACCACCCGGAAGAATTATCAGCTTATGTTAACCCCAAAAGAGGGGGCCAACGCTCGCAAAATAGCGGAACTAATGTATACGATCTGTCAATTAATCAAAGAAGAACTTGAGAACGTACTTGATAGTTTCAAAACAAGCATTTTGGAGCAATTTGACCTAAAAACTAAAGAACTCTTGGACCGTTTCAGCCAGATATCGGCTTCGCTCATAAGTTTCGAAAGAGAGCAAGAAGAGATCAGGACACAAATTCAGGCTAACTGGGATAGTATTACATCTGAACATCTGAAAACCAATCCCGTAAAAATACCGTAGCTGATCTCAATTCCAGAATAAGTCACATGGAACAACACTCTAAGCCTAAATCTGAAAACCTAGGTTCAGTTATAAAGCAAATTGCAAAGATTACTGATTGTAAATCAGACGACGCAGATATTCAACTGTGTACAAGAGTAGCCAAAATTAATAACAATAATCAACGACCAAAATCTATCGTTGTCAAGTTTAACTCCCCGAGAACTATAGATAACTTGGGTTCTACTATTGAATTTAATAAGAAGGTTAAGACTCTTGTGGAAAAGCTAAATACCAGCCACCTCGGAATTGGAGGTGAAAAGAAACCGGTTTTCGTCGTAGAGCATCTTTGAACAGTCCAAAAAGCCTTGCATGCAGCAGCCTGGATAAAGGGTGATAAGGGGTGGAAGGGTTTTTATGCGCAAGTCTGAAACGAATGAGTATAAGCTAATCAAGAGCACACTTGACTTGCCTAAGCTTTCTTAACAGCCTCATCAGAATACCTTGTTTTGTTTTTGTTCATTCTTGTTTATTTTGTTTAAAGTTTTTGATTTAACTGTTTATTATTATTTTTTATACTCTTATGTTAACCGATTGCTTAAAAATCAAAATGTTGTACTATCAAAACGTTAGAGGACTAAATACGAATACTAATAAGGGACGTCTCCGAATTATTAATTATGACTCTGATATTTATGCATTTACAGAAACGTGGTTAAATAGTAAAGTTTTTGATTGTGAGATATTTGAGAATGGATAAAACGTTTACAGGCGGGATCGCGAAACTTCATATGTATCATCTAAAGTGGCGGGAGGTGGTGTTTTAATTGCTGTATCTAATAGGTTTATTTCAACTCGGCTAACAGAAATGAAAGTGACAGTGAAGATTTCTGGGTGTCAGTAACATCCAAACATAAAGGGAGACAAATAACATTAAATATCTGTGCAGTATATTTACCACCTCCGGTGAATAACAATATTTTAAACATATTCACAGATAAATGTAACACTATACTACATTTACACTATGACTGCGACTATACTCTGATTGCAGATGATTTTAACATGAGTGGCATACCTTGGCAACAGAATAATAATTTTATTTTATTTTTTTGAAGAAATGAACAGATGCATACAAAGGGTTACATATAAAAAGACAATATTACATTAGTTACAGTAAACATCCTTTACATTATATTCTCAATAATGATAGTAATTTGAGCGTGGTGCCTTCAAACTATGGTAATTCTGAATTGTTTTGTAAATTCATCGATTTTCTTGTGCTAAATGGCCTTAAACAGTTTCCTTAAAAATCTTAGACCTAGTACTTTGTGATCAGGAGGTATTAAATATTAAAGAGTGTTTGCAGCCAGTAAGAAAACTTGATAAACATTAATCTTGCTCTTGAAGAAAGCTCTTGAAATAAAAATGAATATTAAAATTGAAACACTCAAAAAGTCTATACGTATCAAGCACCTCAATTTTTACAAAGCGGATAACAAGGCCATCAACGATGATCTTAAATCGGTAAACTGGATAGATGAGTTAAGTTCTCCTATTGACATAAATAATATGGTAACTCGATTCTATGATATCTTAGGAAAAATTATTAAGAAATATGTTCTAATGACTCAAAGTCGTCCTGGGTCCTATCCTATTTGGTTCTCAAATCACCTAATACATATGTTTAAGTTGTATAAACATATAATAAATACCATATAAAATACAAAAAATATAGAAATCCACTAGATAAATTAGAATTTCAATATTTACGAAACGACTGTAATAAACTAATCAAAGAGTGTTATAACAATTATATCTATACACTAGAAAATGATATTGAAAAGAACCCTAAGTACTTCTGGTCCCACGTAAAAAACCTAAGAAAGAATTGTTCATTTTATCTAAATACTATGACAATTAGTAATTGTACATCATCGGATACAAAACATATTGCAGATTTGTTTGCGACCCACTTTTCATCAGTGAATGAAGTAGATAATAACATTCACACTTATTATATATATCTTCGATACCAAATGGCAAAAAGTTAAACGATGCTTTTCAATATAGCCCAGACGATATCAAGAAAAATATAAAAAAGCTCGACATTACTAAGAGCGCAGGACCAGATAACATTCATCCGATTCTGTTAGTTAATTGCGCCAACACGTTGTCTCTACTGCTGTCCATCCTTTATAATCGGTCTCTTGAAACTGTCATATTCCCAAACACATGGAAAATAGCGAAAGTTGTACCCATATACAAAAACGGCAAAAAAGAATTTATAGTTAATTATCGTGGTGCTTTCCGTGATTTCATAGGTGTTTGAGTCATTAGCTTATTCTCTCATTTACTCTCAGGTTTACAAATACATTACAGTTGACCAATCTGGTTTTATAGCTAAAAGTTCAACAAACACTAACTTAATGCTTTTGACAAGGTAAACCACAATATTATATTACAAAAACTTCACTTCTACGGCATACCTGATAATTTACTCTGTTGGTCTGACTCTTACCTAAAAAAATCACCTAGGGTTGTGGTGGATGGTGAAAAGTCCTATCTTTTTACGGCAAGCTCGGGTGTACCTCAAGGTTCCATCCTGGTGCCTCTATTTTTCAATGTGTTCATTAACAACATTACAAGTGTAGTTAAGCACAATAGGATCTTTTTGTCGATGACCGAAAGTTAACGAAAACTGTATCCAGTCTTGCTGACTCAAGCGAATTACAGCAGGACATCCACAGGCTTAAAAAATGGTGTGATATAGATAAAATATTTCTGAATGCTGCGAAATGCCATCACATAAAATTCACCAAAAATCGTAAAAGGCTTCAAACAGATTATAGTATTTCTGGCAATAAACTTGAAGAAATTACCACTATACGCGATCTTGGTGTCCTGATAGACAATCAACTAATGTTCGCAAACCATATAGATAAAAGAAATAAAGAAAGAAAGAAAACGTTTATTTGATATATTCAATCAATACATTATTTGAGAGTTAACTTTAATATTTAGAAACATAATATCAAAAAGGCCTCCGCTCAGCTTAGTGCCGCGACGAAGTCACGACGCTGGTTTTCAGCGGATGCCTTTATTTACTTAAACATAATTATAATTTAATTTCAATTTATACATTGTTATATACGTATTTATAAATTTTAATATTTTATATATTTAAAAAGAAGCAATTATTTATTTGTGTAAATTTATTATTTTTGATCAATCTCAAATTATCTTAAATATTATTTATTACAAATTACATAGTTTATATATATTTATTAAATCTTTCCAATTTATTATAATTTTTACAAATTTATATAGTCCCATCCGAGTCATACTTAAATTTAAAGATTCAATTCTAATCAAGTACATTTCATATCTCAAATCAAAACAAAATATTAACATCACTTGACAAAAAAGCATTCAATTACAATAAGTCTCCCTTTCTATAATTTCCTATTCTATATATTAAAATTAATCAAGTTTTTATATACCTATATGAATGAACAGGCATAACATTTAATATTCACTATTACTTATTCCAATTAACATAATTTATTATATTATCAATATTGCATTTCTTTGCAATTTTAAGTCACTATACATAGGTATTTATTATTAAATCTTAATATATACATTTTAAGTTATACGTATTTATGAGATCTTTAATCTTATTTAATAGTAATTTAAAGTAGATCAATCAAAACAGTGATAGCACGGCACATCAAGACAACAAAGTATGCTTTATCTAAAACAACCCAAACAACATCCAAATACAAATATATGAACATGAACAATCAGTAAACATCTACACATACAATTTTCCTGAACAACGTATTTTTTTTTTGCATTTTTAACATATAATCTTTGTACTTAATTTTGAAATTGTAAACTGAGCTAGAATTTTTATTGGGGGGGGGGGTATGTCGTTCCAGCACTACGTGGCTGTGGACTTAAAGCTGCGGAAGGCAGCTGTTTTGTGCGGTGGACATATTAGGCTATTACATCTTCTAGCTGTTAACTTATCAAATAGATACGGGGGAATTCTGTGCTTTACGATACCAAAGAGTAGGGCCACAAAGTGAAGTTTACGTCGCGATTTCATGTTCATTAGATTGCTATTATTTAAGTAAGGCGTAATGTGGGCTCTGGGTGGGATAGGGAGGCAAAATCTCGAGCAAGAGTTTTGCATGCGTTGCATTAGTTTTTTTGTACGAGCCAACAGACACGATCCTGTCACAGTATCGGCGTAACTTACTTTGACATGATAAGAGTTTCACAAAGATGTATTCTTAGTTCCTTACTTAAGTGCTGTCGTATTCGGTATAATAATTTGAGCCGATAATAACAATTTTTTATAGTATCACGCACATGACTTTCGAATTTTAAATTCTCCTCCATTAAAACCCCAAGATTTCTTGCTGTAGTCACTTTTTTAACAGGGTTGTCTTCTTTATTTATATGAAATGAATAATTATTTATTTGATTTATGACATTTTTGCTACCAAGTACGATAAAATTACATTTTGACGGATTCAAAACCAAGTCATTAGATTTCGACCACTTAGATATGCACTTTCGATCTTCATTTACTTTGTTTACAGCAGTGTCTGTTTGAGATGGCTTGAATGTATGGTATATCTGGAGATCATCAGCGTAAAGGTGATATTCGGTGTCAATAGTAACTTTAGGAAGATCTGCCGTATATAAGATGTTAAGTATCGGCCCCAATATCGAACCTTGTGGCACGCCTTTTCTCACCGGTAAATTCATTGAAACTTTCCTTGTACCATCGCTACGGACAATCTCTACACATTGAGTCCTTCCATTTAGGTAGCTAGAGAACCATTTCAAGGTAGTACTATCAAAACCATAGTACGTAAGTTAAGCCATTAGCAACGTGGCATTTATCGTGTCAAAAGCTCGCAAGTAGTCTAATAAAATCAAAAATGCTCCCTCCCCTATGTCCTGCCCCGTCAGAATGCCATCAACCACATCCAAAAGAGCAGTGGCCGTACTTCTACCTGCTCTAAATCCAGATTGTTTTAGAGGCAAGATGTAATTAGAATTAAGATAGTTAACCAACTGAATACAAACCACTTTCTCCAATATTTTAGATATAAATGGTAACACGCTGACGGGACCAAGATCTTTTAATTCTGTGGGATTGTCAACTTTTGGAAGTGGTTTAACTTTAGCATTTTTCCATAAGTCAGGAAATGTACCCGTCTCAATAGATTTATTTATAATATCAGTGATGACAGACAAGGTACATGTAAGAGTTAAAAGAATCATGTCCATTGAAATGCCATCCACTCCCATTGCATTTGTTTTAAAACTTTTAATTATTTTAAGTACTGTCATTTCGTCAACCAAGTTTAAGCTAAATACTGATAAATTGTAACGATTGAACCAAAAATTAGATAATTGAGAAAATGTCAAATTATTATTACTAAGTATGTTCAAAAAATTATTATTAATGTCATCTGGATTACTGAAAGCAACTGGTAAGTAAATTATATGGTTTTGTTCCAGGACTTCAAGTGCCGTGTTCGAGTAAGTTATCCGCGTCGTTCTCAACCGCCCTACTGCGTGTAGGGTGGTTTTAGGAAGTTAGTCATCGTTGTTAGGTTCATATATTGTCCCTCCCCAACCCCTCCGCAATGGCTTCCCTAAGCTCTGACGAGATTAGGAAGAAGTTACTTGATAGTACCGGTGCTAAAGGCATGTATATAAATGCTGACAAGTACCGTTTCTTAGATTCTCTCATCCCTCATTTCATGACGATAATGTCCACAATGGCCCCTCAGGCCACCCCAGTTCCCCAGACCCCTCAGGTCTTAGGCCCTCCCGCGTCCCCTTCCTCCAGTGACATGGAGTGCGAAGTAGACGCCCCTCTGCGCCGCAAGCGCGCACCCGCGACTGAGTCTTCCTCGGACGCCACCCCAACTGGCCCTGAGCCTCCCTCTTTCACACTTGTTAAGAAGCGCTCTAAGAAGCGCTCGAAACAAGACCCGGCGCCCTCCACGCCCGTCCCTACACCCCCTGCGGCGTCTTCAACGCCAGCTGCCCCGGTGTCTTCAACACCCGCTCCGGCCCCAACTTCTGTCAAGGCCAAGGTCCCACCACCCGTTTTCCTTCGGGAAAAGGGTAAATGGACTGAGGTCTCGACACTGTGCAATGAGCACAAGATCCATTACACCCGAGCGGTAAACTCGGGTGAATCTGTTAAAATCACTGTCTCGTCGATAGACGATTTCCGAGCTTTGACTAAGCTCCTCACCGATAAGCAATATGCTTATCACACTTATGCTCTGTCAGAAGAGCGTAAGATTAGAGCGGTACTCAGGGGAGTCCCGTTCGAATTATCGAACGAGGCTATCCTTGAGGATCTGCAGTCCCAAGGCTTCCCGGCACTCGCGGTGCATAAAATGCACAGCAAGTACGGGAGGCAACACCCTCTCGCTTTGGTGGTTCTCGCCAACGTCCCCAAGTCCAGGGAGATTCTCAAAGGGGTTAGCACTATATGCGGCCTCTCTGGGATCTCGATCGAGGCGCCTCATCGCCGCGGTCATCCCGGCCAGTGCCATCGGTGCCAGTTGTACGGGCACGCGGCGGCCAACTGCCGCGCACCGCCCAGGTGCGTCAAGTGCCTGGTCCCTCATCTCACTAAGGAGTGCAATCGCACTCCTGAAACTCCCTCTCCTCCCGATTGCGTGCTTTGTGGCCAGTCCGGCCACACCGCAAACTACAGGGGCTGCCCTCGTGCACCCCGTTGTATGCGTTCCAATCCCAAGAGGTCGGTTCCCTTCTCAATTCATTGTAGGTTCATTTAAATGAATTGATCCCTAAATCATGCTTCGGCCTACCTCTGCCCAGCCCCGGCTTCACCGGAGGCTGCCCAGAACGGCTACCAACTCATGTCCCTTTGAGCACCTTCAGTGCAACTTTCACTACAGGCGGAAGACCCGCTAGCGGGTCTCTGCCAGCGCGCCCAACTTCCCGACGGGTGTCGCTTCCGATGAAGGCTAACGGTAATAACTACAGCCAACAGGTGGTTTTTAGTGGGTAGGTGCCATTCTGGTGAGTCCCACATAACCCCCCCGCAGAGGAATTTACCTGCGGGTGGGTATGCATGACGCATCTTCCACCTCCCTCCCGCGAGGGTGCCTCGGCAGCAAAAAAAAAAAAAGGAAAACCTGCAATGTCAACGTCATTCAATAACATTTCTTGGTCCGGATGTTGTATTTCCATTTTTAAACCTTGCAATTCTTCCTCAAGGGAGCTGATTTGACAGTGGTTGTTAGTTAATTGTCCCTCCATAGAATTATACCTCGCCTCTTAACCGTCAATACGCAGATTTTGATCACGCACTGAAGCAGCCAGAGACGACATAGTTTCTCGAAACATACTCATCTCTTGACGCGCGGCTCGTACCTCATCGATAATTGTTTTTAAATATATCATTAACTTATTTATTTATTTATTGTAACAAAAAAAAAATAATACATTGAGGGTACAAACTCTGACTGCTGAACTAGCGTAAGCTGTTTGTCGGCAGTCAGTTAATTCACATAGCAAGAGAAACTTATCACTTATACTAAGTTTAAACATACTGCTTAGTATCGGCATTCTTTGAACTCGACAAAACAGCTTCCAACTCCAGTGGTGCAGCGGCTGACTTTAAGCGAAGTGTAACGTTTTGTTGTTCATTGAACGACGGGCTAGCATTCGACGCCGTGCAGTCAGAGCCGCCAGTCGGCGCCGGCGCCGGCGCACGTACAGGTGTGTTTAGGTTGCCTTGCTTAGGTATTTTACACTGACACTCGGGGCACTTCCAAGTGTTCTTGCGTTCCGAGTTTGCAGAGTAGAATGATATGAAACGCTTGCTAGATATATTTAAACAAAGTAAATCATAAGCCAACTTGCATGCAACGCAGCGTAGGTATTTAGTTTTTGGTAATAGTTTTGCACAAACAGCGCAAATCTGTTACTTTGAAGCAGACATTATGTAGTAGGTAGTAAGTATTTCTATAACTTATTTACCGCTACTACTTAATGCTTAATTTATTACTATATTTCTTATTTTTCAAATAAAATGTCTTAGAAAAGCCAAAAGTAGCTTGACTCTGGTGATCGAACCACGACCCGTTGGCACCGCTGCTATTGCATTCGACACCTTAGCGCGCTGCTCCAGCCGGTGTTTAAGTTATGCGGCGAAATTGTGGTATTATTGGGAACTTGACGATCTTTCGTTACAAGACCGTTTATAATGACTCATCACCAGCTGATTGTTCTTTGTTCCTTTGCATACATATTATGTCAATATTTTTATCACTTTAATGTTGCTTTAGTACACTTCAATGATTGATTATTTCAGTTTTGCACTTAAAATGTTACTTAAAGTATAAAACTAGTAGTTTAGTTCATATTTCTTTCAAAATATTCATAATCAAAACAAACAAAAGGTTTCACTGTTATTGATTATTATTATTGTTTTTTTTTTCACAGCACTACTTTGATAACACTGTCACTTGATTATTGTAGTATATTATGTGAATTTCTGCCATAAAAACACCTAATTATCACTGATTTTACAAAATTTTAATTATTTATACGGAGCTCGATGTGATTCGTGGTGCGTTCCGATTCCGTTTCCCTGTAAAAAACTGTAAAGGAAGCAAATAGGATTTGTACTAAGAAGTACGAAGGACTTTAGGAAACCGTCAACCATTATTCTACTTTACAATAGTTACGTCAGATAAAAATTAGAATATTGCAGCTAAACTAAACGCAATAAAATACCGATAAAAAGTGTTTTATTTAACAATGAGTTATTTCTCGTAATCTTATATTTCAAAAAGAACAAAAGCAACTTTGCGTAGTACATCCAAATCGCATGGATAGGAATTAGAATCATTATATTGAAGTAAATAAAACAGTGTGCAGCGGTACTCTAGTGGAGCATCTGTTGTTTGGATCTCGTCTGGGGCGGTACTGTAGTCTTCTTATTTTAACTGCCATAAGAACCAGATTTACGTGGTTGTGTTGCGGGTAAAGGGAAGGAACAGCCATTGTAATTTATAGAAATTTAAATTTTAAGGCAATTCATATTAAACCTACAGTCGACAACGCATCATTAATTGATACTCAATAAATAAATAAAAAATATTTCTTACAATCACACAACATTATCTAGCCCAAATTATCATTAAGAACTTGTGTTATGGATACTAGATGACGGATAAATAAACTTAAGAAATATATAAGCACACGTAGATATCTTTTTTTCATGTATAAATATTGGAAATAAATTTAAATAAACATACATTAACATCCACGACTAGAAAGCAAATATAATAAAATATCTGCCTCTACCAGGATTCGAACCCGGGACCTCTGGCATGGAAGGCAAGGCTTACCTCCACACCAAACAGGCCGTCAGAAGATAAATACCAACATAATTAATCAATAACATGTACGATTAATGATCTTTATGGGCACGGAAGCTCCTTAGCATCGGGTCGATAGCGTGCTCGTTTGGCGGCGATGACAATGTTATAAACTGCAAAAACAATTTAAATTCACCCGAACTTTAGTTCTATCACATCATTCTCGCTCCGATCGCCACGCGGTGCGGACGTGCAAGACCCAGCTCTCCGTTGATCGGTCCCTTCCCGCCATTCCGCGGCGCTCAGTTTACTGACGTCACAGTCTAGCGTGTTGGCTCCGTGCTACGGTTTTCTAAGTCTTTCTACTCCGTCTGAGTGCTTTCGAAGTGCGATTTTTCTTTGCGACTAAGCCTCTTAGTCTTCAAAGTGCTGTGCTAAGTTGTGTTGTGCTTGTGCTGAGTGCAGTGTTGTGCCCGGCGTAAGTAGTCTGGTTTCAGTGCAAAGGATACTTAACGGTGACAACGAATTTGTACTGAACCAGTCCTTTTTATTTTTATTTATTTCTCTTCTCTATTTTATTTATTTTTCTCCTATTTTCATATTTATTTCTATCATATCTGTGTGTTTTCGTGTGTATTTGTCCTTTCTGTCGGTAAAGGTTGACCCTAACGCGGTCAACTCTTTACCTGCGCACCCTTTTTTTAGGTTTCTAGGTAGCGGCCTTCGGCGTACTATTGTTAGTCTTTATTTATTCTCCCCAGCCCCCCTACCGCTGGTAGGGAGGTTTGCCGATAGGGTTGCTAGGTTTTTATTTAGGAACTCTAGGCATTTGTTATTTAATTAGGTGCTAGGTTTGCTAGGGGACCTAGGCATACATTATATATTTATATATTACATATTCAAGCCCTCCAATGGACCTTGTAAGCGTTCTTAGGTCGTTCGCCCAGGCGCTCGCGGCGTCCGGTTGCCCCATCCCAGATGACGTACTAACGCAGGCCTTACAGGCTACTATCGCGTCCCCGGCCCCTCAGGCCTCAACCCCGGCCCCTCAGGCCTCCGACGTCCAGACCCCTCAGGTCTTCAGCTCTCCCGCGTCTCCCGCCTCGTCCGAGATGGACTGCGAATCGGTCGCATCCTCTCACGCGTCGCGTCGTAAGCGTACCGCTCCCGGGAGCGACTCCGAACCCGCGTCTGATACGTCGTCAGACGCCGTCACCTTAACCGGCTCTCCTGAGCCCGCCTTTCAACTTGTCGCCAAGCGCTCCAAAAAGCGCTCTAAGAAAGCTTCGGTATCTTCAATACCCGAGCCCTCCCCGGTGTCTTCAACACCAGCCCCCGCGCCGTTAAAAGCGCTCGTAGTAACCGCGTCTCCGTCGGTCACATCGAAGCCAGCGACGCGCTGCGCTCCCGTCCCGCCGAAGCCTCAGCTCCCTCCGCCCGTATTCCTGCGTGAAAAAGCGCGCTGGACCGCGGTCTCAAACTTGTGCAAAGTGCACAAAATTAATTACTTAAAAGCCGCCAACGTTGGCGATACAATCAAAATCCAATTAGCGACCGTCGTCGACTTCCGCGAGTTTACCAGGTTACTCGGATTAAACCAAATCGCGTATCACACCTACGCCCTCCCGGAGGAGCGTAAGATCCGCGCAGTACTACGGGGCGTCCCGTTCGAACTCAGCAACGATGACATTCTCGATGACCTTAAGTCTCAGGGTTTCCCGGTCACAGCAGTGCACAAGATGCACTCCAACCGCGGTAGGCGTTTTCCGTTAGCGCTAGTAATACTGTCCAACACTCCCAACTCGAAGGAGATTTTCAAAGAGGCTCGCACAATCTGCGGACTCTCGAACATCTCCGTCGAGCGTCCCAACCCCCGTGGTCACCCTGGGCAATGCCACCGCTGCCAGCTATATGGCCACGCAGCGGCCAACTGTTCAGCTCCCCCCAGGTGCGTTAAGTGCCTGGATCCCCACTTCACTAAGGAGTGCACTCGCACTCCCGAATCCACTTCCCCCCCTGCCTGTGTGCTGTGCGGCCAGTCCGGCCACACAGCAAACTACAGGGGTTGCCCGCGCGCTCCGCGCTCCTCCGTCAAGAGGGTCGCGCCTAAACCGGCGCCGCCGCTCACCTCCGCTAACTTCCCGCCGCTGCGCAACCGGGGTCCCCCGGAAGCAAAGCCCGTTCAGCCGACGCCTACTCCGGCTCTGTCTTGGAGGCAGCGTCCGGCCGTCCCGCCTGCACCTTCCCGACCCATCCCAGCTCCCGTAGCTCCCGTAGGGCCGCGTCCCGCGTTGTCATCTTCCCCTCAGTCGTCGTTGGCTGAGGACATGAAGACCGTGTTCGACGTCATCCAAAACGTCGACATCAACGAAATTTCCGTACTCGCACGCAAACTGCGAGCCGCCCGCTCTCCTCAAGAGCGTTTATTCGCGTTAGCCGAGCATCACTCGCTCCTAAGTTCGTTGTAAATTCTTTTATTTTTGTATAAATTCGTAAATAAATTAATTTAATGTCTAGACCCGCGAATCCCGCGTCCAGTCGTATTAAACCTAAGGGCTTATCCCTAGTATCTTTTAACGCTCGTAGCCTTAATACCAACCTTCCCGAGATTAAACTGTTCCTTCAGAACAAAGAACCTGACTTATTCCTTCTCCAGGAGACATGGCTTACTCCAAACCGCTCCAGGGGATTCGCTATACCTAAGTACGCGTTTACTCGCAACGATAGGCCCAACTCCGACGGTTACGGCGGCACCGCTATATATTACAAAAGAGGCTTCCATTGCTGTCCTCTCCCTACCCCTCCTCTCCTCAACATGGAGGCCACTGTGTGTAGATTGGCTATGACTGGTCATCCGACCATCATCATAGCTTCAGTCTACATACCTAGTGGTACCAGACCAATCCGCAGCGACTTTGAGGCCATTCTCGCCCTTGGCCATTCAGTCATTATGTTCGGAGACTTTAACTCCAAACATACTGACTGGACGTGCCTATCGACCAACACCAGCGGTATCGCTCTCCTCGACATCACCAACTCCCTTGACTTAGACGTCATATCCCCCATCACTCCCACTCACTATCCCAACAACCCGACCTATTCTCCTGACATCCTCGACTTTGCAATTATCAAGCGAATCAATCTTGATCTCAGGTCCATCGAACCGCTCGATGACCTAGGCTCCGACCATCGCCCCGTCTCCCTCGTGCTAGGCGCGCCTAACGTTAACGTCACACCGCCAAAGACCTTTACCAACTGGAAAGGCTTTAAAAATACGTTAGTTTCAGCCTTAGAGGCACCGAACTCTCCGCTCGCGATTTCGCCCGACCAATTAGACAGCCCGATTAAAATAGATTCGATAGTCGATAATCTCACTGATGCTATCAACTCAGCCATCAGCGACAACGTAATCATTGCTAAGCAAGGCAAACCCGCGCTTCCCTTAGCCGTTAGCAATCTCATTAAAGCTAAGAACGCGGCTCTCCGGAGAGCCAAGAAATATCCCACGCCCGCATATAGAACAGCTGCGAATCAGCTTCAACGAAAAGTTAGGTCTCGCCTCGCGGAACTCCGTGACACTCAGTTTAACGATCTCATGGAGAATATCTCCCCGTCCCACCAAGCGTATTATCGAATGGCCCGAGCTTTACGCGTAGACACCGCCTCTCACGTTCCTCCTCTCACTCGCCCCGACGGCACCATTGCCTTCGAAGTCGAAGAGAAAGCCGAATGCTTCGCCGACAGCATAGCGGCACAATGTTCGCCCAGCACGCAACCCGCGGATCCCTCCCACATCCAGGCGGTGGAGGACGAAGTTCTCCGCAGAGAATCTCTCCCTATCACCGACGACCCCGTCACAGTCTCTAATGATGAAATCTTGCTTCTCATTAGAAAACAAAAGTCCAAAAAGGCTCCGGGTGCGGATGGAATTTCCAACCACGCACTCAAGCACCTGCCTCAGCAGGTGCTTACCTTGTTAGCTATCATCTTCAATGCCTGCTTCGACCATAGCTACTTTCCAAAAGCCTGGAAAGAAGCGACAGTCATAGGCATTCCCAAGCCGGGTAAACCTCTGAACATCCCGGCTAATCACAGACCCATCAGCCTCCTCAAGGCAATGTCTAAACTTCTCAAAAAACTCTCGAATGCGGAACCATCTGTTTCCAACGGATGGCGACCCTCTCATTATTCCCCACCAGTTCGGCTTTCGCGCTAAGCACTCCTGCCCTCAGCAAGTCCATCGAATCGTCGAGTACATTCTCGAAAGATTCTATCCGCATCGTAAAAAATCAATCGCGGTTCTCTTTGACGTAGCCAAGGCTTTCGACAAAGTCTGGCACAGCGGTCTCGTTTTTAAACTCTATAAAATAGGCTTACCGGTTCGCCTAGTCAGATTAATCGCGTCGTTTCTTAAAGACCGTACGTTTCGATTCAAACATGAAGGCACGCTCTCCGCGCCTCGTCCCATAAAGGCTGGAGTCCCGCAAGGCTCAGTCCTCGCCCCTCTGCTGTACACCGTGTACACTAATGACATGCCCATCCCGCCGAAAGGCGTCGAACTCGCCCTCTTTGCAGACGATACCGCCCTTTACACTAAAGGTAAAATAATCCCGTATTACATCACCAGACTCCAAAAGGCCGTAAACGCCCTCGGTGTTTGGTTTCAAAAATGGCGTATCGATGTCAACCCAGAAAAGAGTTCTGCCATTCTATTCGACCACAAACGTCGTAATCGCCGCAACGATCCTCACATTCGAATGTTAGGCATTCCCATCCCCTGGAAGCGCAGTATCAAATACTTAGGCGTCACCTTAGATCAGACGCTTTCTTTTAAGCCACACGTCGATAGAGTAACGAAACTCGCGCGTTTCTACTTAAGCCGCTTAAATAGTATGATAGGTAGAAAAAGTAAAATGTCTTTTAGAAATAAACGTATGCTTTATAAGGTCTGCGTTAGACCCGTCATGTCATATGCTTCGCCAGTCTTTGCCCACGCCAATCCCTCCGTCCTGTATAAGCTGCAGGTAGTTCAAAATCTCTTCTGCCGCAGGGCCACAGACGCACCTTGGTATGTGCGCAACGCGGACCTGCACAGAGATCTTGAACTGCCTACAGTGCAACAGCACTTCAAAACACTCTCAGAATCGTTCTTCAAACGCGCCGAATCCCATCCCAATCATCTTGTTCGAGATTCAGTCTCATATACTGCTCCTGTGTTAGATTCGAAATTCAAAGTCGCTAGGCCGAGAAACGCGCACACGGGCGAACCTTCGCAGTTAACTTTAGCTCTCGAGGCCCTTCAGGCCGCAAATCCTAATTCTAACGTAAATTCTAATTCTAACGTAAATCCGAATTAATGCAATTTTTATTTTTCATTTTTAATGTTTTTATTTTTTTTTTTTTTTTACTTTTCATTTTTGAGCACTTTCAGTGCTATGTGAATCTCAGCGGGTGACCCCTTAAGGGCCCCGCTGGCGCGGCCTCTTTCTCCAATTGGCCGTCGTTCAGATGAAGGCTGAGTGGCAAAAATGCACGAGCCGACAGGGGTTTTTTTAGTGGGTATGGTTCTGGTAGGCGTCGGGACGAGTCCCACATAACTCCGATCGCGGGCGCGGAGTATGCGTCAGAGCATTTTTTATGTCCTCCTGCCCTTCCCGTGGAGGGGAACCAAAAAAAAATAAAAAAAAAAAAAAAGTTCTATCACAAACTAAATTCCAATGAAAACAAAATGCAAATATACGAACTGATTGAATTTCTCGTAATTGGGTTTTTCATAACATTTTTAAATACTTACACGTTTTTATCATTTATTTAAAAAAGTTAAGTTATTTTATGAAAAATGAAGTATTTAATTTAATATCGAAATTAAAGAGATAGAACTTAAAAAACTTCTTTTTATATTATAAGCTGACTGACATAAAATTTATCAATTTCTATTATCTACTAGATATTATATATTTTATCCAAACGCCATACAATTTTTGGTATGATTTTCACGCGGATATGACGTCACAACTATGAGACCGTGTTGTATGGAGCGTTTTTCGGCGGCTCCTCAAACATATCGCTGTATCTAGAAAACTGTTGATTGTAAACATACTGTTACTTCTGCAATGTTCCTTTACTGTTGATACAATATTTAATAATGTAATGAAAATATTTGTCAAACACGCTTCCACCTCACATTTTATAAGTGCATAGTTAGCCAGCACTAAATTCTACGTAACCAAGCAAAACAATGTGAGCAAATAATAAAAACTAAACAAAAGCAATAATAAAAAAACACTGTGAACGAATTTATCTTACAAATGAAACCTAAATTTGACCTCAAACCCTTACATGAAAGAAAACATAATCAAAAAAGGTATTCTAAATTATAATTTAAGAAAGTAAACTAACGAACATGAACTTACTGTATTTCGCATGTTATTAACGAAGCGTACGAAAAATACTGAATATGTTCAAATAGCAAAGCAAGCATATATTTTATTAACCAGACAAGAGACCATAAATCTTGATCATTTTTTGAAAATGAAAGCAAAATTAAAACAAAAAACCAAGTTTAACGAATCTTACTCAGTTATTTTTCGTTATAAATTTGTCAAATAGAATTCAACACATTTAGTAAATCTAAACAATAGAATATTAAATCTAAATTTACTAACCAACACAAACTCTTTAACTAAATAAAATCTGCATAACTGAACAAAATTTACTGCCAATTAGTTAAAAAAAGCATTCACATTTATAATATTGGTAGGATTGAATACATAATTATTATTGAACAATGTATAACGAACTATTTAACAATGAATAAAATATTAATTAATTACAAAATAATTTTTGTAAGTTCGGTAGTTCCTGCGTAAACTCTCGTTAAATTTCAAGATAAAAGTTATCCTATGTGTTATTCCAGGTTGTACGATTTCCAAATACTTAAATCATTCAAATCCGTTCCACCGTTTATGTGTGATCATTAACAAACATCCAAACTAAAAAACAAAAAATAAATAGGTAACAAATAGGTCAAGCATGTCCTCAAACGGTTGAAGTATTCATCTCGTTGCTAATTAAACTATTCCAATAAAATTTTGTTGCGTCGAATTACTACTGGCAAAATGCAGCATTAAAAATAAATAGAGTAAAATCATGTTTTATTTAAAAAATATAATAAATATGAATTTTTGGTTAACGTTAGGTAGAACGGAGAAGAGAGTTTTGTGCCAGCATAAAAGTTAATTATTCGTAAATGGATTGTAAGAAATAAGAGAAAGACTTTTGGAGACCGCTTTTTCATGGTTTTGTTATTATATAAGCTTGTTTATAATCAATAGCTTGTTCATACTTAAAATCTGAGGGGTTTATAATGGAAAAGAAACCCTTCATATTTATAGCTCAAAGGTCTAGTTACCATTGTGTTAGTAACGCAGTTGGTTAGTTAGTTACGCAGGCTTATATTCTTCTTTTACGCCTAATTTTGCTCAAATAAATTAGGCGTAACCAAACCACGCAGTAAAAATCTTGTTGTTAAAAGAAATATATTTTTGAAATTGATTTTCCAATTTGCATTTATTTAAAAAATGCATGAAAGCCGCATGACAAACAGACGTAAACTAACGTGTTTGAACCTCAAGCTATTTGTATTGAAAATCGGCCTATTTCGAATCATTAATATTGGGGTTGATTAAAAATTATTTTGAACCAAGTTAGATTAACTATGAATCATAGACATGCGCTGGTGATTCATTTTGTAAGGCAGGGAAGATTTTTTTTCTGAGATTATTTTAATATGTTTCAAAAGAGTTTAGATTTACAGTTTTAGAACCACGTACAATGTTAACGTCCAATTATCTACGATTTTAAATACCTGCCGCTTACTAAAAAATCTATATCTGTAAATAGAATTCTATTTAACTTAAAATTAAACTTTGATTGTTTGATTTTTACAATTATGTCAACTGAATAGCGAGCCCTTTGTCTTATTTAAATATGGTTCGATTTCGTGGACATTCAAAGGTAAAATGGTCCTGTTCCGCGCCGAGGACTTTAAGGAAACCACTTGTGGTCTAATGCTTAGACCAATATTATAGGTTTGTAGGGCATACTGTTTACTACATGCTAGTTTCTTTTACAAGCAGTTTTGGAAATATAGTTTTCTTGTTACCTATCAGATTCTACTGTGATGCTGAATCAACTTTCGTAAAAATTACAGTATTGCAAATAAAACCCTTAAAAACTAAATAAAGAACTTAATTAAATAAGTATTTCAATTATATTCTATTTTAGACATACCCTGTGTACCAAATCAAAATAATAAAGCGGTACGTGGGCCGAGGGGTCTTGTTATTGCCTACAAAGTTTCCACAAGTTTAGAGCATATTGTGGACGCACGAAAGCTTGGCTTAGTTGTTCCTAAGTAGCTATTGACGCTGAAGGCTCATTATTTGAACAGTTTCATGCTTCACAGAACCAGCTTTTGTATAGCTGCTAATATGTTGGTCTAGGAATGTTTAACATCACACTTTAGAAAAAATATTTTAATCTCAAAGACGCTATCAAAACGATATAATAAAAGACTTCTGGTTAACAAATATAATTTATACAATGTAGCTTTTTAGTACAGCGATTGTTGATAGCGATCGAACGTAATAATTGCGTAATGATAACAATGAATGTTTAAGGTTTAGTTATGTTTATTTATTTTATTTCACTAACGTCAGCTAAAAGTCTTCCTTAATGTGCTTCCTGGTATGGATTTTATACATATAAATCTTAAATATATATTTTTACAGTTTATATTTTTACATGTAATAGGTCTTTACCTATGAAACTGCCGTTTTGCCGTACTGGCCATTTCAAATGAAAATATTTTTTTTTGACTGATAATTCTAATTTCAAATTAATTTTATTTGACAAACATGGAATTCTTTTTCTAAAATCGTCATTTGTTTAATAGTTAGTGTTTTGTTTTCAACGCATTCGAACATTTTTCGTCATCATGGATAAGTTAAAAATTCGAGTAATTATGGAGTATGAGTACCGTCGTGGCAGCAAAGCGGCACAAGCGGCACGCAACATCAACGACGTTTACGGAGCGAACACTACAAACGAACGCACCACCCGTTATTGGTTTACCCGCTTCCATTCTGGAAATTTTGACCTGAAAAATGAACCCCGTGGTCGTCCGAAAACTTTGGTCGACAATGACGAATTAAATGCAATTGTGGAAGCTGATGAAACTCAATCCACGGCTGAATTAGCAGCAGCTTTCGACGTTAGCATCAAAACAATATTGGTCCATTTGCGTCAAATTGGCAAGGTAAAAAAGCTTGACAAATGGGTACCCCACGAACTCAATGACCGCCAGCGCGAAGTACGCGTGGAGACGTGCCTTGCACTGCTCAGCAGGCATACAAATGAAGGAATTCTGAACCGCATTGTTACTTGTGACGAGAAATGGATCCTGTTTGACAATCGTAAGCGCTCAGCAAGTTGGTTGGACCCTGGTTCAGCACCCAAACAATGCCCTAAACGAAAACTTACCCCTAGAAAAGTGATGATCACTGTTTGGTGGTCTAACGCAGGTGTAATTCATCACAGCTTCTTGCCAAACGGGACAAGCATTACGGCAGATGTGTACTGTGAAGAACTGAACACAATGATGGAGAAGCTCGCAGGTCTCCAACCAGCTTTGGTCAATCGTTCGGCTCCACTGCTCCTGCACGACAACGCGCGACCTCATACTGCACAGCAGACGGTCTCCAAGCTACAAGAGTTGGGGTTGGAAGTTCTCCGTCATCCGCCGTACTCACCAGACCTTGCGCCTACAGACTTCTACTTTTTCCAGAATTTGGATAACTTCTTGGCGGGAAAAAAATTCAATACCCGAGAGGCAGTACAAAATGCCTTTGAAGAATTTGTTGCCTCCCGTCCAGCTGATTTCTTCAAGAAAGGCATCAATAAGCTACCAATGCGTTGGCAAAGATGCATTGATTGCATGGGTGATTATTTTGATTAATAGAAATAAAAAATATATAAAAAAATTACGCTTCATTTATTTCGTGAAAAACGGCAATTTCATAGGTAAAGACAATAATAGAATAAAACAAGTGGTGATAAAAAAATTGCTTGTATACTTTATTTAAGTTCGTTAGAATTATACTTTTGAATATAACTTGACAAATGTACGCATGATTAAAAATTATTGTATTGCCGAATGTTTTTTGTTAGTTTATATCACTGTCTTCACTACCACTTACACTAATACTACAGAATATTACACACCTCGTAATTATGTAGTAAAATGTTAAAAATATTTTGTTTTCAAATATTAGTAAAAAAATTTCATATCTACATAAAACCGTCCTAAATAGGTTTATTCAAACGTTGACCTGTGTAATACTTTCGATTACATTCATAACTGTTGGCACGGTGACAAAACTGGGCTCAAAAGAGAAAATATTTCTAGAAAAGTCCATTTAGTATTTGAATATAAGTAGCTACTGAGCCAGTGCCACACATAATACATTAAAAAGATTATAAATATAGTAAGAGTTAAGCTCCCATCAATATAGAATTTCCAGATAAATCAGAAATGTAACTCGTTTTTATCTTTTTTAATACAAATCTGCCCTTCTTATTGCAAACGCAGTACTTGCAAAATGGCGGTTTCGAGATAAACGCGGTAAACATATTTTTTGATATCTAAGCAGGAAGTCGTTGTTATATAACTTTTGAAATATGCCTCAAAATTAAGAAATAAAATTAGCTTTCGATTAAAATATTTTTTAGGTCTATTCAACTGTCTTATTTCGATAAAATGCGCAGTACTGCATTTTCATTTACCATCTGGATTCAGTATCACTAAGGCATAATGCAGTATTTGTGTTTATTACTGCAAAATCGGCTAGAACGTGTTCAATACTGCGTTCATAGTAAGCAATTATGTCCTATTTTTAGGCCTACCTAGTTAAATTTCGGTAAGTTTTACTTTACAAAATAAAACACTAAAGTACTTAAAAAAGTTATTTTATATTTCTTTAATTATCACAATTAATATGGCATTATTATAATCAATCATTATAATAATCATTAAGAAACATACATTCAGGAGACAGTTCACAGATATATTAGTATCAGATTTGTCGGAAAAATAATAAAAGCCCTTGTTTACGCACAAGAATGGAGTTTCTTCAGTAAAACCCAAAATTCAGACATTAATTTCGTTTAATCTTCGCAAAGGAACAGCAGCCACGTCTTATCGTTACAATGATATTTTTTACATTATTTTTTATCTACCCTACTAACTTCAAAGCACTAATAAAAACCCATTAAAAAAGATACTTTAGACAATATTGTCGATCTTCGCAATTGCTTCATTCATTTCATCAGGCGCGCCAACATAACCTCCCCCTCTTGAAAGGCTCAGGCTTTCAACACTGTAGCTCCTCGGCGGTGGGAAGTGGGCACAAACGAACCAGCGAGCGACGCACGCAGCCTTTAGAGGTGTTTACGTCTACAACTCTAGTAACTCCATCCGCTCCAGGAAATAACCGTGCTACGCGTCCTAACCGCCAGCATAGCGGGGGTAAGTTGTCTTCTTTTAGAATCACCATATCGCCTACGTTCAGTTGCGTTGAATGAGTCTTCCATTTTGTGCGCTGTTGCAACTCTGACACGTACTCGTGCTGCCAGCGTCTCCAAAAGTGCTGCCGCACCTTTTCCAATCGAGCGTATCTTTGCATACAATTCTCATTGCATCCCTCCAGGTTGGGTGCCGGTATTGCATTCAGTGATCTTCCGACCAAGAAGTGTCCCGGGGTTAAGGAAAGGAAGTCGTTAGGGGATGGTGACATTGGACACAAGGGGCGACTGTTTAGAATTGCCTCCACTTGTGCGAACAAAGTACTTATTTCTTCGAAAGTGGGATGTGTGTTCCCTAAAACGCGCTTTATGTGGTATTTAGCCGACTTAATTCCGGCTTCCCATATTCCACCTTGATGAGGCGTATAGGCCGGTATAAAATTAAATTTTATTCCCTCTCCCGTGGCAAACTCAGATAAGATATCAGAATTATTTTTGAAAAATATGCCAATTTCTTTAGCTGCTCCCACCAGATTACGTCCGTTATCGCAAGCAATTTCCGCTGGCCGGGATCGACGACTAACAAATCTGCGTAAAGTCATTATGAATGCGTCGGAAGTCAGGTCGCTGACAGCTTCTAAATGAACGCATTTAAAACGCATGCATATAAACAAACACAAGTAACATTTTATTAATTTTGCACCTCTACCTTTTCGGTTTAGAATAAAAAATGGTCCAGCCAGATCAACTCCTACACTTTTGAACGGGAAATCGACAGAAATACGACATGCAGGTAAGTTTCCCATTTTAGGAAATAAAGTTTGACCTCGAACACGCGTACAAGTAACACATTGTTTGACAACCCGCCGCGCTAGCTTTCGTCCATTTATCGGCCACACAGATTGCCTTATAGTTGATAGTAGTAGCTGCGGCCCGGCATGCATGTTTACCAAGTGCTCGCGCTGAAAATAAATCTTAGCTATATGATGCGATGAGTCTATGAGTATGGGGTGGCGCTTTTCAAAAGGATAGTCAGACGCATCGAGCCTTCCCCCCACTCTTATTAAACCTGTTTTTGAATCCAGAAATGGAGATAAACTTAATATCTTTGATTTAGGCTCTAGATTTTTGTTATCTAATAACTTTTTATAGTCAGTCATAAAAGATTGTTTTTGTGTCACGCAAAAAATAAAGTTAAAAGATTCATTTAGCTCATCTACGGATAAAATACCTGAGCGTCTTTTGTTTTGCTCCTTTGACTTAGAGTTATGTAAAAAACGTAAAACATATGCAAATATTCTTTGTAACCTCGTAAAATTAGAAAATCTTGTGAAATCGAATTTAGGTTCAGATATAGATGCTGCGTTAACTTTTACTTCTGGTAAGTTAACATGTATCTTATTAAATTTTGGCCATTGCGATTCATCACTATAAAGAAACTCGGGACCCGTCCACCACAAAGAATTATCTATAATTTGATTTGCATTCAGACCTCTTGAGATCAAGTCGGCTGGATTACAGTCAGTAGGAACATAGCGCCATGAATTAACATCAGTGGTTTCTAGGATTTCTCCTACTCTATTGGCAACAAATGTTTTAAGTTTAGATGGATCACTGTTAATCCAACATATTACAATTTTACTATCACACCAATGAATGATACGTGAGGGGCAATTTCGTAGAGACTCTATAACGCTCTTGCATAATTTCGCTGCTAAGTGAGCGGCACAAAGCTCAAGACGAGGAATGGTCGTAGGTTTAAGGGGCGCTACCTTTGATTTAGAGCACAGCAGTCTCACTGAGACGTTATTATCATTGTCTAAAGAACGCATAAATACGCAAGCACCGAATGCGCGTACAGACGAATCGCTGAACGAGTGAATCTCTATCGACTTTGGCGAATCACATAGAACTCTACGATCAATTTTGAGATCTGAAAGTAAAGGTAAGTTACTAGAAATTTCGTGCCAAATAAGTTTGATTTCTTCAGAGACGGGTTCGTCCCAGTCTACGCCTTCCTTCCACAATCTTTGTAATAACATTTTAGCCTTTATTACACAGGGGCTCAAAAGTCCTAGTGGATCGAAAATGCGAAAAGAGTTTGACATTATTATTCTTTTGGTTACATGATTATATTCAGGTAACATTTTGACAGGAAAGTGAAATTTATCCATAGATGGATCCCAACCTAAACCGAGTGTACTCGAGGACTCGCTGATGGTAAGTTTTTCTTTAGTATTTATATCACTATTTTCGAACAGTGTTATTAGATTAGTTTTGTACTTTCTTAGAAGAAAACAAGCAGACTTCAGGTAATTAGAAATAGAAATTTGTATGTACTTTAGCTGAACTTCATCATCACAACCAGTGATGAGATCATCTACGAAGAAATCTCTTTGAATAATATTTTTTATGAGTTCGTCATTGCATTCCTCACCTACCTGCCAGAGACACCTCGTGCTAAGGTAACTCGCACTTGCGGTTCCGTAAGTGAGAGTACCTAACTGCAACGTTTTAATAGGCTCTGACTCATCTCTTCTCCATAATATTAATTGCAAATTTCGATCACTTTCATGAACGTTCACCATTCTGTACATTTTAGCTATATCTCCGGTCAATAGAAATTTGTACTGTCGCGCTCTAATTAAGATGGAAAAGAGAGAGTCTTGGATGTTTGGGCCTACCCTTAAGATGTTATTGACAGAGTACCCGGATGTTGTGGGAGCTGATCCATCGAACACAACTCGTAATTTGGTGGATTCACTGTCTTCCTTGAAGACAGCATGATGACATAAAAAGTAATGTGAGTCATTAGGTAGAGACACAGGTAACTCAGCAAGATGACCTAAGTCTGAGTATTCGTCGATGAACTCTACATATTTAGCCTTAAGATCTGGATTTTTTTTAAACCGTTTTTCAATATTTAAAAATCGTCTTTTTGCTTGATTGTAAGAGTCTCCTAAGCAGTCTGGAGAATCCTTTAGTGGTAGTTTTACACAAAACCTGCCATTATTTAGCCGCGTAGTAGTACTATTGAAGTGTTTTTCACACTCTATATCATTTTGACTTAAGACCTTATTTTGCGGAAGCTCTTCAATTTCCCAGAACCTTGGAAGCATTTGGTCAATGTCAGTATTTTCGATAAAGGCATGATTACACCGAATATTATTGTCGAGGCCATGTGAACATATAGGGCCGGCGATTATCCAGCCAAGCTTAGAATTTCGCAGTTTAGGATGATTGGGACCCAGAGAGCGTTGTTCGCTTCCCAGGATATCCCAGAATAAATCAGCACCTATGAGCACGTCGATTGGTCCGGGTTCATAGAATTTAGGATCTGCTAATTTAATTCCCTCAGGTACCTGTATGCCTCTTATATCGAGTGAAGTCTTTGGAAGGTCTCCCGTGAGGTCCTTAAGAACTAAACAACATAACTCTACTTGGTAAGTATTATTAATAGATTTTAGTTTTGGAACACAACTCTCTACTATTTGGTTAGAGCAGTCGTTTCCGATGCCAATGACATTAATTGCATCTAATGTATTGCATTTAATATTTAGCCTTTCTTGCAGGTCTTTAGTAATAAAGGAGGATTGGCTGCCGGAGTCTAGCAGAGCCCGAACCCGTTCAGCTTGGTAAGTTTTTGGATTACATACATCTATCATAGCCGTAGACAAAATAACATGATTAGCCTTTTGTTGTGAAAAAGCCACTAATGACTCATTCTGGATTTCGTTGCTATTGCAGTTTACAGAAATATTAGGATTGTGTAGTAGAGTATTGTGCCTTGCATTACATTGACGGCAGGAACCCATGCGACATTCACTTAAAGGATGACCCTGCCTAAGGCAATTTTGACAAAGTTTGTATTGATTTACATATGACAATCTTTCATGAACATTTTTTGATTTGAAAGTAGGACAATCATAAATTTTATGATTGCCATTGCAAATTATACATTGCAAAATATTTGACTGCCTTTGATTTAAATTTACATTTTGATTTGAGCTTGCATTTTGACTCGTACTTGCAAATGTTTTTGTCCGAGTACGGTCACCTTTGTTAAAATATTTAGTTTGATTTGATTGAAACTGATTATTTGACTGAGACTGATTATTTAACTGAAAGGGTCGTGGAGCAAAATTAAGCCTTTGTGGGGTCGTGACATTATCGTTACCGACCTTGTTGCGATTTAATGATTCTAAGATATCGGCGCGATCAATTAAAAATTTATTAAACTGTTCTAGGTTCGGAACGTCCTCTAGTGTGTTGCGGTACTCCTCCCACTTTACGATAGTACGATTATCTAATTTGGAGGATAACATGTAAATTACTAACAAGTCCCATTGGGCTGTTGGCTGACCCAAACTATTAAGCGCACGTAAATTTTTAGTAACGTGATCTACTAAGAAACGCAGAGATCTGTCTGACTCACGTGTAAGAGATTGGATATTAAAAAGTGAGTCTAGGTGGTGGTTAATAAGAATTCTCTTATTGTCAAATCTTGCGCAAAGTAGTTTCCAAGCTTCCTTATAATTGGCAGATGATACCTCAAGATTGGATATGATACGCGCCGCGTCACCTTCGAGGTACGAAATCAAATAGTGAAACTTATGAATGTCCGCAATGCGTTCATTTTTGTGAACTAAGCTAAGAAACGTATCGCGAAACTCCAGCCAGCGGAAATGTGAACCGTTGAACTTTGAAATTTGGATTTGGGGCAGTTTGAAGCTTACATCTTGGTGATCAGAAGTCACATTGCAAACAGACTGTCGTCGTTTTTCATCAGCACTATCGAACTGAATATTGTATTCTTGAATCACAGTCTTAGCTAAAGCAATACTTTGGATTATTTCGTTTTCTATACGTTCGCGTTCATCGAGTTCAGTCTGTATGCCTTGTGCATTCAATAACTCAATCTCAGTCTGCACTTCATCGAACTTTGCTGACAAACTCTCAAACTTCCCAAGTTTCAAAGTTAATTCGGCAATTTCTAAGTTACTTGCTTGAGCATCTTTAGCTATTTTATCTAAATAGTTTTTAAACCGGGTGATTTGGCCCTTGATAGAACTACGTCTTAGTAGTAGCTCCTTTAAACACTTTAATGAAGAAGTAGACCTTTCACCTTCGCTACCGGTCATTTTTAACCAAATAAAAAAAAAAATATATATATTTAGGTGCACTTTATAATGTAAGTAAATGATAAGTAATTAGTTTAGTACTTGTCAGCAATGTTCGGTGATAAACAAAATTGGGAATAAAAAAAAATTCTCACGTCCCTTGGCCTTGATAAGATGTGCAATGGGAAGCCGGTCAGTGCCCGCGGTCGCCGCCGTTGATCACTTTAGCAGTTGTGGGCGCCCTCAAGCGACTTTAACAGCTTCACTGCAGTCGGTATGCTGTGGAATGTTCGGCAATACGGTTCAATATTTTGTAAACGATATTAACGATTAAACAGGGTAAGTTTAATTAGAATTTGATAAGAAGATAGGCAAGTATGTGCAGTTATTTATGAAATTTAAAATAAGAAAGGTACGTAGGTAAATCGTAAATAAGTAATCGCTATGGGAAATAGAAAGTACGTGTAAAAGGGTACCTATGTAAAGGTTTGAATTATTTCGATTATACAAACAACTACAACACACTATTACTGTAAGTATTTGATTACTCAAATGGACAAATAAATAGGTAATCGTTATAAATAGGTAGAAGGTTATAAACCTAGTACAACATGGACAATGAATTACTAACCAGCAAGGACCTTATGTACTTAGTTTTCGCATGAAAATTAATATTAACACTAAGAAATAGGTAACTATCGTTTTGACAAAGATTTAGGTTAGTTTTAACTATGGAATTTAGCACAAGTGGAAGGTAATCAGTTAAAATTAGTAGGTTCTAGATGAGTTTAGAAAACAATTTAGTATATTTAGAGAAATGTATTGGATTTTGAATGGTTTTGTTGGACAAGAACGTGGGCGTTTAGGTAGGTATGGGACAAAGGAAGACACTTATCTTGACAAATGATGACACTGCACTGATTTTTGGCACGAACTTTAGCTATTTCGATGTCCGGGTATGCCTTATCATCCTTTTGCAGAAGTATTTACTGTAATTTGGTTCCAATCCATATATTTCCTTTGCGATTTGGTTATGTAACAATCTTCGAACTCCAACACAATGATATTTTCTTGACTTAGTAAATTTTGCTTCGGTATTTTGTCGAATCGTCCTGTCACGGTCGCCAAATTTCTTGTTTACGCACAAGAATGGAGTTTCTTCAGTAAAACCCAAAATTCAGACATTAATTTCGTTTAATCTTCGCAAAGGAACAGCAGCCACGTCTTATCGTTACAATGATATTTTTTACATTATTTTTTATCTACCCTACTAACTTCAAAGCACTAATAAAAACCCATTAAAAAAGATACTTTAGACAATATTGTCGATCTTCGCAATTGCTTCATTCATTTCATCAGGCGCGCCAACAGCCCTCACACACCCTTTCATATATAACCTACACATTAACTCTCACACTTACACACCACACTCAACACATGCACACAATATCTATATATAGGTTATAATATTTATTATTAGTCTTATTGGGTTATGTTGATTTTCATCAATTTAAGATAATATTTAAAACCCTGTTACGATAAAAAATAAATACATGTTTTCATTTACTGATATTTGTAGCTCTCTTTGTAGTATTATTACATAAAATGTAAATCCGTCATTAGATGTAAGATAATCATTTAATAAGTGCATTGTATTATTGTATAAGGTCTGTGGATTTTGTGAATGACAAATAAACAAATAAACAAATCAGTCTTCATAAATCTCCTTCAGGAACATTGTTTAAAACATTAATCAAAATACTTTAATTCATCACTCTTTTCAATTGTAAAAACATAAAAAAAATATAGACGGAATTCATCGTCAAAATTTAACAATATGTTTTAAAATATTACATGAAAAATGCGAAGAAAAGCTTAAAGTCTTATTTCAAATTTCAAAATTTCAAAATTCTGTGAATTGTGGTTAGTGTTGTTTTTTAAAATTATTAATTTATAACAAATAGATGTAATAAAAATAATAATAAATCTCAAACCAGCGCCATACTTTTATAATTGCTGACAGTTTTCACTATCAAGTCGAGAATCAGCTCAAAAAGCTTTAAAACTAAAAAGCACTCAAAACATTCTCATCCAAAATAGCTTCACTCAAATTTAGCGAACTCCAAAACACGGTCAGTCTATAATAACTCTTAATTAATAACATTGACACAAAAACTAAAAGTCCTTTTCAAACCAAATAAAATTGTCTAAAACAAAATAACAATTCCTCTTAAGTAAAAAAAATCTTCGAAAATAAAATTAAAATTCTTCTTAAACGAAATAAAAATCCTACAAAAACAAAATAACAATTCTTCCAACAAATTAAATAAAATAACACAAATATATTCTTCAATATATCTCTTCCGACAACTCTCTATGCTCTACAAGATCCACCGACTCTTCATTTACGGTAAGATTTTCCCAAAATAACTGCCTCAACAGGTGCTTACCTTGTTAGCTATCATTTTCAATGCCTGCTTCGACCTTAGCTACTTTCCAAAAGCTTGGAAAGAAGTGACAGTCGTAGGCATTCCCAAGCCGGGTAAACCTCTGAATATCCCGGCTAAACACAGACCCATCAGTCTCCTCAAGGCTATGGCTAAACTTCTTGAAAGAGTCGTACTCTCTCGAATGTGGAACCATCTGTCTCCAACGGATGGCGATCCCCCCATCATTCCCATCAGTCCAGCTTTCGCGCTAAGCACTCTTGCTCTCAGCAAATACATCGTATCCACGGCTTCTATCCGCGGCGTAATAAAACGGTTGCGGTTTTCTTTGACGTAGCCAAAGCTTTCGATAAAGTCTGGCACAGCGGCCTCGTTTATAAACTCTATAAGATAGGCTTACCGGATCACCTAGTCAGGATAATGGCGTCGTTTCTCAAAGATCGTACGTTTAGTTTTAGACACGAAGGCACGCTTTCTGCGCCTCGTCCCATAAAGGCTGGAGTCCCTCAAGGCTCAGTCCTTGCCCCTCTGCTGTACACCGTGTACACAAACGACATGCCCACCCCGCCGAAAGGCGTTGAACTCGCCCTCTTTGCCGACGACACCGCCCTTTACACCAAAGGCAAATGTGTCCCGCACCTCATCACAAGACTCCAAAAGGCCGCTAACGCCCTCGATGTATGGTTTCAAAAACGGCGTATCGATGTGAACCCAGACAAGAGTTCTGCGGTTTACTTCGACTTCAAACACCGTCGCATCGTCGACAATCTCCACGTTCGAATGTTAGGTATTCCCATCCCCTGGAAGCACAATGCTAAAAACTTAGGCGTCACCCTAGACCAGACGCTTTCTTTCAAGCCACACGTCGATAGAGTAATGAAACTCGCCCGTCTTTACTTCGACCGCCTATATAGTATGTTTGGTAGAAAAAGTAAAATGTCATTTAGAAATAAACGTACTTAATAAGACCTGCGTTAGACCCGTCATGACTTATGCGTCGCCAATCTTTGCCCACGCCCGACCCTCCCTCCTGCACAAACTGCAGGTGGTCCAAAATCTCTTCTGCCGCAGGGCCACAAACGCACCTTGGTACGTGCGTAACGCGGACCTGAACAAAGATCTTGAACTACCTAAAGTGCAACAGCACCTCAAAACACTCTCGGAAGCGTTCTTCAAACGCTCCAAATCCCACCCTAATCCTTTAGTTCGAGAGCCCGTCTCGTATACTACCCCTGTCATAGATTCGAAGTTCAAAGTCGCTAGACTGAGAAACGCGTACAAGAACGTAGCCACGCAACTGTCACTAGATCTCGAAGCCCTTCACCGCAAATTTCTAATTTTTTAAAAATTCTAATTTTTATTCGAGTAAATTTAATTTCTCTTTACAATTTTGAGCACCTTCAGTGCTATGAATTCACCTTCACAAAAAAAATACCACGCAGCACCGTGGTATACTGCGTTTGGCTTTAGTTAGTATTCGTAAATAAAAGAATATGCTAGATGAAGTTGCAGTAATCGTATCAAGTACTGCACAATCTTTTAGCTTGTGCTAAATACTGCAGATCCTACTAGTAAAAGTAATATTTTTGTGCAATTGCTGCGTATTTCGTTACATAAAAAACATGTTTATAGTAAAAAAAACAATCGAAATAATTTTTATATGTATATATTGGAACCTTGAGATATCATTTTTGTAAAAAAGTGAAAATCGCAAAGTTGTCGATTACTGCAAGTACAATTAGCAGGGCAGAAATGTCTCACGTTCAAATTGCTATCCGTTAGTTATTCCAGGTCGTGGGAGAATTATTCAGCCGTTTTGGTTTGATTGAAACACCCATACATAAATACTTTTACATTTACAATATAAGAAGGATGGTTCAAAAGTACCTGCTTTCAGGTATTTTTTAATCTACAATATTTACTCTAATAAAGATGACATTGGAGTATGAAATAAACAATGAATATTGAATTGATTCAGCAAAAAGTACACATTTGAATGTCGGCTGATAGCAGACGTAAAAAAAGCAAGATTTATTGCGCCTACGGCGAGGTGTCTTTTTAGGTTAGATGCTTATTGTGGTAACTTTATACAGTTTTCAATCAAAGCTGAATTAATGTCGAAGTTAAAACTAACATAATATGGAATGTAGGTACCCACTTCTAACACTAATTCAGTTCTTTAAATTGTTATCATGACCCTTAGTAAATTGCTTATTTTCTTTTTAAATAAGAAACTACCTCTTCAACAGGCTAAACAAAAATAGCACTATCGATTATCAAGCGAAGGGTATACTTTTAAACGATATTTTTTAAAAGTAACTATACACAGAACTGCTCTAGGAGTTATTTTAAAAGATTTACTAACCATTCGCGATAAAGGCCCACAATAGCCAACTCTACTTTGTCCAGATAAAGTAATCCATAAATGAAATATTACAGGAAAATAGATGGGATTTGTGAATTTCTTTTATCAGATGAGGTATTGGTCTACTAACTTTTTGCAAGGCCTGTGGTTATCATGCCAGCATTTACACGTTTCTATCTTAACTACGGTCGAAAACAGAGATATAGATAAAATTGAATTTTAGATTATAGATCAGAAAAAAGTTTTTTTTTCGTTTTTTTCTGTAATATTTTGTATTTATATCTCTTTGGTAGTATTGCTGGTTTCTGACTGATTGAGATTAAATGAAAAAGGTCTTATTTAGAAATAATAACTGTTTCCCGACACTTTTTATTGTTTTTCTGTTCCATAAGGAAGAAATTCTATACATTTTTTAATTTTATTTGAAACAACTAGAGAAAAATGAGACACAAGCCACAAGTGACGTTTATTGACATAATGCAATGTAAGTAACAGTTGCACAAAGATAGTTCAAGCGTTTTTAATTTGGAAATTTGGATGTCAAACGCATGTACAGCCGACGTCATATTTGAAAAAGTGGAAAAAGGTAGGCATTTGATAGTAACGACAAAGCTGAAGAAATAAAAATAGATCACAACACGGCTTTAACCTGCTTGACTAGGTTTCCCTTACGACAAAAACACGCTAAAAAAAAAGCTGTTGGTCAAAGAGCGGTCAAGCACCACAGAATGTGGCAAAACCCAAAACCCGCAATAAGTTGATGTGGTGTGTTTAGTGAGATTGAAAGGGCATCGTTTATTATGAGCTGTCACCACCGCGTAAAGCCATCAATTTGGATCATCACTGCCATTAAAGAAGTTTAAGCAAGAACTGAAGAAAAACGGCTGGAATTGAACAACAGAAAAGTTGTGGCCTTTCATCATAATAACGCCAGGCCCCTTAGCAAAAACATAGAGAATTTTGCCTTGGAACTGTTTATGCATCCATACAACTCTAACTTAGCACCTTCAGATTGGGCCTATTTTTGGGCTCTTTAAAACTCTTTCGGTAGTGAAAGGTTGACATAAAGAGAGGTCTGTCAAAACTATCGCAGTAATCAGAAGTCTCTTCTGCTGCGGCACCACTTCACTAACTATAAGAAGGCAATAGTTATGGGACAAAAGTATCTTTATTGTGTGTGAAAAACACAAGGCAACTTTTCCCTGGGCCTTAAAAAAAAACTAAAAACCTTTCACGACTGCTCTCCGAGATTGCTAATTGAACCGATAAAACACGTTAGGAACATCTTTGTGGGAATATAGTCCTGTTAGTTGCAATGAAATATTCCGGCAACAATATTAAGGTAATATATTATCAATACAGTAATTCTAACAATAATCATATTAAAACAGTATATTATTAGTAATCATATATGGAGTAAATGGGTTATATTATGTTTCATCATTAACTGACATATAGAAACAACATTAACCAACCACCAATATTATTCTGATATGAAATTTAGAGTTTCACAATCCTGTACAAATGAAATAGTATTTATTAACATATTGTGATACCATTTTAAAACACATTCATCATAACTAATTAGTGCCGGAATAACTCTTACTATTTTGCTGCGTTTAGTAATATTATGAACATTGTTATGAAAACGTTTTACAGAATTCATGATAACTCATCAGAAACATTAACCATACGTACTTAATATAAACTCGAAAATTCAATGAAATTTTGACCATTTTTACTCAACAAAAAATCAATTTTTTCCACGGAACGTATAAAAAATCGCATGTAAATGAGTTGTTCAATTACCCATACGACGTGAGGTTCTCGTGAAGGAATGTAGTTCTCCCCAAATAAGTCCCCCGAGTCCATTCCTAAGTTTTATGCTAATATGACGGATATGTTTCAATTTATAGCGGCTTTGCTGATTTCAACCAAAATTTTTAGGGTAAAACTAAAATTATGGGCTTAAAGGAATGTAGCAAAAATGTAACTCAGGATTTTTTTTGTTTCCTTATTTTATTCTAGTTTTTTTTTATTGTAAGGTGCATAAAAAACATTATTAGTCTACCTTTCGTGAAACATGGAAAGAAATAAGTTAAACATTAATCTTGTAATTCGAGCAAGTCATAAATATTTATTTTAATTTTATTATACATTTGTATTATAGTATGCCTCTTATATTTACATTCTTGAGCCGAAGATCAAAGGACCCAAAACGACCATAATAAACTGCGTTTTGTAACTGGAAAGTTTTTGGGATGTTTTTGTTTTCGTCAATAAATCAATACTTATTCAGCATAATGACCACACAATAACTGTAAGCTGCCCAAACGAGGTAAAATAAATATAATTAAAATAACTATTATCGGCAATAAAGTCAGATAAAAAATCGTGATTGTATCCTAATCCTCACCATTAAATTAAACGCGAAAATAAGTTCGTTTGTTTCATTTTTAAGATTTAAATTGTCAATTGATCGACTTATAAGTTTGCGTACAGAAAAAAAACGGCTCCCGAGAGATAAGTGTCCGGAAAAGCTTGCGTTACCAATTTTTTTTTTAACATAGCTAAGAACACAGCTAGCTTCGATTTATTCCAAGCAAACAGCATCAAAATGGGTCTATTCGCGTAGAAGACTATACTAGTCACACGGATACACATGATAAACATATTTCAGCCCTCTTTTTGCTTCAGGTTCAAAATAAAAGATACTCCACCAACTCAGTAGTCGCAAGTGGCATTAGAATCCATGGACCTCCTTAACCGTAGGCTTCAGATGGAATTGCATTTGTTACTGTAATTTCACTTTCTGTTCCTTTACTGTAACCGGAGCACAGCCACGTATCTAAACGTAATTATTATGGAAACCTTTATACTATCGATACAACATTTGTTGTTAATCGCATGTACACTCTGCTCTTGAATGCACAATTTCAATAATTATATTACAAAAGTTTTGAGGTAATGTTCTCTCTCAAATTATGAAAAAAAAAGCTGTATTATCGTTTAACTAAATGTTGCAGATAGATGTTTAATTATGGAATGGAATCTAAATTAAGTATCCCTTTTCTAAATTTTTAGGTTGATTCACAATAGTACAGTTTCATGAAATGTCTCTCAACTATAAAACAAAACTGTAAATAACCACAACCAGCCGAATATCTTTCATCTAAAAATAAAACTAAAAGTAAACATTGACTAAAACCCGCGCTCTTACCCAAAAAGGCTCTTATATCAGCAAATATACTATTTGGCAAACATTTGAGAGATCAAAGAATAAAGTGGACGATCTGATATCAATGTTAATAAGTCAATAAACTTTGCCGAAATGGAAGCAATCTCTTTTTATGTGCCCCTGGACGTCGTTTTTAGTGTAAGAAAGCATTAACGGACATTGTTTTGTCGCGTTTTTAATATACTGCTTTTTATTTGCTTGATTATGAAATTTATGAAATTTATTTTAACAAATAATTTTAAAAAAGTATTTATTTATTTAGGTGCACCAACAACAATAACATATAATATCTACTTAATTATTTAAGATGGTTTCATATGAATTTAAAACCTGATTTAATACGGAAACAAAACTCAACTTACGTATAGTCCAGTCGGATTAGGATTTTACCTCGGAATAATTCTAGGCCATGATTTTATTTCACCATCCTTTAAGGTCCAAGTGACCCACTTGGATTGTAAAGTTCAAAATCTTGGCCCATAAGTAAATAATAACTGAGATAATTTAATAACTACATTTCTTCCCGTTTTTCTTCCTCAGATCGGAAAATATCGAGTGCACAAAAAATTGTTCATGAAATAAAATGTACACAACTAAATAATGATCCTATAATTTGTTTTGAAAAGTTGAGAATATTGTAAATATTGAGAAAAGCTGTTCCCTGCTTAAAATCCCGCACCGGTCGAATTTGGCCGCGATTTTCCCCGGCAGCCCAGACCACACCGTGCCTCCCCCAGTGGGAGCATTGCGGGAAATCAAAGCCGCCATAATCACGGGAGCTGCACTGCCGTGTCCCACTTGGAAAGAAAGAGGACAACCCACAAGCCGGATGGAATACCGGATGCCTCTCAGGGATTGCTTTGGTAGCGAACCGGACGTTTCCCGAAGATATGGAAATACCGAGGGTCGGATGTCCGAAAATCTGCCAGCGTTCCGACCTTTAGTTATGCTGGACGAAGTCGCAAAGATGCTAGAATTCATTCTAGCGTCCTGCATCGTCCAACATCTCGAGGAGGAAGGACCCGACCTGTTCGGGTTCTGGAAGTTCCGGAAGACGCTATCTTTGCCCTTAAGTGCTACGCCACCCCACATCAGCATATTCTGCTACGCTGACGATATTGTGGCCAAGTCAATGGCTTGGGTGAGGACGCAGCGGCTCTGGTAATGGGCCTCATCCTTGACAATGCAGCGGTTGCATTGAGGAGGGCCAATATGGGATGGCCAGGTTTCTCATGCCAGAGGTTGTATCGTAAGGAGCATGGCGCTCTATGGATCGCTCGTCTGGGAGGTCGCACTCACTCGCCAGAATCAGTGACTCCAGAGGTCGGCCCGATTGTACCACTCAATCTCCCGTGGGTGCTCGAGGCGGTAGTTTTCTTATCCGTTTACTGGTATCCAGAGTCATGAAGGAAAATTCGATTATTCTATAGTAAAAATATATTTTTTCCAAATTTAAACTTCCCTCTAAATTTTATTACCAGCATTATAAAACTGTTGTTTGGCATAGAAAAATAGTATTGCATCGGGAACTATTTCGTGCAATGATTTTTCACGACTTTTTGAAACCGGATGAATCATTTAATCAACTTTAATTAGTTGAAGCTTTTATGAACGAGGCACCTTTTTATACAAGCTACCGCTAGTATAACAAGTTTAACTGCAATCGCTTGAATTTGAAGGATGAAGAAAGAATTGGTCGTCTTTTGACTGCTGTTACGGAAGAAAACGTGCTACAAGTGAAAAATTTGATTCAACAAACTTGGCGAATCATAAACGAGGAGATTAAGGACTATCTGAGGTTGACTCGAGAAGTGTTCATGATATTCTGGGTACCCCACAACCTCATCAATGCTCAGACGCGCGTGGAATGGTGCCATGACAAGATTGTAAACAAATCAGGTTTTTCTCGCCGTGTTTACGATATCATAACAGGTGACGAGTCTTGGATTGATCAATATGATCCAGAAACAAAGCGCCAGTCAACAGTGTGGCTGTTTTGAAAACGAACCAACGTCTACGAAAGTAACGCGATCGAGAAGAGCTGGAAAAATGTTGATCGCCGTGTTTTTCCTTAATTGGGTATTTAGTATCAATTCCCTTATATAATAACAATGCTGAGTGGTGCAGTACCAAAAGCTTGCCAGAAACAACTTGCGAGCAACAAACGACCGAACACTAACAACTTACGTGCGATTCCAAATTTTCGCTCTCAAACCTATAATCTGATACGTACTCTGGTCGTGGGAATAGTAGGTGTAGCACACCTTAAAGAAGGGCAGTAATGTCAGCTTTAGACTGGGGCCAAAAATATATATTAAAATAAAAATAAATAAAACTAACCTCCTTCGGTATCTTTAATAATGCCACTGCAGGGATATCAACCTCACCCGACTAAGGGTTGGTTTCAGACAATTTATTTGTCTAACATGCTTACCTACTGCGGATTGGCAGCCTTAATACGTACCTGAGAAATAATCTCTTAGGTATGTGGGTTTCGTCACGGAGTTTTCCTTTACTGTTAGAATAGTTGGTTTAATATACTTAAGTTGTAAAAACTCATTGGTACATTTGGCTGTCACTGAGATCGAAATCGAGACCTTAAGCTCCAGAAGCCAGCGCTGTCTTAACTGCTGAACCACCAACGCTTTAAATACTTACCAATTAAAAGAAAAATACTATTCATGAACACAATTATCAAAATACAACTATCCCATCACAGCCAATTAAAAAAAATGCTCTTATCCACTTACAAAAATAAACGTTAAAAATCTTAAAACAGCCACGCTCGTCAGGTTCAATACGGCGAAAACCCCCAAAAGCAATCGAAATCCGTTTGTAAACAAACCCAGTCCACTTTGTAAACAATTACAACGCGCACGTCGTCCGACAACAGCGCGAGTATTATCACCCTGTATTTATGTATCGACGTGTAGTTAGTCCTGTAATTAATTGAAGCACCCTGTGTAATTTGTCTTCGTCATGGCACAAATAGCTAATTCCCACACATTATAGACACAATAGGCCGACGGAGCGGCACTTATTGATTACCACCTATTGTTCGCTTTTCGGGTGCCTTAAATGATATACTTGGCACGATTTGAGGCGACAAGTATCTTCCGATCAAAGATTAATGAGCTAATCATTTCTGAGCATATTTTCTGCGCTTAAAGCGTTAACCGTCTTGATTTGAAGGAGCTAAATAGAATATTACGTGGCGGGGAAGCGGTTTAACGTTGATTGTGTAATGATTTCCTTTTTCGATTATCGGTTTGGATTATTTTTAGATTTGAAGGGATTGAATGTTATTAGGAATATAACGTCAGTATATGATCAACAAATGGCAAAGTTGCTGTGTAATGTTGAGAGTATTTTACGCTAGAACTTAAACTAAGTTATTTTATCATTTACTTCTGAGGGCAAGAAATGCTAATGGTAATTAATGGTAGTAAATTTATAAGGCGAAATTACTAGGCACTTAGGTTAACCTATAAAACGTGCTTCGACTTATCTGTGACTTATTTCGGCTGTCATCGAATAAGAAGTGACTTAAAAGCGAGTTAAAGTCTAGATAAGCATTCTGGATTTCAACCTTACTAACAAGTCTTCATCAGTATCTGTTTTTTTTATTTATTGAAAAAGGGTTAGACGTTTGTCTTCTATCTCACCTGATGGAAAGTGACGATGAAGATGAAGGTTGAAAGAACTAGGACTATATATAGTTTTTTAGAAAAACAGACGCAGGCAGTTCCTTCCACACCTTGGCGACCCGCACCAAAAAGGAACTAACGAAGCGTTTGATTCGACTTCTTGGGATATCTACCATAAAGGAATGGAAGGCCTGTCTGCGTCTAGAAGTCCGATGTAAGAAGGGTGTGGGTTCAACCTGATCAAAAAGAGCATTCGCGCACTCTCCAAAATGTAATGTAATGTAATGTTTCTTCCGAAGCAGTGGTAATTTTAAAAATAGGTCAGTAAGGTCGTTGTTGAATAGGCATGTTACGTTCGAAACTCAATTACCAATATCAATGAATTAAAAAATGTATATCCCTGATAATAATGAAACTAATTATTACCTACGAGTACCACTACAATTGTTGAAAATAAAAACAGTTACAAGTTACCACAATAATTATAATTATGAGATTATCCTAGACCCCTGTGATTAAAAAATATGCTAATAACGTTCGGAAAAGCCCAAATAATACTTCTTACTGGACGACTAGTCCAATGAGTTGTGAAGAGATGTTAATGGTTTTTTAGCGAATCTTTCTATCAAAAACTAACGCTATGTCACAAAACACTTTCATTATCAAGACCTTGCATGCGAGAAGAATTTCTTAATTTTTCTACTTTCAAATTTTTTAAGAACTATAGAAAACCACAATCCAAATGGGTATTTATTTTCGCAGATAAATTACCTATTTATTAAATCTTGAGAAAGACCAACAGCATAAAAAATGTATTTATAAGACTGTAAAAAACACAGTGGAGATAAACTGAAGTATAATAAATGTTATTAATAATTATATTTAAAAAAAAATCCATGCTTCCCTTTTCTTTATTACAAACAATATAAATAAAAATTGCATAATACGTGAACTAGACGAAATCAAAAAAGAAGGGTCCTTCTACAACTCGTTTCACCCATTACATTTTGTTACTCTATAACCTGCTCTAATTTTAAAAGCACCTATGTCCTAGGCGCCTTCCGAAAAGCAACACAAAGTATAGTTAAAACCTGCTAACAAGCAATATAATAGCTACCATCAAATATACCACAGAACAAAGAACATCCTTGTATGGTGAAATATACAACGTAGATGACAGCATACCAACTTACATACATAACTACTTTCAAATAATATTGTCCTTCTTCGATGTAACTGTAATTCTCGTTTTACCTATTTCCGTATACTTACCAACACCGGATAATATAGTTATGAAAGGTTTAAAGATGCTTATCGGAGACGGTAAAATGCCATGGCACTTACACCCTGTATTAGGTTGGCTACAATATGACATTAATTGATGATGTTCGACCGAAAAAACAGGTAAACGGGGGCAAAGTGTTTAGGATATGGATTTTATTTATGTTTTTAAGGCATTTGATTAGTTTGTGTAGGCAAAATTTATGTACAATATGATTTTCGTGTTTAGCATCGTAAATTTAAAAAAATAAGTAGCTGTTATCATTATTATTACACTGAGTAAAATGGCTGATTGTGCTATGTGAATGCACAGACATAGTCCATATCTACGCGCCACATTCCTCGGCATCAGCGAACAGTTGCAACGTACTAAGGATATTTTGGTCTTGCTTGACAATAGACGATACAAACTAGCAAAGTTAAGAGTAAATTGCTTGGTTGAAGCTAAGTTTGTCAGCGTATTCTGCTGTTTGTAAACAGAAAATGTGCAAAATCTAGTTAACGTATTGCCAAAAACTTCATTCATTTCACCATTCAGTAAAACGCTAAGTGCTTCGAAAACGCGAAGCAACGAAAATACAAATGTAACTGCAAATAAATATCATTCATGAACACGGCAACTGTTCAAGAGAGTGTCTATTTGTGTTTATATTTTTAAGTCTTGATATTGTTGGGTCAGGCCGCTAAAAGAATAAAAAATAAAATTTCAAAAAGATTAGTTAATGAAACTCGTGACTCAAAGCCTGGAACTTATTTTGCAGAACGTTTATCGATACCGATCTATCGCAGTTATTCTTCCGGTAATTCGGAAAACATTAAAATGCACATTTTATGTCATAAAATATAGTTTAATTAAATTGAAATTCACTAATAGAGTACTATTCAAAGTTTTATTGCGGATGTGTATAAATGCAAGCTTGACGTTTTGTCTGAATGGAAGAACGTTACTAGAGTAAAACCAATTCTACATCTTCTTTTGAATCCATTATTTCTTTCGAGTAAAAATCTGCAAAATTTACAAAACAGATACGTTAGGTTAGAATAAAAGTAAGTAAAAGAATAGTAAAAATCAAAGTACACTGATCATGTTTCACTTTGTCCTGTTTTACTGTGCGATTCAATAAAAAGTACATCCAAAATTTGTCAATTTATAGATAGGGCAACTGACTTTTTGAAATTACTATAAGCATGCATGAAATGTATGAAAAATACGAGGAAAACTCAAAACATTTTGAGGATAAATTCAAAATGTTTTGTGGGTAAAATTTTTTTATTACATCTTTTCAAAGAACTCTCCACCAGCGTTATACAAAGCTCCATTTATTTATTTATTTATTTATTTAAATAGCTACACCAACGACAATATCAATATACAATTTCACAAAGATAAACAATATTATAGTATAACAGATACGTCTTTACAGGTGTATACAACAATAACAAAAATTGTAAACAATACAAACCTAACCAAAAACTAAGAGCAAGTAACAATCATAAAAAATATATATTATTATTATTTTTTTTAATTTTCTTTGAACTAGTAATCGGGCAAAGCAAGTAACAGAAGATCTTGACATTTACTTTTGAATACAGGTTCAGGGTCGCAAAAGATGTCGATGTCACGGTTGTCCAGATTGTTATAAGTTCTCCTACATCTGTTCAATGGAGAAAACTTACCCAAATTGGTTCTGCTGAAGGGAATATTAAAAATATTAGTCATAGGGTGTCTAGGAGTATGATATGGGATTTTCATGCAAACTTGCTGCAACAAAGAGTGTGACATTAATTTACTATGCAGAAGTTTATGAAGTGTTAATAGGTCCAACAGTTTACGACGATCAGCCAGTGATGATATTTTTAATTGTGCAAGTCTAGTATCGTAATCGGCGTGGTAGGGACATCTTTTAACTTTGTAAGCGATAAACCGCGTAAAGTTTTTTTGAATACGCTCAATTCTCTGAATGTGAGTTTTATAGTGAGGATTCCATATCACTGAGGCGTATTCCAAACTACTACGGATCAAAGCATTATAAGGGTCTGAGCATTTTTGAAGTCCTTACACGTACGTTTAACAAAACCTAGCATTTTCCAAGCGCGCGTAACCATGTTATCTATATGTTTAATAAAGCTAAGTTTATTATCTAGAATCACCCCAAGATCTCTGGCGGAATGAGATTCTCGTAATGGGTCTTTATCAATAGAATAACAAGAGGCAACGGTGGTTTTATTCTTTGTAAATTTAATGAAGGTGCATTTACTAGGATTAAGTTTCATTTTGTTTTGTATGCACCATTCATTAACGGCATCTAGGTCATTTTGTAAACAAAGCACATCGTCCTGATTTCTAATAATCCGGAATAATTTTAAATCATCAGCAAAAATAGAGCAGTGGCTGTAGTTTAAATTATTGGTAATGTCATTTATAAATGCTAAAAAGAGAATAGGGCCGATATGTGATCCTTGAGGAACGCCTGACTGAGCAACATATTCATTAGACCTATATCCATGAACTACTACACTTTGTAATCTGTTGTCTAGATATGATTCTAACCATCGTAGCAAATTTCCATGTACTCCAAATGATTTAAGTTTAGTTACAAGTAATTTGTGATCCACAATATCAAATGCATTAGAGAAGTCAGTGTAGATGGAGTCCACTTGCACTTGTTCATCCATGGCACTTGCTACTTTCATTACATAGTCCATTAAATTGCTAACAGTTGATTTATTTTTAGTAAACCCATGCTGTGAATCTATGATAATATTTTTCAAATAATTGGTCATAATTGGGTACACTAAACGTTCAAATATCTTAGAGAATAAACTTATTATCGAAACTGGTCTGTAATTTTTTACATTGTTTTTATCACCTTTCTTGTGTATTGGTATTACATTTGAACGTTTCCACTCGGATGGAAAAGATCCGGTTGATAAAGATTTATTAAATATTAATTTTAGTGGTAGGGTTAGATTTTTTGAAGTCATTTTAATAAAAATAGGAGGAATGCCATCAGGGCCCGCTCCTTTATGAATATCTAATGTTTTGATTATTCTTAGAATTTTTCGTTCAGTAATTTCTATGTCATTGAGATTATTTTGTGGAAACGCATCGGATAAAACAGGGGCTGTATGACTTTGGGGTTGGGAGAACACGGATGAGAAGTGTTGCGCAAAAAGATTACATATCTCCTCACCCCCGTCAGCCGAGAGTTCGTCTAGGTACATTTCTTCTGGAAAGCCAGAAACGGAGGATTTGTGATGATGGACGAATGACCAAAACTTTTTTGGATTAGATTTAATGGCTTTTTCAGTCTCATTAATATAATCTAAATAACTTTTAGATGCCAAAGACCTAACCCGATATGTTAAGAGCTTAAGTTCGAGAGTGTCTCTTGGATTTTTGTAAATTTTGTGCCTTAGGCGGATCTTCTCTTTATCTTTCAGCAGTTTGATTAAGTTCGGTGTAAACCAAACAGGAAACTTTAATTTACGAGGTTTCGTTTTGGGTACTGTTTCATCCATGATGGAATAAAGTATTTTATAAAACCTAGACACCATGACATCCACATCCCGACAATTTAGAAATTCAAAATCCCAATCAACTGTACCTAAAAAATAGTTAACTTTAGTATAATCTGCCTTTTTAAAGTTGTAAGTAGCAAAAGATTTACTTTTAAGCAGCTGCGATGTTGACATATGAACATTTATCTCTATAGCAGGATGATGACGGTCAGTTTTACTCATGGGACATGCACATTCAGTAACTTTTATATAATTAAGATTACTTAAAACAAGGTCGAGTGTTCTGTTATTGGAGTTTTTTACAGCATTAAATTGTGATAAATTGTTTAAGGACAAAAAATCAATGAACTGAAAGCCTAAATTACATTGATAGTTGTTAGGAGTTAACTTATTAACGGAATTGGCATCAACGGACCAGTCTATAAAATTTAAATTAAAATCACCCAAAACTATTATGTCATTACTACATGATTGCATAACAATATTACAATTTTCTAGAAACCCACCTAATAAACTATTAGTCAACGGCGGGGGTAAGTAAACTGCACAAATCAAAAAGTCCACAAGCTTTTCATTAATTTTCAGTTTCACTGAAACCCATAAGTCTTCATAACGGCTCTCAAAGTGATTCACTCTTTTAGAGCAGAGTTTCTTCGATACGGCTATCAGGACACCTCCATCCACCTTGCTTGCCGGCGAGATGGGTAGAGTTGCGATCACGTCTATAAATATTGTAATTTGCGTCAAATAATTCACCGTCAAATACTGTGTCATCAAGCCATGTTTCCGTTCCCACGACTATATCAAAATTGCTAACTTGAGATGACAGCTTAAGATTGTGCGTCTTAGTTTTTAGGCCTCTAAAATTTTGATAATATATACTGAATTTTGTTTGAACCGTCACGGTCTTAGTATCAATATGGCATATTATTTAATTTTTTTCACAAGTTTTTAAGTGATTCGTAACATTTTATCTGCTTTGCCGCTGTATCATCCCCCTTACGCACAAATATACGACCATTACGAATCCAGACATATTTATATCCCTTTTCGCGTGCGATGTTTCTGGTACTGGCATGTAGTTTTTTGTAATGCGGAGATAAATGTTCAGAAACGTATATAGGTACTTTTTTACCTCCATATCCCAAATGAGAAGAATTGAGTTTATCCGCTGCGTTCTTTTTATTGAAACTGGAAACCGCTGCTAGCATCTCGTCGCGTTTCACTGTGGATTGCAACTTGATTATAATAGAACGAGGGCGATCATTATTTTCATTCATTTTCCTAACTCGAATTGCAGATAATAGTTCCACATCCAGCAAAGGGACGGATATGGTCTTGCAAAGTTGTTTCGCTAATGATAACAAGTTTTCAGTCTTATTTTCCGGAACGCCGTTAATCTCAATGTTCGTTTCGCGAGAGTGTTGCTCCATAAGATTAAGTCTATCGGAGATATTTGTCACTTGACTGGACAAAGATAAGTTTTCCTTAGTAACCAAAGCAAGTCGAGTCTGTAGGTCTTTTACCTCTGAATTCACCAGGTCATATTGTGAGCTAAGAAATTCAACACTATTACGGATCTCTCGCAAAGTAGCCAATTCACATTTGATCTCATCAAACTCCTTAGACAAATAAATTTTGACCGCTGATTCAACAGCATCCGCTACTTTTGTATTTCACGACGTATAATTTTAACTAAAATTTCATCATCTACACAACCAGGGGAGATTGCTTTTTTCTCTGACGGTTTGCGTTGCGTTATGTTGTATTCATCGAGGTTCTCAGCCATCTGATGGGATGTAGATGAAAGCAAATCCATACGAGAGCCTTGTACAGGGGTGTTGCTATTGTCAAACTTTTTCTGTTTACTTTTGCATGAAGGGCATTTCCAGTTGTCTTTCTTTTCTTTATCCAATAAGCAAAAAGACTTGTGAGAGAAATTTACGCATTATTATTTACGCACAAAATTACGCACAAGATAAAAATTCGCAAGTTGTTATTTTTTTTGAACAACCCATACAACTTTTTGCTTTCGGAGGCATTCTATTTCAACTGTACGCAAGACAAACCAAGCAAAATTTATGCAAATGCCAAATAATTAAGCCACAGTAGCAAAGTTGGAATAATTTAATAATGATCATACGTGGAAGCCCTTATTTAATTTGATTCTTGTATTTATTTATTTTTTTCTGTTCTGGCAACACTCATTCATTCAATCATTTTACCTGTCAGCCGTTGGAACGTCAAACGTCAATGTTGTCTGTGCACGTTGTGGTATCAAAATAAATAAAGCGCATGCGCATAAGTTATGACGAAATTTACGTATTGCTGTGTTATTGGATTGTTGTTCAACATTCAAAGGTGTAAATAAAGAAAAGATGGCTCACTAACCGTCAATATAGAATTCTTCCTTGTGATACAGTTATTAAGTTCTCTAATTGCACCGAGATTTATATTGGAATGCACTTATGATGATCCACTTGTGCCCGATTTCTGCAATTTCACCGCTACGAGGTACTTTTTAGACAGTTATTATAATAATCTTTTCTGGAGTTCACGAATACAGTGTTTACAGTAAGAGACCGGAAGTCATGCGTCTGAATTTTCCAGACTGCAACAGGTACTTCCTCAACGGCCTTCTCGAACGCAGTGAACGCATGATCTGGCGATGAAAACTTGCGCCAGAAAATGCGTTCATTTTTAATTTTACGGAACAAGAAGAAATCTCATGGAGCTAAATCAGGGCTGTTAAGCGGATGATCCAAAAATTTTATCGGTGTGGTGATTAGAAGGTCCCTCGTCGTGATCGCGGAGTGCGCGGCCGCGTTGTCGTGGTGGATTAAATGGTAAAATTATGGTAAAAGTAATGGATAAAGGCCTCGGAGTCCCGTGTTCAGGCGGTCGTTGCTCGCAGCAGAAAAAACTTCTGGCAAGCATTTGGAAGTGTTCCACTCTAGATGGAACTCTTAATATTTCTTTGGTTTCTTAATCGTTTTCGATCGTTTTCTTTCGTCGGCGTTGGTTCGTTTTGAAACAGCTATACTATTGGCTGGCTCTTTGTTTCTAGATCATATTGATATATTCAAGCTTCGTCACCTGTTTTATTCTTGATATCGTAAACATGATGGGAAGAACCTGCTATGAATTGATCAATCATATCATGACACCATTCCACGCGCGCCTGTTTCTGAGCATCGGTGAGGTTGTGGGGTACCCAGCGTGACACAATCCTCCTGACGTAAAGTTGATTGTGAAGAATATCGAGAACACTTCCCGATCCAATCTGCACGCTGTGCTGAATCCTCTCGTATATGATTCGCCGGTTTTGCTGAATCAAATTTTTCACTTCCAGCACGTTTTCTTCGACCGCTTCTTTCTTTATCCTTCAAATTTTAGCAACCGCGCTTAAAATCGTAAAAAATCATTGTTCAAATGTTCCCGACGCAGAACTATTTTTGATTACAAACAATAGTTTCGAAATGCTGGTTAAAAAATTTGGGAGGAAATTCAAATATGGAGTAAATACATGTTTACTTTTAATTAATCGAATTTTCAAAATAAATTATACTCACCGGCGTTCCATAAATTAAAACTTTTTGTCGCAAACTTTCTGGGTGGCCTGGTATGCACGCTCAACAAAACAAAACTGTTAATTATTAAAGCGAAAATGTTTTGTTAAAAAAATTATATTGTATTTAACTTCGCCATAGCTAGCAAAAGAGCACGCGATCCACCTATAGGCAAATTGCATCCACACATCATTATTCGTAGACGTTTTGATAGGTTGTATTGTTGTTTATTGGTTTATCGATTAATGGTGCGTTGTCGACCGTCGGCTTAAGTTGGTATTGCCGTTGCTCCTGTAATTGCACATAGTGCCTAATCCTTCTCTTTTTTAGGGACGATAATTGGACGACGATATGAAAGAAAAAATCTCATGAATATCATTTCGCAGCTAAGCTTTTTACAAAGTACTCATATTTTATTTTTCAAAAACAGAAACAATAGTATCCTGTGGGGAATTAAATACCACGCCCTTTAGCAATCCTAATAATCTTTGATCTTAGAGGGAGCTTTTTGACATAGTGTTTGAACGTGGTTGCAATGTCGGTAAAAATACGAAGGACTGCAGTATCGCCTCGGAAAGATCTTAACAGAAAAATCTCTACCACCATTCCTGATAATAAAACTACAAGCTAGCTTCAAATAAAAAAATATAACTGCACAAAGATGGTGGCTCGGCCGCTTGACAAAACAGTGCTACCAGTTCAAATATATTGTTAGAAATTGTAGAAATATAATGCTTGTTTAACTGTGTCCCTTGTGGTACTGTGTTTCATTTAACTCTACTTATTTAGTCATGAACAATTTTTTTATAACTATAACTAAAATAACTAGTTGCTCATAAACAAAAAAACATTGAAATTTTCAAATATATTTCTTCTGCATATTTCTTTCAAAATGTATCATTTTAAAATTATACATTATTTCTACTACGCTCTAAATACCTACAACTACTACTTTGAAGTAACAGTGTCAAGAGGGGTGCATATAACCAGTGAATATTCAGTGGCCATCCTTTGACAAGTGAAACACAGAACCATCTCATTTCATTGAAGATGCGTCCGTTTAACGTCAAATAAATACCTGGACACAGCCCTACCAAATACCTTAGAGATTGTTCAATTTAAATAGGGATTTTTTTTACTGGCGACTTCACGTGGGTGACTAACATTAAGGACATGCTAATTGTATTATAAATTGGAATTTGAGTTTGTTTATTTGTTTTTCTCTTTATTGGTTAAGCGTTCGTTGCCTCAATTTCACAAACGGCCACTATGAAATTGTATACAAAACTTGTATATAAAATAACAAGCCACAAAAATTTTAATTCAAATATTTATTTCTCATCATTGACGATTACTTGTTCTTATTGACGACAAATAAAACATGACTCATTACCAGTTTGGAAAACCTTCTGAACTGAGTCATGTTACGTTGTCGGAACTGGCAAGAAACTTCACGGGTATATTTTTTTCAAAATCAATTTACAGTGTCTCTTTATATCTATACAAAATTATTCTTATCTGCATCTGTTAGGTCGGCAAGTCTCCCTCCCCCCAAGTATCTAAACGACGAACACCCGCAAACGGCACCCGTTCACGAGTTAACGCGGGATCCAGCCATCGCCCTCCTCAACCATATTAGAGGGAAGTGAGCGACCCGGCACCCGACGCTACCATAAGAAGACGTACTTTAGTGGTAATGACGCTTAGATATTCATTAGGGCGAAGAACTCATCGAAAAAAAGGGAGATACCCAAGAGAAGCTACGGGCAAACTCTGGTATTGGATCCTCAAAAAATCACCCTACTATGGCTTGGTATTTGATTAGAAATAAAACGCTAATATTGCGTAAAAATCATTTAGCCTCAATTATCTGTAAAAAATTACATCTAATTGTATCTTACTTTAAATACTGGTAGTTTAAGTTAAACGACATAAAATAAATTGAAACTTTCTTTAATGACAGAATCTTTATTCTCGTAGTTGATGGATTCAACACTGCACCTAGTTGAAAAATTTTATCCACTAAACAAATAACTAAATACATTTCAGTCAAAGCTACCTAATCTATAACAGAATGATAGAAAGATTTGTTTCTTTATTGGCAAACTATAAACTCTGTGATTTATGAACCGATTAAATAGTTTTCAAAGGTAAGTAAGTAAAATTCAAAAGTAAGATAATAATAAGTACGAGTAACCGCACAAAATCTTTAGTTATATATCAAACCTTTGCTATCACCAACATTGACATTTCTGAAAGATTTTATTCCAATGCGCGTCTTTTCAAAGTTTTCAAATGAGATATATTTTTGTGAAACTAAAACTGGTCGTCGACGTTTGTGTATCGAACGATTCAAACAGAAGCAAATAAACGCTTCTTTGTAAAAAGTGTGCTACCAAAATACAATTGGCATAGGCTCGGTGAAAAATCGAGGAAAGGCGTTACTTTTATATCTTTCGATATTTTATTTATTTAATACTTTTTTTATTTTGCCTACATTTGTTCAAACTCTTATAATAAATGAGACAATGGAAGTTTTTCAGTCACAGCACTTTTTATAACGTAGAAAGTCGCATAAAATTTAGCGAAAGAAAAAATAAATACCTTCTAATTCCTGTTTTACTAAAAATATTAATTGTATTTATTATTATAAATTCGTTTTTATATAATTATAGTGTCAAAATTAAAACTTACATACAGCAAATTTGATGTGTATACAGATTTGGAATGAGAAATATTTTAAGCTTCAACTAAAAACAGCTTAAGACTAAGTCTTAAAATAAATACTCACTCCTTCGAAATTCAAAAATTGTATCGTAATCGTAAGATATAAATTACACCGTAGGCACGTCAACCGGGCGTCCCGCGTCGGCGATTCGCCAGACTGAGTTCCACTGATGCGGCGCGTTCCAACATTTCCTTTCACATTCCTCCCGATATAAAACAGAGTAATTTACCCTTAATGATCAACCGAGAACCTCAATATTTTACAGCAAACCTTAACTTTTTATAGAATATGAAACAGGTCTGTTAAACAGGTTTTCATTGCCAGTAATATTCATACAGCCCGAGCAATTCTAACTCGGTAATCCCGGGTTGGTTTTAATGAGCTCGGTATTATAACTGTGGATTAACTGCACCCCAAAGTAAGTGCCTCATGATTTCATTGTGACCTTTCTGAATCCCTTTGGTTTATATTTTAAAAATAAAGGTTAATAACGGACGTGCGGATAGAGGTCGTGGTATGGTGTGTTGACTTTTTGTTAGAAACGTTTTAAAAAAGGCTGTTCATGATAATTATTGTTGTTATTTTTTTCAATCCAAGAGTTTTAAATCAAAGGTCTTTTAGAAAATCTTCGTCTTTTTACAATTCATAAACACTATTTAATTATTCACGTCACAAGCATGAAACAGTCAAATATTTCATCAAACAATCGAATAAATAAATGAAGCTAATTTCGATTTCTCAATTTAACCTACAGCTTTGAAATGTTTCAAAATTATATATATAATGAAGTAGGTATTCATTAATTTTCTCGGAATCCTAGTATTTAAATTCCGAATATTAATATCCGTAACGTCTTCGACTCGAATAGATACCGATTATCACTGATCAAACAGAAATTAAGTCTTTGTGATTAGTATAATGAATTTGAATTTCAAATTTCAGAACGTCAGAATTTTGAAATACTAATATCGGCTTTGTAATGCTGTTTTACTATTTTCTCAGTCTCAGCATTTAATATTCTGTTATAATTTATGACACAAAAATAAAAAATGTACAGATTTTTTCAAGCCTGATCAGGAATCATTAAGAATATTTTTTTATATTTATTTAAAAACTGAAGTAGTTGGTATTTTCAACTATTGTAATAGTCAAACGATGTTTGAATACCTATTAACCATTGACTAGGAGAAAATGTAGAAAAGCTAGTCTAATTAGAACGATGGGCATATTAAGTTTGGCAACATCGCTCGTTTAGTTCCAATAAAAGCCGAGTAATTTTTTTTTTTTTTTTTTGTTCCCCTCCGCGGGAAGGGCAGTAGGATAAAAATGCTCTGACGCATACTCTGGCGCGATTCCAAAGTTATGTGGGACTCGTCCCGACGCCTACCAGAACCATACCCACTAAAAACCCCCTGTCGGCTCGTGCATTTTTGCCACTCAGCCTTCATCTGAGCGACGGCCAATTGGAGAAAGAGGCCGCGCTAGCGGGGCCCTTAAGGGGTCACCCGCTGGGATTTACATAGCACTGAAGGTGCTCAAAAAAAAAAGAAAAGTAAATAATAAAAACATTAAAAATTGACTATTAAATTAAAATTGCATTAATTCAGATTTACGTTAGAATTAGAATTTACGTTAGAATTAGAATTTGCGGCCTGAAGGGCCTCGAGATCTAAAGTTAGCTGCGTACGTTCGCTCGTGTGCGCGTTTCTCGGTCTAGCGACTTTGTATACCGAATCTAAGACAGGAGCAGTATAAGAGACTGAATTTCGAACTAGTGGCTTGGGATGGGATTCGGCGCGTTTGAAGAACGATTCTGAGAGTGTTTTTAGGTACTGTTGAACTGTAGGTAGTTCAAGATCTCCGTGCAGGTCCGCATTGCGCACGTACCAAGGTGCGTTTGTGGCCCTGCGACAGAAGAGGTTTTGAACTACCTGCAGCTTGTGCAGGACGGAGGGTTTGGCGTGGGCAAAGACTGGCGAAGCATATGACATGACTGGTCTAACGCAGACCTTGTAAAGCGTACGTTTATTTCTGAAAGACATTTTACTTTTTCTACCGAGTTTCGTTACTCTATCGACGTGAGGGTTGAAAGAAAGCGTCTGGTCTAAGATGACGCCTAAATATTTAGTACTGCGCTTCCAGGGGATGGGAGTGCCTTGCATTCTCAATTGGAGATTGTCGGGGATACGACTGCGTCTGTAGTCGAAGTAAACCGCAGCGCTCTTCTCTGGGTTCACATCGATACGCCATTTTTTAAACCAAGCACCGAGGGTGTTTACAGCCTTTTGAAGTCTGGTGACGAGACCCGAGGCTCTGCGGCCTTTGGTATAAAGGGCGGTGTCGTCGGCAAAGAGAGCGAGTTCGACGACTTTCGATGGAATGGGAATGTCGTTAGTGTATACGGAGTACAAAAGAGGGGCGAGGACTGAGCCTTGAGGGACTCCAGCCTTTATGGGACGAGGCGCGGAGAGCGTGCCTTCATGTTTGAAACGAAACGTGCGGTCTTTGAGAAACGACGCGATTATCCTAACTAGGCGAGCCGGTAAGCCTATTTTATAGAGTTTATAAACGAGACCGCTGTGCCAGACTTTGTCGAAAGCCTTGGCTACGTCAAAGAAAACTGCGATCGTTTTCTTTCGTTTCGGATAGAAGCCGTCGAGTATGTACTCGACGATTCGATGGACTTGCTGAGGGCAGGAGTGCTTAGCGCGAAAGCCGAACTGGTGGGGAATTATGAAAGGATCGCCGTCCGTTGGAAACAGATGGTTCCGCATTCGAGAGAGTATGACTCTCTCGAGAAGTTTAGACATTGCCTTGAGGAGGCTGATGGGTCTGTGATTAGCCGGGATATTAAGAGGTTTGCCCGGCTTGGGAATGCCCATGACTGTCGCTTCTTTCCAAGCTTTTGGAAAGTAGCTAAGGTCGAAGCAGGCATTGAAAATGATAGCTAACAAGGTAAGCACCTGTTGAGGCAGGTGCTTAAGTGCGTGGTTGGAAATACCATCCGCACCCGGAGCCTTTCTGGACTTTTGACTTTTGATGAGAAGCGAGATTTCATCATTAGAGACTGTGACGGGGTTGGCGGTGATGGGGAGGGAGTTTCTACGGAGAACTTCGCCCTCCACCGCTTTGATGTGAGTGGGATTCGCGGGTTGCGTGCTGGGCGAGCATTGAGACGCAACGCTGTCAGCGAAGCATTCGGCTTTCTCTTCGTCTTCGAAGGCGATAGAGCCATCGGGACGGGTGAGAGGAGGGACGTGAGAGGCGGCGTCTACGCGTAAGGCTCGGGCCATTCGATAATACGCTTGGTGGGACGGGGAGATATTCGCCATGAGATCGTTCATCTGGGCGTCTCGGAGTTCCGCGAGGCGAGATCTAACTTTGCGTTGTAGCTGATTCGCAGCTGTTCTATAGGCGGGCGTGGGATATTTCTTGGCTCTCCGGAGAGCCGCGTTCTTAGCTTTAATAAGATTGCTAATGGCTAAGGGAAGCGTGGGTTTGCCTTTCTTAGCAACCTTTTCGTTTACACTGAGTTGATAGCATCAGTGAGAGAATTTACTAACGAATCTATTTTATCCGGGCTATCTAATTGGTCGGGCGAGATCGCGAGCGGAGAGTTTGGGGCCTGTAAGGCAGAAACTATCGTATTTTTAAAACCTTTCCAGTCGGTAAAGGTCTTAGGAGGAGTGACGTTAACGTTAGGCGGTCCTAGCACGAGGGAGACGGGGCGGTGGTCAGAACCTAGGTCATCGAGCGGTTCGATAGACCTGAGGTCGAGGTTGATATGTTTGACGATTGCAAAGTCGAGGATGTCGGGAGAGTGGTTCGGGTTGTCGGGATAGTGAGTGGGAGTGATAGGGGAGACGACGTCTAAGTCGAGTAAGTTGGTGATGTCGAGGAGAGCTATACCGCTTTGGTTGGTTGATAGGCACGTCCAGTCAGTATGTTTGGAGTTAAAGTCTCCGAACATAATGACTGAACGGCCGAGGGCGAGAATGGTCTCAAAGTCGCTGCGGATAGGTTTGGTGCCAGAGGGTATGTAGACTGAAGCTATGATGATGGTCGGATGACCAGTCATAGCCAATCTACATACGGTGGCTTCCATGTTGAGGAGAGGAGGGGTAGGGAGAGGACAGCAATGGAATCCTCTTTTGTAGTAGATAGCAGTGCCGCCGAAACCGTCGCAGTTAGGCCTATCGTTACGTGTAAACGCGTATTTAGGAATAGCGAATCCCCTGGTGCGATTAGGAGTGAGCCATGTCTCCTGGAGAAGTAAAAGGTCTGGGTCGTTGTTCTGAAGGAACAGTTTGAGCTCGGGAAGGTTGGTGCTTAGGCTACGAACGTTAAAGGATATAAGGGATAAGCCCTTAGGTTTGATACGACAGGACGCGGGATTCGCGGGTCTAGACATTATTATTTACTTATTTACGAATTTATGCAAAAATAAAAATTTATAGTGAACTTAAGAGCGAGTGATGCTCGGCTAACGCAAATAAACGCTCTTGAGGAGAGCGGGCGGCTCGCAGTTTGCGTGCGAGTATGGAGATTTCATTAATGTCTACGTTTTGGATGACATCGAATACGGTCTTCATGTCCTCAGCCGACGACGACTGAGGTGCAGAAGACGGAGCGGGACGCGGCCCTACGGAAGCTACGGGAGCTGGGATGGGTTGGGAAGGTGCAGGCGGGACTGCCGGACGCTGCCTCCAAGACAGAGCCGGAGTAGGCGTCGGTTGAACGGGCTTTGCTTCCGGGGGACCCCGGTTGCGCAGCGGCGGGAAGTTAGAGGGAGTGAGTGGCGGCGCCGGTTTAGGCGCGACCCTCTTGACGGTGGAGCGCGGAGCGCGCGGGTAACCCCTGTAGTTAGCTGTGTGGCCGGACTGGCCGCACAGCACACAGGCAGGGGGGGAAGTGGATTCGGGAGTGCGAGTGCACTCCTTAGTGAAGTGGGGGTCCAGGCACTTTACGCACCTGGGGGGAGCTGAACAGTTAGCCGCTGCGTGGCCGTATAGCTGGCAGCGGTGGCACTGCCCAGGGTGACCGCGGGGGTTGGGACGCTCGACGGAGATGTTCGAGAGTCCGCAGATTGTGCGGGCCTCTTTGAAAATCTCCTTCGAGTTGGGAGTATTTGACAGGATTACTAAGGCTAAAGGAAAACGCCTACCGCGGTTGGAGTGCATCTTGTGCACTGCTGTGACCGGGAAACCCTGAGACTTAAGGTCCTCGAGAATGTCTTCGTTGCTGAGTTCGAACGGGACGCCCCGTAGTACTGCGCGGATCTTACGCTCCTCCGGGAGGGCGTAGGTGTGAAACGCGATTTGATTTAGCGAGAGTAGCCTAGTGAAAGACCGGAAGTCGTCGACGGTCGCTAATTGGATTTTGATTGTATCGCCAGCGTTGGCGGCTTTTAAGTAATTGATTTTGTGCACTTTGCACAAGTTGGAAACCGCGGTCCAGCGCGCTTTTTCACGCAGGAATACGGGCGGAGGGAGCTGAGGCTTCGGCGGGACGGGAGCGCAGCGCGTCGCTGGCTTCGATGTGACCGACGGAGACGCGGTTACTACGGGCGATTTTAACGGCGCGGGGGCTGGTGTTGAAGACACCGGGGAGGGCTCGGGTATTGAAGATACCGAAGCTTTCTTAGAGCGCTTCTTGGAGCGCTTGGCGACGAGTTGAAACGCGGGCTCAGGAGAGCCGGTTAAGGTGACGGCATCTGACGACGTATCAGACGCGGGTTCGGAGTCGCTCCCGGGAGCGGTACGCTTACGACGCGACGCGTGAGAGGATGCGACCGATTCGCAGTCCATCTCGGACGAGGCGGGAGACGCGGGAGAGCTGTGGACCTGAGGGGTCTGATCGTTGGAGGCCTGAAGGGCCGGGGTTGAGGCCTGAGGGGCCGGGGACGCGATAGTTGCCTGTAAGGCCTGCGTTAGTACGTCATTCGATATGCTGGCGCCGGACGCAATGAGCGCCTGGGCGAACGACCTAGCAAAGTTTACCAAGCTTTGCTGGTCCATTGGGAGGGCTTGGTCCTACGATATATAATATATATAAATATATAAGAATGCCTAGGTTCCCTAGCAACCTAGCACCTAAACCTCCCTACCCGCGGTAGGGGGGCTGGGGACGACGCGAAGTGGTGCCCCTAGCTCGGACAGCACTGTACCGTCACCCTGGGAAAGGCCCAAGTGCAATGGGATCGGGTCAGCCGGTTTCTCCTCAGCCTGAAGGGCCTTGGAAGCGCACCGGGGCAACGCTATCAGGCTTAGTTGTCACCGTTAAGTATTCACCTGATCAAACGCGAGTCTACTACGGAGTGTGTCGCCAATAAATTGACAACAAAAACCGGCCGTAGACCTGACGGAGTTGGGTTGCACTAAAAGTGCGGGATTGACTGCGTTACGACCGGCCTGAGCCGGCCGCAGAGCGAGTCTCTGACTACGTACAGGCGCCAAGCGTCAAGTACGCAGTCAGAAAGACAGCCCGAGTCTTGCAAACCACTATCGAATTTAATCGACCGAAGCCGAGTAAGGAAAAATGTCTCATTTATTACTTCAGCACGAAAATTATTCAAAATTTTTCGATTAAAATCTGAATTAAGGTTCAATTAAATTCTGCGTTATTTGGTGACCGTGGATATCGTGCTATTGTGGATACGTTATTATATTTTTTTAAATAAAAATCTAAAGAACTGTAACGATGGCCCTATTAGTTATATATCAAATCTACGTGAGGAGTCTCGGGTTTAAATCCAGGTAGGGCAAGGTATTCTGCAATCTTTTATTTGGATTTTAGCTCTTAAAATCCATTTTTAAGCGTTTATAAGTAATATAAAAAAGGATTTAATAGACGATAAGAAGACGATAGCGTTAACAGAAATACGAAAGCTGTATTTTACCTTACAAAATGACATCGCAATGTAATCAAATAACAATCAAGCATCAAAACAATAGGCATCTTATGGATCACAGACCAAGCTGTACCGAAAAAAATACTTGCAGCCAAGGTAATCTTGTCAAAATGTCACCATTACATGTGGCTTACACTCGTGGGCCCCATCGTTCACTTACGAAGCCCTAAGTTGGACAAGTTGCTTGTCCCTACGGAACAGGTAAATTGAAGTACCTACCGGTAAATCACGCTAATTATGATGGATAAAGCTTAGCGTATGTGAATGATCTTAGTTCATTTTGATTTGTTCTGTAAGTATTTAGGCCCGGATTATGTTAACAATGATATTCAAAGATGCAGTATAGGACAGATATATTGCAATCACACATTAACTATAACCGTTTTTGGTGGATAAGATGTGTTCAGCTATCCGGCTAGCGGTTTTGTTGAATAATTAATTACTAAGCAAATTATATGCGGTTTGTTAGACATTTTCTTACAAACTAGTTGATACGAGCATGGTGCGGTTCCAAAGTACGCCCAGTTTGTATTAGGACCTTACATATGAAATTGGCGTTTTGTCGTTCTGCCCAATTTGATCTGTATTATCTCCTATTTGGTTAAGAATTCCAATTTTATATTTATACAGCTATTTACTCACGCATTTGTGTTTCGAAAACCGTAATTCATTTGTTTTTTCCTCTTTTGGTTTTTTTCTTTGCGTCACTTAGTGTACAACATGGAAGACTTGAAATATCGCGTTATTTACGAGTACGAGTTCCACCGTGCCACCAGTGCTGCAGAAACGGCTCGAAGTATTAATGCTGAGTATGGCGGCGGTGTCGCAAGAGAAAACAATGTGCGTTTTTGGTTCTAACGTTTTCGTTCTGGAAATTTTAACCTGCAGAACAAGCCCCGTGGACGGCCGGAGACCAAAATTGATAATGAAGAATTGAAGGATAATGAATTATTGTGGAAGCGGATCCATCGCAAACTACGTCCGAGTTAGCTGTAGGCTGCGGTGTTAGTGACAAAACTGTTTTAGTACACTTGAAACAAATTGGAAAGGTGAAAAAGCTTGAGAGGATCTCATGAATTGAGCTTAGCAAACCGACAAATTTGCGTCGACTGCTGCATTGTAGTACTCAACCGGCACAATAATGAAAGGATTTTAAATCGAATCTGTGATGAAAAGTGGATCCTGTACTACAATCGGAAACGCTCATCGCAATGCTTGAACCCTGGCGAACCAGCCAAATCCTGCCCCAAGCGAAAATTGACTCATAAAAAGTTACTTGTGAGCGTTTGGTGGACTAGTGCCGGTTTTGTTCACTACAGCTTTCTTAAATCTGGCCAGAAGATTACGGCAGTTGTTTATTGTAAGCAACTGCAAACCATGATGGAAAAGCTATCTGCTAAACAACCGAGGCTGGCCAATCGCTCTTCAAGACAACGCTAGACCACACACTGCACAACAGACGGCTACCAAATTAGAGGAGCTTCAATTGGAATGTTTGAGACCTTCACCGTACTCCCCAGACCTAGCTCCAACAGATTACCTTTTTTTTTTTTAATTTGGATAACTTTTTTAAATTTGTTTGTAAGAAACAAGGGAAAAAATTCAACTCCGATGGGGCAGTCCAAAGCGCCTTCAAAGATTTTATTGATTCCCGTCCGAATGGTTTTTTTAATTAAAGGGATCAATTAAATACTGTAGCGATACTTTAACCTGGCACACGTGTCCATTATACTCCGTGTAACGGTCTAGTAAAGCATACGTGTCCATTATACTCCGTGTAACGGTCTAGTAAAGCGGTATTCGATAGTAGAATATTAAAGTCAAAGGAAAGCCAAACGACAAAAAATTTTTACAGACAGCGTTATACAGCAGGTTTAGATAATATGGCGCAATAATTGTGTATAGTGCTAATTCCATTATTTCTAATTTTGGATAATTAAAAAGTATTGAACTCAAAAATCGTCAAGATAAATAAAAAACATTAGTACATAGATTATTATTAGTACAATATCGTATCGTTTCCATAAATTAATTTGCAGTATTTTTATTAAAATTTCTATAATAACTTTTTTTTAAATTCTAATATTAATGATAATAACTTCATCTAAACAACTAAAATAACTTACTTAAAATTTCAAACTTAAATTCATACTTGAACAGTTTAAGTTACACCACTTAACATATAAATCGGGCAACCTACTACTAGGTTAGAGATGCGAAACTAGGCTGTATGCACACTAACCTTCACAAACTTTTTGATCATGCTTTATATTTGAAATTAAGAAAAACCTAATAAAGTAAGTTATTCGCTACCTTCTTGTTGGTGATATTTACTAAAAATTATTTTAGTAGATAAATTGAATGATTAATTAACAGCGAAAGACGGGGAAAGTCTTTTCGATTTTGTATGTATTATTTTGAAATGAAATTTTAAAAAAAGTTTACTTTGAATCTGTGAAAATTAACAAAATTAATTGATTTCGGTCATTTTTCAGTTGATTTTATGTTCTATAAAGTGAGCGAGTCTCAAGAAGAAATTCGATACATTCATAAATTTTATTTCAAAACAGGAAGAGATGCGACCCAAGTCACGTAAAAAAATTGTGACGTTTATGGTCAGTAAGAGTATCACTAAGTTGGTTGAAGCGTTCAATGCGGAAGTTTTAATGTCAAATACGCCACTCACCCTTCTCGCCTCGTTCTGGATTAATTTGACGCTTTTTTTTTAAGTGGAGCAAGATCGACATAAAGTAGTAACGACAAAGCAAAAAAATTGGAAATTGACCACAAGGCAGTTTGGATCCATTTGAAAAATTCGATTACTTCAAAGTAAAAATATATTTGTTCCAAATTTTAATTGCCAATTTAAATTTTTACCAGTTTTTTAGTGTGACATTTTTTAAATTTATTGTGTGTCATGGAAAAATTGATCTGCGTCGAGAACATTTTCGTGCAATTATTTTCTTTTTGGATTTCAAGTCCTACTTGAAACTTGATGAAACGTTTAATCGACTTCAACTAGCTTGAGTGAACAAGGTGCCTTCTAAAGTAACTGTTCACCGCGGGTATAATGAAAACGCTAAAATTTGAAGGATGAAGAAAGAAGTGATCGTCCTAAGAACTGGTGTTACGGAAAAAAACGTGCTCCAGGTGAAAAATTTAATTCAAAAATTCCGGCGAAGCACATACACAGAGATTCAGCACAATCTGCAGATTGGATCAGGAGTGTTCATAATACTCTACACAACCACCTTTGGGTAAGGAGGATTGTTTCACAACCTCACCGCTGCTCAGAGAAAACAAAAATAAACTTTAGCATAACATATTTTTTAAATTAGGATAATTCAAATCAATAATAAGACAATACTTATGAATACATCCTTATTTGTGTAGACTTAGTGGTTTAATTTTCGATCTCAGTTGGTATTCCGTGGTGTGAAGATTTTGCCAAAATCTCGGTAGCAAAAAGAACTATTTTTTAAAATTTAAGTTGCTGGTTTTGCTTTGTAAAAACAAAGTAGTCTGTTTATTTTAGTTAACATATTCAATATTTATTGAAATATGAAAATTTCGCACTGAGAAAACTCTATAACGATAAGCGTAGAAAAACACTTATGAGATTAAGATTTAGAATGAAGTTTATTCAGTCTGCCTTTAAAAGACCCTGGATTGTGTTGGGCTGGTTTTTCTAACTCATCTTTAAAAAAATATTTAATCATATCTTTTTTTAAAGCATAAGAAAGATTTATGATTTCATATATCGATTGTTAAGAAGTAGCCTACAGACAAAATATATCATAATTATTAATTTATTTACTACGAGTTTAAACATCTTCTCATTTTGTAAATTCAACAGTATTTTGTTGACTGTACTAATGTTTTACTCATGTTTGCACTTTAGCTATTTCCTACGTGGAGTACTACAGTCTGGGATGGTGTAAGATTAGCTGTTTTGGAGAGTTTGGTTGACGAGAAACTACAAAAAGATGTGTCATTATCACCAAGTATATGAGTTTGAAGATGAAATCAAAGTTAACGTTAACGTGGGTGGAGCAGTACAGTTAAATCTATTCTAGAATACCGGTAGAAGACATAATCTGTCGCGTAGAAGACTGTCTTTTCACAAACAAACTTTCAAAGGAAGATTCTGAAAGTATACGGCAAGATATCTCCGGCGTATTAAGACGCAATAGTCTACCGAAATCGAATCTTTCCAGAGAAGAACGCCTTGCATTGAAGACCTTACGCAATAATGACGAGTTAACAGTTCTCCGTGCAGATAAAGGAAATGCTACCATAGTGATGGATACATCTGAATATAACGAAAAAATCTTGGAGTTGTTAGTGGATGAAAACACATACAAAATGGTGAATCACGACCCCACCAACAGGATTATGAAGAAAACATCCACTTTAATACAAAAATACAAAGATTTGTTACATTTAGATGTGAAAAAAAAAAAGTTAACACCAGCAAGTGCAAAACCACCAAAATTGTATGGGTTACCAAAAATACACAAAGCTAAAGTACCTTTGAGACCTATTGTGAGCCAGCTAGACACACCAACTTACAAGCTGGCCCAGCACTTAGCAATTGTGCTCTCACAACTGCGAGGAAAGACAAGTGCATATGTAAAGGATTCTTACCATTTTGTTAGTGACCTTAAAAATCTCAAGTTAACTAACAATGAAACTATGGTTTAACGATAAATATAAAAAACGATGGTAAACTAACGTCTCTATTCACCTCACTACCTGTTAGAGACTGCATTGATATAGTAAAAAGGAAGCTAAGTGAGTCAAACTTGCCCGAGGAATATGCAGAACTATTAGAGCTATGTTTAACATCTGGCTACTTCATGTGGAATAACAATTACTACATTCAAATTGATGGTGTTGCCATGGGGTCTCCGGTGTCACCTGTTGTAGCTGACATTTACATGGAGAACTTCGAGGAGCAAGCGCTCCGAATGGCACCTGTTGTGCCGAAGATATACAAGAGGTACGTTGACGACACCTACACTATATTACCTAAGCATGAAGTGACTGCATTCCTAAACCACCTCAATTCCCTTAATTCTAAAATTAAATTCACTATGGAATTGGAGCAGGAGAACAAATTAGCTTTCTTAGATGTCTTAATACAAAGAAATCCTGATGGTACACTTAGCCATACTGTTTATAGGAAACCCACCCACACTGACCGATATCTAAATGGGAAATCCCATCACCACCCGAGCCAATTATCTGCCGTAGGCAACTCTTTGTTTCAGAGAGCACATGGAATCTGCGATCCCCAACACATTAATGAGGAACTCAACCACCTGGTTAAAGTGCTGCGGGATAACGATTTAAAAACACCGCGTCGCCGTCGCAGAAACCGCGTAAAGCCACTCACAGTTGAACGAAGACCAGCATTCCTGCCTTATATAAAGGGTGTTACTGACAAGATAGGAGGCATTCTTCGGCGAGCTTCAATCAAAACTATCTACAAGCCGCACTCAAAGATAAGCCAGCATCTTCGTCCAATAAAATCAAGCATCCCTTTACAAGATCCAGGCGTTTATAAAATCGACTGTGACTGCGGGCTCTCTTATATCGGTCAAACCAAACGAAATGTGTCAACTCGCATTAAAGAACACATCTCTGATGTTAAAAATAAACGAACCTCAAAATCTGCAGTTTGTGAACATTCCATAGACAAGCCCAACCATTATTTAAGATTTGATACCGTGAAGATCCTAGCAAAAGAGAAACATTTTATACCTAGGATGGTCAGAGAAACTATTGAAATTAAAAAACATCCAAATTTCAATAGAGAAGATGGTTGGAAACTTTCATCAACATGGGATCCAATACTTAAAAACATCAAAATGAAAAACCAGCAAACTGTTAGACTGCAAACTCAGGACACAGTCAGTGCCTTTTGTGTCAATCCGGGACGTTATGCGAGAAGACTGAGAAACAGATGGCGTTAATATGTATTGACAATCATGTAGTTTTTATTACTGGCAATAGATGAACAACACCTTAGTCTATCGTGACCACGGCAACTGCAAAGATGCCGAAACGTCGAAATAATTTTAAAATTAACAAAAATATACGCGATAATATCCGGTAAAAAGTGTTTTATTTAAAGCAGTACAGTTACTGACACTTCATCATGTCCATAAACGTCACAATTATTTTTTAAACATTTTTCACATTGCTCGAGTTAAAGTTCTTCTTTACAATAGTTCATTTTATCGAACAGAAAAATATCGTGTAATAAAAAAATGTTTTATATATTTTTAATGTTACCACTAACAAACACAGCCAGAAAAAAACAATACAGTCTTTTACAATACAATACAATTAGAAAAATATATAATCCAATTTACTGAAAGATTGTTTTGCTGACCTATTAAAAACCAAGATAAATTTTGCATACAGTAGAAGCCATTGCTTAATTTTTAAATCAAACTGCAAAACCTAAAAAAACCTACATAGATAAATAAAAAGCTACAACAACTTGCGAACAAACATCTACGTATTACCAAAAATTGACCCTTACCTGGTACAAACAAAGTAAATCTAGACTTAATGTTTTACACAACATAAAATGCACAAATTATGAGTACAAGCATCGCCCATGTATTTAAATCCATAAAATAACCACATGTTTTCGAAAGCTGATATTCCAATTAAATCTTCTCGTAATTAAATTTCAATCGAAATATAATCTCATTGTGCTCGATACTATTGTTCTCCTTCTTGATATCGGTGTTTAATTACGATATGACAGGACCACTATCAGTTTACTTCTTCTGTCAGATATTCCATGTCTGACATGAAAACATTCCTGGTTTGCTTCGTAACAGTGCAACTAATTAATACGCATGGTTTGAATCAAAAGTGATTTTTGAGTTTTTGATTTTTTTTTAACAACAACATTTATTTTTTTAATATTTTATATGTTTATGATACTGCGTTTATTTACGAGAGGTGCAATTATGCTGGGGATTAAAAAATACTTTACATTACAGTACAATAACTTTACTATCAAGGCAGGACACATAGCTTGAAAACCAGCATGCAGCCAAACTCTCCAGTGGCGTCCACTACCCGAACTATGCAGTGTGGGTCCAAAATGGATTGTCGAAGAAGTCAAGATGGCCGGAACACAATGAATTTGGATCTCACAATTTCAAATGGTTTTGAAAACTTTGGGGGAAGCCGTAGGCTTGCAGAGGACATCTTTCGTCTAAAATAAGATTCAAATGCTGTTTCGCAACTAACCTCGAGGTATTTTTGGATAAGCCTTAATGATCGATCGAACACGATAATAATGGTTCACTCCCGACAGATTACTCCAGCGATAAGGTGGTGGGAAAAAAAGCGCAGAAAATCTTTTGGCTAGCTTTAATATATAACTTTTTACTAATATTACCTTCCTTGTCCTAAAAACCGTAAATTTCTTTCTATTAAAAAAATACTCCTCGTAGTAAAGTTAAAGACAAAGACTAGAATTTTAGTTACGTGTGGTTAATTATGATACCTAACTGTGTGTACATAGAATTTCATCGTCAATACTCATATATACTCAACTAAAAAATACACTTTTTGTTAGCAAAAAACAAACTGACCGTTGCTATTGAACGGTCAGTTTGATTTGAGTGAGTATCTCGGGTAATGTGAGTATTTTAAGCTTTTAGAGGTATTAAGGTTTTTTATGTTAAGATCTTGTCTGGGCGGTACTATAGACCTTCCTATTTTGACTGCCATAATAATCACATTTGCATAGTTATGTTTCGGTTAAAGGCAAGAAACAGCCATTGCAGTTATTGGAACAAAGGCAATTCCAACTGAAGTCTTCGGTCGGCAACACATCGTTAGTCGAGATAATAAGCACATTCAATATTCACAGTGACGGCCTGTTTGGTGTGGTTTGGTCCATGCCAGAGGTCCCGGGTACGAATCCTGGTTAGGGGCAGATATTTTGTTATATTTGCTTTCTAGTCATGGATGTTTATGTATGTAGTATATTTCTAATATTTTATATATACAAAAAAAATATATGTGTTTGTAGGATCTCAACCTTTATTTCAATCTATCTCTAGCTTAACTTCTTAAACGCTTTCTAAATAATTCTAAATTTCTTAATAATTATAATTTCAAAAATTGATTCCTTATAGCATCCACTTTCGCACGCATCTGTACTTTTGCATTAAGTATATACTATTGCCGGCCGCGCAATCCTATGTACTTGTTCACGCGCGATGCGTGTGCGTCGCTCGTCAGTGAGAATCTGACTCGCGCGGCGAATGCACGGCCGATTTTGCTAAGCTTCCATACTCGATCTTTCATTTGCATTATATACTCTTTATATTATTTGTGATTGGTGAATGTATAAAGTGAAATAGACAGGACTAAATTAATTATATAAACTATATTAACTGTGATTTATGTGCGTGTGTTTGTGTGCCTATATACTTTCAATATGATTGTGGAACTTTAAATATATAGTGTGTGAAGAGTTATATACGTCTTTTATTAGATCCTTAGCATAACTCTCACTATATAATTGGTGACCCCGATAAACTAAAAACGTAAAATGATGCGCGACGGAAGATCCCCAACACGCGGTGCGCCACGAGGCGGAGAACATTCGGGTCAAAGTCCAGTTACAGATCAAGGCAGCAATGTTTTCAAAGTCGGAAAGAAAATGCCCCCGTTTTGCCCTGAAGAACCAGCTTTATGGTTTGCACAGATTGAAGGGCAGTTTGCTATAACCGGTATAACCTCAGACGTCACAAAGTTTTACCACGTGATTGCGCAATTGGATCACCAGTACGCGTCGGAAGTGAAGGATATTATAACACCACCACCACAGGAGAATAAATACATGAAGCTGAAAGCAGAGGTGATAAAACGACTGTCGGCTTCACAGGAAAAGAAGGTAAAACAACTATTATTGCATGAAGAGCTAGGGGATAGAAAACCTTCGCAATTTCTGCGACATTTGCAAACCGTTGCTGGCCCGGCAATACCTGACAGTTTTTTAAGGACTCTTTGGTCCAGCCGATTGCCGCACAATATCCAAACAGTAATAGCATCGCAACCCGACTCGCCCCTCGAAGCCGTCGCCGACTTAGCCGACAAAGTGGTTGAAATCGCACCAACCAGTACAGTCGCGAGCACGAGTGCGCAGTCGATATTTTGCGAAATGGCCAAGCAAATTTCAGACTTGGCGAAAGAAATTGCATCGCTTAAAGCAGAAGTGCACAATCGACCACGCCAGTCTTATAGATCTTCTTCTTCATCCCGCAGCAGAAATAGATCCCGGACACGCATCAATTCTCGCTCAAGACCATACAACTCTGACATTTGTTGGTACCACAATCGCTTCGGGAATCGTGCCAACAGATGTACTATGCCGTGCAACTTTGGACGCAACGGAAAACGCAAACGGCAGCCGGAATTAGCGGCAAACGACTGCCCTAACAGTCCAGCCCGCCTATTTGTTTCTGATCGTATCACTAAAATGCAATTTCTTGTTGATAAAGGTTCCGATCTCTGCGTGTTTCCGCGATCAGCTGTTATGCAGCCCCGCCAAAAGGTTGATTATCAACTTTTTGCAGCCAACGGCACGCCCATCAGTACATATGGCTGAGATCTCAACGGGTGCTTCACTGGTGCGCAAGGAGACGGACATCGGCTCAATCAAGGCTGTTTCTGGAGACTCCATCTATCACCAACTGTTACGTGAGTACCCTGACATCACCCGACCAGCTAGAACACAACGAATTGTGAAGGACACAACGCAGCATCATATCCGCACTACACCTGGTCCACCTGTAACGAGTCGTCCTAGACGTCTGCCACCTGATAGACTCAAAATTGCTCAAAAGGAATTTGAGGATATGCTTTCCAACGGTACTGCCCAAAGATCAGAAAGCCCCTGGTCATCGGCGCCGCACCTCGCGCCCAAGAAAGAGAATGGCTGGCGTCCTTGCGGTGATTACCGTGCTTTGAATGCCCGCACTATACCAGATAAGTATCCTATCAGGCACATTCGATTTTACACATGCGCTGGCTGGCTCCAGGATATACTCCAAGATCGACCTAGTAAAAGCCTTCAACCAAATTCCAGTTTTTCCAGAAGACGTACTGCAATTACAACACCGTTCGGATTGTTTGAGTTCAACTACATGACGTTTGGATTACGAAATGTGGCTCAAACATTCCAACGTTTCATTGATGAAATGCTCAGAGGACTACCATTCGCCTACGGATTTTTGGATGATATTTTGTTATTTTCCAGCAGTAGCTCTGAAAATATCCAGCACATGCGCCAGCTCTTCCAAAGACTGTCAGAATACGGTATGCTGATCAATACCGCTAAGTGTGAGTTTGGTAAGACTCACATCACCTTCTTAGGTCACGAAGTATCAGCAGAATTTATACGCCCGCTTCCAGATAAAGTGCAGGCGATCCGGGATTTCCCCGTACCAAAGACCGTGAGAGAAATGCGCAGATTCCTCGGTATGTACAACTTCTATCGCAGATTCATACCAGGAGCAGCTGAAATTCAAGCGCCACTAAACGTCGTGCTTACAGGCCCTAAGTGTAAACCATCGCAGAGTGTCACACTTACGCCGGAGATGATGAAAGCCTTCGAGACCTGTAAATCAAGCCTCACATCAGCTGCCATGCTATCCCACCCAGAACCAGATGCAGAAATGGCGATATTTACTGACGCTTCTGATACCTCCATCGGTGCAGCACTTTATCAGCGTCGTGAAAATGGCTGGAAACCTCTGGCATTCTTCTCCAAACGATTGTCTTCTGCGCAGAGAAAGTATAGCCCGTATAATCGCGAGCTATTGGCAATATACGACGCTATCAGACATTTCAGGCGTATGGTCGAAGCCAGAGCATTTTCAGTATTTACTGACCATAAGCCGATTACATTTGCATTTACAAATAACCGTGAAAAATGTTCACCATGGCAATTTCGGTATCTTGACTACATATCTCAATTTACAACGGACATCCGCTTCATCAAAGGAAAGGATAATGTAGTTGCAGATACACTGTCCAGGATTGAGGAATTGTCAGCCATTGATTATCATGCTCTCGCACAATCTCAGGAGGAAGACCCAGAGCTGCGAGAACTTCTAATAAAAGGCACTGCACTAAAGTTACAGAAACTCAAACCCACAGACTCGGAAGTTGTAGTTTTCTGTGACGTATCCACGGGACATCCACGTCCATTTGTAACACCGGACTTCAGAAAACTGATTTTCTATGCACTCCACAGACTCAGCCATCCAGGTGCCAAAGCCACTGCAAAGTTGGTGACTGAGAGATACATATGGCCTGGAGCGCATAAACAATGCAAACTCTGGAGCGCTGAATGTGGCGATTGCCAGCGCAACAAAGTACATCGCCATACGAGATCCCTTTCCACTTTCCCAGTTCCTTCCGAACGCTTTTCCCATGTTCATATGGACATCGTAGGACCATTACCATGTTCTTCTGGTTTCAGATACTGCCTCACGCTTATCGATCGCTTTACTCGTTGGCCTGAGGCGTATCCCTTAGCTGACATCACTGCTGAGACATGCGCCTGCGCCTTCATCGCTGGCTGGGTGTCTCGCTTCGGCTGCCCGAAGAAGATCACCACCGACCGGGGCAGACAGCCCGAGATGACACCAGCTCCAGCACTTCTCCAGCTCTTCTTCCACCACCTACTAAGGTTGAAAAAGATGACTCCACCAAGAAGACTCGTTCAGGTCGCCGAGTACACTTCCCGGACTACTATCGACCATAGCAAGCTTTGGTCTCAGCGGGGGAGTGATGTAGGGTCTCAACCTTTATTTCAATCTATCTCAAGCTTAACTTCTTAAACGCTTTCTAAATAATTCTAAATTTCTTAATAATTATAATTTCAAAAATTTATTCCTTATAGCATCCACTTTTGCACGCATCTGTACTTTTGCATTATATACTATTGCCGGCCGCGCTATGTACTTGTTCACGCGCGATGCGTGTGCGTCGCTCGTCACTTCAGTGAGAATCTGACTCGTGCGGCGAATGCACGGCCGATTTCGCTAAGCTTTCATACTCGATCTTTCATTTGCATTATATACTCTTTATATTATTTGTGATTAGTGAATATATAAAGTGAAATAGGCAAGACTAAATTTATTATATAAACTATATTAACTGTGATTTATGTGCGTGTGTTTATGTGCCTATATACTTTCAATATAATTGTGGAACTTTAAATATATAGTGTGTGAAGAGTTATATACGTCTTTTATTAGATCCTTAGCATAACTCTCACTATATGTTTTTATATATTTCTTAAGTTTATTTATCCGTTATCTAGTATCCATAACACAAGTTCTTACAGATACTTAGTTTGGGCTAGATAATGTGATTGTTAGAAATATTTATTATTATTATATGTATTACAGTATACAAGCAATATAAACATCTATGACTAATAATGTCCATTGTTACTGATAACACTTACTATCAGGTGAGGCGTGAGCTCGTTTGCCATCTATCAAAAAGTAAAAAAAAGAAATTATTATAAAAAAAGAATGGAAGGCTGTTAAAATTTAAATCTCATTTTGAATACATCCCAATAGTGCCCTTTCTTCTTCTAATCTCTTTTTAATTTTACTCAAGATTAACCGGGTCCATTGTCTTGATCTCCACTTACCATAATGTAATCTAGGTGTTCACTTGCTGAGGCGAATGCCTTGTGCATCGCGACATCTACCAGTACCATACTGTAAGAGCCCTATGGTTTTCCAGCATCACTTAGCTCTGACCATCCGTTCTTTTCAACTTTGTGCTTGGCCTATCCTATGCTTTATCCACTTCAGTCTAACAAGTACGGAGGTCTTTTACCATTGGAGAATTAATTCTTCTTAACCTAACTAAACAAGTAAAATATACATATGGCTCCAATGTCTAAAATTAATAATGAACGCATTCACATTACTAGTTCATAATTTACTCAATCTTAGAGTTATTCTCTTGAAATGCATTTGCACGGTACATAATCTTGGACGAACCTATGACAGCGACCGGCGTTTTCTGACTCACGAATCGAATACCGTTAGAAGCTGCTTTTACATACTAAAAAATGCTGTATATGATTATTAAATACCTGTCAGAAAAAACCCGTATAATTCTTTGTAAAGCATCTATTTTGTATAGGAATTAATAGATTCCCAGACAAACACAACAACTATATGGCCCCAAAGTGAGCAAAGCTTGTGTTATGGATGACCGTACAGTAAACTAAAGGGCAACCCGAGTACAAAACGTGTGTTGTCATTTTTGCTGTGATGTAACACCGCGAAGACATGTATCCCTCCTCATAATACTCAGTATAATAATAGGAGCTTTGCTGCTCTTATGCTTGACTTTATGTTATTAGAAACATCGAATTCGATAATCAATAAAAAAAAAATTATATTTGACACAATAGATAGTTGCCAGGTTAAGACATCTACGGTGCCGCTCACAAATCTGATGACTTTACTAGATGCTTCAGAAACCTAACAGCTTAACAGGTTAATGATCATTTATGAACGTAAAAATAGGGTAAACAAAATAATTCAAAAAATCGCAAAGGGCTAAATAAAACAATCACTGATTTACAAAGCTTTTTGTTTATTTATACACAAAAGCGACGTTTGTGGTCCGCATGTTTATAATACTTTACAAAATAATACTGAAAATGAAACAGAACTTTCTTTATTTGTCAACAGAGTTGTAGTCAAAGTCATCAAGAACATTTTTAACAGTAACGATATAAGTACACAATGTCTAATATTAACGAATACATCGATATATATATATATATTATTATGATAGTTTGCCATAAAATTAATTAAATAACAAGATAATGGACACTAGACGCAGAGAGAGGCCCGTGAAACACGCGGCAACCATTACAATTCCATATCCGAACAAGTTGCAATTATTACGTGATATAACGATATGCACTCCGTACAATTAGTTAGCGATCGTAGATTGTAACTTGGCTAGACCCGCAGAGATTGCTGAATCGTTTTAAAATGTGATAATATCTTAAATAAACTCGCACCTCTCGTCCATAGTTATTTGTACTTTTTGTATTTACTAATACTCGTTACTTAAACGCAAATTAACTTTTTGTATCATAACAATATAGAACTGATAATTTTTTTCACATCAATATCGACACAATATATTAATTTGTATGATATAGATATTTTAATTCATGTTTTTTCAACAAACTTCGACTGTTTGTTTCGTAATTCCGGGGCGAGTAACTTGCGTTGATATACTACTTAGGGCTGATTTTCAATCGTCAGATAAGTTTTATCTGTAGCATAACTTAGACGCTTGACAACATTTTCCATAAATATTATGTCAAATTCTCAAATTATTATTCCGGCAAAATTTATTTGAGCATTGAAAAATCAGCCCTAAGTCATTTAGTTAGTACATTAATATTTTAAACTTTTACTGGATATCCTAACTCATTAATCTGCTATTTTAAAATAGATAAACATCTACCGCATATAATATATTAGTTTATTTTAAGCAGATGGTAAATTGATATTCATGTTATATGAAATCCCTAATTGAAATAAGGATGCAATCGCTGACCAGACCAAGCACATAATATTTTGCAGATGCAGCTTTTTAATTGACCGTCTTCAACAAGTAATATAATCTACTAAGCTTAATCTGTACTTATTTACAAAATATTTCCTATATATTTACAATAATAAATATAAACATAAGTATCAGAAAACTCAGTCTATATGTTGTTTTAGTTTATCCTCGTTTCTACTTCGAATTGTAAGGTTTTTATTTATTTATAAATAACCACAGGTTTAAACAAAGTTTCCATTTAATTATACAGTGTTATAACTAAGAATAATAATGCTTTCGTACGTGGCTTTGCTATCGACAATAATTATTTAATCTGATATCATCTAATTTAACGTATATTTTATTGAATTATACATAAATGACATAAAAGTTGCAAACAGAGTTTAAGATTCTTTTCTCAAAATTAATATTTAATTGGTTTTTTTCTTATGAAGTTATAGAAATGTACAATTAAATTGGCGACTTGACCTTACAGCCCAATGTGACTGCGTAACGTAACTAGTTATCAAAGAAGTGGGACCTTCCATGAGCACGCTATCTCGCTTATGAGCTTTAAGCATCAAACCTCGTGTTGTTACTTTTCTCAGATTGTTGACCCTTCGTGCAGCAAGGTATAGTGCATGCCACTCACGACGTCTCGCTCCACAAATTTTTGGGCCATAGTCGCAACTTCGATTAAAGTTTACAGACCAAAAAAGGTCACTCACTTTATCCCACGCTACATTATTCTTACCGTGTCTTCAATTTGAAGACATTACTTAGATACATTTAAGGAGACGACTAAAAGAGAAACCAATTAATTACATGAAATATGGCTGGAGTTATTCTATCTGTATATGAAATATGATCCGTAGTTATTTAAAAATTTGTAATTAAAATAAATGCTTTAATTTTTTGTTTAATTCGGGCTAATGGATGACGCACTATTATTATTATTGTAATGGAATTATTTATAGGAACACTGTACAAATATTTTTATGCATTCTTGGAAATATTGACTGACATGAATTAAAAAGCCATAATAATTATAAAATTCATAATCAATAATTCCCTCAATTGAAAGACAGAAGATTCATAAAATGGTTATTTTTCGAAATTGCTTCATTCATTTTGAAACACAATATTATTAGAAATACTGTTGTACTGATTTTTTTTAAGAATTCAATAATTCAAGACGTGGAAATATGAAGAAACAAAATAATTCTAATGATAAGATAACTCTTCATGTTTTAGTATTTTTCTATCCGAAAGACAAACGAAACTTTATACAAAGAAACTCTAAGAGGCAATATAAATATATAGGAGATCATAGTTGTTCACTTAAATAAAATAAAATAGCGAAACAATATCGAAAACTAAAACATATCATTTTGGGGTTTTAGAAACGCAGGGTGCGAATTAAGTCCATGTAAGATTTATTTCAAACCAGATAAGTAAACTCGCGAACAATCCATTAGCAAACTTTGACAAATTTGTATTTCTTAATAAGCCGTACACATCACTAACTTCAATTGAATATTAACCACGGATATATTATTTATGAGTGGTAAATAAGCGCTTATTTGTTTCATAGTTCGAATCCGTAGTACAAATAAGTACCACAGTTACAAATGATATTGTATTTTCATCAGTTGTAATTTAACTATACATTCACATAATACCTAACATATTGGTATAACTATATTGGGAACTGTCACCTTATTACTGCGTACTATCATTACTTGATAAATTAATTCCTTAGGTTAATTCATATAATTGAAATTGACAACTTAATCACTTTATTCAATGTGTAGTTGCCAGAAATTCAATATTGAGATGTCATTTACAAATAATAATTACCAATGTGTCTTCCAGATCAAAGCGATTTATAGTAAATTCTACACCATAATTTTCTAATTTAAAGCTTACAATTACACAAAGGATAAGGAACATCTACCATATAATACAGACATTGTTATTATTAACGAAGACATCGAAAATATGAAGGAAAATTTATGTCTTGAAACTCCAGCGTTACCGTAGAAATCTTGTAATCGGAAATCTGAAAAGGTTTTTCTAATTAGCTCGACAAAAACTTTTGTTTAAAAATATAGTATCAAAAAAAACTCTAGCGAATAACTCCTCTTTATTTTTTAACTTATTTAAGGTTGAAATGTTCTGTCACTGGCAATGTGATTCAAAAGTATTAGAAAAATGTCCTTTTTTTTTTAAAGAAAGCAATTTAAAATTAATAATTACCTTGAGTTTCGAATGGAGTGCTTTCCGAGGACATGCCTGCCACAATGTTGAGTCTCTGCACAGCTGTCAAATACATACGATTAATTAAAACTTTGGAAAAGTATATATTTTTAATAAGAAATAAGAAAAATACTATGCCCACCATTTCTGCTGTTTGTCACTGGTCTCGGTAAAGCTGCAAAAAGAAGAATAAAAATTATGAGTAAAAAAGAAGACTAAAGACTAACTATATGGCGAAAAGATTGAGTCGAAAATTCTGCACACACAACAAAAAAATGGAGATTTGTCGGTCCTGGCAGCCAAACCATTATATCGATCTGGCAGTTGAAAACTGATGATGTTACACAATTTTTGAGATACGACGTCGTTACAACTGTAAGTACCTACGCAAATAAAAGGTGAAATTGTCGATACAATACTTGTTGGTAATTGAACCTATTAAAATACCTTTTGGTTGAGAGTCATTGTCGAACGGGTGTTAATGATCAATGAAATATTAGCGGGCCATCCATTGAATTTGTTTCTCATTAAATGTTTGAATTACTATCGACACGTATTATACATATAATGATTGGAAGACACAATTGCTGTGTACCTAGTTATCAAAAAAATCTGGTTTCAATGGTATCTTAGAACTTGTCACATTGCCAAGAAATTATACGGTAACTAGCGTAGCAATGTTCTCTCTCCCAAATGTACTGCTCAATAAACCGTTGTATAAATAAAAAAATGAAAAAAAAATCTTGCACTGGATGGCACGCTGACCTTTAACAACAACTTTCTGTACTACTCGTTCTAAGTTCAAGTAAGTAAACTCACGGTAAACTTTAATAGTTCCTTCCGTGTCTCCCAAGGAATTCTTCGATATACATTTGTAAGTGCCGTAGTCAGAGTTGGTCACCTTCTTGATCGGTAATCGAAGCACTGACCGATGCAAGCCTTCCACTTTCAATGGTTCTAAAGATCCACCTTGAAAAATATTATGGCAAATATAAACTTTACTTATTTAATTAATGTGAAAATGTTTATTTATTCACGTGATATTCAATATATAATATACTTTTTGAACTGGGATTCTTAAACATGGTATACAAATTTAATAAATACATAAATTCCCAGTCAAACACAGCAACTGTATGTACCATAAGTAAGCAGAGCTTGTATTATGGATAACCTTACAGCGAATATGTTTAAATAACACATATACACACATACATATATAAATAAAAACAACCATAACCCGAAAACAAACATCTGTGCTTATAACACAAATGTGCAGTAATATGGGTTATCAACTTTTCAAGGCTATCCTATTGCTCTATACACACAAATGCCACAACCTTAATAAAAGCCAAAGAGCTAAAAATATAATTAAAAATTCATGTATTTCAGAATGTACTTTTCAAGACTTTTCCGCGGCCTACTCACCAACAGGAACAATTTCTCCCGTGTCCCTACTCCAGTAGCTCACTGGCTTGGGATGGCCCTCCGTCTCACACTCTAAGACTAGGTTCGAGTTCAAAGCCGCCCCAACCAGCTGGTTGCGGATTATTATCACTGGTGGAACTGTTGAGGTACGAAACGTATTAAGGAAGCTTTTATAAAAAGGAATACTTATTTTAAATTTTCTTCTTAAAGAAGAATGGCTGAAGTCGATGTATTTTCAAAAACACCCAAATACTTGGCATTCCATGAAGTGAATACTAAGCTTGTTATCCTCTAATAAAGCTTAAATGAACATTTAATGATAAGATATTCATAAAAGTTGAGGATAAAAAGATTATTCAAAAACCTAACCTCAAAACGGGGCGTAATGAGTGACACCTTGGTAAAATAAATAGGTTATTGGAATACTGAGAGTAAGGAAATTATTCTTACTCGGTGATTGACAAATACTTTATTTGGTACTAACAAACAACACATTGTAGGTAAAGTTTTTTGTTTTGGCGTTTAGTTTTAGTAAAAAATAAATAAATGAAATCATGTTCACCTAATTTTTACTTTTATCACTTACGTTCACTTAATTCTTTCATAACAATGCATAAACTTGAACCTTATAAGCCCATTATGAGCTTTAAATTCTATATAAAAATATTTTGAAACGCCCAGTGTTTAAGGACTAAATTAGATGGTTCTGAAGTTTGCAATTTTTCTTTTGAGGTTGTTGGTTTGGTGGTTTATTTGAACCGAAAAAGTTTGCGATTTAACGTCTTATTATAATCTAAATAGTCATTCTAGGTCTATTTTTATATGATATCGAAAAGGTGGAATAGATTTTCAGTCAATACTGTAAAATGTATGTCCTTACCCTTTCTTACTCACAATAATATAATAACAATAATTTATTTCGGACACTTGATCCATATAAAGAGTTCGTAACAATTTTTTTATTTTATTTTACATTACATTGTAGGTGGCAACTATTCCAATGTTTTATTATAGAGCTATCTACCTTTTCCTTTAATACTAGTAGAATAAACTAATATAATTAATCTAGTATAAAAACATTTATTATCTTTAACAAGCAAATTTTTATATATGTACGATAATAAATATCTGACTCATTTCATCAATATTTATCTAGATCAGAATTTAAATCTTTAAAATAAAAGGCCCCAGGTATTGATTACAATATTCTAGGTTTTTTCAATTACACGCGGGATTAAATTTTATTTACAAAAAACCGACGAATTGCGCAAGATAAACAGTAAATTTACTGTACTCACATTCAATAATTAGCATGATTCTCTTGCTGACGGTGGGGGGTACTCCATTGGACGCGATGCAGAAGTAAGCTCCGGCGTGCTGTCGCGTCACGCGACTGATGTTCAGCACCGAGCCTTCTACTGATGTTACTGTGGATGGAGATGTATTATGAATATTAAAAAATATATAATATTAAAAAGAGTTTTGTATCCGTTTGTTCGGACAAAAAACGTCCACTGCAGGACACAATATTTCCACACCGATCGATCGTGTGCGGCCAGCCTTTTTACTTATCAGGATGGTCTAACTAAAGTATCATTGTTAAAACTTTTATTTACAATACTTTTTGCCGGATTTAAGACCAAGTTTTGCGAAATTTCATGATTATTGAAAAGTTTACAATGGCAAGAATTACAACGATGATTATTTTGAATAGCTCTCATTTGATGGCCAATGTACAACTGCAAAGCTCCTAAAACTAGGATAAGACGCGACCGAACTAACACCTACCTACAGTCTTATACATACACTACACTACAATAACCAATACTGAAATTATAAGTTCTGGACTATAAAAGTAGACATAAGTCAGTTTATTAGTTTATGAGTGATTGTGGCGGACTAGTTGATGAACTTGGAGGTCATAAATTTCGAACTCTCATAGTTGCCAAGCAGCCTATCTGCGTAGACATATTCCTTTTTTTATATCGTATCGAACACGCGTTTGTATTCCATCTCACCTGATGGCTAAGAGGTGCCTATATAGTCTACTTTTGAACATTTCAGGACTAGGAAAAAAGTACGTTGGTGGCTCATTCCACATTTTGGCGGTGCGAATCTCCTAGAACATGTATTCAAGCTGGCTTGGCTGCCACCGACGTGGAAAGTGTTGAGCTTAGAAAACATTAAGGTCATGGTTATATTTTTCAGATTTTTGGCGTTGAGACTATGGGGTCCTGGGCTCGGGGTGCTCGTGGCTTTTAGCATGAAACTTTGCTTATTATATACTTATTTTGCTCAACTTTTATACAACGCGTTAACTGCGCCAGCCTTTTGGCCACTTTGTTTCATGGGTAAAATAATTGAAGTAGTACATTTTATTTGATATTAACTTTTGTTGCTTGTTTTCATTTTTTTTGATTGTTAATTTGTATGATATTGTCAATATTCTGTGTAAATTACAAATTCTAGTATATAAGAAATGAAAATATTTGAAGAAAAGTTGGATAATATCTCAAATTTCATTTGTCTCGCATTATAAATCAATTAAATAAAAATAATATTTAAAATCTGAAAACGAAAATCTTTCACATCTGCTAAGATTCCATAGAAATAAAAATAGATTACATAAAATATACAGAAAAATGTACTTAATAATACATTTAATTTGAAACACCTACTTAAAAAACATCAAATGAAATACCCAGAAAACTTGCCCATGGTTAGGTTTGCGCAAACTCCCATTCCCGTCTCAATAACCTATTACGCTGCCTTACCCATTTAGTTTAGAAATATCCTTTCTTATTTTTTCTACATCTTATTGTGTACATCTTAAAGATAAACTGTTACAAAATCTTCAGCTTCATACTTTACATAGATAAATAAACTGCCACCCAAACCTTGTATCCCATCAGCCACAGGAATTGGTCTTGAATGTTCTCGGCGCCAAGTGACCTGCGGATGAGGTGAACCTGTCACGGAGCAGGTAAGACTGATCGAAGCTCCTTCTCGGATGGTCTGGTCCGTGCTGGTGCCGCGATCTAAGATGTCTGGTGGTACTGTGGGATTGATAAGAAGGTTAGTTTCTGGGTTAATGTTGGAGAAGTGAAATGAGTGCGAAGCATAAACGAAAATTTCAAGGCGGAATATTGATGATGTAATCGCCATTAACTTTAACAATAATTTTATTTAGACAATATTGGCGTAGTAACTATAAAATTACTTTGCTACTTGTACGAAACATGAAAGTACAGGATATTCCTGCAATTAGTAAAAGCACCTCCATCTCTCCACTAACAAACTCTGCAGTGTTAATGATATAATGGTCTACAGCACAATAACACACTAACGAATTTGAGTTGCGAAAGTAACAAATGTTTTAATGATTGCAATGGATTTTTGCCAACCAACCCGGTCGATGTAGCAGATACGTTAAAACGATGAACCACTTAGAAGTGGTCATGTTCTTCGAGGAGTTCTGCTAAGTACCAATTTATATGTATAATATTAGATTTTTTGTTCATATATTATACATGTCAAATTTACTATTACGTAATTATTATTAAACACAATACGATTCACGGAGAATTGTATTAATCATGTTCATAAGTTAAGTGGGACTAATCTCAAATAATATGTAAATAGTTATATATTATCATTTCTATTTACGTCCATAAAACCACAAATGAATAATTTCAATAAACGGCTTATGTATTTTTGTGACAAAACGTGACACTTTGCTATAAAATACGTAGATACAATTCATTGAGAAAATGGTTTTCTTCTTATTTTGAAACACGCATTAAGCATGACGCATTGGTACGTTGGCTTACTTAAGATTTGTGTCTTTCAATAATTATAATTAATGCTTTCAAGGAACAAAAAAGTAATATATTTTGAGGTTTTTCCTTTGCATTGTTATTATATGACGTGCTAGCGTTATCTAGCGTGGTTGGTCCAAGCTCGATAGTTTGCGTGTAACATGCCCATTTTCGTCGACAAAGTAAGAAAGAGAAAAGAAAAGTACACAAATAAAGGCAAGGTTGCAAATAAAGAGTGTCCTAGATAATCTCAATCAGAAAACTAGTGATTTGAAAGAGTCAAAAGAAAAAAGCGTCTAATAAGATAAAAGTGTTAACCTTAAATTTTGTTATTATTTTCAATTTTGTAATATGATTAGCTTTTAGGTACCGTACATATGTTTACAATTATTTTATGAAACGCCAGCATTACTTTATAAAATAAAAATAATTTTTTGATCGATTGCTGATAGTTGATATATAAAAAATATCATAAAATACTAAGTATTGTTATTTGCTGTTTAATGACATTGAGATATTTTAGTTAAGAAATCATAAAATGACATCATTTTAAACTTCGAGTCATAGTTAACTTTTGTTTCCAATGTTTTAACTGTCTCCACTTGTTCCATCTCCTATGTCCCCCTTAAAGTTGATTCCTTGGACACTGTGTGTAATTAGTTTAAATCTGAAAAATATTTATAGGCTTCGTTAAAATGTATTGTTATTATTAAAACATATACACCGCATTTTACTCGACACGAGCTGAAATCGTTCCCGTGCATAAATAACTCAGACTGTCACTTAATTCGTACAGTTAAAATGATGGAGTGGCAAAGTACAGTTATATCACCACTGCACATTTACATAATCTATGATAATTCTCCATTAACCTAGATAAAAATATTTTTATAAAATAGTTCAGTCTACGTTTGACGGATATACCTATTTACTAATTTTTCTTTTTATACCGATATTTTGAACGTGTAAATGCGGAAAGCATATCTTCAGTTGTGGTGGTTCATTACACAGTTTTTCTTGGAAGTGCTTATTTCAGTTTCCTAGTTTATTATGGGAGAATTTTTAAAGGAAACGAATAACTTCTACATAAAAATTTGTTAGGACGGCCTACTGGCTTAAGTTTTAAACCCTACTGGGTTTTAAACCTTGACTAAATATCAATACTACTGGTTACATACAAATATATAAGACATATATTTACAAATTTTTGGTTTGTAAAATTTTTTATGTTACTTTTCTGAAGATTTTAGGAAGAAAATTTTGCTGAATAATCAGTCTCAGAACAGAAATAATTATCTGCCAAATTCTTATTTAATTATATTATGTTTAGCATAATTGGAAGAAGAGGTAATCCAAAATTGAAAATCTCAAAATAAACAAACGAATTGGAACCGAAACCGTATCAACAGTTTTCAGTTTTCAATGCAAAACGATACTCTAATTAGTTCCTAGTAATTATACTTGTAACACAAACATGGGAACAAAACTTAGCAAAGCTTTGCCCACTGGGTTATTATTAGAATATCATTAGATATAGCCTAAAACAATATACATTTGTGATCCTGTATTTACTTTTTACCTTTCTGTAGATATTCAGATCAAAATATCATGTATCTCAATGACATTAAAGATTATATAAAATACTCAGACTCTATCATATATGCAGATGACCTAATAATAAACAAGAATGTACATGATTGTACACTTCTTCAAAAAGAGCTTCTGTCTCTAGAAAACTATTGCTCATACAATCTATTTACCTTAGTTTCAGTAAATGTAAAATTATATCTTTCACAAGAAAAGGAAACAAGTAAATTACAAGTAAATATAATTACACTTGAAAACGTTTATAGCATTAGATACCTTGGCGTAACACTAGACTCGAAATTAATATTTGATATTCACATCAACAGTATTGTCAGCAAAGCTTTGAGAGTTTTTGGGTTTATATCTAGATTGGCTACCGTTTTCAGAAAACCCTCCACTTACTTATATCTTTTCAATGCACTAATTAGACCAATTCATGAGTGTGCCGTTGTAATATGGGATCCTTATTATAACAAATATATAAACATTATTGAGCTTGTACAAAAAAAGTTTTTGAAGATGACAAGTTCTAGATGCCAACATCAATATGGTGAATACAACAGTTTGCTTAAGAAATTTAATTAGCTCTCACTTGAACAACGTAGAATTCAATTAACACAATTAACTTTATATAGTATTATTCGTATTAAATTTTACCGTCCTGAACTTACTAACAATTTAGTTTTCGTATGTTGGTGACAAGTATAAGAAAAAAGCGTTTACTTGCTACAATTTTTTGTAGGACCAATACGGGCAGACGTTAACCTATTTTAGAATGTGTGAAAGATATAATGAGCTGTTTACAGATTTAGACATTTTTTATAGTAACATAAACATATAATAATACATTGTAACTACACAACTACATTGAAAGAACATGAAGTTCATGTTATTTAATTAATATGTAAAAAGAAACAAGAAACAAAAATAAAAATATAGTACAAAGTGTGTTTAATTTTTAAATTAAACAATAAGTATTTATTATATTTAACTTAAAGGTTAATATTAATTACATTGTATTATAATTATGTAATATAATAACTAAAAACGTCATATTAAATATATATAATAGGTCTTTACCTATGAAACTGCCGTTTTGCCGTACTGGCCATTTCAAATGAAAATATTTTTTTTTGACTGATAATTCTAATTTCAAATTAATTTTATTTGACAAACATGGAATTCTTTTTCTAAAATCGTCATTTGTTTAATAGTTAGTGTTTTGTTTTCAACGCATTCGAACATTTTTCGTCATCATGGATAAGTTAAAAATTCGAGTAATTATGGAGTATGAGTACCGTCGTGGCAGCAAAGCGGCACAAGCGGCACGCAACATCAACGACGTTTACGGAGCGAACACTACAAACGAACGCACCACCCGTTATTGGTTTACCCGCTTCCGTTCTGGAAATTTTGACAAGAAAAATGAACCCCGTGGTCGGCCGAAAACTTTGGTTGACAATGACGAATTAAAGGCAATTGTGGAAGCTGATGAAACTCAATCCACGGCTGAATTAGCAGCAGCTTTCGACGCTAGCATCAAAACAATATTGGTCCATTTGCGTCAAATTGGCAAGGTAAAAAAGCTTGACAAATGGGTACCCCACGAACTCAATGACCGCCAGCGCGAAGTACGCGTGGAGACGTGCCTTGCACTGCTCAGCAGGCATACAAATGAAGGAATTCTGAACCGCATTGTTACTTGTGACGAGAAATGGATCCTGTTTGACAATCGTAAGCGCTCAGCAAGTTGGTTGGACCCTGGTTCAACACCCAAACAATGCCCTAAACGAAAACTTACCCCAAGAAAAGTGATGGTCACTGTTTCGTGGTCTAACGCGGGCGTAATTCATCACAGCTTCATGCCAAACGGGACAAGCATTACTGCAGATGTGTACTGTGAAGAACTGAACACAATGATGGAGAAGCTCGCACGTCTCCAACCGGCTTTGGTCAATCGTTCGGCTCCACTGCTCCTGCACGACAACGCGCGACCTCATACTGCACAGCAGACGGTCTCCAAGCTACAAGAGTTGGGGTTGGAAGTTCTCCGTCATCCGCCGTACTCACCAGACCTTGCGCCTACAGACTTCTACTTTTTCCAGAATTTGGATAACTTCTTGGCGGGAAAAAAATTCAATACCCGAGAGGCAGTACAAAATGCCTTTGAAGAATTTATTGCCTCCCGTCCAGCTGATTTCTTCAAGAAAGGCATCAATAAGCTACCAATGCGTTGGCAAAGATGCATTGATTGCATGGGTGATTATTTTGATTAATAGAAATAAAAAATATATAAAAAAATTACGCTTCATTTATTTCGTGAAAAACGGCAATTTCATAGGTAAAGATATATATATATATATATTATATATATATATATATATATATACATATACATATATCGTTTATAGTTGTTTACACTATGGAGTCGTAGTGACGTTGGAAAGGGTTGAGTTCAAAATGTTCGTGTCGTCGGCCACTAATGTTTCAGTAATTAGTAGTTATTTGTTAATAGTTATAATTATTTTTATTATAATAATCAATAAGGTTAATACCATGTTTTATAATCACTTGAGCTAAATACTAATTAGTTTTTTTATTTTTAGTGTTAAAATAGCCACCATTAGAGTAAACTTATAATAACTATACTATATTGCACCACAAATTCTTTAATCTAAAAATATTTGTTACTTCATTTAATAAGGAAAAATAGGAAAAATAAACAATTTACTACTAATTAATTATTTATTGTGTTAGTTTGCTATCTCATTAGTAAGCAGACTGCATTCATTTGTTGCACAAAAACAGAGCGAATGTTTTTTTTATTGAGGGTTGCCGATCAAAGAAAGTAATTTCGCACATAAACCCAAGCAAATAAAAAGCGTAAAAATTAAATATTTGACTATAAAGCTGACATAAATATATTTTTAGTGATATTATTTAATATTTTATGATTTCGACATTTTTTCAAGTAATTTATTCAACTGAATATCTTTGTCATCTATTTTAAATCATAAAGATTACCTCAAGTATTTTTTTTGCATAATGATTAACCTATAGTTCGAGAACCTTGTCTGTGTCGGTAAAGATGCACGCAGTTACGTATTCCTTGATTTGCTTTTATGTCTTTTAAATATTTATATATATAATTTGGTTCTGACTTTTATTTTAGTAATTATTATAAAATGTTATAAAAATTAAGGGATAGTCATTTTTTGCGTAAAGTACTGAAACAAAAAGCTTATTGAGGGCCTGGAATGAACTCAACTATTTGCATTTGAGGAGTAAAAGTAGCTATTGTTTGATATTACTTTTTATTTAATTAAACATGAGGTAATCACAAACAGTAATGTACATATTTTTTACAGTTGTATATAAATATATATATAATGAATATATACATAATTTAATGAATTTACGAGATTCTAACCACGATTTTCGATTTTTATTTCGCGCGTCCGATATTTCGATGCTGTTGCAAGAAATGCTACATCGCGGACTGGCAGACTACCCTCCTTCTCGTTTTTTTTGATCTGCTACTACTGGAACTCACATTTTTGTCGTTTTTGCAATACACGCTCACCGTATCACTGGGTTTTTGACCGAACACACCACGATTGTTGTTTTTTCGTTTCATGAATGTCCTAACCACTGGGTTCCACGTACTAGATAATTTAAAACCGTCTTCTCGATTAAAGTTATTTTCGCACTTTTTTATTTTTAAGGCTTTTTTAACGAGTCGCGGTATGTAGTGTCGTTCCGTAGCTAAAATCCGAGTATTATAGAACTCAATCCAATGGTTAGGGCCTGATTCTAGCATGTGCGGCGATGGCTGACTTGTTTGTGTCTGAGTTTTATATGGCTTTTATGTTCCTTAAGACGGCAAGAAATGGTTCCTTTCGTCTGTCCAATGTAGGAGCTGCCACAGCTGCAGTCAATTTTATAAACGCCCGGTGTCTCAAGCGGTATGTGATCTTTCGGTAAGCGCAGACACTGATTGATTTTCTTATAAGGAGTGAAAATCGTGTCAATAGAGTATTTATTTAATATTCTTCCTATTTTATCTGTTACTCCTTTTAAGTATGGCATGAAGGAGGGCTGACGCTTCACCTTGGGTGTATTTGGTTTGGTTCTCGTGTTGCGTTTTATATTTGACACCTTCACGTTGTAGCCATTTTTAGTTAAAACTCGTTGTACATGCTGTAGTTCGCCTTGAACATGATCCTTATCGCATAGATCGTAAGCGCGATTGGTGAGTGATGAGACTACTGCATTGAGATGACGGTAGTGGTGATCAGAGGATGCGTGAAGGTATCTGTTAATGTGTGTTGGTTTTCTGTATACTGAGTAGTTTAAATAGCCATCACTCTTGATCGTTAGCTTTATATCCAAGAACGCCAAAGATCTTTTATTTTCAAGTTCTATAGTAAAGTGCATTTTATGGTTTACAATATTAATGTGGTTCAAGAACAACTCAACTTCCGGTGGCCCACCTTCCAAAATGCAAAAAACGTCATCAACATACCTTTTCCACAAGCTGACACAAACTGGAGATGTACTCAAGGCTAAGTTCTCGATATGATCCATCCAAAAGTTCGCGATTACTGGACCTACTGGACTTCCCATCGATATTCCAGTAGACAGCATCATAACAAGTATAGGAGATGTTATATACAAAAACAAATTGCCAGCACCGGACGCCGAATCACTTAGACAGGATATTGCTACCACATTACGACAGGCCAAAATACCTAAAAGTAATATCTCGCCATAAGAAAGAGCTGCTTTAAAAAGTCTTCGTGCCGACGAAAGTGTTATGGTATTAAAAGCTGATAAAGGCAATTCGACTGTTGTTATTGATGCAGTGGAATATGACACAAAGATACGATCGTTATTAAGTGATGAAACAACGTACAAAATGGTAAAATATAACCCCACAGCTAGAACATCTCGCCAAACCACTTCATTAATCAAAGAATGCCAATCTATTTTACCCGATGATGTGTATAAACATCTACTGAGACCTCGTATATTTCAACCACCAAAAATATACGGACTCCCTAAGGTCCACAAACAGAATGTTCCTGTACGACCAATTGTTAGCCAAATAAATTCGCCCACTTACGACCTCGCGCAGCATGTCTCAGGAATTCTACAAACACTGGTTGGTCACACGTCATCATTTATTAAAGATTCTCGCCATTTTATTGAAATCATAAAGGACACAAAAATTAAAGACACCGAAACAATGGTAAGTTATGATTTTGAATCGTTGTTTACCAATGTGCCCCTTAAATAATGTTTAGAGTTTGTAAAAACTAAGATGCAAGACAGTCAAATCCCGTCACAATACTTCAAGCTAATAGAACACTGCTTAACTTCAAGCTAATCACCTATCTACAAGGGCGAGTTCTTTCTGCAGATTGATGGTGTAGCGATGAGAAGTCCAGTACCTCCTGTAATCGCGAACTTGTGGATGGAACATATCGAGAACTTAGCCTTGAGTACATCTCCAGTTTGTGTCAGCTTGTGGAAAAGGCATGTTGATGACGTTTCTTGCATTTTGGAGTTGCAAGTTGAGTTGTTCTTGAACCACATCAATAGTGTAAACCATAAAATGCGCTTTACTATAGAACTTGAAAATAAAAGATCTTTGGTGTTCTTGGATATAAAGCTAACGATCAAGAGTGATGGCTATTTAAACTACTCAGTATACAGAAAACCAACACACACTGACAGATACCTTCACGCATCCTCTCATCACCACCCCCGTCATCTCAATGCAGTAGTCTCATCACTTACCAATCGCGCTTACGATCTTTGCGATAAGGATCATGTTCAGGGCAAACTACAGCATGCACAACAAGTTTCAATTAAAAATGGCTACAACGTGAAGGTGTCAATATAAAACGCAACACGGGAACCAAACCAAATACACCCAAAGTGAAGCGTCAGCCCTCCTTCATGCCATACTTAAAAGGAGTAACAGATAAAATAGGAAGAATATTAAATAAATATTCTATTGACACGACTTTCACTCCTTATAAGAAAATCAATCAGTGTCTGCGCTCAACGTAAGATCACATACCGCTTGAGACACCGGGTGTTTATAAAATTGACTGCATCTGTGGCAGCTCCTACATTGGCCAGACGAAAGGAACCATTTCTTGCCGTCTTAAGGAACATATAAAAGCCATAAAAAACTCAGACAAAAACAAGTCAGCCATCGCCGAACATTTGCTAGAATCCGGCCCTAACCATTGGATTGAGTTCTATAATACTCGGATTTTATATACGGAACGACACTACATACCACGACTCGTTAAAGAAGCCTTAGAAATAAATATTGCGAAAATAACTCTAATCGAGAAGACGGTTTTAAATTATCTAGTACGTGGAACCCAGTGGTTAGGACATTCATGAAACGAAAAAACAACAATCGTGGTGTGATCGGTCAAAAACCCAGTGATACGATGTGCGTGTATTGCAAAAACGACAAAAATGTGAGTTCCAGTAGTAGCACATCAAAACGAACGAAAAGGAGGGTAGATCGATTTATCTGCCTCTACCTACATCTGCCAGTCCACAATGTAGCAGTTCTTGCAACAGCATCGAAATATCGGACGCGCGAAATAAAAATCGAAAGAAGAATCCCGTAAATTCATTAATTATATATATATATATATATATATATATATATATATATATATATGTATATATATTTATATACAACTGTAAAAAAATTATGTACATTACTGTTTGTCATTACCTCATGTTTAATTAAATAAAAAGTAATATCAAAAATATCTACTTTTACTCCTTAAATACAAATTTCCAACGTCGCTACGACAGTTAAGTCACTAATTCCGAATCATGTACTAAAATTATAGCAAAAATCTCATTCACGTCTGGTTGGAAAAAGTTCTAAAAACTTTGATAAAAAATTCGACTTCAGACCTCTTTAAAACTCTTGTAAACTGAGTTTTTACTATTCATTATATAAATAAAACACTTTGTAACCGGATTTTATCACATTAAATTAAATTTTTATATTTGAACTCGACGTTTCGATACCTTTACAGATACCTATATATGTTAACTAGGCTAGGTAACAGAATGGTTACATGATTTTAAATCATAACACACTGTTAATTACAAAATTCTTCCAAAAAATCAAATTTAAAATATGTGACAATTTAATTAAATGGTAGCCCTCAAATTTTTCATCAAAAGTTATTAATTTTAGGGATTTATCATAATATAATAATTTATAGTGTTTATTTTTAATACTTTAATTGTTTTTTCTTAACTGACTTTAAAAGCAAATATAAATTTATTATTATTATTTTTCTGAACCGATTTTGGGTTTATTTTTCATGCGCTCCATTTTAATTTTGTGGGTGGGCTGGACTTCAAAGGGTACCGTCCATGGAACTCGGGAAATTTAATAGAAAATGTAATGTCATTGACGCTATGTTAAGTTTGTGATAGTAAAACATGACAGGTGCATAAGTTTGACCAAGAATATTCAGGATTGGACAATAACGCAAATAACAACAGGGCACCTCAATGTTAAACAGCAAGTTTTTAAATTGAGTAATTTATAACTAATGTAGGACTAATGCTGATAAATTACTCAATTTATAAACTAGAATTGATAGGAATCAATTTGGGCTTATGCTGTTTATTTCGAAGAAACTAACGCGTTACATTTGGCGATGTAAGTCTGATGATGAAGAAATTTCTCGTTTTTGGGTTCATTTGATTGGTCTACACAAGCAACGCTTCGATGCTGTGTTTACGCAAAATACATGCAAACATACGTACCAACAACATCCAGGTATCCAATCTGGCTCTTCATCGGGTCCGTGTTAATCTGGCACATGTACCAGCCCCTGTCACTCTCCCTGAGTTCCCTGATGTGGAGGAACCAAGTGCGGTGGTCGCTGTGAGTGACGCCCACGCGACGGCTTCGCGATATCACGTGCGTGTGGATGGTAAGGATTGTCTGGGTGTCTACGCGGAGCCAGGCTACCTGTTGGGGAGGTGGAATAGTTAGGTTCTAAAAAGTAAATAAATATGATATATGAAAGATAACCCTAATTTAATTTAAAATAATCTTATGGACAGTATTGTAGGTGTTATATCAGAATACAATTACTCTTACAATTACAACAAAAACAAATAATAAATAAATTATTATTAGAGTTATTTATATTTAAAAAAATTTTAAACTATTTTCTTTGACAGCACTTAATAAATAAAAACAAAAATACATATACACAGATATGTATTTTCAAATATTTCTCCTTGAGACGTTTGAATGAGGGGTTTTTAATTATTACACATACCCAAAGCTATGGCTATGCATACTGATGCCCAGCAAAAGAAGGTGCTAATTTCTAAGTTTTGAGAATAATTATTTATTTTTAAAAGAAGATATTCCGGCAGTTATTCACAAACAAGACCATTTACAAATGTTAATGTTTTTTTGGAGTAGACTGTTAGTTTACAGCCCTATCGGCCTTTTAAATCTTTTTGGCTTAGGGCTGAGGGCGCTACATACGATCCGCCTAAGGACCCACAATGGTGTTCAGCACAAAATTGTGCACCAATACGCAAACTACAAGCTATCGTTAAGCTTCGATTGTCTTAAATAATTGTAACGTTAGAGAATGAAAGATCCTGCAATCTGAGCCCAGAATCCCAGTTTCTACAGCAAGAAGACGAACGTGCTCTTTAGAACAAGACGTTTTTAAAAGTTGGTTCCGTTATGAAACACATAACGCATCGTCCCACTGCCCCTGTGCTGTAGGATTTTAAGCAAAAGCTAAGCCATTTAATATTATGTTCCAGTTATTTCTAGCTTTAGCAAAGCTTTGGCTAAAACTAGAAGGACTTAAGAACCACTCTAGCAAATATCATAACAAAATAAAGCTTTAGCGATGATTTTTATAATATTTTGAATTTAAATTTTGGTAAACTTTCTAGAAGATATATATGAAACAATATTTTAGAACTTTGAGCTTGAATTTTTTATTATACCTGTTCCGTTTGTTAAAAGCTCACAGTGAGCATGGTGGTGCTTCAAAACTAATAGTTTCACGAGCATGATATGCATAGGTATGCACATGCAAGTGAAGTACCGGTTGAAGGATAGACACAGTTCTGTTGGAAGTTTCATATGAGTAGGATTACATAAAAAGTTTATCATGTGAAGTATTAAGAATCTTTTATCGGAGTAACAAGCAATTTTACCACGCTCTCGTACATCACATACTTAAAACCCTCTGTTTTATAAATATTGCTTAGCAAATCTAAACTTAGATTAAGTAATGAAATGACAAAACTTTTTTCATTCGACACAGTCGACGATTAGCAAGGGATAAAATGAGGTAATTGGTTTTAGGTATTATTAATTGAGCAAATATTTTTTTTGAATAATAATGAACAAAGTTAAAAAGCTGTTCCGTAACCAAGTAAAGCTGAATTTTAATTTCTAGTAGACCGATTCATGTCAAACATGCAGAAGTGTTGTCGTTGCAATAACAGTAGAAATAGAGACTCTGTCGGCAGTGTGAATAAGATGATATAACTAGTTATTAATGTATGACCTTATGGTTTGCTGATACAGTATTACATTTATAACTTTTACAAACAAATAAACTTATAAAATCAAGCTTGTGTTGTAAACAGGCTTCTTTAAATACTGTCAGCAGTTGAAAAGTTCCTTTACCCGGATCCAATCCTGAATGTCAAGCCGCGACAAGCCTGGATTGGAACTTAAGTAATATTCAATTTCCTAGTATAAGATAAAGTGATTCACTGATTCAATATAATCTAAGTAACTACTATTTGCAGTAAGAGCTTTAAAGCATTTGTCAGTATATTCATAATGTATATAAATCCTATTAGCATATAATCTATTACAGGGGTTGAACCTCAAAACATTTCGAATTACAACTGAAAGGAACTGTAGTATCGCCCCCGATAAAATCTTTACAATAGAATATTTCCTACCACTTATTTCTGAATACAAACTTACAAATAAACAAATCCGAGTAAACTTCTAATGACATTTTTTCATTTTTTTATTCTAGATTAAGTATAAATTGTGTCTTGTAAAAAGTCCCCGTGATAAAATATTAGAGAGAGCGAGAGTTGTCTATTTGCAACTCAGGAAATATCTTGAACTTAATAATATTTTACCTGATAGGCAGTCAGGTTTCAGAAGTGGCCGTAGCACTACGACTGCGATGTTGGAAAAAGTGGATACAATATTGGCAGAACAGAACCAGGGTCGTGGTACTTTGCTTGCTCTTCTAGACTTTTCTCGCGCCTTCGATTCAATAAATATACCTCTTGTGCTTTTAAAACTGTCCTTCTATGGTCTCAGCTGTCGAACAGTGGCTTGGTTCAGCAGTTACCTCAGCGAGCGATTTCAATGCGTAAAAGTCGAGAATCTGTTCGGTGCTCCTTCTTTTTCTGGTTTGCTTCCGGTTGAAAGGGGTGTCCCGCAAGGTTCGATCTTGGGACCGTTGCTTTTTATACTTTACACAGCTGACATCACTACTCAGATACAGCGCTGCAATTTTCACCTATATGCTGATGACACTCAGATATTTACCTCATGTCATCCACAAAATATATACTCTGCTGTGAACGCTCTGAATGAGGATCTTTCTAGAGTTGCAGATTGGGCCGAACGCAACTCTTTGGTGCTCAATCCATGTAAATCTAAATTACTGGTTGTGGGTTCCGAATTGCAGGTCAACGAAATAATTAATAAAGATCCCTGTGTAATGATTAAAGATCAAAGAATACCAAGAGTAGCTGAAGCACGTAACTTGGGCATTCTATTCGATAGTAGGTTAAAGTTCGAAAAACACATAGAGAACCTTGTCAGGTCATGTTTTTTCCGTCTTAAAGTACTGTATAACATCAGGGAGCTACTTAAAACGGATATACGTGTGCTGTTGTATGAAGCTCTGGTCTTATCGAGGCTAAATTACGCTGATTCGGTGTATTTTTCTATGGCTACGTTTGCGTCCAAGAGACTTCTGCAACAGCTCCAGAATGCTTGTTGCCGATTTTCTTTCAATGTCCCTCCTCGCACCCTCATTACACCGTATTTGCATAAAAATAACATGTTATCGATTGAGTTACGCCCAGAACTTCATTTTGCTGGCATTGTTCACCAAGTTGTGACAGCTCAAGTACTAGATACTTGTATTCAAAATTGCGATGATTCAGCTCCATAAATCCGTATGTCACGAGAGCCTCTAAGTACCTAGTGCAGACATACAAACAACAAACGTCCGCATTTTTTTTTTTGTGCTGCCGAGGCACCCTCGCGGGAGGGAGGTGGAAGATGCGTCATGCATACCGCCCGCAGGAAAATACCGTCCTCTGCGGGGGGTTATGTGGGACTCACCAGAATGGCACCTACCCACTAAAAACCACCTGTTGGCTGTAGTAAAATTTTACCTTTAGCCTTCATCGGAAGCGACACCCGTCGGGAAGATGGGCGCGCTGGCGGAAGCCCGCTAGCGGGCCTTCCGCCTGGAGTGAAAGTTGCACTGAAGTTGCTCAAAGGGACATGAGTTGGTGGCCGTTCTGGGCAGCCTCCGGTGAAGCCGGGGCTGCGCAGAGGTCGGCCGAAGTTTGACTTAGGGATCAATTCATTTAAATGAACCTATAATGAATTGAGAAGGGAACTATGCTCCGCCAGAGCGAGCAGTCGCTCTGTCGGAGAACGTGAAGCCCTAAGTTTACGGGCTAAGACTGCGATTTTATTAACATCGATATTTTTCATAGCCTCGCAGACGATACGCATATCGTCTGCTACGGAGGCTTGAGGAGTGGGTTTGTATGGGCAAGGAGCCGGGATGGGATTCGATGCGGGGCGCTGCCTCCAGTTTTCTGGAGCAGGCTTTGCAGCCGGAGGAACCTGGCTACGCAGCGACCGAAAGTTTTCCTGAGAAAGGGGCGGGGCCTGTTTGGGTGCCGCCCTCTTGGAATTGGAACGCATACAACGGGGTGCACGAGGGCAGCCCCTGTAATTTTCGGTGTGGCCGGACTGGCCACAAAGCACGCAATCGGGAGGAGAAGGAGTTTCAGGAGTGCGATTGCACTCCTTAGTGAAGTGAGGGACCATACACTTGACGCACCTGGGTGGGGCGGCGCAGTTGGCCGCCGCGTGCCCGTACAACTGGCACCGATGGCACTGGCCGGGATGACCGCGGCGATGAGGCGCCTCGATCGAGATCCCAGAGAGGCCGCATATAGTGCTAACCCCTTTCAGGATCTCCCTGGACTTGGGGACGTTGGCGAGAACCACCAAAGCGAGAGGGTGACGCCTCCCGTACTTGCTGTGCATTTTATGCACCGCGAGTGCCGGGAAGCCTTGGGACTGCAGATCCTCCAGGATAACCTCGTTCGATAATTCGAACGGGACTCCCCTGAGTACCGCTCTGATCTTACGCTCTTCTGACAGAGCATAAGTATGATAAGCATATTGCTTATCGGTGAGGAGCTTTGTTAGAGCACGAAAGTCGTCTATCGACAAGACTATGATTTTAATAGATTCACCTGAGTTGGCCGCTCGGGTGTAATGGATCTTGTGCTCATTGCACAATGTCCAAACCTCAGTCCATTTACCCTTTTCCCGAAGGAAAACGGCTGGTGGGACCTTGGCCTTGACAGAAGTTGGGGCCGGAGCGGGTGTTGAAGACACCGGGGCAGCTGGCGTTGAAGACGCCGCAGGGGGTGTAGGGACGGGAGTCGAGGGCGCCGGGGCTTGTTTCGAGCGCTTCTTAGAGCGCTTCTTAACAAGCGTAAAAGAGGGAGACTCAGCGCCAGTTGGGGTGGCGTCCGAGGATGACTCGGTCGCGGGTGCGCGCTTGCGGCGCGGAGGGGCGTCTACTTCGCACTCCATGTCACTGGAGGAAGGGGACGCGGGAGGGCCTAAGACCAGAGCAGTCTGAGGGACGGAGGTGGCCTGAGGGGCCGGTGTGATCAGTGCCATGATTAGAGGGAGAAAGGATTGCAATGTGTGAATCATATAAGGGGGGCAATGAGTGCCTTGGGCGTCGTAATCAGCGATCAGCTTATTCACAACCTCCTCGGGGCTTAGGGAAGCCATTGCAGAGGGGTTGGGGAGGGACAACAATATATAAATATATATACTATGAACCTATCAACGATGACTAACTTCCTAAAACCACCCTACACGCAGTAGGGCGGTTGGGGACGACGCGGATAACTTACTCGAACACGAAGACTCGAGGCACCTGGAACGGCGAATCCCCGTCGACGAAGCTCACGTTCCACGAAGTACGGTTAACAACCCACTATCCGCCGTGAAAACAGCGTTAGAAACTTATTACGGTAACAACCAGTGAAATTTGGGTGCTCGATTAGCGCGGGGGCGTCTGCGATCGACGTGCGCTTGAGAACGCACGCAAACCGAGACTGTGAAACGTCTGCATTTAGGGGCAGTTTCCGTTATAGGGCTACCTCGTGTTGGAATAGCCTATAATAGGAATAGGAAGAAAAGGTGGGGCCTTTACGACGTCCTCTTTTAAAGAATACTTTTGTTAAGCATTTCAAGTAGCAATTATTTAAAGGGAAGGAACAGGAAGGGCCTCATTAGGAGCCTTATAGTGGTATTCTGGAAAAATTACTTAGTTTATTGTTTATGTATTTTATTTTATTAATGTCATATTTATTGCAAATTATGTATAGTGTTTTGTTTTATATATTCATTTCATTTTTATCTGTGTATACCTAGTTCTTGTTGTTTGTTTTTCTATGTTATTTTGTTTCGTCATGGTTTAAATGAATAATTATGTATTAATAAGAGTGTACAGTGGTGACGCTACTTCTTGGCCGCAACTGAAAATCGGCGCTTTGTAGCCTTAAGCTGCTTAGCAAAGCTGAGTTTGTGTGTGCCTTTGTTTCAGCAGCACCGGCTCCCTAACTAAGTTAAGTTAATGTTTACTTTTTTTATTTCTATTTCTGTGTGCTGTTGTAACAATAAATTGATTTTTACTTTTTTTTTACTTTTACAATACTACTTACTCCAAAAAAGTTTCTGCGCACTTAGTTTAGTTTTGTGTTTGTCTATCAAATGTTATACTAATACATTCGTTTAATTTTCCTTCAGCCATTTGAGCCTGAATTGGCTTACACACTTTCACATGACTTTTATAAATCTTTTTATACCGTCGTCTGCGCCGTGTCTCTGCGTGTCTTTTAAGGAGCTTTCGTTTCCTCAAAAAAAAAAACAGTGTTGGAAAATTTTGCAGTACTTGGTGTAAATAAGGCATGTTTCCGTTAAAATTAGTGTTTTTGAATAAGGAGGTACCATACCTTGTAGGTAGAGAGGTTATGAACGGTGCAGGCCAGTATAGCCTCTCTACCTAGAGGTGCTGTCACGTTGATAATTGGGCTACTGAACCCTGGCTCATCTGAAACAGAAAGAATTTATTCATTTAGATAAACTATTAACCCACTAAATAACATAAATAGAAAAAACATACAAATTAAACAATTTGAGAAGCAAACTAATTTTAAGTTTAAAAAAACTTGGTAAAATGTATGATAAATTATTTAATTAACCTTTGGTTATAGCAGATTTTTTTGGTTATTAGAATATTGCTAAGACTACTCTCGAGCAAGACCCATTAGAAACAAAAAACCAACAATTTAAATCAAAACGAATAAAGACCGATTTTTGCAAATAGCTCCTCTTCTTCGGATATTAAACGTGTTTGTTTGCTTCTCTACATTTTATATTATTTTTCCTGAGGCTCCAAGGCTTGTATAATATGTACTTTAATAAAAGATTTCCGATACTCACTGACCTATAGACGCCTTAGGGTGTTACCTTACTAATCGATCGATCGTCGATCGATGTAGATTGGTCTAGTAAAACTATCGATTGACGTCGACTGTTCCTTTCTACCATCGATCGATGCCGTCGATCGACGATCGATCGATTGGTTTGGTTACCTAAGTCTAACTTAAAATTAGCCATAAAGGTAGTCGTAATTTTGTATGCAGATGGGTGCGGCATTCATGAAGTTGACTTTTAGGCACCACTTCGACAAACTCCCAACCATCCCAACCCGCTGGTCAATAAGTCAGCTGACTACACAGTCAACCCAGACGCAGCGGTACAAAAGCGTCCTTCAATAAGCATGGTTACATTCCACATGGATGCAAGGGTTGCCAGTAAACTCCCAAGAAATAAAGCATATCGTTCATTACTCAATATAAATATTAAAACTTTAAATTATAAAGGAAATATGTTATATTTAGGTTCGACATTAGTAAACACAACCTTTCTAAAGTTATTTTTATATGTATACTTCAGTATTTACTGTTTTAACATTTCTACAATAAAACCTTGTTTAAACCTCACCGATATATTTAACTAACTCATAGTTAAAAGTGGAATCTGTATATTAAAAAGTTTGTTATGGAATTTCGATGTGATTTTTTGAAAAAAGCGTTTGTTATTTTAATGGTTACACAGAAGGCGGGTGATACTTAAATAGTTAAAGAGTTTCTGCAAAAGTTTGCAGTATACTTATACCTAAGGTAGGTACATCATATTTTATTCTAAACCCTGTTTTTACTCATGATTTTGTTTTATTTACAAGTTATTCTTCTTCAATTAATTAGGTGTAGAGTGCAGGTCTGAAAATATCATTCTGCGAAGATCCTAATTGACGAACATACAATAAAAATTTTAAAGTAATTTAATTGATTATCATTATATTTATTTCTATCGCACACATAGCAGATCAAGGTATGTAAAAAAGGACGAGAGTGAAGCCGTTTTTATCTCCCTCCTCTAAATAGTTCCAAATGTTCAATCTATATGTAACATTGCGTTATCAATTCAGTGCCTCTCGTTACCAAGTCCTGTTCTAGGTAATTGTAACATTTTCTCTTTAATTCGCAATTTGTATTATGTCAATTCTTAAATAGTTTGACTATACGTTTCACAAATCCTTCCTCTTCAAACTTTCACCTCATTATTGTCGAGATTGCGTATACTTTAAAGTGTTTTCCCCGATCATGTTAAATGGCATTGCCTTTATCGTCATTGACATGCTACATGTTGAAAGTACAACAATAATATGATAACTTCATAGCATTTTTATATGACTGTTTTCATAGCAGATTGGTCGCGATGAAAACCAAAGTACAGTTGCTGAAATATATTTAACCAATAACAGGTTATTCGCCACAACCAAGCAAACAGTATTTTCATTAAATGGGTTTGGTGGCACGCGACATAGGAAACTAAATTATACATATTCGTTTCCAAAATTATAGGGTCAAAATAACAATAAAAACTAATTAGGGTATAAAAATGTGGCCTTTCTCTAACTAGTAATAAATCTAAATTTCAACACAGGTGAAGTAACTGAAGTATTTTCTTTTTGAGGTTTGCAGGTTAAGCATATTACTACATGACTAGCAGTTTAGTTTACATTTTTATACTTTTGTTTCGAGAATTAAAAGTAGTTTATAGATATGTGGAAAATGTAATAATTTTGCAATAAATAAACATTTTCATGCCAAAAGGAATCTGCAATGTTTTTTTCAATTATTTAATTGATCAAAAAAGCGCCATAATTCAGAGAAAACTATTGCATAATTTTTCATGTATTCTTTATATACAAGAAATTAGTCATTACAAGAAGAAGAAGAATATTACAAGAAATAAGAAAAACTTAGTATTTTGAATATATTAATGGCCTAAGAGGCCAATTATATCATAGCATGCAGTGAAATAAATCTTTATATAGGAATTTTCTACAGCGCTGCGAAAAGGTTCGTATTTGTAGGCAGCTAGCAAAAGAACAAGTATACCTAATAACGCGAACGCATATTAATGGTATAATGGCGCAAGATCACAATTAAGGAGTTTTGTTCAAAATGTGACATTTACCTTAAACACAAATTTTCAGTAAATAAGAAAAACTGATGCATGCATGAGTGAATTTATGTCATAGGTAACAAATACTTGAAAATACTTTTTTGAAAGTGGCATTTATAAAAAAAGTTAATTGTATTGAAGGTGGGCTATTTCAGAAGGCAATCTTAAATATTTCTCATTTTGATCAAATTTTTGTAAAATATCCCATTTTGTATAAGAGTTATTGTAAATTTCCCATTTTGAAAAAGAATTATTTAGAAATATCCCATTTCGATTAATTAAATTCAGAGTAGTTTAATAAAACTCAACTATATTTTGGTCAAATGAATCTTAAAAAATTTAAGCTTTGATTTTACTGACATCATCCTCTAAACTCATGCATTTATTTTGCTTATCACGATCATATTTTATTTTTCTTTATCAATTATTTTCCGGCAATCAGTAAAAGTCCTTAAGCCTATCTTCTCATTTTCTTCTTCTTTTATTATGATGATGATGATATTACGTATAATAATGAAAATGATGAAGGTGAAAATCAATAGTAAAGTGATAGCGTGACTTGAATTCACTACATAATAGTAGTTGCGTCTTCTATTCAATGCACATATCTATGAGTATTCACTGCACAATATTATATTACAATTGTACACTTAACATTTACTTACGTAAAGAAAAATAAACAATCAACGAAGAGCACTACTTGCTCCGTCGAATTGCCGCCAAAAGTCCAGCATGATCACCTCAATCTGGCAGTGAAATGACATTGACATTTGTGTATTGGATTGACATTGCGTGCGCTGACTGACATATTGCGACATTTGAAATGTTATGCATAATGTTTATGGCTTTTTTTTGTTTTTAAGCCAATGGTAATTCGGTAATATATCTAGGATTACAAAAGTTCCACTAAGCTTCATTTTGAAAATTATCTGGCTTAATATGAAAAATTACCAGTTTTGGTTAGTTTTCTAAATCTTCCACACTACTAAGATATACCTATTATGTAAAAAACTACCGATTTGATGATATGAAATGAAATGAGATATTTATTTCTCAACATTTACAATTACTTGTTCTTATTGATGTCAAATAAAACATGAAAAAGAACTGGCAAGAAACTTCACGGATATATTTTTTTCAAAATAAATTTACAGAGTGTCTTTATGTCTATACAAAATTATTGCCGTCCTTCACGTCCCACAATCAATTATCTAAAGGCTCATTTTTAAATTCATTTGTTTTATTAGATATTGACGAAACTGAGGTATCTAGAATTATTAAAGGCTTGAAGGACGATTCAGCAGTGGGATGGGATAATATTTCTAACAAAATATTAAAACTCTTTCATCACATCCTTTGCACCCCACAAACCTATATCTTTCAAAAGTGCCTAAAAGACGGCATTTTTCCGAAATGTCTAAAGAAAGCTGTCATTATTCCAATTCACAAAAATGGCATGAAAGATCAAACTACTAATTATAGGCCAATTTCACTATTAACAGGCATTTCAAAGGTTTTAGAAAAAATTATAAATAACAGACTTGTTCAATACTTGGAGAAACAGTCCATCCTGTCAAATACACAATTCGGTTTTAGGCACAAGCTGTCAACTGCCGACGCGGTGCTTGATCTTACTAACACGTAGTCCAGGAACTTGACAAAGGTAATCGGACTATGGGAATTTTCTAGGACCTCTCCAAAGCTTTTGATACAGTTTCTATTCCTATCCTATTAAATAAGCTTGAAAATTTAGGTATAAGGGGAACCCAACACAAACTTTTTGCAGATTACCTACACGATCGTTCGCAATGTGTAAAAATAGGAAATATCCTAAGTTCTAACCTAGTAAACACGGAATATGGAATTCCTCAAGTAAGTGTTTTGGGTCCCACACTATTCTTAATATACATTAACGAACTTTGTAACCTGAAAATAAACGGTGGTAAAATCATATATTTTGCTGATGATACCGCTCTTTTGTTCTCTGCAAACTCAGATACAGAATTATATGAGCTTGCACAACGAGGCTTCAATGTAGTAAACAAGTGGCTACAGCAACACTTACTCACTCTAAATTCAGACAAAACTTATTTCATTCAGTTTTCTATGCGAAAATCAATTTCAGAAAACCCTAACCTATACGCGCACTTGTGTATTGATCAAATCAATCATTCGTGTTCATGTCCTCACATTACTGCTACTAAAACAATTAAGTACCTAGGTGTCATTATAGACGACGTATGGTAGCTTATGGTAGCGTCGGGTGACGGGTCGCTCACTTCCCTCTAATATGGTTGAGGAGGGCGATGGCTGGATCCCGCGTTAACTCGTGAACGGGTGCCGTTTGAGGGTGTTCGTCGTTTGGATACTTGGGGGGAGGGAGACTTGCCAAACTAACAGATGCAGAAAAGAATAATTTTGTATAAACATAAAGAGACTCTGTAAATTTATTTTGAAAAAAAATATACCCGTGAAGTTTCTTGCCAGTTCTGAAGGTTTTTTCGAACTGGTGGTAGAATCATGTTTTATTTGACGTCAATAAGAAAAAGTAATTGTCAATGTTGAGAAATAAATATTTCATTTCAATATTTCATTTCATTTCATTTCACGAAACTCTGTCTTTTAGACTACACATAGATGCGGTTAGCAACAGAATACGCAAGTTAATATTTGTTTTAAAAAATTGCGCAGCATAGGACACTCTAAACTTGAGGGGCTGACACTGAGCTTGAAACTGAGGGGCGGAGCAGCTAAAACTCTTCTCCTTAACGTTGAAAGAGCCCAAAGAGCAATTTTGAAAGTTTCCAATTTACTCCACTGAACTTCTCTATAAAGAGTGTAAAGTACTGACAGTCAGGCAGTTATTTATAATGAGCATAACTTTAAAACTCCATAGCACCCTTAAGTATAGCACATAAACAGCTAACAAAAGATGGCTTGACATTGTTTGTCCACAAAGCACAAAAACGGCATTTTCTTCCAGATTTTACATTTTCCTAGGACCACTTCTAATAGGTCTTTACCTATGAAACTGCCGTTTTGCCGTACTGGCCATTTCAATTGAAAATATTTTTTTTTGACTGATAATTCTAATTTCGAATTAATTTTATTTGACAAACATGGAATTCTTTTTCTAAAATCGTCATTTGTTTAATAGTTAGTGTTTTGTTTTCAACGCATTCGAACATTTTTCGTCATCATGGATAAGTTAAAAATTCGAGTAATTATGGAGTATGAGTACCGTCGTGGCAGCAACATCAACGACGTTTACGGAGCGAACACTACAAACGTACGGACCACCCATTATTGGTTTACCCGCTTCCGTTCTGGAAATTTTGACCTAAAAATAAACCCCGTGGTCGTCCGAAAACTTTGGTCGACAATGACGAATTAAAGGCAATTGTGGAAGCTGATGAAATTCAATCCACGGCTGAATTAGCAGCAGTTTTCGACGTTAGCATCAAAACAAGATTGGTCCATTTGCGTCAAATTGGCAAGGTAAAAAAGCTTGACAAATGGGTACCCCACGAACTCAATGACCGCCAGCGCGAAGTACGCGTGGAGACGTGCCTTGCACTGCTCAGCAGGCATACAAATGAAGGAATTCTGAACCGCATTGTTACTTGTGACGAGAAATGGATCCTGTTTGACAATCGTAAGGGCTCAGCAAGTTGGTTGGACCCTGGTTCAGCACCCAAACAATGCCCTAAACGAAAACTTACCCCTAGAAAAGTGATGGTCACTGTTTGGTGGTCTAACGCGGGTGTAATTCATCACAGCTTCTTGCCAAACGGGACAAGCCAAGCATTACTGCAGATGTGTACTGTGAAGAACTGAACACAATGATGGAGAAGCTCGCACGTCTCCAAAACCAGCTTTGGTCAATCGTTCGGCTCCACTGCTCCTGCACGACAACGCGCGACCTCATACTGCACAGCAGACGGTTTCCAAGCTACAAGAGTTGGGGTTGGAAGTTCTCCGTCATCCGCCGTACTCACCAGACCTTGCGCCTACAGACTTCTACTTTTTCCAGAATTTGGATAACTTCTTGGCGGGAAAAAAATTCAATACCCGAGAGGCAGTACAAAATGCCTTTGAAGAATTTTTTGCCTCCCGTCCAGCTGATTTCTTCAAGAAAGGCATCAATAAGCTACCAATGCGTTGGCAAAGATGCATTGATTGCATGGGTGATTACTTTGATTAATATTTATTTCGTGAAAAACGGCAATTTTATAGGTAAAGACCTAATATATAAAAGATTAAACACCAATCTTGGCATATATCCTCTGACCTACAACAACACTAAACGAATAATCCGAGCATCACTTTTGAGTATGTCCTACGAAGATACAGAGAAGTTATTAATAGTATTAAAATAAGATAATTAATGTCTCCAAAATGTTAATTAATTTTTTGTTGTATTTTTATTTTATTTTTTCGTGTCGTATTAGTATTATTATTATTGTCTAATGTTTATAATGTGACGAGAATTATGAAACACATTTTATGTAATATTTACTTTGCACATTTAATTGTTAATGAACTTACTAGACTTATACTGTACTTAATTTAATAATTTGTACCTGAAAAACAGGTAGTTCATAATTACTTAGTTTAGGTATTTGCCTAGTTATTGTTACCCTAGATCATCAATCATGATAAACTGATACGATGACTTATCATAATTATTGTATCTATTGTAAATTTTTAGGCACCTATTGTTTAGTACATAAGTTGAAGAAAACTAGCTATTTACTGTATTTTCGTATTATTTTGTAGATATTATCAAATAAAACTGCAGCTTGAGTTCAATGACAAAATGTAATGAATTAATAAAAAAATACAAGGTTTCTTTCTACCCACACAAAGTTCTAGTTGCCTTTTGACAATTTGCTCTATACTTATCGCAGGCGCGAACATATCTTCCCCCTCTTGAAAGGCTTGGGCTTTCAAACTTGAAGCACAGTAGGTGATGGTAGCGGACAAAGTCGAACAAGTGGACGTCGTATGCAGCCCCGTATAGTTTTCACTTCTGCTACGCGATTTATTCCATCTTTGCCAGGGAACAGACGAGTGACACGGCCAAGGCGCCAATTTAGGGGTGGAATGTTGTCTTCCTGCAGCAAGACCAGATCTCCCACATTTAGTTGTGTTGTGTCAGATCTCCATTTTGTACGACTCTGCAACTCGGATAGGTACTCTGCTTGCCACCTCTTCCAAAAGTGCTGGTGAATTTGCTCAAGACGGGCATATCTTTGAAGGCTGGTTTCTTTGTAGTCACTCAAATTATTTGAAGGCAGTGAATTTAGAGGTCTTCCAATCAAGAAATGCCCCGGGGTTAAAGTTAGGAAATCATTTGGAGAAGAGGACATGGGGCATAAAGGGCGACTATTCAAAATAGCCTCAACCTGTGCAAAAAGAGTGCTTATTTCTTCTAGGGTGAGATGGGCATTTCCCAGAACACGTTTTATGTGATGTTTAGCGGATTTAACGCCAGCTTCCCACAGTCCGCCGAAATGAGGGGCGTAAGCTGGTATGAATTTAAATTTTATCCCTTCTTGTGACGCAAACTCAGATAGAGACTCGTGATTTTGTTTTAAAAAGTTACTAATGTCTTTAGCTGCCGCCAAAAAGTTTCTACCGTTGTCGGACCAAATCTCCGCTGGCCGACCGCGGCGTGCTACAAACTTACGAAGTGTCATGATGAATGATTCTTTCGTTAAATCAGTGACAGCTTCCAAATGAACACATTTATAACGTAAACATATAAATAAACATAAATAGCATTTCGTTAATCTTGCGCCACGTCCCTTTCTATTTAAAATAAAAAATGGGCCGGCATAGTCGACACCGACAGCTTTAAATGGAAAATCAACTGATACACGCGAGGCTGGCAGTTGTCCCATTTTTGGGTTGAGAGTTTGACCACGAAAGCGAGCACAAGTTGTACATTGCTTGACTACTTGCCTGGCTAGTTTCCTACCATTGATAGGCCAAATGGTGTCTCTAGCAGAGGACAATAGCAGCTGAGGGCCGGCATGTAAGTTTGAAACGTGTAAGCGTTCAAAAAAGATTCTAACTATGTGTTGAGAAGAGTCTAAAAGTATCGGGTGTCTCTTTTCATATGGGTAGTTAGAAGAATCCAACCTTCCACCTACACGAATTAAATTAGTATTTTGGTCATAAATTGGAGATAAACACAATATTTTAGATTTAGGTTCCAATTCATCATTATTTAAGAGTTTTTTGTATTCAGATTTAAAAGATTGTTTTTGTGATACTCGACAAATGAAATAGAAAGCTTCGTTTAATTCATCAGTAGACAAAACTCCTGTTATTTTTTTGTTTTTGTTAGCGGATTTAGCATTGTGTAAAAATCTAAGAATGTAAGCAACCCTTTGTAATTTTGTGAAGCTCGAAAATCGTTTGAAGTCATACATTGGTTCCTGTAACACAACGGTGTTAACCCTGATGTCAGGTAAGTCTAATTCTTTATTATTAGAATGATTTAATTTTGGCCATTTATTTTCTTCTTCTTTCAGGTACGACGGACCCGTCCACCACATCGTGTTGCCCAATAGCGAGCTCCCGTTCACACCTCTAGAGATCAAATCGGCCGGGTTTGAGTTAGTAGGTACGTATCTCCACGAGCTGCGATCGGTAAGTTCTAGTATTTCACCTATTCTATTTGCAACAAAGGTTTTTAGTTTTACAGGATCCGTGCTTATCCAGCACAAAACGATGCTGGAGTCACACCAATGAACTACTCGCGAGGGGCTATATCTTATAGAGGTAAGTACAGATTTTGAAAGTTTAGCTGCTAATAATGCAGCGCAGAGTTCTAGACGCGGTATGGTGGTGGGTTTTAGTGGAGCAACTTTAGATTTAGAACACAAGAGTTTGACTGTGACCTCATTATTTTCGTTCAGGGATCTCATATAGATACAAGCACCATATGCATTTTTTCGAGGCATCACTGAACGAATGAAGTTCTATTGTGCTCGGAGAATCGCAGATAACTCTGCGAGGGACCCTGAGGTCTGAAATCGCAGGTAAGTTATTTTGAATTTCATTCCACACTTGTCTTATATCTTCAGAAACAGGTTGATCCCAATCAAATCCTTTTAACCATAGTTTCTGAAGCAGTATTTTAGGCTGAACAACGCAAGGACTGAGAAGGCCTAGAGGGTCGAAGATTTTAAAACAATTAGACATAATATTTCTTTTAGTAACCTCTTTGTTGTTTTCTATCATATTAACAGGAAAGTTAAAGTTATCATGAACAGGATCCCAGCCAAGACCGAGAGTGCTGGCTGACTCACTGATTGTTAGTTTTTCTTTAGTATTGAAATCTGGGTTATTGAAAAGGGAAAGTGAATTAGATTTGTATTTACGAAGATGAAAACATGCTGAATTTAGTGCATTAGCTACTGATTTTTGTATATATTGTAATTGTGCCTCATCATTACTACCTGAAATTAAATCGTCGCAGTAAATATCATTTTGTATTATGTTTTTAATTAAATCATCTTCGCATTCTGCTCCCACTTGCCACAGACATCTTGTACTAAGGTAACTGGCACTTGCAGTCCCGTAAGTGACAGTACCTAGTTTCAGAGTTTTGATAGGCTGGAACTCTTCATTTCTCCATAGGATTAGCTGCAGATTGCAATCTGGTTCATCGACAAACACCTGACGATAAAATTTATTTATATCACCCGTCAGAATGAATTTGTACTGTCGTGCTCTTATTAGTATGGAGAAAAGAGAACTCTGCATGTTTGGTCCTACCAAAAGTATGTCATTTAGGGAGTACCCTGAGGTAGTGGGAGCTGAACCGTCAAAAACTACTCTAATTTTAGTTGATTCACTTTCTTTAAAAACTGGGTGATGAGAAAGAAAGTATGATGTATTTGGAATGGCAACAGATGACTCCGATAAATGTCCTAAATCTGCGTATTCACGAATAAATGCTGTGTATTCCTTCTTTAGTTCAGGATTTTTTCTAAATCGTCTCTCTAGACTAAATAATCGTTTTTTTGCTTGGTTGTATGAATCGCCTAGACAGTCCGGTACGTCCTTTAGAGGAAGCTTGACACAGAATCTGCCAGAACTTAGACGAACAGTTGTATTTAGAAAATGTTTTTCGCATTCTATATCATTGGGGCTGATAATCTTCTTTTGTGGAAGATCTTCCAGCTCCCAGAATTTTGTGAGCATTTCGTTTATATTAGGTTGAGATATTTTTGCATGATTGCATTGAATAGTAGACTGATTTGAATTATTCAATAACCTTTGGGAAGTTATGGGTCCAGCTATTATCCAACCAAATTTAGAACTCTGTAGTTTAGGATTGTTGGGGCCCAGTGATCGTTGTTCATTTCCTAGGATATCCCAAAAGAAATCTGCACCAATAAGAACCTCAACTGGAGCAGGATGACTGAACTTTGGATCAGCTAATTTTATGTTTTTAGGTACTTTCAAATTTTGAATATCGATGGGAAACCTTGGAAGATTTCCTGTCAAATCATCGAGTACATAGCAAGATAATGTAAACTGGTAAGTATCATTAATTGATTTAATTTTTATGAAACAGCTTTCAGAAATTTTGCTTGAATAATTATTTCCTATTCCTATAACATTTAATGAAGTATGTGAATTGCATTTTAGATTTAATTTTCGTTGCAAGGATTGTTTGATAACTGACGACTGGCTGCCACTGTCTAATAGTGCACGTACTGTTTCTACTTTATTGCTTTGTGGATTATAAACTTCTATCATCGCAGTAGAAAGTAACACTTGATTTGATTTTTGTTGAGAAAATGCTACAACAGCTTCACTTTGATTTTCTGTAACAGTACAATTAACTGAAATATTTGGGTCATGCAGCAATGTGTTATGATATTCATTGCAATGGCGACAGGGCCCCAACCGACATTCACCAACAGGGTGGCCTTGCCTTAAACAATTTTTGCATAATTTGTACTTTGACACAAGTGATAATCTTTCTTTCACGCTCTTTGACCTAAACGTAGGACAATCATATATCTTATGATCTCCGTTACAAATGATACAAAGAAATGCACTTAGTTTATGTTGTGTTTGGCTTGTCCCTGTAAATGTTTTTTGAAAGCGTTCTGTTTTATTAAATGGTTTATTTTGCATGGAATTAAATTGATTTGCAGTATGAAAGGGGCGCGGCGCAAAGTGTGATTTTTGAGAACTATTATTATTGTTATTAATGAATTTGTTTCTGTTTAAAGATTCTAAAACATCTGCTCGATCTATGAGAAACTTATTAAATTGTTCTAAGCTAGGGATATCATCCAAAGTGTTACGGTATTCTTCCCATTTTATTAAAGTTCGACTATCTAACTTAGAAGATAACGTAAATATTATTAATAAATCCCAGTGGTCGGTGGGTTGCCCTAAACTTGCTAAAGCACGCAGGTTCTTTGTCACGTGATCAACTAAGAAACGTAAAGACTTATCGGACTCCCTAGTCATAGTTTGTATATTAAATAATGCGTCTAAATGGTGGTTTATTAATATTCTTTTATTGTCGAAGCGTTCACAGAGCAGGCTCCATGCTTCTTTATAGTTAGCGGAGGACACTTCAAGATTTGAAATAACACGAGCCGCGTCACCCTCGAGATATGATAACAAATAATGAAACTTGTGTATGTCTTGAATGCGTTCATTTTTGTGCACTAAACTGACAAACGTGTCACGAAACTCAAGCCAGCGAAAATGTGACCCGTCAAATTTAGAAACTTGAATTTGAGGTAATTTAAAACTTACGTCTTGATGAGCAGAGCATGCAATGGGCATGGACATACGACGTTTCTCGTCTTCACTGCAATTCTGAATTTCATAGCTTTGAATTAAACCTTTCGTTGTCGCTATAGCTTGGATAAATTCATGCTCAATGCGTTCCCGCTCGTCAAGTTCTAAATGTATACTTTGAGAGTTTAAAACCTCGATCTCAGTTTGTAAGTCGTCAAACCTTGTTGACAAGCTCTCAATTCTAGACAATTTTAATGTTAATTCTGCTATTTCAATGTTAGAAACTTCCAACTGAGAAGATATCTTTTCTATATAATTTTTAAATTTAGTGATTTGGCCCTTTATGGAACTACGCTTAACTAATAATGCCTTTAAAGTTTTTTCGTCGTGCGACATTATAAACTAATAGTTATTATATGATTTTATTTTACTAAGATAACGTTCTAATATATGTATAATTAAAGTATTTATAATCCGGTTCTGGTAGTTAAATAATTTTGTCAACAAAGATTCAAGAATTACTATGTAAAGAAGGAATAAAATAATCGTATTCTCACGCTCCTCGTCTCGGCGACAAACCGCAGGCAGCTCGCGGCCGCGGGGGCTCCGCTGGCGGCAACTGGGCGCGCGCGGATGCTCGGGTGTCGTGGTAACACGACTAAGTTATATACAACCTGGAACTGGTCGGCGTAAACGATCACTTTTATTGCACTTAACTTTTAATGTCGATAGTCTTTCTTTAATTTAGTATTAAAATGACTAAGTTTGGTAGGTATTAATCATTAATAAAACCATAAAATGGTAATAAAATTGGCCAATAGGTATTTACTATTTGCAGAAATTTAAAGATATAATGCACAGGTTAACGGCTAGAATTTGGAATGGATGAAACTTTTTTCAAATAATTTGCTATAATGAACTATGGATGACTTGTAGGATTGAACAAAGGAAGGGCAACTTAACTTGTGAAAATATCGTAGCAGCAGGTTTTTTCGGCTCGAACTTTAGTAATATCGCTGTCCACACACTGCACATAAAGTATTTTCCTCGGTTTAGTTCTCCTTGTCCACAAAATTCATCCTTTTCTTGATATTGCGTCGTTTCCTTTGTCTCGTACCAGTGATTGCACCGGGCGATTTTTTATCAAACTTCGTCGTAATTTTGCAGGATACGATGTCACGGTCGCCAAAAACTCTTATGTTTAGTACATAAGTTGAAGAAAACTAGCTATTTACTGTATTTTCGTATTATTTTGTAGATATTATCAAATAAAACTGCAGCTTGAGTTCAATGACAAAATGTAATGAATTAATAAAAAAATACAAGGTTTCTTTCTACCCACACAAAGTTCTAGTTGCCTTTTGACAATTTGCTCTATACTTATCGCAGGCGCGAACACCTATTATAATTGATATTTATGTAGTTTATCGTAGTAATAAATTTGAAGTTCTTATTGTGTATTCCCAGATGTAAGTTTTCCAGAAATAAATTTTATTCATATTCGTATCTGCATCTGTTTGCTCTGCAAGTCGCCCTCCCCCCAAGTATCCAAACGACGAACACCCGACAAACGGCACCCGTTCACGAGTTAACACGGGATCCCGCCATGGATGGAAACTTCCGAGCCAATTTTATATAGAAAATACCTTCTTTTGATAAGATATCATGTAGTCCAATATATTAAGGTAAAAAAATCATTTCCGTAGCTAACTAAAAATGATCAAAACTGTAAATGTCCCATTTTGACGAGTCCCAATCTCCAAAATACGACACTCATTATAAAGGACGCACGTTGTTCTGTCAGGCTTTGGTTTATCGATTAGTAAACTATTACGTTTCATGATAGTGATAAATGGTTAAATTGACATTGTTGTAGAGTTCATGTTAGCAAAACTTTTAAACTTTCTAAAATTTATTTGCTACAGTTTTTTGGAAATATCATTGCTGATTCAACAAAAATTTAAAATTGTACAAAGTAAATTTTTTGTACTTATATTTAATTTTAACAGGTTCGGATAGTTCATCATGCCTTATTAGTTGTATCACATCTCTCCGAACGCTATCAGGCTATTGTTATGAGCGAAATCTGTAGCAATCATCGTGTCTTAAAAGATCAAGATAATTTGTGCATAGAAGAACTATGTATATTGGATACCTTCAAGATTTACTTTTATTTCAATATAATGGTTGATATCTTCAAAGTGCTCAGGATTGTCGTAAAATTGAATTAAAATGTATGTAATATGCAGAGAAAATACAAATGTTTGGACAATCTCTAATGGCAAGTGTATCGTAAAAGCTACGATATGATTCATTTTGACATGGCGAATAAACATAATTAGATAAAAATATATATACATCAAACTTTTATATCAAAAGGATTTCATAGAAATAAAAAATAATCTGACCTTAATTTTTTGGAAACAAATAGCCCAGAATATTATGTAAACATCTATTCTCATCTCAAGTTTTGTTCAATTTATGAAATAATGTAATGTCTAATGGTGGTCCTTAAAATATATAAATAAATCTGTTCTTTAGTTGTTGACCTATATGAAATGGTCTACACATTTTCCATAAGAGCATCGGTGGGGCAGTGTTACTATTAATTAAGTTATTGTTAATTATTGATTAAGCATTTCAGTTATCTAGCGCGTGCATAAGAGAACTGAGAATAACTAAACGAAGACTAATATTACCATCGCTTTGATCCGGAGTTGAAAAAGGTAGTGGTTTTATCAACACACCGAAAGAAACTCTCATACACATATGAGAACATATTTCCTTAAGTCTTCACGATTCATTATATTCGTGACCATGGTACCTGTTAAGGTACCGTCATGGCTAGACCCTACGAAGCACATCAGAGTGCCGCGATATTTAAGTAAAGAGGTCAATATAAATTAAGAAGAAAATATATATTTGAATATATCAAATGACATAAAAGAAACAATACATTCTAACTTGCTCCATTATCGCAGTGGGATGTAGTAGATTTAGTAAATGGAAATAAAAAGAATAAGTTATTAAAATAAATATTTTAATTGAATTTTACTGTATCGAAAGTTGGAGTTAAAAATATTATGACACATGTAAAATCCGGTTACAATGTTTAACTCCCATTCACTGTTTTATTCAGTGTGTAATTAGTAAATGTGTATTTCAGATTATAAAATCGTTTGTTAAAAAGGCAACGACAAGATGAATTTTACAGAATGGTATTGTAAAAGAATGGATTAGGAAATTAAACTTATTTACTTCAATACAAAATGTTTATAACTTACCCGTTTGAGAATATGTAAACATTTTTCGATCGCGTGTAGATTTTCTCAGCGCCCATTTAAAGGTCATGAGAATGTCTCCAACACGGTTTGGTTGTAATTTACTATAATAATTTAGAATAATAAATTATATTACGTATATAAGCGCTAGGTTGAACTTGTAATGACATTTTGGTAGGTCAAAATAATAGGTCTTTACCTATGAAACTGCCGTTTTGCCGTACTGGCCATTTCAAATGAAAATATTTTTTTTTTGACTGGTAATTCTAATTTCAAATTAATTTTATTTGACAAACATGGAATTCTTTTTCTAAAATCGTCATTTGTTTAATAGTTAGTGTTTTGTTTTCAACGCATTCGAACATTTTTCGTCATCATGGATAAGTTAAAAATTTGAGTATGAAACTTACCCCTAGAAAAGTGTTGGTCACTGTTTGGTGGTCTAACGCGGGTGTAATTCATCACAGCTTCTTGCCAAACGGGACAAGCATTACTGCAGATGTGTACTGTGAAGAACTGAACACAATGATGGAGAAGCTCGCACGTCTCCAACCAGCTTTGGTCAATCGTTCGGTTCCTCGAGATACTCAAGCAAGGTAATGTTCTCTTACTCGCTTTTTAAATAAGGATAACGTTTTCGATTCACGGATTAAGGAAGGAAGTGCATTCCACAACCGAACTGCGTGTATGGTGAAGGAATAAGAGAAAAAGTCAGTTTTATGCGGTTTCATTTTGAGAAGAGTACGCTTATTCCTTCTGCAATGAGGATCATCGGTGTGCGTGAAGGAAAAAACGCTTACTTAGGAACAGTACGTTAAATAGCTGGGATAAGATACGAGAATCTCTACTGTACCGAATAGGAAGCCATCGGAGTTGTCCGCGGTATTCAGAAACATGATCAAACTTTTTAAGACCAAAGATGAATCGAACACACACATTCTGTAATCGTTCAAGTTTATTTAACAGCTCTTCAGTTATGTTCAAGTAACAGACATCTGCGTATTCGATTATTGGTTGAATGAGTGTTTGAGCAAGAGCGATCCTGGTTCAGAAAGGCAGGAAACTCCGAAGACTTTTTAGCTGATGGATAGAATAGTGCACTTTCCTACTAATTTCACTGACGTTAACATTCCACGTAAGATAAGAATCGATAATTACTCCTAGGTTTTAGACAATGTCAGAGAAATTAATAAGAAGACCATCCAAGATGCATGATCGCAAGTTCGCAAAATCAATGCAGCCGCGCATATGCCGACTACCAATTATGATAGCTTGAGACTTGCTAGGATTCACACATAAACCAAATGATTTAGCCCAGTCACTTATACGACTGAGGTCTTCATTGATTCCAGCAATAGCAGTTGCTGACTCTGAAAATGTGAAATGGCGATAGACTTGCAAGTCATCAGCTTAAAGGTGAAAATTACAAGAAAGGACTCTAGAAACGGAGTCATGAAAATTTAAAAAATCAATGGGGAGAGGACGCCACCCTGAGGCACGCCCGCAACAAGATCGCACCAATAGGTACGAGACTCGCCATGGCGGACCCGCCATCTCGCCATGGCGGATGTCAAAACTCCGAGAAGGATGTCGAAATCGACTGAGGTAAACGCGCTACTAAAGTCCAGAAGTACCAGTATAGTCAGAGATCGATTCTCCATCGCTCATCAAATATCGTCAGTGATATTTATAAGAGCCGAAGTGGTATTGTGGTACTGTGGCCAGGGTGAAAGCCAGATTGAAAACCGCTGAGGAGGCTATTGTGTGCATGAAACTTAGAGAGTTGCTCATGAACAATAAGTTCGAGCACTTTAAAAAAGAAAGATAAGATGGGGTTTGGTATTTTGGGTAATGGGATAACATGAGCAAGTTTCACAAGTCACAAGATGTCACAGGCGTATAGTTCATGATGCTGGCATCGCGCCGTAGTGAGTCCATGTCGATGTTATTATAATTGCGACAAAGCATGGACGGTGGTTTTTGTTTGGGAAGACGTATAAGAAAAGATAAATATATAAGGTCGTGGTAAGAGAAGGATGCAGTGACTTGCCCGTGGTTATCAATGTAGTTAGGAGATGACACTATCATAAGGTCTATAAGGGAGGGATCACAGCCAGGAAAATGATGGGTAGGAGAAAGGGGTAACATAGACAGGTTGTAGCAGGATAGGATAGACTGTAGAGCGCGGGTTCTAGAATAGCTTTTGATCATACATGTGTTTAAATCTCCCAACATTAAAAAGTGATCCTAGATTGAACAAGAGTTATGAAAATGGCTGTCGAGATCATTAAAATAATTGATATTTATGTTAGGACTGTAAAAAACAGTAAGTAGAATTTTAGTGTGACGTACAATTATTTCAATGTTGAGATGTTCAGCTGATCCAGAGTAAAAAGAGGGAGAGGTGCTAACAATTGTGTGGGATATGTTTGCTCGAAGGTGTATGGCAACCCCAAGCCCCCCTTTCCGGTACGATCATTTCGAATCAGTTTAAACCCAGGAAGAGGATATTGAGTGGAGGGAAGAGAGGGTTTTAGAAACGTTTCGGATATGAGTATTGCATCAGCGTTACTAGTAGTAAAAGTAGCCAAAAGATCGCTTTGTGCATTTATGTGAATTGTTTTTAAATTATGTGGATAATAAAAAAAAGAAGAACACAGTTCTTCGAGCAATGTCAGAGGCGAGGATAAAAAGCTATCAGCACTTTCGAAATTGCAGGAAGAAGATGATTATTTCATCTAAAACAGGTGAAATTCATTTATGTGATCGGGTATAACTTATTAATATGGACAGATTTTGATGGTTTCTTTTGTGTTGGGTTGAGTTTAACTCAAAGTAAGTCTTAAGATAATTTCATGGGTTCAGCCCTGGACTTCGGAGATATACTTCAGACAGTATATTTCCTCAAAATTAAATAGCAATAGAATACTAATTAAAGTTTTTAATGTTTAGTCAGGAATGTTCACAAGCTAAAAAACAAATAATCGGTGTATATACGGTCGGGCAACTCGGGAGGCACGGGCTAAGACGAGATTCGCTTGCTTAACTTATGATTTGATGTCGGTCTCTATTTTTTTTTCGCATTTATTTGCGAATAAATTATTGCATTTCGTTTTAAATAATTTCTGCTTCTATATGAACCAAGTTCCACCCTTTGGTTCCAAGAAACCACCTTCAGTGCATACCTCAAATTACAACATTATAATATAGTTTCCAATTCACTTGAAGATGTTTTTTAATGTGTTATAATTTAATCCTTTACGATTAGGGTAAAATCAAAGTATTAAATGCAAGGCTGATGTAGGAATTGATTATTATTTTTATGCTTACAGTGGTTCAAAGAATCAAAGTAGAATTAAAAGACTGGATAAGTTAAGTTAAAACTGTTGAAAACATCGTAAGCTTGACAACTGAAAAATTATGCCAGCTAAAAGTCCCATCAAAATTAAAATATTTTAAAAGAATATAGGAAAACTTAACACATCTAAAAAATGTTTGCTATAAACTCGGAACATTTACAGCAAACATTGCTTACTATAAAATATCTGAGAATCTAAATAAACCTAAGCTTATGTTAAATATTTTTCAAATCCAACGTGCAATTATAGTCTTCCATTTTCAATCGTAATCCGACAAAAGGTCGGTTAGAAAAAGATGAAAGTCAAACACATGACAGCACTAAGCAATAACATAAAAGCCTGCCATAGGTTATTTTTATTAAGAAAACAATCCCCAAACGCCACAAGGTTAACCCTTGCCTAAATAAAAAGGCTACACTTGTTAATTTTAACAAATTAAAAATTATAACTTTTTAACTGCTCACTGGAGTTTATTAAATCAAAAATCTTGATCCGGGAAGTATTTTATTTATATGAAAGGCCTCTTCCTCCTTCCTTTTAATGGCAGAGTTTTCTTGGTATGAGCTCAATTAAAATCTATTTGAATTGCCACCATTAAAACACGTCAACGTAGTTATTTATGTACAGGGAAGTAACAGCCAGTGATATTACAGGAACAACTGACATCTTACTCGAACTAAATCCAACGGTTGATAAAGCAACACTATAATCAAGAGTTGCATTCTTACATCTACGATACATAATACTATTTCACTCGAATGTAACCCATCGACAAGTAGAGCGGGTGCTAGTAAAAAATGTAAATATCTACAACTACATAATTGCATTTAAAGGTGTGTACGTGGTCACCAAATAAAAGGAAATGCCCATCAAGGATGTTAAGCTTTCGTAAGCCTTAAGGTGTAGAATGAACTTACCGCGTCTATTTTAATCTCCGGCCCATATAGTGGTGTGATAAGTATTGAGTATGACGTGTCTGTGTGTCTGCCCCATACAAATACAACGATTTGATGCGGTTTCTTATTTAAAGCACGTTTGATAAAAACTGGTTTAACTTTTACATAATTACGCATAATTGTCAGCGAGGTGATAAAGATATGGAGTAGTCGTAATGTTCTATATAAATAGGCATTTATGAATATTGAATCATAGAAGAGAAAGAACTTGGTTGTCTCCCTCTACTTATACAAAAATGCTAATAACGCGAATTGATAAAAAGACCGTCACTATAAAAAATTGTCATTTTTGGTTACTAGTGCCATCTATATGCGCGATAAGCATTCTATATTTTGCAAAAACCCCTGTTGTTCTAGTCCTTATAGATTTCGCTAGGTGGCGTAGTGTCGAAATGCTTTATCGACCATATTGACGCGACATGTTACGGCACACCGTCTTGTTTTCATTCGTGACTGTGAAGCCAACAGAAGAGGTGATATCGAATTTGTTTCATTGTTTGAAGGCGATTTGGAGTTATAATATTTCTTAAGTAATATACTTAACTTTCTTTCTTAACTAAATATACTTTAATATGAACAACGACACATTTTGTTTAGAGACCTATATAAGTTAATATCTTATTATGAAAAATGTAAATTTGAAATCACACACTGACCCTTTTTGTTTAGTGACACTGTTCGTGTTGCGACAATCAAAGTAATTGAATACGTGATTATGTCAGAACGTTATATTTCTTTATTCTTCTATATAATTTTATGTATAATTTTTAATAAATTGTAAAGTATTTCACTATTTCCGAAGTTGGCAAAGATCACACTGAAAGCTTTTTTTGCACAGAAGTCGAAGGTCATAGAAATTGTCAATGAAATTGCGACGTGTGTTTTCAAATATTTAGAAAAATGTCTTTACTTCATACACAGACTTAAACTTTTATTCTGATAACCGCTGCGGGCAGCAGAAAAACCAATTCATGTTGTCTCTATATTTGTATGCATTAAAAACTTTTCCCATAAAATCTATCCGCCAATTGAGAAAGAAGTAAAGAAAATGTTGAGATCTGGACCTATACATATACGTTCCCAACATTGCTGCTATAAAGAACGCGCGGAAGAAAGGAAATCCATATACTGTTAATTTAATGAGCCATGGCGATTTTGATGATATTAAAAACGTTTCCGAAACCAACTTTTTTAAAAATACACAGGGAGAAAAAGTTAAGCTATTATTGATATTAGAATTATAAAAATGATTAAAGATTTGAATGATCCCCCTTTTTTTTTTTTTTGCTGCCGAGGCACCCTCGCGGGAGGGAGGTGGAAGATGCGTCATGCATACCCGCCCGCAGGTAAATTCCTCTGCGGGGGGGTTATGTGGGACTCACCAGAATGGCACTTACCCACTAAAAACCACCTGTTGGCTGTAGTAAACGTATACTATTAGCCTTCATCGGAAGCGACACCCGTCGGGAAGTTGGGCGCGCTGGCGGAGACCCGCTAGCGGGTCTTCCGCCTGTAGTAAAAGTTGCACTGAAGGTGCTCAAAGGGACATGAGTTGGTGGCCGTTCTGGGCAGCCTCCGGTGAAGCCGGGGCTGGGCAGAGGTCGGCCGAAGCATGATTTAGGGATCAATTCATTTAAATGAACCTATAATGAATTGAGAAGGGAACTATGCTCCGCCAGAGCTAGCAAACGCTCTGTCGGAGTACGTGAAGCCCTAAGTTTACGGGCTAAGACTGCGATTTCACTAACATCGACATTTTTTATAGCGTCGCAGACGTTACGCATATCGTCTGCTACGGAGGATTGAGGAGTGGGTTTGTATGGGCGAGGAGCCGGGATGGGATTCGATGCGGGGCGCTGCCTCCTGTTTTCTGGGGCAGGCCTAGACTGTGTAGGCTTTGCAGCCGGAGGAACCCGGCTACGCAGCGGCGGAAAGTTTTCTTGAGAAAGGCGCGGGGCCTGTTTGGGTGCCGCCCTCTTGAAATTGGAACGCATACAACGGGGTGCACGAGGGCAGCCCCTGTAATTTGCGGTGTGGCCGGACTGGCCACAAAGCACGCAATCGGGAGGAGAGGGAGTTTAAGGAGTGCGATTGCACTCCTTAGTGAAATGAGGGACCAGGCACTTGACGCACCTGGGCGGTGCGCGGCAGTTGGCCGCCGCGTGCCCGTACAACTGGCACCGATGGCACTGGCCGGGATGACCCCGGCGATGAGGCGCCTCGCTCGAGATCCCAGAGAGGCCGCATATAGTGCTAACCCCTTTGAGGATCTCCCTGGACTTGGGGACGTTGGCGAGAACCACCAAAGCGAGAGGGTGTTGCCTCCCGTACTTGCTGTGCATTTTATGCACCGCGAGTGCCGGGAAGCCTTGGGACTGCAGATCCTCCAGGATAGCCTTGTTCGATAATTCGAACGGGACTTCCCTGAGTACCGCTCTGATCTTACGCTCTTCTGACAGAGCATAAGTATGATAAGCATATTGCTTATCGGTGAGGAGCTTTGTTAAAGCACGAAAGTCGTCTATCGACGAGACTAAGATTTTAATAGATTCACCCGAGTTGGCTGCTCGGATGTAATGGATTTTGTGCTCATTGCACAATGTCGAGACCTCAGTCCATTTACCCTTTTCCCGAAGGAAAACGGGTGGTGGGACTTTGGCCTTGACAGAAGTTGGGGCCGGAGCGGGTGTTGAAGACACCGGGGCAGCTGGCGTTGAAGACGCCGCAGGGGGTGTAGGGACGGGCGCCGAGGGCGCCAGGTCTTGTTTCGAGCGCTTCTTAGAGCGCTTCTTAACAAGGGTGAAAGAGGGAGGCTCATCAGGGCCAGTTGGGGTGGCGTCCGAGGATGACTCGGTCGCGGGTGCGCGCTTGCGGCGCGGAGGGGCGTCTACTTCGCACTCCATGTCACTGGAGGAAGGAGACGCGGGAGGGCCTAAGACCTGAGGGGTCTGGGGAGCTGGGGTGGCCTGAGGGGCCATTGTGGACATTATCGTCATGAAATGAGGGATAAGCGAATCTAAGAAACGGTACTTATCAGCATTTATAGACATGCCTTCAGTACTTTGAAGTAACTTTTCCCTAATCTCGTCAAAGCTTAGGGAAGCCATTGCGGAGGGGTTGGGGAGGGACAACAATATATAAATATATATACTATGAACCTATCAACGATGACTAACTTCCACCCTACACGCAGTAGGGTGGTTGAGGACGACGCGGATAACTTACTCGAACACGAAGACTCGAGGCACCTGGAACGACGAATTCCCGTCGACGAAGCTCACGTTCCACGAAGTATGGTTAGCAAGCCACTGCTCGCCGTGAAAACGGCGTTAGAAACTTATTAGAAGTACGGTTAACGACCCACTGTCCGCCGTGAAAACGGCGTTAAAAACTTATTACGGTATACAACTATGAAATTATATATTACGACAACAACCAGTGAAATTTGGGTGCTCAATTAGCGCGGGGGCTAATAGAGCGGGAAGGCGTCTGCGATCGACGTGCGCTCGAGAACGCACGCAGACCGAGACTGAATGATCCCCCTTTTTTTTTTTTTTTTTTGTTCCCCTCCGCGGGAAGGGCAGGAGGATAAAAATGCTCTGACGCATACTCTGGCGCGATTCCAAAGTTATGTGGGACTCGTCCCGACGCCTACCAGAACCATACCCACTAAAAACCGGCTCGTGCATTTTTGCCACTCAGCCTTCATCTGAGCGACGGCCAATTGGAGAAAGAGGCCGCGCTAGCGGGGCCCTTAAGGGGTCACCCGCTGGGATTTACATAGCACTGAAGGTGCTCAAAAAAATGAAAAGTAAATATTAAAACATTAAAAATTGACAATTAAATTAAATTTGCATTAATTCAGATTTACGTTAGAATTAGAATTTACGTTAGGATTAGAATTTGCGGCCTGAAGGGCCTCGAGATCTAAAGTTAATTGCGTACGTTCGCTTGTGTGCACGTTTCTCGGTCTAGCGACTTTGTATACCGAATCTAAGACAGGAGCAGTATAAGAGACTGAATTTCGAACTAGTGGATTGGGATTGGATTCGGCGCGTTTGAAGAACGATTCTGAGAGTGTTTTTAGATACTGTTGAACTGTAGGTAGTTCAAGATCTCTGTGCAGGTCCGCATTGCGCACGTACCAAGGTGCGTTTGTGGCCCTGCGACAGAAGAGGTTTTGAACTACCTGCAGCTTGTGCAGGACGGAGGGTTTGGCGTGGGCAAAGACTGGCGAAGCATATGACATGACTGGTCTAACGCAGACCTTGTAAAGCGTACGTTTATTTCTGAAGGACATTTTACTTTTTCTACCTAACATACTGTAAAGCCGGCCTAGGTAAAAACGTGCGAGTTTCGTTACTCTATCGACGTGAGGGTTGAAAGAAAGCGTCTGGTCTAAGATGACGCCTAAATATTTAGTACTGCGCTTCCAGGGGATGGGAGTGCCTTGCATTCTCACTTGGAGATTGTCGGGGATACGACTGCGTCTGTAGTCGAAGGAAACCGCAGAGCTCTTCTCTGGGTTCACATCGATACGCCATTTTTTAAACCAAGCACCGAGGGCGTTTGCAGCCTTTTGAAGTCTGGTGACGAGACCTGAGGCTCTGCGGCCTTTGGTGTAAAGGGCAGTGTCGTCGGCAAAGAGAGCGAGTTCGACTACTTTCGATGGAATGGGAATGTCGTTAGTGTATACGTTATACAAAAGAGGGGCGAGGACTGAGCCTTGAGGGACTCCAGCCTTTATGGGACGAGGCGCGGAGAGCGCGCCTTCATGTTTGAAACGAAACGTGCGGTCTTTGAGAAACGACGCGATTATCCTAACTAGGCGAGCCGGTAAGCCTATTTTATAGAGTTTATAAACGAGACCGATGTGCCAGACTTTGTCGAAAGCCTTGGCTACGTTAAAGAAAACTGCGATCGTTTTCTTTCGTTTCGGATAGAAGCCGTCGAGTATGTACTCGACGATTCGATGGACTTGCTGAGGGCAGGAGTGCTTAGCGCGAAAGCCGAATTGGTGGGGAATTATGAGAGGATCGCCGTCCGTTGGAAACAGAGAGTATGACTCTCTCGAGAAGTTTAGACATTGCCTTGAGGAGGCTGATGGGTCTGTGATTAGCCGGGATATTAAGAGGTTTACCCGGCTTGGGAATGCCTATGACTGTCGCTTCTTTCCAAGCTTTTGGAAAGTAGCTAAGGTCGAAGCAGGCATTGAAAATGATAGCTAGCAAGGTAAGCACCTGTTGAGGCAGGTGCTTAAGTGCGTGGTTGGAAATACCATCCGCACCCGGAGCCTTTCTGGACTTTTGACTTTTGATGAGAAGTGAGATTTCATCATTAGAGACTGTGACGGGGTCGGCGGTGATGGGGAGAGAGTTTCTACGGAGAACTTCGTCCTCCACCGCTTTGATGTGAGTGGGATTTGCGGGTTGCGTGCTGGGCGAGCATTGAGACGCAACGCTGTCAGCGAAGCATTCGGCTTTCTCTTCGTCTTCGAAGGCGATAGAGGCATCGGGACGAGTGAGAGGAGGGACGTGAGAGGCGGCGTCTACGCGTAAGGCTCGGGCCATTCGATAATACGCTTGGTGGGACGGGGAGATATTCGCCATGAGATCGTTCATCTGGGCGTCTCGGAGTTCCGCGAGGCGAGATCTAACTTTGCGTTGTAGCTGATTCGCAGCTGTTCTATAGGCGGGCGTGGGATATTTCTTGGCTCTCCGGAGAGCCGCGTTCTTAGCTTTAATTAGATTGCTAATGGCTAAGGGAAGCGTGGGTTTGCCTTTCTTAGCAACCTTTTCGTTTACACTGATGGCTGAGTTGATAGCATCAGTGAGAGAATTTACTAACGAATCTATTTTATCCGGGCTATCTAATTGATCGGGCGAGATCGCGAGCGGAGAGTTTGGGGCCTCTAAGGCAGAAACTATCGTATTTTTAAAACCTTTCCAGTCGGTAAAGGTCTTAGGAGAAGTGACGTTAACGTTAGGCGGTCCTAGCACGAGGGAGACGGGGCGGTGGTCAGAACCTAGGTCATCGAGCGGTTCGATAGACCTGAGGTCGAGGTTGATATGCTTGACGATTGCAAAGTCGAGGATGTCCGGAGAGTGGTTCGGGTTGTCGGGATAGTGAGTGGGAGTGATAGGGGAGACGACGTCTAAGTCGAGTAAGTTGGTGATGTCGAGGAGAGCTATACCGCTTTGGTTGGTTGATAGGCACGTCCAGTCAGTATGTTTGGAGTTAAAGTCTCCGAACATAATGACAACGGCCGAGGGCGAGAATGGTCTCAAAGTCGCTGCGGATAGGTTTGGTGCCAGAGGGTATGTAGACTGAAGCTATGATGATGGTCGGATGACCAGTCATAGCCAATCTACATACGGTGGCTTCCATGTTGAGGAGAGGAGGGGTAGGGAGAGGACAGCAATGGAATCCTCTTTTGTAGTAGATAGCAGTGCCGCCGAAACCGTCGCAGTTAGGCCTATCGTTACGTGTAAACGCGTACTTAGGAATTGCGAATCCCCTGGAATGATTAGGAGTGAGCCATGTCTCCTGGAGAAGTAAAAGATCTGGGTCGTTGTTCTGAAGGAACAGTTTGAGCTCGGGAAGGTTGGTGCTAAGGCTACGAACGTTAAAAGATACTAGGGATAAGCCCTTGGGTTTGATACGACAGGACGCGGGATTCGTGGGTCTAGACATTATAATTTACTTATTTACGAATTTATACAAAAATAAAGAATTTACAACGAACTTAGGAGCGAGTGATGCTCGGCTAACGCGAATAGACGCTCTTCAGGAGAGCGGGCGGCTCGCAGTTTGCGTGCGAGTATGGAAATTTCATTAATGTCTACGTTTTGGATAACGTCGAATACGGTCTTCATGTCCTCAGCCAACGACGACTGAGGTGCAGAAGACGGAGCGGGACGCGGCCCTACGGAAGCTACGGGAGCTGGAATGGGTCGGGAAGGTGCAGGCGGGACGGCCGGACGCTGCCTCCAAGACAGAGCCGGAGTAGGCGTCGGCTGAACGGGCTTTGCTTCCGGGGGACCCCGGTTGCGCAGCGGCGGGAAGTTAGCAGGAGTGAGCGGCGGCGCCGGTTTAGGCGCGACCCTCTTGGTGGTGGAGCGCGGAGCGCGCGGGCAACCCCTGTAGTTAGCTGTGTGGCCGGACTGGCCGCACAGCACACAGGCAGGGGGGGAAGGGGATTCGGGAGTGCGAGTGCACTCCTTAGTGAAGTGAGGGAATGATACCCCTAAAATCAAAGTTTTTTATAGAAACTCTTACTTAGAACAGAGTTTTAAAGAAATTAGACTGGAGGTCAATCTCGTAGCTACCCGTCGGAAGCAATCTGATAATAGGCCAGTTTCTAGTGCCAACAACCTATAAAATAAATAAATATAAAATCGTTGATTGACCAAAATCTCATTCCAAGTTATTATGTTTCTTTTTATTATAATAGTATCCTTTAAGATCACAATTATTAGGTACAAGTTATAATAATTTATCATGACTGTGATGTGGTGAAATTTTTTCCTACTCGTATTTTGGTAAAAAATATATACTTTCTAGGAATTTTCTACTACCTAGGCTAATGAAAATGGAGTCATGAAAAAACAATTTGATAAGAAGTTGATTTATTACAAGAAATAAAAGTTTTTTTGATCATATTATTTGAATAAGTAGGTACTTGAGTTTTTTAAATCGTATTTTAAGTCAAAAACCTTTTATTTGCCAACTGTTATAATGGCATACTGGATTGATGTTAATTCTTTTTTATAATAAAGAGAGAAATAAATATATTTTCAAAATAAAAACTATGCTTTCTTTCAAAAATTGAACTTATCCATAGGTTACTGTGACGGTAGGTTGTCATTAAGTAAGAGAGGTTGAGCTATTCTTTTAATGGAATAATGTCACAAAAAATGTTTTTTTTTTTAATTTAGATTTTTACCAACACATTTAAAACAAAAAATTACATACTTCGGTATGAGTGTTACCCTCTACAATAAAAACTAGCATTAAATATCGAAAAATAGCAAAAACTGTTTTGTGAAACTTTAAATACTTCTACTGAAAAATCTGCTTTTTTGCATAATGACGGTCTTCTTATCAATGTGCGATAAAAGATAGAGATAGTAATATTTTTGAATGTTGTCACTAAACTGTCAATCGTGTAGTCTTAGCAGGTGGCTAGGGTGCCACAAATCGCCATTTATTGTTAACGTTTCTGTCAAAAAAAGCTGTCAAAAGCGATGCTCCGGAGCTTTGATTATTTAACCAGATATCGATGATCATTATTAATATGTTTTTATTTTTCATACTTTCGATGCATTGATAACGGGTGCTTCAATCATATCGAAACGTTATTTGCTTTGCTTGCCGTTGTGCCTGTATTTTTGAAACAAAAAAGGCGTGAAGAAAGAGGGATTTAAGTTTGCTAAGAATTGTTAATTTTATTATTGAATAGGCAGGTAGTTGTTTTGTCTATTTTTGAATCATTGAAGACAAGCCAGACTTTATTTGATTGAACCGAAAACTTTGATGCTTGACCTTGAATAACTTTTTAAGCAAACATGGGATCTTTCGGTGTTTTATTTATAATTGTGTACCCCAGGTCTGTACCAAAATTCAGCATGTTGGAAATTAATGAAAACTGACCTATATTTTTCTGGGTGATTTGACGGGACTATATCTGTACTTACGAAAATAAACTGTATAGTTCTTTATATATTATATATAAAGAATTATAATGAATGTAAATAAACCTTTAACTATGATTATTTCATTTACGACAAGCTCTTACAAAAGTTCATTAAATTTTAATATTATATTTCAAGTTCAATATTCAGTTCTAAAATATTGATAGTAAATTCGGTAATCATTGTTCAACCCTAAAAATGGACGCAATTTTATGTTTTTTTTTTCAAGTTTAGGTATGCACCTTTTTTTGGTAGGGTCCTAGGGCTTGTCCATTGGTTGATGTCAATGATAATTGTTCATTTCAGTTGGATTTTTTAAATTCACGTTTACAAATAGCTTGTAGCCAAGCGCTTAAGCTCTGGGATTTTCAAGCGTAGAGCGAATAAGCACCAGAAATAAAGATGTGTTAATGGACGTGTCTTTTAATTTCCTGGTATCAATAAATGATAGCTCGTTGATAAATCTTTAAAATTTAAGGAATGCAAAGATGTAGTGAGCCTTTTAATGGAAAGAGCTATAGAAATAGTTTTTAAGCTTAAAATTGATAATAATATTATTAGAAAAGATGATAATATCGCGACAGTGTTTGAGAAGTATTTAGCTGCTATTTCAGTTTCGATTACAATTTTTTTTAATCCTTAACCGGTGGCAGCCGAATCATTGGTAAAAGGCTGTATAAGTGAATGCAAGGTCAATTTTAAATTCTAACCCATAGACACCTTTGGTTGAAACTACCACTGGCTCAGGTGGGTCGTCTACTGCCAAAGAACCAGCAAGAAACTCCAAAGAAATGCGTCCGACGCGTTAGCCTAGCCCATCAGAGGGTTAGTCTATTGTATGCCCTATTTTTAACTGGAACGCCGGCGTTTCTTGTTGTAATAGCGTCTTCGGGATTGAAGGCGTTACGCAAAAGCCTGTAACGAACCCACGCGTCTGGATTGGCTGCGTAGTCAGCTAACTTATTGACCAGTGGTTTGGGATGGTGGGAAGCGTTGTCGAAGTGGCGTCTAGACGCCAATTTATGAACGTGGCAATAGTGGGCAACTCGAGATCTTTACGAAAATCTAAATTGCGGACATAGGGCGCGGACTACAATTTATTGAGATTCGACTTGCTGGCGTTAGCAAAAAGCACACTGGCATAATGTCATGATGGGGCGGATGCAAGTTTTGTACAGTGTTACAAGTTTTGTAGAGCTTACACCTAGTAAAGCGTAAGCTAATTTCTAAATAACAGACGCAGGTATTAAACTATTTGAAGATATTGTTGGCGCCTGGGAAAAATTACAAAAGGGCGTGGGATTGAAATCCTCACAGGCTATTTCTGTTTCTATTTGTGATAAATAAAATATACATACTATGTAAACAGCTTGGATGCTGCATGTCATTAGCACGCACAATTAGCTGTCATGCGTGTGTTTCTTTCATGTCCTCGTCAAATTGTATACCTTCTACCCCAAGTATTTTTTTTAAAGAGTGCCAAGAGGTGATATTTCCGTCGGGTTTTTTTTACTCTGTCTACCCATATTACCATTTAAAAGCCGAAGTTAAATTGTATTCAGGCAATCTAGATGAAGATTAAGAAAAATAAGATGTTCAAAAAGTGTAAATTTTTTTACGTATTCTAAATACTAAAAAATAATTATTTATTTTTATTATTTAACTTTGTTACTTAACCATATTTTTTCGAATATCCTTAAATCTATTTTTTAATAGTAGTTGTTTATGAATCCTCAGTGCAAATATTTGTTTTTGGGAACCCTTAGGAACTATTCCTTTTTATCCTACTGTCAGAAGTAGGGATATCCTTAAATCTATATGTATAGTTTCGGGTTTTTTCATTTATAGAATTCAGCATCTTGTTGCAGTGCTCTTAACGAACTGAAAATAATACGAGTATGATGATCGGTTGACAGGAGATTATAATATTAGAAAAGGTTTTCCTAGGTTCAGGTCTTCGAGAGATAGACTCTAGATTTCTACAAAGTTAAGGTTACCTTTTAATTAAATAGGCCGTAATATTAAACCAAACATTTTTCTAACATAAATAAAGATCTGTGTAACTACACCCAGTAATATATACGGAATAAATTTAGAAGACACAAGACTGGGTTGTAAATGCATAAAGATGTGAGAAGTAATTCTTGTTCCAGTAATCAAAAAGTCTTTTTTCTGACTTTATAACATTCAATTTCAAACTCAAACTCTTCATTCATACAACGTCATAATAATAGCTTAGTCAAATTTTAGTCCGATCTTTCCATGAGTTCGAATTATGCGATTATGTTATACTCGATTGATTTTATTATTTTATATGAATAAAAATTATACAAACAAACTTAAAATTTTATCGTTTCAATAATTATATGAGAATCAGGCACACAAAAAGTTTTATGATCACATTCTAGAGACCTATTTTGTGTGCTATACAAGTTATATGTATTAATTTTTAAAAACTTGATAAGTGATCCTCAGTTTACTTCTCAGTGAGGTTTAATTTGCGCAAGTCGTAGGTGCCAGTAAACACGATTAATTATTTATGATATTTCGTTTTGAGTTCATCTTATTATTTAGGTCCTAAAAACAATAACTATCATTTTCTCGACGCTATCGGAGATAAAATAAAGAGAGGCTTATTTCTTTCCCTCAAAGTTTATGAAAATAAATATTTTCTTTTAACTTTAAAAATAATGTTTTCAACATAAATATCATCAAATAACTTAACCAAAAATTAGGGCACAATTGTAAAGCTCACCTTTAATAAAATAACAAACAAGACACCACTATCCCTGAACCCAAACAAACCACAACCTTTCTATATTTAAAAATAACAAATTCGTCTACCAACCTAGAGTTTTAATACATTACATCCTACTTCCGGATCCGTGGAGCGGCAAATGGCGATCAATTTGCGCGGGAATGTCGCGCTGCTAATTGACTGCACGTCAAAATTCCACTTTATTATTATAAAATAGTATTTAATGGCCCCAGTTTTAGTAAATATATGGAGAATGTAGATCAAAAATACGTAGGGATTGTAGACATGGATATACATTATGTTGTTTAATAATAAATCATTAGGAAGTAAAAAGGTTGTATATTGTTGGTGTTTGTAAAAATGAAATACTCTTAATTTTTATGCAAATATAGTCTTTATTAAATTTTTTATTTTCTATTTTCTATTTAAGAAACTTAAAAAACATTGAAAGTTTGTGTCTAACAATAAAATAAATAGGTACGTAAAAGCTATACTCACGTGACGAAGCATCCGTTTTTGCTACCAAAAACCAGTCCAAAACAAATAATACCAACACAATTTTAACAGTTTTCACTAAACTTAACTTCCCCATAGTTTTAAAAGTCATTGTCATATTTTTATTGTATCTACGGAGCAAATTTTGTTAAAGATTAACAGTAGATCTCGTTCGGGCGCCAAATTAATTCTAACAAAACCCAACGATATAATTAACGCTCATTCTGCACAAGCGTGTAAAATTTTCATTTATAAACACGATATTTTATTATTTTCTGTTAATATAATCGTACGAAAAATAGTTTTAGAAAATAAATAATACGTTATCGATGGTAAAATATCGAGCTATAAAGCACATGTTAAACGCTCCTTCAGGCTACATTCGACACACGCAAAGAAGTGATTAAGAGCTGGTAAAATTCGGAATCGTAATATTAATAATATTTCGTCGGAACCGTGAAAAGTTTTATGCGATAGCCCACTGCGCTTTCTGGAGCGACCGCTCGCTACCACAGCCGGCAGATCACTGGCTGTCTGCAAGGCAAACTGCACTGACTTGAACCGATACGCTCCTCCCCTTTACTACACCCTTCCCTTTCTTGCTATTCATAACCAAACTTTCACAGTGTAACCTTTTTCAGGTTCAATCAGGTTGGAATTTTTCCTTGCAAAAAAATAAAATAGTGTTCGGATCTTAAAATTTACAAATGTTTGATTACCAACCTGGCTGTTATTTTCTATTAGCAGGATTTTTCAATGGGTTATAATTTTAATGAGTTCTGTGAAACTTTAATTTTGCTTGTTTTTTATGTCATACAGAGTTTTGTGTATGTTATTCTTTGGCAGTTATTTATTTTTTATTCTTAGCCATCGATACTTAAACATAAAATTGATATTGTACCTATAAACTTCCGAACTGCCCGTCGGCATTGTATTTGTAAGGGGGGAAATTTATTTGTTTCTTTGTATGTAATGTTTTTCGTCAAACTTGAAAACTACCAACCCGATTTTTTTAATTGATTTTTATTTTGTTTTTACTAAGTAAAACCATTACTTTCGCCATTGAAAGGTTTCGAAACTGGCAATCCTTGATATGCACTATTCTTGAGAAGTTTTTGTTGTGAAAAAGTTTCGTTTAATATGCTTAAAGTACCCAGACCTGCCGGTGCGCCACAATAGAAGTTCTTCCAAACTACGGCCTGCTGCATTATCTGCACTGGCTCAGCTTCATCATAAGAATGTTTCATCCTGCTATGTTCCGAATGGATCTAAGCGTCGCCTTCGACATATTAAGTTTGCTGTTTTGGAATCTCTAATTAAATATTAAAGTAGGCATTCATCGCAAACTAGCATAACCTGATTCTCTTAATTTGTTGACTTATTAAAATAATCCAAGGGTCTAACAAAGAATAAAATATAACCAATTAATTTATGAGATTTATTAAAAATATAATACATTATAAAGAATAAACAAAATAACCGAGGTATGGAAAAATAATTTGACATTACTAAATCTAGTGAAGATACTACGTGTGTATATGTTTTAACATATACGCGTACACATGCAGTATGCATTTATTCTATAAAAATTATAAAGATATAAATTCTTCCTAAACAAAGTTATCATGTTTATAAAACGAAAACGAAGTAATATTTAAAAGAACTTATAAAATATAAGTGACATTTTATACACTCTTTCACTCTGTTTTCTATTGTAAATAACACATTTATAGTTTTACGCAAACTTTTGTCTTCGTTGTATACAAAAAAAAACAAAAATTTAAAAGTTTTAGATATCATAATTTTCGTAAGGATTAATTTAAGCCAGTGATCCGTGGTTGACCACAACACGAACCGAAGCCATATTAAGTCCATGAACTTCAAAAATCCATAACAAGCACCAATCACACTTGTGATATTAATCTTATTATAATAACTGTAATGTTTGTATGTTTGTTGCATAATATGAATACTAAACGCATACTCAAATAACTATGAGAGTAAATTGTACCTAATTTAATGAAAAATTTCATACCTTTTACGTAACAAGGAAGAAAAGACAAGTACCTACGTATGTAATCAAATATGCTAGGCACGAGTAGGAAGACACCTAATTAAAGTATAGCAATGAATTTATAAAAAACACGCACTTATTTTTTCAAATAAGTGGGCTATATAACCTAAATAAAAATATCAGATTAACAACTTGATTTATATAATACCACGTAGTACGTAGGAAAATAACGTGACATTTAGATGTTGCGTAACAAACGATTATAATAATAATAATAATAAATTTCTTTATTTGCTAGTATATGGGTACAAATGGGTATTAAAACATATTGACGATCCTTACATATACTGCTGTATAATGCAGCGTGCAAATTAAGTGTCATAGAATTAGCATTATCATATTTTTGCATAAAACAACTGTAATTATTGTATAATACAAGTCACAAAAAAAAACTAAACTAAAACTAAAATTAAAATTAAAATTCGTGACATACAAAAATTTATCATCTACAATTATAACCAAATTCTATTACACATGTCAGAAATAAAAAATAAAATTGATTTAAATTTAAATAAGATTGATTCTCATGCTTTTAGGTTGGAGGTTAGTGTTCTATAAGAAATTTCATTTTTAGTGTCTGATACATACCATATTGGTAGAAGAGCGTGGAGAGGTTTTGGGGACAAAAGTGTTAAAAAAAATAAGAGGATTACGGAGCGAAATACTTTGTAACACGTTTGGTGGAGTCCGCGCAGCTTCTGTCTGGTAGCCATAATCGCTGGATGAAGTTAACTAAATAAAAAACTATACTTAAAAAAAACTCTTTTTTTGCATGCACGCTTATTTTTATGCATGTTTCATTACGTAAGCCGAACACTGTTGTCTGAATAGCTAAATGCAAGAAGGTATTTTAATTATAACATTGTGGAGTATGGCGTATCTTGTACAGATAATCTTGATCGCAAAAATCATTGTTTTATTTGTCCTCATCATATAGAATCTGGTCCAGAGTCTGAGAATAAAAAAAGGATTCAAATTGCATTAACAACAGTTTCACAAATAAGGACCCACAAATGAAATAAACTATAAACTCATACAATTAAATAGATGGATAATAATTTAATATTATAGTTTACGGCTAAGAAAGTCTTCATAAAATATGACAGTTGTAACATCCTAAATAAGTGAATATTTCTTTAATATATAGCAAAAATAGTAGTCGCCAAGTAAGTTTTGTAATATCGTCCTAAATAACCTGCGACAAAAGACCTACACAAAAGGAAATATCACATTAGAATTTAGGTAAGTAAGAGTATAAAAAACATAGAAAAACCAGACAACATTTATTTTTTGAAGCAATTATTCTCATTGTGCAAATAACATTTCGAAGAAGGTCCTCTCACAGCTTTCAAGACTTACTTAATTATAATCATAGATCACAACTTAGAAAGGCAACTTTAAAGTCGAGACTTCATGAACATTTGAGTACTAAAATGGTAAATCTATTATTGTTATCAATAAATTGATTGGTTTTCCGAGAAAGGTATAAAAGCATGTCACTGGGTTACCTTGAAGTTGTTGAATTTCCATGTATTCGCTGTTTTCTTTTGCGGTGTGTATGCAATTGATAGCTAAGTCACGGATTCTAAAAACTCGGAAATAATTTATATCGTTTCCAGCGGTTGTGTGAGTCGGCGAGTCCCGCCGCGCCGATGTGGCGCCGCACAATTGACTTCTCTGAATCGTAGTGTATTTCCTTGCAATGCCACCGTGTGCCTTATAAGTACTTTTAATATTAATACCTTAGAACAGGTAAAGGGTCGCGAAGGCTGAACTTCTATTTTACTTATGGAAATTGTGATAAGGTTAGTAGCACTGTATTCGCAATGCGTTTTATAGAGATTTTGTTTACATAAAACATGAGGGTTTAGTGAAACTTAGAATATGACGTAGGCATTCTACGTCATAAAACCTTTAAATTATTTTAAAATCATTTAAAGTTTTAATACTCCGGTTTTCATACTTTCGTTCTGGAAATTTCAACCTGCAAAACAAGCCCCGTGGACGACCGGACACCAAAGTTGATAATGAAGAATTGAAGGCTATTGTGGAACTGGATCCATCACAAACCACGTCCGAGTTAGCTGTAGGCTGCGGTGTTAGTGACAAAACTGTATTAATCCACTTGAAGCAAATTGGGAAGGTGAAAAAGCTTGAGAGATGGGTACTCCATGAATTGAGTGCAGCAAACCGACAAACGCGCGTCGACTGCTGCGTTACATTACTCAACCGGCGCAATAATAAAAGGATTTTAAAACGAATCATTACCTGTGATGAAAATTAGATCCTGTACGACAATCAGAAATGCTCATCGCAATGGTTGAATCCTGGCGAATCAGCAAAATCCTGCCCCAAGCAAAAATTGACTAAAAAAAGTTACTTGTGAGCGTTTGGTGGACTAGTGCCGGTGTCGTTCACTACAGCTTTCTTAAATCTAAAATTGTCAGCAACTGCAAACCATGATGGAAAAAAATAGCTGCTAAACAACTGAGACTGGTCACTCGCTCTAGGCCACTGCTGCTTCAGGACAACACTAAACCACACACTGCACAACAGACGGCTACCAAATTAGAGGAGCTTCAATTGGAATGTCTAAGACATCCATCGTACTTCCCGGACCTTGTTCGAGTAGATTACCATTTTTTTTCGAAATTGGATAACTTCTTGCAAGGGAAAAGATTCATCTCTGATGGGGCAGTCCAAAGTGCCTTCAAAGATTTTATTGATTCACGTCCGAATGACTTTTTTAGTAAAGAGATCAATAAACTATCTATGAGATGGCAAAAGTGTAAAGATAGCACTTGTATATACTTTCATTAAATAAATATATTACATAAAAAAAATTTACTTTATGTTCCTCCGTTACAAAACGCCAATTTCATAATATGAAATTGGCGTTTTGTTACATATTATGTAATGAACTTTTTTTTTTAAAAACTTGTTAAAAGTTATCAAAAAACAAATCATATATTCCATCATTGTAAACAAAACTAATTGATGAATAATTATTCCATTGCAAATTAATTTCCCAGTAGTAAACTTTGATACATTCACAGGGTTAAACAGCCCACGGTTTGCTGTTTTACTTTCAATCAGAAAAAATAAACAAATTAAAAAGAAATCCACAAATGTTGTCACAAAAACAAAAACACAGAAAGTGTACAACTCGACAAAATTACGAATACAATAATATCGAGGTACTCCGTTAGAAACCATAACATTGTTGCATAGTTACATTTGTATTTTTACAGTTTTGTATAATATTTTCTTTCTTGGTAGTTGGTTATCGTACTGTGTAATCATGTCTGAAGCCATGTAATGTCAGAAGTCATAACAAAATGTAGGTATTACGGTTACTGTGGTATAGCAGTTGTTTAAAGGTATCGTTGTTAGTCGTTCAATGACTTGAACCTACTTAAGAAAATATTGCTGTTGGCTTGGTAAGTATTATGGAAAAAGTTAAAACACAGTTTTAAAACTCAAAAATAAATATGTAAGTTATTAATATTGCATATTATAGGAACAAAATCAATTGTAACTGAAGTCTGCGGTGGGCCGACCTACTACATGGATGCCGCTTAAAATAAGGCAATTGCAAGCTTGTTTGCTAAATATGAAAATGTACAAAATGCATAAAGTTATCCAAAAACTCTCATTAATAAATTGAATAAAATGAGACTATAACTTTTACAAATTTCATTGAAGGTAGGCTAAAAGTATCACTTGTTTACTTGTTTGAAGAATTCAACCTTTTAGGTTGGGAGTTGACTTGTTCTAAGGTTGAAGAAGAATTGATTCCTCAGAAGATTCTATACTTTTAAGACTTTACTAAAATAAGACAATTTATGGTCACATGTCATCTACGTTCAGTTACAGTAGAGTTGGCTTTGAAATGCTTATTAATTGAATTCAAAGTTAAGCTTGTGCCTCGTTAGATATAAGAGATTACTTGGAAATTTGGTATAAACAATATCAAATCATTTTTAGAGTCTTACTTTGTAAAAGTCTAAACGTTGATAATTAATTTTCATATAAACTGATATAATTAAATTAATCATGTTACAAATATTGAGGTAATTTAAGAATAAGTTAAACTTCAGAACATTTAATAAAAATGTGTAGTGCAGAAAGCTTTTAATAACTTCAATACTTATGTATATTAATACATTTGAGATTTTCTCGGAAACTCCGCTCAATTTGTCCCAGCTATCTTATGTTTACAAAAATAATTTTTGCGTTCTTACGAAAGACCTAGTTTCTGTACAAACCGTTATCAATAGGAAATAATATCTTATTCAGATAGGTATAAAGGTATAAAAATTTTACTAGTTATTTGTAAAGAAGGCTAGAACAATTTAATTTAAATTTAAAATTAATCAAAAAGAACCAAATCATAAATTTTATATCAATTAGTATAAATCACTACACAAAAACGAAACATAACAAAACGTCACACGAGCTATATTAACCCCTCTATACGCAGCTGTATTCGGTGACATATTCAGAAATGCCTTAGTTCAGGACGATATGCGAGATGGGACAGCAATGCTTACGCCTTATGACATATTGCTTAACTTCTGCTGCGCGGGTGAATCTGTCAACCGTTATTAAAGGCCGCACAGTGGGCTGAATACGTTAAGGTTTAGACCGACGTTCTTTTTTACAACAATTTTGTAAGTTTGTGAGCAACAGAACTCGGTTTTTTACTGTCAATGAATCACAAAGCAATATAATCAAATAATTTACGTCATTAGTGTTATAATTGTTTAATTTACAAAAAAAATTACTGCGATTAATTAAAAGAGCAGTTGCCCGAGCCATGTTCTGGTTCTTAAAAGACCACAGTCACCGCTCACGTATTCTAAGTGTCCTGTCAAGTAGGTCACGTTGTATTAATGTTATATGTTTGATTAACACGTGGCTTTATACTCTTGATACCTCTCCTAACTTCCAACGAAGAACTGTACACGTTTTTGTTTGCAAAAACCAATAGTCAGAAATATTACAACTAAAAAGCAATAATGGGATCGTTTTAAACAAATAAGACTCTCACTTGTGCCTGAGCACTTACTGAATGAGTTTTATTGATAGCATATATTTTTAAATCAAACCTATAAACCATTATACTTAATTTTCACCATATTTTCTACAACAGCTGTGTATAAGTTCGTAGCGTCAACAAATTAACATCAAAACAGTGCAATAACTTATAGTTTTATAAATATATAGTTAAAAATATATAGTTTCTCTACAAATACATTCCCTAGCTATCTTTCGACCCACTATGCGGCGTCCTTCAACGTTCTCTGTGCAGCGAACTGTAGTCGCAAGTGCGATCTCAGCCTAAGCCTGCAACGTGCAGTAATGTTCATCGCTTCTTGCAGCTCGCGTTTGACGTGCATTTACGAGAGGACTTTAAATCATATTTCTGTTATAGAAAAGCACTAATCTACATGGAAGTAGAGTGCTTTATGTGTCGATGGAATCGTGTTTGGTTTTATGATCACTTCTGTTACGAATGATAAGTTAACGGCATTTGATATGTATTATGGACCTTCATATCAAAATGAGCTAATAAGTAAGTAATTATTTAATATATATAATTATGTAATTAATATACAGGCAACCTCAGATATGTTTTATTATAAAGGTTCATTCTATTTCACTTTACATTAGCTTTTGATGTTAATTGATCAATTTAAATGCACATTTAAAACCCAAAAGGTATATTCACCAAACAATAAACTTTGATTGCATTCGGCCATTAGCAAAACATTTAACAAACTTTCCTAGTTAAAAAGCCGTTTTTTTCCTATTGTAAAACTTCAACTTATTTATACTCACGTGATCACCAAATTGCTTGTTTCATAGTTTCCAGTGTAACAAAGTTTGTGATATCTCGCCATCGGTACAAAGATATAAAACGTTTTCTATTTATTATACGCCAATTTCGACTTTATGACCTGAGTTTAACCTGCATTTTAAGTTTATGGAGTTTCGTCATGATTAGAGAAGTGGTTAGTGTATTGTAAAAATGTATACAGGTATTATTTAGATTTCCTGTGTACACATAAAAGTCGAAGAGAGATATTCGCTATATTATATGCTCGATGCTCGTGTTATAATTTCATATATAAAACATCATAACATAAAAATAATAATAAATATTTAATAAAATTGGTAAAGACTGTGATTGTAAAACACAAGACAAAATAAAACCTGGCACTACCTACCATCCTGGGCACTACGTTTAGCTGCATTTTCTTGACCTCATGTCTTGGGTTTGGAGAATACCTTGTTATTATATTATCCTCTTTAACAATCCTCGCTTATTTTATTTTCCAAACAACCCTTAAACCATAACCAAGAAAATGCCAAGTTGTAAAAATAAGGAAACGACTTTTTCAACGTTAATTTCGGACAATTTGAACTCTTAATCGGCTTTGTACACCCTTACACGGGGTGTTCATAAATGGCAAAGCAATTCTCTGTTTATTTGGCATTTAAGAAAATTTGGCGATTCCTTTGGAGCTGGCATTTTATTTTATGTAGCCGCTCGTTACGGGCGGCGGTCGCGCGTGAAGTTACTGCCGCGGCGGGCCCACTGAGCAGCGTACGCACTGTGAACTGTGAAGCAAATGGTGCTGTTTTTGAACTTAATTGATGTTATTTTTAAGATAAGTTAGTTAATTTATTTGTAATCGATAAACTTTTCAGCTACCAAAATTTTAACTTTTTGGTTATTACAAATCTAGAATCATAGTCTATTCCCGATACTTCGTGAATACAGACAGGCACACTAATAACATTTCGTGAGATCGGGATCAACGCGGGTGAAATTGCAGTATTTGTAGTCAATTTGATAATTTGTTAAATAATGTTTATTTTCAAAAATTCATTATTTTTCTGTTTGACATAGCCAAGTTATGAGACATATTACTGTTATTCTTAAAATTACCAAAACGCATACGGATCCGGATTATTTTAATAAAAATATATTCCTCAAGTTTGATTAGCGTTTTACGCGTGATTTGATAATTTTTTCATAAATTTCCATAAAACGCACAAACCTTAGCCAAGTCTTTCATATTGGTTAGGGTTATAGACGTCCTATTGTTTGTATTTGCCTACGGCCCACAAGAGATAACTGCAATTTAGTATCTTTATAGGATGAATATCCGCTAAACAAAGTTACATTTGTACATACAAAATTAGAATAGTAACGTAAAAAATACTTTTTATTGTATAACATTAGTCACAATTCATTTGCGCATAAACATCCTGATTGTAATTTGCTCAGAAAACGCCTAAAATCCAAACGCACAGTGCGTACCAAAACCGAAACATGACGTACGTATGGAAAATGGACGGGCCTATGCATTTTGCGTCCCTATTTTTAAAGGTATATTTTTTTTGCATTCTATTAAGTTCCACATAATGCCGTGACTGTAAAATCGTAACATTTGTGGTTTTTTTGCAGTAAAAAAGTTCACGTCGTATAAACAACTTGATTCTATTCACTTGATACTCAGGTGCCGATATTTAATCGATACCGAAGAATTAAATTGTTTGTGTTTCAATAGGGCACCAAAAGATTATATAGGTAAGGCTTTATATGCAATAAAGATTTATTAAAATATTCAAAGATTACAGTGTTCTTGGTTAACTTACTTTAGTACTTTTTCTATACCCTGTTGATAATACATTAAGTTTTTGTACATTACATTACATACTGTTACACCTTTTTTTTGTTAGTCAAATCCTTTAAACCGTCTTTATATCTTTTTTCATTCGTTCGAAGCTTAGTGCCGGGCTGTATAGCTTTTTCCCAATATTGTGGAAATTTAGGGATAAAAAAAGTGAATGTTGAGTGGCCTGACAGTGGAAGTTTCAAGAACATTCGGCGAGAAGGAATCTGGCAGTCGACACCTTTGAGTTTTTACATTGAATTAAGATTTTTGGCGACTGTTATCGAGTGACGGCGTGAGGAAACTTGTTGGGGGCAATGTGCGGGCGTGTAGGACTGAGGTCCGGCCCGTGGGCTACGTGACGGCCTCCGGAGCCTAAGTTGTTACAGCCTCCTTGAGAAGGGAGGCTGTTTTCATACTTCCAGCCTCATCGGCTGCTTTTTGTTGCACCGTGTTTTTTTTGGACGCCAGCGATGCGGAGGTTTGTCTGAAGCGTCGAACCCCGATCTCCTTACTTTCCAAGTAATATCCAATATTTTTATGGGGCCATAAAATGGACCACCCTTGATTTTTGTCATTTCATACAAATTATTCTAAAGGAAAGCTCCTTCGGAGTACCCCTTTGTTTAAGATTCTTGTTCTTTACTGTGGATGTGGGAAACGATTGCCCCTTCAGAAAACTTCAGTTCGCGGACGGAGTGTTACAAATAATTTAAATATAAAGTAATTTTATAGACTAAACTAAGGATCAGCCAAGCGACTGCAAGGTTCCCTAATTTAATTTTAATACCTTTTATATTATAATACAGTGCTTTTGTGTACAATACAATACTTTTGTGTACAATAAAGGACCGGTGTCAACATTTCACTTTCGTTTGATTTGGCTGTGGTCTAAACCCCACGCAAACCTTTTATAGGGGAAAACCCCCCTAACAGCGGCGCCCGAACAGGCACGTTGCGGTCGTTATTCTCGCCACTGGTCTTTCGCTCAGCGACGGTTGGCTGATCCATTTGACTACTTTTTATTTATTTTTACTGTAAACTGTTGAACTTTTATTTTAAATTAAACTATTTTATTATGATGAAATTGTGAGTGCATAGTGTATAACTATAAATTTTACCATGTGTGAAGAACGGCCTATCCGTTTTCACCTTCTTAATAAAGATGAACTTGTATATGAAGTGGCTATTCGGGATTGTATACCCGAGTCAACAGTGGATAAATTGCGTGCCCAAATGCGGCAGCTGGCAGTGCAAATACCCACCGACGAGGTACATTCTTATGAGGGCGAAATTAAACCGGAATTGAATACCATAGACTCGAAGTTAATCGAATGAGAGACATTGTGTGATACAAAACCGCTTTTATTGAAAAAATTATTAAGGATACAATCCTTGGGTAACCACCTTTTCCACCGTTTGAGTAGGATTGAACCGGTAGAGGAACAGGATGTTTTGTTGAAGACTGATTTGGATAGCCGCCTTTTAACTATTGTACAGCGTATGGATAGGATGGTACAAACCTTCCGTAGTAGTTATGAGTTTGTTCCCGAAGTAGAGCCAGGCCCTTCAGGTGTAGGTGTTAATGAGGTTGCCTCTCCAGTGAGACAAGTGGTGACGTGCGACCGATCCTCGAGTGTTCATTCTCTCAATATTAAATATAATGGAAAGGGTAGTGTTATTTCTTTCATTCAGCGGTTGGAGGAATTATGTCTGTCGCGTAACATCTCTGATGAGAAGTTACTGAATTCTGCGGTGGAACTCTTTGCTGATGAAGTCCTGTTGTGGTATAGGGGTGTAAAGAATGAGATCTCGAGTTGGAAGCAGTTGAAGGATTGTCTTTTGGAAGAATACCTTCCGGTGGACTATGACCATCGCTTGCTGGAGGAAATTCGCAGTAGGACTCAGGGAGCGGAAGAGTCTATTTCGCAATATTTCAGCGTTATGCAGAATTATTTTATTTTGTTAAGGCGTCCCTTGTCTGATACGGAGAAGCTGGAGATTCTCCAATTTAACATTAGACCATTTTATTCCACTAAGTTGGCGTTGGAAAACATTAGTACATTGAGTGAGTTGAAGCAGCGTTGTCGACAACTGGAGGCGGCAAAGCAGAGAGCGGAAAGTTTCCGTGAGCCGGTGCGGAACTCCCCATCGTCTGTAGCCCCCGATTTAGAGTATAAAGGTCGTAGCAAAACTTCTCAGCCACGTTGCGAGGTCGTCTCTGCGCCGAAGAATAAATTTTGTGTTAGGTGTCGCGTGGAGGATCACACGCTTTTAGATTGTACTGCCCCGAGAGTTATTGTTTGTTATCGGTGTGGAGAGAAGGGAGTTACGTCGCGTAACTGCCCTAAGTGTTCACCTAAGGTTGAGGAATCACCTCAGTCAAAAAACGGGTAGCTGACCATCGCTATGATGCTGCAGAGTGGAGTTCGTGGTGCGAGAGGGTGCGTGATGCCTTCGAGACGTATAATTCTAATGTAGCGATGGTCTGTTCGGATCGTAAAAATTCCTGTCCTTATTTAGACGTTAAAATTGGTGATCTGCCTAGTTCTGGGCTTTTGGATTCGGGATCGGAGATTTCTGTCGTGGGAGGTCCCGCGATCGAGCGTTATTCCAGCGTAGCAGATTTGCATCGGGTGAAGCCTGGCGAAGACATAACTTCAGTAGTTACCGCCAACGGCTCGACATCTCCTGTCACTGGCTATGTGTATCTGCCAGTCACAGTTAATGAAGTGTTCCGTGTGGTGAAGTTTTTTTGTATCCCGGGAGTGTCCACGCCTTTAATCTTTGGCATTAACTTTTGGAAGGAATTTAATATTGCACCGGACGTGCTAGGTTTGATATCCCACAAGAAAGCCCCGCCGCAGACCCCTGTTGAGACCGTTACCCTGCAGATTAACAAATTACATTCTTTTGACGTTTTGACTGAGGAGCAGCAGAGGAAGGCTGACGCGGTGTGTGGCAAGTTCCGTGAAATTTCGGCTGGAGAGAAAGGGTTGGGTAGGACCCACCTGATTTCCCATCATATTGAAACGGGAGATGCCCCACCAATTAAGCAGCGTTATTATCCGCTTTCCCCTGATAAACTCCGGGAACTTAATAAACAGTTGGACGTGATGATAAAGTTGGACGTAGTGGAGCCCAGTTGTAGCCCCTGGAATAATCCCATCACGATGGCCCCGAAGGCGAATGGAGAGTTGCGGTTCTGTTTGGACAGCCGGAAACTAAATGCGGTGTCGAAACATGATGCGTACCCTCTTCCGTACATCCATAGCATCTTGGATCAACTTAGGGATGCGTGTTTCCTCTCGTCCATTGATTTAAAATCCGCGTTTTGGCAGATTCCCTTGACAGACTCTTCTAAAGAGAAGACAGCGTTCACCGTGCCGTTGCGCGGTTTGTTTCAGTTTAAAGTGATGTGTTTTGGGTTGACCTCAGCGCCTGCTACCCAGCAGCGGCTGATGGATCAGATGTTTGGGCCCGAGTTTGGCGGGCGTGTTTTTATTTATTTGGATGATATTGTCGTGGTTAGCCGGACGTTTGACGAGCATCTGGAGCTCCTGTTGAAGGTTCGGGAACGGTTGCGTTCCGCTAACCTTACTATTAACCTACCTAAATGTAGTTTTTTTCGGAGACAGCTGAGATATCTTGGCTATGTGGTGGATGAGTTAGGTCTAAGGACGGATCCCGAGAAGATCCAGGCCATTTCTGATTTTCCGACCCCAGCGAGTCCGAAGGACGTCAAGCGTTTCCTTGGGACAGCGTCGTATTACCGAAGGTTTATCCGAGGATTTAGTACGATCGCTGCACCTTTAAGTGCTCTTACTTCTACGCGCAAAAACAGACCTCCGTTTGAGTGGTCAGAGGAAGCTGAGGCCGCGTTTGTGGGTTTGAAAAGTGCCTTAACATCTGCACCTATCTTAGCGTGTCCAGACTTCTCCCTTCCGTTTGTAGTACACACTGATGCGTCCGAAGTGGGAGTGGGCGGAATGCTAACGCAATTCTTTGACGGAGAAGAACATCCGATCGCTTACTATAGTCGCTCCCTTAGCCGACCAGAGCGAAACTATTCTGCCACGGAGAGGGAAGCGCTGGCTGTGGTGTGTGTGGTGGAACATTTCCGACCCTATTTGGAGGGCCATAAGCCTTTTAGGATCATAACTGATCATGCCAGTTTAAAGTGGTTCCTTAATCTTAAGAACCCTACCGGACGTTTGGAGCGTTGGGGATGTCGGCTTTCCCCGTACAACTTTGTGATAGAGCATCGGCGCGGCTCGGAAAATGTGGTACCAGATGCACTTTCCCGTTCCGTACCAGTGTTTGCTGTAGGTGAATCCGTACAAGATCCTTGGTTTCGAAACATTTATTCTCGTTGCGTGGAGAGACCACAGACGTGCCCGAATTACCAAATTATCGATGGGAAGCTTTACCGTTTTACCAAAAGTAAGTCTTCGTTGACAGGCGATTTTGATTGGAAGGAGGTTGTTCCAGCGGAGATGAGACAGCAGCTTATATCGGAGAACCACGACTCTCCCTTGGGAGCCCATCTCGGGATCGAAAAAACTTACAAGCGGCTGCGCCTTCGTTTCTTCTGGCCCAGTATGTATACCGACGTGGAAACCTTTGTTTCAGGTTGCCCGACTTGCAAAGCGTACAAACACCCGAACAGACCCACCCCAGGATTGATAGGTAATCCGAAGGCTTGTCGTAGGCCGTTCCAGTGCATCAGCATCGATTTGGTTGGTCCACTGCCGAGGTCTAGGCAACTGAACGAGTACCTTCTTGTTGTGGTGTGTTGTTTTTCCAAGTACTGCTTGTTGTTTCCCTTGAGGCGAGCTACTAGCCAAGCAGTGGCGCAGCGCCTAGAGGAGAAGGTTTTCTTAGTCCATGGTGTCCCGCAAACAGTTATCGCAGACAATGGTCCCCAGTTCATAGGACGCGAGGTGAAAGCATTGTTTGACAAATATAAAATACCTCAAGTACATTATACCCCTACGTACTGCCCTCAAGTGAACACGGTGGAACGATATAATCGAACCCTCGTCACGGCTGTGGCCGCGCTTGTTGGTGAAGACCAGCGTAGATGGGACATGAACCTTTGTCAAATACAATTTGCTTTGAATACCGCTGTCAATGACTCGACTACTTATACTCCATTTTTAATTGTGCATGGCCGTGAAGCTGTGGTAGATGGCCGCATTTATGGTGGTAGTGAGGAATTGGATGAGATCGCGGTGAGTTCCCGAAAGGACTATGTAAATGTGCTGGGAGAATTAAAGGATGTATTCCTCAAGGTAGATCAGGAGTTAAAGAAGTCTCATGCCAGAAGTGCGAAATATTATAATCATCATCGCAGAGATGTAGAGTTTGAAAAAGGGGATGTAGTTTGGCGTCGCACCCACATTCGAAGTGATGCATCGAAGTACTTTTCGTATAAGCTGGCGCCTCGCTTTGAAAAGTGTCTGGTGGTGGATAAGTTATCAAAGCTTGTGTATCTTCTGGAAGACGAGCAAGGTCGGAGGACCGAATGCCACGTCAAAGATATCAAATGTTCTGATTGATGGATTCGCTTATCGTGTAGCTTCATTGCGTGGTATGTAAGTGGGGTAGTTTCTTCTTTCGTTGTGATGCTGGAGGGCCAGCGCGAATTTTGTTCGTTGCCCTCGCAAAATTCTGGCGAGGAGGGGGATACTGTTACACCTTTTTTTTGTTAGTCAAATCCTTTAAACCGTCTTTATATCTTTTTTCATTCGTTCGAAGCTTAGTGCCGGGCTGTATAGCTTTTTCCCAATATTGTGGAAATTTAGGGATAAAAAAAGTGAATGTTGAGTGGGCTGACAGTGGAAGTTTCAAGAACATTCGGCGAGAAGGAATCTGGCAGTCGACACCTTTGAGTTTTTACATTGAATTAAGATTTTTGCCGACTGTTATCGAGTGACGGCGTGAGGAAACTTGTTGGGGGCAATGTGCGGGCGTGTAGGACTGAGGTCCGGCCCGTGGGCTACGTGACGGCCTCCGGAGCCTAAGTTGTTACAGCCTCCTTGAGAAAGGAGGCTGTTTTCATACTTCCAGCCTCATCGGCTGCTTTTTGTTGCACCGTGTTTTTTTTGGACGCCAGCGATGCGGAGGTTTGGCTGAAGCGTCGAACCCCGATCTCCTTACTTTCCAAGTAATATCCAATATTTTTATGGGGCCATAAAATGGACCACCCTTGATTTTTGTCATTTCATACAAATTATTCTAAAGGAAAGCTCCTTCGGAGTACCCCTTTGTTTAAGATTCTTGTTCTTTACTGTGGATGTGGGAAACGATTGCCCCTTCAGAAAACTTCAGTTCGCGGACGGAGTGTTACAAATAATTTAAATATAAAGTAATTTTATAGACTAAACTAAGGATCAGCCAAGCGACTGCAAGGTTCCCTAATTTAATTTTAATACCTTTTATATTATAATACAGTGCTTTTGTGTACAATACAATACTTTTGTGTACAATAAAGGACCGGTGTCAACATTTCACTTTCGTTTGATTTGGCCGTGGTCTAAACCCCACGCAAACCTTTTATAGGGGAAAACCCCCCTAACAATACATTACAGTTGATAGTAATAGGTCTTAAAATTACCTTATTAGCCGAAATAGTAGGTTCATTTTTACGCTTTCCTCGTCAAAAACTATTTATTTCACCTCACGTCAATAGTATGCACGCGGAAACTTTATTACGAGAATTTTGAAAGTAAGTCTAACACGCCAAGTCATTAGTCGGTTTTACAGAAATCATTAAGTGTAAGAAAATATACTAAATTACCCCTTAGTTTATATGATACGTGGTAATCAACGGTGTGTATATCTAAATTAGGATAAAAATAAATTTCTGCCTACATTTTAAACTGTTTTCGTAAATTATATGAAAATTAACAACTGAGCCTCTGAATAAAATGATAATTTAGTTTAAATTTTACCTCGTCTTTCGTTTCAGCCAAGGTATAATAAATTACTGGTTGATTACTTTAGCAACAAATCTACCAGGATTAACAGTCAGTGTAAAAAAACCCGGGTTAAAAACCTCTTTTCAAATGCTTTCTAGGCTTTCAGTTTGAAAGCTGAATAGCAATTTTTTCCAATATTTATAACGCTCAGGAAACCAACCGCCACGTTGTAACCTATATCATAAAAATATTGGTCCCGAAAAATGTTTTCTCAGTTTTTTAAAGACTTAAACATCATATGTCAGAAGCTTATTTTTATCATAATACTGACTAAAGATATAAATTCGGAAACGTGTTGCTCGTTTTTCTCCTTTCTGTGACAACTTATAAATATACATAAACAGTTCGATTTTTATAGTAGTCAAGGAGAGCAAATTCTAAAGCCGTTATATTACAGACCATGTCATGTAACAAGGTTGTGCCAATTATTTATTTAGGGCTATTAAAAAGAAAATGGAAGTATTTTTAGTATATAGGTACCTGTCTTATAATTAGGTGGGTTACGTTATTATTTCAAAAGAATAAGAAGCGTAGGAAATAACAAAAAGTTTACGATAAAGAATAGAATGGATTAAGTGTGTCAAGTTTGTTCTGTCTGCATTCTTAGCCTTCTAATATACTTGGCCAGATATTCTAGGCTTTGGTTACATTATTGGGTCCTGGCCAGGCGGCGATATGAGGAACGCGATTGTCACTTTAGATATCAGAAAATAGACACCTATCTGCCATTTTAGTGAACTCAGAGCTCTTACGTTTCGCGTATTCCGGGTTTAGTTTTACTCCAAAACTTAAATTTGTATATATGAAGTAATATTAGGACAGAAGCACAAGAAAACTAGAGCAGCATAAAATAGAAAGAAAAATCTTAAATAATGCATGGCTCCTACCTCGCCGTTATCAAGGCAGGTAACAACCAAAAAAGTTATTATTTGTTATACCTACTTGAGAGACCCCATTCGTATAAAAGGTTATTAAAATCTTCTTTTTAGTTTAGTTATGTTTAGAAGTCAGTTTCTAGTACCTTACTGAACCAAGAATAAGTAAAATGCGAACAATATAAAGTCAAAACGAGCGATTTAGAAAACACAACAACAAAGACAAAAATAATACAGAATAGCTCATGGTATGTTACATTTGACATGAGATGTTATGAATAAAACTATTTATTAATTAGTGAACAATTTATGAACGCTTTTGCTTATTTGGAGCTATACAGTGGTATTAAACTTAATTTAGCGAAACATAAGACATAAGTTCATAGTCACAACTGTTTTTCAATCAACTCAGGAAGTTGAATACTAAAAACTAAACTATACAAATAGCATACACCACTCACTGAAAAAATGCTACAAAAGAATTCTAACTTTACAAAAGCGATCAAATCAATTGTACCTTTTTTTCATTTCGTCGGGATTCCTCGTCACTCATAAGGCATTAAAAACATTAAGAATTTATGTATGCTTTTCAGGTAAATAATAAAAACAGAATTAGATTTGCAACTAGATTAAACTTTGTCTACCACATTCAATTGAACTACAGCTCATTACCAGGCTTTACTGTGTAATTAGCTGCTCTGTGTAGCAATTTCTAGGATTTCACTGATCTGAACCTAACGTGTAGTGATGTGTGAATGGTGACTTCAGATACATCAGCGTTCAATGAGAGAGGAATTATTGAGGCAGATAATTACGTCTGTATGCCATTTAAATGATGATTGTATCGCTTTAATTATGCGGTAGCAAAAACCTTATGGTTTGTAAATTGAACTTTGGTGTAATCAACGAGCTAATTTTAAACCACGCTGTGTCTACACAGTTAAATCATTTGGAGATTTTAATTAAGTAAACTATTAATTGTATAAGTATGGTTGATTGTTCTTATTGATTTAAGTAACGATGTCTTTTTGAGTTGCATTAAGTATTAAAAATTTCAAAGTTAAAGTGATTCTTGCTACTAGAATGATGTCTTATTGAACAGTCACCTAGTAATCGAAGTAAAACCTGGATTCAAATTCCAAATAAAATATATTTTTAACAAACGTAAATAAACTTTAAATACTCAACATTTCACTACAAATATCATAGGAATTCCTCAGAGTGCATACTAGCACACAACACACCGCATATTGAATTCTATACCTATAGCTATAGAGTCCATGTCTATTAAAGTAATTGATTAGATAAGACTCGGGAAAAGTTTTTATTTGACAAGGGACCTGCCTTATGAGTGACGCGGAATCCCGACGAAATGAAAAAAAGGTACAATTGATTTGATCGCTTTTGTAAAGTTAGAATTCTTTTGTAGCATTTTTTCAGTGAGTGGTGTATGCTATTTGTATAGTTTAGTTTTTTAGCTTTTTACTTTGAAAAGTAGTATTTCAAAAGGACATTTAATTTTAATCTCGTTGACAAAAAATCTTGAATTTAAAAATTGATATATTTTGTCACAATGTCAAACATTATTAGTTCCAACCTTATACAATTTGAATGAAGACGGAAGACAAACGCTAATCCAATAAGAATAACAATAAAATGCGTCTTAATTTGATATGCCAGTAGCGCGCATCGACAATAATTTTTTTCATGAACACGTCGAATTTGCGTTTTGTCGGATAATTGGTATTATATAATCTTCCACTGTGAATGCGCTTAGGCGCGTGCAGGGTCAGTGCAAGCTGAACAATATTTTTCTTGAAAAACATGAAGAATTTTGAGGTTTAGAAAAGTCGCGTACAATTTAATACATCACTTACATAATACTAACATACTTCAACTAGCATACAGAGGGGTGGAGCTCACATTCAGTGGCATCCACTCCAGCACGATAGTTCAGTTGTTCAGGTTAGGCTTATTTAGGGAGTTTTCAGCCGCTCCAACTGAAGACCCAATTAGGACACTAAGGCTTATTTAGGGAGTCGCCAACTGCTCCTGACAGTAAGGCTTATTTAAGGAATTGTCAGCCGTTTTAAGAGAGAAATGTGGAGTAATAGTGAGCTACTGTAGGTTAGACCCATAGAGTTCGCTAGGAAATCTAGGCATCTTTTATATGCTTATATATACATTTTATTAGTTTCAAACCCTCCCTAATGGATTCGCAAAGCCTTATAAAGTTCTCTATAAATACTATCAAGATTCAGGTCGTGACTATCGACGACATCCGCGCGTTCACTAGGCTCCTATCAGTTAGGCAAATCGTTTATCACATCTACCTCCCGGAGGAGCGTAAGATCCGCGCAGTTTTATGGGGTGTCCCGTTCGAGCTCGCAAACGATGAAATCCTCGAGGATTTAAGTCCTATGGCTTCCCGGCTGAAGCAGTGCACAAGATGCACTTCAACCGCGGTAAACGTTTCCCGTTAGCGTTAGTCATCCTGTCAAACACATCCAACTCGAGGGAAATCTTCAGAGAGGCTCACACAATCTGCGGACTCTCGAACATCTCCGTCGAGCGTCCCAACCGTCGTGGGCACCCTGGGCAATGCTACCGTTGCCAGCTTTACGGCCACGCAACGGCTAATTGCTCAACCCCTCCCAGGTGCGTAAAATGCTTAGATTCGTACATTACGAAGGAGTGCAATCGTACTCCCGACTCCACTTCCCCCCCTGCATGTGTGCTGTGCGACCAGTCCGACCATACAGCCAAACTACAGGAGTTGACCGCGCGCTCCGCGCTCTTCCGTAAAGAGGGCCGCGCCTAAACCGGCGCCGCTGCTCACTCCCGCCAGTTTCCCGCCGCTGTGCAACGGGGCTCCCCCGGAAGCAAAGCCCGTGCAGCCGACTATTATAGGAGACAGCGTCCGGCCGCTCCACCTTCCCTACCTATCCCAGCTCCCGTAGCTTCCGTAGGCTCGCGTCCCGCTCCGTCGTCTTCGCCTCAGTCGTCGTTGGCTGAGGACATGAAGACCGTGTTCGACGTTATCCAAAACGTCGATATTAGGGAAATCGCCGTACTCGCATGCAAACTGCGAGCCGCCCGCTCTCCTCAAGAGCGTTCTTCGTGTTAGCCGAGCATCACTCACTACCTAGTTCTTTATAAACTCCTTATTTAGTATAAATTAAGCAGTAATTATAATTATGATGTCAAACCCACAAATCCCACGTCCGCTCGTATCAAACCCTATTTTCATTTACCCCTAGTTTCGTTTAACATTCGTAGCCTTAGTACTAACCTTCCTGAGCTCAAACTGTTCATTCAGAACAACGAGCCAGACTTACTGCTTCTTCAAGAGACGTGGCGTACTCCAAACCGCTCTAGGGGATAAGCTATTCCCAAATACGCGTTAACTCGTAACGATAGGCCCAACTCGGACGGTTACGGCGGCACAGCTGTCTACTACAAAAGAGGTTTCCATTGCACTCCTCTCCCTACCCCTCCTCTCTTCAACATGGAGGCCACTGTGTGTAAATTGGCTATGACTGGTCATCCGACCGTCATCGTAGCGACTTCGAGGCCATTCTCGCCCTCGGCCATTCATTCATTACGTTCGGAGATTTTAACTCCAAACATACTGACTGGACGTGCCTATCGACCAACCGCGGCGGTATCGCTCTCCCCGACATCACTAGGCAACTCGACTTAGGCGTGATCTCTCCCGTCACTCCCACTCACTATCCCGACAACCCGAACCACTCTCCCGACATTTTATTTAAGGATATCAACCTTGATCTCAGGTCTATCGAACCGCTCGATGACCTAGGCTCTGATCAACGCCCCATCTCTCTCGTGCTAGGTCCGCCTAACGATAACGTCAACTAAGACTTTTACCAACTGGAAAGGCTTTAAAAATATGTTAGTTTCAGCCCTAGAGGCCCCACACTCTCCGCTCGCGATCTCGCCCGAACAATTAGATAGTAAGCCTTAGTGTCCTAATTGGGTCTTCAGTTGAAGCGGCTGACAACTCCCTAAATAAGCCTCACCTGAACAACTGAACTATCGTGCTGGAGTGGATGCCACTGAATGTGAGCTCCACCCCTCTGTATGCTAGTTGAAGTATGTTAGTATTATGTAAGTGATGTATTAAATTGTACGCGACTTTTCTAAACCTCAAAATTCTTCATGTTTTTCAAGAAAAATATTGTTCAGCTTGCACTGACCCTGCACGCACCTAAGCGCATTTTTTTTTTTTTTTTTTTTTGCTGCCGAGGCACCCTCGCGGGGGGAGGTGGAAGATGCGTCATGCATACCCGCCCGCAGGTAAATTCCTCTGCGGGGGGGTTATGTCGGACTCACCAGAAGGGCACCTACCCACTAAAAACCACCTGTTGGCTGTAGTTATTACCGTTAGCCTTCATCGGAAGCGACACCCGTCGGGAAGTTGGGCGCGCTGGCGGAGACCCGCTAGCGGGTCTTCCGCCTGTAGTGAAAGTTGCACTGAAGGTGCTCAAAGGGACATGAGTTGGTGGCCGTTCTGGGCAGCCTCCGGTGAAGCCGGGGCTAGGCAGAGGTCGGCCGAAGCATGATTTAGGGATCAATTCATTTAAATGAACCTATAATGAATTGAGAAGGGAACTATGCTCCGCCAGAGCTAGCAAACGCTCTGTCGGAGTACGTGAAGCCCTAAGTTTACGGGCTAAGACTGCGATTTCACTAACATCGACATTTTTCATAGCGTCGCAGACGATACGCATATCGTCTGCTACGGAGGATTGAGGAGTGGGTTTGAATGGGCGAGGAGCCGGGATGGGATTCGATGCGGGGCGCTGCCTCCAGTTTTCTGAGGCAGGCCTAGACTGTGTAGGCTTTGTAGCCGGAGGAACCCGGCTACGCGGCGGAAAGTTTTCTTGAGAAAGGCGCGGGGCCTGTTTGGGTGCCGACCTCTTGGGATTGGAACGCATACAACGGGGTGCACGAGGGCAGCCCCTGTAATTTGCGGTGTGGCCGGACTGGCCACAAAGCACGCAATCGGGAGGAGAGGGAGTTTCAGGAGTGCGATTGCACTCCTTAGTGAGATGAGGGACCAGGCACTTGACGCAACTGGGCGGTGCGCGGCAGTTGGCCGCCGCGTGCCCGTACAACTGGCACCGATGGCACTGGCCGGGATGACCGCGGCGATGAGGCGCCTCGATCGAGATCCCAGAGAGGCCGCATATAGTGCTAACCCCTTTGAGGATCTCCCTGGACTTGGGGACGTTGGCGAGAACCACCAAAGCGAGAGGGTGTTGCCTCCCGTACTTGCTGTGCATTTTATGCACCGCGAGTGCCGGGAAGCCTTGGGACTGCAGATCCTCCAGGATAGCCTCGTTCGATAATTCGAACGGGACTCCCCTGAGTACCGCTCTGATCTTACGCTCTTCTGACAGAGCATAAGTATGATAAGCACAATGTCGAGACCTCGGTCCATTTACCCTTTTCCCGAAGGAAAACGGGTGGTGGGACCTTGGCCTTGACAGAAGTTGGGGCCGGAGCGGGTGTTGAAGACACCGGGGCAGCTGGCGTTGAAGACGCCGCAGGGGGTGTAGGGACGGGCGTCGAGGGCGCCGGGTCTTGTTTGGAACGCTTCTTAGAGCGCTTCTTAACAAGCGTAAAGGAGGGAGGCTCAGGGCCAGTTGGGGTGGCGTCCGAGGATGACTCGGTCGCGGGTGCGCGCTTGCGGCGCGGAGGGGCGTCTACTTCGCACTCCATGTCACTGGAGGAAGGGGACGCGGGAGGGCCTAAGACCAGAGTGGTCTGAGGGACGGAGTTGGCCTGAGGGGCCGGTGTGAACAGTGCCATGATTAGAGGGAGAAATGATTGCAGTGTGCGAATCATATGAGGGGGGCAGCAAGTGCCTTGGGCGTCGTAATCAGCGATCAGCTTATTCAGAAGCTCCTCAGGGCTTAGGGAAGCCATTGCGGAGGGGTTGGGGAGGGAGGACAATATATAAATATATATACTATGAACCTATCAACGATGACTAACTTCCTAAAAAACCACCCTACACGCAGTAGGGCGGTTGAGGACGACGCGGATAACTTACTCGAACACGGAACTTGAAGTCCTGGAACGACGAAACCCCGTCGACGAAGCTCACGTTCCACGAAGTACGGTTAACAAGCCACTGTCCGCCGTGAGAACGGCGTTAGAAACTTATTAGAATTATGGTTAACGAGCCACTGTCCGCCGTGAAAACGGCGTTAGAAACTTAATACGGTATACAACTATGAAATTATATATTACGACAACAACCAGTGAAATTTGGGTGCTCAATTAGCGCGGGGGCTAAAAGAGCGGGAAGGCGTCTGCGATCGACGTGCGCTCGAGAACGCACGCAGACCGAGACTGGCCTAATGGCCGGTTTACACGCGTTAAGTAGTTAAGTTGGTAACTAAATTTTAAGTTCAAAATTACGTGTAAACAGTCAGATAAGTGACAAGTGGTAACTTAAAATTTAGTACGCAAGTGATTAAGTAGATTAGGATTCGTTCTATTTTTCGTATAAGTAGGTGGGCGGGGCTTCTCACTTAACACGTTTGGACGTGATTTTTTAGTTAAGTGCATAAGTTGACAAAGCTGGTGGCGGCAAGAGCTCATATTTATGTCGCATTTTCTCTTTTTTTTTAATGTTGGAGTAGAGTTTGGTTTCTACTTTATAATTTGTGAAAGAATATTTAAGGGTGTTACCACACCAATCGATCGACCGTTGACCGGTCGACAACACCACCCCTGAGTTGGTAAGTCTGCCAACCCGCAGTTGGCGTGATAGCCACAATTGTCTGACACCACCCTTGAGTTGGTAAGTCTGCCAACCCGCAGTAGGCGTGATGGCCTACAATTGTCTGACGTCACCCTTGAGTTGCGAGTGGCTGATATCCCTCCAGTGAATATTAAGGGTACCTAATTAGTAAAGGTACCACACCAATCGATCGTCCGTCGATCGACATCGACCCGTAGACGTAAAAAGTTAGAAAAATACATAATCTTGCAAAGATTTTATTTCCGAATCAAATTCTTCTCTGAATTTGTCCAAAATCACGTTTACAACATATCTAAGTACAGAATTGACGAATTCCTTGACATTCATCACTGCTCATCTATATCGAACTTATGAACTTAACTACTTAATCCGTTTGGACACACAAGTGACATGTAGTAACTTAAAATTTAGTTACCAACTTAACTACTTAATACATGTAAACCGCACATAAGCGCATTCACCGTGGAAGATTATATAATACCAATTATCCGACAAAACGCAAATTCGACGTGTTCATGAAAAAAATTATTGTCGATGCGCGCTACTGGCATATCAAATTAAGACGCATTTTATTGTTATTCTTATTGGATTAGCGTTTGTCTTCCGTCTTCATTCAAATTGTATAAGGTTGGAACTAATAATGTTTGACATTGTGACAAAATATATCAATTTTTAAATTCAAGATTTTTTGTCAACGAGATTAAAATTAAATGTCCTTTTGAAATACTACTTTTCAAAGTACTTTCTTTTCGGTTAGGTAATTTTTTTACGGATGGTGCTTAGGAGAACATGGTGAGTGTAGCAGTAATTCAAAACCTCAGTCACGAGTTGGAGCCATGGATCTAACTAACTCATGGCCGTGACAGTTTTTGAATAAAAACTTTTATATTTATAAGTATTCTCTCTCTTGTTTGTAAACATTAAGAACTCTTGTTTGTAAACGAAAGAAAGCTCTTGCAACACAGACTTTATAAGTAATTTGCGTTGGTACCGCTCATGTAGCATTAATAACAATTATTAAATGATTTTTTTCATTACTTACACCCCAAAAGATTAAACACTGAGGCAAATTATCCACCTTGTTTTATACTGCGATACGATACTCGTGAAACTGTCGAACAGCCAAAAGTTTATTTAATAAAACCCACGTTATTGGGTAACACTTGCGGGTAAACGTTTATATTTTCGGGATTTTATTCTAGTTTTGTTTTGTTTAAGCGATCCCACAGGGTTCCCTAAAATAGAACAAACTAGAATAAAATCAATCAAAAACAGCCGTAAGAAAGTTTTACTCAAGGAAGTTTTAAATTCATAAAAACAATAGTATCTAAAATGAATTCAATAGTCATTTAAAATTTTCGCCTCCAATTTCTTATCATGTCAAATAACATTATAAAATATATCTTCTCAATATTTAATTATCATTAAATATTTGATCAGAACGTCAAATATTTAATAGACGTATACCATCCAATTTTCACAGCCTCTTTGTTATCAAAACAAAGAGCCCCAACAAAACATTTAGCATGTCAAAAATGTTTTTCGTTCAAAAGTTTACCCGGCCATTGTAGTTTTATCTGCAAAAATATTTCCCAGAAAGGCCATACATCCAAAGAGAGTGTACGTGTAGCCTCGACTTTATTTCCATAAGCCTACTCGTATGAATCTCAGGTATCGTAAAATATTTTACAAATACGCGAGTCCCGTTTTGATACGAAGATAGAAAATTATTTACGGCATGGAAAGGATTTTCTTTTTCTTTTGTCGCAAGCACAATAAGTTTGATTATTAAAGCGTTTATTTTATGTTGCTAAGAAGCATATTTTATCGTTGGTCTATGTTTTATTACTAAGACATTTGGCTTCCATGCCGCTTTATAAGAAAGAAGAAAGAAAGAAAAATTTATTTTTGCAGACTGTAACATTTAACACAGCATTAATTACATAAATACAATACAATACAATACGAAAATAAAATAGAGCGAATAAGAGTAAGCAGTGTTACAGAAGTAAATAAAGTCCTGGGCTCAGCATAAGTCATAGTGTCAACAGTGTGACGCTGATTTTCAGCTGGAGGCATGCTTAGGGAGTTGCTCTGTATTTGCTTTTATTCTCAAAAACTTACATAGAAATAAATATAAAACAAAATAAGTTAATTATAACAAGATGATGTTGATAAAAAAGACGCTATAATGCGTGTATCCAAGTGATATTTTTATGTTTAATTCAAAAGACCTGGGACGATATAATTAAGGCCTAAACCAGAAAAGGACAAATATATTTATTCAAATCACGTATCTTGAAACGTGATACTAAAGTCACAGAAAATGAATCCGCCAAGCAACCAGCGCAAAAATAAAGGCAAATTTCATCTATCAATATTTTGCATTCAAAAAGAACCGCAGCGTCTTCGTTAAGTCTCGTCAACATTTTGCTACGAGTATACTGTACATATGACAAATTGCAGCTTCCCTCATTAGATATTCATCCTTACTGCACCTGAGTACTAGATACATACTTTATCGAATGTTCCAATAAACTTTACAGACTTTTACTATTGAGACTACAAATTTAAAACAAACATATTCATTTTAATATATTCAAAAGTTTGCAGAGCCCAGACTAAGTAAGTCTGAACAAGCATTATTAATTTTAACAACTACTTCAATATTCTAGTTACTTTATTTTATTATTACTAAACTACAAAAATCACTTCCAGAAAATCTAACCTTGCCAACTATCAAAGACCGTAGCACCTTGTCCCACGTCTTAAATTCAGAAAAAGTGTCCAATTTACTCCTTACCGCGCTCCCATGGCAGTACATTCAAATGGTACGATGGCCAAACTGGATCACGAATAGCTGTCTCATCGTAAAACACTGGCTTATTATACAAATATACCTGCAGACCCAATTTATGGAACATTCCGGAACGTGTACAATCGTGCTGATTTTCTAGGAATTTTATTACCCCTGAAATGCTTTATTAGTACAAATCGGAATTGAGGATTCAAACAATGCTTTATCTTCATCTACTCTACATTGAGTACATAAAACTGGTTTTTTTACATTTCCGTTTTTTGGGTCTCTTGGGTCTGCTCTTTATTGCGGCAGTTGTATGGATTGCATGGACTTGGTGGCTCTGAGGTTATTAAACAGATATTGCAGGGTAATGAGCATTTTTTATTGAGTGTAAGCTCACTGATATTGTACAGTACTTTGACCTCTTTAGCTTACCATAGCTTATATTGTCGTCGTTGTGTTATTGACGCCCCTGGTACCGTACCGCTTAAACCTGAGGTCTCGAGTTCTAATCCTGGTACTTCTACTCATATGAATATGTCCCTACGTACACAATACACGATGTTTTTCTATTTCCTCAATTCTGAGTGTGGTCGTGACCTGAGCTTATATTTTTACTTTGAGACAATTATTCGTATGTTTATGGATTTTACAATGAATCTATAAAAGAGTACAATAATCAAAAATCTAATTAAACCAACATAACTATAATATATTAATTGAAAGTGTATAATGCAAGGAAAAAATATTTATCTAATTATAGCCTCCTCATTAGCACAGTGATATATATGTTACACAATATTCCTTCAACCTCGCTTCAGTCGCATGTTTACTATCTCATGTGAGTTACTGGGCCTCTGATATGGATAGGGCCCGACGTGGCTCACATTAAAAACTCATTAACTTAACAATTACCAGACTCCAAGAAATGCTGAACACAGAAAAGCAAAAATTAGATAAGACCGACTTCACTGTAATTTTTTATGTATTCAGTGGTATAAAACGACATTCCGATGCAATTTTTATTTTTAGTCGCCCTTGAAAAGAATTGGTTGCAGAAGTAGTAAGTTTCTCAAAGTAAATTTTCTAATACACCCTGTATTAGAAAAATTACTTATAGGAAGTACTTTAAATATAATTGTAGATAGAACATTTATCTAAAAGGAGCTTTGTACTGATTTTAAAAAGGATTATGTATTTTTGTCGGGCAAAGCTGAAAAAATAGATGTAAATGTTTTACTTTGAGGATAAAACTCAACTCAAGTTGGCAATGTATGTACATTGATGACCTATTTGCCTAATTATCCTTTATTGTAGTTTTCTCAAACACTAAAACAATGTTTTCTAAAACAATGAGGATTTGTTCTAATCACGATTAAACCTTATAATTGAAGATAAAATAATATAAATACTTAAGGAAAACTTAATTTTTATTCTTACGATGACGCGATTTATACGCGACGACGCATTGTCGTATTATAGCAATCACACCATTCTTAAACGTCAACAAACTTTCTTTTTTAATTTCACAATCTGCTTATCATTTATGAATTGTATTAGGAAAATATAACATGACTATATTTCCATGGGCTTGAAAAATAGCAAAACTTACGTTACTAAAGCTTTCCCCTCGTTGAATAAAAACTCCGACGAGTGCTTTTCTGTGGAGACCAATTCGGTCTTTGGGTACCAAAAGGGTTTAGTTGCGCAAATTATCTTCTTGTTACTGATAAAACTGCTTTGAGTCACAGTCCACTGTGGGTATATTCTGTATATGCTTGAGTGCAAGTGCAATACACGTTTAGCCGATCTACAAATAAAAAGTAAAATGCCCAACACGTCCGAGTTGGGTTTCGCCACAGACTGTTCTTTATAATCTGGAACACCACAGTAATTCCACTATATAAAATGTATTATCTGTAAATGTCCAATGGTAGTTTTCTGGGGTATACTACGGTTCTTCCTATTTTGACCGCCATAATAATGAAGTTTGGTTGTTTTCGTCAAAGGGTAGGAACAACCTGTGCAATTACTGGAACAAAGGCAATTTCAACTGAAGCCTGCGGTAGCCATGCATCATTAGTCGAAATGGTAATCACTATTAGTAATCATAAACAAAACATCTACGGTGAATGATGCCCATGAGAGCAGATACTTACCATCTGCGAGCTCACTTGCCGATTATGAAAAGAGTAATAATAATAATATAAAAAATGACTAAAAAAGAGCCACAGTACACAATCTACTGCTACTACTATCTACTCGACCAATATTAGAAACTGTTACCGCTAGCAAAAAAGGCATGTATTCTACAACCCACACAACACGATTCATCGAACTTGTTTCGATACAGATTGTTATTTAACCAAATACAAGCTTTTAACAGATGTTTTTTCAAGATCCTTATCCATATTCATTTATTATAAACATAACGAGTAAAATTCCTCATATTTTACAGTTATTTAGCCAATTCCATCGTTCCCATTGTTTTCCGCTGGATACAAAATAAACTTTATACAGAAAGATAATATTTGTATTGTTAAGATGAAATATGTATTAATTTGCTTAGAAGTAAATATAAATTTTAATGGCAGGTTGTTCTGTTATTTTTGGTAAAAGTGTAAATGCTGATTGTTTTTGTACATAGATAAACAAAATGAAATGTTTTATGGTTGATTTTATGCGTCCTTGAAAATATCTGTTAACTTGAAAACTTTTTCCTAGGAGATAAAATATTAGATTTGAAAGATAAATACCTAATAAACAATACACTTTAGTTTATAACTAACTTGGAGACGTTGATATGTTGGAAAATATATCCAATTATTTAATTTAATTTTTTTTACTTATAAGCCTTTTTACACATATACCATTGTAAAACAATTTTCGGAGGGCCTTGAATAAAAAACTTGTTTTCAGTCGAGTAGAAGAGCACAGCGGTACACTGTTTTCTCGCAGCAAAGGAACTCAACGCATAATTCAATTCATCACATCTTTGTATCGAGTTTAAACTAAAGAAAGCTTAAATGTTTTGCTGTAATTACTATCTAGTATGCGGTCTTGTTTACTTTCAGTAAACGATTGCGCGAGACAACTGATTGTATGAGGCGTCTGCGTCTATAGACACCATTCGTAGGTATTTTATTAATTAATGGTGATAATAATATCGATCAATAATACGTTGCCGACCGATATTAACGATCACCACTTCTAGAGAACTTAGAAACATAAAATTTGGCATCGGAGTTGAGTTTTCATATCCTATTACTATGAAAATGGGAGAATAGGAAATGGGAGTTTGTACAAAGAGTCTGTTATTTCTAGTTTAACTTAATAGTTTTACTTTATAGACACTTTATAGTAATACTTTGCAGACGGGCTCAAATTTATTTTTTTAATAGTCATCTTACATATCTTTGGTATGGTCTGGTTTCATGCCACATCACCCAAATGATCTAGCGTTGTTAAAAAAAAATTAACACTGTTAATAAATTATACTGATATTATGTCATGCTGGTACCTGTCTCACCCATGTATGCCAGCCAAACTAAGTATTCACTACACAACTATCATAAGCGGTACTTTTAAGCGACATACCTAGTTGGGTCAAATCCGAGGTCTCAATGTACTAAATGTACTAAAATTAAATTTAGACTTAAACATCCTAACCTTTATTGCCGAAATTCGAAAAAAAAAGCTGGGGTACCTCCATGCGGTGAATGTGGTAATAGCAGACATGTAGTGTGGGTAAAGCAGGCAAATGGTGACCATAAAATAGATCGAGCATCCCATGAAAAAATTAAAATCCCTTAAAAAAATAAATGAGACCTCAGCTAAAACATTTATCCATGTAAAAATACGCAAATTATTCTGATTCTACCATAAACAGCATTGAAATCTAACGTGGAGCCAAATCTGCCAGTCTCGTTTTGAGTCAGTATTCAGACAGTTGCACAATGGTTTTGTTTTTAAGACGCTGGATACCATGTAATGATTTATATCACTATCACTTTTGAGTCAATAGTACAAAACAAAGTTGCTTGTTGACTCTGTTTGTTTAACACTACGCAATTTTTTGTGGTAGAGTTACTAGATTTGGCGAAGCTTTAAGTAGAAAAATATTTTGGTTAAGATACAGTTTAACCCAAAACGAAACTATTAATAAAGAAGATACTTAAATGAACACAAAAATATGAGCCCTAAGTGTAGATAATAATGCGCAACAAAGATTGTCATAGAAAACCATATAAGTCGTTTAATAAAAATAATTTTTAATATTAACATTGGATTCAGGTCAAATTCGTGGCATATGTAAATATTTTACTAGTAAACAAGTTTGTGTCTTTCTTAACCAACAAGGCTCATATTCCATACCAATTACTTACAAAGTTCATACGTGGGTCACTCAGAAAGTTTCAAGAATAAAAATAAAAATTTAGTATTGTTTATATTTTTTTATAACATATTTACGATGAATTCTTCACCAGCGTCCTTATAAATATTCATCTAAACCTCTTTTCAAAGCACATTTTCCAGTCTGGAACAGGTACTTCCTCAACGACCTTCCCGAACGCAGTGAGCGCATCTTCTGGCAATTAAAACTGTATCCCCTTGAACTGGTTTTTTTTTATTTTAGGGAGCAATAAGAACTCGCACTGTGCCAAATCAGGACTGTTGGAGAGATGACCTAAAAGTTTTACCGGTATGGTGTTAGGAAATCCCTTGTTTTGATCACAGAGTACGCTGGCGCGTTGTCGTAGTGGAGTAAAAGGCCTCGGAGTGTCATGTTTGGTCGCTTGTTACTCGTAGCAGCAAAGCTTACTGGCAAGCATTTGGTAGTGTACACTCTTCATTGATGCTACTTTGGTTTCTCAAGGGAATTGATACTAAATATGGTAGTTATGGAGAAAAAGCTGGCGATAAAATACATTTCAGCCTTCTAGATCGTTTAACTTTCGTAGGCATTGGTTCAAATTGAAACAGCCATGTGTTAACTGGCAGTTTGTTTCTGGATCAGACTGATAAATCCAAAATTCGTCATCTGTAAACACAGTGGGATAAATCTGCTTTGCATTTATCAATTTATCATGGCACTATTCCACGCGCGCCTTCTTCTAAGCATCGGTGAAGTTGTGGGGTATCCAGCGTGAAACAATCCTCCTTACGCGAAGGTGGTTGTAAATAACATCAAGAACACTTGCCGATCTAATCCGCAGATTGTGCTGAATCTCCTCGTATATGTTTTGCAGGTTTTGATTAATTAAATGTTTCAGCTGTAGCACGTTTTCTTCCAAAACAGAAGTCAAAGGACGACCACTTGTTTAAGCGACAGCACTTAAACTTGCTATACCAGCGGTACGCAGTTGTTTTTCTTTTTGAGTGGCCTTGTACATTTGATCACTTAAATAAGTATCCCTTATATGTTTGCCAAACTCTCTACAAAATCTCTATACTCCTTTAAATATAATTGAAAACCCCCAAATTATTCAATTTTAATTTGCTAAAACGACAGACACAAACTTAGAAACACAAAAGAAAGGGGACATGAGTCTAGCTTTAATGTTATTGTAGACTGCTTTTAAATTACTTTTTACATTACATTTTTTATCTCTTTGAACTAAATTTGGACAACCTAATTTAGTCTTGTATTTTACTTTGGCTTGTGTTTAAGTGCTTGTGTTTAGTGTACCTAATTACCTACCAATAAAATTCGAAACGCTTACCAAAACGGACAAATGGCCACCAAATTGTGTTTCCTAAAATATTATAAAATATATCTATTTTTTTTGTATTAAATTTCATAAAAACTAATGAAAACCTTTAAAAATTAATGTCTGGCCAAATATTGTCACTAAATAAATGTTACCAATATTTTATGCGACTAGCTATAATTTCTTAAATTTTTCCTGTGCAAAAAAAACTAACGGTTGATTGACCCTCTAATGACTCCACTACTGAACTTTACTGAACTTAAGTTCAAAAGTATAGAAGAACGATGTACATTAGTTCGAAAGTTTACTGTAGCGAAGTATGGAATTCCGATGATCGTGTATTTTTTTTTGTTTTGAACCAAAGTCACTTTTCTTGGAAAGCGAAATAGTACTTAATTTGGTCCTGGCACTTCGCCGGGTGCTCCCGCACCACGCTCGCTCCACTCGCTCGGCTCGCGCGTGTATCAACTACATACAAACCTAACCTAACCCACTTGAAAGCCACTACATGAACTTTTGAATTAATGTACATCGTATGTCTATACTTTTAAACTAAACATACATCGCGATTTCGTAATTGAAAGTTCAGTAGCGGAGTGTAATCTAACATTGAGCATTCGTCCATTTTGAGTTGTAAAAATAATATTTGTACAAAATGTGCAATTATTCTATTATGAGTTTATTTCTTTTGGGTCATTATATCATACACTGTAGGACCTTTTTTATAAAAAACTTTTACTTTTTTGGGGTTATTATTTGGTACTTAGGCTTAGTGAGTTAAAAATATTTTTAGTGACCGTTTAAATTATACCCTTTGATTTTTATAAAACTATTTACTTAGGCTATTGAAATATTTTTAAATAAAATTATTTTTTTTTTTAGGAAAATATAAGGTTACCCACTCTTAGAACTATAAGACAACATTCATTGATTTTTTAAATCATGGAAATTATGCCTTTGTTCAATTCATTAATTCACATTATTTTTAATATTTGTTACGAAAACATTAGTATCCTATTAAAATGTGCTAAAATTACCAAAGTAACTATTTGCCTTCTAAATCACTTGCCGAATATGAGCTAAGGGGTGTTACTTACTTTACTTTTTGTTAAGAACTTATTATACCATGCGTCAATCAAATGTTTGAATCTGCTATTTTCAGAAACGAAATCGTGTAACTCTTACATCGCAGTTAAAAGGGTTGACATGTGGATGAGGATAGATTTAAAATATTACAGAATTATTTATGGCACAGGGGTTAAGACACTGACTTCCAATCTTAAGGTTGATTCCAGTTGCTGCCTATGGTGCCGATGAGTTTTTTTACATATTGAGTAACAATACTCTTTTTAAGCAGACATAACCTTAAATCAAAACTCTGTGCTTTATTAAGTACAACTATTTAAAAGCTATTTATACTTTGGTTTCTAACGAACTAAAAAAAAGTTGACTGGGAATGATGAGACGAGTGAAAATTAACTGACATTTGTAATAAAAATGACATGACTTTAAAATTTTATTCCATTTTATTAATTCTGGCTTCTGCCAGCTCTATGTAGTCACCCTGGTACAATTTGAAACTTATTGAGAAATACTGTTTGATTTTAAGCATATATCATGTGTAATTATGTTTTTTACACTGAAAGTTTCATAAAACCTAAAAAGAGATATTATCACAAAGCACCTTAAACCACGTATCTCTGAACAACAGCATCACAAAAGGATTGCCCAGCAGAAATAAACTTATCGTTATTTAATTCTGTGTACTCATTCTGCTTGGACAAAAGTTTGCAAGTTGACTGTGTCTACACCGCCTTTAGCAGTGCATTTGATACTCAAAACTTGTCGAAAGGTTGAATTCTGCTGGTATCTACGGATACCAGGCCTTAAGTATTTTCTTTAAAAGGATATCAGTCAAAGGTATACTATACTACCTCAGGAGTGCCACAAGGGTCCCACCTCCGACCTTTATTGCTTCTATTATTTTATCAATCACATCATCGAATTAATAAAAAACATGACATACTTGCAGATGACCTGTTTGCAGATGACTTTTAATTCTACATGACAATTTGTTGAGAGATTGATATCAGTGTAGTGCAGAGCAACTTGAACAATATCTCAAAATAGTGGAGTGCAAATGGTATAGTTCTTAACTCGTTAAAATGTTTTCATATAAATTACACAAATAAAAAAATACTAACACAATCTCAGTATTGTATAAGACATGCTAAGGTTTCTAATGTGTCTGGAATCCGAGACTTGGGGTTAATATTAGAAAGTATTACATATAAAACATACTACGATATAGATAAAGCATAGCAAAAACCAGCGGTCAAAATGCTCGGATTCCTAAATAAAACTCAAAAAGTTTTCGTAAGCCATTTAAAAATATAACACTGTATAATGCCCTGGTTAGGAGCACCATGTCCAGGCCTAAGATATTTTTAGTGCGGCTTACTTTCAAAGTTATCATTAAATTAGTTGAAATGCAATAGGTGTGCCCTTTTTATATGCCTCTTTCTTCTTTATATTACATTTTATTTGCTTTAGACCTAATTAATGTACCTAATGTCCAAGTAATTATTGCTTAGTTTTATATGCTTATAAAATGAAATAATCTTAAATTTTTAGTAGATACAAATGCCGTTGGTGAACATAATTGAAAAATAAGTACATCGAGCTCTAACGATGAAGGCCAACATCGTAACGAAAACAATAAAATTTAAAAATGAAACCTATGATACTGGTGATGGAAATGGTAAAATCTGTTAACAGTAGGCAAACGTTGTAAACTACAAACTGCCTAAAACCGCCCTCTTAGGTGCGTACAGCTAATATTCTTGGGGATCGAATTAAAAATTGATTATTAAGGCTATCGTAGTGGTATTTAAAAAGTATTTTAGAATGCGTTTATCTACTCCACCGCCTATTTTTGATGGTTCACGGTCCATATTATCTCCGTTCCGGTAACTGTTATTATATCTTTGGTCCTACCTGTACCTACTACATATAAGTCCTATAAGCAATATTAGTTTGCTGTTTGAATTATTTTTGACTAAACAATAAACTAAAGAAATAGAGTTATTATATCTTAGTCGTTGAAAAACATTATCTAATTGGGACCTAATAATCTTGCAAAAAGGTGATCAGGAAAGCTCGCTTTGACCACATTGGCCACATCGGAGACAAGACAGCGTCATATCCCGCAGGAAGCAAAGCTTTCTGGTCTCTGACCAAGTCAGTTGAGTCGAACTTCTGTTGCCCATCGCTGCCACCTCTGAGGAAGCCTGGCGGTTCACTGGCCCACACCGCAAAAGAGAAAGCAGACGTTTTTTAAATCTTTTTGCAGACTGTTCACGTCTAAATAGTCAAGGTAAAGTCCCACCCCAGGTACCTCAGTTTGGACTCAAAATGGGTACCGTTCATATTCGCCAAAAGGAGGTTCTTAAATGCTTGCAGAATTTAGATGTGAATAAGGCCAGCGGTCCCGATGGTATACCTGCAGTTGTGTTAAAACACTGCAAAGCCGAGTTGTCTCCCGCGCCTGTATCGACTCTCTTTGGAATCTGGAAAGGTCCGTAAATCCTGGAAGCTGGCTAACGTGCAACCAGTACCAAAGAAAGGAAGCCGTGCAGATCCTGTCAACTACCGACCTATTGCAATCACCTCCATACTTTGCAAAGTTATGGAGCGTGTATTGAACAATCGTCTCCTGGCATACCTTGAGTCCAACAAGCTCTTTAGTGATAACCAATATGGTTTTCGCAGTTGACCCTCGACTAGAGATCTTCTTGTGTATGCCACTCACTTATGGAGCGAAGCCTTGGAAGGTAACGGTGAAGCTATAGCTGTATTCTTAAATATTTTCAAAGCTTTTGATAGGGTCTGGCATGATAGTCTCTTGAGTAAGCTTCCAGCATATGGAATACCTAAAGGGCTCTGTGACTGGATATCTGATTTTCTGAGGGAATGGTCAATTCGAGTAGTCTTAGACGGCTGCTCTTATTGACCTAATTGCAATTAATGCCGGGATACTATTACGGGCTGGGTCAGGAGTTAGTTTTTAATTTAAAATATTTTTTACTGCTAGAGTTTATTGAAATGGAAATAGAATTAGAAAATACAAATAAACTTTGAAATATAGAATAAACGTGGAAAAACGTCCGGTCCCGACGAAATAGAATATAAGACTGATTAATTATATTATTTAAAAGAATTAAGTTAACAGGACAGACGTTATGTCAGCATTTTTGTAACAATAGCCTTACTGAACAAATGCATCTATAACAGTACCTCAGGGATCTTTTCTCTCTGCAACGTTATTCTTGCTGCACATTAATGACCTGCTAACCCCAGGCATTATTTGTTACGATGATGACAGCACCGTTATAGAGAGATACATGTCCAATGCGCGAGCGAGTCCTCAAGAAATCCAGGCTTTGAGAGAGTCCATGATTGAGCCTTTGAGGTAGATTTGGCCTTAAAGAAAGTGTCCGATTGGGGCGAATCCAACTTGGTCAAATTTAACCCGTCAAAAACACAGGCATGTTTATTCTCCACGAAAAAGAGCAGTTCCGAGCTAACGCCCACTTTCCAAAATGTTTCTGTACCCTTAACCGACCACCTAGGGCTTCTGGGCGTTATTATATCACCCCAACTAAACTTCGGGCAACAAATTGTGTCCATGGCTCAAACTGCTTCAAAGAAGTTGGGGATCATCTCGAAGGTCCGACGGTACTTCAGACCTGAACAGCTACTTAATTTGTACACAGCTCAAGTTCGATCTTGTATGGAGGACTGTAGCCACCTTTGGGATGGTTCTGCAAAGTACCAACTAGAAGCAATTTACTCAGTTGACGCAAAAAGCTGCAAAGCCTCGACCATCGTTGGAAAGTTTCCAGTTTAGCAGTCTTCTACAGATTACATTTTGGAGAGTGCGCAAATGCTCTTTTTGATCAGGTTGAACCCACACCCTTCTTACATCGGACTACTAGACGCAGACCGGCCTTCCATCCCTCTATGGTCGATATCCCAAGAAGTCGAACCAAACGCTTCGATAGTTCCTTTTTGGTGCGGGTCGCCAAGGTGTGGACCGAACTGCCTGCGTCTGTTTTTCCAGAAAACTATTCTTACCAGTTCTTTCAAGCGTCAAGTGAATAGGTATATCGTGGATGGACGTGTAACACCTTCGTCTTCATCGTCACTTTCCATCAGGTGAGATAGGAGACAAACGTCTTATTCTTTTTCAATAAAAAGAAAATTATTTGTTGTAACGAATTAACCGCATACTAATTTTACTTCTTTTTTACTTATTCCCAGTAGTTAACTTTACAAAAGTTTTTATTTAATCCAAGAATAGAAATAAACTAAAAGAAACGAGCAACAAGTAGGTGTTCTGATTTAAAACATCTACGTTGGGGTGTCCCAGCCAGCTACATATTTTAGCACACTCCGCTACAAAAGAGAAAAATGATACTTGGTTTTAAATTTCTGAAAAATGGAACAAAGAAATATCACAACTCTTATTACAGGTATTCTAAAACTATGTTTGAAATTTCATTGGAGATTATGAATGACATTTTCTTCCAGTTAGTGTCTTGTTACCTTAATAATTTATTAGCTTCACTTTGCAGTTAAATTATAAGGTTTTAATACCTATTTTCATTTTTGTTATAAGATGTATGTAGTACATACTTCCTATATTATAATGAAATTAACTCACGATACCTACGATATTAATAGAAACCCAGTTTTATCTTTGACAGTTTAAAATAAACACTTGTTTTTCTTACATAAAGCCAATTTTTAGGTGTTTTTTCTTGTTAGTATTTATCTTTAATTTACAGAAATACGTAATATGAAATAAATTAATTTCATTGATCGTTAGTTTGTCTTTCATAACACCTAGTAGAATGAAAAGATTGACTTATATTACAAACTCTAAGATATAAGTAATCGATATTTAAAAAAACACAAACGCACCTAGTTTATGCTACACTACGAACGAATATCTAGCAATCCAAACGCTATAATTTAACCATTAGATGATGCGAACATTGTTATTACCTAAAAGACTTAAACCTAAAAGAAAACGTGCCCTAACGTCTACAAGTGCATTGATAGTGTTTCTCATGCATTAGTACTGCAAACGCATAGTCAGCTTAATACAACCTCAAAGAATTTTTTGCCAACTAAAAACTTTGAAAGCTTTGCGGTGATCAGCCAACACGATGTCTGATAAAACTCTTCACCAAAAAAAGTATATTATCTAAAGGTTACCCAGTGTAAAATTCCCTATCCCGATATGAAATATTGATCATTTTACCACAGATAAATAAACCGTATTTGTGGTTTTATTGGGCAATACAAAATTGTTACTGTCGTATATTTCCCCCAATCTCAATAATATTGAAGTGGTTGAGTTAGTAAAGATGTGCTGCATCATTTCAGGATGTTTTATTTTTATCTTTCATTTAAATATCCAGTATTTTTGGAAGGGTTCTTTTTTTGAAGGTTAGTAAAAAGTTCTGTATACATTTTTGCCGTTTCGTTAAAAAATGTTCAAGGGTAGAAACTTAAAAAAAATAATAATACCGGTTTTCATTTAAAGCTTTCTGTGAGCCCATTTACATTCCAGACAAAATCTAGAGGAGATCCAACTAAAGCCTCGATTCGGAAACACACTAAGCGTTCGAGATTTATAGAAAAAAAAAGATTTACGAGTAGCTAACTCCGACACTACTTCAGTTATCTTCCAATGTCAATATTAAGTAACATAGAATATATAATTATAGTAAAAATAAAACAATAAAGTACGTTATTTGAAAAAGTAGTTGTACTAGCAAGTAAGTACTGTTAATATAATTTAGACGGCAGTAATCTAATCGAGGTAAATCAAAGAAACCTACCTTTGATTTGTACATTATAATCTCAACTGTTGTTTGACTGATTTTTTAGCATTAGTTTACCAGCCCCGCAAATACATGTAAAGGTGTTGCAGGTGAACGGTGAGAAATGATACCACAGTGACTGAGCTGATTGAGTATATTCTCAGTTCTTAACAGTTTACAGTTCGGAGCGCAAACGAGGCGTGCGGGTTCGCGAAGCTAAGCATCGCACTGACTGCACAACCGTTCAATATTTTTCCGTTAAGATTTTGTACCTCGCGCACCTCCGTAACAATTCTTTTTTATCCTTACATCTATGTAGGTAACACAAAGCAAAGATGTGTTAATTACTAAATTTAAACTTTACAATTTAACATAAATAATTAGGTACAATAGTAAAACTAATCACGGATAAACTATCGCCAACAACATGAGTATAATTATAGTCTCCCTGCAAATACTTCACGCTAAATGTTTTTTCAAGTAACCCTTTTGCCAACATCCCAAAGATGTAACTAACTCCTATTCAAACAAAAATAAGTACTTTCTATGACGTAACATTACCTTTGGTAAAGTAAAGTCTAGAGAGATCTACTTGAGATCTCGACAATCCTTCAGTTGAGCTTTAAAGACTGTTATAGGAAATTCGTAGAAATCAGTTAAAGTTGGACAGCGAATGTCCAATGATGCGAATACGGAAAAATTCTACAAACATGTCTATATACTAACTATATACGTCTAATTATCCTCAAAGGTTGTCTTAAAGTTCATGTTTATTATCGGAATATTCAGGCATAAGGCTTATTTATTGAATGTAAAATAAATCAGTTTCATAACAGCAAAATACGTGAATTTTCCTTTGAAAATAGTTATGACATTTTAAAAATAAGACGTATAATTTTGCAACTAAAACTAAGATACATGATAATCAAATGTTTGTGAACTTGTGATTTAAAATCCTTGTAAAACAATCGAGATTTTAATTGAATACTTTTGTAGGTAACTTTTTATTATATTATTCTAACCAATTATAAATGCTCTTTTTCTTGATTCAGCACTCGACAATAAAAATGAATAAAGAAACCTACAAGATCTGCAAAATTTAAGCAACTCCAACGTACATGCAGTTAGTCAGTTTTTATTTGTTGAGTTTGAAATTAAGATGTACGTAAAACTGGAAAGGATGAGACAAGAAGGAGAAACAGCTTTAAGTGCACATAAAACGGATAGACTCACTGCTAGACTTGCTCGGGGGGTATTCAGTAGTTGTTCACGAATAACGATGTGAGAGGTTTGGTTTTAAAACGCTGATAATTGAAGTTTAGCAGTAAAATTGATAAGCTTATTTCTGTTCAGTTTGGAATCTTAAGTCTTTTAAACTTAGGCCTAGGTTACGAATCCTAGTTCGCTGGTGTTTAGGTTAAAAATTAAACACTGCAGTAAAATCTCTTAAGATACTTTTTAAGACAGTACAAACGGGACTACAACATACTGATTGCCAACCTTCACTAGTTCGAGAGGCTAGCCAAGAAGAAGTAGTGGATATTCATTGTATGATTTTTTTAATATATAATTATATTGTCTCCCTTTGTCTCCTCTTGAGCATTCAATAAAAACAAAGTTCCCTATGATGGTAGAAATCTTAAAAAATGTCTTTCTTTCTTATATTCATAAAGGAGTATTTGCGTGTCAATATGTTTGCACATGTGGTGAATATAAATATCGAATGATTATATTACCGTAAAAGCCTGCAATATTAAAACACTTAAGATTTATCGACCGTTAACAGAAAATTTTCTTCTTCTTCTTCGCCTTGTGGCTCCTTTCCAAATAGTGAAGGTTGGCAATCAGCTTCTGCAATCATCGTAAATGTTCCAACCTAACCTAACCTAACCTAACCTATAAAATCCTTAGATTTACCAACTTATACATATTTTACTAAAAAATATTTTCCAACGCCTTGCATCTAAAAAAATACACCTTACAAATCAATCTAAAGAAATCCACCAATCATCTTCACCAAATAAAAGTAAACCCATCACTTTAACGACATTATAAAATCCAACTAACTTACAATCTAAAAATTAAGCAGTCAATAAGATGAGTAAACATTTTCTGTGACCATTCAATTTTGTGCTTTCGTCTTCTATTATAAGGTACACTTTTATTGAAGTAGAATACTTTAGAATCACCCCTGGTCATGTTATTTTAACGAGTCTCGGAGCGACTATATTTCAAGACGTAAATATAAAAACTGATCTTGTGGCGGTAACCGCGACGTGCCAATTATAATAACGAATGGTTAATTGTCTTCGCTTTTCCAATATATTTTAGAGTGAAAAGATGAAAAGATATTGTTAGGTTTTCTATGTTTTGTCCTAGTTGTGCACACGTTTTAAAATAAGGATTCCTGTATGATTTTTTTGCTGGATTATTAGTGTTTGTTAGGTAATTCTATGTTTTCTATTTTAAATAATTAAAATGCCTATTAGTTACATAATTTTTTTACGTTGAGATCTTGTCTGGGGCGGAACTACATTCTTCAGGTCTCTTCTATTATTCAATTCCTACAATTCAATTTAAAAAAAAATCGCTCCATATTTATTTTTCATATTATGTAACCCAGGCGCCCCGAACCGGTCAAATCATTACAAAATAGTTTAACTAAAGCTTATGCATACCCAAAGAAGGTAGGCGTGTAATCTTCAGTGGTTTTACCAAAATGGAAGTGGCTTGGCTCGTACCCAGACAACGAAACAAAGGTACGCTGAAATATGCAAATTATCCATACCTATTGTTGCATTGTACAGTATCAGGCTATATTTACACAAAGTATCTGAATTTACCTACGAAACATTCAAAAGATTTAGTTTATCTTCTTTGATTAAATGTCTACTTAATAATAATGGTTAGAAGAAAAAAAGTTGGAGAATAGTTTTACAATTATTTTAAATAAATGCTCTTACAGGCCGTAAGTCAACCTTTTATCGCCCGATACCACCCAGGGTTTTTAATTAATTTATTTATTTAAATGGTTTACCGATAATTGTTTACACAATACAAATACGTATAAATTTAAAATAAAGGTATACAAGCTCGGTGCAAAAATCACTTATAGGTAAACACTACATAAGCAAATTAAGTTCACAACAGCATAATAATTGGACTTATTACAGGACAGTATTAGAGTAGCTATTCACATAGGAACATTAAATCTATATAATGAGTGTACTATTGAATATACATAATTAATGTGATATTCAGACCTATTTTATATATACTTATTAACCAAACAAGACTGGACATAAATAGAACCATGTCAAAGTTACTTTTATATAAACGGTTCTATGTCCTATTTGTTTATAAACATTATTGTCAGTTGATCATGAGCTTTTCATAAGTAAGATAATTTAATAAATTTCTCTTTACAAATATCCTGGGTTTATCTCCACTAGATTATCTGCCTAATAGAATGGCCCCAACATGTACAATTGTAATATAATATTTATAAATATAGAAAAGGTAACTAAAACAATTACTGAGATTACAAAGCAATCGCACTGATATGTAAAGGCTCATTTTCCTAAACCACATAAACATTTGTATATCTTTGATTTTAATGATGGCATTGAATCAAAATGTAAATCAATTTGAACGCTACAGCTATTTATTACATTGCAGAGTCTGGCATAGGGAGAATTAGCACCTAGAACGGTTCGTCTAAACGGGTTGCGAAGTGGAGTGATGGCGTGTCCTTTAATTCTAGATGGGACGTTAAAAAGGGCCAATAGTATTGGACAGTCAATTTTATGTCTAAAAATTTTGCAAGCAAAAAGAGCGTGATTAAAGCGTCTTCGAGTTTCAAAAGTGTGCATTGTGAAAATAATTTAGACGCGAAGCGTAGGTTGTGACTTGCTTAGCAATACCCGTTGAAATGCAACATGCCAAAGAAAATGTTCGAAAAGAACTCGTTCAATTCGCAATGTGTGTATAGCATAGTGTGCAGAACCCACCCTACAATATTCCAGAATGCTTCCTACCAGACTGTTGTTAAGTAGTATTTTGGTTTTACTTTTGTGAAAAGACCTGTATTTTCTAATAACACAGCAACAACACAAATCTTTTAGTTTTAATTATTGTGCTCTTCAAAGTTGATCAGACAGTATTTGTAATGTCTAAAGTTCGTTGTTTTGTATTTGTCATTTCAGTCTAAACTTGCAAAGTGGAAAAGATAAGCCAATGAAATAAAAATATATAATAAGTTTCATCATAATTTATTAAGTAAATTCCCCGAAATAGTGTCTCGAAGTTCTCAAGCCATTTCCCACAAAGGAAAATCTAGCGCCTATTTTGACAATTTAAAGGTCTGTTGTACACTAAGATGTTTACTCTATGCAAGTTGTGGCAAACAGTCTTGTTTGCAGTTTTACATGAACAATATTAATATTAACTTTGCGTAAATATTTTATTTTACTTTAGTTATCAAAACATATCTTAATATACAATCAAAGCAAAACGTGACAAAATATAAGCATCTTAAACCTGCGACATATTAACCCTTGATGTGACTACCATACATCACTTCGCCAATCAAATGTCAAATCTGAAGCCTTTTAACCCTCAGAACAAACGTCCGCCTAGAAGCCATCGGTCTTGTCGACCCGATGATCTCGCTGACACCTAAACATTCTGTAAGGCGTGAGCCACGGGATTTAGTTACTGTTTACTTGGTTTAAACATTTCAGGCTAAAGCATCTGTTGTTATTTTTTTATTGAAAAAGAGAAAGCTTCTAAAAATGATTTCTTGGCACATGATACAATAAAAATATTTTGTCCAATTCTAACTTAATACATTACGATCATAATCATCTTCGACTAGCTATTTCCTTGGACATAATAGTTTTTCATTTATATTTTGTTGCTCATTTGTCGGTTTTCAAATAATAAATTATTGATAATCGATAATTGAAATAACTGCGTCGGTATTCCAGGCAAAAGTGAATAAGTACTTCTCGCATAGGCAAATAGCATTTTCGTCTTCCTGGTTAAGTTTATTATTATATGAGATGGAAGAAAAACGTTTAAAAAATACGCTCTGTTTATATGACCATTCGACTCTATTTCACGTCACACCCACATTTTACTGCGCATACACAAACAAGAGTTTTATACATTATTATTTTTATGATTCGGAATTTTGATGAAGCGACATCGTTACATAGAATAAAGAAGGCAATCATACTCAATCAAAACTATGTCAACTTGAATCTTTAATGCCAGCAAACCAGCAAAGTTCGAAATTAAAGTTCAATGTAAAAACACCAAACAAGTTTGTAAATTTAAGTTCAACTTGTCTATAAACAAATAAGGCGTTATTAAACGGGAGCCCTTTCGGATGCATATTTTTTTTATCATAATGTTGTTTGGCATAACAGTTTCAGCATAAAGTTGTTTCGCATAAATATAGATAAGCAGAATATTATACACGCAGAATGGTTTCATTGCCATAAGTTTCACTTACTCTAATTTTCTTTATCATAATTTTATACAGCATAAATGTGAAGGACATAACTGTTATACGTCTAAAGATAAATTATCATGAAATACAAAACGCATAAGAAGTATCCATTACCTCTAAAGTCATAAAGGTAAAGTAAAAAAAAAACTTTTGGTGCCTAATTTATCAAGTACAGATCATATATACCTACTTTATGTTGAGTCTTGAAAGTAACAACAAATAATATTAGGTGCGACGTCGAGTGCAGTGGGGAGGAGCAGGTTGGATAGTATGTAGGTCATGCGAAAAAGCGACTTGCAAGTGAATAATAAATAATAACATTTGACCAAGATTATTTAAGAAATGATGATGATGAATTGTGAAAGAATGAATGAAAATAATCATCTCACTATAATCAAAATATATAACGCAGTAATACAGAACTGAATTGGTTAATTCCGAAACCACGCTGTACTTTTCTGTCCCGCCCTAGAGTGTTTTTATAAACCCGGAGGCGCAGAGGTTGGAAACTACGAAATGAGACGCACCCGTTCAATTGGGTTAGGTTAGGTTTGTATGTAGTTAAAATACCAAATTAAGTACCATTTCCAGCTTTTCACGAAAAGCGACTTTGGCAAAAAACGACTTCGGTTCAATTTGGTGCAAACAAATATCACGTCTATCCGTTCAAAAGTTGTCATTGTGAGAAGTTGGCACTATGCGAAGTTGGCATTGTGAGAAATTAGCTTTCTGTGAAGTTGGAAATCTGAGAAGTTGCCATTTCGAGAAGTTGGCATTCTGAGGAGTTGCTATTTTACGAGTGGTTGGCATTTTGCAAAGTTGGCATTATGACATGAGAGGGTTTTCATTTAATTTGAATGATCTCCAAACTTTAGGTGTGAAAATAGGTGGCGATGTTGCATTTCCCCATACGTAATATTGACTAAACCAAGTTGCTATATCGTCTGTAACAACCAAACAAGTGAAAAAATTTTTAGGTTATTAATTTTATAGTCCATTTACATTTGTCAAATTATGGTATTCTATATGTTTGACTTGTAAACTTAATGCCATAGCGTGAGATGCCAATAAATGTTATGATAAGTAATTGTTATTGTAAAACCAATTATGCATGAACATTTTATGCTAATATATTATTATTATAAATGAAGTTATGGGGAAATAAAGTATGCCTTGTTATTTATTCTGTATGAACGTTATGCGAAATAAACAGTATGCCAAAAAAACGTTATGCAGCTTTATAATATGCTCATTAAATTTATGCATCTCAATACGGACCCCTATTAAACCTATCACTTCATAATATACATTTAAAACGATTTTCTATATTTGTTGCACATTGATTATTATAACACAATTTTCAAATCGAAAAATTATATATGTGTTCTATACAATAGGAAACATATGTTATACAGTACCTTGTATCCTACTGTACCTTGTGTCCTACTGATACATAGTGTATCCTTGACTTCATTGGCTAAACTCTGTTCATTCACGTTTATGATTTTAATATCTAATCCGTACTTTTGTCTAAGCGGACGAAAACAACGCAACATAAAAAAGTCAAACTAAGAACCATTAAAAATATTCACACACAAAAAAAGAAACATTATTCGCCATGCAACATATCTACAAATAAAACTTTAACAACCAGCAGACATAGTAACGACACAAAGAAAATTTCCTACGCAATTATGTAACTTGTACATCCGTGAAACTGCTGCGCGCTAAGCACCCCTTGCAGGAAAGAGATGTTTCTTTTTAAACAATTTCGTTTCCGGATTCTTCGTATTTTATCTTATAAAGTTCTTTCCTCTCCTTGCCAATGTTCGTTAGCATCCCGTTAAGGCATAAAATGTAAATTCTAAAGAAAAGAGAAAAGTTACAAAATATATGCTGTAAAAGCGGTTACTCTTTTTAATTAAGAAATAAATGTAGTTCTGTGGAGTTAAATAGATAAATCTTCTTGGGTTAATAACGTTACTAATAACTCCAAATGGGAAAGTATGTACTGATGTATGGATATATGATTCCTACTTTCTCTTGGAAAAACTGCAAAATATTATTGACAGTATAAAGTATGAAAATCGAATATGAATGCCCACGGACACCGTGGACTTACACGAGTGATCAGTCATTCACCACGTTTATTGTATTAATGTGCAAGCATTGTAATTTTCCTACGTTGCAACCCTTTTAATATCCTTCCAGCCTCTATGCATAGTTTCATATATGGCTGTTTAGAGTTGTAAAAAAATTACGTATGACATAGACGACCAGACAAATAAGTTAAAGAAGAAAAAACCGGCTTTTCATTGAAGAAATTACATGTTTATTCCTTTATCTTGGCCAAACCGACCGTATAAGCTTTCAGTAGGTATAAGTTAAAAGTTCATTTTCAAGCAAACCCGAGTTACCAGTTTTTGTTATCAGTTTCAGTTCAGATAAGCCAAAACATTAATTTTTATTTAAAATGCCACGAAAAACTTATACAACTGTGGTAGGAACAAGAATTGACGTTATTTACAAACATGTTATCATTAGAATAGTAGGAAAAGCGAAAATGATTTTATATTTTTAAAGAAAATTACTTTTTATGCGTTATCACAACCAACCTACTAAAGACCTGAGAAGAATCAATACACAAAAGGAATTGTCAGAACAAAAAGAAATTTCAAGAAGTTCTTTAGTAGTATTTGCATCTGAGGTAACAGCTAGAGAACACACACAAAGGCGAAATAAAACAGTAGCCTGAAAATGTTCTGTGTCGTCTGTTTCACAGAGATGCTTAGGTACTATCTTAGGAAGGAACGAAGATTAAACACCTGATGTAAAATAGAATTCTGGTAACGTAATACCAGGATATTTCAATTTCATATGATTCCTTTTATTTTATATCCTATATAAAGAGCCTGATGGTTGATAACTTACGAAGCATTAATTTGCGAACTAATATGTTTAAACATTATTTGTATTTAATTAGTCGTTTCTCTCACGTCTTCTAATTTTATTGAGTGCACCGACCCTAACGAAAAAAAGCGCTTATTCATCAATCGATACATAACATAACAGTTACTGTTTTGTGTCGGACACAACCCGCCAGCGAATAAGTGAAAAGGTGTGGGTTCAACCTGATTAAAAAGAGCATTAGCGCATTCTCCAAAATGTAATCTGTAGAAGACTGCTAAACAGGTAACTTTCCGACGGAGGTCGAGGCTTTGCAGTTTTTTGGTGGTGAGGTTATATTAGTAAGGTTTTTTATATTATATTCTTGTATATTCAATATGACGTAAACACTATTTGTAACTAGCACCGTTCCACTAGAAAAAAGATCGTTGTCACTGGAAACTTTAAAATAGTCAGTTGAAGACAAGCATCATTAGCTCTTTAAACGATTATACTGCACAAACTGCAGCATCTTGTGGTGAACCGGATCGGCAACAGGCAACCGACGATTATGTCCGGTTGCCGGTTCCAGTGATGGTGTGCTGTGTCAACAATAAAAAGTGTCCATATGTATTTGTCTTTATGAAGCTAATTTTATATTGAAAAGGTAAGTTATTCAACTATTGGTTATCACTGATAACAGATAATTTATTTTTTTATTTTACTCATGGCCTTTCCAAGGTTTTTTTAGACTCAAAAATTTTATAACTTGTTAACAACAACTTAACTTCAGTTAGGACTATTGACTACTAAGTACAAGAATAGTTGTTAATCTATTAACCAATAATGGCGTACACCACATTCTAAAAATAGTAAATACTACAGGTTGTTACAAAAAAATAATATATATTAAAAAAGGTACACATATATTACTCGTTAGGCATAATTCAAATTAAAACTGTTAAATATAAATATTATAAATGTCAAATGTAAAATTAACGTTAAAATTCAGGAATGATAACCTATACAATAAATTTAACACAAAATTCAACAGCAGTCACAAGTAATTTGATATTTATTTTGATTTCAATTTAATTACTTATGTTTGGGGTTTCCTTAAAATCTGTTAAGTTGATAAATCGACTTGAGAACTCAGTGCATTAAATTCATTGCACATTCTGTGAGAGGGGTTATTTTGGGAAACATTGTTGTTGCCGTTGGCTGCTAAAATGTTGTGGAGACCGCAGGGGTCGATTTGGTAGAAGAAATCAAAGTTTAGATTCGTAATAAGGTTACTATCAAGAGTGCTAATGGCAATTTTGTGTAATGGCAAATTCAACATGATGAAATGTTGCAACGTATATTAACTTAATACCTGATTGTTAAATAATCTAAAATAGAAATATCAAACGAGCACTCTATGCTTAGAAGTCCAATAGAGTTACAAAACACTATCAACGCATATCCTGTAAAGCTTGAAAATATTTAATTTCTGTTAATAGTTGTAATGTAAATTTTATAGTCAACAAGAAAAAAAGCAATATAAAAATACAAATTGAAAATGTGGAGCTTCGGTCCAGAGTCGCAGGGATTCTCTTTGTTCATGCATTGTTGGAAATATTATTGGTATGCAAACGTTTACTGGAAGAGTAATTTATAAATATAAAACAAACTTTTAGGACGCAATTGGTTAACTAATAACTATCTTAAGTAACAGCATATAATTTGACTTACCTACAGCTTTCAAAAAAAGGCAAGAAATCTGAAAAGTACCAACTGTTGTCGATTTTAATTTTGAGAAATCAAAAAAATAATACTTTATGTGAGTATTTATTTTTGGAATTTCTCGCCAAACTTACAACTGGAATAATGAAATTAAAATAACAGAACACAGTCATTAATATTTATACTAACACAATAGCAACAAAAACAATATCTAGGTATCTACGCAATTATTGAATCAAATCCCAATTAAACATAACAAAAAACATCAAAAAATTAACAGCCTTAAACCAACTGGCGCGTATAAATCGTCGCATACAGAAAATTGTTCAACACAATAACGTGTTATTTTTGCTAGTTAACAATCTCTAAAGGATGCTCCAGTTTGCAAACGAGCCGATCTGGCTCACGTTGAGTTACAGTCTACTCTACCTCTAGACTCACTCGGCTCACTCCAAACGTAGGTCACAATTGCATCAGAAAAACAAGCATAAGTGCGGAAACGACCAGCCTTTGTGTTTTATCCGTGTAGAAACTAAACAATGAATTGTACAGAATTGTTCCGAGTGACACGTGTGGCAAAGGTTTTTCGGTTTCTAAAACGGGTTCAGAAATTATTATCTGGATTTTATGATGATTGATATTTTATTATAATGTAGGACAGTTTGGACAGTTTATTGCACTTAATAAGAATTATAAATTTCGTACGTAATTACATGGTTACTACTTCTGATTACTTGTATATGCGTTTTATTGTATCAGACGGAGGGTATACTCATTACAATTATTGTTAGTCCGCAGTTTTATATATTTTAGTACTCTTTTGCTTTAGAAATTAATTATAATAATTAGAAACTTGTGTAGGGAGTTTAAAAAAAAAATTTAATCGTGGTAATTGTCGCATAAATATGTTAGATTTTGGTACCACTCCGAACCTACCTAAAAAGTTGTACAAACCATAAATACAAACCATAGCCAAAATAGTTTCCTACACTTTCTTGTATTCACAAATAAATAAGGTAATATCTTGAAATAATCATTGCGTGGTAATCGTTATTTACGATGACTAAGAATTTGATTTAAAACAAACCCAGTATTTATAAACTAAAATTTTGTTAGGATTACAATACTTCTAGGATTTGTTAATAAATATTATTAAAAAAAAATAAGCTTCTATTATATTCAAAAAAACCAAAACACCCACACAAAAACAACAAAACACAGAACATAACTAAGAGGGACATAAGAACATTCCTGGGACCAGCTGAAGGTTCTAAAGACCGTTCGAGACAATAGCACGAATATGGGCTCGAGAACATTCCACCTTGTTACAACAGACAATATTGTTAGTTTTATGAAGCCGTTTCTTCACCATCCTTTGTAGAAGAAACGAAACACCCTGCAGTGGCCTATTCATTACTCAGTGAACAAGGTAGGCTGAGCAACTAATGACCTACGTAACTTTACAGTTAAGGAAAATTGTTGAAAAAGAATGATATTTTAGATTTTTTTGTTGTCTTCTTTTTTAAGTCTTATGATGTTAGCCACTGGATATTTTTCTTTTATTATAATAAGATATTTGGTGAGTGTTTAGTGTCTCTTTTTTTGGTATTTTATACTAGAGACGCACCAAAACTAATATTCTTGTACTAAATTGATATTCATAAATACAAAATGTAAATAATTTTGGAGGTTATTAATGAAAGAAATTCAAATTTATATACTCGAGCTTGTAACCATTACATACAATACCAATTAAATTCAATTTTATTATTTTTAATAGTGCTTGCCAAACTTTAAAGACATTTTGTTTCAAGAAACATTCAAGGCAAGCTTGCAGGTTCATTATTTTGTAACTCAAGACAGATCAGCATTCAGATCAGAAACGTTAAAACTAATTTATTGGAAGTATTTGCATCTTAAAAGGTCAATATTATACTACTAATAGACAACCAAACTATATAATTAATTGATTTAAAACGTTTGAGCAAACAGTACAACAACATACATACCACCACCAAACGCAAAGTTTGATCAAAGCCTACTACAGTAGCGTTCGTACTCTCAGCTAAAGTTAATTTTTTCACTTCGAACGTTGTTTGAAAATATGCAAAATGATAAATGCGAAAGCGGTTTTTCTAGAACAGGTATTTTGTATTAAATGACCGCCTATTGACCTGCGAGGTATCAATAATTTCAAAAGTTATGTACGCTCCGATTGTTTTATAAATAAACTATAGTTTATTCACGTTAAGAAAATAGTGACATATCGTCCCAACAATAGGTTTAAGCCAATAGCATCACTGACAATAAGATAAAAACCTTACTGCGTTGTATTTGTAGTTGCTTCGATGATTCAGGTACAGGATCAGGGTACAGGGTTAGCAACTAATCTTTTCACTAGCAAAAACTGGAACTAAAGCAATTGACTAAATGTTAAATTTGATGACATGACATTTAATTTTAGACATAGGGTTCATAAGTAAGTTTTATTATTTATAACGCACAAAATATTTCTTTTTAATAATATGACATATGATTTTTTTGGAATATGGCCTGGTTCAATACCCGTTTATGTAGTATAGAACCCTCATCCAAATTCTTAGAATGCAGATTTTGTTAACTTTAAAATCGGTAAAAATACATTTTAAGATTTTTTCATACTGTCCCATCTCGATGAATCACCCTGTATAGCCTCCTTGCTTCTATTACATGATATAACTTTGTAATGGTAGACTATTTTTAATTTTTAAAGTATAAAATTATAAGGTAGAAATATCGCCACGTTTTATTAAACAACATGCGTCGTTGTGTGTACTTACAACACAAACGACGGACACTGATCGACAAAGCGATGCATTTTGTGATATTCTACGAGCACTTTTTGTAATTAGCTTACCATCAACAAATGGAAATTGAATTCTGTTTTTAGTGAGTTTGTTTTTATATAAATTGTTCATGTTAAAGTTTATTTATCATGAACAATTGATGAAGCGACTCATATAATAGCGATAGAACTTCACTTGGAAGTTCGTTTAATCTTCTATTATATTTCGTCGCTTCATTCTTCAGATAGTATTTAATTAACAAGGTAGATTTTTAGAGATTAAGTATTGTTTTCTTTTGTCTTTACAAATTATAATTTATTTAAATACGTTTATTCATTAAATTCCTTACTTTAGTACATAATTTAAGAATCCAGTAACCTTTAGGCATTTATTATACACTTGGTGATTGCCAAACTAATTAAATCAATAAACAGAATAATTTTATTTTAATGAACCTCTTTATCGGAAGATATTGGGTGGTTTGTATCTTTACTGAGTACGGACAAGGCAAAGTCATTTACTGGGTAAATATACGTTTATGGTAAAATTTTGTAAAGGCCTGAGAGTTTGAGGTCCACCCAGCAGTTTCTCGGATAACCTACACTGAGCAAGTGCCGCGTGCTGAGTGCGCTGAACACACACATGTCAACACCTCTGCTTTATCCACCGACTTAGCGTCTGACTTGACGCGGCTCTGTGAGGGGCCTTTCATGTTACAAACAAGAACTTCGAGTTCGAAGCTTTAATATTATTCGTCAAAAAAAATATAATCTTTTGGAGTCGATACAGGACATATCATTATGTTATTTTTAAAGATTGGCAAGGATAACGATTTGGGGCTGTGGTTTTAATGATGTTTGTTATGATATGATATACGGATGCAAAAACTATATTTTCTAATTGAATGTCTGGGCCCTATGTCCGGTGCATACAGCTAACGATGTAACGTTAACTTTTTAGTATTTTTTTCTAAATTAAAGAAATATAATAATATCGTAAAGAAAGCCGATTAAGAACTAAATTTGGATCCCAAGAATAATGTGTAAATACTTTGATTTAGTTGCTTTAATTTTAATTTTTTTTAGGCTTTTTGTAAAATTTGCCTCATTATTGCCCATATCTTCGGCTAACAATAGAGACAAGGCTGAACGGTTTGAATTTAATGAACCGAATGAAAAACCCTTATTAAATTGCTCATTTGAAAAACAAAGAACTAATAAAACAGATTTTCGAACATATCAGAATTACGTTACCTACAAAACTCCCACCATGACCTCAACGTGATATTGCATTGACAAATATTCATGGGTGCCAGAGAAGCGAGCATCAACGTCAGGGTCTTTGGTGGACAGCCGCGCCGCGCGAACGCCGCCCGTAGCGTCTCGCGGTACCGGCTGGACTGCTTTGCTTTGGTGCTGTTATGGGAGTTAATTAAATCTTTTGTTTAGATTCAAATCAATTATTTTTCTTACACATTTTAAGACAAGGGAAAATGGAGGAAATGCTTAAAAATACCTAGAGGCCCAAATAATCGTAAACGCATCGACTGCGACTGCATCCGGTTTTGGATACCTAGTTACAAATGCGTTACATTTGCAAACAAACATTAAAGCAAAAATCCGTAAATTACGTTCCTTGCCAAAAGCCATAGCCAAATGTGTCTAGTTAGAGTATTTAAATGTAGAAATTGAATACTATCCTTCCTTTTGACGTAACTGATAGCGTGGTACTATCAATTCGCAATAATATTGCACGATTTCTTTCTTCCCCGGCTGAACTTTTGAAGCCTAAGGAAAGGACTAGTAAAGTGTACTTTTTCTACAAAATTGTATAATATTATTTATTAATATTTGTTTTTTTTTTTACGAACCATTTTTGGCCGTAGAGTTTCGGCGCTAAAAATATTTATTTATTATATTTGTTTGATATAAACTGGTCACTTGAGTTATAACGAGGTTTTATAGCCTCTAAGTGTAACAATTTATTTATTGCTATTATCATATTTCGTATTTCACTATGCGACAAAATATGTTTGGGAGTAAATACTGCTGTAATTTTATCATGAAATGGAATTAAAATTTTCATCATAATTATTTATTCATTTTAAAATCGTTTCATTATTTCTTATTTTAGGCCAATAATCGTAAAAGTAATGGATTCGACCTGCGTGTACCTGAATTATGGTTGATTCTGTGCACGAGTCCCGGACTGGTTGAATTTTGCGTTGAACGCCGAATTCAAATGTGGACGCCCTTTTCACTGACGTCGCCCCCCCCTGTTTGACGGGTAACGAGGAGGTCCCATCCAGTTTCCCGACTGGTTTGACCGGTTGCCTGTCGATGTTTGGGGAGTACATAGATAGCTTCGGTGTACTTTTTTATTATAATTATTATTATTACTTTTTTTTTCAACCCCCTATTAATAGCGGTTATTCCGTAACTGGAGCCCCTTAAGCCCCGGGGTTAGAAAGAATCTCTGGGTCCATGTCGGAAATAAGTCTCCCGACTGGCCCGGTTCATTCTCGGAGGTCGAGATTAGGGAGCGTCTACATAGAGGACTCAGGTATTGCGGTAACGGAAATGGCTAGCCAGAGATTGGTCCACTAGGTTCATCATTATATTTAAATAATTTTAACGACGACTTTCAGATTTCAAAAAAAAAATAGAAATAATAGAATATTACGCAATACAGATATCGTGTTAAATCTCTTTCAGACTACACGCATTTTCTGTATTCCTATCAAAATATTCAAAAATAACAATACGAGTACTATACAGCATTAATCGGAATAGGAAACATCAGGTAGAAGACTACCAGGAATGCATGCGGACAACGTATATATATATCCCTTATATACAGTATGGATACCACTTATGGGCAATAAATGAAACCTCATACTTGTTATCGCCTTTTCTAACAGTATACAAAAAATGAAACAAATCGGTCCAGTAATTAGGTCAAAAACCAGAGTTTTAATTTTGAGCAAATTCGTAGAGACACACTCTGTAGATTTGCTACACTAGGTCAATGAGTCAATGAACTTGAATTAACATTATTTAGTACTTAGTTGGAGAAATGCGACGTTGCCACGTAGTGCGTTATTTGCCGAGCGCGGGAATTCCCGTGAGTGGGGCGCGTGCAGGGTGGACACACCAGCTGTTCTGCCGCCCTACCGTAAAAGGATGCTAAGTGCAAAATCATATTTTTGAGAAAAATGACAAAAACCCGCCAAACTTGTTTTCTAAAGTTGTATGTAAGATAGCATGTTATAATCAGTTAGTTACCACTGTTTTGTAAAGGGAATAATAATCGGTTAATAAATAAGTTGAAAGAGAAAATGATCCGAGATTATGTTTATAATGTTTTTGCTTTAATCACTTAGTACATAGTGTTTTAAAATTATCATAACGCTACTTAAAAGCGTTCTTATTAAAAATTATTAAGTGTAGTTAGAGATAAAATAAATAAAGAAGTAGACAGTGAAATCTTATGAATTGTTTTTACGTGTTACGCCTAGACGGGACGAGTCGAATCGCTCCTGTTCATAAATTCAATCGTAAAAACAAAAAATAAACATTTATTATAATAGGTACATAGTCCATTCCTTGAAATAATTTGTTAATTGTTAATAACAATAATAATAAAAACTCTAATAATGCAAAAATAAGCTTATTTTAGTGCATTGATGATTATCATAGTTCCTTTTCTTGTAAATAAGTATTCAATACCGACATTGCACCTTTTGCACTATTTATGACTTATGTTTTTTGCCAACTGGGAAGTTATGTTTCGTCACTCGTCAGTTCACCGCTAGACTTCCGGGCCGCTGCGCATGTATGTGCCTACTGCAGAGATTTTTGATACTCGCGCTCGCGCATTGTGCAGTGATTATTGTAAACTGTGGTAGTTTAATTTATTCAGTATTTATTTGTTATGGTGACATTGACACTAGGTACTTGACTTTTGTGTGTGTGTGTTTTTTTTAACAAAATACCGCGACAACAACAGCATTTTTACAGTGCTGCAAAGTATACATACATGATTTTAATGTATGTTGAATGTCGCCAGAATGCAGTGTTAACTTTACGTATGTATCGGGAGAGATTTGGCGCAACTCGCACCTGTCCTACAATATAGGATAGTGCGCCATGATTGGGTTTATTTTCAGTTCAGTTAAATCGTGACGAAATAAAAAAGCACGGTTAAAAAATGAAAGTAAGTGATTTTTTCTCATTACGTCGCAAACCGTAAAACAACAATCGAAGATGGCGGCGCCGTGCTGCCTATCGCGCCATGCGTGTGCATCGTTGCCACTCTTCTGCTGAGGCTAAGGTGCGTCGTCAAACAGAGTGTTATACTGATACTGCATTTATTTTGCTATTTATTTTGTTTGAAAATGAAAGTTGTTTAATTTGCGGTTTTTCGTGTAATATTCGATTGAGTTATACTTCTGTGGACTATTATTACTTGTGGTTTCATTTTTTGCCCATGAGTGGTATCCACACTGTATATATAAGGGATATATAGATATCCCTTTGGGCACTTTGTGGCTCCAACGTGCCGTATCCATTTTCACTGGTTGATCCAAATGTATTTTGTTGATCCAATGCCAGCTGACCATATATACAGTGTGGATACCACTCATGGGCAAAAAATGAAACCACAAGTAATAATAGTCCACAGAAGTATAACACAATCGAATATAACACGAAAAACCGCAAATTAAAAAACTTTCATTTTCAAACAATAAAAATAGCGAAATAAATGCAGTATCAGTATAACACTCTGTTTAGACAACGTACCTTAGCCTCAACAGAAGAGTGGCAACGATGCACACGCATGGCGCGATAGGCAGCACGGCGCCGCCATCTTCGATTGTTGATTTACGGTTTGCGACGTAATGAGAAAAAAATCACTTACTTTCATTTTTTAACTGCGCTTTTTTATTTCGTCACGATTTAACTGAACTGAAAATAAACCCAATCATGGCGCACTATCCTTTACATTAAAATCATGTATGTATATACTGCAGCACTGTAAAAATGCTGTTATCGCGGCATTTTGTTAAAACACACACACACACACAAAAGTAAAGTACCTAGTGTCAATTTCACCATAACAAATAAATACTGAATAAATTAAACTACCTAATAACCACAGTTTACAATAATTACTGCACAATGCGCGAGCGCGAGCCGAGTATCAAAATCTCTGCAATTAGCACATGCGCAGTGGCCCGGAAGTCTAGCGGTGAACTGACGAGTGCGGAGCACAATGACGAAACATAACTTCCCAGTTGGCAAAAGACATAAGTCATAAATAGTGCAATTGGTGCAATTGTTAGTATTCAATACTTATTTACAATTACGTACCTAAGAAAAGGAACTATGATAATCATCAATGCACTAAAATAAGAGTATGTTTGCGTTATTAGAGTTTTTATTATTATTGTTATTAACAATTAACAAATTATTTTAAGGAAAGGTCTATGTACCTATTATAATGAATGTTTATTTTTTTTGTTTTTACGATTGAATTTATGAACAGGAGCGATTCGACTCGTCCAGTCTAGGCGTATCACGTAAAAACAATTCATAAGATTTCACTGTCTACTTCTTTATTTATTTTATCTCTAATTACACACAATCATTTTTAGTAAGAACGCTTTTAAGTACCGTTATGATAATTTTAAAAACACTATGTACTGAGTGATTAAAGCTAAACATTATAAACATAATCTCGAATCATTTTCTCTTTCAACTTATTTATTAACCGATTATTATTGCCTTTACAAAACAGTGGTAACTAACTGATTATAACATGCTATCTTACATACAACTTTAGAAAACAAGTTTGTCGGGTTATTGTCATTTTTCTCAAAAATATGATTTTGCACTTAGCATCCTTTTACGGTAGGGCGGCAGGTGTGTCCACCCTGCACGCGCCCCGCTCAGGGGATTCCCGCGCTCGGCAAATAACGCACTACGTGGCAACGTCGCATTTCTCCAACTAAGTACCTAAATAATGTTAATTCAAGTTCATTGACTCATTGACCTAGTGCAGCAAATCTACAGAGTGTGTCTCTACGAATTTGCTCAAAATTAAAACTCTGGTTTTTGACCAAATTACTGGACCGATTTCTTTCATTTTTTGTATACTGTTAGAAAAGGCGATAACAAGTATGAGGTTTCATTTATTGCCCATAAGTGGTATCCATACTGTATGTAGCTCCATTCAGAGCCTCAAGTGTCATGATAAGTAATAATAATAATTTAGGGATTTTTATACTAATCTACCTTTTTGGTGTATGAGCAGTTGTTGATCCAATTCAAATGGACCAATCGGGGCGCAGCATTTGCCAAGGGCTTCCTCATTGGCACGTTTGGGCTACTACATTACTGGCTATAGTAACTTAATAACGTCTAGCTAGTATTTCAAATTCTCCTCAAAGTAGTAGAGAATCTTGCCTTAAAAAAGGAAAACTCACAAGAAATCAGTCTGGAGTAACGTGACTCCAGATCAAACCTCAATACTTGTTATTTTTTGGACGGGACTTTTTCCTTTTGTAACAACGTTACTGAGCGAGTGAAGAGATAGTACACAAAGGTGCAACAGCCACAGCGGAGTGGAGCGAGTGAACTAGAAGATGATGCTCGCGTGAGTAGTGAACTAGCGAAATATGTATGACGCGTTGACTACAACGGAGTGCAGCAAGTGGTATACGAGGCAGCGATTGACTAGAGTGGAGTGCAGCGAGCGAATTACCAGTGGAAGACGCATCGTTTACAGAAAATGCCATGAGAAAAGAACCAGAGGATGGTGAAGCAATAACCACAGCAGAATGGAGCGATTGGTAAACTAAGGGACTAAATAACGACTACAGTGAAGTACAACGAGTGAAAACTTGTTCATTACTCACTCCACTCCGCTTTAGCTGTTGCGTTGTCATGTAATGCTTTTTTACTTGCTCCACCCCGTAGCTGTTGCTTTGCCATTCAGTTGTTCTTCACTCACAGCACTTTGTTGTACTCACTGCATCGTCCTCCGTTGGTTTACTTGTCTCTCCTATCCACTTGCTGTTGCATTGTCATTCTCTGAACGACATGATACACTGAATAACAACGCAATAGCTACAGAAAAGTAAAGTAAGCGGTGAACCAGTGGACGACGACGCAGCGGTTACAGCGGAGTGCAGCAAATAGTGAATCATCGGACGACGACGCAGCGGTTACAGCAGAGTGCAGCAAATAGTGAATCAGCGGACGACGACGCAGCGGTTACAATGGAGTGCAGCAATTAGTGAATCACCGGACGACGACTCAGTGGTTACAGCGGAGTGCAGCAAATAGTGAACCAGCGGATGACGACGCAGCGGTTACAGTGGAGTGCAGCAAATAGTGAATCAGCGGACGACGACGCAGCGGTTACAATGAACTAGAATGAATGAAGAACCAACAATTACAAAGGAGTGAAATAACGAACAGCATACGACGACGACGCAGTACCTACAAATGAGTGGAGCGACTGAATAAGCAGTCGCTCCACTTATCTGTAGGCATGAAAGTGCTTATATGTGTTTATTTTGTTGATTTCAAATAAAAAACTTTATGTTGTTCGAAAGAGATTTTATTTTCGTTTTCGAAAAATAATAAAGTAATTATTGTAGTGTTGATGTTGACAATAGAAAAAAGACAATGGTAACTCGCAAAGAGTCATTCATAATCATCTCATAAATGTAAGTAGGTACTAGAAGAAAGGGGCTTTTCATAATATCTTATCAACCCAAAAATTGTAAAACTTAGCTATTTCACTTTTATTTATCCATCATTTTCATTAAAAAATAATGAAACAGCTAATATTTTTTGCATGATCGGAGTGTAGGTGCAGTGGTATTAATTATAAGAAAATTTATATTTACAAACGGTTATATCGGAAAACATTGTTACTTAAAATATAACACTTATATAAATATACCCCTGTTCTCTTATATTATAACTCACTATTAAATTCAATGCAGTCTTATGCATTTTTTCTTTTCTGAGTTTTAACAAAAATATAGAAATATTTTTTTAACAGAACAAATCCCGGAACTAAATGTCCGTGCCTACATATGCCCTATGAGACGAACGACGAGATATGACATAGGCCAATAGAGAGACCCAGTAGGTATTTATTTGAAATAAAAAAAAGAAAAACAAGAATTGTGGCTAGCATTAATAAAAAACTAAAAATAATTGTTATCTTGAGTACTTCGAGCTTTTTTCAGCTGAAACAAACCTTTCCGTGAAGCCTATTAAATGAAATTGTACACTTGTCTTTAATTCAAGGGAAATATTGCGCAAAGAGGCAGTTCTTGGATTTTATATTTTTTATTATAAATTCTTTTTGTAAATATTGTTGATGTAAGTATTAATTTGCATCCAAGTTCGTTTATGCAGAATTGGCTTGTTGCGCAATACTTGTTCACATAAGGGTTTTCCTGGATTTTTTTTCATTTTTATAAATTGTTTTAGATGTCGCATTACTGCTTCAACCTCATCGCTACTCCATTTGTTATGAGTTTTCTTTCGTCTTTTACACAAAAGATATTCCCATTCCGCCGAAAGGCGTCGAACTCGCCCTCTTTGCCTACGACACCGCCCTTTACACCAAAGGCCTCAGTGTCCCGGGTCTCGTCATCAGATTCCAAAAGGTCGTAAACGCCCTCGGTGCATGGTTTAAAAAATGGCGCATCGATGTGAACCCAAACAAGAGTTCTGCGGTTTACTTCCTCTGCATACACCGTCGTGTCGCCGACAGTCTCCACGTTCGAATGTCAATCTAAATCACAATCACAATCTAAATTTATTGACGCCAGAAACTATAAGTGCATCGACTTCAATCTGTTTAATACGCAATGTGCTACTAATTGGTCACCAGTCCTTGAAGCAACTACCATTGACGATAAATTAAAAACATTTTGCGATATCGTTACCGCCATATTTGATCGCCATGCACCGATTCACAAAGTGAAAATCAAAAGGCCTCCTGCACCTTGGATCAACCAAGATGTTCGGATGGCCATGAAAAACCGTAATCGAGCCTTTATAAAATTTAGGAAAAGTAAGACTGGGGAAAACTGGTGCAGGTTTAAACTACTTCGAAATCGTTGCAATCAGGTCATACGTAACGTTAAACGTCGTTATTTTCATAATAATATTGTGGATAACTCCTCGGCCAACATGTGGAAATTCCTCAAATCACTTGGCTTAGGCTCGCAATCTGTTAATTTTCAGTTTTTCTAACTTCACTCCCGATGATTTAAATAAACATTTTGTTCCAACCCCCTTTCTCGATATTGGCACCAAATCAAGTACTGTATCTCAATTGGCATCTTCACCAAAATTAACACAGGATACCTTCGAATTTTCGCCAATTACCATAGACGATGTGAAAAAAATACTCAAATCTTTGAAGTCTAAAGCTATCGGTATAGACGGAATAGGACGTACAATGATACTTCTAATGCTTGAATGGATTCTTCCAATCTTTACTCACATCGTTAATTTCTCACTTACATCAGGTACCTTTCCTGCCATGTGGAGTAAAGCTCTGGTAATACCTTTACCTAAAACCAATAGTCCCTCTTTGATGAGCCACTATAGACCAATATCTATTCTGCCATATCAGTCTAAAGTTGTTGAAGCAGTAGTGCACAAGCAACTATCAGACTTTACATTAGCACACAACTTATGCAATCAGTATCAATCCGGATTTCGGCCCGGACACAGTACTTGTACAGCTCTTCTAAAAGTTCTAGAAGATGTAAGAGCAGGAATGGATAAATCAAAGATTACACTGCTGGTTTTAGTTGACTTCTCAAACGCATTTAACGCTGTAGACCATGACATTCTTCTTGCTGCTCTTGAGAAGCTCAATATTTCCCCAGTGGTATCGAAGTGGTTTTCCTCCTACCTCCATGGTCGTCAACAGGCTATTAAAATAAGTCCTGATAATCGTAGCACATCTGACTGGCTGAATCTTGATGCTGGCGTTCCCCAAGGTGGCATACTTTCTCCACTGTTATTCTCTATTTTTATAAACCTTGTCACCCTAAATCTCAAATGTTCGTATCATCTTTATGCCGATGATTTACAACTGTACACGCAAACCAGTACACATGATATTGATATAGCTGTTGACTTGCTTAACGCTGACCTTGAACATATCAACCAGTGGTCACAGCAGTTCGGTATCAGAGTTAATCCCAGCAAGTGTCAGGCCATAATATTAGGTAGCTCACGACAGATTAATAAAATTGATATTTCCTGTGCGCCATCTCTTTCTTTAAACTCATCCGTTATTGCCTACTATTCTTCCGTCAAAAATCTCGGCTTACACATTGATGCTACTCTCAGCTGGAACAAGCATATAGAGGAAGTTAGTCGAAAGGTAACAGCTTCACTGCGTTCTTTGTACCGTTTGAAGTATTTTCTTCCTAGGCAGACCAAGATTCTACTTGTAAACGCGTTGGTATTGCCAATAATAGATTACGCGGATATGTGCTACACAGATCTCAACGAAGATCACCTCAACAAGTTGGACCGTCTTCTGAACAACTGCATTCGGTTCATCTATGGGCTGCGCAAATATGATCACATATCCAACTTTCGCAAACAACTTGGTTGGCTGCCTATTAGGCAACGCAGGCACGTTAGGATACTTTGTACACTCTTTTCAATCCTCAACGATCCTCACGCTCCGGAATATTTAAAGTGTAAATTCCAGTTTCTAAGCTCTACACATGATAGATGTCTCCGGTCTTCCTATAATCTGAGCCTTCATATTCCTATGCATCATTCCGGATTTATCTCTTATTCTTTTGTTATCCAGGCTACACGTTTATGGGATACTCTACCGGTGGAGTTAAGGAAAGCTTCCAGTAAACTCTCTTTTAAGCAGCGAATTAGAGCTCATTTTTTAAAGTCACTCAGGGAATCATGAAAAATAATAATAGGTCTTTACCTATGAAACTGCCGTTTTGCCGTACTGGCCATTTCAAATGAAAATATTTTTTTTTTGACTGATAATTCTAATTTCAAATTAATTTTATTTGACAAACATGGAATTCTTTTTCTAAAATCGTCATTTGTTTAATAGTTAGTGTTTTGTTTTCAACGCATTCAAACATTTTTCGTCATCATGGATAAGTTAAAAATTCAAGTAATTATGGAGTATGAGTACCGTCGTGGCAGCAAAGCGGCACAAGCGGCACGCAACATCAACGACGTTTACGGAGCGAACACTACAAACGAACGCACCACCCGTTATTGGTTTACCCGCTTCCGTTCTGGAAATTTTGACCTGAAAAATGAACCCCGTGGTCGTCCGAAAACTTTGGTCGACAATGACGAATTAAAGGCAATTGTGGAAGCTGATGAAACTCAATCCACGGCTGAATTAGCAGCAGCTTTCGACGTTAGCATCAAAACAATATTGGTCCATTTGCGTCAAATTGGCAAGGTAAAAAAGCTTGACAAATGGCTACCCCTCGAACTCAATGACCGCCAGCGCGAAGTACGCGTGGAGACGTGCCTTGCACTGCTCAGCAGGCATACAAATGAAGGAATTTTGAACCGCATTGTTACTTGTGACGAGAAATGGATCCTGTTTGACAATCGTAAGCGCTCAGCAAGTTGGTTGGACCCTGGTTCAGCACCCAAACAATGCCCTAAACGAAAACTTACCCCTAGAAAAGTGATAGTCACTGTTTGGTGGTCTAACGCGGGTGTAATTCATCACAGCTTCTTGCCAAACGGGACAAGCATTACTGCAGATGTGTACTGTGAAGAACTGAACACAATGATGAAGAAGCTCGCACATCTCCAACCAGCTTTGGTCAATCGTTCGGCTCCACTGCTCCTGCACGACAACGCGCGACCTCATACTGCACAGCAGACGGTCTCCAAGCTACAAGAGTTGGGGTTGGAAGTTCTCCGTCATCCGCCGTACTCACCAGACCTTGCGCCTACAGACTTCTACTTTTTCCAGAATTTGGATAACTTCTTGGCGGGAAAAAAATTCAATACCCGAGAGGCAGTACAAAATGCCTTTGAAGAATTTGTTGCCTCCCGTCCAGCTGATTTCTTCAAGCAAGGCATCAATAAGCTACCAATGCGTTGGCAAAGATGCATTGATTGCATGGGTGATTATTTTCATTAATAGAAATAAAAAATATATAAAAAAATTACGCTTCATTTATTTCGTGAAAAACGGCAATTTCATAGGTAAAGACCTAATATATGTGTATTTATGATTAATGTGATAAGTTATAATATAATGTCTGTTTACTTATCTATTTTGTTATATATATCTTATTTATTTATTATAATTTTTTAAATATCGTTTATGACGTTTATAAATTATTATATTAAAAGTCATTCTTATAGTATATAAGTATTAGTATATAAGTATGTACGCATATGTATTTTGTAGGCACCCCTTATTTTAAAAACCTCTCCATTGCTGCGGTAGACTGGTAGAGAATGCCAAATGGCATTAAGTCCGCCGTTTGTACAATAAAAATAATTTTATTTTGTGCAATAAAGTTTTAAATAAATAAATGTTAGGTATTACAACTCGCCCGTTTTTACTTAGGCCGCCTATATAGTATGTTAGGTAGAAAAAGTGAAATGTCTTTCAGAAACAAACGTACGCTCTATAAGACTTGCGTTAGACCCGTCATGACATATGCCTCGCCAATATTTGCCCACACCAACTGCAACCGTCCTGCACTAACTGCAGTTAGTTCAAAATCTCTTCTGCCGCGGGGCCACAAACGCACCTTGGTACGTGCGTAACGCGGATCTGCACAGAGATCTTGAAATACCTCCAGTGCAACAGCACCTCAAAAAGCTCTCTGAAGCATTCTTCAAACACTCTGAAACCCACCCCAATCCTCTAGTTCGAGATTCAGTCTCGTATACTACCCCTGTCATAGATTTGAAGTACAAAGTCGCTAGACCGTGAAACGCGCACACGAACGTAGCCACGCAACTAACACTAGATCTCGAAGCCCTTCAGGCCGCAACTTCTAATTCTAATGTAAATTCGAATTAATTAAATTTTTATTTTCATTTTGAGCACCTTCAGTGCTATGTATTCACTTTCAGTGCTTTGAGCACCTTCAGTGCTTTAAGCACCTTCAGTGCTTTGAAATCCCAGCGGGTGACGCCCCGGGCCCCGCTAGCGCGACCTCTTTCTCCAATTGGTCGTCGCTCAGATGAAGGCTGTGTGGTCAAAATTTGCACGAGTCATTCAGGGGATTTTTTCGTGCGTAGTGCTCATTAGGAGCTAGTCTTAGATGCCTTGTAACGCGCGCGAGAGGTATGCGGAAATGCATTTTTGCCTCCTGCCCAAACGGGGAACAAAAAAAAATAATAACAATGTATGAAGCGTCACGAATATAAAACTGGATAGACCAACATGTGTATGCGCTTAAGGTGGAGTCAACAATGTATTAAGCATAACAAATATAAAAGTAGATGGATCCACGTATTAATGCATGAATGTCAAACACGTTTTTTTATATAAAATGGTAAACAGATTTTTGTATATAATTCGGAGCCAAGAAGTATGGACGGTTACAAAAAAAATAACCGTTAACGGATCCAACTTGTTAAGAAATCTATAAAAAAAAACATCTAATATATCGTTTTTTCAACGAATATGATTGGCCACCTCGCTGAGTAGAAGGCGACATTGCCACTCCATTCAAAAAATATGAAAGCGGAAAAAAGTTATTGCACTCTAAAGGTTGAGTCAATAATGCATTGCTGTACTACTGGATCAATATATATTAACACGTGTTTTCTGCATCTTTTCAACAAAGCGAAATTATCGTTTATAGTTACAGGCAATCACTTATGAAAAAACATAAAATGGCTTACCTCATCGGAAGAAATAACGAGTTGCTTTCGTTTATTCTGTATTTTTTGTTCTAATTTTCAAACTTTTAGTACACCATTTACTTTAATATTGAACTATAAATTTACTGGTTGGTATAAGACGTGTGCTTGTTACCACGCACGAAAAAAGAATGAAGACTTGTCGGGACCGGGGTTGATCAAGTAAACAGACGGAAGTTTTTTGAATAAGTCAAATGACATGATTTTAAAACTGTGCGAAGTTACCTAGTACCTTATAAGGACTACCTGTTTAATTCTATACTATCTGAAGAATGAAGCGACGAAATATAATTTGTTAACTTATCAAGTTCTTTTGGTCCCCATTTTTTTCGATATTTTCATTACAATATTTGCGCCCAAGAATTGCGTAGTAGACATAATATTAATAACTATTAACTATTCCTTTTTTGAATTTTTTTTATTCCCATATTTGGCACCAAAGTAAGCAAAACATATGGCATTGATGATAACAAAGCAAATCATTCACACAGACAATATAGAAAAAGTAAACACCTAAACTTTAAATGCTAGGCAGTATTTTTGGAAATAACGTATCATTCCAAAGGTACTGGAATCTGCAAACAGTCCAACAATTGCAAAATACAGGACACACACACAAAAAAGTTTTCGCAATTGTTCTAAATCTCATTCAGTATTTTTGCACATAATTTGCCTCAATTTTTGTTAGATAGAAAACACATGATTTTCACACAGGATTTAAAACATGAAAATTAATTTCTATGCTGTAATTTGTTGAAATTAGAATTTTAAGTGCTTATTTGAAATGTTGTAGTAGAGTTAAAATGTCAAAAATGAAACCATAATAGTTATTTTTCAATGCTCTTATTAATAGAAGTATTTATCCCATCTTTTTAACTTGGAAAATCTCACATCCTCCATTCCGACTAACAGAACTTATCTATGAATATTATCATTCTAAAACTTAAGCAAAATGAAGCAAAACCAACAATTCATATTGAAACCAATGAACACAGAGATTTTTACTAGTAATTGTAATTAAACATGTAGAGTGTGTCTGTTTGTTCGTTGAGTTCTTCGTCCCGATGAATATCTAAAGCGTCATTGTCACTAAAGTATGTCTTCTTAAGGTAACGTTGGGTGACGGGTCGCTCACTTCCCTCTAATATGGTTGAGGAGGGCGATGGCTGGATCCCACGTCAACTCATGAACGGGTGCCGTTTGCGGGTGTTCGTCTTGTGGATACTTGGGGGGAGGGAGACTTGCGAAGTTCACAGATGCAGATAAGAATCATTTTGTATAGTCATAAAGAGACACTGTAAAACAGTTAAAGGAATAAAACAATCCTAAGATTCATAGGTGACCTGGACCTGAATCTCTAACAGGAGTAAAAGATAGCAGAGGGACAGAACTGACAGTAGACCATCGTCGGAAAGTTGCCAGTTTAGCAGACTTCTACAGATTACATTTTGGAGAGTGCGCGAATGCTCTTTTTGATCAGCTTGAACCCACACCCTTCTTGCATCGGACTACTAGACGCAGACAGACCTTCCATCCCTTCATGGTAGATATCCCAAGAAGTCGAACCAAACGCTTCGATAGTTCCTTTTTGGTGCGGGTCGCCAAGGTGTGGAAAGAACTGCCTGCGTCTGTTTTTCCAGAAAACTATAGTCCTACTTCTTTCAAGCGTCGAGTGAATAGCTATCTCGCGGATAGACGTGTAACATCTTCGTCTTCATCATCATTTTCCATCAGGTGAGATAGAAGACAAACGTCTAATCCTTTTTCAATAAATAAAAAAATGATGTTTTTAGTCGTAGTGAGGAAATACCTTACGTAACATTATATTTTAGCCTCTCCCCACAACCCCTAACACGACCAATAATAAGAATAATACCAGGATTCTAACATCAAGAGGCTGTCCACAAATCTGCTATGGATGATAAGTCGACAGTTTTTTATTAAGTTCCTCCGAATATTAAAGCCCCTAAATTTATTTTTACATAATTTTCCGCAGCTATTTTACCAGGACAATAGCTCTTCAGAACTCGGCATTATATCGCGCAGACAGCCGAGCACGTCGTTTATATTTTTAGCGCGGAGTCCTATTACCGTATTACAGTATCCAACGAAAACTACGACTATACGAACAATAAACTCCTTTAGGTTTACACCTGAGTTAGTATTTTTTTTTGTTGGAACTAACGGTTATAATATTTAAAGCATTAATAATACGTAAGCAGTTGTGGGTCCCGTTAAGCAAAGCGTAAATTTAAAATATCTTGCGACAAATTCTGTTTTAGATAAGTCAGGTTGGATTAATACGAAACACCATCTTAAGACCTTTAAAAATTGGTAGGAAGTCGATTGGCGAAAATGTTGTTTAAACCAGGCAGCGCTTTCCGCATGCCATCACAAAATTGATAAGGCTTGTAGCGTCTAGTAGTTCTATGATCGTTTACTGAAAGCAAAGTTAATTCCGACCGACTGATGATATAAAGTTGTCTTGTAGTATGGTAGTTAAAAAGTTTGAGGGATGCGGTGCAAAGCACGCAAACTAGCTTGGCGTTCAGTATATCGACGTGACCTTGTTAGGTAACCATAGTGCAACCGTAGGTTACCGCTGCGGTACTAAGCATAAATAATCGTGTTGAAGTAAGTGTTTGTATGTTAAATTATGAAATCGTTTTTTTTACGATAGAGTGTAACCGAATTTTGAAAGAAGAGGGGCACATTAGAAGCTCAGGCGCCAGCGCACCGCAGAATTTGACCGCAATGTTACCAAGGTATGAACTTGAATGTAATACCTAAGTAAGAAGATCTGTAAGTAAGAAGGCATTCATGGCAATAGCAGTACTTCTTACATCAGGGCTCCAGTTTACTGTTTGCTCGTTGAGTTCTTCGTCCCGATGAATAGCGTCTTTGTCACTAAAGTACGTCTTCTTATGGTAACTACAAGTAGCATGGCTTCATTTTATTCCAGAATTCGCACAGGATTTGAAGTTAAGCGAGTGAAACTGCGCGTGGATCCCTAGTCACATATTATGATAGAAAAGTAAAAACACTACATTACAAACCCAACTGCTAAGATTATTTTCCCGTGTTATTTCCGTTCCCGTAGAAATTCCAGGAAATAATATACTGAAATTTGAAAATTTATTTCTCAACATTGACAACTACTTGTTCTTATTCACGTCAAATAAAGCATAACTCTTCCACTAGTTTGGAATTACCTTCGTGAAGAAGAATTGACAAGAAATAGTTTAAAACATTTTAATGTGAAATTATTCAGTGACTCTTGAACATTAACTACCTAATTAACATTAGGCTTGGATTTTAACTTTGGATTTGGATATAAGGACTAGCTGTGATATATTTAAGTATTTATAAGTGGAAATTTATTAATTGGCTTTCTATGTTTTATGTTATCTTAAATAGTTTTGTAATTAGCTGTAAGTTTCCCAAAGAAATAAAAATAAAATAATATTTGACGAGTAGATTTTTTTCAAAATAAATGTACAATGTCTATACAAAGTTATTTTTATCAGTATGTGTTACCTCGGCATATCTCCCTTCCCCCTAAGTATCCAAACGACAACCACACTCAAACGGCACCCGTTCACGAGTCATGCAATAGTAAAAACTCATACTTCTCCCACAACGGAGACGAATCCAATAATACCTCATATGTTTTAATCCGTCAAACAGTTTAGGCTATAGAGCGTGCCAAAGAAATATACATGCAAACGCTAGAAAAGCAAAACGCTCCTTCTGACACAGTCAGGTAAAAAATAAGTTGGACTGAAGTTACATCGTTTGAAAGTAGCGAGTCCTTGACCTTAATATTATTGTTTTGACGCAGTCACAGAAGCAGTGGAGTCACGCTTCCATGGGAAAATAGGTTTACCGCTGTTAGCTAGATTTCTTTATATTTGACTTCGTTGAAGGGATGAAAGCTTTCAAAATGTTTTCAAAAATTTGGAACTGTTTTCGTTTACATTACGAGAATTTTTTTCTTTTTAAAGGTACAAGGTAAGGTAAAGTGTTACAGGTAAAAGACTTTATGGGGTAGGAAAACGGCGCTGAACACCATACCACGTACTTTAAAGGTTACAGTGTTTTGTTTTACATTTTATAAATGATAGAGTAAAAAACATTTTTGGTAATAAATGTGAACATTTGGGCAGCATTGTATCAGAACACTTTTTATTAACAAAAATACATGTTTATCAAGCAGTTGAGTAAACTAATAAGAACATCCCAAGCTGAGTAAAATAAAAGAAAATCGACTTTTCATCGATTTAATGTCTTTAATCTTCAGTTGTCCATAAAACCGTAGCTTCTTGGCGTTTTTCAACCAAGAGTTTGTCAAATTTTCGGCGTATTTACAGTTTATCTACAGAATTTTAAATTTTAATCAATTCGACGTAATTTCAGCAAATTTCTTGCGAAACATATTTACTCTTTTATTATTAACATCATATAACACGTGTATTTTAATAATAAAAAAATAAGTAGAGAGATTGAAAATGCATAATGTTATAAAACTCACTGCACCGAGGAATCTAACCTGCACTATAAATGGCATGTTCCTGCTTTATACTTTGACATTTTACTACATTGAACCTTGAACTTCAACTTTTATAGCTAGTTTGAAAAACTAACTAAAGATAATTTTAAGTTTGTTAAAGAGTTGTTGGAGAGTCGGAGATTGCACATACATGGTGTAACATAAAGGAAGCATAATACTTAAGAGTCACTAAATATACCATTGTTAAAATATACTGTTAAATTGCATTGGAGTTATTGGAGGTGGTTAGAACTTTCGCACATTTCAATTTTTGACAGTCCTAAGTGGTTTTCATACCTACCTATGCATGCGGCGCGCGAGGTGGCGATCGGCGCGGTACCGAGCGTCAACTACCTATCTATCGAGTAGCACGTGATGCGATGCATTCTCGCTCCGATCGCCGCCCAGTGCGGACGTGCAAGACCCCGTTCTCCGTCGTTTGGTCCCTTCCCGATACTCCGTGGCGCTCAGTCTACTGACGTCACGGTTTAGCGTGTTGGTTCCGTGCTTCGGTTTTCAAGGTTCTTTCTACTCCGTCTGAGTGCTTTCGAAGTGCGATTTTTCTTTGCGACTAAGCCCCTTAGTCTTCAAAGTGCTGTGCTAAGTAGTGTTGTGCTGAGTGCAGTGTTGTGCCCAGCGTAAGTAGTCTGGTTTCAGTGCAAAGGATACTTAACGGTGACAACGAATTTGTACTGAACCAGTCCTTTTTATTTTTATTTATTTCTCTTCTCTATTTTATTTATTTTTCTCCTTTTTTCATATTTATTTTTATCATATTTGTGTGTTTTCGTGTGTATTTGTCCTTTCTGTCGGTAAAGGTTGTCCCTAACGTGGTCAACTCTTTACCTGCGTACCCTTTTTTTTAGGTTTCTAGGTAGCGGCCTTCGGCGTACTACTGTTACTTTTAAGTTTTCCTCCCCAGCCCCCCTACCGCTGGTAGGGAGGTTAGCCGCTAGGATTTTGCTAGGTTTTTAGGAACTAGGCATCTTTTATTATACTTATATTTATTAATATTACTGTTCCAACTCTCCCTTATGGATCCGCTAAGCGTTATTAACGCGTTCACCCAGGCACTTGCTGCGGTAGGCGTCTACATCCCGAATGACATCATAACGCAGGCCTTGCAGGCATCAATCGCGTCCCCGGCCTCTCAGGCCTCAAACCCGGCCCCTCAGGCCTCAACCCCGGCCCCTCAGGCCTCAACCCCGGCCCCTCAGGCCTCAACCCCGGCCCCTCAGGCCTCCAACGTCGAGACCCCTCAGGTCTACAGCTCTTCCTCGTCTCCCGCCTCGTCCAAGATGGACTGCGAATCGGTCGCATCCTCTCACGCGTCGCGTCGCAAGCGTACCGCTCCCGGGAGCGACTCCGAACCCGCGTCTGATACGTCGTCAGAAGCCGTCACCTTAACCGGCTCTCCTGAGCCCGCGTTTCAATTAGTCGCCAAGCGCTCCAAGAAGCGCTCAAAGAAAGCTTCGGTATCATCAATACCCGAGCCCTCCCCGGTGTCTTCTACACCAGCCCCCGCGCCATTAAAATCGCTTGAAGTAACCGCGTCTCCGTCGGTCCCTACGAAGCCAGCGTCGCGCTGCACTCCCGTCCCGCCGAAGCCTCAGCTCCCTCCGCCCGTCTTCCTGCGTGAAAAAACGCGCTGGACCGCGGTTTCTAACTTGTGCAAAGTGCACAAAATTAATTACTTAAAAGCCACCAACGCTGGCGATACAATCAAAATCCAAGTAGCGACCGTCGACGACTTCCGCGCGTTTACCAGGTTGCTCGGGTTAAATAAAATCGCGTATCACACCTACGCCCTCCCGGAGGAGCGTAAGATCCGCGCAGTACTACGGGGCGTCCCGTTCGAACTCAGTAACGAAGACATTCTCGAGGACCTTAAGTCTCAGGGTTTCCCGGTCACAGCAGTGCACAAGATGCACTCCAACCGCGGTAGGCGTTTTCCTTTAGCTTTAGTAATCCTTTCAAATACTCCCAACTCGAAGGAGATTTTCAAAGAGGCTCGCACAATTTGCGGACTCTCGAACATCTCCGTCGAGCGTCCCAACCACCGCGGTCACCCTGGGCAGTGCCACCGCTGCCAGCTATATGGCCACGCAGCGGCTAACTGTTCAGCTCCCCCCAGGTGCGTTAAGTGCCTGGATCCCCACTACACTAAGGAGTGCACTCGCACTCCCGAATCCACTTCCCCCCCTGCCTGTGTGCTGTGCGGCCAGTCCGGCCACACAGCAAACTACAGGGGTTGCCCGCGCGCTCCGCGCTCCACCGTCAAGAGGGTCGCGCCTAAACCGGCGCCGCCGCTCACCTCCGCTAACTTCCCGCCGCTGCGCAACCGGGGTCCCCCGGAAGCAAAGCCCGTTCAGCCGACGCCTACTCCGGCTCTGTCTTGGAGGCAGCATCCGGCCGTCCCGCCTGCACCTTCCCGACCCATCCCAGCTCCCGTAGCTTCCGTAGGGCCGCGTCCCGCTCCGTTATCCGTACCTCAGTCGTCGTTGGCTGAGGATATGAAGACCGTATTCGACGTCATCCAAAACGTCGATATTAACGAAATTTCCGTACTCGCACGCAAACTGCGAGCCGCCCGCTCTCCTCAAGAGCGTTTATTCGCGTTAGCCGAGCATCACTCGCTCCTAAGTTCGTAGTTAATTTATTTTTTATTCTTTTTATTTTTGTATAAAATCGTAAATAAGTAAATTATAATGTCTAGACCCGCGAATCCCGCGTCCAGTCGTATTAAACCCAAGGGCTTAACCCTAGTATCTTTTAACGCTCGTAGTCTTAGCACTAACCTTCCCGAGATTAAACTGTTCCTTCAGAACAAAGAACCTGACCTATTCCTTCTCCAGGAGACATGGCTTACTCCAAAACGCTCCAGGGGATATGCTATTCCTAAGTACGCGTTTACTCGCAACGATAGGCCCAACTCCGACGGTTACGGCGGCACCGCCATATATTACAAAAGAGGCTTCCATTGCTGTCCTCTCCCTACCCCTCCTCTCCTTAACATGGAGGCCACGGTGTGTAGATTGGCTATGACTGGTCATCTGACCATCATCATAGCTTCAGTCTACATACCGTGTGGCTCCAATCCAATCCGCAGCGACTTTGAGGCCATTCTCGCCCTCGGCCATTCAGTCATTATGTTCGGAGACTTTAACTCCAAACATACTGACTGGACGTGCCTATCAACCAACACCAGCGGTATCGCTCTCCTCGACATCACCAACTCCCTTGACTTAGACGTCATATCCCCCATCACTCCCACTCACTATCCCAACAATCCGACCTACTCTCCTGACATCCTCGACTTTGCAATTATCAAGCGAATCAATCTTGACCTAAGGTCTATCGAACCGCTCGATGACCTAGGCTCCGACCATCGCCGCGTCTCCCTCGTGCTAGGTACGCCTAACGTTAACGTCACACCTCCTAAGACCTTTACCAATTGGAAAGGCTTTAAAAAAAACGTTAGTTTCAGCCTTAGAGGCCCCAAACTCTCCGCTCGCGATTTCGCCCGACCAATTAGATAGCCCGGATAAAATAGATTCATTAGTCAATACTCTAACTGATGCTATTAACACAGCCATCAACGACAACGAAAAGGTTGTTAAGCAAAGCAAACCCGCGCTTCCACTAGCCGTTAGCAATCTCATTAAAGCCAAGAACGCGGCTCTCCGGAGAGCAAAGAAATATCCCACGCCAGCATACAGAACAGCTGCGAATCAGCTTCAACGTAAAGTAAGGTCTCACCTCACGGAACTCCGCGACACTCAGTTTAACGATCTCATGGAGAATATCTCCCCGTCCCACCAAGCGTATTATCGAATGGCCCGAGCCTTACGCGTAGACACCGCCTCTCACGTTCCTCCTCTCACTCGTCCCGACGGCACCATTGCTTTCGAAGTCGAAGAGAAAGCCGAATGCTTCGCCGACAGCATAGCGGCACAATGTTCGCCCAGCACGCAACCCGCGGATCCCTCCCACATCCAGGCGGTGGAGGACGAAGTTCTCCGCAGAGAGTCTCTCCCTATCACCGACGACCCCGTCACAGTCTCTAATGATGAAATCTTGCTTCTCATTAGAAAGCAAAAGTCCAAAAAGGCTCCGGGTGCGGATGGAATTTCCAACCACGCACTTAAGCACCTGCCTCAGCAGGTGCTTACCTTGTTAGCTATCATCTTCAATGCCTGCTTCGACCATAGCTACTTTCCAAAAGCCTGGAAAGAAGCGACCGGGTAAACCTCTGAATGTCCCGGCTAATCACAGACCCATCAGCCTCCTCAAGGCAATGTCTAAACTTCTCGAAAGAGTCATACTCTCTCGAATGCAGAACCATCTGTTTCCAACGGATGGCGACCCTCTCATCATTCCCCACCAGTTCGGCTTTCGCGCTAAGCACTCCTGCCCTCAGCAAGTCCATCGAATCGTCGAGTACATACTCGAAGGATTCTCTCAGCGTCCTAAAAAAACAATCGCGGTTCTCTTTGACGTAGCCAAGGCTTTCGACAAAGTCTGGCACAGCGGTCTCGTTTTTAAACTCTATAAAGTAGGCTTACCGGCTCGCCTAGTCAGATTAATAGCGTCGTTTCTTAAAGACCGTACTTTTCGATTCAAACATGAAGGCACGCTCTCCGCGCCTCGTCCCATAAAGGCTGGAGTCCCGCAAGGCTCAGTCCTCGCCCCTCTGCTGTACACCGTGTACAGTAACGACATCCCCATCCCGCCGAAAGGCGTCGAACTCGCCCTCTTTGCAGACGATACCGCCCTTTACACTAAAAGTCAAGCGATCCCGTATAACATCACCAGACTCCAAAAGGCCGTAAACGCCCTCGGTGTTTGGTTTCAAAAATGGCGTATCGATGTCAACCCAGAAAAGAGTTCTGCTATTCAATTCGACCACAAACGTCGTAATCGCCACAACGATCCGCACATTCGTATGTTAGGTATTCCCATCCCCTGGAAGCGCACTGTCAAATACTTAGGCGTCACCTTAGATCAGACGCTTTCTTTCAAGCCACACGTCGATAGAGTAACGAAACTCGCGCGTTTTTACTTAAGCCGTCTATATAGTATGATAGGAAGAAAAAGTAAAATGTCTTTTAGAAATAAACGTACGCTTTGTAAGGTCTGCGTTAGACCCGTCATGTCATATGCTTCGCCAGTCTTTGCCCACGCCAAACCCTCCGTCCTGTATAAGCTGCAGGTAGTTCAAAATCTCTTCTGCCGCAGGGCCACAAACGCACCTTGGTACGTGCGTAACGCGAACCTGCACAGAGATCTTGAACTGCCTACAGTGCAACAGCACCTCAAAACACTCTCAGAATCGTTCTTCAAACGTGCCGAATCCCATCCCAATCATCTTGTTCGAGATTCAGTCTCATATACTGTTCCTGTGTTAGATTCGATTTACAAAATCGCTAGACCGAGAAACGCGCACACGAGCGAACGCACGCAGTTAACTTTAGATCTAGAGGCCCTTCAGGCCGCAAATTCTAATTCTAACGTAAACTCTAATTCTAACGTAAATCCGAATTAATGCAATTTTATTTGTCAATTTTTAATGTTTTTAATTATTTACTTTTCTTTTTTGAGCACCTTCAGTGCTATGTAAATCCCAGCGGGTGACCCCTTAAGGGCCCCGCTAGCGCGGCCTCTTTCTCCGATTGGCCGTCGCTCAGATGAAGGCTGAGTGGCAAAAATGCACGAGCCGACAGGGGTATGGTTCTGGTAGGCGTCGGGACGAGTCCCACATAACTCCGATCGCGCGCGCGGAGTATGCGTCAGAACATTTTTTATGTCCTCCTGCCCTTCCCGTGGAGGGGAACCAAAAAAAAAAAAAATAAATAAAATAAAAATGATGCGATGCGCATTCTCGCTCCGATCGCCACGCGGTGCGGACGTGCAAGACCCCGTTCTCCGTTGATCGGTCCCTGCCCGATATTCCGTGGCGCTCAGTCTACTGACGTCACAGTTTAGCGTGTTGGTTCCGTGCTACGTTTTTCAAGGTTTTTCTACTCCCTCTGAGTGCTATCGAAGTGCGATTTTTTCTTTGCGACTAAGCCCCTTAGTCTTCAAAGTGCTGTGCTAAGTTGTGTTGTGCTTGTGCTGAGTGCAGTGTTGTGCCCAGCGTAAGTAGTCTGGTTTCAGTACAAAGGATACTTAACGGTGACAACGAATTTGTACTGAACCAGTCCTTTTATTTTTATTTTATAGCTCTTCTCTATTTTATTTATTTTACTCCTATTTTCATATGTATTTTTATCATATCTGTGTGTTTTTGTGTGTATTTGTCCTTTCTGTCGGTAAAGGTTGACCCTAACGCGGTCAACTCTTTACCTGCGTACCCTTTTTTAGGTTTCTAGGTAGCGGTGACAACGAATTTGTACCGAACCAGTCCTTTTATTTTTATTTTATTTCTCTTCTTTATTTTATTCAATTTTCTCCTATTTTCATATTTATTTTTATCATATCTGTGTGTTTTCGTGTGTATTTGTCCTTTCTGTCGGTAAAGGTTGACCCTAACGCGGTCAACTCTTTACCTACGTACCCTTTTTTAGGTTTCTAGGTAGCGGTCTTCGGCGTACTACGGTTAGTTTTAAGTAATTCTCCCCAGCCCCCCTACCGCTGGTAGGGAGGTTAGCCGCTAGGGTTCGCTAGATCTTTATTTAGGAAATCTAGGCATTTGTTATATAATTATATATACTTATCATAGTCCCAACCCCTTCCCAAATGGATAAGCAAAGCGTCATAAACATTGCGAAGGCGTTCGCCCAAGCACTCGCCGCGTCGGGTGTTTCAATTTCTGACGACATATTTACGCAGGCTGTACTAGCGCTTAACGCGTCCCCGGCCCCTCAGGCCCCAACCCTAGCCCCTCAGGCCTCCAACGTCCAGACCCCTCAGGTGTATAGCTCTCCCACGTCTCCCGTTCCATCCGATATGGACTGCGCGTCGGCCTCATCCTCGCGCTCATCGCGTAGGAAGCGTACCGCTCCTGGGAGCGATTCAGACTCCGCCGAGTCCGAAGCTTCGTCGGTCGCCGCCACCCTAACCGGCTCTCCTGTGCCCGCGTTCCAGTTAGTTGCCAAACGCTCTAAGAAGCGTTCGAAAAAAGCCGCGGTGTCTTCAACACCCGAGCCAACCCCGGTGTCTTTTACACCCGCCCCCACGCCGCTCATGTCACTCGAAGTGACCGCGTCTCCGTCGGTCCCTTCGAAGCCAGCGTCGCGCTGCGCTCCCGTCCCACCGAAGCCTCAGCTCCCTCCACCCGTCTTCCTCCGTGAAAAAGCGCGCTGGACCGCGGTTTCTAACTTGTGCAAAGAGCACAAAATGAATTCCTTAAAAGCCGCCAACGCTGGCGAATCAATCAAAATTCAGGTTGCGACCATCGACGACTTCCGGTCTTTCACTAGGCTTCTGTAGATCAATCAAATCGCGTATCACACCTACGCCCTCCCGGAGGAGCGTAAGATCCGCGCAGTACTACGGGGCGTCCCGTTTGAACTCAGTAATGAAGACATTCTCGAGGACCTTAAGTCTCAGGGCTTCCCGGCTAAGGCAGTGCACAAGATGCACTCTAACCGCGGTAGGCGCTTTCCGTTAGCTTTAGTTATCTTGTCTAATACTCCCAACTCGAGGGAGATCTTTAGAGAGGCTCGCACAATTTGCGGACTCTCAAATATCTCCGTCGAGCGTCCCAACCCCCGCGGTCACCCTGGGCAGTGCCAACGCTGCCAGCTCTACGGCCACGCAGCGGCAAACTGCTCAGCTCCCCCCAGGTGCGTTAAGTGCCTGGATCCACACATAACGAAGGAGTGCACTCGCACTCCCGAATCCACTTCCCCCCCTGCCTGTGTGCTGTGCGGCCAGTCCGGTCACACAGCTAACTACAGGGGTTGCCCGCGCGCTCCGCGCTCCACCGCCAAGAGGGTCGCGCCTAAACCGGCGCCGCCGCTCACCTCCGCTAACTTCCCGCCGCTGCGCAACCGGGGTCCCCCGGAAGCAAAGCCCGTTCAGCCGACGCCTACTCCGGCTCTGTCTTGGAGGCAGCATCCGGCCGTCCCGCCTGCACCTTCCCGACCCATCCCAGCTCCCGTAGCTTCCGTAGGGCTGCGTCCTGCTTTGTCATCTTCTCCTCAGTCGTCGCTGGCTGAGGACATGAAGACCATGTTCGACGTCATTCAAAACGTCGACATTACGGAAATTTCTGTTCTCGCACGCAAACTGCGAGCCGCCCGCTCTCCTCAAGAGCGTTTATTTGCGTTAGCCGAACATCACTCGCTTCTAAGTTCGTTATAAATTTTTTTTTTGTATAAATTCGTAAATAAGCAATATAATGTCTAGACCCGCGTCCGGTCGTATCAAACCCAAGGGCTTATCCCTAGTTTCTTTTAACATTCGTAGCCTTAATACTAACCTTCCTGAGCTCAAACTGTTCCTTCAGAACAACGAGCCAGACTTATTGCTTCTTCAAGAGACGTGGCTAACTCCAAACCGCTCCAGGGGATTCGCTATACCTAAGTACGCGTTTATTCGTAACGACAGGCCCAACTCCGACGGTTTCGGCGGCACTGCTATTTATTATAAAAGAGGATTCCATTGCTGCCCTCTCCCTACCCCTCCTCTCCTCAACATGGAAGCCACTGTGTGTAGATTGGCTATGACTGGTCATCCGACCATCATCATAGCTTCAGTCTACATACCTAGTGGTACCAGACCAATCCGCAGCGACTTTGAGGCCATTCTCGCCCTCAGCCATTCAGTCATTATGTTCGGAGACTTTAACTCCAAACATACTGACTGGACGTGCCTATCAACCAACACCAGCGGTATCGCTCTCCTCGACATCACAAATTCACTTGACTTGGATGTCATCTCCCCCATCACCCCCACTCACTATCCCGACAACCCGAACCACTCTCCTGATATCCTCGATTTTGCAATAGTCAAGCGAATCAACCTCGACCTCAGGTCTATCGAACCTCTCGATGACCTAGGTTCTGACCACCGCCCCGTTTCCCTCGTGCTAGGACCGCCTAACGATAACGTTACCTCTCCTAAGACCTTTACCAACTGGAAAGGCTTTAAAAATACGTTAGTTTCAGCCTTAGAGGCCCCGAACTCTCCGCTCGCGATCTCTCCCGAACAATCAGATAGCCCGGAAAAAATTGATTCACTAGTAAATTCTCTCACTGATGCTATCAACTCAGCCATCAGTGACAACGAAAAGGTTGCTAAGCAAGGCAAACCCACGCTTCCCTTAGCCGTTAGCAATCTTATTAAAGCTAAGAACGCGGCTCTCCGGAGAGCTAAGAAATATCCCACGCCCGCCTATAGAACAGCTGCGAATCAGCTTCAACGTAAAGTTAGGTCTTGCCTCGCGGAACTCCGAGACGCTCAGATGAACGATCTCATGGCGAATATCTCTCCGTCCCACCAAGCGTACTATAGCATGGCCCGAGCCTTACGCGTAGACACCGCCTCTCACGTTCCTCCTCTCACTCGTCCCGATGGCACTACTGCCTTTGAAGTCGAAGAGAAAGCCGAATGCTTCGCCGACAGCATTGCCGCACAATGCTCGCCCAGCACGCAACCTGCTGATCCCTCACACATCCAGGCGGTGGAGGACGAAGTCCTTCGCAGAGACTCTCTCCCCATCACCGCCGACCCTGTCACAGTCTCTAACGACGAAATCTTGCTTCTCATTAGAAATCAAAAGTCCAAAAAGGCTTCGGGTGCGAATGAAATTTCCAACCACGCACTTAAGCATCTACCTCAAAAGATGCTTACCTTGTTAGCTATAATTTTCAATGCCTGCTTCGACCATAGCTACTTCCCAAAAGCTTGGAAAGAAGCGACAGTCATAGGCATTCCCAAGCCGGGCAAACCTCTGAACGTCCCGGCTAATCACAGACCCTCCTCAAGGCAACGTCTAAACTTCTCGAGAGAGTCATACTCTCTCGAATGCGGAACCATCTGTTTCCAACGGATGGCGATCCTCTCATTATTCCCCATCAGTTCGGCTTTCGCGCTAAACACTCCTGCCCTCATCAAGTCCATCGAATCGTTGAGTATATACTTGACGGTTTCTATCCGCGTCGTTATAAAACAGTCGCGGTTTTCTTTGACGTAGCCAAGGCTTTCGATAAAGTCTGGCACAGCGGTCTCGTTTATAAACTCTACAAAATAGACTTACCGGATCGCCTAGTCAGGTTAATAGCGTCGTTTCTCAAAGACCGTATGTTTTGATTTAAACACGAAGGCACGCTTTCTGCGCCTCGTCCCATAAAAGCTGGAGTCCCTCAAGGCTCAGTCCTCGCCCCTCTGCTGTACACCGTGTACACCAACGACATTCCCATCCCGCCGAAAGGCGTCGAACTCGCCCTCTTTGCCGACGACACCGCACTCTATACCAAAGGCCACAGTGTTCCGCACCTTGTAACCAGACTCCAAAAGGCCGTAAACGCCCTTGGTGTATGGTTTCAAAAATGGCGCTTCGATGTGAACCCTGAAAAGAGTTCTGCGATGCGCTTCGACCACAAACGCCGTCGTCCCGATGGCGATCCCCACGTTCGAATGTTAGGCATTCCCATCCCCTGGAAGCGCAGTACTAAATACTTAGGCGTCACACTAGATCCGACGCTTTCTTTCAAGCCACACGTCGAAAGAGTTTCGAAACTCGCTCGTCACTACTTAGGCTGCCTAAATAGCATGTTAGGTAAAAAAAGTAAAATGTCTTTCAGAAACAAACGTACACTTTACAAAGTCTGCGTTAGACCCGTCATGACATATGCCTCGCCAAGCTTTGCCCACGCCAAACCCTCCCTCCTGTACAAACTGCAGGTAGTTCAAAACCTCTTTTACCGCAGGGCCACAAACGCACCGTGGTACGTGCGTAACGCGGACTTGCATAGAGATCTTGAACTGCCTACGGTACAACAACACCTCAAAACACTCTCTGAAGCGTTCTTCAAACGCTCCGAAACCCATCCCAATCCTCTAGTTCGTGATTCAGTCTCATATACTACTCCTGTCTTAGATTCGAAGTTCAAAGTCGCTAGGCCTAGGAATGCGCAAGCGTACTCTTCCACCAGACTGTCAGCTGATCTCGAAGCCCTTCTGGCCGCAAATTCTAATTCTAACGTAAATTCTAATTCTAACGTAAATCCTAATTCTAACGTAAATGCGAATTAATTCAATTTTACTTTGCAATTTTTAATTTTTTTTTTTTAACTATTTGATTTTCATTTTGAGCACCTTCAGTGCTATGTATTCACCTTCAGTGCTTTGAACGCCTTCAGTGCTATGTAATCCCAGCGGGTGACCCCTTCTGGGCCCCGCTAGCGCGGCCTCTTTCTCCAACTGGCCGTCGCTCAGATGAAGGCTGAGTGGCAAAAATGCACGAGCCGACAGGGGGTTTTTTAGTGGGTATGGTTCTGGTAGGCGTCGGGACGAGTTCCACATAACTCTGGAATCGCGCCAGAGTATGCGTCAGGGCATTTTATCCTCCTGCCCTTCCCGCGGAGGGAAACAAAAAAAAATGCGATGCGACTGGACACGATTTTAGTTACTTGAATGATTTAAAATAAAATAAAAACACTTGTATTTCCGTATTTAAAATGACTTTGAATAATAATAATCAAAAAATCATACTAGAAAAACGATACAATAGGCCCATGGATACTACGGCCTGTTTGGTGCGGAGGTAAGTACCCTTGCCTTTCATGCCAGAGGTCCCGGGTTCAAATCCTGGTAAAGGCCGATATTTTATCATATTTGCTTTCTGGTTATGGACGTGTATGTATGTTTGTTTATGTTTAAAACGGAACTCTCATTTTAATACACTAAGTAAAGATAAAGGAATATGGTACTAATCCATCCAGAATAATCCTTCTCGTTTACCCTGGTTTGAGAATAGTAGGTACTTTAAGCAGGAATTGTATAAAACTACTCCTAAGATTTAGATCGGGACAATATCCATCGGCGAAGTTTACATTCCTCATGAAAAAGACACAAACAGATAAATGTTTAACTTGTGATAAAATTGAGGATGTACAACATTTGCTGATGGCTTGTGTCAGAAATAAGGATGAGAGAGCATTGTTATTTGCAGAATACAATTTAAATGTAATGGACGTAGGTCTGATTCAGACAATCCTTTCAGAACCAGGCTCAGAATTAGCAAAGAAGCTGAGCCAATTCGTTCTGCAATGACAATGCTTTCTCAACTTTAATATACTTAGTTATAATGTTGTTATTATTATTATTTTTTATCTTTGCTGTGTTTTTTTTTTGTTGTATTTAGTTATTTATATATACTAGCGGTGGTACTATCAATTCGCAATAATATTGCACAATTTCTTTCTTCCCCGGCTGAACTTTTGAAGCCTAAGAAAACGGCTAGTAATTCTAGGTAATTGATACGGTATTCTTTTTGACTATGTATCCAAAAATTATAAATATTATAGTTTTGGAATACTGCGCCCCGGCCTGATCTGAGTGCGTAATCTGTACGTTTCTTATAAAGGCTTAAGTCCATAGTGTTTGAGTCGTCGGCCGATGATGTTTCAGCATATAATACCGTCATGATTATTTTTAATAGATTGACTATATAGCTATAAACCATATTTAAAAGGTTATTGAACTAACTTTTTTGTTTTTGGTATTTAAATTAAATAATGAAGTCAAAGGAAATCTTGCGTACAACACTAGAGTCACGTGTCCAAAATCTCAATTAGAATATAGAAAGAAAACACATTTAAACATTAGACTAACCTAAAGGCTTTTAAAGGAAGAGGTGTGTACCCGCGACATGTCGAGGAGGTCTCAAAATGCGAGAAACTGACGCTACTGAGCCATATTATCTCTCGACCCGAAGCGAGTGTTTGTCGCGTTTAGACACCTTCTCGGCTAATTATATGCTAGCCCCGTGCAACTTTAATAGACGCAAAAAAGTTTAACCTTCCGCGCTTATGAAGCTTGTTTTCAGCTTAAGTTCTTATTGTCTAACACAGGAGAGTTTTTTATTTTATGATAAATAACGTTCTGATATAAAGGAAAATCAAAAAGGACATGGGACGAAAAAAAGTCAAAAAAAAGGAAAACCGAAAGAGCACATCCACTTGTTGAAAAATAACAGAGCGAATATTGGATTGACGTATTTGAATTTTGAAGTTTGGTGACAGGGATCCCGAACTAAAAGAAAACAAAACTCACAAAAAGTTATAGTTGCAATCCACATAATGCTTTGCAAGATTATACAATTAACATAATTAAGTTTGTAATATGTTTTTGATTTTATTTATTTAGTTTTAAATGTATACTTCACATGTTTACTTTACTGTTTATGAAAAGCTTTATGCCTTTATCTTTAGAATAAGCCACCAGAATTTTTTTTTTTGCATTGAATCGGTAACCCCAACGTTGCGCAGCTATTGTATGGAGACTCCTCACGTTTCGTTTCTTATTAATTGAAATAATTTTATTGGGAAATATTTTAGTTCTGATACTTTTTTAAATAATCATTTACATAAATGATACGAATTATCGTGCATTCCATTCGTCCATTAAGTGCTGAAACAAAAAGCTTACTGACGGCCTGAAATGGACTTAACCCTTTGTGAAGTAATTGAACAGGAAATGGTATATTTACTTATACTTTTCTACCAGATTAAATCTTCTGACAGTAATTTAGGGAGTTCAATTTTTGCCTCATAGTTGTACTTATTTTGTAGCTAGACAGGCTGCAACCAGTACACCTATATGTTTGGCAAAATCTCGCATCGAACATATTTGAAGTTTCATATATTTATTTATTATTATAACGCTTATCGTCAGATACTGTTCGATGTTAAACATAAACGGTAAAAATGTTACCGACTTTGTCGGTACTAGTCAATTTTGTCCAAATTCACAACAAGTGACTCATAACTTGGCGCATAATTTTTGTAAATACCCCCGGAGCAACGGATAATCCATACGGTATGGCCGTAAACTCGTACGTGATTGGCTCAAACATATCGTTTTCTTGAAATTCAAAACGTAGGTATTTTTTGTAATTAACAAATATAGGTACGAGTAGGTATGATCTTTCTTATCAATGTTAGCTAAGAAACCATTATGGGGAAATAATTTAGAAGCTTTTAATAAGATTCCATTTTAAAGTGTACTTTTTCTACAAAATCGTATAATATTATTTATTAATTTTTGTATTTTTTTTGTACGAACCGATTTTCGCCTTTGAATTTCGGCGCTAAAAATATTTATTTATTATATTTGTTTGATATAAACTGATCACTTGAGGTATAACGAGGTTTTATAGCCTCTTAGTGTAACAATTTATTTATTGCTATTATCATATTTCGTTTTTCACTATGCGACAAAATATGTTTGGGAGTAAATACTGGTGCAATTTTATCATGAAGTGGAATTAAAATTATCATCATTATTATTTATTCATTTTAAAATCGTTTCATTATTTGTTATTTTAGGCCAATAATCGTAAAAGTATTGGATTCGACCTGCGTGTACCTGAATTATGGTTGATTCTGTGTACAAGTCCCGGACTGGTTGAATTTTGCGTTGAACGCCGAATTCGAAAAATGTGGACACCGAAGTGGTGGCACTGGCACTTTCCATTGACGATTATAATATTAATTATTACTTTTTTTTAACCCCCTATTAATAGCGGTTATTCCATAACTGGAACCCCTTAAGCCCCGAGGTTAGAAAGAATCTCTGGGAAGTTATCCCGTGAAGTTTCTTGCCAGTTCTTCTTCACGAAGGTTTTTTTCGAACTGGTGGTAGAATCATGTTTTATTTGACGTCAATAAGAACAAGTAATTGTCAATGTTGAGAAATAAATATTTGAATTTGAATTTGAATTTTGGGTCCATGTCGGAAATAATTCTCCCGTCTGGCCCGGTTCATTCTCGGAGGTCGACGTTTCCAGATTAGGAAGCGTCTACATAGAGGACTCAAGTATGGTGGTAACGGAAATGGCTAGCCAGAGATTCGTCCACTGGGTTCATCATTATATTTAAATGATTTTAACGACGACTTTCAGATTAAAAAAAAAATAGAAATAATAGAATATTACGTAATACAGATATCGTGTTAAATCTCTTTCAGACTACACGCATTTTCTGTATTCGTATTAAAATATTCAAAAATAATAATACGAGTACTATACAGCAATAATCGGAATAGGAAACATCAGGTAGAAGACTACCAGTAATTTATGCGGATAACGTGATATGTCTATTATAGATTACACGTATTTTCTGCGAAAAGCGAAATTATAGTTTATAGTAATAAACATCAGGTAGAAGACTACCAGGAATTTTTTGCAGATGGCGTGATATATCTTTTATAAAAAACACGAATTTCTGCATCTTTTCGAAAAAGCAAAATTTTAGTTTTTGATAAAAAAACACCAGGCAGAAGACTACCAGGAATGCAAGCGGACAACGTGATGTATCTATTATAGATAACACGAGTTTTCTGCATCTTTTCAACAAAGCGAAATTATCGTTTATAGATACCCGCAATCTCTTATGAAAAAACATAAAATGGCTTACTTCATCGGAAGAAATAACGAGTTGCTTTCGTTTATTCTATATTTTTTGTTCTAATTTTCAAACTTTTAGTACACCATTTACAACATATTTAATATTGAACTATAAAGTTACTGGTTGGTATAAGACGTGTGCTTGTTACCACGCACGAAAAAAGAATGAAGACTTGTCGGGACCGGGGTTGATCAAGTAAAAAGACGGAAAGTTTTTTGAATAAGTCAAATGACATACTCTAAAACTGTGCGAAGTTACCTAGTACCTTAAAAGGACTACCTGTTTAATTACATACTATCTGAAGAATGAAATGACGAAATATAATTAAAGTTATAATCTCTTAAAGGAGGACATTAACGGCACGTGTATTAAAGCAACAAATCTACTAACACATCAAGCAGCAAATATGTAATGATACTTACTATGAGTAGAAGCCTCTCACGTCCAGTCCTAACCAGCCCCAATAACTCCAATTCTTTTACAGTATATTCTAGCAATGGCATATAAGCATATAATTACTGACCCTTAAATATTACGCTTTCTTTATGTTATACTCTGTATATATGGACAAATACATACAGCCTCGAGTGGGTATCTGTTACAAATGATATATGATTAATGTCTGAGTGATTTTTTTTTGAAGAGTATATTTAAGATTATTTAAAAAAAAAACTTTTCTTCGTGAGATAAAAGCACTATATTGTCAAAAACTGAAACTATCGAAGGAATTAAAAAAATTTATGTTACTAAGGTACGCTGAGCACGCTTTGCTTTTATAAAAATCATAAAGTGAAACTCGACAATCCTGAATCCGATTAATAATAATAATAATCCCCAGACAGACACACCAAAAGGACTCGGAGGCCTCGATCCTATACATCCTATACGTCACTGTATGAGGCAGGGCTGCTAACCACTACGCTACTTGGTCGTCAAATCCAGTTAAGTAATTTACATTTGGTTATAGGCTTTGATCAAAGCAATATAGCGATCGAAAGGTGACGTTCTTACATAACGTACATAAAAAATGGTTCTACTACTACCACAGATATATTTCTCACACAAACTCAGTTATATTTCTCATCGACTTAAAAGAGATAGAATGATGCAAAACCGCGCTTGCGAGCAAGACAAAATATGTCATGTCCGTATAATTTCGTTTATTTTCGTGACCTGTCGTATGTTGACGGTTCGGACCGCGTAGTGACAACCATTTGACAAGTAAAATCAGGCGACCGGGAACCAGATTTTTGAGGTTCGTTTTTGAGGAGCTTGTCAATTAAAAGAATCTGCGTTAACTTAACATTGGCTTTATTATTTATGAACCCACAAAAACCTGACGAAACCGTTTGATAAAATGTCAATGATTTCTCCAAAAGGAACTTCAATGTCTTCGTCCTTCCAATTCCAAAAAGAAAAACCTTCAATGTTTCATAAAACACCTAACTACAGAATAATGTTCATAACCAAAGCATTGTTACGTCATCTATATTATTGAATTATGCCTGTCATACGGCCACACTAAGTGAAGTAAATAGTTACTTAGAGCGCTCCTAAGAAATGATTTTGCTTAGCAAATCTAGAGTAGGAAAAAATTCAGGTAAAGTGCCAAAATGCCAAAATCTTTGAATAATCAACCACTGTATCTATCCTAAATAATAGACTTTAATTCATATTGGTTATCCTGAATATTTGTGTAAGGAAAAACTCCAAATAAAACACCTGTGATACTTAGTTAAAGAGATTTATATTTTTAATTACAAATACAATGTTTGATTAAATCATTAGCTAACAAAATATCAATAGGTACCGCTAAACACAAATATATTTTAGATCTACTTACATTCTTAAGATGTCTAATGAATACACTCACAAAGTAAAGTATATTGTCTAGGAACGACTAGCTCGAACAGAAGCAAAATTAGACTGCCTCATGGCCCCGAATTAGTTCATGCTTTTTCGCCACGCCCAATGTTCCCAAGTTTTAAGTCCCAAAATGACCAATAACTCGTAAAATACTTCAAAACCCAAGTTAAAAATTACCCCATTAAGAAGAACCCTACATTCGACCATCCTGACGTCGTGCATGTCCCCAAGCACGAGCCAGGATCAGTCAACCCTACACTTGGCTAATTAATGACGCTAAATGCCTCTGTGAAATAAATAGAATTTAGGGTTGTATCGTTAAATTGAAGGTAATACATTTTATTATAAAATTTTTTTTTTTTTGTTTTTGTCACATATAATTTAAAAATTTAAAATAGTTAAATTATAACTAGTACATTTCTTATCTTACACTAAGGCTGTTAACCATTCCTTCTTACAGCCAGGAGCTCTAACTCTATGAAACCTTGCATCTCATAGACAAATTTACATAACAACTAGAAAATTTCTTATCTTAAACTAAGAGTGTAAACCCTTCCTTCTCATAGACAAATTACTTTAGTTGTGAAAATGGTGATGAGCCCACAAACCCTTCTTTCTTGTAGGCGTGTCACTTATTGCTTAACAAAATACTTCTTTTCTCAACCGTGATCAGTCCACAAACCCTTCGTTCTTGTGGGCCTCTCACACATTCCCTAAAATATCTATATGTCCTTCTGTTACAGATATCCTAAATCATATCAATATCAATCATCAAATAGCTTTATCTTTTAAATATATGTGGTTTTAAATCTGTAAATCATAAAAACATTTAAAGGTAGATTTTTATGATCAATCACAATTATATTTTAAAAAATATATAAATTTGTAAAATATAAATACAGATACAATAAATACAATATAAATAAAATATTTTTATTAGCTCATTGCATGGAGTCACTTTTATTCCTACAGCATGTGATATAGTTAACATATGTGTAGTAGACTAAAATCTACGGTTCATGCATTTGTTTTCTACTGGAAATATAGAATAAATTAGTCCACTGTTATCATTTTTATTTTCGTCTTTTTCTAAATATTATTATTAGTATTTATTTTAAATCATTATTTTCATTCGTTTGGAGCTCATCGTCTGCATTATCGTGAACCTTTAATGCCGCACTGTGTACGTGCATACATCCCACACTACCATCGTATACTCTACAAGGTTTATCTATTGGAGTGATAAACATGTTGAACTTACCGTTCTCGACCTTATATGAGGCAATTTTCCATGGTAATACACCTTCAGAATGTTCAACTAAGACATCAATTCATCAATTGTTAAATGTAAACATCTGATTATGTACTCAAACCAATGTGATGGCCAAAACCGCAACATTAAGATGGCTTTTTATGCCAATACAATGTTTCTAGTTTTGAATATACTACAACTAAAATTGACCATACATTTCTAGTTAGAGGTCATTCATATATGTCTTGTGATCAAGACTTTGGCCTGATTGAAAAGAAAAAGAGGTTTTTATAAACATTTTTGTACCCAAAGATTGGGAACAGGTACTTTTAGCAGCTAGAAAAAAAATAAACCATTTAAAATAGTATCAATGAACAAAGATTTATTTTTTTCTTGTAAAACTTTAGAAAAAAACATAGCTAACAGAAAAACTGCAACAGATAATGGTAAAGTGGAGTGGTTAAGAAGGCAATGTATTATGTTTCATGAAATGCATCCCTTCAAACTTTATTTTAAATATTCTAATAATCCAGGAGTTCTTTTTCAGGAAGTAGGTTTAAAAAAAAGAAACTCAGTTATTATTGAAAATCTTGATCTTTTATATCCTAATAGCCATGACATTAGTGTAATGAAAAAAAAAAGATTTATTGGAATTTTTAAACTATATTCCCCCCATTCATCATATCTTTTATAATAGTTTAAAGGCCTCAGCAATATCGAGTGATGTAATTTTCAATTGTGACCATTTTGATGAACAAAACAGGTAAAAATTTTATTCATCAAAAAGATCATCAAAAATTTTAAATTTTAATATTATGACATAGGTAATTAAGTAAAACAATAAGAAAATCATCACATTTTATATTAGTATCCGATTGTTAATTATAAATCAACATCACAATCATGTGTCTACATTAAGACTGTTTAATTTCTCCAATGTCACTTTCCCAGGGTTAGGTTACTTTTGCGCTAACTGCCTCATATATACCTTCATTGACGACGAATCTCTGCAGAGGTTTACCTATTAATTTGCTATCTACCACAATATCTCCTTCAAATAAATTTTGAGTAAAGACAGTTAAAGTTGCAGGTCCAAATATTCCAAATATCAATAGCACAAGAAACTTGTTGTTCTCTACATGTTCAATCTGTGGCATCGGCAAATCATCAGCAGCCTCCAGAAACCTAAGTTCAGTTGCGTCCTTTACTACAACAACATGTGGCATCACGGTAAATGACTTAACAAATTAACAAAATTATTTGGGCGAGTGTCTGCGCTAGCGATCGATGGCGGGTAACGTAGATTGTCAAGACATTAAGTTGGCAACATCTACAGAAGAAAAGCTACAATTATCTGACCTTTGATTTTTTTTTTGCAGTGATCATGCATGGAAGACGGCAAGCGTCTTGGCGAGAGGCCCCGACGTGCGAAGCGTCTCGACGACCGCGAACGTCCCGGAGATCGCGAACGCTTCGGCGACTGCAGGCGCCTCGACGACCGCGAACGTCCCGGAGATCGCGAACGCTTCGGCGACCGCAGGCGCCTCGACGACCGCGAACGTCCCGGAGATCGCGAACGCTTCGGCGACCACAGGCGCCTCGACGACCGCGAACGTCCCGGAGATCGCGAACGCTTCGGCGACCGCAGGCGCCTCGACGACCGCGAACGTCCCACAGATCGCGAACGCTTCGGCAACTGCAGGCGCCTCGGCGACCGCGAACGTCCCGGAGACCGCAAACGCTTCTGCGACTGCAGGCGCCTCGACGACCGCGAACGTCCCGGAGACCGCAAACGCTTCTGCGACTGCAGGCGCTCCGAGAGCGTGAACGCCTCGAAGATCTCGGACGACCAGAAGAACTCGAGCGCTTCGGTGAACGTTCCTGGCGAGTAGTGCACCCTGGAGATCGTTCATGATGACTGGAGTGATTCGATGACCGCCCGACGAAACAGTCCGTGCCCGGTGGTATAAAAAACGTCTTTTATTTTTTATTTATTTTGTATAATTTTTTAATGTTACTAGGACATTCAAATTTCAAGCTTTTATTTGTTCCATCAGAAAGTAATAAAACGAAGGAAAATAATAAATATATCATGGACAACTCACAGATACAGACATACAGGTTATCATTAAATGCCTTGATGTGAATCTAAGGTCGTATTCTATCTACGGCAATTACAATAATCAGATTAATCTAACAAAATGAAATTAAAATATCTTTCATTCCTCGCCACATCTTATTCATTTTCCGTCTTAGATTATTGAATCGTACATCTTTTTCACCCTGTTGTTTTCGACGGGCACTCACGCGCTCTACGCATTGGTTTACTAATGGCGATGCTTGCCCACATAAGGGGTTACATCCTGAAAAAAAATTCATTTATTGCCGACGCCTACCTACACAGGGGGTTACGCCTTAATGGCATTTACTCATATTGCCGACGTCGACCCACACAGGGGGTTACGCCTTAATGGCATTTACTCTTATTGCCGATGCCTACCCACACAGGGAGTTACGCCTTAATTGCATTTACTCATATTGCGGACGCCAACCCACACAGGGGGTTACGCCCCAATGGCATTTACTCAGTAATCCAATAAAACCTATTAAAAAAAATATAAAAATATTAATCCAGTAAGAAAACATATCTCAAGATATTGATAAGATATTATATATAAGATATTATATTAGATACTGATGCCACTATATTATATAAAACCTATATAAAACCAGCGAGCACTGTAATAGCCCATACCATGTCTTTAAAATTATTAATTTACACACACAAATTAAACAATCAACCTACATAAAAATTACACAAGATCAGTGTATAGAAAACGAAATTCATATGACTAGTAATTATAAATGTAAATGTGAAGAAAAATAATAATAACAATACAAGAACATCTTTATTCCATAATACTCTTTACTTGGTTCTAGTTAGCAAAGCCTCGCAGCGTAATTATTGATGGGTAATCACTTCGCACTTTAAACACCGCATTTTACATTTTACTACTCTATCTATTTATCCTTTCAAAGTATGTTCGAGTAATAAGGATGATGATAAATAGAAATCAGTTTTATTCAAGGTATTTAAATGGGCGTTATAGATATAAAGACATATTTTCAAGCTTTGTATTTTCCAATAATAACCTTTAAAAATACATATTTACCAAAAGTAATATTACGTAACATTACCTTGTTGGTTTTATCCCACTTCTGAATTGTAAGGAAAAACTCCAAATAAAACACCTGTGATACCTAGTTAAAGATGTTTCTATTTTAATTACTTTAAGAATACTACCACCAGTTCGGAAAATACCCTTGTAGAGAAGAACTGGCAAGAAACTCCACGGGTGTTTTATTATTCTTAGGAAAATGATTGAGAACAAATACAATGTTTGATTAAATAATTAGCTAACAAAATATCAGTAGGTACCGCTAAACACAAATATATTTAAGATCTACTTACATTCTTAAGATGTCTAATGAATACACACAAAGTAAAGTATATTGTCTAGGAACGACTAGCTCGAACAGAAGCAAAACTAGACTGCCTCATGGCCCCGAATTAGTTCATGCTTTTTCGCCACGCCCAATGTTCCTAAGTTTTAAGTCCCAAAATGACCAATAACTCGTAAAATACTTCAAAACTCAATTGAAATATTACCCCATTAAGAAGAACCCTACAATCGACCATCCTGACGTCATGCGTGTCCCCAAGCACGAGCCAGGATCAGTCAGCCCTACACTTGGCTAATAAATGAAGCTAAATGCCTCTGTGAAAGCACGCCGTCCCCAAATAATGTTTATTACAGAGATCGTAGAAAAACTATTCTATTAATATAAATATAATTTAGGGTTGTATCGTTAAATTTAAGGTTAATTATTTTCTTATAAAAATTTTTTTTTGTTTTTGTTTTGGACACATATAATTTAAAAATTTAAAATAGTTAAATTATAACTAGTACATTTCTTATCTTACACTAAGGCTGTTAACCATTCCTTCTTAGAGCCAGGAGCTCTAACTCTATGAAACCTTGCATCTCATAGACAAATTTACATTACAACTAGAAAATTTCTTATCTTAAACTAAGACTGTAAACCCTTCCTTCTCAAAGACAAAGTACTTTAGTTGTGAAAATGGTGATGAGCCCACAAACCCTTCTTTCTTGTAGGCGTGTCACACATTGCTTAACAAAATAATTCTTTTCTCAACCGTGATTTATCTTTTAAATAAATGTGGTTTCAAATCTGTAAATCATAAAAACATTTTAAGGTAGATTTGTATGATCAATCACAATTATATTTAAAAAAATATATAAATTTGTAAAATATAAATACAGATACAATAAATACAATATAAATAAAATATTTTTATTAGCTCATCGCATGGAGTCACTTTTATCCCTACAGCATGTGATATAGTTAAAATATGTGTAGTAGATTAAATCTACGGTTAATGCATTTGTTTTCTACTGGAAATTTAGAATAAATTAGTCCACTGTTATCATTTTTATTTTCGTCTTTTTCTAAATATTATTATTAGTATTTATTTTAAATCATTATTTTCATTCGTTTGGAGCTCATCGTCTGCAAACTCAGTTATATTTCTCATCGGCTTAAAAGAGATAGAATGATGCAAAACCGCGCTTGCGAGCAAGACAAAATATGTCATGTCCGTATAATTTCGTTTATTTTCGTGACCTGTCGTATGTTGACGGTTCGGACCGCGTAGTGACAACCATTTGACAAGTAAAATCAGGCGACCGGGAACCAGATTTTTGAGGTTCGTTTTTGAGGAGCTTGTCAATTAAAAGAATCTGCGTTAACTTAACATTGGCTTTATTATTTATGAACCCACAAAAACCTGACGAAACCGTTTGATAAAATGTCAATGATTTCTCCAAAAGGAACTTCAATGTCTTCGTCCTTCCAATTCCAAAAAGAAAAACCTTCAATGTTTCATAAAACACCTAACTACAGAATAATGTTCATAACCAAAGCATTGTTACGTCATCTATATTATTGAATTATGCCTGTCATACGGCCACACTAAGTGAAGTAAATAGTTACTTAGAGCGCTCCTAAGAAATGATTTTGCTTAGCAAATCTAGAGTAGGAAAAAATTCAGGTAAAGTGCCAAAATGCCAAAATCTTTGAATAATCAACCACTGTATCTATCCTAAATAATAGACTTTAATTCATATTGGTTATCCTGAATATTTGTGTAAGGAAAAACTCCAAATAAAACACCTGTGATACTTAGTTAAAGAGATTTATATTTTTAATTACAAATACAATGTTTGATTAAATCATTAGCTAACAAAATATCAATAGGTACCGCTAAACACAAATATATTTTAGATCTACTTACATTCTTAAGATGTCTAATGAATACACTCACAAAGTAAAGTATATTGTCTAGGAACGACTAGCTCGAACAGAAGCAAAATTAGACTGCCTCATGGCCCCGAATTAGTTCATGCTTTTTCGCCACGCCCAATGTTCCCAAGTTTTAAGTCCCAAAATGACCAATAACTCGTAAAATACTTCGATACTCAATTTTAAAATTACCCCATTAAGAAGAACCCTACTTTTGCGTCTGTCAAATTACAAGATTAACAGTTACTCTTTTTAAAAACAAAGACTATTCTCAACATAACACACTTTACACGTTACTCCAAAAGCCCATCTCATATCCGAATTACTAAGCAAGACGTCTTACTCTCCTCCGTATTGTTACCCCATTACAGCTATCGTGTTATGTCATGTCTTCTTACCACGCCGTGTTGCTTCGTGTAACGTCACTTCCGTACATCTGACAACCTATTACAATGTTTCAACGGTTCTTGAAGAAACAATTTATAGTTTCTAATGAAAAGAGTAAAGTTATTTTTGTAAAGTGAAATACTATATAAAATATGTTTTGATGCAAAAGATTAACTTTTCTTTCTGAGATTTTTATTTGCATTTAATAATAACTAATTTTCACTAATAATCACTGTCGAGAAAGGTATAAAATGACTAATCACAATTGTGTTTCATTAAGAATTGTATGTGAGTTTACTGACAAAAAAAGTGCAGTTAAGCATTGGTTACTTTGATCGATGATATAATTGAACTAAAAATATAATCAAGAAAACTTATTTAAGTATTGTATTTAAAAAGGAATGCAACTGCGCTCAAATCATATATACGTAATGAAATTTTTTAACTCAACGAAAAGACACTATCCAAAAATACCATATTGGATGAAGTGTAAATAAGGTAAATAATATACGTATTTTTAAATTTTCATATATCTCTAGTTGGGGATAAAAGCGTGAAGATTTTAAAGAAATTATAAAACGATTATTCTATAAAATTACAAAAAATTCCCACAGGTTAAAACTGTGTTAACTCGTGAATTTTAAACTAGTTTGAGTTTTGCTTAACACCCTTATTCTCTTAAAACAACGGCTTAAAACTTATTAAAAACAAAAAGTAAAAAGAAATTGGAAATCGCTAAGATATACAATTATAAGTTGAGCTCATTAAATTTATGTATCCTTGTGCTAGTTTAAAAATGTAACATTGGCTGCATTAGCAACAAATGATCCAGAGATGAACAGAGCAATGTAAAAAGGAGAGCTGCGGATCTGTTACTATTTGCCCTACCTACGATTTAATTATTTTAAATATTTAAAAAAACGAGTAAATACCAATTTGGTAGCAAAATTATTTTTGTTAATGAGGACACTTTTCTTGAGCCCAAGCACATTAAATGCACAAGGTGTTTATCAAAATAGATCCCTTAAAACATCGCACGAATTTCTTAAATTATTTTTTAAAGGTTAAAAAATGTATTTGTCTTTTAACTATGTCTGACAATATGATGTTACGCCGATCCAAAAGTTGGTTTTCAATTTAATTCAATCTTTCACAAAGATGAGAAAGTTGGATTCAAAGTTGCTAAAACATGGATACTAATAATACAGGAATAATAGTGCAGGACTGACCACAGGTTTCAAATCCACGGCAATATATTTTGCGTTTTGGGCCAACGCATTATAGTAGCAGCGAATGGACTAAAATTAATAGCCAGCAAAAAACGAGAGATCGCGATCGCTGGTTCACTATTGTCCTATGTCCAGCGTTGAATTATAAAAAGTAAAGATTCATTTTTATCTTTTTCTATGTAACTTAATATAAACTACCCGATTTCTTTATAAGTTTAATAAGATATATATAATGTAAGAAACGAAAGATTTCTCTTTGTATTATGAAGCATAGACTAGTCTTTGGCGGAGGCTTCGCTAACGTTAATTATATTATAAATTATGTTTATTCTGTTTAGGCACTTCTAATAGAAATTTTAAAGGTGCATTGTGTCACTTAAATGTGCTAAATTATGTAATCGATACTAGGAGTAGGTACTGGACAGATTTGAATATTCACCATGAGAAAGGCAAACGTAAGTAAAGTCTTTGTTTCATCTTGAAATGCGCATGGGATCAGGAATATCGCGGGAAAAACCATTTATTTAATTATACAAAAAATTAAGTAATTAAGGCAATAAAAAACGAGGATTACCAATTTCAGCTACAGAAATGTTAGAAACAATAAGTGATCAAACGAATTCTTTCTTAGAAGGTGCAAACGACCACAATTTATTTTTGGGATCGGCGCCACTAGTTCCACTAGAAGGGAAGACAAGACAACCAAGAAATAACGAATTAAAGTTGTTCTGAGTTGTTTCTCAAATGCTTTATCCAGAAGTTTGGTTATCTTTGCAGAGGAGTGTGCAGCTGCTTCTTCAGTGCTCGATCCTAAAGTAAAGTTTGAAAGCGTTGGTTATCTGGTTATCTTGCTAATTTTGCTCATAAGTTGGCTATCGTCAAACTAGAGAATTTATTTAAAATGTATCAATTTCAGGAAAGTCTAGTTCCGAAAGATTTATAAAAATATATTTTCTTAAATTTTCACGATCCATATTTTAAATAAAACACTTTTTACCGGATATTATCGCTGGTCTATCGTGACCACGGCAACTGCAAAGATGCCGAAACGTCGAAATAATTTTAAAATTAACTAAAATATACGCGATAATATCCGGTAAAAAGTGTTTTATTTAAAATTTATAAAAATGTTTAAGTGTAAAAACGTATATCGGTAAGCTTGCTATTTTCAGTCCTGTTTATTATATAATTTGCAAGTTGTCACAAAATAGCTCATCAACATATTTAAGGACTCTTGTGGTGAAATATTAGACTTCAATAAGATGGAAATATCTGAATTTTTCCTTTTTGAAATAATAGACAAATAATGCTGTAAAGCATTCCAGATAAGTGCTTTCTTGTGGAATGGTATAATTTTGTTATTTATAGTAAAAATACATACTCGCTTTTACCCGCGGCCTCACTCGCGTCTCTCAGGAATAATGGTGCAAAAAAAATATGAAAATGTCCAAAATCATGGCGCCAAACGCGTCTTTTATTTCTAAACATTAAGGAAAATCCGCCTTAGTGTTTGTCACCAATCGTCCTAATAAGGGATTAACGTTTGACAGCTGTCAATTGAAATCGATGAATACAATGATTTCAAACTGCCTATTTGAACACCTTCAAATCATTAAATGTAATTTTTATAATTACATTGACATTTCTCTGAGTTAATGGCCACGGTAAAAAACAACAAAAAGATCATAAGATTCTGGGGCTGCTTATAGCTGCTTTTAGAGAAAAAAAAGAAGCTCTTATTTCTGAAATTTTACCAACATCCTAGAACTAAAAACAGGAAAATGTTGTCAGCAATATTTTCCTATACATACACCATGCGCACGCAGCTCGTCATTTACCACTAGATAGGTAGTTCGTCGCATGTCGGTCAACCATCTTTAAAATACTTTCACCTTATTCCAGACATCGTTATTTCACACGACTAAAACTTTACACTACGTACATTTTCTGCACGTTAAATATACACGATTCAGAGTATCAACTGCGAGCAAAACTAGATTTTCCACAACACAGCACAGACTTAACAACGCGCTAGAAATGTCACAACACGTCTAAATAATAAAATGTTTCAGGAAAGAAAATATTTTCACAAGAATATATTTAATATCTAAATTCATTTATCTGGTGGAATGTGAAAATTTGAAGGGTGAACAGATATTTGGGGTAGATAAACATTTTTATTTGATTTGCTTGCGGGATGTTAGCAAATATGTTTTACATTTTTTGGTTACTGTATTTTTGGCGTATGTAAACTGGGTTCTGGCTAAATCCGTTCTAAGAAATCGATTCCTATTACGGCGCTTTATAGCGTTTATATTTTTTCTTACTGGACCACGTTGAAATTTTAGCAGCGTTTTAGGTAAAATGGTGGGCAAAATTGTGATTTTATTTATAAAAAAATAAGATGGAATGAAATATCGTATAATACTTTTATGAGGAACTATAACGTCAGAAAACAGAGTCTACTATTGCGTGTTAAGTAAATATATAGAAAAGCTGTTTTTGTGTGTGTATAGGTAGCGCCATTGATAAAGAAGTGCCCCACTCTTCTTCCCAATCGCTTACATACTATACAAGTGTAACATAGGGTGCTATCTCGATCTAAAAGTTGAGTGACGCTTCTTCGTGGGTGGCACTAACTTTACTCAATTATTTTTTTATAAAATTGAAATATCAAGTGCCCTTACTGGCAGCTTACTACATGATAGAAAATACTTTACTTATTTACCTTTAAAGTAATGAAATGTAATTGTTACCTAAATAAAGCAAATTTATTCCCGTAGATTAAATGCACAAATGTAACAAAACTAAGAAAATACTTAGGTTAGCGCCAATCTTAAATAAAACTTTTCTACTCAAATTATTACAGCAATCAAATTAAAGCAAGAATTTACTTTTTATTGCTCTGCTTTGTTTTTATTTTTATTCTGGGTTGGTATTATATTTGTCACGCTATAAGGGGAACAAAAATTGGCGTAATTTCCATTCTCAAACGCTGAGGAAATGAACAAAGCTATTTTATGTTGCGAAATTATGCGTTAACAATGTGCAAGCATGCATATTTACAGTCATAAAATTACGTTTTCAGGTAATTTAGCATGCAATTTTAAGACTTCGACCTATGCAGACTTTTTGATTATTTCTGTTGATTGGTTACGTATTAACGTAACTTTGATATAATCTGTTATTTTTATTGTATCACTCAATCAAATTCAATTTGAATTTGTCACTGGGTAACACAAATAATTCTTTTTGTGGTTTATACAGGGTGGAACTTTGTAACGCCACTTGAAAAGAAAGAACTCTTAATACTGGAAATAGCAAGTTTAATCTGTGAAAATATTCCTGTACTTAATCCTGTGTAAATCTGCATTCAAAGATATTTGAAATTACCCCTGCCACATCTGGGAATCGAACCATTTAAAACCTGAAAAAAAACATCCTGTATTGCAACAATCGATACGGTTAATTCTAAGGACGAATACTCTCTAACAAACTTAATAATTTAAATGCATGAAACCATGAGAGCTAAAATTATTTAATGGACAAAAATGTATAAAGAAGAAGTACAAAAATAATACTCATTGTTTTATGAAGTTTAATTTATAACTCATTGAGAGTTTCATAGTCTTTTGTAAATTCGATTTCACGACCAGTTTCTTTTTTTGGTTTGTTTTATCTTGAAATACTTACATATTATTTGAACGTTTTTATTTCAGTTTAACATAAATATTGAAATAAATCGTAGGTCTGTTTGTAGAAGCAACTTAAAGCTATTTCATGTTTAAACATACACTCCGGCATAAGTATTTGAACTAAATATCCGAATAACAGCCTCAGGGATATTTCTCATACGAATGCGAGAATAAATTCCCGAGTTCTTTGAAATAATATCTTCAGAGGCTATAAACCTGGTAGTTGGTTTCTCTGGAGATTATTAAGAAGTTTGTTTTAGCTCTCCTAACTCTTCCTAGTGCATAGCTTTGGCTAAAATTTCAGCTCATTTCATTTGCTCATACGCCAAATATTTTATGTTTGGAGTTAGGTGATGTATGCAAATGGTGAGAATTAAATTATGTGCGGTAGTTGACTAAGGTCTTCTTTGTATATCAAATTATTTTCTTGTTAAAATATCAACGAATATAGAGAAAATAGATTTACATTTAGGTACCTCTTACGACAATATGAAATCTTTAACCTCGTAACAATTTCAAATATACACAAACTCTTAAAAATATACAATTTCATATATTGCAAAACGCTTTCGGAATTTATAATTTTATCCATCATTTTAAATTCACTTTCGAAAATTTTTTCAGAATCAATCCCTGGAATTAAAGCGTTCGTAACAGCGTTGTGACAATCTGTAAACGAGGCAACAATAACACAACGCTGCTGACAAATTGCGCACCGCCGACCGATATTTACTCATCGCCTTAAAGTTTTTAACAATGGAGTAGCATGAAATATGTTGCAAAGAGTAAGACGATTTACGCTTATGTTTTTTGATACTAAGAATTACGCTGTAGCCTAACGATTGACATAATGTATGTAATGTTCTGTGCGAACAAGCGTAGGTTGGTTGACCAACCGACAATGGCTTGAGTACTTCAGCATTTCCATGCTACGGAAAGCAAGTTGGAGCCATTACCCCGGGTTGATGTCGCAAGATAACAGACAAGAAGTCACGTCAGAGGCCTATGTGGACACTGGAATTTGCCACTCTGTAAAACGATAAGTACTTGTAAAAAGTGATAGCCCAATAATATGGCGCTTTGTACCTCAGTTACTAACGAACTACTCATATGCTGGAATATAACACAAGAGTATATTTTAATTAAAAAACATGTACTTCAATTCATTTACTTTAGATTAAGACTATAAAAGTACAACTTAAACGCTCTACAAAATCTATACTCCTGGGTTCCCAAAGATAGGTGATAAGCGACCAATTTGAGAAGGCACCCCGTCAGAGTACGGAAGTCGTTATTACAGTAGGCGGTACGCCCGAACAAATTGCTTCTAGACACGACATCTGAAATTGACAATGCTGTCGAACACATTCCTCGTTTGAGCAAGACGGTTTGATATTTGACTAACGGGATGCAGATTTCGGGTTGAGATTTTACAAAGGTACTCATTAATGTTAAGAAGTCTATAAATAGTGCTAATAGCGTGGTTACATTTCTGAAACCTGTTATTTGGTTTGGTGTTTGGTTCTAATGTTATATCTAAAAATATTTGTATGTTATCCAGAGAATTGTTCATGTTACTCAAGAGAATATATCCGCCAAGTGCGAGTGGGAGGTCTAACGTTACGTCAAAACACTTGTAGATATCACTATAAAAACATTATTTCCTTCGAAAATCAAAAACGTTATAGAATTATATTCAATGAAACGTTCAAACTGAAACTTTGTAAGCTTTGAAAATTAATAAACAAAACATAAAATTAATGTTTTGTTTTCTAATTATAAGATAAATGTAAACTAGCTATTTCTCAAAAATGCTATTATTACATGTGTGATTTGTTGCAATATTACTGATAATATATTGGATGAAGTTCATGCATCAATTCTCATTTAGAACTCTCACTTACATGATCTAAGGTAGTTGCGGCCAATAAGGCCTGTCGGGTAATAAGGCCTAAGTAACAGAAACACAACTTAAAATAATCCCTGCCGCCCGAAGTCACAGTCATAGGTAGCTAACAATCCAAGATGGCGCCCCAAACATGTCACGACTCACTCGCTCGCTCGCTGCCACCAGTGCGGCGTCATTCATTGTGGTCGGCGGACGCTCAGCTCGAATTATAATACAACGGTCGAATCAAACGTGAGTAATTTTTGTAATATTACACTATTCTTCATTATTTTACAGTTTAATTGTCTATTAGTTCATGCTTTAGAGGAATATGATTTTGGAATAATGTAAATTAGACCGAATAATGTTATTTTAAAATTTTGTTTACAAAGTGGTCGGTGGTTATTAAGGCCTATAAAATTCGACCATAGGCCTCATTACACACCTTTTTTAGCATCATATAGTGACTCTTTTATTGTTTATGCCTTTAGAAATGTTATTACTAATGTTTTCTAATTGGTTTATTACTTTTTAGGGACTTCTTATAACCACAATGCCCCCCAAGCGAACATTGTGGTCTGAAGATGACCTGGTGGCTGCAGTCCGAGCAGTACAGTGTGGACGGCTGAGCACGTACAAAGCTGCCGACAGGTACAAAGTGCCCAGAAGAACTATACGAAACCACCTCCAGACTGGCAGTTTAAAAAAAATCTTAGGTCGAAAACCTTTACTTAGTGACGAACAGGAGGCTGAGCTTGTGAGCAGAATTGTGAGGTTTGCTGCAATAGGATTACCTATGACACCACAGATTACCCACCGCTTAGTCTTCAAATTTTGCGAGCTGAATAAAATCAAGCATCCCTTCAATCAGCAAGATAAAGTTGCCGGGAAGGATTGGTTTAAGAAGTTCATGAAGAGACATCCGGGTATATCACTTAGAAAGGCTCAGTTTATGAACCCGGCCAGGGCTCAAAAGCTAAATAAAATTATCGTAGATGATCATTTCCAGAGATTAAACGAAGTTTATGAAAATTTGGATCTTAAAACTCATCCTGAGAAGATCTATAACATGGATGAGAAAGGATGCCGCCTAACGATTCATCACCAGCAGACGGTTCTGGCACAGAAGGGGGCCAAAAGAGTCCATTTACAGTCTTCGGAACACGCCGAAAGTGTTACCATTGCCGGTTGTGTCAATGCACTTGGTAATAGCATACCACCAATGATCATTTTTAAAGGCAAACGTTTGAAGCCTGAATTATACGACAATTTACCACCAGGATCATTAGTAGAAAAATCTGCAAAGGGTTATATGACTAATGAACTATTTAAAGAGTTTTTGAAGCACCTAGCCCGATACAAAAGTCCAGGAAGGTGCCTCTTAATATTTGACGGAGCAGCTTGTCACTTAGACCTATCCATCGTGGAAGTTGCAGATTCACTCGACATAGCATTGTACTGTTTACCCTCAAACACTACCCATGAGCTGCAACCACTTGACAAAGCTGTCTATCGATCATTTGAACACCACTGGGATGCCGAACTTTTATTATTCATGGAACAAAATCCTCACAAAAAGCTCACTAAGGCACGCTTCAATATTATACTTACAACTGTCTGGTCTAAATGCATGACACATAGTAACATTACAAGTGGTTTTAGAGCGACTGGTTTATATCCATTTAATCCACAGGCTATTCCGGAAACAGCATTTGCTCCATCTGTATTGACAGAAGTACCAGCTCCTGTGCCTGACGCTGTTGATGTAGAAAATTCGCCACCTCGCGTCTCATCCAAGCCAATGGCCCCCGTGACCCCTCAGCCATCGACATCAATGCAAGAACAAAGAATTGATCATACGCCAAAAATACCATCTGAAAGGTTTTACAGAATGGTTTACGGTAGTTCCAGTTCTGATGATGAGGATAATGTACCCCTCGCTCAAGTTAAAAGAACAGCATTTAAGCAGCTCATGCCTACACCAGCTAAAAACACTGAAAATACACCAACAGTTAGAAGAAAGGCCATCAATTATAGAGGAACTCCAGTCACCAAAGACCTATTTGATAAAAATAAAATAGAAAAAATGACCTCAAAAATAAAAAAGAGCAGAGATAATATTAGCACTAAAGAAAATAGAGAGAGTTGGTACTGTCACGGATGTAAGCAGGACCAACAGGCTGCTATGAGGATATGTTGTAAATGCAGCAAGTGGTACCATGAGGAGTGTGTTGGTTTGTCAGAGGAAGACGATGATTATTTTGAGTGTCCAGATTGCACCTAATCAATTTTTTTTTTTGTTATTTTTAAGTCTTTACTGTGATTATTGCATTATTATTATGTATGGATCTCAATAACCAAATATAATAACGTTATTTTGTTTCATCTTGTTGATTAAAGTCTTAGGCTTTATTATCCTACCATAGTTTAATAAGGCCCAAACACAGTATTTTTTAAAATGTTTCGTTTGACTACGTTTATGGCAGAAGTTGGCGTTTTTTGTTAATAATTGATAGTAATTGATATAAATGTTTAAGCAACATTAAAATTTATTAAATCGTATAAATAGTTTTTGATTTATTTCAATTTCCGCTTAGCTAGGCCTTATTGGCCGCACCTACCTTATTTTGAGTTTCGATCTTCTTTAGTAACTAGGTAAGTAACTGTGTTGTTATTTCATTTTACGTGATTATGTTACTTAGGTAATCGAGAATTCGAATAATGTCTAAAATAAGATCGTCACGATTAACGATCTGCTAACTCAAATAAAAAGCTTCAGCGATCCCTTAGCAGCAAATTTTTTTTGTTCCAACTGCATAAATAAATTAAACTATTTTCTAACTACTAACTCACAAAATAGCTATAAATTCTGTCAGAAAGAATTCTGTAATGGCCGCAATATATTTTAATTAGAGTGCCGTGCTCATGCAAAGCTTGATAAGGCTCTCCGAGTAACGATACGACGGCGGCTCACAAGTCCCTAGATTGCTGCTCGACACACTTTTATTTCACATAATAACATATTAGGACATTACCCCAAGCATGCGGAGAACCACGCTACGCTAAAACCTATCAAAAACACGAATACTATTTTAATTAACTTGGTAAGAAGTGTGTTGAAAGGGTCTACGCATGCCGTGGAGAAAACAAATATAGTTATATAAATTGGCAGGTTTGAGCCAATTATAGAGAACATGTTCTTACAGTATTATTAAAATTTGTGGAATTTCTTTAGAATTTAGATAATAGGAACAAGGCTTGTAGAGTTTTCTTGTCTGTGTTTTTTAAATTCGGAGCAGTCTTAAAAAGTTATTTTATAGTTATTATGTCAGCTTGTTATATTTTACTCCCTGTAAATACTGTAGGCTTCGTTGTTACTCTTCAAAATTGGATCTATGATGGTTTATTTCATCAAATAATTTAGAAAATAAGATTTTTTTTAAATGACTTACAACAAAAATCAAGTAATTATTATAAAAATAAGCAGTACTTTTCTGTTAGTCTGTATTACCGAAAGCGTAGAAAGGAAGATGCCTCTACTGTCATACATGTTCCCGTAGCTCAGAAGACATTTTGAATTTAATATGCATTATTATTATTCAACTTTATTTAAGCTTTTAAAATGCGATCCTCCAAACATAAAAAAAAAACATTTGAACAAACGTTGCATTTAACAGTTTCGTGGGATGACGTAGAGCTATGCACGTTTAGAGGGTAACCTCTTCAGCCCTATCATTCTCGACTCGGTGCCTGCAGTAATGAGGGTGTATATTCCCGAGGGAGGCCTTGCCCTCGTCCCTCCCTTGCAGCGTGCAGGCTTTTGAAGTTTTTATGCGTGTTTGAATACACTGGCTACGAATAATGGGTAAAGTTATGGGTGATTATTTTGTAATTATTTAGTGACGTTTAAAGTTATAATTTCCATATTAATTAATTATTAATTAAATGTTGAAACTGTTTATAACGCAGTCTTCTATATTAATACTATTTTTTATTCACATAAAAACTATTACTACATCAATTGATCGAAACTAACAAACAAATATTTTTTTGCAAATATTTTTTCAAAGACTATATTTTTATACAATAAGATATATTCTATATTGTATATGTTTATATAATAAAAATTCGGACTAGAAATTGTAGCCAAAATTTTTAAAAGTTTCTTAATTTTAGTATTAATTCGCAGGTACCATAAAATATTGCATACTGCCTTTGTGTACTATAAAATTAACATACACAGATCCATCATTAATATTTTGATTCCCATTGAATGCCTCAACCAAGAACGACAGAAAAAATGTATACGATCATATAAAACTAAATATCTCTATGATATTTAGTTCGACTTTAAATCGTAAAATGGTTTCATTCGTACATACATTTTCAAACTATATAACACTCATATTATTGCTTCTTATTTGCTTCAAAATAAAGCTGAAAAATGTATGTGTCTTCCGGAAAACACATAAGTTTATATAAATCAGCCCTGTATATATTTTTTAATTTTTATGTGTATGGTCTAGGCAATAGTTTCTTTGTGTGTCCTTTGTTTCTGGCGAAAATATGTTAGTTTAACAAGGATACATCACTGATATATCTGATTCACTGAAATTCAATCAAAATACAGTATTTTTTTAAAGAAAATATAACCGTTTGTGCTCCTGAGAATTATTATTTAGTTAAAGGTAGTTGAAGTTATTTCAACTTCAAACACCTTTTAACTCACAAAGCTCAAAATAAGATATACATTAAACTCGCTAGGGAGATGAAAATTACACAGTACAATAGGTGGTACCTACGAAAATTGCCGTTCTGGCCACTTAAAAAAAAAATAATTAAGATTAGCTATAAATACAAATTTCAAAACAATTGATTTCTAAATAATGAAATTCTTTTTTAAATCAGTCTTTTGTTTATTCATTAACGTTATGTTTTTATAAAACTATTTCTTTTTCCCTCAAGGATTCGTAAAAATTCGTAAAAATTCCGATGACCGACCCATACGAAACTGACAATACAAACGAACAAACAACTCGTTATTGGTTTATCCATTTTCATTCTGGAAATTTTGATCTAAAAAATATACCTTGTGGTCGTCTGAAAACTTCGGTCGACAATGTTGAGTTAAAGGCGATTGCAGAAGTTGATGATACTCAATCTACGGCTGAATTATCAGCCGCTTTCGACATTAGCATCCAAACAATACTGGTACATTAGAGTCAAATCGGCAAAGTTAAAAGCTTGACAAACGGTTGCCTCACGAACTTCATTAAATTAAACATGATTGCCAGCGCGACTTACGCGTCAACCTGCCTTGTGCTGCTGCGACGAAACATGGACTCTGTTTGACAAGCAAGCACTCAGCAAATTGGTTCAATCTTGTTTCCGCACCTAACCAATGCCCTAAACGAAAGTAACCCCTAGAAAAGTGGTGGTCACTGTTTGGTGGCCTAGCGCTGGTGTTATTCATTACAGCTTCTTACTAAACGGGATGAGCATCATTGTACTGTGAAAAACTGAACTCAATGATGGAGAAATTCGCACATCTGCAACCAACTTTGATCAATCAATCATCCTCGCTGCTCTTGCACGACAACGTGCGAACCCGTATTGCACAACACACGGTCTACAAGGTATAAGATCTTGGAAGTTCTCTGCCTCCGCCGTACTCACCAGATCTCCCTTTCAGCTGATTCCTTCAAAATGGCATCGATAAACAGCCACTGTGCAGGCAAAGATGCATTGATTACATGGACGATTGTAGTAACATCGTACAAAACGAGAATTTTATAATTTTAGGCAATGTTTTTACGTTTTTCTTGTTGTTTTTAACGTGTCGATCATTTAGAATAATTACTTAAAACAAACTAATGAAAAGAAGTTAATACGACAAAATTCGGTTTAATGACATTATCCAGGTCTCCTCAACAATATTTGTTTTACTGTAGAAGCAGCTTGCTTAATGTAAAAAACAAAACGTCCTAATCTTCAAACTCCAATTCGTTTTGACGTCAAATAAGCAATTGAATTTGGGATCATTATATCAGAACTACAGACACTCATGAATTTTATGTAAATGCCAATACAAGGCTTCAACGATTCTGTATTTGCAAAACAAAGGTCAACGAACGACCGTGTGAAAGAAACCCTTCGTCGGAACTTTTCACGATAACAAAAAGAAAACAAACAATTAAATAAAAACCATTCAAAACAATGCCAACACGTGACCACCTAGTGAAAGGGTTGTCACGTGTTGGCATTATTTTGATGGTTTTTAATTTTTTCATAAAAAAATTATTTTTAGCGCACATTTCATTAAACAATTCCTCCTCGATGTTGGCTGTATTCAATTAATCGCTTTTGTTGACAGCTTCAAAATATTAGTAAAAAGTGAAGCAAATATTTTATAAAGAATCAGCGTGGAAATCACTTCTGAAAAGCGCTAGTTTATATAAGTTCTAAAGCTTTAAATGCTAACAATAAAAAATGCTATTGAAACTTTATTCTAATGACTTGACATCAACATGTTATCAGGTGAACTGTAAGCTGCATTTATTATAGCTACGAAGTAAATATTTTACTACTGAACTTTTCTCGAAGTTGCCAGCTATTAAAGGCAATGGAACCGTTCTAATGATTATCAGGCCATCCATTGCAATGATTTTATTTTTAGGACTGGTTCTTTTTTTGCAGGAATAGACTGCTGGGCTTTTATTTTTCATTTATTATGTTAAAGAAAGTTGTGAATTTTTTTGAAAATATTTAAAAAAAGGATTAACTCTGTACACAATGTTGTATTATTCGCCAGTGAAGATATAACCTTAACCAATGTGTTATTTTTTTGTAGCTGAGTTTGAAAATATTGAGATCTTAGCTGATTCTTCTAAGACCTCACTGAATCTTTCTAATATGTATACACATGTGAGTAGGCAACCTACCTTTATAAGTGGGAGAAAATATTCAAGTTTGACCTATGCGCCAGAAAAAATACAAAACTGAAGAAGTTAAAAACTGAACAAAACCTATAAAATCTGAAATTGTAATAGAATCTTTATCCTCACAAGCAAAACGCAACGCCCCAGTCGAACTTTCTTACAGTGTCTGGCCCACCGTGGTGTGGTGTTTAGCTGCCGTTTCCGGAACTAAATACAAAGATATAATCTATATGAATCATTACTTACGATTTATCACACCGAACATCATTGTTTTGACAAGCACCATTAGTATAGTACGGCAGTGTGAAATGCGTTTTGAGTAGGATAGAAACGTTACTGAACTGATTATTTTTAAGTTAATTTTAGAACTGATACCTAATCCCCAGACAAGCACACCAACTGAATGGACCAAAAATAAACAGAGTGTGTGTCATGGATGACAATTTAGCGAATCATACATATATAAATATCAACAACCCGAGAACAAACATCTGTGTTCATCACACAAATTAATGCCCCAGCCAATACTCGAAACTGGGGCCTCCGACGAAAATCTACGCTACTCGGCCGTCAAAAATTTAAATTATATAGATATTTTTTAATTTAATTTTATTATTATTACTATTATTATCCTAGTGCAGTAGGTTGGTGAAGAAAAAAAACTTTAAACATTGATATGGCTATGATGATGACGTTAAACGCACGAGTGAAGAAAAAGTTAAATGCTGACTAAAATTATCCTGTTAGGCCAACGTGTGCGGACCTGAAGTTACAATTTAAAGCGGAGGTAGCCAGTTAGTAAATTTTTTAAATTAAAATTTCAATTAGTCCACTTGGGATAAATATAAAAAATTTTAGTAGCGTTTTTACTGACCAGCATGTTAAGGAAAGTGCTTCTTTTTTTAAACTCATCCTGATAAATAAATTATTTGCTAACTACTCAAAATGAAAACAAAACATACTTAAATGTATATCCTCCCGACTGTATAGGGCTTGTCAAGAAGTACACCTCATGGTATAGACGACAACCCCTCCTCTTACACCAAAAAATACGGGTTCGAATTTGTCTGATAAAAATAGCTGTTTTATTTTTGTTCTGGGTTTGAAACTTTTGTTTACCGTACGTTCATACAGCTGGTAGATTTTTATACGGATATTAGATGGATTTTATTTTTAAAAGAAAGTTTGTTACCAATGATATATGACTGAATTAGAAAACAGGCTAATACTGTAATGCCACATCAAAAAAATAATATTATCGCTTATGCACATATTTTTATTTATTTGAAATTGTACTCACCCTTTATCAAATATCACAATTTTTGAATATTCCAGCATAATTTGTTTTCTGCTTGTAATTCTGTATTTGTAATTCTGCACGATAAAGCCTGATTTTTTTTATAATTTACGATTTCTTAACCCAGCATCCCACCTCTATAAGAACAAGCACTATCTGGGTTCTTAATAGCTGTCTGATTTCGATTAAACCACATGATCAACGATCTATCAATCAAATCAAACAAAGAAACTTACAAATAACTATCCCTAAAATTGATAACCTCTTATTACCGAGCACAAAGTAGGCATTACCCGTGATAGATAGTCCGGTGCGCGGGGGCCTACTCTGTGTTGCAATGTACGAAGCTTTGGGACTGACTGCAGGCGCGAGTTTAGACTGATTTTCATATTAAGCTTTCTTGGATTTGAGGCACCTAGAATTTAAGAGGATATTTAAAAGCTTTTATAAAAAATTCGGTTTCTTGTGTTCCGAGTAGTTTGTGAATGCACATTTCTTGGTTATCAGCAAGTTATCTGACTACTAAGTTACTGTTAAAAATATATGAAAAATAAGATTATTTTATCAATTTTATTTGGATTATATTGTTGTTTTTTTTTTTGTTTTTATTATTTCCTTAAAAAGTGCAGTAATATTCCATGACCTGTAAATTAATGCATGAAGAGACTAGTTAATTTAGTTGGCAATAGTTGGCCTGTCGAATACTTACCTAATCTACAAGGAATATTTAAATTAAATCTTGATTGAAACAGTAACAGACAAAGCTCGTTAATTTTTATGGTCTCTATATTTAATTAAAACAGTAATACATTTCAACATGTAAGTTTTTCTTAACATAAAACATATCACTCACACGAGCCATAACTTAAAACTGTTCACTTAACCCTTCAAAAATAACTCACAATTTACAAATGAAAATTCCTCGATACACGCATTTACATACACCCAGAGTAGCACCCCAGATCTCTTTTCAAAAACCAATAAGTAGCGGAATTCTTCCTCAAGCCCATACCAGTGTATACTTTATCCACACCCTCTTCATTTGTCAAATCAACAGAAATATATGCCTGAATACGAACAGATTGATGGAGCCTCCAAGATTGAATTACATCGTGGTGTAACCTGACGAGGGTTTGAGATCTACCATGAGAGTAAAGCTTCAGTTGAAATTGTTATTAGGCGTTACTGAGGGAAAAGTGAAAAATTTTCCTTGTAAGAATAGTATTATTAATAGTTGGAATTATTTTGCAATCCTTGATTTTCAAAGTTAAGTTTAGTCTAGTTAAGAATGGTAAAATAATTATGTGTCGTTTAACAGGCAAGCTTCCAAAACACGCCTCTCTATAACCGATCAGAAAGTTTTGAGAAATAAAAATGTTACCTAAAGATATATCTATACCACAGACAGACATATAAAAATATACCTATAGATATACAGATTTTTTTATTACATATTTTCTAACTCTCCGCCAGCGTCTGTACAAAGTTTAATGCGTCTAATCCAATTTTCAAATTACATCTTTCAGCCTGCAACAAGTACTTCCTCAACGGCCCTCTCGAACAAAGTGAGCGATGAAAATCTTGTCAGGCTTCTGTATCCCCTTGAGCTGGTTTTTAATTTTAAGGAGCAAGACGAAGTCACACTTGGCCAAATCAGGGCTGTAAGGCGGATGACCCAAAAGTTTTAGCGCTGTGGTGTTAAGGAAGTTAATAATAATAATAATAATAATACTCTTTATTGCACACCATAAAAATACAAAAAAAATTTGCAAAAGCAGGAAATAAAAACAAAGAAGCTTATACAGAATGTACAAAAGGTGGCCTCATCACTACATAATGATTTCTTTCAGACAACCTTAGGTATGACATAGGAAACCTTGCACTAGGGTGTAACAGAATATAAGTATAAACATGACGCTTATAATAGTATATAATAATATAAATATGCAATAGAATATAAATACAAATATTTAAATACATACACACATCTACATACATACATATGGATAATATATAACATTGATTAAGGTGATATTTGATGCTAGAAGTCTTCTTTTATAGTCTACTAGAATTTCTATCCTTTAGAAAGATAATATTCTTTAACCATCTTTTTAAAAGAATATACAGTTTGAGCTGATTTAATCTTAAACGGGAGCTCATTCCATAGCGATACATGTGCACCGTGAATGATATACTGAAGTGTGATGTGGTATGTGGTGGCGTAGCTAATAGCAAATTATTAGACGAACGCAGTTGTCTTTCGTGGGTACTGTGTAGAAAATGGAATCTGGATTTCAAGTATTGTGGAGTATTCGGGTTGAACAGTATCCGATACAGCAGACAGAGGAAATGGGTATCCCGGCGAAGGCGAATAGGAAACCACTTGAGCTTAGTGCGGTATTCTGAGACGTGGTCATATTTGCGTAAACCAAATATGAACCTTATACATAAGTTTTGAAGGCGCTCAAGCTAATTAATTTGATCTTCAGTAAGGTCCAGATAGGTCGTAATCAACAATAGGCAGGAAAAGGGAATGTGCGATAGAAATTTTAGTAAGTACGGGCAAGAAATTTCGCAGACGTTTTAAAGTGTTTGTGGCTGCAAACATCTTCCTATTCATAGCGTCAACTTGTGCTTTCCACGAAAACTGTGTATCGAATAGCACACCAAGATTTTTCACGGTTTGCTTAATTCATTTATTTGATTTAAGAGTTTTGGACTACCTATTATTATAGCTTCAGTTTTTTTGGGATTTACAATTAAACCATGTTCGTTGCTCCAGGTACGTATTATATCAAGGTCATCATTGACAATGTTGATGGCCTCATGTAAGTCCCCTACTTTCGACTGCGTATAAATTTGGAGATCGTCTGCATACATGTGATAGGAAAGAGTTAAATTATTAGATATTGAATTGATAAATACTGAAAAGAGGAGTGGGGACAACACACCACCTTGCGGAACGCCAGCCTCGATGTTAGCCCACGTTGACAAAATTTCCATCATAAGCTTACGTTGTCGGAGTCCACACAAGTAAGTTTGAAACCAATCAACCACTGATGGAGATACATTAAGAGAGCGCAGTTGCTGTAACAAGATGGTATAGTCGACAGTGTTAAAGGCGTTGCTAAAATCGAACAGAGTCAAGATAGTGAGTCTCTTAGATTCCATTCCTAAGCGAATATCATCTGCTAATTTTACCAATGCCGTAACAGTGCTGTGACCAGGTCTAAAGCCAGATTGGAGAGGGTTGAGTAAACTGATTCAGTTGGTCATGGACAAGGCGCTCTAAAACTTTTGATAGGAATGGAAGAATGGAGATAGGTCTGAAGTCTTGGGGGTTTCGGGGACAGTCTTTTTGGGAAGTGGCATTACATGGGCATCTTTCCATATGGTAGGGAATTGTTTAAAGAAAATTGAGCTGTTGAGGATAAATGTTATAATGGGGAGAAGGATACAAGAAGGATAGTTATCATTTTGCGGCTAACATTGTCAGACCCTACAGCGTTTGAGTCGATGGAGTTTATAGCTCTCTTAACGTCACATTCAGAGATATGATTGAAATGAAATTCTTGGTAGGTAGGTGTTGTTAAAGAAGAAAGGTGTTGTAAAGTTTTGGATTTATAACTGGCATCCATTACTCCAGAAGAAATAAAATTGGAGTTAAGGGAGTTGAGATCGAAGTGATCAGGTATTGATGATGTTTTGTTTTTACCGACACCTATGGACTTGAGTAAATTCTAGACATTTGCTTGAGTCCCCTTTGAAACCGAGTTGTGGATATGGCGTCGTTGTGCATTCCTACACATGGTATTGCAGCGATTTCGAAGCAGGCGATATTCTTTATGGTTTTCGTCCGTGAGATGATGCTTGATTTTGTTGCGGGCACTTAACCATCATAGATTTGATGTCTTCATTAAGCCGTGGAGCAGGGAGATGTTTGACTTTGACCGGCCGAACTGGGGCATGACGATCATAAAGCTGTAGGAAGAGATTGTTGAATGTAGCAATTTGTGAGTCAATGGAGTCGGCATTTATGACCTCAGACCAGTCGACTTCCTGTGCATCACGCAATAAGTTATCCAAGATAATCCCACCAAAATTCCTTTGCAGAAGAATTTTAGGCTTAGCCTTTGGGGGCTTTTGGGAGCTTAATCCTATAAAAAAGGAATACTTAATTGTGGTAGGAAAAAGCTTTAGCCTCTAATTGCCCATGATGGGCAACATGATCTAAAGATGAGACTATCATTAAATCTAATCTTGAAGGAGAAGAATTAGGAAAAAAATGCGTCGCAGACGTCGGCAGGATATTTAAATTATATCCATTGATCACTGAAAGTAATTTACTGGCTCGAGAGTCATTTATTAATAGGCAGGTGTTGAAATCCCCTATTATAATAATAGGTCTTTACCTATGAAACTGCCGTTTTGCCGCACTGGCCATTTCAAATGAAAATATTTATTTTTTTGACTGATAATTCTAATTTCAAATTAATTTTATTTGACAAACATGGAATTCTTTTTCTAAAATCGTCATTTGTTTAATAGTAAGTGTTTTGTTTTCAACGCATTCGAACATTTTTCGTCATAATGGAAAAGTTAAAAATTCGAGTAATTATGGAGTATGAGTACCGTCGTGGCAGCAAAGCGGCACAAGCGGCACGCAACATCAACGACGTTTACGGAGCGAACACTACAAACGAACGCACCACCCGTTATTGGTTTACCCGCTTCCGTACTGGAAATTTTGACCTGAAAAATGAACCCCGTGGTCGTCCGAAAACTTTGGTCGACAATGACGAATTAAAGGCAATTGTGGAAGCTGATGAAACTCAATCCATGGCTGAATTAGCAGCAGCTTTCGACGTTAGCATCAAAACAATATTGGTCCATTTGCGTCAAATTGGCAAGGTAAAAAAGCTTGACAAATGGGTAGCCCACGAACTCAATGACCGCCAGCGCGAACTACGCGTGGAGACGTGCCTTGCACTGCTCAGCAGGCATACAAATGAAGGAATTCTGAACCGCATTGTTACTTGTGACGAGAAATGGATCCTGTTTGACAATCGTAAGCGCTCAGCAAGTTGGTTGGACCCTGGTTCAGCACCCAAACAATGCCCTAAACGAAAACTTACCCCTAGAAAAGTGATGGTCACTGTTTGGTGGTCTAACGCGGGTGTAATTCATCACAGCTTCTTGCCAAACGGGACAAGCATTACTGCAGATGTGTACTGTGAAGAACTGAACACAATGATGGAGAAGCTCGCACGTCTCCAACCAGCTGTGGTCAATCGTTCGGCTCCACTGCTCCTGCACGACAACGCGCGACCTCATACTGCACAGCAGACGGTCTCCAAGCTACAAGAGTTGGGGTTGGAAGTTCTCCGTCATCCGCCGTACTCACCAGACCTTGCGCCTACAGACTTCTACTTTTTCCAGAATTTGGATAACTTCTTGGCGGGAAAAAAATTCAATACCCGAGAGGCAGTACAAAATGCCTTTGAAGAATTTGTTGCCTCCCGTCCAGCTGATTTCTTCAAGAAAGGCATCAATAAGCTACCAATGCGTTGGCAAAGATGCATTGATTGCATGGGTGATTATTTTGATTAATAGAAATAAAAAATATATTAAAAAATTACGCTTCATTTATTTCGTGAAAAACGGCAATTTCATAGGTAAAGACCTAATAGTATGGCTAGTAAAAAATAATTGCACGAAAATGTTTACGACGTAGATCCATTTTTCTATGACATACAATAGTTTTATAATGCTGGCAATTTAGAACCTATATATTTTTACCCTTACATAATCGAATTTTCAAAATAAATTATAACTCGCCAGTTCCAAACATAAAACTTTTTTTCGAAAAACTTTTTGAGTGGCCTGGTATATTTTATAAATTGTGTAATCCAATAAAATTATTAGTGGGTGAAGAGTTTATAAATAAATCTTATATAATATCAAAGAAGTTCTACGCTTACCATAATACTCATACCATGCATTTAGACCGGCTTAAATTAAACTCAAAATTAGCCGTTCAGTCAGTTAAATATGTCCCTCCATCACTGTCAATATCTATTGAATTTACAGTGTGGGATATCGTTGCACAGAGCTCTCGAGACGACCAGCCTGCACCGCCGCTCACCGCGTACTGAAGCGCGCGCGCTGCTTGCGGGTCCTATTTATAATTTCGTGCATTATCCACGCAAAACATTTTAGTATGAACATTTCTCCCGAGTTGTGATTGGCCAGCGAAGTAAGACATACACTATGTTGTATGTCTTACTTCGCTGCCTTATACTACCAGTATGCGGCGAGCGGCGGTGCAGGCTGGTCGTCTCTTTGCAAATTTGAACTCAGGGCCGCACTAGTGGCCTTAAAATCTTAAAAAATATTGTATTTAAATGTTTGGATGTGCTTAAAGGCTTTTGGACTAACCATGTGCAGTTTCATGTTGCCGGGACGTCGTAAAGAGACAAAGAGGTGCCCAACTCCTTTTTTGGTAGGTATTTGGGCGGTAATTGAACTGCATCGGATGTCCCAACGACATGCGACGGTGCAGTTTTCAACTTTGTATTGTAGAATCTCGATTTGTGTACAAAGAAACTCAAGTCTTATCTCCGTGCTTCCGATGGCTCACGCGGATTTCGTCGCACCGACATGTGGTGCAGTGGGCCTACGTAGTGTGTGACATTGACCAAAATGTTTTGGGGCACATTTTCTTGAATACCTCTACTCTACAGTTAACCAACTTTTGATCAATTAACTAAATAAAAACTGAAAAAAGGAAATCCACCTGAATGTTAGAAGTTAGATTCTTAGTCAACATATATGTCGCATCGAGGGTGGCCGAGGTGCGAAGCATTGGGTCTTCCTCACGAGCCGACATAATTTTTGATGAACGTGGGCACTGTGTGGGTACTCGAACGAAATACGGTTATAACTTTCACTGACTTTATTTAAAGTAACGATTTATTATTAAAACAGAAACCGACACGTGCATTGGTACTGAGCGTCTGCCAAGACTGTCCGAACTAGACTGAGCTGACGCTCGGTCTCTGTGCGTCTTCGCTGCATCCCCTCTACCGACGATCGTGTCCAAGCGGTGGGGCGCGCTTGCGTTTCTAATCACATGATGTTTAGTTGTGACTTGAATTGATAGATGGCGCTGTACGTTGTACGGTAGCGACATCTATCGGCGACACGGCCATCCCTGACTAGCACCCGTCCTCGGGTGTAGTACCTATGGACAAAATACACTCCGAGAGTAAAAATTGCTCGGCTATCCTGCCAATAAGACTAAGTGACTCATTTTCACTGCAGTTTATTTCCACTAAATCTACGCACATACAATAACCAACTGTCATTATTTACAATGCCCTGTCATTAGGGTTTTTTACACAGTGCTTCCTGCACAACAAGTAATTGGAAGAGATACGGACAAGGTAATCAACGGAAAACTATTTCCACAAATCTGAATCTAATTTCAAAGGCAATGCGTACTCAACTCATCAAAAACTTTCGTCACAATCTGTGCACCAACACAGATCAGAATCGCACCAACGATTCTTTTCATACTCACTGTCACACGTGCTACAACACATGAGACACTCTGTGCACCAACACAGACCAGAATCGCACCAACGATTCTCAAAACATCTTGCGCAAAATGTGCTACAACACATAAAGCGCTCTGTGCCCCAACACAGACCAGAATCGCACCAACGATTCTCATAGACCCATCGCCACATGTCACTCATGAGGTGCGGTCAAAAGTTAATAGACCCATCGCCACATGTTACTCATGAGGTGCGGTCAAAAGTTAATAGACCCATCGCCACATGGTACTCATGAGGTGCGGTCAAAATTTAATAGACCCATCGCCACATGGTACTCATGAGGTGCGGTCAAGAGTTTCGAGTATGAGTACACACGCCATTCTTAATCGGATCTGGTTTCACTACCACTGTCATCAACTATGACATCTAACTCTCGAGGCACTTGGTGATCGGGGATCTTTCTCACACGGTCATGGGGGTACTCGTACATTCGCTTAGAGTCAAGCGCCTTAATTAGGTATCTATCCCCGTCTAATACCTCAATAATCTTAAATGGGCCTTTGAATTTGGGATCTAATTTAGTCTGATTCCTTTCCTCATTTTCAATCAGAACATAATCATTAATGGCTAACTTAGACACTTTGGCCTTATTTTGGTCAAAACGATTCTTATCGTACTTTGACATTTTCTCAATGTTATGTGTCGCGTGCTCTCTAGTCTCGTCTAAATTAATGTCAACCTCATCATCATCAGCGGTCACTAAACTAAGCGGACGTGCTACCCTTCCTATCATCAACTCGAGAGGGCTGGATTTAGTCACCCTATTAATAGTAGAGTTCATGGCCAGCTGAACTTCTCCTAATGCATCCTGCCAAGAGTGATCACGACTAGTCTCTACAGCTGTCAACATGCTCTTGAGGGTACTCATTACTCTCTCGACTTGACCGTTTGCACGACTGCCTCCAGTAGCTATTAAGTGCAACTCGATGTTGTTAGTAGCGCAGAAACTAGAGAAGTAAGAAGAAGATATATAACTAGAGAAGTCTTTGCTCGCGAAACAACGACCCTGGTTTGCTATTATGCGTTTTGGAGCACCAAACAAAGCTACACAAAACTTAATAGCACAAATACTGCTGTTCGTGTCAATATTGAGTGAGTGACGAAGTAAAACAAATTTGGTGAATGCATCTATGATGACGAACACGTATTCTTTGATGTCGTTCTTGCCCGACAGTTTACCAGAAGCATCCACATGGATGGTATGCCATGGGATATTAAATTTGGGAATTGGGTGAAGTTCTGCCTGAACTTTGCCCGAGTGAGGCTTGGCTACCTTACAAGTGACACAATTATCCACAAATTTCCTCACGTATTTGGACATGCCTTCAAACCAGTAGTGCTCATAGATCTTTTCGAGAGTTTTCTCCCATCCCAAATGCATAACTGACTCATGGATATTATTGATCACGGACCACCTGAGCGCTCTTGGTACGATAGGCAGACGTACGATAGGCAGACATCTGGTACGACCGTTACGCTGAATCTTACGAAACAGAATGTTTTTGCGTATTTCGTAGGTTTTGCGAGTTTCCTCAGGAAAAACTTCGTTACGAAGATCAGACACAATCTTGCTGATCTCTTCGTCCTTTTCCTGTTCAGCTTGCAACCAGTTACTAGAAAGCTCAGCTAAATCGATACGCTTCTGTTCCACACGAGAGATAGCTACATTAGAAGTAGAAAGAGGATTTCTAGAAAGGAAATCTACGTGACCCATCCTACTGCCTTCGCGATAAACAATGTCGAACTCAAATGACTGCATGTAAGCCCACCAACGATGAACTCTTGGAGACAAGTCAGTTTTATTTTTGGAGGCTTTGACAGCACTGCAGTGTGTCACCACCGTAAACTTACGACCTAGCAAATAATGCCTGAAATGCTTTATTGCGTTAATGACAGCTAAAGTCTCCAACTCGAATGAATGATACTTCGATTCGGCTGGGGACGTACGACGACTGTAATAAGCAACCACGTGTTGTTTCCCATTAATCTTTTGAATAAAAATTGCTCCATATCCTTCAGCACTAGCATCGGTATGTAACTCGATAGCATGAGCAGGGTCAAAAATTCTTAGAACTGGCTCACTGGTTAAATGGGAAATTATTTTTTGACGAATGGCCTCATGACTGGGTTCCCAGCCAATGGACCTATTCTTACTACTCGTTAAAAGAAACAAAGGAGCCATTATTTTTGAAAATTGTGGCACAAATTGTCTAAAATAAGTGGCCAGACCTATGAACTGTTTCAGCTGAGTGATGGTTTTAGGTGGCGGAAGTTTGGACAAAGCTAGAATTTTATTTGGGTTGGGTCTAATTTGGCCATTTTCTACAACAAACCCTAAATATTCAACGCGGCGTTTAAGGAATGAACACTTAGCGAAATTCAAGGAAAAACCAGCCTTTGTTAATTTATTGAGTACAGTACGAAGACGCACTAAACTCTCTTCTACAGATGACCCTATCACCAAAATGTCATCAACGTATGTTACAGCATATGCAATGTCACCTAGTGCTTTCATAACAGCCCGCTGATATACTGAGCTTGCATTCTTCAAACCGAACGGCATGGTCAAATATTCCCACTGACCATCAGGTGTCACGAATGCAGTTCGCTCTATTGATTCAGGATGGACTGGGATCTGATGATAGCCTGATAACATGTCAAGAGACGTGAACCATGTAGCACCACCTAGCCTAGAGACAAGATCCTCTATCAACGGCAGTGGAAACCTATCCGATACAGTGTTGTCATTCAGTTCCCTATAGTCGACACACATGCGATCTGAACCATCCTTCTTTTTAACGAGCAACACTGGACTGGAAAAAGGCGAACAGCTCGGCCTAATTATACCGGCTTCCTCTAATTCCCGAACTTTAGTAGTAACAACTTCGCGTTCACTAGCGCTTAGCCTATGAGGGCGACGATTGACTGTACGATTAGGGTCTATTAGTCGAATTTGCAACTGTCCTGTTGTAACGCGGGATCTAGAAACACCACTAGAAAATGACGATGAATATTCTGACAGAAGAGCACTCAATTGGGAATGAAATTCCGTCGGAATGTCGGTATTAACATTATCAAAATCAATTTGAAAAGAAGAACCACTTTTGAGCTTTCTTGAAACGTCACATAATTTAACGATTTTTTTACGACACAAAACAACACTTTCAGACGTCATACTAACGTTAAACCCCTGATCTAAAATCTCACGACCAATTAAAATATCATTTTTAAGACAAATATCCGGTACAACATGAAATAAAATCTCTAATCGTAAATTGTTTATCATAACCTCAGATAAAATTTGTAAGGTACTTTGCACACTACCGTGACCGATTCCCGTTAAATTTACTATGTTGTTTACACGTTTGCCACTAAACTTTGACGCAACATTATCCTTCGCTAGAGAGCATTCGGCACCAGAATCATAATAAAATGGAAATGACTCACCAGAGTTCATCAACACACCACTAGGATTGCTGACGTAGCAAACGTCAACGCGTCGCTCGCTGCTCGCTGCTGGTGCAGTAGCTGCCGCTGAACTGCTCGGAACACCTGTGCCGTTGCCTCCTCCATTGCTTTGTGGACATTTAGAAGCAAAATGTCCGCCGTTGCCGCATCGAAAACAGATGACATCTGGACGCTGCTTCGATCCCGTAGAAGTTGATGCAGAGGTCGCAGAATAGGCTGCCTTGCCCTTCACTTCACCCCTTGATCGACAGTCAGCCGCTCTGTGACCTGGTTTACCGCAGTTGTGACACTTCAAAGTTGACGGCTGAAACTTCGGTCGCTTGATACCTGGTGCAGCCTCGGTTGTGTTACCAATGGAAGCTTTCCTTTTTAAAAATGAGAACGCTTGATGTTCACACTGAAGCTTGCTCCTGTTGCTGACATCGGTAGTAAAAGTCAGTCTTTGAATGCGTCCATCAAATTGTGCCATGTGCAGCGTGACGTGAGTGTAGAAAGCAAACGGGCAGCGTAAGCAGCATAGCATTCACGTTCCTTAGGCTTGCTACTCATCAGTTTGACAAGCGTAGCGGCTGGTGTGTCCACGCAGTCGTAACGGGATAAAAACAGGCTTTTAAAGTCACACCATGTCATCCCCGCAAACGACACTTGCGCCAGCCAACGTGAAGCACTTCCTTTCAGGGCCTTGCTTAAGGTGATGATAAGCGCACTTCCCTGAAGCGGAACTTCCGATAAGCACAGATCCGCTGTAGTGCATCAAGCACGTGCGTCTGCATCCGGCTTATCTGGGTCGAATTCAGGCAAAGAAATATGCTTGGTACTTGCTGGACCCCTGACGGCTTCTATGAGGGACATCATGTTCTGGTTTTGGGCGGCCAACAACGTACGAAGCAAATTCTCGTCACAGCGTGACGTCATCGCTCCATTCTCCATATTTTCTTCAGCTCAAGTGTATCCCACTTCTGATGTAGCATCGAGGGTGGCCGAGGTGCGAAGCATTGGGTCTTCCTCACGAGCCGACATAATTTTTGATGAACGTGGGCACTGTGTGGGTACTCGAACGAAATACGGTTATAACTTTCACTGACTTTATTTAAAGTAACGATTTATTATTAAAACAGAAACCGACACGTGCATTGGTACTGAGCGTCTGCCAAGACTGTCCGAACTAGACTGAGCTGACGCTCGGTCTCTGTGCGTCTTCGCTGCATCCCCTCTACCGACGATCGTGTCCAAGCGGTGGGGCGCGCTTGCGTTTCTAATCACATGATGTTTAGTTGTGACTTGAATTTATAGATGGCGCTGTACGTTGTACGGTAGCGACATCTATCGGCGACATATATATCTAATTTATGTAAACACCATTTCAAACCCGCTCTGCGTCCGTTCCTGATCAGACGTACCGTGGTCGTTCCCACCTTCATTTCGTTTCCGTACGAATTGAGCGCAGCCATTGTGTGCTACTTACGTCATTTTCACGACGTTCACACGCATAGAGACCCGCTCTGCGTCCGATCCCTATCGGAATTAACTTGTTCGTTCCACACTCAGTTTATCCCCTTAAGAATTTAGCAGCAGCCGCCTATGCGGTCGCTCCCCCAATTGTTTTTTTCAAAGCAGCCCAACTTTGCCACTAGTTTACGTCGTGAAGCCACCCAGTCTATGCTCGGTTTTTGTTGCCAATTTATTTGACAACACACTCTGTGTTGGACCCCAGGCTGAGTAGGTGGCAACCTAACGGTGACAACGAAACCTGCTAGCATTGGCTTCTCACTGGTAGGTAAATAGAGTACCACACTTACGCTCTCTCCGAGGAGCGTAAGATCCACGTGGTCATAAGGGGCGTCCTGTTCGAGCAAGCAAACGAAGACAACCTGGAGGACCTCAAATCGCAGGGCTTCCCGGCTGAAGCGGTGCATAAAATGCACAGTAACAGGGGCAAGCGTTTCTTTCTTGCCCTCGTCAACCTTTCCAACGATCCTTAATTGAAAGAGATCTTAAGAGAGTCATGCACCATCTGCAACCTCTCAAATATCTCCTTCGAGCCCCCGAATCGCCACGGTCACCCAGGGCAATGCCACCGCTGCCAACTTTACGGTCACGTAGCGGTTAATTGCTCAGCCCCTCCCAGATGCGTCTAGTGCCTCACTCCTCACATCACTAAGGAGAGCAAAGGCACTCCCAAATCGACCCCGCCTCCTGCTTGTGTGTTGTGCGGCCCATCCGTCCACACAGCTAACTACAGGGGTTGTCTTGGTGCTCCTCGCTCCTTCGCTAAGAGGGTCGCACCTAAGCCGGCGCCGCCACTCACTCCTGCTCACTTCCCGCCACTGCGCAGACTAGCTCCTCAGCCAGCCCAAGCCGACTCCAGCTAACACCTCGAGGCAGCGTCCGTCTGCACCTTCCCACCCAGTCCCAGCTCACGTAGCTCCCGCAGGCTCACCTTAGTCGTCGCTGGCTGGGGATATGACGACCATGTTTGGCGTATTTCAAAACGTCGACATTAGGAAAATTGCCGTTATGGCACGCAAATTGCGAGTCTCCTACTCTCCTCAAGAGCGTCTCTTAGCCCTAGCTGAACACCACTCTCTTCTCAGTTCATTATAAATACCATAATGAACAGATCTATAAACACGGCGACCGGTCGTATTAAGCCCAGGAGCCTATCCCTAGTCTCTATTAACGTCCGCAGCCTTCATACCAACCTTCCTGAGCTCAAACTTCTCCTTCAGAACAATGAACCAGGCGTACTGCTCCTGACGGTCACGGCAGCACTGCCATTTACTACAAGAGAGGTTTCCACTACTCTCCTCTTCCCACGTCTCCTCTCATCAACACTGTGTGTAGGCTGGTTAGGCTGGTAATTTTCACCCTCGGCCAATCAGGTATTATGGTCGGGGACTTCAACTCCAAACAAACTGACTGGGCATACCTATCGACCAACACCAGCGGAATCGTACTCCTAAACATCACAGAGTCACTTGACTTAGACGTCATATCCCCAGTCACTCCCACTCATTATCCAGACAACATTCAGCCCTAGTCAAAGGTCTATCGAATCGCTCGATGACCTAGGCTCGTATCACCGCCCAGTCTTACTTGTATTAGTGGTACTAGGGCCTCCTAACAACAGCGCCCCCTGTCCTAAGACCTATGCCAACTGGCAAGGCTTTAAAGAGACCCTAGCTCCGGCCATGGAAGCCCTGAACTGACCACTCGCGATCTCATCCGATACCTCGGTAGCATGGATAAAATAGACGTGATAGCCGATTCCCTCACTGATGCTATCAACTCAGCCATCAACGACAACGTAAAGGTAGCTAAGCAAGGCAAACCCGCGCAACCTTATTAAAGCTAAGAACGCGGCCCTCCGGAGAGCCAAGCTCTATCCCACGCCCGCCTATAGATTAGCTGCGAATCAATGTCATGGAGAATATTTCCCCATCCCACTTAGTGTACTATAGGATGGCGCGAGCCTTACGCATAGACGCCACCACTCACACCCCTCCTCTCACTCGTCCCAACCACACTACCGCCTTCGAAGACAAAGAGAAAGCCGAATGCTTCGCAGACAGAATTGCCTCACAAGGCTGGCCCAGCACCCAGTCCGAGACCCTTCTATCATCTAGGCGGTGGAGGATGAAATACTCCGCAGGGACTGTCTCCCTCATCACGGCCGACCCCGTCTCAGTGTCTAATGACGAAATCTCTCTTCTCATTAGAAGTAAAAAAAATCCAAAAAGGCTCCGTTTGCGGATGGAATTTCCAACCATGAACTTAAGCACCTGCCAGAGCAGGTGCTAGCGATCATCTTCAATGCCTGCTTCGACCTTAGCTACCTTCCAAAAGCTTGGAAAGATGCTACATTCATAGGCATTCCCAAGCCGGGTAAACCTCTGAACATCCCGGCTAACCACAGACCCATCAGCTTCCTCAAGGCCATACCTAAACTTCTCAAGATAGTCATACTCTCTCAAATGCGGAACCTTCTGTTTTCAACAGGTGGCGACCCCCGTATCATTCGCCATCAATTCGGCTTTCGTACAAAGCACTGCTTCCCTCAGCAAGTCTATCGCATTGTTGAGTACATACTCGGTGGCTTCTATCTGAGGCGATCCAAGATGGTCGCAGTATTCTTCGACGTAGTCAAAGCTTTCGATAAAGTCTGGCATAGCGGTCTCATTTATAAACTTTACAACACAGGCTTACCGGATCGCGTAGTCCAGATAATCGTATCCTAGCTCAAAGATCGCATATTTCGTATAAAACTTGTAAAGAAACACTAATTTGTTTACTCAAGTATTACTAAAGTGATAAACTGACCCGTAATACGAACCCTGGACAATGGTGATGATAACATCCTAATAATATTGTTTAATGTTTCTTTCTTTCACACAATTGGTAATTTCTTAGACATGATCACCAGAAAGAAACAGCTGCATTTCTCTGCAGCACTGGAAGGGAATACGATTGGAAGTGTTAAAAACCTCATAACGCAGCAAGCGTGTTAAGGCTGTGCAATCATAAGTAATCAAGATTGTCGACAATAAAATCCCCTTTCACATATTCTATTACTCGTATATATGACGAAAATCATAGTTTAGAAAACAAATAAGTTTTCAAGCCACAGTCTTGTAAAGCGGGGGTATAACCGAGCGTAGCTTAGCGGGATGTTGATCTAACTAATTGGATTTCGTCGGCAACTCCCCGTTTGAAACTGAACTGAACACTACAAGTCACTTGTTTGTTGAGATATTAAACCATATTTTGATTGTTTAACATGTAATATGTTAATTGTTGGTTTTAAGTAGACAACAATCGATATGTATTTTTTTCGTTTAGCGTGCTAACCTAAGTATAACAACAAAAATAGTCATATCATTGTTTTTGCCAAACCATTACACTCGTATATAGTTTACATACTTCGCCTTCCATTAAATTAGTAAAAGTATAGCATGTAAAGTTTATGTATTCCACAGCTGGTGCTCCAGCTATATTATAAAGCAATTAATCTTTACACAAGACTAATATTCCTAGTGAGACACGACTAAGTTAGCTATATTGTAAGAATCTCGTCAGCATCCGTTTTCAACGTGCATTTCATGCATTTCAATAGAAAACAACATGGCTAGATGTACAGGGTGTCGGATAATAAATGGATAACCTCGAAAATCTAATAGTACAAATTATGGCCGTTCTGAAAAAAATACAAAACATAATATATCAAAAAAAAATACTATGTTATTTTTTAAATTCATTTCTTTTAAATATTATTTTACTGTCTTCAAAACTTTGCCCAGAAATGAATAAATTGTACATGCTTTTTGTTGTTATATTATTATAAACTAACTGTGCTGATAGATAGAAAGTAAATACATAGTATGAATAGTTCATGCAGTTTAAAAAAAAACGCAAATTAATTTATTTTTTAAAGATATGCAAAAAATATTTTTTAAGCAAGTTATAACCTCTTGGGTATGAAAAAGATTTATGAATATATGGGTAGCCAATAATTTTTAAATTATGTCTGTTTCAAATTGATTTTATAATGGTACAATTCATAAATGTATCTTTCATAAATAGTGACTTATCGTCATTAATGTAGAAAAAGCGAAAATTTTACTAAATAACCAAAGAACATTTGCTGATCGCCATACATGGTTTTAGTTGGAGTTAAAGTGGAGCGTTTAGAAGTCAAAATTATCTAAAACAATAGGATATACATTCCGGATCCACTTTAAAAAATAAAAATATTATGGAGTATGTCTAGGAACAATAAAAACTGCATTTTCAATAAGTACTAATTTTGAGGTTATGATTTCAAATTTCCTATATTTACATAAGTAAATACTACTATCACCAACCAACCATGATAATAATGACATGTAAATTGTTCATCAATATCTTTAACTTAATCAACTAGTCCAAAAATCGCAGCAATAAGTCGTCGTAAGCGCAATCGATCAAAATCCTTAGGCACAAAGGCACGTTATGAATTATCTGACTCCAATAAACACTCCAGGTCGAATAAAATAACTAAAAGAATCGCAAATCGTCAGAACAAAACCAAGGTACTTACACACACACACAAGTGACAAGTCCAAAAGTAACGAAACGGTTTCGTTTTCAAGTCATGTTTTATCTCAAACCCGCCGGCAAAGGCAAAAGCTGTACAGGTAAGGATAAAGACTCCAGTAAGTATTTATCTAAATCATTTTCACTATGAGGAATAAAAAAAAATATCCTGACATTAAAGGAGTGACTATAATTTGCTATGTTTAAAAATTATATTACAAAATCAAATACTTGTGACAGGAGCTAAAACAAACGGATCAAGTCAAATCAAGCTTCGTAAATCAACTATTTTATGGAGACTTCTACACTTGAAGCTAATATTATGGAAATTCACATTTAAAAAAAAGAATACACAAAAGTACTAGTTACTTTTCTAAACGCTTACTATTTACATAAATAAGGATTATGGAAGGATATGGGAACATTTTTTTAATTTAATTGTGTCTGATTATCGGGGATTAATACAAATCAACATTGAGTATTTAAAATATTTTATTTTACAATAAATGGTCAAATCATTTGCCTCCCACTCTTATGCATGCCCTATATCTTCGGATAAAAGCTCTTCTGAGCTGTCTTGTGTACCGCCGCTCGCTTATTTTTGATGCGGCTGCTCTGACACGACTGCGTCGTTCATCCAAAGACCGTATAGGTACGGTATACTTCCTCTTTGAAGAAGCCACAGTAAAAAAAAATACAATGGATTTAGATCCGGTGAACGTGGCGGCCACAAAATTGGCCCTAGACGTCCGATCCATCTATATATCTATCTCTGTTTGGGGTATCTGCTGTTTGAATATGCACAAACCAGAACAGCATAATGCGCAGGACAACCGTCATTTTGTAGCCAATACGATTCCCTCAGCTCCTCGGGAACCTCTCGTAATATATTGGGGAAGAAACTCCAAATAACTTTGCCCCGTTAAATTCCCCGGTAATTCAAATGGGTCAATTATCATACCATTTAAAATTCCGGTCCAAATATTTATTTTGAATTGGTATTGTGACCTGTCTTCACGCATAAGATGGGGATTTTCTAGTTCCCAACTATGTAAATTGTGTAAATTTAAATAACCGTCTCTTTTCAGCGTTGACACATCGATTCACAAAATATTATTTAAAAATTGCGGGTCTTCCATCATAGCCAAAGTTTGTAACAAAGCATGTGTAATGTGTCTGTATGTGCGATGAGTTCTTCGTCCCGATGAATATCTAAAGCGTCATTGTCACTAAAGTACGTCTTCTTATGGTAGCGTCGGGTGACGGGTCGCTCACTTCCCTCTAATATGGTTGAGGAGGGCGATGGCTGGATCCCGCGTTAACTCGTGAACGGGTGCCGTTTGAGGGTGTTCGTCGTTTGGTTACTTGGGGGGAGGGAGACTTGCCGAGCTAACAGATGCAGAAAAGAATAATTTTGTATAGACATAAAGAGACTCTATAAATTTATTTTGAAAAAAATATACCCGTGAAGTTTCTTGCCAGTTCTTCTTCACGAAGGTTTTTTTCGAACTGGTGGTAGAATCATGTTTTATTTGACGTCAATAAGAACAAGTAATTGTCAATGTTAAGAAATAAATATTTCATTTCATTTCATTTCATAGCCAGTATTTGCCGGCAAAAACGCACTCTTGATTGATAATCTCTCGGTTGGAGAGTTTGCACACGTGTGACGAAGTAAGGGAGGAATCTGTTTTTAAAAGATCTTGCACGGTCAATTTTCCAATGCCTGTGCGTTGAACTATTGCTCGCGTAGAGGTTGAAGGGTTATTTTCAATCTCCTGCAGCACCACGTCTTCTACAGCAGGACGAGCGATTCTTCCAGCGCTATTACCACCGACACTTCTACCCGGTTTTTTCTTCGGAGTAACAACCGTGGACTCCTATAAATACGCGGTAGTCTGGGTGGCGCACATTATATGTCTCTCTATAAAAGCAGCAAAAACAGCTGCGGCTGCATTTGCGTTGCCTCTGCATTGTCCATAAATAAAATGCATGTTTGCATATTCTTGAGCCGTGTAACCAATGACGTGACATTTTGATACACAAAAGTCCAGTTCAGTCCAGAAACAAGCCAAATCGTCGCAAATATCACCAAACAAAACAAGTCCAAATCAGTAAGCAAAACGAATAGTCCACTTAAATAGACAAGTGGTCGTTTTAATATTGATTCAAATAATTGAAAACTGAGACGAAATAAACACATGCGTATTAGAGCAAGTCGAGTGACGAACTAAGTTCTCATGTTTTTTACATTTAGCTTTTCTCTCTCGCACTTACCCTTTTTTTTTGCTGCCGAGGCACCCTCGCGGGAAGGAGGTGGAAGATGCGTCATGCATACCCGCCCGCAGGTAAATTCCTCTGCGGGGGGGTTATGTGGGACTCACCAGAATGGCACCTACCCACTAAAAACCACCTGTTGGCTGTAGTTATTACCGTTAGCCTTCATCGGAAGCGACACCCGTCGGGAAGTTGGGCGCGCTGGCGGAGACCCGCTAGCGGGTCTTCCGCCTGTAGTGAAAGTTGCACTGAAGGTGCTCAAAGGGACATGAGTTGGTGACCGTTCTGGGCAGCCTCCGGTGAAGCCGGGGCTGGGCAGAGGTCGGCCGAAGCATGATTTAGGGATCAATTCATTTAAATGAACCTACAATGAATTGAGAAGGGAACTATGCTCCGCCAGAGCTAGCAAACGCTCTGTCGGAGTACGTGAAGCCCTAAGTTTACGGGCTAAGACTACGATTTCACTAACATCGACATTTTTTAAAGTGTCGCAGACGATACGCATATCGTCTGCTACGGAGGATTGAGGAGTGGGTTTGAATGGGCGAGGAGCCGGGATGGGATTCGATGCGGGGCGCTGCCTCCAGTTTTCTGGGGCAGGCCTAGACTGTGTAGGCTTTGTAGCCGGAGGAACCCGGCTACGCAGCGGCGGAAAGTTTTCTTGAGAAAGGCGCGGGGCCTGTTTGGGTGCCGACCTCTTGGTATTGGAACGCATACAACGGGGTGCACGAGGGCAGCCCTTGTAATTTGCGGTGTGGCCGGACTGGCCACAAAGCACGCAATCGGGAGGAGAGGGAGTTTCAGGAGTCCGATTGCACTCCTTAGTGAGATGAGGGACCAGGCACTTGACGCACCTGGGCGGTGCGCGGCAGTTGGCCGCCGCGTGCCCGTACAACTGGCACCGATGGCACTGGCCGGGATGACCGCGGCGATGAGGCGCCTCGATTGAGATCCCAGAGAGGCCGCAAATAGAGCTAACCCCTTTCAGGATCTCTCTGGACTTGGGGACGTTGGCGAGAATCACCAAAGCGAGAGGGTGTTGCCTCCCGTACTTGCTGTGCATTTTATGCACCGCGAGTGCCGGGAAGCCTTGGGACTGCAGATCCTCCAGGATAGCCTCGTTCGATAATTCGAACGGGACTCCCCCGAGTACCGCTCTGATCTTACGCTCTTGTGACAGAGCATAAGTGTGATAAGCATATTGCTTATCGGTGAGGAGCTTAGTCAAAGCTCGGAAATCGTCTATCGACGAGACAGTGATTTTAATAGATTCACCCGAGTTTACCGCTCGGGTGTAATGGATCTTGTGCTCATTGCACAATGTCGAGACCTCAGTCCATTTACCCTTTTCCCGAAGGAAAACGGGTGGTGGGACCTTGGCCTTGACAGAAGTTGGGGCCGGAGCGGGTGTTGAAGACACCGGGGCAGCTGGCGTTGAAGACGCCGCAGGGGGTGTAGGGACGGGCGTCGAGGGCGCCGGGTCTTGTTTCGAACGCTTCTTAGAGCGCTTCTTAACAAGCGTAAAAGAGGGAGACTCAGGGCCAGTTGGGGTGGCGTCCGAGGATGACTCGGTCGCGGGTGCGCGCTTGCGACGCGGAGGGGCGTCTACTTCGCACTCCATGTCACTGGAGGAAGGGGACGCGGGAGGGCCTAAGACCAGAGCGGTCTGAGGGACGGGGTGGCCTGAGGGGCCGGTGTGAACAGTGCCATGATTAGAGGGAGAAATGATTGCAGTGTGCGAATCATATGAGGGGGGCAGTAAGTGCCTTGGGCGTCATAATCAGCGATCAGCTTATTCAGAAGCTCCTCAGGGCTTAGGGAAGCCATTGCGGAGGGGTTGGGGAGGGACGACAATATATAAATATATATACTATGAACCTATCAACGATGACTAACTTCCTGAAAAAACCACCCTACACGCAGTAGGGCGGTTGAGGACGACGCGGATAACTTACTCGAACACGGAACTTGAAGTCCTGGAACGACGAAACCCCGTCGACGAAGCTCACGTTCCACGAAGTACGGTTAACAAGCCACTGACCGCCGTGAAAACGGCGTTAGAAACTTATTTGAAGTACGGTTAACGAGCCACTGTCCGCCGTGAAAACGGCGTTAGAAACTTAATACGGTAAACCACTATGAAATTATATATTACGACAACAACCAATGAAATTTGGGTGCTCAATTAGCGCGGGGGCTAAAAGAGCGGGAAGGCGTCTGCGATCGACGTGCGCTCGAGAACGCACGCAGACCGAGACTGCGCGCACTTACCTTTTTTTTTTTTTTTTTTTTTTGGTTCCCCTCCACGGGAAGGGCAGGAGGACATAAAAAATGCTCTGACGCATACTCCGCGCGCGCGATCGGAGTTATGTGGGACTCGTCCCGACGCCTACCAGAACCATACCCACTAAAAAACCCCCTGTCGGCTCGTGCATTTTTGCCACTCAGCCTTCATCTGAACGACGGCCAATTGGAGAAAGAGGCCGCGCCAGCGGGGCCCTTAAGGGGTCACCCGCTGAGATTCACATAGCACTGAAGGTGCTCAAAAATGAAAAGTAAAAAATAAAAACATTAATAATGAAAAATAAAAATTGCATTAATTCGGATTTACGTTAGAATTAGAATTTACGTTAGATTTAGGATTTGTGGCCTGAAGGGCCTCGAGAGCTAAAGTTAACTGCGAAGGTTCGCCCGTGTTCGCGTTTCTCGGCCTAGCGACTTTGAATTTCGAATCTAACACAGGAGCAGTATATGAGACTGAATCTCGAACAAGATGATTGGGATGGGATTCGGCGCGTTTGAAGAACGATTCTGAGAGTGTTTTGAAGTGCTGTTGCACTGTAGGTAGTTCAAGATCTCTGTGCAGGTCCGCGTTGCGCACATACCAAGGTGCGTCTGTGGCCCTGCGGCAGAAGAGATTTTGGACCACCTGCAGCTTATACAGGACGGAGGGATTGGCGTGGGCAAAGACTGGCGAAGCATATGACATGACGGGTCTAACGCAGACCTTATAAAGCGTACGCTTATTTCTAAAAGACATTTTACTTTTTCTACCTATCATACTATTTAAGCGGCTTAAGTAGAAACGCGCGAGTTTCGTTACTCTATCGACGTGTGGCTTAAAAGAAAGCGTCTGATCTAAGGTGACGCCTAAGTATTTGATACTGCGCTTCCAGGGGATGGGAATACCTAACATTCGAATGTGGGGATCGTTGCGGCGATTACGACGTTTGTGGTCGAATAGAATGGCAGAACTCTTTTCTGGGTTGACATCGATACGCCATTTTTGAAACCAAACACCGAGGGCGTTTACGGCCTTTTGGAGTCTGGTGATGTTATACGGGATCCTTTTACCTTTAGTGTAAAGGGCGGTATCGTCTGCAAAGAGGGCGAGTTCGACGCCTTTCGGCGGGATGGGCATGTCATTAGTGTACACGGTGTACAGCAGAGGGGCGAGGACTGAGCCTTGCGGGACTCCAGCCTTTATGGGACGAGGCGCGGAGAGCGTGCCTTCATGTTTGAATCGAAACGTACGGTCTTTAAGAAACGACGCGATTAATCTGACTAGGCGAACCGGTAAGCCTATTTTATAGAGTTTAAAAACGAGACCGCTGTGCCAGACTTTGTCGAATGCCTTGGCTACGTCAAAGAGAACCGCGATTGATTTTTTACGATGCGGATAGAATCCTTCGAGAATGTACTCGACGATTCGATGGACTTGCTGAGGGCAGGAGTGCTTAGCGCGAAAGCCGAACTGGTGGGGAATAATGAGAGGGTCGCCATCCGTTGGAAACAGATGGTTCCGCATTCGAGAGAGTATGACTCTTTCGAGAAGTTTAGACATTGCCTTGAGGAGGCTGATGGGTCTGTGATTAGCCGGGATGTTCAGAGGTTTACCCGGCTTGGGAATGCCTATGACTGTCGCTTCTTTCCAGGCTTTTGGAAAGTAGCTATGGTCGAAGCAGGCATTGAAGATGATAGCTAACAAGGTAAGCACCTGCTGTGGCAGGTGCTTAAGTGCGTGGTTGGAAATTCCATCCGCACCCGGAGCCTTTTTGGACTTTTGCTTTCTAATGAGAAGCAAGATTTCATCATTAGAGACTGTGACGGGGTCGTCGGTGATAGGGAGAGATTCTCTGCGGAGAACTTCGTCCTCCACCGCCTGGATGTGGGAGGGATCCACGGGTTGCGTGCTGGGCGAACATTGTGCCGCTATGCTGTCGGCGAAGCATTCGGCTTTCTCTTCGACTTCGAAGGCAATGGTGCCGTCGGGACGAGTGAGAGGAGGAACGTGAGAGGCGGTGTCTACGCGTAAAGCTCGGGCCATTCGATAATACGCTTGGTGGGACGGGGAGATATTCTCCATGAGATCGTTAAACTGAGTGTCACGGAGTTCCGCGAGGCGAGACCTAACTTTGCGTTGAAGCTGATTCGCAGCTGTTCTATATGCGGGCGTGGGATATTTCTTGGCTCTCCGGAGAGCCGCGTTCTTAGCTTTAATGAGATTGCTAACGGCTAAGGGAAGCGCGGGTTTGCCTTGCTTAGCAATGATTACGTTGTCGCTGATGGCTGAGTTGATAGCATCAGTGAGAGTATCGACTACTGAATCTATTTTAATCGGGCTGTCTAATTGTTCGGGCGAAATTGCGAGCGGAGAGTTCGGTGCCTCTAAAGCTGAAACTAACGTATTTTTAAAGCCTTTCCAGTTGGTAAAGGTCTTTGGCGGTGTGACGTTAACGTTAGGCGCGCCTAGCACGAGGGAGACGGGGCGATGGTCGGAGCCTAGGTCATCGAGCGGTTCGATGGACCTGAGATCAAGATTGATTCGCTTGATAATTGCAAAGTCGAGGATGTCAGGAGAATAGGTCGGGTTGTTGGGATAGTGAGTGGGAGTGATGGGGGATATGACGTCTAAGTCAAGGGAGTTAGTGATGTCGAGGAGAGCGATACCGCTGGTGTTGGTCGATAGGCACGTCCAGTCAGTATGTTTGGAGTTAAAGTCTCCGAACATAATGACTGAATGGCCGAGGGCGAGAATGGCCTCAAAGTCGCTGCGGATTGGTCTGGTACCACTAGGTATGTAGACTGAAGCTATGATGATGGTCGGATGACCAGTCATAGCCAATCTACACACAGTGGCCTCCATGTTGAGGAGAGGAGGAGTAGGGAGAGGACAGCAATGGAAGCCTCTTTTGTAATATATAGCGGTGCCGCCGTAACCGTCGGAGTTGGGCCTATCGTTGCGAGTAAACGCGTACTTAGGTATAGCGAATCCCCTGGAGCGGTTTGGAGTAAGCCATGTCTCCTGGAGAAGGAATAAGTCAGGTTCTTTGTTCTGAAGGAACAGTTTAATCTCGGGAAGGTTGGTATTAAGGCTACGAGCGTTAAAAGATACTAGGGATAAGCCCTTAGGTTTAATACGACTGGACGCGGGATTCGCGGGTCTAGACATTAAATTAATTTATTTACGAATTTATACAAAAATAAAAGAATTTACAACGAACTTAGGAGCGAGTGATGCTCGGCTAACGCGAATAAACGCTCTTGAGGAGAGCGGGCGGCTCGCAGTTTGCGTGCGAGTACGGAAATTTCGTTAATGTCGACGTTTTGGATGACGTCGAACACGGTCTTCATGTCCTCAGCCAACGACGACTGAGGGGAAGATGACAACGCGGGACGCGGCCCTACGGGAGCTACGGGAGCTGCGATGGGTCGGGAAGGTGCAGGCGGGACGGCCGGACGCTGCCTCCAAGACAGAGCCGGAGTAGGCGTCGGCTGAACGGGCTTTGCTTCCGGGGGACCCCGGTTGCGCAGCGGCGGGAAGTTAGCGGAGGTGAGCGGCGGCGCCGGTTTAGGCGCGACCCTCTTGAGGGTGGAGCGTGGAGCGCGCGGGCAACCCCTGTAGTTTGCTGTGTGGCCGGACTGGCTGCACAGCACACAGGCAGGGGGGGAAGTGGATTCGGGAGTGCGAGTGCACTCCTTAGTGAAGTGAGGATCCAGGCACTTTACGCACCTGGGGGGAGCTGAACAGTTAGCCGCTACGTGGCCATATAGCTGGCAGCGGTGGCACTGCCCAGGGTGACCGCGGGGGTTGGGACGCTCGACGGAGATGTTCGAGAGTCCGCAGATTGTGCGAGCCTCTTTGAAAATCTCCTTCGAGTCGGGAGTATTGGACAGGATTACTAGCGCTAACGGAAAACGCCTACCGCGGTTGGAGTGCATCTTGTGCACTGCTGTGACCGGGAAACCCTGAGACTTAAGGTCATCGAGAATGTCTTCGTTGCTGAGTTCGAACGGGACGCCCCGTAGTACTGCGCGGATCTTACGCTCCTCCGGGAGGGCGTAGGTGTGATAAGCGATTTGGTTTAATCCGAGTAACCTGGTAAACGCGCGGAAGTCGACGACGGTCGCTAATTGGATTTTGATTGTATCGCCAGCGTTGGCGGCTTTTAAGTAATTAATTTTGTGCACTTTGCACAAGTTGGAAACCGCGGTCCAGCGCGCTTTTTCACGCAGGAATACGGGCGGAGGGAGCTGAGGCTTCGGCGGGACGGGAGCGCAGCGCGTCACTGGCTTCGATGTGACCGACGGAGACGCGGTTACTACGAGCGATTTTAACGGCGCGGGGGCTGGTGTTGAAGACACCGGGGAGGGCTCGGGTATTGAAGATACCGAAGCTTTCTTAGAGCGCTTCTTGGAGCGCTTGGCGACGAGTTGAAACGCGGGCTCAGGAGAGCCGGTTAAGGTGACGGCATCTGACGACGTATCAGACGCGGGTTCGGAGTCGCTCCCGGGAGCGGTACGCTTACGACGCGACGCGTGAGAGGATGCGACCGATTCGCAGTCCATCTCGGACGAGGCGGGAGACGCGGGAGAGCTTAAGACCTGAGGGGTCTCGACGTTGGAGGCCTGAGGGGCCGGGGTTGAGGCCTGAGGGGCCGGGGTTGAGGCCTGAGGGGCCGGGGACGCGATTGATGCCTGTACGGCCTGCGTTATGATGTCATTCGGGATGTAGACGCCTACCGCAGCAAGTGCCTGGGTGAACGCGTTAATAACACTTAGCGGATCCATAAGGGAGAGTTGGGACAGTAATATTAATAAATATAAGTATAATAAAAGATGCCTTGTTCCTAAAACCTAGCAAAATCCTAGCGGCTAACCTCCCTACCAGCGGTAGGGGGGCTGGGGAGGAAAACTTAAAATTAACAGTGGTACGCCGAAGGCCGCTACCTAGAAACCTAAAAAAGGGTACGCAGGTAAAGAGTTGACCACGTTAGGGTCAACCTTTACCGACAGAAAGGACAAATATACACGAAAACACACAGATATGATAAAAATAAATATGAAAAATAGAAGAAAAATAAATAAAATAGAGAAGAGAAATAAAATAAAAATAAAAAGGACTGGTTCAGTACAAATTCGTTGTCACCGTTAAGTATCCTTTGCACTGAAACCAGACTACTTACGCTGGGCACAACACTGCACTCAGCACAAGCACAACACTACTTAGCACAGCACTTTGAAGACTAAGGGGCTTAGTCGCAAAGAAAAATCGCACTTCGATAGCACTCAGAGGGAGTAGAAAGAACCTTGAAACCGTAGCACGGAACCAACACGCTAAACCGTGACGTCAGTAGACTGAGCGCCACGGAGTATCGGGAAGGGACCAAACGACGGAGAACGGGGTCTTGCACGTCCGCACTGGGCGGCGATCGGAGCGAGAATGGGCACTTACCCAATTCAGAGCCCTCTTTGTTTAATATAACGACGGTCGGAATGGCGTGCGCGCTGGTAGCAAATATGAAGGTCGCATGACCCATTTCACGCTAGTAAAGTAACCATTTTAAACACTTAAATTGCTTATTTTATTAGATCCAAATTAGTTCATTTCTAACAATTTGGTTTCAGTTTATTTTAAAATAGCTATTTTCATGTATGATCAAGTCCTGATGGGTTTTTATTTTCATAGACACAATTCAATTAAAAAAATATTCCGATATTATTAGGTCATTACATATGAAATTGGCGTTTTGTAAGGGAGGAACAAAAAGTCAATTTTTTTTTTAAATATTATATATTTATTTATTTAAGCATTGCTATCTATGCACTTTTGGCATCTCATAGGTAGTCCACTGATCTTTTTACTAAAAAAAACCATTCGGACGGGAAACAATAAAATCTTTGAAGGCGCTTTGGACTGCCCCATCGGAGTTGAATTTTTTCCCTTGCAAGAAGTGAAAAGAAAATAATGGTAATCTGTCGGAGCAAGGTCCGGGGAGTACGGTGGATGTCTTAAATATTCCAATTAAAGCTTCTCTAATTTGGTAGCCGTCTGTTGTGCAGTGTATGGTCTAGCGTTGTCCTGAAGCAGCAGTGGTCTAGAGCGATAAACCAGCCTCGGTTGTTTAGCAGCTAGCTTTTCCATCATGGTTTGCAGTTGTTGAGAACAGACATCTGCCGTAACCGTCTGGCCAGATTTAAGAAAGCTGGAGTGAACGATACCGGCACTAGTCCACCAAACGCTCACAAGTAACTTTTTTTGAGTAAATTTTCACTTGCAGCAGGATTTGGCTGGTTCTCCAGGGTTCAACCATTGCGATGAGCGTTTCCGATTGTTGTACAGGATCCACTTTTCATCACAGGTAATGATTCGATTTAAAATCCTTTTATGTTGAGTAATGTAACGCAGCAGTCGACGCGCGTTCATGAGGTACTCTAGCGGTACGGGACCCTAGATGGACCTAATCTAACCTAGGGAGGTCTTCCTAATCAACAAAGGAAAAACACTTATAACTTTAAATTACTTTTATTTATGATGAATCTATTTTATAATAAAATACAAGAATAATTCTTAGACTATTTTGGGGACGAAGCCCGCAATAGAATTCCGTAAAGGAATTCCCTAAAGCAATCCCCTCAAGGGATGCCCTGGAACAATCATCCATATTCAATATATTTTACATTTTACAAATAAAATCAAATAATGACAGACTTATAAGTTGCCAGTCATAAATGTCGGCAAGTTTGTTTGTGCAATAACCTCTTTTATTAAATACGGCACAAGCAAACGTTGCAATCGCCCCTCTTGTTTAATTTATTTGATCAGTGAAGCTGATTAAATAAGTTCCTATATACATTTCATTCTTAAATAACGACCCTACTTAAATCAGGACCATATACATTAATCGGGATTACTCTCAGATGAGCCCCCTACCGATAGGAATATATATACTTGATCATGTTTAAATTACAACATCTTATTACACCAAAAATGATCTTATAGTATTTTTCTCCATCAATAGAGCCTTAGCCACAAATCCTGATGAAAATCAGCCAAGATCCCGGCTGGTTAATTTATATCTAAATAAAACAGTGTAAGTTATTATAATTTCTCATACAACATTATGAATAATCAACAACCCCATATTAATCATCTACGTTACACAATCATACGCAAATTCAAATTACCAATATTTATTATTAAATTAATCAACAATTGTTAAAATAACCCATTGAATACAATTAAATTATAATTATAATTAATTGAAAAGTAATAAATACATTAATATCCCAATAAAAGTAAATTTAATTAATCTTATTTATATTAAAATTAATACTAAATTAATCAAATTATATTATCAAACATTATCATTCAGTTACAAAACAAACACGTTTGACATGAACTGTCATATTAACTTTAAACTTTTCTGAATGATTAAAAGTTTATTTGAAAGTTTGTAACTTTCGAAAGTTTAAATATTACCTAACTAAATTTCAAAGATTTTACCTGCCTAACTATTACCGGACAAACCTTCCTATGAATAGATAATAAAATTGGATCCAAAGTATTTTACTTAACCCAGAATGATACCTATAAATTAACGAATTTATATTTCACAACGCAATGCAGAGAACTTTTTCAAAATGCACCGAAATACACCTGACAAAATTCTATACCAATAACGTTTAAAATACATTACCTATTCCATCACAACCCTTTTACTATTTAACCCCACTGAGGATCCTATTCTACATCCGCGTGTTGACCCACAGACAGCAATATCACAATATTATATATACTCGTAAACTTTGGCCGCATAGCTAAATCGGCTATCACCTTCTCTCTTATGGAGATTATTAGGCATGGCTCAAATTAAACGTGCACATTATCAATAGTGTTATTTTATTCTTTGAAAATTGGCTTCTGTAGAGCATTGGCACCACACGTATATCTATGATTCGTAAATAAAATGTAACGCGGTAAATACGTGCCGCGTGTACCTGCCATCCCTTAGAGGTTTCTCTCCGGGTATCTAAAATTAATTTATTAAAACATTAAATTATATATATATATATATATATATATATATATATATATATATATATATGTATGTATATATATATATATATGTATATAGAGAGACCCTCTTATCTCAATATATAAAAACCTTTTCCTTATTGATTTTCTTTTATCTGCATCGTCCATCCATTGCATCTCCTTTTTGGTGATGCTGAGTGGATTGGCTTTGCAGGATATATCATCTCGGAACATTGCGTTGTGAAGTGTACATAGAATTTAAGAAAAAAGAATATTAGTTTCTTATATTATTCTAAAACCCCAACGAAATTCTAACCGTTGCATATCTATAAATGAACGATATACATACTTGTCCACCTAAATGTATACTTTTACTCTATTAACTCTAAGAATAAAGAAATTATAATAATATTATAATATTTCAAGAAATTTTTCATTTCATTTCATTCAAAAAAGAAAAATTTCATTTACATATATAAATACAGACACAATTTCATCATTAATTCCATTCTATCGAACATTATATGGTTCCAATCTATTCACATGCACAATCAATTCTTGGTTATTTTGTATTTTTTTTACAAGATAATTGTCACATCCTATATATCGCAATACTCGAAATAAACCTTCATATGGTCGACCAAGTTTTGGACTTCTACCCGATATTCTTTCTGGACGATGTAACGAAACCAATTGTCCTACACGATTTAAATCAAAATAGTAATACGTTAAACTCGTATAATCCAGACGGTGTGATGATTGCTGTTTCGTGTCTATCCTTCTCCGCTATCGATAATTACCAATAGGCACAGTTTAAATCCAAATTAGCGCAGAATTTCGCCCCATTCAGCTGCGCTATCATACCTTCGATGATAAGCAAATGATACAAATCTGTAATTACCTTCTTATTTAGCTCCATATAACATTGTCTTGATCAATCGGCATCAACAATGTCCCAAGCTGTCTTACTGACGCCGGTTGAAGTTTGGGAAATTCCTTCCTCACCCGTTGGATGAATCACCTTCTAGAGTCTTTCCTTTACTCTAGGTATTCAGATGGCTCTTGCCTTCTAAAATTTTCTTTCCGCCATACTCAGTGGCGTATATTGAAGAAATAATTTTTATTTATGATGAATCTATTTTATAATACAATACAAGAATAATTCTTAGACTATTTTGGGGACGAACTCCGCAATAGAATTCCGTAAAGGAATTCCCTAAAGGAATCTCCTCAAGGGATGCCCTGGAACAATCATCCATATTCAATATATTTTACATTTTATAAATAAAATCAAATAATGACAGACTTATAAGTTGCCAGTCATAAATGTCGGCAAGTTTGTTTGTGCAATAACCTCTTTTATTAAATACGGCATAAGCAAACGTTGCAGTACCCACCTCTCAAGCTTTTTCACCTTCCCAATTTGCTTCAAGTGGATTAAAACAGTTTTGTCACTAACACCGCAGCCTACAGCTAACTCGGACGTAGTTTGTGATGGATCCACTTCCACAATAGCCTTCGAAAAATCCAACGAAAAAAGGAAAAAAGCCAACGAAAACGTTGGAACCAAAAATGCACTGTGTTTACTTTTGCGACAACGCCGCCATACACAGCATTAATACTTCGAGCTGTTTCTACAGCACTGGTGCCACGGTCGAACTCGTACTCGTAAATAACGCGATATTTCAAGTTTTCCGTTTTGTAAACTAAGTGACGCAAAGAAAGAACCAAAAGAGAAAAAAGCAAATGAATTACGGTTTTCGAAACACAAATGCGTGAGTATAAATTTGAAATTAGAATTCTTAACCAAAGAGGAGATCAAAGTAGCCAACACGACCAAACGCCAATTTCATATGTAAGGACCTAATACAAATTTGGTTATTTAGTCAAATTTCCTCTTTTTCTACATTAATGGCAATAAGTCACTGTTTATGAATTTTATGAAATAATACTTCATGATAATATATACTTGAAACAGACATTATTTTAATTTTAAACTAGAAAATTAAATAATAATGAAAACAACTCTAGAAATATTTCATGGCTTGTATTTGCCTGTAAAAATTTTAAAAGTTTTAGTATCTGAGTGTTTCTTTGACTGAAGTACAAACGTCTTTATAAACGTTGAAATATTAATTTTTGTAATGGTTTAAGCGGCCTGTACACACAGGTTCTTTGCTTTCGCACTTTGATGCGTTCTCCGATCATTGGTATTTTGTCCACGACAGTTTTATTTACTTTTTATTTTCTAAATTAGGATATCCAACAGTAGTACAATAAAATTAATAAACTTAACATTTTAAAAATTTCAAGTAGAATTCATATATATATTCGAAAGAAATACCAAAGCTATTAGACAGATAATAGGTCTTTACCTATGAAACTGCCGTTTTGCCGTACTGGCCATTTCAAATAAAAATATTTTTTTTTTTGGACTGATAATTCTAATTTCAAATTAATTTTATTTGACAAACATGGAATTCTTTTTCTAAAATCGTCATTTGTTTAATAGTAAGTGTTTTGTTTTCAACGCATTCGAACATTTTTCGTCATAATGGAAAAGTTAAAAATTCGAGTAATTATGGAGTATGAGTACCGTCGTGGCAGCAAAGCGGCACAAGCGGCACGCAACATCAACGACGTTTACGGAGCGAACACTACAAACGAACGCACCACCCGTTATTGGTTTACCCGCTTCCGTACTGGAAATTTTGACCTGAAAAATGAACCCCGTGGTCGTCCGAAAACTTTGGTCGACAATGACGAATTAAAGGCAATTGTGGAAGCTGATGAAACTCAATCCATGGCTGAATTAGCAGCAGCTTTCGACGTTAGCATCAAAACAATATTGGTCCATTTGCGTCAAATTGGCAAGGTAAAAAAGCTTGACAAATGGGTAGCCCACGAACTCAATGACCGCCAGCGCGAACTACGCGTGGAGACGTGCCTTGCACTGCTCAGCAGGCATACAAATGAAGGAATTCTGAACCGCATTGTTACTTGTGACGAGAAATGGATCCTGTTTGACAATCGTAAGCGCTCAGCAAGTTGGTTGGACCCTGGTTCAGCACCCAAACAATGCCCTAAACGAAAACTTACCCCTAGAAAAGTGATGGTCACTGTTTGGTGGTCTAACGCGGGTGTAATTCATCACAGCTTCTTGCCAAACGGGACAAGCATTACTGCAGATGTGTACTGTGAAGAACTGAACACAATGATGGAGAAGCTCGCACGTCTCCAACCAGCTTTGGTCAATCGTTCGGCTCCACTGCTCCTGCATGACAACACGCGATCTCATACTGCACAGCAGACGGTCTCCAAGCTACAAGAGTTGGGGTTGGAAGTTCTCCGTCATCCGCCGTACTCACCAGACCTTGCGCCTACAGATTTCACTTTTTCCAGAATTTGGATAACTTCTTGGCGGGAAAAAAATTCAATACCCGAGAGGCAGTACAAAATGCCTTTGAAGAATTTGTTGCCTCCCGTCCAGCTGATTTTTCAAGAAAGGCATCAATAAGCTACCAATGCGTTGGCAAAGATGCATTGATTGCATGGGTGATTATTTTGATTAAAAGAAATAAAAAATATATAAAAAAATTACGCTTCATTTATTTCGTGAAAAACGGCAATTTCATAGGTAAAGACCTAATATATTATCATGTTTACCTTTATCAGATAGGACCGAAATATTCTGCATAGATAAATTATTCCCTTCGTCGTTCCCACAATTTTCTTTTCCTTGATAGCTTTCCTTTACGTAAGTAAGAATCTGACAAATTGCGAGCTCTACATTGTGTCAACCTCGTAATACATGTCCCTTGTTCAATAAAATATACTAATTTAAGTTAATAACAGCTTCAAGTTCTCTAAATATAACATCAACCACGGCGTATCGCGGAATACCATCTCAGTGCATGGTATGCGTCGTCGCTGGAATGCTTTGTGCCGAAATAACCAATATCAGTAATATCATTACTAGATTCAATACATTCGAATATTAAATTTTAGGAAGTATAATTTGAGCGTCTAGGTCTGTAAAATAATTAATCATCTGAGTGTAAAATACTGTCGCGCAAACTAGTAACAGTTTCTATTGTCTGATTTTAATGATCCTCCGACGCAAAAAGATGGTCATTTATAATTTTGACGTGAGTATGTTTGTGCAATATCATAGGGAAAACATGTGACAGGACTCTACAGGTAAAAAATTTAAGAACAATTGTATAAAAGATTCAAAAAGATGATAAAGAAAACGAAATTAAAACTACGTGAAAAATTGGTAAATTGTAGGTTATTTTCTTTTTAATTTTCTAGTTAATCTTCTCATAATTGTCATAGCTTTACTATCATAAATTAAATAAAATACATACGTACTTACGTACATTATAAACTAAAAAAGTAATAAATAAAAGAGATAATCCCTTCAAATCCTTCCTTCCTTCTCGAAAATTTATTTGGGACATGATATTTAATAACATTGACAATGACATTTAATGATATTTGAACACTCAAAACGCATTACGGTTAAAAGTTTAAATTGAGTTTTGATATTAATACTTTTTATCAGTTTTAATTGAGGAGGAAATAACTATTACGTTAGCGTAAGTCTAAGACAAAAAACTCAAATTAAAGTCCGTTCTCACTCTAATAAAAATGATATAGAAACTTAAGCCAGTATCTCATTACGACCACTATTTACATATCAATTTCCTTCTAAAACTAATTCCTATCAAGCACTTACGCGAACGTGACACATTCTGGGGAAATAAAGCTTACAGCACTCCCTATCGATAAACATTACATCGGGTCTCATAATTCCTTATCACGAGTGAGCTGCCAATAAAAGGATTATCCTAAAGTGGATTGAAATAAGTTATCCGATACGATAATACACTAGCCTAAACTTATGCTTAAGAGATTCTAACTAGATCTTGCATATTCAACGAGTGATTTGCGTAGGCAAGCAGTGGCTTACACAACTGGATGTACGGCTAAATATAATGTATGAACTGGCTGCGATGGTGTCGCTAGATAATTTACTTGATCTTAGATCAATTGCTTGGATATTTTATGATGGCGTTTGATTCTTGTGATCGTTATCTTGAGCAAAACTAAATCTGCTAGTTTAAATAAAACACTTTTTACCGGATATTATCGCGTATATTTTAGTTAATTTTAAAATTATTTCGACGTTTCGGCATCTTTGCAGTTGCCGTGGTCTATCTATCGTGACCACGGCAACTGCAAAGATGCCGAAACGTCGAAATAATTTTAAAATTAACTAAAATATACGCGATAATATCCGGTAAAAAGTGTTTTATTTAAAATATGGATCGTGAAAATTTAAGAAAATATATAAATCTGCTAGTGTTTTGAAATAAGAACATGTTTTCTGAGAACAATAAGGAAACAATTTGTAATTTTGCAAAGAACAAACACATGTTCTTTAAATACATTATTCGCGTATAATATAAAACTACAATAAATATGTTTGAGCAGTGTAGGGTCAATAACAAAGTTCGTTTTTTTTATCATAAGCAAATACTAAACTATGAGGAGTAGCAAAAATGCTAACAAAAAGTTTCGAGACTGATTTTGATCAAAACTAAAACTCATTGCATTTTAGAAAATAAATATTCCAAGCCAGAAATTGAACCCGAATATATCTAAAAAAGAAACACATTATATTCCACCGAACAACGATGGCCAAATGGCGTACCTAGTGGCCCTGCACCATGCGCCGCCGGAGGTTCCATGTTCGAGTTCTAGTCGGGGCATTCATTTGTATGATGAACACAGACTCTATGATTATGATGATATGATGATGATCGGGTCATGGTTGTTTATATTTTTATATGCATATTTATTCTGGTTGCCCCCCCCCCTTTTGTTGTATTGTTATCCATAACACAAGTTCGGCTTACTATGGGGCCGTACATTTGGTGTGTTTCGCTGGGGATTTATTATTCGTATTTAAAAGATTTGCATATAACGGTAAATAAACAGAAAATTATGAATTTCAAAATTATTATCAAAAGCAAATTATTACTTACATAACTTTACATAAGTGGGTACTCCAGCAGGTTACCAACAGAATATATATTATATTACATATTATGTTTATAGTTAAATTGTTTTTCTATAGAAACCAATTTTTACTTACATATCTTATGAATTCTATTTTACTCGTTCATAGCCGCCAAACGACCATGCGACCCACCTAATAGTAAGGAGCGTAGATATTTTAATAATGAATATTAAATATAATTATTACATGGACTAAGGTTATGCTTCAGTCGGAATAGCCTTTGTTCCTGTAATTTCACTGGTTGTTCCTTCCTATTACTGGAGCACAACCACGTAAACCTGCTTATTATGGTGTCAATAGGGTGGACTGCAGTACCAACCGAGGAGAGGCCTGAACAAAAGCAACTCTATAACCCAAAAAACTCTTTCAAAGTTTAATAGTTTGTTTTTAATACTACTATACAGTCATTATTAAAACAAAAAGAAAGGTTACCACTACATAAATATGAAATAACAACCACATCGACAACTAAAGGGTTAACTTGAAGAATATTTCATAACTGAATCAATAAACATAAACCTAAATTCATAAAACTTTGAAAAAAAAGCAAGTAAAACCTTTTTTTAAATGCTATGTAAAAATCAATCCATTTACAAAACCCAGCGAAGCGTTTAGTATAAAATCATCGCGCTTGTAATCCGATAGGCATAATACTCGTATAGGTATACGAAAACTTTGACCTTTGAACCCACTCGTCAGTCGCTGTGCAAATACGCAATGCCGACTGATCAACAGAACTGTGGATTGATCAACATAACAGTGGATTGATCAACAGTCCAGCCAGGCAAATCGCAAGCTGACGCCGTCCTTCATAGTTTGTGATGTAAACATCTGACAACAATATTGAATATCTTTTTGAGATCGATAGTACCTATATACCAATGATCATTCTTGCTCTAGAGAGCTTAATTAAGGCGAACAAGAAAACGCAGTTAAAAGGTTCTGACAATCGATCTATGAAAAGCCACAAAGAACAAATCTAACTTGTAAAGAGAAATACGTGGAATACGTTAACCGCTGAACTAAAAACTTTTTAAAGGATTTTGCCCATTAATACATGTATTGGTTGTAATTAATTGGTTATACATTGATTTTTTATTCTAATAGTGTCACAAAGCAAGTTTGGTATTTAGAAAAAGGGGTCTGACTGATCAACCGATTAGCATTCAGAATTCTCCCTGTGCGATTAAAAGTAAGACATTCACAGTAATGCAATGAAAAGATTATCTTTCTTTCATTTGTAATAAATAAAAAAAAAATTATTTCATTAAAATCTTATTCTAATACAAATGTAGATTGGGGTCCCAATGTAAGCAAGTAAAGTTTGTATTTTGGAACCCCGCTCCTCCTTAACTTACAATAAAATTTATTCTAACTATTAAAGACAATTTTTATTTCCATTTTAAAACGTTTTTAACAATTTTTACAATTTAAATTTTTAAATACATTCTGAATCTTAGGTAACTCACATGGATGTGTGTAGTGCGTGTACAATAAGTGTGTTTGTATGTGAAAGTGTTTGTTCGTGTGTATGTGAAAGCGTGTGTCTGTGTGCGTACAATAATGTAAGTGTGTATTGGTACTTATTATTTAGCTATTATGAACTCCGATTAAGCACACATTCTATTTCATTATAAGTTTTAAGCTGCACCCATTGCATCAAAATATTTTTACATTCGCGATGGGATTTGTCGTATAAATATAGTTCTTTGTTTATTTTATTACATAAGAATGTGGAGCGAGAGTTGAATTGTTTCCAAGCAAACTCAGTTTTGATACTGGAAGGCTTGGCCACATTTTTTATTCGTCGCTTATTCAATATGCTAGGGTCAAAAGGCAGGGACTTCGTTATTTAAGGTTGTTATAAGGATATATAATTTTCTTACAGAGTGAAGGCCACTGATGCAATAAAGTCTTTCAGTGGAAAATCGGCGTTTTTTGAAATACATGACCTTAATAAGGGTTCGTTGCGCTCTTTCCAAATGGAGAAACTGAGTCATTGCAGCTCCACCCCAGACTGGTATACAGTACGTTATAATGGATTGCGCAAGAGAAACGTATATTCGGTTGAGAAGAGATCTGGAAGCGTCCGGCTGATGGGTATTATCAGGTATAACGTGTCTTAGGGTTTTAATTTATAACACGCCTTGTATATTTTGACAAGCGCGTCTAATGTATGTATCGTCGCAGGTTCACACCAACGTGTAAACATATTCTATGAGACTCTCCGCAGTCGTGAATATAAATGTAGTACGGGTTCGAGAAGTTTGGCCAGAAGAGCCAATCTTCTTGTGTATTTAAGGGCTTTTACTTGCTTTACCATTAGTAGAACAATAGAAGTATGAAAGTTCTGTGAGTATGACTGAATCATTCATCAGTTGATGAATATTTTTTTATAACACATTACTTATGTGTATTGCAAATGGCCTTGACACATTTTCTTACCCCTTAGAAAAATACTTTTTTTAATACCCGCCCACGATGTTAGTAACGTATCTTTTACGAGTAAGTCTTTACATTTAATGGAAAAGGCTGTTCCTTAAATCATTTATTTATTAAGGCAGTCAGTCTGTGTTTTTGTAAATAAAGAATTGTGTTGATCCATCCACATTTAGTATCACATATCTAGGTCTATTTAGTTAATGTAAAAGTCATAAAACATTAAGAACATAGAAACCTATTTAAAAAAGTTATCACTAAAAAGAGGTAAACAATAACTTTTCATGCGAAAAGGGGGCCTACCTCAGGAGGTATATACCTGAATAATTAATAAAATATTTAATTAAAACTTTTATAAATAATTTAAAGTGTAATAATTCTTTTTGCGGTCAGTACCAGCCTTTGGACATACGAGGTGCGGACTAAACACTATTTTAATTTGTTTCTTTCTATTTTATTCCTTATGACAATGCTGGCACCCCTTTTGCGTGTAAAGTTATTATTGCTCTCTTTTCAGTTAACTTACATAATTAAGTCGGTTTATATTTATTTATATAATTATTTTATTTCATACTTTTCGTGAGAGATATAATTAGTAAAAATCGAATTCGATTTTGACAATTTACTTGTATTTGTGAAAACAATAAAACAAACTGAAACTTTTTAAATGTTATTACCGGACCTTAAAGTTTCCACTTCCAACTATTTACTTCTTCATTATTAGCTAGCCATTATGTGTAATTAATTGGACTTGTCAAGACTAACCAAATGGCTCTCAGCAGGATGGGGTTACTAGTATCCAATCAAGAGTTCTATGTTTAGCTCCGAACTTCACCATCAGACCTTCATCATTAAACGTAAAACCACTCATCATAACAACCACTTGAGTTCAAATATACTGAATTAATCTAACAAATGGCTCAGTTTATAACTACGTATAAATCAAAATATATACCCGTAATTTTAAAAAAATTACAGGACAATTTAGAACCACCTCTGTATTATGAATTCGGTTAAAATGTCGATTTTCTTTAAAGAAGGAGACGCTATTAAATTCCCAATACATTTCATACATCCCTTGTTCACATACAATTTGCCATCAAGTTACCTAGTGCTTTTTAAAAATCTTTATTTGGTACCAGTAAAGTAACTAATATAAGAGAGTTCAATTAATGAATACCACTTGATCGAGTATCTTGAGTCAAATCAAAGAAATCAAGTACTCGGACTGACGCAACCAATAGCAATTAATTTATTTTCGCGCCAACGAGCTCGTCCGAAAGATTTCTTTGTCGCAAACGACAATTCTATATAAAATAGTTGAAATTGCTAGCCACCGAACAACCCAGTAAGGAGTAATTCCAAAGGAATTCGTGAAAGGTATTTCAGGCACAAATCAAAGCAATTACATTTAGATGTCATCAGTTTTGCGTTTGGCAAATTAATTAATAATTTCAACAAGAGTATAAGCATGACAATTGATCTGTCAACGTGAGCTGCGAGTTGTGTAACAATCGGTCTGATTTTGTGTACTTTTTGTTTTCCGCTTGCAAAACTAGTTACTCTGGGAGCAGATAGGTTTTATGTTTTATGTATGTAGGTATTATTACGAAGTTTCATTTTAATAGAACTATCCTTAAAATTCTAAAACTACAAATTTGGAAGCAATTTAATTTACTTAAAAGCTTTTATTGTAAACCTTTGAAACTGAGCACACTTCTTTACCCCGTAAAGTATTAATTTTTAGATTAATCCTCCTCCTACGTCATAATTCTTAAGTAAAAACATGGTTTCATCTTTATTAGAACTATCAACCTATAACCAGTTCATCAAAACCCGAGATATATTTTTAAAAAGCAAACATTCTTTGACTCTTAAATAATGTTGCAAACGAAGCTTATAGAATTCCCAGTAGTATTTCCTCGTAAAAATTTCTTGGTAGAGGTCGAGAAAATCCGGGACACAATATTTAAAGCAGTCTTTATGCTCGTTCAAAGAGCGGCTTACCCGGGACCACGACCGGTAAAAATCTTTAACGTTACCTTAGCTTATGTATGCAGATTGCTTTGCGTAGAGAACACGGTTATTTTGAGTTGTTTTGGAAAATATTTATTGTATTGATAAAGGGTGAGGAAATGCTTTGTAATTAATAAATTGTTTCAGTTGGGTTTTATTAATGTGTTTTTATAGGTAGTGTCATAATTAACAATGTTAAGTGACACGATCAAAAAATAATATTAAATCTGAGATTCAGAAAGTAAATAAGTCTTACACTTGAATTCATTAACAATTAATTACTTATTGGTAAGTAATGGCTTTCACAGACCATTACTTGGGGCTAGGATTCTTGATCACTTTTTATTTCATATTCGAGTAATGTAACGTGCATACTTATCTACTTGATAACTACCGCAAAGCACAAATGCAAATTCAAATATTTATATATATATAAATATTTCTCAACATTAACAATTACTTGTTCTTATTGACGTCAAATAAAACATGACTCTACCACCAGTTTGGAAAAACCTTCGTGAAGAAAAACTGGAAAGAAACTTCACGGGTATATTTTTTCTCAAAATAAATTTACAGAGTCTCTTTAAGTCTATACAAAGTTATTCTGATCTGCATCTGTTAGCTCGGCAAGTCTCCCTTCCTCCAGCTATCCAAAACGACGAACACCCTCAAACGGCACCCGTTCATGAGTTAACTTGGGATCCAGCCATCGCTCTCCTCGACCATATTAGAGGGAAGCGAGTGACCCGTCACCCGAGGCTACCATAAGAAGACGTACTTTACTGACAAAAAAGTGACGTTTCTCGATTCTTAAGTTTAGAAATCCATACTTGGAATTCCGATTTTACTTATTTCATATTCATATTCTAGTTCATACTCCAACCAATTTCTAACAGTGAAATAAAAGTAATTCCTTCGGTAGTTATTTTTGGTCGAGTAATTATTTCTACTTCACAATTAATTCGAGAGTATTAGCCACAAACAGATATGATAAGTACAAAACCTGCGCTAAACATTTAAGGTACAGTTTACCCAGACATGGTACAAGGTACAGTTTACAAAAATGGCAACATTATAAACATTTTCCTCAAAATTACTGCACTCCCTATACTACTTCTTAACATCAGCCATTCGTTGTCAGACTTAATGTGAATAAAAAAAGTCGGTAAATACTAAAATAAATAGCTTATTGTTACTTCCAAACAACCAACTGGGTCCACCACACAGTCCTTGAATCACAAAGTTAGATTTGCAGCGTTACGAATTACTTTTTTCACGAATTTCAGTAATTACGAGTATATTTTAGTTTTGCTTTGGTCGATGTCATGTTTGAAGTTTTCTTTAAGGTTTAATATTAACTTATAGATTGATTATAGAAAATTTTAAGATTCAGCCAGAAAAACCGTCCCTGGGTCCAGTTTAGGCACCAGTCTCCTTGGCGAACTATGAATTGCATTGTATTTGGTAATTGATGCTACTGTACATTTTCATCTTAAATATGTAAAAAAAATTTAGCCTTATACGTAGAAAATATCAGAATTTGGGTAGTGGACCGGACCTAGCGAGGTGACTTGGTGAGTGAAACTCGTGACCCTAAGGCTGGAACCTACCTCGCACAACGAATTTCTAATGCGATCCAGCGTAGTAATTCGGCCAGCCTTTTGGCTACGTTGCCTTTAAAAGGTTCAAGTTTAGGTTTAGTTTTTTATATTTTTATAGTTATAGTTTAGCATATTTTTATCTTATAATTATTCATTGAATACACTTATATGTACATTCAAGAATTGTAAATATTTTAAATAATTTGTGAATAATAATTGATTTACCCAAAAAAGTTTTTTATGTTATAAAACCGACTTTTCGAAATTTTTGTAAATGGTTACTTAATAACAGTGTTCTTTGATGGTCTATGGAATTCTTTATTTAAAAACAGATTTTTAAGCAATTACTTAAGCATTACTTGTTCCCAACGATTGATTTACCCAATTACTTGACCCTGAAATAAACTGCCCTCAAAAGCAGCATAAATAATGCTTAGTTTAGCCTATTGCCGTGGAACTTATTTTGTCTTTCTTGGTAAATTGTAAAATAGTTTCTATTGTTAAAGTCTCGTGTTGGGAGGTCCTTTTATTTTTATTAAGGCACGTTCACACAGTTTTGTTCTGGTTGATGGGAAAGACCAGCCGATGGTATAACAAGAAAAAAGTTAGGTAGTTTCATCTGAAACCTATGGTCAGCAACCCATCATTAGTCGACATTCCAGACTTTACATCAATATTAGAATACAAATTACAATTACAATCAATATAAATAAGTAAAAGTCCTACGATTAATGATGTCTGTGGGTGCTGATGGTGCTTACTATCAGATATTTCAAGTGCTCGTTTGCCGGTTATGAAAAGAGCAAAAACAATTTAAAAAAACTTGTGACTTCTAGTAGTACGGCCACTACCAGAAGACTTAGTATAAATAATACGAATAATAATAAATCCCCAGACAAGCACACCAACTGTACCTAGGCCCCAAAATAAGCAGAGCTCGTGTCATGGATGAAACTAGAATAAACATACAAATATAAATATAAACAACAATGGCCCGAAAACAAACATCTGTGTTCATCACACAAATTAATGCCGACCAGGTCGAACCTGGGTCCTCCGGCTACTACCTATGTCGCCACTCGGCCGTTTATAAGCCGGACCAGTCCTTGAAGTCTTAATAGAATGAAATCCTTGAGTAGATCAGCATGCTGGTCAAAATACTCGAATTAATTAAAAAAAACCTCTAAGTTCCTTACTATTATTTTTTTTAAAGAAAGAAAAAAAAATATTTATTTGATACCATACACAATTTAAACTTAAAACTAAAACAGTTTCAAATTATAACAATAATAATTTGTGTACTTGTTTTGTAAGATACATATAAGCCAAATCTGTCAATATGGTCATCAAAAAGGTCTCCGCTCAGATTTATGTCGCGGCAGGAGCCACGAGGCTGGTTTTCTGCGGACGCTCCAGTACAACTTCTATATAACAAATAACAAAAATCAATAAAGCGACGGGACTTGTACGGACTACATATTAAACAACAACCAATCAAATTTTAAAAAATAAATTTATTTGGTGTACTATCATGAATAATTTCGTGTTTTTGTTTTTAAATGAGTATCAAAATAACATTTTACTCTCAAAGAACTCAGAATGAGGTTCCGCTACGTTACTATAACAACTGACATTGTAGGAAACACTAATGTTAAAAATTTGTCTTCTCATATATCCAATCCGGACACATAACACTAAAACAGGATGCGCATCTTCGACTATTTCATACTCTGTGCAATTTGGGACTCAAGTTTTCGCATTAGAAAGGTAAACTTGTTCAGTGAAAGATGTTCGGAACGTAAGCGTAATGCAATCAGGACTTCTGCAGGACTGTGCAGTGTGGAAAGCCACACTGCACAGTCCAAACCAGGGTTATCGTAATGGGCACGGCTGCATGGCCTTGTACCAGATGCCACATTCGCGAGATCTTTCATTGAAATACTCCTTCCATAAGATGCCACATAAGATCCGTGTAAAATGGCAGGCATACTGTTGTTGTACCAAGTATACAAGCCTTTTTAGCCATCTCGCCTACTTATTCATTATGTTCTAAGCCCGCGCGTGAGGGTATTCATTGTAAAATAATATTTTTATTCATTGAATGTACGAGGGTAGATTGAAAAGTTCGCGGCCTAAATAAGAAAACACAGGAATTATGCAATGTTTTTATATTTATTTTTCTACATACTCTCCTCCTAGGTCACAGCACTTAGTCCAGCGGTCCTCCAAAGCCTTGATCCCATTTAAATAGAAGGTCTCGCCAAGGTCTTCAAAAAAGGCATCTACGGCCACTTTGACCTCCTCATTGGTAGAAAATTTCATTCCACCTAAGTTTTTTTTAGTTATGGAAATAGGTGGAACTCAGAAGGTGTCAAGTGAGGTGAATAAGGGAGATGAGGAAGCAATTCGAAACCACAATTCACTATTTGAACCATCGATTCAGCAGATGTGTGAACACGAGCATTGTCCTGATGACACAAAACTTTCTTGGTCAACAACCCTGGTCTTTTAGACTTTATTTCTTCGTGTAAACGACGCAATAGTGTGCAATAGTATGCTTGGTAATCAACCAAGATCACACCCTTAGAATCCCAGAAAACCGATACCATTACCTTGCTTACTGAAAAACACACCTTGGCTTTCTTGGGGGTCGGAGATTCGGGTCTCTTCCGTTGTTTGGGTTGTTGTTTGGATTCAGGAGTATAGTGATGAACCCATTTTTCGTCCATAGTAACAAATTTTTCCAAAAATTTGTTTGGATCAGCTTGAAAAAGCTCTTAACAGTCTCTAGAAATCATGAGCCGAGTTCGTTTCTGTTCAACTGAAAGGAGCCACGGAACCCATCTTGACACCTTGTGAAACCCTAATTCGTTAACGATCATGTTTTGTGTATGTTCGTATCAAATCCCTAAAGCTTCAGCTATCTTAAATACCTTCAATCTTCTGTCTCTCATGATGAGATCACATATTTTTTCGATGTTTTACGAAGTCGTAGCTGTAGAAGGCCGTCCAGACTGGAGGGAACATCTTTGATGCTCTCTCATCCACGTTTAAATTCAGCTGTCCACTTTTTTATCATTGTATACAACGGAACAGATGTTCCTAAAGTAGCCACCATATCTTCATGAATCTGCTTTGGAGTTTAGTGTTTCTTATGGAGGTATTTGGTTACGGCACGGTGCTCTAAACTATCCATTTTCAAAATTAATGAAACTTACTCTAACTTAATGTTCAATAAAATAAATAATTACGCAGGTATCTCAGAGAAAAATTGCAGAGAGAAGATGAAGAAGACGAGTCTAGGTTTCATATGAGGGTAACTTTGTAATAATATGATAACGCTATCTATTTTAGGCCGCGAACTTTTCAATCCACCCTCGTAATTGTAGAATAGCGACTAAGGTGCACCGAGCGAAGTGTTGCATTTTTGAAGTCCGTAAATATTACTATATGAACTTCATTCACGTTAATATAACAAGAAGCTTCTTTTATTGCAAAAAAATCCGCGTACATGACGGATATATTAATATTTTACAATGTATATAGAATTACCAAAGTCTGTGCAGAAGTAGGTGGTGACCTATTAACTTTGCAAAGTGACGTGACATTTCAAATTTAGTATTCCTTGTTAAAATAACAATAAATATTATCGATTGTCCTCAACTGCTTGCGCAAATATCATTGAAGACAACGAGTGCTTTTTAGCGTTTCAGTTAACCAATTTTACTTTCAACCGCGTCTACCAATTACCGCGTGCCTGTAACCAACTTAATTGTACGCGCAGAGACTTTTATTCACATCTTTTTAACACAAGAATTGAAATTTAACACAATAAATAACTATAAGGAATATATGCAACATAGCATTTTTTGATGAAAGAATATCCTAAATGACTGAATTGTTAATGTTGGTCCTCCATTTGTATAGAAATAAATAAAATAAAATGAATTACTCTAAATCGTTGGCAGCATCCTCGCTGAGGAGCAACGACCGCGGACCCAACACCTCTCCCATCCTTAGATGCATTCCGTATACAGAAGTAAATACTTAGGAGTTCATCAGCTCTTAGTTTATCAGACTCGATCTTCGTGCGGACTCGTTCGCACGTGTGTCGCTGTCTACCTTCCCGCGCTCTCTCTAGTCCCCGCACTAGTTGCGCGCCCCTTATTTCATACCGTCGTTTTCACGACGTTAGTGCTCGTACAGTACCGTCCTAATTTCACAAGACCGTCGTTTTCACGACGCAACCTCAACATCGTCACCTGCAGCTCATCGTCGCCGATCTTCGTCGCCATAGCCGCTCCGGCAAGCTGTGCGTTCCAGGACTACGAGTCGTCGTAAGTTCTCCGTGAACAGGTTGATACCTTACGGTGATAACTAAGCCTGTTAGCGTTGCCCCGGTGCGCTTTATAGACCCTTCAGGCCTTAAAGAAAGTCCCGATCCCAGTGCACTGGGCCTTTCCCAGGGTGACAGAACAGGGTACCCCTAATTCGGGCAGCACTGTTCTGTCACTGCGCTTCGTCCCCAACCCCCCTACCGCAGGTAAGGTGTTTTAGAAGGTTAGTCTTCGTTGGTAGGTTCATAATATATATATTTATATATTGTCGTCCTTCCCCAACATGCCGCTATGGCTTCGCCGGCTTTTTTGGATGCCCTTCAGACGCTCATTAAAGTCGCTGTATCTCATGGAATTCAATTCCCCAAAGTCATAATCAACAATTTAGTCGCAAGCTGCCCTCAGGGACCCCAACATGCCCTTCAGGCCCCTTTGGTCCTAGGCCCTCCCGCGTCCCCCACCTCCAGCGACATGGAGTGTGAAACGGATGCCCCTTAGCGCCGCAAGCGCACCGCTCCCAAGAGCGCACCCGCGCGCCGCGACCGAGTCCATCTGGCTCTCAGCCACCATCATTTACCCTTTTTTTATTTTTTTTTTTGTCTACATTGACAATTACTTGTTCTTATTGATGTCAAATAAAACATGACTCTACCATCAGTTCCAAAAAAACCTTCGTGAAGAAGAACTGGCAAGAAACTTCACGGGTATACTTTTTTTCAAAATAAAATTACAGAGTCTCTTTATGTCTATACAAAGTTATTTTTATCTGCATCTGTTAGCTCGGCAAGTCTCCCTCCCCCAAGTATCCAAACGACGAACACCATCAAACGGCACCCGTTCACGAGTTAACGCGGGATTGTTAAGAAGCGCTCGAAACAAGCCCCGGCGTCCTCAACGCTCGCCCCGGTGTCTTCAACATCATCCACGGCGCCACCAACGTCTTCCTCTAGGTCCCTCCTCCCGTATTCCTCCGGGAAAAGGGCAGATGGTCCGAGGTATCAAACTTGTGCAAAGAGCACAAGATTCAGTATACCCGAGCTTCCGATTCGAGTGAATCAATTAGGGTCATTGTTCCGTCTTTAGACGACTTCCGAGCTCGTACTAAGCTCCTCACCAGTAAGCAAATTGCTTTCCACACTTACGGTCTCCCAGAAGAGCGTAAGATTAGAGCGGTCCCGTTCGAATTATCGAACGAGGCCATCCTCGAGGCCCTGCAGTCCCAAGGCTTCCGGCAGCAGGTAAGGAAGGCGTCACCCTCTCGCTTTGGTGGTTCTCACCAATGTCCCTATATCCAGGGAGATTTTCAGAGGGGTCAGCACTATATGCGGCCTCTCTGGAATCTCAATCGAGGCGCCTCATTACCGCGGTCACCCTGGGCAGTGCTACCGCTGCCAATTATATTGGCATGCGGCGGCCAGCTGCTCCGCGCCGCCCAGGTGCGTAAAGTGCCTGGTGCCTCATTTCACCAAGGAGTGCAATCGCACTCCAGAAACTCCCTCCCCACTTGAATGCGTGCTTTGTGGGCAGTCTGTCAGATCCGCTTCAAAGAGGGCGGCACCCAAACAGGCCTTGCCCCTTACTCAGTTAACTTCCCGCCGCTGCGTAGCCGGGTACCTCCGGCTGCAAAGCCTACGCAGGCCAAGCCTACTCCAGAAAACTGGAGACAGCGTCCTGCTGTACGCCTGGAAGCCACCTCGACTCCTCGCCCATCCCAATCCAACTCTCAACCCTCCCTAGCAGACAATATGCGTATCGTTTGCGACGCCATTAAACATATAGACGTTAGGGAAATCTCAATACTAGCCTGTAAACTTAAGGCTTCACGTTCGCCTACAGAGCGACTCATAGCTTTGACAGAGCATAATTCCCTTCTCAATTCATTATAAGTTCATTTAAATGAATTGATCCCTCAAACAGTCAGACTTCGGCCCTACCTCATGTCCCTTTGAGCACCTTCAGTGCAACTTTCATATCCGGCGGACGACTCGTTGGCGGGGATCGCTAGCGCACCCCCTTCCCTAATCGGGTGTCACTTCCGATGAAGGCTAACGACAAAATCTTGCTACAGCCATCGAGGTGGTTTTAGTAGGTAGCTGCCACTCTGGTGAGTCCCACATCACCTCGCAGAACTTGGTGCCTGCGGAGGTATGCATGATGCAACTTCCACCTTCCACCCCGCAGCGGGTGATCTCAGATTACCTATTCGTTATTTCGTATATGTGAATGAATGTTATGAAAAAAAATCAACTAAAATAAAGAAAGCCATTATCAACCATTCAACTCGGCATGAAGAGAAGTAAAAGATATAATTTGATTTTATCTCTTCATGGGAAAACATTTACACGATAAAAAATATAAAATCATAAAGGCCTTAGCCTGCTATGCTAAAACTAAACTGTCCAACTATCGATATTTAATAAAAATTTACAATAGTACATTATTTTGTCAAAATTAAAGGAATTTACCCTAATAAAAGGTATACGAGGCATCATTATTGTTCAAATCGATCACGTGGGTTCCCGTCTCTCGGTCATAGGAGGAAACTACCAATGTTCCTGTAATAAAGGGACTACGTGACACTAAAGCCTTAAATCTTTTTTTCCTTAACATTTTTTGCGTTTATTTACTCTGGAAAAAGAAAAATATGTTTTGGTAACATGCAACATTGCTTAATATATGTATTATTTGTTACCATGACGTGATATTGCAATCTATAGAATATGTTTAATAACTGTTTCGGTTTGTATTAGGAATACTACTTGTATTTATAATTTGCACAATTATTTTATTTTTGGGATATTTATAAAAATAATTTTTCTATTAGACTTGAAAAGGAAAAGTTGAAATGGAAATCATGCGAGAAAGTTGATCTTAAGGTGTATGTATGGTTTATGTGTAATATATTAATATCTTTTCATCAATATTTAATATGGATATCGGTATTTTGCATGCAGGTATCTTGAAGATTTTATGACTGAGTTTGCAAAGATAGTTTGCTAGTAGATATTTGCAAAACTCTTAACAGTTTTAGTTGCTTAAATTATTAAAATTTTGTTCTCGTAATTACAATATTAAGATAATTGATGTATTGCTTTCAGTCATATATTTTTACATAGTTAGAGGGTTTTATTAAAGATAATGGTGTAAAATAATAAAAGGAACATATCTTAAAGCAAGCATAGACTAGATAGCCCAAAAACGAACACAGGGGGTAAATTAATTGTAAACATACATCTACCAATAGAATATCCATATTTGTGGAAAACATACAAAAAAAAACAAATATATCTTTGCATCTTTGTCTATACAAATGCATAACACGCTACTTTTGTGACGTTATTGCACGTGTTCGTAATTTTTATTGGCAGTGCTTATTTACTTAAATATTATATTCTTTGATGTTTGTATATAAACATTTTTCATAGGAATTGCGTTTAATTTATCTATTTTAGGTAATTACATCTTACATCGCTTCATAGCGAATGAGTGAAGTAGATGACTGTTTGAAATAACATTCCGTCGTAGTAATTATTCTGCTAGTATTTGAAAGTGTTAGGCGTTTTATTTATAGTGTAACCCGGGAGCGGGGCGCCCGTCGCAGGCTGCGACGGGCGCCCCGCGCACATTTGGCGTAGAATACAAAACCACAAATCACTTGATAGCGCTAACAGGATTCGGCTCAGATGGGGAGAGACGACCACAACAATCCAAAATGTTTGTCATTCATTGCTCGTCTGTTTATCTACAATAATCTTATTTTTGTTGAAATAAAGCCGAAAATAAAAAAATTGCCTTGAGTTTTGGATTTTTTTAAATACTATCCAGGCCGATTTACTTCTGTGTGCTTTTTTTAATTTTGATTGATATAATAAGTATTTTTATTGTGCATGTTATATGTATGTATGTATATTTCGCGCTTTTTAGTACATATTATCCATATTTTCATATTTTGATATATTATTTTTATTTTTTACAAATCGTTCTTTCATTGTACAGAATGACTTAACGTCACACCAGCCGAACTTTCGCTAACAACAATTGTATTAACTGTATTATTAATCTGTATTATTAATAATTAAAATAAACTGTATAATTAATTGTATTATTAATCGTTAACAATAATTGTAATGAAACGAGTGACAGAAATATAAGTACATAGGATAGGTGGAATGTGTATAAACTAAAAGTAAGTGTTTTAAGCGTACTTTCATAAACTTTTACAATATACATAAATGTAAAAACGTTATAAATAATATATGAGAATACCATATTCATTCTTTGAAAGAAAATGCTTAATACTCGATACTTCATAATACTATTATACAAATACTTGCTCAACGCAACATGTGCGGGGCGTAGGACTACTGCCCCAAGAAACAATTCAACCAACAAAATCTTAAAACAAAACAATTAAGAAAACAAATTAAAACAAAACATCCATAACTCTGTTATAAAAGCAAGACGAAAGGCATTCTACGGTACATAATTTATAAATGTACACGAGATAGCGTACTCAACTCGAATCATGAAAGTTTATCTCCTGTTTTAGTTAAAGGCCGACCATTCGATCGCGACGTAAAAAAGTTACGACCACACGTCAAAGGAAACACCAATGAGACAATAAACAACGAAAATAATGCCCTCCTTATAGGCTGGCACTTGTGAGGGTAATTAAAGAACACCCTTCATCGTATAGGCTTCAAGTAAAAATAAAAATCAAGCGTAAAAGGCCGCGGTAAAAAACATATAAAAGCTTTCTATTACAGAGTGCAAAACGAGTTGAAATTTTATTTAGAAGTGAACGTAAATTGTAATAGGATTAAATTGTGTTTGTAATTTGTGTTAATTATGTTTCACAGCACGAGCATGAGCACGCGATCTTTGAGAACTTTTTTGACATTGTATACACTTTTTATTTTTATTTTAAACACTTCAAGATTAGGTCAAAATATAATTATATTGTTTCTGTAACAATGCACCCCCCCCCCCCAATGGTGTATCGTCAGATCAGAAAACTGTTGGCAAAGCAAATTTCTCGAACTGCAGAACGCAGTGTTGATAAACCGACAAACCGACTGTTGACCAAGATCTGCTTAATCTGTCGTTATGATTCTTCACGCTGTTTAAACTGCATTGCACGTGTTTCAGCTGATGGGAAAAATAAGGGTTAACTATGGCTGCAAAGAAATAACACCAATGCCTTTCTATCTTTTATTTTAAAGTAGTTTAACGTTTATTGACCAGGAAGTAACATTTTTATTGACCTGTACTTATAAAAAAAATCTCGAAAAACACGAACACTCTACCCGAAAAATATTCAGATTTTTCCTTAGCCCTGTGTTTAATAGCCTACAGGCAAATTAAACGTACGCTTCAACCCTTGTTAATTCCATCAAGCGTTGTTACGCCGAACTTAGAAATATCGTAACTGATATGTACCTGTTAACGACAATTTGGTCAGTCGAAACTAGGTAGAACTTGTACGAGAATTATGGGACGATACCTTCTGACCTTCTCATTTTACGTTACTGTATATTATGTATATGTAATTACATATACTACAAGAGCATTGTTAGCTCAGAGGTTAAAGCACTTCTTCAAACTTCTTTGTAATTTATACGCTTCATTGGCAGTTATTGATTTTTTTTTAAACTTGGACGTAGAACGGCAGAATCAAAGAACGATCTGGAGATGTGGCAAGGCAGCATTTGTTATTTTTATTGGGAACGATGATTTTCTCCGATGTTGACGTTGAAATAATTTAGTGATGCGTAACACCATAAGACCATTTAGGCGTTATTTTAGGCGTTAGTTTTTTATTGTTTCTACAACTTAATAAATAATTTACTGGCTTTTGAATTTATCATTCCGGTTCTTTCTGCACCATTTTTCTAAGTTGACCTTTGAACATCATCAGCGCTAGGGTGACACAGCACTTCCTATTTTAACCACCGTAATACCCACGTTTACGTGGTTGTGTTCCGGATAAAGGAAAAGAACAACCAGAGCAACTACTATAATAATAATAAAATAATTTTGAAGTCATTTCGATACTATAAAGACTGCCAACTTGCAGTCGGCGGGTAGTTATTATTTACTCTTATATAGGCTTATCTTATATCTTATAGAGGCTGCCACGCGGCCTTTATTCCTGAACCAGTGGGACGGGTATTTGACAGCATTTGAAAATGCAAGTTTTTATAATGTATGAAGAAAATATGAGTTACTGTTTTGAAAAATAAAGTTTTGAATTTAACATCGAAATTGTATAGATTAGGCGACTCGCAGCAGCTCCTCAAACATAGGTCAAAAAGTTCGCGGAATGAGGGGGTGGAGGGTTAAATAAAACAACAAATATTTTTATTTTTCAATATATTCTCTCTTAACCCTAATATATTTTTCAGGTCTTCTAAATAATTTATTTAATCCATAGAAAAAAAATTGTTCTTCGTAAACAATTTTTTTACGTAGTTCTTTCTTCATCTTTGGGAATAAATAATAGTCACTGGGGCCAGGTCAGTTCAGGTGTTGCAGCAGTTCAAAGCCGCACCGGTGAATGGCAGCCGTCGCAAAATGACTCGTGTGCACGGGTGCGTTGTCGTGCAAAAGGAGCACACCCTTTGTCAGTTTTCCACTTCTTTTTTTCCTTGACTTTTTGCCTCCTTTAATTGCTCCAGTACAGAGAGTCCTGTTACAGAAACGCCACGTTCCTTGTTATACAATTTAACAAAATGCCTTTGTGTCCCAAAAGACAGTCGCCATGATTTTTCCGGCCGATTGCGATGCTTTGTATTTTTGGAGAGGGTGCTCTTTTTTTATGGCACTGCATCGATTCTTGTTTTGACTCAGGTTCATAGTGATGAACCAAAGTTTCATCCTCGGTAACAATTCGGGCTATAACTTCTTCTTTTTTCTTTCCACAGAGCTCCAAAAACTTACAAGAACACTCGACACGCTCGCGCTATTGAAACGGCGTAAGCATTCTCGGAACCCATATTGCATTGACTTTGGTCATCCTAAGATGATTGTGTAGGTTGTTCAAAAATTGTGGTTTCTGATACACCAACTATTGCTGCTAGCTGCTTCTTCTTCAGTCTGGGATCTTCCAATACTAATATTTCTACTTTTTTGATGGTGTTTGGGGTAGTGGCCTCAATTGGCCGTCCGGAGCGATGGTCGTCTTCAGTGAAGTCCCTGCCTTGCTTGATTTTTTTTTTTGTTCCCCTCCGCGGGAAGGGCAGGAGGATAAAAATGCCCTGACGCATACTCTGGCGCGATTCCAAAGTTATGTGGGACTCGTCCCGACGCCTACCAGGACCATACCCACTAAAAACCCCCTGTCGGCTCGTGCATTTTTGCCACTCAGCCTTCATCTGAGCGACGGCCAATTGGAGAAAGAGGCTGCGCTAGCGGGGCCCAGAAGGGGTCACCCGCTGGGATTACATAGCACTGAAGGTGCTCAAAGCACTGAAGGTTAATACATAGCACTGAAGGTGCTCAAAATGAAAATCAATAATTAAAACAAAAATTAAAAAATTGCAAAATAAAATTGAGTTAATTCGCATTTACGTTAGAATTAGGATTTACGTTAGAATTAGGATTTACGTTAGAATTAGAATTTGCGGCCAGAAGGGCCTCGAGATCGCGTGACAGTCTGGTGGATGAGTACGCTTGCGCATTTCTAGGCCTAGCGACTTTGAACTTCGAGTCTAACACAGGAGTAGTATATGAGACTGAATCACGAACTAGAGGATTGGGGTGGGTTTCGGAGCGTTTGAAAAACGCTTCAGAGAGTGTTTTGAGATGTTGTTGTACTGTAGGCAGTTCAAGATCTCTATGCAAGTCCGCGTTACGCACGTACCACGGTGCGTTTGAGGCCCGGCGGCAAAAGAGGTTTTGAACTACCTGCAGTTTGTGCAGGAGGGAGGGTTTGGCGTGGGCAAAGATTGGCGAGGCATACGTCATGACGGGTCTAACGCAGACCTTGTAAAGTGTACGTTTGTTTCTGAAGGACATTTTACTTTTTCTACCTAACATGCTATTTAGGCGGACTAAATAGTGACGAGCGAGTTTCGAAACTCTTTCGACGTGTGGCTTGAAAGAAAGCGTCGGATCTAATGTGACGCCTAAGTATTTAGTACTGCGCTTCCAGGGGATGGGAATGCCTAACATTCGAACGTGGGGATCGCCATCGGGACGACGGCGTTTGTGGTCGCAGCGCATCGCAGAACTCTTTTCAGGGTTCACATCGATGCGCCATTTTTGAAACCATACACCAAGGGCGTTTACGGCCTTTTGGAGTCTGGTTACAAGGTGCCGAACACTGTGGCCTTTGGTATAGAGTGCGGTGTCGTCAGCAAAGAGGGCGAGTTCGACGCCTTTCGGCGGGATGGGAATGTCGTTGGTGTACACGGTGTACAGCAGAGGGGCGAGGACTGAGCCTTGAGGGACTCCAGCCTTTATGGGACAAGGTGCAGAAAGCGTGCCTTCGTGTTTAAATCGAAACGTACGGTCTTTGAGAAACGACGCTATTAACCTGACTAGGCGATCCGGTAAGCCTATCTTGTAGAGTTTATAAACGAGACCGCTGTGCCAGACTTTATCGAAAGCCTTGGCTACGTCAAAGAAAACCGCGACTGTTTTATAACGACGCGGATAGAAACCGTCAAGTATATACTCGACGATTCGGTGGACTTGCTGAGGGCAGGAGTGTTTAGCGCGAAAGCCGAACTGATGGGGAATAATGAGAGGATCGCCATCCGTTGGAAACAGATGGTTCCGCATTCGAGAGAGTATGACTCTCTCGAGAAGTTTAGACATTGCCTTGAGGAGGCTGATGGGTCGGTGATTAGCCGGGACGTTCAGAGGTTTGCCCGGCTTGGGAATGCCTATGACTGTCGCTTCTTTCCAAGCTTTTGGAAAGTAGCTATGGTCGAAGCAGGCATTGAAAATGATAGCTAACAAGGTAAGCATCTGTTGAGGTAGGTGCTTAAGTGCGTGGTTGGAAATTCCATCCGCACCCGGAGCCTTTTTGGACTTTTGATTTCTAATGAGAAGCAAGATTTCGTCATTAGAGACTGTGACAGGGTCGGCGGTGATGGGGAGAGAGTCTCTGCGAAGGACTTCGTCCTCCACCGCCTGGATGTGTGAGGGATCAGCAGGTTGCGTGCTGGGCGAGCATTGTGCGGCAATGCTGTCGGCGAGGCATTCGGCTTTCTCTTCGACTTCGAAGGCAGTAGTGCCATCGGGACGAGTGAGAGGAGGAACGTGAGAGACGGTGTCTACGCGTAAGGCTCGGGCCATGCTATAGTACGCTTGGTGGGACGGAGAGATATTCGCCATGAGATCGTTCATCTGAGCGTCTCGGAGTTCCGCGAGGCAAGACCTAACTTTACGTTGAAGCTGATTCGCAGCTGTTCTATAGGCGGGCGTGGGATATTTCTTGGCTCTCCGGAGAGCCACGTTTTTAGCTTTAATAAGATTGCTAACGGCTAAGGGAAGCGTGGGTTTGCCTTGCTTAGCAACCTTTTCGTTGTCACTGATGGCTGAGTTGATAGCATCAGTGAGAGAATTTACTAATGAATCGATTTTATCCGGGCTATCTAATTGTTCGGGAGAGATCGCGAGTGGAGAGTTCGGAGCCTCTAAGGCTGAAACTAACGTATTTTTAAAGCCTTTCCAGTTGGTAAAGGTCTTAGGAGATGAGACGTTATCGTTCGGCGGTCCTAGCACGAGGGAAACGGGGCGATGGTCGGAGCCTAGGTCATCGAGCGGTTCGATAGACCTTAGATCAAGATTGATTCGCTTGATAATTGCAAAGTCGAGGATGTCAGGAGAGTAGGACGGGTTGTTGGGATAGTGAGTGGGAGTGATGGGGGATATGACGTCTAGGTCAAGGGAGTTAGTGACGTCGAGGAGAGCGATACCGCTGGTGTTAGTCGATAGGCACGTCCAGTCAGTATGTTTGGAGTTAAAGTCTCCGAACATAATGACTGAATGGCCGAGGGCGAGAATGGCCTCAAAGTCGCTGCGGATTGGTCTGGTACCACTAGGTATGTAGATTGAAGCTATGATGATGGTCGGATGACCAGTCATAGCCAATCTACACACAGTGGCTTCCATGTTGAGGAGAGGAGGAGTAGGGAGAGGACAGCAGTGGAAGCCTCTTTTGTAATATATAGCGGTGCCGCCGAAACCGTCGGAGTTGGGCCTATCGTTACGAATAAACGCGTACTTAGGTATAGCGAATCCCCTGGAGCGGTTTGGAGTAAGCCATGTTTCCTGGAGAAGGAATAAGTCAGGTTCTTTGTTCTGAAGGAACAGTTTAATTTCGGGAAGGTTGGTGTTAAGGCTACGAGCGTTAAAAGATACTAGGGATAAGCCCTTGGGTTTAATACGACTGGACGCGGGATTCGCGGGTCTAGACATTATAATTTATTATTTACGAATTTATACAAATATAAAAGAATTTACAACGAACTTAGGAGCGAGTGATGCTCGGCTAAAGCAAATAAACGCTCTTGAGGAGAGCGGGCGGCTCGCAGTTTGCGTGCGAGCACGGAAATTTCGTTAATATCGACGTTTTGAATAACGTCGTACACGGTCTTCATGTCCTCAGCCAACGACGACTGAGGTGCGGATGACGGAGAAGGACGCGGCCCTACGGAAGCTACGGGAGCTGGGATGGGTCGGGAAGGTGCAGGCGGAACGTCCGGACGCTGCCTCCAAGACAGAGCCGGAGTAGGCGTCGGCGTCGGCTGAGCGGGCTTTGCTTCCGGGGGACCCCGGTTGCGCAGCGGCGGGAAATTAGCGTGAGTGAGCGGCGGCGCCGGTTTAGGCGCGACCCTCTTGGCGGTGGAACGCGGAGCACGCGGGCAGCCCCTGTAGTTAGCTGTGTGACCAGACTGGCCGCACAGCACACAGGCAGGGGGGGAAGTGGATTCGGGAGTGCGAGTGCACTCCTTAGTAAAATGTGGATCCAGGCACTTAACGCACCTGGGGGGAGCTGAGCAGTTAGCCGCTGCGTGGCCGTAGAGCTGGCAGCGGTGGCACTGCCCAGGGTGACCGCGGGGGTTGGGACGCTCAACAGAGATATTTGAGAGTCCGCAAATTGTGCGAGCCTCTCTAAAGATCTCCCTCGAGTTGGGAGTATTCGACAAGATAACTAAAGCTAACGGAAAGCGCCTACCGCGGTTAGAGTGCATCTTCTGCACTGCTTCGGCCGGGAAACCCTGGGACTTAAGGTCCTCGAGGATTTCTTCATTCGCGAGCTCGAACGGGACGCCCCGTAGTACTGCGCGGATCTTACGCTCCTCCGGGAGGGCGTAGGTGTGGTACGTGATTTGATTTAACCCGAGCAACCTGGTAAACGCGCGGAAGTCGTCGACGGTCGCTACTTGAATTTTGATTGTATCGCCAGCGTTGGCGGCTTTTAAGTAATTAATTTTGTGCTCTTTGCACAAGTTAGAAACCGCGGTCCAGCGCGTTTTTTCACGCAGGAAGACGGGCGGAGGGAGCTGAGGTTTCGGCGGGATGGGAGCGCAGCGCGTCGCTGGCTTCGATGGGACCGACGGAGACGCGGTTACTTCGAGCGATTTTAACGGCGCGGGGGCTGGTGTTGAAGACACCGGGGTTGGCTCAGGTGTTGAAGACACCGCGGCTTTTTTCGAACGCTTCTTAGAGCGTTTGGCAACTAACTGGAACGCGGGCTCAGGAGAACCGGTTAGGGTGGCGGCGACCGACGAAGCTTCGGACGCGGCGGAGTCTGAATCGCTCCCGGGAGCGGTACGCTTCCTGCGAGATGAGCGCGAGGATGAGACCGACGCGCAGTCCATATCGGATGGAACGGGAGACGCGGGAGAGCTATAGACCTGAGGGGTCTGGGTGTTGGAGGCCTGAGGGGCTGGGGTTGGGGCCTGAGGGGCCAGGGACGCGATTGATGCCTGCAAGGCCTGCGTTATGATGTCTTTTGGGATGGAGACGCCTGCCGCAGCAAGCGCCTGGGTGAACGCGTTCGCGAAGTTAATAACGCTTAGCGAATCCATTAGGGAGTGTTGGGACAATAATATATATAAATATAAGTAAAATAAAAAATGCCTAGTTCCTAAAAACCTAGCAAAATCCTAGCGGCAAACCTCCCTACCAGCGGCTGGGGAGAATAACTTAAAACTAACCGTAGTACGCCGAAGGCCGCTACCTAGAAACCTAAAAAAGGGTACGCAGGTAAAGAGTTGACCGCGTTAGGGTCAACCTTTACCGACAGAAAGGACAGATACACACGAAAACACACAAATATGATAAAAATAAATATGAAAATAGGAGAAAAATAAATAAAATAGAGAAGAGAAATAAATAAAAATAAAAAGGACTGGTTCAGTACAAATTCGTTGTCACCGTTAAGTATCCTTTGCACTGAAACCAGACTACTTACGCTGGGCACAACACTGCACTCAGCACAAGCACAACACAACTTAGCACAGCACTTTGAAGACTAAGGGGCTTAGTCGCAAAGAAAAATCGCACTTCGAAAGCACTCAGACGGAGTAGAAAGACCTTGAAAACCGTAGCACGGAACCAACACGCTAAACTGTGACGTCAGTAGACTGAGCGCCACGGAATATCGGGAAGGGACCAAACAACGGAGAACGGGGTCTTGCACGTCCGCACTGGGCGGCGGTCGGAGCGAGAATGTGCCTTGCTTGAAAAGGCCATTCTACTTATAAACCATGGTCTTACCAGGGACAGATTCTCCACAAACAGCTAACATCTCTTGAAAAATTGTCTGCGGTGTTTTTCCTTTATTGGTGAGAAACTTAATTACGGCGCGGTATTCAATTTTCTCCATTCTCCATATCCTGGCTATTTTCTTTCCGATTTACTTTTTTACTTTTACGATTTACAATTTTAATGAGTATAAAATTATAATGAGTTGCTCAACTAGTGCCTACCTGGCCGAAAATATCTACCCCCACCAACCCCTCCGTTCCGCGAATTTTTATTTTAATAATAAAATATCTAGAAAACTATTTTTTGTAAACATGTTACTTCTGCAATATTTCTTTACTTTTTCAATATGAGATTAATGTACCTAAAAATGTTAAAAAATTTTAATGGACAATAAATCGTTTCTAATTTCTTTCTTATTATACCTACACATATAGTGCTATAAACAAGATTTTATTTTGCAGAATTAGTATATTTAAAAAAGTATACTGGACAAGAAATCTGCAGCTACGCCATAATTTATTATATTAAAAAACTTTTGATTCAAAAAAGCTGTTAAATACGAAAATTATCACAATTCATATTTCTAAAGGTCTTTTTTATAAATAGATTGGATTTAACTAAAATAATTTATATAAGGCTTAGGTTGGGTGTGGGGATCATTCTTTATCCTTAAATAAATAACAGAGCTATTTGCGTTTCCAAAATGAATTTATTTCAAGATTAATGAAAATAACTAGTAAGATTCCAATCCATAATTATAAAAGCAAAGGGATATTTTGTTGAAGTTATTAACTAATATCTGGAATTATCAGTTGAATTCAAAATCGTATTCTTTTCTACTATATTGTCCAAACTGATCCATTAAGTGTCTGAACCGGGATGGGAAATGCTTTGGAATATCAAAATACATTGGCCAGCAAAAAATTCGGGTTGATATTTGAAATGGAGTATAATGATGATGAAAGGCATCAATGAACCAAGGTGTAGATCCCTATGACGCCATCCACTGCATTGATTCTAACCAAATGGCTTGGTTTCACAATTTTTTGCAGATTCTCAATTTATTATTGTTTTTGGAATGTGTTTTTCTCTCATTAGATCGTGTGTGAGTTTTTATTTTCTCATAATTATATTTAAAAGACCCATGTTAACATTTAGGAAAAAATTGAGAAGTTCTAATCAAATCTACATAGAATCTTAAATAAAATTACAAAAATGACCAACTTTTTAAATTTATAAAATGATAACAAGATAATGTTAATATGGGTAAAATACATTATTAGCCTTTTAAATATAAATAAACGACATAGACGACAGTGAAAGCCACTTCGACATAGTATTAACACTACACTAAACACCTTGTCGACAAATCTTTTCGTACTTTATCAAAAATAGATCAATTACAACTAGGCCAAACGTTAATCACACCAGCAACATTTCAATGTAATAAATGAATAATCCCGGAATATATCAAGATTACACAATCCAAGTTTGTTTTCGTTTCGCCGTATTTGTGTGTCGACCCTTGTCTGTTCGCCATCAATTATGCAGACATGCGTTTATTTCACCTGCGTTTGATTATTTTAAACTTTGTTCAGGCACCGTTTGAATAATTCTTACTTAAGGATCGGAATCGAGGCAAGCGGTAGGTGGATTTTCAGACGAGAAGACTCGGAGTCAATAAAAATTATGTGGTAATCATAGATATGTATTTTGGTTACGTGGACGCCACCTTTCAATTCACTTCACTTTTTTTTTAACTGCAACTTAGCTTACTTTAGGCTTGATTTGTTAGGCTTGACATGATGAGAGACATGATGAGAGCAATCGTGAGGTACGGTGCGGGGTGAGACGCACGGGGAAGTTTGCATCCAAACTGCTAAGATCTCCGTAAAGAGCCATTTGGGTGCTGTCCGGCACGGTTGACGCAAATCAAATTAATTTTGAATTTAAAAAAATACCTCCTACAAAAATAAGGAGCCGAGGTTGAGGAGCAGGGTAGGGGAGATTTTGCGATAAGATAATGAGAGGTTATTTCAATTTCTACTTATGTGAACAAAATAGCGAATATCATTAGAAAATTATTGTTTTAGAGTATTTTTTGTATGTAGTATGAATTTGATGTTATTTTTGAAATTCAAGATGGCGGCTGCGCAAAATGTCTGATATGGGTGATCGATTTAGAATATTTTTAGAAAGGTATATTAAGTAGTGTACCTATAATAGGTACGAATTTAATGTTAGTTCTGAAGTCAAATATGGTGGCTGTATCAAATGTGTACATTTCTAATATGGGTGACGCTTTAAAGTATTTTTGGGTTGCTTAGTACGAATTTGATGTTATTTTTGAAACGCAAGGTGGCAGCTGCGCAAAATGTTTATATTTCTAATATGGGTGTCGATGTAGATAATTTTTAGGAAGGCATGTTAATTAGTGTATATTTGGTAAAGTCCTAGATGGTAACTTAATCAAATACGTAAATTTCGAACATTTGTGAAGTTTTACAGTACTTTAAGTTGCTTTGTGTGAATTTGATGTAACTTTTTTACTATATTTTTTTATATAATTAAATTGTAGCGTTCTTATAAGTGTAATAACATACAATCTCATTACTTTCCATCAATTAAATTTCATTATGTACCTATAAGAAATGTAATTCATGTACTAACGCAGTTAATAAAAAATGTCAAAAAATTCAATATTTCTTACTATACCTAGATAGGGTGACAACCCTAGCAGTTATTTCTATTGTGATAGATGTGTACACAATCTCGGCGTTTTCGCCAACATCAAAGATGATTGCTGACTGTATGTAGTTAGATTGTGCTTAAGGGTATAAAATGTCTGTTTTCCTCACATTGCAGCAGTCAATGATTTAGACAGACACTAACATTCATATTACAAAAAGAATTAATGTGTTTGTTTATTTATTTTTAATGAAACTAATAAATAGATTTTAATTTTCCGTTTCTTATATTTCAACCTCACAACTAAAATCTTTATTCTCAGAATTAACACCCAAATGTAATTTGCAGGATCGGAATCACCCTTGAAGACCCATGTGTAAATTCTAGTTATTAATGAAATATAAACAAGTACTATGATCTAAAAACACAGGCTATACGCTTATTCAAAAATATAAATCATCGATCTAATTCTAAATTAACTCATCTAACTGCTATAACCAAGCTTCTGTTGACACCAAATTGCCACAATTGCCAAAGACCCGTACACATAGACTGAGTTGTACTGCAGCGGGCAGAATAGTTTTTTGGCTTCAAAACTCGTTTTAGAGCGGATATTGCATTCGGGAACGCGATTGGGTCGATACAATGTGTGTATAAACTATTCCTGTGCATTGGTTCAAATACCTGATTTCAATGTATTTGATGTCATTAGTTTTTCTTTTTTTCTAATATGTGAATGTTATTTTGACTTTACGAAGATTTTACGAAGTTTAAATGCGGTTGAGTTCGCCTTGTCTTTGTATTTATTTAATTTAGTTACATTATGAGATATACCTTAATAAGATAATAACTATTTAGATGTTTCATAAATTTTTTAATTACATAAAGGCAAAAATTAATTTAAAAAATTTTAACTAAAAACTTTATAACATTTTTTAGAAACATTTACAAATATATTAACATATTAAACTTACGAAACCGACCTCAAGTAAACATTATCAAACACACGTTTTAACCCAATCTTAATTACAAAATCCTTTCACATCTTCCGAGTCAAACTAACTGCATCTCCTGCATGGAAAAAATCAATTACAAACTCTTCTGGCAAAGCTTTCTAAATCAGGACTTACTAATTTGCGACGAAGTGCATAAACCAAATCGCATTAAAGTTAAGTTTAATGAAAACGTATGAACGGTAAAAACGACAGTACATGGGGGAATTAAGGAGGTATTAAGTTTGAAGCGTTTGCCCCGTCCTGCAGTCAGGTAAAATATTAAACCTTATAGCCGGCTAGCAATTAATAATGGCCCAGTTCCCGGTCAGCCATCTACTGCCCGGACATAAAGTAAAAATTGCCGGATCAAGTGGCCGCCCGGTTAAAACTCCGGATAATAATTTACCTTTAACCTTATTTCAGTCCGAAAGCCGTGGTGATCGGCCAGCTTTGGAATCTATTAGTTATTCATTATTGGTATTTAAACTTTGGAGGCTTCAATGTAATAGTGGTTTAGGGTTTTTGATACGAATAGATTATTTAAGAAAGAGAGGTATGAATACTTTGAAAGGTAGCTTAATTTTTTTCAGTAAAAAGTGTTTTTACCAGTATGAGAAATAATGGAATCATGCAAAGACATCATGTTGGTGTCTCCTACGGTTTGTGCTACGGTTTGTGATGTTCTTGGAAGATTTCTCAGTTAATTGAGAAACAAAGATAGTTAAAAAATAATATATTCCTACATAATATAAGGTGATTCAATGATGAACATCCTTTTCACGGGTGGACTTTCCGAACGATGGCAGTAGAGCCAACGGTTGTCAAATTAAATACTTAAGTACCCAGAGACCCGCTCTGCGGCCGGCTTCGGCCGGTCGTAACGTAGTCAATTCCGCACTTCCATGCACCCCTCACCTCGGTGGGAGCAGCAACAACAGAGTTGAGCTTACTTACGTCGGTATCCGACGTTCGTTCGCAAGGCTCGGGCTGATTTTCTGACTACGTACTTGACGCTTGGCTGGCGCTACGTTAGTCAGAGACTCGCTCTGCGGCCGGTTGCGGCTGGTCGTAACGTAGTCAATCCTGCACTTTCAGTGCAACCCAACTTCGCGACTGTTCACGTCGCGAAGCTGGTTTTTGTTGCCAATTTATTGACAACACACTCCGTAGTAGACTCGGTAGTTCGAGCTCGCGAACGATGATATCTTGGAGGACCTTAAGTCCCAGGGCTTCCCGGCTGAAGCAGGGCACAAGATGCACTCTAACCGCCTGTCATCGCCTTGTCATCCTACCCAACACTCCCAACTCGAGGGAGATCATCAGAGAGGCTCGCACAATCTGCGGACTCTCGAACATCTCCGTCGAGCGTCCCAACCCTCGCGGGCACCCTGGGCAATGCCTCCGTTGCCAGCTTTACAGCCACGCAATTGCCGGCTAATTGCTCAGCCCCTCCCAGGTGCGGTAATGTGTCTATATCCGCACATTAAGACGGAGTGCACTCGCACTCTCGACTCCACTTCCTCCCCCGCATGTGTGCTGTGCGGCCAGTCCAGCCACACAGCTAACTACAGGGGTTGTCCGCGCGCTCTGCGCCCCGTTGCTAACAGACACCGCGGCTCACTCCGGCCAACTTCCAGCCACTGCGCAGTCGACGCCGACTCTGGCTCTCTCCTAGACACAGCGTCCGGCCGCTCCACCTTCCCGTCCTATCCCAGCTTCCGTAGCTCCCGTAGGCCCGCGTCCCGCTCCATCGTCTTCACCTCAGTCGTCGTTGGCTGAGGACATAAAGACCGTGTTCGACGTTATTTGGAACGTCGACTCCGTACAACGACAATCTCCGTACTCACACGCAAACTGCGAGCCACCCGCTCTCCTCAAGAGCGTCTCTTCACGTTAGCCGAGCATCACTCGCAACTTAGTTAATTGTATATTATATATTTAGTATAAACTTTGAGATAAATTGTAAATATAATGTCTAGACCTGCAAATCCAGCGTCCGGTCGTATTACGCCCGACCAATTAGATAGCCCGGTAAAATAGACTCGTTAGTCAATTCCCTCATACCAACTCAGCCATCAGTGATAACGAAAAGGTTGCTAAGCAAAGCAAACCCACGCTTATCTTAGCCGTTAGCAATCTTATTAAAGCTAAGAACGCGGCCCTCCGGAGATCCAAACTCTATCCCACGCCCGCCTATAGATTAGCTGCGAGTCAGCTCCAACGTAAAGTAAGGTCTTGCCTCGCGGAACTCCGAGACGCTCAGATGAACGATCTCATGGAGAATATCTTCCCGTCCCACCAAGCATATTATAGAATGGCCCGCGCCTTACGCGTAGACGTAGGGAACGTCGACATTAGGGAAATCTCCGTACTCGCACGCAAACTGCGAGCCACACGCTCTCCTCAAGAGCGTCTCTTCGCGTTAGCCGAGCACCAGTCGCTACTTAATTCATTGTATATTATATATTTAGTATAAATTTTTTTTAAAATAGTAAATATAATGTCTAGACCTGCAATTCCCGCGTCCGGTCGTATCCCTAGTTTTATTTAACATTCGTAGCCTTAGTACTAAACTTCCTGAGTTCAAACTGTTGCTTCAGAACAACGAGCCAGACCTACTGCTTCTCCAAGAAACGTGGCTCACTCCAAACCGCTCCATGGGATTTGCTATTCCCAAGTACGCGTTCACTCGTAACGAAAGGCCCAACTCAAACGGTTTCGGCGGCACTGCTATTTACTACAAAAGAGGTTTCCACTGCATTCCTCTCCCTAAGTCTCCTTTTTTCAACATGGAAGCCACTGTGTAGATTGGCTATGACTGGTCACCCGACCATCATCATAGCTTCAATCTACATACCTAGTGGCACCAGACCTATCCACAGCGACTTTGAGACCATTCTCGCCCTCGGCCGTTAAGTCGTTATGTTCGGAGATTTTAACTCCAAACATACCGACTGGACGTGCCTATCGATCAACCCCGGCTGTATCCCTCTCCTTGACATCACTGAGCAACTCAACTTAGACGTCATTTCTCCCGTCACTCCCACTCGTTATCCCGACAACCCGAACCACTCTCCCGACATCCTCGATTTTGCAATAGTAAAGCATATCAACCTTGATCTCAGGTCCATCGAACCGCTCGATGACCTAGGCTCTGATCACCACCCCGTCTCCCTCGTGCTAGGACCGCCTCGATAACGTCACCCCTCAAATTCAAATTCAAATTCAAATATTTATTTCTCAAAATTGACAATTACTTGTTCTTATTGACGTCAAATAAAACATGATTCTACCACCAGTTCGAAAAAAACCTTCGTGAAGAAGAACTGGCAAGAAACTTCACGGGTATATTTTTTTTTTTCAAAATAAATTTACAGAGTCTCTTTATGTCTATACAAAATTATTCTTTTCTGCATCTGTTAGCTCGGCAAGTCTCCCTCCCCCCAAGTATCCTAAGACCTTTACCAACTGGAAAGGCTTTAAATATACGTTCGTATTTTATATGCCTCGTCAATCTTTGCCCACGCCCAACCCTCCGTCCTGCACAAACTGCAGGTAGTTCAAAATCTCTTCCGCCGCAGGGCCACAAACGCACCTCGGTACGTGCGTAACACGGACCTGCACAGAGATCTTGAACTGCCTACAGTGCAACAGCACCTAAAAACACTCTCTGAAGCGTTCTTCAAACGCTAAAAAACACACCCCAATCCTCTAGTTCGAGATTCAGTCTCGTATTCTACCCCTGTCATAGATTCGAAGTTCAAAGTTTGGGGATCACATAATAACTTTTCAAATATTTCCTTTCCACTTCTTTTAGGAAAAGCTCTTTTAATTGAATTTTAAATTGCTATTCGTTAGTAGCTTTCTTTATTTGAATTTGCAGTGCGTCCCATAAATGCACTGCTCTACAGCGAAGGAAAAGGAGTAAGATGCAGTGCAGTGGTGTTGTTAGTAGCAGACTCTAGGGTGATCTCAGTTGTCTTTGATGTGTGGTGTGAAGGAAGGAGAATTTATCTTTGAGGTATTGTGGGTAATAAGAATCAAAGAGCACAGGAGCGCACTACACAAAAGACTAGTGCATTGCCGACCATAGGCACCAGTTGGCAATTGGCTTTGTTTCCATTCCCTTTCACTGGAACAAAACCATGTAGACGTGATTATAATAGCGGAAAAATAGGAAGGACTGTAGTACCACCGCAGATGAGCATTTAACAAACAAAATTGTACAACCACTAAGAAATCAACTATTTATACTCGTACATAATAAAAAAAACAATAAACAGTACAGTGAACTGTATTCTGCAAATAAGCCGTTCCGTAACAATCCTCACAATTCTGTCATTAGCTAGCTAGCAATCCTTACGATTTCAAAAGGGTTTTGTTGTGTCGGCCTTCTGTTGGAATTTCATGACAAATTTTCCATAAGTTACTGCACAAAGCATATAAACCTTACAAAATGAAGAAAAACGTGGTGAAATGTCGTGCTTACGACAACATTGCGTCAAAAGTATCTTATATACCAAAGGCTAATGTTAGCCGACATAGGTACAGTTTGCTTAGTAAATTTATAAACATGAAAGTTTAGAGGGCAATGGAATAAATAAATAAATTTGGGAGAAGAAGACAAAAATATAGTATAGGAAAAGAACGGAATAAAACAGATCTGGCGCAAATAATAGGCAGAACTCCAAATATAATGTTTTAATTTGAATTTTATGAATTCCTATGCCTTATAGATAGCAAAACTTGTATCCAACTATCTTTTGACTTCAGAACAGAAACTAAAATCTTGTACAGCATTAATTTGTTCGTAATATAAACATAACTTTTATCTAGCTTATACAAATTGAGCGAAGCAGACTTACAAAGTTTGAAATTAAAAGCAGATTTTACTTTACAACCGGTGTTTTAAGTTTCATGGAATACGAATAAGAAGTAAGGCATTTAGAAAGTAACAAAAAGTCAAATTAGTAGGTTATGCGAGTTTGATTTCCTTTCAACTAAGAAACAATTTTTTAGAGTCTACGTAATCCGATCTAACAGACATTTTAAGTAAATTACATGGGTATATATGATTTACGTGTAATTTAAAAATGCTTTTAAAACTAAACTATCGATCATCATTAAACTCGTTAATAGATTATGTAACATCCATTACTTACTACTTGATTCCATTATCAGATCAGCTCGAAGGAACCAAACTATTGCATTGTTTTAGTTGGGAAGATGACTAAAAAATATTATTTCATATTAAGAATCCATAAAATTTGGCAAAAATAACAATAGTTAGGTCTTCAATCAATAGTTTTCAGGATACATGGGCATGTATGAGAAGCATTTGCAAATGCCTGGAAAATGCGTCATAATAAAAATGGTAATGAATTGTGGCGTCACAGTTCAGTAACGTAGACTCTGAATACGCGCAATATTATTAAAATCTAAAAATATTTAACGTTTATCATTAGCGAACGTGGTCTTTCTAGTGCCTCTGTTGTGGTAAGAAAGCAATTTATTTTTTTATTTATTTTTTTATTGACAATATCTTTTTAAATCGTTACTTCTATTATATTTTTAAAGCATTTTTTAAATGTTAACAAGGTGTGTTTTCAAAAACAAATTTTAATATCTTACATATTCGAACGATGGCAATTACCCAACTGACACGTCTTTAGAAGTTGGTTAAAGACCTACATTTATTTAGATTGTAAATTACTTACAAGAGAAGCTTAAACAACCGTGTTGAAATTGATTTGACAATTCGGTATGTAAAATAATTTGAGAAAAAAAATTACATATCTATTTCTCTGCAGTATTAAATTTTAAACAAATTTTTAAATAAATTGGTGTTTTGAAGCCACGGAATACCAAGTTATCTTTTTAAAACCGCATTACAGACTTCATTATATTCATACCAGCTAAAAACCTGCGGTTTCTATCTGGACGCACGAAGCCGGGTCACGAGGAGCTTGCGCATTCCGTTAGCGGCCTGACAGCGTTAGCCGGCGCTCTGTGCAGTACCGGCGACATCCCGAGAGGGAGGGTCCCTCTCTAGTGGTCCCTCGTGAGATAACGCGCAGGAAGCGCACGCTTCATCTCAAGCCCTGGACCAGAGGCGGAATCCCCCGAAACCGCCACTGAAGGCTCATATGACTACAGGGGAGGGAAGCTCTCAGCGATGAAAGTCGCCCTCCGGCGTCCCGTGTGCCGGCGACGAAGCGGAAAGGAGGATGCAGCATCTACCCTCGCCCTCTCCGCCGCCTCCTTGGCGAGCATTACCGCCTCACAGAAGGTTCACACCGCCTGTCACGACCTCTCACTCTCAACCATAGCGCGAACCACGGTCGGGACCGAGATATCGGCACCCAATACAGAGCCGAGCACGCTGCGCTTCGCATCCCTCGCCCGGCATACCTCCAGCGTGTGCTGGGCCGTCTCGTCGAGGCAATCGTTGCATTGATGGTACCTAGCAGTCGGTTCCCGACCGATCTGAAACAGGTAACTTCCAAAACAACCATGTCCCGAGAGCACCTGGGTCAGACGGGTCACCTGGGTCAGGAAACCGAATCGCCTACCCAACCACTGCTGGAAGACCGGACGAATTGCCTCGATAGTCCAAAGTCCGGCGCTCGGGAGCACCGGCCTGGACTCCCACGCTTCGTAAGCCCATTGGCGCAGCTCAGCTATGTGCCCCTCCAGTTTCTGCAGTGCAGGCGGGTGACCCCTGGCTCGGAGCGCCTCCACGCGTCACTCGTAGAGCGATGCGATGGCTCTCGCTTCCATGTCCCATGGAATAGTACCTGCCAGCACGCCAGATGCCTCACTCGAGAGCGTGCGATAACCCCGTACCACCCTGATCGCCATCACCCGCTGGACTTGCGTCCAACGGGCGATATTGCTGCGTGTAGAGCGCTGCCGACCCACACAGGGGCACCACACAGTTGGGCCCAAAATTCCACCGGCTATCCAGTACGAGTCCTAAATAGCGCATCGACGGCCTCACGTCGATGCGGACTCCGGATACGACGATATGCGTGCATCCCAGGGCGGTTCGTTCCACGGTGGAATACCACAGCCTGGGACTTTTCGAGCGCCACCCGCAAACCCAATCGCCGTATGCGGCCCACCACGAATGCCAAGCCGGCGGTAGCGCGCAAGGAAGCATCCCTATGGCTTTTGCGTCGGGCAAGATATCGTCCGCGTAGCAGACTACGCTGACACCTGGTACTCGCAGCATTGTTCCAAAGAAGTGGGCCTAGTACTGACCCACTCCTAAGGAACGCCGCATGACAACTCACGCCAACACCACCGTTCTCGACCGAGGTACTCCACCACACACCCAGACAGGTAGTCCCCAACGACCCGCAGGTAAGGCGGAGCTCCGTGGTAACGGAGGCCCTCCCTGATACAGCTCCAGGGGAGGGAGTTTAAGGGAACTTAAAACTGTTATGTTTCCAAGTAGGAGCGAAATGAGAACACGCGTAGCCGATTAAAGGTTTATTGCGACTGCCAAACATTTCTATACTCCTAGCTAAAGTTATAACTACCCGCTATACCACAAAAACTCCCTCCCCTTTCCTCCCCAGTTCTTACTGGGGCTCAGCGCTGCTGCGAGCCTCTTCCACCTCCAACTGCAGAATGCTCTCCTGGCTGCACCTGAATACGAATCCGTGGTACTTGAGTAAGTCCTTCTTGCACATGGGGCAGGTGCGGTGCTCCAGCAGCCACGGGTCTATGCAACTCTTGTGGAACTCATGTCTACATGGTAGATATCTCAAGGTAGAGAAAGACGTTTCGAGAGTCGATCCTTGGCATGTATGTACCGGAACCACTGGATGTAGTAGAACACCAGCCACGCCAGCGAAATCAACATCAGCACGATGACCGATATCGACACGAAGAGCACCGATGTTTTATTAATATTATTGTTGATATGCTTGAATGTCCGACCCTTCAGTATGCTGACTATGACGCGCCATGACGACCATGACACTTGTAAGTGAACATGGCGCTTATGTTTCGTCCATTATGCGTGGACCATTTCATTTTCTCCAGCACCGTGGTGTCTCTGTTGTTGTAGACCAGAACCGCCGACGCGTTGGCGCGCCATGCATTCTGTACTTTAATCTCAAAGTTGCAGTTACCACGCCTGATGACAGCTATCCATGGTTCCTTGGGCAACGGCTGGTCGGGCGCGGTGACTGACAGCAGCGGCCACGTGCAGCCGCTGTGGTCACGCGCGCCATCAGGCCCCTTGGCTCGCTCGTGCACGACGACGCCTCGGGCGGAGCCGATGAAACCTTCACCATATTTGCCGGACTCAGAAGTCTCCGTATAAATCTCTCCGTGTTCGTCTTTGTAAGTAATGTTGATGTAAGCAGCTCATAAACCACTCATCGCCCGGTCCGTAGCAGACCGACTCCAGCTCGTTTCCCGCCGAGTGACACCCCACTAACATCACCACCCACCCCAAGGAAACCAAACCCTTCCACAAATCCGAACGCATTTTAAACACTTCACACTGACAAAACACAAATAGTATGGACCAAAGAAGCTGAGTCGGCATTCAACAAGTGCAAGACATCACAACGGAGACCGTAGCGAAGACGTTTTACAATACGTAGGGTTGTGTGCTATGGATGCCCACGTATTATAACCACCGACCAAGGCCGACAATTCGACAGGAAAATTATTCACGCTACTATCGGAATTGCTCGGCACTAAACGACAACGCACAACATTTTACCATCCTGAGAGCAACGGCGTCGTAGAAACATGGCACCGCACAATGAAGACAGCGCTTAGTGCAAGATTAATGTCAAAGAACAGCTGGGTCGAAGAGCTACCTACTACTATGCTAGGCCTGCGTGCCGCTATACGAACTGACAGCGGAATCAGCGCCTCGCAGTTTGCTTTTGGTCGTTCTATACGTCTGCCGGGCGAACTATTCGAAGATAGAAAAGAAAAATCACTAACGGATTACGACTACGTGGATCGACTGCAGCAGACCCTAAAAGATATAAAACCAACAATAACATGTGTCTCCGCGCGTCGGTCGTCACCCGCATAGCAAAGCAACAACAACCTCGCTATATCACGCCACGCCGCTGCAGCCAATCACGAGCCAGCTCTCGGACCGACGCCGGCGCCTGCCTCCCGCTTTTTTTTTTTTTTGCTGCCGAGGCACCCTCGCGGGAGGGAGGTGGAAGATGCGTCATGCATACCCGCCCGCAGGTAAATTCCTCTGCGGGGGGGTTATGTGGGACTCACCAGAATGGCACCTACCCACTAAAAACCACCTGTTGGCTGTAGTTATTACCGTTAGCCTTCATCGGAAGCGACACCCGTCGGGAAGTTGGGCGCGCTGGCGGAGACCCGCTAGCGGGTCTTCCGCCTGTAGTGAAAGTTGCACTGAAGGTGCTCAAAGGGACATGAGTTGGTGGCCGTTCTGGGCAGCCTCCGGTGAAGCCGGGGCTGGGCAGAAGTCGGCCGAAGCATGATTTAGGGATCAATTCATTTAAATGAACCTATAATGAATTGAGAAGGGAACTATGCTCCGCCAGAGCTAGCAAATGCTCTGTCGGAGTACGTGAAGCCCTAAGTTTACGGGCTAAGACTGCGATTTCACTAACATCGAAATTTTTTGTAGCGTCGCAGACGATACGCATATCGTCTGCTACGGAGGATTGAGGAGTGGGTTTGTATGGGCGAGGAGCCGGGATGGGATTCGATGCGGGGCGCTGCCTCCAGTTTTCTGGGGCAGGCCTGGACTGTGTAGGCTTAGCAGCCGGAGGAACCCGGCTACGCAGCGGCGGAAAGTTTTCTCGAGAAAGGCGCGGGGCCTGTTTGGGTGCCGCCCTCTTGGAATTGGAGCGCATACAACGGGGTGCACGAGGGCAGCCCTTGTAATTTGCGGTGTGGCCGGACTGGCCACAAAGCACGCAATCGGGAGGAGAGGGAGTTTCAGGAGTGCGATTGCACTCCTTAGTGAAGTGCGGGACCAGGCACTTGAAGCACCTGGGCGGTGCGCGGCAGTTGGCCGCCGCGTGCCCATACAACTGGCACGATGGCACTGGCCGGGATGACCGCGGCGATGAGGCGCCTCGATCGAGATCCCAGAGAGGCCGCATATAGTGCTAACCCCTTTGAGGATCTCCCTGGACTTGGGGACGTTGGCGAGAACCACCAAAGCGAGAGGGTGTTGCCTCCCGTACTTGCTGTGCATTTTATGCACCGCGAGCCTTGGGACTGCAGATCCTTCAGGATAGCCTCGTTCGATAATTCGAACGGGACTCCCCTGAGTACCGCTCTGATCTTACGCTCTTCTGACAGATCATAAGTATGATAAGCATATTGCTTATCGGTGAGGAGCTTTGTTAAAGCACGGAAGTCGTCTATCGACGAGACTAAGATTTTAATAGATTCACCCGAGTTGGCCGCTCGGGTGTAATGAATCTTGTGCTCATTGCACAATGTCGAAACCTCAGTCCATTTACCCTTTTCCCGAAGGAAAACGGGTGGTGGGACCTTGGCCTTGACAGAAGTTGGGGCCGGAGCGGGTGTTGAAGACACCGGGGCAGCTGGCGTAGAAGACGCCGCAGGGGGTGTGGGGACGGGCGTTGAGGGCGCCGGGTCTTGTTTCGAACGCTTCTTAACAAGCGTAAAAGAGGGAGACTCAGGGCCAGTTGGGGTGGCGTCCGAGGATGACTCGGTCGCGGGTGCGCGCTTGCGGCGCGGAGGGGCGTCTACTTCGCACTCCATGTCACTGGAGGAAGGGGACGCGGGAGGGCCTGAGACCTGAGGGGTCTGGGGAACTGGGGTGGCCTGAGGGGCCATTGTGGACATTAATGTCATGAGATTAGGGATAAGGGAATCTAAAAAACCGTACTTATCAGCATTTAAAGACATGCCTTCAGTACTTTCAATTAACTTCTTCCTAAACTCGTCAAAGCTTAGGGAAGCCATTGCGGAGGGGTTGGGGAGGGACAATATATGAACCTAACAACGATGACTAACTTCCTAACCCACCCTACACGCAGTAGGGCGGTTGAGAACGACGCGGATAACTTACTCGAACACGGCACTTGAAGTCCTGGAACAACGAATTCCCGTCGACGAAGCTCACGTTCCACGAAGTACGGTTAACAAGCCACTGATCGCCGTGAAAACGGCGTTAGAAACTTATTAGAAGTACGGTTAACGAGCCACTGTCCGCCGTGAAAACGGCGTTAGAAACTTAATACGGTAAACAACTATGAAATTATATATTACGACAACAACCAATGAAATTTGGGTGCTCAATTAGCGCGGGGGCTAAAAGAGCGGGAAGGCGTCTGCGATCGACGTGCGCTCGAGAACGCACGCAGACCGAGACTGTGCCTCCCGCTTAACCTCGCGTCTATATATTGGCCGAGCCCCGTGCCCGGGTGGCCTTTTTTTACCTCGCTTCTCTCGTCGTTGCAAACACGACAACAGTCTCGGTTTGCGTGCGGATTTGTTCGCACGTCGATCGCAGACGCTTTTCCGCTCTCTAGTCCCCGCACTAGTTGAGCAACCCAAATTTCACGGGTCGTTTTCACGACTCAGGTTTTTGTACCGTATCTTCCTAAGTTTCATAGGAGCGTCGTTTTCACGGCGCATCTTCGAAACCGTTGCCTGCAGCAGAACTGCGTCGCCGTCGCCGCTCCAGCAAGCTCTGCGTTTCAGGACTTCGAGTTCGAGTAAGTTATCCGCGTCGTCCCCAACCCTTTTTGGGTAGTTTGGTCCCTCCCCGATATTCCGTGGCGCTCAGTCTACTGACGTCACGGTTTAGCGAGTTGGTTCCGTGCTGCGGTTTCCAGGGTTTTACTACTCCCTCTGAGTGCTATCGAAGTGCGTTTTTTCTTTGCGACTAAGCCCCTTAGTCTTCAAAGTGCTGTGCTAAGTTGTGTTGTGCTTGTGCTGAGTGCAGTGTTGTGCCCCGCGTAAGTAGTCTGGTCTCAGTGCAAAGGATACTTAACGGTGACAACGAATTTGTACTGAACCAGTCCTTTTTATTTTTATTTTATTTCTCTTCTCTATTTTATTTATTTTTCTCCTATTTCATATTTATTTTTATCATATCTGTGTGTTTTTCGTGTGTGTATTTGTCCTTTCTGTCGGTAAAGGTTGACCCTAACGCGGTCAACTCTTTACCTGCGTACCCTTTTTTTAGGTTTCTAGGTAGCGGCCTTCGGCGTACTACGGTTAGTTTTAAGTTATTCTCCCCAGCCCCCCTACCGCTGGTAGGGAGGTTTGCCGCTAGGGTTCGCTAGGTTTTTATTTAGGAATTCTAGGCATTTGTTATATAAATAGGCGCTAGGTTTGCTAGGGAACCTAGGCATACATTATATATTTATATATTTCATATTATCCCAAGCCCTCCAATGGACCTTGTTAACGCTCTTAGGTCATTCGCCCAGGTGCTCGCCGCGTCCGGCGTCAGCATACCCGATGACATAATAACGCAGGCCTTACAGGCATCTATCGCGTCCCCGGCCCCTCAGGCCTCAACCCCGGCCCCTCAGGCCTCCGACGTCCAGACCCCTCAGGTCTTCAGCTCTCCCGCGTCTCCCGCCTCGTCCGAGATGGACTGCGAATCGGTCGCATCCTCTCACGCGTCGCGTCGTAAGCGTACCGCTCCCGGGAGCGACTCCGAACCCGCGTCTGATACGTCGTCAGATGCCGTCACCTTAACCGGCTCTCCTGAGCCCGCGTTTCAACTCGTCGCCAAGCGCTCCAAGAAGCGCTCTAAGAAAGCTTCGGTATCTTCAATACCCGAGCCCTCCCCGGTGTCTTCAACACCAGCCCCCGCGCCGTTAAAATCGCTCGTAGTAACCGCGTCTCCGTCGGTCACATCGAAGCCAGCGACGCGCTGCACTCCCGTCCCGCCGAAGCCTCAGCTCCCTCCGCCCGTATTCCTGCGTGAAAAAGCGCGCTGGACCGCGGTTTCCAACTTGTGCAAAGTGCACAAAATCAATTACTTAAAAGCCGCCAACGCTGGCGATACAATCAAAATCCAATTAGCGACCGTCGTCGACTTCCGCGAGTTTACCAGGTTACTCGGATTAAACGAAATCGCGTATCACACCTACGCCCTCCCGGAGGAGCGTAAGATCCGCGCAGTACTACGGGGCGTCCCGTTCGAACTCAGCAACGAAGACATTCTCGAGGACCTTAAGTCTCAGGGTTTCCCGGTCACAGCAGTGCACAAGATGCACTCCAACCGCGGTAGGCGTTTTCCTTTAGCTTTAGTAATCCTGTCAAATACTCCCAACTCGAAGGAGATTTTCAAAGAGGCTCGCACAATCTGTGGTCTCTCGAACATCTCCGTCGAGCGTCCCAACCCCCGCGGTCACCCTGGGCAGTGCCACCGCTGCCAGCTATACGGCCACGCAGCGGCTAACTGTTCAGCTCCCCCCAGGTGCGTAAAGTGCCTGGATCCCCACTTCACTAAGGAGTGCACTCGCACTCCCGAATCCACTTCCCCCCCTGCCTGTGTGCTGTGCGGCCAGTCCGGCCACACAGCTAACTACAGGGGTTGCCCGCGCGCTCCGCGCTCCACCGTCAAGAGGGTCGCGCCTAAACCGGCGCCGCCACTCACTCCTTCTAACTTCCCGCCGCTGCGCAACCGGGGTCCCCCGGAAGCAAAGCCCGTTCAGCCGACGCCTATTCCGGCTCTGTCTTGGAGGCAGCGTCCGGCCGTCCCGCCTGCACCTTCCCGACCCATCCCAGCTCCCGTAGCTTCCGTAGGGCCGCGTCCCGCTCCGTCTTCTGCACCTCAGTCGTCGTTGGCTGAGGACATGAAGACCGTATTCGACGTCATCCAAAACGTAGACATTAATGAAATTTCCATACTCGCACGCAAACTGCGAGCCGCCCGCTCTCCTCAAGAGCGTTTATTTGCGTTAGCCGAGCATCACTCGCTCTTAAGTTCATTATAAATTTTATTTTTGCATAAATTCGTAAATAAGTAAATTATAATGTCTAGACCCGCGAATCCCGCGTCCAGTCGTATTAAACCCAAGTGCTTATCCCTAGTATCTTTTAACGCTCGTAGTCTTAGCACTAACCTTCCCGAGATTAAACTGTTCCTTCAGAACAAAGAACCTGACCTATTCCTTCTCCAGGAGACATGGCTTACTCCAAAACGCTCCAGGGGATATGCTATTCCTAAGTACGCGTTTACTCGCAACGATAGGCCCAACTCCGACGGTTACGGCGGCACCGCCATATATTACAAAAGAGGCTTCCATTGCTGTCCTCTCCCTACCCCTCCTCTCCTCAACATGGAGGCCACTGTGTGTAGATTGGCTATGACTGGTCATCCGACCATCATCATAGCTTCAGTCTACATACCGTGTGGCTCCAATCCAATCCGCAGCGACTTTGAGGCCATTCTCGCCCTCGGCCATTCAGTTATTATGTTCGGAGACTTTAACTCCAAACATACTGACTGGACGTGCCTATCAACCAACACCAGCGGTATCGCTCTCCTGGACATCACCAACTCCCTTAACTTAGACGTCATATCCCCCATCACTCCCACTCACTATCCCAACAATCCGACCTACTCTCCTGACATCCTCGACTTTGCAATTATCAAGCGAATCAATCTTGACCTAAGTTCTATCGAACCGCTCGATGACCTAGGCTCCGACCATAGCCCCGTCTCCCTCGTGCTAGGTACGCCTAACGTTAACGTCACACCTCCTAAGACCTTTACCAATTGGAAAGGCTTTAAAAATACGTTAGTTTCAGCCTTAGACGCCCCTAACTCTCCGCTCGCGATTTCGCCCGACCAATTAGATAGTCCGGATAAAATAGATTCATTAGTCAATACTCTAACTGATGCTATTAACACAGCCATCAACGACAACGAAAAGGTTGTTAAGCAAAGCAAACCCGCGCTTCCACTAGCCGTTAGCAATCTCATTAAAGCCAAGACTGCGGCTCTCCGGAGAGCAAAGAAATATCCCACGCCAGCATACAGAATAGCTGCGAATCAGCTTCAACGTAAAGTTAGGTCTCGCCTCGCGGAACTCCGTGACACTCAGTTTAACGATCTCATGAAGAATATCTCCCCGTCCCACCAAGCATATTATCGAATGGCCCGAGCCTTACGCGTAGACACCGCCTCTCACGTTCCTCCTCTCACTCGTCCCGACGGCACCATTGCTTTCGAAGTCGAAGAGAAAGCCGAATGCTTCGCCGACAGCATAGCGGCACAATGCTCGCCCAGCACGCAACCCGCGGATCCCTCCCACATCCAGGCGGTGGAGGACGAAGTTCTCCGCAGAGAATCTCTCCCTATCACCGACGACCCCGTCACAGTCTCTAATGATGAAATCTTGCTTCTCATTAGAAAGCAAAAGTCCAAAAAGGCTCCGGGTGCGGATGGAATTTCCAACCACGCACTTAAGCACCTGCTCAGGCAGGTGCTTACCTTGTTAGCTATCATCTTCAATGCCTGCTTCGACCATAGCTACTTTCCAAAAGCCTGGAAAGAAGCGACAGTCATAGGCATTCCCAAGCCGGGTAAACCTCTGAATGTCCCGGCTAATCACAGACCCATCAGCCTCCTCAAGGCAATGTCTAAACTTCTCGAAAGAGTCATACTCTCTCGAATGCGGAACCATCTGTTTCCAACGGATGGCGACCCTCTCATCATTCCCCACAAGTTCGGCTTTCGCGCTAAGCACTCCTGCCCTCAGCAAGTCCATCGAATCGTCGAGTACATTCTCGAAGGATTCTATCCGCATCGTAAAAAATCAATCGCGGTTCTCTTTGACGTAGCCAAGGCTTTCGACAAAGTCTGGCACAGCGGTCTCGTTTTTAAACTCTATAAAATAGGCTTACCGGTTCGCCTAGTCAGATTAATAGCGTCGTTTCTTAAAGACCGTACTTTTCGATTCAAACATGAAGGCACGCTCTCCGCGCCTCGTCCCATAAAGGCTGGAGTCCCGCAAGGCTCAGTCCTCGCCCCTCTGCTGTACACCGTGTACACTAACGACATCCCCATCCCGCCGAAAGGCGTCGAACTCGCCCTCTTTGCAGACGATACCGCCCTTTACACTAAAAGTCAAGCGATCCCGTATAACATCACCAGACTCCAAAAGGCCGTAAACGCCCTCGGTGTTTGGTTTCAAAAATGGCGTATCGATGTCAACCCAGAAAAGAGTTCTGCTATTCAATTCGACCACAAACGTCGTAATCGCCACAACGATCCGCACATTCGTATGTTAGGTATTCCCATCCCCTGGAAGCGAACTGTCAAATACTTAGGCGTCACCTTAGATCAGACGCTTTCTTTCAAGCCACACGTCGATAGAGTAACGAAACTCGCGCGTTTTTACTTAAGCCGTCTATATAGTATGATAGGAAGAAAAAGTAAAATGTCTTTTAGAAATAAACGTACGCTTTATAAGGTCTGCGTTAGACCCGTCATGTCATATGCTTCGCCAGTCTTTGCCCACGCCAAACCCTCCGTCCTGTATAAGCTGCAGGTAGTTCAAAATCTCTTCTGCCGCAGGGCCACAAACGCACCTTGGTACGTGCGTAACGCGGACCTGCACAGAGATCTTGAACTGCCTACAGTGCAACAGCACCTCAAAACACTCTCAGAATCGTTCTTCAAACGTGCCGAATCCCATCCCAATCATCTTGTTCGAGATTCAGTCTCATATACTGTTCCTGTGTTAGATTCGATTTACAAAATCGCTAGACCGAGAAACGCGCACACGAGCGAACGCACGCAGTTAACTTTAGATCTAGAGGCCCTTCAGGCCGCAAGTTCTAATTCTAACGTAAATTCTAATTCTAACGTAAATCCGAATTAATGCAATTTTATTTGTCAATTTTTAATGTTTTTTATTTATTTACTTTTCTTTTTGAGCACCTTCAGTGCTATGTAAATCCCAGCGGGTGACCCCTTAAGGGCCCCGCTAGCGCGGCCTCTTTCTCCGATTGGCCGTCGCTCAGATGAAGGCTGAGTGGCAAAAATGCACGAGCCGACAGGGGGTTTTTTAGTGGGTATGGTTCTGGTAGGCGTCGGGACGAGTCCCACATAACTCCGATCGCGCGCGCGGAGTATGCGTCAGAGCATTTTTTATGTCCTCCTGCCCTTCCCGTGGAGGGGAACCAAAAAAAAAAAAATAAATAAATTCTTCATTCTCGCTCCGATCGCCGCCCGGTACGGACGTGCAAGACAACTCCGATTGATCGGTCTCTTCCCGTTATTCAGTGGCGCTTAGTTTCCTGACGTCACAGTATAGCGTGTTGGTTCCATGACTTTCTGTGTTTTCTTACTCCCTCCGAGCGCTGTCAAAGTGATTATTTTTCTTTGCAACTAACTATCTTAGTCTTCAAAGTACCGTGCTGAGTTGTGTTGTGCTTGTGCTGTGTTCTGCCCAGCGTGAGTAGTCTGGTTTCAGTACAAAGGATACTTAACGGTGACAACAAATTTGTACTGATTCTTGTACTGTACTGAGTCCTTTTATTTTTATTTTATTCCTTTCCTCAATTTTATTTATTTTTCCTATATTTTCATATTTATTTTTTATCATATCTGTGTGTTTTCGTGTGCATTCGCCCTTTCTGTCCGTAAAGGTTGACCCTAACGCGGTGAACTCTTTACCTGCGTATTTTTTTTAGGTTTTTAGGTAACGGCCTTCGGCGAACTACGGTTAAACATTCTCCCTAGCCCCCTTACCGCTGGTAGGGAGGTTAGCCGCTAGGGTTCGCTAGGTTTTTTTTAGGAACTCTAGGCATCTTTTATCTTTTATATACTTATATATACATATTATTCGTTTCAAACCCTCCCTAATGGATTCGCAAAGCCTTATAAACTTCGCTAAGGCCTTTGTGGCGGGCGTCCCCATTTCTAATGACGTTATAACGCAGGCCTTACAGGCAACAGTCACGTCCCCGGCCCCTCAGGCCCTAACCGCGGCCCCTCAAGCAACCCACGCCCAGACCTTTCACGTCTACAGCTCTCCCGCGTCCCCCGTTCCATCTGAGATGGACTGTGTGTCGGACACGTCCTCTCACGCGTTGCGGCGTAAGCGTACCGCTCCCGGGAGCGACTCTGAACCGCGTCTGATGCGTCATCGGACCCCGCCACCTTAACCGGCTCTCCTGAGCCCCATTTCAACTATTTCGCTAAACGCTCCAAGAAGTGTTCGAAGAAAGCCGCGGTGTCTTTTACACCCGCCCCCGCGCCGCTTATGTCACTCGAAGTGACCGCGTCTCCGTCGGTCCCGTCGAAGCCAGCGACGCGCTGCGCTCCCATCCCACCGAAGCCTCATCTCCCTCCACCCGTCTTCCTCCGCGAAAAAGCGCGCTGGATCACGGTTTCTAACTTGTGCAAAGAGCATAAAATTAATTTTCAGGGAGGTTCGCACAATCTGCGGACTCTCGAACATCTCCGTCGAGCGTCCCAACCCTCGCGGGCACCCCAGGCAATGCCACCGTTGCCAGCTTTACGGCCACGCAGCGGCTAATTGCTCAGGGTCTCCCAGGTGCGTAAAGTGCGAAGGAGTGCACTCGCACTCCCGAATACACTTCCCCCCCTGCATGTGTGCCAGACCGGCCACACAGCAAACTACAGGGGTTGTCCGCGCGCTCCACGCTCCTCCGTTAAGAGAGTCGCGCGTAAACCGGCGCCGCCGCTTACTCCCACCAACTTTCAGCCACTGCGCAACCGGGCTCCCCTGGAAGCAAAGCCCGTGCAGCCGACGCCTACTCCGGCTCTCTCCTGGAGACAGCGTCCGGCCGCTCCACCTTCCCACGGTGTGGGCCCACGTCCCACTCCGTCGTCTTCGCCTCAGTCGTCGTTGGCTGAGGACATAAAGACCGTGTTATATATAACTTTCATTAACTTTTTCTATCCACACCTCTCATTTTGAGGCTATATGATGATTTCCGCCAACCGCCATTCTGAAATACAAACGTAACAAAATCAGCTTATATACAGATTTTCAAGGCAATGAATCAATTGAAGGTGATTAAAAAACCTAAAGAACTAAATTTGAAACTATGATGAATATAAATACATAAATATATTACATAACTTTTAAACAACATATTTTTATAAAGTACGTAATTAATTTTTCGTAAAACTTCGTTACTTTGAACAACTATGGTGGAATGTGAGAAAAAAATTGTCAAAAGCTGATTTTTAATGCTCAGAAATACTTTTATCAGAGAGGGTGTGAGGTAATATTATTACGCAATCTGCAATATTCGTAATAATTGAAACATATAGATCACGGGATTGATATCAACTTTCTTACCCCTCGGGGTTGTAAACAGAGGGTAACTTTTCTAAGATATGAGCTCTCAAGATTGCATCGATAGCTCATTTTTGGTTTGCACCGCTACAATGTGGAATGAGCTGCCGGCGTATATTTTTCCTAAATCATAAAGTCCTGGAATATTCAAAAGAAGAGGTAATAGGCACCTCTTGGATAAGCGTGTTACATCCTAGTCTGCATCATCACTTTCCATCCGGTAAGATGGAAGTTAAACGCGTATCCAATATGATACGAGGGGCGTTCAATGTATTCTCGGTATGGGCATGAAGGAAAAGGAGGAAAATTCTGAACTAATTTTGTTTTTCTGCATAGTGTCCCACGATCTACACATTTATTACTTCTATAAATTAACTTTTCTATACCTACTAAAAAAATTATCATCTTCCTTTTCTGAAAAATGAGCAGTAATTGCTGCTTGAGTTCTTCATCGTCGAAAAACTGCTTTCCACGAAGGTCTTTTTTCAGAAAAGAAAATAATCGCTAGGGGCCAAGTCTGGTCTGTAGCGTAGGTGACTAATTTCTTCAAACCCGCATTCTCTTACAGCAGCCTTGGAAACACGCGCAGTGTGAATCGGCGCGTTGTCATGAAGAAGCAACACGCCTGCGTTCAATTTCCCGCATCATTTTTCTTTAATTGCTTCCTTTCAATTACGCAAACTATTTTACTTTAAACATCTTTGGTGGCTCTGCTCCCTTTTTGAGCCACTGCATCGAGTCCTGTTTAGACAATAGTGATGGACCCATGTCTCATCACCAGTAACAATCCGATCTACTCGATGGATTGTCTCCGCAGAGCTCCAAAAACTCCTTACAACACTCAACTCTCAAACGTTTTTGAGGCCCAGTGAGCATTCAAGGCACCCATCTTGCACTGTCCTTGAACAAATGAAATGGTCATGGTGGATGGTGTGAATGGTTCCATTAGGTAGGTTAGTCATCTCTGCTAACATTTTGATTTTTATACGGGCATCTTCAAGAACATATTTCTCTACTTTATTCAAGTTTTCCTCTGTCGTGGCACTCACTGGCCCTCCCGCACAGGGGTCGTCTTCAATGCTTTTCCTGCCTCTTTTAAATTCACTTGACCACTTTTGACCTGTCAATAATGAAGGAACAGATTCTCGATAAACTGCTACCATTTCTTCGTAAATCATTTTTTGAGTTTTTTCTTGCTTTGTGAGGAATTTAATTACAGCCCGGTGCTCAATTTTCGTCAACATTGTCGCTTCAGTCATTCCTACTATGTTCAAGTTAAGATTACTAGAGTACTGGTGATGATAGTTGTTACATTTTTTGTATTTATACCCTCAGATATTGTCTTAGAATTATGACATTTTTAAAGTACCCTCATAGTTACTTAATCACCATGATACCGAGAATACATTGAACGCCCTACCTATACGTGGTGAAATAAAAAACCATGTTTTCATATGCAAAGGAGTTTTTATTACCAGTTTATTTGATATCAGGAATAATCTCCATATAAAAACATATCAGATCAGACTTAATTTACGTAGAACACAAATCCAAAACTACTAAACGCCAGAATAGTATCTTCAGACGTCAGTAAAATAAGATTCCTGCCATTCGAACGAAATGTTTGCTCGTATTTGACTCCAGGATACATTTAATAAGTCAATAAAACATCGAAGATTGAACCAATCTTGTTTTACGAGTCCCTTGGTCGAACAGGGACCAACGTAGCTCAGCAAGGGGCTAACTTTACTAGACGACCAAGCCAACTAGACAAATGTCAAATGTGACGTGAATTGTTTTGTATACGGGCACCAGCACTAACTTAATTTTTTTCGATGCTTTATGCTTGTATTTATTTTCCTGAATAAATTACCAAAGTATTGAATGACCCTTCTTTTGCAGCGCTTTTTATTTATTTGTTGAAAGGATTTGATGGGAAGCCGTAAGTAACAGCCGTTCATCTTAGTCGCTTGGTCGGCTAGCTCTTTCATATACAATTTATACTATCACTTAAAATAAAATGTGTGTCTGGGATGTTGATTGGAAACAAAGAACCTTAGTTGATATATTTTGCTGTCATTCTTTAAAATGTTCGAAAATTGTTCAATTGTTACGAAAAAATTCCCACATAATCTTCAACAGAGACTTTTTAAGTAGGATACGGGATTAATGCCAATGAACTTGGCTTACCTATTGGTAAAGATCAATGATCTTTACCTTACTTTGTAAGTCGAATGTTATTTTTTTTGTTTTGGTAACATAATTTAAATGGTTTAGTTGAAAGCTATGTAAAATCTTATCACTTAATTGATTTAATAGAAACCATGCTTTTATGTATGAAAAAATATATTTTGTTCTACATTTTTTTTCATCTAATGACATTTTTAAATATTGAATGGTTGGATCCATTTTGTTTTATTGGAATAGCCAGGCATTTTACCATATCTAACCGGATGGGTGAAAACAAACATATGATTTTCTTTCAATTCAGCAGACCCAAATCCACATACAACAATAAAATTAAATCTTACCAATACACCAAATTAAATCCTAAATTCAGACAAAAGAAAGTAAGCACCACTGAAGTTCACAACAATTACAATTACTGCCTAAAAGCCGATAAGGATTTTAATTATCCTAAAATGATGTATAATTTCAGATTCGTGAAGAACTTGTAAAAAGCCACCTCAAAGGGCGACGAGTGCGGCACGCGTCATCGACGTGAGTACCGGCTGTGTTAGGGCTGACAAACGAAGTTCTTTTTTTAATTTATAGTACACAATGTTATTTCGGCTTTGTCAGTGAAATATAAACTTATTGAGCTCACATAGTGCTGGAAGATTATCTCGCCATGGCAGTCTGAACGACATCGTCCGCCCGGTGCTTGTCACCAACAATGCTCCCTCAGTACTCGCACTGTCGTTGGGACTATTGCATGACAATGGCAAGCGACCTGATGGTATGGTTCTAGTGGGATGCAACCTGCGTAGACACTCTCGCGGCCTCCCATCTCCATACGACGAGTATTCAAACTGGCTCGGCTGCCAACTACAAAAGTGTGAATTTTTGTGAAAAAGTGTGAATGTTTACGCAATTTAATTGTAGTGAAATTTCAATATGATTAGTGAGTGAAACTCTTGACCCGAAGGCTTGAATTTATTTTATCGTTAGCAATCCAACATGGCCATTGTGCTAGCCCTTTGGACACTTTTCCCTACCAATCACTCACGGGCATTGTATTCTATCTTAAAATTAATTTTCTTTTCCTTATTTTTTCCTGTTGTTAATTTGTAAATATTCTAGTTTGTAAATGAATGTATTCTGTGTAAAACTTTTTTTTTGCTTTTACGAGTAGACATCCCTACATAAAGCATCCCTTTGATCTAGAGCTCAGAAGCAGTTGCTAATAAAATACTACTCGCAATTTTGAAAAACTTGTTCAAATTTTACGCATAATATTGGCATTTTATGCTGAGGATCTCTTAATACAGGTATAAGTGTAGCTCGTACTTGTATTTTGTATGTAATATGCTGTAATTACACTCGCGATTAGGAATTAAATAGGTTTTGATGAAAAAAAAATGGTGTTATGCGGAAAATAATTGCAAAATGAGTGAAAATTTTCAATCAATGTTTTCAGTTAAGAGTATGTATTATATACATACATCGGAAACAGATTTGTTTGCTAGAAAACTAGAATTTAAAAAAATTTGCAAAGCTATTTTCGCTGTTATTAAGAAACTATATGTCAAAATAATATATATCGTTTTATATACAAATAAAACGATGTATATTATTACGATATATGCCTGGTTGTATTTTATCTTTGAAGAACTTTAAACTGTATATTTTATTTTGTTAAACTTTTCGCCGCAATTTTCAAACTACTGACCATAAAACTATGTCTGAGTTTTTCATTGATATCGGCACTGTCTGAAATTCTTTGGAGCTGATTTAATCACCGACTGCAAGGCAACAAGTAATTGTGATTAAAAAAATAAAATACCAAATCCTGAGGATGCCCCTGGTTTCGGCGAAACACGTGTCCGCCTTAAAAGTGTTTTTGTATGATGAATAGCAACCCGAGCTTAACAAAAAAGTGAATAACTAAAAACATCGGCATATTGGTAGGTACGACACAACTGGAAAATTTGAAACTAATCGTAGGACAGTTATAATACGGTCATTTAGCTAGGTCATCTCTGCTTACTAGATCGTACGGTTATAATGTACAATAAAATGTCTGAAGGATCTGAAATAGACATCTCCAAAAAATTTGCTTCTTATTTCACTACTACATACGCTTTTTTAATTTATTACTAATTTACTTTCTAATTTATTAACTAACCTACCCATGTTAAACGTACAATCGTGTCGGCCTTTACTTAAGGTATCACTTTAAATTTTTTTGTATTTGTATGTTTTAATGTATAAGTGATAAGCTCGCAGGTTGACCTTCTTAAATAAATAAAAATAATCTATCTGATTGGCTATACAATAAAACTTGATGTTTGGGTACCACACGAGCTCACAGAAATAATCTTAATGATGGGCGGCGATCCATTGTATTGGGGCAAGAAATAAATTAAGTTTAATGAGTCATTGTATTTATAATTGAACCATTGTATTAAAATAGTAAACAGATAATTGATTTAGGTATAAGTTTATCTATTGTAACTTTCCATAGCGATGACGTCACTTATTTTGCTTGGGCTAAGTGGCGTGATCGTAGGGAAGGGTAATTATTGTAATCCGAGTATCTGATAAGCATTTTTAGTCTATTAAAATACATACTTCTGGTAACACACTCCTTTTATTTTGAGTCCATATAATTATAGTTACTATAATTATATCGTGGAACGTAGTGATGAAGTATCTCCAACATACTCATGTGCGATTATTTAGTAAAATGTAATGAAACTGAACCATTTTTCAATATAATGATGGAAATGCGTGCAACAATGATGAAACGTGGATCACATACGAAAAGAACGTGCGCAAAGTCATGGTCAAAAGTTAGCAACAGACGGTAGCAAGACCTGGATTAACCCGTAAAAAGGTGATGACGTCAGACCACTTTGATCTTTAGTGAGAAACGAAAGAAACTGTCTTGGCGCGAACAGCTCAGGCATCCACCCTGATTTAGCACTTTCAGATTTCCACTTATTTCGATCTCTTAAAAAATCATAATGTAGTGTAAGGTTGATATCGAGACGGTTGGACTTTCAAAATTACTTGTCGCAGTTTATTAATCAGAAGTCTCAAATCTTCTACAGCAACGGCATCATGTCACTTACCACAAGATTGACAACAAGTTATTGGACAAAACGGTTTATATGTAATAGGTCTTTACCTATGAAACTGCCGTTTTGCCGTACTGGCCAATTTAAATGAAAATATTTTTTTTTTTGACTGATAATTATAATTTCAAATTAGTTTTATTTGACAAACATGGAATTCTTTTTCTAAAATCGTCATTTGTTTTATAGTTAGTGTTTTGTTTTCAACGCATTCGAACGTTTTTCGTCATCATGGATAAGTTAAAAATTCGAGTAATTATGGAGTATGAGTACCGTCGTGGCAGCAAAGCGGCACAAGCGGCACGCAACATCAACGACGTTTACGGAGCGAACACTACAAACGAACGCACCACCCGTTATTGGTTTACCCGCTTCCGTTCTGGAAATTTTGACCTGAAAAATGAACCCCGTGGTCGTCCGAAAACTTTGGTCGACAATGACGAATTAAAGGCAATTGTGGAAGCTGATGAAACTCAATCCACGGCTGAATTAGCAGCAGCTTTCGAAGTTACCATCAAAACAATATTGGTCCATTTGCGTCAAATTGGCAAGGTAAAAAAGCTTGACAAATGGGTACCCCACGAACTCAATGACCGCCAGCGCGAAGTACGCGTGGAGACGTGCCTTGCACTGCTCAGTAGGCATACAAATGAAGGAATTCTGAACCGCATTGTTACTTGTGACGAGAAATGGATCCTGTTTGACAATCGTAAGCGCTCAGCAAGTTGGTTGGACCCTGGTTCAGCACCCAAACAATGCCCTAAACGAAAACTTACCCCTAGAAAAGTGATGGTCACTATTTGGTGGTCTAACGCGGGTGTAATTCATCACAGCTTCTTGCCAAACGGGACAAGCATTACTGCAGATGTGTATTGTGAAGAACTGAACACAATGATGGAGAAGCTCGCACGTCTCCAACCAGCTTTGGTCAATCGTTCGGCTCCACTGCTCCTGCACGACAACGCGCGACCTCATACTGCACAGCAGACGGTCTCCAAGCTACAAGAGTTGGGGTTGGAAGTTCTCCGTCATCCGCCGTACTCACCAGACCTTGCGCCTACAGACTTCTACTTTTTCCAGAATTTGGATAACTTCTTGGCGGGAAAAAATAATCAATACCCGAGAGGCAGTACAAAATGCCTTTGAAGAATTTGTTGCCTCCCGTCCAGCTGATTTCTTCAAGAAAGGCATCAATAAGCTACCAATGCGTTGGCAAAGATGCATTGATTGCATGGGTGATTATTTTGATTAATAGAAATAAAAAATATATAAAAAAATTACGCTTCATTTATTTCGTGAAAAACGGCAATTTCATAGGTAAAGACCTAATATTATAATTAGATATAAATAAACTATGAGAAACATTTTCTTAAATGTTAAATTCGAAGAAACCTCAAGCTATATGTTTTTTTTCGAACACATTAGTTTTATTTATTTTTTCCTTCTTTCCTTAATTGTACATGTATCATAAATGTGAGAGATTGCATGTTTAGATATTAGTTATCTAATCACAAAAAAATGGCTGCATCGATCGGCCAAATACGAATAATTGAATATGAAATGACACAGAGTCTATTATCCCAAATCGTAACGGAAACTGACGTGAACGACGTCACGGGCAAAAACTAGTAAATAGGTAATGGACAATTATGTAAAAAAAATTCAGCTGGTAATTAAAGTAGTATTTATTTACAAACCTTGAATATTCCGTGCTTACGACGTAAACTTAAGTTTTACAAGAGGCAAATTGACAATTATTATCAAATCGAAAATAGCATTCAAAAACGTTATTTTAATTTATCTATACTATCCCCTTTAAACTAACATTGTTTCAGCTACTAACTCAATAAAAACTAAGCAAAGCGACAAAGTAACAAAAGCGCAAACGCTGTAAACATTTTAAGGATCAAATTATACATGCTTACCAAAATAAGAGGGCTTGCACAGAAACAAACCCCTACATTCAGGTTTATTCAGGAATGCTTGCAGCAATCGAATTATAAAAGCTTACTCGATTAAAACTTTGTAACGGTTCATCGCTAGCAACACTGAAGTTTTAAACCTGGAACTATTTGTAAATATCTACTTTGTTATGTTGGCAATTTCGGCTTACATTTTACTACCGCGCTTCACAGGTTAGTATTTTTAAACTTTAATACATCCAGCTATCTCATCGGCAGGTGAGCTAATTAGTACCAACGTCATTAGTTTTACTGTAGTTTTAACAGGTAGAGTTTTATATGTTACGAGCAATTGAGTTTTAGTATAAACTAAAGTTTTAGTAAAAATAAATTGTGAATAAATCGATCTTAAATACCATACGTCACTCATTAGTCATTAATCGAGAAAGTTTATTATGGAGAGAAGAAAACGTTTGTAACTCATTCCCTTCAAATGTTATTAAACATAATAAGATGGTATTTAGTACACAGATTATAGGCTGTGCTCGTTAGTAAAATATTAGCTCCTTTTTCCTAAAATTTTATGAGAAACAGGAATATACGAGAACGAATTGGCGATTATTATACAGAGTGTTTCCTAGGCCAGTCAAGTCGAGGACAGATGATAGGGACTATCTACCTGTTTATTGAACCCCCATGTATGTCGTATGTATGTATCTTATTTTAAATTTTTTATGGATATTACGACAATGTGACTTAAAATGTTTTTGGGTTGACTGAGAGTTCTCTGTACTTTTTCTGGGATCATCTGGCACCGGCTTAACACGTTATGAGAACCACTTTATATAAATATCTAGACAAGTATAGAATTTTTTTTTGTCTAATATATGTTTTACGTTTTACTTTGTAACAACATAAATAAAGCGAGACAAGCAAAGGCCAGTTTCTAATGCGGGACTATAAATTAGTTTCTATCAAAATAATGAGGTTTGGGTATTTTGAAATGAAAATGAAATGAAAATACACTTTATTGCCAAACCAGTTACAATTAAAATACACAAAACAAAAATAAATTGAAATGAACCAACAAATAGAGAATGATAATATGGGCGGCCTTATCACTAAAAGAGTGATCTCTTCTAGGCAACCTTGAAATTCATAATTTGAAAATAGTGACTCGGAACTACTGTAGTGCATTTTGTATAAAGTACTAAGCGTTCAAATGAGTCTGAAGATCAGAGTCTGAGATTGGATTTGGCATTCGCATTTGGTTAAGAGTTCGAATATAGCGGTATAATATACATGCCTTTTCTATTTCATGCACCAACTTTGTTTTGTGGCTGAAATATAAGAACGGTCAGTGAAATTGCAGGAACAGACATAATGGCAACTGCTGCTACCTTCGGCAACAAATTATAATCAATGACGTTTTCCGGCTATTCTGCGTAAATAAATAAATAAATAGCTTATATTAATTTTTTATATAAATTCATGCCATGCACTTCACTATGAAATACACAGATATCATAATATTTATTTTTTTATATTAGCACAGTTTTTAATACATAAGTTCGGTAAACACATAAATCTTGATGCCCTACTCCTACCATAACATAATTATCTTTTGTGTTAAGTGACGCATGCTTATACAAATACCTTGTTTCTCACGAAAGAAAATACATAATCTTACGTTGAAACAGCTTTATTTTTTAATTAACAAACAGACAATGGAAATCTTATGAAAACTCTTTTCTACTAATTAATTAAGCATAATAGTAAGTTCTCATATTTCAAAACTTCGCTTTAGAATATTTAACAATAGCTAGGTTTTCTTTTACAATCTGTGTTAAAATCAAAAGAAATCAAGTTGTTTTAATATAATTTTCCGTAGAAATGAAACTTACTATTACTGCTTTTCATAAAGCTATTCTGGGGTGAAGCTTAATAATAAGCATTCCACAAGAAATAATGAATGACTGTAATATTGGAGGACTTTTCGAAGCTCGTTTGGTCACGGCATACCATGGTTACAATATTTGGATGCTAAATGTTAATGAAAACGAACTGTTTTCTTACGCTTGTGAGTATTGTGAAGTAAATACTTTGTAATTTGTGTAAAGTTTGAACGAAGTAAATTACTTTTAAGTATTCAAATTCATTCGATTTACTATACAATGCGAATACCGATTTGAAGCGACAATTAAATGACGCGACTATTTACTATTGACCAAGTAAAAATGTTATGTTGACGTTGCTACAAATGAAACCAATTATATTATAAAGAGCTTTTGCTATGACTGTATGAAGAAACCCCCTATGATTAAAATAGCGGATGATAGGTGAAATTCTTACATTACGTACCTTAAAATGCCTCTTATCCCCTTAAGCTGGTTTTTAATTGAACAAAAATTAGGCAGACGGTGCCAAATCAGAGCTTTAAAGCTGATGACCCAAAAGTTTTACCGGTGTTTAGGAAGTGCCTCGTCTTGATCGCGAAGTACGGATTGGTTACACTTCCGGCAAGTATTTGGTACTGTACAACTCTACATTGATATTACTTTGGTTACTTAAGGGAATTGATACTAAATACCCCGTAAGACGAAAAAATTGAAGATCAAATCTTTTTAGCCCTTCTCGATCGTTTCACTTTCATAGGCGTTGGTTCGTTTTGAAACAGCAATACTGTTGACTAGCGCTTTGTTTCTGGATTATATTGATAAATCCAATATTCGTCACCTGTCATGATATCGTAAACAAGGCGAGAAGAACCTGCTTTGAATTTATCATTCATATCATCAATTTATACATTTAAAGCGTACATTTCTTCATTATCCACTGTAAATAAACTTTATTATTCACAGATAAACGCATACGCAAATACCTACACAGTATAAATGTTAGCAACACCCTTATATTCGACCTACGCCAAATGTACCGACAAGCAGGGATAAGTAAGCAAATCAGCAAATTCTAATGGTAACAACTGATTACACTTGAGAAAACAGAAACTTAACAGATTTGCATAATAGATACCAGCGACTACGGATCCCGCAGACGACGCGTCGAGTTTTATCAAAGCCCCTCCTCCTATCATTATATAATGGACGATCGATAAATATAAAGATTCTGACACGAAAAAAGACTTAATTTATAATGTTGCGTAGGAACGTGTGTTTTATAAACATTAAGTGCCTATGTAAATGACAACTTTATAGTGAGTTAAAAGGATATTAAATAGCAAAATAGAAGATTTTTTGTATTAGTAATATTCTTATAAGTTACTTATTTATTTATTTATTTGTAGTACTTCCCATCGGATAAGATGCAGCCAATAACTAATACAAGGTGTTTGTGCGACCATTGTACATTCTTTAAAGGCTAGTAGTATAGTAGTGATAAGGGTGTCACCACACCAATCGGTCGTCGATCGATGGTGTCGATCGACGTCGCCTGTCGCATTCTACCATCGAGCGACAAAATGACGGCCATATGAAGGGTTTTGAGTTTTACCTCTACATGTCATTACTTTTAATGATAAAAAAAGTGTACTACTAGCCCCTTAAGTATGTACCCTCGTCGTTGCCACATTGTATAGAAATGGTAAACGTAAAGGGTAATAGGTACGACCTTTTCATAAAACCTTAAGTATAACTTATAAAATATGTACCCCGTTATTTGTTATTTTTAAATTATAACTTTTTGATCGCTTTAACTTCTCTTGTAACAACAAAGTATTAATTAACTATGAATAAATTACATTACACGAATCACATAATGGCCGTTTTCAATATTGTGGATAGATAACTATCCGTTGTGAGCAACCAATCACGATTCGTAATTCACTACGACTACATGTTGGTAAGTTTCGACAACCACAGATTGTTGGAAGACAATCACGAGTCTCCCTGACTATACAAGACTATACTCCCTGAGTATACAAACACTAAGTTTACCATGCGGCGTCGAGTGTTTCTGTTGTCTGTGTAAGATACATATAAATTGCAGATGTTGAAACATATTGCTGTTGCAATTATTTCATAAACTAGATATATTAATTAAGTTGTAGCACCAAGTTTCTACCCAAGACAAGTTCAACCTCGCTGCAGTTATATGCTAATGTTTACTATTTGAAGGAGTGTGTTTAACGTCTCTGTAACGGATTTAATGTTGTACGGCTCTGTAACGAACTTTTTTCTGGTTAAGAACTGCAGGATTAAACTGTAGGTTGCTGCATTTTTCGTCGTAATAATCATTGTAAAATACTTACTTGGCTCTCTCTCGGCCGCACTCAGAAATATTTAGTAGCGCCCTATTATATTGCTTGTGCTAAGCGGATTAGTTTCAATTCATTATTAATACTGAATTTTACATTTGCGCATTTAAATTATCGATTTCTTATGAAACTGAAACAGAATTGGTAAAGTCATGTTTTGCACAGTGTATTTCTTCAAGCTAGTTAAATCAAATGTTTCCAGTCAAAGTTACATTCCGTACTTACAAGCACTATATTAAATTTCGCCCTTCTTTTTGTTATCTAATAAAAATGAGTTAAGGAAGTGCAACTCTAATCTGATTAAGTATTTTAAATGTTGTAAACCTACCCCTTACACTCTGAGATTGATTATTGTACTTCCTGGTTTCATTACTTCTCTTCGTAAACAGATCGATAGTCTTGAAGCTTTAATAAAACGTTTTACTCAAATTACTTTGTAATAATACACTGTTTTTAATATTAACTTCCAAATTCGACTAAATTTAAATATTCATAGTTATTCTTTTCTCTGTAATCTACTCAGTGTTGGTGCTACCAGTATATTGAGATTGAACGCATTCTCAGGCTGCAGTAAGGGTCGCTCCTCAAATATCAGCAGGTTCGGGTAAAGTGCAAATGGTTGGGGTCGGGATAGCCGTGCAATACATACTGCCGATCCGAGTGTGCTGACTTGAACATCTGGGTAGCGCCCCAGGCAGCTAAAAAATCTGACTTGCCCACCAAAACAAAAGCTAAACCGTAATCTGTACAATATTAACATAAAACTGGTATGATTCTGCCCTAAGTACTTTTCAGCAACTTCATGAGACAGACACCTACGTCAAAGTTACGTCCACCCACACTTAAAGTAGTTGAACTTCCAACGTGGCCTTGAAGTAAAGTTTCAAATTCACACGAACAATATAACGGAGTAAAATCCGGAGTTAGTTAATCGATGACAGTGTATCCCCGACCTGAGTGGAGCTAAGCGCACCAGTTTGAGCGAATTATCGTGGGTAAAACTGCGTTTACACGGTAATAATGTCTTTAAACACTTGTATACTTTACGGCCGTAAGATATTAAAAAACTGTGTAGGTATTTTAAATCGGTATTTATGAGAGTAGTCACCTCTGCACTTTTTGTAGTTGTAGTTCTTGTTTACGTAGCAATCCGAAAATGCAAACTCTGGTGGGATTTTGGCGGGAATCTAGAAACCCTACAAAACTTCAGAATAACACATTCTCGTAAACAATGTACCCGGATAATTTATGTTTTTCCTACGGTTTTTATTTTATAGAAGTTTAGAACTAAGAAAAATTAAACCCGCAAATTCATTTATTATAAAGAGAAAATATCTATCACTCGTAAGAAGTCCTCAGTGTTTGTAATCACACTATCGGCCGCACGTCACATGTCATATGGTCAATCAGAGCACTGTGAATTATAGATTTTGCTCAGCAAATCTAGACTTAGAAACAAAGATTCGCAAAGTAAAATCTGTAGTTAATTTATCCTTCATAAACAATTTGACGTCTCTCAGTGCTGGCGTATGTCTGTCTCTGATATAAACCCAGGACCTCTGGTGTATCACCTCTGGTGTATACTCTACAAGAAGTATCCAGTATACAAATGTAGTAGTAGTACTAAATAGCAAAATAAGAAACCAAATAATTTATACAGAAGCGGCACACTAGTTTCACAGTTTAGTCAGGACTTATGACATCAAACTTACACTCTTACGTCACATAAGACAGAGTCATGTAAAACCAGCTTAATGCAAAGTTGCACGAAGTTTAAAGATGCCTCCCGGTGTCAGTTAATTAGTGCATCGACACGCCGTGCTCGACGACGCTGGCTCAATTTGTCGATTTTATAAAACGTTTCGCTGCAGTGTGTATGCGAGCTTTACTCACGAGGATATTAGTAGTAAAGCATCACATGATACAAGTACTGTCCTACATTTTACTTTAAACAATTCAAATAGCAGCGGTTTCCTCAGGACTTACGACATCTTTTTATTGACATGTTTCATGTTAAATGAAAACTTAGATCAATTGAAAATTATATATTAGCAGAGATCAATGCTCACAAAATTGATCCTGATGATCAGGATCAGTTCAACAAATAGTAAAAGATTACAATTTATTCAATATGAAAGAATGTTTGAAAATTCTGCTTTACGGAAAAGGAGTTTTACGTTAAAAATAAAGACGAAATGATTTTTACTTATATAAATGATAAATGACTTTATACATTTAATCTAATTGAATTTTGCACACCTATTCGTATGATAGAATGGCGAAAAAACTTGATTAGAATAATTCATTTTAACTATTTTTAACGTTATTCATTTCTTCCGGCATAGAATTGATGTAGTTTTCCAAGGCAATCCAGTTATTACATCCATTACCTATATTCTAAGCATATTATCTACCCCAGTCGAACCTTCGAGATTGAATTATTTACTTCTCAATGCCTAAGTTACAAACAAAAAGATCACGAAAATATATCGACATAGCAAACCACATAAATAAATACCTACATATCCCCAACACATTCGCAAATAAGTATCGACTAATTAAATATTAATAGCAAAAGGCCCGGCTCGTTAAGGGCCTCGTTTATCTGAATGGGGGTAACAAAACCAGCGATTACTTAAGTACTTAAATATGGCTAATGAGCACGTGGAACGTTTCTCACGTAATGTTCGAGACTGCTACAGATTCGTGAGGTTAACACGGCTTTAACCATGGGGTAACTTTAATGTTGCGCGAGCAAGCGGGACTTTTATAGCTGTTGCGTTTTGAATGAGGTTGTATTTCGTTTTTTTCGGACGGTAAATATTTAGTTTTGTAATCGGAAAGACTTTAATAATCATGCAAGGGTAAAACTCTGTCTGTTATTTGGTGTTGATCTTATATGTATAAATTATATAGGTTCAAGTCAAGTACTCAGTTTATTGATTTACTTTAACGTTTTGAATATAGAAGATGCGCTACAAAAATAATATTTTCTGTGTCAATTCATGAAACTAAATTCAAGTTTGAGCAACACCAATGTGAAATACTCGTAGCTTTAACTGTTATGATTAAGCTATCTGCTAGCTTTCATGAGCTTGCCTAAAAATCCCAACGAAGCAATAACATCTACGATTGATGATGTCTATTCAGGTGGATCGCGTGCTCGTTTGCCGGCTATAACAAAGTGTTAAAAAACTCTTTCTACTAAATATTACTTCTTTCTTAGTGCTCTCACCCATCTAAGCTGGTAAAATAAATTATAAACAAAAATGTATTATTGGTAAAATAAATTAATCATACAAGCTAAATAAGACGATGAAACTTCCTCTAGTTCAAATTAAGCATTTTGGGTCAATTCTGAGATTGAGAAATTCTAAGTTTTTTTTTTATAATTTAGTGTTTAAGAAATTTACGGCATGGGCTCGATATTTTCTATCTGACGACCTTTGATTTGACGACCGAGTGGTGTAGTGGTAAGTAGCCTTGCCTCATACGCCGAAGGTCCCAGGTTCGAGTCCTGGCCGGGGCAATCATTTGTGTGATGAACACAGATGTTTGTTCTCGGGTCATGGTTGTTTGCATTTATATATGTCTGTTTATTCTGGGTTCCCCCCCAGTTCACTGTATGGTCATCCATAACACAAGCTCTGCTTACTTTGGGGCCATACAGTTGGTGTGTTTGGGGATTTATTTATTTATCCAAAAATAGTCATGGAGTCTCTAAGTTTTCTTTTACTGTTTTCAGAGCCGGCAAACGAGCACGAGATTCACGTGGCGGTAAGTGGCATCCACCCACCGACGGACATCATCAGTGGTAGGTGTTTTATTTATCAATATTGAATGTGATTTTTATATTGACTATCGATGCGTTACCGACCGTTGGCTCTAGTTGCAATTGAATTTATTCTTTTGAAGTTTGTAGATACCTACATAGCTTTTATACAAAATGTTTCTTAGGCCATGAATACATTTCTACTAAAAAGGAAATTAGAATACATTTTTTTATTCAAAAACAGACTCACGTAGTCATGAGTCGTGAAAACATCTAGGTTGATTGCACAACATGTGCTGTTATGTCGTGAGATAAAAACTCAAACACTTCACAGAAAACCTATAACGAACATTGTCGCGTCTCTTCATAAAGTATTATGTTATAACAGTATCAACTTTAATGATAGCATAGCGTGCCTGATGTAGCTTGATATAAAGTAACTACCCACGTCCGAAACTTCAATGATGTGATGTTACTTAACGCTTAATATGTGTCCTATTTTATTTCCTTTTACATAATGTGTCACAGCCAAAAAACGAGCACACGGTACACCTGATGGTAAGTAGCATCCGTGCCCATGAACTTCATTAATCGATAATGTTATTTATTCATTATGTTGGTAATGATTGATTATCTATATTTACTTTGAGTTAGTTCGTTCCTACAATTTCACTACCTAATGCTTCACTTTAACACAGCGTGGTTGGTTATCATGGCGGTTAACATAGGAGGGACCTGAAGAAATCTTAATAAAAGAAACTCTATTGCCATTCAACAGACTGCCCGATATTTTGCACGTAAAAGTTTGAAATGGCGGTATTTTTCGCCACGAGATATTTGGCTACTCAATTTCTTTGAATCAGATGCAGAAAAAGAATGAATTAGTGCATACCAACAGCTTAGCTCACATGCAACAAAAAGGCCAAAACTGACTTACAAACAAAACAAATGAAAATCATGCTGCAAAAAGTCCTTCATTTCCTCGCGTGTAAATAGAGACAATGCAAATACTTCATATTAATCACGTCTTATTTATTTCCCAGGTCACAGTTTCTTAACTTTGTAAGCGCCCCCGGGGGAAATACGCGCGCTAACTGCCATTTTAATCTTATTTTTTTGACCAAGTCAATGATAAAAGTTGTCGCGAAAACCAGATGCATTAAATATTGACTTGCTGCTTTTAGGCAGTGCCTATTCCTTTAATGACATTGAGTAAATTTTTTTTTACTCAATGTCATTAAAGGAATAGGCCTTAATTGTTGTTCTAAAGTACAAGTAACGAATAGTTTACTCTCATTTTTGAAAATATAGACACTAGGATTAAGGTACTAGAATTAAGGCAAGAGGTATACTTTGAATTATTTAATAAACAGCTCATGATTCACATCTCCATTAAACATAGATTCTCTGTAATGTAATCGGTAGTTGTATTTGCAAAGATCTGTGTTGTGAACGAACCAAATACCTTCTCCACACAATTGAATAACCGTGAGTTAAAACGTCTCTGTCAATTTATATTGGAGTGATAGAGATATATAGCAATATTCTTACTTTTTTAGCAAATTTTTTAAGGTAAGTAAGTCGTGGGAGGAAGTGAAGATAATGTTACAAAATACATGAAATAATCCTTCAACTCCATTGTTCCGCAAAGTAACTCTCTCCAATTAGGTGTAATACCAAAAACCATACTTTATGCCGTAGTTAAACCACACCAACATATTCGTTACCACAACATTTTAAATCAGGATAATAAAAAACCCATATCGACTTGAGCTTGGCTTGCCAAAAAGTCATAGTGTCGGATAGCGGCTTGCACGGTTTCCCGGGGCGCTACCGTAAATACACAAAAAGTTGCATGCCAAAGTTCCACTGCACTTGTTTATGAATACACCCCGCTAGGGGACAGCCCATCCGAATAAATGATGAACTTTGCTGTTCGGCTGCACGCCGGAGTTTATCTAAAAACTGCTCTTTTACATTTGACACGCTTTCGCGTTAGACCGACTAAAGTGTGTTAATTGCTTGAATGGGTTCGCTTTTGGTTGTTTAGTTAGTTGGGTGCAAAGAGACGAGTTTGTTTTTACTTTGACGGCTTGGCGGTTATTTTTCTTTTTGTTCGATCGATGGGAGAATAGTACTTTTTTTCCCCTTCCGAACCAGTGGTAGTTTCAATATACGACGTCCTAAGCCGAGGTCCGTGCCCTCTCGGGCGCCCTTAGGCGTATCGTATGTAGGAGTAGTTTAAGTTCCGGCTAAGCGCCCTCAGCGCTAGGCCACAAAGTCCGGTGAAATTTAAGAGGCTAATAGGGCCATAAATAAACTGTCCATTTCGAGAAAAAAAATTTATTTATTTTATTTTTAACAGCGAATTGAGGTAAGTATGTTTTATTTTATAAAAATCTTTGGACTTGTACTTAGGCCCTTGATTTATAGCTGGGTGTTACTGTATTAATGTCATTAAGGCCCATCTTATACTCATAGGAAAATGCCAAGCGCGCGCGCTTATCGAAAATAATTTAAAAAAACGGCTTTATTATTTATATTCTTTTAAAGCAATTGCAGAATTTAATTTTAAAAGCACGCTTGATTTACAACGATTTTTATAAGTAATAGAAGTAAAAGACGTAAGTTCAGACAATTATTCTATAGAAAAACTAAGTCTCATGTTTTCAATAATAGTTTTGTTTGGGTAGTATCCTTAGCTTAGTTTCATAAAAATTTTTGCCAGACAAAAACTTTATTTGTGTTTGTAAAATTGATTGAAAACATACAAATCCTTTGCTACCTAACAAAACTGACTAACCTAGCCTTAATTCTTCTCTAAAAACTAATTCATCAGCAAACCTTATAATTAAACCGAAAAAAACTATACCTTACAAAAAAAGGGAAGAAAATTAAATACTTATCCAGAAAATCTGTTCATCTCATCTCTGTAAATCCCATTATCTACTGATATTAACAGTTATTAATAATATAAAAAAAAAAATTGCGTTATCACCCAATCGGTATCGCGTGCAGAGCTGGTTCACACATAATTCAACTGTAATAATGTCATTCAAGCCCTTTCGCAGGGCACCCTGCTACTACCCTTTACGGTTTACCTAATTCCCTACGACTGATATTAATGACAGAATTCACCGAAATCGACACCCCCGCTTCGACCCTTCGGACTGAGGGAGATCAAAAATGTGGAATGATAATTTTTTAAAGAATAATATTTTTACCCGAATACCCGAGAAGACATTTCATTCGGTCATATGTTTTGTCAGTTTCCAGCCTTTGTAAACATCAACAAAGTTTAAACGTAACGATATATTATAACCTAACCTAACCGATATAGATAACCTTTCACTAATATTGACACAATGTTAGTTAGAAAGGTATTTTTTCGTATGGAGATCAGGTCGTTAGTAACTTTTGATCCTAACCTCGACGCGTTTCGACCAGGTTGGATACTAAAACATGATCAAAGTATAAGATACTTTACTTACAGGCGCAATCAAATGGTTTATTAAGGCTAACTTACCCTAAATTTGAGGTTACTCGTTAAAATAAGGCTAATTCTGTACTGTATATTTACCGTTTGTAAGTCTATATTTGCTAAGCAAAATGAATGTTTAGGGCCGCCTTAATTAACAAGACGGCATCAGTGCGGCGGTTAATGTAGATAAAGTAACTGTTTAAATAAGCGTTACGGACATGGACTTAGGCAGAATGGTTCCTGAAACGTGAGCAGACTATATCCGCAATAAGGTTCGCTGACTGACCCAAAATTGTAGAGTTAAACGATATTTAATCCATCCCAAGTCTTATGAGAAAAGCAACAGATAACAGTTAGTTAATTGCACAAGAAGCGTCAATATTATGTAGAAAGCTCAGATTCGCATTTCGCATTCGCATTCTGATCCCCTGTAGTGTCGCCTTGCATGCGGGGCGCCTACAAAAGACTGAACAACACGCAAGCGATTATTGCCCTTAGTTATCCGATCGTACACGATTAAAAGCTATTTATATGGAATTATGAAAAGTTATAGTTCCGTATCTGCATCTAGGAGACATTTTGATGTCCTCATGAATATAAGACAAAGTGTAATGCTTACCTATGTTTTTGGTATCCTTTAAAATTTTTTATTTATTTATTATTTTCCATTTTCCTGTATTTATGTTGTTTACTTTTTGACAAATCGTGTCAACTCAATTTTTCATGACAGCAATGGAGGCTGCCAAATAAGCTAAGCCTCTTACACACGGATTCTTACAAAACAATTGTAAGAAAATATATTTGATTCCTGGCTAATAAGATTAAATTCAAAATTTCAAATTTCGGTTTCAAGAGATGCGATCCCGACTACATAAGCCCATTGCTGGCCTTAGAACGGCTCAGTGGTCAGTCTCAGTCTGACTGCCTTCCGCCCTCTATCTAGTCCTCACACTAGTTGAGCGCCCTCATTTTCATACCGTAGTTTTCACGTGTAGTCTCGTACCGTAGCTTCCTATATTCATAGGACCGTCCTTTCAACATCGTCGCCTGCAGCTCGTCGTCGCCGATCTTCATCGCCGTCGCCGCTCCGGCAAGCTCTGCTTTCCAGGACTTCGAGTTCGAGTAAGTTCTCCGCGTCGTCCCCAACCCCCGTACCACGGGAAGTTAGTCTTCGTTGGTAGGCTCATAGTATATATGATGTGGAGGTAAGTAGCCTTGCCTTCCATGCCAGAGGTCCCGGGTTCGAATCCTGGTAGGGGCAGATATTTTATCATATTTGCTTTCTAGTCATGGATGTGTATGTATGTTTATATATTTCTTGAGTTTATTTATCCGTTATCTAGTATCAATAACACAAGTTCATTAATGATACTTAATTTGGGCTAGATAATGTGGTGTGATTGTTATAAATATTTATTTATTTATTGTCCCTCCCTAACCCGCCGCTATGGATTCGCTAGGGACATTTTTTCGCCATGGACCTTACAAAGTTGTTAATAGAAGGCCTCACCACTACAGGCGTTACCTGCGACGATAAAGTCCTTAAGGTAATTACTGCTATCCTCCCTCAACTCATGGCCATGATAGCCTCACAGGCCCCTCAGGCCGCCCCCGTCCCTCAGACCCCTCTGGTCTTAGGCCCTCCCGCACCCCCTCCTCCAGTGACATGGAGTGTGAAACGGACGCCCCTTCGCGCCGCAAGCGCACCGCTCCCACGAGCGCACCAGCGACCGAGACATCCTCGGACGCCACCCCAACTGGCTCTGAGCCTCCCAATTTCACCCTTGTTAAGAAGCGCTTTAAACAAGCCCCAGTGCCTGCAACACCCGCTCCGGCCGAACTTATGTCACTCAAAGTAACTCCACCCCCTACCCCGGCTTCAGTCAAGCCTCAGGTCCCACCAACCTCTCCAATCCTCTACACCCGAGGGACCAACTCGGGTGAATCCATTAAAATCACGGTCTAGTCTTTAGACGACTTCCGCGCTTTGACAAAGCTCCTCACCTGTAAGCAATATGCTTACCACACTTACGCTCTCCCAGAAGAGCGTAAGTACAGAGCGAATTATCGAACGAGGCTATCCTAGAGGATCTGCAGTCCCAAGGCTTCCCGGCACTCGCGGTGCATAAAATGCACAACAAGTACGGAAGGCGCCACCCTCTCGCTTTGGTGGTTCTTGCCAACGTCCCCAAGTCCAGGGAGATCCTCAAAGGGATTAGCACTAGATGCGGCTTCTCTGGGATCTCGATCGAGGCACCTCATCGCCGCGGTCAACCCGGGCAGTTGTACGGGCATGCAGCAGCCAACTGCGCCGCCCCGCTCAGGTGCGTTAAGTGCCTGGTACCTCACTTCACTAAGGAGTGCAATCGCACTCCAGAAACTCCCTCTCCACCTGATTGCGTGCTTTGTGGCCAGTCAGGCGATACCGCAAATTACAGGGGCTGCCCTCGTGCAGTCGTCAATTCTAAGAGTACGGCACCCAAACAAGCCCCGCCCTTTTCTCAGGCAACTTTCCGCCGCTTCGTAGCCGGGTTCCTCCAGCTGCAAAGCCAACACAGCCCAAGCCTGCTCCAGAAAACTGGAGGCAGCGCACACCCGCATCCCATCCCGGCTCCTCGCCCATTCAATTCCACTCATCAACCCTCCTTAGCAGACGATATGCGTATCGTCTGCGAAGCTATCAAACATGTCGATGTTAGGGAAATTTCAAATTTAGCCCATAAACTTAAGGCTTCACGTTCTCCTACAGAGCGATTGCTAGCTCTGGCGGAGCATAGTTCCCTTCTCAATTCATTATAGGTTTATTTAAATTAATTGATCCCTCAGTCAAGCTTCGGCCGACCTCTGCGCAGCCCTGGCTTTACCGTAGGCTGCCCAGAACGGCCCCCAACTCATGTCCCTTTGAGCACCTTCAGTGCAACTTTCATATCCGGCGGACGACCCGCTAGCGGGTCTTCGCCAGCGCACCCACTTCCCAACGGGTGTCGCTTCCGATGAAGGTTAACGGTAAAATATTGCCACAGCCAACAAGGTGGTTTTTAGTGGGTAGGTGCCATTCTGGTGAGTCCCACGTCACTCCCGCAGAGGTCGGTATTTTCCTGCGGCGGTATGCATGACGCATCTTCCACCTCCCTCCCGTGAGGCTGTTGCTTTGGCGGCAAAAAAAAAACTTAGAACGGCAGTCTATTTCAAGCCATCCTAACGATAACATCTCCAGTCTGTTTCAAGCCGTCCTGCCGATAACATCTCCAGTCTATTTCAAGCCATCCAACCGATAACATCTCCAATCTTCTGCAAGTAACTCTGAAGCTGCCTCCTACTGAAGCTACCAGACTTTGAAGCTACCTGACGCTGAAGTTGCCTCATGCAGAAGACCTTCACCGTGGAAGCCTTCGCGGCGACTTCTCCGAATAACTCATGTCCGTGACAGTTTTTTTTTTTTTTATTTAAAACTTTTATTACGTGTCAAAAGGCAGTATTGACAAGTAATCCTTGCCTTCGGTATCATATATATATTCTTTATTCTAGTTCTAACTAAATCCTGGTAATCCCAGTATGGATCAACAGACATTTCTTAATTTGAAAATCGATGCCAGCTCTTGAAACATGAGTGACCCCTACTAATATTAGCTAGGCCTTCAACCACCTAATTTACGAGTAGTACTCGTATGTTACGAATGGTTACCAACTCCAAAATACATTACTAAGAAACGAAATAAGTATACGTATATAACTACTTAACATTAACAAGTTTGTGTATTTTTAATACTTTCAAAAACGACAGGCACTTGTAATGATTACCTACCCGAAGCTTCAACATTGTAATTCCATGTCATAAACTACAGTTTATTTGGAAAGGCTTGCTTTCTATCAATAATAAATTAACGAGCTCACTACTTAACTGATAATGTTGAAACGATATGTGAATAAAAAGAGCTTAAACGCTTTTTAAGTTCAATAAGCATTTCATATTAGTAATTTTACCTAATAGCCTAGATACATATTCAATACTACCGAAAATAGGTCGTTACAGGAGGTCTAATACGGATTATTTATAAGATAAAAATCACTGTACGTACTACATTTGAGGTCACTTAAATGATGTATCAGACAGACAAATGGACAACGGCACCCAGGAGTCTTTGTTATTTTGTTATATAAATTATGATCAAATAAAATTTTTGTATTTTATGTTATTTAAATTTCAATTATCGTACACCTTACTCCGTTCTTACCGCTTTTAAGTGTAAACTTGACCTATCGCACATTTTTGAAGTCACAGTGGAATGGGCTTGTCCCTTCACTACACTATCGAAGTGTATTCAATATTTATAAAAAAAAATAAAACGCAAAAATTTTTTTAATGGATGAAGTCCATTATTACCTTTTTTGGCAAATTCTACTATCTAATTCCCTTGCCAAAAGTTATGAGCAATCCTTACTGCTGACTGCTGACTTACTTTCAGTTTTGTCAGGTTGTAACAAACTTTAATAATATTCGTCTGCTAGCGGTGGGTTCGTGGGAGTCAGGGCTATGGTTGCAGGCGCTTCCGTCATCTAACTTGGGAACCCTTTTTGACAACCATAGCTTTAGGCTTGCCTGTAGTTTACGTTTAGGGATAAAATTATGTGCTCGACACCGCTGCTGCTGTGGCGTGTTGGTCGATGAGCTCGGTCGCCATGGCCTTTCATGTTCTCGCAGCGGTGGCAGAATATCTCGCCATGCCAGTTTAAATGACATCATCCATCGGGCTCTTGTTACCTCCAACACTCCCTCGGTTCTTGAACCGTCAGGATTGTTGCGTGATGATGGCAAGCGACCTGATGGTATGAGTCTGGTCCCGTGGAGGATGGGTAGGCCGCTGGTGTGGGATGCAACCTGCGTAGACACTCTCGCGGCTTCCCATCTTTCCACAACTAGTATACAATCTGGTTCTGCTGCTAATAACGCTGAAAGCCTTAAACGTAGAAAATATAAGAATTTGGGTAGCGGGTATATTTTTGAGGCTTTTGGCGTTGAAACCATGGGGTCCTGGGGACAAGGTGCTCATCGTCTTTTTTCGGACCTAGCGAGGCGATTGGTGAGTGAAACTCGTGACCCGAAGGCTGGCACCTACCTCGCACAACGAATTTCTATAGCGATCCAGCGTGGTAATTCAGCCAGCCTTTTGGCTACGTTGCCCTCAATGCATTCAAGTTTAGATTTAGTGTTTTATTTGTAGTATAATTTTAACGTATAATTATTTATTTAATTTAAATTTTAAATTTAAATTGTATTATGACTTTTTATCATATAATATGTAGTTTTTAAAATAAAATTGCGCATACTTTATATTATATGACTAACATTACGTCAAAGTATATACAATAAAATATAATACGATTGTCCAACGACTAAGTACACCAAGTGACGTGTGACCGTTCGGAAAGTTGGCACATGAGCTTATACCACAATCCTGAGCAACTGTCCCAGACACCATATAGCGAAAGGGAAAGTTCTACCCATCTTACAAAATTGGCAGTTGCCTCGAAGGATTTGCATGGATTTTTGTCTTCCAGTTTAATTATATTAATGTAACTTAGAATCAGTGCCAGATTAGCCCATAAGTAAATTAAGCCAGTTGCTTATGTCATCACGTCTTGGGGGCAACAGAAACAGCACCAAAAAAAGTATTTGCCAAAGTAAAATAAAAACCTTATCTTTATCTTTACTACCAATAAAAAATTCAATAACAATTATTACAGCTCTCTTAATTAAATAAATAAGTTATTATTTATTACTTTAAATAAACTGTATATCTACGGTGTGATGCGAGTGTGTCGACAGTTATTTCAAATTCTCTTCGTGCAGGTACATATATTTGATATTGTTTTGTTTTTATCCGAAGTCAAAATATTTCCAGTTTTTCGTTTGATTACTTATTTAGATAAAGCCGAAGATTTCTAGCAAGCGCCGAAATTGTTACTTTTCAACGGCAGAGTAACATAATTTATTCGAAAGAATCGTAAAAATTTATTTATTTACGTTCTTTTTACTGTCAAAATTTAATTCATAAAGGCAAATCATACTAGCTATACGTTAATATAATTAAAATAAATAGAAAATTACATGTGGCATTTTATTTAACATTGGCTAATTTTGAAATTTGGTAAGTATTTTCAGTAAAGTCGTTCTTACAAGTGATTTATAACATATCATCAAAATCGCCATGGCTCATTAAATTACTTAACAGTATATGGATTTCCTTTCTTCCACGCGTTCTTTATTTTATTGCAGCAATGTCGGGAACGTATATGTATAAGTCCAGGTCTCAACATTTTCTTTACTTCTTTCTCAATCGTCGCAAGGACTGCATCACCCTCATTTTGGGTGTGACCTTTTACTAATAATTTGTGAGTTATAGATTTTATGGGCAAAGTTTTTAATGCATACAAATACAGAGACAACATGAATTAGTTTTTTTGCTGCCCGCAGCGATTATCAGAATAAAAGATAAAATCGAACTGTGGATGAAGTACAGACATTTTTCTAAATATTTGAACACACGTCGCAATTTCATTGACACCTCTGTGACGTTCGACTTCTGTCCAAAAAAAGCATTGAGTGTTATCTATGCCAACTTCGAAAATAGTGAAATACTTTTAAATTTATTAAAAACTATACATAAAACTCCATAGAAGAACGACGGTTACAGAAATACAACATTCTGAAATAATCACGTGTTCAATTACTTTGATTGTCGTAACACGAACAGTGTCACTAAACAAAATGAGTCAGTGTGTGATTTCAAATTAACATTTTTCAAAATAAAATATTAACTTATATGGGACTCTAAACAAAATGTGTCGTTGATCATATTAAAGTATATTTTGTACTTAAGAAATATTATAACCCCAAATCGCCTTCAAACAAATAATAACACTATGAAACAAATTCCATATCACTTATTTTGTTGGCTTCACAGTGACGAATGAAACGATGACGGTCTGCCGTAACATGTCGCGTCAATATGGTCGATAAAGCATTTCGACACTATGCCACCTAGCGGAATCTATAAGGACTAGAACAACAGGTGTTTTTGCAAAACATAGAATGCTTATCGGGCATATAGATGGCATTAGTAACTCAAAAATGACAATTTTCATATAGTGACTTGGCCTTATGACATATGGTCTTCTTATCAATGTGCGATATATTTATTATCTTTGATTTAAAAATGTTACAAGTGAAATTTACGCAATATATTTTACATTTACTTTTAATAGTTTTGAATTATTATTTTTTTTAAACATATATAATGGATTTTTATTTGAATAATTTAAAAGAAAGAAACATGGCTTAGGGGCATTTTGTAAATCAGCATTGTCCTTTATAGCAACATTTGGCTAATAAATACCCATTTGACACAAAATAAAAAAATTGAAAAATATAAGCCATTATTATGTTAATCTTTTGTTATTACTATGCCCTGGGTATATTTTTATGCCTGCCAAACTGCACAGCGGAATGATCTTTTTGGAGATTGAAAATAATAACAAAATGAAAAAAGAACGACGCTGCTGCACGAAAGGCTCGATGTGTTTTTGTTGAAATTATGTAGTCAGATATGCTCAAAACGTTGGACTTATAAACTATTTTCCATAAATTTAATAGCAAAAAAAGTCGCAAGTGGCATTTCAATAAATAAATAAAATCTGCTTAAGTTAATATTGTATGTAAAAATATTCATGGGTACGGAATTTATTTATTTATTTATTTTTTTATTTATTTATTTATTGTTTCACAGAGCCAACAGCACTTAGGTCTAATTTACACTTGTTTGTATTTAATTACTTAAACAGACCGCCAATAACAGGCTCACAATTTTTAAAATGATCTTATAGAGTAGAATACCTATGTGAACTAATTTTACATTTTTGGACTGAGAACACTATAAACAAAAAACAAATGACAGAGAGAAACACAAAAAAGAAATTTGAGATAAATTAAACAAATCTATGTATATGAATTTACAAATAATAATTCATAATAATAATTCAAATAATAACAGTACGCGAATATGTGTATGTGTGTGTGTTTGTTTGTGTGTGTTTGTGTGTGTGTGTGTGTGTGTGTGAAAAATTATATATATGTATGTTAGGTTTACGTTCAAGTATTACACCGGAAATAGTTTCGGATGTCACTTTTGATCTGCATAGAGTTCAGCAATAACAGAATTTTTAAATGATTGCTTTGTGAGATGGAATATATCAATTGAGTGAAATTTTTTATTGTAGCAGCTAAGCATTTGGCAAATTACCGAGTTTTTGGCATAATTTGAGTGATGAGTAGGAATATAGAAGAGAGTACAATGTCTAGTTCGCTTAGTTGGTGTTCTGAGTTGTAAGACGTGCGAGGTTAGCTCAGGGTTGTCAATTTTATTATTACATATGTCATGTAGGAACAGCATCTGTAGCAAAGTACGTCTGTCTGTCAGTGGCAAGAGTGTGTGCCTACTGCACAGGTTTGTATAGCTGGAGTTTTTAAAGTAGGTGCGATAATTAAGAGCTCTCAGAAATCTCGACTGTATTTTTTCAATATTTTGAGCATGGGTTAAATAATAAGGGGTCCAGACAACACAACAATATTCCACTACGCTGCGGACGTAGGCAAAGTATAACAATTTTATACATTCGGTATCAGAAAAAGGTTTGGTTACACGTAGGACGAATCCCAGATTTCTAAAAGCCCTTGTGATAGTTGCAGCGATGTGCTCAGTCAGTGTCATTTTAGAATCCAAAATCACTCCAAGGTCTTTGACAGTTTTAATGGGTGCGAGCTCCTTACCCTCAAGGCTGTATTGAAACATAATATAGTTCTTTTTCCGCGTAAAACTGATTTGATGACATTTAGATATATTTGCAATAATTCTGTTATCTTTATAGTATTTGCACAGTTTATCTAGATCAGCCTGAAGCTCAGCAGCGTCCTTAAGAGTTTTAACGTTAGCGTAGATTTTTGTGTCATCAGCATACATTAAGTATTTTGCGAATTTAAAACATTTGCCGACGTCATACAGGTATGCTACATAAAAAAGAGGCCCCAAGATTGAACCTTGGGGCACGCCCGATGGAACAACAACGAATTCGGACCGATGACCACCCAATACTACAGCCTGGGAACGATTCCGGAGATAAGATTCTATCCAACGCAGAAGATTTCCACGGATTCCGAGTTCTTGCAGCTTTCGCAGAAGAATAATATGATCAACACGATCAAAGGCTTTTTCGAAATCAGTGTATATAGCGTCAGTTTGAAAGCCATTGTCCATTCCCAGCAGCACGTCGTTTACAAAGATGGAAAGGTTAGTGTTAGTTGAGCGTCCACGAACAAAGCCATGTTGCTGAGATGGTATGTTGCTGATGATAATGGGGTAAATGTACTGGTGAACCACAGTTTCCATGACCTTCCCCAAGACGTTCAGTTTAGAAATAGGTCTATAATTTTCAACCATAGTCTTCGGACCTTTTTTATGCACAGGTACAATTAAAGCTGTTTTCCATATATTTGGGAAATAGCCCTCCTGAAAGCAGCGGTTGAATATTATAGACAAAGGAATTACCAACGATTCAGCACATCTAACATAGAAGTATGGAGGTATCTCATCGCTTCCCGCACCCTTGGCACAATCAAGCTTCCTCAACATTTTAAACAATTCCTGAGCAGATAAGGTTATGTTTGTAATGACGTCACTATATAAAGTTGCATCTTCCACGAAGTCTGGGTAGTTGTCAATGGGGGAGGTAAAGTTGATATTAAAAAAGTCACTAAAGGTATTACAAATGTCATGTGGACCTGAATAACTGATTCCATTATAAATCATTTGGTTAGGATAATTAGATTTACTATGTCTTTTGGATTTTACATAAGACCAAAAGAGTTTTGGACAGGATTTTATTTTGCTCTCGGAGAATTTTATGTAGGCTGCATAGCATATTGGTTCTAGCTTTTTTATCCGGGACCGTAAAACAGCGAAAGATACGTAATCTATAGGGTTTTTATGTTTTTTCCAAAGCCTATGGTATTTTGTTTTTTCCTTTAGCAACTTTATCAAGCTACTCGTATACCATGCTGGATAGGAATGAGTTGGAGTGATTGCTTTTACACGTACATACTTGGAAATACCCAGATTCATAACATCATAAAATTTTATTATAGCTTCCGGCAGTGCCAAATTCTTTAAAAATGTCCAATCATAATTAAAAAAAAACATGTTCAAGTTGAGATAGTCTGCATTACGAAACAATTTTATATTTCTCGTGCCTGGATTGATGAATTTAATGTTAATGTCCCGTGCAAAAAATTCAATTGCCGGGTGATAAATATCCTCATTTACGAGGGGAAATTTAGATTTTATAACGCTAAGAGGCATGTTAGAAAAGATAAGATCCAAAATTTTATTATTTGAATTAAGAATCTCATTGTACTGAATTAGTCCATAATAGGTCAAAGTATTAATTAAGTCCGTTGCCGCTAGTTGAGTCTCAGTCGATCCTTTTTTAAGAATTGTGGGAACGTGACTGCGCCATTCAATACAAGGAAGATTAAAATCACCTGCCAAAATAAAGTAGTCATCAGGACTAGAGAGGAACGTTGTCGACAAAAGTTCCAAAAAGTTTTGTATCCGCTGTGAAAGCGCACCATTAGGTGGAATGTAACAACAAATAATATTCAAGTCGTACTGCAAACCAAGCGAACGCGCGGGTATAGTTATACCTATACATTCGACGTCCGCGCCGCGCAGGGCCTCGCGGCGGCGGGCAGCGAGGCGGGAGGCGCACGCGATCATCACTCCACCGCCGAGCGCGCCACGGTCGACACGGAACACGTCATACGTCTCGGAGCTGCATAATTCAGTGTCAAGGATGCCTTCACACAGCCACGTCTCAGTAATAATAGCTATATCTACGTTGGATAGAAGTAGATTGTTAAAAAATGTGTTAGTTTTTGTTCGTAGACCTCGCACATTCTGATACAAAATATTTAGTGTGTTAGACATTTCGAGGAACATCTCCAATTGATATAAAATAATTCCTACAAGTTATTTCAAAATCTTGCGATTGCGTTACGTGCGTTAATATCGAGAGATAATTAGTGAACATTTTACATAGTTGTGCGGATTTTACCAATACTACATAATATAAAATTACATGTTTTAAAATATTAGTACAGGTCAGTTGTATGGTAATAGTGTTTAATTTCAATACGTGACTCAGAAGTTGGTATTTTTTGTGAAGTGAGTAAATGTTAAATATAGATTGACCAGTGAATTTAAAAGGATAATATATTGATGTAACATTGACAGCTTCGTTAGAAGAAATATAATATATACATCGGTAGTGAATTACAAAAGTTAGGTTAGAGTAAATAGTATAAAACTTGTTTATAGGTAGGATTTGATGCTTTTGGTTGAGTGTTAGGTTAGTTAGGTATTTTTTTTCTGAAGTGTAGGTGCGTACTATTAAATGAGTTATGCGGAGAGTATTGATTATAATTGATACAATTACTGTAATTTTTGTAAATCGGCTGCTGAAAGTATTGGTATCGGAGGCGATGTTTCGTTTCGGCGGACGTAAATACGACAGTTTTTTGTCCAAACAAATTTAATGTTAGATTCTTTACATTTCAATTTACAGTCTTTCAGTAACGCTCGATTTTGTTTCGTGAGGTGTTCATTTATATAGATTAGGGCTCCGCCATTGGATTTTTCTCCAATTTCGATGTCTGCAGGTTTTATTCCTCGGTGTTTGCGAGCGGCTGCCACGATTGTGTCCTTGGTGCGGCGATGCCGAAGCCGCGCGACGACAGCGCGACCGCTGGCAGCGCTGCTCGGCCGGCGAGACTGCACCCGATGAGCGAACTCCACCTCAGCCCTATCGATGTCAACACCGACTTTCTTGGCGAGATTTATAACGAGGCCTACTGTGTCTTCTTCTTTAATTTCAGGGACTCCAACTATTTCGATGTTTTGTAGTCGGCTCCACTGTTCTTGACGTGCATGTTCTACTTCGAGATGATGGACTTTAGAAGTGATAGCATCCACGTCTTTGCGCAAGCGAGCGTTTTCATCTTTTAGCGCTTTTAATTCATTCTTGGTGTGAGTTAAAGTTTTTAGGAGGTTATCGTATTGAGAACTGATGTATACTACAGTTGATTCGACCGTTGAGATTTGATTTTTGATACTGCCAAGTTCACTTTTTATAGCCTCCCGCACTAAACTCTGGAGTTCATGTGTCGTAGTAGTCAATGTATGCGTCTGCTGCTGCTTGTCGCCGTGATTACTTTTAGACTGGTTGAGTTTTCTAGTGGTAACAAACTCAGAGTCTGCCTGCACAAAACTTTGCTCCGATGACGATTTAACGGGGGTATCGGAGTTATCACCGATTTTTGGTTGTTTATTCGTGCACAACGGACATATCCAAGATATTGCTTTCTTTGCCGTATCCTGATTTATACCAACACATAATAAATGATAAGATCGAGAGCAATTAGTGCGAGTGCAAATGATCTTCTCAGATTGCTTTACTGTTTTTTTACATGCACTGCAACTAGACATGGTGCAAGTAGGTATATCAGCTTTTTGTAGAAGACACACAGTGGTTGGCAATAGTTAGGAAATAGTTGATTTTTGGTACCTTGTATGTCACAGGTGTTATGATGTGAAATGCTGAGTAAGGCAGCGACCGTTGTAACTCGAACGTTAGACTCGAACCGTTGCGTTGACTTACGAACTCTCGTATCGTCCGCAGCAAATGTGTAGATTTCTTAAGTTTAAGTTTTTACACTGTGGTATGAGCAAACATTCGCTAACTTTCGCGAGTAAAACTTAGTTATAAATAAGATAATGCACAACAAAAACACAATATTTACCAGCAAGTTCTTAGAAACGTGTCTACTCAGAGCGTAATGAATGAATGAATGATCTCGCTGTATTAAATCCACAGGCGTGGATTGCTTAGGACACCAAGAAGTCTCTTAATCCGGCACTGCTTAGAATCTGATGAGTTCAAGAAGTTAATAATAGGTCTTTACCTATGAAACTGCGGTTTGCCGTACTGGCCATTTCAAATGAAAATATTTTTTTTTTTGACTGATAATTCTAATTTCAAATTAATTTTATTTGACAAACAAGGAATTCTTTTTCTAAAATCGTCATTAGTTTAATAGTTAGTGTTTTGTTTTCAACGCATTCGAACATTTTTCGTCATCATGGATAAGTTAAAAATTCGAGTAATTATGGAGTATGAGTACCGTCGTGGCAGCAAAACGGCACAAGCGGCACGCAACATCAACGACGTTTACGGAGCGAACACTACAAACGAACGCACCACCCGTTATTGGTTTACCCGCTTCCGTTCTGGAAATTTTGACCTGAAAAATGAACCCCGTGGTCGTCCGAAAACTTTGGTCGACAATGACGAATTAATGGCAATTGTGGAAGCTGATGAAACTCAATCCACGGCTGAATTAGCAGCAGCTTTCGACGTTAGCATCAAAACAATATTGGTCCATTTGCGTCAAATTGGCAAGGTAAAAAAGCTTGACAAATGGGTACCCCACGAACTCAATGACCGCCAGCGCGAAGTACGCGTGGAGACGTGCCTTGCACTGCTCAGCAGGCATACAAATGAAGGAATTCTGAACCGCATTGTTACTTGTGACGAGAAATGGATCCTGTTTGACAATCATAAGCGCTCAGCAAGTTGGTTGGACCCTGGTTCAGCACCCAAACAATGCCCTAAACGAAAACTTACCCCTAGAAAAGTGATGGTCACTGTTTGGTGGTCTAACGCGGGTGTAATTCATCACAGCTTCTTGCCAAACGGGACAAGCATTACTGCAGATGTGTACTGTGAAGAACTGAATACAATGATGGAGAAGCTCGCACGTCTCCGCCCAGCTTTGGTCAATCGTTCGGCTCCACTGCTCCTGCACGACAACGCGCGACCTCATACTGCACAGCAGACGGTCTCCAAGCTACAAGAGTTGGGGTTGGAAGTTCTCCGTCATCCGCCGTACTCACCAGACCTTGCGCCTACAGACTTCTGCTTTTTCCAGAATTTGGATAACTTCTTGGCGGGAAAAAAATTCAATACCCGAGAGGCAGTACAAAATGCCTTTGAAGAATTTGTTGCCTCCCGTCCAGCTGATTTCTTCAAGAAAGGCATCAATGAGCTACCAATGCTTTGGCAAAGATGCATTGATTGCATGGGTGATTATTTTGATTAATAGAAATAAAAAATATATAAAAAAATTACGCTTCATTTATTTCGTGAAAAACGGCAATTTCATAGGTAAAGACCTAATAGCTTGAGGCAATAGGAACGGTAGGAGGTTTAAGTTTAATAGTCAAAACGAAAAATACTTACTATATCATATAAATAAGTTATATTTCCTCAAAAGTAGACCATCATCATGACATTGACTTGACACGATATGGGAAAGACCATGTGTAGGTAGAGGTTAGATGCCTTTTATATTAGGTCCTTGCGTATGAAATTGGCGTTTTGTCGTACTGGCCTCTTTGGTTAAGAACTCCAATTTCAAATTTATACTTACGCATTTGTGTTTTGAAAACCGTAATTCATTTGTTTGTTTTCTTTTTTGGTTTTTTCTCTGCGTCACTTAGTTTACAAAATGGAAAACTTGAAATATCGCGTTATTTACGAGTACGAGCTCCACCGTGGCACCAGTGCTGCAGAAACAGCTCGAAGTATTAATGCTGTGTATGGCGGCGGTGTCACAAAAGAAAACACAGTGCTTTTTTTGCTCCAACGTTTTCATTTCGGAAATTTCGACCAGCAAAACAAGCCGTGGACGGCCGGAGACCAAAGTTGATAGTGAAGAATTGAAGGCTATTGTGGGAGCGGATCCATCGCAAACCACGTCCGAGTTAGCTGTAGGCTGCGGTGTTAGTGACAAAACTGTTTTAACCCCCGCTCAGCGCAATGGTTGAACCCTGGCGAACCAGCCAATTCTTAATTGATTCCAGATTTCTTAAATCTGGCCAGACATTACGGCAGTTGTTTATTGTCAGCAACTCCAAACCATGATGGAAAAGCTAGCTGCTAAACAACCGAGTCTGGTCAATCGCTCTAGGCCACTGCTGCTTCAGGACAACGCTAGACGACACACTGCACAACAGACGACTACCAAATAAGAGGAGCTTCAATTGGAATGCCTAAGACGGACGTAGCTCCAACAGATTACCATTTTTTTTCCGAAATTAGGATAACTTCTTGCAAGGGAAAAAAATTTACTCCGATGGGGCAGTCCAAAGCGCCTTCAAAGATTTTATTGACTCCCGTCCGAATGGGTTTTTTTAGTAAAGGGATCAATGAACTACCCATGAGATGGAAAACGTGCATAGATAGCAATGGTACATACTTTGATTAAATAAATATATCATATTTTTTATAAATGATTATATGTTCCTCCCTTACAAAACGCCTATTTCGTATGTAATGACCTAATACAATGAATTGAGGTATAAGCGTTTGCAAAAAGACGATAGACCTGGCTTGCAGTTTGTTGTAAACCAGTCCCGTATACAGCAGGCCCGGGCGCAGCATCCGGCTCCTGGGCCGTATAAATAAGGCCCGCGATCGCAATGTGTCACAGAAAGAAGAATCTTGTTTTTTTAGAGCTTTTAGACTTCACTCGATTACTCTACGGATGTTTCAAAATGCGCACACAATATTTATAAGTAATTTCAAGGGCAGCGCGTGCCTATACTAGCGAGAGAAAAAGACAGTAACGCCATCTCTTTGCAGCAGGCGGAAATATCCTATTATTTTTGTCGAGATCGATGGAATCTCTCACGCGCTTCGAGTCTATACTAGAACCTTCCTTAACCATATAAGTGAGTCAGTTGAGTCTTGTAATCGAAGCGATACGGTCGGAGAAGGATTGGAACTGCAAAGTAGTGATTTTGAAGGTATTGTGCATTTGTTTGTGTCGTGCACGTGCGATATCCATAATTCTTACGATTTTGGTAATGTCACAAAAACGTAAAGTGATAGTGAGTGCAGAGTTTTTCAGTCTCAATGGGAAATTGCGGAACACCAAAAATTCCGAATTATGTAATTCCGAATTTGAATATTCCGATTTTTTAAATTCCAAATTGCACAATCCCTAAGAGACTAAATTACGACTATTCAAAAACACGATTCTTATTTATCGAAATTCATAAATACGAAATTTTAATTTTCCGACTTTCATTAGTACGAAGAATTAAAAACCTTCTGTGTTACTAGTCCGAAATATGGTATTCCGAATTTTATTTTCCGAAAATTATATTTGTTAGCATCAGATTTTGAATCTAAAACGGGTATATACTAAAAATTATAATCTAAATCTCTTGTGACGCGAATTAAAATTAATAAAACACATTTTCAAATTATACAAATTAGGCGCGACGGCGAGCGAAGCGAGGAGGAGCAGTTAGCCTGTATGTAGATAATGCAGCGCGAGCCGAGCGAGCGCTGCGAGCGTGCCGCGGCAGCGGCCGGCGATGCGCCAAAAAGAGTTTTGCATTTCAGTACATAACTTATATACTTAAGAAATAACTCGGTACAAAAACTAAATAAACTTTCTCATTTCCAGCTGACAACTCGAACTGAATGATCAAACGTATACATTCTTCAACTGAAGGAGAAACTTAAGAAATTTTCAAACTTTTCACTGGTTGTTGACGAGAGCACTGATACTGTTGATACAGCTCAACTTGCTGTTTTTATACGAGGTATTAACAGTAACTTCGAAATAACTGAAGAACTACTAAAGTGCGTTCCATTGACAGGTACTACAACAGCAAATGACATTTATTTTTGCGATTGAGCATTCTATATGAGCTGATAGAATATGAACACGACTGGAATATACTTACCAGCACAACTACGGATGGTGCTCCTGCCATGGCTGGCAAATATTCGGGCGTTGTAACTAAATTAAAACAAAAACCTCAGCGAATTTTGTGGGATTTCACTGGATAATTCATCAGGAATCATTGGCATCCAAACATTAAAAAATGGACCATGTCATGCAACCTATAATTAAAATAGTAAATTTTATAAGGATCAGAGGACTAAATCACCACAATTAGATTAACGCTCTTACATTTTATACACAATATTTCAAGAGTTTCAAATTCAAAAAGCATGCAGCACGCATTCTCTGCATGTTTTGTAGCACCTATTTATGTGAGCAGATGTTTTCCGTCATGACAATAAATAAGAACAAACATCGCACAAGACTTACTAATGAACATCTATAATCAATTCTTAAAATAACTACAACGAATATGATACCTGACATCAATGAGCTTGTCAAAAACAGAAGAAGTCAGGTATCTGGATCTTCAAGCTCAACATAATTACCTACCCTCTTTTATAACTTTGATATTATTTTTAACAACCGTATATTATATTATATACGTATATTAACGATCAATTAAAATGCACAAAATACGAATTGTGCAATGTTTTTGACCGTTTAGGGTTAGTATTGAAGATTGCGCAATGATTGAACAAAAGTTTGAGGAATTTTAATTTTTGTTGCACCATTTTATTTTATATTTTTATGTGTGTATATTTTTGCCTTCCCCAGGTTTATTGCGTGATATAATGATCAAACGAACTTCCCCGATGTGAAGTTCGATTATAATTATATGAGTCGTATCATATGAAGATATGATATTTACCAGGTAGTCCCTCCATTTGCTAGGTAGCTGCGCACATTTTTAAAAGATTTTAAACGATTTTTAAAAACTTAACCATCGGTAACGGTGTGTATCCACAGGGACAAGGAAAAGTTGTTCTTAATGAAAACCTATGCTGCAAAGTTTCATTAATGCAAGACCTCACATCATCTGTATGGAAACGCAACGCAAATACCAACTTACGAAAATGCCTGCCTTTGCGAAAGAGCTATTTCGGCTACGCAGCAGCAATAAACGCTGAAATTTTTGATCTTTGTTCCGGGGGATAATGTAGAGGATATCTCCATTAACAGAGTTATGGAAGAAGAAGAATAATCCAGCTACCCAATAGAATTTTTAGAATACCTCAGTGCTCCTGGACTACTAGCTCACCAAATAAAATTAAGAGTCGGCGTACCCAGAATGCTCCTTAGAAATTTAAGCCCGCCAAAACTTTGCAACGGTACCAGATTAAAAGTGACCAATTTACAACGAAATCTGATAGAAGCAGAGATTTTAACAGGGTGCGGAATAGGTTCCTCTCCTTCCAAACAATTTTCCATTTAGTTTTAAACGAGTCCAGTTTCCAGTGAGCCTGTGTTTCGCAATGACAATTAATAAATCCCAAGGTCAGACGCTAAAAGTTGTGGGTATGGATCTAAGCATTAGCTGTTTTTCGCACGGTCAGTTATGTGTGGCTCTGTCACGTGTTAGCAATCCTAGCAGCCTGTATGCTTTCATCCTCGATGGCCATACGTCTAATATCGTGTACAGAGAAGCATTACTGTAAAACAGATTTTTTTAGCTACCCAAAACGACGGTGTTTATAATCCAATATTAACCAAAAGTTATACCCAAAAAATGCTGCCCAAAGTCACTATTCCACGCGAACGAAGTCGCGGGCACAGCTAGTAATTTAATAAATAAAATGTTTTCAGTTAATTTTTTTTTATTTTCAATCTGGCCCGCCTACGAATTCAAAATTTAATATATGGCCCACTGCAAAATTGAGTTTGACACCTCTGTTGTAGACATTTTATAATCAGTCTAGCCTGTAAATTAAACCCTAGCTACTTCAGCTACTCTACAATTTAACCTTCGTAAAAGGTCTTACAATTTATTTCAATGGTTTAATGAAAACCGTTCACAAATTAATTTCAGACATTATCAAACTCCGCAAAGAAATGGAAGCAAGATGGTTTCGCAAGAGAATTGCCGACTTGAAGTTTGAGTTCGAATAGCCTTCTGTTTTCATAGTATTACTGAATCATCATTTTAAACGTTTTCTATAGAATTAGCGATTGAAGAATGTAATATGGCCCCCTGGAATGAACAACTCTACAATTTTCTATGGATTCTTCATGACAAAACTTTATTGAAAACATTGACATGGCAGTTTAACTAAAAAGGAGTTAGGAAAAGATGCTACTTCATGACGTCATATAGAGGTTGAAAGTAAGTCAAATTATTTTACGCATTTTTGTTAAAATAAGCTTAATCGCTTTAATCCGTGAGCATTTACCAACAAAATATATTATAAAAAGCAATACCTCGAAATAGTTTTTGAATAAGAATCATATTTTTTTCTTTGCCCACTGAATTAGTCTTATAAAGAAATAATATATTTCCATTATTTATTTCATATTATTATGTTCATAGGTTAAGCCAGCATAATATACGCCAAAAATAAGTTTTCTTGTTGAACTAAAGTTTGATAGCATTTTGTAATTACTGCAGAAACTTTTATGTTTCGTTTAGGTTAAAAGCTATCTACATCCACAAAACTGACAATGTAATTAATAGTGTACTGCAATTTCAAAAAAATAAAAATTGCTTTTTACATAAACCTCAATTAGATTATTTTATAATTAAATAAGGTAAACGCCATAAAACAATAGGGTTAATAGAGAGAAAGTACTTTTAAACTTTATACAATATTTTCCATAAAACCATTTACACAAACAATAATATTTAATACTGTAGCATAATATTAATTTGGAAAGAAATCCGAAAATATCAATCAAATATGAGAAAGTTAAAGTTGTGCAAAAAGCCAAGGTTCTAGGAAGTTAACTTATGAAAAAAATTAATTTAAAGAGTAATTTTGGTATTTATAGAAAATAATTATTTGCAATCAACAACTCCTTGCACGAAGTCTATTAATAAAAAATAATTAAGATATATATATGTAGCTGTAATTCATTGATAGAAAAATTGTTATATTTATCATTTCGACCAATTGTAAAAGTACTAAATATACATTTTACAATCTAGGTTTTAAGGTATAAAGGAATAACACTGATGAAAAAGTTGAACTTTAAAATTGAACCCTAAAAAAGTGTTTTTTACAAATCATTGTCAATTGCATATAATTAACATGTAACTATCCTGTATATAATGAATACTATCCTGAAACTGGAGCTAAATGTTGATTTGATTTAACCCAATTATAATAAAGTTGTTACATCTTCGAATATTACTGAGTCCATAGAGACAGAATAACGCCTTAATATATCATACTTAGTTGAATTAATGGTTTCCATCCAACTGTAAGTGATCTTACCTATTCATGCCAAACTGTACACAAGACTGTTCATACACATAAAACTGAGTTTGTATGAACACAAATTCTAATTATTGCTGCCAGTGAAACAACACTCATGCTGAGTTAACTATGTTCTACTTATTGCTGTCAGCTATTTTTTTGCAGACAGCTATAATTAGAACACTTTTTAATCATAAATATTTAAGTATACTATAAAGAAATAATAGTGGATAGTGTATGCTATGCTAAATAACTAAACAAAATTTGAAAAACAATTATTGTTATAATAATTGGTCACTGCAGATTGTTTGATAGCACCCCTTCAAGGTGCCTTGTATTATTATTTTAAAGACAAAGTTTAACTTTGGCTCACAGTTGCAGCATTGTTTAAAAAGCTTTTAAAAATAAAAATTACTACAGACTAAACATAATCTTATCAATATGAATGGTCACCAAAATATACAAAGTGTGTCGTATAAATACAAAGCAAGTCAACTGGAATAACCAAAATAAACATTTGTGTAAAACATCAATTGTCATCATCAAATCCAGAAAACCTCTCAGGGTTTGCACACAGATCTTTGACATATGTTAGGTCGCAGAGTCTTTAAGGATTTTTTTATTCCAAGTCTATACACTAATTTGAAAAAAATTAGTCTTAATTGTATCCATAAAAATATTTTGACTTATAGATAGTTAAGCTGCCACCAGTTCCGTAAGAACACTTTTCATACAATTTTATGCAACTAATTATATTTTTATAATTATTAGTATGATTTAATTATACCACGTCAATAATTATAACTCACTCATTCAGTAATAAGCCAGATAAAAACATGTTAATACAAATAAAATGTCACAGATTTAAAACTAGAGAGAACCTCATTTATTCATAAAATTAATTTCCACCATCTTGTGTTTTGTTACATCCACCTTGATTCACAATACATCAGATCTTACATACTACATCACTCTCGGTGTATAAGTACGTAAATTGCCAGACACGCCAGTACTGCAAACTGAAAAAGAGGAAATGAATACATTCAATACAAATATATCACTCAGAAATAAAACTAATAACTAGAGGTATTTGCATGATTTAACTCGTTATGAGGGTTCCTGACTCCTTTGCAAATTCTGAAGATTATTTTATTATTTTATGGATAGTCTACCTTTCTAATGCTGTGCGGATTCAAAAAATAATTTCTGGCGTTTATCAATTACATATAAACACACAAACAAAAATTTCCTCTTTATAATAAATTATTATAATTATACCGGGTGGCTTTTTGAGGAGGGTGGTGATGGCCAAGTCCGAAAAAACGAGAGATAGGAAAAAGTCTTGGGAGTCATGCCCTCGATTTATAAGAAAACAATAACTGCATATTTATTATTTTTTCGAAAACCCAATGAATGAACCAATGAATTCTTTTGCGCAAATACACTTTCTACCAAAAACGAATGGAAATAGCAAATTTTCACTATTTTATATTTTAACACGGAAGAAAACTCACCTATTTAAACTTTTTGGTTGTTATGTGTGAAACTCATTTGTCTTATTAGCCGATACTGTGGTGATACTAAAAAATCAAATAAGAATTCCATTCATGTTTTTTCTAATAATTGTTTTGTTTCGAATTGAGATGTTTGTGTTGGTTTATGACAGTAAAAAGATCTTTCTTAGAATGGATTTATCAAACAGTGAACGATTTGATTTGATGGAGGCCTATCTTTAAAATAGTAGAAGCATACTTCGCGCACTTAGCTGGTACAATACCCAGTAACAAATACCCACAGCGCTTTTTACCCTCGGGAGAAGTGCTTAGAACTATGGCGAGTAACTTAAAAGTGACTGAAAGTTGCAAAAAACCCTTGACACGAAATCCACGAATCATCAATCAATCACCATCATCATCAATCCAACCAGAGACTAGTAAATAACTATAGACTGACCATCTCCATACAAAAATTCGTGACTCGGAAAAAGCTCAAAATCCAAGCTATTACTAGATGTCGCTCTCAAATAGCTTGGACCAACCTTGTCGTCTTTAATTTTTATATGAATTATTGACAAGAAACGTAATGCAAAATATTTGTACGGACTAAAACTGCTAGATGGCGTTGTTAAATAACCTGAAACCTTAGGAAGTAGGATTTATTCCTTTCTTGAAATTGGAAAATATCATCATTTTATATCATTGATTTTGATAATTTTACTCAATAAGAATAGGTAGATAGTAATTTATTCTTACTTTATAGATGATAAAATAACAACTACAAAAGACCATAAACATACTGGTATAAGTTTATTTTGTTCAGACGCCTGGGCACTACCATCCTCCTTATTTTAATTGCCATAATAACCTTTTTTTAAAAGCTTTTATCATCACAGTTGTGATAAACGCACATGTTATACATATATAACATATATTAGCAGCCAAAACGTAAACTTAATCAAGGTCTATAAAATTTGCACGAGTCACAGTAGGCGAGCAGAAATATTGTGAATTCAAAGAAATGCAGGGAAAAGTTCCAAAACAAACACACACCCATAGCAACAACAATAAACGACAAAGAATTCAAATTGTCAAACAAATCAAATATTGTCATAAAAAGAACAAAAAAAGTTGATGGATAAAGAACATTTTTTTAAATAATAATCCAGCAAGAAAATATTTATTTAACTACTGCAAAATAGTTATGAGTTATATGCATTATAAATAAAAATTATGGCCTTATTAAGACATTATTTTTATCGATATCAAGAAATAAAGTAAAATACTATATACCTATTAATTAAATGCACTGAAATTCGTTTTATTATGTTAAGGCAGATAAGAACAAACTGTGGAGATGAATGCTGTATTTTTGTGGCAAAAATTATATACTGGCAATACACTAACCCAGTAACACTACAAATAATATCCGGGGTGGTGTAAAGTTTTCTGTTACTGAATTATAAGAGCGGCAACATAGCATCAAATAATATAATGCACTAGCTGGCAACGTCTGTTGTCGCCTGATACCTATGGATAGTAGTTGCAATGAAATATCAAATGATTTTGTAAACAGCTCCATCTTAAGTTTTTTTACGCATTTTTTTGAGTAAATTTGAATAACTTTAAATCTAATACAACTAACGCCATCTCTCTATCTTAAAAACAACTATTTTTCAAGTCACAAAATTTTGTTAGACATGGTCAGTCTATAGTTATTTACAAGTCTCTGATCCAACGAAAATTTAGAACTGGCAATATTGACGGTTTTTGAAGCATTATCAAGTGCTTCAACTCGTGAAGCAGAAACGAACCTTCAAGTTTCCTGGAGCACCATTTATAAAGTTCTTCAAAAACATAAATACAAGTGCTATCGTTGTGGACGAGTTGTTCAAAACTTTCATCCAGGTGATAATGAAAGGCGCCTGGAGTTTTGCTACTGGCTTAGGGAAGAAATGGATAGGCATCGAAATTTTTTGTTTGACATCTTATTTTCCGACGAAACAAACTTCTCAAACAATGGAATGTACAATCAGAAAAATGAACATTACTGGTCTCAAGAGAATCCATTGCGAACACGTGAAGGATATCCCCAGATTAAATTTTCGTTTAACTGTTGGTGTGGAATCCTACTAGGAAGCAGGATTTATTTCATTAAATGAATTAAAAGATTTACAAGGGCACTTTAAATGCTGCGATGTATGTCAAAATTTTAAACAACGTCTTTGAAGAAATGGAGAATTTGCCAATAGCCAGTATACGGGATCCATATTTCCAACTAATAACAGCCTTGTGGTTAGAGATATGCTGAATGAACATTTTGGGGATAAATGGATTGGCACTCATGGTCCGGTGAGATGCCGGCAAGATCACCCGATCTTACACCACTTGATTATTACCTATGGGGTTATGTCAAGAACGAACTTCACAAAGCTCATTACGAAGCAGTTGAGAGCTTACAAAGCTCATTGCTTGATATTTTATCGAGGATAAATATAAATCCTGTCATGGTATCAAATGCAGTTAAGTCTCTAGAGAGATGTATAAACTTATGCATTAGTCAATGGCAACCATTTTGAGCAACTTATTAGTAAGGTAAAATTGAGATACTAAAAGTAAATCATACATGTTTATAAACGTTTATTTGCAAAGAATGATCCTTATAAGCAACAGAATCCATTGGTTCAATAATACAGGATATAATTTTTTTTTGTAAAATCATTTGGGTCCATTTCCATCAAAAGTAAAAGATTTTTTTTTAAATAAATATGCTGTTATTGTTTTCTTATAAATTGAGGGCATGACTCCTTTCAAAACTTTTTCCTAACTCTCGTGGTTTCGGACTTGGCCATCACCACCCTCCTCAAAAAACCACCCTGTATAGGTAGTGTGTTATGAAACACATGACTACTTCTTACAATATGCTGTATACCCAAGAGCAAATTAGAAATACTCAGGACATGTTGTAAAAAACATCCATGACTTGTATCTTTTGCCAAATTAACAAACTAACAAGAGACAGATACCATCAAATTGGGTCAGTATCACCAGACATAAACTTTTGTTAATATCCTTCACCAAAGCAGTAAGATAATTGGTACATTTATATTTTAATTAACATAACCAACAAAAGATATTTTTTGCTATCTAGCAAAATCTTATTTTGAATACATTTTCCAAAATAACTTGACTAGTAATAAAGCTTGGTTCCATAACTATAGCATCATTATAAGAATAACACACTACTTCTACATGTACTAAAAAAATCATTACAGTACTTTATAAAATCTATCTTGCTGTATCATAAATTTGCTTTACAAATTTCTTTCAATAATAACTACTTCTTTTACTTATTATGTTACTTCCTTAGGTCATACTAAGATAACATCCAGTATTTCTCCTTTTTTGGTAACAGCTTGCAATTTTTAAAAATAATAAATATTGCAGTAGATTTCTGATACTGAATTTATTACAACTAATAATTTTCTTTAGTTAATGAACATAATAATAATTTTGTTTTGTCACTTGTCATTTTGTATTTTACTAAACACAGAATGACATACTTCAAGTGAGTAAGTTAACAATAATGAATAAACAGATTTATCTTAAATAGACATATGTACAGCTGAACAAAAAAAATCAAAGGATTTAAGCTCTCTTACCTTAAATTTAGGATATTCATTCATATAAATTGTGACCATTCCCACATATGGAAGAAAACCTCTGGCTCTTCCAACTACATCCTTTTTAGTAAGCCACAGCTGACCCTGTGCATACAATCCCCGGTCATCGACACTGTTGTTGTCCCCTTTAGTCAAGAACTTTACAGTTCCATTATCCCTGTAAAATATAGAACATTCATGTTAATTTGAGAGCTTTCAATGTCAAAACATTAATTTCAACATGTTTTGTATAGTATTACACTTACTTTTCATGAAGCTTCAAAACTCTATGCACAATAGGAATGTCGCGGCCTTCTACCTTGAACACGACGATTTCTCCAACACGGACAGGTTCTTCGGGATAATTTGTTAAAAACAAGAGATCTCCTCTGTGAAAGGCTGGTTCCATACTACCTGAAAGAACTACAACTATGGGGCTTTCACTTCCTGTAACTACCATCAAACCTTTCCATATCATGAGAGCTGACGATACTATCATACCAAAGCTTAGCACTTGGTAGATAAACTGAAAATAACATTAAAAACTGAGTTAAGGACCGGCTTAGTAACACGCATCAATACCGATGCATTTTGAATGACAGCCTACTAACCTGGCGTTTATTCATACGCTTCACATCATCGAATAAGCTATCCAACATCTTGATGTTTTATATTAGCTAATTATAAAGAATAATAGTGATCTTCTTTTCTACTTTTCCCTGTTTTTGGTAGTCGTCACACAACCACGTCAGTGAGATATTTTTGAAGTTGACGTTTCTGTGTTGCTATAGATTAAATATTCTAACGCGTTCTGACCTATACCCTTGCTGCGTTCCGTTTGCCGATTACAGCGCTCACACCCCGTTCCGATTGCCCGTGAGCGCGCTCACAGCGATATCGATACGTCATCAATGACATCATAAACGCCGCCATCTTCCCGATCACAGTGCCCAAGCTACGGAGCATAGTCGCTGTGAGCGGCCTGTCAAAACTGACACATGACGTTACTTTGTTGATGTTTTTATTAGTCGATTAAAGATTTTAAAAGCTTGCTTATTAATTTTTTGCAATAATATAAAAAAATGGCTCCTGCTTCATTCAGGGTCAAAGATTTTAATGAAATTGTAACTGTAGACTTAAGCGACGAACAATCAGAATGTTAGCGCGATATTTACCGTTCCGATTGCAATAGCACTAATAACACTTTTAGCGCGCTCAAACGAATCGGAACGGTTTTGAGCACTTTTAGCGCTGTGAGCGCTGTAATCGGCAAACGGAACGCAGCACCTGTCTATTATAATTGCTTTTTGACAGTTCACATAGAACGTAATTGTTTTAGATTACGAATGACTGAACTTTAATAAGCGTTGCAATAGAAATATGTTTTCTGCATAAACTTATTTAATTAGCTTATTTATAACATAAGAAAGATACTATAAGACCAAAACAGAAACAGTTTTTACAAAATAACTGAAAGTTTACCAGCATTTAAAATATAGTTACGTTCTATGGTGACTAGTGATAGGATCGTTTTATTCACAATAGTTTATAGATAGGAAATCAGATTAATAAAAACTCAGCATGCATTTTAAAATTTAAAATATTTTATGAACTGTAAGATATTAACATTACTCAAAGTTTTTCATATACCGATTCTATTGAAATGAATACAAGGCATAGAAATAAAACAGCTAAAATATTTTAATTTCTATTATTAACATGAGTCATCAGAATCATTAATTATACTAGACTCATCCGATGAGGAGTCTTCAGTGACATTTGAGACTAGGTCATGTGTACATAAATTATCAAATGCAATGTCACGGTCCCTATCAGACATTATTACTTTTTTATTAATTACATTTATTACATTATTACCTCTCCGCCACACTCGCCCAGTTAGTTCTGTAACTTCAGCATTTTATTTGCTGTGAACCGGGGACTAGTGTTGCTTCTTGCAGCATGCCCTTTTTTACTTGTGCCCATTATAAGCTCTATGGCATTGTATTGACAATGATATGGAGGAATTCTATGGACGATGTGGCCATTTTCTACTGCCATCTCATCAATCACTTTTGGTTACTTTTTTTAAATATTTTGAATAATTCTATTTTTATTACAGATTCGTCCACATTCTCTCCATTTTCGCGTAGGCAATTAATATTTTTTTTGTTTTTTATTGGCTTGCTTTGGCATTTCGTCAATTTGATGAGAGTGGAAGGGTGTGTTATCAATAAAAATTACTGATGGTTCTTCTAATGATAAAAGCATGTCTATAAAATATTTAAAAATATAAAAGCATTTGGACCAATTTTCATACACCTCGGCATTCATTTCTTCATGATATTCGCCCATTTTATTTGATTTGAGTGCCAGCAGTGCGTCTTGTACAAAACCGTTTTGCTCTCTTAAAAAGTCATATCGAGCCAAAGCAATATCTGTGAGTTCCATTAATATTTTTCTTTTATTTGATTTTTTATATCATAAAGCCAATTTTTCTCAACACTTTGGCCAAAGAAGATTTTAAAAGATGCAATTAGTTTTCTTAAAGTAAGAAGTTCTTTTTTCAAATAGTAATTATATTCATGAGGACGAACGGATGTCACATCTCGGCGTTTTCTTTTTGGTGTAGAAGGCTTGTTTTGTTCTAAGCCACTCTTGCCGTAGGCTTCGGTAGAGGTTTTGGTCACAATTGCAGCACTGATACCTAACGCGGCCGCAACTTTTCGGTTTCGCACTTGCGAGATTGGTATTAGCGGACCGCCATTTTGATGTTCTTGTTCAAAGTAATCATGAAGTTGCAGAACAAATTGTCTTGACTGTCCTTTTAACACACACCCTTTCGGCATTCTTACGAGCAATGCATTCAGTCCAAATTAGCAAATGGAACAGGTAAAGGCGCCCACCCAATGAATTCCACGTAAGAAAGAACTCACAAAATACACTCGGAGGAACAAAACTACTTAACTTAATGGTAAATGCGAGGGAACACTCAGCCAAAAGGAAAATGAGTGTGCCTAGCACGGGCGTCCCTTTGCGAGTGACAGATCACAGAACAAATCTCGTCAAAATGGCGACCGAACGGGCGGCAGGTTGATGTTACCAGTAAAGTTGAACTATAATATTTAAGATTATAATACTTATTTATATTTTAAACAATAAACACACCCACAAGGATTTATATTTATTCCACATTACAATAAATTTTTTAAAGAATATTACATCAAATTTGTTTTTATCGATTATTACCTACGTATCTTATTCGGTTAGTGATAATTTAACAAGCGGAATGGCAATACATTCGATCATCAATCAACATCACTAAATCATCTGTTATTGAGCTGTCAAAAAGCAATTAATATAATGGACACTGTATAACAGGCTTAAAGATTTGTATCGATTGCCGTAAATAAAAGAAACAAAATTCTAACCTAACGTGGTCTTAACGACTTGTATCTATTGCCGTAAATAAGTTAAAGAAAATCCAACCTAATGCGTTCATAAAAGCACAAGGTTTTGTACCTTTATATTACAGGTAACTTAAAAATAATTTTAAACCTGACGCACTATATACGTATGCACTTATACAGTCTTCTTTTTATTAAATTAAGGGAAGGGACAACAAATAAGATGTGGTGTCCCTTTCATCAGCTGCCATCATCATTGAATTAATACGTGCTCTACTGTAAGGTTCACTTTTGTTATGCCAGCAAATTTGATATGCACATTCAAAGTTTGATAATTAACGCAACCATTATTTTTAGGTCTAGGTTAAACATAACATTAAGAAAAATTACATTAAATACGCTCCTTCTCTTGAATGTATACTTACTATAGTTATGACCCTAGACGGCGTGAAAAAATAAAAACAGCGTATTTACTTGAAACTTTTATAAGCAATAACAGGAAAAAAAAACAAAAAAGAATGCACAATTTATATAAGCGCTTACAGTGTGTATTGATTTACTGCGCTTATATATGCGTCTTTCTTTTTTTTGTTGAACGGTCATATTACAATTAGTATTCATCAAATGGGACTTCTGGTTCTCTACCAAAAATGAACTAATAAGGAGAAAATTTAGCTTATAAAGAAAATATATAGAAAAATATAAAGAATAAATATAAAGAAAAAGAGTCTATAGAGAAAATAGTACAATAAAGATTTTTTTTAAAGGCTAAAACATAAAAATCGAAGCATGAAAAAGTTGGATTTCAGTCTAGTTTGTCGCAGTTTTTGATACACTTGTATTGTTACAAAAGTAATAATTTTTACTTCTTATTTCCTAACAAAGATGTAACAAGTCCATTTAAAAATACTTTTAAAAAATCATTTAAAAAATGTCTAAAATTGATAAAAAAATCTAATGCACACACTGATTGTATTTATTTATTTAAATATTTTAGTACCATAACCATTTAGTACTATAAGTGTATCGGCTATGGTAGTACCTGCCGAGGCCTTCCAGGGTGTGGACGTATCGCTTTTTTTCCGCTCTTTCACCCAGTGCTATCGTAGTCCGTCGTAAATATCGAACGCTTGCCATCAATTTTGATACTTTTGGTATAAATATTTATTTTTATTGTAAATAATAAATTTAATATTGAAGTACTGCATTGTTCCAAGTATTATTTTATTAATAAGTAATACACAAATCTATTAAAGTCTTTGTTTTTAGCCTTAGGAAGCACGTCAGAATGCTACGATGTTTCAGTAAAGAGGTCGATATACATTAAGAAGAAAACATATTTATATATATTTTTCACATAAAAGAAATAAAAGAACTAAGATATTCTGACTTGCGCCATCGTCGGAGTAAGGTGTATTAGATTAAAGTTAATAAAATAAAAAGATAAAGTTATACCAAGACCAGCATTTTATTTTAAACACTTTACTTTACTTTACCACTTTTAAACAGTTACCACCAACTTTTAAAATGGGTAATAAAGGTAGGAAAAAATATAATTTGAAAAGAAAAAAAATCGAAGTGGTGGCCAAAATAATAATATCACGAAGGCTAGAGAAGCAAAAAGGCACGTTACCATATTATTATTTATTCACTACACATATTTTTCAGAGCCGCGAGAAGGCTCGCACCCTGCAGTGGGTTGAAAATGGGTTGATGATGATGATGATGATTCAGAGCTGTGGTGGTGCAGTGGCTGGCCTCTTAATCCTAGGGTCCTTTGTTCAAACGAACCCAGAAGCGCAATAATGGTTTATTATCTTTGAAAAATGTATGAGCGTATAAAAACCTGAAAAAAGACATTTGCCAATCCGGAGGAGGCACCGATGCCTTCTTAAAATAATGCGGTATTGTCCCTCTGGGAGGAGGCTTTTACCCTGCAGCGGGTCGACAATAAGTTGATGATGATTACTTTTTTACTGGGTACTTAAAAGTAACTTCAGACTTTTAATTAATATACAGTGTTAACAATATGTGCTAAAATCGAAGTATATACACCCTCTTCACCTTAAGCTCATTATATTAACTGAACGTATGCAATAATGTCAATCGTGTCATTTTCGGTATTGTTTTATAGATTAAAAATCACTACGAACAAGGAGCAACCAGCGACTACTATAGTTGAATGTAACAAAGATCTTCCCAGTAGCTCAAAGGCTGTAAATTATGTTGTAAGTTAATTATTTATTTAAAATTTTTAAACTTTAAATAAAAAAACTATCTGTTGCCCTCAAATCTAATAAAGCAGTGATTAGACTGTATGACAAATCGTGACTTTCTCATATTGAAGTTTTAGCAAGGGAACGTGAAAACCTTTAGATCCCTTGTGGGATCCTTGTGGATCCCTTAGTAAGCGATTGTGACAATCTAAAGTACTACGAATTGTAGTTTAATTACTATTTTAACCAGTCAAGTCAATTTATCAGTCAATTTGATAGCTCTAGTCATTTTCAATTTGCTGTACGATATTTCACCTTAATTGGGTCCCAAATTAAAGTTTATCACTGTATTGTATAATAATAAATAATATTTTTTGACCTAATTTTATTTGTATTTAGTAAGTAATCACTCTTATCGTAAATCATAACTACCATAACAATCGTCTATATATTAGTATCATCAATCTCTTCGTTAAGCCCTTATTGTATCCCAATTTTATTTCGTCCTATATTATCCTAACCAGGTATTTAAAAATCTTACTTTGCAAAACATAACTAAAGTAATAAATTACATAAATTTATATTTCTATAAATCAAAAGGAAAAATATTTAATCAAATACGTAAAATAAGTCAATCATATTTGACAAAGTATCAAAACCTATGCGGACGCGCTACTTGACGGCCAGCGACTGTATCATACAGCACTGCAGATGTGTGCGTGTAACGGATACGTGTGCGTGTTGCAGTTTACCGATTGGGGAGAGCGTTGATTTGTATAAAGACTCTTAAAGAAAACAAAGTTAGTCCACTTCCGACCATATAATGTTGAACCCATAAATCTAGTTATCAATTACAAAATCGTAAATTTAGAAACTGTAACCACATTCAACTTACTAGGCTTAAACATAGAAATTGGAAAATCCATATTCAAAATATTAAATCTAAATTAGCTAAATTTAGTTACGCTCTTTTTGAAATTAGGAATTGTACAAACTTGGAAACCGCTTTATCTACATACTATGCATACGCTTACGCCTGGCTGCGATATGGAGTTATGCTCTGGGAAAATAGTGTAGACTTCCAAAATTTATTCATCATGCAAAAAAAGCTTATTAGGATACTTGCCAGCGTAGACAATTCACAAAGTTGCAAACCATTATTCAAAAAATATAAACTGCTTACACTTCCCTGTATTTATATATTCGACCTATGTATTTTTGTGTTTATAAATATTGGAACATTTGAAAAAGTTCAAAAAACCCATAACATTAATACTCGTCATAAAAATAGACTATATATGCCTACTGCAAGAATTAATATGCTGTCAAATAGCCCATATCATATGGCCGTAAAAATATTCAATAAATTACCTCGAAATATAAAACAAGAAAATAAACTATCAATATTTAGCACAAATTAAAAAAAAATCCTTATTAAAAATTGTTTCTACTCAGTAAATGAATATTTAAGTAAACCTATTAAAATATAGTCCTAAAGTATGTATAATTAAATAAAAGTTAACAAATTTATAAATATAATAAAAGAATTATGCAGTGATATGGTGGTATAGCCATAAATAATATTGAAATTAGGTATGTCGAACATTAATATCACATCTGCAATTAAAATAATTAAAAACATGCAATAAAAATGTCATCTTTATGTTAAGAAACTAATTGAATATTTCATTATTTATTAATTGTAATGCCCCCTAACATTTGCAATTCCCAATGCATGGATGATTAAGTTGTAAGTTCTATACTGTTACCATAAGACCTCTGTAAAACACTCAATATGCAAATAAATAAATACCAGCATGATGGTGCTCCAGCTCACTTTCAGTGGAATGTAAGGAGGCACTTGGATGAAGTAGTTTATAATAAAAAACATCAGGTAGAAGACTACCAGGAATTTATGCGGATAACGTGATATATCTATTGTAGATAACACGTGTTTTCTGCATCTTTCCGATAAAGCGAAATATAAGGTTATACATACCCGCAATCACTTATGAAAAAATCCAAAAATGGCTTACCTCATCAGAAGAAATAACGAGTCACTATCGTTTATTATTTATTGTTAGTTCTTATTTTAGAACTTTAAGTACACTTTTACAGCTTATTTAATATTAAACTGTTAAGTTACTCGTTGGTATAAGACGCGTGCTTGTTACCACGCACGAAAAAAGAATGAAGACTTGCCGGGACCGGGGTGGATCAAGTAAAAAGACGGAAAGTTTTTTGAATAAGTCAAATGACATACTCTAAAACTGCCTGTTTAAGTATATACTATCTGAAGAATGAAGCGACGAAATATAATAGGTGTATTCTTTGCTAACAAATTGACTCGTTAACAAATATATTGTTAGGTATAAAAACTACTTTCTATAAGACATTCATGTAACCTCTTTAATTTAATAACGCCCATACAGACTAATAACGCCCAACCGTTGTTTTGCTGGACGTTGATAACCTTAGTGGGCGTTATTATCCAAAATGCACATTTTCGCAATAAGTATAGAAATAACCCAAGATATCCTGGCACAAGGATTATAACTTCATCTTTATCAACATGAATGTAACAAATTTTATAAAAAAAGCACCTTAAAATAAAGAAAACCCTCGAAAGAAAGCCTCGGTTCGTAACAGACCCTGCTGGCGTCATTCGTTGTTCAGTCGTTCTGCACGTTCCTTTGGTCACTTCTGGTGTATTTTGTTCACGGAATCAGATCAGTTTAAATTTACTTTTTATTTACTGGGTGCAATTAGACATCGGGCGTTAACTACCCACCCTACCTCACATAATAATAACAAGAACGAAAGTGACCATTTTATACAGGAAGCATGGGAATCTCCGTCAGACACCATACTTTGAACATGTTTTTGTTGAGATAGCAAGAATACGCTGATTATTTTACTAAATGTATAGATATATTAGTGAATTTATATAATTAATTTTACTAATTGTGAAGGATAACTGATATGTAAAATTATAGAACATACTTTGGCAAAAACATAACTCCGTTGTGATCTTTGAACTTACAATTTGTTATTAAATAATTCCACACTAAAGAAAGGTTTATATTAAAATAGATAAAATGTTTTAAGTAGATAATATGTGAAATATGAAAGGTGGTCCCTGCAGAACAACTGTGCCCATTGGCTTGCGGCTACATTGACCGATCAGGGCCGACCCTGCCAACGCTATGTATTTTCACTAAACAACTATTGACTCTTCAAGCTATATAAGTACTTTACATAATATGTCAGCGCGGCAGCTACTTAATTCTTCGGGTTATGACCCGAAGGTCGCTGACCTTGGCACGCCTATGTTTTTCCACAACTAGAGTTTCCTTAATATTTTTGACTCACAACAGTCTCTGACCTTACGTAAAAGGCAAATGAAAGTACATATGCAAGCAAATCAGCAAACGAAACATGTGATAAGACCATGTAGGTATGTACCATAGTAATGACAACCTCGTAATACGTCACTTAACAAAACAAGTCATTTGTAAACAAACTTTATAAAATCCTTGACTTAAAGTGACATTTTGAACGGCAAAACCAATTTTCATAAAATTACGACGTTATACGTCTTTTGTATTGTCTCAAACATATTAACAAAACCTTAACTATACCTAATTAACCTTAACTTTTCCTATTTAACGTTGAGGTGTTCCATGGTATTCCTCCGCAGTCCAGACAAGGTCCAGCCCGGGTCCAACTTCGAGTTAAACTGAACTCAACGCAATAGAAATCATCAAAATCGATCGAAAAAGTAATGCAAAAACAAATATAAAAAAATATACTGCCAATAGACCCAAAATCCTTTTCTAAGTCGTTAAAAAATTGGGTTCTTACATTGAAAGACATATATAAATTAAAAAGTAACATATAAGAAACTTATCAATTAACGAATAATACTCGTACCGAACTTCAAGTATCCAAATAACAAGTTCAATCCTTCTATAGGTAATACAAAAAAATACACGTTCTATGAAACACTTGAATGAATCATGTTTGAACCTTCATGTCCTACATAATTAATTTAATATCCAAGCAAAGTTCACGCAGTGCTAGTGTAAAGTTAAGAGATAAAATTTAAATCGTTCGGACGACCATCCACTAATTTTTTTGTTAGCGTTTAATGTAATCAAGGTATAATTGATGATCAAACGAACTTACCAAGTGAAGTTCGACCTTAATTATGCGAGCAGTTTTATTCGATGTGATTTATAAGTGTTTAACATAATGTAACATCACTTCCTGAACTCAAGCTATACTCGGTAGTTTAAAGTAGGGGAAAAATAAAGTAAGGCTGGCAACACTACCAACCCTGCCCCCACTTTATCTCGGATCATTAAATCATTGTTTCAAAGACCATAAAATTTTGAATAATGGTCCAAAACATTCTTAAAATTTTTACTCGTCTACTATTACTTTTTATTTTTACATTTCTATAGATACCAGTTAAACTTATTTAATTTATATTTAGTGTTTTCCGAAGAAAATTCTGGGTGGGCTATAGTAAATCGCATCGAATAAAACTGCTCGCATAATTAAGATCGAACTTCACTTGGTAACTTCGTTTGATCATAAGTTATGCTTTGCAGTTTTATTTTTAGCGATTTATAAGGGTTTAACATAATGTAGATGTTTAGAGCTTCTCTTGTAAAATAAAACGAATCATTCATATTATCAACACAGTTTTATTCATATAATCAACATAGGTATATTTAGATAATCAACAAAGGTATAGGTATAGTTTACAGATTGATTTACTCTATATGATAAACTATCCAAACAGCTATACTAAAATTCAACTATATATTATCAGTCGACTAAGGGTTACAATGACATATTAGGGTTATCAATGATTTCTCTATTATAAAATCTTGCAAAAGCAACCGATGTTTCACTCCAGCCTGCTGCTTTTCTGATAACATCAATATTGATTCCTAAACTGTTAGCAGTTGAAGTAGCTGCGTGACGCGTGCTATGCCCACTAAATATAGAGGTGTCCACTCTACTTTTAGCTAGGACACCCTTTAACCAAGACTCAATGTTATGCTACTGACAGCACGGTATGGTTTTTTTGTAAGTTATAAACAACGATTCTTGATTGTCAGTTCTTAAAACTTGGGTTCTGTTAATGTAAGTTATTAAACAAGACGCGGGACGTATCTGTGGCCTAGGAGTGAAACGGGGAATTTTTAAAAAAAGGTTTTTAGCTTTGATGTTTTTACTAAATCCGGGATCTTAATAACAATATTATAGTCCGCGTCAATAATTATATTACAATTTTTGATCAAGGAGAGAGTCTGCACTCTATGGGCTGTTATGAAGGCTAGTAACATCAAAGTTTTCTTAGATAATAATTCTTGAGATAATGTTTCATTTGGCCATAATTTTGCGAGATAATCCAAAACAACTTTTGGGTCCCGTACTAAATCATACTTAGGTTGAGGTGGTCTTAGCTAAAACATACCCTTCATGAACCTCTTGAATTGATAGTCTTTGAGGGTCTTTCCTAAAAATAGAGTTAACGCTGATTTGTGTGAATTTATTGTACCAATTTATTGTGTTTCTCTGCGGGACAAATTCAGAAATGAAGTGATCCGGCAGAGAACCAGGGTCATCGACATAGCGCACCGGATTAGCAAACTGAAGTGGCAGTGGACTGGCCATATTAGCCGCAGAACCGATAACCGTTGGGGTAAACGAGTTCTTGAGTGGAGACCGCGTCTCGGCAAACGTAGTGTAGGACGTCCTCAGACACGGTGGAGTGATGATTTGCGCAGGATGGCTGGAAGGAGCTGGATGCGAGTAGCCGAGGATAGACCTCAATGGCGTGCAATTGGGGAGGCCTATGTCCAGCAGTGGACGAATATGGGCTGATGATGATGATGATGATGATTGTACCATAACTGGCTCCTTGATCAAAAAGTTCACTAAGATAATCCAAAACAATAGAAATAGTTACTGATCTTAACTCGTAGTTCTTATTACAACAATACTTAACCTATAATCTTACACAACTATCATATTGCTTGTATGTACTCAGCCTACGCGAAGCTAATATTGTGTCCACTGTTCTTGCAGAAAGTTGTTTACTTAATAATGTTTCGCGGACAACTTCGCGGCAACTAATGTGAGCGATCGATGAAGGTTGTGATGAATTCTGAAAGGGGATGTAAGTAATTTTTTACTTGGTTTAAACGATACAATATCTAAACATTTCAATCGATTAAATAGAGGATACCACGCCTGAGTCGGCCATTTTGGTACTACTACTACTCCTTCTGCTCTATGCTCAACAATCTTATGTAGCATTTTTAGAATTAAACAAAATGGTGGAAAGGCATAAAAAACTAAATCAGTCCATGAAATTGTAAAAGCGTCAACCGCCCAGGCATCAGGTTCTGGTTTCCAAGAAACAAAGCATTGTTTCCATTTTGCATTGTTTCGACTTGCAAATATATCAATATAGGTCTCTCCTAATTTATCGGTAATTTGTCAAAACGCATAATCTGCTAGTTCCCATTCCGTATCCTTAAATGATTTCCTAGAAAGAGCATCGTTGCGTTATCTTTAGTATTAATATATGATGCCAATATAAAAATCTTACGCCTTTCGCACCACTGCCAAATATGCCTTGTAATTTCCTCAAGGTGTGGGAACTGCACGCTACCCATTTTATTTATGCACGCAATAGCAGTGGTATTGTCAATTCTAAAAAGAATTTCAGTATTTTAACAATCTTTAGTAAAAGTTTTTAATGCAAAATAGGCTAAGCTCTAATAAATTTATGTGTTAACTTATTTCATCGTCTTTCCAATGTCCATAAGCCATTTTGTTACCACAGTACATCCCACAACCTGTTAAGGACGCGTCCGAGTACATTTCTAAAGTAAATGTATTAGATCTTAAAGTAGCGTAGCTTGTACTGACGTGGTCTAACCACCATTGAATATCCTCTGTTAAGTACTCCGGTATTGAAATAATCTGTTTATATGACGGGTTTCGATAAACATAGAAATTTAAAGCGTTCAAAGCGTGTGGTATATAACCAGGAATAATTAACAGCTGGACATGCTGAAATTAAAACACCTATAAACCTAGCGTAGTCGCGTAGCTTACATGTAGTTAATTAAATAAATTTCATGGTTAAGTTGTATATCTTCTGTCTTTTATCTTCAGGTAAAGATAGTGTCATACTAACAGAATCAAATATAAACCCCAAAACTTGCATTTAGTGGACGGTTCCAAACATCTCTTTTTATTGTTAATAATGAAACCTAATCTTTCTAGCGTATCCCTAATAAACAAAATTTTCCTGTAACACTCTGTATATGACTCCCCAAAACACTGCAGATCAACTATGAAAATAACTGAAAGTATATCGTTAGATCTAAGGTATTCTATAACTGGTTTCATTAATTTAGTAAACACAAACGGTGCAGTTGACAGTCCAAAGAGTAAACAATTAAATTCATAAAGAACTCCATTATAATGAAATTTTAAGTACTTCCTATAGCTTTCAAGGCGTAAAATAGGCGTTTCTCTAGTTAATATTTGCCATGTAGCAATTCGGTGATAATAATTTAGATGCCGTACGGTAATCCTCTAACTTAAAGTGAGCAGTCGTAACAAATTGATTAAGATATTTCAAATTTAAAATGAACCTGTTTTCTCCATTAGATTTAGGTATTAAGAATATATTTCTCTTCGTGGTTACAAATAGAAATTGTTCCTATATGTAACATTTTCTTTATGCATACATTAAAATCTTGTATTTCTCGATAAGTGAGCGAGACCATATAATTGGAGTCTTGCCGTTTGGGTACAGTATGAAAGGGTAATTTGTATCCATGATAGCACATTGGAGTCATCGGTGATAATCTCCCACTGTTGAAAGAAATAGCGTAATCTCCCCGCGGCGGTCGACGCTCGGGCCGAGCGCGGTAGCTGTGTGTCGACGCAGCCGGCGCTGCTCGACCCTAGCCCCGAAGACGGCCCGTGTCGGCTCGAACTGCCAGCTTCCGATACGGGCCCTTCTGGTTTAAAGACTTGCCTGATACGTTCTTAACAAAATTGTTTTTATTGAAATATTTTGTGGCGGTGGTCGTAAAACATCACCTGATCTTTTTATGTTATGAGCGGCTTTAATTTTCGCCATAAGGTTTTCACCAAACAAAACAAGTAACGAGACTGTTACACAAAAGTCGATATTTAAGAAGACGACCGTTGAAGGCGTTATCCTTGAACCTAATAACGCTTCGTCATCGCCACCTGCACCACCGGCACCAAGGTCGCCGTCACCAATTTGCTTACCTATTCAAGAGTATCCGGTATGGTGTCGACGATTACATTTTTCATTTAAATATTAATAGCATTAATTATGAATAATTTCCTCATCCGAGTCTCATTGTAGAAAAGATCACCTAGCAAACGACATGCGTCGCTCATATGTTTCATATGACCGTCAACAGCGTGAATTGAATTGAATTGAGCGATCACATTAGACATTAAACACATGTTCATAGTGGTACTCAAGGCTGACAAAACTGCAGCTATTTGTTTTTGGCGCCAGGCTATTGAGAAATCTCGTTTTATTAAGTTTTCCAGTAAAGCAGCTTTAACCTCTGCGTTTAAAATTGGTTGAACCAGAATATAATAATAGGTATTTCTCAAGGATGGGCGGAGGCGATGATGCAATAATGGAGGAAGTTGAAGCTAACGTAAACGACACGAATTTCTCGCAAGAGCGTTTATTAGAACGTTTCAAAGCTAACTGTCTTGAGTAGTATATTCTTTGGCTAACTGACTGGCCAGCACATCGACTTAACAGGAAGTGGCAATCGCTATAATCACTAAATTATACAATCACAGTATTTGTTAATATAATTTGAATTTAATAGTACCTATTTATTTATACAAAATAATGATTAGATAAATAATATGTAAAGAAAAGAATATATAGGTATATAATCAAGATTACAGAATCTAATATTAAATATTATATAATGATCTTATTTATTATAGGGCGGAACCGGAACCTGTAATACTTGTAACAATATGTTGCTATTTATTGTAGGACGAAACCGGAACATCTATAATCTGAAATTAACTTTTTCTTAACGTCTTCCGTCAAGCCTTTACAAATAATATTTTCCAATCTAAGGGTAATGTCTTTATGCACCGGTGCACAGTGGTCGCGCCATAGGTCATAGAGCTGAAATGTTGATGGTCAAATTATGACATAATTTATGGTTTCAGGGTAGACAAATAACCCTTCAACCCTCAGTTATAAAAGAAATTGCAATAACATACATGTAATATAAAATTTTGTGCACCCGAAGTGGTAACAACGCATTATTGCTAATTACCGTAATCTTTTGGCCGAAATTTCTATTGTTTTCAAAGTATTGTTTTTCGCGAAAATTGATTGTTTGTGATATTTTTGTACCATGGATATTCGACTGTACGACATTTTTAATCTATTGTGTTTACTTAAGGCTGTCATTATAGGTAACCACCACTCTTCAAAGAGAGACTTCCGATTTTCTTTGTTTTTTGCCGCTCTCCCATATTAAATTAGACTTTTACTTAGGAAGGAACGAATCCCCAAAGATAAAACATATATCAAAATAATCTCTTGTTCGTCTAGTTTCAAAAACTGTAAACTCTAGGTGCGCCAAAGTGCGCCGAGGATTGTTATGGGTCATTGAAAGGACCTAGGTTGCATGTAGGTAAATTTGATACCTAAGGTAATTTTATCTTTCCTTTATTACGCAGGGGTCACCATCAAGTGTTCTTTTCCTCGAATCCTTGTTCTAAACACCTGGTTATCTGCGACGAATAAAAAAAATGAGGCAGATAGATCTGGTGAAGTGTTTGGAATCCTAGCAGACTTATTACCGGGCACTGAAAATATCCAGACCGATTACTTGAGAGATTTAATTTATAATCTTTGTAAACGGTTTGCTGCATATTGGAAAAATCTGGGGAGGTCAAAATCTAAGCTGATTGCCAAATACAGTGACTGGTTAAATGAGATCGAAGTCTGCATACTTGAGAGCTCTGAAGGAGGACTATGTGAAAGCGACGATAGAAGCGAGCCGCTTCAACCTACAAGCAGGACGCAGCACAGAAAGGAGTTTGGAGAGTGCAGCAAGAGAAGCAAACGTCGCAGGTTAGCACTTTTATCTCAGATAGACGATTCCGCTGTAAATATTTTGCTTAATGATTCCAATCAATCAGACGACAGTTCCTTTAAATTTAGCTCAGACGAAATCGTTTCTTTTATTAATGAGGCTAAACTTACTAAACATCAATAAATTTTGTTAAAAAATTTGATAAATTCTAAAATACCAAATGTTTTTCCGTCTTATCAAAAAGTGTTGGAAGCAAAAAAACGTTGCTATCCAACTGATATTCGCGTAACGGAATCATCTGCTGAGATTAATTTGCAATCATTGTTAGATCATACATCAAGTCGAATTGTTGAATCTCAAAAGCCTGTATTTGATAGTATTCCCGAATCTGAGAACGAATTTATTTTAATTGGTAAATGGGGTTTTGATGGCAGCACAGGCCATAGTGAATACAAGCAGAAATTTTCAGATTCAGCAATCGATGACTGAAATTTATTTGTTACTTCTTACGTACCCCTACAACTTATTTGTAGAACACCTCTGATGAATCAAGTATTTGGAAAAATCCACGCCCTTCCTCTACTAGGTGGTGCCGACCAATTCGTTTCCAATTTACTAAAGAATCAAAGGAAGTCACTTTACGAGAAGAAACTCACTTTAAAAGTCAAATTCAAGAATTAGTACCCACTTTAGTTGATATCAATGGTCGCGAAATTAAAATCTCACACACTTTACAGTTAACTATGGTTGATGGTAAAGTTTGTTCTGCTCTTAGTGATTTATCTGTGAGTAGGTGTTACAATTGTGGTGCAACACCAAAAGAGATGAATTAATTAAATAAATGTTTTAATAAGGTACCCGACGCTAGTAAATTTGAGTTCGGCTTATCTCCCCTTCATTCATACATAAGATTTTTTGAATATTTCATTCACGTTTCCTATCGAATTAATTTCAAAAAATGGCAAGCGCGTTCGGCCGAGGATAAAGCCTCTCTCGCTCAGAGGAAAGAGTTCATTCAGCAGCAGTTTAGGGAAAAATTAGGTTTGATTGTAGATAAACCCCGAAGTGGAGGAAGTGGCACTTCCAATGACGGAAACACCGCAAGAAAATTTTTCCATAACTCTGAAATTTCTGCTGAAATAACTGGTATTAGAAAAGCTCTAATAGACAGATGTAGGCACCTTCTGCAGAGCCTATCATCAGGGTATAAAATAAATTCACTAAAATTTAAGAGCTATGCTTTTGATACTGCAAAAATGCTTGTTGAGGAGTATCCTTGGTATAACTTGCCTTCATCTATACATAAGGTTTTAATGCACGGATCAGAGGTAATTGATAATTGTATATTATCTATTGGTGAATTGTCTGAAGAGGCCGCCGAATCATGTAATAAATTAGTGAAATTATTTAGACACGATAACACTAGGAAACATTCCCGACTTGTGACTAATATTGATCTTTTAAACAGACTTCTTCTCATTTCAGACCCACTTATTTCTAGTATAAGAAAGTTGCCCTGTAAGAAGAAGTCTGTATTGACGAAAGAAGTGTTGGATTTATTATGTACTTAAACTATATTAAAATTTTTGAAATATATAAATAAATATTGTTAATTATAATGTTTTCCTACAATGTTAAATAGCCCTTGTTTTATATAAAGTCTTTTTATATAACTTTTATCTGATAAATTTTATTATTTATATGCCATTTAAGCTATGCTCATAAATAATAATGAAATATTATTACCAATTTTACTGTTACTTACTTACCTACCTATTTTTAGTATGGTTGAGTGCCTTTTTTTTAAGAATATATCTATCTTGCCTTTAAAAATATATTTTGTTTTACTTTTATTACCCTTAGAACCTTCAAACAATAATTTATTAGGTAAATAAAACTTATTCTTTTAATTCGAATCCGACCTGCAACCCCTATGACCGCCCTTCTTAGGAGACGGGACCACTGTGCGGTGGCCCTAATTCAGTAACGACCGGTGGAGCTTCTCCTAAAAGCTTTAAAATTGATTCATCTAGTTCGGCGTCTATGCTTTTCATTTGAGATGATGAGCCGGGTTCGTAATCTGGTTCAATCTCTTGAAAAGGTAAGCAAATTGGTGACGGCGACCTTGGTGCCGGTGGTGCAGGTGGCGATGACGAAGCGTTATCAGGTTCAAGGATAACGCCTTCGTCGCTCGTTTTCTTTAATATCGACTTTTGTGTAGGTAACAGTCTCGTTACTTGTTTTGGTGGTCCCTGTAAAGAGGGTAGTTACTAATTATTTTTTCTACTTTATTAGTAAAAAAATGGTATAGAAAATATTTCAAATAGTTATTTAACGTGACAGAGATAACCGTGGTAGTTTCTCGCATCAATAATTAACATACTTTAGTCCAAAATGTTATTATTTTCTTTTTTGAACAAAATTCTTTAGACAGTTAACTATTATGTTCTTGATAATTATTTAAAGTGACAGAGATAACCCTAGTTGTGTCTCGCATCACAATTAATTATCATTTAAAAGGTAAAATTTAAGACAAAATGTTATTGAAGAAGGAACCTACACTCGTTATCGTTACTCGAACTTCTCGTCGATGGTAGGCGCAAGCGGTTCCTCCGTTTTATTTTAATTTCCAATTTTCTAATCTTTTTTCTTGTTTCATCTTCTTTGCTGCTTTCTAATCTTCTGTTTCCTCCCATGATTTAAAATTTGAATTCAAAGGTAGGTAGACGAACATGACGAGCGAACACTTGAGCTCGAAAATGTTGAATCATTTAATAATCCGAGATAAAGTGGGGGCAGGGTTGATAGTGTTGCCAGCTTTCGTTTATTTTTTCCCCTACCCTATTTTAAACTACCGAGTAAAGCTTGAGTTCAGGAAGTGTTGCTACATTATGTTAAACCCCTATAAATCGCTAAGAATAAAACTGCAAAGCATATCGATTATTTTTCAGTAAATCAAATACTTAGAGTTTCGGTTTATTGTCATACTTTTATTGCATTAACTTAATTTTATAAGCACGTTGTTTTAGTTTGAAAACAATTTTTATTTAGCGTCAATAACGTCTATTTGTGCAACCAATGGCGATCGTATATTGTAGCGGGAATAAAGTGGTGTCGCCAAATTGCATTATGGACGTTCTATCATATTATATGTGAGAAAAGCTTGAAAAAACACGAACAATATAATAATGCCTTCGATAATCTCGTAGTAAAAATGTAAGCAACTAATATGGTTCTCATAGTGAAAAATATATCACACTTTTAAAGACCTTGAAGTACGCTTTGTTAACAATAAGGCTAATTTGCTATTTCTTGAATAATGTTTGTGCTGAGTTTAAATTATGGAGTTACTCGTTATCTTATTTAAAATAATAAAAAATACGTTTGATGTGTTTTGTTGCTTCCTTCTTTGGAAGACTTTATGCAGACATTACCTACGTATTGTAATGTAAACCAGAGCTATGTGTACAAAGTTTAAGAATTGGTAGATTTGTTTTATAGGCTTTTTGAATTCGTCGAAGAAAAATTGGTTGAAAACAAGTAATTATAAATAAATGTCCATATTAAACCTTTACTCTTTGGCACAAACTAATTTCAGTGGGTTGCCCACTCGCTAATCGGTCATGATGAACGATAGTGGCATCTAACCTAAACAAACAGTCAACCGTTGAACTTCCTCCGCTGCGGTCGTGTGTGACAGAGCGTGGATATAACCTTGATACTTACGCAGTAGATAAGAAATTACAGATCAAAGGGACTGGGCTCAAACAAGACTTAAGTGCGTCATCTCTGGGATTTAAAGAAAAATTAAAGAATCGTGACTCAACTAACGTGGATTTTAGTTATTTATGCAGTGATTTAACCGTGAAGTGATTATTTAATAGTTGGACCAAAATGTTAGAATATTTACAAATAGTCCAGTTAAAGATAAAGCAAGCTGTAGAAACAGCTGTTAGAGTATTTTGGTGAGTTATTCCTTATTTCCGTGACTTAGGAATGAGTTTAGTGCGTATGTGAGCGCAAAAATGCGTATATATAGCAAGGGTATTGCCCTTGTTGATAAGAATATGTTATACATAAAATAAAAATATAAAAATACAAGGTACAGATGTAAAATATACAAAAATATATTTGATAAATCGTATAGGCAAACATTCGCCGCACTCGGCAGAGGCCCAGACTGGCTTTGAGAATCGCTCGTTATTCGGTCTTTTGTAAGGGACAACGACGACATTGCAAGGAATTCGATTGCGAATCAAAAAATTTTAATTGTGAGTTAGTAGACACGGGCTGTTGTTGTGTCCCATGTATTTCCTGAACGGCGGTACTTATATGTGATTACAATCATTGATGAACAAAAACATTTGATGAACACAGAAGGATCAACACGGGTGAACGCATATTAAGTTTCGCTTTATGTATAGTAATTATAATAATTGTCCATTCCGAGACCACCTTTTCGGTACCACTATCCTCGCCACTAGCCTCGCAATTTATTAATTACTTACCATTTATTTATTAATGGCAAACCTATACTTACAACATTAGAACATGTATTTAAAAATAAATAATACAATGTATACATGTGCAACTTAGGAACGTTTGAACCCTATGCAATTTCGAACAGAAACATTGACAAAAACACTAAATAAAATATTACAGTAGACATATTTGTGATCCCTACAAAAGTTCGACGTTCTTTTAGAAATAAGCCGTATCTTTGTACATATTTAGTCTTTAAGGTATTTAATGTTGTTTTAATATGTGTGTACAAAAACTGCTAAATAAAACTGTTTAATAAATATGAGTAAAATATTTCAATATTATAAGAGTAGATAATAACTTAGAATTTAAAATGGACGTTGACTACACAAATATCAAATTCATTGTAATAATGCATTATACTAAAAGAAAAGAGAATATATATATATTTTCATTTTTTTGCACAAAAAATATAATATACAGGCATAATAGAGCAGGCAACCGGAATGTGCTTATTTATGAAAGAAACGTCTTCTAGAGTATATTGTTTGCATTTAGTTTCACAACATTAAGTAATCTATTTATTAACACATACAAAACAAACAGCAAATAACTATTAAGATTAAATTACATACTACAAAACATTACTTAGTGTAAAACCGTATTAATCCAGTTAGTTCCTATCGACGATCTCTTTAAAAAATGGCGTAAAATTTATTTTTGACGTTATTTTGTACCTATTATGTGTCTTTTTTGCGTAATGTTGCAAATCAGTTGTTTGCTTAATGGACGTCATTACATTGTTTACTTCCGCAGGTTCCGTATCAATGTTTATTGGATATATCCTACAAGATAAGGTCAAATGTTGGATTGTATAAAACAGTAATTATCAAATTTATTTAATGTTTACTTGTTTTTTGATTTTATACCTGCCTGTTTAATATGTAGGGCATATAGAATTTTTCGATGAATTAACTTACTTACTAGGTACTTGCTGCTGAATTATTAAAAAAATATATATTTACCAAAATAAGTTAGTTAATTAAGGGTAGTTTATTTTCTATATTAATGTTAAATTTTAACCCTGTACGAATTTTAGAAGCATCACTAAATATGCAGCTTGTATTTTAAGTACATGATCCAAGCAGGAAAAAAGCACAAACTCATACTAAGATACAACAGTACTACTGTTGGCCTTTTCACATTTGTTTAGAAGAAAACTGTCAAATACCTCCTTACCACGAGTTCCTGTGCATTCCTTGCCTTCATGCATCATTGTCAGTCGATATTGTTTCAGGGCCTTTCTTATTAGGTTTAGGTTTAAAGAACTTTATTTCTCATAAGAACAAATTTACAGTTCACTTAAAATGAGATACAAGTAAGATTTTTCTAATAACTAAATAAGATAAAGGTATTTTTTTTCCGTCCCTGACATCTTGTAGGTATTGCATTATAACAATTAATTACAAAATTGGTTATATTTATATATAAAAAAAGAGATTATATGCTAATTGTTATGGAGATTATGGACATGTTTATACAACTCAAAAGAGACTATTTCTTTTAGGTAATTTGGTATTTTATTATATAGTTGTGCTCCTTCAAATAAAACAGTAGATTTTCCGTAATTTGTGAGAATTTTAGGTTAATGAATATTGTTTTTGTTTCTTAGAGTGTATTTACTTAACTTTTTATTAAATTGTATACTAGATTGGATTGAGTTCGTCATAATATTTCGTACAAAGACGCAAGTTTTAAAAATATGAAGCTGCTTTCAATTTGAAAGTTTTGTATTTTGATATATCTGAACAGATGAAGTAAAATAACTATAGTGGAACAATACTTTAATGATTTTATTTTGTACCCTCTGCAGGTCGTTTTCGCAGCTGATCACCAAATTTCGATAAGATATACGATATGCGATTTTACCAATGAGTTATAAATAATGTAGCGAACTTTATTTGGAATGCAGTGGGAAACCTCTCGCAGCGCTCCTAAGACGGATAATAGTTTTATCAATTCAGTTTTATCAAGTTTTATCAAATCATGTAAGATGATTTTTCCGCGTTGATTGTTAGCAAATTGTATTTATTGTGTCCTTCATTCAATGATGTTGTGTGTCAAGAATTGTACTTGTACTCCCAGTACCTTCATAGTTCTGTGATATCCTTACGTGCTTACGAATTGTTTATAATCATTCTGGTTGTCAGCGACTTTAATTCGCATCGGAATCTACTCAGTTCGGATCCAAAAAACAGTTTAATTTATCAACTAGTAATTTCTATTCTATGAGCAATAACTGTTATGACAACACACTTTGGTAAAAAAAACCGGATTCATTAAACCACTAGTAATAATTTCGTAAAACGTTAAAAATATAATCTAATAAGTATGTTAATTTATACTTCTAAGCACCGCTACTTTAAATATGAAGACCTACTCACAACAAACAATATTTACTTAGTTGGGCCACCATATTGCTTTTGGAATTCCAGCTATGTTTGTATCCGACTGATGTATCGTTAAGATTAAGTTTAAATACTTCGTTAAAGCAATTAAGACCTCTAGTACCCACATTAGACAATGTCATGGCATTGCCGTGCATAAGTGTTAGTTCTCCTGCCACTAGATAAGAGGCCTCGGGTTCGAATGCTGGAGGCTAACGACAGATGAAAACATATTTGGGATCACAAAACATGAAGATTGTTTTCATTTGGGAACACTGCCTAATTCTTTGTGTGATTATCCACATCGCAACGGTTATTTAAACATTAGAAAGGTTATAATGATCAGATGAAAAAATGACCGTAACACATTTAGCAACAATACAAATAAAATTGTTTGATTATTTAAGCCAACAATATTAGTACCCAAAAAAAAAATATACAAGTGGTGTATTAAATAAACATCAGTCAAAATGATGGAATGAGCAGAGCTGATAGATAAATAGTTTGGCAGTTGCCGCCAAGCTTTAAAACCCAAAAGAACCGTATGTCACTTAGATTGAAAAGTGCGGTACACTTCCATTGCAGCGGGCAGAGCTTTAGGGCGATTATAAAGCGTATACGTTTTAAGATGTAATTGCCAGCCCTTACTCTTGAAGTACCCTGGTTTCCCCGGTTAAAGTGAAATATATTTATCTGGGAATAAAGTGGAAAAGGTGCAGACCTTCAAAAGCCAAGTCTTTTATTTAATAATTTAAACACAAATATTGTACATTTCATATTCTTTTATTTAACTCCAGCAATAGCAAGTATATCATCGTGAGAGCCATTTGAAACCCTACATTCAAATGAAGCGTCATAGTTTCATTTGTACCTTTGAAGCTCTGTCTACCTGACAAGAGATACAGACTTGGCAATATGTACATATGTAAGTATGTATGTTAGAGCTGTTTCCTTTTCTTTCCTTATAGTAAGAAAAGGGAATAACAATAAAAATTAAGGTACTTAAATAACAAAACTGTACTTGTTTATCAGTATTGGTAGGTATATGCAGAAATGCTACCGACTGTACAAATAAAAAAATACAAGAATTACATTTTACAACCTTATTGTTTCATGAACTGCTTAGAAGGAACTTCTGACCTACTCTTTTCGATTTGTTTACTGCCTACACGTAAATATTTATTGAAATACCCTTACAAATATTTATTATGACTCGTTTTTACTTTGTTTACTGCTCAATATTTACTGCTGAACTTGTTATTCAACAGGTATTTTGTCATTTTAAACTTATCCAAATTACAGTAAACAACGGACACTTTAAATCATGGCCCTTTAGAATCATCTGTTGAAATGATTATCTAGGGTTATTTCTATCATTTTAAAATGAAATGTAGGAACACAATAAATATGATTCATTTAAAACTGGAATAGAAACAGACTTTGTACTCTTACATAAAAAATATGAAAAAGAAAGGAGACATTTTAATATTTAAGGGGCACTTGGCTAGCTTTTGTACGGGTGTTCCTAGGATTGCATTAAATAAATAGAACGAGTACCTATTATATGGCAATTTTTCATAATTTAATTTAGTTTTGTTATTGTACTATAACCGTTATTATTATTTTCCATTGATATAACAACAGCAAACATCTTGATTTTATAATCGAGTAATTGGTATTGAGTAAAGGGATATTTTCTTTATTTCAGGTTGCCAAAACGATTAGGATTAAAGTTTAAACTAGGTCATTTAAATGTTAGTTATACCTTAGTTTTAAATATTGTTGTAGGTCATAAATATCGATTATTGAAACCATACAGTCAGCTCTAATTCGTCAAAAGGACCTTAACAAACCACAGACTAGAAAGACAACGAGTTGTCACATACTCAGTGGTACAAGCATGCTGTTTCATATTTTCATTCAACAATGTGGAGTATGAAAACGTCACCTTGGTGTGGCCATATGATGTTTCGTTTTTTGTTTCTAAATAGAATAAATTGCAGGGTATAATTTTTTAAATATTTTTAGTATGTCTACCTCATTTTTTCATACTTTTCTAACTGTTACACATCGCGCTAGCCGAAAATCAAACGTCTCTTTTGGTTACAACTTTCGTCAAGATACTATTTAACGTTATTATTTATGTACGTACTTATTAGCCATGCATGCAAATGTTTTGGGAAATAAGTTTAGAAAAAGACATAAGAATGACGAATTGTTGCTAAATCATTTTTAAATGTTTCTTGGTAACATGTCTTCTTTTAAGACAATGGAATGTAATATCATTGAATATAGATAATAATTTAAATATTATATTATCTTTGAGTTAACCAACCGATTAGGCTAACAACATTGATATGAAAATAGAATTAAACTTTACTAACTGCATATCTTAAAAACTTCTTACTTACTGATTTCAAAAGGTTAGATAATCCCTATAGATAAGGCAACGGTACGTACTTTGATTTAGATACTTGTAGTTGTTTTTCTTACTAATACTAGTAAAGTTCCATTCAATAACAATAGTTTTATTTTTATATTAGTTGATCGATAGAAATAGATAACACTTATTCCTCAGGCTTCGTTTCTTCTAACAAAATACAAACTACTGCTTGCGATTTCGACGCCACTTCGATAATGCTTCCCACCATCCCAACGCGCTGGTCAATAAGTCATCTGAATACACAGCCAACCCAGACGCGGCGGTTCGTTATAGGCGTCCGCGTAACGTCTTAATAGATCCCGACGATGATTTTACAACAAGGAACGCCGGTGTTCCAGTTAGAAATAGGGCAACACGGCATTCGAATCGCCTAACCCACCGGTGGTCCAGGCTAACGCGTCGTACGCATTCCTACTGAGTTTCTTGCTGGTTCTTTGGCAGTAGATGATCCTTCCACTAATGGTAGTTTCAATATTCGACGTCCTAAGCCGAGATCCGTACCCTCTCGGGTGCCCTTAGGTGCCCCTTGCCCATGTCGTATGTAGGAGTAGTTTAAGTTCCAGCTAGACGCCGTCAGCGCTAGGCTACAAAGTCCGGTGAAATAATTTGTCCATTTCGAAAAAAAAAAATGATTGCGATTTCGCTCCTGCAAAAGAAGAGACTCATACGCTCTTCTATAATTTGAAATAGTAACTCATTTAAGTTTCGTCATAATTACATAAATCGAATAGGAATGCATGGAGCAAAGACATACTCGTACCTAAATTTTTATTACCTACATTTATATTTTTGTTACACGCAGTACTGACTCTTTAAGAACAAGTATGAAGTAATAAATAATAAATTTAATAGCTTATAGGTCTTAACTAACTTTTGACAGTTCTGACTTCTGCCAATTTCTAAACTATGAAATATAACTCATAGGGCAATTACTTTTACTTCAACATAAAAACAACAAACCTAAGATTTTTTTTTAATATTGTTTTCAAAAAAAATTGAGAAATTGATTATTTTGTCACGTGTACTATTGTTGGTTTCAAGATGTTATCGTTAATTAAAAGTTGAATGAATGAAAAAATGAAGTGAATGCTAACATCTTCTTAATATCAAGTTTGACTGAAAAGAGTTTTAAATTCGTATATTCGGACATAACTTTGAATATAATGAACGAGTACAGGATATCTTAGTTAATTATTCCTAATCAAACCTAAAATGTAAAAGCGCATATATAATTTTTTCTTAGTGCCAGGAGCTTTAATTTATAATAATGTGATTCTTTAAAATCCTGAAAACCGAGATATCTCAGGAAGGACGGTTTTTAGAAATTTGAAAAAACTGATGTTTTTGACATTTAACCTTAGGACATGTGTGATCGATGGGGACTTTTGTGATTTAATCGAAAAAATGTTCCAAAGATCTATAACACTATTCAGCTCTATGCGAATTAATGTAAACTTACCACTTTAGTCTTCAATTTAGTCATCTCCTAGATAACGTCACCGTCACAGTTATTTCTGTCTCACAAATGTGGGCAATTAGCATTAACTAGACTTAATCAATATTTCTAAAGAACAAGCGATACAATATTATTCCATAAATATATTGTGTCAATATAAAAAAAACCAAACGATTTCTTGTGCACTATTCGTGTTACGGCAAATAAATATTTAAATTATACTTAAGTTTACTTACTCACAGTTAAACCTACGACTCGATTGACTCATCAATAGCTTGATGCTGGGAAATTGTGAGAAATTATTTAATATGGGAGGTATATAGCATTTTTGGGATATTAAAAACTAATAAAAGATGAGTATTCAGCAATTTTTTCTACAAAAATGACTTATTTTTTGTAAAAAAAATTGTCATGCTTTTGTTTCTGAAAATTTTATATCGACAACATTTTCATTTTAGAAAGGCGATCAAAAAAGTCCATGCACCGAACAACAACAATAGAATTAGCTTATGTTTCTTTGTATGGGTAGTTTGTCTACAATGTGTATTTAAAATTATTTTCCGCAGTACCATTTTATGGTAATTTTATCTCAAACTTAGTATTGTTTTCCTACGCAAAAAATCTGAAACATAATGCCTACAAGAAAATATATCTACACGTTCTAGTCGATTTGATTTGGAATTTTCCCATTGGCACTTTACGTATTTTAACCACCTTCATAATCGTTTTGCATATTTATTATCACTGTTTATAGGCGATATTTGATCACCCTATTACATTAGAAATTTACACACATATCCATGACATAAATACACTATTGTACGCACCAAATAAGAATTGAAAAGCGAGTAAATACATAATTTTTTGATCCACACCATAAATTGGCTTCAGCTTTTATCTTTTAAGATATTAATACTGTCCAAATTAATGCCATTCATTGCCACACCAATGACACAAACCATTTACCTACCATCATTAAAATACACCAACTGTTTCCTATAACCAATAACCATGTTCTTGACATCCAATTTCAGGTTCATCTCGCAATTTCTTGGCATTGAATGGGCTCCATACAGCATCCCTCGGGAGAGACGTCTCCAGACCCTGGCAGCCACCGGTTGGATCTGTCTGGTCATCTTCGGCGAACCCACCGCCGTCTTCCTGTACATTAAGTTGTTGTATTCAAGCTACTGGTGGCTGGCTTTGCTGTACGCTGTTTGGATGCTGTGGGATATTGAGAAACCTAATAAGGGAGGACGAATGTGAGTGCTACTGTTTATTTTTTAATGATAGAAGCATCACTTAAGGCTGTATTATGGCCATATAACAAAGGGTAATATTTGCCAATTTATGGGAAAAGGCAGCTTTGATATCTAATTTGTGCATGTGATGTTTTTAAAATTGTAACAAGCAATTCGGTCTGTATTTATAACTGATAAACAAGGTTAACTGCGTTTCTTTTGTTTGTCAAACTAGTTTCGTCTTGACCTAAATAATTGCAAAAACACTTACGCTATCTGTATAAGTGTAAGAAATATATAAGGCTAAAAATATAAGAAATGTTAACATTTTCTTAAATGTAGTAAAAATAGAAATCAAATTATTTATTAAGATAAGCTTTACAAGCTAGAATAACCGGTAAATAAAGTTTCACACAACGAACTTCAATTATTTATTCAGCGCTCACTAAATGTTCATTTAATAAGATTCAAATAATCCATATAAAATAATTTACAGGAAGAACTGGGTTCGTAACTGGGCCTGGTGGCGTTACTATCGTGACTACTTCCCTCTTAAGCTCGTCAAGACAACCGACTTGGATCCTTCCAGAAATTACTTATTCGCCTGCTTTCCCCACGGAGTAGTCTGCTCGGGAGCATTTGGATCCTTCGCGACAAATGCTTTAGACTTCCACAAGTTGTTCCCAGGCATGACTTACACTATGATCACGCTTGCCGGCCACTTTTTAGTGCCGTTCTTCAGAGACTTAATCCTTGCTCTTGGAGCTTGTTCGTCGGCTCCCGAAAGTCTCCTACATTTGTTAGACTTAAGGAACTATAAAGGGAAATGTGTAGCTCTAATTGTTGGAGGCGCCGCAGAAGCTTTGGATGCTCATCCCGGAGAGTACAAAATTAACCTTAGTAGGAGAAAGGGATTTGTTCGCGTCGCTATGGTTTCTGGGTGAGTTTAGGTTACGTTTTTAAATAAATTATATGAATAAACAAAATTTTCTTGACACTTTATGATCCACAGAACAAAGAATTAGACAAACTTTTTCTATTTCCTGTGGTATGAACCAAAAGTAGATGTTCAATTATTGGAATTAATGACTATATAGCTAACCATAAGAAACGCACAAACATACATCAACATCCATGACTCAGACTTAGGTAAACGTGATTGTTCATCACATTTGTATTTGTCAAAAATTTTAACCCGGTCAAAACTCCAATAAATGCATTGCACAATCCGTGCGTACAAGTAAACATGTTGTTATCGTCTAAAATTCATTACTAGCCATAATTTACACATTTTTTCTATATTACTTCGCGGTAACTGTAGTTTTATCAGGTAATTTTTCTAATCCTTGTTGATAAAGTAGTCGGTAAATAGTTGATTGAAATGAGTAACTAAGGTGAATTAAAATCGATGAATACCTGTAACAGCTTTTTGAATCTAATTGCTTTATAATGATGGGAATTATTTTCCTCCTATTAAGGGTGTTACCACACCAATAGATCGTCTGTCGATCGACGTCGACCCGTCGACGATCTACGGCAGAATAGTCAATGTCGATCGATGGTTGCTATGTCGACGTCGCGTCGACCAGCCGACGTCGATCGTCGGACGATCGATTGGTGTGGTAACATCCTTAGCCTTGTAATCCCTGTAGGCCATTGTATCATAAGAGGGACCTTATAATTTCCATAAATTTTTGCAATAAAATTACATTGTCTTACATGACATCTAAGTCTATATCTAATTCTCTTGAATAAAATCTCGTTTCAGAGCACCTCTCGTTCCTGTCTTCTCGTTTGGCGAGCCTGACATCTTCCGTCCTCTGCATAACCCTGAAGATAGCCTTTTGAGAAGATTCCAGGAGAAGGTAAAGAAGTGGACTGGAATTTCCCCCATGTTCCCCATTGGAAGGGGAGTGTTCCAGTACTCTTATGGAGTGGTGCCTCTACGCTCCCCTGTTACTACTGTTGGTAAGTAATTAGACGAAATCTAGATAGTTTCAAACACGTGTTAGTAGATTAGGTACTTATAACGGCTAGTTTAGGTACAATAATACTTCAATGAAATTTATAAGACATTAAGCTTGAGGTGTAAAGATTCGACGCATATTACCATTCCACACAAACACAGGGGTGTAGAACAAATCGCGTTTAGATTGTAACTTACTGTTTTTATTTTTGTCTTACAAACTTTACAGCTGAGCAGTGGTACGCACTAATCGTGAAGGTATAATTTTTTTTGCCTAATGGTCAAAGTACAATAGTTGGCTCCAATAACTCAAAATTTGAGTCGAACGGCGCGGCATAGCTATCGATGTTTTAACATCCGTTTTGACCGCCGCACCAGTCTCTGCTGCTCATAATACTTTTTATTTTATATATTTTTCCGTGTGCGATCGGCGCATACATCTCTTCGAGCCGGAAAGCAATTAGTTTGGTTAATTTGAATTATTTAGTCGCAGAACATTCCAGTCTTCTGGCAAACCACACTTAATTATTTTCTATTGGGGTAGATAGGAATAACTTTTTGGGCTAATTTAGATATAATTTCTCGGGTTTTTCGGTAGTACACAGTCAAACTGCACATATTTACATTCACAAGTTTAGTATTATATCTAACTATATATTTTCTCTCCTTATTCCCATATTATATTTATATCGTCACATTACATGTTAGGTATTCACACATGTAAGGAAAACTCCAAATAAAACACCTGTGATACTCAGTTAAAGTTATTTTTCTTTTAATTACTTTATTTACTTAATTAACCACCAGTTTGGAAAATACCCTCGTGGAGAAGAACTGGCAAGAGACTCCACGAGTATATTATTCTTAAGAAAATGATTGATTATAAATAAATACAATGTTTGCTCAAATCATTAGCTAAATTAATCAGTAAATTAGCTAATTAATCAGTACCGCTAAACACAAATATATTTCAGATCAACTCACATTCTCAAAATTTCCATTGAATATACTCACAAATACTGCTCCAAATATAGTTATATTCCAATCACAGTCACTTCAGCAACGCTTTTGAAACATTAAATCTTATATTGCAATTATCATCTCACTGTAAGTTATTGACCTAACTACCAAATTATCCACTTGAGTTTACAATTCAAATCCCTAGACATCTCCATCCCAAAAATTACCGTTCTCCCCACGTGTTAGATTTTTTTTCCACCAAACGATCTCCCTCCCTTTTTTACTTTACTTTCCGGTCAAATCATTACTTATATATATAAATAACGGAAATCATGACACACATATTTGCCGAATTTGGACTGTATTTTTGTCGGGCAATTTGTTTTAGAGAAATTATTTATAACTCTCATTAATAATTTTAATTTTAAAATAAGTCTAAGCTGTGTTCCGTAAAATATTTAATTTTCGTACATTTTGCATTTTTGTTGCTAAATTATTTTGCAAGTAGACTCAACAGTGGCTCCATTTTATCTTTTGGACTTCGCACATTTCTTTTCTTTAGTTGTGTAGACAAGTTTTGACGAGTTGGGATTCTTTGGGTTCGATACCAGATTTGAATATTTTTTCTTTTCAGGTTTTATTGACTTGTTTCTTATTGCAATTGTTATTGTTTATTGCAGTATAGTTTATTGATTTTTTGCTATAGGTTTGTGGCAAATAAATTTAGCGGGCGGGCGATAAGAAATAAGGTTGTTGTTTGTAATTGTTGCGGTATACGACACGTAAATAATTTTATATTTTATTTTTAATTGCGGTTGTTGTTATTGTTTTACTCGGTTTTGTCTAAGGGGACTACAGTGACTTATCTCGGTTTGCGGGAGCATTTTGGCTCCCTTTTTATTTATTTTTAAGGGACTTTTCTGTAGGTGATGATACAGGTTTAGCGGAATTTAAGGTACGGTTCGCGGATGTCGATAGTTTACCTGTGGAATTCACCTCTTTACATTTTGAGATTCAGTTGGATGAAGATGAAGATTTAGATACAACACAACATGAGGATAAGTTCATGAAGTATGACAAAATATATTACGATATTAAGCGAAGGTATTCAGAGTTGTTTTCTATTAATTAAATAATAAGGTGAAATCGTTCGCAGGTACTGGCGGAGATTTTAAATCCAATATCAGTTTGCCGCGGTTGCATTAACCTACATTTTCTGGGAAGATAGAAGAATTTATTTCTTTTATGGAATTATTTGATTCGATGGTTGGATGCGACTGTAGCTTAAGTAATACTTAGAAATTATTTTATTATTTTGGATCGGTTACCGGTAAGGTTAAGTCGTTAATACAGCCTTTGAGTATTACGGAAAAGATTTGTTCTGTTGCACTTGAGTTGTTAAATAACAGGTATAGAAATAAAAGATTGTTGATCGATAAATTAATGTATACAATACCGAATTATCCAGATTGCATATAAAATAAAATAAAATTTACCACTCCTTTTATTTTATGCGAGTGAAGCCTCGAGCAATAGCTAGTTTGACATATACGCTATTTAGATAAACTGAGTATTTTCCTTGAGAGATCATTTTCTTTAGAATAATTATAGAACAAATATAACCCTAAAACAAAAATAACATTATATAACGCCCTCGTGCGGAGTGGATTGGAATACTGTAGTGTGGTTTGGAATCCACACTATGACGTTTAAAAAGCTTGAGCGAATTCAAAAAAGATTACCGTGGCACTCAACGTACAACTACAATTTAGCAAAAAAGCTACCTCACTACAATGACAGGTTGACTTATTTTAAAATGAACTCCCTAAAAGTCGACGTAGCATGCTAGACTCTCTATTTCTCTTTAATATGAATGGCTTCATTGACAGTCCACATTTACTATTACGGATAAACATTAAAGTTCCTTTTTAATTCACATAAATGCCATTGTCCGGGACTCCCTTTATCGACTTAAGATGCTGTACAAGATAAGGGATTTCATTAGTGTTAAAATTAGGGTTATGTTGTGTGAGTCACTCATTTTATCCAAATTAAATTATATAGCTATCGTTTTTGGGCCTAGACTTCACAAAAAACATATGAAACTCTTGCAACGTGTTCTAAACGCCTGTGCTCGGTTCTGCCTAAATATCCCTGAATTTGCAAAAATCACTTCCGTGATACTGGTGGCATTTTCCTTGATAGTTCTTGGTTTTTATTTTTTATTCGATTTTATTTGTTATATAATATCTTCCTCATTCTTCCGTTGTATATTGGAACTTTTACTGAAAAATATAGTTACTTTGTTTTTAACTACAAACTTATTATTATACTATTCATATTTCAGTTGGAGAACCATTTGAAGTAAAGAAAAACCTGGATCCGACACCAGAAGAAGTTGACGTCGTGCATGCCGAATTTACAAAAAGACTTATCAAACTGTTTGAATCGGAAAAGTCTAAATACTTGAAAAACCATGAAAACATAAAGTTACAACTTTCATAGGTCTAAATAAGCCAGTTGAAGTATTAAAACCACTTATCAAACATAGTGAGAGTAGGTATTCTTTTATCATTTATTTTTGATCAGTAAAGTAAGGTTAATTGTATGATTTAAGGAAGATTCCGTACCTCATAATATCAATTATATTATAGACCAATAAAGTGTATTTAAAACGGATAATCCGTTCTGCTTCAGCACTCATATGCGACACGTATTTGCTATTTACAATACCTTAGTTAGTAAAAGTATTACTTCTAGTAATAAAATACCACTTTTAATGAATCCATAGTTCGACTTATTTATGTCATACCAAAAATACCTTATTATATCTTACACCGGAAATCAAATATAAGATATTATTTAAAGGTTTGTTTCAGTGTACTTTTTCCATAGCTTGTAATTACTTGATTTGCTCAATCAAAATGTACCTAATCCTTGATAAAAGTAGGTATCTAATCGCTATTGCATAGTATGTTGCAATATATTTTGATAATATATAGTCGCAAATTACAATTCTATTTGAAATTAATAACATTTTTATATTGCTCAAAAATCAAAAAAGTATCTATCATCATGTACTATCATGTACTAGTACTAGTATTAGCATGTACCTACAAAAAATCGTTACTTGCCTTTTTAAATACCTTTAAAGGTTTGATTCTTTAAAATTGCCGCCTTTTGCCTCTTTGCTTAGTTATCAACCTTTGAAGCGCATTTTTAAATTATTTTATGTGAAAAAGAAGATGTCTGTATGTGTTTAAAATAAGTCATTTGTGAAAGGAGATAGTGGTCTATTTTAAGCATCACATGTGGGCTCCAAGTGCCTCACAGAAGCATTTAAAATAGATTTACGTCGATCGTGAAATCTATACAAATCGCATGGGGAATTCTTTGTTTAGATTTAAAAATGTCTATTTTTTTGTAATGGTTTAGGTTGTTTTCCATGTTTAAAAAAATCTTTATTGCTTGTTTATAATCATGATTATACATTTTTGAAGTGATTTGGAGTATTTTTGTTACGTTTGAGAAACATAAAATACTATAATGGAGTCAGATAAGATAACTAAAGTACATTTTGGGTCAAACAATGTCTTTAGATAAGTTAATTAAGATATTATTTATGAGTTTATATCATGTGGGAGACTGATTTTGTTACGATATAATAATGCAGATTCATATTTTTTATGTATATAATATATAATAAATGTTTTTATTAAATTAAATATGTTTCAATTATATATTGAATTGAAAGTACCTTATTTAATACTAACTTCTATAAGAGCATAGTGCTGAGGGTGTTATAAGATACTTCGTGCGAATCCTTTTCCGGTCATCCAAGAGTCAAATGTGATAAGAAAAACTTTTGTGTTCATCCTTGTTTATAAATGACACATCGACGGCCTATTTGGTATGGAGGTAAGTAGCCTTGCCTTCCATGCCAGAGATCCCGGGTTCGAATCCTGGTAGGAGTAGATATTATATTATATTTGCTCTCTAGTCATGGATGTGTATGTATGTTTATTTAAGTTTATTTCTAATATTAAAAAAAATATATGTGTGTTTATATATTTCTTAAGTTTATTTATCCGTTATCTAGTATCCATAACACAAGTTCTTAATGATACTTAATTTGGGCTAGATAATGTGGTGAATTATGAAGGCCGCAGGACTTGGAGAGTTTTAACAAAGTTTAATTTGGCAAATACGTTTAATCACAATTAATTAAAAATTACAATATTGAAGATTACTACTAAACAAGTGACAATTCACCGATGTGAGGTTAAAAAGTGATTTATATTTAAGTCGAATATTTAATGAAGCCCGGGTTTTCATCAGCATTTCCTGTTTACTGCAAAAGCAACTAGGTCGATGCAGCGTCGGCGGCAGCAGCGGCGGCGGCGGCGATGACCTCTCGCTGTGGCGGCACGTGTCAGCACTTAGGCAAATCTTAATGAGTAATATGCCCATGTGGTAGGCATATAACACCTCCCCCCGCAGATCGGCGACTATTTGCGAAGTTCCTTCGAAAATTTCGATGATAACTCATTGGGATGAATTTTGATGTTTTTAGAGATGTTCCTTTTCTTAGGCTGCACTTCTGAGTGTGTTTCAGTAGTTGGAGTATTTTCAGCTGTAGCTCCATCGGTATCCCAGTGCAATTTGATGTACAACCTCCTGACAATAAATCCAATAGCGAGTGCGGTTGCACTTAATATTAAAGTGTAGATAGGAATAGTTGTGTGGTAGATCGAACTATTTGAGATTTCGTTGATTACAACTGGCGTCTGTAGTGCTATTTTTGCATTACTGGCATGAAGGTTTTCCAGGTTGATAGAGTTAAGGCGAATCTGCGTCTGATGATGAGACATATTTTCTGAAAATGTGGCGATATTCATGATATGGAGTGCGTGGCCCTCAATGCGCTCGTTGCTGTTATTGATGGTGAATTCAGGTGACTGCAGGGAGCAACCTTGAGGAATAATAACTAGGTAGCTACCTCGTAGGATTCTGTACTGCTCTGCACCGCAAGATAATTTGATTTTCGTAGGATGGGGAAAGCTGATAGTACAATGGCGACTGTCGAGCTGCTCCATGGCTTCTCCTGATAGGGTGACTGGTGTGAGTTTGCAGGATGTGGAGATACGTTCTTCGGAGATAAGCTGTTCCACACAATCTGGATGGTGATGCATGCTGTGACTTGGGCTTCTGTTGCAGAGGTACTGGGAACTGAGCTTAGGGCAACATGTTTCGAAGTACATTGAATCAGACTCATGAATTGCAATGAAAGGGGAACTAGGTACAAGAGTGAGATTATTCTTGTTAGGGAGAATGGATAGCTTGTACAAAATATATCTTTTTGAAATTATTATGGGTATTTTAAAGGCTATAACTACCTTATTACCTACATAATACGATCCTAGTTTAATTATTCCATAGTATTCTCTAATATCTATTTCTAGGGTATTCCCCTTTAGATATAAAACTTTTAACCTATCTAACATGTTACCTAATAGATTTAAACTAAGCGTAGAATGCCGTGTACTTGATGTACGTACAGCTCCTAATAATATGTCTAATTTAACTAATTCATCGACCAATTCATCTATGTTATCGTTTAAAATTAAAAGATATTGTGCCATATGGGCATACTTAATTAATGATGATTCTCTTTCAGCGTCACTGTTAAGAATTAAATTGAAAGCTGAGCTGATTTTTTGTTGATTATTAATTATATTTTCTATAATTTCAGAATGGCGTAGCAGCCATTCTTTACTCAAGCTTATATGCGTGTTTATTTCAGATTCTAAGTTATGCTGACTTTTTTGTAATAAATTGATGGCGTTATCATACTTAATTGCGTCTGTGTAATCTAGATTACCGGAAATACTTTTGATAATAGACCCTAGGCCGTCAATGAGTTCTCTTTTTGTACGAGAAGGTTCAAAACTATTTAACTGATCTAAGACTTTTGTTAGCATATATTCTAAGTAATTCAGATGTGGTTGATAAAGTGATAAAGTTTTATTATTAAGTTGAGGTCTAAAATCTGCAATTTGAGATTTAACTAAGTTTATTTTAGAATGGATATCACTGAGTTCAATATATTGAAGGAAATAATGATAATGGGAAATAATATTGGCAGGGCCTAGGTAAAAGGGAAGAAAAGTCCGAGTCCGTCATCTAAGCTTTCAAGTTTTATCTCCTCCGCGTGGGTTACTATTGCCAGTACAGTCAAAAGAAGAATCCTGCAACAAAGTCGTATCTTTAGGGAGTCTCTTGAGTCGGGATTTCGTTAAAGGTCCTCTTTTCTTTTTAGTGTAAATGTGAATAGGTAAGTCAGCTAAAACGGTGTCCTTAGTGTAACGTGGTGCTAGTTTCTGTCTACTTGCTAATGGGTTTTTAATAAAAATTTGTTGGTCAGGTAAGTACTCTATTTCAGGTTCTCGGTCCTTATTCCTGCTTTCGATCAACTGAGTACGATTGTGTAATGCTGTTTCGTTAATTAAGTCATAAACCTGGGTCATACGTGTTTAATGGTCTTGGGCATATTGTTGGAGTAAGTGTTATGTAAGGTCAATATCTATAGGGTCTCGTGGGTCAAAATGTCCGGTTATTAAGTCAAGAGGTCTGCATTTCGTGAAGCTGTGTATGGAACTATTGTACGCTAATATTGCGTAAGGCATTAAATTAACAGGTGGTTCATTATTTTTTTCTATTTTAAGTATTCTAAGATGTTCTAAAATGGTGGAGTGGAATCTTTCCACTATTCCATTATCATTAGGTGTATTTTATGTAATCTAACAAATTCTAAAAATAATTGATTAGTAAACTCGGGTCCTTGATCGGTTACAACTGTTAAAGGGACGCCATGGTGGGTACAAAATCTTAAAAGTGCCTGGACTACGCTTAGGGCGGTCCCATCTCTTAGAAAGTAAGCTTGAGCATACTTTGAGTAAGCATCAACTAGTGTTAAGTATTTCTCATTCTGAACAGTAAAAAGGTCTAAGTGTAAAATTTCGAATGGTTTTGAAGGGGGTGGTACAACACAAAATTTTTGTTTAATAGGAGAACGATCATATTTAGCTTGACCACAGATGTTACATTCATTTATATATTTTGCTATAGAGTCTTTCATTCTAGGCTAATAGTATCTTTTTGATAAGGATAGGTACGTTTCATTGATGCCACGATGATTAGTTTTCCCTTCGTAATAATTTTGGATTATTGCTTGTTGACGTAAGTAGTCCTTAACATTTTCATATTCAACTTTGGTTAAAACGATATTCTAGAGTTTGGTTCTTTAAGGTTCATAACCCACTGTAAGGGTCGATGGTCAGTTAAGATTTTAAATTTAGGTTCGAACAGATAAGGGCAGAAGTATTTGGTCGCCCATACTATAGCTAAAAGCTCTTTTTCAATAGTGCTATAGTTAAGTTCGCTATCGTTTAAATTCCGAGATGCATAAGCTATGGGCTTATCGGATCCCACAGGTCCTTGAGATAGTACTGCTCCAATAGCAACGTTAGATGCGTTTGTTGTTAATAAAAATTCTTTGTCAAAATTAGGATATTGTAATATAGGGTCATTGGTCAACAAAGTCTTGCACTTTTCAAAGCAGTTAGTAAAGTCATAGTCATTTAAATTTATCTTTGATCCTTTCTTTAAACCGTTGGTCATAGGTTTAGTAATTTTGGCAAAATCTGGAATAAATTTGTGATAATACCCCAGTAGTCCTAAAAATCGTTTAATTTCAGTAGCTGTTCTAGGTAAAGGAAATTTTTGTATAGCAGATATCTTATCAGGATTAGGTTTTATACCGTCTTTACTAATGACGTGTCCTAAGTAAGCAGTTTCAAGTTTTAAAAATTCGGATTTTTCCATTTGATAAAAATTTGATTCTCTAAGTCTATGGAATATTTTCTCTAAATTAACCATATGTTCTTGTAATGACGTACTAAACACTATTATGTCATCTACATACACTAAACATATGACGTTCTGGAGGTCTTTTAGCACGTTATCCATTACCCTTTGAAAGGTAGATGGCGAGTTCTTTAACCCCATGGGCATACGGAGGAATTCATAATGACCATGTTCGACGTTGAATGCGTTCTTAGGGATGTCGTTAGGGTCCATTTCTACTTGGTAAAAGCCGCTGGTGAGGTCTAGGGTAGTAAAATAATGACAGTTCCTAAGTTTATCTAAGACGTCGTTAATGTTTGGGATAGGATATTTGTCATCTATAGTTTTTTCATTAAGTTACCTAAAGTCTACAACTATACGCCATTTGGTTTTACCGGACGCGTCGGATTTCTTTGGAACTACCCAGATAGGAGCGCTCCATGCGGACTCCGAAGGGCGGATATTCCCTTGTTCCAGCATCTTAGAAATTTGATCTCGAACCTCTTGCCTGTGAACGTACGGGTACCGATAACTTTCTGTATACGTCGGGATTTCATCCGCAGTTCTTATTTTATGTTTTATCTTATTGGTAAACGTAAGAGGTTCCCGTCTAAGTAGAAAATATACCGCTTACACAAACTAACTAAATTGACTTTTTCTTCTTCATTAAGATGTTCAGTACGAAGTCGCGATAGGACTTTATCAACACGGTCGCGTTCACGTTCGGTGCGCGTGCACTCAATTTTATAAGTCTCAGCGGTTGCTGCACGATCTAACGAAAAAATTATGTCATTGCAAGTTGGGCTTTGCACCTCGATAATACCGCGGCTGTTACGAACAGTTAAGCATTTGTTGATTACGCAATGACTTAACGTTTGCTGCGGGACAAATACTTCACTGTCAGGTGCATTGATGGGTATTCTAAGGAGTTTACTTGAATTAGCAGAAATAATTGTTTCGTACAGGTTGACGTTCCGTGAATCGTACATTTCTATGGGATTAGTAGCTGTTTAGTCATTAAGGTGTTATTTTCAGGTCTATCTTTGCCTCCCATTTAGTCAACAAGTCAAGTCCTATTATTCCGTCAAAGTAGGTATGGAAGTCGTAGACAAATAATTTCAAAGAGTCAGAGTCATTGATTTCTCTAAAGCATGGTATGCTTATGGAGTAATCGTTCTTTGTCGTCGCGTGAACGTTAGTCACTTCAAAGGGGTCATATTTAAGCGGGAAATTTGAATAAAATTTTTGAACTGCTGTGGGACGTATAAAAGACTGGTTCGCGCCTGTATCGATCAAAAGTTTAAGTGGTGGCTGAGCTGTTTGTAAGAAAGGTAATTGTCTTTGCGTCTGAAAATTAACTTCTATTTTGGTCTTTCTGAACGGGTAGGTTTCTGAAAATTTTTATCTGAGGGTACGTTTTCATTGCTCATCTCAGATTGGGGGTCAGAACAGTCTATCTCCTCCACTTTGGGTGCGTCCTGATTATAGTCATAGTCTGGAAGTTCGTAGTCATCGTTAGGGTAATAGTAGTCAGGATAATAATAATCGTAATAATCAGTGCAATGCGGTTCGTAATAGTCATTGAATTGGTTAAGATTAAGTTCCCTAGACTTAAAATAATTAGACGGGGGATGGTTCCCGTGCTTGGACCAATGTGCTTGCAGAGGTGCGGGTCTAGAAACGAAGTGGCTAACTCCGCTCATGGGTTTAGGCTGTTGAGCCATATGAAAACCTTGCGGTTGGTTACGTTGTGGTACCCTAAACACATTACTTTGAGGGTTGTATCCCGGAAGGGGTGCCCTGAACATCATTTGAGTCCTCAAAGGTCCCGGGTTCGCATTCGGTTTCCATTGTTGCATAGGTCTTTGTGGCAACTGAATTGGATTTGGATATGGACGAGAAGGTCCAGGCGTGGGCATTATATAAGGTTGTTTAAAATTTGGAAACGTTATCGGAGGGTTGTAACTATTTCTTGGTGGTGGAGTTTGCAACTGCGAATTAATTTTACGTTCTGAAAAATTTTCGTTGCGATGTTGTAAATATAAGGTGTTTATTTCTTCGTGAACAAACTCCAGTGCCTTTTTAATAGTGTCAGGCCTCATACATCTTATTCTAGACCAAAGTGGGTCTTTGAGACCTCTAACATAAGCTTGTAGAGTAAATTTTTTATATAACTGCCTTTTTGCTTAATTTTACTTTCAACGGATTCGTGCAAGCTAACATAAGTCATTATTGTACTAAATAAGTTTTGGCAAGATTCGTAAAATTCTTGGGGTGTACCTGAGCCTTGGGTTAATAAAGCCAGATCGTTATACAAAGAGGTCTCATCGCGCTGATCTGCGAAGTTGTTAATCAAAGCATTTTTAATACCGCTCCAGCTGTCTGGAATTCCATTTGAATTTATCAGACGGGTGGCAGGTCCCGTGACCTTGTTTAAGATACCACTAATTAAAGCTAACCTTGCTAAGGCAGTGGGTTCCGAACCCAGTAACCCATCAACTATCTCGTCACATAACTTATACAAAGCGAGTAAGTACGTTAGGGTTCCCGTCAAACTCAGGAACCAGGCGGAGAGCCTTAAAAATTTGTTCTAAGTCTGCCATATCGTAATTAATAGATAAATCAGATGTTTCAGAACTAAGTGATAAATCCCTATTCAAATCTAACCTATTGTTTCTAGATGTCATAAAAGATATAAAAAGTAACTAAAAATTATCAAAATGCGTAAAATAATTTTTTTTTATACCTAGTATTCTAAGAGTTCCTATTTCTTTTAGAAATAAGGAATATAACTTATTATCTAAGGAAGAATAAGTAAAATCTAGATTTTGTAGAAATTACCTAAGTATAACATAAAACTACTTATCTAAAATTCACGAATTTCAAGATAGAAAAATCGTTTATGCACTTTAAAAATCACTTAGATAAAAAGAGAGAATCGAGAAAAAAATATCACACAGTAAAATTACACAGTAAAATCACAAAAATAAAAGGATATAAAAATAGGAAAGGACGCAACTCATGAGCAATTCAAGGGGCACTTACTGAAACATATTCGCCGTCAGCATCAATGTCCGGATGCAACTCTGCTCCTGTGGTCCTTCCGTAGATTCGGATCTCGTTTAGGGGTTGAAACCTCCTCGGGCCGGGACGCTCCTCTGGACTTTGTTATCTAAGTTTGTTATCGTAATTATAAAATCTATTTTATACGAATTGTAAAATGTTTTATGTTTAAGACGTATGAAACAAACCGTTTTATGTTGTGTTTGCCTGTAACTGGGGCTGCATTGAATTTTGATTGTTGACCTCGCCTTGCATTGTACGTGTACGCCTTGTTGGCAAACCTAAAGATAGGGTAATTCGAGGATTGACGGCCATAATTTTTTCAGTTGACGATTGCTGGAATTCAGTATAAAATAAAATAACTTTATATATTGTTTCTAATAAAATATTTATTACTAATTAACATGAACACATTGTTTTCATCAGTCTTTAAAAATATTGTCACTATATTTTTTTTTATTTTAGTTTGGAATGGCCATCTCTGCTAATATAATCAATGTGAGATGGCCATAGTATTAGAGCTAAGATGGCCATATGATTGTGAGATGGCCATGGGAGCAAAATTAACATTTTTTAATAATTATGTCGTAATTTTTGTCCTTTTTTCTTTCCCATTACCTCTGCGTGCGTCTATTTTCAATCTACAACCACATGGGTGACATTTATCATTATATTCAGTGCAATTTTCATGTACCCACCGCTTACATCTTATACACTGGATCAAATCTTCTGTAAGTTCCGTTTTATAATAATTGTCGCCACACAGGTGAAGGACCCATGGCACCTTTTATGAAGTTTTGGGTCTTCAAGCGCCGTTCAAGTGTTTTTCGTGGCACGCCGTATTGCAGACTTGCTTGCCGAGCTGAGACATTTCTGGTAAGAACAGCTTCAACCACTTCTACGAGATCTTGTTGGCTCCACTTGCCACGATCATTACATTTGCGAACGTACTGGTTAGGCATCTGAAACACCAAAAATTCTTTCAATTTAACAGTGAAACCTCTTCGCATAAACTGGCCATCTCACCTTAATATTTATAGGCAATCACTCCTAAAATATTTTTTTTTCAAAATCTCCTGTTTTTTGCTTTCAAGTAAACAATCTGTGACAAGTTTTGAGGTTTCGATACAAGGTAAAACATGTGCTTTACGTTTTAGTTTCAATTACGGCAAAAAACAGGAAACTTAATTCGACAACCGTATTATCACTGATTTCTACAAAAATTTTACCAGTATGAATTTACTCACTTTTCATCGTTTTTGCGCTCCGGGTTATCAACAAAGTGTCATAAAGTAGATGCGACCGAAATGACGCGATACCGTGCAGCTGTCTTTTAGTAAAACTTTAAAAAAAAAATTCTGCGTGAAAGTAGTATAGGTAGGTAATACTCAATTAGTTTGGTCCTGAGCGAAAGCACATTGTCATAATTATCACCGATTGCCTAGTATGGGTAATCAATTAGAGGTTATCTTTTCTGTAATTAAGGACCTTAATAATAAGGTGATAAGGTCTCATAATAGCAACTGTCCCAAACATATTTTTTTTTAACGGAACACATTTTTCATAAATATTAAAATAAATATATTTCGTCGCTTCATTCTTCAGATAGTATATTATTAAACAGGTAGTCCTTTTAAGGTACTAGGTAACTTCGCACAGTTGTAGAGTATGTCATTAGACTTATTCAAAAAACTTTCCGTCTTTTTACTTGATCAATCCCGGTCCCGGCAAGTCTTCATTCTTTTTTCGTGCGTGGAAACAAGCACACTTCTTATACCAACCAGTAACTTAACAGTTTAATATTAAATAAGTTGTACTAAAAGTGAACTAAAAGTTTGAAAATTTGAACAAAAAATACAAAATAAACGAAATCGACTCGTTATTTCTTCCGATGAGGTAAGCCATTTTATGTTTTTTCATAAGTGATCGCGGGTATTTATAAACCTTAAATTTCGCTTTATCAAAAAAAAAAGATGCAGAAAACACGTGTTATCTATAATAGATATATCACGTTATCCGCATAAATTCCTGGTAGTCCTCTATCTGATGTTTTTTTATTATAAACAAAAATTTCGCTTTGTCGAAAAGATGCAGAAAATACGTGTGATTTATAATAGATAAATCACGTTATCCGCATAAATTACTAGTAGTCTTCTACCTGATGTTTATTATTTTAAACTATAATTTCGCTTTGTCGAAAAGTTGCAAAAAATACGTGTTATCTATAATAGATATATCATGTTATCCGCATAAATTACTGGTAGTCTTCTACCTGATGTTTATTATTATAAACTATTATTTCGCTTTGTCGAAATGATGCAGAAAACACGTGTTATCTATAATAGATATATCATGTTTTCTGCATGCATTCCTCGTAGTCTTCTACCTGATGTTTATTATTAAAAACTAAAATTTCGCTTTGTCGAAAAGATGCAAAAAATACGTGTAATCTATAATAGATATATCACGCTATCTGCAAAAATTCCTGGTAGTCTTCTACCTGATGTTTATTATTTTAAACTATAAATTCGCTTTGTCGAAAAGATGCAGAAAATACGTGTAGTCTATAATAGATATATCACGCTATCTGCAAAAAATTCTGGTAGTCTTCTACCTGATGTTTATTATTAAAAACTAAAATATCGCTTAGTTGAAAAGTTGCAGAAAATACGTGTAATCTATAATAGATATATCAGGTTATCCGCATAAATTACTGGTAGTCTTCTACCTGTTGTTTCTTATTCCGATTAATGCTATATAGTACTCGTATTGTTATTTTTGACTTTTTTTTGTCAATAATGTTTATATATTTTAATACGAATACAGAAAATGAGTGTAGTCTAAAAGAGATTCAACATGATATCTGTATTACGTAATATTCTATTATTGCTATTCTTTTTTCAAATCTGAAAGTCGTCATTAAAATTATTTAAATATAATGATGAACCCAGTGGACGAATCTTTGGCTAGCCATTTCGGTTACCGCAATACCTGAGTCCTCTATGTAGACGCTCCCTTATCTGTAACCGTCGACCTCCGAGAATGAACCGGGCCAGTCGGGAGAATTATTTCTGACATGGATCCAGAGATTCTTTCTAACCTCGGGACTAGATTCTTTCTAAACTTCTTTACTTCTTGAAAAAGGCGATAATAAAATGTAAAAAAATAATAATAACAGTAATAATATTAAAAAAGTACACCGAAGCTATCTAAGTACTCCCCAACATCGGCAATGGGACTTGTCGATAAATTACATATGTGAACTAAGGGTACTTAAATTAAATATGTGAACTAAGGGTTCTACAATAAGGTGTCTAATTTGTTTGACCAGGCCTCCATTAAAACGATCCAGACCTGGAGCACTGTCTTCTTTTAAGGTCTTTATAAGTGAATCTACTTCATGTATATTAGTCGGGGTCAAATATAACGAGTCTGTCGGGGAGTCATAGAGCTTAATTATCGAGGTGCAATTCGGTTTCGGACCTTTTAACTTTTGAGAGAGTCTTAGCTGCTAAATCTTTCCCAACAGATGTGAAAACATTATTAATAATATCCAATGACTCTATTGGATTAGGTCTGATGGATGTTAATACACTAACATCATTAGCTTTACGTGAAATGTTGCAGATATTCTTAACACAAAGTCTTTTTGAGTTGTTTTTGTTTTGCGTTATTAGTTTATTAAAATGTTCGTATTTACTCTGTGTTGAAGTTCATTAAGAAAATTCCGGTATCGTTTATAAGTTGTTACGATAATCTGATCATTAGGATATTTCTTAGCTTTCAAGTGTAGTTTATCGCGGTTCCTTTGGCAGCGTAATTGGCCTGGAGTAATCCAAGGTTTGATGTTGTAACGAGATTTACTATAAGAAATAATCTTTGAGTTTGAATCAAGAGCAGTTTGTAATATATTGGAAAAGTTATTGACGCATATATTGACATCTTTACAATCTAAAACAGTGGTCCAGTCAGCAATGGTCAAATAGGAGATCAAGCCTGGAATATCCATCTTATGACGAGCCTGTTTTTTGAAGGCCTGGTATGACATGAAGTTCATATACCTGCTATAGCAATGTCATGGTCAATTATATTACTTTGACAGACCAAACCCACGGTTGTATTAGTCGGGTACTTCATGTAAATGTGGTCTAGGCATGACTTGTTTTCGTGTTGGCTGGGTTATCGCCGGTAACAGTTTGTGTGAGGCCAAGAGACACATGTAGTCAGTTAGTTGCTCTCCAGGATTTTTATTCAGTATATCTAAGTTAGTGTCACCAATAAGTATGATAGATTTTAAATCTTTATATCCAAGGAGGTTAAAAAATTATCAGTATTTTTAAATGACGGGGAGCGATATATTCCAAAAATTTTCATGTCTTTCACCGTGATTTCTAAATAGTTACATTCTTCGTAAAATGGTTCGGACATTCTGTGATTTATAGTATTTTTAATGTAAGCAGTTACACCGCTGGATTTATTTGTACTAATGCTAGTGAGGTAGGAAGAGTAACCGTGAATTTCTGGGACATTGGTGTCGTCATTAAGCCAGCATTCTGTAAGTACAATTATATCAAAATTTGTGTCAAATCTATTAAGTGTGATTAGGAAATCATCAAAATTACAATAAATACTACGAATATTTAAAGTAAGGATCTTAAAGTCTGCAGTCAGAAAAGTGGAACAGGATTCTGGACTCCCAAGTGTGAGGCATTTTGTGGAGAGAATATTATCAATTTATAAATGGGCATCGAACATTTTTTAAATTTGTATCGAAGATATTAACAACCTTCACTTGAGAGTCCAAAATATTTAAAGACATGCTGAGTAAAATTGGTGTGTGGCATTGTTTTAGGTAGAGTGTGTGGTGGAGTGTCTGATGGAGTTATTTGAGATCTTGGATGACCGGTATGTGGAGTTGTGTTTTGTACTGTGATAAAGTGTGTTGTGAAGTTATTTGAGATACAAAAATATTTTTTATCAAATAAAAAGTAAAATAAAAAAGTATATAGGAAATAAATGGAAAGTATGCATTATAATATGGAGTTAAATAATGTTGTTTAGATACTTGTGGAGCTAGATGATGCAAGGCCGGTATGTTTTTCCAGGTCTTCAAAGGCTTTGAATGCGAACTGGAGATTTGTTTTCGTTTTGGCGAATATATATGGAGCCATTTCGAATCCAGCAGAATTGAAAGTTATGATTTTTTGACCAAAGTCTGGCCTCTCGAAACAACATCCTATTTTTTCGAGTGAGGCACTCGTTCACATAAATAGAAGTATGTGGGCCATCTGTGATTCCTTCCGTCGTTAGATTCTTGTTTGACTTACTAGCCTTGATTATTTCAGTTCGTTTTTCGCGGCGCAATAATTTCAGACGGATGGCTTGGGGTTTTGTAGCTATGTTTGTCTTACTATTTTGAGATGGTTGATGGTTTGGGTCTTGTTCTAGTTATGTCAGATTCAATTAAGTTCACTCCTAGTTTTTAAGACGTAGTAATAACAATATTAGTTAAGTTTTCTGAGTGAATTTCTGGAATACCAACTATTTCAAGCTCGTCGTTGATTGAGTTTTATTCTTGGAAATCAATATCACGCTGACATTGTACAATGTTGCATTTTAAAGTTGAAATCTCTCGATGAGCGTTGTCCAGCTTTTTCTTGTAGTCGCTTAAAGTTTCATTTAAAATAGTTGATAATGACTGTACCTGAACGTGGAGATCTGCAAATTCTTGGCGGAAAGTCTTAATTTCCGATACAACTTCTCTCATTTTTTTAATTTCCAGCAGAATATCAGAAAAACAAACGTTGTTTTTGCTAACAGGGTACGTTAATTTTACCTTTGATCCTCTGGTTATACTGACATTCTCTTTGTCAGCAGTTGCTGATCTCACGGGTGTCACTCGAGCTGTCACTCTTAGGACGAGAACAAGTGCAGGAAGGGCACATCCATTTTTCTATAAATTTCCGAGAAAATTTATTCCATTCACCTTTTTTCAAAGACACAGAAGGTCATATATTTTTTACACTTAATGCATTCCATATAATCTGTATTAAGTACATTATTTCCACAAGCATTACAAATAGCCATTCTCAGTAGACCACACAACGACTTTTGAGTTAAAATGTTGGGTTGAAAACCACGCGACGTCTACGGGGTTAAATGAATGACGGCTCGAGGTACGGGGTTAGTGAACTTATCGCGTCGATGTCGGTTACTCTGCGACACCTCGCAAAAATATTATACTATAAAAATATATTTTTAGTTATTTTTCCGGAGTTATTAGTCGGATTTTGAAACTGTTTATAGCACTGTGAAGTCACTTTTTTAGTCTATGAATTAATGTATGATGCACCTTAAAATTGACGCAATTAAGCACTTTTAACTATTTAAAATCAGAGCGAATCGTTAACGCGTCTTTACTGTACCGATTCGCGGTCGTCACTCTCAACTCTTATATCCTGTTTCTGTCTGTAAATTACACTCGGGGGTATTTTTTTATTTAACAGCGGGGTTATCAGGTACTGTGCCGTATCGTGGTCGGAAAGGTTTAATTGGAGTGTACCTCCTTCAGCCTCGGGGTTGTTACTAATTATTTGTCTAATTATTTGTTTGTAATTATTTGTTACTCTGGGCAAGCGTTTTTCCTAGTAGCCTGCCTTATGTGGGTATTAAAATTATATGAGTTTATTATTCTTACATATTCTTTAGAAACATCGATATTTTTTAGTATATCAATATTAAAATCACTCGATATTATTATTTGTCGATTTCTTTTTTTCGTAATATTTGGAGTAACTTTTTTAATCTGTTTAAAAAAAGATAGGGATTACTATGAGGTATTTTGAAATACAGGTTATTAAATATTTATATTCAGGAATGTCAATACTGCAAGATTCAAATAGGAAGTCGGAACTAAATTCATTCAAAAAGTCAAGGTTTTTATAATTAATATAGTTTTTACAGAAAATTCACGTTCCGCCACGATCATCTTTTTTATTCCTAGTATAGCAGTAGGCCATTTCATAACCAGGAAAATTAATATTAGATTTATGACCTGATTTGATAAAAGTTTCTAAAAAGCACAAAATGTCAAAATACCAATTCAAATCTGTTAATTTTGCTAGTTCAATTTGTATGTTTGCTTATTTATTAACTAAACCGGCTATATTTTGGTGTTAAAGTGTAATATAATTGTTGTTTATGTTGTTATTTACAAAAAAAAAATTTTTTGCCGGAGATGTAGAGGAAATTTGTTGAGTAGTTATTTGTGTTTTTGATGTATGTGATATATGATTTACATTTTTTTTTCGTAATATTTCAAATAAGTAAGGAATGGTTGTCTGTCTCAATTGATTCTTCGATTTTTTTTCTACTTCAAAGCTTTTTTTTAATACTTGCAAGCCTCTATTTTTAGTAAAACCTTGTAAATAAATAATATAATTTATTTACCGTAATAAATATTGTCTATAATATAATTAATTTTTTTATAATAAAATACGTTTATGTTGTTATTCTTAATATGAAATCTAGAGTTTGTGGGACATTCAACAAAGTAACTATTGGGGAAAAATTTGCAAACACGGGCAATTTCTTTGTTTCTTTGTCATTTAGATAATTGTTATTTATCACATTAAAAACTAACACCGTATTATTTTTAAGGGTATCTAAAGTAGTATAGAGTTCAGCAGTCAATTTGAGAGGATTTTTTTCATTTTCACCAACGCAAAATACGAAGATGTCCGATGCGGCTATGTTCTTATCGTAGTCCCTTAATACCTCTTGTGTAGGGGCGTTCGGTTTAATTATTGATGAGATCCGATCGTTTTCATAGTTTGTATGCAATCTAGAGCGTCGTAGATTAAGTGCCAAACCAATACATTGCTGGGAACCGAATATTTTGATGGTTTTTTTTCGTTTTTATGCTTGATTCCAAGTTTACTTCTGAATTATTGTTACGTTGCTTCGTTGAGTTTATTATTTTACTATTATTAGATTTTATAAAAGTAGAGTCACTATCTGGTGTGCTCGGTCGTACTTTTTCTTGTGAACCTCTTTTCTTTTTTTCTTTTTTAGTAGTCGTAGGAGTATTGCAGCAAATTTGTTTTAAATTATTTATAGTTGTTTCTTTTTGAGTTAATTGTTTTTCTAAAGTTAATTTTTCCAGAGTTAAATTTTCAATTTCTTTTTCTGCTATCTGTAGCTTATGGACTAATTCATAATTATATTTTTTTATTTCGTCTATATCTTCATCATACCGCGTTGACTAGTCTGGTAAGCTGCGTCTAAGTGTAGAGTTTGAAAGTAAAGTATTTTCTTTGTCATCATAATTTATTACCAAATTCGATTAATTATTTATGACTGGAGTGAGCTTACGTATCTTACGTGCTAGCCAGCACGTCCTTGGCGATCCTGCTACACGTGCAAGCTAGCTCGCCCTTACGTCGCCGCGCCTGCCTCACGCGTCTCCATCAGCGATACCTGGATACGCCTCGAGTCACCTAGTTTAGTATGTTATTTCTTAAATTTAATGTAAATAACTTTTTTGTAAATACCATGTAAATTAACTTCTTTGATATATTAAATCTAACTTTATATTCCCGATAACCACCTGTATCATTCCACTCCCGCAGGGGGGTTACCGGAGTCATCGTGGAGACGGATCCTTCAAGGAGGGTCCCTCATTACGTGACACTAGAGGCTATGATGAGAACAGTTTTATTGCCTATTTTTAAGAATTTGACTGGGGATTGCTCAGACTTAAATAACTACCGCCCAATATCACTCGCAACGGTATTAAATATTAAAATACGCAAATATATTAGATGGACTGCTTGAACGGAAAATTTCTAAGTTCACACATCAGCTGATTGATCCCCAGTTCACCTTATTTACACCTTAAAGCAAATAGTCAGCTATTATACAGACCGAAAGACGCCAATATATGCAGCGTACCTTGATCTATCCAAGCCGTTCGACAGAGTTCATTATACCATACTTTTTTAAATGCTTACCTCTCTTGGATTACCCAATGAGCTCATAAATGTACTCAGGTATTGGTTTAATAATCAAACAAATTAGGTTAGATGGGGAGACGCTGCATCTGATGAATATCAGCTTGAGTGTGGTGTAAGACACGGAGGCTTAACATCACCTTTCTTATTCAATTTGTATTTTGATCAGCTGATCGTTGAACTCAGCATTACTATGGTTGGCTGTTCAATTGATGGAAAAATAATAAATAACATAAGTTACGCCGATGACATGGTGTTGCTGAGCCACGCTTTGAGAAAGTTGTTGAAGGTATGTGAGAATTATGCTGACAGGGGTGGACTTATGTATAATGTCAAAAAGTGTGAACTTATGGTGTTTAGCGTGGGTAAAAAGTTACCCACTTACATTCCTGGACTCACACTCAATAACATTGAATTAAAGCGGACCTTTAAATGTAAATATCTTAGGCACGTTATTAATTCCAACTTAACGGATGAAGATGACATCGGAAGAACACGTACAGCTCTCACTGTACGTACCAATATGCTAGCTCGAAGGTTTGTGCGTTGTACTCCACAAGTTAAATTAACTTTATTTAGAGCCTATTGTTAATCTTTTTACACGTGCAGCCTTTAGGTTAGTTATAAAAAGAAGGATTACGCAGCTCTACGTGTACAATATAACAACGGTTTTAGAATACTGTTGGGGCTGCCTCTGTACTGCAGCGCGTCAAGCATGTTCGCAGAGGCACGAGTAGACGATTTTTTTGCGAATACAAGAAAAATGATGTGCCAGACCGGTGACAGGTCTAACAGTTTTCTACTAGTATTAAAGGAAATAGCTCTTTATTTAAACATTGAAATAGTTGCCACCTACAATGTAATGTAAAATAAAATTAAAAAAATTGTTACTAACTGTAAAGAGTGTAAGTGTATACAGACCCCCATCCTCACCGTTTGAAGTATTTGAGAGCACTATGGATGAGGTATTTCATAGAGTAAATAACAAAAACAAAGAAATAATTATATGTGGCGATTTTAATATTGATTTATTAGTAGAAACGTCACAAAGTAAACGAATCTTGAATCTTTTTAATTGTTACAACCTAAAAATCTCTTCTTAGAGCCTACGCGAATCACAGCGACCTCAGCCACATGTCTTGATAATATTTTTACAAATTTAATGCCATGTACAAAGTCAGTAATTAATAAACTACAATCAGATCATAGTGGGCAGTTGGCCACTTTTGATATTGGGCTAAAAAGACTCTAAAAAGAGAAATTCCCTTTATACCCATGAATGAGTGACGGCTTGAAACATTTAGGAAAAATGTATTTGAAAAAACATTTAAATTAGATTACTGTGGAGATCCTATTACTCAATATAACTCTATTCATAATATAATTAGAAATGAATATGACTTTGTTTAAAAAAAAAAGAAAATATGTATAAATCATAATTTATTTAGGTTTAGTGACTGGGCAACAGTGGGAATATGCAGAAGTAGAAATAGATTATATGTATTGTACAGTGAAAGAACTTATAATCATAATTAGACATTTTATGAATATGTTAAAAAGTATTCAAAATTATTTAATGGAGTATGCAGTGTAGCTAAATCGAATTACATTAATAATAGAATTAAATATAGTACTAACATTTCAAAAACTGCATGGAATATAATTAATCAGGAAACTGGAAAATCAAAAGAACCGCACACCAAATATAATTTAAAAATTAATGATAAAGTGTTGTCAACTGACAAAGAAGTTGCTGAAGCATTTGAAAATTTTTTTACTGCCATCCCTGTACAACTACTTCGAGTACTAATTCATGTTCCACTCTTGCACAGTCACTGCTAACGGAAAATGTAAATTCATGCGATATTGATTTTATTTTTAAACATGTAACTGTTCCACAAGTTTTAAATGCACTTCAAAGCATTAAAGTAAAAAATACTGCCAATTTAGATGGGATTTCTGTTAAAATTATTGAATCTGTCATTGACGGTATAGCCCCGTACTTAGCCAGTATTTTTAATGACTGTGTTGATAATGGTGTTTTTCCTGATTTAATGAAATTGAGTAAGGTCATTCCAATATTCAAAGCAGGTAGTATGTCTGACCCTAATAATTTTAGACCTATATCAATACTACCAACGCTCAGTAAGATTTTTGAAAGATTAATTTTAAATCAATTACTTTCTCATTTTTACGGTAATAGTTTAATGAATTTTAAGCAATTTGGTTTCACGCGGGGTCGCTCACAAACCGATGCCGGTGTTGAGCTCATAAAACACGTATTCAGTGCCTGGGAGGAGTCATGTGATGCTATTGGTGTCTTTTGTGACTTGTCCAAGGCGTTCGACTGTGTGGATCATACTACTCTACTCATGAAACTGCACCGTTACGGCATAAAAAACCGAGCGCTTGCCTTGATTAAATCATATATTTCTAATAGAAAAAAGAAAGTTGCAATAAATGGAGAAAAATCATCAGGATCGGCAGTGACAATGGGTGTGCCCCAGGGCTCAGTTCTTAGTCCTTTCCTATTTTTAGTATATATCAATGATCTGCCATCGGTCGTTAAGAATCAATGCGAGGTCATATTGTTTGCTGACGATACTTCCTTCTTATTTAAAATCAAAAGACAAGAAACTGTAACGAGCAGTAAACAAATGCAACTCCAACACAGAGCAGTGGTTCTAGGCTAATGATTTGCTCCTCAATGAAAAAAAAACGAAATGTGTTAAGTTTACATTGCCAAATGTCAAACAGGTACACACAAACATTGTAGTTAAGAGCCAGGAACTGACTCCTGTAAACTCAACTGTATTTCTGGGCATAACCTTAGACGCCAAACTGCAGTGGGGACCGCATGTTGATGGTTTAGCGAAAAGGCTTGGCTCTGCCGCATATGCTGTTAAAAAAATTAGACAAATTTCAAATGAAACAACTGCTCGATTAGTCTATTTTGGTTTCTTCCACAGCCTCATGACATATGGTATTCTGTTGTGGGGGAGTGCTGCCGACATTGATACTATATTTATTCTGCAGAAAAAGGCTGTTCGCGCAATCTATCAGCTCGGTCCAAGGGTGTCACTTAGAAGTAAATTTAAGGTAATAAATATTCTTACCTTCCATTCACAATATATTTTATAAAATTTAATGTATGTAAAAAAGAACATAACCTTTTTCAAAAGAAAAAAAGATCTGCACAATGTTAACACAAGAGGAAGAAATATGCTGGCAGCTCATAATAGTAGGCTTCATAAAGTCACTAACTCATTCATAGGTCAATGTATACGCTTTTATAATAGGGTTCCTGAGGATATCCAAGGTCTTCCTATTGACAAATTCAAAGAAACTATAAAGGAGAAGTTGTGTGTTAAAGCATATTATGAACTATCCGATTATTTGGATGATAAAAGCCCTTGGGTATAATCCCCTCATTAACAGGATTGTACTAGTATTTTGTAACAAAGCATGTGTAATGTGTCTGTATGTTCGATGAGTTCTTCGTCCCGATCAATATCTAAAGCGTCATTGTCACTAAAGTACGTCTTTTATGGTAGCGTCGGGTGACGGGTCGCTCACTTCCCTCTAATATGGTTGAGGAGGGCGATGGCTGGATCCCGCGTTAACTCGTGAACGGGTGCCGTTTGAGGGTGTTCGTCGTTTGGATACTTGGGGGTAGGGAGACTTGCCGAGCTAACAGATGCAGAAAAGAATAATTTTGTATAGACATAAAGAGACTCTGTAAATTTATTTAAAAAAAAATATACCCGTGAAGTTTCTTGCCAGTTCTTCTTCACGAAGGTTTTTTCGAACTGGTGGTAGAATCATGTTTTATTTGACGTCAATAAGAACAAGTAATTGTCAATTTTGAGAAATAAATATTTCATTTCATTTCATTGTCACTGGACCAAGAGTCTGAAATTTTTTTTTATTATTATTAATATTTTCCAGTCGTTTTTTATTTATTGCCTAATTGAGTTTTCTGTCCCATTTACATACATACACAGAGATCCAATCACATTGCATAATTTACTTAAATTTTTATTATTACTAGTATTACTAAACGAAATGATCCCAGACAAAAACGTAAAATAAAATCACGCTACATGTTTCCGTAAATAGATGAAAGAAGATGAGCTATCTGCTGAGCCATGAAATAAAACACAAAGTAATTTTACTATTTTTTTTATTTACGTATTTTAAAAGTTTATTTACATTTTATTTACATCGTTATGAATAAGTACACGCGGTCTTTCTCGTGCTATGTCTCGTGTGAGCATAGCGAACGGCGACAAAGTGAAGGAAGACGTTTTATACAAAATCCCTTATGTTTTTACATGAAAGTATCATTATAATTATAAATAAATTGTTGACAAAGAGCGGGAGATTCGTGATATCTAGATTTGCGTTTATTTTCGGACTCACCTACGTTATTTCGTAAATAGAAACGAACGTCTAAATATAAAACGTTATTTACACTACTAAACATAAAAACATAAAAATAATATGTAATATTATTTTCCAGAATAATTTGTCAAATCCCGCCCGCTTTTAAATTATCTTTGCAATATTATCTAAACCCACATCATACTTAAGATTTTATGATTGTAAATAAAGTATTGATTAAGTTGATGTTGAAAAAACAAGCTTGTACAAAAAATAATCTTTAAAAGACATAACTTAATAACAGAACGTAAAAGGATTTTAATACACTCGAACGTAATCTAGCTAAAGGGAAAAGGATTAAAGCTACATAAAACAAATGAAGTGTTTTATATGTAAGATAATCCAACAATACTTCGAATGAAAACGCAGATTATATACAATCATTGGGCTTTAATAAAAACAACGCAAAACACTGCTTAAGTAAAAGGAAATAGTAAGGAACCAATAATAAAAGTTCTTCATCGATTACAACTAACAACGGAACTATAGGTAAGTAATTCAAAAAGAAGGTCGGGTAGTGACCTTAGTACAAATTTATACAGTCTTAAAATAACAATAACAATTTAAAATGCGTTAGACAATACAAATATTGAAACTTATTAGTAATATATAAAGAAGACTAATAATGAAGAAGATAAGAGACGCATAAATATCTACCATGTTCTGGCGATCATATCTAATCTCTACGATAGGAATATTACTGCAAAAATTACGACCAAATAAGAGGATTTAAATGAAATTATACAAATCTTTCAAACATAATGTGATAAGTGATAATATGTCTGAATATTGCAAGCCTGTAAAACTGCTATTGTATCTTTATTTTTCTATCGCAATTTGATCCCAAGAATGTCACCTATACTGAATCATACAATCTATTATCACAGGGATAATACAATTTCCATGAACGATATTATTCGAGCAGATGAAACTCCAAAAAGATTGTTTAGCCTCGCTTAGCTAGTACATAATTTTAAAACAATTTGATGAAAACGTAATAAGAACTATCACGCTTGTTTTGGATGCTGCACGGGTGCCACTTGCTTAGGCTTAAAGCATTGAAGTAAAAAGGCGGTATATAATACGAATGCCACTGAAAGGGCTATCAGAGCATACATGAATATATTCAGTTCTGGTTGTCGGAATCTGTTTTTGCGCAGCCAGTCTAGTACCTCATCTTCTGACATTAGTTCACCTAAAACAAAAAGCAATTGAGTATTGTGTTAAGATTCTTACTATTGATTTTGTACATCTAATGATTATATTCACATACCTCTGTATATGCTTGGGAATCTTTTTCTAAAGTAAACTATGGCAGGCAACTTAGTTACGCCCCACTTCCTAGCGTAACGTGGGTCTTGCATCTTCACGAAGGTTATATCTAAGTTGTCCGTTTCACTGTCAATGTTTTCCAATTTGTCTAAGACGGCTCTGCTTTCTGGAGATTTTTCATCTGCATTGAAATATAGAATGGTTAGATTCAGTTATAAAAACTTTAATCTCTGGGTTATGTTTAAAATCGTGTACTTACAGAAATATACCGCCAAGAACTCGTTTTCTTCCAGTAACTTGTCTAACATTTTGCGGTTTACCTCCTCTATTTCATTTTTAATTTCAAAAACGTCTTGAGAAGTTAGCCACTGTAAAACTCTATCAACTTGGTGTAGATCGCCATCGTAAAGCATAGGAACTTGCTTTCGGAAATATAGGAGTGATGGTATATTAACCACATTGTATTTAGCTGCAGCTTCAGGACTACAAATTTTAACGAAGTCAATTCCGAACTGATCCACTTCCCCGTCAATTTGTTCCAAAGATTCAAGTATTTCTTCACATTCTGGGCAATCTTCGTCATCATCTTAAACAAATCAATAACACGTAAAAAGTAACACACAGAAAATCACAAACACTTTTCGTACTTTAGTAAGTGAACTTACAGAAAAATACTACGAGCAGATGTGACTCAAGTAACAAACGCTCCAGCATTCTTTCGTTAACTGATTCAATTTCATCTGCTAATTCACGATTGTCATCATCAATTAACCATTCAAGAATTGACTCCTCATTTTGTAGGTCCCCTTCAAAAAGTAGAGGATTGCCATTTCTGAAATTCAATTTTTCATGAAGCAATTTGTTTGAATCTTAAAAATGGTGTAGGATAGATTAAAACTGACCTGAAATAAACCATTGCTGGGAATGTTTTTATAGAATATCTCTTTGCTAATTGAGGATCTTGAATTTTAACCATATGTATACCATAAACATCGCATTCGTCATCAATCTGTTCCAGTCCTTCTAATATATGGTCACATATATGGCAGTTGAGTTTATCTAAACAAAAATATATAAATTAAGTAAACCGTTATCTATTTTATTTTCCATGAACAACATATTTAGCTAGGAAAATAAATTGGATGTTACATTTAAAATGTTACTTACAGAAATAAACAGCAAGATACTGCGTTTCTTCTACCATTCTTTCCAACATAACCCTCGTTATAAGTTCTATACGATCTTCGGTCTTCTGCGTAATCAACCACTGCAATACCTCTTCTTCCTCAGCTAAAGATCCCTCGTAAACATTTGGGACATTGTTCTCAAAATAGACGAGAACTGGAAAATCTGTTACGCCATATGACTCAGCAATAGAATAATCTTGAGTTTTAACGAATTTGATACCATGTCTGTCACAATCGTCGTCTATGTTTTCAAGCTCTTCTAAAATGCCAGCACATTGTTCGCAGTCTGGACCATCTGAAACATCAAGGTCTACTACCAACATTGTTGCCTTACCTATTTTTCAGCAAAAATCACTATGTGAACACAGTGATAGAGTATTCAGTAAAAGTGTGCTCTTTGTTTCTAAAACACAACTGTTGGAAAGGGTTGCTATAAAAATACAAAGTGGTGTCAAGACTGTCAGCTACTATTCAGCTAGACACTATTTTTATCTAAATAAACTAAAATTGTTTAACTTTTATTGAATTACTGTTGCATTAAGGGTAATTTTATATCTACAAGCAAAATTTGGCGAGGTGGATTTCATGCCACATGCATGAAGGAATAAACCGAACAAAAACACGTTAAATTCATATCTAAAGGGTTTTTCAAACATTCTAAAAATCTTTAAAATGCTATACCATCCGGTTCTGCCCCTTCTTCGATTTCAGCTTCAACTGGTTTCTTTTTTGCAGCTTTTTTTAACTTTGCGTTACATATTTCACATAAAGTTTTGTTCCCTATTAAAATAACGAAGATAAAACTGTTAATTAAATGCAAAATTATTATTATCAGTTACACGGTTAAAAAGCGCAAGTATTAGCCCTTTTTTATTAATTAGTTATAAAAATATTAACAAAGTGAAAAAAGTTATAAGCGTCAGTTTGAAATATTACAACTGAAAACAAGATGATAAGTTTGATATTAATCTCAGTAGTAAATTAATGAAACAGACATAATATACAATTCTTATTTTACTAAGATTATTATTATGTGTAAAGTGACTTGCGTCAAGTGTAAAAATTATTTAAGTTAGTTGTGTTTTTACGTACAAAAGTATACCGCAAGAGAAGTTTCTTCTTCAATTAGTTTGATCAAATCTTGTCCTTCAAGAGCTTCTATTACGTCACCTGCAGGATTCTTTTGAGTGAGCAACCAATTTAAGAGTTGTTGTTCATCGTATAAGTCTCCTAGAATGTAAATATTCCTTTATAAACTCTTTAAAATTTACAAGTTATCTCAGTATAGTAGTTAGTACTTAAATAACTAACCTGCATAAATGACAGGCTCCTTTGATCCCATTTTAAAGAATAGTACGGCTGGAAGAGCAAAAACTCCGAATTCTTTGGCCATCTGCCGATCGTCGATTTTGACGAAGTTTATTCCAGCTCCATCGGCGTCGTCGTCTATATGCTCGATCTCAGCCAACACTCTTGGACACTGCTTGCAGTCATTACTGTCTAAAACATGTGATAGGTGCAATATGGTTTTTAAGCTTTACTTATAAATTAATACCAGTACTTACATGTACATGTAAAATTTTATTTTAAGTTATGGTTAAAGAAGAACAGCCATACAATTTTATGAAAAAATAGTTAAGGCTACGAATATGTCAAAGATTTACTTAGTGTTGTTAAAATTCGAAAAGGGATGTACGATTACGCTCAATTCACATGTTATGTCTTTTCACATAAGAAAGACACTTACAAAAGAACACAGCCACGTAGTCAGATGTTTGGCGAATTTTCTGGAACATTTTTTGATTTACTTTCTCGATGTGATCTGTTAACTCCATATTTTCAGGATTTGTGAGCCAATCTAAAATTTCTTCTTCATCGTCTATGTCGCCATCATAGTTTATATACTTTCCTTTTCTGAAATAAGTTATGCCAGGTGGGTTTCTGTAACCATACTTTTTAGCCATAAGACGATCATGACATTTCACTATTTTGATTCCATATTCAGAAGCTTCGTCGTCAATAAGTTCAACATGTCGAAGGATTCTTGGGCTTTCTGGATCATCTTCTTTATCTATGAACAAAGAAAATGTATTTAGTTGCGGATCTTGTATAAAAATATCTAATTAAAAATATATATGTATTATAAAAAGACCGAGGAACATGATACTTACAGAAAATAACAGCTAAAAATTCCTTGATTTCAATATATTTCATCAAAGTTTCCCGATCTATTTCATCAATACTTTCATCCTCTTTTTGTTGAACCATCCATTCTAGTACTTCTGATTCGTCCATGAGATTGCCTAAAATAATTGAAATGTCACATATTCTGAAAACCCTAGATAAATAAAATAATAAGAAACCACATCCATTGTATGATACGAAACTCACCATTTGCATCCATAAAGTCATGCTGAGGTAAGAGCTAAACATGCTGACATCATTCATGTGTAGTGTGGTGTGAGTAATAATACATTTAATTTAATTATAGAAAAAATATTTATTTAACAAAAAATGATATGCAGCGCCGACGCACAATAAAAGTAACAAATTGAACATCCATGCGTACTTTCGGACAAACAATACAACTAACATATCGTCAAATGTCACACACGCCAGCACTGCTCAAGTATAAAGAATAACTTAACATCATACAATATTTAGAATGCAAGCACAGCCACATAGCCATAACACATCGATATTGTGACAATTCTAGAAAAAACTACTTAACTTCTCAAAAAGCTTTGTTTGCATTCTGTACTGTTGACTTGTTTTTATCGAATAGGAATATTAACGATGTCCAAAACGTAATCCAAAAAACTTTATTGATGGTTATTTTGCAGTCAAATTTAATGAATTGTACTATTGAAATTGCAAGTATGGATTATATTTGAACTTAATATAATTTGAATTTAATATAATTGAACATGGATTTATGAAGTTCAATAAAAGCAAAAAAACGCGCATTAATCTTTTAATTATATTTTTAAAATAATGCTAAATATTAGAATAAATAACAACCAAAGTAACGATTTATACACCTGCTAGAAATGTAACTATACAAACCAATATTTAGTTTATATTTGTGTAAACTTCAAAGAATTAAGTATAGAAATTTGTATTGTAAAACTTAACAACAAAGAATTGAATTCACGTTTGATGAAGATTTTACAAGATAATTTATCGTGAATTCACTTCTGTATAACATTTAATGATATAACATTCAACCCTGTTAAGTGCTTGCGAGGATCAAGGGACACGAGGTTATCAAAAGCCAAGTTAATAATCTTTATAAATGTTAATAATGTGATAAGAATAATGAATCGTTAAGCTGGATTGGTTCTATCAAAATGATGTAAATATACTGATGACAAAAGGGAGTAACATAACATTCGTGTCCACTTGAAGCAACGCGTGCACAGTTTCCGACTCAGAATAAATCCGATTCTGGAGTTATTACGAGTCTATATCTAACATAATTTACCACCACCATATATTGTCAGACTCGAATAAACCTTTTTTTCCTTTGGATCCCTTTTCAGGCTTAGCAAGAGCCTTGTTTTTGCCCTTGGTTGCTTTTTGTGGCTGGCTTTTCGTCTTCGGTTTGTCCTTCTCGAGTTTCTTAGGGGGCACCTTGGTTGGCGTGGCCTTTGCTATTTTGGTTGGGCTTTTCACTTTAGTGGGACAGCACTGGTAGGGTTCATAAGTCATTTTTGGGACAGCCGGTTTCGTCCCCAATCCAATGTAGAAACAGCGATCGCCTGCAGTCAGTAAAAATATGTTGTTTATACCCGTAAATCCTGTACAAGATATAGTTAACTGCTGGTTAATACTGTGCATATTTTTATTGAGAGCGCTATGTTATTTTTTAATTGCGCTTAACTAAGAATGTTAGTAAAATAAAAGAGTTTAGAGATATTTGAGTTGGAAAGCTTTTCGAAAATGACTGCAGGCGACAGCTGGGTAGGACCCATGCGGTACCTTGTAGACCATGCAAAGATGTATCGGGATCATGGCAGTGCGGGTTCTCTCTCGGGGTTCATTCTTGGCTTGCGGGATAATGTCTTGGGGCCACAGCTACATTTACCTGTAAATATTCTTTTAATTCTACCAAGAAAAGAATTGTCCACTTCATCCTCCTCGTCATCATCATCATCATCATTATAATCATCATCGTCGTCGTCGTCGTCTTCGTCATCATCCTCTTCACTATCTTCATTATTTTTACTTCCTTCATGACTTTTGTGTTGCCTTTGTGCTTGAAGGCGGTTCAGCTCAGATGGATTGGAACGCTCATTGTGTACATTTTCGTCGTCGTCATTATCATCATTGTCATCATTATCGTCCATACCTTCATCACCCTCACCATCGTCGTGATTGTCATCATTGTCATCATTGTCTTCATAGTCGTCATTGTCTTCATCCTCATCATCCATGTCATTGTTATTATTGTCGTCATCGTCGTCATTGTCTTCATCCTCATCATCCATGTCATTGTCATCATTGTCGTCATCGTCGTCTAAGTTACGATCTTCATCATCATTGTTATCGCCATCATTTTCATCGTCAGTGTCATCGTCGTTATTGTCATTGTCACCGTCGTAATTCTCACTGTCATCAAATTTTCTTCGCTTTGGAACTGATTTACTTCCGGGATACCTTATTTTAAGAGATCCCACTTTTTTCCAAGTAGGGTTTTTAGGATTTTTTAGTCTATCTTTAATTTTGTTCAGTTGGGTCAGAGTCCTTTTTTCTTTTTCGTCATCAATATTGTCGTCATCATCGTCGTCGTCATCATCATTATCGTCATCATTGTAATCGTCAACCTCATCAATTCTACCATCATCATTATCGTTCTCATCATCCTCTAAATCCTTTTTAGATTTATCAGCTTTACTTCCAGGAAACCTTATTCTTAAATTTCCCATTGATTTCCACTGGGCAGGTATCTGTGAGTCTTTTTTGTTATTATCAAGTTTGTTAGATGAGAACCCCGAGTCTTTCCTATTGCCGTTTGCACTGGCCTTCAACTTATTGTTAGATTTACGTATTTGTTGGCTATCTTCACCTGCAGGCATTAGTAACTGTCATGCAAAATGACACAGCTCAAACATCCAGCATTTTAGGCGAAAATATAGAATAAAACATATTTAAAATGTGTCCTTTTAAAAACAAATTTGTCAAGAATGATGTCATGCACGTATTTTTCACATATTTTGGCTATAAATAAATATCTCAAAATTATAAAATTATGCAAATTTTTTAAATGGATGTGGATTCTTACTTTTTTGATCTATGAGCCACTGGAGGACCTTATTTTCGTTCTTTAAGTCACCTACAAGTAAGAAGAAATTTGTGTAAATAAATGTTTACTTACAATCGTACGATAATGTTCAGTTTACTGATACTCCAAGTTGAAAACATATTCTTACCGTCATACATAATGGGCACTCCAGTTTCATAGTATACCAATGATGGGAAGCTGAAAATTCCGATATCAGAAGCCAATTTTTGATCTTTGGACTTCACAAATTGTATGCCATGCTTATCTGTATCATCATCGATAGTTTCCAACTCTTCCAAAACATCGTCACAGGTGTCACAGTTGTCGCTATCTAAAAAAGTAATTGACAAAATCACGCTTAGTACAGAAACACGAGCTTTAATTAATTCCCTATCAAAATTAAACCCTAAACATATATTCATTAAATTAACATAAGCCACTCAGTTATGTTATAAGGTGATTAAAAAATAAAAGGTTGAAAATATTAACATTATACTCACAGAAAAATACCGCAAGATGTTCCACATCATTTATAAGATCTTTCAAAGTTTTTCTATCAACATTTTCAATTACATCTGGTTGAGTATCATGGAGTTCTAAAACCCATTTCAAGATGTCTTCCTCATGCATTAAATCACCTTCGTAAATCGTTCTGAATTTATGCCTGTAGAAAGCCAAAGCAGGCAAATCCGACAAATCGTACTCTTTGTCGATTCCTTCGTCAGAAGTTTTAACGAAATCAATATCTTTCTCTTCACATTCATCATCAATATTCTCTAATTCACTCAATATTTTTTGGGATTTTTTGTCACCTTCCTTATCTGTAACAGAATAAGTAATTCCAGTAAAAAGAGCGATTTATTAACATAAAACTAGTACCTAAGCTTAGGGATATTTAAAAGATATAGATAAAGAAAAGTTTGATATAGATAGAGAACATATGAAATCGATTTTCAGTTGCTTGAAAACTAGATAGGTCAATTATGACCAAAAAGATGCTCATCAAAAAATAATTTACTGCTGTTTAATGCCAGAAATATGAGACACTAATTAAATACTTACAGAAGAAGACAACGACGTGATCGTTTTCTAACAATATTTTTTCCAACATTCTTGAATTCACTTCCTCAATTTTCCCAGGAATTTCAAGGGTATTTTCATCAGTCAACCAAGCCAAAACTTCGTCCTCATCTTCTATGTCACCTATAATATAAAAATATTATACATATTATATTAGTTCAGTAAAAGTTGACTTTTAGGTCAACACATCGAAAAAGTTTTGGATAAGACCAATTATTATACCTTTGTAAATAAGTGGGTCCTTATTTCTGAAAAACACCAATGTAGGGAAGGTTTTAATTCCATACTTCTTTGCCAGTACTAAATCTTCAGTGGTCACAAATATAATTCCTGTCTCATCAAGTTCGTCATCGATGTTTTCTAATTCATTCAAGATGTTATCGCACTCTTCACCCTCTTCACAGCTTCCACCTAGAAAATCAATTAAATGTTTCGATAAAATAACTCTTATTTTTTAAGTTTGACGTTTTTTTACATAAATACTTACTGAAATAAACAACCACGTATTCATGTTCCTCGATAAGGTCTGTCAAGATTTCATCAGTGACTTCTTCAATTGTTGCACTATTCTTTTGCTCAATAAGCCATTCCAGAACCTCATCTTCATTCATAAGGTCACCCTCATAAATTGCAGGGATATTTTCTTCGAAGTATACCAGAGTAGGGAGATGGTCAATACCAAATTCTTTTGCTTCAGCTTCGTTATCCATTCTTACGATTACGATACCCTCCTTTTCTAGCTCATCGTCGATGTTCTCCAATTCGTTTAGGATTCTGATATCCTGCTTGTCGTCCTTGTCATCTAAAAATCACGACAAAATGTAACGGATTATTCTGTTAAAATTTTAGACTTGTCTCGATGTGACTGGTTAAATCGCCTGTTGCTTGTAATGCTTCCAATCTATCAATAATAATAAAAATAAAAACTAATTATTGCCATTAACAAAACAAAAACAAAGTACAATAAAAAATTAATTAATTAAAGAAACTGACAATTTGGGCGGCCTTATCGCTTAAAGCGATTTCTACCAGGAAACGCTCTATAAACTATGAGAACAGAGTAACAAGTGAAACATAATTGGGCAGAGATTTTAAAGACTTGAGAATGTATATATAAGTATAGTATACTATAAAGAATAAAAACCATAATTTTACACACACATATTAAGTAGTTATACATAAATAATATGTAAAAAAAATACAGTTAATATATAAATGAATATGAAATATTATGTTCGATAAATATAAGATAGATAGTACTTTTTTAAATTAAACTTAAAAGAAGTGAGAGACCTAGCAGTATGTAGATGAGGAGGTAGGGAATTCCACAAACCTACAGCACGCACTGTAAATGATCTGCGAAAAAATTTAAGATGTGTGATGTGGCGTGGACAGTAACATGTTGTTAGATGAACGTAAGGATCAGTCGTGATCGTGGATCGAAATCTAAAACACTCCTTTAGGTACTTTGGAATAGATGGGTTGAACAGAGTTTCGTAGAGAAGAGAAAGAATGTGTGTATTCCTGCAAAAACGAATCGGGAGCCACTTGAGCTTAGCGCGGAAATCAGAAACATGGTCATATTTTCGTAATGAAAATATAAACCATATACATAAATTTTGGAGGCGCTCAAGTTTATCAACTTGCTCCTCGGTCAGATCAAGATAACTTATATCTGCGTAATCCAGTATAGGGAGGAAAAGTGACTGTGCGAGCGTATTTTTTGTCGGTAAGGGTAGGAAATAACTTCTTGCTAACAGCGTTAATTTGGTGTTTCCACGATGAGGTGTTGTCCATGTTAACACCAAGGTTTTTGACGGCTGAGCTAAAAAAGTATTCGCTCACCTTCAAACATAACATGTGGCAATGAATTGAATTAAATCCTAGCTAGCATATTTGAACTACCTATGAGTATCAACTGTGTTTTAGAAGGATTAACTTTTAAACCGAAACGTTTACTCCAATCTGCAATCTTTAGCAAATCATTATTAGTGGTATTTACTGCATGGATTATGTCATTTGGCGAGGCATGGGTGTAAATTTGAAGGTCATCTGCATATAGGTGGTAGGAAGAAGATAAAGACTGAGTTATTGAATTAATAAAAATGGCAAATAATAAGGGAGATCGCACACCACCTTGAAGGACGCCGGCAGTTATGTCACACCAGTCGGATACAGTCACATCCACAGATATACACTGCCTGCGTCCATGTAGATAACTACGAAGCCAGCAAATCACCGTTGGAGATATGTTAGTGACTTTAAGACACCGAGAAGAATATTAAAATCCACAGTATTAAACGCATTACTAAAATCAAGTAAGCTTAGTAGTGTCAGTTTATTATTTTCCATGTAACTGCGAATGTCGTCTGTGATTTTAATGAGGGCAGTAACCTAACTATAACCCGGACGAAATCCAGATTGAAATGGATTCATAAGGTTATTTTTATAGAGAAAGGATAGGATTTGATGGTGTACTAGGCGCTCTAGCACTTTGGAAAAGAACATATAGAAATTGGACGAAATTCAGAGAAAGAACTAGGACTGACTTTTTGGTAAAAGAACTAGGTTTGCTGATTTCCAGGCCTTAGGGAAGGATGCTGAGGATAAGGAATTATTTAAAAAAATTTGTGATGATTGGAGTTAGGAGATCGAGTAAAGGAATAAGCAAATTACGACTAATGCCATCGTAACCCACAGCGTTGGATGAGATGGATATGGTACTCTTCCTAACATCACAATCGGTGAATTGTTGAATTTCCAATTGAGGAATATCTGGGTACGGCAAAGATGAAAGATATTTTAAGGTGTGGTCTTTTATAGATGCATCCATGGTTGAAGTGCATGTGAAGTGTTTATTTAACAGATTCAAGTCGATATTGGAGGACATACTATCACATTTAGATTTGCCAATACCCAATGATCTTAAAAGTTTCCAAACTTTAGCTGGATTTTCATTTTCTACAGATTTGTCAATGTGGTGGCGTTGTGCGTTCCTAAACACTCTGTTGCAGTGATTACGAATAGTTTTGTAACGCTCCTTATTTATATCAGAAGGGTCTCTTTTATATTTGCAGCGCGCCGAATTCTTCTTTTTTAAAAACAATTTGATATCATCCGTTAACCAAGGAGCAGGTAAATGTTTTGATTTCACTGGCCGATTAGGAGCGTGTCGATCGTAAAGGTTTATAACTAAAGAATTGAATGAGTTGCTCTGATCGTCCACGCTCGTTAAAGTGTTCACTCTAAACCATTTCATACCAGCTGCATCTTTATGAAGTTTATCTAAGTCAATGCCGGCAAAATTACGACGCATCAGAATTTTAGGCTTTAGGAAATCGGATCTTATAAGATAGAAACAAAAGGTCATGATAGGAAAATGCATCCGCACTGCACTGACCATGTTTGGCAATGCAGTTGACTGATGACACCAATATAAGGTCAAGGAGGGAATGGTCACAGTTCGGAAAGAAATGTGTGGCATTCAGTTGAGCCAAGTGTAGGTTACTGGATTTTACGGCGGATAGTAGTCGAGCAGTACGGTGATCTCTTTTCAGCAAACAAGTATTAAAGTCACCCATGATAATAGTATGCTTGTACAAGGGAGTCAGATTTTCTAGAACCTTTTCAAACTCATGAAAGTAATCTATATGTTTCGATGGACTGTAAATAACACCTAGAAGAACTTTAACATGTAACATTACGACTTCAATGAACAGATATTCTAATTGCGAGCCATGCTGCTCACATGATTTAGTTATAACAGTGTAGGGAATTCCTGTTCTGAGGTAGATTGCTACTCCAGTCACTACTCTACTCCTATCTCCACTACTCCAATCAATGTGATTGTCATAACAGGGTGACCAGGTGATCATATTTTTCTGTAAGATATTTCTGGCAAGAGTATAGTGTATGATGACCCAATCAGGATTTTTATATTTAACATATAGAATTTAATATTTTATAAATATATCTAGTTTTGTGGTTGTCGACCGTGCATACAAAGTGTCAAACCGTGACAAACAAAGGTGCATAATTGATGCGAACCCCACAAGATCGAGCGATGTGAAAGGTATTGAGGGAGACTTTTGTCTTGTAGTGAATGTCTTTTGGCTGAACGAACGAACAAACGAGACTAAGTTAAATAAACTAGGATTTACTTACAAAAAATAACGGCTAAATATGGTATTGTTTCAATGAGTTTATCCATCATCTCATCAGTTACTTCTGGAATTTCACTGTGGCGTTTTTGATGAAGAAGCCAACCGAGAAGTTCATCTTCCTTCATTAAATCACCTTCATATATGTGAGGTATACCTTTTTCGAAAAATACCATAGTCGGAACGGACTCAATACCGTATTCTTTTGCTTCCTTATCGTCGTCAATCTTCACAAAAGCAATGTCATTTTGGTCACACTCGTCATCAATATTTTCCAACTCAGCCAATATTTTCTGACTTTTCTTTTGGTCCTTGTCGTCTGAAATAAAATCGAAGAACTGTATTTCATTTTTTTGTCAGTTCTTTATAGCAAACTTTAAAAAAATCATGTAAATTATATAAAATAAATACGTAAATACTGTAAGTAAAAAGAATCGTGGTACGTTTTCTGTATATTTATACTAAAAACTGACGTGAAATATACTCACAGAACAATACGGCTACATACTGCATTTTTTCAATTATCATATCGAGCATTTCATCAGTAATGTCCTCGATTTCGTCACTTTCCGTTTGATACCTAAGCCATTCCAAAACTTTCTCTTCCTCTTCAAGATTTCCCTCATAATATGTAGGTATACCCTTTTCAAAGTATAGTAAAGTAGGTATTTTCTCGATTCCGTATTCTTTAGCTTCATCATCATTATCGATCTTGACAAAAGCGATGCCAAGTTGATCGCACTCATCATCGATGTTTTCTAATTCGTTAAGAACTCTTTGGGATTTTCTGTCATTGTTGTCATCTGGAATTTAAAAAACATATAAATAACTATGCAAAAACCAGTATTGAAATGTCTGGATGGATAATACAAACAGGCAAGTGTTGTTTATTGAATTTGCGTTTGTCTTCTATCTGATCAAAAAGTGCCTATCCAAGAAGTACCTATGGCCCATTTTTACAAAAAAAAAAGGTTTATATGATGGAATAATTACAGTCAATATTTACTAACAGAATAGCACTGCGACAGTTTTTCCATCCTTGATCAAACGATCCAACATTTCATCAGTGACATCCTCAATTTCATCTTTTTCAAGTTGACCTACTAGCCATTCGAGTATTTCATCTTCATTCTCAACGTCACCTGCAATAATAATAATATATTCATAATATAGGTTCTTGAGAATATATTATAAATGTATTAAAAAAATACAATCTTGTGCTTCTGACAACTATAGAGTCAAGATTATTGTGAGAAATAGTCCCGAATAAACATACATCCATACAACATAAAGCATTTATAACTCTCAACAAAGCATTTTCGCTCACCGCAAATTGTAAACTTCGATTAAGGTGAAAAAGGAAACAAAGATTCCAAAGTTATTAGAACCCTTTTCTATAAAAGGCTAGCATCTCATTAATTATTGATGTTTACACATTTGACAAACATAAAACAACTAAAGCTTACCGTCGTATACGTTAGGTATTTGTTTTTCGAAGTAAACAATAGCTGGAACGCTGTCAATACCAAAAGAGTCTGCAGCTTTTTTGTCGTCAATTTTAACAAACTGTATTCCATGACGATCACAGTCGTCGTCAATTTTTTCTAGTTCTGAAAGAACGGTCATGGAATCATCGTCGCCATGGTCATCTGAAAATTATATGTGAACTCTTAAACCAATAGTTGTGATAGTTTTATCATATTATCAAATAGCTTTGTCAAAGTACAATCAAACATCGAAAAATGAAACCGAAAAAAAAGGAATATCTTGTATAATAGGAAGATAATTGCTTGTCTTGAATTTGTTGGTACTAAAATTAAGTAGGTGGTAGGGTTTTATTAGTTAGAACTGTATCTTTTTGTTTTTGATTCCTTGTTCAAAAAGTTTGAAATATGTCACGACAGCCCATATAATAATCCCACTACAGGGACACTAGCCTCACCCAACTAAGGGGTGGTATTAGGCCACCAATATTGCACCACGCTTTTTCACTGTGGGTTGGCAAACTTGTAGGTACATCAACATTCGTAAGTTCCCGCACGATGTTTTCCTTCATCGTTAGAGCAGTCGGTTTTATGTCTTTAAGTTGTAATAACTCGTTAGCACATTTGGCAGTCACGGGGACCGAACCCGCCTGCGCTACCGACGCTCTAATTTGTACCTATGATTGTATAAAACTCTTAATCTATTAGAGACCTTTACGATAAAAAGTAACTTTGAGATAGCTCCAATATTTTATTAAAGAACTTTGTTAAAGTAAGCTGAATATTTTGGTGAAATTATAATGAATATAAATATAGGAAACTTACAGAACAAAACAACGAGGTTGTCTACATTTCCGATGAGGGTATTTAAGGTTTTGGCAGTTACATCTTCAATCACATCTTCTTCGTCTCCCGTAGACTTGTTTGCAATAAGCCACTCCAACACATCTTCCTCTTTGCTTAGCTCTCCTGTAATATTAATATGAAACTTTATTAAAACTTTCAATTAATGCAAATTCAGGTACTATTTAAAGTATATTGGCAAGATGGAAGAAAAATTTCATTTCACCTGGTCGAAAGTGATGAAGGTACAAGCCTATCCTATTCACTTTAAACTTAAATTGAACCTGTCTGGAGAAAACAAACGCAGGCAGATCATTTCACTCTTTGGCGAGACGAACCAAAAACGTGCTGTCGAAGCGTTTTGTTCGGCTTTTCGACATGTCTACCATAAACGCGTGGAAATTCTGTTCGCGCCTGGTTAACTGGTGGAGAAAGGGGGAAGGGAAGATCAACTCAAAAAGAGCTTTTACACACTTTTTAAAGTGTAATCTATAGAAAACCGAAAGACTAGCGACTTTGCGACGATGTTCGAGACTGTGTAACCTCAAAGATATGAGTTTTACGTCGTTTATAAGTGCACGGTATTGGTCGGGCGTTTTAAGCTGGTACTTTGCGGAACCATTCTTAAGGTGATTCCGCATTACTCCATGGAAGGTCGAACTTGTGCTGTATAAAGGTTAAGCAGCTGTTTAGAGTTAGAGTACCGCCGGACCTATACGATGTTTCCTAATTTTTTTAGAAGCTGTGTGTTCTATGGTTTCTATTTGATGACAGAAGTTAAGTTTCGACATTATGGTCATGCCGTTCAATCATCGACTCACTCTGATACTGGGTCTGGTTTGGACTCGCTCACGCATGTACATCTCACTCACTCATATATCTCAACAGCAGTGCTGTTATCAGCGTAACCTATAATGCACTCCGATAGAAGGTCACTAATTTGCAGCAAGAATGTTGTTGCAGAGAGAACAGATCCCCGTGGTACGTTGATCCTCATGATTCTCAACTGTATACTGAAGATTCATTTGATTTAAATAATTTAATACATGTTGCTGTTCTGGTAACAAATTTAAAGTATAAGTACTTTTCAAATAATTTACAGTAAAGACCATGAACTAAAATAAACTACATCAGACTAAACAAAAGTGAAATTATTTCTGAATTGGATTATAAAATTCTAATTTGATAACATAGTAAAATGAGTCACGAACCTTCATAGATAATAGGGATTTCATGCCTGTAGTACACCAGTCTTGGCAAGTCTCCAAGACTGTACTCCTCAGCGAGCTCTTCGTCGTGGATTTTGACAAAACCTATTCCGAGCTGATCAGCTTCATCGTCAATATTCTCCAACTCTTGTAAAGCTTTAGCACATTTTTTGCATTCAGGTTTATCTGCAATTCGAATAGTTTTACAATTAGTTTTGAAATTTTGCTGAAATCTCGTGTAGCTTTCTGTTTTGAGTCATGCTTCATCGAAAATCATGAAGCTGAATGCTGTTAAGTGCTTTTGCGTTTTGAGGCAATTAAAAGTGTAGGTAGATAGGATTTGTGCAGTAAGCTTTGTTCTGTGCATAGGGGTATAATTCATATTGGAGTGTAAATAGATTTTTAAAACATTTCACTAGAGAGATATACGAATTACAGGGCTTAAATAAGCGAGTTTTATATTTTTGGCGGGGTACATCAATTTGTTACCACAGCTATTCTATACGAGTACGTAATCAACAGACTAACAAGTAAACGTTATTTCTTAAACGTTTCTAAGACCCAGACGGATAAAAATAGGCTTGTAAACAACTGTCCCAGAGCATGCTGTTGCGGTTATTTTCCATCACGCATTTAGGTCAAGGTCATCTAAGAAAAGATTTGATTAACGGGTGTTTAAGCTTATATAGTTTTAAATGAAATGCTATATTCGTGTTGCTAAGGAAAGATAATGCAGTGACGTGGTTATTGTGACAGCTCGGTCCGTCAATCTCAGCTTGCTGCTGAGACGGGAATAGCTCGCCAGAAATAGCCTCCTCGCTGCTCGATAATGCGAACACGTTTTTGATTCTGGCTTTTCTTTACACTAGACGATATCTTATTCAGTCAAAATGTAAGTCTATCACAAGTGAAATATTCAGTATGTTTTCTTTAAGTGGAATAAAAGCAATGTGCGATTTAATTGGATAACTAAACATTAGCTAGACTGTTTGTAATCAGTAATACTATTATAACATTACTAAGTCACAGTGGCTGTTGCTCTTGAGGCAGATATCTAACACCTTTAATTAATTATTGATTACCTACTTGGTATTTCACGTACCTATTAAAGTTCAGGAATAAATAAGCGGTAAAAGGTTGACACATAGTTATACAATAAGCTATTGACTAAGCTAAATGTTACAGGCAAAGAAACATAGATGTGGATCATGCCGCCGCTGAAAAAGTCTTACTTACTCGTTGACGGGCCGCAAGTTTTGTGATCAGGACCTACGTCAAAAACACAATCAAACAAACGGCACAATATACAGACACAGTATAAACCATTACTAAAGTAGCTATAATCACGAAAGGCGATAGAAAAGATATCTATTTTAATACAAATTCTATAATAAATTAAGTCAGTCTCAATTGAGATGGTGTTAGTTAAGAAATTTGCATTTTTTATCACAATAGCTTATGAAATTCGACGTATACGAGAACCCAAGTTGATGATTATCACGGTACTTACAAAAGAGGACGGCTACGTAATCGGTGTCTTCTATGATTTTGCCTAAAATCTTTTGGTTGACTTCTTCTATTCTGTCAGGAAGGTCCATAGCTTCTAAACTCGTCAAGAAATCCAGGACGCTTTCTTCGTCCATGAGATCTCCTAAAAATTTAAACAATAATTATAAAACCTCCTTTTAACACATAAATAATGTAGACGATCCACATAGGGACGTGTAAATGTATTTCTGCAGCACTTTCCTTACTATAGTTCTTGTAATGTGTATTCTAAAACTTATCAATTTCTTCAAATCCATTGGTTTTTCTAAGATCCCATCTTTTCCGTTCATAGAGGTTACTGAGTCCATAAAGTTAAATTTAATCAGGATTTATAAAATGTTTATGCAATTAGTTCTACTAGATTGTATTTCCTTTCAAACACGAGTGCAATTTAAAAGATTTGAAATGTAATAAGGAGAAAGATGTGATCACAGTTTTACCCAGCTCTGAGTTCCGATTTAATCATACTATTGTCTCAAATCACAAAATGACTACAATGGTTTCCAAGCGATTTAGATTAAATTAAACACCATCTTGACGTTAGAAGAGCACTAAATAAAGCAGTGTTTTATTTTTGTATAGTTTGTCCAAATAACCAATTTAACTGTTGATTTTTGTTACTAATATTATAGTTTTTTTTAAAAGATTATACAGGGCATCCCCCGGCTATGCCACATGGAGGGCAAGTGCCTTGAATATTATAGATGGAACAATTTACTAAAAGAAGACATTATTTTAATTTAAAAAGCAATTTAAACTGCATTTATAGGTTTTTAAATAATTACATGGTTGACCCGGGAATCGAACCCGCTACACGAGAGAAAAAATTACCCTGTAGTTTTATCATACCGATCAAAAGGCTTTATCATAAGGATTATTTTTTGCTTGATAAAAGGAAGACCGTGAATTTTAACATTTTTAATACATAACTAATAAGTCGCACTCTTTTGATTATTTCGCTCCCTGACGATTTTTTGATCATGATGTGGTGGATATTTAGAATAATTTTTACACAGCCCCATAAAAAACATCTAACGGGATTAGATCTAAGGATCCCGGTGGCCATGTTATTTGTCCTTTTGTCGATCCAAGAAAGAAAGTGTTCATTGAGATAGTCCCTTGTTCTGTGACTGTTATTAGCCGGAGCTCCATCTTACGGTAAGCGTATGTCGTTCTGCAACCGAAAGATTATTTATCTCACTTCTTGAAATCTCAAGTATTCTTAAATAGCTTTCTGTATTCAGATGTCCTTCGTAAAAATTTACTAAGAGGACCCGATTTTTTACTATCCCACACCAACAGTTGAACGAAAAACGCACTTGACTATCAGTCTCGTGGATACGTAAGGGATTCTCCCTGGACCAAATGCGATTATTGTGTCGGTTGTACATACCATTATTGCTAAGGTTTGTCTCGTCTGATCAGATAATATTATTTAGAAAATACTGATCCTCTAGGATGAGCCTCTCGATTTCATGGCAGAAAATAAGTCGTCTTTCAGCATCATCCGGCCGTAATGTTTGTAGGTACTAATCGCCCTTCAACGTGACTTTTGAATTTGTATTCTTTCAGTAGGTACACGGTGTATTTTGCTTTTCGAAATTCCAATTTCTTCTTCACCTTCCCTCACTGACCTTTTAGGATTTGCCTCAAAGTATATCAAAATGACGAGTTCATCGTCATTGTTTGTCATTTGGTGCCATGGTTGTGGTAAGAGATGATCGAAACGTCCCAAATTTATCAGATTATCCACCAACTATTTCATAATAAATCAAAATGGTGTATTTCTATCAGGATATCTTTCGCGGTGCCATTGTAAGGCTAATGTTATGTTTTTGTGGTTCAAAAAGTATGCTTCCATCAAATCGAAATTATTTTGATACGCCATGGTTATGTAACAAACTCACAATACAATGCAAAAATCCTAAAATGAAAATAACAGAAACAAAAGATTAAAAGTTTAAAAATGGAACACATTTTTGAATTATTTCTTTACAATCAGTCAGCCGCATTGCGCTGGATCATTTACGCGTCTTTCGGCAGATTCAGAATACGGCAAAAACTCGTTTGGACAGGTTCCTAATAAGGAGAAGGAAATTACTAGTAAGTATCTCTTTATTATTTTATCATGCACTCAAATTATAATAGGAAAATTATGCGTACTTCTCAAGTCGGTACTGATTCATTAGTAATGGGTACTTTAAAATGATAACGTCAGTTGTATGTCCTTACGGCAATGTCAGCTTTTCATTTATCTGAACAAAATTTCACATCAAATGTCAAAATTCATGGTCGTCCTTTTATTTCTGACACTATGTTATTAAGTAAAAAATAATCCTTATGATAAAGCCTTTCGTTCGGTATGATAAAACTACATGGTAATTTTTTTATCTCGTGTAGCGGGTTCGATTCCCGTTTCAACGTTGTAATTATTTAAAAATCTATGAATGCAGTATAAATTGTTTTTTTAAATTAAAATAATGTCTTCTTTCAGTAAAATGTTCCATCTTCTATATTCAAGGTACTTGCCCTCCATGTGGCATAGCCGTCGAACGCCCTGCATATTTATTTTACAGACCTTCGTAAATGATCGGTTCCTTCTCACGGAAGTACGTGAGGGCGGGAAATTTCGTGATACCATGTTGTTTGGCCAGCCGCTTGTCGTTGATCTTCACAAAGTCCACGCCGAAGGTGTCCGTGTCGTCGTCTATCTTCTCCAACTCTTCTAACACTTTGTCACATGTCACACAACTTCGAGCATCTGGAAGATGTGAAGGATAGGATGTTAGGAGTTTTGTGGAAAGTTGTGTATAAGTCATAATATGATTATACGAACGTTACTCCAATGTAGGTTTCAGTAAATTGAAGAGCGTTTATTTTCATATTGTTCTGGCAATTTAGAGTAAAGACAAAAAAATTTAAAAATCGAAAACTCGCTTATATTTTCAGACTTTCACACTCTATAATATTAATGAAACTGATATAAAGAATACCCGTATTTGATTAGGACCATTCATAATACAACCTATAAAATCCATAGTACCTATGTAGGACACCCAGAAAGTTTTAAGAAAACAAATAAAAATATTCTAAACGTTCTAACTTTTTAAATTGTTTTTCAAAGAAGTCTCCACAAATTTTTATTGGGCCTTTTTAATTTCACTGGACTTTGTAGCTTAGCGCTGACAGCGCTTAGCTGGAACTTAACTACTCCTATATACGATATGCCTAAGGGCACCCGAGAGGGTACGGACCTCGGCTTAGGACGTCTTATATTAAAACCACCACTGGTTCGGAAGGGTCATCTAATATTCTCCACCACAAAGTTTCATGCGTCTGAACCAATTTTCTAACCACACTTTCCAGTCTGCAATAGGTATCTGCTTCCTCATCGGCCTTCTCGGACGCAGTGAGCGCATCTTCTGGCGATGAAACCTGCATCGCCGTGAGCTGGTTTTTAATTTTAGGGAACAAGAATGGGTGGATGACCCAAAAGGTTTACCGTGTTTAGAAAGTCCCTCGTCTTGATCGCAGAGTGCGCGGGCGCCTTGTCGTGGTGGAGCAAAAGGGTTCGGACTCCCGTGTACAGATCGCTTGTTGCTCGCAGTAGCAAAACATCTAGCAAACAACTCTGCATTGATGCTACTTTGGTTTCTTAAGGGAATTGATACTAAATTCCCCGTTAAGGAGAAAAAAACTAGCGATGAAAATTTTTACAGCGCTTCTCGGTCATTTCGGTTTCGTAGGCGTTGGTTCATTTTGAAACAGCCACACTGTTGACTGGCACTTTGTTTCTGGGTCATACAGATAAATCCAAGAATCGTCACCTGAACCTGCTTCGAATTTATCAATCATTTCATGGCACCATTCCACGCGCACCTGCTTCTGAGCATCAGTGAGGTTGTAGGGTACCCAACGCGGAAAAATCCTAGTTACACAAAGTTGGTTGTGTAGAATATCATTAGCACTTCACGATCTAATCTGCAGATTGTGCTGAATCTCGTATGTGATTCGCCGGTTTTGTTGAATCAAATTTTTACTTGTTTCGCTTCGTTTTATCCCCTAGCAGCATTCAAAGGACGACTTTGCATTTATGCGTAGCACTTCTTTCTTCATCCTTCAAATTTAAGCAACCGCAGTTAACCTCGTTATACAAGCAGTACACCGTTGCTTTAGAAGGCGCCTTGCTCATAAAAGCTGATTGAAGTAGATTAAACGATTCATCAGGTTTCAAATTGAACTTAAAGTCATAAAAAATCATTGCACAAGAATGTTCCCGACGCAGATCCATTTTTCTCTGATGCACAATAGTTTCATAATACTGGTAAAAAAATTTAGAGTGAAGTTTAAATTTGGAACAAATGTATTTTTACTTTTAAATTATCGAATTTTCAAAAAAATTATAACTCGCCAGCGTCCCATAGATACATATAATCTTATTGAGTGGCCTGGTATAAGAAAGATTATAAAACTTTATAGAATACCAAAATTACGCGAAACATATGGTTTATCTTTCGTCTGTAGAATAAATCACTTAGCTATAAACTGTTTAATTTACACCGTTCTACTTTGAGATTTTCTTTACTAACATTATTTAATGAACCAACCTACCTTCACTAGAAAAGAAGCATATGAAAATCTGTCTACTAAAAATATAGTTTGGCAGGGTAGTCTAATTTTATATAGACAAAAGAAAACCTCCAAATGAAAATAGTTCGTTGTAATCAGTTAGATGTTAACTTTGATTTATAAAACTCAGATATATTCCATGGAAGTAGGGACAAGTTAAGAAAGAAATTATAACTTACTTCATAAGTTAGTACTTTTACAAATTTCAGTTACTCTTGGAACACACAAACACGCACTTACTTACAATTATATACATCCATACATACACACTACACCAGAGTCAATAATATGTCTTTGTATTTTGATTATATTATTATTTGTATTTTGATTAAATATATTTTGTATTGCCTCTCTTTTTTAGATATTTGGGTATGTCTTATTATTGTATGCAGTTTAATGATGTTATAAATTTGAAATTCATTCTTTGATTAGTATTGGTTCTGTTTGTTATCATTATTATTATTATTTAATTCCATTTGCCTGTATTAAATTTAGAACGTTCACAATTTTATCTAGTTATAATTATGTAATTTAAGAATCAAAACCTTGTATAAGTCTGCTTAATGTTAGGGGAAAAAAATGTAATTCCATAAATGGCTGTCGGTTTCAAATATTTTATATTTATATTAACATTACTAAGAGCTGTGGATTTTGTGATAATTAATAAATAAAAATAAAAAAATCAAGGATAATCTGGCAGAAGTATCTATCCTAAATAGTTACCCATTCTCTGTAACAGTCTGTTACCAATTTACTATAAATAAGTATATTTCGAACAGTTCGATTTATTTAAGAGTTATATTAGTAAGGTATTCCGAAAGACATGATTGATGAATAGACTGCAGATAAGCATAACATTCAAAATAAATTGTATTAATAGGTAGCAATGAAGTACCATTAGACCTCAATTCTTAACACTTTTTTTTTCAAAAAGGTATTGCCAACACCGTGTGGAGTCCTGCAGGGTGCGTCGTACACCTCACAGTTCGCCGCATCTAAGGGATATCGAACTCACGAGTAGGCAGGAGAGTTCGGGGCTCAACGGGAAACGAAACGAAACTGGTTTAGAAATTGAGTTTCATATGTTTCGGTAGGTATATTTAGATATTTAATTTATTCATTTGCAATAAACTATGTTGCCACAGCAAAATTTGTTATACCTACATCATAAGTCTGCTACATGCTTTTGTCTTTTTTAAACTACCTAACAGTAAAATAAAACTAATACTATAAAATTAAACTACACGAAGAAGGTATTTAAAATTGCCAGAAATCAGTAAAACAAATGTAATGTTCGTTTTAAACAAAATCAAACGTAACTCTGTAGATGAGTAGCGTTCTCGCAAAACTAAACGCCAATATAATTTTAAGACTCCGAGTCATTAACAGAATAACAAAAAAGTACAGAAGTACAGAAATATTCTAAAACCACCGTCATTACACGTCACAATTCAGTCTTCTGTTAAACATAAAGAACGTTTAAGTTCTGCTACCACATGATTTCTGTTTAACAGTAAATATTTGACGTAGCGGTAAAAAATTACTTCATTAGTAATAAACTATAGAAATTGTGGGTAGTTGCGGAAATATAGTCGTAACGTTAATACCGTGGTGAGGTTACACTCTGGTTGGTTAAAAGCTTAAATGAAGTTTCGTTCTGTGTAGTTAGGTATGCTTTAAGATGTTTATATTTAGGTATTTTGAAAGTCTTAAAAATCGTAGTACCTAACTGTGCAAAGGAATTTTATACTTAGTTTTATTATAATATGCTTATGTATTGATTTATTCGCCTCATCAAAATCAAATACTGTTTAGTTTTTATCAAAATTACATTAAAAATAGTTTTTAAAATACTTAAAGTACTGCTAAATAATTAGTCGGTTATTATACGGCTGCAAGGGTTGTTCAACTGTCTTAAACACACAACAAAGAAATTATGTTTCTTGACGCACCAATCAAAGGAGTCAAGTTAAACTTAAGTTTTAAAAAAAAATTCACAGTGAACCAGAACTACGATTGTGAAACCAGGCACTGCTAGCCTTTTTTAAAACTATACAAATTAATGTTTCAAGATAAATTATTATTGTAAATACCCAGACGAACATACCAACTATGTAGCCACAAAGCAAGCAGAGCGTGTGTGATGAGAATACAGTGAACTGGGGGGATCCCAGAATAAACATACATATTTAAAAATTAGCAACCATGACCCGAGAACAAATATCTGTGTTCATCACAAAAATAAATGCCCCGACCTGGACTGAAACCTGGGACCTCCGGCGGACTTGTAATTGGTTAGGCCGGCCCTAACCAATTACTACAAATTTTTGGCTAGTGCCGATTGGGTAATCCATTCGGGTTATATGCGGTCAACACATCCGGTTCATCTCACAAACACCCGAACGGCATCTGCACATATATGATATTGCCGCTGGATAATGCCGATTATTGCCCATGCTCTCAAAAAGCTTATCTAGCGAATATTAATAAAAATAACTAGTGTATATTTAAAACTCCAGTCGGGCCTGACCTTAAGAAAAGACATTTCATAATTGTAAAATCAAACAAAACCATGAGACAAATTATAAGCAGACGCTGTTTATCGCACATTCTCAGATCTACAGCTTTTGTAGATAAAACGCTTCTAGGTATATGATCCGTGGATGGCGTTGATATAATGTTCAAAGCGTTTTATAAAGAAAAAACACTAAATTTATGTAAGACTTTTGTTCTAGTATTAGTTTACGACACTAGAAGTTTGTTAGGGTTACAGTTCTATTTGAAATGCGAAAGCTTTGGAGTTCAAAATGTGTTGATTGCTGGAGAATTCCTGTTTACAGAACTTCGTTTTAAGGCTAATGTTTAATAAGTTTTTATATGTAGCTAAGACTATTTATGTAAGTCCAATTTCCATTTCCCTTCTTCCTTTTCCAATTTCCTCCAAAAAAAAAATGTTTTCTGCTCAAATTAAAAGTCATCAAAATTAAAAACTTTAAACGAAATAAATTAAGAATTACGAAATGACGAAAAATTAAATGTATGGCAGCCTAGTGAATAAATACACCCTTTCAAAAATGTAAAATAAGAGAAAGGATAACAAAATTTTAGTTTCCAAATGTTCAATGAACCAAAGCAAAAATACATTTTATTTACGCAATAAATGTCCCCGAGAACGTTATTTTGATGTTTCAATAAAAAACTGATTCATTCCTCAAACATACGAACGCATTACCTTGTCTTAAATTAATTCAGTGAACCTCTGTTTTATTTCGGAACGTAGATCATGAAATTCAATTCATGAAACATTTATCTGTCCACAAAATGTCTGTGTATCTTACAAATATTAGAGTTCAGAGATGTTAAAAGAAACATACAAAACCTCTACATACGAGTATTATCTGTATTCCTTTAAAAGGGGCGTACGAACTTCTTAAAGTTTTAATTAAGCCTCGATGTAACCTTCAATTTAAGACTTTTCGAAATTAAAATGCGAATTGTCGATTACAGCACAATGAAGCAGCAGAATATGCGGAACACAGCAAAATTTTTTTAGACATTAATTGTTTTGCATAATTTCCAGTCTTTTAGTTAACAAATTGTGAAATAGGAAATTCTCATATTACATTTTTTATATTCCTCGCAACTTCTTTTCTTCGTGCACAATTAAAGATCTATCTTAAATAAATATTTAAAATACATAGGAGACTAAAGAATGGCAAATAATATAGAGCTTAAAACCATGCCCTAAACCATGAACCGAGCATTTGTTTACGTCTAATATTTATACAAGAAGTCTAAGTCTAGCACAGTCACTAGCAGAAAATCAACATGAACACAGGGACGAGAAAGTTGCAAATTAAGCAGAATTACCCTCCAAAAGACACTTAGGTGATAGGGGCTTTTTTACTATTTGCACAGCCGGCAAACGAGCATGCGATCCACCTGATGGCAACTAGCATCCGCGCCCACGGACATCATTAGTCGTAGGCGTTTCGGTAAATAATAGATATTGTGATTACGGTATTGAGTAATGATGCGTTGCCGACTGTAGGTTCAGATAAAATTGCCTTTGTTCCAGTAATTACACTGGCTATGGCTGCACCTCAACCGGAACACAACCAGCCCTATGCACGGCGAACAGATCTACGCATATGTAAGTGTAAGGGTGTTACCACAATCGATGTAGATTGGTCTTGTAAAACTGTCGACCGACGTCGACTGTTCCATTCTAATAGGTAAAATAACGTCCCTAGAGGTCGGTCCGTAGAAATGTAGATTTATTAGGTATATGGTCCGTCGTTTTACTAGCTTTTGAAATGAATTATTTATCTTGAAATATTTGCCTTCTACTTACACCTAAAACATTTTAATCAATTTTACTAACTCAAATTATTTTTTAGTATTATGTTTGATACGCGCACGTCTTCTGCTTAAGCTTCTTATACTAAGGCCTTAAGTGCCGGATTATTATTCTATTATACCTAATTGAGTGAAATTTCAAACTTTTCATATATTATACATTTTTGTTAATTAAATCTATTAAAAAGTAAGAATTGGATATTAAATAAATTTTTTTACATAAGGCGTTGATCATCAGGAATTTGTTAGATTAACCCAAACGAAGTCACAGGTCCGCACAAATATTTGCACAAATTGTAAAAAAATAATACATTTAGTATTTTATTTGTTACTTTAACAATAACCAATAAAAAATGTACAATAAGGACCACTTGCGCAGATCTGAGCTAGCCGGTCGGTTAGTTGAAAAGTCCCTCCGTCACTGTCTGTTTCTTTTAAATTGACAGAGACATAAATCAATATTTAGCCTAGTGCTAGCTTTTTCAGAGTTGCGCAAGTACGCCTAAGTATTAGCTTAATATGAAAAAGATTTGCAGTTAATTACTTTAATGCTTTGCTCTAAAACAAATTAGCCGTGCGTGTGTGCAATAAACCCAACGATACAATCTCTGCATCTTTTTCGATAAACACTGTAAAAAAATGTATGAAACATATATGAAAAAAAATAGATACAAACTACTTTTAAATAAATAATCATTTGAATCCTGTCTGGATCACAATGACATCTTTTTTATTAAATCCTATATATCCCCAGGTAAGGAATGACAACCTTCTTGCATTTTTATAAGGCTCAAAAAGTATTTGAAATCCATTACAAAGTTAATATGAATAATCAAAAAATTGCATATAATAATACAAAAAAGAGCACCTAAAAAGAATCACAAACTACGACAATACATATAATAGACGATATTCCTGAAACTATTTATCACCTCTATATGGTGTTATCCTTCGACATGGTACCTCGCATTAATAAGTCTGCCTTTTTGTTTCACAATACAAATAATCGTCAGGAAGTCAAGAGACAAGTGGCCCTGATAAAAAATTTATGATTGTCCATAAGTGCGAATCACCTTATCCATCGGAGGCTTACTTGCATTATTTATTAATTTATTAAAAAACTATTTCAAATAACATCTTGTAGATTCTAACCAGCGGGTCGTAGCAGTCAAAAAACGCAAAAAATTTTTAAAAATATGCTACCAATACTGAAAATACTGTGTAAAATAATTTTGATACTTTAATTTCTTTATAATGAGTTTTCTTAAAGTAAGTAAAAGTAATGTACCTAATTATCGTACCAACTCAATAATAAAAATATAATTATTTTTTATCAAAAAAGGAAATATAATAAATATAACAGTTCATTTGACTGAAATTCGACTGCCACGACGTGAGAGTAGCCTGAAATTTTTTGTGCCATAATTTCTAGACATTAATATAAGCGGTACGAGAGTGACGTGGTCTACCATAGACCTGGCAGGAGAATTTCATAAGAACGTTCAAAGTCTGGATATTAGTTTTGATTATTAAATGCCAAACAAGTATTACATACATACTTCATGACAAACACTTCAAAATAAAGAATGATTTACACAATTTCCACACAACTTTTAGAAAACTTGTATATAAAAAAATATATATAAAAATCTCTATGACGTCAATACAAATATTTTCATACGACGCCAGGCAGGTTTTTATGAAGAATTTTATAGAGAAAAGTGTCAACTTTAGCAAGAGAGACACGGTACCTAATTAAACACAGTGTAACGGCTTTGATAAGAAGCTTTGGCATTGGATAGAATCCAAATGAAACAGTTGTGGCGACCAACAAATTTTAGTTATTGTGTCTTTTTTCAGCAAATAACAAATGCTCTAGATTTGCCGGGCTTCTTAACTATATTTATAGCGACAATACATTTGCTAGCGACCCAGGATTTTAACTAAAATTTTGTAATTAAACATGTGGTCTTCGTTTGAGTTATATCATGAAAATGTTTAAAGTGTTTGAGTTTCAAATGAGAATACAAAAATCAATCATCAATATCAAGTTTGACTATCATTTGAAGACAGAAACTGTTGATTGTATCTAATACAGTTGCGTTAAAAAAGTATAGCGTGATTTTATTTGCTGTACTAATCGTTTTATTTGTGCATCAAGAGGGTAGAATCGTTAAAAAATGTTTCGACTATAATAGTAACGTTTTGAAAACTGCGTGGGTTCTTATTGAAGTTGAAAGCTGTAAAAAAAGTTTGGTAAAAAAGAGTAAAGTGTTCAAGACATGTTTGTTTTGTTTTTGTTTTGGTCGACATTAGTTTGTTAACCTCCAGAACATGAACTTCCGGAGTTTAAATATAAAATCAATATTTTATAGTTTAACAAGAAACATGATAGTTAATTAAAAATAATTGTTTTTAGAATGTCTACAGCTCGGCGGACAATGCAGAGTCTAAGCCAAGAGGTAATCTAGCGTTAGCTGCGCTCAGACAGTGATTGATTGCAAGTTTTGCTGTCAGACAAGCTTCGTCTTGGAAGCAAACTATTTTATGACAATTCTGACTCTGCTTTACAAATTTTGCACACCTAACATCCAATATGCGAGACATTTTCATAAACCAGGCAACACATAACACATGGTTGAGAAAATTAACCGCCACGGGTCACCAAACAGACGTCTCATCGATCTCGGGATCGTTGGCGACAAACAAAAATAATCGGAATGCCAACAGCACGTAAGAGGAGTCTATTTCAGCGGCACACAGGACGGCACACCACACTAGTTTTAGCGAGCTGCGAGCGTAGGCGCCTGCCGACCTTGGCAGCTGAGCATCGGGTGGAATCGTGGAAAATGAGACTCGCCGCCATTTTAGGCCGCGACTGCGGGCGGGTCAAGTTTTATTGTCTCCCGTTGCATAATTCTAGAGCGAGAGAAAATATCCGACGAAGATCATTAACTCGAAGGTTGGCGGGGAGCCAGACGGTGACTTACACCAGTAGACGGCGACGAAGTCCTTGTCTTGGAGGAGTCGCTCGAGCTGCTTGGCGGTGACCTCCTCGATGCGCGGTTCGGACGCGGGCTTGCGCGCGGCGGCAAGCGCGAACAGGAGCGCGGCGGCCAGGGCGAGCAGCCAGCGAGCCATGGTGAGGGCGCGCGCGGACTGAGCCGGCCGCGCGCCGCCGCCCGCGCATGCGTCCGCCCGCCTTGCGCCTGCGCCGCCGCCATCGCCTCACACGCACGCATTACTCACCATCTCTGCTCCCTCACACATCGTTCTGTAAACCACTGATGCCGCAGTCAGTCGCGCACGCACGTACGATGCTGTCCACTTTCTTATCGCGTTTAATGAACCATTCCTTAACTGATTACATTATTACAAACGGCGCTAATTCTATGAAGCACTGAAATGACCACTGGCCATGGCGGAATTTTTTGGCATATGAAAACTTTTTGTAATAAGTTTCAATGGTTATCAGAATTTTAACTGTTTGATTCAATTTTAAAATCATGTTCGGCAATCTTAGTTTATTTTAAAAAAGTAAGTTTTAATATAAAATAGATATAAAATATTAATTATTACAAGATCAATTAAGTGCGTAGAGGACCTCAAAGCCCACATCTGTAATCGCTTGAAACTATACCAGATATTAACCGTAGGTGTAACTTATCATGTAAAATGAAAAAGTAATCATCACACGTACCCCTACAATTAAAAACATGCTCTGCAAAGCTTTCGAAATCCACTTCTGTGCTGTTTACACGGTTATCCTTCAAGTGCAGAACTACAGTTAGAATGATGCACTTGAACCATAAAGTTTAGTGGCGTGCTCTATCTGATCTAGTAGGTAAATTGAAAATCCATATGTATAGTTAGTTGAAGTGTTGCTTAAGTTATCTTTGTCAAGCTTGTTGCAACAAAAAAGCTTAATTAGTTTCAACAAAGTTGGCAGAAACACGTTTTGTTTTCAAATTGCACTACAAGTATGTATACTATTTCCATTTCTTTATGTTCTCGATGACAGCTCCTGTGAAAACTTGTGCGAGCGTTTTTTTTTACAATAAGTATGCATTATTTTATAAAAATATGACGTTTACACACCTACAAGGTTATATCATACCAGAGTCGGAGAAACTGGTAGGGATGGAGCTATATCGATAAACGAGATAGATAGAACTGCCATCGAGAAAATAGAAATAGAAATAGTATAGGTACTAGTCTAGAACACCTATTTCAAACAAGTGAATTGTTTGAATTAGGTGTCTGATTTGTTCTAATTTTAAAACCATATAAAAAACAGTGTCCACCTCCTCTAAAACAGTGAGTTTTAGGTATTTTTAACTTTCCTTGCGGAGGCAACGTATACAAGTTAACTATGGCTAGTAGAAACATGGCTCAAGGGCTTTTATTTTATTTCGACGTTAGTCAACCGGATTTGAAACAAGCATTTTTGGCTTTGTCTCCTGCTCTTTATAGATATTTATACGTGACTACTGATATGACTCTCAAAAAGAACTTGAAATCGCAAAAAATTTAAAAAAACACGTCGATGCTCATTAATCTTAAGTTAACACAAAATAATAGTATGTATCGTACTCAATACTAAAATAAATTCCTTATTTCAGTTGCTATCTAAATGGTGTAAATGTTAACAGAAAACTTGTACTAAAGATATTCAGAAGAAAAACTTTCCACAGACCGGAGCTCTTTAGAAAAGGAGTTGTTGTAATGAACTGAAAACTGGCTTAAAATCACATAATTAATTTTGAAAATGAATTTTAATATGATATTAACGGATTTCAAAAAAGCTTTCGGCCTTCCGGATTATGTCTTGAACAGAAGCTCCAGGGTAACCTTGATCAGGGTAACCTAACCTTCCAGGATGGCTGTAGTCGATGGTTTGATCGCTCGGACTATATTACTGTGTTCTCTGGGGTACTACAGGGGTCAATACTAAGTCTGTTACTTTATTCTACTTACTCGTGTGACGTAGAACAATAAATATATCATTCTAATTCTATTATGAATGCTGATAACATTAAAATTAACAACAGAATCAATAACTTGACCGAGTCATTTACACACTTTGTAAATCTACAACGACTTTAAGACTATTTTTAGTCTTATTAAGCATTTATCATTCGCCTCAGTATAAATGTAAGTAAATGTACGCACGTAACCTGCACGTAAAAGCGGCCATCGTTAACCAGCTACAACATTAGCACCAATTTTATTCCCGAAATGAATATTTGCGACCTAGGCTTTCTTTTGGACTTTAAACTTACCTTTACGAATCATATAACAGCCATGGTTACAGACGCATATAAAAACATGTTTTCAGACATGAACTGCTTAAAAATATTATATTATTCTTATGTAAGAACTATACTCGAAGACTGAAGTCATCTGAAATATCAACACCACTTACAAAGGAAGCTTAGAATAATACAGAAAAATACCTTGACTACCGTACATGTAATGACAAACACAAACCCTGCCTATAATACTGTACGTACATTCAGAAAAAGCAGTTACCTAGGGAATTTTTTTATTTTTTTTGTTTACCCACATGCATATTTTTACGCTGACAATAGAAAATGCATAGTGTGTCCATAAGTGTCAATATATACCGCTTGAGAACCAACGCCAATAACACGACAATATAATCCCCAGCGAGGTGATAAATACATGGAGTAGTCGTAATGTCCTATATAAATAAGTAGTTATGTATATCGACGAGGAAGAACTTGGTTGTCTCCCTCTACTTATCCAAAAATGCTAATAAAATAAAGAGATAGTACTATTTTTGAATGTTGTCACTAAAATATCAATCATGTAGTGACGTCATAGCAGGTGGCTAGGGTGCCACAAATCGCCATTTATTGTTACGTTTCTGTCAAAAAAAGCTGTTAAAAGTGATGTTCGGGAGCTTTGATTATTTAACCAGATATCGAAGATCATTATTAATATGCTTTTATTTTTCATACTTTCGATGCAGATGATAACAGGGGCTTACGCAGTAAATCATATCGAAACGGTATTTGCTTTGCTTACTGTTGTGCGAGTATTTTTGAAACAAAAAGGCGTGAAGAAAGAGGGAATTAACTTTGCTTAGAATTGTTAATTTTGTTATTGAATAGGCAGGTAGTTGTTTTGTCTTTTTATGAATCGTAATTATTGAAGACAAGCCATACTTTAATTGATTGAACCGAAAACTTTGATGCTTGACCTTGAAAAACTTTTTAAGCAAACATGGGATGTTTCGGTGTTTTATTTATAATAGTTTACCCCAGGTCTGTACCAAAATTCAGCATGTTGGGAATTAATGCAAACTGACCGCTATTTTTCTGGCGAATTTGACGGGACGATATCAGGAATAAGAAAATAAACTGTATAGTTCTTTATTTTCTATATTAAAAGAATTATAATGAAAGTAAATAAACCGTAAACTATGATTATTTCATTTACGTCAATCTCTCACAAAACTTCATTAAATTTCAATATTATATTTCAAGTTCAATATTTAGTTCTAAAATATCGATAGTAGATTCGAAAGTCGTTGTTCAACACTAGAAATGGACGCCATTTTATGTTATGTTTCAAGTTTAGGTATGCACGTTTTTTTCTTACTGTCCATTAGTAGAGGTCAATGATAATCCCTTACAATATAAGCAACGGAGCGACTGACGGTACCGACCTCATATATTCAACCCTGACATTATGAATACCGGAAATGGCGATAGAAATAGGCACGCTAATTTGTTCAACGTTGAACAAGTGAAAGCTAACACTCAGAATTCTGTAATAATCATAATTAAAATAGTTATAATTAATTTAAATAATGAAAAAAAAACATGTTCGCCCCTTTTGTTCGACGTATTTAACAACACCTAAAGAAGCATTAAGCTTATTATCACTAAAAATAAAAATAAATAAAACTTTAAATAGTTGATTTCCTAATATTACCATATTTTTCACACACACTACAGTCTACACTCACACACCTTCACGTGGCACAAAACCACGCATCCTATATATGTACATACAACACACAATTACGAGTATAAACACATACTTACATGTTACATTTAACTACATCTATTGCTGTGAATACATCATTTATAATAATAATAAAATCCGCAGGCAAACTCACCAACTGTATCGCCCCAAAGTAAGCAGAGCTTGTTTATGGTTGACCATACAGCGAACTAGGGAGGGAGGGTACAGAACAAACGTACACACATAAAAACACACCATGACCCGGAACAAACATCTGTGTCCATCACACAAATGGATTCTCGAACCTGGGACCTCCGGCGTATGAGGTAGGCCAACTACCCACTACTCGACCGTCAAGTATACATATTTCTTATCAAGTACGATCTCTTAATTTTAACTTACAACATAATAATAAAGTTATTTTCATAGCTTCTTAACTCAGTTTTATACGTTTGCTTATTTTGCACTGAACTGACTATGATCGTATAAACTACTGTTGCTTTACATTTATAACTGGGAATTTTCTCATTACATTATTTTTTCTATAGTTTGGAAAAGAAAACAAATGTAAATCCATAAAGGAACTAGTCTGGGACAAAACAAACTCCTTTATTAATGCTGTCCACAGATGTAACTTACAATAAGAGGATCTGGTGTTTCACTAACTACATTACAATGCTAAAGCTTACTAAATATCAATGAACTCATTTGAAATCGACATCTTTCATGTCATTTTATTACAACGATAGAAGGTTTGTCTACATTTTAACCAAATATGAGTTTTCATACATGAATTTCAACATAATTATTGAGAATACTTAGTAATTTGAGGTTTTGAAAGGCTTTAACTTGTTTTGCTTAAAAATATAACTGAAGATTCTGAAACCAAAATCCTGAAATTAGCTGTACTTTCGTTTTTCCAAGTTAAAAATTGCCAAGATGAGCTATGAAAATTGATTTAATTTGACATATAACCTTGAAATATATTTTCCAATGTAACTTTTTTTCTGAATAGCTAAATTGCATTAAGTTGTTACCTTAAGTTTAGGAATATAACACTATTTTTTCCGCATTGTTTTTATTTTATACATTAGATCAATAAAAAAACAGGCTGACAGGTCATTGCATATATGAAACATGGGCATTGTTCTTTTGCCAAATGCCCAGCAATGTTTTATGCAAAAAAAGTTCAATACAGTTGCAGCTATTTTTTCAGTAAGGGACTTTACTCAATCAAATTTATAGAAACAGTTCCAATTTCCTGGATTAATGGCGCTCAGAAAAGCTGGTCCGAATTTATAGTATAAGGAAAATCTAACTACATACAGTCAGCAATCTCCTTAGATGTTGGCGAAAACGTGGAGATCATCAACACATCTGTCACGATAGATAAAAGTACTAGAGTTGTCCCTCTGTCTATAGTAATAAATATTGAATATTTTTGTAATTTTTATTAACTGTGTTAGTACACGTACATACATGAATTACATTTCTTATGTATCATGAAATTGAAGTAATGAGACTGTATGTCTCATTACTTTCCATCTCTCTCGTTACTTTCCATCACTCAGTAAGCTTAAAGATGATGGTCAAACTCAATATGGGATTTTAATAATAATAATAATAATAATAATTAGTTTATTTCTCCAAAAATCAAATACAAATCATTTACATGTTTAAGAATAAAAAATAAAAAATAAATTTTTGCAGTAGCATCAATCATCAAATACAACACATTATATAGTTAGTCAAGGAGACTGGTGCCTAAACTAGACCTAGGGTCGGTATTTCAGGACACCAGGACTCCACCCCGATTACAATTTACAATTCAGGAAGTTATATAATTAATGACTGGTACTTACAGGTGATAAGGATAATTCGAGTTACCAAGTCTATTAGTAATGTCAGAAGATAAAAATTATGTTAAATGTTTGGTAAGTTACTTAAGTCGGTTTATACTTTACAATGTCAGAAATAAATAAATTGAATAATAATTTTGTTTATTTAAAGTCACACAATTAGGATTATGTGGAGTTTGTATACTATATACATAATGTTAATTTATTTATTTTTATAATATTAAAGTTTAAAAATTAATTAAATGCGGTTCCAGCAGTTAGGTTAGGTTAGGTCCATCAGGTAAATACTTAGTGATTCATTTAAATATTATTTAGGGACTATCAGAAGTCGTTCCGTCTCTGTGTAATTCAGTTTGAGAATCCATTCTCGAACCCTTACTTTACATTTCACTTTCGGTAATGAATATATGTTAGTTTTTTTGTTTATTGTTTTGTAAAGGTATTTACCGAGAAAGCAAAAGAAGCGACTTGAAAATTGCGTTCTAAATTTCGAACCATTGGACACAAGGACACATCTACGTGTTATTTTTTTACGATATTCTAGTAGTACGTGCTGTTTTATTATACAGTTCACTATAAATAGTTGGCGCACTGTCAGTACTTGTGCTCTTTCATATAAAAGTGTAGTCGAATAGCGAAAGGGTAATCTATAAGTTACTTTCAAAACTGTTCTCTGGGTCCGCTCAAGTTGCAGTAAAACAGTCTTAGGGGCACCACCCCATGCGCTGATACAATAAGTCAGTAGAGATTGGCAAAGTGCATAGTAAACCATCTTACACGTTCTTTCATCAGCAACATTTCTTAAGTTTTTGAATATGTATATCAGCTTTCGTAATCTATTTGATAGAAGATTGATGTGTTCTTTAAATGAAAGAAATCGGTCCAGCGTTACTCCAAGATATTTAAAGCTGGCAACAGACCGCAGACTACCACATCTACAACTTGCTGCGTATGGAAAGGAGCATGTATGGACTTTAAGAGGAAATTGAGAGAAACACTTTGGCAAACGTATTGAGAAGTTAAGATATTTAGTTTTATCTGCGTTGATCGTAAGCAAATTATCATTAAACCACTTTGTAATTACGTTAAGTCCATTCTGAGCCGTTTCATAAGCAGTCTGCCAAGAGTCCCCGGTAAACAAAACTGCAGTATCATCCGCAAATGTGAATGTCCTCCCATTGACAAAGTTAAGTGCACATAAATCATTTATGTAGACGAGAAAAAGAGTAGGACCTAGCACGCTGCTTTGCGGTACTCCGTAGTTTATCGAAAGCTCGCTACTTTCAAGATCATCAATTTTAACGCACTATGTACGTCCTTTAAGATAACTCTGAAACAGCACAAGTTGCTTGCCCCGAACACCTATTTTATCCAGCTTTCTCGTCAGGATCGGAATGGAAACCGTGTCGAAGGCCTTTGATAAGTCAAGAAATATGCCCAATACTTTCTGACCCATGTCCATACTGGAAGCGACATAGTTTGTTAGGTCATGAACAGCATCCGATGCACTATGACCAGCCCGAAAGCCATACTGAGATTTAGAGAGGATGTTGTTTGTTTCTAGGTAGTTTACCAGTCTTTTGTTCATAATCCTTTCTAATACCTTGGACAACGCTGAAAGTATGGCAATCGGCCGGTAGTTGTTTACTTGATTTTTATCCCCACTCTTATAAACTGGATGGATCAAAGCTCTTTTGAATGCACTAGGAAATATGCCGGTAGAGAGAGAACAATTACAAATGTGAGTCATGGGAGAAATGATGTATTTTTTAAATTTTTTGATAAAGTCGCTCGAAATATTATCCCAACCAACTGCGCAACTTCCTCTCATGGTTAAAACCATTCGCTCCACTTCATCTTCGTCGGTCGGTAGCATCACCATGGAAGAGGAGGCAGTTGTACAAGGAAAGTAATGAGGTGGTTCAGTTGGTTTCTTTAATATTTTGTTAGCGAGGTTTTCACCCTGACCTACGAAAAAGCTGTTCACTTTATCAATCGATTGAAGTGGTGTACTCTCTATTGACAGAAGAGGAGTTGGGGATTCCTTCTTGTTGGTTCTGTTGCTAACCATATTAATGGCTTTCCAGAGCCGTTTACTGTTGTTACTGGCTGCACATAGTTCGCTTTTCTCGTATTCTTTTTTTTGTTTTCTTAAAATTTCGCTACAGCAATTACAATAGCGTTTGTATGTCACTTTTAAAACCTCATTGTTTGGATTTTGTTTTAGTTTCTTATGCAGAGCATCTCTATGGCGAAGGCAGCGGAGTAAACCAGGAGTAATCCATGGTTTGATTATTTTTTTCCTATTAGGTACTTTGCGTATTGTTGTGTTACTTTGTATAATGTAATTTAATTTCTTGATTAATAAACTTGCAGCAGTATTTGGGTCAGAGGAACCATTAACATCCGTAAAATCGGTGCCCTCAAGATCTTTCTCTATCTGTTTGTAATTAATGCGTCGTGTAATAGAGTGTTTAGTATCAGCCCTTACTAATTGTTTAGCCAGGAATAGCATCACCGCATCGTGATCAGTAACTGTTGAGTGTGCTACTTTAACATCAGCTCGATGTATGGTCTTTAAGAGAACATGGTCAATGCAACTACTAAGCCTTGTGGGAAGCGTGTGTCCAGGTATTAGACCATGCAAAGCAAGCAAATTAAGATAATTTGTTTTGTTAGTGTCAACAACTTCATCACGAAAATTAATATTTATGTCACCTGTTATTATAACGTTTCGATATCTCGAAATTGAAGACAGCGTAAAGTCCAATGAATTTAAGAACGGCATTATATCTTTAATTCCTGGAGGTCGATAAACAGCCAATACAATTGTATCTTTGTCGATTTCAATTTGTAAACAGTTAGCGCCAGTTATGTTAGGCTCCGAAACCACGACATTCAGACCACTATTTACGTAGACAACTACTCCTTCATTTTGTGTTAGGTTGAGGTTAGTTGAAAAATGTCGAAAATCATCTAGTATAGGAATATCACCAGATCCTCGAAGTCAACATTCGGTTAGGACTAAAATATTCCAATCAAGGCCGGTTCTGGTAAGTAGCGTCTGAAAAAGTGACATGTTTTTGGAAATACTTCTAATATTTTGGTTCAGTAACTTTAGCAACAAGCGCGGATCACTATTTCGCGGAAGGCAGTGGTCTAGGTCACAGAAGGAAGCGTGACTAACGGAAATAGAGTCTACAATATTAATATTATTTTGTAGATCGAATTTTACCAGCATAAAAACTAATGATCGAGATGTAACTGTTCTTTAGGAAGAATACACATTTGGATGGCTGATTAAACGTATGTTGAAAATAAGAAACCACAAAGACGTAAAACATTGCATACATATATACGATAGTGAAGTTATTAATTCGAATGATATTTTTGTGAATTTGTGTACAGTATAAATAAGTGGTATATAGTCAGTAGAAAGTGGATAATATTCAATTAAAATGTGAGTCCCTAGTTGGGTGAGTCTTCTTAGCACAATAAATAAATTATATAAAATTGAAAATGTCCTAAGGGAATTAGAAATGGGATTAATTTTCGGTAAGTAACTTAAATCTTAATAAACAGATAGTCATTTGTTGAGTTTCTTTAGTTCGGTGAGCACAGTTTCGTCCTTTATCCATACGTGAGGGAGCCCTTGAGCTTTTCTTAAGAAAACTTTACCATTTGACGTTCAGCAGTAGCAATATCCTTCAGTGTTTTTAAACTCCCTGGCTAAGAAATACAGCTTCTTGGTTTTAGGCGTCAAGTAATCAGAAATGAAAATAGGATTAGCTAGAACCGTGAGTCCAAGTAGGGTTGAGTCAATTTGGTTTCCCTTCTTTTTCATCTCCTTGAAAGTGTTGAGGAACTTTTCTTTGGACCAGGTGTTGTTAAGATCAGCCACAATCGTAATGCTTTTACCTTCTTTGTTTGCAACCTTAAAGATGTCACGTACGTCTTTTACGTCGATTGGAAAGTTTGCTTGTTTTAATAGGGTAGAAAAAGCTGTGTATAAATCTGCCTTGTTGTTTAAGGTGGCTTTTGGAACGTTACGAATTTCAATATGAGTCTTTTTATTTAACCATTCCAGATAGTCGCATCGTTTGTTTATAGAATTAATATCTTGTTTAATTTCATTACGACTTTTTTCAAGATTTTGAATTTTTAATTCTAATAATTCTAGTTTATCAGATATAAAAATCACAGATTTTTCAATGTCTTTGCTGGTGGATTGAACGGTGGTAATTAGATTTTTGACCTCCATTAAGGATTTTTCCAGCATGTCAATTCTAGCATTTTGGCTTTTTTGAAGAGCTAGAATCATATCTTTCATTTCCATACGGAATGCTGTTAATGCGTCATGATCATCTCCAGACATTCTACGCCGTTTTTCTCTCTTAGTTTGGTTAGTTGGCCTGTTAGTTTGTTCAAGGTTAGGGGCGGAGAGATTTGGAGTTGGAGGTGTCCTTTGTAAGGACATTCTTTTGTCAAATCTTCAACCTCAGACTAGAACTACTTTTATTTAAAAATGAACGCAACCCATCAATCAGATATTTTTTTTGCAACTGGCAATAATTTCATCAATCAATTTCATATAACGTCAAAAGTCAATGTTTTGTTTATTTACATGAGGTTTTCTAATCTGTTTCATTCATTGACCTCTACTAATGGACAAGCCCTAAGTACGAAAAAAACGTGCATACCGAAACTTGAAACATAACATAAAATGGCGTCCATTTCTAGCGTTGCACAATGACTATCGAATCTACTGTCGATATTCTAAAACTAAATATAGAACTTGCAATATAATATTGAAATTTAATGAACTTTTGCGAGAGATTGACGTAAATGAAATAATCATAGTTTATGGTTTATTTACTTTCATTATAATTCTTTTAATATAAAAAATAAAGAACTAAACAGTTTATTTTCTTATTCCTGATATAGTCCCGTCAAATTAGCCAGAAAAATAGCGGTCAGTTTGCATTAATTCCCAACATGCTGAATTTTGGTACAGACCTGGGGTACACTATTATAAATAAAACACCGAAAGATCCCATGTTTGCTTAAAAAGTTATTCAAGGTCAAGCATCAAAGTTTTCGGTTCAATCAATTAAAGTCTGGCTTGTCTTCAATAATTACGATTCATAAATAGACAAAACAACTACCAATAATATACTAATATTCAATAACAAAATTAACAATTCTAAGCAAACTTAATTCCCTCTTTCTTCACGCCTTTTTGTTTCAAAAAGACTCGCACAACGGCAAGCAAAGCAAATACCTTTTCGATATGATTTACTGCGTAAGCCCCTGTTATCATTTGCATCGAAAGTATGAAAAATAAAAGCATATTAATAATGATCATCGATATCTGGTTAAATAATCAAAGCTCCGGAACATCACTTTTGACAGCGTTTTTTGACAGAAATGTAACAATAAATGGCGATTTGTGGCACGCTAGCCACCTGCTATGACGTCACTACATGATTGATATTTTAGTGACAGCATTCAAATTTAGTACTATCTCTTTCTTTTATTAGCATTTTTGTATAAGTAAAGGGAGACAACCAAGTTCTTCCTCTTCTTCCTCGTCGATATACATAACTACTTATTTATATAGGACATTACGGCTACTCCATGTATTTATCACCTCGCTGGTTTCATTGGCCAGAAGAAAGTTTAGGTAAAAAATGGTGGTAATAGCAAAACAAAGACCAACCGTTGGTGGCGCCGTCAAATCACCACAATCTCTTCAGTATTCTCTTTTTTAGGGTAATGGATAGACATATGTTTTCTTTGTTCAACGCTCGTTTGATATGATAAACTATGAAGTCCAGTGTTCAGTTTTTACTTGTTTATCAATTATTTGCGCAGGAGAACGTTAAAACCGTGTATACTTAAACAAGGGTAGGGGGGGAATGACCTGCTAATAGTCACTAGTAAGCATGAAAGATTAACTCATGAGCAACCTTTTCCCCCTTAAATTTCCCTAATTTTAAATCTAAAAATCTTGTAAAAAATACTAAATAATTTGCGAAAAATCAATCATAAGTTACCATGTTGTTTTCTATTGAATGTATAAATGTCAATGTCAAAAAAAGTAACAAAGCGATGTCGAATGAACCCACAAGTAATGGACGTTATTGGTGGATTAGTTTTGACAGTCAATCAACAATATGTCAGTTCTTTTTTGAATGAATTAACTACAGTGAATCTTACAAAAATCGGGGAAAAGATATATTTTAGAAAAATATCTTACAATGGTACGAATGTCTATATATTTAAACTAATTATTGTATGATTATCTATATTTATTGGCCTTTAATTTGATATACTGACTATTAGTAGGTCATTTTTTGTACTACCTTCTTTATTAATTTAGTTAAAAATAACATCAAACCATCTAGGATTTTTTAAATAACATCAAATTCGTACTAAGCAACCCAATACTCCAAAACGACACCCATTTAAGGAATATACACATTTTTATTTGCCGCCATCTTGAATTTCAAAAATAATATCAAATTCATACTAAGCAACCCAAAAAACTGACACCCATATTAGAAATGTACACATTTGGCACAGACACCATCTTTGGTTTCAGAAATAACATTAAATTCGTACCTAATATACACTAATTAATATACCTTTCTAAAAAAATATTCTAAATCGATACCTATATTAGAAATATACAGATTTTGCGTGGCCGCCATCTTGGATTTTAAAAATAACAGATTCTTAGTAAGCAACCCAAAAATTCTCTAAAACAAACATCTTCTAACGATGTTCGCCATTTTGTTCACATATTACTGACTGTATGTAGATCGATTGTGGTGTAATAAGATAGGTAGGCTGAAAATAAAGCAAAGTTTTTTACAATGTCACAGTATGTCTTTTCAGTTAAATAAATGTAAAAATAATACCAATTAAATATGTATGGGCGACAAGGCTGTACGACGTAGTTCTTGCCATTTTATAATATAAGATAAACGTTAACTTCGACCAAACGAAAAATTCGACCAACTTTTACTAGCCACCTAAGTGAGGTCGTTAATTCCTATTCTAAACCATCTATTTATAACAGTAACATTTCACAAAATTGGAAAACACCCATCTCTTTTTTAATTACTTTTATAAAATATTCATTTTAATGATTTTCTCAAAAATATTTATTGTTAAATCAATTTTACCTATATTAAAAAAAAATACATGACTGCTATCATAATAATAATAATACTTCTTTTTCTACGCGCCCTATTACTATATTTATATAGTAGACAATATTGCTTAGACAAATAATAGGTCTTTACCTATGAAACTGCCGTTTTGCCGTACTGGCCATTTCAAATGAAAATATTTTTTTTTTGATTGATAATTCTAATTTCAAATTAATTTTATTTGACAAACATGGAATTCTTTTTCTAAAATCGTCATTTGTTTAATAGTTAGTGTTTTGTTTTCAACGCATTCGAACATTTTTCGTCATCATGGATAAGTTAAAAATTCAAGTAATTATGGAGTATGAGTACCGTCGTGGCAGCAAAGCGGCACAAGCGGCACGCAACATCAACGACGTTTACGGAGCGAACACTACAAACGAACGCACCACCCGTTATTGGTTTACCCGCTTCCGTTCTGGAAATTTTGACCTGAAAAATGAACCCCGTGGTCGTCCGAAAACTTTGGTCGACAATGACGAAATAAAAGGCAATTGTGGAAGCTGTGAAACTCAATCCATGACTGAAATAGCAGCAGCTTTCGACATTAGCATCAAAACAATATTGGTCCATTTGCGTCGAATTGGCAAGGTAAAAAAGCTTGACAAATGGGTACCCCACGAACTCAATGACCGCCAGCGCGAAGTACGCGTGGACACGTCCCTTGCACTGCTCAGCAGGAATACAAATGAAGGAATTCTGAACCACATTGTTACTTGTGACGAGAAATGGATCCTGTTTGATAATCGTAAGCGCTCAGCAAGTTGGTTGGACCCTGGTTCAGCACCCAAACAATGCCCTAAACGACAGCCAACTAAGCCAAATTTATCAATATATATAGCAAATATATATAGGAAAGGAAAATTATACATACTTAAAGTAATTAAATTCAATACATTTTAGTATAACGAGTCAAAAATATTTGTTTTTTTCCTTTTATAGACATAATGATCTACAATATGGCAACTTTATTCGATATGGCAGTAAATACTCACTTAACTGACACTGACAGTTACGTTCTATTGCCTTTTTTTTTCATTCGTGCCGACACCCACACATACAGACACAACGCGCGGTTTCATAGAAAGGAACGGTGTCTGGTCGCTGCCACAAACTTTAAAGTTTCGGTCGGCGGGTTAAGTTGTTTCGAGTGGCAAGTAAAACCAAAAATATATTTTTTTCAGATTTACATAAAGTATATAGTGCTTTAGGTGCGTAAATAAGTGATCTAAAATGTATCCTGTTGTTTGAACATTGAAGACGTGGATTATTATTTGATAAGACCAAGGTAAGAGTTTGTGCTAAGTTGACATAAACTTACTATAACTTACCAATGATTAGACTTAAAAAATATATTATTCTGTTTAGTTTTACAGACTTATCCTATCGCATTGAACACTTTTCCCATACCTAGTTATCTTTTGATGACAGATTCTTATCTGAAACTAAAGTATTAGTCACCGCCTGTTGTCACGTCCTTTGGTTTTGCATATTTGCTTAGCGTATGGAATAGATTTTCAATCATACCTCACCACATACATTTTTAATCTAAGAATTATGGGTTTGAGTCACTCAAAATGTGATTGTTGGTTTACCTTCTAAATTGTTATCTATGTCTTTGTAATTTAATATAAAGAATGAAAGAAAAATATGAATATTTCATGTGAAAATTTATAATTTAAATTGGTAAGCTACTTTTGAATTAGGTGTAGTATCAAATCAGAATGACTCCAGGTACCTTAAAATGGCTTATTTATAAAATCAATCACTGATTACTCAAAACAATATGATTACAAAATTCTTTAATTAGATAAGTTCATAATAGGGTATCCAAAAATAATTATGCCTGTCATGAAATAAATAAATCACAACAGGAATCAGGTTTAAAACAAAAGTTTTATTATCATTATTTCTCAAGGTTAGAATATATGATGATAAAAATAATCTATAGTTAATCAAAAACAGATATTATCTAGTTTAATATCACTACTAACTTATAATACAAATGGCTACAAAGTCATGAAACACTTAAATATGCCTTCATGTTAAATATGTATATTTATTAAAAATGTATTACCTGTTTATCTGCCCTGAACAGTAATATAACATTATTTTTGTCTTATTTCTCACCAATATGTATATTATTTATTTTCTAAATCTTTAGAATATAGAAAACTAAGTGAGTAGTTATGATAACAGCAAATGAACCTAGTTCAATTTAGTTATTAGTATAGAATCTAGTTCATAAAGTTTTCTGATATAAAATTCTACATATTATTCAAGTTTCTCATCATTTACTGAGGTAAGTAATTTAAATTGTTTAAAAAAAAATATTTACCCTGCTGTTTGTAACAACTTTTGGTGGCTGAAACAATTTATTGCATAAGTAACATGATCCACCACATGCCGAATGTAAGAAGTTTATGGCTTATGGCTAAACTAATATATGCCCTTAGTAAAGTCACAAGGTCCCGTAGAACAGTGGATTAAAAGAGTTTCAGTTTACAGATCTCAATTAAAACATTATTTTTGTTAATGAGTGTCCAGTATACATATTCTTAATAACAAATATTTTTAAACAGTGAAATTGTAGTAACAAAAACATTGTGATTGTAATTGATTGTGGTACTTAATGGATTTTATCATAATGCACATTTTACATTTATTGTTACAGTAGTTTTCCCCCAACAACGTGTGGGGATTAAAGAAGGGACTTTCTTTGTTCTAAGAGTTCTTCAGATCACAAGTTAGGAAAAATTATGGAGACCTGTGAAAAAGCTAAGAATTACAAGTACTTAAATAAAAAATATTTATTTATGCTGTTATCATTTATAAAACCATCAAAATATTAGGTGCTATGAAAACTACTCCAAAGAAGCATGTTCAATACATTTTAGATGCTTATCCCCAAGATTTCTAATTTTTATAAATATAAATATATTATACAGTAAATGAAATAAATTATGATGCAATGTTAGAATGTCGCATTTGGGGTCGCAAATGCTAAACTTCCTATAGTTATCTGATAAAAGAGGGAATATCAGAAAGGATTTTCTAATATTTAGTGGTGTACTTAAAGCAGATAGATTTTTTGTCTGTATAGATAAATCTAGGTATAGTATGCCAAGTTAAGTCACTCAAAGACCATTGGTAAAAAACAAAGTTTAAATCAAATTCATAAAAATCATGATTGCCAAAAGCTAAATGGAAATAATACAATCTTCTATGCAATCACCTTTTATTTTCGGAATAATTTCTATACAGGTATAGCTTTATTTAATGACTATTACTGATATCAGAAATTATGACTGTACCTACATCGATTATAGGTACTTTATTATCAATATCACTAAAACGTCTACCTGATACAGTGTCCTTATCTCTATTCGTTCAGTGGGTACGTGTCCGCAAAGGAATCAACACAAAATGGCAGAATACCGAGCTGCGAAAGCCGGCATCAACGCCGAGGCTCAGGCCAAAATCAACAGCAAGTACAACGACGCCATTGCCAAAGAAACATTGGAATGGATCAAGCTCTTAGTCGGCGAACCAGAAAACACATCAGGTGACGTCGTGAACTTTTACAATGTACTCAAAGACGGAACGCTTCTCTGCAAATTGGCTAACGCGATTGAGGATGGGTCAGTAAAGAAAATCAATTCGAGCACGATGGCTTTCAAATGCATGGAGAATATTAACGCTTTCATCGAAGCTGCCAAGAAATTCGGAGTACCTCCTCAGGAGACCTTCCAAACTATAGATCTTTGGGAGAAACAGAATCTGTACTCAGTTGTGACGTGTCTGCAGTCGCTGGGCAGAAAGGCGGGGAAGTACGGCAAGCCTGCCATCGGGCCAAAGGAAGCTGATAAGAATGTTCGAGAATTTTCCGAAGAACAGTTGAAAGCCGGACAGAACGTCATATCACTGCAGTACGGCACGAACAAACATCAGCAGTCTGGCATTTCTTTCGGTGATAGACGTCATATGTGATTTCAAATTTCATGAATAAATTGTGTAAATTGATTTTATGCTGTATGAAGTCCGTATGAAGGAACTGTTTTTAATCATTAAATTTGTATTTTCCTAAACATAGTTGTATTCTTTTCGGTCTTGAAAAGATCGTAAATCTGTCAGTAGACACTTACGTATTTTCTGCGTACTTAGTAGTCATTTTAAGAAATTAAGTATTTTTGTAGATTTTTATAATAATTTCTTGAAATTTTTATTTTAAGAACCCATAACGCGGCGATTAAATTAAGTTTCATTGAGTTATACTATCGCAACGATAAGATAGGGAAGCGGTTCGAACAATTTATAAACGTCCTTTTATGACGGGATTATTAACTCTTAAGGAATGTTCTTTATTATGTCCTATATATTTAAAAGATACGAAGAAAATAAAGTGAATAACTGAGCATAAAATAATGATAAAATTGACTATGATCATAACATAGAAACAGGTTTTGCTTATGTCGTCAAACATCATGACTACATAGGGCATAGGACTGCAAGCAATATATGCCCAACTAATAAGATCGTTTTCGAAATTTGCATTCCAAAGGCCCTCATAATAAGGCAAAGCAACGTGCAAGCCAGGTGTCCAACTATTCACGGGCTATAAAAGTTGAGGGTGACCCAAAACGAGGTCTGCCATTATAGTTGACGTCAGCAAATATCGACCTAACTCGTTGCCAAGCACTAAGCAACACCCTTCAAGGTGATAACTACGGCTAGCTTTAGAGTCGTATTGAAGGAATAATAGTGTTTAATAATAATAATAATAATAACAGTCTAACGACTGTACTTAACTTCGCGACTATAGTTTAGTTTCAGGTTAAAGTTGACATCAAGTTTGACACTTATCAAACAAAACATTGCATACGACTAAACTTGCGGTTACTTTAGTCAGGATATGTTAAATGAATAGATTTGGGGTATTTGGGACATTTCTAATTGACATTCGGAATCTATAAGCTGTCCGCCTTAATATTCCTTTGTCATACCTTCCTTGAGTGCCTAAATTTAACAATAGAACAAACGTATAAGGCATTAAGAATATATGCGTGTTAATTGAATGTTGTATTTCAATTGTTACTAGCGCCAAAAGAAAACTTCTTTCGTAACTTGAACTCTAGATCTTATGACCTGTACTATTGCGGGCTATGTTCAGGTTTATAACTGGTTTACTAAGAGATCAATAGAAGACTTTCAACGATGTAATTTCCTATAATTACCTGTTTCCACAAATTGCGACGGCAGTGATTAGACGCATCCTTTTCCTGATAATAGATGGTACATGTTGTTCAGAAAATTATTAAGTGTAAATAAAGTGTGTTAAGTTTTGTACACGGAATATATCTATCCTGGTTAAAAGTTACCATGTTCAAACATTATATATGATAACATTTTCAATGATCTCGGCACGACTGTGACCTGGTTATCCTTTGTACGTTTTCTAGGTATGAGACTTGGCATACCTATAATGTGCTGACTGAGTGCTGAATTGATACACTTAAAACCTTGGCATTTGAATTGCCAAATGACCCAAAACTTTCCCTTATTCCCTTACGGTCCTCTCTCCTCAATTATCCGGTGACGTCATCGTCAAAACAAAAAGCGTCTGTCACGTCACGGTCGGCTGTCACCCCAGCGGAAACGTCACGCCTCACCTCTCGCAGGAAACTCGGATATCCGACAATGGCTTATGTTAAACGTATGCTGGTGATAGATATGCAGGTTTGCACGTGAGTTGACTGCCGTATCGTTATTATGGTACCAGATGTAATGATAAATACACCTCAGCTATATCAAATTTGTGTTCGTCGAAATAAAAAAATATAAATTTTTTATTTATTACGTAACAGTAGATATACGCATAAAATATTTGTAAGACATTTTCCATGTACAAATTGAGAACGGAAATTAATTTCTTGTGTTTTTAGGCTAAGGTTTCGCCAACGTATCGTCGAACGGGTGTCGAAGTTAATAATGACATGATTATTTACGGGTGTGTAAATAAAATGTTTTTTACTTATAAATGTTTATCATGAAGCAAATTGTAAAGTAATCTATGAGTGCATTTTGGTCGCAACACATAACGCCGTCAAATAAAAAACGTCAATGCTTTACATCGCGCATTGGTCTGTGGTATGGTCTTGTTGAAAAACATATTTCCTTAATGTGTTATCTTTCTTTCTTATTTGAAATAGGTACCTGGTATGATAACGTAGGAAGGTCCTATAACTTTAATCTGCTCGCTTATATAGTAATGCAAGTGTAGGCGTATGATTTGCGCTTGTATTTATAACTCATATTTAGTCAGGATAATTGCGTTCTAAAAGCGTATATACATATATACAGCGTATAATAGTTGATTACTGGTGCAAATTTCCAGAGAGTAATAGCGAATTGCGTTCATCTAAAATAAAAGTTATAACTCCAATTCGCTTCCGTATTGATTAACATAGCTTTATATTGAGCCTTATGTTCAAATATAGGCTCCCTAGCAGTGGTTAAAAAAAACTGCCGCAAAAAGAATCTCTTTTAAAAAAAATTTTAATACCTGGAGCAGAAGGTATACAATTCGACTACGGCATGAATTAAAAGAAAGGTTGCTATTGCTTTTTGTCCCCGTTTATCTTGCTTCTTTTGTTGTACTGGTCCTAATTAACATTACTCTTTTACCAATCAATATAAAGATTCTCCAATCTACAGCTATAAGCATCATAATCTATTGTTTGAATCCCGGATTCGTTTGGAATTGCGGATGTCTGATAACGCTTAGCTATTTTTGTGTTAAGGGCACGACTCGTCTGTTAGTTCATTTAGACAATAGTACAATGGGGTAAGTATATGACAATTTTTTTTATTACATATTTAAATAGTTTATTAACAGTAAAGAAATATTGCAGAGGTAACAGTATGTTTACAGTCAATAGTTTTCTAGATATAGCGATATGTTTGAGGAGCTGCTGCGAGTCGCCAAAAAACGCTCCATAGAAAAGGTTACCGAGTTGTGACGTCACAACCCGTAAATCATACTAAAAAGTGTATGGGCGTTTGGATACAATATGAAATAGCTACGTAGATAATGCGTTTACATGCATACTGGCATAATAAACATTGTTATATTTAATGTCAATAAGTTAATAATATAAAAAAAATTAACGTATATTGTAATAAGTGTTTTGATTCTCTTTAAAATTTTCTTATCTATATAATTTCGATATTCACATTTTTTGGGTCAAAATAACTTGCTTCTTCAAAATAACTTCAAATTTCAAATTGTTACGCAAGAATTTGAAATCAACCTTAATTTATTGTAACTTTAATTGTAACTATACGCGTAAACCTGTAATTGGCCTTAATTTAAACATAATTTTATATATACATATTTGACCAGCTGTAAGTTTCCCTAAAAATGTAAAATAAAATACCCAATTGTTTACTGGCATTTGTGAACTTAACACTCAAGGAGTCGCTTCTGGGTCCAACCGACCCAGGCCTTAATACCTTTGCTCATAACCTTATGCGGAAGATGCGATGTTACCGCTTTTAGTACCTCTTAAGCGTTGTTCGACGTAACGTGCTCCGTATGGTATCAGTATTGGTGCGCTGCGCTGCTAAATCAGCTTTACAAGATTGCAGGACGCTATCCTTGTGCATGATAACTTTGACTATAAAAATAAAATAAAATAGACTTGTGACAGTATAAAACTCCTTACCTTTAAACTATATTGAATAATAATACCAACTAATACGCTTAACGTAAAACCTAATACAAATATTGGATTAACGTTATCCTATAGTTTACGGTGTGTGCAACGTAAAAAGTAAATAATCCAGGAGGATTTAATAATTTGTGTAATAATATCTGGGTCAAGTCTCGTGAACAGATAGTATAGATGGATCGAGTAATATGTGCGCGCGGGCCTATGTGCGAGAGGTTGTGAATATTATGCCAGTTAACTATGTGTGGCAGTCGCCTTATTGTCAAACCCTGTTCTCGTTGGATTGTTGTGCTTATACAATCAATACATTTTTGTCTTGATTATGTAAGCACAACCCTCACAAATGACTTGAATTATCCTCATCAACGAAAATTTGTTTATTAGGAAAAAGTTAAAATTCTGTTTGTTTAAGTTTTAACAATTAACCCGCCGTAAATGCACACTAGTAATGAGTCTGTTTTCACATTTCTTTACAACTCATGAGTTCAGAGGGAACTACTATTTCAGTTGTAGTTACAGACCACAGTTTTCATAGCGTTATAATTTTTCATTTCATTTTTTTTAATTTTATGATGTTTTGGCACCAGTCACATTATCAATGACTTTTCCGGAGGTAAAACCATAAATAATCCCTGGGTTAATAACATTTTGTGTTAATTGCTAAACATATTTTTTTATTTGTAAGGTAAAACATCATCGATCAAATTCTCTTTGTGTTAACAGAAGCAGAACATTTTTTGTGGAAATAATGAGTATTCGCTCGTTTGGTCTAACTAAACCCAACTTTATAAATATGAAAAATAGCATAATCGAAGTTTCATTGATATGCATTTTTTAGACATTTGTCCAGGATTGTTTGGATTTAAAAGATTGTTTCAACTGGTCTCTTATGTGCAATGTAGGGAACACAACACTAGAGCGTTTGTATAAGGTATAAGTTTACATGCAAAATATTTCTTATGAAGAGTAAGGTTGATACTCCATACAATACAACGTTTCATGTCAATGAAAATGAATGCCTGCGTAAATAAATAAAAATAAGTAAGTCTGGAATCTATACAGCGTTCTATAGACTTACCTCAGACTTGACTCAGCTAAATGGACAAATAAACAGCGACTTTGTTTTATTGCCTTATTGTAGGTAATGAAAATCGCAGAAAGAATAGATGCCAAGATTGGCGTCACGTGCTTTTAGATAGTGTTTATTATTCGATATATAGATGTATCATTTATTAGACAATTTAGCTGTGATAAACGTAAGCACACTTGTAGATTTCAGCTTAAGACCATGAACCTGGGACATATATATGTGTTTGTGCGTGTAGTTATGCTTAGGAAACTTAACTAGAGATGTTGTTATTATGCAATAGAAAGTAAAATCCCCCAGTTAACCTTGATCACAGTATAAGCGAGACTGTCAAAAATGCGGTAAAGGTAAAATAAACCCCTTAATATCCTGCTAAACTGATCTAAAACTATCTAACACAAACTAATCTAAAACAAACGTTTAATTAATGTTATATATCTCTTTGTAGTCAGATGAGCAAAATTAAACGATCTAAATACTTCATTTCTCAGCAACCATCAAGTGTTGTCAAGTACACAGGCAGTCAACTTCGACTGATATCGATCGTTGTTGCAAGGCTTCTTCACAGTCCGTCGGGTCGTCGCTTGAGGCCAACTACCGTTATACTGGCTGAGGTTATACTGCAAGCCACTGTGGATTAATCTTGGTGAATGTATAGCCTAATAGTGCAGTGGTGGAAAATTCGTTAGAGTAAAAAAATGCATTTTTATTGGGCTCCTAGTCGCGGCTGTTAAAAACAAAAGTAGTAAGCCATATTACGTATACGTTCCTATTATTTTTATTGCATAAAAAATATAAAAGTTCTAAGTCGTCACGACGTATTTTATTGAAATACGAAATTCTAGCAGATGAGATCCAGACCCAAATGCAAGTAATTATATAATTTAAGATACATAGTGCTTAGATACCCGGCTGATTCGGAATAAGCCACATTTTATCTATAACGCTTCAGCTGTACAAAAATGACGAATGCGGTTACGCCAATATGCATGGCTTCTCTAGTTTAAACATCACGTTGTTTTTTCAAAACTTGCAAAGATTGCTTTTCAAAACTAGTTTTAAAGAAGCTCAGTGGATGCGTCTCTTTTATCCACGTTGCTAAGTAACGGGATGATCGAACTGGCCACCTGTGTACTCGTTTCGGTGTATTTGGTTACTTTGAAGCTGTCTGGCGGATGGCCTGGAGCAACTAGCCGAACGGTTATTGAGGAAATCTATCTATCACAAAACAGCTCGTATGATTGTATTAAGAGATTTCTTAGATGTTGAAATAAAAAAAAACACACTGTGTTTAGGGAAACTAAGAAATATCTAAGGGCGAGAATCGCTTACGTGTTGCTCGGTCTTACATACCGGGGGGGGGGGGGGGGCAATAAAGGGGATTGGAATATTGGAATGCAAATCTGAACCTATACCAAATCTTACGACTAATTCGTAATCCCACTTATGTACACTATGTACAGTGTTATTTGATTTAGGGCTGATTGTTCAATGCTCAGATAAATTTAATCAGTAGAATAATTTTGACAGTTTGACAATTTCTATGGAAAATCTTGTCAAGTGTCAAAGTTATTCTCCCGATTTAATAAGATTAGCTGTGAAATATGTAACTTTTATTATAATAGATTTTAATTTATTTTCCGTGGTATTGCTGGTGGATGTAAAACAGCATAGATCGATTAATAGCTATTCTACTACCACCAATGTAAACCTGTAACTACTAACATTGTACTGTATACAAGGTATTATAACTAGAGGTATAATACCTTGGAAAATGCTACGGAACAGTCCCAAGTTATTACTTACGTTTTACTTGTATATTTTGCTACAAAATGCCTTATAACATTAACATGACATAACGAAGAAAATTCTTCGGTAAATTATTACAATAAAGTAAAACTTTTTTAAAATTACAGCACTTAGATTTTCATCTAAACGGTGTCTTGATTCCTACTATACATAGATCACATCTTTATTAGATAGTAGCAAAATCTCAATCTTAATTTATGGCTTTCATAAAATAAATTACCATAATGTCAGAAAACGGAACATATTCTAGCAGAAGTGATTCCGCGAGAGAAAGTTAGACATAGTCGAGATAAATCGACTCGTGTAAAGTTATGACATGTTTGCTTACTATAGATGGTGCAACTCATTTGTGCCCGTGTGATTGTAGATAAGCAACTTAATTTTGTGTGGCAGCAATCATCTTGTCAAATTGTATACCTAGGTTAATGGGAGTAAGGTGTGCCACGTCCATGTTTGGGCCGGCATAAATGGCCACTGCCTTTTGGCAATCGTTTCGGGCATAATAGATATAGTTCGAATTTTGTTTTATATTAACTCTGGTACCTACTCTACAATAAACTAGTAACTTTAACTTAATATAGCACCAATATGTTCGTTTATTTAATAGGTATTTTAATCTGCAATTTCGACAGCTTGGCAATTATTGATTTCTTAGATTATACGGCTTATACTAATGGCGTAGGAATGGTTTTTTAATCGCCATGTCGCTGGCATTTGTTCACAGCTTTCTACCTAATGCGTGTGTTTGATTTCAGTTAGAAGTAGCATTAGAGTAACAGATCGTTAGTTACTCTAGCTTTGTAAGCATTATGTTTTTTAGGGTTCCTTGTACAAAATATATGATAATGGAAGATATATTTATTGAACTCTGGTTTAGACTGCGGGTCCATCAAAGCTGTGTGAGCGTCAATGGCGTGCAAAGAACTTAATTACCATTCTCATAATGAAAAAAGACAAAAATAAATGAGTTGATCCCATTGGTCGAAATGTCCCTCGCACATTGAAAAACTTCCTCGCACGGTATTGATATGCAATATAAATAAATACGTAGCATATTCACATTTTCACTTTTTGTGTCATTATTACTATAACTATACACCTTTGGAAAAAATAAAGAATATTCACGTTCCTAATACTTTCCTAATAATTGTTTTTTCTAATAAAGATATTATTTTGTTCAAGGTACGCAAAAAATGAGTAAAATGGTAATGCATGAAATCAAGAAAACCAATGCAAACAGGTAACTGGGTAAACCAAAAGTAGGCCCTATTAGGTCTGCCTTTTACAAAAGAGGTTTTTTACGAAGAATACCCTTAGAGGAGTACCTCGTTTTCCTAATGTAAAAAAGAAACAAAAATGAAAACCTCCATTGGTCGATACAGGTGGAACACTCAGAAAGTTTTGAGAAAAAAATAAAAAATGTTCTATAGGTTATATTTTTATTATTACATCTTTTCAATGTAATAAAAAAAATATAACCTAACTCTTCACTTTTGAAGAACTCTCCACAAGCGTCTATTCAAAGTATCATGCATCTGAAACAATTTTCAAAGCACATTTTCCAGTCTGCAAAAGGTACTTCCTCAACAGCCTTCTCGAACCCTGTGAGCGCATCTTCTGGAGATGAAAAATGTATCCCTTCAGCTGATTCTTAATTTTAGGGAACAAGAAGAAGTCAGCCAAGTCAGGCCTGCGAGGCGGATGACCCAAAAGTTTTATCGGTATGGTATTTTGGAAGTCCCTCGTCTTGATCGTTGTGTGCGCGGGCACGTTGTCGTTGTGGAGCAAAAGGCCTCGGAGTCCCGTGTTCGGTCGCTCGTTGCTTGCAACGGCAAAAACTTCTAGCAAGCATTTGGTAGTGTACCGCCCTGCATTGATGCTACTTTGGTTTCTTATTGATACTAAATACCCCGTTTAGAATAAAAAACCAGCGATCAAAAAAATTTTTCAGTCCTTCTCGATCGTTTCACTTTCGTAGGCGATTATTCGTTTTGAAACAGCCATACTGTTGACTGGCACTTTGTTTCTAGATCATATCGATAATTTTGTCACTTGTTATGATATAGTAAACACAATGGAAAGAACTTGCTAAGAATTTATCAACCATATCATGGCACCATTCCACGCGCGCCTGCTTGTGAGGTTGTGGAGTACCCAGCACGAAACAACGCTCCTTAAGCAAAGGTGGTTGTGAAGAATCTTATGAACACTTCCCGATCCAATCTGCAGATTGTGATGAATCTCCTCGCATGCGATTCGCCGGTTCTGTTCAAATCAAATGTTTCACTTGTAGCACGTTTTCTTCCGTAACAGTTGTAAAAAAGTTGTAAAGTTGTAAAAAATCATTGCACGAAAATGTTACCGACGCAGGTAAATTTTTCTGTCACACAATAGCTTCATAATGCTGGTTAAAAAATTTAGAGTAAAATACATAAAAGCTTTTTTTGGCAAAACTTTCTGAGTGGCCTTGGAGATATACCTTGCCATCGCAGAGCTTCGTCGTATAGCTTGCGTCAAAGTCATGATTTTATTTTATTGTATATTTATTTTGAGTTAACTCTGTGTGGTCATATTTCTGTATAAGCTTTCTTTGACACTATGAAAGTCTGAATATTTTCTTAGAGGATTGATAATTCTTACTTCAATGACTTGCTAGTGACTGAGTTGGTTGTATATATAATAATACAGAATCACAAATGTACAATTCCGCCCGACTCACACTTGGCGTTGCTTGTATACTATTTGCTTGATGGCATTGTTAGGTTACAGAGAAAAGTTTTAGCTACTTTTACTTGGTGGTAAAGGAGATGCGTCTTCATTTAAAGTTTATTTTATTTTGTACTTATTGCTCATTTCCTGAGAATAAAAAACATCGCAGTCTCTGGTCTGTGTCGCTTGTTTAAAGTATTTTTTTATACTGAACTGAAATGGTGCTAGATTATTTTTTAGTTTATTTTCAGTGTTATAGCATAACTTGAATAACTACGGAATTAAAATTTACCCCAGTAAAATAGTTCCAAAGCGATCATTTTATTATATTAATATTACTGTACAAAACTATAGTGAAATTAAAATTATGTATATTATGCAGAGGATTTAAAATTACACGCCACATTTCCTTGTCTATATTTAAACCTAAAACTGCATATCAATTTGAACGATTTTATAACGAATTCGTCACTGACAAATGCGGCGTATATCCCCCAAACACGGCGTTTCTCAAAGTGTGAGTCCATAGCGGGTACTAATATAAATAGATCCTAAAAGATAGGACAATATATCGACCGACCGCTCCTCGACCGGGCCAAAATAAAGGAAACTAATACAATTCTCATTAAAATTATAGCATTACTTTTCTTGTTTTCTGACTTTACCATCGCATATCCCTTCGTGAACCAATTCTCATGCGGTATTTTTGTTGAGCTGAATAAATCGAGAGTGTTCTTTGCCATTATTAATGACTATCGGTTCAGCGTTACAAGTTATGCAAGCTTTTGCCCGACAGTCCAGGGCTTGTTAATTTGTGTTTCCAAATAACTTTGTTCCCTCACGAAAACCAAGAGCTGATTCCTTAAATGGGAAGCTTTTATAAGTTGGGTCACAATTTAGTTAACTTTGGTAGCCACTGTCCTAGCCTTTGACAGATACTCAAGGGTTAGCGGGGGGACTTGATCCGCACAAATTGATATGACCATGTGCGCTGCGCATTTGATTATTAACCTGTGACATTTCATATAGATTGACCTTTGTGCGTCGTCTTATGGATTGATTATCGATTGATTAATTTGTTTGAGGAAGTTTACTATTGATTGTTTAAATTTGTACTGATGCCTGACGTACTTTTAATTAGCGGAGTCGCTTAAAAACTTTGCTAAAAACTAAATTACTCTCATAAAATGTCCTAAAACAACTACTAAAAAGCATGCAAATTGATTTAAATTATTTCTCGTAATGAAGTGAATGGAGTCACTCAAACTTGGCAAAGTCTACTACTACTGCGTGAATTGATCGAAACAAATACAAAAGATAATAATCTTCAATTCTAAAAAGAGATTAATTATTTGCCGAGTGAAAGACGTGAAAAAATGTTCTGCTTTTCGTGTTATTTATTTTGAAAATTCGGATTCATGCTGTTCCTATTTTGAAAACTCTTGAATACCTTTATTCTTTGGCATCCAATTAAAATATGGATCCTCCTTTGGGTGTAATTATGGTTGAAGAGTTGGTTAATTTTATTTTTTCAATTTAAACAGAACCTCCTTAATTACACAATATATGTTCCGTTAGTTGTTAACACCTTTTTCTCAACAAAGAATGTCGTATTGGATAATAATATGTTTTATGGATATTTTTTATATATAACACTACGATATTTTGTTGCGGAACTTTAATCTGTTCCATTTCGTTGGTTCCCTATTAATGTTGTTTTAGAGTTCTGTAATTCAAGCAATAAAACCACACATTAGCAATTATACAAAAACATCACAAGTATAATAATTTGTTTGTTACATAGCAAGTTTCGTCATTTAGGTAAATAAAATGAATTCTTACTGCGACACTAATCGATAGAAAGTTAAGTTATTGTTTTATTGTTAAATTGTTTTGATGTGGAATGCCGTGTTTATATAATATTAATAATAAACAAACAAGAAACATATTCACTCGAGAAAAATAAACTCGTGATAAAGCAATACAAGTTGTGAAAACAGATTAACATTATTTGCTTTATTCGTATTCGACAACAAAATATAACAATAAAATTGAGCTATTATCTCTGTTGCAAACATTTTTTCATCCTCAAATTACCTTTTTAAAAATTATGTTTAAAAAACCACTTACTTTCTTACCTTTAACATTTACTCTCCATATCTTTGTAGTTTAAACGTTGCCAAAATAAATAAGCATATGTTGCCGGTTTACACCTTATGTGCCAACCGCCTAAGCCAAGAGACATTTAAACAAACTCACTGTGCCACAAAGGGAAAAATATAGGCTATTGGACATGATCAATATACTTATACACCAATATACTTATACAATTGTGGTCATCCTTTCAGATAACAGCGTAAAAATACATATTAAACTATAGTTTCAACTAAAATATATTTTTTTATGTCACCGAGAGAAATGTCCTATTTTTTTACTCTAATCTGTGACGAAAACGCCCTGTGCTTGGTCACAACACTGGTAACGTTACACGCCTGTAAACACGGCTTCTTTGATTGATTAACCACGCGCTTTTCGTTTTTTTCGGTGGCCGTTTTTGAGCTATTTTTAAAGCAGTTTATTGATCATTTTTGAAAAAAAAATGACTTGTTAATCATGTAATCATCATATCATGATGAGTTTCAAGTCCCAAAATGGAGACAAATGTTGTACAAGCTGATAACACCAACCTACCTATAATAGATGCATTTATGAATGCATTTATGGAATTTATTTATTTACACTTAGATATATAAATGAATAGAGATTTTCACGGCGGCGATGCTATCATCGCTAAATAATGATTTCTTCCAGACCACCGTCGAAAACGAAATTTGGAAGTATAGACACTTGATGCCAAAATAAAACATGAGCGCTAAGTAGATAGGTGCATACTACATTATTAACCTACAATATTAGATCGTGTAAATATATACATAATTTATACATATAACGTACAAGTACCACATTATAACTTATTATTTGCAAAATTTACAATCTTATTTTGGGTTGTGTTGCTTGTTACTTAGATTCCATGCACATTCTCTTTGTTATGCTACTTATGGTTTTTTTATTATTTATAAACGTATTCGTACACTGTGGCACTATATACCATTTTATCTACCAAGAAATTTAATGAAAACAAACAGCATTTTTCGCGTGGTTTTGAAAATTTTAAATTTAACATTGATTTTTTTTAATACATTGTTTTTTCACGAAATATTAATGTAGTGTGCTTATTACGTAATGAGGAATATTTTAAAACGGCTTTTCAAAATAAATTAAATACACTACACCCCACCCTAGTACAGAACCCTCATTGGTAAATTGCACTCACTCCAATCCCTCTCATCTGGTATCATTTACATCCACTGTAGTAATTATGCTGTGTTACTTCTTTTCACTGTATAATGAATATGTAAGACGCTAAGTAGCTATCAGTTATAATAAACTTGATTAAGTGTATGCAAAGAGTTCGTGATAAGTCGCTTTAAATCATTATTGGGATATTACATATGAGCATAAAACTTAATTGTCTGAGTTGAAAATTTGCATGTCTTGTCTTTTGCACAATAAATCGTTTTTAAGTAATAATACATTAAACTAGCGTTTGATCGGTGTGAAAGAGTAACACCCTTTCACACGATCTGTCAAAGTAAGTTATTTCAGAGGTACAAAATATTTTTAATTCTTCAAAATGCCTAGTCAATCCGTGCTTATAATATACCTACTTGAAGTTTTATTATTATCTTAATAATAACGGATCATTTGAAATAAATGTAATGTAAATACAACACATTACCAGATGTTAAGTTTATCTAAAGACTATGTCAGAGAAACTTCGTTTTAAGTAATAAACAATGTAAATGATTATTTCCCATATTTGACAAAATCCTTACTTACTCCTTATTTACCTAACTCATTATTACATTAACCTACATTACTTTACACCTGTTAACAACAACTTTTACGACCGATAACTGCCATAAACTTTACCACATTCTCTAACACTATCAAATTCAGGTCAACGGCAAGTTCAACTAGTATTGGCATCTTTCTTTTTACCTACGCTTTAAAGTTCCTTGACCTTTGACGCGTCTCAACAGTTCGCGACCAAGCCAACTAGACAACTGTCGAAAGTCACTTATATCGGATACGGACAGCAGCACAATTTGTTATATATTTCTTCGCAGCGCTTGTGTTGTTTATTTTTTGTAAACATCGATCACATATATAAACTCACAATCAGGGTCAGAAAAAGACCATCACTAAAAAGTGCCCAAAATGATATTTATTTATTAGATTGAGGTCCTTTTTAAAACTTACTAGCAGTCACTTCAACAGTGAACTTGTCTAGGTATTTATGAAATTTAATACATGTCAAAAAAAATTTTAAATGACATGTCTAGTTTAAAAAAATGAATTATTTATCATGTGTCCGGAAAGTAGGTATATTTGTGATCCATAAATTAAAACACTAATTAGTTTAGTCTAGAAATCAGTACAAAATCACATTTTAAGTTTGATTTCAGCTAAAAATCAACAGCAGAGTTTCGTTCTTAAATTGTTTTTATCAACTTTCTTAATTCTATTTTAAATCATGCATGTAAGGTTGTATTTGCAATAACGAAGGTTGTTATGTACCAATTGTCATTTCTTGACAAACGTCTAAACCACTGTGGACAGTTTAGAGTTATATTTAAAAGAAACTGTGTATCTAGTATTTATTTATTAAGTAAAGGATTTAAATTTAAAGCCAAGGGAAGCCGCCAATCCGGCCGTTGGAGTTAATCGCTTGGTCCAGTGGAATAAGGAAGTGTTCCACGCTGTAATAAGAACCGTTGGTTTACCGGTCGTAAGTCTGGAACCGGTTTCCAAAACGCGGCCAAGATTCACGTCTTGGCGCGAACCTTGGCAATGACAAACGAGGGACTATTATGATTATTCGATGACTAATTTATTCTACTTCTTTTGATGTGTAATGACTATTACGTCAGCAAAATATGGTACGATTGTGGAGTATAAGGTTTTATTTGATGAAGGCGGTAAATATTTGACCATTCACAGTTTCGACTACCGATCGAGGTGTAATCCAACTGTTCTATTGCGATAGTAAAGAGACAAAATTAAAAAATATTTAATATTTAATGTTCTTACTTGAACGTTTTATAACGTTCAATTAAGAACATAAAACACAACGTTCCGAATGTATGTTCATAAACCTACATAACTCCGGCGACGGAATCGGTTGGTTGGTTCTCATAATTTTGTCACAATGTCCTAGTCGATGAGATAGCCGGTTATATAGTTAAGTTTCCTCCTTTACTTGCTATTTCTATCAATAGGTAGCAAAGCAGCGCAAGCGGGCGTAAATGAGTGAAATGCATATCAAATTAATGCTGTAGATTTAACACATTAGAATTAAACTAGGTCCTTGTCCGTAACAGGTTTTTTTGGCGTTAAAGTATGTTGAAATAATGTTAACGCAAGTTCTTCAGTTTCTCTGCATTTTTAATCGTGCCATATTTATTTGTAGTTTTAGTGCTCTTGTCTTGTGTGATCGTGTGGTTTTACCGTTTAAGTGTTATCGAGTGTGTATAACCTGAGATCATACATTTGTTTATTATTAATATTAATAAATTAATAATTACTGATCGCTCGTGCTTCAATCCTTATATTTTTATAATTATAAGATTAATGGACATCCGAAAGTTAACAAATATCTGAACAGTGAATAGATTCGTTCGTTATATAAAGTTTGTCGTGCACAATAAGGAACTAAGTTACTCCTAATCTTTGTATATATAATATACCAATAATTAAACCACCATGTTATATTTGCAAGCCACGTGTCTGCCAGGTCCTTAGGTATACAGGAAACTTTTATCTTCCTACATGTCACGTCTACGAAATCAATATTTTAAGGTCTTCTACCGGAGTTTGGTTGTAACGAACTAAAACCAAACTGTACTTTTAGCATTAATCTTTAGATAATAAACTCCCATAAGGTTGGCTATTTTCGCGTTTAGATTGATTTATATTCATTTGAAATGTAAACTGTTGACGTTCCTAAACCTATGTTGTCACCAAGGTTATGTAATTTTTAAAACCATCTACATGTATGGTTCAGGAAATATTAATCTTCTAAAGCGTTAGACTGTTTTAAAACACCTTTTTCACAACAAATGTAAGTAGAGAACAGTACATCCTGCCATCTACAGGCGCTTCGTAACAAACTACCACAATCTGAAAATACTCAGATTCTATCAGCCCTGATTAGATAAAATTCTCGCTTTCTCCGAATACTTAGTATTTTATTGATTATTGTTTTACGCAGCAAATCGTTTTCTAAGATGCAAGATTTTAAACGTAAAATAAAGTAATTCAGTGTTACTCACAAAACATGGCACCCACAATCCAAAGCATTTGCTAAGTCCTTGAGAGATTTTCCAATATTTCAAGAGAATTTCATGCTATTTCATTGTGTTATACTGTCTTTAAATTACTAAATCAATCACGCTCATCTCCGTTAATTTGTCTACAAGGTCAACTTATTACGATTTCCAGAACGAAGGTGAGTCACTCAATTATGTCTCAAGTTGTTTGTTCATTTTGCTTATCTGTAATCAGGGCATTACCACCTGAATTTCACTGAAGAAACAATGAAAAAGTTAATCACCTTTTTTGTGTTTAAGGTCGTGTAGTGTTGGAGTTTTATCTTAAAGAACGGTTGTTGTTAAGCAAAGACAATAGAGATGTTGACGTCATTAAGTAATTTGTTTTGGATTGGCGGATTTGGATATAGTGTTTTTATTTCTTCGATCACATAAAAACAGACACATAGTTTCATGCAAATATGATACTTTAAATTTTCCACAATGGTTTAGAAGTTTGTCAAGAAATGTTGAGTTGTCAAGAATTGAATGTTATTGCTAACAAAACCCTACTTTCATGATTTAAAATAAAATTAAGATAGCTGATCACTGAAATTGAATTGGTTTCTCTCAGCTCAGCAACTCTAACAACGAATTGTCCAGTACAGAACGAAAACATGTACAAATGTACTTATAAACGTATTAATTAAATGTGTACTGTGAGTGTGTATTATGTTATCTTTATTGTATGCTATTAAAGGAAATTTAAAGGCCATGATTCAAATTTATTGTTTTAATACTTACAAACAAACTGTGGCATGAAATTACTGTCTCAGTCAGTCGGATGTATTCATTGACTCATTAGGTCAGGTCCAAAATCAACATTCAAAGACATGTTATGTCTGTTGGATCGTAATTAATGTACACTCAGCCGCACTCTGTGGAGGCAAAGTAAAGGCGCTCTTAAGTATACATTTTGCTTAGCAACCCTAGTGTTAGGTCGATTACAGATAAAGTGTAAATACGCTTAGCAATATCTATACTTAGAGCGTTTTATGCAAACATTTGACGTCTATGAGTGTTAAAATATTTTAGTATTTTATTTCCTGATAAAAACTAAAAACCCTCGCATTTCCAAAACATATAAATAAATAACTCTCCAGACATACACACCAACTGTATGACCTCAAAGTACGCAGAGCTTGCGTCAAGGATAACCATACAGCAAACTGGGAACAACCCATAATAAACACACATATATAAATACCAACAATCATGACCCGAGAACAAACATTTATGTTCATCACACAAATGAATGCCCCGACCAGGTTCGAACCTGGGACCTCCGGAGTATGAGGCAGGGCTACTAACCACTGCGCTACTCGGATCTCCGAAAGTATAGTAGTGGATCGTTATAAAAGTTATCTCACTTTACGTTGATGCCTTACGAAATCAATTTGTCTGAATATCTCACCTTTGTTTTCATTATCTTGCCGCGATATGACGAAACACAGATAAATGGCATATCGTGCGAATGCAAGTGCATTAATTGCCGTTGTCAATGTACCGCCATCCGGTCATTCAGAGAGAAACAATCGTGTTGCAGCCAAAGTATTGCAACTGGACTGGCGTGTCGAATTATGAAGGATTTCGGTTTTGTAAAAGTGTAAAATTAGGTACTGAACTGTTAAAATTGTGGTTGAAGTGGTGATACGTGTTTATTTAATTAGTTAAAGATTTAATAAAAATTAGTTTTGTGTAGTATAGCCTTTTTGAAAAGAGTGATTAAAAAGCAGTCTCTGAGACTAAGTTAGTTTTTCTTTGGATGACTTTAAACGGAATCCGATAAAGGTAATTTGTTGAAACCATTTGCCGTAAGTAACGCTGGAGTTTTAATCTAAATTAGTGGAATATTTTTAAACTATTATTAAAATGAGCAGAATTGTAATGGCCTTGACATTGTGACAAACTTGGAAAATCAAGTAAGGCTCCGTTTAATATAACGCGTACTCAATTTTCACAAAATATTGTAACTCATAATTTGTTAACTTTTAAGCGAGAATTTACATAATAATTCGCATTTAAAGAATGGCCCTGTAAATCCCCTCTAAAACTTTGTTAAATGTGGACAGATGAGTAATTAAATCTCTTAGCACCCATGCTAGTAAAGAAACTCCATAGCAGAGTCAATGAAGCCCTCAAAGTAGGTTTGCTTTTTTTCATTTTATTTATAACAGTGTATGCGATATAATTAAGAATCAATTTCACAATTGTTTACTTTTAAGGCGTGGGAAAGCACCATCTTCGAGCCATTAGCTAAATATGGCTCGAAACACCATTTCGAGGCCAAAGGTCGTCTATACAAATCCACTAACATAGCATGTAAACTGATATAAAAATTACTTCAAATATGAACCCTGACCCGTAGATATAAAGTTCAAAATTGTGTTGTACTGCCTGAAACGGGGTCGTTTTATTACGGTTTGAGAAACCATTGTCCGGTATCAAAACCAATGTTTAAAGGTCACTGACTGTCTGATGCGATTTTCGTCGTTAATGTTTCAAGAAGAAAATAGATTTAGTTATGATGTCTATGCAATGTTTTTCAATTCTTATTAAAATCAGAGTATAATTTTATAGCTCGTGAATACTCATTGTTTGGGCTAGTTATTTCGTTACTCTTGCTGTCTTACTTACCATGTGTTAAAAATTCAATATACAAAATTACATCTCCGTCAAAATCACGTATTGTCAAAGAATTAATCATTGTTATTGAGTCTTGCGATAACTTACGAATAACCGCCAGTTTTTTTTTTTTTGTAATATGTTTAAAATATTAACACTTAAGAACATGTGTATCCTCATCTGACCACTTGATTTCAATCCCTCCTTCATTCGTGTCTATATTTAGACCACATTTTTAATAATTCTCAGAATATAAAGTCTATGTATGTTTCTAAAGAGGGTAAGAAGTGACGACTTGAAACACGCTTGAAAACGAAAAATAAAATGCAACTTTAATGTTTTATAAATAAGGTGTATTGACTGATGGAAACGTCAAGCGTAAAGAATGTGTGGTTACATCCGTTTTACCTATATGATTGTTAAACAATGCGTGATGTGAAAAGACGTTTTCTGATATATCGATTTTTTAATGTATGAACTTTGATTTATTGTTTGGTCTCATTGTATATGGCATATATGTCAAAGGTCGAAGGTTTTCTATGTAGAATGTGTATAATCTTTATTGCTTCTATGCTATAAAGGTTTTAGACGCCTATACAACTAACAGATATAATACAGGGTGTCCGAGAAATGACACCAAAGAGTGACATTGGAGGTAGATGGTTTTTAGGTAAGTATATCAGATAACACCAACATGCCTGTTGTAAAAGTTTTCTGGTTTTCGGGATATTGCCACTTTTGTGATTTTTATGAAATTTCCACTTTTGGTCCTTTTTTGCCTACAGCTGCATTAAATATCTTTTAACTCACGGTTTTTTTTTACCAAGACTATCATTATTATTTAGTTGAGACAATCTAGTAATAATTTTGAAGGAAGCTAGCACACTATGCTAAGAAAAAGAGTTAAATTGTTTTATTTTATTTCATTGCGAAAAACCTGACTAAAGTTTAACGGAATGCTGTGAAAAAAAAAATTATAGCGATGATACTGCACATTATTTTAATAAATAGCTTGTTTAATGCCCTTTTGAAAATAACATCACAATAGCCATTTAAAAAAAAAATCAATTCTTAGAAAATTTAATTCTTTCGTGTCGTTTGTGGCAAAATTACTAATAAATGAAATTGCAGAAGCATATAACTTATCTATCTTTTTCTCTCTTTTATTGTTTTTTGAAGGTAGGTTCTGTAAAGAGGACCCGCAGTCATCGGCCTCCTTGCGACGTGGTCTTCTTCTCTTTCGGATTTACGAATTTAAAAATATTATAATTACGCATGAATTTTATTCTGTCGGTATTTGTCTGATGAAAAATTATTACAGTTTAGGTTGTTATATCCTCAACATTTAATAGCATTGACGTCATATTAAAGTACTTTTAAATTTAGTTAAAAATAATTATAGAATCAAATTAGAATTAGAAGTATCAAATTCAGTATTACCTAACCTTGATACTGTTGTACACATATTATTTTGAAAGCATTACGTCAACCATAAGTTTATCAAAACAATGGCCGCATCAACTGCTTATCTCCTTCAAAACCTTCTCACAATTTACTTATTACATCGACACTTATCTACGCTACTTTAAAATTTGAAACAATCCTCATTTTCTGTGATATCGTGATGAAGCTGCGTTTGTTTGTACAACTTTTCCTATTGTTCCACATATAAGTCCTTTCTTTGTTATGTGCCACTGACTTATCTATGCGTGCGAAGAAAATTGTAACTACAATTTACTATGGCAACTACATATGTTGTAAAAAGTAATGTTTACGTAGAAGGCAGCGCCTCCCTTGACTGCACAAGTTTACTTGGTTGGACTATACGGTTCTTATCACGGTCGAATGAGAATCTGTTTCTTTTTGAAATTTTTGAATTTTTTTGTTGTATCGGTTTGTAGTTAAGATTTCTTGGGTTTACAATGGAATTGAACATAACTAGCTACTTGCTTTAAGAAGCTTCAGTTAAATGTGTTATTGTTCTTAGTCTATTTTGTTATTACGTTCGCAATAGAGTTCCTGGAACTTCTGTAGGTTGAAAGGTTTTGCGGTAATGCTAGTTTTAATATTCGAAACGTCGTTTTACCTTTGCATGCACTTTATGTAAAGACTCTGGATCGTCTATAATATAATATAAATATAATAAGAAATCCCCGTACATACACACCATACAGCGACCTGGCGGAGAAACCAGAATATACATACATATGTTATCAACAACCATGACCCGAGCACAAACATCTGTTCATCACACAAATTAATGCACCGTCCAGGACGTTTACGTTTACGACGTCATTCACTAATGAGCACCCCTTCTTACTACGGATAAAACACACTAGAAAAAAGCCAGGTAACCGATAAATTGACTTAAATACAAACAAGTTCGTCGTATTATGTCGCCGTTTAGACGGATGTTTGTTCGAGGATTCCCAGTTATATAAGAGAAGCGTAGCCCCTCTAGACAAGTGACTTTCGACGAGAGAAGGTAAAAGTCCATATAATGCCATTAGTTTGAAATTGAGGTAAGCGTAGACACGACAGAACGTTTCAAACGCTTATGTCAATCTTAGATAGCCCGGTGAAATAAAAAAAAAGTTTACCTATCAATGCCAGTTCTTCTTTACGAAGGTTTTTCCGAACTGATGGTAAAGTCATGTTTTATTTTACGTCAATGAGAACAAGTAATTGTCAATGTTGACAAATAAATATTTGAATTTGAATGTGATTTAGATACATGCCTACACAGAGACACGCAAAAGAATGTTCAAACGTAGCAAAGGCTTAGCGTTAGCTAGCATGCTTGTTAACAAAAGAGCACGCGACCCACCTGGTATGGCGATGATAAGTGGCATCCTTACCCATCATTAAATATAGGTGTTTTCGACTAATGATGTGTTGCCGACATTGGGCTTCAGTTGAAGTTACCATTGTTCCAGTAACTGCACAGCCAGTGCACAACCACGTTAAACGTGATTACTATTGGGCTCAAAACAGGAAGGACTGCAATACCGCCCAGGAGAGATCTTAACATAAAAGCTATACTACCACTGAACAACTCAGCAACTTCCCTATCCTCTCAATATTTCGAAACTTCAAGCAGAGATTGCGCCAGCGGCAAAAACCCCGTCATGGTCCGTACCATTAGTTTCAATTGCAACAATTTATGTACCTATTTCAACTTTCACTGGTTATTACTCGTGATAGTAAAAAGTGAGATCTGTGACCTGGAACGTAAAAAAAGGCTTTTTTGTCGTCATGATGATCTTGTAAGTTCGCTTTTACGTAATTTTAAGAATGTAGGTAGCAGGTATTTCAGTCTAGTATAATAATATTTCGTGGGATCAAAATATCGATACAAAAGTAATTTAAGTTAGATATTTTTCTACCGGATTTGAAACTGGAGTGACTCGTGACCACGGTTTCTGCAAAGGTACCGAATCGACGCGTTAAAACGTAAAGATCTATGCAAAAGAAATAAATTCCTGTATTTAATACAATGAATCTTGAAAACTTCAAGAAATAATAAGTTATTTAACTTAATTGAAATTGCTAATGAGAGCAGGACTAATATCATTGAACAACTGGGCAACAAGAGCATGAAGTTTGTTGTGTTTAAAAAAAAATACATGAAAACTCTTAAAACATACTTATTAAAATAATAGTATATTATTATTTAAATAAATTATTTAGACGGAACCTTTTTAACGAAGTTGCTTTTTGCAATGAAACTCAGATACATATTCTCGATGGTGATCATATTTATATTTTCTCCTTATTTCCTAATCAAATTATATGCGAACATATTTCCGGTGACATTTCATTCATTTGAACGACGAATATGATAAAAATGTTAAAAATATTCATAAACTTACCTTGACTTACCATTTCAATGACATCTCTTGTTACCGTGTAATAAAAAGCACTCGAGTTTTCCCACAAGATACAGTTACAATAGATTACATCCTACGGTAAAGCAGACGCACCGTAACGCACTGTCAGATATTTAAATTACTGATTTATCTCCAACTAGACTTTGCTCGCGGATTTAGTCACGTTCACCATAATAACAATCTTGTAGTTTTACTTGCGCAGTCTTGTGTACTAAAGTTCGTTCAAAATCAGCAACGAGTACAGCGTTTATAATAAATAGGGTCCAAATATTGGTAGGTTCTATACTTCTATAGGAAACCAATATTTAACTACCGACTAAACCCAACTTGATAGGTCTTTTTTGTGACATCATGAAGTATTGGTTTCACCCGCTGTTACTTGATCTTAAATACAACACGAGTTTTGTAATTTAGTTCGTAAACTTGTCTAAGATTTTTCATTTAATTATCTTATAATAAAAATTAAGAAACCCCAGATTTTTTTTATGCTTTATTTTTTTGTATACCATAGGTACAAAACCTTCTTCTCTCATCATCCACACAATCTCGATCTACTAAAAACAGGCTTTTAACAATAAAGAAGCCGCTACAATTTCCCTTTCTATATGTTTTTATTTGTGCCAGCGGTGGTTTGGCAAGATGATCGTGTTCTGTTCCAGCTGTGTGCGCGAGGCGGAACCTCGGCTTGAGATTTGATTTAGAGTTCGCTGTTGGGTTAGAAAACGTTTGCGTTAGAACGAGGAAGTGTGCATGGTTGAATTGAGAAGGATTTCTTACATCCTTCTGTCACTACACAATAAATATGGAATGCCTATGACCTATGTTTTACTGGAAACAAAATTAGTTGTCCAAATAATTGGGCCCCCGTTTACTTTATTTTTTCAACGGCTTGCATTTAATTACACATCTATGATTGCCACTCACGAAGCTGCGCCCCACTACTTTTTTTTCTATAGTCACACACTACGATGTATAGACCTAAAAAACAAAACTTCGAGCTTGATACCTTACTATACATATTTTAATTATACATTATATCAGGTTAGTACGAAACGATCCATCAAACTGATTTTATATTTATCAGCTATAAATAATTACATCAACACAATGAATAAAGCCTATGAAGGCTAGGAACAATTACAAAATATACAGAACCACACAAACTCCCGCGCAGGTGTTTTAAGTTAATCTTGATAACTTTAATTGTTACGATTGCGTAACGAATACGCAAGAAAGTATGTTAAAGTGTTTATGTCAGTATATCACGAAACCAAGTTAATTATATGTATACCACTGTATTTTTATCTCTTCATTGAAAGTAATTATTTTTATTAATAGACTTTTTGTTATCCGCAGCAACATATCGACGCATTGCGTACTTTACTTTCTTTTAACAATTATGTCAATAAATATGGCTGGTTGAAATAAGAGGGGCATAAAACAGGGTTTGTCATATGTCCATTTTAATGAGCATTTAATGAAAATTATTTACTATTTAAGTACTAGATACGACATGAACTCTTAGGACGTGTTTCACGTATCCCGTAGTAACACCATATTTATTAATGTTGACCAAAGCAACAAAAAAGTATAATAGCTAACATTAGTTACAGGTCTTTCAGGAGCTTAACATTATTTTATCAATGAATTTTTTTAAAAAAATTCAGGAGAAATCTAGATTAATTCATTACGATTGTATAACCCAATAATAACAAATGAAATACGCAAGAAAATTGCTTTTTAATTACAAAGAAACTGGGCTGTAAAAACTGGTATTATTTTCGTGACTTTAAACTAACTAAATTCTTTATAAAATTCTCGTAACATTCAGGTTGAGTGTAATGTTTTATTTATACACACTTTTTTTTTTACTTGATCCAGATGGTTTATTTTAAATAGTATATGTGCTTTGCGCTACAGGTAGCTGTGATCATGTAACGTATTATCGGTTGCAGAAAGACTTATTTAAGGTTAAAGTTAATTTTTAATTCAAATTCAAGTTTATGGCCAAGGGAAAAGATGCTTATGACGCTTAAATTTTTTTTCTGTGAGCTTTAATAATTGAGACTATGTTTTTGAACAAAATCTAAACCCAGAAGTTTTTCAAATCAATAAGGCTCGCATATAAGTATAAATGTTTCAACTCATTCGTGTGCGCGACCCTATAATTAAGTGCATCGGCTTGTAAATATGCAACTTAATTATATGTGGCTACAATCATCTTGTCAAACTGTGTTCTCGACGCTTTAGGGGGTTACCACACCTATCGATCGACGTTGCCTGTTCCATCCTACCATCGATCGATTGGTGCGGTAACACCCTTAGTCTGCTTGTACAGCAGTACATTTTTGACAAGCACAGATACAAGGGCACAAATGACTTGAACCATCTATAGGTACTATTGTTATTGCTGAGGAAAATCTCAATCTTAAATTCAATTTCTTTTTCATGTTATATGTCCTGGCATGGTTTTACCTATATTAAAGAAGTTGCGCCCCACAGAATTGTTTGGTCTATTCATCGTATTGTGCGATTATATACTTTTTTACTACGCAATCACGTAACCAAAAAAGTTACGTCGTGTAAAAGTAGTTACATCGTGAATGGCACTCGCGCTATACTCCTGAATCCGAGGGAGTGCGGGAAAAAGCATGTTATTTGGAGACTTTTTAACGATCAAAGAATTATTGATTCGGTTTAGGAGTTTCTGTTTTGTTTTATTAAATAAACAAAAGGTATTTCCTTTTATATATATTTTTATGTATATATATATTTATTTATTTATTATTATTTAAATCTAAGTAAGTCACTATTTCGCATGTTCTAACAATTTCCCCTCTTTTTTCAGTAAACAATGATAATCGACAAGCAGCTAGTATGGGTGCGGGACCCGGCAGAGGGTTTCATCCCGGCAAGAATAGTGGAGTTGCTGGGCGAAGAGGCTGCGGTGCTGCCGGCCGATGGGAAAGCCAAAAGGGTCTGCAGCTTCCATGACATGTTCCCGGCTGGAGACCCCGATAAAGATGTGGATGATAATTGTAAGTATAGTTTGACTAAAAGAAATTATGATTTAAAATTGGTCTGAAATGCGCGTTCCTAAAGACAAGAAGCAAAAGGTTTACTTCTTAGACTAGGCTAGTCTGTATCCTATTAAGGAGTGCTAAATCGAATTTTATTATATGTATAAAATAATGAACAAGATATATTTTTTATTATTAATTTACAAGATACCCTTATTTACAGAAACTCACATTGAAAAGTGTTATTTCACTACATACCTATGTATTTCTTAAGTAAATAATCCAAGATCAAACAATTTCTTTCTTTCTACAAAATTTATCAAACAGAACTTCTTTAACCGCGATTTTTATATAATGGTTTTACAACGACTGTGGTAGTTTTCCAGAATTAAGAAATAAAATTGTATGAAAGGAAATTTGAATATAATCAAATCCTAGGAAAAGTACACTACTAATCATGTGAGTTATTATGTGATTTTGTCACGTCTATCTAGATGATACATTTTATTATGTTTTCAACAATAGCTTGATTTATTTACAAGAAATGAAAATTCTTTTATCGTTTCTCAAGTAAATATATATTTTTTTCTTAATAAATACCTCACCGACATATTATATCATGACGTATTAAATTATTCGAACATTCGTGGACACGAAGTATGTGCCCTATGCATCTGTTAAAAATTTAAATAGTAGTTTAGCGGTTATTTGCCTCCGCAAAGTTTACTCTATCCAATTCGAATAAAAAATGACAAAGACGAATCGATAAAATTCATGTGAGTATAGTACTGTCCATGGGACTTTCGACAGAGATAACCAGATAGTTTTGGCTGAGTAACTCGAACCAGGTCGCCGAGATAGCCCGAACTGAAAACAGATTGAGCTCGTAGTTCGCAGAACAGGTTGTTTGGGCCGTAAAGTTTTCGATTAGGGTCTGCGCCCTGAAAGATTAGGTAAGGCAGATGTGGTACCTACTTAAATCACTGAGAGGCAATGCACACAGACCGCATAAGACCAAGATCGGGTGTTGTGTGCTTAAGTAACATTGTCCTTTGTATTTTACTGGATGCATTACAGTTGAAATGAAAGCATTTCAGGCGCAGTTAGATATTTGTGCGGTACTAAGACACATAATTATATAAGCTGGTGCTGAATAATAGAGATACAACGTTCTATGAAATACTACACGTTGCCTTAATCCGAAAGCCAGATTGATTTACTTACCGATTAGACAGAAACACTATTTCAAAATTGCTACATTTGAAACTGCGTTCGGCAAAATATATATTTTTTTTATTTTACAAACACTATTCGTAGAAAATAGATCTAAGATGTATTAATACAAACCCAGCAACTTGGTTTCAAACTAGTACCATACTCATTTTTTAATAAATCATTTACTCGCCATGTAACTTCCCACGCTATGCGTTTATTCGTAATAGATACCCACTATGGGGCGGAAGCTTAGGCGAGAATCGCTTGCGAGCTGTTCGGTTTTTTGTAAGCACTTCGCATACTATGGGACGACAACATTGCAGGGGATTCGGGTGCGAATCTGAGCATCCGCTAAATACCCCGATAGTACCTACACTTATAGAAAATGCAAATAAAAACAGCAAACTAATGAAGTATGAAACGATTTAACATCTGCATTTCATATTAATGCTTAATTTATTCGTTTGGCTTGCGGAAAGACTGTTTGATATAATAATCGGTTTAATGCTATTTTGTCTTGGTATTTTAATTAAACTATAAGGTCAGCTGTGCATAGTTATAACTTGAGTTGCCTTTATGTTCTTGAGTGAATCTGTAAATCCAGAGTAATATTATAATCTGAAATCGAGTTTGTATTATTTTAACTAATTCACAGATCAACGTGCAATATTGCATCAACATTGCTAGGGGGTATAAATAAAGGACCGGGTGCGTTTCATTCAGAAAAATATACTGTTCCGAAAAGATATGCGAGAGATGCCGCTGGCAAAAATTAGTTAAAACAAATCCTAGACAAATGGCAGCAACGGGAATTCGTGCTGCTTTTAATGATATATTTTTTAGTTTCGTATGTAAGACTTTAGGGCCTTTTAAGGGCAACTGGCCGGATTTTAAAATACTCCTACATACCCTACCTACATAAACTCAACATGGGTCGTGGGTACGATTATTATTAATATGTATGTCACCACTGATTCGTAAATGGTATTCTATTAAGAAGAATCACTAAGAAACTGTTGAATTAAAATAGCTTGTTTTCTTGTGTTAATTTACGTCTTGTGAACCATGTCCATCATGACCCATTGAATCTCAGTAAAACAGTATTTGTTTATTGCTAACATTATCTTCCTTTGCTATTTTTTTTCATTATAATAAAAATCGTGATACAGTCACCACTATTAATGTTATGTTAAATTATAAACATACATCACTATTAATAGCTTCCATTTAGAAGTCCTTCGTGGTGTTCCAAATCGAATTTTGTTTCAATTTTTATACCTACTATTATTATAAAGAATACAATTTTTTATGCATCAATAAACTCTCTAAACCGATTTAAAGAATTATTGCACTTTTGAAAGCTAACATTATGTAAGAGTAACGAGAGATCAGGAAGTTAAACTGTGCAGAGTCCTCTATAGTTATTATAGTCATAAATTTGGGCAGCAGAGCCCTGCCTCATACGCTGGAGGTTCTAGGTTCGAACCCAGGTCGGAGCCTTCATTTGTGTGATAAACGCAAATGTTTGTTCCCGGGTAATGTTTGTTGATATTATAAATGTATGTTTATTCGAGTACATATTAGAATCTCTAAAAATACCCGAATTCTAAATAGCGAATATTTCAAGCAAGTATTTAAAAATAAAATATTTCATTTACCTCACGGTGGAATAGCTCAAGCTCAAATCATTTTATCACGGAATACTTCATCCATAAATTCCTGACATTTTGTATTAAGGTAAGCTTATTCAGTCCCAAATTAGGTAGACCCCGACGTGCCGAGGTCTCTCTCTGGGGTCCATATTATTATTAGGTTAGGTTTGATGTGTGATGAATATACGCGCGAGCCTAGCGAGCTAAGCGAACGTGGTTCGGTAGCACCCGGCAAAGCGCCACTTTATATTTTAGTGTCACTCTCATCCCCGTTGTAAAAAGTTACTCCAAAAATCTATTTTAAGTAAGGTATATTAAAATTAGACATAATAATATTTGGCATTACAAATTCTGGTGTTGTACGGTAAGATGTATTGGGTTAAGGTGTTTCAAATCATAAGGTATTTTGAATTCGGGTATTTTGGTCTCGCACATTTTAAATAAATGCATTTTGATTTCTGGTATGGTATTACATCCATAACACAAACTAAAGTTTTGATGATTTTGATTTATTTTTTTTTCCAGGCGAGCTGATGTTCTTAAATGAAGCCACACTCCTCAACAACACTTTAGCACGATATAAGAAGAAGAAGATTTATGTAAGTACCTGTTTATTCATTAATTGTTTCTTAGTTCCAACTTATCTGGTTTTATGACCTGATATAAGTAAAAAAATCAAAGATGTAAAAATCAGACCCAATGAAATAATAAAAATGCGACCTCTCCTTCTAGTTTAAAGGTAGGTTTTCTTTGATTTTTTTAAAAGTTATGTCAAGCGTTTTATAACAGCTAAGGTTTGTTGTTACACAGACACCGATAGCTCCAGGGTACGCAGAGCTTGTGTTATGGAGGACCCATAATAAACATACATATATGGCCGAGTGGTGTAGAGGTAAGTAGCCATGCCTCATACGCCGGAGACGGTTCGAGTCCTGGTCGGGGAATTTATTTCTATAATCAACACAAATATTTGTTCTCGGGTCATGGTTGTTTATATTTATATATGTATGTTTATTCTGGGTTTGTCCCCAGTCCGCTGTATGGTCCTCCATAACACAAGCTCTGCTTTCGTTAAGGCCACTCAGTTGGTGTGTTTGTGTAGTATTATTACATAAACAACAATGATTAGAGCACCAACATCTGCGTTTTTTACACAAATGAATGCCCCGACCAGGACTCGAACCTGGGCCCGTGAGGCAGAGCCACTGCCACTGACGCTAAAATTTGTAATAGATTAAATTTGAAAATACCGAACCGAATTTAAAAATCATTTTACCATGTGAAATGAAGTTACACAGTTGACACGAAACTGTTAAACTGAAAAGTTAAACTGTGAGAAAAATCTTTTAAGAAATCTATTTTTAACATATTCAAATGTTTTGATTAGTTTATTTGTTATATATATATGTATTTTTTATTTTCTTAATATAATCTTAACACATTTAATCAGTCTTCACACATATGCAAACACTATAGGAAACGTTCGCGTGAACAAGTATTGTGTCACACGCCGCGCCGTTCTAGTTGACTCTTTATATTCATACTTACTTATTGACATTCAATGACATTGTTACCTTGAAAAACGTATAACTTGAAATGGCATGGTGTAATATTGATAAATCTATGGTATTGTTAGTATTATCAGTGCTTATTTTTGAATAGTAACCTGTATATGTGCTTTCTGTGTTATGAAAACACATATACCTAGTACTGAATGATTAATACGAATAATCTCAAAATATTACAATGTTTCAAAAAATCTTTATTGACGTTATCGTCCCAGAATTAGCAAACTGTTAGAAAAAAGCAAACCACTAACTAGATTCTAGAGTCTACCAATATACCCCATTGACGAGTAGCAACCTTACAAACTGTAATTAGTGGAGGTGCCAAAAGAATTTTGAGTATGCAATTTATGAAAACAGCTTTCTGTAAATTGTTTACAAGCTACCATCCCAACCCGCTGGTCAATGAGTCAGCTGACTACACAGCCAACCCAGACGCGCCGGTCCGTTACAGGCGTCCGCGTAACGTCTTAATAGATCCCGACGACGCTATTACAACAAGGAACGCCGGCGTTCCAGTTAGAAATAGGGCAACACGACATTCGAATCGCCTAACCCACCGGTGGGCCAGGCTAACGCGGAGTACGTATTTCTACAGAGTTTCTTGCTGATTCTTTGGCAGTAGATGACCCTTCCGAACCAGTGGTAGTTTCAATATACGACGTCCTAAGCCGAGGTCCGTGCCCTCTCAGGTGCCTTTAGGCGTATCGTATGTAGGAGTAGTTTAAGTTCTGGCTAAGCACCCTCAGCGCTAGGCCACAAAGTCCGTTGAAATTCAAAAGGCAAATAGGGCCATATATAAACTGTCCAGTTCGAAAAAAAAAAGGGTTTACAACCTTAGAAGCTTGCAGATTTATGATTCAGTATATTGCTGGCAAGCTATGTGGTCATTTTTTTTGGGCCTCGTCACCTCAAGTATCAAGTATATCCGTTGAATAAATGGTTTAGTGCTAGTGATTATGTACAATGCTATAATCATATTTTCTAGTTATGTAACTTTGCGCGTGAGCTTAAATGGTTAACATATAGACGACCGAACGTATCTTGCTTTTTTTTAATAGAGCTAATTTCGAGCGCTGTAGTCTAGTTGCTTTTTCCCGGGACTTCGATAATTCGCTAAAGCCGACTTAATGTGATTAACAACAGACTTTCGTATTACTCATATTTTTACATACATTTTACCATTACCGTACAATTTTTTATTTCAAACTGCATCCCATTATTTTTACTGAATAAATCTTATTTTTCTTTATCTTTCAGACGTACGTAGCAAACATTTTGCTTGCTGTGAATCCATATGAAGACATTCCAGACTTGTATTCATCAGCTACCATCAAGAAGTACCAAGGGAAGTCCCTTGGGGAACTACCGCCGCATGTCTTTGCTATTGGTATGCTATTGTTTTTATGTAAATTAAAGAATAGTCGCAATGAACTCGCAAGGCAAACGTTCCTAATGTATGGTCTGGAATAATTAGTTTGTATAGTGAGTGCCACTCACGAAGTCGCGCCCCACTACTTTTCTATTCTATGGTCGTACACTACGTAAGTTTTGTAAGGCCTTGCCTTCCATGCCAGAGGTCCCGGATTCGAATCCTGGTTGGAGCAGATATTATATTTTCTTTTTAGTCATGGATATGTATGGAGTATGTATGTTTGTTTAACTTTATTTCTAATATTAATGTATAAAAAAAAATATATCTATGTGCGTTTATATATTTCTTAAGTTTATTTATCCGTTATCTAGTATCCATAACACAAGTTCTGAATGATACTTAATTCGGGCTAGATAATGTGGTGTGATTGTTAGAAATATTTATTTATTATTAACGATGTATAGACATAAAAAGTAGTGGGGCGCGACGTGGACGACACTCTCTATATTATGGATTCTAATATGACATCGTCCTCGTCAAAGCAGACGTAGTAAAGGATGACCTCCGCCGCGATTTTCACATGACTTTGAAGAAGGTGAGTGTGCATGGATAGATGCGATTAGCCAAAGACAGGGATAGTTGACGTGCTCGTGGTAAAAATTACCTGGATAGGCCATAGGCAATAGGCCGATTATAATATCACTGGGGAAGGACTTAAATATAGAGATCTTATTACTCATAAATTCCTAAATCCATAAATATGTTCGATCACCCCATGAATTTGTGTCGGTCTAGTGAGTGTAGATGAGTCCCATTCGCGATGCCCCCACTATTAATTTGATCTATTCATCGTAGTGTGTGAGTGTGGACCAAATATGTAATGGGTTACGTCTTCGTGGATAGCACTCTTTTGCCAGCATTCGAACCCGGGAACGCTGTCAAACGAGGCAGGTCTAACACATTCACCATGTGACCGTTTTTACGCTGATACTACCTTCTCTTATCGAAATTTAAAAAGGGATAAGTAGGAAGCTCGGCAGTAAATAAAAAATATAACAGATTTGACGCATAAACAATTTTACGGTTAAGAAATTCTTCTTAGAAATTTTCAATCGTCTTAGAAAAGCTTGCTATAACAGATAACTGAATTGAATTGAATTTAAGTTTAAAAAATGTAAAGTACTTGTAAGGGATTTTGTATGTATGCTGTTGGTGTACCTAATAAACAAATAAATAAATAACATCCATACAAATTGATTTATCTCTGCAATTCTGTAACCTGCGGTTTCCAAGTCAATTCTCATGGAAAACTACGTAATCAAGATTATTTTTAACATTGTTTAAAAACTCTAGCTTCTGAATCTAGACTTTGCATAGATTACGAGCATTTAACTAGTGAAGAGTATTACGCCTATGTCTTTTTCCGCCAATATGGTAAAATTTTATATTTATAATACAAGCTTGATGTGAAACTCTTATCAACAAATCCTTTGCTAGGTTTTCCTAAGTTTAGGACGTGTAGTGCGCCTATTTTTCCAGACCAATACAGGGTGTACATTAAAGTTCTGTTAATCCTAAAACAGGTGAAAGAGCTGCTTAAAGGAACCACTTTTCCTACGGATCATAAGTTTGCGAAAACATTTTTTGCTTTATCTCTAGCTTATACAGTATCCAAAATTTAACACTTAAAAACATGGCGTTTAAAATGCATAAAAAAGATACAATATTTTTGCTGTAAAAAGCTGATATGATAAAGCGAGCATGGCACGGCGGCTTCTCGCAGCTGGTGTCGAATTTTTTGCAATATATTATCAGCATTGAGTTTGTTAATTGTAGGAAAGTTGTTGAGTTTAAGCAAGTCTTTGACCTGTTTTAAGATTTACATTACTTTTTTACATCCGGTATAGTTCGGAAGTTTTTAAAAGTACAGTCAATAGGTAACTTTTAGATAAACGTGCGACTTCTATATCTTTATCGTCATATTCCATTACATGAGATGGAAACGTGGAACGATGGAACGTCCAAGCTATTGAATTAATAAATAATTAGTAGCAGTATAAAAAGTCAGTAACTGATTTACGCTTGGATTTATACCTAATATTACCCCTTTTCTTTTTCCCAGCCGACAAAGCCTTCAGAGACATGAAATCTCTAAAGCAGTCTCAATCGATCATAGTCTCGGGGGAGTCTGGAGCGGGTAAAACTGAGTCCACGAAGTATATATTGAAGTACCTCTGCGATCTGTGGGCTAAGGGCGCTGGGCCTGTTGAACAGAAGATTTTGGATGGTGAGTTCTTACTACCGACATAAAAGTGGTCATTCAGCAGTTCATTTCAACGATAACTTGGTCTATGGCTCAATCTTTAAAATCATTGCTTTCAAAAAGCAATTATCCGTGGTTGTAGCAGCCGCACCAAGCCGAAATAGGAGTGGCTTCCTGCTACAGCTGGGTAGACCTGAGAGGTCTCGACAAACGATAGAACGATGGGTTCTTACTAGCATCAACCAACAGTGAACAGATTAACATGCGTTACGTACCTCGGACTGCTACTGCCACTGCCAGCTGCGATGACTCTCCACGTCGTTAAAGTTCGGTCCGTAGTGTAGTTACAGGTTCCTTTGCAGCACACGTGCCGAATAGGGTTTCGATAGTTGCCGTATCGACCGAATGTATAGATCGCGTGTGCCCTTGTTGACGGTTAGATTCTCAACGCACGTCCGGTAGCTTCCAAGTGTTTTTAACCAACACGTCACGCATGACAGCCGTAATGACAGCTGCGATCTGCCACCGTGATTGATGCCAGGATGAGAGATTGATGAGAAATTAAAACATATGATTGATCATTTACGGTAACGAAACATACCGCCCACCAAAATACGAATGGTATTTTCCGGTTAAAGTTAATTGCTTAAAGAAATACGAATAAAGTTTTAATAAGGTTAAAACTTACGATCCTGAGACTAACCTATGTAATACTAAGATTAAAATTAAAGGTTCAGAAGATGTGTTAAGCTATGCCTCTATAGGTAAAGGACATAATTTAACCAATGGTCTTTGAATGACCTGATTTTTAGCTGTTTTAACAACAGCAATGCGAGCCACTCCATCTGCACCAGGATGCAATGATATAACTCGACCTACTGTCCAGTGCAATGGAGTCCGATTATCGTCTCGAATTATCACCATCGAACCTACAGGCAACGGTTTAGGATCTTTCGTCCATTTGGCGCGTTGAGTTAATGAATTCAAATATTCACGTTTCCATCTGGACCAAAAATGTTGCTGAAACGATTGTAACATCTGCCACCGATGAACCCGAGAAATGTTAGCCTTAGCTAGATCCTCATCTGGGACAGAAGCTAAGGGCTCGAGGGTAAGAAAATGTCCTGGTGTCAAAGCCGAGAAATCGTTGGGATCAGAACTAACCGGGCACAAAGGTCGCGAATTCAATATGGCCTCGATTTGAACAAAAAGAGTTGTTAGTTCTTCAAACGTCAAAACTTGATCACCAACAACACGATACAAATGAGATTTAGCCGCCTTTATTTGAATCTCCCAAACGCCTCCAAAGTGAGGAGCTGACGGTGGGTTAAATTTAAATTCGATCCGTTCGGAACGAGTCGCTTGTTGCATAAAAGCCGATAATTGATTACTAGCTCCTACGAAATTTGTTCCGCAATCTGCATGAATAACACTGCAACGTCCGCGGCGTGCCACGAAGCGTCGTAGTGCAGCGATGAAGGCTTCGGTTGAAAGTGAGGAGACTACCTCAAGGTGAACTGCCTTGGTCGCAAGACAGACAAAAAGGCATAAATAAGCCTTGTCCATCTTAGCACCGCGATGTGAACCTAGCTTAATGCGAAAAGGGCCACCAAAGTCTACTCCTTCAATCGAAAAGGGCTTGACTTCATTGATGCGATAGGAAGGAAGATCACTCATAAACGGCTGTAAAGGCTTTGGGTTTAAACGAAAGCATTGAAGACATTTAGATAGACGACACCTAATAATACGTTTAGCGGATATAATCCAGAATTGTTGGAGTAACAAATAATGAGTTGTATTAATGCCTGGATGACAATAGCTACGATGAATGTTGTCTATGATCAGGAATGTGAGTGGATGTTCAGCCGGTAAGAGAGCAGGATGCTTTTGTTCATATCCTAATCCTGATCGTGAGATTCTGCCGCCCACCCTGATCACTTCCTGATCATCGATAAAAGGATTTAGTTTACGAAAAGGTTTAGATAATGATTGTTTTGATTTTAACTTCAATGATTCCTCTGAAAAAGATTCACTTTGTACAAATTTGACTATTTGAAGTAACGCTTGATGACGTTCGACATTATTAAGAAATGGATTGCGATTGGCCTCAGCTGGATTCTGGGAGTTATTGATAAAACGACGAATGTATGTGACAATATTAATGATTTTTGAAAGAGACGAATGACGATTGAGCAAATTACTAAATACAGTGTCTTGGTTTTCATTAATTGGCGTGGAGACTAGCGCAGTCGATTTACGTTTTTCTGAATCAATGATCACTTCTTCCGCGTCAGTTAGTATGCCTACAAACGAAAGCCATGATGGACATGGCTTACACGATTCGCGACGAACGTGGCCCAACGCGATGAATGGGAGCGAAGCCACGACAGAACTATGGTAGAATCTGACCACAGGTAAACTGATTCGATTGGAATACGAGAAAGATAAGTGTTGCGAACGAATTTATAGAGGTCTGCAAGAAGAACAGCTGCACATAGTTCTAGGCGAGGCAGTGTTGTACGCTTCAATGGCGCAACTCGTGCTTTGGAACAGACTAAAAACACTTGAATGTTTCCGACTGCATCAGTTACGCGTAAGTAAATTACTGCACCATACGCTATCTCGGAACTATCGCAAAAGCCGTGAAGTTGATATGATTTAGCATTTGCACAAGTAAGAGTGCGAGGAATTCGGATATGTTGCAATTGAGATAACTGATTCCTGTATTTGTTCCACACACTGATGACTTCGCTAAAAGGTGTCTCATCCCAACCAACACCGAGAATCCAAAGCTTTTGAATTAAGCATTTCGCTTGAATTGTGATTGGAGTTACGAACCCTGACGGGTCGAATATTCTAGCTATCTCGCTAAGAATAGCGCGTTTAGTGCACGGCCTGTCAGAGGGTTTGACCTCGAAGAGAAATGCATCTTCTGCTGGGTCCCACTTCAAACCCAACACCTTTAACGTGGCTGGTTCAGAAGAATCAAGTGAAACAGAACCTTTGAGACGATCTTCTTCAGGAATACCCGATAGCAACTGTGGATGATTACTGACCCATTTACGAAGTTTGAAGTGTCCTAAGCTGAATAATGTGATAAGTTCTGATTGAGCCTTTTGAGCTTCATCCAACGAATTACATCCGCTCACGACATCGTCGACGTACAGATCAGACATGATGATCCTACTCGCGATAGGGTGGTCGCGTCCCTCATCCGCGGCAAGTTGTCGCAAGGTGCGACAAGCAAGAAACGGAGAGGAAGCTACGCCGTAAGTGACCGTATTCAAGCGATACTCTTGGAGAGGCTCATATGGATGCACCCTCCAAAGAATACGCTGATACTCACGATGAGGCTTATCGATCAGGACCTGCCGATACATCTGACGAACATCTGCCATGAATACGATGGAATGTTCTCGAAAGCGCAGCAGGATACTGAAAATGTTGGTTTGTAACTTAGGGCCAATGAGCTGCGAATCATTCAAAGAACGAGAATGATAATCCTTGGCAGAGGCGTCGAAGACCACGCGAAGACGAGTGGTAGTTGAGTCCGGTCGGAGAACACAATGATGAGGTATATAGTATTTGCCTTTTCCCATGTCATCAATCGAAACTAATGACATGTGACCTGATGCGATATAGTCTTGCATGAACTCCGTGTACTGACTGTGTAGTTCTGGGTCACGTGTCGGTCGTCGTTCGATAGCATGGAATCGCCGTAATGCCACATCACGAGAACCCTCGAATATAGGCTCTGAATCGTCTTTGAAAGGTAAGGATACCACGTATCTACCTGATGAGTCACGATAATGTTGAGTTACGAATTTATTTTCGCACGAAGACTCATCCGGAGTGAGTGAAGATGCCTGCGGTATGGAATCGAGTTCCCAAAACTGTTGAACCAATGAATTTAATGAATTATCAGATGTAAACAAGGCATTAGAAGCTAGCCGAGTTTTACCTAGCAATAGCCAACCAAAAACTGAATTTAATGCGGTAGGTTGTTGTACACTTCCTTTGATGTGTTGGCTAAGTAATGAGTCAGCAAAAACATCAGCTGCGAGTAAAATATCTATCGGGCCAGGAATATCAAATCCTGGGTCTGCTAATGGTAGTGACTTGATGTGTGACCAACCAGATGTGTTCAGTTTGGCTATTGGTTGATCACCGCATATTTTTGTGAGGACGTGTAAATCTAAATTAAAAGCCACACGATTATTTGTACCGATGCTACACGTGACGTCACCGATAATGGACGCATTTACGTCACCTAGTCCACTAACGCACGCAGCAGTCTTAGTAAAACTCAAGTTTAATTGATTGATAGCGTTTTCGGTAATGAAATTACTTTGACTGCCGGTGTCGAACAAGGCGCGGAAAGATTGCATGCTTCCGGACGCGTCCTTAACTTGCACGATAGCGGTCGCGAGCAGCACGGTGGTGTGCGTTGGTGAGCGCGACACCAGCGACGACGCGGGAGTCGTATCTTGCTTCTCGCGGTGAAGCAGACTGTGGTGCTTGCGTTTGCATATGCGACATGAAAATACAGACTTGCAATTTTTTAGTTGATGAGAAGGCTTAAGACAATTGTAGCACCAGTTTTTCTCAGTTACTATTTTTAAACGTTCATCTATAGGTTTATTAAGAAATTCCGAACATAATGTAATAGAATGAGCATTATTACAAAATGAGCACTTGAGGATTTTAGCACTGTGAAGGTTATCCGTTGCTGCGACCAGAGTGTGTGTGACGTCATTACGTTTGTATTGTTTTGACGGCGCGGGAGTTAACTTTAGTGGAAATTTGCTGGCTTTATTATTTTCCAAAAAATGCGAATCACGCATGAAAGCCTCGCATTTAGATTGCAGAAAACCTCTTAGGTGTTCATAGGTAGGTATATCGATATTTGAATATTTCTCCTCAAAACTACGACGCAAATCGGTATCCAATTTCGATAAAATATGGTAAACCAAAACGAAATCCCATTTGTCAATTGGTAAATTAACTGTTTTTCAAATACAAAGATTTTCATCTATCGAATCTATAGATTTACGAAACGCATTGGGGTCATTACACCTAAAGTTAACATTTAGAATATCCCTTCAACACGTAAAAGCAAGATCGCGTTTATTGTGATAGCGCGCAGCGAGCGCCTGATACGCATTTCGGTAATGTTCGTGCGCCAGCGGGAACGGCTTCACCGCGGCGAGCGCGTCTCCGCTCAGCGACGATGTTAAGTACCTAATGAAACTTCTCAGTTTCCGTAAGAGATGTAGAATTATGTATTAATGCGTTAAAAGTATCGAAATATTCAGGCCATTGTTTGATATTACCGGAAAAACTTGGAAGAACAATTTTAGGTAACCTAATATTATATGAAGAACAATTATTTTGCAAATGCGTCGTTACTTCGCACTTACTCAGCTGCCTGTGAATTGTTAACACCTTAAAGTACATTTCATCGAACTGCTCCTGCAAATTGTTTTCATCCTCGTCAGAGTCCGTCGCAGCATCTAAAATGCTATAATTAGCATGTTCGAAATTCGATGCAATGTTTTTTAATTCCGAGTGATATGAGAAAAATAGGTCACGTTGAGATTGATCGCTTGAAGCTTGAATACCTATCTCCAAAGCCTTAGCCAACCGCTTAAAAGCAATAGTTCGCTTCCTACGAAATGACGCTAAGTCCTGTTTAGGACATTCTACCGATTTAGATTTAGTCTTTATAACACTTTGTCTACGTGAAGGTTTGCCTAAAAGAGACATTGTAATAATTCGGTAAGAAAATTAATAAAATACTTAATTAAATCAATTAAGAAAGTAGCAAACAAAATAAAACTTTCCAAAAAATATATGAAGATCTACAACGAGTTGTATTTCTTTCACCCGTAGATACCAAAAGAATAACTCTTGGATTGACTCGAACTGTGCAGTATACAGCACGCAGCACTGTTACATGTATAGGAATAAACGCGCGTTTCGCTTAAACTAACAACCGTTGTAGATGGTTCATACAGTAGTCAACCCACGATGCGTTATAGATTGAACACCTTACGTATAAATGCTGTGCTACTGCGTGTTGTAAAGTGTACGCAGTATAAGATCTACAACATTTGTGAATTCTAATTTGTACGCGTAACGCTACAAACTAGTGCGTGAATGATTGTTGTATACCGAACAAATCAACAAAATCTAACCGATTTGAGTTTGACCGTTGTTGGGATCGTGGAATGCGAGTCTATTGTAGAACTACCCTCAAAAAATTTAAGAAAATTAAAAACGGAATATTCCTACAGTTTCAAACTCAGGTTATTATAAAATATGTTTTAGATTTTGTACGTTTGTTAATAAGAACGACTTTTGAATGAATTTGGAATTGATGTGTTGAATAGGTGACGATGATGAGATATATTAACGTAAGCCGAATAAAGTAAATTAGACACCGATGAATAGAAAATGTTTGCCTAATTTGAGTTCTTACGATAATTAATTGAATACCTATTCTCGAATACAGTTGCCTATAGTTTCGATGGTAACAAATAGACACGGAAATTATAATGCATGTAGCAATCTAGCAGAGATGAATATAACCTAGAATCGATAATAAGATAAATAGGATTTCTACGCTATAAATTACGAAAATACCAGAAAATACCACACGCACTTGACCTTAACTAGGTGGAGGTCCCGGGTTTCGGCACCATAAAGATGTAGCAGCCGCACCAAGCCGAAATAGGAGTGGCTCCCCGCTACAGCTGGGTAGACCTGAGAGGTCTCGACAAACGATAGAACGATGGGTTCTTACTAGCATCAACCAACAGTGAACAGATTAACATGCGTTACGTACCTCGGACTGCTACTGCCACTGCCAGCTGCGATGACTCTCCACGTCGTTAAAGTTCGGTCCGTAGTGTAGTTACAGGTTCCTTTGCAGCACACGTGCCGAATAGGGTTTCGATAGTTGCCGTATCGACCGAATGTATAGATCGCGTGTGCCCTTGTTGACGGTTAGATTCTCAACGCACGTCCGGTAGCTTCCAAGTGTTTTTAACCAACACGTCACGCATGACAGCCGTAATGACAGCTGCGATCTGCCACCGTGATTGATGCCAGGATGAGAGATTGATGAGAAATTAAAACATATGATTGATCATTTACGGTAACGAAACAGTGGTTGATACAATCTTTTCACAGTATTGTATTATTGTTAATTTTCTTTGAATATGTTAAATAGTAATTAAGTAATTTAATTAAATTAAGTATGAATAACGCGGGGTCAGGTGTTAGTGTGCTTCTTAATTTGTAAATCTTAAGATTTTTAAGTGCAACTGAATTCACCATAATCATAGAAATTATATGTACTTATCAAAACTACATTATGGAAGTGAATTTGTGTAAGAAAAATTTCAACAAATTCTCATTTAAAAAATGCCTGTGCTGAATATTTTTCATGTTGTGTTTCCCAGCGAACCCAATTTTGGAAGCATTCGGCAACGCTAAGACCACAAGGAACAACAACAGTTCACGTTTTGGGAAATTCATGGAAGTGCACTTCAATAGCAGCTATCATGTGGTAAAATAATTATATTAATATATTCCGGTTTATTACGACAGCCTTAATAATCCCACCGCATTCTATACTCCGGGATATCGGCCTCACCCAATTAAGGAGTGGTGTCAAAATAATTTCTAAGGTGTGTGGGCTTTTGCTCATGATGTTTTCCTTCACTTTTAAAACTCTTTTAAATTTACTGTCGTCGGGGATTCAACCCGGGACCTTTAGATTGAGAAGCCAGCGCTTTAATCACTGCGCCACCGATGCTCTATAATTGCAGTTGCAATAACTTTTTCAATCTTGAACTAGCCTATGCACAGGGCTTCGGTCGCTTTTATTAGTAACCCTGTGATGACATGCATTCCAGTGTTATAGCCTGTAACTTGTCACAAAATATAACTTTTAACTGCAATTCATGATTGTAAATTATTTTATACAAATTTTTGCGTGAATTCTTTCTGGTGTACCTCAGCCAATACTTGTATATTTTCTGTACCTCAAAACTTCATGACCATTAGTTAAGCAGGGAGGACGTGAAAGAGAAAGTAGATTCACTAATTTCACTTACTCTATAGTAGTATTGATTTATAAAAGTTTTAATATATTACTGCTTTATTTCAGGTTGGAGGCTACATATCGCACTATCTTCTTGAAAAGTCTAGAATTTGCACGCAAAGCGCAGAAGAGCGTAACTACCACGTATTTTATCTGTTATGTGCGGGCGCGCCGCAAGAGTTGAGAAATGTATTGAAAATTACGAAGCCGGATGATTATCAGGTGATTTTTGAAATTACTAGAATGAATTCAATGTGTGTTTTTGAAAAGTAAATTAATAAAGAACTTGTGGACAGCACCAAAAACGTACCTATATGTTAATTCTTTGGGCGACGATCACATAATTTATTTATATAAAATAACGAATACTATAATAAACATACCATATTAAATCATGAACCTACGTGAAACCTTTCAAACATAACAGATTTTCATGGAATAGATTGTTGACAAATTCACGAATTTCTATCTCTCTCTCTTTCTTATTATAGGAGTATTAGTTTATTCGAACAATAAATAATGAAATTGTAAACTAAGTAAATTTTTAAAACCATCATGAACCTATACCGTTATTGGACTAAGAATTTAAAATTAAATACTTTCTCAGATATTTTCAATGTCATTATTACACTAAATAAAATTGCACATCAAAAGTTTCAACAATATTTATAATTGAATTAGACTATGAATAATAATACCATAATATAACATATTATAATAACCTGAACAAATTATTAACTTCATATTCTCTTTAAACTTTCAGTACCTGAAAAATGGCTGCACCCAGTATTTTACAAGCAAACAATCGGCAAGTAAAATATCTCCAAGTCAAATGAGTGCTCAACACAAAACTAAGGGTGGACTCAGGGATCCTATATTAGATGACGTTGAAGATTTCCAGAGGTTGACTCAGGTAATATATTTAATATTTTTAGGTATATAAATAAATACCGTTTATAATATAGCTTAGCTAAGAAAAATCCATTAATACAATATTCTTATAATTGCAACTCATATCAAATGTTTTCACATTTACAGGCTCTAACCCGAGTAGGCCTAACCGACAATGAAATAAAAGGAGTATTTTCCATTGTTGCCTCCGTACTTCATCTCGGTAACATTCAGTTTGAAGAAGACATAACCGCTCGTGGTGGATGCAAAGTTAGAGTTGACACTGAGAAATCTTTGTTGAATGCTGCAGAGCTGTTAGGAGTAGAAAGCGGGGAGTTAAGAATGGCATTGGTTTCCAGATTAATGCAGAGTTCTAGAGGTGGTATGAAGGGGACAGCTATTATGTGAGTATTTATTTTATGTGATTATTAAATAATCCATCTGTGAATGGCGCCTAATCTCGTGCTATCTCGCTCATATGTTCCTTTTTTTTATACTAACACGACGCTTAAGTATGATCAGGTTAAAGGAGGACAAGAAATCTTAGATAATACATCAATGTGAAAAATTATAATAAGCCAGTTAACAGTTATAATAATCCTAGTAATTGAATTAACAATTTTACTGACACTCCTGTTTTATTACAACAACTTATTTTATGAAGCGTCGCCATTTAGAAACGGTTCTTTATTTGCACGTATTATGTTATTTGTTTTAGGATATTTGAGAGTTGTAATAATTCGTAATATTGATAATATATTTTCATCTCTCTCAATATACTTTGACTTTCACTACCTATATTTATGTAAAAGTTTATTTTGTACTACGGCGGTTGACACATTTGGTGCGTTCCGATTGCCGATTATATCGCTCACAGTGCTCATATACCCGTTCCGAATGCCTGTGAGCGCGCTCACAGCGATTTCGACATGTCGTCAATGACGTCATAAACGCCGCCATCATCTCGCTCACAGTGTCCAAGCTGAGGAGCATGGTCGCTCTGAATGGCCTGTCAAAACTGCCACATGACGTTTCTATGTTGATGTTTTATTAAGCGATTAAAGATTTTTAGAAGTTTGCTTATTAATTTTCTTTTGTAATAATAATATTTAAAAATGGCTCCTGTTTCAATCAGGGTCAAAGATCTTAATGAAGATGATATAAATTTAGATTTAAGCGAGGAACAATTAGAATTCTTTGCGGGCTATTTACCGTTCCGATTGAAATATTAAAAATATCACTTTTAGCGCGCTAAAACGAAACGGAACGCATCAATTTAATTTTTATGTATTTTTTAGGTATATACTTTTTATTTTTATGAACGCTAATATATAAAATAATTTTTAAAATTCTTGTAGTGTCGTCTAGATTCGTTATCTTTTTAAAATCGCATTACAGTAGTAGATTCATATCATAAGGGAGCAAAATGGTATTTTTGGGGCGCTATTTCGAGGCGCGAATGTAGTGAAGGATTCTAGTTTGAATATCTAATTTAGTATGTTTATTTATTTACATACAACTAGTAGCAAAACACAAAAAATTGAAATAATAAGAAGCTAATATTTATATTTGAGCAATTGTGGGAAAAAGCTTTCGCACCTCTTGTCATATGCTTTCATATATTGGTAAAAGACTTCGTATTACATTTTAGATACCATGTTCTCTTGACTTAATATAATGCTTTCAATCTCACTATATATAATTATATCCACAGGGTGCCTCTGAAAACCTACGAAGCGAACAACGCCCGCGATGCATTAGCTAAATCGATCTACAGTAGGTTGTTCGACCACATCGTTCATAAGATCAATACGAGTATCCCCTTCCAGGCTTCGGCTTATTACATCGGTGTTTTGGATATTGCTGGATTTGGTAAGGAATATGTTTTGTTTACGTTATGATGATATTCATTTAATTTTAAAATGATGTACTATTGTGGATTTCGGCGGAGGCTCAGGCTAATGCGAAAATCGCTTACGTGTTGTTCGGACTTCTGTAAGCTCTTCGCATACTAAGGGACGACAACGCTGCACGGGATTCGGATGCGAATCTGAGCCTCTACGGTATTCCTCGATGGTACAACATATAATTGATATTTAAATATACTCAATGTAGCACAGTTTAAAAAAAGCACTCGTGTACTGGAGTGAGCTTAAACTATACCTATTAGCAGAAACAATTTAAAAAACCCGCGATCGACAGAAAAACGGTACGTAACTTTTGAACGGCATGACCGATTTTCATCAATCATAGCTAAGAACACTCACGATACATTCAGTTTTAAAATTAGTATATTCTTATGGGAGATTTGACAAATTAAATAACAAATATTAATTTCTTAGTGTAGACAATTTTATTGTTCTTATTGTTGGCTACCGCCAATTCGGAAAGACCTTCGTGAAGAAGCTGGCAAAAAACTCCTCGTTAAGTTATCACTTTTTCAAAATAAATTACAATGTATTTTGTATCTATACAAAACTATTCTAATGTTCATCTGATAGCTCAGCTTGCTGAGAGTCTTAACTCTTCCCCAAAAAGTGTCCAAACGACGGACGACCCCCGCAAACTATGATGTCAAAGAGAGAAACTCGCGTTTAACTTACAAATATACCTTCGGCAAAAGGGAGACAATTTAAATGAACCTCTGTTATAGCATTTTAACTAATACTTGGAAAAATCCCTTACACCTTGTTCCATATTTTTCATGTTACCATTTTATTTGATTATTCTTATCATTTTCAAATTGCAGAATATTTTCAAATGAACAGTTTCGAGCAATTTTGCATTAACTACTGCAACGAAAAGTTGCAACAATTCTTCAATGAAAGAATATTGAAAAACGAACAAGAATTGTACAAGAGGGAGGGTTTAAATGTTCCGGAAATACAGTTCGTTGATAACCAGGATTGTATTGGTAAATATTTATTTGAGAATGATTAGTAAAGTACGTTAAAGTTATTGATTAGGATAAAGTGTATTTTATTTTAGGACTTATATCCATTGCCGAATATAAATAAAAAAGATAATGAATTATTACTATGTACTAATCTTTGCAGTCTCAAGCCTTTACCTGTGAGTCAAAGCTAAACTTTTGAATGCCTCTTTTACTTTTTAACAGACTGTGTAACATTTATTTAAGTGTGCTAATTAAACAGATTTCTTCTTAATAGCATTATTCGCCTCTAAAAATCTACATTGCCTTTTAAATTACTAAGTCAGCCACAATTTGCGAGGGTCTGAACAATACTATCTTCGCCATTAAAAATATCTTGTAACATGATGTTTTTGCTATTTTGAATTATCATCCAATTTCGTTTATGGCGCTTCGCCGGGGGCTCCCGCCCCACGCTCGCTTCGATAAATGCAGCCTAACATTAACCTAACCCAAATTTAACTATTACGCTTTCTATAGAATATTTAGTAGGCGTTGCAAAAAAGACGAATGAGTGTATTAGAGGCTATCTCATTTTCCCGTGGCTTAGTTATAAAATTAAAAAGTTTGCTAAGTGGCCAATAAAGAAATTTGTGGCTTGACTTATAATTTTCCTTTATTTTATGTTTTTAGATCTCATTGAAAGCAAGAACCACGGTATTTTCCACTTATTAGACGAAGAGTCAAAACTTCCTAAACCGGACGCGGCCCATTTCACGCATTCCATACATAAGGAGCTTGGACAGAATAACAATAGGTACGTAATTGTTTTAATAACAACTCTTGCCCTGAAATTTATTTGAAAATAATATTTCATCCATATTTTTATGCTTATTTGTAGGAATATTATAAATGTTGGGCTATTTACATATATTTGGCTGGCTGATCGACTGGACTTTATTTTCTAAAATTGAAATACATAATTCTGTTCATTTTTCTATTTAACCTAGTGATCGAGATGCATAGACGTAACTACTAAATTTAAAAATTACCTTCTTTTTCTTTTTAAATTGGCTTCACATACAACATTGCAACAACAAAGGTGCAAATTGTTGTATGTGCCTAAATTCCTTGTTGACTAGTAGGTCACTCGAATTAAGATCATTGCACGTAACAGTCCATACATAAATATTCTTAGTATTAGTAGTCCGTTCGTGTTAACAAAATAGTAACTACTTGCTTCTTCTACAGACAGGCCTTTGTCAATCAACGTACTTGTTTGCGCTAAATATGTATTTGCCGCCCGGCCGCTGGGGCGGCGGTTTAGTAATTCAGGCTGCAGCATCGCGTTTTTAAGTTCATTTTTGCATGCAGTCGTCAGCGCGCTGAGAGAGTAGGCTTAGTAAAAAGGCGGGATGCAACTTTTTGTACGGAGTGATGTATCTGTTACGAAGTAACTTTAATAGGTAATCTGTGCTGTTATAGATATAAGACATTAGCCATATTGACAGTGACTTTCGGCACTAATGTCTATTTTCTTAATGCGCATATATTATACTATTAATATAAAAAAGAATGATACATTTGTTTGTTTATATGTAATCAACATCATCCAGGAGTAACGTAGGCTATATTTTATCACGAAATTGGGAATGACGCGGGCAAAAGGGCGCTAGTAAAATATTATAGTAATAAGGTATATCCCACCAAATTGGAAAATCCAACGAAACTTTGTAACAATAGATTTCGACTGTAGGTTGAATGATTTGAAGCAAAATAGACACTACTTTGTAACTTCTTCACAATCTTCAGTTCCGTACTATTTTTGTGATATAGGTGTATGATCCATCCAGTCCAAATATAATATTTAATTTCAAGTTTGTGTTTATTATTTTCGTCAATTTATTATAATTTGCTATGTAAAAATTTCTATATTTGACCCGCAGGTTACAACTCCCGCGGGCGTCTCGTCTTAAAGCTCACAGAACTTTGCGAGATGACGAAGGATTTCTATTGAGGCATTTTGCTGGAGCTGTTTGTTATAATACTGTAAGTTAAATGTTTAATAGCAACTTCTATATTTTATAAATTTTTTTTTTTTTGTTAATTCATTTAACATCCTGTTTGTTGTGGATTTTATTACATGGTCAGTCATAACACAGACGGAAGATTTATAGTCAGATAGTCGGATGATAAATTATATTAGTCACATGATTTTATGTATGATGGGTAGTAGATTTTCTTTGTTAAGTTTTCGTCTGGGGCGGTGCTACAGTCCTTCCTATTTTGACGGCTATAATAATCACGTTTGCATGGTTGTGTTCCGGTTAAAGAGAATGAATAACCAGTGCAATTACTGGAACAAAGGCAATTTCAACTGAATCAGCTTTCAGAATCACTTTTAATAAATAAAACACCTACGACTAATGATGTCCATGGGTGCGGATGCCAGTTACCATCAGGTGGGCCGCTTGCTCGTTTGCCGGCTATGAATAAAGTAAAAAAATGTATCATTACTTAAAATGAGTTATTAGAACTTATCAATTTTCCGTTAACCTGCCAGCGAACTTTATCTAGTGATTGTTGGAAAGCACTGTGTCCACTCCACATTAGGATTTTCTATTTACAGCACATGTCTATGGGTATTCACTGCACAATAAACTATTATCGTTATACACTAACCAATCACAAACTTGGGCACCAAAAAGAAAAATCAATGAAGAGCACGACTTACTTCGTCCTATTTTCGCAAAAAATAAATTAAAATATTAACTTTCTTTTCAGGATCAATTTATAGAAAAAAACAACGACGCTTTACACGCATCTCTAGAATTTCTCGTGCAAGAGTCAAGAAATCCACACGTTCAACAATTGTACCATACGATCGATAATAACAACGCTAAAGGCAAATTGAACTTTATCTCTGTTAGTGCTAAGTTCCAAAATCAACTGGCTATGTTGATGGATAAGTTGAAAGGGAATGTAGGTATTTTAGCTTATTAGTATTATTTGTATTCTTATAAGTGATAACTGTTCTGTTTGTAAACTACCTACTACTATATAAATACAACTCTGGTTGTATTTACTGGCGGATTAATATTCGGTTGGCTGATTTTATTTTGTATAATTATAATGCAAGTTTGCTATCTTCACACAAATAAACTTTAAAAAATTGTTGTGATTGCTACTTCAATTAATCTATTTTACCAGATACGTTTATTTCGATTTAACGGGTGGTATTCAATCAAACTAATATTAAAGAGTGAGCACGGTATCTGCAAAGCTGTGGATATGGCGGTTTTTAAATGTATAAATCAAAGTTACAGATTCTACTCATTTAACAACACATCAATCTGGTTATTATTTAATTAAATTTTTCAACGATATCCAAGCGTACAAATCACACAACTTTTCAATAAGCTTACCAAAAAAATATATCAAATAACTTTTTTCCAATTCCAGGGAACAAACTTCATCCGCTGTATAAAACCGAACTCCCTAATGATAAACAGAGAAGTGGAAGGATCTCTTATACTAACTCAACTATCTTGTAGTGGAACTATATCAGTTCTACAATTGATGCAACATGGATTCCCTTCGAGAGCTTCATTCAAAGATTTACATAATATGTATAAAGCTTATTTACCGAGTAAATTGCAGGCTTTACCACCGAAGATATTTTGTGAGGTAGGATATTTAATAATACACCTTTACTTCTTTTTTCCAAAAAAGAAGTCCTCAAAGGCGTTTCTTTTTCCATTTTTGAAGTAACGCTATAAAATTTTGACCTAATATATTGGGTATGTATACCCAGAAACATATCCTCACTCTCTAACAATCAAGGTTCAAATATACATGGTGTCTACACAATTACGTGTACCAACGAAATGTCTTTGATAGACTGAAATTAAAAACGTCATAAGTCTTAAACTATTAGGACTAGGATATTTGTTGTTCTTTCGTATGTGTCATAACAGCTCTATCTTTGATAAAATGTAATTCGTGATGTAACGAGCGTCGGTGGCGTAGTGGTTAGGGCTCCAAAGAGTCCTTACAACCAACTGGCCAACTGGTACAACGGAGAAGAAAAACATCGTGAGGAAACCCACATAGCAAAGAAATTGTTTCGAAGGTATGTGTAATTCTACCAACCAGCAGTAAACAAGCGACTATAAATTGCCCGAAAGCAGCATAATAGTGTGGCGCTTGACGTTTCAGCAGTGGGATTATTAAGGTTGTTAACTAGGATATAAGATTTCAACAGTGTAACCAAGACTAAATTACTTTATCTTTTCCCAGGCAATGATACACAGTCTCGGTCTATCCGACCGTGACTTCAAATTCGGTATAACCCGTGTTTTCTTCCGTCCGGGCAAATACTCCGAGTTCGATACGATCATGAGATCGGATCCGGAAAACTTGAAGCAGATCGTCGATAAAGTCATGAAATGGCTGGTTAAGTCTAGATGGAGGCGGGGGATTTTTGCTGTGCTTTCTATTATTAAGTGTGAGTTGTGTTTTTATAATTTTTTATACAAATTGCACTGCCCTACAGTAGTTCCAAGTCACTATTTTCAAATTCTGAATTTCAAGGTTGCCTGGAAGAGATCGCTCTTTTAGTGATAATCGTATTGTTTATCTTTATTAAATATTTTAATGTTTTTGTTTTTTTTTAACTTTACCATAATGCTTTTTTTTAAATTCTAGTAAAGAACAAGATTTTGTTCCGTCGTGAATGCCTTATTAAAGTACAAAAGAATATTCGAGGATATCTCGTCCGAAAGATACAAAAGCCGAGAATTCAGGTAAAGTATTGCGATATTTTATATGTTCCAATTTTTTTATATATTAAGGAAGGCCAATAGCAATATTAACAATACAATATCAATAAATAGCTAAAACTCCAGTTAAATCAATGTTCTTAAAAGCCACAAACAAGTCACTACTTAAAGCCCCACCTAGACCTAGTGCCTACCGGCTGCTAGGCCGCCGCCGGACGCTCTAAGCAAAGTTGTTTGCCTACAGCCGTACCGCAATTGCATGCTTTTAACATTGTCTAAAAATACAGTACTTGCTGCAGAATTGTTTGTATGATACATTATTTGAAATAAAATGTTAGCTTTTCTTGATTTGCATAATTACATTAAATATAACATTTAAAGAGTTACCCTAGGCTCGCTATGGCGAAGCGCCCGTGTGCTATTGCTAAAATAAACCGTGCACAGGAACCTTTTATTTAATTTTGCATGCAGTCGTCAGTGCCTAAAGAAAGTAGCTAGTTCAAACGGTGGGGATAGCATTATTTCTACGTAGTGATTTTTGTGCTACGTTATAACTTTTTAATGATTGGTGCCTTGACCATGTTATATTTTCATATCGAGATCTTAAACCATAACGTTATTGCTAATATAATCAAGTGAAACGAAAAAAAATGTTGTATATAAAAAAAATATAAACGAAACAACACGAAAATAGAGAGCAAAAGGTATATATATTGGCAAACATGTGTATTTTATCAATGTATTTTATTTGATATCTATTGAATGTAGATTTAAAGAAGAATTTTTTCGCTTAATTTAAAAATCACGTTTATAATATAAATAACTTACGACTTACTAATATTACATCTCACAGGGTATCGTAAAAATAAAGGCGTTGGAACACAGTTTGAAAGAGATGGACACGGTCACCAACCAACTAAAGAAAGAGAGGGAAATTTCACAGAAGAATATCGAAAACTTGAGGAGTTCTATCAAAAGTGCTTGTTCTACAATTAAGGTTTGTGATATACTAAAAATCATGAAATAATAAAATATACATCACCGTGTATATGTCCTTGCACTTAAGTGCTAGTCATTAGCAGTCTAATCTCTTGCTAGTCACAAAGTATAAAATTAATGTTTTTCAATCACAGAGTAATCCAAGGATCAGCGCAGCAGACATCGACAAACTTTACAACAAATTGACAAAGGACATTGAACTGCAAATGACAGCGTTACAAAAATCTATGATCGATCAAAAGAACAGGTATGTACTTACAAAATGACTGAGTTACTTACATTTTATTAACATATTTTGATAGATTATAATATTATAAATAAAACCAGCCATCACCCTGCGCCACTATAGATGGCACTCAATATGTTTCTTGAGTGTTCCTGTGAATCAAACGAGGTTTTAGCTTAATGGATCGTACTAAATGTATACGCTGATATATATGTTAGATATACATTTTTTGTTGCAGGGAAGAACAAGAACGCTTACGTAAAATTGAAGCAGAGATGAAAGCGATGGAGGAAGCCAAACGTAAAGAACTAGAGAGATTGCGACAAGAAGAGGAAAATAGGAGACTGTGAGTTTTATTTTATTCGATTATATTTGTTAAACTCTTACGTAGCAACTCGATTAAGAATTTATATACATTATACTGCTGGTCATCTTGAAGATTGAATACGTATAAATGTTTTATTTTAATACATATATTGAATATAAATATCATAGAATAAATAAGGGCAACAGCTTACAGTATAAATTATAATTTAAAAGTTCAGATTTCTTATTTAAGTTCAGAGGATTTTATTGTTGTTTTTGTGAAACCCATTATATTACAAATTAACAAACAGGGTTTTCTTTCTGAAAACGACTGTTTATAAAATGTCTTCCAGTTATATAAAATAACAGCGAAAATAGTTTTGCAACACATTATAAACAAGTAAGATAAATAGTATCAGTAACTCATTTGTTACACTATTCACATACTTGAATTTAAAAAAAACATGCTTTTGCAATTGAAGATAAACCCGTTACCAAAATAACGTACGTAGCGATGGGAAAAACGGCTTAAAATTTTTAAACGTTTAAACGTTGTACTTTTTAAAAAAAGCGTGCTTAATCACCTCTAAATGTACGTACTATAGTTAAGTTCAATTAAGATGTTATTTCTCTATCAAACCTAGCCTTATATAACTATTAAAACAATTTATTTTATATACATTTATTTCCCAACCGCAGTAAAGCAGAAATGGAAGCTCGTAGAAAACAAGAGGAAGCAGAAAGACTTCGGCTTGAAGAAGCAGATAGACTTGCAGCACTCAAATTACAGGAACAATTGAACGATGCCGCGAAAGCTGACGAGGATAATAGGAAACGGTATTTATTACATATTTCTTGAATACTAAATACAGGGTGTCCCAAAGGTCGGCGTCAAGCCGAAACCGTGTGATAGGCTAGGTCATAACAGTTATCAGAAAAATATGAAAAACAATTTCAATCATGTATTTTTCAAATTATAGTGCTTTTTTGTTTTTTTTTAAATGTACACCCTGTGTCTGTCTTTTAACTGCTGTTGCTACAAATATTGACTTTTTATCAAAGTTTCTTTTTTACCAAAGTTTCTTTTTTAACAAGTTTCTGAATAGTGTTTCTGCAATCTGTAATATTAAATTGTAAACCAACTGCTCCAGCTTGAAAGAGGATGTCATTTTATGCCGAACCAAGTATTCAAAATTAATTTTTCGGCCTACTTTAACTGCCTGTACTGAAAAAAAATGTACTACGCTATTTTGGCAAGTAACTTAAAAAAGTGGCGCATTTAATAACAATTCTAAAGTGGTGTACTTACTACATTATTTCTTAGACTTGGCGCGAAAAATGTTTTATCAAAAAAACTCAGTTTCGAGCTATTTCTCTTAACTTACTAAAAATTATTCTAAGCGACCTTTACTTTCTTAAATGTCTTAACTTAAATGAGATAGTGTGAGTCATTCCATAAAGTGTGAGTGAGATCAGTAGGAATCGTAAATGATTAAATAAAAGGTTTTTTAAAGAAAATCAGTTTCGTTTTTATTATAAAATTAATTTTCGTGCATTTAAAATATTTTTACAAAAGATGTTGAAATTATCTTCCTTCAGCCGCAATACACGCACGACATCTCCTTAAAGAAGATTTTGGTATAAGGCGGGCGAATTGTCCGTTATTGACGAAATCCGCTGCTTCCATTAATCTCCCTTGAACCTCAATTAAATTTTCAATGGGTTTTGAATAAACCTTTCCTTTCACTGCCCCCCAGTAAAAAAAGTCCAAGGGATTTAAATCAGGTGAGCGGGCTGGCCATGTGCTCGTACCACCCCGCCCTATCCATCTACCCGAATACTCTTCATTTAAATGCTCTCTAACTGAGCGGTTATAGTACGCTAGGCAGCCATCTTGTTGAAACCACATTTCCATGAACAAACTCAGTGGCACGTCTTCCAGTAAATTGGGTAAATGGTTTTGTAAAAAATCCAAATAAAGGCTTAAGTCCGTAGTGTTTGAGCCGTCGGCCGATGATGTTTCGGCTTATAATACCGTCATGATCATTTTTTATAGATTATAGTCATGAACCATATTTAAAAGGTTATTGAACTAACTTTTTTGTTTTTGGTATTTTAATTAAATAATGAATTAAAAGGAAATCTTACGTACAACACTAGAGTCACATGTCCAAAATCTTAATTAGAATATAAAAAGAAAACACATTTATACATTAGACTAACCTAAAGGCTTTTAAAGGAAGAGGTCTGTACCCGCGACAAGTCGAGGAGGTCTCAAAATGCGAGAAACTGACGCTACTGGGCAATATTATCTCTCGACTGAAAGCGAGTTTTTGTCGCGTTTAGACACCTTCTCGGCTAATTATGGTAGCCCCGTGTAACTTTAATAGACGCAAACAAGTTTAAGCGTATGATCAAGATACATACTAAGATATTCTTGGTAATGCCCGCAACCTTCCGCGCCCATGAAGCTTGTTTTCAGCTGGTGTTCTTATTTTCTAACACAGGAGAGTTTTTTGGATAATTTAGTTTATTTTATGATAAAATACGTTCTAATATAAAGGAAAATCAAAAAGGAAATAACATGGGAAGAAAATGAGTTCAAAAAAAAGGAAAACCAAAAGAGCACATCCACTAGTTGCAAAATAATAGAGCGAATATTTGATTAACGTATTTGAATTTTGAAGTTTGGTGATGGGGATCCCAAACTAAAAGAAAACAAATCTCACAAAAAGTTATAGTTGCAATCGAAATAATGCTTTGCAAGATTATACAATCAACATAATTAAGTTTGTAATACGTTTTTGATATTATTTATTTAGTTTTAAATGTATACTTTATATGTTTATTTTACTGTTTATGAAAAGCTTTATGCCTTTCTCTTTAAAATAATCCACCAGCAAAACTTCTTTTGCATTGAATCAGTAACCCCAACGTTGCGCAACTATTGTACGGAGACTCCTCACGTTTAGTTTCTTATTAATTAAGATAATTTTATTGGGAAATATTTTAGATCTGATACTTTTTTTAATAATTATTTACGTAAATAATAGAAATTATCGTGCATTCCATTCGTCCATTAAGTGCTGAAACAAAAAGCTTACTGACGGCCTAAAATGGACTTAACCATTTCACCATTTAAGACCTCTGGTAACTCAAAAGGCCCTATTAATCTTCCGTTCAAAATTCCAGTCCAAATATTAACTTTAAAACGATATTTAGATCTGTCTTGTCGTAATAAGTTCGGATTTATTACGTGCCACTCATGTAAATTGTGTAGATTCATGTAGCCATCTTTTTTAAATGTGGATTCACCATAAAACTTGTTCACTGAATCGTGGGTCTTCCCGATGTTTTTGTAACATGGTTTTACAAAACGCAACCCGAGGCTCATAATCCTGAGTTTACAGAGTTTGTACTCGCTGTACATGATATGGGTGGAGCTCATTTTTTTTTTAAATATTCTGTGAGCTGTACTTTTGGGTATTCCTGTGGTTGCCTCACTTGCACGTACCGAAGTACTTGGGTCTTCGTCAATTGCTTGAAGCACAACATCCTCATAAGGTAACTTTCCACCTTCACCGTGCACTTAGCTTGGAAGTCGGCCCTCGGAAAAGAGAAGATGGTGCAAACTTGGGTCTTCGTCAATTGCTTGAAGCACAACATCCTCATAAGGTAACTTTCCACCTTCACCGTGCACTTAGCTTGGAAGTCGGCCCTCGGAAAAGAGAAGATGGTGCAAATTAGTAAAAACTCTGTGATCTGGATAACGATCAGCATTAGGATATCTCGCGCGATATAGTCTAGAGGCAGCACTAGCGTTACATCTGCATTCCCCATAAATGAGGTGCATGTTTGCGTATTCTTGACTTGAGTACGTAGACATAGTGCCAAAACACAATACACGTTAGTCCAGGAAAAAGCAAAGGTCGTCGTAAAGAGATCAAAACCGTCCAAATCCAAATCACAGGCAAACAAGTCCAATAAACATAGCCAAAGGTTTTAAGAACACAAAATCACACGAACGAATACGAAAAGATGCGCAGTAAACGAAGAGTAGCGTACTGATTTGTATTGCGTGTGCGAATACCAAAAAAGTAGCGTCACTATCTGTCTTGCTCACAATACATAAAATGACTTTCTCTGTCTCTGTCTCGATAGCGTCACTATGTGTCTCATTTACTCATTTGCGTTTGTGACTCATATGCATCTGTACTTGTCTCGCTCACACTTTATGGAATGACTCACACTGTCTCATTCAAACCAGAGTCTGAAAGTTAAGTTCGCTTGGAATCATTTTTAGTAAGGTAAGAGAAATAGCTCGAAATTGAGCTTTTTTGAAAAAACATTTTTCCGAATGTGCCACTTTTTTAAGTTACTTGCCAAAATAGCGTAGTACTTTTTTTTTTTCAGAACAGGCAGTTAAAGTAGGCCGAAATATTAATTTTGAATACTTGGTTCGGCATAAAATAATATCCTCTTTCAAGCTGGAGCAGTTGGTTTAAAATTAAATATTACAGATTGCAGAAACACTATTCAGAAACTTGCTAAAAAAGAAACTTTGGTAAAAATCAATATTTGTATGTATAGTTAAAAAAAAACAAAAAAGCACTATAATTTTAACAATACATTACTGGCTTGACGTCGACCTTTGGGACACCCTGTATAGGTACTATTAAGCTAGTCCAAGCCAACTAGACAACTGTCAAGGGTGACGTTATTTATTTCGGATACGGGCAACAGCATTTTCATTATTTATTTGAGTATTTATGTCAGTTGTTATTGACCTGACTAAATTACCAAAATATTGGGCAGCACTTATTTGGCAGCGCATCTTTTGTTTTTCAGTAGTAATAGAGGGAAAGGGGACGCCGCTTGGCCCATACATATACTTCGCTTGGTCGATAGTGCAGCCACGTAGTTTCAAATTTAGTTTGCTAGATTATGTTTTCTAATCAAAGACTTACGAACAAATGAACGTCGGATCTGCGTTCAATAGTGTCCGAGCAAAAATGCTATGAAATTGCAAAAATGGTATGAATATCATACCAGTCTTGATTTGCTTGGCCGCCCGATAACACATCTTAATTGAACGCTCGACGTAGTCGAAGCTGCATATGGAGCTTTTATAATCAACTTCCTAGTTGCAACTACATAAGGTGATAAATTATGACAAACAATAATCAGCTGTAATGCAGTGATACACGATTTAAATTTCAAGTGATATTTTATTAATAATACTGTACTTATGTAGGTTAACTCGAGACACTTTTTACTTCAATTTTGTATTAGACACACCGTCCAATTATTTTAACGCCAATGTTTCTAATACATTTTACTCTGAATTTGCAGGTTAGAGCAAGAACGAAGAGACCATGAGATGGCCATGCGGTTGGCTAAAGAAAATAATGGACATGTTGAAGGGTCACCGCCGCAATTACGAAGGTATTTAATTTATATAATAGACTAAATATAATACATATACGTGGAGGTATTGAAGCAAAACTTTTAACGATAATGAGTTTCTTTAAATACCAGAAAAAATTAAAAAATTTACAAATCTTGTACTTAATTGTCCAATATACAGAATATTCATCGATACATGAAATCATCACTGTACAATTAACGCACGTTTGGACAATTTTTTATGTAAATAAGCTTCATTTTCACGACTCGGTTACAAATACAAGGTACTACATTAATTACAAAATCCTCTTTAGATAAGATAAAGATATATTATTTGACAATATTGATTGGTTTACAGGGTGTAATCGTTAAGTGTGACCAGGCGATTATTCCATAACTATTACAGTTATCAAAAAACGTTATACTGATTTCGAAAGTGCGTTACCTAATGAGTAAAATGACATCCATAACTTTTTTTAAATCAAACGACAAGTATCCAAAATTTTGACATTAAACACTCCCATACATTTAGTATGAGATTAGTAGAAAGGTTTTAGTTTCCTTATTTTAAAAGGTTTTTTTAGCTTAGATCTTATATTAAATCGTTTGATTAAAAAAAATTATTGATGTCATTTTACTCACTAGGTAACGTACTTTCGAAATCGGTTTAAAGTTATATATAGTTATAAGTTAAAGTTATAAGTTAGCTATAATAGTTACGGAATAATCGCCTGGTCACACATAACGATTACACCCTGTATATTATTAAATTGAATATCGTACAGAATATTTGACAATAAAGGTTATTTCAAAGAAACATATAGTGCTTAGTTTTCTTAAACGAATTTCCTAATTTTTCATAACCTTTTCACAACATTTCCTAACTGAACTTAAATCATCTTATAACTTAGTTAATTTACGTAACAGTTTGAAAAGGAAATCTTGTATCTGTAACTCGTACACAAAGCAACTTCCTAAACACACAAAAACATACAAATATTTATAAACATATAAAATAAAAATATACAAATTGTGTATGTTTGCACAGTTTTCCCACCTCGGAGACCGTCAACGGAGAAAATAAATTAAACAGGTATTCAAAGATAAACAAAAATGTACTGCACGCCTTTGTGATAGATAACGCCTATTATTGTCCTCTTTCAATTTATATTTCGCTTGTCGTATGACCGAATTTAGGTTTGTGTTGCTATCGTTGCTAAAGAACTATTAATTTTATCACCGTCCTTACTTATCATGTTTACGTAACTATGTGATTTCGTAAAAGCACACATTATTAACAAAAGGCAACAATTTTAAAGTATCGCTTTAAATTTTTTGGGCCCATAATAAATAGAGTTAAATTTAAAAAAACGCAATAATACTAAATGCTATACAAACTCAGATTTCAGATTAAAAACTGATGTCGAATAGGCCTTCGAATAGTTTAATTTGAAAGAGGACATACTGACTAATACTTTCACTAACTATACTACCGCTTAATGTTTCTTTTTACGCACGATTTTATAATCTCTAACACTTCTGCATGTACATTTTTTTAAATTATTCACTAATGCTTCTCATGAGTATACATTTAAAAGTTAATTTTGAAAGACTAATTCTATGTTATCTCCACCACCAATTAAATTTAAATGTGTTTTATTCCATTTTGAAATAAACACCCTTTTTGTAGTTATATATTTTGATCACGCGTTGTATTTCAACTAAACTAACTAAACCATGTTGGTTTGCAAGGATTTTTTGTATTACGAACAGTAACCCTTATTTAATCTTTTTAATATATGGTGATATAACTAATATGTTTTCATAATTTAGTTCTTCTAGATTAATTTACGTCAAAGCCGTTCATAACTATTTATGAAGTCGTATTTTATTTTCCTTCATCTGAATCTAATTAAGATGCACATTTAACAGCATTGTACGTGCGTCATAAATCAGAACTGTCTTCTAATCTTTGAAGTTCCACTAAGAACGAATAAAATGCGCAAGACGCAAGGTTCAATAGCCCAAGTCCGGTGAGATTCCCTCCATCCTATCTTAGAAGTCAACATTAAGTTCAATAAAAATGCTTTCTTTTGAATGTATTTTAAGTCATGAGTTACCAAGGACGGTTGTCAGTAATCAAAAATTGTCTGTTTGTTTGGTTCATAAGTTCGCTGCTATTTTTTTTCGTTTGATCTAAGGAACTAATGTTTTTGAACTGTAGTTTGAGATACCATTTATTAATGTTATATTTAATTAACTACTTTTTTTGTTGCCCTCCACGGAGAGGGCAGGAGGATAAAAAATGCTCTGACGCATACGCCGCGCGCGCCATCGACGTTACGTGGGACTCGCTCCGAGCCTACCAGAGCCACTACCCACAAAAAACGCCCTTAATGACTCGTGCAATTTTTTTGCCTCACAGTCTTCATCTGAGTGACGACCAATTGGAGAAAAAGGCCGCGCTAGCGGGGCCCTTAAGGGATCACCCGTTGGAAATTGCATAGCACTGAAGGTGCGCAAAGCACTGAACGTGCTCAAAATTAAAAAGAATTTAATTAATTCGAATTTAAATTAGAATAAGAAATTGCGGCCTGAAGGGCTTCGAAATCTAGTGACAGTTGCGTGGCTACGTTCGTGTGCGCGTTTCTCGGTCTAGCGACTAACTTCGAATCTATGACAGGGGTAGTATACGAGACGGACTCTCAAACTAAAGGATTGGGGTGGGTTTCGGAGCGTTTGAAGAACGTTTCCGAGAGTATTTTGAGGTGCTGTTGCACTGTAGGTAGTTCAAGATGTCTGTGCAGGTCCGCGTTACGCACGTACCAAGGTGCGTTTGTGGCCCTGCGGCAGAAAAGATTTTGAACTACCTGCAGTTTGTGTAGGATGGAGGGTTTGGCGTGGGCAAAGATTGGCGAGGCATAGGTCATGACGGGTCTAACGCAGGTCTTAAAGAGCGTACATTTGTTTCTAAAAGACATTTTACTATGTCTACCTAACATACTATGTAGGCGGCCTAAGTAGAGATGGGCGAATTTTGTCACTCTATCGACGTGTGGACTGAAAGAAAGCGTCTGGTCTAAGGTGACTCCTAAGTATTTGGTACTGCGTTTCCAGGGGATGGGAATACCTAACATTCGAACGAGAGGATCGTTATAGCGATTACGGAGTTTATGGTTGAATTGAATCGCAGAACTCTTGACTGGATTCACATCGATACGCCATTTTTGAAACCATATACCGAGGGCGTTAATGACCTTTTGGAGTTTGGCGATGAGGTGCGGGACACAGAGGCCTTTGGTGTAAAGGGCGGTGTCGTCGGGAAATACGGCGAGTTCGACGCCTTTCGGCGGGATGGGAATGTCATTAGTGTACACGGTGTACAACTGGTGTATTTGGGAATAGCGAATCCCCTGGAGCGCTTTGGAGTAAGCCACGTCTCTTGGCGAAGCAGTAAGTCTGGCTTGTTGTTCTGAAGGAACAGTAATTTACTACGGAATTGATGTTTTTTTATTCAACAGTCACATCCCGTAGAATATGTGCACAATACTTATAAATGTAAGATCAGCTTTTCATAACCTATACCTATTTTTAATTTAAAACTAAACCTCTTATAATATAACAGGTCAGAACGAGTACGTATGCAACAAGCTTTACAAGGGAAAGGCAAGTACGACTTATCCAAATGGAAGTATTCCGAACTTCGCGATACTATCAATACTTCCTGTGATATAGAGCTTTTGGAGGTAAGGACATTTTAGATTATAATAAAATGTTAATCCTAACACTTTTCCGTGATCACGAAATAAGCAAAGATTGTGAAAGGGGTGACCATAGATTAATATACCTAGTGAAATTAACGTAAACATACATTACATAAATAGATATTCTAGACACACAAACCAAAAATATAATCATTTAGAATTTTTAGAAAGTAGAATTAGATCAATAGAGACGTTGAGTATTTTATTGCCCACATAGGGCATTTATTGAAGTACTCTTGATATAGTGTACATTCTTCCTTACACTGTATAATGAAATCTGTACAAAGTTTCTAGTTTTTTTTCCAATGGTTTGTACTTAGCGTTGTCTGTCAGCCTGGCAGTGTAAGAGGTTTATCAAGTAGATTATTTTGAACTATATTTTGTTCATAACTTAACTGTACAGAATATTGAGATACCAACTTAACATTTTCTTAAATAAAGTTATTATTTCTTGCAAGGCTTGTCGCCACGAGTTTCACCGCCGTCTAAAGGTTTACCACGCTTGGAAGGCGAAGAATGCGCGCAAGACGACGCTCGCAGAACAAGAGCGCGCTCCGCAATCTATCATGGACGCTGGTAAGTTGAAAGATACAATTAATTTAAGATCAAAAAATGAATTAAAGTTAATTTAAAAAATATATATGCATATATACAGGGTGCTTTTTCAAAGGGTAGCCAAAAAATAAGCTATAAAAAATATGTCAAATATTTAAAATCACTCGTAATTAGTAAATAACATATATTTTAAAATAAATAGATAGAACGTGACGTATGGGCGCACTACATACCATTGATAACAAAATTACCAATGACACACACAACCACGTTTTATAAGGATACCGACACTTTAGTATATTTAATCCTATCTTAATGATTCTAACACACCCATTACTAATGTTTACCAACACCTGTAAAATAGTAAATAATTTGGATTCCAATTTTCCTTCATACTTTTACGGGCTTAGGACCGTCATGATAAGCAAACTTACTAAAATACTATTTATTAACTTCAAATTACACACTAGTGATCGTTTTCATTATGGCGTATTTAAAAAGTGGAATCAACTATTTACAACAATTAAACTTACCTACTAATTTAGTCCCATGAAAAACACTATCACTGATATTTTAACAATTGTTCAAAATTGAGTCCGTTTCTCTCAACGCAACACTCGGACGTAGTCCTCTCGTACTAATAGTGTTTGTCGTTATTAGTATAAAACAAAATTAAGCGCATGTTAATTTCATGTTATTTATCAATTCAGCAAGGCCAGGGATCCGTAAAAGTGTGTAATTTAAATTGAAAAGTCGGATTTAATGTGAATCAGCCCATTTGGCACAAAACTGGCAATAACTTTCTGTTCTAAAATAGCATGGCCAGTATTATACATTTCTGAAATCTTTATTAAATACGTAATTTATTAGTAAAATGTGCAGTTACAGTCCAGTACATTTTTTCACCACTGCATGCCAAAGCTGAGGTAAATAATTTTTGTAGAAAAAAATAATGAGAATAGTATGTGTTTTCTCAATGATACCTAATGATATTTAACAAAATTATATTTGCATATGGTAACTATTCTAGAATATTTACAAAAAAAAATACAAAGTTATCTGCGTGTTTGTACACACAGCAACAAAAAAAAATTGACCAGAAGCGGCATTTTTTGAAAAACATCAAAAGTCGGGAATATCTCGAAAACGGTGACACTTTTACTAAGGTAATTTTTTTATCTGGTATGGCACGCCTCAATCTTTTTTCATTTCAGTTTGTCGTACAAGTTATGGGACACCCTGTATATTATATATATACATATGTGTATATATTCAGATCAAGCATGAACCTGTGAGTTGTACGAGGGTGGATTGAAAAGTTCGCGGCCTCAATAAGAAAGCACAGGAATAATGCAATTTTTTATATTTATTTTTCTACATACTCTTCTCCTAGGTCACAGCATTTAGTCCAGCGGTCCTTCAAAGCCTTGATCCCATCTAAATAGAAGGTCTCATCAAGGTCTTCAAAATAGGCATCATATGGCCACTTTGACCTCCTCATTGGTAGAAATTTTATTCCACCTAAGTGATTTTTTAGTTTTGGAAATAGGTGAAAGTCAGAAGGTGCCAAGTCAGGTGAATAATGGGATGAGGAAGCAATTCAAAACCTCAATTCACTATTTGAGCCATCGATTCTGTTGATGTGTGATCACGAGCATTGTCCTGATGAAACAAAACTTTCTTGGTCAACAATCCTGGTCTTTTAGAGTTTATTTCTTCGCATAAACGACGTAATAGTGTGCAGTAGTATGCAGAATTTATAAGTAATCAACCAAGATAACACCCTTAGAATCCTAGAAAACCGATGCCATTACCTTGTTTACTGAAAAACACACCTTGGCTTTCTTGGGGGCCGGAGATTCGGGTCTTTTCCGTTGTTTGGATTGTTGTTTGGATTCAGGAGTATAGTGACCCATGTTTCGTCCATAGTAACAAACCTTGCCAAAAATTCATTTGGGTCAGCTTGAAAAAGCTCTAAACAGTCTCTAGCAATCGTAAGCCGAGTTCGTTTCTGTTCAACTAAAAGGAGCCGCGGAACCCATCTTGCAGACACCTTATGGAACCCTAATTCGTTGACGATCATGTTTTGTGTATGTACTTTCGTATGAAATCCCTAGAGCTTCAGCTATGGCAGATACCTTCAATCTTCTGTCTCCCATGATGAGATCACATATTTTTTCGATGTTTTCGGAAGTCGTAGCTGTAGAAGGCCGTCCAGAGTGGGGGTCATCTTTGATGCTCTCTCGTCCACGTTTAAATTCAGCTGTCCACTTTTTTATCATTGTATACGACGGAGCAAATGTTCCTAATGTAGCCACCATATCTTCATGAATCTGCTTTGGAGTTATATGTTTCTTGTGGAAGTATTTGATCACGGCTATTCATTTTCAAAATTAATGAAACCTACTTTCACTTAAGGTTCAATAAAATAAATAAATACGCATGTATCTCAGAGAAAATTTGCACAGAGACTGACAAAGAGTCTAGGTTTCATATGAGGGTAGTTTTATAATAATATGACAACGCTTTCTATGTTAGGCCGCGAACTTTTCAATACACCCTCGTAGTAGGGTTAAAATATGAAAAAACGATGATGACTGCAGAAGATAATGCTGCAATCGTTTAAAGTAGTGGTTATCATAAATTGAACAAAAAATGATATTATATCCAATAAAATAATGAGACCTATACATTGTTCATGATAGATAATATGTATGCTATGCTTTAAATAGCCGTATATCGAAATAGCCAATACAGGCAAAATATGTAAAAATATCTCTTTATAAGAAAACTGCATGTCTCTTAAAGGAAAGATTATATGTCATTGCTCTTATAAAATCAGAAACGTTTACTTGTATTACAAATCTATTTTATCAATTTCAGCCAAAACACCCAGAATGCCGCAAAAAACTGAAATTCTTGGAGCCCGTCATCGCTACTTTAGAATTCCTTTCGTTCGCCCCACTAGTAATGGAGAAGGTAATTTAAATTTTGTTTTAAATAAAACAAAGTTTTTTATGTTCGTATTAAAGAATTATCAAAAATTATTTGCTATTTATCAGAACTTAATAGATTACAATATTTAAAAAATAATTGTCTCAAAATAATGTTGTACTAAAAGAAGGTCGTACATAACTCTTTGTTGAAATAAATTACCAAACTAAGCAAAATTCCTTTATATTTCAGGAGATCGTCGTGGTTGGTGGTACGCCCACTTTGATGGACAATACGTCGCGAGACAGATGGAATTACACCCTGATAAGAGCCCTGTGCTTCTGTTAGCTGGTATGTATAAAAATACGCCTCCTATCTAACAACATATTTTTTAAATTAGTGAACAAGGAGAAAATATGTCATATGTCTCTGTTTTACACTGAAATGAAAAAGCAATGGATTAAGTAGGATCGTGTAAGCAATTTTTTACAGCGTTTAACATAATACTGAAACATGTTTGATCGATACAATCGTTCACAGAATTGACAGAAATATCTGTTCCTAGAAAGCACGTTTCGCCGAAACCTCTGTTCATAGAAAGCACACTCCGCCGAAGCCCTGTTTGTAGAAAGCATTCCTAATAGAAAGGTTACATATTATAATAACTAAACAAAGTCTAACTATTTTCGTTATAACTACAATCAAAAGACCTACTGTTTTAAATGTCTAAAGAACGTTTCACATATTTTTTTTTAAACTAATGAACGCTACCCATAAAGGTGAATTTACCTGCGCTTAACTCAACTAAAATTTATCGACGCTTAACTCAACTACATGCATGCATTTGACGCTCGCTCGCTGCGCTTGCTTTCTGCCTGGTCACAATACAGGTTCAATTTGGTTAGGTTAGGTTTGTATGTAGTTAATACACACGGCGAAGCGCCAGGACCAAATTAAGTACCATTTCCAGCTTTTCAAGAAAAGTGACTTTGGTTCAATTTACTTCAAACAAACATCACGACACTTTTTATAATTATAGTCTTTCGTCCATTAGGTAATATAACCTTAGGCATTGGTCTAACAAGAGTAAGATTAAATGACTGTGTTCTTATCAAACTATTTTTAATTCCCTGAAATAATATTTTTGCTCTCTGTTTTAACAATATATGCTTATGCTCAAACTGAAACGAAACATGATCTTCTCATGCTAAAATTAATAAACATTTTTATTAATCACAGGTGTAGACGACATGCAAATGTGCGAGTTAAGTTTGGACGAAACCGGTTTAACAAGAAAACGTGGTGCAGAAATATTGGAACACGAGTTCGAGAGGGAATGGAGCAAACACGGGGGACAGCAGTATATTGCTAGAGATACACGATAAACGGGTAAATATCCTCAATTTTGTATAACGTCTCAGGGTTCCTTCATACATTCCATACTAATAAATTAAATGTGTGAGCTTGTTTGCGACGATTTCATGGCAATGTATTATTCTGCAATTTTGCATGCACGTTGTCAGGGTTAATATACGGACGTAGGCTAGCAAAACCACAAGCATTAGTTAGTAATACGTACATTTAAATAAAGCTTTGTTCGTAGATAATAAGTGAAACATTGTGTCATCTATAAATATATAAAGAGAAGTTGTAATAGGCTATTAGACAATATAAAAAATAATGAAATAATTCTTGCCATCCGCATAGATAACGTATTTTAAAAGCAAATCGTATTACTAGACATAAACGATATTTCATATCATTCATCCAAAAATTGAAATAAACTTATCTCTTTTGAATTGGAACATCTAGACATTAAACGGTTTTGAACTGAAAACTTTAAAATAACGTTTTAAATAACGTCACAGGCAAGTCTCGACGCCATATTACTGGAGCAAGCGTTTTGACAGCTTAAATAATAATTGTGCTTTGTATTGGGTTTTTTTTTATGAAATAGGGTCCTTATACACAAAATAAAAGGAGATGGTTTTCGAAAACTAGTCAAATAGCCTATTATAAACGTTGTGATCTGGTTGTTTACTTTTTAAATACACACAAATTGTTTACATAAAGTAATACGAAAAATTTTGCCTGGCATGTATCCACAGTACTATATAACCACCAACTGCAAGTTAGTAACCTAATTTATGTCCAAATAAAGGAAAGCTTTGTCCAGCGAAACAACAGACATTCCAAATTTTTCATCAGGACCACAACATACACTCGGCCCATATTTGATTACTAATGCCTACAGTTTGTTATAATAATAGCAAAAAGCCAGTGTAGGTTCCTTTTACATGGTGTTCAACTGAAATATAAATGTTCTCATTAACAGATTGTGCACTAACTTTAATTGTTAGGCGTACTTTAAACGTGCATGCCGACCTTTCATTTTTCGTCAAATTAAGTTTGTAATTAGAAGTATTTTCGATTTATAGCCTAAAATGCTTGTCTTTATTTTAATGTTTTTTTCTGTTTCAGATTGTATTATTCACAAAAAAGGGACCTACACATTCCACAAATTCATTCTAGAAAAAAATATTATTTATACCAACATTTTCAAAATATGAATAAAAGTGCTTTTAAAATGTGCCTTTTAAAGTTTCTATATACACCGATTTATTCATAAACGTATTCAAATATTATAAAATAAAAAGAAACGATTTATACACATTTTCATTATGTACCTAATGTTCAAATTTTATTTAGATAAATAGTAGTGCAATATAATAAATACAAAATTATGGTAGCTTTGAATTTAAAGATAATTTAAAATTATTTTGTGATCACAAAACTATAACAGATATTATATTATGATAGAAGTACACATATTATACGAAGTAAATAATATAATTAAATAAAATTAGATGTAGTTTTGTAGTATCGATTTATTTATCAATAAGAGAATGTTGTGAGGTGCTAAGCAAGTTTTTAGTAAATTTTTAAACACTTATTTTTCATAATGACTTTACTTGCTGTATTTATTTTTTTATGTAGCTTTAGTATTTTTTTTCTGCCAAACGTGTCTTGATTTTTTTTACTTTGACCCACAATTTTTGGTATTTTATAAACTTATTGAAATGTGTAGTTTTACAAATATTGCACTAATAAAAAGTGATTTGGCAAACATTATTTTGTTGAATTAACTACTTTACAATAGTGCACTAGTGCTATTATACAAGGTTTCCCAGACAGTTTTTACATTCCTTTGTATTAAGACTATATTTTATATCAAATTGATCCTTTACTCTCAACTTTCTTTTTTGTGCTGCACAGCATCAATGAAATTCTTTCGTCACTTAATATTAAGTAGAGAATATGTATTAAACATGTTTATTAGTTGATGATTTTAGCTTGCCATAATTCTTTTTAATTAAAATCTATATACAATGGTTGATTACAAAGTTTGTATTAATTAACAGTATTTAATTACCAACATTACTAGCATTTTCAAGTTTTTATATACAGAAGAAATATTTAATCTAATAAGGGATATGTATAATATGTGCCTTGATGCTAGGATATTCATTATAGAAAAATATTGTATGTTTAACGTGTTTGTTGGTTTATGCTTTACCAAATAAAATCTTGCAGTAATACTTTGTTTTATTTTATCATGTTTAAATATGGTTGTTAATACTTGTGTGTTTATTTAGGCCCGGACACTTTTAAACCACCGTAAGTGTGCTTTAAAGGAGACATTTTATTTTCGGTTAGTGTTATGTACGCCAGTTTGATATGTATAAAAAATTGTAGTAAACACACTAAAATTATTTAAAAAATTAAATTTTGTTTCATGTTCTAATTTCAACTACTTAATGCAGTGTCAGACCACATAGATCTGTTTATTGTAATCTTTGTTGTAATAATATAGCTGATGTAAGGTGTTAACAATGTTTGCAATCGTTTGTTTTGCTTAAATATGCTCTACACTATTGCATTAGGCATTATCTGTATGTAATGATAGATGTAAGTTTGATTAATAAATTAATAAACTTTATAGAATCCCGGTAACACCCGTACAAAAGCTAGCAGAGCATCCGTTAAATATTAAAATGTCTCCTTTAGTTGAAATTACTTGTAAACAGTCAATTAAGTGACAGGTGGTAAGTTAAAATTTTATGCGCAAGTGATGAAATACAATAGGATTCGTTCTATTTTTCTGATAATATGCAGGGCGGGGCATCTCATTTAACACACTTGGTTGGACATGATTTTTTAGTTACCCAAACATTACCGCACAAAAACGGCGTCAACTTAACTATAGATACCTACCCGATGTATATAGATATCTGAACATTTTTACAGACGAGCGTACAGAACAGTCGTGTCGTTTCGTCGTCAATTAATTAATAATTTGATAAATAATAAAATTAAGGGAAAATCTGAAATTACCAAATTAATTGTTAATGATGCAACTATAACAGTCAACAGGAAATTTGTAATAAATTTAATGCATTTTTCGTAAATGTCGGTATCAAGTTAGCTAATAAAATTCAATATCAAAATGTCATGTGCAGTATCCAATTACCAACATCGAAAGACTTAAAAGTATCAAACTTATACATTTCAGACCACAACTATGAATGAAGTTCGGAATATAATTAGGAACCTTAAAACGAACACTAGCACTGGTATGGATGGCATAAGTGCTAAGGCAATTAAATTGATTACAGATCCTATTATTAAGAGTCTAACAAAATGATAAATCAATGTTTTAAAGGCGGCACTTTTCCAGATTCACTTAAATTGGCAAGTTTCTCCTATATACAAATCAGGCCCAAAACATGATCCCAGTAATCATAGACCAATTTCAGTTTTGCCTATAATCTCAAAAGTTTATGAAAAATTAATACACATTAGGCTTAGTGAATACTTAAATTCCATTAACTATCTCTCTCAGAGACAATATGGATTTAAATCAAAATCCTGCACTCTTGCCGCGTCTATAGATTTAATTAACAAAATTAAAAATAATATTGATAATAAACAGATTGCTCTTGGTGTATTTATTGATTTAAAGAAAGTGTTTGATACGGTGAGTCATGACATGCTGATTTCTAAGTTATCTGTACTTGGTATGGCTGGATCTACCCTAAAATTTTTGCAGTCATACCTAAAAACCGTTTTCAAAGTAGTGTAAATCAATTACCATGTCAGTAATTCTTTACTTATCAACTGTGGCGTCCCACAAGGATCGATTTTAGCCCTCTGCTCTTCTTTACATCAACGACATAGAAAAGGTAGACTTGAAAGGCCACCTTACCCTTCACGCCGATGATACCTGTCTTTTTTACTTTGGCCGCGATATCAATAAAATTATTAGTGAGACGCAAAATGATCTTGATCGGTTACAAATGTAATTTTCATGTAATCTGTTGACTATAAACGCATCAAAACAAATTTCATAATTTTCTTTGCTAAAAACAAAATAATATCACATTTTGACCCACTTCAAATACACAATATTACAATAAATAAAGTAAACAGTGAAAAATATCTAAGCCTAACTATTGATAATAGATTATCATGGAAACCGCATTTGGAAAAAATTTATAACAAATTGTGCTCTTTCTTAAGTTGTTTACAAAAAATTGTAAAATATTTGCCATTACACGTTCGATATAATAATATATATAACTCACTCGTCAAACCACACCTAGACTACTTAATTGAAGTGTGGGGATACAAAACAAACCTTAAACAATTACAAACTATTCAAAATACATTAATCAAAGTTCCATTATAATTACCGAACTTCCTCTGAAAAAATATATAAAGATACAAAACTTATGAATATATCACAAATTTAATATTATAATACATGTATATTAATTCGAAAAATTCTTAGTAACAAAATACAGTCTGACATAATTTTTACTAAAAATGTACAGGTCCATAATCGCTATTTAAGGCGTGCCCACAATATTTCTCTTCCAAAAGTTCCAAAGGAGAAAAAAAGCATATTATATGAAGGTGCTAAAATACACAATTCATTACCTAATTTTCTGAAGCAGTACAAATCTAGCAATCAATTTAAATTTAATCTAAAACGCCACATTTTGAATGGTTTTACCTTAAAATAAAAACAAGTAAAAAAAATGATATACTTATTTTATATTTGCCATTAAAAAAAAACATGTAGTGTGAACGCACAGTTCTAAACTTCTTTGTATAACCAAAACATCACGACGTGATGTGATGATTTCGTGTCGCTATCCGTAATTTATTTATTGTATTCTTTTTGAAGCTATCCACATTTTTGTTTCAGTATGCTCGTACATTATTGTAATTTAATTTTAAAATAATTTTAGTGTAGTTTTCTCGTAAGTGATTTGTAATCTTTTGAGAAATAAAGAAATCTTAAACCTTATATATACGGTATTATAATTTGTGGGAGTAGGAAATAATAATTCGGTTCACTTGTTGTAAGAAAGAGATATCTGTGTACTTCGTGACGTTGCTTCGCACGAATTTGTCGCGAGCGCACGTGACGTAGAACTTGAATTGTCGCAACTGTATAGATTCAAAATCATATTACATCTTGCTCTTCGAGTATGTTGAAATGAATACCCTTGTCAATTTTAAAACGTAATTTTAAATAGCAAAATAAAATAATGAATAATAAAGTTATAAAAAAAGTACTGACACATGAAATGAAACGTTTATTCTTTCTTTAACTCTGGGTCTTATTAGTACGCTGTGAAAACACACAAGAAGGCTCTGTACGGTATTTAAAACACAGAATAGGGCATAAGTTTTGTTAGCCGTGACACTGGGTTGCACAAGAATAAGTCAAATGGCGGGCAATTGCCTTGCATTTGCGTTGCCATTATTGAGAGCGGACAAACTCTATAAGTAATATGCCATTGAGTTAAACCTAAGAGTTAAACGCATAAGTTGACAAAGCGGTTGGCGACTAGAGCTCGTACTTATTTCGCAATTTTTCCTTTTTTTTTCAAATTGCGGAGTGGACTTTAGACTCTATATTAAAACTTGTTGAAAAATATTTAAAATTAGAATTCTTGTGAAATACACGAAGTAAAAATTTTTGTCTTCTAGAGTTTTAATAACCGATATAAATACTTCTCAGAATTTGTTTAAAACCTAAATACAAAATTGACGGTGTATAATTTAGTTGAAGGATTGTTATTATTACATGTATTGTAAGGTGTAGTTCTGTCAGTGTAAACTAGATGGAGCCACTAGTAGATTAAATCGCACATGTAAAGTTTTAAATGCTCAAATGTTGTTCTGTCAGTAATATTTTATATGTGTGTAGTAATTTGGGAAGTATCCTGATTATTTGCTATTGGAGCAATACACTACATCGATTGGTTTTTGTGGCTTTCATTTCGCCTCCCCTCGGGAACCTGAGCTAAAGTTGTTCATGGTCCTTCGAGCCGGATCGCATGTGTTGAAAGACTTTCTGGAAAACATTTTCCTGAAAGGTAGACTCGGGACAGAGTAATGCTGTTACGAACCGAGTCTACAGGAAAAGCAGTCTGCTGAAAGGCGGGCGGCAGGAGCAGTGCGCTGAAAGGCGAGCGGCAGGAGCAGTACGCTGAAAGGCGGGCGGCAGGAGCAGTTGGCTGCAGGGCAGACGGCACGAAGTTGGCGCAGTGAAAGGCGGGAAAGAAAACGGTTTTCCCGGAAATTACCATATAAGCGTCAAGTGTAAGTGCAGTGGAAAATTGTGAGTACTTTTATTATTTATCTTTGAGAATTTGAACGTTAAAGGCATCAGTTTAATTTCAATAAATGTGTGCAATTGACATCGGAATTTGAACCTTATTTAAAAGACTTTATTAACTTTAAGATTTTAACATAGATTTAGGACTTAGAATAATTTTATAAATTTGGTTGAGATGGGGAACCTATGCCCGATTTCGTTTAGAATTTTAAGTATTAAACACTTAGAAAATTTTGCGCTTCTGAATGTTTTAAGACTTGGTATTTGTGTATTTTGGTGATAGATTGGTTGACTACTTAAAAACTTCGAAATTTTGGATGAAAAGTATTGAATTGTATTTTAGTTTAAAGTTTCATTCAGTTAATATAATTTTTAAAGAATATGGAGTCAACAATTAATTTTCAAATGGATATTTATTCCAGATTGAATAAAGCTAGAGTTAACTTTAAAAAATCTCCGAAAGAGAGAATAACTAAAGAATATTTAGAAGGCCGTATAGAAAGTTTAGATCAATTGTGGTTTGAATTCTTGGCAGGACATAAAGAGTTGATGAAAAAATATTCGGCATCAGATTTATCATCAACTTCTTATAGTAAAACTGAAATATATGACAAAGCTGAGGAGTTGTATAGTGAACATAAATGTGAATTAAAAATTATTTTATCTAAGATAATTGAATCTAAAACTAATAATAATAGTGAAATTAATGTTAAAAAATGTTTGTCAGTTAAGTTACCAAAAATAAATATTCCAATATTTTCGGGAAAATATGATGAATGGGCTACTTTTAGGGATTTATTTAAGGCATTAATTGACAATAATGAAACTTTAGATAACATCCAAAAATTGCAATATTTAAAAGGGTATTTAACGGGAGAAGCTGAGCAGCTTCTTAGGCATATTCCAGTTAGTGCAATCAATTATGCTAGGTGTTGGGATATATTGGAAAAAAGGTATAATAATAAAAAATACCTGTCACATCATATTTTGACAAGGTTCCTTAATCAAAAAAATCTTGTATGTGAATCCGCGTCTGCCTTAAAAGAATTAATTGATTGCTCTAATGATTGTTTGTCGGCATTGTCTAATTTAGACATAGATGTTACTAGTTGGGATATTATTGTAATCCATATTCTAACGTCAAAGTTGGATCCGGAGAGTAGAAGGCAGTGGGAATTTAACTTTACAAGTTGTAACCCTTCGGATGAATTGCCTTCTTATGAACAATTTAAGGATTTTTTAACGAATAGGTATCGTGCTATTGAGTTTTTGAGTACTAATGTGAAAGGTAAAGTATACTCTAAGGATAAGTACAAATCCTTCCACGTTAAAAATAATCTTTCTTGTCGCTATTGTTCTCAAAATCATGATATGTTAAATTGTAAATCGTTTTTGCATACGGAGGTTGAAAAACGTCGAAAGTTTGTGTTAGAAAATAAATTATGTTTCATTTGCCTGGGTGGCAACCATTCGGCTAAAAAATGCAGTTCGAATAAGTATTGTTCTATTTGCAATCGAAAACACCATACTTTGTTGCATCCCCGCGGGGAGGTTACTGTTGAGGCCAGCGACTCTACAAGTCAAGAAACTTCGGTGGTTTCTTGTATGTCATCAGATAGTGGTGATCGTGTAGAGCGGGTTTTGTTGGCCACGGCGTTAGTGAGAGCCACGAATAAGATTGGGTCAGGTACAGTAATACGTGCTTTGCTAGACCAAGGTTCCCAGTCATCGTTTGTTACGGAAAATATTGTGCAACAGTTGGGTTTGAAAAGAATCTCTATAAACGGTGAGATTTCAGGTATCGGTGGAAATAGAAATATATCTTGTAACTCTATGGTAGATATTGAATTAGCCTCGTTGGTTGACCCGCAAGTGACTTTCAAGGTAAAAGCACTCGTTTTAAAATCTATAACTTCGTTAATTCCTTCCAGGCAGGTTACGAATATAGATTGGAAGGAATTAAAGTATTTGAAATTAGCGGATCCGCAATTTAACGTACCAAGTAAAACAGACATTTTGTTAGGCGCGGAAGTGTACGCTAAAATATTGCACGATGGTCTAAAAAGAAGTCCATCAGGTACTTCCATTGCTCAACTAACTAGTTTGGGTTGGATTGTGTCAGGAGCTTTAGGAAGTGTGAAAAATAACCATGTTAATGTTAAGGTTTTTCATTGTCTTCAGAACGAAAATGATATCTTGAAAAAATTTTGGGAGTTAGAGTCAGATTGCGTTCAACAAAAATTGTTAACTGAAGAAGAATCCCTTTGTGAAAACCATTTTGCTGAAAATACTACAAGAAATGATGATGGTAGTTATGTCGTTCGTCTTCCTTTTAAAGTGAAAAATCCCGAGGTTAAAAGTTCACAGGAAATCGCTGAAAAACGGCTAAAGCTATTAGAAAGGAGATTCAGAAAGAATCCAGAGTTCAAATTAAAATATTACGAAGTAATGGACGAGTACTTACAGCTGAGGCATCTTGAGGAAGTACCAGCTTCTGAAATACATAAAAGTAGAGCCATTTATTTACCTCATCACGCGGTTATCAGAAATGATAAGGACACTACCAAGGTGAGGATTGTTTTTGATGCGTCTTGTAAGGGAACTAACGACCTTTCGTTAAACGATCAATTATTAGTTGGACCAGTTTTGCAATCCGATCTGCGTCATCTTATGATTCGTTGGCGAACTTACCCTATATGTGTAGCAGCGGACATCGTTAAGATGTATAGAAAAGTGTGGGTCAATAAGCAGGACGTAGATTTTCAAAGGATTCTTTGGCGAGAGAATGAAGACGAAAATATAAGGCATTTCAAATTACTTACCGTCACATTTGGGACTGCTTCTGCACCTTACCTCGCAGTCAAGGCTTTGCAGCAAGTGGCTTTAGATGAAGGGCACATATCTCCTGTAATCTCTGAAAAAATAAAGGCTGATTTCTACATGGATGATTTATTAACGGGATGTGAAACCAAAGCGGAAGGGATGGAAATTTACAGGGGTATGAAGAAAATTCTACAGAAAGGAAATTTCGAACTACAAAAATGGTCAAGTAACGACAGTGACTTACTAAGGGAAATGATAGAAGAAAACAAAGATAACAAGATTAAAGAAGAACTTACCATAAAAACAGATGAAATAATTAAAATAGTGGGACTTACCTGGAATAGAAGTGATGATACTTATCAGTACGTTGTGACTCTAACACCCGTCGAAGAACCTGTAACGAAACGAAAGATTATATCTGACATATCTAGGTTGTATGACCCATTGGGTTGGGTAGGGCCATGCACTATAGTGGCAAAAATAATGATTCAGAAGCTATGGTTAGCAGGGATTAATTGGGATGAGGAAGTCCCAAAGCATTTGCAGCAAGAATGGTTAGATTATAGAGCGGAGTTACCGTTATTATCTGACATTCGAATACCTCGGTGGATGGGCGCTCGCAAAGGTGATACTCTAGAACTTCATGGGTTTTCGGACGCTTCTAAGTATGCGTACGCTGCAGTAGTTTATTTGCGTGTCGTGAAATCGAACGGTGAAATAAGGGTTGCTTTAATCGCAGGAAAAACCAAAGTTGCACCTGTCAAGCAAGTTTCCATACCTAGGTTAGAGCTTTGTGGGGCAGTTTTATTGAGTAGGCTTATGGTAGAAGTAGCTCATGTTTTAAAAATTGATAAAACAAACTTACATGCGTACACTGACTCTACAGTGGTAATTGCTTGGCTCAACGATCATCCTAGTCGATGGAAGGTTTTCGTTGCAAACCGAGTCTCGGAGATCTTAACAAACTTAGATACATCCTGTTGGTCGCACGTTGCTTTGAAACAAAACCCGGCAGACGTAGCATCTCGGGGAGCGCGCCCATCGGAATTAGTTAATTGTGCATTATATTACAACGGACCGGAGTTTCTATTAGAAAGAGAAATATTTTATAAAAAACCTAGAGAATGTTTAACGGATTTGGAAAAGTTGAAGGTTGCTTGTCATGTAACGAAAATTGAAAATGATTTGATTTTGGAAAAGTTTTCTTCACTTAGTCGGTTGATTAGGGTTGTCGCGTATTGTAGACGTTTTATTAATAATTCAAAGAAATGTTCAACGGAAAAATACTCTGAAAATTATCTTACAGCAAATGAGTTAAGTAAAGCATTAAAAATTGTAATTAAAATGTATCAAAGTAAAGAATTTGCAGAAGATATAATGTTAATAAAACAAAGTGAAAACTTACCAAAATGTAGTAAAATAAAGTCGCTTAATCCCATCCTTGATGACGATCACAATCTTAGTTCGTTAGGAAGATGGCAGTATACTCAACGAATGTTACAAGATTTTTGGCGCAAGTGGTCGCAGGAATATTTAAACAAGTTTTTTCATCGATACCGGTGGTCTAAGCAGGAACCTCCCTTTACGGTTAACGATATCGTTGTTATAAAAGAGGATGGGTTGCCACCTAGTCGATGGTTATTTGGTAGAGTTGTCTCTACACATGCAGGCTCAGATGGTGTTGTAAGAGTCGTAAACCTTAAGACTAAGATAGGTGAAATTAAAAGGCCAGTTCATAAATTATGTAAATTACCTATTACTAAATAAGATTTATTTGTAGATTGTTGGTAACTTTTATTGTATATTGTGTCTTTCACAACGCACATTGTAAATTGTTGGAAATGTGGTTTAAACAATTTGTTTTTTGTATGTTTTGTTAAATGTAAAGTCAAACGCTTAGTTTGTCTTTAGCGGGCGGTTATGTATAATTTAGTTGAAGGATTGTTATTATTACATGTATTGTAAGGTGTAGTTCTGTCAGTGTAAACTAGATGGAGCCACTAGTAGATTAAATCGCACATGTAAAGTTTTAAATGCTCAAATGTTGTTCTGTCAGTAATATTTTATATGTGTGTAGTAATTTGGGAAGTATCCTGATTATTTGCTATTGGAGCAATACACTACATCGATTGGTTTTTGTGGCTTTCATTTCGCCTCCCCTCGGGAACCTGAGCTAAAGTTGTTCAGACGGATTCCTTGAGTTTCATCACCGTTTACCTTTATTGAACTACTTAATGCGTTTGGACGCACAAATGCAATGTAGTAACTTAAAATTTAGTTTATACGTTTATTTATGTTTAGGTAACACGTGTAAACTGCGAATAATCAAGCAAGACTCGCTTGCTTCTAACTGGTGTAACAAAAAATCTGCATGGGATGTCGTTTGTATACGTGTAATACTCGATGGACCAAATCATACCGCAACGTCATGTGGACATGTCTGTCAGATAGGAGTTTATTTACAGCACAGATGACTTTTTAGTGACAATTCGACGGAGCAAATTGCGCTCTTCATTGATTTTTCTTTTTTATGTACATATGTTAGTGTTAAATACACATGGTACGAAATAAAGGAAGCATAATAAGTAAGGGCCAGTAAATAGACCATTGTTAGAATATACTGTAAAAGAATTGGAGTTATTGGGGCTGGTTAAGACTTCCATAATTTTTTATTTCAATTTTTTCCTTGATCGTCTTTGACAGCCCTAAGTGGTTTTCATACGTACCTATGCGTCCAACGGAATCGGTGCTTAAGTATGTTGGCCATCAGAACGTAGTGCGAATCATAGCTACTGAACTGTCCAGGCGACTACAGCAGCCTAAAAATTATACGTGTCAACGGTCCGGGCTACTAGAGCAGCCCAGTAGAAAAAAAAAACATGACAAAAAAAGTTGACATTTTAGAAAATTACTTTCTAAGGACGTTAGTTTCAAGTGCTTGTAAATTTATAAATAATTGTGAAACCTGTGATTAATATGTAAGTAATTATTTATTTATTATGTTATTTTATTAGTGTTATGTAAATAAACCTCAAGTTTCATTCTTTCGGAATATCTACTATATTATGTATCCCAAGTTTATAACGATATTTTAACATGCATATTTTACAAAATGGACATGCAAATACTCCGTTTTTGTGAGCCTATTTTATAATTAAGTATTTGTATGATTTATTGCATTTTGAATCAAATTTCCTCTTGTTATTGCAAGAACAAGTCATAACTAATATAAATATAGATTTAAACGAAATAAATATAAATAATATAGGTAGGATTATAATATTTAATATTTTCTTCTTCAGGTTTTAGTTATGGGCAACAACAGCGCCTCCCGTATCGCCTACGATTTTGTTAAGTACTTAGTAAAATAAGGGCTCGGTACAGATGAATTTAACAGATTTTGTTGATAGCAAATGGCAAACAAAGTACGTGCTTTCCTTAAGTTATTTTTATATATTCATGCAACATTTATTATAGTTTATATTCAATTGCTTATTTTTTTTCAGGAGGATATCTCCAGAGCGGCAGCCGTGCATTATGGTTCCCAAATTGGTGCAGCATTCAACAAAATAGCTCTGTGTGTCTGTTTGCGAGTCAGAGAATTGAAATCTTAAAAATGAATTAAAATTCGCGAAAACATTTTATCTTTTACATATTATAAAAATAAATGCTATTTCAGAATAATTCTAAATGAAAAGGTATTAATTAAAAACGATAATTACGTTGTGCGTGTTAGTAAAATTATACTTTACGGTGTACAAATTATGGTAACATATTAGAAGATAACAGAAATTAAAAATGGAAAGAAAACTAAAAAATTCGTTTTCTACCAAGCAAACCTCTTTGCTATAGATTTTTTTAAATGTAAATGTTTGTTCATAACTCAAAGACGTTAAGATGACTAAATTGATTTTGATGGAATATGAAACTCAGTTACCTGGATATAATACACAGATTCTTTTTATCCCGAAAAAATTACAGTATTATCAAGCATGACATATTTTGCGAGCGAAGCCGCATTTACAGTTAGTATAATTACAATAAAGTAGTTGATTTATCTTCTGGGTATGCTATTAATCCATATTTTTCGAGCGCAACATACAAAAATTAAGTTTCCACATTGTTACATTGTTGTAATGGTATTTATTCATTATTTTGTATTTGTCATAATGAAGTATAATTTTTTTTATTGAAAAAGGATTAGACGTTTGTCTTCTATCTCACCTGATGGAAAGTGACGATGAAGACGAAGGTGTTACACGTCTATCCACGAGATACCTATTCACTCGACGCTTGAAAGAACTAAAAGTATAGTTTTCTGTAAAAACAGACGCAGGCAGTTCGGTCCACACCTTGGCGACCCGAACCAAAAAGGAACTATTGAAGCGTTTGGTTCGACTTCTTGGGATATCTACCATAAAGGGATGGAAGGCCTGTCTGCGTCTAGTAGTCCGATGTAAGAAGGGTGTGGGTTCAACCTGATCAAAAAGAGCATTCGCGGTTATTGAGAGGTTATTCAAAATAAATCTTACATAACACAATATTATCTTTCATTCAAATTTATTTTTACTAACAATTAAAAAGTTGCTCAGTGTGTCAAATCCCTAATAAGGTCGGCCATCTTACCCCTATTTTATCCACAGCAGGCGATACGAAATTGTAATACATTTTACCTACCAAAGAAATAATATTTTGGTATCAAAAAAACGGTTATTTAATCTATTTACTTATGCGTTGGTAAAAATTGATATATATTTTACTTTACTTTACCTTAGCGACTAACGTTCACAAAGGATACGGAACTATAATAAATAACTTAACAATAAAATTATTATTACTAAGTGAACGAAAGCAAACCCCTTTCTTTAAAATACGCATTCATTTAGCATACGGTTTATCTAAATTCCAAATTGCTCCCTAACCCATTTACAAGTTATTGTGCGCAAGAGATAAAATCACTTAACAAACTTTCGCTCAACCTCAAAAACTTTCACACGTAGGTATGTTGGTATAATATTAGTACAAATAATATTAATCCCTATTGTGTTTGGATCCTTAAAATGAGCGTAATATTTAACTTACCTCTCTTTCGAAGTTCGGAAGTTCGTAATATGCATGCACCTATATTAGTGCGTTTATTAACACGTTCACACACACAAGTAAAGCATAGGCACTAGATTACCACTGCACACAAGTCACATCAAGGAGAATACATAATTGTCGTAAATAGGGAAAACGAAATAAAACTGATTTATGACAAACTTAAGTGCGGTAATAACTACAGTAAAGCTTTAATATCATTTGTATAATTCAGAATTGTTATCTAGGTACCTACTTTTTAGTTCGCTATGTGGAAATCTCTCCATTTATTGCTCTATGCAAGTCCACGTGGACTTAAAATAATGCTGCGTTCCGTTTGCCGATTATAGCGCTCACATACCCGTTCCAATTGCCCGTGAGCGCGCTCACAGCGAAATCGATACGTCATAATCGCCGCCATCTTCCTGCTCACAGTGCCCAAGCTACGGAGCATGGTCGCTGTGAGCGACCTGTCAAAACTGACACATGACGTCACTTTGTTGATATTTTTATTAGTCGATTAAAGATTTTAAAAGCCTGCTTATTAATTTTGTTTTGTAATAATGTAAAAAAAATGGCTCCTGCTTCATTCAGGGTCAAAGATCTTAATGAAATTGTAACTTTAGACTTAAGCGACAAACAATCAGAATGTTAGCGCGCTATTTACCGTTCCGATTGCATAGCACTAATATCACTTTTAGCGCGCTCAAGCGAATCGGAACGGTTTTGAGCACTTTTAGCGCTGATAGTGCTGTGAGCGGCAAACGGAACGCACTATAAATTGTTGCTTTTCGACTTTTGCATGTCCGCGGCGCGTGCGCCGGCGATGCATCTCAGTCTAGCTCCACCCACAATTTTATTCATTTCGAAAATAGACTGGGTTCCGTAATTTGTTTATAACCTACTATTTTCGAAATTTTATTTTCTAAAGTAGATACTTATTGAGTAACAACTAAATTGCTTTAGATAAGATTTATGATGAGTTGAAATAAGTTAAGTACTAAGATGTCGACCAATAGTTAATTTTAAGATTTAAAGTTAAGATAGGATTTTAATATTATTACGTCAGTTAAAAAAAGTATTAATATTTTACGATTGAAAAGTACTTGACGAAACCCTTACGAAAATAACAAAATAGAGACACTGCGCTGCCTTGAATATTGCCTATGGGTGGTCGACTGGAATGCGGCCTAATTGTGTAACTTCAACACCTATCAGGATCCCTTTGAATTTGACAGTTGAAGCATATAAACTTCCTTCACGCTACAGATATTTCACACATGATGGCGAAAGCGAAAAAGACGCTTTTTGAATGAATGATTTCATCTTTTTGACATAAAATTGGAATTGTGTATCTTATATGATGGTCTGAAATTCTTTTGAACGTTATTGGCAAATAATTTCTACAATCTATCAGCAATTACGAGTTTATTTTTCAATTTTTTCTTTAAAATAAAGAACATATGTATATGTTCCACACACAAACTAACTAGTGATGCTACGCATCAGACGAACGTCTTCCTAACTACAACACTAGGAACTAGGAACTTGAGGAACTTTTCAATTTGACAACAATTTTTTTTTAAAATTAGATTGTCCTTCGTTTCTTAATTTTAAAATGACGGCATTGGATTTTGGCGTTATGCCATTGTGGCAGGCGAAAGCCCCTCTCCTTTTCTACAAGATAAATTTAACATTCTAAAAGATAAAGAAGGTAAAATAAATAAAAGACTTGTATATTTATGATTTTTTTCATTTCTAAATTTTGTTTGTATCGCACGGGAGGCAAATTTTTATTTTCTAGAAGCAAGACCTCAGTACTATTTATTCTGTTAATTATGTTACACCAATTAAATACCGTTATTCATATTGAGTAACCCAGAAAACATTTCTTGTGTGGCTCACAAACAATATACAAAAGTTTACCACACTTAAACCTTGTAAGCACAAAGCACTATTAGCACAAAGACACGGTAACCATTGTTAAGTCCTATCTCAGTTCTTGGAAAGTGATGAAAAATAACGTCCTTTCGGCTACTTTCTCATTCACTACACAACACTTGTTGTACATTGTGAAGCACCGAATAAACGCATATTAATTACTATATTTGGTAAATGAGAGGTTATGTTTCAGAAATTGATCAATGCAAACTCTTCACTCGTCAATCATTGAAACCGTAATGGCAGATCGAGCTGATTGATTGAAAATTAAATTAAATTTTGCGTTTTCTGGCAATCAGCTGTAGTTACTACACAATAACTATTTCAGCCAATTTCAAGTATTAATATAATAAAAGTAGTTTTAACATAATTATAATATTGAATCATAACCTGAAACCGTACATCATTGATTGAACATAGTGTTATCATTCATCATTCACATTGAAGTGACGTATGACAATTGTTCGCTCGAAAAGTAGCAAGAGATGTCAGCATCAAAAGTTTCTAACCATAGACATAATTCCTAGTTTTTTTTGTATGAAGACTACCTGCTATGGTTCCACACGTCAAAGAGTCGTCTATTTAAATATGTGCATCATGTTTGATTATTTTACCTCCAACATGGCAATAGCTATTTTGCAGCCCTTCCAATGTTTTTTGAGGAGTATTATTCATATACAACCTATTTGAAGAAAAATAAAGATTTAATGTGAACGACGAAAGTTTATAGAATACAAATTAGCAGAGAAAGACCTTGAAAAGCCCAACACAAGCAAGCTTGGGTCCATATAATTAGACTTCTCTATTAATCAAGAAATCATGTGCCCTAAGAACAATCTCGTTTGGAACAGCTATAAACTGCAATTCAGAACTGAGAACATCAATATTAACACTATTTAAAGCTCCAGCAACATCAAAGTAAATGGACATTAAAAAGTTCTCTATGTTTGAAGTGTTTTAATATCCAGCTGTAATTGGCAAATACTATTACGAGCCGACATTTCCTTACGAAACCTAAATTGATAAGCAGGTAAAATATTATTTTACTCTTCTTATAATTCCAATTGTTGCTTTAACAACTGTTCAGACTTTTCCAACGCAGGATGTAAGATGTGGAATATCATTGTTCAGCCATAGATTGTACTTTCCAAAAATCAAACACTCCTTTTTCAGAGTTTTTCAACAAAATGTAAGGAATACCAAAGCATTGTTCTTGCTTTAATATAAAACTAACAATGATTATCATAATGCTGATTTTGTTCAGTAACAGGAGAATTAGGATAATTGTTAATAGTCTGGAGTATTTTTTTTGGCATGAAGGTGCCCAACATCTTTCACAAAATTTTTTATATGGTCTAGGTAAAACAAGGTACTGGAATTATGATATTAAGAATTATTTGAAATGAAATGAAATCTCTAATCTTAAAAATAAATAAAAGACATAGTTTTATGCATTTATTCTTATTCATATATGAGAAGTACATTATCTAATGACTGGGCAGGTGTTACAACATTATTTTCATACCTTGCCCAACCAAGGTACCAAATGATTGTGGCAATGTGTGCTCAGCAACCCAATGTCTTCCGGCCTACCTTGCAGTTACATTAATATTGCTTTATAGCATCTGTATTTTATTAATTTGTTGCACTATGATTATCTAATCATCAAATTAAGAAACAATCCTATTAATTTCAACAATAACATTATTTTATTCCTAACTTGGGCAGCTGAAATCCAGGACAGAAATTCAAGATATCTTTCCCGGAAGGATTATTTTTAAAATTAAATTATGCAGTTTAGAGTTCTGAATAGCTTCTGAGCATTTGTCATTCCACCGAAGAAGTGAAGTTTTTTTGGACTTTCTATGACAAGAACTATTGAGACAAGTATCACAAGCAAGCAAGAAGTTCTTTAAACCTAGATTACAAGCCTCCTAATGAAGAATCCTGATACCGAATACTAAGCCATTCTGAATGTACATTTTTAACCTATATTTTCCAATTTAAATTTAGTGTATGCTATTTATCATATGCTTAACTTTTTACTTTGAAATATTGACAAAATATTAATATTTATAGGAAGATTAATTGGATCATCATAGACAGACCATCCAAAAGAAAGATTTGTTTGAAGTCAGTTGGAGGGACCATTGAGACACCACAAGAGAGAAACAACTTAACGCACCATACCATTATTAAAAAGGACCAATTCACTATTATCTATTTCCTATATATATAGCTCTACTCTAGAATTAGTAGTATTGCTTCCCCAAGATGTATAATGAGCATTAAAATCACTTTAACCCTCAACCACTGACGTGTACTATTATTACGCTTACACTGACGTACGTATGACATTCGTCTATGTGTTTAGGAGACTCTTGTACCTACATTTTCTCCGATTGAGCTGTTTTGTTTTGGGATTACTAGCATGTTATCAATTTAATTAAAAAAAATATTAAAAACTTTTAAATTGGTGTTCTTTAACTTTTTATTACACAATAGGTTAACAAGGAATGAATTTACTCTATATATTATTTAAAAATCAACTTAAAATAAACTATTACACTTAGGAACTTTTTTTGTACGTTATGATCTAATATTAGGAAGGTTTCAATGGCACAATAATCACATTTTTTTTAAATCTTATATCTAAGTCATTTTAACGACAGTCATCGCATGTCGGTTTTGAGCACTGCAAGCAGACTGGACGGGTGCAAGCTTGACATGCATAACGAGTTCTGCGGCGTTTCAGCTTGAAACAAATGTGACAATTTTTTAAAGAATCAAACTTTTCTGTTTCAGGCATCGGTCTATCTATTTCAGCAATCGAATCTTTACCTAAGATACGGCCAATAAGACTCTTCAGCTCGTGAGAAAGTTGAGGTATTGCAAGTCGTCGCTCTAAATGGGGTGTCACTAAACTTTTGCCAAGATCCTTCATGAATTTCAGTCGGTCTTTGGAGGAGTAATTAGACATGATGAAAGAATTAGCGGCAGCGATATCTAAAATTCTGAAGAATATGACCAATGGCCAGCGCCTAGACCTTCTTGCACAGGAGTACTTAGCACACTTCTCGTCTAAGGAATCCACACCTCCTTTTGTTGAGTTGTAGAATGATACTATTTCAGGGAGATTTTCATCGTAGTTTGTGCTTTCTTCATGATGCATTGTAGATATTAACATCACAATCTTCCTCTTCTTAGGAACGTAAGATAAAAGAGTGATCTGTTTTGTGAAGCCATACAAAGTTGAAAGAACTGGACGTTTTTTGCCAAGAAATTGAGGAGGAATTTCCCTTTTGTTTTTTTTTAACGTTCCTACGTATGTCAGATTTTTCTTCTTCAATTCATTGCATATTTCTATCGACGAAAAGTAGTTATCGGCTGTAATGTTCCTATTTGTATTTACAATAGGTTTCGCCAAACGTAGAACACACTGTGATGGCACTAGTAATTTTCTTTCTGCATCAGTCAGTCCCTGTCCATCACTGTCCTTTCCTGTATAAAGGTATGCATTATAAAGATAACTTGTAGCACTATCAGTTAGACATTTTATTTCCAAGCCATATTTACAAGGTTTATTAGGCATGTACTTCTTCCATCTACATCTGCCTCGGAACGACACTAACATTTCGTCAATAGTAGTATTTACTCCAATTTTGTAGTATTTTTGGCAATTTTCAATAAATTCGTAAAATATATCTGAAATAGCAGCCGCAATATTATTCTGTTTCCTTTCTGCTCGAGTCAAAGCATCATCAAACCGTAAACAAATGAGAATCATAGAAAATCGTTCTTTGGACATCACTCCTCTAAAGATATCTCTTCCAGTGCCGTCAGTCGCAAACAATGCATTTAGATCTTCATCATTTGACTTGAAAGCTGCACTGTAAATCAACAGTCCAATAAATGCATCAAATTCTACAGAGTCCAAGTCTTTCAGCTCTGGCTTACCATGCCGTTTATATCGGTCTCTAATTAGCTCGAATCTTTGATTTGTATGTTGTAAAATTTGACCTTTGATACTTTCAGAAATCAACAGACTAAATAGTTGCGAAGGTGAACTGTTAGGTGAATATTCAACGACTGGCAAAGGAGTCACAATATTATGTGCCGGTGTTCGAACATTTCTTGAAGGCCCTGCTGCCGACCATTTCATGCATCGGCTCTTGCCGTAATAATACTTTTCGCGAGATGTATTACTTACAATTGTATCATTGCTGACAACTGCATCTAACGGGGATTCACCTACATCCACGCTTGATATTATTTCTTCCGAATGAGTCTGGCGAACAAGTGAAAGTGGAACTTCATCTTCAGAAGAAAAGTCATCACAAACTGGTTGCAAAGCAGAGGAAGCTCTTTCAATTTCGTCTTCTTCTGACGACGAGCCACGTCGATCAGATTGATTGCAATCATTTTCGTCTGCCGATGATTCGTCCGACTCATCCATCCAACTTTCTAAAATTTTGTCTACATTTTCGTTAGATAGTTGAACTTTTTTTGTGGAGGTAGATGCTATAGGTGCCACGTTGGAGCGCTTACGATTCATTTCAACTAAAAATATAAAGAAAGTAATAGATTAGTGATAAAAAATGAAAAAAAAAAATTCACACACATAACACGAAAAGTTACACTTAAACTGACAATACGAACCACGTACGTCACGGCAAGTAATTCACCTATTTAGGCTTATCGCACGCGTCCGCTCTTCCCCGCGTCGCCCGCGTCACTGGCAGCTAGGAAGCTAACAAAATGGCCGCTAACCAATTCCCGCGTAAAGTAAAGTTATAAACGAAATAAGATTGAGCCGACGTACCACATTCGTACGTCAGTGGTTAAGGGTTAACTTAAGTATTGACTTGATAAGAGCATCAAAGTTATGTTTATCAAAGAACAGACAGCAGTTAATGTGGCAATAGAAACTTATGATGCTAATTTCTGACACTAAATTAGCACACTTTTTTGTAAACAGCTGTAATAATCTTCTTATGAATTAAAATAGCAACACCATACTGTATATTGCTAATATCTTTTCTTTCAATATTGTAACCTTTTTATTAAATTATATATATTATAAAATTTTTATTTATATTAAATTTTTTATCAGGCTGTATCCATATTTTGGATATAATTGCAATATGAATGTTATTGTTGTAGGAATTGTGTAACATGAAACTCTTATTGCTATTTCTGAATGTATATTGTATTCCTTGATTGAAGTTGAATCATGGGCTGAAAAATAAGATAAAATGTTCTACTATCCCACGGCACTACATGTATAACAAATGTGTATTGGCTATTAGATAAAAGTAAAGGTAAGATTTGAATAATAAATAAAACTACCTTTTAGATACTGTTATTTATTTATTCAACACCATCTCTTAATAATATTTCATCTACCAACCATCTGGGGAGCGTTATTAGTTTGATGCTGAGCCCAACCAAAGTACCAAACTAGTGTCATCACATGAGCACAAGTCCCAACTGTACTGTCAAAACTGACTGACTGTCCCTATCAAACAATTACAATAGTAAGCAATTAATTTTTCCATAATTTGTCATCAAGCAATGTCTTACAATTGTTACATAATTTCTGAACAACATAAGTGCTAATATTAAAAACGCTGGATATTTTATTTTATTTTACAAATGTTTGGGAAGCTTACAGCTAAAAAAACACTATATATATAACACAATATATGAAACATAGTTCTTAATTTTACTACTAAGAGTCCTAAAACAAGTTTTTTCTTTTTGCAATGATTTAAATCATTTTCAATCATATTAAATACACTTAAAAAGTTTTGTACTGAAAGTCCTGTTGAGTATTTATAAAGTGTTATTCATTTCTTTAGTGTTTTCAAAATCCAATTCACACTCTTACTGCTCAAAAGAATCAACATCTCCTCCAATTGTGTTGAATTAAATTCATTTAAATAATTCATAATATTCCATTATTCCCAGTTACAGAAAGAACAATGTTCCTAACACAGACATAAATTTTTTGTCACACACAATTTATAATTCACTAAAATGTGATTTTTAAATATTGAGGAACACATAGTCTCAATATTTGTGTAAACTTACACAAAGTAATGATTTGGGGTGTAAGGTGTATGACTGAACTGAGAAAGATTTATTAGCGCACTTGCATCAACCCCTTGAAGATCACCCGGGTCTGGAACTACAGCTATTAAGTACCAGGCCCAAATAAGTACGTACAAGCAATTACAAAATAGTTTCGTGCAACTTTTATTTTGGAATGATTTTCGACTTTTTCGGGCCCGCCGATGCGACGCCGGGTGATGCTTCAGCATGATTAATCCGAACAATAAGAAAAATCTTTAAATTATAACAACAACGAAACTTGACAATGAAATCAACAACTAAACAATGCAATAACAATTTTCCAACCGTAAGTACGAGCAAGAGAGATAGCGACAAGAACAAAAGAGTAGCACTAATGAGTGACTGAATCAATCACTCATTCACTCAGTGTTGTCACATCTAATATTTCCCATGTCTGTAGTCTGGGTAGTGTTTATAAAACCTTTTGCTTTATTTTGACTCAATTTTCAACGAAATAAAACATTTCGTAGTGTTTTATTACAAAAAAAAATTTCCAAAATGTTACCATAAACGAAAAGCAAAGAATTCACAGTTAAAAATATTTTTTAGCTAAATATTACGGGTAATTCTTACCCGACATTCCGGGTAATCCAATAAAGTAGCAACATTCTGGTAAATTCATTCCCTTCCCCCGCTCTTCATACCACCAATGAGATCTAAAATATGACTACTGCGACGGTTCCCACGCTAACTTCACACCGGTCAAGTTATTTTGCGCGTACTATAACGCTCTATGGCATTCAATATCATTCAATACACCATAAATCCAACAGCGATTGCGATCGTAGAAATTAGACAATTCCGTTGATCACAATCGCAACCACTTTACCTTCGAAAGGGATCATGATAGGTGTTGAAGTTAGACAATTAGGCCGCTGATTCCCATGGTACTGTGAAGGGTGAAGGGGGGTAGCGGAACTAGCTGTAATAATAAAAAGATTGTTTAATAGCAATTCAGTTGATATTTATAAATTCCTTTCATAACTTACTTATATGCATCGACCGGACACCGGAACGGTCCATAAAACGACTGACATTGTTTTCTTTTAATGTCAGGGAATGTGGTATTTATTTTATTCAAATTCGAATCTTACTAAGGCGGCGGCGACATAAAGAGGCCGAACGCCACATTCCCCGGGCACACTGGAAATTTATTCATTCGCAACACGAATAAATACATTTCATAATACTTATACAATGCAAAAGCACTCCTAGCTAGCCTGCCTAAGCCTAAGATGGTCAATCCAAATACAAAATCAACTAAAGACGGCCGACACTATCAGCTAACTTCAGAGAGGATTTCCTTCAAATAATATTTCGTCGCTTCATTCTTCAGATAGTATATAATTAAACAGGTAGTCCTTATAAGGTACTAGGTAACTTCGCACAGTTTTAGAGTATGTCATTTGACTTATTCAAAAAACTTCCGTCTGTTTACTTGATCAACCCCGGTCCCGGCAAGTCTTCATTCTGTTTTCTTGCGTGGTGACAAGCACACGTCTGATACCAACCCGTAACTTGGCAGTTTAATTTTGAATATGTTGTAAAAGTTGTACTAAAAGTTTGAAAATTAGAACAAATAATACAGAATAAACGAAAACGACTCTTTATTTCTTCCGATGAGGCAAGCCATTTTATGTTTTTTCATAAGTGATCGCGGGTATGTATAAACTTTAATTTCGTTGTGTTGAAAAGATGCAGAAAACCCGTGTTATCTATAATAGATATATCACGTTGTCTGCATGCATTCCTGGTAGTCTTCTACTTGATGTTTATTATTAAAAACTAAAATTTCGCTTTGTCGAAGAGATGCCGAAAATACTTGTAAATAATAGATATATCACGCTATCTGCAAAAATTCCTGGTAGTCTTCTATCTATGTTTATAATAATAAACTATAATTTCGCTTTGTCGAAAAGATGCAGAAAATACATGTTATCTATAATAGATATATCACGTTATCCGCATAAATTACTGGTAGTCTTCTACCTAATGATTCCGATTAACGATGTATAGTACCTACTCGTATTGCTATTTTTTACTTTTTTTTCAATAATGTTTAAATAATTTAATACGAATACAGAAAGTGCGTGTAGTCTGAAAGAGATTAAACACGATTTCTGTATTACGTAATATTCTATTATTTCTATTTATTTTCTTTTCAAATCTGAAAGTCGTCATTAAATTAAATATAATGATGAACCCAGTGGACGAATCTCTAGCTAGCCATTTCGGCTACCGCAATACCTGAGTCTTCTATGTAGACGCTCCCTCATGTGGAACCGTCGACCTCAGAAAATAAACTGGGCCAGTCGGGAGAATTATTTCTGACATGGATCCAGAGATTCTTTCTAACCTCGGGGATTAAGGGGCTCCAGTTATGGAATACCCGCTATAATAGGGGGATGAACTTACTTCTTGAAAAAGGAGGTAATAAAGTGTAAAAAAAGTAATAATAATAAAAAAGTACACCGAAGCTATCTAAGTACTCCCCAAACATCGACAGGCAACCGGTCAACCCAGTCGGGAAACTAGATGGGACCTCCTCGTTACCCGTCAAACTTGGGTGAAGACAATGGAATGCCTCCACTGGCACTTTCCACTGCCTCGGCGTTCAACGCAAAATTCTACCAGTCCGGGACTCGTGCACCGAATCAACCATAATGCACTTTTAATTTTATTTCAGGTACACGCAGGTCGAATCCATTACTTTTACGATTAATGGCCTACTAAAATAACAAATAATGAAACGATTTTAAAATGCATAAATAAAATAATGATGATAATTTTAATTCCATTTCATGATACAATTACACCAGTTTTACTACCAAACATATTTTGTCGCCTAGTGAAAAACGAAATATGATAATAGCAATTAATAAATAAAATTGTTACACTTAGAGGATATAAAACCTTGTTATTCCTCAAGTGAACAGTTTATATCAAACTAATAAAATAAATATTTAATTTTTAAAATAAATTAAAATAAAATATTTTTGGCGCCGAAACTCAAAGGCAAAACATCGTTCGTACTAAACAAAAAAATTAATAATAAAAATTATACAACTTTGTAGAAAAAGTACACTTTAAAATGGAATCCTGAAACAGCTTCTAGACTAATTCCCCATAATGGTTTCTAAGCTAACATAGATAAGAAAGATCATACCTACTTGTACCTATATTTGTTAATTACAAAAAATACCTACGTTTTATATTTCAAGAAAACGATGTGTTTGAGCCAATCACATATGAGTTTACCGCCATGTCGTATTAATTATCCGTTGCTCCGGGGGCATTTACAAAAATTTTGCGCGAAGTTATGAGTCACTTGTGAGTTTGGACAAAAATCGACTAGTACCAACAAAGTCAGTAAAATTTTTAGGCGTTATGTTTAACATCGAACAGTACCTGACGATAAGCGTTATAATAATAAAAAAATTTATGAAACATCAATTATGCTCAATACGAGATTTTGCCAAACATATAAATAAATAAAAAAACTAAAAAAGTTTACATTGCCAAATGTCAAACAGGTAAACACAAACATTGTAGTTAAGAGCCAGGAAGTGACTCCTGTAATCTCAACTGTATTTCTGAGCATAACCTTAGACGCCAAACTCCAGTGGGGACCGCATGTTGATGGTTTAGCGAAAAGGCTTGGCTCTGCCGCATATGCTGTTAAAAAATGAGATAAATTTCAAATGAAACAACTGCTTGTTTAGTCTATTTCGGTTACTTCCACGGCCTCATGACATATGGTATTCAACAGAATACCATATGAATACCACAACAGTGGGGGAGTGCTGACGACATCGATACTATATTTGTTCTGCAAAAAAAGGGCTGTTCGCGCAATCTATCAGCTCGGTCCAAGGGTATCACTGAGAAGTAAATTAAAGCAAATAAATATTCTTACTTTCCATTCACAATATGTAACGAAACATGTTTAATGTGTCTGTTTGCTCGTTGAGTTCTTCGTCCCGATAAATATCTAAAGCGTCATTGTCATTAAAGTACGTCTTCTTATGGTAGACGTACTTTCTTCACTTCCCTCTAATAAAAAAGAAAACATACAAATTGAACTTACAAAATTAACTGATTTAAATTGGTTTTTTGACATTTTATGCTTTTCAGAAACTTTTATCAAATCAGATCATGAATTTAATATTAATTTTCCTGGTTACGAAATGGCCCACTGGTATACTAGGAATAAAAAAGATGTTATATATTTTCTTAAATTTTCACGATTCATACTTTAAATAAAACACTTTTTACCGGATATTATCGCGTATATTTTAGTTAATTTTAAAATTATATATCGTATCGTAAAATTATATGTCGATAGTATCGTGACCACGGCAACTGCAAAGATGCCGAAACGTCGAAATAATTTTAAAATTAACTAAAATATACGCGATAATATCCGGTAAAAAGTGTTTTATTTATATAAAAAAGATGATCGTGGCGGAACGTGCATTTTCTGTAAAAACTATATTAATTATAAAAAACTTGACTTTTTGAATGAATTTAATTGTGACCTCCTATTTGAATCTTGCGGTATTGACATTCCTGAATATACATATTTAATAATCTGTATTTACAGAGTACCTAATAGTAATCCCTATCTTTTTTTAAACAAATTAGAAAAGTTACTCCACTTACTAGGGGTAAATTTTCGTTTAGGGCATTGTTTGGGTGCTGAACCAGGGTCCAACCAACTTGCTGAGCGCTTACGATTGTCAAACAGGATCCATTTCTCGTCACAAGTAACAATGCGGTTCAGAATTCCTTCATTTGTATGCCTGCTGAGCAGTGCAAGGCACGTCTCCACGCGTACTTCGCGCTGGCGGTCATTGAGTTCGTGGGGTACCCATTTGTCAAGCTTTTTTACCTTGCCAATTTGACGCAAATGGACCAATATTGTTTTGATGCTAACGTCGAAAGCTGCTGCTAATTCAGCCGTGGATTGAGATTCATCAGCTTCCACAATTGCCTTTAATTCGTCATTGTCGACCAAAGTTTTCGGACGACCACGGGGTTCATTTTTCAGGTCAAAATTTCCAGAACGGAAGCGGGTAAACGAATAACGGGTGGTGCGTTCGTTTGTAGTGTTCGCTCCGTAAACGTCGTTGACGTTGCGTGCCGCTTGTGCCGCTTTGCTGCCACGACGGTACTCATACTCCATAATTACTCGAATTTTTAACTTATCCATGATGACAAAAAATGTTCGAATGCGTTGAAAACAAAACACTAACTATTAAACAAATGACGATTTTAGAAAAAGAATTCCATGTTTGCCAAATAAAATTAATTTGAAATTAGAATTATCAGTCAAAAAAAAATATTTTCATTTGAAATGGCCAGTACGGCAAAACGGCAGTTTCATAGGTTTGTCAGCGCTATCGCTACTTGTGCCTGTCCTCGGATGAATGGTCATTTTCGAGTGTGACGTAAGCAAGATCTAATAAGATTCTTATAGGAAATTAGGATGTTATAGGAACCTAGGTATAGGTATATTTTGAATGCTATTTTGATAACATTGATTTATGGTTGAACTGAAGATATTTGTGTTTAATAAAGTTCGTAGAGATTTCATTGATAGAAAACGTATATAGAAATTAGACCTAGGTTTTTGTTAAATACTGATTTGTTTAGATTTGTCATAATTGTGGTAATTTTATGGTTATTTCGTACCAGATTAGGTAGATAATAGTAGATATAACGTTATTGTATATAGGTTTATATAATAAAGTGCTTATTTGAAGTAATAAATGACGTAATATGGTTAGATATTTTCTCGTTCAATAACTACGTAATTATAGGGTTTATTGTTATGGTTTATTGATAATAATGTGATTGCTTTCTTTTATTGAAATGTAATAGTTATTTTCATGGTGTTTTACGTATTTGAAGAGAATAACGAAAAAACCTTTGTTGTTGTATATGTTCCTAATTGGTAGTTATATCTTGTTTGATTATGTTAAAATCTTATTGTAATTAGAATGTTTGCATATTTTAATAATGTAAAATGATAAAATATGTTTATAACCGTTTCGCCTTAGGTACAATATTAGGCTAAGTAAGTAGACTGCCGGCGCAAACGGTGTTTTGAGATAGTCTTTGTTCTAGAAACTTTTTTGTATTTAATTTTATCAAATTGATATTTATATAAACATATAGGAATCGTTTAGCTCTATTATTTGAATATAATATTGTAATAGTTTTGATAGTTAATCTCTCACCTCTCACGCGTCGCGTCGCAAGCGTACCGCTCCCGGGCGCGACTCCGAACCCGCGTCTGATACGTCGTCAGATGCCGTCACCTTAACCGGCTCTCCAGAGCCCGCGTTTCAGCCAAACGCTCCAAGAAGCGCTTGAAGAAAGCCTCGGTATCCTCAATACCCGAGCCCTTCCCGGTGTCTTCAATACCCGCCCCCGCGCCATTAAAATTGCTCGAAGTAACCGCGTCTCCGTCGGTCCCACCGAGGCCGGCGACGCGCTGCGCTCCCGTCCCACCGAAGCCTCAGCTCTCTCCGCCCGTCTTTCTCCGCGAAAAAGCGCGATGTACCACGGTTCTTGCAAAGAGCAAAAAATCTCTAACTATCTCAAAGCAACCAACGCAGGCGGTTCAATTAAAATCCAGGTCGCGACCATCGACGACTTTCGAGCGTTCACTAGTTTAGTTAATTAGTTAATCTTCGCTCTGGTTGAGGAAGGTCGGTATTAAAAGTCAATTTTTAACTTCAGCAGTAGGTATCGTATAGTTCCTCCACTTTTTTTTTTGGTTCCCCTCCACGGGAAGGGCAGGAGGATATAAAAAATGCTCTGGCGCATACTCCGCGCGCGCGATCGGAGTTATGCGGGACTCGTCCCGACGCCTACCAGAACCATACTCACTAAAAAACCCCCTGTCGGCTCGTGCATTTTGGCCACTCAGCCTTCATCTGAGCGACGGCCAATTGAAGAAAGAGGCCGCGCTAGCGGGGCCCTTAAGGGGTCACCCGCTGGGATTTACAGAGCACTGAAGGTGCTCAAAATGAAAAGTAAATAATTAAAAACATTAAAAATTGAAAAATAAAATTGCATTTATTCGGATTTACGTTAGAATTAGAATTTGCGGCCTGAAGGGCCTCGAGATCTAAAGTTAACTGCGTGGGTTCGCCAGTGTGCGAGTTTCTCGGTCTAGCGACTTTGAATTTCAAATCTAACACAGGAGCAGTATATGAGACTGAATCTCGAATAAAGATGATTGGGATGGGATTCGGCGCGTTTGAAGAACGATTCTGAGAGTGTTTTGAGGTGCTGTTGCACTGTAGGTAGTTCAAGATCGCTGTGCAGGTCCGCGTTACGCACGTACCAGGGTGCGTTTGTGGCCCTGCGGCAGAAGAGATTTTGAACCACCTGCAGTTTATACAGGACGGAGGGTTTGGCGTGGGCAAAGACTGGCGAGGCATATGACATGACGGGTCTAACGCAGACCTTATAAAGCGTACGTTTATTTCTAAAAGACATTTTACTTTTTCTTCCTATCATTCTATATAGGCGACTTAAGTAAAAACGCGCGAGTTTCGTTACTCTATCGACGTGTGGCTTGAAAGAAAGCGTCTGATCTAAGGTGACGCCTAAGTATTTAATACTGCGCTTCCAGGGGATGGGAATACCTAACATTCGAATGTGGGGATCGTTGTAGCGATTACGACGTTTGTGGTCGAATAGAATAGCAGAACTCTTTTCTGGGTTGACATCGATACGCCATTTTTGAAACCAAACACCGAGGGCGTTTACGGCCTTTTGGAGTCTGGTGATGTTATACGGGATCGCTTGACCTTTAGTGTAAAGGGCGGTATCGTCTGCAAAGAGGGCGAGTTCGACGCCTTTCGGCGGGATGGGGATGTCGTTAGTGTACACAGTGTACAGCAGAGGGGCGAGGACTGAGCCTTGCGGGACTCCAGCCTTTATGGGACGAGGCGCGGAGAGCGTGCATTCATGTTTGAATCGAAACGTACGGTCTTTAAGAAACGACGCGACTAATCTGACTAGGCGAACCGGTAAGCCTATTTTATAGAGTTTAAAAACGAGACCGCTGTGCCAGACTTTGTCGAAAGCCTTGGCTACGTCAAAAAGAACCGCGATTGTTTTTTTACGACGCGGATAGAATCCTTCGAGTATGTACTCGACGATTCGATGGAGCTGCTGAGGGCAGGAGTGCTTAGCGCGAAAGCCGAACTGGTGGGGAATAATGAGAGGGTCGCCATCCGTTGGAAACAGATGGTTCCTCATTCGAGAGAGTATGACTCTTTCGAGAAGGCTGATGGGTCTGTGATTAGCCGGGACATTTAGAGGTTTACCCGGCTTGGGAATGCCTATGACTGTCGCTTCTTTCCAGGCTTTTGAAAAGTAACTATGGTCGAAGCAGGCATTGAAGATAATAGCTAACAAGGTAAGCACCTGCTGGGGCAGGTGCTTAAGTGCGTGGTTGGAAATTCCATCCGCACCCGGAGCCTTTTTGGACTTTTGACTTCTAATGAGAAGCAAGATTTCATCATTAGAGACTGTGACGGGGTCATCGGTGATGGGAAGAGATTCTCCGCGGAGAACTTCGTCCTCCACCGCCTGGATGTGGGAGGGGTCCGCGGGTTGCGTGCTGGGCGAACATTGTGCCGCTATGCTGTCGGCGAAGCATTCGGCTTTCTCTTCGACTTCAAAGGTAATAGTGCCGTCGGGACGAGTGAGAGGAGGAACGTGAGAGGCGGTGTCTACGCGTAAGGCTCGGGCCATTCGATAATACGCTTTGTGGGACGGGGAGATATTCTCCATAAGATCGTTAAACTGAGCGTCTCGGAGTTCCACGAGACAAGACCTAACTTTACGTTGAAGCTGATTCGCAGCTGTTCTGTATGCGGGCGTGGGATATTTCTTGACTCTCCGGAGAGCCGCGTTCTTGGCTTTAATGAGATTGCTAACGGCTAAGGGAAGCACGGGTTTGCCTTGCTTAGCAATAATTACGTTGTTGCTGATGGCTGAGTTAATAGCATCAGTGAGAGTGTTGTCTAATGAATCTATTTTAACCGGGCTATCTAAATGGTCGGGCGAAATCGCGAGTGGAGAGTTCGGGGCCTCTAAGGCTGAAACTAACGTATTTTTAAAGCCTTCCCAGTTGGTAAAAGTCTTAGGAGATGTGACGTTAGCGTTAGGCGCACCTAGCACGAGGGAGACGGGGCGATGGTCGGAGCCTAGGTCATTGAGCGGTTCGATGGACCTGAGATCAAGATTGATTCGCTTGATAATTGCAAAGTCGAGGATGTCAGGAGAGTAGGTCGGGTTGTTGGGATAGTGAGTGGGACTGATGGGGGATATGACGTCTAAGTCAAGTGAGTTAGTGAGGTCGAGGAGAGCGATACCGCTGGTGTTGGTCGATAGGCACGTCCAGTCAGTATGTTTGGAGTTAAAGTCTCCGAACATAATAACTGAATGGCCGAGGGCGAGAATGGCCTCAAAGTCTGCGGGTTGGTCTGGAGCCACATGGTATGTAGACTGAAGCTATGATGATGGTCGGATGACCAGTCATAGCCAATCTACACACAGTGGCTTCCATGTTGAGGAGAGGAGGGGTAGAGAGAGGACAGCAATGGAAGCCTCTTTTGTAATATATAGCGGTGCCGCCGAAACCGTCGGAGTTGGGCCTATCGTTGCGAGTAAACGCGTACTTAGGAATAGCGTATCCTCTGGAGCGGTTTGGAGTAAGCCATGTCTCCTGGAGAAGGAATAAGTCAGGTTCTTTGTTCTGAAGGAACAGTTTAATCTCAGGAAGGTTGGTGCTAAGGCTACGAGCGTTAAAAGATACTAGGGATAAGCCCTTGGGTTTAATACGACCGGACGCGGGATTTGCGGATCTAGACATTATAATTTATTTATTAACGAATTTATACAAAAATAAAAAATTTATAACGAACTTAGAAGCGAGTGATGCTCGGCTAACGGCTCGCAGTTTGCGTGCGAGTACGGAAATTTCGTTAATATCGACGTTTTGAATAACGTCGAACACGGTCTTCATGTCCTCAGCCAACGACGGCTGAGGTGCGGATGACGGAGCAGGACGCGGCCCTACGGAAGCTACTGGAGCTGGGATGGGTCGGAAAGGTGCAGGCGGAACGGCCGGACGCTGCCTCCAAGACAGTGCCTGAGTAGGCGTCGGCTGAACGGGCTTTGCTTCCGGGGGACCCCGGTTGCGCAGCGGCGGGAAGTTAGCGGGAGTGAGTGGCGGCGCCGGTTTTGGGCGCGGCCCTCTTAGCGGTGGAGCGCGGAGCGCGCGGGCAACCCCTGTAGTTAGCTGTGTGGCCGGACTGGCCGCAATACTGCCTCCTCAAGGCAATATCTAAACTTCCCGAAGGAGTCATACTCCCACGAACCACCTGTTTCCAACGGATGGCGATCCTCTCATTATTCCCCATCAGTTCGGCTTTCGCGCTAAGCACGTGCCCTCAGCAAGTCCATCGAATCGTCGAATACATACTCGACGGATTCTACCCGCGGCGTTTTAAAACGGTCGCAGTTTTCTTTGACATAGCTAAGGCTTTCGATAAAGTCTGGCACAGCGGTCTCGTCTATAAACTCTAGGTACAAAATAGGCTTACCGGACCGCCTAGTTAGAATAATCGCGTCGTTTCTCAAAGACCGTACGTTTCGATTTAAACATGTAGGCACGCTTTCCGCGCCTCGTCCCATAAAGGCTGGAGTCCCTCAAGGCTCAGTCCTCGCCCCTCTATTGTACACCGTGTACACCAACGATATTCCCGTCCCGCCGAAAGGCGTCGAACTCGCCCTCTTTGCGGATGACACTGCCCTTTACACCAAAGGCCTCAGTGTCCCGGGCCTCACGACCAGGCTCCAAAAGGCTGTAAGGCCCTCGGTGCATGGTTTCAAGAATGGCGTATCGATGTGAACCCAGAGAAGAGCTCTGCGGTTTACTTCGACTGCAAACGCCGTCGTATCGCCAACTCCAATCAATCTACGTTAAAATTCCATCCCCTGGAAGCGCACTAAAAAATATTTAGGCGTCACCTTAGACCAGACGCTTTCTTTCCAACCTCACGTCAATAGAGTAACGAAACTCGCACGTTTTTACTTAGGCCGTATTTATAGTATGTTAGGTAGTAAAAGTAAAATGTCTTTCAGAAATAAACGTACGCTTTATAAGGTCTGCGTTAGACCCGTCATGACGTATGCCTCTCCAATCTTTGCCCACGACAAACCCTCCGTCCTGCACAAACTGCAGGTAGTTCAAAATCTCTTCTGCCGCAGGGCCACAAACGCACCCTGGTACATGCGCAACGCTGCAACCTGCACAGAGATCTCGAACTACCTACAGTGTAACAGCACCTAAAAACACTCTCAGAATCGTTCTTCAAACGCGCCGAATCCCATCCCAATCCTCTGATTCGAGATTCAGTCTCATATACTGCTCCTGTCTTAGATTCGAAATTCAAAGTCGCTAGACCGAGAAACGCGCACACTGGCGAACCCACGCAATTAACTTTAGATCTCGAAGCCCTTCAGGCCACAAAGTCTAATTCTAACGTAAATTCTAATTCTAACGTAAATCCGAATTAATGCAATTTTATTTTTCAATTTTTAATGTTTTTAATTATTTACTTTTCATTTTGAGCACCTTCAGTGCTATGTAAATGCCAGCGGGTGACCCCTTCTGGGCCCCGCTAGCGCGGCCTCTTTCTCAAATTGGCCGTCGCTCAGATGAAGGCTGAGTGGCAAAAATGCACGAGCCGACAGGGGGTTTTTTAGTGGATAGAGGTTGTTTAGGCAATAAGGTTGATATTAATTTTAGCTTTTAAATTTGTTTATTATATTGGAATTAAGAGAAACGAACGGCTGTCTTGGAGTAGTTTATTAAGGCGACTAGTTAATTTTTGAACGTAACATGATAGAATGTAATTTGCGTAAACATAACCGCCCACCAAAGGACTATATGAGTCCTTTCAAAACAAGTTACAATACAACTTCATAATAATAGTTTAATTTCCAAAACAAGTTCATTTAAAGTTACATATAAATTAAACGAAAGCTAAGTAAATTTTGTCTAATCAAATGAATTTAGTGGGCTCAATAACATGCAATGAAAAAGTCAGAAAAAATACATAATTAAGTTAATTATTGTTTGTCTATAGGTAAAGCGCAGAGTTTAGTTATAGATCTTTTTGTAACATTGTCACCACTTTTGACGCTGTAGACTCTTGTAAAACCATCGGGGCCGGGGTGTTTATCTATAATGCGACCCAATGACCATTTGCCAGGGGGCAAATTATCTTGCTTGATAAGTACGATATCACCTGGTTGAAATTCCGTTTCACGTCTTAACCACTTTGGTCTCTGTTGCAGTCGTGTGAGATACTCATTTTGCCATCTGCACCAGAAGTCATTTAAAATCTTTTGCGTGATTTGCCATCGTGTCAGGTTGTTGATCTTAACATCTTTTATATTTGGATGTGGTACAGTTACTGGAGCTTCACCAATTAAAAAATGACCAGGCGTTAATGGTTGTAATGTGTCTTCGTCCAGTGGGCATAAAGGTCTAGAATTTAAGCAGGCTTCTATTTCACACAGCACGGTCGTCATTTCTTCGAAGGTCAGGTGGGTGTTGAGAATTCTCTTAAGGTGAAATTTCATGGATTTTACTCCTGCTTCCCACAGTCCTCCGAAGGTTGGTGAATAGGCAGGAATAAAGTGCCACTGTGTACCGTCATTTGCCAAACTCTCAGCGACCTCTCCATCAAACTGAAGGCGCGCTTCTTTCCAGGTTTCGAAGAGCTCTTTGTTTGCACCGATAAAATTTCGTCCTTGGTCGCTATATAAGTTGCTGCATTTTCCCCGACGTGCACAAAATCTTTTAAATGCGTTGATAAATGCTGCCGAACTTAAGTCACCAACTAGTTCTAAGTGGCATGCTTTGGTTGACATACAAATAAAAATAGCAATGTATGACTTGTTGGTTTTAGCTCCTCTGCCTTTGCTCATGAGCACTTGGATCGGACCGGCAAAGTCTACACCGGAATTTAGAAACGGTCGAGCTGGAGTCACACGGACGGCAGGTAAATCACCCATTACTTGTGTTCTCGTCTTGGCGTTGTGTTTTGCACACGTCAAACATCGATGTACGTGTAGTTTTGCTGCGGATTTTACTCTTAGTATCCAATACTTTGATTTTAGATAAGTCATCATGAGTTGGACTCCACCATGTAGGGTTTTAATGTGGGCATCCGCGATTAGTAATGATGTTAATTTGCTATGTCTTCCTATTATAATTGGATGTTTAGTTTCGTCTTCTACTTGTGCGTTTCTCAGTCTTCCTCCTACTTTTAGTATTCCCTTTTCATCAATATATGGATCTAATGACTTTAGTCTGCTTGTTTTCTTTACGTAACCTTTACTTCTTAAACTTTCAATTTCTTCTGCAAATTCATCTTGGGCTGATTTTATACATAGTTCTAAAGCTTCTTCTAATTCTTCTGTTTTGATTGTACCGTCTATATTTTCTTTTAATTGTTTATACTTTAAAAATCTTTTACAATATGTGATTGTTCTTAGTAATTCTATTAATGAATCAAAATTTTCAAATTTTAGTTTTTTATCTTCTTTATCAATTTCAGTTGTCATTTTTAAAGTTTGTAGTTTGTCTTTCTTTCTTTCTATATTTGTTGGTATAACGTTAGGTCTCGTGAACTGTATCTTCTCTGTGGATAACCATTCCGGTCCCTTCCACCACAGGTTGCAATTCTTTAAATTTTCAACTAGCGTACCTCTAGATGCAATGTCTGCTGGGTTGTCATGAGATTGGACGTGGTGCCATTGGTTGCTGTTAACGATTGATGTGATTTCGACAACACGATTTGCCACGAATGGTTTCCATTTCCTGGGATCTCCAAATAACCAGGATATAACTATGGAAGAATCGGTCCAGGCGTAGATCTGTGCTGCCGGTATTCGCATAGCTTGTTTTACTAGTTTCAGTAACTGTGCCAGTATCAGCGCACCACATAGCTCTAATCGAGGCAAAGAAATGGTTTTTAGTGGCGCTACTCTCGTTTTGGCTGCGATAAGGTAAGTCTTAATTGATCCATCTTCTTTTTTGACACGGCAGTATACTACAGCAGCGTAGGCTTGTATGGATGCGTCACTGAATCCATGTATTTCTATAGAATCCTTGTCTGAATTTATTGTTTCCATCCATCTGTCTATTCGGATCTCATTGACATTTTCTAAATGAGCTCGTATCTTAGTCCATTTGTCTGCAAGTGTTGCGTCTAAAAGTTGGTCCCATTCAACCTTTTCAAGCCACAGCTGTTGTATTAGCATCTTCGTCATAACAATGCAGGGCGCAATCCATCCAAGTGGATCAAAGAGTTTTTGTATTTCAGAGAGGATGCTTCGTTTGGTGATTGCTTCTCCGATAGCAGGTAAGTGAAGTTGGTATTCGAATTGATCTGTCCCTAGGTTCCATTGTATTCCAAGAGCTTTTACTGTTCCATCGACCTTTAGTTCTAGGTGCGCGTTGGATGATCTTTCGTTTGGATTTAAAGATTGCATAAATTCTTTATTGTTTGATGACCATTTTTTTAATTCAAAGCCACCACTACGTAAAAGTTCTTTCAGGTTCTTACTAATATGAATTGCTTGTTCTACAGTGTCACAGCCGGACATCAGATCGTCTACGTAGAAATCTTCTCTAAGAACTCTTGCAGCTTCTGGGCACCTATGACCTTCATCATCGGCTAACTGCATAAGTGTCTTCACCGCCAGGTATGGTGCTGATGCTGTTCCGAAAGTCACTGTTAGAAGTCTAAAATGTTTAATTTCTTCAGTCGGACCATCTCTCCAAATAATTCTGTGTAAATCTGTATCTTCTTTATTTAGGAGGATCATTCTGAACATTTTCTCTATATCAGCGACGAAGCAGACAGCGTGAGTGCGCCATCTGATAAGAAGGGTTCGGAGGTCATCTTGGAGAACTGGTCCTAATAAAAGTTCATCATTGAGAGAGATGCCGTTTGAACCTTTGCATGAGGCGTCGAATACAACCCGCGTTTTTGTGGTTTCTTTATCAGATCGTATCACAGCATGGTGGGGTAAGTATACTGATTTATTTTTTATTTCTTTTTCAGGTACTTCTTCAATGTGTTTAAGTTGCTTGTATTCATCGATAACTTTTGTATATTCATTTTTAAATTCTTCGTTTTGTTTGAATCTTCTTTCTAGCTGTGTAAATCGACGAAGTGCTACTTCTTTTGTGTTTCCTTCAACTGATTTAATTTCTTCTGTATTAAATGGTAGCTTTACTACATACCTTCCTTCTTTAGTTCTTTTGTGTGTTTTTCTGTATATTTCTTCGCATAATTGTTCTTTACTTGTATGTATTCTTTTTGTTTCAGTGTCAACTTCCCAAATAGTTTTCAGTAATTCTTCTGTGTTAACTTCTGTCATAGTCGTAAAGGACCTTTCTCGCTTGCTTATCTTCATGTTTACTTGTCCCATCACGATCCAGCCCAGGTAAGTATTTTGTGCACATGGAGTACCTGGTGGACCTTTGACTAGCCCTTTTTGTAGCATAGCTGCGTATTCGTTGACACCAAGAAGTAGATCTACAGCACCAGTTGTATAAAAGTTTGGATCTGCTAAACTGAGGTTTGCAAGGTGTTGCCAGGTATTCTCTACTTTAGTTTCAGAAGGTAGATTCGTAGTCAAATGCTTGGACATCACGTAGGCTTTTATTGGTAAGTTGAAATCTGACTCCCATCGTGATAAAACTTGAACATTGATCTCTTGCTTTACGCGTACCTTCATAGATTCCATTCCGGAGACAATAAGATTAACTGGCGTTCTCTCAAGTTTAAGGATCTGAGTCGCCTTTTCACTTAAAAAACATGCTTGAGATCCTGAGTCTATTAATGCCTTCAAAACAGTAGTGTGTCCATTTTCACTCTTCAAAATAACTACTGCAGTGGCCAATAAAGCAATCTTCTGTTCAGCGTTGTAGTATGACGCAATCATAGTATGTACTTGCTTCTCTCCCGCATCTGCTTGAGTTGACATCGCCGGTTGCATGTTGTGATCTACTTGTGATACCGGCGACGTGTCCATATTTTTCTGTTGATGCAGAAGTGTATGATGACGCCGTTTGCATATGTGACAGGACATGGGTACTTTACACTTAAATACAGCATGACCCGTCGCTAAACAATTAAAACAGAGTTTGTTTTTCTTAACGTATTCACTTCTCTCAATCACTGGCATTTTATTAAATTCTTTGCAATGGCATAGTGTATGTGCATCTTTACATAAAAAACAAGTCTTTTGGTTTGTTGTTGAAAAATGTAGCACGCGTTCTTTAACAACTCTAGTACTATTTGTATACGCAGAAGTAATAAGTTCGAGTGTTCGAAACTTGGATTCTAAAAATTTCTTTAATTCTTTCCAAGTAGACAACTTTTCTGAGTTTTCAGTGTAAGCGGCTTGCTCCCACTCCTTGTGTGACTCCGGGTCCAACTTCTGTACAACCAGAAATATTATTAATGGATCCCAAGAATCGGTGTTTACTTCAAGGTTATGTAAGCTATTCATTATTTCACTTGTTGTGTCTAATAAAGATTTAATCTGCAAAGCTGTCTGGCTGGTACACTTCTTTTGTCCGAACAATCTCTTCAATAAGGCGTTCACTATTAATCGCTTATTACCAAAACGGTGACATAAAGTTCCCCATGCTTGTATATAGTTCGCACTTGTAATTTGTATAAATTTTAGTAATAAAGCGGCTTCACCTGCAAGACTTGTCTTTAAATAGTGCAGCTTTTGTACGTCGGATAATGTAGTGTTATCATGTACTAAGGATACATATAAATCTTTAAATGTCGGCCACTCTTCATAATTTCCCGAAAAAGTTGGTAACTGGATGCGAGGTAAGTAAGCTAGTGTATGTACTTGGTCTTCATGCGACGCTTCTTGTTTACTTAATTCCGAAGACTTCGTCGTGACCGCGGATAACATGTCTTTCAAGTCACCCATGATGCATAAATACAAGTCTTCATGTATATAATATTCTTCATTTACAAAGTACGGTAAAATTCCCCGTTGCTCTCGCGTAGTACATACCACTAGATCATGGTGAGCCTTCTTAAAAGTAGTCCAATATTCTTCTATACATTGTATACGTGATTGTAAGTATCCTCGTGTAAACCTTTGTTTAGGGCATTTTTTAAGGTTTATTTGTGCCTTTTTAAGTATTGCGGCAGTATCTTCTAAAACACCAACTATTTGTTCTGCACTAGTCATTATTTTTCACTAAAATGTTCAAGTTGTATAATTCACTAAAGTTTATCAAGTTCAATTGCACTAAAAAAAACACAAATTACGTAAACAGTTCACTTTACTATTCAAATAAAAATGTTTTGCTAAAAAACTATGCCGAAATCTGCTAATTACTCTGGAATGCAGTCCTCTATTGTCTTCAATTCACGGAATCGCTCGGTGTCGGCCGTTAAGGATCCGGCTCGATTTTGACCATTATGTTTAGGCAATAAGGTTGATATTAATTTTAGCTTTTAAATTTGTTTATTATATTGGAATTAAGAGAAACGAACGGCTGTCTTGGAGTAGTTTATTAAGGCGACTAGTTAATTTTTGAACGTAACATGATAGAATGTAATTTGCGTAAACAGAGGTTCTAGTAGGCGTCGGGACGAGTCCCACATAACTCTGGATCGCGCGCGCCAGAGTATGCGTCAGAGCATTTTGTATCCTCCTGCCCTTCCCGTGGAGGGAAACAAAAAAATACGGAAGTCAGTTCGGTGCCCACAAGTGAAGAAAGAACAACTAATAAGAAAAAAGTTCAGAAGATTCCAGTTAGAAGAAAGAAAGTGCTGTTCGGTGAATCCGGAGGCCAGTGAAGACCCAAGAAGACGTAAGCGCTGTTCCGTGTATCCGGAGGCCAGTGAAGAGGCCTGAAGAAAGAAGCTGAACTCCAGGAACAATTGCGGTTCACAGGGTTATTTATAAGGTTTATTTGTAACCGCAATAAACGTTCCTACTTTGAAGACGTGTTGTTTTCACTAGCTCCAACCTGCACTCGTTCAAGTCGGGTGTCACTCCGTGGTTCGTCAGGTCGTGGTGTCTTCGGGGCTTCGAAGGGTACTACGACATCTTCCCAGCCGGCGCAAATAAAATTGGTATAGACTGTGTCCGGGATCCCAGCCTGGTCCTGCTTCGAGATAGACCTTGGGTCCTAACAGTCTCCTGGTCTTTCGCGAAGTCGGACTCGGGGCTGATTTTGTATATCGGTTCCCCCAACACATTGTTTTCTTTTAATGTCAGGGAATGTGGTATTTATTTTATTCAAATTCGAATCTTACTAAGGCGGCGGCGACATATAGAGGCCGAAGGCCACAGTACCTACTCAAAATTAAGGTTTTATTATTTCGCTGAGCTGAACCCTGAAATTTTTTAAGGAAAAAAAACTAAATGCTTTCGTTGACTTATTAGGTATCAATTTTGATTTTTAATTTTAGTATCTTCGTGTCCTTTGTGAGCGTGTGGTTTCTAACCCAATTTTTTTTGTTAATGGTAATGTTTCGACGTGATAGTAATGAAGAAAATGCACAGTATATTTGTTGGAATAATGTGTTCTATGACATGATGTTGTGTGTTGGCGCTGGTCCTAACCACAGCATTAATGAAGCCCGTGAAATTTACCGCCAACGTAAATGTTATGTGAATAGGAGTGCAATACGCAGGAAGAAATGCTAGAAAGAATAAACACGGCATTCACATCCATAACCCAGATATATTGCAGAACACCACAGCTTCCTTGATTCGTAGGACAGCTTTATGCATTGAAATTGGACATTTTGAGCCTTTTTTGTGATGCTGGGTGTGTACACTAGGTGCATACATTATGGAAGGAAAACCACTGTAGTCGCGCGCGTCCCATCCCATGTCGCAGCCTATCACGTGTGAATTAGTGAAGTGTTTTTACTTTTTAAGTATGACATACTTAAATACATTGAATTTTACTTTAAGGCTTATCCTATCCATGGGCCAATTGTATCGTTTTTTCCCATCTTAGTATGAAAGATATGTGTTGCCTGAAAAAAATGTTGATTATTATTATTAAAAAGTCATTTTAAATACGTAGGTAAATACAAGTGTTTTTTTTTAATCATTAAAGTAACTAAAATTGTGTCCAGTCGCATCGCATCACGCAACATCGATAGATAGGTAAGTCACGACGCTTCGCGCGCCCCATGCATAGGTAGGTATGAAAACAAAGATGTTGAAGTAGAAAAATTGAAACGTGTGAAAGTCTTAACTACTGTAAATTCTTTACAGTATATTGTAACAATAGTATATTTACTGAACCTTAAGTATTATGTATGCTTCCTTTATGTTACACCGTGTATAATGGTGATAGTGTATTGTGCAATGAATACTCATAGTATATGCATGAAATAGAAAACCCAATGAGGCGTGTAGATAGTGTTTTTCGTCTTGCTCCAAGGAGTCCGCTTGTTGATAATAAGGTCGCACTGTCACTTTACTATTGACTTTCACCTTCATCATTTTCATTATTGTACTTTATATCATCACCATCACAATAAAATAAGAAGATATTTACGACAGACCAGGCTGTATGGCGTAATTTCTTCCTTTTTTATAAGCAAAATTTTAACAAAAAGACACGTCCAGACCGTCCCTGCAGGTTGTAGTTCCAGTGTTGCCAGATCAGGGGATTTCCACCTAGATTTAGAGGGTTTTCGACCAAGTAAGGGAAAAATGGGGGAAAAAATATTTTTATATTGAAAAAATATTATATAAAAAAAATGAGCATGTACCGCCTCTTTAAAAAAATCACTGCATCCACTTGGTGAGGGTATTCTAGGGGAGAAATCAAATTAGTCTAGGGGTATGTCGCCACCCCCCCGATGGGTTGCCCACCTTGCCGTGGCGGGGGGGCTTAGTAGCCGTGGACTGGTCACCCACGGTGAACTAAGAGGAACCAGGGCTGGCCTGTTTGGGCCGCCGGCTGGCCCGAGGAGGGCGCTCCCAGCGGGCCGAAGAAGTCCGCTGCGGACGCGCTAGGAGATGGGACCGTAGAAGAAGAGGAGTGCCGGTATTACGGTGTGCCGTTCTTCCTATCTTCTGCGGCCGTGGAGGGATCGCAGGGGGAGAGGCGTGTTGGTATTACGGTGCGCCACTCTCCCTACCCCCTGCGAGCCGGCGGAGCCGTTCCGTGGAAACGGCACTGGTGGGGCCGCAGAGGAAGAGGCATGTCAGTATTTCGGTGCGCCGCTTGCCCTATCCTCTGCGGCCGAGGTGTGGTCGGTGGCAGAACCACAGAGCCGATCTGCCACTGGGTGCCAGTTATCTGGTACCCATGGCCTCCTAGTAGCAGACTTAGGGGGAGTCTGCTACAGTACTGGTGGAGGCCGATGAGGGAGGCGCACCTTACCATCTGGTGCGCCCATCGTGGAAGGCCTTCGGGCTGTCGCGATGGAGCCGCTTGCGGGCAGCTGCCGCCGGCGGGGTCGCGGACGTGTGCGAGAGCGTTCCCGTGGCCCCGTCACAGGGCGACGAGGAGGAAGATGGGGGGGTTTTTAGTGGGTATACCGTGGGTCTCATAAGCCTATACGGGAGTCCCACATAATCACTCGGGTGCCCCCTGCGCCCGGGTGGTATGCGTAATGCATTTTCTCCCCCGGAAAAAAAAGGGTATGTCGCCAACTGGCAACACTGTGTAGTTCCCTGCCTTTCATAAAATTATTGCGAATTAAAAAAAATGTCAGATCAACAAACAATCAGTTAAAATCGAGGGATTTTTTAACATTTTGTTTGATTTGACTGAGTAAAATCAACCATTAATTATACACAGTTTCTCTTGTGTTGTATTGATACTTATATATACTTAATATTTCTAATTTATGTAACATTTTCTATATTATCGATGTAAGAGTAAGGTTAAATCTTCTCAAAATGTGGACAGCATTTAATCTCCTAGTGTTTTTGTTTACTGGGTTGTTTGCTTATTCTTACAGTTTGGAATACGATGGTGAGTTTGATTAAATTAATAATTGGTTATCTTTATCTAGCCTAAAAGTGCAATTTTGATTCTTTACATTAGATCTGTTTTCAGAGTATTATATACTCATCAAACAGTCATAATATCGTTTCTTATTTAATTCTCAGATAGACTTTAAAAATACTTTGTTTGTTTATATAAGTATATTTTATAAGTTTATTGTTTTCAGTACATTGGTTCAGTGGTGCTACAGTCATAGAGAGGGATGAGCCATCAAGTAAACAACTCTCTGCTGATGTTTATTGTTTCACTGGCTCTTCTAAAAGTTTGTTCACCTTGTGGCAAACAGTTAAAGTAAGTTTTATAAGCAAATTATATAATATCTGGACTGTTACTTACACACACTGATATAATTTTTTTAAAAATATAAATTGTCATCATTTTACAGTTCAACACAAGAGTAAAAAATGATGAATTCTCACAGTACCTTGGTAATAGCCCACAAGAGGTATTCAAACAATATAAAGAAGATAGCTATGGCTGGCCTGATATCACTCCATTCCAGAAAAAGAAACAAAAATCTGTGTCCTTGGACTTATACCAACCAACCTGCATGATCATTAATACTAAGCTTAAACATAGCATAGAGTTGCAGATCATTAGTAAGTGTCTTATATTTCTTTGTCTGTAAAAATCAAAACACAGCCATTTTCTCACCTTTTCTATATATCCAGCTATTTAATTTAAAATGAATTGTAATTTGTTATACAATTGTATAGAAAACTAAGGTTTTTGTTGAAGAATATCTGAAGAGACATTACAAATCTATGCTATACATATACAGAGGAAATATTACAGTCTGAAATTATGGAAATAATTTTAAACTTAAAATTCTAAACTTTCATGAAGTTTTACTTTATAGATGTTTTTTTAATTTCACATTATATAATGAAATGGTTTTACAAATACAATGGAACCCTGGTAATTGAACATTTGGAAGAAGAGTATATTGCAATTTGACAAATACAAACCAAAGGTTCCAACTGAATTAAGTATCATACTACTTATGTATAATAATATTTATCTGGAATTTAGTAAATTAAACTTCACAATTGAGAGCTTATGTTTGATTATAAAACTAACATCATTAAAACTTACAAAAAAAAAATAAACTTATTTACATTAGGAAATAAATGTACAAACAAATATACATATGTGGTAAAAATGAAAGTGTTTCGGAGCGTATTATGAATATTCAGAAAACTATGAATGCAAAGGATAATATGAACCCATCATATTAAATAAATGTTCTGTACAATCAACAGCGATAGGCATGTTGGATTACTGGGGTCCACTGTACAAATAATTTTAAACAGGTCACTTTTTAACACCATTTCTACAAAATTTGTTTCATTGCAGTAATATAATAGGAAAATAATTTTAACATTATTTAATTCACAGGAATAGACTTATGGAGGATTTTGCTAATGTTTGTTGGTATAACTGCAATATTTTCTTCTAATTTGTTGAGTGGAAATCCAGTGTTTTTCTATCTTTGTGGGATATTTATTGGTGTATTTGCATCATTTATGGTTTTGGTTTATTACATCAGCAAAATGTTACCAAAGGTTAGTAATAAGTTGAAGTTGTTGTATCAGTTTATTGACAAGTTATCGAGAAGCTATGTAGCAATAATGTTTGTCAATTATATATATATATATATATATATCAAATACATACTTTTGAAGATTTGAGTGTCTAATTGAAATCTAATCTAGGATGACTTATTCAAAATTAAGTCAATTAGATTTTATAAATTAAGTGAAAAGTATTTTATACCTAAACTTTTTATAGCTTTTGAATCTTGTTATTTTCTTCATGATCCCATGACTCTTATAGTTATTTATTATGACAGAAAAAGTTGGAAGTAGTGACCCATTGGGACATATCTGAACTATTAGAAACTATTGTAATCAATACAGAGTATCGAACTTGTGAAATACAGATTGCATTTAAATAATTTACCCTGGAACTTGTAGAATATGTTCACATTGCATAAGAATATCAATGAAGATATTGAACTTACTGTAACTAATTTTACGTTTCAGAAAACATTGACCTACAGCATTCTCATTGGTGGATGGACAGTTGGCTTCTACTTATTCCAACAAGCATACGAAAATATACGGATCGTAGTTATGAATTACCATGTGTATATGTTTTGGTACTGTTTTGTGGTCAGTTTGGCAAGCTTTCTGATTTGCTATAGAATTGGCCCACCGAAGAATCAGCGAAGCAAGAATATTGTTATGTGGACTATGCAGGTATCTCATCTGCCAATTAAATTTAAGTTACTTGGCAATCTTTGTTTACGTGTGGGACACTCAGAAAGATTTCAAAAAAACTTGTATACCTGCATCTATACAAAGTTTCATGCATCTGAACCAATTTTCAAAGCACATTTTCCAGTTTGCAACAGGTACTTCCTCAACGACTTTCTCAAACGCAGTGAGCGCATTTTCTGATGATGAAAACTGTATCCCCTTGAGCTTTTTTTTAACTTTAGGAAACGAGAAGAAGTCACACTGTGCCAAATCAGGACTGTAAGGCGGATTACTCAAAAGTGTTACCGGTGGGGTGTTTAAGAAGTCCCTCGCCTTGATCGTGCGGTGCGTAGGTGCGTTGTCGTGGTTCGGTCGCTCGTTGCTCGCAGCAGCAAAAACTTCTGGCAAGCCTTTGGTAGTGTACCACTGCGTATTGATGCTACTTTTGTTTCTAAGGAAATCGATACTAAATACCCCTTTAAGGAGAAAAAACTGGCGATCAACATTTTTCCAGCGCTTCTCGATCGTTTCACTTTTGTAGGCGTTGGTTCGTGTTTGAAACAGCCATAATGTTGACGGGTGCTTTGTTTCTGGATCATATTGATAAATCCAAGATTCATTAGGTACCTGTTACGATTTCGTAAACAGGGCGGAAAGAACCTCCTTTGTATTTATCAATCATCATGTCACCATTCCACTCGCGCCTGCTTCTGAGCATCGGTGAGATTGTGGGGTACCCAGCGCAACACAATCCTTACGTAAAGGTGGCTGTGTAGAATATCATGAACACTTCCCGATTCAACAACCCGATTCCCGATGCAAGCAAATAATCATTGCACGAAAATGTTAGACACAGATCCATTTTTAGAAGAAACTATAGTGTATAAATTTGGAATAGATACATTTTACTTTTAAATAATCGAATTTCCTCAAATAAGTTATAACTTGCCAGTGTTCTATATATAAAAACATTATTTTGCAAAACTTTCTTAGTGACCCGGTGTTAAGTATAAATGAGTTAATTTATGAAAAAGTTTTAGGTGAATACCTTTTAAATACAAACTAAGGTTTCACTGTTTGATTATATGTTATCCACTTTTAGCCCCAAATGAAAAAAGAGGGTGTGTCTGTTTGTAACATCTGTTGTTCAAATTCAAATTCAAATATTTATTTCTCAACATTGACAATTACATTGTTCTTATTGACGTCAAGTAAAACATGATTCTACCACCAGTTCGAAAAAAACCTTCGTGAAGAAGAACTGGCAAGAAACTTCACGGGTATATTTTTTTTCAAAATAAATTTACAGAGTCTCTTTATGTCTATACAAAATTATTCTTTTCTGCATTTGGTGGTTTGATGAAGAGTGTTCTGAATTGTTCATACCTTAATCTATATAAGTATTTCAGTTTCATTTTATACTTGTATTTATTTCACATAACCATTTGTTACATTACAGGCAGTGGGTATTCTAATGATATTTCTAAGTAGCCAGTATCAAGAAGCTGCAGCCGCTGTGATAGTTCTCTCACTTATCGCCAAATACTTCCCTAAGTCTTGGTGGCATAAGATTTTAGGTTATTGGTAAGTCATACTTGTTTGTTTTTATGACTAAATTGAATTGAAGCAGTCATTTGAAGAGTTTCTTTGACAAATTGACAATTTGATAAAATTAAATTTTACAAGGGAGTTAATAAACTGAATAACTAAAAACCAAAAATATATGTTTTGCATTATGTATTGATTGGTTCATTAACGAAATTAATTTATCAGAAAAAAACTTAAATATAAAGTAAAATTAACTTTAAATTATTCTTAATTATAAAAAGAACCTTATTTTATATTCATATTACAATCTTGAACAAATCTTCTGTTTCCTGGTAATTTAAAGATTAAGCCATTTTGTTACAATAATTTTACATTCTTTCGAGGACATACTTTAAATCTTTAGTTTTCTATTGATATATATAACCTGACAGATGCGAATAAAACTGTTTTGAAGCAAGGTTTTTATTTTATTAGTAACAATAACAGAATATGGATTTCTCTTTTGCAACATTTTTATATCATTATGTTTTTGTTTATGTATTTTAAGAGTACATTGAAGTAATTTTGGAAGTTAGATAGTGTACCACATCCTCTGTACTTTTTCCTTCTCGAAAGCCGTACTGAGTGTCAGAAAGTAGTTTAAAATCGTTGAGGTACTTTAGGAGATGGTTTAAAGCTTTTTCTAGAATTTTTGATATTACAGTTAATACAGATATAGGCCTATAGTTGTTGATATCGTCTCTGTCTCCAGTCTTATGTACGGGATGAATGATTGCCTGTTTCAAATCTTGGGGGACAATTCCTTGTTCAAATGATAAAATACAAATCTTAGTTTTTATAGGTATGAGGGATTCCTTAGCCATCTTTACGAATTTTGTTGTTATTTTGTCATAGCCGGTTGCTGAATTTAACTTAAGATTGTTTATGATACTTTCAATTTCCAAATCATCAGGTTCTACTATTCCTATAGAATTTATTTGGGGAATTCACTTAAGTAATCTTCGACGGATTGAATATCAACAAGTGTGTTTTGCCAAAGTTGAGCCAACTTTATTGAAATAAATATGAATGTAGTCCGCAGATTGGAAAGCACAAGGTCTATTTAAAAGCTCCATATGCGATTGTGTCTTTTAGTTATTTTAGTTTGTTATTGTTTCAATAGAATTCCATAGAGACTTATTATTACATTTAGAGTTCACAAGCAACTGCTTTTGATATTGACATTTTAGATTTTTTATAAGATTATTACAGTAATTTTTCGTAGTCGTAGTCGGTAGTCACACTGTGTGTACACGCTTTCTTTGCAATAAAACCGTTAAAAATGTCTAAATGTGATACGTGTAATAAAAATATTGCTAAAACCAAACCAGGAGTGGAGTGCAACAAATGTGACAAAATAGTTCACCTTTCATCCGATTGTTCTGGATTATCTACGATACAGCAGGCTGCACTGCGCGCAAACACTAACCTAGAATGGACCTGCCAAGAATGTAAGGTTTACTCCCAAAACGTCGATCAGTGATTGTGCCTAATGGAGAAGAAGAAGAATGGGATGACGATCAGATCAAGCGCCATACGACTTCTGCAATTGACATGAAAAAGCTGCTGCAAGATATCTCCACAGAAATGGAAAAGGCAATGAAAAAAGAACTCAAAGAGTTAACCAAATCCTTTGAATTTCACACAGAGAATATGGATGAAATATTAGACAGTATACAATCCCTAAAAACTACAATACAAGACCTAAAAAAGAAAAATATAGAATTGACAAACAAAAACAACAATCTCGAAGTACGGGTAGGCGCACTGGAACAAAGGATACAAGACTTCGAACAAAAACAGTTATACCAAACCTTAGAAATAACTAATATACCAAATACGTCACTTCAAGATGCCACAAGTATAGCCGAAAAAGTAGCAGAGAGGCTGAATGGCTCCTACAGTGATATAGAAAATATCAAACACCGTCCTGGAACAAAGAACCGTATGGGTACCCTATACGTTAAATTGCGATCCGAATCTTTCCAAAAAAAGTGGCTGGAATCGGCGAAAGCTACTAGTATAACCGTGGCAAATGTGGTTCCTAACGCCCCAAAGGAAGTAACAATAATGTTTATATACATGAAGCACTCACATCTTTCAATAAAAAATTACTCTGGACAACTAAACAGCAATTAAAAGGAAGCTTTAAGTACATTTGGTGCAAAAACGGGATAATACGCGTCAGAAAAGAAGATAAAAGCGAATCAGTGGTAATACGCTCTGAAGCAGATATAAGATAATTAGTTAAGTAAACCCGCATATAATGTAAACACTGCACATAACACACTATACTAGTAACATTCGATTTCCAATTAGACGATATAAATGAAATTCCTAACTGCGTTAATATTTTCGTTATTTCTGAGTATTGTTCTTGAAGCTCGCGATACGGGTTGTCATTTTGAATACTCGTTATCGCGGGCTCGTTATATAAAACTAATATACCTTGCGTATCTAATTTAGTGCGGCCGTCCAACAACCGTCTATTGTATAAATCAACTACTAATTCGTGTGCTTTTAAAAAGTCTGCCCCAATTATGGGTTGTTTTACGTCAGCTATAATAAAATTCCATCTAAAACTACGGCGTAAACCAAGATTAATTTCTAACGATATTACACCATAAGTTTTTATTTCCGTATTGTTCACAGTTTATACGGGCATTCGCTTGCCTTTCTTTTGTCCGGCACTTTATTCACAGGAATCACTGACACGTTAGCCTCGGTATCGACCAGGTACACTAAGCCGGTTTTCTGTTCTCGGACGCATAATCGGTGATTGCCCGCAGCACAGTCGCTCACCGTCGCTGACTGTACTGCAACTAGTTTTCCGAATCCAACCGCGCTGACTGTCCATTTACCCAGCCACAAGGTTGCTCGCATTGCGTTGCTTTTTCTCTGAACCGGAAATGATGACGACACAGCCACGCTCGGTTCCCTGATTCCCGATGTCGTGACGCTGTCCTGCTCCTGGGTCGCAAACTCCACCGACCTCCGTCATAGCTTCTGTCCTGCGGTCGTCCGTAGCTCCTATTTCGCGACCGGATCTCTTCTATCTCCCCGCGGAGTTCCTTTAACTCTAGGGACATGTTGCGCATGTATTTGATCATTTCCGACTCCATGTCGGTAGCTGCAGGCACGACGCTGGAGGCTGCTACCGCTGCTACCTGACCGTTGCCTAAATTCTCCAGGATCTTGTCTGCCATGGGTGCCAGGCTGTCCAGACCCACGTCTCCACTCACTGTGAGTACCGCTCTAACGCTGGGCGGCAGGTGACTTAGCCATAATTTTCTTAGGGGCTCCTCCGTTATGCCGCAGTTGTTTGCCAAATCAGCCATTTTTCTTAATAATTGTGACGGCTTTTGCGTGCCATGTCATTCACTAACCTTTGAAATTGTGATTCTGCACTTTCTTCAAACACTGTTAGCAGGCGCTCCTTAATTGTCTCATATTTCTCGGTTGCCGGCGGAGATTGCACTATGTCGCTAACTTGCCGCAACGCTTCTTTACTTAATTTTGACAAAACTAGGTCAAATTTGACGCTGTCGCCTTGTTTTTGTGGTGCCATTATGGATTCAAAACGGCAAAACCACATCTGGGCATATCTGGCCAAAATTCCGGGGTTCGCATTTGAACCGTGACCATCGAAACGTCTCCACTATTTTCCGCCGCAGTCGGTTCGGCCTTGGGCACCGGGTTTTTAGCAGGGTTTATTTATTAATAAACAATATGCACTCTCGCTAGGTTCGCGCGTCACCGTGAGTCGCCTTCTTGATCACGTCGGGGTCACCAATTTAGAGGAGGTGACGCGATTAAATAAAAACCTTTTTAAATTCACTCAGTCTATTATTTTCCAACACTTAGATGTAGTTACATAAGTCAGTATAAATAAGTCCTTATCTTACGTAATACAAATTGACCTAGCGAGGTGGTGTTGCGCAGACGACTGAATGCCTAGAACACGCGGCAGTCCAGTCTGGGGTTTTGCTGACTTTGCTAACAATGTATAGCCGCTACAATATCAATTCCCTAATAAACAACTTACCGCCTAGCCCTAACTCGATAAGTCTATTATGCTTGCATATTAATATACGATCTCTTATTAAAAATTTTTCTTCTTTAAAACAAAACATGATTTCGAGTAAAAAATGTATTGATATTATTATAGTGACAGAAGCAAACATAAAAGATCCCCTGAGATGCTTATATAAAATCAAAGGCTACGAAATGTATTCAAAGCTACGTAAAACTCAAAAGGGTGGAGGAATACTTGTATATGTTAACAATAAACACAAATGCACGATAATTAATTCAAACACGTTACACTATGAATCCTTATTATTTCAAATTAAAACACATTACGGCTACTCCGCTACCTTTTGTGCTGTCTATCGCCCCCCGGATACGAGTAAACACTTATTTATAAAAGAATTACACGACCTTCTGCGAAACGTAAGTTCAAAAAACGATTTATATGTATTAGGAGACACAAATATAGACCTTTTGAGGGACCCTCCTATAAAACATAAGTATAATTGCATGTTATACGGTCTAGGTCTTGCGTGCGGGATATCAGAATACACACGAATTCAGTTGATTAAGAACAGAATTACAAAAAGTTGTATTGATCATATATACGCAAGGTCCCGCTTTAGTCCCGGTCTACATTTATTGACAGTGTCAAAGCCATTATACCTAAATGCAATGTAAATCTTCTCGATCCAAAATCATATCAAAAAAGTTGTAACGTTTCCATGCACTTTCAGGAAGCAAACAGTGCAACGATAAATAAAATTATAAATAATCTCGAGCACAACAAAGCACCTGGTGTAGATGGTATTCGCACTATTGACATTAAATATGTATGCAGTAAAATTTCTTTTCTTATTGCCCAATTAATAAATACAAGTATAAAAACTGGTAGGAATCCTTCACAGCTAAAAACAGGAATAGTAAAACCTATCTTTAAAAATGGTATAAGAACAAAATATGAAAATTTTAGGCCAATAACTATACTATAGACAGTTGACAAAGTTGTTGAGAAATATGTGAGCAAACAAATGCATTCATTGTTAGATAAAAATTGTATCTTGAGTCAAATACAATATGGTTTTCAACCTAAAAAAAAACACCACACAACTTTTATCTGCCTTTACCGACCAGAATAATGAACACCTTAATAATAAAAAGCATTCAGACCCATATCTGTTTTGACTGCTCTTTCGAAAATAATGGAAAAGATGCTAAACAACCGTCTAATCAATTACTTACAGAGGTTTAATATCCTATCAGACTCACAATATGGATTCAGGCCGGGAATCAGCACGGAGGATGCTGTAAGTAACTTGGCAGGCTATGTGACCAAAACACTTGAGGAGAAACATAAATGTGCTGGGGTCTTTTTAGACCTTGCTAAGGCTTTCGATACTGTGTCGATACCCGAATACCCGATACCAAAAAATATTGGCATTAGGGATGTGGCCCTCTCGATTTTTAAGGATTTTCTCACAGAGCGTGTCCAAAGAGTTAAAATTAATAATCATATGAGTTCTGATGCTTCTGTGACATTTGGAGTTCCCCAAGGAAGTGTGCTTGGTCCGAGTCTCTTCCTAGTTTATGTAAATGACCTCTGCAACATGGAAATCACAAATGGAAAAATATTTACCTACGCCGATGACACTGCTTTGATTTTTCGTGGAGCTACATGGGCTGAGGTTCAAAATGTTGCCGAGAGAGAGCTTCGACGTGTGGCACTATGGCTTAGGTCTAATTTGTTAACATTGAACGTTTCTAAAACATCTTACGTACAGTTTCACACGGTGAAGTCTCCTCCATCTCATATAGATATTAAAGTGCATACTTGCAATGAAACTACACCTTCCTTATGTTCGTGCCTTAATAAATCTCAGATCATAAAATATCTTGGTGTACTTCTGGATGATAAATTGACTTGGACTCCCCATATAGAACTAAATACCGCTCGCACACGTAAACTTATCTGGACCTTTAAGAAACTGAGACATGTTGCAGATTTTTCCGTGTTACGCACAACGTACTATGCTTTGGTTCATTCTGTTATAGGCTATTGTGTAGGTGTGTGGGGAGGAGCCTGTAAGACAGTTATGATTCAGCTTGAAAGAGCGCAAAGATCGGTATTGAAAACAATGACATTAAAACCCTTTAGATACTCAACGCAATTATTATATAGCGAATGTAAATTGCTTACGGTAAGGCAATTGTTTGTACTAAATCTGATCACAAAACAACATGCTCAAACTCCGTATGATCCTGCACTTTGCCGCAATAGGCGCACTATACCTAATGTGGTCAACAATATTTCATCTACCACCGCTTTTGCTAGGCGCCAACGATATTATCTGTCGCGGTTTTTATATAATAAAATGAATAAGATCTTGAATTACTATCCTCTGTCTGTGCGTGAATGTAAGATGAAAGTAAACGATTGGCTATTAACTTTAAGTTACGATGAAACGGAGGCCCTGCTTTGTAGTAGAATCTGATATGTTAAATGTCTTAAATAATTAAATTATCTGTCGAATAAAATAAAAAAATATATTATATATGTATAATTAAAAAATAAATGAACTCATCATAATTTTATCGAATGGATTTTAGTAATTGTACACATTCTGCCTGGCTCCCTTAAGGAGACTGGACGTAGAAGTGTACATGTACTTTTCATGTATAAACTTAGAAGATAGAACTTAGATGGCTGTAAGTATACATATTGTTAAAATTATATGTACTTCTGTTTAAAAATCTGGGAGAAGTCACTGACTTCTATGGTACAGATTTTATCTAGTTTAGGAGTCAGAGTCTTCATATAAATTATTACCCTTATTGTGTGAATAAATAAATATTATTATTATTATTATGTACTAATTGTATTTATAGACTATAGTAAAGCCTTTGACACACTCAGACATTCTACACTTTTGGAAAGGCTAAACGAATGCGGGATAAGAGGTCCACTCTTGCGCTGGTGTTCTGACTACTTGAACGATCGCGCATTCTGTGTCAAAGTCGGAAACGCTATAAGTAAGAAAACTCCGGTACGTGAGGGCACAGCGCAGGAATCCGTCCTCGGGCAGTTGCACTACCTGGTGTACGTCAACAATGTCATGAATATTATAAAAACATGTCAGATTTATCAGTTCGCTGACGACACATGTCTATTAGCTTCCCACGATAACATTTCGGCTGCTCTTGAAAATCTACAAAAGGATTTTGACAAACTCACGCAATGGTCACACGACGCTGGTCTAGTCATTAACACGGATAAAACTAAAATAATGTTTAGAGTGCTAAACATTTGATTCAGGAGTTAGTACTTAATGAAAAATGCTCAACTAATTATTTGCCACTGCGCAAAGTAAGTCAAGACCACCAAGCACTTTTTTTGGCAGTGTTAAAAGCCATGGAGGGTCTAACAACAACCCAACCGCTCGAGCTTTTGAAAGCATCTATAAAAAAATACTGACATATGCCCAGATCAAGAATACAGGAACCGGCAATCAAATTTCTATTTTACGATGTACTTCTGCTTTAGATCTTATTAATGTTACTACACGGTGCGATTATCAAGATAGTGTGCTCGAAATCAGTGACGATATTGATGTTGAATTATAAGAAGAGTTTTATTTCACAGAATTTAGTACAAAAGTTGTTGAAAACATAGCAAGTTTTATCGTTCACGCTTTAGTAAAAAAAGGAAATGCCAAATTTGTATTGGAGCGTTACTTGGAGAGCCAAAAGAAAATAGTCTACAGTATCAGAAAGATGTTAGAAACAAACTAATGTATGCTTCCACAACAGTAATTACCATATGCCGCCGCAGTGAAATTTGCCTTGAAATTGAAGCCTTGGCAGAATGCGGCGGAAAAATGTTAACATCAAAATATAAGATTATCAGATATTAAAAATATCAGATTACTTAACAATGGCTGTTCTCATTAAGTCTTTTATAGGATAACAATTTATTTCCAGATATAAGTTTTCACCAATTTGACGTAGAATCTACTAATCACGTAACTGATTAAACTTCATGAGTAGCAAAAAAATATATTGATACTAGACTGACATTTATGACAAAAAGTAATACCAACCCAAAAGGTTATATAAGATATACAACACTAATCCATTTTAATATAACATTATTTCAATTTTCTTTTTATTTGTAATTTATTGAAAAATTTAATTACCGCCTATTTTATTTCAAAATCTAAACCCAAAAAAGTAGTTATAGTAGATAACAAATAAATATATAATAAAAATCTAAAAACAAAAAGAATCTTTGTTTATCGATATCGATTTTTATTCAATATTTTTTTTCGGAATCCCTAGTGAATGATTGTAATTTTTTTCAAACAATGACACATATTTCAGTTCAGTTTACATTACTTACATTTCTAAAGGGTATATGATATACCCTTATTATAGGATAACAAGGTTAAAAACAACTAAAATGTCTTTAATTTATGATTTAAGGCGTCATCGTTTCCCGCCAAAACAAAGACTATTAACAGATGAAGAATATTACGAGCAAGGCGCCAGGCATACTAAGGAGGCTTTAGACAGTCTAAGGAAATATTGCTCTAGTCCAGATTGTAAGCAGTGGAGTATTATGCTTAAACTGAATGACTCTAAAAGGTAAGATCTTAGTTTTAAAAGGGTTGAGTTCAAAATGTTCGTGTCGTTGGCCACTTATGTTTCAGTAAAATAAACAGTCATAATTATTTTTATTATAATAATCAATAAGATTAATACCATATTTTATAATCACTTGAGCTAAATACTAATTAGTTTTTTTATTTTTTAGTGTTAAAATAGCCACCATTAGAGTAAACTATATATAATATAATATAACTATATATAGTATAACTATATTGTATTGCGCCACAAATTCTTTAATTTAAAAATATTTGTTACTTCATTTAATAAGGAAAAATAGGAAAAATAAACAATTAACTACTAATTCATTATTTACTGTGTTAGTTTGCTATCTCATTAGTAAGCAGGCTGCATTCCCTTGTTGCACAAATCAAAGCAAATGTTTTTTTTATTGAGGGTTGCCGATCAAAGAAAATAATTTCGCACATAAACCCAAGCAAATAAAGAGCACAAAAATAAAATATTTGACTATAAAGCTGACATAAATATATTTTTAGTGATATTATTTAATATGTTATGATTTCGAGATTTTTTAAGTAATTTTTTCAACTGAATATCTACATATGTCATCTATTTTAAATCATAAAGATTACCTCAAGTGTTTCTTTTTGCATAATGATTAACCTAAGGTTCGAGAACCTTGTCTGTATCGGTAAAGATGCACGCAGTTACGTATTCCTTGATTTGCTTTTATGTCTTTTATATATTTATATACATAATTTGGTTCTGACTTTCATTTCAGTAATTATTATAAAATGTTAAAAAATTAGGGTATAGTCATTTTTTGCGTAAAGTACTGAAATCAAAAGCTTATTGAAGGCCTGGAACGAACTCAACTATTTGTATAGTAGTTTCGATTGAGCTTGTGTGTACATTATTATTCATAAGTACTTATTATTTTTGCTTTTATACTTACTTTACCAAAATAAAAGTCTGATTTCAGTTTAACCTAAAATAGCGGCATTAATTTTCGAGTGGTACTTACCACAAATCCAATACCCTTTTAGAAACCAAGAGTAATTAATGGAATACATTAATAAATTATTTGCATAAAAATATTTGGTCATTAAGAAATTCGTGCTAACGTTATTCTAACGAATGATAATTTCGATCAATAATTATTCGGCTTAAACATTTTTCGGGCAATCGTTACTCGGTCATTCATAATTAGGGACTAAGTTGTACAATCGCTTTTTCCATATTAGTCAAAATACCAGAAAATACCAAAAGCCAAACAGTGCGCTAATAAAAATAAGACAAATGCCCGGACATACCAGAGAAAACCAAGGCAAATGGTAACATACGTTATAAACGAAAAATATCTAAAATAGTGGCGTAAGGGTGTCGTCACACCAATCGAACGAGCATCGATCGACGGTCGTTCGATTGGTGTGGTAACACCCTAATAGCCGGTTTACACGCGTTAAGTGGTTAAGTTGGTAACTAAATTTTAACTAAATTTTAAGTTACTGCATGTCACTTGCGTGTCCAAACGGATTAAGTAGTTAAGTTCATAAGTTCAATGAAGATGAGCAGTGATGAATCTCAAGGAATTCGTCAATTCTGTACTTAGATAAATGGTAAATGTGATTTGGGACAAATTCAGAGAAGAATTTTTAATCGGAAATTAAAATCTTTACAAGAATATGTTTTTTTTCTAAATTTTTATTCTACAAGCGTATGTATTTTAAATATTCTTCAACAAATTTTAAAGTTGATAATAAGCTCCTCTCCGACATTTAAAAAAGAAAGAGTAAATGCGAAATAAATACGAGCTCTTGCCGCCACCAGGTTTGTCAACTTATGCACTTAACTAAAAAATCACGTCCAAACGTGTTAAGTGAGAAGCCCCGCCCACCCACTTATACGAAAAATAGAACGAATCCTAATCTACTTAATCACTTGCGTACTAAATTTTAAGTTACCACTTGTCACTTAACTGACTGTTTACACGCAACTTTTAACTTAAAATTTAGTTACCAACTTAACCACTTAACGCGTGTAAACCGGCTTTAAGACTAAGATATAAGCTATGCAAGCGCATGCGCGGGGATAATGCCACTATAACCTAAATATTGCTACTTACGTGCATGGAGTACTTATAAGATAAATTAAAAATCTTCCAACTAATATTGACTGTTTCTTTATATAATTACATATTAGAATATTGCTATATATTATATAGCATTACCTTGCTTGATCTATTATACCAATTTTTAATAGGCCAAATAATGTTACATTAACTTGTCTTAAAAAAGAAAGACATTGTTACATGTAATTAATCTTCCAATTTACATGTACCTACCTAGTTTTGTGAATAAGTAAAATTAAAGTTTTAGTTACAACTCAAGTTTGTTTTCGCAATTTTTTCAGGTTTGCCAGCTTCGTAGAAGGCAACTCTCATCTAAGCGATGACGAAGTATTAAATTACGAGTCATACGCATTCTCTACGGAAAGAGCGCGAAAACCAAGTCCTGTTGCGAACTCCACCAGAAACAGTAACTTAGAGATATCTGATGATGACTTGACAACCGATGATGAACTATGAAAGGGTTGCATCTAGTGTGATCTGTGTTTAAACTAGTGTTTGTGAACTAAAGTTATAGGATAATTTGTGAGAGACATACCTAAAAGTGCCTGCCAATTTACTTATAGTTAGTGTTTTATGACATTTTTATTCAGTAATCCCATTTGTTTATTAGTGACTGTTATGATAAGACATTTGATATAGGTATAGTACTTTCATCTCACGAAGTGACGTTCGCTTTACTTGTAATCGTTAGTGTTCAAACAGTAACATAAAGTTGTGCGTGACCAGGCGGATCGAACAACTCCGCTCGACCACGGGAATTTGTTGTTGTTTATTGTTTGTATGTGAGGTCATTTGATTACAACGAGAAAAGCGCAGGTTGCTTCGTGAGATAAACTGCTATACAGATTTGTGTGTGACATTTAAGAAAATGTAAAGTTTTTTATGCTTTATATACAAATTAATAGTTTGCCCCTTAAGATTTGCATATCCACAAAACTTAGAGAGAAAGTTCGGTGACTAGCGGAGAAAAGATAAGAAATGGAATTACTTTATTTACATGTGTATTTTTTATTCGTAAAAAGGAGTTATTCTATATTCATAAAATTGATTATTTCTTAGCACACAGACGAGCTTCTTCACTCAACTTAAGTGCAGACATGCAGCCTTAACCCGTCGCGCGATTTATGTACACCAGGTGTACGTAAGGAAAAACGCTCCAAGCGCGTTACGTACACATGGTGTACATAACGAGTCAGTTGCAATTGGTCGCTCTTTTCTTCAATATTTTTGCACTAGCAATACGAACTAAGTAATGTAATCGATTCATTCATTCAGAATTGAACATTTTAGAGTATTATTTTAATGGTAATACTGATATACCGAACGATAGAACGAAAATAAAAACTAATGCCGACGCCGAGACGCCATTACTGTTTTGTATGATGGTTTGGAACTATTCGGAAGTGCTTTGTTGTAATTGGAATATGAATTCAAGAAGAAATCGGTAAGTAACTTGTTATATCATATATATAGAATTACTAAGAAATAACTGTAGAATCTGTTTTTAGTAATTGTTATATTGAAAGTGATTATAATTACAACGATAAAGTAGCAAAACTTTTGTAATGCACTAAACTTCGACGCCGTGTCCGCCATATTTTACAATATTTATTGTATTAATTTTCTTAAATGTGGTTTAAAATATATATAAGTTGGTAGTTAATTTATGTAAGAACATAATTTAACAAACAGATATTGATAATATTGTGTAATTTCATCGCAATCATATTTCAAATATGAATTTCTGAACAATCAATGCAAAATGATGAAAAGAGTACGAAGTGCAAAAACGGCAGTAAAAGTATTATCTATCAATCAATTTTTTTATATTTTCTTGTCGTAGGAGATGTCATATTAGGTATTTTGTTCCAAATAAAGTTTGTTCACCGACTGGAACTAAAAATTGTAGACTTTTTCAACAAGAATAAATTACTATTGTTATATTATGTATTTTAGTTTTAATTTGTATGTAATTTTAGATTTGTACATGCATAATATAAGTTGTTATTTTCTTGTTAGTCAAGTTTAAAATTATAAAATTTATATAATGAATTTTATGATAATAAAATCAAATGAGTATGGTTCGTACGATCCAAAAAGATGCGCCCCACTCTTGCATCCGTTTATTTTATTGTAGTGCATTATTCTGTGAATACTTATAAATAATAATAAGAGATATGGTGTTGAGTACTCAAATAGTTAATTTTGTGATATTTTTAGTATGGAGAGATAGCTGAGGTCGCGTAGTGAAATTGGACCACATGGCCAACCCGGGAGTGCGTTGCCAGGCTAGCCATTATTATGGGGCTCTGATCCTCAACTGTCCCTTCGCCTCCGCGGTATGTATTTTTGTACAGCGTACAGCTATATTTGTTTAATTTCGGTGCAATTATTTGTATTTCTTTTTCTAGCCTCCACGCGTTCCTTGTCCAGGGGACTCCAGGCGGTTCTCTACATGTTGAACATACTAGAAGTATAATACTAATAGGTTGAAGAGATAACGGGTGCCGTTTGAGGGTGTTCGTCGTTTGGATACTTAGGGGTAGGGAGATTTGCCGAGCTAACAGATGGAGATAAGAATAATTTTCTATAGGCATAAAGAGACTTGCATGTCAATACTCTTTCATGTTGTATTTGCTCAACACACATTTTTTACAGCTTTATTTACTGTAAAATATAAATCTTAATAAAATATATTGTTTTATTTTTATTTTAAACCTTTCACAGTTTTCTCTTAGAACCAACAGTATTGCTTTTCACACCACGAATATCACGCAACGAGTCACAAGCAAAGTTGAGTTGTCTTGTCCGCTCGTGCCTCCAAATTAACCCGCAAGTTAAAACAGTAATGCAGGATATATCAATAAAATTATCTTTATTATCTACTTAACAACCAGAGAATACCACGATATTATTCAACTAACCTAAAAGTACGTTTTACTAAAATAAAATTCTATTTTAATCACTCAGTGTGCAAGAGAAACAATATTTTAAAAAGTAAGATTTCTAAAATATCTGTCTGAGCTCAAGGTCCCTTGATAAATATGATGTTGTATTTCTTGTTATTATATTTATTTAGATATTATTGAGACAATCGTTCTATATAGCTGTCCACAATTTGATAATAACGATGATTGAAACAGTTTTTATCTTGAGTTGAAAAAAAAAACAATAGCTACCTATATTATTAGAACAATATAATCGAAAAAGTATCAATTAATTTAAAGTAATAATAATTTAAGATTAAAATTACAATAACATTTATCACTATGATTAAGAATTAATTAATTGATTGAAAAGAATTATTGCAATCAATGCATTGTTGTGTTAACGGTACTTATAGACAATTATGTTGAGCCGACGGCATTCGCACGCGGCAGCCATTTCGCGTAGTTTTTTCTTAGTTTAGATAAACAAGTTTTTATTGTGTAAACAGATGGATTTGAAGTGAAGTTATTATTGTTTTGTCTACGTAGACATACAGAGTATAATAAATAAGTGTTGATTTGGTGAATATGTGCGTAAATTTGATATAATGTGCTAAAGTTTGAAGGTTATGTGAAAAAAAATCATAAAATATGGTAAAATAACGCATATTTATGTAATGAGGTCAGTTTTATTGCTTTATTGAATGTTATAATCAGATAGATAAACTCATAACGAATCCAAAAAGGTATAATTTAAACCGTATATATATCTTATTGTTAACAAATTCTTCGTTTTTCTAAAGGCCCTCCAAGACAAAAAAATTGTTTATAAAACCTGACGCATTCAGGGCATTTTAAGGTTTTCCGAGTCGTCGCGGGAGGGGTTAATATATAAAAAAAAACTATGTACTGTTGAATTTTAATCTATATTATACAATTTAATGCTCAAGCTTTCAATCCCCATATATTCAATAATTGGCACTTGAAGGATTTTAGCTACCAGCATGTTCGGGTCAGCAGTATTAATTGGATGACGAGGCCGGCCGCAGCAACTTATACACATATTCGGCATGTGCCGATCGAGTAGTTTAGTCTTGATTAAAGTCCGTTGGTACATTCGGTTCGTCTCGTTAAAACCGGAACGGCTTTGACCAGGCGGCAATTTTCCTGCACGTTCATCTACAAAGTGCGATACTGTCGTTATTCTTTCAAATATTGTCCAAAATCATCAACCAATTGGCCCTGATTTGATCTCTCAAACTAGTTCATGTATTGTATGGAATACCCGTTAACCCGTCCCGTGTCCTAGGCACAGCATTTGAGCCTAACGATTTCGTGCACACAATGTCCCAGTGCCAAGGTTTGGCACTAACGCGTTCATCGAAAATGAATGACGAATATGCCCATAATTCTTTTTCCAAAGACAAAAAAAGTATTCACTCTGAAGCTCTCATCTATGTTCTCTTTGTTTTAAATGATTGTAGCTTTTGTATTGACCTTATACCCTTTTAGTTTTAAGTCTTTTTCTCGGGGTTCATAAAAAAAGCCACTCCGCCATTTTGCATTCGCGAGTGAAAACAGTCAGTGATTAAAAATGTCCTAGAATTTGAAACGGTAAGTATTTGTGATTTGTTTTCTATACCAATTTACTAAGAATATAATATAGATTATGTGAATTGTATTCATTTTACCTATTTATAGTTGTATTACAGTGAAAAAAGTGTCTAACTTTGAAATTGCTATGAAAGTTACTATTATCTCAATAGGATAAGGATTAATTTTGTAGTAAACGTAACTAAAGTATCTAATAGTATTGATTATGTTTTTTTAAAATCAATTTATAATTTTTATCAATCAAAATTAAAATATATCAATTTTGTTTTTGTCAACGGTGCTTCGCAATCAACCACGGCAGCTAGCGCGCAACGCGTTGTGATACTCCGTGAATAAATAAATATTGTGAAGTTATTTTTTGGTCTACGTAATAACTAATTTATGAAATAGACGAAGTAAATAGTAGAGTTTCAAATAATGTGTAACAAAAGTGATGGGTGATTAACTGTATTCTCTAATAAATCAAAGTATTTCAAAAAATGTAAACAAAAATTGCTAACTTCACGAAAACCACATATTTTTGGAAACATAACGTATATATTTGAATAATATTATTAAACGTTCATATAGCTTGGAATCTAAGCTTTCTAACGACGTACATAATGTGGCACATATTTTTAAGAATCTAGGAATTATTTTAAGTTATCTAACCCAAGTCGCAAAAAAAATTTTTTGTCGAAAATCCCTGGACACGACCGGCGTTTGAGCTAATTTGACCCTCGACACGGGACGGGTTAATTGAAATGCTGCTTGTTTTAATATGTTCACAAATATGTTTTATCTATAAGATGAATAGGCTAGTACGGTATGCTGATTTTATTTTTGGTTATAATTTGTAATAACTTAGTTTTGTATAATTGATTTTTATTTTTTTATCAAAAATACTTTTGTAGGTATTTAAATTCTTATAATACGATCTCCTATTACATGTTTAATATTCCGTGCGATAAGTTTTCTTTAGTTATGTATTTTAATAATGAATACTTACTGTATAATCAGTAAATTACAGAATAAGTAATCAATGATATATTTTATCCACTTTTTCAGATATCAGACTTTAAATTTCGAATCTTGATTAGACATTATTATTTTAAACTATTTCAAGACTATCTTATCAACAGCGGTCATAAGGTCTACAAATATTACGAAAATATGAATTGTGTGAGTTTAAGATGTATGAGATAACACCTTTTCATAATTTCATCTTGTTTGAAGTGTTCAAAATAGTCAGTATGTACTGCTTTAACATCCTATAATGTTTATCTTTTCACAGTAATCGTTTAAGTTCAAATTAATATATTGTTATAAAGTTATAACAATCTTTAGATAGGTATGTTTTATAAAAATAAATTATAATATTAATTAGCTTTTTTTTTCAATTGTTCAACATACTTTACAATCACAGAACTCTGCGAATTTTAATTGATTGTACAAGTTATAATCAATTATAAGAAAGATTTGGTCTTACACACTTTGTTTAATTCCTATTCGAGTAAGAAAAGGCCAGATAAAAAGTCATTCGCGCCTTCTATCCTCAAAGAAGCCTAGGGCAAATATACTGACAAAACTGTGTCCTTCAAGCTGAAATCCTCATATTTGAAATCTCAATGAAAATGAATGATTCACTTTGAAAGAACAAAGTTGATTGTGAAAGAAATATGTGATTTGTTTCTAGAGCTGAGCCTAAATATTGATCTTATAGAGTAAACAGGTTGACTCATAACAAATTACAGTTGTATTAACATTATTGAAATGTTATTTCGAACAAATTGGCCTATTTGATTTAAATTCTTATACATCAGTGACAATATTTAATAATCTTTTATGATGTAAAGTGGTGTGTAAGGGGGAGTCGCCTACCATCAAGACTCTCCAAATGCCAACCTTACCTGCCCGTGGTGCACCCTGCCGGACAGCGGACGAGGCTCTGGCGACCGATGAATGGCGGGATAACCATTTTGCAGGTGGTAGGTTTCGACCGCGGCTTGCAACCACCCTCGAGACAAAGCCATGCCGCCAAGTGACCTAGTCACGTTCCGGCATGATGTCTTGAGTAGCCATTGGAGGAGAATAGGTCCGAGTAATTGCGCAGCGTATGAGAGCCGTTTGAAATCGATGGGTTATGATGCACCGGGTGGCTCATTCTGGAGGGCAGCGGGATCCAAAGAAACGGTGCACCGCTGGCCGACCGCAGGTTGTAGGGGGCCCAACTAGCGTTCTAGCCATTCGCGAAAGGCTGCCCCACCGCCTGTGTAAAATCCCGGGATTGCTCCATCGTGCCGGTTGGCGACCGGATGGAGAGGGCCCGATGGCGATCCCCGGGGGGTTTTGGGCGTCCCCGCGGTCTCCATGTGAGTCCCCCACCAGTGGGTCTGACCACTCGAGTTGCTTGGTTCCAAACGTTGCGCTTCACTCAACTTCTATTCCTCTCCCCTATTCACCCTATTGAAGTAATGGAAAATTAAAAAAAGAAAAATAAGTACCGACAGCGGATGCACTCCCTCTCCCTAAAAGTACACTTCTCTAACATCCGAGGAGTGCACTCAAATCTCCACGATGTCCACCACCACCTTGAGACAGAGAGGCCGCACTTATTCTTTCTGACAGAGACGCAGATCTGTTCGGATCTGGCATACCTGCATTACCCAGGCTATATCCTGAAGACCAAATTTCACCCCAATGCGGGCGTGTGCGTGTATGTCAGAGACGAGATCTGTTGTCGGCGTCTCCGATACTTGGAAGTTCCGGATTTTTCTGTTTTATGGGTCTATGTAGATACTGGCCTGGACCGAATTGTATACGCCAGTATTTACCGATCACACACGGGAGCTCAGGAGCAACTCGACTTATTGAATATCTCAGTGATACTGCAGATAGGTCCAACGACGCTATCCCTCTGCGCAGTGAGAGTGGCTGTACCCGTTCAAGGACTCCGACCACGCTGGCAGAGAAACCTTTCGGTTCGCAGTAACTCATGGTCTCTCCCAGCTCGTCCACGAACCTACGCGCATTCCTGACGTTGTTGACCATACTGCGTATTGCTTGGACCTTCTGCTGACAACCGATCCAGACACATACTCGGTGTCCGTATCTCCGCCATTAGGGACATCCGACCACAGTCTGGTGAAATCTGTGTCGCAATACTCTCCAACCGATACCAGCCCAAAAGGCAAAAGGCGAGTATGGCGGTATAAGTCAGCAGATTGGGATGAGATGCGTCACTTTTTCGCCTATTATCCTTGGCGGCAAGCTTGCTTCACTTCTGATGATCCATCATGCTGTGCTGATGCTGTCTCCAGTGTGATATGTCAAGGTATGGAATACTTTATACCGTTCTCTAATGTATCCAAAGTATCCTGTATGATGTATCCTGGAGTCCAAAGCCCGCCCATGGTTTAATGCTGATTGCCTCCTAGCTGAAAAGCGAAAGCATGTAGCATACCAAGCCTGGGCTAGCGCTCGCAGAAGCAAAGCTATGGATCTCCCAGCTAAGAAGCAGGCGTACAATGCTGCTGCCAAGTCCTGCAAAAAGGTGATCACTACCACCACTGCAGAGGCCTGACGGGTCTTTGGCCCACAGCGCAAAAGAGAAGGCAGACTTGTTCGCAAATCTCTTCGCGGAATGTTCACGTCTAGATTCCAAAGGTAAAAGCCCACCCACGTTATCTCCATTCGGCCCCAAGATGGAGGCCGTCCAAATTCATCAGAAACAGGTATTCAAATGCTTACAAAATCTAGACGTGAATAAGGCCAGTGGTCCGGGTGGCATTCCCGCAGTGGTTTTAAAGCACTGTGCAGCCGAGTTGTCTCCTGTTTTGACACGCCTATATCGACTCTCTCTAAGGACTGGAAAAGTTCCAAAATCATGGAAGTTTGCAAACATACAGCCCGTACCAAAAAAGGGCAGTCGAGCCGACCCAGTCAACTATAGACCTATTGCAATCACTTCCATAATTTGCAAAATTATGGAACGTGTATTGAACTATCGTCTCCTGACGTACCTAGAGACCAATGAGCTCCTCAGTGACAACCAATATGGTTTCCGCGGAGGACGCTCAACAGCACACCTTCTAGTGTACGTCACGCATCTATGGTGCATGGCCTTGGAAGGGCATGGAGAGGCAATAGCCGTATCGTTGGATATCTCCAAGGCCTTTGACCGGGTATGGCACGAAGCCCTTTTGAGCAAGCTTCCTGCGTATGGCATACCATCTGGACTCTGCGACTGGATTTCTGATTTCCTGAGGGAACGGTCAATTCGAGTTGTCGTCGATGGCTTCTCATCGGACCTAATGGCGATCAACGCCGGCGTACCTCAGGGATCTGTTCTCTCTGCAACATTATTCCTGCTGCACATTAATGACCTTCTTTTATCGGAAGGCATTATTGGTTACGCCGATGACAGCACTGTTGTAGAGAGATATGTGTCCAATGCGCGAGCGAGTCCAAACCAGATCCAATTTCAGAGAGAGTCGATGATCGAACGGGTTGATTTGACACTATGTAGGGTTTCCGATTGGGGTGAAGCTAACCTTGTCAAGTTCAACCCTTCCAAAACCCAGGCGTGTCTCTTCTCCGGTAAAAAAAGCACATTCAACTTGACGCCCACTTTCCAAAATATATCTGTACCGATCACAAACCAACTAGGGCTTCCAGGCATGACCATCACGTCGAAACTTAATTTCGGTAAAAGATTGAAACCATGCCACAGTCAGCTTCCAAAAAATTGGGAGTCATCGCAAAGGTCTGGCGGTACTTCAACTCCGAACCGCTGCTCAACCTGTACACAGCCCAGGTTCGATCTTGTATGGAGTACTGCAGCCATCTTTGGCATGATTCCGCAAAATACCATCTTGAAGCGTTGGATTCTGTCGACCGAAGGGCCCGTACACTCATAAGTGACGACAAACTTACTTCTTCGAGACTGCAAAGTCTCGAGCATCGTCGAAAAGTTGCTAGTCTATCGGTTTTTTACAGATTGCACTTTGGCGAGTGTGCGAATGCTCTTTTTCAGTTGATCGAACCTTCCCCCCTTTCTCCACCGGTCAACCAGACGCAGACAGAAGTTTCACCCGTTTGTGGTTAGCGTGCCGATGAGCCGAACTAAACGGTTCGATAGCTCATTTTTGGTTCGTGTTGCCAAAGTGTGGAACGATTTGCCTGCGTCTGTTTTTCCAGACAAATATAACCCTGGAGCTTTCAAGTGTAGAGTGAATAGGTACCTCTTAGACAGGCGTGTATGATCCTCGTCTTCATCGTCACTTTCCATCAGGTGAGATGGAAGACAAACGCCTGCTAATTATTAATATAAAAAAATATATATATTTTAACTTTAATTTTTTTTATTTGACCTCCATTCCCGTCAACATGCTCACTTATTTTGTTTAAAATTGTAAGTGTTAACAATGCTAGTAAGGCGGACATTTAGAGCATTTGGATTGGTATATTTTAATGCTACTAAAGTTACCTTCGTGTAAAACATTACGCCCATCGCTAGTTAATAAATTAAAATCCTTCCAGTCACTTTCACAGATTAATTTTTAGTTATAAAGCTTAGAAACGAGTTTAGCTGGGTTCTATTATTACTTGAGAAAAATCTTTACAAAATAAGTAATTAATAATATCTTGTCAGCCTAGTAAGGGATCATCTGTATCTTGTGCCACACGAATATTGTGACATGAACTCATTCACGTTTAGTCACAGGTTTTCACTTTATGTGTGTAAACGATAACGACAACATAATCCAAAGATCATCAATATGATTCACATGAAATTTTTCTGTATTTTTCTAAATATGCAGTGATGATAGAATAAAACACAAAATACTGTTAGTCATTTATTACAAATTATATATAATTTATATTAAAAATACAATATTTTTCAATATTTTTACATAGAAATTAAAATAGCACCATAAATTATAAATATACAAACATTTAATTATAAGTGCACTTATGTTTGTTAAATTAGTTGTTGTTATATAAAATTAAAAATAAAATATCACCAAGTTCAAAATATTCAAATATTTTTTTTTTAATGGATGCCCATTTTCTTTTTAGTGAATTCAGGAGCTTCACATATTTATTAAAATGTTTGGAATGACTAAACCTACTAAAACTGTAATTGATTCTTATTGTGCTATTATCTATGTAGTGATATAACATTTAAAATAAAATGAATATTAGTTCTTATAACAATTGATATTCTCAACAATGTCTATAATCTATGAAGGTATCTGGCAGTAAGATTTTCAAACATTTTTGTTAATGACAGACATGTATAAATTCTCTAAAAAAACAATTTATACCTTAATAACTAAAATACTGTTAAATAACATCAAAAGCATTAAAACAATTAGCATGTTATGTAAGTAAGTTATGGCACAACAGTGAGTATTTCTTTTGGTGATGTTCATGACCTTGCTCGACTTGCTTTCTTGCTCTTGTCCAAAGTTTGAGGCGGTGGTGGCGGTCTAGCAGACATGTGACGACCATATAGACTAAAATAATATAAAAATAAGTAAAACAAAAATAAGAGGTAAGTATACTATCATCGCAGCTTACTAATGTCTGCTCAAATACTAAGATGGATTACACAAAAAGTGTACAATTTGGGAGTACATATGGTGATAAACAAAAGTTAGCTTCATATCATAGATTTAATAAGGTAATTTGTCTAGTCAAGTACAAAAATGCAGCACCTTTTGTTTAAAATAATTAGTTGTCTTTAAATATGTCAATAAATATAGGATTTAACTTCTTTGCACTCAATTTACTTACATGCTGCTAATACCAATAAAATAATATGAAACTTACATCCTATAAGTCTCAGATCTAAGATAATCCAATACATGTGATGGGCCCAGTTTCAGCTGATCTTCAATTGGAGGAACCCAGAAGTTACCCTCAAGACGAAGCACTGACTTGTTGCTTGCTAAATCTAGAGATCCTGAAAAGGAATTTTGCAAGTCTAAATGGTTATGTCTAAAAAAAACTGGTTATTTCTATTACAATATGTATGGGTTTATCAAAATATGTTATGTGGTATAGTTTTGCATTAATCACAAGTCAGTTAATAATTTTTTTTCCCTAAGTTTAAACTCACCTCAGTTAAGAGAATTGTATTTCACAGTAATAATTATCGATATCCAGTCCTCTACTTTATGACTCAAAGGTGAGCAAAGCATGCAATAAAGCTAAACTTGAACCAATCACAATAGTCAACAGAAAGTAAAATGTCTATAACTCAATTAAAAATCTAGTCATCAAATAAATATTTGTCTACTGCAGGATTCAAAGTCTATGGCATAATATACCTATTTCCGGAGGTAGTACAACAAGGCGGTTTCCTTGCAAATGCAGTTCCCTTAGTCTCGCCAGTTGCCCCAACTCATGAGGGACTTCAATCAGATCATTCTCCCGCATTGAAAGCTGTAGTGTTGAGAAAACATTATATAAACAATGTTAAAATGAAAAAAAAGCAATATGAAAGCTGTGACAAAATTGTTAATCTGATTAACTTTAATTTCAACATTTTGTAATACTAATTAAAAGATAACTAGTAATTTTTTTAATTTGTACTTATTGAGAATATTCTAGTCACTGTGCACTTACATAGATGAAGTGCTTATTTATAAATATAATTATGTATGATTGCAGTTAACTTACAATTTGAAGGTTTTTTAGATTTCCAATTTCAGAGGGAAGGTATTCAAAGTCATTGTCACCCAAGTATAAGGCTCTAAGGGTTTCTGAAAGTAAAAAATAAAGGGCAAGTTTTTAGATTTTAGTACAAGATACATGGGATGAGTGTGGAGTGGACAATTATGTAGAATAAGAAATAATCTTAACAATTACATGTTAGTAAACAAATTTACTATTAGTAGAACCAAAATTTAATACAAGTTTTGAATTCTCAAGGGAAACCAACACAATAAAAAATCCAAGTGACATTGTATTTATCAAAATGCAATGAGTGTAACAATTTATTCTATTATATAGGGATATTAGTAATACAAACCCATCATAAAGAAATTTCCAGGCAAATTTTTTTCATTCAAGTTATTGTAGGTAAAATCCAAAATTTCCAATACTGGAAAAGCACCAAATCCCCGAGGTAATCCATACAGTCTGTTTAGTGACACATTCAAAATACGAAGCTTTGGGAGTGAAGACAGGCTAACAGGTAATTCTTCAATATGGTTATTAGCAAGATTCAATATTTCCAAGTTAATAAGGTTTGCTAGGGCTGCAGGAACAACACGTATCTTATTGTGACTCAATGAGAGGCGTGTTATGTTGTGGAGACTTACTGAAAAATAATAAATCCCATTAAAATTACGTGTTGTTATTGTTTCTATTTTACATCATTAAGCTATAACGCTTACTGTCATTTGTTTATTTCGAAAACACATATTTTTTTATAATTATAAATAAAAAACGCAAGCAACATCGTATCAGAAGGCCTCTACGAACTGGTACAAAACTTGTTCCATTTAGGGTGAAAACAGCTGTAAATTGATACTTACAAAGTCCAGGAATTTCATCAAGACTAGAAATTCCCTTGTCCACCAAATCTATCTCAGGGTTGTTAATTTCTTTAGCTTCTTCAATAACTTTCTTAGCTTTCGACATTTTGCCAGTGTTTGGAATACAAGATACTGGAGGATGACTCATTGTAGCAATTTTGAAATCAAATGCTTGCTCTGCTTGTTACTTACCTTCGAGTCTAGTGTAAAACCTGCTTTATTTTTTGTTTTATTTGTACCAAGATGTCAAACAGCCCGACAGAGACAGTTATATTTAGGAATATAACGATAAAAAGAGAAAAACGATATTTTGCGGTACGGCAAAAAGAGTTGTGATACAGTCGCCTGTAAAAATATTCATTGTTTTCGTTACTTATTAATTTTCGAAAACCAACAACATTTACATACCCTAATTCTTAAGACATTCAGTTCCACTGTGATTTTGATCATGACTTAACCTGTGGTATGCTTAAGCGCAGATCTGCGCATACCCCTTTGAGCGCTTAAGCGTAGATATGCGCTCCAGTCACCTGCGACACTTTTTATGCGATTTTGGCTTTAAATGTTACGTAATAAGTTCCAGTTTTTGTATTTTTATTATCTCCTATAATTAACCAACCTTCAAAAAAAATCACTCAATGAGTGAAGCCTATATAACCGTTATTAGGACCGTTTGAAATTTGAACTCCAAGTGCGACGCGTAAGAAGTTTCGAGTGTGAAGAAATTGTGGTTTTTTGTGGAAAAACTAGTGTAGAGATGAGTCATTGTTACATTTTATTATTCTTTATTCAATTTAGAAAGAAAATTTAAACGAAATGGTAATAAAAACATATCTAGTTTTGAATAATCTTTCGTCAAATGTTCTGACCCCTGTAGCGGTTGTAAAGAGTCTACGTATTTTGCACAAATCCAGGGCATTCGTTGTAATATTTTGTTCATATAACTAGATCATCATAGAAATAATTTTGTCGACAATGTAGAATTGTAATACTGTTTTACTGTTCAATGAGTATTTATTTGGACTAATTGTGCAAAAATATAAAGTTTATTTTTTACAAAGTTTATTTCTAAAATTAAAAGGCGCTATTGATTTTCATAAGGTTTAATAGATTTAGTCACTTATTATAATACCTATTGCATGCTGTTGTACAGCATAGTATGTGGAACTATATTTCTGTGTAACATCCTTTTTGTACCGTACTATGAAGCAATAAATAGTTTGAGTTTGAGTTTGAGTTTGTCAAATTGGGTATTGAATTGCTATTTACCATAAAAATATATTATTTATGTAATTTAGTTTTATTTATTTTATTTTACAATTTATGTACACACAAAATATAACTAATCATAAATGGGATAAAATGCTTGTACAAAGCTACTACTTATTTCATAAGAAATTTCTACCAGTAGACCTGGGACTGGAGAGTTTGATTAAAAACTACAATATTAGTGTGCTTTTTATACTTATTCTAAATTCATTAAAAGTTCACAGAACGTTCTCTCGAACGAAATGTAAAGCGCTCACGTAGATGGGATGGAGAAGCCGAGGAATACAAGACATTAAAAAGGAGGCAGAGTATCCTAGTGTTCCTGCGAAGGCGAATCGGGAGCCACTGAAGCTGCTTTCGAAATTGGGAGACATGGTCAATTTCTTAAGACCGAATATGAAACGGATAGATAAATTTTGTAAGTGCTCCAGTTTATTTAAGAGCTCCTCTGTGGCATCCAATTTTAGTAGACAAAGGTAAGAAAGGTAGCTGTTTTAAAATGTGAAAAGAAAAATGTACTTTCCGACTGATTTCATAGATATAAGCATTCCATGACAGATTTGAGTCTAAAATAACGCCTAGATTTTTAGAAGTATCAGTAAACGCATTCGGGACGTCGTTAAAAAGTACAGGAGAAAGGTTGAGCAAATCCAGGAAACTACGCATTGTTCGACTTCCTATTAGCATGGCCTGAGATTTATTAGGGTTTATACGCAAACCAAAGGACTTGGTCCATTCACTTATGCGGCAGAAATCATCATTAATCGATGAAATTGCAGCATGAATATTGAATGGTAAGCAGTGAGTGTAAATTTGTAGAACGTCTGCATATAAATGATTTTATAAAATTTATAATATGAGTAGTAGGGATTGGCGGATTATGGCTCACTTATTAGGTATGGTATCAAACGCGAATTTATTTAATAAGGTCGCGGGTGATCGAATCAAACCGCGATGCTCGCTAACTTAACGAACGTTGATCAAACTAACCCGCGATATTATTTTGATTAATCCGCGGATCAAAGTAATTCGCGATATTAATTTGATTAATCCGCGTATCAAAATAATTCGCACCTAGTAGGACGCGAACTCCAACTCTCCTCAAAAACCTAAAATGCCCTGTTTCCAGGTAGCAGTAGGGATTGGCGGATTCCCGCTCACTTATTAGGTATGGTATCAAACGCCAATTTATTCATAAGGTCGCGGACGATCGAATCAAACCGCGATGTTCGCTAACTTTGTGAACGTTGATCAAAGTAATCCGCGTATCAAAATAATTAGGTCACGGCCGCCAATAGTATGTCCTGTTTCTGGGTAGTAGTAAGCAACTACAATTCTATTTAAACAATGCTGGTTTTTATATTAAAACCTTGGACGGTTTGCAGATCAAAGTAGGCATTTCAATCATTTGATACTAACTACCACAGTTAGAGTACCATCAATGTTATTTGATTTTCATGGTTTAAACAACTTTTTCATTCATACTATCACAGTAACAGTACCTTTAATGTAATATTAACGATAACCTTTTTTGCGTTGAAACTGTGGGAGATTTCTCGAACATTTGATTGGTATAGTTATAATATAAATAAAAATAATAATAATCTTTATTTGTTCTTCACATACAAGGCACATAATAAGATCTTAGATGTATTTACTTTCACAATTTATTCATGTACTAGTGAAGATTGATGCATGAGATTTGTCGAAGCATGTGTTTCAGGAGTTAGAATATTAAAAAGAGAAAACGTATGTGTAACTAGAAGTGTAGACATTTCAAAATTATATAATAGGGAATATTACATCTAAACATCGGATATGTATTTGTGAAAGAGAGAGGGAGTGGAATTGTTTACGCGGGTGCGTGAGTGTGTATGTGTGTTTCAGGAGTTAGAATTTTAAAAAGAGAAAGAGTATGTGTAACTAGAACTGTAGACATTTCAAGATTATATAATAGGGAATATTACATCTAATCATCAGGTATGTATTTGTTAAAAAGAGAGGGAGTGGGATTGTGTATACGGGTGTGTGAGTGTGTATGTGTGTTTCAGGAGTTAGAATTTTAAAAAGAGAAAGAGTATGTGTAACTAGAACTGTAGACATTTCAAGATTATATAATAGGGAATATTACATCTAATCATCAGGTATGTATTTGTTAAAAAGAGAGGGAGTGGGATTGTGTATACGGGTGTGTGAGTGTGTATGTGTGTTTCAGGAGTTAGAATTTTAAAAAGAGAAAAAGTATGTGTAACTAGAACTGTAGACATTTCAAGATTATATAATTGGGAATATTACACCTAAACATCAGGTATGTATTTGTGAAAGAGAGAGGGAGTGGGATTGTGTATACGGGTGCGTGAGTATGTGGGAGAGAGTATCTGTTTTGTATGTATATGTATGGTGAGTCTGTGTGAGACTGAGTGGTATAATTAGTGTAATGGTTTTAGCAGGGATTCGGTGTCGGAGTACGACTTTTCTTTAAGCCATGTAACAACTTTATTTTTGCAGTTAAATGTAATTTAGTGGTATATGTATGGTTCAAGAAAGTGGAAAAATCTTTGGCTAAAAGAGGTTTTCGGAAAGGTGTAGGAGAAAACGAGGTGATTTCTTTTAGATTGAATCTCAAAACAGAAGGGTGTAATTTTACGCTGGAGGAGTGTAGTTTGTAAAATAAACAATGTCCTATATATTTAAGGGTGCTAATTAAAAATCTATATTGCTTTCTTAATTACTAAGCCAGCCACAATTTGCAGGTGTCTGAACGATACTGTCTTAGCCACTATAAATTTGCTGTTGCGGGGTGTTTTTGTTAAAAATTTTTAAATTATCATCCAATTTCGATTATGGCGCACGATATCGTGACCACGGCAACTGCAAAGATGCCGAAACGTCGAAATAATTTTAAAATTAACTAAAATATACGCGATAATATCCGGTAAAAAGTGTTTTATTTAAAGTATGAATCGTGAAAATTTAAGAAAATATATACATATATCTTTGTTTGAAATCACTCTTTTCTTTCAGATATATAATTTGCGCATGACTAATATAAAGGTTAACAAAAAATTTAACATGCTTTAAGAAGTTAAATATTATAGCTCTCAATAGGTGGTAACACTAACAAAAAACTTTACTACTCATATATTTCTATACGTTTGTGAAATGATTATAATCGCAATATGTACACTAACATAAAATACTATTTAACAAAACTGAATACTATGTCAATAACATTTGTCTGTGCAGTAATTAAAAACCGTGTTCGTTGGAAGGCATTAACAGGTTTGATATGCGGATGGGTGGATTCGAAATAATGTTTGAAATGTAAATTGTGTAAAGTAGATATAAATATAAGGAAATTAAAAGCCAAGTCACAAATTTCTTTATTGGTTACGTGATCAAACTTTTAATTTTATAACTAAACCACGGGAAAATGAGATAGCCTCTAATACATTAATTAATCTTTTTTTTTTTTGCAACGCCCGCTAAATACTCTATAGAAAGCGTAGTAATTAAATTTGGGTTAAGTTAGGTTAGACTGTAATTATCGAATGCGTGAGCCGAGCGAACGCAGTGAGCGTGGTGCGGCAGCATTCGGCGAAGCGCCATAATCGAAATTGGATGATAATTTAAAAATTTTTAACAAAAACACCCCGCAACAGCAAATTTATAGTGGCTAAGACAGTATCGTTCAGACACCTGCAAATTGTGGCTGGCTTAGTAATTAAGAAAGCAATATAGATTTTTAATTAGCACCCTTAAATATATAGGACATTGTTTATTTTACAAACTACACTCCTCCAGCGTAAAATTACACCCTTCTGTTTTGAGATTCAATCTAAAAGAAATCACCTCGTTTTCTCCTACACCTTTCCGAAAACCTCTTTTAGCCAAAGATTTTTCCACTTTCTTGAACCATACATATACCACTAAATTACATTTAACTGCAAAAATAAAGTTGTTACATGGCTTAAAGAAAAGTCGTACTCCGACACCGAATCCCTGCTAAAACCATTACACTAATTATACCACTCAGTCTCACACAGACTCACCATACATATACATACAAAACAGATACTCTCTCCCACATACTCACGCACCCGTATACACAATCCCACTCCCTCTCTCTTTCACAAATACATACCTGATGTTTAGATGTAATATTCCCAATTATATAATCTTGAAATGTCTACAGTTCTAGTTACACATACTTTTTCTCTTTTTAAAATTCTAACTCCTGAAACACACATACACACTCACACACCCGTATACACAATCCCACTCCCTCTCTTTTTAACAAATACATACCTGATGATTAGATGTAATATTCCCTATTATATAATCTTGAAATGTCTACAGTTCTAGTTACACATACTCTTTCTCTTTTTAAAATTCTAACTCCTGAAACACACATACACACTCACACACCCGTATACACAATCCCACTCCCTCTCTTTTTAACAAATACATACCTGATGATTAGATGTAATATTCCCTATTATATAATCTTGAAATGTCTACAGTTCTAGTTACACATACTCTTTCTCTTTTTAAAATTCTAACTCCTGAAACACACATACACACTCACGCACCCGCGTAAACAATTCCACTCCCTCTCTCTTTCACAAATACATATCCGATGTTTAGATGTAATATTCCCTATTATATAATTTTGAAATGTCTACACTTCTAGTTACACATACGTTTTCTCTTTTTAATATTCTAACTCCTGAAACACATGCTTCGACAAATCTCATGCATCAATCTTCACTAGTACATGAATAAATTGTGAAAGTAAATACATCTAAGATCTTATTATGTGCCTTGTATGTGAAGAACAAATAAAGATTATTATTATTTTTATTTATATTATAACTATACCAATCAAATGTTCGAGAAATCTCCCACAGTTTCAACGCAAAAAAGGTTATCGTTAATATTACATTAAAGGTACTGTTACTGTGATAGTATGAATGAAAAAGTTGTTTAAACCATGAAAATCAAATAACATTGATGGTACTCTAACTGTGGTAGTTAGTATCAAATGATTGAAATGCCTACTTTGATCTGCAAACCGTCCAAGGTTTTAATATAAAAACCAGCATTGTTTAAATAGAATTGTAGTTGCTTACTACTACCCAGAAACAGGACATACTATTGGAAGCCGTGACCTAATTATTTTGATACGCGGATTACTTTGATCAACGTTCACAAAGTTAGCGAACATCGCGGTTTGATTCGATCGTCCGCGACCTTATGAATAAATTGGCGTTTGATACCATACCTAATAAGTGAGCGGGAATCCGCCAATCCCTACTGCTACCTGGAAACAGGGCATTTTAGGTTTTTGAGGAGAGTTGGAGTTCGCGTCCTACTAGGTGCGAATTATTTTGATACGCGGATTAATCAAATTAATATCGCGAATTACTTTGATCCGCGGATTAATCAAAATAATATCGCGGGTTAGTTTGATCAACGTTCGTTAAGTTAGCGAGCATCGCGGTTTGATTCGATCACCCGCGACCTTATTAAATAAATTCGCGTTTGATACCATACCTAATAAGTGAGCCATAATCCGCCAATCCCTCACGATCACGATATCGTGACCACGGCAACTGCAAAGATGCCGAAACGTCGAAATAATTTTAAAATTAACTAAAATATACGCGATAATATCCGGTAAAAAGTGTTTTATTTAAAGATATATGTATATCTATTATATCTCGTTCTGAGCGAGATTTAGATATTAATGTTAAATTTCGGTCGATTGAAACAACTGAAGCAAGTATACGTACTGACACTGATTATACTTACTGATCTTATACTGCAATAATTATTTTTCTGTAGTGTTATATTCAAATAACTGTTATCGAAATCTGTTATTGTTATCGTTGTATTATAACAGTATGAAATAGTTATTGGACTACTGGTCATAGTAAATTAGACCTTACGACTTAAAGAATAAAATCTTATGCAACAGAAATGTGTTCTTTAATAATAAAATATTTAGATTTCAGTGTCTACAACCTTACTCCGTCGAATTAAAGTTGATTTTCTATTAGCGTGCGAAAGCAGTATAATGATTATCATTGTGAAACGGTAATTCGGATGTTAGTCAAATTAGACTTAACTGCTACGAAATAAAGTGTAAATTTGTCTGGTTATCGAAATTAACATCTATAATGTAAATGTTATTTTCACAAAACATTTATTTACCATCCACTTTTTAGTATTTACAAAATAAAATACATGAAACTCATAATCAGTGTCGTAGCCTAATTATTAAGGTACTCGTACTATTATTACTGCGTTTAATCGGCACGAGTCAAACCAAGAACGCGCGGGACATCCAACTGTTTTATTTCAAAAAAAGTAATTAAATTACAAAATATCATTTCTTTGAAAATACCTAAAATCTAATAGGTACTGCACTTGTAATGAAACTTGATTTAGTCGCACAATAATATACCTTTTTACAATGCAGTAACGCATGGTTTGCGCGGCAGGTAGCTACGAAAGTGAATGAGAAGGCGTTGTACCTTTGTTTCGCTCACGCGGTCACAGCCATACATTCAACTTTATCAAATTTCTTTTAAATGAAAGATCTAACTATTTGATAAAAAAATTATTTTAATATGAAAATACAGTCTTGAATAGATTTCTTTCAAATTAAATCGTTATGTAAATTATCCCCAGTAAGCCTTCTTTTTTATCAAACGTTGGTATTTTGTTAAATCTAAAGTATACAAACAAAAGACTAGACTTCCACAGTTAGAATTCCTAAAGATTAATAAGAAAAATTTATGTGATCTCTATGCGTTGCTCATACAACTTGTATTGTTTGTGAAAAATTGTGTATGTTTGATTTATGTTAAAATTTTTATGTACGAATTTAAAAAAAATTTTTTTAAGTTTTAGTTTTTTTTTGTGATCATCTTGAAAATTGTTAAAAATTTTTTGTAGGTTTTAAAAAAAAATTGTTTTAAGTTTTGGTTTTTGTTGTAAATATCTTGAAAATTGTTAAAATTTTTATCTAAGATTTAAAAAAAAATTGTTTTAAGTTTTACTTTTTTTTTGTAACCATCTTGAAAATCGCAAAAATTTTTATGTAAGATTTAAAAAAAATTTGTTGGGAGTTTTAGTTTTTTTGTAACCATCTTAAAAATTTTTAATTCGTTTTAGTTTTATTTCCACTTGTCCAGGGTTAATCTTTATATTATAGATAAATTGTGTATTAAAACTGAACAGAATTTGCATTTTTATTTTCATGAGAGTTAGAATTCCTAAAGAATATAAAGAAAAATTGATGTTATCACTATGCGTTGCTCAAACAAGTTGTATTGTTTATGTAAAATTTAGTATGCCTGATTTATGTTTCAATTTTTAATGGATCAGTTCTGCAAAACTATCTGACTTCGGTCTGTGGAAGTCTAGTCTTTTGTTTGTATACTTTAGATTTAACAAAATACCAACGTTTGATAAAAAAGAAGGCTTACTGGGGATAATTCACATAACGATTTAATTTGAAAGAAATCTATTCAAGACTGTATTTTCATATTAAAATAATTTTTTTATCAAATAGTTAGATCTTTCATTTAAATTTAAATTTTTAATTTAAGTTTAAATAGAATTGTAGTTGCTTACTACTACCCAGAAACAGGACATACTTTTGGCGGATTAATCAAAATAATATCGCGAATTACTTTGATCTGCGGATGAATCAAAATAATATCGCGAATTAGTTTGATGAACGTTCGCTAAGTGAGCCAGAATCCGCCAATCCCTACTACTAATATGGAAATGGGACGGAAGTGGGATAGAGAAGAGGGATTTTGAACTTTAGGTAAGGCAATAATTTGTGCGAGTTTCCAGGATAACGGGAAAGTAGAAGTGGATAAAGAGTGGTTGAAAATGTGGGTAAGGACGGATAGCAATTGTGGGAGGATTGGAGTAACCATTCGTGAGCTCAGTTTGTCATTGCCTACGGCCGTTGAGTAGATTGATAGGATTGACTTTGACTTCATCTTCTGAAGTATCAGAGAAGTCGAAAAGGGAATGGGTGACAGGAAGGTTTGTTAGGTAATCCAAGGTATCAGCTTTGATGTTAGGGTTTAAAGTGACAGGAGGTTCAGAAAAATATTGGTTTAGAGCACCTAAATCAAAGTTGATGGGAGAACTGACGTATTTACCTATATGACTGATTTACCAATGCCTACGGACTTGAGGAATTTCCATACTTCTGCAGACTTTTGGTTGACGAGGGAATTGTAAAAAAGGCGTCTTTTAGCATCTCGGCACATGCGGTTGCAAATTTTACGAAGGTTCTTATAAATCGTAAAGTTTTCCGTGGATGGGCAACGTTTCAGCGATCTCTTGGCCTTGTCTCTCTTAGCCATAGCATCTTTGATAGAGTCTGTTAGCCAAGGGGCTGGATTATGTTTTACTTTAACTTTTTTTAATGGAGCGTGTAAACGAGCGTGTTTAAAAGTATGGTGTTAAAGTTATCCACTTTTTCGTTAGAGTTATTACTGTTAATGACAGGAGACCTATCAATCAACTCGGCGCGTCGTGTTTTAAAGCCTCAAGGTTGATATTTTTGAAGCCACGAAGCAAAACGTTTGTGGTCTACGTTTAGGGGCACGGATACGATATGACAAAAAGACAAGATCATGGTAAGAGAACGGTGCTGTAAGCTGCCCATGAACAGAAACCTTACAAGGGGATGTGACCAACATAAGATCGAGCAAGGATATGGGGGGTAGGATATGGAGGTTATAAGAAGACACAATGGATTCAAGTTTTTGGGAGCGGGAATTATTCTTCAACAAACAGGTGTTGAAGTCACCCATAATAATAATAACAATAATTTATGCTCTTTTTGTACATTATAATCAGAAAGTGATACATATTTAACAAAAATAAGTACTTGGTTACATCAGACACTTCGTGATTATTATTGACTTAAACATTTAAAAATTTCAAAAATAACGATACGAGTACTATACAGCATTAACCGGAATAAGAAACATCAGGTAGAAGACTACCAGTAATTTATGCGGATAACATGATATATCTATTATAGATAACACGTATTTTCTGCATCTTTCAGACAAAGCGAAATTATAGTTTATAATAATAAACATCAGGTAGATGTGCATCTTTTCGATAAAGCGAAATTATAGATTATATCCGGTAGAAGACTACCAGGAATTTTGAATTTAAAACGAATTGAAAATAAAACGATTTGAATACGCGCTCAACCGAGTGCGGAATTTATAGAATATTTCCGAAAAATTCTTTGAAAGTGTGTCATTAAATATTATTTAAATTATATGAATGACACTAAAAGATTATACACTAGATTTATTTAAAAAGTAAGATAACCAATGTTTCCTGTTACGTTATATTTATTGCTATAAAGCATTTCTTACTATTATATTTTTATAGGTGTTTGAACCAAAGATGCAACTTACGACACCGGCTGTAGAAACAATCAAAGAATATTGGCGAATTTTTATTTAAGTAAACAGTGAGCGTTTAGAAAAAACACCAGCAATTTTGTTTATTCTTTTTTTTAATGTGAATTTCCATAATATTAGCTTCATGTGTAGAAGTCTCCAAAAAAATAGTTGATTTATAAAGCTTGATTTGACTTAATCAGTTTGTTTTAGCTCCTGTCATTTTTTATTACGATACATAGGATTGATTGTGACCAAGCACAAGTATTTGATTTTGTAATATAAGAAGATTTTAATTATAGGAAATTATAGTCACTTAAGAATGTAAGGACTCATTTGTATGAAAGAATATTTTTTTATATGCCTCATAGGATAATTATTTATTACTCACTGGAGTCCCTTATCCTTGGCTGTATAGCCTTTGCCTCAGCCGGCGAGTTTGAGATAAAAAAACTTCCGATGGATTGCGCTTACGACGACTTATTGCTGTGAGTTTTATGCCCGTTTTCACCAACAGCCTCTAAACAGTAACCTAACTAAGGTTCCCTTATCTTAGGGGCTCCCTCAAATCATCCTCTAAACTAATTTCTGTTTCACCATCCTAAAGGCTACCTAAGTAAGCGTCTCCTAGTTAGGTGACGTTTAGTGCGGAGGTACTACGTAAACGTTTATCGATAAATTATTTGAGTTAACGATTTTATTGATATTTAGTTGAAAAAACCAAATAAAACACCTAAATTAACGTCATTAACTCTAGTTTATTTTAAAAAAGAAGGGTATGGCTTGTAAATATTAGGTAAATTAAAAAAAGTTGCAAAATTACTTTTTGGGCTGTATGGCAAATCTCGTCAGTGCTTAAAAAATCGCTGTGACATTTTAATCTGTGGTCTTGTTTTTTCACAATATAATTTGTTTGTGCATGGGCTAGATCCCTTTGCCTTCCCCTAAGGGTAAAGAATACAAAAAAAAAAATAATTTGTTTGTTGTTGGTTGTTGTAAATAAATAAATTGATTGAATTACTTCTCCAGCACAAAGAAACCATTTTAAATAAAAAGACAGATGGGGCTACAAATGAGGCGAAAAGCAGTGCTTGGATAGCCATCACAAATTTTTATAATTCAGCGTACTTACCAGTCATCGTGGAATTCTAACAAATGGTCAAGATTTTGCAATATAAATAAAATACTCTCTTTTGATAACCTGTATCTTATGAAAAAGTCTTTGTCGTCAAATTTTTCAAAATCCTTCGATCTTTCCCGGTAAATACGAGGTCGTCTAAACACTGGTCACTTAAAAATTCTACATCTTCAATTGCTTCAAATGAATATCTTCCAATAAATCGCGGTCACTATCCATTTTTATCACTAGGAGTAATTATTGTTCGGAAGTCGGAAGGATATCTCGCAAAATAGCCTAAAAATATATGTCACCTAAGTGTTACGGGGTCGTCAATTCATCCCCTAAATTATAAGGGCTCCCTAATGCTGAAGGTGTCACTTGACCGTCGGTAAAACCAAAACTTGCCTTAGGTGCCCCTTAAATTGGCATAGGAGACACTTAAATTTTAGTGGCTACTGGTGAAATCGGGCATTAGACAAGTTGACTAAGTTAAAGATATTGATGAACATTTACGTGTCGTTATTATCATGGTCGGTTGGGGATAGTAGTAATGTTTAAAAATTTTAATACGAATACAGAAAATGCGTGTAGTCTGAAAGGGATTTAACACGATATCTGTATTACGTAATATTCTTTTATTTCTATTTTCTTTTCAAATCTGAAAGTCGTCATTAAAATTATTTAAATATTATGATGAACCCAGTGGACGAATCTCTGGCTAGCCATTTCGGTTACCGCAATACCTGAGCTCTCTATGTAGACGCTCCATAATCTGGAACCGTCGACCTCCTAGAATGAACCGGGCCAGTCGGGAGCATTATTTCCGACATGGATCCAGAGAATCTTTCGCCGTTCAACGCAAAATTTAATCAGTCTGGGACCCTTGCGACGAATCAACCATAATTCAGGTACACGCAGGTCGAATCCATTACTTTTACGATTATTGGCCTAAAATAACAAATAATGAAACTATTTTAAAATGGACAAATAAAATAATGATGATACTTTTAATTCCATTTCATGATAAAATTTCACCAGTATTTACTCCCAAACATATTTTGTCGCATAGTGAAAAACGAAATATGATAATAGCAATTAATAAATTGTTACTATTATATTATACTATATTGTAGTGTTTATATCAAACAAATATAATAAATACATATTTTTGGCGCCGAAACTCAAAGGCAAAAAATGGTTCGTACCTACTAAACAAAAATATACAGGGTGACTGGTTATTAGTGGTGGATATTTTAAGGGGGTATAGAAGAGGTCAAATCCAGTCGATTTCACAATATAATGTATTATCCAAAAGTGAATCGTTTCCAATATATTTCAAATCTTATGAGTTTTTTTTAAGCAGTAGGGTCATCTTAAAAAATAATTAAAAAAAAAATTTAATCTATTTGGAATTATTTTTTGGTTCTGCAATAAAAACATTCCCATTAAAACATAATATCAATTAGGTCGACATATTAACATAAACTTAGGCACTGTGCTCGAAAACATTTGAAAATTCACATTTTCTTCTAAGTAATCTACATAAAAGAGTGTTTTTAAAACAAAAACTAACAAAAAATTTTGTGCAGATTATTTTAAAAACATCTGTGTTTACTAGCTTTTGAAAGAGGTATTACAATCCCAAATCGGAAATTAAATTGGACTGTCTGTTATGGTGGTGATTTAAAAAATATTTTTGCTTCAATAAATATTTATATTTACTTATACTTTTCTACCAGATTAAATCTTCTAATAGTAGTTTAGGGATTTTAATTTTTGCCTCATAGTTGTTCTTATTTTGTAGCTAGACAGGCTGTGACCAGTACACCTATATGTTTCGCAAAATCTCGTATCGAGCGTATTTGAAGTTTCATAAACTTACTTATTATAGATGATTAAACGAACTTCCAAGTGAAGTTCTATCGCTATTATATGAGTCGCTTTATTCGAAGATAATAAAGGACCCATCCCTCCCGGAACCCATACAAAAGTTTTGTTTTGATCTCTAAAAAATGAAGACTCTCCGGGACCGGGGTTGATCAAGTAAAAGACGTAAAGTTTTTTGAATAAGTCAAATGACATACTCTAAAACTGTCCGAAGTTACCTAGTACCTTAAAAGGACTACCTGTTGAATTATATTCCATCTGAAAAATTTGATCATATAATAGCGATAGAACTTCACTTGGAAGTTCGTTTAATCATTTACTATAACGTGAAAGCGGTACCTACTATTAACAGTTGATTCATAACCTTAGAATTTTAAGTATAAAGAATGCCTAAAAATTAACAAAATTACCCAAATAAAAGTTTCAAAAAAAGTTTATATAATATCAAAATCTTACAAATTTTATCAATAATTTGTATGAATTATATCGCAACAATATTAACGTAATGTTATGGACCTAACTGTGGACCCAGCCAGTTGGTACCTATCCTACAGTTTGAGAACACATGTCGCCGACCGCGCCCAGCGCGTTCATGGCATCGCATGAAGGACTTTTTTTTTAGGATTTACACCCGGCCCCCCCACAAAAATGTTATGTTGTGGTGTACCTGTTCAACTCTATGATTTTGAAGTATCAATACTCATTTGTTACTTTTTCGAAAACATTCAAAACGCGCTGAGCACGTTGTTGGCATCCTAAAGTATATATACGAAAACGCGCCACGCGCATTGCTGGCGTTAAACGTGTCAAGTAAGTAACTACTATAACACAACAAATATGACGCATGCTCACATTTTTGCATAAAAATTAAAGAATGGATAAGTATCAAGTAAAGAGCTTTATAAGTAGGCTGATGGTTTCATGGGTTTTAAACAATGGGGTTTATACTTGTATGAAGTTAATATTTCATAAATAAGTTACCTACAACGTAGCATCCACCGTACTTTTAATTCTTGCGGAGCTTGTTTGATGGATCTCTAGATTCCCCAGAATTCGCAGTTCTAGCGCAGCATCTCACCTTCTTACTGTTAATTTGTTTATAACAATGGTTTTGGGTTACTGAGGATTCGAAGGGCGATATAATCGTTAGAACTGTTAGTTTAGGCTTGTTTAGGATATATAACTCAGTGGATTCTAGCTTGTCGAACTATGCGCAGTTAGCATCTCATTTTATCAAACTGCATTTTGATTGGTAAAATCAACGCAACTATTGTTGCCTAGGTAGAGTGTTAAGACATGTAAAAGTTTATTGTGGAATAAAATAATCGCGAATTGCATGAAACCTCCTTGCTCACAATTCTTTTGAAGGACTAAATTATAATTTTTACCAGTAGGTATTGCGAGACAGTGTCATGGTGCGTCTTCACATCACTGTTCGGTGTTCACATTATTTTTCACCTTCGTTTGCTTATGTTCGTGTTGAAGTCCGAATAATAAAAACACACCATCCACACATCGTCACGAACAGCGAATAAGCCGAATACTCATGAACGCAAATATGACCGTGTTTTTAACCTATTTCATGTCAATATCATGCCTGTATGTGTAATATACATTATTCTTAAAATCCCCATTAATTTTGGTTCACGCAAAAAATCCCATCACAAGGTCATTTGTCTATTCCATTTTCTAGCAAGCTTAAAAATTATTTGTTGCGTATAGCAGTATTTTAAGACAAATTCATTTCATTAACTCTAGAAGCAAATATTTTTGATAAAAGTTTTGAATCACAAAAACACCAACCTTATGGTCACCCTATTCTATAAGACTTGGTCTGTAGCTTAAAGTACCACTTACTATGTAGAATTATTTTATCTTATCAATCGAGTACCTAGTTAGGTTATCAAACAAGATCATCATGTGTATTTCAGAAACATACATTGTACATTTAATGCAAACACGCTTATTGGTTCTTAATCGTAGTTTATAAAAAAAAATTACGCTAATTTCACACGTACTTTAAGAAATTTTCTAAATGGTCGCCTCCTAATTCATAACACAATACGCGACTCCGGTTGTCTTTGACTCTCTTAAGTACGAATTCGTCGGCCCTTACTTCGTCAAAAGCGACTATAATTTTAAGACGCAGCTCTGCCATTGTGTCTGATACCTGCTCATACCTATATCTTGATTTCACTCCAAAGGTAAAAGTCCAAAGGCGTTAGTCCAAGTCAGGACTAAGCGGTGGCCATTGTATTGGTCCATGTCGGCCTATCCAGCGTTCAGGGTTTTTATTATTCAAGTAATCACGGACTCCACGATGAAAATGAGCTGGAGCATTCTTTCTAGCAATCCTGGGAGGATATGACATAGGAAATGGAGATAAATCGGCCCATTCCGAAGCCCTTCAATTAAGTGAGGCCCAACCAGTGTATTATTGACGATACCCGTCCAAACATTCACACTGAACCTCAGCTGATATGCATTCTTTCGCACAACGTGTGGGTTTCGTTTGCTCCATTAATGTTCATTGTGCTGGTTGAAAAGTCCGATCCTAGTAAATGTCGCTTCTTCGGGCCAAAGGATGTTTGAATCTTGGTTGTGCAACAGCCACCCACAAAATTCAACCGTTCTCGCGTTATCTGCTAACACAAGATCCTACATCAGCTGAAAATGAAACAGAAGTTGGCCAGACATATTAAGCAAACGCCATACGTACATTTGGTTTACATGAAAGCGTCTGGCACCTTCTCTTGTGCTCGCTTGTGGTTTCCTGTTAAAGAAGTTCCGTACCCGTCTGTTCAGGAATTCCGGACGAATAGTTGGCCTTCCTCTTGCCTATGCGTGAGGTGGGATAGTAAACTGTCCATAGTCGAGGAGGTTTTGAACCATGCCACGAATAAGGTTGTACATCGGCACTGGTGACTCGGGGTAACGCTCTTGAAATGCTTCTCGTATTTGCTCTGTACTATTCGTTTGAGCGTAAATCTTACCATATCGAAACGTTCAATAAAAGTGTAGGGACATGCAGCCGGCATTTTTAAACGCGAATGGATATTATTTTTTAATTTAAATTCGTAGCGTAATGTTAACACTTTTGAATTTGTAATTGGCTATTTAATCTTTTGTTCACCGTTCTTACCAGCAAATACAAAAGGGTTGAATGATTAATCTTATTAACATGCTGTGGGTCTATGACAGTTTAACGTAGCAATTAGGGTGACCATGAGACTCAGTAAATTTGAAAAATTTTTTTGTTTAAATTAACGAATCATCATCATATGCATATTTTTGCCTGTTGTCATGTCCACCTGTTTAAACTAAAGTTAAACAGTAAGAAACACATATTTCTGTTTACGACTTATGTTTCATCGGGTTTATTTGATTTTTACCGATTTGTTGTGCTGTTGTGTTGTTGTGAAGTTGTGCCGATTTGTGCTGGCCTGAATAAGTGGGTAGTGCCCAGTGAGGTGATAAATACATGGAGTAGTCGTAATGTCCTTAATAAATAAGTAGTTATATATTGAATCATAGAAAGGGGAAGAACTTGGTTGTCTCCCTCTACTTATTAAAAAATGCTAATAAAAGAAAGAGATAGTACTATTTTTGAATGTTGTTACTAAAATATCAATCGGGTCGTGACGTCATAGCAAGTGGCTAGGGTGCCCTAAATCGCCATTTATTGATACTTTTCTGTCAAATAAAGCTGTCAAAAGTGATGTTCCGGAGCTTTGATTATTTAACCAAATATCGATGATCATAATTAAAATGTTTTTAATTTTTCATACGATCGATGCAAATGATAACAGGCGCTTACGCAGTAAACCATATCGAAACGGTATTTGCTTTGCTTGCCGTTGTGCGTGAATTTTTGAACTAAAAAGGCGTGAAGAAAGAGGGAATTAAGTTTGCTTAGAATTGTTAATTTTGTTATTAAATGGGCAGGTAGTTGTTTGTCTATTTATGTCTCGTAATCATTGAAGACAAGCCAGACTTTAATTGATTGAACCGAAAACTTTGATGCTTGACCTTGAATAACTTTTTAAGCGAACATGGGATCTTTCGGTGTAATATTTATAATAGTGTACCCCAGGTCTGTACCAAAGGGCAGCATGATGGTAATTAATGCAAACTGACTACTATTTTTCTGGCTAATTTGACGGGACTATATAAGGACTTACGAAAATAAACTGTGTAGTTCTTTATTTTTTATATTAAAAGAATTATAATGAAAGTAAATAAACTATAAACTATGATTATTTCATTTACGTCAATCTCTTATAGAAGTTCATTTTTCAATATTATATTTCAAGTTCAATATTTAGTTCTAAAATATCGATAGTAGATTCGATACTCGTTGTGCAACCCTAAAAATGGACGCCATTTTACGTTATTTTCAAAGTTTAGGTATGCACGTTTTTTTTTGTACTTAGGGCTTGTCCATTGGTTGAGGTCAATGGTAGCGCCTGAGGTTTGGATTTACGATTTACGAATCATGTGTCAGTTTTGACAGGCCGCTCACAGGGACCATGCTCCGTAGCTTGGGCACTGTGAGCGGGAAGATGGCGCGTTTCGATGACGTATCGATATCGCTGTGAGCGCGCTCACGGGCAATCGGAACGGGTATATGAGTGCTGTAAGCGCTGTAATCGGCAAACGGAACGCAGCATTTGTTGATGTTTTTATTAGTCGATTAAAGATTTTAGAAGCTTGCTTATTAATTTTCTTTTGTAATAATATAAAAAAATGGCTCCTGCTTCATTCAGGGTCAAAGATCTTAATGAAATTGTAGGACGCAGCAAAGGAACGCAAACGGAACGCAGCAAAGGTAAATGTCAATGTCATAATGATAACAGCTATCAATACAATACAAAGTACACTTGCACTGGTGATTTAGTTCGTTTCGTTTCGTATAACTTAATGACTGGCCTTTGTTCCAATAAATGATACGCCAATTAAAATTCCTATCCTTTTTGTTTACTTGTGTTTAAGACCTAGAAACTGAGAGTATTGTTATCTTTATATTACACAATTTCCTGTCGATTGTTGAAGACATCGTAGATTCTGCTCAAATTGTGTTAATATGTAAGTAATTTATTATTTCTATTGAACGAAGTTACTATTTTATTCCCAATTTACATAATCTAGGATCAATTTCCTCTTTTTTTGTATTGTTTCTTAGTAATTGGCCTTGCAAATTATTTGAGAGCAGTCATTATTTTTCAGTCTTTCTTCTCGAATCATGAGTGAGCGCCCACAGCCTCTAAAAGCCGTAAACCGTCTCTTCGAAGGCAAGGAACCATGGCAGATAGTTACTATGACAGCATCATCAGTCCTGGCACTGGTGTGGGCTCATAGTCTTTACAATGGAAGGGAAAGTAAGTTAATTAGTCACTTAAGATTCAGCCTTCGAACTTTTTTCTTTTGAGGCAATATTGATTACTGTTATTCATATATAATCATCAATTCTTTTTTGAAGGGAGAGAAATACATTTTTTGTTATGTTGCTGCGCTTGCTTAACATACAATTTTTAATGGAAGGTTCTACAAAGAAGTGTCATAATATAGTAATTTATAAATGAATAGCAATACATTAGAATTTACACTTAAATAAAAAGTCTAATTTTGTTATTCAAATTGGGGAATTTTGAAGCAGACTGTGTAAAAGTTATACAATCACCTTGTTAACATCCATGGCTACATAAACTTACAAAACTTCTGTCTTTGTAAAAATAGTGTATTCAAATTCAAATATTTATTTCTCAAATTTGACAATTACTTGTTCTTATTGACGTCAAATAAAACATGACTCTACCACCAGTTCAGAAAAACCTTTGTGAAGATGAACTGGCACAAAACTTCATGGGTATATATTTTTTTCAAAATAAATTTTCAGAGTCTCTTTATGTCTATACAAAATTATTCTCATCTGTATCTGTTAGTTCGGCAAGTCTCCCTCCCCCAACTATCCAAACAATAAACACCCTCAAATGGCACCCTTTCACAAGTTAACGCGGGATCCAGCTATCAGCCTCCTCAACTGTATTAGAGAGAAGTGAGCGACCCATCACCAGACGCCACCCTAAGAGGACGTACTTTAGTGACAATGACATTTTAGATATTCATGCATCATTTTATTAGTCATTCATATGCTTAAACTAACAATGAAACACCATCTTTGCACCTTTGGAAATGCCGTTTTTGCCTGAACATTGCTTATTGTCACAGGGGTGTTTATCAAAATTACTTTGGATGTTCCTCTTTACCCGATGAGAAGTACATTTACATAGCGTGTTAGGAATATGTCTGTCTAAAACCTAAATTATATCATATAAATCATTTTATAATAGGCTATAAATTACATCAAAAAACCACACTAATTATTAATTTCTTTACTCATGCTTGTGACTATTTAGGAAAATATAAATTATACTGTAACATACATCAAACAATGATTACTATTCAATAAGTTCAACTTTTTGTCTTCTTATTTCTTAGGGACTTTTATTACAGTCTGACCAAAAGGTCAGATAACGTCATATTTAATTATAAAACATGAATCCTATCAGTAATCACTGGGCATTTAATCTTATTTTCATTACTTGCGTAATAATTTGTAATCTGCAGGTATTTGGAAATCTATAATTAATTGATAAGGTTATGCTAGTATGTAGTTCACATTACCTTTTATGTTTTTTTTTCACTTAGTCATAGCCGGCAAAAGAGCATGAGATCCTCCTGATGGTAAGTAATATCCCACCTACGGAAATCTTTAATCATAGGTATTTTGATTGGTCATGTTGATGTTTATAGATTTACCCATTAAAGAAGCGTTGCCGACCGTAGAAGTTGGAATTGCCTTTGTTGCAGTAATTTTACTGACTGTTCCTTGGGTTGAAGTCTGGCGATTGAGCAGAACTAGCTTTGTCAAAACTGCGTGTTACGACTCTAGTCATGTGTGGACTTGCATTGTCGTGCATTAATTGACACGATTTACCCAACCGGCCGCGCCAAGGGATGATTACGTCTGAAGCAATCCTCGCCACGTTAATCTAAGCATTAAGGTTGCCCCTGATCCACACGAGTTCTTCCACCGATCCAAATACCATATCATTATTGTTTTGTCACCATACGGTTGAACTTCCTGACAAAATCTTAAACGTTGATGACGTCCAGAGGTCATTCTGAAACGAGATTCATCGGCAAAGCACACACAACGCTAGTCTTTTTCCTCCCAATCTCTGTGTGCACGAGCTTATTTTAAATGGGCCTACTATTGCAGAGTGTTATCAGGTAGGATTCTGGGAGCCTCGACACCAACATCATGGCGGTCATGGTACGATTCCGTCGAGCAGTATTATATGTACTGATCCTGTATGAGAGTGGCAATGCGAGATCGTCCTCCATGTCGCTCGGCCACGCTGCCCGTGATGCGAGACCTGGAGGCGGCTATGTGTAGTGCCAAGAGCAATATATGTCTGGAGCCAGCTTCTAACATTTCGACGGCTCTCATCATCTCGGGTTAAATGACGTCGTCGCTCTATATCACTGTATTTTTTTACAGTTTCGATGTAGAAATTGTAATGATTTTATAGAAATGTCATGACACAGTTTTATAGAAATACTTACTTACTGACAGATGATTTTCTCTTTATAATCGAAATTTAAACAAATTTCTTTATTCAAATAGTGAAATTCACTAAATATAAACAATAGCGATCGAAAAAAGTATGTATAATAAACCTAACTTAAAATACTCTAAAACGTACTTGATACCTAGACACTTTTGACGTGTGTATAAATTATTTACAATAAGCAAAACAACAAAGACAAGCTGAAATATAAACACAATTTTAAGATAGGTACATACACACATAACATAGGACAAGAATATTCAAAATAACTTTTAAAAAAATGTGTAAAATAATGAGTTACAAAAAAAAAAACAAAACACGCATACAATTTGAACACATACAAAAAACAAATACGCACACGGAATAATACAAAAGAGTTAACAAAAACATTGTTTTTAATATTTACAATACCTGAACACCCGTTCAGTCGTCCAAGAAAGTGTTCTACCACTATTGATAAAACTTAATGTGTAACCGAAATAGCTGTAAGGTTGAGTCTATAACTGTCATAATATTGCTAAAAATCAACTGGAAAAAGGAAAATCAACTGATCAAATTGTTGTTTTGTGACATGGAAATTAACTTCACCCGAAATGTGGTAGTTAGACAATGGGCTACGACTGACCAATAATGTTGCGACATAATTTGCAACGATACTATTTCATCGCTACGTTCATTTTTATTTCATTAGTACGAAGAATTAAAAAACCGCTGTGTTACTAGTCCGAAATATGGTATTCCGAATTTTAATTTTTCGAAAATTCAATACTGACATTCAGATTTTGTATCATAAACGGGTATACATTGAAATTATAATCTAAATCTCCTGTGACACAAATTAAAATTAATAAGGCACATTTTGAAATTATACAAATTAGGCGCGACGACCAGCGAAGCGAGGAGGAGCAGTTAGTCTCTATTAGAGGTATATTAGGCTCAAATATTCGTATTCCTATTATCGAATATAACGCTTTACCAATATTAGGTTATCAAGCCTATTATTTGGTAATAGTCTGGTAATAGTCAAATAATAGGGTTAGTTTTCCGTCCGATGTTGTTCTAATAATACGCTATATTCATTTGACCATATTTGTTTGCGTGTATATTAGTTATACGAGAGATAGTTATATATGAGAATCGCATATTTTAGACTTATATTATAAATTCGAAAGTTTGCTTATTTATTCGTTTTTATGTACTGTTTGGCAGATTTGATTTTAATGTTTGGTATGGTATTGGATTTCTTGGATTAGGCCTCGGATTAACTCATACGCTACTTTTTAACCCGACAAAATAATGTGTTAATATAGCTAGCTACTCTTAATATTGATTAAGAGTAGTGATTAAATTTACCTTCATACTTTAACAGGCATTAACATTAAACACGTCTAACTAAATTAAATGAACTTTCGTAAAAATTAGGCATTATTCTTTTACTCAGATTATTATAAAACTATTGCGTATTTTTTTTACATGTTTTTTTTACATTGATGTCGATTACGTGCTGTCTGTCTGCTTATCCATGAAACTTCCATACAAAACGCGAAGTGTATGCAACGCGTACATAATGTTCGATCGAATACGTCCTTGGTACACTACCGCGTAGCGCTGCGCGGCCCGGCGAAGAGCGCGAGCGATGGATAACAATAGGGATGCCACCTTTTTATTTTGCAGTTAAAGTACATTAGTTATTATAGGGCAGAAAAAAAAGTATATAGTGTCAAAATAAAGTACAATTTATTTTTCTTTATTATTATGTTTGAAAACATATTTTTTATTGCTTTTTGCAGTTTGTATCAAATTAATATCTTTACTAAACAATTGCACAGCATCTTTACAGTCTATATTTAAATTAAAGTAAATAAGTAATTCATTTTTATTCTATTTTATCAAATTCAGAGACGCTTTATTTCTTTCGTCTCGCCATTTGCTATCAGCATTCACAGAAAAAACTCTTTCTGTGAATGCTGATGTGGCGGGTATAGACAATAAAAATGAAATAACTTTATACAAGTTTAAAAAATTGTCATCACTCTTATTAAATGTTTGCTGCCATTTTTGTGCAGTTGATAGTTCTGCAAAACCCTTAGAAGTACATATTTGATATAGAGTTGGTTAAATATATCGATTTCCCCGTAAAGATCATCCATATTTAGATTAAGTTTTTGCAGATTTAAATTTTCAATTATGTTAACAATTTTATCAAATTCTAAATTGCTCTTCAAATTAATATTACCAAGGGTAAATAACCAGTTCGAGTTATTGATATCAAACCATTTATTCAGGTAATCTAGGGCTTTGTCAATAAATAATAAAAATTCCTGTGAATTTTCTTAGCAAGTTCCGGTAAAGATAACAGTTTAATTTTTTTGCCTGTTTCATAGCCAGAAAAAGAGATCTTGTTTTCTTTGTGTTAACCCATTTAAAGCCAAATGAAAATCACTGAAGAAATTTCTTAAATTCTTTTATTATTAGACAATTTAGAGGTAAAGTAATACATGAAACTTAAAAAATCAACAATGTTTTTACAACTTAACAAAACAAACTTAAAAAATAAAAAAAAAAAATGTTTTTTTTTCAGTAAGTTACAGGGGTGTTCCCAAATTGGCACAATGGCTTCTTATGTGTGATATTTAGTAAATCATGACTTTTCTATGCAAAGTGTTTATTTGCATGTTTTACAACCCCAGCGGCCCGTAATATGGCAAATACAACACCTCACTCGTGTAGGCAGCTTCTCAGGAACGTGATCAACGCCATCTAATCGCAACCCTTCAATATTAGATGATGAAGGACGAGGTACATTTCTTGGAAGAGATTGTCTTAGGTAATATCTGGCAACGCTTCTTCTAAAAAGAAGTTGATCTATCGGTTCTTCTTTGGCGATCACTTGCAGTCTCCATGCATTTGCCATAGCCATGTCAATCATATATGTGAATAGTACCCACCACCATTTCTTGCCGTGAATGCTAATCCTGTGTAACGATATAGACTGATCCAACTCATCCACACCACCCATACTTTTATTGTAATTTTGAAAGGCACGTGGAATATTTACATCAACCTTTTCTTTTTTTTCTGAACACCATCTTTTTACAGTGCCCAAAGGTTCATAAGAATCATGATTTGTTGCTATTGTGCAAACAGATAGTAGTATCTTTCCAACGTATCAACATAATCTCATTATTTTTGTCAAATCTGTAATCAATCTCTGCCCTTGGTTTCTTCTTCATTTCCTTTTTATTTACCAAAGGACACTTTTTAGTGCGGTTATCACGGATCGTTCCAGTGGCTCGGTACCCTAGTTGGCGCAAATCGTATAAGAGATCAAAGGTGGTAAAAAAATTATCAAAAAAGATTTTATGGTTCGCTGGATTTATAGATAGTTTATTTAGTAACATTTTGACAACTCTGGCTCCTAGTGGTTCAGATGATGCAGTTGCTGATTTACCACAGTGTAGATCGAAGCTATAGCAATATCCAGTAGAACTGGCTGCCACCCAGTTGTTATAACCGTATCTTATAGGTTTGCCTCGAATAAATTGCTTCGCTGGGTGGTGACCGAAATATTTAACCATCGACTCATCTATTGATCAGTTTTACATAGTTTTCTAACTTTGAACATTTTGTCAATCGTATTAGGCGCATCATTGTTATCAATGAGATGCAAATTTCTCTTGATTTCTCGGTATCTGTTACGAGTCATTGCTTTTGACACCACATCCACTCCGATATCCTCATCTAATGACCAATACATATGTTCACGTGGCAGCTTATGATAACCCGTAAGAATTAGTATACCGAAAACATTTTTTAGTTCCGTAGCAGTAATGCAAAAATTATGACGGTTATTTTGGTTTGCATACAAGTTGCTGAAGTCAACAATCATCGAGTATACTTCCTCATCAAATATTTTTTCAAATATTTGAATAGGTGTCAAATCCCTCAACTCTTGTTTGACAAGAGATTCATTCTCTAATAAGCTGTCAGTTTGTATACAGTTAGTAGTATACGTCGGTGAACATTTTCGCCATGATGGTGCATTGAATGTACGTTGTTGAGAAGGCAACCCTGCTTGGGTAAAACTAAGTCGTTGTCTTTTAGCAGCCAAAGGTTCATCATCACTGCTATCTTCAGAAGAAGAATGGATACCTATTCCACGCACAAATACCTCAATGTTGCCAGGGACGTCGTTAGGTAAACAGCTAGGCGCAATGTCATCGTCACCCTCTTCTTCATCGGTAACAACGCTTGGTTCAGGTGGAATAATTGTTAAATCGTATTCTAAATCATCCCCACTATCTTCAGCTAAGGCGGTTACAGCTTCTTCTAAACCTTTAAAGTTATTGCTGCTACTAAAATATTGCTTGCGACTCATTCTGATTCTGTAAACAAGAAAATCTATTTAGTACACTTGTAGCCGCTGTGCCAATATTGGCACATCTATGTTTAGGTAATTATAATTTCTTACATTGGTAAACTAGCTATATTCAAGTACTTGTTTGTGCTAAGTAATTTAGTTATCTGGTGCTATCATAAAGAATACTAAAGAAATCAACTACAAATGTTATCAAATAATAAAGAGAATAAACTTACTTCTGCTGTCGTAACAATAAAGAAAATTAACACTTAAAAAAACTAATATTTTTAAATAAATACTCAGTCACTTGCTGTCACGCCTCACAAACACAATCTTAACTGCACAAAGAAAAAATAAGTGGGTAGTTACAATTTTGTTTTTTTGAATACACCCGCATTTTATAACTGTTCCCAAATTGGCACACCGGTCAAGAATGGGTTAATCCATCTGTAAGACTAACTATGATCCCATAAATATCTAAACTTGTTATGCAGTTGCCTTCTAAACATTTAACAGCTTTATTGAATAAATTTAATAAGTGACTACAAAAATGCAAATAAATTTCAATCATATCATTCTCAGTTTCATTAAGCATTAATACATTTTGTAAAACCATTGGACAGTGGTCTAAACTTAAAAAGTAGCTTCTAATAGGTAACCAATTTAGTAATAATATATCAACGCATGGCAAAAGAGAGAGCCATCTTGTTCCCACATGGCGTTTTATTTCGTGAAAGTCTCCATCTACTGATGCTACAAATGTTTTCAGCTCCTCTCTCCTTACAGCAGAAGGTGAGAAATGAGCATAAAGTTTTAAAATTACCTTACGCAATTATGCACTGTATGTGCATGACAATTGCCTTTAATCAAATCTGGTACTAAATTTTTCATATTTGTGAATAAAGAATGATTGACACCAAAATTAGCATTTGTATTATCAGCACTTATCCCAGATGCATTATGAAAAGATAATTTGTATTGCTCTAATGACTTTTGAATTGCTTCAAACATACCATCAGCAGATTCTTTACTATTTTCATAAAAATGTAATAATTTATTTTGAACGCCATTTTTAGCTGTAAAATATTGTATAACTAATGGAAAGAGTTTTATATATTTTTTTGTTAGAAGCATCTGTTTGTAAGCAGTAAAACAAATTATCTCTGTTAAGAGCATCTATTACATTTTGTAAAGAATATGGGCCCAACACCTCTGTAACTAGTGCTTCCATTTTGTTCTAGCTAGGTGAATTGCTGTAGCTGTAGCTGAATTTACATAAACAATTTTATTCAATTTTATAGTACAATCCATACTATTGTAGGACAAATTATGTTTTACAGTGTGATATGTTAAGGCTAACTCAGATGCAACAACATTTTCTTTATCACTGCATCGAGACAATGTGGAAGCAGAAGAAGAGTCAAGGAATTTCTCAAGTAGTCCAGATGTTCTCCTCATTTCTAATTTTGTATTGTGTTTTTTTGTTTGCAGGTGTTGTTTAACCTGAAAATAATAAGAATAATCCCATTACCTTACCCATCATCTCCAGTCACCATCAACCAATTATACTTCCAAAGTTATTAGGAAAAACTGCATATTTATTTAAAATAAAATGAAATCATTTTAAGGCAAAGCATAGTTTAGTTTGAATATTCAAGCAACACACGTGCACACACAGAAAAAATAAAATCGTTCTTCTTACTTGTCCTATTCTTGCTGAAGCAATCGAAAATGTAATTCCACACAATTTGCATTTTCCAGTATATTCGTTTTGTGGATCAATAATTAACCTCTCACCATGTTCGATTTCCCACTGGCTTTTGTATTTCTGCAATCGCTTATTCTTCTTTTTTGTCGTATCATTTTTTTAAAAAATTTTTTTGGTGTAATATTATATATTCAGTATCTATTTGATCTGTTTCACTATCGAAATTACGTTTTTTAGGCGTATGTGGAGTATTCTTGTCATGACTTTAGCATAAATCTATAAAACGTTTGTTGTGTAGGAGTAAGCCCCGACCTACTACTTTAGGAGCCCAGAACATTAAAATGCGAGAGTAAAAAATGAATTATTTATTCACGACAATCGCAACTAAAGGTGCGGAACTTACTAATACATCGATAAAAATGTCGCGTCAGTACAAAATATTATGTAGGAGGCTCCCTACACTTTAGTTAGTTAGTTAGTTAAATAGTACTCTTATTGCACTCAAACCGCTTCGCCCAAATCAAGAAATTGTGCAATGACACTGACGAGAGGTAAAGAACGTTAGTTTGCATTGTTAAAAACGAGTGCTTAATTGATGTGGCGCTGGCGAGTGGCGATATCGATTCAGCACCAATCGATTAATTTCGTTTAACGAAAAAATACTAACGACTAAACTTTTCAAAATCCCAAAGATATCAAATCATGAGAAATAAAGTATTTTCTTGTACTTTATTGTTCTTATAAAGTATAGAGTACAATTACCTGAAATAACGTACAATACTTTATTATAAAGTACGGGTGGCAACCCTAGATAACACCCAAGTTTGGCAACATCGCATATTACCCGATAATAGTCAAATAATAGCGAGCCGATTTAGTATCCGAATCAAACTAATATAGGTGTTATAGTATTTTCGCGATATCTGAACGCATTGCAATGCATCTGTTGCCAGTTTAATACACGATTCGTAACGAATAATCGATATACAGTGATGCATTAGATTTTATAGGTACTTATCAATAATATAGTTTCAATAGAGCGATATCAAATAAATAGTTTTAGTAACAGTAAGAGGCAATATTGGATTTTCGATATTCTTGCTATATAATATGATTCGTATTAGTATTATTTATATTCGTAAAGGTTCGTAAGGAGTTTTTACTGTCCTTGAAACTCTATTATAATCGTATGGAATAAAGATTGCGTGCTTTTGTTTTGATTGTTCACTTAAAGTTCATAGAAACTGCGACATGGATACGCCTGCATGAAAAAGACGGCGCGAGCGAGCGCGTTGATGATGACGTATTTTTATTATCGAATATAACGCTTTACCAATATAAGGTTATCGTGCCTATTATTCGGTAACAGTCAAATAATAGGGATAGTTTTCCGTCCGATGTTGTTATTATAATACGCAATATTCATTAAATCTTTATTAGTTTGATTGTATATTAGTTAAACGAGTGTAAGAGAATCGCATACTTATATTAGAATTATATTATAATATGCGAAAGTTTGCTTATTTATTAGTTTTTATGTAGGTATTGTTCAACTGTTTTGCAGGCTCAAACTGCTGAACCGATTTTAATGTTTGGTATGGTACTGGATTTCTTGGATTAGGTCTCAGATTACGAAAAGTACATAGGTACGCTACTTTTCAACCCGAAAAAGTAATGTATTAATAAAGCTAGCGAGATATAATATTGATTAAGGGTAGTGATTAAATTTGCCTTCATACTTTAACAGGCATTAACATTAAACACGTCTAACTAAACTAAATGAACATAAAATCTATCTAAAAAATTAGGCGTTATTACTATTACTCAGATTATTATCAAAATATTGCGCATTTTTAACAATTTTTATTTAATCGATGTCGATTACATGCTGTCACTCTGCTTATCCATGAAACTTCCATACAAAACGCGAAGTGTATGCTACGCATAGATAATGTTCGATCGAATACGTCCTTGGTACACTACCGCGTAGCACTGCGCGGCCCGGCGAAGAGTGCGAGCGATGGATAACACGCAAGTTTAGCAACGTCGCATTCTCCTGTGACGCGACGAACGTCACTCACTATTATTTGACTATTATAGAATAACCTAATATCATAACGTTCATATTACCTAATATGTGATTTGGTCCGTGTAACTATTACGTATAACTATTACGAATATATTAGTCACACCTCTAGTCTCTATGTAGGTAATTTATTTATTTATTATTAAGGTAAACACACAGGTATCAATCATGAAAATTACAAAAATGTATAAGTATTAAAATATAGATTTCAGCCAGATTGGTATCCAGCAATTGTGTATACACAGCATTACATACATTAAGTGAGTAAACATAAGCAACTGCCAAACAGTACATTATTCTAAATCAATTTAAACCATTAAGTACACAATTGATAGTTCTAAACATTAACAACAATAACAAATATAACTATACATGATTTTATAATGAATTGAAAAGTATATAGTATTGTATAGTATAGTATATAGACGCAATAGGCTCAATCGAGGATACGTTTAATTTGATTCCTGAAAGTTGCGTAGCGACAACAAAAACCACCCAACTCCCTCGCGGTCACCACTAGGTCGTTGTATAACCTGCACATTCTTACTATTGGGTTAAAAAATGCGCAAACAAAAAGATACGCAACAATAATCTAGTGCTAAAGTTAAGTCATGAAAGAAGTTTAGATGAGTCAAGCTTCCAGTGAATCAGCTTGTGTAAATGCAACAGATCCTGGTGCTGGCGACGAGTTTTCAGGGATGTGATTTTAAAATGTCGCAGTCTTTCACAATAAGAAGGTAACTTGCGGGCCAGACCGCACCTGTAGCAAAGTATCTTAAGGCACTTTTTTGTACACGTTCTAAATGAGAAGAATGTGCTTCATAATATGGGGACCAGATGATGGACGCGTATTCGACGACATTCCTCACCAATGTGTAATAGAGGTACAGGAAGCTAGTGTGGTGACTAAAATGCTTGGTTGTTCTTGATATGAAACCAAGGGTTTGGAAAGCAGCGCAAGCATAATGCAGCGCGAACCGAGCGAGCGCAGCGCGCGTGCCGCGGCAACGCCCAGCGAAGCGCCAAAAAGGGATTTGCATTTCAGTACATAAACTACATACCTCAAAAATAACTGAGTACAAAAAACTAAATTAACTTTTTCATTTCCAGCTGACTACTTGAATGCTCGAACGTATAAATTGATGTGCTCATGCAGTTTTACAAGGCGTTTGTTATTGCAACTAATATTATTCGGAATTTTGATATTGCGGATTATTAATAATTCGGATATTTTATGTTCAGTATTTTCAAATTCGGCATATTGATTTTCGTAATTATAAACGTTCAAAATTTTGAAGTTTCGAAAAAGAAAAATTCGGAATTATGAAAAATGGAATTTTCAATTTCGGAATTATGAACCATTCGGTGTTATAAAATTCAGAATTTTGAAATATCGTTATTATGACTATCGGAATTAAGTTTTTTGTATTTATGTAGTGTACCCCTACATGATAGATCACTCGGTTAAATATAAGAATTGAAATAATCATAAGATGAATAAATTATAAGATATATGTATATAATGTAAAATAAAATACATACAAATCGCTACAAATAATTCTGCCACTAAATGGGGTGTATTGTTCTTTTAATCAGTATTTTTTTTAAATTAATTTTTTCGTATGTGAGGTTAGATATTATTCCAACATTTAGTGAACATTTTTTGATATAATCGAAAACTCCTTCGAAACAATGCAGTTCTGTGCTTAGGAATGTGTTAGGATGTTACCACACCAAGTGTATAGATCGCTTCAAATAGAAGGGATGCTAGGTAAACTAAAGTAAAGAGGTAAAGTTCCTGTCGTTCTCTCATACGCAATATGTTAGATTTATTTCGGTTAGCTAGACATGGATTTGAGGTAATCGAGTAACCCGAGCTTGCGAGCTTCATGTACTCTTCCAACATTTGTACCTAATCAGGTGATGTTAGGTGGACGAGCTTTCTAAATTTTATGTGCGTTATTTTGGAACCAAAAAGCACTTATAAGGATTTTAAAAGCTTTAAAACCAAGCATTTTCGGGCAGACCGTTAGGCACGTGAAAGATCCAGAAAGATCAAAAAGATTGTTGTATTGTTGTTACATTGGCATGAGTGAGTCCTCTGTGAGTCATCTGCGTATAAATGATAGAGGCCTTTGATTTAATCAAAGGTAGTGGCTATATCAAATACAATCAAGTAAATCCGGGGTGTATACGATGAACAGTGGGGGCAACTTTTTGGCTGTTATTTTTAAGTAACTACCGAACTATACCACCTAACCATAAAACTATAGTTTGGATAATTTAAAATTATTATTTATTGTTGAAGAAATGCAAAAATAGTTATGTGCAACAAAACTGCTAGTTTATTACGAGTTAATTTATTGCTGTTTATTTGTACATTTACTTTATTTACTCACATATAATTTTAATACCCAGGTGTAACAAACCGTATGCGCAAAGAGTTCTTCCGATGGCTGCGTCACGTGCCGCTAGTCAGGAGGAAAATCGAAGAGAAAATGGCTGAAATAAACGCAGGTTTTAGAAGAGATATAGAGAAGAGACTTGCAGGAGTTCATATCAGAAGAGAGTTGCCACAGAATGGTTTGACTGCTGAACAGATTTCTGAGGAAGTTAGGGATCACGTGAGCTTGGGTAAGTGTGTTATTTTGATGATTTATTTATTTATTGACCAGGTTTATCTCTGGGTACGTATCATTGGTACGTGCATTCCTCGAGACTAGTACTTGTTTTTGATGACCCATCAAATCAAAGACAATTTATTGATGGTCTCTACTCAAACACTTATTTACAAATAGAGGATCCATTTAAAACATGTTTGTTGGTTATAACGGCGGGGTTGTACTTTAGAATTTACAAAGTTGTCCGATTGGCAAATGGAGTCATAACTATTCTCCTTTAACCCAAAAAGTCATCAAATTTGGCATTACTTAAGTGGTTTTCCTATTTTATTCTTTGTGCACAAACACAATATGTTAAAGTGTATGTACATAAAATTAGTACCCATTTCCTGCATGACTCCAATTAGAGCATACTATAGCACTTACAAAGTTTTTCTGAAGGCCCTGTTTAATTCAGACCAAATTTAATAAAGTAGTGCTAAAGTTAGTAGGTACACTGAAGATGTACTGCTGGTTCTAATGTATCTAAAGTTCTGAAACAAAAAGAAAAAAAAAAACAAATTGAGATGTCTATGTCTGTCAAATGTGTTGAATGTGAGATGCATTTGTACTGTAACTATTGAGCACATTCAAAATTGTGAGTTTTGAATGTCATTTCACTTACCGGTCGTGAGCATTAAAGTTTGATAACGAATATAATTAAGTTTTATTGGCTTACTTACAATAACACGTTTGTTTATCCTACTAACTTGATAATACTTCCAAAATACCAGGTTCATACGACTGGAAAAGCGGTCACATATCTGGGGCAATCTACCACGTGAACGAAGACATCGTCAAAGTAGCGAGCGACGCGTACGCTCTGACCGCGTACACGAATCCTTTGCACGCCGACGTGTTCCCCGGCATTAACAAGATGGAGGCTGAAATTGTGAGGATGTCCATTAACCTGTTTCACGGTGACGATGAATGCTGTGGTACGGTAAGTAGTTATTGTAGAGTATTTTTTAATTGAGATGTATTTTGTAATTGAACACGATGTTTTTCAGTAGATGGTGTCTGAAGTAGCTCTGACTTCTGAACAATTAGGTTGAAAAGTTTGAAATAAATGGAGGCATACACTTATGTAAAGTGCTCAAGTGTTGGGTTACAACTCATGACTATTTTATATTAATATAGGTATGTAGTAGTCGTACATGAATAAAAGCATGTGTTGTGCGAAAATGTGTGTATATGACATTTAGTATACGACATGACCACCTTTTAGAAAAACGATATACCAAAAGTTGTTATTAGCTTAAAATTATTAAAAGTTTGTAGAAAAAACTATCAAACAATTTACAATTGTTGTCTGACGAATTTTTACAATAGGATCTTTTAGTAAAAAATTATAAAATTACAAACTATTACTAAATCTAAATAAAAAATATATTAACACAAAACTAATTTATTTCAGGTGACAACCGGAGGAACAGAATCAATTATAATGGCATGTAAAGCCTTCCGCGATCTTGCGTACAGCAAAGGCATTACAAACCCTCAGATTGTTGTGCCCACCACAGTACATTCGGCTTTCGATAAGGCCGCCCAATATTTGGGACTTTCGGTCAAGAGTATACCTGTAGACTCCGTGACTTTTACGGTTGATGTCGAAAAGGTGAAAAGGGCTATTGGGAGAAGAACTTGTTTGGTAGGTTTTCTGAAATTAAGCCTTATTTTAAAGCATAAACCAGGGGCTGTATTTGGTAATTAATAAAATAAATATAAATAAGCTATAATAAAAAAAGTTAATAATGAATCTAATTGGACAACTAAACTGCTGCATCGATACAAAATGAAAAGGTGTTTAAGTTATCGTTTGACATATTTGAAATATAACACGAAATAATTTTTGGGTTCCAGCTTTTGATCATTCACATTGAAACCGCGACCTGGCAGTAAACTAATAACTGTATTTTTGTGGGTTGAAGGCTTTTCTTTCAAAAACTTTATAGAAAAGACTATCGTCTGCAATTTTAAGTAGATATATAGACATTTTGGCATTCAAAAATAAAAAATAAAGACGATTGGTTGAAAATGCTAATTTAAATTTTGATTCTCTGATTTACTGAATCAGAACAACTCTGTTTTGAAAATAAAAACGTTCTCACTACAAATTTAAGAAATTGTGGCAATTGGCAACATTATATACATTTAAAAGCATAAAGCGTAATGAAAAATCACGCATGTTACTTTAAATAATCTTTATGAAAAGATTGAGATGGTGAAATGATTTAATTTGCCAAATTATTACTTGGCAAATAAACTCCTCACAAATAATTGTATCGCAAACCTAGTCTTTTCCATGTGAATGTTTCAACAATAAATCGCTTACCAACTAGTACTTGTAACCAATTTTAATTAAGTCAAAAGTTTCAGTTAGTATTACGTTGTCCTCTTTATCCGAATATTTTTTTTTTGTGGCGGTTCACTCGATAGTATAATATTAATGTCAGCAAAATTTAATGAAACTTCATTTATTAATTCTTTTTTACTTAGAAATCATTTTAATTGTTAAAATATTAATTATAAAACACCTTGTGTCGTGATGTTTGTTTGAACCAAATTGAACCAAAGTCGCTTTTCGTGAAAAGCTGGAAATGGTACTTAATTTGGTCCCTGTGCTTCGCCGGGTTCTACCGCACCACGCTCGCTACGCTCGCTCGGCTCGCCCGTGTATTAATTACATACAAACCTAACCTAACCCAATTGAACCTGTATTATGACCAGGCAGAAAGCAAGCGGAGCGAAATGTAGTTTGAAAAAAAAGTTTGCTATTTGTTTAAATTATTAAATTTTGTCAAAAATAATTTTAGCAAAACGGCTGGATCCCGGTTAATATTACAAGTAACTTGTAAGAAAGATAAATAAACATTAGAAACTATAACCAATTTCAGATCGTAGGTTCTGCGCCAAACTTCCCCTACGGAACAATGGACGACATAAGGGCCCTTTCAGAGATAGCGATTGAATACGATGTTCCGTTGCACGTCGACGCGTGTCTAGGTGGCTTTATAGCTGCTTTCATGCCGGAAGCCGGACATCCGGTGCCGGACTTTGACTTCCGGCTGCCGGGAGTTGCAAGTATTAGTGCTGATACTCATAAGGTAAGTGGTAATACCAAGCGGGTGTTTGGAGTCCACAGCTGGACGTTAGGACTTTAATACTTCAAAAATCGAAATAACTTTTGTTGATTTGAATATAGTAGGTACTGTCAGAAAATTCAGTGGCTGTTCATTTTCACACCTAAATGCCTTGTAGCATCAATAAGCTTATGCCCCACCTACTTCGATTTACATTGACTCACTTTAAAAATATAACGAAGTTGGTTCTAAGTAATATTCTTCAATGTATTTAGAGGTGAATAAAAAAAAAGGCGGGGCTACTCTATAAAATACATTGACGTTATTGTTTTAGAATCATGCACTCGAAAACCAGTGGCCCTTCAATGTAAGTCGAAACATAAACAATAGGAACCGCCCCCTGGTAATGGAAGGTGGGAGAGAAGGAAGTTTCAGTTTATTTTTAATTACGAGCTAGTTGTAGTTGCAATTTGCATTTCGCCTATTGACAACGCGCGCCACTTATCATCTCGTTATCCCGTTTTTATGTTTGACCCTTGCGTTTTCTTCCATGGACTTGTTTTACTTCTGGTGATCTGGACTGTTTTATATCTGGACATTTAAGTCTTTGTGATCTGTGCGTGTAGTGATATATGGACATTGACGATGCCTCGTAATTTGTTAAGAGAGGAGAGAAATCAAATTATCGTCCTGCATAATCAAGGAAAAAATATTTCCGAGATTTCTCGTGAGCTGAACATTACGGTAAGAATTAATTTTTTATTTTTTTATTTTTTACTTTATTTTACAATCTAATATCTTCAGTTAATATTACAAATATCCGCTTACGTAAGTAACATTTCTCATAAAAAATTTAATTTTTAATTCATATTATTTATTTTTTAAATTTGTTGGTTGGTGTTTGAGTTGGTTCAATTATTGTTTCATTGATTTAGTTTGTAGTCTTGTGATGTTTCGTTGGTAGTTTTAACCTGATACACCTATTATTAACTCTTCGCAGAGTTAATAGTTGATAACTTTTTAAGTAATATCTTTATTATGATTCTTACTTGAATATCCAAAAATTATCTACTGCCATCAACCGGATTATTTTCTACGCCACATTGATATGTTATTATATTAAGTATTTATTAATTTTGTTATAATTTGTGTATCTCTATAAATGCCCGCACCCAGATGCGATTATATCTTAATTAGTCTTACAACAATACAGCAAGTTTATTTTGTTGAGTAAATGTAAATTGACATTTAAAACGTTCTTCATAGATTTATAGACATGATTTACACGTAACGAAAAAATTTGTTACGCTGATGACAGCACTGTTGAAGAGAGATATGTGTCCAATGCGCGAGCGAGTCCAAACCAGATCCAATTTCAGAGACAGTCGATGATCGAACGGGTTGATTTGACACTATGTAGGGTTTCCGATTGGGGTGAAGCTAACCTTGTCAAGTTCAACCCTTCCAAAACCCAGGCGTGTCTCTTCTCCGGTAAAAAGAGCACATTCAACTTGACGCCCACTTTCCAAGGTGTATCTGTACCGATCACAAACCATCTAGGGCTTCTAGGCATGACCATCACGTCGAAATTTAATTTCGGTCAACAGATTGAAACCATGGCACAGTCAGCTTCCAAAAAATTGGGAGTCATCGCAAAGGTCCGGCGGTACTTCAACTCCGAACAATTGCTCAACTGTGTTGTCGCTGTGTACAACAGCCCAGGTTCGATCCTGTTTGGAGTACTGCAGCCATCTTTGGCATGATTGCGCTAAGTACCATCTTGAAGCGTTGGATTCTGTCGACCGAAGGGCCCGTAGACTCATAAGTGACGACAAACTTACTTCTTCGAGACTGCAAAGTCTCGAACATCGTCGAAAAGTTGCTAGTCTATCGGTTTTTTACAGATTGCACTTTGGAGAGTGTGCAAATGCTCTTTTTCAGCTGATTGAACCTTCCCCCTTTCTCCACCGATCAACCAGACGCAGACAGAAGTTTCACCCGTTTGTGGTTAGCGTGTCGAAGAGCCGAACTAAACGGTTCGATAGCTCATTTTTGGTTCGTGTTGCCAAAGAGTGGAACGATTTGCCTGCGTCGGTTTTTCCAGACAAATATAACCCTGGAGCTTTTAAGTGTAGAGTGAATACGTACCTCTTGGACAGGCGTGTATGATCCTCGTCTTCATCGTCACTTTCCATCAGGTGAGATGGAAGACAAACGCCTGCTGATTATTAATAAAAGAAAAAAAAAACAACATGGCACAACGAAACAAGGCCGGCATTCACCATAGAAGACCGGCCAGGAAAATTATCCTCACTGAGGCCCAAAAAACTACCAGAGTATGGTTCGCACGTGAATTTCGCGATTTTGATTTTTCACACGCCATATTTTCCGATCTTCGTCACGGTCATCGGAATTTATGGCGTGTGAATAATACAATGTATGATCCTCGAAATGTGAGCCCCAATAACGAGTCGGGAAGGATTGTTGTAAACATGTGGGGGTGGATGAGTACTGACGGTCCTGGAGAATTAGCCTACATTGAAGGGAGGGCCACTGGGCTGAGCCACATAGAGTTGTTGCAGCAAGTCATGTTGCCTACAGTTCGCACGGTGTATCCTAGGCCTGAGGTCCCAGAATTTTTATTTTTTCAGGATAACTGTTCTATACATCGTGCTCGCGTAGTGTAGGACTGGCATGCGCAGCAAAGGGAAATACGAGCCGTTTCGTGGCCTTCCAGATCTGCGGATTTAAATCCCATTGAAAACTTGTGGGGTTTAATGTTACAAAGATTTTCAATTTACAAAAATTTTACAAAGATTACAAGGATTTTCGGAACGAGAGGACCAAACCAGCACTGATAACCCATTGTTACCAAGTTTGGGACTCGTTTAGAGGATCTCATTTGTGTCAAAATCAAGTAAATTCAATGCGAAGTCGATGCGATGCAGTATTCGATGCGGCAGGAGCGCTGACGCGGTATTAATTTTTAAATTAATGAAGTTGATTTATATAAATATTTGATTATACTTGAAGTTGATTTATGTAATTATTTGATTACTCGTATACTCATCAATCTGTTTTTCTGATATTTAATTTTCTTAAGTATTTGTACGTTGATTGTTTTCATTTTTAAGAGGTAATGATGTTTTTTCCATACTTTTTAGAACTAATGTTTAATTTTCGCATTGCTTTTATTTTACTTTTTATTTCAATTTTATCATTTTAAACAATATTCTTTTGTCTTTGGTTTATTTTAATTCGCTTAGAAATAAAAGTGTGTGAAGAGGCCGCATTTCTACCCTTGGTAATAAGCATTACGTTCTTGTAATGCCCATATTACACTATCGTATAAATATGATCATAGATATAGAATATGATAAGTTAATATTACATTTTCCTTGAATTTGACAGTTAAGAAATCATATTTATATGAGCAATAATATGTTCTTATGATAGTGTAAGTAATATCGGCCTAAGAGTGTACACACCAACTGTATGGCCCCAAAGTAAGCAGAGCTTGTGTTATGGATGACCATACAGCGAACTGGAGGGGAACCCAGAATAAACATACACATATAAATGTCAACCATCATGACCCGAGAACAAAGACCTGTGTTCATTAAACAAATAAATTCCCCGGCCAGGACTCGAACCTGGGACTTTCGGCATATGAGGCAAGGCTACTTACCACTACACCACTCGGTCGTCGAACGTCGATTTACATTATATATTTTTTTTTATAAAAAAAAACCTTTATTTTGTCAGTTTCTTTCTTATAAAAACATAGCTATACAGATAAATGGGATTTTGCTCTCTGTTTTTTTGTAAATTGTGATACCATTTGTTGAGACAAAAATATTGATACTTTCAAAATTCAAATATCAATTAAAATTTCAATGTTCGAAAAATTCATTTAGCTTTGTCTTATTGACGTCGATTGTAGATCATTGTTTTAAAATAAGAATGACCATGGGGCGACACGTATTTTTTGTATGGTATAAAATGTTTTCAATTACAGTTGGTCAATTCCAAGGTCGTTTTACGAAATTTGTTAAAATAAACTACCACTTTAAGTTTAAGCACGTCACTGAGAAGTTCAGAAAGTACTAGACATTATGTTAAAATAACCTCATTGTTTTGTTTTTACATACGTTGCATTTTATACGTAGTTAACATGAAGCGGTTTTTTTAACGAGTAGCTTTTATATTTTTATTCAATGTTTTTGATTGGAATAAATTATTCATATTAACTTAAATGCGGTTTTTATTTTCTGTGACCCCCCAGTATCTATCAAATAGTTCATACTTTTAAATTACATACTCTATTGTTTTACTTAAAATTATTTCCAAGCTATTCAATAATAGGTATAATTTCTGAAAAAACTCAATCTATGTTTGATTTATGTTCAAAATGAAAATCATGATTTTCTATATTTCTTTTTACTATGTAATTAAAAAGTAATTGGCGATGTTATATTAACAAAAAAATATATATATGTATATATACATATATATTTTCTCAGTATCAAAATGTAACACTCGCACGCACCACATTATCTCGCACAAATCAAGCACGAATCTAGATTCGAATCAGATTCATATTACTAAACATGACATTCTATCTCTTACGTTCTTCTAAAATGTGAACGAGTATCGAACATGTTACATAAAATAAAACAAGTTTTCGTTGGATTTTAAATAAAAGGTCTATATCAATCCGGTGACAAACTTGTTTTCTTTTATCCAAATGGATCGCGAGAACTTAGACATTATATAGGTTCATGACTATACATGAATTTATTATATACATTCTAATTTCTTTATATGTATTTATTATAGTTTAGTAGTTTTATCCAGAATTCAAGTTAAACGCATGACAATCGATAAATTGGAAATAGAACAGTTTATAAAAGCAATAGTTATTGCAATCTGCCTGTTTGGTGTGGAGGTAAGTAGCCTTACCTTCCATGCCAGAGGTCCTGGGTTCGAATCCTGGTAGGGGCAGATATATTATTATATTTGCTTTCTAGCCATGGATGTATTACGTTACGTTTATTTAAGTTTATTTCTAATATTTAAATATAAAAATATATAGATATGTGTGTTTATATATTTCTTAAGTTTATTTATCCGTTATCGAGTATCCATAACACAAGTTCTTTGATTATACTTAATTTGGGCTAAATATTGTTGTGTGATTGTTAGAAAAAAAAAACTACCTATATAAATTACATGCCTACCTTCTTTCATAAATAATACAGCGGCATAAACAATGTTTTGATTGTGTTTTTTTAGAGCTCTTTTTTGAACACCGCTAAGACTTTTTCAACACAGGAGATAACCTTGATCATTCAATATTATCTTCATGTGCGTGGCGGTTATAACTATAAACATTGTGTTATAAATAAGTTAATAAATGTTGTGGTAGGTGTCACTCTTTTTGCAATATGAAGATATTTTTAATGATATTAGGCGTAATTGAGCTGCATCTTGTTTTTTAATAAATGCTGTATTGATCACTCTTTTGTTTACCTAACTCTATCTAAAAAATGTTATTCTTAAAATGACATGATGGTTTAAATAAAAAGTAACAGATACCGCTGTAATCATCAACATTTACGTTTTTTATATTTAATTAAATTTATTTTATTTACAACATTCTTAGTTTTAAAATACTGTTGCTATCTTTAGAAAATGATTTACGTCTTATCGTAATGTTATTGTATTGAGCTCGGAAGAGAAAATAAACAACAAATTTTACTTTAACATTTCACGAAACACAGCGTTCCACCCATAAATAAGTCTTTTGTCTCTCTACCTTTACTCAACTTATTTTCAATTAAGGGAACAAAAAGGTTGTATGATCCTTTTATTGCTTTTAAAACTAAATATTTTTGTTTACGTGTGAACCAAGCCTGTTACGATCGCTACCTATACGTACATAGCTGACGCAGGATCAACACTATGAACTTTACCAAGTGAAAAACATTCGATTAGCAATTAAGCATATTTTAGTTTTCCTTATTTGTAATAGTTTTAAATGTATTCATTCTGTATTATTTATCGCAATTTTACATTATATTTTTTTACTTTACATCTTAATTATAGTTGTAATTTTAATTTAATGTAGGATACTCGAAGTTAGTTAGAGTTACCAAAAATCGGAACCCAAGGGACTAACTAGTCTATCAAGACTTTATCGAGTACCTAACAGAACAGGAAGTCTGCCGAAGGATATATAAAGACAAGGATACACGAGGAACAAATAATTGAGGACCAAGGATATTTGAGGATCTGGAAATCGATAACCAATACATATACGACAACCAGTACATTTAATTTTTCTTTCGTTTTTGCTATTCCTATTGTGTGCCTTAATCCCTTAATCAAAATTTTCCATCCCAAAGGTTCTAGTTCTAGGAAGATTGCATCGCGGCAGTCTCGTAGACAAAGGGAATCAGATTTTTATAGAGATATAAGTTCACTTGATTTAGAAAATAACCTAAGTAATAGTTTAAAAAATCGTATGACCCTGACACTATTTTTAAAGCCTTGCGGCCAGTCCCGGTTGGCCATGTTTTAATTAGATTTATTAGACTTTGTGACTTTGTGACTTGTATACTTTAGATACACCGGAAGGTGAACTAAGTAATTTGTGTCTGCTAAATGGCATATTTATAAAATAACCGGGCCAGCCGCTACTAAAATTAACTCGAATGGCATCCCGGATAGGTGGAATGGTATTCGCACTACCTTAATTAACAATTTCGCTGACGAACGCGATGGGACCGCCCTGTATAACGACCTTCGCTTAGCGACGCAAGGCACTAGCACACTGCAAGAGTTTTATGATCGTTGCCAGACGCTGTTTAGCACCATAATGACTTATATAATGCTACATGAATACCAACTACTATCGAGTCAAAACGGACTCTTTATAAAAAACTTACAATGCCGGCATTTGTACGGGGCCTTAAAAAGCCTTTGGGGTCACGCATACGGCGTATGCGACCCGAATCTATAGAGAAAGCTTTAGACTTCGTTCTGGAAGAAATTAATTTAACGTATTTACAACAGCGAAATGAGCCTTCCTTTGAGAAAAAATTTAATAGTAATTTTAATAATCTTTAATTTTTACAACCACTTAATCAGCCACCTATGCCTATAATGAGACCTTTTAACCAAAGTTCACAATCGCCCTGGCAGCGACCATCTCAACCCCAACCCGGTGGTTGGAGACCTACTTTACAACCTAATTTCAATCCACGACCGATACCCAAAATGCCAACGCGAACGCAACAAATGTTCCGTGCACCGCCGCCAAATGATAACCCGCATAGCAACGTAATTAAACTACCAAACAGGAATCACACCCAGAACCACGGCCCTCAGCCTATGAGCGGAGTTAATCCATTCGTATCTAAGCCTGTGCAATTACAAGGGCATGACTGGAGCCGCCACGGCAACCCACCCCCGACTTATTATTTCAAGTCTAGGGAAATGAATAGTAATGAGTGTGTAGAAGATAGTAACTACTACCTAGACGCCTACTATGAAACCGACTATACTTACTACTACCCCGACTATAGTGACTACGGTGACTATGAGGCGCACAATTCTGAACCCACTAATTACTATGACTCAACATACAAACATACGATGAACCGCAACCCTCCACTAGCAATTTCGAACAGGATTTTCACTTAAACGCCCCGTCAGACATGCCAAAATAGAAGTTAACTTACAGACCCAACGACAACTACCTTACATTAAGATTTTAAACCCCCCGCTTAAGCTTAACGACACAAGCGCAAATCAATCTTTTATAAGTCCCACTGTAGTGATAAAAATGTATCCTGACATTCCTCTTAATTATGATCCATTCGAAGTGACCAAAGTGCATGCCACAACTAGAAACGACTATTATAGAATAGTCGTTTTTAATTACATTACCGTGTTTAAGTGAATTTAATGACCCAGACCCTATATTATATATATATATATATATATATATATATGTATATATATATATATACATTTACGATTTTCTTTCATATTTTGACGGACTTATTAGACTGGACCAGATGACTAGATGGGAAGCAAAAATTGAGCAAAAATTGACTTAAAAAATAATGAATTCCTGACTCAGACTTCAACGAACCCGATTCACATGTATAACTCGTGTAATGTTAACTTATATGAAGACATTATACCGGGAAATTCCACTAATTTAATTCGAATATCAATCAATGCACCGGATGGTGACGTTTTAGTTGCGCAACAACGCCTAGGAAATTGCGTAGTCAGCGAATGCTCTACGACTGTCGTCAATAATCGAGGCGTAGTTGAAGTTTAGAATGAAACGTGTAATGACGTGATTATTTCTAGATCGGTCAGCTGAAGCCGAGTGTTTGAATATCGAGGGCAAGAGTACTGAATTAGAGCCCAGTAGAGTCAGTGACGTCGTTAGTAAGCCTTTTGAAACCAATACTAGAACCGCCATTCAAATTTCAGCTAACAATTTAGAAAATGACATTATATCAGCCATAAAAGAATACGTTAATCTTAAAGTTAAAACAGGCATGCTCATAGATCCTCCTTTACGCATGTACGATATAATTCCTTTTTTACAGCACAAATTTCGCAGCTCTGCGATGAATTTAGTCCTTTGTAAAATATAATTAGAAAATGTTAAAGAATATTATTAGTAAAACTAATCATCGTGGCATAAATGAATGTTACTAGGCTCTCTCTCGAAGGTACTTTTGGCCTAAGATGAAAGACCATATAACAAAATTAATAAATGAATGTACCACATGTGGACTGGCGACAAAGCCCCTATTAAACAACAGTTTAATATAGTGCCGCCCCCTACTAAACCTTTCGAGATCGTCCACGCCGACCTATTCACTATACAAAATGAAAAGTTTATAACCTTCACTGATGCTTTTTCAAAGTATGCTGAAGCGTACTAATTAAGAGACGGTAGGGCCATAAGTATCATGCAAAGCCTTTTACAATATTGTACACATCATGGACTACCTTTGACCATAATAACTATTACAACAATACATTCAAACCCATAGAGAACAGCTTAAAACAGTGTATCAATTAATAAATGACTCATCCTTTCACGACCACACTAAATTGATAGAAAATAGAAATAAAGATCGTGAACCTGAAAAAGTATACCAACCCCAAGACAAAGTTTTCATAAAAAAACCCCATAGCCCCACGACAAAAATTAGCCCCTCGTTTCACTAGCGACGTTGTCCTTGCAGATTTACCAATCCGTACCTACACTTCTAAAAACGGGGACCTGTAGCGAAATCCTGAATCAAACGAACGCCTAAGACAAGTAATTTGTTTCAGAATCTTACTCACGATAGTCTTTTACCTGACTCACGGACAAGAGATAAAACTTAAAAATCTTGACAATGGACTTGGCCTTTTACCTTTTAAACTCGGACATGCGCAACTAACGACTCATTATCACACATTTTTACAGTACATTAAATTAGATGACATCGCAGAAAGCATTAACTTTTTAAAGACGCAACTACAAAATTTTAAATTTAAATTGCCTAATGAGACTTATATTTTATACGAATATCAGTTTCAATACCTTTCTTCTAAGATAGACAAAGCCGCATCATACCAATTGAAAAGCCTAGAACCTAGCCGCTATAAGCGAGGGTTGATGGGTTAGGATCTCTCATAAAAAGTGTTACAGGAAATTTAGATTACACCGATGCCATTCGATTTAATGATGCTATCGAAAAGTTATATTTAAATAATCAAATTAAATCTCTAAATTAATATAATACACATTTAAGTCTTAGTAAGGAATGGATGTCATCGCATACTAAGATCATTTCTAATATTGTTGAAAATCAAATTATAATAAATAGTTCTTTAAATTTATTACTTGATTTCGATGCAAATCGAAGCTATAGCTTAATAAAATTCACAAAATTTGCTCAAATGTTAACGATTATTGGCGAAAATGTAGAAGATTTATTATAAGAACTTTATAGGTTAGAAAATATGTTAGTTTTTACGCGTACTTCGAGTACTCACCATAGTATGATAGGAATAGATATTTTAAGAAATATGTTAGATTAGTTAAATATTACTTATAATGAGGGTCAAATTTTAGATATAGAGCTTAGAAAATATTATGAAATAATTAAGTCAGGTTGTTACTACGATAATAGAAGGTTAGTTATTATCTTTAGATTTCCTATTAGTTCACTTGAAACCTGTTTAAATTATCCATTATTCCCAACAGACATAATCAATCCCTCATTCCCCCTTATCCTAACATAGCAACTAACGAATAATCATTGATGTACATGGAGGCTGAATGCCTGAAGTACGATAACAACCGATACCTGTGTGACGACAGATCAAATCACCACCTTCGTAGCAAACCTGACTGCGTTAAAGACTATATTTGGAACCGACCTACTATACTAAAAAGACCTGCTACCTGACGACGATTCATCTCTCAAACGAAGCTGTATAAGAATTAGGTAGCCGCCACTACAATATCTTCCCTCATCCTACAAATGCTCACTTGAAATGCGAAACTGAAGGTTACGACGTCCTGATAGGAAGCTACCTTGTAAGTTTGCCTGTTAACTGCCTGTTACGCACCAACGAACTCACCATAGCCAACGTCGATGACGTCATCAAGGAGAGCCCCTGAAAATTATGAAAATCCCATACGACGTTGAAACTCCAGATCCAGATCCAGTACATTTAAACCTGAACGCTATCAACTTGGCTAAATTACATGAAATTCAAGATAAAGTAACTTTAAAGTCAGATATCCAACATAACAGTGTAAACGGTACTTTATATCACACAACCATACCGTTCTACGCCTTTGACATCAAAGAAGACAGAGAAAAAGAAAACATAGACCGCAAACCAGAGTATGCTGTTCCAAGCTTCCGGCAATATTTTCACTAAAATAGTTGCCTTTATAGGTTTATAGCTGACGCAGGATCGACCCAATTGCAACACTATGAACTTTACCAAGTGAAAAACATCCAATTAGCAATTAAGCATATTTTAGTTTTCCTTATTTGTAATAGTTTTAAATGTATTCATTCTATATTCTTTATCGCAAAGTAATAGACATCTTACTTTTAATTTTAATTTAATATTAAACTTATTTAAAAGTAATTTGGTTTTTTTTTTAGACCTCCGGCGGCTAATTACATAATTAGCCAATAAGTGTATTTATGACTAAAAATATTACAAAGCACAATAGATCGGATAACATGCAAATAAGTTAAGTTTTTTTTCGCATCACCAACTTCTTTGATTTATCTAACTAATCGCAAGACAAGACTCAAAACTAGATATTAATGTTTTCAAAACTTATTAACAACTTGTAAAAATTTTTATTAAATTATAAGTGCCCAAGTATAGGAAATTTCATTGAACTTAAGAAATGGTTTAGGTAATAAAGAAAAACAATAACTGACTTTTATAAAATGTTTGACCAGATCAACGTATTGACATAAAGTCACAAAGTTTTTGGATATCCATTCGAATTATCTAACTAGACTATAAAGTCTAAGTATAGTCATAAGTAAAGGTTTTATTAATACGAAATCTGAAACTATCTCCTTATCAAATTACCAACGTCTACTTTAATCAGTGAAGTGTTGCCTTTGTTAGTTCAGCCAGATAGCGTTTCTTCTAATAATATAATTAGTTAATTGACTACCTGTTTCCTACGACTGCACATGCAAGGATGTCGTTAGTCACCGAAATACATTATAGACAAAGGTAACAAGGTAGTTTATGTTACTCGCTGCTGATAATGTAGCTTTCTCTAGATTAAATTACTTAAACATGCAAACACAATACAAACAACAATTAGGTAAGTGGTTATTGATAAGAAAAGTATAGATATGTTTTCTCAATAAAGTAAAGTAAATAAAGTAAAAAAATAAATAATAAATAAATATATCAATATCTGAATCACTCATCCAATCGCGCATCTAAAAAGTTTAACTACGCATTACCTAAAACCTATACAACATTATCGAACATTAAATAATCCTGTTTGAAAGCGGTGGGCGTATTCAAAAGTATTAGTGGGCGGTGATTTGACGCGTGAAATTAAACGCGAGCGATTCTAGCCTTAAGGGTGGCCGACCAGTAACTTTTCTGATAGTACAATAACGGCCAGCAACTAAAATGAACAAAGTGTATACTCTGTATAAAATAAATGTATTTTTGTTCGGTAAAAAGCTGTTTTTTTTATTAAAAATAGTTTGCACTTAACTTCTTCAATCAATTACTCTTTTACCTTAATTTTATAAAAGCTCCCAAAAATCGCATCTATCCTCAAAATTTATTTTCTTAACAGTATGGTTTCGCGCCAAAAGGCACGTCAGTGGTGTTATACAGGACGGCGGAGTACAGACATTTCCAGTACACGGTCACTACGGAATGGCCCGGTGGCGTTTACGGGTCGCCTACTGTTAATGGTAAGTTGCGAATCAATAATTTCATATGGTTTCAGAATATAGATATTTTAGGTCACAAAAACATTTCGAACAAACAATTTGTAAGAATAAACTCATATTAATGGTACGTAATCGCTAACAGCCATAGATGTCGTTCTTAACTATATTATGAAAAAAAATTATAAACATGTTTTCACAGTGAAAAATAATCACACATTAGTAGTTTAGTAAAAGTAGATAAAGGGAACAAGTAATGACGTCTTTTTAAAACAAAATACGATTACAAATAAAATTATTTTATGTAAATATAATTTAAAGAAAAAAGGTATTTTAAAATAAAAAAAAGATCTGGTAGAAATGTTTTGGTCAGATATATGAGGTTTTTCTTCGTGTTTCTCTAGACTAGACTCTTTCCTATCTTATGTTTACCTCCCTAATAATTTTGCATAACTTCCGTTTTATTATTTTAGTAAATGCTTATAATTGCAATTTTCGCAGTGGGATTACACCAAACCCCACGAGATGTAATTTAACTAAGAAAAATACTTGAGAACCACTGACCTCTTTTTGATAAGACATTTTTTTAACAAAATCTACCGCGATAGAATAATTCTCTACGATGGTAGTTAGTAGCTTTTGCCCGCGGCCTCAACCGTGTTAAATAAAAGGAGGGGTACATTTCCACTTGTTGTATATATGGAACTAAAGGACTATCGAGTAAATGATTACAATGAAATTGAAAAGAGTTAAGTAAAAGAGTTAATAAATAGAAAATAATTATCAAAATAACGAAATCTGAATTGTTTATAATTACTTATTGTACTTCTTGCTTTGCTATTTAAAGCTATGATTCCAAACTAATCTTTACTTACGCAAGTAAATGAAGATACAAACTAGTACCACATTTAAATTTAAAATGAAATATATATTATTTCATAATATTTTTCCATTACGATTTTCTGAAAAAGTAAATGAATTTAGATAATGGGTAAAAGTTTGATTCAATCAATTAAACTTAATAAAATTACTATTAATAAAATACACCTATCAAGAAATCTTTGTGTGGCGTGAGTGTTGGAAATCATTTATTATTATTCATGGAGCGACGTCATTAGATCTCACACGAAATGTTAAGAACCGTAGGGACGTTGGAAGCGGGAAGCAATCAATCTGAGGTATCGCGATTTTGGTGTCAACAGAAGCGTTATCAAGCCGTCTTTATCAGCGATACACTAACACGGGAGATCCTGCCGAGTAGCACCCAGGCCGCGGCCGCGGTTAGCTCCCAAACCGTGCGAAATCGACTGCATGAGACGGCCTACATGCACCTTGACCAATTAGGTGCCCACCCATACGTCACGGGAATCGCGCTCGTCGAAATGAATGGTGTAGAGAACACATAACATGGACCCAGGAGCAATGAGATAAAATTTTATTTTGCGATGAGTCTCGATTTGGGTTTAGGCCTGATACTAGAAGGGTAAGAGTGCACCGTCGTCCTGGAAATACTGAGAGGCTGAGGTGCGTTCAAGAAGTTCATCCATACAATGGTTCAACAGTTATGGCATGGGCGGGTATTATGAAGAACAGACGAACTAAGCTCATTTTTGTAAATGGAAACATGAACGCTGTAAATTACGTTAAGGATGTTCTAAGGCCTTATGTCCGTCCATATTGCTTTGGCGTGCACAAATGCCAGACCTCAACCCCATCGAGCACGCATGGGACATGCTCCAGAGACGTGTTTTAGAGGACTTAGACGCAGTGACAACATCCTAACAACTGATACACTTACTAAAATTTCATTGGGAGCAATTGCCGCAGGATAACATAAACAGTCTCATCAATTCTATGAATAATCGGTGTCAGCAAGTTCTCAACAACAGAGGCGGCCACTCTCTGTATTAAGTTATCCATTATATATTCATGTAATACAGCGCTTTTGTAATAAAATGTTATTGTTTACTTTTCCCCAACCTCGCGAGCAGTGCGCCCGACTGCCCTGCGCCCCCTGGAGCGCGACATTTTAGTAACGCGAAATCGCGTTCCCACCGACGTGGTAGTTTTAAAATATTTATCTAAATTATGTAGTGTAAAAGATAAACTTTAACTAAATATCATGATGGTAAAATTGTAAATGTTACCTCAGAATGTGCATTGGAAATAAAGTATCATATTTTGTTGTGTAAAGTATCATAGTTTACTATTTTGGCAATAATGGCTTACTCATAAAATAAACATGTACGCTGTCGCGCACTTTTTTGTAGAGCTCTTTAAGGAAAATATTGCCACCATACAATATATTCGTGTCTCATACGCTTTTTGCAGCGCACGGTGAAATAGCTCGCGTCGTGTGACCAAATTTTTGATACCTTAGGATTCATTATTGTAATTTTCGTAGAGATGTTTGATATTTTAAAATTAAACACAGCCTATATTACTCGCTGATAATGTAACTTTTGTGTGTATCCCTTACAAACAAATATACAAAAAAGAACCGAATCTTTACTCTGTATCTAAAATGTGCTTCTGTTCGCTTGTGCCAATCGGCCATTAGATATTGATAAGATGATAACAATAATCACTTCGTTGACACCATTAATAGAAATTGTATTTGACAAACCCTATAAAAAATTCAGTTTTGCGCATATAACAAACTGTTTAGTGTGACACCTCTGCAAATGCTAGTAGATGAGATAACAGATGATTGCTTTAATTCTATATCAAAATAATGCTATGTTGTATGATAAGACACAAATACCTATAGAAAAAATCCAAGAATTTTGCATACACAATCACTTCAGTTATAACTACATCTTAACAGATTTTTACAGTTTAGCTCCAACAGGTACGATTAATCATGTCTATAAGCACGGATGCCTCTTACGAGCGGGTGGGTCGCGTGCTCATGCTGTTTATGACAAAGCTAAAAAACAATGGAGATACCTAAAATTAAACACAATGTTTAATATTTTTGCAGGCAGTCGCGCTGGCGGTCTCATCGCTGCTTGCTGGGCGACCATGGTTTTCATTGGACGTGACAGATACGTCAAAATGGCCGACGAAATAGTAGCTACTGCGAGACGTGTCGAGAGCGAGTAAGTTTGTTATATGCGGTGTTTTTGGAATTATATATTAAATTTCTATTGTTAATTAAAATAATATAATCACATATTAGACTGAATAGAAAAGCTATTAATATAAAAATAAAGATTAACTTTGCCGTGTACTAATGTGCTAAGGTACCTCAGCATATACATAATGATTTACAGATACAGGGGTTTTCGACAATAACTTTGTTTTTTAAATCTGAATTAAACAAAGAATTAAGATAATAATGATTTACATTTTTATTGTATTAGAAAGAGTAAGTTTTGGCAATCATAAATGAAAAATGATATCGGACAATTTCACCACGACTACGATTATATTACAGATATCGATTCTTTCATCAACGTTTTTAATCACTTTTTGGCAAAATGGGGTGTCTATTTCGTTAATCACGTCATTAATTTTTAATGTCAAGGCTGAAATCGATTCGATTGGCTCCGTATAGACTTTGTCTTTAACATAATTTCTGTTTAACAAAATTTGGTTTGCAATAAATTTATTTGTTTCTGTGGCTGTGTGACTCGTGGCACCATCTTGTTGAAACCATATGTTAGTCATATCCGTATTATCAATAATAGTACAAAATTAAACTCTCTAGAGCGTAATCCATTAACCGTAACCGCACTTCCAGTCGAGTTTTCGAAAAACGGCCCAATCACGCGTCCAGACCCCATAGTGCACCATAGAGTGACACGTTCAGCATATAAAGGTTTCTCAACAATGTTCCTTGGATTTTCAGAAGCCCAAATGCGGGAATTTTGCTTGTTGACGTAGCCAGACAAATGAAAATGGGCTTCGTCTGAAAAAATGATTTTTTTAGAAAACTTATTGTTCAATTGTTGTTCAAAAAATTTAGTGAATCTATGACGGTGTAATTGGTCGACCAGCTTCAATTGTTGCACCCGTTGCACCTTGTAAGGCTTTAAAGCCAAATACGTTGTTGTGGATAACCTGAATTGTTGAGAATGTCGAGGAATTGACAAATTCGGATCTTTTTCAACACTGTGACTCACAGCTGCGATATTTTCACTTGATCGACCCGATTAAACAAGCGTTGTTGTTGGCACATTAAGTACCTACCGAACCTTTCGATTCAAATGTATTCACGAAATTCTTAAAAGCGGTCTCAGAAGGACGATAATATTTACCGAAAATATGTAAAATTTTACGAAATGCAACTTTTACAGATCCACCGTTTTCGTAGTAAATGTTCATTAATTTAATGCGTTTTTCGAGTGAAATTGAATTCATTGTAACTGCCCAAGCTTCTACTATGGATATGTAAAAACTAAATGTCAAAACTGTCATGTGGGTCCGGTGTGATCATATTAGGTCTTTACCTATGAAATTGCCGTTTTTCACGAAATAAATGAAGTGTAATTTTTTTATATATTTTTTATTTCTATTAATCAAAATAATCACCCATGCAATCAATGCATCTTTGCCAACGCATTGGTAGCTTATTGATGCCTTTCTTGAAGAAATCAGCTGCACGGGAGGCAACAAATTCTTCAAAGGCATTTTGTACTGCCTCTCGGGTATTGAATTTTTTTCCCGCCAAGAAGTTATCCAAATTCTGGAAAAAGTAGAAGTCTGTAGGCGCAAGGTCTGGTGAGTACGGCGGATGACGGAGAACTTCCAACCCCAACTCTTGTAGCTTGAAGACCGTCTGCTGTGCAGTATGAGGTCGCGCGTTGTCGTGCAGGAGCAGTGGAGCCGAACGATTGACCAAGGCTGGTTGGAGACGTGCGAGCTTCTCCATCATTGTGTTCAGTTCTTCACAGTACACATCTGCAGTAATGCTTGTCCCGTTTGGCAAGAAGCTGTGATGAATTACACCCGCGTTAGACCACCAAACAGTGACCATCACTTTTCTAGGGGTAAGTTTTCGTTTAGGGCATTGTTTGGGTGCTGAACCAGGGTCCAACCAACTTGCTGAGCGCTTACGATTGTCAAACAGGATCCATTTCTCGTCACAAGTAACAATGCAGTTCAGAATTCCTTCATTTGTATGCCTGCTGAGCAGTGCAAGGCACGTCTCCACGCGTACTTCGCGCTGGCGGTCTTCGTGGGGTACCCATTTGTCAAGCTTTTTTACCTTGCCAATTTGACGCAAATGGACCAATATTGTTTTGATGCTAACGTCGAAAGCTGCTGCTAATTCCGCCGTGGATTGAGTTTCATCAGCTTCCACAATTGCCTTTAATTCGTCATTGTCGACCAAAGTTTTCGGACGACCACGGGGTTCATTTTTCAGGTCAAAATTTCCAGAACGGAAGCGGGTAAACCAATAACGGGTGGTGCGTTCGTTTGTAGTGTTCGCTCCGTAAACGTCGTTGATGTTGCGTGCCGCTTGTGCCGCTTTGCTGCCACGACGGTACTCATACTCCATAATTACTCGAATTTTTAACTTATCCATGATGACGAAAAATGTTCGAATGCGTTGAAAACGAAACACTAACTATTAAACAAATGACGATTTTAGAAAAAGAATTCCATGTTTGTCAAATAAAATTAATTTGAAATTAGAATTATCAGTCAAAAAAAAATATTTTCATTTGAAATGGCCAGTACGGCAAAACGGCAGTTTCATAGGTAAAGACCTATTATCTATTGAAAAACAAAGTTCTTGTTGAAAAACCCTTTGCAACATATCTGCAAAAAGAATTTTATATCTTCAATAGATATGATGATCTATAGATCTAGGCTACAACCACCATGCCAATTTTCGCTAGTTAGTTTCTCGTTTATAGCTTTATTTTACTAATGAAAACAAGAGAAGCCGAAACTTTATAGTGTTTATGATATATGACGAAACATGTTTTTCAGATTACGCAAAATCGAAGGTATCTTCGTTTTCGGAAAGCCCGCAACAACGGTTATCGCCTTCGGGTCAAAACAGTTTGACATCTTCAAGATGGCGGAACTACTGCACAAGAAAGGATGGAGCTTAAATGCTTTGCAGTTTCCTTCAGGGTAAAACAATATTAAATATTTAATTAATTCTGGTCCAATATTTTTAAGTTCAAGAGATTTTGTTTGCTATTTTAATATACTGTAAAATATATCTTGCAAAAATCACACAGTGAATCTACTTAACTTTTATATGTCGTCGTTGCATGTGTTTAAAAGCAAAAATAAAAAAAGACATCAAGGACTAGAAGGCTGTCCGTTTAAAGAAAATAAAGTTTTTAGAAAATTTATAAATATATTATATTTGCTATTTGTATACATTTTTTAAAATTAATTCTAGCCCCTATTAATTTTGAATAGACTCCACATTTGCGTAACGCACGCTCACACACAACCCGGAGTGGTTGAAAAATTCATTGAAGACGTGAAGAGTGTCGCCGTCACTTGTTTACAGGACGGACAAAGTCCCGTTGATGGAAAGGTAACTTTTATTTTAAAAGCATAAGGATGTTTTTTGTTTATGAGACGTAGTAGCGTTTCGTATTTTAAAGACGAACATACCAAGGAACTTATGAGTAAAAAATAAGCGTATAGTATTTTAAATAAGTCTAAACCTTTTGAAAAACGGTAGTAATCTCCACTTTAAATCCTTTTTGTGTCAGATTCATCATCTCAGAAACGAAAGGTCATTTATGACCGAAATCATAGTGACATTCGTTCCGGTTAAGAATACAGTGACGTATCGTCTCGGCATTAGGTTTTGGCCAATGGCATCACCGACAATAAGAAAACTTTTACTAACACGGTGCCCTCATTGGCTAATATTTGTAGTTGCATCAATTATTCACTGTTTTCTTATCGCGGATAGACTATAGTTTGAGATGCAATTTTTTACGAAATTTCTAATTCACTATGGTGCAAAAGTCAATTTTGCATGTGAATATAATTAATCAAATTTGTAATGCAGTTATGCAAAGATTGGAACCGTAGTATGTTTACAATTATTTTACTCCTTCTTATATTTAAAATTACAAAATAAACTTCTTGTGTTTCAATAAAAACCTCTCTGGGAGTGGGTTCGAACCCAGGCAGGGACGCATTTGTGTAATGAGACTCAGATTTATTATTGAGCCATGGATAAACCTTCTCATAATGTGTATATCTATTCTGGATTATCGCGTAATTCGCTGTATGGTAATCCATATTAAAAGCTTTGCTTGTTAAACTGCAATAATATTTGGTAAAAATAACTACGAAATAACCTATTTTAGGTTGCCCTATAAATTACGACCAAAACAAAACTACCTCAATCCAAAAAGCCTTCTGTTTGAAAAATGTTTCTGAATATGGAAGACTATTATTTTTAAAAAAAAAACGTCAAAGTTTGAAGTAATATTTGTTAAATGCCTTTTCAATGACATTGACTAATATTTAAAAAAATATTTTGATTTTCCAGATGGCAATCTACGGTGTGGCTCAAGAAATTCCCGATCGAAGTCTTGTTTCAGATATAACAAAATACTTCATAGATTCCATGTATTACTTACCTAAAACTGACGGAAAGGAACTTAATAACTAAAAACAAATAGATCCCGTAAATACACCTTACGTTCGCCTAATATATTAAAAAATAACTATTGGAGTTTTTATGTATAATGTACGATTAAGGAATGGAGAAACAACAATATTGAAAGATACCAATTGTAAGTTGATTTGAAGTGAGAGATACGTTGTCAGCTAACCACACAAATGACCTATTCATCATATCAGTATTGATTGATAAGACGTTTGGTTTACTAAGTTATGTAATACCGTAAGGTATTTTCGTACTAAGAAATTTTCACACAAAGTTATATAAAGTTATATTATTATATAAAGGTTTATTTGAGTATTCTTTTTATAATTGAACAGGAAAACCAGAGAAAGGCATGATTCAGCATCTGTTTATATGAAAACAACTTTGTTGTGAAACTTGTTAAAGCAGTTTCTTTGATTTGACTTTTCATTTTCACCAAATAAGGCTACGTATCCAGTCTAACTGAGGAAGCTCGGGGCACACGAGCACGCGGCCCATGTGATGGTAAGCAAGCCACGCTCCCATGGACATAATTAGTCGTAAGTGTTTGATTAAACGTATTATTATCTCGACTAATGATGCGTTGCCGGCCGAAGGCTTCTGTCGGAATTGCCTTTGTTCCGGTAAGTGCACTGGCTGTTCCGTTGCCTGTAACATCTACTACCCCTAAACTACCATAATATTTCATTGTCTTTTATATCGAGGTAATGGAGTAATTCTATGATTGTGTTTTTTTTAGTATACTAGGTCATTCAGGCTCGGCTTCTCGCGTAGCTTTGGTGGTTTTGCAATCATCCAAATAATTTTTTTTGGGTGCTAATTATACATACTTCTCTTTAAAAAGCATTATTCGCCTCTAAAAATCTACATTGCCTTCTAAACTACTAAGTCAGCCACAATTTACGAGCGTCTGAACGATACTATCTTTGCCACAAAAAATATGTTGTTACATGATATTTTTGCTAAGAAATTTTGAATTATCATCAAATTTTCAAAACTCGCTTTCTATATAATATTTAGTAGGCGTTGCCAAAAAGACGAATAAGTGCATGAGAGGCTATCTCATTTTCCCGTGGCTTGGTTATAAAATAGAAGTTTGATCACTTGGCCAATAAAGAAATTTGTGGCTTGACTTGTAATTTCCAATTGTTTTTGTTTATTTTTGGATTGGATTAAATTAATAAGTCAATGCAAATAAAAGACATGAAAGACATGCGTATAATCATTTGTAATCATAAATACGTAATTTAAGGTTGTTGGTTAATATTGTTACAATTTGTAAAATACATAATTAAAAATTATATCAATGCAAATGTATTTTTTGTGTAAATTATATTTACTTAGGATTTAATATTTCTTTGCGCACTTATTTGTACAATTTTCATACTATTGAACTCGATTAGGATCACAAAAAGCACAAATATAGAAAATTTTCCTCTTTTTAATTTCAGTTTGTTCATTAAGCAATTAGATATATGGAATGCTTTACTTACCTTAAAATTTAGTCATCGAAATTCTAAACCATTAATTCTTGTCATTGATTTAAGTTACTTATAAGAAAAATTCTAAATGGTGGTCTAGAAAGATAATATTGTATCCAGAATAGTACGTAAATTTTACTAACACAATGTGTTAAAAAAGCTGTATATGTTTTAAATGCAATTAAGATTATAAGCTTTTGGCATAGTGCCAAGATGTTATCTAACAGACGTAATTATATTAAGTTGTCATGCTCCTTCATACCGCGTTCAGTTATTTCGTTTAACCAGTTTAAAAATAATCGTTAACTTGTTTATTGCAGTGCAAACTTGATCCGTAAGACACATAACAATAAAGTACAGATTTTTAATTGTTTGACATAGGCCAGTATGATATATTGTTATTCTATTATGTATTATTGATTATGAGCATTTATTAAAATCATATTTTCGTATTTATGTCTTTTATTCATACCTGCTTAACATTAACGATGGCTTAACCTAGAATGAGAAATATTCGTTTGTTAATTTAAACGGGCTCTTAAATTACTGAATTAATTTCGGTGATAGTGGCTATTGATGCTCGCTGTTGTACTTTATTGATAAGCAGCAAAAAATGTTTTATCATAATATCGCTACCATACCAAGAGACACGGGTGAAAACTGTATAGATAAGTAATAGTAAGTAAGTAATAGTATAAAATTATCTTCACTGGCAAAGGGTAAGAATCAGAACTCTCGTAGTTGAAAAATTAATATTAATATTATAATTTCTTTAAATGATTGCACTTACTGCTGCATAATAATTGATGACACATTAGAATTAGATTTTCGACTGTTTAGATTGTAGCTGGTTTGTAACTGTCGTAGTGTGAAGGATACTTCACTTATCAGTAGATTTGATTTAGAGAGTGTAGGTTCCATCTGCCCGTTTTGATTTCAGGTGTAACTTTAACTTGTAGCGTTCAGGTTAGGGAATGAGAGAATTGCAACGGAATTCTTCATTTATTTAAACAACCATATCTATTGCGATTACATAATGATTGCAAATATTGATATCAAGCATACATACATTTATTGACATTACCATTGTTTTAAATTGTTTTATATTGTCAAAACCGGTTAACCATTTAATCATATGTGTTACGGATTTATTACTGAAATGATTTAACATTATTTAATTATACACATTTAGAAGACTATTTCAATACCAATACTGAATTCCAAAAAAAATTTGGCATAGTCGAAGGCAAAAGAAAAGTTTTCCTAACAAATAAAAATATACTATACATTGTTGATCAATTTATACTAGATATAAGTGGTCTCATAAATCTATGAAATCTAACTAATTAGTCCTTAAGCGTAGGTACAATGCCACACACTTATCTGTGCAGTAGACAAAATCGGAACCAAAAGATCTCCATGACAATTATGTTTCAAAAAAAATGTATATATAAAAGGTAGCGCCACCCGTGACTTTAAAATAACATGGCCAGGCTGTCGGTAGGCTAATAACCACAACAACAAACCTCAGTTTTCAATAATTTCCTGCAAAAGCTAATAAAGAAGGTAATTGTATTTATGAGCCAGCTCACAGTGACACCCATTAAGACGTTTTAGTAATTTAATGGCTTTTGTTTCTCATCTACCTTCTGGCTTCATCATCAAACTTTCATCACCAAATATAATGTGGTGGTCTCCTCAAAATAAACCTCATGATTCATGATTTAAAACATTAAAATGAATTAATTTAATTATTTTAATATTAATTATTTATGGGATTTAAGAAACCAAGATAAATAACATATGAATCGTGATAGTTATTGAAAAGCTCCAGAGGAGTTCCGCCATCTTGGCGTTTACCTAGTTTTGCGTATTGTAGCCAGTGAGCCGTGGGGCTCACACACCTTGCGGTCTATGTAAAAATAATCACGTCTGTTTACGAATGAATGAATTATAGCCTCTGTCAAAGTCACTGTAACATTGACAGAGGCTATAATTCATTCATTCGTAAACATACACCCCCGCGCTGACGTAGTCTGAACTAAATTAAAAGTAAACATTGTAATTTTAAGCGAAAAGATTATACAATATTATATGGGAGTATTACTTATTATGTTATAAAAAAAAGAACACTGCTTCAAAATGAGGAAAGCGAAACAATTTTACACAGGAAGAGCTGTTCTCGTTATGTGAAAATACTTAGGTACACCAAAATTTGCAAATTATAACAAAATTAGTGTTTGTGACTGCTTATTACTAATTAATTACTTAGTTTGAAAGATTACAAAATGTATATAAAGTTATCTAAAGTTGACAATTGTTATACATAGTAAATGAGACTAAATCATTACCTATTGATGCTCATAATAAAGCTGTAATTACATACACTTAGTATTATTTCCAAGATAAAAGTTCTGCTTTAAATGTTACTTAGTGCTACTAAAGAAATTTCTACTTATTAATTAGAGTATCAAGGATAGTAAACTAAAACTATTCATACATGATATAAAACAATTGTAATACAATATCATAGGTTATTAATAATAATAAATTATATTATTAAAAGACAAAAAGGTAAGTTTGGATTAACAGGGTAGTAAAACTAACTTATGTATAGGACGAGCATATTCACCCTTTGAGGTTTTTACAATAACAGACCGAGTTAACTGGTCATCCTTACTAGTACATGTCCTAATTATTCTCCCCATGGGCCAACATGATGCTGGAGTGTTTTCATCTTTGAGAATAACCAAGTTACCCTTTTCCAAGTTAGAAGATACATTTAACCATTTTGGTCTGTTTTGAAGTTCTGACAAATACTGAGTTTTCCAAGCTTTCCAAAATTGTTGTTTTATTGAAGTTATTCTTTGCCAAACATTAAGTTTATTTTCATTTAAATTAATAAGACTAGGTTCTGGGATATCTAAAAGTGTTGTTCCTATGAGAAAATGTCCTGGACTTAGGTAATTTAGGTCATCAATTAAATCTGATTGAGCACATAAAGGTCTAGAATTAAGAATAGATTCAATTTGACACAAAGTGGTATAAAGATGAATAGAATCAAATTTTAAAACTATTTCAAGAGTTGTTCTTATTTTTTGTACTAAAATAGAGAGTAACAATGCTGAACAAAGTTCAAGACGAGGAATGGTGATAGGTTTCAAAGATGCCACTTTACTCTTGCTGCTCAAAATTTGAGAGGTTGATATTTGACCATGATATTCTGCTATAATATAAATGCATGCTCCATATGCTTGAGAAGAGGCATCACAAAATCCTACTAGGTGAATTTTAGATGGTATGTTTGAAAAACAATACCTTGGTATTTCAATATTGTGCAAATGCTGAAGGCTGTTATAAAATGGTAACCACTTATTGAGAAGGTGTTCTGGGAGTGGTGAGTCCCAATCTAATTGTTCTTTCCATAACTGTTGCATGAAAAGTTTACCAGTGATAGTAACCGGTGATAAGAATCCTATAGGATCAAATATCTTAGCAATTATTGATAGTACATTTCTTTTAGTAAAGTCAGATTGTTTTGCAACTGGAATGTTAATTTTAAAAACATCTGTCACTGGGTCCCACTTAAGACCAAGTGTGCTTGTTTCATCTCCAATGAGCAAGCTGCTTGGTAAGGGTTTACCATTATTATTATCAATTACATTTTGCAAAATCATAGGATGGTTAGATGACCATTTGTGCAATTCAAATCCACCTCCTTTGAATAAGGATATCAATTGATTGCAAAGTTCAATAGATTCTGAAAGTGTGTTTGTTCCACAATGAACATCATCCATGAATGTTTGATGTTGTATACACTTAGCAGCCAATGGATACATATGTCCATCACGTTTTGCTAACTCTAACAATGTTCTAAAAGCTAAATAGGGTGCACATCTTGTACCATAAGTGACAGTGCTTAAGCGGATGATTTGCAGTTCATCATTAGGTTGGTCTCTCCATAATATGCACTGAAGATAGCAATGTTCATCAATTACATTTATGTTTCTAAACATTTTAACTATGTCACAAGATATTGCAAACTTAAATGTTCTTAATCTTAGAATTATATCACTAATATCTGTATATATGTTTGGACCTTCGTGTAAGGTATTGTTAAGGGATATACCACTTGAAGAAACACTACTTCCATTGAAAACTACTCTAAGTTTTGTTGAAACACTCTGAGGTTTGATTACTGGGTGATGGGGTAAGAAAAACATAGGTTTGTTATGTGTTTTATGATCAAAAGTAACTGGTAAATAAGATGCATGTCCAAGAGTTATGTACTCTTTGATAAAATCAGAATATTGTTTGTGTAAAATAGAATCTCTTAAGAACCTTTTTTCTAACATAAGAAAACATTTATAAGAAATGTTGTATGAATCACCAAGTAGTTGCAGTTTTTCTTGAATCAAAGGAAGTTGTACTGTAAAACGACCTGTGTTGTCTCTTTGTACAGTATCACTATATAAATTTTCACACTGTGTATGTGCAGGAGATAAAGTAAGAATAGGCTTAACTTCTTCTTGTTCCCAAAATCGCTGAAGTAATTGGTCACAAGACTGTTCACAACTGATGTGTGCTGATGTCACTGATTGAGATTGTGAATGATTTGAAAGATACTGAGAGAAATGGACTGTTGTATTAAATAAAGATTGCATGCCTAATTCAATGTCTCCGGTTACAACCCATCCAAAAACTGTATTTATAAGTGTGGGTCGTTGTGGGCCTTGTTGAATGTGACCTTGTAGTAATAATGAGTAGAATATTTCACCACCTAATAATAGATCAACGCTCTTTGGAAAATTAAATAAAGGGTCTGCTAAATTGCAAGATTTAGGTAACTTAAAATTCTGTAGAGGCATATATGTTTGTGGTAATCTGTTAGAAATATGATCAGTAACTATGCAAGTTAATGTTTTAGAGTAATGGTTATAGCGAGAAGCAATATCTATAGTTGTAGACGTACAAGAATGAGTAGGATTGGAACCTATGGTGTTGATTACATATTTTGTTTGTTGTGATAAAGGTAGCTTGAGCTTAGTAGCTAACTCTTTAGTTATAAGACTTATTTGACTACCACTATCTAAAAGAGCACGACATGTTATCTGTTTTCCTTCATTGTTTTTCACTAGAATAAGTGCAGTAGACAAATAAACTTCTGATTTGTTTGAATGTAACAATAAAACTGAAGCTTGTGTATTTTTCGATGTTTGAGGAGTATCACTAGAGTTGTTGCAACTTGAGACTAGTACTGAACTATTCACTTGAGTATTTTGAAGAGGCTTACCTGGATTTGCTATATTAGTAGTAGCATCATTGATTGGTTTTAAGAGGACTACTTGAAAATACATATTTGCCTTTGTTTGACTTAAGTTCAATCAATTCCCTTTTGAAGTGATGAGCTTGGACTATTTTAATAATAAAGTTGTGACTAGCCTTCAATTCATCAGGTGTGAGTGAAATTGGTAAATTAGATTTAGGATTTTTTAGTTTATGACAAAATCTAAAACAATATGCAATTGAATTTTGAAGCTTTTGAAATGATGAAAATCTTTCAAAAATGTTGATATAGTATTCTACATCTTTGCCATGATAACTGTCTGAAACAGTAAGTGTATGAGATGTTAACTGTTTAGTATTGCTTGTGTTATATAATAGTTCTTCATTGGTTTCTAGAATATTCACATTAGTAGCATGAGGCCATTCATTTTGATGTGATAGTAACCAATTTGGGCCGTGCCACCAAAGCGAATAAGTTTTTAATTCTTTAAAAAGTATACCACGGGTTAAAAGGTCAGCAGGATTTTCATGAGTTCTAACATGATTCCATGCGTCTGGATTGGTATTTTGTAAGATTTGTGATAATCTATTAGTTACAACGTCAAAAACGTGCACCCACGCGCCCACGCGTGCTTCTAGCTGATTTGCAGCGAAGGTAAACGTACCTTTTGCCTAAAAAATTTTTGTCATCTTATGCCGTGGACTAAGTGTGTGACAATAATTAAAGCCTCCAATTAGTCCGCCAACAAAAAAGTTTTTTAATGTTTGTTTTTAAATCACATTTCTTAGTATTGTATACGAGATAAAGTATAGTAAACAAACTGTGAGTAAGAAACAGTGACTCAATAACAGAAAATCATGGGCATTAGATACTTCCTGACCAGGAACTAATCCAGGACGTGCAGAATGTACCTACGGCAGGACTACCACCGCTCGCATGAGACCACCAAAGTCTTCACTGACCAGACCTATTGGTGTTTTATTGTAGCTAATCTTAAAATAGTTTATAATATATATAATATAGTTTACAAGATACTTTCATTTCTTTACTTTAGATACTTTGGATACTTTCATTCTTTTTTTAATTTTTGAACGATGTAAAAGTAGGAATATATTACAGCCGAGCGTTGGTTTAGTACTACTATACATGTAGTACTATACATGAGAAAAGGCCGAAACTTAGTTTTAAATAACTTGACACTTGTTTAAGAAAATCACGTGCAAAGTCAAACAAAACTACTCACATTGACACTAAACAAATGGGGAAAAAGTCAAAACAGTGTCAGCAAAATTAAGCAAAATAGAGGAATTTACTAAATTATTATTAGTGTAAAAATGAAGCCAATATCATATGTATTATTAGTACAAATAACGGTAGTGATGTCGGTCAATGAAAAGAGTTATTGCGGTGCTCCAATGTGTAGTAGAACAAACGCACACACGTTTTGCAAGTATGCCGTGAGTATTGGTCAGTTCAGATATAATTCACTGTAAATATCTGCGGTTATTTTTAATCAGAAAACCAGCCACTTTTAGATTTCATTTGCAAAAGCGTGGAAGTTGTCTTAACACCAAGTATACTGAACATATGGCAACTTTTATATTGTGTACTTAGATACCTATTTAAGTTGATACAAAAATAACTACCTAGGTATGTGATTTCTAACTAAAGTATGTAAATATATATAATCCTTGTTCTAGTTATATTTTCACTGTCTGAACTCCATTGCTCACAAAACGCCAACGATTGAAGTAGGAATCGAAGGAACTAAGGCGATTCCATTTTATCAAAAACTAATTGTAATAACTTCCTAGAGTCCTAAAACACTTAATGATCGCGAAGAATCTTGCCTGTTTTTTCAAACTTTGTGTAGTTTTTTGCGTTGTTATACTGTCCCCATTCGTCTTATCTCAGATTGAAAAAGTGAAAAGTATGCCAGTTTAAAATTAAACCACCCGGCTTCTCTCACTAAGGTATCTTTTGAGGAAACCCACATAATTAAAGATGCCCAGTCTTGTTAAATTTAAAGACTAAATTCTAAAGACTAACCCATAATTTCCTGCTGGGAGGTCAGGCAGGCCCCAGTCCAGACTGTCTTGGGTACATGCGTTCGAGGCTGTCCCCTCAAGAGAAGGTGGCCATAGTGACGCGGGTGAACCGCCGGAGGAACGACGCGGCGAGCGGCATGCTCAGGGGGTTGCCCAGCGCTGCCAATATGATGCGAGTGGTTAGTACGTATATTTTTAATAAATAGTTTTTTCCCCCGAGGGAAGAGAGAATGGGTATTCTGTCGGTGGGTAAAAAAAGTTTATTCCGAATCCGTGCAGTCATATTTATATAAAAATTTTCCTAAGATAAAACTTTTAGATTAATTATTATTAGTTAAGATATAAATTTTTGTTCATATTTTCAATAAAGCTCAAAAAGTATATTGCAAGTTATCGAACATGATAAACTGAACAGTTAGAAGCGTTAGAAATACATACTGCAGTGTGTGCAGGATGAGAAGTGGAAGACTGTAGTAGTCTTGAGTATAACATTTATTTTAATGACTTTATTGTAGATTCAAAAATTTAGCTATTCCTTTCCAATACCAAAAACTAATAATACCAATGGTATTTGTTTGTTATCGTAATTAATTTTCTATTCCGGACGAATACAACTCATAAACGAATCCCAAAAGAAGTAAAATGGAATGAGATATAGTCAGTAATAAAAATCCTTTTAAATGTGATTTATGTAATAAGGTAGTGTTTATTTAATTAGTGTTTATTTAAGGGTCGTAGGAAAACTTTTGGTTCATTATTATGATAACACAGACAATCAGACCTATGTTATTGCATAAATACCTATACACCTAAAAATAAAGTTTTTTCAACACATCACAAATTATCCATTTTAGTCTTCAAAATGCAACAATTAAAGAATATCACAAACAATCAACGATTAACATTATAATCAGTATGTACTTGCTAAAAATTATAAAATATCAAAACTATATAAACATCAGACGGTCAACTTTTAGTATTCAAAAGCATCAACTTTTTTACTAATTAAACATAATCAAATTTTTGGCATGACAATCATAACTGTTGCCTTAAGATTCTTTACTATTATAAATATATCAGAAAATCAACTTTTTATATAAAATTTTATTTAAAAATTCGTAAAATTATCTCATTTTTGGTAACAATCATAATTTTAAAATTTTTGACATCTAATAACTAATTTTCAATTTTTCCAGGCAGTAACCAGCGGTAATATTTTGGTCAACCATTAGGTCAGTTACATATTTGATCCACTGATTTTTTATTACAGTTTCTGTTGTACACAGTTTCACATTTTTCTCGATCTGAGTAGCAACCGCTGTTTGTAAGTCTGTGTCTTCTTTTAGAGCTACCAAAAGCTGATATAAATTAGCGTTTTTCGGCCCAATCATCTTTAGTTTAAAATGCCAAAACAATAAAACGTTTTAGCGTTCGTTGGCACGGCCCTTGACTGTGATTGGTTGCTTCGGGTTTTAAAACAATAGGAACAAACTCACCTTTTTGTGCAGGTAAAAAAATTTGCCAAGTAGTTGCTCATAAGTAAAAATTCCGGAATGAAGTGAATTTGTTAAGATTTAGGATTGCATTACGATCATAAAATTAAAGAGCAAATTAAATGGTTTCTGTGATTGTAGCAAAAGTAATGTTTTCGTATTCGTTGGGAATAATAGATTCAGTACTTTTTAATAGAATAGATACAGTATTTAAAATTTGGTATTCGTTCGTAATAGAAAATTAATTACGATTATAAACAAATACCACTGGTATTTTTAGTATAAGATAGGAATAGCTCCAAAAATTTGCGACTGAGCAGATCATACAGTATTAACCCTTAGCTACCTACCTCTCATTTCAGTCACACAATTACCTACTTGGAGTCTCTCGGACTCCTGCATTTTGAAGCCTTAGAAAAAAACTATGACTTGGGGTTGGAAATTAAAATCGAAATTAAATTATTAAATTATATAATTTTTTATTTTTTTTTATAATTTTTTAAATTATATAAATTATTTAATTATATTTCTTTCTGGACTTCCAAAAAAGCTAAAAAAACTTTACATTCTAATAAAATGACATAATTTACTAAAATTTAAAAAAATTATTAACTTTACTCATAAATTTTCCAAGGTATAGTAATGAACAAACTTAGCAAAAAACAAATTTTCTTCAAAATCACAACATTTTTATAAAATTGCAAAGGTTGATGATGATGGTTGCTGGTTATGATTTTTCACGGCGGCATAGACACACCATGTGAGAACACTCTAGACAAATAGGGTTTCTGTACCTAAAACATAAATATTGGGTTATCCGCTTCTTTTTGGAATCACATAAAGAATAGGATTTGCGTATAGCTAACTTTTCTACGAGATCTGCTTCCTCATCGCCTTCTATTTCTGAATTTGATGCGGGATCACAGGGCAGTACATGACTTTCGTCGATATCCACTTCTATATCACTGCAATTCCTGTTTAGAACATCCTCTTTATTTGAAGAAAGGTCTTCCTTCCACCAACACTCAATAATTTTTATCCCTAGTCGCCATTTTCAACAAAAACAAAAAAGAAATCACTTCAGAAAATGTTACGTAACTATCTACCAGGAGTCTCTTAGACTCCGTCAAAAATATTTTTGCTCACCAAAACGCAGCGCGTACGAGTTTAACCCTGATGAGCGCAGATCGGTACTACGGGTAACAGGGAGAAGGTACACAGACGCGCAAAGGACAAAGATGCCTACATTCAAACTTATAAACAAAAATAACCTTGATGGAGTCTGGGAGACTCCAGGTAGGTACTTAAGGGTTAATAAGTATTTTTTAATATTAGTAGAATGTCGATACCCAGAGGCAGACAATTGTATAATTTTCAAGAGTAGAGTGAATAGGTAGTACCTGTCATTCTGATGGGCGCGTATTTTGAAAGTCTACACTTTTCACTAAGTGAGGTAAAAATTATGCAACTGCCAATTTATAAAATACGCAATAGAGTGTATAAGAATAAATCTAAAGAATATTCTTCTTAATTTTTCGTAAATATTTTCTCTAGGTAAAGGTAAATAACCGAAGCAACTTTAAGATAAGTGCATTTAAATAATCACCTCAGCATTATAACACAATACTAGATATAATATTTTGTGATTCTCAGCACTGGGTGGAAGAGCTGGCCCTAGGAGCACAGCGGTGGGCAGACCAGTGTCGCATCCCTAGGAACCCGGAGGAAAATGACGCCTGCCGAGATCTGTGTAACTATATATTTACGTATTTATTTATTTACACACTAATATATTTAATTTATCCTCAATAGTTTAGTACAATCTTAGCCTAGTAGCTAATATCACATGAGTAGATAAACGGAACAGAGACAAAGCTTCCTAAGAACGTGAAAAATTGTTACCTATTTTGGTAGGGTTGTCACAATAGGTTAAAAAAAACATTTAATAATTTTATTATTCAGTATGATAGAATACTTCACAAATTACTACCTCTAATAATTTTCTTTTTATAATTTTTGTTTTTTAATAATTTATTGTTTCTTTTGATGGTGTGGTAAATTCTGAATCTAACATAGAGTTTTTTCAAGTAATCTAATGGGGAACACTCACATGGCATATTAAATTTACAATCTTTAATACGTTTTAAGTATTTCATTACAAATATTGACAATATTTATTTCAAGATCGAAAAATTCGCTAAGCTTTTGCTCGAGCAATTTTATTTTATTTTTAGTAAACAACCATTATAAATAATAAAATACCACGTTTTTACATTAAAATATTTAAACTTGCAACTAACAAAACAAACAACGTGCGTCGCAATGACCCTGAGATTGTCAACTGGCTCGCCGCGTACGTGACGACGGCCAGTGGTCACGCACACATGCCCCGCGTGCTTGTAGTAGTGCAACCGATTCGTGCGGTTGTATGAAGCTTTGTCTCTGTTCTGTTTATCTACTCATGTGCTAATATCCTGTATTATAGAAGTCCATGTGTTAAGCATATCCACCCTAAGATCTTGATTACGAAGTATTAACATTATTTGCGTTACTCAAGCTCTGACACCAAGCTAATCAAACCGATGTTTAAACAACTTTAAACACGGACTTGGTAATTATATCGACATGTACTGAGTAATTAAACTTTTAATAAATGTAGATACTCAGACTCTTTTTCCCGTGAATTCCCATCTGTAATTTCTAGGTCATATTCTGTCGTTATACTAAATTTATCCTGTTAAGCTTCAATTTCTTTAAATTCAGCATGTTAAGTTTCAAAGTTACAAACTTTCACACTTGTTCGAAATACAAGAAGAAATTTTAGGATACTGATCCTAGGATTGTGGTCTTTGCAACTTTAGAGAAATGAAAGCAACCACTTTGCACTGGGTCAAAAACACCGATAAAGTATAATTGAAAACAATTCATAACTCAAATGCAGAAATTCCAATTTCCTTAATGTCTTTTTAATGCTTTCTGGACAAGCAAGAGTTCAGTAACATTGTATTGTTTAGTTATCGTATGTACCTTCCTACAGTTCAAGTCGATGGACTAATAAAGTACTCTTTGTTGTCTAGCGTCGTTCCGAGCAATTATCTATTAACGCATTACGTGTTGCAATTGGTAGGTATTATCCAGGTCTTATTCTATACAGGTGTTTTAAAGAACGATCCTTAAGTCCTCAGTTTAAATTTTTAGATAGGTTAACCTAACGTATGTAGTGTATTCCGAGCTAAGTCCGTACGTATTATATATAAAAGACAAATTTAATTTTTCAAATAAATAAATAAATCTTTATTTATTACACCATACACAAAAGGTTACTATCAAGCTCTACAAGTAAATTACTGTAATACGCCAAACTGTATTACACGCTACAAGTGTCTTCCCCGAAATTCAAACAGCTATTTAAAACATAATAATATGATATAGTCTGTCAAAACAAGAGAGGTTTAAACAATGTCTTGGAAACTAGATATATATGTTTTTTGGATGTACCTCTTAGGCCGTAGCTAACAATAATATTCGAACGCATCGAAGTCTGGTATCAGACTTTCGATCTAGACGGTTGATGTCGGACTGCAGCGGGACTGCTCCGACGCGTCTAAATTAAAAGCGCCCTTATAATAAAATAAATACAAAGAGAATCCAGGATATATTTTTAAAGGTCAATGTTTTATTTTAATTAGTCGCAATATCCGTGGGTCAGACGGTAGCGTCTGTGGTAGGAGACGCCCCCGGTCTCCTGGTGGAGACCCTGGTGGACATCTGGTTTCTTCAGAACCTGGAGTACAAGGGACTGGCAACTTCTTTTATTCCGTTAGTATAGTTTTTTTAAAATAAATTTTTGGCAAAGATTCTTTCATGGACCTTCGATACGTATGTTTTGGATAGCATCAGCCCACGTATGAAGGCCAGCATCAATTGGCTCCGCCGGCCGGCAAAGCCGAATATGTGTGGCTGGAATTTCGAAAAATTCAAAGTTGGGTTTTATCGAGAATAGCTGAATCAATCGCTCTGTATAAATCCCGAATTGATTGAAATATTAGCGTTCAACAAATACTCCCAACCCTAAAATTTACTGAAAAATAATAAGTGCAGCTTTGACAAATGCATAGAATAACATCCGTATCATATGATCATTGAGCTTAATTGGTCTAATTTTTTTGTCTCATACACCAGAGGACTCGGGTTAAAACCCTTGTAGGAAAATACATTTGTGTTCAAAAACATACATTATAACAAAAGTTTTCTAGTCGTGGGTCGTTTTTTGTTGGTTTACTCCCTAGTTAACCACATGGTATCTACAAAATAAGCTTTGTTTACCACGGGGCCGCAGAAGAGGACTCCAATGTCTTAAAACTCTCTTACATTTTCTGTAGAAACAACACTTTATATTTTTATGTATCTACAGGCCTCCAGCCAATTCAAGCTTCTATGGGGATTTTGCTCAGCTGACATGGAGTCGGACGTATTTGATTGGTTGTGGACGAAGTCGATTCATGGTCAGATTACTTTTTTATCAATTACGTTCAAAATGTCTTCAAATTTTGAATATATATTTTTTTAATTTAACATAAAGTAACTAAAAAGCTGTATTTTGTTATTTTTTTACTCTTGTCTTACACAAGCCAACCTAGAGCTTAGCTTATACCTATCACCCAATTAGAACACTGTAATGAAAGAAATATCTATTAAGAAAACATTATTTGGTAGCGTCAAATGGTACGAAGCAGAACGTGTAACTTTTTTTATACTATACTACAATTTGTAAACTAGTTTGCGTACCGTACGCTACTGAAAACGCAAAGTTTCGTAGCTGGTTTGACTGTATGTTTACAATGTTTAGCCACTTGGGAAGAAACTACCTGCTCTAAATACTGGAGATAGCAAGTTCTACTATAAGGAAACATTTCTTTATATAAAAAAAAGAAATAATGCATTCAAAGATATGGTACGGATTTTAGCCGGTTCGATTCTGGGTGTGGTGAGCTTATTTTTAATAACTAAAAGTAAAATAAGGTATCTCCAGTACTTAGAGTACTTTCTCTCCAGGAGGCATTGCAAAATTTCACCCTATACACCTTCTCGGTAGCGAAATGATATGAAGTGCTTCAATCGAATCGCTATCACATCCTTACTGGGCCAAATAAGCTGTCATGTCTTTTATAATATGTTGTATTTTTGTCTTAAAACTGAATCAGTTGTAACTTTGCAGTCAACAATCGGGGGTCGCTTGCGCAGCGTGATCCGTCTGGTCTGCAACTTCGCACCGCGCGGTCCAGCGTATTACCACTCGATGTGGACGCCTGGTATCCCCGCCTCGCTGTGCCCGAACCAGGCCGTGCAGGATCCCGAGCTGCCCAATCTCTGTGATTTTTGTGCGTATGTTTCCAATTTCCACCCATGTCCTTTTATCTAACCCCTTCCATTTCCCTCAGCAAACCTGAAGCTCAATTTCATGAATAAGAAAGCGTTGTCACTACAGATGTGCAAGAAGGTGAAGACATGTATTACTACAAAAAGTTTCTGGAAAAAGATGAAGCCACAAAAACAAATAAAACAGTTATAAAAAAATCGAAAAAGTATCGTCGATCTAATAGAATGACTACGATCCAGCTTATTGGACGACCGAAGAGTTACGACATTGAAGATTTACTCGGCTCCGCTGATAATTTCGAAGATGACAGTAAGAAAACTATTATCATTGATGACATATATAAAGTAATTGATGGGAAATTTAGATATGAATCATATGTTCCAGATAATCTTGATGACTCGAGCACTACGAGAGCTAGCACAGAACTGGCCGACTATGAGTCGCCAGCTGATGACAGCTCGATGCCTCATCACAGCTCGATCCTCCATGCTAGCTCGCTGACCCATGTCAACTCGACGATACAAAAACTAACAACTTTATCTAATGATTATATCACCACGAAGGTCGGTAAAAAAAATACTGTAAAACAAATGATTGAAAACAAAATCGCACTTGACGAGGAAGAACTGACTTTTGCAAATATTGAGGCCATAATGAAGCTTATTCAAAAAAGAATGTTTGAGTTGAATGGAACAGAGATTAATCCGGATATGTTACTAGAAAAGATTATGGACATGCTTAAATCAACTGATCGTGAGTTACACCCATGACTAGCTATCATATCACATAAGCAAATAGTTTTAATTTTATAGAACTTTTACTATAATAGCTATAAATAATTTAATTTTTCCTGTCCCTAACCTAATTACACTAAAAGGATACAATAAAATAATATTTCATTACAATACACGTGTGTTTGCAAGTTCATTTACGTTTACATAAACCTACAACTTATTTGTTACCGAATGACTGCATAATCCTGTGATATTTTATTGACATTCCTAACACGCCTAACAAACCTTTTTTTATGATCTATTTGAAAATTATATTTATATTACAGGAAACAGTGTCGAACATACGCAAAAACAGCCGCAGATTACAAACAGTACTTCGCGGGCAGGAAAGGTAAATGGATTTTATTTTATTTTTTCGCTTTCTCCACTCGATAGAATGTAGCCATAAAAATTGTAATGATGTACGACCTATTGTTTTTACAAATTATATGGAAGTCAAATACCAGTATTAAACTTTTTTCCTCTAAGTCGAGAATACAATACTTCAATATTCTCTTTTATATTATTTTCTATTACCTACTACATTATACACTGGTGATTCATCGCAATGGCTCAGTACGGGACAGACCGAAAGTGATAGAGACATTTGTTCCAGGAGACCATGTCATTGATTTTAGATTTAAGAAAAACTGCGTATGAAGATTTTTGGTTATTTCACGCGGGAATTGAAATCACATTTTAAAAAATCATATTTCATTTTATTACAAAATAATGATTGTATAGGTACGTTATAAAACAAATATAACTAAGGAACCTTATGTTTAAAATCAAAAGATAATGTTTCATTTTACTATTTTATTTCCAGTATAATTGGCCTATAAACAGCCGTAGTCCAATTGTGTACCTACTTTTTCAGGTATTTTACAATTTTGATACAAGAGCGCCTGGACATTTTTTTTCCACCGGCTTGTTTTCTTCTCGGTCTACTTATAAACACCTTTTAAAAGCCGAAGTCAAGGTAATAGTGAATAAAATATTTTGTTATTTTTTATTTATTAGCCAACCCCACAGTAGGAACTGATTATCTCTTGCATCGTAGACCGTTGTCACGACGATGAAAACACAAAAATAGATAAAGAAACAACAAAAAAAAACAAGAAAAAAGCTATAATTTTAAACATTTACTCAAATCAATGAAATGTAGATCGTCGGTATCTTCATATTCCTGGAGTGTACGCTGGAGACTGCCAAATGTATCAATGAGATTTTACATCTCGTGTTTACGAAGCCAAGTGCCCTGATGGCGAAGAAACTCATATAACTCATTTTTCTGAGTTGTATACCCTAGTAATTTAAATTAATGGAAACTTCACTGGTCTTTGTACAATCTTATATGTTTAATTTAAGTAGATTAAGATGACTGTTTGTTTTCCTGAAAAATAAAATAAATAAATAAATAACCAAGAAATTATAACGACGATGTATGTAAAGCCTGCAAACCCAGTTGGTAGTCTAGGTGGAATACAAAATTGCCTATTTGGGCGAGATTGATGTCTCTGTAAAATCCAACATTATCTTTTAATTTTAAACGTAATGTTACCTGGTAACATTTGTTTATTATTACGTACACAATAATTTTTTGTAATAAAATAATATTCGATTTTTTTGGAATACCCGCGATTCCCGCGTGTTGTACGAGTTTTTTTGGGAAATCTTGTAATGCAGTTTTAGTAACTCTTAAATCAACGATATGGTTCCTAAGAACAAAATTCTCTATGTCTTATTGTTTCAGACTTTCCCACACCGACCAATTCCTTTTTGTTGCTCTAGACCCATTTAGACAGTTTTTATCAATGAAGCCATATTAGATTGGAGTTGAGGCAAACTAACATTTCAAATTGTAGGTGCGAAGAGAGTTGAACGCAGCTTACGAAACAACTAAAGCGCTCACTACGACCAAAGATGCTAACGTAGTCAGTAATACCACCAAAGGCGTAACCGAGTACACAGATGCTAATACAAAACCCGATAATGTTAGCATTACAACTACCATCATTAATACCGATGTAGTTGTTGAAGAAGGCTTGATAAAGAAAAATATATCAGAATATGACGATTACGAGGATGAGGACGACGAGAAAAAGGCTCTAAGACCAGCTCCTGAAGACGATGAGGACGATGAAGCTCATGGTGGCACCACAGAATCTACTATTGGCCTGATACTCCGTTTTATGCCTCAGTTCTATAGGGGTAGGATTCAAAATAGCACAGCAGTCAGCCTTCGCTCCAACAACCGGGCGATGCTGATATCGCCGGCGTTCATTCTCCTGTTGACGTGTGTGTTATGATTTTCTAGATTTTGTTTTGTAAATAATTTACTGTATTTTGTAGAAGCTAATGTTGGATTTATAGTGGTTGTTTATTATACTTTTATGATGGTGATGTTGTTTTATTGCTCATTTATTGAACATTCCCGTGTGATCATTGGATTGAGACCAATACTTGGCTCATCAGGGCTTTAGTTTGCGTGTTGACTGCAGGCAAGTGATATGCTTTGTCGTTTTAAAATCTAAATGTGTGATTTGTTTACGTTGCAAATGTATGTGAGATTATTCGGAATTATGTGAGTTCTTAATAGTAATAGAGCGTATAAATTTTAATTTAAAATACTTATATGCAGTATTTATGACCATGACGTAGGACAAAACGCGTAAAATTTAATTTTTAAAATAGGTACCGAAAATGATTTTTAATAATAAATCCTAATTTGTTCGTTTCAATCATTTTGATACAAATGTAGTTCAATGATTAACTTATTATGGCAGTTGTCCCACCGCCGGCGAGAAAACGACTAACTGTCGGCTATTTTCTCGCTCAAAAAACGTACAAAAGATATACATTCCGTGTAAACAAAAGAAATGCATATACAAATAGTTGATCGCTGACTGTTCACACTGGACTGCACACACTGAGGACTCGCTTCAATAGTTTGACGCTGAGCGACAAGAGCTATGACAGATAATACTCGCTCAAAATAAAATAAAATAAAATAAAATCATTTGAATTATCATTGTTATCTAGTTCAGACGACGATGATGAGGTATTATGATAGGCTCTGTGTAGTATAGGCTCGCACACTCGCTTATAGCCGAGCTAAACAACTATCGGAACTACGCAGTCGCTCCCTGCGGCTCGCCAACTCGTTTCTACATTCTAGCTCTACTCGCTACTCGTTCATCGTTGCCAGTGGGACAACTGCCTATATGTCGGAGATTTTTTGTCTGAGTGTAAAAAATATGTAAGAACAAGCAGAACCAATTCCATAGCCTAGCTGTAAACTATACCTACACCTAAGCTGTATTTACAACTATTACGGTCGCACTCAGAAACGTCCAACGTTTACTAAATTATAGATATGTTTAGCAAATATGGATTTAGATAATGTATAAATGCGCTTATAAAAAATCTATACTTAGGAGCAACTTAAGTAGCTATTTAGTGTATCTGAGTGTTACCGTTATTCAATTATAATATAACTAAAGCCTTGCATTCGAGTAACCTATTTTAAATGCAGATGTCTAGAACTAATTTCACTCAACGTTACCTTGACAGTCGTGGCGAGGGTCAGACGAGAAATAAAAATGTAATTATTTTGCTCTCGCTCCCTACAGTTGAGTGGTTAATTTACACAGGGTGGCAAGTAGTTTTAACGGTTTATTGTTGGACTAACTATATTGCGATGAATATAATTAATAAATAATTTTTCCATTGGATAATTTTTTTACTAGTAGGTCACACTTCCAAAACTGTAACTTTCTATGCATTATCTGCATTTTATAAATTATTTATCTATTCTTATAAATATCCTATTAAATGAAAAAACAAGTGTTCGAAATCAAGTAAATTTGCTTTCTCGGCTTGAAACTGTGGAGTTTGAAAATGGCAAAATTAATATTTTAATTTTTTTTTAACAGGCATTCCTTTGTATGCAATCATCTTTCCCAAACTTATTTCATGAAGATGAAACTAAAATTTTAGTTTTTTAGTTTTGTTTAAACCCGTCTTAAAAGTAGTTGTGTCAAATAATCTACCATCATTTCAGCTGCTGATTCCACCCTGTATACAATATTTAGGACAATGCTAATAAACGAGTTAGTATGAAGTAGACGGTCAGTGCCCGTCGTAGTCAGTCGCTTGTGGTCACTCGTAACGGACGCTCGTAGTCGTCCGTAGTCGCCCGTGAGCCGTAGACCTGCTACGACTACCAAGTTTGCGTGTGCGTGTATAATAAAAAGATTACGGCTTTCGATAAATATTAATAAGTGGTTTTCAGAATTTATTCGCAAGGTTCTTTGGTTATACCTTTATTATAATAGATTGTAGTTTTTTAAATAAAAGGTTTTAATGATACGTAAATAAAATGACAAATGATTTGAAGAATTGTTCGTCACAAACGGGAGATACGAAGGGGTTTTGGCCGCGAAGATCTGAAGATGTAAAGATTGAGATCGGTTTCGGAGTACCCCTGGGGTCCATGGCTGCTCATCCAGCTTTTCATTCAGCTTGGGATATAGGATGGTGAGTGATAGCTTCTACTTGTGATTTGAAAGAACTTGAAACAAGTCTGTGTATAACCTAAAAGTTTCTTCTTATGTGACTATTATGGTAATTTTTACGAAGTGAGTCAAAGACAACATCTTTGGCTCACTTCTACGAGTCCTATAATAATTTGTCTTAAGAATGTCGCATATTTTATTGAAAAAGGATTAGACGCATGTCTTCTATCTCACCTGATGGAAAGTGAAGATGACGACGAAGGTGTTACACGTCTATCCACGAGATACCTATTCACTCGACGCATATTAGCATATTAGTTTCTAATTAAAAACAAATGGTTACAGATTTCCCCATATCTCTTATTCAATGTTTTTTGTGAGTTTTATAATCCGACTACCGAAACATTATCAGACTCTTTAAAGGTTAAGTAAGACTTTCAAATAAAACATAATTTTTTCATCTAGGTATAGATGGTACAAATTATTCGTTCGCGCAGCCCTATGTGTGAGTGTACTTGTAAATATGAAACTTAATTTTGTGTGGCAGCCATAATCTTATGAAAACGTGTTCTCGTCGCTTTGGTGTGAGTGTACAATCTGTACATCTTGTCACGCACACATACAAGTTTAATGCACACATAGGGCCGGGCACATAAATGACTTGAAACAGGCTAGAATCCTGCTTGAAAAACAAACTAAATTTTTAACGAATTTTTAAATTATTTTTGTACGAACTGTGCAGTAAAATAATATTATGCGACCTAATATGAACTAAGGTTTGATCTTGAGTGGAACTTTTGTGCATATTGGGCCGTATGTTATACGATTTATTTTGTAAATTCAGAAAACTAGCATATTTTTATTACCTAAATAGCATGTTCGTGAAGTGATCACACGTGACTGAATATCTTTGTATGTAGTTGCGTTGTTTACCTTAACTTCGCAATTGCTGAGCATGACACTCCACAAACATCTCGTTAGGGGTACACAGAAGGATAAATGTACGATACGAGGGATGCCTTGGTCGAAACATACTTCCGTTTGACGATCTATTATCCTAATACCTGCTGCCGTAGCGTGGCATCTAAATCACATTCATTTGTTCATTTTTATATCACAGCAAGAGATCAAGTCGTATCGTAAGGTTGGCCCGTTTTACCACTTAAGACTCGTTTGAAGACTGCAACCAAAGCATTTTATGTCTTGTGAGTTGAGTCTCACGTGATAACATGTAGCCTTATATTACTGCTACATAATGTTACTTTAGAGCTGTGCAATAATTCGAACAAACTAACAAAAATTTCTTCTTTTAATAATAGCATAGATATGCCTAAGGATAGTACTATCGAAAAGAAAACTTTCTCGCATTATAATAATTTAACCACTTCTTTTTTCGAAACGGCATGTGATTGTATGTGAAAAAATGTGTTTTTTTTTAATTTACATACATTTTGTAATAATAATTATTCCAAGGTGAAATTTTCTTTTTTTTATAAGCACAAGTCATATGGTAACACATAATGACGCAATCAACAAAACAAACGATCTAGGCATGAGTTATGTTCAGGTTTTCAGTCGAGGCACGAACGAATACTAATGATGAAATAATATCATTGGTTGTTTGGTCTAGAAGTTTAGTGCATAAATAGTTGTGAAATATTCCATTGTATACGGTGTATGATTCAAAGGACATCTATGAAAGTTCAGAGAACAGAATAACTTTTTATAAACATTTGGTTGGGACCTTGGTAATAATATCTTGATTCCAATATAAAAGTTCAAAATGTAGTTTCGTGTATCGGTTCTCGTGTTTGAGGCAATTGTCCACAGGCAATATAGTACTGATAAAGCTCAAAGCAAATACATAATTAATGATTAAGAAAGTTAGTTAGTACATCCGTATGTAACTTACCTGTCAAATTAATCATGTGGTCTCGAGTCGGTACACTTGTCATGCCTGCACCCTGCATGGTGCAGCTGTTTTTTTCTAACTCATAGAAGTTATTTATTTATATATGTGTATGTTTATTCTAGGTTTCGCCATGTTAGCTGGGTGGTTGTTAATCTTTACGGTGCAATAAAAGTCCTTAATCAACCGACAGTCTTGTACCTACTACCAATGGAGTAAATACTACGAGCCCTAATGCAAAAGAGTTCGTCCAGTCATATATTGCAAAGGTTGCCTGTTTTCAACTTAACTACATTTTCATAAAACTGAAATCTACCTGTTTAAATTGAACAATGAGTAAAATTCGATTTGAAAATAGAAATAATCTGTCACAGGATGGGTCACTGTTATTTCTAAACATATAAAAATCATAATTTCGTGCAGTTTTATCCTTATATAAAAAAAAGGCTCGCGGGATCCTATCGCCGACGAAGTACGAAAAATAATTATTCGTAGCCACAATAACGGCAAATCTGCTTACCACATAGCCAAGTACTTATTCCTACCAAGATCGACAATTCAGACCATCATCGAACATCACAGGAAAAATGGCACGGTTGAATGCTTAAGGAAAATCATTTAAAAGAATCGTCGTGCCCGCGCAGGAGAACTTACCTTGAAGTGGAGAGAGATGATTCACAAAGATGTATCTGTATGTATCGATACTTGCAAGAAGAACGTAAAACGATAGGGCTATGTAGTTTATACTGCTAAAGAGAATCCTTTACTCCAAAAAAAGAAAAGGCTAAAATTAGTTAAAGATCATGAAAATTGGACTGCAGACCAGTGGCAATATATTAAAGAAAATTTAATGTATGTAAAAAAGAACATTATCTTGTTCAAAAGATCTGCACAATGTCAACACAAGAGGAAGAAATATGCTGGCAGTTCATAGGCTTCATAAAGTCACTAACTCATTCATGGGTCAGTGTATACGCTTTTTTAATAAGGTTCCTGAGGATATCCATGGTCTTCCTACGGTCAAATTCAAAGAAACTATAAAACAAAAGTTTATATAGCAAATTTATATAATAAGCTTTAGCACACAACTAAATATAAATTATACGATTATTTGGATGATAAAAACCCTTGGCCCTAAGTCCCCTCATTAACAGGTTTAACTATAAAGCAAAACATACATACATATGTAATGTAATGTGTCTATTCGTTGACTTCTTCGTCCCGATGAATATCTTAAGCTTCATTGTCACTAAAGTACGTCTTCTTATGGTAGCGTCGGGTAACGGGTGGCTCGCTTCCATCTAATATGGTTGAGGAGGGCGATGACGATCCCGCGTTAACTCGTGAACGGGTGCCGTTTGAGGGTGTTCGTCGTTTGGATACTTGAAGGGAGGGAGGCTTGCCGAGACTAACAGATGCAGATAACAATAATTTTGAATAGACATAGAGAGAGACTGTAAATTTATTTTGAAAAAAATATACCCGAGAAGTTTCTCGCCCGTTCATCTTAACGAAGGTTTTCCCGAACTGGTGGTAGAGTCATGTTTTATTTGACGTCAATAAGAACAAGTAATTGTCAATATTGAGAAATAAATATTTGCATTTGAATTTGGCTTGAAATAATATGGTGTGATGAATCTAAATTTGAGGCGACGGTCGGTGATGTACGGAAAAAAGTTATCAGAAATAAAGATGTAGCATTCCATACCCATTGTATCAAAAGAAAATTGAAGTTTCCTGAATCGGTTACGATATGGGGCTGCATGTCAGCACAAGGTCTGGGTCGTCTACATTTTGTAGAAGAAACTGTTAATGTAGTAGAGTACCAAAACATTCCACAACAGAGACCCTATGGTGGAAAATGAAGAAAATGCTGCGAAAGTATCCAGCAAGGTCTAAAAGCTTTCTAAAGGAAAAAATTTAATCTGTCAGGGACTCAATAATTACACAACAATGTGAAGAATTGGTAGCAACGACGCCACGAAGAATAATGGCCGTGATCAATGCTAAAGGTGACGCCACAGAGTGGTAGACGAACTATTTTGCGCCGAATGCGATGGACGAAGTGGATGGTTCCCCAAGTATTTATTATATTTTATTTAAATTGGGAAATTTTTGGCTACTTTTTTAATTGAAAATAAACTGGCACTGGATGAACTCTTTTGCATTGGAACTCGTATTATAATTTAAGTTAGATGAACATCCTGTGTATTCTAACTTTACCTTATGGTTAAAGAGACATCCTCAATCGTTTAAAGTCCGGTGAAATTTAAATAATAGGCTAATAGGGCCATAAATGAACTGTCCATTTCGAAAAAAAACTTTCAAGAAAATAAAAGGATGAAATTTATAAATAGTGTTTATTTGCAAACAAAAATTAAAAGATACATGGATATGTTAAAAGTTACAGAAAAGTTAGGAACAAAACGAAAGCTTAAAAATAAAGTAAGCACAAAGTTCAAGCTTAACTTGCTGTTCTCAAGTGTAACATACACGACCAGTAACAACAGAACTCAGTAAAGCTGTCATTATTAATTTTGAAGTGGTGGTTTTTGTTATTTTATTATAATAAGATAGCTAACAGTGTAATGAGAACTTGTTATGACTTCAAACGCCCTGCTACATTTTTACATTTATGTAATACACTTATACGTCCCCCTCTTGAGTATGCTGCTCCAATATGGAACCCATTTTATATTGAATATGCTGATCAAATTGAATTTGTCCCAAGAAAATACCTTCGTTCAACGCAGTACCGAGGTTTTCGTAAAAAAATATCATATAAGACTTACTAGATAAGTACCATATACTATATTTAAATAAAACTATTTGACTATCTGAAAACAATAAAAGTTATTGACCTTTTGACACTTCATAACATTTGTAATAACAGATTTGATTCCTCCACTATTGTTAATGAATTAACATATTGTGTTCCTAGTAAAAATCAAGGTAATCCTCATATATTATTCTTCACAAAGTTTTGTAAAACTAATGCTGGGTTGAGACGCCTTGACGAGTTGAGACCCCGCTTAGACGTCTTGTTTGTATCTATAATTCTACATTCTTTAAATTACATATATTTGCACTATCTCACCGTAAGTTTAAAATTTTAGCTAAAGAAAATTTAAAAGAATTGTCTTAAAACCTGTTACTCCCTAAAGTTTGAATTATATCCATTATATATTGCGTTTGTGTAATATTTAATTTATTGTGAAGTATTTAGTAACTTATTTGTGGATAGTGGTGTGCACTGTACCTGTATAATTATTTTGATTTTAAGTTAGTTGCTAAGCTGATCTTGTACAGTTGTTTGCTGTCCCTAATAAAATAAATACATAAATAAACATCTAATAATAGCGAAATATTTATAACAATATTCCTTATGAGCTAATTCCACGTCGCGGTGCTTAGCTAGATATTAGTAGCTAATAAATCAGTGAGAATAAATAGATTTCAAATTATATCTGTAACTCATACAAAATTGGCACACTTTCTCAGATAGTGCGTAGTTCTGCAATGTATCCATTTCATACTATCCATATCCTTTATTTACTAGTTACTCACTTTTCATAATGTGATATCGGTAACTTAAGTAGAAAATCATAAATGAGATATAAAATTAGTTCTGCACCTCATTAAAATTATTTTTAGCCTTATGATGATTATCACACGGTCTTTATCAAGAAAAAATTTAATACTTCTTATTTTCCAGAGGTCACTTCAAAGAAGGTCAAGTTAATATGCAAGATGCGCGGGCGTCAATTTTATTATGGTCATTTGAATTATCAAAATTACACACCTCGTTATTCAATTGTTCTTGGAGTCTACAGGAAGCTGCTAAGATTTGCTTTATTAATCTTATTTACATTTATCTTCATAATCGTTGCTTATTTTAGTTGTGCTACACGATAATAATACGTATGTACTTTTTCTTACAATCTTCAAAGTAGTAATGCGCAAGTTGTATTTAATGAAGTCGACTATAATGAAGAAAGAGGAAATGAGAAAGGGAGAAAGGACAACGAAACCAGCAAAATTATGAAAACAAATGAACAGAATCACATATCCTTTATCTGAATCTAAACATGTTAATATAACAATATCCTTATTAGTAGGTACTGAGTTTCTAAGCCTACAAGACTGACGACTCAACGAGTGGCGCTAATGTTAATACAACATTCACAGTCGCCCAAGAGAGTGTTCCACGACTTTTGACAAAAGTTCCAGAATGAGTAAATCCTTCTGACAAGTGCAGGTACTTAGGTTTGATAAGTATTAAAACATCTTTGAGTATAACTGAACGATATTCATAAATTATTGTCTTTTCATAAGACAACTAAAGTGAAGGCTGTCCAGCCTATGCGTCCGCATGGGACTTCCTTCATTTAATTAGGGTTTTATTTTTCATATGTAGAAATAAACTTTATTTTATCGAGTTATTTATAAGTAATTCTGACCAATGATTGCTATTTACAAATAATTCTAAATAACACCTGACGTATTCCTGTCTATTTAACCTATTGATTTCTACACTATTTCCCGCTGCATTTCATAAACATCTTGCCCTACTTAAAGGTACTAGACCTCACTACCTACATGACTCATCGTAACCACAAATACATTATTTCAGAGCTTTTATTTCTAACCCACTAATAACAAATGAGTGTCTTGAAAGGTCTTTAAATCCATAACTCGGTTAAGAGTTCATTAGATATGTGACATCGAACTTCGAGTATAGAACTTAATTGTGAATGAATCATCAGTGTATTGAGGTGATCCCTAACTTGAACATCCTCAATGAAAATTACGCCTGGTCATTGAACCGGCAGGGTTACGTTGACCTTTGGCACAGTTAAGGCAAAGGCGTCAGCTTGTTGTGTTTACCCTCTTTCTGTCAGTTAATGAACGTTCAATAACCTTAAAGTGCATGTACGTAATTGTAGGCTTTTCCTTGATTTATTTAGGTAGTAACGGCTGAAGTTAGGTATAAAAATAAAATGATTTTTTTTAATTTAGCAACTTAAAATAACTACTATTATAATGTAATCCAAAAACATTCTTTCCTTTTTTTTAAAGGTCCAAGAACAGTACTGCTTAGTCTTTCCGCTTCTTATATATAAAGCGATGGCACCGATATGGATCACATCTTGTACACAGATAGGACATATGCTATTTAATATGAGAAATCATCTTAATCTAACTGGCAACTGCAAACGAGAGCAGCTGCAAAAACAAAATCCAGTCGATTTATGAAACTGAAAAACAGTTATCATGGCTATCTACACTTTATTTACTTTAAATATGACAACTTTTATAAGTTTGATTTTATTCAGCCGCACCAAGCGTATGTCGTATGGTGTATTTCATGCAGACATGCTGAATGTAGACACACAGTGAAACTAAACATACCGAAGGGTTTTATTTTAGTATAACTGCAGACTACCCTTAAAATCGATCCTAGGGGTTTTACTTTGTAAGCCCTTTCAATAGCTAACCGGAAACTTTTGTACGTAGCAATGCTTGTTACCCAAATGTATAAGGTTTGTATGTTAGATACACAGGTGCGATTGGTTAGATGGTCACATAGTATATATTACATTTTAAATCTTGGTCAATTTTGGTGCCTACTTCTTGAAATTGAATTTCACGGATCTACTTTATTTTAGAGGTTTTTACTTATTTTTTTAAAATATACTGCTATACGAAATTTGGAGGAATCCTAATAAGACTGCGTATAAACCAAAGCTATGCGAAATTGGAGAAAAAACACGATAAAAGGTTTAAGTTCATTTATTTTTGTCTTTTTTACTTAGAAAATTAAGTAATGTTATTGGTAGGACTTTTTTTAAGAACGCCGAGCAAGCGTGCTCATGTTTCTTCAATAAGCAGCCTTTAATTTATATATCCAAATCTTTCTTAACTGTCTACCCACTGTACTTCAGGATTCCCTAAAAAGAAGGTCAAGTAAGAACAGTTTTCATATCACGGTTACGGCGCGCGACTCAATCTTTGATTTCCGCAAACGTCACCATGGCAACTAAATCAAAACAAAATTGTCAAACTGCCCACGAATTTCAGCAACCAACAGGCCCAAGAAAAGTAATGACACACTTTCCTGACTTGTTCACAACAAAATTATGCTTTCGTGACCATAGTGACCTCGATTTAATGTTGCTTTAAGTAAATCACACCTATGTTACTAAAATACGTAATTAAAACTGTAAGAAGGAAGATGGATTTCGGATTCGGCGATACTTTATACCCAAATATCACCGGGATTCGGTCCTTTTTTGAACATGATCCATTCTTCAGGTAAACAAGAGATTTGTTTAAAAGTTTACAGTTAGCGTGGTAATTTTAAGCACGATGTGACTGTTTTTTTTCGTAGTTTTCTTTTAGGACAGTTTGCAAAACAAAGTCGAATAGCGAAGCGCAGCTTGTATCTATGCAAGGCGTTGTGGTCCAAACATATGAGTTAAAAATATTTGGATTTCAACCTAGATAGGTACGAACTAGACCTAGACTTCAATATTGACAACTCCATTTTCTTTTAATATACTTAGCATAAAATAAAAGTTATTTTAGTGTTAATCAACAAGAAGAAGTATAGATGGCTCAACTCAATGTGCATTTGCTTAAAAACATGCAACTTAACTTTGTGTGGCAGCCGTAATCTCGTGTTCCGTGTTCTCGTTGCTTGATGTGCGAATACATTCAGTACATTTTTGTCACGCACACACAATTACTGTATAATACAAGCTTAACTCACAAATAGGGCCGCGTGCATGGACAACTTGAACCATCTATACCTACAAGACTTATAGTAAGTATTGCTTAAGTTTTTATAACAATGCTGTGTGTACCTGTAATAGGCTTATACATAAGAATAATATAGTATGTACATGACTAATGTTATCCAATAATATGTATAATGCTGTTGGTATACCTTTTTAACAAATAAATAAATAAATAAATAGTGTATCACTTGAGATGAACGTTGTCAAATTATTGTTGAAATTAATCTGCGCGGGGTCTAGTTTCAGTTATTTTCTTCCAATCTTTTGGAATGCAAATATTTTCAAACATTGCTGAATAATGTCAACATAACGATGTTGATGTTTCCAGCCCGTCATCAGGCTTCCACCACATGGCCAGAATGATGGACCGGATGATGTCAGACAGCCTGCAGCCATTCAGCTTCGCGCGGATGACGTCAAGAAAGTACTCTGATGATAAGAAGGACTCCAATCCACATCGAGATGGCTTGAGGAGCGTCAGAAGCGACACTCGGCGAGAAAGGGTAAAGGACCCTGACACACACGACGCTAACGGTACGCGACATTTACCCACACAAGGTAAGTTATTCTCAAAAGCCAGAAGTAGGTTATAAAAAATAAAATTGTTTTTAAGATAAAAGACATACTCGAACAAACTTACAGACAGACGAACATGATATTTTTGAATCAAACAGAGAGTCGCCGACGTCGTATTCCTTTTTTCACAGTTGTAAAACCAATACCCGTGAACACATTCAAAGAAACGCCAGCTGATCAAGCCAAGCAGAACGACCCGACCACTGAAAAATGGGCGACTACACTTAGAAAACGAGATCCGAATATTCAACCAACTTTACCTTCAATCATGACGCGCAAAGCGTCTTCATCATCTATTGAGGGCCGAAAAACAAGATCTGTAGAAAGATTACCGAGAAGAACCAGACAAATATTACCAATGAAACCGTTTAAGAAACCGGAAGCAACGTACGATGAATCATCAGAATGTTTGGAGAAAGATGAAAAAGTATTTGATGCGACAGGATACGAGTTACATTTAGTAGAAACGATAGAAAGAGATATTTTACAAAAGAATCCAGCAGTGCGCTGGAAAGATGTCGTGGGGTTGGACGATGCGAAGTCAGTTCTTCAAGAAGCCGTTGTGCTGCCCCTCGTGATGCCTGATTTCTTTAAGGTAACTTTTTAGTAGGTCATTCTAATTGTAAGTTTTATCTTGATTGGAGCAAATTACTTGTACAAGTAAGGGTTTGCGTGGGTGATTAGACTTAATTAATGTGAAGGAAAAGCAATCTCTACACAATTTGGAAATAAAGTCTCTGAGTTGATTAAAATTTTTATTTTGCCTTCTGAACAAATGCCTTCGCTACATCTGTAAGTATTTTACAATGTTCTTTTGCTTTAAATGTTTTAGCTCTAGCAACGCTAAATTCACTATTTGCATGTTGTTTGTACTATAACATACATGGAGTATCTGGTAATTATATCAATAAATCAGAGTGAACGTAATGTAGGTCATTCGTGCTTGAAGAAAGAGGTGTCGGCGTAATTATTTATACTGCTTTGAATGTAAATTTCCTTATTTACGATAGTGATGATACAACGCGGATTTCTTAGTGTAGATACCTAATTAACTATAGTGATTGATTCTGATGCTAATATTAAATCAAAATATTAAGCAAGGATCTTACAAAGTTTAGAAAATGTGCCTTTTATCCAACCAAACTCTATATAGGTAGTGGTTTTGAATATGTGTAATGGCTAAAAATAGGGGATTTGTTTATTTATAAGTTATTTGCGTGCTTCTGAAAGTGCTGACGTGCTATGCATATCCATATATGACACAAAAAATTATCTCCAGGGCATCCGTCGACCTTGGAAGGGCGTATTGCTGACGGGTCCACCTGGCACTGGCAAGACTCTGCTAGCCAGAGCCGTGGCGACCGAGTGCCGCACCACCTTCTTTAATGTGTCTTCTGCTACTCTCACCTCCAAGTATAGAGGAGATTCGGAGAAGCTGGTTCGACTGTTGTTTGATATGGTGAGTTTTAGGGTGGTGTATAAAACCAACGGGTTGAATCTTTTCGGCCAGCAGCTGATAAGGAACAAGCAAGAAATTGAGAAAACAATGGCCAGAATTTAGCAAAAGGTAGGGTGAGGTCTTTTACTATGATAACGCCAGATCGCACAATTCTATGGCCACTCAGGAAAAATGAACTAAGTTCCGCTGGTTAATGCATCTACCACAATACAGCCCTGACTTAGAATTTTCGACCGGGGAGGTTGACATCAAGAGAGACTGTCAAAACTACGAGGGTGTACTATGTTTCTTGTGGAGGTATTTGATCACGGCACGATGCTCTAAACTTCCATTTTCATAATTAATGAAACTTACTCTCACTTAATGTTCAATAAAATAAATAATTACGCATGTACCTCAGAGAAAAATTGCACAGAGACTAAGAGTTTCGAGATGAGACGAGGTTTCATATGAGGGTAGTTTTATAATAATATGACAACGCTATCTATGTTAGGCCGCGAACTTTTCCACCACCCTCGTACTTGTCGCAGTTTTTAAATCAGAACTCGCGCAATTTCAGCAGCAACGGCATCATGTCACTAACGACAAGATATCAGAGGCATCAAGTTATTGAAATAAATAGTTCCTATACATTATAATTAAATTTAAATATACTATGAAAAAGTTTTCTTAATTTTGTTTGTAAAATACGAAGAAACTTTTCTCTAACCTTATTGTATTTTTATATTTTGCTGAAAGAACCTGATAAGGATTTGTGTTGCCAAGATTGATTGCGAGTTATGGATGTTTTCTAGGTATCTATACCCACTTTTAGGTGGTTATATCTAGTAAAAATATCATGTATAAATAAATTTATTTGAATATCTCTCCAGGCCGCATTCTACGCCCCGAGCACCATCTTCATCGACGAGGTGGACTCCCTGTGCGCGGTGCGCGGCGCCGACTCCGAGCACGAGGCGTCGCGCCGTTTCAAGGCCGAGCTACTTATTCAAATGGACGGCCTCTCTGCCTCCTTGTGAGTTTGTATATTATTTGTTTTAACAATTAATACATAAATTTTTTTAAATTTTTATGACATTTTTTATTGCCTATATTTGAATGTTAATCGATCGCTTATAATGATTCTACATCTGTTATTCATTTTAATGAATTTTATTCCAATAACTTGTTTTAATTTAGTTATTGTCTGAAATCTAAATATCCGTTGACATTATTATTGTACAAGATCTTAACTATGGAGTCGTTGTGGCCTAAAATACAGTTCTTTGGTCTATACCTTTTAAATGTACAAAAACTACGAAACTTTTTACTGTGAATTTTGTTTTTATGCTCTATTATGCGGTGAGAAATAAAATGAATAAAAATTATAATAATTTGATTGGTTATGTAAAGTCAACATGATCATCATTGATGAGGTGGACTCCCCAGCCTTCTCGTAAGATTGTATTCGGTCACATACCTATTATCCCACCACATTAAAATATTATTCCCATATTAGTACGTTGGGATTATTTAGCCTTTGAAACTTCAAGGTTTATTATTTGTTTAGTAGTAGTTCAATTTGAAAACTAAGAAAAACTTCGAGTTGCTTTTCTTATACAATTTTTAACACGAACTACTAATTGAAGTAATAACTACATGTAAATCACCATTACCTTCAAACCTTATTATGCATTGGTTCATGTCCATTATATCTATTATTTCAAGCTCATTTAAATGTTATCGTACTATGTTTACATCAAGTAAAATAAGTAACAATTTGCCCAACTGTCAGAAGGAGAGTCATATTTATCGTGTGTATATTTATATATATGTCTTTGGTGCGCTCTGCAACCTAAATCGTTTGACAGATTCCAACATATGAGGTGTTTTGGATTCGTTTTAGCTGTGAGAGGGACAGAAGATATACATTTTCCCGGAAATCCCATCGGAACAGAGATTATGCGGGAAAATATTTGCAGACGGGTTTTTTAATTTATAATATTCAGCAGTTTGTTTATACTTATTTATTGCTTTGCAGTAACAAAGAGAAGATCATAATGGTGCTGGCGGCGACGAATCATCCGTGGGACATCGACGAAGCTTTCCGCAGGCGCTTTGAGAAGAGGATATATATAGGACTTCCTGATGGTAATTATTTATTTATGTTTAGAATGATTCTTTAAAAGTAATCTCTAGAAGCTCTGGTCTCTAAGATGTATTAATCAGATGGCTTTTAAAACAATGCAATTCTTAGAACATCTTAATTAATTGGCGACTGTGCAAGTATTTGTTTAGTGCTCTACTATAAACAATATGTCTACAATCAGAACATTTGGCTAGGAAATTTGAAAACCTGCTTAACAGACAAATAAAAAGTGAACCTACATCAGGAAGTTGAAGATGAATTTATATTGGAGATACTAATAAGTGGTCCGTCCATACTGTTTAAACTAATGAATTCGCCAAAGGATACAAAAAGGAACCTCCAAAGGGACCTTTTTATGAAGGCCTGGTAGTTAAAGCTGCATTAGGTGAAAAGCTGTTTTAAGCAAAAATCCGCAGTACATAAATGACAAACAATTTAAATGTCTTCATTTTATTGTATCAATTTTGGATATTTATTTATAGTTCTAGAATCGCTATCCACTTGTTTCTACGCCAATGTAAAAAAGATAATTTTTTACATGAGGCCAAGTGTTTCAGACTTTTTAGCCCTAGCCCCAAAAAGAGCTTTGTTGTAAGTTTAACCTATGTAGTTACCTATCTGCGTATCTGTGTGCGTATCTGTGGCATCATGTTTCGCAGACGAGTTGACCAATTTTGAACAGGCCTTTTTTGTTTGAAAGCTGAAGTAATGAGAGCTAGTTAGAAGTAAGAACAAATAGTACGAGTTAAATTTTGATGAAAATTGGTTCAGCAGTTCAGAAATTATGCATTCTTTTTCTTGTAGATTTGCATTTAAAAATATTCTGTGGTTACGTTCAACAAACATATAACCTTTTTATTCAGAAAACACGCGCGTTCAGCTGCTGACACAGTGCCTGCGCGACGTGGTGCTCGCGGAACAGGTCGACCTAGCGGAGCTAGCGTCCAAGCTAGACGGGTACAGCGGGTCTGATATCAACAACTTATGCAGGTATGGTCCGAGCAATAGGAGGTATATGTTCTCTAAAAGGTACTTCCTCGTTTTTTGGGTACATTTTTATAAGCTACACAATAAAAAGTTAGGAGCAACGCCGGCTCCCTTTATTCAATGGCATCTTCAAGGAGTGGAATGAATTGCAGTTCTGCGTCTTTCCAAAGGCAATTTACAAGCGCAGAGTCAGTGACTTTTAATTAAGAATCTAAATTCATCTTTGTATTTTTTTAAAGTAATTTATCTGAGTTTCAGGAATATATGCTTGCTTGTGATAGATATCCTGTGTTAAGGTAATACCGATATATTATAATAAGTTTTGTCATTCACGACAGCCTTAACCATCCCGCTGAAGGGACATCAGGGTCACCCAACTAAGGGGTGGTCCAATCTGTAGTCCACCATGCTTGCCTACTGCGGATTGGCAGACTTACACCTTCGACATAATTTCTTAGGTATGTGGGCTTCCTCACGATGTTTTCCTTCACCGTTGGAGCAGTCGGTTTTATGTACCTACTTAAGTTGTTAAAACTCATTGGTACATTTGGCAGTCATGAAATGAAATATGAAATGAAATATTTATTTTTTCTCAACATTGAGAATTACTTGTTCTTTTTGATGTCAAAAAAACATGACTCTATAACCAGTTCGGAAAAACCTTATTTGTGTAATTTTTTTTCAAAATAAATCTACAGTCTCTTTATGTCTATACGAAGTTATTCTTATCTGCATCCGTTAGCTTGGCAATTCACGGGGATCGAACCTAAGACCACAAGGTCGAGAAGTCAGCGCCTTACCCACTGTGCCACCGACGCTTCATTGTCAATACCGGATGCTAATTATTACGTCTCTACCATGCTGCTTCATTTATAAATTAAGCCTAAATTCAGTAACACGTTATATAAACCAACCAAACCCCATTCGCAGAGATGCAGCAATGATGACAATGCGTCAAAAGATCGCCGGCAAAACACCAGAACAGATACGCAGGCTGAAGCGCACCGAACTCGAGGCTCCCGTCACGAAGACTGACCTAGAGACTGCAGTGGAAAAGACCAGGAGAACTGTCACCCAGTCTGATGAAGCCCGATACGCCAGCTGGATGCAGAAACATGGCTGCTCCTAGCGCCGCGCCAGGGCTGTCAAAGCCCTGCTTAAGAAACTAAGAAACGCATAAATAGAAACTGACAGGATTGGGATACTCTGGGCTTTTGGTGCTGTTGGTATCTGCTTTATGTTTCAATTTGGGATGAGTTGTTGGATTGATTTAAGTATAGTGAAATAAAATCAATTAATCCTTATTCTAATTATCTTTGTAAACGTACACCTTACTTTGCACGGCTGTTTGCAAACAACATTGAAGGATTTTTTTTTAATAAAACCGATTAAAGATGTTTGATGACGTACCTACTAAACAGTGAGTAATTGACTGTTTTCTGGCACCTGTTTTGCTTAATTTCTGCAAGCCCTAAGTTAAGAATTTTATTATGTTTATGAGGTTGAAAGAAAACACACATTGAAGGCATCATCTAGATTTTGTAAACTATTCAGATTAAATATTACAAAAGCAAATATCAACAAAATTAAGCCCAGAGTATAGGTCACTTTCTCACTCGATCATCTAAGTGTAAACTGTGCAAAGTTTTTGCCATTGTTGCGATGGCAATGAGGACTATTTCATTTGAACTAAAGGTTTATTCTTTAAATTATAAGTAAGACTAGAGTGTAAGTTTTTAACGCGGTTAAAAGCTTTACTATTTAATTTGTATTAGAAATTTCTATCGTATTTGTTAAAAAAAACGATATAGAGATAAATTTGAAGGAGGCGTGTAGTTGAATTTGCGAAATCCTAAAGATTAGTCCTTAGTCTTAAAATTTTGTTTAGCGAAAATTCTAAACGATTCATAGGTAGGGATCTTTATTTTAGTATTAATGAAAAAATAAACAAGTTATTTGGAATAGTATTTATATTTAAATAATGTAAAAGATATTAATTGATTAATGATTTGGTTTTTTTATATTTTAATTGGTTCTGTCAATAACGCAATATTAGTGATGTATTATGCTGTTGATAATATTGTAGAGTGTGAATAAAGCTCATTTGTAATAATTTGGTAAACTGTATTTTATTTCCATTAGTTGTAATATAAACATTCCATTTTTATTTTTGGATAAGGCCACAGTTTGGCCCGTTATTATATAATTTAATACATAATAATCTTATACTAAATTAGAAAAATGCTCATCAGACAAACTTGGAGCGTGATGTTTGAACAAGATGATTTTTGTGAAAATAAATTTTCTAAATTATTCTGAAGTGATATGTTGTTATGAGTGATATTTTTTCGGCTTATCAGTGAATTGCCGACTCTAGAAGTAATATTTAATTTGTTCTTCTGTTTTGTTCTTGTTATATTACAGCACATCGAAAGGCACAGGGTTCAATTGGTGATTGGTATACTCGATTGAAGCTTCATTTTTTTCCGATACCAGGCACCAATATGGTAGCAATACTAAATAATCACAACTTACATATTTAAAAAAATTACAATTCTTTGGTTTTCAATATTGCAGGGAAAATAGTTTAAATTTGTAATTTTGGTACAATAGGCATATAAAATTAATACTATCACAATAAACTTTACATTGCACTGTTAAATTATGATTTCGTGATGTAAGTTTCACAAAGGTAAATTGATAGAAAATATTGCATTTAGATGTAACAAAAGAATCCATTTTTATCTTTGAATTTTATTTTTTAGTTAAATGGCTCATCAAACGGCTGAACCGTTTACAACACGGGTATACACGGTTTCCGTTGACATTATAGGATTCTTGCATTTTGTGAACTATGTCGTTTACGCTAATCTGTTTTTATTTAAAAGAAAGACTAGTTCCTTTTTTGATTTAATTAAATATTTGGATCTCAAAAATTTTGTTTTACAGAAAATTTTACTTTCTTTCTTTTTTAATCATGCTTTAAGTTTTCTTTGCTATGACCATTGGCGACAGTAAAAACTTCGCAAAACGTTCGATAGACGGCTTTTGTATAAATTATGTGACAATATAATACAACGTTTGATTGCGTCGCTTAAATGTTTACAATTACTTAAATTCCCACATGGTCAACTAAAATGTAAATAACTTTGTAAAATATATTTTGACCAAAATTAATTACATTTAAACTTTTTTAATTCAAATAACGATAGTTTACTTAAAATCTAACAACCACTCATACTTAACCCATTATTAAATATAATTTACAATACAAACAATATAACTTAATATAACAAGATATGTTTTACATTTTCTAATATAACTTTAGAGTTGTCGGCAATAGAGAAGATAATTGTAAATGGGGTACTATTGGAAATTTGTTATATAGTGTATTTATATATTTATAAACACTCTTTTGCTAGCAAATGTATGTTTTAAAGTGAGCGTCTGTAAAATTTCCAAAGTAAAATGTAATACTTAGGTTCTATTGATAACCTGTATATGGATTTGTCAAAGAAATGATAATACCAATGTCAAATATAATGAATAAGAGAAACACTTTATGACCAACAATCAGCCTGTTATATCCAAATCTTTCTCTTTGTCTTTATTCCACTGATGTATTTTCTTCTTCTCAAGTTTCCCAATAATATTCCCAGATTTCACTCTCCCATTCCCAACAAAACTCTATATTACTCCTGTTTGTAACCTACATGTGCTCTGACATATCTGGCGGCGCGCCATTGCTCGCCTTTGGTAAATCATCCTCGTCTTGTTCAAGTATGGCCGAGAAGGAAAACGGATGGAACGCGTAACCTTGGCCCTCGTAGAATTTACTCATGAATTCTACCCTGTAAAGAGAAAAATTATAATTCAATTTATTGTTGTAGAGAATTTTAGCTCTATCCAGGTTGTTCGGGTTTCGACTGATATAGAGAAAGGACTCGTTCATATGAAATTTATATTGATATGTGAATTTTTAAGCTTCAGCAACTAATAGTTTCGACTGATTATAAGTCTAGGCTTGTTTCTTTATTATATTACGTTAATCGCATGTTTTGTCGTCCAAGAAAATACTTTGCCTGATTTAATGACAATTCGCAATAAAATAAATTTTCTACAAGGCTTATTAGAGTAGAATAGAAATTCTTTATTGCCATAATAATACAAACTAATTTCAACAAATGGATTAAAAAAAAAAGCATGCGACAATTTGATAGTGAACAGCACTCGGTGTGTGTTTATAGTGTAATGTTATTAGGTCCTTGCATATGAAATTGGCATTTTGTCGTAATGGTCACTTTGATCTCTAATATCTCCTCTTTGGTTAAGAATTCCAATTTCAAAATACAGCTATTTACTCACGCATTTGCGTTTCAAAAACCATAATTCATTTGTTTTTCCTCTTTTGGTTTTTTCTTTGCGTCACTTAGTTTACAAAATGGAAAACTAGAAAAATCGCGTTATTTACGAGTTCGAGTTCCACCGGCACCAGTGCTGCAGAAACGGCTCAAAGTATTAATGCTGTGTATGGCGGCGGTGTCACTGTGCTTTCTTTTGGTGCGCTAAAGAAAACACAGTTCGTTTTTGTTTCCAAAGTTTTCAGTCTGGAAACTTCGACCTGCAGAACAAGCCCCGTGGCCGGCCGGAGACCACAGTTGATAATGAACAATGGAAGGCTATTGTGGAAACGAATCCATCGCAAACCTTGTCCGAGTTAGCTGTAGGCTGCGGTGTTAGTGACAATACAGTTTTAATCCACTTGAAGCAAATTGGGAAGGCGAAAAAGCTTGAGAGGTGGGTACCTCATGGATTGAGTGCAGCAAACCGACAAACGCGTACGTCGATTGCTGCGTTACATTACTCAACCGGCACAATAATGAAAGGATTTAAAATCGAATCATTACCTGTGATGAAAAGTGGATCCTTTACGACAATCAGAAACGCTCATAGCAATGAACGTTCGGGGCAGGATTTGGCTGGTTTGCAACAAACCCTGGCAAACCAGCCAAATCCTGCCCCTAGCGAAAATTGACTCGAAAAGTTACTAGTGAGCGTTTGGTGGACTAGTGCCGGTGTCGTTCACTACAGCTTTCTTAAATCTGGCCAGACGATTACAGGAGATGTCTATTGTCAGCAACTGCAAATCATGATGGAAAAGCTCGCTGCTAAACAACCGAGGCTGGTCAATCGCTCAAGGCCACTGCTGCTTCAGGACAACGCTAGACCACACACTGCACAACAGACGGTTACCAAATTAGAGGAGCTTCAATTGGAATGTCTAAGACATCCATCGTACTCCCCGGACCTTGCTCCAACAGATTACCATTTTTTTCGAAATTTGGATCACTCATTGCAATGGAAAAAATCAACTACGATGGGGCAGTCCAATGCGCCTTCAAAGACTTTATTGATTCCCGTCTGAATGGTTTTTTTTAGTAAAGGTTTCAATGTTTGAAGTAATATATTTTTTAATCAAAACAAAATTTACTTAATTATTAATTTACAAAATAATGCAAAAAAGAGTCATCTGTCTATTGATTATTTATCGTTCAATTTATATTCCAAAAGCAAAATTATATTTTAGCCAGATAGGACAGGGTATTTTTTCAGAAACGTTTGAAATCTAAATCTTATAAATTACCTAATTTCTAATCAATCTTTAAAATAACTCTTTTCTTTTAGTAATAAAAAAAATCTTATTTTTAATTAATACCTAATTAGATATATTCTTTAAAACTGATTTGTTAATTAAAAAATATTTTCTTTTACTTTTATTATATCAATACATATTATGCAAAGAAGACCCCCGGCCGCGTCTGCCTGCATGAACGCGTAAACTCCGAACGGATTTTCATAAGTTTTTTTTTTTTTTTTTTTTTTTTTTAATTAATAATTAGCAGGCGTTTGTCTTCCATCTCACCTGATGGAAAGTGACGATGAAGACGAGGATCGTACACGCCTGTCTAAGAGGTACCTATTCACTCTACACTTGAAAGCTCCAGGGTTATATTTGTCTGGAAAAACAGACGCAGGCAAATCGTTCCACTCTTTGGCAACACGAACCAAAAATGAGCTATCGAACCGTTTAGTTCGGCTCATCGGCAGGCTAACCACAAACGGGTGAAACTTCTGTCTGCGCCTGGTTGACCGGTGGAGAAAGGGGGAAGGTTCGATCAACTGAAAAAGAGCATTCGCACACTCTCCAAAGTGCAATCTGTAAAAAACCGATAGACTAGCAACTTTTCGACGATGCTCGAGACTTTGCAGTCTCGAAGAAGTAAGTTTGTCGTCACTTATGAGTCTACGGGCCCTTCGGTCGACAGAATCCAACGCTTCAAGATGGTACTTTGCGGAATCATGCCAAAGATGGCTGCAGTACTCCATACAAGATCGAACCTGGGCTGTGTACAGGTTGAGCAGCTGTTCGGAGTCGAAGTACCGCCGGACCTTTGCGATGACTCCCAACTTTTTGGAAGCTGACTGTGCCATGGTTTCAATCTGTTGACCGAAATTAAGTTTCGACGTGATGGTCATGCCTAGAAGCCCTAGTTGGTTTGTGATCGGTACAGATACACTTTGGAAAGTGGGCGTCAAGTTGAATGTGCTCTTTTTAGCGGAGAAGAGACACGCCTGGGTTTTGGAAGGGTTGAATTTGACAAGATTGGCTTCACCCCAATCGGAAACCCTACAAAGTGTCAAATCAACCCGTTCGATCATCGACTCTCTCTGAAATTGGATCTGGTTTGGACTCGCTCGCGCATTGGAGACATATCTCTCTACAACAGTGCTGTCATCGGCGTAACCAATAATGCCATCCGATAAAAGAAGGTCATTAATGTGCAGCAGGAATAATGTTGCAGAGAGAACAGATCCCTGAGGTACGCCGGCGTTGATCGCCATTAGGTCCGATGAGAAGCCATATAGTTTGGTGGTTCACCAGTGGGTAGAGTGATTCAAGAGGAAGGTTTATTTATATAATTCTATAACGTAATGTGTAACGTTATGGTTGTAATTAAACCCATATTATATACCCATTTTTATGTTTAAAAAAATTGGAGAGCTAATTAGACGGATACGACCTTAATCCTTATCAAATTAAATACATAAAAAAGTTACCTGAAAATTTTTATACTCATACATTTTAGTGACAATTACACATATTAAAAAAAGAGGAAGAAATAAGCTGGCAGCGCATAATACTCGTAGTCACTAACTCATTCATGGGTCAATTGTATACGTATTATAATAAGGTTCCTGAGGATATCCAAGGTCTTCCTATTGACAAATTCAAAGAAACTATAAATCAAAAGTTGTGTGCTAAAGCTTATTATTAACTATCCGATTATTTGGACGATAAAAGCCCTTGGGTATCATTCCCTCAATAATAGGCTTTTAATAGTATTTTTAATAAAACATGTGTAATGTGTCTGTTTGTTCGTTGAGTTCTTCGTCCCGATGAATGTCTAAAGCGTCATTGTCACTACGGTACGTCTTCTTACGGTAGCGTCGGGTGACGGGTCGCTCACTTTCCGCTAAAGTAGTTGTGAAGGGCGATGGCTGGGTCTCGCGTTAACTCGTGAACTCGAGGAAAAGTGTTCGTGGTTTGTATACTTGGGGGAGGGAGACTTACCGAGCTAACAGCTTATTTTGAAAAAGTAAATGTAAAAATAAATGAAAAAGAACTGGCACGATGTGTGAAGTTTCTTGCCAGTTCTTCTTGCCAGTAGTATTGACCTGACTAAATTACCAGAGTATACAGCCGCACGACTTTCACAGCGTTAGCGTCAGGACCCCTTAAGCAAGTGCGATATTTTATGTTTGGAGACTATAAAGTTTTAATACCTTTTTGGTACTATTTGATACCTATATTTAATTATTTAGTACCTCGACGAACAGTGAAAAAACATGAAAAGAAAGTGGCCAGACATTCTGATGTCCACATTTTTTTCACATAGAGACAGTTTAACTATATTATTTCTTTGTAAATATTCAATACCTTTTTAATACCTAATATATATATATATTGTTTTTCAAATTATATGGTATCCCTGAAAAAAGTTACGGGTGAATGTAATTCTTTAGGACTAAAAGCAAAACTCATTTTATGGCTATCATGTATAAACTGATAAACTGATGGAACTGGATGAAGATTCAGGGTTTGTGGGCGCGATTTAGGGGAGGCCTATGCCCAGCAGTGGACTGATATAGGCTGATGATGACGATAGTGATATATTGTATAGTTTAAGATATAATTTGCATAGTGGATTAGAAATAAATACACTATTATAAATAATTATTTTAATAATCAGAATTGTATTAAACATGATTTATGGATAATTAAAAAAACTAACTAATACCTACTTTTTGGCGTATATTAAACAATGAGCAGTAATTTTTTTATAGCTTACAGTAATTCTACTTGACATATCGTCGTAACATTGCCATTTTGACCCACGTCGGCAGAAGGTGCAGAAGGTGAAGGTGAACGTGCAGAAGGCACAAATTCGATAACAGACAACAGATGGTACTCAGTACCTATTAAAGATATATTTTGTGGTAAATCTTTAATGCAAATTTGTACTTCGGGATTGGGCTCAAAAAGAGCGATATTTTTCAAATTATAATTTATGTGTCTAATGCCATCACAGCCAGAGTGTCTGCACATTGACATATTACTATCATTGCTAAGCATTGAATTTGCAGATTCACTTAATGTATCTTTGTTAAAATCAAGTGGTAAAAAAAGCACATTTCCTGCTGACGTTGTTTATAGGACAATTGGAATTTGTACGTATTTCTGTTATGTCTGCACTATAGATTTTATCTCATAAAATTTTTTCAAATATGTATGTAACATTGCATTCACAACTAACGTACATTTGGTCGCCAACGAAATTTGTTTCGAAATGTTTATTCAGTAGCTCTCCGCGCAGTTTGTAAACATTTTGTGTATCGTTGGCAACAATCATTTTAATTAATTTAAAGTATTAATGATCTTCATTGGTATTTATGAGTCTATTTAATGCGTAGTTATGAGCAACTCCAACTGCGATCGCTTGTGTAACTGCATCAAAAGCGCACGTATTTGAAATAATAGTATTTTTATTAGCAAAAGTGGTTAAGGAGCCATTTCTCAGTAAAGTAATCTTTTTTATCATTTCTTTTTTTTTCTCGTCCCTTTTGCTAATAGCTAAACCCCGCCAATTTTCTAGCGTAGAAAAAATTTACTCATTGTTTATTCCTTTTGTAAATTTATTATTAGTTTTCGTACCGTTTTTGTTGTTAACCTTTTTCTTTTCTCCTGGTATTTCTTTCTTTTTACTGCCTTTATTAAATTTACTGCTATCCGTTTTCAGTTGTCCCGAAATAGATTCTGAGTGTTTTACAATAAATTCGTCTATATGATATCTCTCCGATTTGGTGTTTATCTGGCATAAATAGTTTTTTACCATTTTAAAGTAAACCTCGACGTTAGACGAAGTTGGGGCTGATATTTCTGATTGTAAAGTTTCCTTCATAACATTCGACCACAACGGAAGTTGTACCATTAGTCGTGTTAAAGTTGTTAGAAATTCTGGGAAATAATACAAGTTTTCGTGTAATTCACAATCACCGTCAGTAAGAGCGAGCAATAGATTTTCAGTATCAATAGCATCATAGTACCATTTAGAATTTTTTCTAGTAAACAAAAAAGTATGAAAAAGTATGATATAAAAAAGTATGTTCCATTTGGAGTTTGAAAACAGACACTTGTTGTTTGATAACGTCTGCAAAATTTTAGTAGCGTCTTCTATTTCAATTTCAGAATCAGAGATGTTTTTGAAAGATGCCAGTAGCCTTAACCTGATTTTAGCTTGTTCACATCTTGATAACATTGCTTCAATATTTTGTCCGTCATATTTGTTGAGACACTAATCACCTTTAACGCATCATAATCTTTACATAACTTGATTTCTTGAAGACATTTGAAATAAAAATACTTTACTCTTTTATCTACACGTCTGAAACATGATAGGTTAAAAATGATTTTTGTAAAATGACTGGTGTCGATACGAATGAAGCTTTCCTCTGGTGTTTGCTCTTTTGTTTCTAATTTCGCGTAACAAGCATTAACATACTCAGCCGTCGATTTAAATTTTGTAAAAGCTTTCACTACAGCCCCAATCAAGGCTGCACAGTCATCAACGACGATTTCATTCGGAGTTGCATTGTTTTGACTTTTACACCATTTGGCGAGCCACTTATATATAGTCTCCAAAGTACGATTGTCTGATATCATTTGTGCCATTGGAACACTTCACTATAAACTGATACATGAATATAAAAACATCAGTTTATTCAGTATTAAATCTTTAGTCGGTCCACATGGCTTGAAGATGCTTCCTGTTGCGTCAATACTTAATACAGTTCTCTTATATTTTCTATAGTCTTTGTAATATTGTTCTTGTGCAATAGACCAAAAGTAAATGCATACAGGAATCAGTGAGATGAACCTTATCAGAATATCATAAGGAGGTATTTGGGCCATAATCCACAACGGTAGTTTTGGATTCTGATCGTAATATGTGCTTTTCCGCTGCTCATACTTTATCTGTCTTAAACAACCGACTGTAGGCAAGTGAGCCGGTTCAAAGTCATAATTTTTGTCTATTATAGAATCATTCAGTTTGTTTCGCACCGTCACAGCACGTTCAAATTTAAAAAAAAATTCTTAGCTCACAGCGTTTTACAGGGGTCAGCTTAATTTTTTTTGATAATTATGTTTGAACTTCTCGTCAAAATCACTTATGGTGCAAATGCAACAAGCAATTTTTTCTGTCGGCCAATTAATCGTAACTTCTACCTTTGCGTTGCACTCCTTACAAGAACCGTAACACTTAACATTGACGTCCTTTTTAATTGAATAAATTTGAACTATCCAACTACATGTTTCCATATTTCTTCTCTTAGAAGAGTAGCCCACTGGTGAGGCGGTAGCAAAGTTTTACGACGAAAATCGGATAAGGCTTTTGTACGCTTAATGCAACGGTCAATAGGCTGTATTCGATTCCATTGATAAAAATCAATAAAAAATTGTATGTTTTGCACCCACATGTGCCCTTTAGTTCCATACTTTCTTCGGAAAATTCATCAGAAGAAGTATTAAACCTGTCGTTGTTAAAAAATAGTTCGTAATTTTTTTTTACTGATAAGTAAAGTGATTTGGTTGACATCTTTTGAGACAATCTTTGAGTAATCTCTTGGTACACTGGATCACATGGTGAAGGTAAATCATTTTTACGTGGAAAGAACTTCTTAAACTGACTCAAAATATTTTTGTTCTTCCAACGGAACTGCACTTTTAATGCAGTGTTAATAACTGATAACCAGTACCACGGAAGTCAAGCAAATGATGATTAATTTTATTGTGTAAGATAATTCTATTATTAAAATTAGCTTTAATCTATAATGTATAGGTATTCATGAGTCCGCTATATCAAAATGTAACTGAAAACGGTTGCCATGCATCCAACGTACCGTATCGACGTTGTCATAGCTAGCCACGGTCATTGGTTACCAAATATCTGTCAAACGAAAGAAGCGGCGCGGCGTGGCGCTCGCTGCAAGTGTGCGTTGGTTTGGTTGACAACTAGAAATAATCATACTTTCTCACTCTCTCTAAGTAAGTCTCAAAGTGTGATATATAATAACCAGTAACTAGTAGCCAAGCCAACATATTTCATGAATATCGAAAAACTACCAAACCAATCACGACCTTATTTTGATGGCAATAAAGTGTAACTAGAAATCGGTCAAAAAAGTGATCGCTCGCGAGACTGAACATTTAATTTTGTTCATTTAATTAAGACCTATGAAACTTACATATTATACTTAGAAATAATGCCTTATTTACTCAACAAAAAATGGCTTATGATTTTATTAACATTATTATGAATTTTATATATTAATAATAATACTACTTACTCATTGTTACTCTTGTTCAGAGGGAAAATGTATATAGAATGAGATCCGTAACTTCAGGGATGCCATAAAATTTGAAAAACAATATATATATTAGGTATTAAAAAGGTATTGAATATTTACAAAGAAATAATTTAATTTATACTGTCTCTAACTATGTAAAAAAAATGTGGTCCAGACAACCTGACATCAGAATGTCTGGCCACTTTCTTTTCATGTTTTTTCACTGTTCGTCGAGGTACTAAATAATTAAATATAGGTATCAAACAGTACCAAAAAGGTATTAAAACTTTATAGTCTCCAAACATAAAATATCGCACTTGGTCCAGGGGTCCTGACGCTAACCTCACAGCACTTGTTTTATTTTTTAAGAACTGAAAGCGAACCGCATTCTTTACTATCAAACAGATTGCTAGGTTGAGTACCAATGCTACCTCGTATCACAAACGTGAAGAACTACCAATAATTTTGTTATATCGTCTTACCAATGCAGCCTCAACGTGTGTAGGAACGCTGACAGCCCCTCCATTAATACGAGGATGGCGAGCGTGAAGAACGCCCACAATGCAAAGATCGCGTATAAGATGGCCGCGTTTATGGTGATGTGGAAGCCTCCCATCAACCCCATCTTTAGGACCCTTTGCCAAAGTACGGCCGATAATTCTGTGGAAGAAAATAGTAAGTTAGTAAGAACACAAAATTACCAAACCCGACATTGATATATATTTTAAACGCAAAAATAACGTTATTCTTTACGAGTTCACAATTTGAATAGTTACCGGTTTATTTTTAAATTTGGTATGCACTTTATCAGGGACACAATAAAGGACATAAGCGTCCTTTTTTATTTAGAAATAAGTATTGTTTCCAAGGAATACGCAATACCGCAGATCCATAATTTTGGATTCGCAATACAGGCTTTGATAATATCAGATGTTTGTACTCGTAAAATAAAATTTAACGAACTTAAAAATTAAATTAGGATCAAGAACATTGTTGAACATCATTGGCTTATTGTAAAAAAAAATTGAGGCAGTCGTTTTTTATGGTAGTCCATCCTCAGTGTAACGACCGAAAGAAAAAATATAAAGTAATTTTATATATATTTTGTAATGTAAAGTTCTTTGATGTTGTTTACAAAAGTTAGCGGCACTACTTCATTAAAAAATAAAATGTTATTTTGATTAATGATTTTCCTAACAGCAGCTTTATCTACAGCACACATAATGTCTTGACTTGTTTGGGTTATCAACTTTGTAACGATCTTTTGTAAGAGAGAACACAATCAGTACACATTTAATTCTTTATCAACTACTTGTGCATTAAATGTATCAGCACTTAATGAAATAAAATTTGAATATATAATACTTCAATATAGAATTAGCAACTTACGAGCATGAGCCAAAGACAGCGCCCACAACCGCAGATACGAAGCAGTATGTGATACAGTTCCCAAAACGTATTCAATCGTGTGGATCGCTTGGGTTATTAACATTTCTCCTTTCGGCTCTTGAGTCCCCTCTTTTACTGTTTGATCGGACGTTAAGTCCTCTTCTGTACCTGATTCTATTGTTCGAAGGTATTTCTGGAATGTAATTTAAGGCGATAAGTGCATTTTAGAATGACTTGACCTGTAAATTGTACCTACGTGAAATTGCATGTTTTGTTGTGGGCAATAATGATCAAATTTAAGAATTGTATTTTACCAAGGCAATATTGCAGTTTTTGAACCTTGATTACTTGATTTTATATATATATATATATATATATGATGATAAGGATATGTATAAGATAAGTTTTGATTAAATTATTTTTGGGGTAATTCCGAACTACAAAATAAAAGTAGCAAAAAATCTATTATTTTAATTTCAATCTTCTTCCGAAACACGTTAGCTTTTATCAACTGTATTGTAGAAAACTAACCGACAGTTTCCCTCATTCGAGGAAAAAGCAAAAAGACGCTAGACTTTCTAACAGAAACAAAAAGTTCCCTAATTTGATTTACGAAAATTAATCGTCTAATCATGTTTCATTAGTATTTTAGGCTTAAAGTAGATTTTCACCTTAGCAGCTTCGACTAGCCTACCTATCATTATAGCTTTTTGCGTATTCGTTACCATTTGATTCGGATACTTTTTATCGGAAGCAAAGACCATTGCTGTATACGTCAATAGTTTAATACTTCACATTTACCTTTTTCTTCTTCTCCTGTAGCATCAAAAACACGGGCTTTCCGAACAACATCACAGGAACGCAAAGTAACGCCACTACTATGAAAGTTTTCTGCAAGGCGTCCTGCCCGTCATACATGAAGGCCGAACATGGCGGCTTTGATTCCGAATTCTTTTGTAACATCATGTTTATGAATATTATGAGGACTGATGGAGCGCATGACGTGCCGTAGGCTGGGTCTGTAGAAAAGGTTATTATAGACATTAGAGATCATATAAAGTTTGTACTTTGATTTAGTGGCTTCTTTATTGTTTTTAATTGACTCTAATCAAAGAACAGCAGCTTTTGTGGCGCAAATATAAGTAGTTATTGCATTTATACCAGAGGTCTCGAATTCAAGTATAATACATACACTTTTAGATCATGTTACTGTGTATACTAATTTACTGTTCAAGTACTGGCAAACTAGTTACGTCGAAATTAGTTTAAAAATTAAGAGAACAGACCGCTTAGGATGTTCTGTCATAAATTTTAACTAAAAAAATGCTCCAGCTAGTGTTACAAAATTCAAATTAATCTGTCAGAGGTTAACAACCTAAATTATAGTTACCTGTAGCGATTGCCGAATACATGGTCCATTTCAGGAACATCAAAATACATAAATACCAGAACAATAGTAACAAAAATAATATCTGAGGTATGTACTGCAAGTATATCATCTCTGTTTTTCTGAAGAAACTGAAAAGCAGGTACAATAATTACGTAACGATCAAGAAAATTATGATTAAAGATAACAGGTATAATCTCCAGAAAATGTTAGTCGCAAGAATCTTGTCAAAGCAAGTTTTATGTGATTAAAATTTAAATATTTCGTTCAACAGATTGGAAGCTTTTCTTATTTACAAGCCTTTGTAAAATTGTCCAAAATTTCATGTTATTAGGTCGTCTAGTTTGCGTTGTCTGTCCTTCACTCACTCAAGATAAGCGTTTTATTTATTTACGTTCAAATATTATTTACATTTACATTAACCTTTTACCCTTAATTTATATGTTTCTGTATTCAAAATGAGAGAAAGAGAGAGCATGAGACCCTATTACTCCTCGCATAAAACTTACCTTGTTGTCCATCCACCTGGAAGTTTCATTAAAAATTAAGTCTTTCATATATGCTACGCAATTCTTTGTGTGCGAGTTTGACATGCCCTCTTCTTATTTTATTATTTTAACACTTCCGAAGGTAATTCCCCAAAGTTATTTTATTAAAATGACGACCGAGTGGCATAGTGGTAAGTAGCCTTGCCGCATACGCCGAAGGTCCCAGGTTCGAGTCTTGGCTGGGGCATTCATTTGTGTGATGAACACAGATGTTTGTTCTCGGGTCATGGTTGTTGATATTTATATATGTATGTTTATTCTGGGTTCCCCCCCAGTTCGCTGTATGGTCATCCATAACACAAGCTCGGCTTACTTTGGGGCCATACAGTTGGTGTGTTTGTCTGGGGATTTATTATTATTATTATTATAAAAAAGAAAAAACGCTAACATTGAATGATTGACAGACAATGCACAGCCTAATCCAGAACCTGAAACTTTGTACAGCGATTTCTTAAGTAGTGTATATATACATATATTTGAAAATGTTCCCCTGAAGGGGTGAAATAGGGATTTAAGCTTGTAAGACTCATCAATTCATTTAAAGTCTAAGTAACAACTTACTTATACAAATAAGCGAATTATCAATTTCTTGGAGATTAATTAAGTCTAATTTCTATGAATACAGTAATTACTTGAAGTTTACCACACTCATTGTCACGCCGAAGGCCATGTGGAGAACTCCGAATATTATCGATAGCTTCATTTTGAACGAGTTTAGGAATATTATATTGTTCCCTGCAAACTGAAAAAGTAGCTCTAGTAAAGATATGTAGGAATATAAGTTATCATCTTAACTATTTTTTTTTTCTTATAATTTGTAAGTATTATTTTAATTTAGTTAATATTATATCAACGTGATAAGTACAGAATTCAAAGAAACTGGGTGAGAACATTGAATTAGAGGTTTCAGAATGTCAAAAAATAATACCAACTATCACAATAGATTTTTTTTTTTTTTTTTATTAATAATTAGCAGGCGTTTGTCTTCCATCTCACCTGATGGAAAGTGACGATGAAGACGAGGATCGTACACGCCTGTCTAAGAGGTACCTATTCACTCTACACTTGAAAGCTCCAGGGTTATATTTGTCTGGAAAAACAGACGCAGGCAAATCGTTCCACTCTTTGGCAACACGAACCAAAAATGAGCTATCGAACCGTTTAGTTCGGCTCATCGGCACGCTAACCACAAACGGGTGAAACTTCTGTCTGCGCCTGGTTGACCGGTGGAGAAAGGGGGAAGGTTCGATCAACTGAAAAAGAGCATTCGCACACTCTCCAAAGTGCAATCTGTAAAAAACCGATAGACTAGCAACTTTTCGACGATGCTCGAGACTTTGCAGTCTCGAAGAAGTAAGATGGCTCTAAACCAAAGTACTTGAAATAAGCAAATATGCTTTGTTTGTATGTGATTAATATCTACAATATTATATAATTTACAACGTAGATGTTAATAATTTACAAACTCTTGCTTTTGATTAAAATAAACTAAGGGTTCGGTTAGTGACAGTTGTCATTGACATAACTTTGGCATATTAGTTTACTACGGATTCATACAACGCCCACTGTTGAAATTAATTTGTAACTTCCTATTTTTACAAGAAACCTTTCATTGTTAAAATGTACCATTGTAAAACCTACCTATATAGGTATACTACATTCAAAAATATTTTTATGTTTGTTGCAGAATTTTTTATAACCTAATAAGCTCTATTTGTATTACAAAGTTTCTTCCAACTCTAAATGACTTAACTATTGAGGTTTATATTATGGTACCACGGCAATAAAGTTTTCATGCTAAAAATATTGATTTACAAGGATACAATTTCTAAAACCCTTTTTAATGTTATTTTAACCCTTATTTTATGATCGAATATACAAACAAAACCACGAACATAATAAATGATCCTCACCTGCCAAACAGGGTCCAAACCAAACGGATAAGGCACTTGCGTGTATGCATCCTTAGGATCCATATCCAACATCGCATGATTCATCATCGTTTTGTTATCATATTGCACCACCCAACTACTACCAAACAAATTCAACGATTTCGAGAACATATCATTATATATTAGCCCCGTGTATATCGAAAACAGTCCCATTAGTAAAATGATATATCGTCCGCCGAAAAATATGTTCCATATTTCGTTATCCGTTTTGATTTTTGCGAGTCTTTTTTCGAAAATGATAATGATGGAGGCAAATATTGTCATGATGAGGCCATGGCCGACATCGCCGAACATTACCGCGAAAAGAAAAGGGAATGTAATTATTGTGTACAGTGCTGGAAAAAAAAATTAAGTTATAAATACTTCAAGGAACAAAAATATTTCGGAGAGGAATCAAAAGATCATCTTAAGTACGGGATAAATCAAGGCTATATTCTATATCTAAAATCCTGCACAGAGAGCAAATATATCGTGATAGGAACAATAACAGGTATATCGTTAAAAAAGAAGATTATTTTACAATAAAACTATAAACTACAGATGAAGATATCTTGTCAGGTACGTTTGTATTCGTGTTTTTCTATTTATTTGCGTCTGTAGCTTAAACAATAGAATTTAGAGTATGAAGTGCTAAGATAGTTAAAATACGAAGCTTTTAATTTTAATTTATAACTGCCACACTCAATATGACAACATTAGCTATTCTTTATATTATTTATTATTATTTTTAACCCAATTAATAAAACAGTAGGAATAACAACAATACCTGGATTGACCTCTCTGTAGCTCGCAATGCCGTAGCTATCGATAAGGTTCTGGAAGCCTCTCGTAAATTTGTTGGTTCTATTGAAAGTTGGAGGGGTTTCTGTGGTAGGTACGTAGTGTAGGATGGAAGGAATCGGGCTGCCACTGGCTTTCTGAAAATAGTATTAACAGGGGTAAATAGGAGCAATTATCAATACAAAATCCAAAAATATTTACGGTATTAACAGAATACTTGGCTGCTGAATTGACATGATATATTATGTAAGGTGCGCCCTTAGACGTTCAGATAGCTCATGAATAGCTTATGAATCATCATGCCATTTCAAAGGAACGTTGATTATTTAAATATACTAAATGTTCAAAGCAACTTATAAAAGTGCTCATAATTTTGCTTAAATCTCAACTATAAGTTACTTGAGAAAAACTAATTGGAAATATCCGAAAAAGTTTAGCGGATGTTTATGACTTTTACTTGGTTCGATACAAAAGGTAATATACGGTGAAATGACGCAAAGTCTAAACGAGGTGAATAAAATAAGAACATATTTCACTAAAAAAATTTATTATTAATTGAATTGAACTTACTACGCCCTCATCCAAAGCACTCTGCATAATATGCAAGTCTTTCCTCGGCACCCAACACTCCGCTATCAGGCACTTCTTCACTATATCCATGCTGAACATGTTCAACGTGTGGTAGATTGCCTTTTCTTTGCGTACGGCCACCATCCAGGTGCTAATGTCGCGCGCAATGTTTGCGAGGACTAGACGACGGTGGTTCTCTGTTTGTTCTAGTACCTGGATGGTAAGAGGGATTGAATGTGGGTTAGGATAATGTTACTTAATTCAAATTTAAGACAATTTTCATAGTCAGCTAATGAGCAAGAGATCTACCGAATAGTTACCAAATGCCAACATTAAAGTGAACATGCCTACTTCATACATACTTTTTTGTTTATCTGATTGTTCTTGCAGGTATATTTTTTTGTAGTGATACATAATCGTGGATATCTATAATCGTACAAGTTATAACGGAAAAATTAAAAGTGCTCGAGGAGGCCTAATGATGCGTTGCAAACCGAATTCTTCAGTTGAGTCAAATATGCCTTTGCTCCTGTATTTAAACTGGTTGTTCCTTTACTTTAGTCGGAATACAATTAGAATTACACAGTTGTTACGGTGGTCAAAATAAGACCAATCGGGGTCATATTAAAAATGTCTATTTCCAATAGATTTCGGTACAATATTATTAGAAAGTCCAGCTCGACGTGTAAGCCAGGGCTTAAATTAATAAAACTATAGACTAAGAATCAATTCGTCCGTACCAGCTCCAAATCCTTGATCCTATTAGTAACTCCCGCCAGCATTTCTTGCTGCTCCTTATAAGTCGGCGGACACGGGTACAACGTAGCTTGGAATCCGTGGCATACCTTCTTCACTCGCAACTTTATTTGCTCCCCGTGGAAGAACACTACGAATACCGTTTTTTGTAATTCGTGGCCCTGAAATAATGTTAAAAAAATTATTTAATACTTCGTTTATTTGTCTTAGTTGGAATGAAAAATGTCATGACATAATAACGACTAAAGAGGTTTGGAGTCTGTAATCTTGGCACAGTAAGAACGTCGAAAAAAAGGGGCCTTACCCGAAAATAATTCTACGCCAAAATGTTATATCAGAAAAGGCCATTCTCACCTAAAATTTAAAATGGCGACTAACATATGGTGATTATTTTGCCACGACTTTCGATTTACAATCACAGTGTACACATTAAATCCCCTTAGAAGCCGGTGAAATTATATCTTGGCCCAGAATTAATTCGGGATTAAATACTAATTCTAATGGGCTATCTTACTCGCATTATAAATGTTGTGTATCCCTTAGGAACAGTAGGTACCCTAGAGATAACGTATATTTTTATGTCAAACTAAGTAGTTAATTATTTAAGTGCTATTGTAAATAAAATAATGATAATCTGAACTTATGCCTTCTTAAGTGTCTTAATTTTAATATATCAATTATTGATTGTTAACTATGGCTTTAGCTGACAATAAAATGATTTGATTAAAGTATGATAGTTGCGTTAAAATTGAATTGAAGAAAAATTACAATCAAACATACTTTTTCATTTAAATTGAATGTAATTTTATTTGTATTTGATTGCTTTCAAACTTCAAATGTTAAAATCGACTGAAACTATTTTTGATATTTTTATACCTCAACATGACTATGACGTCAGCAAGCCGAAACAGTGCATGTTATAAAAAAATCACTACTTTTAGGTCTATATTTACCTAATATTGTTACGTCACTCGATGAGTTGGTTTCGACCAGCTATTACACTTCGCGACTAGGTGTTTTAAAATACAACACACGCAGTGTCATTATTAAAAATGGACAATCATGAAAACGAAATGCACTGCAAGATAGTCTAGTATTTTGTGGTAAGAATACTTTAATACGAGTAATATTTTATCTACTTGAAAATCGTAATGTCAAAGTACAACAGCATGGAAAATGATCACAAAGAACTGCAAACCGTGGTTTACTTATAACTTCACTGAAAGAAACCCTGTCGCTTCTAGTAAATTCTTTTGGATAATTATATGGGCTGCGAGGTTTAATGTTTGGGGCATTTGATTTATTGTATTGTACTCGAAGCGGCAAGCGGACTAACAGGGGCAGGCAGTAAGTCGATAATGCTGCTCAACACATTCTAAATAACTGGCTTTGTCTGGTTGTTAAACGAATTTAAGAATATTTAATTATATTTTTCTATTTAACTGCAAAGGTAATCGACAAGTTCAGTTAAAATGTAATAATATAATTAAAGGCGATAAAATCCGGTTAAAAAATTTTATAAAAAATTTATTTAATATAATGAATCGTGAAAACTTTTATAAGTAATACAATTTATAAGTTTTGTCGATTCATATACGATATATACAATACTATTATCTACTGATTAATGTCAAGAATTTTTTCACATATAAGAACTCCTACAAATGTATTAGTTATCAAAAGTTCATTTACCACGATTTTGTATGTCAAGGCTTAAAAACCATACAAATAAGGCGTATACATAGACTATAAGTAGTTTGCCATTTTAACAATTCATTACTAAGTGGCTGTATAAAGCAAGTAAATCAATAGAAAACTTAGGGTGAATGGTCGCTATGTCCTTCCACGTAATTACTGTAGGTACTACACGACCAAGCCAAATAGACGAACGCGCAGAACACGTCCTGGCTTTTCAGTTCTTTACTACTTATGAAAAAATAAGCATTTAAAAAGAAGTGTAGGTCGATAGTATGGTACTTACTTAAGTCAGGACAAACATACTGGTATAAAAAAACGAAATGAACTATAAAAGTTCTGGTATCCGTAAGGAATAAATGACGTCACGTTTGACATTCGTCTAGTTGGCTTGGGCAGTTAGTGGTGTTACGTTACGTGTGAATCGGAGGCACTCTGATGACTGGATCACGTGTTTATTTTGGCTGTTGGTTGTAATTTAAATGTTGGTTGAAAACTCATATTTGGTTAAAATGTAGACATATCTTCTATCGCTGTAATGAAATTACATGAAAGACGTCGATTTCAAATGAGTTCATTGATGTTTAGTAATCCTCGGCATTGTAATGTAGATAGTGAAACACCTGTTCATTTTATCCAGCTAGATTATACATTATTACACAGATAAGTAGGTATGTGTGAATTTGAAAATAAAAGTCCTCAGAGCACATGGCCCCAAAGTAAGCAAAGGCTTGTGTTATGGGTTATCATGTAGCGAAATACGAGGATCCTAGAATATACATACAAACCCGGATCAGGAACATGTTTTTAATGTTCTGTGCGGGATCAATCATGCAACCTCAGGAGTCACATAGCTGGCGTCTTAGTCACCACGTTAAATTTGAAATTCTCAGAATTACACAGGCGACCTCCATGTAGATTTTTACTTGTATGCATGATTGTTCTTCAAATACAGGAAAGATGAACTTAAAATGCAAACTTGGGATTAGCAGTATTGCATATTTCATCAAACTACTTATAAAAACTCAAAATATGCATTACAAAAAAGCAATAATTCATATCAGTAAAAACATGTTCATTTTTCATTCCATCCAATTGTTGCTCCAGTTGAAGATAAAAATAAAATAACAGGATTATTTTTTATTATTTGTTAATCTTAGCGCAAGTAATCTTTAAAGCAGAAGCCAGAAACGTTAGCCGGTACGGATGCCAAGGTGATCAAAAGTTAGAAAAATCCAAAGTAGTATCGCACGTATCGTATGCAAACAAAGGACTGCTAACGTTTAATTCAAATCCGAACTGACGTTGTAATTTTTGACATTGTCAATATGACAGTGAAGTTTAGCTGTATTTTGCATTTAAGAAAAACAATTGATTATTTCATTTTGATGTGCATTAATTTCAATAAATTAACAAATAGAATATAAATTTAATTTAAAAAGTCATATATTTCTTTTAATTTATAAACAAATTCAAAATATTGTAAAGTTCGAGCTTAATTTGGAACGAAACGTGTCATAAACCATATATCGCGATCGTGGCAAACCAAATGTTAATAAATTACTATAAAAAGAAAACCCAATACATTTTTTGTGGATTGTAGTTTTTGACATGAAATAGATTTTATGGTTCAGCTAAAAATGAGTAATTTTTCGTACAATATTACTTATCTATACATAATACGAGTTGTCAAAATGTTGACAGGTCAGGCATGGTCTTTCATCTTTGTAGTAGTTAACATATTACATCATACTTATATTAGAGCGTTTGTAGCACTTTAAAACACTATTCATACTAGAAATTTGTAGATTACCTATAAGGTCAAATGTCAATGGTCTCATTACTTTAGTAATACGTCTGTGATAATCGTAATTTTGGTGTGATTATTTATTAAATAATAAAAGCCTGCGGGATTGAGATCGGATTGATCTAGATTCATTTAAGGTCTTTCACGCATATTTATTAAAATGAATATCTCTACATAGATATTCATAAACTAGACTAATTATTGCTTGCCTTATAATGTCCTAATATGTCAAACGATGTCACAACTATTTGATTAGTATTTTGAATAGAGCTCTTTTAATATTTTTTTTCACATTAGTTGATCACGTCAATCATAAATGTTTCCTTGGCCTCTAAGTTTTAGTTTAAAGTCGATGACTTTTTAATATGTACAAAAGAATCAACAGTATTCTTCAAAAGCAATCAGTTAAACAATTGCTAGGAAAAGTTAATTAATGTGCAAAGGTGAATAATTACTTGACTAATATTAACATATATTAATATTGACTTCATAATTATTACAATTTATCATCAAAAGATGCTTATTAATAAAAGCACGATATGAATGCTTTAAAAAATAGCGTAAATTATTTTATTTGTAATTTATAAAGAAATATATATTATTGAGAAAGTGGATTTGTTTGTTTGGTACTTGATGAGGTAACAGGTGTTATGATCACGAAACTTTGTGTACATTTCATATTTACAGACAGGACAAATGTTACCATTCGTCCAGAAAATCAGATAGATTCTCGATAGCTACGATATGCACTTGTATGCAAAATACAATTCATAAAAGCATACAAATTTTCCGAAACTAAAAAACAAAACAAAACACAACAATCATAAATCCCCCGCCTATCGGACTCACGGACCTACGTTCCTACAAAGGAAGCCCTACCGACGGTCGTCCCAGTTGAGAGCATTATCCAATCATGAGCACTTACAGTCACCGGATCCTTTAACGGCTCGTCTATTTGCGCCTGCTTGAAGAAAATGTTGCCGTGTGATATTCTCCAGAGCATTCGTTCAAAACTCGGAACTCTTGCTGTAGTCACAACCCCAGCTATAAAACCTAGATGGGCAAGGACTCCTTCGTTGTTGTATATCTGAACTGAGGCGGAAATTTTCTTCTGGGCGCTGTGGTCTTGGAAAAATGTCTGCATTTTTTCTATGAGAAGTTTTAGTTCTTTTAGTGATAGGTAGTCGCTTTTGAGGTTACGCGCGTTTCTTGTGATCTCCTGGATTTCTGATTCTATGTAGTCGATTCTTTCCTGGAATGGGAAATGAATTTTGAATTAGTTAAATGTTCCAATATAGTTATGTGACGATTAGAGTAGACTGATAAAAAAAAAGTTTTGTGTAATTACTAGTTCACCTTATATTCGAATAAACAACTTGTTTTGAAATTCAGTAAACATTAAATATGAGACCGATGATGTTTATTAAAGTTAAAGAAATCAAAATGTCAGCTAATTGAACTAACAAATAAGTGCCTTAATTAGTAAATTAGTAAAGTAATTAGTAAATACTTAGTCTTGAAAGCAGTGCATAAAAATTGTAACGAAATATTGTAGATATTTTAAAGGTAATACGTCGTGTGTAGTCGTACTTAGTTCGTGACCTTAAGACACTTCATGATTCGTAGTTTATTGTTACAATACTCCAATCCTCTATTGTTACCTACGTAATTTATTTTATTTTAGGCAGAATATTGTTATTAAAAAAATAGAGACATAATATGTCATAACTTTTTAAACAATAACTAAAAGACATAGACCACATAGCAATTAAGAAAGCTTGTGTTATTAATTTTCCTGCTTGTTTTAGCAATTAGTAATTTTGGTGTCGTGTCATTTTGAACCATATCATATAATAAACTTCACCAACATAAAAATAATTTAAAAATTTGGAATAAAATTCATGCTCAGTTTAGAAGTTGATGAAACATTAAATGATTTTAGAAAAGTTCCTACACATAATTACTATGAGTAGGAACTTAGAATTACACTGGTATTCATAAACAAGTAACTACTTGTTTTTTTAATATTTATTATGGCATCAAACAATCTTACAATGAAAAAAATGTAATATAAGTATAACATAATACAAAGACAACAAGTGCCAAAAAGTACTTTCTACGTAATAACTTGAGCAAAAGTAACGGATCAGCAATGATTCTATACTTCATGGTTGATAAATTTGCAGAATATGAAAAGTTAGACCTCTCAGCGAAGACATTTTGTATCTAATATTCGACTGCCGATTTATGTAGGCCTGAATATGTGGGTAGCGTCCAAACCGACAACATCAAAAGACAATGTTAACATTTTGACATCTCTAACCATTCCGTAACGTTCACTTTTCCAACATTTTTATACATTCGTTCTTCATTATAGCTAACTGGATATTGTATTTAAACCACAAGTGAAAGATACCACTATAATTAGAATGAACTAATAATTGTAAGCGATATCGATGTGACACGATGTCGTAATTTCTGGACTTGTAGGTCAAGATAAATATGTCTCGATAATTTGAATCTTACTGGTTATCTGACTGACAGCTATAGTGAATACCAACTTTCCAATTAAATGATTAATCTTATATATATCTAATATAATTATAATAGAGTAAAGTGAATTCATATGGAATTGATTTATTGGGGACACGAATTATGGATTATTATTATCTTAGTCCAGGTGGATTATTTTGTTGTTGTTTATTTATAAAGTACATATCTATCTGTTTTTGTTTTACCGTAAAGTATAGCTTTGTCATAAATGTCTACTGATTTCGTCTAGCTTAACCGTAATTAAAATAAGTTTATTGTTTTAGTAATGTACCACAGTAATTAAAAAAATGTGACTTATTTAACAGGCACATAAAAAGTTAACTGTAATTTGGGTTTCGATTGTAGTCTGTTATCAAGAGTTATCACGCTCGCGAGCAATAGAGCTAAATATGAATGGTAATAACCTCATGCATTGGGGTCATTAACTCGCTGAAAAACACGTTGTAATGTACAAATACATCAAAGAAAGTTATTGTTGTGTATAGTTCGTTGGTGTGTCTTTAATAAATAAACAAAAATAAAATACATAAATACGATGTCAGTGCAAAACCACATTAGAGCGATCCCTGTGAGGATTTTGTACTTCGTTTTTCGTGAATGTGTTCTTAAGCATTATTAGCTTAATAGTAAATGTGCTTTTAAGAAATTTATGATCACAGCACAGTGTGATCATAAATTACAACCACATCCTTTTATTTCAAAGGTATGACGGCCGAGTGGCGTTGTCGGTATCATTCGACGGAGGCCCCAGGTTCGAGTCCTGGTTGGGATATTTATTTGTGTGATGAACACAGACGTTTGTTCTCGGGTCATGGTTGTTTGTATATGTGTATGTTTATTCTGGGTTCCTAGTTTGCCTCCAGTTTGCTGTATCCATAACACAAGCTCTGTTTACTTAGGGGCCACACAGTTGTGTGTTTATCTGGGGATTTATTATTATACATAATTATTTTATGATTATAAAAATCCCGTAATCTCCCTTAAATTATTCTAACAGATCCTTACTTCAAGATTATTGATGCCCCTGCTGAGAATCTTGAAGGTGGGGTTCGGTCACACAGCGACGTTGGAACTCGTTGATGTGACGTGAAACAGGTAGCATTGTTGCAGATCGTTACCTCTAAGATATTGATCTCCCTAGGGCTGAGTATCTTGGGGGCTGGTCGGGGCGGCGGCGGCGGCTCGGGCAGCTCGTTGGCCACCCAGCGCAGCTTGCGCTCCATCTCGCTGCAGCGCCGGACTTCCGTCACATAGCGACGCTGGAAGTCGTTCACGTGCGGGTTTAACTGTGGAACAGATGGTATTGTTAAAGATAAGTTGTCATAAAACAGACTTGGCATTTGGCTGTACTTTTGCTAGTGAAGTAGGTAAATCGATTCCAGATTTTGCCCTTTTTGACGAGTTTTGGAGTTTATTGATTGAAATGAAAAATCAAATAGACAACAATATTAGAGTATATCGTAAGGGAGCATACTTTGGTTCACAACGTAGTGAATGACTCTAGGACTGAATGATTCAAATGTACAATCCTGAACGCAGCGAGTTATTCAAAGTATTCAGCCCGAGGCAAAAATAATTTTGCGAGCGAATGATATAATATAAGAAAATAAGTAAGTGCAACTTATGAATAATAATAGCATTTTATTTATTTTTCGTACAATGAGGCGTAACTGAGAAACAATTAGAGGCTAATGTTTATATTTGAACAATTATGGAAAAAAGAAAAAATTAGCTCTTTTTGCATTTTTCCAAAAGGTTTAAATTTTTACATGCGATCATACTGTTCAAGGGATTTTGTAGACAACATTTTTTTAAATTTATTTATTCAACAATTTATGTACACACATAATATGTACGGAAATAACATAAAAAAATTAAGATATACTTGTACAAAGGTACTACTTCTTTCAAAAGAAATTTGTTCTGTTTGTTTTCTGGTTTTAATATAATACTTTAATTATCACTATTTGAGGAAGAAAATTTTTTTTAAAACCGAAGTAAAATGCGAATATGAGTTAACAATTACAAACGAAGGCATTATGCATTTTCGCGGCATTTATTTTTCCTAAACTTTCCATTTTTATATTGGCTCGCGCGAGTTTGACCGTATCTATCAGACAGCCTGTACATAATTTGTTCATACAATGTTCGCGATTTATCTCTTTGGTCATTGGAACTTTAACTTACAATATCCAGATTCTTTTCATTCCTAAGGATTAAAGAGCTATTTTACTCCCTGTTTACCAAGAATAAACTAGCTCTTTTTGAATAGATGTGATCAAAAAGTTCTTCATTTATAATAGATACATGAAAAAATTCGTGCAACCCGCGCACCAGTTGACAACGCAAGGCTAGCAAAAGGTTTAGGTCAAATCTTTACTATAGGCATAGTGAGTAACTTAAGGCGGATTTTTCAATGCTCAGATAATGCTTTTATCAGTAAAATAATATTTGGAATTCGAAATAATTTGTATGAAAAGTCTTGTCGAGTGGATAAGTGATCTGATGAACAAACAAAAAATGCGGTAACTGTTATAATAAAGCAAAATGTATTTGTTTGTAGCTCTAAAATCGAAGGCTTTGACATATAAGGAGCTTCATTATTCAGTAGTAAAAATAATCTATATTTAATTAAAAAGCTCAGGGAGCTTCTTCTATCTCTGGAAGCACGGCGGTTCTTTGGAAAAAAGTGTAAGAACCTTTTTTGTAGACAACTTTATGTTCTACAACCTATGTTCCTATGTTTATGATGAAACTTATATTTTATCGGAAAACTTGAAAATACTTACATTTTGAATATTGGACTTTTTAGGTACTAGTAGGGTTGATGGGGCCTAAAAGTTTATTTGTTATAATGTTTCAAAGATGTGTACTAAAGGCTTCCTGCCGTTTCTCATGCATCTGTTGGCTATGAGGTGGACATTTAATTTTTAATTCAGAAATGACTTATTTGTTTTAGGAAACCTATTCCAAAATACATATTATTAGTTATTAAGTGCAAATATAAATGACTGACTTTTTTAAAATGAAAGACAGCGTGTGCAAAAAGAAAGAATAGGTTTACAATAATTTATTCATCATCATACACAATCAACACATAAGTAATCTACGTTGTGAAACGTCTCGAGTACAGTTGACACAACGTAAATGTAGCTGCGAATTATCCATGTGCATGCGCAGGTTGTCGTGGGGCTGAGAAATCCGGTCCAAGTTCATGCGAAAGTCGTCGTTCATGGATGGTTCGGAATCCGTAGTAAAGCCAGGGTCAACATGTGTAGCAGAGATCATCGGGTCCATTTCGAAAACTAGTCGTAAAAATTAAAGCAAATCGCAAGTACACATTCACAACGCAAAAAAACAGGAGTGAATGATCTTTCAGTGTTGCCAGGTCTTAATTTCAATTTACCTCAAGTTTGTACCCTAAATCCGTCCGTTACTAAACATTTTGACACCTCTTGATGTGATTTAATAAACGAATCTGGAACTTAATAATAATACTACATTTCGAAAACATCGAACTAAGAAAAGTACCGTACAGTTTACATTAGATCATATTTCTGCTGAGGTATCAAAGTTAATTAGTCTTCTTGTTTGTTATTGGAATTTTAATCATTTTTGCAGTCTATGAATATATTTCCATCTTTTGACGGCCAAGGATGGCAGAAAGGTTTAGTTTATTCAGTTTCAGTTAATGCAAGTTAATGCAAAGGCTAAGTAATAAAATCCAAAGTAATGAAATGAAATGAAATGAAATGAAATATTTATTTCTCAACATTGACAATTACATTGACAATTTTATTGATGTCAAATTAAACATGACTCTACCGCCTGTTCGAAAAAACCTTCGTGAAGAAGAACTGGCAAGTAACTTCACGGGTATATTTTTTCAAAATAAATTTACAGAGTCTCTTTATGTCTATACAAAGTTATTCTCGGCAAGTCTCCCCAAGTATCCAAACGACGAATACCCTCAAACGGCACCCGTTCACAAGTTAACGCGGGATCCAGCCATCGCTTTCCTCAACCATATTAGAGGGAAGTAAGTAAGGACCCATCACCCTACGCTCCCATAAGACGACGTACTTTAGTGACAATGACGCTTTAGATATTTATCGGGACGAAGAACTCAACGAGCAAACAGACACATTACACATGTTTTGTTACAAATACTAGTAAAATCCTGTTAATGAGGGGATTAACATACGAGCAAGGGCTTCATCCAAATAATCGGATAGTTCATAAAGTATATGCTTTATAGCATACAACTTCTGCTTTATAGTTACTTTGAATTTGTCAATAGGAAGACCTTGGATATCCTCAGGAACCTTATTATAAAAGCGTATACATGGACCCATGAATGAGTTAGTGATCTTTTTTTCTTCTGAACAAGGTTATGTTATTTTTTACATATATTAAATTTTCTAAAATAAATATATTGTGAATGGAAAGTAAGAATATTTATTTCCTTAAATTTACTTCTAAGTGACACCCATGGACCGAGCTCATAGATTGCGCGAACAGCTCTTTTCTGCAGAACAAATATAGTATCGATGTCGGCAGCACTCCCCCACAACAGAATGCCATATGACATGAGGCTGTGGAAATAACTAAACAAGCAGTTGTTTCATTTGACATTTGTCTCATTTTTTAACAGCATATGCGGTAGAGCCAAGCCTTTTCGCTAAACCATCAACATGCGGTCCCCACTGGAGTTTGGCGTCTAAGGTTATGCCCAGAAATACAGTTGAGTTTACAGGCGTCAGTTCCTGGCTCTTAACTACAATGTTTGTGTTTACCTGTTTGACATTTGGTAATGTAAATTAACATATTTCGTTTTTTTTATTGAGGAGCAAATTATTAGCTGAGAACTACTTCTCTGTGTTGGAGATGTATTGGTTTACTGCTCGATAGTCAATTTCTTCTCCTTTGATTTTAAATAAGAAGGAAGTATCGATATCGTCAGTAAACGAAATGACCTCGCATTGATTCTTAACGACCGATGGCAGATCATTGATATATACTAAAAAAGAAAACACCAAGAACTGAGCCCTGGGGCACACCCATTGTCACAGCCGATCCTGATGATTTTTCTCTATTTATTGCAACTTTCTGTTTTCTATTAGAAATATATGATTTAATCAAGGCAAGCGCTCGGTTTTTTATGCCCTAATGGTGCAGTTTCATGAGTAGAGTAGTATGATGCACACAGTCGAACGCCTTGGACAAGTCACAAAAGACACCAATAGCATCACACGACTCCTCCCAGGCGCTGAATACGTGTTTTATGAGCTCAACACCGGCATCGGTTGTTAAGCGACCCCGCGTGAAACCAAATAGCTTAAAACTCATTAAACTATTACCATGAAAAAGAATGAAATGAAAAAGTAAAAAGTAATTGATATAAAATTGATTTTTATTTCAAAATCTATCAAAAATCTTACTGAGCGTTGGTAGTATAGCTATAGGTCTAAAATTATTAGGGTCAGACATACTACCTGCTTTGAATATTGGAATGGTCTTACTAAATATCATTGAATCAGGAAAAACACCATTATCAACACAGTCATTAAATATACTGGCTAAGTACGGGGCTATACGAAATGACAAATTGAATAATTTTAACAGAAATTCCATCTAAATTGGCAGTATTATTTACTTTAATGCTTTTAAATGCATTTAAAACTTGTAACATGTTTAAAGATGAAATCAATATCGCATGCATTTACATTTTCCATTAGCAGTGACTGTGCAAGAGTGGAACATGAATTAATACTTCAAGTAGTTGACACAGGGATGGCAGTAAAACAATTTTCAAATGCTTCAGCAACTTCTCTGTCAGTTGACAAAACTTTATCATAAATTTTTAAATTATATTTGCTTCCCCAGTTTCCTCATTAATTATATTCCATGCAGTTTTTTAAATGTTAGTACTATATTTAATTTTATTATTGATGTAATTAGATTTAGCTACACTGCAAACTCGTTTAAATAATTTTGAATACTTTTTAACACATTCATAAAATGTCTTTTTATGAATCTATTTCTACCTCTGCATATTACCACTGTTGCCCAGTCGCTAAACCTAAATAAATTATTATTTACACATATATTCTTTTTTTTTAAAACAGAGTCATATTCATTTTTTATTATATTATGAATAGAGTTATATTGAGTAATAGGATCTCCACAGTAATCTAATTCAAATGTTTTTTCAAATACATTTTTCCTAAATGTTTCAAGCCGTCACTCATTCATGGGTATAAAAGTAATTTCTCTTTTTATAGTCTTTTTTAGCCCAATATCAAAAGTGGCCAACTGCCCGCTATGATCTGATTGTAGTTTATTAATTACTGACTTTGTACATGGCATTAAATTTGTAAAAATGGTATCGAGACATGTGGCTGAGGTCGCTGTGATTCGCGTAGGTTCTAAGAAGAGATTTTTTAGTTTGTAACAATTAAAAAGATTCAAAAATCGTTTACTTTGTGACGTCTCTACTAATAAATCAATATTAAAATCGCCACAAATAATTATTTTTTGTTTTTGTTATTTAATCTATGTAATACCTCATCCATGGTGCTCTCAAATACTTCAATCGGTGAGGATAGGGGTCTGTATACACTTATTATAACAATATTCCCTATCTCAATACAGGCTATTTCAACAGATCGCTCAACAGACAAACTTACAATACCAGAGCGTTCTTTGAATGCAAGGCTCTTATGAGTGATGATCATTGAGCCACCACAAGTTGTTTGTTCTCTGCTGAATGAACTAGCAATTAAATGATTTTTATATGAAGACATAATTTGACACTGTCTGAGCCAGTGTTCTGTGATACATAGTATATGAATATTTTCACAGTTTATGAATAGCTCAATCTGTAATTCCTTACCATCAATGCCCTGCATATTTTGATGGACTATGTTCATAAAATTATTTTTTATTGCTTAAATTATTACTTAGAATACTGGTGCTAGATGTATTATCTGTTTTCACTACAAAGTAGGATAGCAGGTCCCTTTACATTTCTAGCTTTAAAAAAGGCTGAAGCGATGGCAATGACGACATTTTTAAACTTGGTAGAGCTAATTAATTGAGTAGGTACAATTAAAAATTGTTCAAATTAGTCCAAAAAGGATTTCCTAATTAATTATGTTTGCAACGAAAGTTTGCAAATAAAGGATTGCACCGAGCCACAAATATGAATGATGAAACAATATTATTTCAAATCAGATCTTCTGGACAAATGAATGGTTTTTGCTGTATGGAAGTGAATTTAAAATATTTTTTGCATACCAGTTCACCAAAATAAGTAATTAAATGCTCTTAGCAATGAAAAAATAGATAAAAATAATGAAATTTCATACTTTTGAATAACAATAAAGGTCTTGGATTCTTCGTCAGTCGTCTTTAAAATAAGATGGCAAATTTCATCGTTCTCCTCTGTTTATGAAATCTACATTATGTATGTAATGTCGATTTTACATTGATTTGTTACTGGTTGTTTATGATTAGTTTTCAATTTCAGTTATTGTAAATATTGAATAAATTGAAAAATATTGAAAAATATTGAAAAATATTGAAAATATTAAAAAAGATTGAAAAGATTGAAAAATATTAAAAATATTGAAAAAATTGTGTCCAAAAGTTTTAACCAAATATATACAAATTGTTGTCTTTAATAGGCTAATGTTCAAGTATTATTCATGACAGATCAAAACTGAAGCAAATAATGGTATACTCGTATTAATTGAATTAGCGTAAAATTTAAAACTTTGGCGGACATTAAAGTCTCTTTTGCTTATAAAATAGGTTTAATACGATGTATAGTTATTTAAAAAATATTAATTGTTTTAGACTGAAGCGGTAATTTAACCTATAACTTTAGTTTTTAAGTTCGTGTTTGCGATATTTCTGCAACAGAGCCGTAAAAACCCCGTAAGTTCCTTAAATTATAGTACATACGTAAGTACCGTATCAATTAAAAAATTGTTACACTCCACTAAAAGTAAAAACCTTTGCAGTTTATTTTAAACATAATTTTACCGAAAAATAGTACATTTATGTCACCTTGTTTGTGCTAATAATAATAGATCGTGGATAATTGGTTTGTAATATTTTGTAATTAAATCTCTTTGGTTGTTTTGTTTGCTGCTGGATTATTTTTGATAACCGGTAACATAAAAAACAAATAATATTAATGAATAATTATTTTCCATTTTCGGCTGTTTTGCTTTTCGGAATAAGCGAGCCCACAGAAGAAATTCACACACACAGAAGAAATCCACACACATTCTCAAACAATTACGATAAATTATTTCACCAGGTGAAAACCGCATCAAAATTAGACAGCATCAAAAACGATGTTTTCAACACGACAAGTGAGCATCTAAATCGAGATATCTGCCGCGTCACACACATGTTCAGTCAGGGTTAGTGGGTCAAATGAAAATAAAACCGTTGGAAATAGCGCGATTCTTTCATGTTACAACATAGTGGGTGTACTTCTACTTTTTGGTCCATTCATTGTAGTATCCGAACATAAATCATAAATGTAGTAAGGTGCGTCTTAGTGGATGGCAATAGCTATGTAGACGACACTTCCACGTAATAAACTGGCAATTGGCCGTAATTGTAACATGCCGTTTATATTTTATAGCTTTTGGTTCTGGGTGATGATGATAGTTGGTTTTTTTTATTTGGAATAAATAGTTATGACGATGACAAGATGGATGTATGTGTTGATAGTAATTTATAAAACTGCAGAGGTGTTGAAATATTTTCAAAAGTGTTAAAAGTTCATCATGTAAAGTGATATAGTGTAAATATTAGAAAATATTACGGATTTGGTACTTTAGATTTTAATTATTTCTACATGTGGTATTTTAAAACGGTTCGGAGACGTCAGTGTGATCTAATAATTATATGAGAGCGTATTCGTTTACCGTTCAATGTTTTCTATAGACAACAACAAACAAACCAAGAATATTTGAAAACCACAATGGATGTAATGAATATTTAACAACTTATTGAGTAGTCAGGAAAAACAATCGAATAGATTATTTGTTCAAGAGTAGAGTGATTACAACTAAAGTGTTAGGGCCATATTCAGTCATAGATATCAAATGTTACCTGAAGCGCTCCTAAGATTTTGCTTCCCGAATTTATACTTTATCTATATTCTGTCAAAGTCTAGATTTGCTTAAAAAATTATATAAGAGATCCTTAAGTAACCATATGAAGATTCCGAGCACGGACGTAAAGTCCCTGGAGATTACACGTATTCTAAACTTTGCGCAATTTTTTAATTTTGCCTTTGTTGTATATTAAGACAATGCTTAAAGATTAACTAGTTTTTACCATTTCATGTAGTATCACCTTCTTTAAGAATTTCCTACAGTGGGTTAATGTTACCGTGTCATCTTAAATGCTGGATGCTTGCCAAACATCGTAACTGTAACAGTCGTTACTGTTACTTGTCCAAATAATTGTTCTGTTTCGAATTTTCATGTCACTGAGTCACCTAAATAATAATGGATATAACTTTCTGTGAAATTTGTGCAAGATTGTTTTTGCTTGAAGTTGAAAAGTATTTACTGCAATATTGAAATGAATCTAAAATACAGCAAATTAAAGTGATTTTTCAAACATTGGAACAAGCGTACACGACGAACTCGATAGCTCTGTAAGTTCTAATTAATCTATGTAATTCAGTAAAAATACGTGAATATATGTAAGAATATATGAACGTCTCAAGTTTTGATCTGTAAGACACAATGATAGCTATAGCTATATTATTGATTCGGCCAAAGTAATAACAGTTTAAATTACAATTTTAAAACACTGGTGCTATAAAACAAGCAAATTAAAATTTGGAGACAGACATAGTGGGTCTGACCAACACGACCTCCATGCTACTATCGGTTACGGCTCCCGATCATAGACTAAACAAGGCCCTTCGAATGGTTTGTAACCATGGACTCATCAAATAAATTTTTGTTTCTTCAAACTTGGTATGTAGCGGGCCTACTCTGTATTATTTCAAAGGAGGTTATTAAGAAGAATGTGACCATTTTGTGTGTGTTCTTGTAAGTTCAGTGGCTGATCTAAACTATCAAAATATACTGCTTAGTGGTATTGTAATGGGCATCAAACTAAGAATAACTTTGAGGCTCTCAAACGTTAGATTCCTAAGTTAAAATAGAAAGAAACAACAATATCTGGCAATTTTTCATAGAAATATGCACATGATACCAAAGTATTACTCCTTTTCATTGCCATTTCAATTATAAACAATAATTTTCGAGTTGGCGCGCAAACGAACTCAACTGTATGATATATGCCACTGAAGTACCTATTCTATAACCCGGATGTTTATTGTATTGTGGTACTTGTATTGATAACAATAAAGGTTATTTTAGAATGTATTCTGCAATTGGGATGATGGCAAAATGTCAGCTGTTATAGGAGGGGTCAAAATGATTAGTTAACGGATGATCCTCGATGAAGTCATTTTGTCAGTTAGAAGATGAGAACTGTTGAGAGAGTTTTGTGACGGGATGTTAGTATCGAAAGTTTTATTCATGTTTTATTTCATTTAGGTATGCTAAAGAGCAACAGGAGGAGTATAAAAGAATACTAAAGTTGCTTATTTCTCGATAATGTTGCTTACTCGTGGTTTATTATTTGTTAAATATCAATGCATTCGTATTATCTTTTAATAAGAATAATACAAAAAAGAATTTGTTAAACTGTGTAAAGAAAATGTTATCGTAGTCGACTAATGTTAACTTAGCAAATATTTGTATGGTCTAGTTAAATCTACACTTTTATTATAAATGGGAGTGTGTTTATGTGTTTGTTTATTTGTTTGTCCTTCTCTCACATCGAAACAGAGGGACGCATAGACGTGACATTTTGTGTGGAGATAATTAGATGGCTGCAAATTGAAACGGGTTACTCTTTACCGCTGCAGATTTCCTTATTCCCACGGGAAAACACGTTTTTAATTCATCTTAGGCCTTGCAGGCGAAGCCGCTTGTAACAGTGAGTAATTCTAGCATAGCATGTCTGATTTTACTAAAAGTAGCTTAATTTAACACATTTCACAAAGGATTGCTAAAATACGCCAGAAGAGTGGGTTGCTTATACTCTTATTACTATACAAAAAACAACGATTTACTCATAATAGCGCTGAAGCATAATGTATGTTCGTTGACAGCACCCCTGAGAATTTCATCATCAGCGTAAAATTTGAAGCCGAATTACTAAATAAACTAGGATAAATATAGTTCATCAGAAGGATTCAACTATACAATACAATATTGTAATGTAGAAAAAGTAAATCTGGATCCACTGGACTGATTTAAAAAAATCTTTTAACTATACAAGGGTCCTTATCGACTTGAGCATAACATAGTAGGTACCCTATGTAGCGCCTTAAGTAGTTAAACAATAAAATTGATTCTTATCGTACTGTGTCATACTGAAATTGATTTAACTTTAATAGAAATCTGAGAAAATGGCGAGAAATTGAATTTCAAATAAAATAGAATGTATAATGGACTTGAAGAAACTAACAGATGCAGATAAGTATAATTTTGTATAGACATAAGAGTTTCAAATTTATTTATACATTGTAAATTTATTCTGAAAAAATAGTAGGTACCTCTAAAGTTTCTTACCAGTCTTTTCTTCGCGAAGGTTTTTCCGAATTGGTGGTAGAGTCATGCTTTATTTAAGGTCTATAAGAAAAAAACATTGTCAATATTGAAATATATATTTGACTTGAATGTACTAGGTACTACTCATAAAATTGACTGATATTTAGAAAACAGTTCCTTGTTTAATATGTATTTCTTTATGCTTTTTAGCCAGTCTTCACTAGTTTGAGAGGCGAAACAAGAAGAAGAAGAAGGTGTTTTTTGTGATTGTGTAAAGTAGGAGGGCTTATTATATACCCATACGTATTAATATTATTTTTATTTTTAATGAGAGCAATATACTACTGAATATAATTATTCGTTATATGAATAATTATAATCAGAATGAAAATAATTATTCATTATTTTTCTACCATACGAAAGCTTCAATTCACGTATTAAATTTTATCAGGAAATCCTATTGACCCAATAAAGAACTAAACCGGTAAAAGCGCACATAACAGCTAAATAATTTTGACGTACTTTAATAAAGTTCTAACGATTCATTAAGGAAGTAAAAAATGAGGACCCAGAAAATATGTATTTATAATTTTAATATTGTTATAATTCTAATAATTAATAAAAGCGCTATGTTTGTTAATATTAGTATGCAGTATGCACTAAATTTGTTAATTTGTTACAATTTCCAGCCTCAGGCTAGCTGGATAATTTTTTTTTAGAAATAAGCTGTGCCTTTGTACGTTATCTTTAATTTATTTTTAGTTCATTTTTTAAAATTATTTTTCATGTGTGTACATAAATTGTTAAATAAATAAAACGGTTATTTACACACAATCTCACAATCCCAATTTCGTGTACTTTCCAAATATTTACCCTGGTAATCTATTTAGACATATAAGCAATCTGCTAAAGTGGACACGGTCTCTGGTTGCCAGCCTTGTTATATTTATTAAAATAATATTAGGTACGGCAAGCCGCGCCCTACCTCGAATGTATAATGTCATCGGGTGATAACGCTAGGCGTAAGGCCTGAAATGTCAGAGGGTTGAAGGGTAAATAGTAAAGTACTGAGTAATAGTAATGAAGGAGAGTTTATTCGTCTTATTTAAAGATTTCTCATAAAGCATATCTTTGAAAGTATGAGGTAAAAGATTTCGAAAAAATGTTTTCAGAAATGTACACATATCTTGGTGCAGAACTTTTTTTGGTTAAATGAACACAGGTCACAGTTTTGCAGTACCTGTTTTTTTCATTTCAAATTCTGTATTCAGCTATTGTAACTTTTACAAACTTCATATAACCAAAAAAGCATAAATAGCATGTATGGTTACGTCTATAACTGTTAGAATATATGACTAACAAAAGCAAAACAACTTTTTTGTTTTATAACGTGCAAAGGAATTTCACCCGCAGGGGAAGGACCATAATTTTGTCTGAGATTTAAGTGTACTTTGAGTTTGTTAATGTCTGTAATGTTTAGGGGCCGAATATCATGAAATAACGTTGAATTAAACAAGTAATTCTCCTTTCAAATTTATTTGTTTACTAAGGTCAGCTTTTTGTTATGAATCAACAAGGTAGCAAGTCCAATATCATCATAATTTGTTAAGAAAATCATTATACAATGGTGTTATTAAAAGTATATTTTTGTATCTATAGAACTTGTCGTTAAAAGTAAAAATAAAAAAAAATAATGAAGGCTACTATACAAGGGCGTGACCTTAAAATATTTTATTCCGGCTAACCTTTGGTGTAAGGGTGGTAAATTAAAGATGGCTACATAACGAGCCACTGTCTAATCGATAGGTTCAGTCACGAATGAACACTCCTATAGTCCATTTAACAGGCGATTCTCGCGGAGTTTCGTAGAACCGAAAAACATATAGTTGGCCTATGAAAAAATACTGCTTTTTATAACAGGTTACGGTATTAAACTTATTCTTAAAACGCATTTAGTCATCGCTTAACAAACTGTATGTTACGCATATACAACTTGTTAAGCGATGATACTGGAATAAAAAACACCTTTTCAACCAAAAATATACCTACCGACTTCAGCAAGGGACTTATTCCGGTACTAATATACTTTAAATAAGTTGCAGTACAGTTTCTTTTGTAAGTATAATTCGTCTGGGGCGGCACTAAGGTCCTTCTAAATTTGACCGGCATAATATATCACATTTACGTAGTTAAGATTCGGTTAATGGAAAGGAACAGACAAAGGCAATACCAGCTGAGGCCTACGGTCTGCAACTTATCATTTGTAGGTAATAGATATAATAATCACATTCAATATTGATGACCTACGACTAATGATGACCATGGATGCGGATGTTCAGTTCCTTCAGCTGGGTCGCGTGTTCGTTTGACAGCTATGAAAAAAAGTTAAATAAAACTCGCTCAAATCATGCGTCATCTCAGCAAGCGAGACAGATATAACTTGATCTACCGGAATACTACTTGATATCAAGGGCCTAAGATATTTGGATCCTGCTGGAAAAACATTATTCTATGGACAGAGATGTTCGTTCTTAAGTCATGAATATAATCTTTTTCTTATGTATGTTTTATTAACCAGGTCTTTTTTTTCAGTCGGTTTAAAGCGTTTCATTACGCTGCGCTAAGTTAAATTGCATATAAAAAAGACACTATTTAAACAGGTTTTTAGAAAGTTTACAGAAAGTTTTAAAATGGTTTACCTTTAACTGTGTAACAATAAGAAAGTAATTTATTGGAATAGTCCATTACGATATGATTTTGATAAAACAGCATAAATTACATAAGTTTTTGATAATGAAAGTTAAGTAATAATTATCGTATTCTTGTTAGTCACGTACGGGTTTACACAATTGATTGATAATTCAAAAAGAAGTCTGCATTTTTACGTTTATTATAATGCAGCTGTCATGTATTTAATTGTCACTAATTAAATGTTTTAATTATAATGACCAAGCATGAACCAAGCATTATAAAATGGTTTAAATATTTTGTAAAGACAATGACGCCAGTACAGTGCAAATTTTTTTTAAATATGCGGCCATGAACCTTCATAAATTGATAGTTCACATCAATACAAACATGAAGTATAAATGGACAAAATGGCATAAAGTGTGCGAGGTATGTACATGTACAAGGGTGCGAGGGATTTATATTTTAAAAATTTTTTAAATCTAATATCTATCAGACAGCACCCGGGACGAAAGATTTAGACCCCTTTTAATTAAGAAATGCAATTATTGTTGGCTTTAGTGCAACGCGTACTAAGAAACAGAAAATGCTGCACAGCCGATTACTGAAGATAGAGTTCGTAGCATGCCCGATAGTGCTCGCAGTTTTATCAAGTAAAATTGTTATAAAATTTGGTAAACCTAAAACATTCTGGCAAATTACAAAATTTACTCAAATCTATCAATGTAATTCTTATTGAAATAAATATGAATTACAACATTTTAGATAATTTCAAACTAACAATACCAAAATGAAAACAAGGTCAGACAAATAAATACAGAATACAACGCCTAAAATGTGCACATCGGGCAATGTGGACAAATGTCTGGCAGAATTGCCGCTGTCGATCGCCATCCACAAGTATAAATGGTTTTAAAATAAAAATAACACCATTTTTATCGTTATGCCACATTTGTACCCAACAAACCCTTAATTATAAAACGTTCTTATTACTGCAGGTACAATCGAATAAAAATGTGGTCTATCAAAAACAACAAGATTGATTTTCCCCCGACAGTAATAAACTCAACCTTTCAGCTGTTTTGATTACACAGATTTTGATTGAAAAAGTGGGAACCACTTTCTTGGGTGACTGGGTACTTATAATAGCTAATTTGTAAAGACTCACTTTTGGACCGGATCGCCTAGTTAGAATAATAGCGTCCTTTCTCAAAGATCGTACGTTTTGTTTTATACATGAAGGCACGCTTTCCGCGCCTCGTCTCATAAAGGCTGGAGTCCCTCAAGGCTCAGTCCTCGCGCCTCTATTGTGCACCGTGTACACAAACGACATTCCCATTCCGCCGAAAGGCGTCGAACTCGCCCTCTTTGCCGACGACACCGCCCTTTACACCAAAGGCCTCAGTGTCCCGGGTCTCGTCATCAGACTCCAAAAGACCGTAAACGCCCTCGGTGCATGGTTTCAAAAATGGTGCATGGTTTCAAAAATGGCGCATCGATGTGAACCCAGACAAGAGTTCTACGGTTTACTTCGACTGCAAACACCGTCGTGTCGCCGACTATCTCCACGTTCGAATGTTAGGTATTCCCATCCCCTGGAAGCGCAACCCCCAAATATTTAGGCGTCACCTTAGACCAGACGCTTTTTTTCAAGCCACACGTCGATAGAGTAACGAAACTCGCCCGTTTTTACTTAGGCCGCCTATATAGTATGTTAGGTAGAAAAAGTAAAATGTCTTTCAGAAACAAACGTAGGCTTTATAAGACCTGCGTTAGACCCGTCATGACATATGCCTCGCATTTTATTATATCCAATAATAAATATTTATATTATCCACAATATTTATCCACGCCAAACCCTCCGTCCTGCACAAACTGTAGGTAGTTCAAAATCTCTTCTGCCGCGGGGCCACAAACGCACCTTGTTACGTGCGTAACGCGGAACTGCACAGAGATCTTGAACTACCTACAGTGCAACAGCACCTCAAAAAACTCTGAAGCGTTCTTCAAATGCTCCGAAACCCACCCCAATCCTCTAGATCGAGATTCAGTCTCGTATACTACCCCTGTCATAGATTCGCACATGAACGTAGCCACGCAACTAATACTCAACGCAGAGAGATCTCGAAGCCCTTCAGGCCGCAACTTGTAATTCTAATGTAAATTCGAATTAATTCAATTTTTAATTTCATTTTGAGCACCTTCAGTGCTATGTAATCCCAGCGGGTGATTCATTCTGGGCCCCGCTAGCGCGGCCTCTTTCTCCAATTGGTTGTCGCTCTGATGAAGGCTGTGTGGCAAAAATTTGCACGAGTCATTCAGGGGGTTTTTTAGTGGGTAGTGCTCATTAGGAGCTAGTCCAAGATGCCTTGTAACTGTATGCGGAAATGCATTCTTTGCCTCCTGCCCAAACGGGGAACAAAAAAACAACTCACTTTTGGGTTATTATTATGTAAAATTGAACACTTTTACAATTTTACCCTACATATATCATGAATAAATAAATAATCCTAATATTTCTGTTTAGTCATAAATTCACACTGTGACATACATTTTTTTACGATTTCTAAACAAAAGCCTCTGTTATGGCAATTGGGAAGATTGGCTATATTAATGCTAATGATGCACGCAAACTTTGTCGTCAACAGCGATCGATTTGCGGTATCCTATCGAAATCGGAAAACAAGAAAGTTATATTGTATTTTATTATATTGTCTTGGTTCAGAACTGAACTTCTTTGGTTAATTAATCTCTAATGAAAGTAAGTTGTTCCTTAATCTTCCAAAAGCATTATTGAGTCAACGACATCTATTTTGTAAGTTTCCGAAATTATAAAGCAAATTTTTTTCTAAATTTCGTTAAAAAATTTGACCGTTTCAAATACGGAACCAGATTAGAACCAAAAGGAAGTATATCTCAATAAATGATTATGGTATCGTTAGTTTTATTAAAATGGTATTTACCTACGTTTAGTAAATTAATAGACCAAACACTAGAAAAACTTATAAAGTCTTTAAAAAAAGGGTCATTCATAAATCTACGCACGCTCAAGCTAGCGACTGGATACTGATGCTCACTAATGTTATGCATAATGGCTTTTTTATCGAGTAAAGGTCATCACTACCCGTCTTTTAATGTTATCAGTTGACAAATACTGTTGTCAGTCAGTTCAAATGTTTATACTTGGTGTCTCTATTTCTTTTTCATTTCATTATTGGGTTTCTCTAGTGTTTATTAAAATAGGAATGATGGAATGATGAACGTAAATCGTAGAGTTAGAACTCAAAAACATACAGCAGTGGGTAAATTCACTCCACCATAAGTTTAGGAGAGTCCGGTATTGGAATATGCACAAATACATTGTTTGACAGGTTTGTATGTTTAACTTTTCACAAAATGTCATAGACGCGGTTCGTGCCCATATTCATACCGATGTGGTTGAGGATTTATAAGAAAAGCTGCCTAGCGACCAGTTTGCCGTTGCATTATGTAGGCTTGATGGGCGATTGCTGCCATAAAATTTAGGGTATTATTTTTTCCGATTTGAGCAGTTTCGGTTCCCGGGTGTGGCAAGCGTATTTTCAAATATTTTCGAAAGCCCTGTAAATTTTTTTTCAAAAATAAAGGGATACTTCATTAGAGTAGCATTTCGAGTACTCTTCTTCCAGGTGGCTTTTCAAATTTCAACCTGTATAATCAGATTTGAAACGAAAATGTATCTTACAAGGTTCGATATTCAGAATAAAAGGTCTCGTTTTCTTGAGGAAAATGCGAGTATCCTGTGTTGTTAAGTTATGGTTTGAACGCTTAATATTCGAAATTTAGTAAAACTATCGTCACATATAGTTGAACAAAACATCTATCAAGGTTAAAAAGCAAATATGAAATGAAAAAGTTTGTATACATACATTTCTCAAGTCAATATTATTTTCATATATCATAATAGACATATAAGATAACTGTAAAATTTTAGACATAACATTCTGAACAAAGACTAAGGTATCATATAATATTGTTACCAGCTATTATAAGAGCTGAATTGTTTTATCAATTATATTAATAACGGATCACAATTAGATCAAACATCGCCTTAAAGTAACTAAGACGATAACAAAATATCCAGACAATTAAACCCATTGCATGCGGCTAAATATGAATATATAATAATAAAATTACAAAAATAATATAAATATATTATAATAACAGTGTAGATAAATATAAATATTACTTATTAATAAAATATTCGTTTCATATATATGTGTAAGAATGTACAGGGATGGAACCCGGGCTCTCTGTTACACGCGCTATGGGGTATAAAAACTAAAAAAAAAAGCTAGTATTACGTTTATAAATGCACGCTCCCTTAAGTAAGGCCACATTATCATTAAAATAATTAACGATAGGTACACAAATTATAAATACTACTTTTTCATTGCAACTATGTTGCAAGATAATTGTGCGCTTGGACATTTGTGTGAGTAAAGCTTGTGTATGTGCGTGCGTGACAAAAAAGTTGCATATAAAAGCGCGTACAAAAGCGACAAGAACACTCTTTGACAAGACGACGACACCGAATTAATTTTCAATTTCAAAAGCACAAGTGCACACAGGGCCGCGGCACAAGTGAGTTGAACCATCTACGAATATACAAAGATTTTAAACATCTATGTTATGGCGGCTTTACAGATTGCGAAGGTAAAGGCTGTTAAATTTATGTCACTCTCGCCAGTGTCAAAATAATAATTTTTACAATCCCACATTATGACGGGTCGCTCAGTTCCCTACAATATGGTTGAGGTGGGCGATGGCTGGAGCCTGATTTACCACGTGAACGAGTGCTGTCTGAGGATGTTCGTCTTTTAGACAGTTTGTGAGGAGGGGGACTTGCCGAGCTAACTGATGCAGATGAGAGTTATTTTGTATAGACATAAGAGCTATTGTAAATTAATTTTGTAAAAATGATACTCGTGAAGTTTCTGGCCAGTTCTTCTTTACGAAGGTTTTTTTCCGAATTGGTGGTAGAGTCATGCTTTGAGAGTAAAATTATTATGCTTGATCGAGAAATGAATATTTGAATTTAATAAAAATATGCTTTGATATTTGATTTTCAAGTTTGAAACTAAATCTGCAACTGATGTAATCTAGATCTTTAAATAGTTTATTGTTTTCGGGTGTAGATATGTATGTATATTTGTCAAGTTTCGGTATACAAAATTACTTTAGTATAAACTAAAAAAATAAAGGGATAACGTATTAGATTAAAAAATTAAAAAATATCGTGTCCACCGACTTCAACCCATAATTGTGGCTATGTTTATTGCATTAAAAATGTTTAATTTTTTTTTTCAATTGCACTGGACCATGTATTTCAAAAATAAGATGTCACATTAACACCAACACTTATAGCTTTTTTACATAATAATATTTTTTTTTGTCCATACAAATGAAACATGTCCATACTACCTCGTTACGATAATAGCTCAAAATTTGCTAAGTTTCTTAGGAAGCTAAGAATTAGAATTTTATCAAAGGCTTTTGTAGTACCTGGTCTTCTTTTTGATTGATATTTTATCGCCTACCTTATCAAATAATAAAAATAAAAATTGTTAATGAGAGCATCCTAGATTTTGCCCTGTGAGAAACAATTTGTGAGAAACGCTATTTATACCTCCGTAGAAATATAGAAACTGTCACCCCACTAAATTTTTTAAAGCTTTTACACATAAACATCATTTACTAAAAAGAAAAAGTGTCAGTCTCCCTCTGTGTCTTGATCTGTTGGTGTTTTTATTTTGGTCATCAATCAATATTTTTGTGAAAAAATCCTGTGAAAAACGCAGTTAATATCAAGAAAAGTAAGTAATATTTTTGTTTATTATTAGTGCAAATCATTTTGATAGTAAAGTGATCCCGAAATAACAGTGTCACGCTTTCATAGTATCCCATTTTTAAGATAATAATCAAATAAAGTGCTTTAAAAGTTGCATGTTGGTATACCTGTGAGAAACGGTCGAACAAAAATGTAAAACTAAGGCACGTTCATACTGAAATGAAATGAAATGAATATAGTTACTAGTATTGTGACGGTTGTCTATTTCGACCTCTTTTTGTCAGTAAATTTTATATTTTTGTCGTTCCCGACGTAATTTTAAACTACGAATTACGTAGTGTCGGAGAACGGCAATGTTTTGATTTGACAAGCGAGTCACGAAAAATTATCCATCATAACAACTAGAATCTATTTATTTATTATTGTTTCCGAGTTTATTATTCAAAATTACATGTTTATCAATTTTTTATTATCTACAATCAAAGTTTTCATGAAATCAATAATTTATTTTTACGTACACGAGTGTGCGTAGCCAAAATTTTTGGTAAGGATTCTCATTCATTAAAATTTTATTTTGTTGTTACTTTTTCTTTTCAGATCAAATTTAATTGTATTAATGTTTCTGTTTTATTTTGTGTGACTATTTTTTATTTCAATTTTGTTTATATTTTTTGTTTGTATTTACAGGCATTTTTGTATATTTTTAATTTTACTGCAAAATAAACATAGAAGAGAGCTTTGGTATTTCCTTTCTGGACCCTCAATTACCACTCCGCAAACAACGCGTTACACACTGGCGCCGACCATTCAAACGCAGTTTATGGAGAAGAGAGGAGGAACAATATCAACAGAGGAATAGCAACATTAAAAATAATTTTTTTATAATTATTATTGAGGTCAGGCATAAAACTTTATTTGTTACCATTTTCAACCATTAACATTCACTAGTTAGGTTATATATCTACTATAATATATCAAATTACTGCTAAATTATTCAGACATTTAAGTTTCTTTAGTTTCTTTCGTTATAATATCTTTGAAGAAATTTTCTGAAGGCACAACATTTATTCTATAACCCAGTAATTTCACTATTTAAATAACATTTTCTATTCATTTTCATCACTTGAAAATACGTATATTTTTAAGGCTCTTTTCTGCATAACGACTATTAACAAATTTATTTCACTTTAACATTTTTTTTTTTTTTTGGATTTTGCAATGAATTTTTCACAACTAAATAAACCTGAAATAGTTTATGAATTAAAAATCAGAAATATAAATTTTTCTTCGACGCAATCTGTAGACGAACTACGATCATTATTATTAAATATTAATGTAGATTCTGAAACAGAAATTTTACAAAATAGCCCTGAAGAATTTTCAGAGGATATTAATACCATTAAAAAAAATTTAAAACTTGTTGAAGCTTGTATAAACTCTTATCCTATTAGGAAACAAAAAATTTCACCTTATTTAACTCATATAAGAACAAGATTAGGCCTCATTGACATTACATCAGATTTATCTTCAGAACAGTTAGATTTAATAAATTCATGTTGGAATGATTTAACTCAATTAGACTCACGTTTTAAAAATTTGGAAAAATCACCAACACATTCCACATATCATTCCGCAGAATCCACACAAAATATTAATTTACAACCCCTTTCTTTTTTCGAAGCATTAACTGATAAGGTCAGTAAAATTACAGAAAATCGAACTAACAATGATTTAAAAAGATTTATTTATAAAGGTGAAGGTTGTCCAAAGGATTTTATTCAAAAACTTGAAGAATTTTCACAAATAAAAAATATTTCTGAAAAATCTTTATTCTCACATATTTATGATATTTTATCTGGATCTGCTCTTGATTGGTTTAGAGCTAGAAAGTCGACTATTAATGACTGGTCATCTTTCCGATCGGCATTGTTGAATGATTTTGCAATTACCGATTACGATTATAAACTAAAAAAAGTAATCGATGCTCGTAAACAAAAACATAATGAGAGAATTATCATTTACTTTGCTACAATGGAATCTCTTTTTTCAAAACTCTTGGAACCAATGTCCGAAAAAGAAAAAATTAATACTCTTGTTAGAAATCTTAAACCTGAATTCACATTACGTCTTTCACCTACTGATTTACATACTGTAAATTCCCTCTTGGAATCATGCAAATTTACAGAAAGCATTCTCCAAGTTTCTAATAATACATCTTACTACTCTTCATCATCACCACCAGATCATTATCATTCTTTTCCTATTCCTTCTACATCGAATTCTAATAACAAATCGTATAATAATACTCTATTTTCACATAATCAACCATATATTCCTGAATTTCCTTTTAAAGCTTGTACATATAATTCCATAGCAGCTGTAGCTAATCCATTGCCTAATACTGTAGCTGCAATTAATAAAAATCAGAATTTTTATAAATTCACTTGCCCACGTTGTAGATCTAATACACATCTATTAAAAGACTGTACTAACACTAATATAGTGTGTTTTCGTTGTGGAAAAAAAGACTTTATTACTAGTAAATGTCCTAATTGTAATAAGTCGATTCCAAAAAACTAAATTACGAGTAAAAAATAAAAAATAATAGTGTTAAATCATCAAATTTTGACAAAAAAGATTGGGATACATGGTTAAAAACTTTAACAATTTTTTTTAAATCTTATAACACTTGTGCTCTCCTCTTTAATAAAACATCAGATTTTGAACGTCCTTATTTACATATAAAAGTAAACGATTTAACTTTAAATGGTCTTTTAGATAGTGGTAGTGCTATCACTATATTGGGTAATAATTCTCATAAAATTTTATCACAACATGGTCTTTTTATGCAAAAAAGCTGTTTAATAAAAGGTAATGTTGCAAACGGACAAACTATTTCTTCTATCGGCATTATTACTCTTCCTACTTTTTATAACAATAAATTTGCGTTAATTACAGCTCATGTGATCCCAGAAATCACTGAATCACTTATTTTGGGTATTGATTTTTGGAAAACTTTTAATCTTGCTCCGGATATTCTTAGTAATATCACATTACAACCTTCAAATTTAAACTCATCTTTTCTCATTAATACAGATCCTAACTTTCATTTACATGAATACCATTCTTTAACAGATACACAAAAAATTATTGCAGATGCAATTATGGAAAAGTTTAGGTTGATTTCAACTGAATGTAAACCTTTAGGTCGTACTCATTTTGTCGAACATTTCATCGACACTGGAGACCATCCACCTATTCGTCAACGCTGTTACAGACTTTCTCCTGAGAAACAAAAAGCTCTTTGTAAAGAAGTTGATGATATGTTACAATTAGATGTCATTGAACCCAGTGACAGCCCATGGCTGAACCCAGTTATTATTACACCTAAAAAAGATGGTACTTGGCGATTTTGTATTGATAGTCGTAAATTAAACGATATCACAAAAAAAGATGCTTACAAACTTCCTTTCATTTCTGATATATTAGATAACCTTAAAGATGCTAAATTTATATCATCTATTGACATTGCTAAAGCGTTTTGGAATATTCCCTTAAAAAAAGAGGATAAACTCAAAACTGCATTCCATGTTCCAGGCCGAGGAATGTTTCAATTTAAAGTTATGCCATTTGGTTTAACTAATGCACCTGCTACCCAACAAAGATTCATTGAAAATCTACTAAATGACCTTACAAATGATAATAATGTTTTCTATTTTATCGACGATATAGTCTGTATCTCTCAAACCTTTGAACAACATGTCGATATACTTACTAAAATTCTTAAAAAACTTTCAGATGCCAATCTCACAGTCAATTTTCCAAAATGTTCATTTTTCCGGAAAGAATTAAAGTACTTAGGCTATGTAGTTAATGAAAATGGTTTAAAAACGGATCCTAAAAAAGTTCAAGCTATTCTTGATATACAAACTCCAAAATCTGCTAAGGAGGTCAAACGTTTTTTGGGTACTGCCAGCTGGTACAGACGTTTTGTACCTAATTTAAGCACTCTTGCAGCACCGTTAACTAAATTAACTTCTACAAGCAAAAAATCACCTCCATTTAAGTGGTCTGATGAAGCTGAAATTGCTTTCAAGGCTATTAAGCAAGCTTTAATTAGTACACCAGTTCTGGCATGTCCAGATTTCTCTAAACCATTTGCTGTTCATTGTGATGCCTCTTCCTATGGCATTGGCGCAATGTTAACTCAGGAAGTCGATAATATTGATAAACCTATTGCTTATATGAGTAAATCACTTACAGGCGCTCAAAAGAATTATTCAGTCACTGAACGTGAACTTTTAAGTGTTATTACGGCACTAGAGCATTGGCGTTGTTATTTAGATAATGGATTACAATTTACAATTTATACTGATCACGCAGCCCTTCAGTGGTTTATGCATTTAAATAATCCTACTGGCAGATTAGCTCGATGGAGTATTCGTTTATCTATGTTTAATTTCGTAATTAAACACAAAAAAGGCTCAGATCATGTCGTACCAGATACTTTATCACGGATAAAACCAATTGATTTAATTAATTTTTCTACTTCTCAAACTAAAGACACTTGGTATTTAGCAATTTATAATAAATGTTTATCATTTCCTTCTAGTACTCCGGATTACATGATTCATAATAATAAATTGTTTAGATTTTGTAGATCTAACACATTATTTAACTCTGAATTTAATTGGAAACAAGTAATACCATTAGAATTTAGGGAATCTGTTATTACACAAAATCATTCTACTCCCCAAACGGCACATTTTGGTACTTTTAAAACATACCATAGAATTAAAAATCTCTATTTTTGGCCTGGCATGTATAAAGACGTAGCCATGTTTATTGCTAAGTGCGAGACTTGTTTAGCTACCAAGCACCAAAATCAAAACTTAATTGGTTTAATGGGCAAACCCAAACATTGTTCACGCCCTTTCCAATGTTTATCCATAGATTTGATAGGTCCACTTCCTACTTCACGTAAGCAGAATAGATTTCTATTTGTAGTTACTTGTTGTTTTTCCAAATATTGTTTGTTATTTCCAATAAAACATGCAACCGCTTCTATTATTCGCCATATATTGGACAATTTAGTTTTTATGGTTTATGGAGTTCCAGAAACTATTATATTAGATAATGGTCCTCAAATGATAAGTACAGAATTATCTGAATTATATAAATTTTACAACATACCAAAAATACATTACACCCCACGTTACTGTCCACAGGTTAACACCGTTGAGCGTTACAATAAAACTATTGTAACGGCGATTGCAGCTTTTATAGATAAAGATCACAGAACTTGGGATACCTATATAAACAAAATACAGTTTGCTATTAATACTGCGGTTAATGAAACCACAAAATTCACTCCATCATTTTTAGTATTTGGTAGAGAAGCTGTTACATGTGGATCTATCTACAAAATTCCAGAGATGAACTAATTTTCAGTCCTAGGGATGTATATGCTGAAAACATAGGACAATTAATACCTATCTTTTCCGAAGTACAGAAACGGTTATTTAATGCACATCAATATAATGCAACTTATTATAACAAACATCATCAGAATTTAGAATTTAATAACGGTGATATTGTTTGGAGGCGAAACCATGTAATAAGTTCCTCTAAAAAACATTTTTGTGCTAAGTTTGCACCCAAATTTATTAAATGTAAAGTTTCAAATAAAGTTTCACCATTAATTTACGATTTAGTGGATATGAATAATAACCCATTAGGTCGTTGGCATATCAGAGACATTAAACCTCTACCGCGTTTAACTTCTTCTTTGAGTGACTAGATTGGTTGTTACCAATTACTTTATATGAATTCATATATAATTATTGCTAATTATCTCACGGCGAGCATAAGCCGATTCTTTTTGTCTTATTTTTTTTTCTATGCACCTCATTATCGTTTGGCTATACCATTAACATTGACGTTGGTCAAAACTTATAATTAATTATCATCATCGTAGTATTAGGTTAACTTATTGTGTAATTTATTTAATATTTGCAATTCTAGGAGTGTAAACTCTTATTTTCAATATCTGTATTATACTTTATAGTATAATTTGTTAAATGTTATTAATTTTTTTTTCTCAATTTTTTTTCAAGCGGTTTGCAACTTGTAAAATTAAGCCTTCTGCACGAGCGTTTATTAAGGTAACTCGTTAAACTAAACCATACCTATGTGTATTATTTATACGCTTGAATCACTTTCCCGTGAGAATTATTTTCATATGTTTATTACATAAGTATTTTAATTACTTCACAAAAGACCCTTGGATTTTATTTAAAAGTCAATGTTTCACGACTGGCTATGATTTTCTTTTCTTTCCGGCATATTTATTTCAGTCTTTAACTGAAACTTGTTTATAGTAATCACCGTGCGGGAGTTAGCGACACGTTAAAGAAGCCATAAGCTATTAATATTTTCAGCGGATGGCAACTATTAAAGCCTTTTGCCGTTGCGTCCAACTCTGTTGAGTTGACTTATTTAGGATACGATTCCTCATAAGCAACTCTAACTGCATGATGTTTTATTTCCAGTAGTTGGAATAAGACTAGTATGAAAGAGAATGTATGTTGTAATTATAATGTACGTTGATGGAGTTGAACGATGTATATTAACATTGTATATTCCAGGAACATGTTTAAAATTTTATCATTCATGAACCATGTAATTTAAGATAATTATTTAGGATTTTTTTTTTCTCTCTCTCGTCTGTTTTGTTTTCTTTTTCTATTAAATAACTTGTTGATATGCAATATATCAGTATTATTTTTTTTTTCATATATACAGGATGTTTTTTCAGAAAAATTCTTCTATAGGATGTTAATATTAATTTTCATTTTGCTTTTAATTATTATTTTTTTTTGATCGTTCTTTCATTTGGCAGATTAAATATTAAAATTCGATATGTATATGCGGTTTATTTTGATTTGGTTTGAATATTTTTTTTTTAAAAACTATACTGAAAAAATCTTTCAGATTTTTTTTCCCGGCCCCCGGGGTATTGTGACGGTTGTCTATTTCGACCTCTTTTTGTCAGTAAATTTTATTTTTTTGTCGTTCCCGACGTAATTTTAAACTACGAATTACGTAGTGTCGGAGAACGGCAATGTTTTGATTTGACAAGCGAGTCACGAAAAATTATCCATCATAACAACTAGAATCTATTTATTTATTATTGTTTCCGAGTTTATTATTCAAAATTACATGTTTATCAATTTTTTATAATCTACAATCAAAGTTTTCATGAAATCAATAATTTATTTTTACGTACACGAGTGTGCGTAGCCAAAATTTTTGGTAAGGATTCTCATTCATTAAAATTTTATTTTGTTGTTACTTTTTCTTTTCAGATCAAATTTAATTGTATTAATGTTTCTGTTTTATTTTGTGTGACTATTTTTTATTTCAATTTTGTTTATATTTTTTGTTTGTATTTACAGGCATTTTTGTATATTTTTAATTTTACTGCAAAATAAACATAGAAGAGAGCTTTGGTATTTCCTTTCTGGACCCTCAATTACCACTCCGCAAACAACGCGTTACAGTATCTCTATAGCTCTGAGAGAAGACATCAATTTTCAGGGAAGCATCACAACATTGCACAGGATATTAAATAGGATTGGTTTCAAGTACAAGCGATGTTAATCCAGACGCAAACTACTTATGCAACGTCACGACATTACCGCATGGCGGGCAAGATATTTGGATACAATACGAATAAATCGCACTGTGGAAAAACGACCCGTTGTATACTGAGATGAGACATATATACACAATACTTATTATACAAAAAGTTGTTGACAGAGTGAGGAGGAGCCAGAAATGTTCGTCTCAGAGTCATCAGGGAGTCACTAAATAATCGTTCCTGCGGGAACAAAAGATAGATTCATAAATGATGCATCATTAATGTTCAAATCCCAATAAAATTCCTCAGATTACCACGATGACATGAACTCTGCAAATTTATTAAAATGGGTGACGGAAAAACTAATACCTAATCTACCTGAAAGGTCGCTTGTGGTAATGAACAACGCTCCTTACCATTGCACTCAATTAAACAAAGCCCCTTCAATGTCATATATAAAAAGTAGTATGCAGGAATGGCTCCGGCAAAAGGATATATATTTTGAAGACACCCGTGGATTTGCAGTGGATGAATTATTAACAGCTCACGGACACGAAGTATTAAGGTTGCCGCCTTACCATTGCGACCTCAACCACCGCTTATATAAGTAAATAAAAATATACTTTTTACATAACAGAAATATAGTAAATAAAGGTATATGGGCATTTTTATCAAAATGTCTACCAACCCACTCATGGGATGACCCATGCAATAAGTCCAAATAACTAACGTTATTATGACTCTGTAAGTGTCGTGTTATTATGAAATAGTTTCAAATAACTAAAGTTTCCTTTTTTACTATGTTGTTAGGTGAGAAACTTAAAACAAAGTAAATTTTAAATTCATAAATGGCAACATTATGTCACGCGAGTACAGCGCTGCGTCTGGGGGACTTCTTTCATGAAAATGACTTTACCTATTTGTTCACCAGCAAAAAGTTACCTGTGTGAACGCATCTTTGTGAGAAACGATTTTTATTTTTGTTAGAAACGTGAGAAATATTTTTCACAAGAGTCATGTGAAAAATGTACATTTATTTTGGCTCAAACCCATTACTTTTTTTAGAATTTCAGTATTTTCCGGGCACCAAAATTATTATATAAGCAGACTGATGTTCCTGTCCTAACCCGAGAATTAGACACCTTTATCTGTATTTTACTAGCTCGTACTCAACATTATCATACGTGTAAAAAAATTAAATAAAAGTGAAAAATACCTAGTTCAATGCCCTTGAAGAGTTAAAACAGAAACAATCTATTTAAAATATAGTATAATAGTCTACCAAATATTACTTAAACAAGAAAAAGTCAAGGGCGTTTAATTTTAGGGTGCTAATTAAACGGACTTATTTTTAATAGCATTATACGCCACAAAAATCTATATTGCCATCTAAATTAATAACTCAGCCACAAACGAAGAGATTCTAAATAGTACTATCTTAGCCACTAGTTATCATCTAAGTAAGCCACTATTTTGAATTATCATCCAATTTCGTTTATGTCGCTTCGCTCACTCGGCTCGCGCATGCGATAAATGCAGCCTAACATTAACCTAACCCAAATTTAACTATTACGCTTTCTATATAATATTTAGTATGCGTTGCAAAAAAGACAAATTAGTGTTTTAGAGGCTATCTCATTTTCCCGTGGTTAGTTATAAAACTAGAAGTTTGATCACGTAGCTAATAAAGAAATTTGTGGCTTGACTTATAATTTCCTTTTACTTCCGTTTTGTTTATAACTTCAGTCTACTATCAACTTAATTGTAAACTTCAGAAGACTCTCTTGTGTCCTAATCAGATTGTATCAACATTGTTATAGTCGTTTTTTTTAAATAAAATAAAAAGGAAATAATTTACTCACTTCAGTTTCTTGTGTGGCGTGATGCAAAACTAAGTGGCATTTTGGTGACATGAGTTGGGTGGGAGTTTCGCTAAGGTCAAGCAAGAGCGATAAATCTAGTCTGATATGTATACATTTATAATTATATTTGTATATAACCATAAGCTAAAGCATTCAGATAAGATAACGCAAACCCAGGTCATAACCAACCTAAAATAGGTCAACGATATCATATAATTCTACTATGAGTTTAATTAACCTGCGTTTGGCAGATTTGTGGTATAATTCTATACTTTAATCTCGAATTATACTTGATCGTTGAGAGAGTTTCGTTGGATACGTATTAAATTAAACATGCTGTTAATTTAGGTGTTATCTCTTTCGCAATGTAATAATTAACTTATACAGTAGGTAGGTGCAAAGTTCTTTGGTTAGTATAAGTTTAACCATCTTACTTCATATACTTTTTATTTTAGTTGAGGTGCATTCGATGTTGATGTTTTCTTGGTAAAACTTAATAAAATTTGTCCTATATAACACTTTACGTTTTCATTTTATGGTGTAAGGAAAATATGAGATATTCCCTTCTGGCGAAACTCTAGCATGCATTTATTGTACCTTAATTTATGAAACAAACAAAATGTTGTGCTTTGTTGTAAGTTCATGTTAATTTTTGTATATTACTCGTACAATGATAGCTTAGAACATTTTTATCATAATTCATTATTGATTTATATTTTAACATAATATAAGTCGACATTACAAACAAAATTTATGTGTGTTAGGTCGTAACTAACACAAGCCAGGCACAACACATCCATCGCAGTACTATCTTTAACAAAATAATAGGTAAGTTTCTCGTCCGCATAAATTGAGGTCGCGCTCTACGTAGTATTTCTTCTTTCTTATAGCGTGCCAAAACAAAATTGTATAAGAGGAACCACGGGATTATCTCGGGAATTATTGATGGTCGCTTGGCGTAGTGGTAATAAGTCCTGCCAGGACTAGAACCTGCCGGATATCCCAGGTTCTATAGTCCTGGTTGGGGCATTCATTTGTTGTTCATATTTATATTGTATGTTTATTCTGGGTTTCCCAAGTTCGCTGTGTGGACATCCATAACACAAGTTTTGCTTACTTTGGGGCTATACAGTTGGTATGTCTTTGGGGGTTCATTATTATATATTAGTGAATACTACATAAGATCTTTGTAGAAGATCTTGATCAAGCCCAGCAGAAACAGCTAGTTATTATATTTTATTTGATAATGCTTATAACATTCGCAGTTTGGGTGAGTATATCCTCGTTTTTGTCACATTCAATGGTGAGAAATAAGTGTATAGCCGATAAAAGTGGTTTATTTTGTCTTCATACTACGCATACGATCTTTGTTAGAGGTACTTGGTTTGTGCTAAAATCGCTACTCCATGCTTACATCTCTAAACTGCGCGATGCCAGCCTCTCCGAGTTCGAACATGGAGATGTATGCGGCTTCTGGCTGCACGAACAGTTGGCAGAGCACCATCTCCTCACTGCGGAACATGGACCCCATCTTCTGTGAAACAGAAAAGCGTTTCGTTAGATTGTTCTATTAAGTGGGTTTTTAGGTTTGTCATAGCTGGCAAACGAGCACCTGATGGTAAGTGGTATCCAGGGCCATAGATATTACATACATATCAGTTTGTAAAATAAAGTTTTTTATACGACATACCTCTCCATTACTAACAAATCAGATCTTTAAAAAACTCTACAAAACGAGTGCTATTATTTAAAGATCTGATTGTTTCCTTTGAATAGCAACGTTGTTATTTATTTCCGCTCTTTTACTTTGCAAAGTAGTCATCCGTAATACAACCAGTATGCTTGATTGTTCTAACGCAATAAAATGTTTATTCAACGGATTAATTTATTTAGTTCGATATATTTTGACACTAAACATTAGTGCGACCAAAGATTAATGATTAAAATATTTAAAAGTTTTTTGGAAATTTATTTTGGTTCATTATTTCCCAACTTAAATTAAATCTAATAATTAATAAGTATATCTCATATATTTTACACATATTATGGCGTATTTAATTTATCTATTTGGAGTATTCTATTGGAATATTGACAAAAATTGTTTGTCAACCGCAAACTGTTGGTAAAAATTCTTTGTTTCTAATATTCTACTGGTTACATCTTCCCTTTTCTCCGAAACATAGGCTCGTAAACATGGTCACTACACCATTTAAAAAAAAATTTGGTACTACGCTCAGCAGTAGAGGTCTTAACAAAAGAAACTTACCTTGAAAATATATATAAAAAACAATGTGACGAAATTATAAGTAATCATTCATACATCATGAGTTTAAGTTGGATGACTCGGATAGATCATGAACCATACGCATAAATATGCCAGCTTTTGACATTACATTAAGTGTTAGTCGATTATTGTTTATTGTTTATCGCAATCACTCACTTCACCGCAAGGCAAAAAGGTGACCTTTTTGCCTTGCAGTGAAATGAAATAATTCACTCTAGGATTTTATTAACGGCTTTGTTTTGATGTTTTCTCTGTGTTATTTCTGTCATAAATATCCTTGTAAATAAAGTAAGTTAAATTTTTTGTTTATTTTTGATGTCTCATTGCATAAATTGGTACCAATCATCAAAAAATTCCACCGAATCGAGTTCTAAGCGGGTGAAAACCCTACGTGGTACTAAATAATATTGACATACGTAGACACAAAATTGGAGACACGCCTAATTTAAAAGTAAGCCAAGACAGGAGCTTTGGTAATCTTGAAATAAAATATTTCAACTAATTTAATATACCTATTACTAAAAAAAAGTGATTGTGTCTAATGAATGGTTCTATTTGGTACTTATGCGGTCTGATATTTTCTAAGAAAGTCTAAAGCCCCGTTGTGTTACCTATCAAAGTAGGGCAAATTAGTACTAACACAGCTATGTTTTGATTGAGCTGGGTAAATACGTGTGTTCTGGATTTTTTGTTAAAGTTCCCTTTGGAGAACAGTATGTCGTTTATTTTCCATCTCACTTGGTGTAAAATGAAGGTAAACGAGAAAGGTATACGTAAAAGATATCTTTGTTTGTAGTTGAAAACCTTTAATATTTTTGGAAGAGCGTACGGGCGTAAATTACAGGAACATACGGAACTGTAAATGAAATATTGTGGGTTACGCGTAATTGTTCAATATTCCAACCCAATACATTCATCAATATTTTTATATCAAATAAATACCTTTAATCGAACGCCACGTGTGAATCGTGGGCTCTATTGCCGGCTGTAACAATGTATAAAGTAAAAAAGAACTTGGTTAAATCAACAATAACTTGTACCGATAAGCCTCACGGTGTAGAGGTAGCCCTGCTTTCGACACCAGAGATCTAAAGTTCGAACTCTGGAATGGACATAGTCATATGAATATATATACGAATCATGATTTATTATTTATTTTTTTGCTGACTGGTTATCTATATACCTAGTAATAATATAATAATAATACCCAGACAAACACGCTAACTGTATGGCCCCAAAGTAAGCAGAGCTTGAGTTATGGATTATCATAGAGCGATCTTGGGCAACCCAAAATAAACATGGATGCCCCACCCGGGACTCGAACCTGGATGTCCGGCGTATAAGGCAGGACTACTAACCACTATGCTACTCAGCCGTCTATCATTTTGGTTCTTTATTATAGTGCAGTGTTTAAGTTGTTCAGTCGTTTCTGTATAAAGATTTATTTACGATTTATATATGACGACCGAGTGGTGTAGTGGTAAATGGCCTTGCCTCATACGCCGAAGGTCCCAGGTTCGAGTCCTGGCCGGGGCATTCATTTGTGTGATGAACACAGATGTTTGTTCTCGGGTCATGGTTGTTTGTATTTATATATGTATGTTTATTCTGGGTTCCCCCCCAGTTCATTGTATGGTCATCCATAACACAAGCTCTGCTTACTTTGTAGCCATACAGTTGGTGTGTTTGTCTGGGGATTTATTATTATTTATTTTATTTTATTGTAAATGCTGCCAGCAGAATGCATGCTGGAATTCTGACGTGCTCGGTACAAATCTGAAGACCGAGTTGCAAAGTAGAAAAATTAGCAAATGTTTGCCATATCAACGCACAAAGTATACCATCGCACCACAATGAGTTGTTGGAACTTTTACTTAAATTCAAGCAATATTCAGTATTATTATCAGAATCCTGGCTTAACCCAAGTTTTCTTCTACTTAAGTTTCTATTCCTGGATACATCTTCATCCGAAATGATCGCATAAATAAGGGAGGTGGGGAGTGGATATTTACCTTCAGAAAAAATTTAATTTAACATATTATTTCAATCACCGTGCGAATAAAGTGCTGCCCCTGAGTATTTATTTATTGAAGTAATTGTTAGTAACGTGAAGGTCATCTTGGCTGTTACTTATTGTCCTTCAAAAATTAATTATTTTGATGCTTTTGATAGAACACCTCGGCCAGGGAAATCTCACAAAATTATTATGGGTGATTTTACCAAGTGTTTACTACAAAACACTCTTCGTGCACAAAAACTGTGTAATATAGATCTAATAATTTAGAAATTTTACCAACCTTACCGACACATCACATAAACGACTGCTACACGTAGCTTCATTTTTAATGATAGTGTCCTCTAAAGCCAAGGTGCTACGATTTGGCCAGCTATTAGCTCCGGGGTTTTCCAAACCCGCACAAACTCAAGCCTCTACGTATGAAACCACAAAAAATTCCAATGTAAAACTTCGATAAAATCGACGCTTCGGCTTTTGACTGGAATGCTAAATACACGACACTTTGTATTGATTACAAGCTGGAAATTTTAAATCACAGTATACCTTCCCTTTTTGGGGAATAGGCTCCCATTAAACAAGTTAAAGTTAAAAGTCCACCAGCTCCATGGGTGAATGAGAACGTACGACACGCAATGAAAAGGAGAGATAAAGCCTATAAAAGATATCGTAAGCTACAAAACCTCAGCAATATATCTCCAGCTCAGAAGTGGAAATTTGTAAACTCTATGAGTGTGGAATACCACGTCCTTATTTTGATAATAATTTAGTTAAACCCAATACTTTAACTCTGCTTAATCTTGAAATATATTCTACTAGTTCTTACACATGTTATCAATAATTCTCTCAACAGCTCTGGCCATTACGCTGGGGACAAGCAACTGTCCACCCAATCCCTAAGCCGAATCTAATCACTGTTCATGATATCCATACATATCCTGCCATTCATGTCCAAGATCACAGAGGGAGTCATTCATAGGCAGGGTCCTAAATATCTCACTGAAAATAGTTTACTGAATCCCTATCAGTCTGGATTTCGTTTGGGTCACAGCACTACAACCTCACTACTTAAGGTCGCAGATGATGTGCGCAAAGCCATTGACGACAACATGTAACTTTTTATCGTCCTAGAAGTTTTTACGAACTCATTTAACTGCGTAGATACAGACATCCTTTTCACTTTCCTCTCCGCGTAAATTATTTCTCCAATTCCCCTCAACTGTTTATCCTCTTACCTTTGTGAGCACCAGAAAGCTGAATGTATTTGTATTTCTAACTGGTCCTATCTGCGCGCTTGTGTATTACAAGGCACCCATCCCCATTGCTGTTTTATACATGTATTAACTACATTACTCCGTCATTATCGTGCACATGGGCAAGATGCTCCAGTATTTCTTAATAACTGTATAAGATTCATATTCAATTCATGTTAATTTGATCACATATCTTCCGACCGTGAACAATTGCAACGGTTTCCAATATGTAGACGCTACGACACTTGTTTTTGTGCGTGCTATATATATACTGTACTCTTTGATTCTTATCACCCACAATATCTCAAACTAAAATTTTCCTTCATTCCCACCAAACATCAAAGACAACTTAGATCACTCCAGAATCTGCAACTAACAACACTAGTTCATAATACTGCATCTTACTCTTTTTCTTTAAGCAGAGTAAATATAAGAAAGAGGTACGATGCTTGATGCAATGAAATTGTACCATGAAACCATTTGCTTCTTGATTATTCCTAAAACTTACTATAAAAAGCATATATACGTTATTATGTGATCCCCAAAATTCAACTATATTTATGTATGTATGTTTATATTCATAATAATTATTAATAGTTATGTCTATTCTCTCTTTTGTCATGTTGGTTATTTTTTTATTATCATACTTTTTTTTTTGTCATGACTCACTTTATTTGAAACATTGTCTTTTATAAATACAATGTTTCAAATCTTTCTACTATAAAATAAATAAAAAAATAAATTAAAGGCTTTATTCATTCATTTAGACATCATTATTATTACGAATATATCTGTAGTAAATAATATTTATAGTTAATAATACCCTCAAAATGAGGTACATATAGATCTATAACAAAGCTAATTGCTATCTGCAGCCAGCTAAACACGATTAATATTAATCTATAAAAGTAAACACACTTAAAATTCGATGAAATCTAACTAATGATTGTGTAAACTAATATAATAAATATTTACAAATAATTATATTTAAGTCTCTCTAGAGTTCTCTATAAAGATGATGGTCAAACTCAACATGGGATTTTGACCTGCTATTGGTCAGTAGTATGCATGAAAGATTAACTCATGAGTAACCTTTTCCCCCTTAAACTTCCCTAATTTTAAATCTAAAAATCTTGTAAAAAAAATAATATATAATTTGTGAAAAATCAATCATAAGTTACCATGTTGTTTTCTATTGAATGTATCAATGTCAATGTCAAAAAAAGTAACAAAACGATGTCGAATTAACCTACAAGTAATGAACGTTATTGGCGGATTAGTTTTGACAGTCAATCAACAATCTGTCTGTTCTTTTTTTGAATGAAATAACTAGAGTAAATCCTAAAAAATCGGGGAAAAGATATATTTTAGAAAAATATCTTACAATGGTAGGAAGGTCTATATATTTAAACTAATGGTTGTATGATAATCCATATTTATTGGCCTTTAATTTGATATACTGACTATTAGTAGGTCATTTTTTGTACTATCTGCTTTAATATTGTCTTTACAGCCTAAAAAGTTAATTGCGTGTCATGAGTCCAAAAAATTGTTCAGTGGACTAGACAAACATTTTGTGTATTATTTGATAGATCCAATGACTGAAAACTCTTTCAAATTCGACTTAGGTTTGAAGGTATTTTTCGGGCACTTTGTTCTATGCAGTGCTTACTACTTAAGTACTGGTTCTTATTCATTTGTTTAGTTATCATAATATACGAACTTATATGACCCTATTTATTAAAGTATTTACTGAAATCAACGAGATGTTATGGTTTAAGTAACCGTTAAATGTTGCCCGTGGCATCGATGTTTTTTTCAATTATTATTTAGGGACGGTTCCTTGTTCTGTATAGTGTTAAGGTATATAGGGGAGAAGTGGCATGAAGAGCCAGGTTTTGAAAGAGCCACTTACATTATTTTGGTAATTTATAAACGGATTTGGTTGGTAATTTTATTTTTAAGTGAGCAACGGTGATTCCCCGTCATCCACAAACATTTGACAGTCCGCCGAAACCAACGGACGCCGGCACATCGAGTCAAAGTCTTTGGTACAAAAAAGTAAGTATTTTGCTTCAGTTAACTTCTAAATTTTTGGTATTTTATTGAAAAGAAGTACAGGTAAATGGATTGTAGATTGAGTTTTTACATATGTTTTGCCTTGCAGTTGCGTAAAAAGCCGCAAAAGTTTTGATATTTTTGTTATTTTAAGGGTTATATATTTTTAAAGAATAAGTAATGACAGAGCCGGATGAATGGGCCTTAAAAGAGCTGGCTCTTTCATAACCGGCTTTTTCATAACCCTGAATATCAATTTTGTAAATAAAATAAAACCATAGTAAATATGTATTTTTTTTCATATATTATTAAATGATTTGCTTCAGATATGGCCTAGATATATTTTGCATAATTTTCACAAATACACTTTATAATACAGACTGGCTCTTTCATAAATTTAAGAAGCTCTTTCAATACCGAAATGTTATAAAAGAGCCAAAAAACTAATTTTTTTAAAATGAATATTATGTTGATGTTTCCATAGCGTTTAAGGTATTTCGTTTAAAATTACCTACTTTAGTAAATAAATAATAATTGAAGAAGAAAAAAAAATCATCATTTTTTTCATTAAAAGAATGTTTTTTTGCTCCGTTTAGTAAACAGGCTCTTTCATGCCACTTCTCCCATACTTTCCTAATAACCTGACAACCTACTATTTGGTTGACTCAACAGGCACGAGAGCTTAACAAACAATTTGACTCACTTGCGTAATTACTTTGTTATTACCAAATAAATAAATCGCCTAAACAATAAAACAAAATAGCTGAAGGTAAAGGATAATTAAATTATAATTTACATTGGAAGCCGAAGATACGTAATAATTGCTCCAAAATCTCAGACAACGCAGATTGCAAAAAAAAAAAACATGGCAAACAATAATTTATAAACATTCCTGGTTTGCTTCCATTAGCTGGCACATGGTTTAGATTTTTTTTGTAATACTTCGGAAGGAACACATTTTTTCAATAAAAACACTATCTAGTCAATGCTATCAACATTTGACCCCTGACCTTTGTTATTAGAATTCAAGGAATCACTCAAAATTGTTTCTGCAAATATGACAAGTATAATGACTTCATAAATGCTACAGCTTGAAGCCATATTCGTTTTAGAAATAAACCGCATTAAAATTGGTACTTATGACAAAGTTTAGTACCAGACTTTCACGGTACCTTATTTAACTGTTAAACCGTCAAATAAATTGTAAACTTTGTTAACTAGAGTTCGGTTGTAACTACCTATTTTGTTATCCATTTGTCCCAATACGCAACATTATCACACAAATTGTGTCACATCGCAGATGAAAGCAATCGCCACGTTTCGCCGCCGGTCAGACACTAGGCATTGTATTTTTATACCTGGACTCAATCCAAATACTATCTGGTTGTAATAAAACCAGAATTATGATCCTAACCGCCCTACAGGGAACGAAACAAATGCATTTAGGTTAATCACCAGTGTCTACTCTGAATTGATTAAAAATCGTTTTCCAATTTTGATTTATGACTTTTAAATGTATCAATGCAATTGTGAAATAGTTGAGTTATTCTCGAGGCTGCGGAGCGTATTTTATTTTAAGTATATCCATTTGGCTCATACACTCGATTGTTTTATAAACCGAGCAGCTAAAATTGCTGGCTCCGACATATTCAAGTGCAATAAAAACATTATCGGAAATTATAATAGGTGTCACAATAGATTATAATGTCACGTATTTGAATAATTTAACAATATTTTAATATATAAGGTTTTATGTTATGACATCTGACAAAAATATTTTGTAAAATACTCACGTTTTATATGGCACTTTATCCAGTTGAAGAAAAAACTAAAAAATGTTTAGTGGCTATTATAATTGAACTGAAAAGGTTAAATGTCGATGTGAAATTTTTGGTAGGAACGGGTCAGAGTAGAGTCGGTGCATTACTTTTCGAAATTTTAAAAACGCGCAAACGTGCAGCGCTGACGCGCGCGGTTTCAGCACTGCGGCGCGCGCGAACTTACCGCGCGCTTCTTGAACCGAACTTGATAATGTGCGGTCGCTTTACAATGGACGACCACGATTCGATTACGATTTCTGATAATATAATATTTTATACGGTATAGGAAAGTTTGAAACTATAAAAGCTAAACGTACATGTCATCTACTTTAAAAGATAAGAAAACTGCATTTTAAGCTTTTCAACAAGTTCGTACACTTATCCCATATTCATATTCCCTTACAGATCAGCGACAAACCTATCGGAACAACTCACTCGCTTCTCGCTACGCGCCAACTTGTATCTGGATGCTAGCTCTTCTTGCTTTTCCCTAATGGCACTTGTTTAACCACCAACGCAAATGGAATAGTTTAAAATTATTAAGAAGTTTCGGCACGATCGTAGCACTTAAAAGCTTTAAGCGAAATGCATTGTAAGTGGTTCCCAAAGTTAACCGGCGGGTGACCCACCACCTAGTTTAAAATTTTGGTACCCACCTTGTTTGATGAAAATGAAGAAGAGAAGGCACAACTATATGAATAAAGGATGATGCAAATAAGAGAGCAAAGTTCGATTCGAATCTTTTTTAATTCTAAATTATAAGAAGGTTGAATGAATTTAGAATATATTTTTTTTATCCCCAGACAAACACACCAATTGCATGGCCCCAAAGTCAGAGCTTGTGTATGGATGACCTCACAGTGAAGTTGGGGAGAAACTAGAACATACGTACATACATAAACAAAAACTCTTATTAAACACTATTCTTCCATGTTGTCTCATAACAATAAGTAAAGATACTAGTATACCGTGGATCATGCTGTTGATCTGCAATAAGTGTTTATCTTTACGAAAAACAATATTGTTATATTTTAATGATAAATAAATAAATAAATAATCCCACTAATGAATGCCCCGACCAGGACTCGAACCTGGGACCTCCGGCAAATGAGGCAGGTCCACAACTCATTATTATTAATCATACTTGTTCTACTTATTATTATTCATTGACAAAGTGCAAGTACACAACCTAATAAATCAGTACGGTCTTTAGTCTAAAATGTACAAACTCAGATAAATCTCTCGGAGAAACATTGAAAACAAAATACATCTGGAGATAGCCTAATCATTTAATAGTTCGTTCAAAATCAAACTTCGTGTAATATAATTTTTTTGTTAAAGTCTCATCATTATAATCCCGTCTACGTGGTTGTGTTCCGGTCAAAGGCAAGGAACAACCAGTGCCATTACCGGAACAAAGGCAATTCCTACTGAAGCCTACGGTCGGCAACGCATCATTAGGCGAGATAATAATCATTATTACTATTAATAAATGAAACATCTACGTTTCATGATGTCCATGGGCGATGATGGCACTTACCACCGGGGGGAGGGGGGGGGTTGGGGTGCTAAAAATAGTAAAATAAACTCATTGATCAGAAACATAATTCGAAAAATTCCTCTCCTGTGCTAAAATTTTTTTAAATAACGCAATAACAATCCCTGAAATCGAAAAAATTAAAAATTTTAATGTGGGCAAACATTTGCTTTTTATTTCAGAATTTGAAAGAATATTAAGTATGTAGTAAGTTTCATAGTATTAGTTAAGCTATAGTGTAAAGTAATTTTTAAAAGTTATTATAAAAAAAATTATTGTATTAAAATCGAATCTGAGCTTTTTACAAAATTTAACACATAAGCTGACCCATTCCTAGAGTAAAAAAAAACTTCTAAATTACATTATGATTTGTCTGTTACATTAACATATTACGTTTTAAATAACATTTACATACGTGGGATAAATAATCTTTCCCTTTTTTATTATGAAATTGAAGTACCAAGTTGTACAAATATGTTTTCAGCTTAGTATCCTGATAATTCAATAAATGAAGTAAAGGTAAAACGCATAGGTTACTTAAATATTGAAAACTGACCAAAAATTTCTGACCTGAAAAATTTTGTTCTCGTTGAAGTCGCTGGCATTTCATAGTATTTTTATAAAGTAAACATTACATAATATACTCGTACTAACTTGATCACAATATTGAGTTCGTTCTAAAAACAGGCCAGAGTCACAGGCCACCCAAAATGTTTAGACCTTCGATTTTTGCATGGCTTACGGTTCTATTGTACAGGCCTGATGTCGTGCTGAGACTTTGGTTACTGGTTAGGGATAGGTCAAAATTAGGCCATGGTGTCATGGTTAGTGCAACGAATTGGTGTTTCATGAAAAATCGCATCTCTTCATAATTTTTGGTAAATACTAATGGGGAAATAGATATTGGGTTTGATATTCGTTAGAATAAACTGGTAGGTATATATTATGTTTGGAATGGATTTCTATACGGTAGGTAGTTGTAGCCTCTATAGTTACTTGATTGGTACCTTTTGGGGGGGGGGGGGGGAAATGCGTTACGCACACCACCAGGTCGCAGGGGGCACCCGAGTGGTTATGTGGGACTCCCGTATAGGCTAAAGATACCCAAGGTATACCCTCGAAAAACCCTCCAATCTTCCTCCTCGCTGCCTTGTGACAGGGTTACGGGAACGCCCTCGCACACATCCACGACCACAAGCGGCTCCATCGCGAAAGCACATCGGCGCACCAGATGGTAAGGTGCGCCTCCCTCCTCGGCCTCCACCAGTACTGTAGCAGACTCCCCCCGAGTCTGCTACTAGGAGGCCATGGATACCAGATAACTGGTAACGGGGTGAATACGGACGATACTGAACTTTAAGACAAAGTGGTATTATTATATAAGTATAGTATAAAACGCAATTATTTTTCTGATTTTATTTGTTTTTTTAAAACTTAATAAAATGTATTACATCCCTATTCAGACTTGCTGAATACGGGGTCACTAGGGAAGAATAAATGTAAGCGTTGGCGGCGAACGTAAATAACACCAATTTACAAAGTTTGGAACAGACTCTTAGGATATTCCTATCTCAAATAAACACTAATAGTTCCCATAGATCTGTTAAGATTTAAGTTGTAGACTAAACTTCAAAAAAATGTCCTTTTTTATCTATGAAGCGTTATCGAGATTTTAAATGTTGTACACTATGTTGCAAAACAGTAAACGGAGTATGATATTTTTATTCAGAGTTATTCTACCAATCCTCAAACATTTTTAATAATTTAGCATCAGCGCCATCTATCTATAGTTACTTGAAATTAAGGCAGAAGAATACTGTTGTTGAACGTTACACAAATCGCCATCTACAAGTCATGAATTGTAGATGGTGTCTTAAAAAACTTTGCAAATTTGTAAAAGTTTATCGAGGTGTTAGCTACCGCCGGCGAGAAAATGACTAACTATCGGCTATTTTCTGGCTCAAGAAACGTACAAAAGATATACATTCCGTGTAAACAAAAGAGATGCATATACAAATAGTTGATCGCCGACTGTTCACACTGCCGCCGGCGAGGACTCGCTTCAATAGTTTGACGCTGAGCTACAAGAGCTATGAAAGATAATACTCGCTCAGCGATACTTGATCAGAACTCACGCCGAGAGAGCAACCAGCGGTCATTTCTCTATATTGCGAATCCGAAAATGCGCGTATTTTTATTTATTATGAATATCGAACAATCATTTGAATTTTCATTGTTACCTAGTTCAGACGACGATGATGATGTATTATGATAGGCTCTGTGTAGTATAGGCTCGCACACTCGCTTATAGCCGAGCTACACAACTATCGGAACTACGCACTCGCTCCTCGCGGCTCGCCAACTCGTTTCTACATTCTAGCTCTACTCGCTACACGTTCATCGTTGCCGGTGGGACAACTGCCTTAGGTTAGGTGCTAGAAAGTATAAAAATATTTACTATATTAAATTGGGCTAAATGATTTTGATAAAACTGCGATAAACATGCTATTAGAAATGAAATTTAGATGTAAAAATAGCAAGTTTATTTTGTACAGGTTTGATATTGGTAAACTTGAGCTTGTAAACTATTGTAATTCATCGATTTTGATGTTGTAAATACATAACGCAGGAAGGCTTTAAAAATCTGCCTGCTAAGTAAATTGGCAAGAATATATTTGTTTGCAATAATATAAAATAACGATACAAACTTGATCAACACAAACCTTATCAAAGCTCACATATAACCTATGAAACTCACAATATAGACTAGAATTAAAGATTAAAAATCCCACTCAATTCTTCAATCACTTACAATTCTTAAACTTACACCAAAACTTTTTTGAAACACCTTTGGATAACAATTCAAAAAAAAGGCCGAGAAAAATTATATTTAGCTTATTTAATGCGGCGTGTTTACTAAATAAATAAACTAATTCTCTGTAGGTCACGTCTGGGGACGCCACACTTAACATTACATAGAAACACAAGTGTTACCCTTTTTTTTAAATGTTTTTCTAGTCGATAAAATGAGCGAGTCTAAAAAATTTCGATACATAGATATAGGAATAGATAGATATAAGATACAGGAATTCGATACATTTTTTAATAATAATATGACAGATGGCGCGAAAATCTTTGGACGTTTACGGATATAATGCAGTGTCACTAAGAGTAGAACAATGTCGGTTATTATTATTATTATTATTTTGTTTTATGGCAATCAGCTGTTGTTACGACACAATAACTATTTCTGCCAATTTCAAGTATTAGTATACACACGTACTACACGAGGTTAATAATTTTGTAGCGATCAGTTGAGTAGAACTTGCAGTATCTCGAGCATTGAGTTACCTTGAACAATACAAAAACAGAGGGATGAAATAAGTTTTTACAGATATTTTTAACATAGAAGAGTATAATTTATAAAGGCGTCTGGCCATTGTTAAGAAGAAGATTAGCAATAGGGGATAACTTTTTAGCAACGGAGGACGGTAGTGGGATGTCTTCAAATTTTGAAAGAATGTTCAAAACTAGGGAAATCAGGAGTTCTAAAAAATTGTCATTAGGGGAGTAGGAAGAAGTAGGGGGGAAGGCATTATCAGATTTAGTAGATGGAGGGTTAGCAATAATAGCATTATGGGCAATTTTGTCATAGCCTGGAGATAAAGACGGACTGGGTTTTGATGGTTTGTATATTGTTTTTTTGTAAGAAAGATTCAGTGAAGGAGAACTTTTAGAAGCATCTGCGTACGATTTTTTAACTGAAGGGAAGAGGGATGATGCTTCCTTGAATGATATGTTCTTTTGGGACATGGTGATTTTAATATTCTTTTGCCGGGAATGTTCCGGGCAAGATTTGTCAGTTGCTAAATGAGGGCCTGAGCATTGCAGGCAGGAAACTTCAGAGGATGCAGGACAAGAGTCACCTGAGTGAGTTTGTGCACATCTGAAGCAACGAGCACTGGATCGCCATTGGGCTTTCACATGGCCAAATCTACAACAGTTTAAGCATTGTATGGAAGGCAAAATGTATGGATCAACGGTTAATGATGAGTTAAAAATAAACACTTTATCAGGTAAGCATTGTCCAGAGAAAGAGATCACTACAGAACCTGTGGGAGTCCAAGTGGAACCAGACTCCATGGACACTTTTCTGTTTAAGCGACGCGCCTTCAAAATTGTTATATCACCTTGGCTTGTGGAGATTGTTGATACAACTTCCTCCATAGACCATGAAGTTGGGATACCGCGGATCAGCCCCATTCTTGTTATATTATATGTAGGAATTAAAGCTATATAGTTATGAGATTTAAGACTCGGGTTTCTGAGAAACTCGTTTGCTGCACATGCAGATGAGAATTCCACAGAGACCCGATTTCTGCCAACACTCTTTATACCATCATTTTAAATATTTTTAATGCTTGATGTATATAAAAATTTTCCAAAATTTAAATGATTAAATGTACTGCCTGACTTAGGGTGAGTTTCTGACCTTGACACATGAACAATGAAAGGACCTTTGTCAGAAGGATGGTAAGATTTTTCTTCTAAAAGACTTGGATGAGTGTAAATAAGGTTATTGGTTTGAGATGGAAGAGCATTCGAAACAGATTTTTTAGGAGTAGGGGACGAATCCCGATTTATACTTGGACGTTTTCTTGTTTGCACATGTTGAGAGAAAGGGTCAGGGGAGTTGTTGACATCAGAAAACGGGATTGGGTCTGGGGGCTTAGGAGGGTTTGGAACACAATCCATGCTCATTAAGAGCTAGATAATTCGTACAACCACTTACCAGGCGAGGAAGAGAAAAACAGAAATACTTAAAATAACTCAATGATGATAACAAAATCACCAAAATAACCGACAAATAACGAAAACCGTGTGTACACCGCAAACGAAAAATTGACCTCCAATGTCGGTTGAAAGTTGGTTCAAAATATGACATGTTGTCATAATGAAAAATAACATTTATATATGCATGGTGGAATTTTTTAATGCCATCTGGAGGGAAAGTACTCTAAATAATAGAGATAGCAAATTTTACTCCAAAGAAACATTCCTTTATCCTAAAAATTCCCTTGCTTCAACCGGGAATCGAACCGACTAAAATCTGTAAAAATTACAACCTGTAATTTTATTGCATCGAACTGTTATACGGGACTTTGTAAATCACTTTTTAAAAAAAAGAAATTTTATTTAGACTGAAATTGTATATTTAAAATAATGAGTTTTCCTTAACACTAAACAATTGAAATAGAATTAAATAAAAAAGAATACAAGATTTAGTAAGTGTGTTTGACACGAGTACTGAGATGGAACTGACTGGGCTATGATGCAAAGGTATTACATGAGAACTTAGGGATGTTGTGTCAGCAGTCTTGACTAAGCATTATTGTATACATTAGATAGTATATAACATCCCCCTCCTTAAGAATAAACTTACCCTTTAAGGTAAGTTTTACATAACATGAAATAAGAAAGTTTAATGAATATACACTTTAATTAACCCTAAGACGGGGTTGATCTTCGGGAAGTTCTATGACAGAAATGACATCATTAATTTCTGGTTTATTAATACATTTAGAAATTACAACGTTCTTATAAAAATAGATTATTAAAACACTTAAGATTAAAACAAAAGATATAACACTAATTATAAAAGAACTAAGTGAATTATTAAGAGGTATCATAGGATCATTCAACTTAATGTCGTTTACAATGCTTTCGGATGTTTGTTTATAATGTTTGAGCTGATCTAAATTAATATTATTTATTTTGAAATTTGGAATTTGAAGTTTTATCTTATTATAGTTTGTCAAGTTACAGCAACTATCATTAATAATATTATAATCAGGTAATACTAATGGTGTATTAATTTGCGGGTAAGATTTTGCTACAAATTTAAAGTTTTTAAAGTATGCTATACAGTTTCGTGGAATGTGAAGTATTCCTGTACCAGATATAGTAGTTTCAGATACAATATTGTTTTCACATTCAATGGTAAGTTTTGAAGGTTTCGATTGGATAAATACCCACTTATTATTATACAATTTATGCCAAATATCTATAGTGCCATGGATATATCTGCGTGTACAAGTATCAGGCAAGGTCAAAATGGCTTTAGTAATAATTTCTATTTCACAGGATGGATTATTTGGCACATTATAAACATCATTTACTTCACAAAGGTATATTGTGGATTGAATGGTTTTGCATGAATTTAAACCTTTTAAGAATATATAATTTGTCTTATCTTTGCTTAAGGCAAGATACTGTTCGAAAGGCTCAATCATTACATATGAATTAGGATTATCGGACTCATGAGGTGTTGGTAATGGTATAGTATTATACAAATTATATTCCTGGGCATCAACAAGAGGAATTTTAATTACGAAAACTAATTTATCATCTGAATAATAACAAACTAAATTAGCAATATTAATTAGGACATGAATGTAACTTAGATCTAAACTTACAGGAAAATCCCTGAACTTAGGAAGTAGCTTATGATTACTTACAATATCATTATATAGTTGTTTAGGCGTTAGAATAGAAGGGTGTAGAATATTATTCTTGACGAATAGAATAGAATTTAAGATATCTTCTGTTTTAAATGAAAGAGTTAGTAGGTGAGATTGAAGTACATTTAAAACGTAATGAATTTTAATAATAAAATTATCAGTATCCATAATTTTTGTAATATTAGTAACGGACATTGTTAATTCGTTTATTATAATGTTTAATTTGGCTTCATTCTCATTTATCGTATATAGGGACTGGTTTATATTAGACATAGCAGTTTGTGATATAACGATGTTCTTTTTAATAGATTCGCCTAGTGTTTTTTCATTGTTATACAAGGTTTTTATAGCGGTATTGTATGTTCTAGCATCATCTTCATCGAGGGTTCCAAATATATGTCTAAATACTACTCCGACACCAGAGAACCAGGCGGACCTTTTATGGGGGTTATTGGAAATAATATGGGAAACAGAATTAAAGTCGTCAAGCATGTCTTTGAAAAGCGATTCTAATGGTTGTAACATATTTTCACAATGAGTGTAGCTGATTTCCTCAGATTCGTGACATTGAGATCGGATAGTATTAAAGATTTCTTGTGTGTTTTTAATGTAATGTTTGAAAGGAGATACGTCAATTGGTATAACTATATGAAATTGATCGTTGACAAGTTTTACCGTACCAGCCGGATCGAAAAGTATGCCAGGACTTAAAGTAATGGGACTGACGAAGTTATTGCTAGCACTGGCTTGGACGATGTACGCCACGACGATCATTCTGTAACGACAAGCACTAATGACTAATTTTAGACTTTAGATGTAAATTTATAAAATTGTAAAAGTTGTATAAGAGTAAAATATTTATTCATAAATGTCATGTGCTGGTTTTATCTCGTCATAATGGTGTTTTACATGTTTTCTATTTATAAGAAGGGATAAGGTGTTGTTGCCATGGATTTTAACAATTTTATACGGGCCTTTCCAGACAGGAGACAGTGCTTTCCTCAGTCTTAGATGGTTCTTAAGATAGACATATTGACCAACTTTATATTGTACATAGCGCGAATGTCTGTCATAATAGGCTTTCGACCTCTCTTTAGAAATATTAATATTTTCTAGCGCTTTTTCACGAGATATTTTAAGGCGATGTTGTAACATTTTAATGTAGTCAGGGTAAGTTACGTCAGGGTTTGGGTTAAAGACGGAGTCTGGCAAATAAGGTTTGTGGCCAAAAATTAATTCGTAAGGGGTGAATTGAGTGGAGGTGTGGACGCTAGTGTTGTAAGTAAGCATAGCTGTATAGACGTACTTAGGCCAATCTGTTTGGTTATCATTGACGTAAGATTTCAAGTACTCTTTTAGCGTAGAATGGCTTCTCTCTAGAGCGCCTTGTGTTTGTGGATGGTAAGGAGATGACCATATTTGTTTTATTTTTAAAAATTCGCAGGTTCTTTTGAAGAGTTCGGCAGTGAAGTTGGTACCTTGATCTGTGAGTATAGATTTAGGAATTCCAAACAAAGAAATAAAGTGAACTAAGCATTCACAGGATTCTAAAGCAGTGGCATTGGATATTTGATATGCAATAGAAAATTTCGTTAAGTCATCTTGAAGAGTAAGTATAAATTTCAGCTTTTGAGGTCCAGATTCAGGTAAGGGCCCAACGATGTCAAGACTGAGTCTTTCAAAAGGGCGACATGAAGAAGTAGTTATCTGCATAGGTGATTTATTGCTTTATTAGTTTCCTTAGTGCTTTATTAGTTTGACACAGTTTACAGGCTTTTACGTAAGATTCTATGTCGGATCGCATGTTTTTCCAGAAATATCGTTCTTTTACCCTATTATACATTCTATTGGAACCTAAATGTCCAGCTATTGGAATGTCATGGTTTTCTTTAAGAATTTTGGAAATCTCCGTTGGAACGGGATAAATTATGCTGTTATGATAGATATTAATAGTAATATTTGAATTGTCGAATAGATACATAAACATGCCGTATATTTTAGTGAAAGAATGTTGTTCAAAAGGGTTTTTAAAGTCGGATACTGCAATTTCGTTTATACTGCCAGTAAGTATTATATCGTCTCGAGCTGATTTGATAGCTTTAAATAAATCTGGATAAGTGCAGTTATCGAAGTAATAGACTTTAGTGAAGAGAAGATAGTATGTTCTGTCCTTTATCACGAATTTTTTATAAGAATGGAGTACACGTTCACCGTCAGTGATGTGAGTAGTGTTTTCGGATGCGGATATAATGTCTTCAAGATAAGGATTAGAGTCGTCGAGGTCAATAGATACAGGAATTAGGATAGTCTTAGAGGTGCTTTTCAGGACGGATTCATTGTGTTCTTTTATGAATGTGTTAAAAGCAGTGTTTTTGTCGTTAAATGACTTGAAGAAATTGGAGTAGTCGTCGTTATGGTTAGTTACATTCGAATCCATATGAGTCGGAGGGCTTGGAATGATTTCATTTTCCATACTTGTAGTTGCACTCAGAGGTTCTGCGCCAGGCGAAGGTTCTAAGGGGTGGAAATCAATATTTTGTTGTTCGAATGGACTTATGTCTAATGCGCCAAGTTCAGTCAAATCATCAAGTATATCTTGAGGAAGTTCGGAGGATTCTTGGTTTGAAGTTGAAGGTTGAGGATTAGGATCAAGAACAGGGTTTACAGGGAAGCGAGAAAGAGCATCAGCATTACTATTAGTTTTTCCCTTTTTATATTCGATTTCGTAATCGAATTCTTCCAATTTCAGTCTCCACCTTACAAGTTTAGAGCCTGGATCTTTGCAATTGAACAGCCACTTTAAAGGTTTGTGGTCAGTTACAATTTTGAAACGACGACCATACAAATAGGGCCTGAACACTTTAGTTCCGAATATTATTGCTAAACACTCTTTTTCAGTAACACTATAATTTGATTCTGTTTTATTTAGTGTTCGTGATGCGTAAGCGATTGGGCGATCATTATTGTTGAAGCCTTGGGAGAGAATGGCTGAAATAGCGTAATTTGATGCATCACAGGTAAGAATGAAGGGTTTTGTGAAATCTGGATAGGCTAATATAGGCGCAGTGATTAAAGATTTTTTTAACGTTTCGAAAGCAAGTTGTTGTTCATTTTGCCACAGGAAAGGGACATCCTTTTTCAAGAGGTTAGTGAGAGGTTTAGCAGTTTTAGAAAAGTCAGGGATGAATCGTCTGTAATATGATACAAGTCCAAGGAAAGATTTAATGTCTTTTGGAGTTTTTGGAACTGGGAATTGTTGTACGGCTTTTGTTTTGTCAGGATTGGGTTTAACACCCTGATCAGTGATAATATGTCCAAGATACGAGACTTCTTTACGGAGGAACTCGCACTTGTCTGGTTGAAGTTTTAGATTAAAAGTGCGAAGTCTGTCGAAGACATTAGAAAGATTTTGGATATGTTTTTCAAGATCAAATGAATAGATTACAATATCGTCAAGATAAACAAAGCATTGCACGCCTTGTAGGCCAGAGAGTGCAGTATTCATAAGCCTTTGAAACGTAGCAGGTGCATTTTTTAATCCAAAAGGCATACGAGTAAATTCGAAGTGTCCTTGTGGTACTGAAAATGCAGTTTTGGGTGCGTCTTGCGCCGACATTTTAATTTGATGGAAACCGGATGCTAGGTCGAGTGTTGTAAAGTATTTAGATTTTCCTAACTGGTCTAGGATTTCTGTAATATTTGGAATCGGATAAGAGTCTCCTATTGTTATATCGTTAAGTTTACGGTAGTCAATTACTACTCGCCATTTGCGTTGACCTGAAGCGTCTGTTTTCTTTGGCACCACCCATATGGGCGATGACCAAGGAGAAGTTGAATGTTTTATTATTCCTTCATCAAGCATTTTATTGATTTGTAATTGCACTTCATTTTTATGGATATCTGGAAATCTATAGGATTTTGTACTTATTGGGACAGAGGAAGTTGTAGTAATGTCATGTTGTAGAAGATCAGTATAAGTCAATTTGTCGTTAGGTAAATGAAAGATGTCAGAGTAAGTTGAACAGAGATCATATAAAGCATTTACTTCTTCGTTGTTTAGATGTGAGACTCGTAAAAGGTTCAAAACTTCTTCAGTCTTATCTGTAATATTGCATTTATCGTCATACAATGAATTGTGGAAAACTAAGTTAGTATTGTTGCTGATGTCGAAAGGTACAACATTAAGTTTCAAATTAGAATTTACATGTAATGGATGTTCGGAAGTATTGACGACAGAGATATTTATTCTAGAGTTTGATTTTACTGTGACTATACAATTTGCGATCAGAAGACCTTCAATTGGGTGTTGATCAAGAATAAGCCCTTCTTTAATTTGTGGGTTTGAAACAGAGCATTCAATGATAGTTTCTGTTCTTGGAGGGATAACATAGACAGGATCATGAAATTTTAATTTTATTTTGACGTCGTTAACTATAAGTGCATCTTCAGTGTAATCTATTTTGCAATTAGAGATAGAAAAATAGTCATTACCAATTATACCATCGTAAGGGAAATTTAGATCCGGAATCAGATTAAATTTATGCTGGAGCGAGTCACATTTAAGAATTATTTGACCTAAGGAGTACATAGGAGTGTTTGAACTGCCAAGACCGCTAAAGATGATTATGTGATCATAGATTTCTGGCATATTTTCAACACAGCTGATTTTCAAAAGACTTATGGATGCACCGCTATCAACGAGAAGTCTGAGAGGTTTAGAAGAAAGAGATGTTAGTATTTCTATAAATGGTAAATAATTTTTTGAAGGATTCGTTGTAATGTTATAAGAGTTTTGAATTTTATTCGTCTTAATATGGTTATCGCTTATCATGGTAGATCTAGAATTGTATTTTGTTAAGAGATTAGAATTACAAGGATTTGAAGATTTAGTAAGAGCGTCTATTTGGCTCTTTGACTTTATTTCATAAAATGATTTATCAAGATTTGTGTTCTGTGGTGCAGTGGGCTTAGTTGCAGTGTATTTGTTGAATGGACTGAATCTAGCAGAGGATTTGGGAGATACAGCGGTTCTAGCAGGTACAGAGGATTTGGAAGATACAGCGGGTCTAGTAGGTTCAGAGGATTTGGGAGATACAGTGGATTTAGTAGGTACAGTGGATTTAGTAGATACAGTGGATTTAGTAGATACAGCGGGTTTGTTGGAAACAGTGGATTTAGTAAATGTAGAATGATTAGAAGGTCCTCCAGGGTTGGTGTCGGAATTAGTATTCAGATGGTGTCTCGCACGACACCTATACGAGACGTTATCTAGTTTTTTTGATAATTATTGTCGGTCTCGTCAACGCCTTGGTTTCCGTCGTCATCAACAAAATTTATTGTATGTAATTGATTAGGCTGTCTAGATCCCGAATTCCCTTGATACCTGTTAAAGTTTTGACGTTCAGAGTTTCGCGCACGGTTATTAAATTCGCGTTTTCTACAATTTTCTATAGTATGACCTATATTTTTACAGTAGCGACATGTAGGAACATTAGACGTAGACGGATAAGTTTGGTTTTGACCCTGTGGCTTAGGTGTAAAAGAATTATTACGATGTTTCCAATCGGTACGTTGATTAAATGACGTAGAAGGGGAAGGCGTATGTTTTTTATATGAGATTCCTAAAATTTTTTCTTGGGATGTTGCAAAGTTAATAGCTTCATTTAAGGTGTTAGGGTCTTTACAGCTTACTATAGTAGAAAGTTGAGGGTGTAATCCTACAATGAAAACATTAAGTGCGAGATCTTGCATTGCTGCAACGCGGCCGGTTAATTCATCCTTCTTTTTTGTGGGAATAGAAATATTTATCTCGGTCAAGAGTCTAGCAAGGCAACCCTCGACCCTTAATGAATATTGACCGACAGATTCGTTACGACCTTGCTTACAATCTTGTAAGTCTGAGAGCAAATAGGCATAATGCTTTCTATCGCCAAACTGCGCTTTAAGAAAGTCTTCTAATTGAGACCATTTGCTAAATTCTTTAATGGCACAGGCTGTTTCTGCCTTACCTTCGAGTCGGCTTAAAATATATTTTAGTAGAATTTCTGTTTGACTACTTGAAGCTAGGTTTATCGCATTACGGCAGTTGTTGAGAAACGGACTTAATTTTTCTCTATTGCCGTCAAATGTGCCTATGAATTTAATTAAAACGTTAATATCTATATCTGACATTTTTGATTGAGTTTCTTCGTCTTTAATATCTTTAGATTTAGACATATAAAATAACTATTAAAAGAAAAGTTAAGTACAGAAAAATATTATAATACTTAAAACGAAAAATCGCTACAATTTGAATCACCTTATAAACGGTACAAAGCTTCACTGCACAGGTGAGCTTATCAGTTCCTGGAAGCTCGATGCGTCTGGCCAGCGAAAAGCGTAGGCGGGCGAGACGTGATGGAATAAGAATGGAATGGGGGACAAATTTTATAAACTAATTAGATTCTAACTGTTACTTAAATTATAATTATTAATATATAATGTTCATATGAGATTCAGCACAGGAATAAAAGTATTTTTTTTTTGTGTTCAGATCCTTCACACGTGTATAACTAAATAAAATCACTCACGACAGCAGGAACATTATTCTTGTTTTTGGAGACTCGGAGTTTACCAACCGGATAGGAGGTAAATGTAGTTGAAGGTAGTTGTAATTAGCTGTTGTAGTAGGTATGGGGTAGGTACAGGGAAGATACCTGGGTACCCACTCGACTTCACTTTGTAGGAAATTACGCTGAAATTTCACTTTTCACTTTTATTTTGTTGCACTGGCTTTTATAGAAAATTGCACTTTCACAATTAACACTTCACTTTTGTGAGGCTCCTGGGACACAAATATATATCCCTTTTACGCTGCCACCAATGTTATACGGGACTTTGTAAATCACTTTTTAAAAAAAAGAAATTTTATTTAGACTGAAATTGTATATTTAAAATAATGAGTTTTCCTTAACACTAAACAATTGAAATAGAATTAAATAAAAAAGAATACAAGATTTAGTAAGTGTGTTTGACACGAGTACTGAGATGGAACTGACTGGGCTATGATGCAAAGGTATTACATGAGAACTTAGGGATGTTGTGTCAGCAGTCTTGACTAAGCATTATTGTATACATTAGATAGTATATAACAGAACGTTAGGGTCAATCACAAGGATGAAATCTCTCTAACATACTTGGTCAATTTAATGAAAGGAAAACCATGAAATCTGTACTTATAAATTCAATGGTTCAAGCTAAAGCACTTTTACTCAAAGATCTGTTTCTGGTTACTTATGTTAGTAATTAATAATTTACTATTACCATTAATTATTCATTCAAATGACAAATTAAGTACTATTTAGATAAGACGACAGCAATTAGCACGTCTTTGTAATGCAAACTCCTTTCTTAGATGCGATATAACTGCGTGTATGTTAGTAGTTTTAAATATGGAATGTAGCATTAGAAAATATGCAGCTGGTCATTTTTGTTATTCAAATTTGATTGCTTCACAAATCATTTCAACGGTAAAAATGGCTGAACAATTTGATTTAATGAAGCCCTTTTTTTTAAATAACAAAAATGTAAATGTAGCTCTGCGGTGGTATGTAGAGAGATATCGAGACCGACGGCCACCAACTCGGTTCGTATTGAAAAAAATGGTAGAAAATTTTAAGAATATGGGCAGTTACGAAAGTCGGTGGCAAACTCTTCAGCAGAGCAATAACGATTTTGATCTAAATGTTTTAACATACTTCGAAGCATTTCCGAAAGCTTCAAGCAGAGAAGCTGCCGAAGTTATTGGTACAATCCACACTCGCGTACTTAAAATACTGAAAAATTATAAGTTTAAATGTTATCGTGATGGTCGGTTGGTGCAAAAATTGCATCCTGGGGATTGTGAGAGATGACTACATTTGGTCAAAGCATGCTGAGAGAAATTGACCGTAACCATAATTTTTTGAGCAACATTGTATGGTCTGACGAAACCAACTTCAGCAATAATGGTGTGTACAATCGCTGCAATTACCACTATTGGTCTAGAGTGAATCCTGTTCGTGTTCGTGAAACTAACAGTCAAGTAAGATTTTCTTTCAACGTTTGGTGCGGAATTATGAGAAATATGTTTGTTTTAGTTCACGTGTACGAAGGTCATTTAAACACTGTCAAGTATCTTGAAATACTGAACCTGTTGAGAAATGAATTAAATGGTTTTTCTGATGAAGAGCGAAACCAAATAATTACACAACAAGATGGTGCTCCAGCCCATAACAGCAGAATTACTACATCCTATATTAATAACCATTTTAATACCTGGATTGGTACAAACGGCACAATCAGATGCACACTAAATCTTATGCGAGTGTAAACGAGTTGAGAAACGAAGTTCAGCATACGATTTATAATATTCACCACAACACGATATCAAAGGTTATTTAGAAATGAATTTGTCAAAAGAATAAACTTGTTTATCCAAGAAAATTGAGCCCATAACTAGTTAGTTTACCATTTTTTGTAAAAAGTGTAAAATGTATTTCTTTTCAAAAATAAAGGAACGTTTCTTTGGAGTAAAATTTGCTTTCTCAAATATTTAGAGAACTTTCCCTCCAGATGGCATTAAAAAATTCCACCCTGTATATAAAATAACCGTCTTGCGATAATTTTATGTAGACTTCTTAATCTAGCGACGTATTAGATAATAATTCAGACAAGAACACACACACCGTACCTATGGTCCCGAATAAAGTTATGTAAAAAATATAAAGAAATATAGAGTACCAAAAAAAAAAATATATAAAAAATTCCATCTATATTAAATTCAAAATTCCTTTATTGCACAAAATATGGTACAAGAGATATAAATTTTTAAGTGGAGCTAATATTTTACAGTCAGACAGCATGTAATGTATACAATTTATAACATTTTGTAATGTCCCTATTTAAGTGTCACCAGTCTAATAAAAGGAACAATTTAATTTATACATTACAATAGGCACAATGTCAACAAATTAAAATTACAGTGTCAATTACAATAGTTTCAAATTAATCAATGCCAAATTACACATTTCCAGTTCAGATTTGTTTGATGTCAAAATATTCTTTCATATTATAAAAACAGTTTTCACTTAGCCATATCTTAAACCTGCTTTTGAATATTCTTAATGTATAATTTTTATGTCAGTCAGCAATTTATTGTAGATTTAACGGCCACTGAGCGGCAGCTCCTGCATGGCTGTGCGTATTGCCGGCATTACTAACCTATTTGGCCGCCTATAGCGGTGGGTTCTAGGAACGTCATATAAACAATTAAATAGTTTCGGGTGAAATTTCACAAAAATGCATATTTCATATATGTATAAACAAGGGACCGTCAGAACTTTTAACTCCTTGAAAAGGGGACTACATGAAACCAAATTGTCCACGTCTTGAATGGCACGAATGCACGCCTTTTTAGCACGAAAAACACTATTTACATAACTACAGTTACCCCATAGTACTTTACCATATCTTATGGTGGAGCAGACATTGACATAATAGGCCTGATGTGCCGTTTCTTTACTTGCAGTTTTTGCTAGTTTCCACAAGGCAAAGGGGTAAGAATTTATTTTATTACTTGATTTAGTGACGTGTTGTTCCCATGTGCATTTACTGTCTAAAATGGATCCTAAGACGGTTACAACAGTTTCTACTTTCAATGATTCACTATCGTGACTTATTTTAAGGTCTTTTTATTTCCATTTTTATTAATAAATTGCAAATAAATTGTATGTATTTTGTTAAGATTATTAGCCAGACAATTAGAGATTTTAGGGTATTATTTATTTCTACATTGTAGTTATTCATGTTTGTGGAAGGTATTACTACAGATATATCGTCAGCAAATAGGATAATAGATCATTTATATAAATAAAAAAAATTGAGGCCCTAAAATGCTGCCCTGTGGTACCCCGTAGTTGTTTATTTTTGTCACAGATTAAAAAGTCGAAGCTATTTTATGTTCATCTAAATTTGTAATTTCTAATCTCTATTTATAATTCTCCTGTTACTCAGGTAAGATTTAATCCAATCGTAAGCTAGGCCTGTGATTCCATATCCATTCCAACTAATGAGAAACGCAATCAAAAGCTTTGCTCATGTCAAAAATATTATTATTGATGGTACACGTCTGTCTACTTGTTCTATTATCTTATCCACCAACTTAAATGCCAGTAATGTCGTGGATTTACCTTTTTGGAAACCATTTTGCTCTTTTTTGATAAGTTAATTTTTATCAATAAAATTTAACAAACGATTGCATTGCTTTTTCAAAAATTTTTGACCATATGGATATGAAAACTAGTGGCCTGTAGTTACTAGGATCGCTTTTATCGCCCTTTTTAAACAGTGGCATTACTTTTGAAATTTTTAGACAATTAGGAAAATTACCACAGCTAAAAGGTAGATTAATTATATAACATAATACTGGTGCTATTTCATCTTTAACGTGTTTAATAGTTTTTGTTGATATTTTGTCATGTCCAGTAGCATTGGTAGAGTTTAAAGATTTAACGATTTTTTTAGTTTCATAAATGTCTATTGGATTAAGGAATATGCTTGAGTTATTTGATTTAATACGTTTAACTAATGAAATGTCAATTTGATTATTAATATTACCTGTCAGGTTATTGAAGTATTTAGTGAAAAAATTTGCTATGTCATGTGGGTTTTTAATCTGTCCACTCATGTTATTGACGGAATTTATTGTGTCTCTGTGCTATGTTTGTCCAACTTTATTGTTAATCCCATGAGGCTTTTATTTTATTTTTGGCTTTACAGACGCACGCTTTATTTGTAAGTTTTTGCGCTTGTTAAATGCACTTTTTTAGTAACTTATTATAATTCCGATATTTATTTTTATTTCCATATGTAGGAATGGATAAATCTTTTTGTAGTTGTTGACCTGTTGTAGTGTTTGACCTCGTTTTTTATAAACGTTTCTGAGAAGCATACAATATCTAAATTAATATTTTGACATTTCAGTTCTTCTAGTTAAGTGTGAGTTTTATAGAATTCTTCTTGCTAATAAAACCCGCGATACTTAGTAGAGCTACAGCTCTACTATACATAACGAGGTGTTGAAATATATGGCTACCCTTTGGTTAACTATTTATTTTTTCTGGATAAATCCTACTATCCTAATGTGGCAAGATGACAAGATGGCGGCTGCCACACAATATTAAGTTGCGTATTTACAAGCACTCGCACATAGGGCCGCGCGGACAAATCAGTTGAACCATTAATAGATAGATGGATGTTCGTTATTCTTATATACAAATACTTCTATACTTCTTCAATACAGAGACTTCATGCACGGATTTGTAGCCGGAAAAAGCTAGTATTACATGTTCAACACAAAATGTTTGTACTTACCAGGAGTCGTACCCGGTATTTTGAGTGTTTGATGCATGGAGATAGGGATGAAAATGGCGAAAGATACAAGTTTGTTTTTTTCGAAATGTTGAATCTTCCTCGTAAATTACATATAACTTTGGAAAAATAATGTTTCAGGACTATCTGAAAAATACAAACTATACATGTTTAATAATGTTTTAATCAATGTATTTTTCATAAATCACAATGAATGAAAAAATCATAAACATAACAACACTGTTTTTTTTATAATTATTTATATAAAGTATTATTTAATTGAGGGATACATGTTTACAATTATGAAAGAAAACAAGTTTCAACAATTCAATATCACTATCGAAGGCACTGTCAACGTGAACTTCATCTGTTTCATAAAATATATCATCGTTGTCTTTCGAATTGAAAAATTTCAGATTCCGGATAGCAAAAATTAATGTATTCAAAAGATCAGCTGTCAAATGGTTCCGATCTTTGGTGAGTGTCCTCCCAAACAAAGACCAATATCTCTCACTGGCGGGTGATGATGGTGGTTTACTCAAAATTCTTATAGCAACAGCAGACCAGGGCTTTGGCTGACACAGTCCTACCCACCAGTAATTTTGAATAATGCGAAAAATACATGTAAAATACTTAAATTTTTGTAAGACACGTCGTAAGAACTTAATGTAAATTACTGTATTTTATTGAAAAATACAACGCTCAATTGAAAATTACATGTATTTTACATGTTATTTTCAACCTTAATGGAGACTATCAATCAAAATACTAGGTAAGATTATTGTCTCATATCTTTTTAACACTGTAACAAATGTAAAAATTTTTAAATGTTTATCATTGTATTATTAAGAAGGATGAATTTACCGACAAAATTTTTAAAATACAAGAAACCTCCACGCAAACATGACAACTGCATCCCCAAAGTAAGAAGAGAATAAAGAATAACGTTACAGGGTTAAATCGGGAATAAATATTAAATGTAAAACTTTCACTTTGTAGGTAAATACATGTTCCTACCAGGATTAGAACCCAGAAACTGTGATGCACTGCGTCGCCATGACGAAAATTGAACATCGTTAGTTTAATATTTAGCAAATATGGCAACACTTTTATATACGCTTTCATCTTAATTATTTTAGAATAAAGTGGAAAGAAATCTCTTAATGTCTATGAAATCAATTTAAAGCACATTTTTAACATTTCACTATTTTACAGATCTACTACAAAGAAAAATTACACAAAAAATAACTACAATCAGAAGAATTATTATGCATCGAGACTCATAATATACATGTATAAAAGAACATTTCAAAGTCACGAGAAGCATCTTCAAAGAGTGTCCAGGCCGAAAATTTACTAAAAAAAAAACAAAATTAGTCTAAGAAAAGTGGAACCAAGCAAAGGGGCTGGAGGGAGATACAGACTCCGCAAGGCGTTTAGTCGCCCGCCGACCGCGCTAGAGAACGCGTGCGACAGTGCGTCCCGCCACAAAAACTAACTCATCTTCGAACCAATTAAAAAGAACAATGGACTAAACGTCACAACAGGTAATCTTATTTTTTTAATTATTTGTATTTTATCATACGCTCTAGTAAAAAGAAGAGGATTTTCCTATCCAACGTGAACCGAAAGTTTGTTAGGAAAACTAAAGAAACTGTATCTTAGGAGTTTATTTTAATGGTGAGAATGAATTTTTATTGGTTTTCGGGTAGTTAGGAAAATACGTGTTCTGTGTTTGTTTTTCCACACCGTTTCTTGTGAACAAATTCGTTAACTTGCATTGCTGGAGTTCTCTTTTTTTAATGTATTTTATTTTAGTTTTCAATGCTAAAGAGTATTGAGTTTTCATTGTTTTTTTGGAAGAGTTTTGAATTTGGAATATTTATCATTTTGAATAAAAGTTATTCACTATGAGTGCTACAGTTCTATGAAACTTGTTTAGATTAATTCAAATCCCTGAATTGATTTACACGTGTTTTTAATAAATAATGGTATGTTTGTCTGAAGGTCAGTAATAAAAATATTTTTAAACATTGGGTATAATTACTATATATATATATCATTGGTATAGGTTTATGTCTAAAGCGTTTCAATGTTTGCTCGTTCGTTACCTGCAGACGCATACCAACTTTTTCGTAATAAGTTTGGCGAAAATTCACTGACCCTATGCCTATAGCAGGTTCTCTTTTAAGTTTATTGCGAAATAAACGCATATTATTTTGATAATGCAACAGACACCAGGTAAAACCATAAGTTATTCCAAATAACTTCGTGGAAAGGTGTGCTATAATATTACGTTATGCATAAAAAAATAAATTAACTTATTATAATTAATGTTTACTAGTTCGCTAATTACAAATTCTAATTTAAATATTTATTATTAAAATAAATAATAAAATTAGTTTAGTATTCATAAGTTGAAAAGACGAAGTTTAGGTACATAGTTATAATACTATAAAACGTAACAAACAAGATTATTAAGATAACAATTTATTAGCACATAAATAAAAATACATTGATTTTGATTTCGGCCAACATACAGACAAATTTGGTTGATAAATTGCCTTTTTAAGCCTCAAACTTCAAATTTATGAATTGTTTATTTCCTTTCTAAGATGTATTTTAAACCAAAATGATAAAAACATGTTTTTTTGTAATAATAATAATTAAACAGTACAGTACAGCTCTCTACTTAATATTTCATTGGAATCTCGACGATTATCGAACATTATATTAACATAAAATATATTCATACAAAACAATTTCGGCGCCGAGCGTTAGAAACACGTTACCATTAAAATACGAGTACGCCTCGAACAATGGTAGAAAAAACGTTATCTTTTTATTAGTCCTATTATGCGATAGTTGCGACAACCCCTTGTGGGGCGAAGTGAAGGGAAACCCCCGAAGAATGGAAAACAATAGTTAGAGAATGGAATAGTTGGGGTACGGTGTCGCACTAGCTAGGGCGCTTCCTAGTTTGTCGGTTGTGGGTCATTTTTAACAGTTTTATTATAATTCTAATGTCTTGCTTCTGTATGTTAGTTTGTTAGTTCTTAAAGATCAAATGACTGAACGAAATTGGTTAAATCTTGTGTATAGACAGAACTTGACGCGTGCTCACGGACATAAGCAAGAATAGGTTAGTAAGCTAAATAGGCTTTTCGCTGCGAATTACCTAGTAGCTAACGTACTGAAGGTTTGCATAGTGTCTTTGTTACTGAAAATTAAATATAGAATGGCTGGAAAAGACAGAGACAAATTTTTCTCGATGGGGCTCGATCCCAGGTATTAAGATCAAAAATGTACGTACAGAATAATCGAAAGTGTTGACTTAATTAATATTGATTAAAAACGACATCTTGGCTCGCATAGTTGATAGAAAATAATTGGCTTTCATGTTTTGACAATGATTTTCAGACTAATATCTTTTAAAACTCTATAGTTGTGACACATTTTGTAAAATTAATCCTGAGTAACCGCCATATGTACCAAGCGAGTGATTATTTAAACTGATAAACACAGTAGAGATTATTCTCACGATAAAGGAAAACTTCGCAAGGAAACCTGCATACCTAATAGACGAACTATTAATTTTAAATTAATTATAAAGGAATGTTCAAAGTATAAAAAATCATATTCAAAAGCTTCTTATTACCGTTAAATAAAGAATGTTATGTTTAAAATAATGTAGGTTTGGTTAAGATTCGGAATTTTAGTCAACAAATGCAGCGTGGTTTAACAGACGTACCTTGATATAAGGTTGTCAGTTTACTTTGTTTTTATTTCTATTGTTATTTAATACGTAGAAATTTTATAGTTATTAGGTGTTTGTCTGTATATTAATAACACATTGATTGTTTAAAATATAATTTATTGCGTTTAGGTTAATAAATAAATAAATGTCCAATACTTTCAAACAATCGAACACTTGTCACTTGTTGTACTTAAATTATGCATTTATTTCCTTTACTTTATAATTTTGAGCTATTTTGTGACAAAAGTCTTCACATACCCTACTAGGACCAACCCGAATGCAAACATCCAATACAGGGTGTATGCATCCCCTAACGTGGTGATAAAGACGAACAGATTTATTGGAGCTTTTATTGGCTATCTTATCGAAGCCATGGATAGGCACTGGATTAATTTACCGTTGAATTAGAGGGCGCATTTTAATCTAACAAGATAGAGTTGTTTATGACATTTTCTATAAAAAACGTAAGTTCTATTCTGTCGAAAGTTTTGTGAAGGGATATTTAATATTGTTGTATTTTTCATTACAATAATCGATATCAGTTGGTCAGAATGAAGCAATGTTTTGTACAAAACTGTATGATAACTAGACAAACAATTTACAATAGACAATAATTTAGATTGGGTAGATGACAGCATTCTCGAATATGCCAATATGTAAGATATTGTGTTGGTATTGGAGGTACTAGGATTTGAAAACAGACCTTATTATGACTCAAAAATGCTTGAAAAATAAATAAAATAAATAATAATATGACTATATAATGATATTATATGTCGCTAACAAATATTAGAAAAATAACAAAATATTTCAAAATAAATAATATTAATAATACGTCAGTGCCATTAAAAGTAACAACATTTACTGTGACGATATGTATCTGGTATACACTAAATATTTTTAGTTTTTAATAATATTGGGCGTTTTCCGAAACATTCAGATTCTATGTTACTGAGTTGTGACGTTACAATTCATTACCATTTTCTAAAAAACGTTTTCCAGGCATCTGCAAATGCTTTCCGTACATATCAATGTGTCTTTTATTGCAGATTTTAAACACTATTATAGTACTATACAAATATGAAATAATATTTTTTTGTCTCTTACCCAATTAACAAAACAGTATCTTAAGTGTTTATGTGATTTGGATGTCAGATATTTGAGATAATGAAGAAACTGTGAGAAGAGAAATAGTTGACGGAAAGTCTGAAATACTGTTTAAAATGAATTTCAACGTAAAATTACTCGATATCCGGTTAAATGTAGCTTCATATGGAGTCAGTCATATCTAAGGTTGTCTAGAAGAAATCACTATGTAGTGATAAGGCCACCTTTTGTACATTCTGTATAAGCTTCATTGTTTTTATTTCCTGCTTTTGCTAATTTTTTTATATTTGTATGGTGTGCAATAAAGAGTATTATTATTATTATACATTACATCAGTACAATAAAGTACCTACCTAGCTGTTAACTATTGGCTTGTAGTAGTGACGTAAATAAATAAATATATTGAAAACAAGCACTTCATAAGTAATATTTGGATTTTCAATTTTATCTCGATATCGTTTCTTCTTTGGTAGGTTATTAAAATGCTTTAAATTATTACTTTACCTGGCGAGGTATTTAAAACAGGACACTTTTTCGAGAAAATGTCCTGTCAGAAATGCATTGGCATTTTACTAATAGTTACAAAGTTTAAAACAAAATCTTTATTTAAATTTATCAAAACACATTAATAAAAAGTTTATCATGGTATCACAATTTATATTAATCCAATTTTTACTCATACTATATTTACTCAACAGATATAAATTACTTATTAAATCCTCAAAGTTAAAGTGAACTAGTTAAGTTAGTACAGGTCGGTTATATCTAGGTTACCGAGCTGTCCGGGACCTTGACTCTCTGTCGTGAACTTGGAAGTGATAAATGGCGGTTTCAGAGGCTTCCTCAATAAATTCTGTTGTATTTTCTCTTGGAGATAGTTTCTTTTAGAGAAGTATCTTGAAGTTTTAAGGACGATGTTTGAAATGGACTACGGGTTAATATTTATGTGTTTATTTTGTAGTTTTGCATATTTTATCGTAACTACATAATATATATATTACGTAATACGAAATATACCGATATCTTATTAAAACTTTTTGATAATAATTGTTTTTGTTGCATTTGCTAAAACGATTATTATAAAATACTTTTTAAAAGTGACTAGGAGAGCCGCGCGGATTTACGCGCGTATCTGCTGATCCTGTTTGATTTTCTCTCTAATATCTGTTCGGTAGTTTCTCAGTTTATGTATTGCATAATAATACTATAATAATAGTATGGACTTTAATCCTTTATAATGGCAAAGGGAATATTTTTTGCAACTTATTTTCGGTCAATATCTCTAAATATCCCGGTACAAAAACAATATTATTTATTTAAGAAATGTTTTATTTTTTACTTTCTGTTTTATAATACATAACTTATTTCTTATACTATTTCGTAATTTTTTAAAACATACTCAGCAGTGAATTTTCTATTTAGTGTTTTAAAAAAATTTCATTTGTCAAAGAAAGGGATAAGTATAGTTACTACGACCGTTTATTGAAAGTTATCGGTTATAGGATTTATTTACTACATTCGGGTGCCGTTTGAGGGTGTTCGTCGTTTGGATACTTGGGAGGAGGGAGACTTGCCGAGCTAACAGTTGCAGATAAGAATAATTTTGTAGACATGAGAGACAATGTAAATTTATTTTAAAAAAAATGTTTATATATGAGTACCCGTGAAGTTTCTTGCCAGTTCTTCTTCACGAAGATTTTTCCGGACTAGTTGTAGAGTCATGTTTTTTTTAAAGAAGTCAGATTTATTTGTCTAAAGTTGTCGTCATTATTGCTAACCTGTTTTATGTTGTTCGTTCAATAAAGATATTTAAGGACGATTTTTAACATTTTTTATCAGAAAGTCAAGAAATTATTTTGTTTGAATAATATATTGCTTAAATATGAAATCGTGCGTGGTCTCTTATACTTTTGTACATTTATATCCAATAGCACATACATGTTTTTGTTTATTTGATTTAGAGCCGTTTCAAAGCCTCCGTAGTTGTTTAAGTAGTTTTGTTTCTTCGTTGGACCAATTTGAATTGAGTAAAAGTATTTGAACGGTGTGCCGAAATGAGAGTGTTTTTCTTTATTCTTGCCATGATTAAATTTGGAATTTGTCGCGGATGTTTATACACAAAATTCTTTGTCTTCCTTGACCGCGCATACAAAGAACTTGTAATGTATAATTTAATACAAATTAAATTATCTGAACGAATATCTATACGAATTGCATCTGAATAACTTGCATATACTACGCTGTCCGTATGTGACGCAGAACTCGGCATTCATCGTCGATTTTTTTTTGCTAATGAGCAATACATTGCTTGTGGGAAGAGCATAAAGTTGATTTTGCATTGTGTGAGATTCTTACCTTGCCGTAACACAGTCTCGACTAGCACGGAAGGTAAAGAAATTCTTGTCAATAAGTATACCCGCATTGACAATTCATGCTATCATGTTGATTTGTTAACACTTTCTTTAATATTTATATGTAAAGCTTAAGTTTATGTTTGAAAAGAATATATTAATTTAGGATAAAAGTATTTTGGATATGTATTTTGTTTACATCATAGATAAGTATCTTAGATTATTATTAGGTTAAGTATACTTATTGTAAATTGAAAAGAGTAAATAAAGTTATTATTATTATTATTATATTATAATGTATAAATCTACTTTTACTTCAGTTATTCACATGAAACTGTAATTTTTCAGAATTACTAATAAAAAAGACTTTATATTTAGCTTAGAGTACACATAAACTCACAAGGGTTTCTTCATCTGTAGTATGTTTTTAAATCACACTTTATTCTTTCGTTATTATTTCCTATACTACGTCGGAATCCGTAGTATTTCCAAAATATTACTTATTTGAAACTTCAAAAATTATAGATTAAGTATAACTAGATATTCAATCGTAGAAGAAATTATCTTTAGTCGGAACAGTGTCCTTGGTTCTGATGAACCATGAACTCGGGAGTGGCAAATTAATGGAAGTACTTACTGTTGAAATGTAGCTCAATGAATTTTGGCATCTCTTAATGTAAAACTTTGGTCAATAGATTAATTTATTAAATGTAAGGTAAGTAACAAATAAACCAGCAGCTGAAAACAGTAGAAGTTATTTGAAAAATTATCTTTTAGGACAAACTAATATGAAAATGAAAAAAATGAAAATGTATTAATCTTAACAGAAACGCACATTTGTACCTTTACTTACATCTTACACTTTACACACACTTGTATACTTATTTCAAATAACAAACAATTTTTCATTAAAATGATGCAAAAAATGCTTATGTTAATGGTACTGAAAATAAAATCCTTTACTCTCTGTGCTAGTCATGGACTGTTACATCAGAGTAATGAATCCCACCATTTATTGACCATGTGTTTTATTTTTTCTGTTTTTTAACAGAAATAGAAATAAAATAAAAGTATCAAAAATTATACTGGTAAGTGAAACCTAAATTAAGTTCAAAGATTAAGTCTTTTCAGATCAAATAAAATTACCTGACATAGTAGTATTGAAATAAGTTTGAATGCCAAATTTAATAATTGACATATACATAAACACCTATATTTAATAAATACATAAAAAAACATACATATTATGATGTCTTCAAAAGATTTTAATTTTTACTGTAAGCACAATGTCCCAAAAGTCCCTAAGTGCTTTTTTACATAAGAACCTTGTTTTTGATGCCAGCGAATTTTTATAATTTATTGAGTTGTATAAATGCGGGTAATAATGCGGTTGTATAAATATAAAGATCTATGGGCAAAACTAGTTCTACTTTGTAACTGTACTATGTAGAGTCTGCGTGTTCAGAAGTTATTTGCAGAGACTAGGTGTTGTTTTAAAATGGGATGTCTAAAACGTTTAAATAATAAGACTTTCAATATAGTCTTTTCAGCTCGCTCGAGCCCTAAGAGAGCAGTTTTATGTGTACAATGCCATGCCACAGTACAGCACAGTGCCATGCCATGACAGAGTAGTGACTGACATAGGCTAAAGTATACAGTTTTATAAACAGTATAGTCAGCCAGGTGCCTTAGTTTTTTTTAAATGGGTACTAATTTACTTATCTGACTTTTAAGGTTGTTAACATGAGGCTTTCAACTAAGATTGTTCTCCATAAGGATACCCAAATATTTTAAACATGACGTTTCAGAGAGGGCATAGCAGTCGCAATTTGCATTAGTGCCGCAGGTGTGTGCTCTTAGGATAAAACTGATAGGTGCCTTACTCGCTCTCATAGAGAAGTTCATAAATTGTGTCTTTGACAAATTCAATGTAAGAAGAATTTAAAAAAAAAGATGGTTCATCACTAGACTCAGGCCCCTCTCGGCCTCCACTCTTACACTACTCCAAGTTTTTGTGCCATAATTAATTTTTTGTTCAGAACTATAAAAATTATTCTTTTTTATGGATTGGGGTCTGTTTGTTAAATAGTCTTTTAATAGCCGCGTGCATGAATGTCTTCCAGCTTGTGAATCAACAGAGCAATAGAAACGGTGTCGAATGCTTTAGCCAGATCCAAATATACACCTAATCATTTTAATTTGCTATCTTAACTTTGACCAACATGAGACACCAAATGATCGATCGCATCAGAAGCAGACTTTCTACAACCAAACTGACTACTACACTATAATTTATTCGATTCAAGGTAATTACAACAAGTCTAAGGTATATTACTTTTTTTTTAATTTTAGCCAATGTGGGAAGCAGTTATATGGGACGATAGTTTGAGATTTGATTAACATCAGCTTGTTTAAAAATAGGTATTACTACCAATTTTTTTAGTAATTTCGGAAACGGTCCTGTCGAAATGCAAAGGTTGCATATATGTGCAATAGGTTGAGTTAAATATTCTACATACCGTTTTAAAAGATTCGAAAATATACCATCCCAACCTGTCGAAGAGGTATTTTTTAATGAGGCAAGAATTTTAATCATTTCTCTCTTATCAGTTTCCAGAAGCAAAAATGAGCAGCTGGGGGCGTTTATTACTCTTATGTTCTTTGGCTTACTCGGTTTGCGAGGTACTGAGTTTCTGCAAAATGTTGTTCGCGAGTTTACTCCCAACGCCTACAAAATAGTTATTTGTAAAATTTAAAGAGTTTTAAAGGTTATCTTTTAATTTTAATGGATCGATTCCGATATCGTAGGTACGTTATTTTTAATGTTGCATCGTCAGGAAATTTTTTGTGTTTTTGATGTAGTCTGTCTCTAAGTTTTAAACGCCCAAGTAAGCCCGGAGTCATCCAGGGCTTGATATGAATTTTTCCGGTTTGATAAGTTTACTGCATATGAGGACTTTTTAAGTATTTCATTTATTGTATTTATAAATTTATCAGTAGCCGTGTTGACATCCACAATTTGCATAAAAGAAGACCAGTTTATTTAACTTAAAGCTAACTTTAATTTAAAGTTTCAACATTGTTGTAGTTTGTTTTGGTCAACATTTTTTATCGCCTTGTTAGTTCAGAGCAATTTGAACAAAACGGGCCTGTGGATCGGTGATGGAAGAATCACATACAAGTGTTACGACTTTATTATGAGGTTTAAAAATCAGTGGTCTAAGCAACTATTTTCATTCTCGCTCCGATCGCCGCCCAGTTCGGACGTGCAAGCCCCGTTCTCCGTCGATTGGTCCCTTCCCGCTATTCCGTGGCGCTCAGTCTACTGACGTCACAGTCTAGCGTGCTGGTTCCGTGCTACGGTTTTCAAGGTTTTTCTACTCCGTCTGAGTGCTATCGAAGTGCGTATTTTTTCTTTGCGACTAAGCCCCTTAGTCTTCAAAGTGCTGTGCTAAGTAGTGTTGTGCTTGTGCTGAGTGCAGTGTTGTGCCCAGCGTAAGTAGTCTGGTTTCAGTGCAAAGGATACTTAACGGTGACAACGAATTTGTACTGAACCAGTCCTTTTTATTTTTATTTATTTCTCTTCTCTATTTTATTTATTTTTCTTCTATTTTTCATATTTATTTTTATCATATCTGTGTGTTTTCGTGTGTATCTGTTTTTTCTGTCGGTAAAGGTTGACCCTAACGCGGTCAACTCTTTACCTGCGTACCCTTTTAGGTTTCTAGGTAGCGGCCTTCGGCGTACTACTGTTAGTTTTAAGTTTTCCTCCCCAGCCCCCCTACCGCTGGTAGGGAGGTTAGCCGCTAGGATTTTGCTAGGTTTTTTTAGGTACTAGGCATCTTTTATTATACATTTATTTATTAATATTAGTGCCCAACCCTCCCTAATGGATCCACTAAGCGCTATTAACGCGTTCACCCAGGCGCTTGCTGCGATAGGCGTCTACATCCCGAATGACATCATAACGCAGGCCTTGCAGGCATCAATCGCGTCCCCGGCCCCTCAGGCCTCAATCCCGGCCCCTCAGGCCTCACCCCCGGCCCCTCAGGCCTCATCCCCGGCCCCTCAGGCCTCAACCCCGGCCCCTCAGGCCTCCAACGTCGAGACCCCTCAGGTCTACAGCTCTTCCTCGTCTCCCGCCTCGTCCGAGATGGATTGCGAATCGGTCGCATCCTCTCACGCGTCGCGTCGTAAGCGTACCGCTCCCGGGAGCGACTCCGAACCCGCGTCTGACAATGTCAGATGCCGTCACCTTAACCGGCTCTCCTGAGCCCGCCTTTCAACTTGTCGCCAAGCGCTCCAAGAAGCGCTCTAAGAAAGCTTCGGTATCTTCAATACCCGAGCCCTCCCCGGTGTCTTCAACACCAGCCCCCGCGCCGTTAAAATCGCTCGTAGTAACCGCGTCTCCGTCGGTCACATCGAAGCCAGCGACGCGCTGCGCTCCCGTCCCGCCGAAGCCTCAGCTCCCTCCGCCCGTATTCCTGCGTGAAAAAGCGCGCTGGACCGCGGTTTCCAACTTGTGCAAAGTGCACAAAATTAATTACTTAAAAGCCGCCAACGCTGGCGACACAATCAAAATCCAATTAGCGACCGTCGACGACTTCCGCGTGTTTACCAGGATACTCGGATTAAACCAAATCGCGTATCACACCTACGCCCTCCCGGAGGAGCGTAAGATCCGCGCAGTTCTACGGGGCGTCCCGTTCGAACTCAGCAACGAAGATATTCTCGAGGACCTTAAGTCCCAGGGTTTCCCGGTCACAGCAGTGCACAAGATGCACTCCAACCGCGGTAGGCGTTTTCCGTTAGCGCTAGTAATCCTGTCCAATACTCCCAACTCGAAGGAGATATTCAAAGAGGCTCGCACAATTTGCGGACTCTCGAACATCTCCGTCGAGCGTCCCAACCCCCGTGGTCACCCTGGGCAGTGCCACCGCTGCCAGCTATATGGCCACGCAGCGGCTAACTGTTCAGCTCCCCCCAGGTGCGTTAAATGCCTGGATCCCCACTTCACTAAGGAGTGCACTCGCACTCCCGAATCCACTTCCCCCCCTGCCTGTGTGCTGTGCGGCCAGTCCGGCCACACAGCAAACTACAGGGGTTGCCCGCGCGCTCCGCGCTCCACCGTCAAGAGGGTCGCGCCTAAACCGGCGCCGCCGCTCACCTCCGCTAACTTCCCGCCGCTGCGCAACCGGGGTCCCCCGGAAGCAAAGCCCGTTCAGCCGACGCCTACTCCGGCTCTGTCTTGGAGGCAGCGTCCGGCCGTCCCGCCTGCACCTTCCCGACCCATCCCAGCTCCCGTAGCTCCCGTAGGGCCGCGTCCCGCGTTGTCATCCTCCCCTCAGTCGTCGTTGGCTGAGGACATGAAGACCGTGTTCGACGTCATCCAAAACGTCGACATTAACGAAATTTCCGTACTCGCACGCAAACTGCGAGCCGCCCGCTCTCCTCAAGAGCGTTTATTCGCGTTAGCCGAGCATCACTCGCTCCTAAGTTCGTTATAAATTCTTTTATTTTTGTATAAATTCGTAAATAAACTAATTTAATGTCTAGACCCGCGAATCCCGCGTCCAGTCGTATTAAACCTAAGGGCTTATCCCTAGTATCTTTTAACGCTCGTAGCCTTAATACCAACCTTCCCGAGATTAAACTGTTCCTTCAGAACAAAGAACCTGACTTATTCCTTCTTCAGGAGACATGGCTTACTCCAAACCGCTCCAGGGGATTCGCTATACCTAAGTACGCGTTTACTCGCAACGATAGGCCCAACTCCGACGGTTACGGCGGCACCGCTATATATTACAAAAGAGGCTTCCATTGCTGTCCTCTCCCTACCCCTCCTCTCCTCAACATGGAGGCCACTGTGTGTAGATTGGCTATGACTGGTCATCCGACCATCATCATAGCTTCAGTCTACATACCTAGTGGTACCAGACCAATCCGCAGCGACTTTGAGGCCATTCTCGCCCTCGGCCATTCAGTCATTATGTTCGGAGACTTTAACTCCAAACATACTGACTGGACGTGCCTATCGACCAACACCAGCGGTATCGCTCTCCTCGACATCACTAACTCCCTTGACTTAGACGTCATATCCCCCATCACTCCCACTCACTATCCCAACAACCCGACCTATTCTCCTGACATCCTCGACTTTGCAATTATCAAGCGAATCAATCTTGATCTCAGGTCCATCGAACCGCTCGATGACCTAGGCTCCGACCATCGCCCCGTCTCCCTCGTGCTAGGCGCGCCTAACGTTAACGTCACACCGCCAAAGACCTTTACCAACTGGAAAGGCTTTAAAAATACGTTAGTTTCAGCCTTAGAGGCACCGAACTCTCCGCTCGCGATTTCGCCCGAACAATTAGACAGCCCGATTAAAATAGATTCAGTAGTCGATACTCTCACTGATGCTATCAACTCAGCCATCAGCGACAACGTAATCATTGCTAAGCAAGGCAAACCCGCGCTTCCCTTAGCCGTTAGCAATCTCATTAAAGCTAAGAACGCGGCTCTCCGGAGAGCCAAGAAATATCCCACGCCCGCATATAGAACAGCTGCGAATCAGCTTCAACGCAAAGTTAGGTCTCGCCTCGCGGAACTCCGTGACACTCAGTTTAACGATCTCATGGAGAATATCTCCCCGTCCCACCAAGCGTATTATCGAATGGCCCGAGCTTTACGCGTAGACACCGCCTCTCACGTTCCTCCTCTCACTCGTCCCGACGGCACCATTGCCTTCGAAGTCGAAGAGAAAGCCGAATGCTTCGCCGACAGCATAGCGGCACAATGTTCGCCCAGCACGCAACCCGCGGATCCCTCCCACATCCAGGCGGTGGAGGACGAAGTTCTCCGCAGAGAATCTCTCCCTATCACCGACGACCCCGTCACAGTCTCTAATGATGAAATCTTGCTTCTCATTAGAAAGCAAAAGTCCAAAAAGGCTCCGGGTGCGGATGGAATTTCCAACCACGCACTTAAGCACCTGCCACAGCAGGTGCTTACCTTGTTAGCTATCATCTTCAATGCCTGCTTCGACCATAGCTACTTTCCAAAAGCCTGGAAAGAAGCGACAGTCATAGGCATTCCCAAGCCGGGTAAACCTCTGAACATCCCGGCTAATCACAGACCCATCAGCCTCCTCAAGGCAATGTCTAAACTTCTCGAAAGAGTCATACTCTCTCGAATGCGGAACCATCTGTTTCCAACGGATGGCGACCCTCTCATTATTCCCCACCAGTTCGGCTTTCGCGCTAAGCACTCCTGCCCTCAGCAAGTCCATCGAATCGTCGAGTACATTCTCGAAGGATTCTATCCGCATCGTAAAAAATCAATCGCGGTTCTCTTTGACGTAGCCAAGGCTTTCGACAAAGTCTGGCACAGCGGTCTCGTTTTTAAACTCTATAAAATAGGCTTACCGGTTCGCCTAGTCAGATTAATCGCGTCGTTTCTTAAAGACCGTACGTTTCGATTCAAACATGAAGGCACGCTCTCCGCGCCTCGTCCCATAAAGGCTGGAGTCCCGCAAGGCTCAGTCCTCGCCCCTCTGCTGTACACCGTGTACACTAATGACATGCCCATCCCGCCGAAAGGCGTCGAACTCGCCCTCTTTGCAGACGATACCGCCCTTTACACTAAAGGTAAAAGGATCCCGTATAACATCACCAGACTCCAAAAGGCCGTAAACGCCCTCGGTGTTTGGTTTCAAAAATGGCGTATCGATGTCAACCCAGAAAAGAGTTCTGCCATTCTATTCGACCACAAACGTCGTAATCGCCGCAACGATCCCCACATTCGAATGTTAGGTATTCCTATCCCCTGGAAGCGCAGTATCAAATACTTAGGCGTCACCTTAGATCAGACGCTTTCTTTTAAGCCACACGTCGATAGAGTAACGAAACTCGCGCGTTTCTACTTAAGCCGCTTAAATAGTATGATAGGTAGAAAAAGTAAAATGTCTTTTAGAAATAAACGTACGCTTTACAAGGTCTGCGTTAGACCCGTCATGTCATATGCTTCGCCAGTCTTTGCCCATGCCAATCCCTCCGTCCTGTATAAGCTGCAGGTAGTTCAAAATCTCTTCTGCCGCAGGGCCACAGACGCACCTTGGTATGTGCGTAACGCGGACCTGCACAGAGATCTTGAACTACCTACAGTGCAACAGCACTTCAAAACACTCTCAGAATCGTTCTTCAAACGCGCCGAATCCCATCCCAATCATCTTGTTCGAGATTCAGTCTCATATACTGCTCCTGTGTTAGATTCGAAATTCAAAGTCGCTAGGCCGAGAAACGCGCACACGGGCGAACCTTCGCAGTTAACTTTAGCTCTCGAGGCCCTTCAGGCCGCAAATCCTAATTCTAACGTAAATTCTAATTCTAACGTAAATCCGAATTAATGCTATTTTTATTTTTCATTTTTAATGTTTTTATTTTTACTTTTCTTTTTTGAGCACCTTCAGTGCTATGTGAATCTCAGCGGGTGACCCCTTAAGGGCCCCGCTGGCGCGGCCTCTTTCTCCAATTGGCCGTCGTTCAGATGAAGGCTGAGTGGCAAAAATGCACGAGCCGACAGGGGGTTTTTTAGTGGGTATGGTTCTGGTAGGCGTCGGGACGAGTCCCACATAACTCCGATCGCGCGCGCGGAGTATGCGTCAGAGCATTTTTTATGTCCTCCTGCCCTTCCCGTGGAGGGGAACCAAAAAAAAAAAAAAAAGCAACTATTTTTGCAGGTTGGTAAGAAGTGACTAGGTGGAAGTCCGTGAATTGCAAGAAGATCCATGTAGTTGTCTGACCTGTTATCGATATTACCATAACTTATATCGATATTAATGTCTCCAATTATAACAATATCAGTAAAATGCTTTATTGTGTCTAATAAATTATCCAGTAAGTTTGTGAATTTTCCCACATTATCAAAAGAAGGCTATCTGTAAACGCATATTAGGGAGTGATTAGAACCAATTTGTACCACCATGCAGTTGGCGTCATCAATTATCGACTCATAAACAAAGACATTAGTTAAATCTTTATGAATATATACAACAACTCCGCTGTTTTGGTTTATGAGTCTTGTGGAAATAAAACAGTTATAGTATTTAAATCCCGGTATTAAATCACTCCTTTTCAACCAACACTCAGTTAGTACGATGACATCATAATGAATTGCGCTTGTAGATAAAAATACTTCGAAGTGATAAAGTTTTTGTCTGTACTTCTTACATTTTGCGTAATAATTTTTAGTGAAGTGTTAAAGTTACCCTTATATTGTTGAAATGCAAGAGGATCACCAACCATTATTGATTCACCAACGGAGATTGAATCAACGTCAGTGGCATTATCTAACAGATGATCAACCATGATCTAGACGTATTGGGTCTGTACAAGGCTGGTGATCACGAAGTAGATGGAAGTGCGAAATAATGTGATGATATAAATCACGCGAACAATTTGCTCCTACATATTTGTATGCTGTTTTCTAAGTAGTCAATGTTGACAGGATCGTAAATAAATGTAACTAGTCTTAACATATTCGGCATTCACTACGCCTTTATTATATTATTCACTATAAAAACTTCACGCAAATTATATCGCAAAAAACTGCAAACATTTTGATATCACGAATAAGTAAATATTACATCAATTTGTTTTATTCTTTGTATATCACTAATTAAACAGTTTTTTATCTTCCTTCGTTATAGTGAGTGACATTTACGAAATCGCGCGCCCCTTCATTTTTGGTTGATGGTCGCACACTACGATGTATACATATAAACAGTACTTTGTGCGGGACACTTACTACATTGTTCGTTAAAAAATAAAAAAAAAATAAAGACAATCGTATTTTGAATGAGAAATGAAAACGTTGTTACTTAAGTTTTTACAATATTTTAAATAAAAAACGATTTCAACTGTATAATATTGGGTTAAAAAAGGAGTTATACTTACTGTTTTTTTTTAAATTCCTGCAAAGACTTAAACATTCATTTCAAAGTAAGTTTTTGTTTTAATTTAACAAAACAATATGAATACACTTTATTCCATCATCTGTTGTATTAATCAAATACATAAAATAAAAAAAGAATAGGAACTCTGCGTAGGCTCAGATTAAGACGAGATTGGCTTGCGCATTTTTCGGTCTTTTGTAGGCGCTCCGCATACTTCGGGCCGACAACACTGCAGGGGATTCGAATGCCAAACCCAGCCTGCACCAATTGCCCCTGGTTATATATTTCATGGTTGTGTTTCTTAAACAGGCTCAACAAAAACAGTTATTTTGGCACAAAACTATTCGCAGCTCCCTCTTTCCGAAAATTCTTGAATTCTTGTTTTATTTTTATTTTTTTTATTAGTAATTAGCAGGCGTTTGTCTTCCATCTCACCTGATGGAAAGTGACGATGAAGACGAGGATCATACACGCCTGTCTAAGAGGTACCTATTCACTCTACACTTGAAAGCTCCAGGGTTATATTTGTCTGGAAAAACAGACGCAGGCAAACCGTTCCACTCTTTGGCAACACGAATCAAAAATGACAATATGTTTTTTTTGACAATATATGTTTGAGCAATATGCTTAGTATGTGACAGAACGAATCGTTTGTTACGTCTACTGTATTTAAATTTGTTTATGTGTTAAAAACTTTTAATTGCTGTGAGCCGTGGTTAACCACTTTAAAAGTTTTTAACAGTTTTCATTCCACATATTTTATTCCCAGACAGTTTCTACAGTTGTTTGTTTTCTTTATAAATAAAGTAATTACCCTTTCGTAATTTAACAAAAACAGGTATAAGCGAAATCACAAATACAACAGTATTAATTTCTAGCCAGTATTAAATAATTTAATATTAAAATGCATTCGTTATAATAATATTCCATGAAAATCTTTGCGACCCATACCTAAGCCGCTTTAACAATTGAATACTCCCGGTTACACACAAACCTACTGCTAACGATATTATTGTCATTCAAATTGTCAGTCAAAGACTCAATCACAGGTTGACTTCTCGGTCAAAATCTGCGATTCAATGAGATAGACCTAACCAATTGCCGACAAATTGGTCATTTGCTTATATTAGCTGTCGTCTAGGTGTCAAGTCGTTATGGTACTCGTATTTACCTGCACTAGTTGTGGGTTTTTTTACAATGTTGTTCTAGAGAGTTCGAGTTTGTTTCAAGATCGATACCTTGGCTGTTGCATGTGTTGTATTTTAAATAAGGTTGTCGTTGCGCCGAAGAACTAAATAGTGTATGTATTATTTGGGAGTCTTTGAAATACACTGAATTGCATTAACTCTGAAACACGCTTATTTGGTCAAAACTAAATAATGTTTAACCAGTCGGTCGGAAGTTTGATAACGAAATTAAAGTTTTTTTTACTGATGCCTAGTAATATTCACGTTTAAAATATTTTAGTTCTGCTTTAACAAGTAAATGATCTGTTTGAATGGCAATTTGTAAAACCGGTCGAACGTTGATAAATATAAAATATTCTATGTTTATCATAAAATATTTATAGTTATTACAAGATATTAGCCTAGTTTTCCATTCAATACGTTTGCCCATAGTACTGTGTGTAGCATGTATGGATTTTTTTATTGATTTAAATCATGGAGTAAGAAGTGTTACTGGTATAGACTATAGCATGCTGCCAAAGGAGCCTGATTCAAATCCTGGCTATATGTTACAGTTTATTAAGTACGTTTTTATATATAAAAGAAACAAATGTAACTCAAAATTTTATTTTTAAATTCCAGTAATGATTCCTGCAACTATTTTGTGGCTTTTGATTTAACATTGAAACTATATACACTGGATGTTACATAGATGATAGAGATTTAAGAAAAAATTTTGCCCTTTTGAGTCCCGTCAAAGATAAATTTCGAGCTGTGTTGCAGTTTAGTTTAAAGACACGTCAGTGCTTAGATACAAATATAATGCAACGTAGGAAATGCAGATGCACACATTATTGGGAAACACTGATGAATATCTTTTCTATGCTATGTTTGTGCTTCAAAAAGATAATTTTAGATTTTATTTTTCCAGAGTATGTACGTTTTATATTTTAGGATTTGTTATTATGAATTAGTTATACTATTTGATAATAATCTCTTAGCGTTTGGCATATAGTTTGAGGGCCCTCATTATTGTAATTCCTAAATAGAAGACGAAGCACAAAATCGCATTACATCGCATACATAATGTGTTTTCTGTTCTTGTATAAATAAGTATTAAGACGCATTTAGTATCCTCAACAGTCTTAGTGACGCGACGGGTGGTGAGGCGGCCATAAGGATACATAAAATAATTTTTTTTAGTCGTTGAGTTATTTCGTATATTATAAACGAGGAAGTTTTTTGTTACGCGTTCAAGCCTGAATCAAGCAACTTTTTATCCTGAGATATTGTATACACTTCGTCAGGGGTCCAGAAAAAGAATTATAAATGTATAAACAAAAATTCACTCAGAAAAAAAAATTATTGCGATCACTCCACGAGGAAAAGCCAAATAGTATCTACGAGTAATAGAAAAACCGGAAACTATTTCATTTATTGGAGAAAAATGTAACTACTCTTGTTTTAATCATGAAAAGTATCTAATGATTAATATCGCTTTTCAATGGGCGTTGCAGCAGCATTTTTACTTTTAATAATAAAGAAGTGAATGTACTAATAAAAAAAAAAACTTTTAATGTATTCTCAAATTTTTGTCGAGTGATTGTGGTTTTGTGTTACCAAACTATGCCTTTTTACCAAGTTTTGGGCCAAAGTTTTATTCAAGTATTCAGATTTTCATCGTCCCATTTTATACTCTAGTCGCCACTATTGACCCTTCCACGTGGAGTATACTCGCATTGCGCTTAGAAAAGCTCAGGAATAATAGATAAGTGTAGCTTTGTTGCCTGTCCCAGGGGAGGCATCGACCTCCAACACTCATGTTCTGTAGTCTAGCTTGAACACACACAACATTCACGAGGGCACTACTTAGGTATGCAAATGGACATGGTTTGGAAATGCAGATGAAATCTGTTTGCGAATTAATGTTTCTCAAGATCTTTCTATAGGTACTTACAAACCTACGTTCGGACTGACACTGATTGTAAAGAAGGATAGAGCCTAATTAAAACCCTAAGTGGGTGTAGTTTGCAAGAAAAGTTTGTATCCTCAAATACTTATCAACAATGCTACGGAGCTCAATTTGAACACAGAAGACAGAATTTGAACTGTACAATTACGATTTTGTACGTGACTTGCGGGAGTTAAACGCCATTAGTATTTTGTTCTTGTCAGTCTTTTCGTTGATCGTGTCACCCTCTGATGTTATTTTCATTTTACAAACAGCCGCACAAATGATTACTTCAAGCGCACCTAAGTCTACATTTTGCTTAGTAAATCTAGACTTAGATGCATATGAATCAAGTATAAATTTACTAATAATTTTTGTCCCTAATGGCTGGTTTATACGCGTTAAGTGGTTAAGTTGGTAACTAAATTTTAAGTTAAAAGTTGCGTGTAAACAGTCAATTAAGTGACAAGTGGTAACTTAAAATTTGGTACGCAAGTGATTGAGTAGATTAGGATTCGTTCTATTTTTCGTATAAACAGGTGGGCGGGGCTTCTCGTTTAACACGTTTGGACGTGATTTTTTAGTTAAGTGCATAAGTTGACAAAGCGGATCTCGGCAAGTATTTATGTCGCATTTTCTCCTTTTTTTAATGATTCTCGCTCCGACCGCCGCCCAGTGCGGACGTGCAAGACCCCGTTCTCCGTTGTTTGGTCCCTTCCCGATATTCCGTGGCGCTCAGTCTACTGACGTCACAGTTTAGCGTGTTGGTTCCGTGCTACGGTTTTCAAGGTTTTTCTACTCCGTCTGAGTGCTTTCGAAGTGCGATTTTTCTTTGCGACTAAGCCCCTTAGTCTTCAAAGTGCTGTGCTAAGTAGTGTTGTGCTTGTGCTGAGTGCAGTGTTGTGCCCAGCGTAAGTAGTCTGGTTTCAGTGCAAAGGATACTTAACGGTGACAACGAATTTGTACTGAACCAGTCCTTTTTATTTTTATTTTATTTCTCTTCTCTATTTTATTTATTTTTCTTCTATTTTTCATATTTATTTTTATCATATCTGTGTGTTTTCGTGTGTATTTGTCCCTTCTGTCGGTAAAGGTTGACCCTAACGTGGTCAACTCTTTACCTGCGTACCCTTTTTTTTAGGTTTCTAGGTAGCGGCCTTCGGCGTACTACTGTTAATTTTAAGTTTTCCTCCCCAGCCCCCCTACCGCTGGTAGGGAGGTTAGCCGCTAGGATTTTGCTAGGTTTTTAGGAACTAGGCATCTTTTATTATACTTATATTTATTAATATTACTGTCCCAACTCTCCCTTATGGATCCGCTAAGCGTTATTAACGCGTTCACCCAGGCACTTGCTGCGGTAGGCGTCTACATCCCGAATGACATCATAACGCAGGCCTTGCAGGCATCAATCGCGTCCCCGGCCCCTCAGGCCTCAACCCCGGCCCCTCAGGCCTCAACCCCGGCCCCTCAGGCCTCAAACCCGGCCCCTCAGGCCTCCAACGTCGAGACCCCTCAGGTCTACAGCTTTTCCTCGTCTCCCGCCTCGTCCGAGATGGACTGCGAATCGGTCGCATCCTCTCACGCGCCACGTCGCAAGCGTACCGCTCCCGGGAGCGACTCCGAACCCGCGTCTGATACGTCGTCAGATGCCGTCACCTTAACCGGCTCTCCTGAGCCCGAGTTTCAACTTGTCGCCAAGCGCTCCAAGAAGCGCTCTAAGAAAGCTTCGGTATCTTCAATACCCGAGCCCTCCCCGGTGTCTTCAACACCAGCTCCCGCGCCGTTAAAATCGCTCGTAGCAACCGCGTCTCCGTCGGTCACATCGAAGCCAGCGACGCGCTGCGCTCCCGTCCCGCCGAAGCCTCAGCTCCCTCCGCCCGTATTCCTGCGTGAAAAAGCGCGCTGGACCGCGGTTTCTAACTTGTGCAAAGAGCACAAAATTAATTACTTAAAAGCCGCCAACGCTGGCGATACAATCAAAATTCAAGTAGCGACCGTCGACGACTTCCGCGCGTTTACCAGGTTACTCTCGTTAAATCAAATCGCGTATCACACTTACGCCCTCCCGGAGGAGCGTAAGATCCGCGCAGTATTACGGGGCGTCCCGTTCGAACTCAGTAACGAAGATATTCTCGAGGACCTTGAGTCTCAGGGTTTCCCGGTCACAGCAGTGCACAAGATGCACTCCAACCGCGGTAGGCGTTTTCCGTTAGGGCTAGTAATCCTGTCCAATACTCCCAACTCGAAGGAGATATTCAAAGAGGCTCGCACAATTTGCGGACTCTCGAACATCTCCGTCGAGCGTCCCAACCCCCGTGTTCACCCTGGGCAGTGCCACCGCTGCCAGCTATATGGCCACGCAGCGGCTAACTGTTCAGCTCCCCCCAGGTGCGTTAAGTGCCTGGATCCCCACTTCACTAAGGAGTGCACTCGCACTCCCGAATCCACTTCCCCCCCTGCCTGTGTGCTGTGCGGCCAGTCCGGCCACACAGCAAACTACAGGGGTTGCCCGCGCGCTCCGCGCTCCACCGTCAAGAGGGTCGCGCCTAAACCGGCGCCGCCGCTCACCTCCGCTAACTTCCCGCCGCTGCGCAACCGGGGTCCCCCGGAAGCAAAGCCCGTTCAGCCGACGCCTACTCCGGCTCTGTCTTGGAGGCAGCGTCCGGCCGTCCCGCCTGCACCTTCCCGGCCCATCCCAGCTCCCGTAGCTCCCGTAGGGCCGCGTCCCGCGTTGTCATCCTCCCCTCAGTCGTCGTTGGCTGAGGACATGAAGACCGTGTTCGACGTCATCCAAAACGTCGACATTAACGAAATTTCCGTACTCGCACGCAAACTGCGAGCCGCCCGCTCTCCTCAAGAGCGTTTATTCGCGTTAGCCGAGCATCACTCGCTCCTAAGTTCGTTATAAATTCTTTTATTTTTGTATAAATTCGTAAATAAACTAATTTAATGTCTAGACCCGCGAATCCCGCGTCCAGTCGTATTAAACCTAAGGGCTTATCCCTAGTATCTTTTAACGCTCGTAGCCTTAATACCAACCTTCCCGAGATTAAACTGTTCCTTCAGAACAAAGAACCTGACTTATTCCTTCTTCAGGAGACATGGCTTACTCCAAACCGCTCCAGGGGATTCGCTATACCTAAGTACGCGTTTACTCGCAACGATAGGCCCAACTCCGACGGTTACGGCGGCACCGCTATATATTACAAAAGAGGCTTCCATTGCTGTCCTCTCCCTACCCCTCCTCTCCTCAACATGGAGGCCACTGTGTGTAGATTGGCTATGACTGGTCATCCGACCATCAGCATAGCTTCAATCTCCATACCTAGTGGTACCAGACCAATCCGCAGCGACTTTGAGGCCATTCTCGCCCTCGGCCATTCAGTCATTATGTTCGGAGACTTTAACTCCAAACATACTGACTGGACGTGCCTATCGACCAACACCAGCGGTATCGCTCTCCTCGACATCACTAACTCCCTTGACTTAGACGTCATATCCCCCATCACTCCCACTCACTATCCCAACAACCCGACCTATTCTCCTGACATCCTCGACTTTGCAATTATCAAGCGAATCAATCTTGATCTCAGGTCCATCGAACCGCTCGATGACCTAGGCTCCGACCATCGCCCCGTCTCCCTCGTGCTAGGCGCGCCTAACGATAACGTCACATCTCCTAAGACCTTTACCAACTGGAAAGGCTTTAAAAATACATTAGTTTCAGCCTTAGAGGCGCCGAACTCTCCGCTCGCGATTTCGCCCGACCAATTAGACAGCCCGATTAAAATAGATTCGATAGTCGATAATCTCACTGATGCTATCAACTCAGCCATCAGCGACAACGTAATCATTGCTAAGCAAGGCAAACCCGCGCTTCCCTTAGCCGTTAGCAATCTCATTAAAGCTAAGAACGCGGCTCTCCGGAGAGCCAAGAAATATCCCACGCCCGCATATAGAACAGCTGCGAATCAGCTTCAACGTAAAGTTAGGTCTCGCCTCGCGGAACTCCGTGACACTCAGTTTAACGATCTCATGGAAAATGTCTCCCCGTCCCACCAAGCGTATTATCGAATGGCCCGAGCTTTACGCGTAGACACCGCCTCTCACGTTCCTCCTCTCACTCGTCCCGACGGCACCATTGCCTTCGAAGTCGAAGAGAAAGCCGAATGCTGCGCCGACAGCATAGCGGCACAATGTTCGCCCAGCACGCAACCCGCGGATCCCTCCCACATCCAGGCGGTGGAGGACGAAGTTCTCCGCAGAGAATCTCTCCCTATCACCGACAACCCCGTCACAGTCTCTAATGATGAAATCTTGCTTCTCATTAGAAAGCAAAAGTCCAAAAAGGCTCCGGGTGCGGATGGAATTTCCAACCACGCACTTAAGCACCTGCCACAGCAGGTGCTTACCTTGTTAGCTATCATCTTCAATGCCTGCTTCGACCATAGCTACTTTCCAAAAGCCTGGAAAGAAGCGACAGTCATAGGCATTCCCAAGCCGGGTAAACCTCTGAACATCCCGGCTAATCACAGACCCATCAGCCTCCTCAAGGTAATGTCTAAACTTCTCGAAAGAGTCATACTCTCTCGAATGCGGAACCATCTGTTTCCAACGGATGGCGACCCTCTCATTATTCCCCACCAGTTCGGCTTTCGCGCTAAGCACTCCTGCCCTCAGCAAGTCCATCGAATCGTCGAGTACATTCTCGAAGGATTCTATCCGCATCGTAAAAAATCAATCGCGGTTCTCTTTGACGTAGCCAAGGTCTCAAGCACAGCGGTCTCGTTTTTAAACTCTATAAAATAGGCTTACCGGTTCGCCTAGTCAGATTAATCGCGTCGTTTCTTAAAGACCGTACGTTTCAATTCAAACATGAAGGCACGCTCTCCGCGCCTCGTCCCATAAAGGCTGGAGTCCCGCAAGGCTCAGTCCTCGCCCCTCTGCTGTACACCGTGTACACTAACGACATGCCCATCCCGCCGAAAGGCGTCGAACTCGCCCTGTTTGCAGACGATACCGCCCTTTACACTAAAGGTAAAAGGATCCCGTATAACATCACCAGACTCTAAAAGGCCGTAAACGCCCTCGGTGTTTGGTTTCAAAAATGGCGTATCGATGTCAACCCAGAAAAGAGTTCTGCCATTCTATTCGACCACAAACGTCGTAATCGCCGCAACGATCCCCACATTCGAATGTTAGGTATTCCCATCCCCTGGAAGCGCAGTATCAAATACTTAGGCGTCACCTTAGATCAGACGCTTTCTTTTAAGCCACACGTCGATAGAGTAACGAAACTCGCGCGTTTCTACTTAAGCCGCTTAAATAGTATGATAGGTAGAAAAAGTAAAATGTCTTTTAGAAATAAACGTACGCTTTATAAGGTCTGCGTTAGACCCGTCATGTCATATGCTTCGCCAGTCTTTGCCCACGCCAATCCCTCCGTCCTGTATAAGCTGCAGGTAGTTCAAAATCTCTTCTGCCGCAGGGCCACAGACGCACCTGGGTATGTGCGCAACGCGGACCTGCACAGAGATCTTGAACTACCTACAGTGCAACAGCACCTCAAAACACTCTCAGAATCGTTCTTCAAACGCGCCGAATCCCATCCCAATCATCTTGTTCGAGATTCAGTCTCATATACTGCTCCTGTGTTAGATTCAAAATTCAAAGTCGCTAGGCCGAGAAACGCGCACACGGGCGAACCTACGCAGTTAACTTTAGCTCTCGAGGCCCTTCAGGCCGCAAATCCTAATTCTAACGTAAATTCTAATTCTAACGTAAATCCGAATTAATGCAATTTTTATTTTTCATTTTTAATGTTTTTTTTTTTTACTTTTCATTTTTGAGCACCCTCAGTGCTATGTGAATCTCAGCGGGTGACCCCTTAAGGGCCCCCCTGGCGCGGCCTCTTTCTCCAATTGGCCGTCGCTCAGATGAAGGCTGAGTGGCAAAAATGCACGAGCCGACACATAACTCCGATCGTGCGCGCGGAGTATGCGTCAGAGCATTTTTTATGTCCTCCTGCCCTTCCCGTGGAGGGGAACCTAAAAAAAAAAAAAAATTTTTTTTAAATGTCGGAGTACAGTTTGGTTTCTACTTTAAAATTTGTGGAAGAATATTTAAGGGTGTTACCACACCAATCGATCGACCGTCGATCGATCATTGGCATAATAGAACAGTTGACGTCATAGTAGGCGTGATGGCCTAAAATTGTGTGACACCACCCCTGAGTTGGTAAGCCTGCCAACCCGCAGTTGGCGTGATGGCCTACAATTGTCTGACACCAACCCTGAAATGGTAAGTCTGGCGACCCGCAGTAGGCGTGATGGCCTACAATTGTTTGACGCCACTCCTGAGTTGGTAAGTTTGCCAACCCAAAGTAGGCGTGATGGCCTACAATTGTCTGAGGTCACCCCTGAGTTGGTAAGTCTGCCAACCCACAGTAGGCGTGATGGCCTACAATTGTCGGACGCCACCCCTGAGTTGGGAGAGGCTGATATCCCTCCAGTGATTATTAAGGGTACCTAATTAGTAAAGGTACCACACCAATCGATCGTCCGTCGATCGACGTCAACCCGTCGACGTAAAAAATTTAGAAAAATACATAATCTTGCAAAGATTTTAATTTCCAAATCAAATTCTTCTCTGAATGTCCAAAATCACGTTTACCACATATCTAAGTACAGAATTGACGAATTCCTTGACATTCATCACTGCTCATCTTCATTGAACTTATGAACTCAACTACTTAATCCGTTTGGACACAAAAGTGACATGTAGTAACTTAAAATTTAGTTACCAACTTAACTACTTATTACATGTAAACCGTGCATAAGTGCGCCCGTAATTTATATTTCTTTCACGTTGCGTAAAGAATGGTTTGTAATGAGTCAAAGGCCACATAACTTTATTACTCCCTGCTACTGCATGGAAGTATGGATAGAACTCACAATTTTGAATTTCACAATTATATTTACTAGCAATCTTCTATACATTACAGTTTGTAGTAATATGGTTTCTAATAAGCATGTTAATTTGTTCTTGATAGCCTTTTATGAAGAAATTACTAGCAATTAGGCTGACACCAAAAGTTATTTACGCGTTGCGCAAAGATCCATAGTTGCTGTGTCCAGTACATTTATCCACATAGATAAGCCAGTTGCTTGCTTCCTACACGGCCCACCACAAAATACGTTAGTTTGCGCAGTGCAATTGTTTGAAAAGTTCATGTTGCTCGGGTCTTCATCTGACATATTGAGATTCTAGTGATCTAGACCAAAAATACTTTTTCAAAGTGGCTACAACTGGACACAAGTAGTGTCTACGTGTGCGTGGGGACTGATTAATTCCATATTAATACATAAAGATGCTTGTTTGTTATTTCCGACACAAAAAACAAAGACTTTCACGGTTGCGTAGCGCCTTACTATCAGTAGCCGTTTGATTACTTTGTCATTAACACCAGCGGGTCTAACATGAAGCTCTAGACACGACAGCCAATTTGACAACCAAATGAAGACATCTTTCTACAACCACACCTAACTTGTTATCACCAAGCCAACTAGACGACTGTTAAACGTGGCGTCGTATATTTCGGATATAAACAACAGTGCTATTATTATTTATTTTGGTATTTAAAGCCAGAATTTACTTATCTGTTTGAATTACTAAAGTATTGAGCACATAAGTATTTGGTTCCAGTCTATTTTGCTTAAGTATTTGTGGAATTAAAGGATATACCCGTTCATCTAGCGTGCTTGGTCGTTTAGAACCGCTTTCGAAGAAAATACATAGCGAGGAATGCTCATGTTCTACCTACAGGTGAATTAATTAATTTATTGTATTACTAAGTTGACACCTTTGTGCTATATAAAGGACCTTATCATTTTTAATATTTATTTATCACAACTTTACTTTGAAGCTAACCATGAAAACTTAAAAAGAAAGTCTTAATCTAGCTAAAAAGCGCGGTTACCAGTTCGCAAAATGCTGTCTAGGTCACCTCGAGTTTATTTCTCTATTGATTGTAAAGTAAAATATATACAAAATGACAGACATTCTAAAACACTGCACTCTAGTAATTTGAATTTTTCACCTCCTGATCACAGTTAGATCGGCTTTAAAATGAATTTCAATAATTTGGTCACTATTCTCAAGCTTTTAAGCGACCTATCGAACATTTAAAATTTTTTATAACTTGTGGAAGTGCATTTCAATTCCTTACGCAATTTCTTACGAAATTTAGTTGCTCTGGTTAGTTGTAAACTCAGTGAAGAAAAATTCCTAGAATGTTGCTTTTTAAAAGTAATTGATAATTAAAGTGCAAGGGAACACAATTGTAAAATTTTGTTGGTTTTAAAATCTTTACTTTAAAACCTTAAAAAAAGCTTAACATAAAAATCGTCATACGTACAAAATAAATAAAACAATACATTATTTTCACGATTAACCTCAATTATTCCATACATAGCGTTAACAATGTTATAATATAAAAATCTAATGGTTCTTGTTTGTCAATGTCTGCGTTGGGTGGTCTACACTACGGCAAAACAATGGCTACCTACTTAAGGTCACGTGATCAAGATGCGGAACTCTTTACGAATACTTAGAGTGTAGAACACGTACTTCAGATACAGTGTAAAGGGTACTCTTTTCTTGTCTTGTAGGAAGAAAGACTTGAGCGGATATGTTATTTGCTTCTCGTACATATGTAGGAACATGTAGTTATGATGGCGGTTCCTGGTGAGGATAAAGTGTTTCCTAAGCTTGTACTTTATCAACTACTATTAAGAAATCGACCAAGTGCTTACTTGCACACGCACAGATGATGCTGTACTGTCATGGGGCTACCTTATAAAGTATTCATTCAAACTCATATTATTATTTGTTGTTATAGGGACACTTGTTGTCCTGGTATACTATAGAGTCAAATCGTCGTCAATTTGTATACCTTCTACCCCAAGTATTTTATAAAAGATTTTTTATAAAAGAGTGTCTAGAGGTTTTTTCTCGCCGGCTTTTTTACCCATAATACATTTTAAAACCCGAATTTAAGTTGTATTTACGTAATCTCGCTGGAGATGAAGAGAAAGAAGATTTTTAACTAGTGTAAAAATTTTAACTACGATGAAATTAAATATTTTGAATTTGGAATATATTTAATATAATTACACTCTCTGAAAATTTTGTCTGGTAAAGTCTCTCTAAGGGTTAAGTTCGGAAATACATTTTTAACCATAATATACAATTGATGACAGTTATACACAGATTGACATGATAGAAAGTTGCAAGTTGTTAGCAAATTCAATACACTGAATATTATATATTATTCTATTTCAACTCAGAGCTAATCTTAGGAGTCTGTAGTAGGAAACAGAAACGGTAAATAACATCTAGGTACGCTAAATTATTAATAAAATAGAAAGTTAAAAACGATAGGTAAAGCGTGAACTACATACGCACGCTTGATATAGAAGTTTAATTAGTGACTTTTAATTTTAATTCTTTAGAATTATCCTAATCCTGAAGGTTATACGACTTTTGAAAACCACTCACACTTTACTTTTACATTTAAAGCAATTTAGTGGCAACATTTTTCTTCTATAGCATAAGGCCCAACTAATCAAAAATTACTAATTTGAATGCAAAATCATTTTATTCATTTATATATATGATACTTGGACATCTTTAAATTCAATCAGCTCAATCATATCAAGCGGTGTACAAATGTAATAAATATATAAAATGACTATTTACCATCTTTATGTTATTTATTTCATTAATAAAATTGTCGATCGAATGAATTTACACACAGAATGAAACAATGAATAAAAAATTAACTGATGTATCTTTAAATAATGTATCAATAGTTCTTTCTACACCCAATTACTGCAACAAAACAGACATTTGAATTGAAACCAACACAATGCCAACGACGCAGTCATAAACATTATTCTGACATTACTGTTGGTTATTATTTAAGTCTGATGAAATATTGAACTGCGGAACAAAATTTTCCCGAGCTGTCATCTGTTAACTGCATCTATACAACTGGAACAGCTTAAATGTAGTGTATCAAACAAAGCGTCTTTATATTCTGTGGTACAAGTCGAAAGTTTAAAGCGTCTGTTGAAGTTTAAAAGACATTTTTTTACTCCGTTTGATACACAGACATTAATTATATTAAAATAATAAATCTCTTTGTATAAACAATAGGTCTCTAGATGTACTGTTTTGAAATGTAACACAGTACCTACCTATTTTATTTGTTTTATTTTTATGAAACGCACTTGGGTAACTGAACGAAGCCGTGGCAAAACATGAATAAGATATATTTGAAAGACAATATGACAATTTATAATTTACAAAATGACCGAAAATATACGCTTGCGATCGTAAATTTTCGGCGTTTAAAGAAAGGCGAATACAAATATGGCGTTTATGAGTAGCTTATTATTTTATTCTGCCCAAGAAGGCCCAATGGAAATTCTTCTCCTTGAGATATATATTACTACCTTTTCATTTTACATTCTAATTTTTGTCCACTATAATTAAAATCGACACCGCTTTCGCATTGCACTACTCAACCCTTTGATTGCTGCCACAGATTTCAATCACTGCTTTATAAAACTAATTGTGCACTTGCGTAACATCATATCACATGTGGGTATCTCTATTACCATGACAGGGTTAAGGAAATTTTAGATATTCTCTTTAGTTGAAGAACTTACAGATGATCTATTGTTCTTTCAACAATTGTTAGGGTCATTGCTCCTTGTGTTTTACAAATTAACTTTTGTAAATAAAATTTAATTAAGGTTTATCTACGTAATTACAATTTACGTAAGGATTAAGATGATAAGGATTAAGGAAGATGTTTCTATACAAGTAGTTTTTTTCTTTAACCAGGCACACTCAAGAAGCTAAGGTAAAAATCACTTGCACGTCGTTCGGACTTTCGTAGGCGCCCCGCATACTTAGGGGCGACAACACTGCAAGGAATTGGGTTGCGAATTCATATTGACTAGGGAAGCTCAGACTTCCGCCGAGTTCCCTGATAGCCCAGTGCCCTCTATACGATTGAATGAAAGGCGATGCAAATAAACTAAGTAAGATTACATTCATTTATTTGGAGTTCTTAGTTTTACAATACATATTTCAACTCATATTTCAGATCGTCTTTGGGACAATTTTTAACTAACTAAATATTAAGTCTGATTTGAAATTCTTCAATAAACTATAGCGTCAAAGTATTATTAAATAAGTTCGCGCGCTAGTCAATTGTTCCGAGAATGAAACGGTATTTACTGTAGAGAAAGTGTTTTATTTACGTGGGAAGATAGCTACAAAACATCGAGAACTATAAAAATGACATTTATTACTCTATCGGATAAGTATGTATGATGATGCATAAAATTTACGGAATCCCGTGTATTATGAATAATAGGTATAGATTTAACATTTTTATTTATTTAATTCGATGAATTGTTTATTATTATTAATGTCGTATGCTCCAATGTATTTTAAAGATGCACTTTGGAACGTCAGAATTCCAAACTAAAAACTTCATCTTTTAAAAGTATGCTAAAGGTATACTGTGTGGAAATATAGCCCATAGAGGAAAAAGGTTTATATGGCGCGGAATGATTCACTCGACTTACTCGACTCTGTTGTCTCTCGTCATCCATAGGGAGACTTGCCGAGCTAACAGATGCAGATAGGAATAATTTGTACATTTGTTGTGGACATACATTTATTTTGTAAAGGAAACATGCAGTACTGGTACTAGATATTATTATAACTCTAACCAACACAATAGAAGGACTGTGTTTAGATAAAAAAAACGCTATTGATTTCTGCTTTCGTTAGATTTTTGTAGACCCCTGATTATAATATGTGATTTTTTAAGAAAATGGAAGAACATTTGTTCCTGAATCAGGGATGGCCATGTTTTTCAAGTTTGTATATCAGGTTGACATTGACTTTGACAAGCTAGTGACAACTGATGTTTATTTCTTTGTTTGATTGTGGATTGGTTTTCTTTGTTTATTTGTAGAAATTATATCACAAAATAACTTTGATTTAATAACATTTCAAAACTACATATTTTATCGACTATTTTCATAGATTAATAATAGCAACTTAAAGTTTTATGAAAGGTACTCCATGTGGCAAACCTGACATTGTCATTGACAGGTCTTGATATATGTCAGCAACTTTAGTGTTGCTGTAATGAAATAAACGAAAACATTTAATTATTTTTTATAAAAACAGGGGTCAAAGAAATAATAACAGTTAAACAATCTTAATATGAATAATTTATCTTTAATTCCATGTTTCCCAGGTATTGGTTAGAGTTGAATAAAGGTCATTACCAGCATGTTCGCGAAGCCATATGTCTCCTTTATTTTGAAAAAAGTTAACTCGTGAAGTTTCTTTCCAGTTCTTCTTCACAAAGGTTTTTCCAAACTGGTGGTAGACTCATGCTTCATTTAACGTCGATAAGAGCTAGTAATAGTCAATGTTGAGAAATCAATAAGAATTTGAATTTGAATTTTATGTCTGCTTTTTCAAACAAAAGCTAGGCCTTTAGCTAGCTTTTAGAATAGAAACTTCTGGCATAGTAATTTTTCATCTTCATCGTCTTTGTCACTTGTTACAAGTTGCGATGGAAGGCAAACAACTATGCAATACTCAATAAAAATGTAAATTAATTTTTATTTTCTTTTCTTTATAAAATATTTTTTTGTAAACTAAAACCAACTACCTATATTTTTTTATTTATGTTTTCTTTAATGTATTATTTTAAGCTGTATCTAATATGAAAATACCCCAGTTTATTTGATATATCATAATGTCTCTCATATTATATCATAATTTCTAATAGTTATATAATGGGCAGCACTAAAATTCCTTGCTTTGATAATATCGATATCAAACTCAAATTCAGTTATTTTCATAGGTGATCGAATTCCATTATTCCAGACACACCTAATGACTGGAACTTATCAATGATCCTACATTTGTTGGCCGGAATTCGCTCATTAGTGTGCGTGCTCACGCGCCGGTCAAACCTCGATAGGCCATGGCATTCAGATACACAATTTAGAATAAACATATCTTCAATAGTAGAGTTCAATGTTCGGTCATTCAGAATTTTAGACATATTTTTGTGGAGTTTCTTTTGAACTATAGGGAATATATTATCTAAATCATCAATCTTTACTGGTTACTACAGCGGAGCGCTCGTATATATCATTCGCTTTGATTTCGTATACATCAAAAGGTTTACCTATAAAAAATTGGTCTTGATTCGAAAAAATACATTGATAATTTCAATAATTGAAACAGTATAATTACAGTGCAACTAGTTGTACGTGCAGTCAATTCCTTCTTTAATTACATTTCTTTTTAAAATTTGGAAGGCACATGAATCGTTTACTTACGATTTTGTCCACTGAACTGATAACTTGTTAAATTACATACAAGACTGTAAAATATTTGGTATTTCAAAATAAAGACTAAATAGAAAGAATAAGTTAAATCTATTGTTTAGTTACCGGAAAAAAAAGTAAATTAAGGAAAAGAAAAAAAGTAAATTAAGGAAAAAAAAAAATTGCTATCAATATATTTGTTTATTTGAAATACTATCTTCAACTTAATTTATTTAAATGGTATTAGAGTATTAAAAAAGTATGTTTGCTATATTGCATGTAAGCCAGATCTCGTCTAACCCTTCCATTTTGATCGCCATAATAACCATGTTTACGTGGTTGTGTTCCGGACAAAGGGATGGAACAGCCAGTGAATTACTTTGAAGCCATGGAATTACTGGAACAAAGGCAATTTCATCAAGCCTACGGTAAGCAACGCATCATTAGTTGAAATGAGAATCACAATCACTATTAACAAATAAAGCATCTACCACTAATGATGTCCATGGGTGCGGAGGCCACTGACCATCAGGAGGGACGCGTGCTCGTTTGCCGGCGATGAAGAAATAAAAAAACAGTTGAAGGATTCGATGTTTTGCATATATGCATTATGTGTATATTTGTAAATATATATATATGTAATAAAAAAGAAGTTGAAGGATTCGAAATTTTGCATATATGCATTACGCATATATAAAAAATATATAGCACCTGTGCTCATAATAAATAATAATAGTTCATTTATTTTAACAAAGGTAATACATATTATGATAGTTTTGGAGTGTTCCCAGAAAGCAATTCAGAGAATACTTGGGTTGTGAATGAACCATTATAGATATATCTGTCCTTATATATCTATACGTATTCTTATAAATTTATGCTCATTAATTTATTTTTATACAAAAGGAAAACAAGAATTGTAAATTTAAGTGTAAGGGAAGTGTGTAAACGTGGGTGTGTGTGTGAGTGTGTGTGTGTTTGAGTGTGTGTGAGCGTGTGTGTGTTTGTGTGTGTGTGAGTGTGTGTGTGTTTGAGTGTGTGTGAGCGTGTGTGTGTTTGTGTGTGTGTGAGTGTGTGTATGTGAGAGTGTGTCAGTGAGAAGATGAGTGTTTGTGACTGACACTAGTATTAAGAAATTATTTTTTTGTACATATGAGCAGATATTTAACATAATTAAAAGTTATGTGTTATGTTAGTCTAATTAGTATTTTTTCAGTCTCTTCGTAGGATAGTTTTTCTAGCCATTTAGTTAAATTAAGCTTATATAAATATGATGTCAAAGGGTTTATTTTAATGATGAAGTTTATTTTATAGTTTGATTGATTTATGAAAATTATGAGTTAGATTTAAAATATAAAGTTTGCCTACGGAGTCTATATTGGACTTTGGTTTCTATATTTGTTCAAAAACTGTAATAAAATACGCAAAAAATGTTGACCGGTTTTATTAATTGTCGAATTTTAATAAGACAAATATTAACTGGAAAAATACAAATGTTTTTTATCGGAAACTAGAAATTTATTCCTTAAAAATTAAAAATACAAGACGTTGCGTCAACCGATAAGACAAACGCCTTCGATAAAATTTTCGTTGGAAATAAAATAATCAATTCGTTAAACCCCAGAATTTAGTCACAACAAGCACAAAAAGTGTCATAAATAACTAGACTAGCTAGAAAAATTTATTTTAATTATACATTGCAGCTGCCACTATGCAAGATCCATAATAGATATCTTTGAATTTGAAAAATGTTCTTCCAACTATTTATCCTAATTATTTAGACGTAAAAAGTGACATTTTAAGTGTAAAATTCTACGTTCGAAAATTGTACTATATTTTTATAGAGTTTTCGTTAAAATTGAAAAAATCGAAGTAGTATTTTTGGTAAACATTGCAGTCTATGGTATGATCCCCCTTTGGCCTTTTTAAAACCATTAACCGTAACAAAAGTCCGAGGTCAAAAGCTCCAGATTTGATTCAATATATTTATCACCTTTTATTGCTGTTAGATAAAATTTTAGCAGAATCGCAAGTTATAACTTAAAATCTTTTGAGTATCCCAAGCCAGAGTATTCCAAAAAATCCAGACACTAAACTTCTAAGAAAATTCTATTTTCTCAAGCTAAAGTCCAATCTCTGACATAGGCACAGAACCCTACTGTCGTTTGTAGTCGGCACGCTTTGTGCGTCAAATTAGTGGGAGTTGCACAAAGAGCATCGTTTGCAGCTCGTTTGAATGCATTCTGTGTCAAGCTAGGACGTCCGTACTTGTGCAAATTACGGGTTTTAATACTATGTTTCGAAAACCAAAATTTTTAAGGCTTTTGAACGTGAGTTTTTAAGTTAGATTAAGAGTTAGAAGTTAAGCTGTCTACGTAATCGATTATAATATTTTTATTGCATCGTTCTGATCAGATTCAAATAGTCAATTTTAAACTAACAAACTTTCCTTTCCATAACATTACAAAGCTTTTGAATGGAATTCGTGTTTAAAGAAAGATAAATTGAAATTAACTTAACTGAATTATGTATTAAAATGAATCCAAGTTATGTAATTTCATACATGAAGCTAATTAAAACAAAAGTGGATCAGTTAAATAGCCTACAATATATTCGTCATTTTAGTTAAAAGCCTAGGTCCTCTACATAAAATTGTACACTAAGGCGTGACATGTTATAATTCTATTTCTTTTTGTTTTAGAAAATAATGGAACTGTGATGACCCAAGCTCGCGAAGCCCTCAGCATCATGGACGGTAATCCTCCCACCGTCTTCTCTACGAAGACCAAGCGAGGCCTCTACCTGTCCAAGAGCCTTGCTTTCGTCATCCTGGTGATCTTTGGTCTGGCCCTTATCGCCACCTCTTTTATCGTCTACAACTTCGCCGCCTGCCCCCAAACAGACCAATTAGCTAACGTTACGAAATATGAACTAGGACACTGTGACCAATCAAAACTTTCAGTCCTACCCATCCCCACAGAACACAGTAAATCAGTGCTCCCCATAGAAACTACTCTCAAACCTTTAGAAGAAGAAAAACCGGCGGTACAAGATGTCAGGTTGCCGTCGTATGCTAGACCAGTGCGGTATTACATTAAATTAACCCCGTTCATATTCGAAGGAAATTTTACGTTTAGTGGTGAAATTAGTATAGTTATTAATGTAAAAAAAGACACAAATCAGTTGACATTCCATGGTGTAGAGTTGACGTTTAATGATATTAAGCTGTTTAATGCCTCTCAGTCTCCCGTACTGATAGTAAAGAGGACGGAAGATGTTGCGAGGCAGTTTCATATCATCACAGTGGTCGAGAAGCTGAAGGCGGGGCATCAGTACGTACTGAACATCACGTACGTTGGCATCTTGAACGATAATCTGCATGGATTCTATAGAAGTTCCTATGAAGAACATGGAGAAAAAAGGTATTTATCACTGTCATATTACATAGCGACTATTGAGTACATTTGTATGATAACTATCAACTTTCTTAACAGTATCATGTCAATAAATTCAAAATTCAAAATATTGTATTTCATCATTTTGAATTTTAGACGTCGGTTAGCTTAGTGGTTAGTGGCCCTGTCTCATTTGGCGGAGGTCCCGGGTTCGAGTCCTAGCCGGGGCATTAATTTGTCTGATGAACATAGATGTTTGTTTTCGGGTCATAGTTGATGATATTTATATACCTCTGTTTATTATGGGTTCCCCCCAGTTCGGTGTATCCATAACACAAGCACTGCTTCCTTTGGGACCATGCAGTTGGTGTGTTTGTGTTTGAGTTGGATTTATTACTATTATTATCACAGGAAAAAAAATTTATCCTTGTCTTGTTTGTCTTCTTGTTCATCAAGTTTGCGTAAACACAACTTAACTTCTGCCTTTAAAGTTATTATATGAGTAGACAGAGAGGAGAAGAAGCCGGTGGAAAAAAAGCTCTCGGCACTCTTTTATAAAATACTTGGGATACAAGTTATACAATTTGGCGACGACATGAAATAAACACACATGCCAGCTCTAATTGTGCGTGCTAATGAAATGCCGCTGCCAAGCTGTTTACATTGTTTGTGTATTATTTTTCACAAACGGATACAGAAATAGCCTGTGGGCATTTCAATCCAGTAGACAAAAAAAAGTTGTCTACATGTATATTTAGTTGAATAGTTAAGTTGTTCGTATATGTATATTAAGTTATATTATTCCACATTACGTTACCTCGCTTAAGTTTTATAACAATGCTGTGTGTACCTGTAATAGGCTTCTACATAAGAATAATACAGTATGTACATGACCAATGTTATCCAATAATATGTATAATGCTGTTGGTATACATTTTAACTAAATAAATAAATAAATCTAACGACCTTTTACACATTACATGTATACGTATGACATACATTACACCTTCCAAGTAAAATAGGTTTTTCAATGACCTTTAACTGTTTGTAAGTAGCATATTGTAAACTATTATATAGCTATTTCAGTTATTGCGTTTATCATCTCCGTTAAAGTATCCCAGATAAATGCCTTAGGGTTCAATTAATTACACTTAACGCCTAGGAACTAGCACCTCAATTTTAATACCATTTCTCGCTGTCAGGTCGTTTTCACGTTACCAATTAACTTATATAAAAAAATAATTATTCACAACTGAAGCCAAGTTAATAGTGACATATTTTTGAGGTACAAACAAAAATATAACTAAAAACCATGAAAAACGATTAAAAATAAAAAAATTAAAAATTAAAATCATAAAAACAACACTTGGTGCAGATCTTTGCTCTTCGGAATCGAACCGACAGTGCTCAGAGTCAATCAGAGTTGCTTAATTGTTGTGCATCACCACAACAGTTGTCCAAAACGTAAAATATAAAAAAGTGATTAATCTATTCATTCAATGCTTCATGAGTTCTAACTTTTAAAGTTTGATTCGAACAAGTTGCGGCAAAAAACTTAATGTATTTTTCTTAAATAATAATAAAAATAATAAAAAGTTTATTTTTACACCAATAAGAAAGTAACAAAATTACGATCATCCATCCATCCATTATTAATTAAAACTAATTTCTTAAATCTTAAAGTTTGCGGACAATTCAAACAGAAGTTTTATTCTACATATTTCGACCCTGAAAACGATCAATTCTTCAGTTGTTGTTTCATTTAAACAGTAAATCATATTTTGCGTTTACACTATTCTCAGTTTAGAGATCGTATGTTTATCTTGGTTTAATTTATGAGTTTCAATGGTTTATTCTCGTTTTATTCGTGTTTTGAAAAACTGAGGTAACGTTCTATATATTTTGAACGTAATAACACTCTTACCATGTTCCTGTCGTACTTGAACCATCTTACAAATGTACGTGGTACACGGTAATCCAGCGGATCATTTCACTCTTGCCTTGATCAACCTCTGACACCAGAGGTTGTCACTCCTTGACACGATAAGAAGTTCTCAGTCTGAAAGTTGAACGTCATGACTGTTGAGTAGGGGGGTTATAAACACGGTATCATGGACATATAACATAAAATCAATAAAAGTACACCCATTAAAAATATACTATAAATAACATATATGCCCAAATACTAAATGGTTTGAGGACTGGAACAGCTCGCGTCCGCATGGCACGCCCTCGATGCCTGGTACGTGGTCCCTGGGTGGTGCTAAACGAGCAGTATCTTCTGGTGGTAGGCTTCGGCCGTGGCTTGTCACCACCAACTAAACAAAGCCATGCCGCCAAGTGACATGGTCACGTTTCGGCATGATGTTTAGTGTAGCTATCGAGGAGGGTAGGTCTGAGTAATCGTGCTGCGTCAGAGAACTGTCTTCAACTCGTAATTTATTGACTCGCCGGGTAACTGGTTTTGGAGGGTAGCGGGATCCGAAGAAACGGTGCACCGCTGGCCGACCGCAGGTAGTAGGGGGCCCAAGTAGTGTGCTAGCCACAAGAGGCCTCACCTACTCTTCTTAACGGAGACGGAGTAATCCGTCAGACTCGGCATACCTTTGTTACCCAGGGTACATCCTGGAGTCCAATTTCCGCCCGAACGCCTGGGTGTGCAGGTACGCCAGTGACGAGATCTGTTGTCAGCGTCTCCGTTACTTGGAAGATCCGAAATTTTCCGTTATGTGGGGTCACATTGATACCGGCCTTGACCAATTGGTCTACGCCAGTATACACTGGTCACATAGCGGAGATCGGAAGACAACGAGGCTCATGGAGTATCTCAGCGTTAGCAGATAAGGTTCGGCAACGTTTTCCCTCAGTGCAGTTGGTGTTCCTGGGGGATTTTAACGCTCATCACGGGCAATGGCTATACCCGTATCAGGACACTGACCACGCTGGAAGAGAGGCTTTTAAGTTTTCCGTGACTCAAGGCCTCTCACAGCTTGTGCACGAGCCCACGCGCATCCCCGACGTTGCCGGCCACACTGCATATTGCTTAGACCTTCTGCTGACAACTGATCCTGACAGGTGCTCGGTGTCCGTAACTGCACCTCTAGGGATATCCGACCACTGCGTGGTGAAATCTGTGTCGCAGTACTCGCCGCCTGACACCAGCCCAAAAGGCGCTAGGCGAGTATGGCAATAAAAGTCAGCAGATTGGGATGAGATGCGGCACTTTTTCGCGTCTTATCCTTGGCGGCAGACTTGTTTTACATCAACCGATCCATCGTGCTGCGCTGATGCTGTATCAAGTGTGATAGGCCAAGCAATGGAGTATTTCATCCCTTACGCTGACCTATCCCTGGAAACCAAAGGTCGCCCATGGTTTAATGCTGCTTGCCTCACAGCTGAAAAGCCTTGTACGCAAGAAGCGTACAAAGCCTGGGCTGTCGCTCGCAGAAGCAAAGCCATGGATTCGCATGAACTAAAGAAAAATACAATGCTACCGCCAAGTCTTGCAAAAAGGTGATCAGAAAAGCTCGCTTTGACCACATTGGCCACATCGGAGACAAGATAGCGTCATATCCTTCAGGAAGCAAAGCTTTCTGGTCTTTGGCCAAGTCGGTTGAGTCGAACTTCTGTCTTTGTCTTTGCTAATCTTTTTGCAGACTATTCACGTCTAAATAGTCAAGGTAAAGTCCCACCCCAGTTACCTCAGTTTGGACCCAAAATAGGTATCGTTCATATTCGCCAAAAGGAGGTTCTTAAATGCTTGCAGAATTTAGACGTGAACAAGGCCAGCGGCCCGATAGCATACCAGCAGTTGTGTTAAAGCACTGCGCAGCCGAGTTGTCTCCCATACTAACGCGCCTGTATCGACTCTCTTTGGAATCCGGAAAGGTCCCTAAATCCTGGAAGTTGGCTAACGTGCAACCAGTACCAAAGAAGGGAGGCCGTGCAGATCCCATCAACTATCGACTTATTGCAATCACCTCCATACTTTGCAAAGTTATGGAGCGTGTATTGAACAATCGTCTCCTGGCATACCTTGAGTCCAACGAGCTCCTTAGTGATAACCAATATGGTTTTCGCAGTGGACGCTCGACTGGAGATCTTCTTGTGTATGCCACTCACTTATGGAGCGAAGCCTTGGAAGGCCACGGTGAAGCTATAGCTGTATTCTTAGACATTTCGAAGGCTTTTGATAGGGACTGGCATGATGGTCTCTTGAGTAAGCTTCCAGCATACGGAATACCTAAAGGGCTCTGCGACTGGATATCAGATTTTCCAAGGGAACGGTCAATTCGAGTAGTCTTAGACGGCTGCTCTTCTGACCTAATTGTCAATTAATGCCGGGGTACCTCAGGGATCTGTTCTCTCTGCAACGTTATTCTTGCTGCACATTAACGACCTGCTAACCCCAGGCATTATTGGTTACGCTGATGACAGCACCGTTGTAGAGAGATACATGCCCAATGCGCGAGCGAGCCCTCAAGAATTTCGGGCTTTGAGATAGTCCATGATTGAGTGGGTGGATTTTGCCTTAAAGAAAGTGTCCGATTGGGGTGAGTCCAACTTGGTCAAATTTAACTCGTCGAAAACACCGACGTGTTTATACTCTGCGAAAAAGAGCAGTTTCGACCTAACGCCCACTTTCCAAAATGTTTTTGTACCCTTAACCAACCACCTAGGGCTTCTGGGCGTAACGATATCGTCCCAACTAAACTTCGGGCAACAAATTGTGTCCATGGCTCAAACTGTTTCAAAGAAGTTAGGAATCATCTCGAAGGTCCGACGGTACTTCAGCCCTGAACAGTTACTTAATTTGTATACAGCTCAAGTTCGATCTTGTATGGAGTACTGTAGCCACCTTTGGGATGGTACTGCATAGTACCAACTAGAAGCGATAGACGCAGTTGACCGAAGAGCCCGAAAAATTATTAACAACTTTGACCTCACCACCAAAAAACTGCAAAGCCTCGAAAAAAGTCGGAAAGTTGCCAGTTTAGCAGTCTTCTACAGATTACATTTTGGAGAGTGCGCGAATGCTTTTTTTGATCAGGTCGAACCCACACCCTTCTTGCATCGGAGTACTAGACGCAGACAGACCTTCCATATTTTCATGTTAAACATCCCAAGAAGTCGAACCAAACGCTTCGATAGTTCCTTTTTGGTGCGGTTCGCCAAGGTGGGAATAGAAATAGTCCTAGTTCTTTCAAGCGTCGAGTGAATAGGTACCTCGTGGGTACCTTCGTCTTCATCGTCACTTTCCATCAGGTGAGATAGAGAACAAAGGTCTAATCCTTCTTCAATAAAAAAAAAACTACACTAAAGTTCATACTACGAATATTTGAGATGTCGGTGCAGCGAAACTATAAGTACATACCAAGTGACGGAATAATTTATAAGTGGTGTATATACTCGTGGAATAAAAATATTATGACATATAGAGCTTTTATTTACGTCAACAAGAACAAGAATTTAGTCTATGTTGAACAAAGATCTATCATTGCCATCACGTAGGCCTTCTTCTATCTTCATCATCAAAGCCTTCACACGGAATGACATTTGGCTTCTATAATTTGTGTAGAACATCATTATTTACATGTTTTGATTATTAACAAAGTTTAATTAGAAAATACTTAAGTTTCTTATGACATTTGTTATATCTCAAAAACTAATGAAAGTAATGAACCAGTCAGATAATAAATAGTCCATGATAAACTAGGAAGAAACCAATCTATCAATATCATTTACTGTGTCTTAAAGCCCCTTATTTTCAAGATATTACTTAACACCAACATGATCATAACCTTGAAAGCTTCCGGCCTTAATACTACATTATCGCTAATATCAGCGCAATTCGCAGATCCCAAATAATTTGTATTCTTCCCAACACCATCGCACGTGTCTCACAAAAATACAACTCCCGGTATTTATTGCTCTTGCTTATTTGACGGCTCGCCTGAGCCGAATGTAATCATTGTCTTTGCAATAACAAGTGGTTAACGTATTTTCGCTATTTGGCAATGAGTGCCCTTAAGAAAGATTATTTATTTTATTTAAATATTTATTATTTTTCAAGGGTGACTTTTAAACTGGTTGAAAAATTATTCGTTTCCTACAGTACCCCTAATAATAGTAATAATAAATCCCCAGAAAATCACGCCAACTGTGTGGCACAAAATAATCGGAGCTTGTGTTATGGATAACCACACAGGGAACTGAGGGGAGGAAGCCCAGATTAAACATACATATATAAATATTAACAACCATGACCCGAGAACAAACATCTGTGTTCATCACACAAATGAATATCCAGACCAGGGCACGAACCTGGGACCTCCAGCGCATGATGTTGTACGATATTCGGCCGTCACTTATAGATAAGTCTATTAAGATACAAATGTATTAAGTGTGTATGAAGATACAAATATCTAGTTGGATTAGGTCGTTACATATTTTATGCACACCTTTAAGAGTTCGTCCTAGTTTTTCTTTAAACATAACTTTTTAAAGTTAATAATGTATAAGTTCGTTATGAATACAATAGGATACTAAACTTTTGTATAATACAGCATGTCCGGATGTAATCAAAATAGGGATCTTTGAAATGTTACAGATGGTAAGATCATCAAATCGTATCATGACATACATATCCTCCTTTTTGATCTAATATCTGCTCGAAATCGCAATTATTGGTCTATTTTTTATAATATGACTAGCAGCTGGCCAAGTTTATTTATGGTATAGATATAATGTTTTCGTAGCCATGTGTGTTCTAAAAGCTATTTCAGAAAATTGGATTATCTAATCTAATACATACATTCATCGCCATAACAGAATACTTCTATTAAGATTGTAAAACGTTAGCTCTTTGAGATAAAAATTTAACAGCTACTTTGCAAGGAAAATAAATTTATGAATCAGATGCGATCTTAACTATAATTTAATAAATATGTGAATCTGTTTGTTATTGTTTTACCATCTTAACTATTTAAACGATTTTTTGAGGTTTTGATACATGATTACAAAAAGGGCAAAGGTTACGCTTCATTCAGATAAAACTTAAAAAGGTCTATATCGGGATTGTTCAATTTGGTGTTTCTAATACTTGAATTTAAATATTTTTTTACTCCTTCCATTATTGAGAAACTGCCTAAGCTATAATGTACAAAGGTTTGTCTCAGATTTATCTCAGCTAAGCGATCAAATAAAAAGCGACCTTGTCTTCTTTATATTATAATATTTGACAAGATTGGTGTCACGTATTTTGAGATTATGTATTATATCGAGTACAAAACAAAGTCGCTTTTTATTTGACCGCTTAGCTGAGATAAATCTAACTAAGCTTTATAGATTTCAACCTCAATGTGTGTTGAGCGCCTTCTGGTATTTTCTGCCATATTCTATGTATTATTTCTATTAACAGCAAATAATTACTATTTAAGATGTTGCTCCATTATTTAGTGACATCATAAAACCACTATATACCTCTTTCTATTTTCCGCCAAAGAAAATAATTTACGATGATTTTATTGGCAACTTTTGTTCAAAAGAAAATACAACCATAACCAATCACTTTGAGGAAAGGTTGGCCATCAACGTGTTAATGCCTACTTATAATTTCAGTACTATGAATTACATTTTAGTAATACAATAAAATTTTCAATAAACAAGTTTTTTTTCGTATGTGCATGTCACAAAGTTTTGGCACCGATATCTTTGTTTCACAGGGGCACTTATTATGTTGTTAAAGGTTTCTATTATTGATTTGTTAAACATTAAACAAGGTTTCTTATCGTTTTTTCTTTTTTTAATTCTTCTTTTTATAAAGTAATTGTCTTTTTTTTGTCTTTGCTATTTATTTCTTGTGTAAGTCTGATTAAGGTTAATATAAAAATTGTAAGTCCATAAATGGCCGTCAGTATTTTCACAATTGTTATTCTACTTATGTCTAAGGATTTTGTAATAAATAAATAAATAAATAAATAAATTAGTAAATTATTTTGATGTTTCTAAGATAAGAATAACATAAGTTAATCTCATTGTTTTGATGTGAACTTAATAACCACATTCAGTCATATATCAGTGTTTTGATGGAGATATATATATATATATATATACACTAACTTCTTCTTTTTCTTCAAATAGATAGACAATAAGGCCCTTTAGGATCGTCGCACCGCCGCCGGGTTGTTTTCCGGCGATCTTGACCAAAGTTTTAGGTCTTTGTCATTTGTATAATAATAATTCTTCTCTTCTACTCCCACAGATGGGTAGCTGTAACTCAGTTCCAAGCGACGGACGCTCGGCGTGCGTTCCCGTGCTGGGACGAACCAGCGCTCAAGGCCAGGTTTACCATCAGCATCGCCAGGCCGAATAACATGACGTCGGTGTCTAATATGAATGCTATATCAAGGGAAAAACAGTGAGTGTAGACTTGTCATTTATTTATATTTTTTAAGACCCAGAGACCCAACTCATTGATATATTAATATAATTTAAACATTTAACTTGTAAAGCATGAGACAACCAACTTTTTTACACAAATGGAGAAAGGTAGATGAAGTATAATACGTTTAAGGTGTCTATGACATTTAAAGACCATTTAAACAACACAACTATATCTAGGTGGATTACGTATGTTAGTTGTTTTGGCGTAATTGGGTTCATCTGTCGATAAAAATTTATTATTATACACTAAAACGTTTTTTCAAAATCTGACAGCAAAGTTGGAAACGGCACGTTACTAGTTCAAACGCTGCTAAGCCCAAAGAAAAGCTTTCACTCATATGTGAACGCTGACGTGTGATGTGGTTCAAATAGAAACATAATTTTATTTATAGATTCCTTGTACCTCTGTGAATCTGAAAGTACCTCATGTATTTCAGGCGATTTTTTGTGGTTTAGAATTAACGATTTTTTTAACGCATGTTTGCGATTTTCATGCTGAAGCAACTTAAATGATTCGTCTTGAGTGACTTACGTATGTAGCGTAATAAACCACACAACATTCATGCAAATTACTAAAAAAATATTCGTCAGTAAAAATTTCAAATTTGAGATGGACGGATTAATTATCGAAAATTGCACTCAAACATGCAGTATTGGCATTCTATAAACATCGTTTATCATGTTACCAAAAAATATAAAGGAGTTTCATAATAGGCTATTTTACTCTCGATTTAAAGCTCAATTTAAGGTAAAGGAACCCGCTAAGAATAAAATTTGTCAGAAATCATTGCTTTTGCATTTTTATTAATTTGTATGGTCAACATTAGGCAGATATCATCAAGTTGTTTTCAAATAAGTCATTGGAGCTTTGCATTAATCTCCAGTTTTAATACCTAAGTTAGAAGAATAAGTAAGTCCAATAGTTACACAGCTACAAAAGAAATACTTACCGTAGAGAATTGTTTGATATTAAAAACTATGCAGTTTGTTTGCTTGGAAGTTTGTTTTACACTGTTACCGGCTTTGTTTACTTCAAAGTTGTAAAACATCTTAATATTTCTACTTATCTCTTATTTTATTTGTTCATAGAAAACAGAATGATTCTGAAATTTATTAGCTGAAGATAAGTGATAATCGAGAGTTGTTATTTTTCTTACTGGAATTACGTAATTGCCTAAACGCCTTCCTGCTTAACATTTATAACGTGCCAAAGGAAAGTAATAAAATTCGAATAAATTTGAATATACTTGTGTTGGCAATTTTAATACAATTTAAAAAAATTACCATGTTAAGTACATTCTATTGCAAGAGTATCTCTTTAAAATTCTTCTTCCATCAATACCAGAGACCTCTTGAAACTTCTAGTGCACAATAAAAACAATCGAAAATATTACGATGGCACAGCAAAGGTTGTTGCGGTCGCATGTTCAATTTGTAAAGTGTCGTCGACGTGGAAACGCAATCTCCACCTTACGTTTTTGCTATATCGTTGAAACTCCTCTTTTCAGTGCTTTTGGAGCGATTCTTTTTTCGAATTAAAAAGTTACGATAAATACGGTGATGTGAATAGCCTATTTAAAATAGAATTTGAGTTTGTATTAAAAAACCTTTCATATGAAGGTTGACTCCAAAATAAATTTTAATTATCCTTTTAATATTGAGAAGTTTTGCAGTGTTACGCTAAGCTATATGTTTGTCACTTTACAAATGAATTAAAATTAATTATTTGCAATGACTTGTGAAGCTCGTGGACAAAACGAAACTAATTATTATTCAAAACGCGTATTTACTTTGTAACATTTACATTTAATGCTTCGACTAAAGGTTACTACATGTGTAAATAGGATTGTTTTTGCTTATATTTTATCAAAATAATGTGAGTCGATGGATATTTTTATTAATATTTTGGAAGAGAGATAGAGGCACTTACAAGGAGCCTCTCAAACAAATGGAATATAATCGGCTTATTTTTCACATCAACAAATTTTTATTATTTTCATCTGGTTGCTTTTGTACCTTCTCAAATGAGCTGCGGCGCCCAGTTTGGTTGCTGGATTGTTTCTTTTTACAAATTTTCGTATTCTAGATATATTATTGCTCGCTATATGGTTAACCAAAGTGAAAGCTTTTACTTATCTAAGAGAGATAAACGTTGATATTGAGATTGAATGAACTTGTACAATTAAATGAGAACTATTAGTATCTAGGATATGTTAGAGATACATTAGATAAAGATTATTAACCAGAAAATAAGACAATAAAGAAATTTAATCAAGAACTATTATCTTCCACAGTGAAACACTACCTGACTACACTTGGGACCATTACGCAGAAACCTTACCCATGTCCACATACTTAGTCGCCTTTGCTGTCACCGATTTCGGCAGCATGAGTGACAATAACTTCACCGTCTGGGCGCGAAAAGAAGCTTTACATTCTGCTGCGTATGCGCTTGAAATCGGTCCGAAAATTTTAAGGTTCCTGGAAGATTACTACAAGATAGCGTTTCCACTACCGAAGATTGACATGATTGCGTTACCCGATTTCAAAGCTGGAGCTATGGAGAATTGGGGACTACTTACTTTTAGGTAAGATAGATATATTTTCATGTTTGTGACCTTGCACAGCATTATCATAAAGGTTCTAAATATTTTTCCATGTCTCTTAATAAGTATGTAAATAGTGGTTAATTTGGGAGATCGGAACAATGTTTATTTCTTTATGAAAACGATCTCTTAAGTCGATTGGACCCCGATTCATTCTTAAGATCTAAAATTTTGGTCCTAGCCAAGCTTAAAATACAATTCGATTTGATTTAAATTTTTGTATTTATTGTTATTATGACCGTGAGCTTTTGTATGATATAGAATCAGTAACAAGGTGAAAATTCGAGCCCTCGTTGTTAAAAATTAAACTACCTTACCCATCAAAATAACAAACATTGATCGATTCAGCCATTTTTCCAAAATGGAAACAAATTTACCGTTTCTCTGCGAATACAAATTCAATTATTATTGTATCGATGGTTCGCCAAATCGTTTCCATGTTATTCAAACATTTTGGTTTCAATCTGAAATTGAATTGGTTTTAATATTTGAAGTAATTTACATCTCAGTTTACTTCCCAAGCTGTGCACTTTCTGTTATTAAGATTGAATCTGTTTTTACGTTATTCTTGTGAAGCAATTTGCTTATATTGCAATTTGCATTTGGCCATGGGTTCTTTAAAAAATGGTATGAATTGCAAAATAAGCTTGCACATTAATTTAGGTTTGATAATATGAAGTCAGAACTAAAGTAGGTCTTAAAATTTTGCTTAATTCTGGTTTTTCTTCTCAACCGAAAGACGTTTGACATTATTGTTAAGTTTGGACTTTTTTGACATTTATTTAAGTAAAAGCTTCCCATATGTTCGCGCTAGCACATTTGGGTTGGCTGTATTTGTTGATCGGCAATGCTGGCCAGAATCAAATACTTTACATGTTCGGCAAGTGCCGATCAGGTAGTGCTTACAAGTATTGAGCAGGTCGGCTCACTGGACTCGTCACGCCAAAACCCAAACGTCACTGGCCGGGCATTTTTCCCGAACGTTAATTTATACATGCCGGCCCAAATTTGTGGTAGTGCTCTTAAAGTTTTCCTGAATAAAAATTTTTTAAAATTTACATATAGGTATTAGGAACATAAGGATTTCTGTTCGTAATAAAATCCAACAAACCTTTTTAAATAAAATTATCAGATTCAAGATTAACACATATTCATACTTTTATGATACTTTGCTAAATCATCTGTAAATGAAACATTAATTAGAATGTGACCTTTCCAGTATCTAAGAGAATCATCGAATGAATTTTTATTTAAAATTAACTGTGCCTTTAACATCGTAGACAGAGAGAGCTGTTCATCTGTTGGTTACTCACAAATAAATATAAAACCATTTTTCTCTGCGTTTGATATTAATTTATAACGTGTGAGTAGCCCTCTTGGCATGTCATATTTACGTTAAGTAACAATAGGCTCTTCCAAGGGTCTATTGTTACAACAGGTGTCAGAACTCAGATCATAAGGGTATGGACACGTACCGAGTTAGAGTAAACTTATTTATCAATTTATTTTATAAAAATGCAAATAGTTGTTATTTATGGAGGCAGTACACATAAACTTCACATTGTATACACAGAAAGTTTAAGCTATTAAAAGCACCATCATTACCTAAATGTAACGTAACACGATTATTATTGTAAATTTGTAAAAAACTGACATTTTAAATGATATTCTAAATAAAACACAAGTTTCCAAAGCAACTTTGAAACAATGTGCCATTACAAAGCATGAACAATGAAAATTCTGTCCCCAACAAAATGTTTACAACTCAAACGAAAGCTTGACATTATGTTAAGTAATGTCACCCTCTCTGTAACTTAACTCAAGTAACCGCCAAATCCATTTTATGAAGAGCAATCGCGGGGACAATTTCCGTAAAAGGATGACTTTGTGTCTTACATTTTATTTTCTAGGGTTGTCATGCGCAGAAAATGTTCTAGGTTAATAATAAAACGTTTGTATGGAGAAAATACTTCCATAGTTTTATGGTTTTGGCACCGATGGTTAAAGCTTTCAATACAATTTATAGTTTTTAGTTTAAAATAGAATAGATTGCGTTTTTTGATGGTTGAGTTGTTTTATTTGCTAGATTTATGCCAAAAATTGTACAAAATTACGAATTTATTTAAATAATGTTTTTTTTTTATTTACTAGACCATTTCAAAATTATTGATTTTCATTATTTGTATGAATTATTCATAATTTATATGAGGGAAGAAATATTTTTAAAATGTATAAAGCCTCTGAAGTTATTATGTAATGCATGCATATAATCAAAACTTTTAACAGTTACTTAGTTCAAAGACAAATTGATGAAATAAATCACATTTTCACATCTAACCACCAATACCAAGCGCATCCTCATCCCTGATTTAAATATGCTGAAACCCTCTTCATGCAAATAAACAGTGTGACAGCCCTAAACCGGATTAAACCAGAACAAATCGGAATGAGGGTTGCGATCGATCAGCCGATTGGTGCGAGTGCGTCACTTCATTAGTGACGGTTGGAGCACCGTCTATCATCGGCCTGGGATTGGTTCTGGGTATGGTCTATGACGTGAGGTCGTAGCGTGGATAGATTGGAAAATAAGATTGGTTTGGATTACAATGCTTCTTCTTAACTTACATCTAATAACTATGTGGATAACTTTAGGACAGTACGTGACACGTAAATGTGCAAAAGGTTTTCTTTTGTGAGCTGGTGTTAACGGTAAACAACATTTGGAATGCAATTTTTTATACATCGGATTAATTTTACCTTTGTTAAAGTGTAGGTGATGGAGATCTTTGCAATAATACTAGTTCTTTACAAGTGCCTTAATGCCATGTGGCATTAAGTCCGCTCTTTGTACATTTCTTTTTTTTTAGTGCAATAAAGTTGAAATAAATAAATAATAATATAAAAATACTAGCTTACGGTTTCGTGCCGTCCTTTTCTGTGCCATTTAGCATTCGGGTAGTTAAAAAAATATTATTATTTTCACGCACTTTATAAGTAGTGACAATAAGAGGAAAAAGTTTGTTAATTCGTTACAGATAAACTTTTTTCACATATTTCACAATGTAAAAGCTACATTCATTTCTCACGTGTAACAGCCCGTTCACAGTCTCCATGATAACGGTACCCGTTTTACTGGATACGACAAAAAATTATTCGTCATTACTGGTTACGGATACGGGTCATATCTGTAAATGAAACGCGTTAACGGAAGATCATAAATTATCGGACCGAAAATTTTTACTGTGTACTGAATACTGTGTCATATGTGAAGTAGCTCGTACAACTCCATATGCCATCAATGAAAAAAAAACGTGTCCGATAAAACGGAACAGTAAAACGGAGACCATGTGTGGACGGGTCATTACAGATATCACCCGTTGGTTTGGATTATACAATCTAAAAAGGACAACAAATAAAATAATAAATTTACAAAAGCTCCGTAAGTTTATGATTCATACAATAACTCCCTCAGGGCACGATTCGTAGATCAACATTGTATTTTCGGTATGGAAAATAAAAGCGGTCTCACACGTGTTTGTGGCACTTTGATTGAACGACCCAAACTAGGGGGATGATTAAACGCGTTATTTATTTTTGCCTATCAAAATATGATATTTACGTCTTAAAACTAATATATTCTTACACTCATACACTAGAGGTTTTTGCTTGAGCTGAGATTGTTATTAAATATTATAACGCCACGCGAGTAGAATATCCACCAACTCGCTTCCACATTCGCCTAGTCTCGTTGTTGCCACGCCGCAGCATCGTTTCCCGCCAGTTACTTACAATCCGCCGTTCACTCGCTCGGCTTTAAAGCATGTACTTCGCGCCGCGTCTCACGCGCCTGCCGATACGCAGTAGCGTTCGACCCACGATGCGCGACAGTCACGTGCATGTTTGCTATCGAGATACGCGCGTATACGTTGTCTTACTTTTAATTGCGTTCAAACTTACTGTAAAACCTTTATTGAAACATTAAACTCTCTGTACCGAATTAACGCCCTGTTTTAATCTCGTGCTAAAGAACATTTAACCCTATAACTGGCGCCCAACTCGCGGGCAGAGAGTACCTAAAGTGTTGATTAGTGAAGTTCGTGCCGTGATTGACTACCAACTCGTTAACTACCGGTGTGAAACATGCCACCGAAGAAGCACACTCGTGCCAACGTACACGATGCTGAGGACAGCGATGAAACCAACGTCACCGTCACCGACGCCACCGCCCAGGACATGGTACCGGGCGCAGCGACTTCCGTCGGTCCTATTTCGATGACGCAGGAACAGTTTTCGTCCATTCTCAACAACATAACGTCGACGCAGGCCGAAGCCAACAGAATGTTATTCGAAAATATGATGTCACGTATGCTACAAACCACCATGCCAAACAGCGCACCCCCAGGGAGCCCCGACAGAGCCGCCGCGTCTCCGGCTGGTTTCGCGCCAACTTTGTCGGGCTCATTCGCAAAATGCTCGGCCCGATTCAGCGGCGATGAGGAGACCGCTGAGATGCTAGAAGCATTCCTGGACGCCGTGAACACGTACAAGGAATGTACGAACGTGTCGGACCAGCACGCGCTGAAGGGTATCCCGATGCTGCTGACCGGAACTGCAGCTGTATGGTGGCAGGGAGTGAAAGCGTTAACCACGACGTGGGACGAGGCAGTTGCCGCGCTGCGTGGCATGTACGGCGCTCCACGCCCTGCGTACAAAATCTTCCGCGAAGTGTTCGCCGTCGAACAACAAAGTGAACGTGCCGAAGTGTTTATTACGCGAGTGCGGTGCCTATTATCTAAGTTACCGTATAATCTGTCTCAGGTCATTCAGTTAGACATAGTATACGGCCTATTGCATAGACGTATACGCAAACGTCTACCGCGCGACTCGATATCAACATTAGAGCAACTTATTCACAAGGCAAGGTCAGTAGAGGAGGCGATCGTGGAAGTAGAGGTAAGCAAACCATTAATACCTACCGATCATCTTACGCGAAGTGAAAAAAAACATTACTCGCCACAATCCCCTACCGTTTGCATTAGTGCTAACTCGAATGTAACGTCCCCTACCACGAGTTATATCGATAAGTCGATCGATAGTGATTCAAGGTCGAAAATAAAAAGGTTGAGATGTTCATTTTGTAAAAACTTTGGTCATAGCGTAGACCTATGTCGTAATCTCGATTCAAAACGAAGTAGTACGCCAGTGTCGTCTAAAATTGACCATGATAAGGTACTTAGTGTAAAAAAATCTCCTACACCTGAGGGTGTAACTAGAAACGTTTCCCCGATTTTACGATGTTATGGATGTGGCCAACCTGGAGTCATTAGGTCGCGTTGCAACGTATGTAAAGGAAAAAGTGAAGTACAGTCAGCGACAGAAATAAACTTCAATTCTTTATTTAGCTTGGAAAATAAAAGTGCGCATCCGATAGTCGATATTTTTATCATGGGTAAGAAAGGTGTCGCGAGTATGGATACGGGGGCTTCGAATTGTGTTGCTAGCCCTTCTTTGTACAACCTTTTGGTCACGGGGGGCATCGAATTCGTTTCAACCGAACGCTTGATAGGTTTAGCTGACGGATCGCAAAGTTTACGTAGAGTACTTACCGCGTCGGTAGATGTAGTTATGAAAGAACGAACCATACCTACCATTTTTTAGTACTTTCGGGATCCGATACTAAGACGTTACTGGGGCGGGATTTCATTCACAATGCGGGGATAGTTTTAGATATACCTAACGGAAGTTGGTGTTTTAATAATAATTTAGGCAATAAGTTTTCATTTATACAGACGTATAACATGATTAACCCCGCGACGCAGCTGATGAGCACAGATACAATTTCCATTGGCTTAAGGGCGGACGAAGGCCAAAATTTGACTTTAGAACAGAGGGCACGTTTAAATGATTTTGTTATACAGAGGGCCAACAGCTTTGCTCGCAAGGGCCCGCCTACTGAGTTTGCGGTCCATAAGATAAAGGTAAATCAAATGCAGGAGCCTATAGCATGTCAACCCTACAGATTGTCCCAAGGCAAGAAAGATATACTGAAGAAGGAGTTAGAGATGATGTTGGATGCCGACATCATAGAAGAGTGCGAGTCACCTTGGGCGGCTAACGTTGTTCTAGTTCCAAAAAAGGATGGCAGCACTAGGTTATGCATCGACTATCGTAAACTGAACGCCGTCACGGAGCCGGACCGATACCCTCTTCCTAGGATTGAAGACATCCTACATGCGGCGAAGAGAACGAATTATATGACCACCCTCGATTTGCGGTCTGGGTATTTCCACGTGAGCGTCCACCCTGAGGATAGAGACAAAACTGCATTTATTACTCCTTTAGGTTCATTCAGGTTTAAAAGGATGCCGATGGGTCTTCGAAACTCTGGAGCCACTTTTCAACGACTTATTGATCGTTTTAAGTCTAACCTGAAGGACCTGAACGGGACCTTATGGGGATACCTTGATGACCTGATCCTCATTTCAGGGTCATTCGAGGACCATATGAAAGACCTTGAAATAATTTTGGATAGGTTGACTTTGTTCGATTTGCGAATTAATCGAGACAAGAGTTATTTTGCACGGGATTCTGTCAAGTTTTTAGGACATATCATCGTACCGGGTGGGATCCATATGGACCCAGGCAAGACCCAGGCTATCCTGGACATGAAACCCCCGCAGAACATCAAACACCTCAAATGTTTTTTACAGACAACCAGCTGGTTCAGAAGATTCATCCCGCAGTATGCTGAGATCGCGCGACCTCTGACTAACCTCCTTAAGAAGGTAAGTAGTTGGCAATGGGGCCCAGATCAACAGGCGTCTTTTGAACATTTAAAGGAACTTTTGTCTTCGGCCCCCATATTGGGCCAGGCAGATGAGTCAAAACCTTTTGTGTTGCGGACGGACAGCAGTGGCTATGCTCTCGGAGCAGCATTACTTCAGGGGGAGGGCCCTGACGAGCGCCCCATCGAATATGCCAGCCGTCTCCTGACCAGTGCGGAGAAGAACTACAATACAACAGAGAGGGAAGCCCTTGCCGTTGTCTGGGCTGTGTCAAAATTTAGAGGGTACATCGATGGAGCCGAGGTCATTGTAAGGTCTGACCACCAACCACTCAGGTGGCTGATGAGCATGAGATCTCCAAGTGGTCGTTTGGCCAGGTGGGCACTTAGTCTCCAGGAGTATAACCTCAAAATAGAGTTTACACCTGGAAAGTCCAATGTCATTGCGGATACTTTATCGCGACCCATGTGTGACGAAGATGAAGTCTGCGACTTGTGCCTAACCACTATCGATATGCCTGCTCGTGATCGAGAAAATGTCCGGGAAAATCAATTGATGGATCCCGAAGTGCGTAAGATCACCAACGCCATGGAGGCCGACGATCCTTTTAGGGGGAGAGTATGGGCAGATAAGGGATATGTACTTACCGATGGCGTACTGTACCGTTTCTGCCCGGAGCACGAAGAAGGCGATACTCCTTGCTTAGTGGTACCCGAACATGAACGCAGTAAAGTATTGTCTGATTACCATGACGCCCCTACTGCCGGCCATTTCGGCGTAGAGCGTACTCTCGGCCGTATCTTAAGCAAATACTACTGGCCCAACATGAGAACTTTCGTGGCTGAATACATAAAAAATTGTGCAGCGTGTCAGCGCTACAAAGCCGACACAAGACGCCCGGCTGGACTCCTCCAGATCCCCGCAGCCGCACGCCGATCTGAAGTGCTGGCAGTGGATTTGTTCGGTCCGCTACCGGAGACTGTCAATGGAAACAGGTGGATTCTGATCGTGGAGGACACCTGCACCAAATGGGTCGAGCTGTTTGCGCTCAGTGCCGCCACCAGTGATGAGTGTACTAAAACGCTGATTTCCGAGATGTTTTTGCGTTTCGGAGTGCCTCGACGTATAATTAGTGACAATGGTGTACAGTTCATAAGCGAAGTCATGCAACAGGTTTGCCACATTTTTGGAATTAAGCAATCATTGACACCGCTATATCATCCAGAAGCGAACCCTGTCGAACGCAAAAACCGCGACTTAAAACCGCAGCTCGCCATCCTTGTTGGACAAGACCATACAACCTGGGATAGTCACTTAGCCGCAGTTAGATTCGCCATGAACTCTGCAGTAACCAGCGGTACTGGTTATTCCCCGGCGTTCCTTATGTTTGGACGCGAAATGCGAGCTCCCGCCGATGTTTTGTCAGACATGAAAGCCATTATCGAGAACGATAATGCGACTACGTCGCTCACGCCTTATTTAAGGCGACTCTCCACGGCATTGCTTGATGCTAGGGATACACACGATAAATCTCAAGCCTATCGCAACAAATATGCCAACGATCACCGACGACCAGCTCCGGAATATAAAGTTGGGGATTTGGTTCTGCTTAAGACCCAGGGTGCCAATGATGCTAATCGCGGGCAGACACCTAAACTGATTCCTCGCCGCGATGGTCCGTATCGCATCAGAGAAATCGTCAGTGAAACTACGTATATTTTAGAACGGATCAGGGACAATAGCATCCTGGGCCGTTATCATGCGTCCGTTCTGACGCCATTCGTTGGTCACATCCAAGCACCTCTGCAGGAGAAACGTAGGAGAGGAAGGCCGCGTAAGGCTAACCCGTGTTCGGGGACGTTACATTCGGGTTAGAGGGGGAGGATATAACGCCACGCGAGTAGAATATCCACCAACTCGCTTCCACATTCGCCTAGTCTCGTTGTTGCCACGCCGCAGCATCGTTTCCCGCCAGTTACTTACAATCCGCCGTTCACTCGCTCGGCTTTAAAGCATGTACTTCGCGCCGCGTCTCACGCGCCTGCCGATACGCAGTAGCGTTCGACCCACGATGCGCGACAGTCACGTGCATGTTTGCTATCGAGATACGCGCGTATACGTTGTCTTACTTTTAATTGCGTTCAAACTTACTGTAAAACCTTTATTGAAACATTAAACTCTCTGTACCGAATTAACGCCCTGTTTTAATCTCGTGCTAAAGAACATTTAACCCTATAATATTAAGTATTTTGTATCTTATACGACCGCACTTGAAAACAGTACTACAGTTACTAAAGGCGTATTTCATTACAATTTTTGCTTAGCAAATATAGACATAGATAGTACAAATAAAGTATACACTCGCATGATAAAGTCTATACTTAGGAGCACCTCGAGGAACCATTTGACGCATCTGAGTGTGGCCCAAAGACTTGCTTGAGCCTCGATTGTCGGTATAGTCCAGGAGACGAAATTTGTAAACTTCCTAGTTCCTAGTAACACTGTCAACTCTCATAACATGGCATGTCAACTTGACACCCTTTACAGCACACTTGCATGATATTGCTCGAGTAAATTTGACACTCTGTTTTTGAATTTATTTTCCTAAACCAAAGATAACGATAGTGAGCCAGTTGCCTTGTATATAATACTCTTCTGAAATTGCAAGCGATTACGTGTCTTATTACTATAAAATAATACAGGTATACAGAGTGTCCAATTGAAATATTCTACGTGATTGCACTCTCAATTCACTTTGTAAAGTCATCGTGAATGGAATAATCTAATACTAATAATGTGACGTCGTTTTCCAGAGAAATAGCAATGCTATACGAAGTGGGCACGTCTCCGACAACAGCTAAGGCGCGAGTAGCATCGGTGGTGGCTCATGAAATAGCTCACCAGTGGTTCGGCAACCTCGTGACTCCAGCGTGGTGGTCGGACATCTGGCTGAACGAAGGCTTCGCTAGCTATGTGGAGTATGTTGCTGTTGATGCGGTAAGTGTAATTAAATGTGAAAGATACGTGTATAGTTTTAATCTTATTTGGTTGTGAAATATTAATTTCTCAACATTGACAATTACATATTCTTATAGACGTCAAATAAAACATGACTCTACCACCAGTTCGGAAAAACCTTCGTGACGAAGAACTGGCAAGAAACTTCACGGGTATATTTTTTTTCAAAATAAGTTTAAAGAGTCTCTTTATGTCTATTACAAAATTATTCTTATCTGCATCTGTTAGCTCGGCAAGTCCGCCTCCCCCCAAGTATCCAGACGACAAACACCCTCAAACGGCACCCGTTCACGAGTTAACGCGGAATCCAGCCATCGCCCTCTTCAACCATATTTCCATACTACGTATTTCCAACCATATAACCAGGCTCAGAATGGTGAAATGTTGATTGTATCAATGTGTTTGTCGAATGTGCTGCACAAAAGTTAATGTTGAACTAAACATGGAAATTTCCATGCAAAACGTAAATTATATTTTAAGGAGGTAGGTTAAATGCTCATTGTACTTACTTTAATCGCTGTAGGAAATTTTATAACTTAAACTATTAAAAAAACTACATTATTCCAAAGTTTATGCCACTATTCCCTACGGACCAGGAGTTAAGCACAATAGCTGAAGCGGGTATAATCGCGCAGGGACTTGTAGAGTTAATATCTTCTGAAAAAATAAAAACAAATAATATTCGGCAACTAAAATATCACTATCTACTCCATATAAATTTATTAATATTTACAAGTATAATTCTTTCAGTAAACATGAAATCAGAACACGCAAAGAATGGTGTTTGTTTATAAAGAATAAATAGTAAATGTTGCAAACATGATTTTGAGAATCGATGTTGGTGACAACATTACACTTTTACTGATCCTAAAAAGGAATATAGATAATAATAAGGGCGTCTTATTGTTAGGTTTTGTTGTTTGAAATGAAAAAAAAAAATGGTTTTTTATATAAAATGTACGTTTATGCAGTTTGCCATTAGCTCAAACAATCAAAACAATGTTACTAACACATTTGTTCCACTCGACAGTGGGGCTGTTTAATATGAAAGTTTTTACTGCTTCTACAGCAGAGTTTGACTTGGATTTTTTTCTTAATTATAGGAAATGTTAAGAAATCGTAGTGTCAGGACTGTATGGTCAGGAGAATTTCGTGATTCAAATACTGACTTTAAATAATTTGACGAGCGCTGTAAGAGCTCGCGTTGCCATGGTGTCGGATAATAAGTAGCTTTTGGATAGTTTTCCGAAGTTTGGTCCCATTTTTTACGCTCATTTAATACTTTTAGGCTGTTTTATGGTTTATTCAAGCTTGCAAATATATAGTATATAAGTATAAAAAAATATTAACTAAGCATACATGAAAAAAATTGCTGTAGATGGAAAATAATTATACTTTATATAAGACTGTAAAAACTACAAGGTTTGAAACTGGCAGACCAATCAAGATTGAGAGCCATTTTAGCTACTATGCGAGCATGGTTCCAACCTGTAACGCGATGAGGTGAAATTGACCACCAGATATGACACTTAAAAATGGTTATAGAGACATCTTTTTATAGAGTCTACGAATATACACTTTTCGTGGGAGGCAAAGGTTTTCCGTAATTTGATGAGGTAGGAAATCCTACAGCGGCCGCCTGGACTATGTTTATGACTGATCTTAAAACGCATGCCTATTTTTACACAACACTACCTTGTGGAACTACTTTTGAAAAACCTCAGCCATGCTGTTTTTATTCATGTTAGTATAAAGACCTACGTACCTTCGTACTTTGGTTATTTAATAGCTTTAAAGATATTTTGATGAAGTTGAAAATATTGTGGTTGCAGGTATAAATGTTCTAGTGATGGCAATAGGGTAGTTTAGTTTGCAAAAAATGTTCTCACATTATTTTGTGGTGTATAAGGACCCTAGAAATAATATTTATTTTTATTTATTTTAGGTATTACATTAAAAAAAACTCATTAAAAAGTAAACAGTTAAGGTTAAAAACAGTAAATGTTATTGGTTGAATTTTTTTTTCTTCTTTTAAATGCATTAAAAATGTTTGATTTCTAGGTAGAAAAATCCTGGAAGTTAATGGAAATATTCATCCTCAATGAAGTCCAGAGCGTGTTTAAATTAGATGCGCTGACGTCCTCCCATCAAATATCTGTAGAAGTTGGCAATCCTGAAGAAATCGGCGCCATTTTCGATAAAATATCTTATGGAAAAGGTAAAAAGAAAGATTGATTGATTGATTGAATCAAGATTTACTCTTGTGTGTTGCTGAATTATTCCTTCAAGGTATAAGACTGTGTAGGTTTGCAGATTGTAGATCATAAGTTATTATATAGTTTTCATAGAAATCATAATGAGTTTAGGTTTTTTGTTATTTGAATTATCAGCTACTACGATTATTTCGTTACGATACACAGTTTTTGAAATTTAGCACAGTTCTTTGACCTTATGATTACCGACAGTTCTTGTTTTTGACTCAGATTCTCCAATTTTACTATCGATTTGGTTTTCATGTAAAACCAATGTTAAGAGCATGGGTTGTGTGCTGGAGATTGTATGCTTTGTTCTCTCAATTGTGAATAATTTTGGTTCATTTCATACTGGTTCAGTATAAATACAGGTATTATAAAATAAGTTCACTTCAAAAGATGTCCGGCTTGAATGAATGTGCCTGACTTAAGCAATGGGCTGAATTTAAATAACATCTTATTTTAAAAACAGACGGATGAAAGTTTATTTACTTATTGAATAATTGTAATAAGTTCACATACCGCTAATTGTAACCAGTTCGCATATCGCTTATTGCAACAAGTTCACATACAGCTAAATGTAAAGCAAAACATTTTTTTTCGAAATTGACAGTTTATTTATCTGTCGTCGGGATCTGTTACGCGAACGCCTATAACGAACCGCTGCGTCTGGTTTGGCTGTGTATTCAGCTGACTCATTGACCAGCGGGTTGGGATGGTGGGGAGTATTGTCGAAGTGTCGCCAACGGTGGGCAGCTCGAGATCCTTGTGCAGATTTATGTAGCGGACATAGGGCGGAGCCCCGACGCATTTTCGTAAGAACTTATTTTGAATAACCTGCAAGTGATTGAGGTTCGACTTGCTGACGTGAGCGAAAGCCACACTGGCATAAGTCATGATGGGGCATTGTTCTGAACAGTTGGAGCTTAGGAAAGTTAGAATTAAGGCTACGAGCGTTAAATGAAACTAGGGATAAGCCCTTGGGTTTGATACGACCGGACGTGGGATTTGTAGGTCAAGACATTATATTTACTATTTAAAGAATTTAAACTGTTCATAAAAAATTACGGGGCGGAATTGGAATCGGGAGTGCGAGTGCACTCCTTCGTGATGTGTGGGTCCAGGCACTTAACGCACCGAGGGGAGCTGAGCAATTAGCCGCTGCATGGCCGTAAAACTGGCAACGGTGGCATTGCCCTGGGTGACCACGATGATTAGGAGGCTCGACGGAGATATTCGACAGGCCGCAGATTGTGCAAGTTTCTCTAAAAATCGATCGTGCGAGCGGGAAACGTCTGCCGCGGTTTGAGTGCATTTTATGCACGGCTTCAGCAGGGAAGCCCTGGGACTTAAGGACCTCGAGTATGTCGTCGTTCGCGAGCTCGAACGGGACACCCTGTAAAACTGCGCGGATCTTACGCTCCGCTGGGAGGGCGTAGGTGTGGTACGCGATTTGTTTGACTGACAAAAGCCTAGTGAACGCGCGAAAGTCGTCGATGCTCGCGACCTGAATTTTAACGGATTCGGCTGCGTTAGACGTCTTGACGCAGTTGATTTTGTGCTCTTTGCACAAGTTTTTGCACCGCGCCTTTCGCGAGGGGTAGGGAGCTGAGCCTTAGCCGGGACGGAAGCGCAGCGCGTTGCTGGCTTTGACGGAACCGACGGGGACGCAGTCACTTGAAGGGATATTAACGGCGCGGCGGCGGGTGTTGACTTCTGGGAGGGTTCAGGTGTTGAAGACACCACGGCTTTCTTCGAACGCTTCTTAGAGTGTTTAGCAACTAATTGAAATGGCTCAGGAAAATATAACTATATAAATAAATAAAAGATGCCTAGAATACCTAGCAAACCTAGCAACTCTAGCGGCTAACTTCCCTACTAGCGGTAGGCTGCGGAAAATATCTTAGAACTAACTGTAGTTCGCCGAGGTAGGTAAAGAATTGACCGTGTTACGGTCAACCTTTACCGACAAAAAGGGCAAATGTACACGAAAAAACACAAATATCATTAAGATAAATATGAAAATAGAAGAGTAAAGAAATAAAATAGTCGAAAGATAATATATAAAATAAAAGACTGGATCAGTACAAATTGTCACCGTTGGGTATCCTGTGTACTAAAACCAGAATACTTTACGCTGGGCACACACAGCACTCAGCACAACACAGCACAGCACTTTGAAAACTAAGAGACTTAGTCGCAAAGATAACATCACTACGACAGCTCTCGGAGGGAGTAAGAAAACCCAGAAAAACCGTATCACGGAACCAACACGCTATACTGTGACGTCAGTAAACTGAGCGCCACTGAATATCGGGAAGGGACCGATCAATCGGAGTGTTCTTGGAACGTCCGTACCGGGCGGCGATCGGAGTGAGAATGTGACTACGCTTGAGATGCCGGTGGCAGTCAGTTTCACAATACTCATCTCGCGAGCGAGAAGGGCCGATGCGCTGTCTCTGTCGCACACTATAAATAATGGCGGTCGGCCGGAAGAACTTCAGTTGCGCTAGACCTCGGCGACGTGCGGATGTTTGTGTAGCAGCTAGACATATATACATAAATACCATCATTAAACTTTTGTAGTAAATATTCAATATATTATTGTATACCAATACATATCACAGAGAAAGATAATAATTCTTAACATTTTGACTGATTAGGTGTATGTAATATTAACGTACAAATTTTGAACCCTAAATGAAAATAACATTTCTATTCATTTATTTTTAATTTTAGATTTTGTTTGAGTTATTTTTTAACCATTTGGCGTGAATATTTTTTTTATGAATACGCGCGAATGAATTAAGCAGAACTAATATTTATAGTGACATAAACAAATGATTTATGAGTAGTTTTATGCACCTTTTATAATTTTACACTTTAATAAAATTTTCTGGTATTGAATGTTTTTAAGCTAAGACATTTCACTAAAATGCGTTTGGATCCACATAAAATATTAAAGAATTTTTTCACTCATTGGTTTTTACGTAAGAAGAGGTCATAAATAAATGAAAGAATAAGGTAGAGCAAGGTCTTCTATCACGAGTATTGCTATACCTACTAGAAGGCCTCCACAACATGGCATGTTATGTGTGATTTATACTGAATATTAATGTTTATCAAACAAAAATCTGTAAATGATTTTAATATTTACTCGTATTTTTTAACTACAACTACTTTTAAAATTGTGTCTTTCCAAGTAGCGGCATTGAAAGTAATTTTTTTTTTGGTAAAATTAAGTAGATTTTTTTTTGTCTACTGCTAGTTAAATGACCGTCTTTTCCGCCAACTCATTAATAAAAAAGTACAATCCAATTATCCACACTTACAGGCTCTGCAATCCTCCGAATGATGAACCACTTCCTAACCGACGATGTCTTCAACGCCGGTATAACGGACTATCTGAACGCTAAGAAGTATGGCGATGCAGAACAGGGGGACCTGTGGAGTGCGCTCACGGATGTCGCTAGAAAGAAAGGCGCGTTTGATGCAGACGTCGCAGTGGTGATGGACTCTTGGACTTTGCAAACTGGTTTCCCTGTTGTGAATATTGTGAGGAATTATGATACGGGGAAGTTTATTTTTACGCAAGTGAGTTTTTTCTGTATTTCTGATTATTGATTTTTCTGATTGAGTTTGAGCCGTATAAATATTGTTTATTAACTGTCTTATAAATTAGATTGATTTGTAACTGAGGATGAGCTTGAGGGTCTATTGAACTATTGAATGAAGTGTGCAAAATACTTGATTTATTAAATTAAACACGTGTGTTTCATGTCAACTTTTTAAGTCTATGAGGTAAGGGATGCTTTTTGAATATAAAAACATATTATCACAGCAAAGGATTTTTTTATTGAACAACAGTGTTAAATGCCTAATCGACGCATTAATTGCTTATAATTGATAATATATAGATACATTTATTTAAAGAAAAGTTAACAAAATGAACCCAAAATAGGCAGAGCTTGTGTTATTGACAATAACCATACAGCAAACTGGGGAAGGGAAGACCCAGAAAAAACACACACAACCATTACCCGAGTACCAATATTTACGTTCATCACACAAATGAATGCCTCGACCTGTAACGATCTTCTCTATTCCAGGAAAGATTCATACTCATAAATAGCACAGAGATCACAGAATCTCCCGTCTGGTGGATACCCGTCTCCTACACGACTGCTGGTGAAAAGGACTTCTCCTCCACCAGACCTAAGTTATGGCTAAGAGGAGAGAGAACTATTGCTGTGTCCAATATTACCATCAAGCGAGATGAGTGGTTCATAGCTAATATACAGCAGACTGGTAAGTTTCAATATGATATCAGTAAATGCCTCTAAACTTTGATTCATTTTGAATATGTTATGGGTAAAATGTGTGTACGAGAAATCCTAGCACCGACAAAAGATACAACTGATATTATATATGAAAGAAGATATTCTCGTAATGTTTGTATGTGGATGTTTAATATCTCTTTTTATAACTAGATTAAATTATTATTATTACAGTATTAAATATAATACAATCTTTTAATGCTTGTTTTAAACAACGACAAAATTTAGGTAATCACTATTAAATATATCATTTTTAATATCTAAAGATGTCCTTCTTTAAACAGGCAATCAGTAATTAAGAAGTTTTATTTAATTATTAATAAACTTAAAAATATTTGAACTTTTATTATTTCCTTCTTTTTAACATTTTCAGGTTTCTACCGAATAAACTACGACATTCATAATTGGAAAATGCTCATAAAGATATTGAACGATCCGAACAGATTCGAAGACATCCATCCTATAAACCGTGCACAGATAGTTGACGATGCCATGAACTTAGCTCTCTCAGGGCGACTGGACTATGAGACTGCGTTGGATATTACAAGTTATTTGACACATGAAAAGAGTTACGTTCCGTGGAAAGCTGGCCTTGTAGCTTTGGGATATATCGATACCATGCTGTCTAAAGGAGCTTACTATTTGGAATATAAAGTAAGTGCTTGGACAACAATCGGGTTATGTTGAGATAACTTTTTAAGTTTAAACGTTTTGGAGTAACGATGTCATTAATATGTATGGTAGAGGTAGTGATGCATATTTATGTGCTCAGTTTTTGTTCTGGGGGCTTATAAGTAACTTCGATCTTTCATACATGTTTAAGTCTCTTATTAAACTCTTAACAGTATGTAAACTGAATGAAAGCCATCCTTTTAACTATGCAATGAAATAAATCGCTGGCGCGTGGTACATACATACTTAAATGTAAATACTAAGTTTAAAAAAAAAGGTAAACTGAATAAAAATTTACATCGAACTTTAAAAAAGGAATCTTGTAACGGTCACCATCGCGGACCTGAGCTAAGGTTTAAGCTAAATAGTGTTAAAATAATTTTGTGAAACAAAAATTGACAGTGATGGCAGGACATTTTAACTGACTAACCGACTAACCTCCAGTTAAATTGTTAACTCAGGTGTGTGAATCTCGGCATAAAACATACATGACAAAAGTCAAATGAAACTGTCAGAAGTTTAATTTTACAGGATAACTTAAATTTGTCAACCGACTATGAAATAGGTGGATGTTTCTAAATGTGAAAAAAAGGTCTAGTAAAAAGGGTTCAAGTAAAATTTTCGTAATATAGCTATTACAAAATATAGATATAGTTTTATGTACGAAAATAAATACCATTTCCAAAAGCTTCAGTTTCAAAATTTATTTGTCATTAATATTAATTTATTGATTAACGGCACGATATGTGATAAAATAAGGTAATTAAACAGGACAAAGTTGAATTTTTGAAAATCTTTTACCAGATAAAGTTGATTGATTACGATTTATAATTATCAATAGGATTCAACTTTGTCAAATATCTTTTAAATTATCATTTTTCCGGTTATCAAAATGTTGTTTAAAGGTAAAAATTTAGCTTCAAAGATCCAAGTTTTTAAATTGAATTTTCTGTTCTAGATCAAGATAAAGATAAAATTTTGTAAAATCGTTAACGTACGTTACGGCTGCAAAGTCACTCGAAGATAATTTCTGTCTGAAAGCATATTGGAGATTTATTCTTTTTTCCTTATTGTCACAGTAAACTTTTTGTTGTATATAAACGCTTAAGTTCAAAACTCAAATTCAGATATTTATTTCTCAACATTGACAATTAGGTACTTGCTCTTGTTGACGTTAAATAAAGCATGACTATACCACCAGTTTGAAAAAGCCTTCGTGACATAGAACTGGCAAGAAACTTCACGGGGATAATTTTTTAGAACTAAATGGCAATGTCTCTTTATGTCCATACAAAATTATTCCTATCTGTTTATTATAGTGGTCCCGCGCCATATAAATATTAATATTTTATAATAAATTTACAATGTCACTTCATGCCTGTATCCCTCCCACAACTACCTAACCGACGAATACCCTCAAATGGTACACGTTCACGAGGTTAACGCAAGATCCAGCCATAAACTTTAACAGCTGTTTAATTCTTTTTTTTTACTGAAATACAATTTTCAACCACTTTTCAGCGTTACGTACTCCGTTTACTCGACAAAGCCGTCACCGAAGTAGGCTGGGAGATTTCTCCGAACGAGAGTGTCGTGGTGGCACAACACCGAGTAGAGTTGCTGTCAACAGCTTGTCACTTAGAAAGGGTGGATTGTTTGCAAACTGCCGCTAGAATGTATACCACGTGGATGTTGGCTCCAAATGTGCAGACGCATGACGAGTAAGTTACTGTTTTAGTTTAATGCGATACAATATTCTTTGAACTCAGAATGTTTACTGGATATGCATGTCGTTTCATTGGTCCCCATATTCTCAAATATCAACACCGTCATACTGTTGTTTTCTCAGGGTAAGATTATAAAAAGGAAATATTTTAGACTGTTTTCTAAACGTTACATTATCTTCTATATGTCCTAGCCAAAACATAGAATCGCACATTTAAAAATGCTCGAGCATTTAACGATGTTACCAACTAAATTAAACCACTTGGTAATCCACAGTTGGCCAAATCTTGGAATATTTTCTTCAAAACTAGTCAACTAGTTTCTGTGATTAAAACTTTTGGAGATATACTATTGTTCATTCACGGTTTAGGACATCGGAAGGAAAACGTTTTAAGTTGACAACTAAAAATATGGCCCATGTAACGTTACAATTGTTATCCATTTTTGGGAATGAAAGCGGATTTTTTGGTACATTATATTTTACTTTATTTTGTAATCGGGTAAACGCATGCCAATGATATTTACTGCTTGTCTTTCTTCTTGTCAAAATATTATTCATTGTTGGTCTAAAATAATAAAGAATTAGCGAATTAGTAATAAAATTAAGGAGAAATGTTTTTTTTATCACGCACGCAAGAAAATCAAATCTTTTATACATTAGCTTAATAGATATCTAATATAAACGAACTTATTTTCACTGGAAAGTATCCAGTACAACTTAACCTAACAATGTATTCTTCATTTTAAGCAGAAGCTTATAAATAAGAATGGCTTGATAGATATCTAGACTTGTGTAAGTCTTCCAACGTGTAACTCGACGAGTATTTGCTGTTAGGCGTCATTCAATTCTTTTGATACTGATTTTCAAGCTTTTTCGTTTTTCCAATGTATTTTAAGTGAATTAAATCGTTTTGTCACTTACACCGAAGCCCGTGACTTGGTTTACGTTGAATCCACTTCAAGCATCAATTGAGAAAACAAATTAATCATTACATTAGAAACACAAATACACAAACGTGTAATATTTGAGACCAAAGTGGCCAATTCGACAAAATGTAGATTTTATATGAAAAGACCTAAAACATCGACCAGCTGGAGAATTTTTAGCTATATCTTTTCTTCAAAGGAGGTAATAAACGATCAAGTAAACAAGAATGACAGGCTTTTCCATTCAGTCCACAATTACTAGACACAAGAAGTTCTGCCAAATAGTTACACAGTAAAAACTTTAGTGATGTAGTCAAGCATAAATGCTAGCATTAAATACTGCAATACGTGACGTACGTGACATTCTTTTGTAAAAAGATGTTCTTATTTGATTGTCAAATTGGACATGTATAACGCTTCATGTTAGATCCGTAAGATAACCTAATGGAAAATGTTCTGTTTTCTACAATGTGGCGTAAAATTACTTAAAATTTACAAAGTAGGTAGCAATATCTTATACTTTATTCTTATTATCTCAAAAATCTTAATTATGGATGCTAATCGCCATCTGATATTGAATGTCGTAATGCTTTTTGATGATAACCGATGCCCCAAATTAACCTTGACAAAGACGATTTAATCAAAATGAAAGAATATTGCTGCACCTTTTTGAATATAAATTTTTTGACAAATTTTTCGGCATGCAGTACCTTGGTCTGGTCAGGCTCCGTTTTGAACTTTCCAAATTAGCATTTATTCCGGTGCATTAAAAGACAAAGTACACAAGTCAGCCTTATAATACTAATTAAAAAACAAACCAAGACATTTTAAACATAGATAATTTGAAATTTATCGAGAATAGATTTACAAGATATAGTTGATCCCTAAAACTTTAATCATTATTTCATAAATCAATGTAAATATTTCAATTCACGACAAATACAGATGGCGTAGCTTGGCTCGTTTTAAAACACTACAGCTTGGATCTAAGTACACGAATTAGATGTGTGTAATACTTATAATTATAAATTCCTAGACCAACACACCAACGGTATGGCCCCAAATTAAGCAAAGCTTGTGTGATGAGATTAAACATACATATACAAATATAAATAACCATGACCCGAGAACAAACATCTGCACTCATCACACAAATGAATGACCATCACACACCTCGCACACACATCATTAAACCTCGCACCTCCGGCGTATGAGGCGGGGCTACTACCCACTACACCACTAGTATCAGTATCGTAGCTATTTTCTATAAAAGTTTATTCTTCTCGTATGACTTGGAAGTATTTAATTTTGATTTTTTGAAATATGTTTATTTTTCTTTTTATTATAATGTTTTCATTAATAACTAGTGTAATTAGTAGGTTTATATTTTGATGACATAGCGAAGGATTCTCATGCTTGTCCTATAGGTCCTCAACGTAAAACTCAAGCCGTAGATATCTCTTCCATAATAGAGTCCGATCTTGTCATACTTTATTTCAATTCTTTCTAATTAAATCCCTGATTCCCTCACAGAATTCACGCCGACCTCCGCAGCACAGTCTACTGCGTGGGTGTACAAGCGGGTGGAGCACGTGAATGGAACTTCGCGTGGGAGAGATTCAAAGTAGCCAGCGCGCCTTCTGAACGAGAACTATTGCTTTCTGTACTCGGTTGTACTAGGGCACCGTATTTGTTGTATAGGTATGTAGGAATATTTCTTTAACTGACCCAATATTAACAAATCTTTGTGGTTTTTTTTTGGATTTAGATCGTTTAGTATTATATATAAATGTGACGTAATACTTACTACCTAAGATGATCGAAACCTCCAATTGTGAAGTATGTAGGTACTGCGCTCTCTATACCCCTATACCCCTGTGCCGTTATACTAAACGCTCTGCCAGGATATGCATTATCCGTTACAACAGAACTGGAAAAGGGGATGGTAAAGTTGCAACCTATCTACTGCGCGGACTTATCATACAAAACTGTCCGCACTTGCCCCTCTAAATTACAAGAAATTACAATTAGACTCACTAAAATTCTTACTTACTTAGTAAAATATTTTATATTTCAGACGGATTTTACAAATTTTATAAAACTTATATGTACATAGGTTCATTGTTTGAAAAATCTGGAAACTTTTTTTTCCTTTATATAATCACGTTATTGTGTTAAGAGACTGCAATACATATCTGTTGAAAAAATATCGTGGCCCCGTAAAGTCCAATCTACACTATCTTCTTCACTTTTCTTCAACTCATCATGTCCCTTCCTAAATAGTTTTAATATTTATTGCTTCCCTTTACAATGTAGTCGACTGTGACCAGGGCAACTGACCGCTGCTCTGTTCCATCATGACCTTATATATCTTCGATCGAATACGTACCTCTAGAACGAGTAAAAATTAAAAAATGCCCTGCTTCATGGCTTTCACCTACAATTATAGAAGCGATATCTCTCAGAGATGAAGTGTCGTAATGCCGAAAGATACCATTCCATGATCCTTTTGCCAATCGAAGCTTGGTTGTAGCTTGGTAGTTAATGAATTTCGTATTAGTAGTATTTAATTATTTGGAAAATCAACAGCTTATTTGACTATTATGTACCTTTTAAATAAGCTGTTGAGTTTCCAAATAAATAAATAGTTAGATCTAGATGCCCTTAACAAACAATTCTCTCAGCTCCCAGTAGTTCTTGACAAAAGTATAAAGACTAATATCCAAATATTCCCTTTTCATTTTATTCGATAAATGTGCTGTTAGTGAAGACAATTTCTACTCTAAGATGGTGATATGCTCTTGCTTACTACTACCTCACCCACATTTTGAATTAACCGAGGTCTGGGTGAGGATAGAAGTAATTATTAAAATTGATTATGTGATTCGGCTTCCTAAAATTCTAGATCCCACTTCTAACAGACCCGTCGAAAATGATATTAAGATATTGATGATAGCAAGAGTAGCAACAATTTTCATTAAGTTTATGTAATTGAAGAACAAAATAAAACTGCTCTGAAAAAAAATTTACTAATCGAAGGGTGGTTTACCAGATGGTTTGCCTGCAGTATTTTTAATGAAACTCGCGGATGAGCTTTCGGTTCCATTACACATTATTTTTAAAAGATCATTACAAGACGGATATTTCCGACAGCTTGGAAAGAAACAAGGATAACGGTCTTTAAAGATGGTGACTAATCTATCGTTGTTAATTGGAGAACCAAAGCAATTTTATCAGTATTAGCCAAGGTGTTTGGATCATTCGTGTGTAAAGAACTCTACTCACACTTATCTTAACTTATAGATGACAAGCAACATGGATTTGTGAAGCACAAGTCCACATAAACTAATCTCGTTGAGTATACCTAGGAATTGATTGAGGCTGTTGACTCTAAGGCACACATGGATTCAGTATATACTGACTTCAGTAAGGCATTCGACACGGTCAATCATGGAATATTTTTGAAGAAATTAGAAACACATGGCGTGTCTAATCCCTTACTGAGTTGGTTTGAGTAATATCTTCAAAATAGAAAACTTAGGGCGGTAGTCAATGGGTCAGTTTTGGAGCCATACATTGCTTTCTCAGGAGTGCTACAAGGATTGCACTTAGGATCATACCTATTTAACGTGTTTCCTAAACGACATTTCTGAATGTTTCATGAATTCAAATTTTTTCCTTTTTGCTAATGACTTAAAAGCTTGTAAAACTATTAAAACCTTGAACAATTTCCGTCTATTAAAGAATGATGTCGATGCTCTTACTAAATGGTGCCTTAAAAATGATATGGCACCAAACATAAAAAATGTAAAAATCAAATTCACAAGAAAAAGAAAGGTATTCCCTACCCACAATGGTAATAAACTCGAAGAAGTCACATGCGTTCGAGATCTTGGAAGTCTTTGCGACAGTGAACTGAAATTTTCAAACACATTGATAATGTAGCTCTCAAGGCTTCTAAATTACTAGAGTTTGTAAGAGAGAGGCAAAAAACTAAAATAATTATATACAACTCTTTAGTGAGAAGCCAATTTGAATATTGTAGTGTCGTATGGTCCCCACATTACAAAGTGCATAAAGCTGGAATTGAGTGCGTACAAAAAAGAATTTTGTGCTATTTAACTTACAGCCTAGGACTGCATAAAAAACTCAAAACTTACCAACAAAGATTGCTATATTTTAAGATGGCCACTTTAGAGAACCGTAAAAATTATTTAGACCTAGTATTCCTCAATAAGTTATGTGAAGTGCCCTTATTTGTTATCTCGAGTTAGGTTTCACATACCGAACAGAATTCCACGATCTAATCATATAAGAATGTTTTCTTTGCCGGTCTGTCATTCAAATTTAAGAAAATTTTGCTCATTATCCCGTATATACAACATGAGTCTTATGCCTATGCTAAGTTAGATCTATTTTCCTGTAGTAATTATGAAGAGATAGTTTTTGAAAATATTTGAAAATTTAAACAAAAATGTAGAGTTAATATCCAGTATCGAAAAAATTTTTACCAAATTAAAAATGAAACAAAAAAGTGCATGTCGTGGTTTCCTGTAATTGGCAAGACATTTTAAGTATGTTGTTATTATAATATAAGCATTTATTAGTGTCCTTGTTGTTGGAAATCCTATTAAATAAATAATAAAAAGTGTCACGAAAAAAGTCTATTTCCGTAAAGATCTTCCTTACACAAATGCCCATTAAACCTATTAAAGAATATGGAAGAGGACAAAGAGTCCTCAATGTTACTGAGGAGATACTAAACAATTTTGAACGTTTGTAGATTTATGTATAAGATATCATCTGAAGTAAAGAAAATGGTTTGAATTGTTTTGTATGGAGAGTGTCTTGTCGCTTTAACAAAACGTCATCGTGACGTTTTACGATATTGTTATTAATTTTACGAACTTGTATTGACGTGAACTATCGATTTATGATAATTTCATGCGTGACCGCCAAAATCAAAATGGCAGACGGCACCTTTTTTTATTTTATTAATAATTAGCAGGTGTTTGTCTTCCATCTCACCTGGTGGATAGTGTCGATGAAGACGAGGATCATACACGCCTGTCCAAGAGGTACCTATTCACTCTACACTTGAAAGCTCCAGGGTTATATTTGTCTGGAAAAACAGACGCAGGCAAATCGTTCCACTCTTTGGCAACACGAACCAAAAATGAGCTATCAAACCGTTTAGTACGGCTCTTCGGCACGCTAACCACAAACGGGTGAAACTTCTGTCTACGTCTGGTTGACCGGTCGAGAAAGGGAGAAGGTTCGATCAGCTGAAAAAGAGCATTCGCACACTCTCCAAAGTGCAATCTGTAAAAAACCGATAGACTAGCAACTTTTCGACGATGTTCGAGACTTTGCAGTCTAAGACAAAATATTCATACTCCTTTGACTATATAACCGGATACCACAGGCTGCTTCGTTGCCTATTTATTAAGTGCCAGAATTTCCGTATCCTTCGTTACCTCTACAACGTCCTTTTTAAGAATATTTGAGAAATTCATTGTCCTAGTCGCATTCCAAAAACGATCTTTGCCGAGCAAATAAACGCACTCTATTACACACTATGTTTACACCCTACAAAACAGACTTTTTTCTTATTGCTTAACAGTACATGCTGTCAGGTTGGGAAACGCATAACCACACTGAATTTGAGTCGCAAAAACATTAACTTAAACATTAAGATAAAAGAGTAACCGAACATTATTTGTCACGAGTTTAAATTATTTCGTCCTGGTATTTTATTTATTATATTTTTTATTCTCATTGAGTTTATATATTTTTGAATTATATAACGCAAGTAGATAATTTAGTACACGTAGTATAAAGTTAAGTATGTAATTACTATATTTTCATTTCATTTCATTTCATTTCATTTCATAAGAAATATAAATAAGCAGTCCCTTTGTGCATTTTCGCGATATTCAATAATAACCAACAAAAGTTTTTTTTAAATAGGTGATTATTATTAAACTAAATTTTATTTAAACGACTCAAATAATTTATGCACAACCATGTTCCGACCAGGATTTAAACAACAGACCTCAGTTTTAAAAGGACGACATTGCAATCTGGGTCCTTATCATTACAACACCATGTTCCACGTTACTCTGACATATCTCAACCACGATAATGAAAATATTAAAAAACCCTTCTTATCCAAAACCCTCAGATACCTCGAGTATTCCCTACGCAACGACTCGGGTATCCGCAAGCAGGACACGGTGCGCGTGTTCGGCGCCGTGGCGGGTTCCGCCATCGGACAGCCTATCGCCTTCAACTTTGTCAGAGCTAACTGGCAGAGGCTTAAGGAATAGTAAGTTGAATTTGTTATTGTCAACTTTTGGATGATTTTTTGATGAGTAGTTTTGTAAAAAATTAGACATAGCACAGTCATTATAAGGGACTTTAGTAGGTATTCATCAAAAAATTATTGTTTCTTCTAAATGATCGGCTTGGTTATGAACTGATAATTCCTTATTTTTTGTTAAAGCCATTATTATTTATTTTTTGTCATTTTCATGTAGGTACATTTGTTTTTATTTTATTAGCACAATAACTAAAACAAAAATTAAAATTACGTACTTGACCTTTTAAGTCACAATATTCTTCAAAATATTATTTTTCATGAAGAAATGTTACACAGCATGTAACAAGTTTAATTTAAAATCTACTTGGTATGTATTTATTGCCTCTGCTTGTTCTTATATCATATCATTTTCGAAGTGCACATGTACTTGCCTTTACCGAAATATTGTAATCTTTTGAAACTCGTATTTACAGGTATTCGTAGAAGGAATGTTTCTAAATAAAATGTTTTGTATGTTTCAGTGTTGGATCAGTAGCTACATTGAACTCAATTCTGAAAATGGTCACAAGACGAATAAACCAACAGCATGAATATGAAGAGGTACAACCTAAACAACCCTTATAGTAATATAGAGTTTGGTTGCAAAACTTTTTTATTAAATCCATCAAACAAATCGGTTTTGTAATAGGTCCAATGTCTTAAGCATTTTTGACCCCAAAAAATTATTTCGGAGTTATTAATTAATGTATTTATTCAGCACTAGTTCAAGTGTTACTTATCATCTTAATTTTATCTGAATAAATAAACTAAAGATAATACAACCATCGCTATAACACAAGTCCATGCATTATTAATAAATAATGCATGGAGTTGTGTTTGAAGCACGATTAAAATTGATAAACTTTTGATAGCATTTTTGCTTTTTGTTGTTTACTAAGATTTCAAATATCAGTAAACTTCTGGTAAAAGGCTTCAGTATTGCAAATGAATTGGTATGAAAACAAAGAACGAAAAGTCTTATTTTTCTTCATATTGATTATCATCTTCATAGTGAAAGCTTTCGCTTTTGCTAGCAAAAAAAAGCTCCTTATAAATTTTATTTATTTTCACAGCTCAAAAGATTCGTAGTAGAATCGTGCTCAGAGCTCGGGCGGCCAGTTCAACAAATTTTGGAACGAACAGCGGCGAACGTCCAGTGGATGGAAAGAAACTACCAAAACATAGTGAACTGGTTACTAAAAGTCGATAAACTATCTCCAAATACGATGGTGCGAGAATAAAGTAGTAATATGAAAATAAATAAATATATAGTCACCCTGTGTCTTGAATACATTTTTGCCAGAAGAGATGTTTGATGTTGAGTTATTTAGGATAACTATGTAAAATAACTTATTTAGTTAATATTAAGCTAAAAATATACGGATTTTAAGATAAACAAAAATAAGAAAACATATGAAATGAAATAAAAGATAGTCTACAAGACATAAGTTAAGCATTGCATATTGTAATTTAGTATTTATACTTGTAGTCAAATTCTAGTTTAAATTTGAACCAAAGAATATGTCTTATATGCGATGTATAATACGATTCTTTTTATTAAATAAGGTTGTTTTATTAAATGCAATTCGAATTTTCCTTACTCATTTTATTAAACATATAATCGCTCTTTTTACTAGGATAGTCAATGGGAAGCGCTATCGTCATTTGTCTTAAAATCATGTATGTTTTATGTTTACCTACTATTTTAGTAGCATATTCGCATCATTTAGTTTTTTATATGCATCCTAATAATTATTGTAGTCAAATCTAACATTGTAAGTTATGAATTTTTCCGTTTGAGTCGCAGTTTATAAAAAAAGTAGTTTGATATCTTGTAAACTGTATTTGCCCTGCTTCCTCTTGTACGCATAAATATTTCAATAAGATCTGCATACTCATATAAAGAAGATCAATGTCTCAGTGTATCATATGATGTTATCGTTTTGAATCTTAGCTTGAGAAAGTATTTATTTGTCATTAAGAATATCAAGAAAGAAAACATTAATCCTCAAAACCTAATTCTATCAATTTGTGACGCACGAGTGATGACGAATAATTCCTTCCATCAAACACCTCATCGTGGTAAATTATATTTTTGAAATTTTATTTTTATAGTTAAAAGATAATTGAGATCTTTTCTCGTTTTAGCGTTCAACTGAATGAGACAAATAGCTAGTCATAAACTTTTTCTTTTAACCGACTTCAAAAAACGAGCAGTTTCTCATTTATCGTGAGTTAGAAGTAATTTGTGACACTTTCTGCAAATTTATAAGTAGATTATATCTCTGAGAAAACACATCATGAAACATTTTTATCATTAAATAATAGCTGAGTAAATGTTTTTATATATCATGAAAATTATGTATTTTGTATACGTTAAGATAGCTAATATGTAACTTATGTTGTTTTTTTATGAAATACGTACTTGTAAGTCATATAATAACTAATTTTAAGATTATTATTAAATGTCATATATTTAATGTGCAAATTGTATTTATTTTATTTGAAAATAGTTTCAATACATAATTAAGTATAAATATCATGTTTTTTTCATTGTCTATGTAGGGATGTACAAGTAGCAGCTGCGGTGTATATTTTTATTGTACCCCAATATCGTGAATTAGTTAAATATATGGAAAAAATTGTTTTTAATGTTTTCTATCTATAGCTTAGCTTCATAACTTAAATACTTATTACAAGAGTACTGAAAGTGACAGAGATTACACTTTAACTAAAGGAACCTACATAGGTGTATAAACAAACAAAGGTATGCAAAAGCTGTTTGCATACCTTTGTAAATAAACCTAAACCTTTATAAATAGAAAATATCCATAACTGACAAACAACCATATTTTTATCAAATAAATGTCCTCTATCCTCTGTCAAATAATGGTGAACGGTGAACGGTGGGAACTTGCGGTGTAGGGACATAGCTTTAACACCCAAGACAAGAATGAACAAAAAATAACATTTATTATAATGAGAAAAATATGAGAAAAATTATTGATACATTTATATATAACATATTTTTATGAAAATTTTCTTTGGAATTATCGCTGATATAACTTATTAATTCAAATGTCACAGATAAAAATCCAAGTATCATTATCTAAATTGCAATTTTTTATTTTGATAATTAACATTTTCTTATCACGCAGTAACTTCATAGTGTATATTAACTTTCTAGTTCGAGTTGTAGTGACTGTAATATGTTCTCAAAAATTTAATTTGTCATCACCAAGATATTTGGACCTTACTTTTACTTTTACTTACCAAATATACAGTCGTAATCTAGAGAGATGACATTAGAAGGCATCGGGTACGATAACTCGTGGGTTTGGCGTCTTGCTTGGTTGCTGGCGGTTGGTTTATTTTGTGGAAGCATAGGTAGCTTGGTTTTATGTGACCAGAGTCAGAAGATTCTCTTTTAGCCATCGTGAATCATAGATTCACTTTTTTAATCCGAAATCCAAACCAGAGTCAGCAGAGTAAAGAGCGGCTGATGGAAGCCGCAAAAATCCGCAAAAAAGACACAAAAATCTGCCAGGAAAGAAATGACCTTTATACTTTGGGATGCGCATGGAATACTCTTTATAGACAACTTTGACAAGGGAAAAATATAATTAGCAAATATTACATGGGATTATTGGAGTGAAAACAGGCCTCAAGTGAAGAAAACAAAGTAATCTTTCCCAAAGACGATGCGCCGACTATCACGATTCCATGATAACGATGGCCAAACTAAACGAAAAAAATCCAGCATGTTCTCCAGTTGCAGGAGTTTTAACTCAAAAGGTTACGCAATCGTGGCAAGGTTTTTTGTTTTGAAGCCAAAGATCAAAAGTTTTACGCACGTGGAAAAATAAGAAAAGCGTTGAGGGGTCTGAATCACACTAGAAGGAGACTACGTTGATGAACAAAAAAAATTTTAAAAAGAAATTGTGTTAGTATACTCTCAGGGCTTACTAATACAAGTATTATATACAAGCAAGAAGAACGTTTATTGAGCTATTAACCTAGTAAATGCCTGTAAAATATTAATAAAAATGTTAAATTATAATTTAGTGGATATCGACGCTTGAAAGGCAACCCCCACTAAGCGACATTGAGTAAATTTTACAGGAGAGTGATTTAAAGTTCAAATATTTAAGAAAAAATCATAAAAATTTACCTAATCGTTCTATTAAAATGATGTTAACACTCAACTAAAAGTTATTTTTATAGCTATCCATACTATCAAAATAAAACACCTGACAATTTTATAAGCACCGGTTTCTGTCGGGTAGATAAAATTTACCTGATTTGACAAACAGCTAAAATTATCTGAATCATCACGTGTCATCATTTAATGTGTGCAGTAACATGTAAAAATAGGTAAACTTACCTAGTTTAGAATTTTGACGCAGAAAGGTTGATCTACAGATATCTGACAGTTTAAAATAAATCAAGTAATTAACCTAAGCAATATTTAATGATGATTTGTGACTGGGGAAATTTTATCTTAGATATTAAAATCACCCCGAACCTCCCCCTGAAACTGACATTTAGCCAAAAACTGCATAATAATTAATTGTTATCCTGCGCAAAAATAAATGAAATTAATTGTTATTGAATAAAAGTATTTCTTGAAAATTAAATGTAGGACAGATAAACTCATCTCTGTAGGTCACGTCTGGGAACGCCACATTAAACAAATACGCTACGTAGTGCCGAATACCGACCGTACAAAAGGAAAATAATTATGACATTACAGTCAGTCTGAGACCAATATATTTTTTGATTGAACAATTATGATTGGTGTTACAATTATTAATAACGTACACAATCACCGTCATCACTCAGTTTCTAAAAAAACATAACTCATTGTCAGTGAATGAATCATTAATAAACTATAAAACATATAAACAAACTAAGCAAGATTTACCTACTGTGCAAAGTGTGCACGTTTTGACTTTATTATTATCATCGCTGTAATAATTATAATAATAACACTTATGTTATTCTCAAAACATAATCAGTTTCTAGAAACAATCAAAATATTTTTCATATATTAGATCCTTACATATGAAATTGGCGTTTTGTCGTACTGGCCACTTTGATCTGTATTATCTCCTCTTTGGTTAAGAATTCCAATTTCAAATTTATACAGCTTGTACTATTTATAACATTTGTTTTTTCTTCTTTTGGTTTTTTCTTTACGTCACTTAGTTTAAAATATAGAAAACTTGAAATATCGCAATATTTACGAGTAAGAGTTCCACCCTGGCACCAGTGCTGCAGAAACAGCTCGAAGTATTAATATTGTGTATGGCGGCGGTGTCGCTAAAAAAACACGTGGGCGGCCGGAGACCAAAGATTATAATAAAGAATTGAAGGCTATTGTGGAAGCGGATCCATCGCAAACCACTTCCGAATTAGCTGTAGGCTGCGGTGTTAGTGACAAAACTGTTTTAATACTCTCGAAGCAAATTGGGAAGGTAAAAAAGGTTGAGAGGTGGGTACCCCATGAATTGAGTGCAGCAAACCGACAAACACGCGTCGACTGGTGCGTTACATTGCTCAACCGTCACAATAATGAAAGGATTTTAAGTCGAATCATTACCTGTGATAAAAATGGATCCTGTCGGTGTCGTTCACTACAGTTTTCTTAAATCTGGCCAGACGATTACGGCAGATGTCTATTGTCACGAACTGAAAACCACGATGGAAAAGCTAGCTGCTAAACAACCGAAGCTCGTCAATCGCTCTAGGCCACTGCTGCTTCAGGACAACGCTAGACCGCACACTGCACAACAGACGGCTACCAAATTAGAGGAGCTTCAATGGGAATGTGTAAGACATCCACCGTACTCCCCGGACCTTGCTCCAACAGATTACCTTTCTTTTTTAAATTTGGATAACTTCTTGCAAAAGAAAAAATTCAACTCCGATGGGGCAGTCCAAAGCGCCTTCAAAGATTTTATGAATTTCCGTCCGAACGGCTTTTTGAGTAAAGGGATCAATAAACTACCTATGAGATGGCAAAAGTGTATAGATAGCAAATGTACATAATTTGATTAAATAAGTATACTTTATTAAAAAAATGTACTCTCCCTTACAAAAAGCCCAATTTCATATGTAATGACCTAATAAAAAATAAAGCAATATAAATAAATCGAATTAATCGAATTGTACCCTTACAAAATAAATCTCTATTTTGTGAAATCTCGTTAGTTACCCAGTGTTAATTTAATATCACAACCTTCAATGTCTAACTCTTTGACATTTCCTGCGCGTGGAATGTTCACAAATTCATGTTTGAAGCTGTTAGGTATAAATTTGTCCATGCAAAGTTTATTTCCAAATCGTCATATTTAGCCTTTGACATGGGAAGTAAAAGAGATACCTTGGTTTTAGACAGAATTTCAACATCAAAGACCGCCGCCGTAGGATTCATAGATGTTTTATATTTAACGTTTTGCTTGTCTTTTCTGAAAGTCATTATATGGATCTTGCTTATCTTTGCAGTTCAGTTTACTTTATAATATTTGTCACTTATACTATCCCATCTGTAAAAATCTTTATAACTCAGTATTTCTACCTGGAAAAAAGCTGGTTCTTGTCTCAAAAGTACAATAAAAATAATAAAAATATCTAAGCTCTAATATTCTTCCACTTTATTTCAGGTTAACTTATACAAATGACACTGTCACAATATATATTATCAAGTTAAATAAATAACCACAAAAATTACAATTGCTCTGTGTAGGTAAAATCTACAAAGTGATTTCAAACTAAAATTTCTTAACAAATGAAAATACGTAAATAAAAATAAATTAAAAAGTCAATACATGAAAAACCAACTAAGTTCATATTTCTAATTGTAAGAATGTCGTAACTGCTGGATATTCTGGATTATTCTTATCCTTTTGTTGGTCGTTTAGTAAGCACAAAATGCAGATTTGTCCGAAATCACGCAATAGAGACTAAAACTCGTCGTAGAACTGTGAGACCCAAACCAAACGACGCAAAAAAATCTGGCGGTTCGAATGGTATAAACAGGGCGTTCAGAAAGTGAAGGATTAAGTTTTCAAAAAAAAATTTTCGTTCTATTTCTAACAGTTAACTTCGATAGCCTGTGGTATTAAAAAAATGTAGTAGGCTGATCGTGCCAAGAACCTTAAAAATTTGCTTGGTTATTGAGTATTTCAAAATGGTATGATTATTTAACATTACATTGAAACTTTGCTTTAATGATAGTACAAATGCAGAAAAGTGGATTTTTTGGAAAGTGCTTAGTTCATTTAAATGTAAAAATATTATCGTATCAGAATGAAATAAATACAGTATGGATACAAATTATCAGTTTATTAATTTGGTACTTTATAATAAATGTTCAAAATGCCCGCCATTTGCCCTTACACTTTTTACGTTCATCTTTTTACGTGGCGGGCGTGTCCTTCTCTTGAAATCTCTTCTGCAGCTCTGTCTATTTTCGTTCGTAGCTGCGTAATGTTGAAAGTCTCCGTCACATAGACTAAATCTGTTAAGCAACCCCAGTAATCCTGGCGTGTGAGGTGAGGGTTTTTCAGTTGCCAGCTATGTAAATTGTGCTTATTTAGGTCGCTCCAAAGTATTTTATTGAAAAACTCATTATCTTCGTTCATTTTCCGCAACATTATCCTGCCGAACTCCAATCTACGTGGGTAGTCGTTAGATTACAAATTTTGAACCCACTACATGTGGAATGGGTGGAATTAAAAACGTTTCAAAACATTGTGCCCCGTGCTCTTTGAGACACCTGTTCTGCGTGCTATTTTTCTTACTGGAGTAGAAGGTTGAGCGTCAACTGCATTAAGGACCTCTCCATCCACATCAATTCTAGACCTGCCTTCACGTTGACTTAGTCCTGGCAACCGTCCTTCGGCATTTCGCCAGATGGGTGTTAATAAACACGCGATATCCTGGATGATGTCGATTGAGATACCTGTAGGAATAAAATAATAATGATTCTAGACAAATAAGAATTTAAGTTAATTATTTTAGTATTATTTACTATAACAAAGTGTTCAGCATAAAATTCTTAAAATCTTTAGCATAAAATCTTTTATTTGTTTCGAAACACGAAAATTCTTTTTGGAAAGCCTTTACTTCTGGTGAAAGTTTAAGTTATTTAAAGAAATTTCTTTCATCAGAAAATAAATAAATCAACTTACCTTTCTGCATAGAGTTCAGCGGCTTCGGAAGCGTTGCAATGGCATTGACCATAAACAAGATGAATATCAGCGTACTCGCTAGGTGTGTACTCGTATCAGGGCATTGTTTAAGCCTAGCTTGAAGAAATCCGTTGTGCAGCCAAGTTGTCGAGATCACGGATATCAAGGTCCAAATCACACCTTATCAAAACTCGAGAAAATAGGAGAGCACGTCAGAAACAAACAGAGTTAAGCATGACACTAAAAAGACGGTTTCACGGTTAGCTTCTTTTGTAGCATGCCAGGAAGAGACCTTTTTTATTGTTTACCAATGGAAAAAGACTTTCGCAGTAACTTTATGTCAATCGTATTTTTGTACTGTAAATTCCGAAAATCGACCTGCCCGCATTTATAAAATCATATACAAAAAAGTTTTAAATGTAATTTAAATAAATATACCATTTAGGAATACTCAGTAACCAAGCAAAAGAGAATGGCAGACTGGGTACCCTGTAATATTTATAAATTGTAATCATATCAAAACCGGGCTATATTTAGTTCATAGGTCAATATTAGACACGTATTTACCAAGCTCAAATATTGAGATAGCTGTTAAGTTCATATTTCTAATACTTAAAAATATAATAAAATCCAATTATTCCCGTAACAACGACATTTATTTTTTCACCGATATCTAGAAAAATTATATACTGTCAATCTGTAAAACTTCAAAGACATTGAGCCGCCAATGTCTTGTCACGGTTCGCTGTTGTATGTACAATGTTGCAGTTTGGTAGATGTTGGATTTTATGTTTTTAAGTATGAGATCCGAGTGTTGTGCGGCACGTCACAGTGAGCGTACGTTCATTCTGTTTCGTTGTCATATTGCATTAATTTTTTTTTCGAAGTACCCTCATTTTTCTTCGAAAGGATGGACGAGGTTTTAAGACCTGGATCCAATCACAGTGATTGTATGAGTGAAGAAGATATCATAGAAAATTTTATAATAGGTCTTTACCTATGAAACTGCCGTTTTGCCGTACTGGCCATTTCAAATGAAAATATTTTTTTTTTGACTGATAATACTAATTTCAAATTAATTTTATTTGACAAACATGGAATTCTTTTTCTAAAATCGTCATTTGTTTAATAGTTAGTGTTTTGTTTTCAATGCATTCGAACATTTTTCGTCATCATGGATAAGTTAAAAATTCGAGTAATTATGGAGTATGAGTACCGTCGTGGCAGCAAAGCGGCACAAGCGGCACGCAACATCAACGACGTTTACGGAGCGAACACTACAAACGAACGCACCACCCGTTATTGGTTTACCCGCTTCCGTTCTGGAAATTTTGACCTGAAAAATGAACTTCGTGGTCGTCCGAAAACTTTGGTCGAGAATGACGAATTAAAGGCAATTGTAGAAGCTGATGTAACTCAATCCACGGCTGAATTAGCAGCAGCTTTCGACGTTAGCATCAAAACAATATTGGTCCATTTGCGTCAAATTGGCAAGGTAAAAAAGCTTGACAAATGGGTACCCCACGAACTCAATGACCGCCAGCGCGAAGTACGCGTGGAGACGTGCCTTGCACTGCTCAGCAGGCATACAAATGAAAGAATTCTGAACCGCATTGTTACTTGTGACGAGAAATGGATCCTGTTTGACAATCGTAAGCGCTCAGCAAGTTGGTTGGACCCTGGTTCAGCACCCAAACAATGCCCTAAACGAAAACTTACCCCTAGAAAAGTGATGGTCACTGTTTGGTGGTCTAACGCGGGTGTAATTCATCACAGCTTCTTGCCAAACGGGACAAGCATTACTGCAGATGTGTATTGTGAAGAAATGAACACAATGATGGAGAAGCTCGCACGTCTCCAACCAGCTTTGGTCAATAGTTCGGCTCCACTGCTCCTGCACGACAACGCGCGACCTCATACTGCACAGCAGACGGTCTCCAAGCTACAAGAGTTGGGGTTGGAAGTTCTCCGTCATCCGCCGTACTCACCAGACCTTGCGCCTACAGACTTCTACTTTTTCCAGAATTTGGATAACTTCTTGGCGGGAAAAAAATTCAATACCCGAGAGGCAGTACAAAATGCCTTTGAAGAATTTGTTGCCTCCCGTGCAGCTGATTTCTTCAAGAAAGGCATCAATAAGCTACCAATGCGTTGGCAAAGATGCATTGATTGCATGGGTGATTATTTTGATTAATAGAAATAAAAAATATATAAAAAAATTACGCTTCATTTATTTCGTGAAAAACGGCAATTTCATAGGTAAAGACCTAATAGTAAGTGCGAGTGAAGAGTTTAGTTATGAGCATACTGAAAACAAAGGTGGAGTGAGACCGGAGAAAAGAATGAGACAAGAGAGAGATGAACAGGAGGTCGTAGAAAATGATGACGAAGGTTATACAGTTGTGAGAAGCAGAACTAAAAGGTTGGCGTTGCCTGAACCTGAGAGTAGAACAGAGAGAAAAGAAAATAATTGGAATAACATGAATTTCAATGTGATTGTAGTAATGAAATGTTGCTTAAATAAATTGGTCTTATCTTATCCAAATTATTAAAATCGGAAAATATACCTAACATTACACAAATTAAGTACAAGAGCCCTTACAAGGTTTTATTGAAATTTTCAAGCCGCAGTGATGCCGAAATATTACTGAATAATCAAAAGTTTTTGGATTTAGGATACAAATGCCGGTATACAAATGATGTCAGCATTACCTATGGCGTTGTAAAGTATATTGAATTAGATGTGGAAGAAGAGAGCTTATTAAAGCCTTTAGTTGTGAGTCCGAAATACTATCTGTTAAAAGTTTAAAGCGGATGATTGACCTCGGTGAATGGACTAATAGTGAAACAATACGGTTTTGCTTCAAGAGTGCTAACCTGCCTGAGTTTGTGGTAATTCTAGTTTTGAAGAAAAAGTCAAATTAGCGCTAAAGTAGTTGTTAGAAGAAATTGCATCTTTTGTACTCAGGACTATAAGTAATGGAGAGATGGAAAGAAAAATCATGAATATGTTTTATAATGGATAGTAATAATAACGAGAATAGCAGAGGGAGGCGGAACTTTGTGGGTTCTACTTCACAACATATATGTGTTGGGCAGTGGAATGCGCAAAGTCTGGCGCCAAAAAAACAGTAATTTGAATTGTTATTATCACAAGAGAAAATAAGTATTTGTATTGTTAGTGAAACGTGGTTGGATGAGAACAAAATAATTAGGCTTTTTTTTTTTTTTTTTTGCTGCCGAGGCACCCTCGCGGGAGGGAGGTGGAAGATGCGTCATGCATACCCGCCCGCAGGTAAATTCCTCTGCGGGGGGGTTATGTGGGACTCACCAGAATGGCACCTACCCACTAAAAACCACCTGTTGGCTGTAGTTATTACCGTTAGCCTTCATCGGAAGCGACACCCGTCGGGAAGTTGGGCGCGCTGGCAGAGACCCGCTAGCGGGTCTTCCGCCTGTAGTGAAAGTTGCACTGAAGGTGCTCAAAGGGACATGAGTTGGTGGCCGTTCTGGGCAGCCTCCGGTGAAGCCGGGGCTGGGCAGAGGTCGGCCGAAGCATGATTTAGGGATCAATTCATTTAAATGAACCTACAATGAATTGAGAAGGGAACTATGCTCCGCCAGAGCTAGCAAACGCTCTGTCGGAGTACGTGAAGCCCTAAGTTTACGGGCTAAGACTGCGATTTCACTGACGTCGACATTTTTTATAGCGTCGCAGACGATACGCATATCGTCTGCTACGGAGGATTGAGGAGTGGGTTTGTATGGGCGAGGAGCCGGGATGGGATTCGATGCGGGGCGCTGCCTCCAGTTTTCTGGGGCAGGCCTAGACTGTGTAGGCTTTGCAGCCGGAGGAACCCGGCTACGCAGCGGCGGAAAGTTTTCTTGAGAAAGGCGCGGGGCCTGTTTGGGTGCCGACCTCTTGGGATTGGAACGCATACAACGGGGTGCACGAGGGCAGCCCCTGTAGTTTGCGGTGTGGCCGGACTGGCCACAAAGCACGCAATCGGGAGGAGAGGGAGTTTCAGGAGTGCGATTGCACTCCTTAGTGAAGTGCGGGACCAGGCACTTGACGCATCTGGGCGGTGCGCGGCAGTTGGCCACCGCGTGCCCGTACAACTGGCACCGATGGCACTGGCCGGGATGACCGCGGCGATGAGGCGCCTCGATCGAGATCCCAGAGAGGCCGCAAATAGAGCTAACCCCTTTCAGGATCTCTCTGGACTTGGGGACGTTGGCGAGAATCACCAAAGCGAGAGGGTGTTGCCTCCCGTACTTGCTGTGCATTTTATGCACTGCGAGTGCCGGGAAGCCTTGGGACTGCAGATCCTCAAGGATAGCCTCGTTCGATAATTCGAACGGGACTCCCCTGAGTACCGCTCTGATCTTACGCTCTTCTGACAGAGCATAAGTGTGATAAGCATATTGCTTATCGGTGAGGAGCTTAGTCAAAGCTCGGAAATCGTCTATCGACGAGACAGTGATTTTAATAGATTCACCCGAGTTTACCGCTCGGGTGTAATGGATTTTGTGCTCATTGCACAGTGTCGAGACCTCAGTCCATTTACCCTTTTCCCGAAGGAAAACGGGTGGTGGGACCTTGGCCTTGACAGAAGTTGGGGCCGGAGCGGGTGTTGAAGACACCGGGGCAGCTGGCGTTGAAGACGCCACAGGGGGTGTAGGGACGGGCGTGGAGGGCGCCGGGTCTTGTTTCGAGCGCTTCTTAGAGCGCTTCTTAACAAGGGTGAAAGAGGGAGGCTCAGGGCCAGTTGGGGTGGCGTCCGAGGAAGACTCAGTCGCGGGTGCGCGCTTGTGGCGCAGAGGGGCGTCTACTTCGCACTCCATGTCACTGGAGGAAGGGGACGCGGGAGGGCCTAAGACCTGAGGGGTCTGGGGAACTGGGGTGGCCTGAGGGGCCATTGTGGACATTATCGTCATGAAATGAGGGATGAGAGAATCTAAGAAACGGAACTTGTCAGCATTTATATTCATGCCTTCAGCACCGGTACTATCAAGTAACTTCTTCCTAATCTCATCAGAGCTTAGGGAAGCCATTGCGGAGGGGTTGGGGAGGGACAATATATGAACCTAACAACGATGACTAACTTCCTAAAACCACCCTACACGCAGTAGGGCGGTTGAGAACGACGCGGATAACTTACTCGAACACGGCACTTGAAGTCCTGGAACAACGAATTCCCGTCGACGAAGCTCACGTTCCACGAAGTACGGTTAACAAGCCACTATTCGCCGTGAAAACGGCGTTAGAAACTTATTAGAAGTACGGTTAACGAGCCACTGTCCGCCGTGAAAACGGCGTTAGAAACTTAATACGGTAAACAACTATGAAATTTGGGTGCTCAATTTGGGTGCTCAATTAGCGCGGGGGCTAAAAGAGCGGGAAGGCGTCTGCGATCGACGTGCGCTCGAGAACGCACGCAGACCGAGACTGATAATATAATTAGTTTTTTTTTTTTTTTGTTCCCCTCCGCGGGAAGGGCAGGAGGATAAAAATGCCCTGACGCATACTCTGGCGCGATTCCAAAGTTATGTGGGACTCGTCCCGACGCCTACCAGGACCATACCCACTAAAAACCCCCTGTCGGCTCGTGCATTTTTGCCACTCAGCCTTCATCTGAGCGACGGCCAATTGGAGAAAGAGGCCGCGCTAGCGGGGCCCAGAAGGGGTCACCCGCTGGGATTACATAGCACTGAAGGTGCTCAAAGCACTGAAGGTGAATACGTAGCACTGAAGGTGCTCAAAATGAAATCAAAAATTAAAACAAAAATTAAAAAATTGCAAAATAAAATTGAATTAACTCGCATTTACGTTAGAATTAGGATTTACGTTAGGATTAGAATTTACGTTAGAATTAGAATTTGCGGCCAGAAGGGCCTCGAGATCGCGTGACAGTCTAGTGGATGAGTACGCTTGCGCATTTCTAGGCCTAGCGACTTTGAACTTCGAGTCTAACACAGGAGTAGTATATGAGACAGAATCACGAACTAGAGGATTGGGATGGGTTTCGGAGCGTTTGAAGAACGCTTCAGAGAGTGTTTTGAGATATTGTTGTACTGTAGGCAGTTCAAGATCTCTATGCAAGTCCGCGTTACGCACGTACCACGGTGCGTTTGTGGCCCGGCGGCAAAAGAGGTTTTGAACTACCTGCAGTTTGTGCAGGAGGGAGGGTTCGGCGTGGGCAAAGATTGGCGAGGCATACGTCATGACGGGTCTAACGCAGACCTTGTAAAGTGTACGTTTGTTTCTGAAGGACATTTTACTTTTTCTACCTAACATGCTATTTAGGCGGACTAAATAGTGACGAGCGAGTTTCGAAACTCTTTCGACGTGTGGCTTGAAAGAAAGCGTCGGATCTAATGTGACGCCTAAGTATTTAGTACTGCGCTTCCAGGGGATGGGAATGCCTAACATTCGAACGTGGGGATCGCCATCGGGACGACGGCGTTTGTGGTCGAAGCGCATCGCAGAACTCTTTTCAGGGTTCACATCGATGCGCCATTCTTGAAACCATGCACCAAGGGCATTTACGGCCCTTTGGAGTCTGGTTACAAGGTGCCGAACACTGTGGCCCCTGGTATAGAGTGCGGTGTCGTCAGCAAAGAGGGCGAGTTCGACGCCTTTCGGCGGGATGGGAATGTCGTTGGTGTACACGGTGTACAGCAGAGGGGCGAGGACTGAGCCTTGAGGAACTCCAGCCTTTATGGGACGAGGTGCAGAAAGCGTGCCTTCGTGTTTAAATCGAAACGTACGGTCTTTGAGAAACGACGCTATTAACCTGACTAGGCGATCCGGTAAGCCTATCTTGTAGAGTTTATAAACGAGACCGCTGTGCCAGACTTTATCGAAAGCCTTGGCTACGTCAAAGAAAACCGCGACTGTTTTATAACGACGCGGATAGAAACCGTCAAGTATATACTCGACGATTCGGTGGACTTGCTGAGGGCAGGAGTGTTTAGCGCGAAAGCCGAACTGATGGGGAATAATGAGAGGATCGCCATCCGTTGGAAACAGATGGTTCCGCATTCGAGAGAGTATGACTCTCTCGAGAAGTTTAGACATTGCCTTGAGGAGGCTGATGGGTCTGTGATTAGCCGGGACGTTCAGAGGTTTGCCCGGCTTGGGAATGCCTATGACTGTCGCTTCTTTCCAAGCTTTTGGAAAGTAGCTATGGTCGAAGCAGGCATTGAAAATGATAGCTAACAAGGTAAGCATCTGTTGAGGTAGGTGCTTAAGTGCGTGGTTGGAAATTCCATCCGCACCCGGAGCCTTTTTGGACTTTTGGTTTCTAATGAGAAGCAAGATTTCGTCATTAGAGACTGTGACAGGGTCGGCGGTGATGGGGAGAGAGTCTCTGCGAAGGACTTCGTCCTCCACCGCCTGGATGTGTGAGGGATAAGCAGGTTGCGTGCTGGGCGAGCATTGTGCGGCAATGCTGTCGGCGAAGCATTCGGCTTTCTCTTCGACTTCGAAGGCAGTAGTGCCATCGGGACGAGTGAGAGGAGGAACGTGAGAGACGGTGTCTACGCGTAAGGCTCGGGCCATGCTATAGTACGTTTGGTGGGACGGAGAGATATTCGCCATGAGATCGTTCATCTGAGCGTCTCGGAGTTCCGCGAGGCAAGACCTAACTTTACGTTGAAGCTGATTCGCAGCTGTTCTATAGGCGGGCGTGGGATATTTCTTGGCTCTCCGGAGAGCCGCGTTTTTAGCTTTAATAAGATTGCTAACGGCTAAGGGAAGCGTGGGTTTGCCTTGCTTAGCAACCTTTTCGTTTTCACTGATGGCTGAGTTGATAGCATCAGTGAGAGAATTTACTAATGAATCGATTTTATCCGGGCTATCTAATTGTTCGGGAGAGATCGCGAGTGGAGAGTTCGGAGCCTCTAAGGCTGAAACTAACGTATTTTTAAAACCTTTCCAGTTGGTAAAGGTCTTAGGAGATGAGGCGTTATCGTTCGGCGGTCCTAGCACGAGGGAAACGGGGCGATGGTCGGAGCCTAGGTCATCGAGCGGTTCGATAGACCTTAGATCAAGATTGATTCGCTTGATAATTGCAAAGTCGAGGATGTCAGGAGAGTAGGACGGGTTGTTGGGATAGTGAGTGGGAGTGATGGGGGATATGACGTCTAGGTCAAGGGAGTTAGTGATGTCGAGGAGAGCGATACCGCTGGTGTTAGTCGATAGGCACGTCCAGTCAGTATGTTTGGAGTTAAAGTCTCCGAACATAATGACTGAATGGCCGAGGGCGAGAATGGCCTCAAAGTCGCTGCGGATTGGTCTGGTACCACTAGGTATGTAGATTGAGGCTATGATGATGGTCGGATGACCAGTCATAGCCAATATACACACAGTGGCTTCCATGTTGAGGAGAGGAGGAGTAGGGAGAGGACAGCAGTGGAAGCCTCTTTTGTAATATATAGCGGTGCCGCCAAAACCGTCGGAGTTGGGCCTATCGTTACGAATAAACGCGTACTTAGGTATAGCGAATCCTCTGGAGCGGTTTGGAGTAAGCCATGTCTCCTGGAGAAGGAATAAGTCAGGTTCTTTGTTCTGAAGGAACAGTTTAATCTCGGGAAGGTTGGTGTTAAGGCTACGAGCGTTAAAAGATACTAGGGATAAGCCCTTGGGTTTAATACGACTGGACGCGGGATTTGCGGGTCTAGACATTATAATTTATTATTTACGAATTTATAAAAGAATTTACAACGAACTTAGGAGCGAGTGATGCTCGGCTAAAGCAAATAAACGCTCTTGAGGAGAGCGGGCGGCTCGCAGTTTGCGTGCGAGCACGGAAATTTCGTTAATATCGACGTTTTGAATAACGTCGAACACGGTCTTCATGTCCTCAGCCAACGACGACTGAGGTGCGGATGACGGAGAAGGACGCGGCCCAACGGAAGCTACGGGAGCTGGGATGGGTCGGGAAGGTGCAGGCGGAACGGCCGGACGCTGCCTCCAAGACAGAGCCGGAGTAGGCGTCGGCTGAGCGGGCTTTGCTTCCGGGGGACCCCGGTTGCGCAGCGGCGGGAAGTTAGCGTGAGTGAGCGGCGGCGCCGGTTTAGGCGCAACCCTCTTGGTGGTGGAGCGCGGAGCGCGCGGGCAGCCCCTGTAGTTAGCTGTGTGGCCGGACTGGCCGCACAGCACACAGGCAGGGGAGGAAGTGGATTCGGGAGTGCGAGTGCACTCCTTAGTGAAGTGAGGATCCAGGCACTTTACGCACCTGGGGGGAGCTGAACAGTTAGCCGCTGCGTGGCCATAGAGCTGGCAGTGGTGGCACTGCCCAGGGTGACCACGGGGGTTGGGACGCTCGACGGAGATATTTGAGAGTCCGCAAATTGTGCGAGCCTCTCTAAAGATCTCCCTCGAGTTGGGAGTATTTGAAAGGATTACTAAAGCTAAAGGAAAACGCCTACCGCGGTTGGAGTGCATCTTGTGCACTGCTGTGACCGGGAAACCCTGGGACTTAAGGTCCTCGAGAATATCTTCGTTGCTGAGTTCGAACGGGACGCCCCGTAGTACTGCGCGGATCTTACGCTCCTCCGGGAGGGCGTAGGTGTGATACGCGAAATATAATTAGGCTAAATGGTTACAATATATACAGAAAAGATTGACATGACAGCTATGGGGGAGTGGCAATAATAATTCATAATTCTTTAAGTACTCAAATATACCCTGTCATTTTAAGAAATACTAGAATCAAAATTATTTGTGTAAAAATACTAAATTGTAAACACTAAAAATTGCTTCTGTATATTGTCCGTCATCTGTCAGGACAACACAATGTGACTGGGATGATGTTTTTTCAAAATTTGGTGAAAAATCTATTATAGCCGGGGACTTTAATGGCCATCATACTAATTGGTTCAACAAAACTGATCCTCGAGGGGTTCAATTGCATGATTCGAGTATTTCTCACAATTTCGTTAGCGTTAACAATGGGGAACCAACTAGGGTTAAGTTAATTATTGGCACTATTCGAGAAAGCGCCCCTGATGTTACGTTTGTGTCGACTGATATTGCCTTACTTTTCAAGTGATAGGTATCAAAAGAAAACTTAGGTAGTGACCACATGTTCTTAAAATATTATCTTGAACACAACAAAAACCCCGTGAATATGAAACGTTGGAACCTTAAATTAGCCAACTGGAAACTTTATCACGATACCTTTCTTAATAATATGCTATCTGATAATAGATACTGTCAATATAATGAAGTGCAAACAATGTATGATCTATTCATAGAAAATCTAAACCAGACAGCCGATCTAACTATCCCTTATGTCAAAAGTATTCAAAATACAAATTTCACACAAAAATCCTATTGACGTACAGATTAAACCCATGCTGTTACCAAACGTCGCTTAGCCTTGAAAGAGTTTAGAAAACGTCCTACACCAGCTAACTTAGATAAACTTAATGAATAAAATAAAAGAAGCGAAAAAAAATTACGAAGCAAGTTATTTCAAACAGTTGGAAAAAATACTGTGATAATATTGATGGGTCAACAAATGCTTCAGAAATGTGGAGAAAAATGAGGTGGATGAAAGGTGTAAGAGATTTCCGAGCTCGTGCTCCTGATGATAAGAAACAAGAAATATTAAAATCACTAGCTCCTGATTGTTTTCAACCACAACCACCGTCATTTTCTTTGAAAAATTAGTTATTAGAAGGTGAGCTCACTTTGCGAGAACTCTGCAACTGTTTGAAAAAGAAAGACACAGCTCCAGGAGAAGACAAAGTTACTTATTCTATATTATACCACCTTCCTAAAACCGGCAAAATATACTTGCTTAGAATTTTTAATCTTATGTTTAAAACCTCCGTAATACCAAAACAATGGCGTAGTATTAAAATTATCCCCATTCCAAAACCAAATGTAAGTATGATTAAATGTTATCGTTTAGGGCCATTTCCCTTATTTCGTGTATTTGTAAATTATTTCATTTAATATTATGCAAACGTCTTAAATGGTTTATTGAAAAAAATTAAATCTTAGCTCCCACCACATCCGGATTTCGTCGCAGCCAATCCAGTGTTGATTGCATAGCACGTCTAGTTTTTAATATACAGATTGGGGTTGCTTTTTAAACATAGATAGTGCATACAATAATATTTTAGTTAAACAACTTGTTCTTGTACTAGATAAATTAAAAGTTAGGAGCTAAGGTTTGCAACTATCTATATCCATTTTTGAAATTAAGACACTTAAAAATTCAAGACCATGAAGAAATTAATTTGATAGGCAGATGGACCAGTAATGGCCTGGCACAAGGTGACCCGATCTCTCCTTTGCTTTTTAATGTAGTCGCACAATATAAGTAGTTCATTAAATAATATTAATACTTTACAATATGCTGATGATTTTGCGTTTTTTTATACAAGATAAAAATATTAATATTGGTATAGCGGAACTTCATAATTCTATAATCAAAGATACTTTATTGTTCAATCAAATAGGCTTAGAAATATCCATAGCAAAAACAAAAATATGTTTATTTAGTAGAGGGAAAAGGAGAGATCGAATATTATTAACTGTTGATGGTACTGAAATACCGGTTGTGTTAGATATTAAGGCATCTATCTCGATCGGTCTTTACTATGGAACCACCATATCAATGAGTTACTGGCGAAATCTTTCAAATTGATCAATATATTAAAGGTCCTAGCAGGCGCCTCTTGGGGATTGCATACAAAACATCTTTGCAAAATATATATTTCACTTGTAAGAAGTAAGATTGATTACGCAATTATATATGATTCTGCTGCTAAAAGCCACCTTACTAAGTTGGACCGAGTACAAAATGTAGCACTACGGGTGATTGGAGGTTTTATTAAAACTACTCCTATCCACGTAATGGAGTCGGAATTGTGTTTGCTCCCATTGTTTTTGCGGCAAAAATATCTAGCTAGTAAATACTGCCTGAAATCTCAATCATGGACAGATAATGTTACTATTAATGTTGTTAAAAACCTCTCTGATATCTGTCAATTATCATACTATCGCGAAAAAAAAAAGAAACCATTGCTTGTAACCGTGTATCAGGACACACAAACTGAACGAATCGTGTTCAGATTAAGTACACGGGTATCCAATTTAGACGCAAACATCTTACAAGTTAATATAGAAGAAATACAAGAGTCTAAAAGAAATTATGATAATATTATATTAAAAAATAATACTTAGTGTATATTTGTAAAATAATAAATACCAAAATTGGCACAATACGGATGGGTCCCGAACAAAAGACGGACAGGGTGCTAGCTTCCATGATCCCAGTCACATTGTGAGCGAGAAGTATAAAATAGTCAGTAAGTCTTGTATTATGTCAGCTGAGCTGTTTGCTATATCAGAGTCGCTTTCTTACATTGTTTTTCTAAGGTAGTAATTCTGTCGGACAGCAGAAGTGCCTTGCAGCATATATGGATCCCAATCCAAATCCAATGGATCCCATCACATATCAATATACGGGGTAATGAGCAGGCAGATCTCTTGGCCAGGGAAGCAATATCAAATGGCAAAGAAGTGTATATATATTCCGATTACTCGGAACTGCTTCCAAAATATAAAACAAAATTTTTTAAAGAATTTAAACTATATTTTGATATTGCTTCTCTGTACAAAGGGATTTGGTATAAGACTATACGTAGTGAACCCCTTAATGTACCTTGGTGTGCTAATGCTTGTGTAAATAGAAAATATATTGTAATTGCGCATAGACTGCTCGCCGGGCACATGCCGTTGAATGCTTTTAAGATGATGAAAATCGTAGATAGCCCGAACTGCGCTCAATGTGGTGTGAAAGACGATGTTTACCACTTTTTAACGGAGTGCGTCCGGAGCGCGGATATGAGACGGGAGATTTATACTAGGTTTAATGTCATAAAAGAAAATGTAGGTATATTTCAGAGCATCTTAGCTGCGCCTACATCGGATGCGGCTAGGATGCTATATAAGTATATGTAACTTAAAGGTATCAAATTAATATAAGGTATAATTTTGTATGAGTGGACACTATGGGACTGTCATAGTTGTAACACAAATCAAAGTCCCTAAATAAAATTTGAATTAAAAAAAAAATGAAATTAGGGTGTTTTTTAATTTCAGTAGCTTCATCTGACCATCCCATGAACGTATTACCCTCTAAACGTATTCGTCCTATTAAGTAAACAACGTTTTCACGTCTATTTGGCGAGTTTTTTGAGGCTAGATTATAATTTCGACTTTTGATTCCCAACTTCTATGTAAATCTTATGATTGCATTTCGATTATCTATCATTCAAACAGTCAAACCCACATATTCAATTTGAGATACGTGTATGTTCTGCGAAAATAAAAGCGGTACTGACAATGTATGTGAGTTTGCCAATATTCTTTTTAAGATTCTTGGCACGATCAGCCTACTACATTTATTTAATACCACAGGATATCAAAATAAGCTGTTAGAAATAGAACGAATTTTTTTTTTTTACGGGTTTTCTCAACATTTTGAGAAATAATTTGGCATTGTCTTTAATAACATAAGTAACCACGAGTACTTTAAAGGAAATGGGACCTAAAAATGTCGTTCGGACACAAAAAAATCTAGAAATACCGATGACTCAAAAATTATGAGTCTTTTACCAGAAGTTTTATTGTTTTTGAGGTAGGAAATGAATAGACCTTTCTGCAGGTGAAGGATTATCCTTCGCTTTCTGGACACCCTGTATATCTCATTTTACGGATTTATGTCGCTTAAGATTGCTTTTCAAGCGTAGCTATGCTATTTCACACAGATATCAGCCTTTCCTGTCGGCGGGATGATTCTAGGCAAATTATAGTCCACCTCACAATTAGGGCAGTCGGCTTATTATACATAAGTTGCATCCACTCATCGGTACATTTGGTACTGAAACCCTTGACCCTCAAGCTTTAAATTAAATTTAAGTCACATCTTAAATCTAGTAACTTCTTTGAGGGTATCACTTTAGTACACATATCGGCCAGTTGGTTTTCTGTGGAAATATGTTCAAGCTTTATTACTTTATTAGTGATTTTTTCCCTCAGGTAATGGTATTTTATATCAATAGGCTTAGACTTTGTATGGTTTGTAGAATTATTGGCTATACATATACAGCTATTACTATCTTCAAAGATAACTATAGGACTAGTTAATTGGATTGAAATGCTGCTTAAGAGCGATGTCATCCAGACTGCTTCTTTTACAGCCTCAAATAAAGCCATATATTCGGCTTCTGTTGAAGAGACGGCGACAGAGTTTTGTTTTCGAATATTCCAGGAAATTGTGCAGTTATCAAATATTTTAATATTATATCCCGTTGTACTCTTTCTATCATTTTTATCGCCTCCCCAATCAGAACCCGCATAACCAGTGAACAATTGTTTGTAGTCACATTTTTTATAAGTTAATTTTAAATTAACTGTACCTTTTATATAGCGCAATAGATGTTTTAAGTATTTCCACAAGTCCTGTTTTTATAAAATTGTAACGTATTAGAGCTTTTTGTGGAAATTAATAAATCATCTATATGTATACAATTTTGTTTATATCATTCATATCCAAAATATATAAACATGGATCAACTTCTGAGTTTTTAAACCCAATTTCTTTAATAATAAGATCAAAGCGCTCAAACCAGCATCTCGATGATTGTTTCAGTCCATATAAAGTTTTGTTTAATTTGCACACTTTGTTTTCGGATATTATCCCTTCTGGTACTTCCATAAAAATATTTTCTTTAAGATTACCATTTAGGAATGCAGTTTTGACATCCATGTGATGTATATTTAAGTCAAATTGATTTGCTAATGCTACAATTAATCTAAAAGTGGTAATTCGAGCTACTGGAGCAAATGTTTCATTGTAGTCTTGTAGGTATTCCTGGGTAAAGCCACGTGATTCTAAACGGGCCTTATACTGAACGGGCTTTTTTATAGTAAAAACCCACTTACAACCTACTATGTTAGCATTTTTAGGTCTTTCAACGAGATGCCAAGTTTGATTGCTTTTTAGTGACTCCATTTCACACTGTACAGCTTTCAATCATGATAAATGGTTCATTTCATGGTGGTATCATTTCTATTACAAATATCTTTAAATGAAGTTAGTAAAGATTCTACAGATGCTAGTGATGAAATAAATTCAGGGTCATTCATCTTTTTATAATCTATGGAGGGTAACTGTTCTGACATATTCTCGTACTACGTCTTAAACTATTATGAGTTTGACCTGTTATTGATGTCAGGTCTTTGTTTAAGGAATCTCGTTGGTTGCCTATTAGTTTTGCTGTGTCATGTTCCAGCTTATTAATTTTGGCGGGAATTTCAATGTTTTTACTGGTATTACTGCTTAGTTTTGGCCAGGACTAGTGAAAATTTATTAAGTCAAATATAATATCACGCGCTATAAAAGTTTTATTATTTTCGACGTCAAATAACTTGTAACCATTTGAATTATAACCAATAAAAATTGATTTTAAAGCTTTATCATCAAATTTCATTTTTCTTGTTTTGTCATGAACGTAAGCAGTAGAACCAAACATTTTTAAATTACTTATTTTCGGTTTTTATAATGCAACATTTGATATGGTGTTTTATCCATAAGAGCTTTTGTGGGAAGTATATTTATTATATAGGTTGCAGTTAAAACAGCTTCTCCCCAAAACTCTTTTCTAATTTCGCACTTGTTACCATGGTTTGAGCCATTTCGGTTAATGTACGATTCATACGTTCTGACATACCATTTTGTTGTGGAGTATGTGGAACCGTTAAGTGAAACATAATTCCCTTGCCAACACAAAATTCCTTGAACTCATTTGTAAGATACTCTCTACCATTATCACAATTCAAATTCACGACTTTAGAATTCAACAAATTCTCACTTTTAAACACAAAATCCTTAAAACATTTTTAAAACTTCCGACTTAGAATGCATTAAATATGTAACTGTATAATCATCTATAAAAACTACAAAGTAGTTTTTGTCATCAGAAGTAGATGGCGTTATTGGACCACAGACATCAGAATGGATTATGAAAAGTGTCCCATTTTTAACTGACTTTTCTTTTGACTTTGCAAACGGTAGTCTTGATTGTTTACCAAGTATACATGATTCACAGATTTCATTACTAGGAACAATATCATTGATAACATGACTATGATCGATAAGACCCTTTAGACTAGTAAATGTATGTTTATTTAAATGACCAAGACGTTTGTGCCAAAGCTCATATGATATTTGACTTTTTGATAAATTTATGTAATTTTGTGATCGATTTACTTAAAAAAATAATTTAAAAAGTCTATTACTATTAACACCAGACATAAGACATTTTACATTTTTATAAATGCGAACTTCGTTATTGTGGAAAACAATCGACATACCTGCATTTTGTATACGATTTACTAAAAGTAAATTGTACGGAACCTCTGGTGAATACAATATTTCATCTATTGAATCTTGAAAACCTAAATTAGTAGAAATGTTCAATTTTCCTTTACCAAACGCAAGTATGTTTGTACTATTTTTAGCAACGTTGATTTTTAATGGGGATGAAAGTTCTTCTTACGAAGAAAATAAATTATTTGTGTTGACAATATGATCGGTGGCTCCGGAATCTAAAATAAAAACTTCATTAGTATTAGACTGCGAAGTAAGTAACTTACATTGAGAAAACATAAAAGCGAAACTTCACCCGTTTGTGGTTAGCGTGCCGATGAGCCGAACTAAACGGTTTGATAGCTCATTTTTGGTTCGTGTTGCCAAAGAGTGGAACGATTTGCCTGCGTCTGTTTTTCCAGACAAATATAACCCTGGAGCTTTCAAGTGTAGAGTGAATAGGTACCTCTTAGACAGGCGTGTACGATCCTCGTCTTAATCGTCACTTTCCATCAGGTGAGATGGAAGACAAACGCCCGCTAATTCTTAAAAAAAAAAAAGAAACTGCCCTCATTATTTTCCTGTTGGACATTTGGAGTCGATAAAAAATTTATAGTGCCGTCGTCTTGTAATTTTTTGAAGTAGTGGCAATCTCGTTTTATGTGATTTCTACGTCCACAATGATCGCTGAATAATTTAGAAATTTTATGTTTTAGGCTTCCGTGATTGTAATGATTTTTTGACTGCCTATAATTTTGTTCTTTTTTTATCGTAGTTTTTTGGTCCTTTTCGTGGGAAATATTTTTTGTAGCTGTATGGAGAACTTTTAACTCAGTTGTAGTTTCATTTTTCAATTTAATCTCATGGTCTAAAAGACGTGTCTTGACCCAAACTAGACTCAGCTGTTCTTCTCCAAGGGTTTCCAATGCCGTTATAACGCCGTCGTAGGATTTGGGTAAGGTGAGTCATAAATGAGATATCTTATCCATCTCGTCTAATTTTGCACCGGCGGAAATCAATTCCGCAATTATATTATCAAAATCGTTGAAATGTTTGAAGAGGGTAACATCCGGTTGTATCTTTAAATTAAGTAGTTGTTTACGCAATGCTAATTGTGTAGCTAAACTTCTCCTTTCGTAAATTTTATCAAAATCTTCCATTATGAATTTTGCCGTAGCGGATCCTTTTGCAAAATTCAAAAATGCCACACGCAGATAATCTATTATGGTACCTTTTGCCAGTGAATTTTTTTTTTAACCATTGAGCATTGATCGGGGTTATTGGGCGTGTCCTCGACAATGACACAAAGCACATGTAATTCTTCTAATACTGATCTTAAACGAAATTTCCATGTGCTATAACGATCCCCGTCAAATTGTTGTATATTTCTTTTACTTCTCGACTCCATTCTGTAATACAAGAGATTTTTAAAATAATTTTTGATATTTTTTTACGTTTACGTCGCCTGGGCCCATAACCTATGGATATGAGACGCAGGAGATAAAGTAACAACTACACTGCTTAAATATCTGACTTATAATGAATTAATAATTTAGCAAAATACCTTACAGTGTGAGTGATGCGATTGAGAGAATGAATTAATGATTAAGTCTATGGATGAGGAATTAACTAAAATAGACTTGTGTTTTATGCTACTAACATGCTCACATATGTCAACTTCTATATTTTGATTATTTTTAAAAGTAAATAGAACTGTACTATCGTCCGCAAACATTATCATATAATGAGTAGTCACATTAGAGAGGTCGTTTATATAAATAATAAATAAAAGTGACTCAACCACACTGCCTTATGGAATGCCAGCACCTACACATCTTTCATTTGATGCATAAGTCGCATGAAAGCCGGTTTCAGGGTTCAATCTGTTGATGTGGGTTATTTGTTTCCTATTACTTACATATGATCTTATAAGTTCGAGAGCATTGCCTCGAATACCATAAGATTCAAGCTTGTGATATAGAATTTTGTGATGAGCGGAATCAAAAGCTCTAGTCATGTCCATGAATAAGGCTAATGTTGGTTTCCTTTTCTCTACATTAGTTATAACCTTTTCAAGGAATTAGTAAACTGCCATGTTTATAGATTTATTTTTACGAAATCCATAGTGGTTTTTAGACAATAAGTTACTACTTTCAATGAAGTTGTTGAGTTTATCATAAATAAGCTTTTCAATAATTTTTGAGAATACAGAAATCTTAGCAATCGGACAATAATTTTTTTAAAGATTTTTATCATATTTTTTAAATATTGGGACAACTATTGACAGCTTTAATCTGTCTGGAAAGATCCCCAGCTGTACGCATAAGTTGATGATATAACTTAGAATTGGTGCTATATTACGACCTATACTCTTGATAATTTTCGTAGAAATATTATCGTAACCTAACTATTAGTATTACCTATTAGTATTTTTAAGTAAGTTAATAATTTTTAATACGTCATTTGCTGTAGTAGGTGTCAAAAAAATTGAATTAATACTGCTGCAATAGTTATTGTTTTTTGGAAGTTCGTCAATGTCTTTTGTTTTTACTGAGTCAAAAAGTTATTAAAATCATTTGCTATTCTTGTCGGTTCTGATATTTCTTTATTGTCATTTAATATGCAAGATATATTTTCTTTTGGTAAGTGTCCATTGTATTTATTATATTTTGGACTTACAAGAATACACAAAATCTCAAAACGCTGCGTTAAAACTGATAAAGATCTGGGAAAAATAGAAGTTAGCCGGGTGTAAAGACAGCGTAGTAGCCAGTGTTAAGTAATTAAGCTAAAATTTTTAATTTAATATTAATATTAATATTTCCAAATATGAACTCCGCGAAAAATTTCTTATTTCAGTATCGAACTCATAGTAAATTGCTCTTAAGATATTTACTGGTTTCATCCATGAGTTGGAAATTTATCTGTTGAAAATGTTTGCTTATAAATGGTTTATAAATGGTGCTTTTCCAACCATAGACTTCGGCTTGAATTGAGGAATCTTTGTTTCTGTAACCAGAACACAACTACAATAACATGGTTTGGTTTTGATTTCTTAGGAAAAATTATTTTGATGTCAGAACCCGAAGGAGATCATGAGAAAACCAAATTAATTACAAATTCCACAAACATCATAATAACTTTGTCAATTATATGATTGTACTTAAAAGTGTGTAGTAGGTGGATAATGTCAAAGGTCTAGTAAAACAAGTACCTTTTTTCAAACGTTTCAACCTTAAGATGCCTACACTAACCATTCGATTAAACTACCCAGGTATTGATCCAAGTACTTTCTCAACTTTCATCCCTTCGTCGAAGACGAACCAACTTTTTTTTTATTCAACATTTGTTAAGGGGCTTTTGTTAAATCTCCCATGAAGGACGAACCAACTTGCTTTTGACAGTACAGGTATGCATATGCTTCGTATCATTGTTGTTAAAGTCACATCTTGAAAAAACAAAAAGTTATAACATCCGACGAAACAAGTGTGGTGCTGCACGGATAGTAAGAATACCTTTAATTGTAAAACCTAAAACCTAATTATATTATAAAAAATGTCAATGGTTTGGAATATGTATCGATGGATCTCTCTTTGAAAACTATTAAACGGGTTTGTACAAATTTTAATAATCAGCTAGATTACGACCTGGAAGAACATATAGACTAACTTATCCCAAAACTACTGTATATGTATATCCAGCGGGACCCTTTGCCTTAAGGCTTGGGAACTATGCTGTTGAACTACTGTCTATTTCTACTTACCGATTTGTATACTTTTCAATTTCACATAAACAGGAGCATTAAATAAATGTAAAGTTTATAACATATCTGCTGGTTTCTGAAGGTTTATAAATAAGGTAAATACATATTCAAGAAACCTTTTATGTATATTTTATAAATATTATTGATTTCTTAATGTTTCCAAAGCTTGCACTACGAAAACTATAAGAATGATTTTACATAAATATGCTTAGATTTTTAAAAATAAACAGTCTTTTCAGAAACAAAAAAAAATAGAACAAAAGCAGTTGAAATCCTTTGTCCCACATAGGGAAACACGTAACACCTTAGAAGAGGAACGCGACGGACTGTCAGCGTTAAGATAAATCTTGTTGTACGGTTTAAAACTTAGCAACTTAGCCGTATAAAGTTCAAAATCCAACAAAATGTTGTTACACAGAAGAATTAATCAATTAATTTTAATTATTTTAACATTTTTAATGTTAATTAAATCGGTAAATATTCCGTATCGCGCCACCAGCGATTTTGAGTCTGATTTTTTTTTTACAGTCGCGTTAAGATCTGTAAACATCATAACTAATTGGATCTTTTCTGGTTATTAAACTTAGTAATTGATCGGTTAACAACTATTATCTACTCTCCATTAAGGCTATTTCATTTTAACTCAATGAGCATGTGTGTGCAAGTCGCTTTTTGGCGCTCGCCGACTGCTGCCGCGGCACGCTCGCTCCGCTCGCTCGGCTCGCGCGGCATGACCTACATACTGACTAACCCGCTCCTCCTCGTTGAGCTCGTCGTCGCACCTAATATTATTTATTGTTACTTTCTAGACTCAACATAAAGTGGGTACATACGATCTGCACTTGATAAATTAGTGGTAGTAAGTAATTTTTTTTTTCAGCCAAACAAAGTCATGCTCCATCATAACAATACTAGTTATGATGTTTACAGATCATAACGCGACTGTAAAAAAAAATCAGACTCAAAATCGCTGGTGGCGTGATACGGAATATTTACCATTAAATATAATTTCCTTTTGTTTATATTATTACTAGTGTTAGTCCGCGGATTCACCCGGGAAAATACCCGTGGGAATATCGGGATAAAAAGTAGCCAATTTTCTTTTTTGTACCCCTAACAACGTGTATGCGAATATAAAATGCTTGTAAATATAAATTCAAGTTTTGGTGGCGGTTCTTTGGTATATCTGGCTGATCAAAAACTTCATACCTATATTTCTCATAAAGTATTGGTTTTCACGGTAAAGCAAATTAATATTTATTAAGTACAAACAAATAAAAGCTTTCTTTAATATGTATTTACCTTATTTATAAACCTGGATATTCGTATACCAAACTGTTACTTGAAATAGAAATTTACGTCAACATAAACTTGTAAATAAGACTCAAGGTGATGTTTGAGGGGATAGCTTATGAAGATAAATATTATTTGAAAAATAGATATATTTCTGGTTTCAGAAAATGTATCTCAGACCCGTTCTTTTCCCTTATTTACAAATGCATTTACATGTACCCCCATTAATATGGAGAAAATGTCACTCAGACTTTCAAACAATATACTACAGTGTAAGATGTCTTTACATTGCAATTGCGTTTGCTAATTAACCAATGAAGTAAATAAAGGTAGTTGTAGCGTAATGTGCGCGATAAACACGATCGGTATCTGATTAAAAGTCTAATAAATATTTAGTGGAAAACAATATATAATTCAGTTCTGTGAATGACTACTGGAGTGGTGGTCGCGGTGGTTACCAAGGTAAGCTATAATGTATGATTATTAATTACAGTTATTAATATCTATACCTACAGATAATTGTCGCATAACATCTCTCATACGAGGACAAAATGAAAAATTCTCGGCATAACAATAAAATACTGCGATTCTCGGTAAAAAAACATATTTTCTTTTTCTATTATATAATTTTTATAATAATTATTCTTTCTTTAAAAAAAATTACAAATTCATAATAAGCATACTAAAAACAAAGAAAGAAAACAATCAAAGATTTTGACGCCTAATTATTTTGTACATAGTTAAAGTGGACAAAATATCGATTAACCTTATGCAAAATGGCATAAGGTTAACGGCCTACGCCATAGGCTGTCAATCACCCTCATTCACTAATCGTCAATTACGATATCGCACCCTCTTTCGAAGATTTCCAATGTGGTTGCTGGTTTTCGCCATCTTTCTCGTGGGTCGCCATCGATGATGCACGACCATGTTTTAATACATCTGCCCACTTTTCAATACTCTAAATCGAAAAAAGAGATCCCATTTACTTTGGCAAAATTTCCTTCGGGGTAGTCCGTCCAAAACCAAGAATGTTGTGAACGCACGATATTCATGTCAAACTATTTTAAAAACTTGAGAGATCAAATTAATTATATTCGATCGGCGACGGAGAATCAATCTCTAACTATACTGGTCTTCTGGACTTTAGTAGCGCGCTTACCCCAGTTGATTTCGACATCCTTCTCGGAGTATTGACATCCCTCAACGTCTCCTCTTCGGCGTCCTGTCCCAATTGCTTTTCGTAATTTTTATTGACTCCGTTACTACAGTTCTTTCTTGTAATTTTCCCCTTTACGCCGATGACTTGCAGGTTTATCGCCATTTCACATTTTCAGATACAGCAACAATTTTCAATTGCTATTGCTGCAATCAGTGAAGATCTCAAGCGTATAAATGACTAGTCTAAATCATTTGGTGGTCGGCATATTCGCGGCTGCATCGAATTTGCCAATTTGCCAACCGTAGCCCTGGATGGTGTTCCTATTAATTTCTCTGACACTGTCAAAAACGTAGGATTAATTATCGATTCTTATCTTACGTGGAATTCTAACGTCAGTGAAATTAGTAGGAAAGTGCACTATTCCATCCATCAATTGAAAAGTTTTCGGAGTTTCCTGCCCTTCCGAACCAGGATTGCACTTGCTCAAACACTCATTCAACCAATCATCGAATACGCAGATGTCTGTTACTTGGACATAACTGAAAAACTATTAAATAAACTTGAACGATTACAGAATCTGTGTTTTCGCTTCATCTTTGGTCTTAAAAAGTTTGATCATGTTTCTGAACATCGCGGACACTTTAATGGCTTCCTATTCAGTACCGTAGAGATTCTCGTATCTTATCCCAGCGTATTACGTATTATTTAACCAATCCTCCCCTCGTTACCCAAGCAAGTGTTTTTCCTTCATACAGACCGATGATGCTAATCGCAGAAGGAATAAGCGTACTCTTCTGAAAATGATACCTCATAAAACTGATTTTTTCTCTTATTCCTTCACCATACACGCAGTTAGGTGAGGCAGTTAGAAATTTACTTCTGTGCATAATCCGCGAGTCGAAAACATTTCCCTTATTTAAGAACCAGTAAGAAAACTTTACCATTCTCGAGTCTATAAGCTTGCATTCTTGTATTTGTATCCCCGTAGTATTATTATTATCTTATGTGTATTTCTTTACATCATTTGTAAGAGTCAAGTGTATATGTTAGTATGCATATATTTATAAATCATGGATATTCTATTTATATGTAGATAAGTAGTGTATATTTATATTAAATACAATATGTAAGTATATTAATATTTGTTCATAGTATTTATCTTATGTATAACAATATATAATTTAGTACACACTAAATTTGTTATTATTCACACTCTGTTGAAAAAGATTTCTTTTAGAAATAAACAGTTCCTTTGTACATTATTTAGTAACTCTTTTTTATACTTTAATTAAAGCCTGTGTGCTATGTATTAAAAGTGTTCATTAATTATTCAATAAATACATAAATAAATAAAAGTTAAATTACGAAATAAGGTGCTAGCCAGAAAAGCCGATTTCCTCTGATTGGTTCGCCATTTGTGAATTAAGCCAAGAACTTTTCATCTTGCCTTAGTTGAAGCTCTGTCATTACTACATAATATGAATACTTCAATAATTTGGGTGTCTTATACATTTTCAGCACAATTTATTCGTAGCTTTTTCAACACAGGTATCACAATCACAATATTACAAAGAAAAATAAACCACTACTTGACTATATATAGTGAAACTCTATATACCGGGTGTTCAATCCAAATGGGTCAGTATGGAGAAGTCAGAAACTATGAGAGATAGCGAAATCTGTTCTTAGGAACCATGGCGTCGATTTTAGATTTAATAATAATGACATTCAAACTTTTTTCTTAACTCTCATACATAACCGGGAATCGAACCTGGTCAATTATACTCTTGTAATCGCGTCAAGTATTGGTCCGAAAGTATAAGGACCATATTTGGCTATAAAATCTTGTGTAAACAAGACTGACAGTAAATTATACTGAAATGGCCACAATTTAATTAATTTGCAAAATGTCGTGAATAATATGAATCGATCATCAATTATCTGAAGAGACCACCTATTCATATCTTATCTGATTCGATATTATGCATTACAAATAGCATTCATTTAAAATTAGAACGCATTTGTTCAGCGGGCGTGCCGAATCATTTAAAATTAGAAAAAGGAATACTTCTTTTGGAGTGAAAGTCATATTTTAAATAAAACGAGCCATTTCGTAACCTCTTTGTTTTGATTTTAGATAATTATTGTGTTATGTGTTGTGTAGTGTTTGTATAGTACGTTTAACGAATGAACAACAGTAAGATCTATTAGAAGCCTAATATAAAGTGATAAAAATTGCACACGAGCTTTAGATTGGTACCGAAATATTTAATAAACTTATTTACAATTTGAAGACATGCGGTAGTTTCAGAAGGAAAAAGCAGAAGAAACCACGAACATGTGATATTGGTGTTGAGATCTCTATTTTGACTTACTTCGAGGGAACTCCTGATGCTTAAATCGTGACGCTGTACGCGATATCCCAGACGTTTCTCACGGTACAATCCAAAATGTTTTGAAAAAATACAAGTACAAATGTTACCGTAATGCACATTTGGTTCAAGCCTTGCATCAAGGTGATAAGATCAGACGGCTCGAATTTTGTTACTGGTTAAAGATAAAATTTTATAATTTTTTAATATAAAAGTTTATAATTTTTTCGGATGAAACTCAGTTTTCAAATAAAGGTATGTACATTATCATTTTTGGTCACGATAAAACCCCTTGCGGATCCACGAAGGGCGACGCCAAATAAGTTTTGCATTTAACTGTTGGGTTGGACTTAAAGATAACCGGGTTTTGATGTTTAAAATTTATGACGGGCGATTAGATAGATTTCAATACATCGAAATTTTAGAAGACGTTGTTGAAATCATACGAGTAATGCCACAGGATTTCATAGAAAATATGTATTTTCAACAAGATGGAGCCCCCGTACATAATAGTCTAATTGTCACAGACTTTCTCAATGATCACTTTCAAGATAACTGGATTGGTACAAACGGCCCCATTACATGACATCACGCCTCTTGACTTTTTCTCATGGGGTTATGTAAAAGATGAAATCTACAAATGAACACTACAATACAATACACTGTAGAGGATTTAACTACAGCCTTAGAAAACATAACGTTTAAAAACATATGGACCCCATGAAAATACGAAACGCAATTTTACATTCGTCACCCAAAAGAATTAATCTTTGCATTCAGCAGAACGGCTACCATTTTGAACATTTACTGAAATAAAATAGTTATGTTATTTTAGGGTTTTTCTTTCAATTATTTGAACAAGATGCGATTGAATTTTTGCTTCTTACGACTTGCAGAATTTATGCCACATTGTTTACAGGGATTTTGACCAGGTTCGATTCCCGGTTATGTATGAGTAAAGAAAAAAGTTTCAATGTGATTATTATTAAACCTAAAATTGACGCCATGCTTCCTAAGAACAGATTTCGCTATCTCTCATAGTTTCTGACTTCTCCATACTGACCCATTTGGATTGTACACCCGGCATAGAGCATTTTCAAAATCTTGATTTTGACAATTCATTCATCGTGCATGAGAGCCTAGTCCTAGTGGTATATGTTTAATACCTAGCTTTTTTTCAATTATACGAGAAGTTGTGAATTTGAATCCCGGCGGGAACCGAATCTGTGTGATGCACACGCCAATGTGTTATTATCTTTCAAGGCTCTGCATCAGTCTCATGTATTAAATTGATTAAGTAGGGCGGCATTCAACCTAATATTACAATACTGTCAAGGGAATGATTAGATAGGTCCCAGGTTCGAGTCCTGGCTGGGGCATCCATTTGTGTGATGACCACACAAATGGTTGCCCCATTGTTTGTTCTCGGGTCATGGTTGTTTGTATTTATATATGTATGTTTATTCTGGGTTCCCCCCAGTTCGCTGTATGTTCATTCATAACACAAGCTCTTCTTACTTTGGGGCCATACAGTTGGTGTGTTTGTCTGGTGATATATTATTATTATAGCTTAAACCGAGACTAATGCAAATTTTCGCGATTATGATTTTGTATCAATAGGTAATGATTTAGTACTTGATTTGGATAAATGATACTCTAGAACATAAAGATGGAAAGTAGCTATTATAGTAATAGGAAAGAGTACACAACTTGAAAGTATTTTTTTTGTATTTTTATCCAATTTAAAAAAAAGATTGAGTTAACGGTTTTTTAATATAATTTTCAGCTAAATCTATAAAACGCCACATAATATTACAATATTTGATTAACGCAAACTGATGATAATAAACTTTACAGAGGTTTTAAATCTTTACATTTATTCATATGTGTGAATACCTAAAACACTAAAACAATTAAATCACGTCATTTTCGAATTGGTACTTTTTTATTACCATATTTACAGTACCAAAAGCTAAAATATTTAATTTTTTCCCAGATGACGAATCTACACATTTTGTTTACACTCTTAGCAGTGGCATTATCAAATGCCTTGCCACCTTTCCCCGAAATATCAGTCAGAACTACAGTGTTTGCCGACGAAAAGATAAAAGGCGGTCCTTTTGAGATTCCAAAAATATCTCTAGAAGATGCAGCAGTAGATGTAGCAACCCTTAGCGCACCACTAAATGCTTATAGGCTGCCAGAAACGACTAAACCAATTCATTACAATGTATTTTGGCAAGTTGATGTAGCATCTGCAAACAGATCTATGAATGGTAATGTTGAAATATTTCTTCAAGCTACCCAAGCTGACGTAGACGAGATTGTCATTCATTACGACGAGTTGGATTTCAACAATAGTGATGTAGTTCTCCGTTTGGGAAGCAATGTTATTCCTACATTTATCGTCAGAGAAACTCAGTATGACTTCTTGAGGATAGTGCTTCAGAGTGGAACTCTACAATACAACGCCACGAGCCCCGTCAATTATACCCTTACTATCGATTTCAGCGCTGGTTTACGAAATGATATGTACGGCATTTATGAGAGCTGGTTTAGAAATAATGCTACCCAGGAAGAAGTCAGGTATGCAATAGTGTTGTCTTTGGAGGCAATTCAAAAAATAATGTATCAGATTTCATTCCTGAAGTACCGTTGAGTTGACTAACCGTTTGCAGTATTAAACTTTTTTTTGTGCTTTGTGGCTAATCGACAATTGTTTTGTCGTCGTCTATTCAGAATCTTCCTTACTTTTGTAGTATAGTTTATACTTAAATTTAAAAATAAAACGGAGGTGGACTACCTTGATGATGTAATTGTACAATAAGCTTAATATATTACAGTTGGATGGCATCCACACAGTTTCAACCCACATCAGGCCGATCTGCGTTCCCATGCTACGACGAGCCCAAGTTCAAGGCCACTTTTGACGTGACCATCCGCCGACCGATCGGCTACAACAGTTGGTTCTGCACTCTTCTGAATAACACCGTAGCAGTGAGTGGAACGTACGTAAGACAATAGAAATCCCATACATATTTACTCTCTTGACCTCAATCTCCGCTTGAGACAAAACTTTTTGGTTCAGGAACTTTTCGAAAACTGTGTTCGTAGATGTTAACTCAGACTTTCTCCAAAACTCTGTTAGGAGGACTGATCACATTATTTCTTCATTATTAGGTCTGCAGCTCTATAGGTATTAATTATGTCATATTTAAAGCTCGTTATAAATATTAAGAGTCAAATTTAATTAACCTTGTGTTAAAAGTTGTATTATGAAAGGATATTTGAATGCATGTCACATGATAAGGAACGTTGATAACTATCTTGAAAGTTCTCAAGTTAAGGGCGTTCATTTCAGCTAAAATACTTAAATTTTCAACTAAGATAGAGTTGAGTAGAAGAAAACTTGAGTATCCTTCTAAGAACATATGTTTAAATCATCTTAAGTAACATAGAAAAAATATTTCTCTTTAAAAGGGGTTTGAAGATTTTTATTCGGAGCTTGGCATCTTCTGCGATTAACTTGTTTTTCAAAATAACGACGCTCAATGAAACCTATATATATATATATATATATTATATATTGATTGGAGAAACTCTAAGAAACACAAAAATATAGGTCATTGTCTCTAAAGTGTCACATGTCGGAATTAAGCGCAGAAATGAAATGCCAAAATTGTCAAACCCTTTATAAAATTAATTTGGTAAACTTTACTTTATTTAATTTAATAATTTGCCAAACTTCTGGGATTAAGTTTTAAATAAATTTAAAAAAACCATAATATTTAAATTTTGCAGTTAATTAGAATGCATTACACGTTTATATCAAACTCTTGGCCATTTATAATAGATATAAAAAAAAACAAATCATATTTAGTGCAAACAAATGATTGCATTTCCTTTAATAAGAAGTTTGAATTCCTCTCAACAGACAGTTTGAAGATGATGTCTACACAAGAACACCAATTATGTCAACCTATTTACTGGCTCTGATTGTTGCTGAGTATCAGTCTCTTTCCCACATAGTTGATGGAAAACTAAAATACGAAGTGATTGCACGTCCTGCAGCTATAGCCGATGGTCAAGGTGACTATGCGTTTGACGTTGGAATGCAGCTTTTGGACAGAATGAGCCATCATACAGCCTTTGATTATTACTCGCATAGCGACAATCTGAAAATGACTCATGCTGCTATTCCTGACTTTAGCGCTGGAGCTATGGAAAATTGGGGCTTGATAACTTACAGGTATAATTTGTTTTGTGGTTCTTATTAATTAAGTTTTATAGTATATTTCATTTAAAGTTATCTTAACGATCTATTATGAAAACTTTAAGTGCTGGCAAAACAAATTGTTTAGTGTATCACGGCAGGAACTGAATATCAATACACCTATAAATATTTACAATTAATATTCTGTTCAAGGCAAAAAATAAGTTTTCTGTCTAAAGATTAGAAAGTTCCAAGTTTTTGCAGTTTTCTACAGTATTTGTATGAAGATTTAAATTAACTCTATTTTTGTAAACAGAGAACCTTACCTAATGTACAGTGGTAACCACACAAACAGCAATTACAAGCAGTTGATCGCCTACATGCTCTCTCACGAGATGGCACACATGTGGTTTGGGGACCTGGTCACTTGTCACTCATGGGACTACTTGTGGTTGAATGAAGGGTTTGCAAGATATTACGAATACTTTTTGACTAATTGGGTGAGTAATAGAATATATGTTTTTTGTTAAAAAATAATCCGATAAAGATATTAAAATTTTTATGATTAGAGTTCACGGCGCGGATCCACTAACGCGAATCCTGATCTTGTTCGTCTTATTCGACAGTTGCCTCTTATATTGAACGATTCGTAATCGTGATCGTAATCGATTAAGTAATTTATTGATTTTACAAATAGAAGCAAACAAACCTTGAATCATAATAGTACCTATTGATAAATAATTCGGCGATAGTGGAACACCAAGGTGTTTTTTAATTATAGAAAACTATAACCTATTACTTTGACTATACATCTACTTTTTTTCAATATATTGAAGATATAGATGTAAATCAGATAGTCATATAATTTTATTATCAATTCATAGGTAGAACCTGACATGGGCTCCGAAACTCGTTTCATTACGGAGCAAATGCACCCTTCCCTTCTAAGTGATTCCGTTGACTCGGCCCATCCCCTCAACATCCCCAGTCCAGGGACCACCACCAAATCCTCAGTCAGCAGTGTTTTCTCTACCATCACCTACAGCAAGGGAGCAGCCATAATCAGAATGACAGAACATTTGATTGGCTTCAGCGTTCATGAAGAAAGTATACGGAATTATCTGGCTGCCAAGTAAGCATTAAGTTAAATAGCAAATATACTAATGTAATATAAAAGCCAGTAATCATTTTCGTATTAACTGTTTATTTTTTACAAATTTTTATAAAGCCATTATAAAGTTTATAAAGGAAAGTAATTTGGCTGTCACCACCATCTTTGTAGGGTGATAATTAAAGCTTTTGGATGAGCTCATAAATAATTGAGTTATATTTATTGAATTTTCGATTCTTTGTGAAATGAAATGATATTTTATTTTTCGACAATGCGTTGTAAAGTAGTTTCCCCATAATAATAATAAAATAATATTTCACCAACTATTTTGTACCAAAGCAAAATCTTACGAGATTAAAGACATCATTAAATTGAAAAAGTTATTATTCCCACTTTCATTCTTTTTTTTGGTTCAAAAATTTATTTCGCTTTGACGTTTTGATACTTTTCTTTTTTTTTTAATTTGGGTTTGTTATCCACTATTATCATTATTATATATTTTCATTTGTTGTAATAGCTCAAATGGATCTGTAAAGATATCTCAATTTAGTATTAAACTAAAGAGACAACATAATTGATAAGTAATAACAATAACTAAAATATTCATTTTTTTATTTTCACTATTTAAATTTTTTATTAATTCAAAAAAATATTTATAAAATTGAAATAAAAAAACAAAATACTTACAGAGCCTATAGCACTGCCGTTCCTGAAGACCTCTTTAACGCTCTTCAAAACGTCAGTGTTACAAGAGGAGTGATCTCGGAATACGGAACGGACTTCAATATCGTGGACTACTACAGCAGCTGGACCTACCAGGCAGGACACCCGGTCTTGAATGTGCAGGTTGACCACGAGACTGGAAGGATGACCGTAACTCAGGTAAGGTTGACGGTATTTGAAGTACTCTCTATTAATAACCTCTGATTTGAGGATTATAATGACGAACACAAACAAAGAAAGGTGAGCTAAATGGAAGTTTAGTAAACTTTATTGTTGTTTATTAGACTGATTAAAGCTTACCAACCGTATTAAAATTAAATGACATGTGCAGTAGATCCGTACCGTCTGATACAATAATGTTTGAATTGTGGTATATGCCTATTATATACACGGTGTAACATACAGGACTCATAATACTTAAGGGTCGGTCAATTTAAAATTTTTTTCTTTAACCTCTTTGACAGCCCTAAGTGGTTTTCATACCTACCTATACCATTAGGCGCGCGAGGGGGTGCTCGGTCCGGTGTTAGGTAGCTTGGGTCCAACGGAATTGGTACTTTAGTATGTTGGCCTTAATAACAACATGACTTTATGACAACCCCCTATCTGAGACGCCATTTCACCACGTGATTGATGTCCAAAAGAGCGCCAGCTCGTCGTGTGCTGGTACGTAACAATTTGACGGCCTGTTTGGTATGTTGGTAAGTAGCCTTGCCTTCCATGCCAGAGGTCCCGGGTTCGAATCCTGGTAGGGGCAGATATATTATTATATTTGCTTTCTAGTCATGGATGTGTATTTACGTTTATTTAAGTTTATTTCTAATATTTATATATAAAAAAAAATATTTACGTGTGTTTATATATTTCTTAAGTTTATTTATCCGTTATCTAGTATCCATAACACAAGTTCTTTAATGATACTTAATTTGGGCTAGATAATGTGGTGTGATTGTTAGAAATATTTATTTTATTTATTTATTTATTAGAAATATTTACATAAGACTCGTTGCTTTAATACACGTGCCGTTAGTATCTCCTTTAAGACATGTTAAATTTATTAAAATAGCTACCTGCCTTAGCGACTAACGTTCACAAAAAATACGAAAGAACCAAAATAACTTAACAATTATTATTACTAAGTGAACGAAAGCAAACGCCTTTAATTTACTTAAATTCCAAATTTCTTCCTAACCCATTTATAAGTTATTGTGCGCGCAAGAGATAAAATCACTTAACAAATATTCGCTCAACCTCACAAACTTTCACACGTAGGTATGTTGATATAATATTAGTACAAATAATATTAGTCCGTATTGTGTTTGGATCCGTAAAATGACATTTTCTACTAAGTAAGTACGTAGGTACTTACCTCTCCTTTGAAGTTCGGAAGTTCGTAATATGCATGCACCCACATTAGTGCGTTTATTAACACGTTCACACACAACTAAAACATAGGCACTAGATTACCACTGCACACAAAAACACCTAAATCAGAAAAATTAATAAAGTACAACAAAACACTTCAGCGGTGAACTGAAATAAAATAAATCTTTAAAAAAAGCAGCGCAAATATCGAAAGTCGAGAGAAATGTATAGAAGAGTAAATTGAAGTTTCGCACACAGCAAAGTAAAAAGTAGGTAGATAACATTTCGGAATTATCTAAACTATATTATAGCTTAACTGTACTTAGACGTATGTACAAACGTATGTCATGGTAAAGTGAGTTCAGCAAAAAATATTGAAATAACTTTTAAATAGTGAAGTCACATTAATAAGAATACATAATTGTCGTAAATAGGGAAAACGAAATAAAACTGATTCATGACAAACTTAGGTGCGGACGCCCAGTTTTAGTAAAGGAAGTACAATGTATTTCTACTATGTATTATTACGATGTATTTAATACATCGTAATAATAACTCTTACTGGTTAAAATGTGATTTTCAAAAATAACATATCATAAGTACCTATGTAAGATCATGTAATAACACTACCTCTCAATAACTACAGTAAAGCTTTAATATCTTTTGAATTATTCCGAATTGTTACCAGGTTTCTAGGTACCAAGTTTTAATTTGCTGTGTGAGAATCTCTTTATTGACTGCTCTATGCAAGTCCACGTAGACTCAAAATAAATTGTCCCGTGCGGCGGAGATGCATCTGAGTCTAGCTCCGCCCACAATTTTATTCATTTAAAAAATAGACTGGGTTCCATATTCTTTATTGTTTATAACCTACTATTTTCGAAATTTTATTTTCCAAAGTGGATACTTATAGAGAAACTAAATTGCTTTAGATTAAATTTATGATGGGTTGAAGTAAGTTAAGTACTTAAGTTGACCAATAGTAAATTTTAAGATTTTACGTTAATAATATTATTTTTATATCAGCAAAAAAAAAGTATTAATATGTTACGATTGAAAACTACTTGACGAACCCTTACGAAAATAACAAAATAGAGACACTGCCCTGCCTTGAATATCGCCTTTGGGTGGTGGACTGGAACTGATTCCGATGTTACAATCAAGGAACTTGGCGGTCGATCATGCTTGGGTCGATATTCGCTTGCGCATTGCTCGGTCTAGTTACAAATGAACTAAGAATTTGTAGATTTTTATGTTTTCAACTTTTATGGTGGTATTTATAAATCAGAACACATAGTAAAAGTTTTCTGTGATATTTTGCGCGCCATTGAAGAAATAACTTTACGCTGAAACTGAAACTTTATGCCAAACAAAAAAAATATCATGAAAAATTGTATGCATCAGATGTGTTTCGAAAGGGCTCCCCTTTCTAAAGTAGATAAAACTTTTCAAACAATCTAGCTGTCATATTAAAACAAAATGAAATGAATTCAAAAGTAATTTATAGATACAAGAAACATAAATGACTTGTTTATTTGAAATATAAGCATGTAAAATACAAAAGAAGCAATGTGGTTTATAGTCGCAATGCTATATATATGAGTTAAGTAAGTAGTACAAAAGTAGAAGCACCCAATATCAAACAGCAATCTAATAAAATCAACAAATAACAACACTAAAAATAATCACTAAAGTTGGTAAATATAAAACAATAAAACCATCCAATAATAAATATAACAGATTTGTTGGTTGTTATTTTTAGCATTAGATAAAATAAACAATTTACAAAAAGTTGTTAACTCTGAAATTATATATTAATTAGCTTTTGCCCGCGGTTGCACCCGCGAAGATCTTAGTTGTGAGAAACAGTAAACTTTAGCTTTTATATTAATTAATTAAAATAGTGAGTTTGCAACAAGTATTTTTTCACGAACGAGTGAGTTTGGAGTAAATAATACCCTGCATAGTATGTGTAAATGGAGACAAAGTGAAAAAGTTATTTCTACTGTGTAAAAACAAAACAGTTCCTGTGCGTGTTTACACATCTCGAATCCTGTTCTGTGGACATTACTAGTGAAAAAACTAGTATTTATCGGGCAAACTATGTGTATTTGTGGCGTTTAACATATTGCAGTTGTTATTCTTCTTCCTTATTCTGCATTCCTTATAATTAATAAAATTACATAAACACTAGAGTTTTTTTAAAGAGCGCCATCTAGCCCTTTAGATCTGAACTATTGTGACTCTTCAGATAAACAGTCGATATGAATAAGTGTGGGGCGTGTGGTAAATTTATTTCGACAACAGGGGGCGCTGTTTGCAATAAGTGCAAAGTTAAATACCACAAAAATTGCGTTGCTATTGGCACTGGTGAAAACGTAAAAAAGGACTGGATATGTCCATGCTGTTCGGTAAAGCTGCCACGACGGGATAATACTAATACCCCGATAGGACCCACATCAAGGGATAATTCATATTTTGAAATAGACTCTATTGAAAAGTTGGCTAAAGAGAGTGAATGCAATGAAGATGAAATTATAGATAAAGTTACCATCCTTAAATTTATGTCAGAGATCCGTTGTTGTCGAGAACAAATGAAGGATACAACGAAAGAATTGGTGAAACTCCGAGGCGAATTAGCAGAGATACGACTTGAGATATCAGCTTGTAAAGATAGGATTCAGGCTATAGAAGATATTCATGATAATCTCTGCTCTACCCAAAAATTAAACATTGACGCTATTCAAGTACTAGAATCGACTGTAGAAGGTTTAAAAAAAGAGTTAAATGGCAGAGAGCAAGATACATTAGCAAATGATATAGAAATAATAGGCATACCAGAGAACGGCGGAGAAAATTTATTCCACCTTGCTAATGTACTTGCTGTGAAAGTTGGTACAAAACTCGACGAAACGGAAATTGTTGAAGCATTTAGAGCGGGTCCTCGACAGCTAAATGCGGTTAATTCCGAAGGTGCGTGCCTACGGCCTCGCCCCATCGTGCTGCGACTGTCGCGGCGCGCGGTCAAGCAGCGGGTGCTGTAAGCTGCGCGCGCGCGCCGCCAGCTCTCCACCGCTGACATGAACCTGCCCGGCGAGCCTCCAGCCTCGCGCATCTACATCAATGATAGATTGACAGCTCACAACCGGATGTTACTCAGTAAGGCGAGAATGGAGGCAAAACATAACAGTTGGAGGTATGTGTAGATTAAAAATGGCGTTATATTGGCGCGGAAGACGGAAGGAAAACCGGTACATAAAATAGCTGACGAGAAAGATCTTGCCTGTTTTCGTACTGTATAAGAATATTCGTTATTTTTTGCACATCTCATATCTAGTTTTTTTTCTCTTGTATTCGATATCTAAATTATTAATTGGAAAAAACAATAAAAACCCATGTTATCATAATCAAGTTCCTTGGGTTCTCAACTTATTTTTTGGTTTACAAATCAAAATCACTTTCAATTATAATAATAGTTCAAATACTCTAAACATGATAAAATATCATATTAGTTTTAAATTGAGCTTTATGTTACCTACGAAGTGTTGCGTTTTTCTTTTATATTGTTTTAAAATTGACCTTATGATGGTGATAGTATGTATTTATGTCTTAATATTATTATATTTATTATATTTATTATTATATACTCAGTATATAAAAGCATATATCATATTTTACGGTAACATATTTTACTTTATAGCGAATATTTCAAATTCAACCATTATAATAAAGAATGTATGTACAATATGGCCCAATATTCGATACAATTTAATAGAGTTGTTTCATCATATCATCTTACTTATTCAGTATGGTTCTGAAAGCTATAAAATATTTAAATATAGGACTGATTAATGTTAGATCGCTGAATACGAATAAGGAAGAGTTTTTACTTACCATTGAAAACTTAAAGCCAGATTTACTAGCGCTAAACGAAACATGGTTGAAGGCTGGTGAAGAAAATTTCACGAATGTCATACCGGACTACACTCTTAAACATAGCCCACGCGAGGGGCTACGGCGCGGCGGCGGGGTGGGGTTTTACGTGCGCGCGGGGTTGCGCGCGCGCGTGCGCCCGCACCCCGCCGGCGCGCTCGAGCAGCTGTGGCTGGAGGTGGCGCTGCCGGTCGGCGTGCGCGTCGCCGTATGCGCCGCCTATCGCTCCAACTCTGTACTGTCCGTCGCCGCCGCCATCGACTGTCTGAGTGAGTCAATTAATGCCTTTAGATATTGTCAACATTTATTTATCCTGACGGATTTTAATGTGGATTTACTAAATCCTTTAAAAGGTAAAGCCCCTGAATTGCTGACTTTTCTAAACCAACACGCATAGGAACAGCTAGTTAAAGAACCTACCCGTATCACCAAAGATTCAAAGACCCTGATAGATTTATTTATTACAGACTCCTCACAGCTCTGCAGTAATATAAAGGTACACCACAACCCCCTTCTAAGCGATCACGCATTAGTCCTAGCTGAAGTGAACATAAAAAAACCAAAATTATTAAAGAAACATATCACTAGTCGTTCCCTGGGTAAAATAGATGAGGCTCTTTTCTCTAAACTAATACACGATTTCCCGTGGCGCGATTTGACTGCAATTGATGGTGTTAACAATATGGCGATGGTTTTTTGTACATGTTTATTAGAGTTGTATGATAGTTTTGCCCCAGAGCGCACCTTCCATGTCAAACAAAATCCACAACCATGGATTACTGACAACCTCCGGTTTATGATATCCTTGCGGAATGAAGCATTAAACAGATTCCTTAAAACAACGGTCGAGTCACATCATATTTACTATAAAGCTTTAAAAAATTATATTATAGGTGCAATAAAAAGAGAAAAAAAAGCATACTTTGAATTTTATGTAAATAAAAATAGCTCTCAGCCAGCTAAGATGTGGCGCCACCTTAAAAGTACTGCATCTTTTGTAATACATGAACCTCAAATACCTCAACACCTTAGGGACCCCGACAGAATAAATAGTTTCTTTTTAGACGTACCAGGCACTAACGTACTCAATTCTGAAGCATACAATTTTTTTAACAATAATAAACTAGGGAAAACGGAATTTGAATTAAGGACCTGCGCTGAAGGTGAGATATTAAAAATAATAAATTCAGTGCATACAAATGCCTCTGGACACGATAAAATATCCATAAATATGATCAAGCTTACACTACCTTCAAGTTTGCCAGTAATCACTGATTTAATTAATAAATCACTTATTAATAAAGAGTTTCCTGACGAATGGAAATTGGCAAAAGTTACCCCACTTCCGAAATCCTCCAGTATTGAGTCATATGCAGACATCCGCCCTATTAGCATATTACCCATTATGTCTAAGCTTATCGAGCGCGCAGTGTGAACGCAGCTTACTTGCTTCTTGGAAAATGAAGGCATTCGGAAGGTAGAGGGTTTAGTACAGCTACAGCACTCTCCAAGATGACTGACGACTTGATTGATGCAAGCGATAAAGGAAAAGGCAGTATTTTAGTGCTCCTGGATTTTTCCCGCGCGTTCGATTGTTTGAATACTACTCTGCTCCTGGCTAAGCTACGATACTACGGAGTGTCTGATCTATCTCTGGAATGGTTTGCGTCTTTTAAAAAAAATCGTAAACAGTTTGTTAGTCTGGACAGTGGGCTTGGAGGCCGATTAGAGTCTCAAGTAAAACATATACCTAATGGCACACCTCAAGGCTCTATACTCAGCCCTATTTTGTTTGCACTCTACACTGCGGATCTCCCTGGCCAACTAAGGAGCTCTAACGTCCATTTATACGCCGATGATACCCAACTCTATCACTCTTTTCATCCTGCTGACACACCAAAAGCCGTTCAAATAATTAATGAAGACCTTAAAATAATAAAGAAATGGGCGGATGCTAATAATCTGATTCTAAATCCGTCAAAATCCAGGTTTTTAATAATTGGTAGGAAGCGTCAAATAGCAAGCATAAAAATGTATAAACCAGAAATTAAGATTCATAACAGCTCTGTTGCATACACCTCTCTTACAAAGAACTTGGGTTTATTGATGGATGAGGAACTGAGATATATGGAACATATCAATCTTAAAACTAGGAACTGCTTTTATCGATTAAAATCCTTGTATGCACTTCGTAATCATCTCTCCGAGAAAGTTAGACTTATTTTAGCGGAATCGCTTATACTGTCTAACTTCAACTATTGCGATACAGTGTACGGTCCCCGCATCTATGCAAAAACTAAAAGGGCAATCCAAAGGGTCCAAAACGCGTGCATACGTTTTTGTTACAACGTGCCAAGAAGGTCTCATGTAACGCCATATCTAAATAAATTTAAAATATTAAACATGGAGACACGCAGAAACCTTCACCTGGCGACACTTGTGTATAAAATTGTCTACAAACAAAGGCCCAACTATCTATATTCTTGTCTCTCCTGGGCAAGTCAATATCACAATGTCAACACCAGAGGTAAAAATTTGAAACTGTTGCTTATACCTAAATACCACAGTGAGGGATTTAAAGGTAGCTTTAAATACTCAGCCTCCAAAATATGGAACAATCTTCCTCCACCGCTGCACCAACATATGTCTGTGCACACTTTCAAGGTCAAATATAAAAGCATTCTCATAAACAGACAGCAGGGGGGGGGACAGTGGGTCATTAACCGTACTTCTAATAAGTTTCTAACGCCGTTTTCACGGCGGTCAGTGGCTTGTTAACCGTACTTCGTGGAACGTGAGCTTCGTCGACGGGGTTTCGTCGTTCCAGGACTTCAAGTTCCGTGTTCGAGTAAGTTATCCGCGTCGTCCTCAACCTGCGTGTAGGGTGGTTTTAGGAAGTTAGTCATCGTTGATAGGTTCATAGTATATATATTTATATATTGTCCCTCCCCAACCCCTCCGCAATGGCTTCCCTAAGCTTTGACGAGATTAGGGAAAAGTTACTTCAAAGTACTGAAGGCATGTCTATAAATGCTGATAAGTACCGTTTCTTAGATTCGCTTATCCCTCATTTCATGACGATAATGTCCACAATGGCCCCTCAGGCCACCCCAGCTCCCCAGACCCCTCAGGTCTTAGGACCTCCCGCGTCTCCTTCCTCCAGTGACATGGAGTGCGAAGTAGACGCCCCTCCGCGCCGCAAGCGCGCACCCGCGACCGAGTCATCCTCGGACGCTGCCCCAACTGGCCCTGATGAGCCTCCCTCTTTCACCCTTGTTAAGAAGCGCTCTAAGAAGCGCTCGAAACAAGACCCCGCGCCCTCGGCGCCCGTCCCTACACCCCCTGCGGCGTCTTCAACTAGCGGGTCTCCGCAAGCGCGCCCAACTTCCCGACGGGTGTCGCTTCCGATGAAGGCTAACGGTAATAACTACAGCCAACAGGTGGTTTTTAGTGGGTAGGTGCCATTCTGGTGAGTCCCACATAACCCCCCGCAGAGGAATTTACCTGCGGGCGGTATGCATGACGCATCTTCCACCTCCCTCCCGCGAGGGTGCCTTGGCAACAAAAAAAAATAAAAAAATAAAAAGACAGCAGGGCGAGGGAGTGATTCTAGCTAACAACTTACTATTTCTGGTGTAAAACATAGTACGTGTTGTGTTGAATCTATGTATGGGTTATTTATTATAGTATATTATACTCTATTTTTTATTCTATGTACTATAAAGTCTATATAAATAAATAAATGTATTTATAAAAACACTATATTTCTCACTGAATAATTAAGTATATCCTATAATAATGTGTATGTATGTTTTATTTATCAAGTTTTATTTTATATTTTTAATTTGTATGCACCCACATATGGTTAATTCTTTGCTTTTTTTTATTGTAATGTAGGTACTGAGCCAAACTACATTGTCTTGTGTTAAATATAACTAAAATGTTGTGTGTTATTGTTGTGTTGTTGTTTACTTGTAGGGGAAGACTGAAAACCAGCGCTTCTAAGTGTCTTCTTGTATGCTTTTAAGCAATATGCTGAGTCTTTTCCTGTTTCCAAGATAAATGTTATATTTTCTTTGTGATATATTTGTAATTGTGGAAATAAATCATTTTATTATTATTATTATTATTATTAAACCCATGTAAATATCGGGATCAAATGTAGCCAATGACACTCGCAGATAACGTGGATTTCTATTACTTCAGCACCATCACGTGGATTTCTATTTACTTAAGAAAATATTTTATTTTTAACCTATTTGTTATCATATTTGTTATCAAAAGTACTAATAGAGAAAGTTGAAGTGCATCATTTATTTAACAATCCACCTTCGAAAACTTGAAGTTGAAGTAAACAAAAAACAACCAAAAAAATTCGCGCTCGCAGCCGCCATTTATTAACCAATCATATTGGAAGTTAAACTACAATAAATAAGAATTATTTTAAAATGCGAGGTCTTACGCTAAAACGAATAAAAAAAATATCTTTTCTCCTAGCGAATTTTAAAACCTACCCGTTCAGGAGCGCGGAAGTGAAATGTTGTTCTCGAGAGGCGAAGTTTTTGCTACATAGGCAATCCCGCGCCATTGTTTATTTTGGTTGTTTTGGTGTTTTTGAAACAGTTTTGTTAAGTTTTAATGTTCTAAACTACTCTGAACTAAGCATGTAACTGTAATATTTGTAAAATTTGGATTAAACCTATTTTTGTGAATAAAGACAAAAATTTAAATAGTCATGCCATTTGAGACAAGTTTTCTATGATTTAATTTTTATCTTTTGCTCCTGAACGAACCCTAGACGCGAGGCGGCTTGCTTTGCGATTTATCATTTATTTATTTACTTTATTATTACCACAACGGGCAAAACCTAATTACGCTGATAAGTAGTTACATAATTATATACAGTATCAATGTGAAAACTCACAATATACATTCTATAGTGTAAAATAAATTTATATAGTGATATGTCTTCCGGGAATTATCTTAATTTAAAATATTTTCTGAATTAAATACACAGTAAAACCATTATAACTTTATTTCATGTTTAATTCTCCAGAAATTTGATTAATATTTCGTCCTTGGTGACGGAGAACCAATATTTGAGTTCTCTCATCTCATGTTAAACTGCGAGGCATTGTTGATGTCAATCTGGAAAATACAGCACATCAAAGGTCCACTCAATCACAGCACAGGTTATCAAGAAATGAGGAATCGGTCCATTTATCAAAGCAAAGGTCAACAGAAAAACAAGGAACGGTCCAAAGAACGCGCACAGGTCTACAATAAGCGTAATACAAATTGCAAATAAATAAAACTAATTTTAATGTAAACAAACATGCAAGTCCTTGTTCCTAATTGGTCGAACTCGGAAGTGGGCGGAGTCATACGCTCCTTGACACTGCAAACAAAATAGATGTACAAGTGGTCTACCGCGAAGTTATCTGATAGTTCCTACTCAAAATTAAGGTTTTATTATTTCGCTTCGTTGAACCCTAAAATTTTTAAGGAAGAAAATTAAATGCTTACGTTGACTTATTACGTATTAATTAAATTAATTAATTTTTTTATTATAGTATCTTCGTGTCCTTTGTGAACGTTAGTTTCTAACCCAGTTTTTTTTTGTTAATGTTAATGTCTCGACGTGATAGTAATGAAAAAAATGCATGGCATGTTTATTCTAATAATGAGTTCTATGACATAATTAAGTGTGTGTTTTGTCGCTGCTCGTAACCATTATTAAACCATTAATGAAGCTTGTGAAATTTACCGCCAGCTTAAATGTTATGTATAAAGTAATGTATATGCTAAGGAGTGGAATACGCGGGACGAAATGCTAGAGAGAATAAACGTGGCATTCACATTCATAACCCACAGATGTTGCAGAACACCAGAGCGTCCTTGATTCGTAGGACAGCTTTGAAAAAGAAGGTAGACATTTTGAGCCTTTTTTGTGATGATTGCTTAGTGTGCATACACTAGTATGGAAGGAAAACCACTGTCGTCGCGCGCGTCTCACCTATCCCATGTCGCAGCCTATACGTATGAATTAGTGAAGCGTTTTTACTTTTTCAGTATGACATACTTAAATACATTGAATTTTAGTTTAAGGCGTTTATCCAGGGGCCTTTTGTATCGTTTTTTCCCATCTTAGTATGAAAGACATGTGTTGCCTAAAAAAATTTTGATTATTACTATTAAAAATCATTTTAAATACGTAAATACAAGTGTTTTTTTATTTTTAATCATTAAAGTAACTAAAATAGTCTCCAGTCGCATCGCATCACGTGCTTTTCGATAGATAGGTAAGTGACGACGGCTGCGCTCTGCACCGCGCCGAACGCCCCCTTGCGCGCCCCATGCCTTGGTAGGTATGAACACCAGTTAGGGCTGTCAAAGATGTTGAAGTAAAAATTTTTTATTGTTTGAGAGTCTTAACCACCCATCAAACGATGGTGTATTTACTGACCCTTAAGTATTTTGCTTCCTTTATGTTACACCGTGTATATATATTCATAGATATTTTACTAGCAAAATAAATTTTCTTGCGTCGCTTTTACGCTGGGATAACGACTTTATTTACTTTACATCTTATTATTTCCTCTTCAATTTCAGCGTCGATTTAACATTAATCAAGGAGTCTCAAACATCAACACCAACTATATTGTCCCTATCAGCTTCGCCTCCGCCAGTAACCCTGATTTTGCTAACACCAAGCCTACACACATCCTCAACCAGTCCGAGAGCATCATTGACCGCGGCTCTGCCGGGTATGAATGGGTTGTTTTTAATAAACAACAGACTGGTAAGTTTAAATAATACTAGATTATTAAGCACGAAAATAACAATCGAGCTATTGATATACCAGATTAAATTATATCTAACCAAAGTAGCCATATTAGCATTGTTGTTTCACCTAGTTTGTAATCATGCAAGGAGAAGCGTTATTTCAGCATGCTCAACTTTTTTAATTTTATTTGACTGTAAAGTTATGATAACACGCTTATTTGTTTTCTAACTTAGTCAAAAATAATTATGAAAGTATTGTTTTTGATTACTTCTAGGATTCTACCGTGTAAACTACGACGATGTTACGTGGGATCTCATTACATTGGCTCTCAGAGGTGCCAATAGGACTGTAATCCACGAATATAATAGGGCTCAGGTATATTCGAACTGTTTTTATTTTATTAAGTTAGAGATACCTATTATCATGTTCTAATTTATATCAATTTTTGTAAATATTTTTAGTACAATTTCTGAAATTTTAGAATTTCAACTCAGCTGTAATACAAAAAAAACTATATTTCTATGGTCAAAAGTTATGTCTGAATAATTAATTTACAAAATCGTTATAAAATCACTTTGCTACTTGCTATAACAATTGCAATGAATTTCCGCAAAGTAATACCTAATTTTAAAAACTTTAAAAAGACAGTTACGTTCTGCTCCTACCAACGAACACATTTTCACAGATTGTAAACGACGTCTTCCAATTCGCTCGCTCCGGGCTGATGACCTACAGAAAGGCGCTGAACATTCTGTCCTTCCTTGAGAATGAAACTGCCTACGCTCCCTGGGTGGCAGCCATGACTGGCTTCAGTTGGATAAGGAACCGTTATGCTAGAACTCCGTTCTTGGAAAAATTTAATGTACGGTATTTATTAATATATTCAATTTATAGTTTATACCAAAATTATAATTTTTTATTATTTTATTTTATTTATTTGGTTAACATACAGTGTTCTTAAATACTACCATAAAACTAAAACATTAACTAGACACCAATTATTAGTTTTCACATATCCTAACTTTATAACCTGAAATTGAGCTAGGAAGGTACATATATATAATACACACAAAATAAAACCAATTAAACACACAAAAATACAAATATTACAGTACAAAATACCACTAAAAACGTAATCAAATGTATCTGAAAACGTTATCAAACCATTGATTAAAATACATCTAGGACTCTACTTTTGAATTGAAAATGTTTCAAGCCTGCCGATATAAATGTCATTCAATGAACTCTATGGTGGACTCTATTATTATTTATTATTACCTTTTGTTTAATGTATCAATCAATGGTGGACGTGAGATGAACGATATTTGTAGATAAATAGTTTATTATTTTATAGAAAAGAAAATGTTTAGCTATACTTTTCAGAGATACTGTTCGAATGTTTTTTCAAAGTCATAAACTCTAATCTTATGAAAAGAGTTTTTAAATTGAAAATTTTACAAAACACGGTACATGTTATTCAACTGTAAAAAAGCTCGAAAATTTTATACGATTTGAATTGAAATAATTTTCTTTACTATAAATAACAAATCTTTTATTACTAACAATTTTTTATTAATTCAGGGCATGATCCAAGAATGGGCGGCGACACTGATGACTGACTTGACCTACTACCCACCTTCGAATGTGGAGGAAGATTTCATGAGGTCCTACCTAAGGTTTATAATCGCTCCAGTGATGTGCAACATGAACAACGCTGAATGCCGCAACCAAGCTAGACTGCAGTTTCGCCAGTTGGCCGATAATGGCGTTGAGTTAGTATTTTTGTCTTGTAAATTTTTTTTAAACCTAAATATTTAAACTGTTTAAGAAAATCTGAATAAAACTATCATAAGGCAAATTATAACTGACAACAACATTACAACAACATTATAACTGAATATAAATCTATCGACTGGACTGCCATCGAGGAAACTCAAGATATCGATTTAATGGTGTCAAAATTTTATGATATTCTGTTCAGTGTGATAGAAAAATTTGTACCAAAACGTCGTCCTATAAAATGTAAATATCCAAAATGGTTCAGTTATGCTGTAATAAAATTCTTGTCAGAAAAGGAAAAGTCGAGAATCAAATATCGTAAATAGAAAAATCCACGTGATCAATATTACCACGAATACAGGCTATATGTAGAAGCAACCATCACAAAACCCCAAATATTTCTGGCAGTTTGTTAACAGTAAGAGGAAAAACGTTTCATCTATTCCTGCTTCAAATTCACTTGTATGGCATGGTTGCACAGACTGGCCAAGATGTGGCCAATCTGTTTTCGCAACACTTTTCATCAGCTTTTGGCACTAACAGTAGTATTAACGCGTCCTGTGCTTCCCTGTCAAACAATACAATAAATTTATGTACTATACGGTTTACTGAGTGTGATGTAGCCAAAAAACTAAGATCTCTTCATGTTTCTAAAGGTAGTGGACCCGATGGCATCCCTCCGGTGTTTTTTAAACGGTGCTGCTCTTCTGTGACCCTGCCCCTAAAAATAATATACAACAGATCTTTAGAAAAAGGCATTTTTCCATCGGAGTTTAAAAAGGCCAGAATTGTACCTATTCACAAAAATGGCGAAACTGATAATGTAAAAAATTATCGTCCAATTTCTATATTATCATGTGTTTGAGTCACTTTTATGCCCTATTTTAACTCGACGTATAGTTCATTCTATTAATTCCAGTCAACATGGCTTTCGCAAAGGTCGATTTGTACAAACGAATCTAGTTTCCTTTATATCTGATGTTAGTGCTCAACTTGATACTGGTCATGAAGTAGACTCCATATACGCGGATTTCAGCAGCACCTTCGATCGAGTAAATCATATCATTTTTTTGCGCAAGCTTGCGGTTCATGGCGTCCATGGTTCTCGTTTGAAATAGTATGCTTCTTATCTTACAAATAGAACTCAAACGGTAGCAGTAAAGAGATATCTAGAAGTTATTTTTCCAATCCCGGCGTACCACAGGGTTCTCATCTTGGACCTATATTATTTCACTGTTTATTGATGACATTATTAAAGACATTCATCAGTGTAAATATTCCATGTTTGCTGATGACCTTAAGACATACAGACCCATAAATTCACAGGATGATATCATACTTGTGCAGAGCGATTTGAATAGAATTGAAGCGTGGTGCAATAATAATTTAATGGACCTAAATGTCAAGAAATGTGACTTTATAAAAATAACCAAATAAAAAGGCAACCATTTCCATTATCGTACGTCCTGAATGATACTGGTATACAACAGGTTGATGAGGTTCGCGACTTCGGTGGTATCGTTGATAAAAAATTTGACTTCATCTCTCATAAAGATACCATTGTAAAAAAATCCTTACAGTTACTAGGTTTCATAAAACGCAACACTAAAGAATTTAACTAGCGCACTAAGGTGGTACTCTTTAAAGCACTGGTGCGTAGTGATTTGGAGTATGCCAGTACAGTGTGGAACTCGTGGTATGCTGTTCATTCTCGGCGTGAGGAGAGGTTGCAGCGAGCGTTCACCCGACATCTCGCTTTTGTATTTCAGGATATTTCACATCTGAGACCCTACGATGAGCGTCTTTTGTTCTTTAAGTTATCTTCTTTGCGAGAACGTAGAAAGCTGCTTGATGTTGTGTTCCTTTATAAAATTATCAGGGGCTATGATCATAGTCCACAAATTGTAGAACAACTTAGATTTACCGTCCCCAGAACACTGCCACGTCATCCTGTAACTAAAGTCTTCAGTCCTCCATTTGTGCGTGCTAATGTAGGGAAAAACTCACCCATTGTTAGAGTGGTAAATCAATTTAATGTCAGTAACACATTGCCAGATATTGATATTCATTTTGACTAATTTCACAAATTCCATTCCAAAATCAAAGACTGTTTCTAGATCCTGGCTCTTCTTCTTTCCTTTTAAATTTAAGTTATGTTTTCACTAATGTACTGTACTTCATCACACATAATTTGAAAGAATAATTTGATTAAGTAATTGTTTGTATTTTGTTATTTTTATGGTGTAATTTGTACATGCCCATAATTGGTGTGCACATAGGTTGTTATACCTTACTCATTATCTATTATGGTAAAATTCATATGTGTACACTGTTGGTGTGTCCTTATAAATAAAAAAAGTCGCAAAATTAGAATATAATACAGTACAAGTGAATCATTAACATATCTTTATTTCATTATAATATTTGAAATCATCTAAAAGGTGACTATTTGTATGTAAAATATTAAATTTACCAATAATCAATAGATTTTTAAACGATTTTACTTGATTCGGTCTAAAAGTAAGACACTATGAGTTCATAATATAGAACTACAATGCAAAACATAGCTTAATTTTTATAAAATGTATGAAAACATGGGCTGCAGTATGACGTTTCCTTAGTTTTAGTTTATATTGTTGACGTTTTATAACACATTTACACATCTAAGATATTTGGGCTACAAATATTTATTATTATTATATTTTACAGGGTCCCGGTAGACAGCCGCAACTGGGTCTACTGCAACACTCTCCGCGATGGAAACCAAGAGGACTTCGAGTACTTATGGGATAGGTTTCTCAACCACCCCGTCGAAACGGAGAAAGTTCTCCTTCTATCAATACTTGGATGCACCACGCACAAAGAATCCCTTTATAAGTTAGTACTTTTTCATTATCAAAGCCGAAAAATGAGCAAGAGATCCATTTATACGTCAAATTTTAGGTTAATTGTAGATTTAACCTGCCCTTGTAGATAAGATACCTTTGTCTAACAATTGCAACAAAACTACGTTAAAGATTGATTGCTAATTGGTTACAATATTAAGAACGGCTTTTCCACTACCGCAGGAAAGAAAAGTTACTTTATGTAGAAGCGACAATTAAAATAATTAAACTTAATTAAATGTGGTCGTATCATTACACGGGCAGGGCCTTTTTTTAGGCTAGGACCTAACTTGACCTACTTAAAATATTTCATGCTTATGTAATATCTCAGAGATACAGGATTTGTTTAAAATTTAGATGTTAATCAAACGATGATTGGTTTAAGTTGTAAGTCATTAATAATTTACACTTTTAAAACTTTGTTGGTGAACCGGGCCTAAAGCCCTTTTTTCGTTACATCTTAAAAGTAGTAAAATACTTTTTCTTTGAAAGGGTTGTGATTTTTGTATTGGAATTTTTAAATGCGCATGATATACAATTTACCGCTCATTAAATTGTTATAAATTGCCTAAATGTGAGCTCTACTTTTAACTGCCTTTACAAAGTGTCATTTTCATTTAGCCATTCTCATAGAAAATATTTTTTCCTGTCCTCGGATGTGTCAAATTTGTATGGAAACCAATATTGATTATTTGCATTTGAATCCAGATACTTAACCTTCATCATCAAAGAAAACTATGTGATTCGTCCGCAAGATTACCTCACCGCTTTGCTCTCGGCTTTCGGCGATGAATCCAACATCCAACGTGTCTTTGCATTTTTTCAAGAAAATCTGACTGATGTTATTTCAGCGTGAGTTTCATTCAATTATTCATTATGGATATATATTTTGTAAATAGATAATTAGAAAAACATTAAAGTCAAATAGAATACTGTCTGTACTTTAGTGCAAGTTATTTCTATTTTATTTTTTCCAGATATCACTCATTGAAGCCTAATTTAATTTTATTAATTTTTTTTCAAATAATTGGACTTATCTTACTTGAAATATAAAATAAAATCAAAATCTCTGATTTATTATCTATTATTAAATAAATAATAAAAAAGAAAATTAAATTTCAGATGGAATGGAGACGCTTTCACACCGCTTTCCACAGTTGCTAGTAGATTGAGAACCGCGGAAGAAGTCACCACGGTAAATTGTTTTAAAATTCTTATTCTTGAAATCGTAGGACCATAAGTCAAGATCAGTGCGCATCATGAGCAAAGCTGTAAGAAAGTCATGGTAAAAAACTGTTAGAATATATATATCTGAGATTTTTAATTAGAATTGTTCAAAATGTTCTCAAACATTAATTATTATCAGATAAGAAAAATACGAGTAATAGTTACGAAATGCTTTACTTTTTAAAGCAAGTTATAAGCAATCCAGACATAATAGTCGTGAAGATAAATGTTTATTGGCATGGAAAGCATCGCACTTCAGGTTTGCGCTGAAAAGTATCATAAATATAATTAATCAGCCGATACACGATTGTAAATATACTAGAATTCAGATTTTTTATACAATAGCTATTTTGCGACCCTTTTTATTTTTATTTGTGTTGGGCACGCCGCCCCTTTGTCCATCTGCTTTTATTTATTTGTAAACACATTAAATTCTCGCATTTACTGTGGCATTAGTTTTTTCTATTCTTATTGTCAACAGTTCCAACGTTGGCTAAGAGGACATCAAACTGAATTGTCGGCGGCGTTTGACGGTCTCAACAGTTGGGCGGAAGACTGCCTCAACAGCATTCAGTGGGCTGTTGATAACCAAAATGAGTTCGAAAGTTTCATTGAAAATGGAGTAGATGACATAGTTCTTCCTACACCAGCTCCATATGTTCCAGAAGTGCCTGTCACCACCCAGTAACCAGCTTTGGTTGAACATGAAGCGCCAGAATTACCAAATTCAGCATTAACAAGCGTCCTTTCTGTATTATTATGAAGCGTAGCTTTGCTAGCACTCATAATCATGTAAGATTACTGCACAAAAGTTGTTTATGTTGATTTAAATACAGTTTCAATACAATAACATTACAATTTCTATTTCGTTATTAGTAGGGTAGAATTGGGGCATCTGGATCAATAGACCCAGATACCTCAATTTTACTAATTTGAATAAAATGTTTCTCTATTCATTTTAGGTTATTCCTATGATTTACATATAGTTCCTTACTACTAATTTTAATGAACAGTTTCTTTATTCATCCCATTATGTCTATGACTCGTTGAATTTATAAAATATAGATAGCTGCAATTCAATTTAAATCAAATTGTTGTTTAAAAAAATAAAAAAGATCATATTTTTGTATAAAAATATTTATAAGAGTTTTTTTTTACAGAAAAATCTTACTTTCTTTGCACCACTTATTCAAACAAGATATATTTTTTAAAGCACATATATTATCATGATGAATACAACTAAAAATATTAGATGAAGATGAATAATTTTCATACAGTTTAAGTAAACTAGGACAGTTTTTATCTTCTAAATTATATATGTCATTGAAAAGCGGTAAGATGTGTTTTAACCATAATAGTTTTTCATTGCCTTTTGTGAATACACGTTTATCTATTAAAAGTTAACCAAACTTTTCTTATTTTATTTAAATATGGAACATCCAGCAAACTTGTAACCGTTCCTTCTTTGTTAAATCATAAAACGGGTAGAGTGGTTTTATAAGTAATAGTTGAATATGATATTTACACATTATTGCTATTTCTTTTGGAATAAATTCATTCTCTTCACTCTTAAATCCTTGTACATCAAAAATTACATTCATGATAATTTTCTCACAATATTGCTTAAAGGTTTGTATTCGAAAAGTCGATCGTTTATGATCAAACAATATGCAGATGTATTTTCTGGGATATCGTCAGAACATACAATTTCTAAACGCATATCAACTAGTCCTGTTATAATTGAATCGTTTTGTCTTGAGCAGTCAATTACAAAAATAGGAGCATTTTCAACGCCACAGTTGTAATACGACTGCCGAAAACTTGCATACATTTCATATAATATACTGAATTTTCCTTCATCAAACCTAAGATTAAGTGAGTCGGAGGGATAGTATTGTGAATTGAAAAATAATTTGATATTTGTAATATTGCAATGATCAAATATCGAAGAGCTTTTAAGTTTATTGTTTTTAACTATAATATATACATACCTTGTTTTCTTACATATAATGAATATAACAAAGCTCGGTTTCTCAAGCTGGGAAGCAGTTTTGACTGAACACGAATGTTTTGTAGTTTTTGGTAATAACGGATATTCATCAAATCCCAATTTCTAAAGGCTAAATGAATGGACCGATCTTTTTCCAAACTTTTAAGCAATAGCAATTTGTTACGATCACATACTTTTATATGAGGCATTCGATATATTTTATGTATGTTAATTTCTATGTTATCATTTTTCTCTAATAATACACGATTTTGTACAGAGCTACTGCGTTATAACATAAGTTCATGTTGACAATTAATTACAATTTTATTATAATCTTCGGCAAATCCTAATACTTTATTTAATGGTAAACCAGCACTAAAATGCCCACTTTTTAATTTTTTTCCATTTAAATTCCAGCCCTAAACAGCTGCAGCTTTACTTTCACCTTCATTCATAGAAATGAAAGACTTTAAAATAGGTTAACTAACCTTAATTCGATCGACTTCAATTACATTTAATTCATATCGTATGTCTTGGAATAAATGTGAAATTGGATTGTTTATAAAATGTACGTCTTTTTTCACCATCTTTCCTGCTTGGTCTTTGGTGAATACATTAGCAGTACCTTCTACGAAAATTGAACTACCTGATGGTAATACATACAAGTCTTGTTGATGAATAGGAATTCTTACTTCATCGTTTTCCTTGTTATTATATGGATTATAGCTGTGAATCTCATAACTGTCCATGGAGTTATCTTGTACAGGCAAGTCAGTAATATGCAGCATTTTTACACTTTCAAACCTATCTCTAAGAAATTTATCTATAAATTTATCTATATTTATCTATAATCTAAGAAATTTTATATTTTCTTTAGTAACTTTTTTAAATTTACGAGTACTAGAGCGTCTGACTTCTTTGGATATAGCACGCGAAATATCATAATTTACTCTGACTGTCGGTCATTTATAGAAAACTATCATGATATTTCGAAATTTTAATTTAACAAAAAATAATGTCTCTTATCACCTATGTCCAGGAAGTTTATGCTAAGTATTAAACAATAACTATTTATTTTATAGAAACATAAATCACCTGTATTTTAGATGAATAGTTTATTTTTCTCCCAGAATGACTTTAAAAACTTCAAGCATAAGTTATCACAGTTAAACACACTATTTTGCTGTACATTATCATAGTTATACTGAATATTGTTTCCAATATATTTTATGAATTCTTTTGGCGGCTTCAACTTTCCGTAGCTGTCAAAATATTCATTGAAGTTATTTATTCTTCCATAGGCCACCCAATGAGTACCAGGGCTTTTAGAAGAGTCGAGATTAATAACCCCACATTCTATTGGTAGTACAGCTTTCGGTAATGCATCCCTCATGAACACACCACGGAAGATATTAGGTAGCTCTATTAGGTAGCCTAGTTGTTAGTTTTTTTTCTTTAAAATATAAATGCCTAATCCATCTGTGTATGGCTTGAGGTGTAAACCTTTTCCAATTAATAACGCTTCCATCTGTCTATTATGTCGCTCCGACTCTTGTAAGAGCTTTTTGGCAGTTTTAAAATCATTAACAGCCTTTGCTATTCCAGCTGCACCTCCAGTCAAAGTACCAATAACAGATAAACCAGCAAATATTGGTATTAAGGGAAGGAACCCACCAGTTTTTGGTACTGGTATAATCCGGGGTACTGGTACTGATATAATTCTATAGGCGAATCTGATGCAAAATCATGAGCTGTTGCGTAAGCTAACTCCATCAACGTTTTTTGCATCTAGGTTTAAGTTTTTTTATATATTTTTTGGTGTGCTCAATAATCTTTTTAAGAGTGTTTTTTATACCACTCCCCGTTCTAATATCACTCGTTTCCTCTGGAGCCGTAGAAAGTATTTTCTTTTTAGCTGCACTTGAACGTTGTTTTGTTTTCATTATATATTATTTTTGTTTTCCTGACATATGTTAAAAAGTTATTCAATTTTAAAGAGTCTATATTGTTAAAAGAACGAATCAATAATGATTATAAAAATATCTGTTCTTACATAAATAGTGATTATGTACAATACTAATGCTCGAAATTAAAACACATTCGTTTTATTTATCCAGCTGTTTTCGCTAGGTTTCTTTTTCTCTATAATACTTTTTCAACTAGATATAAGTCAGGATGATAGGTTTTCTGAAGTTCTTGGGCGTAGACTGCTTCCAGTATTGGTCAACCTCTTGCATTTTCTATTAAATATGTCACAGGGTTCGTTTCTTGAATTTTCACAATTTTAAAAATTTCTGTTGACCAGTTTGGAAAATAGCCTTTATCAAAACATCCTTCATATTTACTTATTCGCACAAAATCACCAATACTGAATTTTGTACACTTAACATTTTTTCTAGACCTAGCTAAGTCAATATATTTCTGCAGTATATATTTTTTTATTTCGTTGATTTATTGCAGCTGGTGGTTGTCCCAAAGTTCTATGAATGGTATTATTATATTCCCATCCTTTTTTTTCAAACGTATCGTTTACGTTAAAACATTTATAATTCCCATTCAAACTAAACTCTTTATATAGTTTAGATTTCAAAGTGCTTATTAATCTCTCAACTGTACAGGCTTTTTTGTTGAATATAAAGAATGATGGTTGATTTTATAAGTTTTGATCATATTATTAAATTTATCATTATAAAATTCGGTCCCCATATCAGTTTGTAAGTTAATTGGTACCTACTCGTCCTCTATTCAATAAAGTTTTGAATGCATATGAAACCTGTTGCTTATTTTTCTGTTTTAGGGGCAAAAGCCCAAGCATATTTTGAGAAAGTGTCTATAACTATCAGTATGTATTTATATCCATTATTTACTTTAAAAATAGCTTGCATATCCCTTAAATCCACCTGCCAAAGGTCATCAATGTCTTTGAGTATAACACATCTTTTTGGAAAGTTTACTCTAGCGTTTTCGTGGATTTCATTGATGACGTCTATTTTGCTCATAGTGTTTGTGTAGTTTTCCTTCCAAATCTTTTAACACGATATTTTTCTCAACTGATTTTATTCTATCGTTTAACGATACAATTAATTTGTTTATTTGTTTTAATTTATTTGAAATACTAAGTTCAAAAATATTGTTTTGTTCTGTAATAATATTTTTATGGTATTCAAAAGAATTTACGTTCTTAGAAATTTCAGTTTTTTAAAAATTGTTTCGTTATTTTTTTCACTACAATTTTCACCATTTGAAACATTCATCTTCCAGCAGCTTAATAAAACTAAGTTTATTATATAGCTTTTTATTCATTTATAATACGTGCTTCTTTTAACTATTCTATAATGGATATGATTTCATTGTCATGGTTAGTATTACCAACGCTTTTGGACGCAATCAATAACTTTAATCTGTCAATAAGTTCATTGGGATCATCCCAATAAATTTAATCTGTATTATATATTGTATATATTTAATCTCTTATATTTTTTTAATATAGGCAAATAGCCACCGCTTTTTGTTTCCTCAGAATAGTCTTAATCTTGAATGTTGGTTGGTTGTGAAAATAACGGTTTTATGATTTGTCTATATTTTAAACTTTTATCACCTTTTAATTGTCTGTCTGGATTTAAGTCTCTTTTGTGAGCGTGTGTGTTACCAAATATTTTTTTATAAACAATTTTATCCTTTTCAGTTACCATGCTAAGGTTGGGCTTATTCCGAAGCAATAGTTCCTTTAGGCCAGAAATTAATTCATATTGTCTGTTGTTAATACTCATATTTATTTCAAGTGAACCATTTTTTGCTAAAGAAAGTGATACTTCAGAATTTCCCATCATCGTTTTTTTTATTTTTACAACGTATACCCAAGGGTACATTTATATTATTGTTATAGATTTCAAGCATATCATCTTTATTTAATGATTTAAATGAAACATTCTGTATTTTATTAGTATTTACATAATCTTTATTTGAACTTTTTTTTAAATTTGAATCTAACGAATTTTATTTTAAAGAGTTTTTAAAACTTTCATAATCCAATGTTGAGTTGTATTTACCCAATTTATCATTGTCATTTAAAGATGTATCAGCATAGTTTCTGTTTTTATTCGTAACATTATTCAAAGTTTCTAAGGGATCTGTTACTGATTTAAATACTTTCTTGAATTTTAAAGTAGCTGTATCTTCTTCATTTTTCATTGTTTTTAATTTACTTTTTACGTCGTCTATTGATTTTATTAATTGTTCTTTTAGAGTTATATCCATTTTTTTAAATCCAACCGCTTTTTACAAATATAAAACTTCAAATAAAATGTCTTATTCAATATATACTTTATATATACATTTTACTATATAAACACCACTTTCATCAAAAGTAAGTTTAACTAAAAATATATAAATATGTCAAACCCTTGTCTTTATCTTAAAAACACATTCTCGCTCCGATCGCCGCCCAGTGCGGACGTGCAAGACCCCGTTCTCCGTTGTTTGGTCCCTCCCCGATATTCCGTGGCGCTCAGTCTACTGACGTCACAGTTTAGCGAGTTGGTTCCGTGCTACGGTTTTCAAGGGTTTACTACTCCCTCTGAGTGCTATCGAAGTGCGTTTTTTTCTTTGCGACTAAGCCCCTTAGTCTTCAAAGTGCTGTGCTAAGTTGTGTTGTGCTTGTGCTGAGTGCAGTGTTGTGCCCAGCGTAAGTAGTCTGGTTTCAGTGCAAAGGATACTTAACGGTGACAACGAATTTGTACTGAACCAGTCCTTTTATTTTTATTTTATTTCTCTTCTCTATTTTATTTATTTTTCTCCTATTTCATATTTATTTTTATCATATCTGTGTGTTTTTCGTGTGTGTATTTGTCCTTTCTGTCGGTAAAGGTTGACCCTAACGCGGTCAACTCTTTACCTGCGTACCCCTTTTTTTAGGTTTCTAGGTAGCGGCCTTCGGCGTACAACGGTTAGTTTTAAGTTATTGTAAGTCACAGATTAATATTGTGATCTGAAGTGATCGGACGTGCTGATTAATGAGTACAATAAACAATTAACTGAAAAATTTCTTGACCTAGTATTAGGCGGAAGCAAGCCTTTTGTGTCTGATTGAATGATATAAGTTTTTGTGTTATAATTTATAATGTATTTATAACGTTAAAAAATAAAAAGGAATAATGGAAGGTAGTCCCTTCAATAGAAGCCTGCTGACGCGCCGCAGCCCGACGCGCTCCCCGGCGCCCGTGCCTCCCTGCGTCGCCGCAGCGCCCGTCGCCCCGCCGCGGCCTGTCCCGCGGGGCGCCCCGGAAGAGGAACAAGTCCACGAGTTGTTGTCCACGCCTGAGATCCAAAACTGGATGACAACTATCGAGCAATGCCTGAACGAAGTGTGCGTCATCGCTGAAGGCGGTAAATTGAATTCCGAGCAAAAAATGAGAGTCAGTAATCTTTGCCGAAAAGTTGGGCATGGAACATCTCAGATGGCTGTGAGATACCAGTCATTAAAACAAAAAACAATTTTAGCCCATAACAACCTGCAAGCCCTTCATGAAGAAAGAGACCTCTCAAAACAAATTTGTGCCCTCAAGCAGTCGCTCGAACAGTGTCCAAAACCAGTGACGGGAACAATATCGTTCGCAGACATGTTAAAGAAAAGCTCTAAGGACCTCATCCTGCCCAGGAATGTTAGCTCGGTAGCTATCTATCCAAGTGACGGAAAGAAATCGAGCGATGAAACAAAATCGCTTGTCCAAAAAATCATCTGCCCTGAAGACATGAAACTACAAGTGAGGGGATTACGCAAGACCAGAAACGGTGGAGTTATAATAAGCACAGAGAGTAAAGAGGATATAGAAAAGCTTAAGCAATCGGCACTACTGACATCTTCTGGTTTTACCGTTGATGAACCCAACAAGCGCAGGCCTAGAATTGTAGTCATCGGAGTACCGTCGGCCTTGAAAGAATCTGAAGTTTTTAGCTGCATTTACCACCAAAACTTGGCTGAAAAATCTGAGAGCATGACCATTGAAACTTTTTTAAAATCAATCAAGTTAAGTCATAAGTCAGGGAAAAAGAACACCGAGACCTGTAATTACGTTATAGAAGTTTCAGCCAATATTCGTAAAGCCCTGATATGTAAAGACCGATTGTTTGTAAATTGGTCATCGTGCCCAGTCCGAGACTATACCCTAGTAACACGTTGTTTTAAATGTCAGCAGTATGGACATGCAGCTAAGTTTTGTCGTGAAGAAAAAGACACTTGCGGTCATTGCGGAGAAAAAGGTCACACAATGAAGGAGTGTAAAAAACGAGGAGATCCACCAAAATGCGCCACATGTCTGCATTTTAAAAAGCCGTCCAACCACAAAACGGGCGATGGAGACTGTCCTGCGAAAAATATTGCAGAAAAAAGGTACATAAATTTAATTGACTATGAGGGCGCCTAAGAGCGCCATCTGTAAATATTTATCTAGATCTTTTATTAGTTAATAGAAATAATGGCTGAAAACTTAAATAATGACTTAGATAATTTCTCTGTATCTGAGTCAAAACTGTGTGAGGTTGAAAGTTGTGGTCAGTACATTTCCCGTTACAATAACCGATTTACAATAATTACACAAAATATACGCAGTATTGTTAAGAATTTTGATAATTTCAGTACTTTCCAACATAGACTTAATGTTAGCAACGATATAATTATCCTGACCGAGTGCTGGTTAGCTAAAAATTGTCATTTACCATCCATGCCAGGGTACGTTTTGTACAGCAGCAAGGAAAATTACAACCAAAACGACGGGATAGTAGTTTACGCCAGAAATGATCTAAACATATCAGTCGAGGAACCAAACATGTTAGAATGCAATCGCTTACTTATCAAAGTAGGTTCAGACACCGCAATTCTAGCCATATACAGATCTCCTTCATTTAAAAATATAAGTAATTTTATTCATTCTTTGCAAAACGTACTACAAAGTTTAAAATCATTTAAAAATATAATTTTAATAGGCGACATAAACATCAATATCATACCAGAGAATTTGGATTCCTGTGGACAGGAATATCTTAACCTATGCTCATTTCATGGACTACTTCCCGCCCATTCTTTACCTACACATCAAAGTGGCTCTTGTTTAGATCATATTATGCTTAAAACTACTTTTCCGTCACTAACCTTTGTAACTAACTCGACAATTACTGATCACAAGGCCGCCTTACTAACCTTAATTCGTAAAATGCCTAAACTAACAAATTGCTCACTAAATAGTTCGAAAATTAATTTACATAACCTTGAAGCGGATTTAAGCAAAATCGACTTTACTACTGTTTACAATTCTGATGACGCGAATTATTGTATGACATACTTTATATCACAGGTACAAAAAGCCATATTGCAAAATACTACGTACTCTCGTCTAAGTAAAAAATTTACCAACATTAAGCCTTGGATCACCCCGGGGCTTATTCGCTGCATGAGACATAGGGATAAGTTACATATGAAGGCCAAAGCTCAGCCTGATAACTTAATATTACAAATATCGTACAAAAGATACCGAAATTTTTGTAACGCTCTTCTTAAGAAAGTAAAAAATACTTACGATAAAAATGAATTAGAAAAGGCGGGAACAAACATTAAAAGGGTCTGGAAGTTTATTAAAAATGTTACGTTTTTGTCGAAGCAGCATAAATCCGCTACAGAGTTATTGCGCGGTGGATCATCTGAATCGCATTTTGAATCTGCTAACCTAGTAAATAATTTTTTTACTAACTTTGGGAAATCATTGGCTGAAAAAATGCTTCATAAATCGCATTCGCCGTTCTTCACGTCCCACAATCAATTATCTAAATGCTCCTTTTTAAATTCATTTGTTTTATTAGATATTGACGAAACTGAGGTATCTAGAATTATCAAAGGCCTGAAGGACGATTCAGCAATAGGATGGGACAATATTTCTAACAAAATATTAAAACTCTTTCATCACATCCTTTGCACCCCACTAACCTATATCTTTCAAAAGTGCCTAAAAGACGGCATTTTTCCAAAATGTCTAAAGAAAGCTGTCATTATTCCAATTTACAAAAATGGCAAGAAAGATCAAACTACTAATTACAGGCCAATTTCACTATTAACAGGCATTTCAAAGGTTTTAGAAAAAATTATAAATAACAGACTTGTTCAATACTTGGAGAAACAGTCCATCCTGTCAAATACACAATTCGGTTTTAGGCACAAGCTGTCAACTGCCGACGCGGTGCTTGATCTTACTAACCACATAGTCCAGGAACTTGACAAAGGTAATCGGACTATGGGAATTTTCTTAGACCTCTCCAAAGCTTTTGATACAGTTTCTATTCCTATCCTATTAAATAAGCTTGAAAATTTAGGTATAAGGGGAACCCAACACAAACTTTTTGCAGATTACCTACACGATCGTTCGCAATGTGTAAAAATAGGAAATATCCTAAGTTCTGACCTAGTAAACACGGAATATGGAATTCCTCAAGGAAGTGTTTTGGGTCCCACACTATTCTTAATATACATTAACGAACTTTGTAACCTGAAAATAAACGGTGGTAAAATCATATCTTTTGCTGATGACACCGCTCTTTTGTTCTCTGCAAACTCAGATACAGAATTATATGAGCTTGCACAACGAGGCTTCAATGTAGTAAACAAGTGGCTACAGCAACACTTACTAACTCTAAATTCAGACAAAACTTATTTCATCCAGTTTTCTATGCGAAAATCAATTTCAGAAAACCCTAACCTATACGCGCACTATTGTATTGATCAAATCAATCATTCGTGTTCATGTCCTCACATTACTGCTTCTAAAACAATAAAATACCTAGGTGTCATTATAGACGAAACTCTGTCTTTTAGACTACACATAGATGCGGTTAGCAACAGAATACGCAAGTTAATATTTGTTTTTAAAAAATTGCGCAGCATAGGACACTCTAAACTTATGAGGCAGGTATACTTTGCATTGTGTCAGTCGATACTAAATTACTGTATTACGTCATGGGGCGGAGCAGCTAAAACTCTTCTCCTTAACGTTGAAAGAGCCCAAAGAGCAATTTTGAAAGTTTCCCATTTCCGACCTTTCCTTTACTCCACTGAACTTCTCTATAAAGAGTGTAAAGTACTGACAGTCAGGCAGTTATTTATAATGAGCACAACTTTAAAACTTCATAGCACCCTTAACTATAGCACACAAACAGCTAACAAAAGACGGCTTGACATTGTTTGTCCACAAAGCACAAAAACGGCATTTTCTTCCAGATTTTACATTTTCCTAGGACCACTTCTATATAAAAGATTAAACACCAATCTTGGCATATATCCTCTGACCTACAACAACACTAAACGAATAATCCGAGCATCACTTTTGAGTATGTCCTACGAAGATACAGAGAAGTTATTAATAGTATTAAAATAAGATAATTAATGTCTCCAAAATGTTAATTAATTTTTTGTTGTATTTTTATTTATTTTTTCGTGTAGTATTAGTATTATTATTATTTTCTAATGTTTATAGTGGGACGAGAATTATGAAACACATTTTATGTAATATTCACTTTGCGCATTTAATTGTTAATGTACTTACTAGATTTAGAATTAATGTTTATACAGCATACTGTACTTAATTTAATAATTTGTACCTAAAAAACAGGTAATTCATAATTACTTAGTTTAGGTATTTGCCTAGTTATTGTTACCCTAGATCATGATAAACCGATATGATGACTTATCATAATTATAGTATCTATTGTAAATTTTTAGACACATATTATAATTGATATTTATGTAGTTTATCGTAGTAATAAATTTGTAAGTTCTTATTGTGTATTCCTAGATGTAAGTTTTCCGGAAATAAATTTTATTCTTATTCTTCTTCTTATTCTTATTCTCCCCAGCCCCCCTACGCTGGTAGGGAAGTTTGCCGCTAGGGTTCGCTAGGTTTTTAGGAACTAGGCATCTTTTATTATACTTATATTTATTTATATTACTGTACCAACCCTCCCTAATGGATCCGCTAAGCGTTATTAACGCGTTCACCCAGGCGCTTGCTGCGGTAGGCGTCTACATCCCGAAAGACATCATAACGCAGGCCTTGCAGGCATCAATCGCGTCGCCGGCCCCTCAGGCCTCAACCCCGGCCCCTCAGGCCTCCAACGTCGAGACCCCTCAGGTCCACAGCTCTCCCGCGTCTCCTGCCTCGTCCGAGATGGACTGCGAATCGGTCGCATCCTCTCACGCGTCGCGTCGTAAGCGTACCGCTCCCGGGAGCGACTCCGAACCCGCGTCTGATACGTCGTCAGATGCCGTCACCTTAACCGGCTCTCCTGAGCCCGCGTTTCAACTTGTCGCCAAGCGCTCCAAGAAGCGCTCTAAGAAAGCTTCGGTATCTTCAATACCCGAGCCCTCCCCGGTGTCTTCAACACCAACCCCCGCGCCGTTAAAATCGCTCGTAGTAACCGCGTCTCCGTCGGTCACATCGAAGCCAGCGACGCGCTGCGCTCCCGTCCCGCCGAAGCCTCAGCTCCCTCCGCCCGTATTCTGCGTGAAAAAGCGCGCTGGACCGCGGTTTCTAACTTGTGCAAAGAGCACAAAATTAATTACTTAAAAGCCGCCAACGCTGGCGATACAATCAAAATTCAAGTAGCGACCGTCGACGACTTCCGCGCGTTTACCAGGTTACTCTCGTTAAATCAAATCGCGTATCACACCTACGCCCTCCCGGAGGAGCGTAAGATCCGCGCAATACTACGGGGCGTCCCGTTCGAACTCAGTAACGAAGACATTCTCGAGGACCTTAAGTCTCAGGGTTTCCCGGTCACAGCAGTGCACAAGATGCACTCCAACCGCGGTAGGCGTTTTCCTTTAGCTTTAGTAATCCTGTCAAATACTCCCAACTCGAAGGAGATTTTCAAAGAGGCTCGCACAATCTGCGGACTCTCGAACATCTCCGTCGAGCGTCCCAACCCCCGCGGTCACCCTGGGCAGTGCCACCGCTGCCAGCTATATGGCCACGCAGCGGCTAACTGTTCAGCTCCCCCCAGGTGCGTAAAGTGCCTGGATCCTCACATCACTAAGGAGTGCACTCGCACTCCCGAATCCACTTCCCCCCCTGCCTGTGTGCTGTGCGGCCAGTCCGGCCACACAGCTAACTACAGGGGTTGCCCGCGCGCTCCGCGCTCCACCGTCAAGAGGGTCGCGCCTAAACCGGCGCCGCCGCTCACTCCCGCTAACTTCCTGCCGCTGCGCAACCGGGGTCCCCCGGAAGCAAAGCCCGTGCAGCCGACGCCTACTCAGGCTCTGTCTTGGAGGCAGCGTCCGGCCGTTCCGCCTGCACCTTCCCGACCCATCCCAGCTCCCGTAGCTTCCGTAGGGCCGCGTCCCGCTCCGTTATCCGTACCTCAGTCGTCGTTGGCTGAGGATATGAAGACCGTGTTCGACGTTATTCAAAACGTCGATATTAACGAAATTTCCGTACTCGCACGCAAACTTCGAGCCGCCCGCTCTCCTCAAGAGCGTTTATTCGCGTTAGCCGAGCATCACTCGCTCCTAAGTTCGTTGTAAATTTATTTTTATTTTTTTATTTTTGTATAAATTCGTAAATAAGTAAATTATAATGTCTAGACCCGCGAATCCCGCGTCCAGTCGTATTAAACCCAAGAGCTTATCCCTAGTATCTTTTAACGCTCATAGTCTTAGCACTAACCTTCCCGAGATTAAACTGTTCCTTCAGAACAAAGAACCCGACTTATTCCTTCTCCAGGAGACATGGCTTACTCCAAAACGCTCCAGGGGATACGCTATTCCTAAGTACGCGTTTACTCGCAACGATAGGCCCAACTCCGACGGTTACGGCGGCACCGCTATATATTACAAAAGAGGCTTCCATTGCTGTCCTTTCCCTACCCCTCCTCTCCTCAACATGGAGGCCACGGTGTGTAGATTGGCTATGACTGGTCATCCGACCATCATCATAGCTTCAGTCTACATACCGTGTGGCTCCACTCCAATCCGCAGCGACTTTGAGGCCATTCTCGCCCTCGGCCATTCAGTCATTATGTTCGGAGACTTTAACTCCAAACATACTGACTGGACGTGCCTATCGACCAACACCAGCGGTATCGCTCTCCTCGACATCACTAACTTCCTTGACTTAGACGTCATATCCCCCATCACTCCTACTCACTATCCCAACAACCCGACCTACTCTCCTGACATCCTCGACTTTGCAATTATCAAGCGAATCAATCTTGACCTAAGGTCTATCGAACCGCTCGATGACCTAGGCTCCGACCATCGCCCCGTCTCCCTCGTGCTAGGTACGCCTAACGTTAACGTCACACCTCCTAAGACCTTTACCAATTGGAAAGGCTTTAAAAATACGTAAGTTTCAGCCTTAGAGGCCCCTAACTCTCCGCTCGCGATTTCGCCCGACCAATTAGATAGCCCGGATAAAATAGATTCATTAGTCAATACTCTAACTGATGCTATTAACACAGCCATCAACGACAACGAAAAGGTTGCTAAGCAAAGCAAACCCGCGCTTCCACTAGCCGTTAGCAATCTCATTAAAGCCAAGAACGCGGCTCTCCGGAGAGCAAAGAAATATCCCACGCCAGCATACAGAACAGCTGCGAATCAGCTTCAACGTAAAGTTAGGTCTCGCCTCGCGGAACTCCGTGACACTCAGTTTAATGATCTCATGGAGAATATCTCCCCGTCCCACCAAGCGTATTATCGAATGGCCCGAGCCTTACGCGTAGACACCGCCTCTCACGTTCCTCCTCTCACTCGTCCCGACGGCACCATTGCTTTCGAAGTCGAAGAGAAAGCCGAATGCTTCGCCGACAGCATAGCGGCACAATGCTCGCCCAGCACGCAACCCGCGGATCCCTCCCACATCCAGGCGGTGGAGGACGAAGTTCTCCGCAGAGAATCTCTCCCTATCACCGACGACCCCGTCACAGTCTCTAATGATGAAATCTTGCTTCTCATTAGAAAGCAAAAGTCCAAAAAGGCTCCGGGTGCGGAAAGAATTTCCAACCACGCACTTAAGCACCTGCCTCAGCAGGTGCTTACCTTGTTAGCTATCATCTTCAATGCCTGCTTCGACCATAGCTACTTTCCAAAAGCCTGGAAAGAAGCGACAGTCATAGGCATTCCCAAGCCGGGTAAACCTCTGAATGTCCCGGCTAATCACAGACCCATCAGCCTCCTCAAGGCAATGTGTAAACTTCTCGAAAGAGTCATACTCTCTCGAATGCGGAACCATCTGTTTCCAACGGATGGCGACCCTCTCATCATTCCCCACCAGTTCGGCTTCCGCGCTAAGCACTTCTGCCCTCAGCAAGTCCATCGAATCGTCGAGTACATATTCGAAGGATTTTCTCAGCGTCGTAAAAAAACAATCGCGGTTCTCTTTGACGTAGCCAAGGCTTTCGACAAAGTCTGGCACAGCGGTCTCGTTTTTTAACTCTATAAAATAGGCTTACCGGCTCGCCTAGTCAGATTAATAGCGTCGTTTCTTAAAGACCGTACTTTTCGCTTCAAACATGAAGGCACGCTCTCCGCGCCTCGTCCCATAAAGGCTGGAGTCCCGCAAGGCTCAGTCCTCGCCCCTCTGCTGTACACCGTGTACACTAACGACATCCCCATCCCGCCGAAAGGCGTCGAACTCGCCCTCTTTGCAGACGATACCGCCCTTTACACTAAAAGTCAAGCGATCCCGTATAACATCACCAGACTCCAAAAGGCCGTAAACGCCCTCGGTGTTTGGTTTCAAAAATGGCGTATCGATGTCAACCCAGAAAAGAGTTCTGCTATTCAATTCGACCACAAACGTCGTAATCGCCACAACGATCCGCACATTCGTATGTTAGGTATTCCCATCCCCTGGAAGCGCACTGTCAAATACTTAGGCGTCACCTTAGATCAGACGCTTTCTTTCAAGCCACACGTCGATAGAGTAACGAAACTCGCGCGTTTTTACTTAAGCCGTCTATATAGTATGATAGGAAGAAAAAGTAAAATGTCCTTTAGAAATAAACGTACGCTTTATAAGGTCTGCGTTAGACCCGTCATGTCATATGCTTCGCCAGTATTTGCCCACGCCAAACCCTCCGTCCTGTATAAGCTGCAGGTAGTTCAAAATCTCTTCTGCCGCAGGGCCACAAACGCACCTTGGTACGTGCGTAACGCGGACCTGCACAGAGATCTTGAACTACCTACAGTGCAACAGCACCTCAAAACACTCTCAGAATCGTTCTTCAAACGCGCCGAATCCCATCCCAATCATCTTGTTCGAGATTCAGTCTCATATACTGTTCCTGTGTTAGATTCGATTTACAAAATCGCTAGACCGAGAAACGCGCACACGAGCGAACGCACGCAGTTAACTTTAGATCTAGAGGCCCTTCAGGCCGCAAATTCTAATTCTAACGTAAATTCTAATTCTAACGTAAATCCGAATTAATGCAAGTTTATTTGTCAATTTTTAATGTTTTTTATTTATTTACTTTTCTTTTTTGAGCACCTTCAGTGCTATGTAAATCCCAGCGGGTGACCCCTTAAGGGCCCCGCTAGCGCGGCCTCTTTCTCCGATTAGCCGTCGCTCAGATGAAGGCTGAGTGGCAAACATGCACGAGCCGACAGGCGGTTTTTTAGTGGGTATGGTTCTGGTAGGCGTCGGGACGAGTCCCACTTAACTCCGATCGCGCGCGCGGAGTATGCGTCAGAGCATTTTTTATGTCCTCCTGCCCTTCCCGTGGAGGGGAACCAAAAAAAAAAAAAAAAGTCTTTGTCTTCCTGCGTTAAAAGGACAGTCTTTATTAATTGAAAAAAAGTCAGACTTATCTTGCTAAATAGTGGAACAAAGTTTTTTAAATAGTACCCATTTTATATCTGTATTAACATGTTCATTATTAATATATCTCAAATTCGTATCATCTTGTTTGAGTATAATCAAAAGGTTAGCATTATCTCTTATAAGTTGCTTTGTCCGTCTGGATTTAAGTCTTTTTTATTTGGAATTTCAGAGTAGGTTTGAGATAAGTAAAAACAATCTATTTGTTTATGTCTCCCCATCGCGAAGTAGTTACTAATATTTATTTGATTTTCAAATGATAAAATCATCAAAAATTATAATGGAATTAGACAAGGCATAATTAGGGTGCATGACCTCTTCGTTTTTGTTTAAAATAAAAAACTTAACACTTGGAATGCTCTGAATAACTTGTTTAAGAAAGTAATTCTTCGGTTGAAATACAGTTTTAGAGTTTAAATAAATATGTTGGAATTTTAATCCATTTTCATGTAATATTAAATTAATCATTACGTTTGTTTTTCCACAATTTGATGGACCACAAATTATACACCTTATAGTATTAGGTAATAGTGTGCTGTGTTTTGTTTTATGGGAGGAATTTTCCAATTGTATATTATTAACTTTTATAGTCTGAGGTTGCTTGATGAACTTCACTGCGTCAAGTGCGGATAATAATTGTTGCAAGCCTTTATATATTTTTGTTTTTACTTCTTGCTCTTAAAAACCGTCTATGTATCTAGTAAATAGATAAATAAAACAAAAGTGAATTAGGTTGAAAATTTTATATTAACTTTTAACAAACATATACTTACAGTACTTAAGGTAAACATGATTACATTTATAATGCTACAACTTATAATCTAACCTGGTATAAATATTTTACTATAATATAATTATTTTATGACCCCAGGGTAACGTTTCAATATTATTTGGAAGTACATATCTTTTATCATCATTTCTATTCATAACTTTTTTGCTTACTTCTTGTGTGTATAATACATGTTTGATTGATTTAATCATTTTAAATTTTACGAATAAGCGTTCTATTTTCTTTATTAAACAATATTTCATTGTAATGTGATATATTTAAACGCTTTGTAACTGATTTTGAGATACCTTTTGCTTTATTTATTTGACATTTCGAAGCTAATAAGCAGTATAGCTTTGCCCTTAAACCAGTAAATTCACTAATAACGTCTCCACCTACTTCAGGGGTTTTAGCATTTACTCATGGTTAACAGAAAGGATTGTATTCGTCATAATTACTTGTATCAAAGTCATTGAAATTGTTTTTTTATGTCTTGATAAATATCTTTAGTATTAATTGAGTATAACAAGCTATCTGTGTCTGTGTAACAAAGAGTTATGTCATTCATATATTTCTTTTTCATATTATAGTGATATTGATAAAGTTGTACTCTTTGTTCAGTTGCGTACTCTCAAACAGTAAAATCAATATAAATTGGTTTATCTAAAACTATTTTTTTTCTGGTTTAAGCTGTACAGCTATGAAATCTTCTGAAAATAAAGAAACACACTTTAAGTTGGGTTAACAAATTAATTTTTGAGCTCCAAGGTTGTGATATTTTTTGAATCTGTCTATTCTGTTGCCAATTTAATATCTACCTGTTTTCTTTTATTCTCTATAGTTTTACAAAAAAAATTGAATTAATTATTCAAGAGCTTAAAAAATCTTTTTCATATTCTGTTGTGGATGCTTTACGTAGGTTAGTATTTAAGTCAATATATTTTTTTAAATATTTTTCTTGTCGAAATGTAAGTACACGATGGATTTTCGTAAGAATAAGTCCTTACTTTAAACATTCTTTCAAATGTGTGTAATGAATTACATACTTGAATTTATGATATAAATTGGCTATTAGTTTTGCTGTCTTTCCACCTGCAGGAACAAATTTTTCTAGAGCAAAAGGTAAGTCACTATGAAGATCGTGTAGATAATCAGGATATTCAAGATCCACTTGTAATATAAATCCATATGTACTATCATCTAATATACTCATTATATTGAATGAAATTATTTCTTTCTCATCTTAAAATCTAAACTCTGAAATCGGAAACATTTTAGTCATAGCATAACCATAAAGATTGTTACAATCAAGGTATATCAAATAGCTAGAAGGTTTTAGGTCATTGTATTCAGGTAAATAAATATTATTAGCTTTTGCATGACGCAGTGAGCACTGAGCTAATCCACCACGTATGCCTTTTTCAACATCTGATACATCTCAAGGTCACTAATTAAATCCAACTCAACATTTGTATAAAGTAACATAGCATCCCAGCTTAACCTTTAAATACTGAGGTGGGGGTCTCCCAAGCCTTAGTAAAGTAAAATTTTTGAATTACTCTCTTTCCTCACGCACGACACGCGCGTATCTTCTAGTACCTTCGAGTTGAGATGCGCCAAGGTAGTAAACGGCTGTGTTCGTGTTTGCGCGCGCAATTTAGGTAAGTAAATTCATTTTGAAATTGCTCGTAGGCTTCTCAGACTCCACCTCAGTATTGACGTAACTTTTTTGTAATTCATCTTAATTTAGATATTATCTTTTTTTTTGAAGTCTTTTACAAATATGAAGATCAGTACGTCATCCGCTGGAAAACGGCCTGTCGGTAATGATCACAATCAACATGTAGTGAAAAATAGAAGAACTGTGGTGGCAGAGGACAACAATTTTGAAACCGCCGGACGTCGTGGATAGTTCGTGAACACTAGCGGTTCAGAGGCTGAAGAAATTGATGACACATTTACACCGGAGCTTCACGAGCATAACTCAGATACGTGCAGTTAGTCGGAACCCGAAGAACAGTTTGACAATATTTCCGAAGAACAGACGATCTCCGATGACGATATTCCACTGTCATCAGTTGGATCTTTTTATGGGAAAATCGCTACAAATGGGCGCAGTTTAGTGCTACCCCAATTGAAAAGGCGAGCGTTAAACGAAAGATTGCCACGTGAGCTACGTTTCAGTTTGGCACGTGTGCTAGGGATAAGGATATACCCGGTACCTGACCGTCAAAAAGTTGATGAGGAAGCTGCTAAAAAAAAGGTGCCACATATGTGCTTTGAATTTGAAGCTTCAAAGGAAATCTACACACACATGTTATGCATGTAAAAAACATGTATGCCTTCAGTGCAAAGCAAGTTTGCCCAGATTGTGTCTAATTGGTGTCTCTAATTTTTTTATTCCTACTATAATATTATAAGAACTAACGTGTCGTTTGCTAAAAAAGACTATTTAAAACTAAGATTATAAGTTCATTTGTTGATTTTTTAAAGTTTTTTTATTAATACTTAGTGAATTATGATCTCATGTGATTTTTGCCAAAAAATGCTAAATGTTTATAAAAACTTGAAAATAAAAGTTAATTATAAACAAATAAATCATACAAAAACAATTTTTTTATCCAAATATATCCACTATAACAAATTATTAAACAATAACCCTAAAAAACTCTAAGGTTTAGGGGTATAAACTCATATGTATATGGGACTCTGAGGCCCCCACGTCAGTGTTTACGTGAAATTAATTCCACATGAGTACCTAAAGGTTAAACTAGGTGATGTTATATAGTAAGCAGGATCTTATTTATAATACTTTAAAGTAATATTCCGAAAATTTTCAAATAAAAAATATTAAGTATAAATAACAATAAAACATCACACTTAACATATAAATCGGTATACTCACCAAGATATTTAAAGTAAATGTGTTCCACGCCGTGAGAGCATGCTGATAATCATTATCACTAATATCTTCCATTTTCAAGATGTTATAGAAATATTTTTTTGCTGGCAGTTTCTTTTCATTATACTTTTCGCTAGCATCCATATAATCATAAGGGTATATACCTTTGTTTATGAGCAAATTCACATTATCGGTAAATTGAGCTGACATGTGTGTGAAATCATTTCGTGCCAAACTTTTACTTAAATTGTCTAAACTTGAGTTGAGAAATTGAAAGGAATCTATAAATTTAATTTGTATTGGACGATTAATATGTCTGGACTCTATATATTTAGTAATTGTTAAGTACCTTTCCTTAGTTTTACGTATGATTTTAATACCGCCTTTATATTTCGCTACTTCTTTTATAAATAAATGACAGTCATAATTCGATAAATTACGAAATATTATAGGTACAAACGAACAAACTTTGTACATCAAATTACAATGATAATGAGCAGGTCCTCTTTACTTTCCTGTCACATGATCGTGGTCTCGTACTTTATCATCAAATAATAAATTATTACAAATCTGGCAAGTTGTAGCATTTTTAAAAGGTAAGCATTTTTAAAAGCATAGCACTTTGTTAAAGGGTCCATAACTTTTTAGTAGTTAATATCAAATTTATTTTCTTTACATCTTCGATTAATTTAAGTATGAATACTTCAACACAATCTGGATCTCTATACGAAAAATATTTATTTTGACTCGAATCATAAGAGCAACAAATATAATACCCAAAACATGAGGGTTCATGTTTTTGAAAAATTTGTGTATTTTCAGACATTTTTTCAGAACACTAATCAATAAGCTTTCAAAGTCCACATATATAAAATGATTAATTATTTGTTTCCGCTCATAATTATTAAAACCAAGCTTCGTATTATTTTTCGGTAAAATCGTCAATACCTTTGAACATAAATGAGTTTTATATTTAGATTCACAACTATAAAACTGTAAAAATGATTCACACAAGAATATATTGCCTTTATGGTTTGACACTTGTCGTTGAACTAATCGAACTAGATTTTTAATTAGACAGTAGTGTCATTTTCATTCCTTTTCTAAAAATAATAAATTCACATGCTTAGATTTTCTAGAATTGGTTAAATAAAGAGGTCCTCTTACGTTTGAGTTCTGGTTATCCACACCATATATATGCGCTAATGTTATTACTCGTTTCAAATAATTTATTATCAGTATATGAGACAGGAAAACACATTTCTTTAATATTGAACACTGAACTAAAATGTGCATATGAACTTATTCTGCATACATTATTTTTAACAGGATATAGAGCGGATATAACACTCTACAAAAAACAATGCTCACCATTATTTTGAATATTAAGACAACTTTTTGTACTCTTAATTTTTGTTGGTAAATCTAAATATGTGCCTCCTCTCAGAGGACTGTATTTAGTTATATTAATTTCTAGATGGCTTATTGATAGATAAGACCACCCAGATTCTTTGTGTTCAAATTCTGATAGCTTACGTTGTAAAATTTCAATAGAATTCGAATTAAACTCATTAATGTCTGTATTATTACAAATTATTTTATATTTGATATGAAACGATTTTATTTGTTGCTCACTTGTTTTTGGTAAAAAAAAATCTAGCAAATAATTCAAAATTAACCTTGATACATATATTTTTCATCAAAGACAAATGAATAAGTTTTATAATATCATTTTTATTCTCATATAAAAAAGGCTCGGGAGTGAGGTATTCCATTTTCTTTCTAGGATTCAAATGATATGTTATGATTCTGTTTCTGAAAGCACTTGCAATTATATAAACATTCTCAAATTCTGTTTTTAGTAAATTATTCGCTTTGTGCATATTGGTTCTCAAATGATATTTAATTCATTGATACTAAAATAAGACATTTCGAACAATCAATTAATTCATTATTTTTATTGTTGCATGGCCTTCGATGAGTAGATTAGAGTGGACCTATAAAACAAAAAATAAATAAGATCTAATTATTTTAAATTGAAAAATATAAAACACACATATATATATATACATATATATAGTGTTTTATATTTTTATATATATATATATATTCATAATAGTCACCTATTCATTTCATCATCCTCTTCGCCGTTATGTTTTATTTCTTTAATATTCATTCGTTAGTAAGTTTTAACCTAGTTTTAATTTTTTATCCAGATACCTGAACGATCTGTAGATACTTTTTTATTAATTGTTTTGTTTGCGCAGGTCAAAGCGAACAGCAAGCATCTTTTCGTCCGAGGATGAAACTGAGGCACAACCGCAGCAGATTCAAAAAAGGGTTCAGCAGATCAAGCCAACGCCTTCAACTTTAAAGAGATCGACGGAAGAATCGAGTACTGTTAAAAGGTAATCTATTCATCTTTTCATTGTATTCATAGCTTAATGTATCTTTTGAATCGAACCATTTAATGTAGTCATATAATCTTTTACTAGAAATCTAGTAAAATCTTTTCACTTTAAATATTTCTTCGCAAGTACCTATGTTTATATTTTTTATTTTTATTCGTTAATAAATATCTATAAGGTATATTTTTTAATCTAGCCACCCTAACGATCTGTTCATGATTTTGTTTTGATTTCTATTTTCTTTTTGCGCAGGTCAAAGCGTGCAGCAAGCATCTTTTCATCGGGGGATGAAATTGAGGCACAACTTACAAACAAAAAGACCCAGCAGACCAAGCTTTCACCGTCAACATTGACTGTTGAAAAGAAAAAGAGAAAGAAGACTGTTATCAAACTGATCTCTGCCGTGAAACCAACCAGCAGAGATCTTTTTGGAATAGACAGCAAGGATGATCAAGAAGAGGAGACAGTGCCGGGTAAAAAAACAACGCCACCCTTAAATTCTTACTACACTCGTAGGGTCGCTAATGGCTTGTGTAAGCAGATGGATGATGTGAAAAAGGGTAAATTTTATGTGGAGGTGAAAATTTATGAAATTAATGAAATATAGCGGGTGTCGCCGATAAATCGATGGCGGCATGCCATAATTTCTTTAAAAAATCAAACTGATGATGGAACGCCGGCGTGGAGTTACCTTATAAAATGGAGGTACCTTTTTCAATTTAAAATAATTAGATCTTATTTATTTTTTATTTTACAGGTCCAGTCCAATCTTCTCATCGAAGGCCATGCAATAATAAAAATAATGATTTAATTGATTGTTCAAAATGTCTTATTTTAGTATCAATGAATTAAATATCATTTGAGAACCAATATGCACAAAACGAATAATTTACTAAAAACAGAATTTGAGAATGTTTATATAATTGCAAGTGCTTTCAGAAACAGAATCATAACATATCGTTTGAATCCTAGAAAGAAAATGGAATACCTTACTCCCGAGCCTTTTTTATATGAGAATAAAAATGATATTATAAAACTTATTCATTTGTCTTTGATGAAAAATATATGTATCAAGGTTAATTTTGAATTATTTGCTAGATTTTTTCTACCAAAACAAGGAGGAACAAATAAAATCGTTTCATATCAAATATAAAAAAATTTGTAATAATAAAGACATTAATGAGTTTTATTCGAATTCTATTGAAATTTTACAACGTAAGCTATCAGAATTTGAACACAAAGAATCTGGGTGGTCTTATCTATCAATAAGCCATCTAAAAATTAATATAATTAAATACAGTCCTCTGAGAGGAGGCACATATTTAGATTTACCAACAAAAATTAAGAGTACAAAAAGTTGTCTTAATATTCAAAATAATGGTGAGCATTGTTTTTTGTAGAGTGTTATATCCGCTCTATATCCTGTTAAAAATAATGTATGCAGAATAAGTTCATATCCACATTTTAGTTCAGTGTTCAATATTAAAGAAATGTGTTTTCCTGTCTCATATACTGATAATAAATTATTTGAAACGAGTAATAACATTAGCGCAAATATATGGTGTGGATAACCAGAACTCAAACGTAAGAGGACCTCTTTATTTAACCAATTCTAGAAAATCTAAGCATGTGAATTTATTATTTTTAGAAAAGGAATGAAAATGACACTACTGTCTAATTAAAAATCTAGTTCGATTAGTTCAACGACAAGTGTCAAACCATAAAGGCAATATATTCTTGTGTGAATCATTTTTACAGTTTTATAGTTGTGAATCTAAATATAAAACTCATTTATGTTCAAAGGTATTGACGATTTTACCGAAAAATAATACGAAGCTTGGTTTTAAGAATTATGAGAGGAAACAAAGAATTAATTACGTTATATATGCGGACTTTGAATGATTAATTTAATACATGAAAATGGATTAAAATTCCAACATATTTATTTAAACTCTAAAACTGTATTTCAACCTAAATATTACTTTCTTAAACAAGTTATTCAGAGCATTCCAAGTGTTAAGTTTTTATTTTAAACATCAACGAAGAGGTCATGCACCCTAATGATGCCTTGTCTAATTCCATTATAATTTTTGATGATTTTAACATTTGAAGAGTTAAAAGAAGCACGTATTATAAATGAATAAAAAGCCTAAAAGCTATATAATAAACTTAGTTTTATTAAGCTGCTGGAAGATGAATTTTCCAAATGGTGAAAATTGTAATGAAAAATTAACGAAACAATTTTTAAAAAAACTGAAATTTCTAAGAACGTAAATTCTTTTGAATACCATAAAAATATTATTACAGAATATAACAATATTTTTGAACTTAGTATTTCAAATAAATTAAAACAAATAAACAAATTAATTGTATCGTTAAACGATAGAATAAAATCAGTTGAGAAAAATATCGTTTTAAAAGATTTGGCAGGAAAACTACACAAACACTATGAGCAAAATAGACGTCATCAATGAAATCCACAAAAACGCTAGAGTAAACTTTCCAAAAAGATGTGTTATACTCAAAGACATTGATGACCTTTGGCAGGTGGATTTAAGGGATATGCAAGCTATTTTTAAAGTAAATAATGCATATAAATACATACTGATAGTTATAGACACTTTCTCAAAATATGCTTGGGCTTTTGCCCCTAAAACAGAAAAATAAGCAACAGGTTTCATATGCATTCAAAACTTTATTGAATAGAGGACGAGTACCAATTGATATGGGGACCGAATTTTATAATGATAAATTTAATAATATGATCAAAACTTATAAAATCAACCATCATTCAACATATTCAACAAAAAAGCCTGTACAGTTGAGAGATTAATAAGGACTTTGAAATCTAAACTATATAAAGAGTTTAGTTTGAATGGGAATTATAAATGTTTTAACGTAAACGATACGTTTGAAAAATAGGATGGGAATATAATAATACCATTCATAGAACTTTGGGACAACCACCAGCTGCAGTAAATCAACGAAATAAAAAAATATATACTGCAGAAATATATTGACTTAGCTAGGTCTAGAAAAAATGTTAAGTGAACAAAATTCAGTATTGGTGATTTTGTGCGAATAAGTAAATATGAAGGATGTTTTGATAAAGGCTATTTTCCAAACTGGTCAACAGAAATTTTTAAAATTGTGAAAATTCAAGAAACGAACCCTGTGACATATTTAATAGAAAATGCAAGAGGTCGACCAATACTGGAAGCATTCTATGTCCAAGAACTTCAGGAAACCTATCATCCTGACTTATATCTAGTTAAAAAGTATTATAGAGAAAAAGAAACCAAGTGTATGTTAAATGGTTAGGACTACCTTCTAGCGAAAACAGCTGGATAAATACGCCTTTGTATTTTGTATTAATTGTATAATTACGAGAATAAAAACAGCATGGCCGAGATTTTTCAAAAGTAGGTCCAGAAGGTAGTGTTTGTTAAAAAATGTTGTAGGCATGTGTTTTGAGTTCTGTCATTAACATAGTCTGGGCAGCCGCTGCACGATTATCTACCTCATCGAATCATGAAAAATTTTTGTCCCCACTAAAAGTGTCTATTCGTAGACTCTAAAATACCATGGCGGTCGAGCGTTGGAGATGTTGAAGCGTTTTTAGTCTATTTTTAAGTGTAATTTCTGGTGGTCAATTTCACCTCATCGAATTTCAGGCTCGCATAGTAGCTAAAATAGCTCTCTTAAATATTCATTGGTCTGCCAGTTTGCAACTTTGTAGTTTTTGCAGTCTAACCAAATTTACATTATTTGACTATAAAGTATATTATTTTTCGTATACGTTGATTTTTTATGTATGCTTGGTTGATTTTTTGTTTTATACTCAAACAATATTTATTTGCAAGCTTAAATAAATAATTAAACAATAAAAACTGCCTAAAATTATTAAATGAGTGTAAAAAACGGGACCAACCTTCTGAAATCTATGCAAAAACTACATATTATCCTACACCAAGGCAACGCGAGGTCTCACTGCGCTCGTCAAATGATTTAAAGTAAGTATTTGAATCAGGAAAACGAAGAAATTACTGACCATCCTCCATACAGTCCTGACCCTACGAATTCTTTACATTTCCTATGTTTAAGAAAAAGTTTCGCGCGATTATACCTGACGACCACGCTACTCGCGCCTTAGCGGTTGTCGGAGACGTGCCCACTTCGTATAACAGTGCTATTTCTCTGGAAAAGGCGATGTTGCCTTTATATTGTGAGTTGATCGTTTAAGATTATTGATATATTTATTGTATATAGATTATATATATATATTAATAAAAGTTAAATAAAAATAATTAAAATGTAAATTTAGCAGCGTTTTACCAACATCGTTACACGAAGCTTGTATTAAAAAATATATGATAAGGTTGATCTTGATTTTTTTTAATATCAATACACTTTCAGTACTATTTCTACTTTCTACTACTAAAAATACTTTTGTCAAGCATTTGAAGTTGCAATTATTTAAAAAACAGGAAGGGCCTCATTATGGGCCTTATAGCGGAAAATTACTTAGTTTATTGCGTATGCATCTTTTATTTTATTTTAATGATGTAATATTTATTGCAAATTATGTTTAGAGTTTTGTTTTATATAATCATTTCGTTTTTATTTGTGTATTCCTGGTTATCATTTATTATTCCTGGTCATATATTGTTGTTTGTTTTTCTATAATATTTTGTTTCGTCTGATTTCGAATGAATAATTATGTATTATTCAGAGTGTATAATGGTGACGCTACTTCTTGGCCGCAACTGAAAATCGGCGCTTTGTAGCCTTAAGCTGCATAGCAAAGCTGAGTTTGTGTGTGCCTTTGTTTCGGCAGCTCCGGCTTCCTAACTAGGGTAAACTTATGTTTTCTATTTCTATTTCTGTGTGCTGCTGTAACAATAAATAGATTTTTACTTTTACTTTACTTTTTATTTCTAAAGTACACGAGAGCAAAGCAAAATATTTCCAAATAACAGTAGGTACCTTAGGAAAAACGATTAATTTATTCTGAAATTTTTTATGTCATTACATTTCTATGACTTAATCACATTTTACAGATGTTTTTCTCAGAAATTTGGCTACCTAACAATAGATTTAGTTTTACACAGAACTTTGGGCGTTATATAATCTGCAAGAACCTATTGTTAAAAAAAAATTTGACACCTAAAGTATAACTTAAACTGATTGCTCAATAGCCATATTAACAAGTAGTGGTTTTTGGATGAGAACTTTAATAGTCATCATTGCAGCAAACGTTCTTAGCTTTAATAAGGTTGCTAATGGCTAAGGGAAGTGTTTATACGGTCCTGAGCTCTCTTTATAAAGCGACCGTGTCTCTGGTTCCCTGGAAGGTCCTTGATTCGATCTCATTACTGAGCAAGCGTAACTCTTAGGTACATTGAGCCGACTACTCTTACGATGAAAGAAATTTTAATGAGCAAACCCCATGCCTAACAAGTTATTCAGCTCTTGAGCTAATGTTTCTACGTTACTTGAAGTTTCAACGTCATATATGCTAGAATGAAATAAGAATGAGAGATTAAAAAAGAAAGACAATCACGTTACTACGCAGACTAAAGGTTATAACTGAACCTATAACTTTGTCATCAATGTTCAATACTCCAGTAAATGTGCGTGTAAATGTGCTCTCGTCGGTCCACATGACACTAATAAAAAATTCGGGTCGTCAGTAACTTTGTCAAGTATGCTTGAACTTTTTTAAATTTGTACGGTTTACCTTTATTCCTTTTTAAAAAGTTATGCACGGTTCTATGGCAAACTTTAAACTGGCGTGCGGCTCTATGCAGACTCGATGTGGGGTTGCGGTCAAAATAGTCAAGAATCTGTTGCTCGCACGCAGTAGGTATCTGCTGCGGTGGGACTCCCTCCTGATGCGCTGCTAATGGTTTGTTTTCCCATGCCCGTTATTGATAACAAATGATAGGGCTTGACTTGTGAAATACTATGATAAATTTCAAATCTCAGATGGCCGCCACCACAAATGAAGGGTTTTTCATAATTTTAATTTAATCTTGAACTAAAACAAAATATTTAGTGCTTTATCTTACGTTTAGTACTTACGCATGTGTTATTTCTGCTCTTTTGCCGCATTACATCGATTCGAATTTATCTGCCAATTTCGCATTAATTTAGACTCCGTTTTGCTTGTGGTTGAATTTCGGACCGTTTCTGTGACTCCAACAATGATCCTGCGCTCTTATTGGACTCTCGACTTTGCCATATTATAATGACAAATCAAAAATCTGTGAGTTTCATCCCTAGTGAGTACACAGACATGCTACTAATTTTTGGCGAAACACGGAGCATATCTGCTAAAGGAACCTTCAAAAAACAATAAAAGAGAGAAAAACATAGATAGTTATGTGCTTCTGCAATTTTATTTATTTGTAATTTTGCCACAAAAGACACCTGGACCTGTTATTAAGCATTAGCATGCAATTGTACTATTTTCCAAGTAGCACGCCTTTCATGAAAATTAAAGTATTAAATTTTCTAAGATTTGGTTTAAAAAAATGGCTATTATGAGGCTATTTTGAAAAGATCATTAAACAAGCAATTTTTTAAGATAATATACAGTATCATCGTCATACATTTTTTTTCACAGCAATCAGTTAAACTTTACTCAGGTTTTTCGTAATGAAATAAAATAAAACAATTTAACTCTTTTTCTTAGCATAGTTTGCTAGTTTCCGTCAAAACTATTACAAGGTTGTCTAAACTAACAAATAAAGATAGTCTTAGTATACAAAAACCGTGAGTTAAAAGATATTTATTGCAGCTGTAGGCAAAAAAGAACCAAAAAGTGGAAATTTCATAAAAAATCATTAAAGTGGCAATATCTCGAAAACCAGAAAACTTTTAAGAGAGGCATGTTGGTGTTATCTGATAGGACTAAAGTCCATCAACCTCCAGTGTCACCCTTAGGTGTCAATTCTGGGACACCCTGTATATAAATACAAACAAACATTACTCGAGTTCCAATATCGAAGTCGACCCGATCTGTAACAACCTTCTCTATTCCAGGAAAGATTCATCCTCATAAATAGCACAGATATCACAGAATCTCCCGTCTGGTGGATACCCGACTCCTACACGACTGCTGGTGATAAGGACTTCTACACCAGACCTAAGTTATGGCTTAGAGAAGAGAGAACGATTGCTGTGTCCAATATCACTATCAAGCGAGATGAGTGGTTCATAGCTAATATACAGCATACTGGTAAGTTTCAAGAAGATATCAGTAAATACTTGCTGCACTTTGATTCATTTTGAACATGTTTTAGGAAAAATGTGTGTACGAGGAATTCCAGTACCAACAAAAGATACAACTGATATTATATTTGAAGCTTATGTTCTCGTAACGTTTGTATGTGGATGTTGAATATCTCTTTTATTAATTAATGTTTGGTTTATAAGCGATATGATTTAGGTAATTACTGTAAAATAGAGCATTTTAAATATCTAAAGATGTCCTTCTTTAAATAGGCAATCAGTAAATAAGAAGACTTTAATTAATAGTTATCGAAATCCGTAAAAAAATATTTTGAACTTTTATTATTTCCTTTTTTTAACATTTTCAGGTTTCTGCCGGATAAACTACGACATTCATGATTGGAAAATGCTCATACAGATATTGAACGATCCGAACAGATTCGAAGACATCCATCCTATAAACCGTGCACAGATAGTTGACGACACCATGAACTTAGCTCTCTCAGGGCGACTGGACTATGAGACTGCGTTAGATATTACAAGTTATTTGACACATGAAAAGAGTTACGTTCCGTGGAAAGCTGGCCTAGTGGCTTTGGGAAATATCGATACCATGTTGTCTAAAGGAGCTTACTATTTGGAATATAAAGTAAGTGCTTAGATAATAATTGGGTTATGTTGAGTAAACTTTTTAAGTTTCCAATTTCTGGGAGTAACAATGTCAATTATATGTAATAATAGTGTGGGTATAAAATAGGTAGATAAATAGGTAGTGACGCATATTTATGGGCACAATTTTTATTTTGGGGTCTTATGCTTCCAACTACGAGTAACTTCGATCTTTCATTTTTGAACATGTCATTACTTATTAAAGACTAAAAAGTACGTTAACTAACTAAAGGAAACCCATAACAGAATGCCATATGTCATGAGGCTGTGGAAATAACCGAAATAGACTAAACAAGCAGTTGTTTCATTTGAAATTTGTTTATTTTTTTTAACATCATATGCGGCAGAGCCAAGCCTTTTTGCTAAACATCAACATGCGGTCCTCATTGGAGTTTGGCGTCTAAGGTTATGCCCAGAAATACAGTTGAGTTTACAGGAGTCAGTTCCTGGCTCTTAACTACAATTTTTGTGTTTACCTGTTTGACATTTGGCAATGTAAACTTAACACATTTAGTTTTTTTCATTGAGGAGCAAATTATAAGCTGAGAACCACTTCTCTGTGTTGTAGATGCATTGGTTAACTGCTCGAAAGTCAGTTTCTTGTCTTTTGATTTTAAATAATAACACCGGCATCGGTTGTTGAGCGACCCCGCGTGAAACCAAATTGGTTAAAACTCATCAAACTATTACCATAAAAATGAGAAAGTAATTGGTTTAAAATTAATTTTTCAAACATCTTACTGAGCGTTGGTAGTATAGATATAGGTCTAAAATCCAGATATAGGTCTATACCATCAATGACAGATTGAATAATTTTAACAGAAATTCCAACTAAATCGGCAGTATTTTTTACTGTAATGCTTTTAAATCCATTTAAAACTTGTGGAACAGTAACATGTTTATAGTTGAAATCAATATTGCATGTATTTACATTTAGCAGTGACTGTGCAAGAGTGGAACATGAATTAATACTCAAAGTAGTTGACAGAAGATATCAGTAAAAAAATGTTCAAATGCTTCAGCAACTTCTCTGTCAGTTGACAACAATTTATCATTAATTTTTAAACTATATTTGGTGTGAGGGTCTTTAGCTTTCCCAGTTTCCTGAATAATTATATTCCATGCAGTTTTTGAAATGTTAGTACTATATTTAATTTTATCATAAATGTGATTAGATTTAGTTACACTGCATACTCTTTTAAATAATTTAGAATACTTTTTAAAATATTCATAAAATGTCTTTTTATGATTACATACAATTCATATCATCTATTTCTACTTCTGCAATTTCCCACTGTTGCCGTCACTAACTCTAAATAAATTATTATTTACACATGTTTTCTTTTTTATAAAAACAGAGTCATATTCATTTTTAATTATATTATGAATAGATTTATATTGAGTAATAGGATCGCCACAGTAATCTAATTTAAATGTTTTTTCAAATACATTATTTCTAAATGTTTCAAGCCGTCTCTCATTCATGGGTATAAAGGTAATTTCTCTTTTTAGAGTGTTTTTTTGCCCAATATTAAAAGTGGCCAACTGTCTGTTATGATCTGATTATAATTTATTAATTACTGACTTTGTATATGGCACTAAATTTGTAAAAATGTTATCAAGGCATGTGGCTGAAGTCGCTGTGATTTTCGTAGGCTCTAAAAATAGATTTTTTAGGTTGTAACAATTAAAAAGTTTCAAGAATCGTTTACTTTGTGATGTCTCTACTAATAAATCAATATTAAAATCGCCAAAAATAATTACTTCATTTTGTTATTTACTCTATGTAATACCTCATCCATAGTGCTCTCAAACACTTCAAACCTTGAGGATGGGGGTCTGTACACACTTATTATAACAATATTCCCTATCTCAATACAGGCTATTTCAACAGATCGCTCAAGAGACAAACTTACAATATTAGAGCGTTCTTTAAATGCAAATGATTGATGATCGTTGAGCCACCACAAGTTGTTTGATCTCTGCTGAATGAACTAGCATAATTACATGATTTTTATATGAAGACATAATTTGACACTGTCTGAGCCAGTGTTCTGTAATACATAGTACATGAATATTTTCATGGTGTATAAAAAGCTTAATCTGTAATTCCGTACCATCAATGCCCTGTATATTTTGATGGACTATGTTCATAATATTATCTTTTACATTTTTATTACTTAAATTACTACTTAGAATACTGGTGCTAGATGTATTATCTGTTGTCACTAACTTATGTTTAAATGATTCCTAATAATATGTTTTGGAATTTTACATTCCAGTGGGTCAAAAGTATATAGTGACAGCTCAATAGAAGCAGCGGTTGTAGTCAACGAATTGACTGTTATGTATAAAATATATGAGAGCGAGTATGCTATCTGTTGCAGGTCATAATTGTATAAATTGTACCTATCATTGGTCATGTAAGCCTAACCATAACCACAAGCTTCATTTTCAAATTTACTTTAATTGGTATTTATTAATTAACGGTACGATATGTGATAACATAAGTTTAACAGGATAAATTTACATTTTTTTAAATATTTTATCAGATAAAGTAGATTGATTGCGATTTGTAATAACCAATAGGTTTCAACTTTGTCAAATATATTTAATATTATTATTTTTCCGGTTATCAATATGCGGTTAACAGTCAATAGTTTAGCTTCAAGGATCCAAGTTTTTAAATTGATTTTTCATTTTTAGATCAAAATAAAGATAACATTTTGTAAAATCTTTAACATACAGAACGTCTGCTTATTTGAAACCTGCTAAATCCAACAAAATATGAATGTGGATAGACTTTGATCTGGAATAAAAAAATATTATCAGAAATATTCACGATTAAAGGATCTTTTCATTAACAAAGCCTCTGGAAGATATTTATATTTATATCTGGAGGCATATTGGAGATAGATATATTCAAAATACACTTCAGCATTCAATACGTTCAAACTGTTAGTGATTGATTATTGTAATAGTATAATATGTTTTAATGATTGTGCATTTACAAAACGTCCTTGCAACTATTTATTAGTGATTAGAAAATTTGTTGCAGCCCTAGTGCTGGCTGTTTTGCTTTGTGTGTGTTGTGTGCGTTATGTTGTGAATATCTACTCGATCTGGATTTATTTTAATATTGTATTGATTCGCAAGAGAATTTATTTAAATAAAAATAATGATGTCTAATTTGAACATGTATTATCAGGACACAAGGGGTCTGCGTACTAAAACTTATGATTTTAAACGTAATTTACTTTTGTACTCTTACGACATTATTTCTTTGACTGAAACTTGGCTTCTTGAAGGGATAAGCGATAGTGAGCTTTTTGACGACCGATACCTAGTGTGGCGAAGGGATAGGAACTATATAAATACGCAACAAATGTACGGTGGAGGAGTGTTGCTGGCTGTGCGTCGGGAATTGTCAGTCACTGACCACCCTGAGTGGACATCTTCGGCAGAGGATATTTGGCTCACGGTCACGTATAAAACTAAAGATCTTATATTTCGTAATATCCATATATGTACCATCTACTTGTGCAATGAAAGGCATGGTAATTCATTTAATGTGCAGTTACAAAATTTTACAGATAGGCTATCTTTTTTAGTGAACTCATACCCCAATGACATTTTTATAATTTTAGGTGATTTCAATCTCAGCAATGTCGAATGGTCAAATGAAGAGTCAATATTTCAGCCCTTAGGTATGGTAGGTGACTCTCAAATAAACTTCTTTGATACGCTTTGTGAGTGTAATTTAACGCAGTTCAACCACTGTCGCAACGTGAACAATAGATTATTAGACCTAGTATTCAGTAACGCCAATCTCTCTGTATGCGCTTGTTCCAATCCTTTAGTTCCTGAGGATGCCCATCACAGGTCTTTAAACATTGACTTGAATTTGACATGTGCCAAAACACTTAAGGCTAATAAAATAAAAAAATTCATTTATAATCGCGGTGACTATGGCAAAATTATGGCTCAGCTGGAAAAATTAATTGGGACACGTACTTGTCTAACGGTTCACTGGATGACGCCGTTGATTTTTTCTACCAATGCCTCTATGACGTCAGAGATAGGTTTGTGCCTGTCAAATTTGTCACTCCTGATAATTTTCCACCCTGGTATAACTCATGTATGAAAAAACTTCTTAAAGAGAAACGGAAATACCTTTCAAAATATCATGTTTACGGCAACGCTTCAGATTATGCTTGTTTTTCCTTGCTACGAAAAAGAGCTAAAGTTTTAGAACAAAAAAATTATCAATCCTATATCCAGAAAGTTGAAAGCTCAATTATAGATAATCCAAAATTATTTTGGTCATTTATAAAATCGAATAAGAAAGGTTTTAATTCCCTCCCTTCAATAATATCATACGAGGGCGAAACTGCCAGCTCTGGAGAAAGTATATGCAACCTGTTTGCGAATTACTTTCAAACAACTTTTCTCTCCACAACAACCCAGTGCGTTGATTCCAGAACTGAACCGTCGAATTTTAAACAAACGATATCTAATATTTATGTTGAAAAAGATGAGGTTTTCAAGTTGCTGAAATCATTAGACTTAACTAAGGGAGCTGGTTCAGATGACATACCTGCCATTTTTATAACTAAATGTGCCAAAGTTTTAACGAAGCCTCTCTTCATATTATTCCAACGCTCACTAAATGAAGGAATTGTACCCGGAGTATGGAAGTGTGCATTTATCACTCCCGTTCACAAAAACGGTAACAAAGACGAGGTCAAAAATTATAGGCCAATCTCAAAACTATCCCTTTTCGCAAAAATATTTGAGAGAATTATTTTTAATCAAGTCTATAGCTCCTTGTCATGTTCATTTATCGCTGAACAACATGGATTTCTAAAAAATAGATCTACTGCTACAAATGTCCTGTCCTTTGTCAATGATGTTACATCTTCTATGGACTCTGGTGCACAGGTCGATTGTATTTATACCGATTCTAGTAAGGCATTTGACCGTATAGATCATAAAATCTTGCTTGAAAAGCTATTATTCACCGGTATCCATGGTAATCTTTTTAGATGGTTTGCGTCGTATATAGACAATCGATCCCAATCTGTTGCACTAAATGGGTATCAATCTTCGTGGCGCTCGATCCCCTCTGGAGTCCCACAGGGATCATTACTCGGCCCGTTATTATTTAATATCTTCATTAAAGATGTCATTTCTTGTTTCCGTAATTCAAAATTTCTTCTATATGCTGACGACATGAAAATTTATCGAAAAATAAGATCAGTGGACGATTGCATGCGCCTTCAAGAAGATTTAACAAGTTTTCAGAAATACTGTTTCCAGAATAATTTGGATTTAAATGTTTCGAAATGTCACTTAATAACTTTTTCTCGCAAATTACAGTCTATTTTATTTTGCTACAATATCAAAGAACAGAATCTTCGACGAGTCAATGATATAATGGATCTCGGCGTAATTCTTGACTCTAAATTAACATTTGAAAAACATATAGACCATGTTGCCAGGAAAGCCAATAAATCTATGGGATTCGTAATAAGAACGTGTTCGCAGTTCAAAAGTGTCAAAATTGTTAAAATACTATTTTGTAGTTTAGTGCGTAGCACTCTCGAGTATTGTTCTCAGATCTGGAATCCACAATATGACGTATACGTCAGCAGACTCGAAACAATCCAGCGAAAGTTCTTAAGGTACTTACAGTTTAAGAGCAAAACCTATGATAAATTGTATGAGTCGAGATGTAAGAGACATCATATTTTGCCTCTTGTAGAAAGACGTAAGATAGCAGATGTTTCGCTCTTAGTTAAAATAGCGCAGTCAAAAGTAGATTCGCCATATCTTCTTTCTAACATCAATCTTCGTGTACCCGCAAAATCCGTTAGACTTCCAGTATTTTTGCACGTACAGTACAGTAATACCAATTATAGGAAATTCTCTTTTTTTGTCAGAGCGATTAATTACCTAAATGCACTCGCGGGTTCTGTGGATTTGGATTTATTCAATTCCAGTCCATTAACATTTAAACGGGTAATATCCTCCAAATGGTTTGACACCAAATAATTATACATTATTTTCTGTTTTCTCGAAGCGTTTTTGGGCGATTCCTGAAATAACATTTACTGTGTTTGTATTCTACTGGCTTAATTAATACTGTGAGCTTCTTTATCGTTCTGTTTTCGATATTGCGCTCTCGTTTGAAGAACTGACCACGAAAGTGATGCATACACCCGGCTAGTTATAATGTGGATTTGTGCATTGTCATATTCAATGTTCTTGCTTTTTTCTTGTATATTTATAAATGTATGTGTTTTCTTTTTGAATTGGGATTCTCCTTTATTGTTTGTGACATAAAACAAGCGCTTTATACTTATATGTGATAGCATGTAAATGGTGTTAAGTTAACTATGTCTTCTGTAGTAAAACTGTATAATTATGTACACTGTTTGTTATCCAAAGAAAATAAAATAAAAATAAAATAGCTCTTGGTACACCTCAGCGTTAAGTATAATATTGGATTTACATTTAGACGCACGCTACGAAGGTTTATTCTTTGTCAAAGTTAAAACTTTCTAGATGTTAATATAAACGTATAAATTAAAAATTGATATTCAAATATTCATTTCTCAACATTGACAATTACTTGTTCTTATTGACGTTAAATAAAGCATAACTGTACCACCAGTTCGGCAAAACCTTCGTGACAAAGAACTGGAAAAAATTTAGTTACATACGAATTTGCATGTGTTGCCTCTTGATAAATCTAATTCTAATCATACTCTTTTTTCACTAAAATACAACTTTCAACCACTTTTCAGCGTTACATACTCCGTTTACTCGATAAAGTCGTCACCGAAGTAGGCTGGGAGATTTCTCCGAACGAGAGTGTCGTGGTGGCACAACACCGAGTAGAGTTGCTGTCAACAGCTTGTCACTTAGAAAGAGTGGACTGTTTGAAAACTGCCGCTATAATGTATACCACGTGGACGCTGGCTCCAAATGTACAGACGCATGACGAGTGAGTTACTCTTTTAGTTTAATGCGATACAATATTCTTGGGACTCAGAAAGTTTACTGGATATGCATGTCGTTTCATTGGTCCCCATATCCTCGAAATAGTATCAACCGTGAAACTGTTATAGATTATAAAAAGGAATACTCTACACTGTTTTCTAAACGTTACATTATTTTCTTTATGTCCTAACCAGAACGTAGAATCGTACATTTTGAAAATGCTCGAGCATTTCAGGGTGTTGCCAACTAAATTTAACTACTTGATAATCCACGATTTACATAGGAAGGAAAACGTTTCAAGTTGACATTTAAAAAATATGGCCCATGTAACGTATATGCTGTAAGTGACAATCTTTATCCATTTTTTTCCATTGTGTGGAAATAACACAAATAACAGCGGATTTTTTTGTACATTATATTAGGTCTTTACCTATGAAATTGCCGTTTTTCACGAAATAAATGAAGCGTAATTTTTTTATATATTTTTTATTTCTATTAATCAAAATAATCACCCATGCAATCAATGCATCTTTGCCAACGCATTGGTAGCTTATTGATGCCTTTCTTGAAGAAATCAGCTGGACGGGAGGCAACAAATTCTTCAAAGGCATTTTGTACTGACTCTCGGGTATTGAATTTTTTTCCCGCCAAGAAGTTATCCAAATTCTGGAAAAAGTAGAAGTCTGTAGGTCAAGGTCTGGTGAGTACGGCGGATGATGGAGAACTTCCAACCCCAACTCTTGTAGCTTGGAGACCGTCTGCTGTGCAGTATGAGGTCGCGCGTTGTCGTGCAGGAGCAGTGGAGCCGAACGATTGACCAAAGCTGGTTGGAGACGTGCGAGCTTCTCCATCATTGTGTTCAGTTCTTCACAGTACACATCTGAAGTAATGCTTGTCCCGTTTGGCAAGAAGCTGTGATGAATTACACCCGCGTTAGACCACCAAACAGTGACCATCACTTTTCTAGGGGTAAGTTTTCGTTTAGGGCATTGTTTGGGTGTTGAACAAGGGTCCAACCAACTTGCTGAGCGCTTACGATTGTCAAACAGGATCCATTTCTCGTCACAAGTAACAATGCGGTTCAGAATTCCTTCATTTGTATGCCTGCTTAGCAGTGCAAGGCACGTCTCCACGCGTACTTCGCGCTGGCGGTCATTGAGTTCGTGGGGTACCCATTTGTCAAGCTTTTTTACCTTGCCAATTTGACGCAAATGGACCAATATTGTTTTGATGCTAACGTCGAAAGCTGCTGCTAATTCGGCCGTGGATTGAGTTTCATCAGCTTCCAAAATTGCCTTTAATTCGTCATTGTCGACCAAAGTTTTCGGACGACAACGGGGTTCATTTTTCAGGTCAAAATTTCCAGAACGGAAGCGGGTAAACCAATAACAGGTGGTGCGTTCGTTTGTAGTGTTCGCTCCATAAACGTCGTTGATGTTGCATGCCGCTTGTGCCGCTTTGCTGCCACGACGGTACTCATACTCCATAATTACTCGAATTTTTAACTTATCCATGATGACGAAAAATGTTCGAATGCGTTGAAAACAAAACACTAACTATTAAACAAATGATGATTTTAGAAAAAGAATACCATGTTTGTCAAATAAAATTAATTTGAAATTAGAATTATCAGTCAATAAAAAAATATTTTCATTTGAAATGGCCAGTACGGCAAAACGGCAGTTTCATAGGTAAAGACCTATTATTTTACTTTATTTTGTAAGCGGGTAAACGCAAGCCAATGATATTTACTACTTATCCTTCTTCTTGTCAAGGTATTATTAATTGCTTGTTTAAAATAATAAAACTTATAATATAATAAGACTTAGTAATAAAATTGAGTAGAGTTTGTAATGCTTACCTATGTTTTTGGAATCCTTTTTATTTTTTTATTTATTTATCATTCTCCATTTTCCTTTATTTATGTTGTTTATTTTTGACAAATCGTGTCAACTCAATTTTTTTTTACGACAGCAATGGAGGCTGCCAAGCAAACTAAGGGCAAAGACAGGGCGCCACTTACTCTTGTAAACTATAAGCTCCCGTGTTTTAATTCAAAATAAATAGAAAAAGTGCTAGTCACGCAAAAAATAATACAGTGTTGTGTGTAAACCAACTTAGAAAAACAGTATTAATAAAGGCAAGATCAAGCTATCAGTATTAGAAAAAAAATATACAAAAATAAAAAGTGACCGTCGACGATATTTAAACACCATTATCTCAAATTTAAGACAAAAACTCAATTGCGAAAAGGAACAATATAAATTCTGTGATCAAATGTAAATGAATGTGAACAAAAAATAGCTAAGGCAAGTTATTTTTTTATTTCTAACCTAAAAAGTGCAAGGAAACACAAAGCAAGATTGATGTTCGAAGTTTGGAAAACAACGCCATCTATTGTAGAATAGGCGTAAAAAGTATCGATTGAAATCAACGCCATCTATCAAATCAACAATAAAACTCATAATATAACGCCATCTATCATCGAGTAGCCGCAATAATGAATGATAAGAACATTATGAGCAATAATAAAAATCGTACCATTATGAACAAATTATGCTCAGGATGTCAACAAAATATACTAGACAACGAATATTTCATTTGCGCATATTGTAATAACACCTACAACTTACACTGTGCTCATGTCTCTCGCAGCCGTTGTTATAATACGATGCAAAACGACCATAAAAGTAAATGCCCTGCTTGCTTCTGCAAAATGCCAAAAACGAATAATACCAACACTCCGGCCTGCTCACGTACACGCAAGGAGGTAACAATATAACGCTTAGGAAAACATCTAAGTTACAAAATAAATCGATAAGCACTGAAGATTTAAGCTTGTTAGGTGATACAATAAATAATTAGACTACGCCTATCACCCAAAGGACAGCAAACCAAACAGAGTTTAAATTGGATAGTTTTAAAGAATTAATTCAAGAACAATTAAAAGAAAACAATCAGTCTATAATTTCAAATATACAACACACTATACAATTGGAAATAACTAAAGCTATAGAAAAAATTGAAGAGGATATAATGAAGGAAACTACTACCTTAATTAATGAAAATTATAATAGATTAGAGGAGATAAATCAAATTAATATTAAAATAGAAAAACTTACTCATGAAAATAACAAATTCTTAAAGGAATTGCAAGAAATAAAAGAATTGACAAATAATTTTGCTTCCACAAACCCAGCAAAATCAACTTTAATAGAAAAAAACTGCAAAAAACTAGTACTATATGGATAACCTGATATGTTTAGAGAAAATGAAAATGAATTATACTATAGAGTAACGGAAACAATTGGAAATATTTTACAAAAAGACCTAACAGGCTATATTGAGGACATATGTAGGATTGGAAAATTTAAAAATACCTACAACCGACCTATACTGTTAGAATTGCTAAGCAAAAGAATGACCAAATACATATTTATTAATACTAACTACTTTCAAGGCACTAAGTTATCTACAAGAGAGTTCTTGGATAGAGACGCACAACTACAACGGAAAAAAATGCGAGAAGAGATGATTGAAGCTCGAAAACGGGGTTTTCATGCAGTCATTCACAATAACCAACTATTTATAGACGGAAAACTAGACACGGCAAGAAACGAACACAGAGAAATACAACTACTGTGACAGATCAAGTCAACAACAACAAAGACAGTAGAGCAGTATACATAACCAATCATATCAACATAGCCAACACACAAACCAAACAAATCATTCCTTTCGAAAAAACAAGTACACTCTTTAAAGTAGTCTACCAAAACTTCCAAAGCATCTACAACAAACAACATCTAATAGAAAGTTTTTTAACAGAAACCCTATCTTATCAAGCTCTATGCGTTACTGAATCTTGGCTGACTAAAACTAAACTAGAGTTAATCAAATTAAACGGTTATAAAACTGCAGCATCCTATTGCCGAGAAACAAGAACTGGTGGAGGTGTTTGTATTTTCCTGCACGCAGACATAGAAAGTAAAACAATTCACAAAATAGCTGAAATGTCAATAGAATACGTTTTGGAAGCGTGTGCTACTTACTTAATTAAAGAAAATGTTAGTTAATGTTAGTTAGTATCATTGTATTGGAAAGAACGGGAGGAAAGTTCTTTCTATGACTGCTTAACATTAATATTAATATTTACACATAAAAAATACTCAAAGTCAAAAGTAATAATTGGAGGACTTTAACACGAACATTCTCAAAAATAACCAAAAATCAATTAAACTTTTAGAACTTATGTCTGAACATAAATTTATTCAACACATTAAACAACCAACTCATGTTACCGAAATGTCATCGACATGTCTTGATCTTATTTTCACAAATTTCACAGATAATATCCAAACAGTAGTAGAAGATTTAGGAATCACAAATCATTTAGCACCAATTTTAATATTAAAAATAATCCATTGTAATAAAAAAAATCAGTGGCACACTATACAAAGACTTTACAATCAAAAAAAATATTGAAAATTATGTATCGGACATTAGTCAAATTAACTGGCACAAATTATTAACAGAAGATAAAAATACAAACGAAAATTATAACACATTTCATAATATAATTTTAAATACCTTAAATAAACATATACCAAAACAAAACATTAATTTAAATCAAACTTTAAACACTATTGGTTGACCCGGAATAAAAACATCTTGCAAAAATAAAACATTACTAAAATCAATCTTATTAAATATTAATAACAAAATACTACATGAACATTATAAAAAATATGCTAAACTATTACAAAAAGTAGTTCTGGAATCCAAACGACAAAATTATAAGAAAAGAATAAAAGATTCTAATAATGTAATAAACACAATGTGGAAAAATAATAAATGAGCGTACAAATAAAACAAATTTAAAAGATAAAAATAATATTAAAATTGAAATAAATAACACCTTATTAACGGAACCTAAGCTCATAGCAAATATGTTTAATAATTATTTCGCGTCCATCGTCGAGGATTGCACATACAGCGCCCCGCGCGGCCGTCCGCTGCAGACCCCTACGGAGCACCCACTCTATTTAGGCCCTGTTCAATACGCGGAGGTTTATAAAATATTAAAAAAATTGAGAAATAAAAAAGCCATGGTGTTGACGAAGCCCTTTCTGGTTAAACAATGCGCAGAACAACTTACATTGCCATATTTCCTTTTAAAAAATCAGTCCCCAGTGAAGGTATTTTTCCTGATAAATTAAAAATAGCCCTGATAAAACCAATGCACAAGAAAAATAAAAAAACAGACCCTAATAACTTTCGTCCTATTGCTCTTCTGCCCACCGATGCTAAAATATTTGAAAAAGCAATGTACGATCGTTTATACAACTTCTGCGAAAAATATAAGATCGTCGACGATTCCCTAAACGGTTTTCGGAAACAACGTTCAACTGGTTTGGCCGTATAGGAAGCTCTAAACATAATAAATAATAAAAACTATGCAACAGGTATTCTACTAGACATGACAAAAGCGTATGACAAAGTTCAATATAATATACTGCTAAATAAATGGTATAGCATAGGCATTCGCGACGCCGCTCACCAGCGGTTCACATCGTACCTGACAATCAGACAGCAATATACAGAAATAGGACATTTTAATTGTTTGACCAGTGAAATTCAAAATATTAGATCTGACAGTAATACGATCAATGCGCTTTACTGGGCTGCTTACTTTTTCTTATTTATATAAACGACCTTCCAAAATCTCTTAATACTCCGTGCGTTTTAATCGCGGATGACATATCGTTGCTTGGTCCATGCAAAACCATTTTAGATGTAACAGACATACTAAATTCGACTTTTGACAACATAGACACATGGCTTCGTGACCACAACTTAAATATACATTTTAATAAAACAAATATAATGACATTCCACCCTTATCAAAAAAACCCTATTGACATTGATTTCAAATATAAAACTTTACCAAGTAAATGAATTCAATCTATTAGGAATTAACATCGATTCTCACGTTAATTGACGCTAATAAAACTAGACTTAAATTAGCGAGATTTGCATATGCACTCTGAGAGATTAAAAAAACCACAGACCTAAAAACGGCTCTCACCACCTACTACGCCTATGCACACTCCTGGCTAAACTACGGTATTTTCTTGTGGGGAAACTGTGTAGAAGTCTCTAGCGTTTTCACTGGCCAAAAAAGACTTATAAGAATTTTGGCAAACATCCAAAACGACGACAGCTGTAAACCATATTTTTATAATTACAAAATTCTCAGCTTACCATGCATTTACATACTCGAAGCATGTAAATTCGTGCGAAAACATCCTGAGTTTTATACAAAACGCGAAGAAGTAGCTGGTAAATACGTCCTTAGTCCCGGAAAAATATCCTAATACAACTTATGTCCCACCTAAAGATTCACTCATCTGGTCCTCTGGCTATGACAATTAAATTATATAATCATTTAACGGAATATATCAAACAAGAAAAAATTACAAAAGATTCACGCTCTTGCTAAAACGACTCTTATTTAAAAAATGTGATTACACGACTTACGAATACTTAATTGATAAATTTCAAATGACTTAAACATAAATAGGTATAACGAATGTTATCAAAATTATTTATTTAATTTATAATGACCACAAAATGCCCTCTCCTGCATTGCAATACCTAAACTAGGTGCATAATTTTACTTTTTATTGTATAAATTCTCTATTATTTTTAAAACTACCACCTGTAAAATTATAATAGCAATAAAGTATAGAGTAAGCCTGTTACACACGGATTCTTATATATATTATTATATATATATATATTATATAATATATTTAAACTTTAATTTAAACTATACAAAGTTTAAATATATAAAAACTATATATTTAAACTTTTGCTTGAACTAAAAGACGTACCTTATATATACTTAACTGGGGATCTTAACATTGATATAAAAGAGAATAACACCAATCTGCAATCTGATGAGTACTTGGACCTTCTAGCTATGCATTGCATGTTACCAAGCCATGTGATACCTACCCGCCTCAATGCATGTTTAGACCATTGCTTTGTAAAATCAAGCAGCAAAATGTTAACTGTTGTCTGTGAATCATCTGTTACAGATCATAGGTGTTTGTATCTGTGCATACCAGTAATTAATCAATGTAAAACCAAAACCATTAAAAAAAGTGTAAGTATACTCAATCATAACAGAGTTAGTGCATTGATTAAACAAATTGATTGGGATACTATATTAAGAATAAAGGATCCTAATCGTGCTACAGAGTATTTCATTGAGGTTTTATCTAATATAATAAAGAAATCAACATCCTACATACAGATACCCAATAGGCAACAGACTGTTCAGCCTTGGGTAACAGCTGGCTTATTGCGTTGCATGAGATTTAGAGATACTCTTCATAACAGACATCGCAAATCACCTCACGACAAAGATCTTGAAGTCTTCTATAAACGTTATAGAAATCATTGCAATGCTATTCTTCATAAACTTAAAAATGAGCATGATAAGCAGGAGTTGGGTAAATGCAAAAATGATATTAAGAGTACTTGGAAGGTTATAAAGCAGGTTTGCGGTTTGGGTTGTTCAGTAAATTCTCAGGAGCTATTTGAATTATCTAAACTTAAACAAAATACAGCAGAATCTGTTGATTACATCAATGATTATTTTAATAACGTGGGCTCCATATTGTCAAAAAGTATTCTACAAAAGCATAATACTACAGAGGAGGCCCTACTTCTAAAGTACACAGATAATAATTCTCTTTTGAACTTGTTTGTGCTATTAGATACCGACGAATCAGAAGTATTAAAAATAGTCATGTCGCTGAAAAACAGTAATGCAGCAGGATGGGATGGAATATCCTCTATATTTGTGAAAAAGCATATACGACTCTTACTCTTTCCCTTAACATACATTTTGAATTTGTGTTTATCGTCTGGTACATTCCCTGATGTGCTGAAGGCTTCTATTGTTATACCAGTATTCAAATCGGGTGATAGAGGCAGTGTAACTAACTATCGTCCAATATCTCTATTGCCCACGTTGGCTAAAATTCTGGAAAAAGCAATAAACATTCGTTTAGTTAATTACTTGGAAAAACACAATATAATTTCGAACAACCAGTACGGTTTTAGGGCGAGAAAATCTTCTATAGATGCAATTGAGACATTGGTTGCACATGTAGCGCAGGGTCTCGATGGCAAGAAAAAATGTATCGGGGTTTTTTTGGACTTAGCCAAAGCCTTTGATACGGTCTCAATCCCCCTTCTTATACGTAAGTTGGAATCTATTGGAATAAGAGGAGTTCCGCTAGATTTGTTTAAGGATTACTTAAATAACAGAACTCAGCGAGTAAAACTAGGAGAGGTTCTTAGTTCTCGACTTAACGTCAACTTCGGTGTTCCACAAGGATCAGTTCTGGGACCTACCCTCTTTTTAATTTACGTAAACCATCTTTGTAATACTCAACTCCCAAACTCAAAAATAGTAACATTTGCTGATGACACAGTTTCATTGTTTCAGGACGAAACTTTGGCTAAAGTAAAATCTACTGCTGAAGATGGAATGCGCACTAAAATAAAATGGCTTGACAACAATTTACTTACTTTAAATCTTTTAAAAACTAAATACCTTACATTTAGTATAAAAAGTAATCAACAGCCTGATAAGAGATTTGAATTAAAAGTGCATGACGAATACTGTTCTAATATAAAATCCAAAATAAATAAATGTAAATGTTTTGTATTATCTGCAACTACTAGTCTGAAATATCTTGGTGTTGATATAGACAATAATTTGAATTGGAAACAACATATTAATAATCTTAAAAGTCGAATACGCAAACTATTACCAATTTTCAAAAGAATTAGAAACTTAAAAGACCACAGAACCAACAAAATCGTTTACTTAACTCTATGTCAATCAATAGCTACTTATGGCATCTCTGCCTGGGGCGGAGCTAAAAAAACTATTATTTTATCTGCTGAAAAGGCACTGAGGTGTATTCTCAAAGTAATAAACTTTAAACACTTCAGGTATCCTACGTCTGAGATATACAAGGAGTTCGGAGTTCTAAATATTCGTCAACTTTTTATCCAAACTATTTTACTGAGACAACACAAAAACAAAGAAAGAAATAACGAGTCAGCCAGAAGACCATACAAGGTTTTTGATGTTCCCCTATGCAAAACCGTATTTGCACAGAGCTTCTCATTCTTTTTAGCACCCTTGGTGTACAACCGTATCAATAAAGATATAAAAATGTATTCTTTGACCAGTTTTAGTTGCAGAAGGCAGCTGGCTATGTTTCTGAGCAATCTGAGTTATGAGCAAACTGAGGACCTAATTAAGATTATATATTAAATATAAAGATTATATATCAAAAATATAGGGCACATTATTGTTATTATTATTATTTAATTTAAATACATAGCTAAATAATATGTATATCTATTTTTATATTTTTATACACGCCTTTTAACTAATACTATCTATAACTACAACATAATTATGTACTTTGTAAAATTAACTATATTATATTATACTTTATATAAGATAAAATATTTATAAATAATAAAATGAATGTTATTTATTCTAATGTCTGGCTAACTAATATAAAGCAAAGAAAGGAAAAAAAAAATTAAAATAGAAATATATAGGTACCTTTAATACATAAAGCAACATTAAAAATTAGTGAGAAAAAATATAGTAATTCTGCATTTCAATACGATGTAACTATATTTAATTTTTTTTTACAAATTAAATTATCTGAACGAATATCTATACGAATTGCATCTGAATAACTTGCATATACTACGCTGTCCGTATGTGACGCAGAACTCGTCATTCATCGTCGATTTTTTTTGCTAATGAGTAATACATTGCTTGTGGGAAGAGCATAAAGTTGATTTTGCTTTGTGTGAGATTCTTACCTTGCCGTAACACAGTCTCGATTAGCACGGAAGGTAAAGAAATTCTTGTCAATAAGTATACCCGCATTGACAATTCATGCTATCATGTTGATTTGTTAACACTTTCTTTAATATTTATATGTAAAGCTTAAGTTTATGTTTGAAAAGAATATTTTAATTTAGGATAAAAGTATTTTGGATATGTATTTTGTTTACATCATAGATAAGTATCTTAGATTATTATTAGGTTAAGTATACTTATTGTAAATTGAAAAGAGTAAATAAAGTTATTATTATATTATTATTATATATTATACACGGATACCTGGCTAATAAGATTAAATTCAAAATTTCAAATTGCGGTTTCAAAGGAATGCGATCCCGGTCATATTAGCTGATTGCTGGCCTTAGAACGGCAATCTATTACAAACCATCCTACTGATAATATCTCGAGTCTATTTCAAGCCATACTACCGATAACATCTCCAGTCTACTGCAAGTAACTCTGCAAGTCCTCGAACTCATGCTCATGCTAAAGCTACCGGACTCTGAAGTTGCCTCATGCTGAAGCTACCTGACAGACGCTGAAGCTACGTCATGCTGAAGCTACCTGACGCTTAAGCTACCTGACGCTGAAGCTGCCTCATGCTGAAGCTACCTGACGCTGAAGCTGCCTCATAATGAAGCTACCTGACGCTGAAGCTGCCTCATGCAGAAGCCACCTGAAGCTGCCTCATGTCGAAAACCCCGACATTGGCGCCTGATCCTGCTGCTGTTGCTGACCTTGATGATCCTGCCTACCACCTCCTCCTGCCTGCTGATCCAACCTGCTCCTCCTGTTCCTGCTCTCACTGATCCTGCACGCGCCAGAGCGCCAGTCGGCGCCTAAGCGTCTGCCGCTGACCCTGCACGCGCCTAAGTGCCTTCACCGTGGAAGCCTTCGCGGTGACCCCTCCGACTAATTCATGTCCGTGGCAGTTTTTTTTGGAAATAAAACTTTTATTATGTGACAAGTAATAAAAGTAATAAAATTTTTATCACACACGCAAGAAAAATAACTCTTTTTATATATCAGCTTTAATAGATAAGTAATTTAAATAAACTTTTTTTTTACTGGACTTATCCTAACAATGTATGTTTTATTTTATATATGTGATATCTGGACTTGTATTGGTATTCCAACGTGTAACTCGACGAGTATTTGCTGGTAGACGTCATTCAATTCATGCGATACTGATTTTTAAGCTTGTTTGTTTTTTCAATTTAATTCAAGTGAATTAAATCGTTTTGTCACTTACACCGAAGCCCTCCACTAACTCTGACGTGGTAAATGTTGAATCCGCTTCTAGTATCAAATGCGAAAAGAAATGAATCATAAAATTATAAACACAAATACACAAGCGAAAATTTAAATTAAATTTGAATTTGGTACTACTATCTAAACGTGAGACCAAAGTGTCAAATAAGACAAAATGTCGATTATATATGAAAAGACCTAAAACATCAACCAGCAGGAGAATTCTTTGCTATATCTTTTCTTCCAAAGAGGTAATACCCGACCAAGCAAACAAGACTAATTGGCTTCTCCTTTCAATCCAGAATTTCTAGGCAGAAAAAGCGCTGCAAAATAGTTACATAGAAAAAAACTTTAGTGATTAAGTAAAATAAATAAATGCGCGCATTAAATACTGAAACATTACTAAAATAAATAATAATAGCACTGTTGTCTGTATCCAAAATACGTGACTTGATGTTTAAAAGTGGTCTACTAGGCTTGGTCGATATTAGTTACGTGACATGCTATTGTAGAAAGGTGTTTTTATTTGGTTATCAAATTGGACATTTATAACGCTTTATGTTAGACCCGTAGGATAACCTAATGGAAAATTTTCTGTTTTCTGCAATGTGACGTAAAATTACTTAAAATTTACAAAGTAGCAATATCTTATAGTTTTTATCTCAGAAATCCACATTATTGACGCAATCCGATATTGAATGTTGTAATGCTCTTTGATGATAACCGATGCGCCAAACTGACCTTGACAAAGACGATTTAATCAAAATGAAAAAAATCTGCTGCACATTTTAAATATAAATGTTTTAAATATCAATTTGTTGAAAAATGTTACGACATGCCGTACCTCTGCTCAGGTTCTGTTTTGAACATTACAAACAGTACCATTAACAAACCAAGACATCTTAAACATAGATAATTTGAAATTCATCGACTAATAAATAGTTTTACAAGATATCGTTAATGCCTAAAACCTTAATGATTAGTTCATACATCATAATCGATGTAAATATTTCAATTCACGACAAATACAGATGGCGTAACTTGGCTCGTTTTAAAACACAACAGTTTAGATCTAAGTACACGAATTAGAACTTCATGGTATTGGATTAGATTATAAAAATCAGGACTTCGAGTTTTGTTTGTAATCTGCGATTAAAATAAAAATAATAATTATAAACCCCTAGAGTACCTATACCGACACACCAACTGTTTACTGTATGGCCCCAAAGTAAGCAAAGCTTGTGTGATGAGATTAAACTCTATTATACAGGATTACAGTATATCTTAGTAACACATATCAAATCATAGTAACACATATCAAACTATCTAAGCAGATAGCCGAAATTCAAATATCTTGAAAACGGTTAGATTTAGGATAGGGTATTTCATAGTCAATTCAGTCAGAAACGATGTAAACTACACGCTCTTAATGGGAATAGGTCGACTTAACCTGTAAACCTGCGTAAATATAAACAACCATGACCCGAGATCAAACATCTGCGCTCTTCACACAAATGAGTGTGGACTTGAACCTGGAAGCTCCGGCGTGTGAGGCAGGGCTGCTACCCACTACCCACTACTACTTGTTTCAGTATTGTAGTTATTTTTCATAAAACTTTGGTCTATAATCATATTGAATTTTTGATATTTTGAAATCAGTTTATTTTTATTCTACTGTTTTCATTAATAACTAGTGTAATTAGTAGGTTTATCTTTTAAAGACATAGCGAAGAATTCTCATGCTAATCCTACGCAAGTCGTAGATATCTCTTCCATAATAGAGTCCGATTTTGTCATACTTTATTTCAATTTCTTCAATTAAATTCACAATTCTTCCACAGGATTCACGCCGACCTCCGAAGCACAGTCTACTGCGTGGATGCGCAAGCGGGTGGAGCACGCGAATGTAACTTCGCGTGGGAGAGATTCAAAGTAGCCAGCGCGCCCTTCGAACGATAACTATTGCTTTCTGTACTCGTTTGTACTAGGGCACCGTATATGTTGTATAGGTTTGTATTAATATTTCTTTAACTGGGTGTTTTTTGGGATTTAGATCGTTTAGTATGTAAATGTGACGTAATACTACTTAAGGTGATGGAAACGTCGAATTGTGAAGTATGTAGGTACTGCGCTCTTTATATATATATCCCCCTCTGCCATTATAATAAATCATTCTCGCTCCGATCGCCGCCCGGTACGAACGTGCAAGACCCCGTTCTCCGTTGATCGGTCCCTTCACGATATTCCGTGGCGCTCAGTCTACTGACGTCACAGTTTAGCGTGTTGGTTCCGTGCTACGGTTTTCAAGGTTTTTCTACTCCCTCTGAGTGCTATCGGAGTGTGATTTTTCTTTTTGACTAAGCCCTTTAGTCTTCAAAGTGCTGTGCTAAGTTGTGTTGTGCTTGTGCTGTGTTGTGCTTAGCGAAAGTAGTCTGGTTTCAGTACAAAAGATACTTAACGGTGACAACGAATTTGTACTGATCCAGTCCTTTTTATTTTATTTATTATTTCCTTCTACTATTTTATATTTTCTCTTCTATTTTCATATTTATTTTTATCATATTTGTGTCTCTTCGTGTCCATTTGTCCTTCTTTTTCGGTAAAGGTTGACCCTAACGCGGTCAACTCTTTACCTGCGCACCCTTTTTTAGGTTTCTAGGTAGCGGCCTTCGGCGAACAACGGTTAGTTTTATGTTATTTCCCCCAGCCCGCGTTAGCCGCTAGGGTTCGCTAGGTTTATTTTAGGGAACTCTAGGCATATTCTATATACTTATTTATTCATATAATTCCCTCCGTAATGGATTCGCAAAACATTATTAACTTCGTTAAGTTCGTTATAAATTTTATTTTTATATAAATTCGTAAATACGCAAATATAATGTCTAGACCCGCAAATCCCACGTCCGGTCTTATCAAACCCAAGGGCTTATCCCCAGTTTCTTTTAACGTTCGTAGTCTCAGTTCTAATCTTCCTGAGCTCAAACTGTTCCTTCAGAACAACGAGCCAGACTTATTGCTCCTCCAAGAGACATGGCTTACTGCAAACCACACCAGGGGATTCGCTATTCCTAAGTACGCGTTCGTCCGTAACGATAGGCCCAACTCCGACGGTTTTTTTTTTTTTTTTTTTTTTTTTTTTTGTTCCCCTCCGCGGGAAGGGCAGGAGGATAAAAATGCTCTGACGCATACTCTGGCGCGATTCCAAAGTTATGTGGGACTCGTCCCGACGCCTACCAGAACCGTACCCACTAAAAACCCCCTGTCGGCTCGTGCATTTTTGCCACTCAGCCTTCATCGGAGCGACGGCCAATTGGAGAAAGAGGCCGCGCTAGCGGGGCCCTTAAGGGGTCACCCGCTGGGATTTACATAGCACTGAAGGTGCTCAAAAATTAAAAGTAAAATAAAAATAAAACATTAAAAATGAAAAGTAAATAATGAAACATTAAAATTGAAAAATTAAATTTGCATTAATTCGGATTTACGTTAGAATTAGAATTGGCGGCCTGAAGGGCCTCGAGATCTACGGTTATCTTCGAACGTTCGCTTGTGTGCGCGTTTCTCGGTCTAGCGATTTTGTATGCCGAATCTAGGACAGGAGCAGTATATGAGACTGATTTACGAACAAGAGGATTGGGATGGGATTCGGCGCGTTTGAAGAACGATTCTGAGAGTGTTTTTAGATACTGTTGTACTGTAGGCAGTTCAAGATCTCTGTGCAGGTCCGCGTTGCGCACGTACCAAGGTGCGTTTGTGGCCCTGCGGCAGAAGAGGTTTTGAACTACCTGCAGTTTGTGCAGGACGGAGGGTTTGGCGTGAGCAAAGACTGGCGAAGCATATGACATGACTGGTCTAACGCAGACCTTATAAAGCGTACGTTTGTTTCTGAAGGACATTTTACTTTTTCTACCTAACATACTGTAAAGCCGGCCTAGGTAAAAACGTGCGAGTTTCGTTACTCTATCGACGTGAGGATTGAATGAAAGCGTCTGGTCTAATATGACGCCTAAATATTTGGTACTGCGCTTCCAGGGGATGGGAGTGCCTTGCATTCTCAATTGGAGATTGTCGGGGATACGACTGCGTCTGTAGTCGAAGTAAACCACAGAGCTTTTCTCTGGGTTCACATCGATACGCCATTTTTTAAACCAAGCACCGAGGGTGTTAATAGCCTTTTGAAGTCTGGTGACGAGACCCGAGGCTCTGCGGCCTTTGGTGTAAAGGGCAGTGTCGTCGGCAAAGAGAGCGAGTTCGACGATTTTAGCTGGGATGGGAATGTCGTTAGTGTATACGGTATACAAAAGAGGGGCGAGGACTGAGCCTTGAGGGACTCCAGCCTTTATGGGACGAGGCGCGGAGAGCGTGCCTTCATGTTTGAAACGAAACGTGCGGTCTTTGAGAAACGACGCGATTATCCTAACTAGGTGAGCCGGTAAGCCTATTTTATAGAGTTTATAAACGAGACCGCTGTGCCAGACTTTGTCGAAAGCCTTGGCTACGTCAAAGAAAACTGCGATCGTTTTCTTTCGTTTCGGATAGAAGCCGTCGAGTATGTACTCAACGATTCGATGGACTTGCTGAGGGCAGGAGTGCTTAGCGCGAAAGCCGAACTGGTGGGGAATTATGAGAGGATCGCCGTCCGTTGGAAACAGATGGTTCCGCATTCGAGAGAGTATGACTCTCTCGAGAAGTTTAGACATTGCCTTGAGGAGGCTGATGGGTCTGTGATTAGCCGGGACATTAAGAGGTTTACCCGGCTTGGGTATGCCTATGACTGTCGCTTCTTCCCAAGCTTTTGGAAAGTAGCTAAGGTCGAAGCAGGCATTGAAAATGATAGCTAACAAGGTAAGCACCTGTTGAGGCAGGTGCTTAAGTGCGTGGTTGGAAATACCATCCGCACCCGGAGCCTTTCTGGACTTTTGTTTTTTGATGTGAAGTGAGATTTCATCATTAGAGACTGTGACGGGGTCGTCGGTGATGGGGAGAGAGTTTCTACGGAGGACTTCGGCCTCCACCGCTTTGATGTGATTGGGATTCGCGGGTTGCGTGCTGGGCGAGCATTGAGACGCAACGCTGTCAGCGAAACATTCGGCTTTCTCTTCGTCTTCGAAGGCGATAGAGCCATCGGGACGAGTGAGAGGAGGGACGTGAGAGGCGGCGTCTACGCGTAGGGCTCGGGCCATTCGATAATACACTTGGTGGGACGGGGAGATATTCGCCATGAGATCGTTCATCTGGGCGTCTCGGAGTTCCGCGAGGCGAGATCTAACTTTGCGTTGTAGCTGATTCGCAGCTGTTCTATAGGCGGGCGTGGGATATTTCTTGGCTCTCCGGAGAGCCGCGTTCTTAGCTTTAATAAGATTGCTAATGGCTAAGGGAAGCGTGGGTTTGCCTTTCTTAGCAACCTTTTCGTTTACACTGATGGCTGAGTTGATAGCATCAGTGAGAGAATTTACTAACGAGTCTATTTTATCCGGGCTATCTAATTGATCGGGCGAGATCGCGAGCGGAGAGTTTGGGGCCTCTAAGGCAGAAACTATCGTATTTTTAAAACCTTTCCAGTCGGTAAAGGTCTTAGGAGAAGTGACGTTAACGTTAGGCGGTCCTAGCACGAGGGAAACGGGGCGGTGGTCAGAACCTAGGTCATCGAGCGGTTCGATAGACCTGAGGTCGAGGTTGATATGCTTGACGATTGCAAAGTCGAGGATGTCAGGAGAGTGGTTCGGGTTGTCGGGATAGTGAGTGGGAGTGATAGGGGAGACGACGTCTAAGTCGAGTAAGTTGGTGATGTCGAGGAGAGCTATACCGCTTTGGTTGGTTGATAGGCACGTCCAGTCAGTATGTTTGGAGTTAAAGTCTCCGAACATAATGACTGAACGGCCGAGGGCGAGAATGGTCTCAAAGTCGCTGCGGATAGGTTTGGTGCCACAAGGTATGTAGACTGAGGCTATGATGATGGTCGGATGACCAGTCATAGCCAATCTACACACGGTGGCTTCCATGTTAAGGAGAGGAGGGGTAGGGAGAGGACAGCAATGGAATCCTCTTTTGTAGTAGATAGCAGTGCCGCCGAAACCGTCGCAGTTAGGCCTATCGTTACGTGTAAACGCGTATTTAGGAATCGCGAATCCCCTGGAGCGATTAGGAGTGAGCCATGTCTCCTGGAGAAGAAAAAGATCTGGGTCGTTGTTCTGAAGGAACAGTTTAATCTCGGGAAGGTTACAGCTAAGGCTACGAGCGTTAAAAGATACTAGGGATAAGCCCTTAGGTTTAATACGACTGGACGCGAGATTCGCGGGTCTAGACATTAAAATTTATTTATTTAAAATTTACAAAAATAAAAGAATTTACAACGAACTTAGGAGCGAGTGATGCTCGGCTAACGCGAATAAACGCTCTTGAGGAGAGCGGGCGGCTCGCAGTTTGCGTGCGAGTACGGAGATTTCGTTAATGTCGACGTTTTGGATGACGTCGAACACGGTCTTCATGTCCTCAGCCAACGACGACTGAGGGGAAGATGACAACGCGGGACGCGGCCCTACGGGAGCTACGGGAGCTGGGATGGGTCGGGAAGGTGCAGGCGGGACGGCCGGACGCTGCCTCCAAGACAGAGCCGGAGTAGGCGTCGGCTGAAGGGGCTTTGCTTCCGGGGGACCCCGGTTGCGCAGCGGCGGGAAGTTGGCAGGAGTGAGTGGCGGCGCCGGTTTAGGCGCGACCCTCTTGGTGGTGGAGCGCGGAGCGCGCGGGCAACCCCTGTAGTTAGCTGTGTGGCCGGACTGGCCGCACAGCACACAGGCAGGGGGGGAAGTGGATTCGGGAGTGCGAGTGCACTCCTTGGTGAAGTGAGGATCCAGGCACTTTACGCACCTGGGGGGAGCTGAACAGTTAGCCGCTGCGTGGCCATATAGCTGGCAGCGGTGGCACTGCCCAGGGTGACCACGGGGGTTGGGACGCTCGACGGAGATGTTCGAGAGTCCGCAGATTGTGCGAGCCTCTTTGAAAATCTCCTTCGAGTCGGGAGTATTGGACAGGATTACTAGCGCTAACGGAAAACGCCTACCGCGGTTGGAGTGCATCTTGTGCACTGCTGTGACCGGGAAACCCTGAGACTTAAGGTCATCGAGAATGTCTTCGTTGCTGAGTTCGAACGGGACGCCCCGTAATACTGCGCGGATCTTACGCTCCTCCGGGAGGGCGTAGGTGTGATACGCGATTTGGTTTAATCCGAGTAACCTGGTAAACTCGCGGAAGTCGACGACGGTCGCTAATTGGATTTTGATTGTATCGCCAGCGTTGGCGGCTTTTAAGTAATTAATTTTGTGCACTTTGCACAAGTTGGAAACCGCGGTCCAGCGCGCTTTTTCACGCAGGAATACGGGCGGAGGGAGCTGAGGCTTCGGCGGGACGGGAGCGCAGCGCGTCGCTGGCTTCGATGTGACCGACGGAGACGCGGTTACTACGAGCGATTTTAACGGCGCGGGGGCTGGTGTTGAAGACACCGGGGAGGGCTCGGGTATTGAAGATACCGAAGCTTTCTTAGAGCGCTTCTTGGAGCGCTTGGCGACGAGTTGAAACGCGGGCTCAGGAGAGCCGGTTAGGGTGACGGCATCTGACGACGTATCAGACGCGGGTTCGGAGTCGCTCCCGGGAGCGGTACGCTTACGACGCGACGCGTGAGAGGATGCGACCGATTCGCAGTCCATCTCGGACGAGGCGGGAGACGCGGGAGAGCTTAAGACCTGAGGGGTCTCGACGTTGGAGGCCTGAGGGGCCGGGGTTGAGGCCTGAGGGGCCGGGGACGCGATAGTAGCCTGTAAGGCCTGCGTTAGTACGTCATCTGGGATGGGGCATCCGGACGCTGCGAGCGCCTGGGCGAACGACCTAAGAACGCTTACAAGGTCCATTGGAGGGCTTGGATATGTAATATATAAATATATAAAGTATGCCTAGGTCCCCTAGCAAACCTAGCACCTATTTAAATAACAAATGCCTAGAGTTCCTAAATAAAAACCTAGCAACCCTAGCGGCAAACCTCCCTACCAGCGGTAGGGGGGCTGGGGAGAATAACTTAAAACTAACCGTAGTATGCGGAAGGCCACTACCTAGAAACCTAAAAAGGGTGCGCAGGTTAAGAGTTGACCGCGTTAGGGTCAACCTTTACCGACAGAAAGGACAAATACACACGAAAACACACAGATATGATAAAAATAAATATGAAAAATAGAAAAAATAAATAAAATAGAGAAGAGAAATAAATAAAAATAAAAAGGACTGGTTCAGTACAAATTCGTTGTCACCGTTAAGTATCCTTTGCACTGAAACCAGACTACTTACGCTGGGCACAACACTGCACTCAGCACAAGCACAACACAACTTAGCACAGCACTTTGAAGACTAAGGGGCTTAGTCGCAAAGAAAAATACGCACTTCGATAGCACTCAGAGGGAGTAGAAAGAACCTTGAAACCGTAGCACGGAACCAACACGCTAAACCGTGACGTCAGTAGACTGAGCGCCACGGAGTATCGGGAAGGGACCAAACGACGGAGAGCGGGGTCTTGCACGTCCGCACTGGGCGGCGATCGGAGCGAGAATGAGCTCCGACGGTTTCGGCGGCACTGCTATATATTTCAAAAGAGGCTACCATTGCTGTCCTCTTCCTACCCCTCCTCTCCTCAACATGGAGGCCACTGTGTGTAGATTGGCTATGACTGGTCATCCGACCATCATCATAGCTTCAGTCTACATACCTAGTGACATCCATCATACCAGACCTATCCTTAGCGACTTCGAGGACATTCTCGCCCTCGGCCATTCAGTCATTATGTTTGGAGATTTTAACTCCAAACTTACTGACTGTCGAAGTGCCTATTGACCAACCAAAGCGGTAGTGAACTCCTTAAAATCACTCAGCAACTCGACTTAGACGTCATCTCTCCCGTCACTCCCACTCACTATCCCGGCAACCCTAACTACTCTCCTGACATCCTCGATTTTGCGATCGTCAAACAAATCAACCTCGATCTCAGGTCTATCGAACCGCTCGATGACCTTGGCTCTGATCACCACCCCGTCTCCCTCGTGCTTGGACCGCCTAACAACACGTCACTCCTCCTTTACCAACTGGAAAGTTTTTAAAATTACTTTAGCTTCAGCCTTAGAGGCCCCAAACTCTCCGCTCGCGATCTCGCCCGACCAATTAGATAGCCCGGATAAAATAGATTCATTAGTCGACTCCCTCACTGATGCTATCAACTCAGCCATCAGTGTAAACGAAAAGTTGCTAAGCGAAGTATACCCAATCTACCCTTAGCCGTTAGCAATCTCATTAAAGCTAAGAACGCGGCTCTACGGAGAGCCAAGAAATATCCCACGCCCGCCTATAGATCAGCTGCGAACAAACTACAACGTAAAGTTAGGTCTCGCCTCGTGGAACTCCGAGACGCTCAGTTTAACGATCTCATGGAGAATATCTCCCCGTCCCAACAAGCGTACTATAGTATGGCCCGAGCCTTACGCGTAGACGCCGCCTCTCACATTCGTCCTCTCACTCGTCCCGACGGCACTATTGCCTTTGAAGCCGAAGAGAAAGCCGAATGCTTCGCCGACAGCATAGCGGCACAATATTCGCCCAGCACGCACTCCACGGATCCCTCCCACATCCAGGTGGTGGAGGACGAATTTCTCCGCAGAGAATCTCTCCCCATCACCGACGACCCCGTCACAGCCTCTAATGATGAAATCTTGCTTCTCATTAAAAGTCAAAAGTCCAAAAAGGCTCCGGGTGCGGATGGTATTTCTAACCACGCACTCAAACACCTGCCTCAACAGGTTCTTACCTTGTCAGCCATCATCTTCAATGCCTGCTTCGACCACAGCTACTTTCCAAAAGCCTGGAAAGAAGCGACAGTCATGTGCATTCCCAAGCCGAGTAAACCTCTGAATATCCCGGCTAATCACAGACCCATCAGCCTCCTCAAGGCCATGTCTAAACTTCTTGAAAGAGTCATACTCTCTCGAATGCGGAATCATCTGTTTCCAACGGATGGCGATCCCCTCATCATTCCCCACCAGTTCGGCTTCCGCGCTAAGCACTCCTGCCCTCAGCAAGTCCATCGAATCGTCGAGTACATACTCGACGGGTTCTATCGGAAACGTAAGAAAACGATCGCAGTTTTCTTTGACGTAGCCAAGGGTTTCGACAAAGTCTGGCACAGCGGTCTCGTTCATAAACTCTACAAAATAGGCTTATCGGCTCACATAGTTAGGATAAACGCGTCGTTTCTCAAAGACCGCACGTTTCGTTTCAAACATGAAGGCACGCTTTCCGCGCCTCGTCCCATAAAGGCTGGAGTCCCTCAAGGCTCAGTCCTCACCCCTCTGTTGTATACCGTGTATATTAACGACATTCCCATTCCGCCGAAAGACGTTGAACTCGCCCTCTTTGCCGACGACACAGCCCTTTACACTAAAGGCCAAAGTGTCCCGGGTCTCACCACCAGACTCCAAAAGGCTGTAGACGCCCTCGGTGCATGGTTTCGAAAATGGCGTATCGATGTGAACCCAGACTAGAGTTCTGCGGTTTACTTCGACTGTAAACAACGTCATGTCGCTGACAATCTGCACGTTCGAATGTTAGGTACTCCCATCCCCTGGAAGCGCACTACCAAATACTTAGGCGTCACCTTAGACCAGACGCGTTCTTTCAAACCACACTTCGATAGAGTAACGAAACTCGCCCGTTTTTACTTAGGCCGCTTGTATAGTATGTTAGGTAGAAAAGGTAAAATGTTATTCAAAAACAAACGTACGCTTTATAAGGTCTGCGTTAGACCAGTCATGACATATGCTTCGCCAGTCTTTGCCCACGCCAATCCTTCCGTCCTGCAAAAACTGCAGGTAGTTCAAAATCTCTTCTGCCGCAGAGCCACAGACGCACCGTGGTACGTGCGTAACGCGGACCTGCACAGAGATCTTGAACTACCTACAGTGCAACAGCACCTCAAAACACTCTCAAAATCGTTCTTTAAACGCGCCGAATCCCATTGCAATCCTCTAGTTCGAGATCATATACTGTTCCTGTCTTAGATTCGAAATTCAAAGTCGCCAGACCGAGAAACGTGCACACGAACGTAGCGACGCAGCTGACGCTAGATCTCTTAGCCCTTCAGGCCGCAAATTCTAAATCTAACATAAATTCTAATTCTAACGTAAATCCGAATTAATGCAATTTTATTTTTAATTTTTAATGTTTTTAATTATTTACTTTTCATTTTGAGCACCTTCAGTGCTATGTATTCACCTTCAGTGCTTTGAGCACCTTCACTGCTATGTAAATCCCAGCGGGTAACCCCTTCTGGGCCCCGCTAGCGCGGCCTCTTTCTCCAATTGGCCGTCGCTCAGATGAAGGCTGAGTAGCAAAAAAATTGCACGAGCCGACAGGGGGTGTTTTAGTGGGTATGGTTCTGGTAGGCGTCGGGACGAGTCCCACATAACTCCAATCGCGCGCGCGGAGTATGCATCAGAGCATTTTTTATCCTCCTGCCCTTCCCGTGGAGGGGAACAAAAAAAAAATTATAATAAATGCTCTGCCTGGATATGCACTGAAACGTTACAACAGAACTGGAAAGGGGGATAGCAGGGTTGCAACCTATTTACTGCGTGGACTTATCCTACAAAACTGTCGGCACTTCCCCTCTAAATTACATGAAATTACGATTAGACTCACTTAAATTCGTCTCAAATATTTTATATAAAACCTAATATGTACATAGGTTTATTATTTGAAACCCCTGCAAACCTTTTTTTCCTTCATATAATCACGATATTGTGTTAAGAGACTGCAATACATGTCTTCTTTCTTTCCAACCCATCATGTCCCTTCCTTAATCGTTTTAATATTTGTCGCTCCCGCTTAAAATATAGTCGACTGTGACCAGGGCAACTGACCGCTGTTCTCTCCTTTCATGACTTTATATTATCTTCGATCAAATACGAAACTCTGGGCCGAGTAAAAATTTAAAAATATCCTGCATCTACAATTAAAAAGCGATGTCTGTCAGAGATAAAGGTAAACGTCAGTAGAACCCACGCCTATCCAAAGGTATTCTATATAGTTATAAAAATCTTCGGTATCGATGCAGCCGCCAGTGTCGTGATGCCAAGAGACACCATTCCATGATCTTTTTGCCAATCGAAGCTTTGCTGAAGCTCCAGCTGCTTTTCTTATTGTGTTTGACCTAGATGCCTTAATAAACAGTTCTCTCAGGCCCCCGTCGTTCTTAAATAAAATATAAATACTAACATCCTAATATTGCCTTTATTTGACCAATATGCTGTATAGTTGAAGACAATATGTGCTCCAAGATGGTGCTATGCTTTTGCCTTTTGCCACACTTTGAACTAAACAAAATCTGGGTGAGGATAGAGGTAATTATTAAACTTGATTATGTGGTTCGGCTTCGTAAAATTCCAGATTCCACTTCTCTTACGCGTTTCCATCCTATTTCTATTCTTTGTGTCCTAGCCTTAGTTTTATAATACATTGTCTTTAATCATCTTTTGTTATTACTAAAAATATTTTGAGTAATTGTGCTGGTACGCTGGCTTCCTAGCACAGTCATAGCACAATCTCTGTGCTGATCAGTATTTCTCATGATAAACGATGTACCAAGGAAAATAGATCTCTTGCATGACTTGTATTATCGGAATTGAGCAGCGCGTTTAACTCAGTCAACTTTGATTTATTGCAATGAATCTTCTTGTTCAATACTTGTATTTTTGAGACTCATGTAGGTAGTTTTAAGTATTGCCCTTCCTCATCGACGTCACGACCCGCACGTCAGCGGTGCGACAAACAGTACGGCAGAAGTATCCGAACGCATAAGACAGGCGCCGCCTTGGGCCTGCAAATATAGCCTAGGCCTACAAATTACATACATAAAATTGATAAGTGCAGTAAAACTTAATCGTGCCTCATCTGCAGGGATTCAGGATTGCTTGCCATCCGAGTAACCCTGTGGTGTCGGAGTCGCGCATGAAGGTGAGTGGGTTTTTCGTTACTACTCACATGATTATAAAGTTCAAGTTAAATTCTACATACTAAAGCATTTTGGTCCAATATCGAAGGAAATTACTGTTTGTCTTCTTACCTGTGTGATAGGTATATAAACTTAAAAACAATTAGGTCTATACCGCACACTTTGAATCCCATAATTTCTCCTTTTCTGCAGTAGCTTGATTCAAATCCTATTTCCGGGGTCGTTCTTAACGGGTCCGACACAAAGAGTTCTCTGACTGGTGGAGTTATCCCCCCGTTACTTTTCATAAATGTCCTGTCATCTCATTTCCACATCTATGCTGATGACTTGCAGATTGACCATCACTTCAATGACTCTGAGTCAACTAGAACAAGAGATACTGAGTCAACCGTTGCTGTGATAAACGGCGACACAAGTCACAAGCTATGATTGTAGGCAGTCGAAAAATACGTTTTACCAGTTCCTCTTGATGGCTCTGTTAATTTTACCGAAACTGCAAAACATTTTGGTGTGGTAGTTGATGTTAATCTGTCTTGGAACTCACATATATGTGAAATTTGTAGAAAACTAAATTGTTCACTGCATCTTGTAATAATCACTACATGTTGTAATTTTGTGCTGATTTTGAATAATGGAATCTACTTTAGAATTTTCTGATACCTATGTGTTACCTAAGCTAATATGATACTTAAATTCTAATGATAATTTATTCTCATTATCCTGGAGAAATTTTTTGGCATTGTTGTACTTTATAGCGTCTAAATTTCCGGAAATGCTTTTGATTACTGACCCAAGTCCGTCTATAAGATCTCGCTTCATACGAGTAGGTTTAAAAGTATCTAGCTGGTCATATACTTTAAATAATTTAGTTTTAAGGTAGTCAAGGTGAGGTAGGTATATGGATAATTGGTTACTATTAGCCTGAGAAGTTAAACTAGTCAGTTGACCTTTAACTATTTTTATCCTAGATCTAATTTCGTCTATAGGTATGTACTGTAGGAAAGAATGATGATGCGTAATAAGGCGCGCGTCGCCTAGCTTGAAGGATAGAAGTCCAGGGCCGTCCTGTAGGCTATCAAGTGTGATCTCCTGCCCGGTCGCTATGCACGGTAGAAGTAAGATGGTCATTAGTGTCCTGTAACAAACGAGCGCTTTTAGGGACTCGCTTGAGACGCGACTTAGCTATCGGGTTACGCTTTTACTTAGTATACAGGGTGTACAATCCAAATGGGTCAGTATGAAGAAGTCAGAAACTATGAGAGATAGCGAAAGGTGTTCTTAGGAACCATGGCGTTAATTTTAGATTTAATAATAATCACATTCAAACTTTTTTCTTAACTTTCATACATAACCGGGAATCGAACCTGGTCAATACTTTTGTAATCGCGTCAAGTATTGGTCCGTAAGTATAAGGACCAAATTTGGCTATGAAATCTTGTGTTAACAAGACTGACAGTAAATTAGACTGAAATGGCCACAATTTAATTAATTTGCAAATTGTAGTGAAAAGAAGTATTCCATTTTCAAATTTCAAATGATTCGGCACGCCCGCTGAACAAATGCGTTCTAATTTTAAATAAATGCTATATGACCCTGTAATGCATAATATCAATACAGATAAGATATGCATAAGTGGTCTCTTCAGATAATTGATGATCGATTCATATTATTCTCTCTACAAAATTGGTTAGTAAATATGGTACCTCTGTCCGATATAATACTCAAGGGTAATCTTTTTTTTTTTTTTTTTTTTTGTTCCCCTCCGCGGGAAGGGCAGGAGGATAAAAATGCCCTGACGCATACTCTGGCGCGATTCCAAAGTTATGTGGGACTCGTCCCGACGCCTACCAGGACCATACCCACTAAAAACCCCCTGTCGGCTCGTGCATTTTTGCCACTCAGCCTTCATCTGAGCGACGGCCAATTGGAGAAAGAGGCCGCGCTAGCGGGGCCCAGAAGGGGTCACCCGCTGGGATTACATAGCACTGAAGGTGCTCAAAGCACTGAAGGTTAATACATAGCACTGAAGGTGCTCAAAATGAAAATCAATAATTAAAACAAAAATTAAAAAATTGCAATATAAAATTGAGTTAATTCGCATTTACGTTAGAATTAGGATTTACATTAGAATTAGAATTTACGTTAGAATTAGAATTTGCGGCCAGAAGGGCCTCGAGATCGCGTGACAGTCTGGTGGATGAGTACGTTTGCGCATTTCTAGGCCTAGCGACTTTGAACTTCGAGTCTAACACAGGAGTAGTATATGAGACAGAATCACGAACTAGAGGATTGGGATGGGTTTTGGAGCGTTTGAAGAACGCTTCAGAGAGTGTTTTGAGATATTGTTGTACTGTAGGCAGTTCAAGATCTCTATGCAAGTCCGCGTTACGCACGTACCACGGTGCGTTTGTGGCCCGGCGGCAAAAGAGGTTTTGAACTACCTGCAGTTTGTGCAGGAGGGAGGGTTTGGCGTGGGCAAAGATTGGCGAGGCATACGTCATGACGGGTCTAACGCAGACCTTGTAAAGTGTACGTTTGTTTCTGAAGGACATTTTACTTTTTCTACCTAACATGCTATTTAGGCGGACTAAATAGTGACGAGCGAGTTTCGAAACTCTTTCGACGTGTGGCTTGAAGGAAAGCGTCGGATCTAATGTGACGCCTAAGTATTTAGTACTGCGCTTCCAGGGGATGGGAATGCCTAACATTCGAACGTGGGGGTCGCCATCGGGACGACGGCGTTTGTGGTCGAAGCGCATCGCAGAACTCTTTTCAGGGTTCACATCGATGCGCCATTTTTGAAACCATACACCAAGGGCGTTTACGGCCTTTTGGAGTCTGGTTACAAGGCGCCGAACACCGTGGCCTTTGGTATAGAGTGCGGTGTCGTCAGCGAAGAGGGCGAGTTCGACGCCTTTCGGCGGGATGGGAATGTCGTTGGTGTACACGGTGTACAGCAAGGGTAATCCGTGATGAGTGCTATTTATACAAAGCTTGATCAAGTTAATTGCAGTACCGTCTTTTACATAATAGGCTTGTTCATATTTTGAAAATGCGTTAATCATGGTCAGATATTTGTTACCTTGAATAGGGAGTAAGTCTAAATGAACAATTGCGAATGGCTTGGTCGGGGGTGGAACAATATGCAATCTTTGATTAATGGGGTTACGGTCATATTTGGTTTGGCCGCATATTTCACGTTCATTAATGAATTTGGTTATGGATTCTTTCATTTTTGGCCAAAAATATCTTTTTCCTATCACTAGGTATGTTTCGGTAACACCACGATGGTTGGGTTTACCCTTGTGATATTTGCGAATTATATCCTGTTGATCTATATACTCTTTTACATTTTCTAATTAATTTTTAGTCATGATAATTTTCATAGACGAATTTTTAAAATGATATTGAATTATGTGTATAATTGTGTACAGAGCCAAAAGAGGTTTTATGAGAATGCCTGTTTTTACTTTGGGGTTGACATATTGTTTTATTGCAGCAATTATGTCACTTTCAAGGTTATTTTAAGTAAGTTTGAAAATCTATTTGAGTCAGTTACTATGGTAAAAAAGATCTGTCGGTTAAACTTATTTTAAGGGTCGTCGGTTATAGGTATCTCAAGGACTGGATTTTCGGCTGAGGTGTGAGCTGTCAGAATGGCGAGTTTGTACTGTTAGGGTATCTGATTCGGCAACAGAAGGTGCCTTTTCTGAAACGTTGACTAGGATGGAACTGACCTCTTCGTTATGTATTTCTATGCGAGATATTGCGTCGGCGTTAAGGTTACGTTTACCTTGCTTATAAATTACTGTAAAATCGTATTCGTTTAATTTTAATTTCCATCGGGTTAAACGGGAATTGGGTTCTTTTAAGTTCATGACGTAAAGGACATAAAGGTTTGTGGTCTGTGATAATTTTGAATTTTCTACCAAAAAGGTAAGTTTTACTAGATTGTTATCAATTTCACGAATTTCTTTGGACGTGAACTATCGATTTATTATAGTTTCATGCGTGACCGCCAAAATCAAAATTGCAGACTGCACCTGAGACAAAATATTTATATTCCTTTAACTATATAATCGGATACCACAGGCTGCTTCGTTGTCTATTTATTAAGTGCCAGAATTTCCGTATCCTTCCTGGCCTCTACAACATTCTTTTTAAGCCCATACTATTTGAGAAATCGATTTTCCTTCGATCGATATCAAAAACGCACTTTGACGAGCAAATCAACGCACACTAATACACACTATGTTTACACCCCACAAAACAGACTCTTTTCCTATTGCTTAACAGTACATGCTGTCAGGTTGAGAAACACATAACCACACTGAATTTGAGTCGCAAAAACATTACTTCTATTACGGAAAAGAATAACCGAACATGACATGTCACAAGTTTAAATTATTTCGTCATGGTATTTTATTAATTATATTTCTTATTCTCATATTTATTATTTATATTGAGTTAATATTTTTTTGAAATATGTAATGCGAGTAGATAATTTAGTACATGTATTATAAAGGATATAATTACTAATTAACTCACTAAAATGCCTATTTTTCACGTTCTCCTGTGACAGATTCGCTGACGATATTCAATGACTTGTGTTTTTCAATTTGTTTACATTCAAAATTAAATTAAATTAAATAATAACCAAAAAGGTTTTTTATACATGATTATTATGAAACTAATTTTTTTAATGACTCAATTAATTTATGCACACTCATTGATTATTTATATGTGTGGCAGTAATGCTATCATGACTCAATAATTTAATCACATATTTATTATTATTTATAAGCAGCAGGTAAGATAGTATCAGTAGGTAGTAAAATGGACATTGCCTTATCCTTGTAACCATTATTTGATGGTCTAGACATCTGTTTGTCAGCGAAGGTTCCATATGTGTGCAGCACAATTATGTTTGACCTAGCGGTGTTTCTTAAAAATATGTTTGGTTATTTTCTATTTAAGAAAAAAAATTCCCTTGGCATAATTTGGTCCCAAAATAATCAGAATTTTCGTTTTGAATACCTAATGATACAACAAAGCAATTACTATCGTAATAATATTAGGTCATTACATTTGAAATTAGCGTTTTGTAAGGTAGGAACATAAATTCAATTAAAAAAAATATAATATATTTATATCAAAGTATGTACCATTGATATCTATGCACTTTTGCCATCTCATAGGTAGTTCATTGATCCCTTTATTAAAAAAACCATTCGGAAGGGAATCAATAAAATCTTTGAAGGCGCCCCAAAGGAGTTGAATTTTTTTCCTTTGAAGTTTTACAAATTCAAAAAAATGGTAATCTGTTGGAGCAAGTTCCTGGGAGTACGCTGGATGTCTTAGACATTCCAATTGAAGCTCCTCTAATTTGGTAGCCGTCTGTTATGCAGTGTGTGGTCTAGCGTTGTCCTGAAGCCGCAGTGGCCTAGAGCGATTGACCAGCCTCGGTTGTTGAACAGCTAGCTTATCCATCATGGTTTGCAGTTGCTGGCAATAGACATCTGCCGTAATCGTCTGGCCAGATTTAAGGAAGCTGCAGTGAACGACACCGGCACTAGTACACCAAACGCTTAGAACTATCTGTTTTTGAATCAAATTTCGCTTGGGGCAACCACTGAAATGAGCGTTTCCGATTATTTTTCAGGTACATTTCATCACAGGTAATGATTCAAATTAAAATCCTTTCATTATTGTGCCGCTCGAGCAATGTAACGCAGCAGTCGACGCGCGTTTGTGGGGTCCCCATTTCTCAAGCTTTTTAACCTTTCCAATTTGCTTCAAGGGGATTAAAACAGTTTTGTCACTAACACCGCAGCCTACAGCTAACTCGGATGTGGTTTGCGATGGATCCTCTTCCACAATAGCCTTCAATTCTTCATTATCAAGTTTGGTCTCCGGCCGTCCACGGGGCTTGTTCTGCAGGTCGACATTTCCAGAACGAAAACGTTGGAACCAAAAACGCAATGTGTTTTCTTTTGAGATACCGCCGCCATACACATAATTAATACTTTGAGCAATTTCTGCAGTACTGGTGCGACGATGGAACTCAAGGGGAACGTGTAAATAACGTTAGTAACGGGATATTTCAAGCTTCTCATTTTGTAAATTAAGTGACGCAAAGAAAATACAGTTTTCGAAACACAAATTAGTAAGTAAGCGTAAGTAGTAAGTATAAATTAGAAATTCTTAACCAAAGAGTAGATAATACAGATTGTAGTGGCCAGTACGACTAAACGCCAATTTCATAAAATATGTAAGGACCTAGTATTATAAATGTGAAAGTTTGTATGTTTGGATGTTTTTTACTCAATAATGCAAAAGCGAATTTGCATGAAACTTGGCAAATGGATAGAATATGACCTGAAAAAAAATATCTATAGGGTACTTTTACCAGAACTTTAATAATTCATGCTTATGCACTATTTCTGTGGAAGCGAGCAACAGCTAGTATAAGCAAAAATTCATAAACAATCATCAATGTTCCGACCAGGGTTTAAACAACAGACCTCAGTTTACAAAAGACGACATTGCAATCTGGATCCTTATCATTACGAGACATTTTCGACGTTAATGTGACATATCTTAACCACTTGAATGAAAATATTGAAATACTCTCCTTATCTAACTCAGGTACCTCGAGTATTCCCTATGCAACGACTCGGGTATCCGCGAGCAGGACACGGCGCGCGTGTTCGGCGCAGTGGCAGGTTCTGCCATCGGACAGCCCATCGCCTTCAACTTCGTCAGGGCTAACCGGCAGAGGCTTAAGGAATAGTAAGTTGAATTTGTTATTTCAACTTTTTGCTTGGTTTTTAGATGAGTAATTCTGTAAAAAAAATTAGGCATATCAAAGACAATATAAGGGCAAGTCCCTTATATATATAGTAGGTACCAAACAAAAAATTATAGTTTCTTCTACATCGATCGGCTTGGTGTTGAACTGATAATTCTTTCTTTTTCGTTAAATCCATTATTTTTCAATTTTTTTTTTCATTTTCATATCACACAGAAACTAAGACAAACATTAACATTGCATACTTCACCTTTAAAGTTTGAAAATTCTTCAAAATATTATTTTTCATGAAAAAATGTTACATATCATGTAACAAGTTTAATTTAAAATCTACATGGTACGTTTTTATTGCCTCTGCTTGTTCTCATATCATATTATTTTCAAAGTGCACATCGCACCTTTCATAGTATGGGAGCCCCTGTATTTTTACTAAATCGCTCATAAAAATTAAACCATTCATAGCAAAACCATGAAACTTGATACAAAGTATCTTCATTAAGCATAAAATATGAACCGCATCAAAAACTTATTCTAGCTCTATTTCAATTACCATAAAAAAACGATTATCAAATCAACCGACATAGTTAAGCCCTTATATCATAAAAAATTATGTACCTTCCGGGACATTATTTAGACTTGAGCCTATATATTCTTAACTGATGGACGTGCCAATTTAGTTAATGTGAAAATAGATCCCTGTATTGATAAACTTTATAAATAAAATTACTATTGGTTTCTTATATTATACCTACCTCATTAAATAAAACACATCAAAAAGTATTTATTGGAGAATGGCTATAAAATATAATTAATAAGGAATCTGTCACTTTATCAAACGCAACAAAAATAACACAAAAACACATTAAAGTATTTTTTACTAAACACTTATCAACAGAATTTAAATCAGTCATTTCTAAATTTACTACTAAGCACTTAGGTATGGCAACATAGAGTATTATAATTCTTGATTTGCAACATTAGTTAAACTATGTTATAAAAACACAACAGTATACTTAATGAACCATAATTTAGATACCTACCTATGGCATAAATAGTTTTAGTCGTGTAAGTATTTCATCATTACCTTATACATCACCATAAATCTACCTAATCAGTCTCGATAAACGTTGCAAATGTTTTAAGAAAACTGAAAAAGTCAAAATTGATAAGACAAAAAATGTCTTTGACTCTGACTCGACGTTCATCAACCTTCAAATGAAAAGCGTGATTTGGTGCTCTTGGACGTTTAGCGTTGTGTTTGGGAACAACTGTAGTCATACAAGAAGCAATAAATATGCACTGGAGATGTAAGTCTTTACTTGCAAAATGCTTTAAAGTGTTCGAGCCTCTGAGTGTTGTCAAAATTCTCTCGACATTTTAATTTACAATTTTCAGAACAGGGAGGTTTAATCGTTCGAGCAGGAATTACTTTATTGGTACGAACGGCAGTATAACTTTCTCCTGTATCCCGAAAACTTTTTACCTATTCTGCTTCTACTTAGTTGGGACAACTAAACGTTTCCTAGTTTTGGTAATGATAATGTTAGACGCAGAATCAATACTTGCTGTCGATGACGTGCTCGAAGAACGGGACCTATTCTGATTCCTATTTATTTAAAATAAAGAATCACCATCACTTATGTCAGCATCACTCTCATCGCTATTCATTGGCAAAATCTGATAAGGTACTATTGGTTTAACAAGTGAAGATGGTGTAGGTTCATTTTGGGACTGGGGTCTTAATATTGAGAGTAAAATATTTTTTCGTAATTTTGCTGCTGATTTGCTGTTGGATCTTCATTATTCTGACAACAAAACGATAGTGATACATAATTTTTTTTAAAAGATTTGTTATGATGAGTATTAAAGTAGAAAATACTCGTATAAATATATTAGAACAATAACAAGTAAAATAACTTAACAGTGTAATAAATGGCAACTGTGATTTGTCGCAGTAACGCACGCTGTAAAGTTGCATTAGTTAGATAAATAGGTACCTACATTTTCACGAAGGGTGAGATTCTGAATGTTTTTGACTTGGCTGGCTATAAAACAAGCATCTTGTTGTTTTATAACTGACGTAGAACTTGCAATCTCTGTCTCGATCTGTAAATTCAATTCAATTTTCAAACATAAAACTTTTAACTTAGTAAGGTAGATAGGTAGAGAAACTTTGACTTTCAGAACGAGCCAAAAGGTTAATAATTTTTTGTGCCTGAGATATCATCTTCCTGTAAAATGAGAACACAGGTACGAAAGTAAGTAGCAAGCAAAGTTATATAACCAGAGATTGGACATTGGGCACACTGCAAATAGACCTATGTCCCAACTGAACTCGGTAATTAATAGCGTTTATGTAATACACAGGATCATTCAGAGATGTGATCTTGGTAGTTCATATCGTTTAAATAATATACAGATTTAATTAGTGATGTCAAAAATAAAATTCATATATTTTCGCAGTATACAGCCTTTTTATGAAATAAACCACTTTTTTATACAACTTTTTCCCAACTCAAAGAACTAACACGAAATGATTCCCTCTATTACGAAGACAAAAATCAGTACTAACTCGTTTTATTTTGTAATAGACCGGCACAAACACAATTGCCTCCCTGCGCGTGCGGCCCTCCATTCTCAGCTACAGAACCGACACTAAATTGTTCCTTGTATCGCGAAAACCGAGACGCGTCACATGGCAATGTGAAAGAGTCACAATTCGTTAGACCTATTGATTTTGTGCCCATATGTTACAAAAACTCAAAATCATAAAATTTGAATTGTGCCCTTTTAGCTTTCCTACTATAATTAGGTTTTGTAATTGGTCCAATGTGTTAAGCATTTTTGACCCCGAAGAATTATTTCGGAGTTTTTCATTTAATGGCTTGTTCAGCACTAGTTCAAGTATTATTCTTTTTATAAACTTATCATCATACATACTTATCATCACATCTTAATTTCATCCGAATAAATAACTTATGATACTATAACTATCGGTATTAATAATGCATGGACTTTTGTTTAAAGTACGATTAAAATTGATAAATTCTATTTACTTTTATAGCATTTTTGCTTTTTGTTGTTTTCTGAGATTTAAAATATATGAAGTTCCAGTATTGAAAATAAATTCACGTTATCAAAAATTTTAAATTTTATTGTTTCATTATAGAGAAAAAAATTACACTTGACAAAAGTCTTTTTTTACTTCATATCGATTACCTATCACTTTCATCGTCAAAGCTCTCGCTTTTGCAAGCAAAAAAAGCTTCTTATATATTTTATTTATTTTTACAGCTCAAAAGGTTCGTGGTAGAATCGTACTCAGAGCTCGGGCGGCCAGTTCAACAAATTTTGGAACGAACAGCGGCGAACGTCCAGTGGATGGAAAGAAACTACCAAAACATAGTGAACTGGTTACTAAAAGTCGATAAACTATCTCCAAATACGATGTTGCGAGAATAAAGTAGTAATATGAAAATAAATAAATATATAGTCACCCTGTGTCTTGAATACATTTTTGCTAGAAGAGATGTTTGATGTTGAGTTATTTAGGATAACAATGTAAAATAACTTATTTAGTTAATATTAAGCTAAAAATATACGGATTTTAAGTTAAACAATAATAAGAAAACGTATCAAATGAAATAAAAGATAGTCTACAAGACATAAGTTAAATTTATTCTTCTCTTAAAAATAGTATCAACGTATTGCATATTGTACTCATAGTCAAATTCTAGTTTAAATTTGAACCAAAGAATAAGTCTTATACGCGATGTATAATACGATTTTTTTTATTGAATAAGGTTGTTTTATTAAATGCAATTAGAATTTTTCTTACTAATTTTACTAAAGATATAATCGCTCGTTTTACTAGGATAGTCAATGAGAAGCGCTTAGCATCATGTATGTTTTATGTTTACCGACTATTTTAGTAGCATATTCGCATCATTTAGTTTTTATATGCGATCCAACAACTATTGTAGTCAAATCTAACATTGTAAGTTATGAATTTTTCAGTTTGTTTGTATTTCTGTTTTTAATTTTTGAACCCATATATATTTCAATAAGATCTGCATTCTCATAAAACGAAGATCGCCGTATCTACGTAAATTAAAATGCATCTACCGGTTATTCATAAACTGTCTTAATGTATTATATGATGTTATTGTTTTGAGTCTTCGGTTTAGAAAGTATTTATTTGTCAACACTAAAAGAGTCGCGTAACTTCAAACTCGGATAAATCCACTCTACCTACATAGGAGATATTAAAAAAAACTGATAATAATCTGAATTTGATGAATTAAGAGGCAATATTTTTTATTAAGGCAACTGCATTGAAAGAATTGGTCACGTTCAACAGATTCAACAATATAACCACACATTCTTTTAAAATTATAATTTTTAGGTTGGATTTACCTTCATTGGATAAAATTGAATGTAATTTATCTATTTTTTGAAAAAACTCTAAGCAGATTTACAGAATTTTGATTAAACAGCTCTGGATTTATCTAGATTTGAAAAATAAGATTATAAGAAGAATAAGGGATGTGGTGATGGTGAAACAACGAAATACTATCGACAGTAAAATTTGTGGTAGCTAACTAAACTACCTAATTTAAGTACCTATACAAAAAATAATACGAACTAAATGCGGATATTTAGTCATATTTATAAAAAAATGAAATTTTTCAATCACTTTAAAATATTAAACAAAATTCAATAATTCTTCTGAATCATCTTCTTCATTTTCTTCTTCGTTCATCGCGCGCCATATCACATTTTCACTGCTAAGCACTTTTTTGTACTAATTTAATTGCGCTAAAGATGCCCATTCTTAAGCAATATTTCTGCTGTTTGGCTGACTCCAAGTGCAGTTTTTCTGGATTAAATTTTTTAACCGTTTGGCGGCGTTTATTGATTGTTTTAGCAACCCCTGTATACAACCCCAGAATAGTAAGACATTAAGATAAGACATAAATCTGACGGCACAGTTATGTATTATGTAAGAATACTATATTCCTTCATAATTATTGCATCAAAATTATTCTGTAACAGTGGAACAACAAAATAATAAATAAATTGATTTATAAATGAAGATTTGCACAACACTAGTGCTAACTCAGGACTTCGGAACGACGCGTAGCAGGTGTACTATACTTACCATATCTTCGCGCTTTCCTCTTTCTTACGACGGATTTCTATATTAGGCCGTTTGCGGTCATTATTTGGTGGCACAATTTTGATGGAATTATCCATTGGAACTCGCTAATTAATAAATAAACATAAAAAGCGACGAACACAATGTTGTTTTAGCAGAGATTACGTCATATGACGGCCATTTTGAGCAAAATTCAATTCGCTGATTGGCTCGGATGGATTTACCGACATTTGAAAAAAATCTGCCTAATGGATCTACCTAATTTTGATAAAATATAAAGTTTTTAACGGTTTATTTCTCCACAACTATGTGGGTTTATGTCCAACTGATAAAATGGTTTGAAAACTTGATTTTTACATTTTCTATTGATACCGAAATCTTATAATTTATCATAATTGGATTTATCCGAGTTTAAAGTTACGCGACACAAAAGAAAATATTAATCCTTAAAACCTAATTCTATCAATTTGTGACGCACGAGTGATGACGAAGTGTACTAATACCTTCTATCAAATACCTCATCTTTACAAATAAAATTACGTAGGTATACTATTGTACCTAACATCAGTATCAGGTATATACTAGGTACTTGTTAGGTACCTACAGCAACGTATTAAACAGTAGTGGAAAGTATCAATTACGAATGATATTTATTAAATCATCAATTTTAAGATATCGGTCGGGTTTGAAAAACTCTGTTTTAGAAAGTCGTGGAAAATTTTGTTTTTCAACATTTATTTTAGTAAAAGAGAATGAGGAGCTTTTCTCGTTTTAGCGTTTAATTAAATGAGACAAATAGCTAGTCATAAACTCTTTCTTTTAACCGACTTCAAAAAACGAGCAGTTTCTCATTTATCATCAGTTAGAAAACATTTGTGACACTTTCCGCAGATTTATAAGTAGATTTTATTATCTCTAAGGAATAAATAAATCATGTAACATTTTTGTCATTAAATCATATCTGAGTAAATATTTTTATAAAATGTAACTTAGGTCGTTTTTATATGAAATACGTACTTGTAGCTAATGATAACTAATGATAATAACTAATTTAAGATTATTATAACTAAGATTATTATTAAATGTCATAATATTCAACGTGTAAATTGTATTTATTTTAATTGAAATAATGATTGAAAATTGTTTCAATAGATATTTAAGCATAAATATCATGTCTTTTTCATTGTCTAGCAGCTGCGATGTAAATTTTAATTGTAGGTAAGTACCCCAATATTGTAAACTACTTAAATAAATGCAAAAAAAATGTTTTTGTTTTCTATCTTGAGCTTACTCTACGTTCAAACAACAATCGTTTCTAAAGTTTCGTACAGCTAAAAGTTTTGCACAATTCGCATTATTTTTTGATTTAATCCATTTAATCTTTTTTATTTTAATGTTGCGAACGTTAGCCGAAGGTTTACCGTATCGCCGACCAAAATATTGCTGACCGGACACATTGTAAATGACTTACTGGAAGTCATAATAATGTAAAAAAAATACACCCAGTTAATATATTGGGCTATGTTTAAACGATTACTCAGTGAAGAGTCGCCATCGTGCTAATAGAAGAAGTTTTAGGTCTTCCTTCAATATGTAGGTACACACAAAAAGTCTGCCGTTCCGTTAAACCAAGTACAGATAAACATGAAAATATTGCTTTTTTTACAGAATTCATTGCCGACAAACAAGCACAATTCCCCAAGTGGTGACTGACATCCATGCCCATGGACATTAGTAAGCTTAAGAGATTTATGTGAAACGTTGTGTATATTATACATAGGTTGGAATTGCCTTTGCTCCTGAACTCACTTGTTGTTTTTTTTCTCTTAAACCGAAAGACTACAACGATATATGCGTGATAATTATAGTTTTAAAAGTAGGAAGCAACGCCCCAGATGATCTATTAACAAAATAAATACCATATTTCCTGTTTCTGACGGAGACCAACAAAAGACATACTCTTGGGATGACTTTCAAATTTGTGATCACGTATTATAGTTATTCATAGAATTCTTTATAAATCCCCATCATAAAACTCCGTCATCGATAAAAAACAATATTTATCGTGATATTATTGGTTATCTTTGATAACGTAAATTACTGTCTATTAAATTGAGTTTAGTAAAATAAGACACATTTTATAAATGTGATAAAATATCACAAACTGTATTTTTCTTTAATGTGCCTAAAATATATTATTGTCAGACGAGGCACGGTCATGGTTGTTTTTACGGAAGTCCAAACTTAAACATAAAAACAATATCTACCTACAAAGATCTTTATTTAATAAACAAGCCCACACGACGATCGGCCTACTTTGAGGGAGCAGTTTATATTCATACTAATTCTAATTTGTATGTTTGTTCGCTTTCATATCTTAAATAAAAAATCTTAAATAGGTTACTGAAAGTGACAGAGACTACCCTTCAACTAAATAAACCTGGGTGTCTAAACAAACAAAGATATGCAAAAGCTGTTTGTCTTAAGCTTTAATAATAATGGGTGCAATAAAGCACTCAGACTCAGCATTATTATCTGAATTTTTTTAAAAATTAACATTGATATAACTTTTCAATTAACGTACAAAACACAGGTTAAAAATTCACAAAAATTCAATATTAGCCTGTAATAACCTGCAGCTGCGCTGGGAATGTGCTGAGCTTGCACATTTTTAAAGATGACACGTGACACTTGTTTTTTCATCCATCCTTTAGACTTTGACTTGCAACGATACAAAATGAAATATGTCACAATAAGACAAAGAATTATCAATATTATAAATGCCATTATTCCGAATCGATTCACTTTTTCATCGACTGATGCGGTATTTGCATCCACTTGAGCTATTACTATTTGTTCGTTTGATTCGGTATTCTTGATATTGCCCATAATTACTAACGTAATTTAATGAAAATACTTGAAAATAATTCGCTTTACGAAGTACAAAGTAAAAGTGTCGTTATCAAATTTATAAATTATCGACTTTACCTAATAAGTAACTAAATTGCTACATTAAGTAAAAACATTAACCTACCTAATTTGTTTATTGGAAACGCAAAGGTTTTTTGATGACTCTGACTACGACTTGTTCGCGGTGGTATCACATTCACGAGCGGAGCGATTTTTTTCAGACGGAACTTGTGTTAAGTCATTATCGTTTTTAGTTTCGAAAAGTAAGTATGTCGGTTTTAAATGATCAACAGAGATATTTCCCTGCCTGTTAAGTAACTTTATTGTATAAAACTTATCTTTTTTCTTAAGTGCGCGATAAGGTCCGCCATAAGTCCATTGTAAGGGCCTTCTTACACAATAAGTTTGTAATAAAAACGTAATCCGATTTTTGTAAGTCAGGGTGTACAAACATTGTTTTAGAATTAGCATGAGGTAAAGGAATAGGTTTTAGTTTACTTATTATACATTATATACATGTCTTAACCTAACGTTTTGCCATAAACCGTTTCGGCTGCACTAAAATCTGTATCAGTATCTGCAGCACTAAAATGCAGTATCTAAGCGTATGGTAGACATAAGACCGAACAGTATCGTTGGTAATTCCTGAACCCATGAAGATGAGACGACGGATAGTCGGGCTGCAAGTGCAACTTTTAGGGATCTGTGCCATCGTTCCAAGGCACCATTACTCTGTGGATGGTAAGGTGTTGTACGCGACCTATGAATACCCATTACTAACAGCAGTGCTGAGAATAATGAACTCTCAAATTGCCTACGTTGATCACTAGTGAGGCGCAACGGACACCCGAAACGAACAATCCATCCATTATATATCGTGTTTGCTACTGTCTCTGCCGTGATATCTTTAATAGGAAAAGCTTCCGGCCATCTTGTGCGTCTATCTATAATAGTAAGGCAGTACTTATAATTATCTTCCATTGTCGGTAAAGTTCCTACTAAATCGACGTGAATATGTTCAAAACGCTCAGAGTTCGAAAAGTTACCTAACTCTGAGTTACTATGTCGATTTACCATCGCGCGTTGACACTGTATACATGTCTTAACCCATAACTCTACATCACGATTCATACCTGGCCAAAAATACCTATCTTGCATTAACCGCCGCGTGGCGCGAATGCCAGGGTGGCTTAAATTATGAACATAATCGAAAGCAATTCGGAAAAAGTTCTCAAGCAAATGCTCGACGAAATTTCGCAAAAAATTGGATTCCCACAAACTTGTGGTTCAGTTATTTTTTAAATATTTATATTACTGTCGGTAGATAACTGTAACAAATAAGAATCTTTTTCTTGTGCTAAGGTTAATTCCTGATAATCGAACAAATAAGGATAGTATACAGTTTTGACGCGAGATAAGGTGTCGGCTACTATATTCTCGCTACAGCTTATATGCTTAGTGTCGGTTGTGAACTTACTAATGGAAGCAAGGTGACGGATACGTCTGGGAAACTACTTACCATTACATGATTTAGTAAAAGCGTATATTAATGGTTTATGATCGCTAAAAATTGTTACTAGCCGACCTTCTATCCGATTTTGAAAGTAAAGAGCTAACAATTCTCTATCGTAAGCTGAATATTTTTGTTCAGTTAATGACATTGCCTTAGAATAGTAACCTAATGGTTGCCAGTTGTTATTCACACGTTGCTGCAAAACTGCAACTATCGCAGAATTCGGCAGCGTCGGCCATGAGCGCAAGTGGTGCGTCCGGCAACGGATGTGACAACATTGCTGGAATGCTACGTCGGCGACGTCGTAAGCATACCCACAATTTTTCTTAATTGTTTTACAGTTTTAGGTTTAGGGAAATTCACTATCGCTTCAATTTTGTCATTTAACGGACGTATACCAAACTCATCCACTTCAAAGCCTAAAAATTATATCTTTTCCTTGCCAAAAGAACACTTTGCCACGTTAACTTTTTCTACACTTTGTTCTAAATGCACCCTATGTGAGTCCATTGAGTCGCTGGCGATTATGACGTCATCTACGAAGCAAAAAACATTATCTAACCCTTGGAGTACTGAATGGTCCATAAATCGTTGGAACGTTTGGGTTGCATTACGCAATCTAATAAAAAAATAAAATGGACATTACATCCAGGCGAGAAAATATAGTTTTACCTCCCAACAAATAGGTAAAGTTATGTATACGCGGAATGGGATACCTGTCCGGCTTAGTAATGGAATTTAACTTACGTTAATCGCCGCACGGTCGCAGATCACCATTCCTTTTTGGAAATACATGCAGGGGGCTGGCCCAAGGACTTTTAGAGCAAATTTCCAACTCCTGCATGAGACAAAATTCCTCCTTTACTTAAGCGTACCTATCCGGACGCATTGGTCTCGCTTTGGCATGACCAGGTGGGCCGGTTGTCTCAATGTGATGGAATGTTGCGTGACAAGGGGTATCCTTATAATTCACTGGCTTGGTTATATCTGGTTATAGCTTGTTTAACAATTCTGAAAATAAATGGTTATCATCGACAGTCTTAATAGATCTATCTTTAAATCATATTTTTTATCAGTTAGACTTTTAGCGCTTAAATCTACAAGTAAATCATGATAACTTAAAAAAATCTGCACCCAATATCGGTTGCTTGACATCAGTAATTATAAATGTCCACCGGTACGGTCTACGCAAATTTAAATTTAAACTTAATGTCCTTAAACCATATGTTTTAAAAACTGAACCATTGGCTGCATAAAGTTCAAAATTAGAGCTTTTATTCACTGAACGTACTATACTTGTAGCAGGAAGCACCGAAACGTTGGCCCCCATATCAATTAAAAAATTAAGTCCAGTACCAGAGTCTCTCACACTTAGACGGGCGGAGGGAGAAATGGCACAGGAATCCGCCTTAAGCTGCGCCGCATCTAGTTTTCCGTTTTATGTTCTTACCAGGCACACGGCTACACTTTACTGCTTTATTGTTATACCGATAGTGATAGTAGCACAACCAGTTAGGATCCTTATGGGATCGTCGGGATGCAGACCTGGATACACTTTGGCGGTTAGACGACAAGGATTCCTGCTGTTCCCACGCCATCTAGGTCGACGCCCAAGCTGGATGACCTCTCGGCAAAGTTCGGCTATCTCATTCACTAGGTCTTTCTCGTAACTGCGACTCGATTCAGCAGGTGAGACTTCTGCAATATCAATTGGACGGGTGGTGTCCATGATCTTGTCTGCAATTGTGGCAATATTATCTAATTCCGCGCTATCAATCACAGCTAACACGGCTCGCACAGCTTGAAGTAGATGACCAGACCACATCATCTTAAGGGTGTCATCAGACAGCTTATTGCGTGCCAGGTCCTTCATTTTACGTAACAGTTGCGAAGACTTCTGCTCACCTAGTTCCATTTCCGATAAGAGCTTCTGGAACTGTCGGTTTTCGGACAGGCTATTCTGTCTTAAACTCGGGGATTCTTAATGAAACCGTAATCGTAGCCAGCGAAACATCTGGGTCTTCTTTTTTTGTATGTAAATTTTGCGACTGTCAGATTGAGCCATATTATCAATAGTGCAAAAAAATTATCACTGTGTTCACTGAATTCATTTTGCGGGATCACCAATTGAGTAAGCCCCGACCTACTACTTTAGGTGCCCAGAACATTAAAACGCGAGGGAAAAAAATATACTATTTATTCACGACAATCGCAACCAAAGGTGCGGAACTTACTAACTAATACATCGATAGAAATGTCGAGTCAGTACAAAATATTATGTAGGAGGCTCAGCCCTTACAATTCAATTTTAAATATAAATAAATTCCCATTTTTAGTATCACAATGGCAATTTTTTATTTGTATAATTAAAATATCCTCATCAGTAACTTCACGCAATTACTTCACGGTGTGTATGAACTTTCTAGGTCGAGCTGTAGTGAGTGTTACATACTGTGACACCAAGATATTTGATCTTTTTGAACCTTACTTTTGTACCACACATACGGTTATAATCTAGCGAGGTGACATTAGAACACATCAGGCACGATAAGGCAGTTGCCCCACCGGCAACGATGAACGAGTAGCGAGTAAAACTAGAATGTAGAAATGGGTTGGCGAGCCGCAGGGAGCGAGTGCCTAGTTCCGATAGTGGTGTAGCTCGGCTATAAGCGAGTGGGCGAGTGAGACGAGCAATTACTCGCATCACTCGCTTGCGGCGGCCAAGCGTACAGCCCTGCACTAACCTGCACACGCGATACACGTGTTCGCAAAGAAAAAAGAAGTTTTTTCAAGTAAAAATGGATGAGTTTTTTATTGCATGTGTCCGACAATATCCGTGTCTTTATTTTTTTAATGTCATATTCTATTAAACTATGCAAATATTCAAACGCATGTTTTGTCATTCTAAAATACGAGCGAAAGTGATCATTTGTTAATTCGTAAAATAGTTTGAACTCACTGTTCATACATATTCTTCTTTTTCTACTCCTTATTTTGTTCCGTTTTTTCAAAATTGCCGCTGCCACTACACAAAGCCTATCATATAATACATCATCATCGTCACCTGAACTAGATAACAATGTTCGGATTCGCACTGTAGAGAAATGACCGCTGGTTGCTCCCTCAGCGTGAGTTCTGCTGATCGATTATCGCTGAGCGAGTGTTATCTTTCATAGCTCTTGTCGCTCAGCGTCAAACTATTGAAGCGAGTCCTTGCTGGTAGTGTCAACAGTCAGCGATCAACTATTTGAATATGCATCTCTTTTGCTTAAACGGAATGTATATTTTTGTACGTTTCTTGAGCGAAAAAATAGCAGATAGTTAGTCGTTTTCTCGCCGGCGGTGGGACAACTGCCTTACTCATAGGTTTTTGCGTCTTGCTTGGTTGCTGGAGATTGGGAAACCTGTTGTGAAAGCATAGGAAGCTTGATTTTTGTGTGTTCAGAGTCAGAAGATTCTCTATTTAGCCATTGTGATATCTTGGATTCACTATATTACTCTGGCATCCAAACCGCAGCCAGCTGAGTAAAGAGCGGTTGATGAAAGCCGTCAGAACGGCGTACAATACAAAAATCTGCCAGGATGTAAAGAATTGTATTTTGAAATGCGCATGGAATACTCTTTTTAAACAATCTTGATAAAAGAAAAATATAAATAGCGAATATTCATGGAATTTTGGAGTAAAAATGAGCTTCAAGTGAAGAAAACAAGGTGATCTTTAACCAAGGCAATGCGCCGTATCAAGATACGATAACGATGGCCAAACGAAACGAATTGGGCTTGAATTACTTCCCAATCCACCTTATTCTTCAGTTTGTAAACCTAAAAATGCAGGGCAAGAGTTTTGACTCAAAAGGTAAAATGATTGCGGCAACGTTTTATGCTTTTATTTTAACGTATGATTTTATGCCTATTACGACCAGGAAAAGGCTTGTTAATTAAGACACGATAACATGTTGAATGACAATTTATTTGTTAAAATAATGAGCTTATATACTAGATATGCCGAAATACATATAGAAATACAGAAATATTTAATCATTTTATGATCTTACTTTTATCACGTTTCTTCCTAATTAGATAAACTGATTCTCTGTAAGTCACGTCTGGGGACGCCACACTGATTGTGAGAGTGGGGACTGAGTTCCGCCCTGGTTCGTGCTGATTTGTAGTTTTCCTGATACTGCCGTTGCTTGATCTGGATTTCCCAGGCACGTGGTTGATATTTATATGCCTTTTCTTTGAATCACCTATGATATTGACACAGAGCTTGATGACGATACCTTGATGCACTTCTTGACCTTGATCTTGAACGGAATTTGCTGCGTCGATACTTTTCGTTTTCGTCGCGTAGTGCAGCGATTTCATTTTTCATCTGTGTCACATGATTTGTAAGGCTAGTGACCTCGTTAACTTCATTACTTGCAGAATTGGTCTTTGAGTTTTCAAATATTATGTCTGCCATCTCACTCATATTTTTTTGTGTTGCGTTTTCTGAAACTGTGAGGATGGATGTTATTGTATTCGGGAGTTGGCTTAGCCATAACGACCGGATTGTGTCGTCGTTAGTAATGCCTTCTCCTAGATACTTCATTTGACGCAGCAACTGAGATGGTTTCTTGTCACCTAGTTCGATTTCGTAGAATAAGCGTTGAAACTTCTTTTGCTTTGATTCTTCGTAACAAGAAATGAGGCGGTCTTTAACTGTTTTATATTTGTTCTCTTCCGGAGGGTTAACGATGATGTCACTGACTTCGTGTATTTCATCCTTCGATAAATTTGCGATTACAAGATTATATTTGTAGTCATCTCCTTGTTTCTGGGCAGCGACTATAGCTTCAAACTGGGTAAACCATAATTTTGGTTGGTCTTGCCAGAAGCGTGGCATACGTTCCGATATGCTTATGGCGGCAACTTCAGGTTCCGATGTAACAGCTTTGACTGGAGCACGTAGAGCCATTTTCCTGTGTTTCGGTCGGGTCCTCAAATCTTGCTTCCGATGCGTGACTGGCGTCGAGGTCACCAGTTATTACGACCAGGAAAAGGCTTGTAAATTAAGACACGGTTACATGTTGAGTGACAATTTATTTGTTAAAATAATGAGCTTATATACTAGATATAAACGTGTGAAATACAGAAATATTTAATCATTTCATAATCTTACTTTTATTACGTTTGTTCCTAATTAGATTAACTGATTCTGTGTAAGTCACGTCTGGGGACGCCACAATACCTGTTGTGGGTTGGAAGATTTAACATACTTTCGAAAAAATCTGAAATTTTGCGTTTTGCCCACAGTGTTTTCATTCACCATTAGAGCAGTCGGCTTATTATTATACTTAAGTTTTAACAACTAATGCGCTACCGACACACGGTATGCTTTTCATACTTTGCTATGTTTATAAAGAAGAGACAAGCTAGATTTACAAAGTCATCTTATTTTGTTTTTATTAGTTTATGTGTTTTAAGAATATTAAGTGTACTACAATCCTAATACAAATAAAAACTACTATGTTTTCGATAGTGTTATGAATGTGATACATGAATGAATGAGATGAATGAATGGATGACCGGCGAATGAGCGGCGTCTCAATCGCAAGTCATCGCGCGCGCGAAGGCAGTTGAATATACGCAGCTACAAAGTACACTCGCACTCGTTTTATTTCAACAACTAACATTGGCGACGAGGCGAACTTGACGTGTGGAAAAGATCCATCTCAATAATGGCGAAGATTTCAGTTGGAGCATTATCAGTTTTCAACCATGAAAATCAAGACTGGTCTATATATAGAGAAAGACTGGAACAATGGTTCATTGCAAATGAAATTGACTCGGACACTAAGTGCAGTAAACGTCGTGCAGTGTTACTAAGTGGCTTGGCGGAACCTACATACAAGTTAGTGAGAGACCTAGCATTACCTCACAAACTTGGTACATTGGATTACGAAGAAATTATAAAGCTGTTGGACGGCCATTTTGAAGTAACCAAATGTGGGTTTGCAGAGCGGCACAAATTCTACACTTCAACTCAGCTTCCCTCAGAAAACCTATCGTCACCGGCTCGGCCGTTACGATAATTCCAAATAAAATATATAAAGAGTATTTTCACGATTATAAGTTACAGCCAAGTGACACAATCTTACAGAGTTGTAATGGCAGCAACATTGTAACTCTGGGCACTCTCGACCTGCCGTTTGCTTATCGTGGTAAAACAAAAACAATAGTAGTTTATGTTGTAAAGAGTTGTGGCCCGCCTTTATTAGGAAGGGACTTCTCAGCGAAGTTTAACTTGCAAATTACGTGTGTAAACCGATGTACGAATTTTTAAGATGAAGTATCGAATAAATTCCCAAAACTATTTTCAGGAGAATTAGGATGTTACACGGGTCCGGAAGTGAGCTTAAATTTGAAACCTAATTCAAAACCGATATTTTTTAAAGCCAGAATAGTGCCATTCGCCCTACGCGATGCTGTCGAACGCGAGCTGGATAGGTTAATTAAAGTAGGTATCTTAGTGCCCGTTAGAACTTCGAAATACGCCAGTCCAATAGTCCCAGTTCTTAAAAACAACGGCGACATACGTATATGCGCGGATTACTCGGTTTCCTTGAATAAGCAACTACTTTGCCGCGAATCGAGGAGCTGTTCGCTAAATTGCACGGAGGTCAATTATTCTCGAAATTAGACTTATCACAAGCGTATATGCAGCTGAAAATATGTAAGGAATCCCAAAACCTAACATGCATTAATACCCATAAGGGTTTATTTAATTTTACAAGGCTAGTTTTTGGTTTAGCAAGTTCCGCGGCAATTTTTCAAAGAACGCTCGAGCAAATTTTGGCGGGAATCGACAGGGTTTTGGTATTTCAAGATGATATATTAATCACAGGCATCAATGACAAAGAACACCTTCAAAACCTACATGAAGTATTTCGCAGGCTACAAAAGGCCGGCCTGGTTTTACAAAGAAATAAATGTACCTTATTTCAAAACTCTGTGTCGTACTTAGGTTTCACGATAGATCGTGACGGCCTACATAAATGCCAAGAAAAGGTTAATGCAATAATTAACGCAAAAACGCCGGCGAATCCATCCGAGTTAAAGTCATTCTTAGGTATGGTCAATTATTTTCGACATTTCATAAAAAAATGCTTCCAGTATTTTAAATCCACTCCACAAACTATTGCAAAAAGGTATTGAACGGAACTGGGGCGTCAAACAAGAGTTAGCTGTAACAAAAATAAAAAATGATTTAGTGTCAGATGTTACACTAGCGCATTACAACCCGCAGGCAAAAATAATTTTAACGGTCGATGCTAGCCCCAGCGGACTCGGTGCGATATTATCGCAAGTGGGTAGTGATGACGTCAAACGACCGATATCATACGCATCTCGCTCACTCACTAAGGCGGAACATAGCTATAGTCAAATTCAAAAAGAAGCGACAACGATCATTTTTGGTGTTAGAAAATTCCATCAATATTTGTACGGCTGCGTTGACCCTTTCACACTACGAACCGATCACAAACCATTATTATCAATTTTTAATCCTGACAAAGGCATACCAGAAATAACGGCCAATCGCCTACAGCGTTACGCAATATTTTTATTTTCGTATAATTTTAAAATAGAATATGTTAGTAGTGTGAACAATGCAGCCGATTATTTGAGTCGCTCGGTACCGCAAGACAAAATGTGCAACGGCGGACGCCAAATACCTATAGATAAGGCATCATATGTCAATTTTATTTACAATGAGAGCCAACCGGTTTTAACAATGGACGAGTTGAGTAGAGAAACACAGTTGGATTCGGAACTCGCAGCAGTGTGTAAAAATGTTAAGTTAGGGTGGCCTAGGTACATTTCGAATAACGTTATCAAACCGTATTTTATGTGTCGCAATGAGCTAGCTTTGGAAAAATCGTGCTTAGTACGTGGATACAAACTCGTAGTACCTTCGAAACTCAGATCAAAAGTGTTGAGGGAGCTACATATTATAGGACACCTAGGTACTAATAAAATGAAGGCTGAAGCCCGTAGTAGGTTCTGGTGGCCCGGCCTGTCCGCCGACATAGATAGGTACGTCGCGGCATGCGACGTGTGCGCGGCGCTGCGGCCGACCCCACCCCGCGCGCCCCTCACATCCTGTCCCTTCCCGCCGGAGCCCTGGTACAGAGTACATGTAGACTTCTTAGGACCTATACACGGTAAAACATTTTTAATCATTGTAGATGCGTACTCTAAATAGTGCACAAGATGCACTCTAACCGCGGTAGGCGCTTTCCGTTAGCTTTAGTTATCTTGTCGAATACTCCCAACTCAAGGGAGATCTTTAGAGAGGCTCGCACAATTTGCGGACTCTCAAATATCTCTGTTGAGCGTCCCAACCCCCGCGGTCACCCTGGGCAGTGCCACCGCTGCCAGCTCTACGGCCACGCAGCGGCTAACTGCTCAGCTCCCCCCAGGTGCGTTAAGTGCCTGGATCCACATTTTACGAAGGAGTGCACTCGCACTCCCGAATCCACTTCCCCCCCTGCCTGTGTGCTGTGCGGCCAGTCTGGTCACACAGCTAACTACAGGGGCTGCCCACGTGCTCCGCGTTCCACCGCCAAGAGGGTCGCGCCTAAACCGGCGCCGCCGCTCACTCACGCTAACTTCCCGCCGCTGCGCAACCGGGATCCCCCGGAAGCAAAGCCCGCTCAGCCGACGCCTACTCCGGCTCTGTCTTGGAGGCAGCGTCCGGCCGTTCCGCCTGCACCTTCCCGACCCATCCCAGCTCCCGTAGCTTCCGTAGGGCCGCGTCCTCCGTCATCCGCACCTCAGTCGTCGTTGGCTGAGGACATGAAGACCGTGTTCGACGTTATTCAAAACGTCGATATTAACGAAATTTCTGTGCTCGCACGCAAACTGCGAGCCGCCCGCTCTCCTCAAGAGCGTTTATTTGCTTTAGCCGAGCATCACTCGCTCCTAAGTTCATTGTAAATTCTCTTATATTTGTATAAATTCGTAAATAATAAATTATAATGTCTAGACCCGCGAATCCCGCGTCCAGTCGTTTTAAACCCAAGGGCTTATCCCTAGTATCTTTTAACGCTCGTAGCCTTAACACCAACCTTCCCGAAATTAAACTGTTCCTTCAGAACAAAGAACCTGACTTATTCCTTCTCCAGGAGACATGGCTTACTCCAAACCGCTCCAGGGAATTCGCTATACCTAAGTATGCGTTTATTCGTAACGATAGGCCCAACTCCGACGGTTTCGGCGGCACCGCTATATATTACAAAAGAGGCTTCCACTGCTGTCCTCTCCCTACTCCTCCTCTCCTCAACATGGAAGCCACTGTATGTAGATTGGCTATGACTGGTCATCCGACCATCATCATAGCTTCAATCTACATACCTAGTGGTACCAGACCAATCCGCAGCGACTTTGAGGCCATTCTCGCCCTCGGCCATTCAGTCATTATGTTCGGAGACTTTAACTCCAAACATACTGACTGGACGTGCCTATCGACTAACACCAGCGGTATCGTTCTCCTCGACATCACTAACTCCCTTGACCTAGACGTCATATCCCCCATCACTCCCACTCACTATCCCAACAACCCGTCCTACTCTCCTGACATCCTCGACTTTGCAATTATCAAGCGAATCAATCTTGATCTAAGGTCTATCGAACCGCTCGATGACCTAGGCTCCGACCATCGCCCCGTTTCCCTCGTGCTAGGACCGCCAAACGATAACGTCTCATCTCCTAAGACCTTTACCAACTGGAAAGGTTTTAAAAATACGTTAGTTTCAGCCTTAGAGGCTCCGAACTCTCCACTCGCGATCTCTCCCGAACAATTAGATAGCCCGGATAAAATCGATTCATTAGTAAATTCTCTCACTGATGCTATCAACTCAGCCATCAGTGACAACGAAAAGGTTGCTAAGCAAGGCAAACCCACGCTTCCCTTAGCCGTTAGCAATCTTATTAAAGCTAAAAACGCGGCTCTCCGGAGAGCCAAGAAATATCCCACGCCCGCCTATAGAACAGCTGCGAATCAGCTTCAACGTAAAGTTAGGTCTTGCCTCGCGGAACTCCGAGACGCTCAGATGAACGATCTCATGGCGAATATCTCTCCGTCCCACCAAGCGTACTATAGCATGGCCCGAGCCTTACGCGTAGACACCGTCTCTCACGTTCCTCCTCTCACTCGTCCCGATGGCACTACTGCCTTTGAAGTCGAAGAGAAAGCCGAATGCTTCGCCGACAGCATTGCCGCACAATGCTCGCCCAGCACGCAACCTGCTGATCCCTCACACATCCAGGCGGTGGAGGACGAAGTCCTTCAAAGAGACTCTCTTCCCATCACCGCCGACCCTGTCACAGTCTCTAATGACGAAATCTTGCTTCTCATTAGAAATCAAAAGTCCAAAAAGGCTCCGGGTGCGGATGGAATTTCCAACCACGCACTTAAGCACCTACCTCAACAGATGCTTACCTTGTTAGCTATCATTTTCAATGCCTGCTTCGACCATAGCTACTTTCCAAAAGCTTGGAAAGAAGCGACAGTCATAGGCATTCCCAAGCCGGGCAAACCTCTGAACGTCCCGGCTAATCACAGACCCATCAGCCTCCTCAAGGCAATGTCTAAACTTCTCGAGAGAGTCATACTCTCTCGAATGCGGAACCATCTGTTTCCAACGGATGGCGATCCTCTCATTATTCCTCATCAGTTCGGCTTTCGCGCTAAACACTCCTGCCCTCAGCAAGTCCACCGAATCGTCGAGTATATACTTGACGGTTTCTATCCGCGTCGTTATAAAACAGTCGCGGTTTTCTTTGACGTAGCCAAGGCTTTCGATAAAGTCTGGCACAGCGGTCTCGTTTATAAACTCTACAAGATAGGCTTACCGGATCGCCTAGTCAGGTTAATAGCGTCGTTTCTCAAAGACCGTACGTTTCGATTTAAACACGAAGGCACGCTTTCTGCACCTCGTCCCATAAAGGCTGGAGTCCCTCAAGGCTCAGTCCTCGCCCCTCTGCTGTACACCGTGTACACCAACGACATTCCCATCCCGCCGAAAGGCGTCGAACTCGCCCTCTTTGCTGACGACACCGCACTCTATACCAAAGGCCACAAAAGGCCGTAAACGCCCTTGGTGTATGGTTTCAAAAATGGCGCATCGATGTGAACCCTGAAAAGAGTTCTGCGATGCGCTTCGACCACAAACGCCGTCGTCCCGATGGCGATCCCCACGTTCGAATGTTAGGCATTCCCATCCCCTGGAAGCGCAGTACTAAATACTTAGGCAACACATTAGATCCGACGCTTTCTTTCAAGCCACACGTCGAAAGAGTTTCGAAACTCGCTCGTCACTATTTAGTCCGCCTAAATAGCATGTTAGGTAGAAAAAGTAAAATGTCTTTCAGAAACAAACGTACACTTTACAAGGTCTGCGTTAGACCCGTCATGACGTATGCCTCGCCAATCTTTGCCCACGCCAAACCCTCCCTCCTGCACAAACTGCAGGTAGTTCAAAACCTCTTTTGCCGCCGGGCCACAGGCGCACCGTGGTACGTGCGTAACGCGGACTTGCATAGAGATCTTGAACTGCCTACAGTGCAACAACATCTCAAAACACTCTCTGAAGCGTTTTTCAAACGCTCCGAAACCCATCCCAATCCTCTAGTTCGTGATTCGGTCTCATATGCTGCTCCTGTGTTAGACTCGAAGTTCAAAGTCGCTAGGCCTAGAAATGCGCAAGCGTACTCATCCACCAGACTGTCACGCGATCTCGAGGCCCTTCTGGCCGCAAATTCTAATTCTAACGTAAATTCTAATTCTAACGTAAATCCTAATTCTAACGTAAATGCGAATTAACTCAATTTTATTTTGCAATTTTTTAATTTTTGTTTTAATTATTGATTTTCATTTTGAGCACCTTCAGTGCTATGTATTCACCTTCAGTGCTTTGAGCACCTTCAGTGCTATGTAATCCCAGCGGGTGACCCCTTCTGGGCCCCGCTAGCGCGGCCTCTTTCTCCAATTGGCCGTCGCTCAGATGAAGGCTGAGTGGCAAAAATGCACGAGCCGACAGGGGGTTTTTAGTGGGTATGGTCCTGGTAGGCGTCGGGACGAGTCCCACATAACTTTGGAATCGCGCCAGAGTATGCGTCATTGCATTTTTATCCTCCTGCCCTTCCCGCGGAGGGGAACAAAAAAAAATACTCTTAAAGGTTGGAATGCTTTGATGTCTCCACGGGCTACGGAAGTAAGGTAGTAATAAATAAATTATGCGAAACAATGAGTAGGTTCGGTTTGATTAAAATTGTTTGCTCAGATAACGGCACATCTTTTGTATCGCATGATTTTGAATTGTTTTGCAAAAACAATGGCATTGAACACGTGGCCACGCCTACATACAACCCTTGTAGCAACGGGCAGGCCGAGATTTCCGTAAAAATTGTAAAAAGGGCCATAAAGTCATTTATTTTGTCTGGAATTAACCTAAAAGACTTAAATAATAAGTTGAGCGAATTCTTATTTTATTATAGAAATTCCGAGCATAGCACAATCGGAAAATCTCCTGCAGAGGTTCTATTCGGGCGAAAATTACGAAATCGATTAGACTTATTGAAAACCCGCCAACCAGCTTCTCGCGACCCTGACCTTGATGAAGTTGTAAAAGATAAACAGTGTTCACAGTCTAAATTTTACAAAGGCAGAAGAGTGGCAAGCTTTAACAAATACGAATTAGTACTAGTTAAAATGTACAAAAATCAAAAAACTATGTGGTGTAAAGGTTACTTAATAGACATTTTAGGGAAGTGTATATATCTGGTAAAATTGTTAAATGAAGATAAAACTATTTTAAAAAGACACGTTAATCAACTGTGGAAACTTGTGGGGGAGGAAGTGGAACATGACCCCGGTGACAACGCGAGCAGAAAGAATGTAATCGGATTACCCATAGAAATGCCACCTATAGTCGTGGGTGACGCGGCGCAGACCATCAATGGAGCACCTACTCAAGGCTCGCCGAGAGGGGCCTGCAGCATCAGCAGTCAGACGACCTGGGGAGCTCGGAACCTTCACCGCCGCCAGCACCAAGAAGAGCCCTTCGCTATATTTTTATTTATGAGGATTAATGTTTAACTATGGGCGAAGGGATGTTATGAATGTGATACATGAATGAATGAGATGAATGAATGGATGACCGGCGAATGAGCTGCGTCTCAATCGCAAGTCATCGCGCGCGCGAAGGCAGTTGAATATACGCAGCTACAAAGTACACTCGCACTCGTTTTATTTCAACAACTAACAGATAGTAAGAGTATAAGAACCATAATAAGAATATATGGAAATCATAATGCCAGTTTTATTAAAGAGAATGCGATCCCGACCAATAATAATAATAATAATAAATATTTATTTGTTGTTCACATACAAGGTACATAATAAGGCATCTATTTACATTAACAATTTTGTCATGTACTAGTGAAGACTGGTGCCTGAGATTTGCTGAAGCATGTATTTCAGAAGCACCAGTGGCGCACTGGTACTTCTGAAATACTTAAGTTGTACTTCCCAAATGCTATAAAATAAGGGATCACAGTATAAAAATAATGGTTTACAATTTTAAAAACTGTGTAAAGGTGTAACTACAATTTAAGACATTTTGAGATTATATATATTATGGGAATATTACAACTAACCATCAGGTATATGTGTATGTGTTTGGTAAAGAGAGAGGGAGTGATATTCTGTATACTGGTGTGTGAGTGTGTGTGCTAGAGAGTATGTGTGTATGTAAAGGGTTTTTCAGCAAGAACTTTGTTTTTGAATATGGTCACACCGGAACCACATGACAGTTTTGATCATTAGGTTTTGACATATTCGTAGTAGAAGCTTGGGAAATTATTACAGTGAATTCAAATTCACTCAAAAAACGCATTACAATAATAAAAATTCACTATGAAAATGGTGGATCTGTAAAAGTTACATTTCGTAAAATTTACGGGTAGCCGAGAGCCAGGTAGTGTCTATGTCATATCCATACTGCGCGATAGTAAATACTTCAGACCAGGTATGAGCTGAGAAGATCAAAGCTGTATCGTCCGCAAAAGATAAGACAGTGCCATTTGGAACACTAAAGTCACAGAGCTTATTTATAAAGATGAGGAATAATGTAGGCCCGAGGACACTACCCTGTGGGACACCGTAATATATTGAAAGGTAAACGCAGCAGATACCATCAATAGTGACACTTTGTTCTCTGTTAGTGAGGTAACTGTAAAATAGTGAAAGTTGTTTGTTTCTTATTCCCAGGCAGTACAGTGTGTTGATAAGAATGGGCATCGAAAGCAAGTCGATTTGGTGAGATCAAGGTAAAATGCCAAGCATTTCTTCCCCTTATCCATTTTGCCTATAACATAACAGAGCTGAAAGAACAGAGATAGGTCGGTAGTTTGCTGGTTCATCTTTATTTCCTGCTTTGAAAATCAGATGTCCTAGTTACTAGAGCCTTTTTAAAGACGATGGGCAAAATACCCTGACTTATGCTCAAATTGTAGACATACTTAAGCGGCGAATGAGGATTCTTTTGTGAGTTTTTAAGAAGATTTACGATATTCCATCCCAGACAAAGGCACAGTCACTTTTTAGGGACAATTGGGTACGTTTCACTTCTATTTCATCCGTCTCCAAAAGTACGCATGAGTTGGGTGATATACAGTGTGTATAGCTGTCAAAACTGGGGTTGGTTGGTGAGTTAGGGTATATAGCTACGGCGAGCGATATACCAGTGTTAACAAAAACGTCGTTTTCATGCTTCACTGAATCGGAGGGAGTTTAATTTTTGTCACAGATGTTTCACGTTGTAACCAGTTCTTTTAATTTATTTTTATTGTAATCTGTTTTAAATTTTATGATCAAAAAGGAACAAAATTTTCTGTAGCGTTTGCACGTTTCTTTTAATGTAGTGTTATCGGGGTGTTGTTTTAAAGATTTATGCATTTTATCTCTATTTCTGATACACCTTATCACCTGGTGTCATCCAGGACTTAAGAAACCTCTTGATATTGACGGGAAATACCTTTAGTTTTTGAATTAACATTTATTAAATTTGTATGGACTTTAAAAAGAAATTAGCGGCAGTGTCTGGATCAGATAACTCACATAAGGGCTTAAAATCAAACTCCTTCAATGCAATTTTTATGGAATTGTTATCTAATATTATACGTCGTTTTACGGGGAGTGAAAGTTTGTTTGTTTTAAGGGACAAAATTGTGGCTTCGTGATCAGTGTCCTGAACTTCACGACACAAAAAACTAGCACTTGGCCTGATTAAATCATATATTTCTAATAGAAAACAGAAGTTTGCAATAAATGGAGAAAAATTATCAGGGTCGACAGTGACAATGGGTGTGCCTCAGGGCTTAGTTCTTGGTCCTTTCCTGATCTGCCATCAGCACTCACTTCCCTCTAATATGGTTGAGGAGGGCGATGGTAGGATCCCTTGTTAACTCTTGAACGGGTGCCGTTTGAGGGTGTTCATTGTTTGGATACTTGGGGACTTGCCGAGCGAATATATGCAGATAAGAATAATTTTGTATAGACGTAAAAAGAGACTGTACATTTATTTTGAAAAAAAAAAATTGCTGTGTGTTCTTTGCTAGTTCTTCTTCACAAAAGTTTTTCCGATCTGGTGGTAAAGTCATGTTTTATTTGAAGTCAATAAGAACAAATAATTGTCAATGTTGAGAAATAAATATTTGAACTTGAATTTGAATTTTGTGACTGAGGTCTGAACAACAAAGGTAAGAGTTTGTACTTTTAAGGAGTACATGATCGAAGCACGCTAGACTAGTCTAGACTAGTCCGTGGATAGCAGTACAGTCCAGGTACACATCAGCACAGGGGTTATTTGCTTGAGGTAATAAGTCTATGTTTATATCGCCACAAGTGCAATAGTTTTAAATGATTTTAATTGTAATAATAAGGTATTTAATGAATAAATAAAATTACCTGCATTACGTAATTTCCGTATTTTATTTATTTCCGTATTATAAAGGTGCACTAACCTTTATAAGGAGTTAGCTAGCACCATTTATTTGCTGCTCCTCTATCTTTATGTAATAATACTTCGGATGTTTTGTATAATTATTAAAAAAAAAAATTAAATGTAAGCATCACTGCAGTTCTGTAAAACAGTTTTCAGGATCAATTATCTTACATTCAGATACAAAAACTTCGTGAGTTATATTCATTAAGTCGTTAGTATTATTATTTGACGACCGAGTGGTGTAGTGGTAAGTAGCCTAGCCTAATTCGCCGAAGGTCCCAGGTTCGAGCCCTGGCCGGAGCATTCATTTGTGTAATGAACACAGATGTTTGTTCTCGGGTCATGGTTGTTTGTATTTATATATGTATGTTTAATCTGGGTTCCCCCCCGTTCGCTGTAGGGTCATCCTTAACACAAGCTCTGCTTACTTTGGGGCCATACAGTTAGTGTGTTTGTCTGGGGATTTATTTATATATTTAGTATAAAATAGCCATTTCTTTAGGGAGTAAGTTTGGGCGTATAACGTGTTGTAACATAACTTAACATAGTTAACCATAAGGATAACATAATACTAGCTAATGCATCCCTAATATAATATTAATGAGCAAAGTTGTAAAATAAAAAATTGTCATAAGAACAGCTACGTTAATAAATAATTGATCGTGCGAGCAGATTGCAAAAGGTTGTCAAAACGTGTTCAGGAATAATTATTCTTATGCTTATGAAATAAAATAGTCATTAGAGTGTAGGTTTTAATACATTTCTGTTGTTTTGTTATTGAGTGTAGTATTGAAAATGGGTAAATTAAAAAATAATAATAATTTAAAAGTATAATTAATGATATTTATAATTAAAAGTGCATAAAGAAGCTGTATGTTGCAATAAGTATGTGCTTGCAATTTTGTGCTATTTAGTGCTGGATGATATGCTTCATAATAATTAACAAAGTTATAAGTAATACAAGATGATTTAAAAGGAATAGTAAGAATGCAATACTTAGTCACTAATTATTTTTTAATTGTTCTACTTGTTTTTTGTCACACAATGTAATAATTTTTGTTCCGTCATGTTAACAGAAAAGGATCCTTCCGCTTTTAGTCCAGCATTATTTCACAACTCCAGTTTTCTGTAGCTCACGTCCGAGAAAATACAACCTACGAGCTTGTTGGGTGAGGTATTCCGTAACGTAGACTGGCTGTGACAAGTTATTGAGCCCAATGGTAGTAGAATTAAGTTAATGAGCATTATTTTTTGTATCGTAGCCTTTCACTGCTTTCAAAAATCTCATTTTTGTAGGTGCAGTATTAAAGGTCACGAGCACGGGCCCTGCTCCTTTTTTTGCCGGCAGACGGCGTGCGTTGTGTACATACAGTGGCGGCTAAGTCAGCTGAAACAGATTTGGCAATCGTATACACAATTTTTTGAAGGTTTTCCTGCGGGTCACGGGAATATAACATATTTCCAGGAGGTTTAGGCAGGACTGGCGTTGTATATTTTATGTGGCTTTTTCGAGCTGAAAAATTCGTTGACCTTGTTCGGCGGTTTTCTTGCTTAAGGCCATTACCTGGTTATTAGAGTACTCATATTGACTGTGGAGTCACTTTATAATTCTTTTGTATGTCAGTTAAACAAGCCGATCTGGTCTAGTTCCGTGTTCCATTGTGTTATGAGTTGGAGGAATTCGTTTTTTAAAGACTGAAATTTCGCATCAAAGTTGATGTTACATTCGCGCATTAATTTTCATTTTTGCGAACGTTGTGTAACATTCTTTTGGTCTTTGTCTTCATTGATTGTTGATAAGGATGGTTCAGAGCTGTGATGTGGTGGAGTTTTATACATTTTGGTATTCTTGCGTAGGCCTATTGGTTTCGATAGGAGAAGTGTCATGTACCGTAAGTAAAGCAGCTATCTCACGATGAGTGATGCCTACCAAAGATACATTCCGGCGCAGATTGGTATTTTGGACGAATAAGTGCTCAGCAGGAAAAGAGAAACACTGAATAATCCGTTAACTTAGATAGTACTTCTTTTCGCACTTTATCCACAAATTTTTCCTGTTCACTGTAATCCTTAATAGTTCAAAATTAGAGTTTAGGGTTGAAAGTGATTTATTAAAATAATATAAAAATTTGCACAGAGAGCATCCCATTAGACATCGTTGAGCATCTCATTAGACAATATACAACGTTGATAAAAGCGAGAGGCATTAAATGAAACCACATATTTTGTGTATCATTATCAGGCTACACAACAAAAATCAGATCAATGTAAGCAACAGTTTAGTCACAGGAATGTTTTTTAGTTTTTACTTAGTTTCATTTAAACACTCTGTACCTTCCCGATCACCTGATCGTAAGTTTGTACTATAGGCATACGTAGTTATCTAAACGACAAAATTCACGCGAGCGATGCGACGTTGCCAGTTGGCATCGTAAGTTTGCAGTACAAACAAAAGTACAGATCACGGTTATCTCACTCTAATGTAATAAGCGTAACAGAAATAGAAATAGATCAGTATGTTGCTATGGCGCCGGCGGCGGCTCGGCTAATTAGGTCAAGGGCACAATTTATACTTTGTTTGTACGAAGACGCGTTGCATCCGGGGTGCACGTTGCGCAATTCAGCACGGATTATTGTCGCTCACGCGTCTTATTTACTAATGTTAAGTTTTTATTGTGATAGGACACGTAACTGAGTATTTTCGGTTTAGTTTTGTGATTAGTTTTTAATTATTTTGTAAGTACGTAAGACATCCACAATGCCTCGTGCTACATACACGGCGTCAGAATACACTGACATGATTTTAATCTACGAGGAATCCCACGGAAACGCAGCTCTAGCTCTGCGAACTTACCGAGAAAGGTATGGAGACAGCCGCGCGTGCCCTAGGAACGCTCGCACCATAGTATTGGCAGTACAACGGGCACGGGAAAACAAACCATTAGCAGCGCATCAGGAGGGAGTCCCACCGCAGCAGATATATACTGCGCGCGAGCAACAGATTCTTGACTATTTTGACCGCAACCCCATATCGAGTCCTCATAGAGCCGCACGCCAGTTTAGAGTTTGGCATAGAACCGTTCATAACATTTAAAAAAGGAATAAACGCAAACCGTACAGATTTAAAAAAGTTCAAGCCCTTTTAAGAAGGGATTTGCCAGTCAGGCGTACTCACTGCCAGTGGATACTTGACAAAGTTACTGACGACCCGAATTTTTTATTAAATGTCATGTGAACCGACGAGAGCACATTTACACGTAATGGCATATGGAACCAACAAAATCTCAGATACAGGAGTATTGAAAATCCACGCATGATTCGGGAGTCAGAGCATCAGTAGCGCTTCTCTGTTAATGTGTGGGCTGGTATACACAGGAACCAGATTATTGGCCCTGTTTTTATTGACGGCACCCTTAACGCGGCAAAATTTTTGGAGATATTATCCGGTCCCGTTGCTGAATATACCGAAGAACTACCCTTAGCCGATTATCGGCATTTATGGTACCAATTGGACGGAGCTCCTCCACATTCAGTGATGTCTTCCAGAGAGCTACTCACCGAAATGTTTGGACAGCAGTGGATTGGTCGATTTGGACCAGTACGATGGCCACCACGGTCCCCGGATCTCACTCCAATGGATTTTTTTATCTGGGGGTTTGTGAAAACTGAAGTGAACGCGATAGACGTGAATACCGTAGAGGAACTTAAAAACCGGATTATTTTAGCGTTTAATAAATTACAAAGTTTAACAACAAACAGTGACCTTATTGCACGATTATATGTCATAACAATATTATATGTCTTTATAATTTGTGTACCATTGCAGACGGCGGACATTTCGAATAATTGAAGATTTAATAGGATTTAAGTGTTACAATTAATTAATTTTGTTTATTATTTTCATTGATCATACCTTCCAACGTTACCTACAACACATGTTTACATTATCATCCACATCAAACCCGGGCGCTCCGCTGTGTAGGTAGGTATGCAAGCCGGTGAGCCCGCCGCCGCACGCGCTATGCTATTCAAATGCTACGTTGCCAATTTGTTAGGCAGGTGGCGGCAGGCTACTCTACAAAGGATGTTTACATTTTAACTTAATTATTAAGCAATTTTAGTTCTTTGAAAAACGTTTTTTCGTATAATTCTCGTAAACTCTTTTATCAACGTTGTGTATATATATATATAATAAGGACAATAATATAGGACAATAATACAATGAAAAATATTTTATGGGTCGTGTGTTTCGATCATTTGATTTATTGATTTAATTTAAAAGAAGGAGAAAAGGTGGACTTATTATCATAGCAAATTTAAAAGAGTAGGGTAAACTTGATAAATCAATCTTTATATTTTTAATTAACCATAAATAAGTCTTTAATTAAGCACATTATTTCAATTTATACCTAGCAACATACAAAACTATTTTCCATTTTAGATTTAGATCCAGCTACCTTTTTTCAAATATTATTAAGAGAAATTAGACATAAAATCAACCACTTTTAAGCGATTATAGACTACAATAAAGAAAATTAACCATAACTTCTAAACTGTGTACATCATCTTCTGAGATACCCACTTCTAGAGAGTTCTTTTCCTCTGCCGACTTCTCATCCGATGCCAGGGGGTCTTCCATTTTTAGGTCTCCCAGTCGAATTTTTTGGGATAAAAATAGTAAATGAATGGTTATTCATAGAACACGCATTGTATTAATATTTCTATGCTTAAATAAAACACAAAAAATGCCATACACACGTACTAAAAATAAATCATAAAAAGTTGATTACTTACGCTAACTATTTTTGATTTACGAGAGTACACAAAATCTCAAAGTACTGCGTTAAAACCTAAATATATATAAATATAAGTAAAGAAAAAAAATAAGCCAACCAGGTGTAAAAACAGCGTAGTAGCCAGTGTTATGTAACTAAGCTAAAGTGAGGTAATTGTTTTAAACAAATATTTCCTAATATAAACTCGCGAAGAACTTCCTATTTCAGTATCGAACTCATAGTAAATTACTCTGAAGATGTTTACCGGTTTCATGCATGGGTTGGAAATTTAGATATTGAAATATTGATAAGTAATGCCGACCGTAGACTTAAGCTGGAACCAAGTTATCTTTGTTCATGTTATCTTTTTCACCAGGTTATCTTTTTCACCAGGTAATTTTTTTCACCAGGTTATCTTTTTTTATCACTAAGAAAAAACTGATTTAAAGCCCCGAAGGAGATCATGGTAAAACAAAATTTATTACCATATCCACAAACATCAAAATAACATTGTCATTTATATTATTGCACTAAAAATTGTGTAGATGGTGGATAACGTCAGAGGTCTAGTAAAACAAATACCTTTTGAATACCGTTAATCATAAAGATGCCTACACTTACCATTCGATTTTAACTACCTACTTATGTATTGCTCCAGGTACTTTCCACAACTTTCAACCCTACGTCAAAGGCGAATCAACTTGCTTTTGGTAGTACCGATATGCATATCCTACTTATCATTGTTATGAAAGTGACATCATTATAAAACAAAATGTTATGAATAGGTTTTGTGTTGCACGGATGGCAAGATTATCTTTAGTTGTAGTAAGCGAGGAGGTCCTACATCTTACAATCTACAAGTATTATAAAATCTAATGTTTTGGAATCTGTATCGATGGAGGATTTGAGTATGTACAAATTTTAATAAACAGGTAGGTTACGACTTTGTCTTCATCGTCACTTTCCATCAGGTGAGATAGAAGACAAACGTCTAATCCTTTTTCAATAAAAAAAAAGACTACTTATTATCCCGAAACTGTTACTTGACATACAAATTTGCGTAAAAATAAGCTTGTAAAAAAACACAAGGTGGTGTTTGAAAGAAAAGCTTATGAAGAAAAATATTATTTGAAATACAGAAGCAGTTACATACGACGAGGTGAGTGATGAAGATCGTCTTGTTGATTTGGCTTGAGAACACGAAATGTTCGGCCAAAAACTATCGTTATAGTTGACTGTTTGGCAAAAGATTCAGTGCAAAAAGATAATAAAATATACCACACGCAGTGTTTGTATGTGAACTGAACGTTTAAAACTTGTTCATTAAATACTTGTTTTAACTATATAATATCTTTGACCCGTTCTTTTCCTTTATCTACAATGCATTTATATTACATCCATTAATATGAAGGAAATATCAGGCAGACTTTAAAAAAAAATATACTACAATGTAAGAGGTCTTTATAATCAATTGCGTGTGCTCTTTAACTAATCAAATAAATATAGGTAGTTGTAGCGTAACGCGTGCGATAAACATTATCGGTATCTGATTAATAGTCTAAGAAATATTTAGTGAAAAACGATATAATCCAGTTTTATGAAGGGCCGCTGGAGTGGTGGTCGCGGGTGTAGTTAACAAGGTAAGATTTAATTTATCATTATTAATCACAATTATTAAAACCTACAGGCAATTCTCATAAAATATCTATCATACTAGGGCAGGGTGAAAAATAATTACAAAAAACTGCGATTCCCAGTAAAAAAACATATCGTCTTTTTCTGAAGTGTATAATATAATTTGACTAATAATTATTCTTCCTTTAAAAATTTTTAAATTTTCAAATTCATACTAAGCATACAAAAAACCAGGAAAGGAGTACAATTAAATATTACAACGCCTAAATTGCTTTATACTCGCACATAGTGTAAAGTGACCGAAATATCAACAAACTTATGCAAAACAAGTTTTAGCCTTAGGGTCACAAGATTTTTAGTGTTTCTTTCTAAGGGTAGCCGATGCCCCACTCTGCTAAAAATATCATTTTTATTTTAAGAGATGACAAAGTCCTTTTTGCTCGAATCTGGCATTTAGCTGGCCTAGAAAGTTGGAGTAATATTCACCTGCTACTAATTAATTAATTCAAGATAATAAATTTTCAGAATCCCCTCGCACACCTCTCTGACAGATGCGATGAACTTTGCTCTCTCTGCTTTGAAAACTGTTTTGTTTCAGTACTGGAGCGGTGGGCTCATGTCTCACCCGTGGTGACATATAACCCCAAAAGAATTACTCAGAACCCTATTCAATCGTGAATATCACCTTTTATCTAGATATTTTGTATCCAATCTTTAATATCTCCACGTCTTCGGCTATCTCAATCATCTTCATTCGCATATCGCCCATCACGATGTCATACCCTCTTACGACGACTGCAATTGTAGTTGCTGTTGTTTGCCGTCCTTCTCGTGGGTCGCCATCGAAGGATGTACGGCCACGCTTTAATTCAGCTGCCTATTTTTCAATACTCTAAATTGAAATAAGAAATCTCATAATATTTTGTGAGCTGTGCAAAATTTCCTTCGGGAGTAATCCGTCCAAAACCAACAATGTTATGAAAGCACGATATTCTAGTTAAACCGTTAGAAAAAAATTACACGCCAGACTTATTTAAATTTTTTTTTTTTAAAACCACTTGATAGTACAAATTGAAACCTGACATACGAACTTATAATATGTGCTAGGCAGAAAAAACCAATTCTCTGATTGGAACGCCATTTCTTATCAGGCCAAGAGCTTTTCACCTTTCTTTAGTCTGTCATAATTACATAACATAAGTACTTTTAAGTACTTTAACATAAGTAATTTTAATCTGCAAAGAATATTACAAAGAAAAACAAACCACTATGTGTTTTGTTTGTTGTTGTATTTTAAAAATTTCATTCATCGTAACCTAGATATACTTGTAGTTTCGAGCTTCTGTATACGAGAGGTTGTAAATTCTTCTCCTGGCGGAAACTGAATTTGTGTGAAGCATGTGATGCCAGTTTCAACATGTAAAAATTACGTTGGCAGACGCGATAAAAAGTTAATCTGCGAGCCCTTCTCCTTTATATCGATGGGACTTCAAACAATTAAAAAAAATAGTTTAAAAATGTAGTAGATTTAAAACGTATCATATAAGTGAGCTGGTCTAAGAAACTTCACTTTAATATTAATGAATAAATAAACTTGACATTGAATTACTTGCTTTTCAAATTTAACACCAAATATAATGGCAAAGAAATATTGGTATTATCATTATTGAAGGCCTTGTATCAGTACCATGTATTTAATTAATTAACAGAATTAAATAGTGCGGAATTCAAAGTAATATAACAATAATGTCAAGATTTTATCAATGGAATGAATATATAGATTAAACCCAGACCAATGGATTAATTGTCGCGATTATCATTTCATATCAATAGATTATAATGCTCAATTTAGATATATAATATGCTAGTACAAAAAGTTGGAAAGTAGGTATTATAGTTATAGGAAAAAGTACACAACTTGAAAGTAATATTCTTGATGCGCTATTGTTTTGAAATGATTGAGTTATTGGTTGTTTTAAATAATTGACAGTTAAATTCACAAAATGCGATTAATACATGTATTGATTTACGCGAACTTATTATAATTATAATCTTTATTCATATGTGTGAATAACTAAAATAATTAAATCATTTCATTTTTGAATTGACACTTTTTTAGCACCATTTTTACAGAACCAAAAGCTAAAATATTTCATTGTTCTCAGATGCCGAATATACATATTTTGGTCGCACTCTTAGCAGTGGCATTATCAAGTGCTGTGCCACCTACCCCCGAAATATCAGTCAGAACTACAGTATTTGCCGACGAAAAGCTAGAAGGCGGTCCTTTTGAGATTCAAGAAATATCCCCAGAAGATGCAGCAGTAGATGTAGCAACCCTGAGCGCTCCACTAAACGCTTATAGGCTGCCAGAAACGACTGTACCAATTCATTACAATGTATTTTGGCAAGTTGATGTAGCATCTGCAAACAGATCTATGAATGGTAATGTTGAAATATTTCTTCAAGCTACCCAAGCTGACGTAGCGGAGATTGTCATTCATTACTACGAGTTGGATTTCAACAATAGTGATGTAGTTCTCCGTTTGGGAAGCAATGTAATTCCTACATTTATCGTCAGAGAAACTCAGTATGACTTCTTGAGGATAGTGCTTCAGAGTGGAACTCTACAATACAACGCCACGAGCCCCGTCAATTATACCCTTACTATCGATTTCAGCGCTGGTTTACGAAATGATATGTACGGCATTTATGAGAGCTGGTTTAGAAATAATGCTACCCAGGAAGAAGTCAGGTATGCAATAGTGTTGACTTTGGACGCAGTTCAAAAAATAATGTATCAGATTTTATTCGTGAAGTACTGTTGAGTTGAGTATCCGATTGCACGGTTAAACCTTTTTTTGTACTTTGGGGCTAATCGAAAGTTATTTTGTTGTCGTTTTTTCAAAATCTTCCTGTTTTAGTGTCATTTATACTTAGGATATAATTATATACAAAAAGAAAGATGATGTTTTTGTACAAAAAGCTTAATATATTGCAGTTGGATGGCATCCACGCAGTTTCAATCCACAGCAGGCCGGTCTGCGTTCCCGTGCTACGACGAGCCCAAGTTCAAGGCCACTTTTGACGTCACCATCCGCCGACCAATCGGATACAACAGTTGGTTCTGTACTCTTCTGAATAACACCATAGCAGTGACCGGAACGTAAGTAAAGAAAAGACATCCAGTCGACATGTACTCTCTTGACTAGGGCTTCAGGTAATACTTTTTGGTTAAGCAACTTTTTGTGTGTTCATAGACGTTAACTCAGGCTTCCTCTAAAACGTTGTATGGAGCACTGATGTCATAATTACCTTACTTTTAGGTTCGCAGCTCTATGGCTATTAAAAACGTAATATTTTAAGCACATTTAAATATTTATAGTAAAATTTAATTAACCATGTGTTAAAAAGTTGCACTACAAAAATTATCATCAAGAACTTGAAAATGATAGTGATGATCGCATGATAAGTTGATAACTGTCTGGAAAGTTCTCAAGTTAAGGCCGTAAATATCAGATAAAATACTTAACTCAGATCGACTTGAGTAGAGGAAAATCTGAGTAATGGTCTAAGAATATATGTTCAAATCCCCTTAGCTAAAATAGAAAAGAAATTGCTTTAAAAATTGTAATATGAAGATTGTTATTCGGGGCTTGGCATCATCTGAGATTTTCTTGTTCGCAAATCACAAGAAAACTTTGAAACTTTGATAAAAAATATAAGTCGCTGTCTTTAAAGTATCTCATTTCTAAATTAAGAGCAGTAATGACGACAAAATGATGTCAAACCCATTAAAATTTAATTTGATTAAACGTTACTGTACGATAGAAATCAACGAAAAATCCAAAATAATCCAACGTTTATAACAATATATATTATATGTGAGTATCTAATTATTTATCATAATAAGATTAATGATTTCCAAAAGTTTGGAATTAAGTTTTAAAAATAATTTAATAGAACAATAATAATTACATTTTCAATTAATTAGCTTACATTACATGTTTATAACAAACTCTTGGCCATTTATAATAGAAGTAAAATAAAAATAATACATAATCAAATTAAGTGCAAATAAATTATAACATTTTCTTTAATTAGAAGTTTGAATTCTTCTCAATAGACAGTTTGAAGATGATGTCTACACAAGAACACCAATAATGTCAACCTATTTACTGGCCCTGATTGTTGCTGAGTATGAGTCCATTCCCCACATAGTTGATGGAAAACTAAAATACGAAGTGATTGCACGTCCTGCAGCTATAGCCGATGGTCAAGGTGACTATGCGTTTGACGTTGGAATGCAGCTTTTGGACAGAATGAGCAATCACACAGCCTTTGATTATTACTCGCATAGCGACAATTTGAAAATGACTCAAGCTGCTATTCCTGACTTTGGCGCTGGAGCTATGGAAAATTGGGGCTTGTTAACTTACAGGTATTCATTATTTACTTAATGGTTTTGTAGTTCTTATTTATTAATTTTTATATTAAATTTGATTTAAAATTATTTTAACGATCTATTTTGAAAATTATAAGTGCTGGCAAAACAAATTGCTTTGTATATCACGGCAGCTATTGTTATTAGTTTTCTGTCAAAGGCGAAAAATAAATTTCAAAGCTTTTGAAGTAATTTATAGTATTTGCTTGAAATTTTAAATTAACTCTTTATTTTTTGTTAAACAGAGAAGCTTACCTCATGTACAGTGGTAACCACACAAACAGCAATTACAAGCAGTTGATCGCCTACATCCTCTCTCACGAGATCGCACACATGTGGTTTGGGAACCTGGTCACTTGTCACTCATGGGACTACTTGTGGTTGAATGAAGGGTTTGCAAGATATTACCAATACTTTTTGACTAACTGGGTGAGTAATAGAATATATGTTTTTGTTTCAATAAGAATCTGATAAAGATATTAAAATTTTTATGATAAGAGTTCACGGCGCGGATCCACTAACGCGAATCCTGATCTTGTTCGTCTTATGCGACAGTTGCCTCTTATATTGAACGTTTCTAACTGTGAAATAATTTTTTAGATCGATTAAGTAATTTATTGATTTTACAAATAGAAGCAAACAAACATGGAATCATAATAGTACCTATTGATAAATAAATCGGCGATAGTGAAACACCAAGGTACTTTTTAATTATAGAAAACTATAACCTATTACTTTGCCTATACATCTACTTTTTTACAATATATTGAAGATATAGATGTACATCAGATAGTCATATAATTTAATTATCAATTTATAGGTAGAAACTGACATGGGCTTCGAAACTCGTTTCATTACGGAGCAAATGCACACTTCCCTTCTAAGTGATTCCGTTGACTCGGCCCATCCCCTTAACATCCCCAGTCCCGGGACCACCACTAAATCCTCAGTCAGCAGTATTTTCTCTACTATCAGCTACAACAAGGGATCAGCCATAATCAGAATGACTGAACATTTGCTCGGCTTCAGCGTTCATGAAGAAGGTCTTCGGAATTATCTGACTGCCAAGTAAGCATTTATTTTATCAATATAAACTAATTTAATATATAGGCGATTTATTTTTATTAACCATATATTTTTTTACTAATGTTCGGAAGGCCGACTGCTCTAACGGTGAATGAAAACATCTTGTGAAAACGTATACCTAAATATTCTACGAACCCTTTGATATCAAGCGTGGTAGAATATAAAATGGCTGAAAACACCATCTTTGTAGGGCGATAATTAAAGTATTTTCCCAATCATTATAATAAAATTACGACCGAAAAAACGATTAAAAAAACGACCGAGTGGTGTAGTGGTAAGTAGCCTTGCTTCATACACCGAATATCCTAGGTTCATGTCCTGGCCGGGGCATTCCTATGTGTGATGAACACAGATGTTTGTTCTCGGGTCATCGTTGTTTGTATTCATATTATGTACGTTTATTCTGGGTTCCCCCCAGTTCGCTGTATGCATAACACAAGCTCGTCTTACTTTAGAGCCATACAGTTGGTGTTTGTCTGGGGGAAAAAAAATTATATTTTCCTAACTATTTTGATTCGCAGAATAAAACTTACGACTTAAAATACATTATTAAGTTGAAACAGTTATTAAATTTTAATTTGTTGTAATAGCCCTAATGGATCTCAAAATAAAAAACAAAATACTTTACAGTGCCTATAGCACTGCCGTTCCTGAAGACCTCTTTAACGCTCTCCAAAACGTCAGTGTTACAAGAGGAGTGATCTCGGAATACGGAACGGACTTCAATATCGTGGACTACTACAGCAGCTGGACCTACCAAGCAGGACACCCGGTCGTGAATGTGCAGGTTGACCACGAGACTGGAAGGATGACCGTTACTCAGGTAAGGTTGACGGTATTTCAAGTAATTTTTGTTAATTAGCTCTGATTTTAGATATTTTCGAAATAAAATGACGAAAACAAAGAAAGACAGGGAAGCTAAATGGAAGTATAGTATACTTTATTTTGTAATTACCGCATGTATTGTTCATTGGACTGATTCAATCTTACTATCTGTATTAAAATTGAATGAGATTTGCAGTAGATTTGTACCATCTGTAACAATAAGGCTTGCGGTAAAATATGCGACTATTATACAGGGTGTCCCAAAATTCAACGTCAAGCCGAAATGGGATGATAGGATAGATGGTAACCATCGTCAGAAAAATCAGAAAAAAATCCTAAATGCTATTATTTTTTATTTCGATTAATGATATGTTATTAAGGGGTTATGGTGACACGTATTAAATGGACAAAAATAACCAAAAATAACCAAAATTAACCACAATAACCAAAAAATTGTTAAAAAAATTGAGAAATTGTGCTTATTTTGGTTAATGCCCATAACTTCTAAAGAACATGGAATTAATTATTTTTCACATTTTTCTGACGATGGTTACCGTCTATCTATTCTATCGTCCCGATTCGGCTTGACGTTGAATTTTGGGACAACCTGTATATATAGATATTTTACCGGCAAGATAAATTTTCTTGCCTCACTTTAACAATAACCATCCTTTATTTACTTTACTCCTAATTATTTCTTCTTTAATTTCAGCGTCGATTCAATATTAATCAAGGACTCTCAAACATCAACACGAATTATATTGTTCCTATCAGCTTCGCCTCCGCCAGTAACCCTAATTTTACCAACACAAAGCCCACACACATCCTCAGCCAATCTGTGGGCATCATTGACCGCGGCTCTGTCGGGCAAGAATGGGTTATTTTTAATAAACAACAGACTGGTTAGTTCAAATAAATACTAGATTTTGTATGCACTACAATAAATGAGCTTGTGTAATACCAGATTAAATTATATCTAATCAAAGTAGCCATATAAGCATTGTTGTTTATCTAATTTATAATAAACCTAGGAGAAGCGTTATTTCAGACATGTTCAACTTTTACAATTTTAGTTGAATGTAAAGTTATGATGACACGCTTATTTGTTTTCTCACTCAGAGAAAAATAAAAGTATTGTTTTGATTACTTCTAGGGTTCTACCGTGTAAACTATGATGATGTAACGTGGGATCTCATCACATTGGCTCTCAGAGGTGCCAATAGGACTGTAATCCACGAATATAATAGGGCTCAGGTATATTTAAACTGTTTTTATTTCATTAAGTAAATTTTTTTATCACAAACAAATAAATAATTTATGTAGATTTTAGTACATTTAAAAAAAAATATTTTTGACATCATAAAATCAACTGCAATAAAAAAAAATGAACTTTGGGCCAAAAGATACTTCTGAAAACTTCTCTTAAAATTTGTTTTATAATCACTTTGCTACTTGCTATAACAATTGCAATGAATTACCACGAAGTGATTAGTAATTTTATAAACTTAAAAAAGACAGTTACGTTCAGCTCATACCAATGCACACATTTTCACAGATTGTAAACGACGTCTTCCAATTCGCTCGCTCCGGGCTGATGACCTACAGAAAGGCGCTGAACATTCTCTCCTTCCTTGAAAATGAAACTGCCTACGCTCCCTGGGTAGCAGCCATGACTGGCTTCAGTTGGATAAGGAACCGTTATGCTGGAACTCCATTCTTGGCAATACTGAATGTACAGTATTTATTAATAAATTTAAAAATATTGGCGAATCCTTATTTAAGTAAACAGTGAGCTTTTAGAAAAGTAACTAGTAAAAGTGCTAGTTACTTTTCTAAACGCTCACTTATTTATTCTGTTGTTATTTCATTCTGTTTTTTTATGTGAATTTCCATAATATTAGCTTCATGTGTAGCTTCTCCAAAATAATTGTTGATTTATAAAGCTTGATTTGACTTGATCAGTTTGTTTTAGCTCCTGTCATTTTTTATTATGATATATCGGATTCATACATCAAATACCAAGCACAAGTATTTGATTTTGTATTATATATTTTAAATATAGGAAATTATAGTCACTTCAGAATGTAAGGACTCATTTTTATGAAAGAATATATATTTTGTATATTCCTCGTAGTGAAAATCGTTTATTACTCACTGGAGTTCTTGTCCTTAGCTGTATAGTTTTTCTCTGTCCCGGCGAGTTTGAGATAAAAACATAACTTGAAAACGAAACCATTTTGTTACTTTTGGACTTGTCATTTGTGTGTGTGTGAGTGCCTTGGTTTTGTTCTGACGATTTGCGATTCTTTTAGTTACTTAATATAACGTGATTTTATAAGCCTCTGTGCCTACGGATTCCGATAGATTGTGCTTACGACGACTTATTGCTGTGATTTTTGGACTAGTTGACTAAGTTAAAGATATTGATGAACATCTACGTGTCACTCTTATCATGGTTGGTTGGTGATAGTAGTAATTACCTAATATTATAGGTAGGTAGGTAATTTTAAATCATAACCTCAAAATTAGTACTTAATGAAAATGCATTTATTATTGTTCCTAGACATACTCCATTGTATATATATATATATATATATATATATATATATATATATATATATATATTATTTTTTTTTAAATGGATCCAGATTGTATGTCCTATAGTTTTAGATATTTTTGACTTCTAAACGCTCCACGTTAACTCCAACTAAAACCATGTATGGCGATCTGCCAATGTCCTTTATAATTTATACCAGAGTTATAGATTATTTTTTATTGTTACCATTTGTTTAAATATATGTACTGATACATATATTTAAACAAATGTGTGGAAGTGGGAGGAACGATTTTTGTAGATAAATAGTTTATTATTTAACAGAAAAGAAATGTGTATTTTACTTTTACCATACTTTTTACAGATATTGTTCGAATATTTTCCCAAAGTCACAAATTCTACTTGTAATAAAAAAAGTTATAAATTGAGGATTTATCTAAACTCGGTTCACGTTATTCAGCTGTTGAATAGCATGAACATTTTATACGATTTGAATAGAAACAATTTTCTCTACTATAAACAATTGTCTTTAATATTAACAATTTTTTATTAATTCAGGGTATGATCCAAGAATGGGCGGCGACACTGATGACTGACTTGACCTACTACCCACCTACGAATGTGGAGGAAGATTTCATGAGGTCCTACCTAAGGTTTATGATCGCTCCAGTGATGTGCAACATGAACAACGCTGAATGCCGCAACCAAGCTAGACTGCAGTTCCGCCAGTTGGCCGATAATGGCATTGAGTTAGTATTTTAGTGTTGTAAATTTTTTGAATAAGAAAATATTTGCAAGAGTAGAACATATTACAGTATTTTGGCAAACGATTAACATCTATATGTTATGATAAGCTTTAAATTCATCTGTAAAGTGACGATTTTTGTGTTAAATGTTTTAAGGCATTGTATAGATTTCGATAGAGATGGTTTCTATTGAGTTTGTGTTTTAAATCAATTTAAATGTAAATAAAAGTGCAGAAAAAGGATAGACCAATAATATTGAATGGATTTTTAAATGATTTTACTTGATTCGGTTCAAAAAATTGTGAGTTTATCCTACAGAAGTCAAACGGAAAAAATATAATTTTCATAAAATATGTGAAAACATTGTAAACATAAGGGCTTTCCTTAGTTTTCGTTTATATTTTTGAAGTTTTTTGTAAAATTTAGGATATTTGGTAACAGATTAATTATAAATATTGTATTTTACAGGGTACCGGTAGACAGCCGCAACTGGGTGTACTGCAGCACTCTCCGCGATGGAAACCAAGAGGACTTCGAGTTTTTATGGGCCAGGTTCCTCAACCACCCCGTCTACACAGAGAAGATTCTTCTCCTTTCAACCCTTGGATGCACCACGCACACAGAATCTCTTCACAAGTTGGTACTTTTTGATTTTCATAGCCGACAAATGAGCATGTGATCCACCAATAAGTCAATTTTAGGTTAATTGTATGCATAGTTAATTGTATATTTAACCTGCAACTGTGGATTAGAAACATTTGTCTTGCATTTGCAACAAAACTACCTTAAATTATTAAGGGCGGCTATTCTACAACCGCAACAAAGAAAACTTACTTTGTAAGCTACCATTAAAATATTTTAAATTAATTAAATATGGTCGTAGCTAGACATATTTTTTAGCAATTCGTGTTGTTCTAAATTACATGGGTTAGGGCCTAATTTAACCCACATAAAATATTTCAAGAATAGGATCGGATTAGTTCCCAAATTAGATGTTAATCCAACGGTTACCTTGTGAGTCATTAATAATTAATAGTTTTAAAACTTTGTTGATTACATGGGCATTTAATATCTTATCTGTCACGTATTCTAAGTATTAATACTTTTTCCGTTATATCTTAAAAGTACTTAAATACTGTATCTATGAAATAGTTATGATTTTTGAATTGCGATTTTTAATGGTCATGATATCCAATTAACGGCGCAATCTAAATATGAACTCTAGTTTTATTTTCCTATAAAAACATTTAGCAGTCATTAATAATACTAATAAATCCCCTTACAAACGCACCAACTGTATGGCCCCGAAGTAAACAGAGCTTGTATTATAGATACAGTGAACTGAGGGGAACGCAGAATAACCATACATAAACAACCATGACCCGAGAATCTCTGTTCATCACACAAATGAATGCCCCGGCCGGGACTCGAACCTGGGACCTGCGGCGTATGTGGAAGGGCTACTAACCACTACGCCAATCGGCCGTCAGATTAAACATCCTATAGTTAAAATAAAAAAAAACGAGCGATGTTCAAGATTTTTTTCCTTAGATGTATCGATCTTGAAACCAATATTGATTATTTGCATTTGAATCCAGGTACCTAACTTTCATCGTCGAAGAAAACTATGTGATTCGTCCGCAAGACTACAGCACCGCTTGGAACTCGGCTTTCGGCGATGAATCCAACACCCAACGTGTCTTTGCATTTATTCAAGAAAATCTAAGCAATGTTATTTCAGCGTAAGTTTCATTCAATTATTAATTATGGATATATATATATATATATATATATATATATATATATATATATATATTTTTAAGAATTGTAAAAAATGAAAAAAGGTTTTGGTACAAATAGAAAACTGTGTGTACTTTAGTGCCAGATAATTCTTTTTTATGGTTCCCATATTGAAACTTAATTTCATTGTAAATCAAGACCTATGATTCATTTTCTATTATTAGTTAAACAATTAAAAATAACTTAAATTTTCAGATGGAATGGAAACGCTTACGCACCGCTCTCCGCAGTTGCTAGTAGATTGAGGACCGCGCAAGAAGTCACCACGGTAAATTGTTTTAAAATTCATATTCTTAAATTTACTATTAAGTTACCATTACCAGACCATTAGTCTAGATAAGTACGCATCATGAGAAAAGCTGTAAAAAAGTCATAGTAAAAACCTGTTAGACTGCATATCCTTGGTTTTTTGCATTGCATTTTGTTATGCATACATATGTTATAATAATATGTAAAAGTAAAATATTCTAAATATGAATTATTATGAGATAGGACAATTAACAGTTAAACAATGATTTACGTTTTGAAGCAAGTCATAAACAACCCAGAAATAAAAGTCGTGAAGTGTTAATTGGCATGGAAAGCAAAAGACTTAAAGTCTAAGCTGAAAAGTATCATAATTATAACTAGGGACACTGCGTTGGGTCATTGTTGGAAGCAGCAATAATCAGCAGATACACGGTTTTAAATATACTTGAAAATGAAAATTATTGTATTCAGATTTTTATACAATAGTGATTTGCGACCCTTTTTATTTGTATTTGTGTTGGGCACGCCGCCCGTTTATCCAATGGCTTTTATTTATTTATATAAATCTTAAATCCACGCATTTATTGTGTCATTTATTACTTCTATTCTTATCAACAGTTCCAACGTTGGCTAAGGGGACATCAAACGGAATTGTGGGCGGCATTTGACGATCTCAACAGTTTGGCGGAGGACTGCCTCAACAGCATTCAGTGGGCTGTCAATAACCAAAATCAGTTCGAAAGTTTCATTGAAAATGGAGTGGATGACATAGTTTTTTCTACACCAGCTCCATATGTTCCAGAAGTACCTGTCACCACCCAGCAACCAGCTTTGGTTGAACCGGAAGCACCCGAACTAACGGATTCAGCAGTAACAAGCGTACTTTCTGTATTATTGTTAAGCGTAGCTTTGCTAGCACACATTATTATGTAAGTTGTAGATGTTGATATAAATACAATTCTATTTTATTACGAACTTTTGAATAAAATAAATTATTAATAATCGTTGTTTTGATTTATTTTACAAGTCTTGCATAAAATGTTACCAAGGAGTAAGAGGGTTGTGCTCGTGATAAAGTTAAGTAAATAAAGCTATGTAGCTTTATCTTTATATAGCTATTTATATATCTAGGTATCGGTATTTTTAATAAAAGATTATAAATAAATAAATCCCCAGTCAAACCAACCAACTGTAAGTAGAGCTGTATGTATGGCCACAAAGTCATTCTCGCTCCGATCGCCACGCGGTGCGGACGTGCAAGACCCAGCTCTCCGTTGATCGGTCCCTTCCCGCCATTCCGTGGCGCTCAGTTTACTGACGTCACAGTCTAGCGTGTTGGCTCCGTGCTACGGTTTTCTAAGTCTTTCTACTCCGTCTGAGTGCTTTCGAAGTGCGATTTTTCTTTGCGACTAAGCCTCTTAGTCTTCAAAGTGCTGTGCTAAGTTGTGTTGTGCTTGTGCTGAGTGCAGTGTTGTACCCGGCGTAAGTAGTCTGGTTTCAGTGCAAAGGATACTTAACGGTGACAACGAATTTGTACTGAACCAGTCCTTTTTATTTTTATTTATTTCTCTTCTCTATCTTATTTATTTTTCTCCTATTTTCATATTTATTTTTATCATATTTGTGTGTTTTCGTGTGTATTTGTCCTTTTTGTCGGTAAAGGTTGACCCTAACGCGGTCAACTCTTTACCTGCGCACCCTTTTTAGGTTTCTAGGTAGCGGCCTTCGGCGTACTATTGTTAGTTTTAATTTATTCTCCCCAGCCCCCCTACCGCTGGTAGGGAGGTTTGCCGCTAGGATTTTGCTAGGCTTTTAGGAACTAGGCATCTTTTATTATACTTATATTTATATATAATACTGTCCCAACACTCCCTAATGGATTCACTAAGCGTTATTAACTTCGCGAACGCGTTCACCCAGGCGCTTGCTGCGGCAGGCGTCTCCATCCCAAAAGACATCCTAACGCAGGCCTTGCAGGCATCAATCGCGTCCCCGGCCCCTCAGGCCCCAACCCCGGCCCCTCAGGCCTCCAACGTCGAGACCCCTAAGGTCTTAAGCTCTCCCGCGTCTCCCGCCTCGTCCGAGATGGACTGCGAATCGGTCGCATCCTCTCACGCGTCGCGTCGTAAGCGCACCGCTCCCGGGAGCGACTCCGAACCCGCGTCTGATACGTCGTCGGTCGCCGCCACCTTAACCGGCTCTCCTGAGCCCGCGTTCCAATTAGTTGCCAAACGCTCTAAGAAGCGTTCAAAAAAAGCCGCGGTGTCTTCAACACCCGAGCCAACCCCGGTGTCTTCTACACCCGCCCCCGCGCCGCTCATGTCACTCGAAGTGACCGCGTCTCCGTCGGTCCCATCGAAGCCAGCGACGCGCTGCGCTCCCGTCCCGCCGAAGCCTCAGCTCCCTCCACCCGTCTTCCTGCGTGAAAAAGCGCGCTGGACCGCGGTTTCAAACTTGTGCAAAGTGCACAAAATTAATTACTTAAAAGCCGCCAACGCTGGCGATACAATCAAGATTCAAATAGCGACCGTCGACGACTTCCGCGCGTTTACCAGGTTACTCGGATTAAACCAAATCGCATATCACACCTACGCCCTCCCGGAGGAGCGTAAGATCCGCGCAGTACTACGGGGCGTCCCATTCGAACTCAGTAACGAAGACATCCTCGATGACCTTAAGTCTCAGGGTTTCCCGGTCACAGCAGTGCACAAGATGCACTCCAACCGCGGTAGGCGTTTTCCCTTAGCGTTGGTAATCTTGTCGAATACTCCCAACTCGAGGGAGATCTTTAGAGAGGCTCGCACAATTTGCGGACTCTCAAATATCTCCGTCGAGCGTCCCAACCCCCGTGGTCACCCTGGGCAGTGCCACCGCTGCCAGCTCTATGGCCACGCAGCGGCTAACTGTTCAGCTCCCCCCAGGTGCGTAAAGTGCCTGGATCCTCACTTCACTAAGGAGTGCACTCGCACTCCCGAATCCACTTCCCCCCCTGCCTGTGTGCTGTGCGGCCAGTCCGGCCACACAGCTAACTACAGGGGTTGCCCGCGCGCTCCGCGCTCCACCACCAAGAAGGTCACGCCTAAACCAGCGCCGCCGCTCACCTCCGCTAACTTCCCGCCGCTGCGCAACCGGGGTCCCCCGGAAGCAAAGCCCGTTCAGCCGACGCTTACTCCGGCTCTGTCTTGGAGGCAGCGTCCGGCTGTCCCGCCTGCACCTTCCCGACCCATCCCAGCTCCCGTAGCTTCCGTAGGGCCGCGTCCTTCTCCGTCATCCGCACCTCAGTCGTCGTTGGGTGAAATTTCCGTACTCGCACGCAAACTGCGAGCCGCCCGCTCTCCTCAAGAGCGTTTATTCGCGTTAGCCGAGCATCACTCGCTCCTAAGTTCGTTGTAAATTCTTCTATTTTTGTATAAATTCGTAAATAATAAATTATAATGTCTAGACCCGCGAATCCCGCGTCCTGTCGTATCAAACCCAAGGGCTTATCCCTAATATCTTTTAACGCTCGTAGCCTGAACACCAACCTTCCCGAGATTAAACTGTTCCTTCAGAACAAAGAACCTGACTTATTCCTTCTCCAGGAGACATGGCTTACTCCAAACCGCTCCAGGGGATTCGCTATACCTAAGTACGCGTTTATTCGTAACGATAGGCCCAACTCCGACGGTTTCGGCGGCACCGCTATATATTACAAAAGAGGTTTCCATTGCTGTCCCCTCCCTACCCCTCCTCTCCTCAACATGGAAGCCACTGTGTGTAGATTGGCTATGACTGGTCATCCGACCATCATCATAGCTTCAATATACATACCTAGTGGTACCAGACCAATCCGCAGCGACTTTGAGGCCATTCTCGCCCTCGGCCATTCAGTCATTATGTTCGGAGACTTTAACTCCAAACATACTGACTGGACGTGCATATCGACTAACACCAGCGGTATCGCTCTCCTCGACATCACTAACTCCCTTGACCTAGACGTCATATCCCCCATCACTCCCACTCACTATCCCAACAACCCGTCCTACTCTCCTGACATCCTCGACTTTGCAATTATCAAGCGAATCAATCTTGATCTAAGGTCTATCGAACCACTCGATGACCTAGGCTCCGACCATCGCCCCGTTTCCCTCGTGCTAGGACCGCCGAACGATAACGTCTCATCTCCTAAGACCTTTACCAACTGGAAAGGTTTTAAAAATACGTTAGTTTCAGCCTTAGAGGCTCCGAACTCTCCACTCGCGATCTCTCCCGAACAATTAGATAGCCCGGATAAAATCGATTCATTAGTAAATTCTCTGACTGATGCTATCAACTCAGCCATCAGTGACAACGAAAAGGTTGCTAAGCAAGGCAAACCCACGCTTCCCTTAGCCGTTAGCAATCTTATTAAAGCTAAGAACGCGGCTCTCCGGAGAGCCAAGAAATATCCCACGCCCGCCTATAGAACAGCTGCGAATCAGCTTCAACGTAAAGTTAGGTCTTGCCTCGCGGAACTCCGAGACGCTCAGATGAACGATCTCATGGCGAATATCTCTCCGTCCCACCAAGCGTACTATAGCATGGCCCGAGCCTTACGCGTAGACACCGTCTCTCACGTTCCTCCTCTCACTCGTCCCGATGGCACTACTGCCTTCGAAGTCGAAGAGAAAGCCGAATGCTTCGCCGACAGCATTGCCGCACAATGCTCGCCCAGCACGCAACCTGCTGATCCCTCACACATCCAGGCGGTGGAGGACGAAGTCCTTCGCAGAGACTCTCTCCCCATCACCGCCGACCCTGTCACAGTCTCTAATGACGAAATCTTGCTTCTCATTAGAAATCAAAAGTCCAAAAAGGCTCCGGTTGCGGATGGAATTTCCAACCACGCACTTAAGCACCTACCTCAACAGATGCTTACCTTGTTAGCTATCATTTTCAATGCCTGCTTCGACCATAGCTACTTTCCAAAAGCTTGGAAAGAAGCGACAGTCATAGGCATTCCCAAGCCGGGCAAACCTCTGAACGTCCCGGCTAATCACAGACCCATCAGCCTCCTCAAGGCAACGTCTAAACTTCTCGAGAGAGTCATACTCTCTCGAATGCGGAACCATCTGTTTCCAACGGATGGCGATCCTCTCATAATTCCCCATCAGTTCGGCTTTCGCGCTAAACACTCCTGCCCTCAGCAAGTCCACCGAATCGTCGAGTATATACTTGACGGTTTCTATCCGCGTCGTTATAAAACAGTCGCGGTTTTCTTTGACGTAGCCAAGGCTTTCGATAAAGTCTGGCACAGCGGTCTCGTTTATAAACTCTACAAGATAGGCTTACCGGATCGCCTAGTCAGGTTAATAGCGTCGTTTCTCAAAGACCGTACGTTTCGATTTAAACACGAAGGCACGCTTTCTGCGCCTCGTCCCATAAAGGCTGGAGTCCCTCAAGGCTCAGTCCTCGCCCCTCTGCTGTACACCGTGTACACCAACGACATTCCCATCCCGCCGAAAGGCGTCGAACTCACCCTCTTTGCTGACGACACCGCACTCTATACCAAAGGCCACGGTGTTCGGCGCCTTGTAACCAGACTCCAAAAGGCCGTAAACGCCCTTGGTGTATGGTTTCAAAAATGGCGCATCGATGTGAACCCTGAAAAGAGTTCTGCGATGCGCTTCGACCACAAACGCCGTCGTCCCGATGGCGATCCCCACGTTCGAATGTTAGGCATTCCCATCCCCTGGAAGCGCAGTACTAAATACTTAGGCAACACATTAGATCCGACGCTTTCTTTCAAGCCACACGTCGAAAGAGTTTCGAAACTCGCTCGTCACTATTTAGTCCGCCTAAATAGCATGTTAGGTAGAAAAAGTAAAATGTCCTTCAGAAACAAACGTACACTTTACAAGGTCTGCGTTAGACCCGTCATGACGTATGCCTCGCCAATCTTTGCCCACGCCAAACCCTCCCTCCTGTACAAACTGCAGGTAGTTCAAAACCTCTTTTGCCGCCGGGCCACAAACGCACCGTGGTACGTGCGTAACGCGGACTTGCATAGAGATCTTGAACTGCCTACAGTGCAACAATATCTCAAAACACTCTCTGTAGCGTTCTTCAAACGCTCCGAAACCCATCCCAATCCTCTAGTTCGTGATTCTGTCTCATATGCTGCTCCTGTGTTAGACTCGAAGTTCAAAGTCGCTAGGCTTACAAATGCGCAAACGTACTCATCCACCAGACTGTCACGCGATCTCGAGGCCCTTCTGGCCGCAAATTCTAATTCTAACGTAAATTCTAATTCTAACGTAAATCCGAATTAATGCAAATTTAATTTTTAAATTTTTAATGTTTTCATTATTTACTTTTCATTTTTAATGTTTTTATTTTACTTTTCATTTTTGAGCACCTTCAGTGCTATGTAATCCCAGCGGGTGACCCCTTCTGGGCCCCGCTAGCGCGGCCTCTTTCTCCAATTGGCCGTCGCTCCGATGAAGGCTGAGTGGCAAAAATGCACGAGCCGACAGGAGGTTTTTAGTGGGTATGGTCCTGGTAGGCGTCGGGACGAGTCCCACATAACTTTGGAATCGCGCCAGAGTATGCGTCAGGGCATTTTTATCCTCCTGCCCTTCCCGCGGAGGGGAACAAAAAAAAAAAAAAAAAAGGCCACAAAGTATGTAGAGCTTATGTTATGACAATGCAGCAAACTGCCGGGAACCCAGAATAAACATATATAAACATGAATATCTAAACAGTGTGAATGTGCATATAAACAGCTATGACCCCAGTTACCACTGACGCTACGCGGCTGGTTTTTTTAAAGTAATATGTGTTTGTAAACATTTTTTTTATATATTCCATATATTCCGTAAAGAAGTATTCCCAAGCTATTTTTAAAGGAATATGGGGAACAAATTTCTATGTATTTTGTATGTAGTCTTTTGTAAATTGATTCTATTGTTTGTTTATCATTGATTTCTAAACTACAAGACATAGGTGAAGAATCGCAAATTTATCGTAAGACAGTTTTCAAAAAGACTTTTGGGTACCAAACGAGCTCACATAAAGAATTTATTGAATCTTGTATTCATTTTTGATCTAAAACGTAGGTAATAAAAATAAACCATTTTTAATGACAATATTTTTTATGATAAATTTACAGTAGATCACTAATGACGAGAACGTAAAAAACAAGTCATAGTCAAAGAGCGGTCAAGTACCACAGATTGTAGCAAACTCCAGATTAGCCCAAAAAAGTAATGTCGTGTGGTTGTTGGGTTTAGACTATGAAATATTGGTGTCGGTAAAATAATCAATTCGGATCTTTACTGCCAACTGATTACTTCATAAATACATTTAAATTAAACGTAAAATGAATTATTATTAATAATTATATAAATTAATAAAGAGAACTCCGTATAAAAGCAGATCTCTCAGACGTCCAAAAATAAGTAACGGACATTGCCAAAAATATTGAAATATAAAAATAATATATTTAAATGCAATGAAAGTATATTACACCAATGCAGAAAATTTTTACATACATTGATGACAAATTAATTTTAAAAATGTTAAGTGAGTTATTCTCATGAATTTTAAAACTACAGCTTTTACTCACGAGTCCGAAACTAGCCGGACCTTTCCGACAATAACGCGTGAGTAAAATTGAAAACCTACAGGGTTTACAATTTATTGATGAAAAAGTTATAGGTTAAAGGTATAACGGATGTCCCTGCCAACAGCTCGGAAAAACTTTTATGAAGAAGAACTGGCGAGAAACTTCACTCTGCATAATGACGTCGTTGACCTTCTTTTTTTTATCTCTAGTAACAAAGAAACATCAGGTCAACAGCTAAATAACTTGTTAGGTATGGGGTTTGCTCATGAAAATTTCTTTCATCAACAGATTAGTTGCCTCAATGTACATTAGAGGTACATTTATCCAGCAGTGAGATCGAATCACCTTCCAGGGAACCAGGGACGCAGTCGCTCTATACAAAGAGCTCAGGCCCGTATTAATAAATGAAACACTTAAGTCCGCATGAAATCTTAAGAGTGGAACAAAGTAAGATAGTTATACTGATTCCCTATAGGAAATAATATTCGTCTCGCTACTTTAGAGGACGAATGATAAAATTATGTAGGCAAGATTAATGTACTGTATATTTTTTTCTAACGCTGAACTTAAAGTGTCAACTAAACAACGAACTGAAGTGGTTTGATAGGTGCAGCTGTAGCTGCTCACTCAGCTCACAAGTTGGCGTCCTGGATCATTTATTATGAAATAATATTTCTTATGATTCATAAAAAAAGAGAATCAAATAAACAATAATAACATAATGTTATTTTTCACCCTGATTCTGATCTGTTAGCAAAATTTAAGATTTCGATATTTTACGAAACAAAACGCGTCGAGGATGGTTCTTATTTGTCTGTATTTTTTATGTATGAAGATACATAAACTTGAAGAAGCGTAACTTTCTTGACCTAATTTTTGTGATTGATTTTTCAGTGGTTCAGTTAAGCTTAATTTTACGCCATTTAATCTTCATGTGCTCCAAATTCTGTAGAATATTAGATAAAATATAAATTGCTTCAGGATCTCAAATTTACTGGATCCTTTCTTAGTCAGTGAAAAATATAAGACAAATAATTTAAAAAAAATAAAGTTGGCTTAAAATATACAAAATTTGGTAACATAAGCTCACAAAACGCGCAAAATAATAATCTCTAAATGGTTCTTCCTATATTTGAGTTTCTACCAGGTGCAGGGCCAGCAGCATATTTGAAAGGGAATTACGCACAACTAAATACAAATTGTGTGAAATAATAAATAGTTGGAATAAATAGTTGAATTTGTTTGTGCCACTGACGCCACCATGCGGTGTTTGTAAACCAGGATTTGTACCGCTTATCGAGGTCTATCTAGTTACATAAAGCTATCTAAGAATGATTGGAACTTAGTTTACTTAATCAAGATAAAAATCTGTGAAAGTTCTGATTTTAAAACCACTTCTTAATATGGCTATTTAGCAATCAGTTTAGGTTATACTTTTAGTTTGCCAAAAATGTTTAAACATTTTTATGTTTTAATGATATTTTCATTATATAATATCAAACCACTTCAGTTCGTTGTTTAGTTGACACTTTAAGTTCAGCGTGAGACAAAAATATACAGTACATTAATCTTGCCTACATAATTTTATCATTCGTCCTCTAAAGTAGCGAGACGAATATTGTTTCCTATACCGAATCAGTATAACTATCTTACTTTCTTCCACTCTTAAGATTTCATGCGCACTTAAGTGTTTCATTCATTGATACGGGCCTGAGCTCTCTGTATAGAGCGACTGCGTCCCTGGTTCCCTGGAAGGTGATTCGATCTCACTGCTGGATAAGTCCAAAGTTCTTAGTAAAATTAAATCTAATGTTAGGTTGCCAAATTTCTGACCAAAACATGTAAAATATCATTAAAACATAAAAATGTAACGATATATAATTTATCAGAATAAATTAATTGTTTTTCTTAAGGTTAGGTAAGCTATTTGGAAATAGCTTTTGCTTTGCACTCGTACTCTTTAGAAAGTGTATTGATATTTAAACAATACAAATAAATCTGATCATATATATGTACTGAAATTTTTTTTCTTAAAAGCTCTGTGTAGTGCTTATGGTTAAAAGCTGTTTAATTCACATTTCAAACTTATAAATGTTTTGAATACTTTAATGAAGTACATTAGATTATAAATTAATTTAAATATCACGAATTTCGGTGTAGTTTTGTTGAAACCAGTTGGTTGTATACCTATTTTATTTTTAATGACTAAAATAAAACATAAAAAACACATGTTAATAAGACAATTAACATATCCACCATGTACGGAGAAGTTTATAAAAACAACGTTAGTTTGATAAGATATGCATCATATACTTTAATATCAATAAAATTTTAAATTATCATTTATTATTCATGTCATTAAGATTAATCAGGATAAGATATCATTTATCAAGGATTTATTCTGAATTTGTGAGTTTTATGTTCATTAGTTTTAGCGCTAGCCCAGGGAAATAATGGTAAGTATTATTTAAATAGGGATTGTCAAAGATTTGGTTCTCTAGCTTTGGTTAACAAAGCCTGATTAAATGCCAATATCTAAAAATTATTACCTTTATAAAGGTTGACCTTGCGGTTGGTTTCCCTTGACTGTGATACCTCAATTCTAGCTGTGCACCCTGGTACATTTGTGTGATGAATGCGTTTGGTTATTTGCTAACCAAAGAATTATCTATTTATATAGGTACCACCAAACTTTTTTCTGGGTTCTACCCCAGTTTGCTATATGGTTAAGTTTTGCTTTAAGTGTGTTCACAAGTTTAAAATAGGATTAGAAATGTGGTTCTACATCAAATATTTTTTAGGCAAATCTCTGGTTCTCCTATTTGGTTGGGCTCGCCCTCTCTTCAACATGGGCGTCAGGTGACTTATTGTCTGAACAAGAAGAATGGGTGCGTTTCAATGAAATGTTACGTGATCCAAATTATCGCCTACCAACGACTACCCGGCCCTCAAGATATGAAATCACATTAACACCATACTTTGAAAATCCTCCTGTTGGAATTAGTGAATTTACATTTGACGGTGAAGTTGCTATATATTTGCAAGCAACAGAAGCTAATGTCACAGATATCGTTATGCACTGCGAAGATATGACAATTTTTAATGTAACTTTAGAGTCAATTGTTGGCAATATAAGTACACCAATGAATTTTTCTGAAAATGCAGTCTTTGAGTGCTTAAAACCATACGACTTTATAACCTTATCTCTTTCTGATGCTCTTGATGAGGTATTAGAATATGTCGTGAAAATGACATTCCGAGGAAACATTCAGTCTGGCATGAGAGGATTCTACAGAAGTTGGTATAACGATGGCGTACAGAGAAGGTAAGTTGTTCACAGAAACCTTTGTCATAAGTGCCTAAACCTGCATACATTTTTTCCTTGTGGGTTCATAAAATCCTGAGTTAAGACCATCTTTTTCTTTCTGTAGTAACTGTTTTGTATACTTGACTTTCTGTTCGTTATCTTTTCTTAATAAATTACACGCAATACAATACAGTACCTATTGAATAGTTTCTTTATAGTTTCTTAAAAGGTCTTTTTATCTTAAATGCCAAAATAAAAAATCTGATACTTCTCAATTGTTGTAGCACTTAAACTAAGTAAGTTTTTTAATTTAACCTCAATTTTTTATCTTAAAAAAGAAAACGATAGAGATGAAAAATCGTTTATCATTTTTGTGTCTTTACTAGTTATAACACTGTTACAAATTAGATTTATACATTCTTTCGTCCGTCGTGTGAATATGATTCGAATTGTTTAAAAATAAAACTTGAAAAAAAAAACATGTTTTCAGTGTATTCTCTGTTGATCAGAACCCCTAATGTTGCAGAAAGAAACTGAGAAACGTATTTAAAGAAGTTTGAATCGTTTAATTTACGTAGATATCACTTTTTTATTCCAAGACCTTTAACGTAAAGTGTGCATAATGCACGAGCAAACATTTAGCTTCATAAAGAACAGATAAACAAAAATTATTTATTAATGTAGAAATCTTTCAGAGCAATATCTTCTATGTTAATTTAACGTAAATTATGATAACAATGTGCATACAGATGGATGGCAACCACACAATTTCAACCTGGCCATGCCCGTAAAGCATTCCCGTGCTACGATGAGCCAGGATTTAAAGCCTATTTTGATATTACTATCCGGAGGGAAGAAGACTTTTCACCTACTATATCAAACACACCAATCAAACATAATGCTACTGTGTAAGTTATTTTAGTTTTGTACCTACTAAAATTTTTGGGCAATGAAGCTGCATCTAAATTGTTCGATAGCATTGTGGTAGTTTGAATATTTATTTGCGCGAATTCAAAATAATGAAATTATTGATTCCAGTGACGGCAGAATAGCAGAAACCTTCCACACAACACCTTATACATCTACATATCTATTGGCTTTCATTGTTTCTCATTACAAACCTGTTGAAGAGGGTAATAATCCAGACAGACCTTTTAATATTTATGCGCGAGCAAATGCTAACAATACAGGCGCATGGGCTTTAAACGTTGGAGAAAGACTTTTGGCTACCATGGAGGCCTACACTCAGATCCCATACTATACGATGGCTGAGAATTTGGATATTAAACAAGCTGCTATACCAGATTTCTCAGCAGGAGCTATGGAAAACTGGGGATTATTAACTTACAGGTATAGTTCTTATAGCAACTGAGAATTAGACTTAAGGTAACATTGTTCTGTAAGTAATATAATTAACTTGTATCTTTTTTCAGGGAAGCGCTGATTTTATACGACCCGGAAAACACTAACAATTTTTATAAACAAAGAATAGCCAATATTGTAGCTCATGAAATTGCTCACATGTGGTTTGGTAACTTAGTGACATGCGCTTGGTGGGACAATCTCTGGTTAAACGAAGGTTTTGCAAGATTCTATCAATACTTTTTGACTAATGAGGTATCTTTCAGACGACAATATGTGATTCTAATGAGTGTTACCATGAAAAAGTTTTGCTAGAACGTTTGTAACTCACTGAATTCATCTACATAACGTTTATTTGAATGTTAACAATTTAGTATAATAAATTTCTGGTTTTTGTTTTAGGTTGAACCGCAATTGGGATATCCAACACGTTTTGTAGTGGAACAGTTACAAACGGCTTTGTTTTCTGATTCAATAGATAGTGCTCATGCGCTTACAAATCCCGCTGTTTTTGACCCTGATTCTGTTAGTAATCACTTCTCCCACATCACGTACGCAAAAGGCGCATGTATTCTCAGGATGACACAATATTTGCTCGGTAAACCGACTTATGAAAAAGCTTTACGAAAGTATCTTTCTGACAGGTATGTTATGACTAATGTATTACATTGTTTTAATGTTTAATGGTACTTTCAGCTTGTTTATTTTTGTAGAAAATTTAACGTCGCCGAACCAGATCATCTGTTTACGGCTCTTGATCAGGCAGCCCAAGAAGACGGTGCCTTATCTGCGTACAATGGAATGACCGTCAATCGTTACTTTAAGACTTGGTCAGAAAAAGCTGGTTATCCATTACTCAATGTAATTGTTAACCAACAAACTGGGAAAATTACAATTTACCAGGTTGGTACAATATGTTTATTCAATTTCAATTAAAACTTGAAATTGCAAATAACTTTAACCCTTCATGTTTTTTCATTAATTCTAGTCTCGCTTTGAGCGCAATAGCGGGGCCTCTAGTGAAGATGGCTTATACATAGTTCCAATAACTTGGGCTAGAGCAAACGATATCGATTTTGATGACCTTAAGCCATCCAAGATAATAACTGAACAAGCAACTGAAATTGACAGAGGTTCTACTGGATTAGAATGGGTTATTTTCAATAAACAGCAATCTGGTAAGAATATTATTGAGTGGTTATGATTTGAACCATATTAATTTTCTATTCTAAAATATAACAACCATAACTTGTTTCAGGTTTCTACAGAATTAACTACGACGCTACTAACTGGGCATTAATAACTCGCGCCTTGCGCAATGATACTCAACGTGTTGAAATTCACGAATATAATCGGGCCCAGGTAAATTTATGGCACCATGTATTGTAACATTATTTATGATGTGCTTTGTATTTTTATATTCATAAGAGTATAAAATGACATTAAGAGAGTACAGATTATTTAAAACAAAAAAACTAAACATCGTTATTATGACCAGTTTACTAGCCTTTGTTCCTAAGAAAAAATCCAATCATCTCTTTGCTCTGAAAAGAATAAAAATTAAAGAAAACTGTGGAAACATTTCAGATCGTCGACGATTTGTTTGCCTTTGCTCGAGCAGGCATCATGCAATACGAGGATGCTTTCAACATTCTCTCATTCTTAGAATTTGAAGATGCGTACGCACCGTGGCTGGCTGCTATAAGCGGATACGAATTCGTTATTCGCAGAGTAGTACATGATGCTGATACTTTGTTTAAAATTCAAGTAAGTAGATAATGTAAAATTTTCTTGTTTATTTGTAGTTAAGTTACATATGAAGAAAACAAATTTGAATAAAAAAAAATCCTTTTTTCATGGTATACCATTAATTTTTGGAGAAATTGTTTATTATTTGTGAGTTTTTTTTAGAACAGCTTATTCTCACTAAGCAGAGCAGCGACAACTCGTCTCGGCTTCAGAGAAACAGAAGATGACACTTTCATGGATGGACTGTTCCGGATGTACCTCAATGAATTCCTGTGTAACAATGGACACCCTGAATGCCTTGCGGCGGCTCGAGAACACTTTCAAGTTTGGAGACAAGGAGGATAGTAAGTATATTCCATCAGGCGTTACTTTCTTCTTTCGGTATAAGTTATAACTAACTTTGTTATAAATAACTTCAATACTTCCGCGACAGTTGAGTGTGCAAGACATTCATACACTTAGCATCCTCAGGGCGCTTGTCTTTGCCAGTCTTCGGGCCCTAAGAATTACCCTGGCTGGGGTAAAACAAGTGTCGGTGCTGAGAATAATTTTGTATGTTTTACGTCATTATGCAGTTAACACTGCGTAATATGATAATAGGAGCGAAGGCAGTAATATTACTAAATGTATGAATGTCTTGCACACTCATGAGTCGCGGAGGTACGAAGTTATTTATAACAAAAAAATTCAATGTCCAGTGTCGAGGAAGTCGTAATTTGTTTATTTAATGTTTCATATAACAGTGCTATCAATTCTAAGAATATAAATATCTACATATAAAACTGCATTTGCAGAGCCTGTGAACGTAATTTCATAATATTTAAGGTTAACTAATATTTAAAATATAACAGATATTTCTATAATAAAGTTTAAACAAATAAATAACCATAAAGAATGAATATTATAAATGAATATTAGTATTAAATAATGGATTACAAAAATAAACAATTTAATTCTTATTGTTCATCCACAGTTTGGCACCTAATCTTCGTCCATGGGTGTACTGTGTTGGACTACGAGAAGGCAACGGAACTGACTTCGATTACTTCTGGGACCGCTACTTGCAAGAAGACCTAGCTAATGAACAACAAGTAATGCTGAACGTAGCTGGATGTACTCAAGACGAACCAAGTCTGTTTAAGTACCTGGATGCTATAGTGTCTGGAAATTATACAGTCAGGCCACAAGATTTTAATACTGCTTTACAATCAGCTATTTACAGCAATGAAATAAACGCTATGCGAGCATTCAACTGGCTAAAAAGCAATGTGAACCAGACTACGGAGGCGTAAGTTACTTGATAAGAATTTAGAAACTAATTTTAAATAGAAGATAAGCTTTTGTTGATTATGATCCCTCTTGGTGTCAGTAGTAGCGATTTTTCATACAACGGTCTTCGCAGTTGTATGTCCTTGTGAGGACCACACTTAGGTCATATACTTTTTATCTATAAATGATTGGCTTCTCTGGGTTGCCACTCTAAGATAAACAAAATATGAAAAAAAAATTCACTCTTAACATTAGCTTGGACGTGAGATCTAAGTGAAAGTGACTTTTTGTAAAACTGTGCACAAGGACCATATTAATAAATAGAATGTTAAAGTAATAATTTATTCTTTTGAAATTGCTACCGGTTAAGTAGTTAAATTATTTTAATCTCACCTACTTTGTTGTCGTTTATTTTCCTTTTAGGCTTGGGTCACTGGCTAATCCTATAAGTTACATTGCATCACGGCTCACAAATGAAAACGACATTTCTGAGGTACGTATTTTGTTACTTTTTTCATAACCTAACTACGACTATTTCAAAATTGGAAATATTCCGAAAAATTACCTGAACACTTAAAGAAGACGTTTTAGTTTTTAAGGGGCACTTGGCTAGCTTTTGGACGGGTGTTCCCAGGATTCCATAAAATAAGTAAAACGAGTATTATATCCCATAATTTTGTTTAGTTTTGGAGGAAAATATTTTCAAAGCCGTGAAACAGACACATATCATAATGAAAACTTGGCGTTATCTCCCAACTATCACAAATGGTTGCGAATAAGCTTTAGAGCGTATCATATTGCAACTTAAGGTGCTAACGATAAGGTCTATATCCTGCTCTAGACCCCTTATGCAACAGATATGGCCCTAAGTGGGCACATCGCATAGCAGGTCTAGAGCGTATCATATTGTGCCTAAAGGTGCAAATTGCAGCGCCTGTACCCCTGATTTGCCACTTTGATTGAACTGTTGATTGAACAGTTGAGTGAACAATTAGATTTTGTTCATTCGTACGTACGTTTCGTTTCTGTAGTTGCAATGTTGACAATATTAATGGCGTGTGACAGTTTTTAAGTGAGAACTACAAAACATAATATAGTAAGTACCAAATACTTTTATTCGACTTTTTGCTATATCTGTACTGAAAAATCAAGTGTGTCTTAACTTTACTGCAAAATGCATATATATTTATTAAGTAAATTTACACGCTATAATGATTTCATAAGAATTTCAACAAAAAACAGTGTAAATAAAATATGGTTATAGTAGTTTCAATAAAACTGACCAAGAATATAATTGGTATAACAAGTATCTATAGTGAATTTACGTAGTAAAGTTGTAAAATCACTTCTTTTGTTATAACAAAAACACGTTTAGTAAAAATAATGTAAATTAGAGGTAAGGTTTTCATAAAAACATTCCATTAAAGATGACAAATCGTTTTGTTACTATAGGTAATAATTTTCACACGCTTATTTTAATTTTTGCTGTTCTAGGTGCTAAAAATCACCTTTCTTATTACTAAGTGGTCCAGAGAAGGGTCATAGGAGTGAATTTTATTTATGATTGTCTTGTTTTATGGGGAAAATAGTTTAGGGATCAATTGACAATACAAAAACCTTTTTTGGATAAAAATAATGTAATACACTCAATATTGGTTAAGTATTATGTATTTTAATACAATTATATTTTCATTTCAGCTATTGAACGGAACTACAGATGCAGCATACAATACTTTGCCATGAAAACCAAACACTGCCACAGAGCCAGTTACAATCCAAAAGGCTCAAAAACTACAAAAGCACTTTTCTTTTAGGAATTTTATAAGTGAATTTTTTTTTAAGATCAACATTATACAAATATAGTAGTAAAAATAATGACGTAATTATTAAATTTTAAATAAAAGTCAGATAGCTGTTAAAAATGTATTTTATTTCCCTTTCTTGGTCTACAATCAGAACACAATTTATATGAATCTAATTATTCTGAGTTCTGTTTAGTTTTATTTTCATATTGATTCCAAAAGTTGAATACGCTTTGTAAAATATTGATTTGGGCTAACGTGTCTTATGCAAATCAAATTAAAAAAAGCAAATTGTGTTCTAAATGTTGATTATCAGATGAAAATGAATTTAGAATAATTAAATTTGATATTAATGTATCCCGTAGTAATTTCTTTTGTTTTTATTTTTAATTTTTAACCAATAATGCGATTTAGGCTCATTTCATCATCCTTATAGATATTCCAGTGGTTTAAGAGTTGATTTTGCTTCCTTTTGGAAATGCTGGGCGTAATGGTGGTTATTGCTTCTCGTTTGTAGCTATAAGACATACTACAGGAATAAATTACCACTTAAAGTAGCAATTCACACTCACACTGTAGCTTAGAGTGGTACAACAGTGTTAAGGTGCTCAATTTTAACCCCGTAGGTGGTATTAATTGAAAATTTTTAACCCATAGTCCATTTTATATACTTTATTTATATTTATCACTCCTATGCAGTAAGAAGTTGTAATTTTTACCCAAATAGCACCGATATAGATCTTTGAGTCATAAACTTAGCTGCAATTATCACTAATGTGCTAGTTAGGTGTCATGTTAATATTTTTGATATTTTGATTATTTCAGGTTGCCAAAACGATTATGGTCTTTGTAATCGATCATTTAACACCTCCAAAGTTATTCAAATGCTTAATATATCTTAGTTTTAAATATTTTTATAAGTCGTTACTGTAAACTTACTACTTCGTAACTGTAGTGCATGTCGATTATTAAAACCGTACGTACCGGCCAACTCTTATTCGACAATTGGACGTAAAAAAATCACAGACTAGAAAGACAAGTTGCTACAGACTCATTTGTACAAACATGCTGTATCACATTTTCATTCAACATGGCGCAATATGGAATCGTCACCTAGGTGTCACCACATGAAGTTTTGGGTTTTTTTCAAATTAGAACTTAATGCAGAATATAATATTTTAAATATTTTTAAAAGTGTTTACCACACTTTTTCATGCATTTTGAACTGGTATACATCGCGCTAAACGAAAAAGAAATGTTTTTAACGGACTACTTGAGTAGGAGAGTAGAGACTAATTTGTTGAAATGTTGCATTGGGCTAAAGCCATTTTGTATTTTAACCGCTATATTAACCACGTTAATTTAGTGATGTCCCGGTCCAACGGTTAAATCAGTTAATATCTAATAATTTTCTAAACAATAAAACAAAATCATTTTCCAGTTCGTGTCTTGGCTAAATCAGAACGTGGACGTGCTTGGTGCTGCTTATAGTACTGGAATAAACGGAGTTGCCACAGCCAGAAACAACTTGGCTTGGTCAGATCGGCGTCTGACAGAAATCGCTCGATACCTTGAAACGGGATACCAAGAAGTTGTTATTGATGAGTTGAACCCTACGACACCAGATCCAGGAACCGACGCTCCTTCTACCACCACTGATGGACCTACAACAGCTGAACCAGATTCAGCTAATATTGCAGCCTTAAGTTTCATCACATTGTTAATCACCTTGTGTATCAATTTCATAGCGTAAAACTCTATAAATAATTTTTGTAAAATTAAATATATTGTTTAAACATTTTTATTGTTGAAAATGTTTTTAACGAATGTTACAAAAATAACTATAGTATTATAACTGTTTTTTATTTGACGATTGTTAAATATTTTGCAGTTTATCTCATTTCTTTAATAATTTTTGTAATGTAACTTTTGTCGTCATTTTTGTTATATTTTTAACAATGGCAAATAATTACAATACTTGAGTTATAAGAACCTTTTTATTTTACCAAAACGATAAACTGAAATTAATGACCAATTGTATTTTAACCTTTTCGCACACTGAAAGTGATAATACGTCCCTTACAACCAAATCCAGTCGCAGTTACTAAAATTTCAGTAACCAAATAAGATATACACACATTCTAGTCACAATGTAGTTTTGTATTACTTTTACTTCTCTTTGTGTCTACATTAGTTTTGTCCTCAAAATGTGGTAACAGAGTATACACTTTGCAACTGAGATGTGTCGCAATAGGTTTTGGTAATAATGCTTCGTAAATTTTTTTCAAATTTTATCCAAGTTATGTTGTAGTCGACCAATTTTGGCTTAGATTCCTCATTGAGGTGTGATAATATTTCAAAAGCAGATATTTCTTGTGCCTGCCCTATATTTTTCTTGATGATGACCTGGATTTGAATCTCAAAAATAAAGTTGACTGTTGAATTCATATAAAATTCAAAAGTGAAAGTGATAGATGGTGTTTTATATTTTAATATTTCAAACAAGCTGCGGAACTTGAAAAATTGAAAAAACCCGTCTGATTCCAGAAAATACATACTTACGAACACTCGAAAAAGTTGCGTCTTTATCACCATATCATAGTCAAAATTAATATTTAATTTGTTTTAGTATATAAATCCCATGTATTTTACCGTTGTGCTCATAATCTAACCCACGAGCTTATACTAATGGACCTTTCCATAACTAAATTAAAAGTTCGGCAATCTCAAAACATGTTGGGAACCACTGGCGTCGGACTATTACGTTGGTTATAACAAAATATGTGTGATACGGGATTGATCTAAAAGTGCACATTGTGTCTACTCTGTTACTACGAGGGTGGATTGAACAGTTCGCGGCCTAAATAAGAGAACACAGGAATAACGCAATTTTTTATAATTATTTTTCTACATACTCTCCTCTTAAGTCACAGCACTTAGTCCAGCGGTCCTCCAAAGCCTTCATCCCATTTAAATAGAAGGTCTCGTTAAGGTCTTCAAATCTACGGCCACTTTGATCTCCTCATTGGTAGAAAATTTCATTCCACCTAAGTGCTTTTTTAGTTTTGGAAATAGGTGGAAGTCAGAAGGTGTCCAGTCAGGTGAATAAGGGGATTGAGGAAGCAATTCGAAACCACAATTCGCCGCGCAAAGAGCCGCGGAACCCATCTTGCAGACACCTAGTGGAATCCTTATTCATTAACAATCATGTTTTGTGTACGTTCATATGAAATTCCTAGAGCTTCAGCTATCTCAGATACCTTCAATCTTCTGTCTCCCATTATGAAATCACATATTTGTTCGATGTTTTCCGAAGTCGTAGCTGTATTTGTTCAATGTTTTCCGAAGTCGTAGCTGTATTTGTTCGATGTTTTCCGAAGTCGTAGCTGTAGAAGGCCGTCCAGACCGGGGGTCATTTTTGATGCTCTCTCATCCACGTTTAAATTCAGCTGTCCACTTTTATCATTGTATACGACGGAGCAGATGTTCCTAAAGTAACCAAAGGTGTCGAAACTAGGTAGACACATACATACACAACTAAGTTTGTTACCAGAGTCGAAACGACAATTCATTCGAGGCTGAGTTAAAAGTTACTTAGAAGACAGACAACAATTCATTGATATGAAAAGTACAGACTCGTTTTTCATGGAAAATGTTTGGTCATCGTCTACAATTGCAAATAGGGCAGGCGTGCATCAAGGTAGTTTATTGGGACCCTTACTCTTCCTTCTTAAATGACTTACCACTAGTAACTAAATTCTACATGACATTATACGCAGATGACATTTCTATTATAATTCCAAAAAATTCAAATAAAAAAATACAATGACATTATCAATTATATTTCGTCGCTTCATTCTTCAGATAGTATATAATTAAACAGGTAGTCTTTTTAAGGTAATAGGTAACTTCGCACAGTTTTCATTTTGACTTATTCAAAAAACTTTGCGTCTTTTACTTGATCAACCCCGGTCACAACAAGTCTTCATTCTTTTTTCGTGCGTGGTAACGAGCACACGTCTTATACCAACCGGTAACTTAATAGTTTAATATTAAATATGTAACGGTTGTACTAAAAGTGTACTAAAAGTTTGAAAATTAGAACAAAAAAATACAGAATAAACGAAAGCCACTCGTTATTTCTACCGATGAGGTAGGCCATTTTATGTTTTTTCATAAGTGATCGCGGGTGTCTATAAACTATAATTTTGCTTTGTTGAAAAGATGCAGAAAACACGTGTTATCTATAATAGATAAATCACGTTGTTTCGCTTTGTCGAAAAGATGCAAAAAATACGTGTAATCTATAATAGATATAACACGTTATCCGCAAAAATTACTGGTAGTCTTCTACCTGACGTTTATTATTATAAACTATAATTTCGCTTTGTCGAAAAAATTCAGAAAATAGGTGTTATCTATAATAGATATATCACGCTATCTGCAAAAAATCCTGTAAGTCTTCTACCTGATGTTTATTATTCCGATTAATGCCGTATAGTACTCGTATTGTTATTTTTGATTTTTTTTTCTATAATGTTTAAATATTTTAATACGAATACTGAAAATGCGTGAAGTCTGAAAGAGATTTAACATGATATCTGTATTACGTAATATTATATTCTTTCTATTTTTTTTTTCAAAGCTGAAAGTCGTCATAATAATTATTTAAATATAATGATGAACCTAGTGGACGATTCTCTGGCTAGCCATTTTGGTTACCGCAATACCTGAGTCTTCTATGTAGACGCTCCCTAATATGGAACCGTCGTCCTCCGAGAATGAACCGGGCCAGTCGGGAGAATTATTTCTGACATGGATCCAGAGATTCTTTCTAACCTCGGGGTTTAAGGGGCTCCAGTTATGGAAAAACTGCTTTAAATAGAGGGATGAACTTACTTCTTGAAAAAGAAGATAATAAAGTGTAAAAAAAAGTAATAATCGTATTAATATCAAAAAGTACACCGAAGCTATCTAAGTACTTCCCAAACATCGACAGGCAACCGGTCAACCCATTCGGGAAACTGGATGGGACCTCCTCGTTACCCGTCAAACAGGGGGGGGGGGGGTGGGTGACGTCAATGTACAGTGCCAGTGCCTCCATTTTTTAAATTAGCAATTTTTTTTTTATTGAAAAAGGAATAGACGTTTTTCTTCTATCTCACCTGATAAAAAGTGACGGTGTTACACGTCTATCCACGAGATACCTATTCACTCGACGCTTGAAAGAACTAATTTAATAAGGGTAGTTCATTCGGTTCATTAAATTCACACCATTCAGCCTTGTCTCTTTTGTTAGGCACAGATATGGGCTATGATGAGGCAAATTTTACAAGAAGCCTATAAAATTAAACCAACTACATCGAAGAAGACATTTTCTTGGGATCCAAATTTAGTTCTCAACCGATTCGTTGCGATGTCTAATTTCGCTAACTTCTAACTGTGGCGTCGAGCAAAAATAACGTGACACTGTTCAGTGCCCACCGCCATACGATTAGATGACACGCATCTGTGTCTTCAGCCATGCGGAAAAGTAAACAGTATTTTGACCACTTTTTACATGTTTAAAGCTTGAATATTGTTAGTTTACTTTGGAAATCTATCGTGAACGGCCAGGCACATTGTTTTTAGTGATAAGAAGTGGCAAAATAAGTGTATTTCTGGAAATGGAGGGTAAGTGACTTTTTTAATACAGGTGTGCTAAACCTTTTCAACTAATTTTGCATTTCCTAATGATTTGATTGATTATGAGGTATTAAATTAGGTCTAAAAACATTGTTTTGGTTTTCCTCATGACACATTTCAACTGTTTAAATTATGAAAATGAAAACCTGCCAAGTTCGATTAAATGACAATAGATATTCACAATTACTATTGTCAGTAAAAAATAACATTTTGCTAAATACTGCCATTATATTATGGGTATTTATCGTCTATTTATTATTTAAGAATTACGACGAAAAAGAAAGTACATTTCCGAGACAGAAATTGAAACTCAATGCGACGATGACGAAGTGATAGAACAGAATTCGCAAACGTATTCACAACACGTATCAAGTAACACAACTTTCAAAAAGGTTGGTGACCCATATTAAAAAAAAGTCTTACAATATCCAGAAACGAAGGCTACGAGCTTAATATACGTGAAAAATAAAGTTAGTTTGGTTCTGGGTAAAAACTCCCTAAAACTTAATTGAAGGAGTTACCATCGATTTTTAAATGACACACATCCGTGCCTGAAGCCTCACGCAAAAAACAGTGATGGCACTGAAACGTGCCATCCGCAACGAATCGGTTAGTCAGCTTTCTCTATGATATTATTATATTACTTTAACTTTACTTTTTAACTTTACTTTACTTTAAAGTTACCGTTACATCGTTAGCCGGTATGCACCGGACATAGGGTCCAGACATTAAATTAGAAAATATAGTTTTTACATCCGTACACATAATCAAAATAAACATCATCAAACCACAGCCCCTAATTGTAAACGACCTATGTTATCCTTGCAAATCTTTAAAAATTACATAATGATAAGTCCTGTATCGACTCTAAAAGATAATATTTTTGGTGAAGAAAAATATTAGAGCTTCGAACTCGGAGTTCTTGTTTGTATCATGAAAAGCCCCTCACAGAGCCGCGTCGAGTCAGACGCTAAGTCGGTGGATAAAGCAGACGCTAAGTCGATGGATAAAGCAGTCGCTAAGTCGGTGGATAAAGCAGTCGCTAAGTCGATGGATAAAGCAGACGCTAAGTCGGTGGATAAAGCAGACGCTAAGTCGGTGGATAAAGCAGACGCTAAGTCGGTGGATAAAGCAGTCGCTAAGTCGCTTGATAAAGCAGACGCTAAGTCGGTGGATAAAGCAGACGCTAAGTCAGTGGATAAAGCAGACGCTAAGTCGGTGGATAAAGCAGACGCTAAGTCAGTGGATAAAGCAGACGCTAAGTCAGTGGATAAAGCAGACGCTAAGTCGGTGGATAAAGCAGACGCTAAGTCGATGGATAAAGCAGTCGCTAAGTCGCTTGATAAAGCAGACGCTAAGTACGAGCGGCGTTGACATGAGTGTAGGTTATCCGAGAAATGGCTGGGAGGACTTAAAGCTCTCAGTCCTCTCAAAAATTTACCTTAAACCTATATTAAACCCACTAAACGACTTTGTCTTGGCCGTACTCAATAAAAGTACAAACCACTTAATACCTTCTAATAAAGAGATTAATTAAAATTAAATTATTCTGTTTATTGATTGAATTAATTTGGCAATCACCAAGTGTATAGTAAATGCCTAAAGGTTACTGGATTCTTAAATTATGTACTAAAGTAAGGAGTTTAATGAATAAACTGCTAAGCTAATAATCTTACTGTTAACATGACAAAGACTAAATAAATAAAATTTTAGAAAAACTAAACTGAAATATAAAATATAATGATGAAACAATAGAAGAAGTTGACAGACCGTAACGTTTGATCAACACTGCACGTGGAACTTGTATGTAGAAAGTGTATGTTCAAAGACACGGGGTAAAAACACAAAGTTTGCCTGTGTTCTATGAAAATAAGTAACATTACTTATAAACAAACTGCACTTAAAGCCTATCCTGGCTGTGTTGCCTCAATATTGAGTTATGACATCCTTCTCTGGGGCAATTTTGTAAAAATAAACAAAGCCTCATTTCTTAGAAGCAATGCATTAGAGCTATTGCTGATGTAAGCTCCTGGGCATCCTGCAAGATTTTATTTAGGAACATGAAATATTAACTGTTCATGTTTATAAATACTTGAAAGTGGCATTTTTGTTCAAATGCACTCAGAATGTTTCCATAGAAAAAAAGATATCTAGATATCCTAATAAGTTACGTTTACCCAACATTAAAACGGAAATTTGTTCTGGAAACAACCTATCTATGTCTATTAGAATTTTTAATAAATTACCTAATGACATACAAGCATTGCCGTTAAATTGGAAATAACTCTACGTCAACGCCTCATTCAAAAATGTTTTAATGAATTTTTTGAATATTTAAAAAATATCATTACGTATTGACAGTTATATAACAATAATTATAAATACTAAATCCCGAGACAAACAAACCCACTGCATGGCCCCAAAGTAAGCAGAGCTTATGTTATGGATGGACTATAAAGCGAACAGGGGGGTAAACCCAGAATAAACATACATATAAAAATATCAACGACCATGACCCGAGAACGAACATCTGTGTTCATGACACAAATTAATGCCTCGGCCAGGACTCGAACTTGGAACCTCCGGCGTATGAGACAGGGCTACTAGCCACTACGCTACTCGGTCGCCAAAAAATTTACATATACATATTCATTTATAAACTTTAAAAATTGATTCTCTATTTATACAGTTTATAAATGAATATGTATATGTAAATTTTTTCAAACAAAAAGTTACATCCAGGTAGACATATTCTTTTTTAAATGACGCCATAATAAATTTTTTTATATATTTATATAGAGTCAGACGTGACAAATCGTTTTCTACAGCAAAGTGTTCTAATTTTAAATTTTGTAAATACTTTTTTAAATATGGTTATGGCGACTATAGATCCTACTAATAAATCAAGTTTGGCTAAGCTAAGCAATGGCATAAAGACTCATTTTGATAATCTGCATATGCTGGAAACCTTCCTATTTAATAATAATTTTTTTGCTGATCATCAGTTTTATTTAATTATAAATCACTACAGAGGTAACTTATGGTTTGTCTGAACGCTTGAAGTAATGTCTGAACGCTTGAAGTAATGTCTGAATGCTTCTCTCTGCACCTGTGATTGCATTGGTTGTTACTTCTCTTTGATTGGAACACGATAATAGGACTTTAGTACCGCCGCAAACGAGAACTTTAAAAAAAATACTCTACAAGCAATAGATGTATTTTTAAACCTACTTTTTCAACCCTCGCGGTTGTGGTAGGTTAATTCTAATAGTAGTGTGGTAGTTTTAATTCCTACTGGTTTTAAAGTTTCGAATTCTGGTAGTGTCACAAATTATGCGATGAACAGGTCGAGTTCGTATCTTTCGTTCGCTTTTCGTTCGAGTGGCAAACAATCGCACGTGATACAGGCATATTTTGTCGTATATCATGTACGTATCTTCTTCATAATAGTTAACTTTTAGACCACTTATATTATGTTTCCGTACAGTTGTGGGTTTTCAGAGATTTTATTTATAATGAACAATGAGAAAGTATCAGTAGGACCCTCGGTGGCTTGGTGGATATGGAGCTGGCTTCTCGCTCTGAAGGTCTTGTGTTCGATCCCCTGTGACAACTAACTTCAGTAAATTTAATGACAAGTAAAGCATCGTGCGGAAACGCACATATCTAAGAAATTATTTCAAATGTATATGTAAAGGGCGCCAACCTGCAGTTGGCTAGCGTGTCTATTTTAAATTGCCTGACACCACCTCTTACTTGAGTGTTGCTGATATCCATTCTGTGTGTATGAATGTATTAATAATTTGTTAAAAGAAAATGCATGATAAAGTCCGCGAATGAAGCGTAAAGATAAAAGTATAACGTCGACCATAATGTACCAAACTGATAAACAACTATTATCAGTAGGTATTTGATAAATTAAAAGACTTAATCACGCCTAATTTGAAACAGATAAGATCGATTTATCAATAAATATAAAATTATTGACTACATCCACTTTAGTTGCTGGTGATTTGCTGTCGCGGTCATAATGGGTAAGTGAGTTTTATCTAAGAGACCTTGAAAAGAATAGAACTGAGAAATTATATATTTCATACTAGTGTCCCAAAAATTTGGTGCTTCAATGTAGGTTCAAGTTTAATAAGCTTAAGTATAACCGTATGTGCGAAATTTTAAAAGGGAGAGTGGTTCGGGTCCCAACTTTTTCCCGTGTCCGAGTATAAACTGGCACGCATTTCCACTTGTCCACACTGTCATCGTCCTCCTTTTGCTAAACTTTACTAACTTACTTACTTTTCAAAAGCTTTCATTTTATAATATATTTGCAAAGTTAAGCGCCTTAAAGTAGCTGAAAATCGGCGGAAACCACTAAAACCGGTGATAATGACAAATTAATGCTAAGTAAAACTTTTACTTACTGTTAAAATTAATGAATGAATTGTATATAGCTTTTTTACAAAACAATGATCCATATTTATCGTTCTAGATAATCATGATTACTTACAAAGCCACAGTACCTATAATCATTATCTTCATACTTAGGTATACCTAGGAACAAGTGACCGAGTTTTTAAATATGAAAATTTTCTGTTCCTTTTATATTTAACCCCGGATGCAGAGGGGTGTTATAAGTTTGACGTGTTTGTTTGTGTGTCTTCCTGTGGCAACATAGCTGCCAAACGACTGAACAGATTGTGATGAAGTTTTTTTTGTTCAAAAGTTGAATAAATTTAAAGTTAGCCATGTTTGAAGGAAGTGGTTTAGCTATTCAAAAGTTATCCGCGATTTTTTCCATCAGTTCCATCACTTAATTTGAGCATATAAAAACTTGTCAGTATTTAAAAGTGAAACTTTAAAAAGGAAAATGAATATTAAAATAACAAGTTCAAGTGGCTGTACATAATAAATTTAAGACTATTTCAAGGGTTGGTTCTTACAGGATGCAGGTGTTAGTTTATAACATAAAGAATCAAAATCTTTAATATTCGAACATAGTTTACCAGAGCACTTTCACAATCAAGTCAAGTACATGTGATGTTCTGAACAGTGATACATGACGTCATTATCAATATGTACCTGAAGTAGTGATATTTTTTAGTGCAATGAAGTTCTTCTTATCGATCGCCTGGTTATATATTTTTAAAAAAAATGCTTTTCTAGGTTTCACGATCATATTTCTGGCCCTCATAGGGGTTATTTCGGCGACTCCTATGACCGATATACGGTCAAACTTTGTTCTGGAAGACCCCGTTTCAAACTTAGACGACCCAAAGTACAGACTTCGTGATGTGGTCCAGCCGAGCAGATACCATGTCGATCTTGATGTTTACCTTAATGAATCCAGATTCAATGGTCTGGTACAAATTGACGTCGCTGTAAGTTAATATTTTATTATGAAATGCAGATACACTATACAAGTTACTAACCCTAATAATTAGGTAGAGTTTGTGGTATCCCTGGCATACCGCAAACACACAGCAGATGGGGAGATTTTTTTAAATAAGCATGCATCTTTGTTTTTCATTTAAGCTGAATGCAGAATGCAGCAAAGTTAATACTTGTTTCAAATTTTGTAATCGTTTGAGATTTCTTGAAATATAGATAGTATGTTAGCAGTCCTAGAAAGATTAGAAAACATTGCACAAATACAAACACGGTATCACCCTGAACTATATAATTATTTCTGTTCACTAAATTAAAACTGTTACAAATGTAGAAACCATAGAGAAAAATTTTAAAGAAAAGATGAACCACTTTAGAACATAAAGACGACTGCTCTGACTGTGAAGGAAATATCTAAACTTTGAAGGTATGCGTATGTCCGCAAACCCACAGCGGGCAAGCATGGTGGATGCGGCCGCATGTCTAGTACTTACAAGCTGTTGACCCCACTAAGAGTATACTCTTAGCAAAATACTAAAGAAAAAGTACAAAAAATCGTCTTTACAATAACTACACTCTGTAACTAGTTTTTAAGTTTGCATAATTATGAATTTAGTACAATTTAAATAGTAACACGTCTATTTGAATCCGATTTCAAAAATATTCGTTAATTATTTTGATAGCACAAAAATCACTAAAGATTAAGATAGTGAGTCGCTTATAGCATTACTAAGAAAGTAATCATCGAATATATACATACTACCAAATAATATTACCTAGAGCGTTAAAATGTAGGTTCACAGTACTTAAATATTTTGTATAGGTACATAATTATTAACCCATTATTTGTGCATTTTATACTTAGGACACCTACTACGGTTTTGTGCGGGTTGATATTATCTGTCTTGTGTCATCTAGGATTAGGTTAGTAAATACAAAAATGAATATTTTGGGTCTCTACTCAAATTATTTTAGATCGAAAATAAAAACCTTAACAATATTTTTCCTTATATTCCTTCAAAACAGGTACAGGAAGCGGATCTAGAAGCCATTGTGCTACATCAGAAAGTCGTTGAAATTAAAACTGTAACTCTCCAAGACGAGGCAGGCCAGACAGTGCCATTGCGGTTCCCAGATCCTTTTACAACTGACGATTACTTTGAAATTCTGTCAATCCACGCCATGAACCCAATTCTCATTGGCAACTATACAATCATTATCACTTATAGTGGTCAAATAAATGAGAACCCCATTGATAGAGGTTTCTACAAAGGTTACTACTTCAATGGAACGCAAGAAGTGTAAGTTCCATTTGAACATATTTGATATACCTTCTTACGATTGCGCTTTTACCAGAGCTTATTATTACATGTAGTTCAGCAATGTGTCAGTTGATATGTGATAATAATAATTAATATTAATGGAGTCATTAATTTATAGACATTTGCCTCGAATTCCACTTAAGATAAAAGGTAATGTGGGTCTGCATGTAAAAACACCGCTAACCTAATCCATTCTGATATCTCAGTGTCATTTGACGTATTATCACTTTTTAAACTATTTAGTTGTAGCCAACCTACTAACATGTGGACAACTTGATGGTAAATGGCATTTGTTCCCATAGACATCATTAATCGTACGTGTTATTTTAATCGATAGATCTTTTAAATTTCTATATAGTTTCTTCTTGATTAACGTCAACGCGATAAGGCTGCCTTTACCCACCCTAGTTTCCCTAGTTTAATATTAATTTTTACAATATTTATTTCAATTGTGTTTCAATAAAGTGTTATTATTATTATTATTATTATTTATTTCTAATAGTCCAATTGATTAATAATGAGTTAATGAATTACCTTTACGCTAGCTGATCCTTCGATTTAAGTGGAACATCGCCTAATTAACTTGTTTATCACGGTGGTTTAAAAGTAAGTACCGTCCTAGACGAAATCTTAACAAAAGAAAACCTACACCGAAGCCCAGTTTTGTGTTCATTATTAAATTAGCAAGGTGATCCATTAATAACCCTTTATTAAAAATGTATAAATAAACTTTAATAATTAATGTTAAGAAATCCTTTAGGTTATAAAATTACTGGCACCAAAATAACAGAAAAAAAAACTCAATTTTAAATTTTCATTCCATACTGCAGCCAGTACGCAACTACTCAATTCCAGCCTTACCATGCCAGAAAAGCGTTCCCCTGCTTCGATGAACCTCAATTCAAATCCACCTTCATTATTTCAATTGTACGTGATACAAGTTTGAGCCAGTCCTACTCTAACATGGCTATTGAAAGTGTACAAGAGTAAGTTTATTTTATATTACATAATTTAATTTCAAATGTATTATACTTTCAAACATGATCAAAATAACTAATCTAACTTGTTGTTTCAGTGTAACTCCAACACGTGTAAGAGAAACATTCTACGAGACCCCAATAGTCTCCGCTTATCTCGTTGCTTTTCACGTCAGCGACTTTGTAAAAACCAACCTCACTAGCACTGCTGCCAAGCCTTTCGGTATCATCTCCAGGCCCGGAGCCTTAAACCAACATGACTATGCTGCTGATATTGGTCTTAAAATTACCAATGCATTAGACGAATACCTTGATTTCTTTTATTATGAAATGGGACAAGGCAGACCTATGAAAAACGATCATATTGCTTTGCCCGATTTCCCTTCAGGTGCTATGGAAAACTGGGGAATGGTGAACTACAGGTGACTGACATCACCTTTTTACTAACGTAATTTATTTAATATTATCCAATATAAGAACAATCACAATAAAATAGTTTGAAATTATCTTTGACGTTATTTATCGAGTACTAACGAAGAAAAAAAATTTCAAATTTGGTCTTTTACTATTTACCATTAACGGAGTATTGTATAATGAAATGTGTAAGAGCTTTTGAAATATTTTTCAACAGAGAGGCGTACCTACTTTACGATCCGCTAAACACAAACTTACCTAACAAGATAACCATCGCTACCATCATGGCTCACGAGCTTGGACACAAATGGTTCGGCAACTTGGTCACTTGCTTCTGGTGGAGCAACTTATGGCTCAACGAGTCCTATGCCAGCTTCTTTGAATACTTTGCTGCCCATATGGTAAGAAATTATTTTTATATATTTTTTTTGAATTTTGTAATTCTATAATCTATAATTCGCAACAAATGCATAATGTAATGTGTGAAAAGAAAGTTTTACGTAAAACTTAATGTAACTTGAACAAAATATCATTTATTATTTTATGATTTTTGTTCTAGGCTGATTCAGACTTAGAATTGGCTGACCAATTCGTCGTAGACTACGTACACAGCGCTCTCAACTGGGACTCTGCCAACGGTGCTACTCCAATGAACTGGACCGGTGTCGTTAACAATCCGTCAGTCACTTCCCACTTCAGTACCACCAGTTATGCCAAGGGAGCTTCGGTACTGCGAATGATGGAGCACTTTGTTGGTGCCGATACATTTAGAAACGCTTTGAGAATTTATCTCAGGAAGAAGTGAGTTTTGCATTAAATTAAAATCGAAAGAAGTTTTCTTATCAGCATATCATGTATTGCCTTTGGATTATTTTTATATAGTTTTGTATTTAAGAAAAAAAATATTGTTTCCTAAGAGTTAGTTTTCAAAACTTTTTCATAAGCGATCTAATATCAAATAAAACCGACAGTAACCAACACTTCAATGATTTAGCGCTTACGGAATCGCTTACCCCAATGAAATGTACGAAGCTTTCGAAGAGGCTGTAGGCAGCACCACCTTCGCTACCGATTACCCCGGCGTCAGTGTGCGCCAGGTGTTTGACAGCTACGTTCAAAACCCTGGAGCTCCAGTTGTCCACGTTGACGTCAACATGAGCACTGGCCGTATCGCTATTTCTCAGGTTTGTTGATGATATAAAAATATTTAGGAATTCGTGGAAGCAGAAAAACTTAGAACAAAATATACATGACAACTGATATGCTTTTGATATTCTTTTAAAAATTAAAATAAGTTTTTAGATACACACAAAGAAATAGAAAAACAGGCTTGTGATATTTTAAAGACAGTTAAATCCCATAAGGGTACGTAGTTATCAAATGAAAATAAAACTAAGAAAATAATGCATATTTCAGAAACGTTACAAGTTGTCTGGAGCCCCTGAATCTCACATCTGGCACATTCCTTTGACATGGACTGACACTGGAGATCTCGACTTCTCCACTAAGCCTAAGCTGGTGCTGACTACTCAATCTCACGAAATAGAAACAGCGCCTGGACACAGGGCTGTATTCTTCAACTCAGCTCAATCCGGCAAGTAAAATAAAGATTTAGAAAAATACTGAAGGGTGGTTGCACGATCTATAATTAATTAGTCATTAGTAGTTACTTGATGATTAAACTGCTCGGCAATTGAATGACTTCATGTGTTAGACAATCATCCAAATAGTTAATTTCACTGGCAAGTGCAAACAAGTTATTTTGAAAACGATAACTTACCTCAATTTATTGTTTATATATGACCAGGAACTAATTATAATATAAATGTAGATTTTGGCTGCCCATAAATTTTACGGTAGACACTTATTTAGAAGACCAAAAATATCTAAGGAATGTCATCCTAAATATGAAATAAACGTGCTGAAGTGCTGTTATACAAGTTAAATTTATGTTTAAACCCAAACATAAATTTAACTTGTTTACGAAAATTTTAAAATACTCTATATATTACAATTATCTTCATATTTTATTTCATAAGTTGCATATTTTTGTTTTGATTGTTTATACACCTTTTTTAAATAAGAATGTACACATTATTCACTGCTCCTTTACTAAGCCAAATCCGTGCTCAGATATCGACTAAGTTTCATGATTCCAAAGGATTTGCGCGACTTGTAATAATTGGGATCCTGGCCCTATTAGTTGATCAAAAAGCTCAACGAATAAATGTACAATAATTTTAAAAAACATACACCATTTAAAAGTTCTATTTAAATCAATATTTAGCTTGTTAATGGTACAGAACCAAAAGCAAGTGTTGTAATTTGTCGTATTTGTAACAGATGTGACAGCTTTTAAGTTCTTGCTGTTTCATTTGATAAATAAGTTTTTGGACGGTTAGACTTGTTTAGCTATTGTGAAAATAAATGAGTCAATGAAAATAGCAAAGTTAGATTATCATAGCTTCATTTACCTGAAGAGAAGAACATATATTCTTGTGTATACTTTTTTTCTTTTATTTGTAACCCTAGTAAATACGTTAAATTGGTCACACCATGGTGTGGTTCTGTAGAGATAATATATTATTTCATTGTTTCAGGTTACTATCGTGTAAACTACGATACTCATAACTGGGAAATGATTGCTTCGTATTTAAGAATGAACAGATTGAACATCAATAAATTCAACAGAGCTCAGGTATGAGAAATTTTAGGCATGTCCACATCAATTTACATTGTATATATAAATAAAGTCACAAGATGTGAAAGAATGTATCCAGAAATCTCGTATAAAATTTTGGTGTTATGGTGAATTCAGTTACTAACTAGGCACTAATAACTAGGTACTAAATTTAAATCTTCTAAAACTATCTCATTGCATTCAGATCGTCAACGATATTCTTCACTTCGTTCGCTCCGGTGACGTTAACATGCCTCTTGCGTTTAACGTTTTGGACTTCATGAGCGAGGAGACCGACTACTATGTTTGGGCCGGAGCTCTCGGCCAGCTCGATTGGATCAGAAGACGCATGGAATACTTGCCTGAAGTACACGAGGAGTTCAGCGTGAGTATTCAATTGAGAATGGAATTTAAGTATCTCATTTCAGGCTGCTTAACAACTTTTATATAAAATTGATTTTTGGTATTTACAAAGCTTAGTTAGGATTATAAAGTATCGGCTTTGTACTGTATTGTTCATTGAGCTGTCTGATTCACTGCAGGCTTTTTATTTCATAAATGTATGCATTAGATTAAGATTTTATTTAATAAACCCTTTTTCATAGACTTACCTCCTGAACTCCATGGCCGCAGTCATTGAAGATCTCGGTTTCAATGAGCGCGCCAACGACACCACCTCTATCATCTTGAACCGAATGCAGATTCTCAACTACGCTTGTGTCAACCTCCACCACGAGGGTTGTCAGGAATACAGTCTCGCGCAATGGAATGCTTTCAAAACTTCCAATACTTTGTGAGTTGTTAATTTTGAATGCTATTTTACTTAGTTTAAATATATTTATGTATATATTTTTATTATGGGTTTCCCCCTCGCTATGTGATTATCAATAAACGACACATACTTTGGGGCCATACAGTGGTGTGTTTATCTGGGGATTTATTTAAGTGCCTTAGTGAAATCTCATGTCGTGACTGTGTATTTTAATAGATGTGTCAGTAAGAAATAGTTTAAACCTATCATTGGCCACAGCCTAGATAATTTAAAGAAAACGTAGAGTCAACGTATTTTGAATGTGAATCCTCAAATAAAGTTCATGTGTAATAATAACCTGTGTTTAATTCATTGATAGAGTTCCTGTGAATTATCGGCGCTACGTGTACTGCCTTGGTCTGCGTCACGGAGACCAAACCGACTACAATTTCTTGTTGCAACAGTATGAAGCTTCCGAAAATACCGCCGATATGGTGGTTATGCTCAGAGCTCTTGCTTGTACTAGACACGAACCTTCTCTCGTCGAGTGAGTATTGACTTTATTGTAATAATTAATAAGCGACTACTCCGCTAAAGCGATAATAGCGTGCCTTATCTGGTATTAGGACCATCGAATCTAATATGCAATTATACATTTTACAATTATAAGTGGTTGGTAATATACGAACTTTAATCTGTATTTCGGGTAACCCAATTTTTGACATACATTTGATTATCATCAACAGGATACCTGTTAGTAAACAAATCAGAAAACAGACAGTTTGGAGTTGATGGTACAAATGGCTGTTTTTACAGCAACATTTAATAGTTTTCTTAAAGATTTTTCTTATAACATATAAAGTATGAAATTCCTGGCATATTCCTGGAACAACAGTCCTTAGAACATAGAAGATGACATATTTGTTTTCTTATTTCACAGCTATTTGAATCAATCGATGAACAACCGAAAAATCCGCATCCATGACAAGACTAACGCTTTCTCCTTCGTGCTGCAAGGAAACCCTGAGAACTTGCCGATCGTCTTAAACTTCCTCTTCAATAACTTCCAACAGATTTCTGAAACGTAAGACAATATACATATTTAAATGATATTAACTAGTATGATAATTGATCTGTCCGTCGATTGAATTTCAATTGTATTGAGAGAATTCTATTTAGACACTAATAGAGTTATATTCTAATAATAATTGTTTTCTATTACAATTAATTTATTTTATAAATAAGTTTTTTTTTATGCCATTGGTAAAAAAAAGCAGTCTTAGATAATTTTTAAATTTCAGTTACGGTGGTCCAGATCGTCTTGCTATTGCAGTAAACGCTCTCTCTACCTACTTAACCAGCTTTGATCATATTGTCACTGTGAGTATAATTGATATAAAATATAGCAATACAACTAAAAAAACGTTGAATATAAATTTGATTCTGATTTCGTCGTCTGCAAGTCGTATTTAATGCCGTATTGTTTGACCGTTTGCTAAATAGAATATAACCAAAAGCTCCGAATTTCAGTGGAATTCTCAGGTCGTATTGTTTTTAAAACTTTGTTATTTGTAATATTTATAAAAAAAACATTTTAATGGAGCCTTATGAGAGATTCTAATATATTTTACTTATTTTAGTTCCAAAACTTCGTGTACCAGAACCAGGTGGCTCTCGGCAGCGTATTCAGCAATGGAGTCGCCGTTGTTAACACCGCAATGAACAATTTGCAATGGTCTAACCAGAACACCGTCGAAATCCTTGGATTGGTCAGAACAAGAAACAGTTCTACTTCCATCGTTGCTACTCCATTGCTTTTGTTTATCGTAACCATGTACAACTTACTTAAATAAAGTCATTATTAATACATATCTTTAAGTAATTAAGTGTACAACTTTATTTTATTCGAAACATAACATCGTTTATGTTATTTTTATGATATCATTAGTTGAAATAATTAGTAAAGTATAGTTATTTAAGTAAATTATAATAAATAAACTTGCTATTATGTTATTATATTTTTATTAATCCTTGATACAAGTCCCGAACATTTCCACTATTAATTTAAGTGCAAAGTTCTTATTGGGTGTTGATACCATTTTCAAAAAACAAAAATTGAAAAATAACGTTTCGTATTTAATATTGAAATTATAAAGATTAGAAAACTTGGAAAAGGAGCAAAAAGCTTATTATAAAATATGCAAATTTTTTGAATATTTGATTACTGACATTAAGTGTAATAATTTTTATATGGACAGTATGCAAACGCCCCCATACAAATCTTAGTATGCTTACACATTGGGACGTCACAACACACAGCAGCTCCTCAAACGTATCACTGTATCTAGAAAATGATTGATTGTAAACATTCTGTTACTTCCGCAATGTTTCTTTACTGTTGGTAAACTATTTAAATATGTAATTAAATTTTTTTTGTCAAATACCCGTATTAATATTTGGACTCTAGGGGTTTGATAAAAAATGATCTTTTGTAGTTGATCTAAATATCAGTATCCTATTAATTAACGCCAAGCCAGAAGCCAGTGTAACGCCAAGTCGTGACTTTTATCAGAAAAACAAAAAAATAATTTAATTTTCGTCTATATGCTGATGACTTATAGATTTAACACCATTTAACAGCTATGTCGGATCTATCATAAATCCGCCATAACGATAAACGATAAACGATAAACGCCGCAATAAACAATAATCTTGGTCGCATTAGTGACTGGGCTGACTCGTTTGGTCTACTGGTAAATTCGGCATATGCGGCAGAGCCAAGCCTTTTCGCTAAACCATCAACATGCGGTCCCCACTGGAGTTTGGCATCTAAGATTATGCCCAGAAATGCAGTTGAGTTTACAGGAGTCAGTTCCTGGCTCTTAACTACAATGTTTGTGTTTACCTGTTGGACATTTGGCAATGTAAACTTAACGCATTTCGTTTTTTTGTCATTGAGGAGCAAATTATAAGGTGAGAACCACTTCTCTGCGTTGGAGATGCATTTGTTTACTACTCGATAGTCAGTTTCTTGTCTTTCAGCAAGCATCGTCAGCAAACAATATGACCTCGCAATGATTCTTAACGACCGATGGCAGATCATTGATATATACTAAAAATAGGAAAGGGCCAAGAACTGAGCCCTGGGGCACACCCTGATGACTGCTGATCCTAATGGTTTTTCTCCATTTATTGCAACTTTCTGTTTTCTATTAGAAATAAACGATTTTATCAAGGCAAGCGCTCGGTTTTTTGTGCCGTAAGGGTGCAGCTTCATGAGTAGAGTAGTATGATCCACACAGTCGAACGCCTTGGAAAAGTCACAAAAGACACCAATAGCATCACACGACTCCTTCCAGGAGTTGAATACGAGTTTTATGAGCTCAACACTGGCATCGGTTGTTGAGCGACCCTGCGTAAAACCGAATTGCTTAAAATTCATTAAACTATTACCATAAAAATGAGAAAGTAATTGATATAAAATTAATTTTTCAAAAATCTAAAGATCAGACATACTAGCTGCTTTGAATATTGGAATGACCTTACTCAATTTCATTAAATCAGGAAAAACACCATTATCAACACAGTCATTAAATATACTGGCTAAGTACGGGCTATACCATCAATGACAGATTAAATAATTTTAACAGAAATTCCATCTAAATCGGCAGTATTTTTTACTTAAATGCTCTTAAATGCATTTAAAACTTGTGGAACAGTAACATGTTTAAAGATGAAATCAATATCGCATGAATTTACATTTTCCATTAGCAGTGACTGTGCAAGAGTGGAACATGAATTAATATTCGAAGTAGTTGACACAGGGATGGCAGTAAAATTTTTTTTAAATGTTTCAGCAACTTCTCTGTCAGTTGACAACACTTTATAATTAATTTTTAAATTATATTTGGTTTGCGGTTCTTTTGCTTTACCAGTTTCCTGATTAATTATGCTCCATGCAGTTTTTGAAATGTTAGTACTATATTTAATTTTATTATTAATGTAATTAAATTTAGCTACTCTGCTAGCTGCATACTCGTTCAAATATTTTTAAATACTTTTTAACATATTCAAAAAATGTCTTATTATGATTATAAGTTCTATCACTGCACAATTCATATAATCTTTTTCTACTTCTCCATATTCCCACTGTTGCCCAGTCACTAAAGCTTAATAAATTATTATTTACACATACTTTCTTTTTTTTTAAACATTGTCATATTCATTTTCAATTATATTATGAATAGAGTTATATTGAGTAATGGGATCTCCACAGTAATCTTATTTAAATGTTTTTCAAATACATTTTTCCTAAATGTTTCAAGCCGTCACTCATTCATGGGTATAAAGTTATTTCTCTTTTTAGAGTCTTTTTTAGCGTAATATCAAAAGTGGCCCACTGCCCACTATGATCTGATTGTAGTTTTGTATTTTTGTAGTTATCAAGACATGTGGCTGAGGTCGTTGTGATTCGCGTAGGCTCTAAGAAGAGATTTTTTAGGTTGTAACAATTAAAAATATTCAAGAAACGTTTGCTTTGTGACGTTTTTACTAATAAATCAATATTAAACTCGCCACAAATAACTATTTATTTGTTTTCGTTAGTTGCTCTATGTAATACCTCATCTATAGTGCTCAAACGGCTCAAACACTTCTAACGGATGGGGTCTGTATATACTTATTATAACAATATTCTCTATCTCAATACAGGCTATTTCAACAGGCAGACTTACAATATCAGTGCATTCTTTAAATATTAGGCTCTTATAAGTGATGATCATTGAGCCACCGCAAGTTGTTTGTTCTCTGCTGAATGAACTAGCAATTACATGATTCTTATATGAAGACATAATTTGACACTGTCTGAGCCAGTGTTCTGTGATACATAGTATATGAATATTTTCACAGTTTATGAATAGCTCAATCTGTAATTCCTTACCATCAATGCCCTGCATATTTTGATGGACTATGTTCATGAAATTATTTTTTATATTTTTATTGCTTAAATTACTACTTAGAATACTGGTGCTAGATTTATTATCTGTTGTCACTAACTTATGTTTAAATTATTCCTAATACTATGTTTTGGAATATTCCAATGGGTCAAAAGTATAAAGTGACTGCTCAATAGAAGCAGCGGTTGTAGTCAACGAATTGACTGTTATGTATAAAATATATGATAGCGAGTATGCTATCTGTCGCAGGTCATAATTGTAATAGGTCTATTGCCGTTTTGCCGTACTAGCCATTTCAAATGAAAAATTTTTTTTTTGACTGATAATTCTAATTTCAAATTAATTTTATTTGACAAACATGGAATTCTTTTTCTAAAATCGTCATTTGTTTAATAGCTAGTGTTTTGTTTTCAACGCATTCGAACATTTTTCGTCATCATGGATAAGTTAAAAATTCGAGTAATTATGGAGTATAAGTACCGTCGTGGCAGCAAAGCGGCACAAGCGGCACGCAACATCAACGACGTTTACGGAGCGAACACTACAAACGAACGCACCACCCGTTATTGGTTTACCCGCTTCCGTTCTGGAAATTTTGACCTGAAAAATGAACCCCGTGGTCGTCCAAAAACTTTGGTCGACAATGACGAATTAAAGTCAATTGTGGCAGCTGATGAAACTCAATCCACGGCTGAATTCGCAGCAGCTTTCGACGTTAGCATCAAAACAATATTGGTCCATTTGCGTCAAATTGGCAAGGTAAAAAAGCTTGACAAATGGATACCCCACGAACTCTATGACCGCCAGCGCGAAGTACGCGTGGAGACGTGCCTTGCACTGCTCAGCAGGCATGCAAATGAAGGAATTCTGAACCGCATTGTTACTTGTGACGAGAAATGGATCCTGTTTGACAATCGTAAGCGCTCAGCAAGTTGGTTGGACCCTGGTTCAGCACCCAAACAATGCCCTAAACGAAAACTTACCCCTAGAAAAGTGATGGTCACTGTTTGGTGGTCTAACGCGGGTGTAATTCATCACAGCTTCTTGCCAAACGGGACAAGCATTACTGCAGATGTGTACTGTGAAGAACTGAACACAATGATGGAGAAGCTCGCACGTCTCCAACCAGCTTTGGTCAATCGTTCGGCTCCACTGCTCCTGCACGACAACGCGCGACCTCATACTGCACAGCAGACGGTCTCCAAGCTACAAGAGTTGGGGTTGGAAGTTCTCCGTCATCCGCCGTACTCACCAGACCTTGCGCCTACAGACTTCTACTTTTTCCAGAATTTGGATAACTTCTTGGCGGGAAAAAAATTCAATACCCGAGAGGCAGTACAAAATGCCTTTGAAGAATTTGTTGCCTCCCATCCAGCTGATTTCTTCAGGAAAGGCGTCAATAAGCTACCAATGCGTTGGCAAAGATGCATTGATTGCATGGGTGATTATTTTGATTAATAGAAATAAATAATATATAAAAAAATTACGCTTCATTTATTTCGTGAAAATCGGCAATTTCATAGGTAAAGACCTAATGTTAATTGTATCTATCATTGGTCATATAAGGCTTATTAATGCAATAAACTGAAACCTATCTTTCCGCGTATAAATTCCCGAATCTTTGGTTTCTTTATAATGTCCTATTTATCCTTCCCACAGTATCTGAGTGAAAGGTTCTGCGTCTTATGGTCTAAAGATACTAAATGCAGAAAACGTAAGCGCACGCTCCTTTGTACTAAACCTCATAAAACTTACAGCGCTTCCAACATCTTCACACTCCATGCTGACAGACTGTGGGATGCACTCACTACCTCAGGGTATTTGTATACATAGCAGAATCATTAGCGATATATTTGAAAGAAAAGTAAGAGAACACTTCCTATTCGAAACCTAAATCACCTTGTTATCTTTCCTAATTGTAGTTTATGTATAGTTATGTTGAGTCCACGGGTATAGTTGGTGTATTTTATATTTACTATATTATATAACTATAGTATATAGATGTATATTACATTACTATTTACTATAATAATATATAGTTATGTATTTTTGTATGTATTTGTAAGCACATACTTTGCTCAACATCACAATATGCAGTCACTGGTTGGGTGGAGGAAAATTCAATTAGAAATAAGCTGCACCATTTCACAACTTTTATTATTGGCAATAAATAAATATTATTAAAATTTTTTGATTATGCAATATTCTAATATTAAGTATCAAAAAATAAATTGAAAACCCGATACCATGTGATGATCTTTCAAGTCCTGGGACTACACATAATAACCGTTTTTCCATCATATAACCATGACTTTTTCAGTTTTAGTTAAATTTTTATCCATGCAAATCCAACATTGTAGTCAAAATAATAACATCATTTACAAGATACTGTAAACAAAATTACAATGCTATTTTGGCAAGTTCTGATAAATGATAGCACGTTTAGCCTGAATATCCAACAACGTATATCACTTGCTAGATTACTTTATAATTAAGGCAAAAAAATGGTTTCTATAATGTTACCGGATTTTATGCCAATTCTGTTTAATTAGCTAAAGTGATGGTAATTTAGCCTAGGCTTCTTTACACCGCACAGGAATACACGAACATTAATCTTATTTATGAACTACGCTGATGCACGCTAATGCTGCTAAGATAAAAAATACCCAAACCCGTAATCCCGATGATCGGATGATTATTAATATGCATCGGTTTTTCCCAGCTGGTCAACTCCCTAGTCAAATGGTTAACGAGGGAAGCCGCCATGCCCTATGAAGATAAAGTATTCTAAGCAGTTGAACAAGACTCAAACATCTCAGTGGAATTAATGAGAGCAGTGGAGTATTCAAAAATTACTGCATATCGAATTTTACAAAAAAATTAAAATAAATAACAGTTTCACATAGACCATAAACAACGATTACAAAGTATGCTGCGAGACTGCAGATAAGTACGGGATGTGTGCCTAGGAGTAGCCAGCAAAAAGTTACTTGCTGCTCGCAGATTACGTTCGTGGTGTTATTGCCGAAAAGTAAAGCGTTCTTAGGGTTGAACAGTATACAGTATACCATATTAAGTATGTGAGAATTTCTTCAAAATCGGATTGGGAGCCACTTGAGCTTTGTGCGAAATTCAGAAACATGATCATATTTACGCAAGACAAATATGAATTCTATGCAAGTATTTTATAAGCTCTCAAGCTTGTTTAATTGCTCCTCCGTGAGATCAATATAGCTAATTTCAGCGTTACCCAGGATAGGAAGTAAAAGTGCCTTCCATTCTTTTGAGAAGCCAAAATTTTGTAACCATTACACAGCCCAACACCCAACATATTTACGTTCATAAATATTTATTTTGATATAAAAAATCCCATGCTATATTTAATTATATTAACGCATATATTTGATGTGTATCTTGGTTCAAGGTGGGACTTCGGGATTTCAGGTACTGGGTTCGATTGCGGAGAAAGTTTTTACAACTTTTAACCACCGGTAGAACGCTATATAGAGAACGGGGGTAAGGCGGATGTGACGTGATGTTGGCATCATACCATAAAGAAAAGAATGGTTTGTTATAGATGAGTTATCGACTAAATATTTATTTAAAACCCAACAGTTACACTTCTTGTCATGCAACTGGATTAAAATTATCCATTGTTCAATATGAGCCTTTCTGAACTAATCGTACATCAAATTACAAATTTTTACTCCTTCGCAAATATATTGTGTAATATAACTAATAGTTTTATATGACAATAATTTACTCATAGTTAATAGTACTAGAGTATCTTATCTGGAAAAATGTATCCATTATAAAACAAAATCTATATAATCCACATACCAATGATTATCACTGCGTATCAAGAGTTCAATATGATAAGATTAAGATTGTAATAATATTTTTTAAATAAAAACGTTATTAATTAAGTGCTATTAGCACATTAGGTGTTTTTTTTGCAAGCTATGTGGTGATATTCACAAGCCATTATGCTATTCACGGTGAATAAGTTAATGGTAAATTTACTGATTTTGAGCGTGGCTCAGGCTGATTACCCTTTTTGGCAAGATGATATAAGGGAAGAATTTAAATCCTTTGATAATGAAATTTCTACCAGGAACCCAGAACAAATATATAGACTTCCTGAAAGTGTTACGCCGATTGAATATAATATTTACATAGATCTGTACTTTTCTGAAAGAACAGAAAATCCATTTAGCTTCGATGGCAAAGTGGACATTGTAATACAGGTAAGTACAGGACCTTTATCAAATTATTAAATTAGGCAAATCAATTAAAGCTCTAGTGTTAAATGTATTTTGTTACTGTATTATAAACTTCAATTTCTTCATATCCCCAGGCAGTAGAACAAAATGTGACTCAAATCATTCTTCACGCTAACGTAAACAAAATAGATGCTATAACGCTTCTTCAAGGCAATCGCCCTGTTCCACTGAACCTTGAAAATAATGGATTTTACATTGAGTCAGAATATCACTTTCTTAAAATCGATGTATTGAATCCCCTGGAAGTAAATGTGAACTATACGCTGAGTATAACTTATTCAAATACCATGAACGATGGTCCTATGAAAAGAGGGATCTGGAAAGGATGGTACCGCGATGCAGACGGAAATGAAAGGTAAAACTTTTTTGTTGAGGTTTGTCATTTCTAATTTTTAAAGTGACAAGGTTAAGAATATTGGATGAGAATTGACTCAGATAACATTCTGCTTAGTTTTACATAAGTAAGTGCCTACCTATTAAACTAAAGACACATATTCCAAAAAATCATTCTTAAAATTTAAAGTTATCCAACATGTAAGACAAAACCAATGTAACTGCAACATCTTGTAAAAATACAAAAAATAAAAAAATATACTCTCAAAAAAAAAATTGAATATTTGACTCAGTAGCTCAGTCGTTGATCACACATCACGTTTTTACACATGTTCAAAGACCTAAGTTCCTAAATAAGCACACAATACCACGTGTAACACTAAACAATAAAACAAGTACAGTCGTTAAAATCTGTTTTAAATGTGAGACACTCAGAAGGTTTTGAGAAAAAAAATAAAAATGTTATATAGGATATATTTTATGACTTATTTCCAAAAAAGTCTCCACCAGCGTCTATACAAAATTTCAAGTTTCAGTCTGAATTAATTTTTAAAGAACAACTTTTCAGTCTGCAAACTTTTCGGTGTTGTGTTATATCCCAAAGAGGTTAAGGGCAGGGTTTTCGATAAAAGCTCTCAATCTGTTTTATTGTTTTCGATATCTTCAACAACTATTATCATATCTCAAACAATTTATATTTATATATATATATATATATATATATATATATATATATATATATATAAACAATTATACACGTAAACCTTCCTTTTTAAACACTCTATCCATTGGTGAAAACCGTATTAAAATCCGTTCGGTAGTTTTTGAGTTTATCGCGTTCAGACAGAAAGACGCGGCCGAAGGACTTTCAGTAATTATTGTATTTGCCTCGGGTTTTATCGTGTTTTCATGCATTCAATATCTGTACCCAGCCATTTACTCCAGAGGTCCTGGTAGGAACAGAAAGCTGTTTGATGAACTCGGAATATGAATATGATGAATAATATTCATATTCTCATAACGATGTCCATAATAGTCCATAATAGTTAGCGATTTGCTTGTGCATATTTCAGACATACATGTAAGTTCCTTTTAGTTCGTTGTACGCTACACAAGCTTCATTGACAGTTAATGTTAGTTATACAATTTTCTTCATTAAATAATCTTCTCTTCATTTACTGAACAGGGAAACTCAGGAAAACCTTTTTTGTTTCAGGATCTACGCTTCAACACATTTCCAACCTTATAATGCAAGACAGGCTTTTCCATGTTGGGATGAGCCTCTGTTCAAATCTGTGTTCACATTGCACTTATCCCACAGCATTATATACTCTGGAGTTTTCTCTAACACAGGAATCAAGACTCACACTTTGTAAGTTGCATTATTTGATAAGATCAATTTGTAAACATGAAAAAGCAATAACTAACGTAAAGTTTAGTAATTACGACTAAGAAGTATGCACTTGTTACCACACTGTTCTAAATCAAATATCTAAAAATGTTTACCAAAAACATAATTTTTTTTTCTAAAGTTTCATCACTATTAGGTTTGGTAATTTTCTGTTCATTCTGATTCTAAAATATGAAGCACAGAAATGTTAAACAAATGTTAATTTCAGATTGGGCAACGGCAGAGTACAAGACAACTTCTACCCAACACCTAAAATGTCGTCCTACCTCGTCACGTTCTTGGTCAGTGAATCCTTTCAAGTAATTGCAGAAGATACTTCTTTCAATCCCCCAATAAGGATCATTGGAAGATCTAACACAGTTGGCTTAGCAAATCATACTTTAGAGCTCGCAGTTAAATTGACTAAACATTTTGATGATTATTTTGATCTGCCCTATGCGGACATGCATCTGTACTTAAGAAATGATCATGTGTCTTCTCCTGACTGGGCTTCTGCTGGTACTGAAAACTGGGGTATGGTTAGTTATAGGTAAGACAAACTTTTAAAATATTTGAATGCAATTATATACATTTCAATCTATCTCGCACTTCAGAAAACCTCAAACAGTGCTTTTTTCACTGACCTAATGAAACCTAAAAATACTTTTAAGATGTTCAGGTAAATAAGTAATAATTTAATTTTGTAATCATTAAAAAATTGGGTATGAACAAAGTACTTAACATCTTTATCTTAAATTTTAGAGAAATGTACTTGATAATAAATAGTGAAGAGACAATCATGTCAGTAGAGCACTACGCCACAACATTGGTGGCGCACGAGTTGGCTCACAAGTGGTTCGGAAATTTGATCACCTGCTTCTGGTGGAGCAACACTTGGATCAATGAAGGCTTTGCTAGTTATTTTGGATACATTGCAGCAGATGCGGTAAGAACTTAATGACAAAAATTCGGTTAAATGCGGTTTGGAGTTCCGCACAAAGAGTTTCGATCCATTAGATTTGAATTATTTGTTATGTAGCAACACAAAAACCTATAAAGGTTTCATGTTATGTGTCTTTGGCTATAGAATCCTATAAAAAGTTAATATTTTTGGCTATGGGGATAAATAAGGGATAAATAATAATATAACAATTTCTTCTTTTTATCTAATTATATATATATGTTTCTAATTTCAGATGTTCCCGAAATACGAGTTACCAGAGCACTTCAACTCTCGTTACCTTCAGAATTCCCTTTCTTACGACTCTGGGGTCAATAGCGAACCGATGAACCATGAAGTCAACACTCCTGCTCAAGTAACTGGACATTTTGGAACCATCAGCTATTCAAAAGGAGCGGCATTCCTTAGAATGACTATTGACATTATATCAGAGCCAACGTTTAGAAAAGCTTGTCAATATTTCTTAAAAAACAAGTCAGTTATGTCTATTGTTTTACTTATTTTGTTTAAAATCAAGTAAATTTAAAATATATTTAGTCTTATCATCGTTTATGCAGTATTTTGAAATATGCCAAAATATTAACTAGTACTTATAAAAGTATAAATTGAAAATTAGCGATAATCTGCTTAAGGCGTAAGAGTATTCTATACTGATAGTAGATTTTTTAGTTTCATCGCAACTGAGGCTTTATCTTGCTAATGTGTGGTGTAAAGTAATGTTTTATCGACAAATAAATAATTGTAACTCAAATTAACAAAATATCAATACAACATTTCAGTTCATTCGAAGCTACAGATCAATATGATCTCTACGACGCCTTTGCTCAAGCTATTGCTGAAGACAATGCGATTGCTGACTACCTTCATTTCAACTTCACCGAGTACTATCAGGTCTGGGTTAATGAGCCAGGATACCCCATTTTGACAGTTGACGTTAATCATGAAACTGGTGAAATGTATTTGTCTCAGGTAAGCGAAACGCGGACGCTTTGTGGCTGACAAACAGGCCTATATCAGTGATTCTTAAAACCTTTGCTTTTCTTACATTGCACTAGGATTTTTGAAATGCTTTCTTCATAAAAGGTTTTATTAACACAATTTCTTTTTCCGATTACGTTTGAGATGGCACTTAAACAAATTTCTTTATTTTGAAGGATTATTTATGTATTTAATTATAGTAGCCATTTGTCTAACACTAGAGACACAGCTCGTTTCATGTGTATTAGGAGACTATATGTTAAGCTTGTTTTATTTTTGTGTAAATATTTACTTTGTAATGTTGCTTTCACAACAAAACTATTACTATCTTTAGGCACTGGTGTTTCGGCCTAGAATTTTATTTTTTATATTATTAATAAATTAAAAAATTATAACACAATTACTTGTAATTAATTTCACAGGAAAGGTTTTTCCTCAGCGCAACAGCTGGAAGTGATTCACGCATATATCCCATACCCATCACGTACTCAACGAAATCAAATCCAAGATTTAGAAATCTTAAGCCAACTTACATTATGAGTACACAAAGTGTTGTATTAAACAAGGAACCTGTGGAGGAATGGGTGATATTTAATAATCTGCAACATGGTGAGGAAACCTAAATTATCCGTTTAAATATTAGCTCTTTCGGCTACGTGGCCAACTATATCCACGTGGAATTCATTTTATTACGTTAGGTTAGGTTAGGTACTTCCAAACTCAAATAGGAATGCTTAGAAAGCATCGATCCACATGATTAAGGGTTTGAAAGATGTTATCAGTAAAGACGCTAGTAAAGGAGCAATGGTCTATATTCATTGGGAAATAGTAAAATATGGTCAAGCATCATAAAAAGTTAACAAAAACACAAACATGTTGAATACAAAGTTTGATATGCTACAACATGGAAAAACTGTACGATAACTGATACAGAATGCGTTTTTTTTTTTTACTTATTAGGAATAACCCGGTTAGTTTTGTAGGGTATCTTCATGGGCAATATAACATGGTGATCACATGCGTGAATATTCCCAAATTGCAACGGTCGTAATTGCACGAACAGTAATATTCTGCAATTGAGTCTAATTTAGTTCTATTACTTCTCTCTTGGTGTATAACAAATAAACGAACAGAACGTCATGATACCACATGTCTTGAGTTTATTGCTCTTGATAACATTTCTCTTTCGAAACTTTCAAATAATTTTCACCTTGGTATATTCCTATGTCCATTCTCTTAAATCTCTATACAGACCTAGCCAACTGGAAGGCAAGTACCCTAAATACTGGAGATAAGATCAAATATTATTTGGATGATAAAAAAGGCGTAAAATTGAAATCCTCACATGCTATTTTTGTTTTTGTTTGAGAAAAAAGAAATAAACACACTATGTAAACACCTTGGCTGCGGCATTTCCTAAGCACGCAAAATTAGCAGTAATTTGTGTGCTTCTTTCATGTCATCATCAAATTGTATGCAAGTTACTATAAATAATTTTTTTTTGTAAAAGAGCGCCGAGAGTATTTTGCCGCCGGCTTTTTTTCTTTTTCTTTTACCTTAAGTTATATTTACGCAATCTCGATGAAGGTCAAGAAGTAAACACTTTCAACAAGTGTGAAATTTTTACACATAATGAAACGTTTATTGAATAGAAAACAATTTAAAAAAAACGGGAGGTAGTAATTTTTTTACTTTTTCGTCGTATTACAATCAGCATGAAATAAACATACAGTCAAAGTGATATAACTGCGACCTAATATGTTTCAAAATTCCAAAAATCTACATTGTATCTTTTTCTACCAACAATAAACAGCTTTTAGAATGTGTTGCTTGGAAAAATAAAAATTGTACAGAAAAATGCATACTACAGATAAGATTAAAAATAATGTATTCTTCGCATCTTTCCAGGACACTACAGGGTAACCTATGACGATAGAACATGGGACTTGATCGCAGAAGCTCTTGAGGAGGATCGACAATCCATTGATTATCTAAACAGAGCGCAAGTAGGTAGACTTGAACTATTTAAGTATAGCTTCAGTTCAGTTATTTTTTCAATAAGAAATTTTCCACGCTATATGAAAATATACTCAGGAATTACTGAATGATGTCAATTATTTCAATGTTGTTTTTAGATAATGCAAGCTTAAAGTGAGTGAATTTAATTGAGAAAGAATTATCAAAATGTGTTTTATTAGTACAAAGGGTTTATCAATTACAATTATTTTTTAATAATAATTTAAAAAGAGATGTAATAGCTAGAAATAATGAGGATCTGGGCACAGGGTTATTGTATTATTGACCTCGTGATATACGCAATACAAACCCTGTGTTAGAATTTTATTACTGGTTCTCCATGACTTATATTAATTTATTTGTTACATACACATTTTCATAGTATATTTATGCTCTTTACGAACAGTAGGTAGATGTAGTAGTTCAAATTTTAGAATGTAACTAAACCTTAATGTAGACTAAATGATGTGTAAAATTGTTAAATTGTTAGTTATTCAACTTGTTTTATTCCTTGCATTTAAATAACAGATCACGATATCATTGACAATTATATAATATTTTCAGATAGTCGACGACGTCTACACTCTAATGCGGTCTGGTAGGATGACGTACCAGCGCGGTCTGCATTTACTGAGGTTCCTTAAACACGAGATCAACTACTATGTGTGGGATTCTGCTATCACCATGTACAATTGGATCAGAAACCGCTTCAGGCATATCCCGGAGAAACAACACCAGTTTGATGTTAGTCTTTTTATACTTCTTTGTAACCCACTTTTAGGAAAAGAAGAGGTTGTGTTTTGAAACAAGGAACTTAGTTTTCGACGTCATGGGAATTGTATGATAGAATATAATGGCACAATGGTAGTACATTAGATTTATAAAATTAAATTAAATTAAAATTGAATTCCTTATTTTACTTTAAAGAATGAACGGCATGGAGATTTGTTTTATATTGATTATTTTGGTACAGAATAAAAATATAATCACACTTTTACAAAGTGTATCACAAAATATTAGCCAATGAACGTGGGATACAATAAGTTAATTCTTTTTATCCCATATTGAGTTTCTTATCAAGGCAAACGAGCCCGCAATCCCCTGCTGATAAGACATAACCGTGATCATAGATATCATTAATCATTGATGTTATTGATACATTAAATTTATATTATTCATTATGTAAGTATTAATGATGCCTTGTCCACCGTAGGTTTTAGTTAGAATTGCCTTTTTTTCAGTCATTATACTATAACTGTTCCTTCCCTATATGCGGAACACAAGCATGTAAACATAGTTATTATGACGGTTCAAATGGGAAGATCTGTAATACTGAATATAAGACAAGATCTTGACATCAGAAACTTTACTACCACAACACGTGTTCATTGCTCATATATTTCATTTCATACAATGTTTGTTTCAGATACTAGTTTTAAACAATCTTGAGAAAGTGATTGATATAATCGGATACGAACCCACGGCATTAGAAACCCCCACTCAGAGCATGCTGAGGCAGGATGTTCTGCACTTTGCTTGTTTGCTTGGTCATTTCGGATGTGTTCAGGCATCTCGAAATAGATTCCTCAGGTGGAGAGTAAATGGTGAAAAGTAAGTCCAATCAACTGATTTCAACACTTCCTTTAACTAGCGTCACTGGAATTTTAGATATAATAAAAGATTTCCTGTAGTAAATGTGGCCTATGTACTATCCTAGTTCATAATTTGATAGTTATGTTTTATCTAAATGAATAGACGTTTTTAGCTTGTTGTAACTTTTATGAAATTCCTTTATTTTTATTTTTTCTGAAATTTCATCCCACAAATCAGCACAATAAGAAAAATCCTCTTTTTTAATGTGAATAATTAGATGGTTTTAACAACATTGAATTTTGCACATCTTTCATTTTGATTTCAGAGTACCCGCAGTTATCCGCCGAAATGTATATGTCGTCGGTATAAGAGAAGGTGACAAAGAAGACTTTGATTTCCTCTTACAGAAGTTAAATGAATCCAATTATGCTAACGATCAACTTGAAATGTTGAGAGCCTTGGGTGCTGCTAAGGATCCGCAATTATTAACTCAGTGGGTTAATTACTATACTATTGCACTTATTTTTTACATTTTACATAAAAAGTTAATTTTTGTTAGAAATATTGAACAAATATTGAAAAGCAGAATAATTTTTTAGTGCTGTATTAAAATAAAATTCTTATAATTATGTTATGTAAAATAAGTTTTATTTCAACGAGACTTAAGTTTAAAAGAATACTTAATGTTTTTTTCGTTTTAAACGAAGTATGCATTTTTTTTTTGTTTCATAAATCACGTAACTAAGTCGAGGTACTCAACTCAATATTGATAATTTTTACTTTTCATAATTTGTTTAGATATTTAGAGCTGACGCTCACCCAAACAGTGAGAGACCATGACAAAGCCACATCCTTCAACTACGCTTTGCTGGGGAATCCCGAGAATGCTATTACAGCTTTAGAATTTGTAAAGAATCACATTGATGAAATGCGGGTCGCGTAAGTATTATTTTATATGTTCTTTTTATGATATTCGTGGGACTAAATAGTATTATTTGAAAAATTGATTGTTTAAAACCAAAGCAAATGAGAAAAGTGGAGAATAATGAATTTGAATTGAAATAATCGTGAAGCTATTAATAACAATTTAACTATTGAGTTAATAGTTAGGCTCAAGAATGCCAAAAATATGTAAAATAAATAATTTTGCACTGGTAGGTCAGCTAGTAATGCTGGGCTAGTATTTGATTCCTAAAAAATGTTACCTTGCATTGTTATAAGATTCTCTTGGTAGAGAAGTTCTTAAAATATAGTCTTGGATATTATTGTAGGGTAACAATATATCTTTGTGAGTGACACAGTTACTAAGCACTTTGTAATTTTTATGATAATCGCTAGTTTATAATAATGTCTTTTTATTTCAGGTATGTAGAAGATGCTCCGCCCAATCCAGTCCACACAGTAATGTCGAATCTGGCTGCGTACTTAGATGAAAATGGATTGGCTGAGGTGATAATTATATATTAATATATCGTGAATCATCAATTAACAATGGGAACAGTTTAATTTTAAAAATTTTGTCTTTTTATTGAGGTATTCTATTTGTGTATGTTTCCTTAACACGTATGTTTAATATTTCATTTTTATTCAATATAGTATACCAACTTTATATATACATTCATAACTCTTTAAAAACTCTATCCAATTATGTTACATATTGTGTTTAAAAAAATTTCTTAATGTGTAATTTGTTGTCAATTTTTTCAATTAGTTGTTTTTATTGTATTAAGTTCATGTTTTTGTTTTGTTTATTTTATGGCAATAAAGAGTTTGATTATTATTGAAAAACTTCAGATGTAATTTACAATTTTATAAAATTTTTCTGTTATACAAACCCATTTTCTTCTTTTTTTAGTATGAAGAATGGCTTCAGTCAACTCAGAGTCATACCCTACAATACAACTCAGCTCTTTCTGCTATCACCTCGGCAAGAAACAACATTGCTTGGGGCAACAACAACGCTGATGCAATCGTTGCAGCAGCCGGCAGTGCTTCGGGACTAGTGGTGTCAACCATCTTGATACTTTCAGCTAGTTTATTTACAGCTTTATCACTTTAAATGTAGTTATTTATCATTGTTTATTTGTTTATTTGTTTCATTGGATTATTTTGTTATATCTTGAATATCATTAATCATTATAATGTACAACAAGTCCGCAACATTTTATGTATTACTTTGTATCTAACGGCGCCGATATCACCAATACATCTACAATTCCTGTAAAAGTACGGTAATGCTGCTATTTTTTAACCAAAATGGAGAGAATAAAGGCAATTTTGATTGGCTGTTTGTAATATATAAACCTACAAACCTAATAACATTTTGATAAAGTTTGTAAAATTTAAGTAGTCTTTAAAATTATAATATAGCAAAAGTTTAGTGCTTACTTATATCAGCTGGGTTTTTTTCTTATATTCATAAGCAACTTTGTTCGTAGAGATAACACATTCTTTTTAATTATAGTTTTGACTATGTATGTCTATGATTTCATAGGAAGATGCCATTGTGACGGACTTATATTAGTCATTGAACTACGTTCTACGAAAATATTGCATAGTAATTATTTAATGATAGCATATATATTAACCAAATTTTCCAAGGCCTCCGCTTGCATAACATATGGTTGAATTCAAAACTTTTCTTATTCCGAGTATTTATCCCATAGAGAAACTACAAACAACATTTCAGCTTATTAGGTACACAGTTTAGGATTGGGTGTGGAAAAGTGAATAACTCAGTCAGTCAGCTGGCCTTAACATGAGAATTCTGTGCTATATATTTAAGAGATACAATAATTTTGAAGTTACAGCTATTTTTTTGTCCCCAGCAGACGCAAATAATGGAGGAATGAATGAAAATCAGACATTCTACTGAAATAAATTATTTTCAAGGTTTTGATATTTTATTGACATATTTTTTCCGAGGGACGTGTGTTATAGAAGATATTTAAATTGACAACACAAAAGAGAATTACTAGTTACAGACTGATTAAATGTGTATTTCAGGTTCGATGAGCTAACGAAATTTATAGGTTACTTTTAATTGTAATACCACAAAACAGTTATTTAGTATTGAAATAACTAAAAAAGTGTAGGAAATAGTAATACAAAAAAATTTAAAATGACTTAAAACTCAATTAAGAAAATAATTCTTACAAAAAATCCAATGATGTTTTGGTCTTGGCTACATCTGAACCAATTTTGTCGAAGGATTGATAGTGTTCAAAGAATTAAATCCAAACCTTGAGTCTTATTTATGTCTTCTATAAAAATTGCAGTTGTTTTTGTATCAATATACCGATATAGGATTTATAATAATAATAATAAATCCCCAGACAAACACACCAACTGTATGGCTCCAAAGTAAGCAGAGCTTGTGTTATGGATGACCATACAATGAACTGGGGGGGAACCCAGAATAAACATACATATATAAATACAAACAACCATGACCCGAGAACAAACATCTGTGTTCATCACACAAATGAATGCCCCGGCCAGGACTCGAACCTGGGACCTTCGGCGTATGAGGCAAGGCCATTTACCACTACACCACTCGGTCGTCAAATTTATGTCTTGGGGTCTCAAGCTAGGTGGAAAAGACATGTCACGTAATCAAAGAAAAAGTTCTGTTGGCTGTCAAATTAGCCGTGTTTTAACTATTTCTTGGAATTCACGTTAGGCCTGAAGGACATTGTTTTTTATGCGCCGTAGCTCAATGAGTAGGTTCTTTACGAGCTACTTCAGAGATCATAAAATCCCTTGATCTGCTGCATATCCACTAAAAGCCCATCAAACATTCAGAGGGTTATCGTGTGTACATATTTAACATAAATTAGTTAACTATATATATTTTTAATACGAGTAATTTTTTCGGGAAGTATTTCTTGACACAATGCACTAGATAAGGACTTCAGTAGTACATGTCAAATAATGTTAAATATCATCTGTTTTTATCATTGTACTAATTTCATGATTCTGATAACTGGCATGTATTGCGATTAAATGGATACGATAAAATAAATCATATCAAATATCTAAATTATTTTGCTTACAGTATTCGTAAGCTACCAGACGTAAGTCATTAAATCAATTATCTTTTATTCTTTAAATAATAACTTAAACAACCGGTTGTAATAAAGAAATTTTTTTAGGACAATGTTTTTCGTAAAAAGGCTTGTCTTGATACCGGTCTTTTTTGTACTGGTAAGGTCTGAGTTTCCATTTGATGTAGAAGAGCTTGCTTTGAGAAATGATGCTGACTCGACCGATTTAAGCTATAGACTCCCAGAAGACTTGGATTCAGTTCATTATGACGTTGAAATAACTCCCTTTTTCGAAGCAGAAGGAGCGAATGAGGCTTTTACTTTTAGAGGAATTGTAACCATCACAGTTGAAGTAAGTTATGTATTGAAATTTCTGATCTAATAATGTTGATTAAAATAAGGATGACGTTTCTATGTAATCAAAGTTAATTCTGATAAAGTGTAATGATAAAAGTATTTTGATATTTTTAAGGATTTTGATATGAAATTGTATTGAAAAAGGATAAGACGTTTGTCTTCTATCTCACCTGATGGAAAGTGACGATGAAGACGAAGGTACCCATTTACTCGACGCTTGAAAGAACTAGGACTATAGTTTTCTGGAAAAACAGACGCAGGCAGTTCATTCCACACCTTGGCGACCCGCACCAAAAAGCGAATATCTATCGAAGCGTTTGGTTCGACTTCTTGGGATGTCTACCATGAAGGAATGGAAGGTCTGTGAAGTCCGATGCAAGAAGGTGTGGGTTCAACCTGATGAAAAAGAGCATTCGCGCACTCTCCAAAATGTAATCTGTAGAAGACTGCTAAACTGGCAACTTTCCGACGATGGTCGAGGTTTTGTAGTTTTTTGGTGGTGAGGTCAAAGTTGTTGATAATTTTTCGGGCTCTTTGGTCAACTGCGTCCATCGCTTCTAGTTGGTACTTTGCAGAACCATCCCAAAAGTGGCTACAGTACTCCATACAAGATCGAACTTGAGCTGTATACAAATTAAGTAGCTGTTCAGGGCTGAAGTACCGTCGGACCTTCGAGATTATTCCCAACTTCTTTGAAGCTGTTTGAGCCATGGACACAATTTGTTGCCCGAAGTTTAGTTATAAATCTTGAAAATTGAACATTTTCTAGTAGACATAGGGCTTATGTATTCAGAACCTTTACAAGCCGATAGAATATAAGGTTTTATTATGCCGTACACTAATTTGGTTTAGTTGGCTAAAAATTGGAAACACATAAACTTTATGTCGTTATGCGTAAAAAAATTAAAAGTTCAGATCCTTGCAACGTATTTCAATAAACCACATTAGATCCCAAAAAAATCTTTACAATAGCTTCCTAATTAATCATGAACAAAAAAGATATTACATTGTTTTCGTCTGATTGTATACTTATCAGTACTTAGGTTTAAAGAAACTTTATTTTTCATAAGAACAAATTTTAAGTTCACTTAAAATGAGATACAAGTAAGATTTTTCTTATAACTAAATCAGATAAAGGTATTTTTTTCCGTCTCTGACAACTTGTAGGTATTGCATTATAAAAATTAATTACAAAATTGGTTACATTTGTATATAAAAAAGAGATTATATGCTAATTGTTATGGAGATTATGGACATGTTCTTTTAATTTAAGTTTACACAACTCAAAAGAGTCTCTTTCTTTTAGGTGATTTGGTAATTTATTATATAGTTGTGCTCCTTCAAATAAAACAGTAGATTTTCCGTAATTTGTGCGAATTTTAGGTAAATGAATCTTGTTTCTGTTTATTTTCATTATATTTTTGTTTTACAATTTTTGGCACTGACTTAATGTATTTTATTATCAAATCTTTTTCGCCGTTCTCGATACGTCTCGATAATCCCTCTTTCATGCATGCAAAATGTTCTTTTTGTGCTGGCGTTTGGTCACTATATAATTGCCTATATGTCATATGCCTGGTCATTCTATGTGGTCTACTTGACTCTATTGCAATAATTGTTCAATTGTGAACCAGGAGTTTGCTGTCAGGTTTAAAATCTATTATTTATAGTAAGTTTATTAAAATTTTATTGATATTACATAAATCATGACTTATAATGAATAAAAAAATTATATTACAATGACGATTGTCAATATTAAAAAAATACCGGAAACAATAATAAAATAGGAAGAGCGCTGTGAATTAACGATTTATGGAATATAACACTAGTTTACTCACACTTAGTCTTCTTATATATTTGTTATATCAAATACGCTAAATCTAATTTATATAACGATGGCACTCAATCTAGTTTAGTGTACACCAAAGCTAAACTATGAATGAATCAACCCTGCCCAGTATCATCATCTTTCTTACACACATAGTCTTTGGACATTAATTTGACGACCGAGTGGTGTAGTGGTAAGCAGCCTTGCCTCATACGCCGAAGGTCCCAGGTTCGAGTCCTGGCCGGGGCATTTATTTGTGTGATGAACAAAGATGTTTGTTGTCGGGTCATGGTTGCTTCTATTTATAATATGGTAGCAGATCGAATTGACTTATTTTGTTGCTCACAGAACGAATTTACAATAGTATTTTTGTTTGTCTTGTCTTGACCATTAATTCACCTTAGTAACCGGGGGATAATATTAATTATGTATACTTAACAATAATTATTCAATTATTCTTTACTTTGGACATTATATGTAAATAATTTTTTTAATGAATTTTTTAAAATAATTTCTTGACATTTGTTGCCTTACTTGATTTTCAATGAAATGTTTTGTAATTTGTAAGTTTAAGATTACTTTAATTGTGACATTTTTGCTATTTTAATTGATATTTAATGACATGATATTAATATTTAATGATTATTAAATGTAACACAATTATCGCATTAGGTTTACCCTGTAATGATACTTCTATGGTGATTGTTATAAATAAATAAATAAATATATGTATGTTTATTCTTGGTTCCCCCACAGTTCGCTGTATGGGCATCCATAACACAAGCTCTGCTTACTTTGGGGCCATACTGTTGGTGTGTTTGTCTGGGGATTTATTATTATTATTATTAATGGTATTAATTGACTTAAATAAGAACAAAATGGCTATTTTCATTGCAGCTACCCAATAGGCTGAATTTTTGAATATCTCATCTTACAAATTTAAATTTATGATTTCAGGCTAAGAAAGATAACATAAATTCTTTCGTTATCCAAGAAAATGTAAGAAGAATTATTGGTGTAAGCGTCTTGGAAGATGATACCGACAAGCCCGTTCCACTCAATATTCAAAATCCTTTTGAAAGAATCAGAGAATATCATTTTCTAAAATTCAATTTGAGAAATGGAGTAACTTTGTCTAACGGAAACCGTTATAAACTAAGAGTTGTCTACATCGGTAATATCAATGAAACTCCATTATCTAGAGGAGTTTTCAGGGGAAGCCATGTAGATGCTAATGGCACTACTCAGTAAGTGTTAATTTTGTGGTTAGTTCAACGAGTAAATTATCTTTTCATTTTTAGGTTTTTCGAATATGCACAACATTTTGTACATTAAAAATATAACAAGGATTTTTTTAAATTCATTTATTCAATACTTATTAGACATACAAATCTTATTTCTAACACACCTTAAACCTACAAGGTTTATATAAGTGTGAGACGCATTATATTACATCATAAAAATGTATCACATTGTTTCACATAATATGTTTTGAGCATGTGTTTACACATTTTATAATTTTTTATTAATTTTGCATGGAGTTCATCCAAGATCGTTTTTAACATATTGGGAAGCATGTATTTCCACGTCCGTTTACCATAATCGTTGTTACACTCAGGTAGAATATATTTTGGTGTATAATTAGTTTACGTAGGTGGTTAGGTCTAAATTTCTTGTTAAATCTATGATTATTGTGATACTCATTAAGTATTAAATTCATTTTTATTTTATTAAAAACCGATATAGCTTTACAATACCTGAATAAGCCATTTTCGTCTCCTTTAAACTTTTTCCATACTTGTTTTGGTACTATAGCTTTGAATAAGCTGATTTGTAAATATATAACCAAGGCTTAGATAGTTTTGTAGGGGCAGCCATAACTAGACAAACCGTAATTTATTATAGATTCACCCAATAGCATATAATATATTTTTAATATATTATTTTATTTTTAATTATTTATTTAATTAATTTAAAAAAATATTTTTAAATAATTTTAAAATTTTTTAAAAAATATTTATTTTTTATATTTTTAATATATAAATTTTGCGTGTAGCGCTTTTTTTTTGTTCCCCTCCACGGGAAGGGCGGGAGGATTGAAAATGCTCTGACGCATACATTGGCGCGCGCGATCCAGAGTTATGTGGGACTCGTCCCGTCGCCTACCAGAACCTCCTCCCACTAAAAATCCCCCTGTCGGCTTGTGCAATTTTTTTGCCACACAGCCTTCATCTGAGCGACGGCCAATTGGAGAAAGAGGCCGCGCTAGCGGGGCCCTTAAGGGGTCACCCGCTGGGATTTACATAGCACTGAAGGTGCTCAAAATGAAAAGTAAATAATTAAAAATTGAAAAATAAAATTTCATGAATTCGGATTTACGTTAGAATTAGAATTTGTGGCCTGAAGGGCTTCGAGATCTAAAGTTAATTGCGTGGGTTCGCCAGTGTGCGCGTTTCTCGGTCTAGCGACTTTGAATTTCGAATCTAAGACAGGAGCTGTATATGAGACTGAATCTCGAACAAGATGATTGGGATGGGTTTCGGCGCGTTTGAAGAACGATTCTGAGAGTGTTTTGAGGAGCTGTTGCACTGTAGGTAGTTCAAGATCTCTGTGCAGGTCCGCGTTACGCACGTACCAAGGTGCGTTTGTGGCCCTGCGGCAGAAGAGATTTTGAACCACCTGCAGTTTATACAGGACGGAGGGTTGGGCGTGGGCAAAGACTGGCGAAGCATTCGAAATGACGGGTCTAACGCAGACCTTATAAAGGGTACGTTTATTTCAGAAAGACATTTTACTTTTTCTTCCTATCATAGTATATAGGCGGATTAAGTGAAAACGCGCGAGTTTCGTTACTCTATGGACGTGTGGCTTGAAAGAAAGCGTCTGATCTAAGGTGACGACTAAGTATTTAATACTGCGCTTCCAAGGGATGGGAATACCTAACATTCGAAAGTGGGGATCGTTGTAGCGATTACGGAGTTTGTGGTCGAATTGAATAGCAGAACTCTTTTCTGGGTTGACATCGATACGCCATTTTTGAAACCAAACACCGAGGGCGTTTACGGCCTTTTGCTGTCTGGTGATGTTATACGGTACCGCGTGACCTTTAGTGTAAAGGGCGGTGTCGTCTGCAAAGAGGGCGAGTTCGACGCCTTTCGGCGGGATGGGGATGTCGTTATTGTACACAGTGTACAGCAGGGGGGCGAGGCCTGAGCCTTGCGGGACTCCAGCCTTTATGGGACGAGGCACAAAGAGCGTGCCTTCATGTTTGAATCGAAACGTACGGTCTTTGAGAAACGACGCGATTAATCTGACTAGGCGAACCGTTTATTTATAACCGTGCCTATTTCGAAAAGTTTATAAACGAGACCGTGTAGCGTAGTTTCAATAAAACACAAAATTCTCTCCTGTGTTTATTTTTTCGGTAAAATTTAAAATATACAAAGATGCCTGTAAATACAAACAGAAAAATATAAACAAAATTGAAATAAAAAATAGTCACACAAAATAGAACAGAAATATTAATACAATTAAATTTGATCTGAAAAGAAAAAATAACAATAAAATAAATTTTAATGAATGAGAATCCTTACCAACAATTTTGGCTACGCACACTCGTGAACGTAAAAAATAAATATTGGTTTCTTAAAAAGAACTTTGATTATCGATAATAAAATATCTTAACTATGTAATTTGGAATAATAAACTCGGAAAAAATAATAAATAAATAGATTCAAGTTGCTTTGATGAATAATTTTTTTTGACTGACTTGTCAAATCAAAACATTGCCGTTCTCCGACACTACGTAATTCCTAGTTTAAAATTACGTCGGAAACGACAAAAAAATAAAATTTACTGACAAAAAGAGGTCGAAATAGACAACCGTCACAACCGCTGTGCCAGACTTTGTCGAAAGCCTTGGCTACGTCAAAGAGAACCGTGACTGTTTTATCACGACGCGGATAGAATCCTTCGAGTATGTACTCGACGATTCGATGGACTTGCTGAGGGCAGGAGTGCTTAGAGCAAAAGCCGAACTGATGGGGAATAATGAAAGGATCGCCATCCGTTGGAAACATATGGTTCAACATTCAAGAGAATTTGACTCTTTCGAGAAGTTTTGACATTTCCTTGAGGAGGCTGATGTGATTAGCCGGGACATTCAGAGGTTTACCCGGCTTGGGAATGCCTATGACTGTCGCTTATTTCCAGGCTTTTGGAAAGTAGTTATGGTCGAAGCAGGCATAGAAGATGATAGCTAACAAGGTAAGCACCTACCGGGGCAGTTGCTTAAGTGCGTGGTTGGAAACTCCATGCGCACCCTAAGCCTTTTTGGACTTTTGACTTCTAATGAGAAGCAAGATTTCATCATTAGAGACTGTGACGGGGTCGTCGGTGATGGGGAGAGATTCTCTGCGGAGAACTTCGTCGTCCACCGCCTGGATGTGGGAGGGATCTGCGGGTTGCGTGCTGGGCGAACATTGTGCCGCTATGCTGTCGGCGAAGCATTTGGCTTTCTCTTCGGCTTCAAAGGCAATAGTGCCATCGGGACGAGTGAGAGGAGGGATGTGAGAGGCGGCGTCTACGCGTAAGGCTCGGGCCATACTATAGTATGCTTGGTGTTGCGGGGAGATATTCTCCATGAGATCGTTAAACTGAGCGTCTCGGAGTTCCGTGAGGCAAGACCTAACTTTACGTTGTAGTTTGTTCGCAGCTGATCTATAGGCGGGCGTGGGATATTTCTTGGCTCTCCGGAGAGCCGCGTTCTTAGCTTTAATGAGATTGCTAATGGCTAAGGGTAGATTGGGTATACTTCGCTTAGCAACCTTTTCGTTTACACTGATGGCTGAGTTGATAGCATCAGTGAGGGAGTCGACTAATGAATCTATTTTATCCGGGCTATCTAATTGGTCGGGCGAGATCGCGAGCGGAGAGTTCGGGGCCTCTTAGGCTAAAACTAACGTATTTTTAAAGCCTTTCCAGTTGGTAAAGGTCTTAGGAGATGTGACGTTAACGTTAGGCGTACCTAGCACGAGGGAGACGGGGCGATGGTCGGAGCCTAGGTCATCGAGCGGTTCGATAGACCTTAGATCAAGATTGATTCGCTTGATAATTGCAAAGTCGAGGATGTCAGGAGAGTAGTTCGGGTTGTTGGGATAGTGAGTGGGAGTGATGGGAGATATGACGTTTAAGTTAAGTGAGTTAGTGATGTCGAGGAGAGCGATACCGCTGGTGTTGGTCGATAGGCACGTCCAGTCAGTATGTTTGGAGTTAAAGTCTCCGAACATAATGACTGAATGGCCGAGGGCGAGAATGGCCTCAAAGTCGCTGCGGGTTGGTCTGGAGCCACATGGTATGTAGACTGAAGCTATGGTGATGGTCGGATGACCAGTCATAGCCAATCTACACACATTGGCTTCCATGTTGAGGAGAGGAGGGGTAGGGAGAGGACAGCAATGGAAGCCTCTTTTGTAATATATAGTGGTGCTACCGAAACCGTCGGAGTTGGGCCTATCGTTGCGAGTAAACGCGTACTTAGGAATAGCGAATCCTCTGGAGCGGTTCGGAGTAAGCCATGTCTCCTGGAGAAGCAATAAGTCTGGCTCTTTGTTCTGAAGGAATAGTTTGAGCTCAGGAAGGTTGGTGTTAAGGCTACGAGTGTTAAAAGATCCTAGGGATAAGCCCTTGGATTTAATACGACCGGCCGCGGGATTTGCCGATCTAGACATTATATTTGCTTATTTACGAATTTATACAAAAAATAAAATTTATAACGAACTTAGAAGCGAGTGATGCTCGGCTAACGCAAATAAACGCTCTTGAGGAGAGCGGGCGGCTCGCAGTTTGCGTGTGAGTACGGAAATTTCGTTAATGTCGACGTTTTGAATGACGTCTGTCATTCAAAACGGTCTTCATGTCCTCAGCCAACGACGACTGAGGTGAAGATGACGGAGCAGGACTACGGGAGCTGGGATAGGACGGGAAGGTGCAGGCGGAACGGCCGGACGCTGCCTCCTAGACAGAGCCAGAGTAGGCGTCGGCTGAACGGGCTTTGCTTCCGGGGGACCCCGGTTGCGCAGCGGTGGGAAGTTAGCGGGAGTGAGCGGCGGCGCTGGTTTAGGCGCGGCCCTCTTAGCGGAGGAGCGCGGAGCGCGCGGACAGCCCCTGTAGTTAGTTGTGTGGCCGGGCTGGCCGCAAAGCACACAGGGAGGGGGGAAGTGGATTCGGAAGTGCGAATGCACTCCTTACTGATGTGGGGAACCAGGCACTTAACGCACCTGGGGGGAGCTGAGCAGTTAGCCACTGCGTGGCCATAGAGCTGGCAACGGTGGCACTGCCCAGGATGACCGCGGGGGTTGGGACGCTCGACGTAGATATTCGAGAGTCCACAAATTGTGCGAGCCTCTCTGAAGATCTCCTTCGAGTTGGGAGTATTGGATAGGATAACTAATGCTAAAGGAAAACGCCTACCACGGTTGGAGTGCATCTTGTGCACTGCTTTGGCCGGGAAACCCTGGGACTTAAGGTCCTCGAGGATTTCATCGTTCGCGAGCTCGAACGGGACGCTCCGTAGTACTGCGCGGATCTTACGCTCCTCCGGGAGGGCGTAGGTGTGATATGCGATTTGTTTTACTGAAAGTAACCTAGTGAACGCTCGAAAGTCGTCGATGGTCGCGACCTGGATTTTAATTGAATCGCCTGCGTTGGTTGCTTTGAGATAGTAAGGCCTGCGTTATTACGTCATCTGAGATAGGGATGCCAGACGCAACGAGCGCCTGGGCGAAAGACCTAGCAAAGTTCGCCAAGCTTTGCTGGTCCATTAGAGGGCTTGAAACTACAATATATGATTTATAAATATATAATAATGCCTAGGTTCCCTAACAAACCTATTACCTAAACCTCCCTACCCGCGGTAGGGGGGCTGGGGACGACGCGAAGTGGTGCCCCTAATTCGGACAGCACTGTACCGTCACCCTGAGAAAGGCCAAAGTGCAATGGGATCGGGTCAGCCGGTTTCTCCTTGGCCTGAAGGGCCTTGGAAGCGCACCGGGGCAACGCTATCAGGCTTAGTTGTCACCGTTAAGTATCCACCTGATCAAACGCGAGTCTACTACGGAGTGTGCTGTCAATAAATTGACAACAAAAACTGGCCGTAGACCTGACGAGTTGACTACGTAACAGGCGCCAAGCGTCAAGTACGCAGCCAGAAAATCAGCCCGAGCCTTGCGAACTACTATCGAATTTAATCGACCGTAGTAAGCTCAACTCTGTTGTTGCTGCGAGACCGACTTAGTTGCAGCCGATCGAAACCAGCCGCAGCGTAAGTCCTACAGAGGCTTATCTCAAGTCGTCGAGGACGAAGCGAGATTTGTACGAATCTCAGCGTATGAGTATTGCTACGAGTTGTCGACGTGAGACAACAATCGTGACTCAGCAGCCGGGAGCCTTCAACACGTCCGAACGGGTCCGGACGCAGATCGGGTCTGTGTGTGTTGCGCGTAGTGCTCTTAGTTTACGACCTATATACTCAAAGGCCTCCAATGAAAATATTATTTATTAATAATCGTGAATTCATCGAGAACAATACTGCGTTAATTTATTTTTTAATAAAAAAGTGCGTATTTATTTTACAGTTGGTATGCTGCCTGCCACTTGCAACCAACGAACTCCCGCCAAGCATTCCCTAGTTTTGACGAACCAGGATACAAAGCCACTTTCAACATCATCATCAACAGACCAGCTCATTTCAAACCATCCTTCTCCAACATGAAGACTGCTGAAAGTATTGAGTAAGTTATATTATAACATGTTTTTAATTAAATTTACTAAAACTATAAGCTGCATTAGTGTGAATTATGTTACCGTCAAAATTATAGCTTCTATGTAATCTTTGTAAAAGAAATGGCAAACGTAGCCTTTCTTTGAAAAGGTTTTCAGCCATAACTATTAAAATCTTTAATAATCTTGATATAATTCAAAATAAAATTATCTTATTAATGTATAGCATAGGTAACAATCGGGTGAAGGAAATTTTCCACACAACTCCAAGAATGTCTGCGTATCTTGTGACCATTCACATCAGCGAGGATTTTGACGTGATTGCTGACAATGGTGACGAGAACAGACCGTACCGTGTCATTGCAAGACCTGGAACTATAGGTCAGGGAGATTATGCCCTCGAAATTGGGCCCAAAATAACAGAATGGCTGGAAGACTACTTCAATATTACTTATTATACGGAACATGACATGAAGAACGATCAAATTGCTGTCCCTGATTGGGCTTCTGGGGCTACTGAAAATTGGGGATTGGTGAGCTATAGGTTAGTATAGATTACTTATTCATGTACTCTTTATTAACAGAAGACTTCTTTTTAGTAAAAAAAAAACCTTAAGTTTTAAGTATTTTATTTAATAATTTCAAAGTATTTTAAAATAAACTTTTAAAAAGAAGAATTATATACCTTGTAATTTCACATTAATTGATGGAACATCTAAGACGATTTTTGAAAATAATAAAAAAATAACTCTTCGTATAGTAATAGTATCTTTATTAAGAGCAATGCCATGAAATGTAAAAGTGTAACTTATTAAATATATATTTTTTTAAACTTATTACGAATTTACTTCTCAGATAATTTATAAAATTATTCTTAATTTATTATCACAGAGAGCTCCGCCTGCTGTACGAGGCTGGCGAAACAAACGCCGTGGACAAGATGTCGATCGGAACCATCATAGCCCACGAGCTGGCGCACAAGTGGTTTGGCAACCTGATCACTTGCAAGTGGTGGGACAACGTGTGGATCAATGAGGGATTCGCAAGCTACTTCGAATACTTTGCGATGGATTCCGTTAGTGGTTTTGGTTTTACTGTTCCGATAAAAATTAATTCTTAGAATACATCATCATATCCTCTTTAACAATTTTTATATTTGTGGTTGTGATGCAATGGCCTTTGTTAATTTAGATACACTGTTTATTAATGAAATTAATGAAAAAAAATGTAAAGGTTACTTTAATTAAGGTCACTTTTTTGAAGCTTAGAATAATCATAGAAATTAACATCAAAAAATATGTAATAATTTTTTTTTAAATCTTATGTCTCAACAGTTATAGGGGAGAGATTATTAATGTAGCTGATGGTACATTCAAATAACATACATTATTATTTAATAAAACCCTTTAGACATCTTACTAAAGTTTCATAATATTGCTCTATTATAATTATTTTTACTGCCAAGTCATTTCTCAGATCGACAAAAACCTAGAACTAGAAGACCAATTCATTATCATGTATCTACAAAGTGCGTTGTCAGCTGACTCCTCCGCCAGCACGCGAGCCCTTCAGCACACGGTAAACAGCCCTACTGAGGTCACAGGGCACTTCAGTGGTATCAGCTACTCTAAGGGCGCATCCCTTCTGCTGATGCTGAAGCATTGGCTGACAGAACCTGTCTTCCAACGAGCTCTGCATTTGTTCTTAGATGAAATGTAAGTTTACTTGAAAGTATTGTTAAGGATTTACTTATGTTGATTAATAATTCAAATGAAATAAACCTTAAAACAACTGTGTGGTCGCGGAGTAGGCAAAGCGTTATTGATGATAAAACAAAACTAGGAGAGAATTTAAAAGTATAAACATTAAAAAAAAAAATCTTATATGACTGTTAAAACTAGTGTGTTCATTTGTTCTTTACTTTTCAAACCTAGGATCTATCTTCGCAGAAAATGCACTACGACACAGTGAAAATTACAACTAAAGCTTATTTTGCAAACGTTGCTTATTTTAATTGTTAAGTACACTCTTCTTCATTACAGGTCTTACGAATATGCCTTACCAGAAGACTTATTCAGAAATTTCGATAAAGCAGTTACGGAATACAGCCTAAACCTTGGAGTAAACATTCAAGAAGTGATGAGAGACTGGGTGGACGAACCTGGATCTCCCATAGTCCACGTAGATGTAGATATGTCTACCGGAGTTATGAGTTTGAGACAAGTAAGTCGCAGATAAATGTTTTGAACATTAGGAATGAAGATAGTGTATGTAAGCCTACAGATATAACGATAGTTAAGGCAGTTTCTGGTATAATATATACAGCTTTACAATGTTTTCGTGATATTACTAGCAAAACTTTAGAGTAGCAATATTTTCAAAACTATATGGTACACACTTTTTTACAGTTATGTTAGCAAATAAAATAGCAATGTGCAAATATTAGATAAGTTTTGTACGAGTTAAGTTCAAAACCAAACTAATGTTATACTTAACCAAAATTGAAAATACTAATTTTTATTTTTAAATAATAATTTTTTCCAAAAAACGATTACTCTTAATATCATAACATCAATCATACTGTATTTTACAATAACTAACTTAACCTATGATTTATTTTCAGGAAAGATTTTTCATCAGCGCCACCGCTAGCGACACTAATCAGGTATGGACAATCCCATTGACGTACACTACTGGAAACAACCCAGACTGGAACAACTTGACACCCACGAACATTATGAACAATAAAACTATGCAAATAAACAAAGATCCTGGGCATGAGTGGGTCATTTTCAACGTTCAACAGAAAGGTAAAAAGCTATAAGTAAAAATGTCACTAGACACACTCCAACTGTAAGGCAATAAGTAAGCAAATAATGCGCTGTGAATTACTTTACTGCCAACTGGGAGAAACTCACATAAGGGTACGTCGTCTGTATAAATAGACCGCCCTCGACGAAGAACTGATCCAGGCGGCAGAGGACGAAGTCCTTCGCAGAGACTCTCTCCCCATCACCGCCGAACCCGTCAGAGTCTGTAATGACGAAATTGCGCTTATCATTAGAAATCAAAAGTCCAAAAAGGCTCCGGGTGTGGATGGAATTTCCACTTAAGCACCTGCCTCAACAGGTGCTTACCTTGTTAGCTATCATTTTCAATGCCTGCTTCGACCATAGCTACTTTCCAAAAGCTTGGAAAGAAGCAACAGTCATAGGCATTACCAAGCCGGGTAAACCTCTGAATATCCCGGCTAATCACAGACCCATCAGCCTCCTCAAGGCAATGTCTAAACTTCTCGAGAGAGTCATACTCTCTCGAATGCGGAACCATCTGTTTCCAACGGATGGCGATCCTCTAAATGTTCTCCATCAGTTCGGCTTTCGCGCTAAGCCCTCAGCAAGTCCATCGAATCGTCGAGTACATACTTGACGGTTTCTATCCGCGTCGTTATAAAACAGTGGCGGTTTTCTTTGACGTAGCCAAGGCATTCGATCAAGTCTGGCACAGCGGTCTCGTTTATAAACTCTACAAAATAGGCTTACCGGATCGCCTAGTCAGTTTAATAGAGTCGTTTCTCAAAGACAAGTACGTTTCGATTTAAACATGAAGGCACGCTTTCCGCACCTCGTCCCATAAAGGCTGGAGTCCCTCAATGCTCAGTCCTCGCCCCTCTGTTGTACACAGTGTACACCAACAACATTCCCATCCTGCCGAAAGGCGTCGAACTCGCCCTCTTTGCTGACGACACCGCACTCTATACCAAAGGCCACAGTGTTCCGCACCTTGTAACCAGACTCCAAAAGGCCGTAAACTCCCTTGGTGTATGGTTTCAAAAATGGCGCATCGATGTGAACCCGAAAAGAGTTCTGCGATGCGCTTCGAGCACAAACGCCGTCGTCCCGCTGGCGATCCCCACGTTCAAATATTAGGCATTCCCAGCCCCTGGAAGCGCAGAACTAAATACTTAGGCGTACAATACTTAGATCCGACGCTTTCTTTCAAGCCACACGTCGAAAGAGTTTCGAAACTCGCCCGTCACTACTTAGGCCGCCTAAATAGCATGTTAGGTAGAAAAATTAAAGTGTCTTACAGAAACAAACGTACACTTTACAAGGTCTGCGTTAGACCCGTCATGACATATGCCTCGCCAACCCCTCCCTCCTGCACAAACTGCAGGTAGTTCAAAACCTATTTTGCCGCAGGGCCACAAACGCACCGTAATACGTGCGTAACGCGGACTGGCATAGAGATCTTGAACTGCCTACAGTACAACAACACCTCAAAACACTCTCTGAAGCGTTCTTCAAACGCTCCGAAACCCATCCCAATCCTCTAGTTCGTGATTCAGTCTCATGTACTACTCCTGTCTTAGATTCGAAGCTCAAAGTCGCTAGGCCTAGGAATGCGCAAGCGTACTCTTCCACCAGACTGTTAGCCGATCTCGAAGCCCTTCTGGCCGCAAATTCTAATGTCAATCCTAATTCTAACGTAAATCCGAATTAATTCAATTTTATTTTGCAATTTTTTTTTTAATTTATATACTTTTCATTTTGAGCAGCTTCAGTGCTATTTCTTCACCTTTAGTGCTTTGAGCACCTTCAGTGCTATGTAATCCCAGCGGGTGACCCCTTCTGGGCTCCGCTAGCGCGGCCTCTTTCTCCAATTGGCGGTCGCTGAGATGAAGACTGAGTGGCTAAAAATTGCACGAGCCGACAGGGGGTTTTTTAGAGGGAGCTAGTCCCGGATGCCTTGTAACGCGCGCGAGAGGCATGCGGAAATGCATTTTTTGCCTCACGCCCAAACGGGGAACAAAAAAAAAAGAAATAAAAAAAACGAAGAACTGTATTGTTCATGTTACAAACATTTGCACGGATTTAGAGAAAAGATCCGAGCTGTCGTCTTAGATGTAGTTAAAGACTTGCTACTGATCATAACTACATTATAAAAATGAATAAGAAAATGTAATTAAATCTTTATTTAAATTTGTGTATTGATAAAGAATCTTCTTAGTTTTCGTGATGTTTTGGAATAACTCACTTTTGGGATAAGTAGTACCGTTGTGCAAGTGTCTCTTATTAATTTGTAATATTATTTTTGAACATATAATGCATGCAATGTGATTGTTAAATAAAATAATGTTTTCAAGAATGTTAAATTTCAGGCATGTACAGAGTGAACTATGATACTCATAATTGGGAAATTATTGCCTCAGCCCTTCTTACAAACCATGAACAAATCCATAAGTTGAATAGAGCGCAAGTAAGTAAACAATATTGATTAAATTTTCAAGCCTTCTAAATTGAATAAATATAAATATTCGTGATATTTGATCAGAAAGTATAGAGAAATACCAATATTTTTAAGGATCCACTCCCTTTGAGAATAAATTTTGTCCTTACGGGACTTTTACCCAGTAAATTTCCAGTAATAGATTTGGCGCATTTCTCTACAACTGCTGCAAATGCCGTGAGATATACAGTTTTCAAGTTCAAACAAACACCGGTGCCAGTACATTTTCTACATAACTATAACTTATAATTACATTGTCTTGTTCCTAGATTGTGGATGATATTTTTGCTTTAATGCGATCAGAGAGAGTGTCTTACCGCCTTGGTTTCCAAGTATTAGAATTTCTGAAGAACGAAACCAGCTACTACTCGTGGTATCCTGCCATCAGCGGGTTCAGCTGGATCAGAAACAGATTTCTACATTTGCAAGAACAACTAGAAGAGTTTGACGTAAGTTTATGCAAAAAGCTAATTTATATAAATCATTTTTGCAATTGTTTTCTAATCATAAGGGACGATATTATGATTAGTTGAAAAACTAATGGTGGTGGGTAAATTACTGCGACAGTAATACATGAACAACAAAAAAAAGAACATTAGTAATTTATTATGTTTCGTCGCTTCATTCTTCAGATAGTCTATAATTAAACAGGTAGTCCTTTTAAGGTACTAGGTAACGTCGCACAGTTTTTAAGTATGTCATTTGACTTATTCAAAAAACTTCCGTCTGTTTACTTGATCAACCCCGGTCCCAGCAAGTCTTCATTCTTTTTTCGTGCGTCTTATACCAACCAGTACCTTAATAGTTTAATATTAAATATGCTGTAGAAGTGTACTAAAAGTTTGAAAATTATAACAAAAAAAAGAGAATAAACGATAGTGACTCGTTATTACTTCCGACGAGGTAAGCCATTTTATGTGTTTTCATAAGTGATCGCGGGTATCTATAAACTATAATTTCGCTTTCTTGAAAAGATGCAGAAAACACGTGTTATCTAAATAGATATATTACGTTATCCGCATAAATTCCTGGTAGTCTTCTACCTGATGTTTATTATTATAAACTTTCGCTTAGTCGAAAAGATGCAAAAAATACGTGTAATCTACATATAGATATACCGGGTGTGCAATCCAAATGGGTATTTGGATTGCACACCCGGATTGAATAATATGAATCGATCATAAATTATCTGAAAAGACCACTTATGCATATCTTATCTGTATCGATATTATGCATTACAAATAGCATTTATTTAAAATTAGAACGCATTTGTTCAGCGGGCGTGCCGAATCATTTAAAATTTGAAAATAGAATATTTCTTTTGTAATGAATGTCATATTTTAAGTTATGATTTAAGATAGATTATTATAGTGTTATGTATTGTGTACTGTTTGTATAATGCGTTTAACGAATGAAGAACAGTTAGATCTATTGGAAGTATATTGCCGCATAATCATTCGAGTATCGATTATAATCGATTATTACATGGGCCCCAAAATCACTCGTACTATCGATTGGACTATCGATACTGTCGATATTCTCGATACAATTGATACTATTGATGTCAATTATACGGCAATACTATCGATTATAATGGATTAATCGATTATATCTGTGGTGTTAAGGTAAAAGGGGATGAGTCAAAAAAATTAAAAACGAGTATTTTACATTTTTGGTTTCATTACATTAATATACAGTACGGCAATAAAGAGATGAGTCAATATAAGGGATCGTTTTTTTGTGAAAACTTTAAAACAAATGGAGTCTTGTTAAATACATCAAATAATTAAAAACGTAAAAACAGTCAAGTGTACTCATCTCATCATTACATAGAAGCATTTATTCTTTTATGTTATGCATAGTGAGATGAGTCAACTCGTACAAATGCTCGTAAGTCGAATCGCGTCAGTTGTGTTTTGCGCACGTCATTGACCTGTGTCAGTTACCAAAAAAAACATTTTTAAAGTATTGGCAGCCTATAAACATGAAAAGGATCAATAAAATTATGTCATTAGCATTAAATGCAAGTACCACCGAATGTAAGTATCCATGCTTTACATAATTACTTTACTTTTTAGATGTTTGTAACGTTTTAAACAATTTAAAAACTTAACAGAATAATGGCGTTGGTTGTTTGTGTTTTGATTGTTTGATTGTTTTGATTGATTGTTACTGATGAATTTTATTTACTTAGTTCGATTTATTAATAAATGAATGTATAGTCAATGTTTTTAGTATGACCAAGTTGTATGAAATTACTTATGCTGGCTAGTAGGTACCTACATAACAGGGTCTGCGCAGTAGGTAAGTAACAGATGCAAGCTCGTCGAGCTTGTAAATTGTCATCATTTAGACAATAAAATCTTTGTTATTTTACAGATTCAAATGATAGTATATTGGACAATCTCAGCAGCACATCGACGAATGAGTCCCGAGTTAGCAGTGAGTTGACTGAAGAGCAATTACAGGCTGCCCAAGTGTTGGAAGATTTAATTACTCCTGATGATCTAGGACTACCCTCAACAAGTAATATATCGAATGGTTGGTATTTTACATTTTGGTTACTAATATCAATGACTAATTTGAAGCGAATTTTAAACGCATAAGTGTACACGATGTTTGTTACTAGCTCAGTCACACACAAAACTTAAAAATATAATATTAAGTTTATATTTTGTTTACCGATTTGTATTTTTCCCTTTGTAAATTGATCAAGAATTATCATTTTAATTGTTAGTTATTGTTTCAGATCTCCAAACATTTGACGACGACATAGCATCACCAATTCCTCCAACTTCAGTTGATTTCAGCTCAGACGACAGTGTGCGTGATGAGACTTATGTTCCTGAAGTAGATAGTCCCTGTTCTAACTCTTCTACTGAAAATATTGCAACTCAAGAAAACCTCAATCTAGTCACTGAAATTACACCAGAACCACCTAATAGACGTCGAAAACGAAAAGGCACTAATGTTCGGAAATTATTAAGTTATAAAAGAAATAAAGGATTGTCATACAAAACCCAAACTGGTGAAACAATACCTTCGAGACAGTGGACACCTTTACCCATTTGTCGTAAAAAATGCTACCAGAAGATTGACACTCATCACCAAAAAATGCTTTTTGATGAACTATGGGCGTTAGGTGACTACAATAAACGTTCGGCGTATATATCTTCATTAATTTTAGATACTCCTAAAAAGACCCAACGCATACGTAACACATCTGGTTCACCTAAACCAAGAAATATGAATCACATTTATAACTTTAAACTAAATGGCACTATGATTGAAGTATGTAAGGGATGTTTCTTGAAAATTTTTGGTATTTCAAATAAATCTATCGAAGTGGCAATTCAAAAGAAATCCGTCCGAGTATCCGGAATACCGAGTCCAGATAAACGTGGATCACAGGTGCCTCCTAATAAAATAAGTGCCGAAGCAGTGCAGATAATAAAAAATCACATAAATTCTTATCCACTGTATGAATCGCATTATAGTAGAAGTCATACAAACAAGCGGTATCTGCCTTCAGGACTATCTCTAACAATTATGTACCATAATATGTACAAAGACAAAGTGGCCAACCCCGTATCATACGCCTACTTTGGCAATGTTTTTCGAACTATGGGTCTATCTTTTAAAAAACCTTCGTTGGACACTTGCAACACCTGTGACACTTACCATATGAAAGTTAAACTTGCTTTATCGACAGATGCTGAGATTTTAAAGAATCAACTGAAAACCCACCAATTGGAAGCTGATTCAGCTTATGCGATGAAGAAAAAAGACAAGGAAGATTCGAGCGATATTAAAAGAGTTTACTGTTTCGACCTTCAGCAATGTCTGCCTACCCCTTTCTTAAAAACAAATATTGTTTTTTACAAGAGGCTTTTATGGACATTTAATTTAACAATTTATGACTGTTTTTCAAAAAAAAGTTATTGCTACATGTGGAATGAAGCTGATGGAGGTCGCGGAGCTAACCAAATAGCATCTTGTCTTTACCATTTTTTAAATTCATTGTCACCCCACATTAAGTTTGTGACGTTCTATTCCGATACGTGCGGTGGTCAAAATAAAAATAGCCATGTTGCTGCTATGTTTTTGTCCATCAGTAAACTAAGACCAGATTTGTTGATAAACCACAAATTTTTAGTGCCTGGACATACGCATATGGAGTGCGATTCTATTCATGCTCAGATAGAACGTAAGAAGAAAAAAACTGATATGGCTATACATTTACCAAGAGACTGGCATAACTTGGTCAGAATGACAAGTACAAACATTTCTGTTATTGTGATGAAAAATGATATGTTTTTGGATTTCGCTAAGCTGTTCAAAGAGCCATTACAGAAACGAAAAGTAGATGCTTCTGGGGACAAGTTTTTATGGCATTCAGTGAAATGGTTTAGATTTAGTGGCAATAACGAACCAGGAGTAATTAAATTTAAAACAAAATTGGATGATTTGACCGATTTCAAAGAGATCTCTTTCTGCCGAAGGGGTAAAGCTAATGACTCTTTGGTTCCAGATAAATGCTATGAACGTCAAGTTCCTATAAGTCAAGATAAAAAACGAGATCTTATAAGTATTCTTCATTTGATAGACAGCAGTTGCCATGATTTTTACAATAAATTAGAAACCAATGTGAATGTACCTGATGTGGATCCCGACATTGAAGAATTTCACAGTGATTAAATTCCGTATCTAAACATTTCTACTTATATTTTTATCATAATAAGTACAAGTTGATTATAAAACAATGATAAAAAAATAGAAAAAAATGAGACGAGTCAAATTAATATATATAAAAATTAAAATTTTTGTTAAGGTAAAATGAGACAAGTCAATTATTTTGATTACATATATATATATATTTTTTTTTAGTACATAAAATGAGAAGGACATTTTGTTATAAAATGTAAAAATCACATTGTTTTAAACAATATTTTTAAGTTTTTGAACAAGTTCTATTTCTTATATTTTACAAGCAAGCTTTTTCTTTGCGAGCTCCTAGTGAACAGTTGTATTCATTGACTTATCCCCCTTTACCTTTACACCACAGATATATTGTCTAAATGCCAAATACAATCGATTATGTCGATAGTATCGATAAAAATTATTACAGCAATAAAATCGATTTAATCGATGGTATCGATTTAATCGATTTAATTTAATATTGGTTACGAAAAATATTTAATAAACTTATTTACAATTTGAGGACTTGCGGTAGTTTAAGAAGGAAACAGCAGAAGAAACCACAAAAATGTGATATCGATGTTAAGATCACTATTTTGACTGGCTCCGATGGAAATGAAATGAAATGAAATATTTATTACTCAACATTGACAATTACTTGTTCTTATTGACGTCAAATAAAACATGATTCTACCACCAGTTCGAAAAAACCTTCGTGAAGAAGAACTGGCAAGAAACTTCACGGGTATATTTTTTTCAAATAAATTTACAGAGTCTCTTTATGTCTATACAAAATTATTCTTTTCTGCATCTGTTAGCTCGGCAAGTCTCCATCCCCCCAAGTATCCAAACGATGAACATTCTCAAACGGCACCCGTTCACGAGTAAACGCGGGATCCAGCCATCGCCATCCTCAACCATATTAGAGGGAAGTGAGCGACCCGTCATCCGAAGCTACTATAAGAAGACGTACTTTAGTGACAATGACGCTTTAGATATTCATCGGGACGAAGATTTCAACGAACATACAGATACATTAGACATGTTTTGCTACAAATACTAGTACAATCCTGTTAATGAGGGGATTATACCCTAGGGCTTTTATCATCCAAAACATTGGATAATTTTTAGTACGCACACAATTTCTGCTTTATAGTTTCTTTGAATTTGTCAAAAGGAAGACCTTATATAAAACCTCAGGAAATCTATTATAAAAGCGTATACATTACTTACTGAGCGTTAGTAGTATAGATATGGGTCTAAAATTATTAGGGTCAGACATACTGCCTGCTTTGAATATTGGAATGACCTTACTCAATTTCATTAAATCAGGAAAAGCACCATTATCAACACAGTCATTAAATATACTGGCTAAGTACGGGACTATACCATCAATGACAGATTCAATAATTTTAACAGAAATTCCATCTAAATTGGCAGTATTTTTTACTTTAATGCTTTTAAATGCATTTGAAACTTGTGGAACAGTAACATGTTTAAAGATGAAATCAATATCGCATGAATTTATATTTTCCATTAACAGTGACTGTGCAAGAGTGTAACATGAATTAATACTCGAAGTAGTTGACACAGGAATGGCAGTAAAAACATTTTCAAATGCTTTAGCAACTTCTCTGTCAGTTGACAACACTTTATCATTAATTTTTAAATTATATTTGGTGAGCGGTTCTTTTACTTTCCCAGTTTCCTGATTAATTATATTCCATGCAGTTTTTGAAATGTTAGTACTTTATTTAATTTTATTATTAATGTAATTCGATTTAGCTACACTGCATACTCGTTTAAATAATTTTGAGTACTTTTTAACATATTCATAAAATGTCTTTTTATGATTATAAGTTCTTTCACTGTACAATTCATATGATCTATTTCTACTTCTGCATATTCCCACTGTTGCCCAGTCACTAAAGCTAAATGAATTCTTATTTAAACATATTTTCTTTTTTTTTTAAACAGAGTCATATTCATTTTTAATTATATTATGAATAGAGTTATATTGAGTAATAGGATCTCCACAGTAATCTAGTTAAAATGTTTTTTCAAATAAATTTTTCCTAAATGTTTCATGCCGTCTCTTATTCATGGGTATAAAGGTAATTTCTCTTTTTAGAGTCTTTTTAGCCCAATATTAAAAGTGGCCAACTGCCCACTATGATCTGATTGTAGTTTTGTAGTTATCAAGACATGTGGCTGAGGTCGTTGTGATTCGCGTAGGCTCTAAGAAGAGATTTTTTAGGTTGTTATTAAATTTAAATTAAAAAGATTCAAGAATCGTTTACTTTGTGACGTTTCTACTAATAAATCAATATTAAAATCGCCACAAATATTTTTATAGTTATTTCTTTGTTTTTGTTAGTTACTCTATTCTATGTAATACCTCATCTATAGTGCTCTCAAATACTTCAAACGGTGAGGATGGGGGTCTGTATATACTTATTATAACAATATTCCCTATCTCTTTAAAATAATTTATTGTGATATTTTATTAATGCATAATCAATGGCTCCATTTTTAAACCTATACTATCAAAACGTGCGAGGTCTCCGTACTAAAACAAATTTATTTTACAAAAACGTGATAAATGTAGAATATGATCTCATATGTTTAAGCGAAACTTGGCTTTTACAAGGGATTTATAATTATGAATTGTTCACTGAACAGTACGATGTATATGGCACGAGGCGCGGGGTGACACCATGGGTGGCGGGGTATTGGTGGCAATACGGAGCGGTATCCCGGTTGTATCCGTATCTACGATAGACTTCGTCAACGCTGCAGCCGAGGCACTTGAACTAACTATAAGAGTAAAAAGAAGGGAACCATCATCACTTCTCCATTTATTTTGCTGTTATATTCCACAAGGCCCTCTACATAGAGAATCGTTAATTAAAATGTTTGATTATGTCACTGAAAAACGTTCTAATTTTCCAAACGATACCTTTATATTGCTAGGTGATTTTAATATAACACAAGCGGAATGGACCTATAATAATGTTTTTGTTATTTATCGCCCTCATCTGAGGCTTTAGTTAATATAGTTTCCCAATTTCTTTCCTACAATGACTTTAATCAATTTAATCACGTACGTAATAAGGATGGTCGATATTTAGATCTCGCTATGGGTTCAGTTAAGTGTAAGGTTACTAGATGTACAGATCCGCTGGTTCCTGAGGATGCCCACCATCCGACCTTATTTATTTACATTCAAGCTGACATCCCGCGGGACCTACTTCAGGCCCCTCGTAAAGTATATTTTTATCGCGCTGCTAAACATGAAGATGTTAAAATGGCTCTTCGGAACGTTGATTGTATTCATATTTGGATCAATTAGACATAAATACGTGTTTAGAACATTTTTATTTAAAAATTCAATCTATAATTAACGAATTTATACCACATAAATTTATGCGTTCTAATCCAAGATATCCCATATGGTACTCTCCAGCATTAATTAAAATACATAAAGAAAAAATAAAATACCACAAAAAATGGAAGATTTATAAAAATAGTAATGACTATAACAGTTTTGTTATGTTGAGGAAACGTGAAAAAGTCATTTCTTTACAGTGCTATGAATCATTTGTGCGATATCTACTAACAGCAAACATTTTTGGTCTTTTATTAAGTCAAAAAAGTGAACTACATTGAGTAGATGAATATCAAACCCACGAATGTCCGTGTTAGTTGTAAATTTAGGAAAGCCCTTTTTACCTCTACTCGCAAATATTATTAAAGATTTCTTGATCGGATTTAGACTTTATTAGGTTGCTTTTGTTATCTTAAACCTACCTATAACACTTATTTATAATGGTTTCATACAAAAAATCGCTTAAATCGTCAAAAATTGGGTGGACATACCTGGGTTTGAAACAAACATGAGGAAATACTTAATTTAAAAAAAAACACATGTGGACATAACGGGGTTTGAAAAAAAATGGTAGTGAGGCTGGGGATACCAACATCTTGAATCTTAAAAAAAAAACGATAAATGTTACACTTGCTTTTATGTAAATTTTTATTTTTTTTATTTTATTTACATTTTCATTTCGATATATAATAGAAATGTAAATGAAATGAAAAAATATATATATTTATTCTCTATTTATAAAATAGGTAAGAGTTTTTCATAAAATAATTAAAACAGGTAGGTGTTGGTCACATATTTATTTGAAATTAAAGAAAGAAATAAATATTTTTTTATTTGGCACATCATCACATATTAAAATATCTTGTAGCCTAATATTAGTATCACAAAGTATTAAAATAGGTAACATTTTTAAAATTTAAATAACAAAACAGGTAAGAAATATTTGTGTAAATGGAATAAATTATTATCAGTCTGCATTAAACAAAGTCTATAATTTCTATGTTCTCACTATCCCCTATCTCTACTTCACTATCATCATTAACAGGCACATCATTATCATTCCCTCGGTCCAGCACATTTTTATAATACATCAAACATCCCAAGTCTTTCCATTCTTCTCCGTAGTGTTTTTTCAGCAAATTGTCAACGTCATTTAATTTTGCAGCTTTGACAGGAACTCCAATCGGGATTGGGTCTAATTTTATGTTGTTTATTTTCTTACCCCGTTTTGTTATGGACTGAAATTCAGTCATGTCGTTTCTATAGGAAATTTCTCCACGAATACGTACTTTGTTAGTGGATTTGTGGAATATGATTCGTTTGCATTTGCTTATCTGGAAATGCCAACTCTGCGTATTCTTTAAGAATTCCTTACTTTTTGTTTTCCAGTCATATATTTGAATGTCTGTACCTAATTTATGAACAGTGGCATGCTGTTTTATAATACTTTCGTATTCGTCAGGAGTAATAATATTTTCCATCTTTCTTATTTGTGTTTCGTTTAGCGCGAAAACTCTATCAGCTGGCATGAATGAGTGCCCAGTGACTGGAAATATCATTTCGATATCTTTTATGTCAGTGGTTGTTTCAATAAGTCATTTCATAACCATGCATATTATTATCGAATTTTTATTTTATACACCGCATCCATCTGAAATCAGTCTTATTTTACTTATATTAGTCAAATCAATAGAATTCAGACAGTGGTATAATGTAGAACATATTTCGTTAGAACCCTTAGCCGCCTCATCCTCTGTCCAAATATACGCATGCACATTGTTAGATGTTAACGGTGCGCGTGAAGAGCCGATAACAACTGTGAAGTTATACAAGTACAATTGCCTGGAATAATAAGTGGCTTGATCTGGTATTTTTGGTATGGCAGATTGTTTTCACAGTCGAAAGATAGTACCAGAATCCCAGGGCTTTCTTCTTGCAGCATCTTGTATAATTGCTTTGCACGTAATTTATGTATTCTAAGTTGAGTCATTACTTCTGGTTTTTTCTCCTGTGAAGTTTCAATTTTGATTCTTTCTGTCATTTGAAGACAAAAAGAACAAACATCTGTTCTTGGACTACCGAACCCAATGTTGAAGCGTGTATTAAAGATCTTACGAAAGAAACATTATTTTACTCCAAAACCAGGTAAAGCTTGATCGTTGTAAAAAATAAACATTTTCCTTATGTTTAAATTAGGGTGAAGGTACTGTCTTACTTTAATCTGTTCTCTACAATAATGGCTCTGTAATGGCTTAAAACTCTTGATAAATTTCTCTACTGCTTCTGCTTTGGACGCATATTCAAATCTTTTCCTATCACCACCTCTATTTTCTTTAGCTACACAGTCAGTTTCAAAAAATCTGTTAATAACTCCTCTGATTCTGTTTTCATTTATTCGAGTTGCATTTAGAAAAGTTTTTTTACAAACTGGTAAAGGGTTCTTAGTAATACTATTTGGTACAAATTACTTGACATTGAAAGTCTTTGCTCTATTTATTCCTGTTCTTGGTCTTCAACGTTTTATTTTAGTAACTGTAATGTTCATTAAAATGAAGTTATCTTGATTAATTTTAGAAGGAGTAGCAAATAAGTTTTTGTGAAAATAGAAAATATCTCTTCCTGTGAGTGACATACATTTTAAACTCTTTGAATTATGCCCACAGTTCGTTTTTTTTGGCAATCCCGGTGCTGAGTATCTAAAAATATAACAATAAAAAAATATATTCTAGTGAATAAAAAATGTATTTAAATGTAAAAGAATTAATATTTGTTTAACTTATGTATTTATTATATTTTAAATCTTTATTTAAAAAGAACACAGATTTGATTTAATGTAAAAAAAAGTAACTAAATAAGTAAATGTTATCAAACTATTCTTCTAAATATTTTTTAAATCTAAATAAATGGTCTCTAATATGTTCCTTAGAAAAAGATGATATCCCAGAATTCATGTTAAAGGAAAAAAGCGGGCAACACCAAAATATTCTTATTAGCAGTAAGTTGAAAGAAGAAAGATTTTACTTAGTTTTTCCTTCTTTGCGGCCTTTTCTTGCAAAGTTTTTAACACACTTCTTTTCCTTGCTTTGTCTGGCTCCACATTTACCACTTTTCTTTCCATTTAAAACAATAAAACTAAAATAAATGAATTAAATCACACGAGCTTAACGTACATGGCGTAATGTTAAAACATAAATGGCGGATTTTGTTTGCGAATCGATTGACCTGATTGGTCGATTTGGACATTCGTGGTTTTGATAAAAATTCACCATGGGACATAATTGAATTTGAAAAAAAAACGTCTTTTTTAAATGAATTTTTCTTTGATTTGGAGAGGACTTACGTGAATTTGAACAAAACTAACGTGTGTATTTTTTTATATAGATTCCATTCATATAAAAATGTCAATTTTGATAGGAGGTGGACATACGTGGGTTTGATATTAATCTACTCATGTGGTCTTCCTAACACTATGTTCTTAAATACTGAAAATGCTTCCAACGGCGAAGAAATTAGTAATTTGTTTAATAAATTTTTTCAGTCAGTATTTTAAATCTCCCGATAATAATTCTGTTTTACTCTATTCTAGCTCGATTCCTGTTCTAAGCCTTAGTTCAATAGAATTACACATTGAAAAAGTTAAGAACTACCTAAAATGTTTAGACGTAACTAAGGGAGCGGGTCCAGATGGCTTACCAGCCATTTTTATTCGTCATTATTATGAAGAACTTTCGGTTCCAATTTTTATACTGTTTAGCTTATCTTTGAAATCAGGTGTAATGCCGTGTGCCTGGAAGCAATCATTTATTGTCCCTATTTTAAAATCTGGTAATAAACACGACATTCAGAATTACAGAGGCATTTCGAAACTGAATGTATTACCTAAACTATTAGAGAAAATCATATATGACGATATTTTTCCAGTAATCAAACCGATACTTATTGAGCAGCAGCATGGTTTTGTGTCTAAAAAGTCAACTGAAACTAATTTATGTGAGTTCACAGATAGAGTCGTGCGAGCTCTGGATCAGGGCCTCCAAGTAGACGCCGTGTACACTGATTACTCCAAATGTTTTGACAAAGTTCCACATTGTTTATTGATACAAAAATTGGAGGCAGTCGGTATACACGGCGATCTATTGCGCTGGCTTGAGTCTTACTTGCGGGATCGGAACCAGGCGGTCTCTGTTAGAGGATACTGTTCCACCTTCATCCCTGTCACCTCTGGGGTACCTCAAGGTTCTCATTTGGGACCGCTATTGTTTAATATTTTTATAATGATATAGTAACTGTTTTTAAAAATTCAAGTTTTCTACTATACGCCGATGATAATAAAATCTTTCGGGAAATCAAGTCTGCTTCTGATTGTCTACTTCTTCAAAACGATCTCGTTGCTCTGCAAGAGTATTGTAAGAGAAACGGCGTCTACATTAACACCGATAAATGTAATATTATTACGTTCTCGCGGAAAAAGACGGCAATAAACTTCAATTACGTGCTTAACAACAATAAGATCCCACGGAAAAATCAAGTTAAAAATCTCGGCGTTATACTTGACAATCAACTAAACTTTACTCTGCATATAGACTACATAGTGAATAAAGCCTTTCGTATGTTAGGTTTTATAAGACGCACGGGAAGTAATTTTATTAAATATCAAACCATCTTATTACTGTACAATAGTTTCGTCCGTCCCATATTAGAATACGCGTCAACTTTGTGGAACCCTCAATACCAAATTTACAAGAACAATATTGAAAGTATTCAAAATAAATTTATTAAATATATTAGCTTCAGATGGCCGCACTACAATTTAGAAAACATGAATTCCCTCCAATTTCGCCGCGATGTAAAAGACCAAATATTTCTGTACAAAATAATTAATAGCTATGTTGAATCGGCATATTTGTTGAGTAAAATAAGTATCGGTTGTCCTCGCCTTAGCTCTCGTAAACAGAAGATTTTTGTGTGCCCTCCTTATAAAACAAATTATGCCATGAACTCGTTTATTCCCAGGTCATGTAATAGCTATAACCGACTTTGTACAAATAATGATATTTTTGCATTAACGCTTCCCCAATTTTTAAAAAAATAATTGAAACCTTAAAAGCGTTGAATTAATCCACTTGTCTTAGATATTCCTCTTTTTATATTATATATTTTAAGTTCGAATTGTAATTATATAGAATACCATTTTATTTTTCTGTCATTTGTAACAAGAATATAACCTGCTCTTAAATTTGTAATTTAACAGTGGAAACTTTACTGGCCTATGTAATATTTATTTGTTTAATGTTTAAGAGATATTGTTATGCTGTTTGTTTCCCTAATACGTAAATAAATAAATAAAATAAAAATCTCAATACAGGCTATTTCAACTGATCGCTCAACCGACAGACTTACAATATCAGTGCGTTCTTTAAATGTTAGGCTCTTATGAGTGATGATCATTGAGCCAGTCAAGTTGTATGTTCTCTGCTGAATGAACTAGCAATTGCATGATTCTTTTATGAAGACATAATTTGACACTGTCTGATCCAGCATTCTGTGATACATAATACATGAATATTTTCACAGTTTTTGAATAGCTCAATCTGTAATTCGTTAACATCAATGCCCTGCATATTTTGATGAACTTTGTTCATTGCTAAAATTACTACTTAGAATACTGTAGAATACTTAGTGCTAAATGTATTATCTGTTGTCACTAACTTATGTTTAAATCATTCCTAATACTATGTTTGGGAATATTACATTCCAATGTGTCAAAAGTATAAAGTGACTGCTCAATAGAAGCAGCGATTGTAGTCAACGAATTAACTGTTATGTATAAAATGTAATATGATATCGAGTATGCTATCTGTCGCAGGTCATAATTGTATTAATTTTATCTATCATTGGTCATATAAGTCTTATTAATAAATTTATTTTAATCAATAAACTGAAACTTTTCGCTATGACGACATGTCATATTTTGTACATCTATATTTAGTCGATGCTTCATATTCTTTTCTGACGAATTCTGGGTAATTGCAAAATAATTTTACTAAGATTCTACTTGCAATTCAATCTAGCAAAACAAGCTATCTGTCTTTTCCTACTTAGTTCCTTACATCTGCCTACTAATATAATCAATATTGTATTAGGGTTAAATGTACGGGATGTAATTTTATCAACTATGGCATAATATGAAGCACCGGGGTAACAATAATTAGTTATTGGCCCCCAACACACCGAATAAGTTGTAATCCCATGTTCTTACCAAGTTCATCGCTATACATAATTATATTTAATTCAATTTTATTTGACTTATTAATTAAGCTACTACCTGAGTTTGATACTACATGCTCAGTGACATATGGCTCCTCAAGTTGACTCGATATTGGCAGAGGGCAATCTGATGTAGTATTATTTGAATTACTTTCATAATAATTGGTAAGGGACTCAAACCGGTCATGATTATATTTGGTCAGTTCAATCAAATTTTCCATAGCTAGAGTGTGTTCCTTAATTTCTTTTTGAGAAATTTCATACTTATTGGTTAGAATAAGTAGCTCTTCATGAAGTCTCTGTATTTCTACATTTAATTTCCGAATGTCACTTTCACAAGTTAACCTATTCTGTTCCAAGTTACTTTTACAGAATATCAGTTCATTCTTTAGTTTTAAACATTGATTTTTGCTTGGAATAGTTTTACATAAAATGCTTTGTTTTTTGATTAATTTAGAGCTACTCTGAATAGATTGATTGAGTTTGACAATTTTCTTACTCTTAGTTTTACTCAATTTTATGGTATTGTATATGGTGTATATTATGGTTGTATAAGTGTATGGTGAATTTTATTGTTTATTATTAACAGTTCCCAAAGATTGTAATGCAGGGTCTGCACTCATTGAAAGACATTGGAACTCCTGATGCTTCAATTCGTGACGCTGTACGCGATATCCCAGATGTTTCTCACGGTACAATCCAAAATGTTTTGAAAAAATACAAGTTCAAATACAAGTACAAATGCACATTTGGCTCAAGCCTTGCATTAAGGTGATAACATCAGACGGCTCAAATTTTGCAACTGGTTAAATGAGAAAATAAATTCGGGTCGACGCTTTTTAGAGTTTATAATTTTTTCGGACGAAACTCAGTTTTCAAATAATGGTATGTACAATCGCAATAATTATCATTTTTGGTCACGACAAAACCTCTTGCGGATCCACGAAGGAAATATAACCAAATAAGAATAAGCCAAATAAGATTTTCATTTAACTGTTGGGTTGAACTTATAATAACAGAGTTTTGATGTTTAGAATTTATGACGGGCGATTAGATAGATTTAAATACGTTGAAATTTTAGAAGACGTTGTTGAAAAGGCCCCATTAAAAGGCCCCATTAAAAGGCCCGCAAGATCGCCTGACATCACGCCTCTTGACTTTTTCTTATGGGGTTATGTAAAAGATGAAATCTACAAATCAAATTACGACACTGTAGAAGATTTAACTCCAACAGCCTTAGAAAATATTTTAACACATATGCACCCCATGAAACGAGAAACGGCTGAGCGGACCTAAAACTCTCAGGCCTTTACAAAATTTAACCATAAACCTATATTAAACCCACTAAACGGCTTTTCCTTGTCCGTACTCAATAAAAGTACAATAAAGCGATTAATTAAAATTAAATTATTCTGTTTATTGATTTAATTAATTTGGCAATCACCAAGTGTATAATAAATGCCTAAAGGTTACTGGATAATTCAATTATGTAATAAAGTAAGGAATTTAATACATAAACGTATTTTAATAAATTATAATTTGTAAAGACAAAAGAAAACAAAAGTTAATCTCTAAAAGTCTACCTGTTTAATTATATATCTGAAAAATGAAGCGATGAAATATAATAGATGATTAAACGAACTTCCAAGTGAAGTTCTATCGCTAAATGTGTATACTTAGAGTATTTAAATGTGGAAATTGAATACTACCCATCCTATTGACGTAACTAATAGCGGTGGTATTATCAATTCGTAATAATATTGCACAATTTCTTTCTTCCCCGGCTGAACTTTTGAAGCCTAAGGAAACAGCTAGTAATTCTAGGTAATTGATATGGTATTCTTTTTTACAATAAAATTTATTGTTTTGGAATACTACGCCCCAGCCTGTTCTGAATGCATCTGTATATATCTTGAAAATTTGTGAAGTAATTGAACAGGAAGTGGTATATTTACTTATACTTATCTACCAGATTAAATTTTCTAACAATAATTTAGGGAGTTTAATTTTTGCCTCATAGTTGTACTTATTTTGTAGCTAGACAGGCTGCGACCAGTACTTACACCTATATGTTTGGCAAAATCTCATACCGAGCATATTTGTAGTTTCATAAATTATATATTATTTTAACGCTTATCGTCAGGTACTGTTCGATGTTAAACATAAAGCCAAAATGTTACCGACTTTGTCGGTACTAGTCGATTTTTGTCCAAATTCACAACAAGTGACTAATAACTTCGCATATAATCCATACAGCACGGTCGTAAACTCGTATGTGATTGGCTCAAACATATTGCTTGAAATTCAAAACGTAGGTATTTTTTGTAATTTACAAATATAGGTACGAGTAGGTATGATCTTTCTTCTATGTTAGCTAAGAAACCATTATGGGGAAGCTGTTTTATAAGATTCCATTTTAAAGTGTACTTTTTCTACAAAATTGTACAATTTTAATTTTTAATTTTTTTTTGTTTAGTACTAACAGTTTTTCGCCGTTGAGTTTCGGCACCAAAAATATTTATTTATTATATTTGTTTGATATAAACTGGTCACTTGGGGTATAACGAAGTTTTATAGCCTCTAAGTGTAACAATTTATTAATTGCTATTATCATATTTCGTTTTTCACTATGCGACAAAATATGTTTGGGAGGAAATACTGGTGTAATTTTTTAATCTTTTTATTTAATTTTAAAATCGTTTCATAGTTTGATATTTAAGGCAGTTGTCCCACCGCCGGCGAGAAAACGACTAACTATCGGCTATTTTTTCGCTCAAGAAACGTACAAAAGATATACATTCCGTTTAAGCAAAAGAGATGCATATTCAAATAGTTGATCGCTGACTGTTCACACTGCAGGTGAGGACTCGCTTCAATAGTTTGACGCTGAGCGACAAGAGCTATGAAAGATACTACTCCCTCAGCGATACTCGATCAGAACTCACGCCGAGAGAGCAACTAGTGGTCATTTCTCACAGTGCGAATTTGAAAGTACACGTATTTTTATTTATTATGAATATCGAACGATCATTTGAATTATCATTGTTATCTAGTTCAGACGACGATGATGATGTATAATATGATAGGCTTTGTGTAGTGGCAGTGGCAATTTTGATATAACGAAAGAAAATAACCTCAACTCGACGTCACCCGTCACACTCTTACACAAGGAAAAAAAGCTATAAATAATATTTAAATTAACGAAATAGCGAAAAATGCCGGTCTCAAACTAAAGTATTAGACGCCATTTCACGCCATATTTTTTTCTTTCAATCAATCAGTCAGTGTCACATGGCGCTGCCGTATCAAAAAAAATTTAATTATTAATCGATGTTACCATTTGTAAAAATCATAGCGTCTGTGGTTGATCAGTTTTATCCCACATAGGTATTTAAAATCGCCTTAGAAAAGTCGATCCCCCCACCCCGTGCAGGACTGTACGCTTGGCCACCGCGAGCGAATGATGCGATAATCGCTCGTCTCACTCGCACACTTGCTTACAGCCGAGCTACACAACTATCGGAACAACGCACTCGCTCCCCGCAGCTCGCGAACTCGTTTCTACATTGGAGCTCTACTCGCTACTCGTTCATCGTTGCCGGTGGGAAAACTGCCTTAGGCCAATAATCGTTAAAGTAATTCGACCTGCGTGTACCTGAATTATGGTTGATTCGGTTCACGAGTCCCGGACTGGTTGAATTTTGCGTTGAACGCCGAATTAAATGTGGACGCCAAAGTGGAGGCACTGGCACTGTACATTGACGTCACCCCCCCTGTTTGACGGGTAACGAGGAGGTCCCATCCAGTTTCCCGACTGGGTTGACCAGTTGCCTGTCGATGTTTGGGAAGTACTTAGATAGCTTCGGTGTACTTTTTGATTATTATTACAATAATTACTTTTTTTTACACTTTATTATCTTCTTTTTCAAGAAGTAAGTTCATCCCCCTATTTAAAGCAGTTTTTCCATAACTGGAGCCCCTTAAACCCCGAGGTTAGAAAGAATCCATGTCAGAAATAATTCTCCCGACTGGCCCGGTTCATTCTCGGAGGTCGACGGTTCCAGATTAGGGAGCGTCTACATAGAAGACTCAGGTATTGCGGTAACCTAAATGGCTAGCCAGAGATTCGTCCACTGGGTTCATCATTATATTTAAATAATTTTTATGACGACTTTCAGCTTTAAAAAGAAATAGCAATAATAGAATGTTACGTAATACAGATATCGTGTTAAATCTCTTTCAGACTTCACGCATTTTCTGTATTCGTATTAAAATATTTAAACATTATTGAAAGAGTCAACAATAACAATACGAGTACTATACAGCATTAATCGGAATAATAAACATCAGGTAGAAGACTACCAGGATTTTTTGCAGGTAGCGTGATATATCTATAATAGATAACACCTATTTTCTGCATGTTTTCGACAAAGCGAAATTATAGTTTCTAATAATAAACATTTCAACATAGATAGAAGACTACCAGGAATTTTAGCAGATAGCGTGATATATCTATTTATAGATTACACGTATTTTCTGCATCTTTTCGGCAAAGCGAAATTTTAGTTTATAATAAAAAAAACATCAGGTAGAAGACTACCAAGAATGCATGCGGACAACGTGATATATCTATTATAGATAACACGTGGTTTCTTCATCTTTTCAAGAAAGAGACATTATAGTTTATAGATAACCGCGATCACTTATGAAAAAACATAAAATGGCTTAACTCATCGGAAGAAATAACGAGTCGCTTTCGTTTATTCTGTATTTTTTGTTATAATTTTCAAACTTTTAGTACAACTTTTCGAACATATTTATTATTAAACTATTAAGTTACTTGTTGGTATAAGACGTGTGCTTGTTACCACGCACGAAAAAAGAATGAAGACTTGCCGGGACCGGGGTTGATCAAGTAAAAGACAAAGTTTTTTGAATAAGTCAAATGACATATTTTAAAACTGTGCGAAGTTATCTAGTACCTTAAAAGGACTACCTATTTTATTATGTACTATCTGAAGAATAAAGTAACGAAATATAATCGTATGTTACATTAACCACTGTAACAGTGAATGCTGTATACACCAATAAATTGTGCACATAACAGTATTTAGACTTAACAAATGTTTTGTAATGTAACTTTAATATATTCATCTTAATATTGTCTTTGGTTAATCTTAATAAATAAATAAATAGCTTTTTACCTAAAATAAATATAACCTTTACGCTTTTGGTTTTGTGTCGGGTACAATATTATTAACGTGCCTTAATTTAAAATGGCTGAAATGTTTTCTTTTTTGTGCAATTTTAATTTTAGTCTTTTAAAATCTTCTTCTATACGCATAGAAAAATATTATTCTTAGAGAAGAAATATTTTCGAGAGGTCTAATTATTATTTACCATGCGTTTCTTATAACAGAAAATCCTCCTGGAATACCTGAATACCGTGATCAACAGCGTTGGCTACGTTGTGAATGACAACGAGAGTGTCATCACCACACTCAATAGGTTCTACCTGTTGAACTTCGCGTGTAACATCGGCCATGAAGGTTGTGTCACTGAGGCTGTAAGGCAGTTCGCTGTTCTTTCGGAACAAGGGTAAGAATTACATAATTTTTATACATATTTAAAAAATAATTTGTCGTTAAATAAATTCGTAAAATTAATTAGGTATTTGTATTATGGATAACCAGTATGTTAAGAACTTTGGCGAGGTTTCTAAAAAAATACTTTTTAAATGGCAGTACACAATAAAAATGCCACAATACAATTTAGTATACCATTGTGTTCTTTTTTCTTAAAAACAATGTCCAAATTCATATAATCGTTTTGGTGAGACTTTTTAACATATGTATTTATATAGTCATACAGTATCTATAACAGCCAAAAATATTAAGGGATGCACAAGAAACGTTAAATGAGTTACCAATATAACGATTAATGTCTAAAGCGTCATTGTCATTAAAGTACGTCTTCTTACGGTATCGTCGAGTGACGGGTCGCTCATATCCCTTTGATATGGTTGGTGAGGGCAATCGCTGGCTTCCGCCTCAAGGGCCCTTTATCCTCATGCAGTAGGCATTTAGTGCATCGCCAGCGCGCCTAATAAACATCGTTAAAGCCCCGAAAAAGTCAACACGCATGACACTTTTGAGTCAAAGGCTTGACGAACCTAAAAACCAGGGAAAAATACTTTATTTTTCTTGCTTTTGCTTTGCTTTTTCAATAACTGCCATCTTTGCCCATGTTTGCACATAATTAATTACTCAAAATGAGAATATCCAATGAGAATAGCCAATGCCAGACGGAAGAATTTTATGATCTGTTCAAAACTATTGCATCAATTCGCACAGAGCTATGATTTTGTACCGACCTTTGGAACCTTATTAAAATACTAAAAGTACCCATTGAAGATGTTCATCCAAGGCCATATATTAAGTATAAAAAATAGCAGTTCTTTTTTCAAAAATTTTGCATATTTGACGACATTTGAATAACTTTGAATAATGGATTAGTCACTGATATCCTTGTTAAATTTCATTCAAAATATCTTTCGTCTTCTTTCTAAATCGCAATATCTCAGAACTTCCGTTTCTAGGGAAAAAGTGCAGAAACACTATTTGTATACAATTTTATTTATTTATTTATTCATTCATTCATTCATTAATTTTTTCTTGATGCTATCGAAATTTTTATAACTTTTCTAGTGTAATATTTGTTATAGTGTCTGTACCATAATTCAGGTATACGTGAATTAATACAAGTTGAAATATCTCTTTTGACCGGACTGCCGCAACTATATTTAAGTTAACTTTTTCAATATAATTAACATATTTAGGAGGTCATTAATATCATACCAAAAAATGTATAAATATTATACTAACTGTACAATCCACTATATAACACTAGATATGAAAATGAAACAAAAAATTAAAAAATGCTTTATTCAAAATACAATATTACAAAAATTTACAAAGTTGTCAGGTCCAATCTATTAAGTATTTTGTACCTCCTGGTACAAATCAAAGTGTTATGACTTAGAGTAAAAGGTCTTAAACTAATCAATTTGATTTTATTGTAACTCTATAAATGAAGATAATATGGATTTTTCTAACTTTTTTTCACTGCTTTAGCATAAATAACTCGTGGAACTGTTGAACTTTTCGTAATTATTTTTACATATGATTAATATCAATAATCCACTGGACCGAAATATATACGAACTCTTTAGCATTTTTTCGGCTTTATTCAGGTATGAATTGTCCTTATCTTGCCTTCTGTAAAAAGGAATACATTGTTTATACTATTGTAAAATAATAAAACGGTGCATTCATGTCGGCGTTTTTAAGAGTTATTTATTATTTATTTATTATGTTGAGTAAATTCATACACATAAGTAAATCATTGTTCATCATTTCTAATGCAGATATTCAGATATTCAATAACAATCTTGGTTCTGAATGTATTATTAGTTCTCAAGAGTCTGATTTCGGTGTGTACAATCCTTTTGCACGTGTTACTATTGCACTGTGTATAAAAATATTAGTTAAAATTCAATGGCTAACGGTCATACTGTTATATGTCTACACTTTGTACAACTTTTTCCAATCTATGTCAACGTTGCCACAGTTACGGGTTACCTGAAAAACAACGTAAATCCTATCATTAAGGATTTAGATAGGATTTACGAAAGAAAGGCGATTGACAGAAGCCGCGATTGAAAATCGTATAACAAATATAATTACCAAATAAACCGCACTGAACAATTTAAAAAAACATACTTGATTTAAAAGTAAAACTTTTATTACAATCTGATCAAAATAAAAATGTGGTCAAATCAAAACTAATAAAAGAATGTGAAAAGACTTGAGTTTACATGATATTTCTATCGAGGAATGTTTAATCCATCATGTTTTCAGCGGCAGTTTCGTTTAGATTGGCTTTGTTACATTATATTATTTTATATTTGAACCTGTAGAATTGATGTAAAAATTGTAAATTAAGGATAACTAAGCCTAAAGCTCGGAAACGGTTACTGTTCGCGGATATTAGTGGTTTGGATAGATTATAGAGCGGGAGACTTGCCGAGCAAACACTTCCAGATAATAATTATTTTGTTTAGATAAAGGAGCCCTTGTAAATTTATATACGAAAAATGATACCCATGAAGTTTCATGCCAGTTCTTCTTCACGAGGGTTTTTCCAAACTGGTAGTAACGTTATTAATTATTGTATCTTTATTTTTTTTTTATTTGCAATTAAACAATTAAATAACAATTAAAAGAGCTCACTTGTCACGTACTTTATATAACGATGACTAGTCAATTGTCAATTTTTGAGAAATAAATATTTGAATTTGATTTTTTTACTATAACGCTTTTTTCTTTAGTGTTAAGAAGCTTTTCACAAACCTCGAATTTATATTTAACTTTTAAATACTATACTCTGCTCCGTAAAATATTTAAATGAAATTATTCATTTAAAATCAAGTGCAATATGCATTACACGCAGTATCTTAAGTTTTTGTGTTTTAAATCGTAGTATGTATAATCACCATATAAGTGCAATTCTGTTACTAACAATAATACCTCCTTTATTTGATAGGCAGTTAAGAAATATTGATGGTTCATATCCAGCGGTTACCTCAGCTCTATATCAGATTGCTACTTTCACATAATGTCTTAATATATGTTATTTAATGGTATATTATCACGCAAGGACGAAATAGGCTTTTGGGATTTTTGTTCTATGACCGATAATAAAAAACAAGTTTATAAATACAGTATTTTACTTTACAGCGTTAGGCTCATAGAGTATATAGCAAATAAACGAGATGATTAAATGTTAAAGAAACATTATTTCTATTTTAAAAGACAACTCGCATGAATTGATGGATCTTTGTAAAAAGTTTAGAATATTTGTTACCAAAGTTGGTAAAAACTGCACTTTTCCTGTAACGCATTTGCTTAAGTAATGGATGGCTATTATAGAAATTTTGTAAATCATTTATGACTCGTTGATAAACATCCGTACGAATATTATTAAAAGTAAATTATTTATTTATATAACCAGGATTACCTTAAACTTGATATCACCAAGCAACATACCAATTAAAACCACAAAATTAACCAGAAACTTTTACTTGCCAGTGTAAACCCTAACCTTCGCCGTCACGTGTTTTGCCAAGGCTTGCTAGCTGGTGACTTCAGCACCTGGTCTTCCATGCGAGACAGACTCAGGAACTCCAACAATCAGGCTGACGAGGTTGCAATGCTAAGGTCTTTGGGATGCACCACTAATGATGAAGCTAGGCAGGCGTAAGTATACTTTTTTTATACGTGTCCTTTAAAGTTGTAATTTATTTCTGTGAAGTTCATTTTGAGGTTAGCTGCTAATGATGATGTGGACTTATATTTGAAAATTACACATGTTAAAGTTTTGAATAATCTAAAAAGTCTCTACTCACAATGGCAGTCGTGAAAAATATTTTTACTGTCGTGGGAGTTTGCAAAAATAGCTTAGGCTCGAGTTGAGTATGAGGTTAAAAAAAGTTCGAAATTACATTTACTTTATTTAAGTAATTAAAAATATATGCTGGTTAATTATTAATTAGCAACTTTTGCAAAGACACCATAAAGCGAAAATAAAAATTAAAAATACCCCAAAGGTCTTTTTTTTTGATTACTAGTAATTTAACTAATATTAAGTTTTGATTATTTTTTTTTTTTTTGGGATCCTTCATTGATACTAAACTAATGTCTAAGCTATGGTACGTAGTTAACACCCATTTATACAGAGCAACATATAGCAAAATAGGATTTCATATTGTTCCCCTTAGTTCCATTTTTTGATGCATATCACAGAAAAGACATTTGCGTAGTTTTCATAGACAGCAATAATTTACAGAAATAAAATAATTGCATGGCATACAAAACAGTAAACGTTTACTTGTTTAATTATCAATAAATCTAGTTAAAAATGAAAAAGAATATGAAGAAAGATGATTTACAATTAGCAGTATGAACATTATGTATAAGCGTTATAATTTTAAATAAATAAGTAAAGAAATTAAATCACTCTAACAGTATGGAAGCAAAATTTTTTTGTAATTTTCACTATGCTCATTTCAAATACTCACGTGTTTCATTTGTTTCAGCTTCTTAGAAATGATTTTAAGCGATGAAGTCAAGGCTCAAGACAGTGTCAACGCCTTCACTTTCTTCTACATGGGCGACCGCTCCAACGCTAACGTGGCTTTAGAGTTCATCAAAACCAACACTGATCGTATTCGTCAAAAGTAAGTAGAACTTCTGATACTACAATATTAGTCATTGCATGGATTGGAACCAGAATTTCAGTTTACCAGGGGCTAAGTACTGTGGAAATCTCCAGTCCCCTAAAAGTATGACTCTCGCTAAATACCTACTGCTTTTGGTGCATCGATTCACTAAAGCTATCAAATGACAGATTGATATTTAATTGTTATACATATTAGAAAGTAAATATTTTTTACTATTATCATTTTGAAGTATATGCAGTAATAACAGTTAAAATAAACATTGCTGTTACAAAAGTCGCAGGGGCACACATATCGACACCGTATTTCATGCAAAAACAATCTCTGTTTCGTCGATAGTGCAAAATAAATTAAAAAATAAAATATTACTTTTTTGTACAGGGTCGTGCTTCCAGCTTGGTTTAACAGCCTTCTTTCCAACTTAGCTTCCTACTTGGACGAAGAAGGATTAGATAACGTAAGTTCTATCAAATATGACGAACAAAAAATCTTGGATAAAAATTTACTCAGTTCTGCTAAATTGTTTACTGTTTTTTATTTTATAATTTTTCAGATACTTGTAATTTTATGCGACTAACTTTAGTTATTTCTATTTATGTAGTTTTTTTATAAGGAATTTCCTCAATTACATCATGACAAACGATACAATACAGAATTTGAAAACCCATCCTTAGGTCACCTATGGTGTTCAGCACTAACAAACTAATGATATTGATTGCCATATATCTCATATAAATGAGATGGCATCAACCTTGACGCCCGAATGGTGTAGTGGGCCTGCCTCTGGACCTCTCGTTCCCAGGTTCGAGTCCTGGCTGTAACCTCCATTTATGTGATGAACATAGATGTTTGTTCTCGGGTCATGATTGCTTACATTGGTATATGTATGTTATTCTATATTTCCCCGTAGTTCTCCGAAAGGTCACCCATAACACAAGTCCTGCCTACTTACATACAGGGGCCATACAGTTGCTGTGTTTGTCTAGGGATTAATTATTATCAACCAATCCTTTTATTGTGATTAATTTGTATTTAACATCTTTATGTCATTTTATTTAATTTTGACTTAAATTTATAAGGTAAGTACTAAAGATATGATTCTTATTAAGTACAGTTGTCTCTGGGTAGTTTCTGGATAATGCGGCGTCTAAAATGATTAACTGAGAATCAGTTCCTGACTCTTTAAGTATTTCGATTACAAATTCAAAAACAAAAAACTCAATCTTTCCTCTAATTATAGTAGTAAATTTACCACAGTATAAGGGCAACAACTGTAAAAGCAGTTTTACAGCAACGTTCCACTGTTTCAGATGGAAAAATGGCTTCAAGAGAGTCAAGATACTGTACCAGAGTACACTGTAGGCCTCAGTGCAGTAGCCTCTGCTCGTAGCACCATGGAATGGGGCTCCCAGAAAGCTGAAGAAATTCTTCAGGCAGCCAGAGGATCGGCAGCTATGATCTTGCCAACTGTATTGGTTTTGGCCACATCTCTGTTCAACCTTTTGAAGTGAAATTATCGATAATATTTCAAGAAGCTGTTGGTGTTATTAATTTATATGTTTTAATGCGCTGAGATTGGCATCATTAGTAATAAAAGGGCGTTGATTTTAAGATTTGTAGTTTTCTTTCTTACAACTTGTGTCTTCAAAGTATTTTAATGGATTTGCTTTTACGATTTTTCAACAGATAGTATTGTAATCCTTATACACGGAAAAAACAGTAGTATAAAACCCGTTTACAGTGACAATGCGTTTGGAAAGATAGTAATTAAATGCAATATAATGTTACACATAATAAAAGTCACAATTACATACGCTTTGTACACTTGACATATAACCACAGTCATCTAGATATCTTGAACGATAAGACACCTGTTGAGATGTGTTTTATCAATCTTGTTTCATAGAGGTATTTACTACAGTTTCTTTGCTAAATAGTTAAAGATAATTCTATTGGTAAGTCGTATTTTAAAATTAAAAAATCTAGAGAAATATTATCTTTAACCCGTTGCAGGCAGGATATATTAATAAAAATGTGCTTACAAAGATTTAACTGTGAATTATAAATTTAATTTATTTTTTATAGATAAATTGGGGATTTGAAATAATTCCAAAATGACTGATTGACTTAAGAAATAAACTCCTGAGAATAACATAGATAAATGCATCCTTCATATTAACTTTACCGAAGACCTAATTACATTTATAAACAACATTCTTTGGGGATACAACTACGGATACCAAAAGACATAAATAACCTATTTAATAGATATAAATTTAAAAGTCAAAATAGGAAGGTCTGTAGCAGTGTGTCCAAAGGAGATCTTTATACACGCATATCAGAGTAAAAATTGGATAATGTGGTTTTGATTGTATGGCAATTTAAACTATACACTATATCGACTATCCATACATCTTTCAAATTTAATATGTTATTAGGATTTTGTGTATGGATAACGTATCATAATTAAATTGTTTCAGTTATGTATCGAATATTAGTTTTACTGCTTGGCATTAGAATATGTCCAGTTTATTGTGACACAAACTACAGACTAAACTCTCCCATTCGTCCGGCAGACTATTCAATTTTGATAAAACCATATTTTGATACCAATGATACTAACGCATTCACTTTTGATGGAGAAGTGAAAATAACGTTCACTACCAAAGAAAATACAAATGTGATCAAGATTCACAGCGAGGACTTAGAATTTACAGCTAATAATATAACAGTTGTGACTGGAACCACTGAGATTTTGCTTGATGCTACCAACCCACTGGAATATGACAAGAAATACACATTTGCTTACATTCATTTAGAAAATGAGTTGACAGTTAGTAATACTTACAACTTGACAATCGATTATAGAGGTCCAATAAGAAATGATTTAAATGGATTTTATAGAAATTATTATGTTGAAAAAGGCATTAAAAAGTAAGTATTAAATAATAAGAACTGTCCAAAAAAGTAAGGTAAAAATGATGACAGTGCTTTGGGATTTGAAATCAAATGTCTTATACATCAGTTTCAGATGTACATCTAGCGCCTTCAGTAAATGACAATATTTGGTTCAGTGTAATAAATTATATCAAACAAGTACCAGTGTATTTAAGATTGATTAGTTAAGAGGATTGCATTAGTCGATTATTTAAAATCATTTGCTTCTATTAAATACGCAGATCTTTGGCCGTCTGCACTCTGATGGAATCTGCATGCAACTGTGAAGGCACGGGTTCACACCGTACGATTTGTGTCGTGTCTACGTCCAGAGCTGCAACGCAGAACGCTCCATATTCATTCAGAACGCTGCCGTGATTGTTTTTTGTACCATCAAGTCATACATTTTTTTTTGTTCCCCTCCGCGGGAAGGGCAGGAGGATAAAAATGCCCTGACGCATACTCTGGCGCGATTCCAAAGTTATGTGGGACTCGTCCCGACGCCTACCAGGACCATACCCACTAAAAACCCCCTGTCGGCTCGTGCATTTTTGCCACTCAGCCTTCATCTGAGCGACGGCCAATTGGAGAAAGAGGCCGCGCTAGCGGGGCCCAGAAGGGGTCACCCGCTGGGATTACATAGCACTGAAGGTGTTCAAAGCACTGAAGGTGAATACATAGCACTGAAGGTGCTCAAAATGAAAAACAATAATTAAAACAAAAATTAAAAAAATTGCAAAATAAAATTGAATTAATTCGCATTTACGTTAGAATTAGGATTTACGTTAGAATTAGAATTTACGTTAGAATTAGAATTTGCGGCCAGAAGGGCTTCGAGATCGGCTGACAGTCTGGTGGATGAGTACGCTTGCGCATTCCTAGGCCTAGCGACTTTGAACTTCGAATCTAACACAGGAGTAGTATATGAGACTGAATCACGAACTAGAGGATTGGGATGGGTTTCTGAGCGTTTGAAGAACGCTTCAGAGAGTGTTTTGAGATGTTGTTGTACTGTAGGCAGTTCAAGATCTCTATGCAAGTCCGCGTTACGCACGTACCACGGTGCGTTTGTGGCCCTGCGGCAAAAGAGGTTTTGAACTACCTGCAGTTTGTGCAGGAGGGAGGGTTTGGCGTGGGCAAAGATTGGCGAGGCATACGTCATGACGGGTCTAACGCAGACCTTGTAAAGTGTACGTTTGTTTCTAAAAGACATTTTACTTTTTCTACCTAACATGCTATTTAGGCGGCCTAAGTAGTGACGAGCGAGTTTCGAAACTCTTTCGACGTGTGGCTTGAAAGAAAGCGTCGGATCTAATGTGACGCCTAAGTATTTAGTACTGCGCTTCCAGGGGATGGGAATGCCTAGCATTCAAACGTGGGGATCGCCATCGGGACGACGGCGTTTGTGGTCGAAGCGCATCGCAGAACTCTTTTCAGGGTTCACATCGATGCGCCATTTTTGAAACCATACACCAAGGGCGTTTACGGCCTTTTGGAGTCTGGTTACAAGGTGCCGAACACTGTGGCCTTTGGTATAGAGTGCGGTGTCGTCGGCAAAGAGGGCGAGTTCGACGCCTTTCGGCGGGATGGGAATGTCGTTGGTGTACACGGTGTACAGCAGAGGGGCGAGGACTGAGCCTTGAGGGACTCCAGCCTTTATGGGACGAGGCGCAGAAAGCGTGCCTTCGTGTCTTTGAGAAACGACGCTATTAACCTGACTAGGCGATCCGGTAAGCCTATCTTGTAGAGTTTATAAACGAGACCGCTGTGCCAGACTTTATCGAAAGCCTTGGCTACGTCAAAGAAAACCGCGACTGTTTTATAACGACGCGGATAGAAACCGTCAAGTATATACTCGACGATTCGATGGACTTGCTGAGGGCAGGAGTGTTTCGCGCGAAAGCCGAACTGATGGGGAATAATGAGAGGATCGCCATCCGTTGGAAACAGATGGTTCCGCATTCGAGAGAGTATGACTTTCTCGAGAAGTTTAGACATTGCCTTGAGGAGGCTGATGGGTCTGTGATTAGCCGGGACATTCAGAGGTTTGCCCGGCTTGGGAATGCCTATGACTGTCGCTTCTTTCCAAGCTTTTGGGAAGTAGCTATGGTCGAAGCAGGCATTGAAAATGATAGCTAACAAGGTAAGCATCTGTTGAGGTAGGTGCTTAAGTGCGTGGTTGGAAATTCCATCCGCACCCGGAGCCTTTTTGGACTTTTGATTTCTAATGAGAAGCAAGATTTCGTCATTAGAGACTGTGACAGGGTCGGCGGTAATGGGGAGAGAGTCTCTGCGAAGGACTTCGTCCTCCACCGCCTGGATGTGTGAGGGATCAGTAGGTTGCGTGCTGGGCGAGCATTGTGCGGCAATGCTGTCGGCGAAGCATTCGGCTTTCTCTTCGACTTCAAAGGCCTACTGCCATCGGGACGAGTGAGAGGAGGAACGTGAGAGGCGGTGTCTACGCGTAAGGCTCGGGCCATGCTATAGTACGCTTGGTGGGACGGAGAGATATTCGCCATGAGATCGTTCATCTGAGCGTTTCGGAGTTCCGCGAGGCAAGACCTAACTTTACGTTGAAGCTGATTCGCAGCTGTTCTATAGGCGGGCGTGGGATATTTCTTGGCTCTCCGGAGAGCCGCGTTCTTAGCTTTAATAAGATTGCTAACGGCTAAGGGAAGCGTGGGTTTGCCTTGCTTAGCAACCTTTTCGTTGTCACTGATGGCTGAGTTGATAGCATCAGTGAGAGAATTTACTAATGAATCGATTTTATCCGGGCTATCTAATTGTTCAGGAGAGATCGCGAGTGGAGAGTTTGGAGCCTCTAAGGCTGAAACTAACGTATTTTTAAAACTTTTCCAGTTGGTAAAGGTCTTAGGAGATGAGACGTTATCGTTCGGCGGTCCTAGCACGAGGGAAACGGGGCGATGGTCGGAGCCTAGGTCATCGAGCGGTTCGATAGACCTTAGATCAAGATTGATTCGCTTGATAATTGCAAAGTCGAGGATGTCAGGAGAGTAGGACGGGTTGTTGGGATAGTGAGTGGGAGTGATGGGGGATATGACGTCTAGGTCAAGGGAGTTAGTGATGTCGAGGAGAGCGATACCGCTGGTGTTAGTCGATAGGCACGTCCAGTCAGTATGTTTGGAGTTAAAGTCTCCGAACATAATGACTGAATGGCCGAGGGCGAGAATGGCCTCAAAGTCGCTGCGGATTGGTCTGGTACCACTAGGTATGTAGATTGAAGCTATGATGATGGTCGGATGACCAGTCATAGCCAATCTACACACAGTGGCTTCCATGTTGAGGAGAGGAGGGGTAGGGAGAGGACAGCAATGTAAGCCTCTTTTGTAATACATAGCGGTGCTGCCGAAACCGTCGGAGTTGGGCCTATCGTTACGAATAAAAGCGTACTTTGGTAAGGAATAAGTCAGGTTCTTTGTTCTGAAGGAACAGTTTAATCTCGGGAAGGTTGGTGTTAAGGCTACGAGCGTTAAAAGATATTAGGGATAAGCCCTTGGGTTTAATACGACTGGACATTATAATTTACTTATTTATGATTTTATACAAAAATAAAAAAAATAAATTTATAACGAACTTAGAAGCAAGTGATGTTCAGCTAACGCAAATAAACGCTCTTGAGGAGAGCGGGCGGCTCGCAGTTTGCGTGCGAGAACAGAAATTTCTGTAATGTCGACGTTTTGAATGACGTCGAACACGGTCTTCATGTCCTCAGCCAGCGACGACTGAGGTGAAGATGGCAAAGCAGGACGCGGCCCTACGGAAGCTACGGGAGCTGGAATGGGTTGGGAAGGTGCAGGCGGAACGGCCGGACGCTGCCTCCAAGACAGAGCCTGAGTAGGCGTCGGCTGAACAGGCTATGCTTCCGGGGGACCCCGGTTGCGCAGCGGCGGGAAGTTAGCGGGAGTGAGCGGCGGCGCCGGTTTAGGCGCGACCCTCTTGGCGGTGGAGCGCGGAGCGCGCGAGCAGCCCCTGTAGTTAGCTGTGTGACCGGACTGGCCGCACAGCACACAGGCAGGGGGGGAAGTGGATTCGGGAGTGCGAGTGCACTCCTTTGTTATATGTGGATCCAGGCACTTAACGCACCTGGGGGGAGCTGAGCAGTTCACCGCTGCGTGGCCGTAGAGCTGGCAGCGGTGGCACTGCCCAGGGTGACCACGGGGGTTGGGACGCTCGACGGAGATATTTGAGAGTCCGCAAATTGTGCGAGCCTCTCTAAAGATCTCCCTCGAGTTGGGAGTATTGGACAAGATAACTAAAGCTAGCGGAAAGCGCCTACCGCGGTTAGAGTGCATCTTGTGCACTGCTACAGCCGGGAAGCCCTGAGACTTAAGGTCCTCGAGAATGTCTTCATTACTGAGCTCAAACGGGACGCCCCGTAGTACTGCGCGGATCTTACGCTCCTCATGGAGGGCGTAGGTGTGATACGCGATTTGATTGATCGACAGAAGCCTAGTGAAAGACCGGAAGTCGTCGACGGTCGCAACCTGAATTTTGATTGTTTCGCCAGCGTTGGCGGCTTTTAAGTAATTAATTTTGTGCACTTTGCACAAGTTAGAAACCGCGGTCCAGCGCGCTTTTTCACGCAGGAAGACGGGCGGAGGGAGCTGAGGTTTCGGTGGGACGGGAGCGCAGCGCGACGCTGGCTTCGAAGGGACCGACGGAGACGCGGTTACTTCAAGCGATTTTAATGGCGCGGGGGCTGGTGTAGAAGACACCGGGGAAGGCTCGGGTATTGATGATACCGAAGCTTTCTTTGAGCGCTTCTTGGAGCCCTTGGCGACTAATTGAAACGCGGGCTCAGGAGAGCCGGTTAAGGTGACGGCATCTGACGACGTATCAGACGCGGGTTCGGAGTCGCTCCCGGGAACGGTACGCTTGCGACGCGACGCGTGAGAGGATGCGACCGATTCGCAGTCCATCTCGGACGAAGCGGGAGACGCGGGAGAGCTGTAGACCTGAGGGGTCTGGACGTTGGAGGCCTGAGGGGCCGGGGTTGAGGCTTGAGGGGCCGGGGACGCGATAGTTGCCTGCAAGGCATGCGTTAGAACGTCATCTGGGATGGGGCAACCGGACGCCGCGAGCGCCTGGGCGAACGACTTAAGAACGCTTACAAGGTCCATTGGAGGGCTTGAATATGTAATATATAAATATATAATGTATGCCTAGGTTCCCTAGCAAACCTAGCACCTATTTATATAAAAATGCCTAGAGTTCCTAAATAAAAACCTAGCGAACCCTAGTGGCTAACCTCCCTACCAGCGGTAGGGGGGCTGGGGAGAATAACTTAAAACTAACCGTAGTACGCCGAAGGCCGCTACCTAGAAACCTAAAAAAAGGGTACGCAGGTAAAGAGTTGACCGCGTTAGGGTCAACCTTTACTGACAGAAAGGACAAATACACACGAAGAACACACAGATATGATAAAAATAAATATGAAAATAGGAGAAAAATAAATAAAATAGAGAAGAGAAATAAAATAAAAATAAAAGGACTGGTTCAGTACAAATTCGTTGTCACCGTTAAGTATCCTTTGCACTGAAACCAGACTACTTACGCTGGGCACAACACTGCATTCAGCACAAGCACAACACAACTTAGCACAGCACTTTGAAGACTAAGGGGCTTAGTCGCAAAGAAAAATCGCACTTCGAAAGCACTCAGACGGAGTAGAAAAACCTTGAAAACCGTAGCACGGAACCAACACGCTAAACTGTGACGTCAGTAGACTGAGCGCCACGGAATATCGGGAAGGGACCAAACAACGGAGAACGGGGTCTTGCACGTCCGCACTGGGCGGCGGTCGGAGCGAGAATGTTCGTCATCAAGTCATACAATTCCGTGTTGTTAATATGTGTTCTCTAACATCCTCCCGAGGCATTCCCCGCCGCAACTCGGTCCGGCACTACGACACCGTCGCGCATGCCACGCACGAATATGCGACTTTAGTATACTGTTGTATAGTTTATGTATACAGATAAAGATTATACAGTACATTGTAAAAAATCGCGGCGTCGCGTGTCGTTACGAAGTTCGGTGCAGTGTGAAGAGCGCCTTAAATATGGGTATACCGCTTCGTTAGGTGAGATACCAGACAGTGCCACAAATCACTTTTCTATAGGAAATGTTTAAGCAAATTGGTTATATCCATAATAGCTTATTTTGGTCAGGTACAATATAAAAAATAACATCAAAGGAAGCAATTAATTTTTCAGATGGCTTGGAACGACTCAAATGGAGCCGACACACGCAAGGAAAGTGTTTCCTTGCTTCGACGAACCCAGTTTGAAAGCGAAATTCACTTTATCTATAATACGTCCAGGGCACTATCAACCTTCGTTGACAAATACTGAACTAAGTGAAAGTGTTGAGTTGTAAGTATCCCGGTTTCTATCGAATGCTTTCCCTTATATTATGCAAAAGATGTACTGGACGTCATTAGATCTCTTAGTTTAAAAAACCTGAAATAATTCTTATTTCAATTGGAAAGCTTATTTGGCAGCAGACCGATCATACTTATAATGCTTTAAACCAACAAAATACCAGTTGAAACAAAATAACTGTGAGCGATAAATAACAGTAATCCTAGCCAATACGCCCTCTATTTCTCGTAAGGGTTACGGTATTAGGATTAATTAGGGGCTACCCACAAAAATTATAATACAACTTGTTTTATTTGTCTGCATTAATTTAATATAGCAATGATAAGTTTTAATAGCGTTGCATTGTTTTAGGATAAGCACATTAAAGTATTTTTAATCTTTGAAATAACGTCACGTCGGCAAGTTCAAATAATAGGTTTATTTACAGACCCGATGGAAACGTTTTAGAAATCTTCCTTCCTACTCCGATCATGTCTACTTATCTAGTGGCTTTCCTGGTTTCCGAATTTAAACCAGCGTTGAAGTCAACAAATGATGGTCACAAGTTTGGCATTTACACGAGGCCTGAAGCTGCCAATTAAAGCGAATACGCCTATAACTTCGGTATTCGAGTGGTCCGAGCTTTGGGCGATTTCTTCCAGATCGACTATTACTCCACAAATAAACATATGAAGCTAGACCATTTGGCAGTGATCGACTTCGCAGCAGCTGCTATGGAGAATTGGGGTTTGATTACTTATCGGTAAGTATTGTAATAACTTTTAACGGTGAGAGAATTTACTAACGAATCTATTTTATCCGGGCTGTCTAATTGATCGGGCGAGATCGCGAGCAGAGAGTTTGGGGCCTCTAAGGCTGAAACTATCGTATTTTTAAAACCTTTCCAGTTGGTAAAGGTCAAAGGAGAAGTGACGTTAACGTTAGGCGGTCCTAGCACGAGGGAGACGGGGCGGTGGTCAGAACCTAGGTCATCGAGCGGTTCGATAGACCTGAGGTCGAGGTTGATTTGCTTGACGATTGCAAAGTCGAGGATGTCAGGAGAGTGGTTCGGGTTGTCGGGATAGTGAGTGGGAGTGATGGAGGAGACGACGTCTAAGTCGAGTGAGTTGTTGATGTCGAGGAGAGCGATACCGCTTTGGTTGGTTGATAGGCACGTCCAGTCAGTATGTTTGGAGTTAAAGTCTCCGAACATAATGACTGAACGGCCGAGGGCGAGAATGGTCTCAAAGTCGCTGCGGATAGGTTTGGTGCCACAAGGTATGTAGACTAAAGCTATGATGATGGTCGGATGACCAGTCATAGCCAATCTACATACAGTGGCTTTCATGTTGAGGAGAGGAGGTAGGGAGAGGACAACAATGGAATCCTCTTTTGTAGTATATAGCAGTGCCGCCGAAACCGTCGGAGTTAGGCATATCATTACGTGTAAACGCGTACTTAGGAATAGCGAATCCCCTGGAGCGATTAGGAGTGAGCCATGTCTCCTGGAGAAGTAATAAGTCTGGGTCGTTGTTCTGCAGGAACAGTTCGAGCTCGGGAAGATTGGTGCTATGGCTACGAATGTTCAAAGATACTAGGGATAAGCCCTTGGATTTGATACGACCGGACGCGGGATTTGAGGGTCTAGACATTATAATTTACTTATTTACGAATTTATACAAAAAATAAAATTTATAACGAACTTAAAAGCGAGTGATGCTCGGCTGACGCAAATAAACGCTCTTGAGGAGAGCGGGCGGCTCGCAGTTTGCGTACAAGTACGGAGATTTCGTTATATGTGGATCTAGGCACTTAACGCACCTGGGGGGAGCTGAGCAGTTAGCCGCTGCGTGGCCATAGAGCTGGCAGCGGTGGCACTGCCCAGGGTGACCGCGCAGGAAAACGCCTACCGCGGTTGGAGTGCATCTTATGCACTGCTTCGGCCGGGAAACCCTGGGACTTAAGGTCCTCGAGGATTTCTTCGTTCGCGAGCTCGAACGGGACGCCTCGTAGTACTGTGCGGATCTTACGCTCCTCCGGGAGGGCGTAGGTGTGATAAGCGATTTGTTTTAAAGAAAGTAACCTGGTGAATGCGCGGAAGTCGTCGATGGTCGCGACCTGAATTTTAATTGAATCGCCTGCGTTGGTTGCTTTAAGATAGTTAATTTTTTGCTCTTTGCAAAGATTTGATACTACGGTCCATCGCGCTTTTTCGCGGAGAAAGACGGGCGGAGGGAGCTGAGGCTTTGGCGGGACGGGAGCGCAGCGCGTTGCTGGCTTCGATGGGGCCGACGGAGACGCGGTTACTTCGAGCGATTTTAATGGCGCGGGGGCTGGTGTTGAAGACACCGGGGAGGGCTCGGATATTGAGGATACCAAGGCTTTCTTCGAGCGCTTCTTGGAGCGCTTGGCGACTAGTTGGAACGCGGGCTCAGGAGAGCCGGTTAAGGTGACGGCACCTGACGACGTATCAAACGCGGGTTCGGAGTCGCTCCCGGGAGCGGTACGCTTGCGACGCGACGCGTGAGAGGATGCGACCGATTCGCAGTCCATCTCGGACGAGGCGGGAGACGCGGGAGAGCTGTAGACCTGAGGGGTCTGGACGTTGGAGGCCTGAGGGGTCGGGGTTGAGGCCTGAGGGGCCGGGGACGCGATAGATGCCTGTAAGGCCTGCGTTATTACGTCATCTGATAAGTTGGCGCTGGACGCAACGAGCGCCTGGGCGAACGACCTAAGGATGTTTACAAGGTCCATTGGAGGGCTTAGAACTACAATATGTAATATATAAGTATATGATGTATGCCTAGGTTCCCTAGCAAACCTAGCACCTAAACCTCCCTACCCGCGATACCCGCTGGGGACGACCGAAGTGGTGCCCCTAATTCGGACAGCACTGTACCGTCACCCTGGGAAAGGCTCAAGTGCAATGGGATCGGGTCAGCCGGTTTCTCCTTGGCCTGAAGGGCCTTGGAGGCGCACTGGGGCAACGCTATCAGGCTTAGTTGTCACCGCTAAGTATCCACCCGATCAAACGCGAGTCTACTACGGAGTGTGTTGTCAATAAATTGACAACAAAAACCGGCCGTAGACCTGACGAAGTTGGGTTGCACTAAAAGTGCGGGATTGACTACGTTACGACCGGCCGGAGCCGGCCGCAGAGCGAGTCTCTGACTACATAACAGGCGCCAAGCGTCAAGTACGCAGCCAGAAAGACAGCCCGAGTCTTGCGAACCACTATCGAATTTAATCGACCGTGGTAAGCTCAACCCTGTTGTTGCTGTGCGAGACCGACTTAGTTGCAGCCGATCGAAACCGGCCACAGCGGAAGCCCTGCAGAGGCTATCTCAATTCGTCGAGGACGAGCCGAGATTTGTACGAATCACAGCGTATGAGTATTGCGAACGAGTTGTCACGAGAGAGAGAACGAGAGTCGTGACTCAACAGCTGGTGCGACCGCGAACGCGTCCGAGTGGGGCCGGACGCAGAACGGATCTGAGAGTGGCGTTTGAGTATTGCTACGAGAGAAGTCGTGAGACAACAATCGTGACTCGGCAGCCGGGAGCGACCTTCAACACGTCCGAACGGGTCCGGACGCAGATCGGGTCTGGGTTAGGGGCGTGCGGAGCGATTACTTGTTGATGACTCAACTATCATAGAAAAGTGGATATGTGTCGGGAAAATTTTCGTGTAATGTTTTGTATCAAGTCCAACATGAAACCTGATGATCGCTTAATCGACTTCAATTAGCTGTTATGAACAAGGCGCCTTCTAAAGCAGCTGTGTATCGCTGGTATAACGAGTTTATGTGCTGTCGCTTAGATTTGAAGGATGAAGAAAGAAATGGTCCATTGACTGCTGTTGCGGAAGAAAACGTGCTACAAGTGAAAAATTTCATTTAAAAAACCTGCGAACCACATACTAGGAGATATAGCACAATCTGCAGATTGTATCAGGAAGTGTTCATGATATTCTACACAACCACCTACACAAGCACAGCGGTGCTCACAAGTTGGCGTGCGTGGAATGTTGCCATGGTATAATTAAAGAATCAAAGTAGATTAAAATTAATAATCACGTCAAGGGGATACAATTTTCATCGCCAGCAGACCGTTGCGGACCGGAAAATGTTCTTTGAAAATTGGTTCAGACGTGTTAGTGAGAGGTTCAGATGTTAGTGCAGAGTTCTTTGAAAATATTTTAAAAAAAAGATATAACCTAAAGCACATTTATAAATTTTTTCTCAAAACTTTTTAAGTGTCCCATGTACTCAAAAAATTGATTACTCATATTACAATAGAGTTCCTCCAACTAGTGTGATAAAGTTTATTGTATTAATATAAGTATAATTAAGTATGCATGACTTATATTTGCGTGTGAATCGCATAACCCAATACAACACATAAGACTGATTTTTAAACCAACTATCATTGTTTTTTCTATGAATCTCACTTTCTTGTTATGATACCATCTTACTTTCTATGTTTTCTTTGCAGAGAGGAGTATTTGCTTTACGATCCCGATGTATCGACGCCATTTTACAAAAACAAAGTTGGTCAAGTAGTTGCGCATGAGACCACACACATGTGGTTCGGAGATCTAGTGACATGTCATTGGTGGAGTGACACGTGGCTCAATGAAGGATTTGCTAGTTATTTCCAAAATTACATTACGGCTATGGTTAGTTCTTTTTTTGCTTTTGGTATTGGTATTGAGATAGATTAATTTGCTAGGTACAATTTAACATTTTAGATGTGTAAATATTTTTATCTTTAGGCAATTTTATTTTAACATTTAACAATACATGACATTTATAAAAACTGTTTAATCATTGCTATTGAATAATGAATTATTATTAGCACAGCTTTCTTGAAAAACAAACTAGGGGAGAATGTAAATAATACGTATTTTTTTAGATTGAACCTAACGTGGGAGCCGCCGATGCTTTAGTAATTGATTCCGTATACCATGCGTGTGATGCCCACATTTTTCCTGATGCACCGCCGATCTCTAATGTCAATGTGAATTCACCATCAGAAATTAAAGCCCGTTTTGGTACAGTGTCCTATGCCAAAGCAGGATCCATCATCAGAATGATGCATCATTTTATAGGTGATGAGGCATTTAAGCTGGGACTTTACTATTATTTGAAAAAAAGATAAGTTTTGTTCTGTTGTTAAAAGGTTTTTGTTCGCAAGTTTTGTGCAAATTTAGATAAATATAGCAGATAAAGATATTGCATTTCACGAGTACCTTTCTGAAGTTGGCTGCAACTGAAAACGTGTCATGTTACTATGACATTTGATGTATACTTTATCAACTTAAAATATTCTACGTGAAGGTACGTACAACTCACTTCAGACGAGCACTCGTGAAATAAAACATCTATACAAACATAAAGGATTTTTTACATTTATTTAAAAGTAACTATAAGAGTAGCAAACTGAAATGCTTGTATTTGAAATGGTAAAATTATATAATATCTGCTAAATAAAATTTACATTGCACAATTACCCGCCCATCTCCCGGTCTGTTTATCAATAACAGCACCTCGTAGATATATGAATTAACAAATTTTCGTTCACGATTTAGATAGAACATGGGTTGTTTATAAAACACATTTCTTTACTAGGTTTCGCTTGCCTTCCCCTTGGGGAACGTTTCTTATTTCCTAGATGAAAACTACCTATGCACCTCTAGGTACACTTGGCAATGAACTTTCAAAATTGTTATTTGATGATCGGTCGCGTAGTGATCGGCTGTAAAAATGTAAAAACTCAACAAATAACAAATAAGCATACAGGCTGCCTTTGGGATGTGTATTGTTAGGTACGGAAACAAATAGGCAATATCTGTTACTTTTTTTACACAAAACAGCTCATTCGGCGTTGGTTACCCTTCTGCATTATACTCTGCCTTGAACCAAGGAGTGAACATCACCAACTCGTTGGCTCTCTACCATGTTGGTATTGAAGACGTGATGCAGAGCTGGATCTTAAAACCTGGCTTTCCACTGCTGAGTATCGACATTGATTATGAAACTGGAGAAGTGCAATTAAGTCAGGTTTTAAAGAACATTTGGTTTTGTTGTTGGAGAACTTTTCAGAGTACATTTTATAATAGATGATATCACATAGGACAACTCAAAGTTAACTTTTGAATAAATCCACATTAACTTAAATTATATATCAACGACACTTCATTATAAGTACACCAATGAAATATCTCTTAAATTACGTCGAAACACTGTGTACGATGATCCACAGTAAGTATACAATAAATACAACTACAAATAAAAAAAGCATGACTATTTTTGCCAAAATATCGCGGGTTTTATTAGCAGGAGGATTCTATAGAACTCACACTAGATGAACTGAAATGACAAAATATTAATTTCGATATTGTATGCTTCTCAGAAACGTTTGTAAAAACTGGAAGTGAAAAAAATATTCATCTATCTACTTTTAAATTAACTAAAGTTATTCGAGAAAACATAAAAAACGATGTGGGGTATGTGTACTTAATAAAAACTATTTGGAGGTTAAAGAACTAACATTTATACGAGATTACACCATAGATTATACCTTTGAATGCTGCGGCATAGATTTTGTATCTTTAAAATGTATAATCATTTCTATTTATCGTATTCCTACTTCAAAAAAAGAGATTTTTTTAATGGATAAATTAGAATCACTAATGATATAAAATAAAAAGTTTAGAGAGTGTTAAAAAAACTTAGATATAAAAATGACCATAAAATTATTTTAAATTATTTTAGACTTCAATGTTGATACTTTGAAACCAACAATTCATGCAAATCACTTAACAAGAATAGCTGACAATTTTAATTTTACTTTACATATTACTAAGCCTACACGTCAAAAAGCGTGTATTGACCACATTTTGAGCAACATTCCAAAAGCACAGGTAAGCCTCCATAACCATAGCTTTTCACAGTTATTTCAATTTATTGTACGAACTTTGCTTTCCCGCAATCAAAATAAGACACTCAAATGTGGTTAAAAAATTAACCGGCCTAAAAAAGTCAACAACTACAAAAAGATTTATCCGTTTTTTATGCTACAAACATCCTACCTGTGGAAATAAAAATAATTATCGGAATTACAATAAGTTACTAAAAAAAAGCATTTTACAAGCGCAAAAACTTACAATAAAACAAACGTCTGCTAAGCCAAAAATAAAATAAAAGCCTCATGGGATATAATTAACAATAAAATTGGACATACACAGAACAGAGACACAAAAAATTCCGTCAACAACATGAGTAGACAGATTTAAATCCATGACATAGTTAATTTTTTCAATGAATTTTTTATTAACCTGACGGGTAATAATAATAATCAAAATGACATTTCATTAGTTAAACGTATTGAATCAAATAATTCAAGCATATTCCTTTATCCAATAGACATTTATGAAACTAGAAAATATTTGAATCTTTAAACTCCACTAATGCTACACTAATGCTACTGGACATGACGGAATATCAACAAAAATTATTAAACATGTTGAAGATAAAAAAAGCACCAGTATTATGTTATTTAACTAATCTATCTTTTAGCTGTGATAATTTTCCTAATTATCTTAAAATTTCGAAAGTAATGCCACTGTTTAAGAAAGGCGATAAAAGCGATCCCAGTAACTACAGGCCACTGGCTTTCATATCCATATGGTCAAACATTTTCAAAAAAGCAATGCAATCTAGATTGTTAAATTTTTATGATAAAAATTAGGTAACTTATTAAAAAAGAGCAAAATGGTTTCCAAAAAGGTAAATCCACAACATTAGCGGTATTTAAGTTCCAACAACAGTAATATTTTTTTGACATGAGCAAAGCTTTTGATTGTGTTTCTCATAAGTTGCAACTTCAAAAATGTGAGAGATATGGAATCAGAAGGCTAGTTTACGATTGGAATAAATCTCACCTGAGTAATAGGAGACAGTACCTATATAGAAATCACAAATTTAGATAAACATAAAATAGCTTCGAATTTTCAATCTGAGACAAAAATAAACAACTGCGGGGTACCACAGAGCCTCTACTTTTTTAATTTATATAAATGATCTACCTGATTACATCAAGAATCCATGTATCCTATTTGCTGACGATTTATCTGTAGTAATAATACCTTCCACAAACATAAATAACTACAATGCAAAAATAAATAATACCCTAAAATCTGTAATTGACTGGCTAAAATTTAATATTCTTAAGCCAAACCTCAATAAAACAAAATACATACAATTTATTAATAAAAACAGAAATAAAAAAGACCTTAAAATAAGTCACGAAAGCAAATCGTTGAAAAAAGAAACGGTTGTAACCTACTAAGGACTCATTTTAGACATTAAATGCACATGGGAACAACACCTCACTAAATTATGTAATAAAATAAATTCTTACTCCTTTGCAAAAACTGCAAGCAAAGAAACGGCACTTTAGCTCTATCATGGCAATATCTGCTCCATCATAAGATATGGTATAGTACTATGGGGAAACTGTAGTTATGTAAATAGTGTTCTTCTTGGTCCAAAGACGTGCATTCATGCCATTCAAGACGTGGACAATTTGGTTTCATATAGACCCCTTTTCAAAGAGTTAAAAGTTCTGACGGTGCCTTGTTTATAAATATATGAAAATTACATTTTTCATCATCCGTTTTTTTTTTGGTTCCCCTCCACGGGAAGGGCAGGAGGACATAAAAAATGCTCTGACGCATACTCCGCGCGCGCGATCGGAGTTATGTGGGACTCGTCCCGACGCCTACCAGAACCATACCCACTAAAAAACCCCCTGTCGGCTCGTGCATTTTTGCCACTCAGCCTTCATCTGAGCGACGGCCAATCGGAGAAAGAGGCCGCGCTAGCGGGGCCCTTAAGAGGTCACCCGCTGGAATTTACATAAAAAATTAAAAGTAAATAATACAAAGCATTAAAAATTGAAAAATAAAATTGCATTAATTCGGATTTACGTTAGAATTAGAATTTACGTTAGAATTAGAATTTGCGGCTTTTTTTTTTTTTTTTTTTTTTGCTGCCGAGGCACCCTCACGGGAGGGAGGTGGAAGATGCGTCATGCATACCCGCCCGCAGGTAAATTCCTCTGCGGGGGGGTTATGTGGGACTCACCAGAATGGCACCTACCCACTAAAAACCACCTGTTGGCTGTGGTAAGCGTATACCTTTAGCCTTCATCGGAAGCGACACCCGTCGGGAAGTTGGGCGCGCTGGCGGAGACCCGCTAGCGGGTCTTCCGCCTGTAGTGAAAGTTGCACTGAAGGTGCTCAAAGGGACATGAGTTGGTGGCCGTTCTGGGCAGCCTCCGGTGAAGCCGGGGCTGGGCAGAGGTCGGCCGAAGCATGATTTAGGGATTAATTCATTTAAATGAACCTACAATGAATTGAGAAGGGAACTATGCTCCGCCAGAGCTAGCAAACGCTCTGTCGGAGTACGTGAAGCCCTAAGTTTACGGGCTAAGACTGCGATTTCACTAACATCGACATTTTTAATAGCGTCGCAGACGATACGCATATCGTCTGCTACGGAGGATTGAGGAGTGGGTTTGTATGGGCGAGGAGCCGGGATGGGATTCGATGCGGGACGCTGCCTCCAGTTTTCTGGAGCAGGCTTGGGCTGAGTAGGCTTTGCAGCCGGAGGAACCCGGCTACGCAGCGGCGGAAAGTTTTCTTGAGAAAGGCGCGGGGCCTGTTTGGGAGCCGCCCTTTTGAAATTGGAGCGCATACAACGGGGTGCACGAGGGCAGCCCCTGTAGTTTGCGGTGTGGCCGGACTGGCCACAAAGCACGCAATCGGGAGGAGAGGGAGTTTCAGGAGTGCGATTGCACTCCTTAGTGAAGTGCGGGACCAGGCACTTGACGCACCTGGGCGGTGCGCGGCAGTTGGCTGCCGCGTGCCCGTACAACTGGCACCGATGGCACTGGCCGGGATGACCGCGGCGATGAGGCGCCTCGATTGAGATCCCAGAGAGGCCGCAAATAGAGCTAACCCCTTTCAGGATCTCTCTGGACTTGGGGACGTTGGCGAGAATCACCAAAGCGAGAGGGTGTTGCCTCCCGTACTTGCTGTGCATTTTATGCACCGCGAGTGCCGGGAAGCCTTGGGACTGCAGATCCTCCAGGATGGCCTCGTTCGATAATTCGAACGGGATTCCCCTGAGTACCGCTCTGATCTTACGCTCTTCTGACAGAGCATAAGTGTGATAAGCATATTTCTTATCGGTGAGGAGCTTAGTCAAAGCTCGGAAATCGTCTATCGACGAGACAGTGATTTTAATAGATTCACCCGAGTTTACCGCTCGGGTGTAATGGATTTTGTGCTCATTGCACAGTGTCGAGACCTCAGTCCATTTACCCTTTTCCCGAAGGAAAACGGGTGGTGGGACCTTGGCCTTGACAGAAGTTGGGGCCGGAGCGGGTGTTGAAGACACCGGGGCAGCTGGCGTTGAAGACACCGCAGGGGGTGTATGGACGGGCGTGGAGGGCGCCGGGTCTTGTTTCGAGCGCTTCTTAGAGCGCTTCTTAACAAGGGTGAAAGAGGGAGACTCAGGGCCAGTTGGGGTGGCGTCCGAGGAAGACTCAGTCGCGGGTGCGCGCTTGCGGCGCAGAGGGACGTCTACTTCGCACTCCATGTCACTGGAGGAAGGGGACGCGGGAGGGCCTAAGACCTGAGGGGTCTGGGGAACTGGGGTGGCCTGAGGGGCCATTGTGGACATTATCGTCATGAAATGAGGGATGAGAGAATCTAAGAAACGGAATTTGTCAGCATTTATATGTATGCCTTCAGCACCGGTACTATCAACTAACTTCTTCCTAATCTCATCAGAGCTCAGGGAAGCCATTGCGGAGGGGTTGGGGAGGGACAGTATATGAACCTAACAACGATGACTAACTTCCTAAAACCACCCTACACGCAGTAGGGCGGTTGAGAACGACGCGGATAACTTACTCGACCACGGCACTTGGAGTCCTGGAACAACGAATTCCCGTCGACGAAGCTCACGTTCCACGAAGTACGGTTAACAAGCCACTATTCGCCGTGAAAACGGCGTTAGAAACTTATTAGAAGTACGGTTAACGAGCCACTGTCCGCCGTGAAAACGGCGTTAGAAACTAAATACGGTAAACTATGAAATTTGGGTGCTCAATTAGCGCGGGGGCTATAAGCGCGGGAAGGCGTCTGCGATCGACGTGCGCTCGAGAACGCACGCAGACCGAGACTGAATTTGCGGCCTGAAGGGCCTCGAGATCTTAAGTTAACTGCGTGCGATCGCTCGTGTGCGCGTTTCTCGGTCTAGCGATTTTGTATATCGAATCTAACACAGGAGCAGTATATGAGACTGAATCTCGAACAAGATGATTGGGATAGGATTCGGCGCGTTTGAAGAACGATTCTGAGAGTGTTTTGAGGTGCTGTTGCACTGTAGGTAGTTCAAGATCTCTGTGCAGGTCCGCGTTACGCACGTACCAAGGTGCGTTTGTGGCCCTGCGGCAGAAGAGATTTTGAACTACCTGCAGTTTATACAGGACGGAGGGTTTGGCGTGGGCAAAGACTGGCGAAGCATATGACATGACGGGCCTAACGCAGACCTTATGAAGCGTACGTTTATTTCTAAAAGACATTTTACTTTTTCTTCCTATCATACTATACGGCTTAAGTAAAAACGCGCGATTTTCGTTACTCTATCGACGTGTGGCTTGAAAGAAAGCGTCTGATCTAAGGTGACGCCTAAGTATTTGACAGTGCGCTTCCAGCAGATGGGAATACCTAACATACGAATGTGCAGATCGTTGTGGCGATTACGACGTTTGTGGTCGAATTGAATAGCAGAACTCTTTTCTGGGTTGACATCGATACGCCATTTTTGAAACCAAACACCGAGGGCGTTTACGGCCTTTTGGAGTCTGGTGATGTTATACGGGATCGCTTGACTTTTAGTGTAAAGGGCGGTATCGTCTGCAAAGAGGGCGAGTTCGACGCCTTTCGGCGGGATGGGGATGTCGTTAGTGTACACGGTGTACAGCAGAGGGGCGAGGACTGAGCCTTGCGGGACTCCAGCCTTTATGGGACGAGGCGCGGAGAGCGCGCCTTCATGTTTGAATCGAAAAGTACGGTCTTTAAGAAACGACGCTATTAATCTGACTAGGCGAGCCGGTAAGCCTATTCTATAGAGTTTAAAAACGAGACCGCTGTGCCAGACTTTGTCGAAAGCCTTGGCTACGTCAAAGAGAACCGCGATTGTTTTTTTACGACTGGCGTGGGATAATTCTTTCTTGAGGAGTTGTTGGGATAGTGAGTGGGAGTGATGGGGGATATGACGTCTAAGTCAAGGGAGTTAGTGATGTCGAGGAGAGCGATACCGCTGGTGTTGGTCGATAGGCACGTCCAGTCAGAATGTTTGGAGTTAAAGTCTCCGAACATAATGACTGAATGGCCGAGGGCGAGAATGGCCTCAAAGTCGCTGCGGATTGGTCTGGTACCACATGGTATGTAGACTGAAGCTATGATGATGGTCGGATGACCAGTCATAGCCAATCTACACACAGTGGCTTCCATGTTGAGGAGAGGAGGGGTAGGGAGAGGACAGCAATGGAAGCCTCTTTTGTAATATATAGCGGTGCCACCGTAACCGTTGGAGTTAGGCCTCTCGTTGCGAGTAAACTCGTACTTAGGAATAGCGTATCCCCTGGAGCGGTTTGGAGTAAGCCATGTCTCCTGGAGAAGGAATAAGTCAGGTTCTTTGTTCTGAAGGAACAGTTTAATCTCGGGAAGGTTGGTGCTAAGGCTACGAGCGTTAAAAGATACAAGGGATAAGCCCTTGGGTTTAATACGACTGGACGCGGGATTCGCAGGTCTAGACATTATAATTTACTTATTTACGAATTTATACAAAAATAAAAGAATTTACAACGAATTTAGGAGCGAGTGATGCTCGGCTAACGCGAATAAACGCTCTTGAGGAGAGCGGGCGGCTCGCAGTTTGCGTGCGAGTACGGAAATTTCGTTAATGTCGACGTTTTGGATGACGTCGAACACGGTCTTCATGTCCTCAGCCAACGACGACTGAGGTGAAGATGACAACGCGGGACGCGGCCGTACGGAAGCTACGGGAGCTGGAATAGGTCGGGAAGGTGCAGGCGGGACGGCCGGACGCTGCCTCCAAGACAGAACCGGAGTAGGTGTCGGCTGAACGGGCTTTGCTTCCGGGGGACCCCGGTTGCGCAGCGGCGGGAAGTTAGCGGAATTGAGCAGCGGTGCCGGTTTAGGCGCGACCCTCTTGACGGTGGAGCGCGGAGCGCGCGGGCAACCCCTGTAGTTTGCTGTGTGGCCGGACTGGCCGCACAGCACACAGGCAGGGGGGGAAGTGGATTCGGGAGTGCGAGTGCACTCCTTAGTGATATGAGGAGCCAGGCACTTAACGCACCTGGGGGGAGCTGAACAGTTAGCCGCTGCGTGGCCATATAGCTGGCAGCGGTGGCACTGCCCAGGGTGACCAAGGGGGTTGGGACTCTCAACGGAGATGTTCGAGAGTCCGCAAATTGTGCGAGCCTCTCTGAAAATCTCCTTCAAGTTGGGAGTGTTGGTAAGGATTACAAGAGCTAAGGGAGAACGCCTACCGCGGTTGGAGTGCATCTTGTGCACTGCTTCGGCCGGGAAGCCCTGGGACTTAAGGTCCTCGAGGATTTCTTCGTTCGCAAGCTCGAACGGGACGCCCCGTAGTACTGCGCGGATCTTACGCTCCTCCGGGCGTAGGTATGATAAGCGATTTGTTTAAGAGAAAGTAACCGAGGGAAAAAAACCGAGCGGGGCCGGACGCAGAACGAATCTGAGAGTGGCGTTTGAGTATTGATACGAGAGAAGTCGTGAGACAACAATCGTGACTCGGCAGCCGGGAGCGACCTTCAACACGTCCGAACGGGTCCGGACGCAGATTGGGTCTGTGTCTGAATTTCATCCGTTTTTTTTTTTTTTTGGTTTCCCTCCACGGGAAGGGCAGGAGGACATAAAAAATGCTCTGACGCATACTCCGCGCACGCGAGCGGAGTTATGTGGGACTCGTCCCGACGCCTACCAGAACCATACCCACAAAAAAACCCCCTGTCGGCTCGTGCATTTTTGCCACTCAGCCTTCATCTGAGCGACGGCCAATCGGAGAAAGAGGCCGCGCTAGCGGGGCCCTTAAGGGGTCACCCGCTGGAATTTACATAGCACTGAAGGTGCTCAAAAAAGAAAAGTAAATAAATAAAAAAAGCATTATAAATTGACAAATAAAATTGCATTAATTCGGATTTACGTTAGAAGTAGAATTTACGTTAGAATTAGAATTTGCGGCCTGAAGGGCCTCTAGATCTAAAGTTAACTGCGTGCGTTCGCTCGTGTGCGCGTTTCTCGGTTTAGCGATTTTGTATATCGAATCTAACACAGGAGTAGTATATGAGACTGAATCTCGAACAAGATGATTGGGATGGGATTCGGCGCGTTTGAAGATCGATTCTGAGAGAGTTTTGAGGTGCTGCTGCACTGTAGGTAGTTCAAGATCTCTGTGCAGGTCCGCGTTACGCACGTACCAAGGTGCGTTTGTGGCCCTGCGGCAGAAGAGATTTTGAACTACCTGCAGTTTGTACAGGACGGAGGGTTTGGCGTGGGCAAAGACTGGCGAAGCATATAACATGACGGGTCTAACGCAGACCTTATAAAGCGTACGTTTATTCCTAAAAGACATTTTACTTTTTCTTCCTATCATACTATATAGACGGCTTAAGTAAAAACGCGCGAGTTTCGTTACTCTATCGACGTATGGCTTGAAAGAAAGCGTCTGATCTAAGGTGACGCCTAAGTATTTGATACTGCGCTTCCAGGGGATGGGAATACCTAACATACGAATGTGCGGATCATTGCGGCGATTGCGACGTTTGTGGTCGAATTGAATAGCAGAACTCTTTTCTGGGTTGACATCGATACGCCATTTTTGAAACCAAACACCGAGGGCGTTTACGGCCTTTTGGAGTCTGGTGATGTTATATGGGATCGCTTGACTTTTAGTGTATAGGGCGGTCTGCAAAGAGGGCGAGTTCGACGCCTTTCGGCGGGATGGGGATGTCGTTAGTGTACACGGTGTACAGCAGAGGGGCGAGGACTTAGCCTTGCGGGACTCCAGCCTTTATGGGACGAGGCGCGGAGAGCGCGCCTTCATGTTTGAATCGAAAAGTATGGTCTTTAAGAAACGACGCTATTAATCTGACTAGGCGAGCCGGTAAGCCTATTTTATAGAGTTTAAAAACGAGACCGCTGTGCCAGACTTTGTCGAAAGCCTTGGCTACGTCAAAGAGAACCGCGATTGTTTTTTTACGACGCTGAGAGAATCCTGCGAGTATGTACTCGACGATTCGATGGACTTGCTGAGGGCAGGAGTGCTGAGCACGAAAGCCGAACTGGTGGGGAATAATGAGAGGGTCGCCATCCGTTGGAAACAGATGGTTCCGCATTCGAGAGAGTATGACTCTTTCGAGAAGTTTAGACATTGCCTTGAGGAGGCTGATGGGTCTGTGATTAGCCGGGACGTTCAGAGGTTTACCCGGCTTGGGAATGCCTATGACTGTCGCTTCTTTCCAGGCTTTTGGAAAGTAGCTATGGTCGAAGCAGGCATTGAAGATGATAGCTAACAAGGTAAGCACCTGCTGAGGCAGGTGCTTAAGTGCGTGGTTGGAAATTCCATCCGCACCCGGAGCCTTTTTGGACTTTTGCTTTCTAATGAGAAGCAAGATTTCATCATTAGAGACAGTGACGGGGTCGTCGGTGATAGGGAGAGATTCTCTGTGGAAAACTTCGTCCTCCACCGCCTGGATGTGGGAGGGATCCGCGGGTTGCGTGCTGGGCGAACATGGTGCCGCTATGCTGTCGGCGAAGCATTCGGCTTTCTCTTCGACTTCGAAAGCAATGGTGCTGTCGGGACGAGTGAGAGGAGGAACGTGAGAGGCGGTGTCTACGCGTAAGGCTCGGGCCATACGATAATACGCTTGGTGGGATGGGGAGATATTCTCCATGAGATCGTTAAACTGAGTGTCACGGAGTTCCGCGAGGTGAGACCTAACTTTACGTTGAAGCTGATTCGCAGCTGTTCTGTATGCTGGCGTGGGATATTTCTTTGCTCTCCGGAGAGCCGCATTCTTGGCTTTAATGAGATTGCTAACGGCTAGGGGAAGCGCGGGTTTGCTTTTCTTAGCAGGCCATCAGCGACTATGAAAATAGTCGCTGATGGCTGAGTTAATAGCATCGGTTAGAGAGTTGACTAATGAATCTTTTTTATCCGGGCTATCTAATTGGTCGGGCGAAATCGCGAGCGGAGAGTTAGGGGCCTCTAAGGCTGAAACTAACGTATTTTTAAAGCCTTTCCATTTGGTAAAGGTCTTTGGCGGTGTGACGTTAACGTTGGGCGTACCTAGCACGATGGAGACGGGGCGATGGTTGGAGCCTAGGTCATCGAGCGGTTCGATAGACCTTAGGTCAAGATTGATTCGCTTGATAATTGCAAAGTCGAGGATGTCAAGAGAGTAGATCGGGTTGTTGGGATAGTGAGTGGGAGTGATGGGGGATATGACGTCTAAGTCAAGGGAGTTAGTGATGTCGAGGAGAGCGATACCGCTGGTGTTGGTCGATAGGCACGTCCAGTCAGAATGTTTGGAGTTAAAGTCTCCGAACATAATGACTGAATGGCCGAGGGCGAGAATGGCCTCAAAGTCGCTGCGGATTGGTCTGGTACCACATGGTATGTAGACTGAAGCTATGATGATGGTCGGATGACCAGTCATAGCTAATCTACACACAGTGGCCTCCATGTTGAGGAGAGGAGGGGTAGGGAGAGGACAGCAATGGAAGCCTCTTTTGTAATATATAGCGGTGCCGCCGTAACCGTCGGAGTTGGGCCTATCGTTGCGAGTAAACGCGTACTAAGGAATAGCGTATCCCCAGGAGCAGTTTGGAGTAAGCCAAGTCTCCTGGAGAAGGAATAAGTCAGGTTCCTTGTTCTGAAGGAACAGTTTAATCTCGGGAAGGTTAGTGCTAAGGCTACGAGCGTTAAAAGATACTAGGGATAAGCCCTTGGGTTTAATACGACTGGACGCGGGATTCGCGGGTCTAGACATTAAAATTTATTTCTTTACGAATTTATACAAAAATAAAAGAATTTACAACGAACTTAGGAGCGAGTGATGCTCGGCTAACGCGAATAAACGCTCTTGAGGAGAGCGGGCGGCTCGCAGTTTGCGTGCGAGCACGGAAATTTCGTTAATGTCGACGTTTTGGATGACGTCGAACACGGTCTTCATGTCCTCAGCCAACGACGACTGAGGTGAAGATGACAAAGCGGAACGCGGCCCTACGGAAGCTACGGGAGCTGGGATAGGTTGGGAAGGTGCAGGCGGGACGGCCGGACGCTGCCTCCAAGACAGAGCCTGAGTAGGCGTCGGCTGAACGGGCTTTGCTTCCGGGGGACCCCGGTTGCGCAGCGGCGGGAAGTTCGCAGGAGTGAGCGGCGGCGCCGGTTTAGGCGCGACCCTCTTGGTGGTGGAGCGCGGAGCGCGCGGGCAACCCCTGTAGTTAGCTGTGTGGCCGGACTGGCCGCACAGCACACAGGCAGGGGGGGAAGTGGATTCGGGAGTGCGAGTGCACTCCTTAGTGATGTGAGGATCCAGGCACTTTACGCACCTGGGGGGAGCTGAACAGTTAGCCGCTGCGTGGCCATATAGCTGGCAGCGGTGGCACTGCCCAGGGTGACCGCGGGGGTTGGGACGCTCGACGGAGATGTTCGAGAGTCCGCAGATTGTGCGAGCCTCTTTGAAAATCTCCTTCGAGTTGGGAGTATTTGACAGGATTACTAAAGCTAAGGGAAAACGCCTACCGCGGTTGGAGTGCATCTTGTGCACTGCTGTGACCGGGAAACCCTGAGACTTAAGGTCCTCGAGAATGTCTTCGTTACTGAGTTCGAACGGGACGCCCCGTAGTACTGTGCGGATCTTACGCTCCTCCGGGAGGGCGTAGATGTGATACGCGATTTGATTTAACGAGAGTAACCTGGTAAACGCGCGGAAGTCGTCGACGGTCGCTACTTGAATTTTGATTGTATCGCCAGCGTTGGCGGCTTTTAAGTAATTAATTTTGTGCTCTTTGCACAAGTTTGAAACCGCGGTCCAGCGCGCTTTTTCACGCAGGAAGACGGGCGGAGGGAGCTGAGGTTTCGGCGGGACGGGAGAGCAGCGCGTCGCTGGCTTCGATGGGACCGATGGAGGCGCGGTTACTTCGAGCGATTTTAACGGCGCGTGGGCTGGTGTTGAAGACACCGGGGAGGGCTCGGGTATTGATGATATCGAAGCTTTCTTCGAGCGCTTCTTGGAGCGCTTGGCGACAAGTTGAAACGCGGGCTCAGGAGAGCCGGTTAAGGTGACGGCATCTGACGACGTATCAGACGCGGTTTCGGAGTCGCTCCCGGGAGCGGTACGCTTGCGACGCGACGCGTGAGAGGATGCGACCGATTTGCAGTCCATCTCGGACGAGGCGGGAGATGAGGAAGAGCTGTAGACCTGAGGGGTCTCGACGTTTGAGGCCTGAGGGGCCGGGGTTGAGGCCTGAGGGGCCGGGGTCGAGGCCTGAGGGGCCGGGGTTGAGGCCTGAGGGGCCGGGGACGCGATTGATACCTGCAAGGCCTGCGTTATGATGTCTTTCGGGATGTAGACGCCTACCGCAGCAAGCGCCTGGGTGAACTCGTTAATAACGCTTAGCGGATCCATTAGGGAGGGTTGGGACAGTAATAGTAATAAATAAAAGTATAATAAAAGATGCCTAGTTCCTAAAAACCTAGCAAAATCCTAGCGGCTAACCTCCCTACCAGTGGTAGGGGGGCTGGGGAGGAAAACTTAAAACTAACAGTAGTACGCCGAAGGCCGCTACCTAGAAACCTAAAAAAGGGTACGCAGGTAGAGAGTTGACCGCGTTAGGGTCAACCTTTACCGACAGAAAGGACAAATACACACGAAAACACACAGATATGATAAAAATAAATATGAAAAATAGAAGAAAAATAAATAAAATAGAGAAGAGAAATAAAATAAAAATAAAACGACTGGTTCAGTACAAATTCGTTGTCACCGTTAAGTATCCATTGCACTGAAACCAGACTACTTACGCTGGGCACAACACTGCACTCAGCACAAGCACAACACAACTTAGCACAGCACTTTGAAGACTAAGGGGCTTAGTCACAAAGAAAAATCGCACTTCGATAGCACTCAGACGGAGTAGAAAAACCTTGGAAACCGTAGCACGGAACCAACACGCTAAACTGTGACGTCAGTAGACTGAGCGCCACGGAATATCGGGAAGGGACCGATCAACGGAGAACGGGGTCTTGCACGTCCGCACCGCGTGGCGATCGGAGCGAGAATGTTCGAATTTCATCCGGAACTATTTAATTATTTATATGACGTTCCTAGAACCCACAGTTTTAGGCGGCCAAATAGGTTAGTAATGCCGGCAATACGCACAGCCATGCGAGATAAAGGCTGCCGCTCAGTGGCCGTTAAAATCTACAATAAATTGCCGACAGACAAAAAATGTTAACATTAAAAATATTCAAACGCAGACTTAAGATGTGGCTAAGTGAAAACTGTTTATATAATATGAATGAATATTTTGATATCAAACAAATCTGATTTGTAAATGTGTGATTTGACATTGATTAATTTGAAACTATTGAAATTGACATTGTAATTTAATTTGTTGACATTGTGGCTATTGTAAGAAATTAATTAAATTGTTCCTTTTATTAGACTGGTGACATTTAAATAGGAACATTACAATGTTATAATTTGTATACATTGCATGCTGTCTGACAGTAAAATATGAGCTCCACTTAAAAAGTTATATCTCATGTACCATATTGTATGCAATAAAGGAATTTTGATTTGAATTTTGAAAAATTAGTACCAAAATTCAAAACTTTACTGTGATACATAAGTAGTATTCACATCCCCAGCCTCAGCAAAACTATAAAAGCTGAGTGGATATAATTTTATATAAGGATATCAAACCAATAAAATTGACACGAGATAGTGATTAATCCTGTTCTATACTAATCATTAATAAGAATATACTCATTTACTTTACTCATTAATATGACTATGATAATACTTAATCGTATTTTTATAACAGTCAAATGTAAAGAACCAGTAATTATCGATTATCTGTGAATACAATTTTATGACTGAATATTTTACTTACGTTCATCAGTAGTTGATCTTTAAATGTAATTCAAATATTTGCAAATCACAGGTAAGTTATTTTTCGTAGTAATACAATCTACTAAAAGAAACCAAGCGTGCTCTATATAGAGAGAAAATATTTCACATCTCAATATATCTCATATAGAGAAAATATGAAAATAACAAATGGATAGGATAATTTACTGGAATAGATTTTTGCGAGTTCACAAAATAAAAGATGACTCTAGTGGAATGTTTTCTCAAAAAACTTTTCATCAGAAAAAAAAAACACAAATCTCTCCTTACAGATTTTTAACAACAATAATGCTTGTTTTCAGAAACGATTCTATTTATATTAATTATACAGTTCCAATGAAACCTACGAAATCCCAGTAATCTTTACGACGGAGTTGAATCCAAACTTTAATGACACAAAGCCTGCTTTTGTGATGAGCGGAAAGTCATATAACTTCACAATTGCTAACATCACTAGCTACCATCCTTGGATCCTTTTTAATGTTCAGGAGACAGGTAAATGTGGGAACCCAAATGTGCTCATCGTTATATCTACTGACTACAAACTATCTGACAGTACAAAAATAGTTTAATCTATGCATATGGCGGTATAAAGCGACAAGCTGTCATTTTTAGACCGTGAATTTTAATATTTTTATAATTTCATCCAGCCATATCAATGAAATTCTTTGGAATCAGAAGTGATCGAAAGAAAAGCTATAATAAAAACTCAATAATAAAAATAAATTACGAATGTTAGAACAGCCTTTCAATGGGTATTTACAAAAATAAACTTTTTATTGTATTTATGTTCATGAATATGCTTTTAAAACGGGAAAATCGATATAATAATTTATAAATACTAGACTTGCACTATTTTAAACATGAGGTACCTAAAATCCTAGTGAAAGAGAGCACAAACATGTAAAATTAACACGATCGTCTTAGATATGAACGTTGTAGTTTCATACAGGGTGCTTTTCTTAACGTGTCAAGCCACATGATAGAGACTGCATAGAGACTACCGTACCTCTCTATTGAATCTCAATTCGGTTCAGTTCAGCGATTAATTCTTAACAAATTGAATCATAATTTACAAATACCTCATTGAAACTAGAACCGTTTTCTATGCATCTTAAAAAACTACATAGAAGTGCTTATCGTTAAGATGCGCTCGTTAAACTTGTTTCTTACTGATTCTGTATTATTTTACAACAGGTTATTACAGAGTTGATTACGACCGGCATACGTGGTCAATAATTTCAAGTGCCTTAAAAGGAGTGAAACGGGAGGCAATTCACCATCTAAATCGGGCTAAGGTATACAGTGAAAACACTTTTTTTCTGCTTTTTATGTTACTTCTATTAAGAAAGGGGATTGGTAAATGGTATGTGCAATTTGTCTAGTTTAGTATGGGTGGAATTGTCTAGAAAATGTTGGACATTGCTTTTTGTAGGCTTGAGATCAAATGCTTTTACACTCTTTTATGTCTCATTATTGTGATTTGTGTTCTTTATGAAAAATTTATTAACTATAGATCTTCAAAAAATAAACTCTTAACTTTTTACTTTACTTAAAAGTCAAATAAAGCATGCTTTTAAATGTAGCAATAATTCTGGTTGACTGTAACGTTACAAGTGTCGTATTAGGTGAACCAGCAGCTTATTATTCCAATCTATTAAAAAAATAATGTTTGTGTATTTGTCCGCTTTTTATTCTAAAACTTTCACATGACATTGACATGGACTTCTAAGACCAAACTGCTTCTGCTAATGCTTCTATATAAGTATTGAAAACATAAATTTATTATACACATGTATTTCTTTCGTTTACTACGGTTTAAAGCACGCAACTCAAAAAACATTACTTTATTATTTTTATCTATTTATTCCCTTAACCACTCTTTTGAAGCTCGAAGTTTGCAAGTCATCGACAGTCAATATCCAATTCACCTTGATTGATTACAGGTTATCAACGACCTATTTGTACTTTTCCGCGCGGGGGAACAAAAATTTGAAGTGTTTTATGATATTTTAGAGTTTTTGGAAGACGAAACTGAGTATGCAGTTTGGTATGCGGCTATTCATAGCTTGCAACAACTCAGGCAACTTTATTTTGGATTGGAAACATTACAAGATATTGACGTGAGTTTAATCAACTTTTATACTTTATCACCTGCTCTAAAAGGTTGCTATTTATGAAACCAAACATAATTGCCAACAGAGGCCAATTACTTGTGTTTCATTTTTGTTTGAACTTTTAATATAAGTTCGAAAACACGTAAACTAGAATTTTGGATTTACACATGTATTACTTATACACACGAAAAGGGCCGTTCGCGCAATCTATCAGCTTGGTACAAGGGTACCTAGGTACTTAGAATTAAATTTAAGGAAATAAATATTCTTACTTTCCACTCACAATATATTTTAGAAAATTTTATGTAAGTAAAAAAGAACATAACCATAAAGAAAAAAAGATCTGTTCACAACACAAGAGGAAGAAATATGCTGGCAGCTCATAATAGTAGGCTTCATAAAGTCACTAACTCATTCATGGGTCAATGTATACGCTTTTAAAATAGGGTTCCTGAGGTTTTATAAAAGTTCTTTCTATTGACAAAAGAAACTATAAAGGAGAAGTTGTCTATCCGATTATTTGGATGATAAAAGCCCTTGGGTATAATCCCCTCATTAGCAGGATTTTACTAGTATTTGTAAAAAAAAAATATGTGTAAGTTGAGTTTGTTAGTTGAGTTCTTCGTCCCGATGAATATCTAAAGCGTCATTGTCACTAAAGTATGTATTCTTATGGTAGCGTCGGGTGAAGGATCGCTCACTTCCCCCTAATATGGTTGAGGAGGGCGATGGCTGGATCCCGCGTTAACTCGTGACCGGGTTCCGTTTGAGGGTGTTCGTCGTTTGGATACTTGGCAGAGGGAGACTTGCCGAGTTTTTTTTTGTTCCCCTCCACGGGAAGGGCTGGAGGATAAAAAATGCTTTGAAGCATACACTGGCGCGCGCGATCCAGGTTATGTGGGGCTCGTTCCGACTCCTACCAGAACCACTACCTACTAAAAAACCCCCTGTCGGCTCGTGCATTTTTGCCACTCAGCCTTCAGCTGAGCGATGGCCAATTGGAGAAAGAGGCCGCGCTAGCGGGGCCCAGAAGGGGTCACCTGCTGGGATTTACATAGCACTGAAGGTGCTCAAAGCACTGAATGTGAATACATAGCACTGAAGGTGCTCAAAATGAAAAATAAAAATTGAAATAATTCGAATTTACATTGGAATTAGGAGTTGCGGCCTGAAGGGCTTCGAGATCTAATGTTAATTGCGTGGGTTCGCCAGTGTGCACGTTTCTCGGTCTAGCGACTTTGAATTTCGAATCTAAGACAGGAGCAGTATATGAGACTGAATCTCGAACTAGAGGATTGGGATGGGATTCGGCGCGTTTGAAGAACGATTCTGAGAGTGTTTTGAGGTGCTGTTGCACTGTAGGTAGTTCAAGATCTCTGTGCAGGTCCGCGTTGCGCACATACCAAGGTGCGTCTGTGGCCCTGCGGCAGAAGAGATTTTGAACTACCTGCAGCTCATACAGGACGGAGGGATTGGCGTGGGCAAAGACTGGTGAAGCATATGACATGACGGGTCTAATGCAGACCTTAAAGAGCGTACGTTTATTTCTAAAAGACATTTTACTTTTTCTACCTATCATACTATTTGGGCGGCTTAAGTAGAAACGCGCGAGTTTCGTTACTCTATCGACGTGTGGCTTGAAAGAAAGCGTCTGATCTAAGGTGACGCCTAAGTATTTTATACTGCGCTTCCAGGGGATGGGAGTACCTAACATTCGAATGTGAGGATCGTTGTAGCGATTACGACGTTTGTGGTCGAATTGAATAGCAGAACTCTTTTCCGGGTTGACATCGATACGCCATTTTTGAAACCAAACACCGAGGGCGTTTACGGCCTTTTGGAGTCTGGTTATGTTATACGGGATCCTTTGACCTTTAGTGTAAAAGGCGGTATCGTCTGCAAAGAGGGCGAGTTCGGCGCCCTTCGGCGGGATGGGGATGTCGTTAGTGTACACGGTGTACAGCAGAGGGGCGAGTACTGAGCCTTGCGGGACTCCAGCCTTTATGGGACGAGGCGCGGAGAGCGTGCCTTCATGTTTGAATCGAAACGTACGGTCTTTAAGAAACGACGCGATTAATCTGACTAGGCGAACCGGTAAGCCTATTTTATAGAGTTTAAAAACGAGACCGCTGTGCCAAACTTTGTCGAATGCCTTGGCTACGTCAAAGAGAACCGCGATTGATTTTTTACGATGCGGATAGAATCCTTCGAGAATGTACTCGACGATTCGAAGGACTTGCTGAGGGCAGGAGTGCTTAGCGCGAAAGCCGAACTGGTGGGGAATAATGAGAGGGTCGCCATCCGTTGGAAACAGATGGTTCCGCATTCGAGAGAGTATGACTCTTTCGAGAAGTTTAGACATTGCCTTGAGGAGGCTGATGGGTCTGTGATTAGCCGGGATGTTCAGAGGTTTACCCGGCTCGGGAATGCCTATGACTGTCACTTCTTTCCAGGCTTTTGGAAAGTAGCTATGGTCGAAGTAGGCATTGAAAATGATAGCTAACAAGGTAAGCACCTGTTGAGGCAATACCATGCACACCCGGAGCCTTTTTGGTCTTTAGATTTTTAATGAGAACCGAGATTTCATCATTAGAGACCGTGACGGGGTCGGCGGTGATGGGGAGAGAGTCTCTGCGGAGAACTTCGTCCTCCACCGCTTGGATGTGAGAGGGATTCGCGGGTTGCGTGCTGGGCGAGCATTGAGACGCAACGCTGTCAGCGAAGCATGAGATCGTTCATCTGAGCGTCTCGTAATTCCGCAAGGCAAGACCTGACTTTACGTTGTAACTGATTCGCAGCTAATCTATAGGCGAGCGTGGGATATTTCTTGGCTCTCCGGAGAGCCGCGTTCTTAGCTTTAATAAGATTGCTAACGGCCAAGGGAAGCGTGGGTTTGCCTTGCTTAGCAACCTTTTCGTTGTCACTGATGACTGAGTTGATAGCATCAGTGAGAGAATTTACTAATGAATCTATTTTATCCGGGCTATCTAATTGTTCGGGCGAGATCGCGAGCGGAGAGTTTGGGGCCTCTAAGACTGAAACTAACGTATTTTTAAAGCCTTTCCAGTTGGTAAAGGTCAAAGGAGAAGTGACGTTAACGTTAGGCGGTCCTAGCACGAGGGAGACGGGGCGGTGGTCAGAACCTAGGTCATCGAGCGGTTCGATAGACCTGAGGTCGAGGTTGATTTGCTTGACGATTGCAAAGTCGAGGATGTCAGGAGAGTGGTTCGGGTTGTCGGGATAGTGAGTGGGAGTGATGGAGGAGACGACGTCTAAGTCGAGTGAGTTGTTGATGTCGAGGAGAGCGATACCGCTTTGGTTGGTTGATAGGCACGTCCAGTCAGTATGTTTGGAGTTAAAGTCTCCGAACATAATGACTGAACGGCCGAGGGCGAGAATGGTCTCAAAGTCGCTGCGGATAGGTTTGGTGCCACAAGGTATGTAGACTAAAGCTATGATGATGGTCGGATGACCAGTCATAGCCAATCTACATACAGTGGCTTTCATGTTGAGGAGAGGAGGTAGGGAGAGGACAACAATGGAATCCTCTTTTGTAGTATATAGCAGTGCCGCCGAAACCGTCGGAGTTAGGCATATCATTACGTGTAAACGCGTACTTAGGAATAGCGAATCCCCTGGAGCGATTAGGAGTGAGCCATGTCTCCTGGAGAAGTAATAAGTCTGGGTCGTTGTTCTGCAGGAACAGTTCGAGCTCGGGAAGATTGGTGCTATGGCTACGAATGTTCAAAGATACTAGGGATAAGCCCTTGGATTTGATACGACCGGACGCGGGATTTGAGGGTCTAGACATTATAATTTACTTATTTACGAATTTATACAAAAAATAAAATTTATAACGAACTTAAAAGCGAGTGATGCTCGGCTGACGCAAATAAACGCTCTTGAGGAGAGCGGGCGGCTCGCAGTTTGCGTACAAGTACGGAGATTTCGTTATATGTGGATCTAGGCACTTAACGCACCTGGGGGGAGCTGAGCAGTTAGCCGCTGCGTGGCCATAGAGCTGGCAGCGGTGGCACTGCCCAGGGTGACCGCGCAGGAAAACGCCTACCGCGGTTGGAGTGCATCTTATGCACTGCTTCGGCCGGGAAACCCTGGGACTTAAGGTCCTCGAGGATTTCTTCGTTCGCGAGCTCGAACGGGACGCCTCGTAGTACTGTGCGGATCTTACGCTCCTCCGGGAGGGCGTAGGTGTGATAAGCGATTTGTTTTAAAGAAAGTAACCTGGTGAATGCGCGGAAGTCGTCGATGGTCGCGACCTGAATTTTAATTGAATCGCCTGCGTTGGTTGCTTTAAGATAGTTAATTTTTTGCTCTTTGCAAAGATTTGATACTACGGTCCATCGCGCTTTTTCGCGGAGAAAGACGGGCGGAGGGAGCTGAGGCTTTGGCGGGACGGGAGCGCAGCGCGTTGCTGGCTTCGATGGGGCCGACGGAGACGCGGTTACTTCGAGCGATTTTAATGGCGCGGGGGCTGGTGTTGAAGACACCGGGGAGGGCTCGGATATTGAGGATACCAAGGCTTTCTTCGAGCGCTTCTTGGAGCGCTTGGCGACTAGTTGGAACGCGGGCTCAGGAGAGCCGGTTAAGGTGACGGCACCTGACGACGTATCAAACGCGGGTTCGGAGTCGCTCCCGGGAGCGGTACGCTTGCGACGCGACGCGTGAGAGGATGCGACCGATTCGCAGTCCATCTCGGACGAGGCGGGAGACGCGGGAGAGCTGTAGACCTGAGGGGTCTGGACGTTGGAGGCCTGAGGGGTCGGGGTTGAGGCCTGAGGGGCCGGGGACGCGATAGATGCCTGTAAGGCCTGCGTTATTACGTCATCTGATAAGTTGGCGCTGGACGCAACGAGCGCCTGGGCGAACGACCTAAGGATGTTTACAAGGTCCATTGGAGGGCTTAGAACTACAATATGTAATATATAAGTATATGATGTATGCCTAGGTTCCCTAGCAAACCTAGCACCTAAACCTCCCTACCCGCGATACCCGCTGGGGACGACCGAAGTGGTGCCCCTAATTCGGACAGCACTGTACCGTCACCCTGGGAAAGGCTCAAGTGCAATGGGATCGGGTCAGCCGGTTTCTCCTTGGCCTGAAGGGCCTTGGAGGCGCACTGGGGCAACGCTATCAGGCTTAGTTGTCACCGCTAAGTATCCACCCGATCAAACGCGAGTCTACTACGGAGTGTGTTGTCAATAAATTGACAACAAAAACCGGCCGTAGACCTGACGAAGTTGGGTTGCACTAAAAGTGCGGGATTGACTACGTTACGACCGGCCGGAGCCGGCCGCAGAGCGAGTCTCTGACTACATAACAGGCGCCAAGCGTCAAGTACGCAGCCAGAAAGACAGCCCGAGTCTTGCGAACCACTATCGAATTTAATCGACCGTGGTAAGCTCAACCCTGTTGTTGCTGTGCGAGACCGACTTAGTTGCAGCCGATCGAAACCGGCCACAGCGGAAGCCCTGCAGAGGCTATCTCAATTCGTCGAGGACGAGCCGAGATTTGTACGAATCACAGCGTATGAGTATTGCGAACGAGTTGTCACGAGAGAGAGAACGAGAGTCGTGACTCAACAGCTGGTGCGACCGCGAACGCGTCCGAGTGGGGCCGGACGCAGAACGGATCTGAGAGTGGCGTTTGAGTATTGCTACGAGAGAAGTCGTGAGACAACAATCGTGACTCGGCAGCCGGGAGCGACCTTCAACACGTCCGAACGGGTCCGGACGCAGATCGGGTCTGGGTTAGGGGCGTGCGGAGCGATTACTTGTTGATGACTCAACTATCATAGAAAAGTGGATATGTGTCGGGAAAATTTTCGTGTAATGTTTTGTATCAAGTCCAACATGAAACCTGATGATCGCTTAATCGACTTCAATTAGCTGTTATGAACAAGGCGCCTTCTAAAGCAGCTGTGTATCGCTGGTATAACGAGTTTATGTGCTGTCGCTTAGATTTGAAGGATGAAGAAAGAAATGGTCCATTGACTGCTGTTGCGGAAGAAAACGTGCTACAAGTGAAAAATTTCATTTAAAAAACCTGCGAACCACATACTAGGAGATATAGCACAATCTGCAGATTGTATCAGGAAGTGTTCATGATATTCTACACAACCACCTACACAAGCACAGCGGTGCTCACAAGTTGGCGTGCGTGGAATGTTGCCATGGTATAATTAAAGAATCAAAGTAGATTAAAATTAATAATCACGTCAAGGGGATACAATTTTCATCGCCAGCAGACCGTTGCGGACCGGAAAATGTTCTTTGAAAATTGGTTCAGACGTGTTAGTGAGAGGTTCAGATGTTAGTGCAGAGTTCTTTGAAAATATTTTAAAAAAAAGATATAACCTAAAGCACATTTATAAATTTTTTCTCAAAACTTTTTAAGTGTCCCATGTACTCAAAAAATTGATTACTCATATTACAATAGAGTTCCTCCAACTAGTGTGATAAAGTTTATTGTATTAATATAAGTATAATTAAGTATGCATGACTTATATTTGCGTGTGAATCGCATAACCCAATACAACACATAAGACTGATTTTTAAACCAACTATCATTGTTTTTTCTATGAATCTCACTTTCTTGTTATGATACCATCTTACTTTCTATGTTTTCTTTGCAGAGAGGAGTATTTGCTTTACGATCCCGATGTATCGACGCCATTTTACAAAAACAAAGTTGGTCAAGTAGTTGCGCATGAGACCACACACATGTGGTTCGGAGATCTAGTGACATGTCATTGGTGGAGTGACACGTGGCTCAATGAAGGATTTGCTAGTTATTTCCAAAATTACATTACGGCTATGGTTAGTTCTTTTTTTGCTTTTGGTATTGGTATTGAGATAGATTAATTTGCTAGGTACAATTTAACATTTTAGATGTGTAAATATTTTTATCTTTAGGCAATTTTATTTTAACATTTAACAATACATGACATTTATAAAAACTGTTTAATCATTGCTATTGAATAATGAATTATTATTAGCACAGCTTTCTTGAAAAACAAACTAGGGGAGAATGTAAATAATACGTATTTTTTTAGATTGAACCTAACGTGGGAGCCGCCGATGCTTTAGTAATTGATTCCGTATACCATGCGTGTGATGCCCACATTTTTCCTGATGCACCGCCGATCTCTAATGTCAATGTGAATTCACCATCAGAAATTAAAGCCCGTTTTGGTACAGTGTCCTATGCCAAAGCAGGATCCATCATCAGAATGATGCATCATTTTATAGGTGATGAGGCATTTAAGCTGGGACTTTACTATTATTTGAAAAAAAGATAAGTTTTGTTCTGTTGTTAAAAGGTTTTTGTTCGCAAGTTTTGTGCAAATTTAGATAAATATAGCAGATAAAGATATTGCATTTCACGAGTACCTTTCTGAAGTTGGCTGCAACTGAAAACGTGTCATGTTACTATGACATTTGATGTATACTTTATCAACTTAAAATATTCTACGTGAAGGTACGTACAACTCACTTCAGACGAGCACTCGTGAAATAAAACATCTATACAAACATAAAGGATTTTTTACATTTATTTAAAAGTAACTATAAGAGTAGCAAACTGAAATGCTTGTATTTGAAATGGTAAAATTATATAATATCTGCTAAATAAAATTTACATTGCACAATTACCCGCCCATCTCCCGGTCTGTTTATCAATAACAGCACCTCGTAGATATATGAATTAACAAATTTTCGTTCACGATTTAGATAGAACATGGGTTGTTTATAAAACACATTTCTTTACTAGGTTTCGCTTGCCTTCCCCTTGGGGAACGTTTCTTATTTCCTAGATGAAAACTACCTATGCACCTCTAGGTACACTTGGCAATGAACTTTCAAAATTGTTATTTGATGATCGGTCGCGTAGTGATCGGCTGTAAAAATGTAAAAACTCAACAAATAACAAATAAGCATACAGGCTGCCTTTGGGATGTGTATTGTTAGGTACGGAAACAAATAGGCAATATCTGTTACTTTTTTTACACAAAACAGCTCATTCGGCGTTGGTTACCCTTCTGCATTATACTCTGCCTTGAACCAAGGAGTGAACATCACCAACTCGTTGGCTCTCTACCATGTTGGTATTGAAGACGTGATGCAGAGCTGGATCTTAAAACCTGGCTTTCCACTGCTGAGTATCGACATTGATTATGAAACTGGAGAAGTGCAATTAAGTCAGGTTTTAAAGAACATTTGGTTTTGTTGTTGGAGAACTTTTCAGAGTACATTTTATAATAGATGATATCACATAGGACAACTCAAAGTTAACTTTTGAATAAATCCACATTAACTTAAATTATATATCAACGACACTTCATTATAAGTACACCAATGAAATATCTCTTAAATTACGTCGAAACACTGTGTACGATGATCCACAGTAAGTATACAATAAATACAACTACAAATAAAAAAAGCATGACTATTTTTGCCAAAATATCGCGGGTTTTATTAGCAGGAGGATTCTATAGAACTCACACTAGATGAACTGAAATGACAAAATATTAATTTCGATATTGTATGCTTCTCAGAAACGTTTGTAAAAACTGGAAGTGAAAAAAATATTCATCTATCTACTTTTAAATTAACTAAAGTTATTCGAGAAAACATAAAAAACGATGTGGGGTATGTGTACTTAATAAAAACTATTTGGAGGTTAAAGAACTAACATTTATACGAGATTACACCATAGATTATACCTTTGAATGCTGCGGCATAGATTTTGTATCTTTAAAATGTATAATCATTTCTATTTATCGTATTCCTACTTCAAAAAAAGAGATTTTTTTAATGGATAAATTAGAATCACTAATGATATAAAATAAAAAGTTTAGAGAGTGTTAAAAAAACTTAGATATAAAAATGACCATAAAATTATTTTAAATTATTTTAGACTTCAATGTTGATACTTTGAAACCAACAATTCATGCAAATCACTTAACAAGAATAGCTGACAATTTTAATTTTACTTTACATATTACTAAGCCTACACGTCAAAAAGCGTGTATTGACCACATTTTGAGCAACATTCCAAAAGCACAGGTAAGCCTCCATAACCATAGCTTTTCACAGTTATTTCAATTTATTGTACGAACTTTGCTTTCCCGCAATCAAAATAAGACACTCAAATGTGGTTAAAAAATTAACCGGCCTAAAAAAGTCAACAACTACAAAAAGATTTATCCGTTTTTTATGCTACAAACATCCTACCTGTGGAAATAAAAATAATTATCGGAATTACAATAAGTTACTAAAAAAAAGCATTTTACAAGCGCAAAAACTTACAATAAAACAAACGTCTGCTAAGCCAAAAATAAAATAAAAGCCTCATGGGATATAATTAACAATAAAATTGGACATACACAGAACAGAGACACAAAAAATTCCGTCAACAACATGAGTAGACAGATTTAAATCCATGACATAGTTAATTTTTTCAATGAATTTTTTATTAACCTGACGGGTAATAATAATAATCAAAATGACATTTCATTAGTTAAACGTATTGAATCAAATAATTCAAGCATATTCCTTTATCCAATAGACATTTATGAAACTAGAAAATATTTGAATCTTTAAACTCCACTAATGCTACACTAATGCTACTGGACATGACGGAATATCAACAAAAATTATTAAACATGTTGAAGATAAAAAAAGCACCAGTATTATGTTATTTAACTAATCTATCTTTTAGCTGTGATAATTTTCCTAATTATCTTAAAATTTCGAAAGTAATGCCACTGTTTAAGAAAGGCGATAAAAGCGATCCCAGTAACTACAGGCCACTGGCTTTCATATCCATATGGTCAAACATTTTCAAAAAAGCAATGCAATCTAGATTGTTAAATTTTTATGATAAAAATTAGGTAACTTATTAAAAAAGAGCAAAATGGTTTCCAAAAAGGTAAATCCACAACATTAGCGGTATTTAAGTTCCAACAACAGTAATATTTTTTTGACATGAGCAAAGCTTTTGATTGTGTTTCTCATAAGTTGCAACTTCAAAAATGTGAGAGATATGGAATCAGAAGGCTAGTTTACGATTGGAATAAATCTCACCTGAGTAATAGGAGACAGTACCTATATAGAAATCACAAATTTAGATAAACATAAAATAGCTTCGAATTTTCAATCTGAGACAAAAATAAACAACTGCGGGGTACCACAGAGCCTCTACTTTTTTAATTTATATAAATGATCTACCTGATTACATCAAGAATCCATGTATCCTATTTGCTGACGATTTATCTGTAGTAATAATACCTTCCACAAACATAAATAACTACAATGCAAAAATAAATAATACCCTAAAATCTGTAATTGACTGGCTAAAATTTAATATTCTTAAGCCAAACCTCAATAAAACAAAATACATACAATTTATTAATAAAAACAGAAATAAAAAAGACCTTAAAATAAGTCACGAAAGCAAATCGTTGAAAAAAGAAACGGTTGTAACCTACTAAGGACTCATTTTAGACATTAAATGCACATGGGAACAACACCTCACTAAATTATGTAATAAAATAAATTCTTACTCCTTTGCAAAAACTGCAAGCAAAGAAACGGCACTTTAGCTCTATCATGGCAATATCTGCTCCATCATAAGATATGGTATAGTACTATGGGGAAACTGTAGTTATGTAAATAGTGTTCTTCTTGGTCCAAAGACGTGCATTCATGCCATTCAAGACGTGGACAATTTGGTTTCATATAGACCCCTTTTCAAAGAGTTAAAAGTTCTGACGGTGCCTTGTTTATAAATATATGAAAATTACATTTTTCATCATCCGTTTTTTTTTTGGTTCCCCTCCACGGGAAGGGCAGGAGGACATAAAAAATGCTCTGACGCATACTCCGCGCGCGCGATCGGAGTTATGTGGGACTCGTCCCGACGCCTACCAGAACCATACCCACTAAAAAACCCCCTGTCGGCTCGTGCATTTTTGCCACTCAGCCTTCATCTGAGCGACGGCCAATCGGAGAAAGAGGCCGCGCTAGCGGGGCCCTTAAGAGGTCACCCGCTGGAATTTACATAAAAAATTAAAAGTAAATAATACAAAGCATTAAAAATTGAAAAATAAAATTGCATTAATTCGGATTTACGTTAGAATTAGAATTTACGTTAGAATTAGAATTTGCGGCTTTTTTTTTTTTTTTTTTTTTTGCTGCCGAGGCACCCTCACGGGAGGGAGGTGGAAGATGCGTCATGCATACCCGCCCGCAGGTAAATTCCTCTGCGGGGGGGTTATGTGGGACTCACCAGAATGGCACCTACCCACTAAAAACCACCTGTTGGCTGTGGTAAGCGTATACCTTTAGCCTTCATCGGAAGCGACACCCGTCGGGAAGTTGGGCGCGCTGGCGGAGACCCGCTAGCGGGTCTTCCGCCTGTAGTGAAAGTTGCACTGAAGGTGCTCAAAGGGACATGAGTTGGTGGCCGTTCTGGGCAGCCTCCGGTGAAGCCGGGGCTGGGCAGAGGTCGGCCGAAGCATGATTTAGGGATTAATTCATTTAAATGAACCTACAATGAATTGAGAAGGGAACTATGCTCCGCCAGAGCTAGCAAACGCTCTGTCGGAGTACGTGAAGCCCTAAGTTTACGGGCTAAGACTGCGATTTCACTAACATCGACATTTTTAATAGCGTCGCAGACGATACGCATATCGTCTGCTACGGAGGATTGAGGAGTGGGTTTGTATGGGCGAGGAGCCGGGATGGGATTCGATGCGGGACGCTGCCTCCAGTTTTCTGGAGCAGGCTTGGGCTGAGTAGGCTTTGCAGCCGGAGGAACCCGGCTACGCAGCGGCGGAAAGTTTTCTTGAGAAAGGCGCGGGGCCTGTTTGGGAGCCGCCCTTTTGAAATTGGAGCGCATACAACGGGGTGCACGAGGGCAGCCCCTGTAGTTTGCGGTGTGGCCGGACTGGCCACAAAGCACGCAATCGGGAGGAGAGGGAGTTTCAGGAGTGCGATTGCACTCCTTAGTGAAGTGCGGGACCAGGCACTTGACGCACCTGGGCGGTGCGCGGCAGTTGGCTGCCGCGTGCCCGTACAACTGGCACCGATGGCACTGGCCGGGATGACCGCGGCGATGAGGCGCCTCGATTGAGATCCCAGAGAGGCCGCAAATAGAGCTAACCCCTTTCAGGATCTCTCTGGACTTGGGGACGTTGGCGAGAATCACCAAAGCGAGAGGGTGTTGCCTCCCGTACTTGCTGTGCATTTTATGCACCGCGAGTGCCGGGAAGCCTTGGGACTGCAGATCCTCCAGGATGGCCTCGTTCGATAATTCGAACGGGATTCCCCTGAGTACCGCTCTGATCTTACGCTCTTCTGACAGAGCATAAGTGTGATAAGCATATTTCTTATCGGTGAGGAGCTTAGTCAAAGCTCGGAAATCGTCTATCGACGAGACAGTGATTTTAATAGATTCACCCGAGTTTACCGCTCGGGTGTAATGGATTTTGTGCTCATTGCACAGTGTCGAGACCTCAGTCCATTTACCCTTTTCCCGAAGGAAAACGGGTGGTGGGACCTTGGCCTTGACAGAAGTTGGGGCCGGAGCGGGTGTTGAAGACACCGGGGCAGCTGGCGTTGAAGACACCGCAGGGGGTGTATGGACGGGCGTGGAGGGCGCCGGGTCTTGTTTCGAGCGCTTCTTAGAGCGCTTCTTAACAAGGGTGAAAGAGGGAGACTCAGGGCCAGTTGGGGTGGCGTCCGAGGAAGACTCAGTCGCGGGTGCGCGCTTGCGGCGCAGAGGGACGTCTACTTCGCACTCCATGTCACTGGAGGAAGGGGACGCGGGAGGGCCTAAGACCTGAGGGGTCTGGGGAACTGGGGTGGCCTGAGGGGCCATTGTGGACATTATCGTCATGAAATGAGGGATGAGAGAATCTAAGAAACGGAATTTGTCAGCATTTATATGTATGCCTTCAGCACCGGTACTATCAACTAACTTCTTCCTAATCTCATCAGAGCTCAGGGAAGCCATTGCGGAGGGGTTGGGGAGGGACAGTATATGAACCTAACAACGATGACTAACTTCCTAAAACCACCCTACACGCAGTAGGGCGGTTGAGAACGACGCGGATAACTTACTCGACCACGGCACTTGGAGTCCTGGAACAACGAATTCCCGTCGACGAAGCTCACGTTCCACGAAGTACGGTTAACAAGCCACTATTCGCCGTGAAAACGGCGTTAGAAACTTATTAGAAGTACGGTTAACGAGCCACTGTCCGCCGTGAAAACGGCGTTAGAAACTAAATACGGTAAACTATGAAATTTGGGTGCTCAATTAGCGCGGGGGCTATAAGCGCGGGAAGGCGTCTGCGATCGACGTGCGCTCGAGAACGCACGCAGACCGAGACTGAATTTGCGGCCTGAAGGGCCTCGAGATCTTAAGTTAACTGCGTGCGATCGCTCGTGTGCGCGTTTCTCGGTCTAGCGATTTTGTATATCGAATCTAACACAGGAGCAGTATATGAGACTGAATCTCGAACAAGATGATTGGGATAGGATTCGGCGCGTTTGAAGAACGATTCTGAGAGTGTTTTGAGGTGCTGTTGCACTGTAGGTAGTTCAAGATCTCTGTGCAGGTCCGCGTTACGCACGTACCAAGGTGCGTTTGTGGCCCTGCGGCAGAAGAGATTTTGAACTACCTGCAGTTTATACAGGACGGAGGGTTTGGCGTGGGCAAAGACTGGCGAAGCATATGACATGACGGGCCTAACGCAGACCTTATGAAGCGTACGTTTATTTCTAAAAGACATTTTACTTTTTCTTCCTATCATACTATACGGCTTAAGTAAAAACGCGCGATTTTCGTTACTCTATCGACGTGTGGCTTGAAAGAAAGCGTCTGATCTAAGGTGACGCCTAAGTATTTGACAGTGCGCTTCCAGCAGATGGGAATACCTAACATACGAATGTGCAGATCGTTGTGGCGATTACGACGTTTGTGGTCGAATTGAATAGCAGAACTCTTTTCTGGGTTGACATCGATACGCCATTTTTGAAACCAAACACCGAGGGCGTTTACGGCCTTTTGGAGTCTGGTGATGTTATACGGGATCGCTTGACTTTTAGTGTAAAGGGCGGTATCGTCTGCAAAGAGGGCGAGTTCGACGCCTTTCGGCGGGATGGGGATGTCGTTAGTGTACACGGTGTACAGCAGAGGGGCGAGGACTGAGCCTTGCGGGACTCCAGCCTTTATGGGACGAGGCGCGGAGAGCGCGCCTTCATGTTTGAATCGAAAAGTACGGTCTTTAAGAAACGACGCTATTAATCTGACTAGGCGAGCCGGTAAGCCTATTCTATAGAGTTTAAAAACGAGACCGCTGTGCCAGACTTTGTCGAAAGCCTTGGCTACGTCAAAGAGAACCGCGATTGTTTTTTTACGACTGGCGTGGGATAATTCTTTCTTGAGGAGTTGTTGGGATAGTGAGTGGGAGTGATGGGGGATATGACGTCTAAGTCAAGGGAGTTAGTGATGTCGAGGAGAGCGATACCGCTGGTGTTGGTCGATAGGCACGTCCAGTCAGAATGTTTGGAGTTAAAGTCTCCGAACATAATGACTGAATGGCCGAGGGCGAGAATGGCCTCAAAGTCGCTGCGGATTGGTCTGGTACCACATGGTATGTAGACTGAAGCTATGATGATGGTCGGATGACCAGTCATAGCCAATCTACACACAGTGGCTTCCATGTTGAGGAGAGGAGGGGTAGGGAGAGGACAGCAATGGAAGCCTCTTTTGTAATATATAGCGGTGCCACCGTAACCGTTGGAGTTAGGCCTCTCGTTGCGAGTAAACTCGTACTTAGGAATAGCGTATCCCCTGGAGCGGTTTGGAGTAAGCCATGTCTCCTGGAGAAGGAATAAGTCAGGTTCTTTGTTCTGAAGGAACAGTTTAATCTCGGGAAGGTTGGTGCTAAGGCTACGAGCGTTAAAAGATACAAGGGATAAGCCCTTGGGTTTAATACGACTGGACGCGGGATTCGCAGGTCTAGACATTATAATTTACTTATTTACGAATTTATACAAAAATAAAAGAATTTACAACGAATTTAGGAGCGAGTGATGCTCGGCTAACGCGAATAAACGCTCTTGAGGAGAGCGGGCGGCTCGCAGTTTGCGTGCGAGTACGGAAATTTCGTTAATGTCGACGTTTTGGATGACGTCGAACACGGTCTTCATGTCCTCAGCCAACGACGACTGAGGTGAAGATGACAACGCGGGACGCGGCCGTACGGAAGCTACGGGAGCTGGAATAGGTCGGGAAGGTGCAGGCGGGACGGCCGGACGCTGCCTCCAAGACAGAACCGGAGTAGGTGTCGGCTGAACGGGCTTTGCTTCCGGGGGACCCCGGTTGCGCAGCGGCGGGAAGTTAGCGGAATTGAGCAGCGGTGCCGGTTTAGGCGCGACCCTCTTGACGGTGGAGCGCGGAGCGCGCGGGCAACCCCTGTAGTTTGCTGTGTGGCCGGACTGGCCGCACAGCACACAGGCAGGGGGGGAAGTGGATTCGGGAGTGCGAGTGCACTCCTTAGTGATATGAGGAGCCAGGCACTTAACGCACCTGGGGGGAGCTGAACAGTTAGCCGCTGCGTGGCCATATAGCTGGCAGCGGTGGCACTGCCCAGGGTGACCAAGGGGGTTGGGACTCTCAACGGAGATGTTCGAGAGTCCGCAAATTGTGCGAGCCTCTCTGAAAATCTCCTTCAAGTTGGGAGTGTTGGTAAGGATTACAAGAGCTAAGGGAGAACGCCTACCGCGGTTGGAGTGCATCTTGTGCACTGCTTCGGCCGGGAAGCCCTGGGACTTAAGGTCCTCGAGGATTTCTTCGTTCGCAAGCTCGAACGGGACGCCCCGTAGTACTGCGCGGATCTTACGCTCCTCCGGGCGTAGGTATGATAAGCGATTTGTTTAAGAGAAAGTAACCGAGGGAAAAAAACCGAGCGGGGCCGGACGCAGAACGAATCTGAGAGTGGCGTTTGAGTATTGATACGAGAGAAGTCGTGAGACAACAATCGTGACTCGGCAGCCGGGAGCGACCTTCAACACGTCCGAACGGGTCCGGACGCAGATTGGGTCTGTGTCTGAATTTCATCCGTTTTTTTTTTTTTTTGGTTTCCCTCCACGGGAAGGGCAGGAGGACATAAAAAATGCTCTGACGCATACTCCGCGCACGCGAGCGGAGTTATGTGGGACTCGTCCCGACGCCTACCAGAACCATACCCACAAAAAAACCCCCTGTCGGCTCGTGCATTTTTGCCACTCAGCCTTCATCTGAGCGACGGCCAATCGGAGAAAGAGGCCGCGCTAGCGGGGCCCTTAAGGGGTCACCCGCTGGAATTTACATAGCACTGAAGGTGCTCAAAAAAGAAAAGTAAATAAATAAAAAAAGCATTATAAATTGACAAATAAAATTGCATTAATTCGGATTTACGTTAGAAGTAGAATTTACGTTAGAATTAGAATTTGCGGCCTGAAGGGCCTCTAGATCTAAAGTTAACTGCGTGCGTTCGCTCGTGTGCGCGTTTCTCGGTTTAGCGATTTTGTATATCGAATCTAACACAGGAGTAGTATATGAGACTGAATCTCGAACAAGATGATTGGGATGGGATTCGGCGCGTTTGAAGATCGATTCTGAGAGAGTTTTGAGGTGCTGCTGCACTGTAGGTAGTTCAAGATCTCTGTGCAGGTCCGCGTTACGCACGTACCAAGGTGCGTTTGTGGCCCTGCGGCAGAAGAGATTTTGAACTACCTGCAGTTTGTACAGGACGGAGGGTTTGGCGTGGGCAAAGACTGGCGAAGCATATAACATGACGGGTCTAACGCAGACCTTATAAAGCGTACGTTTATTCCTAAAAGACATTTTACTTTTTCTTCCTATCATACTATATAGACGGCTTAAGTAAAAACGCGCGAGTTTCGTTACTCTATCGACGTATGGCTTGAAAGAAAGCGTCTGATCTAAGGTGACGCCTAAGTATTTGATACTGCGCTTCCAGGGGATGGGAATACCTAACATACGAATGTGCGGATCATTGCGGCGATTGCGACGTTTGTGGTCGAATTGAATAGCAGAACTCTTTTCTGGGTTGACATCGATACGCCATTTTTGAAACCAAACACCGAGGGCGTTTACGGCCTTTTGGAGTCTGGTGATGTTATATGGGATCGCTTGACTTTTAGTGTATAGGGCGGTCTGCAAAGAGGGCGAGTTCGACGCCTTTCGGCGGGATGGGGATGTCGTTAGTGTACACGGTGTACAGCAGAGGGGCGAGGACTTAGCCTTGCGGGACTCCAGCCTTTATGGGACGAGGCGCGGAGAGCGCGCCTTCATGTTTGAATCGAAAAGTATGGTCTTTAAGAAACGACGCTATTAATCTGACTAGGCGAGCCGGTAAGCCTATTTTATAGAGTTTAAAAACGAGACCGCTGTGCCAGACTTTGTCGAAAGCCTTGGCTACGTCAAAGAGAACCGCGATTGTTTTTTTACGACGCTGAGAGAATCCTGCGAGTATGTACTCGACGATTCGATGGACTTGCTGAGGGCAGGAGTGCTGAGCACGAAAGCCGAACTGGTGGGGAATAATGAGAGGGTCGCCATCCGTTGGAAACAGATGGTTCCGCATTCGAGAGAGTATGACTCTTTCGAGAAGTTTAGACATTGCCTTGAGGAGGCTGATGGGTCTGTGATTAGCCGGGACGTTCAGAGGTTTACCCGGCTTGGGAATGCCTATGACTGTCGCTTCTTTCCAGGCTTTTGGAAAGTAGCTATGGTCGAAGCAGGCATTGAAGATGATAGCTAACAAGGTAAGCACCTGCTGAGGCAGGTGCTTAAGTGCGTGGTTGGAAATTCCATCCGCACCCGGAGCCTTTTTGGACTTTTGCTTTCTAATGAGAAGCAAGATTTCATCATTAGAGACAGTGACGGGGTCGTCGGTGATAGGGAGAGATTCTCTGTGGAAAACTTCGTCCTCCACCGCCTGGATGTGGGAGGGATCCGCGGGTTGCGTGCTGGGCGAACATGGTGCCGCTATGCTGTCGGCGAAGCATTCGGCTTTCTCTTCGACTTCGAAAGCAATGGTGCTGTCGGGACGAGTGAGAGGAGGAACGTGAGAGGCGGTGTCTACGCGTAAGGCTCGGGCCATACGATAATACGCTTGGTGGGATGGGGAGATATTCTCCATGAGATCGTTAAACTGAGTGTCACGGAGTTCCGCGAGGTGAGACCTAACTTTACGTTGAAGCTGATTCGCAGCTGTTCTGTATGCTGGCGTGGGATATTTCTTTGCTCTCCGGAGAGCCGCATTCTTGGCTTTAATGAGATTGCTAACGGCTAGGGGAAGCGCGGGTTTGCTTTTCTTAGCAGGCCATCAGCGACTATGAAAATAGTCGCTGATGGCTGAGTTAATAGCATCGGTTAGAGAGTTGACTAATGAATCTTTTTTATCCGGGCTATCTAATTGGTCGGGCGAAATCGCGAGCGGAGAGTTAGGGGCCTCTAAGGCTGAAACTAACGTATTTTTAAAGCCTTTCCATTTGGTAAAGGTCTTTGGCGGTGTGACGTTAACGTTGGGCGTACCTAGCACGATGGAGACGGGGCGATGGTTGGAGCCTAGGTCATCGAGCGGTTCGATAGACCTTAGGTCAAGATTGATTCGCTTGATAATTGCAAAGTCGAGGATGTCAAGAGAGTAGATCGGGTTGTTGGGATAGTGAGTGGGAGTGATGGGGGATATGACGTCTAAGTCAAGGGAGTTAGTGATGTCGAGGAGAGCGATACCGCTGGTGTTGGTCGATAGGCACGTCCAGTCAGAATGTTTGGAGTTAAAGTCTCCGAACATAATGACTGAATGGCCGAGGGCGAGAATGGCCTCAAAGTCGCTGCGGATTGGTCTGGTACCACATGGTATGTAGACTGAAGCTATGATGATGGTCGGATGACCAGTCATAGCCAATCTACACACAGTGGCCTCCATGTTGAGGAGAGGAGGGGTAGGGAGAGGACAGCAATGGAAGCCTCTTTTGTAATATATAGCGGTGCCGCCGTAACCGTCGGAGTTGGGCCTATCGTTGCGAGTAAACGCGTACTAAGGAATAGCGTATCCCCAGGAGCAGTTTGGAGTAAGCCAAGTCTCCTGGAGAAGGAATAAGTCAGGTTCCTTGTTCTGAAGGAACAGTTTAATCTCGGGAAGGTTAGTGCTAAGGCTACGAGCGTTAAAAGATACTAGGGATAAGCCCTTGGGTTTAATACGACTGGACGCGGGATTCGCGGGTCTAGACATTAAAATTTATTTCTTTACGAATTTATACAAAAATAAAAGAATTTACAACGAACTTAGGAGCGAGTGATGCTCGGCTAACGCGAATAAACGCTCTTGAGGAGAGCGGGCGGCTCGCAGTTTGCGTGCGAGCACGGAAATTTCGTTAATGTCGACGTTTTGGATGACGTCGAACACGGTCTTCATGTCCTCAGCCAACGACGACTGAGGTGAAGATGACAAAGCGGAACGCGGCCCTACGGAAGCTACGGGAGCTGGGATAGGTTGGGAAGGTGCAGGCGGGACGGCCGGACGCTGCCTCCAAGACAGAGCCTGAGTAGGCGTCGGCTGAACGGGCTTTGCTTCCGGGGGACCCCGGTTGCGCAGCGGCGGGAAGTTCGCAGGAGTGAGCGGCGGCGCCGGTTTAGGCGCGACCCTCTTGGTGGTGGAGCGCGGAGCGCGCGGGCAACCCCTGTAGTTAGCTGTGTGGCCGGACTGGCCGCACAGCACACAGGCAGGGGGGGAAGTGGATTCGGGAGTGCGAGTGCACTCCTTAGTGATGTGAGGATCCAGGCACTTTACGCACCTGGGGGGAGCTGAACAGTTAGCCGCTGCGTGGCCATATAGCTGGCAGCGGTGGCACTGCCCAGGGTGACCGCGGGGGTTGGGACGCTCGACGGAGATGTTCGAGAGTCCGCAGATTGTGCGAGCCTCTTTGAAAATCTCCTTCGAGTTGGGAGTATTTGACAGGATTACTAAAGCTAAGGGAAAACGCCTACCGCGGTTGGAGTGCATCTTGTGCACTGCTGTGACCGGGAAACCCTGAGACTTAAGGTCCTCGAGAATGTCTTCGTTACTGAGTTCGAACGGGACGCCCCGTAGTACTGTGCGGATCTTACGCTCCTCCGGGAGGGCGTAGATGTGATACGCGATTTGATTTAACGAGAGTAACCTGGTAAACGCGCGGAAGTCGTCGACGGTCGCTACTTGAATTTTGATTGTATCGCCAGCGTTGGCGGCTTTTAAGTAATTAATTTTGTGCTCTTTGCACAAGTTTGAAACCGCGGTCCAGCGCGCTTTTTCACGCAGGAAGACGGGCGGAGGGAGCTGAGGTTTCGGCGGGACGGGAGAGCAGCGCGTCGCTGGCTTCGATGGGACCGATGGAGGCGCGGTTACTTCGAGCGATTTTAACGGCGCGTGGGCTGGTGTTGAAGACACCGGGGAGGGCTCGGGTATTGATGATATCGAAGCTTTCTTCGAGCGCTTCTTGGAGCGCTTGGCGACAAGTTGAAACGCGGGCTCAGGAGAGCCGGTTAAGGTGACGGCATCTGACGACGTATCAGACGCGGTTTCGGAGTCGCTCCCGGGAGCGGTACGCTTGCGACGCGACGCGTGAGAGGATGCGACCGATTTGCAGTCCATCTCGGACGAGGCGGGAGATGAGGAAGAGCTGTAGACCTGAGGGGTCTCGACGTTTGAGGCCTGAGGGGCCGGGGTTGAGGCCTGAGGGGCCGGGGTCGAGGCCTGAGGGGCCGGGGTTGAGGCCTGAGGGGCCGGGGACGCGATTGATACCTGCAAGGCCTGCGTTATGATGTCTTTCGGGATGTAGACGCCTACCGCAGCAAGCGCCTGGGTGAACTCGTTAATAACGCTTAGCGGATCCATTAGGGAGGGTTGGGACAGTAATAGTAATAAATAAAAGTATAATAAAAGATGCCTAGTTCCTAAAAACCTAGCAAAATCCTAGCGGCTAACCTCCCTACCAGTGGTAGGGGGGCTGGGGAGGAAAACTTAAAACTAACAGTAGTACGCCGAAGGCCGCTACCTAGAAACCTAAAAAAGGGTACGCAGGTAGAGAGTTGACCGCGTTAGGGTCAACCTTTACCGACAGAAAGGACAAATACACACGAAAACACACAGATATGATAAAAATAAATATGAAAAATAGAAGAAAAATAAATAAAATAGAGAAGAGAAATAAAATAAAAATAAAACGACTGGTTCAGTACAAATTCGTTGTCACCGTTAAGTATCCATTGCACTGAAACCAGACTACTTACGCTGGGCACAACACTGCACTCAGCACAAGCACAACACAACTTAGCACAGCACTTTGAAGACTAAGGGGCTTAGTCACAAAGAAAAATCGCACTTCGATAGCACTCAGACGGAGTAGAAAAACCTTGGAAACCGTAGCACGGAACCAACACGCTAAACTGTGACGTCAGTAGACTGAGCGCCACGGAATATCGGGAAGGGACCGATCAACGGAGAACGGGGTCTTGCACGTCCGCACCGCGTGGCGATCGGAGCGAGAATGTTCGAATTTCATCCGGAACTATTTAATTATTTATATGACGTTCCTAGAACCCACAGTTTTAGGCGGCCAAATAGGTTAGTAATGCCGGCAATACGCACAGCCATGCGAGATAAAGGCTGCCGCTCAGTGGCCGTTAAAATCTACAATAAATTGCCGACAGACAAAAAATGTTAACATTAAAAATATTCAAACGCAGACTTAAGATGTGGCTAAGTGAAAACTGTTTATATAATATGAATGAATATTTTGATATCAAACAAATCTGATTTGTAAATGTGTGATTTGACATTGATTAATTTGAAACTATTGAAATTGACATTGTAATTTAATTTGTTGACATTGTGGCTATTGTAAGAAATTAATTAAATTGTTCCTTTTATTAGACTGGTGACATTTAAATAGGAACATTACAATGTTATAATTTGTATACATTGCATGCTGTCTGACAGTAAAATATGAGCTCCACTTAAAAAGTTATATCTCATGTACCATATTGTATGCAATAAAGGAATTTTGATTTGAATTTTGAAAAATTAGTACCAAAATTCAAAACTTTACTGTGATACATAAGTAGTATTCACATCCCCAGCCTCAGCAAAACTATAAAAGCTGAGTGGATATAATTTTATATAAGGATATCAAACCAATAAAATTGACACGAGATAGTGATTAATCCTGTTCTATACTAATCATTAATAAGAATATACTCATTTACTTTACTCATTAATATGACTATGATAATACTTAATCGTATTTTTATAACAGTCAAATGTAAAGAACCAGTAATTATCGATTATCTGTGAATACAATTTTATGACTGAATATTTTACTTACGTTCATCAGTAGTTGATCTTTAAATGTAATTCAAATATTTGCAAATCACAGGTAAGTTATTTTTCGTAGTAATACAATCTACTAAAAGAAACCAAGCGTGCTCTATATAGAGAGAAAATATTTCACATCTCAATATATCTCATATAGAGAAAATATGAAAATAACAAATGGATAGGATAATTTACTGGAATAGATTTTTGCGAGTTCACAAAATAAAAGATGACTCTAGTGGAATGTTTTCTCAAAAAACTTTTCATCAGAAAAAAAAAACACAAATCTCTCCTTACAGATTTTTAACAACAATAATGCTTGTTTTCAGAAACGATTCTATTTATATTAATTATACAGTTCCAATGAAACCTACGAAATCCCAGTAATCTTTACGACGGAGTTGAATCCAAACTTTAATGACACAAAGCCTGCTTTTGTGATGAGCGGAAAGTCATATAACTTCACAATTGCTAACATCACTAGCTACCATCCTTGGATCCTTTTTAATGTTCAGGAGACAGGTAAATGTGGGAACCCAAATGTGCTCATCGTTATATCTACTGACTACAAACTATCTGACAGTACAAAAATAGTTTAATCTATGCATATGGCGGTATAAAGCGACAAGCTGTCATTTTTAGACCGTGAATTTTAATATTTTTATAATTTCATCCAGCCATATCAATGAAATTCTTTGGAATCAGAAGTGATCGAAAGAAAAGCTATAATAAAAACTCAATAATAAAAATAAATTACGAATGTTAGAACAGCCTTTCAATGGGTATTTACAAAAATAAACTTTTTATTGTATTTATGTTCATGAATATGCTTTTAAAACGGGAAAATCGATATAATAATTTATAAATACTAGACTTGCACTATTTTAAACATGAGGTACCTAAAATCCTAGTGAAAGAGAGCACAAACATGTAAAATTAACACGATCGTCTTAGATATGAACGTTGTAGTTTCATACAGGGTGCTTTTCTTAACGTGTCAAGCCACATGATAGAGACTGCATAGAGACTACCGTACCTCTCTATTGAATCTCAATTCGGTTCAGTTCAGCGATTAATTCTTAACAAATTGAATCATAATTTACAAATACCTCATTGAAACTAGAACCGTTTTCTATGCATCTTAAAAAACTACATAGAAGTGCTTATCGTTAAGATGCGCTCGTTAAACTTGTTTCTTACTGATTCTGTATTATTTTACAACAGGTTATTACAGAGTTGATTACGACCGGCATACGTGGTCAATAATTTCAAGTGCCTTAAAAGGAGTGAAACGGGAGGCAATTCACCATCTAAATCGGGCTAAGGTATACAGTGAAAACACTTTTTTTCTGCTTTTTATGTTACTTCTATTAAGAAAGGGGATTGGTAAATGGTATGTGCAATTTGTCTAGTTTAGTATGGGTGGAATTGTCTAGAAAATGTTGGACATTGCTTTTTGTAGGCTTGAGATCAAATGCTTTTACACTCTTTTATGTCTCATTATTGTGATTTGTGTTCTTTATGAAAAATTTATTAACTATGGATCTTCAAAAAATAAACTCTTAACTTTTTACTTTACTTAAAAGTCAAATAAAGCATGCTTTTAAATGTAGCAATAATTCTGGTTGACTGTAACGTTACAAGTGTCGTATTAGGTGAACCAGCAGCTTATTATTCCAATCTATTAAAAAAATAATGTTTGTGTATTTGTCCGCTTTTTATTCTAAAACTTTCACATGACATTGACATGGACTTCTAAGACCAAACTGCTTCTGCTAATGCTTCTATATAAGTATTGAAAACATAAATTTATTATACACATGTATTTCTTTCGTTTACTACGGTTTAAAGCACGCAACTCAAAAAACATTACTTTATTATTTTTATCTATTTATTCCCTTAACCACTCTTTTGAAGCTCGAAGTTTGCAAGTCATCGACAGTCAATATCCAATTCACCTTGATTGATTACAGGTTATCAACGACCTATTTGTACTTTTCCGCGCGGGGGAACAAAAATTTGAAGTGTTTTATGATATTTTAGAGTTTTTGGAAGACGAAACTGAGTATGCAGTTTGGTATGCGGCTATTCATAGCTTGCAACAACTCAGGCAACTTTATTTTGGATTGGAAACATTACAAGATATTGACGTGAGTTTAATCAACTTTTATACTTTATCACCTGCTCTAAAAGGTTGCTATTTATGAAACCAAACATAATTGCCAACAGAGGCCAATTACTTGTGTTTCATTTTTGTTTGAACTTTTAATATAAGTTCGAAAACACGTAAACTAGAATTTTGGATTTACACATGTATTACTTATACACACGAAAAGGGCCGTTCGCGCAATCTATCAGCTTGGTACAAGGGTACCTAGGTACTTAGAATTAAATTTAAGGAAATAAATATTCTTACTTTCCACTCACAATATATTTTAGAAAATTTTATGTAAGTAAAAAAGAACATAACCATAAAGAAAAAAAGATCTGTTCACAACACAAGAGGAAGAAATATGCTGGCAGCTCATAATAGTAGGCTTCATAAAGTCACTAACTCATTCATGGGTCAATGTATACGCTTTTAAAATAGGGTTCCTGAGGTTTTATAAAAGTTCTTTCTATTGACAAAAGAAACTATAAAGGAGAAGTTGTCTATCCGATTATTTGGATGATAAAAGCCCTTGGGTATAATCCCCTCATTAGCAGGATTTTACTAGTATTTGTAAAAAAAAAATATGTGTAAGTTGAGTTTGTTAGTTGAGTTCTTCGTCCCGATGAATATCTAAAGCGTCATTGTCACTAAAGTATGTATTCTTATGGTAGCGTCGGGTGAAGGATCGCTCACTTCCCCCTAATATGGTTGAGGAGGGCGATGGCTGGATCCCGCGTTAACTCGTGACCGGGTTCCGTTTGAGGGTGTTCGTCGTTTGGATACTTGGCAGAGGGAGACTTGCCGAGTTTTTTTTTGTTCCCCTCCACGGGAAGGGCTGGAGGATAAAAAATGCTTTGAAGCATACACTGGCGCGCGCGATCCAGGTTATGTGGGGCTCGTTCCGACTCCTACCAGAACCACTACCTACTAAAAAACCCCCTGTCGGCTCGTGCATTTTTGCCACTCAGCCTTCAGCTGAGCGATGGCCAATTGGAGAAAGAGGCCGCGCTAGCGGGGCCCAGAAGGGGTCACCTGCTGGGATTTACATAGCACTGAAGGTGCTCAAAGCACTGAATGTGAATACATAGCACTGAAGGTGCTCAAAATGAAAAATAAAAATTGAAATAATTCGAATTTACATTGGAATTAGGAGTTGCGGCCTGAAGGGCTTCGAGATCTAATGTTAATTGCGTGGGTTCGCCAGTGTGCACGTTTCTCGGTCTAGCGACTTTGAATTTCGAATCTAAGACAGGAGCAGTATATGAGACTGAATCTCGAACTAGAGGATTGGGATGGGATTCGGCGCGTTTGAAGAACGATTCTGAGAGTGTTTTGAGGTGCTGTTGCACTGTAGGTAGTTCAAGATCTCTGTGCAGGTCCGCGTTGCGCACATACCAAGGTGCGTCTGTGGCCCTGCGGCAGAAGAGATTTTGAACTACCTGCAGCTCATACAGGACGGAGGGATTGGCGTGGGCAAAGACTGGTGAAGCATATGACATGACGGGTCTAATGCAGACCTTAAAGAGCGTACGTTTATTTCTAAAAGACATTTTACTTTTTCTACCTATCATACTATTTGGGCGGCTTAAGTAGAAACGCGCGAGTTTCGTTACTCTATCGACGTGTGGCTTGAAAGAAAGCGTCTGATCTAAGGTGACGCCTAAGTATTTTATACTGCGCTTCCAGGGGATGGGAGTACCTAACATTCGAATGTGAGGATCGTTGTAGCGATTACGACGTTTGTGGTCGAATTGAATAGCAGAACTCTTTTCCGGGTTGACATCGATACGCCATTTTTGAAACCAAACACCGAGGGCGTTTACGGCCTTTTGGAGTCTGGTTATGTTATACGGGATCCTTTGACCTTTAGTGTAAAAGGCGGTATCGTCTGCAAAGAGGGCGAGTTCGGCGCCCTTCGGCGGGATGGGGATGTCGTTAGTGTACACGGTGTACAGCAGAGGGGCGAGTACTGAGCCTTGCGGGACTCCAGCCTTTATGGGACGAGGCGCGGAGAGCGTGCCTTCATGTTTGAATCGAAACGTACGGTCTTTAAGAAACGACGCGATTAATCTGACTAGGCGAACCGGTAAGCCTATTTTATAGAGTTTAAAAACGAGACCGCTGTGCCAAACTTTGTCGAATGCCTTGGCTACGTCAAAGAGAACCGCGATTGATTTTTTACGATGCGGATAGAATCCTTCGAGAATGTACTCGACGATTCGAAGGACTTGCTGAGGGCAGGAGTGCTTAGCGCGAAAGCCGAACTGGTGGGGAATAATGAGAGGGTCGCCATCCGTTGGAAACAGATGGTTCCGCATTCGAGAGAGTATGACTCTTTCGAGAAGTTTAGACATTGCCTTGAGGAGGCTGATGGGTCTGTGATTAGCCGGGATGTTCAGAGGTTTACCCGGCTCGGGAATGCCTATGACTGTCACTTCTTTCCAGGCTTTTGGAAAGTAGCTATGGTCGAAGTAGGCATTGAAAATGATAGCTAACAAGGTAAGCACCTGTTGAGGCAATACCATGCACACCCGGAGCCTTTTTGGTCTTTAGATTTTTAATGAGAACCGAGATTTCATCATTAGAGACCGTGACGGGGTCGGCGGTGATGGGGAGAGAGTCTCTGCGGAGAACTTCGTCCTCCACCGCTTGGATGTGAGAGGGATTCGCGGGTTGCGTGCTGGGCGAGCATTGAGACGCAACGCTGTCAGCGAAGCATGAGATCGTTCATCTGAGCGTCTCGTAATTCCGCAAGGCAAGACCTGACTTTACGTTGTAACTGATTCGCAGCTAATCTATAGGCGAGCGTGGGATATTTCTTGGCTCTCCGGAGAGCCGCGTTCTTAGCTTTAATAAGATTGCTAACGGCCAAGGGAAGCGTGGGTTTGCCTTGCTTAGCAACCTTTTCGTTGTCACTGATGACTGAGTTGATAGCATCAGTGAGAGAATTTACTAATGAATCTATTTTATCCGGGCTATCTAATTGTTCGGGCGAGATCGCGAGCGGAGAGTTTGGGGCCTCTAAGACTGAAACTAACGTATTTTTAAAGCCTTTCCAGTTGGTAAAGGTCTTACGAGATGTGACGTTATCGTAAGGCGGTCCTAGCACGAGGGAGACGGGGTGGTGGTCAGAGCTTAGGTCATCGAGTGGTTCGATAGACCTAAGATCGAGGTTAATTTGCTTGACAATTACAAAATCGAGTATGTCAGGAGAGTGGTTCGGGTTGTCGGGATAGTGAGTGGGAGTGATGGGAGAGATGACGTCTAGTACGAGTGAGTTAGTGATATTAAAGAGATGGATACCGCTGGTGTTAGTTGATAGGCACGTCCAGTCAGTATATTTGGAGTTAAAGTCTCCGAACAAACTGACGAATGGCCGAGGGCGAGAATGGCCTCAAAGTCGCTGCGGATTGGACTAGTGCCACTAGGTATGTAGACTGAAGCTATGATGACGTACGGATGACCAGTCATACCCAATCTACACACATTCGCTTCCATGTTGAGGAGAGAAGGGGTAGGAAGAGGACAGCAATGGTAGCCTCTTTTGTAATATATAGCAGTGCCGCCGAAACCGTCGGAGTTAGGCCTATCGTTACGGATGAACGCGTACTTGGGAATAGCGAATCCCCTGGTGTGGTTTGCTACCGCTTACTAGCCATGTCTCTTGGAGGAGCAATAAGTCTGGCTCGTCGTTCTGAAGGAACAGTTTGAGCTCAGGAAGGTTAGTACTGAGACTACGAACGTTAAAAGAAACTAGGGATAAGCCCTTGGGTTTGATAAGACCGCACGTGGGATTTACGGGTCTAGACATTATATTTGCGTATTAACGAATTCATATAAAAATAAAATTTATAACGCACTTAGAAGCGAGTGATGCTCGGCTAACGCAAATAAACGCTCTTGAGGAGAGCGGGCAGCTCGCAGTTTGCGTGCGAGTATGGAAATTTCGTTAATATCGACGTTTCGAATGACGTCGAACACGGTCTTCATGTCCTCAGCCAACGACGACTGAGGTGAAAACGACGGAGCGGGACGCGGCCCTACGGGAGCTACGGGAGCTGGGATAGGACGGGAAGGTGCAGGTGGGGCGGCCGGACGCTGCCTCCAAGACAGAGCCGGAGTAGGCGTCGGCTGCTTAGGCTTTGCTACCGGGGGCCCCGGTTGCGCAGCGGCGGGAAGTCAGCGGGAGTGAGCGGCGGCGCCGGTTTAGGCGCAGCCCTCTTAGCTGAATAGCGCGGAGCGCGCGGGCAACCCCTGTAGTTAGCTGTGTGGCCCGGGGTTGACACGCTCCACGGAGATATTCGAAAGTCCGCAGATTGTGCGAGCCTCTCTGAAGATCTCCCTCGAGTTGGGAGTGTTGGTGAGGATAACTAAAGCTAGTGGAAAACGCCTACCGCGGTTTGAGTGCATCTTGTGCACTACTTCCCGAGCTAACAGATGCGGATAAAATAACTTTGTACAGACATAAAGAGACTCTGTAAATTTATTTTGAAAAAAATATACCCGTAAAGTTTCTTGCCAGTTCTTTTTCGCGAAGGCTTTTCCGAACTGGAGGTAGTTATGTTTTATTTGACGTCAATAAAAACAATTTATTGTCAATGTTGAGAAATAAATATTTGAATTTGAATTTGAATATCCGATTTCTTATTTTTTTATATTTTCAGGTGGCACGTAATTTAATGTCCCTTTTTGTATATAATTTTTATATATACAAAAAGTGTATTATTATGTGTATGAAAAATAAATATGACTCTAAAAATATACAATTAAGTCAACATAAGTTTCCACTTGCTTCTTGAAATTATCACATATTTTAACAATATTCATATTTAATTTCAGATTTATATACTTTTTTTATTGCAACCAATCATTAAAAAGTTGGGTTACAATGTTAACGCAGGCGATGACTACAATACTCTAAGAAACCGAATGCAAGTACTGGATATGGCGTGTAGATTAAATCACCAGGGATGCCTAAATAATTCTATTAGTTTGTTTAGAAATCTTCGGGACAATGGAATTGAGTAAGTATGAGTTATATTCAAAACCATTTGTTTTTTTTAAATAAAATTCTGCTGAATGATAAATTAAAAGGTGCGATTACCTTATATAATTTTATTTTTGAAAAAACAAGGGGTCACTTCAGGGACCTGTGCTATTTCAAGCGGCGACTTGACACTAAGGCGGCCGACCACCGTAAGTGCAACCAGCCCTACCACATACTCCAGGTTCGAGTCCTGTCCGGGGCAATAATTTGTGTGATGAACATAGATGTTTGTTCTCGGGTCATGGTTGTTTATATTCACATATTTATGGTTATTCCTAGTTATGTTATGGTAATCCATAAAACAAGTCCTGCTTATTTTGGGGCCATACAGTTAGTGTGTTTGTCTGGGGATTTATTTATTATTGTTATTCACTGAATGTTACACATGATAAATTCTTGAATTAATGAGCCTCTGAATTTTTATTCTTTGAAAACCTTTGTTATAATCATATTTTTTTCATACCCTAGCAATATTTGATGTTCAAGTCACAAACTATTTAATTATTAAAGCAGGGAAACCCCCACAAGCTTTAAGCATAGTTAGATATTAAATAATTTTTAAATCGTACCGTTCAAACAACTCCTTATTCTAAAAAAAAATTAATAAGGAATGCAATATTCTTGTATTTGTTTGTATTGGGCCACCCATGTAGATAAAACGCTCGACGTATAAATAGTTACTTGCGTCTTTCTAATTCACGAAAAACTTTAAAAACCTAGCGGTTTGAAATCTATTTTCATAATGTTTTGCCTAGACCTATTTACTCAAACATTTTAATTCATGTGTATTTGCATAGAAAATATAGCTTTATGTGCACATTTGGGCTGTACAATACACAAAAGTAAATAAATGTAATAAATGAGTGTGGCGACAAATACATTGAATCCCTGGATCAAAAGCTCACTACGAGATGTAAGAAGGTTGTAAAAATGTTTTACCCGTGCAAATAATGAAAGTATATCTACAAAGGCTTTGAAGCATAATGTTTCTTCTTTTTCAGAATATCGCCAAGTCTGCGCCCAGTAACTTATTGTCAAGGCCTGCGTTTCGGCACAGCTTTGGATTACGACTACCTCCGGCACCGAATGTCCACCACAAATGTGGCGAGCGAGGCAAGTGTCATTGCTGGTGCTCTAGCCTGTACATCTGATGAAGAAAAACTGAAAAGGTATTGCCAATTTTTTTATTGTAACAAGAAGATCTGGTTGATAAATTGTCTTTGTCGGAAGGTCTTATAGATTTCCTCACCACTACTTTTGCACAAAGTCCTGTTCCCCTCAAAGTTACGGAATTAAATTTTCGACATTTTCTTTTACACGGTCTGTTTACATTATAAAGATAAGTTTAAAGCAAAATTGTCTCTACAGAAAGCTAGACCTGGGTGTTACTGAGTGAATGCACCAGTCAACCAGAAATTCAATATTTTCTAAACATTAAAGCTGTCTCTAGTATGTACCTAACTGTGAAGTAGTTTTTATCTTACGAAGCGACGTTCGTTAAACTTGTTGTGTCCAAACACGCCACGAATGTGTGCGTGACCAGGCTAATCGGACAATTCCCAGTCTACGCACACATACGGTATATTCCTTGTTTGTACACGTAAAGAGTACCTCGTTACGCTAAGTTAGATAAAACTACTATATATTTCTTACAGTATAAACTTCTGTTTAAAACTTTACAACATAATTCAATCATTTTCAGCTTCATTGTTTCAATGTCGGTGGAAAACGGTCCCATGCGTACCAAAAATACACTAGTACCTATTGTCGGAGTGTTCTCGAACTACAGTAATACACATATAGTCATGGATGTGCTGAAGAATAACTACACTTTATGGAGGACAATGTAAGTGAGAATAAATATTTTCCATTCCATTAAAGGTCTGTGAGTGTCACACCTTCTCGTAAAACTATAAAGCTATTTAAAAATAATTAATTTTGTGATAGAACACTTCAAATGTATGCTTCTTATAACACAATTTTCAAGTGGTTAACACCATAGCCCAGAAATGTATGGAACGGTATCTGCCTCCTTTTCTATATGTGATACAAATTCTATTTCAAAATTACTTACATATTTTTAAGTCGTATTTGGTTGCAAAAGTCAAACTATATCTCTTGTTTGCAGATATTCATCTATAAGCGAGATTTTTGTTTTAGTGGCATTTAATTTACGAACAGAAAAAGATTTTAAAAAAGTGAGTATAATTTTTTGAAATGATCGCAATAACAATTTAACTCAAATATACACATGTTTTAGGTCTAACCTATTAGATTTGCTATCATGAAGTATTTGAAGTATGTTAATATTAAAGTACAATTAATATAAACAAAATGTTCACAATAAAATCACAGGCTGTAATAGTATAATCATAATGATAATTGTTTGTTTGCCTTAAATATTAAATAAATATTTCTAACTGATACACCACATTATCTAGCCCAAATTAAGTTTCACTAAGAACTTGTGTTATGGATACTAGATAACGGATAAATAAACTTAAGAAATATGTAAACACACATGGATATTTTTTTTATATATACATATTAGAAAATAAACTTACATATACATACATACACTTCCATGACTAGAAAGCAAATATGATAAAATATCTGCTCCTACCAGGATTCGAACCCGGGACCTCTGGCATGGAAGGCAAGGCTACTTACCTCCATACCAAACAGGCCAATATTATTAGTAGTATGACAAAATTTGCTATGTTGAAACGTAACTATAGAAAACTACAGTATAACTATGCAAATATCGATGAAATTTTCAAAACAGCAAACGAATTTATTGATTTAGGTATACATTTATTTATTTTAATAAACAAATTATATACATAATGAATGAAAAATTTTAATTAAACTCATTTCAATTCATTTTTTGATTTGTCATGTCATTTTTGTTATTAATAAGGTGAATTTCACTTCGTGGATATTCACTTTATTTGGATATCCATTTCAACCTAGATCAAAGAGCAATCCCATGATTTGGGCGCCTACATTAGTAAATCTCGTACAAGTTTACCAAACAAAGACCACGTATAATGAATGTAGACTCAACTTGAGTGCTGTTTGACATTCAGTCATTTGGGTCAACCCGCCGGCCAATTAGTGGTTTGGCCGGAAATGGGCTAAAGCTTCAGTCGCAGGTACATAAACGCCACAAACAAACTTTTTTGATGGAAATGTGTTTTTTTTAAACAGTTTAAGCTTGTTTATGTACTGCATGAGTATACCTTATTAAGCGTATCTACTTAGGCAGACCCTGTGATAAAAGTTGGGTGATAGTTTTGATTAAAGTAAACTAGTGGAGGATATGATCTTGAAACAAGGATCTCATAAATGATGTCCCTATCACCTGATGCAACTTAATACGACTGTCATTACACGAAAATAAACTAGGCAATATGACTCGACGAGAGTACTAACAAACTTTTTTCCTTCTTGCTAGTGTGCTTTGTTATTGCATACTTTCTTTCAGTTTGATAAATGTTAAGTTTAAAAATTTATTATACTCGAGTTTGTGTGAGTAACAGATTCATCGGTAATGTATAACGTGATACATCTCTATTTTAATTTAATCAAAGGGTAACCTAGTATATGTTGACAACAGTTCGTCGGGTGGTACTACAGTTTTTTTGTACAATGTGTTTCTGTTCTATTTTAAAGTGAAATAACAGTCAGTTAAATCAGGGCAGGATTAAGAGGTCTGGAGGCCCTAGGGCAAAAAAGGAGTGGAGGCCCCAAATTAACTTCCCAATAAAATAAAAAATAAATCAAGTAATGCGAAAAAAACTCAAATTAATAGAATCAACACGTTAATAAACTTTTTATGGAAGGAATATTAAAGTTTGTCGACATATTTGTACATAAGTTATAAGTTATAAGTTTTTACTTTGTAGAAGTGTAAATGGTTACAAAACCTCATTTAAAAAAAACAAAAAAGCTTTGCAAAATCAGTTTTCTGATTAATTTCTATTGTGGGGGCCCCATTCTAGCCCCGCCCCAAAATCCGGCTTAGTTAAATTATTGTAATTGATGATGCGTTGCTAAGAGTATTACTTATTTTAATATTTTATTGTATTTAGGCCATAGTATTGTTCATAAACGATCAATCAATTAACGATCTTTTTTGTTAGTTTGAAGAAATCCTATCATCCTGTTCGGAGTGCAGTTCTGAATCAATCGCAACTATCAACAATTTTCAAGACAGAATTAAGATAGTATCCAAATGGGCCAAGGACCACGAAGAAGACATCTTGAAATCCTTGAGGCATATCAGTGTTGCCAATCTATGAATGTGTCATTTGCTGGAGTTTTAGTGAGTTGGTTAGGCCCTACAAACATTTAAGCATTATCTTTTCTCATTTTTGTACATGTCTTTAGATACTAAGATATACTGCAATTTTTAATTAAGGTCACTTTACATAGATTTGTTATGTGTTTTTAAGTTTTGTTTTTGTATAAAGTAAGCTTTGTTAATAATAACTATTCGAAGAGACTATCTCCACTAACTGATACTGTAAGTAAATATTGAAACAATACGTTTTATTTATATTCTATTCTATATTCTATTGATAATACTATGAAACATATATATATATATATATATATATATATATATATATATATATATAATTTAAATAAGCATTAATAAAAAGCATGAAATCAAAAGACGTTTTAGCATTTATTTCCCTATAAAATATAAAGTAGCTAGCAAACAATAAGTGGACTATATAAAAAAATTATAAACCTACGTTCCGTAAATATAGATACTTACTAAACAGAAAATAATTTCTGTTACATTTTTTACTACCTGCACTTCTAGGGGTAAATGGTAACCTAAGTATTAATCAATCCAGGGCTTTAAGTCATACCAATTGCACACATAAAAACATCAGTTATCAAGAATAGGAAAATAGCCTTAAATAACTTTAAGTAAAAGTAGTAAGATTTTGAATCTCAAAATCGCTTGCGATGATTTATTCGAAAAACAAACCACTCTTGCATTGTGCCTTGAGGCGCATCACTTACAATGCATAAAATTCCGTTACAATTTAAAATGTTAACGCATTCTGTACAAATTTGTGGGTGGGAAGATTATTATCAAACAATGGTAGCTAAGTGCGTTGGTCGCCTACGCAATTTTTTAGAAAAAGTTATTATCGAAAGTAGTTAAATGTAGTACAGCCTTATGCGTAGGAGACGAGTTGTGCTGTGTGGCCCAAACTAAGAAGAGCTTATGTTATGGATGACCATACGGCGAACATGGCAATCGTCGGAGTGTAATCGACAGGCAACATCTTCGTCTTCATTTACACTTCCTGTCAGGTGAGATGAAAGTGAAAAGTCCGCCAATTAACATAAAACAATGAAAAGTAAACTGACACTATTCGTGAATTTCAATTTTATAACGATCAATTTACTCTCATGACATGAAACAGGACGTTAAAGCTGTTTGTATTAAAGTGTTTACCTATTTGTTATAAAATTTGCTATGCACAGTCCTATACAACATTTATTTCCGTTATTGATTTATGTATTCTTCAAATATTTCACACAGTTTTGCTTAGCAAACATTTTAGTCAAACCTAAAATATCTAAGTTGGTTGTAAACGGTAATGGAACGATTCTTCACACTTTTTTTTACAACTGAAAGCCTCAAAAAGTTATCATTCCGGTACATGACTCAACAAATTATTTACTCAATATTTTCCCAACTTTTTCAAAAATATGGAACTTGGTCCTCTAACGAGTGACACACGATTACAACAAAAACTGTACTCATACAGGCGCAATATTTCGCACTTAAAATGCTCAGCAATAATCTGCAGCCCCTAGCGCAATATTGTTCAATACGATCAAACAGAGACATCCTTGAATTAGTCGCGCTATGTTATATGCTATATGTTAACCTAATAATTGGAGTATACGTCTTCTTGTTCGACATTACCCTACTACGCTAACACTCTAAAATGAGTCGGACTATACGATTTTGCTTCTCACAGAAGGCCCACTAGCCACGCATAGACGCAAACCTATTCCCGCGCCAAGCGGACGCGTTCCAAGTTTGATTTTGGCGCCAAATTCAAACGTCAAAATGATTATCCACGCGAGTGTTTTACTTTTTTTATTGACATTTTCAAAAGCCAACGTTATTAATCTTGAAAAGTGCCTGAATTATACAGTGTATCCCGTACAATACGATTTGAAAATTACTCCATATGTCTCTAATAATAGGATTATTTACAACTGTGATTTAGATATTACGATAATTGTCAACGCCCCAAATGTACAAGTTATTGAGTTAGATGCCAAAGATTTATCGATATCCTCTGTTGAAGTGACTGATGGGAGAACTAATTTCATAAACACGTATAGACCATATGAGTTTCATGAAGGAAGTGGGAAACTTTTTATTTATTTAAATCGGGCTTTAGACCAATACAGTGCTTACAAAACCTTATATCATATAAAAATATGCTTTGTAAAATACATGAAAAATGATAATACCTCTGGCGTATACTTTGTTGGATACGATGAAGGATTGACGGATAGATCGCAAAAGTAAGTGTTTTAATTTTAAAGGAGTTTTAATACAATTTTCCATCATGTAAAATTTTAGATTTTTTACGCGCTGGATTTTTCATTGTGATAATTTTTTAAGTTGAATTTGACTATAAAATCTGAAATAACTGTGTCAAAATCAATGAAAATTTGTGATAAATATCAGAAAATTTGATATTATTATCTTTTAATAACTGGCCACACTAACCGCTTGAATACCGTTCTTTTATTTTGTTTATGATAGATTTATAATATATAGAACCATGATTCATTATTTAAGCATTTAAAAACATTGATATTCACTGTTGTTATAAAAAAAATATAAAAAATCCTTTCCTTTATGCTCCTTATGACGGACATTTAACACTGAACTTATTTTTAATTCCACAAAAATACTACAACGGTAAATATCTTTAAATTATTTTAAATTAGTTGAATATATATTTTTTTAATTAAAATCAAAATTAATCGTCAAACCATAAATAGTGACAAAAAAATTACTTGTATGTTTTGTTTTGTTTTGTTTTTATTTTAATTGAAAAAGGATTAGACGTTTGTCTTCTATCTCACCTGATGGAAAGTGATGATGAAGGTGTTACCCGTCTATCCACGAGATACCTATTCACTCGACGCTTGAAAGAACTAGGACTATAGTTTTCTGGAAAAACAGACGCAGGCAGTTCATTCCACACCTTCGCGACCCGCACCAATAAGGTACTATCGAAGTGTTTGGTTCGACTTTGTTTAAAGCGAATTTTAATCATGATACACATGCAAGTTACAAACCATATTAACAAACATTAATAAGTGTATAGTAAAATAAACTAGTTAAACCTTTTTTTTCAAATTTGTACTATCAAATTAATAATACGCAAGCTGCGCATACCAATATAAGTAAACATTTAGTGTTGAAGGAAGTGAGAACACCATAACAAATAACATCTATATTTATGAAAATCACCAATGATTTGCAAATTAACACACATGACTGAAATAACTGTCTCTACAAGGTTCGAATCTGGTATCAATCTCATACAAAATCGGTTGTAGCTCAGCCGTCACCCGTGGAACAGGCTAAAATAATAACTATTTTTGCTGTCTACATAAATGTCACAGGCGGATGGAACAATTAAACATTTTAGTAAACAGTGAGTCGTTTCGCTAAACAATTGTGCTTTTTTATACTGTTTAATTTTGCCCCACCTCGCCATGCACTAAATTTTAATTAAAGGATTAAAACAAAACTGTAAGCAATTAAGGTTCAGATCACAGACAGATGGCTTACAATCAACTATTCTACGATTCGCTATACGATTATATATTATAAAAATGAGTTATTTAGTTAAACGGCTGATTTGAGCCGCCTGCGACGACCTATGTGCATCATATTAATGACAGAACATTTCTACAACCTTGACCTTACTCAGATACACTCGATAGTCATATTTGTTATTAATTTGTACTTTTATAAACACAAAAGTTAATGTAGAACATAAAACTTAACCTATAGTTTCATTTAAAATAGCTCATTGTTTCTGCAAGTTAAGTTTACAACACAAGTTCTGCGCTATAAAACGAAATAATTTATTTACAAAGTTTTGGGCATAATCCAAAGGTACACGTGATTTCATCCTGAACAGTTTTGTCAGAATGACTATGAAGAATCCGAATCATCTTTTGCTGATAAATAAGAAATAGAGCGCATTACATATTTACTGCTCTTGGCAGTTAATTACAATTGATTATTACTTACGCGCTGTGTAGCTCCAAAATCCGTGTGAAATTTTTGAATAGTTTATAATCTACTACGACAATTTAAACAAATGTAATAATGATATATATATAAGTAGATACTAAATGGCTTTTTTAATCAAAATAAACTAGCAGCTTCCAGATTCTACAATTAAAATCTGACGGAGTATTTTAGATATGTGATACATATTTTTTTATACGAGTACATTACACTTATTTTTGATCTCACTATTGTAAAAGTGATTTTAATTTTACATCTTATTTAAGTTTCAAACTGTTAAAATTTTTATTTATAATTATTAAAAAGCAAATAAATGAGCCAGTGTATTAAATTCAAGCACAATTAGAATTTAAATCGACGTTTATCTATGTACCAGCTATCAAAACAGTTTTTGTACGTAAAAATGGGTACAACGTTGTTTCCGTGCAAGATTTTTTGAAATTTCTTTTTAGAAATATTCAAATTAGCTGAAGTATTACTACTTGATCAATGAAGATTCAGCAGTAAAAAGGTACAGATTAGTAACATTCATAAAAAGTAATTATTAAATATCTTTATGAATATTTTGTACAAGTACATTAAAAATTTAAAAGTTTGTAAGATTACAAATTTAACGAATAAAACACAATTATCCTTCCTTGAAAAATTTCAGAGAATACTAATAGCAATTTCGCTATTTTCGTTCGCATGAGTATTCTCATTATGTAAACTAAATTCGAAGACAAATAAACATCGTTCAGATATTTCATTTCACGACTAATCTTTTGAAGTTATTAGTGACTGATGACATGTCCTAGTAGTTTGACATTTCATATAAAAATACATTAAAACATTCTACGCGAATGCGCTTGCAACTCAGCTCAGACACTCAGTCGTGAGATAAAATATAAACAAACAAAGCTAAACATTTAGGCTGCGTGGCCACTAAATCAGTGCGAGGAAGTTCAGCGGTGTCTTGGAAAGAAATCGTCCAACTTAATTACTTAACTTTACCAATCAAACAGGAAAGAACAGCCAGTGCAATTACTGGAAAAAGTCGATTTCAACTGAAGCCTTAGGTTGGCAACGCATGTGTCCGATACAATAATCACAAGCAATATTTAAAATAAATACACCTACGATTAACAATGTCTATAGGGGTGGATGCCACTTACTATCAGGTAGATCGCTTGCACGTTTGCCAATTATGAAACTTGTAAAAAAAAATTTCTTGCAAACCACCGCGCAAAGCTTTGTTGCATATACAGCCAAACACTAGCTTTTACCAGTGACTGCGTTCAAGTGGATATCCACTCTTTTTAAGACCTAGGATAAGAAGTTGTCTTAGGTTTATCCAGGCTAGGCATCTTAGTTTTAAATCTTACCTAAATCTACTAATTATTATCATTATTATTATTAACTTATCCGTTCGAACCTGAAGAAAATATACATATAAAAATATAATTTTAATATTAAATTGCAATTCTCAATAATAACACAGGAAGTTAATGATAAAAGAAGCGAATAGTAAAATGACTTATAAGGTTGTGGACTACCTTGACACCCACGTGGTTACCATACCTTGTCATGAGAATTGGATATTACGTGTGGGTTTGCTTAACTTGAACTTGAAATACTTAACTAGACGAACGTAAAATGGACGACTTTAAAGTAGAGCGTGTTAGCTATTGTTGAATCATCTAATCTTAGGCTGGTATTTGTGAATGCAAATTATACTTCAGTTTCAGTTATTTTTAGACATGTTTAGTGCAATGCACATAGGCAGGTCCAATTTGCAATTTGAAATATTGTATCTTATATCATAAATATGTGAGTAATTTGTAATAAGCAAAGTGATAAGGAAGATAAATGTGGTGATCATACATAGTTATTCTTTATTCTTTAAATACTCTTTTCATTAAAAAAAACTTAAGTAGATTTGTTTAGGACTCTTCTTATCCTGGTCCTTCAAATATTCTATATTGATAGTAAAGTAATTCATTAATTATTATTTGTAATGCCGCTTTAAATAACGTAATTGGTGCAATCAATTTAATCACAAATAATTGTTGGTTGAAATCTTAATAAATACTACCTTTAGTATACTGCTTAGTAAAACTTTAATAATGCTATGTTGCTTTTTTAATATGGTAAATTTGTAGGTAGTTATTTAATAAATTGGAACTCTTTTTGATTTCATAGAAAATATTTTTTTGAATTATAACTAAATTATTATAAATTCCACTGATTAGGTTAAATCTACTTAATCAGCTTACTTTACTTTATTCACTTAGTTTATAACCGAACTGCTTTAATAACGCTCGTAAAGTAAAAAAAAATTCAATTTGCATCAAATGAAGTCTAGTCCTACACAAACTAATAAAATAAGTTTAATTAAGTTGGGCCATCGCCTAGCTTGACGGCTCTATACCTCGATACTTCGGCTCGATACCTTGATCCCATTGTCTCGGATTGTTAGTCATGACAAATGACCCCATAAATATTGGAAGTACCTTCTTGGGACCGCCATTTTTAAATGTCTGCATATACTAATATTAATTTGATGTTAAGATATGTGTTTGTGCTTTTGGTTATTCGGTAGAATAAAATCCATGTAATAATTAGAATTTGTATTTATTTCATTTTAAATATGTGGGGCGATTATTTGTGCACTTGGGATTATATGGGCATTTGGCATATGCCAGAGCCTATGCCTTTTGTACCTACAATAACATAATATAATATAAATAACAAGCATTGGACTACAAAGTTATTTTACGTAGACTGTACCTTCTAGAGCATCTAGTAGAAAAAAAAATATATTTAGTTCATATTAGGAAAATATTATTATGATATTAATTTACTGAACTCATTACAAGTTTCTGTTATGTTTATTTCTATTTGTTACTAAACTATTAGTAATTCCTGCTCCTATGATCTTAATAAAATGTTCTATTTGTTTTAAAGAGCGAGCACATCATATTAAAAACAGATTCTTTTTCAGGAACGTTGTAGTCACTCGTCCATCCCATAACAAGGCAAAATACATATTCCCTTGCTTCAACAATCTCCGGTTCGAATCAGTTTACAAGTTCAAAATGCAGATTTCTAATGAAACTATGTCATCTATGGATAACTATTTGGTTGTGGCCAACGAGCAGCGGAGATACACGTAAGTAACTTAACATGTGTTTAATGGTCAAATGATAAAATTTTGACTGGTAAGAATGTTATTCAATCAACAAAAGAAAAGCTATGTAAAGTACAATAACTGCTGAAAATATGTATAACGCGTAAACTGATGACTGAACTGAAAGATGCGTAGCAAAGCGACAAACATTATGTAAGATATGTTATAATAATAAATAATAATATTTTTTTTGAGGCGTCTAACAACTTAAAGGGATTATTTGCAACTAAAAAACAAACTTGTTAGCTATAAAATATTCTGGAAATAATTATACATATAACGAGTTTCAAACCCAAATTACGGCTGTTACTTTAAGGTAGTGAACATATTAAACTAGTCTATAAAAATCATATGCTAGGTAGTATTATTAAGGATATGGCGACTAATAATAATAGTGACTAACATTGTTTAATAAGAACTGTTGGCTTCCATCTAAAAACACACTTTCAAGCTCTGATTGGTGGGTAGCTGTAAATATTATAATACGTACAAAAAATAAGCATCACAACTTATTTTTTTAAAGTTTTTGAATAATAATAATAATTTAATAAATACGGGCAATAACCTTTACATTTAAGAAAATTAGCTTAAAGCACATGCAATTGTGCTTAATTCTTTACCACCCGTCGAAGCGCCATTATGAAAATTGAAGATTACTCTTAGTGAGATAAAATGTTCCGCCTTTGTAAAAAAAATTAAAGGTCAAGAAATTAAACTATAGACAGACAATATTTTTTGTTGCTGCATTTAAAGCTATTTGAATGAGCACAATATTTATTTTATATGATCTTGTTGAGTTTTCATTTCTATAATATCAATTATATTGTGTAATTTAGGAATGCCCATTTTTTACTTTTTTCCGCGGTCGCGTTTCTGCTGAACGATAAATTCCGTTAGCAAAACAAAAACACGATGCTAGAATTTGAAAACAAAGCTTATAAGTGAATATTCAGCTCCTATTTTTACTTTATACTCTTCTCCGCAGTAGTTGCCAGCATCTTTGGTACCCACTCAAATAAAATAAAAAATACCTAATTCAGATTAATTTGCCGCCGCGTTCAAAACGTGCCATAATAAAATCTCCAGGCAAACACGCCGACTGTATGGCCCCAAAGTAAGCAGAGCTTGTGTGATGGATACCACATAGCATTTTTGTTTCCCCAGAATACCATGTAATATGTATAGTAATTGGTAGATAGAGTACATGTCAAAAATATATACTATCAAAAGTATTGTTTCGATAAAGCAGTATTATGTGTAGTGATATAAATCTGATAGTGTATAAATTGTATGTAAATAAAATGTGATTAAAATGGCACGATATTCACGAGTTACGCCAAATAGTTGTTACAGAAAATGTACTTCAAAGTTATTTTATACAGCGCATAATAATGAGTTTTCTTTGTTTCAACCAATCATATTGTGTATATAAGGTAATCTGACATAATTTTAATTTGTCATTGTTTTATGTATAATATGTAATCATTGCTTGCTACATCTCTAAAAAAGTATCAGTCACATTGATAAGATTATTGCAGTTTTATTTTTCTTACTTCTGTACTATTATAATAAAGTATAAAAATACAAAGAATGTAATACAAGGCAATTGATTCCATAAAAAACAACATTAAAATGTACCATACATACATGCCAGCAAATCTCTAATATGTAAAGAAAATAAAATTATGTTCAGACACGAAAGCTTTACACATACCATATAATCCCAGTGTCCTTTGGAATGCACACTAGGATTATAAGGCTTGACATTTTTCCGGCGTATAACAAGATGTTTCAGTACATTGTGGTCGCACGCACCATTTAAAACAGTAAAATTATTACTAAGCATAATACGATTTGACATCTAAAAGATTATTTCAAGCAGAAGACGTCATGACAACGCGTGGCCTACATCCTTGGCATTTGTACCGTTTTTGTGGCTTTTTATTAAACTATAAATCCTTTATAATGTCCAATATACAATACAATAAATCCAATAAATAATGTAATAAATCCAAAACCATGTTAGGTAACTATTATATACATAACAAGACTTTTACAATTTTATAAATTTGAAACTTTTGCAAGTGAAAAAAATTTGGAATGTACTATGTCACCATAATGTATAAATTATTTTCGAATTTCAACATCACGCCAAACTCGGTTTTATGTGTGATTGAGCTATTTGTTATGTTATCCATCGGACCTGCCTAATACGGTTGAGTTTAAATTCAACATGGCGGCCAACTCCATATTTAAATAGGGTCGTTGAAAACTTAAAGTTTTGATTGATATCAATCATGCTATTCAAAGTCAAGTTCGTTTATGATGCATTACGAAGTTACCTTACGGTCGTGAAATATCTACTCCGCAGTTACTAGTTGTCGAGCAACATTAAGCAACCTTTGACAAACATTATTAAACTTTAGCAATCACTTGTTTTAACCTATTTTTTCAATGTCGCTCGTAGTATCCCTAGATGAATCATCATCCCGCCACCACATGTTGACTTGTCAAACCTAAGCAACGTTAATTAACGCGGTAATGCACACGTCAACTGTGTCTAGGGATCAAGTTCGTTTTAGAGTATTTCTGTAAATTAAGTTATTATACTGACTTTTTTGGATCGCCGTTGATTCTATTTAGTGAAATTCATTATTTAAATAAATATATTTTTTTAATTTTGATTAAATTTCTACGAAACTGTGTCATGACTTGTTCACCAACTCATAACAATTTCTGCACCGGAAGTGTAAAGAATTACAGGGATATGGAGTACCGACGTCATTTAACCCGAGAAGAGATGATGAGGGCCATTGGAAGTTATTAATAGTAATAATAATACAAAAAAATTATTGAAAAAGGATTAGACGTTTGGTTTCTATCTCACCTGATGGAAAGGGACGATGAAGACGAAGGTGTTACACGTCTATCCACAAGATACCTATTTACTCGAAGCTTGAAAGAACTGGGACTATAGTTTTCTGGAAAAACAGACGCAGGCAGTTCATTCCACACCTTGGCGACCCGCACTAAAAAGGAATTATCGAAGCGTTTGGTTCGACTTTTTGGGATGTCTACTATAAAGGGATGGAAGGTCTGTCTGCGTCTATTAGTCAGATGTAAGAAGGGTGAAGGTTCAACCTGATTTAAAAAAAGCATTTGCACACTCTCCAAAATGTAATCTGTAGAAGACTGCTAAACAGGCAACTTTCCGACGATGGTCGAGGCTTTGCAGTTTTTTGGTGGTGAGGTCAAAGTTGTTAATAATTTTTCAGACTTTTTGGTCAACTGCGTCCATCGCTTCTAGTTGGTACTTTGCAGAACCATCCCAAAGGTGGCTACAGTACTCCATACAAGATCGAACTTGAGCTGTGTACATATTAAGTAGCCGTTCAGGGCTGAAGTACTGTCGGAGAACAGATCCGTGAGGTACCCCGGTATTAATTGCCATTATGTCAGAAGAGCAGCCGTCTAAGACTACTCAAATTGACCGTTCCCTCAGAAAATCAGATTTCCAGTCGCAGAGCTTATTAGGTATTCCGTACGCTAGAAGCTTACTCAAAAGACCATCATGCCAGACTTTATCAAAGGCCTTGGAAATGTCTAAGGATACAGCTATAGCTTCACCGTGACTTTCCAAGAACTCCTTATAAGTGAGTGGCATACAAAAGAAGATCTCCAGTCGAGCGTCCACTGCGAAAACCATATTGGTTATCACTAACGAGCTCGTTGGACTCAAGGTGTGCCAGGAGACGATTGTTCAATGCACGCTCCATAACTTTGCAAAGTATGGAGGTGATTGCAATTGGTCGGTAATTGTTTGGATCTGCACGGCTTCCCTTCTTTGGTACTGGTTGCACGTTAGCTGGCTTCCAGAATTTAGGGACCTTTCCGGATTCCAAAAAGAGTCGATACATGTGCTGAATTTTAGTTAGAATGAGAGACAATTCGGCTGCGCAATGTTTTAGCACAACTGCAGGTATGCCATGCGGGCCGCTGGCCTTATTCACGTCTAAAGCAAGCATTTAAGAACCTCCTTTTGGCAAATATGAACAGTACCTACCCATTTTAGGTCCGAACTGAGGTAACTGGGGTGGGACTTTAACTTGACTATTTAGACGTGAACCATCTGCAAAATGATTAGCAAGGGTCTGATTTCTTTTTTGCGGTGTGGGCTGGTGAACCGTCAGGCTTCCTCAGAGGTGGCAGCGATAGGCGTAAGAAATTCGACTCAACCGACTTGGCCAGAGATCAGAAAGCTTTGCTTCCTGAAGGGTATGACGCTATCTTGTCTCCGATATGGCCAATGTGGTCAAAGCAAGCTTTTCTGATCACCTTTTTGCAAGACTTGGCGGCAGCATTGTATCTTTTCTTCAGTTCATGCAAAAACGGTTTTGCTTCTGTAAGCACCAGCACAGGCTTTGTACGCTTCTTGCTTAAGCTTTTCAGCTGTAAGACAAGCAGAAGTAAACCATGGGCGACCTTTGGTTTCAAGGAATAGGTCAGCGTAAGGGATGAAATACTCCATTGCTTGGCCTATCACACTTGATACAGCATCTGCGCAGTACGATGGATTGGTTGATGTAAAACAGTCTGCCACCAAGGATAAAACGTGAAAAAATGCCGCATATTGTCCCAATCTGCTGACGTGTATTGCCATACTTGCCTAGCGCCTTTTGGGCGGGTGTCAGGCAGCGAGTACTGCAATACAGATTTCGCCACGCAGTGGTCGGATGTCCCTTAAGGTGCAATTACGGACACCAAGTACCTGTCAGGATCAGTTGTAAGCAGAAGGTCCAAGCAATATGCAGTGCGGCCAGCAAAGTCGGGGATGCGCGTGGGCTCGTGCACATGACAAGCTGTGAGAGGCCTTGAGTCACGGAAAACTTAAAAGCCTCTCTTCCAGTGTGGTCAGTGTCCTGATACGAGATAGCCATTGTCCATGATGAGTGTTAATATCCCCCAGGAACACCAACCGCGCTGAAGGAAAACGTTGCCGAACCGTATCTGCTGCATCACTGAGATGTTCCATGGGCCAAGTTGTCTCCCGATCTCCGCTGTGTGACCGGTATATACTAGCGTAGACCAATTGGTCAAGGCCGGTATCAATGTGAACCAACATGACAGAAAAGTCCTGATCTTTCAAGTAACGGAGACGCTGACAACAGATCTCGTAACTGACATAAATGCGCACCTCGGCGTTTTGGCTGAAATTGGACTTCAGTATGTACCCTGGGTAACAAAAGTATGCCTGAGTCTGACGGATTTCAGGTCTGCGTCTCCGTTAGGAAGAGTGGGTGAGGCCTCTCTGTCTCAAGATGGCGGTGGATATCGTTGAGATTTGAGTGCATTCCTTTGTTGTTGCAGAAGTGCACTTTAAGAGAGAGGAAATGCAACCACTGTAAAACCTTATTCTTCTTATGCAAATGGATCCAAGCAATTCGCAACAAACAACGCACCGATGTGGAGCTCGCCTGAACCCCCCCGGGCATTGTCATTGGGTCCTCTCTAACCAGTCGCCAGCTGGCACGATGAAGCTTTTTCACGAGGTGGCTAGCCATGTCGATAGCACACTACTTGGGCCCCCTACTACCTGGGGGCTTACCTGCGGTCGGCCAGCGGTGCACCGTTGCTTCAGATCCCGCTACCCTCCAAAACGAGCAATCCGGCGAGCAAATATATTAGGAGCTGAAGACAGTTCTCTGATATAACACGATTACACAGACCTACTCTCCTCGATGGCAACACTAAACATCATGGCAGAACGCGACCATGTCACTTGACGGCATGGCTTTGTTTAGTGGCCACGGCCGAAGCCTACCACCAGAAAAAAAATCCCCAGACAATGTTGAGCAGACAGCGAACTGGAGGTAACCCAGAATCCCAGAGGCCGACATACAAATATAATAACAAAAAACCATGACCCAAGATCAAACATTCATTTGTGTTCATCAGACAAATGAATTCCCCAACCAAAAGTCGAACCTGCTCCCTCCAGCATATGAAGCAGACTACTATCCACTACGCCACTCGGCTGTCAGTCTGATTCTGGTTTGAAACCAATGTTGAAATTATTGGAAAGTATTAAGACTGAACTTTTTGTTCACTGGAAATTTAACAAGCGTTTCCATCCATTTCACCTGATGCAAAGTAGCTATGAATATGATGTTTTTTTCACGCAACCCTAAAGGTTACCTACCATATACATAGCTTAAGATTTTTTAATACTTTAAAGCAAGATGAAAAATAAATGCTCATTGGATTTGAAGATAGTACGTTTTTATTTTGATCACCTTTATTATATTTTATATTTTAATTATTTTGTTTTATTATATAATTAAAATTTTCGAAAGAGCTTTTATAAACATTCATACGACAACTTTGTATTACATTTTCATAGTGCTGCGTGCTGTGTAAAGAACTTACAAATTTTAACAAAATAGATATTAGCAACATGTTACGAATCAGAGAAAAAAATAATTAGTTTAGTATTTCATAAAATAAATAAAGCTCAAGAACCCTATGTCTCAAGTTTTTGCCTGCCAATTGCCAGTTAAAAGTCGGCTTTTTTCCGTTTCCTCCGTCAATTCACTTTTTAACTCTCCCTTCTCTATGAACCAGGTTAGTGATAAATAAACAAAGATACTATATCGTTAGCAAAGTTACCCGCATAGACTATCACCGGCTCGACATCATTACTATTTTCTCAGCTCAGTAAAAAATTAATAAAAATTTCTATATTTACTTTCTTACGAACAAACTGAAATTTGGTAAGTTAAGTACTGATATGTAATGTCGTCAATTATTTTACCTATATTGATTTTATTTAATTTTCCTGTTCTTCTACCAAACAAAAACAACCTCACACACTCAAATTATATTTTTTTATTTATTTTAAATAGATATCAATTTTCCTATAATATTAATGTTCCATTTTATAATGTTTTATAATATTTTGTCTTACTTTTATAAAATTAAACATTGTACATTAAATGAGTGAACGTTAATGTCTGTGACACAGTCGCCTTTTTTAACTTAACTAGACTATTTGGAATATAAATGATTGTATCAGATATCCAGAAGTCCAAAATATATTTATATCTTGTTCAGACCACAACAATAAACCACAACAATGGACACCACCCAGTTTCTCTAGTTAGGTTAACTGTGACTAGTTTGTATGCAAACGAAGGCCACGGAAATCGCGTTTTACGACAAAGATGAGCCATATATTTAGTTTTATTTCACAATTTATTTTACAATTTATGTACACACAGTAGTTAAAGAAAGTTAAACACAGTGATTTAAAGTAAGTACAAAGGTACAGCTTATTTCTATAGAAATTTCTTACAGCAGACCTATGAGTGGAGAGTTTAATATAAATGCAATAATAGTGTGTTCTCTTAGGGTATAATTACTTTAATGGGTTACATAAATAAATATAATTCAAAAAAAAAAAAAAAAATATATATATATATATATATATAATCCTACAAAAGTATTAAATATATCCAGTTATAAACAGACATAATTCTATACATATATCCTATTATAAATATACATAAAAATATACCTACATAAACAATAAAATAAAAATATAATAATATAATTCTATATATAATTCTCTGCATAGCGTATACGGAGAATGAACAAAAGAAAAAGGAGGGGCAGATAGATTATGAAGGATGTTGAACAGGAGACAAAGGATTCTGCTGTTTCTGCGGCAGCGAATCGGAAGCCAACGGAGTCGCTTTCGATAGCTAGACACATGATCGTAGTTCTTAAGTGCAAACACGTAGCGTATGCAAAGATTTTGCAAGCGTTCAAGTTTATTGAAAAGCTCCTCCGTGGCATCCAAATAGCAAGCATCAGCATAATCCAGTATAGGCTGAACCAATGTGTGGACAAGGGAAATCTAGTGTTGTGACAAAGGCCAAAAATTTTTTTATGTGTTAAGATTTTCAAATAATTTGTCTGTTTTAAATATATAAGTAAAAAAGTCACTTTAGATATCTACCATGACCAGATTTTGCATTTTTGCAGAGACACAGTTTTTTTTTTGATAAAAAAAACTATATTAAATTAGCAGATATACCAGTATAGGATAGGATAGGTATGTCGCGTTTATCTAATTATATTTTTACATTGAGTTTAGCATTTATATAGAAACTTAAAGTTCATATTGCCAAATACTCATAGCTTAACTTTATTGCTAATAATAAAAAAAATACTCAGTCTAAAGCAGGTATAAGAGAAAAAAAGATAAATACACATTTTACTAATGACATATAAGCTCCAGTCACACGCACTTCTTTAAACTAGGATGATGGCTAAAACAACGTGTGAAATGCATCAAGTTGCTTCGCATCATTAACAGTGTACGAGTATATTAATCACTCTGCATGACTGTAATAAATACAACAAAATATATGCTTGTTCACTTGATAAGTCCATGTGATGTAAGTTGGTATACTAATCTAGTTAATAATAAAACCACAAAGTTTGTATTACCTGTTTAAAGACAACAAAGTAATTAATTAAAGTTTATCAATAAAACTTCTTAGAAGCGTATTACTTTTATATGAATAACTCCCAGCGTCATCTTGGGAAGTTGTTAGTAATAAACCGATTTATAGTAGCCATGGCCTTGTCTTGGTTTATAAATACTGCTATGCAAATTGTGGACAAGGTGAATGCAGTGTTTCCTATAGCAAATATAAATGTTAAAAAATTGTTTGTTTGGTATTTTATTGTCGGCGCGGGATTATTGCATTTAGACAGATAAAACTATTTATCTGAATGGCATTCTGATAAATAGACGTTGGAGATGTGGTTCTAGACAGACATCTCCGCATCTCAGAAATAATATTATGGACGGATAACACGTTATGGAAAGAGACCTACAGATTAACAATCTTATTTTATTTTCTATAAAGCAAATATGATTATTTGTAGTAAGCTGTGTAAAACTAAATTACTACACAAAGTAAAAGTGATATATTAAAGACATTTACTGCACTGTTCTAGATAATTACGAATTCATAAATCACTTGCTGGTAACTTAGTTGCATAGCTGCGTTTAGAAAGCTAAACGACGTTTTGCTTTTTACGCGACGACCAAAAGATGAAAGCTATTTCGATGATTTTACATCTAGTATCTCAAGTTAGTAGTGGTCGATGCCCACAAATATTATTAATTTGAAACAGCACCGCATTATGGATGCCATAATCCTAATGGCTAGTTCAGATTCTTTCAAATTTAAATTTGTTCTACTTGAGCAAGCGGACTTTGGTAACTTAGTCAGGTAAATAAATTCAGTCCATCAAATACAATACAACTGGTATAATACCGAAGTAAATGAAAATACTGGCAGTGCTGCTGCCTTTATGCTAACTGTACTGAAGTGACTAAAATACTACCAGTATATTTTTTCAACGGGTCAATCTGTAATATGTCGTAAAAATATCTTACCTAATAAAAGTATTTTATTTATTCAGTTATTTAATAATTAATGAACACACAGGTTTTAATTGCAGAATAAAAAGTAGTTACCAAATAATGTACAAAGGTACTGCTTATTTCTAAAATAAATCTCTTCCAACAGACCTGTGACTGGAGAGTTTCGTATAAAGCAAATGCAAATAAGTGTGATATTGTGTATATGTATTATAAATAATAAAAAATACATTAGTACAATTTATACATATTTACTTATATAAAATTACATATATACATACATATACATAAAACAGTACATACTTGTTTCCTACGGAAACTCCTACGTAAGTATTCCTACGGAAACGTATGGGCAGCCACATAAAGTTTTATTCAATTATTTATAATTAATGTACACACAGGTTTTAAATACAGTATAAAAAGTAGTTACCAAATAATGTACAAAGGTACTGCTTATTTCTAAAATAAATCTTTTCCAACAGACCTGAGACTGGAGAGTGTGAATAATAGCAAATTTAGTGTGTACTAAATTATATTTTGTTATACATAAGATAAATACTATGAACAAATGCTCATATACTTACATATTGTATTAAAAATAAATATAAACTACTTATCTAAATATAAATAGAATATCTATATATAGATATATAAATGTATGCAAACTAATATTTACACAGTATACTTGACTTTTACAAATGATTCAAAGAAATGAACATAATAATAATACTACGGGGTTACAAAAACAAGAGTGGAGCTGATGTCCATGCACAAGTGGGATTGTTGAGGCTGTCATGGCTATGAGGCTTCTTTGAGTGATTTATTTGGACTTCATGCGGAATCGACGATTTTAGTAATAAGTTATATGGCCAATCTTATCTACACAACAACCCAAACGATATATTTGACTTATTGGATTTGGCTGTTTCTATCTATTCTAACATGATAAATCACATTCGTGAATATAATTTGGGTTAATTAAGGATACAGGTAATTTTCTGATCCATTATCAGAAAATTACCTTACTATGTAATATTCGTTCGAGGGATAAAAATTGTCAATGCACTAAGCGCTCGCCTGCACTTAACAAAACCTTCCACACGGCGATTCTTCAGTAAAAATTTTGTGTAACCATAGATCCTTTAGTAAAAATAGCTTCAGATAGACTGTAATAGTTAGCCTCAGAAAGTTATATTACGTAAAACATATGTTATACGGATATGTTGAAATTTAAATAAATTACAATTTTGTTCACGTTATGTACATAGACAGATTATAAGTAAATTTTAGAAGTCGTCCTCTATTGTATAGAAAGATTAAATGTAATTAATGTGTAATGAAAAGTTTTGAATTCCAAATCGGGACGAACAATTTATAAACAACATACGGCGCTACCCACTTTTTAGTCGGCATTAATCGTCACTGCCGAGCGTCAAATCGAAAAGGTAGTAGCCGCCTGGCTTATGTGGTTCGGGTTTTGATGAGGTTCGGGTATAGCCCAAATAAACTACCCGACCGGTACCATCCCAATAGTTGCTTCGGGCCGGCCATGTCGTTCAACAAATACTGCAGAACAGAATGTGCCTACCCGAACATGTAGGTAGCGACTCTTACATTCCTAGAAGAGATATGGTTGACCACTCACATAAAAAGCCTACGACAAATACTACTTTATGTTTACTACTTGTTTAGTTCCTGCAATATTTAATGTATTTATATCTCTTTTCCAGGGACAATCGAAAGGTAACAATTATTGACTACATGTCGTCGCCGCAAATCTCAGTACACCAGGTTGGCTTTCATATTTCCGACTTTGTCCATTGCCAAGACACCGGACGCTTCACAAATGATACTCTTATCATCTGGGCATCAAGACGCTATATCAAAAACTACGACTTTATCCTAAAATTTGGAGTAATCATTATAGATAAAATACATGGGTATTCGGGAACTCGAAGACCTTTGCTTATTGGGCCAATCAACATTGTGGCTGTTCCGGATCTGCTGGATCAATATGAAATTGATAGCTGGAATCTTTTAACAATCGGGTAAATTTGTAAACTACTTGCTATGAATTTGGTTTTCATTTAAAGTAAAGATTTAAGTTTTAATTAATAATTAATTAGTCACCTGAGGAAAAGGGGCCGTGTTGCACGCCTGTTCAAGTGGTTTCCTCCCTACTTAGTGAGAATGCCAGTGCTAATATGAGACAGAAATTTACGTAATATTATTTTGCGTTTCAAATTGTTTGTTTCAAATTATATCACACATTTCACATTATGAAGATAAATAAAATAGGAAAACACGTAAGGCAAAGAAAAAATCTTCGACAAGCCAGCAGGTGATGATATTTAAATAGACCTCTTTTTTGCATTAAACATATTTTGTTTAATTCAAAGAATAAAAATAAGAGGAATTAAGGTTGTTGTGTTTTTGTCGTTTGGTTGGTGGGTTACCAGGTTTTACTAATTGCAAATATTTTTTCCTCTAACAAAATCAAAAATTGACGTACAACCTTTAGAAGTTATCCTGAGTAAATAATTATACATAAAAAATAAACGTCGTCCATTTTGCTAGCATAACTATAACTTTCGTGACTATTTCAATACCATCAAAGCTTTTGCAACGTTTCAGAGAGATTCGCCTAGCCTACGTGGCAGATCAAACCAGTGTGAAACAGAAAGAGAAGTCCAAGTTCGAGTTAGCTCAGCAACTTTGCAGGATTTGGCTTGGAAACCCTGGAGAGCAGCAGCGAACTAGATGGGAGGAGCAATGGTTTAAAGAGGGGCTTGCCACTTACTTAGCATACTTTTTTATTCATCGAGTAAGTTTCAAAGAAATATCAGAAATAATTTTTGTTAAATTCTTAACTCCGTTAAGCTATTAGCGGTAAAAAAAAACATGACAGTATCCACTCTACACTTAATTACCCATTGTTTAGAGACTTACCTACATATTGTAAGAGAAAAATATTTCAGTAAAATAAAAAAGTGTTTTTTTTTAAAACTGATATTACATCCTTAATAATCTTTATTTTTACACTCTAACTCTGAAACTTCTTATAACATTTTAGCAAGAACAATGGTATTCTGGAACCCACATCATAGAAGCAAAGCACAAAGCAATGTCCATGGATTGGCACCATAGCGATCCATCTTTAGGCTCTTTCAACCAAACTTTGGCTGTAGAAATACCACCTAGATATAAAGAACTGGTCAATTTGAAGACAGCTTCTATTTTGTGGATGGTCGAAAATTGGGTTACATCAGTAAAGTTTCATCAAGCAATTATTAATTATGTCAAATCTAAGTGAGTATGTACGTTCGGCTATTTATTATGGTTTGGTAAGGATGATTTTATAATAAATTCAAAATACAAATAAATTCAAGTATAAATTAATAAATAATTTAAGATTATTATGTAATTAATAAATTTACCTAATATTGTAAATTCGAAAGCTTTTCTGTATGCATTTTTGTTTGTATGCTGCGCTTTCACCCGTAACACTTCATGCGATGATCATGAAAGTTGGTATACACAATTGTCCACTGGCCACTTGTAAACAATATAATAAAAAGACATAATTTTAAATTTTGAAAATGGAACTCTTTGCCAATATTATTGAGTATGAATTTCATTCATTTGTCATTTGTTTTACGATTTGGCGGCAATTTGAAAATTGTCTGTGTCACGTCAGCATGAATTTAACGCGAGAAAATTTTCTTGCAATGATTCTGTATGACTTCCAATGTCATTAAGTCAAAAAACAAATTATGACAGACTACGATTAGCATTTCAAGATAAAGCCCCATCTCTTGCCACTGTTTACAATTGGTTTAATGAGTTTAAGTGAGGTCGCACTAATATCACCGATGATCTGCGTGAGAGACGGCCTTCTACTTCGACGACTGAAGATAATGACTGTGTTGTGCGGCGTATGATAGAGACTGACAAAAGAGCGACCTATCAGCAGATTTGGACTAGCTTAGGCATCGGTATGAGTAAAGTGCACAAAATCCTCCATAAACGCCGGAAGCTTAGCGGTCAGGAAGCTTTGTGCCCAGTGGATCCCTCATAATTTGACCGAGGGCCAAAAACTCCGTCATGTTGACTGGTGCCGTGAAATGTTTGAAAGATTTAACGGAGGTGACTCAAATGCTGTGTTTGACATACTTATGGGTGACGAAAGCTGGATTTATTGTTATGATCCCAAAAGGTCGGTTGGTGTTTCCTTCCGAGGAGTTACCAACGAGAAAAAAGATGGTGGCCTCGTTCTTCGGAAGGGCAGGTCATTTCACGAAAACTGTTTTAGAGGATCGAATAACTGTGTCTGGGGAGTGGTACATTAATAATTGTTTGCCACTTGTCTAGGAAAAAGTTCGGGAGAAACGATCTCACAGTAAGATCCTCCTTCATCACGACAACGCCTCGTCGCACACCGCCAGGCGAACGATCGATTATTTGGTGACGTCAAACGTGGAATTACTAGGTTAACCGCCTTATAGCCCCGACCTTATAATCCTTATAATCGCACCTTGCGATTTTTATTTATTCCCGAAAATAAAAGAAAAACTTCGAGAAAAAGGTTTTATGGACGCCGCGGAAGCTATGGCTGCGTTTCAAAAGGCCGTCGAAGAGACCCCTAAGGATGAGTGGGCAAAGTGCTTCTCTCAGTGGTTCCATCGGGTATTGACGTGAATGGCCACTATTTTGAAAGATATAATAAAACTAATAACTAGCTAGTTTAAACAGTTTTTGGTTTTCTTAGAACTTTCAGTTTGAGCCTCGTAATAATGTGTGAATTTTCTTTTTCAGGAGAGGACAAACCATTACTATAAAGGACTTTGCAGCTTATTTCGATCTTAATACAGTAGATTGTCAAGAATTGTTTTTAAATGGCCACACATCTTCTAATGTATTGAACTCCTGGTTTAACAAGCCGGGGTACCCTGTTATAGACGTCCAAGTGCTGAGAGACAGAGAGCCCAATGTTATTTATCTAAAACAGGTAAGGGTTGCGAAAAATAATAACTAGGCAAATAGAATGGCTATTAATAATTATGAATGAATTAATGAATAATTTTTTGACATAAACACACAAAAAAAATAGAAAATTACGAAATAGATAATGTCGTCTTCATAAAAAAATAATATGGTGACGTCACAAAAAGGCCAGGCCTTCGTTTAGTTAGAGCAATAACCAATTCCACAGTGAATTTTTCAAGTCGCCGTGGTCAAACGGACCGAACGTAAACTTCGACTGCGTGAGATCGCAGTTCGAGCCCTTCCAGAGGGGGATTATATTTGTTGATTTTTGTTGTTGATATTGCTACAAGTAAATAGATATTTTCATAATTAGACATATAAAGAAAATTCTAGTTAATTCAAAAACGTCCGGGCGAACAAGCGGGTCCTCAGGAAAAGTAAGCTCAAGAGTAAGGAGGAAAGAGAAGAGAAGTAAGAATGAAGTAAAGTAATGTACTAGTGGAGAAAAGATAATGGCGGTACCACTGTACCGCCATTATCTTTTCTTCACTAAGAGGCGTACGAAGTCAAAGTTAGTGCGGTCAACGTCTCCGCAAAGAGGACCACATACAACGTCGTCGAAGTCACGGCGTGTGAAGATCAACGTTGTAAGAAGATCATGTCGGCATTAGAGCGAAGCCAAACGTCATCGAAGTGATACGCTTCGATTCAAACGCTGTTGTAAGAAGACCCTGACACTCTTGGTTGAAATTTAAACATCGTCAACCAGACTATGTAGTGTAACCCAATTCCGTAACGGTCTGTATAGTTCATGAAGTGGTGTTTATTTACGTCTTATTTGCATTATAAAACCTATAATTAACACTACAGTGCACGCACGTTCTACCATGGTAGAGCACGCTCAACTTTTTTCGCGCCATTCTTTAATTTTTAGGCGTTTCCCCCCACGCCTTTAGATGAGCCTCAAAAACATTATAACGCAACGGGTCGATTTGCACGAATTCCCGTCAAGCATCGGTGTAACTAAAGTGAATTGAGGTAAACAATAATGTTATTATTCTTTTTAGCACGATTTTGAAATTTATAAAAGTTTGACTATAATAATTAGCTTGTATAATTATTAGCTTGTCTTGTTATAAATATAATTCATTCCAATTAAGGTTTCAGCGATCTCTTATGAAAAATCAAGCCTCGTATGGATGGTTTAGTGCTGGTGTGCCGGAAGAGTCAAATGACGACGAACTTATCCAGAGTGATTTGGATGACGGAGAAGACGATACCTACACAGGAATCGTTTGACCTCGAACGCGAAGATGTTGCGGTTTCATCAGACGAAGATGTTCCTCACTCTGTACTCTCATCGAGCCGTACAAGGCAAAATGTTTACGAGTCCAATTATGGAGTAAAGAATGTCCACCAGAAACAAGAGTAAGATCGCAAAATATTAGATTTCGACCTCCTGGTCCGAAATTATTTGAATATAGCAGTTATAAATGCTTTGATCATCTATCAACTAAATAAAGGCCAGCAAACTGTAGTACGACGAAATTTCCTACTTGACTTGTCATTTGAACTGGCTAAACCCCTCATGATGCAACGTTTGGCACTTACTATCTTCCTCGGGAATTAAAAATAAAAACAGAAAGCCTTTTGGGGGTGTCTGATGAGATATCTCATGATCACTCAAACAAGAGAGTAAGAGTTGGCAAATGTTTCATGAGCTCTCGAGCCCGAAATCGCTTCACAAAAAATTGGTGTAAACGATGTGCCAGGTGGATATGCCCTGTCACCAAGCTGTGTTATATCTTCAATGTGAAGAAGAAGATAATTAGAAGTCTATCCAAAAAGTTCTTTATTTCATAAGAGTTTCTTATAATATTACTAATTTGTAAAGTAACTGTTAATTTTTCTTTGAATTACATTTCATAATAAAGATAAAACATATCTTAATTTGCTTTTATTTTTATAAACCTTTTAGTTATATCCAAAATAATAATTACTTTTTGTAATATGGTAGAGCATGCGAGTAATCTTGTAAAATGGGGCGCGTGTACTGTTGTGTTAAATAATACTGAATTAATACAATTGACTAATTTTTTTACAATCTATGGAGTTTTTGGAGGTTTTTTGACCGTATACCAGAAAATCTCTTTTCATTACTTATTATAATGTACCTTTGCAAACTAAATAGGAGGTGTATAATTAAATTATAGTTTATTAGTGAAACATTTAGTTTGTTTCCAAAATTAATATTTAATGAATAATACTGTATTAAACTTGAGCAATTCGCAATTTTCAAAAGGTAATTAATATTTTCTAGCACCGATTCAGTTTTACTTCAGACAGAAGGGAAGACTCAAACTATTTAATCCCGATCTCCTACATCGTACAAAATAACCAGAACTGCTTCAATTGTTACCAACCGAAATTTACTATTGATAAGCAGAGCTACACCTTCAACGAAAACCTTAATGGAGGATGGATCATCTTGAATAGAAATGCTTCAGGTAGGTTAAGATTTCATTTTCATTTCATTTACAATTCATTAGAATATTATTGATGCCAGATTATTATTGGCCGTTTATTTTATAATTAAAAACAAAGAAATATCATAAATTTTTAAAATTCATGATTTATAACAACAATTACATTACAAATATATGTGATTACGTATTAGGACTCAAACACTTCCATGTTCGAAACATGGAAGCTGTAACTAGTGGCACTAAACTTTAAGTTAAGTTGACCTTTATATAATAATATCTATATATATATGGTAATCTAAATCATATTTACGTCTAATTAACTTTAAAATAAGAGGCGATGTAATTGACGATAAAAAAAGATTAAAACCCTGGTTTACATGACCTGAGCAAAGTTTTTCATAATTATTATCCAAAAAATTGGTTTTGCTCGTGTGTTACTTTTCGAAATAGCAATAGGTAAACAGTTTATTCACGTCGACCTTACACAACAGCTGTTGTTCGTTAACACCTTTCAATGTCTAATAAGTAATAAGTGTTCGTTCATTGGACATTGAATTACTCATTTCTTGCAGTGTAGAAACTAACTTTGTAGGTTTCGCAATTAGATTTTTCAGAAAGATTTCTTTGTTTTTTTTTCTGTTACAAAAAGGAAAAACATATTTTTGAATCATTAAGTACGAAGCTACGTTGATGTTTAATTTAAATTCTTGTCTTAATCTTGGTGGTATCAGAAATGAGCAGTAAAGCATTTTAATTAGATGAATTGCATAATTTATATTGAAAAGTCCGTAGTCTATATCTATGCTACTATTATTATAAAGTGGAACGATTAGATTATTTGTATGTTTGTTTTGTAGCGGATAAATCCAAAACTAAAATGCTTTAACGCTACATTATCAGCGAGCAGCATAGGTAATATATTATTATTTAAAAAAAATTGAGATCCCTACGAAAATTACAATAATGTAGCCCGAGTTATCAACAATTTGTCTATAAAGTAATTATTTGGCGTGCGCTGTGAACACTGTTCACGATACGCAAAACAATACGCGACATGTTTATAATACTCATCATTACCCACAAAAAAATCGGTGAGGTTATATGTCTAACTATCGCATTATAGTTAGGTCACAATAACGGTTTGTTGTTAAAATTTATCAAAGCTGCTGGTGAGGAGAATAATAGTTGTTTTTTTTTCTGTATGCCTAAATAAAATACTTATTTAGAATGCTAATTTATCTTTATTTCTATCTATCCGTACAAAGCCGCGGCGAAAGTAAATACACACTAACACAATAACCTCTCAATGATTAGTTATGTGGCTTTTTATAGAGATGAAACAAAGTTAAATTGTTTTGTTTGTACTCGAAACGTTTTTGGCCCCTAACCACAGTTTTGTATGAACTTCATAAATATATAAATAGAAACAGGCTATTAAGAATGTATTTAGTAAAGAAATGTCTCATAGTGACGTTGGTTTGCAAACCTTGGCCTAGATAACAATTTTGCGCCCACGCTTTCGGCATTATGAAGAAGTTATAAGATGAATTCTTAACACATATTTATATTACGAGTTAAACCTTGAAATCAATTTCAGAAGCTTGGCCATTGCTAATTTTTATCATAATGAAAGTAAAACAAAATTTAATATTTGATTATGTTTTCCAGGATACTACAGAGTTAACTACGACACTCAGACTTGGAAATTAATTGCAGCAACTCTGTCAGACAACCATGAAGCAATTGATGAACTAAATCGAGCCCAGGTATCTGTCTTTGTGTGATGTTTCGCTTTGAAAAATTCAGGGTCTTGTAATGTGTAATCACCAGACAAGCACTTTCTAAAATAACTGTCCGTAGTTCATATTATGTTTAATGTAAGAATAGTATCTCATTTAGGGAGCATGAAACTCATGTTTCATCATGACGCACGAATCTGACATATTTTAATTAAAAAATCACCAATTCAATTCATTTAATCAAAAGCAATCAATTAATCTACTTCCGGGTCCGAATGAACAACAGAAAAATAGTCATACGCCAAATTCATTATTGCAAACAGCAGGGAATGCTTTATATTTTTCAATTTATAAATTAAATTTGATTCTTTCAGATTGTAAATGACGTATTCGCATTATATGCAGCCGGAAGTATCAGTGAAGAGCTTGCTATGGAAATATTAAAATATCTATCTAACGAAAAAGGTGCGTTAGTTTGGCAAGCGGTCATGGATGGGTATGATTTGTTGAAAATCGAGGGAGCGAGATGTGAAATGACTAGAGCCAAGTACGACGAGTGGACGGTAAGACAAAATAATCTTCACAATATTTTTATTTATTCATGGAAAACACTCCAAAACAGTTATACGACATAAGTTTTGTAATAGCATGTAAAGAAAAATGTGTTTTGTTGTTAAAATAAGTTTGAATTGAACTTGCATGGAGTGCGTAATTGTAAGTAATAATAGTGGGTTACTCGGGAAGTGGCCTACTTACCAATAAAATAAATTACATATACAATCACAAAATAGTTCTTAAGAAAAACTCTTCAAACTGAACAAATATCTTAAGGTTCTACATGACATATAAATATATGTCGAGATCAACAAATTGAACTTAGAGTGTCCTGCGCTGTAGCTGATTTTCTAGAACTTATTTCACTTCATTTATTTCAAATATCAATCATGATTGACTGACAATGATATTATATTTGGTCTTCACCTATGAAATTGACGCTTTGTACGATATACATATACGAGTATGACAGTAACTTTTTTCTATCATAGACGAGAGACAAGCTCTTCAAATGCATTTCGTACTGCATCTTGGGTATTTAATTTTTGACCCGCTAAAAAGTTATCCTAAATATGGCAAAAGTGGACGCCTATACGCCCAAGGTCTGGTGAGTGTGGTGGATCACGGAGAGCTACCAATCTTATTTGTTATAGCTTGGAGACTGTATGATGAGCAGTATGGGGTTGCGTTTTATCGTGCAGGAGCATCGGCTTTATTCGGGAGCATTAGTGATTGATCAAAGCTGGTTGCAGATATGCGAGCTCGTCCGTCATTGAGTTCAGTTCTTCTCATTAAATATTTGCAGTAATGCTTATCCCGTTTGTTGAGAAGCTATGATAAATCACACTGGGGCACTAGACCATCAAACAGTGACCATCACTTGTTTATGATTCATTTTTCGTTTAGGGCTATGGTTAGGCGCTAACAAGGATCAAACCAACTTGATGAGTTCTTGCGATGGTCAAACAGAGTCTATTTTTTGTCGCAAGTAACAATGCGTTTGAAATTTTCCTGGTTTCTATGCATTTTGAGCAGCACAAGTTCCACTGGCGATCATTAAGGTCCATCCATTTGTGAATCATCCATTACTTAAAACAAAAGCTGCTTCTAATTCAGCCGTGAAATGAAATGAAATGAAATATAATAAACAACTGTGAGCGGTAGAGGATTTTATGCCTTTCGTGGATAGCATTTTTACGCTACAGCAAGGCATTCTTGAAAAATACCATAAATGCCAAAGTTAAGTTTTAGAATCGTTTAAATCAAAACACTTCACCACTGCATAGAAATTCGGCGTGTTATTAAACTTGAAGTTTTTTTTAATAATGTTCATTTATCAAAAGTATTTACAATAATAGTGATCTAATGTCTGAAAACTCTTAATGAGTATGAATTGACATAAGAATATTATTACATCAAGCTTATTTAGAAACAGAACAATTATCGCTTATTTAATGTAAGTATGCGTAATGAAATAATTTTTTAAACCAAAACATTATTTATAAAATAACTTATACACATTTGAAAAAGTAATTTATTTTTAAATATTAAATCAAATTCTTTCTTTATAGTTATTATATATTATTATTTTATTTTATTTTATTTTTTGTTTTCTTATTCTTAAGGATATTTCTTAAAGGAGCGGAAGTTTTATACAGTTTGGGGATAATATATTCACTTGTTAACCGTCCATCAAAATGTGTACATTTTAGTTTAGTAATAGTCATTATATCTTTCCTGCTCACTTTCCTACTTGTGATAATGTTATGAATACGGCTGAAGAATTGTTGCCATAGACTATGTTGTTCTGTGAGAAAGGCATTAACAAGTTTTTCATTAAATCTTTAAAAAAATAAAAAATTCACGATATCCAAATAGTCCACGGTAGTTGTCTTGGTATTTGTGTTTGATTTTAGTTGGAACTGGTTTAAGCAGTATTGTTTGTAAATCGTACATTTTCTCTAAGCAGGTTTTGTAGGAGCGTCCGTAACTCATTAAACCATAAAATATTGTCGACTCTGCTCAAGTAAAATAAAGGCTGCGAAGGATAGTTAAGTAATCATGAGCGAATAGTGTACTCTGTGTGATCCCCTATAGCCTCCCAACAGTTATAAGAACTTATAGCTTTAGTAAAACAACACTGGAATATTCTTTTATGATTCTGAAATGTGTTATTTGACAACTCTTTTTAACAACACCATCACAAAATACATATTAGAAGTGACAAAACCTTTATTTACAAATGCTTTAGCATCTTCTAGATCGAAATGAGAATTATGTTAATAATATTTAAAGACTTCATTCAATTTTTCTCTTTAAAATTACTTTTTTCATAAAATAATAATAATATTTCTAACAATCACTCCACATTATCTAGCCCAAATTAAGTATCATTAAGAACTTGTGTTATGGATACTAGATAACGGATAAATAAACTTAAGAAATATATAAGCACACATAGATATTTTTTTTCATGTATAAATATTAGAAATAAACTTAAATAAACATACATACACATCCATGACTAGACAGAAAATATAATAAAATATCTGCCTCTACCAGGATTCGAACCCGGGACCTCTGGCATGGAAGGCAAGGGTACTTACCTCCACACAAAACATGACCTATGACCATTAAAATTACACATAAAACGAACATCAATGTTGCCGCGAAAAATTTTATAGGACAATACAAGTAAAATGATAACTACTGCCTCTTTTATCCTACTTCAGCGAAGCCACGGGCAGTAAGAAAATTAATTTTTATTTACTGACGCACTCAGAGCGTGATTTGCTAAAACTGCTTAATTTTTTTACAGATTTTCATGCACAAAGTTATACATGAGTTATGCACCTCAGCACAAAGAACCAGTAAAGTATTTAAAGTTAAAATCATGGAATTTGCAGCTGAGATTGGATATACACAATTTGATAAGCTAAGAAATTGGAGTGAACGGCAAGTATTTTATCTAAAAGAAGCTCAATATCGAAACGTAATAAAATATTTATTTTTGTGATTATTGGTAACTCAAATCTGACTAAGTTTTTAAAGATATAATATAAACTTTATTAAAAGCAATCAAATGTATATTTTACTCAATTGGCCTCGTCTTTTAAGATAATAAAATGAATTTCAGAACTTATTTTATCCAAACATATTACTCTTATTCACTCTCATTTTGTTATGTTAGAAGACTAAACTGAATATAATGTGGTATCTACTATATGAAATATTAATAATTTTGGAACATATTTATTTTTCAGGTTTGATCCAGATTTCCGTGAAGCTGTATATTCCAACTGCTACCATTCTGGTAAATCGTTAGATTTATCATATCACAAAAGTTTGTTCGACTTGGAAGACAGACATACAGCTGAACAAAAATGGTAATTGCTTCATTTTAGTTCATCCTTTTTTGTCATATGTCATCTCATAATAGTATATTTGTTGCTTACTTATTTCAATAATAAATTGAATAGCGCACTAAACTTACATTTTTGTTTAATCTTCAGGAGACAGCACCAAAGGTTCTTGTACAAAATTCCTAAAGGCAAACCAACACCATTGCCGATTATACAAGTAAGTAGGTATATCATAATACCGTTGTATACCAACCTGACTGAACAAACTCAAATTCAGATTTCTAAGAAGCGCTACCCACATATCGGGGGCACATGTTTAGGAAATGTGCCGCCCGGCCAAAACTGTCCGGCTTTTGGTGAGACGAGCCGAATAAGCGGACTCGCATGTAGCCCAAATGGGCAGCCCAATCGCCAGAAGCCAAATATGTGTAAGTGCTTGGGGCTGGCGGCCTTGTCGTTTAAGGGTGTTACCACACCAATCAATCGATCGTCGATCGATAGTAGAATGGAACAGTCGACGTCGATCGACAGTTTCTACAAGACTCGATCGACGTCGACGTCGTTGTAACACCCTAACAAATACTGCCGACCCGAATGTGCTGTACCGAACATGTAGGTAGCGCCTCTTAATTTCAGATGCTATTGGAGTCATTCTTTTTTATATTTGCTATATTTTATTAATTTGTTTTTTATAAATTTAAATTGCTGTTACAACCAATTGCAATGAAGTCTCCAGAACAACGTACCAACTTTCTGATGTGGAAAAAAAGTGTGTTGTGGATTACTATCACAGGCTTTTAGTCTTGTTATTTGAATTTTTCTTCTTCATTTAGTAATTTATGAATAATTAAATAGTGTGAATTGTCTGTTTTATATTTTGGTTTTCGTAAAACGTTTGGATAAAATAAAACAATGCCTTACCGAATATTCTTGTTCCAATATTTCCAGAAGTTTCTAAAATTAGGCAGTAAAAGAACCTTAAATGAAAAAGAGTGTGTTTTAATTCTTTAGGTGATCATTATCTCAAAACTCAACCTCACAGACAAATATATTCTGATTATCATATTTATGTGTACCAAAACTAAGCCCTTATAAAGAAACTTTTCCGCCATAGATTTAAATGATATGTATATCTTTGTTCCAGTCAACAACATCGACCACGGAAACTCCTCCAATAGTCGACGACAAACCTAACGACGCTTCCACTAATTTAATATCAGTTGTTTTTATTTTATCATCAATTTTGGTACATTCTGTTTTTATGTATTAAAATAAGTGTTAGAATTAAAAACCTGTAACATATATTTATTTGTTATTCTTAAGGATCACATTAATTAATTTCAAAAAATTCAGTTTGGAATTGAAAATAAGTAATAAAAAATAGAACAAAAAATTGTCACGTTGTAAAATTTTGTAAAAAAGCTTTTCATTATCAAATTAAATACTGGTCGTAATTAAATCAATAGTACACATAATAAATGTAAAAACTCACTAAATAGAAGTTAACGTCAAAGATCTCTAAGGCGACTTGCACCCACCTGAGCGCATCATTAAGCTAACCGGGTTAAAATATTACAGTATGTTTCTCTCAGTCCAATATAAATTGACAGTCTATTGACTAAGGGACTTTTAACTGACTACCTGGCTAGTTGAATTGTAAACTCAAATCCGCGCAAGTCTGCCTTACTATTAAAGAAATAAATATAATACGCTGTCCTTTATTTAAGTGCCTAGTGTAGTTTTATGTTATTTTTATTGTTACGTAGTCTAGTCGATATATTTTTACCAATAAATAAGTCCTCAGACAAATGCACCAACAGTATGGCCCCAAAGTAAGCTGAGCTTGTGTTACGATTCGAGTGACCATACACCGAACTGGGGGGGAACCCAAAATAAACAATTATTAATTTATTTGTTGGTTTTAGAACATGTGTAAATTAAACTTCAAGGTATTTACATCTATTTATTAAATTATATTAATTGAATTTTACAATGTACATAATATTATTACGGAGTTATTATTTATTCTATATATTAAGAATAATGTCTAAAAATATGAACCAAGAGGACGCGTTTGGTTCATGTTTTTAGAAACGTATATTACTTAAAACAATGCTTTAATAATATGTCTTAAAAAATTAGTGTAAATGCAGTAAAAAATTGCTATCCATTACGTTATATGCTTACTTAATTTTTAGATTATTAAATTAATAAAATTACTTTAAAACTAAACTTAAACGTATAACATAGTAATACGCTGACGACGTACATTAATTTATATACTTTGGTCACAATTATTAACCTTCTACACGTATCTCAAGAAATGTTATAATAAATTTGTAATAAAGTTAAAACTATATCTTTAATTTTTCACCTTGTGCAATTTAGTAAAGTAATATGCTGACATTTTTATAAATAAATGTTAATTATTTAGAACTTATAGGTATGTATTTTAACTCTATACTTTCATATTTTCCAGACAACCATACATTTTACGTTAGTAAAGTGAGGTGCTTATACAAATAGGAATAACATAATTGAAACGTCTAAACTATTTTTTTCAATAGGATAGAGTTTCCTAGCAACATAATTAATGAATATAAATAAAATAACCGATAACATACTTTAACGATAACAATAAAAAAAATATTGTTCTAAAAACTTATTACTGTATAAATTAAGCGAAATTTTTATTTTCTCATTTATATTTACAAGTATAAACGATATATTTACTACTAACTAAACATTGTCAACGTTACTGATACACCAAGCAAAAACAATGATATCATCAAAGTAGGCGCATCGTTTTCGTCGATCCAATCGTACACTATTTGTAAGTGGTTGTCAAGCCAAGCCTCGTTCTGCTTGGCCATGTCTTTGGCATCGTCAATTAAATCTCGATAATCTTCGATGCCACTTAAAGTTTCGCGAATCCAGCGATCGAACTGAAATAAGATAATAGGATTTGATTTTTTGTAACAATCAAAGCTGGCACATTAACATCTGATCTAATGGGTGCCGTGTCAAAAAAAAATAAGTAAATTTAAGATATAATAAGGCATCAAATAAATATTAATAAAATATGAGGTGACATTTTATTTTTGTTGTAACATTAGTAGCTTTCGATCTTATAAAGATTTATGCATGTAAGACTGTCGAATCTTATTTTGAGTATCATAAACTAATGTAATATATAAATTAAACAGTTCTAGTAATGAAGTAAAACGAAAACTTTATTACTTACATCGTCAGTGATATCATGATCACCCAAGTACTCCACCATGTAAAATATTATTTCAACCAATCTGTCAAGTCCACCGTAACTGAAACAGAGAAAATAACATGAAATAAGTATTTTATTGTTACTTCATAAATAAATACCTTTTTAAATGCATGACAGTTGCTAGCAGGTAAGGATGCTTAAGCTTTATAAGTTATTTATTTATTCCTGCGATTTATGACCATGTAAGATATGATAGAAATGTATTGTTTGATGTTTTAACGAACAACAGCTAGTATAATCTTAACCTTTTATTATTAAAATGTTAGGGTTACATGTTGAACGATTGGGAGGAGGCTAGGACCAAGAGCGAACCACGTCACAATCTTACACTGGCTCAAAATATATGTTTAACTTTTAATATATTTAATCTAAATTCATGACCTTTAGCAATAATAGCGTATGTATCCTAAGATATCACTTTGTAATCAAATAACACACCTATTCTCCGTCAAACCACACCAACTGGCTGTAGATGTACTTATTTACACACATACATATACTTCACATACATTTATTTCCGAAACACAATAATTTTCCACCTAACTCTCCAATAATACCACCTTGAATCGAAGATTCGTCAATCACGTCAAATAGATACCTATTAACAATACAAGCCATAAATTTAATTAATAAGCTAAAAACTAGTAAACATTACTGGCTCAAGATACTTAATATTTATATAAGTTTAAGTTGTTTTTGCATCAATTTAATTTGTTACGTGCCTATCCGTTCCTCTTCAACCAATCACCGTACGTTGTTATTGAAACTACCCACAATAAAGTCCTTTTAATTTTTATTTACTTATTGGCGCAGAAGTAATAATCATTTATGTTTTGAATACTATGTTGTACTATGTTTCGTATTCAGGAGGAATAACTACGTTGGTGTGTTTATGTGTCTAGATACATGACATATAAATAAGTGTGCGTATACACTTTTTACAATGGAAGATGTAAGCACTTAAGTGACAGGCTAGACTAACCGGCCTAGTTTAAGTACTAGAATGTCATTTAATGATAATAAAAATGCTTTGCCAATAAATAAAATGTGTACCTTTCTAGTATTCTTCCATTGTTATTTCTCAAGAAGTTCAAAGCTATTTTAGCATTATTTGGTCCACCAGCTGCTACGGCTTTAAAAATACGCACTCGCTCTTCAGTGTTGTACGGACTGTTGTCAGTTAAAGTATCTTGTAGCAAACTGAAAAAAAACCTGGATCAAAAACTAAACTTTCACGTTTTATACTTCCTTTCAACTAAAACTTCATAATTTCAAAGAACATTAATTATTTGTTTTAAAATAGCATTCGTTTAAGTAGTATTACCAACGTTGCAACTAAGTATTATTACTTCAAATAAATGTTATATTTACAAACATATACACTAATATTAAGGCACAGCCAATATAAAATGTTTAACTTACGAACTAACGAATGAAGAATCTTGGACACACCCTAAAGATTCAAAAATGATAACTCTGTCGTAGATTTTATCCTCAAGATCCAGTCTGTCGTACAACATATTCCTTGCGTCTGCGTCTCCAGATTTAGCCATGGCGCAGTAAACTGCAGGTCTGATATCTCGAGGTATATCAGGATTTCTATAAAAATTTAAATAAATTTGAAAATAATAAATAAATTATTTAATTAAATCTTCACTTTCTTCTTCCATGGTTGAACTATTGAGACTATATTAATATTTGTTTTACCATCAGAAAACTTTATAACCCAGAAGGCCTTGTTTAATCAAAAATATCTTGGTAACAGGAACTACTTGGTATAACTGCGTAAAATGTCTGGCAAGTTATTTATGTATAATTAACAAATTTTCTACCACAACTCATTGGCATCCATTCTAAAATGGTTGTATATTTATAGGTTATTTTTATAAGAAATGAATATATTATCTAAAAAAATCCACTCACATTACTTCACGATTATTAGGATCATAGAACCAGTCAACTGCAGCAGCAATGCAAGGTGCGTAACCAGCCCTGCAAGCGTGATCCATCACTAGACCTCGGAGTTTTGTATCCATTGCGGGTTCAATTAAAGACGTGTCGTAAGTGAATCCGAGTTCTCGTTCAACTGTCCCTACTGTTCTTCTCAACATACGCTGATAAAAGATTATAGTTTTAATCATTAAATATCACGGAGTATAACATTAATTCTAAAATAGATTTTTTTAAACAAAATAATGATTTGTTATTTTTAAATTTATTAATTTAGCTTTTGCCAGTTTCAAATAAAATAAAGATTTAATTTGAAACTGACTATAAAAATCAAATAAAGATTACCCATCCAAGTATTGCAATTAATTTTTTTCATTCACATTTCCATTTATTTCATTCAAAACAAAACTTTGCCATAGATATAACACGTACCAAATAAATATCTGGGTCAAGATCATCGTCATCAAAGACGAGAGCTTCCAAGCGTACTCTCAAGAAATTCATATTCCTGATGAACGCCTTCCACACAGCGTAGTCTCTTTCATGTTCCATTGTTAAGACAACTTGGAAGGCGATATCGTATTCCCGGATACCGGCTCTTGCAAGGTTCAGAGAGTCGTCAACAAGCTGTGTAAAAAGGGACGCAGTTTTAGTTGTGTAAATTACACAATGTGAATTATTTCATATATTATTATTGCAAAAAAAAACTGTTTAAAAGGACTGCCTAAATTGTTGCCTATTAAATTGTGCCTATTATTGAAAAAAAACCTACCTATCTGGTAAAAATATTAATAAAAACATAATTAAAGGTATTGGTTCAAATAGAATAAAGAATATAACTAACAATTAAGCTAATAAGTTGGTTTAATCGTTGTTAAAACTTAATTTGTTTAAAATTTTTAAAAATCTGTCTCAAACAAAGTACGTTAGAATGCATATAAGTAAAATACTTTCAAATTCAAATTCGAATATCTATTTCTCAATATTGACAACTACTCACACTCAACACTAAAGATCACTTTTTAACGTCAAATAAAGCCTTCGTACAGAAGAACTGACTACAAAATTCACGGGTATAATTTTTTCAAAACAAATGTACAATGTCTCATTATGTCTATACAAAATTATTCTTATCTGCATCTGTTAGCTCGCCAAGTCTCCCCCCCCCCCCAACTATCCAAACGACGAACACCCTCAAACGGCCTCCATTCACGAGTTAACACGGGATCTAGCCATCGCCCTCTTCAACTAGAATAGAGGAAAGTGAGCGACCCGTCACCCGATGCTACCCTAAGAAGACGTAATTTAGTGACAATGAAGCTTTAGATGTTCATCGAGATGAAGAACTCAACGAAGAAACAAATGACAACTTTAATAAGTCCGTTACAATTAGGCAATACAAAGTAAATTACTCATACCGTAGCTCTATTCAGTTCATGTATCTGTGCTCTCTCATCTGGATCTTCTAGAGCTAAAATTATATTTTCCCACAAAGTGTAATCGTAATCAACTCTGTAGTAGCCTGAAATGAAAACATATCATTACAAAATTGTAATATTTACCTAAAAATAACAACTGGAACAACATTCTTAAATAAGTAAGGCGTACATCCACGCACGTTTTAAGACTTTTCCTGGTATACAAATGAATTTTATATAAGTAGTTATTATCATTAATTACTTATGTCTAAGTAATAGGGGAACTTACCTCGTCCTTGGATATTAAATAGGATCCAATCTTCTTCATCTAATGACGCCGATATTGACAGAGAGTTTTTTAACACATGCGTAGGATAAACATCATTGAAATTAGGGTTCATTTTCGTGGTGAATGAGACTGGGACAACGTACTCTATATTTCTTGCATCGCCAAATGTGAAATGTTCCTAAAGAAAGATATGTAATGAAATAGATTTCAGGTAACAAATTTTTATACATTTACTTTTTGGATTTTATAAGGATTACTAAATAGGATAAAAATAGTTGTGAAGCCTAACCTGTGTAACAGTAACGCCATTTGGTCGCAGCAAAACTGTTAGCAGTGGATATCCATTGTTCATAACGTATGGTTCTAAGAAATCTTCTATGTCGTCGCCTATGATCGGGTTCACTCCGCTGGCTGGGATCAAGGAATCGTATAGTGATGCAGTATTTATTGTTCTTAGAGATCTAAAATATGAATTATAATAAAAGGTAATTATCGGTGAGTAAAATTAAAGGTAAAGAAATTGTTACAAATAAATTACCTTGATCGCAAAAGTGATTGTGCAGCGTTTTGAACGGGATCAACATTAGAACCTGCGCTGCCCAACGCTAATCGCAGCAAACGGAACATAGCTGCTGCTTTATAAGGGAGAAATGGATTGAATTGCTTTCTTATAAAATTTTCACCATAAACTGGTTCACTTGGATAAAGCACAGGTGAATTTGAATAAGCATCGTAATAAAGACTTTCTTGAATGACATCAGTAACGAATAATGTCTCTGCGTCGAGTAAACTTATTTCAGTGATCTGCAAATTATAATTGTATAGTTAACGACTTTCTGAAATAAGATTCAGTGTATATTTAAACTTGAATAAGTAGTACCTGGCTGAATGCTTCATATGCAAGGTATTTACTTAAACCTGCGACGATCCATTCGTCAATCCAGTTTTCTGGGTAAAGTACATAACCAAACCACTGTCTACTCATTGCTTCTGCAATGTTTAACAATCCTGTTGCTCTTTGTTGTACTGCATCTGTTGGTTCCATAATGATGTAAGGCTCCCTAGAAATAAATGTAATTATAGGTTTAGCTAGCATTTCATTTTGTTTTGTTATTGTTTTTGACTTCTCTAATTTGTAATTGTAAAGATGATTTTAATAAATCTACATACTAGTTGACATACTTTTTAAAATGAACCTCTATCTTACCATATACAAACTGATGATAAAGCCACCCATGTTTTATCAACGTCAGGTAGCGCCACAATAACCATTCTTCCGTCTTGATTTAGTGGTTCAATCTCAGTATAAGGCTTGTTGGTCCATTCCGTGATGAAATTGTAGTAAATGTTAATTGATTGAGAAATTTGATTGTCTTGATATCTAGTCCTTCCATAGACATACACAGAAGATGCAACTGGAATGGCAATATTATCGAAGTTGTGTGCCACCATACCCCACCGATGAGGAGCTCCAGTCATTGCTCTATAGCGATCCCTGTAAACGAAGTTTTGATTAAGTAAAAATTTGAAAACGTATACAAAGTACATTATTTTAGAAATTTTACTAAGTTCGAAAGTGCATCGGTGCATCGGCAAAAAAAAATTATGAGATAGTGTTCAGTTTAGTTTCTAGTTAATAAGTTAATAAGTTACATAGCGATCGAATTATTACAGTTAAAGTAAGTCTTTAACTGTAATAAAGATATATTTTTTAAAACTTACTCATTATCAGGATCTGGAGCAGAATTAACTACGATATTACCAAAGGAGTTCATGTTTCTAAAAACAAAGCTGATAGAGTTCTCTTCTGTGGGCTCATCGATGCAAGGGAAAACATGTCGTGCGTGTATCGGGTTTAGGTTCATAGCCAAGTAAGTACTGAAAGAGAACGAAAAAACTGAAATTTATTACAGTTATCTGGTGCTTTCAAACGAATCTGAAAGAAGTTAAACATGATAAATTGTATTTTTAAACTAAGTAGTAAAAATAAGCATTGTCTTTTCACAATGTTCCACTTTAATAGTGCATACTGTAATCAAAATGAAATCAAACAAAAATATAGGATTAACTATTGGTTTTGAAAAAAAACCGAAGTAACATACTAATTAATAAACAAATATATACGGAATAACCACGCAATTTCATGTTACGTAATCATTTCATTACAAGAAGAAGACTTATCACTGAGTGAAAAGGTCTGAGTTTCCGATGATTAAAATACATCAATATATTATATAATATAATATCTATTAATTCTTAAGAGACACCAGAGGTAACGACGACCGTGTAGCTTAGTTGTTAGTAGCCCTGCCGCCTCATACGCCGGAGGTTCCAGGTATTCATATGTGTGATGAATATAAATATTTGATATCGGATCATGGTTGTGATATTTATATATGTATGTTTATTTTGGGTTCCCCCCAGTTCGCTGTATGGTCATCCATAACATAAGCTCTGCTTACCTTGAGGCTATGCAGTTGGTGTGATTGACTGGGGATTAAAAAAAAAGCTACCATCATGTAGTAGGATATCTTATAATACTCTGTTTATTTTTTATTAGAATACCTCCTTTAGTCCATTCACGCGAAAGTGATAGCCAATGGAATTCGAAGTTTCCTATTCAAACTATGAGATAAACACATGACAACATATTATACATGTAGGGCCTTGGAATTTATTACTCATTTCATAATTAAAAATTACACAAATATAGATCGTTCTTACATAGAAATAAAAAATTGATCTTTAGGAATTATGTTAAACAAAGGCTTCAGCAAGACGTAAATAACCGTCTTGCTCATATACCTAATTAACTTAAAGTATTTTAACCTATTTTCACACCCAGTCGTAGAAACCAAGTTAAATATTGTAGGTAATGAATACTTAAGGATTAAGTAATTTCTTGAAATCATAAACCGTTAACTATCGGGATTGAGGGATAGATGTATTAAAATTGCTTTACAGGTAAACCACGCACACGATATAATGGCATGTATACGAGTATAAGGATCATTCCTCTATGATAAAAACTCTGTATCTACTTATGCTCTCATTTCTTTTGTCAAAACTTCTCCACATCTTAGTACTTTAGCGGCTCTTTTAAATGTTAGCGGTGTAATTTCGTTCTCTACAATACTACTTTTTTATGTTTTACTAGATTAAGTTTAGTGAAAAGATATATTCTTAAACTGGCTCCTTCCATAGAAGAGTAGCTTTAGGCCATACATACTTCAAAACTGTCGGTTACTAGATATTACACAATAAGGATCAGCTCTTCCAAATCTCTTTACAAAATAAAAATTTAGCGTTGGCACACAGAGACTATTATTAAATATTTTAATGACAATTATCTTTTTAATATAAAATATATTGCGATTTTAACTCAATAAATCGCACATGAATTCTCCGGACTACTCATGATAATGTCAATCAAAATAACAATGTCACAAGATACAACTTAACTGTTAAATAAGTATTCTTAAACAAGTCTATAACGTGAAATACTTGAGATTTTTTTAAATTCAAAATTAAGCCTGGGCCTTGTCTTGTACAATTCTCGTGAATGGTAATCCAGCGAGGTAACTCTGTTCTTTGACATGTGTCAAATGTATTTCAGGCACTTTTTTAAGTACTAAATATTTCTTCTCATTTTTTTTATACCGATGGTTGAATTGTATATTATACTATAATTTCATAGGTTTTGAAGGAACTATTGCAACTAGATACAAAATTTGCATTATACAATTTATATGTATTTTTAAAACAAATTACCTTCGATCTGTAGTAAAATCCGATGACGTAAATCCTCGGAAAAATCCAGATCCCACCCTGCTCAAAACACCTGTATACTCTATTTCAAAGTTATATAAAGAACGTCCTTCACTTGCACTTATTTCCAGAATGCTGTCATCGTAATCATGACTAAATGACGCCGATTCAGTAGGATCATTGCCAGCAAAGCCAAATCTGACCGCTTGTACAACTATTCTATCTCCTATATTAAACACTATGTCATCGTCATCATTACTGGTAATTCTAACTTGTACACGAAGCAACCCAGAAAATGTCCCTGCTTCTATATTCGGCGTCAGCTCTACCACGTAATTTTCTGCCACCATCCCAGGCCTAATAGTATTTCTTGTCAGCTGCGTTGAGTTAGTAGTGAGCAGTTCTGTTGCATTAACGACTGATGTAACTGCATTTGTGTCAATATTTTTGGAAATTTCATTTTTATTTATGTCTTTTATAACTAAACTTTGAAAAGAGCCGTCTTTTACAGCTACTACCGGTATCTCAATATTTGGAAATTCTGTTTGTACAGAACTAATTGGCAGAGTTGATATGTGCGCCACAATTAATGAAAATATACAAAGGACACGTAACACCATTTTGGTTTGGAAAAAGCACTTTTATTGCAAAAAACTTAACTACATTATTGACAATCAAACTCTAGATGTGAAACTAAACTGCAAAATTTTTAAAGATTGGAAAATCGAGATAAATTTTTCGTAGAATTTTGAAATGATAAATGATAAAAGATCTCGATAAATAATTCCGACAAACTATATCTCAAGTATCTGATATGTCAAAATTCATGACATAGATTTGGGTTAGATATCTACGCAGTCTTTTTCATAAATGACCAGTAGAAACTTTTTACTTCAAAATTCACTGTGAAAAATATGACTATTTTGCCAAATGTAACAAAGAAAACTATAAAATACTTATAAATTGACGAACAATATTATTCAAATTGAAAAATAGCAAATATAGGCCTCTTGAGACCAACTAGAATTCAATGGAAGAGTGCTTCTTATCTTTGGCTTATCGTAAATAACAAATTTATTTCTTGATCTTAAACGATTATCGTTATCTATCTATATCTACACTACTACTACCGTCACGGCTAGGCCTTACGAGGCATGTCAGAATGCCACAATATTTTAGTAAAGAGGTCGATATAAATTATGAAGGAAATATATACTTGAATATATCGAATGACATAAAAGAATTAAAGGAACAATACATTCCGACTTGCTCCATGATCGAAGTAAAATGTAGTACATTGAGTAAATGAAAATAAAAAGAATAAGTTGTTAAAATAAATATTTTAATTGAACCTTACTGTACTGCGTTTTATAGTTTGTTACAAATTATGGACCTACCAAAACATGAACAGCGAAGGAATATCCCTTTTGGTCTGTAAAACTAAAGAAACAACTTTCCAACTATTTTGGTAAGTACAAGGAATATGGTTTGTTGTACCTGTAATACCAAATTATATATAATACCAAGCCTATGCGAAACTCATTTAGTTTTTTATGAAGTACTGGTAAGTGATCGGTTACACGTACTGTGTCTTTCAATAAGTCTCTAAACACATATATTAAAAGCTTTTGCCTAGAAAACGCATGAAATTATCGACTTGGCTTGCATGCACTTTATTTGATAAAGATTAGCATTTTATAGTTAAAGGTTTAAAATAGTGAAAAGGTAAAATTTACTGTTTTATTCAACTCGCAAGGTCTCTCTGCACCAAAGTAAAATCATAAAAGTTTTGAGTCCTATTTTTCTCAAACTTAATACATAAAATATTGTTATCACACATTACTCACCCATTTTCATACGTGCCTCGATAGAGTCCATTTCCAACGCTTGCCAATGATCCTTCGTACTCAATAATAAAATTATAGAGAGTTACGGCAAAACCAGTCCTTATAACTAGCACGTTATTATCTATTTCAATTTCTTCAGGAACCAACAGCGCTGGGCCACTTGCAAATGCAAATAAAACCGACGTGATTTTTAATTCATTACCTATTTTTAATTTTACTGGTTCAGTTTTTGTTGCCTCTGTTATTGCAACTTGGACTATAGCTCTACCAGAGAAAGTTTTATTTTCTATGTAAGGATTAATTTCAATGAAATAACTGTTGATAATAATTCCGGGTCGCAATTGATTCGTTCTGGTTATACTTTCCTTTGTTTTATTGACCGCAAGCACTTTATTATCTACATTTTTATACACTTTTTTCACTGTTTGAATGGGTAAACTGTAAGTAAGTGCACTGAGAAAAAAAAATACGTATACACTTTGTATCATCGTCTTAATCATTTAATTATTGTTTAATTATGAAGTTAATGCTAAACTACATGATGAGTGCATGGGCTCTAAGATTGAACTATCTTCCTTCTCATTTTGTAACATGTGGACGATAAGAAACTTTCTCACAAAAATAATCTCGAGTGGCAGACAACAAAAAAAAAACCTCAAATGCGTATATTGCGTGATACCTGTATGAGTTTTTTATATTGAATGTATTTGTTTATCTCAAAATCACGGTTTTGTTATACATAATTTTGAGTTTTTGTCCTTTTGAGATGTTGATCAGAGTACGCTCGTCTATTCATTGAATAAAAATAGTAAGGCAAGAAAGATTATGACATTCTTTAATTATTTTCTTAACATAAATAAATAAGGTATTTATGAAGGGATAGAAGTTGGTAAATTGACTTTAGATTTGTTTAATTCATTAAAAAAATAAAGTCAGATAACACAAATTTTAAAACCTTCATAAAGTGCAACTAACAATAATAGCATGCGTTGCTGGCTATAGTTCATTTAAGAGGCTGCATCTAAAGTCACTACTTATATCGAAAAAGTCAAGTACCAAGTACCAAAATACAACTCAGAAACAGTTATTTGCTTATCTAATATTTATTGAAGATAGTAAGGGGATTTTCAGCACGTCTTCGGCGCTAAAACACTATTTTCTTGAAAATAAAAACACTGTATAATTATGGTTTTTAAATAATCTTAATGTTTGTAACTAAATTCCAAACCTGCAATTCTAAAGGCTGCTACTTACCCTTGACTGAAAGGTAATCACGCTAACAACGTGGTCATTAAGAAGTCCAGAGATGTATATATGTTGTTTGAGCTCAGACAAGTTCCAAAGAAACTCTACTTCATCAAAATTAAATGGTTTCTTTTTATTATTTCACTAACATGATGCCTTTTTTGAAATTATTTTTTATCTAAAGTACAATTTTATTTTAAATAAATTTGAATAATGACATTCGAAGTAGTAATCTATCAAAAATCGCATTACAAAGTATATTATATGACCTGTAATTAACAACAATCCATAAACATTAAAACTTACTTTACATACTAATATATAACTAAGTAAAGACTTACGACAATTTAATAATTTGAATGATCTTGTTTTACATTATTCAACTTTATTTATCTGTATTTATTTACGGGTATTTGATTCTATAATATTCTATAGGTATGCGTTTAAATATCAAAATGATCTTGTAAAATAAAAACATAAATAAAAAATTTCTAATATAAATTGTTGATATGATTTTAATTAAGTGTCATACTAGTGTAAAACTTAATTAATATTGATTTATATATACACTATCAATGACATATTACATATAGACAGGTTATCCGCTCTCAAAAATGGCAACGCAGATTCAAGGCAGTTGCCGCCTATTTGACTCGTGCTAACCAGTGTCACGGCTAAACATCAAACAAAACGTATTGCGTATTCTGTGTTTTTAAAACCGTACAATGCCTTCTTGTGTGTTTAGACAGTGTACTAATTACACTGTTACTGTTAAAGATAGAATAAACGTTTCTTTTCATGCTTAAGTATTATTTTCTTATAACTATTTTATTTATTATTTTATTTTGCTATTTAAAATGACGTTTTAACATTGACATGGCTATTCGTTTCAATAAACTCGAAGAGCGAGATGTAATATGATTTTGTATGTGAGAGTAAAAGAGACAACGCTATACAGTTGCGACAATTTACGTACTACGACACGTACGCTCGCGACCAATTAGTGCAAAGCAACGTCACGAAGTACATAGGTATCTCTTTCTTACAATAAGTGAACCGTATTATCATTTCCTTCTCCCACAAATTATATTACTCTATATATCTATAGTTGTGTTGACGCCGTTTTTTTGTGCGGTAATGTTTGGGTATGACTTGTCTATATGTAATATGCCACTGTACACTAATATCACATACAATTCTAAAAAAAAACATTCAAATTAAATGTTAATAACCATACATGTTGCTACTGAATACAAAAATATTCCACCACAATTCTGTCTTAGGGATACTTTAGCGTATTTTTTTTTGTTTTCATACATAATCAGCAATTCAAAACTGTAACAAATAAAGAAATTAACAAGATGAAAGAAGCAGTATATACATTAGCACTGTTTCCATAATTGTGACGTAGCCAACTATTGACAGCGTCAAAGTTACTGTCACTCCATGTGATTGAAGCGGCGATGTTTTCACGAATCGCCGCGATTGAAGCTAATTCACCTGCTGTGAAAATTGACTGGTAACGTTCTTCAAAGTTCTTGATCTGTAAAAATACAAATTATATTTGGAGTATAATCAATTGGTTAACAAACAACAATGGTGTGAGAAGGATAAATATCCGTGAAACTTATATTGACATAATTTGAAACTTTGAACGATGAATGTATGTTAATGTCTATGAGGAAACAATTACTTAATTTTGGCTTTAAAATTATATTTTGGTGTTTGAGTACAGTAAAAAAATTTTAATTATGAATTTTTTTAAATTAATAATTAGCAGGCGTTTGTCTTCCATCTCACCTGATACAAAGTGTCAATGAAGACGAGGATCATACACGCCTGTCCAAGATGTACCAATTCATTCTACACTTAAAAGCTCCAGGGTTATATTTGTCTGGAAAAACAGACGCAGGCAAATCGTTCCACTCTTTGGCAACACGAACCAAAAATGAGCTATCGAACCGTTTAGTTCGGCTCTTCGGCACGCTAACCACAAACGGGTGAAGCTTCTGTCTGCGTCTGGTTGATCGGTGGAGAAAGGGGGAAGGTTCGATCAGCTGAAAAAGAGCATTTGCACAATCTCCAAAGTGCAATCTGTAAAAAACTGATAGACTAGCAACTTTTCGACGATGTTCGAGACTTTGTAGTCTCGAAGAAGTAAGTTTGTCGTCACTCATGAGTCTACGGGCCCTTCGGTCGACAGAATCCAACGCTTCAAGATGGTACTTAGCGGAATCATGCCAAAGATACAGGATCGAACCTGGGCTGTGTACAGGTTGAGCAACTGTTCGGAGTTGAAGTACCGCCGGACCTTTGCAATGACTCCCAATTTTTTGGAAGCTGACTGTGCCATGGTTTCAATCTGTTGACCAAAATTAAGTTTCGACGTGATGGTCATGCCTAAAAGCCCTAGATGGTTTGTGATCGGTACAGATACACCTTGGAAAGTGGGCGTCAAGTTGAATGTGTTCTTTTTACCCGAGAAGAGACATGCCTGGGTTTTGAAAGGGTTGAACATGACAAGATTGGCTTCACCCCAATCGGAAACCCTACATAATGTCAAATCAACCCGTTCGATCTTCGACTCTCTCTGAAATTGGATCTGGTTTGGACTCGCTCGCGCATTGGACACATATTTCTCTACAACAGTGCTGTCATCAGCGTAACCAATAATGCCTTCCGATAAAAGAAGGTCATTTATGTGCAGCAGGAATAATGTTGCAGAGAGGACAGATCCCTGAGGTACGCCGGCGTTAATCACCATTAGGTCCGATGAGAAGCCATCGACGACAACTCGAATTGACCGTTCCCTCAGGAAATCAGAAATCCAGTCGCAGAGTCCAGATGGTATGCCATACGCAGGAAGCTTGCTCAAGAGGGCTTCGTGCCATACCCGGTCAAAGGCATTGGAGATATCTAAGGAGACGTCTATTGCCTCTCCGTGCCCTTCCAAGGCCATGCTCCATAGATGCGTGACGTACACTAGAAGGTCTTTCGTTGAGCGTCCTCCGCGGAAACCATATTGGTCGTCACTGAGGGTTTCATTGGTCTCTAGGTACGTCAGGAGACGATGGTTCAATATACGTTCCATAATTTTGCAAATTATGGAAGTGATTGCAATAGGTCTATAGTTGACTGGGTCGGCTCGACTGCCGTTTTTTGGTACGGCCTGTACGTTTGCAAACTTTCATGATTTTGGAACTTTTCCAGTCCTTAGAGAGAGTCAATATAGGCGTGTCAAAACAGGAGACAACTCGGCTGCACAGTGCTTTAGAACCACTGCGGGAATGCCATCCGGACCACTGGCTTTATTCACGTCCAGATTTAGTAAGCATTTGTGTACCTCTTTCTCGTGAATTTGGACGGCCTCCATCTTGAGGCCGAATGGGGGTAACGTGGGTGTGCTTTTAACTTTGGAATCTAGACGTAAACATTCCGTGAAGAGATTTGCGAACAAGTTTGCCTTCTCTTTTGCACTGTGGGCCAAAGACCCGTCAGGCCTTTGCAGTGGTGGCAGTGAAGGGCGACAGAAGTTCATCTCGACCGGCTTGGCAAGGGACCAGAAAGCTTTACTCCCCGTGGGATAGGATGATAACTTGTCCCCGATCCGGCCAATGTGGTCGAAGCGAGCGCTTCTGATCACCTTTTTGCAGGACTTGGCAGCAGCATTGTACGCCTGCTTCTTAGCTGGGAGATCCATAGCTTTGCTTCTGCGAGCGCTAGCCCAGGCTTGGTATGCTACATGCTTTCGCTTTTCGGCTAGGAGGCAATCAGCATTAAACCATGGGCGGTCTTTGGACTCCAGGGATACATCAGAAAACGGTATAAAGTACTCCATACCTTGACATATCACACTGGAGACAGCATCATCACATCATGATGGAACATCAGAAGTAAAGCAAGCTTGCCGCCAAGGATAAGAGGCGAAAAATTGACGCATCTCATCCCAATCTGCTGACTTGAACCGCAATACTCGCCTATTGCCTCTTGGGCTGGTATCGGTTGGCGAGTATTACGACACAGATTTCACCAGACAGTGGTCGGATGTCCCTAATGACAGAGATACGGACACCGAGTATCTGTCTGATTCGGTTGTCAGCAGAAGCTCCAAGCAATACGCAGTATGGTCAACTACGTCAGGAATGCGCGTAGGTTCGTGAACGAGCTGGGAGAGACCATGAGTTACTGCAAACCGATAGGTTCTTCTGCCAGCGTGGTCAGTGTCCTTGAACGGGTACATCCACTCTCCATGGTGGGCATTAAAGTCCCCAAGGAACACCAACTGCGCAGAAGGATAGCGTCGTTGGACCTTATCTGCAATTCAATAAATCGAGTTGTCTCCTGAGCTCCCGTGTGTGATCGGTAAATACTGGCGTATACAATTCGGTTCAGGCCAGTATCTACATAGACCCATAAAACAGAAAAATCCGGAACTTCCAAGTATCGGAGACGCCGACAACAGACCTCGTCTCTGACATACACGCACACGCCCGCATTGGGGAGAAATTTGGTCTCCGGGATATAGCCTGGGTAATGCAGGTATGCCAGATCCGAACGATCACAGATCTGCGTCTCTGTCGGAAAGAATAAGTGCGGCTTCTCTGTTTCTGTTTCAAATCAGTGACTTAAAGACTTAAATCTTAAAGATAAAACAGTTACCTTTTCCAAATGTTCTACACTAGTCAATCTCCGAGAAAAAGCATTCAGGATGTTGGTTGTTCCGGTCAGACCTTGCACTCTAAAAAAAAATATTAAGATGTTTTATTCTATACACTTAAATTCACCTTAATTTAAATAAATTTAGTTTTCTTGTTTAAAAAACTGCCATCTCTAAATATATTTTACAAACTGCAATTGTTGTAATTTAAAAAAGTATTACGGGTCCAAAATTAGGCATCATCCTCACAATTTAACATAATATAGATTTGTCCTTACCTAGGTTGAATGGCAGCGAAGTTTTCTATAACGAAATCTAGGGCTACTTCCATATTTTCCGGACTAGCGTTAATGATAGCAACCACAACTGTATGTCTGTCCTGGTCTCGCACCCGAGAATCGTCACTTATGACTTGGTTGAGGTAGCTAGTGAAAAAAGGAGTTTGTGAAAATTGAAATTAAAACAAACAAATAAAAAGTGTGAGCCTTAATAATAGTAATATAATATGATAATCAATTGCCAGACAAATACACCAATTGTACGGCCGCAAAGTAGACAAAGCTTTTGTTATGATATGTTAGAACCCAGAATGAACATGCATATATAAATATCACCAACAATGACCCGTCATCAAAAATCGGTGTTCATCACACCAATGAATCCCCCCACTAGGATTCGAACCTGGGACTTCTGGCGTATGAGGCTACTACCCAATACGCTACGCGGCCGTCACTTTGATTCTAGTATGAAACCAGTGTTAAAAGTATTTACTGAACTTTTTGTTAATTAGACATTGAAAGTAACTATGAATACGTGGTTTTACACGCAATTCCTAAAAGAACCTCAATACCATATACACAGTTATACATTTTAATAATTTTTAGCGAGAAGAAAAATAAATACTCATCGGATTCAGAGATTTTACATTTTTATTTTGATCCCGTTATGAAAAGTTGTGGCCTACGAGCTCATATTTATATACTGAAAAAATTGCAGTTTAAGTTACATACTGTTACAACCTGCAAACACGAAAAGGTGATAAGAGTGTTTTTTGGTTAGCGTTTAAGTATGGATCGAATATCAAACATCTATTTTTCTAAATATTAATTTAATTTGAAAAATAGACATCCTCGCAGCTTTTAAAAGTAGAGTTGAAGTTAAGTTAAGCACATCTTGGATAGTCGTCTTCATCGTAATTTTCCATCAGATGAGATTTAAGACAAAATCATAGCCGATTAAAATCTAGTAATAAACAATAAAAAAAACCAATTACTCACAAAGAACGTGATTCTTCATTAGAAGTGCATCCAAGAGCACTCAGCAAGATAGCTTGTTCACTGGAATCTTGGGTTGTTTCGTACAAGCCCCACAAGAAGTTGAAGTTGTCAGCTGATCCACCGCGAAGCCCAGAACAGTATATTGTTGTTTGAATGTCTGCAGCTGGTCTGTTATCTGAGGGGAATGGTAAAAAACTAAATCTTTATCAAAACAAGGAACTTGCTAATAGTTCCATAAACTAATTGCAAGAACTAATTAACAAAAACTAATATAAAGGTGCATGCGCCATAAACTAGTGCAAACAAACTTAAATTTGTTAGAAAAAATATAAAAAACACACTTAGTACAAAAATAAGTAGTTTAACTTGAATACTACTTTTGTTTTAGATACGAATTTGGAACTTTGAAAATTACAAAAGAAAAACGTCTAAATCTCGTCTGTTCAAACTATTAATGAATGTACTTAAGTTTATTTAAGTTGGCCATTTTTATGGCAAATACGTTTTTCCGACAGATGTGTCTCTCAGGTCTACGAGCAACTCCAAACATAATGTTATTTAGTAATTAAGATGATACTGTTGATGGAATTTTCCCAGCACACCATCGCGCTGCCTTGCACAACGTTGGTGGAAATTCTGCCTTTTAGTATGATGTAACTACTATAGTACGATGAATTGTTTATGGATCGTTATGTTGGACTGCACTGTTTATAAGATGAAACAAATCGAAAATGTATCTCGATACGGATTCAATAGCGAGTTTGATGTTTTGAAAATGAGCGGCGAGGAACAATTGTAAGTTTTCTCATTAAATTTTAATTTAGAATTACACATTCATAAAAAAATCTTTAGAATACTAAGAACACAGATTTGATGAAACATTCATGAATCATCAGGCGTTTCATACGTGACTAAGAATTTTACTAACATCAAAAATATTTAGGAAAAAATGGGATCTTATAACAATCATACAAGTGATACATACGATCAATTCTCAGTAACGTCAATATTTTAGATACAAAATATATCGTAAGATAAGCTTTATCAACGCATTCCACAGGAGATAACGTATACTTCATCCGGTCGAATACATCTTCAGACATCATATTATTTCATAAAATGCTAACGTAAATATGAATAAAGTAAATATGAATCGCTATCCTCTACATATTAAGTTACTCTTTTGTTTGCCTTGTTTGATTTGTATTTTCTAGGGAAACTCGATATAATCTTTTACCAATTACTCAATTTTTAAACTTGGAAAAAATTCTAACTGAAATTTCAATTTCTAAATATAAACTCGTTTGTACCATAGACTGTCGACAATTTGTTGCTAACACCATGCCCCGAGCTCGTATGCTATTACAAATAGTTTCACAAACATTTTATGCTACTACCGTACTACAATAATACCGTGAATTAAAATATTATGTGTAAAACTATTAAGTATCCAAATCTATAATAACTCTTTACAGAAAAACTACCGTGTCTTTTTTTTGCCCTAACACTGTGTACGCAAAATTTCATCACAATCATTCAGTATTTAAGACGTGAAAGCGATAACTTTGGATTTCTTCTTATAACTAGGATATGTGCCTTACTAGCATTCAATCTAAACTGCTCTAATAGACCCTGAGCAGTAGAGACACAGTCATCCAGGCCAAACCGGCAGCTGATATCTAGGATAATGTTCCTGTGGAACGCTGTCACGTGTTCTTCACCAGAAGCAGCTTGGAAGCCGAGTCGTTCGTACGTAGGAGCCGTTAGGTTCAGCACGTAATACTAGTGGAAAAAAAAATGGACTTAAATATTCGTAAAGTAACAATGAGTTACGTAGCTTTAAATCAATTTGTTGCAGTATCTCATGCAAGCCTTAAGTAGTCTTTTTTTCACCAGGCCGGAAGTCATTATCGCAGTATGTCACAGTGCATGAGTGTTTTTGACACGTAACTTTTAAAGCCGTCTTATTGGTTCAGGGCTTATTTTTTGAGCGTCATATAACTTTTATCAGCAGGTCTCTTTGAACTCTCTTTTTTACTATTTTCATAGACGGATATCGACCACTTGACCTAATGGTGAGCAGGATCCGTACCTATGGATATCATTAATCGAAGGTGTTTTATTTATGAATAGTAACTGTGATTATTAAATCGACTAATGATGGGTTGCCGACCGTAGGCTTCAGTGGAAATTGCTTTTGTTCCAGTTATTCACTGGCTGTTCCTTTATTTTAACCGGGACACCACTCACTAATCACGTACCCGTGAGTATTATGGCGGTCAGAAGTATCGCTACAGACGAGTTCTTTACAAACAACTCTACTATCACTAAAGGATCTGCAGGTTTTTCCATCAGTGATCTTAAGTGAATCTGTATTTCATGGCAAAAATGAAACTGCAAGATAACTTAAATATAACCATCGGATAGAAACCTATATTGATATTATATATAAATTGAAACACTAAAAAATCAAATAGATATAATAAGTAACTTATTGGAGAAAATTTCTTACAGCGGTATTAAAAACTTTGGATTCTTCACCTGGAATAGTTCGTAAGTTTCCCCAGTGCTGCTGAGAACAATATCTAAGTAACTGAAAGCATTGTTGGCTGAGGCCCAGGGGATGTAGTCCACCTCCTTGGTCAAGTAGTGGGACAGGTCAAAGGCGTACTCGTAGCCCTGTGAAAATCATTCTTATGATAAGAAAAGAAAAGCAAAAAAAAATTCGTGACCACTGAAAAGCAAAACATTTTTTATACTGTCAAGGTACTTTTAAGAAGGAACGATGGGAAATAAAAACTCAGTAACCGAAAATAATTATTTTGATTTTAAAAAGATATTAAAACTGTTTAGTTTCATCATTTGGAATATGAAATTGATTTCGGTTGAACAACAAAAGTCAATTCAAAATCAATATTGTAATAAGAATAGTCTGCTTTTTTTATAACCATCAAATCTTTCTATGAAATAAGATAAAAACGAAATTAAATATTTTTTTATTAATTTCTTAAAAATTCTAACAAAGCTGATGCTTAATCTTAACCAAAATTGTTACAATCTTAAAATATCAACATTTATACAGAATGTTAAAATATAGAACAGCCTAACCTAAATATTAAAAATAATGCTCATAATGCACTATCTAACCACAAAACATAATTCCTTAAAAAAACTACTCTTCAGGATTCTGTAATAATTAAAACAGTTTTGGTTCACGGTGGGATGCGAACTAAAACGAAGAGCAAAACTAAACTAAAACTTAGGTTCACTCAGGTGTAAAAACCGCGGAATGTACAATCGGGAAAGTTGGTGCAGGCTAAGAATCGCATTCGGATCCTCTGTATTGCAGGCGCCTACACAAAACCGAACAAAGTGCAAGCGAATCTCGCACTTAGCCTGGGCGCGGCCTCCACTTTTAGCACCAAGTGTACCGTGGATTCAAGGCAGCCAATGCACCTAATACTCGTATTGCTTGGGTTAAAAGTGTCGCTTAGGTTTGAACTGTATAATTGTTCAAAGTATGTGTTTTATTTTGTTATTTGTATTTTTATAAGTTTTTTGAGTTGTTAGTGACTATAATCAAGGAGATTTACATTTTGTAAAAATTAACGTGTTTTTTAAAAAGTATGATATTTTTTATTCAAGCCGTCATTTGCTACACGTACAAGTATAAATTAGCCACCAACATGATTGCATGATAAGAACAGATAAGTTACCTATATTTTTTAGATCGAGAGTAAAGCAAGTAGACGCGTTTAATTTCGCTACGCAGTCATTTATTCATAAATAGTGTAAAAAGTTATTGTACGTGTAAGTGCTATACCCGATTAGAATCTTTGTTGTTATACCTTTAAAACTGTGTAAATATTTTACCTATACACAACCAAGTTTGTAAGAAATAATTAAAAACATTTCATTAAAAAAAGTCCGTTGGTGCCCACTGCCCACGCATCTCGCTTGAACCGTTCGCGGCTGCTCCGACGCGTTAAGTTCGTTGACCTCATCTGGACATTTCTCTACTCTTACAAGTAAAAGACTTTCAAAATTGTATATTAAAAAGTGCGATATTGTGACAAACAATTAGTTATTGTTCCATTTTTAATAAAAAGAAAGACTATTGCAACATCAAAATATTAACAAAAGTGACATATCTACTATTTCCACCTTGAAATAATTATATCTGAGTCATACAGGTAGCTAAAAGTATTCTTAATAAGTGTAAAAAAATTCATCAAGATTTGTTTTTACAAAAACAAAAAAAATATGAAAAGCCTAAACTTGTACGTCACGTTGTGAATCGAACTCGTTTCGCTAGTGAGAGGAGCGTTTACCTTTATCACTGCTCCAGCAGTCCCCTTATGTCGGGTGGCGAAATAGTACAATAAATATATAACGTTTTACAACGTTTTATTGACATATCTGCACATCAATGTCAGTGAGTGAGATTTCCGAACGACTTACCGAATTCACATGATTCCTGTGTTGGCGAGCAGAGGACAGTTTTGCTTTGCTTTCCTAACATATATTTGCGACATATAATAATGCATATAATAACATATAATGTTGTAGCTTGATATCAAACAAAGAATACGTAACGTGTGGCATTTGCAAGAAAAAATTCGATTTAAACTGCGCTAAGATTTCACCTAACCACTTTCATAGCTTTCATTTCAATCAGAAAATTAGTTGGTTTTGCTCTTCGGACTGCTCAAATCTTCATTCTAAGAATACCGGACATGTCGATTCCCCTTCTATACATTCTGGCAACAACAGCGAAGTTGTAACAACAGCGACCAAAATGTTAAGTTAAGAAATAAATACCATCAAAAATCAGGAACAGACCACACTGATGATAAAAAAGAAACTTCAGCCTATTCTACATCAAACACCTTTCACGTTGCCGAGGACAAACTCAGAAATATCGTAAACGAAGAAATGCGTGAAACAATTAAACACTACATTGTGGCAGAACTCAAATTTATCACTGAGCAATTAAATGGATTTAAATCATCGATGGAGTTTAACTCACAATTTGATGATATGAAAACTAAACTTGATGAAAAAAATTCAATAATACATAACCTGCAAACCGATAACGAAAAATTAAAGTCCACTGTAACAGACCTATCAAACCGTCTAAACTTGGTCGAGCAGAACATGAGAGAAACAAATATCGAGGTTAATGGAATTACTGAACACAAAGGGGAAAATGTAGTCAGTACTATTATACAAATGATATGATCCTGTTGTACCGGGCGATCACGTTCAAGCGACGAGAGTGGCAAAACTAAATAAAGACAACAATAGACCTAGGACGGTTGTAGTCAAGCTGCGAACACCGCGTCAGCGCGATGCTGTGCTGGCTGCCTTCGCCAAATATAACAAGACCAGCAATAATGATAAATTATGAACAAAGCATCTTGGGATTGGCGGACCATCTAATCCAGTACATTTATCTCCGCTAAATAAAGATTTGCACGCAGCATCGCGCCTAAAGGCAAAAGAACTTAATTACAAGTTTACATGAATACGTAACGGACGCATTTTCGTTCGGAAGGATGAGTTCAGTGTAGCAATTTTAATTAAAAATATGGACAGCCTTAGTTTACTTGTAGTGGTATTACACTACACGTTATTCAGAGCCCGGTAGTTAGGGAGGGCGTGGCCCCTTGCGTTGATTATTACACTGCACTAAATACCGGACCCCTCATTCTCTGTGTACAGTCTGCATGCGAACGCAAGCGGATAGAGATGTATCATGGCACCTATTTTATCTAAACCATTAAAAAAAGCAACGATTGCCGTGGCTTTGGTCGTTGGATCCATAAATTTTATAGAAGAAAAAAGAAGAGGAGAAGAATCTGGGTCAAGCAATACTTGAAACTAAGAGATTTTTGTAGGTTTCCAGTAAAACTCAGAATCCCTCGGCTCTAACGTCTTTGTTCATATCATCACTGTGGTCTTTGCTCCAAAGGTACGGCATATCTTTATACATCTCTATAATGTTCAATAGAACTTATTTTTATTTATTTATTTATGTATTTTTGGAAGATTTACAGCGGAAAATTTAAAATTTACACCTGGCGTCTAATCAAATTGGCGGCCGGGTCGCACTAGTCGAATCACTCACTATCACTACCTGCACATGCGCACTCCACGCTAGCCGCGCTACGACTGAGTTCCCTAACTGCCTTAAGTATTATTACACTACTCGATCGTAAGGGCGGTCAGGGAGCAAGACTGCCGGGCCCGTCCGGTCGCCCTAGTTCCTTATTCTCTCTACCTCTCTCCTCTCTCTAACTCTTATTACACCACCCTTACTTAGGGTAAAGATCCCTAAAATTGGGTAGTGTAATAGGCTTTTTAAGTAGATTTCTTTTTTCTTTTGTTTTTTAATCAGTGGTAAATGTTGTTTTAATGTTTATATAAAATTCGATTTTACATTTTACCAAAATGTCCGTGGTATTCGGACAAAAACACATGATGTTCTTAAAAATATTCTATATAATAATTGTAAAATAATAATGTTTACCGAAGCATGGCTAGTGAATTTATAGACGATCGTTATGTAGTCTACTGAAGAGATCGGGTTTGTACAAAAACTTACAAGTTGGATGGCGCTGGCGTAATGATTGCTGTATCGTGCGATTATTCTTCAGTTTGCATCAAAGAATGGGAATCTACGTGTGCAGATTTGTGGGTAAATGTTAAATGCAAAATTAATATGGCAAAAACAAAACTCTAACCATAAGTGCCATATATCTGCCACTGCAAGCTTAACTTGAATTACAACCAAACTTTTTTGGACAATGTTGACATCATTGTGAACAAAACTGAGAATATTATATTCCTTAGCGATTTCCATTTTAAACTTTATTAAGTGGCAACCTGATAGTATTGGCAACCATTTGGTAGCATCTAATTACAATAGAAACCTCGGATATTCACTTATCGATTTTCTGTTACTTAATACTTTACGCCAGATGAATGGCATTTATAACAGTAACAACAACATTTACGACCTTATAATCACAAATATTGACGGTTCTAAAGTGTCTGCAAACTCGGGTCCTGTAAGTAAAGTAGATCCTCATCACCCCAGTATTGTTTGTTTTATGCCCACATGTAATTTGTCTACAATAAAAGATAATTTTATAAACAGTCGTAATGGTTATAATTTTTACAAAGCAGATTTTGAGCTTATCAAATCACCTTTAGATAACATTGGTCTGAAATTTTTAATAGCTTTAAGAATGTAAACGATATGGGTATCTATGTTCTACACTGTGCTAGATGAAATTATTAGCGAGACAGTTCCAAAACATAATACTGCTTCAAGTAATACTCAAATTACTGATTTGTTTGCAAACACAAAAAATAACCAACAACCCCAATTTTACTGTCAACTCATCTTCTGATAACTTGACCACTGCACGATTTAGTGAATCAAAAATTCTTGAAAGTATAAAAACTCTTGACATATAAAAAGGGGCAGGCCCAGACAATATTCCACTACTTTTTATCAAGCGTTGTGGCTCGGTTCTTACGTATCCGCTACGTATCATTTACAATTATTCCTTGTAAACTGGGGTTTTTCCAGACGAATGGAAGAAAGCGCGAATCGTACCCATTTTCATGAATGGCGATCAATCTAATATTGTTAATTACAGACCCATATCAATATTATCATCATTTTCCAAATTGTTTGAAACTCATTTGTACCCCATAATTTATAAACAGGTTCACCCATCACTTACTGATTTTTAACACGGATTCAGAAATGGTAGGTCTGTGGACACTAATCTCGTTTCTTTCATCTCAGAGGTGGCTACTGAATTTGATAGAGGTTTACAAGTAGATACTATTTATACAGATATGTCTAGTGCTTTTAATAAAGTAAATCACGACTTACTGTTGTTCAAATTAAAAATATACGGTATTGAAGACGTTTTATTGAAATGGTTTGGTTCTTATCTAGCCTATAGACCGCAGACAGTTGTTGTAAATGGTTCACAATCTAATGTTTTTTATGCTAAATCTGGAGTTCCACAAGGCTCACACTTAGGGCCAATCCTATTTATAACTTTCATCAATAACATTGCTAACCATGTTAAACATAGTAAAATCTCACTTTTTGCCGACAACTTTAAAATATATAAAATAATTGAAAATCCTAATGATAAACAGATGCTCCAAAACGATTAAGATAGAATAAATGATTGGTGCCGTGTAAATGTATGGAACTGAATGCCACTAAATGTTTTCATATCTCTTTTACGAAAAAAATAAACGTTATTCCTTCATTGTACCATAATAACGATGCTGAACTAGCGCAAGTTAAAGAGATCCGCGATTATAGATAACAAACAAAATTTTTCGGCACTCATAAATAAAATTGTTAGTAAAGCAGCCCAAATAGCGAAATACCCGTAGTTTCAAAAAATTTATGTATGTATGAATGTATGACTGTATGTAAAAATATAAACAATCTCGCTATAATATTTCATTAAACAGGAAAACATCATTAAAAATAATACAGCAGTAATTAAGATAATAATCAGATAATACTACAGATATACGGTGGTTTTAAGAATTCGCAAACTGTTAAAATAGTCAAAAGTTGACAAGACTTTTAGAAATTATGAAATTGTCTAAAAAGTAATTATTAATACTTTAGATGTCACAATTTTATTATTTCGTTCGAAATAAGGTAATTTTTTTCAAAAAATAAAAGTGTCGATATCTTAAAATTGGTGAAACTTTTACTGAAACGAAATTTTGATATGTTATAGGACATGATACGACCTATCCGCAGCATTAAGATTATCCTTTATTTTTAGGACACTCTGTATATTATCGTTAGAACAATACAGCAAAGTTACTCCTTTTTACCAACTAATATCCTAATTTATTAAAACTAAACGGATTCCAGGCTTTGATTTTATACTTAAGCCTTTCTTTTTCTTTTATTATTTGAACATAACGCTATACAGGATGACATTTTAGTAGCTTTCCAAATTGGGTGTAAACAATCTAATCACGAAACTGGACAACTTTCAATTATAGGATTATAGGTTAAAGACCACTACTTTTCACTTATTAAGTAAGTTAGTAATTAAGTAAGTTTAGTAATTTTCCTTTACACAATTTTAGATTGTTTATATTTTACTGTATTTTATTTTATTTATGTATGTATATGAGTATGTGTAAGTTTATTTACGGTATTAAGTATATAATTTATGTATGTTTAAATTAGGTACACACTACTTTGTTATATACTAATCTCTCCTCTTACAGGTCGGCTGGAAATTTATTTTAGAAGTAACCCGTACATTTGTACATATTTAGTCTTTAAGGTATTTTATGTTGTTTTTATATATGTGTACAAAACTGTTAAATAAATAAAATAAACATAGCATAATTTCTTCGCACAACTTCTGCGGGGTTTTTTTAGAGTGGAAATTCGCTTGGAAGTATTGATTCGAAATATTTAAAAAAATGTTGGAATTCAATAAGAAAAAATGTGTATAGAAATCCAACATTTTTTTTTCTTTCTGTCTCACTACATCGCAGTATGAGTAGAGATTACTGCATGAAGAAAACTGCATAATTTGAATAGAGATGTCTAACAAAGTCTTCAATTTAATCTATTATAAATGATTCTCAACACGATAAAAAAATTTAAGATCTTTCATACCATGTTCCACAGTTCAATGATACAATATTTCCTTATATTAGTATCAAATCAAATCAAATCAAATCAAATCATTTTATTTGTACAAATATGGGCAACTCCAGATGGTGGGTCATAACAGATAAAATGATAGTTCAATCCATATTTATCATCCATAATCTGTACGTAAATGGGCTGATTGATCGACTCAACAACACCAAAGTGGGCTGTCACATAGATGGTGTGTGTATAAATAATATCAGTTACGCGGACGACATGGTGTTGCTGTGTCCGTCAATGGGCGCGTTGCGTAAATTAGATAAAGTTTGTGAGGAGTACTCAGTGGCACATGGTCTTATGTACAACCCTAGAAAGAATGAGTCCATGGTATCTAAGCCCAAAAACAAAAACTACTTTAATGTGCCGCCATTACATCTAGCTAGGGTATTCAAATTTAAGTATCTGGGTCACTGGCTCACTGACGATCTTGATGACAGTGCTGATATTGAAAGGGAGCGTAGGGCGCTGTCTATCCATTGCAACATGGTGGCTCGCAGGTTTGGACGTTGTACTCAGCAGGTAAAGACGACGCTTTTCAAGGCTTACTGTCAAACTTTCTACACGTGCAGCCTGTGGGTTAACTATACGCAGCGGGTATACTGCGCGCTGCGCATCCAGTATAATAATGGGTACAGGATGTTGATGGGGTTGCCTCGATGGTGCAGTGCGTCGGGTATGTTCGCTGTGGCTCGTATAGATGGTTTTGCGGCAATAATTAGAAGACGGTCGGCCTCGCTCTTACAGCGCACACGAGACAGTCCCAACAATATTGTTAAGACTCTGGCGGAGAGGTGGGATTCCCGAATCCTTCCGAACGGTAGTTGCGATTACACTCTGTGGTATAGTAATGCGTAACCCTTACCGTAAAGTGTTATTTTTTAAGTGTTTTTATATGGACATTAATTATTATTTTGATTTCTTAATTTTAAAATCTGTACTAATTTTTATTAACACTAGTTTTATAACTACCATTGTTACTAACCCCCTATGGTTGTTCACCGAAATAAATGAATTATTATTATTATTATATTTAACCTATAAGGTGTATATAATTCAGTAGAAATATTAATATAATGTTTTGTATGTTTATTGTAAATAGTATGCTTTTTCTATACCTACTAGTTTCCTTTGATATTCTGAGACATGTTTTCTCAATTTTAGATCCTTATACTTGCTGTCAATATTTATTTTCAAAATGATGTGGTCGAAAAGTCAAAAAACGTGTATGAGATAATTTTGCTAGTTTCTTCATTTATGAACTAAATACCCTTGAGACTTTAACAATGTTTTGATTAAGTTTTAGTTGGAATGGTGGGCGTTTAGAATTTGTTTCAAATATCTTCTATCAAATCCAGCGTACGAAATATGTCTACTATGATCACAGGTCAGTATAATAAGTCTTCAGAAAGGTTGCATTTTATCTAGACTACATTTGAGCCTGCTTAAACTTTACAAGCATAATTCACTCCATAAAGTATCAATAAACCATATAAAATTATACGACACAAACAGCCGTTAGAAAGTTCATAAATTCAAAGAAAAAGATAATTCAACAAACCAACCTACAAAAACATCTTAAGTGCACTGGTAATGCTATTCAATGAACCATATGATTTTAAATTCTTCAAATGCAAGCGGCGTCTCATGCATCCGACGTATTTGCGGAGAAATATTGATATGGCGGAATTTCTACATTGCAATATTTCTAAGTAACGTAGCAAATGTTGCAGTATATTGGATGAAAAGACAATGTATCTATCAAATCAAATCAAATCATTTATTCAGTAACTGTATACATAAAAGCCTTAGCTAGTGCTCGGAGTCTCCTGTTAAGTATGGGTAATACTTGTGCCTAGAGACACCGCTCTTCCTTATTTTATAGTATAACTATTACAAAATAAACAAGATACAAACATAAATTCAAAGATACAAATTTTAAAGACTAACAATTCAAAACGAAACGCGCTTATTGAATGTGTGGGTGTGTGGGAATGTATGTGTGTGTGTTTGTGGGAGTGTATGTTTGTGTGTTGGTTTGGACTAAGAACAATATTTAAAAATATTTTCTATATCATCATAAGACTTCATCTTCAGCCACTCAATTAAGATCTTTTTGCTCTGTAAGTGTTTTAGGGTAAATATTAATTTGCTTGTTAATAGAGTTCTAAATATGCGATGACTGTTTAGCAAGTTGTCTTCTAGCAAAAACTGATTTTACAGCCACTGTCTGTGCAACTTCAAATTTCCTTCTTTTTTTTTAAAAATTTTAGGATCACATGGAAGTTTTTTATGTACCCTGAGAACAGTAATTAAACGTACAATTTACGAACCGATAGAATACCGCTTTCTGAATACAGTTGACTGGTTGGATATCTGTAGGGTTTAAAAAGCATAGGTTCCAACAATAACCTTTGTGATCTCTCCAAATCTATAAATTTTGACTTGATTGCACCCCCCATATACAGATGCAGACTGACTGATTAATACAGACTGGACTAAGCTCACATATATTTGACCAAGTCTATGGATATTATATCTCAATTGCATTATATGACGAGGACTAGAAATGTTTCGTGAAATCAAGTCTAATGGCGAATTACAGTTATTTAAGCTGATAGTAGTGTAATACTTACTATTAGTGATCAAGGCAGCATGTAAGAAATAGAAATTTGTATATCAGTAATTGTAGTTAAGGAGTTTTATTAAGAAAAGTTTCATTTCAACCAAAACTAAATTGTTAATTTTTTCTATTCTTTTAGCGCATATATTGTCAAATGTATACGTTGTAGGTAATTCAGGTTTATTTTTAAATGAAGATATCCAATAAATTTACACAACACTCAATGTGAAACCCAGATGCAGGTGTATGTAGCATACAACAATTAAATATCGACGGCCTGTTTGGTGTGGAGGTAAGTAGCCTTGCCTTCCATGCCAGAGGTCCCGGGTTCGTATCCTGGTAGGGGCAGATATATTATTATATTTGCTTTCTAGTTATGGATGTGTATTTCCGTTTATTTAAGTTTATTTCTAATATTTATATATATAAAAAAATATCTATGTGTGTTTATATATTTCTTAAGTTTACTTATTCTTTATCTAGTGCCCATAACACAAGTTCTTTAATAATACTTAATTTGGGCTAGATAATGTGGTGTGATTATTAGAAATATTAATTTATTATTATTATTATAAATATACAATAATTATAGCTCGTTCAGTTAAAAGACGTTGCAATAACGTTAGAGACATTTTGATTTCGTTTACAATTGATATCAAATTCGTACTTACTAGTACCCGAAATTCAATCAAAATTTCTAGACAAGTATACCTATCTTTAAATTACTTGTAAAATAAATCTTTACATTAAATTACTTGTACATGTTATCAGTACTTACCAAGCGACTATTTCTGGCCAGGTTGAAGGAGTCATCGATCAGTTGGGCGCGATTCAACACGTGGATAACGTTATGGTCCGTATCCAGGGCTTTAGCAAGGGCTATCCAGTTCGAAGGCTCATAGTTCACACGGTAGTAGCCTGCAATTTTATTTACATATTAGTTTAATGTTAGAGGTATTTCATATTATGGAATTGTAAATTTTAGTACATGTAATTTTTCAAAAGTTTTGACAACCAAATGTTAGAAAGTCAAATTTTTATTTTAAAGCTAGATTAAATGCAAAATTGGATCAGATTAAATTTAAATTGGGTTAGTTGCATAGGTTAACATTGAGGTTGAATTTAAGTTGAGGGTGAGGAGTGCATATCCAATTCCTTTTTTTTTAAGTTTGTATTTTTTTGTACAAGTTTTAGTATTTTTGTATTGTTTGAAACTCCAAAGATAAGGTCGACGTCTTTAAAGTTGGATTCTCTTAATTTTATTTTCGTTAAGCATTGCTAGATTTAAATTACTCTTCAGAGTTGACTCACCAGTCTGCTGCTTATTAACGATGAACCATTCAGCTTCAGCCAAGTTGGGGATATTGTACGACTGTGCTGGGAAGGTAGGGGGCACCCAACTTTGGGGGCTTGTGTCTTCAAAATCAGGGTTTGATGACAGCACCCAATTGATTGGGACATGCCAACGGTCCGTAGATGTTTGGGTATTGTCGGTTAAGAAACGTTCCTTGAATGTTATAAGAAAATTTATGTATTATTCTTTTTATTTCAGATATAACTGCTTTTGTAGTAAAACATGCTGCTGACAAGTAACTAGTGCAAATGTTATGTACGAAATTAATAGAAAAGCTATAATTTATTAAAATATAAGTATTGAAAATAATATTAACTATATCAAAACTTTTAAAATATACGTCAGTTTTACGAAAATGTAGAAATAATTATTACAGTCTGGTGACTGAAAAAATATGTTTCTGACAGCTAATATAAATTTTTGCCATTCAAATGAATGATTTGTAATTTTATGATTATATTTTCTGGATAATAAATTGCAAATTAACTATAGAACTAACTCAGACTCAACCCAAGGATCGAACAGGACATATTAAGAAAGGATTTTTTAAGTGGCTGCTAACTAATTGCCAACAAGCGATTTCCAAAACATACCGCAAAAAAAGCTTTCTTTAAAAAAAATATAACTGAACTAATCAATAACTAAATTGATTTAGTTTATTAACTAACTAACTCACCTGTTCAACACTAATAGAATTAGCAGTAGGAGCAGACTTCCTGACAGTGAGTACCGGGAAGCCTCCTTGAGTAGTCCAACGCGTCATGATCGTGGTGAGGGAGTACGGGATGCTGTGATTGGACGCTGTGAGCGCCGTTTGCAGTCCTTCGTATAAATGCGTGGGGTTCGCGGCACGGCGAGACCTTTGAAAATCACAGTAAATCAAGACTTGATATTATAAATGTTAAGCTATGTTTTTTTGTCCTGGTTTCACGTCAAAACAGAACAACAAATTCATGTGATTATTTGTGTGGAGAGAGTTTGAGGGATGGAGTGTGACATAGGCTATGTTTCAATATATTTTCAATATTATCGGGAATGATCCCGTGGGAATTACGCCGGTGAGTACTTCCTAGTTAGTTTTAAAGGAAAAATTGTAATAACCTTTTATATTCGAATAGCATGGTCAACTAATATTGTTGATGTCAAAGTGAGTTTGTTTCTTTATTTATTTATATATTTCTCTTTCACGTCTAAGTTATCCAGCTAATAAAGATGAATTTTTGCACGAGTAAGCGTTTGCCCCTGCGGAACAGGAAATAGGCAAACTTTTTACCAGAAAATATCACTGTTTAGAAAGTACACGGGAGTAAGTTATTGATTGTAGTAAATGTGGATTTCAACTTCGCTTGAATTAAAAATGTTCCATTTCCGTACCAAAATTCTTACACCCTTTATGCGTTTCGTAAATATATTTCTAGGATTTTACGAGTGCTTTGGGCGTATTAGGTATATCGAATAAAATATTTTTTAGGCGACTAAATAAACTAGATGTTATATTAGTTTCATGGTCTGCATGCGTATACTGCTCCGACATAACGTTATCTATGTCATAAAATACTCGTGCCTATTTGCAAAAACAAAACTATGAAAAGTCAGTTTTTAGTTTCTATGCGAAGGGAGTTTCTATTAGCCACGTTTCGATATTCAATGATGATAAAATTGACCGTTGAGATGTTTCAGAGGAGCAATATGTTTAAACTTACACCAATATAATTAATACTTGAATATTGCAGAGGGATTGTATTCAGCAGTTATGTTGTAATCAATTTATAAACAGTAAGTAAACTAATATATCTTTTGATTTCTTACACAGTTGATATTGTGTTATTTGTATGGCCTGACCGCAGGCAAAATGCTAGTATGAAATATAGGGAGTCTAAAAAATCATCATAATGTAAAATATCTTATCATACGTATTTAACTCTAAGGTTCTGTTTTAAATCTACAACCATATTCAAAAGTAAAGTCTGTTAATCTTCATAAACCTCGTTACTATTCGCCATCAATATCCAACTTATCTTATGCATTGTATCCAAACTGTATACATTACCTGTTTCTCAGGTAGATAGCGAGGCCCTGGCGGAACACCTCAGGAGTTAGGAAGTGCTTCATCATGCGAATAACCGATCCAGCTGCGAATAAAATTGTAATTTAGTTTTAAGATAGAGCATAGAAAGGGATAAGATAGTTTAAGCTATTCAAAATATAAAAAATGTGTAATAGTTTCAAAAAAATCCTTTGTATTTGGACCGGATAAAGATATTTTACGATTTAAAGTAGTAAATGACAGGCGTCTGAAATGACTGTGATGCACTTTGCTGGCAGATACTCAATAATAATGTAATTTTATTTGTATATTAAATATTATCTAGCCTCGTTAACAGATTTAGACAATACTTATTACTTTATACGGTCATTTGATATTCCCATCAAGATAATTAATTCATTGACAACGATAATAATAGGTTAAGATTTTAAAGTTACATTTTCATTTTGAATCATAACTAATAAAATAAACATTGATTCATTTTGTCACTGGCATCGATCCCGTTGATCGAGAAGCCAAAATTAATCCTTAAGTTTTACGGTCACTGTCTTTGTAATAGACAATGCATGATAGCTGAAACCACGTAAACCGTTAAAAATGTGTAAAACAAGAACGCACTTATAATATCGCTGACTAGAAAGGTTGAGCAATCGGCCCCTCCCATTTTATGAAATTCCAATATCTCAACTACCGTCAAGGAGATTCACACACTCGCATGCCGATATCAAATGTCTGTGACATAGATAAATGTTGATGTCTTTCGGATATCAGCTGCCTTCTAGGCATGTAGAATGTTGCATGAAATGGAGTTCCAGAAAAAACTTGATAATAATTTGATTTCGTATGAGTCTAGGTTTAACTCAGAGTTTTGCCATAAATTACATAAAAATAACTTTACAAATATCCGAAGTTCGTATCCGTGTACACTAAAAGATGTATCTTTCTTTGAGATATTATAATATAAAATATTTTACAAATATATTTTACTTTGTATATTATACAAAGATTACAAGTGTCTTTTTGCAAAAAAAAATATCCAATCAATATTTACTAAATCCATTCAACAACAAACAAGTCAGTCTATCAGAGTTACTTTGTACTTTAATTCCTATATTTAAATTAGATATAATATTTTCTAAAAATTAAGAAAAATTGCTTTTTTTTTGCAAATTGTGAGAAATTAATCAAAAATAACGGCGCAAAGAAATGGCGAGAAAAGGCAAAGATTAAATTTTTTGAATAGTTTTATTGAATAAATAAAAAAAATGTATAGTCTTTGGTTCCACCATTAAATAACATGAAAAACAGGTGTCTAATCCAAACGAGATCGGTCCTTCCACAGACCCAAATACCGGCCCATATCATTATTGTCACCCCACCATCCGTATGGTGTACAAATGGACAACATGCCTGAAGAGCTGTGAAGAGCTGTGGCATCGACATTCTCGCTCCGATCGCCACCCGGTGCGGACGTGCAAGACCCAGTTCTCCGTTGATCGGCCCCTTCCCAATACTCCGTGGCGCTCAGTCTACTGACGTCACGGTCTAGCGTGTTGGTTCCGTGCTACGGTTTTCAAGGTTTTTCTACTCCCTCTGAGTGCTATCGAAGTGCGATTTTTCTTTGCGACTAAGCCCCTTAGTCTTCAAAGTGCTGTGCTAAGCTGTGTTGTGCTTGTGCTGAGTGCAGTGTTGTGCCCAGCGTAAGTAGTCTGGTCTCAGTACAAAGGATACTTAACGGTGACAACGAATTTGTACTGAACCAGTCCTTTTATTTTTATTTTATGTCTCTATTTTATTTATTTTTTCTTTTCTCCTACTTTCATATTTATTTTTATCATATCTGTGTGTTTTCGTGTGTATTTGTCCTTTCTGTCGGTAAAGGTTGACCCTAACGCGGTCAACTCATTACCTGCACCCTTTTTTTTAGGTTTCTAGGTAGCGGCCTTCGGCGTACTACGGTTAGTTTTAAGTTATTCTCCCCAGCCCCCCTACCGCTGGTAGGGAGGTTAGCCGCTAGGGTTCGCTAGGTTTTATTTAGGAACTCTAGGCATATATATATATTGTTGTCCCTCCCCAACCCCTCCGCAATGGCTTCCCTAAGCTCTGATGAGATTAGGAAGAAGTTACTTGAAAGTACCGGTGCTGAAGGCATGTCTATAAATGCTGATAAGTATCGTTTCATGGATTCTCTTATCCCGTATATCATGGCGTTAATTCCCTTAATGGCCCCTCAGGCCACCCCAGTTCCCCAGACCCCTCTGGTCTTAGGCCCTCCAGCGTCCCCTTCCTCCAGTGACATGGAGTGCGAAGTAGACGCCCCTCCGTGCCGCAAGCGCGCACCCACGACCGAGTCATCCTCGGACGCCACCCCAACTGGCCCTGAGTCTCCCTCTTCTACGCTTGTTAAGAAGCGCTCTAAGAAGCGCTCGAAACAAGCCCCGGCGCCCTCGATGCCCGTCCCTACACCCCCTGCGGCGTCTTCAACGCCAGCTGCCCCGGTGTCTTCAACACCCGCTCCGGCCCCAACTTCTGTCAAGGCCAAAGTCCCACCACCCGTTTTCCTTCGGGAAAAGGGTAAATGGACTGAGGTTTCGACATTGTGCAACGAGCACAAGATCCATTACACCCGAGCGGCCAACTCAGGTGAATCTATTAAAATCTTAGTCTCGTCGATAGACGACTTTCGTGCTTTAACAAAGCTCCTCACCGATAAGCAATATGCTTATCACACTTATGCTCTGTCAGAAGAGCGTAAGATCAGAGCGGTACTCAGGGGAGTCCCGTTCGAATGATCGAACAAGGCTATCCTGGAGGATCTGCAGTCCCAAGGCTTCCCGGCACTCGCGGTGCATAAAATGCACAGCAAGTACGGGAGGCGTCACCCTCTCGCTTTGGTGGTTCTCGCCAACGTCCCCAAGTCCAGGGAGATCCTGAAAGGGGTTAGCACTATATGCGGCCTCTCTGGGATCGCACCTCATCGCCGCGGTCATCCCGGCCAGTGCCATCGGTGCCAGTTGTACGGGCACGCGACGGCCAACTGCCACGCACCGCCCAGGTGCGTCAAGAGCCTGGTCCCTCACTTCACTAAGGAGTGCAACCGCACTCCTGAAACTCCCTCTCCTCCCGATTGCGTGCTTTTTGGCCAGTCCGGCCACACCGCAAATTACAGGGGCTGCCCTCGTGCACCCCGTTGTATGCGTTCCAATTCCAAGAGGGCGGCACCCAAACAGGCCCTGCCCCTTTCTCAGGAAAACTTTCCGCCGCTGCGTAGTCGGGTTCCTCTGGCTGCAAAGCCTACACAGTCCAAGCCTGCTCCAGAAAACTGGAGGCTGCGCCCCGCATCAAATCCCATCCCGGCTCCTCGCCCATACAAACCCACTCCTCAATCCTCCGTAGCAGACGATATGAGTATCGCCTGCGACGCTATGAAAAATATCGATGTTGGTGAAATCGCAGTCTTAGCCCGTAAACTTAGGGCTTCGCGTTCTCCGACAGAGCGACTGCTCGCTCTGGCGGAGCATAGTTCCCTTCTCAATTCATTATAGGTTCATTTAAATGAATTGATCCCTAAGTCAAGCTTCGGTCGCCCTCTGCGCAGCCCCGGCTTCACCGGAGGCTGCCCAGAACGACCACCAACTCATGTCCCTTTGAGCACCTTCAGTGCAACTTTCACTACAGGCGGAAGACCCGCTAGCGGGTCTCCGCCAGCGCGCCCAACTTCCCGACGGGTGTCGCTTCCGATGAAGGCTAACGGTAAAATTTTACTACAGCCAACAGGTGGTTTTTAGTGGGTAGGTGCCATTCTGGTGAGTCCCACATGGCCCCCCGCAGAAGACGGTATTTTCCTGCGAGCGGTATGCATGACGCATCTTCCACCTCCATCCCGCGAGGGTGCCTCGGCAGCAAAAAAAAAAAAAAAAGGGCTGTGGAGCCTCGTAACCAACATCGTGGTGGTCATGGTACGATTTCGTCGAGCAGTATTTTGGATGTACCGGTCCTGTCTGCGAGTGGTTATGAGAGATCGTCCCCCATGTAGCTTGGCCAAGCTACCCGTAGTGCGATAGCGTGTCTAGACACCGTGAGAGCATCCGTTGTACCAAGACCTACAGACGGCCGAGTAGCGTAGTGGTTAATAGCCCTGTCTCATACGCCGGAGGTCCCAGGTTCGAGTCCTGCCGGGGCATTTATTTGTGTGCTGAACACAGATGTTTGTTCTCAGGTCATGGTTGTTGATATTTATATATGTATGTTTATTCTGGGTTCTCCCAGTTCGCTGTATGGTCATCCATAACACAAGCTCTGCTTATTTTGGGGCCATACAATTGGTATGTTTGTCTGGGGATTTATTTATATTTATAGCCACTGTTCAATATACTTTGCCTAGAACTAGCTTTCAACATTCCGATTGGTCTCATCTCTTCTCGGGTAAAATGAAGTCGTCGTTCCATATTTTTGCAATTTTTTACAGTTCCGATGCAGAAATTGTAATGATACAGTTTTATAGAACTGCTAATTGACAGTTGATTTTCTCTTTATAACCGAAGATGAGACAACATTCTTTATTTAAATAGTGAAGCTCACTTAATAGAATCAATACCGATCCAAAAAAGTCAATATATAAATAAATAAATAAACCTAAATTGCAGAAGTAGGTACTATAAAACGTACTTTATCCCTAAACACTTTTGATGTATTTATCTATGTGTCTATTTTTTTTAATAACACTACGATGGATCCTTAATAAAAACCAAAACTCAGCAATGACTGCTTTTATTTTAAATAAAAACATATAAAGATCTTTATTACGTGGAATATACCGAGGAAATTCTTCTCGTTTTTATTTATACCCTCTGAAATGAAGCAAACGGCCACAATAACCACGGGAATGAGCAATTCCGCACTCTTTATATATAAATAAATAAATATAAAAATTCTAATTTGATAAATAAAAATCTGAGACAAAAAGTCGAGAAAGTATTCGACTCAGCATTTTGCAATTATGCAAACGGGCTTATGGCCACAGTTTGTATGAAAAATGAAAATAATCTTTGTGAATCAGCTCATTTTAGGTTACAGTTTGTTGTTTGAAATTGTTGCAAGGTTTTTCATTTGTAGTTTGAGTTAAAGTTATTCTTTTTTATTATTATTATCATAATTTAAAAAATTAAATAAAATAAAATAGATAATATACGAATTAGCATAAGAGAGCCACTAAGGTTTGTAAGATAATGCTAACCTAAGTTTACATTTGTGGGAATGATGAATATTAGGCATAAAATACAAGTATACAGAAAAGTATACTTGTAATATGTATAAAATACAAGTATACAGTAAAAAAGAAAAGGGAATTTAAATTTTGATAATTAGCAATACACATTCAAAAATACAAAAATCAGTAACACATGCTGTTTATGAAAAAGGATTTGAACTTAGAGCTTAGAGCTCGACGACGCGCTACCGCCCGGGTGTATACAGGATGCTCAATTTCGTGTTGGTTATTATGAAACTCAGCACGAATTTTATTGGATACTATATTTTTTTATATTTTTAACTGTAAATTGTAGATTTTATTCAAATAGGTTTTAAATGAACGACCATAGCTACACAGTCCGTAGAGTATATATGATTCCGCTAATGAGTGCAGCAGCTGTGTTTTAGGATGACGATGTTAGCAAGAAATTGGCGTAACTTGGTACAAACATGTTCAACGTGGTTAGACCAGTTTAGTTTACTGTCTATTTACATACCAAGATACATTTGGTTATGAACAGTGTCTCAGTGTTTACTGTCTAGGGTCTCAAACGCCCGCGAAAAGTCAATGAATAATTCAAAAACATAATGCTCTGGTTTAGGTTCTCATTGACTTCATCAGTAAATTTTAGTCAAAAAGATCAGGCGTACCCTTTCTAGTTTGAAAACCAAATTGATTGTGGTATAGAATACTATGTTTTCTATAAAAATCATGGATTTGCTTGCTGACATACTTTTCAACTACCGTGTCTATGTTTGAAAGCAAAGTAATAGGACGATAGTTGAATAGACGTCCCATTTGCCTTTTTTATGTATAGGCCTCACGTATCCTAGCTTAAGCTCGTTCTAGTATAAACTATTTTTAACATTACAGTTAATGAGATCGGCGATAGATCCGGATACTTCATTCCTTACAACCTTTATGTCTGAAACTTTTATATTATCTGGGCCTGGCGCTTTCCTACAATTCTGATTTTTTATGATCTTGTAAATTTTATCTTTAGTAGCCTTCTGAAATAAAACACTACAATTAACTGATTCGCCTTCAATATTCAATTTAATAGATTTGTGTGGCAGTTAGGAATGATGTCCTTCACCGCTTTATCGAACCCAGCAGCAAAGTTCTCGACAATATTTTTGACAGTGATACCTTGAGCCTCAAAAGCTCTCGAAACCGATTTATCGATTAACAATGAGACACGGCCAAGCATTCCGTTTTTGATGTGGTAAATATTTCTACTATTTCGAAAATTGTCATTTATTTTTTAAATATAGTAATTGTTTCGTTTTGTTTCCAGTACTTTGTGTAATTTATTACGCGTTTAACTGTAGTCTAATCTTAATTTAGAGTCAAATGGACCATGCCTCAATTAGTTAAACAATTTATTTCGCTTTGGGCATAGTCGAGTGACATTGTCATCTATCCAGGGTAGTTTAAAAAATGTTGTGTTATTCTGATTATTCACAGATAATTTATTTGTCCTTGACGCCACATTACTCGTATTTTGAAAAGATGAACTAATAAAGTTACATATGTCAGTAGGAGAATGCATGTCAATGGTTTGAAAACATTTCACCTTTTTTAATTCTGAACGAAGAATATCGTGATTTGACCTGTTTTGAAACACCCTGTACACACGGAGGCGCTCAAGCCTCGCCGTCTACGCAGGCCAGAACAATGGCTCGATGGTCGGCCAGTACAACGTCTAATGCTGCCGAGTACGTACATAATGTGTGGAATCGTGTAAAATAGTGGTCATTGCATGATTTTGTAATTTTGTTGAGTTTTTTTTCGATCCTGGTGTAATCAGATACACCACACATCAGTCCGTGCTCGCTTAATGTTTCTAAATATGTGCTACTATGCGGTGTGGTGCTTATCAGGTCAATGTTTGTATCACCGACAAGAAATAACTAAGGTTTTACATTAAATCTATGTAGTACCTAGTTCTTTTACAAAAATATGTTTATTTGTACGAGGTTGTCTATACACCGCGCAAACAACTACGTCTCTCTCCGAATCTAGTTTTATAATACCAGTCAAGTTTTCAAAGGTTTTAGTTTGGCATTGTATTAATGTAAATTTCAAGCGGTTTATAATGTAAACTATAACGCCTCTACCGCGTTTTTTAGAGCGTAGTTGTGTGTGCATGTTATAGCCAGGTAAGTTATAAAGTAACGTAATGCTTGGGGAGATACCAGCTTCTGTAATAACTATAACTTCAAAAGGAATTTTTGCAGTTGCGAATAATTTGTTGTAATTTTATAAAGTTTTTAATCATCGAACGGATATTAATGTGCAAACTTGAGAGGCTGAGATGGTAATCATTCGAAATCTGATTTAAGAAATCGTTATACTATTTCCATTTCTTTATTTTCTCGATGACAGTTCTAATTTGATATACTGCTCTCTAGCTCCATCCAATAGCTCCATCCCTATCAGTTTCTCCAACTCTGGTATTATAAATCCTTGTACGTGTGTAAACTTCATATTTTTATAAAATAATGCATACATAATTTAAAAAAAAAGCTCGCACAAGGTTACACAGGAGCTGTCATCGAGAAAATAATGAAATGGTGTGTGAGTATAGTTGAAATACAATTACAAATTTCTATAGTATCGGTATTCATTGCTAACTTTTATTGCTTTATATTATTTACATGGTTAACAGTAGTTTAAAAGTACATTATATGGTCATTGGGGGGTGAAAATTTTTGATTTTGAATGTGGTTAATTTCTTGAAGAGATCGAATGTAAATTATTTTGCTATCGGAAGTTTTTCTAGCATATACCTTGCCAGCTTTGCACCATATGTATTAGAGTGATTTACCTAACTGAGTTTTAGCTGTGTAAAGTAGTGTCTTTAGGTATTCAGTTAGGGCTACTCTGATGTAGACTCGACTGTCGGATTCTTCTTGGAGAACGTTAGGTATTAGAGCTTCTGTAGTGAGTCGTTTTTCTTTACTCGTTGCAATCCATCGGCATTTAAATTATGAGTGCTAATTAAACAGAATTCTTTTTAATAGCATTATCCGCCTCTAAAAATCTACATTGCCTTCTAAATTACTAAGTCAGCCACAATGTACGAGCGTCTGAACGATACTATCTTCGCCACTAAAAATATGTTGTTACATGATGCTTTTGCTATAAAATTTTGAATTATCATCCAATTTCGATTATGGCGCTTTGCCAGGTGCTCCCGCTTGCTCAGCTCGCGCATGCGATTAATGCAGCCTAACATTTACCTAACCCAAATTTATTACCGCCCAAAATATAACCCGCTTTCTATAGAATATTTAGTGTCATCAGCAAAGAGGGCGAGTTCGACGCCTTTTGATTGGACGGGTTTGTCGTTGGTGTTTATGGTGTATAAGAGAGGGGCAAGTACTGAGCCCTGGCATTCTCGCTCCGATCGCCACGCGGTGCGGACGTGCAAAACCCAGTTCTCCGTTGATCGGTCCCTTCCCGTTATTCCGTGGAGCTCAGTCTACTGACGTCACAGTTTAGCGTGTTGGTTCCGTACTACGGTTTTCAAGGTTTTTCTACTCCCTCTGAGTGCTATCGAAGTGCGATTTTTCTTTGCGACTAAGCCCCTTAGTCTTCAAAGTGCTGTGCTAAGTTGTGTTGTGCTTGTGATGAGTGCAGTGTTGTGCCCAGCGTAAGTAGTCTGGTCTCAGTACAAAGGATACTTAACGGTGACAACGAATTTGTACTGAACCAGTCCTTTTATTTTTATTTTATTTCTCCTCTCCATTTTATTTATTTTTCTCCTATTTTCATATTTATTTTATTATATCTGTGTGTTCTCGTGTGTATTTGTCCTTTCTGTCGGTAAAGGTTGACCCTAACGCAGTCAACTCTTTACCTGCGTACCCTTTTTAGGTTTCCAGGTAGCGGTGACAACGAAGTTGTACATTACCAGTCCTTTTATTATTTTTATTTTATTTCTCTTCTCTATTTTATTTATTTTCTACCTTTTACATATTTATTTTTATCATATCTGTGTGTTTTCGTGTGTATTTGTCCTTTCTGTCGGTAAAGGTTGACCCTAACGCGGTCAACTCTTTACCTGCGTACCCTTTTTTAGGTTTCTAGGTAGCGGCCTTCGGCGTACTACGGTTAGTTTTAATTAATTCTTCCCAGCCCCCCTACCGCTGGAAGGGAGGTTAGCCGCTAGGGTTCGCTAGGTTTTTATTTAGGAACTCTAGGCATATATATATTGTTGTCCTTCCCCAACCCCTCCGCAATGGCTTCCCTGAACCCCGAGAAGGTTCTCAATAAGCTGATCGCTGATTACGACGCCCAAGGCACTCATTGCCCTCCTCATATGATTCGCACACTGCAATCCTTTCTCCCTCTAATCATGGCACTGATCACACCGGCCCCTCAGGCCACCTCCGTCCCTCAGACCGCTCTGGTCTTAGGCCCTCCCGCGTCCCCTTCCTCCAGTGACATGGAGTGCGAAGTAGACGCCCCTCCGAGCCGCAAGCGCGCACCCGCGACCGAGTCGTCCTCGGACAACACCCCAACAGGCCCAGAGTCTCCCTTTTTTACGCTTGTTAAGAAGCGCTCGAAACAAGCCCCGGCGCCCTCGATGCCCATCCCTACAACCCCTGCGGCGTCTTCAACGCCAGCGCCCCGGTGTCTTCAACACCCGCTCCGGCCCCAGCTTCTGTCAAGGCCGAGGTCCCACCACCTGTTTTCCTTCGGGAAAAGGGTAAATGGACTAAGGTTTCGACACTGTGCAATGAGCACAAGATCCATTACACCCGAGCGGCCAACTCGGGTGAATCTATTAAAATTTTAGTCTCGTCGATAGACGACTTTCGTGCTTTAACAAAGCTCCTCACCGATAAGCAATTTGCTTATCACACTTATGCTCTGTCAGAAGAGCGTAAGATCAGAGCGGTACTCAGGGGAGTCCCGTTCGAATTATCGAACGAGGCTATCCTGGAGGATCTGCAGTCCCAAGGCTTTCCGGCACTCGCAATGCATAAAATGCACAGCAAGTACGGGAGGCGTCACCCTCTCGCTTTGGTGGTTCTCGCCAACGTCCCCAAGTCCAGGGAGATCCTGAAAGGGGTTAGCACTATATGCGGCCTCTCTGGGATCTCGATCGAGGCGCCTCATCGCCGCGGTCATCCCGGCCAGTGCCATCGGTGCCAGTTGTATGGGCACGCGGCGGCCAACTGCCGCGCACCGCCCAGGTGCGTCAAGTGCCTGGTCCCTCACTTCACTAAGGAGTGCAATCGCACTCCTGAAACTCCTTCTACTCCCGATTGCGTGCTGTGTGGCCAGTCCGGCCACACCGCAAATTACAGGGGCTGCCCTCGTGCACCCCGTTGTATGCGCTCCAATTCCAAGAGGGCGGCACCCAAACAGGCCCCGCCTCTTTCTCAGGAAAACTTTCCGCCGCTGCGTAGTCGGGTTCCTCTGGCTGCAAAGCCTACACAGTCCAGGCCTGCTCCAGAAAACTGGAGGCTGCGCCCCGCATCGAATCCCATCCCGGCTCCTCGCCCATACAAACCCACTCCTCAATCCTCCGAAGCAGACGATATGCGTATCGTCTGCGACGCTATGAAAAATATCGATGTTAGTGAAATCGCAGTCTTAGCCCGTAAACTTAGGGCTTCACGTACTCCGACAGAGCGTTTGCTAGCTCTGGCGGAGCACAGTTCCCTTCTCAATTCATTATAGGTTCATTTAAATGAATTGATCCCTAAATCATGCTTCGGCCGACCTCTGCCCAGCCCCGGCTTCACCGAAGGCTGCCCAGAACGGCCACCAACTCATGTACCTTTGAGCACCTTCAGTGAAATTTTCACTACAGGCGGAAGTCCCGCTAGCGGGTCTCATAGAGATCTTGAACTGCCTACAGCACAACAACACCTCAAAACAAACTCTGAAGCGTTCTTCAAACGCTCCGAAACCCATCCCAATCCTCTAGTTCGTGATTCAGTCTCATATACTACTCCTGTCTTAGATTCGAAGTTCAAAGTCGCTAGGCCTAGGAATGCGCAAGCGTACTCATCCACCAGACTGTCGGCCGATCTCGAAGCCCTTCTGGCCGCAAATTCTAATTCTAACGTAAATTCTAATTCTAACGTAAATCCTAATTCTAACGTAAATGCGAATTAATTCAATTTTATTTGGCAATTTTTTAATTTTTGTTTTAATTATTGATTTTCATTTTGAGCACCTTCAGTGCTATGTATTCACCTTCAGTGCTTTGAGCACCTTCAGTGCTATGTAATCCCAGCGGGTGACCCCTTCCGGGCCCCGCTAGCGCGGCCTCTTTCTCCAATTGGCCGTCGCTCAGATGAAGGCTGAGTGGCAAAAATGCACGAGCCGACAGGGGGTTTTTAGTGGGTATGGTCCTGGTAGGCGTCGGGACGAGTCCCACATAACTCTGGAATCGCGCCAGAGTATGCGTCAGGGCATTTTTATCCTCCTGCCCTTACCGCGGAGGGGAACAAAAAAAAAACTGAGCCCTGGTTCCATCCGATATGGACTGCGCGTCGGTCTCATCCCCGCGATAACTCGTAGGAAGCGTACCGCTCCCGGGAGCAATTCAGACTCCGCCGCGTCCGAAGCTTCGTCGGTCGCCGCGACGCGCTGCGCTCCCGTCCCGCCGAAACCTCAGCTGCCTCCGCCCGTCTTCCTGCGGGAAAAAGCGCGCTGGACCGCGGTTTCTAACTTGTGCAAAGAGCACAAAATTAATTACTTAAAAGCCGCCAACGCTGGCGATACAATTAAAATTCAAGTCGCGACCGTCGACGACTTCCGCGCGTTCACCAGGTTACTTTCCTTAAAACAAATCGCGTATCACACCTACGCCCTCCCGGAGGAGCGTAAGATCCGCGCAGTACTACGGGGCGTCCCGTTCGAGCTCGCGAATGAAGAAATCCTCGAGGACCTTAAGTCCCAGGGTTTCCCGGTCGAAGCAGTGCATAAGATGCACTCCAACCGCGGTAGGCGTTTTCCTTTAGCTTTAGTAATCCTGTCAAATACTCCCAACTCGAGGGAGATCTTTAGAGAGGCTCGCACAATTTGCGGACTCTCAAATATCTCTGTCGAGCGTCCCAACCCCCGCGGTCACCCTGGGCAGTGCCACCGCTGCCAACTCTACGGCCACACAGCGGCTAACTGCTCAGCTCCCCCCAGGTGCGTTAAGTGCCTGGATCCACATTTTACGAAGGAGTGCACTCGCACTCCCGAATCCACTTCCCCCCCTGCCTGTGTGCTGTGCAGCCAGTCCGGTCACACAGCTAACTACAGGGGTTGCCCGCGCGCTCCGCGCTCCACCGCCAAGAGGGTCGCGCCTAAACCGGCGCCGCCGCTCACTCCCGCTAACTTCCCGCCGCTGCGCAACCGGGGTCCCCCGGAAGCAAAGCCCGTTCAGCCGACGCCTACTCCGGCTCTGTCTTGGAGGCAGCGTCCGGCTGTCCCGCCTGCACCTTCCCGACCCATCCCAGCTCCCGTAGCTTCCGTAGGGCCGCGTCCTGCTTTGTCATCTACACCTCAGTCGTCGCTGGCTGAGGACATGAAGACCGTGTTCGACGTCATTCAAAACGTCGACATTAACGAAATTTCTGTTCTCGCACGCAAACTGCGAGCCGCCCGCTCTCCTCAAGAGCGTTTATTCGCGTTAGCCGAGCATCACTCGCTCCTAAGTTCGTTGTAAATTCTTTTACTTTTGTATAAATTCGTAAATAATAAATTATAATGTCTAGACCCGCGAATCCCGCGTCCAGTCGTATTAAACCCAAGGGCTTATCCCTAGTATCTTTTAACGCTCGTAGCCTTAACACCAACCTTCCCGAGATTAAACTGTTCCTTCAGAACAAAGAACCTGACTTATTTCTTCTCGAGGAGACATGGCTTACTCCAAACCGCTCCAGGGGATTCGCTATACCTAAGTACGCGTTCATTCGTAACGATAGGCCCAACTCCGACGGTTTCGGCGGCACCGCTATATATTACAAAAGAGGTTTCCATTGCTGTCCTCTCCCTACCCCTCCTCTCCTCAACATGGAAGCCACTGTGTGTAGGTTGGCTATGACTGGTCATCCGAACATCATCATAGCTTCAATCTTCATACCTAGTGGTACCAAACCAATCCGCAGCGACTTTGAGGCCATTCTCGCTCTCGGCCATTCAGTCATTATGTTCGGAGACTTTAACTCCAAACATACTGACTGGACGTGCCTATCGACTAACACCAGCGGTATCGCTCTCCTCGACATCACTAACTCCCTTGACTTAGACGTCATATCCCCCATCACTCGCACTTACTATCCCAACAACCCGACCTGACATCTCCTGACATCCTCGACTTTGCAATTATCTAGTGAATCAATCTTGATCTAAGGTCTATCGAACCGCTCGATGACCTAGGCTCCGACCATCGCCCCGTCTCCCTCGTGTTAGGACCGCCGAACGATAACGTCTCATCTCCTAAGACCTTTACCAACTGGAAAGGCTTTAAAAATACGTTAGTTTCAGCCTTAGAGGCTCCGAACTCTCCACTCGCGATCTCTCCCGAACAATTAGATAGCCCGGATAAAATTGATTCATTAGTAAATTCTCTCACTGATGCTATCAACTCAGCCATCAGTGACAAAGAATAGGTTGCTAAGCAAGGCAAACCCACGCTTCCCTTAGCCGTTAGCAATCTTATTAAAGCTAAGAACGCGGCTCTCCGGAGAGCCAAGAAATATCGCACGCCCGCCTATAGAACAGCTGCGAATCAGCTTCAACGTAAAGTTAGGTCTTGCCTCGCGGATCTCCGAGACGCTCAGATGAACGATCTCATGGCGAATATCTCTCCGTCCCACCAAGCGTACTATAGCATGGCCCGAGCCTTACGCGTAGAAACCGCCTCTCACGTTCCTCCTCTCACTCGTCCCGATGGCACTACTGCCTTTGAAGTCAAAGAGAAAGCCGAATGCTTTGCCGACAGCATTGCCGCACAATGCTCGCCCAGCACGCAACCTGCTGATCCCTCACACATCCAGGCGGTGGAGGACGAAGTCCTTCGCAGAGACTCTCTCCCCATCACCGCCGACCCTGTCACAGTCTCTAATGACGAAATCTTGCTTCTCATTAGAAATCAAAAGTCCAAAAAGGCTCCGGGTGCGGATGGAATTTCCAACCACACACTTAAGCACCTACCTCAACAGATGCTTTCCTTGTTAGCTATCATTTTCAATGCCTGCTTCGACCATAGCTACTTCCCAAAAGCTTGGAAAGAAGCGACAGTCATAGGCATTCCCAAGCCGGGCAAACCTCTGAACGTCCCGGCTAATCACAGACCCATCAGCCTCCTCAAGGCAATGTCTAAGCTTCTCGAGAGAGTCATACTCTCTCGAATGCGGAACCATCTGTTTCCAACGGATGGCGATCCTCTCAGTATTCCCCATCAGTTCAGCTTTCGCGCGAAACACTCCTGCCCTCAGCAAGTCCATCGGATCGTCGAGTATATACTTGACGGTTTCTATCCGCGTCGTTATAAAACAGTCGGGGTTTTCTTTGACGTAGCCAAGGCTTTCGATAAAGTCTGGCACAGCGGTCTCGTTTACTCTACAAGATAGGCTTACCGGATCGCCTAGTCAGGTTAATAGCGTCGTTCCTCAAAGACCGTAAGTTTCGATTTAAACACGAAGGCACGCTTTCTGCGCCTCGTCCCATAAAGGCTGGAGTCCCTCAAGGCTCAGTCCTCGCCCCTCTGCTGTACACCGTGTACACCAACGACATTCCCATCCTGCCGAAAGGCGTCGAACTCGCCCTCTCTGCCGACGACACCGCACTCTATACCAAAGGCCACAGTGTTCGGCACCTTGTAACCAGACTCCAAAAGGCCGTAAACGCCCTTGGTGTATGGTTTCAAAAATGGCGCATCGATGTGAACCCTGAAAAGAGTTCTGCGATGCGCTTCGACCACAAACGCCGTCATCCCGATGGCGACCCCCACATTCGAATGCTAGGCATTCCCATCCCCTGGAAGCGCAGTACTAAATACTTAGGCGTCACATTAGATCCGACGCTTTCTTTCAAGCCACACGTCGAAAGAGTTTCGAAACTCGCTCGTCACTACTTAGGCCGTCTAAATAGCATGTTAGGTAGAAAAAGTAAAATGTCTTTCAGAAACAAGCGTACACTTTACAAGGTCTGCGTTAGACCCGTCATGACGTATGCCTCGCCAATCTTTGCCCACGCCAAACCCTCCCTCCTGCACAAACTGCAGGTAGTTCAAAACCTCTTTTGCCGCAGGGCCACAAACGCACCGTGGTACGTGCGTAACGCGGACTTGCATAGAGATCTTGAACTGCCTACAGTACAACAACACCTCAAAACACTCTCTGAAGTGTTCTTCAAACGCTCCGAAACCCATCCCAATCCTCTAGTTCGTGATTCAGTCTCATATACTACTCCTGTCTTAGATTCGAAGTTCAAAGTCGCTAGGCCTAGGAATGCGCAAGCGTACTCATCCACCAGACTGTCAGCCGATCTCAAAGCCCTTCTGGCCGCAAATTCTAATTCTAACGTAAATTCTAATTCTAACGTAATTCCTAATTCTAACGTAAATGCGAATTAATTCAATTTTATCTTGCAATTTTTAATTTTTGTTTTAATTATTGATTTTCATTTTTGAGCACCTTCAGTGCTATGTATTCACCTTCAGTGCTTTGAGCACCTTCAGTGCTATGTAATCCCAGCGGGTGACCTCTTCTGGGCCCCGCTAGCGCGGCCTCTTTCTCCAATTGGCCGTCGCTCAGATGAAGGCTGAGTGGCAAAAATGCACGAGCCGACAGGGGGTTTTTAGTGGGTATGGTCCTGGTAGGCGTCGGGACGAGTCCCACATTACTCTGGAATCGCGCCAGATTTTTATCCTCCTGCCCTTCCCGTGGAGGGGAACAAAAAAAAAGAAAACTGAGCCCTGAGGGACTCCAGCCTTGACTGGGCGGGGCGCGGAGAGCGTAGCTTTGTGTCTAAAATGAAATATACGATCTTTGAGATAGGATGCGATTATCCTGGCTAGGCGATCCGGTACGCCTGTGTTGTAAAGTTTGTAAGTGAGTAAATGAGACCGCTGTGCCAGACTTTATCTTTTTTTCGAAATGGTAAGTTTATTTATGGCCCTATTAGCCTTTTCAATTTCCCGGACTTTGTGGCCTAGCGCTAAAGGCGCTTAATACTAATAAACTTGATACACCTAAGGGTATTATTTGCGGCACAGCCGACAAAGTTAAAAAAAATTCAGGCAATTTTAATTGGAGTTTTGGGTGGACAATATTTTTTTTTAAATTGTATAAATGCATAAATGAGTGTTGACACTTACACAACTAAAGTACCCAGTCAACCAATCAGCACAAAATTTACAGGAAAGAATATACGAAAAGGTACCCAAGGTTTCTTTCATTGGTAAAATAAGTACAACGGTTTCTAAATAAAAACACATTGTTCCAATTTATTATTGCCAGCGAGGCTCTAATACTAAATCATTCACTTTTACCATTGTAATATTTTAAGTTCTATCTATAAATGCTATAGGTAATATAATTTTTAAGGTAAAATAAAGTTCATTTACTTGTTACATTTTGATAGTAAGACGCTGAAATTCATAAAAAAGTATCATACTTTACTTACTATGATACTTTAACGTGTATTAACGATTGAATTTTGACACCGAGCTTCTACGAACAACAAACAGTTTGAGTTTCGCAATAACTTACATTTCTGATAAGCAACAGCGTTAAAAGTGCCCAAGATTTCAGAAGGCGTATACACGGGGTGGGTCATAGGGTTCACACTGAGTACTGCGTCGTTTTGGAACACGTTCTGAAGGAGCAGAACGAATTGATCCATCAAACGCCAGCCTGGAAGAACCTGAAATGCAGATAACATGAGCCCATCATATAAAAAGTTGCTAAAAGTGTGTGTACAACATATAATAAGATCGAATTTAGAGATAGCTTTTGCATTAAAGAGCATTTGATTCCTTCAGCATCTTTACATCTTCATTATTTATCATCTTAGATTGGGTAAAACAACCTGATATAGTTCTGTGAATACTAGAACAACAATAAATTAAAAACTATTAATGGGCTTCGCTTAATCATGACACAATGAGAAGGCAGAAGAATTTTGCACTTAAATACCCTTAATCAGCTTTATCATTCACCAACCTATCATTTACCTTTTAAATATGTGTGTCGTAGCCAAATTATAGAATTGCTCATTTCATGATGTGGCCAACTAATTCGGCCACATAGTTAAATAGCAGACGTTTTACGATTTGGTCATCGACAATTGGCCATATCTTGAATTTCTTTCTTACAACCTAGTTGATACCCTACTACTTGCGAGAGGTGGACGTGGTGCGCAATAATAAAAATTAAATTAAGAATACAAAACGAACGAAAAATTTTAACAAACAGTCGTTTTATTTGATAACTTTGCTAAATGTATCATTAAGTTCGCTATTGACACATAAAAAAAGCGTTTTCAGCGCCTCTATCGTTTGCCAAAGGAACTATTTTAGGATATGACCAAATAAATTTGGCCACTTCATGAATTGGCCGCGTGTTTAGTTGACCATATCAACAAACGACTTCTTATCATTGATATGGCCAAGCCAAATCATGATGCGGCCAAACGACAGTCGATCTTTTCATGTAATGGTTGAAATTATCATGATTTGGGCAATTCTACACTATAGCAATGACTTATACATTAAAAGAATACCTACCAAATCAGTACCAAAGTTTTCAAAGAAGTTAGCAAAGCCTTCGTTCAGCCAGGTATAAGTCCAGGACTCAGGACCCACTTCGTTACCAAACCACATGTGTGTGTTCTCGTGACAGATGATTCTGCCGATGTTTTGTTTGGTCCTGGTTGTTGTCACGCCATCTTGTACTAGGAGGGCTGCTTCCCTGTTGAAGGAAATATGCTTTTATTCAAAATCTTTTGTTTTTTCTAGTTATTTTAAAGTCTTAGATTTTTTGTACAGGTAATTTTAAATAATAATTTTTAACAAGGGTTCGCGTGCAGTAATTCCAAAGTTTTGAGTTAATGTAGCTTAGAAAACATCTCTCGAAATAACCATCGGTTCTATCTACTGGGCATTGTAATGAAAACATTTATTTATTTAACAATTTACGTACACAATACTGCCATCATAACACAAACATATAAAAAAATAATAATAATAACAAAATAATACAACCATGAGACAATTTAGGCGGCTCTTACTAAATAGCAATCTCTTCCAGGTAACCTAATAGGTGAAAGAGATATGATAACGACAGGATTCTGATGGGCAACTCAAATTAAAATGAATTTCTGTTATAAAGATAAGTTCAATAACTAATATACACACATAATAACAATCAAAAATAAAACTTAAAATATTAATATATTAACATATTGTTATTATTATAAATTATACACTAAGTTTCAGTTGTTTTTTCGAAAGAAAGCTTAATCATAAAATATTTAATGATATGAAACAATAAACAAATAATTAACATCGAGAATACTAGAATAACAGCGAGAAAATAATCCGAAACGTACGTAATGAAATAGTTAAGTATAACTATTTTGTAGATTACTATATCGTTTGGAAAGAAATATTACCCACGAATCAACAATATACAACCCGCACCCATAAATGGTATACTTATTGGTGGACTTTAAATGGTTTAACTTATTTAAAAATTAACCTATAAATAAAAATATATTCACCACCAGACACCAACATTGAAACTTAACCAATTGTTCTGACACTAATTTGCCGTCAAATAATATTTTATGCAAAGTTTCGTAAGGGTTTTACAAAAGTTAACTGAACGTTTAAACACCAGTTACAACAATGGCTGGCAGAAATTCTCGGAGGTCGTACTGAAAATAGGTCTCAGATTCGAAAAAAGGTAAAAATAAAACGACCCAATGAAATGGCTTTTTTAGGATCTTGTGTAACCTTAACTTTTTAAAGGATATTTAAATTAAATATGTAAAATTGAAATCCGAAGCCGTTCAGATATCAATTAATCGTTACTAAATTTGTAGTGATTTTTTGTTACTTGTTTGAAATAAGATATATTTGTTTGACTGATGATGATGATGATACATGATTTTATTAATTTATTGGAAAAAAAAAACAAATAAGTATTACGTTAACATCAATCAATTCAGTTATTTCGCTTATTTTGACATATTCCTTTAAATGGTTTATATTTCATTCTTTACTTAACACGTCCGTTTGGATTGAGTAGCCACTCCAGATTTTAAGGGCAGCTATCACCCTTATTTAGTAGCCATGCAGATAATTTTGTAGGTCAAATTTTTGAATTTGTAGTAAAATACATCAAAAGTTATATGACTCCAAAGGTGGCTCCTCAATCTAAACATCTACATTGAGGAGCCACCTAGAACTCGTAATGTATAGAATGTAGGTTACTAAAAATTATGTATCATTTTGTATCTATAACGTAGGATATCTTTTACAATTTTGAGCACATTAGTTCTAAAATTCAAGAAACTACAACACTTTTGTTGTGGCTCCTCAATCCATGTACAATAGAGTAAATTTTTAGGAATCCTTTCGGTCAATTCATATATTCGACATAATGACAATTTAGAAGGAGGTAAATCCTATAGCCTACAATATGAATGAAATACTAAAACATGGTGGTTTCCGTAAACAAACGCATATTATTTGGCTCCTCAATCCTGACGCTTAGCAAACCAATAATTTACTATATTTACCTGAGATACAACAACGAAATCAAAAGCCAGAGATACTAACATATAGTAGGTATGCCTACTAAATGGCCACACACAATTCATTGCTGAATTCGTTTCAATTGCTGAAAAAAAAAAAAACTTAAGGATTCGTTGCGAAGGGTGACCATATATTTTTTGAAGGTAATTGGAAATTATTTTGTTACCTACCTACCAATAACAATTATTAAGTAACGTAACGTTCATTAGTGATTGAAGATTTCTTGTGTGCGAAGTAAAAAGTAAATTAAAGGCATAACCATAATTTGTGGTTAATACCTATATATATATATATTGAGTGACTGATTAAGTGCAGTTTGGTTTCTTGTTTACAAGTAAGTACGTATTTGTCTTCTGTTCATATTTGTGTTATTATTTGCTTAATTTTAAATAAGTAAAATTTTTTTATAACTATCTTATTTATTATTAAATGGCGTTTTAAAATTGACATGGCTATTCATTTCAACAAACTCGAAGAGCGAGATTTAATATGATTTTGTATGTGGGAGTAAAAGAGACAACGCTATAGAGTTGCGACAATTTACGTACATACTACGTCACGTACGCTTGCGACCAATTAGTGCGAAGCAACGTCACGAAGTACATAGATATATGTTTCTTACCACAAGTGAACCGTATTATTATTTCCTTCTCCCACAAATTATATTACTCTATATATCTATAGTTGTATTGACGCCGTTTTTTTGTGCGGTAATGTTTGGGTATAACTTGTCTATATTTAATATGTCATTGCCTATATGTACCTACATGATGTTAATAATTTAAATGTCAGAAACCACTTAACCAGTACGTCAAAATCCACAACTTTTTTTTTAACACCTTTGCTCGTAGTTTGAGCCTTATTACATCGTTCTAAGGGCCATAAACCGAACTATAACACACACGTGCATAATAGTATAACATACTAGTGCATAATAGAATTATCCCTACAAAATTAAGTTAGTACCTTACTGCAAATTATATGCGAGTAAACAGAGCATTTTCAATTTAACCGGGTAATACATTTTTTTTTTGGTGTTACCAAAACAAAGAGGTTTTATGCTGAAAATCCATTTATATTGATGGAATAAATAAATGTCTTTTATTTTATTTTTATTTTATCCTATTAAGACGAAAAAACATTTATTATTATCAAATTATGTATAATTCACAATAATTTATTATAAAATATATACATTTTATCACTAGAATTATAATTTTAAAGTAGGCTGTATGGCTTCATGTGATAATCAGGTTACATTTGGCGCTTGCAAAAAAAAAAACTTGCGCGCCATTACCCATAATTTTCAAAATTTGTTGCTGTGTGGTGAAACGATTTATGCAATACATGTTTGTTTTTTCCTCGCAAGCGTGTTGAAAAAGTTTTCTCGTTTTGAAAATCGTGAGCAACTTGCTTACTAGACACTCAGGTGATTTACGATTTATTTGATTTATTTATTTATTTAAACTCAAAACGCGTGTACGTTCAGAACCACTGTTAATGTATAACTTACGGAATGGAATAAGTCAGGTTAGGAATATTCTTGTTTCAGAACTATTATGGCGAAAGGCCGCTGTATAATTTAGTTGAAGGATTGTTATTATTACATGTATTGTAAGGTGTAGTAATTTGGGAAATATCCTGATTATTTGCTATTGGAGCAATACACTACATCGCTTGGTTTTAGTGGCTTTCATTTCGCCTCCCCTCGGGAACCTGAGCTAAAGTGTTCATGGTCCTTCGAGCCGGATCCGCAGGTGTTGAAAGACTTTCTGGAAAACATTTTCCTGAAAGGTAGACTCGGGACAGAGTAATGCTGTTACGAACCTAGTCTACAGGAAAAGCAGTCTGCTGAAAGGCGGGCGGCAGGAGCAGTGCGCTGAAAGGCGGGCGGCAGGAGCAGTGCGCTGAAAGGCGAGCGGCAGGAGCAGTACGCTGAAAGGCGGGCGGCAGGAGCAGTTGGCTGCAGGGCAGACGGCACGAACGAGCCTACTTGTTGCAAGGCGGGTGGCAAGTTGGCGCAGTGAAAGGCGGGAAAGAAAACGGTTTTCCCGGAAATTACCATATAAGCGTCAAGTGTAAGTGCAGTGGAAAATTGTGAGTACTTTTATTATTTATCTTTGAGAATTTGAACGTTAAAGGCATCAGTTTAATTTCAATAAATGTGTGCAATTGACATCGGAATTTGAACCTTATTTAAAAGACTTTATTAACTTTAAGATTTTAACATAGATTTAGGACTTAGAATAATTTTATAAATTTGGTTGAGACGGGGAACCTATGCCCGATTTCGTTTAGAATTTTAAGTATTAAACACTTAGAAAATTTTGCGCTTCTGAATGTTTTAAGACTTGGTATTTGTGTATTTTGGTGATAGATTGGTTGACTACTTAAAAACTTTGAAATTTTGGATGAAAAGTATTGAATTGTATTTTAGTTTAAAGTTTCATTCAGTTAATATAATTTTTAAAGAATATGGAATCAACAATTAATTTTCAAATGGATATTTATTCCAGATTGAATAAAGCTAGAGTTAACTTTAAAAAATCTCCGAAAGAGAGAATAACTAAAGAATATTTAGAAGGCCGTATAGAAAGTTTAGATCAATTGTGGTTTGAATTCTTGGCAGGACATAAAGAGTTGATGAAAAAATATTCGGCATCAGATTTATCATCAACTTCTTATAGTAAAACTGAAATATATGACAAAGCTGAGGAGTTATATAGTGAACATAAATGTGAATTAAAAATTATTTTATCTAAGATAATTGAATCTAAAACTAATAATAATAGTGAAATTAATGTTAAAAAATGTTTGTCAGTTAAGTTGCCAAAAATAAATATTCCAATATTTTCGGGAAAATATGATGAATGGGCTACTTTTAGGGATTTATTTAAGGCATTAATTGACAATAATGAAACTTTAGATAACATCCAAAAATTGCAATATTTAAAAGGGTATTTAACGGGAGAAGCTGAGCAGCTTCTTAGGCATATTCCAGTTAGTGCAATCAATTATGCTAGGTGTTGGGATATATTGGAAAAAAGGTATAATAATAAAAAATACCTGTCACATCATATTTTGACAAGGTTCCTTAATCAAAAAAATCTTGTATGTGAATCCGCGTCTGCCTTAAAAGAATTAATTGATTGCTCTAATGATTGTTTGTCGGCATTGTCTAATTTAGACATAGATGTTACTAGTTGGGATATTATTGTAATCCATATTCTAACGTCAAAGTTGGATCCGGAGAGTAGAAGGCAGTGGGAATTTAACTTTACAAGTTGTAACTCTTCGGATGAATTGCCTTCTTATGAACAATTTAAGGATTTTTTAACGAATAGGTATCGTGCTATTGAGTTTTTGAGTACTAATGTGAAAGGTAAAGTATACTCTAAGAATAAGTACAAATCCTTCCACGTTAAAAATAATCTTTCTTGTCGCTATTGTTCTCAAAATCATGATATGTTAAATTGTAAATCGTTTTTGCATACGGAGGTTGAAAAACGTCGAAAGTTTGTGTTAGAAAATAAATTATGTTTCATTTGCCTGGGTGGCAACCATTCGGCTAAAAAATGCAGTTCGAATAAGTATTGTTCTATTTGCAATCGAAAACACCATACTTTGTTGCATCCCCGCGGGGAGGTTACTGTTGAGGCCAGCGACTCTACAAGTCAAGAAACTTCGGTGGTTTCTTGTATTTTATCAGATAGTGGTGATCGTGTAGAGCAGGTTTTGTTGGCCACGGCGTTAGTGAGAGCCACGAATAAGATTGGGTCAGGTACAGTAATACGTGCTTTGCTAGACCAAGGTACCCAGTCATCGTTTGTTACGGAAAATATTGTGCAACAGTTGGGTTTGAAAAGAATCTCTATAAACGGTGAGATTTCAGGTATCGGTGGAAATAGAAATATATCTTGTAACTCTATGGTAGATATTGAATTAGCCTCGTTGGTTGACCCGCAAGTGACTTTCAAGGTAAAAGCACTCGTTTTAAAATCTATAACTTCGTTAATTCCTTCCAGGCAGGTTACGAATATAGATTGGAAGGAATTAAAGTATTTGAAATTAGCGGATCCGCAATTTAACGTACCAAGTAAAACAGACATTTTGTTAGGCGCGGAAGTGTACGCTAAAATATTGCACGATGGTCTAAAAAGAAGTCCATCAGGTACTTCCATTGCTCAACTAACTAGTTTGGGTTGGATTGTGTCAGGAGCTTTAGGAAGTGTGAAAAATAACCATGTTAATGTTAAGGTTTTTCATTGTCTTCAGAACGAAAATGATATCTTGAAAAAATTTTGGGAGTTAGAGTCAGATTGCGTTCAACAAAAATTGTTAACTGAAGAAGAATCCCTTTGTGAAAACCATTTTGCTGAAAATACTACAAGAAATGATGATGGTAGTTATGTCGTTCGTCTTCCTTTTAAAGTGAAAAATCCCGAGGTTAAAAGTTCACAGGAAATCGCTGAAAAACGGCTAAAGCTATTAGAAAGGAGATTCAGAAAGAATCCAGAGTTCAAATTAAAATATTACGAAGTAATGGACGAGTACTTACAGCTGAGGCATCTTGAGGAAATACCAGCTTCTGAAATACATAAAAGTAGAGCCATTTATTTACCTCATCACGCGGTTATCAGAAATGATAAGGACACTACCAAGGTGAGGATTGTTTTTTATGCGTCCTGTAAGGGAACTAACGACCTTTCGTTAAACGATCAATTATTAGTTGGACCAGTTTTGCAATCCGATCTGCGTCATCTTATGATTCGTTGGCGAACTTACCCTATATGTGTAGCAGCGGACATCGTTAAGATGTATAGAAAAGTGTGGGTCAATAAGCAGGACGTAGATTTTCAAAGGATTCTTTGGCGAGAGAATGAAGACGAAAATATAAGGCATTTCAAATTACTTACCGTCACATTTGGGACTGCTTCTGCACCTTACCTCGCAGTCAAGGCTTTGCAGCAAGTGGCTTTAGATGAAGGGCACATATCTCCTGTAATATCTGAAAAAATAAAGGCTGATTTCTACATGGATGATTTATTAACGGGATGTGAAACCAAAGCGGAAGGGATGGAAATTTACAGGGGTATGAAGAAAATTCTACAGAAAGGAAATTTCGAACTACAAAAATGGTCAAGTAACGACAGTGACTTACTAAGGGAAATGATAGAAGAAAACAAAGATAACAAGATTAAAGAAGAACTTACCATAAAAACAGATGAAATAATTAAAATAGTGGGACTTACCTGGAATAGAAGTGATGATACTTATCAGTACGTTGTGACTCTAACACCCGTCGAAGAACCTGTAACGAAACGAAAGATTATATCTGACATATCTAGGTTGTATGACCCATTGGGTTGGGTAGGGCCATGCACTATAGTGGCAAAAATAATGATTCAGAAGCTATGGTTAGCAGGGATTAATTGGGATGAGGAAGTCCCAAAGCATTTGCAGCAAGAATGGTTAGATTATAGAGCGGAGTTACCGTTATTATCTGACATTCGAATACCTCGGTGGATGGGCGCTCGCAAAGGTGATACTCTAGAACTTCATGGGTTTTCGGACGCTTCTAAGTATGCGTACGCTGCAGTAGTTTATTTGCGTGTCGTGAAATCGAACGGTGAAATAAGGGTTGCTTTAATCGCAGGAAAAACCAAAGTTGCACCTGTCAAGCAAGTTTCCATACCTAGGTTAGAGCTTTGTGGGGCAGTTTTATTGAGTAGGCTTATGGTAGAAGTAGCTCATGTTTTAAAAATTGATAAAACAAACTTACATGCGTACACTGACTCTACAGTGGTAATTGCTTGGCTCAACGATCATCCTAGTCGATGGAAGGTTTTCGTTGCAAACCGAGTCTCGGAGATCTTAACAAACTTAGATACATCCTGTTGGTCGCACGTTGCTTCGAAACAAAACCCGGCAGACGTAGCATCTCGGGGAGCGCGCCCATCGGAATTAGTTAATTGTGCATTATATTACAACGGACCGGAGTTTCTATTAGAAAGAGAAATATTTTATAAAAAACCTAGAGAATGTTTAACGGATTTGGAAAAGTTGAAGGTTGTTTGTCATGTAACGAAAATTGAAAATGATTTGATTTTGGAAAAGTTTTCTTCACTTAGTCGGTTGATTAGGGTTGTCGCGTATTGTAGACGTTTTATTAATAATTCAAAGAAATGTTCAACGGAAAAATACTCTGAAAATTATCTTACAGCAAATGAGTTAAGTAAAGCATTAAAAATTGTAATTAAAATGTATCAAAGTAAAGAATTTGCAGAAGATATAATGTTAATAAAACAAAGTGAAAACTTACCAAAATGTAGTAAAATAAAGTCGCTTAATCCCATCCTTGATGACGATAACATTTTGCGAGTAGGAGGCAGGCTAGAGTATTCGCTGCTTGACTCTAGTAGGAAACATCCTATAATTATTCCAAAGTCACATCTTGCGGAATTAATCGTTTCGGACGCTCATAAAGTAACTCTTCACGGTGGCCCTCAATTAATGTTAAATTACCTTCAATCGAAATACTGGATCGTAAGTGCGAAACCGTTAGTCAAATCGGCCTATAGGAAATGTGTCATTTGTGCTAGGCATGCAGCGATCACTCGAAGTCAACTGATGGGCCAGCTTCCTGCGGCGAGAGTTACTCCTATGAGAGCTTTCAAGCGGGTGGGAGTCGATTATGCTGGACCGATTCAAATTAGGACCACTAAAGGTCGCGGAAATAAATCCTATAAAGGATATATATGTTTATTTGTTTGTATGGTAACCCGTGCTATACACTTAGAGGTAGTGTCCGATCTCTCTACAGAAAGTTTTCTACAAACTTTCAAACGGTTTGTTGCTCGACGAGGTGCATGTGCTGAGATATGGAGCGATAACGGTACCAATTTTGTCGGTGCGTCCAAAGAGCTTCAGCGCATGACCAAGTCTGAAAGAAGATCGGTACCTCAAGAAATCGGAGAAGCTTTGGGAGCTTACGGATGTACATGGCATTTCATACCTCCTCGCTCTCCACACTTTGGCGGACTTTGGGAGTCTGGGGTTAAATCAGTGAAATGGCATTTGCGACGCGTAATAGGCACCTCTACACTCACGTATGAGGAATTAGCGACGGTGCTCTGTCAAATTGAGGCATGCCTTAATTCAAGGCCATTATCAGTACTGCCAAATGACACAGAAGAACTGACAGTGTTGACTCCGGGACATTTCCTTATAGGTGAACCTCTATTAACTGTACCTGACACCAATTATGACGATCACAATCTTAGTTCGTTACGAAGATGGCAGTATACTCAACGAATGTTACAAGATTTTTGGCGCAAGTGGTCGCAGGAATATTTAAACAAGTTTTTTCATCGATACCGGTGGTCTAAGCAGGAACCTCCCTTTACGGTTAACGATATCGTTGTTATAAAAGAGGATGGGTTGCCACCTAGTCGATGGTTATTTGGTAGAGTTGTCTCTACACATGCAGGCTCAGATGGTGTTGTAAGAGTCGTAAACCTTAAGACTAAGATAGGTGAAATTAAAAGGCCAGTTCATAAATTATGTAAATTACCTATTACTAAATAAGATTTATTTGTAGATTGTTGGTAACTTTATTGTATATTGTGTCTTTCACAACGCACATTGTAAATTGTTGGAAATGTGGTTTAAACAATTTGTTTTTTGTATGTTTTGTTAAATGTAAAGTCAAACGCTTAGTTTGTCTTTAGCGGGCGGTTATGTATAATTTAGTTGAAGGATTGTTATTATTACATGTATTGTAAGGTGTAGTAATTTGGGAAATATCCTGATTATTTGCTATTGGAGCAATACACTACATCGCTTGGTTTTAGTGGCTTTCATTTCGCCTCCCCTCGGGAACCTGAGCTAACGTTGTTCAGCCGCAAATCCATTGTTCACCTTGAGGATCAAAAACAAGTGTTTATTAAATTCGCCCACATACTACAAAATCCTAATATTAAAGCAACGACTCAATTTTCTTAATTCTTTCCAAAGAACTTGATTTTAAAATGTCTCCGTTAGCCATTTTCTATCATTAAAACGGAATAATTTATATTTTTTTGATGTTGAACTTTCTGGCAAACAAACAACTAGCGAAGGTCTAAGTACCAAAAAGAGTAGCAGTAGTCTTACAAATACACCAATCATTGACTATGACGAACTGAGCATTAAACAAAACGAAACAAAAATATTTTCTTATGAAATAACTTATATGACTGGAACAAATTTAAACCCATATACAAATATCAAAACCGAACAGGTACTCCCACCTATAAGAAATACATGACGATGCCAAAGTACAAATGGAGTAATCTGCTGAAGGTGAAGATTTATGAATATACTAAGCTACCTTGTACCTGGACTTTGAAGCGCAAAAAGTGTCAAAAAACAAAATCTTTGTGAAGGGAAATTGTTCACAATGCTGCCCTGCTAATTGTACTTGCAGTAATCGACAATTTTGCGATTTTCACTTTTTTACAAAAATGATATCTCAAGGTTCCAATATATACATATAAAAATTATTTCGATTGTTTTTTTTACTATAAGCATGTTTTTTATTTAACGAAATACGCAGCACTTGCACAAAAATATTACTTTTACTAGTAGGATCTGCAGTATTTAGCACATGCTAAAAGATTGTGCAGTACTTGATACGATTACTGCAACTTCATCTAGCACATTCTTTTATTTACGAATACTAACTAAAGCCAAACGCAGTATACCACAGTGCTGCGTGGTTTTTTTTTTGTGAAGGTTAATTCATAGCACTGAAGGTGCTCAAAATTGCAAAGAGAAATTAATTTTATTCGAATAAAAATTAGAATTAGAATTTGCGGCCTGAAGGGCTTTGAGATCAGTTGCGTGGCTACGTTCTTGTACGCGTTTCTCAGTCTAGTGACTTTGAACTTCGAATCTATGACAGGGGTAGTATACGAGACGGACTCTCGAACTAAAGGATTAGGGTGGGTTCGGAGCGTTTGAAGAACGCTTCCGAGAGTGTTTTGAGGTGCTATTGCACTTTAGGTAGTTCAAGATCTTTGTACAGGTCCGCATTACGCACGTATCAAGGTGCGTTTGTGGCCCTGCGACAGAAGAGATTTTGGACCACCTGCAGTTTGTGCAGGAGGGAGGGTTGGGCGTGGGTAAAGATTGGCGACGCATAAGTCATGACGGGTCTACGCAGGTCTTACTAAGCGTACGTTTATTTCTAAATGACATTTTACTTTGTCTACCAAACATACTATATAGGCGGTCTAAGTAAAGACGGGCGAGTTTCATTACTCTATCGACGTGTGGCTTGAAAGAAAGCGTCTGGTCTAGGGTGACACCTAAGTTTTTAGCACTGTGCTTCCAGGGGATGGGAATACCTAACATTCGAACGTGGAGATTGTCGGCGATGCGACGGTGTTTGAAGTCGAAGTAAACCGCAGAACTCTTGTCTGGGTTCACAACGATACGCCGTTTTTGAAACCATACATCGAGGGCGTTAACGGCCATTTGGAGTATTGTGGTGATGGAGGTGTGGGACACATTTGCCTTTGGTGTAAAGGGCGGTGTCGTCGGCAAAGAGGGCGAGTTCGACGCCTTTTGGCGGGGTGGGAATGTCGTTTGTGTACACGGTGTACAACAGAGGGGCGAGGACTGAGCCCTCAGGGACTCCAGTTTTTATGGGACGAGGCGCGAAAATCGTGCCTTCATGTCTAAAACTATACGTACGATCTTTGAGAAACGACGCCATTATCCTGACTAGGCGATCCGGTAAGCCTATCTTATTGAGTTTATAAACGAGGCCGCTGTGCCAGACTTTATCGAAAGCCTTGACTACGTCAAAGAAAACCGCAACCGTTTTATTACACCGCGGATAGAAGCTGCGTATACGATGTACTTGCTGAGGGCAAGAGTGCTTAGAGCGAAAGCCGGACTGATGGGAATGATGAGGGGATCGCCATCCGTTGGAGACAGATGGTTCCACATTCGAGAGATAACGACTCTTTCGAGAAGTTTAGCCATAGCCTTGAGGAGGTTGATGGGTTTGTGTTTAGCCGGGATATTCAGAGGTTTACCTGGCATGGGAATGCCTACGACTGTCGCTTCTTTCCAAGCATTTGGAAAGTAGCTAAGGTCGAAGCAGGCATTGAAAATGATAGTTAACAAGGTAAGCACCTGTTGAGGCAGTTATTTTGGGAAAATCTTCCCGTAAATGAAGAGTCGGTGGATCTTGTAGAGCATAGAGAGTAATTGTTGGAAGAGTTATATTGAAGAATATATTAGTGTTATTTTATTTTATTTGTTGGAAGAATTGTTATTTTATTTTCGAAGATGTTTTTTGCTTAAGAGGAATTGTTATTTTGTTTTAGACAATTTTATTTGGTTTGAAGAGGACTTTTAGTTTTTGTGTCAATGTTATTAATTAAGAGTTATTGTGAACTGACCGTGTTTTGGAGTTCGCTACATTTGAGTGAAGCTATTTTGGATGAGAATGTTTTGAGTGCTTTTTAGTTTTAAAACTTTTTGAAGCTGATTCTCGACTTGATAGTGAAAACTGTCGGCAAGTATAAAAGTATGACCCTGGTTTGAGATTTATTATTATTTTTATTACATCTATTTGTCATAAATTAAAAATTTTAAAAAAATAACACCTTTGTTCACCATCTTCACTGAATTTTTTACAATACATACATTTGAAATAAGACTGTAAGCTTTTCTTCACATTATTCATTTAATATTTTGGAACATATTGTTAAATTTTGACGATGAATTCCGTCTTTATTTTTTTATGTTTTTACAATTGAAAAGAGTGATGAATAAAAGTATTTAGATTAATGTTCTAAACAATGTTCCTGAAGGAGATTTATGAAGACTGATTGATTATAATAATGCCATATTAATTGTGATAATTAAAGAAATATAAAATAACTTTTTTAAGAACTTTAGTGTTTTATTTTGTAAAGTAAAACTTACCAACATTTAACTAGGTAGCAGGCCTAAAAATAGGACATAATTGCTAACTACGAATGCGTATTGAACACGTGCTAGCCGATTTTGCAGTAATAAACACAAATACTGCATTATGCCTTAGTGATACTGAATCCAGATGGTAAATGAAAATGCAGTACTGCGCATTTTATCGAAATGAGACAGTTGAATAGACCTAAAAAATATTGTAATGGAAAGCTAATTTTATTTCTTAATTTTGAGGCATATTTCAAAAGTTATATAACAACGACTTCCTGCTTAGATATCGAAAAATATGTTTACCGCGTTTATCTCGAAACCGCCATTTTGCAAGTACTGCGTTTGCAATAAGAAGGGCAGAATGTACTGCTTGCATTAGAATGGAAAGCTATAAAAGTACAGACAAAATTCACACCATTTACTGCAAGATTACGAAAATAGACAAAACTTTTAAACACAATCCAAAGAAGAAATCCAAGCTTACACCATATGATAGACAACAATTTAGTCAAAGTATTCAAATAAAAAACCTACTAATAATGAGTTAGCTTCAGATATTTTATGTGATAAAAAAGATAAATCTAAGGTTACAACTATACCAACGTTGCCTTCTGTTTCGGCTTTACGGCAAATCAAATCTGAAGTCAGGAGAGGACAGTGGCTTGATCCTAATCCGATTATGTCTTTGGTGATTATAGCAAAAGTACACATAAAAATGTAATTTGTTTTCTTAGTGTTCACCCTAACTTCTTTATTTATTATTGGAACGAAGAAAAAATAAACTATTATAATAAATATCTACATAAATTGGAAAGAGTAACTCTTACAATAGATGCTACAGGCTCATTCTTCGAAACAATGCGCCTTTCCGATGGAACGCCGATTACCAAAAGATTATTTTTATATGCAGGACTTATAACAGCAAATCCGAAATTGAAATCTGTACCTGTACTACAAATGGTCACCGATGCACATGGCAAGGAATCAAAATTAGATTGGATAAATTAAGGGAAAACTTTAGTTTCTAGATCACCTCACGAAATAATTTCTGATGACTCCTCTGTCCTCATTGCTGCTAATACTGAAGCTTTTACGGAGTTTAGTAGCACAAAAGACTACATAACAAATATGTTAGCAATTTTGGAAGGACAGTCTTCAGTAATTTCGTCAAAACTGTACACAATTTTAAATGTTTTAATGGTGTAGATTCACATATAAAATACTTTTATAGTCGCTGCATTTTGTATTTAAAAAAGTGCGAAGATTTTCAAACTGCAAAAGAAGTAATCCTTGACAGGATTCAGGTTTGTCTTTGTCAGTACGATGTTGATCATACTGCAGGGTCCGTTTGTGAAACTGCCCTAAACAGACTTACAATGCGAGTGAAAAATATTGATTTTCATCATACGGCGGAGATCAGCTTTATGGATGACGAAAAATTTATAGATGTTACGTTTGAAGAACATCACACTAATGATATTAATTTTTTTATTTGGTTGGATGAGATAATAGCCCAATGTTACAAACAATCAGTCGAAATCAAAGGAAAAAATAAAAATTCATATTTTTTCCCAACATTTGTGTCTGAATTCAGAAGAATTCTCGGTAAACTTCCATTATGGTCAAATCTTCTGTGTCCGGTTTTTAAAACTGATAATACTGCTCCATCGTCATCTGGAGTTGAGAGCTATTTCAAAACACTGAAACTTCTACTATTTCAAACGAAGTTTAAAATGTATCGAATCGATAAATTTATAAACTTACATTCCAATTACTTTAACTAGCTTTGATTCGGTCCTATATCTATTAAGCGCAGCCTATAATCAAAGTATGAGTTTCCGAAAAAGATCAAACAATAACCCGGATGAATTGATTCCACAATACATTAAACTTTTGTCAGACCCTTTTTCTAATGACGACAATATACACAAAATAAGATCTGAAATCGGCGTTCTTTATTTTAACACAGTAAAAATAAACTATTGTGAATTTGCTTGTAACGTGAGCAACATTTACGAACGCGTAGCTCTTAAGTTATTGTTATAGCGCAATTTTCACTAAAAAGTGTAGTAACGATTCATGCCTAATGACTCCGATATCCAGACTTATTGGATTTTTGCCTTTAAATTTTAACATCCTTTCTGTATTTGGCATCAATAGTTTAGAAGATGCTATTTGCATTACAGAAGATAAAAACGCATGTTATTCTTGCAACAACCAAACAATAGCCTGTAAATATACACTTTCAAATACGGTTTCGTTCGATTTGAATGTTGCAAGAAAATTTGTCTGAAGGAGATACCAGAATCTATAATTATTTTAGGCAGCTCATACATATTAATGGGCGCTATAGAATTCATCCTCGGAGTTAGTATCACTGGCATGGGTCACTATAAATGTCATATCCTAGCAAAGAATGTAATGTTGTGTTACGATGACTATGAATTCAGCATTCGTAAGAGCGCAGAAGACCCAATAGTCATCCATTCATTCACCTATATTTTGTAAAAACAAATTATTAAATTGTATAAATTACTTATCCTAGTTTCATTCACATATTATGGTCACCTCTCGCAACGAATCCTTAAGCAATATCAAAAAGCTTTTTTTTCAGCAATTGAAACGAATACAGCAATTAATTGTATGTAGCCATTTTGTACGCATGCCTACTATATGTTAGTATCTCTGGCTTTTGATTTCGTTTTTATCTCAGGTAAATATAGTAAATTATTGGTTTGCTAAAACGTCAGGATTGAGGAGCCAAATAATATGCGTTTGTTTACGGAAACCACCATGTTTTAGTATTTCATTCATATTGTAGGCTATAGGATTTACCTCCTTCTAAATTGTCATTATGTCGAATATATGAATTGACCGAAAGGATTCCTAAAAATTTACTCTATTGTACATGGATTGAGGAGCCACAACAAAAGTGTTGTAGTTTCTTGAATTTTAGAACTAATGTGCTCAAAATTGTAAAAGATATCCTACGTTATAGATACAAAATGATACATAATTTTTAGTAACCTACATTCTATACATTACGAGTTCTAGGTGGCTCCTCAATGTAGATGTTTAGATTGAGGAGCCACCTTTGGAGTCATATAACTTTTGATGTATTTTACTACAAATTCCAAAATTTGACCTACAAAATTATCTGCATGGCTACTAAATAAGGGTGATAGCTGCCCTTAAAATCTGGAGTGGTTACTCAATCCGAACAAATATTACTTAACGACTGGTAGCAAGATATAATAAAAAATTAACAACAAGCCTTTGTCCGTAGTTTCTTCGTCAAAAACAAACGGAACAGTAGTAATCGAGTGCTTTAATTTATTAACTATCCTATGTAGGGCGTTGGTATAATATGCAACTCTCTTAGATATATTTGATCAATGTGCTGCTAATTACTTTTTTTATAAGGAATTGCTGATTATAAGATACTAGTAAAATATACGAGTACGTTTTTAAGGTGCGTTTTTAAGGTTCTTACATCCCAGGAGTGCACTCAAATCTGCACGATGTCTACCACCACCTAGAGACAGAGAGGCCGCACTTATTCTTTCTGACAGAGACACAGATCTGTGATCGTTCGAATCTGGCATACCTGCATTAGCCATGCTATATCCTGGAACTAAATTTCTCCCCTTTCTTCCCCCTTTCTTCTAAAAATTCTCTCGTGCGTGTATGTCAGAGACGAGATCTGTTGTAGGCGTCTCCGATACTTGGAAGTTCCGGATTTTTCTGTTTTATGGGTCTATGTAGATACTGGCCTGGACCAAATTGTATACGCCAGTATTTACCGATCACACACGGGAGCTCAGGAGACAACTCGATTTATTGAATATCTTAGTGATACTGCAGATAAGGTCCAACGACGCTATCCCTCTGCGCAGTTGGTGTTCCTTGGGGACTTTAATGCCCACCATGGAGAGTGGATGTACCCGTTCAAGGACACTGACCACGCTGGCAGAGAAACCTATCGGTTCGCAGTAACTCATGGTCTCTCCCAGCTCGTTCACGAACCTACGCGCATTCCTGACGTTATTGACCATACTGCGTATTGCTTGGAACTTCTGCTGACAACCGATCCAGACAGATACTCGGTGACCGTATCTCCGCCATTAGGGACATCCGACCACTGTCTGGTGAAATCTGTGTCGCAATACTCGCCAACTGATACCAGCCCAAAAGGCAATAGGTGAGTATGGCGGTTCAAGTCAGCAGATTGGGATGAGATGCGTCACTTTTTCGCCTCTTATCCTTGGCGGCAAGCTTGCTTTACAGAAGATGATCCATCATGCTGTGCTGATGCTGTTTCCAGTGTGATATGTCAAGGTATGGAGTACTTTATACCGTTTTCTGATGTATCCCTGGAGTCCAAAGCCCACCCATGGTTCAATGCTGATTGCCTCCTAGCCGAAAAGCGAAAGCATGTAGCATACCAAGCCTGGGCTAGCGCTCGCAGAAGCAAAGCTATGGATCTCCCAGCTAAGAAGCAAGCGTATAATGCTGCTCCCAAGTCCTGCAAAAAGGTGATCAGAAGCGCTCGTTTCGACCACATTGGCCGTATCGGGGACAAGTTACCATCCTGTCCCACGGGGAGTAAAGCTTTCTGGTCCCTTGCCAAGTCGGTTGAGATGAACTTCTGTTGCCCATCACTGCCACCACTGCAAAGGCCTGACGGGTCTTTGGCCCACAGCGCAATTGAGAAGGCAGACTTGTTCGCAAATCTCTTCGCGGAATGTTCACGTCTAGATTCCAAAGGTAAAAGCCCACCCACGTTACCCCCATTCGGCCCCAAGATGGAGGCCGTCCAAATTCACCAGAAAGAGGTACACAAATGCTTACTAAATCTAGACGTGAATAAAGCCAGTGGTCCGGATGGCATTCCCGCAGTGGTTCTAAAGCACTGTGTAGCCGAGTTGTCTCCTGTTTTGACACGCCTATATTGACTCTCTCTAAGGACTGGAAAAGTTCCAAAATCATGGAAGTTTGCAAACGTACAGCCCGTACCAAAAAAGGGCCGACCCAGTCAACTATAGACCTATTGCAATCACTTCCACAATTTGCAAAATTATGGAACGTGTATTGAACCATCGTCTCCTGACGTACCTGGAGACCAATGAGCTCCTCAGTGACAACCAATATGGTTTCCGCGGAGGACGCTCAATAGAAGACCTTCTAGTGTACGTCACGCATCTATGGAGCATGGCGTTGGATGGGCACGGAGAGGCAATAGCCGTCTCCTTAGATATCTCCAAAGCCTTGACCGGGTATGGCACGTAGCCCTCTTGAGCAAGCTTCCTGCGTATGGCATACCATCTGGATTCTGCGACTGGATTTCTGATTTCCTGAGGGAACGGTCAATTCGAGTTGTCGTCGATGGCTTCTCATCGGACCTAATGGTGATCAACGCCGGTGTACCTCAGGGATCTGTTCTCTCTGCAACATTATTCCTGCTGCACATTAATGACCTTCTTTTATCGGAAGACATTATTGGTTACGCCGATGACAGCACTGTTGTAGAGAGATATGTGTCCAATGCGCGAGCAAATCCAAACCAGATCCAATTTCAGAGAGAGTTGAAGATCGAACGGGTTGATTTGACATTATGTAGGGTTTAAGATTGGGGTGAAGCCAACCTTGTCAAGTTCAACCTTTCCAAAACCCAGGCGTGTCTCTTTTCCGGTAAAAAGAGCACATTCAACTTGACGCTCACTTTCCAAGGTCTATCTGTACCGATCACAACCCATCTAGGGTTTCTAGGCATGACCAGCACTTGAAACTTAATTTCGGTCAACAGATTGAAACCATGGCACAGTCAGTTTCCAAAAAATTGGGAGTCATCGCAAAGGTCCGGCGGTACTTCAACTCCGATCAGTTGCTCAACCTGTACACAGCCCAGGTTCGATCCTGTATGGAGTACTGCAGCCATCTTTGGCATGATTCCGCTAAATACCATCTTGAAGCATTGGATTCTGTTGACCGAAGGTCCCGTAGACTCATAAGTAACGATAAACTTACTTCTTCGAGGCTGCAAAGTCTCGAACATCGTCGAAAAGTTGCTAGTCTATCGGTTTTTTACAGATTGCACTTTGGAGAGTGTGCGAATGCTCTTTTTAAACTGATCGAACCTTCTCCCTTTCTCCACCGGTCAACCAAACGCAGACAGAAGTTTCACCCGTTTGTGGTTAGCGTGCCGAAGAGCTGAACTAAACGGTTTGATAGCTTATTTTTGGTTCGTGTTGCCAAAAACTGGAACGATTTGCCTGCGTCTGTTTTTCCAGACAAATATAAACCTGGAGCTTTCAAGTGTAGAATGAATAGGTACCTCTTGGACAGGCGTGTATGGTCCTCGTCTTCATCGTCACTTTCCATCAGGTGAGATGGAAGACAAACGCCTGCTAATAATTAATATAAAAAAGGTACTGAATGGTGACATGAAAAAAATAATTACAATTAAATAAATTATTTTCCATCAGGTAAGCCGGAAGACAAACAGAAATCTAATTCAGAGTTATAATAACTAAATGAAAACCTATGATTATTATCAATAACTATGAATAATAATGAAAGAAATAATCATCATCATCATCATCAGCCCATATTCGTCCACTGCTGGACATAGGCCTCCCCAATTTCACGCCATCGAGGTCTATCCTCGGCTACTCGCATAAAGAAATAATGTAAACACTTAATTACACAAATAAATCACCTAGTCAAAGTTAATTAAATAAAATAAAATTACTATTCAACAAGATGTGTGGTAAAAGATCTGCATAATTTATTTTAAAAATGTATTAATTCCAATTTGATTTATGATTACGAATTTTAAACATCCAACTTCGTGGTTTGGTATTGACTTACTAAGAGTGGTGTCCAGACATAAGTCCAGGCCTATGACATACAATCACCAAAGGTAATCGATCACCGAAGAGAAACTAAATATCTGAATTTTTCAAAATTTTCTCAAAATCTCAATATTTGGAGCACTGTTTTTGGACAAATTATGGACCATTTTAAAATGCTACTTAAAATTATTAAAGTAAATATATCCATAGGTTGAAATCAAATTTAAACTTTATATAAACCTTTCACAAAAATTACGACCCATCTAGATAACCCAAACGAAATAATTACAATTATTTTAACCAAGCTAAATACCTGTAAATAACCAGTCCCCAGTTCTCCATAGCGCCAGCAGCGAAATCAGGAACTGCAGCTTTGTCCATTTTCGGGAAAGCGTATCCCATCTGCGTATAGTTCTCCAGAGCCAACAGATTCCTTTGACCGAAATCCATAGCAAATTCCGCAAAGTCTCTGGTGCCAGGCCTAGAGTACACCCTAAAAGGCTTACTATAGATGGGGTTTTCAGAATTATCAAGGTAGTCGAAGTTCGAAACGAGGTATGCGAGAAGATAAGTTGACATAATGAGTGTGTCTTCAAATTCGTGTTTCACAAGTCCTGGGCGATCGTTTCTGTGAAAATAAGGTTTTCATGAGGAATTTAATTGTGGCTATACATATATTACATTTGTTAACTCGGATCTATAAAGGAACATTTGAGAAAATAGACACAATTATTTGATATTTGATCTACTAATGACAATCTATATAGGCAAACTAAAACCGTCATAACCTTACACACATGTATATAATAACTCATACCTACTACATAGATTATTGCAATGTGTGTATGTGTGTGTGTGTAAGTTCCACTTGCGTGGACCTGGGTTACGAATTTAACGTGGGGTAGCTACACAGTAAGTCTCTTTATTACTGTCAATTTCCATTGAGTTGAAAAGCAATATTTTTATTCGAGTAAGCAAACTCCACGAAAAGTATTTCTTTCGCAAGTAAGCCCTTGTCATTCATTGAGCCATTTAAGTCTCTCAAAAAACAAACTTACTTCAAAGAGGTAGTCCTGTCAGGGGTATTACTTCTGACCACGGAGTAAGCCGCAGGAGCGTAAATCGTGGTTCTGAACACCGCTTTCAAGGCAGGTTCATCAAAACAAGGGAACGCACGGCGTGCGAAGGTAGGTTGCAGTTGCGAAGTGATGAGGTTACTGGAAAATTAATCTTAGGGTAATACATATCCAACGTAAGCTACTTAAATGGGTGAACTATCTTGAAGCTTGAAGTGATTCTATACTTAGTTACGAGTTTTTATTCAATTAATATGTTTCTGGACACAGAAAAAAGGAAACTGTATACATATACTGTATAAAATAAAACGTCAAACATGAACAAAGTAACTGTCTTTAAGTACAGTAATTATAAGAGTAATTATAGTAGAGTAAGTAGAGTAATTATAATTGTGAGAGTTATTTAATTAAGTTTTCATTTTGTCAATGCTTTCTTTGTCAAAGCTTTCCTTTCAGATAAAAAAAAATAGAAATTTGAGTATTTAAAATAACTTTCAAAAGTAATAGTAATTATATAATATTCATTAAGAAATAATTTATGCATTAATTATATCTTCTATATTAAAATACAATAAAATTATTAATTATATACTACTTAAGTTTTAAAAAATATGCATGGTCTAAATACATTAAGTTGAGATTTACCCACAAACAAATGATGTAGCCAACAAATGATGCAGTAACATATTTAATATATTTATGCACAATTTTACATTTTATATCATACTTACACAGTCTGGTTTTGATATTCATAGGTTGACACGTACACTCCAAACATATTCTCAGCGAAACTTCCTACATAGTCAATCTCAATCGTATAGAACTGAAAGGTTCCAAGCGCCTGCGTGAGTTGAATCTTAAGTAAATGAGTATCATCTGTGGCCATCGTAAAATTAGCAAAAAGATCATTATTTAATGCATCCAGAACACGAATTTTATTAATCGTCATCTCCATGGCATGTAACGTAACGACAGTTGTATCTATATTGGCTATAACTCTTATTGATACATTTCCGAGGAAGTATGCAGTGTTGCCTGGGTCCAATTCGAGTTCTACATCATACAAGGTTGGATAAACTTCTTGGGGGAGCACGTAGAGAGCTGATAGTGTTTCGGTTCTGGGTTCTGGATCTTGGTTTGTAAGTGGAACACTGATTGCGTGGCCTATAATGGCCAGAAATAATAGAAGGAGCATCTGAAATTGGATAAATAATTAGCTGATAGGAAACCTAACATACACTTATATTTTCTTTTACTAAAGCCAATTAGAGAACTGACAAATATGACGCAAATTGTTTTGGGTTCGGACGGCAGCACTATGAGCTGTATTTATTTGTCTAAATTATCAAAGTATTAATTGTAACTGTTTTCGTTTAGTTTTAAAATTAAAAGGAAATGTGCATTTCTACCATTTGAAGGCTTGGTCAAACAGAGTAGATGTATTGTTGAGGTGATATAGTTTCTGTGCGTTAAATACCACTCTTAAACGGCAATACTAAAAAAATGAAATCGATGCTTATCGATAGATAGATAGATAGAATACATTTAAAATAATAATCTTGAAAAGATTAGAAAGCCTCCTGCCATACGCCTATCCAGTTTTTATATCCTAAATGTTAAGCACATTCAATCAGTGTACAATGGATGTTATGGTGTCATGATTTACATATTGTAAATAAGTACTCATTTGTTCCAAATAAAAAAGAAACTACCTCATAAACAAAATCATTCTAATTATATGACTTTTAGCCACCATTTCTAGTAAAATATTTGTCACATAAATTTAAGCGCACACTGGACAAAGTGTCTTATTTTGAAAAAAGACCCATTGCATTACGCTACTGTTTTACCAAAGCTTGCCAACATCTTGAAGACGTATATATCCTGGTTCAAGTCCAGTGTTCAGCTTATATCGCCTTTATCCATAATTATAATACTTACGCGACAAAACGATTTGTTGAAACGTTTGTAATAATCTTTTATAGGTAAATGGCCACGCGTTGGTTTTCCATCTCACCTGAAGGAAAGCGACGACCACGACAAGGGTTTTGCACACCTCTCCAAGAGGTGAATATTTTGAAGAGTTTAGATTATATGGTGTATTATTTAATTTAAGAAGGCTTTCAATTAAGATAACTTATCAGATAGATAAAATTCCATATACATTTTTGATATTGGGATTATGAAAACCCGTATTAAATATCCATGATAGACGTTTCGTTTTAGTAGATGCTTTGGTACAAGATTCTCTCCGTAATAGAGAAGAGAAAATTAGGGAATTTAACTTCCTCAACCTACATATAATATAGGCTGACGGAGGTAAGCTGATACATATATACAACATGCATCTGCTGAACTTTCTGCATGACAAGAAAATAATGAATGAAGTAAATGAATACGACATGACACAAGAAACATCCCACATGGCTTACTCATTTTAATAGTAATCAAGAATACAAATCAATAAAAATAATGTTTTAACCAAGATTAGTGACAAAAACGTATTGTGAAATAACCGAAATCATAAGTTCAACAAAATTTCAATAACATTAAAGAAATTTACGTAAAAAAGTCGACTATCAGTAACAAAGTCGAGAGGGTACATTTTATAACTACGGTCTTCATTGTGCCAAGATCGTTTAAAGCGATCATGTTCGTCTCAGATTTATATCTCAACACCTCATAAAAATAAGCTATCAGCGATATAATGTAACAGGAGATATAATTCCTTGTTCCCGTCCTCTTTTATTAACTACGAGTAAATGAGACAAAATTACTAAGATGGATTACATTGGCCGCAGTGAAGAGAGGGCTAGAAAAGTTTAAGAGCTTTTAGTGAATTATAAATATTGGATTGTTTTTCTTCACGTTGCAAAATAAGTAAGTACACTTTTTTAATGTTTTTCATTAAACTGAAAAAGAAAGACTAATTTTTGGACTGGAATTTGCCTGGAAGAGATCACTTAGTAGTAACAAGACCAACTTTTCTATAAAAGTTTATTTTTGTATTAATTGTGTATTGTGTAAGGTATGGTGCGTAATAAAGAGTAATAATTATTAATTTTGTTTTTTTATTGGCGGGCCGTAGTGTATGTATATATCAAGATTCTAGCTCTGGTTATTAATGTACTATACGCCGAAGTGTAACCCCAGTATATTCATCTAAACACAAGATGTGGTTGATGCAACGCACAAGATCGAGCGGTGCGGAGATACTTTGTCCCACAGTAAGTGTCTTTTAATATTTTTATTTATTAAAGAATGTGGCATTAAAAAAATCTTCATTTAGTGTGTATAATACAAAGAAACTTTTTCCCTGAATATATATATATATACCAAACGCGGTACTTAGTAGCATTACATAAAAAAACGTTTTAATACAAATAAAAACAATCACTTTTATGATTTACCACAAGTCTGTTTTGTAAAATTGAAGTCTTATAAACAAGCCCTTTTTCAAAACGAGCAGAGGTACCTATGACTGATACAGCGGACACACTGTAAACGTAATAGGTACCAAATCTGTTTTTACTGTTACAAATTATTTGTAGCACAAAATAAAAAACGCCCAACTGACGGCAAAAAGCAAGCATAACTGTTGAACGGCTTGGCTAAATCACTCCAAATTAAATCTGATTTCAAATAAAAAAAAACGCAGCAAAATCGGTTGATTGGTGTGGACAAAACAAGTAAAAATTTATGACACTGCTCTTTTGCGTCGGGGATTAAAAATAAACTTACACTTGGTATGTTTATTGCGATCAAAACATCATAATTCTTGGTTCGTGTACCTCAACATACGTGAGAAGAAATCTAATGAGGCCCCATATGTGGGGTAGCCAAACTCCCTAAAGTCCACAGTATAACTCATGATTCAAGTTATGCTTAGTTTAGGGTCACATACTTGGCATGTTTGCTTTAGATGCGGAGGAAGGTATTTAATATAATATAAGATTAGTCTATAAGTCATTTTCAGGCAAATTTACGTGTTGAATTAGCTAGTTTGTGCTATCACTTGCCTGTGAGAGAAAAAAAAATTCTAAAAGGCTGTTCTTGCTTGAAGATATGTATATATAAATATAAGATAAAATAAATATCAAATCGCACCTTTCATACTTTAGGGGCACAATTGATTGTTGAATCGATTGATTGAAAAAACATGATTGTTGGGAAAACGCGTTTAGAAATTTTTGAGCCACTGTACTTTTACTAGATTGCTCATAAAAATTAAACCATGAAACTTGATACAAAGTATCTTCATTAAGCATAAAAAATGAACCGCATCTAAAATGTATTCTTACTTTATTTCAATTAACATAAAAAACGATTTTTTTTCATACTTGGGCCTATATATTCTTCTGATGGACGTTAGTAAATGTGGAAATAAATCCCTGTATTGGAAAACTTTATAAATAAAATTACTATTGGTTTCTTATATTACACCTACCTTATTAAATAAAACACATCAAATTGTATTAGAAAGTATTTATTGTGAGAAAAAGTATACATTTTAAACAAGTATAAAACAGTATACCTACTTTCTTAATTTACCTATGACATAAAATAGTTTTAGGCACCATCATAATCACCATATCATATCACCATAAACCAGCCACAAAAAAATTTGCCACTTAAAATAAGTTTGAAAAACGTCAACAATACTATTCATTAATAACAATACTATACTATTTCCATTTCTTTATTTTCTCGATGACAGTTCTAATTTGATATAATGTAGTGTGACCAAATAAGTAATGATATCGATCGCATATATTTATTATATTTTGAACAAAGACAAATACAACAAAAACATTCAAATATATTTTTTCAAGGTGGGAACACTCAATGGCCCACCGCCATTTTGTGTTTGTTTTAATATGTCACTCGCAACAAGACGGTCGTGCTAGTCACTACATTTCTGTTCGCTGAGTTTTTTCACATTACGTTACGTTGTGTATTTTGTGTTCCTCCGTGTTGATTGCTGCCCAGCTGTCAAATATCAAAATGCCGAAAGGATCTGTTTTGAAAAGGCAGGCGAGAGAACTGGTGATCAAGGTTCGTAATTACTTTGAAACAGAGTATCAAAATGGTGGCCCGCTATTACCAGTGTCGCAAGTGCGAGAGCGTGTTGCGGCCACATAAGGAATCAGTGGACCTACTGTTTCTAAAATTACTACCTAAGCTTACGGTACAAGCGGCATGCAGGAAAATAAGCTTCGTATGCCGAAGAAAAAACGCCAACCACTTCGTGTGACATCGGTTGACAACTTCAACGCTGATGCTATTCGCCGTCATACATATGACTATTACTTGCACAAAGAAATTCCAACACTTAAAATCTTGTTGTTTCTTTACGTTTGTTCCATGGCCAAAAATCGTCATTAAGCTTTGTTTTGAAAAAAAATGGATTTTCTTATAAAAATCGGACAAACGTAAAATATTGATGGAGCGTCACGACGTTGCTATGGCTCACTGCGAATTTTTGAGCGAAGCTAAAAATATATCAGTTTGGTCAAATGTTATTATCACTGACGAGACTTGGTTAAATGCAAACCACACAGTATCTAAGAACTGGACTGACGACGCCGCCGCTTCCACTAGTTCAGTGCCAATGGGAAAAGGTGAACGCCTTATCATATGCCATGCAGGGTCTACGAAAGGATTCATGTCAGATGCTTTACTGGCCTTTAAATCCAAGAAAACAGTGGACTACCACGAAGAAATGAACGTGGAGATTTACGTAGCATGGTTTAAAGAAATGGTGCAATTTCTGGAAGAACAGTCCATAATTATTATGGACAACGCTACATATCCATCCAGACAAATTGATAAAATGCCGACGCAGGGCAATAAAAAACAAGAGATAATAGACTGGCTCCAACGTCATGGCGAAAATGTGGATAGTACTTTATTAAAAGTACAATTAGTGAATATTTTAAAATCGAAAAAAAGCCTCCCTAAAATATATGTTGTCGATGAAATAGCTGTCGAATGTGGTCATTGGATTCTTCGACTTCCGCCGTATCATTGCCAGTACAATGCTATAGAACTAATATGGGCACAAATCAAAGAACACGCCGCTCGACACAATACCCATCCCCCTTTTACGGCAAACAAGATGTTAGATTTATTAAAAAATGCATGTGCGGAAGTAACTGCCGAAAACAGGAAAAAATTGTGAGAAGAACCCAAAACATTATAGCGTCGGATTGGGAAATTCATCTGGCATTCGATAATATACAAGTACAGGAACTTATAATAAATGTTGGCAAAGAGCTCATTGAGTGACAGTGACGATTCATCAGATTTTGATTAAAGTAAGTAAATAATGATTACCTGTCGTTATAATTATTTCGTTTCATTGTCGAGTACCTACCTATACCTACTTGTTTTACAACAGCTTCGAAAATTTTAAAGAAGTTGGCATTATCAATCAAGAATTAATACGTGTAACATCTTGTAATTAAATATAATAATAGTTAATAAATTTGTACAAAAGTATCCGGCAGTAGTTTAATTTCTTACATTTTGTAAAAATGTCTGTTATCGTGTTACTTTTATCGATATAGCTTCATCCCTATCAGTTTCTCTGACTCTGGTATTATATATTTGTACCTTGTACGTGTGTAAACGTCATATTTTTATAAAATAATGCATACATAATGTAAAAAAAACGCTCGCACAAGTTTTCACAGGAGCTGTCATCGAGAAAATAAAGAAATGGATATAGTATAATACTAGAAACCTAGAATATAATTTCTTGTGAATATTTAAAGAAGGTAAATACGTACTTATTAATTACCTAAACAGTCTCGATAAACTTTGCAAATGTTTTAATAAAACTGAAAAAGTCAAAATTGACAAGAAGAAAAATGTCTTACAGACTCTGACATCAACCTTCAACGTACTCGTTTTTTTATGTAAGACCGCACAAACACAATTGCCTCCCTGCGCATGCGGTCCTCTTTTCTCAGCTACAGACCCGACACTAAAGCTCCACAGTGCGCTCTGACTCTTTCTGTCAAGAGCATCATGTAGACCTATTGATTTTGTGCCCGTATGTTACAAAAACTCTAAATCATAAAATTTTTAAATGTTCCCCTACAGTACGAAAGGCGCGAAATGTCTTTACTTGCTATTTGTAAGAAATTCCATATTTCATTTTTATATGTGCTAAAAATCCAAGAAAGCTAAACGTACGGGCGGAATTTAGTTTCCCCTGTCACTCTTTTACAACCTGTAAACAAAATAAGCTAAAGAAATATAACCCTTTCTTTGGTAATTTAGACAGTAAAAAAATACTGGCACGAAATACCGGGATAAATAATAATAATTTTGCTGCTGTCCGCTGACCGCTTGACAGCCGTCTAGTTGATTTGATATATTTGTGCGGATATTACAAGTACTTCCTGCTTCTGATATTAGTGCGTTCATTTATTCTTATAATATGAGTACAGTAATTTCTTATTTTGAAATTTATTAGTTTTAAAAATCTATCAATAAGATTTTCATAATCTCTATCAAAAAATACTAAATCATCAATAGCTGTTTTGGTTTGATTAGGCCAACTTGCGCAACCCTGAATTTGCTACCCCTAGGCTAAATATTGCTTGATGTCTCTATCAGTTCAATAGAAGTAAAAATTGTGAAGCGTAATTTTAACTAACTAACTGGCTAAGGGTGTCTCCACACCAATCGATCGTCCGTCGATCGACGTCGACTGCTCGAGGCGACGGCGTCTGGTCGTGGTAGAAACCGTCAATCGATGGACGATCGATTGCTGTGGTTACACCCTAACTCAGAACTGCGCAAGCGGGCCTTAACTACCCCTGATTTTCTCCTAAATAAATAATATAAATCTAAAACAAATGAACGCATATTTTACTCACCTCTACGTACTGCCAACACACAAGTAAAAAGAGAACTGATTAGATTTGTACATTGTGTAGATATCCTAAATAAGTGATTTGATTAATATGTTATCGATAAAAACAGATAGAACATAAGTAAATGAATCTTATCAAATAAATGCTTACGCAAATTTAATAAATTTATTAGAAAACATTACTGTAGTACATATTTATAAAATCAATCAAGAATCAATGTAACAAAAGAGTGCTAAAGAAATACTCTTAGGTCCACTTGCGCTGCTCTGAATTAGCTAGCACTAGGCTAAATATCGCTTTCTGTCTCTATCCATTCAGTAGAATTAGGAATAGCGGAGAGACATTTTAACTAACTAATCGGCTAGCCCAGGTGTGCGCAAGTGGACCTAAGATTATAAAAGTTTACCTTGATTGATTTGGTGTTAGTTGTAATAACTCTCGACCACCAGTAGTCCCGGGTTTGAAAAACACAATAAAAATAAAAAATTGATTTTGCAAGAATGTTGTACAGCATAAGTTTTTAATATAAATAAAGCCCAAGACACACTCACCAACCTTGGGCATGCAAATACATAACACCATTAGTTACCTTTAATTACATTTGTTTCATTAACTTCATTTATGTTGTAATACTACGAGTACTTTTTTAATAATACTACAATTAAATACAATGTAATTTTTTTTCTATAAAATATAGAATTAAGTACATGTATAATCGACAATAATATGTCAATAGGTAACAGAAAACATGTTATATCATATGCTATGATAATTTGTATCTAAGGGTGTTAGTTACCACACCAATCGATCGATCGTCAATCGACGCCATCGATCGATGGTAGAGCGGAACAGTCAACGTCGATCGAAAGTTTTACCAAACCAATCTACATCGACGTCGATCGACGATCGATCGATATATATATATTGAACATTGTTGAGATACACAAAAACAATGTAGAAATATGGTCGATATAGATATTAAAGAATAATATACATTTTTCGTGTATTTTCTTCCAAGGCATTGCGGATATCAAGAGCGTTATGGGAGGATATCATATTGAATCAAACCAATATTATATACGAATAATTAACATAAAAAAAGTCTTTGTAGATGTGATTTTTGATAATCTAACTTTAAAATACGTTGCAATAAATGTTTTTTTTCCATCATACTTTCGTCAAACAGTCGTTAAGTCTTTTTTTTTTTAAGTAGATAAGTAATTATCAATTTTCCTCTAGATTAGTAATGCTTTTTTTGTTAATATATTAATATTTTGCTAATTAACGGAAATATTAAATATGTTTGATACACATTTATAAGTTACAACGACATGACAGCCGCGTATGAAGTCACCGCGTTGCCAACGCGGTCGTCAACGCGCGTTCAACGGCAGCAGCTGTCAGTGTTTGTCTACATTGCCTTAGTTTACACTACGTTAGTGCTTGGTTATAATCAATTATAGCTTATAAACAATAATGAATATATCGCGCAACAGTAAAAATTTGAACATGTTATATTTAATCATAAAATTCGAATTTATCTAAATAATTTAATGTCAATTCATATTCACAGACTTTTCTTCTTATTTTATAAATTTTTGCGCACGTTTTTAAGTAAGAATATTGTGGTTTACGAACTGAACTTTCAAGTACGATTCAAATATTATTCGTTGTCATAGATAATGTGGAAGGGAGCTTTTTCTTTTTTACAGCATACCCCATTTCTTCTCACGAGAGTTAGGTGGAAGATGCGCCGTGCATACCTTCGCAGGCAACGGACCTCTGCGGGGGTGATGTGGGACGCACCAGAGTGGCACCTTCCCACTAAAAACCACCTAGATGGCTGTAGCAATTTTGCCGTTAGCCTTCATCGGAAGCAACACCCGTCCCCATATTCCGAGCGTTAAGAGTTTTATAAGAGTTTTCTCCTCTGCTGGAATTAATATTGAATTGAATTTGCTTGTCAGAGAGTAACAATGAAACGAATAGTACATTTTTTAAGATTCTAGTAAAATTATTATAAGAAATTAAATCGAAGTAAGTAGACCACATTCACATGCAAAAATTATATTGTCTTAAGAAATTCACTTAGTTACTGAGTTATGGAATAAAAAGTATAGTTTTATAATTTTTTATGAAAATTGGAAATTACCTATTTCAACTATTTAGTAAATTTGATATTTTATTATTATATATATATATTATTATTATTATTATATATTTAAATTATAACATATAAATATATAACAAAAAAGAAGTACTTATCTAGTGTAAAGCTGATAACTACTTATCTACTTAAAAAAAAAAACGAAGATAAAGAATGAGTGACGAAAGTATGACTGAAGAGAAATCATTTACTACAACGTATTTTATAGATAGGTAATTAAAAGTAACATTTGTAATGCTCTAAAAGATAAATACACAAAAATTAATATTATTCTTTAATATTTACATCGACTGTGTTTGTAGGACACTCAGAAAGATTTGAGAAGGAAATAAAAATGTTTATTTTTTTTTTATTTATTCAAGGCAAACCAACAATGCACTGCACTTAAAATAGGTACAGCAGAAAATAAAAAATTAAAATATAACTATCTGGTGAGTGCAACAATTACAGGTTTGCACAACATTTCTCAACTTGTACAAAAAGGAAGTTAGAAAAAACAAATGTATTTTACATTAAAAGTAATAATTTATAAAATTAACATAAAAAATAAAATATAAATATATATTGACGTAAATTAAAAAGTATGAACATTAAAATAAAATAATTTTCATAAATTGCATATTTAAATAGAATTATTGAGTATTGAATGTCTAAATTTTATGAGGTTATCACTAAAAATATCCACTGTATGATCGGGGGACAAATTATTGTATGACCTGCAGAGTCTGTTTATAGGGGCATTTGATCCAATATTGTTGTTTGTTCGTGGCTCATGTTATGTTTGTGTTTTGTATTTGGCAACGGAACAAGGAATGAAATCCTATTTAATAGTTCTTGACAGTCGACCTTATTGTTTACAAGTTTATATAGAAAAACTAAAACAAGCATCAAACGCCGATCTTTAAATTTATTAATTCTGAAAAAAGATAAACGATCCTCGTAACTAGCCCTGTGGCTTACACCACTTGATCGGAAAGCTAAGTGTTTCATGAAACTGTGACTCAAGCTTTCAAGTCTAAACGACAAGTGTCGTCCATTAAATATAAACGTCCAAGTGCACCCCGAGGTCTTTTATACTATTTACTGTGTGAATACTTTGTCAATAAAATAGTCAATCTCAATTGGATTTTTGTTCTTACTGAACGTAATCAAATGACATGTGGATACATTTAGGGACATTTTATTTGCCAAATACCATAAGCTTATCTGACAAATGTCCAGTGTCATCGCGATTCTTTATTTGCCTGTAGACTTTCATATCATTCGCAAACAGCGAACACGTACTTATTTTAACACAGTTGAATATATCATTGACGAAAAACGTAAGTAAAAAAGAACCAAGATGAGTACCCTGTGGTACACCGGATGTTGCGAAGTAAGAACTGGATTCGAAACCGTTCACCACCTCTGATTGTGGTCGATGCTCGAGATATGATTGGAACCAATCAAGGAGCCACGGATGCCATATTGTGATGCAAGCTTATGAATTAGTATACCATACTCAATCTTGTCGAACGCACTACTAAAGTCAGTGTATATGGCATCCATTTGTCCTCGGCTATTCATTGAGTCAGACAAGCCCATCACATAAGCGACCAGATTGGTGACCGTAGACTTGCTTTCCCGAAACCATGTTGTTAAGAGACTACAAAGTGTATTGTGTGGGTCGTTATGACTGGGCAAACAAGTGACTCGAGAAGTTTAGAAAAAGTAGACAGTTTCGAGATGGGACAGTAATTTTAACTAAGTTCTTGTCTCCTTTTTTATAAATTGGAACTATTCGAGCCCTCTTCCATTCCCTCGGAAAAACACCTTGATTGAGAGAACGGTTGAAGATATGCAAAAGAAGAACAGCTAATAAGTGGCACATCTCTTGACAAACAAAGATGGAATATTGTCTAGACCACAACCTTTAGTGACGTCAAGTTTCGAAATTTGGTATATGACTTGTCTCTCAATAAACCTTATTTAATGTAGAGGCAACGAGCTACAAAATTTCTCAAAACAGCTTTCCGAGTCGATGCTATTGTTATTAAATGATGAATAGAAAACAGAGTGGAATTGCTTTGAGAACAACTTACAGACAATGGTACCTGGGTCGGCAGATTCACGATCCGTATGCATTACCAAGAGAATAGAGTGAGACGAGGATCATTTATCCTTTACATTTGGAAAAAATTTGGTATTACCCTTGCATAGATTTGTCTCGGTCGTGGCCAATATATTCGTTATAGCTGAAAAATATCATTCGCTCAGCACGATAACGGAGCAATTCAAATTCATGTTTGTCTCTAAGATTTCCAAATTTTCGATACCGAAGTCTAAATTTGTTCTTTTCGGCTAAAATTCTTTTAATTTTATAATTATCCAAGGAGGACCTTTTTTGTTACATGACACACGTTTTGGAATATTGTCTGCGATTACTCTCGGTATTCCATCATAGAAAATTGACACCATGTCATGGACAGCATCGCTCTTAAACAAGGCATCAGGCCATTCAATTTCTTTCAGATCGTTATAATTTTTTTGGTAATCTCCTTTAAAGTAACTAAAATCTGATTTTGGTTTATAAGGTAAAGTATTGTTTAGTTGCACGTCAAATATGATATCTAAGGGCGGGTGGTATTTGTCAATTTTGCTTAAGAAATTGACTGACCTTGTGACGCTTATCGTAGGCACATTGGACAGGACTAAGTCTGACACTTTAGCATCGCAATTCAGTTTATCGTTATGTTGCAGAACATTACCTAAAGATATAAAGTCAACTAATTTGTATTCGAATTTATTATGAAAGTTATTAGGCATAAGGGCATCACCATTAACGTCCCTTGACCACACAATGTAACCCATGTTAAAATCTACTAATATAAAACAGTAATCCATTTCATCAACAACATCACTGAGTCAATCAAAAAACTTATTGACTACTGAATCATTCAGAGGTGGTGCTGGGTACACTGTACATACGCCTATACGTTTTCTGTACTGTCCATCGTAGAAGTCGAGAATGATCCACAGGTCTTCATGTTCGGTTTCGAGATCCCCAACTCTTTGTGACTTATACTTCTTTTTAACTGTAATTAATACTCCCCCTCCATCAGTTTTGGAATTAATATTGGAGTGTGTTCGGTCTTTGCGGTAGGTAATTTATCTGTGGTCCATAATTTTGGCATTCTTAATGCTCTCTCTCAGCCATGTTTCTGTGAGTGCGATTGTGTCATAGTTATTTTGCAGTATATTCATATATAAATTTATTTGTTTTAGTTTTTAAGCCCCTGGTGTTTTGGTAATATAGGTTGAAAGTAAACGATATGAATTCACTATTGCATGTGCAAATTTTTGGAGCCTTACATATTTTTTTAAGACCATCCATATTTGAAATTAACGTGGCTTGACTTGTCTCATCCTTGTGCACGAGTATTCATCCATTCCTAATCCAGACAAATTTGTAGCCATTAAGTTTAGCTTTAACTCTCTTAGCAGCATGCAACGATTTATTTTCTGCAGACTAGTCTTCAGAGACAAAGATATCTTATCACCGGGTACACTACATATATATGAAAAACTTAATTCCGATAGTCATAATCACGAATTTCAAAATTCCGAATTTTATTAAACCGAATGGTTCATAATTCCGAAAATGAAAATTCCATGTTTCATATTTCCGAATTTTTCTTCTTCGAAACTTCAAAATTCCGAACGTTTATAATTACGAAAATCAATAAGCCGAATTTGAAAATACCAAACCATAAAAAATCCGGATTATCATTAATACGAATCCCGAATATCAAAATTCCGAATAATATTAGTTACAATAACAAACGCCTTGTAAAACTGCATGAGCACATCAATTTATACGTTCGAGCATTCAAATAGTCAGCTAGAAATTAGAAAGTTTATTTATTTTTTTGTATTGAGTTATTTCTTGACTATGTAGTTTATGTACTGAAATGCAAATCCCTTTTTGGCGCTTCGCTGGCCGCTGCCGCTGTACGCTCGCTGCGCTCCTCGGCTCGCGCTGCATTATCTACATACTGACTAACTGATCCTTCTCGCTTCGCTCGTCGTCACGCCTAATTTGTGTACTTTCAAAATGTGCCTTATTAATTTTAATTTGTGTCACAGGAGATTTAGATTAGAATTTTTAATATATACCCGTTTTAGATACAAAATTTGAATGTCAGCATTGAATTTTCGGAAAATTAAAATTCGGAATACCATATTTCGGACTATTAACACAGCGAGTTTTTAATTCTTCGTACTAATGAAAGTCGGAAAATTAAAATTTCGTAATTATGAATTTCGGTAAAATAAGAATCGTGTTTTTGAATAGTCGGATTTAAGACTGTTCGGGATTGTGAAATTCGTACTAACAGAGAACTAACAGAGCTTCAGTGTCGTTGTAGTCAAGGGGTTTCAGCCAGTGAATTATTTTGGTTTTAATTTGTTGATTGGTATATATTTTACTTTTGAAGATTCTATTGAACTGATTATATAATACGGGTGCTATGTGGTAATAGTGTATTTTCGCAAAAACGCTATTTATTTTCGGGGCTAAATCTTTATCAATATTGTTCCTTCTCGCGCTGTTTGTAGTAACAAGTTGGTTTGTTGGTGAACATTTATGAAAGCGTCTTAAGCATTGGTATATAAATAATTTTCTCACACTGAGTGTCAGTGATTTTTCATGAATCTGTAATGTAGGATGTCGATAAGGTAGGCTAAGTTAAACTTTCAGCACTGCACGCTGTGCTCTTTCTGCATCTATTAAATGAGTTTTACTCGCACCACCCCACGAACATATCCCATAGGTCATGACAGGTTGACACAGAGAGTTAAATGTCTGTAATAAAAGTTCAGGGTTAGCTACTGACAGCAGACACTTGAAAACGTAAATAAAATTTCCTTAATCTTTTGCATAAACTTTTGATAAGTGGAGTCCATTGAAGTTTGTCATCGACTGTAACCCCGAGGTACTTGACTGTTGATGAATGGAGCAGTTTTGGAAAGTTACATGGTCGTACATCGCTAGAGGTCTTGCACGTAGAAGAGTGAATATGTAAGTCAGGGTCGTTCTTGTGTTTTGAAAATTTTGTTTTGCTAAAACAAGATATGTGGTTTTGTACGCGTTTAGAGAGAGAAGACTATCACCGAGCCAGGCAGCTATTTAAGTCAGTCCTCCCAAGTTTTGCGTGAAAAAAAATAGCTGTATCATCAGCATATATAGTAATATCTGCACTTTGAAGCTCTAGGTCAGCGAGCTGATTTACGTACACCAGGAAAGAGTAGGTGCCAGGGTACTGCCCTGTGGAATACCATATGAACACGATTGTCCATCACTAAGATAATTAACTATTCGGACGCACTGAGATCTACCAGTTAAGTAACTGCGAAACCAAGATAAGACAATACCCCGGATTCCTACATTTTCTATTCGATTAAGTAAAATGGGAAAAGACACGGTATCAAATGCTTTTTGTACGTCAATAAAGACACCTATGCACTTATCACCTCTATCGACATATTGCGTTATTTTAGAGGTAAGTTTTATAATGGCGTCATCAGTCGATTTGTCGGGTCTAAATCCAAACTGATTCTTCGAAATATACTTATTGGACTCTATATATTTAACAATCTTTTATTTACAAGTTTTTCAATGATTTTAGATATGACACATAAATATGAAATCGGTCTATAATTGGACGCCAACGACTTATCACCCATCTTGTGGATTGGGATTCCAACTGATCTTTTAAACACAGAAGGAAAATTACCCGTTGTAAAACTAGTATTGCATAAATAAGAAATTGGCTCTGCTAGTAGGTTTTTTAAAGCATTTTATTATACTACTAGGTATACCGTCCCACCCCGATGAGTTAATATTTTTTAAGGTACTTATTCCATATTTGACTTCACTCGGATCTACGGGACTTAGTGACATTGAATGCTGCGGACTATCGTATTTTGTGGCCTTGTGCGCTAAGGACGCTTCGGTTACGTTATTATTTGCCAAAATTACACTAGAATCTAGATAATTCACTACCAATGGAGGTAAAATAATTATTTATTACATTTAAAGATGACTGTGGATTATCTGTTAAATTTAGTAATTCAGTTGCACCACAGCTGTTTTGCTTTAAGTTACCTATTTCTTCAATAACTTGCCACGTTTTTTTAGGGTTGCCGTTGAATTTGATTATTTAATTTATTTATTTTTATTTATTTATTTAAAAATATTGAGAAAATTTACACCTAGTATTTTTTTTTACATAAAGATAGATACAGAAAGCCAATTATAAATTTCCACAGGCAAGTAAATAGTAAAAATCAAAACAAAGGTTACCACATTAACTATTGCATAAAAAATGTGGAAGATTAAAACAAATACTAATAGAAAAAAAAAACACTACCACATACATATTATTTTTTCATAAAGTTTTTCATTCATGCAGTTCATTCAAAACGGCTTGAGCTAGTGCAAAGGAAGTTCACACGTTATCTTGGCTTTAAGTTCAAAGTGCCTAAACTTAGCTACAACCTTCGTTGCTCACATTTCCACCTGCTACCACTCACCAAAAGACGTGAAATTTCCGATCTAAGAACTCTTGCTAAAATAGCTCAAGCATCCATTGACTGCCCTGAACTCCTCGGAAACATCCACCTGAATGTACCAGCACGACATTGCCGCCCTAGAAATCCCCTTTACACCCCGATCACCCGCACTAATTTCCGAAAAAACTGTTTTATAATTCGCGCTTGCTCTACATTTAATGTTACTGTTAAAAATGCCCCGGACTTAGACTTATTCAACAGTAAGCCTATCTTTATTACTAAATATTTAGCCAACATTTACTTTTCTCAGCATGCCATATAATTTGTAATTAATGTTACAGCACTTTGGTCAATTTCATTTGATTTATCTTAGTTTTTTGTTACATACTAGTTGCTTTTTTAAAAATCATCACTATATGTGGAGGTTTGTTATTAGCCTTAAGCGATTAAATTGTTAGCTTATTATGTGTAAACGGCTGTAAACCGCCCAAATAGAAGTAAATAAAAAATAAAAATAAAATACATAAAGAAGCGATTAGTAAATAACCGCTTGAGCTGCCCAACAGAAGTGTTATACAGATCTATATCATGACTTCTGCACAGTTTATTGAAACACCTGCTTGCTCTTAATAAGTAAGAATTTTGCCTGTAATTTGTCGAAGCAAAAGGTACGTGGAGGATATTTGGATTTCTCATAAATGTGCCAGGAACATATAAAGATACACGTTCTAATAATCAGGGCAATCGACCGAGCCGTTAGCTAAATTAAGCAAAAAAGCAAGGTCTGCTATACGCCTTCTCTCCTGTAAAGGTAGTATGTGAAACTTTTGGCAACGCCTGATATAGTTAGGTACATAAGATTTTACTCTAAATTGGAGATACCTTAAAAACCGTTTTTGATTTTGTTCGATCCGCATAATATAAACATTATACAACGGGTTCCATATTTGTGAAGCGTACTCCAAGTGACTGCGCACAAACGCGCAATATAATATCTTTAACATTTTAATTGAGTTGAAGTTATTAGACAATCGCAAAATGAAACCTAGATCTTTAGAAGCTTTATTTATTATATTGTTAACATGATCTTCAAAAAGTAATTTGCTATCAAAATTTACTCATAAACCTCGTATAGTGGTAACTCTGGTAATAATTTGATTTTTGAGCGTGTATGTGAAGTGTAAAGGATCTTTTTTACGAGTGTATGAACAAATGAAGCATTTGGATCATTCAGATCCAATTTATTATTATTACAATAACTCTCAAATCTTAATAAATCATCTTGGAGACGATTTGCGTCAGCGACAGATTTAACATATAATTTACAATATAACATCAATATACAATTTTCATATCATCTGCATATAAAAAATTTTAGAAAAATGAAACCATGATGATATGTTATTTACAAATATGTTAAATAGAAGAGGCCCTAACAAAGACCCTTTTGGGACACCAGATGGAATTAACAATGCTGCAGAAGAATAGCTGTAAAGTGCAACAATGTGCGTTCTATTTTGAATGTATGATGTAAACCATCTATATAGATTGCCTCTAATACCAACCGATTGAATTTTACGTAGGAGTAGTAAGTGATATATTTTGTCAAAGCACTTGGTGTAGTCAGTGTAGATTGTATCGGCCTGTGCGGGTTTTGACATGTGCTCTGACAAATAGTCACTACATAACATAAGTTTAGATGTTGTGGACCTTCCCTTAAGAAAACCGTGTTGCTGTTCGTTAAATGTTTGTTTTAGTGACGAGTGAAGTTGTTTATATACTATTCTTTCCAAGACTTTACCAAACAAACACAATTTTAAGATAGCTTTATAATTCTCAACTCTATCTTTTGGTCCACTCTTATGGATTGGAGGGATGAATGCTGTTTTCCATACTGTAGGAACAACGCCTTCAGATAACGATCGTTTAAATAAAATTGTTATTGGGACCATTATACTACTAGCACATCTAACGATAAAAATAGCTGGAATGTTATCGGGCCCAGCTGACTTATTTAAATCTAGTGATTCAAGTAGTTTGTAGACCTCAAGCGCCCTCACCCACCTCAATGTCCCCTATATCACTTATCGATACACAATCTTCTATATTTTCGACGGGATCATCATTGTGATTGTAACCTAAAAACGTCAAGTGAAAAAATTCGCTGAACATGTTACAAATGACCTGTCCACTGTACGACGATTGCTGCCCGAAATGCATCACAGCAGGGTACGCATTATTCTGATTTTTAGTTTTCACCTTAGACCAAAAAGCTTTAGGGTTTTAAGAAATATTTATCTCTATATTTTGAATATTAGGTCTAGGAATATTAGGGTGAAATTGCCGTTTTTCACGAAATAAATGAAGCGTAATTTTTTTATATATTTTTTATTTCTATTAATCAAAATAATCACCCATGCAATCAATGCATCTTTGCCAACGCATTGGTAGCTTATTTATGCCTTCTTTAAGAAATCAGCTGGACGGGAGGCAACAAATTCTTCAAAGGCATTTTGTACTGCCTCTCGGGAATTGAATTTTTTTCCCGCCAAGAAGTTATCCAAATTCTGGAAAAAGTAGAAGTCTGTAGGCGCAAGGTCTGGTGAGTACGGCGGATGACGGAGAACTTCCAACCCCAACTCTTGTAGCTTGGAGACCGTCTGCTGTGCAGTATGAGGTCGCGCGTTGTCGTGCAAGAGCAGCTCCTAGTGTTTATTTAGTACTTTTATAGTCCCGGTCCCTTCTCCAAACGATATATCGGTCGTCGAACAACTCACTGTCTCCAACACCCTCAATTAACCAAGTTTCCGTTAAGCAAACAATATCGTAAGTTAGGTATATGTGTCTGATAATAATTCCTCTTAAGTGTTATTATGATGCCATTACAAATATTTCTATAGGATAAGTAATTTTTAAGTTGTTTGACCTTCCAACTTTTTGAGATTTTTATGTAATTTGTCTCTTTTTCTTAAACATTTTAGTACACCCTGTGTTATCCACGGTTTTAAAGGCTTGAGTTTTCTGCAGAACATTTTAGTCGTACTATTATTTGCAACAGATTTGTGAATGTTGGTTATCAGGAAGTTAGCCATATCATCAAGTGATTCCATATCGTAAAACTCTTTCCAACGAAGCGATTTTAGTGCTATGCCTAACTTGTTATAGTCTATTGTAATCTTAACGTTGGAATCACAAGTTTTAATGATATGCGACTTATTTAGATGCAAGAGTATTGGAGAGTGATCAGTAAACGGTCCAAATATAAAAGTCTTTTGATTACAACTACTATTTTTGACCATAAAATGGTCTAAACAACTATTCTATCTTGTCGGCTTGTCTATTCCTTGCCGTAGGCCACGTGCTGCCATACAATTTAAATACTCAGACGAATAACCTGTAGCTCTGTGTGGCAGGATATCAAGATTTACATCTCCGGTGAAAATTATATGTTCTGCATGGACTTCTTTTAAAACTTTATCGATTGAGTCTAGATACGCCGTTGGATTTCTAAAACTAGGTGACCTGTAGGTTGTTATAACAGAATTTTTTTTTTGAATATTGACAACAAGGCTGTTACTGCCACTTATTTGAGGTTCATGTATTTTAACATTTTGAATAGTGTTTTTCACATATACGATCACTCCAATATTCTGATTGTAGTTAGATTTAGTCGAATAAGAGTTATAATTATCCGCTATAGGTATAATTGTATTTTCATTAATCCAACATTCAGTAAGAGCTATAATGTCAACAGAAATGTCAAGTGCAGTTAAAAAGAGCAGCAATGGTTCAGTCCCACACTTCGAATATTTATAGTCAATATATTAAGAACGTGATTATTTAAGTTATTCAAGTCAAATACTGTTTTAAAATTTGATATGTCGTTAACGACTGTGCAAATGATATCACCAGCGTTTTCAATATCATGGATTATATCTAAGTTTTATGCAATCGAATGTAATTTATTATTAAGTAGATATCACAATATAATTTAATGTAATTTTTCCAGCACATAGTATATACAATTATGCATCTGAAGAGAATAATAACCTATGTATATACGTTGTGTGAGGCGTAGTTTGTGAGGATAATTTGGGTTGAAGTTTGTGTGAATGTAGTGTGTGTAATATTTGAGAGAAAAGTTAAGCAAAGTATTCGCAGTGGCCAATAATACAGATTATTAATAAATACATAGTTGTCACATATTTTCAGAGGAGTGTAAACACAATAAGTAAAATTAGAAACAAAGTCATACGGCAAGTTTAAATACAAAATATATAGTCACATACTACCTCTTAATTTACTAATTTCCGTTTCTGAATTAATTCGAATAAATGTTCCTCCATTTTTTTTTCTAAAAAACACTTTTCCATATGACGTCCAGCAGTACTTAAAGTAATTCTGTGATCCAAACTCTCTGGCTAAGAAAAATAATCTTTTTGTTTTTGTGGTTAGATTTTCCGATGTGTATATTGAAACGTTCGGTTAGTCCATCCTTAAGTGTTTTCAACTTATTTTATCAGAATTGTTTTCTTTGTTAAAAGTTTTTACGGAACGTAAGATTCTTTCCTTAAGCAAAACGGATGTGAAATCAACTAAAAGAGGCATGCTTGTTTTGCCATTTCCTCTAAATATATCGTTTAAAGCAGATTCCTGTATTTTGAGGTTGACTGTCCTTCCAATTTCTGCAATTACTCTCGAGAGGTCTTGCTTACTTTCTTCTTTAGTTATCGGTACGTTTCTTGTTTCTAAGCTAGTATCTCGATTTTGCCTCTCCAATTGATCAATTTTGTCTTCTAGTTGACGTATGTATTTCTGTTCATCAGTTCTCTCCTTCTCTATTGTTTGCATCCTCTCTATTACTTCATCATATTTGGCTGCTGTAAATTTGACTGAATCTTGAAATTGGCTGTTTTGTTCTTTTATCTCATTCATAGTGTTTTTCAGATCTTGGAACATGTTTAGCATTTAAATTCAAATTCAAATATTTATTTCTCAACATTGACAATTACTTGTTCTTATTGACGTCAAATAAAACATGATTCTACCACCACTTCGAAAAAAACCTTCGTGAAGAAGAACTGGCAAGAAACTTCACGGGTATATTCTTTTTTCAAAATAAATTTACAGAGTCTCTTTATGTCTATACAAAAATTATTCTTTTCTGCATCTGTTAGCTCGGCAAGTCTCCCTCCCCCCAAGTATCCAAACGACGATTAAGGATTTAAACTCATCTAAATCACACTTGTCGTAGCATTGGTTCCTCTTCCTTTTACTGTTAAAATTGCGTTGGGTAATATTAGTTAGTGCATTTTCGATATCAGCAGACATGCTTAGAATAGGGTCCGAATGAGTTAAGTTTTGAGTTAGCCCAACGCTCAGATTAGTTGGGGTAAGCGGGGGTGTATGCTTTAACAGCATAATGCAAATGCGGCACGGCGACAGGCAAGTTGACGGTAAACGAAGCATACGATCACGTGGGCCGGAGCACGCAGCTAGCTCGATGAAATGACTCACGCAACACAGGCGCTAAGCGGGCGGCGATGTTTAAATGAACGTTATTTTATTTTTGAAATGTATTTCACTATAACTTTTAAACCCGTTGGTATTTTGAAAAACTGTTTACACCACAGTAATGTCCAATGTGTTTCCTAACTTCTTATAATGTATTTTTGGAGAAACAAACACCTTTAACTTGCTTTTAAGAAATAAATACGCGAAGAAGAAAGGATTGCACCTTCCCCAGTTTGAGTTGGACCGCTGACTGAATGATCTCTAGGTTATGTATTTTTTTATTACATTACACAAGGTGGTTTAACCTTTATGTAAGGAGGATTGAGGATTGGGTACCTCACAACCTCGCCGATGATCCGATGCACCAATGCCATCGTTGCCAGCTGTACGATTACGCAGCGGCTAATTGCTCAGGCCCTCCCACGTGCGTCAAGTGCCTTGATCCCCATACTATGCACTCGCACTCCCGAATCTACTTACAACACACAAGCAGGAGGGGTCCTGCTTGTGTGTTGAGCGACCAGTCCAGCCACACAGCTAACTACAGGGGTTGTCTTCACGCTCCTCGCTCCTCCTCCCAGAGGGCCGCACCTGAAGTGGCATAAGGCAGGCATGCAGGCAAGCATAACCATCTGTTTCATCTGTTTCCAACGGATCGCAACCCCCGCATCAATTCCCATCAGTTCGGCTTTCGCGCAAAGCACTCCTGCCCTCAGCAAGGTTATCGTCGAGTACATACTCAACGGCTTCTATCCGCGGCGTTTTAAAACAGTCGCAGTTTTCTTCGACGTAGTCGAGGCTTGCGATAAAGTCTGGCGCAGCCGTCTCGTGTATAAACTTTATAAAATAGGCTTACCGGGTTGCCTAGCCAGGATAAACGCATCCTATCTCAAAGATCGAAGGTTTCGTTTTAGACATGAAGGTACGTTTTCCAAGCCTCGTCCCATAAAGGCTCAGTCCTCGCCCCTCTGTTGTACACCGTGTACACTATAGACATTCTCGTCCCGCCCCTTTACACCAAAGGCCACTGTATCTCGCGTCTCATCATCAAACTCCAAAAGGCCATAAACGCCCTCGGTGTATGGTTTCAAAAAATGGCGTATTGATTTGAATCCAGACAAAAGTTCTGCGATTCGTTTCGATCAGAAACGCCACCGTTCCTAAGACCCTCACGTTCGAATGTTAGGTGTTCCCATCCCCTGGAAGCGGAATACTAAAAACTTAGGTATCACCTTAGACCCGACGCTGGCTTTCAAGCCACACGTCCAGAGAGTATCGAAACTCGCCCTTTTTACTTAGGCCGCCTAAATAGTATGTTAGATAGATATAGTAAAATGTCTTTCAGAAACAAACTTATGCTCTTTAAAACCTGCATTAGACTCGTCATGACTTATGCCTCGCCAATCTTTGCCCACGCCAATCCCTCCCTCGTGCACAAACTACAGGTAGTTCAAAATCTCTTCTGCTGCAGGGCTACAAACGCACCTGGTACGTGCGTAACGCGGACCTGCACTGAGAACTTGAACTACCTACAGTACAGCAACATCTCAAAACACTCTCGGAAGCGTTCTTCAAACTAGTTAGGGCTAAACTTAGAAAACTTGTTCTACCTCTTTTGAAGGGCATTATTTTTTATGTGTTTTTGTATACAACACCTCAAATAAGATTCTTCGCAACCTGGTAGTCGTATAAACAAAGTAGTAGTATAAACAAATTTCAATTAAAATAAAAGTTCTCTCTTTTTTGTTTACCTAAGCTATCATGAAACCTTGCTAGAAAAAATCTGTTTCAGATCTGTCAGAAAGAAACCTACATAAGTCCACGAACGAACTGTCACGCAGCACATGCACGCACGTCTACCTACTCAAACACATACACACGCGCGCACACACTCACACACTCACACACGATCACACTTTACCTACTCTCAGTATATCAATCAGTATTTTTAACGTTTATTTTTAATTTTGTTTTTTTTTTCCATTATATACTAGTGGTACCAAACAGTACCACTTCATACAATGTTTTGTTTCGTCGTTATATGTAAACTGTGATAGGTAAAATGCGCACTGATTGGTACTCTAGCGGTCCGGGACCCTAGATGGACCAAGTCTACCCTAGGGAGGTCTTCCTAATTAACAAAGGAAAAAAACATATAACTTTACACCACTTTTATTAATGATGAATCTATTTTATAATAACACAATCAATAATTATTAGACTATTTCTTTGGGGACGAAGCCCGCAATGGAATCCCATGGAACAATCTTCCATATTCTCTCTATTTTACAATTTACAAATAAAATAAAATAATGACAGACTTATAAGTTGCCAGTCATAAATGTCGGCAAGTTTGTTTGTGCAATAGCCTCTTTTATTAAATACGGCACAAGCAAACGTTGCAATCGCCCCTCTTGTTTAATTTATTTAATCAGTGAAGCTGATTAAATAAATTCCTATATACATTTCATTCTTAAATAACGACCCTACTTAAATCAGGACAATATACATTGATCGGGATTACTCTCAGATGAGCCCCCTACCGATAGGAATATATATACTTGATCATGTTTAAATGACAACATCTTATTACACCAAAAATGATCTTATAGTATTTATTCTCCATCAATAGAGCCTTAGCCACAAAACCTGATGAAAATCAGCCAAGATCCCGGCTGGTTAATCAACATCTAAATTAAACAGTGTAAGTTATTATTATTTCTCATACAATTCATGAATAATTAACAACCCCATATTAATCATTTACGTTACACAATTATACGCAAATTCAAATAACCAATACTTATTATTAAATTAATCAACAATTGTTAAAATAACCCATTGAATACAATCAAATTATAATTATAATGAATTGATAAGTAATAAATACATTAATGTCCCAATAAAATTAAATTTAGTTAATCCTACTTATATTAAAATTAATATTAAATTAATCAAGTTATATTATCATACATTATCATTCAGTGTGCCAAACAAACACGTTTGACATGAACTGTCATATTAACTTTAAACTTTTCTGAATGATTAAAAATTTATTTGAAAGTTTATAACTTTCGAAAGTTTAAATATTTCCTACCTAAATATTAAGATTTTACCAGCCTAACTATTACCGGACAAACCTTCCTATGAATAGATCATAAAATTGGATCCAAAGTATTTTACTTAACCCAGAATGATACCTATAAATTAATGAATTTATATTTCACAACGCAATGCAGAGAACTTTTTTCAAAATGCACCGAAATACACCTGACAAAATTCTATACCAATAACGTTTAAAATACATTACCTATTCCATCACAACCCTTTTACTATTTTACCCCACTGAGGATCCTATTCTACATCCGCGTGTTGACCCGCAGACAGCAATATCACAATATTATATATACTCGTAAACTTTGGCCGCATAGCTAAATCGGCTATCACCTTCTCTCTTATGGAGATTATTAGGCGTGGTTCAAATTAAACGTGCACATTATCAATAGTGTTATTTTAGTCTGAAAATTTACTTCTTTAGAGCATTGGCACCACACGTATATCTATGATTCGTAAATAAAATGTAACGCGGTAAATACGTGCCGCGTGTACCTGCCGCCCCTTAGAGGTTCCTCTCCGGGTATCTAAAATTAATTTATTATATTATTAGATAAAATATATATATATAGAGACCCTTTTGTTACTATATATAAAAACCTTTTCCTTATTGATTTTCTTTTATCTGCATTGTCCATCCATTGCATCTCCTTTTTGGTGATGCTGTTTGGATTGACTTTGCAGGATATAATATCATCTCGGAACATTGCGTTGTGAAGTTTACATAGAATTTAAGAAAAAAAATATTAGTTTCTTATATTATTTTAAAACCCCAACGAAATTCTAACCGTTGCATATCTACAAATGAACGATATACATACCTGTACACCTAAATGTGTACTTGTACTCTATTAACTCTAAGAATAAAGAAATTACAATAATATTATAATATTTCAAGAAATAAATGTATATATAAAAACTTTATTATATATATATATATAAATATAGACATATTTTTATCATTAGTTTTATTTTATCGAATATTATATGGTTTTAATCTATTCACATGTACAATTAAATCTTGGTTATTTTGAATTTTTTTTCCAAGATAATTGTCACATCCTATATATTGTAATACTCGAAATAAACCTTTATATTGTCGACTAAGTTTTCGACTTTTACCTGATATTCTTTTTGGACAATGTAACAAAACTAATTGTCCTACACGAAAATTAATATTAGAAGCTTTTTTATCATACGATCTTTTTTTTACTAAATGAGCTTTTCTTAAATTTTCTCTCGCTTGATTTACTGCACTAATATAATTATCTTTTTTTTTGTTGAACAGTCATATTACAATTAGGATTTAACCTTTCATCAAATGGAACTTCAGGTTCTCTACCAAACATTAAATAATAAGGAGAAAATTTAGTTGAAGCTTGTTTTGAACAATTATAAGTATATATTATAAAAGGTAAAATTTGACACCAATCCCTTTGACTTTGGTTTACATATTTAGCTAATGAATATGAAATGGTTTGATTCAATTTTTCTACTAAACCTAAAGTTTGATGGTGCATAGTGGTAGCTAAGGAATGTTTTATATTATATTGTCTTAATAACGACTTAACTAACCTAGACGTAAATATGGAACCTTTATCTGACAATCATATATTATTTGAGCTGTCACTCGTGGGACTGCTTTGCAAATAGCATATTTTGAAAAACAATCTATACACGTTATTATTTATTTATTACCATCTACTGAACGATTAAAAGGACCTAATATATCAATCTCTATCTTTTGAAATAAACGATCCGTTACCGTAGGGCGTAGTAATTTTACATTATTACACAATTTCTTTTCTTTACATGGCATACGACTCTTAACATTTTTCTTAACCTTTTCCACTACGTCAACTTTAAGATTCTGTTTCTCAGAACAACACACAACTTTGGAGTCTTGAGGACTCGGGGGTAAATTAAATTCATTTTCACTGGGTTCAGTTACCACTAACTTATCATCATTACTAACTACTAAATCAGAAAAATAAACATATTCATCCTTACTTAATTCATTTGAAACCTGTATTACCTGAAGGGTATTTTCTGTAATATCATTATTACTAAGATTATTTACTTTATTTTTTATAATAAAGTTACAAATAATATTGTTCAATAATTGAACAATATTATTTGTAACTTGAAGGTGATGTTCAATTATTGAACATCACCTTCCTTAAAGTTTAATATTGCACCAGACTTCTGAAGAAAGTCTTGCCCGAGAATTAAATTTCTTTCAATATTGTCAACTACATAACAATTCTGTACATACACAACATGTTCAATCTCCAAACATAGTTTTACTTTACCCATTTTATCCATTCGATTACCATTAACGGCTCGAATCTTTACATTCTCCACATTATGTATTATTATATTCAATTGGTTACATAAGTTTTGAGAGATTACAGAAACTGATGCGCCTGTATCAAGTAAAGCTGAAATATTATTATTTTTTAGTTTTAAACTAATGGATGGGGAAAACTCACTTGTAGGATTATTTTCTAGACTATTTGGCATCAATTGAGTCTCCATCTGTCTGATTGACGCCGATTGTACTCCAGGTTCATCCATCTTTGATCCATTGTATGCATCGCCACGGTCTCCTCTCCTTCTTAAAGCATACGGAGATCGGTTGTTGTCGTTTGCGAATCTTCCTCTCGCGTTCCCGTAGTTCATGTTGGTTAACCTTTGAGAATCTTCCTTCTCACTCCTCGGTGACGTTGTAGAACCTACTGGTATTTCTCGTGACATTTGCATGTTTGTTTGAAGGTATAAATTTTCTTCCTGCTTTCCAGTGAAAACTTCGTGCATCTGCATGATCGTTTCTTTTAACGACTTTTTATTTACATAGATTTGAGACGCTAATCGGCATTTATCCGTATATTTACAGTTTTGCAAGAAATGCTTGACGAAAATGTTTTCCGTTATTACCGCGCCAGCTTTATTTGCGCACATGTCCAATGCATAGTAATAACAGATCAAATCCTCATTGGCTTGTTGCTTCCGCGAATAAAAATTAGCCACATGATCTACTTCTCTACCAAATTCATGGATAAATCTATTCCTGATCTCATCAAATGTTTCACACGTATCAATTATGGTTTTGTAAAAATACAACGCAGGGCCTTCTAAATACGTCTGTATAATTAGCCTCTTACTTCCATCGTCGTATTTGTTTAACGCAGAAAGTATTTCGAATTGAGCTAAGAACTCGCTCACCAAAACCGTCGAACTGCCAGAATATCTATGTATATTTATGGCCATTTTTTTATAAACTTTCTTCAAAATTTTTTTTTATTTGCCGTAAAATGTTGTCACCTGAAATAATCTGAAAAAAGGTAAAACACTACCCGGCGCCTCCACCATCTAGCGGTCCGGGACCCTAGATGGACCAAGTCTACCCTAGGGAGGTCTTCCTAATTAACAAAGGGAAAAAAACATATAACTTTAAACCACTTTTATTAATGATGAATCTATTTTATAATAACACAATCAATAATTATTAAATTTTTTTTTTGGGGACGAAGCCCGCATTGGAATCCCGTGGAACAATCTTCCATATTCTCTCTATTTTACAATTTACAAATAAAATAAAATAATGCCTTATAAGTTGCCAGTCATAAATGTCGGCAAGTTTGTTTGTGCAATAACCTCTTTTATTAAATACGGCACAATACAGTTCGGCGCGAGCGCTCGTACAGTGTTGACGTGTTGAATTGTTTCATTGTTTTTTTTTTCTTTTTTAAACTACCTGCATTTTGAATTATGGAAGAAAATGAAGAAGATAATTTGTTGCGAGAGCAAGTAGTCACTGATAATTCTATTTGTTTCTCGGACTCAATACGGAACAGTAATTTGTGTTTAGTAGAAGATTCCCATCCCTCTAAAAGAAAAGAGCGTGAGGATGAAACGGATAGTAGTGAAGGATTTAACACTGTGACTCGAAGGAAACCAAAACGATTATTTATAAATGATTGCTCGGATACTGAGAGTAGTGAAAAAAGCAATAATGCAGAGACCTTCTATGAGATATCAGTGACATCACTTAAAGAGTTGCCAAAACAGATGGCCATGGCAAAGTTATTGAGATGTGAAGGGATAAGTAATGTTACAAGGATTAAATACAGATCAGCATACAAAGTATTTATTCAATTCCAAACAGAAAAAGATGCAGAAAAACTGATGAAGTGTGACAAATTTCGGGAACTTGACTATCGTTGCCAGAAAACGTTACAAAGTGATATGTCTTACGGCCTTATAAAGGGAGTTTATTTAGACATCACAGAAGAGGAAGCAATGAAGATTTTTGAATTGGAGTGCGAGTTGATAAGTGTAAGGAGGTTGAAACGCATAACTTCAGAAGGTGAATGGGTTGACAGTGAATCGGTTCGAGTATGTTTCCGGGGATCCACTTTGCCCCCATACGCTAAAGCGTATGGTTGTAGGTTCAGAGTGGAACCTTTTGTCTTCCCGGTCACGCAATGTTCCGGATGTTGGCAATTTGGTCACTCGCGTAAGTACTGTTCATCCAAGAAGATGCTTTGCCCAAAATGTGGAAGTCCTGAACATCCAAACTGTGAAGCCATAAATATAAAATGTCTTAACTGTAAAGGTGATCATTTTGTGCTTAGCAAAAATTGTCCTAAGTTTCTTAAAGAGAAAGAAATACGCTTCATGATGAGTACAAAAAATATAACCTACAAGAAAGCTGTACAAATAATAAATACACAGTTTAAAAAATTACCTTCAGACACAGCTAAGATCAATGTTCAGGAAAACATTCCTACCACCACAAATCTAACAAAACCTAGACAAACTTACAGTAGCATATTAGCAAAAACAGTACAACGGTGCACAGACTCAACCTCAGATGAAGAACATAGTATAATTTTGAACCAAAAACCAACGCAGAAACAGCCTAAACAAAAAGTTAAGAAAAACGGACAGAATGAGATGATGGAATTCGAAGATACAAACAACAAGGAAACAGAAGTGCGGGACTTTGAACAACAAGAAACTGAAGACGAAGTTCCGGCTTTTGACATAAAAATGCTACTGGCCAAGCTACATACTGTTATAACATCAAAAAAATCATTAGAAGGTAAAATTGTTGAAGTTATTAGTGTTGTGATCCATGAGGTAAAAATAAGATGGTAACTAAGGTAAAAAATTTTGGAGAATATTATAAGTATAGTTAATAGTTGTTATGGATAAAGTAACACATAAGGATATTTATGTCAATATATTGCAGTAGAACTCACAAAGCCTCAGACCAAAAATTATCAGTTTTGGAGAACTTTTAATGCAAGAAAAATTCCACATTGCAATTATTAGTGAGACCTGGTTCAATTCAGATATTACAAATATTACGGGCTATAAAATTTATAGGAAAGATAGGGTTGATGACTACGGTGGCGTAGCGATCATTGTTCATAATTCGGTGAAAAGCTCGATAGGTCTATTTGTTTGTCCAAATCCAGGTATAGAAGTTATCCACATCAAATTACACAATTGCAAATTTATCAAAAATATCTTATCACTTTATTGCCCATCGTCAGTTCGTACCACTTCTGTAGATTGGGATAGCTTGTTCTCTGTCTTTCAAAGTGAAACCATAATAGCAGGAGACTTTAATGGCCACCATAATAATTGGTCATATAAAACAGATACAAGAGGCATTCAGATATATGATTCTGCTCTTGATAATAAATTTATATACCTTAATGATGGTACACCAACCCGGATAAAATTAGTCAACGGCTTGTACATAAATCTTCACCAGATATATCATTCGCTTCTTCTGATATTGCTTTGAACTTCAAATGGAAAGTCCTGAATGAAAATTTAGGTAGTGACCACCTCATTATAAAATATTCTACTAAGATAAATTTTGAAAATAATTGTTTTAATAAATTTAATTTTAAAAAAATTGATTGGAAAGCTTTTAAAACTAGTATATTAAAGTCGTTTACTGGTGTTGAGGTGCAGTACTTGGACGAAAATATTCAGTTAAAATATGACTTTTTCTTAAAACACCTGCATAAAGCAGTGGAAGATAGTGTACCAATCATTAAGGTTTGTAAGAAGCCAGACTCGAAATTTAAGCCTAAAGATTATTAGTGCCCATTACTCTCCCTAGCTGTAGCAGAACGTAGGTTAGCTTTGTGAAACTTCCGACGAAATCCTACTCCAGAAAATATGTTTAAATTAGAAAACAAAATCAAATATGCCACTCAAGTGATTCGTCAGAAAAAGTCGGAAAGTAGGCAAAAATTTTATGACTTAATAGATGATCAAACGACACCATCTGATATGTGGAAACGCATGCCATGGATGAAAGGTGTACGCAATATACATAGATCATACATAGAAGATAAATAAAAGATAGATATTTTAAAGGAACTAACACCTGATTCAGCTAATAGTCTACAACCAAGTTTCAATTTTTCTGACGAGCTACTCGAATCGGCTTTTACGATTACAGAATTAGAGATTTGCTTTAAAAAAATAGATACTGCACCAGGTGAAGATGGAATATCATATTCTATGCTTTACAATTTACCTTTATCAGTAAAATTATTTTTACTACAGCTTTACAATCTCATTTTTATAACGAGTTGTATTCCAAACCAGTGGAGAGATATAACAATTTTGCCAATTCCCAAAATGGGTGATTCTCTTGAAGGTGTTATTCAGCTAAGACCTATATCACTGATTTCTTGTGTCTGTAAAATTTTCCATCTCATACTCCTTAAGCGAGTAGAATGGTTTATAGAGAATAATAAAAAATTTTCACCTTGTACTAAAATCACTGTCATGTTACAACTGTTTAATTAGCTTAGTCTCCCATATTCAAATTGGAATTAGTGAAAATGCACCCACGTTAGTATGTTTCCTTGATATTGAGAATGCATATAACAATATATGCACTGAAAAAAATGCTACAAAATCTTAACAGTGTAGGTATAAGCAAAGTTATTTGCGGATATTTGTGGCAATTTTTAAAAGATAGACGTCTAAATGTTAAGTCGGATGATGGGCGTATAGTATGTACAAGGTGGACTTCAAAAGGGCTAGCACAGGGAGACCCTATGTCTCCTCTCCTTTTTAATGTTGCAACTTATAGAATATGTTGTGTTCTAAATGAAATAGGCATATCTGTTCCTCAGTATGCGGACGATTTTGTGATCTATGTGAGTAATAAAGACATACACAAATCAAAGGAACTGATACAAAAAGCTTTAAATATTGTCATAACGTTATTGGATGAACTAGGATTAAAATTATCAAATAAAAAAACGAAGCTTGTCTATTTAGTCGCGGACAAAGAAAAATCATTCCAAGTTTAAACATTTATGGAGAACAAATTGAGTCGATAGGTTGTTACAAATATTTGGGCATTTGGCTTGATAGAAGTTTACAATGGAGAAAACACATAAAAGAGACTGTACAAAATTGTAATAAATATATGAGGGTACTTAAAGTTCTTGTCGGTTCTGCCTGGGGAATCCACCCCATACACATAAGACGTCTATACATCTCACTTATACGTTCAAGATTAGACTATGGAGGAATTTTTTTTGATAATGCAGCAAAAACTAATATTTGTAAATTAGCTGAAGTCCAGAATCAGGCCTTGAGGATAATTGGTGGATTCATTAAAAGTTCTCCAATTCATTGTATGGAGAGTGAGCTGAGTATAGAACCGTTGTTTGTAAGGAGACGATATCTAGCTTATAAGTTTTGTCTGAAAATGTTGTCATATAACAATAATAATAATGTAAAATTACTAACCGAGCTTAGTGAATGTTGTAAAAAAAGGTATTGGGCCAAAAAGAAGCAGCCACTTATATCGGCCACCTTTAAGGAAACAAAAGATTTAGAAATACATACGGCTCAAACCTTAAATTTATTTAGCCTAAAGTTTTGGATTTCAAAAGTCAATATAAAATCAGTAATTGTTTCTGAATTAGATAATGTCTCAAATTCAAAAAAATCTTATAATGCTGAAATCCTTAGAACACATGTATTGAGCGAAATAAGTAACAAATATAATGACCATTACAAATTGCTTACCGACGGCTCAAAGGATGGCGATATGAGAGGAACTGCTATTTTCAACCCGGTGCAGGCTAAGAGGTTTATGTACAAGGTTAAAGGGGATGTTTCCATAATGTCGATAGAATTCATTGGTATAAGTGAAGCACTTACATATGCTTTGACGCTTAGTGTTAAAAAGGTTGTCATTTTTAGTGACAGCAAAACTTCGCTACAGCATATACGTCGTTGTGCGGCGGGAGTCACGGGTGTCTCTGTTGCTTACAATATTTTGAACCAATGTGAGGAATTCGATAAACGTGCAGTGAAACTTGGACTACAGTGGATCCCGTCACACATTGGGATATCAGGTAACGAAGAGGCTGACATACTGGCTAAATTAGCGTTAGAGGCTGGCAGAGATTTTAAAATAAAACCTTATTATTCAGAAACACTTCCGAAATTCAAAACAATGTGTCATAGTCGTTGGAAAAGGCACTTCGAAGAATTATCAAAAAATAAAGGAATTTGGTACAGAACTTTAAATAGTGAGCCTCTTCGGGTACCGTGGTTTGTAGAAACTAAAATAAAAAGAAATATGTTAAAATTAGGATTTAGGAGCCGTTCAGGGCACATTCCATCAAAACAGTTTGCCTTTTTGATGAAAAAAGCAGAAACCCCTAACTGTGACGTGTGCGGTAAAGTCGAAGACGTTTACCATGTTTTGATGGAGTGTGTCAAAAATGGACACGAGAAAGACAACATTTTTTCTTTGTTTAATTTAAATACATTAGATATAGGTTTAATCCAAAGTATCCTCAGCCAACCTTCTTCAAAGGTGGCCATAGCAATGTATACATTACTAAACTAAGTTAATTTAAGTAAAATGTTAAAGTAGATTAAGGTATGTTAGGGTTGGCATATCTTAAAAGATAAAAACCCTTATAATAAATAAAGATTAAAAAAAAAATACGGCACAAGCAAACGTTGCAGTACACTCAGAGCTAATGACAACAGAGAATTCATTTTTAAATAAAAAATTGCACTTATTGCTTTCAGTTGAGTGTGATGGATTGCGTAAGTTAAATGGCTAAACAGTTCAAGTAAGTGTTTGCAATTTTTTTGTATTGTAAGAAAATATAAATATTGTTGCAATAATTATGTATTGTTCATTAGGTTTTTTACTATAAAATGAAATTGAATTGGTGTAGTCATTGGCAAATCATAATAGTATAAATATAGTGAGTCAAGGTAGAACGTATGAGGCCTGTAGCCGTTCAGAGTGTCTTTTTATTTTATAATCTCGTAGTTTAGTTTTAATGTTCAATGTGTATAAAGAATATGAAAAAAACAACATTGTACAAGGTTTACGTTTTCATGGCTTTCATTTTATTTCAGTTGTATTATTCACGATGCTTTGGCGATCTTGGAAGATACTGTGGATCTCGAAGCCAAGCACATTTTTATTGAACCTCCTGAGCCTTGCCAGAGTCAGATCCAGATTCAGGAGATCAAGATGCTGGTGCCCTCATAAACAATCTCAGTACTCGGGAGCTCACTGCCCCTTGTGAGATTGTATTAGTGGTAGATTCGCGACCACATTGTGCATGTTGTGAAAAAACACGCAACATATCCCCGCTTGAAACGGAGACTCGTAGAGATCAGTCTAATGGCCTTGGTATTCGTGCTTCAAGAGGACAATGTCATCCTAGGTGAAGTACTCGTGGACGTGGACGTAAACGCAACAATGTTTGCAATGCAAGAGCCGCGGTTTCAACGAAAAAATATGCTGCCTTCCAAAATTGCCCAAACCCAAACATAATGCACGACGAAATGGAAGCATTCAATATATAATAGCAATCCTTATCACTTGTGGCTATATCACCGTGCCAAAGTCTGTCAATTCAAAAAAGCTAAGTTTAAAGTGGGTTAACTTTTTTTCTAAAAACTCTTAATTTAGTTATTTTTATTTTGTAGATCTATTTTTAGTCTGGGTGCATCAAATGTCTAAACATTTTTCACTGAACATCAGCTGTCCATCTAACATTTTGTTTAATCTTGGACCTAACCTTAACAGAATTATCAAAAAATAGAAGCCATTCTATCAAGAATACAATGCAATAGTAAATAATTTTTAATGCCACTAGTGTACATAAATCTAATGACTCACCCAGTTTTAATAATTTCTGTAAAATATTGTGATCAACACACATAGTTAATATCAATTGTTACTGCTTAATTCATTACCTTATACCGAAAAATCTTAAAGAACTTAGGCAAAAAAGGATTATTAACGCATGTCTCCTTTAATATTGCAAATATTATATAACTTTATTTTTATAATATTATTTTTATTATTTATATATAATATATAATAATATTATTAATAATATTATATTCTTCTTTATATACTTAAATATGTTGATTGTTGTCATAACATTGCATGCTGTTGTCACCTATAATTGAGTCTACGACTTGCAATAACTTGTTAAAACTATGGTCCAAATGTGCATTATTTGTTGTAAACTTGTTGGTGATCTAATAAATAAATAAATAAACATTTTTGGAAGTTTTAAAATTAACCTATACGAGCAAGTTATCCACGTGCATAAACTACAAGTCTGAGATTGTTTTATAATTTTCCTAAAACCGACCGCATTTTCTTGAACTAGGCGCACTATATTTCAAAACTTGGATTCGAAACTAGTTTCTCGAGTGTATCATTATTTTAGTAGCATGGCAGTTTTGGGTTGAAGTAGGCATTAATATTCAGAGATTATTAAAGTGAACTATGCCATTACATGGACGTATGAGTCTAACTGTGATATCGTGTAGGTGTTCAAAATTAGCAAAATTCGAATTTGAAAGTGTAATGATAAAGAATAGTGGGATGATTCAGTAAATGACTTTTCATTTAAAACTATGAACATATAACAGAAGTGTTTGCCTGTATAGTTTGTTTATATTTTGGTAATATGGTAACATGGAAATTAGTAGACCTTATTTTATCGATAACAGTAAAAATTAATAATGAGAACGTAAATACAGGAAAATACAACTGGAAACTATTTGAAGAGCCAGTAATTAATAAACCCCAAAAATAAACTCAAATAAATTTGTTCAAATAAGAGATATACTGCAACAGACAAGACATGCGTCACTTACTCACCGTTATATAAATCAAATGTGTATTTATTTATTCTTTATTGTTTCATATGTTTATTTGTTTCGTGATGTTTTCATATCCCGTGCCACCAAACCGTGAGAAAGACCTCGGAAAGTCATATCGTTTTTTGTGGTGCCACCGCGTAATGGTTTTTCTGCAACATCACGCACATTCCTAATACGCTTTTAGGGTGGATTATACTTAATTAAAATTATATATATTAAATTATAATATATTTATTACAAGAGTATAATACTGTTATACCGTTAAAAGATTAAATTTAATGATTTAAACTTAAAAATACACAATTATAATTTAACATTAGACCGAACCCCTAACTCAAAATGACAGGTTTTAAACTGCTTTATGTTATTGGCATAGCGTAACTGAAATAATAATATACTAAATTGAGTACGATGAATTTAATAAATATCAGGGTAGTTGGCTATAGGGGAGTAAGGTAGTTGACCGTGACTCACCAATTATTGGGCAGGTTCTTTTTCCTAAAATGTGTAAAGCAATCAAGAAATCATTACCATGCCCATTAAAGTTTGCAAAGTATCCCACATTTCACCTAAATAAAGCTGTGGGTATACCTAATACCTGCTTAAATAAACAATTAGTGTAAATGAAAATAATAACTTATGTTCAATAAATTAAGGAATTTGCGTGCATTCGCGCTCGCCACTTTTTGTGGAGGCTTTGACGATCCACGACAGCCTTGATAGTTCCAATGCAGAGTCTTCAGCGTTACACAGTAAAGAGGGTACTTTCAGGCAATTCATAGACCACCACGCTTGTCTACTGCAGACAACTTTACACATGGTACTCAAGCGGTCCGGGACCCTTGATGAGATAATTCTACTCTAGGGAGGTCTTCCTAACTATCAAGGACAAAACACATATATCAATTAATACACTTTTTATTTAAAATGAATTTGTTATAGAATTACATTTAAAGAAACATATACTAAACTATTTTTTTGGGGACGAAGCCCGCAATAGAATTCTCTAAGGAATCCTGTCAAGGAAATCCATCAAGCAATCCCCTCAAGGGACGCCATGGAACAATCTTCCATAATATATATATTTTACATTTCACAATTAAAATCAAATATTGACAGACTTATAAGTGGCCAGTCATAAATGTCGGCAAGTTTGTTTGTGCAATAACCTCTTTTAATAAATACGGCACAAGCAAACGTTGCAATCGCCCCTCTTGTTTAATTTATTTAATCAGTGAAGCTGATTAAATAAATTCCTATATACATTTCATTCTTAAATAACGACCCTACCTAAATCAGGACCATATACATTAATCGGGATTACTCTCAGATGAGTCCCCTACCGATAGGAATATATATACTTGATCATGTTTAAATTACAACATCTTATTACATCAAAATTGATCTTATAGTATTTATTCTCCATCAATAGAGCCTTAGCCACAAAACCTGATGAAAATCAGCCAAGATCCCGGCTGGTTAATTAATATCTAAATAAAACAGTGTAAATTATTTTAATTTCTCATACAATTCATGAATAATCAACAACCCCATATTAATTATTTACGTTACCCAATCATATGCAAATTCAAATAACCAATATTTATTATTAAATTAATCAACAATTGTTAAAATAACCCATTGAATACAACCAAATTATAATTATAATTAATTGATAAGTAATAAATATATTAATATCCCAAAAAAAATAAATTTAATTAATCCCATTTATATTAAAATTAATACTAAATTAATCAAATTATATTATCAAACATTATCATTCAGTTGGCAAAATAAACACGTTTGACATGAACTGTCATATTAACTTTAAACTTTTCTGAATGATTAAAAGTTTATTTGAAAGTTTGTAACTTTCGAAAATTTAAACATTACCTACCTAAATATTAAGATTTTACCTGCCTACCTATTACCGGACAAATCTTCCTATGAAAAGATCATAAAATCGGATCCAAAGTATTTTACTTAACCCAGAATGATACCTATAAATTATAAATTAATATTTCACAACGCAATGCAGAGAACTTTTTCAAAATGCACCGAAATACACCTGACAAAATTCTATACCAATCACGTTCACAAAAAATCATTACCTATTCCATCACAACCCTTTTATTATTTAACCCACTGAGGATCCTATTCTACATCCGCGTGTTGACCCACAGACATCAATATCACAATATTATATATACTCGTAAACTTTGGCCGCATAGCTAAATCGGCTATCACCTTCTCTCTTATGGAGATTATTAGGTGTGGCTCAAATTAAACGTGCACATTATCTATAGTGTTATTTTAGTCTTTGAAAATTGACTTCTTTAGAGCATTGGCACCACACGTATATTTATGATTCGTAAATAAAATGTAACGCGGTAAATACGTGCCGCGTGTACCTGCCGCCCCTTAGAGGTTTCTTTTCGGGTATTTAAAATTAATTTATTAAACCATTAAATAAAATACCCTCTTATTTCAATATATTTTATGAAAAAAAACCTTTTCCTTATTTTCTTTTATCTGCATCGTCCATCCATTGCATCTCCTTTTTGGTGATGCTGTTTGGATCGGCTTTGCAGGATATATCATCTCGGAGCATTGCGTTGTGAAGTGTACATAGAATTTGAGAAAAAAAAAAAAAATATTAGTTTGTTATATTATTCTAAAACACCAACGAAATTCTAATCGTTGCATATCTACAAATGAACGATATACATATTTGTACACCTAAATGTGTACTATTACTCTATTAATTCTAAAAATAAAGAAATTATAATAATATAATAATATTTCAAGAAACAAACGCATCCACAAAAACCCCATTTTACATATATAAATACAGACACAATTTCATCATTAATTCCATTCTATCGAACATTATATAGTTCCAATCTATTCACATGCACAATCCATCTTGGCCATTTTGTATTTTTTCACAAGACAATTGTCACATCCTATATATCGCAATACTCGAAATAAACCTTCATATGGTCGACCAAGTTTTCGACTTCCACAGTTTCGTGTCTATCCTTCTCCGCTATCGATAACTACCAATAGGCACAGTTTAAATCCAAATCAGCGCAGAATTTCGCCGCATTCCGCTGCACTATCATACCTTCGATGATAAGCAAATTATATAAATCTTTATTTACCTTCTTTATTAGCTTCAATAAAACATTATCTTGATCAATCGGCATCTACAATGTTTCAAGCTGTCCCAACGACGCCGGTTGAAGTTTGGGAAATTCCTTCCTCGCCCGTTGGATGAATCACCTTCTAGAGTTTCTCCCTTACTCCTGGTATTTTAGATGGCTCCTGCCCTCCAAAATCTTCCTTCCGCTATACTTAGTTGGGAATATAGCTGAAATAAAATATACAACACAGCATTACACTTTATATCACTGCAATTGTATACCCGGCGCCTCCACCATCAAGCGGTCCGGGACCCTTGATGAGATAATTCTACTCTAGGGAGGTCTTCCTAACTATCAAGGACAAAACACATATATCAATTAATACACTTTTTATTTAAAATGAATTTGTTATAGAATTACATTTAAAGAAACATATACTAAACTATTTTTTTGGGGACGAAGCCCGCAATAGAATTCTCTAAGGAATCCTGTCAAGGAAATCCATCAAGCAATCCCCTCAAGGGACGCCATGGAACAATCTTCCATAATATATATATTTTACATTTCACAATTAAAATCAAATATTGACAGACTTATAAGTGGCCAGTCATAAATGTCGGCAAGTTTGTTTGTGCAATAACCTCTTTTAATAAATACGGCACAAGCAAACGTTGCAGTACTTAAAAATATTTTTTTAGATATGTAAGTTTCCTTATACTATATTAATTCCTTCACCGTAATAGTGGTAGGCTTAATATACTTGAGTTGTAAAAAATCACAGTCACAGGAATCGAATACAATTTAAAATGGACAAGCTAGCGTCTTAATCTCTGTGCCACCGATACTCTTTGGTTTGGATTAGGTAAAAAGCTTGGAATTAACAGAATATGAACAGATAATTTATTAACTTTTGCGAAATAAATGTGAATGATGTAGTCGTAATCGAGAGTTTTATTGACAAAGTAATAAATGAATGTAATATTGATTTTATAACGATTTGGTAATCATTCGCCATGGCGCAGTGAATTTACTGCATATTGGCAACTCAGCTGAATGGGCAAATTAAATGGATTTTGATGAGAGTGTAAAGTCTGGCGTGTCGAAAATAAGTTTAATTGCTAGATAAAGAGGTCTTGGAGCCATCTTCAACGGTTTTAAAGTGTCGAAAAAGAAAAAGGCAAATTTCAATTTTTTTTAATCTATGCCTTGTTGACTTATAATTTTATTTATTTATGTTATATTACAGTTTGATCTTCTTCCCGTGTACTCGTAAATATTACCTTTGCCCGCGGTATATTCACGTTAAATAAGAAGGGTAAATATAATATTACCAACTCTTTCTACTTTTCGTGGCTACATTATTAATTGTTGTTTGAATAATATGTCAGTACTAAATTAGTAAATAAAATTATATTATTATTTTAAATTTGAATACTAAAATTATAAATATTATTTTACTTCAGTATTGGATATTCCTGCACTCCTAACAACAACAATTCGATACGCAGATATTCTTCAATATTTCGAAATACAAAATCACACAACCACAAAAAACGAGTTTAATGTTTTTCCCTAATATTCTTGCAAAATGAAATGAACGTCGTAGTTCGCCTGTTGCACCGTAGCCGCGTAGCACTCGGCTAAGGCTCGTAGCCAGTTATCTGTGGAGCCTCGTAGTTTCCGCCCGTTCGCTCCGCTCCCACTCAATAACCTACTTTTTACTCATACGTCACTTCAGTTCTAAATTCAAATCGGTGTCAGTTTTTAATTGTAAAAGCATTGGTATTTTTTCTTCATTAGCAGATGGATTCAGGAATATTTTTGTATGCGGCCAGTTAAAGTTCGAAAATGTTTTTTGGAAGTTCTGAATTTGGCGGGTAAGTTGTTTGAGTATATTTCTAGTTTAATATAACTAAATCTAAAGAAAGCAACTGAAGAAAGAGATGAAGAACTATTTTCTTAACTTATCTCGATAAAAAAAATCTACAAAATGATGAAAAGGAAAGATATTTTCGATATTACCATTTTCCGTGAGTTTAAGAATATTTTTGACAGTTTTCATTGTGTACAAAAATTATGTGTTAACATACCTAAATTACTAAAGTAATATAACAGATTTTTCCGTAATTAAAGGAATTAATATAAATAAAGACATGCACTCAAAGATGCATTAACGCTTCATATTTTTCCATAAAAAAGACTTTGAAAGAAGGAAGAATACCAACGATATTATAATGGACCGTAATATGAGTGTATTTGTCATAGTTTATGCGAAGATTATACCGTCCATATAATGAATTATTAAACACCACTTGAGATAATTCATCTCAGGAACTTAATATATCGTTTTAATTTCATCTTGTCTCTTCTCGTATTTACTTCATTCGTGCCATTTACTTCTAATATCGATATTGATTAATGAAATAAAACAGAACTTTAACATATTTATATTTAAAATACTTTAAATAAAAGAATATACTTTACGACAAAAAATTTTTCATAAATTTTTATTTTATTTTAGAAGCTTAATAAAAATTAATATTGAAGCAATTTTTTAAAGTATTTAGCAACATTAAACTATTACACTGTTGCAATTTTATCAGAATCGCTATGACAATAAGAGTTATTTTGTACAATCGGAATACTGATATGGATTACACTACAATAAAAGTTTTTACAATGATAATTATTTTGTTAATGAAATATCCATTCCACTTATTCAATTCCACTTAAACATCCATTCAAATTAAGATTGTAAGTTGAAAAGATTTGAATGCGCTCATCGCAAAAATTAAAAAAAATACAGTTTTTGTTCGAGATAATATTTATTATAGAAACTCAATATTTAAATATAGTCAAAAAACCCACAGATTAGAAGCTATTGAAACATATTTCCCTACATGTTTTTATGTGTCAAAGAGATGTTTTTATTAAAATATTGCTATAAATAACGATAAATTTAGGCCCCGCTGAATTTTAAATGCTCCCTAATTAGGCACCGTTACATAACTTTGTAAGGTTACCCTTAGATACCATTTTTATTAAACAATATGTGTATAAAGCGAGGAGCTGTTCACCATAATATGTAATATACAACGTCAATGTTGACTAGTGGCATAAATATATATCAATACAGGAATCCTAAACTGTCTATATTATAATTTAATTTTTTACTGGGTGACCTATATTTATCGTTTGGAAAAAACACATGGGCTCAGACAGTATATTGAGCAAATCTTCAAGAGACAAGAATACGACGAAAAAAAAAATAAAGGCCCTACATAGTGAAAATTCAATCTAGTATTCCCGTGATATATCAGCTCCTTTTACAAAGTTGCCTGATGACCCGTCGATAAATCAATAGACACTATAAGTACTAAATTGATTTTTAAAATTCAATCACAATTAGAAAGTTATTATTCAAAAGCAGCATAAGCTTACGCGGATGAAACCACGCTGAATACTCTAGTATATATAACAAGTTTTGTTGCTTATATTATTTTATAAAATAATTCACGAAGACATACTAAGTAGTTTAGATTTTTACATTCGCAACGTCCTCAATGATCCGCACTCAGCTTATTCTCGTACACTCGAATTAAAGTTCCAATTAATTCCCCAAGAAACCGGTAATTGACCGGTATGGAGGCTACGAAGAGTCCATTTTTTTCTGAACGATAGAAATGTCCCCCGGTATATTTTAATATATAAAATATATTCATAATTATTTATTTTAAGCACAATTTGAACAATGACAATTTGTTTCAACTCCCTTGTTAACCAGTTCAACTTATTAACACTCTATTAACCTGAGTAAAATATTTAGCGTCCAAGATTAATTTCTCTTAAAATCTGCAGTTTGTCAAATTCGGTTTTAAATTCAAATGACTTTCAAGAAATAATGTCTCTTGAAACACGATCTGTTGTGACGGATAATTGCAAATTTTCTGAAATCTTCATTCCTTTGGTGTTGACCCTTCCTTAATAATTTTGAAACATGAGATAAGCAGAATACGTACATGAAAGTAAGGTTTTATGAAAATTAATTGTTTTTTTTTCTATTATCGCGGTTATTTAAAACTATAATTTAAGAAATTTACGGGGTGCTTACCACGATAGGGTACTAAGTACAGGCTAAAACCCAGTGATACCGTTAGTGTATTTTAATAGAAGATCAAGAAGGACGAGGAAGAAGGTAGACCGATACTTCTGCCTTTAACTGTCATCGCCAACTACCTTCATTTAACAGTGTTCGCGACCATGGCGCTTGCATTTCTGTCGAAATATCAAACGCTCGAACTTAAACACCATTAAAAGCTTTTTTTCATTTATTCTAGCATCTAACAGTCACCATATGTGCATACTGCATTTAATGCAGTTCAAAACCAAAATACTTAAAAATATATCAACGAAAGTTTTGGATTTAAGTCTTCTATAATAAATTCAGTTGTAATGTATTAATGTTTTATGTAAACATTTAAATTACAAAAGCAATCGTTTTGAATATTATATTTAGACATCATGCTAGATGGAAGAAAAATATATACATTTTTGAAATTTACGGGCACAAATTCATTTAATTTTATTTTTATCTCATCTTATCAAAAAGAGCTACTTTATTCTGCGTAAACAGGGACTAAAATAGCTCTTTAATCCTGAGGGCTAAAATGATTTGAATTTGAACTGTGGATATTGTTAGTATAAGTTCCAATGACCAAAGAGCTCAGTCACGAACACTGTATGAACAAGTAACTAGACAAGTTAATCGCGCAACAATCAAATAAAAAAAAAGTTTGTTTGCATTCCGTGTTTTTTTGTTATTTGTTTGCCCAAATTCGCATTTTACTATATTAGAGTTTAAAAATTAGAGCTTTTTCCTTAAGTAAAGAGAGTGAAATAAACATACTATTCTTGCTCATAAGTTGTAAAGAGGGTGATAAAATGTAGAGTGTATCATTCGGTCGCAAAATTATTTTTGCCTCGGCCGGATACTTTGAACCTCTCACTGCGTTCAGGATTCTACATTTGTATCATTATCCTAAAGTCATTCACTACATCCAATATTCCAAATAGCGTCCGCGACTTAAAAATATAATTTTGCTTTCTTATGATACAATCGACCGTTGTCAAGTACCTAAAATACATTTGTCAAAACGAATATTAAAATCTCAAAATTGACTAACATCTTAACACAATGTTGTTGTAAGTAGTATAAACATAATCACGAAGCGCGGTGTGTCGTCGCATAAATGAGGCAATCACCAGACAGTTAGGCTTATTACAATTAAATTAACATACCAATTTACATACACTTTGCTTGTATAATTACCGAATTCGTTTTAAATTTTCCGCAGGATTTGTATCGTTGTATATTTTATTGACGTTGGAACGAAATCGTGCTGGTTATCTATATTATGTCAAAGCATTGAATTATGCATATAAGATTACGTCCTACTTTTTAAATATATATTTAAATCATGCAAATCTCATAATTTAAGCTGTAGAACGTTTGATGCGGGAGATTACAAAAAATAGAGAATAAAAAAGTTTCAGCAGCATTTTTATCTCAATCATAATTTTTCATCAGGTTTGAAGTTACCGTAAAAGTATGTTGAAGTTAAACTTGTAAAATATTCCCGGTCAGACTGCCTATTTAAAATCAAATGATTGATAATTTGAAATCATTTACCAGAAGAATGTTTACTGGTACAATTAAAAAAGAACTACATTATACTGTAATACAAAAACATGTTATAATTTTATCTTATTTACAAAAGTAAATTTTACAAAAATTTTGAAGAAAATTTACTCAAATAATATTAATTATTACATGATAAGTTGCCATATAATTAAAAACTAGTAAAAAAATTCTGCAAGATTTGCGTACTAAGTAGTAACTTTAATTAACAAAAAATTTAACCATATCAGCTGATGACAAATAACCTGCCATCACAATAATTTTAGTAGTACTTATAATTTACTAATATTAATTAACTTTTTGATGTAGCATTTACAGCAACAACATGATATATTGACATATATTTATCTCTCCGCTTAAGTGCAGCACTAAGATTGTATTATGAATATACTACAAGTTTCTTAGTAGTTCTTAGGGTCATTTTTAGATAATAAAAAGCTAATAAAATCGCTCTTGTAGTAAACAAATGAGAGATGTGATTATCTCTTGCTTTTCAATTTTATATATTACATTTTTGGTATTTCACAACCATAATAATTGTACGATACATTCTATCTCTTAATTCTTGACGTCAAAAGTAATTTTATGAGCATTTTTTAACAATCGAAAAATTACCCATTTGCAAAATCAGAACGTTAAGTAAATGTATATTAATAACAACCGTACAGTGAAAAATAAAATGTTTATACAGTAGATACATTGAAAATCATTCGAAATTTTAAAGTTGAATAAATCATCAACTCAAAACGAATTCCTGTACCACTTCAGTAAAAAACCTAGAAAGGTATCATTTTGAACTCGCAGAAATACTCATTAATTTTGACATTAATATCGGTCCGTTCTCTCACATTCATTATTCCATAACGATTAATTCGAAATGAGTTCCACCGGTAAATTTGCCTAGAGAAAGTTGACAAAAGATTTGAACACAAAGAACCTTTGTGTCCGTTGAAAGCGCGACTGAAACTATCGCACGTTTTTGCCATAAATTTTAATTAACGAATGTACACTCGAGTGGATATAGTGTTGTGTGTTTAATTTTTTTATTTGCGTTTAGTTTCTGTAGGTTTATTATGAAGTAGGGGTTGTAACAGGTGTATGAGTCGTTTTTTTGTGGTTAAGTTGTTGTAGTATTGTAATTTTAAAACAAATTCCGGTCTGTGAACCGAATGGAGTATTGATGCTTTTAAATATTTTGAAAAATTCGTAACTGGGACTATATATTTTGAAACAATTAAAATTTTTGCATTTGATTTAAAAGTGTTCCAGAATGTATCTTTATTGAGTTGCACTTCAATCATAGCAAGTTTTCTAAAGATACTACATAACAATAAAATGTCACAAAAGTCACTAGCGAAGGTCATGTAAAATGTAAGGAAATGCAGTAGGTTTCACATAACAAAGCAAACATACTTGTTTTTATTTAAATACACCATCACTGAAAGCGATCAGGAAAAGGAACGCCGTGGCTGTACAACTAATTCGTACAAATAATTTAGAAACTGGCTTAGACAAAGCGTTTCTAAATTTAAGTGTACTCCGACAATCACTCTAATTTGGCTAAATTGCAATGCAATGGCAAAGAGAACTTAACATGAGATTTAGCTTTAACATCAGACGTAATTAAATTTAAATTTAGAAATATTCTAATAGTTAACAATTAATTCTTACCTAAGTACAATTACCCATGCGTGTTGCAATTGGCGTCCAGGAATAGGAAAGGAATTTTAATTTCACCCATTAGAAAATGCAGATAAAAACAAGCTTGAAATGAAATGAAATGAAATGAAATGAAATGAAATATTTATTTCTCAACATTGACAATTACTTGTTCTTATTGACGTCAAATAAAACATGATTCTACCACCAGTTCAAAAAAAACCTTCGTGAAGAAGAACTGGCAAGAAACTTCACGGGTATATTTTTTTTCAAAATAAATTTACAGTCTCTTTATGTCTATACAAAATTATTCTTTTCTGCATCTGTTAGCTCGGCAAGTCTCCCTCCCCCCAAGTATCCAAACGACGAACACCCTCAAACGGCACCCGTTCACGAGTTAACGCGGGATCCAGCCATCGCCCTCCTCAACCATATTAGAGGGAAGTGAACGACCCGTCACCCGACGCTACCATAAGAAGACGTACTTTAGTGACAATGACGCTTTAGATATTCATCGGGACGAAGAACTCATCGCACAAACAGACACATTACACATGCTTTGTTACAAATACTAGTACAATCCTGTTAATGAGGGGATTATACCCAAGGGCTTTTATCATCCAAATAATCGGATAGTTTATAATATGCTCTAGCACACAACTTCTCCTTTATAGTTTCTTTGAATTTGTCAGTAGGAAGACCTTGGATATCCTCAGGAACCTTATTATAAAAGCGTATACATTGACCCATGAATGAGTTAGTGACTTTATGAAGCCTGCTATTATGAGCTGCCAGCATATTTCTTCCTCTTGTGTTAACATTGTGCAGATCTTTTTTTCTTTTGAACAAGGTTATGTTCTTTTTAACATACACTAAATTTTCTAAAATATATTGTGAATGGAAGGTAAGAATATTTATTTCCTTAAATTTACTTCTAAGTGACACCCTTGGACCGAGCTGATAGATTGCGCGAACAGCCCTTTTCTGCAGAATAAATATAGCATCGATGTCGGCAGCACTCCCCCACAGCAGAATACCATATGTCATGAGGCTGTGGAAGTAACCAAAATAGACTAATCGAGCAGTTGTTTCATTTGAAATTTGTCTAATTTTTTTAACAGCATATGCGGCAGAGCCAAGCCTTTTCGCTAAACCATCAACATGCGGTCCCCACTGCAGTTTGGCGTCTAAGGTTATGCCCAGAAATACAGTTGAGTTTACAGGAGTCAGTTCCTGGCTCTTAACTACAATGTTTGTGTTTACCTGTTTGACATTTGGCAATGTAAATTTAACACATTTCGTTTTTTTTTCATTGAGGAGCAAATTATTAGCTGAGAACCACTGCTCTGTGTTGGAGATGCATTTGTTCACCGCTCGATAGTCAATTTCTTGTCTTTTGATTTTAAACAAGAAGGAAGTATCGTCAGCAAACAATATGACCTCGCATTGATTCTTAACGACCGATGGCAGATCATTAATATAAACTAAAAATAGGAAAGGACCAAGAACTGAGCCCTGGGGCACACCCATTGTCACTGCCGATCCTGATGATTTTTCTCCATTTATTGCAACTTTCTGTTTTCTATTAGAAATATATGATTTAATCAAGGCAAGCGCTCGGTTTTTAATGCCGTAATGGTGCAGTTTCATGAGTAGAGTAGTATGATCCACACAGTCGAACGCCTTGGACAAGTCACAAAAGACACCAATAGCATCACACGACTCCTCCCAGGCGCTGAATACGTGTTTTATGAGCTCAACACCGGCATCGGTTGTTGAGCGACCCCGCGTGAAACCAAACTGCTTAAAATTCATTAAACTATTACCGTAAAAATGAGAAAGTAATTGATTTAAAATTAATTTTTCAAAAATCTTACTGAGCGTTGGTAGTATAGATATAGGTCTAAAATTATTAGGGTCAGACATACTACCTGCTTTGAATATTGGAATGACCTTACTCAATTTCATTAAATCAGGAAAAACACCATTATCAACACAGTCATTAAATATACTGGCTAAGTACGGGGCTATACCATCAATGACAGATTCAATAATTTTAACAGAAATCCCATCTAAATCGGCAGTATTTTTTACTTTAATGCTTTTAAATGCATTTAAAACTTGTGGAACAGTAACATGTTTAAAAATAAAATCAATATTGCATGAATTTACATTTTCCGTTAGCAGTGACTGTGCAAGAGTGGAACATGAATTAATACTCGAAGTAGTCGACACAGGGATGGCAGTAAAAAAATTTTCAAATGCTTCAGCAACTTCTTTGTCAGTTGACAACACTTTATCATTAATTTTTAAATTATATTTGGTGTGTGGTTCTTTTGCTTTCCCAGTTTCCTGATTAATTATATTCCATGCAGTTTTGGAAATGTTAGTACTATATTTAATTTTATTATTAATGTAATTAGATTTAGCTACACTGCAAACTCGTTTAAATAATTTTGAATACTTTTTAACATATTCATAAAATGTCTTATTATGATTATAAGTTCTTTCACTGTACAATTCATATAATCTTTTTCTACTTCTGCATATTCCCACTGTTGCCCAGTCACTAAACCTAAATAAATTATTATTTATACATATTTTCTTTTTTTTAAAAACAGAGTCATATTCATTTCTAATTATATTATGAATAGAGTTATATTGAGTAATAGGATCTGCACAGTAATCTAATTTAAATGTTTTTTCAAATACATTTTTCCTAAATGTTTCAAGCCGTCTCTCATTCAAGGGTATAAAGGTAATTTCTCTTTTTAAAGTCTTTTTTAGCCCAATATCAAAAGTGGCCAACTGCCCACTATGATCTGATTGTAGTTTATTAATTACTGACTTTGTACATGGCATTAAATTTGTAAAAATGTTATCAAGACATGTGGCTGAGGTCGCTGTGATTCGCGTAGGCTCTAAGAAGAGATTTTTTAGGTTGTAACAATTAAAAAGATTCAAGAATCGTTTACTTAGTGATGTCTCTACTAATAAATCAATATTAAAATCGCCACAAATAATTATTTCTTTGTTTTTGTTATTTACTCTATGTAATACCTCATCCATAGTGCTCTCAAATACTTCAAATGGTGAGGATGGGGGTCTGTATACACTTATTATAACAATATTCCCTATCTCAATACAGGCTATTTCAACTGATCGCTCAACAGACAGACTTACAATATCAGTGCGTTCTTTAAATGTTAGGCTCTTATGAGTGATGATCATTGAGCCGCCGCAAGTTGTTTGTTCTCTGTTGAATGAACTAGCAATCAAAAAGCAAAAAGCTTACTCGTCGAATACTTTTTTTTTAATCTTTATTTATTTGAAACATATTTATCTACAATGGATATATCAACCCCATCGTATATATAACTAAATACAAAAAAAAGAAAAGTAACAGCAAAGAAAAAAATATATATATCGAAGTATATTAAAGCTGAGAAAGCATTATCATTGCAGAACCACTAGGCTCAGCTTCTTTGCTAATTCTGACACTGGTTCTGAAAGTATTGTCTGAATCACACCTACGTTTAAATTGTATTCTGCAAATAACAACGCTATCTCATCTTTATTTCTGACATAATCCATCAGAAAATTTGTATAAAATAAACATGTGTCCTTTGTCATAGGTTCAAGTCTTAGTTACCATTTCATAGTTACTACACAAACGAATACGGACTGCAACGTATCATTGATCGATAATCCATCTATCTAATTTATTAATAACATTTACGATTAATAATTTCCCTGGGCACGGATTCCAATAAGCATCAGGTGTATCGCACGTTCTTTAAGTGGCTAGGCCAAGTAAGAAAAAATATATAATGAATTCAGCATATAAATATATAATGTCTTTTCAGTTTAAAATACGAATTTAAGGTAGATTCTTTACAATCAAAATAAAACCAAAAATAAACAGCAATCTCAACAGACTTATTGCAGTCTTTTGAAATTCCACGTGAGTTAATTAATAAGTCTCAACCAAATGGTTTAAACGTACTCATTCAGACAATATTTTTAATAAGCAAAAGTTTTTTATCACCTTGTGAGGTAAAAAGCTGGATTTCCCTACACAGTAGTTGAAATTTCGATTTACGAATGTAGTTATTCGTAATGATTAATAGCGCGATCATATACTAGAAACATACAATAACACTGCAACTGCTTATTAAAGCTGACAAGTAAACCTCATTCTAGGTTGTCATGCTCCATTTCTTGAAAATGAGCTTAATTTCCTGTTCGTAAGGGTTTTAAACAAAAAGTGAGATATACAAAGTGCGTTCATCCATCACGACTTGGAAGAGTGTTGAACTTGACTTCAACTTAATTCTTAGCAGCATTGCGTAAGAACATAAGTGTCGATTGAAGTTTTGCAACCAATTTGACATAATCACTTTAAATAACTAAAAAAATATATAATATTTTCCATACTCAAAAGCAAAGTGCATGGTGTGTTTGAAAATGAAGGCTGAGTCGTAAAGGGGCCAAAGGATTAAGAAGTTGTAATTAGTGTCGAAAACTAGGTCATATTTTTCTTATTTCAAGTACGAAAACTCCAACAATCAAATTACTAGAAAAAGAAATACAAGATACAAATTGAAAGATTCTTTCATAAAATAGTGTGAACGATGAATGAACGCAAATAACAATAAATTTTTATTATTCTTTATTAAGCCAGAATCGACTTCTCAGTGGTGACAATACTGATCCACTTACTCCGAGCGGTAAACGAATTGACCGTGACTCACAGGCTCTATCACTCATTTGTTGACGAAAAAGAGTTATGAGTTTATTTCACATAAAATTAAAGTGTTGTATGAGATGGTATTTGTGTACTTTGTACTTAAGTTGGTTTTTGTGCTTGCCTTATCTCAGTTCTTGTTTGCTAAATACTTTTCACCATATCAACGAGGAGGAGCTCCTCCACGAACTCACTAATACTATGAACCCGTATACTTTCACAATCGTAATGTTACCAGGTTTTAACACCGGTTCCGCTAGCATAATCGTCGGGTATCTTTACTTTATATTCTTTAAAATTTAAGGTTGAGTTGTAAAAAAACCTACTCACTTTTTCAATTATAATACTCGCAATCATTATTTTGATTAAGCCCCGAAATTCTGTAAGATTCGGATTATAATACAATTCATCCTCAAATTGCAAAAAAATTCAATGCTTTAAAAGAAAAATAAATAGATAATACCCCATCCAACAGATTTCTTGTTGAAAAGCCCTGAACAAGAAGACCCAGAAAGTTTACTAGTAATAAAACTTAAGTTTCTTCTAAAGGATGCGTGGTTATAACTTTTTTTATTACTTTTACAGAAACAAGTCGGGAGTGGTTTTTTGTCCTAGAAAAAAGTTGAACATCCCATACAACACAAGGCATACCCTTTGCCAGAGTTTTGAACGAAACAATAAATATGTATATAGTCGTTTGAGTAAACAATAATAAAAAATGTAATCTTCATCGGTATATCCTATACAACGTGCGTGTATAGGATATACCGATGCATGCGACGTGAATGTCACTAAAGTTTTTAAAAATAGAAACGGAAAATTAATAATTGATTTAAACTACTGAGCTGTTTGAGTAAGGAAGGTGCACAGCATGAAAACTAATAGTTATAGGTTATAACTATTAATTTTCATGAAATCTTAGCTTTACGTTCCATTCTTCAATCCTGGAATGTATTTTTTATTTGGTATAAGGTTAAACAGTTAAATTTTTTAGTCAGTTAGTTTATATTTTAAAAAGAAAAGAACTCTGTGACGTCAGACGTCATTAAAAAAACATTTAAATAAAATACTGTACAGAAATCAAAAAATTTTCAAATTACCTCATTATTTAAAAAAAAACTAACAATATTTACCTTTATTTACCGAACTCCTTTTGTTTTCAAAAGATTTTAAATAAATAAAGTGTTATAATTATAATAACTCAAAAACAAAAATAAACAAAATTCATTTGATAGTGATGTACCCTAAACATTTAGGTTACAATCGACTAATAAAACGTTTCGTTATAAATTTAGCAAGACCCACTACAAAATTTAATAATTTAAATTTAAGAATAAAATTTACAACTAGGCAATTACTTATAATCTTATTTCTAGACCCTACATACTATTTAAAATTTTTGTCGTGTATATTTTATTCGTGTATACATATACCAGAATAACCCGCAATATGTTGAGGGTTGCCCGTGATTTAATACGAGTCTCGCACGTTAAGCCTCACGATATGATTTTGTCAGATCTAAAACCGAAATAGGGCAACCCTGTATGATATATAGTATGTGATTAGTTTATAATAAATTTGTCTGGCCGTCATTTGATAAGCTTGCTTAGTTTGAATTCAATAAAGGTTTTTCAAATAAATGTGAAAGTTTTTGAGAAGTTGCTTTTAAAAGTACGCTTTTAGTTTCTTAAAGCATGTTATATGATGATATTCAATTCTGAATGTTCCAATTTTAAGTGCTCTTAAGCGGCACTGCCCATATATTCGGACGGCAAAGTCAAATATGTAAGATAATTGTTTTTAAAAAAGCCACCCGGCCAATGCCTTTTGCGTTTTAGCGGGATAAGCCGTATATGTCGACCTGTATAAAAGCCGAATGGACAATCCGATCGGCAATGCCGAATAAGTGCAGTAGTTGATTCAGGCCGGCCGAATATGCCAAACATGTTGGTAGCTGCCAAATGGTTTTAACTGGATCTCGACAAATGTCAAAGTTAAGTGACTTTCGGTGCAGCAAACCAAGGATGGGTGACCGTCGGTGGCTTTAAGTACTTGAGCGTTTCCATGCTGCGGAGGGCACGTTAAGTCGTCGGTCCCGGGTGTTCCACGTCAGAGGCCTATGGGTTTTCCAAAATAGACTTGATCAACTCACTGGATCACTACAGGTTACCATACTCTCAGACGATAAGCAATACTTGGGGGGAGGGAAACTTGCCTAGCTAGCAGATGCAGATAAGAATAATTTTGTATAGACATAAAGAGACATAGTACATTTATTTTGCCAGATCTTTTCCACAAAGGTTTCGCCGAACTGGGGTAGAGTCATGCTTTATTGGATGTAATAAGAACAAGTAATTGTCAATGTTGAAAAATAAATAGTTGAATTATTAGTAAAATGTATATATATATATATATATATATACATATATGAGACATCATATAAATAAATTACCATGACCCGAAAACAAACATCTATATTCATGACACAAATAAATGACCAGGACTAAAACCTTCAACCTCCGGCGTATGAGGCAGGGCTACTACACCGACGCTACTCGAGTCAAAGGTACAAGTGTCGTAGTTACAAGTTGTAATATTTAACTCTGCAATGTTTCATCATTCACTGCAAAGAGAAAAACCAGGAGATGAAACACCATCACTTCATCCGGTTTTTAGAAAAATAAAAAAGGTTCTTCCGAGTGCCTCGTAATTGGGACCGGTCATATTTTATATCTAATAATGTTTCTGAGTCTGAGAGCAAATATTACATGTTATTTTTTCTAACGGTATTTTTCAAGTCGTTGATGCTTTATATGTGTAGGAATTTAAGCTTTAATTCCAAATTAAGCAATGCATGTAGCACACACTGCGGAACCAGAATAGAAACATTTAAATATATTAAAAATATAGACAATTCACTAAGATGCATTGTAGCCCACAATCTCACAAAGAATCTCGTGAAAGGTTCTGGGAGGCAAAAGTTGCCATGCAAGACCGATCGGCTTGGCGATCCTTGGGAATCTAGACTTAACGATTTGATATGAATGCAATGATATTAATTTATAAATTGATGGTTTTGTTTACATAAGTGCTGATTCTAAAGAAAAACGCTTACAATCAAGTAAATCCTCATGAATTTCATTACTATTCCTGTTTATACCGCCATCTTCCTTATGCCAAATGCATTTTAAACTTAAACACAAATAAAAGTGGCATTTATAAAATAATAACTAACTGCAACAAAAATAGCAACAGTATTTAATTCGTCCGCTAACTACGCAGTTTCCACCAAACTAACTTTTAGTTAAACTACTTAACTTTAGAAGTTCTGCTGCATCTTGTTAAGACTGGTTTTATTTTTTACGTAATCCTGCATCTCTCTAGGAAAAGAATATTCAAGTTGCAATTATCGAGCTATCGATGGTTAACTTTGAGCGAGCAAAGTTTAAGTGATTAAGTTTGTTTGTGTGAGACTTAGTTGGGTTTCAATTTATTTTAAAAACATTGTAATTCAATGATGCAAAATGTCATTTATGTATATGCGCTGGTTTTCTATTGAAAAATTCCTGAAATTTAGTACTGAATAATTTGATAGTAACTATTTTTATTCAAAAAGGAATCAATTTACAATAATCATAAAAATGAAATAATTCCACTATTTATCAGCTCAATTCATAACTATACGACCCTCGTACATTTGTGTAATGTTATTACTACCGTGTACATAAAAAAAAAAAACCAACCGATGTCATCTTGACCACAATAAAATACAAATACTTCTTAAATAGTTATTTAGTATGCAATGTTGCAAAGTTGTTTATCGGCGCAAGTGCTTGTATTGAAACCTAAATGTAGCGAGGGTTTCGAAAGTACAAGAAACATATAATTTTGCTGTGGAGCGAAAGACACAACTATTCGTAACTTTACTACTGCGAGGAATCTTATCTGAAGATTTAAGATTTCGAAAGACGAACAAAATCTTTTCGAGGTTGTGAGGTGAATAAAATATTTGTTAACAACTACATAAGTTAAAAATATATTGAGATGCAAAAAAAAAACTAAAATTTTAAAATTTTAATTTTTTTTATGAGTAATTAGTACAACAACGTTTCCTAAAATAACCAAGACTATTTTAACAAGACTAAAATAACACTACTAAACAAAACAAGAGAACAGTTTGTCAGCAATTTTGAAGGAAAGCCTTTTCGGTCGCATAATTTTTTTTATCATAATGTAGTTTGGCATAACAGTTTCAGCATAAAGTTTTTTTGCATAAATTGAGATAAGCAGAATATTACACGCATATACACGCAGAATGGTTTCATTGCCATAAGTTTCGCTTACTCTAATTTTCTTTATCATAATTTTATACAGCATAAATGTAAAGGACTGTTATACGTCTAAAGATAAATTATCATGAAATACAAAACGCATAATGGAAGTATCAATAACCTCTAAAGTCATAAATGTAAAGTAATAAAATAATTTTTGGTCACTAATTTATCAAGTACAGATCATATGTACCTACTTTATGTTGAGTCTTGAAAGTAACAATAAATAATATCAGGTGCAACGTCGAGCGCAGCGAGGAGGAGCAGGTTAGAGTATCATCTCATAATGCCAACTTCGCAAAATGCCAACCGCTCGCAAAATGACAACTTCTCAGAATGCCAACTTCTCAGAAAGCTAATTACTCACAATGCCAACTTTGCATAATGCCAAAATCTCACAATGACAACTTCTGAAGGGACAGACGTGATGTTTGTTTAACCAAATTGAACCAAAGGCGCTTTTCGCCTAGATCGCTACAATAATGCAGAACCGAATTGGCCAACTCCGAAACCAAACGGTACTTTTCTGTCCCACCCTAGAGTGTTTTTATAAACCTAGAGGTGCGGAGGGAGGGCAGCCCCCGCCTGCTATAACGAAGCGTAGACACCGTGTAAGCCGAAGCTGCGAAGGCGCGCACGAGCGCCTGCGCTTTGTAACGTAAGGGCGAAAGGGGCTGCACATCCCGTAACGCCTGAGACATGATATGTCTATCAGTAATTTTGTAAACGGGTTATTAATTTTATAGTCCATTTATTTTTGGCAAATAATGGTTTTCTATATGTATGACTTGTAAACTTTTTGCCATAGTGTGAGATGCCAATAAATGTTATGATTAGTAATTGTTATTGTAAAACCATTTATGCATGAACATTTTATGCTAATATATTATTATTATAGATGGAGTAATGGGGAAATAAAGTATGCTTTATGATTTATTCTGTATGCACGTTATGCGAAACAAACAGCATGCCAAAAAACGTTATGCGGCCTTATAATATGCCAATTAAATTTATGCATCCCAATACGGATCCACTTTGAAGACGTAATTCCTGTTACCACTACCCTGAATAACCTATTACAGATCCTTTGTCGTTGCAACAAAACGAACCGTTTACTCAATTTTAGTTTTTGAAGGTATTTACTGAGGAAACAGCAACGCTTTACTGATGATATACTCGGGAATAAAGGTGATACACCTGCGTCTGAGAATACTTAATTTCTGAACGTAGAAAATAGTCGTAGTTTTTCATTTTTAAAAGAGGTTGTAAAGTTGAGGTCTGATTTGTTATGCAAGTCGTCGTAAGGGCAAAGGAATATTTTTTATTTATAAGTGCAATTTATGTTTATTTTAGTTTTATATTCCATGTGAAGTTTTGTGACGGAATCAAGTTCATTTTTAATATGTTAGCTTAACACTACAGTACACGCGCCCTATTTTATTACAAGAATGCTCGCATGCTGTACCATAGTAGAAAAAGTAATTATTATTTTGGATATAACTAAAATTTCTTTTAGAAATAAGCTGTGCCTTTGTACATTATCTTTCACTTATTTTTAGTTTATTTTTTATATTTTCTAATGTGTGTACATAAATTGTTAAATAAATTAATAAATAAAAGGTTTATAAAAATAAAAAAAAATTAAGATATGTTTTATCTTTATTATGAAATGTAATTCAAAGAAAAATCAACAAAATTAACAGTCACTTTACAAATTAGTAATATTATAAGAACTCTTATGAACTAAACCTTGGATAGATTGAGATCAACTTCGATAAAATAATAAAAAAATAATATTCTGACTTCTAATTGTCTTCTTCTTCACATTGAAGATATAACACAGCTTGGTGACAGGGCATATCCACCTGGCACATCGCTTACACCAATTTTTTGTGAAGCGATTTCGGGCTCGAGAGCACATGAAACATTTGCCAATTCTTACTCTCTTGTTTGAGTGATCATGAGATATCTCATCAGACACCCCCAAAAGGCTTTCTATTTTTATTTTTAATTCCCGAGGAAGATAGTAAGTGCCAAACGTCGCATCATGAGGGGTTTAGCCAGTTCAAATAACAAGTCAAGTAGGAAATTTCGTCGTACTACAGTTTGCTGGCCTTTATTAAGTTGATAGATGATCAAAGCATTTATAACCGCTATATTCAAATAATTTCGGACCAGGAGGTCGAAATCTAATATTTTGCAATCTTACTCTTGTTTCTGGTGGACATTATTTACTCCATAATGTTCCATTCTTGGACTCGTAAACATTTTGACTTGTACGGCTTGATGAGAGTACAGAGTGAGGAACGTGTTCGTCTGATGAAACCGCAACATCTTCGCGTTCGAGGTCAAACATCTCTTACTGTGTAGGTATCGACTTCTCCGTCATCCGAGTCACTCTGGATAAGTTCGTCGTCATTTGTCTCTTCCTCTAACTAGCACAAAATCCGGCCATCCATATCCGGCTTCATTTTTCATAAGAGATCGCTTAAACCGTAATTAGAATAAATTATATCCATAACAAGACAAACTATAAATTATAAATTGCTTATTTCTAAGTCAAAGTTTTATAAATTTCAAAATCGTACTGAGAAGAATAAAAAGAATAGCGATTACCTTATTGTTTACCTTAATTCACGTTTGTTACACCGATGCTCGCATGTACTACTATGGTCGAATGTCGATTTTGACGGGAATTTGTGCAATCGTGCGCCCATTCAGTCACTTGGCCTAGCACTGACCCGTTGCGTTATATTGATTTTGAGGCTTATCTAAGGGCGCGGGGGAAAACACCTAATTTTAAGGAATGGCGCGAAAAAATTTGAGAGTGCTCTACCATGGTAGAACGAGCTTTCTCTGTAGTGTTCAGAAAGTTTTCTTTGTTTGAGAAACACTTATTTCTTTAAGTTAAAGCATTACATCTGTTTAAATTTCTCCGAACCTATAACGCCTATTCTAGAAAAGTTTTAGTTACGAATAAAGTATAATAGCATGAACTAAGTTAACAGTAGCTTGTACTCATCAATCAAAACATAACAAAAAATAATATTTCCAGAAAAGTTAATATGATCATATAAATGTAACCAAGATTGAAATTGTACAGTTTTAGCGTCTTTTTTGTAAGTTGAAATATAACCATATTGAGTTCTTAACCATCAGTCAACCAGTTATGCTAATCATAATGTCAATGTCAATGATCGTAAACTAATGAAAAGTATCTACCATCCTTTCCTAAAAGTTGGGTATTTTTATAAAACCTATCCTGTATTACATGCTGTGCTTGCTAATCTGAGAGCGCTTAAGGACTAACGTTGCTCTTTAGCCATATTTAGATGTAAGAGACCGACGTCCAGCAAAGACACGTCTCCATCTTGAGCAATACATATTACGTTGTAATGTTTTGTTTTCTATCCTTTTTTCAGCGGTATAGCCTCTGTGTAATAGCGGTAGAAGTTTTGCATGCTTATCATTTCTAATCGTCTTTTCTAAAAGTTTTTTCTTATGAACGGACGTTATATAGCTGAGTACAAATTGATATATCTTATAAGTTATAAGTAGTATTTAAGTTTCACAAAAATTTCTGTTTTTGTTGTTTTGAGTTTGACGTCTTGATATTTATAAGGACAACCCTTATTTTTTTTTTTGGTTTAACTTTCATTGTATAAAATTTATATTAATAAAATTTATATTATTCATTAAATTGGAAAATATTTAAAACAAATTCACTAACAGCTAATATTATATCAGATATAGTATTAGCGTTTTATTATCTAAATTAAATTTAGAAACTATTGTTCTCATTTAAACAAATTTGAGAGATATGTTTGAATTTACCCTTTTGATGAACTGTTTTAACTTCAAAAAATGCTAAGAAGTGACACTAAACGCGGTAAACTTATATACTTTTGAATACTACACGTTTTCCATGTGCCTATATGCATGTATATCTTGTTTCATATTTTGATGGAATCTGTAAACATATTTTTGTTGCTAGCTTCCTATATACCTAAATAGTGCTGCATATCGAAAATGGTTTTAAATGCATTAAATATTAGTTGCAGGCATTAAATACTTTTTGAAGTACCCAGAGTCAACAAATCAGCAATATTTTTTTCACTTTATTGATCAGCTCTTTGTTAAAAGCGATCTCAAGTTCCAAGATTCAAAAATGTACTATTTAATTCTATATAACCTTTAAAAGAGAAGAAAATAAGTACAAGTAATAAAAAAAACAAGCACACAAAGTTCTTGCTTTGAATCCGCGAATTGCATCGTGGATCTAATACAAAAAAGATAAGAATTACACAAATCATTTTAATTTGACTTAAAATCTGCGATGTTGAATTTATACAACTTGTATTAAAATATATGAAAATCCTCGTCGCTACTTAAATAGATAGATAATATATAAAAATTGTGCATTAACTCGCACTTAAAATATTCAAAAAATATTTTTTCTCATTGTTAGACCAAGGAAGAAAAATATAAAGATTCATGATCGCCATCAATCTTCTTAATAAGTTTATTCTAAGAACTCTGTAAACAAATTGCTATAATCAACTCAAATAGTCTAAAGAACAATGACTAACTTTCTTAACCCTTTCAATGACCGAATTCACCTTCCCAGTGCATTCTTTCGTCAATAATTTATCAAATAGGACCAACCGTTTGCTGACAAAGGCTTAAATAAATGAAGTTCCAACGATTGAACAAAGCCCTTCAAATTATTTTCCACTTTAAGATCTTACAGCGCTGTTTTTCGGTCGGTGGATAATAGTAATAACAATCTAAGGGTCTGATTTAGAGGGTTTATTTTTGGGCTTAAACTATTGGTTTAATTAGTGAAAATTTAATGCTTTGAATGATTATAAGGCAGCAATGATTGTGCCTAATGAAATAAATTACACTATTAGGAAGTTATTTAATAATTTAATGAAAATAACACAAAATATTGATTTTATAGGTGATTCGTGCAAAAACGATTGACTATTATACCCTTTTCCTTTAAAAAATATATAAATAGTTATGTTGTCTGTTGTCTTCAAAGTTAAAATGTTATACTCATAACATAAACTATTTTTATGAAAACAATATTACCCAAGGGAATTGCAGTTCTTGTTTTTTCCAGCACCTGCTACAAAAAAGCGGCTATTTTCGCAATCGAGCTTGGGGCTTTATCTTTACTCACTCTCCTTGAATCGAATTCTTGATTTCTATCAGTCCTTATGTCAGATTTCTTTTTCAGTTTAATAGTGACATAAGCAAGTAAAATTATGCAAACATTATGTGGACCTTAATATTAAACCATCAACTAGAATACCTTAAATGATTAATAGATAGAGACAAGCAAGACCGATTTGAAAATGCAGTAACGCAAACAAACCTTATTTAGAACTACTGTTGAAGAGAGAAAGTCACTAAGTACCTATTTATTAACATGCAATGTGCAAGATAGATGCAGAATTATATGTTTAGCACCACTTCTTCTTGATGAACATAAAGTGAAGTTTCGGGAACTTTTGTGTTGTCCCTATGATTACTTTTTTGGAATGTCGATTGTTATATAAAACACATTGTAAGACTAGAACTCACCCATCATCACATGCTACGTATTAAGCAAGCTTTTTGGCTATTATTTTCTAAACAAAAAGATTTTTCCTATAGCATTCAACTTTTCTTTATTTTTCTTAGGTTGATTTATAAAACTTTTTTTGTGTCATGATTATGACACAAAACAATACCAGGAAGATGTTTGACTTCTACCTTAAAAGAAAGTGTCTTTCTACCATCTATTAAACTTAGAAAGTAGATAATCTTTATACAATTTATTTTATTCAATACGTTTATAAAGCCCAAGGTAAATTATTTAATAACCAATATTGCATTGTTACTTTTCATTTTATGCTAAATTCAAGCCAAATTATTGATTGTAATTACACAATAATTACAAAAGACCGTACTGATCTTAATTTTTGAAAATGTATAAAAAACTGTACGCGTTTCAAAGTTATAAATCCTGGATTAGCATGTAACATCTCGTGAGTAAGGTGGCAGGCAAATTTTTTTTTGGGTGTATGGGACACCCAAAAAAAAATCAAGTTTGAACCAAGTCGCAAGCAAGAATACAATGTCGAGCGACTGATACAATAATAGAACCTCCGGTATTTTCCACTTCTTATTATATGAAAGGCTGATCCAGGGTTGCATGAATGAGTAGATTTTTCCCGGATTATGTGACCGTTGGGGCAAGTCTTAAGTTTTCAAGGACTGGCGGAAAACAATAGAGCGTGAATAGAAACGTGAAACTATTTTAATAGTTTTTTGTCGTTGGCCAGAAAATACTACTGCTGAATTATTATAAGTTTGCATGTAGACATACGGCGGTACTCAGAGACGCGCTCCTAATTATAAATTTTTTGCTAATAAACTAATCTTAAGTATAGATTCGCTAAACGTAATTTATACTAAGGAGTGCCTTAAATAACTTTTAAACGAGTGCGGCTGATAATTTGTTACCCAGCAAAAGCGTGAATAGAGCTATCTCAGCATTATTTATGCTAATTGGTCAAATAAAAAGCGACTGTTTTCTAATATATAGTGACGCAAATCTGGCATATGACAATCGACAAGATTGGTGTCACACGTTTTCAGAATTAGTATAATGATAACTGTGATTAGCTTGCTTAGATTATTTCCTTGTCGTAGCTAAAAACTCAAATAAAAAGCGTCCTTCTTTTCTACTAATTCGTGTACACATTTTAAAAACATGTGACACTAATCTTGTCAAAATGAGAGACATTTTTTTACTGGAATTTCATCACTATGTAGTATAAAACAAAGACATTTTTATTTGACCATTAAGCTGAGATAAGTATGGGGTAAGTATAAGAACGTACCATAGATCTCAAAGCCGAAGTTTGCTGTATATATTTAGCCTAGGAGTTGATTGTTTAATGCTTAGAAATCTTTTATCAGTAGGATAATTTTTAGAACTTGACATAATTTCTAAGGAAAGTCTTGTCCAGTGTCAAAACTATACTACCGATAAAAGTCCGTCAGCCTCGACTATTATACCCTGTATATTATTGTGAAAATATTTTAATAGTGAATTAAAATATTTTCACAAGCTTTCCTAAAATACTAAAGCCAGATTTTATCAAACTTCAAAATCACCTGGAATAATGTTGTACTGAGTAAAATAATAAACAGTTAAATAATAAAAACATTTCATCAAATAGGCCTTGGTACACCAAAGAAGATAAGTTGTCATCTAGAATGCGCGTAATGAATGACAACGTAATCTGGAACAACAGACCAATTTTACGTCTCATTATTTACGTCAATTTTGTGCCAAAATCAACAAGTGACAAACAACAAACAGTTGATTGACAGACACCATGAAACACCATGAATAACTCCGTAATACTACCAAAATTGGTGGTGTAGGTATTTTACCGAACATAGCGTTTTTATTTCTAGAATAACACTTGATAAAATAGAAAATGTGTTCAATACTTGGATAATATTGACTTATCTTTGAATTTCCTCTTATTCTAGCGTGATGACATCCGGCCTTAAAGATACATAATAATTTGGCTTTACAATCTCTGAGTATAGATGAAAAATATTAGTTTTTGTACATGATAAGCAGTTAACTAAAACGAAAAATATTATATTCCCTTAATAATTATAAAAATAATTTGAACAGTGTAAAAGTCAACCAATTCTCATTAAATTTTCCATAAACAAAAATTGATTAAATAGGGCACGAGATATTGATGCAAATATTAAATAAAGACCAGTTTAGCGTGACAGTTGCATAATATTTATTTTCGAATACAATACCATTACATACAGTTCACTGCGCTCGTTCACTGAAGTGTGACACATCTAAGAAACACGACAATGGCCCGAGTGCATATGTAATGTAAAGTATACAGAGGCGGGATATTTGAAATAACATATATACAATAAAGAAATATTTTCTTGTTTGGCAAAAACGGGTTATCTGTGTGAGCCTAAAGAATTCTTGCAAAATTGTCTGTCTGTCTGTTTGATTATGATGAAATACTCGGATAATTGGATAGCTGAATTATCTAGAGGACACAGTATATTTTTTTTAAAAACAAGTTAAATAAAATAAATGTAATAAAAACGGGTATAAAACTGCAAAAGCTCATACAAATACAATTCATTATTATAAACTTTATATAGTTAAATGGCTAATGCTTAGTTACACCAGAGAAAAGGCATGACCTTTCCGTGGCGGGGGGGCTCAGTAACCCGTTGAAATCCAGCAATGGGCGAAGCCAAAACATTCCTCCGGTTGGGGTGCGCTGCGTCTGTCCCGTATCGGGCGGCAGTCATGCCTCGTCGGTGCCCTGTGTCTGACCCATAGTGGGTGGCAGGGTGCCCTTTGGTAGTTGCCGTGGTCTGCGTCTGTCCCGTATCGGGCGGCAGACCCATAGTGGGTGGCAAGGTGCCTTTTGGTGGCTGGGGCGCGTTGCGTCTGTCCCCTATCGGGCGGCAATTGCACCACGTCGGTTCCCTGCGACTGACCCCGAAAGGGCAGCAGAGATACCTCGCTGGGGGGGGGGGGGTGCACTGCGTCTGTCCAGTAGCCGGAGGCAGTGACACCTGACAGAGGAGCCCAACCCCTGAAAAAATGGGCCGACGATGTGGAGTCATCGGTGCACCATGATGGAACAAAGTGATTGTCAATGTGGTCCCCAGGTAGGTACATCGGCTGAGGCCGGGAAATCCCACTCCTCCAGCTCAGTGGAGGGCCGCCTCTCGTACTCTGGGGGGGGCAACAACCGCTTCGTGGGCCAGCAGAACACTGGCCCTCGTAAACACGACATGGCTAACGAAACACGGAAACCTGATAACGCCAACTGTGAACCCGGTCGTAAAATAGTTTCAAAGAATGAGGACGCTCATGCTGAAGAGCTTAGGTCTAGTTTAGCAATGAGCGTCGGGGAGCGAGGGTGGCTCTGGCAGCGGAAACGCAGCCGTTCCGCCAGGGGAGCTACGTCCGACGAGTACAACAGCTCCGGTTCGGAGCCTGTAAAGGCTGTAAAGGCTCCGAAGGTAACCACCGCGCGTCGAGGCAGAGGCCTACCTGGCCTACCGCCTACCACTGGGCAGTATGTCGGCCTCACCAAAGCCTAGGCGGAATTGGTGGCTAATAAACAGGCAAACAGGTGGAGGAGGCGGCTCGCAAAATCCGCACGGCTAGAGCCAAACCGCGCTCGCCGAATGTTACGAGTGCTGCAATAGAAGAGACCTCGGCGGTGGGCCTTCAGGCTCGAGTAATGAGCTCCATTGCGGCTGGCCAATGACCACTTTAAGGCGGAAAATGACCAGCTGCAAACAGAGTTGGCGGAGCTACGCCGCGAGTTGACTGCATAACGGGTCAATCTCGGGGGGTCATGCTCAACGGCGACCCCGTCATCCAACAAGGCGCAGGAGCTGGAGCGGAGCATCTTGCTCAGTGTGGGCAAGATGCTCGACGCTCGGTTCGAGGGCTTGCAGCAGAGGCTACTACTTGTACCATGCCTCCGCCCACCGCTAGCTGCCGACAAGGCCAAAGCTGCCCCTAGCCTAAGCCTATGGTAGCAGCGGTGCTGAAGTCCCAGGACAGGCCTGGCCCTTGTCCCACCCTGAAATCCCAAAAGGGAAAGAAGGGAGCAGAACCAAGAAGAAGAAGCCACGCGCTCCCCGGTCCTTGGTTGTAGTCCTAAAACTGCAGCCGCAGGCGGTTCAAAAGGGCGTCACCTACGCCACAACTCTTGCCGAGGCCAAAAAAAAGATTGATCTTCGAAGCCTCCTCTGGCGCGCCGTGTTCAGGACTGGGGTGTGGTGGATATGGCGGTGTTTTGTGATCACCGATACATGCAGTTCGATTTCGCAGCCGTATCCCCGTCAGATCCAGCCGGTGCCTGCTTGACGACGGCCCGAGGTGGCAAATGTGGTACCTCGACAGGGACATCGTGAAGGAAGCTGCAATCGTGCAATCCTGGGTGTCCGCGTCTGTGGGCCCCGTGATGGTGGAGGACGAGGCGGAATGAATACGGGGCGCGTTGTCGCAGGTTTGCAACGCGTCAATGCTCCGTGCCAGTCGACCCCCGAATTCCCAAGTGTACTGGTGGTCCGCCGAGCTCCGGTTTCCGTGGACGAGGGACCTTCCCAGTCCCCCCATGATACCTTTGGTTGCCGCGGAGCCCGGCCCGGATGTGGTGCCGTCAGTGATCCCAGAAGAGCTGGGAGATTCGGTGTTGCGGCTGTGAGCCAAAAACACCGCCCCCGGTACCGACGGCATACCCGGCCGGATGTTGGTCTTGGCCATGAATGCCCTCGAGCCTCGCATGAGGAGACTCTTCGACGCCTGTCTGGCCCTGGGCCAGTTTCCACAGCGGTGGAAGACAGGCCGTCTCGTTCTCCTCAGAAAGATAGGGCGTCCGGCGGAATCCCCATCTGCGTACCGCCCGATAGTGATGCTCGACGAGGTTGCCAAACTCTTTGAGAGAGTTGTGCCCGCCTGGATCGTCGAGCACCTAGACGATGTCGGACCGGATCTGGAAGACTGCCCATTTGGATTCCGCAGTGGTAGGTCTTACGTTGATGCGATTCAGTGGATGAAGTCCTTGGCGCAGGACGCGATCGCCCGGGGTGAGGTTGTGTTGGCGGCTCCCCTGGAGCTGCATCACGGAGGGGCTCCGATACCACGGAGTTCCTCCGTACCTACGCCGGGTCATCTGAGACTCCTCTGGAACATCGGCTACGACTGGATGCTGCGAGAAGCCACAGTGCCAGGTGTCGGCGTAGTCTGCTACGCGGACGACACCTTGGTCACTGCCCGAAGCAAATGCCACAGGGATGCTTCCTTGTGCGCCACCGCCGGCGCGGCATTCGTGGTGGGCCGCATACGGGGATTGGGTTTGCGGGTGGCGCTCGAAAAGTCCGAGGCCATGGTTTTCCATGGCCCGCGGAACGCGCCGCCCTGGGGTGCCCATATCGTCGTATCCGGAGTCCGCATTGACGTGAGGCCGTCGATACGCTATCTGGGACTCGTCCTGGATAGCCGGTGGAGCTGCTGAGAGCGGCTACAGTCCTGGGAAGGCTGCTGCCCAATCTCGGCGGACATGAACATTTTTTTTATTTTCATGCATCATAACGTGATTTAAGATACATATTTCCATACCTATGATGTTCGTTATTTAAAACCAAACTGCATACTTATCTAAAAAAATAACCAAAACCCATATTACTTTTCTACTTTTACTTGCTTTCATAACCAATAATAATAGGTCTTTACCTATGAAACTGCCGTTTTGCTGTACTGGCCATTTCAAATGAAAATATATTTTTTTTTGACTGATAATTCTAATTTCAAATTAATTTTATTTGACAAACATGGAATTCTTTTTCTAAAATCGTCATTTGTTTAATAGTTAGTGTTTTGTTTTCAACGCATTCGAACATTTTTCGTCATCATGGATAAGTTAAAATTCGAGTAATTATGGAGTATGAGTACCGTCGTGGCAGCAAAGCGGCACAAGCGGCACGCAACATCAACGACGTTTACGGAGCGAACACTACAAACGAACGCACCACCCGTTATTGGTTTACCCGCTTCCGTTCTGGAAATTTTGACCTGAAAAATGAACCCCGTGGTCGTCCGAAAACTTTGGTCGACAATGACAAATTAAAGGCAATTGTGGAAGCTGATGAAACTCAATCCACGGCTGAATTAGCAGCAGCTTTCGACGTTAGCATCAAAACAATATTGGTCCATTTGCGTCAAATTGGCAAGGTAAAAAAGCTTGACAAATGGGTACCCCACGAACTCAATGACCGCCAGCGCGAAGTACGCGTGGAGACTTGCCTTGAACTGCTCAGCAGGCATACAAATGAAGGAATTCTGAACCGCATTGTTACTTGTGACGAGAAATGGATCCTGTTTGACAATCGTAAGCGCTCAGCAAGTTGGTTGGATCCTGGTTCAGCACCCAAACAATGCCCTAAACGAAAACTTACCCCTAGAAAAGTGATGGTCACTGTTTGGTGGTCTAACGCGGGTGTAATTCATCACAGCTTCTTGCCAAACGGGACAAGCATTACTGCAGATGTGTACTGTGAAGAACTGAACACAATGATGGAGAAGCTCGCACGTCTCCAACCAGCTTTGGTCAATCGTTCGGCTCCACTGCTCCTGCACGACAACGCGCGACCTCATACTGCACAGCAGACGGTCTCCAAGCTACAAGAGTTGGGGTTGGAAGTTCTCCGTCATCCGCCGTACTCACCAGACCTTGCGCCTACAGACTTCTACTTTTTCCAGAATTTGGATAACTTCTTGGCGGGAAAAAAATTCAATACCCGAGAGGCAGTACAAAATGCCTTTGAAGAATTTGTTGCCTCCCGTCTTGCTGATTTCTTCAAGAAAGGCATCAATAAGCTACCAATGCGTTGGCAAAAATGTATTGATTGCATGGGTGATTATTTTGATTAATAGAAATAAAAAATATATAAAAAAATTACGCTTCATTTATTTCGTGAAAAACGGCAATTTCATAGGTAAAGACCTAATATTACCATGCTTACGAACAAAATGCTTCATTGTTCAGGTTTTGTTTCCCTCGAACAATACAGGGTGGACGCGTATTGATTGCTAGTTGGCAGTTGGCCCCTCCACCGAGCCTTCAAAAGGTGCCATTGTCTCATAAAAGGTGCTTTGCTTATTGTTTTAGGTGGAAAGCGTTGTTTTATATAATAACTTTGTAAGTTTTTGCTGCAAGTCTTCGCGTGATGAGTAATTTTTAATTTTTAACTCTGCTCTTCACACTTTAGAGTGCGTTGAAAATGATTTTGAGAGGAAAATATTGTAGAAAGCTATTAAAGTAAGTTTTGGTTCAATAAGGACAAAACAATCTGCATGTGTTTTTAAAAATAATACACCCTATACATTTAGTCCCTACAGAGCAATATAAAATATAATGTATTAATAGATTTTTTTAATTAATGCAATATATAAATACATAAATAATTACAACAACAAAAAACATCTTGTTACCTACTTATTTCGATTGATCCTATATAGTTAAAATCAGGCTTTAGCAAAGTATCACAGGGTGTCATTTTCAGCGGCAGGCGGCTTTTGTCGCGATACTTCGGGCATCTTATTGTTTTATATATAAAAAAGCTTTTAGATGTACCGTGCCGTAACGCATGGCTGTTATAGACTAGACATACGTAGGAATTTAAAAAGATATGATTACTCGTTGCTAAAAGTATCTTTAACAAAAACTTGAGACTCCTGTGCGACCTTCACATATACATAATTTTGCTGTTAACTAGTTATTCGCAAGTGAAGCGGAATATTGTTAAGCTATTTAAAAGATATTTTATTGTGGCTGGATAATTATTTATTCAAAAATACAAAGGTAGTATTCGCTAAGAATTGAAACGTTTAACATCGGCCAATCACTAAACCGTGGGATAAAGTTGTTACTCCACAATAAATACGAGAAGTATTTAATTGCCAAACAATATAGCAAACTTATTACGCGTTTGGCTACAAAACAGACATAATTAAAAAGTCCAACGGACGTTTTATTTAGTTCATAATATAATAAAAACTGAAAAAAAATTTTAACTACGTCGAGTTTTAAATTTTGTTTTGCTTAGTGAAAGTAGAACTTTACCTGAATCAATAATGATGACTTCTAGTCCATTTAATTTTATGCAAATGGAGGTTTTAGTTAAGTATATCTAAATAAGCGTAAAGCGCTACTACCAAGCTTAATGCATTACACATTTCAAATTTTGATATTCTTGGTCCTATACCAGTAAAGTTCGTATTTTATACATTTTATTTAAAATATATCTGTTAATCAATCCGACTTATCACAAAGTCACTTTATTTTCCATCTACCTTTATGCATATATCCATCGTTATATCTAACATAACCCATTAGATATGAAATAGGGTAGCATCGGTAATGCACACCCAGGATCCGACGGCCTTCAATTTGGAAGCAAAGGGTTAGGCCTAGATTTATTTATAGACCGCTCATCGGAAGGTTTACCCCTTTACGTAAACTGTTTACGGTAACATTTAGTTTGCGTAACCTTATTTTTGTGTACACGATCAGAAAACGCAATCATAAAACCCTTTTCTTTTAAAGCAAGAGACGCGTGGAACTTTCTTACGTGTTTTCTATATTTTTATTGAACTACATCTGATGGTCAAAATGTGTGCTGAAATAGATGTAACCAGTACAGTGCTTACTTTTTGTTTAACAAGAGGTTTCCCGCAGTTCCATTCGCGTGAATCCTAATAGTACTGGATTTTACGAAGCCCAAGCCTGCGGATTATATAGCTTCCTAATTTTGAAGAAGATTTAAAATCACCTTGTTGCATTCAGAGTTTATCGATTACAAATAAACAAGTTGACACATAAATAAAAGTTTTATTTTAAAGTTATTTATATTGTGTTCAATATAGTGTACAGAATATAAATAATTTTACTATACAATATAGTATATACTATATAATATGTACAGAATTGGTAGACTGGTAGAGAATGCCGAATGGCATTAAGTCTGCCATTTGTACACTAATTTTATATCATTTTAAATCAATATGGTATAGAGATATAAATTATAGACGTACAGAAATGTTTATAAAAAAGCCAACACAATTCTATTTATTGCAATTCTATTGATTCTATTAATTCTATTTTATTTATGTTGTTTCGGAATTACCTCGTGAACAATAAATAATCACAAAGAATAACAATATATAAATAACAAAAAATAATCTTATTCCGTTCTTGCCCGTTGTAGAATTATCATAATGGACTGTAATAATCTAAAAAAAAAACCTCTACGCGTGTGAATGTTATACTTATTGAAGATTATCTTCTTGTCATATTGAATGTTAAATCTCATTTTATGGTTATCGCGCTCACGAGGGTCAAACTGAAATTCTTAGAACTGGCCACTTGTAAACAATATAATAAAAAAATTATATTAAAGTTTACAATGGAACTCTTTGTCAATATTATTAAGTATGTATTTCATTCATTTGTCATTTGTTTTACGATTAAGCGGCAAATTAAACATTGGCTGTGACACGTCAGCATGGATTTAACGCGAGAAAATTTTTGTGCAATGATTTTTTTTTACTTCCGGTGTCATTTAGGCCCAACAAAAAATGTGAAATTGGCATTTCACGATAAAGCCCCATCTCGTGCGACTGTTTTAATGAGTTTAAATGAGGTCGCACTAATCTCACCCATGATCTGCATGAGGGACGGCCTTCTACGGTGACGACTGAAGATAACGTCTGTGTTGTGCAGCATATGGTAGATACTGACAAAAGAGTGACCTGACAGCAGATTCGGACAAGCTTAGACATAGGTGTGAGTCAAGTGCACAAAATCCTCCATGAACATTTAGCGGTCAAGAAGCTTTGTGCCCGGTGGATAACTCATCATTTGACCAAGGACCAAAAACTGCAACGTGTTGATTGTTGCCGTGAAATGGTTGAAAGATTTAACGGAGGTGACTCAAATGTTGTTTTCGACATACTTACGGGTGACGAAAGCTGGATTTACTATTATAATCCCGAAGCCAAAAGACAGTCTGCTCAGTAGGTGTTTCCTTCCGAGGAGTTGCCAACTAAAGTGAAGAGAGGTCGAAAGTAAAAAGATGGTTGCGTCGTTCTTTGGAAGAGCAGGTCATTTCGCGACAATTGTTCTAGAGGATCGAAAAACCATTTCTGCGGAGTAGAATACTAACAATTGTTTGCGACTTGTGTTGGAAAAAGTTCTGGTGAAACGACCTCGCTGTAGGATCCTTCTTCACCTCGACAAAAACAAACAAAGCAGACACAGGCAAAAACAGACAAAAGCCTCGTCGCACACCGCCAGGTAAACAATCGACTATTTGGTAACGTCAAACTTGGAATTACTAGGTCGCCCGCCGTATAGCCCCGACCTCACGCCTTGCGATTTTTATGTATTCCTGAAAATAAAAGAAAAGCTTCGAGGAAAACCTTTTATGGACGCCGTGGAAGCTGTGGCTGCGTTTCAAAAGGTCGTTGAAGAGACCCCTAAGGACGAGTGGGCAAAGTGCTTTTCTCAGTGGTTTCATCGGATGCAGCAATGTATTGACGTGAATGGACACTATTTTGAAAAGATATAATAAAACTAATCACTAGCTAGTTTAATGAGTTTTTGATTATCTAAGAACTTTCAGTTTGACCCTCGTAAAACATAACCTAATTTTAATGTCAAAACTGACATGCAAGGTGGTGTGTTACTCGTGGATAAAACAGCCAAATAATAATAGAAGTATCAATTAATTATCCTTCAGGTATATATCCTTTGAAACTAATTTTTTATATTCTGAAGTAGTTATTATGTTTTGTGTATTAAGTGAGAAACTGTAATAACCATGCAATGTAAGTTATGATTTCGGAATACTTAATTTATATTTTTCCAAATCAATGACTATTAGTCACGCTTTATTACTGATTGAAATTTCATTACTTATGCAATTTTCATGTTTATAATACCTTACCTTGTTTAATTTTATATTTAAAAATATCTACAGCAGTATAAATATTTTATCTTTTAATCACTTTGACAATTCGGTTTGTAAAGTAGATGCGGTAGTATGCGGTATATTTTTTTTCTGAGAGAATGAGATATTTTCGGAAAGCATTTGAATTCTAATTTCAGTGCGGTAAATAATTTTTGATAAATTTTAAAAGGAGTTCGTATAACGTTACGGAGTAACGTTTAATATAGCATAACAATAATGGATGCCTTATTGGCCAACCTTAATTTAAAAAAAAGAAATAAGCTACTTTATTATATTTCCTGGAATTAACAGTATTACTAATTTTCTATATTGTATGGATTTTTGATGAGAGATGTTATTGCAAACAGTTTAACCAAAAATAAGGTAGAAAATGATGCTAGCTTATGACGTCACATCGATATTGAATTTAAGCCCAATTACTTAAAGCATTTTCGTGAAAATAAGCGTATCGCTCTCTTTTGCGAGCTGTTACTAACAAAATATATTATAAAAAAAGTGAAATCTCAAAGTGGTTTTTGAATCAGAATCTGAATTTTTTTCTTTAGATAACGTCAATCATCTTCATTTTATTGACCAGGCAACAACTTTGAGCTAACTATTTAGTTTCTCATAAAAAAATATTTGCATAAGGATAATAACGATAAACTTGTAAGTGAGACTTGATAAAAAGCAAATACATATCATGGCGTGTTTCTTTTATAACTCTATTGCAAGAAATTTAATGACTTACTTTTAGCTGAAATTAAAACTTCAGATTTTTTCCTTTAACAGTTAAAGCCTCTTAGTCTGATAGAAACTTACAGTGATAGAATGATATTTAAACGCTCAAGTACATAAGAATATTTGCTTAATACTTTATTAATACTAATTTATGAATCACTAACCTGTATAAAAACGCATCTAAATGCTTAGTTTGTCTAATTACATTGTTTCATTCCCGTATCTTACTACCTTTATACCTTATATATATATACGAAATGTAATGTCAAACGAGTTTACGTAAATACCATATTAACCAATAGATTTGCATAAACGACACCTACACGCCTCTCACACGATAGATCTATTGTTCCCTCTGAAACAAATATCTTTACAGATGAAATAAGGCCGGTATCGCACGATGCGGCGTCCCCGGAACATCGCTGTCACCGGACGGCGGCCGCCATCCGTCTGCCAGCAGCCTTATCTATCATCAAGCCACTGGTTAGTTGCTTACTTGCTTATGTTTTCGCAAGATTTTGCAGAACGTTTTAATATATTCGGTATAACCTAATGTATGTTATTTAAATATCGAAGGCCTTTTTTTCTTCTTACTTTGTCGATGGAGCAGAAGAGTTTTCTTAGATCAGAACTCAGCAACGGTCAGTAAATAAACCAAATCAGTTACATAGGCCACATCGGGCTTGTAATCTAGACTAAAAATTCATTAAAACTTTATCTCTTTTTGAGAAATAGTAGGTAGTTGGCCTGATGTATTGTACAGCATATAGGTAATTTTTATTTTACAATATCCAACCAATACGAATTTGTGGGGTACAGATGTGCGCTTTTGCTCGTGATAAAACGAAAAGAAGGTCACTTTACTTTTGAGCTAATGATTTGAGCTTTAGATGTTCTAAATTTAGTTAAACTCTCTGATAAAATATTATTTTATCAGTAATCAACAAACGTACGTGATGATGAATTGAAGTAAAATAAACTATTGTACATTAAATAATGCGATAAGTTGCTTCCCGCACGTATCTTTATTCAAAAACTTTCCATATATGTACATAAAACAGCTATTTCTTGGCTGTTTAAGTTTTATTTTAAAAAGTTGTTCTTTTCCTTATTTTACTACTCTAAACCAAAATAACTAAAGTTTCCGAAATTTCAGATACATGGCAGTTCCACCACCTCGACTTCCAGAACCAGCATTCGACAATAACCTTTCATCATGAACTCGACTGAAGCCAGTGACTACAACCGATCGACGCCCATTGTTTCTATTGGAACTAGCTTTATAACGCAGTGGTGAGTGGACTAAAGAACATTAAGATAACGTTTCAATTTAAAAATAGGGCAATTTAAGTACCTACTCCTCGTTTTAAAAAAAATAGAGAACTCAGAATTTTCAAAGCCATTCGGTTGCCAATGGCTGCAATTTACCCCTTATAATATATAATTTTATCAATAAAAATTGTTCAGCCAAAAGACGTCCACTGCAGTACAAAAACCTCTCCCAAGAATATCAACACTGCTCTGTCTTGCGGCCCGCAGCCATTGCCTTTTTTTGATCAGGACGTCGGTTTATCTTGTGATGGCTTGCCCACACCGCGCCTTTAAGGTTGTGGTTACCATTCTAGACCTTTACTGCCCCAACGGCCATTTGTTCTTCGACCTATGTGCGCTTCCCATTGCCACTTCAGTCTTGCAATCCTTTAGGTCTACTACTAGCTCTTAAAGTACAGTCGTGACCCAAATACATTGTACATATGGGGTTCCCTTCTATATTTTTTATCTATAAAACAACCTCTACTTATTTAATGGTCAAGAAGACACCACCGTCTTCCTGATTGGTGAAATAATTTTATTAAAATTAATTACATGGCTTGAACCGATTATCATGCTACTCCTACTACAACTACCAACTACCATGAACATATGGATAATTGACCCAATTATGGTGTATCAGACATGAGTGTCAGATATTCAGAGGTATAATTTATATTTCAGTTTAAGACCAACTCATACAACACTGAAAGTTTTATACTTAATATTTATTTTACTTTCTATGTCCATCTATATGAGGCAAGTGTTGGTTATAAGAAAAAACACATAAGTATTTAAAACAATGTAATACATGGATATCTTCTGGTCTCACGAAAAATACGTCTTTCAATTTACTGTACATTTTCCTTCAAGCGTTTGTACAAACAAATTACCGGCCCCTTTTTCTCACAGACAAATATTGTACAGAAATTGTCACGTAGGAAATCGTAGTGAATGTTTGAATCATGTAACATTTAGTATATTACTTTTAGATGTAAGTGATAACAAACATTTTAAGGATAACTTAAAACCACCTCTAATTAAACTTATGTAACAACAAATATAAAACAATAAGTTTTATCAAATCATAGGTTTATTTACCAAAAGTGGTCGATATATAAAGTGGTCTTAAAACTCTACTGAAATGTATCAAATAAAACCTCGGGACTTACAAGCTATTATAACGTCATTTTTAACCAGGTGACATGGCAAACAAATACATGTCAATCTTTTAAAATAGTTAATAACCATTATATTGGAAGATCTATTATTAAAAAAATATTTTTACTGCGCTTTAATGATTTCACAAATATTTATCAGAAACAAGACAAGGAAATGAGTAAGTCTCTGCTCAAAACCTTACTATAAGCACTCGAAAGGGATCCTTCAAAAAACTATTTCAACCTTACTCTGCAGGTTGGCGTAATCTAAATTCTTTCTAAAACAAACCAAAAGGATTAAAACCAACTAGACTACGCATTCCTGGCATGACAAATACAAAGGGTGGAGGTATTTTACAAATGCAGGCTCCGTACCATCGCACCCCAGCCTGAGAATACAGAAAATTCCATATTCCACCCTGTATGTCCATATCTAAGATACCTATGCGCAGAAAGGGCAAAGGGAAGCTTATGAACATATTTCTGTGTGATTAAGTTTCAGTAAATTGGTAGTTTGTCTGTTGAGAAAATTGAGAAGAAATTTAATATGTAGTACAAATTGTATTTAAAGTGAAATCAAATCAAATCAAATCAAATGAATTTATTTGCGAATAAATGTATACAAATAGTTCTAAATTAAAATTTGTAGGGTTGCGTAGTCAAATGGAAAAAAACGGAACCCTTATAGATTCGTCATGTCTGTCTGTCTGTCCGTTCGTATGTCACAGCCACTTTTTTCCGAAATTTTAAGAACTATAATGTTGAAACTTGGTAAGTAGATTTATTCTGTGAACCGCATTAAGATTTTACACAAAAATAGAAAAAAAAACAATAAATTTTGGGGGTGCCCCATACCTAGAACTAAAACTCAAAATTTTTTTTTGCATAAAACCCATACGTGTGGTGTAACTATGGATAGGTCTTCAAAAATGATATTTAGGTTTCTAATATAATTTTTTTCGTAACTGAATAGATAATAATAATAATATAATAATAATTTGTCTATTTCAGAAAAGAAAACATAAAATACAGTACAAATAGAGAGGTTTAAAATCTATAACTTATGAACTACCATCAATACAATACTGATTTCACTACTCCCTACGAAAGGGCAGAGCCCTGTGGTGGCCATAGGATAAGTAGTATGCGCAACCTTTATGAGTTTTGGCAAATCATATTAAAGTGATACAATACAAAACAAAAACAATTAATTACTAATAATCAGAACAAAACGATGAAAAATACAATAATAAAGCACTGTATTATAACATTACTGCTGGATTCATTCGTGTGTGTGTGTGCGTGTGCGTGTTGTGTGTAGGGAGTGTGAATATAATTAGTGATATGTGTTTCATTCTATTGGAGTAAGAATGGATTCGATAACTTCATAGCTTTGCGTGAGAAACCATGCCGTTAACTTCCTATGGCATTCAAATTTTGTCAAACTGTGTAGACTTAAACGTTTATTTAAAGATTGTACAAAAAAGGTCCAAGAAAAGGGTAGAATTTATTACTAAATTTTGTATTAAATTTTTGCTTGGTACGTACAATGTCTGCTCTGCGTTTTTGATGCAAAGCTGCATCAAAATAAGTGTTTTTATGTTTGTAAAGAACTAAAGAACGAATAAAAAGCTGTCTCGTTTGTACTTTTAAACCATTCTTAACGGAATGGTTTAAAAGTACAAACCTTAAGTAAAATTCGCTGTGATATTTCCAGATTTAATAGAGTAGTTTTATGCACTCCACCCCAAGCTGTTATACAATATGTGATAAGAGATTGGCAAAGTGTGTAATATACTCGTTTAAGTAAAGAAGGATCCATCACATGTCGCAGAATTTTAAAAGTAAAAATAAGCTTCCTGATCCTTAAACTAAGTTGTAAAACATTATTTTTAAAATTAAAATTTTAATCAATGAAAGTACCCAAATATTTTGAGCTGTGCACCCGTTCGAGAACTGGACATAAGCAGTTGTACTTACTACACTGAGGGACATGTGCAGTCTAACATACATTTTTACACGGTTAACTCGAGTTTTGTATGGCAAATGTCACATATTTAGATTTAGAGGTGTTTAATGTTAGGATACTACTTTGCAACCATTGAGACACAATATCTAGCCCATCTTTAGCCAGGCGAAAAGCGACTTCCCATGTTTCGCCAGCAAATAGTAAAACCGTATCATCTGCATAAGACAGCGTCTGTCCACCTGTGTTTAAGAAGCATAGGTTGTTGATGTAAATAAGGAACAAGGTGGGGCCGAGAATACTGCCTTGTGGGACGCCATGTGAGAGAGGTAGGTCATCACTTACAATGTCGCCTATTTTGAGGGATTGAAACCTGCCCGACAGATAACTCCGTAAAGATCTAGTTGATTTCCACAAATGCCAATGCGTTCCAACCGATCCAAAAGAAGGGGAATCGAGAACGTGTCAAAGGCTTTCGACAGGTCAAGAAAAATAGCAATTACTTTTCTACGCGAATCAAGATTTTTCGAAACAAAGGATGTAAGGTTCAAAACGGCGTCAGCAGAGGATTTACCTCTGCGGAAACCGTATTGGTTCTCAGACAGAATATTATATTTTTCAAGATTATGAACAAGTAGGATATTAATAATTTTCTCTAAGATTTTAGATATAGCCGGTAATAATGAAATGGGCCGTATTGTTGGCACTAACTCGACTCCCAGACTTGTGTATCGGGATTACAATGGCTTTTTTAAGATTTTGTGGAAATACTCCCAAATCAAAACATAAGTTAAATATATATCCCAAAACAGGAGAGAGTGTGGATTTACAGTTTTTAACAATTGATTTGAAATATTGTACCATCCCATAGAACATTCACTTTTTAAGTCTGTGATTATCCCCTTAACTTTAGCCACGTCAGTGTGGCCCAACACAAACAAATTCGAGCAATGAAAATTAGCTTTAGAACAATTTGTTTGATCAGAATACGGAATTGAAGTCTGTGGAATACTTTGCGCCAAAGAACTACCGATATTTGCAAAAAAATTACTAGCTTTGTTTAAAGATTGTTGTTCAAAGCCATTTTAAAGAAGTTGTAGAGCCGAATTATCTTTTTTACTATTAAAGGTAATTGTTTTAATAGCTTTCCAAAACAGCTTTGAATTATTACCAGCCCTGGCTATTTGTTGTCTATCGTAGGTTCTCTTTAATTGCTTAACACGATTGAAATAAAAGCTTTTATATCGAAGGTAGGTACTCTTCAAGACGTCATTTGTGGGGTTGGCTTTATGTTTACCATATAAATTGTCTTTATTTCTTTGACATCTTAATAAACATTCAGTCATCCACGGTTTTTTTGTATATGTTTTTGAATTAATTTAGTGACTGAAGAGTGATATTTTTATTTCTTTATTTATTTTGAAGAATAGAAATTAATGAGTCCATTGCAGAATTTGGATTGCTACTAGTCATTATACCTTGCAAATCAAAAGTTTCGAGATATTTTTACCTTCATAATCGATTTTATATTTTAATCTACAAGTTGACTTCCTGGTTTTTGCAATATTATATTAAAAAAGGACTGGCTTGTGATCACTAAAGTATCTGACTTAAGCACTACACAGTTACATCCGTCACAAGAATGATCTTCTGGGGTAAACTTTAGGCCATCTTTGATATATACAACCACCCCATCATTTTGATAGAAATTATTATCATTCTTTGATAGAAATTTTGATAGAGATTGCGCGAGAGACACTTCCAAACTGGTAAAATGTGTGTTCCTAAATCCATAAATAAAAAAAAACATAAAATTTCATAAACATAATCCTTATACATAAACCCATATTATTCAGGGTTTAACTTTTTTTTAATATTTATTTTCTAATAATAAATCTGTTATAGGCGCCTAAAAAAATAATAATTATAAATCGCGCGGGGCATGGCTTGATCGGTAGCAAGTGCGGAGCACGCGGGGGGCAGGTTCCCGAACGCGCTTACCCGGACGGGAAGACACGTGAGGGCAGACGATGTTGACACTCGTGCGCGCGGAGCTAATTTCAATTATTTACATCGAATTATTCTTTTAAACTCATTTACTGCCTATAAATTGTTAAGTACTTACTATAAAACGTCAACCTATTAAAATTTTTGAGATTTTCTGTTCATTTCCTTACATCTAAATACACAATATACCTACCAAAAATTTTTTTTGCAACAGCAATATGCAACAACTTTACTTTTTGGAGATTTCAACGAAGATTTTTTAAAAGACAATTATATACATTCACGCAGAACACTGGATACAGGACGTTATTTCCACCTTGTGCAACTACGCGAGGTGGCACATAAATTGATAATATTTTTGGAAATATTTCTTATCAAACTGGAATATATATTAGCTTTGTTGCTATCACAAGCCTATATGGGCTCGCATATAGTTAGATATAAATCCCATTATTTAGGTACACTCGGGATTACCACCAACTCGTGGTAATTGGAAAGAATAATACAAATTTTATATTTTTTTATTTATATTTCAATTTAGTACATCTTGCTCATATGACGGAGCAAGTCAGAATCTTTTCCTTCTTTTATTTCTGATATGTTAAACGTATATTTAAATATATTTTCTTCTTAATTCATAATGAAATGTCGCGGCATTCTGACGTGCTTCCTAAGGCATAGCCGTGACGGTGATACCTAATTATAATATTTACTAATCAATAACTTAATTTAAAAAATACACTATTATTAAAACATCGATCAAAGTTACAACGAACTACAAGAACTTTTATGTTATGTTACTTGCTGCTACGGAACCCTTCATGGGCGAGTCCGACTCGCACTTGCTCGGCCGCTTTTACTGTTAAACAGCGTGCAAATATTTATAAGAAGTTAATTACTAAATGATTTACTATCTATCTAAATCTATTAAATTATATCAAAATAGTATTTACAAATATTAATATTGAAATGTTATAAAAATATTACAAAACATTATGATTCCTAAACTTAAACATATAGATTAATTTAATTACAATTCAGTGTCTTTAAAGTATTCATCAATTATGTAGTAACATTTTTGTATCAATAAGTCTTACATTTTTCGTTTATAGTCATTAGAATGTAAGTTTTTATAATTAAAGGGCAACTTATTATATATATCGATAGCCATACAATAAACATTTCTACTAAATAATGTTAATTTTCTAGGCAGCATATACAGTTTTTTACTCAAAATATCTTTATTTCTAGTTCTTAAAATCATGACATTACGAAGTTCCTTAAAATATTCCTTATGTTTTTTTACAAACAATAACATTTCGAATATATACAAACTCGGCAAAGTGAGTAACTTTGAAACAGCAAAAAGAGGCCTGCGTGGATCTCTAAAATCGTAGAGCAGATAAAGTGCTCTAACACATTTCTTCTGACGTAAGCTATAGATCGATAATTATTGATGTCAGTAGTAGAACCTTTTTTATGTAATGGCCTGTCGATGGACTTCTTTAAACGATCCGGAAAAATGCCTTCCTTTAATGTTAAATTATTAAATGTGTGTGTTAAATTATTTAAGGTTTTAATAATATCAGAGAGTAAATTTTAATAATTTTGCAATTGTATTTTTTTTTATTTCTGATTATCCTATGTATTTCTTCAGGTACAACTGGCGATAAGAATATGCTTTGACTAACAGACGGGCGGGATTGACAATTAATATTATAACTGTATTGCAACTAGTATTAATGAATAAACTATTAAATATTTAAGTAATTTCCGATGCGTTTTAATAAAAATGCTTTTCATAACAAATTGAATTTATAAATTGGCTACATGTCTGTTTTCCTAAGTTAGCATTAATTAAATTTCACGCAGTTTTACACGTATTTGACACATTTCTAATATAGTTTGTATTCGCCAATGTTTGAGATTGTGCTATAATTTTTTTTTTGGTATATTTTAAGTATTCCATTGTATTTCTTATTTTATTTCAAGGATACAATTTAAATTTTAGGTAAAGCACTCTCTTTTTGATACAGCTTTTTCGTGTGAGCCTTTTGTAAGCCAATTTGTTTGTTTCGTTTTATTAACTTTTTAAACCATACTGTATGGAAAACAAAATGCAAAAAATGAAAATGAAAATGTTTTTTTTGCCAGAAACATCGTTCACAAAAAATACTTAAATATCTAGTGGTTGCTTCACTTGGCCATAGCCTGTATCGAAGCGACCATTTCCGGTATTTAACCTGCCCTTTTTACAATAAACGTACCTACACTACAGAAATGTATATTTACAATTTCAATACTAAGTCTATTTCATACATTTAATTATTGTTTATTATTATTATTTTACGATTTTTAAAAGATCTTCCGTAACATCATAGGTTAGTGTATGCAGCTATGTTTGTATAATGAATTTAGCTTCTCTAATATTTTCTTATTTTTTTAATCACAATTTTGGATTACTTTACTGTAAATATAGGCACTAATAAAATCTATAATTTAATGAATTTACGGGATTCTTCATTCATCAGTCCACGATCATGCTGCTTGCAACAGCATCGAAATATCGGACGAGCGAAATAAAAATCGAGAATCGTGATAAGAATCCCGTAAATTCATTAACTATAATTTAATGAATTTACGGGATTCTTCATTCATCAGTCCACGATCATGCTGCTTGCAACAGCATCGAAATATCGGACGAGCGAAATAAAAATCGAGAATCGTGATAAGAATTCCGTAAATTCATTAAATTATAGTAGAAAATAACCGCGATAGTTTAAAACAGTTACTAAAAAATCACCAAAACGCTGCGCAAAACTGGTATTCACTGCTGGCTGATTAATTCTATAGGTCCGGCGGCTAGCAATAATTTGATAGTCAGGTGGAGACAATAATGACCTGTGAGCCTTAAGAGCAGTCCTAAGGATAAACAAGTGCCGTATGGTTAGTACGCCAGCTTCCTTGTATAGGATTGTAGTTGGATACCTAAAACATTTCTGGAGCATTACCTTTAGGACTGTTCTTTGTGCTCTTTCTGCTTGAATCAAATGCAACTTGGCTGCACTGCCCCAGCACGTAATGCAGTATACTATCAGGGATTGACAGAGTGCATAGTACACACCGATTAAGGTATTTTGGCACGCCGCGCCACGAAGATTTCGCATTATATTCATTATTTTTCTTATTCTACCAGATAACATATGAATATGTGATTTGAAATTTAAATTTTCATCTATGTGAATTCCTAAATATTTTATAACAGGTGTGCGTGTTAAAGACTCACATGAGCAGGGATTAAAAGTATTCTGTTTACACGAATGTATCCTAATAGATGTGACGACTTTGGGTTTGGATGCCGCGGTTTTGTGGAAACAAACATACATGGTTTTTTTTATATTGAGAGTGAGAATATTACGTTGCAGCCATTCAGAAATGACAGCCATACCCTGCTCAGTTAGTTAAATGACGTCTTCACAACTAAGACCGTGGAAAATAATTGCTGTATCATCAGCGTAACATAAAATTTTAAAATTAGTAGTAAATGGTCATGAAATATGTCAAAAGCTTTATTTGGATCACTTTCAGCTATGACATCGTTAAATGATAGCGCTGATAATGCCTTGCAAAACTTTCTTATATTATCTTTGGAAAAATCTATACATTTTTCAAACCATATTTTTGGACGTTTCAGTATTTTTGATTTATTTTTTCAATTAATTGATACCGTTTTTGCCGTCTTATGATCTGACAAGGCTAAGTGTAATACTTTACTTACTTTGATATATTGCTAACAATTAGATCTATGCAGGTTAATTTTCTAGTTGGTACTGTAATATGGTTTAACAAATTTTTATTTATTAATATGCTATTAAGTTCTTTGGATACTATATTAGTTTTTAACATATCAATATTCCAGTCTCCGCAAATGATTATTTTTTGTCTTTTCTTTAAATTAAGTTTTGACAGTAAGATCTCCAAACTATTAAATAAAACCTTTAAATCTGAAGTTGGTGTTCTATAAATGCAAATAATATCTAATTGGAAGGTGGGTATTTTAACTGCGCAGTATTCAAAATGAAGCTCCAAAGGTTTTATGAATTTAGAAAAGTCAACAGACATGAACTCGATATCTTTATGAACGATGATACATGTGCCACCTCATTTTTGATTTTTCCTACAAAAAGAAGCTGCTAAGTTGTAGTTCCGTCATATTAGATTCACAACCACATTATACGAAAGTTTCATAAAACACAAAACACTAAGTTCATCATTCTTTTCTAGAAGATCCTGTATCTAAATGCGATAAAATCTAATTTATTTAACAAACCCGCTATATTTTGGTGTAGCAAAGTCATCGATACTGTGGAGTCATAATGTTCGAAAAAACGGTTTGTTGATAGGTGTGAAATAATATAGTATGGTACGTTTTTTCTTCCGTAAGCTTAAATTATCTATTTTTTAAGGACATATTTATATCATAAGAAGCGCCTTGATATTTTTTAAACATTTTTTACAATAACTCTTCTATTATTAGTTATGAATTATTAATAACTCTAAATTTATTATTCGATTTGTTGTGAATATTAAAACAGGTTCAAAAAAAAACCTCTGCTTCGATTACAGCTAAGCCAAATAACCTCTTGATAATAGAAAAGAAATTACTTAGCAATTCACATAATTTGTCCATCTCTTAAAAAACAGGTCACCTAATTTTCCAAATAAGGGATGTTTGACAAATAGCCGTGACCCTAATTTGTTCTTTAGAAGTCATCACAGGTACAGATAATTGGGCTTTTTCATTTAAGAATAATTTAAAAAGAGACGTGAATGCCAGTTATTTCTAGAATAAATAGATTTTTTATCCCGTATATGAAAAATGTTCTATTTTATTGTTTGTCCAACCTACATTATTCATAATTATAATTTACATACACATTATTTTATAGCTCTGTTCACCTTTTTACAGGAGCTGTGTAAAGCAGTTTTCGAAATATCATGACCATGATTTTTATTTATCTGTGTGTTGGTTTGCTAAACTTATAAATATTTAATATTGAACTCAGAATACGAGGCAAGTCCCAATTGTTTTAGTATTTAGACCAAGATTATTTACGACAAAACGGCCTTAATATGAATTGAAACCTAAGTTAATTTAATAAAGATGATCAAATTCAACTTAAAAGAAAATTTTGTGAAATGTATTATTTAATGCAGAGTGACAGTTTTTAGAACGACTCTTACTTGTTTTGCAAATCATTATTTTACCTGGTTTGAGATAAATAAAATGAAAGGATCATTGAGTGTTAGAATGAAACTAAATATTTACGAATAAAATACATTATATAGATGTTAATGTGCAATGGTTTCATTTAAAGTTATTATTATATTTACTCTAGTATAGTTTATAAGTTGCCCAACTTTTGTGGCATATCATTTTTCTGTGTCAGTAGATAGAAGTTAACTTCAGCAAGTATGTTTAACAACCTGTAAAATAAACCATTTCAATAAGCAAAAGCAATATTAAAGACAAGCTCATTTATTCCCTTGACACAATTAGCCTAAGACAACTCTAAACATTTGTCTTTTTCCCAGGAAACTACAAAAACTAAAACAGCATTCCTGCTACTCCAGCGGTTCCTACCAAGACTGCCAGGACTATTACGCTTCTAATGACACCAATCTAACTGACGCGTACTACTTCAACACCAGCTTCGAGAATATTCTGTCTGATGGCGATGTGGTGGTAAGTTATACGTAAGGTATACGTGTAGTGTAATGTAATACATTACACGATAGAGGTATATAAACTCCCTGATTTCTAACCGTGGAGAGAATAGACTAGTTGGTACCATACTCGTCTTCATCATCAATTTCTGATGATTATTCATCATCAAGATGAGCAGAAAGGTATGAGCAATTAATAAAAACTATATTAACATTAATTTTGTTTACGCTTGCTGATTGCTGATTGCATCTGCACTATAGGAAGTCTAGTTTGTTGTTGCTGGCATTTGGTCATAAATAAAAAAAATATACTAATAAATAAAAATAAAATAAATTAAACGTATTTAAATTACATAGGAGGTTTAGATTTTTTATTTGGTAGATTCTAAGAAAAATATTTTTTATTAATTATATTTGTAATGTTTCTGATTCAAGAAAAAAATACGATTATCAGTTTGTCTGTGACCGATATAAGATTTCAAACATTTTTTAAAAGTATTGTTACTAAACTATAACTTAGTTTGGCAAAGAATATTACATAAGTCTATATATTTTTTACCTTTTATCATCTCAAAGTAGCAAGAGTCGAAATTGGAAGCCATTACAATTTAAACTTGTATTATTTAATATTATAATTTACCTTTCAGCTTTGCTTCTTCCCGTTAATTTAAATTGTTGTGTCTAATCTTACAATCTCCCATTCACGCAAAATACCTGAAATTGCAATTTACTGAAATTCAATTCATAACATTATGTCCGTTTTATGCCATTTTATCAAAGGCTTTTACAAAATGGGTCTACACGACGGCTAACAGATATGTTAAAATTTTTTCATATTTTTGCGTATAAGTGTAATAGTTTGTCTTTTCCAAATTCCAGAAAACACAACGAATCTTATAGATAATTTAAATATAAGCGATACAGGTTTTTTAATGTTCTTTTGCACATATTGAAATAAAGTGCATCCTACACCTCATCCGAGCTCGGCCCCTTTTTACTCGTAATATTTACTTGCTGTTTTAAAATTATTTCATCTTCTCTATTCACTTAATGAAAATCAATGAGAACAAGGGATGAAGTGTTACAAAGCAATGCGGCTGACAGGCTGCTTGTTTCACTCGGATGTATGAATGCATCCGGAATGGAAATATTCATTAAATTGTTTACAGATCCCGCATTAAAACATAATCGTTGTACCATGAAAAATATTAATCGATAAATAATATAAGAGATATCAGAACAAATGATTTCAATTGACATTTACCTAGCCTTGAAAGTGAAAGGGCTACTGAGTACAATAGCCACGTGCTAGAATATAGCGCTCAATCATGTAAATGTTACTAAGAATGAAGTCAAACAATAGATATAGTTCTTATGTTGGCTATTGAGTTATTCAGTCAAACCCTTGTTAGTTCGTATGCAGATATTTTGTTAGGATCAAACTTATTGGTACACTATAACCGTGTTGTGGTGTATTGTGATGCTAATGTTCTTGATTTCGTTTATGTGAAGCCGATTTAAAGCCGATTTATTTAATTTAAATTAAAAAAATATATATTCAAGCTTTGCAGTTTAAAAGGAGCGTAATGTAATAAAAAAAGTAATATCATATTCTTTTTCCTTTTCAAGCATCTAACGAGCATCCAAGTGTTCAAAAGTAAATTTTAAGAAAGTTATGACAAGATTTTGGTTGATTTGGGTATATACATTCGTAAGCATCTAAATTTATATTCAATGACGATAAGCTACGTATACAGAATATTACCTGTTTGTTCTAAATTTTATGAGAAAAATCAAAAATTGATGTAGTTTCTGTCGAGTACGTTTATTCTTAAAGATGACTCTTCCAGAATACTTAAACTTGTTAATGCTAATTTGCCACACATTAGCAATGGCAACGTTCGACTCAAAACTAAATTTCAAACTTGTTGCTAGACAAAGAATACTAAGAAAAAGGGTTATGTGGAGACTAGTCTAGATTTTTTTTTTTTTTTTTTTTTTTTTGGTTCCCCTCCACGGGAAGGGCAGGAGGACATAAAAAATGCTCTGACGCATACTCCGCGCGCGCGATCGGAGTTATGTGGGACTCGTCCCGACGCCTACCAGAACCATACCCACTAAAAAACCCCCTGTCGGCTCGTGCATTTTTGCCACTCAGCCTTCATCTGAACGACGGCCAATTGGAGAGAGAGGCCGCGCCAGCGGGGCCCTTAAGGGGTCACCCGCTGAGATTCACATAGCACTGAAGGTGCTCAAAAATGAAAAGTAAAAATAAAACATTAAAAATGAAAAATAAAAATTGCATTAATTCGGATTTACGTTAGAATTAGAATTTACGTTAGAATTAGGATTTGCGGCCTGAAGGGCCTCGAGAGCTAAAGTTAACTGCGAAGGTTCGCCCGTGTGCGCGTTTCTCGGCCTAGCGACTTTGAATTTCGAATCTAACACAGGAGCAGTATATGAGACTGAATCTCGAACAAGATGATTGGGATGGGATTCGGCGCGTTTGAAGAACGATTCTGAGAGTGTTTTGAAGTGTTGTTGCACTGTAGGTAGTTCAAGATCTCTGTGCAGGTCCGCGTTGCGCACATACCAAGGTGCGTCTGTGGCCCTGCGGCAGAAGAGATTTTGAACTACCTGCAGCTTATACAGGACGGAGGGATTGGCGTGGGCAAAGACTGGCGAAGCATATGACATGACGGGTCTAACGCAGACCTTATAAAGCGTACGTTTATTTCTAAAAGACATTTTACTTTTTCTACCTATCATACTATTTAAGCGGCTTAAGTAGAAACGCGCGAGTTTCGTTACTCTATCGACGTGTGGCTTAAAAGAGAGCGTCTGATCTAAGGTGACGCCTAAGTATTTGATACTGAGCTTCCAGGGGATGGGAATACCTAACATTCGAATGTGGGGATCGTTGCGGCGATTACGACGTTTGTGGTCGAATAGAATGGCAGAACTCTTTTCTGGGTTGACATCGATACGCCATTTTTGAAACCAAACACCGAGGGCGTTTACGGCCTTTTGGAGTCTGGTGATGTTATACGGGATCCTTTTACCTTTAGTGTAAAGGGCGGTATCGTCTGCAAAGAGGGCGAGTTCGACGCCTTTCGGCGGGATGGGCATGTCATTAGTGTACACGGTGTACAGCAGAGGGGCGAGGACTGAGCCTTGCGGGACTCCAGCCTTTATGGGACGAGGCGCGGAGAGCGTGCCTTCATGTTTGAATCGAAACGTACGGTCTTTAAGAAACGACGCGATTAATCTGACTAGGCGAACCGGTAAGCCTATTTTATAGAGTTTAAAAACGAGACCGCTGTGCCAGATTTTGTCGAAAGCCTTGGCTACGTCAAAGAGAACCGCGATTGATTTTTTACGATGCGGATAGAATCCTTCGAGAATGTACTCGACGATTCGATGGACTTGCTGAGGGCAGGAGTGCTTAGCGCGAAAGCCGAACTGGTGGGGAATAATGAGCGGGTCGCCATCCGTTGGAAACAGATGGTTACGCATTCGAGAGAGTATGACTCTTTCGAGAAGTTTAGACATTGCCTTGAGGAGGCTGATGGGTCTGTGATTAGCCGGGACGTTCAGAGGTTTGCCCGGCTTGGGAATGCCTATGACTGTCGCTTCTTTCCAGGCTTTTGGAAAGTAGCTATGGTCGAAGCAGGCATTGAAGATGATAGCTAACAAGGTAAGCATCTGCTGTGGCAGGTGCTTAAGTGCGTGGTTGGAAATTCCATCCGCACCCGGAGCCTTTTTGGACTTTTGTTTTCTAATGAGAAGCAAGATTTCATCATTAGAGACTGTGACGGGGTCGTCGGTGATAGGGAGAGATTCTCTGCGGAGAACTTCGTCCTCCACCGCCTGGATGTGGGAGGGATCCGCGGGTTGCGTGCTGGGCGAACATTGTACCGCTATGCTGTCGGCGAAGCATTCGGCTTTCTCTTCGACTTCGAAGGCAATGGTGCCGTCGGGGCGAGTGAGAGGAGGAACGTGAGAGGCGGTGTCTACGCGTAAAGATCGGGCCATTCGATAATACGCTTGGTGGGACGGGGAGATATTCTCCATGAGATCGTTAAACTGAGTGTCACGGAGTTCCGCGAGGCGAGACCTAACTTTACGTTGAAGCTGATTCGCAGCTGTTCTATATGCGGGCGTGGGATATTTCTTGGCTCTCCGGAGAGCCGCGTTCTTAGCTTTAATGAGATTGCTAATGGCTAAGGGAAGCGCGGGTTTGCCTTGCTTAGCAATGATTACGTTGTCGCTGATGGCTGAGTGGATAGCATCAGTGAGATTATCGACTATCGAATCTATTTTAATCGGGCTGTCTAATTGGTCGGGCGAAATCGCGAGCGGAGAGTTCGGTGCCTCTAAGGCTGAAACTAACGTATTTTTAAAGCCTTTCCAGTTGGTAAAGGTCTTTGGCGGTGTGACGTTAACGTTAGGCGCGCCTAGCACGAGGGAGACGGGGCGATGGTCGGAGCCTAGGTCATCGAGCAGTTCGATGGACCTGAGATCAAGATTGATTCGCTTGATAATTGCAAAGTCGAGGATGTCAGGAGAATAGGTCGGGTTGTTGGGATAGTGAGTGGGAGTGATGGGGGATATGACGTCTAAGTCAAGGGAGTTAGTGATGTCGAGGAGAGCGATACCACTGGTGTTGGTCGATAGGCACGTCCAGTCAGTATGTTTGGAGTTAAAGTCTCCGAACATAATGACTGAATGGCCGAGGGCGAGAATGGCCTCAAAGTCGCTGCGGATTGGTCTGGTACCACTAGGTATGTAGACTGAAGCTATGATGATGGTCGGATGACCAGTCATAGCCAATCTACACACAGTGGCCTCCATGTTGAGGAGAGGAGGGGTAGGGAGAGGACAGCAATGGAAGCCTCTTTTGTAATATATAGCGGTGCCGCCGTAACCGTCGGAGTTGGGCCTATCGTTGCGAGTAAACGCGAACTTAGGTATAGCGAATCCCCTGGAGCGGTTTGGAGTAAGCCATGTCTCCTGGAGAAGGAATAAGTCAGGTTCTTTGTTCTGAAGGAACAGTTTAATCTCGGGAAGGTTGGTATTAAGGCTACGAGCGTTAAAAGATACTAGGGATAAGCCCTTAGGTTTAATACGACTGGACGCGGGATTCGCGGGTCTAGACATTAAATTAATTTATTTACGAATTTATACAAAAATAAAAGAATTTATAACGAACTTAGGAGCGAGTGATGCTCGGCTAACGCGAATAAACGCTCTTGAGGAGAGCGGGCGGCTCGCAGTTTGCGTGCGAGTACGGAAGTTTCGTTAATGTCGACGTTTTGGATGACGTCGAACACGGTCTTCATGTCCTCAGCCAACGACGACTGAGGGGAAGATGACAACGCGGGACGCGGCCCTACGGGAGCTACGGGAGCTGGGATGGGTCGGGAAGGTGCAGGCGGGACGGCCGGACGCTGCCTCCAAGACAGAGCCGGAGTAGGCGTCGGCTGAACGGGCTTTGCTTCCGGGGGACCCCGGTTGCGCAGCGGCGGGAAGTTAGCGGAGGTGAGCGGCGGCGCCGGTTTAGGCGCGACCCTCTTGACGGTGGAGCGCGGAGCGCGCGGGCAACCCCTGTAGTTTGCTGTGTGGCCGGACTGGCCGCACAGCACACAGGCAGGGGGGGAAGTGGATTCGGGAGTGCGAGTGCACTCCTTAGTGAAGTGGGGATCCAGGCACTTAACGCACCTGGGGGGAGCTGAACAGTTAGCCGCTGCGTGGCCATATAGCTGGCAGCGGTGGCACTGCCCAGGGTGTCCACGGGGGTTGGGACGCTCGACGGAGATGTTCGAGAGTCCGCAAATTGTGCGAGCCTCTTTGAAAATCTCCTTCGAGTTGGGAGTATTTGAAAGGATTACTAAGGCTAAAGGAAAACGCCTACCGCGGTTGGAGTGCATCTTGTGCACTGCTGTGACCGGGAAACCCTCAGGCTTAAGGTCCTCGAGAATGTCTTCGTTACTGAGTTCGAACGGGACGCCCCGTAGTACTGCGCGGATCTTACGCTCCTCCGGGAGGGCGTAGGTGTGATACGCGATTTGGTTTAATCCGAGTAACCTGGTAAACGCGCGGAAGTCGTCGACGGTCGCTACTTGAATCTTGATTGTATCGCCAGCGTTGGCGGCTTTTAAGTAATTAATTTTGTGCACTTTGCACAAGTTTGAAACCGCGGTCCAGCGCGCTTTTTCACGCAGGAAGACGGGCGGAGGGAGCTGAGGCTTCGGCGGGACGGGAGCGCAGCGCGTCGCTGGCTTCGATGTGACCGACGGAGACGCGGTTACTACGAGCGATTTTAACGGCGCGGGGGCTGGTGTTGAAGACACCGGGGAGGGCTCGGGTATTGAAGATACCGAAGCTTTCTTAGAGCGCTTCTTGGAGCGCTTGGCGACGAGTTGAAACGCGGGCTCAGGAGAGCCGGTTAAGGTGACGGCATCTGACGACGTATCAGACGCGGGTTCGGAGTCGCTCCCGGGAGCGGTACGCTTACGACGCGACGCGTGAGAGGATGCGACCGATTCGCAGTCCATCTCGGACGAGGCGGGAGACGCGGGAGAGCTTAAGACCTGAGGGGTCTCGACGTCGGAGGCCTGAGGGGCCGGGGTTGAGGCCTGAGGGGCCGGGTTTGAGGCCTGAGGGGCCGGGGACGCGATTGATGCCTGCAAGGCCTGCGTTATGATGTCATTCGGGATGTAGACGCCTACCGCAGCAAGTGCCTGGGTGAACGCGTTAATAACGCTTAGCGGATCCATAAGGGAAAGTTGGGACAGTAATATTAATAAAAATAAGTATAATAAAAGATGCCTAGTTCCTAAAAACCTAGCAAATCCTAGCGGCTAACCTCCCTACCAGCGGTAGGGGGGCTGGGGAGGAAAACTTAAAAATTAACAGTAGTACGCCGAAGGCCGCTACCTAGAAACCTAAAATGGGTACGCAGGTAAAGAGTTGACCACGTAAGGGTCAACCTTTACCGACAGAAAGGACAAATACACACGAAAACACACAGATATGATAAAAATAAATATGAGAAATTGAAGAAAAATAAATAAAATAGAGAAGAGAAATAAAATAAAAATAAAAAGGACTGGTTCAGTACAAATTCGTTGTCACCGTTAAGTATCCTTTGCACTGAAACCAGACTACTTACGCTGGGCACAACACTGCACTCAGCACAAGCACAACACTACTTAGCACAGCACTTTGAAGACTAAGGGGCTTAGTCGCAAAGAAAAAAATACGCACTTCGATAGCACTCAGAGTGAGTAGAAAGAACCTTGAAAACCGTAGCACGGAACCAACACGCTAAACCGTGACGTCAGTAGACTGAGCGCCACGGAGTATCGGGAAGGGACCAAACAACGGAGAACGGGGTCTTGCACGTCCGCACTGGGCGGCGATCGGAGCGAGAATGAGTCTAGATTTGATGTAGCTTAATATTTAAACTCCATTATCAAACAAAAGTGTTATGTAAAGTGCGCAAAATCTTATTAAAGACACAAAGATAAATAGATCTCTGATAATCTGATCTCTAATTAAAACTCTACTCTCAACAAGTGCGTGACGAAAATTTTTCAAAATCTAAATTACGACACACACAGACAATGTTATATGTTTCTTATAGCTATTGTTGCCATAACTTCACCTTGCCACAATCTCGTTTTTTAAATTTCACCAAACTTTGTAGCTTGAATGGATTTTAGCTGAAGTTTAAACTACTTCTACGATATATAAAGTTATCCGACGATAAATTACCTGAACATTGACCACCGTAGGAAGGTCCACCAAATAATAAGAACATGTCTAGGATTCAGTTGTGTACAATAATAATCAATCTCTAGACAAACGTACCAACTGGAGGGTCCCAAGGTAAGCAGAGCTGTGTTATGGATGTTCTAAGAGAGAAATGAGGGAGAACCCAGGTTGTACATAAACATTCGTGAAGTCAATACATCTGGAGTCTCGGTCTGCGTGCGTTCTCGAGCGCACGTCGATCGCAGACGCCTTCCCGCTCTTTTAGCCCCCGCGCTAATTGAGCACCCAAATTTCATAGTTGTTTACCGTATTAAGTTTCTAACGCCGTTTTCACGGCGGACAGTGGCTCGTTAACCGTACTTCTAATAAGTTTCTAACGCCGTTTTCACGGCGAATAGTGGCTTGTTAACCGTACTTCGTGGAACGTGAGCTTCGTCGACGGGAATTCGTTGTTCCAGGACTTCAAGTGTCGTGTTCGAGTAAGTTATCCGCGTCGTTCTCAACCGCCCTACTGCGTGTAGGGTGGTTTTAGGAAGTTAGTCATCGTTGTTAGGTTCATATACTGTCCCTCCCCAACCCCTCCGCAATGGCTTCCCTAAGCTCTGATGAGATTAGGAAGAAGTTAGTTGATAGTACCGGTGCTGAAGGCATACATATAAATGCTGACAAGTTCCGTTTCTTAGATTCTCTCATCCCTCATTTCATGATGATAATGTCCACAATGGCCCCTCAGGCCACCCCAGTTCCCCAGACCCCTCAGGTCTTAGGCCCTCCCGCGTCCCCTTCCTCCAGTGACATGGAGTGCGAAGTAGACGCCCCTCTGCGCCGCAAGCGCGCACCCGCAACTGAGTCTTCCTCGGACGCCACCTCAACTGGCCCTGAGCCTCCCTCTTTCACCCTTGTTAAGAAGCGCTCTAAGAAGCGCTCGAAACAAGACCCGGCGCCCTCCACGCCCGTCCCTACACCCCCTGCGGCGTCCTCAACGCCAGCTGCCCCGGTGTCTTCAACACCCGCTCCGGCCCCAACTTCTGTCAAGGCCAAGGTCCCACCACCCGTTTTCCTTCGGGAAAAGGGTAAATGGACTGAGGTCTCGACACTGTGCAATGAGCACAAGATCCTCTACACCCGAGCGGTTAACTCGGGTGAATCTATTAAAATCACTGTCTCGTCGATAGACGATTTCCGAGCTTTGACTAAGCTCCTCACCGATAAGCAATATGCTTATCACACTTATGCTCTGTCAGAAGAGCGTAAGATCAGAGCGGTACTCAGGGGAATCCCGTTCGAATTATCGAACGAGGCCATCCTGGAGGATCTGCAGTCCCAAGGCTTCCCGGCACTCGCGGTGCATAAAATGCACAGCAAGTACGGGAGGCAACACCCTCTCGCTTTGGTGATTCTCGCCAACATCCCCAAGTCCAGAGAGATCCTGAAAGGGGTGAGCTCTATTTGCGGTCTCTCTGGGATCTCGATCGAGGCGCCTCATCGCCGCGGTCATCCCGGCCAGTGCCATCGGTGCCAGTTGTACGGGCACGCGGCAGCCAACTGCCGCGCACCGCCCAGGTGCGTCAAGTGCCTGGTCCCGCACTTCACTAAGGAGTGCAATCGCACTCCTGAAACTCCCTCTCCTCCCGATTGCGTGCTTTGTGGCCAGTCCGGCCACACCGCAAACTACAGGGGCTGCCCTCGTGCACCCCGTTGTATGCGCTCCAATTTCAAAAGGGCGGCTCCCAAACAGGCCCCGCGCCTTTCTCAAGAAAACTTTCCGCCGCTGCGTAGCCGGGTTCCTCCGGCTGCAAAGCCTACTCAGCCCAAGCCTGCTCCAGAAAACTGGAGGCAGCGTCCCGCATCGAATCCCATCCCGGCTCCTCGCCCATACAAACCCACTCCTCAATCCTCCGTAGCAGACGATATGCGTATCGTCTGCGACGCTATTAAAAATGTCGATGTTAGTGAAATCGCAGTCTTAGCCCGTAAACTTAGGGCTTCACGTACTCCGACAGAGCGTTTGCTAGCTCTGGCGGAGCATAGTTCCCTTCTCAATTCATTGTAGGTTCATTTAAATGAATTGATCGCCAGCGCGCCCAACTTCCCGACGGGTGTCGCTTCCGATGAAGGCTAACGGTAATAACTACAGCCAACAGGTGGTTTTTAGTGGGTAGGTGCCATTCTGGTGAGTCCCACATAACCCCCCCGCAGAGGAATTTACCTGCGGGCGGGTATGCATGACGCATCTTCGACCTCCCTCCCGCGAGGGCAGCAAAAAAAAAAAAAAAAAAAAAAAAAAACAATACATCTGTTTGACTTCACGATCAGATACATTAGAAATGCTAGTAGTTTCAACATCTCGTCTGGGCTGTATAAGAATAGTTCCATCGAAAATCGTCACTATAACCACGATTGTATTGTTGTGTTGCAAAGAATTGCCGAGAACAAAGCCAACTTAAGTTGGTTAGCAACGCTATATTTATCAATGATACCCACCCCAAAAAACAGATACAGTTCCATTATAAAATCTAAAATCAGACAAACCGCGTGGTCATTCGCCGGCTTTTAAAAATAAAATTCATACTAAATGGAATAAATAATCATTGTCTCAAAAGTATGCAGGTACTTCACTCTTAAACATATTTAGTTTAACAAACCATCGCACAGTATTGAAAAAATTCAAAACATGTTTTCACATACGATTTTGTTATCAACTATACAAAAAAATTGCCTATAATTTCCAGAACTAATACCGTAACCTCAACTTCAGTAACGTCGAAACCAAAAAAAATCAACAACTATATGATTCTAAGAAGTGAAAACCCTTATTTCCACAGGATAAAGCGATCCCTAACATGTGCGAATTCTCACATTGTGATTAAGTTTTTCGCACTAAATTGATTGCAAATAATAGAAACCTTCAAGAACCTCACTGTATCGAGCCTTATAGATTATTTTATAATATATCAGCAGTAGAAGGCTAGTGGAAATTTCTGTTTGAATGGTTATCAATTATAGACTAAATAAAACACAGCCCGCTATTGTTCATCGCTGCGATAAATTTTTCAATTGAACTCTGTTTATGATGAAATAGATATGCTTGATGCCTATAGTATTGTAGCAACACTTCAGTGGATTTTAATTCGTTAAAAAAATTATGAAATGAGTCGTTTGTCGAATAAGAGTCGGTGTCGGTCTCTTGTAACAGTTGTAATAGAATTTTGAGAGTTACAGAGGTAAACTATGTGTAGAGCAAATTTTGTTAGCTGCGTATCGATCAGTAAACCTGCTACAGTGTCCACAAGTTTCACGTCTCCAGAATATCAAATTTATCTTTATCTTGATCGAAAAATCTCTAGATTGGAGATTTTTCTCTAATTTCGACATTATCTCGAAAAACGAGAATTGCTATTATGATCGCGGATTCCATAAATCCATTTACTTGTACATGTATGTTATTTTGAATTGCCGTATTCGTAGCCGTTGCTCCATATTCATTGAAAACAGAAGTATACACAGTGGCGTAGCGTAGTGGGGGTGGCAGAGGCGGCAATTTTATAGGGTGGCAAAATTTCACAATAAATAATTACAACATCTTGTAAATATTTGAACCTTTTAATATTTTTGTGGCACCTATGTTTAGGATCGATTGAGAAAGACAGAACTTCTTTTTTATCCTAACAAGTATATTATTTTGAAATAAAATTATAAATATGAACAGTATCGTTCTAGTTCTGAGTGGAAATCGATTTGAGTTTTGTATTCAATTCGCTAATAACTAAATCTTGTCAACCGTCAAGATATAATCATAAGTGTTCTACACTTGTTGTATCAATATAATTGGCCTAAGTGTGAGAATTTTTGTTACAAATGTGATTATAATATATAAACGAGTGGTTTTTTTAAACGGGAAGGGAGAGGGACTAAACAATGAGGAAAACCGAAAAGTGTTAAAAGGTGTTACGATCCCGACTTTCATATAAAAACTAAAAACGCATTATTGGATTTTTCGCAAATAAATATGGGCCAGGAAGCGAACCCGTGAATTTCGAAAAAAAACCACATCCCGGATTATTCTACAATTTGACAATATTGCTAATAAACACCAAATTCTGGGAAGACTGACATACGGCAAATTTACAGAAAATGATAAATTTTACCAAAAACCTCTTCTATTCATAAATTCACATTAAATTTGTATTCAACTTTGATTCTAACTTATACAGCTTAAGAAGGATAAAGTAAATTGGCGTTAATCATTGAATCGTGTTCCATAGTGAATCATGAATCTGAATAAAATATCACTGTCGTTCATTTATTTCTGAAAATGAAAAAAGTTTAAGTTTTTGGTTATAGTGTCAATATAAGGTTTTATTTAAATATAGAACAAGCTTAACTGTCTCTCAAATTGTCTGTTATTGTAAATATGCTTATAAATACTCGTATGTAGTTGGTGTTCTCGAAAGATAAGTATCGACCGCACTCCAAGATGAATGAAGGTGCTTCTATCGAATATAATTATACTTTATCTGAACTGCATTCAAGTCTAGATTTGTTAAGCAAAATCTATAATTGGGACCGCATTAAGAAACCTTTGACGTCGCTGAATACGGGCAAATGTATTCAGTTCCGCGGATCGACTCTGTTAGGTCAATAATTAATATGGTTGCATTATGGCACGAATGTAAAAATTAATACGATTCGGTACGTAAAGAAAAAAAAATTGATGCTTACTCAAAAACCATTTCGAGATATCACTTTTATACTATATATCTTTTGTTGTAGCATCGTTCTCTTACTTCTTTTGGGTCGAATGCCATAGCAATATTTTTAACAAATGTCTGTCATCAAGAATCCATAGAAAATTGTAGAGTTGTTAATTCCAGGTCATATAATAAACTTTTCAATGCGTATTTAAAAAGATAACTACTCCGTGGCGTCAATGAATTATCTTAAAAGTCATTTAAAATGAAATACTGCACAGAAATCAGAAACATTCAAATAGTTAACCCAAAATAGCTCATTGCGTCAGAAAATAAATAAAAATATATACCTCAAAAAGCAATTACTTTACATACCGAATGATGTTATAACTATTAATAGGTGATACTCATCGGCAACTTTAGCTACCTATCTATAATTCATCAACAATATTTTTAAGTTTATGTCACATTTGTATGGACAATAAACTATATTTTAAGTTAAAAGATGCCTTTGATGAGATGACACAGGAGTATGAGGTAATTAAACTTAACAATAAATAATAATAATAATAATAAATTATTATGTTTTCTTTTAATATTTAGTCATATATGCGTGGATATTCCTCAGTGCGCTACACAGCCATCCATGGTAGCTTTGATGGTCATAAATGTAATAATTTTCATGGTTTGGTGCTTTATTCAATATCAGTACTTTTGAATAAAATAAATACGTAGATGGTATTCCAACTCGAAATACCTTTCATCCCAAAATTTGTACAAGAACGGGAAAAGACGTAAAGGAAGTAAAGTGAAGAAGCTTTTTTATAAAAACAAAAAACTTATTTCTTTATTTCTTCCACAGCAACCAGTATTACCACCATTCCCGATCTGGTTGGCGGCCATTTTTGCCACGTGCCTGGTGCTCGTGATCCTTTTGACAGTCAGTGGCAATGTGCTGGTGCTTCTGGCATTCTTAGTGGACCGCACGATACGACAACCGAGCAATTACTTCATAGCGTCTTTGGCTGCCACTGATTTACTTATAGGTAAGAGAAGAATAAGAACGTTTTCCTTTTATATGATTTTGTTTGTTCAGTAACACATCGCAGTGTAACCAGTCCATATGAAACTCATCTCAGTAACCTTCATACATTTGTTTTACTTGTTGTTCTGTTTATTTAAATATAATTTTTTAATTTAAAAAAATATAAAAATACCTCAAAATAAAAGAAGCTTTACCTCTGAATAAGTGCCGACCCGTAATGACTTGAGATATCATTTTACATGCAAATGTACATTTAAGGGTTCATACACCAAAGATCATAATTATTTATTGCTTTTTTTATGACAAAACTTAAGTATCAATTTCGATTCACAATTTTGTTTTATGTTAAACCCGTATAAATTTTTATTTTCCTTTGTTCCCAGGTACTTTATCGCTTCCATTTTACACAGACTACGTATTAAAGGGGTACTGGCATTTAGGGCCTTTGTTGTGTGATCTATGGTTATCGGTGGACTACACGGTATGTCTTGTATCTCAGTATACAGTTCTACTTATTACTGTAGATAGATTCTGTAGCGTCAAAATTGCTGCAAGGTATAGAGCCTGGCGAACAAAGAACAGAGTTATATGGATGGTGACCGTTACTTGGATCATACCAGCGCTATTATTCTTTACCACAATCTTTGGATGGGAACATTTCGTAGGCTATAGAGATTTACAAGAAGGCGAATGTGCCGTTCAATTCTTGAAGGATCCAATATTCAATACAGCTTTAATTATAACTTACTATTGGACAACTCTATTCGTATTAATTGTTCTTTATGCAGGTATTTTTAAGACTGCTTATGACATGCAAAAGAAAAGTGAAGCAAAACAAAGAAAGATGCAATCAATGGTCGCTTTGAGTGCTGGTGTTATGTCTGGCATGGCGGGTCGAGCTGCTGGCATGGTTGCCTTATCCAAGGCTACTATTACTAATGAAGAACAAATGAAAATGTCTGAATCAATTCGAAAAGACTCAACATCAAAAGGTTCTTTGGCTGCACCTTTATTAAATTTGGGAGGATCTACAGATTCTAATTCGAGTCAAAAGTCTTCAGCTCACAAAAGTAGCGCTACTGTAACAGGTACTTCTACTACTGTGGAATCTGACGGAGATAGAAAAGAGGACCAAGTAGAAGCGGAAAGATCAAGTAGTCCAGCATTCGATTCTGATGACGAAAGTGGAGTTCAGTCCAATATTAAAAAGCGACCTTCAGTTGCAAACTTGGTTATGCAAACGGGCGCCTTACAATTATTAAATAATATGCGATTAAATGGAGGAATGCTTATCAAACCACCAGATGTAAAACAATCTCCTGTTTTAAAACATGACCTTGATAAACCAAAGACTTCTCTATCTCAAATATCTGAAAAAAGTTTACTGGATACGGACAATCCTGATATTTCACAAAATAGTAATGTAACACCAATACCTACAGTGCCATTGTCATCAGTTAGTTATATGTCTCCGATATCTTCTGGTATCACAACTCCTTCAGAGCAGCGTGAAGTAGCTACAACAATTGCACAGAGGATCATTCCGCCTCCAACAGAGTTTAGGTGTAGTCCACCAGTATCAGAGAGCCCACCATCTCAATCAGAGTCATCAAGAACTCGAACTGTAAGAGTTGTGAAAGGAGATGGCACATCTTATGACATTTTAGTAGGCCTAGATGGAGCTGATTTAAGGTACATGGATGAAAGTTCTGTTAATGTTCCCTCTCCAACGTATGAGAGTCCACCTTCTTCGATTACATTTCCGACTGCGACGGAACCCTCGTCACCCCCCAATTTCAATTCTGGTATTACGAATACTTCACTGCTACAAGCGGCTCTTATTCGAGCAACGGCTGAAGCTCAAGTTACGACGCAACCGAAACCTTTATCACCACCACCCCCCGTGAAAGTAAACACAGAGGTCAGTCTTACATCTGGTGAACGACCAAAACCCGTTATAACTTTAGTGTCGTCTTCAAATGAAAACGAAGCAAATAAACAAGATAATAAACTAAACCCTTTAAAACTAAATCCTGCCATCAGTCCTGCAGTGGAAAATAGTGATATATCCACCCCAGCTGGATCTGGAAGAGGAGATTCAAAAAAAGAATTCGTTAAAAATATAGGTCAAAAATTAAAAGTGAAACGATCGAAACGAGACGGTCTGTTCCCGAGTATAGGAAGACAAAAGTCTAAATCTGAAAATAGAGCGAGAAAAGCTTTCAGAACGATATCTTTTATATTAGGAGCATTTGTAGTATGCTGGACTCCGTATCATATTTTAGCTCTGGTAGAGGGATTTTGTACAAATCCACCTTGTATCAATCAGCATTTGTATATGTTTTCGTACTTTCTGTGTTACGCGAACAGCCCTATAAATCCGTTTTGTTATGCATTAGCAAATCAACAATTCAAGAAAACTTTCACGAGATTGCTGCGGGGAGATTTCCACATCACCTAGTCCATGTTTATCGGTGCAAAGAATGCGTAATTTTGTTGCTCGGCAGCAGCTAATAACTATATATTACGCGCACAAATAAAATTTTACAGATGAAGTAAGACAATACTTAAAAATAAAAAAATTTAAATAAAAATATTCGAAAGCTTTTGATGTATGTATAGTAAATATTAAATGTGTATTATATAGCGTTTGTATTTGAATTTTTGGCTTTAAAAGCTGGTTGGATTCGTGTCTGTAAATAGTGAAGTTAGTTAAATGGATATCTGTTTTGTAAATTAAGACTTTAATTTGGTTATAAAATTTCAGAACTGACAATAACAATATTAGAGCATTTGTAAATAAGTTAGGTCAAGTCAAGAGTCTCTTTATATTTCTAGCCCTAGGTTAAGTGCATAAGATATTATAGTGACAAAATCATCTTCAATAGGAATACATTAGTCTTATATAAGCAATTTTAAAATACACTATCTTAGAAAATTGTTTTAAAATAATTCCCTAGGAATTTTATTTGACTGTAGATTTCTGCGACACAAAAGCTATTTTCCTTGTTTTGTTAACAAAACCTTTGAACCTTAAGGAAATGTCTTAATGCTTAAGCGTGATATATCTGAAATTAAATAAACGAAATTGAATAACATTTATTTAAATTTTTTCTTTTGTTTCAAATTTAAAAAGTGGACATTTACTCATGGTCAATGGTTTTGTTTTCACTTAATACGCCAAAAAGCTTTCAGCTTTGAGCCCAGCTAAAGCTTTTTTAGCGTAAAGTTCTTCGTCAATTACGATTGTTAAGTAGAAAGTATTGTTGTACCTATGTTTAAAATTAAATAAAAATTTAAAATTATGTGTCCGGGCCTAAACCCCTTCGGTAGGTTTAGTTGATTAACATTGTAGTCAAATTATTGTAAGTTAAATAGTATTAATTTCTTACGTTTGATCGCTTCATTTATGTCGAAATGGTATTTGTGTTCATGTAGATACTAGTAGATGCGACCATATTTATTAATAGTAAACTGAAAAATCGTCATTATACTCTTAATAAAAAAAAACAATAAATAATAGTGAAAGACAAAAGTGAAATATCAGTAGCTAGTGTATCCTGTAATGAAAATGATATCAAATAATTCATTGTGTAATTTAATTAGTTGTAGATTATGAAATATTAAATTGTTACATCATATTAATTTTATAATAACCTCTTTGTAAACGCACCTTCTGATGTCATATTGCCTTGTAGATTATAAAAAAAATGGTTTTATCCTATTGTATATTTATTTTATTTATTTTCAAACGTTGAAAATAACGTCTAAAGATTATTTCAAAGTTGGTGAAAGTTAATGTAGCAGCTGCAGCAAAGAATAATTTTCTTAAAAACTCGTGATTAGAATTTTGTGCTATACAAACTAAGTTTGTAGCTTCAATATAGTAAGTTACGTATTAAACTAACCCTCCTCATGCCAACTCATTCACTTTTATTCTTCTATTCTCCTTTCTGAGATTCTTAAAAGGTATGAAAAGTAAAAATTAAAGTTTTGAAGACTTACTTACAATTTCCGAAAAATATAAACAAAATATTCCTCACTATTAAAACATATTTAATTACCATTTTCATTTTAGGTTAAAATTAAAACAAACCTTATAAAAGATCAAACAATAAAACTAAAAATGTTTTGTTTTTTATATCACATATAGTTTGTATTAGATATATAAAATATTCTATTATAGATTTTTTTTATAATATTAACTATTTTAATCCTGTGCAAATTAAAACGTCTGTTGTATTGGATTTGTTTTGTAAAGTTTTGTGATAGTGTTGATTTGCATAGATATTTATTTTAAACTATTTGAATCTTGTAATGAAAATTATTTATTCGCATTCAATACTGAGCGATGATTAGTAAAAAAATTAATAATAATTAATTTGTTTCATTTAATCACATGAACATACACTAAATTTTCGTAAAAACTAAGAAACAGCAGCACCTTTAGTCTAACAAAAGTTTAGTCTAATAAAAGTTTTAAAATTAATTCAAATTTGCTAGATCAAGTTAATTCGAGAGTCGCTTGCGCGTTGTTTGGTCTTTTATAGGCGCTCCGCATACCAGGGGGCGACAACACTGCGTGGGGTTCGGATGCGAATCTAAATCGATAACACAAAGTGCTTATTGTACACGGATATGTTTCCTAAAGTTAGGATTTTTTCATTGGATTCCAATGACACCGATTTCGTGAGAAAATTCAGACAATTTTATATATTTTCTTAACTATTTAAATATTTTATAAATATATATATAATTATATTATATATAATTATATATAATATAATTATATAAATATATATAAAATACTTCTTAAATATTTTTCAGACAATTTGGTTGAGATTCTTAACTCAATAATTTCTTCTAATTCTGAACTAAATATTCGGACTTAATAATTTTAATGGCGTTACCAAACCGTGCTACAATGTATAGAAAACTTTAAAAAAATGTTTCTTCTTAATCCCTTTAAAATCTTGTCACAGAGAAAGATAAGTAAGTAACTTGATACGTAACAGTTAAGTCACTCCGTACAAAAATAATCCCTACTGTCATTGACAAGCGACTCTCTCCGCGAGCTGACGATTGGTTTAATACGGCTCCGCGATAGCCAACGGCCGCGTGGCCATAAGCAAGCCTAGGGTTGCCTCTTTCAATTGTTATATTCAATATATTTTTATCACATAGATAGGTAAACAAAACAGTTAAAAATATAATTAAGATATTTAAATCTATTTTTTTTATATCAAATAATTAATAATACTGCAGCATGCATTTGATTTATAGATAACATAAAAGCGCGCGAACGGGGTACGGCTGTAAGCAAACAACTTTGCTAAGAAGCACCGCGGTGGGCTACCTCGAGTGACAGATGCCTGATGTTGTTGCTCTATATGTTGAACTTTTCTGTACATCTGTCTACTAAATCATAGCTCTGGCATAAGTCATATGTCTTGACCGAGAGTGTTCTTATGCATGAAGGTGAATAGAAAAATGTAAAAGAGGTGTAGGAGATATGAATAAATAAATTATGCTCAACTTTTCTAAATGGGTTTTTTAATTTTGATATAGATTTGTGATAATAAGGACATTTTTATAATTTTTAGGTTCATTAAATGAATAAAACTGACATTCATTTTACGTGAGGTACAATGAAATAAATACCTACAACAACATTTATTACAGGGTAAAAACTTCATGAAAGGCTTTTATATAAAAATCGGATTGTTACAGATATGGCAAAATATCCGTATTTTGTAAATATTTTGTAAATATCCGTAAATATTTAGATAACATCAAATTCCGTTACTAAGCAGTTGAATTCAACCTGATCTGGAAACGTGCGAATGTCCTCATCTTCGGCGGATGTACATATGGTTCAGTTAGATTGCAACTTATTTCTGCACAAAATGGGCCAATCAATAAAGTCTCGTATTAGCCCAACGTATTTTAGGCCAAGATAACATTGTATTTACATTGTATTAATTTTATATTGTCGAGAGTTTTGTTTGTCATCTTACCTAATGGAAGAAGGAACTGTAACAATACAATCCAAGATGTAAGTATTCGTCCTACTTTTTCGCCTCTTTAAATAGTATGTTTTTCTGGGAAAACTGAGTTTCCATTGTTAATAAAGGTAAGAGTTAAGGCAAACCCGCAATACACTTACCATGATGGATCTGGTAACAGTTTGCTTTGTAAAAGTATTGTATTACTTGACTATCTCAACATTACAATTACACTTACTAATTATAATTGGCGAAGAGAATTAGAACTAAAAGATTTTACTGTGAATATAAGAAATCAGTTTTCCAGAAATGCCAGACTACATTATAATATTGTGGCAAATTAATAACAGTCATAGCATGATACATGGCATGTCTACTAATAACCATTATTACATAGACTAGTTCCCTAAAAATCGATAGGGATGATGTAGTCATGTAATCTAACCTGTATCTATGGAAATAATATTTCGATTCTGTGTTTGTTACTACCTGAAGAATTCCTGTCCTTTGGGTTTTTTTTATGAAAACGTAAAGAAAATGATTCTAAGTTTTTTTTGATTGTTAGATTTTCTACTTTCATTTTCGACAAAATCTTACCTATAGATATAATAAATATAAATAAAAAAATTTCACTTTTGATATTTCTTACTTTACAGGCTTTACCGATTTGTAGACATACCACTTGATAAAACAGTAGAAATAAAAAAGTACAAACATCGACCACATGTTCGACTCGGAACACAAAACTATATTATTCAGCTTTTGAAGCCGATTAGAAACAAACAACATATTCTAAAAAGTTTAGCGTACTAAGCATTTTATACTTTTTGCATAGCCGGCAAACGAACACGCGATCTACCTCACAGTAAGTGGCATCTGCACCCTTGGACATCATTAGTCGTAAACGTTTATTTATTTATAGTACTTGTGATTGTTATGCTGACCGTTGGCTTAGATAGAATTGTCTTAATTCCAGTAATTGCATATCCCCATTAATTGCATTAATTGCATATAAGTCGTCGGTGGCGCTGTTGTTAAGGCTCTGACTTTTGGACCAGGGTGCGATCCCGGTGATTGCCAAATGTAAAAAAAAGAACAATTTATAAACTAAAAGTCATGTTCATAAAAGTGACTGCTCCAACGGTGAACGCAGTGATCGATTTTTCTAATTCTTCACCATTAAAGAGCTACATCATCGAATTAGCATGTCCTCTGATATGTCTGAAACTCAAAAATTCTAATGAATCTACTAATCATGAAACGATGTACAAATATTCATGAAATCCGCATTTGAACGATTTAAATTTGTTTTTACTTTAACATAGTGAATAGCATTCATAACAACCACTAGACATATTGCACTTTTTTGTATGTATACTTTGTGACTTAAATATGGTTTTATAAAATTATAAGTCACTAACGAGCAGTGAAAAATATTCTATTATTTTTGGGAAGTACGTGCAGAGTGAAAAAGCTTGGATTTAGCAGCAAATGCTGTTAAAAAACGTGACAAATTTCAAACGAAACAACTGCTCGATTAGTGTATTTCGGTTACAAGCCTCATGACATATGGCACTCTGTTGTGGGGGAGTGCTGCCGACATCGATACTATGTGTATTCTGCAGAAAAGGGACGTGCGCTCGGTCCAAGGGTGTCACATAGAAATAAATTTAAGGAAATGAATATTCTTACTTTTTATTCCCAATATATTTAAGTAATTTTTATGTTTGCAAAAACGAGCATTACCAACATCATAAGAAAAAGAGATCTGCACAATGAGAAAGCAAGAAGAAGAAATAAGCTGGCGGCTCATACTAGTAGGCTCATATTATAAACTATCCGATTGTTTGGACGACAAAAGGCCTTGGGTATAATCCCCTCATTTACAGGCTTTCCTAGTATTTGTAATATACGATGAGTAATGTTTCTGTTTGTTTGTTGAGTTCTTCGTCCCGATGAATGTCTAAAGCGTCATTGTGAATAATATGGTTGAGGAGGGCGATGGCTGGATCCCGCGTTAACTCGTGAACAGGTGCTGTTTAACAGATGCAAATGAGAATAATTTTGTATAGACATAAAGAATTCTTCTTCACGATGGTATTTCCAAACTGGTGGTAGAGTCATACTTTATATCACGTCAATAAGAACAAGTAATTGTCAATATTGAGAAATAAATATTTGAATTTGAGCTACTGACAAAGCCCTTCAGTATCAATCCTCGATATTATATGTTTACGTGTTTAAAATATTCAGTTGCTATAAATTAAAATCACAAAAACACTTAAGGTGAATTTTTAATTACATCATAAACTCTTTTACAAAATGGCTAATGTACTTAATTAGAGCAAATTGCTAACCACAGTAAAGTTATGGTCACACATCATTGACAAAAATATTAATTTTCTGGAATCAACCATATAATTTTTTCTTGAGGTGTCTTTTTGCTTGATTACTTATGCGATTTTTGATCATTTCATAATGTTTTTGTGTAAACTTAAGATAATTATGTCAGCTTGGATGTGTGCTATTGTTAAAATAATGTCCACTTTTTATATCAGATTTCATTGTGTAAATGAGCTATAACATTATGTCAATAGAAAAAAATAAGTGACATAAGTTTTTTTTTTGCCAAAAATCGGGCTGATTCAAAAATACTTAAAATTTAAAATATCTCAAATGCTAAGCATTTCCGGCTTGGGTGTTGAAAAGGTGCAAAATGTACTGCAAATCTACTTTACCTTTCCTAAAGGAATGTACCGAATTACCAGTTACTTTGTATATTGATGATTTAATAAAAGGAACGATGAAATCTTACTTTAGGACCATGCCAGATAAACAACCATCTTTGTTTTGGATTTTTTTTCATAACCAATAATTTTTAACAATATTCACATACGTCAACAAGTAACGTGACAACCCCTCCAATAAACACCTAAACCATACAATTAACTTTCAAAGCTGAGCTAAACTAAACACGGTGACCGCCCGGCCCGCCCAGAGTGACCTCAGCTGAAAGCCCGTCGCACATATGCCGCATTAAAACCGCTGATATTTGCATGTCAAAGCTGCCGACTGTAAGCTCTGCTCGTAGCACCGAGTAAACGTATAGTACGACCATTTCTAATTAGGTGCGTAGATGTTATTTTCTAGGTACGTCAGTTAATGAGATGATAAGGTGTTTTGCAATATTTAGGCTTTAGGTCATACTACATTATGTAGTGTAAAGAATTTAGGACAAAAAATTTAGCCATAAAATTTTTCTTAGGGTGCATGTTGTAACCAATTGTTTTGCAAATGTACCAAAACCGTTACACATTATAAAACTATGTTATATTTTAATTAAATCTATATATTAATTCCTAAAAATTATTGATAACCTGAAATGCTCAAAAGCCGAGACTGTAAGAAAATTACAGTATTATTTGAGTTATTCCAAACGAATATTTTAAAATATTTCAACGACAAACCTTCACAAGTTCAACAATATATTTCAATTCAAAAAATCTGCACCTAGATTAAAAAAAATTTTAGCTGAAAGTAATCTAGCTAAAATGGTTTCATTAAAAAGTAATAGCTTCTAATCGCATGAAAACTCACTACTCACTAGGCTCACACGTCCGCAGCAGGCAACTTTCAAAGTAATGCTGAAAATGAAAATCTGTGTTCATATTAAAGAGCAGAACTGTACGAGAAAGTTTATATTGAAACAAAACGTTTGAGTTTTTTGCTATTTCGGGAAACAGCTAATTTTGACACATTTAAAATAACAATGATTTAGAGGCCATACTCGTATAATCGAAAATATAATCTTAAGCCACAATTTTTTTCTAACGTGTGATATAAAAACACAAACTTCATTCAAACTAAAATACAGAACAACAATACGATTGAACCTTTTCCACAGAAATTATAATTCATTTCTCCAACAAAGATATATTAATTCAAAATTGTAATTTTTATTATTTATTACTAGGTAATATTGTTTTCAGAAATAAAATTTTACTCCATCATGCATAAGAATATGAACTGACTGGAATATACTGATTTAAATGTATTGAAATAAACCAAACATTGAATGCACGATAGGAAACCAGTGTTTGAAGAAGATTCAGTAAAGCCAAGTTCATGAATGAGTACAGTTTGATCATACAATTCACACATGATTATTTGGGATCATTGGTGTTTTTATTTCACAGAGATTTAATCTACCTACAAACAAACCAAATCAACTTTGAAATAATAGCTAATAACATTCCAAGCCCAAAATTGGTCCTCACTGATTAAAACTCGAAGATTAATAGTTTAAGTATAAGCACAATTTATCTATGACCACAACTAGCCCACCGTTAAACATTAAGACGTCATCAAACGTCACAACATAGAAGAGGATCGCGACGCTGGGCCTTGTCATCTGCAATATCACACTCCCGTTGCCCATTATATTAATTGTTGACGTGGTGTGTATACAACTTTGCACGCTTGTAGGAGGGTCCTTTAAATGGCACGATTGTTTTGTGGATAAGAGATCATATGGAGGATTTAAGTTTAGTTTAGGTATGTTTGATGAGGCAAGCAAAACATTTCGATGATTTAGTCGTAATAAACCCGATGCAATCCACTTTAAACCGATATTTGTGAAGTTCCGTGGGATAGTAACAGTGTAACTAAAGTTGACTAAAAGTAATAAACTGATTTGAAAAGTTGGGGCTTTAAATTAGTTTTCGTCCTTTTATTTATTTATTTTATTTATTTATTTATTACAAAGACACAAATAACAGAGTATAAACTGAAACAATTTAAATAACAAATCCCACATAGCTACATTATGAGTCTATACTCCAATGACAGTTTGTGTACAACATTTTGGTATAAAATTATTGCAGCAGTAAACGTAAATATTCTAAGCTACATATTTCTAAGACTACATAAGTCAAAGTCAGGGTCAAGGTCATTAAACAATAATAGTTAAAGATTAAAGTAACATAAAAATAACCTTAAACATTATTAATAATTTTGAACACATTGTGCTTAAATACATTAAAATTATCATTGAATATGTCAATTTGACAGCAGATATTATTGTAGTGCGAACACATGCGTATCAAGGGGTTGTTTTTGGATAAGTTATTGTTGGAGGTTGGAATGGAGAAAAGTTGTTGGATTCTTACAGACCGTGAAGGTACCTTAAAACTTATTTGCGCGAGAAGTTCTTTCGTTAAATTGCCATTTACGATCTTGTGCAACACAAACATGTCATGGACCAATCGACGACTTGCCAAAGAGGTCAAATTGTATTTATTCATACGACCTGTGTAGTCCGGAATTTTTCGTCGTAATCCATGTTTGAAGCAAAGATGCCTTAAAAATCGACGTTGGATGGCTTCTATCTTTTCAGTATGGCTAACGTATATTGGGCTCCATACTGACGAACAGTATTCGAGTATGCTTCTGACTAAAGAGATGTATAACAAAATCAAAGATTGAGGATTCCTAAAAGGTTTGCTTTGTCGTATTACGAACGTGAGCATTTTGTTAGCTTTACTGCAGACATAATCGTAGTGCGAGCGAAATGATAATGTCGTGTCAAATAAAACTCCCAAATCTCGAATCAAATTCACGCGTTTTAATGTTTGGTCGTTTATATTGTAAGCATACTTGGTAGGATTCTTTTTTTTTGTAAAAGAAATGACAAAGCATTTTTCAATGTTTAGCTGCATGTTATTGATAACACACCAGTCAGATATTGTATTAATGTCGGCCTGTAATGCTAAGCAGTCTGTGATTCCGTAAATTCGTCTGTATATTTTTATGTTGTCAGCGTAAGCCAAGCAACAGCTGTTAATGTCAGATAGTAAATCATTAATAAAACACAAGAAAAGCAACGGTCCCAGATTAGAACCCTGCGGTACACCGGATGGTGCCAGAAATGGAGCCGAGTCGTAGCCGTAAAGTGTTACCAGCTGAGTTCGGTTAAGTAGATAGGATGTGATCCAGCGAAGGAGACTACCATGAATACCTAAGTATTCCAATTTGCGCAGTAAAATGGCATGATCCACACGATCAAACGCCTTTGAAAAATCAGTGTACACTGAGTCTACTTGAGTTTTGTCATTGAACGATTCACAAAGGAATGTTGTGTATACTAGCAGATTAGAATGAGTGGATCTAGCTGGAATGAAACCATGTTGATTGGGGCTCAATAAGTGTTTTAAATGGTTGAATATTATGTCATAAACTAAACTCTCAAAGAATTTGGCAAACCAACTCAGAACACAAACAGGACGGTAATTTGTAATGTCACTCTTGTCACCTGCTTTGTAAATTGGTGTTACGTGAGCAATTTTCCAAAGAGACGGGAAAACGCCGGTACTCAATGACATATTATAAATCATGGTTAATGGCTTTACCAACGCGCGGCAACAAAAGCGAATAAATACTGGTGGTAAACCGTCTGGTCCAGCACCCTTTGAGAGGTTCACATTTTGTGCTACCTTTAGCACAGAACTTTCAGAAACTTGAATACTGTTTAAAGAAAAGTTGCTATGCGTAAAATTGGGCGTGTAAGGTGAAGAGTTGGGAGGACTATAAACACTCGAAAAGTGTTCCGCAAAGAGATTAACCACCTGTTCTCCTGACACCGCCGAATCACCATTTAAGTACATATGGTTCGGAATACAGTTAGTAACTCTCTTATTTTTTGTATACCTCCAAAATGACTTTATATTTAATATTAAATTTTCTTCGATACCTACTATATATCTGGTAAAACATTCTTTTAGCAGTTTTCGTGCACGTGCCCTAAGCATTGAAAATGTATCGTAGTCTCTAGGGTTGCCGTAACGGTTGAATTTTGACAAGTGAGTATATTTCTCCCGCAATGTCCTTATAAGCCCTGATGAAAACCACCTAGGGTATCTGGGATTTCTAAGCCGTGTCTTAGGAGTGTGTTTCTCGATAACGTTATACACAATATTGTAAAAGAACTGAACGTATTCATTAACGTCAAATAGTTTAGTTTGAGACACCCAGTCAATCTTTGTTAATTCACTAATACATCTCTCCTAGTCGGTTTTACGAAAGTTAAACTGTTCTACTACTTTGTTTGGATGAAGTGGCAAATTGAGACACTGAAAGGCAATCAAGAGAGGAGGATGATGTGCGTCAATTCTGCTTATTGGATTGGCTAAAGTTACCCTAAATTCGTCTGGTCTATTAGTAATTACGAGATCTAGGATCTTTGTGTTAAAATTCTGTATAAAATTAATCTGACTCATTGATGTGGAATTGAAAAGATTATAGACTGCTGTTGATTTGACACAACTTGGATTTAATGGCATGCAAGATTCCTGGCACCATTGGAGATCAGAGAGGTTAAAGTCCCCTAAGATGCAAGTTATTTCGTTGTCACGATTAAGTATGATTTTACATTTATTTAAAAACTCCTCGTAGATATCCGGAGGTAAGTAATCTGGCAGGTAAACCACGCATAAGTTTATTACTATTGACTTATTAAATTTTATTTGTACCCATACATCCTCAACATACTCGGACTGCCAATGCTTCATGACAGGGTGCTGGAACGTTTTCGCTAATGCCACTAACACACCTCCGCCATAGTTTTTATTAAATCTTTTTTGGAATATTTTGTCTCTATCCCTGCGTATAACACAGTATCTGCTGTCAAAGAGTTCACTTGATAATACTGAATCATTTAACCATGTTTCGCTTATACATAGAATATCGAAATCGCAGCACAGTGTGTTGTTATAAATGTCTATTGTTTTGGTATTCATGCCACGTATATTCTGGTAATATATTGATATAGCCATTATTAATTAATGAAAAGTAATTGAATACCAATTCACTGAATATAACATAAAAATATATATAAATATAAAAAAGTACTAAATTAACAAATGAGATCTAAACTACTAATATTCTTTATGATTACAAAGTTTGAGTCAGGGTGTTTTCGGACAAAAATTCGACCGTTACGGATCCACACATACTTGTATTCCATTGTTTTTGCTTTCAGTCGTGCTGCTGCATGTAAAGACTTGTTAGCTGCCGATAGATGCTCTTGTACAAATATGGGCTTTTTCTCGCCATGTATACCTAAAAGAGATGTGTTTAATTTGTTGTTAGGGTTTGATTTGTTGTATTTATGCACAGCTGAGTAAAACTGATCGCGTATGTGACTGTTCCTAAATTTCGTAACTATCGTTCGTGGCGATTTGCTATCTTTATTCCTTTTTGCAACTCTGGTGCATTTGATTATATCTTCTTTGGCTACCACAAAACCGACAGTTGAAGCGCACTGTTTCACAATAGTATCCAAGTTCTCACCGCGATGTTCGGTGACGCCATGAAGTTCAAGGTTGTTTTCTCGCAGATGCTGCTCCAGGTTGTTAATCCGTTCAGATAAGTCGGCCACTGCATTGTTGAGTACTGCATTGTCTTTCTTCAGTTGAAGATTATCCTTTGCAATTATATCGTAATTTCTAGATATCTCATCAAATTTGTCACTTAAAAATGTGGCAGTGTTAGCAAAATCTTTTAGATCATTTTTAATAGAAGATAACTCCTCCTGAAAAATGTTTTTGAGCACAGAAGGCAATTCTCTCATGATAATATCAGTGACTTGGTCCCTGACAGCCGAGATAAGATTGTGGTCTTCATTATTTTGAATTAATTCACCTTTTAACACGTTCATTGCCATAGAACAAAGGACATTTTCTACAAAAAGGGGCCTAGATATTTTTATAGGATACTGCTTGGGGCCAAAATTTTTATTTTTGCTTTTTATTTGTAATTGTCAAACATTGCAATAATGTCATGTTTAGTGAATATTTTTGCCAGTTTTCCGATCTTTTGAGCGATTTTTCAGTAATCACGGCGCCGTGTGCTGCGGCCACTTCTATGCAAATCGAGCAATATGGCCGCAACATACGGCGCCGTGATTCCTGAAAAATCCGGGAAATCTCTACATTATCGTTTATTTTTATAAAATTAAATATTTGATACAACTCACAGAAGATTCCGTAGTAAAATAAAACAAGTTTTTAAAGGTGAACTGGTTTAATTTCAATAAAAAAGGCTAAATTTTAGAACATGAACTTAAAATAAGAAAATCAGGACAAGAACTATGCATTATGATGCTGAAAAAAACAATCAATAGTTACAATAAGCACAATTACAGGCTCTGTACTCTTAGGCTGAAGCTGTACGTCTTTTATTAGACTTGCAGTCTTTACACTCTTTCCTTTTGGTTTCTGTTAGAATTTTCTCTCGACGTTTTCGCTTTTTTATATTTGTGATCTTCGTGAGAGAATGGCTACTAGCAGAAACTGAAGTAGCTGAAGAGGCTATCGGTGGAAGTAGTTGCTCAATTACTTGAAGACGAAAGTCATAAAGGCTCTGGTTTGGCTTGCCTGAAAAGCGGTTGTACAGTTTGTGGGCATTTATAAGCGTCATCATTACTACATGGACAAAGACCTTATTGTACCACCGTATAGAGCGCCTTTCACTAGGATAATAGGAGTTTATTTGATCATCTGAAGTCATCTGAATCAAGATATCGACGTTTTCGGGCACTTCTATCACTCGTATTTAACGCAAATTACTATTAAATTAATTAAAACAGCACTAGAACACAGCTTCACAACTGTTTTTTGTTGTGTATTTTTTTTACAAACTTTGTGAGGGTATATCAGAAAATCCACAAATAAATCTAAGTGGCCAGTTTTTTCCCCGAAATATATTACGACTGTTCAAAAGGGCCACGTTAAAATATAAGGAATATTGAAAAGGCCGACTTCAAAAACATGTTTCAAAGTCGTAGGGATTAGAAACACGGTACCGTGTATGGGGCCACTGTTGTAAGACAACCAATACACGGTACCGTGTGTTTGGCCACTACTGCAAGATAACCAACACACGGTACCGTGCGGAGTGGCACTCAAGGTGTTAAAGAACCCTTTGGTGAAATTGGGGTAGATTTCTTCTTAGAAATGCGCGTTGTCACATTAGAAGCTTCTTCTGAGCTTGGAAGCGTTGGACTACTTTTAAGGCTACGAACTGGAGTATTAACGTTCCCCTTTTTGGGTATTTTACTTGTGCATTCATGGCAAGTCCAGGCAAGTTTTTGTTCTTTGGTCAGCGTATTACGAAACCGGCTAATTGATATGTTCGCGCAATCCAGATCAAAGGTCTGATTACACTTATTGCAGGTCAAGTAGTCATTTCCTATGAAAATAATTTTGCATCCTGCACAATGTCGTTTTACTCATTTTGGTTTTGGTTTGCTTTAGTATTTATTATTTTATTTCAGTGTGAACTCACCCGTGGCCGTGTACAAGTCGTTGTTTAGTAAAAGAATGGAACGCAGTTCCAGTTTTGAAAATGTCACAGTCAGTCACTTCACTCACTTCACTAGTTGTCATATGTCAAAGTCAAATCATATGTTAAAAGTTTGTAAATAACCCCCTTTTAAATTTTCTGTGAGGCTAGTTTGATTATTAAAAGTGCTGATAAACGGAGTATTTTGCGTACTTCACGAAGTTTTGGTTATCGCGAGCGATGAAGCAGTTGTTTAACTTAAAAACACATCCGCCATTTCACTTATTTGTTAAAAAATTCACGCACTTTTAATTAAAAACATATGACAGAATTTCACTGTGTGTGTGTTTACGCTACAACTGTCATAAACTTTTGAGGATTAAAAAAGCTTAAAGAAAGCTTTCGTTTTCACGTTTATACACTAGAATATTTAAAAAAATCTGGTTTATATATTCAGTTGCGCTTTTTCGGATTTCGGAATATTCTATCTTTACAAACGTAATTTATAATACAACTTTTTAACAGCAAATAAAAATATGAAAAATTATTTTTAGCCTAAGTTATATATTTAATTTTTAAATTTACTGTACAAGATAAGTTGTAAGTTTTCCTAAAATTTAAGAATAAATAAATAAATAGAAACAAAATCGTCACGTATAAAACCACCTCTCTGTCGGACGTTACATTGTCCCATCGCCTACAATAGCTTATTGTATGGAGTGCCTCTGTTCAAAAGCGACGTGTATTATTTTATGTATGTGGAAAAAAAAGGATCTAATAATCATCGATACTAAATCAACGACGGCCTGTTTGGTGTGTAGGTAAGTAGTCTTGCCATCCATACCAGAGGTTCCAGGTTCGAATCCTGGTAGGGGCAGATATATTATTATATTTGCTTTCTAGTCATGGATGTGTTTTTACGTTTATTTAAGTTTATTTCTAATATTTATATATAAAAAAAATATCTATGTGTGTTTATATATTCTTAAGTTTATTTATCCATTATCTAGTATCCATAACACAAGTTCTTTAATGATACTTAATTTGGGCTAGACAATGTTGTGTGATTGTTAGAAATATTTATGTATTTATTTATCATATTTTACATTACTTAATTGAATATAAAATACTTAATTGTAATTATTCACGTTCTTGTTTAATATTTGTCCAAGTTCTCTGTAAAGGTGTATCGGATACCTACTTCATGAAATGTCTCCTGCAATCTTCCTATTCAAATATTACAACACATCGGTTTATTGAACACTAAAAGCCAAAATTGTAGCTATAATTACAATAACTAATGTCAAATGAATTAAACCACCTAAATAAAATCATCAATTGATTTGAACTCGTTGTCTACGTTTGCTTGCTACATTTATTAGTAGCTAGTAGTGAAAATCTGTTGTGACGTGTTCTTATCATGCATATGCTACAATTTTACTTTCCATTTTTATGTGATACACATACACATCTAATATATGTTCAAGATTCCGTGAATTACACAAAAACTGCGACACGGACGTAAAATTCGATTCGCATACAGCCGCGCTGCCATCAACTTGAATCCAGAGGGTGTTGCGAGGGCTGGAGGCATATTACGGAGACCCGTCAATTCTGTGTCGTGTATCTTTTGTTTAAATTAATTTTTACGTTGATAGACAAACGAAAACATAATTGTGATGGCTGGTATTTCATTATACGTTGAAGAAGTTGAACAAATGTAGTTCCCGTGACATTGTAAACAGTTCTTTATACAAGTTCACCTAGAAATATATATCTTAGTTCCACATAATTATCTGTACAGTTATTACTTAAGTAGCTGACATGGTAACTTTCCAATAACCCCTAGCAAGCTTATTACTCATATGAGTTCTTGTTTGCTGTGTACCTTTTTATATATAAATATCTCAGTGATAAATATACCCAACTCCATACCGGGATGTAGCATTATTAATAGATTGAAATAATAACCTCTCGTTTTGAGGTATATCGATCACAGTTCGTGAGTGATCAGCTATCAGTTACCTGTTGAAATAAATCTAAAACAAAAGGTATATAAAATTTGCTGTTGTATATGTGTCATTGTGCTACATTTAAACCTATTGTGCAACAGTAAGAGCTGCCTGCGATAATATATTTATGTTTTTTCCAAAAACGTATAGCTCTCATATCTTTCGGAGCAGTAACATCCTCGTACTTGTCATCTCTTTTCACCAGATGATATGAAAGACAAATGCATATCCAGTTTAGGCATATTAGTTTATCCAGTTTTTTACGTATAAATCCTCAATGTTTTATATGTAAAAAAATTAATATTCCACGCATCATCCATCTAGAATAAGGTGGTCCGTACATGACAGCATACATTTCACAGATATGCCATCAGCCTATCTCCACGTTTTGTACTATTTTTCGCCTTTTACTGCCTTACTCTGGTACCATAATTATAGCTTGGAAGTTTTAGTATTCGAAATTTATAGGTATACCACTTTTATAGTGAAAGTGTGTATTAGGATGAAAGGGAGCAGATTGTTTTCAATTATTTTTGAAGCTTTCATCATATTAAACTATTCATGTTTGACAAAACAAATATTGTAAGTTTTGTCGTCTTTTTTCAAAAGGTAAAATAATACCATAATATAAACTTAATCATAAATACCAATGATTGCTATGATAAAGCAACACCTTGATAAAGCTTTCTTCGTTACACTTTATGATATAATGCTGTGGGTGTTATATCTGCTCAAAATTATATGTTTTTACTTGTACGATACATATATAAAATTTGATAACTACGTGCACTTGAAAACTAAATTGAACTTATACCTAGTTGGAATAAGAGTCTTAAATCAGTTCATTTTTAAATACCATGTTGTGTGCACACAAGCCAATATATTTTTATTTTGTTTCAAGTCACTTTATAAAAATTGATGTACTCTGTCGATAGCAGCTGGAATGCACGCGATATTGATAAAACATCGATTTTTAATTACCCTGCATCTTGATGACACTGTAATCTAGGAATTAGGTCACGTGATACGGTATTACGTAAAAGAGCTTGATGGATTTCTATGCCAATACGTAGCTACTACGTATTTGTCATCTTAAAATTCTAAGCCTACGATTTAAATCAAAATTTCCTTTATTGCCTAAATATTTCCTAAATAATTCGCTTTACGTGCAACACAACACAGGTAGAGTTGTTGTTTTGGCGGATAAAAAAGGAAGGACTGTAGTCCTACCCAATTCCATCTTTAAAAAAATCTCTACTTGATAATAGCAAAAGTTAATATTTTCCTTCCTGAGATTTCAAAAGCACAATATACGCCTGCTGACTTGATTCATGTATTCGGTTAAAGCAGGTAGTAAAAGCTACCAACACAATTTGTACCGTATCCGAAAGTAGATTAGGCTTTGATCAAGGCAGTTTGCTCAGCAAGTTAGCCCGCAATATGCAAGTAAATGGAATAATGGACGAACCGACGGCACATGCACAATTTGTTTTGATAGCATGATAGCGGTGAACAAAGTTATCATTTACAAATAGTTTTTGATAGAGTTAACCTGCTGGATAGTAGTTGAGCTCGAAACTATTAGACAGCGTACAGTAAACATCAACAATTATTAACTCGATACTTAAATCATTCATGTTTACGTTCATGCATTTTTTAATTTCTACCTCAGAATAATAACGAAAAACCTATATCTATGTAGATAGATCTAAAGTCTCAATATTAAGTTCAGTATTTTATACTTAAGTAATCGAGAAAATCTGAAAAGAACATCTATTAACGGTTATTAACTAATTTAGTTAGGTATATGTATAATACACTAAATTGTATTTCAAAAAGTAAAACACTTATTCAGATTAACATTCACTAAACGCAATAAAGATAAAAAAGACGAGTATATGTTATGTAAATGTGATTAAAGGTGTTACAAAAAATATACTTACATTACAGTCTTACTTCACATAACAGTCAAACTACCTACATTTTACACCCAGAGGGGACACAAAACATATATCGTTTCATAGTTGTACTTTTTTCCCTTTTTATTAGTAATGTAAACATTACAAATAAAGTTTTATTTATAATCATATTGGTTTATTCTGGTGGTCGGAGGCGCTGTCTGCTGAAGTACAGGCCACAAGCTTAGTGCAGGAGCAGATGCCAGATGAACACTTTGTTTTTGTGTAACATACATTTAAACAAACTAATAGAAATAGAAGTGTGGAAAATCATGTTTTATGGATAAAAATATATCATAGTTTTATTATGAATACCGTATGTATTTTATTTTTATTCATTATTTGTTTTATAGCGGCAATATGAAATGAAATGAAATATGTATTTCTCAACATTGACAATTACTTGTTCTTATTGACGTCAAATAAAACATGATTCTACCACCAGTTCGAAAAAACCTTCGTGAAGAAGAACTGGCATGAAACTTCACGGGTATATTTTTTTCAAAATAAATTTACAGTCTCTTTATGTCTATACAAAATTATTCTTTTTTGCATCTGTTAGCTCGGCAAGTCTCCCTCCCCCCAAGTATCCAAACGACGAACACCCTTAAACGGTTATAGTTATACAAACTCCGTGAACAGTTGTCTACCTATTCCGAGTCAAGAAATGGGTGGAAAAATGAATATTAGTGAAGTGGTTAAGTTAACACCATTTGGATATGGAATTCTAAAAACAATTCTTTAGCTGCGAGCATCCCGCCGTTACATAACATGCATGATGTAATTTACTGAACAAAGTTTCTTTACTCTAAATACTTTTATTTATTCATAACAATCTATACAAATGCAACAAAATGCTCATCGTAGCGTCTGGAGTGTTGCGAGAGCACGGCTGAAGCGGAAATTGGAGACCTAAGTTTGTGGAAGTGATGGCTTGAATAGATTGTATGTTTATTTATAGCAAATTTTTAGGTTCAATACTTGTTTTCTTGTTACAAGATGACGATCTCAAAAAGTCAGTGATGAATAACATCAGAAGTCTATCTAAACTAGGTTTTAGCGGTACAAGAATAATATATAGAATATTTCTTACATTCGTTTCTCTTTTGACCGCCGTGATAAACACATTTACGTGGTTATGTCTAAATGTAAATAAAGTAGCACCCAGTGATTTACAGAGACCTATGAAAAGCGTATAGATGGAAATGCATACATAATTAGTCAATATATTAATAAATTAACCAATATTAATAAAAAAATCACGATTATTGACGTCAATGGGTGAGGGTTCCAGTTACCACTGTGAATTCCTAGGGGGTTGAATGCTCATTTGCCAAAATATGAAAATTGCAAATTGTGTTTACTTTACAAAAATAAACCTAATTTTATATAAACAAGATTTGAAATAAAACAAAGGCAATTTTTCTGTATTTCTACTTGTATAGGTATTCGATCGGTTAGGTATGAAGGTTAGGAATAGGTAGTCGTTAAAGAAAATACTGTGTTACTGTATAGTGCAATTATAAGAGAAATCATGGAGAAATCACGCCACACATAGATTAGCAAGTACATTTCAAATTCAACGCCGAAACTAAAACTATTGACCTCAAAATTCAACTCCCTTCAATCACTCATAACAAAATTAATAATCGTAACCTTTATGCCAATCCAATCAATTAACCTACATCTCCGTGTAAGTATTAGAACTGAACGCAGCTGTATTAATTCCTCTGCCATGTCCTTTGATCCCGTGTAAAAAGGGAAGCTTACGACCCCGAAGATAGCGCATTAAATTAATATTATAACGCAAATGTAGAGAGGTCTTATAAAATTACTGTACGTCCCGTACATAAGGGACATACCTAGTATGTGGAGATACTGGGAATCATCAGGTGTCCTTGAGAGATTTTCATAGTTGGATTGAATTTTGGTTATTTATAATTTGTTGGTTCGATTTTAATATTTATGATACTTAATGAAACTGTTGGGATATATATTTTAATTAGTTTTGTATAATTTCTCACGATACTAGGTACCGTACATATACTTGTAATGTTAAGGTTACTGCTTAATATATTTTCTATAATAAATTTCTTTTCTGCAAAATCTGATATACATTTTACTTAAATGGATATTTAACTGCTATATTTTACGTGCGTTAAATCTGAAAGTTTGTAACCAAAACATCGTTTATTCATGAACTTGGCTTAAATCCAAATGTAACAGGTTGATTGGTTGATAATAATGTAAACATAAATCTAGTAGATAAGAAAATGTACGGTACCGTGATATATTAATTTAAACGAATAATATTTAAAGCTATTCCTTCATAGCAATTTTGTACGATCGATAGATTCTTAATATCCTTTTGAAAGTTACGTTACCGATTTCGTATATTTATAATCGTTTATAGTGTAACACAAAATTTTACATAGGAAATGTCAAAATAATAATCATGAGATAGGTTGAACATTTTTCTTATGAGCTTTTTCATAACTATACAAAGATTTTATACAGGATGATAGTAAATCAACTTAATTTACAGCCATTTTATTAGTTTTAGGCCATCATTTACAAGCCATTTTAGAAGTGTTACTAAAGGAGACTAAACCATTTTGTTTGACTATAAACAATAAAAAAATTTGTTACTGATCTGATGATGCTATACTAATGTTGATCATGAGGTTCAAAATTAACTTAAATATTTTTGTGGCCAACATTCCTTGCCTGCATTTGTTTTATCTAAATTTAAAACAGATAAATTACTGAAGTTATTTATATTAATTTTACAAACGTCCATTTTGTAATCTTAAACGAATATTAATTATTTTTTAATTTGCCCAGGTAGAAAATTCTAAATTCTAAATTACGAAAATCGCGGAAATTACGTAAAGTATTTTGGGTAGATTCAAGTGTGAGGAATCTAAAAAAAATCGACGTTTAGACCACCACCTTGTATAAACATATAAAAAGTTAACCTTAAATATATTTGAATGTTGGCCAAAACCGCGAGTCGACTCACCGAAATAATACTAACCCAGGTAAATCAGTGGTTCTCTAATTTATAAATCTCTTCAACTAAATATTGCCGTAAAGAAGTATATTTAATTCCCATCCAAAATTATAGAAAGTTTATGTTCCGAACAAACCTCGCCCGCAGTGCTCGTATATGTTAGCCAGCGGAGGTAGGCTGAGGCGGTCGGTTAAGATGCGGTCTGTTTTATCCATCATTTGGTAAAGTAGTAGTAGTAACTTTTTATATAAATAATATTGAAAAGGTCAAAAGTGAATTGAAATATTTTTAAATAGTAGAAAGTCGAAATTATATAATAATGACATATAAATATATCTGATATTTAACATTCTCAGTAACTGGTAGTCTTACTCCTAGTCTTCGCAAGATATTACACCTATTATATCTGATAAACATATTTTTATTAAGAATCATTCATGTTATTCTATTTAACAATGTAAGTATGTAAATCGAGGCATCCCGTATATCAGTTTGCTTAAAGGTTACCTTCATCACAACCAATCCCGATCTGTTCTGGTGTTCTGGTTCTGGTTTCTGGTGTCTTTAGGTGCCAGTCGTAGTGATTTGAAGTACAATTTCCTATTTTTTTCTACTATATCCATATTACTTTACCTATCTAAAGTTCTTGAGCGTGTTATTCATGAGCAATTTGTATCCTTTCTTTATAGTAATAATAACTTAACTCTTATCAGTCTAGTTTCCGACTTGGACATTGCACAACCGCAGCATTAGTTAAGTTATGAGATGACATACGTAAAGCTAAAGAAAAGAAATAACTAGCAGTACTGGTTTTTGTTGACTTTAGCAACGCCGCTAACAACGGCGATTTCGATATCTTGTTAGAACTCATTCGCTCTCTGAACATATCTCCACCCGTGACCGATTGGTTTCATTCTTACCTGCGTGGACGCCGACAACGAATTTGGACAGTAGATGTGTGTTCATCTTGGTCAAACATTGGATCTGGTGTTCTATCGTGTCGGTGGCGTATTATCCCCTTTACTTTTTTCAGTATTTACTCATCTGACATCAAAAAAAAAATTAGCTTCTCACTACCACTTGCAGACGCAGATGCAGACGATTTACAAATTTGTACTCATTGCGCACTCGATGAATTGCCTCAAGCAACTGAGAAAATTAACCGCGACCTGTCGGTAGTGATCGAATAGAGTAATGCTCATGCCTTAATTGTTAATCCTACAAAAACACAAGCGATAATCATTGGAAACTCAACTTTGATCAACCGTATAAACTGGCAACATTTACCAGCTATTGTTTTCAGTAATATAATATAATAAAATACAGTGAATCTCTCAAAAGCCTTGGAATCTGGTTTGATAAATATTTACCTTGGAATTTTCAAATTGAGGCTATAGCAGGAAGATGTTTGCTGCCACTAATGGACTTAAACGCTTGCGCAATCTATTGTCTGTACCGACCAAAGTTTCTATAGCACATAATCTATTTCTCCCTCTCCTTGACAACGCCGATGCCTGTTTCCTCGATTTCACCAGAGACTATTAAATAAGTATAGACTGACCATCTCCATACAGAAATTCGTGACTCGGAAAAAGCTCAAAATCCAAGCTATTACTAGATGTCGCTCTCAAATAGCTTGGACCAACCTTGTCGTCTTTAATTTTTATATGAATTATTGATAAGAAACGTAATGCAAAATATTTGTATTAATACGGACTAAAACTGCTAGATGGCGTTGTCAAATAACCTGAAACCTTAGCAAGTAGGATTTATTCCTTTCCTGAACTTGGAAAATGTCATCATTTTATATCATTGATTTTGATAATTTTACTCAATAAGAATATGTAGATAGTAATTTATTCTTACTTTATAGATGATAAAATAACAACTACAAAAGACCATAAACATACTGGTATAAGTTTATTTTGTTCAGAGACGCCTGGGCACTACGATCCTCCTTATTTTAATTGCCATAATAACCTATTTTTTAAAGGTTTTATTATCACAGTTGTGATAAACGCACATGTTATACGATATATGTAGCAGCCAAAACGTAAACTTAATCAAGGTCCATAAAATTTGCACGAGTCTCAGTAGGCGAGCAGAAATATTGTGAATTCAAAGACATGCAGGGAAAAGTTCCAAAACAAACACACACCCATAGCAACAACAATAAACAACAAAGAATTCAAATTGTCAAACAAAAAAAATGTTGTCATAAAAAGAACAAAAAAAGTTGATGGATAAAGAACATTTTTTAAAATAATAATCCAGCAAGAAAATATTTTTTTAACTACTGCAAAATAGTTATAGGTTATATGCATTATAAATAAAAATTATGCACTTATTAAGACATAATTTTTTATCGATATCAAGAAATAAAGTAAATATTATAAACCTATTAATTAAATGCACTGAAATTCGTTTTATTATGTTAAGGCAGATAAGAACAATCTGTGTAGATGAATGCTATATTTTTATGGGAAAATTATACACTGGCAATACAGTAACCCAGTAACACTACAAAAAATATATCCGGGGTGGTGTAAAGTTTTCTGTTACTGAATTATAAGAGCGGCAACATAGCATCAAATAATATTAGGTCTTTACCTATGAAATTGCTGTTTTTCACGAAATAAATGAAGCGTAATTTTTTTATATATTTTTTATTTCTATTAATCAAAATAACCACCCATGCAATCAATGCATCTTTGCCAACGCATTGGTAGCTTATTGATGCCTTTCTTGAAGAAATCAGCTGGACGGGAGGCAACAAATTCTTCAAAGGCATTTTGTACTGCCTCTCGGGTATTGAATTTTTTTCCCGCCAAGAAGTTATCCAAATTCTGGAAAAAGTAGAAGTCTGTAGGCGCAAGGTCTGGTGAGTACGGCGGATGACGGAGAACTTCCAACCCCAACTCTTGTAGCTTGGAGACCGTCTGCTGTGCAGTATGAGGTCGCGCGTTGTCGTGCAGGAGCAGTGGAGCCGAACGATTGACCAAAGCTGGTTGGTGACGTGCGAGCTTCTCCATCATTGTGTTCAGTTCTTCACAATACACATTTGCAGTAATGCTTGTCCCGTTTGGCAAGAAGCTGTGATGAATTACACCCGCGTTAGACCACCAAACAGTGACCATCACTTTTCTAGGGGTAAGTTTTCGTTTAGGGCCTTGTTTGGGTGCTAAACCAGGGTCCAACCAACTTGCTGAGCGCTTACGATTGTCAAACAGGATCCATTTCTCGTCACAAGTAACAATGCGGTTCAGAATTCCCTCATTTGTATGCCTGCTGAGCAGTGCAAGGCACGTCTCCACGCGTACTTCGCGCTGGCGGTCATTGAGTTCGTGGGGTACCCATTTGTCAAGCTTTTTTACCTTGCCAATTTGACGCAAACGGACCAATATTGTTTTGATGCTAACGTCGAAAGCTGCTGCTAATTCAGCCGTGGATTGAGTTTCATCAGCTTCCACAATTGCCTTTAATTCGTCATTGTCGACCAAAGTTTTCGGACGACCACGGGGTTCATTTTTCAGGTCAAAATTTCCAGAACGGAAGCGGGTAAACCAATAACGGGTAGTGCGTTCGTTTGTAGTGTTTGCTCCGTAAACGTCGTTGATGTTGCGTGCCGCTTGTGCCACTTTGCTGCCACGACGGTACTCATACTCCATAATTACTCGAATTTTAAACTTATCCATGATGACGAAAAAAGTTCGAATGCGTTGAAAACAAAACACTAACTATTAAACAAATGACGATTTAAGAAAAAGAATTCCATGTTTGTCAAATAAAATTAATTTGAAATTAGAATTATCAGTCAAAAAAAAATATTTTCATTTGAAATTGCCAGGTACGGCAAAACGGCAGTTTCATAGGTAAAGACCTATTATAATGCACTAGCTGGCAACGTCTGTTGTCGCCTGATACCTACGGTTTTTTTTTGTTTTTTTTTTTTGCTGCCGAAGCACCCTCTCTCGGGAGGGAGGTGGTTGATTCGTCATGAATACCACCGCAGCCGTCTGCGGGGTGATGTGGGACTCACCAAAGTGGCACCTACCCACTAAAAACCACCTAAACGGCTGTAGCATGGGAATGCTGTCAGCCTTAATACCTACGGATAGTACTTGCAATGAAATATCAAATGAATTTGTAAACAGCGCCATCTTAAGTTTTTTTACGTATTATATTGACAAAATTTTAATAACTTGTAAATCTAATACAGCTAACGCCATCTCTCTATCTTAAAAACAACTATTTTTCAAGTCACAAAATTTTGTTGGTTAAACTATAGTAAGACATGGTTAAACTATAGTTATTTACTAGTCCCTGATTTCACTGAGGAACAGCTGAACAAACTTGAGCGCTCGCAAAATCTTTGCGTTTTTTTTCGCGCTAGGCTCAAGTGGCTTCCCATCCGCTTTCGCAGGGATGCACACATTCTTTCTCTTCTGTACCGAGTGCTGTTTGATTCTGCTACACCGAAGTACTGGCGAGATAAATTTCGATTTAGATATGATGACTATGAAAGAAAACTAAGATACTCCCACGGCATTGTTTCAATCAATCCTTCTCAGTACGCGCTGTATCTCTATTGAATAAAGTGCCACTGAAAATCAAACTTTGTCAAACTTTAAACTCATTGAAAATAAAATTGAAAGAACATTTTGTAGCGAAAGTTTATAACTAAGTAAAGTATATATATATATATGTATTTATGTTAGTATATATGTGGTTGTTATATTTTATTTTGTAGGTATAAGTTTATTTGAATTGTGTGTAAATTAAAAATATACTGAATCTACATTGTTATCTACCAAAAATAATGGTTGTCTGGAGAAATCGCTGTGTAGCGATAAGATTTACAAATTATACTTCATTTTTAGTGTTAATAAAATTTTTGTACGACTTTTCCTATTGTTGAAGTATATATATATTAAAGAGTAAATAAATACAATATTACAATACAAATATTACAAAGATGAATGTTTTGTTTGTTGATATATAATTAATCGATGTAATCTTAATCTACTGAATAGGTTTAAAAAATAATTTCATTAGAACGGTAAATTATCCAAATATAGGCTATTTCATCCCGAAAATTGTGTGGTACCTATTATGTACCGTACCTATTATGCAATATGCTTTTCGTACTTTATCATGATTTTAAGGGTTCCGTAGCCAAATGGCAAAAAACGGAACCCTTATAGATTCGTCATGTCTGTCTGACCATCCGTATGTCACAGCCACTTTTTCTCGAAATTTTAAGAACTATACTATTGAAACTTGGTAAGTAGGTGTATTCTGTGAACCGCAAGATTTTACACAAAAATAGAAAAAAATTTTTGGGGTTTCCCCATACTTAGAACTGAAACTCAAAATATTTTTTTCATAAAACCCATACGTGTTATTTATGGATAGGTCTATATATATGTGTATGGATAAGTATGTATAGGATGTATTTTTTCTAAACTGAATAGTTTGCGCGAGAGACAATTCCAAAGTGGTAAAATATGGGTAACTTCTAAAATAAGAGAATGATACAACTAAAAAAAAATATATGAGTAAACTTCCACCAAACATTGGTTTGAACGAGATCTAGTAAGTAGTTTTTTTTATACGTCATAAATCGTAAACCGCAACTTAACTTTCATACAATCAATTCAAATATTAAAATAATAAACAAAAAAAACATTTAATTTTATAAACATAAACCTTATATATAAACCCTTTTCTAGTAATAAATCTGTAAATAGGTGCCTAAGAAAATAATAATTATAATTTGCGTGGGGCGTGGCTTGATCGGTAGCGGGTGCGGAGCGCGGTGCTAAATATTGTACGTTTATGATTTGATACTGTTTTCATTGGATAAAATTAATTTCAATTACTTACATCGAACTTAATTTCTTATACTTTACCCGTTTTATTTTTTTTTTACTTATTTTGCAACAACAATATGCTTACATTACTTTTTGGAGACGAAATAGAAGATTTTTTAAAAGACGATTGTATACTGTCGTTCATGCAGAACGCTGGATATAGGACGTTATTACCACCTTGTCCAACTACACGAGGAGGCACACAAATGGATAATATTTTTGGAAATATTTCTTGTCAAACTGGAATGCATATTAGCTTGTTTAGCTATCACAAGCATAGGCCCATATAGATGGGGTCGCATATAGTTAGATCTAAATCCCATAATTTAGGTACCTAATTATAATGTGTTAAATCTTAAATTTATCAATTACTTAATTAAAAAATACACTATTCTCAAAACATGGATCAAAGTTACAACGAACTACAACAACTTTTATGTTATGTTACTTGCTGCTACGGAACCCTTCATGGGCGAGTCTGACTCGCACTTGGCCGCTCTTTTACTTTATATAAAAGCATTTTTCATCCATCTTGATCGATTTAATAATGAACAAGAAGATACTTATACCTCAAAGCGATTAGCAGCCCGGTAAAGTAAAGAAAGTATTTTGTAAGTTCTAAAAAAACCATCAGTGATAATAGCAATATAGTTTTATATAAATATAAACCTACTGCTTATGCCTACTTCGCCTTAAATCTTAGATGTCAATAACAGTAGAAAACTTGTCCCATATAAACTTGAATAGTGCTTAACCTCATACTGTGATAAGCTGTGGATCTATTTAATTTACGTCTACCGGAACAGTGAACGTGGTGAATGAGGAGTTTCCAAGTTTGTTAAAGTTAGTTATATGTACGATCTATTTCACTTTAGTAATTTAATTTGTGATGGGTCTTCAAGGGAAAGCTGCTAGTTTTTGTATTTTATATTCTTAGTTTTGACACGAATATTTTCTCGAACAAATCAACCAATCAGATAAAACCCAACCTTTGTATTGTTTCACATTATTATAACTCTAAATGTTAAGGATAAGTTTTATTTTCACTAGCTATTAAACACTGGAGAAAAGCATTCCCATACATACAAATATTTGCCATCAGTTACCTAATTGTGTACTTAATTTTTTAATGTTTGTCATTTCTCATGCTCAGTTTTAGTGAGACGTTTTTTTAAATAAGTAAAAACTTTACCATGTCTTACAATGCATGCTGGATATAAACTAAGGGTTAATAATTGCAGTGGTTTTACCCCATTATAACAATGCAAACTACCTCATAAATACTGAAATACAATTTAACGCAAAGAAATAGTCGGTGGATGCTTCTAGTTACATGGGACACTCAGAAAGTATTGAGAAAAAAAAGATGTTCTATATCTAAAGGTTAATATTATCTTGACATCTTTTCAAAAACTCTTCGCCAGCTTCTATTCAAAGTTTCATGCGTCTGAACCCATTTTCAAATCACATTTACCAGTCTGACAAGGTCTTTCCTCAACGGCCTTCTCGAACGCAGTGAACGCATCTTCTGGCGATTGGGAGAAAGCAGCATCGGTAGCAGGCTACGTCGGTAGCAGATTTCATCAGTTGCAGGCTCCATCAGTTTCAGACTTCATCAGTATCAGGCAGCGGCAGTATCCGGCAGCTTCAGTATCAGGTAGCATCAGCATGAGCCAGCATCAGTATCAGGTAGCTTCGGCTTCAGCATCAGTCTGAAGACTTCGGCTTCAGCATCAGTTTGAGGACTTCTGCTTCAGCATTAGTGTGTAGTATACTTATAGATGTTTCCAGTAGACTTGCTTGCAATTGACTCGCTTGTAATAAAATTCCGTTCTAAGGCCAGCCCTCAGCTTAAATAGCATGTTTTTTTTGTTCCCCTCCACGGAGAGGGCAGGAGGATAAAAAATGCTCTGACGCATACTCCGCGTGCAAGATCGAGGTTATGTGGGACTCGCTCCAAGCCTACCAGAGCCACTACCCACTAAAAATACCCCTGAATGACTCGTGCAATTTGTTGCCTCACAGCCTACATCTGAACGACGACCAATTGGAGAAAAAGGCCGCGCTAGCGGGGCCCTTAAGTGGTCACCCACTGGGAATTACATAGCACTGAAGGTGTTCAAAGCACTGAAGGTGAATTCATAGCACTGAAGGTGCTCAAAATGAAAAATGAAAATTAAATTAATTCGAATTTAAATTAGAATTAGAAGTTGCGGCATGAAGGGCTTCGAGATCTAGAGTTAGTTGAGTGGCTACGTTCGTGTGCGCGTTTCTCGGTCTAGCGACTATGAACTTCGAATCTAAGACAGGGGAAGAATACGAGACTGAATCTCGAACTAGAGGATTGGGGTGGGTTTCGGAGCGTTTGAAGAACGAAAGAAAAGTGCAAGATGGAGGGTAAGGCATGGGCAAAGATTGGCGAGGCATAAGTCATGACGGGTCTGACGCAGGTCTTATAAAGCGCACGTTTTTTTCTAAAAGACATTTTACTTTGTCTACCTAACATACAATATAGGTGGCCTAAGTAGAAACGGGCGAGTTTCGTTACTCTATCGACGTGGGGTTTGAAAGAAAGCGTCTGGTCTAAGGTGACGCCTAAGTATTTGGTACCGCGCTTCCAGGGGATGGGAATGCCTAAGATTCGAACGTGGAGATTGTCGGCGATACGACGGTGTTTGCAGTCGAACTAAACCGTAGAACTCTTGTCTGGGTTCACATCGATACGCCATTTTTGAAACCATGCACCGAGGACGTTTACGGCCTTTTGGAGTCTGGTGATGAGACCCGGGACACTGAAGTCTTTGGTGTAAAGGGCGGTGTCGTCGGCAAAGAGGGCGAGTTCGACGCCTTTCGGCGGGACGGGAATGTCGTTAGTGTACACGGTGTACAACAGAGTGGTGAAGACTGAGCCTTGAGGGATTCCATCCTCCTTGAGGTACTCCAGCCTATATGACCTGTATATATATTACAGCTTATATAGCCGGCCTGTATTCTACTGAACCGCAATTTGAAGTTTTAAAATTAGTCTTGCTAGCCAGGAATCATATATATTTGAGAGAATTGTGTGTAACAGGCTTAGTCTGTTTGGCAGCTTGCATTATTGTCATAAAAAAAAAGCGTTGACATGATTGCCGTTGAAAGTAAACAACAAAAATTAAAAAAAGATAAATGCAAAATAAAACCAAATAAAAAGAAAGGGTCATACGTAAAACGTAAGTGTTACAGGATGACTCAAAAGTTTTACCAGTGTGGGGTTTGGAAAGTGCCTCGTCTTGATCGCGTCTTGCGAAAAGGCCTCGGAGTCCCGTGTTCGGTCGCTTGTTAATCGCAGCAGCGAAAACTTAGTAGTGTACTCTCTCTTTCTCTCTCTCTCTGCACTCTGCATTGATGCTTCTTTGGTTTCTTAAGGGGATTGATACTGAATACTCCGTTAAGAATAAACCTGATGATCAAATATTTCGTGGGCGTTGACTGGCACTTTGTTTCAAGTTTAAATCCAAGAATCGTCACCAAACAAGGCGAGAAGAACTTGCTTTGAATTTATCAATCAAATTATGGACTCATTTATCTCTATCACGAAAACTTCATGATCCAATCTACAGATTGTGCTGAATCTCCTCGTACGTGATTCACCGGATTTGTTGAATCAAATTTTTTACTTGTAGCACGTTTTATTCCGTAACAGTGAATTTAAGCGACCGCACTTGCAATTCTTTTTGGATTATTTTTAAATTCGTAATCCAATATGCCAGGCATTTAACTAGTAATCATTAATTCCTTAGAAGGTAAATTAAATGCTACATAAATTCACGAAATCACGTATTAATACAAAACAAGCAAGTAAAGAAATAAAAACCGCTCAACTAATTGTCCTGATTAACAACTTTCAAATCAAACATCAACTCCGTCTGGTTTGCTACAGTTCCATGAATAAGTATATAGGCCAAGTCATTTTATTTAAACTTATTTATTATTCAAAAAGACTTAATATCGCAAAATTGAGATATTTTCAAAACTAGAAACAAAGTCCCAACGAACAAATCATAAGACTATCGGTTCCACAGTAGTTATAATAGAGAGTACAAGCGTAGGTTCTATAGGCCTCCTACTCGATTTACGTAACGAATCGTCGTCAAGCGTACATCGTGGTGCATGTTTTAAAAATAGTGTGATTGGTTGAAATTATTGCCGCGTGTTAGCTATTGGCAAGAACTGTATGTGGCATCAGTAGCACTGCAAGTGAATTCTAACAAAGGCATTTCTATTTCTCTATGTTCTCTAAGTTCTGTGATTCAAGAACGATCCGTAGCTGTCAAAGTATTGTACATGGTTCTAGTGATTTGTGATTGCGGCCGTATAGCGTATAGGCGTGCATTAAGCTTGTATATAAACAGCAACTGTGTGTGCATGACAAACATGTACTAATTCTCACACCAAAGCGAGGAGAACACGGATTGACGAGAAGACGGCTGCCACACAAAGTAACATTTCATATCTACAACCACACGCACACATTGGAACACGGACACAAATGAGTTGAGCCATCTATAATAGACACATATATTATTTATTAATATATTAATAACTCATAGAGAAACACAACTTGCTATTGAACATGAAGTGTTATGCAATCGATAAAATTAATGGTCTTGTTGTATCACGCAACTGCGGTGTGCGGGCACGCGAAGTTTCATTGATTTTAGGTTATATTATAATTTGCTTGCTTTATGTAGGTATCAGTATATTAGATAACTAATAGTGATTCAAGGTATCTTATCAAATTAGCTTTTCATTTATCTCTACATATGTTAGAGACATTGCTTATGATGTAGTGCGCTACTGACTCAAAGAGCCTTCGACCTGTCAATAAGAAAATTGGTACTTTAATATAAAATAAAGAGAGATAATTAAGAAGAATATAAAGATAAAATAAAAGAAATAAGATCTAACAATAAAAAATTTTTCAGAAGCTTATTTAATTTAACGACGTTAGCCACATTCTTATCGCATTAAACATTCATATTTTCAATACTGTTCAACCCCTCGAAAAACGCTATAAAGATCTACAGTTCATATTTCGAGCAAAAAATGGGACCTAAAAATACGAGCCTCTTTATGTAAAACGATGCCAGCGATGCGCAATTTAAGGGAACTCTGGAAGACGGTCCAACGGGCAGCGAAAGAAACAAAAGCTATATTTATTAAAGAAAACAAAACGCTTAAGACTGTACTAATGACTACAGGATGAATGGGGCGAAACAAAACGCGGTAAGATTAAATACTCAACGCTGTTCGAGAGTGGTGCGAAAGATTGAAAACCAATGAATGTTATTGGTTATTAGTGATTATAAATGTAGATTTCACGTGTAGAATAGATAATGATTACAGACTAATGAATGAAAAGGCTAAAATGTAATCTTTACGTTGGCAAAATGAAACGTGTCGATCTATCGTTTTTCTTTTTATGTAGTTTTATTAATATTTATAGCTATTGCTCACAACTGTTATTATTTTGTATAAACCACATGGTAAAATATGTTTGCCAACTTTATTGTTTGTTTTTGACACACAAAGATAATCTCGATACTATACGCGGTGTAAAATTACTTTGATTAATAAACGAGTAGGCAAAGAATAGGGTCATATTATAATATGTCCTTATAATTAAATTATTGGTAAATACAGTTTCTTTAGTTAATATCTTACCTGAGGCAACACTAAAATCCTTCTAATCCTTGGCTGCCATAATCACTTATTTACGTGAATTTGTTCCGGTTAACGGGAAGAAACAGCCGATGAATATTACAAGAATAAAATATAAAGTACACAACAACAATATCAGATGCCTACAGTCAGAATCGCAGCTATAATCGAAGTTCAAACAGTATACAAAAACATACGATGAAATATTAAAAAAAAAAACTTTACACACACAAATTTACAGAAAGCGAAAATAATTTATCAACACAATATTTAAACCGAAATGGTTTTAGGTATTACCACGACAATTTGCACTCCTTGTTGGCTTCAGTTACTAAAACAAAAACTAATTTAAAAAGAAAAGTCTTACCCAACAAACAGTAGCACTGAAACATGAATAATAGAACAGCTGAGTCGGAGTTGCCGATCGCCATCGATTATGGAAATATTGCAATTAAGGTGCAAATGATGGCGGCTGCGACGTGATCTAAACTTCGGCCGTAAAATTAGATCGGCCACACTTGAATTTTATTCACATCAATAAGAAAAAAAATGAAAGAATTTGGGTTCCAATTCCATGGATATTTTAAGGTTATTGAAGAGTACATGTTGGCTGCTACTTTGGAGATTTTTGGAGAGGATTTTGTTTTGTGGTTTTAGTTTGTCTTTTATTGTTACAGTAACATCGTTTGTCTTCAACTTAGGAAAATATTCAAATAAAACCAAAAATGTGCCAACCGATGTCATATGTGCTAAAAAAAGTTATTTAAGGCACACAACACTAATATTGTTGTAACATAAAAATTTTATAAATTCGTCAAACAGTAACGAATAATTGACATGGGTTGACGTTCGAGAGAAGGAGAGCAAAATAAGGTTTTTATTAATTAACGTGTCATAGAGAATTTATAAAAAATTGTATGTGACCGCATTATAAAACCTTACAACTAAACGATACAAAAACATCAATCCACCTTTCCTAACTCTAAATAACTAAAATCAGCAAAAAAAACATATAATGAACTTGAAAACAATGAAATATTATTAATTACTGATGAAAAGTTTTTCCTTTGTACTTTGCCGTGTTTTTGTATTATTAGAGCTGTATCGAAACATGCAACATGGCATTTTTTTACAATTTTCACATTATTTTCACTCTATGATTTTAAGCATAAAGGAGCTAGCAAGCAACCGATTGCAGTGCGGTCTAATCGCCGCAGTTCCACTAATCAGACCAGCGATGTGCGGTGTCTTCTCCAGTAGGTTAACACATAGTAATTCAATGATAACATTTAAATGTAAAGATTATTTTTGTAATGATGTATTTTTACGCATAAAAAGAAAGCTGTCAGGAGAAATTTGTTGTTCAGATTTAATTATTTTACCATAACATACTGGTAACTTATTTTGGCAGATTGGTAATAAAGTCTAGACTTGGCGAATCACTTGTCAGGTAATGTACCAAAACAGAAAGAAAACGCAAGTCGTCAGAAGTCAGCATACAAATTTACTATAAATATACCGACCAAGTTATCTGCGAAGTCAAAAGTAGCGCTGCCTTCTACGGTAACATTTCTTTTTACAACCGGACTGAACCTGATCTTTAATAACGATCTATAGCGATACCTACAAGAAAATCATATAACATATCGTTAAGGTATGTAAAGAACCATACACTTATGGATTCGTCGATGAAAAAATGCTACAGACAAATTGTTCAGTCAATTTTGTTACGAATAAATTTTGCTGCATTTTTGAAGCATCCATTAAGAATATTTACTTTCAATATTGGTTTCCAAACTATTTGTCTACTGCATTTATATGACACGCTAAAGTGAAGGCTACATAAGATGTGTTATAGTATAAATGTTGCAGTAAAATTATATATGTCACCGTTTTGCATATATTATTTTTGGTTTATCGGTTACACACAGTTGGTTCTCATAGCACCCGTAGATTATAAAATATCATGAAGTCTGTAAAAAACATAAAAATACGTTGCAGTTTATTATCTTCTTTGCTATTCTACAAAATAAAACTTTTGGTAAACTTGCCAGCTACAATGCAAAATCACGAATTACCGAATACAACTGTGACATTAATAGCCAGCATAAACATCCAATATGAACCAAGCACTCGTATGATAGGTATCATACTCAGCCTACGGTCATCATCCACTGCAATTTCTGAATGGGGACGTCTCGCCTGCACTGCTAATTGCAGACTTGGCTATGAAAACTACATCACTACCTTGAAAACATCCTTATGATTGAAACAGTAAGGCGCAAAATCCATCCACCAGTATCGATTACCTTAGAAAACAAATATCCAGCTTAGTTATGGAAACCTGTTTTGCTATTTTAGACTTTATTGCCATAATAGTAAGAGGTAAATCATGTGTTTGTTAAATGAGAAGTAGAATAGAGCACTTCGATATTTTTATGTTCTAATGAGATGTATGTAGCTATCACTATTCAAAATGAATTATATTTGCTTTAATCGATTTAAAAATTATATTTTTGTCTGGATAGAAACAGTTGATGCCCTCAATTTGTAGACGTCTATGTTTTCTATGTTTGTGTATGTTTGTGTATGTGTCTATGTTTTGTACTGCCAAATAATTTCATATTCTGTAAAAGGACTTTTACGATATTTATCTGAAGAAGAAACCTAAGTAGTGTTCATAGTGTGTTTAATTAGTACAAAAATGACGACCCTTCACACGTTCATACTAATTTGAAAGCTGACCCGAAGAAGTATTATATGGTGTCCTTAGGAAAGTTTATCAGAATTGTGGCTTGGGTCTAAGTACCCTTTGCAAGTACTTTTAATAGCAATAAGGATTAAACGAAACTACAAGCTTAAAACTACACCTAAGTTTTTGCAAACGGCGTCTACGCTGAGCATAAAACCAGCAATTGTCCTCCTCAACCATATTAAAGGGAATTGAGCGACGCGCCACCTGAGAAGCCAAGAATCTTACATTGAAAATTAAGCTAGATAACATATAATCGATTGCACGTTTAATTTATTGATAGATAAGGTCAATAGCTGCGTCACTGACAAAAAGTGCGCAGGAGCTTGGCAATGTACTTAAAAAAATCTATAAGTAGAGGCTAAATTCATTTACGTTACCGAACCCTCTAACGCCGACTAAAACCGAATGTGAACCAATTAAATGCAGATCTTATTGCGTTATGTTAAGATCTTCAATACAAGAACCACAGAAACTCGTGCTATCTCGCTCCTAGTACTGGACCAATGTGGTCTAGTTATTATTGTGAGCTGTGGTGAACACACAGCCTTACACAGCTCCTTCTTTTGTAAAAAGTTAAGATCTTGATTGGTTCAAATTCAAATCAAAGAAAATAAGAAAAATTTAAGCATGTTCAGCTGGCAAACTTACCTTGCTGGATCAAAATCCAGTTCACAGACAGTTTCCAAAAAATTGGGAGTCACCGCAAAGGTGCGATACTTCAACTCTGAACAACTGCTTAACCTGTAAACAGCTCAGCTTCGGTCTTGTATGGAGTGCTGAAGCCATCTTTGAGACGGTTCCGCAAAGTACCAACTTGAACCGTAAGACTGTTACAACCAAAGAGCACGTAGACTTATAAACGACCACAAACTTGCTTCTTCAAGATTGCTGAGTCTCGAGCATCGGCGCAAAGTCGCTGTCTATCGGGTTTTTTACAGATTGCACTTTGGAGAGTGTGTGAAGGCTCTTTTTTGTTGATCCAACCTTCTCCTTTCTCCACCAGTCAACAGAATGCAGACAGAAGTTTCACCCGTTTATGGTTGTCTTGCCGAAAAGTCGAAATAAACGGTTCAACAGTTCATTTTTGATTGGTGTTGCCAAAGGGTCTCGGATCTTCGATCGATCTGCCTGTTCATGTTTTCCCGGACAAATGTAGTCCTGAAGCTGTCAAAAGTTGAGTGAATAGCTACCTCTTCGACAAGCGTGTACCATCCTTGTCTTCATCTTCAGTTTCCACCAGGTGAGATGGAAGACAAAGGCCCGCGAATTTATAAAAATAAAAACACCTAATAGGATTATAAAAAATACAGTATGATTTTTCCGACCAACAGATAAATATTTTTAATTTTTGGGATCCGCCTGATTCCCGTCCACAAGTGAAAAAAATATAGTATTTACATATTAATTTAATATAATTAATATTTCGATTTAATATAAACTTGTAATCGGGTACGATGGGGCTGGCATGTACTATTGCATAGAAGTCCCTAAAACTAAAAAAGGGCAAAAATAAAGCAGGGTAGAAATGGATTTCCATATACTTCTTTCCCGCTAAAGCAGAGCAAAAAAAAAATTCAAAATATTACATATAAATTTTCAGCTTGCATGTTTGTTGGATAACAATGACAAACATTTTTTCCTGTTTAAAAACAGACCTAGGTAATTTACTTTCCTAGCAGGTGCAGTATAAAATATGTATATATAAGTAAACACATATTCCTGCTAATGAATCTAGTCACGAAAATAGCGCCTAAACTGAAAATTATAGCAATTTAAATAAAACACTTTTTACCGGATATTATCGCGTATATTTTAGTTAATTTTAAAATTATTTCGACGTTTCGGCATCTTTGCAGTTGCCGTGGTCACGATAGACAGTCTATCGTGACCACGGCAACTGCAAAGATGCCGAAACGTCGAAATAATTTTAAAATTAACTAAAATATACGCGATAATATCCGGTAAAAAGTGTTTTATTTAAATTATGCATCGCGAAAATTTAAGAATAGATTTAATTATAGCAATTTGCCTATTTAACTTGTCAGCGGTCTATGGCAGTCGAAATTATTGATAAGTTGTTTCATTTAAGAAGCATTACTGACTTAAATATCGTGAATTTATTATTTTTATAATTTTTAAACGAACATGCTATCCACTTGATGGTAAGTGACATCCGTGCCCATAGACATCATTAATCGTAGATGTTATTGATGAATTATATTGTTATTTATTTATAATCGATTAATGATGCATTGCCGGCCATATTAATTGCCTAATTAAATTATCAGGGTTTACTCCAGGACCGGATTTCGTCCAGGATATCGTAAAATCCGATTTCCGATCCCGATTGATTTAATGCATTTTTGATGTCTGTTATAATGGCAGATTGACACACCCATATAATTTCAGTGATGTCCTCAAATTAGTTATCTGCGTTCACGAAAATTCTGCTGAGGTTTATTGTTGGCTTATTACAAAGCTTTAACATACTAAATTGTTTCCAAGGTGTGAATATAATTTTAAATAAGTTGTTCACAACCAAGATATAAGAAATTCAGTAAACAATTTCTCGCCAATTATAGATCAATTGGCTCTAGCCTCTAGGCTGTTGGGACCTTTCTACAAATATATTTATAATTTTTAAACGAATTAATACTAACATTGTATTGGTATCGTCGCAATCCCTACATGCACCAGTACTCTGTGTTGAGAGTGACGTGAATGATATGAATGCATCTTCAATGACGCTACACCAAAAAGGTAATGTTTATCTTAATTCAGCTCAAATCACTAAATGACAGCAATACAAAGTGAAACGACAAATAACGTACGTATATTTCTATCATGACAGTTCTCTAACGAAGCAGGTACTGTGTTACAGAAGTCAATACCGATATTAAACGTGAATTGATCACGTATCCGTGCCTGTCGCTCACAGAATAATCAGATTTAGGAAGTAAATTTATTTGTTTGAACACACTCTGCTATTAACATTCCTAAGAAAATATTGTGTCAGGTCAATACAGGCAATACGATACTATTTACCTTTGATATAACGTAACTATATGTTTTTTTTTAACCGTTATCTGTGGCAGTAGTTTTTTTTTACCGGTTTTATTCGCCCATCCAGTCTAGCGTTTATTGATAAATGTAAGCCTTCAACTTTAGTTTACACCTGCTCATATAAAGACAAACGACTGCCAGTTGTAAATAAAAAAAGAATATGTGTTACTTCAACGTTAATGTTATTTAAGAAGTCAAGCCAGTCAAATATAAAGACACAGCCAGCTCCAGAATTTCTCTGCTCACCTAGTTCAATGCTTGTATGCTGAATAGAATCATACACGGAATAAATAAGAACTATAATCAATCAAGAAATTCGGCAGGTAAAATCAAAGTCTGTGAAGAATAAACTAACTGTGTTAAAATAACACACCAAAAATAATACATTACATTACATGCAATGTTGGTAATGTATTATTTTTCTACATATTCTATCCAACAATAAAACTTGCCTGTAATAATGTATTCCAAGTCTACCAGAAACGAATCATTTAAAACTAAGTCTCCTTAGGTAAGTAGGGAGAAAAACTTAGTCCTTTGAAAGTATATCTTTAGGAGAAATTTACTTCGCATGACTAAGTAGTCTATCGAGTAGAGTTAAAACGATAAGTAAGTAGCTATATGGTTACAATATCACTTATTATTTCCAACATGGATCCAGAGATTCTTTCTGACCTCGGGGCTTAAGGGGCTCCAGTTATGGAATAACCACTATAAATAGGAGGTTGAACATACTTCTTGAAAAAGGTGTAAAAAAAGTCATAATAGTTATAATAATGAAAAAGTACACCGAAGCTATCTAACATAGACAAGCAACCGGTCAACCCAGTCGGGAAACTGGATGGGACCTCCTCGTTACCCGTCAAACAGGGGGGTGACGTCATTGGAAAGTGCCAGTGCCTCCACTTCGGCGTCCACATTTGAATTCGGCGTTCATCACAAAATTCAACCAGTAGACTACAGAACAAGTTTATCTTAAATATACTGCTATACGAATAAAAACGATTAAGAAAGTAATTTTAATTAATTTTAACAGTTTTGACAAATTTGACCTATGGGTAAGTAGCATGACATAAACTTGTTTTATTTATGAATATTGACTGTGATTATTATATCGACTGATGATACGTTGCGTTGGTCGCAGTTAGTTGGACTCGCCTTCACTGTAATTTCTCTAGGTGTTCTTACTCTTTAACCGGAAACTACTACTTAAACGTGATTGTTATGACGAGTAAAATAGGAAAGACTGTGTTTCTAGTACCACCCCAAACGATATAGTATATGGTAGGAGACGCCGTCATTTTCAATCTAGGATAGCATGCATGTGGCAAACATTTGGTCCACTCCTATACATATACTACACTATGCTTTAGTATAGTATGTATAGTGCTATGTAATCTATTAAACTACCAAAACGATTATAAAAAGATAACGACCGAGTGGTGTAGTGGTAAGTAGCCTTGCCATGCCTCATACGCCGAAGGTCCCAGGTTCGAGTTCTGGTCGGGGCATTCATTTGTGTGATGAACAAAAATGTTTGTTCTCGGGTCATGGATATGTGTATTTTTATATGTATGTTTATTCTGGGTTCCCCCAGTTCGCTGTGTAAGACAAGCTCTGCTTATTTTGGGGCCATATAGTTGGTGTGTTTGTCTAGGGATTTATTATCTATTATTATTATTATATCGTACTATGTAACTTTATCTCTAAGTTCCTACGAGATCAGGTGCTATGCAGGTGAAAAGCGCTAGGATCTCTAGAAATCAACTAATCAAACAGATCAATTAGAAGCAAGTTCAATAAAACAGTTCATTTTATTGAACTTGTTTCTAATATATGCAATAACATAACAATAGTGACGTCTCAAGTTCATGATATAAGAACTAAATCACTTCGTTACAATGGTCTTCTTTCCTGTTCTGTTCAAATGTATTATTCGTTTAGTTGAAATGTCGCAACAAATATTTGTCTTAGTTATATCTGGTTATCGCAAACGCGATGACTGCTAATGGGCAAACTTCGTCTCACAGCGGACACATTTGTTCTGAAACCGTAGGATGTTTGGCCAAATGTATTACTCATATCTTAATCGTTATTTTGTTTTGAAGTTTTGAATGAGTGTTTATAAATGTGATGATTAAAATGATAACTTGTCTCTATAACAATACTAAAAAATAGGTACATTTTTTATTGACGATAGGCCGGCGTTTGTTTTCCGTCTTGCCGATGAAGAGTGAAGATGCAATGAAGACGAGGGTGTTACCCGCCACTCCAAGAGGAGCCTACTACTTTACTTCTGAAAACCCCGGGACTGTACTTTTTCTGAAAAACAGATAAAAGCAGCTCATTTTTCGTATCTTGGCGATTTGGACCAAAAACGAACTATCGTAGCGTTTTGTTCTACTTTTCGGTATCTCGACTACAAATAGATGGAACCTCTATCTCTGTCGGGTCTATAGGTAGAAAAAAAATGTATTGGACTACGTAAAGTATTAGTAGGACTTAAATCCTTTTAGTGCCTGTAGTATCAAAATTTTCATATACAAAACAAACATGCGACACACAAGCAATGTATTTTTGAATTGGTAGCTATGCGGTGTAATATGCCCAAAAATAATATTGATTTATAAAAAAGCAAGACAAACGCACCAAAGTTTGATTACTTTATTGTTTGTTTTATGAATGATAGGGCAGCAAACTGGGAGGGGTCCAGTAACCAATATTTTATCCATTGAGTGAGTTCATAATTTGCTGTTTAAATAAATGTCCATTGGCAAAATGGAACTCTTGAAGGAAAATGGAAGGCTTGATAGTTTGAAACAGTGGTCATCACAGGAGTAACACGCATTTTTCACTGCCAGGAAAACGCAAATCTCAAAATAAAAAATGCCCCCAAAGTAACTTCATCACGTCCTGAAGTAGTCGTTTTTAATTTGTCAAAAACTTTTGATTCTGACATTGATTGATTGAGTGAAAAGTCTTGAATTACATAGTACTACTTTTAGTACTAGAACTGGATTGAGATTGGTATTGAAATTTATTTGAAAGAATGAGAATTAATAAAAATGACTAATTAATTAGGTCCGTGGTTTAATTTTTCTTTCTTTATACTAATCTGACGACTTCCTGGGGTAGTTATAAGCCTGCCCCTTGCACGAAATGCGAATTCTCTTCAAGACATTGATTTTTACTCTTTTCATACCCGGTTAACAAGCACGTGACCCACCTCATGGTAAGTGTAATTATTCGAATTATATTTATTTATTGTGATAGTGAATATTATATCGACTAATGTTTCATTGCGTAAACTTAAGTTCGAAATGCATAAGTTATAGTCATTGCTCCTTCCCTTTGACCGGAATACAACCGCGTAAACCTGATAATTATGGCGATCTAAATAAAAAGGACTTTAAACTACAATTTACACAGATAAGTTTTGCCTATATAGTTAAGCATGACTAAAATTTTGGGTCACCGCTTGAGACATTTACATGGAAATTTTATAAAATAAGCTACATAGTTTGTCTATCTCTATTTTTGGTTTCATCATATTATAATCTCGTAGAGATGCCTCTAACAAAATTAACAACCACAAATCATCAATAACTTCATCAGACAAGCTAGCTAAACGCACTCAGTGTTATTTATTTTGGGTAATTCGTGTATGAGTGGCAACAAAAGAGCTTTTACAAAATTAGGGCTCGGTTCATTTAGCGAGGTACAGCCAGTCTCTGGCACTAATCTACTCAAGGGGATTGGGGCCTCGCTATTATGACCTGCTTTACGCGATACTGTAATGAAGATTTTGGTCTTAATAGGATAAAAGTACCTTTGGAGACAAGTTTTTCTGTAAATTAAATAGGTGATATCTAAATATTGTCAAAAAATCATTCTAATAAGCGAAGACGAGAATTATGATAAATCAGAAGGTATTAACGTTCTGTATTATAAAACTTTTTCATACAACTAAAAATATAAACTAATAAATGCACTACTCGTAAATAAAATAGTGTCAGATACAATCTTTTCCCCAGTAAAATATAATCTCAGAGCTTTTAAATGTAAAATGAAATGGTACTATTTGGATAACCGTGTAACATACTCGCCTTCATCGTCACTTTTTATTATGTGGGATGAATAACAACAACCTTATCAATATAGGTTTAGGTTCAAAGAACTTTATTTCTCATAAGAACAAATATACAGTTCACTTAAAATGAGATACAATTAATTTTTTTTAATTATAACTACATAAACTTGTAAATATGAAATTCTTAAAAGTATAACAAAATAGGCTACGTTTATAAAAAAAGAGATACGTTAATTGTTATGGAAATTATAGACATGTAATTTTAACTTTAGTTTATACGACTGGAAAGAGTCTATTAACTAAGGATAAGTCAATATCCAATAAAAAAAAATGATTTTATAGGCGCACTAGCAATATTCAGGGTTTATCTGAGTAAACTTGCAATGGCTTGCAAAACAAACATAGGCTTGCAGGATACGTAATACGCTGCATTTTAACGTGATTATCCGTACCACGAAGTCACCTGTTAGTCCATTGAAATGTTACATAAAATTTACATTTCTTTGAGGACGCAATTTTATTTTTGGGACATGTAGGAGGTGTCAGTAGAGGCTTAACCCCAAGTTTGTGGGGTAGCCACCTTTGTCCCGCGGCCGCCTTTTTAGAAAAAGGGGTGAGAACTTATCAATCATATCATGGCACCATGGTTGTGGAGTATCCAGCGCGAAACAATCCTACTTACGCAAAGGTGTATGGTTCTATAGAATATCACGAACACTTAAAAATACAAAAACTTAAACTTAATTCAAATGCATAAAACTATCTACTACTCCGTTTATTCACAATTTTTATTTAAAGATTTATAAGCAAACCTCGTACCAAAACCCGTGAGATAATCATTTGGGAGACCAGTTAAGTGTCAAAGTTGAAGAACCCATTGGGGGTAATGACAGTCAATACGGTAAGGTTCCTGGAACTCATTGCCATAAAACGACAGAACGAAACGAAATTGGAAATACGATCACAATTCAATGAGGACATCTGAATAATAATTCAAATTCAAATTCAAATATTTATTTCTCAACATTGACAATTACTTGTTCTTATTGACGTCAAATAAAACATGATTCTACCACCAGTTCGAAAAAAAAACCTTCGTGAAGAAGAACTGGCATGAAACTTCACGGGTATATTTTTTTTTTCAAAATAAATTTACAGAGTCTCTTTATGTCTATACAAAATTATTCTTTTCTGCATCTGTTAGCTCGGCAAGTCTCCCTCCCCCCAAGTATCCAAACGACGAACACCCTCAAACGGCACCCGTTCACGAGTTAACGCGGGATCCAGCCATCGCCCTCCTCAACCATATTAGAGGGAAGTGAACGACCCGTCACCCGACGCTACCATAAGAAGACGTACTTTAGTGACAATGACGCTTTAGATATTCATCGGGACGAAGAACTCATCGCACAAACAGACACATTACACATGCTTTGTTACAAATACTAGTACAATCCTGTTAATGAGGGGATTATACCCAAGGGCTTTTATCATCCAAATAATCGGATAGTTTATAATATGCTCTAGCACACAACTTCTCCTTTATAGTTTCTTTGAATTTGTCAGTAGGAAGACCTTGGATATCCTCAGGAACCTTATTATAAAAGCGTATACATTGACCCATGAATGAGTTAGTGACTTTATGAAGCCTGCTATTATGAGCTGCCAGCATATTTCTTCCTCTTGTGTTAACATTGTGCAGATCTTTTTTTCTTTTGAACAAGGTTATGTTCTTTTTAACATACATTAAATTTTCTAAAATATATTGTGAATGGAGGGTAAGAATATTTATTTCCTTAAATTTACTTCTAAGTGACACCCTTGGACCGAGCTGATAGATTGCGCGAACAGCCCTTTTCTGCAGAATAAATATAGCATCGATGTCGGCAGCACTCCCCCACAGCAGAATACCATATGTCATGAGGCTGTGGAAGTAACCAAAATAGACTAATCGAGCAGTTGTTTCATTTGAAATTTGTCTAATTTTTTTAACAGCATATGCGGCAGAGCCAAGCCTTTTCGCTAAACCATCAACATGCGGTCCCCACTGCAGTTTGGCGTCTAAGGTTATGCCCAGAAATACAGTTGAGTTTACAGGAGTCAGTTCCTGGCTCTTAACTACAATGTTTGTGTTTACCTGTTTGACATTTGGCAATGTAAATTTAACACATTTCGTTTTTTTTTCATTGAGGAGCAAATTATTAGCTGAGAACCACTGCTCTGTGTTGGAGATGCATTTGTTCACCGCTCGATAGTCAATTTCTTGTCTTTTGATTTTAAACAAGAAGGAAGTGTCGTCAGCAAACAATATGACCTCGCATTGATTCTTATCGACCGATGGCAGATCATTAATATAAACTAAAAATAGGAAAGGACCAAGAACTGAGCCCTGGGGCACACCCATTGTCACTGCCGATCCTGATGATTTTTCTCCATTTATTGCAACTTTCTGTTTTCTATTAGAAATATATGATTTAATCAAGGCAAGCGCTCGGTTTTTAATGCCGTATATAAAATAGATATCTAAGTATTATTTAAAAAAAATTGTTTTGTGTCATTGAGCTACTATGTACTACGTACTAGAGAAGCTATTCAAAACAAATTTTGTGTCACATTCCATTTTCTCTTATTCAATCATTTATTATTAGATGCAGCGCTACAAAAGTTTTAAGTTGTCTAGTCAAACGATTCAAACATGCAGCGCTTGGATTGCTACAATAATGTGTAATATCTCACGACCAATCAACGAATTGCAATTTGTCATACCAATAGATTATACGAGTGGCACAGAATGGACAAAATACTTAAATTTTACCTAACTGCATAGAAAATGAATATATATTTTGTTATGAAAATGAATAAATATTTGTAAATAAACATTAAAGTGGATATAGATCCACTTTATATGCTCTAGCGTAGGCGTAATTAAGTAAAAAAATTTATTTTACCTTTATTTACCTCATCTATATATAAATTGATATTATATACATACATTAGATTTTTTGAGATAAAAGCAGGCCACCGTCAGTCTTTGTACCGTCAAAACAATAATTTCTGCTGTATGTGAGCATGCGCGTGATTGTACTATTTTTACCCGACTGCAGAGGGTTTTCCGCGCCTATCTATGTATGTAACATTGTTTATTATCTCGTATTCGGAAATTGGCTGGATGGATTTTTATGATCAAGGCATTGTTAGATTTATTTTGGCAACCCAAATGTTCTTAGTCGCATGGTAAAGAAAAAAGAAACAAAATGGCAGCTAATGGGCCCCTCATAACATGGGGTCATTTTCTTTTTATTTCTAAACTTATTGTGTGATGAAAATAAAGGATTTTAAAGCGACTAGTAGAAAAAATATGTAAAACTTATATGGTTAGATTTAATGTGATTATTAAAAAAATCCGAAAACAAGATGATATAATGATTTAGCGGTCTATGGCAGACATCGGCGATTTGTTGCACTCAACAGACAAGCTACAAATGTAAAATTGCAATTGGAGGACACGCCTATAAACAGAATAGGAGTAGTGATAGTTAATTGAAATACAAGTTTTACCCGCACCTGCTATTTTACATTCTCCATTGCTCAAATATAGGTTTTAACTTGTTTTTCACTTTTTAGTTGAATAGGTACTTAGGCAGTTGGATTTTTTGGTTTTGTAATTATTTTTTTTTATATTTTTTCTTTTCCATTCTAATAAAAATCTATTCCTACCTCTTTATTATAATATAAAGTGTAGACAAGTGCAGTGTAATAAAAATCCATAATTTATTATAAAACTTTATTTGCCTTTAAACAAAGTCAATTTCGTTAATTTCTGACGTACAGACAAGTAATCATTTGTATTTTTTGCTTCGTGATGTAAACGAATTGTTGCGTATTTATTTATTACAGCTCGTATTAAATGCATTCTATGGTTAAGTGTGATAGGCTGATCAAATGAATGATGAATTAAACAAATAAAGACTTCTTTTTCCAAAAATAATTTTAAGGTGTTAACTGTAATGTAAGTCTGATTATATTTGGAAGAAAGGAATTTACCACCGCTCTTTTTAATTAAATGACGTATAATAATCTCGGTAGCGAGGCATATTTTGTATACGTCCTCGGAAGAATAACACAAACCACCCATGTCTTTTATTGTTATTAATTTATGATGCGGAAGTTTACCCGTTGTAGTTAGGCTGTCAATACACTCTTCACATTTCAAAACTTTTGTAAGATAACGGGATACATATCCGGAAATATACCCAACTATGAGTTGTGAAGCTGGGGTTGCATTTTCACAGTTGAGCATACTTGCAAAGATTTCACAGTTGTTTTCGACTTCTATATCAGACTCAAGTGCTCGCGTCGACTGCAAGATTTCGTATGCCTCTTCATCGTGACGATTTAAACTGGATGTACAGTTGATAATATTAAGGGACGACGAATTTAAGATGGTAAAATTATCTAAAGGTAGGCAGTTACCACTAAAAGATGATCTTAATTCAAAGTGATTTAACGTTTTTTTATACGCAGCTCTAAATTGAAGTACATTCGGATTGTTGTTGTAACCACCGTGTTTCCTGATCAATCCAAAAAAAAGTTCCAAGTGGTCCTGATTAATTCGATACATTGATATGTATTCAATAAACTTTTTTTCTTCCACTACATAATTGTATAGTGCCTTCATAGATTCGATGCAGATAATAGCTCCAACAAATCCAGTTTTGTTTGAGGACTCTATAATTTTCTTTTTTCTGATACTCAGTACAATTTTAGGATGTTGGTTCTTTCTTTTAATTATTCTTTTATTTTTGATTTGAAATTGCAGTTGTAGTATATATGACTTTACACCTTCTAGGAAAGAAAAAATTTCCATTTTATTTTTCTTATCTATTGGACGTTTAAATCCATAGAAATTGAATTTTCTCGAATTCATTACATCGAAAAAATTATTCATCATAGTTATAAAGTTAACTGTGGCTGAAGAATCTTTGAATTTGGTTGATTTTAAAATTTCATCACAGAGAGTTAAAGCTTTTGCTACACTAACACTTAGCAGTTGTGTGGCGAGCTTTACTTTCATTATCTGGTTGCGGAAAAAAATGTGACGCGGTGTCAATTTATTAGCAAATCTCAGCCCTTCATTTTGCTGCAGCTTGTTCAAATTTATCAGCAGTTGCCATTGTATTTGTCCATTATTTCCATCAAATATCAGCCGTTTCCTTTCAAATGTGTTCCTAATTAATTTTATAACATGGCAAGGGTCTAAGAAAATAAACACTTTTTCCGATGTAGAAGGATGAGGGAAATGGGTCTTTATATTATTTAAATCGGTCAAGTGGCATCCTAAAATATTCGCAGTCTTTAAATTTGAGGTACAACCATCGAACGTAACATTTGCAACAGTTACGCCAACTTCATAACACTTTTGTAAACATATTCTAATTAAATTTGCTTTTTTTTCTGCATCAATACTTGATATTAAAAAATACCCAACAGGTAATTTCCAATTTTCATTCAAAGAAACTAGCATGAATACTAAGACTTGAGTTGCTGTAGTATCCTCGTCTTCACCTATTACAGGACCCGCGCCAAAGTTGACTGCGCCCAGTTTGCGCTTATTGTGAAATAACTTTTGACTTCTAATAGCCATCTCGTCGAATACCAAAGAACATAACACAGGCTTTTCATTCAGTTGGCTTTTCCTTTTTAACACTTTATAAGCTTCTTCAGTAAAGCCCGGTTCAGCATTCACCGTTGAATACCACCTGCAGATCGTTCTGATATGCGGAAGGGCTTTATTATACGTTTCTCTAATATATTTATACGCAGCTGGAGAATAATAATGCAAAGTCAGTGCAAATTTCCGTATTGATGCAGAATATAGTAAAGAACGTCTGCTTTTTTTAGATTTCTTTATTAATAATTTATGCAGCTCTACAAGTTCAGCTTTATGCATTAAGTCATTTTCCATTTGTGTATCAAATCCAAACTTACTTTTCATATCCTTGACCATTAATTTATACGATTCACATTTGTTTCTCAAATATTTGTTTTGACGTTTTATTTTGTTCAATTTGTCTACAAGTAATTTCTTGGCTTTAATTTCTTTTAATAATTTCTTTTTCAGCACTACCTTTCGAGGAGAGTCGAAGATTGATTCTGATTCACTCACTGGTTCAGATATTGGTTGCACCAATTCTGAAATAGTCGATTTTGAATCGCTGCTGTCATATGGTATTGCGTATTTTTTAAGATATTGTCGACCTGTCTTTGTAAAATGTTTATCTTCATTTTTAAAATGACTGGAACATATGAGTGTATGGTCGCTCGGTAGCCATGTATCTTCGTTGCGATTTTTTTGGACAAATCTTATCCATGCTTCTCTTTTTTCATGGCCAGGGCGAGGAAACCTAAAAGTAGAAAATATTGACTATTACTACTACTATAATCGTAGTTACAACACTTACAACGATTGTCCGCAGCTCTCTGACAGATACACAGATACAAAGGTGTAAAAGCTGAGTAATAAAAAAGCCAAACAAGTCTAATGCGATAAAAAAAACCCGACTGCAGTTTGTGTTTAATATCCACCACTTTGAAAATAAAAATATTCTCAATTTTACTTGCACTGCCAAGACGAATTTTCCACCACCAACATGTTATACGTCAACATTCATCAATATTTGGACTGTAGCACAGAACTTATAATAATAAAAGAGTGTAAGTGCATTTTAGGGCCGGTTGTTCTCATCACTATGTCACGGTAATAATGTTCATTATCTCTTGTTATGAAATGAGCTTGTAAATGTACGGGTGGGAGGGTGATGTGGAGAACGACTGTAGTTATTTGAGTGTGTGCAATACTTGCAAGGAGCAAGGATAAATGCGGTGTAAGTGGTACAGCTAGTGAATTGAAACAAAGCCATTTATATACTATTATTATAAGTTCTATGACTGTAGCTCATGAACTAGATTGTTTTGGTTCACATACATACAAACGCTCGAATTACATAACCCTCCTTTTGAAGCAGTCGGGTAATGACCAGTAACATCTAAGTCATCCCTATATTATAGTTCACCATCGTTAGTACTATGTGTCCAGTCTGTGCGGTTAACTTTTCTTAATCTATGATTTTCATACAAAATAGAAAATAATGTACAAAAATAATTTTGATTGGTTTTAACTAAATATTTTGTTTGCTTACCGATGATAACTCACTCCACTATCTTTTTTATTCACAGTAGATTGGTTTTTACAAGTTTTTAACACGCAAGACGGCATTTTTTTATATTTGTTTTGACACTTACTCGACTAGCGGTTTCTAAGAGCGGTAGCGAGTGACTGAATGAGTTGTTGCCGGTCGGCAACAAAACACTGGGACAAAAAACTGGTTCGCGGTGTCCGTTCTATACGCTAGTAATAGTAGTTCAATGTTTTGTGTGTAACGAATTTGTGAAACTACTGAAAGCATTGTGGGTAAATCCGTATTATTATTATTTTCCCCTTCACAGGGAGGGCAGGTGGGTAAAAATGCTTTTACGCATACACCCTCCCTCCGCGATTGCGGGGTGATGTGGGACTCACTCTGAGCCTACTTCAGCCACTAAAAGAGACGCGCTATCTGGTTATCCGCTGGGAAATAACATAGCACTGAAACTGCTCAAGAAGAATTTAAGTTAGTCACGGCCTGGGCAGTCATAAAAGTTTCAAGATCGGGCGAAAGCTGATAGGTTCGAGAGTGCGATCCTAGATCTAGCAACTTTGAACTTCGAGTTTAGAGCTAGGCCAGTATACGACACTGACTCTCAAATTAAATTATTGGGATGCGTTTCGGAGCGATTGAAGAACGCTTTCGAGAGTTTTATGAGGTGTAACTGTGGAACTGTCGGTAGTTCACGATCTCTATGCAGGTCCGCGTTATGCACGTACCCGTGTGCGTTTAAGGCAGAAGAGGTTTGGAACCACCTGCAGCTTGTACAGGAGGGAGGGATCGACGTGGGTAAATAATGGCGAGGCATGAGTCATGACTGATCTAACGCAGGTCCTACAGAGCGTTTGCGTGTTCCTAAGATACATTTTACTATGTCTACCTAACATACCGTTTAGGCGACCTAGATAGAGACGGGCGAATTTTGATATTCTATGGACGTGTGGCTTATAAGAAAGCGTTAGGTCTAAGGTGCCTAAGTAATATTACGCTTCCAAGGGATGGCGATTCCTAGCATTTGGACATGGGGGTCGCTGGGACGGTGGCCATTGTGGTCGAAGCGAATCGTAGAACTCTTGTCTGGATTCACATCGATACGCCATTTTTTAAACCATTCACCAAGGGCATTGACGGCCTTTTAGAGTTTGGTGAGGACGCTCAGGACACTTCGGGCAATCGAGAGAGTAAGACTCTCTTGAGAAGTTTAGTCAAGACCTTGAGGTGGCTGCTGGGTCTGTGGTTAGCCAGCATGTTCAGTGGTTTACCCGGCTTGGGAATGCCTATGACTGTTATTTCTTCCCAAGCTTTTGCAAAGTCACCTGCTGGGGCAGGCGCTTAAGCACATGGTTGGAAATTCCATCCACACCCGGAGCCTTGTTAGATTTTTGACTTCTAATGAGAAGAGAGATTTCATCATTAGACACCGAGACAGGGTTGGTGGTGATGAAGAGAGAGTCCTTGCGGAGGACTACACCCTCCACTGTCTGGATGTGTGAAGGATCTGCGGGTTGGGTGCTGTCTAGCATTTTGAGCTTTCTGAAGCATTCGGCTTTCTCCTCGTCTTCGAAGGCGGTAGTGCCATCGGGACGAATGAGAAGAGGGGTGTGAGTGATGGCGTCTATTCGTAAGGTTCACGCCATCCTGCAGAACGCTACATGGGACGAGGAAATATTCTCCATGAGATTGTTCATCTGAGCTTCTCTGAGATCTGCGAGATAAGACCTAACTTTACGTTGTAGCTGAATCGCAGCCTATCTTGGCGGGCTTGGGATAGCTTGGCTCTGCGGAGAGCCTCGGTCTTTGCTTTGATAAGGTTTCTAACGGCTAAGGGAAGCGTGGGTTTGCCTTGCTTAGCAACCTTTTTGTTGTCATTGATGGCTGAGTTCATAGCATCACTGACGGAATCGACTATCGAGTCTATTTTGTCCGGGCTATCGAGATAGTCGATGAGATCGCAAGTGGTGAGTTCGGGGATTCTATGGTGGAAGCAAGGGTATCCTTAAATCCTTTATATTTGTTATAGGTCATAGGAGAGGGGAAGTTGTTATTAAGAGGCCCTAGTATAAGGGAGACTGGGCGGTGATCTGAGCCTAGATCATCAAACGCATCGATAGACCTGAGATCAGATCAAGGATATGCTTTACTATTGCAAAATCGAGGATGTCGGGAGTATGGTTCGGGTTGTCGGGATAATAAGTGGGAGTGACGGGAGAAATGACGTCTAAGTCGAGTTGCTCAGTGATGTCAAAGAGAGGGATACCGCTGGTGTTGGTGGATAGGTGGATACTGACGTCCAGTCAGTACGTTTGGAGTTGAAGTCCCCGAACATAATGACTGATTGCCCTAGGGCGAGAATGGCCTCAAAGTCACTTTGGATAGGTCTGGTGCCACTAGGTATGTAAACTGAAGCTATGATAATGATCTGATGGTCTGATGATCTGATGACCATAGCCAGCCTATACACAGTGGCTTCCTTTTTGATGAGTGGAAACCTTTCTAATAGTTAATGGCAGTGCCGCTGTGACCGTCGGGGTCAGGCCTGACATTACGTGTAAAAGAGTATTTAGGAATGCTAAGTTCCCTGGAGCGGGCTGAATTGAGCCACGTCTCTTGGAGGAGTAGTAAGTCTGACTCATTTTTCTGAAGGAACAGTTTGAGCTTAGGAAGGCTGTTACGGAGGCTGCGGACGTTAAATGAGACTAGGGATAGGCCTCTGAGTTTGATACGACCGGTCGCGGTGTTCGGAGATCTGGTCATTATGGAATTTATAATGAACTGAGAAGTGAATGGTAATAAATCCGTACGAACCTTTAATATTTTATTCGTCGAAGTGTTGGCCTAGAGTTATTGACCCAAAAATAGATGTCCCGAAATAAGTAAGGATTAAAGTACGCGATGTCCACTTTCCTTTAATTTGATATGGGGTAATGTCATCAGCTCTAATAATTCTACTTAAATAACCTCATTGAATAAAAAAATATGCTACAAATAAAAAACTAAACCTAAACTAGAATCGATTGAATCTTTTCAATCATCGATATTATTGTTATTCGGGTGAACAAATTAATAATTTTACAAAGTGTAAACAAGTAGTAGAAGTGGAGTTTCTTTAGTTGTGTTCCGGTCAAAGGAAGATTCAGCCAGTGAAATTACTGGAACAATGGCAATTTCAACTGAAGGCTACGGTCGGCAAGGCATTATTAGTCGATATAATAATCACAATTATAAAATAAACACCTACGACTTATAAATACTATGGGTGCGGATGCCTTCTTACCATCAGGTGGGTCTCGTGCTCGTTTGTTGGCTATGGATATAGAAAAAAATTTATAATTCAAAATAAAAACCTACAGCGATCGCGATGTATGAATACAAGATACAAAACAATAGTGCGCATAAAGAATATTGCAACAATTTCAGTACATTTTCAATAACGTCATAAACCGTTAAAATAGTCTTAGTTTACAAATAAAATGAAGTAAACAAAACTTCCCATTTGCAACATTTCGAAACTATCAAAAGATGTAGATACAGCATATTTGTGTTCACAGAACCTTGCTTCAGTGAACACAACTACAGTTGCTGGAAAATTCTGTCCCATTTGCCACTGTGATACTATATTCATAGGTCCGCACCTATAACTTGACCTGGACTTAGTAGAAACTGTTGCACGGCTCAGAAAGATACTCTCTTTTACGAATGATAAACATCTGTTATTCACGTGTTAATAAGTAGGTATTTATCGCATCAAAATAAGAAAAATTGTGTAAACGTGCACAACTAGGTGCTTATTATTGTTGCTATTTATCTTTACAAATTGATTATATTTATACAAGTTTTGATACAGGTACGCAAAATTTGCGGGTTAATAAAAAATGCTCCGGCACCGAAGTTTTATGCCAATTACAAGGTAGTTTTAAAAGTGCATATAGAAAAGCTTACAAGCATAAGTCTTGTATTATGAAAGTATACAAAATAAACTTAATTAACCATTCTAACTTTTTAACAACCATCATACAATTTTAAATCCATTACTTAACCAGACAAAAAACTTTATAAAATGCTCTCCACTTGAAGTCCGTTACCAACGAGAGGCTAGGGTTGGCTCACCAAACTATACCAAGTCATTTTTTTATACTTGTCTGCTTTTTTCTGAGCTTAACTTCACTTATGTGAGAGTAATAGCGTATCCTTGCTTTTGTCGACATCCGTCTTAAAATGCTTAAAGTACTAAGTTGCAATTTAAAAACCAGAGTGTTAGAATGTTGTCTTAAACCAAAATTGGTTATCAGCTTTTTTTATCAAAGCTTTGCAGATTAATTTATTAAATAAATCAGAGTTTTATATTAGAACAAACAAAAATAATGTTATTTTATTGAGCATCATAATTTGCAATTTTCATGATCTAATCGCATTCATATTATAGACAAAACGCACGAAGACCATGCTGTCAACCCATGTCTTAAAAAAAATGCGTATTTATTACACAAGTGTGTAGCTAGGTGTAGGTTGTTAACAAAATTCGAAACTGGGACCATTGGTGTGTAAGGAGGCCTCGTCAACAATACCAAGAAGATAAAATTTATGAAAACAACTACCAAATTACCACAAGGATAGCTCCAGATCTTACATAACCCCATATTTTTCAGCCATTTTAAAGCTCATATCTTCAAACAACCGTGTCCAGTAGCAATCTAGTTGTCCGTCGGAGCGGTGTAGTACTTGCTAAAGATTCCATTTGACAGAGGAGCCGTAACGAGGTGCTTGTGTGCGGCTGAATGAAGGGTCTCTTTCTGTATTCATGCGACCCCCGTGCGCTGGGTGGTGGCTATAGTCCAAGTTTTAGGCGAAAGCTTTCAAACCTAGAAAAAGTTATAGTAGATATATTAATAGTTTATTCAGTATCAAGCTTCTACGGGGCAGCGCGGCCTCCTCCAAGGACATTCGTAGCACTCAATCAATGTGCAGGCCCCATCCATTGTTTTCGAGTAACCTTCACTAGGTGCGTATTCTGTGTCTGCAGGGTCGTAGTCGCCACTCCAGAACTTGATCTGACTGTATCTAGGTAATGTTTACGTTTCAGTAAATGTTTATTTAGAATGCTCCCTAGCATAAACAATTTTTAAACTTTTAATGTATGAGGAGCTTTTTTACGAAAGGTTAACACAAGTTAGGTTCACTCATAAGTGTCAGTTTCTATGAATTAAATAATAACATACAAAATTTTATGTTAAACAATATAACGTGACTGCCAAAGGTACCAATGAGTTTTTACAGCTTAAGTACAGACAGCCGAACATTTGCTCTGACGGTGAAGCAAAACCACATACCTAAGAAAACATTTAAGAGGTATGAGTAAAAGTATGCCAACCCGCGGTAGGCAAGCGTGGTGGACTATACATTGCTTAATACCACCCCTTAGCTGATGGTTCTGCAGTGCAATTATAATTGTTAAGGTTGTCGTGAGGTTTGGTTTGCTTTTATGGTACTTTCTCTCCATAAAAACTCAACGGAACAAGGTAGGAACAAAAAATCGTGCATGAACGTTACCAGAATGGACTGATTTGACTAATGAACACCATACCCAATCCTAACTGTTTTAAAGATATTCTCAACCCAAAGAAGAATGCTCAAAAACGTATGAACCAAAAACCCAGAGTCGATTAAAACAATTTATGTACGGTTAGATAGAGAAAACATTGTATTTGTCAAATCTAATATACTATAATATCACCGAATACTATAAATCTACTAAGATGTTTTAGTATATTTTCTTCTAGTTTGATATTTAGGGCATTTTAGGTAGCCTCCTTTGTTTAGAGGCCCCTGGGTGGGTGGGGCCACCCTTCCTATTTTAACCGTCATAACAACTACGTGTGAGCGTGGTTGTGTTTCGGATAGAGGAAGGATAGCTAGTGAAATGACAGGAGCAAAAGGCTTTACCAGCACTAGCCTTGGGTCGGCAACGCATCATTAGTCTTACCTTCTTTAATTAATGATGTACACGGGCCTGGATACCACTTACCACCAGTGGATCCAGTGCCCGCTTGCCGGCTTTCCAAATGCGTAAAAAAAAGTTTGCTGTTCGTAATATTCCTAATTAGAGATGTGTATACATAATTATGTATGTAGTTTATATAATGTACCAAAGTAGAAACGCACATATCATATCATATATATACATAAGCTTCGATTTTGTTTAAATAAAATAGGTGAGTCAGTCAGTGAGTGGTAATCGAGCGTTATATATTACAATATAACAACAAATGAAAACAACTGATAACATGACAAGCTGTCTTTATTTTCAAAAAAAATGCTACATATTTTCTACGTCTATCAAGACATGATCTAAAAGTGCAAGGTAGTATATATCATGCTTATTATATGAGCACAACTGCCTAAAGTTCGACGACCATGAATGCATGTACAGACGTATTCTACAATTGCATCTGTGCTGTTTCATATATTCATAATACGTCCTGGATCGTAAATTACGCGACTAGATACAACCCCGCAATAAGGTTTTGTTTTCCAAGTCACCAATATTAATAATGTGCGGATGTTTAAATAATTCGATTTCGTAGGTACCATTCTCTCTTATATGTTCCCAACAGTACTATCGTGCTAACTTGAGGTGGTAGGTACCTACAGCGAACATTCATGTCTCGTCTGATGATGTCATCGTAGGTGAGCCTTGGAAAATCTTGTGATTTCGGGAAATCTGCTAGTAATCTTTCAAATGCTCTTTATCGGTTCACATTATTTTTCTCAACATAATCTGCCAGCAGGGGTTTGGTTTATTTATGCGAGTATTTATTATGCTAATGAACGCTTCTAAATATGGGCTGCTGGCGTATGGCTCGTGAAATCTCATCTCAGTAATTTTGAAATCGGTTATTGCAAAGGTCGCTGTTTTATTAAAATAATTATTTCTAAACGTTTTATAGTCTCTTTTGAAGCGACAGTTCATGGTCTCTATAAACCATCGGACCATCGTTATGAGTCACATTCTCGCTCTGATTGCCGCCCGGTACGGACGTTCCAAGACCGCTCCGATTGATCGGTCTCTTCCCGTTATTCAGTGGCGCTCAGTTTACTGACGTCACAGTATAGCTTTTTTTTTCGAAATGGACAGTTTATTTTTGGCACTATGGGCCGTTTAAATTTCACCGGACTTTGTAGCTTAGCGCTGACGGCGCTTAGCTGAAACTTAAACTACTCCTACATACGATATGCCTAAGGGCACCCGAGGACGTATGGACCTCGGCTTAGGACGTCGTATATTGAGACTACCACTGGTTCGGAAAGATCATCTACTGCCAAAGAACCAGCAAGAAACTCGATAGGAATGCGTACGACGTGTAAGCCTGGCCCACCGGTGGGTTAGGCGATTCGAATGCCATGTTGCCCTATTCCTAACTGGAACACCGGCGTTCCTTGGTCACAGTATAGCGTGTTGCATACGGTTTTATTGGTTTTTTATACTCCCTCCGAGTGCTGTCGAAGTGATTATTTTTCTTTGCGACTAAGACTCTTAGTTTTCAAAGTGTTGTGCTGTGTTGTGCTTATGCGGAGTGCTGTGTGTGCCCAGCGTAAAGTATTCTGGTTTTAGTACAAAGGATACCTAACGGTGAAAACTGAACTTGTACTGATCTAGTACTTTTATTTATATATTTTTCCTTTCTTCTATTTTATTTATTTACTCTTCTATTTTCATATTTATTTTCGTCATATTTGTATATCTCCGTGTACATTGGCCCTTTTTGTCGGTAAAGGTCGATCCTAACGCGGTCAACTCTTTACTTCCGTACCCTTTTTAGGATTCTAGGTAGCGGCCTTCGGCGAACTACGGTTAGTTTTGAGCTATTTTCCCCAGCCCCCTACCGCTGGTAGGGAGGTAAGCCGCTAGGGTTCACTAGGTTATTAAGAATTCTAGGCATCATTAATATATTTATAGTCCCAACCCTCCCTCATGGATTCGCAAAGTTTAGTAAGTTTTGCGAAAGCCTTTGCCCAGGCACTCGCCGCGTCGGGTGTCTCAATCTCTGACTCTTATTAGCGCTTAACGCGTCTCCGGCCCCTCAGGCGACCCTCTCGGCCCCTCAAGTCACCAACGCCCAGCTCAGGTCTTTAGCTCTCCTCCCGCGTCTCCCGTGCCCTCTGAAATGTACGGTGTGTCGGACACGTCCTCGCGCACGTCTCGTAGGAAACGTACCACTCCCGGGAGCGATTCAGACTCTGCGACTCCCACGGCGCTTATGTCACTCCAAGTGACCGCGTCCCCGTCGATTCCAACGAAGCCAGCAACGCGGTGCGCTCCCGTCCCGGCTAAGGCCCAACTCCCTCCTCCCGTCTTCCTCCGCGAAAAAGCGCGACTTACCGCGGTTTCTAACTTGTGCAAAGAGCACAAGTTAAATGACGTTAAAGCCTCCAACGCAGGCGAAACCATCAAAATTCAGGTCGCGACTATCGACGACTTCCACGCGTTTACTTGTTTTCTCTCGGTAAAACAAATCGCGTTCCACACCTACGCCCTCCCGCAGGAGCGTAAGATCCGCGCAGTATTACGGGGCGTCCCGTTCGAGCTCGCGAATGACGAAATCCTCGAGGACCATAAGTCCCAGGGTTTTCCGGCTGAAGCAGTGCACAAGATACACCCCAACCACGGTAGGCGTTTCCCACTTGCATTAGTAATCCTAACTTACACTTCCAACTCGAAGGAGATCTTCAGAAAGGCTCGCACAACCTGCGGACTTTCGAATATCTCCATCGAGCGTACCAACCCCCACGGTCATCCTCGGTCATCCTGGGCAGTGCCACCGTTGCCAGCTCTATGGCCACGCAGTGGCTAACTGCTCAGCTCCCCCCAGGTGCGCTGAATGCCTGGATCCTCATATTACAAAGTACACTCGCACTCCCGTATCCACTTTCTAAACCTGCCTAGACAATGTCTAGACCTGCAAATCCCACGTCCGGTCGTAGTAAACCCAAGGGCTCATCCCTAGTTTCATTTAACGCTCGTAGCCTTAGTTCTAACCTTCGCGAGCTCAAACTATTAGTTCAGAACAATAAGCCAGACTCACTGCTTCTCCAAGAGACGTGGTTCACTCCAAACCACTCCAGGGGATTCGCAATTCCCAAATACGCGCTCACTTGTAACGATAGGCCCAACGCCGGCAGTCACAGCTATTTACTCTAAAAGAGATTTCCATTGCTCTCCTCTCCCTACTCCTCCTCCCCTCAACATGGTGGCCACTGTGTGTAGATTGGCTATGACTGGTCATCCGACCGTCATCATAGCTTCAATCTACATAACTAGTGGCACCAGACCTATCCGCAGCGACTTTCTCGCCTCAGCCGTTCAGTCATTATGTTGGGAGACTTTAACTCTAACCATACTGACTGGACGTGCCTATCGACCAACACCCGCGGTATCGCTCTCCTTGACATCACTGAGCAACTCGCCTTAGACGTCATCTCTACCGTCACTCCCACTCATTATCCCGACAACCCGAACCATTCTCCCAACAACCTCGATTTTGCAATAGTAACCTTTTGCATATCAACCTTGATCTCAGGACTATCGAACCGCTCGATGACCTAGGCTCTGATTACCGCCCCGTTTCCCTCGTGCTAGGATTGCTCATTCACTATTGCCTTCGAGATCGAAGAGAAAACCGAATGTTTCGCTGACAGCTTTGCGTCACAATGTTCGCCCGGCACTCAACCCGCGGATCCCTCCCATATCCAGGCGGTGGAGGACAAAATCCTCCTAGGGACTCTCTCCCCATCACCTCCAACCTCGTCACAGTGTCAAATGATAAAATCTCTTCTTCTCATTAGAAGTCAAAAGTCCTAAAAGGCTGCGAATGCGGATGGAATTTCCAACCATGCACTTAAGCACCTGCCTCAATAGGTGCTTACTAATTAGCCGTCATTTTCAATTCTTAGTTACTTCCCAAAAGCTTGGAAAGAAGCGACAGTCATGGGCATTCCCAAGCTGAGTTAATCTCTAAATATCCCGGCTAATCACAAATTCATCAGCCTCCTCAAGGCCATGGCTAAGCTTCTCGGGAGAATCATACTCTCTCGAACGCGGAACCATCTGTTTACAACGGATGGCGATCCCTTCATCATTCCCCACCAGTTCGGCTTTCGCGCTAAGCACTCCTGCCCTCAGCAAGTCCATCGAATCGTCGAGGACATACTCGATAGCTTTTATCCGCGGCGTAAGAAAACGATCGCATTTTTCTTTGACGTAGCCAAGGCTTTCGATAAAGTCTGGCACAGTGGTCTCGTTTATAAACTTTACAAGATAGGCTTACCGGATCGCTTAGTCAGGTTAATAGCGTCGTTTCTCAAAGACCGTACGTTTCGATTTAAACACGAAGGCACGTTTTCTGCGCCTCGTCCCATAAAGGCTGGAGTCCCTCAAGGCTCAGTCCTCGCGCCTCTATTGTACACCGTGTACACAAACGACATTCCCATTCCGCCGAAAGGCGTCCAACTCGCCCTTTTTGCCGACGACACCGACCTTTACACCAAAGGCCTCAGTGTCCTAGGTCTCGTCATCAGACTCCAAAAGGCCGTAAACGCCCTCTGGTTAAAAAATGGTTTCAAAAATGGCGCATCGATGTGAACCCAGACAAAATTCTGCGCTTTACTTCGACTGCAAACGCCGTCGTGTCGCCGACAATCTCCAAGTTCGAATGCTAGGTATTCCCATCCCCTGGAAGCGCACTACCAAATACTTAGGCGTTACCCTAGACTAGACACTTTCTTTCAAGCCACACGTCGATAGAGTAACGAAACTCACCCGTTTTGAATTAGGCCGCCTTTATAGTATGTTAGGTAGATAAAGTAAAATATCTTTCAGAAACAAACGTACGCTTTATAAGGTCTGCATTAGACCCGTCATGACATATGCCTCGCCAATATTTGCCCACGCCAAAGCCTCTGTCCTGCACAAACTGCAGGTAGTTCAAAATCTCTTCTGCCGCGGGGCCACAAACGCACCTTGGTACGTGCGTAACGCGAAGCTACACAAAGATCTTGAACTACCTACAGTACAACAGCACCTCTAAACACTCTCTGAAGCGTTCTTCAAACGCTCCGAAACCGACCCCAATCCTAGAGTTCAAGATTCAGTCTCGTATACTACCCCTGTCAAAGATTCGAAGTACAAAGTCGCTAGACCGAGAAACGCGCACACGAACGTAACCACGTAACTAACACTAGATCTCGAAGCCTTTAGGCCGCAACTTCTAATTTTAATGTAAATGTGAATTAATTCAATTTTTATTTTCATTTTATCACCTTCAGTGCTATGTATTCACCTTCAGTGCATTGAGCACCTTTAGTGTTATGTAATCCCAGCGAGTGACCCCTTCTAGGCCCCGCTAGCGCGGCCTTTTCCCCAATTGGTCGTCACTCAGATGAAGGCTGTGTGGCAAAAATTTGCATGAGTCATTCAGGGGATTTTTTAGTGGGTAGTGCTCATTAGGAGCTAGAGTCTGTCAAGCGAGTCTAGTCCACAACCATTTTGCTGATTTCTTATAATGGCAACATTATTATCTGTCAAACAAATTGTCACAAATTCTGTTGTTAACCTCGAAATATTCCTGTTTTTGTTGAATTTTTAATTTTATAATGCCGAAACCTATTAAAAGTAGTATCAGGAGCCTATTATTTACAATGATTAATAAATATAATCATGTAAAGAATGAAATTGACAACGAGTTATTGGAAAAACGACGACTTTTGGATGAAATCGTTTCAACATCAGGTAGGTTGGCTACAACATGTTGATACTTTTAGCACAATTGTATAATTTTATGTATTTTAAAAGTGATGTGATCAGCATTTCGGTTTTGGTTTAGATTCAAACGTATTCATGATGTTCAAATTTACTGGAAAACTATAAGTGAAAACAACTTTATGAGATTGTTGTCATTTTTTTCAGCCACCTTGGAGGATGAATTAACTAAAAGCTTAATTGTTAATTTAGTTAAGCAAGTCATAGCCATAGAAGACAGTAAAAAAATGAAATGTGTAACGGACTATCTGACAAAAATTGCTGCTATGACAGGTTAGTAGGTACAAATTTATTTGTTTACACTTCATTTTCAACATATGTTATCATAAAATTTGTGCCGTTGTTTGAACTGATATATTGAACTTTCAGATTTAAGTGGGAAAACATTGCGAAGAATAAAAAAGGAAGGTGCTATTAACCAGGGTGAGTGGAATACACCGGGGAAAAAGCGTCCACGACAACCAACTGTTGCCAACCTGGATAGTTTTGACTTATCAGCCATACGGAATAAATATAATGAATTTTACTGTGTGAAAAAGCAAGATCCAACTTTATGAAATTTGCTTGCAGATTTAAGAGAATCTATTGGATTTACCGGATGTCATGAAACATTGAGACAATTATTAATCAAAAATGGATTTGAATTAAAAAAAAAAACAAAAATGAGAGATCTCTTCTTATTGAATTCATAAAACAACATGGCCATGAGGTTTTGAAACTTCCGCTATATCACTGTGACCTGAACGCAATTGAACTGATATGGAGTTTGGCTAAAAGAAAAATAGCCAGCAAAAATTTAGGATTTCCTGGTAAAGAAATGGAGAATCTTATAAAGGAATGTTTTAATAGTGTCACAGCCAGTGATTGGAAAAAATGCACAGATCACACTATTAGTGTCGAAAATAAGTACAAAGTAAGAGACAGGATATCAGAAACAGAGTTGGAACCCTTCATAATTTCTGTACGTAATGATGATACTGACAGTGATTTTTCATATGAAGGCATTGAATTTCTTGATTCTGATCTAAGTTCTGATAGTGACAAATAAATACCTATTCGATATAATATATATCCACAATTTATCCACCCAACCTTGTTTGTGTGAATAAATTTCATGCGGGCGGCCGATCGTAACGGCTAAGCCTTAGAGAGCACGTCAGAATGCCGCGACATTTGAGTGAAGAGGTTAAGAAAAGATATTTAAATATATGGTTGACAGAACAGAAATAAATGAAGCAATACATTCTGACTTGCTCCGTCATCGGAGCAAGATGTAATAGTAAACTTATATCTAATAAAATAAATATATTAAATTTATCACATAAAGCAGGTAGTACAAAAGATGACCTACTAATAGTCAGTACATCAAATTAAAGGCCAATAAATATAGATTATCATACAATCATTAGTTTGAATTTATAGTTCTTCCTGCCATTGTAAGATATTTTCTAAAATATATCTTTTCGATATTTTTTTGATATTTATATCGATTTTTTTAGGATTCACTCTAGGTAATTCATGAGAAAAAAAGAACTGGCTGATTGTTGATTGACAGTCAAAACTAATTCGCCAATAACGTCCATTACTTTTGGGTTCATTCGACACCGTTTTGTTACTTTTTTTGACATTGACATTGATACATTCAAAAGAAAACACCATAGTAACTTATGATTGATTTTTCGCGAATTATTTATTATTTTTTTACAAGATTTTTAGATTTAAAATTAGGGAAGTTTAAGGGGGAAAAGGTTACTCATGAATTAATCTTTCATGCGTACTACTGACCATTAGCAGGTCTAAATCCCATATTGAGTTTGACCATCATCTTTGATTTCATTCGTATTAATTTAAACCACAAGTTGGTGGTCAGTCGCGAGTGGAATAAAACGCGAGTGTACCGTCCAATACCTTGCCGTCAAATGGAAAAATAGAATGGAATGGACACATAGCTCGGATCTCAAACATGAAATTTGCAGCTTTTATAAAAATTTACATATTATTATTATTTTCTTAGACCACACGCCCTCTTAGCAGTGGCACGACGACCTCAAAATGAACGGGATATGAACAAAATGCAATCTCACCAGCCGCCGTTGCTTCAAAGATATAAAAAATGTATCTCATATCAACCTTAACAGCAACAGTATAAGACAGAGATTCCTTCAGTAAACTGTCCAGATTTATTTGGCCGTGTTTAAGTTTTAAGTACGAATACGTTTTAGGCAACAAAAGGTTTTTCAAGTTATCAAATGTAACGGTTGCCGTGGTTAGTCCATTGTTGTTTAAGTTGTTATTGGTTTGCATTGAAAACTCTGAAGCTATTGTTGCATGAAATTTTGAATTCTAGAAATGAGTAAAACTACTAAGTACCTGTTTTTATTATGTGTTTTTGTTATTGTCGGCAAACAAAATAAACATTTGTGCTAATTACCTGAGTACATACAAAGCAAAAGAAATTTGTCTTAAACATTGCATGAATAATCTTAAAATGTTACTTACAATAATCCTCGATATCACCTCCGTCGAATTATTAGTCGATAATGTCGAGGTTTTGTTAAATGCAGATCTAAGATTTTATTGGGGAGAGGTTTATCTTGAATAAATCTATATTCAAAATTTAACAGAAGGAGAAAACAATTACTTGAAACACTTGCCTGGAGCATTTTAGCAAATGGTGGTGACACTGTTTTTATTATAGCAATGTATATTATATTATTTTTTATTTAAGTAATAAATTGGTGAATTAAGAACTGTAAAGATAAAACTTTTTGTAAAAGTTATGTATTAATAGCTAACAGTTGCCACATCATCAGATTGCTCACACACGATATTCCGTCATTACACAGTCGCGTATAAACTTTTAAGTCAAAGCGGGTAGCTTAAGCTTTTTGTTACTATTTTTAGCTACAATATGTAGCTAAAAATAGTAACAAAAAGAAGATACTTATATACATTTTATAAAATTTTTGGTCAGTTTTCGCTAAACAACTTTATTAAACGTCTTTGATTTACACTTATAAATATTTTTTAGTGGATTTGTTGGCTTTGATCGGCTTTCATTGCGCGTCGCTTAGATATTTTAGATTTCAGGTTTTTTTGTTGCCTACTTTTATGATTTAAAAAAATAGTTAAATCTTATTAGACGGCTGGCAAGTTAGTTTGATTAACCTGTAACTTCATCAAACCCGTAACTTTCTTGCAAAACGCCACCAGGCACAACAAATATTTTCTTCTTAAAATCCATAAAAATTTATGACTCAAGTATGATTGTAAATCTATTTTAATAATATTCTTTAACACTCTAAATGCTAATTCGATCCAATATCGATTCCATGACATGATTTTAAATGCGTCCACTCAAACATACAGCGAACACGAAAATGCACTTTCCAAGAGTTTGAGAGATCCATTTTAATTTGGAAATGTCGTTCTTTACATACACGATTTATTATTCAACTAGCTTTTGCCCGCGACTCAGAACCAGACTTAGTTTTTGATACTGTATCTCATTTCCAACTCAAAAAATTTCTCCAAAATGATTCTTGAGTAGTAGGTATTGGCGGGTTCTGGCTCATTTATTAGGTATAGCTATCAAACGCGAATTAATTTGATAAGGCCGCGGGGGTCGAATCAAACCGTGATGCTCGCTAAGTTAGCGTACGTTTTTGTCTCTAATCAAAGCAATGCGCAGTACTGAATCACGTGATATGGTAATTATACCGGATCTGAATGATAAATATCATATTAAGGTATGGTTATCAAATGCAAATTAATTTGTCCGTATTAAACCACAATGCTCACAAAGTAAGTAGACGTTTTTGTCTCTAATCAAAGCAATGTGCGGTATTGAATCGCGTGATATGGTAATTACACCAAATCTGAATAATTAATAACAAATTCTTACTTAAATTCACCTCTTGTACAATTATATTAGGTCTTTACCTATGAAATTGCCGTATTTCACGAAATAAATGAAGCGTAATTTTTTTATATATTTTTTATTTCTATTAATCAAAATAATCACCCATGCAATCAATGCATCTTTGCCAACGCATTGGTAGGTTATTGATGCCTTTCTTGAAGAAATCAACTGGACGGGAGGCAACAAATTCTTCAAAGGCATTTTGTACTGCCTCTCGGGTATTGAGTTTTTTTCCCGCCAAGAAGTTATCCAAATTCTGGAAAAGTAGAAGTCTGTAGGCGCAAGGTCTGGTGAGTACGGCGGATGACGGAGAACTTCCAACCCCAACTCTTGTAGCTTGGAGACCGTCTGCTGTGCAGTATGAGGTCGCGCGTTGTCGTGCAGGAGCAGTGGAGCCGAACGATTGACCAAAGCTGGTTGGAGACGTGCGAGCTTCTCCATCATTGTGTTCAGTTCTTCACAGTACACATCTGCAGTAATGCTTGTCCCGTTTGGCAAGAAGCTGTGATGAATTACACCCGCGTTAGACCACCAAACAGTGACCATCACTTTTCTAGGGGTAAGTTTTCGTTTAGGGCATTGTTTGGGTGCTGAACCAGGGTCCAACCAACTTGCTGAGCGCTTACGATTGTCAAACAGGATCCATTTCTCGTCACAAGTAACAATGCGGTTCAGAATTCCTTCATTTGTATGCCTGCTGAGCAGTGCAAGGCACGTCTCTACGCGTACTTCGCGCTGGCGGTCATTGAGTTCGTGGGGTACCCATTTGTCAAGCTTTTTTACCTTGCCAGTTTGACGCAAATGGACCAATATTGTTTTGATGCTAACGTCGAAAGCTGCTGCTGATTCAGCCGTGGATTGAGTTTCATCAGCTTCCACAATTGCCTTTAATTCGTCATTGTCGACCAAAGTTTTCGGACGACCACGGGGTTCATTTTTCAGGTCAAAATTTCCAGAACGGAAGCGGGTAAACCAATAACGGGTGGTGCGTTCGTTTGTAGTGTTCGCTCCGTAAACGTCGTTGATGTTGCGTGCCGCTTGTGCCGCTTTGCTGCCACGACGGTACTCATACTCCAATTGCTTGAATTTTTAACTTATCCATGATGACGAAAAATTTTCGAATGCGTTGAAAACAAAACACTTACTATTAAACAAATGACGATTTTAGAAAAAGAATTCCATGTTTGTCAAATAAAATTAATTTGAAATTAGAATTATCAGTCAAAAAAAAAATATTTTCATTTGAAATGGCCAGTGCGGCAAAACGGCAGTTTCATAGGTAAAGACCTATTATTTCCAACTACATAAATTTTTATTTCTAACCAGATCCGTGGGGCTCGCAATATATCTCGTAATACCTATCTGCTTTCCAAAAGTATCTTCCGCAATAATTAATTCTATACGTGCAGTGATTTGATTCAAAGTCAAATATTCAATTTAAATAAGCGCTGTGTAACAGCTGCTATCTGAAAACACTAAAAAAATGCCATTCAGACTGTTAATATTATTATATAATAAATATTTGCAGTAATTTCCATCGAAGTTGTCTAGTTTTCAACTTTTATTAGCGCCGTGTGATAACCTCTATCGAACGACACCTTTTTCATCAGAAAATATGGCGTGTGAACTGTCGAAATGTCGTCCTGCAGTCATAGTCCATAGCAAATGTTGATGTTCTGGTAAATGGGGCTGTGTCCGAGGCTGGTTAAATGGTACCTTCGCCACCATCACGCTGAATCCACTGTCGCACCGTGTCCCTCTGCAAAGCAAATTAAACTATAGATTTAGTTTGAATAGATTTCTTAAAATGTAACGATTTAATATTAAGAAATTTATTCAAGTCTGTATTTTCATATTAAAATAAATTTTTCTGTCACAAAGTTGGATCTTTCATTTCAAATAAATTTGATAAGGGACTATGGGCAAAAATGTATGGGCTCCGTCCCCACCTACCAACACACATAGAACTGATACCGATGTGTTCCTAAAGTGCCCCCTATGTGATAACATTCCTTTGTTTTAGATAAATCAGTGGGAATATATATGTAATTATTAATTAACGTATATTAACAATTACAAACAGTTTTTATTTTACAATTATAACCATATTGATAAAGTAACTAACATTATAGTACAAAATATGATAATACAAAGTAATTAAACAAAAATATATAAAATACCCGATTTCGAGCTCTAAATTGATGTATTTTCTAGAAATACCATAAACAATAAGATTTTGTGTTTTTTTAAAGAGTAAACAAACAAAAAACTCTACGAATCACAAATCTAGTTAAGGATGGTACAAAAAAAATTACTATGTCCCTAAAATGATAATGAGTTTCTAAGATAAATGGTTTTTCTGTAAATTAACATCTTGCATAAATAACTTTCTCTACTCATTAACAAACCGCAATAGTACAGGTGTCTACAAAAATGCATAATCATTAAATAATAAAAGGGTTGCAAAATTAAGTAACTATTGGCAATTTTTTATTATCAATATTTTTGTTTAAATGTAAATGAAAAATATTTTTGGTTGAATATCATTTACTTTTAACCATTTTTTAAAACTTCATCCCAAATATTGTTCAAAATAAGACCCCCGATTCCATACACACGCACGAAGTCTCTTGAGCACCTCCAGTTTGATTACCCGCGAGGGCATTGTTTGCTTTATTTGATCCACTGCTAATAAAATGCGTTTCCGGAGTTCTTCCACATTGTTTACGGGCATTGTATACACCAAATCTTTTTTTGTGAGACCATAAATAAAAATCACATGGAGTTAAATTTGGGCATCTTGGTGGTCAAGGGATAGGATCCAAGGGATTCATCGCCGAGGATCATTTGCGTCAAGGCCTCTGCGCACACCGAGCCGGAAATGAGCGGGGCAGCCGTCTTGCTGGTAAATCTTCATTCTCCTTGTCTTCATTCTTCTTGTCTCTTGTCAAGAAGATGTACCATTACTTCTCTTAAAAATATCACTTAGTAGACTTCTTGTTTAAATTATCAGGGAGATACCTATCCAGACGTTTAACGAAAAACGCATTTGATGAGCTCTCTATTTCTTTTTTTTGGGTTATTGTCTTTTTCGAACCAATAATGGATATTGTGATAGTTTGTGATACGAGCTCCTTGTATTATTTTTTTTGTAAATAATAAAAAATGGACAGTAACTAAATGTTTTGTGTGTTATTGTTATGTATAATATGTGTATGTTAATTTCGATAACCAGACAAATTTACACTTTATTTCGTAGCAGTAAAGTCTAATTTGACTAGCATCCGAGTTACCGTTTCACAATGATAATCACTATACTGCTTTCGCCCGCTAATAGAAAATAAACTATAATTCAACGTAATAAGGTTGTAGACACTGAAACCTAAATATTTCATTATTAAAGAAAACATTTCTATTGCATAGTCCTTTAAGTCGCAAGGTCTAATTTACTATGACAAGTAGTCCAATAACTATTTCATACTGTTATAATACAACGATAACAATAACCGATTTCAATAACAGTTATTTGGAAATAACACTACAGAAAAATTGCAGAATTATTGCAGTATAAGATCAGTAAGTACAATCAGTGTCAGTACGTATACTTGCTTCTGTGGACTCAATCGGCCGGCATTTAACGTTAATATCTAAATCTCGCTCAGAGCGAGATATAATAGATATACATATATCTTTGATTAAAAAGATATATATCACTCTTTTCTTTTCAGAGATACAATTTGCCCATGACTAATATAAAGGTGAACATAAAATTTGACATGCTTTAAGAAGATTAATTATTATAGCGCTCAATAGATGGTAACATTAACAAAGAAAACGTTACTACTCATATATTTCTATACGTTTGCCATATCTAAAAAGTTAAAACATGCTGCATAACGTTTAAATAATATGAACAATAAGACGCTACTAAACCACCCCTTCCATAAAATATTTGCAATACCTTGCAGGTGAAATGATTATAATCGCAATAGGTATACTAACATAAAATACTATTTAAGAAAACTGAATACTATGTCAATATCATTTGTCTGTGCAGCAGTTAAAAACCCTGTTCGTTGGAAGGCATTAACAGCTTTGATATACGGCTGGCTGGATTCGAAATATTATTTGAAATGTAAATGATGTGCAAAATAGGTACTAAATATAAGGAAATTATAAGTAAAGTCACAAATTTCTTTATTTGTTACGACATCAAACTTCTAATTTTATAACTAAGCCACGGGAAAATGAGATAACCCATATGAAAATGAATACACTAATGTGTCTTTTTTGCAACGCCTACTAAATACTCTATAGAAAGCGTAGTAGTTAAATTTGGGTTAGGTTAATGTTAAACTGTAATTATCAAATGCGTGAGCCGAGCGAGTGCAATGAGCAGCACCCGGCAAAGGGCCATAATCGAAATTGGATGATAGTTCAAAATTTTATATCAAAAATCTCACGCAACAACATATTTTTAGTGGCTAAGACAGTATCGTTCAGACGCTCGCAAATTGTGGTTGACTTAGTAATTTAGAAGGCACTGTAGATTTTTAGAGGCAAATAATGTTATCATCAAGAAATCTTTTTAATTAGCACCCTTAAATATATAGGCCATTGTTTATTTTACAACTATACTCCTCCAGCATAAAATTACACCCTTCTGTTTTAAGACTCAATCTAAAAGAAATCACCTAGTTATCTCCTACACCTTTCCGAAAACCTCTTTTAGCCAAAGATTTTCTACTTTCTTGGACCATACATATACCACCAAATAAATAAATATTACCCACTAAATACATTTAACTGCTCCCTACTAAAACCGTTACACTAATTGTACCACTAAGTCTCACACAGACTCTCCATACATAGACATACACACAGATACTCTCTACCACACACATACACATACACACACACACACACACTAACGCAGCCGTATACACAATCCCACTCTCTCTTTCTCTTTAACACATACATATCTGATGTTTAAATGTAATATTCCCCAATTTATAATCTTGTCTTCACTAGTACATGAATAAATTGTGAAAGTAAATACATCTAACAACTTATTATGTGCCTTGTATGTGAAGAACAAATAAAGATTATTATTATTTTTATTTATATAATAACTATACCAACCAAATGTTCGAAAAATCTTGCACAGTTTCAACGCAAAAAAGGGTAATTTGTTAATATAACATTACAGGTTCTTACGGAGCCCCGCGGATCTGGCTAGAAATAAAAATGTATGTAGTTGGAAATTTAATTGGACAAGAGGTGAATTTAAGTAAGAATTTGTTATTAATTATTGCCATATCACGCTATTCAATACCGCACATTGCTTTGATTAGAGACAAAAACGTCCACTTACTTAGGGAGCATTGTGGTTTGAATCGACCCCCACGGTCTTATCAAGTTAATTCGCGTTTGATAACCATACCTAATAAATGAGCCAGAACCCGCCAATACCTACTACTTTCTAGATAGTAGAAAAACTGTTTTAAACTATCGTGGTTATTGTCACTATGATTTAATGAATTTACGAGATTCATGTTGCTTGCAACAGCATCGAAATATCGGACGCGCGAAATAAAAATCGAAAATCGTGGTAAGAATCCCGTAAATTCATTAAGTTATAGTAGAAAAAGTTCCAGAAACCTGAAAAAACTCTTTCAATGCCTCCTACCTCGTAATAACTACCTACAAACTAAATTTTCGCCAATTCCATGTTGTTTCAGTTACGCCTAAATATGTAAAGTTACTGACAGTCAAGTGTCTCTTTTTCAAATGTAAATGTGAATTCGAGTCGGTTCTAATAAAGTAGATATTAGTTATCAGATACTGAAATCACCAGTCAATAATTGTTCGGGTCCGTATTGGGATGCATAAATTTAATTGGCATAATATAAGGCTGCATAACGTTTTTCGGCATACTGATTGTTTTGCATAACGTTCATACAGAATAAATCATAATCAAATAAATTATAATTAATTTCCCCATAACTTCATTTATAATAATAATATATTAGCATAAAAATGTTCGGAATGGAATTATGGAAAAAAAAGATGGAAATGGTACTTAATTTGATCCTAGCGCTTCGCTCGCTCGGCTCGCACCTGTATTAACTACATACAAGCCTAACCTAACCCAATTGAACGGGTGCGTCTCATTTCGTAGTCTGTCCCTTCAGAAGTTGTAGCTTTCTGAGAAGTTGGCATTCTGAGAAGTTGGTATTTCGAGAAGTTGGCATTTCGAGAAGTTGTCATTTTGCGAGTGGTTGGCATTTTGCGAAGTTGGCATTATGAGATGAGACTCTAACCTGCTCCTCCTCGCTGCGCTCGTCGTCGCACCTAATATTATTCATTGTCACTTTCAAAACTCAACATAAAATGGGTACATACGATCTGTACTTGATAAATTAGGCACTAATAGTTTTTTTATTACTTTACATTTATGACTTTACAGGTTATGGATACTTCCATTATGCGTTTTGTATTTTATGATAATTTATCTTTAGACGTAGTTGGTTATGTCCTTTACATTTATACTGTATAAAATTATGATAAAGAAAATAAGAGTAAGTGAAACTTATGGCAATGAAACCATCCTGCGTGTATAATATTCTGCTTATCTCAATTTATGTGAAAAATCTTTATAAAAAAAATATGCAACCGAAAGGGCTCCCTAATTGTTCCCCTTAGATAATGTGGTGATCCATTATTCAATACATTACGATAAGGCTTAATGTAATATAGGATTAGTATTTTATTCGTTTAGAGTTATAAAGGAGTAGATAACATTCAATGTAGTAGTATGATCGGAAAACACATATCATTGCACTGAAAACTTTGCGAACAATCCCACGATTGCGCAATACAAAGAAGATTTTACTATCTTACTAAAACAATTTTTTTAGTATTTTTGTAAATTTCATTTAGTTCAACAAGTGTATAACGCTGTGCGTTTGCACTTATTATTTGCTGTCTACATATTTGAAAAAGAATTAGTTATGACTTTATTTTTTCACTTATGTCAAATCTGTTTTCAGTGGTTTTCATATTGTTTTTTCTTATATTTATTTATACGTGGGACACGCAGAAAGTTGTGAATTATGAAAAATGGAAGTAATAAATGTTCTAGGTTATATTTTTTATCACATTTTTTCAAAGAACTTTACATAACCAATTTTCAAAGTAGGTACATTTTCTGCAACAGGTGCTTGCAACAGGAGCTCACAACGTCCTTCTCAAACGCAGTGAGCTCGTGAGAAAAAATTTGAGGAAAATTTAAATTTGGAACATATATATTTTTACTTTTTTATCGAATTTTCAAAATAAATTTTAACTCGCCAGCGTTGCATACAAAAAACCTTTTCGCAAAACTCCCTGAGTAGGCTACTCAGGAAGAATATACATTTGATTTCAATAAATTGTAATTTTCAAAGTATTTACAGCGACTATTCGAGATCCGGGGCGACTTTGATGATTACTAAAAATGGATGTACTTAGGTCTTTACCTAATTTTCTGCTTGGAAAGAAACGAGACGATTTTTTTTGTGTTGGCAAGACTGACTTTATCACCCATATTTTCCGAAAGCGTCGAAGTGAGAACGTTATACTGTAAGTAATTTATTTATTATTTTAGATTATTACGTAAAAACTTCCAATGCAGAAATAGGTGTATTTGCTTGGTATTTTGGGAATTAAGATATTTGTTTGTGAATAAAAACAAGTTTTAACCTTCCACTTGTGATCGCCATTTTGCTTTCTACGCCTTCATTGTAAACCGGGGCGTAATTGATTAGCTATATGACGCGACATTGATAGCTATCAATCTCGACCCTGTTAGTACAGCAATGGAAGGATATAAGACTTTATATAACGTATCAATCTAACCCTAGATATATATTTTTGATTATAGATTCGAAATGGTTCGCACGTATAAGAAAACCCGCAACTATAAAAATTACTTAGATGAGACCCTCGAAGAGGCTCTGGAAAAAGATTACAAACGATGAGCTCACGATAAACGCTGCCTTGCTTCGTATCACATCCCGTTCGGTACATTATATAACAAGTACAAAGGTTTACACTGATAATAATAAAGGGATTTCCAATAGGGACTTGACAACTTTTAATTCAATTTGTGAAGGCACCCTTTCACTAATCATCGAACTGTCACTGTCAATTTATTCAGTAAACTTAACATTTTCATCATGGTAAAGTACACGAACGAACAACGTCTGCAAATTATAAAAATTTACTACAGAAATTCGGAGTCGGTGACCGCTACTTTAGCGTTAACTCCGATTTTCGGTCATAATTCTCGCCCTTGTAGACAGGCAGTAACAAGTTTAGTGTAGTCTACATATTCGTTGTGTGATGTTGCCGTGCCAGTGAGAAAACGGGTTGGTCAAAGTGTCGGAAATATCGCTGCCGTTGAAACGTCCGTAGCAAATGATCCAAATCAGTAAATTCCACGGCGTTCTCAAGAGTTGGGCATCGCTCAGACCACTTTATGCTGGATTTGGCGTAAGGATCTTGGTTAACACCCATACATGATCAAGCTGACTCAAGAATTGAAGCCGATGGACTATTTGAAGCAACGTACGTTCTCCGATTGGGCTCTGGAAAAGATGCGCCAAGATGATCGATTTCATCGCAAAATCATCTTCAGTGACGAAGCTCGTTTTTGGCTCAATGGGTTCGTCAATAAGCAAAATATGCGTTATTGGTCGGGTGAAAATCCACATGTGCTTCATGAAACACCACTTCATCCACAAAAAATAACTGTTTAGTGCGATTTTCAAGCCGGCGGCGTCATAGGGCCTTTTTTTTCGTCGACGATAATGATCGTCACGTTACTGTGAATGGTAATCGTTATCACGCAATGATTACCGATGATTTTTTGCCCAAATTGGAAGATATGGACTTGGACAACAGGTGGTTTCAACAGCCACAAGCCACACAGCACACGTTACAATAGATTTATTGAAGAGTAAGTTTGATGAGCGTGTTATCTCAAGAAATGGACCAGTTGATTGGCCGCCTCGGTATTTTACGGTAAATATTTATTATAGTTTGCACGTGCAAACGGTACTTCAAACAAATCTGTATTGCGGGACGAAGGTCGTTTTTATTTATACTTTTGTTACTATTACTTTTGTTTATTTGTATTATTATTATCATTTTACTATTGTATTTTGATATGTTACTTACCATTGTGGTACTTTTTGATCTCTGATTACCTGAGACCTATATGATTATTATAATGAATAATTAGGTTAAACACTTTTAGCACGTTTTATATTCTAAGTATTAAGATTGATAGTTTTGTTGATTAAATAAAAACTGTTCTAAAATAATTTGCGTGTTTGTAATGTGAACCCTTTATAATAATTAAGTTTAATTTGAACTCGAATAAAACACTAATCAACTTCACCCCTAGAATCAAAGTAAAATTAAATACTTTTGGAACTAACAATCCCAATTTTTATTTTTTTATTGCTTTGTGTTCCTTATCGGTTTGTATTTCAAATTCGGTGAAAAAAGCAGGTGGTAGCAAAGTAGCCCCAAATTCAATATTAAGTTGATTACAACCTTTTTATTTTTTTTTCTGTATTAAAATCAGCTTTTCCCAATTTTTTTTAAATAAAATGTCAAAGTATTTCTTAAGTACACCCTAATTTGTAACATAAAGAAATGAATGGCAATGGTTTACATTTTAAAATTAATCAATGCCACCCCGTTTTACCGGTACTTTAGAAAACTTAAAAGTAATCTTCATCTTACTTTGAAATTTTCGTGTTAACAAAATTTACATACACTCATATCTTCCGTCAACTTCTACCTAATCTTATTTATCCGCCTTCGAATAGACTATTTGACAATATAAAAAATAATGAAATATTTATTGCCATCCGCGTAGATGGATGTATTTTAAAAGCAATTTGCAGTACTAGACATACACAATAATTAATTTTTCCTCCACAAAAATAGACAAATACACTTAATTATTTTGAGTTGGAATATCAACTTAGTTTTAAATGACGTCACAGGCAAGTTAAAATCTTGTTTCTGTCAATGCGAGCCGTGTCTTGGCGCCACGGCGTGACGTCTTATTCAAGTATGGACGCCATATTGTTGGAGCAAGCGTTTTGACAGCTAAAATAATCAGTGTTCTTTGTAATCGTTTTTTTAATGAAATACTTAAAATAAACAATATAATTTCTAGGGTCCTCATACGTCACAAAATAATGTGAGATGGTTTTTAAAAACTGGTCAAATAGGCTATTCCGTCATGGAAGATAAGAGCCTAGATCACTGACCTGTATAAACTCTATGAATAGTGGACAGGCTTTGCCATGCCAATGACCAAAAACTGAAATACCACTTGTCAATTTCTAAAGGACAGACCCAATTTGGGCCTATTCAGATAAAATATGCACATAAAATTGGGTATTTTTAGTTGATTAATACATTTAAAAAATGACTTTAATGCATGGCCAAGTACTGAGAAGTTAGTATTTTTGAAAACTGATTATTATTTAAAATACCTACAAAGCGAGCAACAGTTTTGTATTTGAATATTTTATACTAAAATATCTCATTCTGGTATTTACCAGAAGAGCAGTATTTTTGTTTCCTCATGTGGGTTGACAACTTTGCAGATTTAATCCAAAAAAACATCTAAGTTTTTGTTTAAAATTAAAAATTAGGTAAAGTTTTGATTGAAAAAGGTATATTGGTTATTTGTTTTATTCTTGAATATATTATAAATATAACTATCTACGTTCGAAACTGTGCGGCCATTTGAGCGTGAAGAAGTGAGACAGTATTACAATGTATCACACAAACATCAGCCTTTACGATAGTGACAATGTGGTAACCGTGATTTTACAACCAAGTTCATTTGAACATAAAATGTTAGTACATTTATTTATTTGATTACAACTTTTTATCACAATTGCATTCGTGTAAAATCAAAATTGAACAATCGAGTGATATAAAAACATAAAACAAATTCTTTACACAATTAAACAATGATGTACGATTGTTTTTTACATGTGTACCCTTATATTATTGTATTGTTCATAACGAAATGTATACACGTATGTTTTACAATACGGACTAGACGAAATGTTTTCATGCTTATCAATACACACAACGATTGAAATATATTTTATTTTAACACGGAGATTACTAAGCAAGCATAAATATTTTCGACGCTTTGAATTGTATCATGCATATTCGCATAACATCATTTTATTTAATTTCAAATAATAAAGGCTCAGACATCAAAATTTTAAGATTTTATACTCTTGTACCAACCCTGTGCTACTTACTCCTACTGAAACTGCGTTCTCTCTCTTTAAACGACACTGAATTTTTTCGCGGCTTGCGTACAAATGTTTTCTTTTTTTTTTAAGTTTCAGAATGCATCGCATTTCGCATCTCGCTTTTTCATGGTGTTAAATTAGCCAGAAACTAACAATACAATCAAAGAGATATCATTTTATTATATTTCGTCGCTTCATTCTTCAGATAGTATATAATTAAACAGATAGTCTTTTAAGGTACTAGGTAACTTCGCACAGTCTAAGAGTATGTCATTTGACTTATTCAAAAAACTTCCGTCTGTTTACTTGATCAACCCCGGTCCCAGCAAGTCTTCATTCTTTTTTCGTGCGTGGTAACAAGTACACGTCTTATACCAACCGTCTTATACCAAGATGCAGAAAACACGTGTAATCTATAATAGATATATCACATTATCCGCATAAATTCCTGGTAGTCTTCTACCTGATGTTTATTTATAAAAACTAAAATTTCGCTTTGTCGAAAAGTTGCAGAAAACACGTGTAATCTATAATAGATATATCACGTTATCCGCATAAATTCCTGGTAGTCTTCTACCTGATGTTTACATGTTTATTATTATAAACTATAATTTTGCTTTGTTGAAAAGATGCAGACAATACGTGTAATCTTTAAAAGATATATGACGTTATCCTCATAAATTACTGGTAGTCTTCTACCTGATGTTTTCTAATCCGATTAATGCTGTATAGTACTCGTATTGTTATTTTTTACTTTTTATTCAATAATGTTTAAAAATTTTAATACGACTACAGAAAATGAAAATCTGAAAGAGATTTAACACGATATCTGTATTACGTAATATTCTATTATTTCTATATTTTTTTTAATCTGAAAGTCGTCATTAAAATTATTGAAATATAATGATGAACCCAGGGGACGAATCTCTGGCTAGCCATTTCGGTTACCGCAATACCTGAGTCCTGTATGTAGACGCACTCTAATCAGGAACCGTTGACCTCCGAGAATGGACCGGGCCAGTCGGGAGAATTATTTCCGACATGGATTCAGAGATTCTTTCTAACCTCAGGGCTTAAGGGGCTCCAGTTATGGAATAACCGCTATAAATAGGGGATGAACTTACTTCTTGAAAAAGGAGATACTAAAGTAATAAAAAAAATAAAAGTAATAATAGGAAAAAGGTACACTTAAGCTATCTAAGTACTTCCCAAACATCGACAGGCAACCGGTCAACCCAGTCGGGAAACTGGATGGGACCTCCACGTTACCCGTCAAACAGAGGGGGTGACGTCAATGGAAAGTGCCAGTGCCTCCACTTCGGCGTTCACATTTGCATTCGGCGTTCAACCAATGACATATTACATATAACTATTATATGGATAACTGCATATGTTACACCTATCCATAAAAAAGGACCGAAAAATGACGTTTGCAATTATCGTCCGATATCTAAATTGTGCATATTTTCAAAAATATTAGAGAAAATTGTGCACATTCAAACATATAACGCCCTCAAACATGTTTTTATTACTGAGCAACAAGGTTTTCTAAAAAATAGATCCACGGAATCCAATCTTCTATCATGTAGCGAATTTCTAACAGATCACATGTCTCAGCCCTCTCAGGTTGATGTGATCTACACGGACTACAGCAAATGTTTCGACCGTATAGATCACATCATCCTGCTGCGCAAGCTTCAGGCCGTCGGCATCAGGGGTGACCTGTACCGGTGGTTCGCTTCGTATATAGAAAACCGATGTCAAACGGTAGTACTTAATGGTTTCATGTCCCAAACGAAACAAGTGCCCTCAGGATTGCCCCAGGGGTCATTGCTTGAACCACTCCTATTTACAATATTTATAAACGACATAACATTTTGTTTCTCTTCATGTAAAATATTGTTATACGCTGATGACATAAAAATACTTTACCCAATAAATAATCTGAATGACTGTTTACAATTACAATTGAATTTGAATAACTTTTATAATTATTGTTTACTTAATAAATTAGAACTGAATTTACAAAAGTGCTATGTCTGTTCTTTTACAAGAAAAACTAATATTCTGTTACATACCTATTCTCTTAACAATATAAGCCTATCACGTGTTAAAGCAATAAAACACTTAGGCGTGACTTTTGACTCAAAGCTTCTATTCGATGAGCACATTAACACAATAGTCGGTAAGGCATCGAGAGCATTGGGCTTTGTAATAAGATTGGGATCTGAATTCAACAATATAAAAACATTTAAGATCCTCTACTGTGCTTTCGTCCGAAGTCACTTGGAATATGCATCGTCAGTATGGAACCCCTCTTATGAGACGTACATATCCCGTATAGAACGTGTACAAAAACGCTTCCTAAGATTTTTACAGTTTAAATCGTCTAAATATGACAAGGACTATTTGGCTAGATGTCGGCGGCACCATATCCTACCCTTAAAGATACGCAGGCAAGTATTGGATACTATAAACCTAGTTAAAATAGTACAGGGCAAGCTTGATGTACCAGAACTTCTGGCCGAGATCGGTGTGAGTGCGCACACGAAACTTTTGAGAAACCCAACTCTATTACACACTCCCACTGCAAGCACTAATTACCGACAAAATTCATTTCTATATAGATCTAGTGTTCTGGTGAACAAATGGAATCGGGAGCTAGATGGTTTCGATTTGTTTTGCACCAGTGTCCCTAGTATCAGGGCATCTATAGCAAAAACTTTTTTTAGCGCTCCTTAACATGCCTCTTTGTATTTTTCTATAGACGTATTATTATTATATACCTACTTATCTTTGTATTAATGCTATAGATTTATTTTTTATTTTTTCTCTTGTTTCTAAATTTCTCTATTATTATTCTATTTCTAAACATTGCTTAATCAGTTAACTTTAACTTTCTTCCGACTTTTATTTTTGTATTCAGTTATCTATTTGTGAAAACTTCTAAATGGCCTTCTATAATATATTTAAGTGATCTGTATAATTATAATAGCTGTAAGTTTTCCAAATACTGTAAAATAAAATAAAATAAATAAAATATAGACAGGTTATCCACTCAGTCTTGTGCAACCCAGTGTCACAGCTAAACGTCAAACAAAACTTATTCCCTATTCTGTGTTTTTAATACCGTACAATGCCTTCTTATGTGTTTAGACAGTTTACTAATTACACTGTTACTGTAAAATATAGAATAAACGTTTCTTTTCATGCGTAAGTACTATTTTTTTATAACTACCTTATTTATTATTTTATTTTGCTATTTAAAATGACGTTTTAAAATTGACATGGCTTTTCGTTTCAACAAACTCGAAGAGCGAGATGTAATATGATTTTGTATGTGGGAGTAAAAAAGACAACGCTATAGAGTTTCGACAATTTTCGTACTACGACCAATTATTGCGAAGCAACGTCACGAAGTACATAGGTATCTCTTTCTTACAACAAGTGAACCGTATTATTCTTTCCTTCTCCCACAAATTATAATACTCTATGTATCGGGTAGGTATCTATAGTTACGTTGACGCCGTTTTTTTGTGCGGTAATGTTTGGGTATGACTTGTCTATATGTAATATGTCATTGCGTTCAACGCAAAATTCAACCAGTCCGGGACTCGTGCACCAAATCAACCAGGTACACGCAGGTCGAATCCATTACTTTTACGATTATTGGCCTAAAATACCAAATAATGAAACGATTTTAATAATAATAATAATGATGATAATTTTAATTCAATTTCATGAAAAAATTACACCAGCATTTACTCCCAAACATATTTTTTCGCATAGTGTAAACCGAAATATGATAATAGCAATTAATAAATTGTTACATTTAGAGGCTATTAAACCTCGTTATACCTCAAGTGACCAGTTTATATCAAACAAATGTAATAAATAAATATTTTTGACGCCGAAACTCAATAGCGAAAAACGGTTTGTACTGAACAAAAAAAAGAATAGATAAATAGAATTATACAATTTTGTAGAAAAAGTACACTTTAAAATGGAATCTTATAAAACAGCTGCTAAATTAATTCCCCATAATGGTTTCTTAGCTAACAAAGATAAGAAAGATCATACCTACTCGTACCTATATTTGTTAATTACAAAAAATACCTACGTTTTTTCCACCACGTAATTTCAAGAAAACGAAATGTTTGAGAGAATCATGTACGAGTTTACTACCATGCCGTATGAATTATCCGTTGCTCCGGGGGTATTTACAAAAATTATGCGCGAAGTTATGAGTCACTTGTTGTGAATTTGGACAAAAATCGACTAGTACCATTTTTAGGCTTTATGTCTAACATCCAACAGTACCTGACCATAAGCGTTATAATAATAAATCAATTAATGAAACCTCGAATATGCTCGATACGAGATTTTGCCAAACATAAAGGTATGCTGGTCACAGCCTGCCTAGATACAAAATAAGTACAACTATGAGGAGAAAATTCCCTAGATTACTGTTAGAAGATTTAATCTGGTAGAAAAGTATAAGTAAATATACCATTTCCTGTTCAATTATTTATAAGATATATACAGATGCATTCAGAACAGGCTGGGGCGTAGTATTCCAAAACAATAAATTTTATTGTGAAAAAGAATACCATATCAATTACCTAGAATTACTAGCCGATTCCTTAGGCTTCAAAAATTCAGCCGGGGAAGAAACAAATTGTGCAATATTATTACGAATTGATAATACCACCGCTATTAGGTACGTCAATAGGATGGGTAGTATTCAATTTCCACATTTAAATACTCTAACTAGACACATTTGGCTATGGCATTTGGTGAGGAAAGTAATTTATGGATTTTCGCTTTAATGTTTGTTTGCAAATGTGACGCATTTGTAACTAGGTATCCTGAACCGGATGCTGTCGATGCGTTTACGATTAATTGGGCCTCTACGTATTTTTAACCCTTTCCTCCATTTTCCCTGTAGTGTAATGTGTAAGAAAAATAATAGATTTGAATTGAAACAAAAGATTTAATTAACTCCCATAACAGCATCAAAGCAAAGCACTCCAGCCTTAGCCTGGGTGCCGCAAGACGCTCCGGGCAGCGTTCGCGCGGCGCGGCTGTCCGCCAGAGACCCTGCCGTTGATGCTCGCTTCTCTGGCATCCATGACTATTTGTCAATACAACGTCACGTTGAGGTCATGGTGGGAGTTTTGTACGTTACGTAATACTGATATGTTCAAAAACCTGTTTTATTAGTTCTTTGTTTTTGAAATGAGCAATTTAATAAGGGTTGTTCATTCGGTTCATTAAATTCACACCATTCAGCCTTGTCTCTTTTGTTAGTCGAAGATATGGGCTAGGATGAGGCAAATTTTACAAGAAGCCTATAAAATTAAACCAACTAAATCGAAGTACACATTTTCTTGGGATCCAAATTTAGTTCTTAATCAGCTTTCTCTATGATATTATTATATAGCTTTCACTATTTAAGTAACAGAGTTTTTTTTATTTCGTTAAGTTGTGTATTGACAATATATATACAATATATTACTTTAACTTCAGAAAAAATTACAAAAAAGTTTCCGTTACATCGTTAGCCGTATGCACCGGACATAGGGTCCAGACATTAAATTAGAAAATATAGTTTTTGCATGCGTACACATAATCATAATAAACATCATTAAAACCACTGCCCCAAATCGTAAACAACCTATGTTATCCTTGCAAATCTGATGATATGTCCTGTATCGACTCTAAAAGATTATATTTTTGGTGACGAAAAATATTAAAGCTTCGAACTCGGAGTTCTTGTTAGTAACATGAAAGGCCCTTCACAGAGCCGCGTCGAGTCAGACGCTAAGTCGGTGGATAAAGCAGACGCTAGCTACGAGCGGCGTTGACATGAGTGTGTTCAGCGCACTCAGCACGCGGCACTGGCTCAGTGTAGGTTATCCGGGAAACGGCTGGGTGGACCTAAAACTCTCAGTCCTTTACAAAATTTTACCATTAACCTATATTAAACCCACTAAACGACTTTGCCTTTTCCGTACTCAATAAAAGAACAAACCACTTAATACCTTCCGATAAAGAGATTAATTACAATTAAATTATTCTGTGTATTGATTTAATTATAATTAATTTGGCAATCACCAAGTGTATAATAAATGCCTAAAGGTTACTAGATTCTTAAATTACGTACTAAAGTAAAGAATTTAATGAATAAACGTATTTAAATAAATTATAATTTGTAAAGACAAAAAAAAACCAAATTTAATCTCTAAAAATCTACCTGTTTAATTATATACTATCTTAAGAATGAAGCGACGAAATATAATAGATGATTAAACGAACTTCCAAGTGAAGTTCTATCACTATTATATGAGTCGCTTCATTGGAAGATAATAAAGGACCCGTCCCTCCCGGAACCCATACAAAAGTTTTGTTTTGATCTCTAAAAAATGAAGACTTGCCGGGACCGGGGTTGATCAAGTAAACAGACGGAAGTTTTTTGAATAAGTTAAACGACATACTCTAATTATATACTATCTAATCTTCGAATGAAGCGACATACAATAGCGATAGAACTTCACTTGGAAGTTCGTTTAATCATCTAAAATACTACACACAAAATAGTGAAAGACTTTTTTCCGACCTATCAATAATTAGTGTTCTATTAATTTACCTCTTCTATTCATTTGTTATTTAAAACGTTTGCCGCGACGACATCAAAAAGAAACTACCCCTGTATTCAATGATTTCATATTAGCTTGCGAAACCCAGTCCCAGAGACATGTGGTGTTTACATAATGTCACTTAAGAAGCAATCTACAAGATGATTGGAAGTCGGCAAAGGCATCCGATTTGATAAGGACATTGCTAGTTACCACTAATATTGACTATCGAACACTTTTAATGCAATATTCAAGTTTATGTACATAGTCATAAGATTGTCATTTCAAGATCACTTAATGAACGCCGTGCGGTAACGTCGTCGTCGGTTGGAACTCAAAACAATTATAAAATTGGTACGTTTTTTTTTCGTGCATACCCTGACTAAAATATACATACATATGCAAAAAAGGCATTTCTCAACATTTTACCTCAAAAAATTTGATTATATTAAAACTTTTATATAAATACTTTTCTGCAAAACCTCTGGATGGAAAAAAGAGTCGTCAAATCAATCTTATTTATTAGTCCCAGTGCGGTTTGAAAAAAACTCACTAATTGACAGAAATAATTTTTCCATTGGGGAAAAGCTTGTTAAATGTAACTTTTCTTGTGTAATGATTCATCGAATTTATGTAGTAGGTAGTAGTAGGCATGTACTTAAAACGAGGCCTCGGCAAAGAAAACATAGCTTAGAATTGTTGGACATCTGAATTTGTTGAAAAGGCTGTATATTCAGTTATGTATTTCAATAATCTGGTAGCTATGACGATGTTGTTCTCTCCGTTAAAGAGTGATGTATATAGGTATTACAAGTTTTTGTTCTTTTCAAGAGACATCTACTGCAAGTCAAAGGCTTGCTCCAAAAACGTATTGAGGTCTTGTGAAGCCCGCCAATTTGCATCATGATTTCTGTGTTTGATTTGGGGGTTGGGATTATATTGGACATATTTTTCACCTACTCTACGTTAAAAAACCTGAATGAAATTTGACCATCTTAAAATATATGTTAAAACATATAAAGACACCCTCATATTACAGCACTCGAGATTAGCGCACGGGTTAACGGGGCAAAGTATTCTAGATATTGTGAACGTATGAACAATTACTTGAACCAGCGCAAGCAGCATCACTTTGTCACTTGTTTCTTTCTATTTCGATTTCGGTTTATATTATTTATGGTTAAAAATAAAACGCTTGGTGAATATAATTGCTTGTCCACAAACATATTATTGTGTCTTTATTAATTTTAAAATTCTTCGTCATCAAATCTTTATATTAAAAATCACCCTAGAAACACAATCACTCGTCATTAGTTTTCTGAAAGATATAATAATTATTTTGCATTTCTTTTATTCAAGTTTCCTTCCTCACACTTTATTGACCATATCAGCACCATAATTCTGATATCGGAATAACTTATGTAACGAAATGTACACAACAACCTCATTAGGGTGTTCAAATAAAAACTCGATCAGCCTTGACTTTTTGATAGAAATAATATTTTGTCAACACGCTAGCTGGAACACGCGTTCACTTGACTATTTTAGATTAATGGTTTTGTGCAATAATTCAAGTATTGAAAAGACAGTTAATTGAGTGATCGAAATAAAAAAATCTTTCGATTAAAATTAGGTCAAAATTACTACATGTTTTTGATTATTCAATAATATTTTTTCAACCAACTAAAACTATTTCAGCCCACATCTCATAGATTAGCTCTACACTTTAAAAATATGGATGCGGTTACGCCTGTGACTAAGCGTCTGTTTAATTTTCTGTTTTTCAATTTATGTTATTTCCACATCGCATAATTTAAATTTTCACAAATTATGAGTATTAATCAATAACTCATTAAATTATTAGGTATAATCAATAACTCTGCCGAGACATAAACAAATAAGCTGTTTTCATAGAAATATCTATAATTGATTCTTTTGTTCCCCTCCGAGGGGAGGGCAGGAGGAACTAAAAAATTGCTCTATCGCATACCACGCGCGCGCAATCGAGGTTATGTGGGACTCGCTCCGAGCCTACCAGAGCCTCTACCCACTAAAAACGCCCTGAATGATTATGGCAATCTTTTGCCTCACAGCCTTTATCTGCAGCGACGGCCAATTGGAGAAAACGGCCGCGCAAGGGGTCACCCGCTGGGATTTACAAAGGACTGAAGGTGCTCAAAGCACTGAAGGTGAATTCATAGCACTGAAGGTGCTCAGAATTGCAAAGAGAAATTAATAAATTCGAATTAAAATTAGAATTATAATTTGCGGCCAGAAGGGCTTCGAGATCGTACGCTTGCGCATTCCTAGGCCCAGCGACTTTGAACTTCGAATCAAGGACAGGGGTAGTATAGGAGACTGAATCTCGAACAAAGGGATCGGGGTGGGTTTCGGAGCATTTGAAGAACGCTTCCGAGAGTGTTTTGAGGGGCTGTTGCACTGTAGGTAGTTCAAGATCTCTATGCAGGTCCGCGTTTCGCACGTACTAAGGTGCGTTTGTGGCCCTGCGGCAGAAGAGCTTTTGAACCACCTGCAGTTTGTGCAGGAGGGAGGGTTTGGCGTGGGCAAAGATTGGCGAGGCATAAGTCATGACGGGTCTAACGCAGGTCTTAAGGCGTTTGTTTGTTACGAAAGAACATTTTACTATGTCTACCTAATATACTATTTAGTCGGCCTAAGTAGAGACAGGCAAGTTTCGTTACTCTATCGACGTGTGGCTTGAAAAAAAGCGTCCGGTATAGGGTGACACAAGTATTTGGTACTGCGCTTCCAGGGAATGGGAATACCTAACATTCGAACTTGGAGATTGTCGGCGATGCGACGGCGTTTGAAGTCGAAGCAAACCGCAAAACTCTTGTCTGGGTTCACATCAATACGCTATTTTTGAAACCATACACCGATGGTGTTAACGGCCTTTTGCAGTGATGAGGTGAGGGGCACAGCGGCCTTCGGTGTAAAGGGCAGTGTCGTCGGCAAAGAGGGCGAGTTCGACGCCTTTTGGCGGGATGGGAATGTCGTTAGTGCACACGGTGTACAACAAAGGGGCGAGGACTGAGCCTTGAGGGACTCCAGCCTTTACGGGACGAGGTGCGGAAAGCGTGAATGAAGAAATGAAGAATTGAACCTAGGTGCCTTCATGTTTAAAACGAAACGTACGATCTTTGAGAAACGACGCGATTATCATGACAAGGCGATCCGGTAAGCCTATTTTATAGAGTTTATAAACAAAGCCGCTGTGCAAGACTTTATCAAAAGCCTTAGCTACGTCAAAGAAAACTGCGACCGTTTTATTATGCCGCGGATAGAAGCCGTCGAGTATGTACTTGACGATACGATGCTGAGGGCAAGAGTGCTTAGCGCGAAAGCCGAACTGATGGGGAATGATGAGGGGATCGCCTTCCGTTGGAAACAGATGGTTCCGCGTTCGAGAGAGTTTGACTCGCCCGAGAAGTTTAACCATGGCCTTGAGGAGGCTGATGAATTTGTGATTAGCCGGGATATTTAGAGATTAACTCAGCTTGGGAATGCCCATGACTGTCGCTTCTTTTCAAGCTTTTTGGAAGTAACTAAGGTCGAAGCAGGCATTGAAAATGACAGCTAACAAGTAAGCACCTATTGAGGCAGGTGCTTAAGTGCATGGTTGGAAATTCCATCCACATTCACAGCCTTTTAGGACTTTTGACTTCTAATGAGAATAAGAGATTCTATCATTTGACACTGTGACGGGGTTGGAGGTGATGGGGAGAGAGTCCCTGCGGAGGATTTCGTCCTCCACCGCCTGGATGTGGGAGGAATCCGCGGGTTGAGTGCTGGGCGAGCATTGTGATGCAATGCTGTCAGCGAAGCATTCAGCTTTCTCTTCGTCTTTGAAGGCGGTAGTGCCGTCGGAACGAGTAAGAAGAGGAACGTGAGAGGCGGCGTCTATGCGTAAGGCTCGCGCCATTCTATAATACGCTTGGTGGGATGGGGAGATATTCTCCATGAGATCGTTTATCTGAGCGTCTCGGAGATCCGCGAGGTAAGACCTAAGTTTACGTTCTAGCTGATTTGCAGCAGACCTTTATGCGGGCATGGGATAGACCTTGGCTCTCCGGAGAGCCGCATTCATAGCTTTAATAAGATTGGTAACGGCGAAGGAAAGCGTGTTTTTGCCTTGTTTAGCAACTTTTGCGTTATCACTGATGGCTGAGTTGATAGCAATAGTGAGGGAATCAACTATCGAGTCTATTTTGTCCGGGCTTTCTAGAGAGTCGGGCGAGATCGCGAGTGGAGAGTTCGGGAGAGTTCCTGTAAGGCTGAAACTCACGTATTTTAAAAGCGTTTCCAGTTGGTAAAGTTCTTAGGAGAAGTAACGTTTTCGTTTGGCGGTCTATGATCGGAGCCTAGGTCATCGAGCGGTTCTATGGACCTTAGATCGAGGTTTATATGCTTTACTATCGCGAAATCGAGGATGTCAGGAGAGTGGTTCGGGTTGTTGGGATAGTGAGTGGGAGTGACGGGAGAGATGACGTCTAAGTCGAGTTGCTCAGTGATGTCAAGGAGAGCGATACCGCTGGTGTTGGTTGATAGGCACGTCCAGTCAGTATGTTTGGATTTGAAGTCTCCGAACGTAATGACCGAGTGGCCGAGGGCGAGAATGGCCTCAAAGTCGCTACGGATAAGTCTGGTGCCACTAGCTATGTAGATTGAAGCTATGATGTCGTATGACCTGTCATAGCCAACCTACACACAGTGGCCTCCATGTTGAGGAGAGGAGGGGTGGGGAGAGGAGACCACTGGAATCTTCTTTTATAGTAAATAGCTGTGCCGCCGTGACCGTCGGCGTTAGGCCTATCGTTACGAGTAAACGCGTATTTAGGAATAGCAAATCCCTTGGAGCGAGATGGAGTGAGCCACGTCTCTTGCAGGAGCAGTAAGTTTGGTTGGTTGTTGCGAAGCAACAGTTTGAGCTCAGGAAAGTTAAAATTAAGGCTACGAGCATTAAATGAAACTAGGGATAAGCCCTTGGGTTTGATAAGACCGGCCGCGGTATTTAAAGGTCTCATCATTCTATGAACTAAAGAAATTAAACTATTTATAGAATTAATAAAAATTTACAACGAACTAAGAAGCGAGTGATGCACGGCTAACGCGAAGAGACGCTCTTGAGGTGAGCGAGTTGCTCGCAGTTTGCGTGCGAGTACGGCGATTTCGCTAATGTTGACGTTTTGAATAACGTCGAACACGCTTTTCATGTCCTCAGCCAACCACGAAGACGACGGAGCGGGTCGCAAGCCTACGGGAGCTTGGGTAGGACGGGAAGGTGGAGCGACCGGACGCTGTTCCAACTGGAGTTTTCAACTGGAGGCGGCTTCGGGCGCTCGGACTTTACTTCCGGGGGACCCCGGTTGCGCAGTGGAGGGAAATTGCCGGGAGTGAGCGGCGGCGCTGGTTTAGGCGCGGCCCTCTTAGCAGAGGAACGCGGAGCGCGCGAACAACCCCTGTAGTTAGCTGTGTGGTCGGACTGGCCGCACAGCACGCATGCAGGGGGGGAAGTGGAATCGGGACTTCGAGTGCACTCCTATTTTATTTTATTTTACAAATTTTTGGGAAGCTTACAGCTGAAAAAAAACACTAAAGTATAAAGGCAATTGAAACTGATGGCTATTTAAAAGCTTCCACCGGTATACAGTACAATTGATTAACAGCAGTATCTACAGTAAATACAACTGATACAATAAAAAACAGAGTACATTACATGCATGAAGCAAGTAAATGAAATAAAGCGTGACATTACATCGGTAAGCTTAATTAGTTTGTAACGAAGAACTTACAACTTAATTTATTTCTAATTGTCGCTATCGAGGTGTTAAACAAGTCAATATCGTTGTCATAACCACTAATGTCATTAAAGCATCTGCTTGCTAAAGGATTTGCTTGCGGCTTTCTAAAGGATCTAGAGTTGGTACGTAATCCTAGTTCACTGAGTAGCTCCAGAGAGTCAACCGAGCCATTAGCGATACGAAGGAGGAATGTGACGTCCGCTACTCTCCTTCTGTCACTCAGGGGGAGGTAGTGAAATTTACGGCATCTTGCCTCATAGTCCGGCAAAAATACTTTGGCGCGAAATTGTAGGTACCGCATAAACTTCTTTTGAATATGCTCAAGCCGTGAAGTGTAAACATTATATTGGGGATTCCACACCTGAGTGGAGTATTCTAAGTGACTACGAACATAAGTATTAAATAGGATTTTTATTGGTCTCAAGCTATGGAACTCGGACGACATTCGAAATACAAACCCTAACGCCTTGGACGCTCTTTTAACAACTGCGTCGATTTGAGCATCGAACAAGAGTTTGCTGTCGAATAATACTCCCAAATCTTTGACTGAGTTCACTCTAGAAATGGGGCTATTTATCAGAAGGTAGTCAAAGGTAAACACAACTTTTTTGCGTGTGTATGAACAAATAAAGCATTTCGATACATTGAGATCTAATTTGTTACGAGAACAGTATGCCTGAAATCTGTTAAGATCTTTTTGTAACAGCATTGCATCGTTGTGATTTTTGATTGGACATCAAATGTTCATATCATCCGCATAAAGAAGTATTTCGGAAGTGAGAAAACATGAAGAGATATCATTGACAAAACATATAAATAATAGCGGACCCAATAATGAGCCTTGGGGAACTCCAGAAGGTATGTAACGTGTATATGATGAATAACCATTCAGAACCACAGTTTGGCATCTGTTCCGGACATACGATGAGAACCAGCGGTATAAGTCTCCTCGTATTCCGATGGCTCTGAGTTTGTTCAGTAAGATGTCATGGTGAATACGGTCGAAACATTTACTGAAATCTGTGTAGATTATATATACCTGTGATTGCTCTAGTCTACCGCACTGTCTACACGCATAGTCTATCGCGATGTGCGGGTCCAGGCACTTAACTCACCTGGGGGGAGCTGAGCAATTAGCCGCTGTGTGGGTGGAAAGTGCCCGAGGTGACCGCGACGGTTAGGAGGCTCGACGGAGATATTTGAGAGGCTGCTGATTGTGCGAGCCTCTCTGAAGATTTCCCTCGATTTTGGAGTGTTAGATTGGTCTAAACACTAGTAAACGTCTGCCGCGGTTCGAGTGCATTTTATGCACGGCTTCAGCCGGGAAGCCCTGGGACTTAAGGTCTTCGAGAATGTCGTCGTTACCGAGTTCGAAAGGGACGCCCCGTAATACTGCGCGGAACTTTCTCTCGATCTCACCTCCGGGAGGGCGTAGGTGTGGTACGCAATTTGTTTGACTGACAGAAGCCTAATGAACTTGCGGAAGTCGCCTGCGTTAGCTGTAACTCAGGAGAGCCGGTTAAAGTGGCGGCGACCGACGACGCTTCGGACGCGGAGTCTGAATCACTCCCCGGAGTGGTTCGTTTCCTACGTGTTGTGTGCGAGGACGAGTCAGAGCAAAAGACCTGAGGGGTCTGGGCGTTGATGGCTTGAGAGGCCGAAGACGCATTAAAACTAATTAAGGCCTGCGTTATGACCTCGTCTTTGATGGGGACACCCGACGCGGCGAGTGCCTGGACGAAAGTTTAATAAACTCTGCGAATCCATGAGGGAGGGGTTGGGACTAATATTATAAATATGTAAAGGATGCCTAGAATTTCTAACAACCTAGCAAACGGGGGGCTGGGGAAAATAACTTAAAACTAATCGTAGTTTGCCGAAGGCCGCTACCTAGAATCCTAAAAAGGGTACGCAGGTAAAAAGTTGACCGCGTTAGGGTGAACCTTTACCGATAAAAAGGGCAAATGTACACGAAAAGACACAAATATGATAAAGATAAACATGAAAATAGAAGAGTAAATAAATAAAATTGTAGGAAATAAAATATAAAATAAAAGGACTATATCAGTACAAATTAGTTGTCACCGTTGGGTATCCTTCGTACTAAAACCAGAATACTTCACGCTTTGCACACGCTGCACTCAGAACAAGCACAACACAGCACAGCACTTTAGCTTAGCCGCAAAGAAAAAATACTTCGACTGCGCTCGGAGGGAGTAAGAAAACCCAGAAAAACCGTATCACGGTACCCACACGCTATACTGTGACGTCAGTAAACTGAGCGCCACTGAATATCAGGAAGGGACCGATCAATCGGAGTGGTCTTGGAACGTCCGTACCGGGCGGCGGTCGGAGCGAGAATGTATAATTGATGACTTAGAATAGATAACCGAAGATACGATATAATTAGTAACAATGGAACTCGCAACAAAACTTTCAGTTAAATTAGTACTCAAAAACAAGCATTACATTCCAACAACATTCCTATCACAAAATAAATCTAATATGCATGGGAAAAAGATTTTTCGTGTTTTGTACATAGTTATTTGTAATTATATTTCTTTTGGTGTATTAAACAAGTTATACATAAAATAAATAAATGATTCCCGTCATTTTTTTTATTGTTTTTCTGTTTGATTAAATGACAAATCTAAAGACAGCGGTCTATATTGAGTGTCCCCTACGCTAAAACCAGATATAGCGCCAACACATTTACTATACGCGCCCCTAATTATTTTAATAAATTGCCGAATGAGATAGATGTTTTCTGCTCCAGCGCAGCTATGTTAAAAAAGAAATATCTGATAAGTTCTTCTGTTAATTGTGTTTATTTCTTCTTTGATCTTCATTTAGTACCTGAGTCAACTGAATTTTGCATATTAAGATGTCTATCTGTCCTCAGTTGTAATTATATTGTTAATTTATAGGTGAAGATTTGTAATTAGAAAATTGATATTTATATAGCTATTTATTTATTAAATCTGTAAATCTTCCTAAATAAATAAAGAAGTAATGCGATGTATTCTGAAATTTAGTTTAAATAGAAAGGAAAATGCTTCACAAGCCGCAAAATTACTTTTGTGATGTTTATGGACACAACGCAGTGAAGATAAAGTAACGCAGTTGGTTCAAGTAGCACAAAATATTACATAACATTTCATTCTAATAATTACGACATAGCCGAGGTATTGAAAATTGATCACAACACAGATTGAACCCATTTCAACACAAAAACCACAAGATCTCACAGAAATGAACTTTCTCCGTGTACTAAAAGTAATGAAACTGAGCTATTTTTGAAAACTGTCTGAATTTGACTGGTGATGAAAAATGAATCAAAGAATACATTTTACATCACCACTCATGTTGAAAGAATGGTCAAGCATCACAGACATTTAAAGCTAAAGCCATATTTACACACAATAAGGCAATGTGGTTTTGCAGCCGCATTTTGCAATAGCAGCCGGTTAACGCCATCAATTTGCACCTATACGACCAACAGCTGACGAAGCTGGATTGAGAAAAATTGGCTGAAATTGAGCAACAGGAAGGATGTGATCTTTCTTATGGTAACGTTAGACCGCAGAATTCTATAGCCACTCAGCAAAAATTTGGAAAGTTTAGCTGGGAACAGTTAACGCATCCACCATACAACCCTGACTTAGCACCTTGAGACTTACATTTGCATGGTCTGTTAAAAATATTGAAGTAATTATAGAGGTAATTATTTAGGTAGTTTGAAACTAAAAGATTTCTGTTAAAACTAGTATCTTTACCAGAAGCCTGAAAATTTCTACACCAACGGCATAATGTCACCCACTATAAGATGCCAACAAGCTACTGAGCAAATTGGTTCATATATTATTATTATTATTAATTTGGATAAACTTTAACAACTGGTCTGCAATTTGCATGTAAAATACGAAGCAACTATTTCCTTCACCTTTTAACAACACTGACCACGATCACGGCTGGTTTTAACAATCCTCTTACTAACTAATACCATCTAATACAGACCTTAGAATTTACAAGAGCTAGCAATAGGCGCTTAAACTTGGACAAAGTTTGCTTATAATCCTGTTTAACGGGAATACCGTGGGTGCGGAAGTAACCGTAAAAGCCGGTAGTTAAGGGAAATTCGAGAGCCTGTGTCGTATAGAGTAGAAATACTGTGATAAAAAATGTTTATATTCATCTTAATATTTGAAAACCTTTCTTAGTAAGTGATTCACATGAAAATGCCCAGCCTCAAAACCTGGAAATGTCTTCCCTGGATCTGGTACGTCCGAAAAAGTAAACTTAAGTAATTTAATGGAGGTGAAATTGCGTGTAAATCAAATTCCGCATTGGCTAGCTGACTTATCAACGCTCAGCTCGAACGCAAAAACCTGTAATGCTAAAATGTAATATGAAATTTCTCTTTATGATGTACAAAAATAATAAGGAAAGATATTTTAAAACTGAATGGTCTAGGAGGATAAATTAGGTATTTCGACGGATATGAGATTTTACACGGCTATACTCGAGGGCAAGCTCTTTTTCCCTATATAGACTTACAAACACGGCAAGATTAATGATATCACTTATTAATACCCCAAATGTTAGCTTCTCCCAAATGAAAACTTGCACGAGATTCTGTTCTATAAGTGACGCTTTCGAAAGTTATTTATGATGGTTGTGGGTAACTTTGATAAGCTTTAATCTATGTTCCCATTGTTTTAATGCAAAAGTTTATTATATGGTATTGTATTTTCATTAATTCTAGTGTGATTACTTTTTAACTCAATTAGATTTTGTCTTTGGTGATCGATTATCGAAACGTTGGTAGTGGTTAAGCACCTAGGTGAATGTCATTTGGTTTTCAATATACAGCACCTATCTCATTAAGAGATTACCTATTTCTTTCGCTTCGTCTGAGGGAGAGGCAACCTCTAAAATATAAATTTATATTGTAGTTGCTTACCTACTGCTTTTTGATTTGTTTACGTCAAAACTGTATTATAAAATCACGCCAAGCTTATAATGGTTGGAATGTTATTATAGAATCGATATTTACGAAATTTTTATGGCTTTCATTATGTTTAGATTGCCCTTGTTAAATAAAAATACATAACATAACGTAGGTAATGAACCTATTTTGAACGGTTTTACTCACGGTAACCCAGTGGGTGGCCGGCTGAGAATCACACATTTTTAGAGACCACGTGTTTCTTTCTCAAGGAGTTCACCGACGATTGTTTATGCTTACCGGACTTTGATTTTGCTCATGCTGTATTGAATTTTTTTGTGTCTGCCTTAAGATGTATTTTGTTCCTTATTGTTTCCTTTGTTTTTTTGTCTTGCTTTTTTTGTTTCCTATTGTTCTGTTGTTTTGTTTGTATTTTAATTGGTGTCCCGTCTAAAGATGGGCCCAACTAGTGGTCCGAAGGAGAGCAGTGACTGTGAAAGTTTGTGGAGAGGGAAACATTCATTTGCCAATCTTTCTACGTTTGAAGTCTCGGGCTTCGAGAAGGAGACCTTGTATCAAATAAAATCACCAAAGGCGAAAAGATCACTCAAATTTAGTGAAACTGAGGAGGCATTTGAGCAACACCAGCGAAACCGAACGTTCCGGAAGGAGAACTCCCTTCCTCCCGCTGTACTAGACCCTATCCTCGATATCAGTAATCTAAAAGGCAGGGCGAGCCAGCGTATGGCAAAAATCTTTGCATTGTCCACCACTTCAAATAGCTTGATGAAAGAGATTTTTAGACTGGTGCCAAGGATATCAAGGAGACCGTTCAGAGTATATCTCATTGAAACAAGGCTGTGAAGACAAAAAAGCTTCGTATAGAAAATTTACGTCTCAAGCACTGTCTCGAGGACCTCAAAACTGAAGCGTTGTAGCGTTGAGATGGGATTCCTCTGGACGGAACTCTCCTACCGCATCCTCCCAAGTAACAAACGTGGCCACAAGTACCCTGGTTGAGGAGCTCAAAGCAACATTGCGGCCGCCTATAGCTTCCCAAAGTGGCAACGAACCCCCAGCAATTAATGTCACAACCGTCTGTGCCACTGGAGCATCCTGTTTCCAAAAGTTAGTTTTCGGCGGTCCTTAGAGGGATGAGGCAAGGGAAGAAGACTTCTTCACCGACGGTGCTCACGGTGGCACAATCAATGGCGAGACCAATGGCCCGAACTTCAGCTCCCGTATTGTTGCAAGCTAAGGTTGCTTTGCCGGCTAAATAAGCTGGTTCTAAGCCGCAAAAGCTGGCAGTTAAACTGACGCCTTCGCGATCCTCGGTTGTAGCCATACCACTACAACCCAAGGCCATCGACAAGGGGCTGGATTATAAGCGACCCTAATGAAAGCTCGTCAGAGAATCGACCTGGCCGAGGCATCGACCAAATTAGGGTCCGGCAAACGGCTACAGGCGCTCGTATGCTCGAGCTAAGGCCGATCAACTAGCGAAGAAACGGAGGGTTGCATTGTCAAAGGTAGCCTGGGTTGTTAGATCCAAAAAAAATTGCCGACCTTTGTATTAAGTTTCGACGACTCCTTTAGTGCCGAAGAGGTAGCTTGAGGGCTGTCGCTACAAAAGTAAGCTGCAACTCTCACCAGGTGAAACCGGGTGCCTTGCGCACTTCAGCCAATGGCATCGGGTTCATATTAATGCGCCGCCAGCACCCACTGCGCTGCCTGTGCCTATGCAGGGGAGCCTTCCAGCCATGTAATTGAAAGCACAAGCTGCAATCCTCATCCCACCAAGATGAGAGCAGCTCCCGGAACAAAAGCCGCTCCTGATGTGGAACGCTACACGGCTCTGGAGGAGATTGAAATGGCTGACTATTCCGGCAATCTTCTCCAAGCAAATTAAACCACTGCGCCGGGGCTCAGGATTTATTCCTGCAGGCTTTAGCGCAGTGGAAAATAAAGGTGGCAGTTTTGGTGGAACAGATGCACCGACGCAGCAGATGAGTCTATCACTATCGTCGTGTGGTCTGAAGGGTGACTCCCTCGTTGAAAGGGAGAGGGTTAGTGATGGCCAGATGGAGTGAATATAACATTATTGGCATGAACTTCTCCCCCAACAGGCCGCTTTATAAATTTAAACTGTATGTGGACTCTCTCTGCGCATTGGTTAGGTGGATTGCGCCTGATCATGTGCTGCTCATGGGCAACCTTAATGCCAGATCATAAGCATGGGGTCACACCCTCACTAACAGCTTTGGCGTGTAGACTAAGCTGTCCCATTTCAAAAGGGGTCCAGTGCCAACCTGTGTGTGACCGGACTGTGCGAACATCTAGTTCGCTCGCATCTTAGTTGCTCAAAAGGTGCAAAATTGGACGGCTGCCATAAAAAGTTTAGTTGCATATTTACAAGCACACGAACACATATTATATCCACGCGCACAAATAAGTTTGCCGTATATATGACTTTGTTTATTTTTTGTCTGTTTATTTATTGTATATATATTTACGCCCTATTGGCGTTTTGAATTTTACCGGGCTTTGTGGCCTAGTGCGAACTTTGGCTTGATTACTGGTTTGAAAGGGTGAACCACTGTCAAAGAACCAGCAAGGACGAGGACGTCCGTAACAAAGCGCTGGGTCGAGGTTGGCTCTGTAGTCAGCTAACTTATTGATCAGCGGGTTGGGATGATGGGGACCGTTGTCGGAGCGACTAGATGCCAACTTCAGGAACGCGATCGGCAGCTGGAGAGATAGGGCGAGGCCGGACGCATTTGCGTAAGAACCTACAAGTAATTGTAGTTCGACTTGCCGGCGTGAGCGAAAACCACACTGAAATATGTCATTATGGGGCGGATGCAAGTTTTGTAAAGTGTAAGCTTATTTCTAAGTAACATTTTACTCTTCTTGCAGAATAGAGGATGAAGCCTACCCATGGCGAAGGCGGCTTGCTCCCGGACGCGTTTTATGTGAGCCGCGAATAAGAGCTCACTATCTTAAGTGACTTCATTTGACTTTTTTAGCCCAAGGGATATATACGGAGTACACGTATTTTCTTCCTTAACTGGAACCTTTGGACAAAATTTACTCGTATTTATTATACATATCAATGTTGCAGCAACAAAAGACGTGATATTTGTGATCATTACATGTGCGGTCGTTGCGGTGTGAACGGTCACACACTAGAAGAATTATTGCTGTATTTGTAGATTCATTTTAATTTCATTGAAAATTAACAAATTAGATACGAGTCCCAACAGCCTTAAATTATTATGATCCTAGGTTTTGTTTGAGTAAATGTCTGAAAGGAAATCATATTTTTTATAAAAATAAACAGTCACAATTAAAACGCAATTTTTCACAGTAAAAAATCAAGTATACAACCTTTCACCGCATTTCTTTTTAAATAGGGAAATTTATCGTTTATCGGCTTTATTTTTTTAATTGAAAAGAAGAAAAGAAAAAGAAAATCCATTTATTTGCTCAGACAAAACATTAATATGCAAAAAAATTTTCAAGTTCAAAACTAAAAATAATTATAAATATATATTTTTTTTCTTACATAATATACACAACATATAGAAGTTATACACCTTCTTCATTCAAAGAACATACCTTCCTTTTTGTAGGTTTGTTTATGTTTAAGGTACTATATTAATTATCTTCTACCAAACAATAAAATAACATAACAGTATCAATACATTTTTTATCGCATGGATTATTTGTTTCATACGATATGTCCACAAGTAACTTATCACAAAATCTACCTCCATGTGTTTTAAATACGAAGCATCTAATTTTTCACCAAAATGTTGGTTCAAAATATATTCAAATCGCAAATACGAGTAGCATCATAAAACACGAGGCATATGAAAATGAGCTTCTGCAAAACAACCTTTTTTAAAAGCTCAATTCCGTCGAGATTTTTCACCATTCCACAACATGGAACGAAAATGAAACCTGAACAGTGAGCGACAAATAACATTTGTTTTGGCTGGACAGCCTGCGGTTTTGCCTCTTTACCTCCTCTCTCGAATCCACCACCTTAAACAGACCTATTATATCACCCAACTTTCACACAAAACCAACCTCACCAGGAACATATGGGAGCTCAGCAGAGATCATCTTAAGCTGGACGTGTTCATTGCCTGTAGCAGCGTGGATGTATGGTATACTATCAGTAATTTTCAACTACAGGACAGCTACGCAAACCGAAGTACACCTTATACTTTTGGGTTTAGGAACAATTTTGTTTGATTGCAAAGATAATTTGGAAATTCTGACAGAAAATCTTGTACTTATCTTAATCCAGACATCATCATTGCGAGGAAAATCATTACTTGCAAAATGTTTGTACGTAATTGACTCCCAGCAGGAATGTTCGCTGTAATTATATGAAATAGGGCTGCTTTTGTTTGTCGAGGATAGTGATTGGTCTGATTATTGCTGTAATAATGACGTCATTAACTTTTTCGGTTCAATATAATAAGACTTAAAATTTGTCGGTTTTCTTTTATATAATTTAAGAAATCTCTACTTTTGTTTTTTGTAGCTAAAGTTTGAATCAATAAAAGTTCTGTTCCTCATTCGACAAAAACACATTTTTTGTAGAAGTATCAAAGTACTCCAGCTAATAATTATTGACATTTTATCTAGACAGTACTTTGTCCTACTTTGCAAACTGATTGGAGCAATCACTACGCTAAAATCGCTTTATAACACTGCGCTGAAAAAACCTAATAACCCATATTTCACTGCACTGGAATAAATATAGATACCTGGCTATATAAACGCGACAACAACACCACTTAATGTAGCTACATTTTGTCGATGATATCAGCAACCGCAGATAATTAAGTTTGGTTAACGATTTCGCTGCGCTGGCCGCAACTCGGGTAGCTATTGATAAATTGGTATATTTAATAGTTTTCATACGGTTAACACTATACATATATCACAATAAAAAGCTCATTTAATATTTAAAAAACCCTTGAATAATAACGTTGTTTACAGAATAGAATAGAAGGCTTCTCAGTCAAAGATCCGACATCGAGGTTAGTAGTAAAATGTTGTTCCAAATTAACTGTTTATTAATTAGTGATTGTGGGTCGCGTCCTCATTTGCCGGCTATGAATATATATACAGAGGAGCGTCCTAAGTTACCATTGAATGTATCTGAGTGTGGGCGTATTTATAGTAGTCTACAATTTGGTTATTAGAAATAATCGTTCTTGATCAAGTCAGTGAGTCCAATACTCGTTTTCGGATTTACAAATACAAAAACATTAAATAGAAATCCTCCTCGAGTTACCTGGGCATTTATTTGTTTGATAAACACAGATGTTTGTTCACATGGGTCATGTTTTTTTTTAGGATATATGTATATTTATCCTGGAATCCCCCCAAATTGCTATGTAGTCTTTCGTAACTAACGTGACCATACGTCCCGTTTTGCGATCGGTACCATCCCTTTATTCGGTTATGTATCCCGTTGTGCCCAAAGGTCTGGGACGCAAAATTGTTCAGTTTTCCAAAACCGCGTGAGAAAAAGTTATTATTAGCACCCAGTTACAGACTCCAGTTGTTAAGACCATGTGATAACTAAAGTAAATCCAAAAACAAAATGTGCCAACATTTTTTATTATTTAAAGTCATCACTATACATAAGTTAAGTAAATCTGTCCTGGCAAATATAAATCGTACCAAAAATTTACTTAATTTTACATAACAAACTATTTCTAAACCAGGAATATTTATAAAAAGGTTGTTTTGAGAACCCTCTTATTGACGGATATGAGCCGACGTCCCGTTTTTATTGAAAAAATAAATGGTAATATCCACAACATAAGCTCTGCTTACTGTTAGGCCATACAGTTATTGTGCTACTTAAAAGCTTTTATTGCATCAAATAATTTTTCATGTAAATCTATCAACTTCGTCAATGAGGTATCATACATACCTCAAGGCTGTGGTGAGTACTAATGAGCCTCACCGCAGCTGCATTAACCCGGGCTTTTAAAGCTTGTGATCAACATTGTATTTACAAAATGCTTTGCTATTTATGAAAAGCTTCGAGAAGGTTAATTGACATTTTTTATGTAAGCTTTTGGTCAGGAGTCAATATCATTATAATTAACTTTGGCAATAAATTTGATTGAAATAAAAATTATTGATAGTATAATTGTTGCATTTTCAACCTGTGTTGGTAAATATACTGAGGTTCGAAAGCTAAATGAAAGTAATAAATAATAATAAATGAATAATCCACACAATTATTGAATATGCACTGAAATATAATAACATAATGTGGAGTATTTTAAATACTTTGTAACAATAATAATTTTATTGAATGCTGTGCATACCTATGACTGGCATGCATGTCAGCCATTAGTTTAAGTCAGCATATTTTTTTAATGTATCGACGCTCTACGCATGTTCAATATACCTACGACTCTGAAATTTCAGAACACAAAAAAAAATTGTTTTTTAATCCCCAGACAAACACACCAACTGTATGGCCTCCAAAGTAAGCAGAGCTTGTGTAATGGATGACCCTACAGCGAACTGTTGGGGAAACCAGGATAAACATACATATATAAATATAAACAACCATGACCCGAGAACAAACATCTGTGTTCATCACACAAATGAATGCCCCGGCCAGGCTCGAACCTGGGACCTCCGGCGTATGAGGCAAGGCTAATAACCACTACGCCCCTCGTTCTTCATTGTTAGACATAATCACGTGACATCCGTGATTCGCATTTACTGCCGCCACGACTTTATTTTAAAACGTTAGGTTAACGCATAGTTATAGTTTCCATTTTGGTTTTATCATAACTTCTGAGTAATGAAATAATTAAATGAAGGAGAAACAAATAATAATTTATACTATTATTCATTATCATCATACTTACTAAATGTTTTGATTTAATTACAGACGTATTTTTATGTATATTTGTGTAAAAAAACTGTTGAGTTTCTACGTTCAATTACTAATTGCAGTGGCAACTGGACACAGATGCAGGTTACCTATAATTGCCCACACGCGTCACTCGTTTGCTAAGTACCAGTGTTTGAATAGTTAATGCTGCTTGTGTCTTTTACTGACAATTTCCAGTGATCTATATCGAACAATTTTTCCAAGTGAAAACCTGCGTGAAGGGATTGATCATAAAAATAAAATGTTCTCTGGTATGTATATCGGACACAAGACACAAAGCACTCTGGTGTTTTTGTCAATGAAAGGTACGTGTGAATATTTTATATAACCGATATGAAATCAATAACTCCCGTGCTCTCATTTGACACATAATCTAAATTCTTCGGTATATGTCACTGGCAACGAAAAGGCAACGTTTACAAATTTCAAAACAAATGTAGGGGCAACTACCGGTTTCTGTTTCCACATCCGACTGTGTACAGTTATCGTTTTGAACGCAGTAACTGCCAAATCCCGCGATATAGTAGAGAGTAGTACGAGAGCGTGCTATCTTATACATCGAACCCATTTGATTGAGCTCGCGTATGGGTATACGCGAGCTCAATCTGTTTAAACACAAAAATAATCCATATTGTCAAATTCATCAAAGCTTTTCAAATATAAATTTACATATTCAAACATCACACCCCCAAATCCTCAATCTTTCAGCTAATAACTTTCAAAATGACAAAATTTTATCCGTCGAATAAAAGGACGCCTTTCTGTGTTTATATATTGGATTATGGTTGGGAACCTTGCATTCAACCCCCATAAGCTTGCTTGACACGTTCTTGACCGATGCCGTCATGAATAATGACGCGATTACATATCAAAGCTTTCTTTCGCTATAACGAACGAGCTCATACTCTGTAAGATACCGTGTTGAAGAAAGAAGAAACCTATCATGGGTAGTAAAAATAATGGGTAAGTAAGTAGCAATATGTAGTAGATAAAGTAATACTTGATTTTATCTTTATTATTTATAATTGATTCAATATCTTCGGTTTTTAAAACCGTACTTTGTTTTAATAGTTTTTTTTGTTTTTACTGTACCTAGGTTAGGTTAAAACTGGCGCTCATTAAACTAAAGTTCATTTATATAATAAGAATTAACGTATTATTTTTTTGATGAGTGCATAAATAAAAAATATAATAATTGTTACATTCATGCTTTTTCAAATAAATAGTATTTACCTAGGAAAAATAATGCCTGCTTCTATTTCTTTAGACAATTACGGTGCTGGAGCATCCTAATGTTGACAAAACTGTACTACATAGAACATACATCATTTATAGGCATGTAAAATCAACGTACACATCATCAAGATTTTCCATCAAAAGAGACAGAAGACACACTCCTTGTCAGTACACAATACAGTTATCACAAAACTACTTGGCATAGGATATTTTGTTACAGAGAACGAGTCGGATTCGCCAATCGATATTAACAAACAGCTGTAAAAAATATTAAGATTGTGTCTCAATGTGAAATGAAACACAAAAAGATAACAAGCTTCGTTTACAAAATATGAACCGAATTTACTTTTTTATGATCATCATATTCACGTCCACTATTAAGGGTGGATTTTTTAAATGGGAATGGATAGACAAATCTGAGCAAAGTTTTTGTTTTTATTAAAATTGGGCTCGTAAATCCTTTTAGCCATTTTTTCGCTATTCCTCATAGTTCAGGCATTGCCCTTCCGTTCGCATTATAAAAAACACCTTGTATTTAAAATAAGACACAATATGGCCATAAACATTTTCTCGTGTGCTACTCGACGATAGTTTTTTTACCAGTTATATAAATTATCCATGAGTACTAATAAATTTATCTAGCATAAATTATATAATTTATTTATTGGTCCAAACATGATAAAAAGTCATAATACAATTTACATTCCTTGCTAGTTAATACATATTTTTGGTCAAATTTAAAATTTAAATTAAATAAATAATTATACGTTAAAATTATACTACAAATAAAACACTAAATCTAAACTTGAATGCATTGAGGGCAACGTAGCCAAAAGGCTGGCTGAATTACCACGCTGGATCGCTATAGAAATTCGTTGTGCGAGGTAGGTGCCAGCCTTCGGGTCACGAGTTTCACTCACCAATCGCCTCGCTAGGTCCGAAAAAAGACGATGAGCACCTTGTCCCCAGGACCCCATGGTTTCAACGCCAAAAGCCTCAAAAATATACCCGCTACCCAAATTCTTATATTTTCTACGTTTAAGGCTTTCAGCGTTATTAGCAGCAGAACCAGATTGTATACTAGTTGTGGAAAGATGGGAAGCCGCGAGAGTGTCTACGCAGGTTGCATCCCACACCAGCGGCCTACCCATCCTCCACGGGACCAGAGTCATACCATCAGGTCGCTTGCCATCATCACGCAACAATCCTGACGGTTCAAGAACCGAGGGAGAGTTGGAGGTAACAAGAGCCCGATGGATGATGTCATTTAAACTGGCATGGCGAGATATTCTGCCACCGCTGCGAGAACATGAAAGGCCATGGCGACCGAGCTCATCGACCAACACGCCACAGCGGCAGCGGTGTCGAGCACATAATTTTATCCCTAAACGTAAACTACAGGCAAGTCTAAAGCTATGGTTGTCAAAAAGGGTTCCCAAGTTAGATGACGGAAGCGCCTGCAACCATAGCCCTGACTCCCACGAACCCACCGCTAGCAGACGAGCGCGCTCTATTAAATTAGGCGTATTTAATTGTTTGTTCCGCTCTAAAATACAAAGCACGTCGTCCCACTGACGCTGTGATGCGGGATCTTGTGGAACTGCTGAACTGTTTGATACGATATTCCAGTGCATTTCGGCATCCGAAAGATGAGAAATCTCGCCCGTAAAAGAAGAGGAAAGAATGTTATCGATAATATCTTTATTACCGTAAATCGAAGATAAAAAGGCTGGCAAAGCTAGAGAAGAAATTTTTCGAGTTCCTAAACCACCGAAGCGCACTGGTAAACTGGCTTGATCCCAGGAATTATTATCAAAATTTATGTTCAGAATATTCGAAAGAGTTGATTTCATTTTTTCATCGAGAACCGAAAGTAAATTTGGGTGTTTCCAAAATTGTGAGCAGCGAAGATAATAAATTAATTTTGGCACGAATAAGCAATGACGTAAAATGTAAAATGTAATTATATTTAGTTTAGTTTAAAAAAGTTTCTTTGTATTTTTCGAATAAATTTATTCATTCAGATCATTAAAATAAAGCGGCTATCCCCAGAAAATAATAAATCCATAAAGGATTGAACGCCTCACAGAAATTAATTCAAAAGCGCAGGTGGTTGTAATCTTTGTCGTTTCATTTTGATGCCATCTAGTTCACTAGAACATCTGGATGACAAAGGTAATAAAAAAGGGTTTTAGTTGTTCTACTTCTGTGGATAAGTTTATCATAATCATATAAGTTTAAAGGCCACTAAGCTGCAAGATAAATAAAGCTAAGAGAAAATTAACAAGAAATATAAATATTTGTAATCATGAAAAAATTGTGTTGTCGTGTAAAGCAAAGGTGTAAAGCCCTGGGCAATGGAACTGCGAGTATATACGTAAATGCTTTAGCAGATTATCATCATATATAAATGTTTATAATTTTCTTTTCAAATATAAATCACAAATATTTTCGCCAATATTTTACAGTGTCGGCCCTCTTTTAGGGAATAACAACAAATTACTTTCGCATTTATTTAGGATATTGTAATTTTTTTTTCGTATGAGTCTTTTATACCTAAAACTTTTAAAATAATAAATGAATAAAAATATATTCTAGCTGTCACTACAGCACATCCTAAAAAACTAATACAGTTCCAATATTTGCTCTCTCCGTGTGTGTACACAATCACTACTTTCTATTAAAACACGCAGCAGCTGTACCTTCGACAACATTTTATAACTAGTTTTATGAAGATTGTGAAAAATACGAAACAGCCTTGCTGTTTAGGGTACAGTCGTTAAACAGCGCTTATGTGTTTTAGCAATTAGTATAACTCGTACGACAGCCTTAATAATCTCAATGCAGGGAGGTCAAGCTCACCCAACTAAGGGGTGGTATTAGGGAATCTGTAGTCCACCACGCTTGCCTACTGCGGGTTGGCAGATTTCGAAATAATTTCTTAGGTCACCGTTGGAGCAGTCGGCTTTATGTACTTAAGTTGTAAACTCATTGGTATATTTGGGATTCACGGGCATCGAACCTGAGACCTTAAGATCAAGAAGCCAGCGCCTTGGCCGACGTGCCACCGACGCTGCTCAGTATACCTAGTGTTCATTAAAAAAAGGGTGTAATAGTAAGATTACTACGTTCTTTCTACTATTTTTATTGCCCGCAAATGAGCATGCAAACCTCCTGATGGGAAGAACCATCAACACCCATGGAGATCATTAGTCGAAGGTGTTTTATATATCATTATTGAATGTGATATTAAATTTGCCATACAGTCAGTGTGCTTGTTTATGTTGTTAGACATTACTTATTTATAAAATGATTTCCCTTGTAAACCTGGCAGTAACTACTCGATTACAAGCCACACAATTCAACTTTTCTGTATACAAGCATACAGAGTTTTGTTTCTTTTGCATAAATACCTCACGTATCTATGTCGACACACCACTTCATCTGATAGAAGTCCATGAAAGTATCCCACATATAATTATTTTTTTATTTTATAAACACATTAACTTCTTAAGGGCAAATTGTTATGCATAAAAAACATTTTTGACTGAATTCAATTTTTATACCAGCTGAGTCTCTATTCCGTGGTCCTTTAAATTAGAAACTTCAAATGTTTTGTGGCCGAGCGTCTCATATATAACAACATTGAATATCGTTGCCAAAGCCGATATTAAATGTTGCCTTAATCGGTATACATATTGACTTGATCTTCTTGAAAAATAAAAAATAAATTCTCTTAAGACCTAGGCTTTTTCTTAACAAGGTTAATCTTAGCTATCCATTCGCCTACTTCCCTAAGTTTCACGTTTCTAAAGATTTATTATGCAGAAGCCATTTTGAAGTTGCCGTCTCGGGACAGTGACGGATCGCCTTAATCCGAGTTACGACAAAAACACAAACTCGACAAATTGTGTAAACAATCTAGTTTTCGGCAGTTATGAATATTTTTGCGAGAGATTCTTGATGGGCAATTTCACTGTTAATCTCGGAAATTCTTTTGAGAGTTTGTATTTTTAAGGTAGATAGTGACCCGTGTACCTGTGGGCATTGTAAATTTGTTTGGGAGTACATTTATAAAACTCTGCTTACAGTTCTGCAGCGAGATCAAATCGGAAATCAGAAGATTCACTGGAGAAATATTGACACCAACATGAAGCGGCATTGAGTAAGTGCAATACAAAACTAATAGAATAAGTCGTTGTGAAATTCCCTTTTTGTTAAACATTAACCAAAAACGTACTACTCATTGATGTGCTCAAATGGAAGAAATTTACAAATATATAAAAATAATTATTGACAACTAAGAACGTCAAGACACTTGAACATGGCAAGTCCCATAATGGGTTCTCTCTATTTTCCTCCCTGAGCGATTAACAAGCAATCAATCACCATTAATATCGGCAAACCTTTCTTAATACATCAAATTGATTACCAGCTCTCACAGGCTATATTTGCGTGCTTTTGAACGAAACTCAGAAGAGAAATCCTGTAATAAATTTAAAAATATAAAATAAAAGCTTACTCATTTCATCTTTTTTATATTTTTGTTTGCTTGTGATTGTGGCTTGCGATTGTATGTGGTGCGCCTTTATTTAATGCGCTATTATACAGAAAAATAATTTTTAACAAATCATTTTTCCTAATAGATACGATGCTATCAGTCTTGTATAGTTACTAATTTGTTTAATATATTTTTTTATTTCCAGTGGATATTGTTCGATGGTTGAAAGAAGAATATCTAATCAAATTTTGTATAAAATTTGTATAAAAACTAATCAGTTACTTATATACCTTCTCCGATACCCATCTACGTCATCGACGTTTATGAATGCACTTGAAAATAAATATCTTAGATAAGAATTTATTTCTTACTAACCCAATCAACAATATGCTCCTATTTTTATGTGTATGTAGAATTGAGTCTATCAACAACCCATATCATTGCAAAAAAATGGAACTTCTTCAAACACAACACAACACAACACAACACCCGTATTTATTCGAACAATGCAAACTTCCAATTCCAATAAAACCATTTTATTTTCCCAGTGCAGCTCTGAGCAATAATCTTTTTATCATTTAAATCGACTTTAAAAAGGGATTTATTGATTTGACCCCATAACGCTCTTTACATTTGAGCGCGGTTCTGAGACCAGCGTAATAGGTTTTGAGCAACAAAGGGGTTGCCACCAGTTGCCAGACACAAAGAACCGGGGAACTGCATGGAGATCTGTAGGCAGGTGCGGTTTCATATACGGTGTGTTGAGGTCGTTTTCTTGTAGAGCATTTAATATTTTTAAATAGACGTTTGTGAATAGGTATAACCTTCTTATTAATGTTTGCAATAATTGAGCGTGTGTCAGTGAAAAAATATGTACTTTTACTCATTTGACGTAGTGACACAAAGATCTCGCCAGTGCCTTTGCACTTTGCCTTTGCATACAACAAGTCATGCACTATATTTAATAATATAATATATCCCCAGACAAACACACCAATTGTACGAGGCCACTCAGAAAGTTTTGCGAAAATAATTTTTTATGTATGGAACGCTAATGAGTTATAAATTTACGATTAAATTTATGTCAAACTACAGTTTTAAATTTTATTTTATTTTTATAAATTTTTATTTATTTAAATTATGATTTCAAATCAAACTATAATTTTAAGATGTTAAAGAAACAATACATTCTAACTTGCTCCGTCATCGGAGTAAGATGTACTAATTTAAAGTTGTTAAAAATAAAAGGATTTGTTAAACATGTTTTAATTAAACATTACTGCACCCTACAACCTCACCATGGTGTCATGATATGATTGATAAATTCAAAGCAGGTTCTTCCCATCGCGTTTACGATATTATAACAGGTGATGAATCTTGGATTTATCAACATGATCCAGAAACAAAGCGCCATTCAACACCTACCAAAATAAAACGATCGAGAAGGGCTGGAAAAATGTTGACCACCTGTTTTTTCTCCTTAATGGCGTATTTAGTATAAATTCCCTTAATAAACCAAAGTAGCACCAATGCAGAGCGGTACACTACCGAATGCTGTCCAAAGTGTTAGTGTTACAAGCAACCGAACACGGTACTCCGAGGCCTTTGGCTCCACCACGACAACGCGCCCGCGCACTCGGCGATCAACACGTAAAGCTTTCGGATCATCCGCCTTAGAGCTCTGATTTGGCACCGTGTGACTTCTTGTTCCCTAAAATTAAAAACCAGCTGAAGGGGATACAATTTTCATCGCCAAAAAATGTTCTCACTGCGTTAGAGAAGGCCGTTGAGGAAGTACCTGTTTGAAAACATGTTATATAAAAATTACAACCTATAGAACATCCTTTTTCTCAAAACTTTCTGAGTTTCCCACGTACGGCCCCAAAGAAAGCAGAACTTGACCACACGGTGAAGTGGGGCACCCAAAATAAAGGAAAACAGGTATATAAATATAAACATCCATGATTAGGGAACAAACATGTGTGTTCATCATACAAATGAATGCCCTGAAGACTCAAACTTGGGACCTCCGGCCTCCTACCTACTACGCCACTCGGCCGTCAATTATTCTTTTGTAGAATTAATTACTTTTTAGTATATATGGTTTCAGGTATATACAATATATTAAGTATAAAGTAAAAACACACACTCAACCAAAAATAGGGCTTTGAATAAAAAAAGCAGAAGCTAAGCTTACATCGATGTAGATCGTAGTTTGAAGTTCAAAGCTTCACATAAGCTTCAAATCAGATAGCTCAAGAAAGCTTAAACTCAAGAATCGTTTAAACCAGGCTTAATAGAAGAATTGTGTTGCGGCGACGCGACTGCTTGTGACATTCAATTGACGAGCGACGAGCATCTTTTATACTTTTCTATTTAAAGCTGTCGTGTGTAGGAGGGTTTTCGATTGGGATGACTTTGTTAGTTGATTGTTTCATGTGGGCAGTAAGAAGATGTCGCAGTATTTCGTATTTAATTAAAGTAAAACTGAACTTGTTAGGCGTATCTTTGCAAATAATTGGTCATATGTACGTTACTCGGAAAAATAGTTAATACAAGAAACGCCACAATATTTGACGATAGTTAGTAGCCCTGCCTCCTACGCCGGAGGTCCCAGGTTCGAGTCCTGGCCAGGGCATTCGTTTGTGTGATGAACATAGATGTTTGATCTCGGGTCATGGTTGTTTATATTTATATATGTATTTCTATTCTGGGTCCCCCCAGTTCGCTGTATATATAATAATATGTAATATGTCATCCATAACACAAGCTCTGCTTACGTTGGGGCCTTACAGTTTGTGTGCTTGTCTGGATTTTTTATTTAAAAAAATATGTACTTTAAAATGAAAAGTTTTGAAGCATTTATTAGGTATTTTTTAGTATTGTAACTACTGAAAGTACAATCGTATTTGATGCGAATAACTAGAAAAACAGACTTTCGTTTGCAATGTTGGCCTCCTAACCTAGTTTCTTCAGTTAATATTTAATTTCAATTAATACGTTATTTATCTTACAAGTCCGTCTCCTTGAAGCCCCATTTTCGATTACTGAGCGTGTACACTTGAATAAACCGAGCGTAAAAAAAATCATAAGATAAATACGAGTAGTCAAAGATTCGTGTGTCTGAAATATTAAGGGCCTCAAATTTAGGTGCGTTACATACATGTTCGTATGTTAGAATTGAAGCCCAAAAATATTCATAACTTTTAACGATGTAATTATTATCCTCAAAACTAATTATTTTATACGGCGTAATATTCTAAAAGCTTAATATAAACAGTTATAGAACATAAAAATGTTAATAGACTTAAAATTTTTATGCAATTCAGTATGATTAACCTCGTAAAGAACACTTCACCTGACCGTAATACTTCACCTAGGGATGAACAAAAACTCTGAAAACCCGAAACAGGACCAAATATCATTAGCTGAGTTAAAAAAGTGTTCACAAAAGGCTCTTGAAGGCCGTATACTTTAACAAAGTAACCTCATATCCTTTGAAATAACTCTCCAGGGCAACACTTTTGATGTTTGACTTCAGAATTTGAAATTATGTGTTTAGAATTCCTGGAAATTTCTACAATTGAGTAAAAATTTCTGTGAACTTGTCTGGTTATCAAGATAGGTAGTAATATGTCATTGAATTTATAGACATCTTGACAAAACTATATAGAAGCAACAAGTAACACTGCTAAATACTATTTGAAATTGTTTCAAAATTCTTATATCCAATTTAACAATAAGTTTAATGTCGTTCTACATGTAATCCTAAATACAAATAGGGTTATAAATTATTAATAATTAATTAAACGCAAAATTTATATGAGCCATGTATATAATACTTACCTATCTTGTCACTCTTGCTTACATATAATGAAACTTGTTTAACGAATTAGTTCAGACCTGATCTGCGTCCGGACCCGTTCGGACGTGTTGACGGTCGCTCCCGGCTGCCGAGTCACGATTGTTGTCTCACGACTTCTCTCGTAACAATACTCAAACGCCACTCTCAGATCCGTTCTGCGTCCGGCCCCGCTCGCACGTGTTCGCGGTCGCTCCAGCAGTTGAGTCACGATTGTCGTCTCACGACGTCAACTCGTAGCATTACTCATACGCTGTTAGCCTCTTTAGGGCTTACTCTGCGGTCGATTTCGATCGGCTGCAAGTAAGTCGGTCTCTTGCACAGTAACAACAGAGCTGAGCTTACCGCGGTCGATTAAATTCGATAGTGGTTCGCGAAGCTCGGGCTGTTTTTCTGGCTGCGTACTTGACGCTTGGCGCTTGCTACGTAGTCAGAGACTCGCTCTCCGGCCGGCCCCTGGCCGGTCGTAACGTAGTCAATCCCGCACTCTGTGCACCCCTCGAAGTAAAAACCTCACCTCGGTGAGTGCAGCAACAACAGGGTTGAGCTTACCGCGGTCGATTAAATTCGATAGTGGTTTGCAAGACTCGGGCTGTCTTTCTGGCTGCGTACTTGACGCTTGGCGCCTGTACGTAGTCAGAGACTCGCTCTGCGGCCGGCTCCGGCCGGTCGTAACGCAGTCAATCCCGCACTTTTCCACTTGAGCCTTTCCCAGGGTGACGGTACAGTGCTGTCCGAGCTAGGGGCACCACTTCGCGTCGTCCCCAGCTAGAGGTTTAGGTGCTAGGTTTGCTAGGGAACCTAGGCATTCTTATATATTTTAGATATCGTAGGACCAAGCCCTCCCAATGGACCAGCAAAGCTTGGTAAACTTTGCTAGGTCGTTCGCCCAGGCGCTCGTTGCGTCCGGCGCCAGCATATCGAATGACATACTAACGCAGGCCTTACAGGCAACTATCGCGTCCCCGGCCCCTCAGGCCTCAACCCCGGCCCCTCAGGCCTCCGACGTCCAGACCCCTCAGGTCCACAGCTCTCCCGCGTCTCCTGCCTCGTCCGAGATGGACTGCGAATCGGTCGCATCCTCTCACGCGTCGCGTCGTAAGCGTACCGCTCCCGGGAGCGATTCCGAACCCGCGTCTGACACGTCGTCAGATGCCGTCACCTTAACCGGCTCTCCTGAGCCTGCCTTTCAACTTGTCGCCAAGCGCTCCAAGAAGCGCTCTAAGAAAGCTTCGGTATGTTCAATACCCGAGCCCTCCCCGGTGTCTTCAACACCAGCCCCCGCGCCGTTAAAATCGCTCGTAGTAACCGCGTCTCCGTCGGTCACATCGAAGCCAGCGACGCGCTGCGCTCCCGTACCGCCGAAGCCTCAGCTCCCTCCGCCCGTATTCCTGCGTGAAAAAGCGCGCTGGACCGCGGTTTCAAACTTGTGCAAAGAGCACAAAATTAATTACTTAAAAGCCGCCAACGCTGGCGATACAATCAAAATTCAAGTAGCGACCGTCGACGACTTCCGCGCGTTTACCAGGCTACTCTCGTTAAATCAAATCGCGTATCACACCTACGCCCTCCCGGAGGAGCGTAAGATCCGCGCAGTACTACGGGGCGTCCCGTTCGAACTCAGTAACGAAGACATTCTCGAGGACCTTAAGTCTCAGGGTTTCCCGGTCACAGCAGTGCACAAAATGCACTCCAACCGCGGTAGGCGTTTTCCCTTAGCTTTAGTAATCCTGTCAAATACTCCCAACTCGAAGGAGATTTTCAAAGAGGCTTGCACAATCTGCGGACTCTCGAACATCTCGTCGAGCGTCCCAACCCCCGCGGTCACCCTGGGCAGTGCCACCGCTGCCAGCTATATGGCCACGCAGCGGCTAACTGTTCAGCTCCCCCCAGGTGCGTAAAGTGCCTGGATCCTCACTTCACTAAGGAGTGCACTCGCACTCCCGAATCCACTTCCCCCCCTGCCTGTGTGCTGTGCGGCCAGTCCGGCCACACAGCAAACTACAGGGGTTGCCCGCGCGCTCCGTGCTCCACCACCAAGAGGGTCGCGCCTAAACCGGCGCCGCCGCTCACTCCTGCTAACTTTCCGCCGCCCCGCCTGCACCTTCCCGACCCATCCCAGCTCCCGTAGCTCCCGTAGGGCCTCGTCCCGCTCCGTCTTCTGCACCTCAGTCGTCGTTGGCTGAGGACATGAAGACCGTATTCAACGTCATCCAAAACGTAGACATTAATGAAATTTCCATACTCGCACGCAAACTGCGAGCCGCCCGCTCTCCTCAAGAGCGTTTATTCGCGTTAGCCGAGCATCACTCGCTCCTAAGTTCGTTGTAAATTCTTTTATTTTTGTATAAATTCGTAAATAAGTAAATTATAATGTCTAGACCCGCGAACCCCGCGTCCTGTCGTATCAAACCCAAGGGCTTATCCCTAGTATCTTTTAACGTTCGTAGCCTTAGCACCAACCTTCCCGAGCTCAAACTGTTCCTTCAGAACAACGACCCAGATCTTTTACTTCTCCAGGAGACATGGCTCACTCCTAATCGCTCCAGGGGATTCGCTATTCCTAAGTACGCGTTTACACGTAACGATAGGCCTAACTGCGACGGTTTCGGCGGCACCGCTATCTACTACAAAAGAGGATTCCATTGCTGTCCTCTCCCTACCCCTCCTCTCCTCAACATGGAAGCCACCGTATGTAGATTGACTATGACTGGTCATCCGACCATCATCATAGCTTCAGTCTACATACCTTGTGGCACCAAACCTACCCGCAGCGACTTTGAGACCATTCTCGCCCTCGGCCGTTCAGTCATTATGTTCGGAGACTTTAACTCCAAACATACTGACTGGACGTGCCTATCAACCAACCAAAGCGGTATAGCTCTCCTCGACATCACCAACTTACTCGACTTAGACGTCGTCTCCCCTATCACTCCCACTCACTATCCCGACAACCCGAACCACTCTCCTGACATCCTCGACTTTGCAATCGTCAAGCATATCAACCTCGACCTCAGGTCTATCGAACCGCTCGATGACCTAGGCTCTGACCACCGCCCCGTCTCCCTCGTACTAGGACCGCCTAACGTTAACGTCACTTCTCCTAAGACCTTTACCGACTGTAAAGGTTTTAAAAATACGATAGTTTCTGCCTTAGAGGCCCCAAACTCTCCGCTCGCGATCTCGCCGATCAATTAGATAGCCCGGATGAAATAGATTCGTTAGTAAAGTCTCTCACTGATGCTATCAACTCAGCCATCAGTGTAAACGAAAAGGTTGCTAAGAAAGGCAAACCCACGCTTCCCTTAGCCATTAGCAATCTTATTAAAGCTAAGAACGCGGCTCTCCGGAGAGCCAAGAAATATCCCACGCCCGCCTATAGAACAGCTGCGAATCAGCTACAACGCAAAGTTAGATCTCGCCTAGCGGAACTCCGAGACGCCCAGATGAACGATCTCATGGCGAATATCTCCCCGTCCCACCAAGCGTATTATCGAATGGCCCGAGCCTTACGCGTAGACGCCGCCACTCACGTCCCTCCTCTCACTCGTCCCGATGGCTCTATCGCCTTCGAAGACGAAGAGAAAGCCGAATGCTTCGCTGACAGCGTTGCGTCTCAATGCTCGCCCAGCACGCAACCCGTGAATCCCACTCACATCAAAGCGGTAGAGGACGAAGTTCTCCGTAGAAACTCTCTCCCCATCACCGCCGACCCCGTCACAGTCTCTAATGATGAAATCTCGCTTCTCATCAAAAGTCAAAAGTCCAGAAAGGCTCCGGGTGCGGATGGTATTTCCAACCACGCACTTAAGCACCTGCCTCAACAGGTGCTTACCTTGTTAGCTATCATTTTCAATGCCTGCTTCGACCTTAGCTACTTTCCAAAAGCTTGGAAAGAAGCGACAGTCATAGGCATACCCAAGCCGGGTAAACCTCTTAATATCCCGGCTAATCATAGACCCATCAGCCTCCTCAAGGCAATGTCTAAACTTCTCGAGAGAGTCATACTCTCTCTAATGCGGAACCATCTGTTTCCAACGGACGGCGATCCTCTCATAATTCCCCACCAGTTCGGCTTTCGCGCTAAGCACTCCTGCCCTCAGCAAGTCCATCGAATCGTCGAGTACATACTCGACGGCTTCTATCCGAAACGAAAGAAAACGATCGCAGTTTTCTTTGACGTAGCCAAGGCTTTCGACAAAGTCTGGCACAGCGGTCTCGTTTATAAACTCTATAAAATAGGCTTACCGGCTCGCCTAGTTAGGATAATCGCGTCGTTTCTCAAAGACCGCACGTTTCGTTTCAAACATGAAGACACGCTCTCCGCGCCTCGTCCCATAAAGGCTGGAGTCCCTCAAGGCTCAGTCCTCGCCCCTCTTTTGTATTCCGTATACACTAACGACATTCCCATTCCATCGAAAGTCGTCGAACTCGCTCTCTTTGCCGACGACACCGCCCTTTACACCAAAGGCCGCAGAGCCTCGGGTCTCGTCACCAGACTTCAAAAGGCTGTAAACACCCTCGGTGCTTGGTTTAAAAAATGGCGTATCGATGTGAACCCAGAGAAGAGCTCTGCGGTTTACTTCGACTACAGACGCAGTCGTATCCCCGACAATCTCCAATTGAGAATGCAAGGCACTCCCATCCCCTGGAAGCGCAGTACTAAATATTTAGGCGTCATCTTAGACCAGACGCTTTCTTTCAACCCTCACGTCGATAGAGTAACGAAACTCGCACGTTTTTACCTAGGCCGGCTTTACAGTATGTTAGGTAGAAAAAGTAAAATGTCCTTCAGAAATAAACGTACGCTTTACAAGGTCTGCGTTAGACCAGTCATGTCATATGCTTCGCCAGTCTTTGCCCACGCCAAACCCTCCGTCCTGCACAAGCTGCAGGTAGTTCAAAACCTCTTCTGTCGCAGGGCCACAAACGCACCTTGGTACGTACGCAATGCGGACCTGCACAGAGATCTTGAACTACCTACAGTTCAACAGTACCTAAAAACACTCTCAGAATCGTTCTTCAAACGCGCCGAATCCCATCCCAATCCACTAGTTCGAAATTCAGTCTCTTATACTGCTCCTGTCTTAGATTCGGTATACCAAGTCGCTAGACCGAGAAACGCGCACACAAGCGAACGTACGCAATTAACTTTAGATCTCGAGGCCCTTCAGGCCGCAAATTCTAATTCTAACGTAAATTCTAATTCTAACGTAAATCTGAATTAATGCAAATTTAATTTAATTGTCAATTTTTAATGTTTATTATTTACTTTTCATTTTTTTGAGCACCTTCAGTGCTATGTAAAACCCAGCGGGTGACCTCTTAAGGGCCCTGCTAGCGCGGCCTCTTTCTCCAATTGGCCGTCGCTCAGATGAAGGCTGAGTGGCAAAAATGCACGAGCCGACAGGGGGTTTTTAGTGGGTATGGTTCTGGTAGGCGTCAGAGCATTTTTATCCTCCTGCCCTTCCCGCGGCGGGAACAAAAAAAAAAAAAAAACGAATTAGTTGTTGTTATAATAATAAGTTGATTAATAATAAGCATCAAACAAATGATGTGGCATGATGAGACAATTGGGTACATGACAAATTTTTTTTTATTTCATATTTTATCAACAGTAAATAAATATTGCAAAAGTAGCAGTATGTTTACAATCAATAGTTTTCTAGATACAGCGATGTGTTCGAGGAGCCGCTGCGAGTCGCCAAAAAACGCTCCATACAAAACGGTACTGAGCTGTGACGTCACGACTTGTGAATCATGCTAAAATTGTATGGGCGTTTGGATAAAATATATAAAAGCTGCGTAGATAATGCGATAGATAATAAGCTAATGATATTTAAAAACATTCTCGCTCCGATCGCCACGCGGTGCGGACGTGCAAGACCCCGTTTTCCGTTGATCGGTCCCTGCCCGATATACCGTGGCGCTCAGTCTACTGACGTCACAGTTTAGCGTGTTGGCTCCGTGCTACGGTTTTCAAGGTTTTTCTACTCCCTCTGAGTGCTATCGAAGTGCGATTTTTTCTTTGCGACTAAGCCCCTTAGTCTTCAAAGTGCTGTGCTAAGTTGTGTTGTGCTTGTGCTGAGTGCAGTGTTGTGCCCAGCGTAAGTAGTCTGGTTTCAGTACAAAGGATACTTAACGGTGACAACGAATTTGTACTGAACCAGTCCTTTTATTTTTATTTAATTTCTCTTCTCTATTTCACTTATTTTCTACTATTTTCATATTTATTTTTATCATATTTTTGTGTTTTCGTGTGTATTTGTCCTTTTTGTCGGTAAAGGTTGACCCTAACGCGTTCAACTCTTTACCTGCGTACCCTTTTTTAGGTTTCTAGGTAGCGGCCTTGGGCGTACTACGGTTAGTTTTAAGTTATTCTCCCCAGCCTACGCTGGTAGGGAGGTTAGCCGCTAGGGTTTGCTAGGTTTTTAGGAACTAGGCATCCTGTGACATACTTATTTTATACTTATATTTGTCCCAACCCTCCCTAATGGATTCGCTAAGCGTTATTAACTTCGCGAACGCGTTCACCCAGGCGCTTGCTGCGGCAGGCGTCTCCATCCCAAAAGACATCCTAACGCAGGCCTTGCAGGCATCAATCGCGTCCCCGGCCCCTCAGGCCCCAACCCCAGCCCCTCAGGCCTCCAGCGCCCAGACCCCTCAGGTCTATAGGTCTATTCCATCCGATATGGACTGCGCGTCGGTCTCATCCTCGCGCTCATCTCGTAGGAAGCGTACCGCTCCTGGGAGCGATTCAGACTCCGCCGCGGCCGAAGCTACGTCGGTCGCCGCCACCTTAACCGGCTCTCCTGAGCCCGCGTTCCAATAAGTTACCAAACGCTCTAAGAAGCGTTCAAAAAAGGCCGCGGTGTCTTCAACACCCGAGCCAACCCCGGTGCCTTCTACACCCGCCTCCGCGCCTCTCATGTCACTCGAAGTGACCGCGTCTCCGTCGGTCCCGTCTAAGCCAGCGACGCGCTGCGCTCCCGTCCCATCGAAGCCTCAGCTCCCTCCGCCCGTCTTCCTCCCCGAAAAAGCGCGCTGGACCGCGGTTTCTAACCTGTGCAGAGAGCACAAAATCAATTATCTAAAAGCAACCAACGCAGGCGACACAATTAAAATTCAGGTCGCGACCATCGACGACTTCCACGTGTTCACCAAGTTACTTTCTCTAAAACAAATCGCTTATCATACCTACGCCCTCCCGGAGGAGCGTAAGATCCGCGCAGTACTACGGGGCGTCCCGTTCGAGCTCGCGAACGAAGATATCCTCGAGGACCTTAAGTCCCAGGGTTTCCCGGCCGTAGCAGTGCACAAGATGCACTCCAACCGCGGTAGGCGTTTTCCGTTAGCGCTAGTAATCCTGTCCAATACTCCCAACTCGAAGGAGATTTTCAGAGAGGCTCGCACAATTTGCGGACTCTCAAACATCTCCGTCGAGCATCCCAACCCCCGCGGTCACCCTGGGCAGTGCCACCGCTGCCAGCTCTATGGCCACGCAGTGGCTAACTGCTCAGCTCCCCCCAGGTGCGTTAAGTGCCTGGATCCGCACATAACGAAGGAGTGCACTCGCACTCCCGAATCCACTTCCCCCCCTGCCTGTGTGCTGTGCGGTCAGTCCGGCCACACAGCTAACTACAGGGGTTGCCCGCGAGCTCCGCGCTCCACCGCTAAGAGGGCCGCGCCTAAACCGGCGCCGCCGCTCACTGCCGCTCACTTCCCGCCGCTGCGCAACCAGGGTCCCCCGGAAGCAAAGCCCGTTCAGCCGACGCCTACTCAGGCTTTGTCTTGGAGGCAGCGTCCGGCCGTTCCGCCTGCACCTTCCCGACCCATCCCAGCTCCCGTAGCTTCCGTAGGGCCGCGTCCTGCTCCGTCATCCGCACCTCAGTCGTCGTTGGCTGAGGACATGAAGACCGTGTTCGACGTTATTCAAAACGTCGATATTAACGAAATTTCCGTGCTCTCACGCAAACTGCGAGCCGCCCGCTCTCCTCAAGAGCATTTATTTGCGTTAGCCGAGCATCACTCGCTTCTAAGTTCGTTATAAATTGATTTTTTTATTTTTGTATAAAATCGTAAATAAGTAAATTATAATGTCTAGACCCGCTAATCCCGCGTCCAGTCGTATTAAACCCAAGGGCTTATCCCTAGTATCTTTTAACGCTCGTAGCCTTAACACCAACCTTCCCGAGATTAAACTGTTCCTTCAGAACAAAGAACCTGACTTATTCCTTCTCCAGGAGACATGGCTTACTCCAAACCACTCCAGGGGATTCGCTATATCTAAGTACGCGTTTATTCGTAACGATAGGCCCAACTCCGACGGTTTCGGCGGCACCGCTATATATTACAAAAGAGGCTTCCATTGCTGTCCTCTCCCTACCCCTCCTCTCCTCAACATGGAAGCCACTGTGTGTAGATTGGCTATGACTGGTCATCCGACCATCATCATAGCTTCAATCTACATACCTAGTGGTACCAGACCAATCCGCAGCGACTTTGAGGCCATTCTCGCCCTCGGCCATTCAGCCATTATGTTCGGAGACTTTAACTCCAAACATACTGACTGGACGTGCCTATCGACTAACACCAGCGGTATCGCTCTCCTCGACATCACTAACTCCCTTGACCTAGAAGTCATATCCCCCATCACTCCCACTCACTATCCCAACAACCCGTCCTACTCTCCTGACATCCTCGACTTTGCAATTATCAAGCGAATCAATCTTGATCTAAGGTCTATCGAACCGCTCGATGACCTAGGCTCCGACCATCGCCCCGTTTCCCTCGTGCTAGGACCGCCAAACGATAACGTCTCATCTCCTAAGACCTTTACCAACTGGAAAGGCTTTAAAAATACGTTAGTTTCAGCCTTAGAGGCCCCGAACTCTCCACTCGCGATCTCTCCCGAACAATTAGATAGCCCGGATAAAATTGATTCATTAGTAAATTCTCTCACTGATGCTATCAACTCAGCCATCAGTGACAACGAAAAGGTTGCTAAGCAAGGCAAACCCACGCTTCCCTTAGCCATTAGCAATCTTATTAAAGCTAAGAACGCGGCTCTCCGGAGAGCCAAGAAATATCCCACGCCCGCCTATAGAACAGCTGCGAATCAGCTTCAACGTAAAGTTAGGTCTTGCCTCGCGGAACTCCGAGACGCTCAAATGAACGATCTCATGGCGAATATCTCTCCGTCCCACCAAGCGTACTATAGCATGGCCCGAGCCTTACGCGTAGACACCGCCTCTCACGTTCCTCCTCTCACTCGTCCCGATGGCACTACTGCCTTTGAAGTCGAAGAGAAAGCCGAATGCTTCGCTGACAGCATTGCCGCACAATGCTCGCCCAGCACGCAACCTGCTGATCCCTCACACATCCAGGCGGTGGAGGACGAAGTCCTTCGCAGAGGCTCTCTCCCCATCACCGCCGACCCTGTCACAGTCTCTAATGACGAAATCTTGCTTCTCATTTGAAATCAAAAGTCCAAAAAGGCTCCGGGTGCGGATGGAATTTCCAACCACGCACTTAAGCACCTACCTCACCAGATGCTTACCTTGTTAGCTATCATTTTCAATGCCTGCTTCCACAATAGCTACTTTCCAAAAGCTTGGAAAGAAGCGACAGTCATAGGCATTCCCAAGCCGGGCAAACCTCTGAACGTCCCGGCTAATCACAGACCCATCAGCCTCCTCAAGGCAATGTCTAAACTTCTCGAGAGAGTCATACTCTCTCGAATGCGGAACCATCTGTTTCCAACGGTTGGTGATCCTCTCATTATTCCCCATCAGTTCGGTTTTCGCGCTAAACACTCCTGCCCTCAGCAAGTCCATCGAATCGTCGAGTATATACTTGACGGTTTCTATCCGCGTCGTTATAAAACAGTCGCGGTTTTCTTTGACGTAGCCAAGGCTTTCGATAAAGTCTGGCACACATATGGCACATGGTCTGGTTTATAAACTCTACAAGATAGGCTTACCGGATCGCCTAGTCAGGTTAATAGCGTCGTTTCTCAAAGACCGTACGATTCGATTTAAATACGAAGACACGCTTTCTGCGCCTCGTCCCATAAAGGCTGGAGTCCCTCAAGGCTCAGTCCTCGCCCCTCTGCTGTACACCGTGTACACCAACGACATTCCCATCCCGCCGAAAGGCGTCGAACTCGCCCTCTTTGCCGACGACACCGCACTCTATACCAAAGGCCACAGTGTTCCGCACCTTGTAACCGACTCCAAAAGGCCGTAAACGCCCTTGGTGTATGGTTTCAAAAATGGCGCATCGATGTGAACCCTGAAAAGAGTTTTGCGATGCGCTTCGACCACAAACGCCGTCGTCCCGCTGGCGATCCCCACGTTCGAATGTTAGGCATTCTCATCCCCTGGAAGCGCAGTACTAAATACTTAGGCGTCACATTAGATCCGACGCTTTCTTTCAAGCCACACGTCGAAAGAGTTTCGAAACTCGCTCGTCACTACTTAGGCCGTCTAAATAGCATGTTAGGTAGAAAAAGTAAAATGTCTTTCAGAAACAAACGTACACTTTACAAGGTCTGCGTTAGACCCGTCATGACATATGCCTCGCCAATCTTTGCCCACGCCAAACCCTCCCTCCTGCATAAACTGCAGGTAGTTCAAAACCTCTTTTGTCGCAGGGCCACAAACGCACCGTGGTACGTGCGTAACGCGGACTTGCATAGAGATCTTGAACTGCCTACAGTACAACAACACCTCAAAACACTCTCTGAAGCGTTCTTCAAACGCTCCGAAACCCATCCCAATCCTGTAGTTCGTGATTCAGTCTCATATACTACTCCTGTCTTAGATTCGAAGTTAAAAGTCGCTAGGCCTAGGAATGCGCAAGCGTACTCATCCACCAGACTGTCAGCCGATCTCGAAGCCCTTCTGGCCGCAAATTCTAATTCTAACGTAAATTCTAATTCTAACGTAAATCCTAATTCTAACTAAATTTTTTTTTAATTATTTGATTTTTATTTTGAGCACCTTCAGTGCTATGTATTCACCTTCAGTGCTTTGAGCACCTTCGGTGCTATGTAATCCCAGCGGGTGACCCCTTCTGGGCCCCCTTCTGGGCCCCGCTAGCGCGGCCTCTTTCTCCAATTGGCCGTCGCTCAGATGAAGGCTGAGTGGCAAAAATGCACGAGCCGACAGGTGGTTTTTAGTGGGTATGGTTCTGGTAGGCGTCGGAACGAGTCCCACATAACTCTGGAATCGCGCCAGAGTATGCGTTAGGGCATTTTTATCCTCCTGCCCTTCCCGCGGAGGGGTACAAAAAAAAATATTTAAAAATTTAACATATACAATAATAAGTTTTTGCTTCTTTTTTAAGTTTTAAAATCTATATAATTTCGATATTAAATTTAAAACTATATTTTTCAAAACATTGTACCTGTCAAAATAACTAATATTTTATAAATAAATTATAAAAACCTGCATTTTTAAATTGTGTCATCTACCCAATTACCTAGAGGTGCTAGAGAATTGACAAATTACCTACCAAGTTTTTTGAAGCGAGCACATTGTATACCAGAAATTTTTGCACATTGTATGCAAAATGGGAACCATCCAGTAAATAATGAAAAAAAAAGAAGCATTCTCCGAAAAACACTCTAAGAATTTGACTCGTCTCATGTCGCCTCAAAAATATATAATTCAAAAGGTAGGCAGGCTTTTTCCATGTAATTTTTATCACAATAAAACTGTCGGCGTAAGTCAATTAATTCCATCTGACGGTAAGTAATTCAAATAAATTGTAGCGATAATGGCCATAAAATATTTGGGTATCTCATCATTTCAATTTCTGCGTGTAATTCAACTTTCATAAATTACAATACGAGTATTATAGAATTTTTGGAAGTGTAGATGTATAAAAGAAGGTGTCCTTATTGTTATCAACTTATCTAACTATAGTAAAGAATTCTCTTGAACAATAGTAACTATCACAATTGTCGAAGTGGTGTTTATTTAGCCCACTTTAGAAAGAGGCCCTTTAACAAGAAAATAGGTGCAGTTGTCTATTTGAACCGAACATTATTTGTTAAATGGTATGGTAAGTACAACAGTGTCTAGTTGACTGATTATTTACTTTTACTGCTTTAGTTTTTTATTAACTATATTTTTTCTATTATATCTACCAAGACATTTTACGTTACTCTCATTAAGTGATTAGAATGTCTTAAGAAGTCAAATTATGTATAGAAAGCTATCAAGCAAAAATGATACCAACTATAGACATTGCTTACTAAAATGTTTCAGCGTTATATACAATTGAATAGTTTAAAACTACAACGGACTGATAAAAAAAGATGAGATGGTTAACTAATATAGTATTTGACGGCCGAATGGCGTAGTGGGCACTAGTCCTGCCTCATAGACCGGAGGTCGCAGGTTCGACTCCTGGTCAGGGCATTCATTTGTTTGATGAACACACATGTTTGTTCCCGGGTCATCGTTGTTTGCATTTATATATATGTATGTTTATTCTCAGTTCCCCCAGTTCGCTGTATGGTCATCCATAACACAAGTCTGCTTACTTTGGGGCAATACAGTTGGTGCGTTTATCTGGGTATTTATTATTATTGTATCGATCCGCAATATCAAGCAATTCGTCTTTCTTTCTTTATTTTCAACCTGCAACTAGTTAATTAAAACTTATGATATATGACTTATATAACAAAACTTATGACTTGGACCCTAATTAGCAGCGCATGTAACATTTATGGATCGTTGAAAATATTGCTTCTTTATGAAACCCAATTTGTTTTGATGAGATTCGATTCTCAGAATGTCCTTGTTTCAAAAATATTAATTGATTTTTCCATATAATTCGAAAAATATGACATTTCATTCGCTTTTGCCTTCAAGTGTCAGGTGTTTAGATATCAGAAACAAACATGGCCACATAAGGGTCTAAAAAGAAATTCGTCGAAGGACTTCCTACGAAGTCAGAAGACTCCAAGTTAAAGCTTATAATCTTGCACTTGCGGCCATAATCGCGCTTGCATTATTCATTGAACGCTTTCTTATAAATCATCGTGCATGTAATTGACCTTGGTGAGCAGGAGAATCGATCGCGAGCGTGGTTGCCGGGTATAACGACTGTGTATGTAGTGGACGCCCCATCAAGAGCGAGCATAATTTGACAGTAATCTCATGTATGTGGCAACCTTATATCTATTGTGATCATGGACAATGGGAATCAAAAGGCAGAATCCCCTGCAATATATTTTATTTTAAATTTGATCTGAGTTTACTAAATTTAACGCAGGTCTTGTGAATGTAGCCGTTATATGAGTGTAATGAGTAGAAATAATATCATATTTACATTATTTTCTTACTACTTTCTTCACCAGTATTGAAACTTGTGTGTACACTGAATATTAAATAAATCAATCCAATCATTATAATCTGACAAATATGTCGTTTTGTGTTTAAGCCTAAATTTAAAATGTATAGGTTAACTTGTATAGTGTAAACCCTATGGTAACGGTAGCAGATATATTTTGTAACATAAATAATAGCAGTTCGTTTGGCACGTTATTGTTTAACTTTATAAAAAATCAGAGGGGACTTGGAAATAAAACTACCAGTTACGACTTCCGAGAATGTTTGTAATCAACAGAACCAATTTTGGGGGCGCAACCTCCTTTTACACTAATTATTACAATGTTCTTTGTTTCGGTTCAAAATTCAGTTGTTTAATACTATATAATTAAAAACTATCTATTTTACATATTCCTTGAAGGTGACACAGCTGTTCAACAATATTCCATATTTGTCATAGCAACAACACATAAATATTTTACCCTTAAGGAATTTTACAATCACTAGACTCTTTAGGGGTCTTATCTATTGTTCATAATAATTAATATTGAACGTTCATATTTAAGGAAGTCTACCTATGTATCATATTATTACCAAGTAATGTAAGTATCGAATAATTGTATGTATTATGAAGGTAAATAAAATATTATAATTATTATAGGTAAAATCAAAATACAACTTCCATTTTCCACCATCAGCCAACCTCCACGAAACAAATAATATAGATCAATAGAAGTTGAGCGGTTGCTTTAGGAGTCTAGCTAATGCATTGTCTTTACCGCGAATTGAAAGAGGCAGTAACCACGTGGTACCGATCAATTTGTGCGTTGGAACAGCCCTCGGTTGTGAGTATTTGACGACCTCCAATAAAAGTCTTATATAATTAGCTTATTTGAAAAAAAAATCAAGCCCGGTGTTCAAAATTATATGTCAAAAACATTGAGTAGTTAAATCTGGAATTTTTAATTCGATTGTTACTTTCATTTATAATCTCGCAAGCAGACGTCGAAATGGTGAACGATGTTTTTAGACAGATATTAACAGATATGTCATGGTCTTATACAAACAAATAGACTTAAGGACTATTTTCAATTTGTATTTTTCTTGTCATTTGATTTAAAAAACTGATATAAACAGTGAAGCATATAGGGTTTTGTGTTTACACTGAAACATGTCAACAATATTTGTATTTTTTTGTTTGTATTTGCAAGGCGAAAAAATTTTATATGAAATGTGCAAGAGAAATTCACTATACTGAAAGATTACAGCCAAAGAGGTAAATTTTATTTTCTGACCAGTTTTTTAAAACCCTGTAGCAAAGAATTTTTCGGGTTCGAGTAACGTCGAATGGGAAATACTTTTAAATTTCCTACTTTATAAATCAAAGACAGAGAGACTAATATAGACATAGGTACAATAAAACATCAAATTATGCGAAACAACTAAAAAAATACGTTTCGAACTAACTTTCATGCTTTCACACTTAACCAAACACTCAATTTTGATCCCCTTTGTTCTTCAATATTGATATACTATTTTGCCAGTTATTTTACATCAGCATTAGATCATATTTAAACTGTGAAAGGACGTCATCTTCACCTAGATAATGTATTTTAAAATCAGTTCGAACAACTAGACTTAAATGATACTTAATATTTCCTCCAAGAAAAATACTTATCTATTTGATTTAAAACATTAAGACATTAAACGTTTTTGACTGGGTAAGCTACTCGTATGAATGACGTAACAGACAAGTAAAAATATTGTTTCTATTTATGCATGCCGTGGGTTGACGCCACCCTCTCAGACCCGATCTGCGTCCGGACCCGTTCGGACGTGTTGAAGGTCACTCCCGGCTGCTGAGTCACGATTGTCGTCTCACGATGACAACTCGTAGCAATACTCATACGCTGAGATTCGTACAAATCTCGCTTCGTCCTCGACGACTTGAGATAAGCCTCTGTAGGACTTATGCTGCGGCCGGTTTCGATCGGCTGCAACTAAGTCGGTCTCGCAGCAACAACAGAGCTGAGCTTACTACGGTCGATTAAATTCGATAGTAGTTCGCAAGGCTCGGGCTATTTTTCTGGCTACGTACTTGACGCTGGGCACTTGTTACGTTAGTTAGAGACTCGCTCTGCGGCCGGCTCCGGCCGGTCGCAGCGTAGTCAATCCCGTACTCTGTGCACCCCTCGAATTGATACCTCACCTCGGTGGGAGCAGCAACAACAGAGTTGAGCTTACTACGGTCGATTAAATTCGATAGTAGTTTGCAAGGCTCGGGCTGATTTTCTGGCTGCGTACTTGACGCTTGGCGCCTGTTACGTAGTCAGAGACTCGCTCTGCGGCCGGCTCCGGCCGGTCGTAACGTAGTCAATCCCGCACTTTTAGTGCAACCCAACTTCGTCAGGTCTACGGCCGGTTTTCGTTGTCAATTTATTGACAACACACTCCGTAGTATACTCGCGTTTGATCAGGTGGATACTTAACGGTGACAACTAAGCCTGACTGTCCCGGTGCGCTTCCAAGGCCCTTCAGGCCAAAGAGAAACCGGCTGAACCGATCCCATGGCACTTGGGCCTTTCCCAGGGTGACGGTACAGTGCACCACTTTGCGTCGTCCCCAGCCCCCCTACCGCGGGTAGGGAGGTTTAGGTGCTAGATTTGTTAGGGAACCTAGGCATATATTATTTATTTATATATTACATATTGTAGTCCCAAGCCCTCTAATGGACCAGCAAAGCTTGGTAAACTTTGCTAGGTCGTTCGCCCAGGCACTCGTTGCATCCGGCGTCGCCATTTCCGATGACGTACTATCGCAGGCCTTACAGGCAACTATCGCGTCCCCGGCTCCTCAGGCCTCAACCTCGGTCCCTCAGGCCTCCAACGTCCAGACCCCTCAGGTCTACAGCTCTCCCGCGTCTCCCGTCCCGTCCGACATGGACTGTGAATCTGTCACATCCTCTCACGCGTCGCGTCGCAAGCGTACCGCTCCCGGGAGCGACTCCGAACCCGCGTCTGATACGTCGTCAGATGCCGTCACCTTAACCGGCTCTCCTGAGCCCGCGTTTCAGCTAGTCGTCAAACTCTCCAAGAAGTAACCGCGTCTCCGTTGGTCCCACCGAAGCCAGCGACGCGCTGCGCGCCTGTCCCACCGAAGCCTCAGCTACCTCCGCCCGTCTTTCTCCGCGAAAAAGCGCGATGGACCGTAGTTTCAAATCTTTGCAAAGAGCAAAAAATCAATTACCTAAAAGCAACCAACGCAGGCGATACAATTAAAATCCAGGTCGCGACCATCGACGACTTTCGCGCGTTCACCAGGGTACTTTCTTTAAAACAAATCGCTTATCACAACTACGCCCTCCCGGAGGAGCGTAAGATCCGCGCAGTACTACGGGGCGTCCCGTTCGAGCACGCGAACGAAGAAATCCTCGAGGACCTTGAGTCCCAGGGTTTCCCGGCCGAAGCAGTGCACAAGATGCACTCCAATCGCGGTAGGCGTTTTCCTTTAGCTCTAGTAATCCTGTCCAACACTCCCAACTCGAAGGAGATCTTTAGAGAGGCTCGCACAATTTGAGGACTCTCAAATATCTCCGTCGAGCGTCCCAACCACTGCGGTCACCCTGGGCAGTGCCACCGCTGCCAGCTCTATGGCCACGCAGCGGCTAACTGTTCAGCTGCGTAAAGTGCCTGGATCCTCACATCACTAAGGAGTGCACTCGCACTCCCGAATCCACTTCCCCCCCTGCCTGTGTGCTCTGCGGCCAGTCCAGCAACACAGCTAACTACAGGGGTTGCCCGCACGCTCCGCGCTCCAACGCTAAGAGGGCCGCGCCTAAACCGGCGCCGCCGCTCACTCGCACTAACTTCCCGCCGCTGCGCAACCCCGGAAGCAAAGCCCGTTCAGCCGACGCCTACTCCGGCTCTGTCTTGGAGGCAGCATCCGGGTGTTCCGCCTGCACCTCCCCGTCCTATCCCAGCTCCCGTAGCTTACATAGGGCCACGTCCTGCTCCGTCATCTTCACCTCAGTCGTCGTTGGCTGAGGACATGAAGACCGTGTTCGACGTCATTCAAAACGTCGACATTAACGAAATTTCCGTACTCGCACGCAAACTGCGAGCCGCCCGCTCTCCTCAAGAGCGTTTATTTGCGTTAGCCGAGCATCACTCGCTTCTAAGTTCGTTATAAATTTTATTTTTTGTATAAATTCGTAAATAAGCAAATATAATGTCTAGACCCGCAAATCCCGCGTCCAGTCGTATGAAACCCATTGGCTTATCCCTAGTATCTTTTAACGCTCGTAGCCTTAGCACCAACCTTCCTGAGCTCAATCTGTTCCTTCAGACCAAAGAGCCAGACTTATTGCTTCTCCAGGAGACATGGCTTAGTCCAAACCGCTCTAGGGGATTTGCTATTACTAAGTACGCGTTTACTCGCAACGATAGGCCCAACTCTGACGGTTTCGGCGCCACCGCTATATATTGCAAAAGAGGCTTCCATTGCTATCCTCTCCCCACTCCTCCTCTCCTCAACATGGAAGCCACTGTGTGTAGATTAGCTATGACTGGTCATCCGACCATCATCATAGCTTCAGTCTATATACCTTGTGGCTCCAGACCAACCTGCAGCGACTTTGAGGCAATTCTCGCCCTCGGCCATTCAGTCATTATGTTCGGAGACTTTAACACCAAACATACTGACTGGACGTGCCTAATGACCAACACCAGCGGTATCGCTCTCCTCGACATCACTAACTCACTTGACTTAGACGTCATATCTCCCATCACTCCCACTCACTATCCCAACAACCCGAACTACTCTCCTGACATCCTCGACTTTGCAATTATCAAGCGAATCAATCTCGATCTCAGGTCTATCGAACCGCTCGATGACCTAGGCTCTGACCACCGCCCCGTCTCCCTCGTGCTAGGTGCGCCTAACGATAACGTCACATCTTCTAAGACCTTTACCAACTGGAAAGGCTTTAAAAATACGTTAGTTTCAGCCTTAGAGGCCCCGAACTCTCCACTCGCGATTTCGCCCGACCAATTAGACAGCCCGGATAAAATAGATTCATTAGTCAACACTCTCACTGATGCTATCAACTCAGCCATCAGCGATAGCGAAAAGGTTGCTAAGCAAGGCAAACCCACGCTTCCCCTAGCCGTTAGCAATCTCATTAAAGCCAAGAACGCGGCTCTCCGGAGAGCCAAGAAATATCCCACGCCCGCATACAGAACAGCTGCGAATCAGCTTCAACGTTAAGTTAGGTCTTGCCTCGCGGAACTCCGAGAAGCTCAGTTTAACGATCTCATGGAGAATATCTCCCCGTCCCACCAAGCGGCCAGAGCCTGTTGGAGGTAGCACCTGCCCCAGCAGGTGCTTACCTTGTTAGCTATCATCTTCAATGCTTGTCGTAGGCATTCCCAAGCCGGGTAAACCTCTGAATATCCCGGATTATCACAGACCCATCAGCCTCCTCAAGGCAATGTCTAAACTTCTCGAAAGAGTCATACTCTCTCGAATGCGGAACCATCTGTTTCCAACGGATGGCGATCCTCTCATTATTCCCCACCAGTTCGGCTTTCGCGCTAAGCACTCCTGCCCTCAGCAAGTCCATCGAATCGTTGAGTACATACTCGAAGGATTCTATCCGCGTCATAATAAAACAGTCGCGGTTCTCTTTGACGTAGCCAAGGCTTTCGACAAAGTGTGGCACAGCGGTCTCGTTTATAAACTCTACAAAATAGTGTTACCGGTTCGCCTAGTCAGATTAATCGCGTCGTTTCTCAAAGACCGTACGTTTCGATTCAAACATGAAGGCACGCTCTGCGCGCCTCGTCCCATAAAGGCTGGAGTCCCGCAAGGCTCAGTCCTTACCCCTCTGCTGTACACTGTGTACACTAACGACATCCCCATCCCGCCGAAAGGCGTCGAACTCGCCCTCTTTGCAGACGACACCGCCCTTTACACTAAAGGTCACGCGGTCCCGTATAACATCACCAGATTCCAAAAGGCCGTAAACGCTCTCGATGTTTTGTTTCAAAAATGGCGTATCGATCTCAACCCAGAAAAGAGTTCTGCTATTCAATTCGACCACAAACTCCGTAATCGCTACAACGATCCCCACATTCGAATGTTAGGTATTCCCATCCCCTGGAAGCGCAGTATTAAATACTTAGGCGTCACCTTAGATCAGACGCTTTCTTTCAAGCCACACGTCGATAGAGTAACGAAACTCGCGCGTTTTTACTTAAGCCGCCTATATAGTATGATAGGAAGAAAAAGTCAAATGTCTTTCAGAAATAAACGTACGCTTTATAAGGTCTGCGTTAGACCCGTCATGTCATATGCTTCGCCAGTCTTTGCCCACGCCCAATCCTCCGTCCTGTATAAACTGCAGGTGGTTCAAAATCTCTTCTGCCGCAGGACCACAAACGCACCTTGGTACGTACGTAACGCGGACCTGCACAGAGATCTTGAACTACCTACAGTGCAACAGCACCTCAATACACTCTCAGAATCGTTCTTCAAACGCGCCGAAACCCATCCCAATCATCTTGTTCGAGATTCAGTCTCATATACTGCTCCTGTCTTAGATTCGAAATTCAAAGTCGCTAGACCGAGAAACGCGCACACTGGCGAACCCACGCAATAACGTTTAGATCTCGAAGCCCATCAGGCCGCAAATTCTAATTCTAACGTAAATTCTAATTCTAACGTAAATTCTAATTCTGACGTAAATCCGAATTAACGCAATTTTATTTTTAAATTTTTAATGTTTTTATTATTTACTTTAGATTTTGAGCACATTCAGTGCTATGTATTCACCTTCAGTGCTTTGAACACCTTCAGTGGTATGTAAATCCCAGCGGGTGACCCCTTAAGGGCCCCGCTAGCGCGGCCTCTCTCCAATTGGCCGTCGCTCAGATGAAGGCTGTGTGGCAAAAAATTGCACGAGCCGACAAAAGCTTTTTTAGTGGGTAGAGGTTCTGGTAGGCGACGGGACGAGTCCCACATAAATCTGGATCGCGCACGCCAGAGTATGCGTCAGAGAATTTTTTATCCTCCTGCCCTTCCCGTGGAGGGGAACAAAAAAAAATTACGCCACCGTGTGACGTCGCAGGCAGGCCAGTCTCGGTGCCATATTGGTAGAGCAAGCGTTTTGACAGCTTAAATGATCAATTACTATTAAACAATTAAAATAATTCGTTTATTTTATATCAAATACTTAAAATAAATAGAAACCAATGCTATTTCTAGGGTAGAATATATATACATATATATACACCACAACATAATGTGAGAGGGTTTTTGAAAACTAGTCAAATAGCCTATTTAAGATGATTTCAAAATAAGCCAATATGTCTCGAATCAAAATTGCAAATATATAGTAGTATAAGAAGTATGTCTTTATATTAGGTCCTTACATATGAAATTGGTGTTTTGTAAGCAAGGAACAAAAAGTCAATTTTTTTAAATGTAATAGAATAATTTAATCAAAGTATTGCTATATATATATGCACTTTTGCCATCTAATAGGTAGTTCATTGATCCGTTTATTAAAAAAGCCATTCGGACGGGAATCAATAAAAGCTTTGAAGGCACTTTAGACTGCCCCATCGGAGTTGATTTTTTTCACTTGCAAGAAGTTATCCAAATTTAAAAAAAATCGGTAATCTGTTGTGGCATGGTCCGGAGAGTACGGTGGATGTGTTAGACATTCCAATTGAAGCTCCTCTAATTTGGTAGCCGCCTGTTGTGCTACCAAATTACGAAATTTTACGAAACTAACCTACTAATACCTAATATTAGGTCTTTACCTATGAAATTGCCGTTTTTCACGAAATAAATGAAGAGTAATTTTTTATATATTTTTTATTTCTATTATTTTATTATTTCTATTCTGTTCGTTTGTAGTGTTCGCTCCGTAAACGTCTTTGATGTTGCGTGCCGCTTGTGCCGCTTTGCTGCCACGACGGTACTCATACTCCATAATTACTCGAATTTTTAACTTATGTATGATGACGAAAAATTTTCGAATGCGTTGAAAACAAAACACTAACTATTAAACAAATGACGATTTTAGAAAAATAATTCCATGTTTGTCAAATAAAATTAATTTGAAATTAGAATTATCAGTCAAAAAAAAATATTTTCATTTGAAATGGCCAGTACGGCAAAACGGCAGTTTCATAGGTAATATATTTCATACCTATTATTACGAAAACACACCTTATGGTAGCGTTGGGTGACGGGTCGTTCACTTCCCTCTAATATGGCTGAATCCCACGTTAACTCGTGAACAGGTGCCGTTTGAGGGTGCTCACCGTGTGGATACTTGGGGGATGGGAGACTTGCCGCGCTAACCGATGCAGATAAGAGTAATTTTGTATAGACATAAAGAGGCGCTGTAAATTTATTCTGAAAAAAATATACCCGTAAAAAAATATTTCGTAAACTTCACGAAAGTTTTTCCGAACTGGTGGTAGAGTCATTTTTTATTTGACGTCAATAATGACAAGTAACTGTCAATGTTCTGTGTGTTCAATTGTCAATCTTGAGAAATAAATATTTGAATTTGAATTAGCCCCCGCGCTAATTGAGCACCCAAATTTCACTGGTTGTTGTCGTAATAAATAATTTCATAGTTGTATACCGTAATAAGTTTCTAACGCCGTTTTCACGGCGGATAGTGGGTTGTTAACCGTACTTCTAATAAGTTTCTAACGCCGTTTTCACAGCGACTAGTGGGTTGTTAACTGTACTTCGTGGAACGTGAGCTTCGTCGACGGGAATTCGTCGTTCCAGGTGCCTCGAGTCTTCGTGTTCGAGTAAGTTATCCGCGTCGTCCTCAACCGCCCTACTGCGTGTAGGGTGGTTTTAGGAACTTAATCATCGTTGATAGGTTCATAGTATATATATTTATATATTGTTGTCCCTCCCCAACCCCTCCGCAATGGCTTCCCTAAGCCCCGAGGAGCTTCTGAATAAGCTGATCGCTGATTACGACGCCCAAGGCACTCATTGCTCCCCTCATATGATTCGCACACTGCAATCATTTCTCCCTCTAATCATGGCACTGTTCACACCGGCCCCTCAGGCCACCTCCGTCCCTCAGACCGCTCTGGTCTTAGGCTCTCCCGCGTCCCCTTCCTCCAGTGGCATGGAGTGCGAAGTAGACGCCCCTCCGCGCCGCAAGCGCGCACCCGCGACCGAGTCATCCTCGGACGCCACCCCAACTGGCCCTGAGTCTCCCTCTTTTACGCTTGTTAAAAAGCGCTCTAAGAAGCGTTCGAAACAAGACCCGGCGCCCTCGACGCCCGTCCCTACACCCCCTGCGGCGTCTTCAACGCCAGCTGCCCCGGTGTCTTCAACACCCGCTCCGGCCCCAACTTCTGTCAAGGCCAAGGTCCCACCACCCGTTTTCCTTCGGGAAAAGGGTAAATGGACCGAGGTTTCGACATTGTGCAATGAGCACAAGATCCATTACACCCGAGCGGCCAACTCGGGTGAATCTATTAAAATCTTAGTCTCGTCGATAGATGACTTTCGTGCTTTAACAAAGCTCCTCACCGATAAGCAATATGCTTATCATACTTATGCTCTTTCAGAAGAGCGTAAGATCAGAGCGGTACTCAGGGGAGTCCCGTTCGAATTATCGAACGAGGCTATCCTGGAGGATCTGCAGTTCCAAGGCTTCCCGGCACTCGCGGTGCATAAAATGCACAGCAAGTACGGGAGGCAACACCCTCTCGCTTTGGTGGTTCTCGCCAACGTCCCCAAGTCCAGGGAGATCCTGAAAGGGGTTAGCACTATATGTGGCCTCTCTGGGATCTCGATCGAGGCGCCTCATCGCCGCGGTCATCCCGGTCAGTGCCATCGGTGCCAGTTGTACGGGCACGCGGCGGCCAACTGCCGCGCACCGCCCAGGTGCGTCAAGTGCCTGGTCCCTCACTTCACTAAGGAGTGCAACCGCACTCCTGAAACTCCCTCTCCTCCCGATTGCGTGCTTTGTGGCCAGTCCGGCCACACCGCAAATTACAGGGGCTGCCCTCGTGCACCCCGTTGTATGCGTTCTAATTCCAAGAGGGCGGCACCCAAACAGGCCCCGCCCCTTTCTCAGGAAAACTTTCCACCGCTGCGTAGCCAGGTTCCTCCGGCTGCAAAGCCAAGGCCTGCTCCAGAAAACTGGAGGCAGCGCCCCGCATCGAATCCCATCCCGGCTCCTCGCCCATACAAACCCTCTCCTCAATCCTCCGTAGCAGACGATATGCGTATCGTCTTCGACGCTATGAAAAATATCGGTGTTAGTGAAATCGCAGTCTTAGCCCGTAAACTTAGGGCTTCACGTACTCCGACAGAGCGCTTGCTAGCTCTGGCGGAGCATTGTTCCCTTCTCAATTCATTATAGGTTCATTTAAATGAATTGATCCCTAAATCATGCTTCGGCCGACCTCTGCGCAGCCCCGGCTTCACCGGAGGCTGCCCCGAACGGCCACCAACTCATGTCCCTTTGAGCACCTTCAGTGCAACTTTCACTACAGCTAGCGGGTCTCCGCCAGCGCGCCCAACTTCCCGACGGGTGTCGCTTCCGATGAAGGCTAACGGTAAAATTTACTACAGCCAAAAGGTGGTTTTTAGTGGGTAGGTGCCATTCTAGTGAGTCCCACATAACCCCCCGCAGAGGACTTTACCTGCTAGCGGTATGCATGACGCATCTCCCACCTCCCTCCCGCGAGGGTGCCTCGGCAGTAAAAAAAAAAAAGCGCCTATTAGCGAGTATCTCAGGAGGTTGGCCATAAAATTTGACATAACATATTGTGTTTTATGTCATGTTTTAAAGGTGCCAGCTTTGGGCCTGTTATACTCAAATGACATTTGTACAAAAACACCGTGAACATTAGTTACTTAACTCATATGCTATTTGCATAGTATTTTTGAAAAAAACAAATGCCTTCTTTAAAGTAGCCTTGAAAGAAACTTGAGAGAGGTTTGCTCACTAAACAAAGTTTTTACTACAACATTACAAAATAAAGAACTAAAATCACTTTTCAGCTTAATCCTTCAAGATTATCCTTTATTACAAATTATTTTAAAATTTTATTTAGTTTCTCAGCTCTTTACCGTAATTTTTTTAAGGAAAGACAATCAACCACCGTTTGATTCTTTTTCCTGGGATATACAGCCGAAACATTACAAAATAAAAATAAAAAATAAAGCAGGCTCAGTTGAAATCTGAACTTACTTACTTACAGTTCACGATTACTCTGACGTCGGGGTCACAATTAGAATTAAGACATATAACCTTAGGCACATAACCTTACAGAATTGTAACATACCCCACAACGCTGACACAGATGAGAATAAGACCTTTACTATCAAAATAAAAGAATATTCATAACACTTACCTACAACTACAAAAACAGTTTCTCAGACCGCAGTTTTAAGGATCATACTTGCGTGTCATACCAGAAGGTAATTTAAGAAGCACATTGAGGTTTCAATCCTGATTTATTGGTTGGCTTTCCAAACATGTTGTATTGACAAAGGTTTATTGAGTAAACTCGTAAAATGGAACCTTTTATTTAGGTAAATACCGGCCTCGGGATTCCTGTCGCCGGCTTATTTCGAGGCGATTATATTAGAGGTTTTATCTCGGGAGCGATATCTCGTAAACACGTGACTTTTACGTGATCATGAACGTATAATATTCTGTTATAAGTTGTTTTTTATGGTTAGCAAAAGGCATATAATGTTTTCTATATTTTATTATTATAAAGAACAGATTTGTTTGTCTGTTGGTAAGTAATCGATAAAGTTTGCAGCTTCCCAAACGATCCAAACAAATCTTTAAATAGAATATACGAAAATTTTTTACATATATGGCAATTTAAACAAAAGGATGGCATGGCTGTGTAAACACGCAGCCTCGAGAGTGATAGACGTTCCACGTTAAAAATTACAGAACCGTTTCGGCCAGATTTTATTCATTTTCAAATGTACTTGTAAGTATAAACTATATATGTATATTCTAAAGAAACATACAGTTTATCCCGCTCAACTCAGCTTCTCAATTTAACGACTTCACAAATAACTTACGCAAGCCTCTCTAGGTTTCTTGGTTATTAAACTTTACAATCACTGAGATTTGAGAAACAAACTAACATTTAATTATACTTAGCGAAGAAGCGAACGTTAAAGTACAGGTGGTTTCCATAAGACATCTTTATATAGCGGAAATTTAATTAAATAATGGAAAGAAAGATTAAGAACAGAGTTTGTCGCTCAGGCATAGCACCAAGAAAACTTATCCATTTCTTAAAAGCATTTTAAAGCCATTTCAAATCTTCTTAACAAAACAAAATGTACCTACAAAAGGTAGGCTCAGCGTGGAATTATACCGTTATAACAAATTATTAATAAGGCCATCGCAATATTCACGAAGTGCCGACTTTTCAAATCTCAGTTAACTTTTATCATTAGAATAAATCGGTGATTTAACACGCTTTTATAAAAACAACCTAAATACAGAGAAGCTTAATAATTGGTATTGTCAAATTGTCCAATTTTACATATAGAGCATCAGTGGTGCATATTGCGCTAGCTACTAAATCTTACGATCCGGGTTCGACCCCGGAGACTTATGCCCGTCTGCACTAAACTCAACAAAGCATAGACTTAGTTAGGTAACGCCTAAACTAAGTCACACATAAGCATCGACTTACTCTGCGTTGCTCTGCACTAACCAGTTTACGTTAAGTGACTCCTAGAATGATCGTTGCCTAACAAAGCGAACGAAAGAACGAAAAAGTCTATTTTGTCTTTGATTTTGATGTATGATATGAATTTTCTTGTCACTTGTCCTGCCTGACGGATTATTTAACCTTCCTATACCCGTGCGTTGGTCTGTGGGACCAACGAAATACATTTTTGTATATATTTCTTCTTTCGTATATGCTAGAGGTTTGCACTTTTTGTTAGCTGCATGATTTGTTGCCGCGATCGTATACGGCGCCAATTGGTCTGTGAGACCGACGCAAGTACATTTGAAACTTTTTGCGTAAGTAATAATTTCTGTTTTATTGATTTTGAAATCATATTGTGTTATTTAGCATAGTTTAATTATCTTTTTTTATTTGTAGGTCTTAGTTTACGACAAGATGGATGATCATCAAAAAAGTTTGTTGTTGGATGACGATATTTCGGATTCTGACTATGAAGATCAAAACGACAGCGAGGTGGAGGATTTTAAGAAGACGAGCTGTCAATTCCTCTTTGCCAAGACTGATAAAGCTAAGTCTTCTGAAAAATGTATATTATATGGTCCAGAATCCTCAATTACAGCTGCCAATAGAACAACCGGGCGTTGTGCATATTGCCATCAAAAAAACACCGTGGGACGCGGTACATCTGCGCTAAATGCAAAATTTACTTTTTTATAGAACATGCTATTATGGTATGATCTGCTTGTTTTAGTAAGACTTGTGCCCAAGATTATATATTATTTCATTCTTTGCCAACTAATAGTCTATAAGATTTGAAAGTTAATTTTTGTTTTTTTAGAAGAAGAAAATTATTTTTGTTAACATTTTCGTAGCACGTATGAAGTGGTTCCTATATTTCAGAGGCTGTATTGAAAGACTGTTAGTTATTCAATAAAACATATATTTTTTATATGCTGTGCTTATTTCATTTACGATATCTCCTATTTTAATTATACATATAATAACATTACTATAGTTGTTCCTGAAAAAAAACAATGAAATTGTGTCCTGAATTTTCGGTCTGTAAGTCCATAGTATAGTATAGTATAGTCCATAGTATAGGTGTTACACAATTTGACGCGGGTATAGGAAGGTTAACTGAATATCCCTTCAAACAAAAGCTTAAACAAAACGTAAATATTATTTATTTTGAAATAGATATATTTTATTATAACAATACATAATGCAGCTGCTAGTTATAGTGCATAATGCGAGGTTATTTTTTTCAATCTTAAATCAATGAACGAAATTGTCAATATTTACAATGTACAATTTTGGGTCGTTCGAAAACTAATGAGAATATTATAAAGTATTGTGGGAACTTGTGCAGCTCAGGTTTCTTCAATATACCAACGAATACTGAAGCAGAGAGGAATTTTCGCGTTGGAGATATGATGTTTCATGTTCTTTTTCTAAAAGGTGACTCCTTGAAAAAATATTAATATAATAAACGTAACATTTTTCTAACTAGTGTATTCCATAACTTTTTGAACGACGTGGTACTAATGCTTAAGTTCTTGCTTAATGTTATGACATGGGAAATCGGTGTCCTAAAGTTAGGAATGTCTTCAGCATTTAGGCATTGACTTAAGTTTAAGCTAAGTTGCTAAGCACGTCGTAGAGACTTAAGTATCGACTTAGGCGCTGTCAAAGTTTAGTGCAGACGGGCATTAGAGACTTAAGTATCAACTTAGGCACTGTCAAAGTGTAGTGCAGACGGGCATTTACTAATTAGTTTTACTCTAAAGTACATGTAAAAGTAAATGTGCACGATAAATGATCAAGAAAATTAAACTATTGTTTATGAGAAATCGTAAACTTCTTGTGATGTTTCGAAAATATTAAATGATGAGCCACCTATGTCTTTGTATGTATGTTGCATTTGCATTTCTTGACTTAAAAAAACTATTGTAATGTTTTAACATACTTCGAAGCCTATTTTATTTTCTTAAGTTCAAAGAAATTATCGGTAACTACCTGTAGCGGAAGTTACTAAATCAATCAAGTGTCGTTATTTAGAGACGTTCCGGAAGTAAATGCCAAATTCAACAACGTAATGCCGCAACAACTACCACGCTATACTCCACGACCAAGCCAAGTAAACGACTGTCTAAAGTAACGCCATTTATTTTGGACACTGACAGCAGCACTACAGGCCAACCAGCTTGTCAGTTTAATAAAGGGTAACACTTTGTACTATACGGTATTAAATAAAGTTTAAAATGTAGGTGTGCCTTGGTTTTTTTATTAATAGTACAGTAATTCAAGCGAAAGCCACATATCGCACATTCGTAAGATCGTTTGGTAGCGTAGTATCTAACTTGATAGCGGTGCTCAGATAGCAGTGAATTGCATTGATCGAACATTTTTAGTGACAACTAGAGTGTTTAGTTTTTAATAAAATAATTTTTAAAACCTCCATTATAGTGTTCGTTACATTTGACCAATAAATCGAGGGTTCAAATCCTACCTGAACACACCTCGTATAATTTCTCCACAGTTGATATTACACATGTTATCAAAAACTGCGAATATTTAGGTAGTCTTATACGAATGATTTCATAGTTTTTTTTTATCAAGACCTCTGCACTGTGTTTACTGGCGTAACTACCTACCCCCTAGGGAATTTTGGGACAAAATATAAACTATCCTACCTCTGCATAACGTATATACCTTTTGAATGATGGTTTCTGTAGTTTCAGAATATATCTATTACATTAAAAAACAAACCAATCTGAATTCTTTAAATTATTAGTAGGATAATTCAAGTCGTTCGTGTGCGCGGCCCTGTGTGTGCGTAGCTTGTATATTTCATTACATTGACGTCTGCAGTAAAAAAAATATGTGCGTAAAAGAAACGTACTTATTGTACACGCCCACCAAAGCGACGAGAACATGGTTTGACAAGATAACGACTGCCACACTAATTTATATTGCATATTTGTAATCACGCGCACACGTAAGGCTGCGTACACAAATGGCTCCTCCTGTAAAAATATAAAAATAAGAAAGTGCAAATATTTTACAGTTTCATGAATAGAATCTATGGTACAGCATGAATGGTTTTGCCGTTTTCCACCTTATTAAAATTCTACCTTTTGATAAAACACTATACGACGTTATTTGTAACTAGCAGTTGAGCGCGATTATACCAACGCTGTTCCTCAACCCGTTACGATTTTTTAATGATATATAAATTATTTAATATAGTACTCATTTCTTTTCTGACGGTAAAACAATGATTAAAGTTTCAGTTAATTGATTAATTACTTTTAAGTATTTAATCAATCAAGATTAATTAATTATTGAGAAATACATTTTTATTCTTTTGGTATTATTCTAACAAAAGATATTACAAAGAACATCTATAAACATATCTTTATTTTGCAGAAAAAATATTCTTTATAGATACATATACAACATAAACATTCTCGTAAACAATCAATGTAAAATAAACGCTTATTATTGTTGGAGAAAGATTTAAACAAATAGAATCGTTTCCTGTCAATAACTGTAATTGCAATGATCGCGCACACTCCGCAGTGAAATGTCTAGTTACAGGCCCATTTTATTTTTTGCTTGTTTTACAGTGTTTAAAATTACTAATGGGTGGCCCTCAAACAGAGAAGTTGATAAAGAATCTCATTTAAATTTAACGGAAATGTGCAGAAAATACGGACATCATGTCAAAGAATTCAACGTCTTAACTGAAGATGGTTATATTTTGAAGCTGTTTAATATTGAAGGAAGTAAGAAATCAGTTCCGGTGCTTCTCATGCATGGATTTATGGATAGTCCAGATACTTTCCTGCTTCGTGGTAAGAAGTCACTCGCTATCGTTCTCGCTGATAGAGGTTACGATGTTTGGGCAGCCAGCGTTAGAGGAAGCAAATACGGAATGGGTCATGTAAATTTAAATCCTAATCGTGAAATATTCTGGAACTTTACATTCCACGAAATGGCATACTACGATCTTACAGCTAACATAGATTTCATTCTGAAACAAACAAAAGCAATGATGTTAAATGCTATAGGGCATTCGCAAGGAAATTTTATATTTTATGTAATGGGATCAGTCAAACCGGAATATAATAAGAAGGTGAATGTCTTAATTGCTTTGGCTCCTGTTGCTTATATCCAGCATCTGAGAGGTGCTGCCAGTGTCATGGCATTAGCTGTTCCAATGTTCCATAAATTCTCTTTTTCAGCAGGCGTTTTTGTAAGAAACGATATATTTAAGTTACTAGAACATACATTTTGTAAATTGTCACTTATTGGATATACTCTGTGTGGTATGTTTTCACTATTTTCAATGGCTGGGTTTGATTTAGACGAATTGGAGCCATTATTCTTTGACACATTAGTAGATTATTTTCCTTCAAGTATATCAGTTAAGTCTACGTTGCACTATTCTCAGTTGTACAGGCGGGCTAAATTAGCCCAATTCGACTACGGATATCAAGGAAACCTATTTGCTTATAACTCTGCAGAACCTCCGGAGTATGATTTGACTAAAGTCAGTATGAAGGTCATCCTGATGCAAGCTTTAAATGATAACATATCGACAGTAGAAGATACAGACATGTTGAAAACAAAGTTACCCAACAACGAATATAGAGTTGTTAAAAGGAAACAATGCAATCATATTGATTTTGTCTGGGGCGCAAATATGGAACAGTATATATTTCCCGATGTATTAGAAATACTAGAGAAATATAACTCAATGTTATAAATTTTATATTTACACAAAGATTATATTAGTTTTATATATTATTATTATATATATTTTATAGGATTTGATTTTTAATAAATAAATTTATTATTGTGTTTATAATTAATCAAATCAGAGAGAAACGACTAAAATGATTAAAAGTTAATAATGTTTAACTGTGGTTAATAAGATTTTAGCTAAGAAAACCTCTTTTATCCATCAGTATATGAATCAGAATCATAATTCGCACTTTTATTTTCATACATAATATATATAGATATAATTAGATATTTATGAAAAGAAACAAATGTAAATGCTTAACTCATGCTAGCAACTAACTTACGTGCTAATCGCTCACGCCTAGCCCTTTATTTAAAGGAAAAGGCCATGACCTAATGGTCCAAGTGAAAGTAAATAAGGTAGTAAACAAATCTAAGAACTAAACGGCTGAAGATGTTGCCTTCAAAATGGCAGTGCATGATAAAACCTGCTGATAAAATATGTATAAGCTAAAACGTAAGTTACCACGCTCTAAACGGTCACAAAAGAACAGAAAAAAATTTGGCTTTTCGTCTCTATCAGTTCAATAGAAATAGAAAGTGACGAAGGGATATTTAAATTCTAAACATCTCAGAATCTGCGCAAATGGCCTAAGAGTTCCTAAGAATGTTACGAACCGATAAACAAAAGTTTCATAGTACGCGGTCCAAACAAAAAGCTTCAGACACCGTACCTATCGTGTATTTGTACCAGTGCTTTTGTAGAAAGCGTATGCCTTGTACCTCAGTTGATAAGAATTTAGCTTGGATTTTTATTATGCTAATTTTACGTAATTGCCGAGATTTGTAGAAATAAAATACAACGTAAATTTCCTTTAACAAACGTAGCTTGATTACAAATGTTGGTGTTTCTTTATAAATTATAATGGGGCTGGCAGTATTTTGTTTTCAATTACCAGTGGAAGCATGTCGCTTGATAATGTATTTGTTGAAGCTATTTTTTGTTTAGTTTCTACCGTAACCTTGTTAATTTTATCGAATATAAATACTATACTTCTCTCTTTATAAATCAGCAAATCATAGCTATTCTACGACTATACGATACGTTTAGTTTATAAATTTATAAAGCTTATGTTGTTTATGGCAAAAAATATGTAGTTTTGTAATGTATATATCTATTACAACAACGAGGTCCCGAATGATGCGTCGCAATTCAATTTAAAAAGTCTTCCACAGTTCATAGATACTAAATTATTAGGTCCACGCCAATAACAGTCCATAGATTTAATATAATACGTACTTACATTTGTCTTGTTTACAAAATTGAACACGGGAATAATTCCCTTTTGTTTAAAGGCCAGTCATAAGCATTAAGTGAGTTGCTATTGAACTGAGCACCTTCCAAGGCTCTTTTAGTTTAAAATCATCAATACACTATAGTCTATAAGTAGAGTGTTTCGTAACCTTTCTCCGTGGCAACTGTGCCTTGTGTATCATTATAAAGGTCAAGAACATGGTTTTAATGAAATTTAGGGCTAGCGAAATATCGCTATTTCGAGTGAGTGAGGGGTAACGCAGATGAAAAGTCTTTGTCTTCGTTCGAAATATAGTTATATTTTAAAAAGATTAATAAATACGATAATACACTCTTGAACTAATGCAAAGTTCCTTATCGATTGAACGCACAGTTAAATATTGTTTTTTAATCCTCTTGTTTATGATACAAATTTTTAATCAATAATTTATACGTTCCATTTGACTAATTTAGAATTTAGACATAATTTTCCATTTATATTTAATTTCATAGGTAAATAATTAAATTCCTCTCAACAAATTCACCTGAAACCATTAACATATTCCAAAAAATAACTGCCTCACAGGTAGCACGTGGCAACCCTGTTTTTATCTAAATGTCAGGAGGAGGTGCGACGTCGTTACGTCACAATATCGGCAAACAATGGCCTCTTTGTGCCGCGACTGCTTTGCTGACAACCCAGCATTACCTGCTATCTGCTACATCGAGAACCTAAACGATGGTTCAATGGAAGTTTGATGGCTGAACGACACTTGATAATACTTTTACTGAATATTCTCGAGCTCTGAGAAGCTGCCGTTATTTGGTTTGTAAGTTCATAGTTAAGTTGCAGTGTCTACACTTAAGTGTAGTCAATGTTTGATATAGCAGGCTTATGTAATTTAATAATTATGTATGTATAGAAATAAGTCTGTATTTGTTTAATAATGAAAAAAATATGTTTTATACTATACAGTTTACATTAATGTTTCTTCATTTAAACTCTTTAATATATATAACATAAAATATAATATGAAAAACTATATATCTATATAATTTATAGGGAAACATCCAAAGTGCTTCGGCAAACTGGATTGGCAAACAAAAGGTATGTTTGAAGAAAAAGAAATGATTTATAAACAAACATATATTACATCAAACTGCCAGATTTGACACCGGGACTTCTAGAGTAAGACCTTCACCATCTACACTTGAAGTTAATTAATGACGTCCACAGGAAATCTAATTTCCAATATCGATGCAATGCTAACTTCGAAAGCAGTTAACTCGACAGGTTACTAAATCAATGCACACATTCTCACTTCGACAACTATAACTTTGAAAGTTCTAACATTGAGACAAAAGCTCCCTCGACTTTGACTTTGTGCTACTTCGTTTGCGGTTAAAGTGCTTTTGTTCATACTATTTCTTCAATGGCAGACAGAAAAACCATTATTCAAAACAAAAGACGGTAAGTTCGGTACAGAAATGACAATTTCTTTCGCTGAGATTATTACGTTTTCACTGTGGTGATTGTTTGGCAGTAGATACAATAAAAGATATTAAAAGGAGGTAGGTAAATATTATAAAACACTACAAATTATGCAGTCATATTAAATAGTTGGTACAAAAATCACAATGACATTAGCATAAGATACGATGACAATCTTATGCGCAAACAGTTAATTTTGTTCTCACTTATACAGAACAGAGTTACAGTAAACATGATATAAAACAATGCACTAATTTTTCTCACCACAAATGCCTCCTAGTAGTTACACTATTCATAGGAAGCACTACTTAGTCCCATTTAAAAAAAATCGCTTTTTATCATTTAAATCTAGGTTCACTAGTTACAATCGCGCGGCACGCCATAGTACGTATAGGACAAAGAACACTTGATCATCACTATTGAACTCTGTTATTGGTTTTATCTCAGGGATTCCACAAAAGGTTACTATCCCAAAAGTTTAATTAAGAAGATACTCGCTCGGAAAACCATTTGATAACCCTTTCTGTACAAGAGTGGATGCGATCCTAGAAATGGTGCGATACTACTTTATTTCTTACTTTTTTTATTTTGAACATTAACAACTGATAATGTAAATCTAAGTAGTAAATAAATAATGTAAATTTAAGTAGTAGCTGATCACAAAGTTTATATCAAAGTTTAAAACAAGTAAGTTAGAGCGTATGTGGTTATAGCGCTGACTTCAGGTCTGTTAAAGTCGGTTAAAGGCTGGTTCGATCCCGGTGACTGCTCAATGTTCCAGTGAGTTTATACAATTTACGCTGACTGCTCGAACTTTGAAGTAAAACATTACATAGAGAGGAAACTCACACAACTAAAAATTATTTCAAAAGTATGTGTAAAGTCTGCCAACCCTCTTCCCCGTTCATGTGAAATAATTGATTATTTAATAAAAAAAGATAAACGTGTTAGTTTCTATGGATATTTTGTATATTGATTTGAATAAAATTTATCTTACAGATGAATTCAAAATAAAAAGTAGATAGTAGTTTCTATTTCAGAACTAACTATTAAAAATATCCACGCACAAACCTTATTAAAATCATGGTTTTATTGTTGAATTCAAATAGACAAATACGTATTATTTCATGAAAATTTCATCTATTTACTTGTCACGGTTTCATGAACCTTTCATAAAATCTTACCTAACACAGCCTGCTGGCAGAAACACGTACTGGCGGAGAGCGGAGGCTTAGTACGAGTAATAAGGTACCATTGACGCCTGGGTCAGGAACGTTACGACCATGCAAGATATAGCTAAGCTGCAAGTTTACCGACGAAGCTTTCAATTACTCGGCGCTACGTACGTCAATTTCTACGTGCGTTCTAGCTAATTTAATGCATGCTAATTATACAGGTCGTTTGACATTCAATTTTGCGTTAGTAAGTTTGAGCTTTATTTTTGATGTTTGTTTTCATCAAAGTATAGCCAAAAAAATACGCCCAACTTTGAAAAATTGATCTGACTTAGCAGACATGTCTAAATTACAAAATATTTTACAAAATTATTATTATAGAAAATAAATGCCGCTAACTTCTTTTAGAATTAGACAAAGTATATTTCTACTTACGATAATTGATACGTACAGTAACAATAAGATACACGAGAGCCAACTTTTAATGTATACATAAGCATATATATAGCTACAGTTTACTGAACCTTAAACAATATATGCCAAAGTCTAGGGAACATCCTGCTTAACTCAGCTGAACGAATGCAACAAAAGGAGCAAGTTAAATGAGGCGCTCAGACGCTGGCTATTCATGGAAACTCCGTGGTGGAAACCGATCCGACTTGGCTTATGTAGACAGGCGTTTTTAAATTTTCTGATTTAAGGACAAAGTGTTTTCAAATTTCAACCAATGAAATTAGATTCGCAGTAAGTCCTTAATCAATTATCGATGTAAAGCTTCCTCATAAACTGTACACTTTTAATTCCCGCACATTTGCGAAATATTCAAGTAATAAAGACTCCGCACTGATAAATGGACGACCATATAGCGTAGTGGTTAGTAACCCTGCCACGTATGCCGGAGATACCAGGTTCGAGTCCTGGCCGGTGCATTCATTTGTGTGATAAAAATAAATATTTGTTCTCGGTATGTTACAGGGTTCCCCACCAGTTTGCTGTATGGTCATCCATAACACAAGCTCTGCTTACTTTGGGGCCATACAGTCGGTGTGCTTGTTTGAGGATTTGTTATTATTCTTATTAAATGCGTATTCTATAATCAATTGATTTCGAATCATTGGTTTACAATATTAGGTTATCAAAACAATTAAAAAGGTACAAGTAGAGATCAATAACAAAAAAACAAACTTAACCACAATAAAAATGTTTTCTCAAGATATGCATTAGTGTATTTTCTATCCATATCTTTGAAATAAATTTGACGCTTGAAGCCAAAGTTACCAAAACACGTGTTCATAGAACTTTAAACTTTTCTTTACCCTGAAGAGTTTGTAGCGGCACCAATAAAACTTTTTACAAGTTTAAACTCTAGAACTTTCTTCTTCAAGGGCATTGAAAGTTGTAACAACGACGTCTTGGAATCACTTATAAAGATATCAAATTAAAATATCCTTACAATTTTAATCTATTACAAACAAAATTCTAACCTACCGATTCGTTTCCACGTTCGTTTTTCTACTTATTTTCTCGCATTATTGTTTGTCTCGAGTACTCGAAGGTTAACACAGTTATATTTGCTCAAGTAGGTCGCCATACAAGTGATGTGCATAAACGAATGTTCTTACACCACTCGTCCTAGTTAAATGGTTGCTGTAAAAACCAAGGAACCTACTGAATCCAAAGAACCAAAGTGCATAGGTACGTTTAAAAAGTTAATCGAGTATTGCTACTCTAACACAAAATAATCACGACAGACTTGTCGTGTTTTGCTTTTCGTCCACACAGCAAAGGATAATATCACTATTGCCAAAATAAATATAGCAGAAATCCAATGATAATTTCACAATCAATTTGGTGAAAAGTGCGCACTAAGCGATCGATTGCTCACGCGCGACTTAACGTTGAATGCTCCGTCAATCGCGAAATGCGAATAAACTGTTACGATCCAAATACTTGATATGTCAATTTAGAGATGGTGGAAGATACATTTTGCAGGCTGTTACAGAATTTGCAACGTTTTGTTATGAACAAGTTGTTTGTGTATGAAACTGTGAATTTATTATGTTGTAATTAAGTAGTGTAATTTAGGTTTAAATTAAAATGTGTATAATATTGGCTCTTGAACGGCTTTATTGAACGTTATTCAAGAAAAAGAAAAGTCACATCGCCGATGGAAATGATATCATAACCCACGCGATTACGAGTTTAAAATATTGCGAGCACGTCAAAGGTATCTACACAGCAAATGTTTCGAAGCGTTTATAAATCATGTAGAAAGCTCAATTAAACATAATCCAAAAAAACTTCGGACTAAGGCAAATGATTTGAAAGACAAAAGTATGGGATATCCACAAAAACTTTGTTATAAATATCAGACATACAATACTGTGGCGAAATCTTGCACTGCTTTTAATAATTAATTTCAAAGCGTTTTTACTACACCTGAAAGATCATACGAACCTCATCTTGTTGATTATCCAGAAAATGAACAACTCATAATTAAGTCAAATCGTTATTGATGCAAAAGAAGTCCAAAAGGTGCAGGTAGTGACAACGTTCCACCAATCTTCTTGCACAATTGTGTAGATAGCTTGGTGAAACCGCTATTGTATATATTTACAAAATCTTCAAATACCGGGATCTTTCATAATAAGTGGTAAGATGCCCTTATAATACCAATACACAGAAAGGGCTCTAATCTACAACTCGATCACTACCGAACAATATCAAAACTTAATACTACAAATAAAATATTTGAAAAACTCGTTATTTCACAACTTTATCCAGTGATTGCATCATCCATCCCCGAAGAACAGCATGGATTTCTTTCAAAGCGGTCGGCAATCACAAATCTAAAGGTTTCTCTAATGACGTTCTGCATGGGATGGGAAATCAGGTTGACGTGGTCTAAACGGACTTTGAGAAAGCTTATGACCGTGTTGATCACGTAATCTTGATGCATAAACTATATGGCCTACAAATACGTGGTGACTTGCATCGGTCGTTGACCTTGTACCTACCAAAGAGATCGCAGGCTGTAGTTCTAGGGGGTTGTAGGTCTGACTTTATTGTAATAACTTCTGGCGTTCCACAAGGTTCCCATTTGGGATCCTTGCTCTACAACGCTTACCTGTTTGACATAAGCTCATGCTTTAATAACCCTAACTCTATTTTATACGCAGACGACAAAAAAGTATACAAAAACATTTAAAAAATTGAATGACTGCCTTCGCCTCAAAGAAGATCTTGACTCATTTATTTATTTACTAACAAAAAAACAGAATAACCATTAACATCGATAAATGTAAATATATTAAATCTGTAGGAAAAAGAATAGAATTAACCATTCCTACAAATTCGGCGAAAACGTTATTTCTATGTTAAACGTTGTACGAGATCTTGGTGTCACCGTCGACTCTAAACTGATTTTCGACAGCCACATTGAAATTATCAGTTGTAGAGCATATAAACTCATTGGGTTTATCAGAAGAATATGTGAGCCATTTAAAACAACATTTATAACAACTCTAATCATTTTTTACTGCTAATTCGTAAGAAGTATTTTAAAGTACGGCAGTTCTGTGTGGTGTCACAATACACAATTTATATCCATAGACTAGAACAGATACAAGAGACATTTTTAAAATATCTATGCTTTAAACAACATCTGGATAAAAGGACTTATTCAGAGCTTCTGTGCCGATACAAAATAGACTCCCTAGAATGCCGACGACGGCAGGCGGACATACTGCTGCATCACGACGTGCTGCAAGGGGTGCGCGACTGCCCCGCGCTTCTGCATGCGTTGCAGCGTTGCGCGCCATGTACCGAGACACGGTATTGCTCAAAGTTCCACAGGCTAACACAAATTACTTTAAGAAATCGGTCATGTGTCGCATCTCCGGTCTATACAACAAGTACTACTCGGTGATAGATATATGTCTCCTTCCGCGCAACAAATTCAAACATGAAATTCTTAAACTACACAGGTCATGATAATCCATAACTAGATTATCTATCTACACACAGACACATTCGCACACAAACACACTTATTCTCAACCACTTTCTCACGCCGTCTCAATCACTCACTCACACACATCAAATGCTCATTCTCATACAAATTATGGTTGTAACATTGCATTTTTTTTCTGTTCATCTTGTCTATTTTTCTTTTTGAATAAGTTTACGGGTTTCCATAATTCCTAAATTTTCTCTGAAATATTTTTTCCCATTGTATCACTTTAATATTGTCACTTTTTAATGAATAATTTAACTCCCTATTGATTAATTTGAATAAGTTGTAGTAATTTGTTAATTCATCTGTGTGTATTTCCGTTTACTGGCTTTATTAATATTGTATTGTGAATTTATTAACATTAATATTGAAAATGTAACTAACGCTGTTAAAATACCAATACCATTAAATTAAACTTACCACGCTAATATTAAAATCAAAGATACTGTTAAAGATGACAAGTATAACTAAGAATTCAGATTTAGATACATAAAAGGTTTAAGCTGTCTATCTAAAACAATGTATTTCTATTTAACTATCCTTGCACATCCTTTACAGCGGTGTTCAATTTCAAAAAGGATACAAAACCGTCTCATCCTGGCCATAAAACTTATTTAACATCGTCAACTACGTTGTAATTAGTAATTACTATGGAAGTGATTTACAAAAGCAAACTCAGAGAATGAAAAATACTCTAGTGAGAACATAATAATACTTGTTTAACTTAATGCTTCACTACCAAAAACTGAAAGGTTTTTCATGGTGCTTTTGTCTCTTATTGTAAATGTTTTATTGTAGAAAATATGTTGAGATTCTTAGTTACAGCTATGTTACCCATAAAACGGGTATTTATTTTAGGGAAGCACTCAACCTTTAAGAAAGTTCAAATTTTTTTACTCGAAACATGTCAAAAACTTTGCATACGGGTAAAAAGGCCATTTCGTTTCGAAGAATTCTAATTCCGGCTTAAACCTCTTCAGGTACTTTACCCTTACACTTGTTAAAGGGCCGAAGGCGCGGAGGCAATCAGGTCAAGTACAAAAATAACCCTCCCGAGGTACAAGACTCGATTCCGGAGCCAATAAAAACGTCAGCACCGCAACCAACAGGTTACGCCAGGAAATCGACTTTGCCTTTTTTCTCGTTTCAACGAGAATTTTCTTCTGTAAATTTGTATTTTTATTGTAACAAGACTGATTGAGATCGCTTGGATTTTTCCTCGCCTTTTTGCATTGGATACGTCTTACTGTAAGTTATTTATTGATTGAGGCTTTGGAAACAATTAAGGGTTTGAACGAGTCATTTTGTTTAGGAACGTTTTGTTACATTCTTACTACATGAAAAATCATGCTTCTAAAAAATCCTAAATAACAAGATAAAAACTACATTTTCGTCGATATTAACGAATAAGCTACAAAACTTTGCAAATACGGTACACTGAAGAATTAATGTGTAATGAAGTAATAAATAGATATTTAGGTTTGTCATTTATGCCTGGTTTACACGTGCTAAAAAGTTAAGTTGATAACTAAATTGTTTGTTAAAAAATACGTGTAAACGGTCAATCAAGTTAAATATTAAGTGGCAAGGGATAAGCTAAAACATACTACGCAAATGATTCAGAAGATTAGGATTTGTTTTATTTTTCGGATAAGTTGGTGGACTTCTCACTAACAAGTTCGGACATGATTTTTTAGTTAAATTCATAAGTTGACAAAGCGATTGGTGGCCACAAATAGAACTTATTTCGAATTATGACTTTTTTTCTAAGTAGCTGAGTGGAGTTTAATACTTGAAAATATGTAAAAAAGTTTTTAAATAAGATTGCTTGTTAACGTAGTCATCAAGACTTTAATCTCCGAAAATAATTCTTCCTCCTCGTCCAGAATCCCACTAATCACAAAAATAAGTACAGAATTAACGAATTTCTTAAGTAATTGACTGTCCATCTATATTGAACTTATGAGCTTAACTATTTAGTGCGTTTAGACACACATTTGTAAAATAGTAACTTAAAATTTTGTTACTACTTAACTACTTTATACGTGTAAATTAGGCATTACTCGTATACTTATCTTATGAAAGCATACGTCATTGGTGTATTTTATTGTACATTATAAAACTTATTGTACGTACAACTTAATTCGTTTAGTAACTTACAAAGCAACCAAATTTTCCACACACGTAAACAAATACCCTTACAGGAGCATTTCGTTATACCACAAAACTGTTGTGTTTTTACCTGCACCTTAATTTACACCAGGTAATTTGACATGTATAATTAAATCATTTCACTGAAATGATTAAAATAATCATTTCAATAATTACGAGCCAGTTTAATCGTATTTAGTAAGTTAACAATAATATGTTTAATTTCTAATTAGTTTTTAGAACAAGTTTAGTTGGTAGAGTCATGTTTTATTTGACGCCAATAAGAAAGAGTAATTGTTAATGTTAAGAAATAGATATTTAGATTTGCGCTAAGTACAACATGAACGCACATAATGCGTCTAAAGACGGAACTGCTACATAACCATATAAATGACATAGAAAATTGTGTATGCCTGTACTGCGGTTGCCAAGAGAGTCAGCATCATAGCTACACACTGCGAATACGGCAAAAAGTCTCTTCAAATCTTGCCTTTTTTCATCTGATAAAAAATAGATTTGCTGCGAACATCTTATTTTGTGTAGCCTTCTAGTATAATAGTTGTAATTTGCTAGTTCGATCACGCACTTTTAAGGTAAGACGAAAATATAAAAAGAAAAAATAAGAAAATATAAGAAATTGACTAACAAAAAATTTTGCGCGATGTTAATTAAGGCCGTGAAAATTTTTTAAGTGCGTAGAGCTAAGTATTGTAGGATATAAAAAATCCAATATTTTCTGGATAAACGATTCATCGAGTCAATGTTTTAGCTTTGTCAATAAGTTTAACATTGGATTAAGAAACAGAAAAACGTAATTACGAAATTGATTTAGTCTAGTTTAGCAAAAATGGCGCGGTGCCTCAAAAAAAATCAACAATATTATATTTAGAACTTATATGATGTTTTTGTTACTTAGTCCTTTAGGCATTACTATTTATGGAACAAACGTTTGTTCAGTGTGCATCTGCATACCTCATCTGATTTTTATATTTTTTTCCTATTTAAAGGAACTGTTAACGTGATGCAAAAAGTAATTGACTGAACATATTCAATGAGTTCCATTTGTAAGACCCTAAGACAGCCTTCAATCTAAAATCGTACCAATCTGTAGTCGACGAAGAATCGATGTAAATAATTAACCTCTTTCCACTAAAAAAAATACGGCAAAGCCCATGTCTTGCGAAAACATTGAGTGCCCGTGAACCTTTTCAATTAGCAATCCACCCGCAGACCGTAGCGGCCTATTGCTTAAACCTCCGTTTGTACATTCAGCTTATTTACCAAAAAAATATTTATGAAATCATTTTATAAACTTAACTTTCCTTCTTTGCTGGAGCCAAAATTTGTATCTACAATCGGCAATCCCAAAATAAGAATGTACCTATCTATCATCACAATCGAACACAGCTGCATTTCAACTTCGTTTATTCAGCTTGCGACGATTTAACGTAGACAAACTTATTAACATTGCACTTATTAAAACATCGATAACTTATTATGGATGGTAGATGGCGCTGTGCCAACTTTACATCGAGTCCGTGTTTATTAAATTCAAAAAAATCTATTTTTCCGTATTTTCAAATAAAAGTTCATCATAAATGTTAATTAACGTATAAATCGCGTCTGTGATTGTTGGTGAAGTGATCCTACAATTATTTACATCTAAAGAGTGGTGAAATGTTTGAACAGCTAACAGTGAGTCATTTGAAACAAAAACCTTTTAAATAGACAATTATAACTGCATTACAACGTTGCACTCCCATTACATGTATTAATTTACTTGATGCCAAGTTTTGAGTGTTGATAAATATGCAAAAATACCCAGATTATTGAAACTAAAATTCCGTTATAGAACAAAGGAATCTTATCAGTATTGATACAATCCATAGAGTTCTTGGAAAGAAATACAGAGGGCGCTGTTTTAATTTTGTTGCCTAGTATCAGTCAAGTAAAAACGCTTCAATCGATTGATGTTGAAATAGAGGTATCTGTTGAAATCTGTAGAGGGCGTTGACTTGAAATATATTCTATATTAATAATAATATATTGAATAACACATTTATGATGGCAAAGTGTCCTGCGTGTGGAAAGTTTTTAAAACAGTCTGGAGGCGCTTGTTGTTCTACCTGTCCACATATCTATCACAAGGCGTGTGTGATGATTCCCGATAATGCAACTATAGCTCAAGATTGGGTATGTCCTGAATGTAAAAAGAAACTACGAAAAGGCGATAATAGTAGGACCCCAGTAAGGGGCGTAGCAGGATCAGTAGTTTCTACGACTCCAAATCCGTCCACTGGGACCTGTAGTCCATCCTATGGCGAGGCTGTCGATAGATTACCTCCATCAACTGTCGAAACTCCACTTGGAGGCAATGAAATCAGGGATATGCGGAAACAGTTAGCTGAATATATGCAAGAAATACGCGAATTCCGTAAAGAATTTCGTGACTCTCTGTCGAGCATAGGAGCGAGAATGGATGTGATGGAACAAAGACTGGATGTGGTCGAACGCAGGGAGGTGGAGTTCGTTGAGCTTCAGCGTACAGTGTCTCAACTGAGGTCGGAATTGAACGAGCGGGACCAGGAAGGGCTGCTGTCAGACATAGATATTGGTCATATTCCCGAGTTAAATGGTGAAAATTTGACTCATACTGTCAGTATCCTTGCGGCGAAACTCGGAGTCACATTAGAAGATCGCGACATCGTATTTGCAGAACGGGTAGGAATCCATTCCTCAAACACAACCGATTCCAGTGCAGACGTCGTTACTTCTGCCAATAGAACTGTGGACACCGGCAATAGCAGCGGGCGTTTACGTCGAGTTGTCGTCAGGTTGACACGTCGGGAATTGAGGGACAATCTCTTAAAAGCGGCGCGTGTTCGGCGCAAGTTGACTACGGTTGACATCGGATTTACTGGTGCCCCGCGTCGTGTATATCTTAATGAGCGGTTGACTAAATCTAATCGCCATATGTTTCGTCGAGTACGTGAAGAATGTAATAAGCGACAGTGGAAATATTCATGGACTAAAAATGGGCGTGTCTATGCACGACAAAGTGATGGTCAAAGGTGCTACTTTATTCGGTCTGATGCCGATTTCGATCGTGTTTTTTGTAATAAGAATGTTTGAAAGTCAATGCCTTATGAATGAATTAAATAATTTTCACCTAAATAATACTTCTAAGATACATACCTTAATAAATCTTGTAGGCCATACTTTTAAATATAGTCTTAGTTCTTCCTTGTTTACTCTTATTATACATTTAAAAAAAATTTATTATAGTGTCTTGTTATGTATAGGACAAACTTTTAAACATAGTTTTAGCCTTTTATTTACTTTTGTTATACCTTTTAAAAACATTTATTATTGTGTCTGCTTATGTGTAGGCCATACTTTTAAATACAGTTTTAGCCTTTTATTTACTTTTATTATACCTTTTAAAAACAGTTATTATTGTGTCTGCTTATGTATAGGACAAACTTTTAAACATAGTTTTAGCCTTTTATTTACTTTTGTTATACCTTTTAAAAACATTTATTATTGTGTCTGCTTATGTGTAGGCCATACTTTTAAATATAGTTTTAGCCTTTTATTTACTTTTATTATACCTTTTAAAAACATTTATTATTGTGTCTGCTTATGTGTAGGCCATACTTTTAAATACAGTTTTAGCCTTTTATTTACTTTTATTATACCTTTTAAAAACAGTTATTATTGTGTCTGCTTATGTATAGGACAAACTTTTAAACATAGTTTTTGCCTTTTATTTACTTTTATTATACCTTTTAAAAACATTTATTATTGTGTCTGCTTATATATAGGACAAACTTTTAAACATAGTTTTAGCCTTTTATTAACTTTTATTATACCTTTTAAAAACATTTATTATTGTGTCTGCTTATATATAGGACATACTTTTAAACATAGTTTTAGCCTTTTATTAACTTTTATTATACCTTTTAAAAACATTTATTATTGTGTCTGCTTATGTATAGGACATACTTTTAAACATAGTTTTAGTCTTTCTTTGTTGTATACCTTTAATATAGCTTTATATCAAATTTTAGAAATGATTGCCGAACTGAATATAACAAAAAAGTATTATTTTTGTTATATTCAGTTATATTGTTTCTTGTTTCGTGTGTTTTTTTATCTTATTCAATATACTGAAAAGTTAGTGATAAATATTTTATGTTTAGATATAAGTATTTGTATTTTGGTTACACATTTTATATATTTTTGTGCCTGCCACATTTTTATTGATATGGTTTATGAATTATATATTCTATTATATGATTTTATTTATCGTTTGTTAAACGTTTGTTATAAATTATGTATAAGAAAAAGTTAAGAATAGGTTTGTATAATGCAGGATCACTAGGCACTAATCATGATAATTTTATAGGTACGCTAACTCAGTACGATATTGACATTATTGCCATCAATGAGACCTGGCTGACTGAGGGCGAGGAGGGCCGCGCTCCGGCACTTCCGGGGTACCGCTTGCGTCACATACCACGGCCGCGAGGTGCTCGCTCCCGTGGTGGGGGTGTAGGGTTTTATATAAAGCGAAGTGCCTCGGTTCGGATTTGGCCTCATCCAGTAGACCCCCAACACAGGTTAGTGGAACAGATGTGGCTTATAATGACTCTTAACGGAATGAAGTTAGCGATTGGCACGGCATATCGACCTCACTGGATGGACGTAAATCTATTTTTTGATGCAGTGACTGACTCTGTTTGTTCAATTTCTCACTATGACCATTTGATTGTTTTGGGTGATTTTAATATCAACATAGCCAGAAAAAATGACATTGATATTGTAAAACTGAACACTTTTTTATCTTGCTTCGGCTTGTCACAACTAGTCACTGAATTTACACATTTTACTGAAACTAGTAGTACGCTCATTGATTTGGTGTGTTCTGATTTGTGTACTAAGTCTATTACGTTGGACCATGTAGGGTCTCTTTACGGTCATTGTTTGATAGTTTGCGAATTTCATGCTAAACGCGAAAAGCCAATTCCTTATGCAATCAGATATAGACCGTTAAGGGATATTTGTTTTGATAAGTTTGACATCGATCTTAAAAATGTAAAATGGGACTTAATCTCCAATACCTCTAATTTGAATGACATAGTGATTAATTTTAACAAATGTATACTAGATTTATTTGACCTGCACGCACCTACGAAGACACTTATTATTAAATATCGCTCCTATCCATGGATAACTGCGACAATCAAATCAATGATGAGGTTACGGGACAAAGCTATGAAGGATTATCATAAAAATAAAACCTTTTCTAAAAAACAGTACTACAAAATGTTAAAATCTACTGTTAATCAGGCCCTTTTTCATGAAAAATCTGCTTATTTCAAGCAAAACATTAATAACACAATAAACAACCCAAAACTCCTGTGGAAAAATCTTAAAAGTAACGTTTTACCACAGGATTCTAAAGAATTACCTTCACATTTTAATGACCCTAATCTAATTAATAATCATTTTTTGACATTATCAGATACTTCCGAAGTTACCATTTCACAATTGACATTTTTCGAATTTCATAAATTTAGTGACGTGACTTTTACCTTGAAACCAGTATCGATGGAAACAATTTCTAAAATAATAAGTACTTTAAAATCTAATGCTATAGGTAGTGACAATATAAGTTTGAACATGTTGACGATGACATTGTCAAGCTCGTTGGAAATTATAACTGACATTGTAAATAAGTCAATTACATCCTCTGTTTTCCCTGATATCTGGAAACTCGCTATTGTACGCCCTTTGCCAAAATTTGCTAACCCGATAGATCTGAAAGACGTTAGACCAGTTAGTGTATTACCATGTCCGTCCAAGATACTTGAGAAAGCTGTATGTCTACAAGTTACTGAATTTCTCGAATTAAATAATATTCTACCTGAAGTACAGTCGGGTTTTAGGAAAGGACGTAGTACGATTACAGCTTTACTCGACGTCACTGATAATATACTTTGTGCCCAGGATCAAGGGAAGTGTACGCTACTGGTACTGTTAGATTTCTCTAGGGCGTTCGATTTTTTGAATATTGATTTATTATTATCCAAACTTAATTATTATGGTTTTAATTTGGCAACCATAATATGGTTTCAAAGCTACCTCAATAACCGATCGCAATATGTCAACGTGAATCTCAGTGATGGATCTTCATTGGAATCGGACAAGATGGGTGTAAAAAGTGGTGTCCCACAGGGATCTATTTTGGGACCGATTCTTTTTATATTGTATTTAGCGGACATACAGACTCACATTAAACATTGCAACTTCCATATCTACGCTGATGATATACAAGTGTATATATCTTTTGAACCTTCAAACGTTGATGATGCGATTTCAAAATTGAATGAAGATCTCTCTAGGATATCATTGTGGTCTGATAATAATGCGCTTTTACTGAATCCTTCCAAAACAAAATACATGTTTTTTGGCTCAAAGCATCAAATCCACCAATTGAATCCCACTAAGAGCATTAGGCTTAAGAATGAACTGATAGAAAGGGTCTACGAAGCGCGAAATTTGGGTTTGCTTATGGACTGTGATATGAGGTTTGAAAAGCATATTGCCAATGCAGTGAGAAATTGCTTTTACAAATTAAAAATATTGTACAGGGTGAGGCCATTCATTGCAGAAAAATTAAGAATACAGTTAGTAGACTCCTTAATATTGTCAAAGTTAAATTACATGGATACGGTTTTTGGCCCCCGTATATTAGGTAGAACTCAGAGGCTCATACAAAGAGCACAAAATGCCTGTGCCCGTTTTTGCTTCAACATTCCGTTAAGAGCTCATGTAAGCCCGTATCTAAACAGGCACTCCATACTTAAAATGAAGCATCGTCGTAAGCTACATCTAGCCTGTTTACTTTTCGGCGTCGTCAAATATACCAATCCGTCATATTTGTATAACAAGTTATCATGGTTTTCTCGTCTTAAAACGTATGGTCCCCGGCGGCAATGCGCAGCGCAGCTCTCTACTCCCCGACACAGATCTATGGCTTTTAGGGGCAGTTTTAGTTACAACTCTTCTAAATGTTGGAACAATATTCCTCCGCCTATCAGGAATCTAAAAAGTATAGCAACATTTAAATTTAAATTAAAATGTTTTCTGATAGAACATCAGAGAGGTGAAAATACCCTAAAGCATGACACAAGTGCTATCTAAGTGTTTGGTCTCATATTTTCTATTTATTTATTCTCTATTTATGTACATTTATTTTTATTTTAAGTATTAAGGTACTAGTGTAGTTTATATTCTAATTAAGTGTCTGTTCTGTAAAATGTTCTGTAACCAATACTTCTTCATATTATTTATTTTCTTTTTGAACATACATATAGGTAATTATTTATTTTTTGATGTTTTATGTCCTTCTGCATGTATTTTTTCTTTTTCTATGTTTTGTTGTTACTGTACTTGTTTATTTCACGGTGTAAAGGTTGACGGCACCATCTACGCAAAGCGGCCCCAATGGAAGATCAGCGCTGGTCAAATGACTAGCATTATGCTGAATTGGGACCGATTCGTGACAATTTTAAAAAAAAATGTTATTCCTTATATTTATTGTAAGAACTTTTCCTTTTTACGTTGTCACGAATAAATGTTTTTGAATTTGAATTTGAATTTGAATTATTATTGGTTAGAAGAATAGAGCCGCCAATACGGCACATAAAAAGAATATTCATCTGCTACTGTAAAACATAACATTCTACTTCAGAAATACCTCGACTGTACAACAGATTGGCATTATTTTTAGGAAGCGATAGCACTGAGTATCGAGATCGACCTAGTTCTGTGCCCTCGCTCCTTGCAGGTGCTGCGAGCAATTAAGGTGCTAAGTTTGTCTGTAGTGTACTGATTTCAGTAGACAGAATTCAGTTATTGTAACAATACATCATCTAATTTACTTATAGTTACAGTTATATATATTTTGGTTAGAATAAAACTAATTTTCTTAAATTCGATTTATTTATTACCTGACTATAAAATTTTTATTAGAGTGTTTTGCTAAACAGGCGTAAAATCACTTTTATGACCACGTTCACGTTCAAATGTCGAAGTATGGGTACAAAGTATGTGTCCTAAACCCGAACTCTAGCCGCCAAATCTCCTGCAATTACTAAATTTATTATCGTTTTTCTTAACGTCTTTTAGAGATGACTAACACAATAAGAATACCTGGATCAACCTTAGTGTACATTAGCTTTGACTTTCCTTTTTTCTTCTCTTTACTTTTTTGGAAAACCTACATTAACAACCTTGCCCGTACGGTACATCGTATGACATTCGTCCATGTCGTAAATGGTAAAAATGTATAATATAGTTTGACATCGTTCAATTTTATATATAAATGGTATCCCAATAGCTTTTTGTACTTAGATAATTATACTGCATATTTAACTAAACTACTACACTGTGGTCTCCAATATCAACCAATTACAGATTGATTAGAAAAATGACTTCCCTCTGGAGGACCTTTGTTTTTAATTAACTTCTGAGCGATAAAATCAATTTTTTTTAAACCGCCGCCGTTTACTAATAAAAACAAAGCTGGTATGTACCTAAAGAAGTTAAGGAAATTCGATCCTCTTGGAAGAAAATTGGTGTATTGATTTTGTTAAGATTTTTGTACCGTTGTGTATATTGAAATTTTTAAAAGATATGAATAAAATTGTACGCTATATAAAGATTTCAACTAAATATATCAAGCGAATAAAAAATATAAAATTAAAATAATGATTATAGTACTGTTTTCGAAATGTATTGTTTATTCATGGCCCCATTGACCTTCTCAGTTTCACCAGATTAAATTACCCATCAGATAACATGAGTATGAAAAGTATGTTTGAACGCAATATGTGATTATGAGACCCTCTATGATGTTATGTTTGGTTCGCCATCTTTTTCGTATGAGGTCCCAAGTTTGATTCCAAAGGTATCAATAAGCTAACTACTATAAACGCGTTTATATAAATTAATTAAATGGAATATACTTTCTGCTTGATTTTAACCCTACGGTCCCACACTTCAAATAAGCACCTAATGGACTAACTTCAACCAATCACAACATATTAATAGATTTGAATGTTCTTGCAGTGTTTCGCAATCCAAGATTCTACTACGTTTGCAATGATGCGTATTTTCTGATCACACCGCGATATTCAAATTAAGCTGACTGTTATGAGTATTTAGGCTAACAAACAAAACTACGATTTACGTCATTCTCGCCGCGATAGCCGCCCGGTACGGACGTTCCAAGACCACTCCGATTGATCGGTCCCTGCCCCATATTCAGTGGCGCTCAGTTTACTGACGTCACAGTTTAGCGTGTTTGTTCCGTGATATGGTTTTTCTGGGCTTTTTACTCCCTCCAAGCGCTCTCGAAGTGATTTTTCTTTGCGACTAAGTCTCTTAGTTTTCAAAGTGCTGTGTTGTGCTTGTGCTGAGTGCTGTGTGTGCCCAGCGTAAATTATTCTGGTTTTAGTACAAAAGATACCCAACGGTGACAACTAATTTGTACTGATCCAGTTCTTTTATTTTATATATTATTTCCTTTCTATTATTTTATTTATACTCTTCTATTTTCATATTTATCTTTATCATATTTGTGTCTTTTCGAGTACATTTGCACTTTTTGTGGTTAAAGGTTGACCCTAACGCGGTCAATTCTTTACCTGCGTACCGTTTTTAGGATTCTTAGTAGCGCCCTTCGGGGAAATACAGTTAATTTCACGTTATTTTCCCCAGCCCCCCTACCGCTGGTAGGGAGGTTAGCCGCTAGGGTTGCTATATTTCCTAGGAAATCTAGGCATCCTTTATATATCTAAATAATTAGTCCCAACCCCTCCGTTATGGATTCCTCCATTAGAAGTTTTGCGTAGTCCTTCGCCGAGGCGCTCGCCAGCGCCTTCGGTGTCCCTTTGAACAACGACGTTCTGACCCCGGGCCTTCAGGCCCCAACCCTGGACCCTCAGGCCACCAATGCCATGACCCCTGAGGTTTTTAGCTCTCCTGCGTCTCCCGTGCCCTCAGACATGGACTGTGTGTCGGTCACGTCCTCGCGCACATTACGCAGGAAAAGTACCGCTCCCGGGAACGATTCAGACTCCGCGTCCGAAGCTTCGTCGGTGCCGCTATTTAAACCGGCTCTCCTGAGCTCCATTTCAATAAGTCGCTAAACGCTCTAAGAAACGTTCTAAGAAAGCCGCGGTGTCTTCAATACCCGAACGCTTCCCGGTGTCTTCAACACCTGCCCCACGCCGTTAATATCACTCTAAGTGACCGCGTCCCCGTCGGTTCCGTCAAAACCAGCAACGCGCTGCGCTCCCGTCACGGGTAAGGCTCAGCTCCCTCCTCCTGTATTCCTCGGTGAAAAGGTTTCTAACTTCTGCAAAGAGCACAAAATCAACTATGTCAAGGCGTCTAACGCAGGCCCAACTATAAAAATTCAGGTCGCGACCATCGACGACTTCCGCAGGTTCACTAGACTTCTGTCAGTCAAACATATCACGTACCACACCTACGCCCTCCCGGAGGTGCGTAAGATCCACGCAGTACTACGGGGCGTCCCGTTCGGGCTCATGAACGACGAAATACTCGAGGACCTTAAGTCCGGGGGCTTCCCGGCTGAAGCCGTATATAAAATGCACTCTAACCACGGCAGAAATTTCCCGCTCGCGCTAGTCAACCTTTTGAATACTCCCAAATCAAGGGCGATCTTCAGAGAGGCTCGCACAATATGCGGCCTCTCGAATAACTCCATCGAGCCTCCTAACCGTCGCGGTCACCCAGGGCAATGCCACCGTTGCCAGCTTTACGGCCACGTAGCGGCTAATTGCTCAGTTCCCCCAGTTCGATTCCAGTCTCGATTCCACTTGGCCAGTCCAGCCACACAGCTAACTACAGGGGTTGTCTGCGTGCTCCGCGCTCCTACGCTAAGAGAGCCACGCCTAAACCGGCGCCACCGCTCACTCCCGCCAACTTCCCGCCGCTGCGCAACCGGGGTCCCCCAGGAGCAAAGCCCGACCAGCCGAAGCCGTCTCCAGGGCCCCTCCACCTTCCCGTCGTATCCCAGCTCCCATTCTATAAATAGTTTAATTTCTTTAGTTCATATAATGATTAGATCTTTAAATACCGCGTCCGGTCGTATCAAACCCAAGGGCTTATTCCTAGTTTCATTTAATTTATGGCTACAAGCCTTAATTCTAACTTTCCTAAGATCGACTTGTTTCTTGAGATAAATTAGCCAGATTTCTCCTCCAAAAGACGTGGCTCACTCCATCTCGCTCCAGAGGATTCGCTATTCCTAAATACGCGTTCACTCGTTAAACGATAAACCCAACTCCGACGGTCATCCCAGTACAGCTATTTACTATAAAAGAGGTTTCTATTGCTCTCCTCTCCCTACCTCTCCTCGCCTCAACAGGGAGGCCATTATGTGTAGGTTGGGTATGACAGGTCATCAGGCCGTCAATATAGCTTCAATCTACATACCTAGTGGCACCAAACCTATCCATATTGACTTTGAGGCCATTCTCGCCCTCGGCCATCAGTTGTTCATTCATGTTCGGGGATTTCAACTCAAAACATAATGACTGGACGTGCCTATCGACGAACACCAGTGGTGTCGCGCTCCTTAACATCACGGAGTCACTCGACTTAGACGTTATTTCTCCCGTCACTCCCACTCATTATCCCGTCAACCCGAACGACTCTCCTGACATCCTCGATTTTGCGATAGTAAAGCATACCAACTTCGATCTCAGGTCTATCGAACCACTCGATGACCTAGGCTCTGATCATTGCCCCGTCTCCCTCGTACTAGGACCGCCAAACGACAACGTTACGTCTCCTAAGACCTTTACCAACTAGAAAGGCTTTAAAAATACGTTAGAGTCAGCCTTAGAGGCCCCGAACTCTCCGATCGCGATCTCGCCCGACTCTCTAGATAGCCCGGACAAAATAGACTCGTTAGTCGATTCCCTCCCTGTTGCTATCAATTCAGCCATCAGTGATAACGAAAGGTATAGATTAGCTGCGAATCAGCCTTGCCTTGTCTTGCTTCGCGGATCTCCGAGACGCTCAGATGAACGATCTCATGGAGAATATCTCCCCGTCCCACCAAGTGTATTATAGAATAGCACAAGCCTTACGCGTGGACACTGCCTCTCACGTTTCTCCTCTAACTCGTCTCGATGGTGCTACCACCTTCGAAGACGAAGAGAAAGTCGAATGCTTCGCTGACAGCATTACCTCACAATGCTCGCCCAGCACTCAACCCGCAGATCCATCCCACATCCAGGCAGTGGAAGACAAAGACCTCCCCAGGGACTCTCTCCCCATCACCGCCGACCCCATCACAGTGTCTAATGATGAAATCTCGCTTCTAATTAGAAGTCAAAAGTCCAAAAAGGCTCCGGGTGCGGTAGGAATTTCCAACCATGCACTTAAGCACCTGCCTCAACAGGTGCTTACCTTGTTGACCTTTCCAAAGGCTTGGAAAGAAGCGACAGTCATAGGCATTCCCAAGCCTGGAAAACCTCTAAATATCCTGGCTAATCACAGACCCATCAGCCTCCTCAAGGCCAAGGCTAAATTTCTCGAGAGAGTCATACTCTCTTGAATGTGGAACCATCTGTTTCCAACGGATGGCGATCCCCTCATCATTCCCCATCAGTGCGGCTTTAACGCTAAGCATTCTTGCCCTCAGCAACACGTACATCGTATCGTCGAGTACATACTCGACGGCTTCTATCCACGGCGTAATAAAACGGTCGCAGTTTTCTTTGACCTAGCCAAAGCTTTCGATATAGTCTGGCACAGCGCCCTCGTTTATTAACTCTATAAAATAGGCTTACCGGATCGCCTAGTCAGGATAATAATCATAAAGGCACGCTTTCCGCACCTCGTCCCATAAAGGCTGGTGTCCCTCAAGGCTCAGTCCTCGCCCCTTTGATGAACTCCGTGTAACTAACGACATTCCCATCCCGCTGAAAGGCGTCGAACTCACCCTCTTTGCCGACGACACCGCCCTTTAAACCAAAGGCCCCTGTGTCCCGCACGTCATCACCAGTTTCCAAAAGGCCGTTAACGCCCCTCGGTGTATGGTTTCAAAAATGGCGTATCGATGTGAACCCAGACAAAAGTTCTGCGGTTTACTTCGACTTCAAACGCCGTCGCATTGCTGACAATCTCCACATTTGAATGTTAGGTATTCCCATCTCCTGGAAGCACAGTGCCGTATACTTACGCGTCACCCTAGACCCGAAGCTTTTTTTCAAGCCACACGTCGATAGAGTAACGAAACTCGGCCGTCTCTACATAGGCCGACTAAATAGTATGCTGGGTAGACATAGTAAAATGTCCTTTCGTAACAAACGAACGCTCTTTAAGACCTGCGTTAGACCCGTCATGATTTATGCCTCGCCAATCTTTGCCCACGCCAAACCCTCCCTCCTGCACAAACTGCAGGTGGTTCAAAATCTCTTCTGCCGCAGGGCCACAAACGCACCTTGGTACGTGCGTAACGCAAACCTGCACAGAGATCTTGAACTACCTACAAAACACTCTTGGAAGCGTTCTCCAAACGCTCCGAAACCCACCCTAATCCCTTAGTCGAGATTCAGTCTCGTATACTACCCCTGTCCTTGATTCGAAGTTCAAAGTCGCTAGGCCTAGGAATGCGCAAATGTACGATCTCAAAGCCCTTCTGGCTTCGAATTTTAATTCGAATTAGTTTTATTTCTCTTTGCAATTTTGAGCAATTTCTATGCAATTGCTATGAATTCACCTTCTGTGCTTTGAGCACCTTCAGTGCTATGTAAATCCCAGCTATTTTCTCCAATTGGCCGTCGCTTCAGATGAAGGCTTTGATGCATTCGTGTATTTATTTCATGTACTATATATCGCAGAACACTGGTTCAGACAGTGTCAAATTATGTCTTCATATAAGAATCATGTAATTGCTAGTTCATTCAACAGAGAACAAACAACTTGCGGTGGCTCAATGATCATCACTCATAAGAGCCTTGCATTCAAAGGACGCACTGATATTGTAAGTCTGTCTGTTGAGCGATCAGTTGAAATAGCCCGTATTGAGATAGGGAATATTATTATAATAAGTGTATACAGACCCACATCGTCACCATTTGAAGTATTTGAGAGCACTATGGATGAGGTATTACATAGAGTAAATAACAAAAACAAAGAAATAATTATTTGTGGCGATTTTAATATTGATTTATTAGTAGAGACGTCACAAAGTAAACGATTCTTGAATCTTTTTAATTGTTACAACCTAAAAAATCTCTTCTTAGAGCCTACGCAAATCACAGAAACCTCAGCCACATGCCTTGATAACATTTTTATAAATTTAATGCCATGTACAAAGTCAGTAACTAATAAACTACAATCAGATCATAGTGGGCAGTTGGCCACTTTTGATATTGGGCTAAAAAAGACTCTAAAAAGAGAGATTACTTTTATACCCATGAATGAGAGACGGCTTGAAACATTTAGGAAAAATGTATTTGAAAAAACATTTAAAGTAGATTACTGTGGAGATCTTATTACTCAATATAACTCTATTCATAATATAATTAGAAATGAATGTGACTCTGTTTTTAAAAAAAAGAAAATATGTATAAATAATAATTTATTTAGGTTTAGTGACTGGGCAACAGTGGGAATATGCACAAGTAGAAATAGATTATATGGATTGTACAGTGAAAGAACTTATAATCATGATAAGACATTTTATGAATATAATAAAAAGTATTCAAAATTATTTAAACGAGTTTGCAGTGTAGCTAAATCTAATTACATTAATAATAAAATTAAATATAGTACTAACATTTAAAAAACTGCATGGAATATAATTAATCAGAAAACTGGGAAAGCAAAAGAACCACACACCAAATATAATTTAAAAATTAATGATAAAGTGTTGTCAACTAATAAAGAAGTTGCTGAAGCATTTGAAAATTTTTTTACTGCCATCCCTGTGTCAACTACTTCGAGTATTAATTCATGTTCCACTCTTGCTACAGTCACTGCTAATGGAAATCGTAAATTCATGCGATATTGATTTCATCTTTAAACATGTTACTGTTCCACAAGTTTTAAATGCATTTAAAAGCATTAAAGTAAAAAATACTGCCGATTTAGATGGAATTTCTGTTAAAATTATTGAATCTGTCATTGATGGTATAGCCCCGTACTTAGCCAGTATATTTAATGACTGTGTTGATAATGGTGTTTTTCCTGATTTAATGAAATTGAGTAAGGTCATTCCAATATTCAAAGCAGGTAGTATGTCTGACCCTAATAATTTTAGATCTATATTTATACTACCAACGCTCAGTAAGATTTTGAAAAATTAATTTTAAATCAATTACTTTCTCATTTTTACGGTAATAGTTTAATTTTAAGCAATTTGGTTTCACGCGGGGTCGCTCAACAACCGATGCCGGTGTTGAGCTCATAAAACACGTATTCAGCGCCTGGGAGGAGTCGTGTGATGCTATTGGTGTCTTTTGTGACTTGTCCAAGGCGTTCCACTGTGTGGATCATACTACTCTACTCATGAAATTGCACCATTACGGCATAAAAAACCGAGCGCTTGCCTTGATTAAATCATATATTTAAATAAATAATAAATAAATAAATATTTCTAACAATCACACCACATTATCTAGCCCAAGTTAAGTATCATTAAGAACTTGTGTTATGGATACTAGATAACGGATAAATAAACTTAAGAAATATATTAACACACTTAGATATTTTTTTTTGTATATAAATATTAGAAATAAACTTATATAATAGTAAATACACATCCATGACTAGAAAGCAAATATAATAATATATCTGCCCCTACCAGGATTCGAACCTGGGACCTCTGGCATGGAAGGCAAGGCTACTTACCTCCACACAAAACAGGTTCTAATAGAAAACAGAAAGTTGCAATAAATGGAGAAAAATCATCAGGATCGGCAGTGACAATGGGTGTGCCCCAGGGCTCAGTACTTGGTCCTTTCCTATTTATAGTTTATATCAATGATATGCCATCGGTCGTTAAGAATCAATGCGAGGTCATATTGTTTGCTGACGATACTTCCTTCTTGTTTAAAATCAAAAGACAAGAAACTGACTATCGAGCAGTGAACAAATGCATCTCCAACACAGAGCAGTGCTTCTCAGCTAATAATTTGCTCCTCAATGAAAAAAAAACGAAATGTGTTAAGTTTACATTGCCAAATGTCAAACAGGTAAACACAAACATTGTAGTTAAGAGCCAGGAACTGACTCCTGTAAACTCAACTGTATTTCTGGGCATAACCTTAGACGCCAAACTCCAGTGGGGACCGCATGTTGATGGTTTAGCGAAAAGGCTTGGCTCTGCCGCATATGCTGTTCAAAAAATGAGACAATTTTCAAATGAAACAACTGCTCGATTAGTCTATTTTGGTTACTTCCACAGCCTCATGATATATGGTATTCTGTTGTGGGGGAGTGCTGCCGACATCGATACCATATTTATTCTGCAGAAAAGGGCTGTTCGCGCAATCTATCAGCTCGGTCCAAGGGTGTCACTTAGAAGTAAATTTAAGGAAATAAATAATCTTACCTTTCATTCACAATATATTTTAGAAAATTTAATGTATGTTAAAAAGAACATAACCTTGTTCAAAAGAAAAAAAGATCTGCACAATGTTAACAGAAGAGGAAGAAATATGCTGGCAGCTCATAATAGTTGGCTTCATAAAGTCACTAACTCATTCATGGGTCAATGTATACGCTTTCTGTCTTCCTATTGACAAATTCAAAGAAACTATAAAGGAGAAGTTGTGTGCTAGAGCATATTATAAACTATCCGATTATTTGGATAATAAAAGCCCTTGGGTATAATCCCATCATTACAGGATTGTACTAGTATTTGTAACAAAGCATGTGTAATGTGTCTGTATGTTCGATGAGTTCTTCGTCCCGATGAATATCTAAAGCGTCATTGTCACTTAAGTACGTCTTCTTATGTAGCGTCGGGTGACGGGTCGCTCACTTCCCTCTTATATGGTTGAGGAGGGCGATGGCTGGATCCCGCGTTAACTCGTGAACGGGTGCCGTTTGAGAGTGTTCGTCGTTTGGATACTTGGGGGGAGGGAGACTTGCCGAGCTAACAGATGCAGAAAAGAATAATTTTGTATAGACATAAAGAGACTCTGTAAATTTATTTTGAAAAAATATACCCGTGAAGTTTCTTGCCAGTTCTTCTTCACGAAGGTTTTTTCGAACTGGTAGAATCATGTTTTATTTGACGTAAACAAGAACAAGTAATCGTCCATGTTGAGAAATAAATATTTCATTTCATTTAGTTCCTTTCATTTCATTTCATGCAAAAGATTACTAGAGTAACTCAGGGTGCTTTTCAGTGGGTAGTGGCTCTGGTAGGCTCGGAGCGAGTCCCACATTACCTCGATCGCGCGCGCGGGGTATGCGTAATAGCATTTTTTAGATCCTCCTGCCCTCCCCTTGGAGGGGAACAAAAAAACTACGAATTAAATAGTATTACATGTGAAGTATATGCATTAGTATATTATAATATACATTATGTATAATATACAATATATATTAATATACATTATAAGTGTATTGCATAAAGATAAGTGAATCTATAAACAGATAAACTTAGACCAAGTCCACAACAGAGTTTATAAATTAAACAAAACCACCTAAGAACCAAAAATATCTTTGCTCATCCACGATATATGTGAAGCTTATGTATTATTAAATAATTTGTCTAGTATTTAATTTAATTATTATATGTCATATTAACAGTATAAGTTAAAGTAAAATAAATGAATTGTAGAAAAAAATGGCATGTAAATTATAAAAATACCATTATTTCCGCTGTTCATGTTCTCTACAACAGATTTCGAGATATTTCTTCCACAGCTGAGCAGTTTCACCATTAGCATCAATCCAATTTGCGAAACGAATAAATCGTATTTTTTATCCTCGCCTCACACACAGGCTATCGCGCTACTAAGATAAATTCGTCAAAAAGCCGTATTGAATAAATCTGGGGATATCGTTGAGGGTACATACAGCATGAGTTGGTTTGTTTAAAATAGTTTGGAAATGTTAGGGTGTTGTATTACTATCTAAACTTAATTAGTTTTTACTATGAACTCATCTCAATTTTACTTATATATTTGTGTTAGTTATTAGCATATTTATTTGTTTTTAAAGTAGAGATCTATTCACACAGGATGTATCTTAACGTAGGTTTTAAATGTCGTTCCTAAAAACTAAACCAAATTACCAGTCCTTTTAGAACTCTATAGAAGCAAACTTTTTTATGTCACAATTTTTCATAGTTATTCCAAAGTTGAACTTAAATTCATACCCTTTTTCAGCAAAATGTCGTGTGGCAAATATAATTCCGGCAGTTGTAGGTATGTAAATAAAGTATAAAGACGTCAAAATAACAAATTAAAAAACAATTACGATGTGTTTTTCTTTGAAATCAGGTTTTGGCAATGTACATTTTTTATATACAATTTTAATATATCACACATGGTCTGAAGCCATTCTAACATTCCCAACACTAAGTTAATGAGAACCCCGATGCATAATTACCTGAGCAAAACATGTTTCCATTTAATTAAAATTACTTCTCAGTTGAGGTTAAAATACTTATTATTGAATTGAAGTTGTTTGTACAGCTTAATGGAAAAGCTACAGAAATATTTTAAATCTGGCTCTATAGCCATAATTTTTTTTTTTTTTTGTTCCCCTCCGCGGGAAGGGCAGGAGGATAAAAATGCCCTGACGCATACTCTGGCGCGATTCCAAAGTTATGTGGGACTCGTCCCGACGCCTACCAGGACCATACCCACTAAAAACCCCCTGTCGGCTCGTGCATTTTTGCCACTCAGCCTTCATCGGAGCGACGGCCAATTGGAGAAAGAGGCCGCGCTAGCGGGGCCCAGAAGGGGTCACCCGCTGGGATTACATAGCACTGAAGGTGCTCAAAAATTAAAAGTAAAATAAAAACATTAAAAATGAAAAGTAAATAATGAAAACATTAAAAATTGAAAAATTAAATATGCATTAATTCGGATTTACGTTAGAATTAGAATTTACGTTAGAATTAGAATTTGCGGCCAGAAGGGCCTCGAGACCGCGTGACAGTCTGGTGGATGAGTACGTTTGCGCATTTCTAGGCCTAGCGACTTTGAACTTCGAGTCTAACACAGGAGCAGCATATGAGACAGAATCACGAACTAGAGGATTGGGATGGGTTTCGGAGCGTTTGAAGAACGCTTCAGAGAGTGTTTTGAGATATTGTTGTACTGTAGGCAGTTCAAGATCTCTATGCAAGTCCGCGTTACGCACGTACCACGGTGCGCCTGTGGCCCGGCGGCAAAAGAGGTTTTGAACTACCTGCAGTTTGTGCAGGAGGGAGGGTTTGGCGTGGGCAAAGATTGGCGAGGCATACGTCATGACGGGTCTAACGCAGACCTTGTAAAGTGTACGTTTGTTTCTGAAGGACATTTTACTTTTTCTACCTAACATGCTATTTAGGCGGACTAAATAGTGACGAGCGAGTTTCGAAACTCTTTCAACGTGTGGCTTGAAAGAAAGCGTCGGATCTAATGTGACGCCTAAGTATTTAGTACTGCGCTTCCAGGGGATGGGAATGCCTAACATTCGAACGTGGGGGTCGCCATCGGGACGACGGCGTTTGTGGTCGAAGCGCATCGCAGAACTCTTTTCAGGGTTCACATCGATGCGCCATTCTTGAAACCATGCACCAAGGGCGTTTACGGCCTTTTGGAGTCTGGTTACAAGGCGCCGAACACCATGGCCTTTGGTATAGAGTGCGGTGTCGTCAGCGAAGAGGGCGAGTTCGACGCCTTTCGGCGGGATGGGAATGTCGTTGGTGTACACGGTGTACAGCAGAGGGGCGAGGACTGAGCCTTGAGGGACTCCAGCCTTTATGGGACGAGGTGCAGAAAGCGTGCCTTCGTGTTTAAATCGAAACGTACGGTCTTTGAGAAACGACGCTATTAACCTGACTAGGCGATCCGGTAAGCCTATCTTGTAGAGTTTATAAACGAGACCGCTGTGCCAGACTTTATCGAAAGCCTTGGCTACGTCAAAGAAAACCGCGACTGTTTTATAACGACGCGGATAGAAACCGTCAAGTATATACTCGACGATTCGGTGGACTTGCTGAGGGCAGGAGTGTTTAGCGCGAAAGCCGAACTGATGGGGAATAATGAGAGGATCGCCATCCGTTGGAAACAGATGGTTCCGCATTCGAGAGAGTATGACTCTCTCGAGAAGTTTAGACATTGCCTTGAGGAGGCTGATGGGTCTGTGATTAGCCGGGACGTTCAGAGGTTTGCCCGGCTTGGGAATGCCTATGACTGTCGCTTCTTTCCAAGCTTTTGGAAAGTAGCTATGGTCGAAGCAGGCATTGAAAATGATAGCTAACAAGGTAAGCATCTGTTGAGGTAGGTGCTTAAGTGCGTGGTTGGAAATTCCATCCGCACCCGGAGCCTTTTTGGACTTTTGATTTCTAATGAGAAGCAAGATTTCGTCATTAGAGACTGTGACAGGGTCGGCGGTGATGGGGAGAGAGTCTCTGCGAAGGACTTCGTCCTCCACCGCTTTGATGTGAGTGGGATTCGCGGGTTGCGTGCTGGGCGAGCATTGTGCGGCAATGCTGTCGGCGAAGCATTCGGCTTTCTCTTCGACTTCGAAGGCAGTAGTGCCATCGGGACGAGTGAGAGGAGGAACGTGAGAGACGGTGTCTACGCGTAAGGCTCGGGCCATGCTATAGTACGCTTGGTGGGACGGAGAGATATTCGCCATGAGATCGTTCATCTGAGCGTCTCGGAGTTCCGCGAGGCAAGACCTAACTTTACGTTGAAGCTGATTCGCAGCTGTTCTATAGGCGAGCGTGGGATATTTCTTGGCTCTCCGGAGAGCCGCGTTTTTAGCTTTAATAAGATTGCTAACGGCTAAGGGAAGCGTGGGTTTGCCTTGCTTAGCAACCTTTTCGTTGTCACTGATGGCTGAGTTGATAGCATCAGTGAGAGAATTTACTAATGAATCGATTTTATCCGGGCTATCTAATTGCTCGGGAGAGATCGCGAGTGGAGAGTTCGGAGCCTCTAAGGCTGAAACTAACGTATTTTTAAAACCTTTCCAATTGGTAAAGGTCTTAGGAGATGAGACGTTATCGTTCGGCGGTCCTAGCACGAGGGAAACGGGGCGATGGTCGGAGCCTAGGTCATCGAGCGGTTCGATAGACCTTAGGTCAAGATTGATACGCTTGATAATTGCAAAGTCGAGGATGTCAGGAGAGTAGGACGGGTTGTTGGGATAGTGAGTGGGAGTGACGGGGGATATGACATCTAGGTCAAGGGAGTTAGTGATGTCGAGGAGAGCGATACCGCTGGTGTTAGTCGATAGGCACGTCCAGTCAGTATGTTTGGAGTTAAAGTCTCCGAACATAATGACTGAATGGCCGAGGGCGAGAATGGCCTCAAAGTCGCTGCGGATTGGTCTGGTACCACTAGGTATGTAGATTGAAGCTATGATGATGGTCGGATGACCAGTCATAGCCAATCTACACACAATGGCTTCCATGTTGAGGAGAGGAGGGGTAGGGAGAGGACAGCAGTGGAAGCCTCTTTTGTAATATATAGCGGTGCCGCCGAAACCGTCAGAGTTGGGCCTATCATTACGAATAAACGCGTACTTAGGTATAGCGAATCCCCTGGAGCGGTTTGGAGTAAGCCATGTCTCCTGGAGAAGGAATAAGTCAGGTTCTTTGTTCTGAAGGAACAGTTTAATCTCGGGAAGGTTGGTATTAAGGCTACGAGCGTTAAAAGATACTAGGGATAAGCCCTTGGGTTTAATACGACTGGACGCGGGATTCGCGGGTCTAGACATTATAATTTATTATTTACGAATTTATAAATTATAAAAGAATTTACAACGAACTTAGGAGCGAGTGATGCTCGGCTAAAGCAAATAAACGCTCTTGAGGAGAGCGGGCGGCTCGCAATTTGCGTGCGAGCACGGAAATTTCGTTAATATCGACGTTTTGAATAACGTCGAATACGGTCTTCATGTCCTCAGCCAACGACGACTGAGGAGCGGAAGACGGAGAAGGACGCGACCCTACGGGAGCTACGGGAGCTGGGATAGGTCGGGAAGGTGCAGGCGGAACGGCCGGACGCTGCCTCCAAGACAGAGCCGGAGTAGGTGTCGGCTGAACGGGCTTTGCTTCCGGGGGACCCCGGTTGCGCAGCGGCGGGAAGTTGGCAGGAGTGAGCGGCGGCGCCGGTTTAGGCGCGACCCTCTTGGTGGTGGAGCGCGGAGCGCGCGGGCAACCCCTGTAGTTAGCTGTGTGGCCGGACTGGCCGCACAGCACACAGGCAGGGGGGGAAGTGGATTCGGGAGTGCGAGTGCACTCCTTAGTGAAGTGAGGATCCAGGCACTTTACGCACCTGGGGGGAGCTGAACAGTTAGCCGCTGCGTGGCCATAGAGCTGGCAGCGGTGGCACTGCCCAGGGTGACCACGGGGGTTGGGACGCTCGACGGAGATATTTGAGAGTCCGCAAATTGTGCGAGCCTCTCTAAAGATCTCCCTCGAGTTGGGAGTATTCGACAGGATTACCAACGCTAAGGGAAAACGCCTACCGCGGTTGGAGTGCATCTTGTGCACTGCTGTGACCGGGAAACCCTGAGACTTAAGGTCATCGAGGATGTCTTCGTTGCTGAGTTCGAACGGGACGCCCCGTAGTACTGCGCGGATCTTACGCTCCTCCGGGAGGGCGTAGGTGTGATACGCGATTTGGTTTAATCCGAGTAACCTGGTAAACGAGCGGAAGTCGTCGACGGTCGCTATTTGAATCTTGATTGTATCGCCAGCGTTGGCGGCTTTTAAATAATTAATTTTGTGCACTTTGCACAAGTTTGAAACCGCGGTCCAGCGCGCTTTTTCACGCAGGAAGACGGGCGGAGGGAGCTGAGGCTTCGGGGGGACGGGAGCGCAGCGCGTCGCTGGCTTCGATGTGACCGACGGAGACGCGGTTACTACGAGCGATTTTAACGGCGCGGGGGCTGGTGTTGAAGACACCGGGGAGGGCTCGGGTATTGAAGATACCGAAGCTTTCTTAGAGCGCTTCTTGGAGCGCTTGGCGACGAGTTGAAACGCGGGCTCAGGAGAGCCGGTTAAGGTGACGGCATCTGACGACGTATCAGACGCGGGTTCGGAGTCGCTCCCGGGAGCGGTACGCTTACGACGCGACGCGTGAGAGGATGCGACCGATTCGCAGTCCATCTCGGACGAGGCGGGAGACGCGGGAGAGCTTAAGACCTGAGGGGTCTCGACGTTGGAGGCCTGAGGGGCCGGGGTTGAGGCCTGAGGGGCCGGGGACGCGATAGATGCCTGTAAGGCCTGCGTTAGTATGTCATCGGGTATGCTGACGCCGGACGCGGCGAGCACCTGGGCGAATGACCTAAGAGCGTTAACGAGGTCCATTGGAGGGCTTGGGATAATATGAAATATATAAATATATAATGTATGCCTAGTTTCCCTAGCAAACCTAGCGCCTATTTATATAACAAATGCCTAGAATTCCTAAATAAAAATTTAGCGAACCCTAGCGGCAAACCTCCCTACCAGCGGTAGGGGGGCTGGGGAGAATAAATTAAAACTAACAATAGTACGCCGAAGGCCGCTACCTAGAAACCTAAAAAAGGGTGCGCAGGTAAAGAGTTGACCGCGTTAGGGTCAACCTTTACCGACAGAAAGGACAAATACACACGAAAACACACAAATATGATAGAAATAAATATGAAAATAGGAGAAAAATAAATAAAATAGAGAAGAGAAATAAATAAAAATAAAAAGGACTGGTTCAGTACAAATTCGTTGTCACCGTTAAGTATCCTTTGCACTGAAACCAGACTACTTACGCCGGGCACAACACTGCACTCAGCACAAGCACAACACAACTTAGCACAGCACTTTGAAGACTAAGAGGCTTAGTCGCAAAGAAAAATCGCACTTCGAAAGCACTCAGACGGAGTAGAAAGACTTAGGAAACCGTAGCACGGAGCCAACACGCTAGACTGTGACGTCAGTAAACTGAGCGCCGCGGAATGGCGGGAAGGGACCGATCAACGGAGAGCTGGGTCTTGCACGTCCGCACTGGGCGGCGATCGGAGCGAGAATGTTGAAGCCATAAGCATGTGTAATCACTTTTAATGTAAGCTCGTGGCGCGTGATGCATATGAGGTCTCCAAGAGTCTCACTCTCTCTCTCTCTCTCTTTCTCGTCTCTCACGCTCTCATTTACTCCGAGCAAAAATCATGAATTTTAATATTAGATTAAGAGAGCATGATTTTAGTGGAGTATTTTGCGAATTCTTCCTCACGGACGAACCTTTTGAATTAGTGGTAGTGTTCATTCTAAACTGGGATCACAAAAGCTTACGAGCTTTTAAGAAAGCAGATAATGTAGTTCAGAACTGTGCGAATTAATGTGAATACAAGTAGGAAATGATTTGAAGAAAGAAAACAACTTTATAATGGTAATGGTAAAACGAATGAAGTGAAATAGTATATTTGTAAATCATTATTATATAAAATGTCTTCAATCTCCCCTTTGGCTTTTACAATTTGTTCAACAGGCTTTAACTTAGAATGTACCCGTTTTTTTATCATCCCCTGATACTTCTTGGTCTATAGGCCATATTATGTGAATCATTACCAATATTTAAACTTTTTAGATTACTTAAGAAATACATTTGAGTTGAACTTTTACTCACCCAATGAAATTTTTTTTATTAAAACTATGTTTTGAGTCTAACTAACTGACAACTAAGCTTCATGCAATCTCTGTTCGGGTACGCAATAACAATCTGCGCACTCACAGACGCCGCTTATCATCTAGTGCCCAACCGTCAATTTCTGACTTTAATTATAAAGAATTTTGACCCAAGTGATAACATTGTATACTAGGAAGGCTGTATTCAAGAGACTGTAAGTAATTTATATATCGTGATCACTAACTCGTGTCAGAATAATCCAGATTAAGATAATCTCGAAGTATCAGCAACGGAACGTCGAATATTTCCACATCAAGGAACTTTTCACGCAAACCGTATGAAACATACGAGTATATACAAATAAATTGGTATGAATAATTTCAATTCGCTGTAGATATTTGGTCGCGAAGAAGCCTGCTGTATCTCTATCTAAATTATAATGAAAATCAAGAGTTTGGGCGTAAATCCGCTGATGACAACACATTGCTTTATGTTCGTTAATACTTTCTGAGGTAAAGTAAAGGCAATAGATTCGAACGTTCTCATTAATTACTATCCTGCTTAACATATTATAGCATGTAGGCACATTGCTTCAATTCCAAATGCTTAAGTTCCAAATATTAATCTTCCTTAAGATAAGGATAAAGATAATACTCGGTCGTGCGACTTGCAATACTTGTTTGTAATTTTTTTTCCTCCCTAAAGCGGAAACAAAATAAAATGCATGACTAATTGCGTATCAAAGTGCGATTAAAATGTAACATTAAAATTAGTTTCTATTTCACTGCCAAGTTAACCTTAATAGGATTTACATCGTTTTATTTTATAGAGATTTCAAGACATAAGATAGGTATTATTCCAGACCACATGAATTAATATTCAATAATTAAAATTAAATGGGAAAAAATAAGAGAAACTGAATAATTCGCGTGGCAGCCGCTGTAATCCAGAGGAAATTGAACTTCCGACCGCGAGCTCCCACCGACGCCGATTTACTGACGTTGGTGGTTTTACTGCTGAGCTTTATAAAAATGAAATTCGAATTACAAAGACAGGTAAAATGATGGATAAATTAAATGATTGATTAAGTTTAAGTTAAATGTTTGGAGAAATCAGTTGAATTAAGAAACCTTTTTTTATTTGTTATACGCGACAAACCAGCATGCTATCCACGTTTTTAGTATTATTTGTGCCCATGGACATAATTAGCCATAGGAGTTTTGGACAATAAATAGTTAGAATTGCCTTTGTTTTTGAAGTTTCACTGGCTATTCCTTCACAGTGATCGGAACACAACCATATAAACGTGGCGGTTCAAAAATAAAACACTGTAGTACTGGACCTGACGAGCTCTTAACAAAAAACATTAATCTACCAGTGCATAGATATACTTCAGCCTTAAATCAGTGACGTTATTCACTCTAAGAACAAAAAGTCACGTACAGACAAATAGCAACTCACTTAAAGTTACTACCAACTTTATTTTTACGATAAACAGCCTCAGAACTTGATGGATGACATTCTTTGACATTCTAAACCCTTAACATATTCCTATGACTTTTCGTGGCCAAACTGACACATCTCTTCATAGAGGGACGAGGGTTTGACTTGGCTTAGGATATCGACTGCCACGAGATTTTATAAGAAATTCTTTGATGTTGTATAACCAATATTCTTGGGTATTTTGGATATTTCAATATGTTGCTTAGTTGACAAGTTGTTGAAAAAACGTTATTGGAGTTTAATGAGAGTATAATATTGTTCTTTATTGATATTGCTATTGTTCTGCTAACAATTTATTCGAATCATTTTGACACTTGACAAGACTATCACTAGAAATTATATCAAATTACAAAATTATTCTAATGATAAAAGTTATCTGAGCTTTGAAAAATCAGCCCTAAAACTGACAATAAAAGGTTTTACTAAAAATACGTTAAACATGCTAATTTAAAAGTTTGTTCAATAGAGATGGTTCTAAAATGTTTATTATAAAGTTCGTAGATATCTTACGATTAAAGTATAATTTACTACCAAAGGATACTCTGAAATGTAAACTTCCATACAAAACAATGCACTAAGAATTTATTTAAATATTTCTAACTCTTTCAACAAGTCATTGATATTCTGTTTTTATGGCATGCAAATGAACTAAGATATACATAAAATTTTTTGTCAACTGTACATTGAAATTCTGATTTAACAAAACTGAAGGTGCTGTAAAATATTTATTTTTTTATTCACGTTCTTTATAACAAAGTTTCACTGTAGGTATCTATAACCAAAAACAAAAATCACGATCTTAGCAAAAGTTCCACTATAATTCTACTTCTCAAAAGCATTATCAGGCAAGTTACTAGGCATATTCTCATCAGACTCTGGTCTCTGGCACGCGAGCGCGCCGCAGCGGTTCGCGCAACACTTGAGCGCGCGGGGGCAGTCTGCGTCGGCCGTGCACGTGTGGGTGCACACCCAGGCGCCGGTTGGGTATTGGGGGCAGCGGCCTTTCTTTACTGGAAAAAGGATGAGGGTGTATTTTGTGTGAAATGTGTGGCTTTAAAGTAAATAAAACTTGTGTTATGTGGTTGTGCATAAGATTTGAAAATTGAAAACGAATATCTCTTATAACACAAAGTATTGTCGCTTCTACTTGAAATGGAAAGGCTCTTATAATTCAACCTTGAAGTAGATTTTGAAACAATATTGAGGAGATTTTTAAGGGTCATCCGAGACAGATTTTTCGTTCTCGGCCGAGACCGAGACCGAGAACGAGAATTTAGTCTCGCTTGAGAGCAAGAACCGAGACCGGGAATTCATTCGTAAAAAAATTTAAATTTGCTAATATATTATAATATCTATTTCAAAATGCAATAATGGTTTTTTTAATACGGAAATTTGAAAAAAATGAAGTCGTAGTAGAAATAAGAGTATCTCCTCTCATCGTCCTCCTGCCCTGAAAGCTATCAATCCCTAATAAGATCACAGCATTTGAATGGGTTTTGTCACCACTGCGTAGCACGGGCAACATATTACTCAACTTACAAGACGAGAAAATCGCAAGAAATTTACATAAATTCAAGATCTACTCGATTTGTAATGTTCGAGATCAAATATAATAACTTTGTTTTTTTTGCACCATAAGTAAAATTATACAACTATTTATTTTCTAATTCAATCTCAAATATTTATTCGTCAACATTTACAATAACTTGTTCTTATTGACAATAACAAAACATGACTCTACCACCAGTTCGGAAAAACCTTCGTGAAGAAGAACTGGCAAAACTTCACTGGTATAATATTTTCAAAATAAATTTACAATGTCTCTTTATGGCAAAACAAATTTTATTCTTATCTGCATCTATAAGCTCGGCAAGTCTCCCCCAATTATCCAAACGATGACCACCCTCAAACGGCACCAGTTCACGAGGTAAACGCGGGATTTAGCCATCGCCCTCCTCAGCCATATTATTTTATCCTCGTAAACAACCTATTGACATGTTTGGATTTTCGAGGCTTACCAAGCTTGTAAGGCCAGCATTAGGATGTTACCACTCCATCGATCGACGTCGACTGGTCTATTCTGCCATAGATCGACGTCGACGGGAGGACGGACAATCGATTGGTGTGGTATACCTTAGAGAGAGACACACGCCTTAGTATTCAGACCCCTTTGACCTTTCAGTATCCTACTCTTTCACACATGACCGTAAAGTTGCCTTTTAATAAATATAATTTAAAAAAAGGTCATTATATAATTTAATTGTAATGTTATTTAATTTAATCGTAATTTTAATTAATTTAAATTCTTTTTTTTTTTGTTATTAAATTGTGTTATTGTATTGATGTTATTAAATTGATTGTGATGTGCTTTTAATAAAGATTTTTTTAATATTGATATTTTAGTATATTTGTGAGACACCATATTATTTTAATTCGTTATTTTTAAGTAATTATTCCTGGACTATGTTAGCCAATGCTGTACATGCCTGTAACTGACATTAGTAATAGCCCTTAATCAATCTTAACTGTATTTGACTTGTTTTTTATTGATGTTGTTGGCTTGTCTTGTTTGTAAATAAATAAATTCTGAAATTTCATGAAAAATTGTGGAATAGTCTTTTATATAATTCTGCGTGTCAATGCTACTTCCAACTGTATGTAATCAAGAGCTACCCATAAGTTGGATTTATCTGTTTGTTAATACTACCTACCAATGCAGAAGCATACGTCACACGAGATTGATCCCACATTATCAAAATGATGATTTATAAAAGATTATAAAAAAAGTATCAAGAAATCTCGGTCATGGCCAAGAATCTTTTTATTCTCGTCTTCTCTTATTATTAGATTCGAGACCAAGTACTCAGTTGGATTTGAAGTCAAGACCAAGAGCGAGATCTCGGTCGGGCCTTAGAGATTTCACATTAATTTCACTATTTAGGTCAATCTCTCTCGTCTTATTGCCTTTTTAAGGCCCATTTTCAGGCAACTACACCAGTTGAAATATTTTAAAAACATTAAATATCACTAAATAAATAAATAAATAAATAAATAAATTATGATGGTGGGTAAAATTATCCCCACGAGTTTTACGATTATTTTTCTTTTTCAAATACTGGTTTTTAAAACAGTGTTTGTGCATTAGTGTAACTTTAAAGCACGTACAGTCAAGCAGAAGAAAAAACAACCAAATTCCAAAATTGTTCTGAAAAGTATTTCCTTACTAAACCAATACTAACCTAACGTAACAAAATGGCGCTTAGTCATGGGGTCCACACACATGGAGCCCCCGCAAGCCGTAGGACAGCACATCTGAGTCTCGGCACACGGCTGCTCGGGCCCGCACCGCGCGGAACATATGTCCACGGGCAGGGTTGGCGGGCAAGAGCCTTCTTTGGGTGGTAGGCCTATTGTGAGGCCTACAACTGGGGAGAGTTAAAATAGGAAGATATTTATTAGTTTAAACTAAAATAATATGTACGGCGTCCTTGTCTTCGGCACTTTCCACGAGGTAAAATAGAAGACAAACGCCTGCCAATATTTACAAATATATAACCAATAATTCGTTGACAAAATTATGAAGGAAAAATGTGTATTATTACAGTCAATAAATATCAAATTTGTGTACCTTCAACGTCCCAGATACCGGCAAATGAACCAGTTCTGTACTTTTAAAACAACCTGTATTCAGTGTTTGCAATCATCGTACTATCGATCAGTTACATAGTTGGTTGCAAAATTTATACTAATGACATATACCGGGTGTCATATAAGTCGTAACCAGAAGTATGTGTTTCTTACTGTTTAACTTTAGTTTAAACATATGGACGTGACAACAGGCAAAAATATACAACCGTTGTTTGATGATTCTTTACTTTTAAAAATTGTTTTAAATTGATTGAGTCTCATGGCCACCCTAATTGCTACGTTAAATTGTCATAGACCCATAGCGTGTAACTGTATACGAATAGGGTGACCATAAGGTTGGTGTTTTTGCTTTTTTAAAATAATATCAATATATTTTAATTGCTTGCTTCTAATGCAATCTATTCGCCTTAAAATACTGCTATAGAAACAAAAGATTCTGTTTACGACTTACTTTTTGCCCTGTATGGTAACGTATACCACATTTGTCAAAATTCAAGAATCTCTTCGCTTAAAATACATTTTCATCAGGCTTTTTATTGCAGGATATATTCGTATTGCTGTGGATATGTTCATCCCTCTCGTGGGAAGTGTCCCACTATATGTCAAGTGACTATGAGAAGCTGGATGTAAGTTTTCCTTGTAGAATTTTATAAAAGAACCTTTCAACCCTAGACTTAGTATATTACTCCATGAAGACTTCATGACAAAAATTTTGTTGTTATACACAAAACGAGCACTTAGATTTTTTTTAATTGTTCATCTGTGTTTCCTAAGGTTTGGCAAACACAATTTAATTGGTTAAAACCGAAATAGAGATCTTTTGCGAAAGTGAGTTACACGTTTAATGAAAGTGGACAAATCAATGGTAATATATCTATTGCATCAACTTAAACACGACCTATGTACTTTATTATACAATACACCCCAAAAAATCGTAATTTCAAACTTTTTTCAAAAGTCAGAGGTCACCAACCTTTTTTGTAAACTTCGGTTTTTTTGTATACATTTGAACTATTTCAATATCACGTTTTATAAAGAATCAAATTGTATGGCTTGTAAAGAATCCATGCTAATATTATGAATCCGAAAGTGTGTTGTTGGTTTGTTTGTCGTTCTTTCACGACACACCCGAGCGATGTCGTAATATAATTTTTGTGTTTGGAATTTTGGATAGTTAGGAGGCTGGAGAGAGTCATAGGCATTTTATCGCGGCTTAAAAAAGGCTTAAATTTTGGAATAGGTAATGAAAGTTATAATGATGTATTTTCTATATAAAATGCCTACATAAAATATGAAGCAAAACCATTTACAGGCGTATTACGTTTGTGAATTTATCCACGCGGACGGAGTTGCGGGCAAACGCTAGTATGCTCAACTACTTTCAGGTCGGCATACTTTTGTAAAAATTATCTACTGAGCATAAGTGTCTATTTGATGCCACATAGGTCTGTACACTGTAGCCAAAGCGGCATATCCTTAGTGATAATTTTAATTAGTGCAAAATTAACAACAGAAGTGGAAAACAGAAATAATTATTTGAAACAATGATTGTTAAACCACTTTGAGATCGGCTTTCTTTTGTTGAAATTCCAAGCATACCAATTTTATGGCACATGCACTGAGCTCGGCGGCTGGACCTTAAGCTTTTTTTACGTTGACGCGATCATATGTTCTGAAGATAATTTACCTCAAAAGAAGGTAAATCGTTATTACTTATATACAAAATAAGCCAAAAACAAAATAAATATGAATAACATTTTACATGATGTTTGTTTGCTCACAGTTATTCTAAAATAAAAGTGTTACAATCATATATTTATTTCTTAATGAAATTAACTCTTTAATAACTACGCAATAACAATTTTGCTAATAAGACAAACAACCCAAATGATTAGTAGGCAGCTAATACAAAACCTAATTTTTTTTCTCTTTATTTATTTTTAGGGTCTTTTATACAATTGTACATGCCAGTCCCATCGTACCTTATTACAAATTTATATTTAATTTACTAATCATGATTATGTAAAACGTAACAATGAGAACTTAAACAAACTTAAGGCTTCATCTGAATTCGAAGAGGATAATAACTGTTCAAACATGCCTATATTGTACCTATTCAAAGATAATTCCACAAACAAAGATTCTCGAGTGGCCTGAAAACGGACACATTTCGCCAACAGGTGTAGGATATCTTCTGGTGTTCCGCATACCTCACAATGGGTGAAAAGGTGAATTATTTTTTCTCATAAGCGTGTCCAGATCTCAGTCTGTGAGCTTTAATTACAAATTTTTATTTAATTTTGTAACATCATACCACGGTGTACGAAGGCTCCGACAGTATGGACCTATACCAAATTCCTTTATTTATACATACATTTTTCCTCAAAATGATGTTTCCATAATTCGTGACACATATTTTTATATTTTGGCAATAATTCCATAAAATGAGTTTTATAATTTAATTCTTATCCCTGCACAATTCCTAACTTTGCTAAGCGGTCAGCCTCCTCATTACCTTTTAAGCCAACATGTGATGGAACCTATTGCAATACCAGTTCCAATCCACTACTTTTATAAGATAGCACTTTACGTAATACATCATATGCTATCGGTGTACCTCTGCGGCCAGATGCGCATCGAGCTTTATGATGGTAAAGCGTTTCTACTGTCTGTACAGATCACAACTTTGTTGATAGCAATCGTTTGGATATATGTAAGTGCTTCTGAAATTGTAACGAGTTCCAAAGACATGATTGACATAACACCATTTACTTTGAACTAGTTATTGTAACGAGTGGCTTGGTTATTAGGATCACAAAAAGCTGCGCCATTGCCATTAACACCTTTAGATCCATCCGTGTAAATTATGTAACAATTTTTATAGATTCCTCTTAGGTCTTGTAAAGTGTCGAGTTTTATCAAATTATTTTCGTAATCTTCCTTAGGAATTTTAACTGAGTTTAAATTAGTTTTTATAGTTTTTTCAACATCAATCTGAGTTACCCATAAACCTTATAAATACATTTCAGGAGTAGGTGATGATGCTATACTTTCTTCTTTCGTTTCATTGTAGCTTACGGGGAGGAAGGGAAATTTCTTATTGGACCAATAACTATTGTGTTTGAGAGCGCTAAGTTTTGCGAGCAAATTCGTTGTAATATTATTAGATGTCGAATACGACTTTAGACAAAATTTATAAGCTAATTATCTTCTTCTTAAATGCAGTGGAGGAACACAGAGCTCAGATTCCATGACATAAATCGGAGTGCTTTGTATAAAGTCTCCGACCCCTCTTATTGCTTCATTTTGCACTTTTTATAACTTCTATAGATTGGTTTGTGCACTGTTATTATATAGAAAACAACCATAATCCAGCCGACTCCTTATTAATGCGATATATAACCTACGCAGATGAATCTGATGAACGCCCCATGAAAAACTAGTTAAAATTTTAAGTATATTAATTAACTTCTGCACAGCTTAAAAAATTTCACTAATATGTTTGCTCCAACGTAATGCTTTATCCAGCCAAACCCCTAAATATTTATATGCTATTAACTGCTCTGTGTTGTTATTGTTGACTACAAGTTGAATGTTATATATATATTGTTTGAAACCTGTACTACATACACAGAGCTTCGATTTGCTAGCAGACAATTCTAAACCCAATTCTTCTAATAATGTTACAAAAACGCGAAGGGAATTTCGTATCTTAGATTGGCTTTCAAAAACATTGTTATTAGTTGTATAAGTACAAAATCATCTGCGTACTGGCAAATATAAACATCCGTAATTTCACGACAAATCTTATATGTAGCTACGTTGAATAATAAAGGTGAGATATGATCACTTTGGGCTAAGCCTTTCCCAGCGTACATTTTTATTCCCACCCTAGAATCATCATAAATTTTAAGGTGTCGTTCACTAAGAAAATTCCAGAAATAGTAACATATATTTCTGCCTATTGCTAAATTATCCATAGTCTGCAATAGATGTTCTATCAATATGTTGTTATATGCACTTTTAATGTCTAAGAAGCACCCCAGGGTTTGGCAGTTAATACAAAAACCAATCTGAATTTGATTAACTAAACGTATTAAACAGTCAAGGCTGGATTGTCCCCTTCGGAAACCTGTTGCATATGGCGATAGAATTTGTTTATTTTCCACATACCACTCCAAACGTTTAGCTATCATAATGTGGAATATTTTACAAAGACAAGACATTTAGGATATAGGTCTTATTTTATTATCTTTATTTAAGTTATCTTCAGATTTTGGTATTGGAATAACTTTTATGTCACGCCATTGTGTTGGGACAGCACCGGAGGATAAAATTATATTAAAAATATTAAGTAAATATTACTTAGCAACGGCTGGTAGATGTGCAATCATAGAGTATGTGATATTGTCTTCGCCTGGGGCTGTATTTTTTTTTAACAGTTATTTAACTCTTGTAGTGCAAATTAAGATTGCAATAATGTATTTTCAGATTTGAAAACTAGTAGAGTTGGAACAACATAGTCAGGAGCAAGCTCGTACAATATTCCTCTCATTGCTTCTGGAGAGCACCGAGTTCTGGCTCTTCGGTAACCCGCTGAGGTTTGATGATCGATGCTGTTACAAATTTTTTTATAGTCACTCGATTTAGCTTTTTGAATAGCTTATTTTGTTTTAAAATTTTCTCCTGAAGGTGCAGGTGTTGGATTTGTCCTAAAATTGGTTAGGGCTAGTCTACGTTCTGCTACTAGTTTAGATAAATCAGGATTCCAATATCCCTTAGGTTTAAAATTATTACAGGGATTATTACAATATTTTTTTGTTGGTATATAAATATCAGCGCTTTGGTTTATTTTATTTATGAAGTTATCTTATAAGGCCTGTAAATTGTTGTCTTCGATATTAAAGGAAAAACATTCTTCTAAATATGTTTCATAACCATTCCAGTCCGCTAGTTTCATGTTACGTTTTTTGTTAATATGCAGCTCCTCATTGTATTTAACTTACATTTAATAAACAAGTGGTCACTCCTCAAGTTCTCATTCATCACATACCACTCAAAATCAACAGCAATGTCTACAGACGCGAAGGTAATGTCAGGCGAAGACTTTTGTAAAATATTATTGACCAGCTTAATCCTAGTGGGCTGTCCAATGTTAAGAGAAGTATATCCGAACTCCAACGCCGAATCATATAGTTGTTTGCCTCTTATATCATTTTTGTATGACCAATTTGTATGATGATCGTTAAAATCACCAGCAATTAAATAATTTTTAGAAAACATAGAGAATATACTATCCCAGTCTGATTGTATTGTATTTGTATTGCTGGGGCAATAAACTAAAATTATATGTTTAATGAATCTACAATTGTTGAGCTGTATTCTCAAATTCTCACATCTCTATACCCGAGTTATAACTGGTTAAATTTACTTCCTGGATATTTAATGAATTATGTGCTACGATAGCTTTACCCCCATATAAGTCCACCCAATCATGCCTGTAAATACAATACTGGTTTAAACAAATATTTTTATTTTCATTCAGCCAAGTTTCACTAATCAACCCTAAATGTATATGTCCTTGTAAAAGTAACATTTGAATTCATCTATTTTAGGTTCCAAACTCTGTGCATTCCACTGCAGTATGTTTATATTTATATTTTTAAGTAAATAAGCCATCTTTGAAAAGAGAAAATAACTTACTGAAAACATCTCCTTCTTTAACTAAATTCCAAATAAAGTAAAAAAATTCCTCAAAAATAAGACTACAAACTAATTTAACTTTAATGCTAAGTTCACAGTCCGCTAGATATAATTCTTTTAGTTTATGTAATATTTTTTTTAAATCTACTTTACGGTTTTTGTTTTCCTTCTTGTTTTCTTCTGTGTCTTGTTGCACTGTTGATACCACTCCATCGTCCCATGAAAATTGATGACTACGACTTAACTTTTCTTTACTTTTCTTTTGTTTTTTAGAAGCTTTTCCCAGAGTCATAGAACTTTCAGACTCTTCGCCACGTTCATAATCTACTTGTCGTTTTCTATACCAGTCATTGTACTCTGTTCTATTTCGTGAAACTAACACATCCCTATATGATATCTTTATGGTTTCTTCTTTGTTACAATCTTCACTTAACCTATTTTGGGATGGTTGTTCTACAGTTTTAGAAGTGTTACCTTCCAAGTATAGGAAAAAGGCTTTTCTATATGTGCAGTTTTTTTCACTAATAATAACTCTATTTTCTTTTTTGATAAACATGGGGCATGACTTGTCTAAGGCCATACGTGAAAGTTTACAATTTTATCACTTAAAATTAAGAGTTTCACAATTGCTATGGTTTCCTCCACATTTTGGAAAATGTATTATTTTTGTAGGACACGATTTAACTAAATGTCCAAACCGCCAACACCCCGCACATTGGGAGACAGGAAATATATATGACTCAACTCTGAATCTACATCCATACATCTTAACAAAGGTTTAGATCTAGAATCTAAATGCCTCGCCGCAGTGAAGTAAAGAAGCAGCAAAAAGCCAACATTACGCGGTGTTCCCAGGCGGTCACCCATCCAAGTACTGACCGCGCCCGACGTTGCTTAACTTCGGTGATCGGACGAGAACCGGTGTTTGCACCTTTGCGGTTTCAAAGTAAAGCTTGTGTTGTAGGCGCACAACAAACTCGAGGGGCAGATTTAATACCTACAAGTAATGCTCTTCTGTGCCCACAGAACACCCGAGAACAAACATCTGTGTTCATTACACAAATAAATGCCCCGGTCAGGACTTGAACCTGGGACCTTCGGCTAATGAGGCAAGGCTACTTACCACTACACCACTCGGTCGTCATATAATAAATCTATACCGTGTACGATTAATGATGCCCATGGGCACGGATGTCACTCACCAATAGGGGACCATGTGCTCGTTTACCGGCTATGACAAAGATAAAATAAATAACAAAAAGTGCAACTCCTTCCAATGATTTACATGGTGTGTGGATCAGTTTGCTTACATTACTTAATGAACTGTAAAAACTGATGATAATTGACAAACCATTGACCATTAAAACCATTAGCCATTGAAACCATTGACCATTGAAACCATTGATTAGGATTAGATCCTTTAAAGCATAGGCAAACAGTTTCACTGTCCACCCATTCCCTTGAAGCATTCAGTCGTTTCAATCTCCTTACACTGATAACCTCATATTCACCTTCAACGCTATTATTATTCAACGCACATGCAACTCTAGTATTTCTTCTAAAGCTATGTCTAAATCTATTTGTTTGGCAACTCCGTAAGATAAATTCACTTCATCCACAAATTGGCATCTATATCCCATACTAGTAAATTTTTCACATTTTATCAATTTTTCAGCATTCTCTCTGTCTTGAAATTCTAAAATGACATTATATGCGATTTTGTATTGAACTCTATTTACATTACATATATTCTCTGCCTTTAATATCTTAGCTAAACCAAACTGTTTTGGTACTGTTGTTTCTTTCCCCGATATGCTGACAATATGTGTTATTTTTTCGTCACACATACTGCCATCTGAATTCTTAGAAATCCTCCGTGCTAATTTCTTATTATTTTTCCTAACGGTTATAAATCCTTCATCATCTTCAATAATTTCATCGCTATCTTCTCTAACTCTTTTTCTGGGATCCTCTGGTTTTGAATACTATTCTCTAATGTACACAAATCTTATTGCTCACGTTGTACTAATTCATCTTCTATTATATCACTTCCACTCGAGATTAAAACAGTATTGTGACTAACACTGCAGCCTACAGCTAACTCGAACGTGGTTTGCGATTGATCCGCTTTCACAATAGATACTATGTAGGCAGGGTTTATACATTTAACTATGCATTTTAGCGTGTTTATTCAATATACTATATTATTTCAGATATTACATTTTAATTCGTATACTGGGTTGCGAGTAATTGATACATTTCCAAGGTTTAAATAGATCTTATTTGCGACAGATTTAGTCATGTAACACCCTAGCCGGAGATGGCTAGTATTTGAGATATTTCAGATTTTAGGTTTTTCAAATTAATTACGTTTTCGGTGACAAATTATTCCATTCCGTCCATTCTGGCTTGTTCTGCAGTTCGAAATTTCCAGAGCGAAAACGTTGAATCAAAAACGCACTGTATTTTCTTTTGCGACACCGCCGCCATTCTCAGCTTTAATTCTTTGAGCCGTTTCTGCAGCACTGGTGCCACGGTGGAACACGTAATCGTAAATAGAAATAGAAATAGAAATCTTTATTTTGGAATAATTTACAGAGAAAAGTCGACAATGATTGATAATATCTACATTTAGTTTTAAACTGTGTCGTAGACATTAACGCCCACCTTCATATTGAGGGTTCATAAATTACAATTCCATGCAAAGTTAACAAGTATTAAATAAAAAGTACAAACAAAAAGTATTAAAAATGTTAGTCACTATAAAATCATTAAAAGCGGGTATATGTGAGTTTGTGAGGGTGTGTGAGTACGTGAAGATGTTTGTATGTGTATATGTGTGAGTATTAGTGTGTGCTTGTGCGTGTGTGTGTGTGTGTGCATGCATAAATAAGTATAACTTGGTTAATTATATATTGCAAGCTGTTTTGCGTTACCTAGGTTTAATAAACATTTCGTATGATAGAGTCAGTAGCCATATTATTGATATAGTTTTACAGTCACGAGGGGTTCGGGAATACAGATCTAATACTTTATTAGCAAGGAATTTCAAATGTTGACTAAATAAAGTAGTTCTACATGTTTCTGTTTGGCATACTAGATCTGTTCTACGTTTGCTAATATTGGATATAAAAGGTAATTGTGAGTGTTTACGAAGTATGGTATTAAGAATGAAGGATTGTCTAACTGTCAGTACCTTTGCTATAGAAAATAAATCTGATGTGGGAAAAAGTGTAGGTTTGTGGAACATAACTTTTAAAATTGCCCTTTGAGCTCCTTCAATATTTAACATTTTTGTTTTTCCTGTGCCTCCCCATGCTGTAATGCAGTAAGTTATTATGGACTGTGCTTTGGAATAACATATTGTTCTTAATAATTTTTCATCTAAAACAGATCTTAAATTTTTTAAAACATAAATTAATTTTCTTATTCTCATTTTGGTAATTTTAATACGCTCATTCCAGGTAAGAAGATTGTCAATCCAAACTCCAAGATATTTAATTTTGGTAGTAGTTGAGATGTGTGACCTGTGTAATCTATGTTTGTGTTACATGTCTTGAGGGTAGATAAGTAGAAAGAAGAGGGTGGAAGAGACGATGATTTGGCAGCAAAACATATACATTTGGTCTTGTCCACATTAAGTGTGAGTAAGTTGTGTGTGAGCCAGGACATTACGAGAGATAAAGCAGACTCCGCAAATTGTTTAGTTTTAGACCAATTTTTGCCACGTATCAGTAGTACTGTATCATCTGACTGAAATAACGCGATATTTCAAAATTTCCATTTTGTAAACGAAGTGACGCAAAGAAAAAACCAAAAGAGGAAAAAACTTATAAATTAGGGTTTTTGAAACACAAATGCGTGAGTAACTAACTGTATAAATTTGAAATTGGAATTGTTTAGCGAAAAGGAGATAATACATAGCATAGTGGCCAGTACGACAAAACGCCAATTTCATTTGGACCTAATATTAGCTAAGCATAATGTGGGAGGTCACTTTGCAAATCGTTTCATCTATCCAACAATTTTAAGAACATTTTGATAAAGCTGTAACTACAATTCTAAGGAAAACCTACAGCAACCTCACACCAGTAACAAAACCGAAGTGACAGCATCGTAGGCAAGGCCCGCGGGCCCCGTGCTGAGACTTGAGCGAGATGTCTGCATAATGGAGAGTCCCAGTTTGATTCAAAGTGCCTACCGATTGCGAATAAGTGGCTTTTTGGATGTTAATCTTTGTGTGTGTTACTTTTTACTGCTCGTAAAGTAGACACAATTTTTATTCGAATTAAAAGATTTCACTATTTACGTACATATGTACGTGTAATTGTGTATCTAATGTTTTACACGTGATCGAAGCCTTGTTATATTGCTTAAAACGAATACGGTAAAACAAAATGCTTTTGATGCAATATAGATACAACGAGAATAGCACTAAACATTGTCGTTCTAGTATTTGATAACTTAGGTATAAATAAAACCGAATTTCATAATTTGCCGAAGCAGCATTTAAACTTGAAATACTTAACTCAAAATTTTATTTCACAAATGTTATAAACACACCGATTTATACCTTTTGAACAACTATTATTTATATTCACCCTAAATACCTATTGAAATTAATCACGGTCACAGATAAATGTTATCAATATATACATACATACTGACATTGTTTTCAAAGCTATAATAGCTTTAGTTGTAAGCGATGCCTTTGTACTCTTAAAGGGGAAGATGTAATACATGGGAACATGTTTTACGTCTTTGAGAGAACAAAATTGAAAACCAACCCAAAGCAATTCTCAAATCGACGTTAAGGTACCTACTTGTTGCTTTTCCCTCAATTATTTTAAGATTTTTGAAAAGGAATTATGGTCAGACTATCCTTAATGATTTTTATGATTATTCTTTCATTATTTTTCAAGTCACTAAATAATTAACCCTTCAGTTTCTCTAGTTTTGAAATGTCTTCACGAGATGCCTTATTTGAAATTCGAATATTCTCCAAGAAAAAGTAGAAAGGAAAGCGAGCACAAATAATAAAAAATTCGTGAACACCTTCCTGAAGTTGGATCGGGTAGAATTTTCGAAAAGAAGTAGCTTTAACTTTGTTCACCTTCTAATAAAATTGAAATGTACCTGCCTAGGTTCAGAAATTCGCATAAAATCGTTCGTCTGAGCAACACTCATTTACACTGGCACATAAACACATTACATACCTGCCAACAGAGCACAAAGTCGTAACATTTCCAATACGAACACACCGCACTCCTCACTTTATAATTCACATTCACAATAATTATTGTCGCGGTTTGAGATAAATAACATATTAACACACGGTTCTTAAGTTCGGAGAATATCATATACGTAGTTTGATCGAGAGATTTTTAAAAAAATTTCAAAAATTTCAAAAAGGTCTAGGTCAAACTATGATTGGAAATATTAATATTTTAAATAGAGCAAGATTATTATTGAGTGCAAATCTGAAAGTTTTTTTAGGTATATATTTAGCATGTGATATAAATATTGATACCTTCTTTTAAATCTTGTAATATTGAATCATTGTTTCCACTGGCCTTCATACTTAGAATGTAATCCATTTTTTTATGTTTCCTTCTTAAAGTTTCATTTCTATTCTTTCAGTGGCAGTTCCTTCTGTTTAATCGGTACACAACCACGTAAACGTGATTGGGTAAAATGACAGTCAATATAGGAAGGACTGTAGTACCGTGTAATATCACGAGAATCAAGATAATGTTGGATGTGTTTAGTTCATACAATTATCATATAAAGAAATGTTTGGTGTGTTGATTATATGATCGCTGAAATGACTAGACAGGTTTCAAAAATTATTTCCACAAAAGAAAGCTATACTATCTAGACTGAATATAGGCCAGTAGATATCCACAAATTTCCATGGGATCATGTATAGTATACAGTATATCGACCTTATCACCCATGTGTAGTTCATTAACGAGAACGCGCAGCTATCAGCACTGCCACGGGAAAGGTCGCCTAATTTAAAATAAGGAACATACAGTTTTGCAAAATCAAATTATACAAGACACGTTTCATGAAAGTAATAACACGAGCCTGTGTGGTATGATAACGCCAGTAATGACGTGAAATGTCGCGTTTTTTCAAAGGTTTTGTTAACGTTTTCATGACACTTTATAGGTCAGGTTTTTAGTAGAGTTCTTAAAAAGTATCAGCTAGAGATTTAACTACCGATTGGTTTTTAACCTTAAAAAGGCTTTAGTGGAACTCACCATTGTACAAAAGATTGGGAGGAGGGCATTACAAAGAGGTCATATTCTTATACCTGACGGAAAGTTAAGATTTAATGATAAAAACAAAGATGACATTTTTTAAGCCCGTACAAGATGTATCTTTTCAGTTTAAGGCAAAATAGGCATTTGGGAATATATCTTTTAATATTACGACGTTTATTCTTGTGTAAATAATAATTGGGTACTCCCAAAATCTTATGCACGTACAAGAGCCTTTTGTTCGTAAGGTCAAAGAATTTTGTAAGTTTTCTGGATGCCTTATTTTTATAAATGGCTGACGAACAAACACATTATTATTTATTTAACATAATTAATTAATTCAAAAAAACAAAACAGAGCGTTGATGACCCACTATCAAAGAATTGACTTGGTTATAAAGTTTACACTTTAACCTTAAGATAAGGTAAATACTTTATACAAATTCGAGAATAGGTCGATAGAGACACGTTACCAGTAGTAGAAATTTGACGCAAAGGGTTAAACAGCTAAAGGTTGTAATGAAAATATATCGATCTAACTAATATTTAAGTATTATTTACTAGCTTTAGCCCATGATTTATTTCGTGTAGATTCCCGTTCCTGTCGTATCAACCCTAGAATTTGCACATTTCGAAATTATATCTAATATTACAGTGAACACTTTTTTGCTAAGAATTTTAATGTAGGCGCTATAAGCATAAAAAAAATGGTTTGTTGTTTTATTTCAAATTAAATATTAAAGTTCTAAAAAGAGTCTGCCAGATCTAGATCAATATAGAATAATTTGATGCCAATGATGATTTATGCTGCAAGGTAGTTCTGCCAGGACAAACCTCAGCAGCAAAACCACTTTGTTTTGTAGTTTACGACCACACCAGGAACATATAATTATTTTTCAAAAGCACTAGAATTTGAAATACTTTAATAGATATTTATATTTGTTTCAACTAAGGTTCTGCCAAGGAGCGTCTCACTTAGGTACCACATTAAAAGTAGATATTGCCAGAAAGTATTTTACCATATTTTCAAAGAAAATACATTTTGATAGAAGATACAAGCGACATTGCTCTATCAGAATGGGTGTCTAGTTTCAGCGAAGGAAGTTCTTTCTCTTCTCTAAATTTTACTAAATCAAAGTATTTGAAAGTTCTATTGACGCTCTGAATTCTGAATACACAACAAGAAAAAGTTTCATGGAATTTGCATAATTAATTACACACTAGCCCACGTTAAAACCTTAATATCGCGAGCGCACGATCTAGCAGCACGCATGACGATCCCTCGAAGACACTTCCGCTAAAAGACTTGTCTCATTAACTAACACATGTGTAGAAAAGTTCAAGTCCGCATACCCACGAAAGCTATGCGAGTAAGCTCTGTGGTATGCGAAGAAATTATCTACAACAACGATTTCTTGATAAACAAAGTGTTTTTTTTTTTATATGGCCAGCTGCAGTATTACATGAACATTTCAGATAAATTTTTCTATTTTACTGTTTTCAAGCTTAGGAATAAATAGCTGACCTATCGAGAAATACTCTGTTAAACTGTAAATGGTTGATGCAGTTTGCAATTTTTTTTTTTTTAATATTAATATAAAAATAAGAGAATTCTTAAAGATTAACGATACAGTCTTTCGATGACAATAATATGCAATTTGACCACCAAATTTACTTTTTTAAGTTTTTCCCATTTTATTATAGGACTAGCATGAAGCCATTGCCAATTTGATAGCTAAATGAAGACAATTTTCTTCGAACACGTGCCGTTTTTTCCAAATCTTGAGATCCCAAAACATAATTAAGTCCTGTCTTTTTATCAATCATACTTGAGACTTTATATCATGTTTGCTTAACATGAGACAAGGAATTTGGATTTCAATTCTTCGTGAAATTAACAATATTGAAGTATTTATATTGAGTTTTGATTGAGTAATTAGTTAGTTTTTAGTATTATTATTACGCTCATTTTATTATAAGAAAACTAAAAATACATCTTGTGGTTTTGAAATTTAATGTAACCTATATCTACGTTTCATAAAATTAAAGTTAAAAATGTTAAACAACGTGAATGATTTTTGTACGTAATTTAATATAAATGGCAACCATTTTATTATTGTTTTTCTTTGGTTTCAAAATCTTTCTTGTGAATACGATTTCTTCAGTAACTTTGTTATTTTTCCATTCATTCTTCGCGCCTCATACAAGGAAGAGGGAACTTATTTCTATATTAGAATTGGTCTGAAATCATATCTCTGAAATAAAAGATGGAGCTTGGAAATTTCATGTTATACGAGCTGGTTGTTTATTAGGAATTTGGCTTATGGCAGTATGACTTTACTTAATCTTTGAGATGCCATAAATACGTTTATTATATAATATATTTTATACTAATACTAAGAAATCACGAAGGAAATCAAATAAGAATATAGTATTTTTGTTTCCGTTTTATTACAATATAAAAGAATAAATGCTGAAATTACTTCTGGTTCTATTTTATTGTTACTACCTACTTAACCTTTGAAATTATGAGTGAATAGTTAATAAAACTAACAATAACCTTACAAATACAACTTTATTTCTAATTGTACCACTACACTATATAATAAATTCGCATACATAATACAGTAAGAGTTCTTTAAGGCTTATTCCTAATAAACTTGTCATCCTTAATGTCAGTACTAGCTAGGTAGTCATCAAGCCATTTCTCTATAACTGGTAGGTTCTCGGCCGACCATTTGGCTTCTTCCCTCATGTTCCTGATGGATTTCTCGATAATGTGCTCAGCTGAAGCGAATTCTCCTGGAATCATAAATAATTTGATTAAAACATTTTTTAAGAATAAGGGCGTTTTCAATTTCGACTTTTGTGTCGCCACTAGCCGCACGTTTACTGTGCTGCTTGCTATATTCCGCAGCAGGGCCGCATCGGGACGGCAGCAATCTGATATCAGCGGTTTAAATGTGCGTTCGTATGCTAATGGTGCCTTTATTATGTATATGTGTACAGAACCATGCCTAATGAGCACGTGGCATTCGTCCTGTTGTACCGTTGCCGATCCGCGCGCTTTGTATGAAAAAAGCGATCGTCCGTGTGCATGGCGACTACCGTACCGCTCCGGCCCCGCAGCGGTTCTAAATTGAAAGAGCCCTATCCGTATGAAACTAACATAAGGAAAGCTAGTGTTTGGGATGACCCAGAATATATAATGATATATGTCTATGCTCTTTAATAAAGAATGGATTGTTTAATAATTTTTAATTTTAGAAAAATCATACTCTAAATTGTACTTTGATTCGTTTCTTACAGACCAAACAGTGCATTAAAACAGACCAGATATCACTCATTTTGACAAAACCAACAAAAACTGTTATCTTGTAGGTTGATATTGCCATACCGAACACAACCAATTTGCAAAGTACAACAGCCAGAAATCTATCAGAGTTCACAGAGATAAAAGATGAAATAACCCGTACACGAAACCTGAAGAGAGTAGCCCTAAACTTCGCAACCACTGTGATCCTAAATCAGCTACATCTCTCCCTTCAAAGTTTAAACCTCCCAACAAACAGATTTGAAATGTTACAAAAAGCAGTCATCCTAAACACATGTTGAATCTTTAAATTTAAACAACTATTATACTAATGAAGTTGTCGTGAAATGCGGAACATTACGGCGTTGTTTTGTTGACAGTCCTATTCATGATTATGCGCGCAAAGTATTTAACTTGCTTTATGTAGATACTAGAGTATTGGTTTTTCAATAGTCAAAGTTCACCCATAATCACTGCTAGCTCAATGTGCTCAAAATTCAACTGGAATTATTTTGTAGAACAAATGTTTTCATTTTTCGAAATCTAGTCAAATTGTACATGAAGCACAGCACCAAATCAGTGACAGTAGTACCTGTCGAACCATATCATCCTATCCAAGCTATGACATCATCTCCTAACATATCTTCTCCATCTCATTCTTTACTTCCATCAAAACAGAATATATCGGACAAGGAATTCAGACGTAGGCAGACTAAGACAAATAAACTGTTTGAGAAAAGGAACTGCTAAAGGAAAAAAGAAAAGAATATACAGCCAAACAGAGAGGCAGCTAAACTAGTGAAATACTTTATAGACAACGTTCATCAACGTTCATTGGGTATGTTTCATAGCAAATTGCATACCCATCACTTTGTTGATTGAAACCGTTTTACCAGACACGAAATCATAATGATTACGGAGCCCAAAACAGGAAGCATTAGAAGACAAATTAGGGACCTTCGTCAGAAAATAGACTTAATTCTATTAAAAATAACAATAAAAATTCAAACAAGAAATAAAATATTACCTTGATGGCTGAGGTACAAGTTGGAGACCAGATCCAAGCCTTCTTGTGTGGTGAACTGAGATGTAGCGGCCGTGATCAAGTTGTCCCAGAGGTTGGTCTTACTTTGGTACCTAAAGGAAAAATTTATATTAAGTACTTAAGCAAGAGATTGCGTTCAATGTTAAATCATACAAAAAATATGTGTCCCGTGTTTTTAAAGTATGGATACACTTGATAACATATTGCACTGTCTCACGCAAAAGCAAGACATTTTCTCAAAACGATTAACTTATAATATACCAGCTCAATTGTTTTTCTTGATATTTCAGTTTACTGAAAACTGTGAGAAATTTAGAAAAGGTTCTTACATTTTCCAAGTTACCTTAATGGATTAAATTACGTGAGTTTTGGTTATTTTTGGCATTATTAACGCAACCATTAAATTATACATATTTTTTTAAAATTTTTGAATTCAGGTGGATTTTACAGAAAATTATATTATCAAAATTAAAGAATCAAAATTAAAGCATATTACCTTTTCTTAATATTTAAAGCTGTTAAAAAGAAGCAAATGCTTCAATAAATAAATCATAATATAAATAATACAAATTTGTCGGTCGCTACTAGATCTCATGTAGGTTCATTCTAGTACAAGGAATTTCCAAACCAGTGGTTGAGAAAATAAGTCGAGATTTCAATCCTTATAAATATAAGATATCTGTATGCAGTAGTAGTTTAAGCCTAGGCATGTGCATATATACGATAGAAACCTAACCTACTTAAAAACAAAAGACAATACTTACTTATTCTTCAACAAATCCCAATTATTATTTAAGAAGTGGAACAGCGTCGTATACCCCTGTGCGCTGCCGGACAACATGCTGAATATCAAGAACAGGTCCGTCTCAGTAAAGTTGCCATTTCCCTCCAAAATCGTAATGTTCAGTAGTTTCTCAATCTTATACTCGTCGATAGGACAGCCGGCTAAAGTCTTTAGAAGATAGGTGCGTTCATTCTGTTTCCTAGAAGGCGGGAAGTAGATGACTCTCTTGAGGCCGAACTCCCACTCCTTTTTGGTGCCCCATTTGAAGACAGGGCAGATGTACTGGTTTGCAATTCTAGGAAGAAAGTAAGTGATACTTGATTGTTTTTGTAAATTTAACGTTAGTGTTTATATTTGTGACTTATATCTATTTATTTAATAATTATTAAAGTGAATAATAATAATAATGCAAAACAGAAAGTTATAAATTGATAATTTATATATTAAGTTTTAACATACATTAGGTATGATTTTAATTACTTGTACAGATTGCTTAGGTGTAATAATATATCAAATGTGTAGATGAATAACGTTCACCTTCCCTCCAAGAGGATCTTACAAGGCTTTCCAACTAATGCAGTGATAACAAACCTGATCTGAATATCCAAAAATGCTTCTAGGTACGGTTTACTCAATAAACAAATATTTTTCTATCATCCTATCTCTTAAAAGACACGCTTCTTTCTGTATCATCACTTACGACAGATCTTCGAAGTCGCTAATAAATAACGCTTGTTTATTTATGTTCTTCTAGATTAATTAGTTTATATATTAATTAGTGTATACTTGTCATTTGTTTGTTTGTTACTTAATTCCTTTTTTTTTCATAAGTAGGTACTTTCTGTGAAAGCTTGTTATGAGCTATACATCCCTACTATATTTATCATATATTGAATTGTAGCTGCTAGCTTTCATATGTAATAAAATAAAATAAATCAAAATTTTAAGATAATTGAGAAAGATGCTGGGTATTTGTTACGTTCTCTTTATACTTATTATTACCTACTATTCAGAAGACAACACAACTCATTATAATATACAAATAGGATAACGTAGAAACAAATTATAATATAAAAAACCAGAAAACCTATCTATACCAATACAGTAAAAAATTAACGAATCCTTGAGTTCCGCAATAAAGTACTCCAAGAACCAATCACAGATACTTGACCTACTTTATTACCCACATCCTCATACTTAATGATTCCGACACCCCTACATATCGTAATAAAGGTACTACGGACCAAGCCAACGGACGGGTGGCTTGCGGCCTGCCTTTTCAATCAGTAATTTAGTCATTTGGTCAGAACAAATAAACGATAGTAGTTTTTGCTATTCGTATAAAAAAGAAATGACGTCACGTTTGATAGTCGTCTAGTCAGCTTGGTCGAGTAGTATAAATCATTCAGCAGTAAACAGGAAAACCTCGAGAACAATTTATGGTGAACTCAGAAAGGTAAACAATTTGGTTCAACCCTTTTGAAACAGGATCTTTAGATCATATATTTTATACATATTTAGAAATATCATTGGTTAACAATGAAATGGGATATGATATATTTAGCCTGAGAATACACAGCTTTTAAATAATTTTATGAAAGAGTAATATCTAATTGTATTTTTTAAAATTAGCACAAAAACATCCATAAATAATATTATTATGTTGGGAACTCGTTACCTACTTTCAATACATACATTGATTTCAATAATCACTCGGCACTATTGCTTCTGAAAGTCAAACATGCAACTAGCTTAAGTTATAGAATCTCAAGTGAAGCAAATCAAAACTCAATTAAAACGTGAGTCGGTGATGCTATGGCAACTAAATATTTTAATTAAACATTAAAACCAGACATGTTTGTAATGTTGTGCGTAATCTAGTCAAATGTTTGGCAATGACATTACTATTTTTAACCGACTACAAAAAAGGAGGAGGTTCTTAATTCGTTTGTATATATTGTTTTCTATGCTTGTTACCTCACGATTCCATCGTTTAGAAAATCGCTTCCAAAAATTACTTTTTGTTGGAAAGTGGGCACTTTCAATTTTATTCCATTGTGAACACGACAGGATCTGATGATAGGATCCTGGATAATTATTTTATACTTACTCATTCAGTTTCATCTGTGGTCACAATAATAGTCCCAATGAACTGCCTACCTTCAGACTTCATCATCAGATGATACAACAAAACTCCTCAACGTCAAACAGCACGTGCATTTAATTGTTTCGCTCTAATTGTGCTAAGCTAATGTACTTCGGGAAGTCACAGCAATTATTTTGAGTCACTGTGCTGTGATTTAAGATATCTTACACTAGACCGTATACAATGGAACTCCTTAATACCAAACAGTAGCCTAGTGGAAAATGTTGCTGTCAATTTGATCTAATATATATTGGGAAGTTACATCAAGTATTTTGAGTAACAGAGCTATTATCAAAGATATCCTGGACTGAACCTGGACTCGGAAAACGCAACTCATATAAAGCAAGCCATTAATCGAACATTATTTCGATCGATTTAGGCTCACGTGGTTATTTTGGGAAGTCCGGTTCATCATTTGGTGATGAAAATCTTATAATGAAACCTGGAGCTGGACATGAACTCTTGATTGGCTACTATTAATCCCATTGTGTTTAGGATCATTTGGTTTATCTCACAAATCGAATAAATTACACACATAATGGTGAGATCCTAATGATGAAGTCAAGAGTTGGAAGTAGGAATCCTTAAGGTCGGTAGTAAAATCCTCGAATGTCAGTTTGTTTCTGTGTTTTGTCTCATATTCTCAAAATCTCAAAATCTCATATTCTAACCCGACATTTGCTTGTTGTATGTCTCACTAAAAAGTAAAATATTTAAAAAAACTGACTTCTAAACTTTAGTTTACAAAAAGAGAAAAATATCATTTGGAATGGGTGTCTACCTAAGAAAGTACAAAAGCTAAATATTTCTTTTTAAGGTCGGTGCCACCAGCTGCGTTAGGAAAGAAAACAGCATGAAATAGAAAAAAACTAAAATATAGTGCGTAGCTCGACCCCGATTTTATTTATGTACATTTCTGTCAGATTTTGGATTTAACAGAAGTGCACATGCATTGTGTTGTTTAATTATTTTTATGTTGAGTCCTATACAATAAACATTTTCCTAGTAGTAGTCCTATACAACAAACAACCTATGTTTCAGGAACTGCAAGACTTGAGATATTGAAATCCAAAAGAAAATGTGTCAAGCGTAATAGTAGATTCTTATGTCCTGTATCATGAGGATACTCAACTATATCATAATATAGTTGAGAACATTACTGATATTTGTATTATTAAAATATTGATTGTTGCCTAAATCACATGGACAAAATTGAATCAGATTTGGATTAAACTAAATTAAGCTCAACTACTTACGCGTTCATGAATCGAACGATCAAATAATTGAATAAAAACATTGTTTTTGTAGAAAAAATTTATTTTTTATTACTTTAATAATAAAATGTGCTACACTATTTGCAATAGAAATCCTAGACTATTTTCTAATTTACGTTTTTCGACAAAATCTAAAGTTTGCTGTTTTACAAGTAGAAAATAAAATAATATAATGATTCTTTTATGACCATAGAAAATTTTGATATTTTTAAACAATAAATAAAATTAAAATTAAAATTAACATAACGGTCGATTCCTTACAAGACACCAAAAATATGATGTCTTGTTGGAGTCAATACGCTTTCCTGGAATACATTTAAAAATTGAAATTATGACTAAGACAGTTCTATTATTCTATTCTATCCTGCTTCGAAATATTGTAACTGAATTCATAACCCAGCTTCTCTAAAAGAAATCAAAATCATTATATCTGGAAAATTTTTATCAATTATTTTGGATTAATTGAAGCAGAATTTTGGTATTGGGAGTGGAGAGGAAAACCCTATACTACTTGTAAACTATACTACAAGGCTGTTATTTGTAAAAAAAAATTAAATTTAACAAAGTTTATTTTTCAAGGTTAGTACTTTTTGAACAAGAAATAGGATTCAGAAAAATATTTCTTTTGGGGCAGCCGATAGAAAATTTTTTCAGCGATTCGAGAAACAAGTTGTAAACTACAAAGAAAACGATGAAAATGAAGTAGTTTAACTCCCATCTAAGACGATAATATCTTGTCACGTACAGTTCAAGATTGATAAAAAAAATTAAAAGAGAATCTGATGCTATTCTTCCGCTACACAGTATACCAATTAATCATCTAATTACTGTCCAGACTGGCTTTACTACAATCTAAACCTTCCTGGCACAACCAGAAGTTTTTTATCAAATAAAAGGGCTCTAAATTGAAATGTCAAACCACGCAATCGAATGATACTCTACCAACCAAATTCGGTTTCCGAAATCCCTTATCGAGAATGGAACCTATATTTTTTCATACAATTCATTTGGTTCGGAATCCCGACAAAGTCGCCGACCAAATTTACATGACGGTTCAATAAATCTACAAAGGGAAGTTTCCTTTTTCACATCAAAGACAGAAAAAGACTGTTGTACTGATTTTTTTGTTAGTTAAATTATAATTGGGCGGAACGATACTAGTTGGAAGAGAGGTACGTTTTGTATTATTGTTCTACGTGTTTTTGAATGATTTATTATAGAAATAATAACGGTAATAATTATTAATTATTTATTATGACAGTTAATTTTTTTACAAATAAAAATATCAACACGTTAATAACAGAAAAAATAAAAACATTGAATCATTAACCCTAAACGTTGTCCAAAATAAGTTTCGACCCAAAGATCTCGAGTTTCACTCGCCAATTGTTCAGAAATTTCACTGAAGAGTCGATGAGCACCCTGACCTTTGAACCCCATGGTGTCAACGCCAAAAGCCAAAAAATATAACCATTGCCTAAATACCTACTGTTATTACGATAGTTTGACAAAGCAGACTAATGTTAGGAATTATTTCACTGGATAGTATGAGTCAATCTCATATTAATAACGATAATAACATATTAATAAATAAAGTTTTATTATAAAGCGTATGTCGCGCAATAGTACGAAATATGCTACAAATAAGTTTCATAGAAAATAATCTGACACCCCTAAGCTACAGCCCCGAACCTACCTACTTTATAAGTAATTTTATAGCACAGTAATAAAACCGTATTAATTAGTAAGCTCGGTGGTATGAAATAGTTCATTTTGCTTCAGTAGTTATTAATTTTTGATTATTAATATTCCATTTAATATTAAGTCGTTCGTTTGCAGTATCTGCTTTATATCTTGCTTTTTTATAATTATTTGATGAATACCAAGGGACAAAAAAAAAGTTAGTTATATTTTGAAACAGAAGAAGTTTTAAACATTATTTTTATTAAACTATGTAAGTGGGTTTGTGAGTATTATATTGTAATTTAATGTAAGTTACTTTATTCTTCCGCAATCAAACAATTTATTCAAAGGTCGTTCGTTACGTCAAGATCTGATGTAGTTAAAACATATAACTTAAATAATACGGCACTATCTCTCTCTTTGTCCTATGCGTAAATTCAAATTCATAAAATTTGTTTACTATTTGAGTAGTTATTTAAATACAGAAAAGGAAAGTTGTTGAAATTGTCTATTTAAAATAAGTAGTTGGAACTAAAACCTAGTTAAACTTTAACCTAAACTAAAAGGTAAACCTAGTATTGCCACTTAAAAGATTAATTTATAAAACCAAAACCTTGCCAAAATCCTAAAAAACATAGCGCTCTGTAAAGAATGGAACAGTTTTATGTTTCATTCTTGTTTACAGAGCCACCAATGTATCTAAGGGTCTAGCTAAGTTGGAATCTACAATCGCTAACGCCATCTAAAACGCGTTAACTGTGCATCATGTGATAAGACGATAGTCACGTCATTTGCTCCATACAGTTTAAACGTTTTCTACAGCGTTTGTGATCATATCATAGTCGACGACCGAGTGGTGTAGTGGTAAGTAGCTTTGCCTCATACGCCGGAGGTCCCAGGTTCGAGTCCTGGCCGGGGCATTCATTTGTGTGATGAACACGGATGTTTGTTCTCGGGTCATAGTTGTTTGTATTTATATACGTATGCTTATTCTGCGTTCCCCTCCAGTTCGCTGGATGAGCATCCATAACACAAGCTCTGCTTTCTTGGGGGCCATGCAGTTGGTGTGTTTGTCTGGGGATTTATTTATTATTTATTTGGCCCTTGTTCATAAGCAAAAACCGGATCTAAAGCACTAATTTGATAAACTAAATTACTTCATTTAAGCATTGAACGCGGAGGTCCCGAGGTCTCATGTTCGACTCCAGGTAGAGGCATTCATTTGTGTGATGAACACAGATATTTGTCCTCTGGTCGTGGTGGCAAATATTTATACATAAATATGTTTATTCTGGGTTCCTGTGCTGTATGGTCATCCATAACACAGGCTATGCTTGGGGCCATACAGTTGGTGTGATCGTCTGGGGATTATTATACATATAAGTTAACTTTGAGTTAGCCAAGGACGTGTAAAAAGCCTATTAATTCACCCTTAACAAAATAAAAACAATAGAAACTCACGGATTCCCCTCATCGGGATTATCAGCAACGATCCACTTATTGAACTGCTCCTGCGCTTCCTTGATGCACGGCTCGTATCCAGCTTGGCAGAGGAAGGTCTTTGTCAGGGAACGAAGGTTTTTCCGCGAAGCCTCTTCATCTTCTTTGGCTTCTTTAATCAGTTCTTCATAGAGAGGACTTAGGAGAGTGCGGACGTAGGCCTGTTGGTGTCCATAAATAAAAATGGTGCTTGGATAAGCGTTTTAGTTACATTTCTTCCCAAAGTTGCTGATATGTTTTTGCAATAGTTTTTTCTAATATACTTCCCTTATATACATAAATTAGGGAAGTGATAAAGAAACCAGTTAATGAATACTAAATAATACAAAATAAAATACTTTTCAATCGGATTCTATCATGTATATAATATACCGAAACCTCGGGTTAAAATGTAGTTTTTCCAAACTGGAGGCAGGGTCATGCTTTGTTTGATGTCAATAAGAACAAGTAATTGTCAATGTTGAGAAATAAATATTTGAATTTGAACTAATTTCAATTTATCTGGGTTATATATTATATATAGACAATGTGTATGATAAACTAGTGTTTAACTTTTATATAGTAAGACAGCTAGATTTCATATAAACAAAGAAAATAAAATACTTATATTTCCTGTAATAGTAATAGTATAAATTACAAACCTGGAACTTCCCCTGAATACATTGACAGATATGTCTTCCAATATGATCAATCATAGTAAAGACAGGGTCCCAGACCACGTGGTTTCTCTCATTTTTGAGGAACAGCGTCATATTGAAGGCCGTGGCGAAGGACAATTGTCCCGCGTACGCTAGGTTCCACGCGTCGTGAAGGAGTTTAGCGCGGGTCAATTCAGGGATGTTGAGGCGGTTGGGGCCTTGAAGGTAGGAGGAGAGGAGGTTCCAGTTGTGGTTGTCGTAGTTTACTGGGAATGGGCCTGCAAATAAATGAGAATGTCATCCGATGCATTACAAGTGGTATCTGTGGATCGGTAGAGATACATTTAATTTATATTGACTATGATATTGGTGTCGTAAGCATATCATAGAATTGCTCATTTTATGATATGCTCGACTAGTTTGGCCACATCGTTGAATCCTAATCGTTTCACAATTCGGTCGTCGACGATTGGCCATATCGTGAATGTTTTTCTTACAACCTAGTAATATCCTGCGATGACCGTGAAGTGATCGTGTCAGCATCCGGCGACGCGTGATATAAATCAAATTAATAAAGATATTGACACATACATAAAGCGTTTACAGCGCCTCTCTCGGAAGTTAAAGGAACCATTTTATAGGATGTGATCAAATGAACTTGACCATTTCATAAAGGAGCTACGCGTAAGTTGGCAATATCGATTTTTTATCATTGATCTGACCAAGCCACATCATGATGATAATTTCATGAAATGCGGCTATTTTATGAAACGATCGAACATTTCATGATAAGAGCAATTCTACGGTATTGCAAAGACATTGGAATATTGATCAATTATGCGTTGCCGGCCTTTAATTTTACTGGCTGTTGATTCCCTTTGACCGGAATACAAATACGTTAACGTGGATATTGTCATTTAAAATAAGAAGGATTGTAAGTATTGCCGCTCTTGACAAAAGAAACTCTACTATTACTATTCAAGTTGGCAACGATGAATTATATTACGGCAAGAATTAGGTTTTGGGCTTTTAATCACATAAACAACAATATTAATGAGCTCTATAAATAATTAGAAATCTTAAACTAAAATAACTAAACTCACCAATCTCCTCATAATTCACAATCACCCAATGCTCCTTGTCAGGCATCTTCGCCACTGTAACATTCTTCTCACTCTTCATCCAGGCAGTAGGGGTGGAGTTGGAGAAGTTCAGTTTATCACCTGTGGCAATGACCAGGGGAATCCACCAGAGGAGTTTGTCAGCGTCGGGGACGTCGTGCGGCCGCTCGCGGAGATACACTTTCTTTTAGGAAGCAGAAAATATTGGGAGTTAGCATGGAATGAAACAAATAACACGATGATAAACATTTAAATGTTTTTCTTAACTTTTACTTTGATTTTCTTAATTATTTCATATTTTACGGGACTCTTGCCATCTCCGTGATCATATATACCTACACTATAGTTTAGTACACTAAATGTGGAAATTAAACTAATCCTTTTTCGTTAATCTAGCAAAGATATGAAAAGCAATTACATTGTCTGTCTTATTTGAACAAACCTGCGTAAACAAAGCCGTTTTACTCTCGTAATCCCTTATGACAGTGACCATAGGAAGTCTGTCCTTCTCTATCCAGCTTTTAGCAATGGTCTTAATGTCGATATCTTTGTCAATCTTGTTGTCAGCAATACCAGCATTGTTTAGAGCGCACCAGATGTCGTCGCCTTTGAAGGTCTTGAATTTACTGGTGGACAAAGAGCATGTCTTAGTAATGTTGATAATTAATACTTGAAATGGATTTAAGAAGATACCCTGAGTATAAAAAAGACGTTACACGTCATTACGTTAAGTAAATTATTAGCTCTCGTTTTTTAAAATACGGATTGATTAGTAAGGAGTTCTCAATGATAGCTCCTTGCTTTATAGAGTACATATGTATTACGGTGGTATAATACTGAAAGTTATTTTTATCGTGGATGTAAACTATAGAATTTATAGTCTTAGTAAACTTATAGTAAAGTCAAACTTCATACGCCTGATCTCTTCAATAAACTTTCTAATACTGTAGATATTTTTCAGGATTCCCTCAATTAGTTCCGAAAGAAATTAATAGATTTTTCAGCGATGCATCACATAGTGTTTAATGCTTTCATATATTTCAAACTTCACTTTTGCACAATTTTGTACTTAATTTAATCTGATTTTATTATTCTAGACGGATCCGAATTGTCATTATTTTGCTTTTGTTATAACTAACTAATATTTCAATTTTTGTTTTATTTTGTTTGAATGATGTGGCAATATAGTTGTATGCAAGTTATGTTAAATTTATGAAATAATGTAATATTTACTGGTGGTCTTTATATATAGGTCTTTACCTATGAAATTGCCGTTTTTCACGAAATAAATGAAGCGTAATTTTTTTTATATATTTTTTACTTCTATTAATCAAAATAATCACCCATGCAATCAATGCATCTTTGCCAACGCATTGGTAGCTTATTGATGCCTTTCTTGAAGAAATCAGCTGGACGGGAGGCAACAAATTCTTCAAAGGCATTTTGTACTGCCTCTCGGGTATTGAATTTTTTTCCCGCCAAGAAGTTATCCAAATTCTGGAAAAAGTAGAAGTCTGTAGGCGCAAGGTCTGGTGAGTACGGCGGATGACGGAGAACTTCCAACCCCAACTCTTGTAGCTTGGAGACCGTCTGCTGTGCAGTATGAGGTCGCGCGTTGTCGTGCAGGAGCAGTGGAGCCGAACGATTGACCAAAGCTGGTTGGAGACGTGCGAGCTTCTCCATCATTGTGTTTAGTTCTTCACAGTACACATCTGCAGTAATGCTTGTCCCGTTTGGCAAGAAGCTGTGATGAATTACACCCGCGTTAGACCACCAAACAGTGACCATCACTTTTCTAGGGGTAAGTTTTCGTTTAGGGCATTGTTCAGGATCCATTTCTCGTCACAAGTAACAATGCGGTTCAGAATTCCTTCATTTGTATGCCTGCTGAGCAGTGCAAGGCACGACTCCACGCGTACTTCGCGCTGGCGGTCATTGAGTTCGTGGGGTACCCATTTGTCAAGCTTTTTTACCTTGCCAATTTGACGCAAATGGACCAATATTGTTTTGATGCTAACGTCGAAAGCTGCTGCTAATTCAGCCGTGGATTGAGTTTCATCAGCTTCCACAATTGCCTTTAATTCGTCATTGTCGACCAAAGTTTTCGGACGACCACGGGGTTCATTTTTCAGGTCAAAATTTCCAGAACGGAAGCGGGTAAACCAATAACGGGTGGTGCGTTCGTTTGTAGTGTTCGCTCCGTAAACGTCGTTGATGTTGCGTGCCGCTTGTGCCGCTTTGCTGCCACGACGGTACTCATACTCCATAATTACTCGAATTTTTAACTTATCCATGATGACGAAAAATGTTCGAATGCGTTGAAAACAAAACACTATTAACCAAATGACGATTTTAGAAAAAGAATTCTATGTTTGTCAAATAAAATTAATTTGAAATTAGAATTATCAGTCAAAAAAAAAATATTTTCATTTGAAATGGCCAGTACGGCAAAACGGCAGTTTCATTGGTAAAGACCTATTATATAAATTAATTAAATACCAATCTTTGTCAAAAAAGCATTAAACGTCTACAAATTCAAATTGGGCAAATCTAGTAAGACACAATTACATCATCATTTACCAAAAAAGAAGAAAACCTAAATCTACACTCAACAAAACAATACTTAGTTCAATGACACTTACTGCTTCTCCATAAACTGCCTCGCAGCATTCCTCAAGGTATTCGGAGTCAACGTATAATTGAACATCCTGAATAGCAGCTCTATCTTAGTAGAAGCTGTTTCTTGTTTCATGCCTGTGATGCGCGAGTGAGGGTATCTCTTGCTGAACTCATAGTAGAGAGAGTAGAGAACTGTCATTGGCCATTTTCCTTCGAGTTCTCGGCCGCCGTCGATCTGCCGGCAAGTTATGGTTATAAAAAAAAGAAACATTACAAATGTATAAATGGATAAACTTTTTGGAAAATTATTCATTATATCCAAAGTTTTGTCAATACCCTTTAGTGTGTCACTGTGCCGGTAAAACTGTGCAAATAAAAGTTCGTGTTGGTTTAGTTTTAGTTTCTATAAATTTACTTTATCAAGATAATAAATACTGTATTGACCTTTGTTGTGGATTTACCAAATTAAAAAAATTTCTTTTAGTCTAAACACCAGTATGACAAAAAATTGTTGACCTATATCCATTTAAAGTCCTCTTCTAAAAACCATTATTAAAAAAAACATCATTTGAATTAAAATACTTAAACGCGCCTACTAATTTAAAATATCCAAAGGTTCATATAATTTATCATTAATGTAAATTATTAAATAAAAAGATGTGTGAAGAAGCGCAGTGAACTTACAAAACGATGTAATTCATTCCACCAGAGATAACTCAACAAAACTAGGATACTGTACGATTCCTAATCCGATTTTGGTAAATAAGCAGCCTTAATTCCCTGATCTATAAATACACAAGGATCTCCAAAACGTCTTACCTTAAAAACAGTGTCAGCAGCTAAATACCCAACGAAGGCTTTGTTCAAATGAGCATCAGTCCACCAGGCGGGCGTGGCAAGAGCGCCCAGCCACTGATACGACAACTCTTGTGCTATTTGCAAGTAGCCTCTACTGCTAATCTCGCTCTCTCTGAGGGAAAAACGTTCTTGATTTGAAGAAGTAAATAGTTTTGTAGTACTTAATAATGGATGAGTAGAACATCAGATATTTTTATGTGACAGGTCTTAGTCTTAAAAGTAGGCACCAGCAATTTACTTCTTTTAAGAAGTGGAACGATAAAGGAGGGAGTGAGAAAAAGACTAGACTTGAGAAGAGAAGAGCTAGAATTTTATGTCAGAACAAGTAGGTATGGTATTTTCAGTAAAAATGGTAACGATACTCTAAAGTAAACCTTTACTATGCCTAGGCCTAGTATCTAGATACTAAAAACTCACAGTCATACCAAATCTTGCGTCTTTTCAAAATCGGTATCAACAAACATGTTATGGACATTTTATTACTTAGCAATAAATAACTCTCAGCATTCTCATATCAAAGATTTTTTTATAAAAGAGGGCCAAGAGGATATTTATCCGCGCGCTTTTTTTCCTCCTTTTAGTACCGTTTAAAAGCCGAAGTTAAGTTGTATTGACGCAATCTCGATGAAAATAAAGAAAAATAAGACTATCGACAAGTGTAAAATATTTACATATGATGAAATAAAATAGTTTAAATTTTGAATTTATATTTTTTTATAATTATGGAATACCTACGCTAATTTCAGGTGCATCGGTTTTATTACGCATAACTCTAAATATTACGCATAAAAGCCAGCAGAAACAATATACGAAATAAACAATTGAACAGAACCTGTTATTTTATCGCTGAACCTTGGACCGAAACTAATTTGATCTTGAATTACAGTAAGATACCCGCACATGTGCTGCTATAATGTTACTACTACAAAGCTGTACGATATCTAATATGATGGATAAATAATTAAACAGAACAGTATCAAATAACAAATTATGCTGGTTCTGACAATATATGAAAACTTTTTTGTGCGCTTGTTTGTTTGTCCTTCTTTCACGTTGAAACAGACCGGCTGAGTTGTGTGGAGATAGTTGGAGGGCGTGAGAGTGAAATAGGCTATAGTTTATCCAGAAATTCCCACGGGAATGGGAACTAAGTGGTTCCGTTATATACGTCAATTTAAAAACTCTTTTTTCCGATAAGTCAACCAAAATTTGACGACAGAGTGGTGTAGTGGTAAGTAGCCTTGCCTCATACGCCGAAGGTCCCAGATTCGAGTCCCCGCCGGGGCATTCATTTGTGTGATGAACACAGATGTTTGTTCTCGGGTCATGGTTGTTTGTATTTATATATGTATGTTTATTCTGGGTTCCCCTGTATTCGCTGTATGGTCATCCATAACACAAGCTCTGGGTACTTTGGGGCCATTCAGTTGGTGTGCTTGTCTGGGGATTTATTTATATTATTTTATTTATTTAAAATGAAGCAGTTGCTGAAAATTAAAACATTCGGATTGTATATAATTTATTTTAATGCTCCACGATCATTCACAAATAAATTAATTTTATAAATTTGACCTTTGAATAAATATTTACATACTTATTTCGTCACCCATTACCCCGAGTCACCGATCACTAATTCTTACCCAAGCAACGGCTATTTTTTATTATTTATTTAATAATTAATGTACACACAGGTTTTAATTACAGTATAAAAAGAAGTTACCAAATGATGTACAAAGGTACTGCTTATTTCTAAAAGAAATCTCTTCCAACAGACCTGAGACTGGAGAGTGTGAATAATAGCAAATTCAGTGTGTTATGTACAGTATGCAGCTCTTAGCATGTATTATATATTTGTTCCTAAATGTTTTCTTTTTGCGAAATGGACTGTTCATCTATGGGTTTTTGAAATTTCACCGGATTTGTAGCTTAGCGGTGACGGCGCTTAGCCGGATACTGACGGCGGTTAGCCGGAAATTATTTTCCTACCACTTTCCTTACCTTGTTGACAAATATATAATTTAAAGACTATTGTTTATTGGCGTACAGAAGGATGTTGCAAAACTACTTAACGGATTCAGATGAAACCAAACACAAAGACAATCCTTTTAAAAATGAAATCGCAAATACAACCAAGCTTAGTTAGAAACTACTCACTTAAAAACGATAAGTCCCCAGTTATCAGCTGGCTTCACACCCTGGTACTTCGGTAAAGCCACGACATCCATCTTGCTCAACGGCAGAGGAACTTGCCAAAAGCTGGCAACCTCTCGGTACACTCGGATCAACTTCTCGTTGATGCCTTCCAGCGCTTTGTGGTACTCAGGACGGCCCCAAGCACGCAATTCTGTAAGTTGTGGGTAGTTTTTAGTAGTTGATTAGGTTGTAGAATTGACGCACGGTGGAGGCCCACGCTACCTTGCGCATTGCTAGGTCTTTTGCGCCACGCTTACTAGGGGACTTTAACAGTAACCGTCAAACGTAGCGTCAATTATTGCAATGGATGCAAATAACAACAAGCAATATTATTAAATTCGGTTTTATGAACCAGTATTTTTGTCCTAACTAAATGACCAAATTATTGAGCGGTTCTTCGTTCGCAGCGCAGCGTATTTCCATTCTATACAACGCCAGAACGCAGGGGTGTGAAATTAATCACGTATAGATTGTAACTTATTTTCAATGATTGTCTTCCAAACTATATATCAGTAGTACACACTACTCGTGTATACTTCGTATTGGGCAAGGACAAACAGTTGGTTCCAAAATATACTACGTATGCAGAGTAATCGAGTATAGTTCGGAATAAGAGTTCACATACCGGATGGGCAAAATACCTAATGAATAGAAATATTCACTCTAATAACACCAAAGTTCGAAACCTTATTGTCTAATATTTAAAATGATGACGATCCATCCTTTACATATTTGGACCAACGTAACTTTAATTTTAGATGAAACAAATATAACACAAAAGTGATGGTCAAAGCCAATATGGGATTTTGACCAGCTAATGGTCAGTAGTACACATGAAAAATTAACTCATGAGTAACCTTTTCCCCCTTAAACTTCCCTAATTTTAAATCTAAAAATCTTGTAAAAAAATAGTAAGTAGTTTGCGAAAAATCAGTCATAAGCTACCATTTTGTTTTCTTTTGAATGTATCAATGTCAATGTCAAAAAAAGTAACAAAACGATGTCAAATGAACCCACAAGTAATGGACCTTATTGGCGGATTAGTTTTGACAGTCAATCAACAATCTGTCAGTTTGTTGATTGACTGTCATTACCTAGAGTGAATCCTAAAAAAATCGGGGAAAAGATATATTTAAAAAAATATCTTACAATGGTATGAAGGACTATATATTCAAACTAATGAATTTATGATAATCTATATTTATTGCCCTTTAATTTGATATACAGACTATTAGTAGGTCATCTTTTGTACTACCTGCTTTGCCAATATCATACATGCGATTCGCTCGAGCCGAAAGAACGAAGTGAGTGTGGTGCGGCAGTACGGGCGAATATTTATTTAATTTTAAGCATACCTACTTATAAATAATCGCACACTGAACTACCAATGTACTTTAGAAACTTTATTTTAAAATTTTTGTTAGGTGTAACTGGTGCAGTATATTTTAAATGCTGAAATTGCGCATGCTGATTCACTTATCGTACACTTCTTGTATGTTTTGCAGTTCAAATAGCATTACAAAGTTTTCACGCATAGTTTCCTACGGCTGCGTTATAGCTTTATACAGAATGGAAATACGCCGCTGCGCATTATTTGTCTAATACTATTTACTAGTAAAGGATTAAAAGGGAAAACCGCATTTCGCCCAACCTTCAAGTTCGCTTGGCTGAGTAGTAATGGTGATTAGATACTTTATTGCTGGCTGTATGACTTGAAGCTAAGCAAAAATCGATTCAAGGGGTCGATTATTTAATAAATGATTGTCTACATTCGTGGCGACACTTGACGTTAAATCAGCAAATTCAGAGAATTAATCATTCTAAACAGGCCGCAAACCGTGTGAAATAATTCCTGAAAATTAAGGGTTTATGTACATGAAATAACATCGTGACTCACACAAGTACTTCTAAGAGTAAATAAAACTGCTTGTCATACAATTTTACAAGCTTCGTAATATAATACTAAACACAATTAAGTTCAACTTGATATCCAATTAAATACTTACTTGAAAATGTCTTTAAAAGGTAAGAAGCATATTATATTTCGTATGATATAGAATTTAATTACATTTTATTGCCTTTTTACTAACTACATTTTATTAGGCCTTATTAAAATCGTTTATTTAATTATATCTGCACTAGTACCTATTATAAACGTGAAAGCGCGTTGGTTTATTTGTTGTTTAGTTTGCTTGAAGACAGAAAAGGACCTAGGGTACCTGGCATCCAGATAACAAAAATACTCCCAAGGGATTAAGTATAACCTAGTATTTAATAATGAAATGAACACAGTCTGAAGCATAATTTTTAAACATCCATGACTCGTAAGGAAACATTCGGTACATCGGTATTCATCACATTATTGTCTATTCCTAGAATCTAAAACGAAACAAGGACACCGGGATAAGACACAAGCTTAAAACAGCCTTTTATTCTGTAGTTTGTAGTGGCTTTTTAAAGGCAATTTGCCAAGTGTATTTTTTAATAGATATATTCCATTTAATAATGTTATGGTTTGGGCAATGTAATGATACTTGGAATGTTTGGATTAGCCGACTCGCCACTTAAATAAATATATGCCGTATAAATATAAATATATTTAACATATAAAAGTTTCAGAAGTATGATCACACCACGAAGGTTTTGATATTTTATATAGTTTTATGTATATTTAAAGTTTTACCAGTACTTTTCTTTCAAAGGAATTTACTAACTTACACTCCTGAAGATTCCATTTCACTTTGTACGAATCAACCGCAAAAGCAAAATTTCACTCATGATTCGACATAAAACCTAAAAAAATGTACTTACGTAAATTTTTTTAAATGTAAAAATGTACGTTACTTAAACTCACCAATTTCGTTGCCATTGTCATCATTAAAAACAGTGGTGTTTCCAAGTTGCTGGATGTCGGCGATAACTATGCCCAGAGTGAAAGTGGACATCGGCGGAGATCGCTCGAAATGAACCCAGACGGCGTTGGGTTCCCCGGTTCTATGAAAAAGATTACAGTCTGTTAGTTAAGATGTACTTTAGGAAGACGTTGCTCAAAACCATTCCTTTTGATCTAGCCTGAGAATGCCTTTGAGTTAGATTAGACTAATGAACAGGTCGCCAATAATTTAAATTAATAAATTTAGTAAATTAATCAGTGGAGTCTAATTTACACATATATTTCAGCATTTATTAAAAATATTTCGTTATCCACTTTAGCAACGGATCGTTCTTTAGGAGTTAAGCAATGTTTGGTGCGGATAGACTTAGCATGGGTGACGGCCAGTGGCTGAAGTATTTGAGCGTCTCCGTGCTTCGGAGAGCACGCTAAGCCGTCGGTCCCGGTTGGTGTCGGTAAATGACAGTCGTTAAAACACCTCAAGGGCCCATAGATTATGCGGTAAGTACAATTGTACAACAACACCGAAGCAATTAGTTGACTTTTTACTTTGTCTCTCGTGTAGGATAGTAAAAGACAAAGTGTTGTTATGAAAGAATAAGAAAAATGTACCTGGCTGTAAGTTTCCTTAAAAGTCAATAATGAATAAATAAAAATTTGCTTAGTATTTTGCACATCATCGTCAAAACTACCAAAACTAACATAGATCTTACATGATGTATTAAACAAAACATCAAAGAGACAAATACATTTATTGATTTCGCTCATCACCTTCCAAACATGTTTCTAGCACAGGAATTGAATCTGCAATTCACCAATACCTAAAACTAAAACTAAAATCGTATATCGACTGTTATACAACTGTAGCTTTTAGAAACCTAACTTTGCGTAAATAACCACAAAAAGACGAAAGATTCAAGCATTACTTTGTAATATACAAAACAAATGGTCCTTTTAAGTAATAATTGACATAAATACATAAGTACTCGAGATCGTTACGGAAATGTTTATCATGTAATACTTACTTAGTGACCCCTATGATGGTAAAGGTTATTCTCAATGAAGGTCGCTAGTAAGGTTACTCCACTGGCAGTATATTTAGATATTTGTGACCTTTATTCTATTATATTCCCATACAAATAGAGAAGCTACGCTGAGCTTGGGGAGCGTTCAAGTATTACGTAACGCAATTTTTGAAGATTTTTGACCCCCCCTCCTCCCCTTGTAACGCACCATAACGTTTTTCTGTACTCCCCCTCCCACTCTCTAAACGTTACGTAACACTCAAGTGGCCATTTTTACCCTAAAGTCGCAAAAAAGTATGTTACAGATTTTATCCTTGGTATAGTTTTAATTGCCTTTACGGTAATAATACTAAATAAAACAAGAGATTTTTAATCCGCAACACCTGCGTATTTTGTTTATTTTTTATAAATTTTTGGCTTTACACACAATTGTTTTCATCCTTCATTCTCCTATTTTAGCTTTTTTTACTAATAATCTCTTAAAATAAAATAACATTTTTATTTTAATCTTTGACAAAGCAATTATAAATGGAAACCCAACTGAAATTAAACATTTTACTCGAAATAAAATCGTATTTTTAACAAAATTAAAAAATAATCAACTATTAACCAAGTATCTAAGTAGGTCTATAAAAACAATTCGATTGAAATTACTGCTCCTCTGTCCATGGGTTTGCTAGCCACTCAGATTCTTTCATCACTGGCATCTGGAGTGCAGACGAAGACGGTTTTGGAATTGTTAAGCCACTTGCATCAACTTCGTCTTCGTCGAGCCAGTCAGCATCCTCAGACGATGTTTCATAACGACGCACAATGCAGAGAAGCTCATTCGCCCTTCTGGCAGCAAGGCGCTGTGGCCGTACTCTAGTTTCGCAATGGTCTGGGACAGTCTCACCATGCACGTAACGACAGTGCATTTGAACACTCTTGTGAGATGTGAAATAGATTCCACAGGTTGGACATACTTTTTGCTTCAGGTCGGATTGTACAGATGGACAAAAGAAATCGTAAGGCATCTGCTTAAACCCTTCTAGAGGAGGTGACAGATCAACGGACAACCTCACAAGAAATGGCGAAAACTTGGATGTTCCTTTGTCTAGTAATCTGGGTACTACGAGCTTGCTTGGAGTTTGAAGTATTGGGCAAGGTGGAGGCATGAAAGTATCCGCAAGCACAGATTTCAATGCACTTCTCGGTGGTGAACAGCAGGATTCATCCGCGCATTTTATAACCTGTAAGAAATATTGCGATTCAGATACAGATTTGGTTCTGCTGGATCCTGCATGCTATCTTCGGGTTGTCTATAGTTCGCCGAAACGTCGTAATTATCAATTTTCATTTCTCTCCACACTTCTGCAAGTGTTTCCCCAGCGTGCTGAAAATTGCGTTTTTCCAAATCATCATCCGTAGTCATTCCTTTGTCGTCGAGATCAGAACCAAAATGTTCATGAGGCAGAATGATGCCTGCCAGTCGTTTGCTGAGGGGAGCCATCCGACGCTCAACTCGGTTATATGCGCTCCGCCCAGGAGCATTAGTCGCTATAAACAAGGCGTCCAAGTTGTATTTTTTAAAGTGTTCAATCGCAAAGTTCTTGACTTTACGATAACGCGGGTTTTCGTCCGGTCCACCATCTACAAAGATGATGATCACTGGCTTCACAGTGTTCGATTCTGTCATCATTAAGGGTTTGAATGACGGTATTGATAAAAGTGATTCGAAATCATAAGCATGGGTGTTCGCTGTGGAGGATGCGTGTTTCCCGCTCCTTATGGATATGTGTGTCGGCCCGCTGTACCCAACAGCTTCTTCCTTACCGAAACTGTTAGGTTCCACGTTGACGCCGGCGTATACAGAAGGAATAAGTTTGTGCCGCTCTGCCACGACCCAGTCATGATCAGGTAAAAGTATTCTGTATTCCATATGCATTAAAAGAGGACTCTGACTTTTCACTGCTGGTAAACCTATTGGTACACGTGCCTTATCGTCTTGTGAGAGAACGAATACTTGCTGCGGTCCCAGAAGCGACGCGAGAGATCTGAGAGATCTGACTGATTGTAGCAGTGCAAAATTCCCCGTCCTCATGCTTTCTGTGCATCTCAGTCTGTGGTCTTGCTAACTTTACGGGTACGGTACGTACGTGTCTTCTTCCCTCTTGAGTGTTAGAAACGCGTGGGAGTAAATGAAGATATGTGCCGCTTTGAGAAATTTGGAATCCCATTAACAACAGCCTCTCATGCAGGTCGTATAGAGTGAGACAACTCCTAATCATCTCTGTTCGGCGACGTTCATCAGCAGCGCTGCCATGAATGGCAATATTAATTATGGCCTCTAGGAGAGCAGGTTGCGAGTCAACTAAAGGGGGCTGTCCAGGGCCAGTTCGAGGTTGTGTTGCAGCAGGATTGTTTCTCTGACGTTCAGTTTTCTCCAGTTTTTCTTTGGCTCGAAATTTTTTTGCACGCTTAGCAGAGTCTCTTTTTTTCTTTAAACATTTCTCTTCTTCTTTCAACTCTTTGCGTAGCTTTTTTATTTCGTCGTGAACATCATCTTTGGCTATACCAATGTCCCTTGCTTCAGTAAGAACATTTATTCTCTGTTGCAGTAGACCAATTTTCTTCATAAGAGTTTCTTGAGCCGGTTTGCTTGGAACATTTTTAGTGATGCCCGAATCAATCAAACTCGTGTGTGGTTCCGTAGACGGTGTCTCCGCAGTTTCCTCATCAGTATTCTGACTTTGCTCATCGTGGGTATCGCTCATCTTTCGTTTGACGGCAGTGCTTTCTTGTCCAGCAACTGCGACAATCGATTCCATAAGAGATGAACACGTGGATAAAGCTACAACATCCGAATCCTATAGACCAAGAGAAAATTAATTGAGAATAGGTATTATTGACACATGCGATAAAAAAAACATAATATACAACATATACGAGTAGATACACCTGTTTTTGTTGAAGAGCATGCGAAGTCGAGGAAACATTGGGCTTCAGTGTTGCTGGCGTGCTTGATGTTTTCATAGGTAGCTAAAAAAATATATAATACTTATGACCAGTTCTTTTATGAAAAATTAAGGTTGGGATAATATATTATAATACTTATGTCATTATTACATTTTAGCAGTAAACTTACCTGTGTAAAATAACTAAGCATTGTTGCTTTCTTCTTCGTGGCCTTCACCTTCAACTCTCGTATAACATAATTTATATGTTCTATAAACTTCTCTTTATTTTTTAGTTTTTCTTTAGCCGTTTTCCAAATTGCGTTGGCATTTTTTTGACACAGTTGCGCTGGCAAGTCAGCATGAGAGCCTTTATAGGCCAAGAACAGCTGATGATACAAATCTCCCTCTTTTGAGGACATTACAGTATGAACACTTTGAACTCACTTTAATAACACCGACTATAGCAATGTGCTTCTGCATAAACACTAACGAATACTGACAACGAGAACAACAATAAATGACGTACAATACAATCTAGGGATTCCCCGTGAAATATAAACAAAAAGGGTTGCCAACTTGCGAGAACAAATCAAAAATGACTACCAGACTAATACAATCAAGGGATTCCCCGTAAAACGTAAATGAAAAGGGCCAATTTTGGAGTTTTAATTCCCTAATTTTTTATTTAAAAAAATAAACAATGTTACGTAACGTGTTGTAAGAAAGACCCCCTCCGCCCCTGTAACGCATCGTAACGTTTTACGAGACCCCCCATCTCCCCAAATTGCGTTACGTATTACTTGAACGCTCCCTTGCTATGATAACTGAGTAGCAAAGCCAGATCCATGATCCAGATTTATTTATAGCTCCAAATGTTATTTTTATGGTTTGTAAAAATGGGACAATCTTGGTTATCTTTGACTCAATACTAGTTATAATTCGAAAGCTAATAATAAAGCAAAACATCCCACCCACAGCATTCATCCTTCCAATGGAATAAATGTTTAATATCGTTCTGTTGTAGTTACCTTCTATTTCCCACCACGACGGATCTTTGTTTTAGTACACCGTTTCTGTAAATATCAACTCTTATGGCCTACCATTTAATCTAACGTTCTGAATCCATTTTGCAGAGCCATGAAATAACGGTTATTTATAAGCGGTTGATATTACTTACGTAACAGCATTAAGTTTATGTTAGAACCGCGAACAAACATTTTATACCGATATGATTTTTAATGTCAAGAATCCGAAAACAATGTTCAACATTTTGGTTTACGCTTACAGGATTCCTGGCTCTCAACACAAACTAAAAAAAAAGTATACCACTAAAACAAGGTGACAGTAAAATGTTTTCATTCTTCGAGATATATACTAATGTCAGAATAGCACTGTCCGACACTCAAGCTACACTATTTGTAGAAGTTTGAATCTTCTCGAATGCCCTGTAGCAAATACACTTTAACTCAGTTTTATTTCAAAGTATAGAATATATATTTAACATTATACCACCTCTCTTCTAAATATGTAAACGTGACTTAAACACACAAGAAAAGCCTTTAAAATCGATATATCATGAACAAAAAAACTTTAGCATCAGAAATTGTTTAAATGTTTTACAACAAATATATTGCAAATATAACTGTTATAAAAATAATAATTCTAAATAATCATTAGCTTCTCAAGATATACTCCTAACAATGTATTTATTTTTGAAGAATTTTAGAAGAATGATCATTCTGCAGAGACTTCACTCTCACCCAACTAGAGGTGTTACACGCTGTATCCCTGGCTCCAAATACACAACAACTATCAGAGCTAGGTAAACAACGCTCCACGGCAATAGCCATTGTTGCGACACAACTGTTGCGTAGCTGATTCCAAATCCCGGCACACAGCTACACTTGTGAGTTTACATTTCCACTGTCTATCCCATTATTTCGAGTTTATATAGGAATTAGTTAGGTGGAGGAATCCGAGATTTTAAAAATTGAAACCGGATCTTATAAAAATTGGTTTGAAAAAAATAGTGAAAGTTACAACAGATTAACAAGTTACTTAGGTACTTACACGAACAAGTGTACATATTTGCTTTTTTTGGTAAACGGGAAAGTTTGTGATGTATGCCTGTTAACTTAAGAACGATTCAAAGTATTTGGCGATTTTTTCCCTTAACGAAAATTCAAAGCGAATGAAAACACCTAGCTACAGTTATTATATAACGAAAATAGCAAGATTATGCCAAATAATACTACTCAATTATAATATAATACTTACTGAATATGTGTAAATAATAAAAGAAGTCATAGGTACAAAACACAAATTTTAAAAGATTTCAAATATATTGGAATGTTGCCCAAGGCCTGCATATGCTTGAATCTAGACGACCTTACGTCAAATGTCCTGCAGAATGGACATTAAGGCAACATTCAATTCTCCCCGCTTCTGTTGAAGAGCATGTCGCTTAAAGCATGTATGTGCGTTGTTTGGACGTAGTTGGGTGGCTATTATTAACCGGTAGGATAAATACTGAGATAATACTCACATCTCCCCACTCCTATTTATAGGCATGTTGCTCAAGGCTTGCATGTGCTTGGGTCGGACGACGCTCACGTCAAAGGGAGTCTTGTACCCCGGCTCGTCGAAGCAAGGAAACATGCGGCGTGCGTTGTTCGGACGTAGTTGGGTAGCTATTACTGTCCTGCAGTAACGAAAAATGTTGGATATTAGGTTAGATGTTTAATAGTAATCAGGATTATAAAAAGTCTGCCTGTCATCCAGTTTTATCATACTAGAGACTCCGGCGCAGTTTCACAAGCGTGACTCCTGATTCCGTGGGAATTTCGGGATATGTTATTCCTGGATATTGAAGCTTTCCAATTGTTTACCGAAGCAATTACAGATAGATCGAAGGTATTTTTGTTAAGGTTATCTTATGAAAAATATACCAAATTGTATTAAATATATGGATATGTTTCTTCACAATTTTGCAGTATTATTATGTTCTAGCAATCTGCCCCGGCTCCACACGGGTAGAACAGAGAACTTATACAATGTGTCCGGTTATGAACTGGCGATATTCTAGGTACGTTTAATACCACTATTTTTATACACAAATACACTACTAAGTGTTTGGGAATAAAAATAGTGCCTAAAAAATATGCCTAAATTACTTTTCTGTCGTAGTGTCGCCTCAGATGGTTCCGTTGAGCATGTAGATTTTATTAAAAAATAACGTTAATTTATTTTACTTGGAGTATTATCAAAGTATTTATTTCCTATACTTATAAATACAGGAAATATAAACTTAAAAATGTAAATAATCGCTACATATTATAAAAATAAATAACTAATTTATGGACCTTTGGTGAAATTTACTCAATTAAAAGTATGTTCGTCTATCTATCATTTTAGGTAACTATCAATTGGCAAGGCAATTATCAACCTATTAAATAATGACAACACAAACCCAAAAATGCGTCTTAAGCTTTAAAGTGGTTCATTACGTAAAACAAAACCAACACAACTGCAACCTTCCATAAAACCATTAAGTTCAAACCATTAAAAATCTAAACATACCTATTTGAATATTTCACTGCCTCAGTCTTCGATTACCCATCACGTTTTTATACACGATCAAACAACTAAGTACCTAATTAAGCACCAAACACCATACACATATAACAATCAAAGATAATGCAATTATTAAAGCCCTTACCGCTCGGTTTAGATAGCAACAGTGGGCGAATTTATTTTTTTGCGCGATAGTTTTATTTTTACAATAACTCCTAAGATATCAATTTAAAGTGGATCATATAAAAAGCAATTATGATGAGTATAATATGTTTGAGGTAACTAACGTATTTAATTGGATAACGATTAATATCGTATCCTTCTATATAGCTTTCCAATTACCACACAGTATGTATGTAACCATTTTTTAAACATTAAAATGCGTACCGTAAGCCTGTAAAACACAGACATATGTAGAGCTATAAAAGAGAAACATGTTTTCCGTACATTATTTTGTTATATCTCACAGTTTCTCATAAGGCAGCGTTTTCGATGAAAGCTCCCAGTGGGCTGAATTTTTTCCGATTTCTTCCACCTTTATCGACATATTGACCAATTAGCTCTTGGTTGGAATTGTCACAAACTTAATGAAACATCAATTACTAAGTACGTTCTATTTAATTTTGGGGAGTGCTATGAGATATGACCAAAGTCCAGGGTCCAGCATCCATGATATTAAAATGGGACCTACTAAACTGAACCTGAACTGACCCCAACACAAAATAGCAGCAAAATCGGTCCAAAAATAAAAAAAGGTATGCCAGAGAATACATGAACAGACAAATTGACAACCTTTTTATAAAAGTTGGTGTAAAAATATCAATAATTTACTTAATTGGTTTTCTTAATTTAATTAGGGTTTGGTTTTTGCGCCATATTTCAGATGGCAATGATGACAAAAAGAGGAGCCTGAGAGTTTTTGTAATATCCATTCTTCACATACTATAAAACACCAAAAATACTTATCGGAGAGCATGAAGAACATATACGCTGAAAATTATTGCAATACTATTAGGTCTTTACCTATGAAATGGCCGTTTTTCACGAAATAAATAAAGCGTAATTTTTTTATATATTTTTTATTTCTATTAATCAAAATAATCACCCATGCAATCAATGCATCTTTGCCAACGCATTGGTAGCTTATTGATGCCTTTCTTGAAGAAATCAGCTGGACGGGAGGCAACAAATTCTTCAAAGGCATTTTGTACTGCCTCTCGGGTATTAAATTTTTTTCCCGCCAAGAAGTTATCCAAATTCTGGAAAAAGTAGAAGTCTGTAGGCGCAAGGTCTGGTGAGTACGGCGGATGACGGAGAACTTCCAACCCCAACTCTTGTAGCTTGGAGACCGTCTGCTGTGCAGTATGAGGTCGCGCGTTGTCGTGCAGAAGCAGTGGAGCCGAACGATTGACCAAAGCTGGTTGGAGACGTGCGAGCTTCTCCATCATTGTGTTCAGTTCTTCACAGTACACATCTGCAGTAATGCTTGTCCCGTTTGGCAAGAAGAAGTGACCATCACTTTTCTAGGGGTAAGTTTTCGTTTAGGGCATTGTTTGGGTGCTGAACCAGGGTCCAACCAACTTGCTGAGCGCTTACAATTGTCAAACAGGATCCATTTCTCGTCACAAGTAACAATGCGGTTCAGAATTCCTTCATTTGTATGCCTGCTGAGCAGTGCAAGGCACGTCTCCACGCGTACTTCGCGCTGGCGGTCATTGAGTTCGTGAGGTACCCATTTGTCAAGCTTTTTTACCTTGCCAATTTGACGCAAATGGACCAATATTGTTTTGATGCTAACGTCGAAAGCTGCTGCTAATTCAGCCGTGGATTGAGTTTCATCAGCTTCCACAATTGCCTTTAATTCGTCATTGTCGACCAAAGTTTTCGGACGACCACGGGGTTCATTTTTCAGGTCAAAATTTCCAGAACGGAAGCGGGTAAACCAATAACGGGTGGTGCGTTCGGTTGTAGTGTTCGCTCCGTAAACGTCGTTGATGTTGCGTGCCGCTTGTGCCGCTTTGCTGCCACGACGGTACTCATACTCCATAATTACTCGAATTTTTAACTTATCCATGATGACGAAAAATGTTCGAATGCGTTGAAAACAAAACACTAACTATTAAACAAATGACGATTTTAGAAAAAGAATTCCATGTTTGTCAAATAAAATTAATTTGAAATTAGAATTATCAGTCAAAAAAAAATATATTTTCATTTCAAATGGCCAGTACGGCAAAACGGCAGTTTCATAGGTAAAGACCTATTATATAATACGCCGCACATCCTACCAAATCAAACAACTCTCACTCCATCAAACACTATATTATTCTGAAAACCTATCCTAATACATACTGCCTAAATCTATATCCCCAATACATTCCCCAAAAATCCATTGCCTCAACATAAATCTGTCCAACTACCTATTTGCAATATTTTACTACGTGCGCCATAAAAATCTTGGATCGAGAGCGAATAACGCCAAACTATCCCAAAGGGGCATAAAGGATCCCTTACAGCCCCCAATTAGTTCTAAATGGCTATAGACTGGAATAATTCCACTTAATTGGCCACTCTCGAATTACCAACTTTCTGGTAATTGTGTTGCAACTTAATAATGAATACTGTGGTAATTTGTGGGGTAATACAGCTGTGGAAATTTAAGTTATATGAGAATTTTTGGTGACAATTTAAAGAATTGAAAAAATAAGTTATATTAACCTTATTATAAATATAATAAACTGCGAACAATTTAATTTCTGGAAATGAAATAAATTCAAAATATGTAAATTTACTGTGATTTTTATGACTGGAATTTAGTTTTAACGTCGGCAATACTGATTTTGTTTCGAAAAGAACGAACGACACGTCGTGATTGTAGAGTCACTCATTCATCCATGCCGTCAAATGGCCGCCATTCTGATACAGTTCGACCAACTTATCTGTGAAATGGCAAAATTCAGAACAACAGTCGCCATGTTGAAATGTCAATCGACTGTCAGTGTCTACTACTTTTGAGTGTTGTGTTATATTTTTACGATAATTCCGAATATTGTACGTTAAATGTGCCGAAGGCTATAAAAAGTGACGCCCAGAATAAAGGAGAAGTCATTTTTTGAAAAAGAATCTCGTTTGGTGACGAGATTCTTTTTTAAAAATAATTGCTATAATTCCATTTAACCGAATTTACAAACGAGTTTCAGCTGCTACAGGTTGGTATTGTCAGTTTTTGAAACATACATTCACCAACTTCTTTTGATGTATTTCTTTAAAATTAAGTTAATGTTTGTTAAATAATTATACCTATAATAAAAACCTTACAAATAAAAATGCAATGAACAAAACCATAAGGTCAACATAAACTAATTATTGCACTTTAATTTCGGGTCTGATTGTAGGTTTGATCTCGAAAATTGTCAAAGAGAGACATGAAGCTGAACAATCTAGTACTAGAATTCGTACACCAGGCAAGTTAAGAACACGTAAAAGTGGATTTATTCAGCTTGATAATTTTGATTTGAGCGTAATCAGGCAAAAAGTACATGAATTTTATTTGCGTGAGAGTCTCCGTAAATTGGTCCATAAGTTGGGATATCGTTTAAAAAAAACCAAATCCTATCTAAAAATTCTAAGGGAACGAATAGATGTGTCAGCTTATACTCAGACATGCAATTATGGCTCACTGAAAACCAACTGGAATATGGAGAAGATATGACAAAACCACAACTGTTGGAAATAATTAAAAGGAATAAGCCAGAACCAGTATATGAAAATGAAAATATTCTTGATGAAAATGGTCACAGGTGCTTGTATTTACCCCCTTACCATTGTGATCTTAATCTTTTAGAAGTAATATGGAACACAATGAAGAGAAACGTGGCATATGTCAACATAAACCACCAAAATCAGGAAATCTCCAGACTTATTTCTAAAGATTGTGATGCCATCTCAGTTAATGAGTGGAACACAAGTGAAGTGCAACACTGCAAACATGTGCAAAGATTGGAAGAAGAGTGTTTAAAAAATGATATTTATTTGGATGAACCTTTTATAATAAATGTTGTAAGTGACAGTGACACAGAAAGTGATTCTGATAGTGATGAAGATATGGATACATTTATGGAAGGCATGCAACCCATCAATCAAGGCCATAGTTCAGGTGCCTATTCATCAAAAGGTAGTCATACATATTGTAAACCTGGTTTTTAATAAATGATCATGAGTAAAATATATTTTTATTTATATCCTTTCTATCCTATTAGATAATGGTAAATATTGTCTGCCTTCAAATAAAATGTGATTTTACTGCGAAAATTCAAATATGCATTTGAAAACAATTCTTTTTGAATTGACTTGGTGTAAGTAAAAATATTCATTTATTTTGGGCTATTAATAGTACTTTTGCATGATTTAAAAACTTTCCTAGAGAGAGGCAACATCCCTATTGTTATCATATTTTATTTATTTCGCAAAGCATACCTGAATACTTTTCCTATCTATTCTCACGTTTATAGCTGTGCTTTAAATGCTTAAATTCAATACCTAAGCATAATATCAGAGGATACTTAAATATACAAATTGAATTTGTAAGTATCTCCTATAAAGGTAAAACATTTAGGTATTTTCCCGATTCATACGAGTAATTTAAATACCGCTTAACTCCGACTTTACATTTTCCACAATATTTGCCGAAATTTATTACCTAGCAACACTGGAACGACAATGACGCCACTACTCAGTTCACAGATAAGTTGGTGGAACTGTACTCGTTTGTTTGGCTTTGTTCCATGCGCTTGAGTTGTTTTATGGTTTTCCTATTTTCTTACGACTTACGCTTGTTATACGGACTAACTACGATTCTTCTTTACTCGAATATTTTCTGCTTGCCTACCGGATCCCAAGAACCCGACCTTACACGACGAATATTGGTTTTGTTCCCTTGGATACCCGATTTTGCATTTTGACATGGATCGGTCGGTTAACTATGGCATTGCGTTTGGTCACTGTGCTACTGTTGGCAGACAAGTTTTTAATGAAGAAATATTGGTTGTGAATCGACAATGGCGTATGATTCAAAGAGTAAGTAATCTATTCTTGCGAACAATTTCAAAGTGAACAAGATAGTGATTAAGATAAATGTTTATCCTATTTTGGGGAGCCTACAAGGGGTAATAATGGTTATGTTGTTGAAGTTTGTAAGGAAATTAGCAGCAGCATTCTGCTAGTGCAGTCGACTTCAAATGCATCATGGCTTCTCCGGGGTCGAATCCAATCGAGGCACATTAGCCGAAAGACACATTTTATTTATATATTAGTTTAAATATTAGGCAGAGAGTTCATCCTACCATATTATTGTAATTGTATTGTAGGTAGGAGAACTATAGGCTGCTGAGCCCATGTGATGACGATTATATGTTACCTCAGCTGGGCTTGGTACCAACAAAATATTGTACCATCAACTCAATCCTTGGATTATGCACTAATAATAATTGATGATTAAATAATTTAAAGATGAATATGTCATGGTTTTATTTACACAGAGTTATCAATTTATTTATAAACCCCCATATATATTCTTATATTTATGGAAAACAAGTAAGGAAGAAGCCATGTGGCCTGATTAAAAGAGTGCCAGTCTTAAACCACTTACTTGTTTCCCAGTCAGAATTATTTTTAACATTCAGTTTAGTTTTACTTTTATATGACATGTTGAATGAATGAATTTTGTATGACATGTTTATGTCTGTCTGTATGCATTTTTTATGTTTATTTTAATAGCATACTTATTTATACATAAATATGTATAACCAACATTAGTAATCTGATAAATAAACCTCGTCACAAAAACATACATTTAGGTAGAGGCTTCAAGATAGATATCTAAGTCCAACGAAATAATTAAAAATAACATTCTCTAACCTATCTAAACTTTATATGACACTATTAAAATATTTTATATCTTAACTTCTAAAAGTACAAATGTATTAAAATTTTTGATGAACACTTTAAATGTATGCTTCTTATAGAAAACACAATTTTCAAGTTGTTAACACCATAGCCCAGAAATGTATGGGACGGTATCTGCCTCCTTTGATTAAATGTTTTCTTTGTTTGAAGATTTGGAGTTTGACTTCAAACTATCTACTCAATCCATAAATGTTTTTCTTAATGTTGCGCCCTTTTTTACCAGTAGTTGAACCCGCGCGCTTCGAATGGTAAGCCTAATTTGACAAATAACTAAAAAAAATTTAAGATCTGGAGTGTTAACACTTTTTCCTAACTACAATCAAGCCACACAGCTTTAACTTCTGTCCAGGACGTGCTCTGGTAAACAAGTTACTTTTTCGAACAGTTAACACCTTCATCGTTTTAATAAATTTAGGTTCAGCTTATCATTTTTTATTTGTTTAACGTTGGATAATTTTAGACTCAGAATTTCTAAATGACGCTTAAAAATTCAAAGAAATTGTAAAGTAGATCTTCAAATAAGTGCAGGGCGTCCCTAGTTAGATTTATTATTTCCAATTCACTGATTTCTACAAGCACTGTGCGGAGGAGCGGAGAGGGAGAACAGACACGGCAAATTTGTTTATTATTTAATCACGATGACGCACTGGACGACTATAAATCGAGCTGACCGCTAAATCGAAGTAAAAGCTTACTTCAAGACTTACAATTCATCTTAACTCGCCAACGAATATTGGTCGATTAAGTGTAGCACCTAGTGAAAACTTTATTGGAACTTGGTTGCAGAAGTTTTTTTCGACAGGTCCAATCATAAACAACTGGTGCCCAAATCAAGAATGGAACAAAATGTTGAACGCGTTGAAGACAGCATTCGTAAAAATCCACGACAGTTAGTGCGCAAGAAAGCATCAGTTTTGTGACTTAAAAACTACGGGACACCGCATATAAGTCTTTATCCTTCTAGTATCCAAGAGGTGCAGATTTTAAAACAAAATTATTTCAAAGTGTGAAAAGGATTCATCGAAAACTTCTAAACCAATTTCAAACTGTTAACATGATTTGGTTAAATAACTAAGCACAATCCCATTTATATTCAGATGTAAATAAACTAAACGACTGCTACTATTGGTCGCCGAAAGGAAAAAAACCACGATGAAGACGACAAAAATCACTTCTCTGCCCGTAAGTCACCATCTAGACGGTAACTTTTGGACGTCTATAATGAGGGTGTGTCTTTAAATAGTAAGTTCCACAACTGTTGTGTTTGATTTGATAAGCAATAAAGAAAAATTTGGTCCTTGCAACTTACATTTATTTAATTTACAAATCCTAAACCTGCCGTGGGACACCCTGTATAACTTACTGTATAACCAGCACATCTCCAGCAATTACCTGTCGACCTCCTGATCAGTCATGTAACTGCTCTTGAAGAAGGCTTCCGTGGCCGCCGTCTCCAGGTTGCCATTGAACTTGAACACCAGCTGTCCCAGCGTGCCCGCCTTCGCGGGGTTCTCCAGGCGAATGGTCATGATCGGCTTTTTTGCGTCTTTGGTCAGGCTCTTGATGAGTACGGGTTCAAAGTGTGGCCTGGATGATGGACAAGTGAAAAAGAGAATTGTTTGGTTAATTTTAATTTTTGTTAAAATTTAAGATTTAAGGTTAAGGTATAGGAAAATTCGGGTATTATTCGTAAGTGGGGCTCTTGCTAAAATCGGGGTAAAAAAAATATTTCTACATTTTTTATGCATAAAGAACATGAGAGGAAGCAAAATTAAGGTGGCGCGTGATCTTTTTTTTTTGCTCATGCGCCACCATTCTATGAATTACAATGTTTTTTTCCTACAGGAATGCATAAAAAAAATTTACACCCAGATTTTAGCAGGAGCCCCACTTACGAATAATACCCGAATTTTCCTATACCTTAACCTTAAATCTTAAATTTTAACAAAACCGAAAATTCATATATAATATATATATTAAACAGTTCTTTCATGAGCGTGTATCATTCTCGTCTTTTTAGTCAGTTTCAATCTGGACAAATGAAAAATAAATATCTTTATAATATTACATGTAGTAAAATACACTACAGAAACTCTCATAAAGAATGGTCTAAACAAGCGCCTTAAACTAAAGTATTGACAAAAACACCGATTATACGTGCTTCAAAGCGTTGTATTAAGTTTTTAAGCCCAATTTTCCAAGAAAACATTGATGAGCAAAACATACGCCGAAATACATTATTGCGATATTCACAGTAACCTCCTACTGTTACAAAAGACATTGAGCAAAAACCTCGTCGAATTAAAAGAAACAAGCGTACTTAATTAGTTGCTATCAATGACAAACAAAACAAAACACTATTCGTTTCGGATGACATAATGATTTGTACGGTACTCGCAAATGCAGTGAGCTTCACGCAAATTGGGTTTCAGGGAAATTTACTGTTACTACTGTCAGTATACTCTATTATGTATTCGAATAAGAAATTATTATCAGCAAACTCTTGAAGCAAATTTTAATTCTAATTTCACTACATATTAAACTCAACTATTATAATTTAAACGTCACGTGACTTCCTACTCTTGAAAACAATTTTGTCAACATTGGATAGAAATTGGGATTTATTTCTGATTGCATACTTGCGAGTGAAGTTGGTTACGATTCTACAATCAACAAAGAATGCAAACTCAATATTACCACAATTGACAGCTGTCAAAGCAAATTCAAGAGTTGCGATTTGGCGTCTTTGGGTTACTCAATGCCAGTTACGATCTCAATTAGTATTATAAAATGGCCGTACAATAATGAAATAATTGGCGCTAGTGTAGCATCCAAGAGTGTGAAATATTAAAATTCGAATGGCGATCATCGGAATTTTGTTTGACAGTAGGTCTGCTCGTTGATTAAAAGTGATTCATACATAACGTGCGTATATGCCGTTATATGTACATTATACACCACAACGTTATACGCCGCAATGCCAATATGCATTTTTACAATTCTGCTTCTTAATCATTATTACATTCGAAGGATGACAAATGTTTAGGCTACTGAATTAAACAGAATCTAAGATGCATCTCAAAATCTCACTTATTATATAGTAATTGAAAAGTTAAAATTATTATAATAATTGTAATAATTATACATGTACAAAATATTTCGTTATATCCAGAAAAGGCTCCAAAATACAGAAAAGTCTAAATAAAAAGACAGTTATTGTATGATCTACTCAACTATTTCTTGAAAGTTACATAATGAAGTAGTCACAATACAAAAAAACTTGAATGACACAATTTATCAGTTATAAAATCTACTAGTTAACAACATAAATGGACGAATGATCGCTTATCCAATTTTCTATAAATATATCTATATTTTTAAATCAAAGTTCTACTACTTATACAGATGGAAAATACAAAAAGTCATGATGGGTCTCGGAAATGTTTAAATCGAGAAACGGTCAACAGCCTGTTATTGTCTCATTTTAATAATACCTAACTTATAACTTCATATACTGTGTTAAACAAGGTTGTCACTGGATTCACTGTAAACCAGCAATTTAGTTATTGCTTCAGCAATTTAAGCATTTGAGTTAAAGTTATTTGGTAAAGTGCATGTGGTAGTTTGTGCTATGTGTTCGGTAAGCTTGTATACCTCTATACACTCACACCAAAGCGGCGAGACAAGATGAAGCGGTTTGGAAAGATGATGGCGGCCACACAAAAGTAAGTTGCATATTTACAAGCACTAATACGGATGCGCGCAAATGTGTTGCACCATCTATACCATAAATCACTAAACATAAAATCATCAAATACTCACGAAAACTCAGTCAGCAACTTGACATTCTTATCAGTAATATCAATCTCATGTGCGCAATGTAAAGTGATCTCACTGGACTCCTGAAGAAAGGTGATGTTTATACAAACGTATCCTTTAAAGATCCCGTCTTCGAAGTAAGGTTCCAGTTCCAGCTTGTATCCAGTTGGCTCCACGGATTTTTCCAGACGGTTTTCCATTGAGAGCCCATGGGCAGTGTTGAGGTCTATGCTCCTGGTTTTTATAATGTGGTTAGCGCTCGTCTGGAATAATAAAATAAGTTCTGGAAATTAAATATGCTTCATGAACAGTGTCAATAATAAAAAGTCGGTAAACATACCTTTTTATGTTATAAAAGTTACTACACGTTGTGTCCTCTTATAAATCAAATCTAGAGACTAAATAAATTAAATAAATATCTAAATAATCGTATTAACAAGCACACAGAGATAATATTTAAATTCTCAGGATTACATCATAATTCTTGAACACGATTAAAACTAACCAACTCACACACAGTACCTACAAAATAACTAAGAGAATTAAAATTTGGAATGAGCTGCCTGCGTCTATTTTTCTTCTAACTTAGAGTCCTGGAATCTTCCAGAGTATAGTGAATAGGGTGCCTATTAACTACACTCTATTTTCTTTATTCTCTAAAATGTGGGTAGAAGCTCCCGCTGTTTCATTATACAATGGCTATAGTCATATAGTTCATAGTCGTTATACTCATAACTTCAATTAAGTTGAGTAGATAATACATACGAAAGATGCTTTGATTAAAAATTCGCTCTGGTTTGTTTTTATTTACTATTACAAGTGAAACAAAAATCAATATCTTCTACTAACCTATCAATAAACCGATATAACAGCATAACTTTTAATCTTACACATTAACACCTTAAACGCCATCTTCGCATCCAATCTGCGCTCGCCCTAAGCTCAGTAATTGACTCAAAATAGGTTTTTAACGACATATAAGTCGTCTGATGATTACCTTATCCGGTGGCAGGGAGTACGTCGCAGTGATGCAGATTGACAACACCAGGTACCTCCAGGCAGCCATCTTGATTGGCCCTGTATTGACAATGTTGTATAGTTAAGTGGGGTAGGGTTGGCAACAATAGTGTTAGAGAATTGGATAAATATATGGTTAACTTGATTATTGACTTAGATTGGTGATATAATGTACTTGCATATATGCGTACAAAAAGGGCTATACTATTATTATATTAAATGTTAATTGACAAAATTATTGTTTGTTTGTTAATATGTAATCTGTAATTTCTGAAAGTACTAAACCGATATTAAAAATTATATATAAAACCGCACTGTGCCCACGCTAGTATTTGGAATAAAAGTCGTCACTCCTTTAAATTACATAACCATGAGAGGACGAATTCAGATTACTTACTCCATATCTATATCGAAAAGGAAAATAAAAACAAATCGCCTTACTTCAGAATTTAAGGTTCTTTAGTATAAAAATAATTCACAAAAATGAATAAATTATGCAATTTTGAACTAGTGAGACAGTCATTGTAGTAATAAGAAATGTATGGCCTGTATTACACAGTACTTAACTGGATTTAACGTGTTAATACACAATGGAATATGTAAGTGTAAAATTGGGGAACACCCAAAAATTCTGAATTATGTAATTCCGATTTTTAAAATTCCGAATTTCACAATCCCTAAGAGACAAAATTCCGACTATCCAAAAACACGATTTTTATTTTATCAAAATTCATAAATAGGATATTTTAATTTTCCGACCTTCATTAGTACGAAGAATTAAAAACCCGCTGTGTTACTAGTCTGAAATTTGGTATTCCGAATTTTAATTTTCCGAAAATTCAATGCTAACACACAGATTTTGCATCTGGGTATATATAAAAAATCTGATTTTATCTAAATCCCCTGTGACATAAATTAAAATTAATAAGGCACATTTTGAAATTATACAAATAAGGCACGACGACGACGCGAGCGAGGAATAGCAGTTAGTCTGTATGTAGATAGATAATGCAGAGCGAGCCGAGCGAGCCAAAAAGGGATTTTCATTTCAGTACATAACCTATACACTCAAGAAATAACCCGGTACAAAAAACTAAATAAACTTTCTCATTTCCAGCTGACTACTTGAATGCTCGAACGTATAAATTGATGTGCTCATGCAGTTTTACAAGGCGTTTGTTATTGCAACTAATATTATTCGGAATATGATATTCGGGATTCGTATTTATGATATTCGGGTCTTTTATGGTTCGCTATTTTCGTATATTGATTTTCGTAATTTTAAACGTTCGGAATTTTGATGTTTCGAAGAAGAAAAATTAGAAATTATGAAACACGGAATTTTCACTATCGGAATTTTGAACCATTCGGTGTGATAAAATTCGGAATTTTGAAATTCATGATTATGACTTTCGGAATTAAGTTTTTCGTATTTATGTAGTGACCCCATAAAATTGACGTTGAAAAGACGTGAAAGACGTCGGATGTTATTTTGTTGCTTATATTATCAATGACCATAAATATAAAAATGAAAGATATAAATATTCTCTTCATCACAAAAATGCTCGTCTTAATGACGAAAATATTTTCTAAAAAGAAATAACCTTAGGCTTAAAAAAGTTTAAAAATTAACAAAACTTTTGAAACGAAAATTAAAACCGAACCGCACCTAACAAATTTACCAACTTTCTCAAAGTAAAGGGTTTTTAACTTTATGTTGACTTTGAAAAAGTTTTTGACTATCTCAGTGAAATTTGGATTCAATAAATAACTTCGGGTGGGTTTTGGTAACATCCATGTTATATTTTGATTTTAATTGTTATGAAAACTTATAAGAGACGCAATCCTATAACCTAAAATTACAAATCGAAAAGTCTTTTAACTGCATTTAATTGCAGTGAGTACCACGACGTAGTACATCGAAGTAAAAGTCAATTTATTGTTTGTATAAAACTTATTAGATATTTTCATTGAGGTGAGCTACATAGATGTTCAGGCTGGCACATTGGGTTCGGCATTATTTGATGAACGACATGGCCCAAAGCACTGCAGCTTCTACACACATTCGACACTTGCCGATCGGGTAGTCCATTTAGGCTATATGCACATTCGGCTCAATTGGTTTGGCACTCGGAAGTGCTGATTAATGCCAACCCGAACATGTGGGTAGCGCCGCGAGAGAAAGTCAGTTAATATAAATTAAACGTCTGTGAAATTCAGATTACGCAGCTGCAACACATCTCAAGAGTTAAAATTAAACAGACCAATATTTAAAATAAACATAGACATAAAAAAAACAATTAAAATAAAACGAACACCGCTTTGGCATTTGTGTCTATTGTGAAGTACCCTGAAATTAATAGAAAAGTGTATGTATAAAAATTGTACCATGATAATAATATGAAGATAAATTTATATGATAAAACAATAAATACGTAGTATAGTATACTAGTATAAATACCTAATACAATATGTACTTCTGTGTAGACCTATGAAAGTATGTTGCAAGATGCCTTTTGTTTTTAATTTGTGATGTTATTTACAAGTAAGCTTAGATTAGAGATTACTAAACAAAGATATAAATAAAATAGTAAAAAAAGAAATGACAAATGCATTAGTACGGTTTCGCCCACCTGGCTCCTAACACTGGGGATTTTAAATAGCATTGTCAAAATGATTTGATTATAATTTTTGAAAAATTATAATAATTTGCTATTAATGATAATATACTAATAAAGTACATATTAACAGACAATGTAACTACTTGGACAGGAGTGTATCATTTCTTCATCACATTTTCAACGAGGTAAAAAGATGAAGGCCTGCCATGTACTGGTCATGTACTGCCTGTACATACTTAAATAAAAATAATACATTGAAAATAAATTAAAAATATTATATAAATCTAGACTCACGTGTTTTCGCGAAGTGGGTGCTGGAGTCACTGGCGCGGTCGCGACGGCTCTCATCGGACCCCAAGCCGGATGAGCCTCATTTCATCTGATACAGGACTTAGTGCGTCAGTTATCCCGAAATGCTCATTACTGGGCTCTAGTGGGTGAATTGCTGTAGTGATGTATCGTATACTTGCATAATTGCAAAGCATTTCTAGCTACAGGTAGTAGGCTAAGAAAGCGGCACCTTCTTCACAGAGAAATGACTGATAAAAGATGGCATTAATATACCGACAAAGAAAATCTTGGTGGCTTCGGTGCCTTGAAAAGCAAAGTAAATATCCAATAGGTACCTTTTGGTCTTAGATAGGCGTTCAACGTCTTCGCCGTCATGTCCTAAGGTAAGAATACATATTGCATGCTGTTGTACAGCTTAGTATGTGGAACTATATTTCTGTGTAACATCTTTTTTATACCTTATTATAAAGCAATAAATAGTCGGAATTTGAATATTTGATAAACGCGTACACAATACACAACACAAATATTGGAGTCGAAAGTACACCAAGCATGTCTATCTATACTATAATATTTGCATGGCGCAATGGCATAACGTGCCATCTTCAACAAGATTGAGCTTTCGGGGTAGCCCAAGCCTGCAAGAAAAATAGTAACTCTTACAATTGGGTTGAGGTTATCAGGGAACTTGTTGCTAATATTAGACTCGCTTGCGTGAACCTAAGTTACAAATTTAACTGGCACCTAGCCGATTAGTTATTTTAAATATGCCGCTGTTACATCAATTGCTAACAGACTAAAAGAGAGATAGAGATTTTTAAACCCAAGTCAGCTATTTCCGAGTTAGTGTTGACTGAGATTTGCTCAAGTGAGCCTTAGACTACTGAAATATTCCCATGTCCATCAATTTAACTAGCGGTAAGCAACAAGCTTGAGCTTTAACCAAATAGCACTTAAAATTATGTGTACGTGTCGATGTTTTTATTGGATCACTCACATATATTTGCTACATTCTTTACCAATCAGAACGTTATAATAAGTAAACGAGTTAGTGCGTAGCTACATTAGACTCAAAGTTGAATCTAATTGTTTTTTTGTGTTCTAATCGATCACGTGCACTTTAAATGGCAGCTATCTTTTCTGCCATGTCACTATATTTTAGGAAAGGTCAACAAAAGCTTCTATTACTACTGAATAATTCAGTTAAATGGTCTATTGCACACAATATAATAAATTATGGAGCATGATGAACATATATCTTAACTGATATCACAATAAATCAAGATGGGATTCTGGGGAGGTAGGATCAGAGATAAGACTGACTTTTTTTAACATTTTTATTATAAATAAATCCCCAGACGAACACATCATTGTAATATTCTGATAACAACATAAATAGAATCAAAAACGAGTTTCAAATAAGGCTGTGCATTACCTAAAGCCACAGGATTTTGTGACTTTTCTAAAATTATTTTTGAAAAATGTACAAAGGAACCGACTTTGACAAGAAATGTATACTTTTGTAAATTGACTTGAAAATAAAACATTCTTAAGACAACTCAATACTTAAAAATAATCCAAATACAATATTTATGACACCCTGAATGGAAATGGACATTTATAAAATAATTATAGGATTAAAAAATACACGATCGACAGGATATGATTCTAACTATTGGAAATATCATATACGTTTGTATGTAATAAGCTTAGTGGGTTGCTAATTTGGGGAAACTCAGTGGAAACACGCAAATGTTTCGTAGCGCAAAAAAAATGCAGACCACTATTTAAGTCATTACATACAATAACGTTGCCTTGCGTGTACATTTTGGAGTCCTGTTTGTAAAATGTACCCTCATTATTTCACTCGTGCCAGAGACATCATGAGAGCAACACGTCATGCAGACAGGTTGATTTATAACGATATGCCGCGGCTGGAACTGTATCACCTACAGTGTTATGCGATGTGTATAAAAATGTATAACGCCTTGCCTAGATAATTTAAAATTCTACCAAAAAATAAATTCTCATTTGAACTAACAAAATGACTAAAAACTAAATGTTTTTATTCCCTGGAGGAATTTTAAAATGTTTTAAAATCTCCTGACGTGTAAAAAATATTGTAATCTCCTGACATGTAATAAAATAGATAATAATAGCGATTAAGACGTTATGATTAAATTAAATGATCATTTTAATTATTATAATGCTAACTGAAAACAATAATATTGCATGCATAGTACGTAGATCAGCATAGTATGTAGATCTTAATAATAGGTATTTACCTATGAAACTGCCGTTTTGCCGTACTGGCCATTTGAAATGAAAATATATTTTTTTTTTTGACTGATAATTCTAATTTCAAATTAATTTTATTTGACAAACATGGAATTCTTTTTCTAAAATCGTCATTTGTTTAATAGTTAGTGTTTTGTTTTCAACGCATTCGAACATTTTTCGTCATCATGGATAAGTAAAAAATTCGAGTAATTATGGAGTATGAGTACCGTCGTGGCAGCAAAGCGGCACAAGCGGCACGCAACATCAACGACGTTCACAGAGCGAACACTACAAACGAACGCACCACCCGTTATTGGTTTACCCGCTTCCGTTCTGGAAATATTGACCTGAAAAATGAACCCCGTGGTCGTCCGAAAATTTTTTGGTCGACAATGACGAATTAAAGGCAATTGTGGAAGCTGATGAAACTCAATCCACGGCTGAATTAGCAGCAGCTTTCGACGTTAGCATCAAAACAATATTGGTCCATTTGCGTCAAATTGGCAAGGTAAAAAAGCTTGACAAATGGGTACCCCACGAACTCAATGACCGCCAGCGCGAAGTACGCGTGGAGACGTGCCTTGCACTGCTCAGCAGGCATACAAATGAAGGAATTCTGAACCGCATTGTTACTTGTGACGAGAAATGGATCCTGTTTGACAATTTTAAGCGCTCAGCAAGTTGGTTGGACCCTGGTTCAGCACCCAAACAATGCCCTAAACGAAAACTTACCCCTAGAAAAGTGATGGTCACTGTTTGGTGGTCTAACGCGGGTGTAATTAATCACAGCTTCTTGCCAAACGGGACAAGCATTACTGCAGATGTGTACTGTGAAGAACTGAACACAATGATGGAGAAGCTCGCACGTCTCCAACCAGCTTTGGTCAATCGTTCGGCTCCACTGCTCCTGCACGACAACGCGCGACCTCATACTGCACAGCAGACGGTCTCCAAGCTACAAGAGTTGGGCTTGGAAGTTCTCCGTCATCCGCCGTACTCACCAGACCTTGCGCCTACAGACTTCTACTTTTTCCAGAATTTGGATAACTTCTTGGCGGGAAAAAAATTCAATACCCGAGAGGCAGTACAAAATGCCTTTGAAGAATTTGTTGCCTCCCGTCCAGCTGATTTCTTCAAGAAAGGCATCAATAAGCTACCAATGCGTTGGCAAAGATGCATTGATTGCATGGGTGATTATTTTGATTAATAGAAATAAAAAATATATAAAAAAATTACGCTTCATTTATTTCGTGAAAAACGGCAATTTCATAGGTAAAGACCTAATATAATTCCAATTTACTTAAATATAATGTATTGATACTAAACTTGACATGGTAGAATCAACAAAAATCCTTGGACTGATAATAGATAAATACTGTAATTGGAAAAACCATATCTGTAATATATGTTTAAAATTAGACTGATTCGTGAATGTTTTAAAAGAAATAGTTCAGCACGTATCGTCTTAAGATCTTGTCGTTATCGTTTACATAATAATAATAATAAATCCCAGACAAACACACCAACTGTATGGCCTCCAAAGTAAGCAGAGCTTGTGTTATGGATGACCTGGATCAAGCGAACTGGGGGGAACCCAGAAATATACATATATAATAATATATAATTATATAATAATAATATAATAAATATACATATATAAATATAAAGAACCATGACCCGAAAACAAACATCTGTGTTCATCACACAAATGAATGCCCCGGCCAGGACTCGACCTTTGGCGTAACACTTACCACTACGCCACTCGGTCGTCAAATTATCATAATTATCATTACGTTTGAATATTTTTTTTTCAATATTTAACTAAATATTTATATTCGCCTACTACAGACATGTTTGCACGCTGATGTATCAGTTGTATATAAACGGACGGATGTTATATTTTAAGTTCCCCCATCACTCCCACTCACTATCCCAACAACCCGACCTACTCTCCTGACATCCTCGACTTTGCAATTATCAAGCGAATCAATCTTGATCTAAGGTCTATCGAACCGCTCGATGACCTAGGCTCCGACCATCGCCCCGTCTCCCTCGTGCTAGGTACGCCTAACGTTAACGTCACACCTCCTAAGACCTTTACCAATTGGAAAGGCTTTAAAAATACGTTAGTTTCAGCCTTAGAGGCCCCTAACTCTCCGCTCGCGATTTCGCCCGACCAATTAGATAGCCCGGATAAAATAGATTCATTAGTCAATACTCTAACTGATGCTATTAACACAGCCATCATCGACAACGAAAAGGTTGCTAAGCAAAGCAAACCCGCGCTTCCACTAGCCGTTAGCAATCTCATTAAAGCCAAGAACGTGGCTCTCCGGAGAGCAAAGAAATATCCCACGCCAGCATACAGAACAGCTGCGAATCAGCTTCAACGTAAAGTTAGGTCTCGCCTCGCGGAACTCCGTGACACTCAGTTTAACGATCTCATGGAGAATATCTCCCCGTCCCACCAAGCGTATTATCGAATGGCCCGAGCCTTACGCGTTGACACCGCCTCTCACGTTCCTCCTCTCACTCGTCCCGACGGCACCATTGCTTTCGAAGTCGAAGAGAAAACCGAATGCTTCGCCGACAGCATAGCGGCACAATGCTCGCCCAGCACGCAACCCGCGGTCCCACATCCAGGCGGTGGAGGACGAAGTTCTCCGCAGAGAATCTCTCCCTATCACCGACGACCCCGTCACAGTCTCTAATGATGAAATCTTGCTTCTCATTAGAAAGCAAAAGTCCAAAAAGGCTCCGGGTGCGGATGGAATTTCCAACCACGCACTTAAACACCTGCCTCAGCAGGTGCTTACCTTGTTAGCTATCATCTTCAATGCCTGCTTCGACCATAGCTACTTTCCAAAAGCCTGGAAAGAAGCGACAGTCATAGGCATTCCCAAGCCGGGTAAACCTCTGAATGTCCCGGCTAATCACAGACCCATCAACCTCCTCAAGGCAATGTCTAAACTTCTCGAAAGAGTCATACTCTCTCGAATGCGGAACCATCTGTTTCCAACGGATGGCGACCCTCTCATTATTCCCCACCAGTTCGGCTTTCGCGCTAAGCACTCCTGCCCTCAGCAAGTCCATCGAATCGTCGAGTACATACTCGAAGGATTCTCTCAGCGTCGTAAAAAAACAATCGCGGTTCTCTTTGACGTAACCAAGGCTTTCGACAAAGTCTGGCACAGCGGTCTCGTTTTCAAACTCTATAAAATAGGCTTACCGGCTCGCCTAGTCAGATTAATAGCGTCGTTTCTTAAAGACCGTACTTTTCGATTCAAACATGAAGGCGCGCTCTCCGCGCCTCGTCCCATAAAGGCTGGAGTCCCGCAAGGCTCTGTCCTCGCCCCTCTGCTGCACACCGTGTACACTAATGACATCCCCATCCCGCCGAAAGGCGTCGAACTAGCCCTCTTTGCAGACGATACCGCCCTTTACACTAAAAGTCAAGCGATCCCGTATAACATCACCAGACTCCAAAAGGCCGTAAACGCCCTAGGGGTTTGGTTTCAAAAATGGCGTATCGATGTCAACCCAGAAAAGAGTTTTGCTATTCAATTCGACCACAAACGTCGTAATCGCCACAACGATCCGCACATTCGTATGTTAGGTATTCCCATCCCCTGGAAGCGCACTATCAAATACTTAGGCGTCACCTTAGATCAGACGCTTTCTTTCAAGCCACACGTCGATAGAGTAACGAAACTCGCGCGTTTTTACCTAAGCCGTCTATATAGTATGATAGGAAGAAAAAGTAAAATGTCTTTTAGGAATAAACGTACGCTTTATAAGGTCTGCGTTAGACCCGTCATGTCATATGCTTCGCCGGTCTTTGCCCACGCCAAACCCTCCGTCCTGTACAAACTGCAGGTAGTTCAAAATCTCTTCTGCCGCAGGGCCACAAACGCACCTTGGTACGTGCGTAACGCGGACCTGCACAGAAATCTTGAACTACCTACAGTGCAACAGCACCTCAAAACACTCTCAGAATCGTTCTTCAAACGCGCCGAATCCCATCCCAATCATCTTGTTCGAGATTCAGTCTCATATACTACTCCTGTGTTAGATTCGATATACAAAATCGCTAGACCGAGAAACGCGCACACGAGCGAACGCACGCAATTAACTTTAGATCTAGAGGCCCTTCAGGCCGCGAATTCTAATTCTAACGTAAATTCTAATTCTAACGTAAATCCGTAATTTTTTACTTTTCTTTTTGAGCACCTTCAGTGCTATGTAAATCCCAGCGGGTGACCCCTTAAGGGCCCCGCTAGCGCGGCCTCTTTCTCCGATTGGCCGTCGCTAAGATGAAGGCTGAGTGGCAAAAATGCACGAGCCGACAGGGGGTTCTTTAGTGGGTATGGTTCTGGTAGGCGTCAGGACGAGTCCCACATAACTCCGATCGCGCGCGCGGAGTATGCGTCAGAGCATTTTTTATGTCCTCCAGCCCTTCCCGTGGAGGGGAACCAAAAAAATATATATATATTTTAAGATCATCATTGTATCGCATATACTGGCAAATAAATAATTTTATTTTAAAATGTAACCTTAATGCATGTCAAGTTTTAAGCCAAGAACCTCTTGACAAATGTGCATTAAACATAGTAGACAAGTACTTACTAGCATTTTGTAGTCAAATATGTAGTAAACCTTCTATTCCATATATAGAATATTTATGACAAAAGAGTGGCGAGAGTTTGTTTTTCCGCTGGCTTTTTTTTCTCTATGGCATTCATGAAGTTATCGTTTGTAAACCAAAAATTATGTACTGGTTTTTTTTGTGATTTTCACGGCATAACACGTAGAGTTTGAATATTTCTTAAGTAAAATTGAGAGAGAAAATCTATAAACAGCTTAAAATCATAATTATTTTCACAACCTTTTTATTTAAAATAACTGTTCTTAAAAAACTATCAGGCATAAGAATGGTTAATTCATTTATAATGCTAATGCACTATTTTTCAAATATTAGTTTTTCTGCAAAGATGAAATTTTTCGATAAATAATAAGTTATTTGCAGTAGACTAATTCTTACTTAATAAATGTACGCAAAATAAAAAATTTACTAAATTCTGTTGTAACACTCTGTTATTAAAATTCTGTAAGGTTTTATCGCACTTCGACTTAATTATGTTTCTAAATTGTCATTAGTTAAACGGCAATAGGCATAAAAAAATAAACATCCAGAATTGCTTGCAGAGTTTCTTTGATAACACGTCGGGGGCCTGTAAGTCCTTAAGTAAGAATTAGTCAGTGCAGTTTCTGGAACATAACAACTTTAATCAATCAGTAATACTATAATTAATCTAAAAAACTAAAGATTAGCTAAAGATGAAGAAAGAAACGTATGATCCTTTGCCAGATTTGAAAAAATTACCAAGTTTTAGATTGTCCCAATATATTTAAGTGCTTCCAAAGAGCAAACAAATAGATACTTTCATGGCATTCGATCCGTCCTTTACCTTTCTAGTTGTCATTTAAATGGCTGGCGGTCGATATCCGGGAAGGGCCCTAACCGCTCAATACTTTGATCAGGCCTTCACATTAGTTTATTAAAGCAGTAAATTTGTTCCATAATTTTACAGGATCAGATCAAACACAGTATAAATTAATATACTTACATATTTATACAAACTGGCTATTTCGGTAATACCAAATAGGTTAAGTACATTACATAGGTTTAGTACATTACATAGGTTTAGTACATTTCCAGTATTTTTGCATCTGATCCACCTAGTTATGATTAATTCTAGACTTTATACGTCGCAAGTCGTAATATTTTGGAATATTTCCAATTTAAATTTTAAACTATTAGCGTTGCAAAGTATTCAGCTATTCTTGAAGTTTATTCGAATTTACAAACCTGTGTCTAAACCTATCCATTCGTTTCATTTTCGGACTGAGAAAGTATGATCATGTTTCCCACTTCCGCAAGAAACTCATGTGGCTGCCTATACGTTTCCGTAGGAATACTCGTATCTTGTATCTTTTGTTTAATGTGCTTAGCAACCCTCACTCTCCACCAAACTTACGTAACCGTTATACCTACACCCACACAGGTGATGAGATCTGCAGACCACTTAAAAGAAACTCCTCGCCGCAAAACTGACTTCTTTTCTTTTTCGTTCACCGTCCATGCAGCCAGGCTGTGGAACAAGCTGCCTCATCAGATACGCGACGCTAAAACAGTGTCTATTTTTAAGAGTAGAGTAAGAGAGCACTATTTATCATTATGCTAAAGAGTTCATCGTTGTAATCTACGAGTACACAATAAGTATGCACTGTTTTATGTTTATGTATGTATGTATGTATGTATGTACATATACATGTAAACAAACATATGTTTGTATTATAATATAAGTAAATATGTATAAATTGTACTTATGTAATGTTTTGTATGTATAATACATCATGGCACACTTCTTTGCTTTATTGTTACTTATATGTGTGAATAAATTGTTAAATAAATAAATAAAAGGTTTCTTAAAACATATTTAGACTTTTAAATCAATTAATTTATTACTAAAACCCAATAATTTAGCCACATCATGCTACTGTTTTATCTGAATTCTAATATTTAGGCGAATGCACTGTTCAAGGTTGTTGTGACATCACCGAATCTGACGCAAACTCATTATGATACTTAATTAGCTCTATTTTATTTGGGTTATTTGTAAAATAATGAACGTAAAACTCTTTTAGAAAAATGAAGTTAAAACAACTGAACGTATTGAGCTAAAACTTAGCATTCCGAATATTAAAATCTGAATTTTCAGCGGGAACGAAACGACGGGCGAGTTATTATTTCTATAATTTTAATAATAGGGATATACTCGTACTTACGATTTTGTTTTTATTCTGAGTCCTTGCAACGGTTATGCAGGTCTGCTGTGTAACACAAACTTAGCTTGCTATAGATGTAAGTAAGGGTGTTTGTAACATACATCATTACTAAGATTATGCTAGAATAGTAAAAGCTTACTCTGGCATACAGATTTATTTTCAGTTTAGAAGTATATAAAACATAAAATGGCGAGTAAGTAATTGATAATTTAATCTTAGAATAATTATTATACTTTGTTGCTGAAACGGGCCTTAAAAGATTTAACTTACATTACATTACGCTACAAAATAAAGAACACGTAGAAAGAAAGAATGAAACAACTGTTTACAATCGTAAAATGCCCTATAAACATATTTCCAACCTTCATTATCTCAAGACTCCTCCAATACCTTACCTCGAGAATAGGAAACAGAAATAGTATACAGCAACTACAAAGATATGTATCAAAATGCCATTGATTTCTCAGTAACTCTTGTTTATTGTAATGTTGTAGATCGTACTAAAGTACAGTTTTGAAGGCCGCAGCAATTTCTACTACATTAAGGGTTACAAATAGTATAAATTGAACTGATAAGAGGTACAATTACACAACGAGTTGAGATGTTTATTGTTAGCTTTCAGTTAGTTACGGTTGAATTTAGCTACGATGGAAGACTCAGTACGTTTACCAAAGACATGCGTTGTGCCATGTTTGTGTAACATATTGCTCATTATTTGTGTTAAAGGAAGGAGATATTTTTGGTATTATTTACAATATTTCTTAAACCTATAAACTAGATGGAGCCCCTGACGAAGTTCATGTAGTGATGGATACTATCTTGCTCATCAGCTATCTAAACATTAGAAGTACCCAGATATAGGTTCAAATAGGTATCCACCTAGGGCTAGAAACTGCATTATCACGATAATATAAATAAACATAGAAAATTTTAATGGATATTATCAAAAGTTCTTCTTTGCTCAGAAAAATGATGATCCTATTTGTTTTCTCGCACGCATAACACCGGGCTTTCTAGCTCAGCTTTGGTTGATAGGCTGTCTTGGTATAAGGATCGCATGGATTTGAACCTCGTTAGGAGCAAGAAAGCCCCGGTGTCGCCGACACCCATCTCCAGGCCAGTGTCTCCGACACCAACCACCTGCCCGGCGCCATAGTCGTCCATCCCCGTCCCTCTCATGTCACTCAACGTGACACTCCCCGCCAGCTCAACCGCCGCCCCCACCAAGCCCTAGTCCTCGCGAAAGCGAAGGCTCCTCCCCTCGTGTTTGTACGGGAAAAGGCCAAATGGCCTCTAGTCTCTAGCCTATGCGCGGAGAGCAAAATTAATTATACAAAGGCCCTTAACATGTCCGAGGCCATTAAAATCTCAGTCCCCACTATTGAGAACTTCAGAGCGCTAACGCACCTTTTCTCTCTTAAGCAACGCGCTTGTCCTCAGGGGCAGTCCCGATGAGATTCCCAACGATGTCAGCCTTCAGGATATTAAATCCCAAGGCTTTCCGGCCGGGGCTGTGTACAAGATGCACTGCAAAAATGACAGAGGCTTCCCCCTGGCATTGGTCATCCTGACCAACACTCTCAGGTCCAGGGAATTCTTCAGTGAGGCCCGCACTATCTGCGGCCTCTCCGGCATTTTGGTAGAGATGCCTTATCGCCGCGGCCACCGCGGGCAGTGCCACTGCTGCCAACTTTACAGGCATACGGCGGCCAACTGCTCCACCAGCCCCAGGTGCGTAAAGTGCCTAAGGCCGCACAACACAAAGAAGTGCAGCCGCACTCCAGAGTTGACGATCTCCCTACCGGCTTGTGTGCTGTGTGGCCAGTCCGGCCATACCGCAAATTACAGGGGCTGCCCTCGTGCACCCCGATCTTTCAGACCCGTTGCAAAGAGGGCGGCACCCAAACAGGCCCCGCCCCTTACGCACAATAACTCCCCGCCGCTGCGCAACCGGGTTCCCCCGGTAGCAAAACCCGCCCAGCCCACGCCCACTCCAGCGCTCGCATGGAGACAGCGACCAGCTGCACCCACCCGCCCTGCTCCAGCAGCAGGCTAGCAAACCTCTCCTCAGCCTTCAATGACTGAGAGCCTCAAGTTGATATTCGACACCATCCAGGCTGTCAATATATCAAAAATAGCTCAGTACGCAAGCAAACTGCGCGCTGCCCGCACATCTAGAGACCGACTCATGGTAATCATCGAGTACGAATCTCTACTAAAATCATTATAAACCTAACATTAATGAGTTCTTTACCTAGCGCCCTGACTGGTCGTACCAAACCCAGGGGTTTATCCCTGATCTCGTTTAACACCCGAGGTGTAATCAACCAACTTCCGGAGCTCATACTGTTCATTAAGAACATCGAGCCCGAGTTAATCCTTGTTCAAGAGACATTTTGAAAACCCCATCACACCAGGGGTCTCTCTATTCCTAACTACTTATATATTCTTGTGCGTTATGGCAGGCCCGTACTCGTCCAACGAGGTGGCATTGCCATATACTACGAGAAGAGTATTCACTGTGCACTGATTCCCACGCCTCAACTCACTAACATGGAGGCCACTGTGTGTAGGCTGGCTTTGACAAGTCATAGGACCATAATCATGGCCTCAGTCTATATAGCTAGTGGAACACCGCCCCTTCGTAGTGACTTCGAGGTCTTACTCGAACTGGGGCAATCCATCATTATGTTCGGCGATTTTTATTGCAAACATATTGACTGGACGTGTTTGTCGACTAACACCAGTGGTGTTAAACTGCTAGACATCACGAAGTCACTCGATCTTGACGTCATTTCTCCCGTCACACCCACTCACTACCCGGATAACCCGCTTCATTCCCCTGATATCCTTGAATTTGCCATAGTCAAAGGTATCAATCTCGATCTAAGGACCATACGGCCGCTAGACGACTTCGACCACCACCCGGTGTCCCTAATACTAGGACCCCAAAACGACCCTCCAGCTCCGAAAACCTATACCAACTGGGAAAATTTCAAGCACCCTCTGTCTTCGGCCATGAAAGCCCCAGACAACTCCCTCGCGATTTCATCCGACTATCTCGATAGCACGGACAAAATCAACTCGATAGTCGATTCGCTCACTGTTGCCACTAACTCATCAGTAGGGAATGAAAAGGTTGCTAAGCATGGCAAACCCAAGCTTCCCTTGGACATTAGCAACCACTTTAAAACCACGTAAAAGTGGGTAGGTGCCACTCTAGTGAGTCCCACATCACCCCGCAGTAGCCGGTATGCCTAGAGGGTGTTGCTTCGGCGGCAAAAAAAAAGAACCTCGTTTCGAGACAAGACTTTTTCTAGACTTGGACTTTAACCTGATTCCGATAGTTTTGTGTTTTTTGTATGGCAAGAAAAATTATAGAAAACTATACGTTAGTATGACGAACAATAACAGTGTTATGTGTTCTGTATTTTTCAATCACTTCCCTTGTACTCGCAATATAGACACTTTAACACTTTTGATTAAGTAGGTTTTGGTCGCATAGTGCATTTTTATCTTAAGTTATTAAAATTTCGGGACACATGGATATAGGAATGTTTTTTATGTTTGTGATACATAGAGTAAATACTACTGAATCGATTGATGGTATTTTCGTCAATGACTTTTTTCACCTATTCTACTACTCTTACTTAAGGTGTATTGTACAACGATGAAGATGAATAAAAAGAAGACATTCATCACCTGTATTTATTCACCCATGATAATTTTTAGATTCTTTTACCAGGGTGGATTGAAAGGTTCGCGGCGTAATATAGATAGCGTTGTCATATTATTATAAAACTATCCTCATATGAAACCTAGACTCTTTGTTAGGCTCTGTACAATTTTTCTCTGAGATACATGCGTAATTATTTATTTTATTGAACATTAAGTGAGATTAAGTTTCATTAATTTTGAAAATGGATAGTTTAGAGCACCGTGCCGTGATCAAATACCTCCACAAGAAACACTTAACTCCAAAGCAGATTCATGTAGATATGGTGACTACTTCAGGAACATCTGCTCCGTCGTATACAATGATAAAAAAGTGGACAGCTGAATTTAAGCGTGGACGAGAGAGCGTCATGGATGACCCCCGCTTTAGACGGCCTTCTACAGTTACGAATTCGGAAAACATCGAAAAAATATGTGATCTCATCATGGGAGAGAAGATTGAAGGTATCTGAGATAGCTGAAGCTCTAGGGATTTCATATGAACTTACATAAAACATGGACGTTAACGAATTAAGGTTCCACAAGGTGTCTGCAAGATGGGTTCCGCGGCTCCTTTCAGTTGAACAGAAACGAACTCGGCTCACGATTTCTAGAGACTGTTTAGAGCTTTTTCAAGCTGATCCAAACGAATTTTCGGCAAGATTTGTTACTATGGATGAAACATGGGTCATCACTATACTCCTGAATCCAAACAACAATCCAAACAATGGAAGAGACCCGGATCTCCGACCCCCATGAAAGCCAAGGTGTGTTTTTCAGTAAAGAAGGTAATGGCATCAGTTTTCTGGGATTCTAAGCGTGTTGATTACTTAGAAAGAGGTCAAACTGTAAATTCTGCATACTACTGCACGCTATTACGTCGTTTACGCGAAGACATAAAGTGTAAAAGACCAGGATTGTTGACCAAGAAAGTTTTGTTTCATCAGGACAATGCTCGTGTTCACGCATTTGCAGAATCAATGGCTCAAATTGTGAATTGGGACTCGAATTGCTTCCTCATCCCCTTATTCACCTGACTTGGCACCTGGCCACCTGGTTGACATCTGACTTCCACCTATTTCCAAAAGTAAAAAAAACACTTAGGTGGAATGAAATTTTCTACCAATGAGGAGGTCAAAGTGGCCCTAAATGCCTTTTTTGAAGACCTTGACGAGATCTTCTATTTAAATGGGTTGTAGGCTTTGGAGGACCGCTGGACTAAGTGCTGTGACCTAGGAGGAAAGTATGTAGTAAAATAAATATAAAAAATTGCATTATTCCTGTGTTTTCTTATTTAGGCCGCGAACTTCTCAATCCACCCTCGTATCTTGGTTTGATTTTAAAAATTATTTTCGCATAGAAAACAGTATTATTCAAAAGAAATAAAGGCTTCGTTTTATCACTGTATCTTGAGGTATTTAAACATGATAAGCTAATATCCCATCCTTTTAATTATTTAAAAGAAGGAGACCTGAACTAACTAGCATAGGAACGTCTAAGATAACATCTTTAAAAAAAGCTAGTTAAGACAAGAGTTTAAATTAAACTATTTTACTGGACTATGTTGTAATTATTGTGATCAATTTTACTAATGTTCTGATATATTGATCTATGCTATTATGACAGACATATTTGTTAGTTGTTGTGTTTAATTTTTGAATACAATGAATGGAATACATTTCGAGTTCCGGGCACCAGTGAACCTGCCTACAACAAACAAGGAGCAGCATACAATTATTAATAACTATAGTGCCCAGTGTATAATTTGTCTTGAGTTTTAAATATATCGTTTTAGCATAGAACATTTCCCTGCAAATCAGAAACTATAAGTACTGGGAAGGTATCGCAGATCATTGATTTGTGTGCAGGTTGTGTAAAGCGAAAACATGTGAGATGGATGACATAGTTGTCATCAAGATTGAAGCGATATAATGTAAAATTTATTAGTAAAGAGGTAATTATACACGAACTTAAATTTTAATGTCCACGACTTCAGAATGCATATGATTCCGGGGTAGCTTTCGCGGAAGGGCATGATCATTGGAAAGTCCATAAACATAAATATTTTTCCTCTTATTATTTTTATATATCATTCCTTTTGCTTTTGTGATCGCTGAAATTAAATCGTTAAAGCAACAACAGTTCCGTCAATTGTTAATTAATTTTCCTCTAACAATATTAGCAATCATCAGATCGAATTAAAATACACAATACTGAACAATGCGTAAACGCAAGTTTACAAAAGAACCAGGCATTAATCGACAAGGTCGTTACGTCACTGACATTTTTTCTTGCCATAACTACCCACAATATTCACGAGTATGTACTGAAGTTACTTTATTTATTATGGGCTAGCGTGGCGTGCAAGTAACATTCTAAATATGGCGTTTGCGCGCGCGTTGCCAACCGATACGTCAAACAGAGTTTTAAATTAAACATCGAACGCTCGCCATTGGCCAATTAGCTGTCGAATGGTTTGAAACAAACGATGCGTTCGGAATACAACGCAGGTGTTCTATGGTTCAAGTAAAATTAGTTTATTAACCACATTGCCTGGTTTATCACGAAGATTTAGAACGCGCGCGCTTGCTCTGCCATTTCGAGCGCTCAACGTTAATTTAGAAAAACAATTATTTATTTGGTTTTTATGTGAACAATATTGTTAAATCTATTGGTTTAAATAAGAATTTAAATATTTTGATGGATTTGTGAAGTGTTTAAAACCAAATTGGATATAAAATTTTCGTGATCAAGGATACCGGTAAGAACACATTTTATTACCTTTAATTTAAAATTCAAGTGATAAGAACTTACCGTTCTCGTCATTATTTCAAGGAAGTTGAATTGCGTTAATACATACAAATTACTAAACCCCTATAGTACAAATAGGTTAGTCATGTTTTTATACAATCAGAAAATTCGCAGGTATACCTTCATTTGATACAGTCATGTGCACAGCATGCTTTGCGTTTTGGAATAAGACTCATAATTACACAGTTCGTCAACAATATAAGTATGACTCATGTATTAAACTCAAGTTCTCAACCAAATTTTTTTAGGTATAACTACTTTAGATAAAAATTTATGAGGCGAAATCTGTGGCTTGTATTTTAATGTAATTCCGAAACCAATAAGATTTGACCTTGAAAATCTAGGTTTTAATCATTTCTCTCAATCATTTAATAATTTAAAATAGCGTAGTGGGTAGTAGTCCTGCCTCATACGCCGGAGGTCCCATATTTGAGCCTGGTCGGAGCATTCATTTGTATAATCAAAACAATTGTTTGTTCTTGGGTTATGGTTGTATATATTTATATACCGTACCTATGTTTATTCTGGGTTTCCCCTATTTTATTGTATAGACACCCATAACACAAGCTTTGATGTCATATTTTGGGGTCATACAGTTGGTGTGATTGTGTGGATTTATTTATTCAGATATTTGTTTCTGGAAAAAGAAAAACAAGAAAATAAAATAACTCAAGATAGAATACAACGCGATTATAAATAAAAAACATTTACTCGTAAAATCAACAACGAATTAAACAATAAAAAAACCCTTAAGTACTTTGCTCATAGGGCACAAAAGGCTGGCTGAATTACCTGTAGCGTTGGATTGGATCGTAATTCATAAATGTCATGCAAACGAATTTCCACCTTAGATTCCCGTCATATGTAAGCAAATGATATAGATATTCCTTCAGCTTATGCGTATAGAATGTGGTCATAACAAAAGGTCTAAACTCCTTGCAGAAATAATGTATTTTGTCTCATAGAAAAGAAGGTTCTATAAATTCAATATTAAATGTTGATAAAGACTTTATTAGATCTCTTACCACAAAGATTTTCATTATAATTATGATAATTTTAGTACCTTTCTACGAATTGCTTAGTATAATTAAAACTGGTATACCTACCTACAAATACATGACAAGGTTACGTCTCTGCTGAAAGGAAATTGCGAAAAATAATTCAAAAATTTGAATTTTGGTGCTTTTGATCAATGCACAGAAGCTCGTGTTTGAAAACTGTTTGAAAATACTAACCTTTCAATGAAAGTTTACAACGTTTTCCATCGCTATGTTTTTAAATTTTTGTTTGAAATAGGAACAAAACAGCGAGTTCTAAATAATTCTGTTCTGTTATGGTTATTATAAGTGTTCGATTAAAAATGTCCATGCGCCCATTTCTTAATTTCCAAGCATGAAACGTTTCATTTACCATATTTAGCCAGAATTTTTTTTTATTAACTTGAATGCATGTAAAAACTCTTTAACCCAAGGCTAGTTACTATCTAAGCTAGTTAAGAGTTATAATTATTCTATGTACGATAAGTAGGTAAGGGTATGGCCTCTTCAAGGGTATGTAACAGACAAAAAAAGAATAGATAAAAAAAGTTTTGGAATAGAGTTTTTAAACTAATCTTATGTAACAAATGTGTAGGTACATTATTTACGATTGTTGTTTAAGTTATGAGTCATGTTCATAAACTATAGATGGAGTTTCTGAATATCGAGAGAATGTATAATTTTAGACGAGTTATTGTGTTTCTGGGAGTTATATATTTTGCGTTATTATAGCATTCGTAAATAATGTTATTAGTTCCTATTATATTCAAATTGTCTCTATTAAAACATACCTGCAACAACCGGCACAACTATCGTCTACTTTTTGACCATTGAATTAATTTACATGTTAAAACATTAACAAATGTCAATAATATAGAAAATATTTAACAATTTCCATCATACCTACATACATAACCATAATGTTACATTTGATCACGTTAGGGGTGTTACTTAAATACTCTGGTCGGGATTAATCGACACTGCCGAACGGCAAAGTCGAGTATATTATGTGGCAGAAGGTTCGGGTTCTGACGACACGAACTGAATGTGCCGTTCTATATGTAACCCGAATGGGCCAACCGATCGGCACTAGCCGAATATGTGATAATTGCTCCCTTATATTCAAAGATTCTAATGTCATAATTTAACAGCATATATGCTTCAAGAAGCCTAAAACACATCATACACACGAATACAATTAGAATGATATAATATAAATATGAATTTTTATTACTGTATGATTAGTAACATCTTTACAAACTCGTTGAACCTTTGCCTTTTTATTTCTTTTACTGAATCGTATACTAATGAAGGCCTTTCCTTTGTCGATTGAGATATCAAAGAACTTAAATAAACCCTTTGATAGTTACTTTTTGTTAAGTCTGCTGTGTAGAAGTGAAATCAATTTATAGATATCTGTTCAAGTGGATATATTTATAAAAGAATAATTCGATGTGTTATTTCCTGTCTGATAATTACGAAACTTTGCAGTTTTAACAAACATAACTAATGGACTCGTGGTTGAACCGAGTATTTTTACAATATATTTAGCACACCGGTGCCGAGTTCAACTCATGGTAGTGACTGGCATTTGCGTGATCATCATTTTGTTTCAAAATCTTAGGTATCCCGCTTAAATTATCGGTATTATTTAAAAAGATAAATATTTCCAAATTAACAATAGAAAAAGAAAAATAAGGAAAGAAAACAAATTAAGGTGGAATACACTGCCTAATTAACTTTATACTTGGCGCAAAGTGGCCAAAAGCTCAGCAGAATTACCGCACCAATCGTTTAAAAATTCAACTCTAGAGTCTATAAGCGTCCTGACCCCAGACATCTTGATGCCAAAAACCGTAAAAATATAACCATTGCCTCAATGTTGATATTTCCTATGCTTTCCCCTTCTCGCGACGTCGGCAACCGAGCCGGCTTTAACACTTGTTATCGTTGGACAGCTGATGAAACGTAGATATTTTTAAGGATAACTGCAAAACAGGCGCCATAATATATTTTTTAGACATCCTTTAAAATACTTTATATAAAAATACACTTTCAAAATGTTTATTAGTTTTTTAAAGATCAAATAATAGTAATAATAAGACTTACACATTTCAAAATATCTTAGCTGATAGTCGAAAACCGGTAATTAAAAAAAAAATAATGAAATTCAAATATCTCGAAAACGGTTAGATTTATGATTGGGTGTTTCATAGTCGAATCAGTCAGAACCGATGTAAACTACACGCCCTTAACGGGAATAGGTCGACGTAACCTGTAACCCTGCATATACAAGCACGTTACACGCTCACATTGGGCCGCGGGAATAAATAAGTTGAACCATCTATAGTAGTGTTCGCTATCCATTACATAAATGTAACAAGTTTTTCGGCTTCTCGTGTTTACTTTGATTAATTTTCATTCAAACCAATTTGTACGCATACCTACCGTAGTCATGGTTGACATACATAATAGTTGTTATTACCAAACGCATAATATCAAGATCTTTCTTTAAAAATCTAGTTATAATTATTTAGGTACTGCATGTTTAAATACGATCACTTACATAAATAACTTACATAATTTACTAATTTATATAAAGAGACTGTGTGTGTACTGAAGAAACCTTGGAACTATTTAACCAGGTTTAACTGTTCTTTGAAAGGTACCCTATCCAGAACTACCTAACATCGGCTATATTTTATCCAAACGTTGGATTTATGTAAGAATTCGTATTTTATTTGATTAACCTAGAAAATACTGTCCTACGTAAAATATATTTTCAGTAATAGGGTAGCCTCGAAACAGATATTCACTTGATTATTTTTTACCTACGCAGATAAAAGCCGTGAACAAGATATATATTTTTTGCCATACCTTATCCTTAAATAGAATTAATAATCCTCCTTAACTAAGAAAGTGGTATAAGGTTTGGAAAGAGGCTTTGTGCTTTGTCAGTTTTTTACAAATAGTGTGTTTAAATATCAGACTTAGTCCAAAAGTGTCGAGCGCCGTCACAATAAGCAATTAGCGGTAGTTTATAGGATGCCTCTTCGAACTCACTGAATCCCTACTCTTCCAACGTCGGACTACAGGGCAGAGGCTGGCTTCCACCCATTCATGGTTAACATACCTAAATGTCGAACCAAATGTTTTTGAGCTAAGAAAAAAGAAAAAGGTTTTGAGGGTACTTGTTTGGGTCACACTGCCAAAACGTCTGACTGCTAGCGTCTATTTTTCTTGAATCGTACATAGTTCTGGAATCTTCAGGAGTAAATACAAGGAATAACCAATCCAAACTTACGAATACATCATTTAATAACTTTAATTCCTAATAAGGAACTAAACTAAATTAAACTTCCGTATTAGTGTTGAACTACCCACTGACTTATTTAAAGTCATCCACGTCTGCGATATAATCGGAACTATAAATATTATCCATCTGATAACAAAACATCAGATACTTCAGGTGTGAACAATGTCAGGATTTCTCAATTGTTCACCGGATGATCTTATTGTTACCTAACGCCAATGAAAAACTGTATCATTATTGTATCTGTATGTAACCTTTGTAGTGTACCTTAAAGTTTAAAATCCCCACACTTGTAGGTGGTACAGACAAGTGACTTGGTGTTAACTCGAATCGCTCGCGTTAAAATCGCTCCTAGAGTCGTTGTCCCCTATTATTCGGGGCGGCTACAAAAGAGTTATCAAACCCCAGGCCAAACAAATGCGTACGTCACTGTCGAAATGCAACTTGAATGAAATAAATAATTTTGGATCACTATACCATGGGCGTTATGCAACCGTCGGGAAAATCTTGACTTTTGTTCATGAGAAAATTTTAAAATCGTGCTTTATCTGGCTTGGGTAACGTAGATGACATGACCTAGCTGACACACACAAGAATTGCCATGAAATAAACAGAAAATATCCAGGTGTCAACATCTTTTTTACAGATAGGGACGTAACATAATTTCATATCCCTATCAATGATTCATAAATTTCTGGGATTTATCCTAGCAGGATTTAAACCTGAAACAACTGATTGAAATAAGGCCGTTTCATTGGAAAAAATAAAATGTAAAAGCATTTACATATTGTTTTCCTTATTCAATAAAAACTACAGCTAGTGTACCATTACTCAGAATGTAAAAGCAAAGCATCAAAAATCGATTTTCACAACGTATGCCTCCGGTACGTAATCAGATTTAAATTTCTAGGCCGTGTCTCGGTTATTACGCTGTGCGATAAAAACATAGTGTTTTTAAACTTCCAGGTACAATTGAATTTTGCTATGAACAAATTGATTTCTGTGTTAAATTTAGATTCAGTTTTGCACTTAGCTTTATACACATAGGCTTGTGAAGTTGAAAGCAATTTAACAAATGACCAAATATAAAATGTAAAAAATAACAAGTAGGTCAACTTTGACATCGTCCTTGTATTCTGAGACACTGGAGATTCTGACAGAGACAAACATTTTTCTTTTTAATTTTATTTTACATGTTATTCCTATAGTTCCAGAGACAAATATTTTACTATCGGTAAAATATTTTCCTCTTAGTTGTCCTTTAACAGATGAGTCCGCAGCATATACATATGTATATTTATTAAATTTGTTATAAAATACCGGTAACATTCTAATATTATTTTCCCTAGTTTCATAGGAAAATAATATGACTCACGAAACTCACGGATCATTATTAATCGTTAGCCTACTTTCAATATAAAATATAACAAAAACGATCGCGAAGTGTTAAAGTATCGAGTGTTATTTCACGTGTGTGAAATAACACACATGTTATCATTAGATATAATAGTTTGGTTTAAAACAGAAGATTTTTCCTTGAAAAGGATTATAATAATTTACTAATTCACTCACTGAGAGACAATAAGTAGATATGTATGTGACATATATGTTTACCAAACATTTTAAAATATGGATTGATTATAATTATTATATTTAAATTTACCAACACTTGATTAAATGTTCGAATTAATAGTTCATTTGTGTATAGAATAAATAAGGGAGATCCGAATGAAAAAACTCAGTTAATAAAGGGATACGTAAAAATATAAGATTTTACTATAAATTTGAGTTATCAACTCTATCTTATAAATATATAAGTCACTATATTTTTTTTTATTTTTACTATGCGAATGTCCTCTGTGTGGCACCGGCGCTTTGTATCAACTCCAACAACGACCAACTAATAAATGTTGCCTTTTTGGTTGCAAGGTTTAAAATGTTTATATATAGACTACATGTAATATATTTTTGCTATCTCCACAACAGCCCCAATTATCCTTATTTATGCTGAGACATCAGACTCACTCAACTAGAAGGCAGACTTTACTCAAACCTATGAAAAACTCCTGACCTCATGCTGTTGCCAGTCAGGACAGCCGGCGTGATGGATGTCAATTGTATAACGTCATAATTATCATACATTAGGATAATATAATATAATATAGTAAATAGTTTATTTGGCAGAATAAAAATGTTACAATCCAAGTCTAGATACATTTACAGAAAAAAAATTGGTCCAAACCCAAAAACAATTTCTGAAACCTTCTGCACTAGTTTGCACTGTGTCGCAGTAGGAGTCTTCTCTTAAATTTGACTGGACATGTTATTTTAGTTGCTGGTGGATTTTACATATAATTTGATAAACTGACATATTCGTTTTATACAATACTAAAAAGGACAGGAAACAAAATATTATTGATTAAATATCGAAACAGTTAAGAGAAAAATATTTGTAACTGTAACAGTGTGTACTGTACTGTGTACAAAAATGTATTTAGAGTTATAAAATGTATTTTATATATAAGTTTGTATCTATACCTTGTATAAGTTTGTATGAGATGAGTGTAGCTAATGTGATGAGATTTTGTTTGTTGAGAGGGTGTTTGAGTGAATGTTGTGTGAGCGCGTGTGGTGTTTACGGTGTGTGTTTGTTAAATTTCTGTTGTATATGAGTGTATGATTCAATCAGCTAACTTACAATTTGAGAATGGATTCTGTAGTTTCATAATTTAAAGCAAGTAGATATTTTGTCACGGAAACTTTGCAGTCATACTTTGAGAGGCATCTTAGATTTAACAAGGGATTAATTTTGTTATATATGAAGGGAGCAAGAGCCGTTATAGATTTTTGTGCAAAAACAGTGCGACTTTTTTATTTTCTCTTCTCGACCTGGAGGAAAAATCAGGTATCTTTTCGTGTTGGTACATCGCAGCATTTAGAATGTAAAGCTGTCGTATAGACAACACTTTTGCGAGATTATATAAGGCAGTAGTCGAGAATCGGAGAAGGATAAAATGGAATGTCCCAACGTAGTTGAAAACTTTAGTCCTTTTTGCCAATATTAATAAGACAAATTCGATGTAAATAGCCTACACATCACACTTAATGCAAAAGTAACTTTTAAAGATTTAATGTGCATTGGCTGATTCATAAGGACATTTACATGTTTCCCTCTTCAAGCGAGTTATATTAAAACAAATTTAGTTTTCCGGTTAAAGAGATGAAACAGACATTGCAATTACTGGAATTATCATTATTTATCAATATCATATCATTAGTCGATACAATAATCACAATTACTGTTAATAAATAAACGTCTGCTAATTAAACAGACTTCTTTTTAATAGCAATATTTGCCTCTAAAAATATACATTGCCTTCTAAATTACTTAGTCAGCCGCAATTTGCGAGCGTCTGAACGATACTATTCTAGCCACTAAAAATATGTTGTTACATGATGCTTTTGTAATAAAACTTTGTATAATAATAGATAATAATTACGCCCAAATCTAACTACTACGCTTTCTATAGAATATTTAGGAGGTGTTGCAAAAAAGACGAATTAGTTTATTAGAGGCTATCTCATTTTCCCGTGGCTTAGTTATAAAATTAGAAGTATGATCACGTGGCCAATTAAGAAATTTGTGACTTGACTTATAATTTCCCTAAATAAAATACCTACGATTAATGATTTCCATTGGATTCCACTTACAATCAGGTGGGTGCGTGCTCGTTTGCTGCCTATGAAATTAATTAGTAAAAAAAGAATAAGATTGGCAACACACAGACTAGCAAGCCTCTTATAAGAAAAAAAAAGTGGACCCCTTTCATGTTTTAAACTCTTTATGTCGACCACTATGACACTAAAGCTAAAATCAAAATTATCGAATATAGATAATTCTTAACAATATTTTGCAACATTGCTAAGAATTCCGATTTTTTAAAATAGAGGTTTTAAAATAGATTTTCCAATTAATAAGTCAAACTATAGTTTAATTCACCGCTACAACACGTAACCGAAGATATAGATCTTAGCGAGAGACACCTAGTTGGGATACATGTAATCATAGGCTTTATTGATATTTTTTGTATCCACTTCTGTATCTCGGCAAAACCTAGAACAGTAAATACGCATAAGCGCCTCTGCAGAGCAACATCTCAACACAAAAATAGCTGTTACGAGTGAAAAACGTCGTATTAAACTGTAATTCTATTACAAGTTCATGAGTTTAAAACATCAACTTAAGTCTCAAGATGTCTATTTAAAGACGGCATTGTCTTCAAAATATATGGCCAAGGAAAATAATATGATGGGCCATTGTAACACGAACTAAAGGTCGCAAGCTGATAATATTGTATAATTTGACTTAGATTATCCATTTGTCTAACCCATTGTATTTTTCTGACGTTCTTTAGAACATTATTGTATCATTGTGTGACTGCTGCTTAAGGTACTAAGTATTTAATGTTTTAAATGGCTGAAGAATTTTATTTGTTGTAAATTATATCTAATCTCGTGAACAACGTTTCATGAAATTGCGTACAGACTTTTCTTTGTGCTTAGTTGTATGACGATGTTCTTTTTCTTTACATTAATCGTATAATTTCATCTCACATGCTTCGTAAGATCTTGGGCATAGCATAGCAAGACAGGGTGTGAACTGAAAGAATTCTAGAAATCGCTCAGCAACCTAGCTTGAATACACTTCTCAAATAGCGTAGGGTCTAGACAAAGTCGCTTCGGCCGAACGTTTCGAACGCGTACATCAGTTTGATACGATTAACGTTCTATTAACTTTCCTATTCTATTTTTATTTTTCGTACTGTTGTCCATCAATACGTGGTACTGGCAGAAATAGCCCGCCGCACCAGATCGACGGCTGATTGATATTTTTCAGTTTACTAACTAACTCCTATTCTATTGTCTGTACACCTGGATGGAAACTTTTAAGTGCAGTTTTGAATGGTGTGTAGAGACTACAGCCAAATAAATAAATGCGATATGTTTCAGACAGGGCTAATATAAATCGTCTCTAATTAATATGCTTTATTACATAAATATATAGTACCTATAAGTAGGCAAGCTCTACATTACTTCTTACATAATGAATAAATAGAAACAAAGCCTAAATAAACCTATGCTAAACTTGCCCAAGTAGACAACCTAAGGCATATTGGCACATAGCTAATTCAATCAAACATACAACTTGAACATTTAAAACATAAATCCCGGTAGTAACATCGAAACAACTCGGAGACAAACATTATTTTTTGTAACATCGTATATAATTACTTAAATTATTCATACAATTATTAATATTAAATATTACATCCTATCCAAGTGGGCAAAGGCCATTTTAATGTAAATGACTCTTTGTAATATGCAATATGACGCACTCTTATTCAAAGATTTTTAATAGTAAGAAATATTATTGTAGAGGTACAGCTCACTCAAGTACACTAAACTATACGAAATTACATTTTGTGCTAAAGTGCTAAATCTGGGAAGCGAGTAATATTACACCCAGGTAACTTATTACAAAAATGAACCAGATTAGAGGTAAAACTATCAAATATAAAAAAAATAGTGACGTGTAGTTCATTTAGATGCTCTGAGTCGTGCGTAATTAATACCTATTGTGTGAAACTTACTCTATATTAGGATCGAAACTTATTAATCTAAAATAAAAATAAAAGCGAGAGTTTAATTCAATTAAATTTTTAAAGCTGTGGGAAACTGCCTACTGTTACTGCCAATTTCAGGTATTACACGGTTATGGACAAAGGGCAAAAATTGTGGTCTTGCTCAAAACACGATGATATGTTTTCAAAGTATGAGAAAAAAGGAATCATATAAAACAGAAAATCTAACTAAACGCAACACATTCTGAAAAGTTACAACTACCTACAATTAATAAATTACAAGCAGGTACAAACTACCATTACTAGGTAACTACTAATTTTATCTTGATCAAGCCGAGCCTTATAATTACGAGTATGCCTGTAGCTATTGATTCAATTATTTAAAGCCTAGGTAATGTATTTTTCCCATGAAGTTACATTTTGAAAGTACCTACATATTTCGAGGTATTATAACACATTATTTATAAGTCCTTTGCCCATTTTTGCTATGTACTTGCAATTTGCGTAACCCGTAGATATTATTAATAATAGATAAATCCACAGACAAACACACCCACTGTATGCCCCAAAGTATGCATTGCTTGTGTAGAACGAACAGGTGGGTCCCCAGAATAAACATACATATATAAATATCAACAACCATGACCGAGAACAAACATCTATGTTCATCACACAAATGAATGCCCCGGCCAGGACCGTACCTGGGACCTCCAGCGTATGAGGCAGTGCTACTGACCACTACGCTACACGGTCGTCCAATAATCTACTATTATGTTCTATTCAAATTATGTTTACGTTTTTCTCAGCATTATTCACTGAAGCCATGACATTATCGACGAGTCGACAGCAGTTTCTGGCATATGAATCTCATGCACCTGATGAAATTCATTATGGAAGACGAGGAGGCATATTTATTACCACGTGTATTTGCGTCAGTTTTGTATTTTTTGCAGTAATTGCCGCTGTTCTAGTCGGCGTTATAGTGTATTTCATCACATATTTCAAGGTGAGCATGTTATTCCCTAACAAAAAATAAAATAGGAAAGTAGATATTCAACACGCATCCGATTTTATCAATAGTCTGAGTGGCGTAAACGGTAACGTAAAGCGTATGTAAGGTTACCTAAACATTGTTTTACCTATACTTGCGTTTCAATCTCTATTCTTATCTTCTGTTTACTTGGGCAAGTATACAATTTTTTAATAATGAATTTTATTATTACTCGAATTTTCGTTATTATTGCCGCAGTTGTAGGTTGTTAATAGGTCGAGCTTTAAAAAATTAAAAAGTAATCATGAACTGACAGATGTCTAAAGCACAATGACATTTATGTGTGTGTGTGTGCTGGTGTTGTGTTTGAAATATTTTGTTCATTCCAAACCGAGTATATAATTTTAACTATCAAAAACATAATTTAATAAGAAAACAATTGTTTTAAACCATAATTAAAATGGTGTGATAATCCGTGCTTAAGAATGGGAAGCTTTCCTTAGTCAAAAAACTGTGATATTTATTAATTTTGCTGTGCAACATGCATTTTTGCCTAAGCTTTTCGGTTTTCTTAGTGCACCTTTTCTTTATTATTGGAGCTGATGCCGTAAGTTATTTAATACCTACATCCATAGGTTTCATAATTTTACATATCTTCATTAAAGAAACGGCCGAAAATTAAAAATTATTACTTTTATTTTATAACTAAATTCTACTTACGGTTTAATTACTGTTACTTCATTCAGATCGTAAGTGCATATGTGAAAATACCTTAAATTGAATTTTAGAAAATCATTTTATTCCGATTATCTATATTAAATTACATAAATGTACATAGTCTAAAGAATATAGGAATAATAAATTTCGTATAATTTCAGATAGCCCAAAACACTGCAGACTTTTGGGATGAGAATGAGCCATTTGGTCAAAGTTCTGCTCCAGCGCCAGACTTGAGACTTCCTGGTCACGTAGTGCCAAGTTTCTATAGACTTAAACTTAAAACAGACTTAGAAAATTCAATTTTTTGTGGTAATGTATCTATTACAATTAAGGCTGGTAAGAAAGTGAAAGAAATAATATTACATTCTAAGAATCTCAGTATTAACCATAATGCCAAGCTCACAGAACAAATATATGAAAGAGTAGAAACATTACATATTTCAAAACGGAAGAAACGAGAAACAATTACAGAGACTAATGTTAACAGTACCAAACCTTCATTGAATATTACTACAGGAGAAATTGAACCCACAAAAGATTTTATTAATACTGTAGTAGACAATGCTACTTTTACAGAAACTAGAAATATTACAGAAATATCCACACTTAAACCTGAAAATACCACTCAATCTATTGTGACTGAGGTGAGCCCAACCATACCACATAAAGGAATAGTGCCAACACCTGTGGACACTCAAGTAGTACATAGCAATGTACGGAACATAAAGATAATATCAATAACTGAAGGTCCTGGAGACCGCCTGGTCCTAACTTTGGCCTCATCATTGAAACCAGATGTCGATTATATTTTAGAATTGTCTTTTGAAGGGAATATAACTAATGCTTTGACTGGGTTTTATAAAAGCAGCTATATTAATGAACAAGGAGATGTAAAGTAAGTTGTTGTATATTTATTTTTTGTAACTATAATTGAGTTATCATAGTAAACCTTATTTTACAAAAACCAAAATTCAAAAAATATGAAAGCTGAGTTGAGTATAAAAAAAATAAATTAGTTTACTCAAACAATTTTTTAAACACAAAAAAAATGTTTCCTAGTACATTTTAGATTGTAAAATATTTTTTCATATGTCATTAACTCATGTAAAGGAAAACTTTGTGCCTTAGTAATTAAAAGTACCCTATCTACACTAAGAGCATACTAAGAATTGCTTATTATAACTTGTTCTTAATGACCATACAATTTATTTCCAGGCAGTTAGGTGTTACTCAATTTGAACCAACATCAGCACGAGCTGCGTTTCCCTGTTTTGACGAACCAGCTTTCAAAGCCAAGTTTGAAATAAGCCTAGCTCACCGCAAGAATGTTAGTGTTCTGTCTAATATGAAAATAGCAGCCATTGAGTAAGTAATAACTTTTTATTTGTAGTTTTAGTTGACTTTGTATAGGAATTTCTTAACCTTTTAGCTCATATTTTATATTAAACCAGCTAGTTTATCTGTATTTTTGCTTGCATATGCTACAAGTTTTGCTCATATTAATTTCTTATTCAAAGTGCTGTTACCTTCATCTTTTGCAAAGATTTTATAAAGCAAAATTTTAATATTTTCTTGTTAAAAAGTAAGACAAGAAACTCATTTGTATGTAGCTTTTTCAGCATTTGTTACTGTGAATAAAAGATGTGCCTATATTATATATATATATATATATATATATATATATATATATGACTGAAAATCGTCCACTCGAGTGCTTAATTTTGTGCAATTTCATTTTTTACAATAACAGTTTATTGTGTCAAGTAGGTATTAATATATGCAAATTACATAAGTGTTATTTAATGTAATTCAGAGAGTTGTGTTTGTACTTAATTTTTTAATGTAAAATATTTATTTCAAACTGCAGTTGTAAAACTCATTGGGATATAAAATCTGAATATAGGTATTTTGAAATTACAACTTAAATAAACAGAAAAACAAATAGAATTATTCTACATCAATTTTGGTTTATTCTTACAGTTCTTACCATATTTACTATCATATTAAAATGTGTAAATATTTCAAATAAAGTAAGTTTATAATTTACTTATAATATAATTCTGGAGTTAGCAAGCCTTATAGATGAATTTTCCACATTTTAAGTCTTTAAAATTATAATGTCAGAACTGTTAAAAACAATGTTGAAATTTATAAATATTTTTGAAAGACCTGTCATTGCGGGTTACAAAGATGTCATGCTGGAACGGAGTGTTACAAGGCTATCATAGCTGTTACAAGGCTATTCACTTTGCTCTTGAAATAATATATTTTGTGTCCTTATTTATTTGTTTAATAATTTATGTACACACAAAAAATCTAAATAATAAATATCACTTATAAACTAATAAAGTACAAAGGTACAGCTTATTTCTAACAGAAATTTCTACCAGCAGGCCTATTTCTAGAGAAAGTTGTATAGACCACCTACTTACCTTACTTACTGCATATTACGACGTATCGCAACTATCCAAATGTAACCCGCATAGTAAACTATATACGTTATACTTCATTATTATCTATTACAGTGATGAAAGCCCAGGCTGGCAATGGACACACTTCGAACGATCCGTTAACATGTCCACTTATCTCGTAGCATACGTTTTATCAGACTTCAAATCTTTAGAAACAAGTTACCTAAGCACAGATAACGTAACCAAGATTATAAGAGTATGGACAAGACCAGAACTCATTAATAAAGCGAAATACGCTCTTTCTATTACGCCGAAACTTCTGAGGTATTATGAGGACGTCTTTGGAGTACCGTATGCTTTGGATAAGATCGATTTGATAGCTATTCCTGACTTTTCAAGTGGTGCTATGGAAAATTGGGGGCTTGTCACTTTCAGGTACGAATCTTCTCGTTAGTAAATTAACGAATAACGATTTCTTTAATAACTCATAATAACATTATTAATAACCGTGGTGAACACTAGAATTCACGAGCATTTATTCAACAAATTTGTACTTAATAATAATAATGTAAAAAATTAAAAGCACATAGTATTAGTTATAGTGTTATGTACAGTATGAGATAGTAAGTTATAGTAACAGAGTGTCGAATTCAATCGCGTATTTGTTAATCGCCGTAGTTAGTTTCTAATTTGTTTTTTTATTGGTGAGGATCTTTAATTGGCCCACTAAAGGAATTTGTGTTATCTATTTTTATTAATTTGGCTGATGATCTTCCTGTTATAATAAAAATAAAATAAAATATATAATTTGGGTATTTGACAAATTAAATTATTAAACTTAACGTCATTAAGCTAATAATATAAAAAAAATTAACATGCTATATAATAAGCTTTTGTGTGATAATTTCGATATTAAATTCAAAACTATATTTTTCAAAAATATTTTTAGGTCAATTAACTTATATTTTTTTCTAAATAAATTATAAAATCTTGCATTTTGAATTGGTGTCAAATACCCATTGATTGTTATTTCATTTATTCCTCCTTCCAGAGAAACGACCCTCCTTTTTGACGAAACCGAAGGTAACGCCCGCGACAAGCAAAATGTAGCCATCGACATCTCGCACGAGCTGGCGCACCAGTGGTTCGGCAACCTGGTGACCATGGCTTGGTGGACCCAGCTGTGGCTGAACGAGGGGTTTGCCACTTACATCGAGTATGTGGGCGTCAACCATGTGAGTTCACTTGACTTTCGGAACTACCTTTCTCTTGGACGAGTTAGAAGCATTGCCGTCGACAACCAAAGAATGAATGAACAGAACCATAGTTTCATATTACTTAATTACATAGTTTTAATACGAGTGATTAAGCATTGATATGGTGTGAAACAAGAAATTGTTTATGATTTTATAGGTATATATACAGGGTGTCCCAGAAATGACACGTAAGAGTGACACTGGAGGTAGATAGACTTTAGGCCTATCAGATAACACCAACATGCCTCTAGTAAAATTTTTCCGGTTTTCGAGATATTGCCACTTTTGTGTTTTTTTATGAAATTTCCACTTTTTGGTCCTTTTATGCCTACAGCTGCAATAAATATTTTTTAACTCACAGTTTTTTTTACCAAGATTAATGTTATTAGTTAGTTGAGACAACCTAGTAATAATTTGACGGAAACTAGCACATCGTCTTAAAAAATTGCTTGTTTAATGACTTTTTCAAAATAGCATAACAATAGCCATTTCTTTAAACCAAATCTTAGAAAATTTAATTTTTTCATGAAAGGCGTGCTACTTGTAAAATAGTACAACTGCATGATAGTGCTTAATAACAGGTCCAGGTGTCTTTTGTGGCAAAATTACTAATAAATGAAATAGCAGAAGCACTCGATAGTTGGGTAATTGACGACGGCTGCGCTCGGCACCGCTCCGAGCGCCCCCTCGCGCGCCCCATGCATAGGTAAGAAAACCACTTAGGGCTGTCAAAGATGTTGAAGTAAAAAAATTTAAATGTGTGAAAGTCTTAACCACTCCCAATAACTCCAATTCTTTCACAGTATATACCAACAATGGTATATTTACTGACCCTTAAGTACTATGCTTCCTTGATGTTACACCGTGTATATACAGGGTGTCCTAGAAATGACACGTAAGGGTGACACTGGAGGTAAATGGACTTTAGGCCTATCAGATAACACCAACATGCCTCTAGTAAAAGTTTTCTGGTTTTCGAGATATTGCCACTTTTGTGATTTTTTATGAAATTTCCACTTGTTGGTCCTTTTTTGCCTATTTCCGTAATACGATGCGACACGATTTTAGTTACTTAAACTTAAATGATTTAAAATAAAATAAAAACACTTGTATGTCCGTATTTAAAATGACTTTTAATAATAATAATCAAAAATTTTCAGGCAACACGTGTCTTTTGTACTAACATGGAAAAAAACGATACGATAGGCCCGTGGATAAATGCCTTAAACTATATACTTAATTTCTTTCCGCGTATAGCACCCCTTTGCATATACGTATTGCATTTACGTATACGTATTGCATATACTTCATGAATGCTGTGGTTACGAGCAGCGCCAACACACAACATCATGCCATAGAACTCATTATTCGAATAAACATGCCGTGCATTTTATTCATTACTATCACGCCGAGATATTACGTTAATAAAAAAAAATTGGGATAGAAACTAACGCTCACAAAGTACACGAAGATACTAAAATTAAAAAATAAAATAAATACCTAATAAGTCAACGAAAGCATTTATACTCCGTTTTCTATACCTATAAAGAGTTTTTTTGTAAACAAAGGAGATGCCGATACAAAAAAAATATGAATGGGAGTTTTCCTTATTTCATTCAAATTAGTAGCAATACGGCTAATATTTAATATATTTAGTGTAATAAATAGTGAAATAATTGTGATTTTAATAATTTAATTGCAAAGAATTATTTTTCACTTCAAACATTTTTTTCGCAGAATAGATTTTTTGAAATCAGTAACCCTGCTAAATGTAGGGAACATTTTAGTCCTTTTACGAAAAAAATGATTCATTTCTTCATTCGTTTCTTTGTCTCGACTCAGTACGACTACCCTTCTGCGTTTTAATTGCAATCTACAATCTTGTTCGTCGTTACTCTTGTTAGTAAAAGTAAAAAGTAAAAATCAATTTATTGTCACAGCAGCACACAGAAGAGTTACTTGTAATAGTTTTGTTTGTTACGTTTGTTGTTGCTTCTTGTGCAGTGCCTCTGTTTTGTTATTTTCGCAAGGGTTCGTCAAGTAGTTTTCAATCGTAAAATACTAATAATTTTTTTTTGCTGACACAAAAATTAACTATTGGTCAACTTAAGTACTTAACTTACTTCAACTCATCATAAATCTTATTTAAAGCAATTTAGTTGTTTCTCAATAAGTATCTACTTTGGCGTATAAAAATGCGAAAATAGGTTATAAAAAATAATGAGTACGGAAAAGTATTTTCGAAATGAATAAAATTGTGGGCGGAGCTAGACTCAGATGCATCGCCGCCGCACGCGCCGCGGACATGCGAAAGCCGAAAAGCGAGGGACAATTTTATTTTGAGTTCACGTGGACTTGAATAGAGCAGTGAATAAAGAGATTTTCACATAGCACACTAAAAAGTAGGTACCTAGATAACGATTCGGAATTATTCAAATGATATTGAAGCTTTACTGTAGTTATTGAGAGGTAGAGTAGGTACATGATCTTACGTTAAACACTTATGTTATATTATTTAAGAGCAGAAGTTTTTAGAAAATCACATTTTAACTAGTTAGAGTATGATATTATGACAATGTTTTTCCATTACTAAAACTGGGCGTCCGCTCCTAAGTTTGTCATGAATAAGCTTTATTTCGTTTTCCCTATTTACGACAATTATGTATTCTCAATGATGTGACTTAACTTTTTAAAAGTTATTTTTATCTTTTTTTGCTGAAGAAAATTAACTCACTTTACCATGACATACTACCTAAACAAAAAATAATGTATCAACTAAACTATCTCTCAATAAGTACAGTTAAGCTATAATATCATTTAGAGAATTCCAAAATTTTATCTACCTACTTTTTAGTTCGCTATGTGTGAAACTTCAATTCTTTGCTCTATGCATTTCTCTCGACTTTCGGCATTTGCGCGGCTTTTTTTTTAAAGATTTATTTTATTTCAGTTCCCGCTGATCTTAAAAACGTGCGGGCCGGAGTGCAAATGTTTTGTTTTACTTTATAAATTTTTCTGATTTAGGTGTTTTTGTGTGCAGTGGTAATCTATTGCCTACGTTTTAGTTGTGTGTGTAAACGTGTTAATAAACGCACTAATGTGGGTGCATGCATATTACGAACTTCCGAACTTCGAAAGAGAGGTAAGTAGGTACCTACGTACTTACTTAGTAGAAAATGTCATTTTACGGATCCAAACACAGTAGGGACTAATATTATTTGTACTAATATTATACCAACATACCTACGTGTGAAAGTTTGTGAGGTTGAGCGAATGTTTGTTAAGTGATTTTATGTCTTGCGCGCAATAACTTCTAAATGGGTTAGGAAGTAATTTGGAATTTAGGTAAACCGTAATATGCTCATTGGACACAAATTTTAAAGAAAGGGGTCTGCTTTCGTTCGTTTAGTAATAATAATTGTTAAGTTATTTATTATAGTTCCTTCGTATCTTTTGTGAACGTTAGTCGCTAAGGTAGGTAGCTATTTTATTAAGTAAAGTTAAAATGTCTTAAAGGAGGATATTAACGGCATGTTTATTAATGCAACGAGTCTTATGTAATGATACTTACTATGAGTAGAAGCCACTCACATCGTAGAAAATCCGAGTACCAGCACACGACGAGCTGGCGCTCTTTGGACGTCAATCATATGGTGAAATGGCGCCTCAGATAGGGGGTTGTCTGTGTATGATTCACACTACGTTATGAAGGCCAACATACTTCATTATCAATTCCGTTGGATCCAGGCTACCTAACACCGGAGCGAGCACCGCCTCGCGCGCCTTATGCATAGATCAAAGATATTTAAATAAAAAATTGAAATTAAAAATTATGGATGTCTTAACCAACCCCCAATAACTCCAATTCTTTTAAAGTAACAATGGTATATTTACTGACCCTTAAGTATTATGCTTCCTTTATGTTTTGTCCTGTAATAATCGAAGTGGGTGGACTTGTGCCAACGCAGTCCCATCTTACAGCATGAAGTGTCTTTTATTTCTAACCCTGCGACCAGTGTTCTACAAATGGTAAAACTATATTATTAACGAGCCACTATCTAATTGTTATTAAATTACTTGCTACTTCCGCGACAGTGAGAGTGCAAGACTTTCAGGCGTTTAGCCGTCCTTGGCAACAAAAAATCGCGTCTATTCTTGCTATAATTAAACTTACACATTTAAAAAGAGCTTATCTTGTGTAGAGATTTATTTGAGATACATAAGTCATCGAACCTGAAATGAGACTTTGCCTGAAACATTCAGCTCAAGATGTAGATTATTAATAAATATTTTGCTTCAAATGAATGACTTATTACAAGATAAAACTTTTATTGCATGTCCAATTGTTGTCTATTAGTAAAGGCACTATTTCTTAATTATAAAATACTTTATTATTTTTAAGTGTTATTTTATGAACAGATTGAACCAGGATGGGCAATGATGGAATCTTTCACAAGAGACAAAATGGATCTCCTTCGATCTGACGCGCTCAAGAACACTTCACCCGTTTCTAGAGAAGTATTTGATGCAGGTATGAATTTTAAGAGTTCATTTAATTGCTTATTTGTCTAGATAAGATAAGACGCTAGTTTGATTTCGTTTGTTTAAACACGATATTAAATATCTCGATCTGTCAGCCTGATTTCAAAACTATTTTTGTATTTAATAGGCTTTATCGCAAAAATCGTATAATCTGTATTTATTACACTATATGACAAAGAAATCATAGGTAATTCAATAAAAAACAATCAGGATTAAAAAGTGAAAACATTTTAAAATGTTTTAAGATTCTCCATTCTAGATCTACAAAAACAATGTAATACAAAATATACCAAAACTCTTAAAGAATTTAAATTACCTCTTTTTAAATAGACATTATTCCAAATAAAAAATGTAAAATTCTATTTTGTATGTTATTTTAGTTCATGTTTGAATAAAATTAATACAATATTTCTATTTAAGAGGTAAACTTTTGTTTCGCTCTATTAACTACTATAGCGGTATCCAACCTTGTTCCTATTATCCGGGCCAATAAAATTTTACAAAAGAAAACAAACAAACTGTAAAAAAACTATAGTCAAGTTGACGCCGTTTTTTTGTGCGGTAATTTTTGGGTATGACTTGTGTATGTAATAATGTCATTAGTAAAAAAAATATTTTTCTTCGCGCTTCTCGGATAAATTCGAATGCGCTCAAAGTTTTCATTCTTACGTTTACATCAACTTTATTTGCTCTTCAATACTTTATTGTATTCTATTGTGTTTACATGGAGTTGAAGCCGAAACCTGGACTCTCGCGAAAAACCGAAGCGTCTTCCAATGTTTCTCCCTCGCACGTTGTTGATGTTTTTTACTTTCTGTCGCATTATTTTAAAATTTCTTTCGTTTTTGTATATTATATTTATTTTTTGGGTAATGTTTTACCATGAATAAACTTACGGACGAATAAACCACAGGACGAAGTTTAACTTCTAAAAAATGTCTGGGAACCATTGACCTATCATATTGACAGTGACAGTTCTTTGTTTACTTTTTTGATACGGGATTATAGAATCAAGTATAATAGAAGAGATAGGTTGGTAGAAAAACATTCATAGAATGATTGGATTATACCACAAACAATCATCAATTCAAAGTTAAGTTAGTATAGTATGAAAGAATGTTAAGTTGGCTTTGTACATTTGTAGTTCAACCTAATAGGTACTTGAATAAATAATTTATTTTAGGATATTTCGAGGTAAAACGAATGTGCTAAATATTATGTAATGAAAAAATGACTCTACAACTTGAACTGAGATAAACCATGTAGGTTTTTTGTTTAACCGTACGTAAGTTATCAAGTCGTTTTTGTCAAACAATCAGTTAATGGTGAACTTGGTTCAGATAAAAATGGTTTGATATCTTTATCTAGGTTAACTAAACATTAGTGAACTTCATCAGGTCACCATTTTAACACGGTTCAATGTCTAATAATGAAATATGACTAGGTTCTTTCAATATTTTAATAACTTTTAAGTTCATGCTCTTTATCAAGATAATAATTAATTGGGGATAAAGGCTTTGCGTATTTTTATAATAATTTTGTAGTTGTATCTCTTTGATTGTATTGTTTGTTTGGCATTGTCATTGGCGTATGGCATTCCACAAGGAAGTATTTTGGAATTATCCTAGTCATTGGAAGTATCCAGAAATATGTTAATTAACTATGCGACATTACATCCATCAAAAGTAGTATTTCATATGCGGATGATACGGCTATCCTTGTGAGTGGTGATAGTTGGAATGAAACTATACAAACGCAGAGTCTGCTCTTGCATTAGTCATGGGGTGGCTCTCTAATAACCTCCTGATGCTTAATATTGTTAAAACTAAATATCGCACCTTAAGACCACGTGACCATCCTTCTGATAGAACAATTCGTGCCCACAGCTGTTTTCCTATGACGACCAAAATGAGAGTAAATCGTCTCAGGTACTTGGGAATGGGGGAAATTTTGATTGATGATTATTTAAATTGGTACGAATATCTAGATAGGTCAATGTCCCGTACAAGAACACTCATGTTTATTTTTAAGAAACTCAGGAATTCAGTAGAACTTAAAACTTTAAAAATAAACTACAACGTGCTCTGTGAATCCATTTTGATTCCGGCTTGGGGTGAAGCGTCTAAGAACCGTTTCATCAATCTGGAAAGATCACAAAGAGCATCGCGTAAGGTCATTTTCCGTTAACCTTTTAGATACTCCAATAAACAACTGTACGGCGAGCTTTCAATCTTGACGGTGAGACAACTGTTTATTTTATGTTCTTCACTCCGACGGCATAATTGTACCCATCCCAAGTAGTAATATTCTCCGCAGGCGACCGAAACCTGCGATTGATCAACTATGAGCACGCACCACCTTTGCTAAAAACAATTCAACCACCGAAGTGCAAAAATATATAACCTAATCCAAAATCTGCTTAATCTGTAACTTAACTGCAATCTAAAGACAAAAAAAAATATGGCTCCTTTCTCTAAATTGTGAAGTCCATTTTTACCTCTTAATATAAATAAACAAAACAAAACGAACTATGTAAATTATCTTTAAGTATTTACTTATATACTACTTGTACTCTCTTACTAACATTTTCACTCTTACACCCAACAATTACTCACCCACTCATACATACAGCCTTTTCATACTCATATGGACTCATTGCGGTAGGCACTTTTGCACAAATGAATATCTCCGCTTAATACTTCAGACAATAAAAAAAATATCTTTATTTTATGTAAATTGTATTAAGTACTTATGTAGCTTTGTATTTGGCGAGTGAATGCTAATGCTCATAATACAGGTCTTGCGAATTAGTTAGTAGTTAGTAATTGCAGACTCGTATATATTTAAAGAACAAATATGTGCCTTTCTATTTATTGAAAGAAACTCTGCGTTATTACGTTAAAAAATGTACCATGACTTTGTTTGGCTATGAAATAAATTATTAATATTATTATGTTTCTGGCTGATTTTGATGCTATGAAAAGGTTACATTAAAAAATAATAACTGTATCCCGTAATTTTTCAACTGTTTTTCTGTTCGAAGAAATGAGCGAGTCTAAAAAGGAATTCAATACATTCTGAAGTTTTATTTAAAAATAGGGGAAAATGCGACACAAGCGAGCGTGTCAGTAAGAGTAGCACAGAGCGTTTTGAATCCGGAAATCTTGATGTTAAAGATGCCGCTCGCGCTAGTGTCCGTGTTTTGGATAAACACGACGCTATTTTTTAAACAGTAGAGCAAGGAAACATTTTCAACCTATTTGAAAAAGTCTGGTTGTTCTGATCTCACAGAAAGAAACTGAAAGAACTGGGTACTCATGTGCGAATGACCACTGTGAATAAAAGTGAATGAACCTACGAGTTTACGACAAAGGTCACGCTCAAAGAGCTTTCAAGCACCACAGACTGGTAAAAGTCAAAACCTGCATAAAGCGATGTGTGTTTGGTGGGATTGGAACGGCGTCGTTCATTATGAGCTTTTGCTGTCGGGCAAAACTATCCATTCATTCATCATGAAAATTTCGGCGCATTCAATAATTCTAATTTAATAAATAAATTCTAAGTCAATTTAAATATACTATGAAAAAAATTGTCTTCATTTTGTATATAAAATTCGAAGAACCTGGCCTTATATAAGGCGAAATGTTACGCACAAAATGTTATTGTTGACCTTCTTACTTTTTAATATTGTTTGGTAATTTAGCGTCATTTTCTGGTGAAAAACTCAATCAAAGAAAAATAAACATTAACTTAATTATAGCAAAACCACATTCGAGTTTGATGTTTAAATATTATTATTTATGAACACATAGAAAGTAGTAACTAGCTGCCATGAATAACGATTTTATTGTAATGCATTTCTTCTAGACGTGTATCTTGTAGCAAATCAAACTCAAAGATTAAAAACTAATCAAAAATATTTAATGTGTAATAAAACAATTATTCTATATTACTTTTAGATTATTCGCTATTGAATTTTACTTCTCTAGCTACTTATTACTGTATTGTTTTCAATTTATTCTTTTAAATTCCAGGTGAAATATCCCAGAAGTTCGATGAGATCTCGTATTCGAAAGGGGCCAGTCTCATCCGGATGTTGAACCACACAATCACTGAACCCGTGTTCCATAAAGGATTACTGCATTATTTGGAGACTTGGTTAGTTATTTTTGACATCAAATCCATTAAACACCAAGAAACGTACGACAACTTTCGTAACTCGATATATTTATTTGTTTTGGCAATTAACAGTAATGTACATAAAATAAAATGTTTACTAAATTTAACATGACAGACTAAAAGACACTGAATTTTATTTTATTAACATTAAGTATAGAGTGAAATATTATGGACAAATAATCGACTTCTCTTCATCTAAAAAATTTATTTAATTTTTTTTAAATATAATTAAAATAAATGTTAGTAAAAATGTTCAATAATTTTACATATCTTAATACAATATTTATCTGATATCTGTTCATATTAACATTTCTAAATTAGTTTTTCGAAGTACTTTCAGTGTGGCATTGAATAGTTATACGAGAATATTTAAACAATCACATCATATAAAAACTCACTTAATAATAAGTTAGATTAAAAATGATAAGCTTATACAACCGAATTTATAAAATGACTGCATGCCGAATACTTTTTCAGTATTCCTAAATTTAGTCTTCTAAAATAAAAATGTACCAATGTATAAGTAAACGCATGACAAGTCTTTCAAGTAGAATTTTTATAAAGCTTTTTAGATAAATGATGAAAAATGATGAAAAATATCATCATTTATTTAAATTTACTTGACTATCTAACGAGCATACTATCCATTTAATAGCAAATGGCATTCCCGCCCTCGAACATTATATGATAATTTTTTTCACAGAGATGCAATTACTCGGAGAGACTGACATTGATTGTTATGGCTTCCGTTGTTATGCGATATCATAACGATTAAAATGGACTAAAGTACGAGCTCTTAACAAAAGTGAAGTTAGTCTTAAGTCTTAACTTTTCCCCAGGAAATTTGACAACGCTGACGAGAACGACCTCTGGGAGGCGATGTCCACAGGTGGACCTTCACTAGTAGAATTCATGAACTCGTGGACCAGACAGGCTGGATACCCATTGCTTACTGTTCATAGGGACTATGATACGGGACGTGTGGAGTTTATGCAGGTTCGTCTATCTATAGTAATAAAAGTGTGATAGAGTAATATAGGCTTTATGCCAAAGAGGTGAGGCGGTACAAGGGTATAACCTCTCACGAACCTCTAGTTCATAATAACAAAAAACCAAAATTATCCAATTTCCTAAATGTAAAAAGATTATTTTTGTATTATGTTAGGTAATTTTAATAAATAAATAATTAATGTTTACTACGTTCTTTAATAAATTATTCAGTAAATCATGTGGCGACCAAATGATAAAAAACCTCCAGACTTTATTCTCACTTAAAACAAGATGAGGTGGAAGAGGAAAATAAAATTTACTTACTAAATGTGCCTTCCAGAACCTATTCACAACAGCAAAAGACCCTTCGTCAACGTTAAAAAATCAAAAATGGCAGATCCCAGTTAGTTACACCACTATGGATGTCCCAGTTAAGGAATGGAGTACAAAACCCAAACTATGGGTTAAAGAAAGATCTCTTACTAAAGAGTTGAATATCAATAAAACGCAGGCGTTGTACGTTAATGTCGAAGCCATTGGTAAGTTTCGCAAGTCTCTCTTTTTTTTTAAATAATGACATGTATACATATACCTAAGGTTTAATAAGGAAATAAGTATTTAACATATCTATTAAGTTCAAATTTTTTTAGCTCTTTTCCCACGCTCGCGACCCACGGACACCACTAATCGTAGGTGTTTACTTTATTTATAGTACTTAATTGTGACTATTATATCGACTAATGATGCGTTGCCGACCGTCGGCTTAAGTTAGAATTGCTTTTGTTCCAGTAATTGCACCGTCTGTTCCTTGCCTGTGACCGGAACACAACCACATAAATGTGGTTATTATGGCGGTCAATAGGAAGGACAGTAGCATTAGGTTGCAATGTATAACTTTCATCCATATTTTCATTTCAATCAATACGAAGTTTCCAATAATAAAGTTTAACTTACTATACTTAACTTTGTATAGAAGGTAGAATTTTTCATAATAAGAACTGAATTTATTGAAATGATAGGCGGAACCTAAAACGTAACAGATTTATTCCTTTGTCCTGTAAAATGAATGACAAATAATCCGAATTTCTTTGCATTTGCCACATTTTCAATATATTTTATTGCTATCATAATTTTACAGGTATTTTAAAAGTAATAGTGAATTTATACGATAAAAATAAGTAAAATTATGCACTTAGTTTAGGTATTGCAATGCAGGAGAGGACATTTTGTGGTCATTTTAAATCAATAAATTATTTGGATATATTATTCGTTATACATATTTATGTCTAATTCATTTAAAGTTTATCAATTAAGTATTCAGACGTTGTGCAAAAACATTTTTTTAATAGGAGTTGTTAGAACCAGATGAGTGAAACTTTAGGTGGAGTATATGTTGTAAATGCACGGTATGCTGAAAATTTCGTATTTTAAATTTTTTTATGTTAATTTATAGTTTTTTACGTTTCTCGTTACATTTACGTTATATTATCATAACAATAGCTTAGGGGTCGTAAAGTATTATTGTTAAAATCTCGTCTGGGGCGCTTCTACAGTCCTTCCTATTTTAACCTCTATAATAATCACGTTCAAGTGGTAGTGTTCCGGTCAAAGGGAAGGAACAGCCCATGCAAATACTGGAACAAAGGCAACTACAACTGTAGCCTACGGCGCAGCGCATCATTAGTCGATATTGTAATCACATTCAATATTGATCCATAACGTCACTTACGACTAAAGATGTCCATGGGTGCGGATTTGAACATGATATATTATTTTCAATTTTTATTTAAAACCCCCACCACAGGTTATTACCGTGTAAACTACGACAAGAAGAACTGGGAGCTTCTATCCCAAGCCCTAAAATCAGACGATCTTAAAGTCCCCATAGTGAAGGCCCAACTTATCGATGATGCCTTTAACCTGGCCAAGCTCGGCCAGTTAAACTACAGCTTGGCGCTTGATTTAACCACTTGGGTGATCAATGGTGAAGACGCAAAGATTGTTTGGGATTTGTTATTGAATAATATGGGATTTTTGAAGCATAATTTGAGGACTACGTCCGGTTATGTTTATTTCCAGGTTCGTATTGTGTTCATTTTATGTTAAGACTTTAAATTCTCTAGTATATTAATCGACCAGTCTAATAGTTCTACAAAACTAATTTGTTAAGTTATTAGATTATGATTAATTTTAATAAACTATTAATATTTTCATATGTGAATTTACCATTATTTTTCAATTGTATTAAATTTCGTTTGACCAACACTTTTAATACATAAACCATGTAACAAATAGATGTGTTACAAAGTTATTCCATATTTAGTTGCTATTTTTGTTCTTTAGTACGCGTTTTATAACTCGCAAGCTCTGAAGTTGCTGCGAATTGCTGCGCAGAATACGAATATAGGCGTGCGCGAAGGTTGCGAATCACTTTCGCACGTGATTGTATCTGCGTCAACATGAACTGCAGCTAAGTTCAGAGCTACCGTGTTATGTGATGAATACTATAACTACAAAATATAAAATTGCTTCACGCAACACGTTGATTTTTATTAACCTTTTGCACATGAACTCCTTTTTTGAATGAATTGAAATACCTATTTAAACAACATATCTACATAATACAAATAAAACATACCTTTTATCCATGCCAGGACTACATAAAAACTCTGATATCTACACAACTAAAGAAGCTAAACTATGGTCTAACAAAACCAAAGGACGACATTGAAGCGTTCCTTATAGAAAACTTGGTAATGTGGGAGTGTATCGTCGAATCGCCTCGGTGTCTAGATTGGTGCAAGTCTGAGATGGGCAACTGGATGGCTCAGCCTGATTTCAATACTAATCCGTGAGTATTTTTCTATTTTGATTTTGTTTATTTTATTATTTTTCAAATGTGAAGGGTTGCAAACTCTTAACTAAACCAATTAACAGTTTACCAATTAACTAATCGTACGAATTTTTGCTACAAAAACATTGAAGTATTTGAATATAGCGTTTTGAAATGTGCGTTTGCTTTTATTATTTATTTGTTTCCAACTTTTGCATCGTTTAAGAGCGTTGTTCGTAGAAGTTGCTTCTACCATTCTATACTAACAAAAATTCATTTAGGTTTGATTAAGTAGGAAATAATATAACATAAAATTTTGATGGAAAAGATCGTTTTTAACCATTAATATATAATTTTACTTAGGCAATCATCACTTTGCCACATCAAGTCCATTCTATAACTGCAAACCCTCAACAAATCATGAAACAAACTAAATAATTGGTTCTAATTCTTGGTTCTAATAATTGGTGGTTAAATAATTTTGAAGTATCTTTTTAATATTCTTTTCTAAAAGAATTAGGTATTTAGAGTAAACAGGTTCGAGTCCTGGTCGCGGGGCATTAATTTGTTTGATGAACACAGATGTTTGTTCTCGGGTCATGGTATATTTATAAATATATGTTTATTCTGTGTTCCACCCATAACACAAGCTCTGGTTACTTTGGGGCCATACAGTTGGTGTATTTGTCTGGAGACTTGAAAAAATTGAATTTAGTACGATCACGTCACGGAGTGTTAGTTTATTATTATACCTATTATACCTGAAACAACCCTACAATTTTTATTTTATTTCCCTTGGATAACAAACGTTACGATGTAGTATTGTCACGATGTTACAATAGTAAATAAAATATAAGTCTATACGAGCGGCAAGACACCATTATCACATATTACAAACTATACAGCATAAGTGACACCCAAAGCTAACTTTACAGAACAATACAGAAAGAGTATTTTTTAATGTATATAATTATAGTAATAGATAGAAACTATGAAATAAATCTATTCACAAATCTCAAATGAAAACATACATTTGGAAATAAAAAAGAAAAAAAATCTTTTTTGACAATTTTCTATGGTTTCTTATGACAGATATTAATTGTAAACATTGGCATGCCAGTTTAAGCAAAGAGTAATTAGAAGTTGATGCTACTCGCTGACGTCATAAAGAGGTTTAATGAAAGTCAAATTAATTTGCGTATTATCGTTAATATAAGCTCAATCCCATCATTCTGTGAGTGGTTTTCAAAATATATTATAGAAATGATATCCCCAAATGGTTTTCGATATAGAATCTGATTTTTCCTCTTTACAAGCTGAATTTAGATTATTTTTACTACGTTTATTAGAAACATTAATTAACTATATATTTACCTTTCAGAATCCCCAGTTACCTTCGCTCGTTAGTATACAACGTAGCTATAAAGTACGGGGCGCGCAAAGAGTTCGATTTCCTTTGGCACGTGTTCACGAACACGACGGACCCGAACATTAAGAGCGTCATTGTGTCTGCGTTACCTAGTACGAGAGATGAGGGTTTGATTACTATGTAAGTTAAGAAGAATAATTTTTTTATAATTCATAAATGGGTATATTAGTTCAAAACGGAAACTATCATGTCTTATGTTCCGAAATAAACTGTAGAACATTTAATGTTACCAAAAAGTCAGGCAAGCTTAGGTCTAGAAATACTTTTGAACGCTTATCTCATGTAATGATGGTTCATATCAAAGAAACTAGTTTTATTTGCAGCATGAACGTTTAAAGTCGCACAGCCTTGTTTACACATACTCGTAGCTCGTGTTAAGTCAAATCATAGTACAAGTAAAGAAATCAAGTAGCATAGAGTTTATTTTATTTTTTGTATTACATTTTCGTTTGCTGGCACAGCAAGAATCGTCTTTGTGACTGTATTAATAGAAGTGATAATCAATTACTTAAAAATTATTGAAAAGCTCTTTTTCAAAACAAAGGTTTACCGTAGTGGCACCAGTCAGCGACGCTTGAAGATAATTAATAAGAAATGTTGATTATTTTTGCCCTGTCGAGGATTGGTCCCATTAAGGTATAAGGTTAGCATAATTACCATTTTAAAGTGTTTTATCTACTAAAACGCTAACGCTCTTTGACTGACAGGCAACACATAATTCATAATTCACAAAAATTCATCCCCTGAACGAATAAAATCGACTTGATCAAAGTTCGTATCCGAGGGCACCTCAAAATTTAAAGCAAATTATTTTGCTCCCTTATTACCTATTTTAACAACAAAATAAAACCGTCGTTAGGCAGTTCAACTTATAATATAGTTTCATCTTATATATAACTTTGAAATAGGTTTCATTTTCTCATAAACATTGTTAAATTTATAATAACTTTAATAATTTTGTATAATTATTCTGCTCGTTACTGTTTAATAAAAAAATTGTGAACCTATTATTGGCACTATGTATAATAAAATTTATTATCATTGTAAAATGTTTTAAGTGCTGTTGGTTGTGTGAAAATATATAAATAAATAAATATTATTGTATATACCACTTTATTCTTCATTTCACAGGCTTCTAGAAAAAAGTCTAAACGAGATACCGAAGCAATATGCAGTAGCAGTATGGAACGTCGAAGCACCGATCGGAACTAAGATTGCTCAAGATTTCCTAATGAATAACTTCAATAAGGTTTACACCACGTTTACTGAGTTAGATTCGTTCATGTTTCCTTCCGTGTTAAGTGGGGCTTTTGGATCAATTAATAGTGAGGAGGATTTGACTAAGGTTTGTTTCTGTCCGTCTATATATTTATTATCGGGGTAGACATTTTTTTTTCTTAAAGAAATGTCGCAAAGTCTCGTTAGATAAATCTGCTTAACTTTTAAGTTACTTACTTGAACAACTATTGCCGTCAAATTATTTTCATATAAATATTAAGGTTTTTTTTTATATTGAAAAAGGATTAGACATTTGTCATCTATCTCACCTGATGGAAAGTGACGATGAAGACGAAGGTGTTAAACGTCTATCCACGAGATACCTATTCTACTAGAACTAGAACTATAGTTTTCTGGAAAAACAGACGTAGGTTCTGTGCGTTCTTCTTGTGATGATGAAAGTAAACAATTGATTTAATTGCTCTCTTAATCCTTACGCAATAGTAATAACATTTACAACAAAATTATTAAAAAGGTATTCGAATGTAAAGAAACAAAAAAATTAGTAACTTTTAATGTGTTTGCAAAAAATTTAAAAAAATTTACTAACGAAAAACATAAAACAGGCACAGGTTCACGCATGTGAACTAATATTCTTTAATCAGCATTATTTCAAGAATAAACTTACATTAATATCCTCCAAAATAGTTCAAAACCTTCGCCCTGCAAAACAAAGAGCAATTGATGCCGATGTCTCAAACGCTACAGAAAATTGTGGACACCGCCAACCTGAGGATCGGGTGGAAGAAACATATTCCGGTTATAAATGCCTGGCTTCAGGATTTTGTTAAAGGTAAGAATTTTAAACAGATACAGCTATATACAAAAAGTCAAGTCTTTATAATAATAATAAATCCCCAGGCATACACACTAACTGTACGGCTCGAAAGTAAGCAGAGCTTGCATTATGGATGACCATACAGCGAACCCAGAATAAATATGTGTTTATGGATATAAACAACCATGAACCGAGAACAAACATGTTCAGTTAGGGGTTTATTTTGAGATAAACAAGGATTTCTGTAATCTTCTTTATTATAAGTAAATACTTGAAGACGGCAAGAACACAAGTTATATGTCAGACAAACGGAAGTGACAGAGAACAAAAAGTATAGTATTAATACGTTAGAACAACACACCAAGTAACAAGCACAGATAGTGCTGCCATCTAGTTTCCAAAGTTGAATTTTACAAATTCTCAACAAAACATCTGTATTCATCAAACAAATGAATCAACCAGGACTCGAAACTGGGATCTCCGGCATATATTTTCGGCGGTCTCTGAGATCTACTAGCCACAACGCCACCCGTGTAGAATTGGTTTGCAACAATCCTTTGCATTTACGTTCACATTTTGTTGGCCCCCAAATAATTGGAATAGAAAGTAGCCTGTGCGTTTTTGATGCGATTATTCTGTTTTATACGCTTTAAATATGTTGATAACTCTATTTTATTGGAGTTTTGTGCATTTTAAATTCAAAATATCATTCAAACCCTTAACTGATTTAACGTAATTGAGAAACAAAAATAAACCAATCCAAACTAACCTAACCTAACCAAACACACGTACAGACATTGTGTTACTTCATCTAAGCAGCATCTAATTGAAATAAAATTTGATGAAAACAGGTCAGAAACCAGTAGTCGTTACAAAACAGCAGAATCCTCAAACTACCGTCATTACACCGCACTTGACAGAAACAACAAAGTTGACAGACGTGTCAAGCGTAACGTCAACCGAGGCTCCTGTCGAATTGACAACTCTTGTGCCAATCGTAGCGACAGACGTTAATGTAACTAAACCTGGCAATGAAACTGCTGCTTGAATTTAAATTTTAATTGTACATTGAAATATTTTGTAAGATGTTATGCTGGACACTTAAAAACGTTTCCGGATTTTAAAAGGCACCCACCTGATTACAAAATCTGTATTAAAACTGTCCAAATTAAAATGAAAAAATATCTTGTGCATTGACACTACGTCAGTTCGAAAATAACTTAATTCTAACGAAATTAAATTAACAATTGCATCAATGGAATATTTTCAAAGCAATCTTCATCCTCGATTATCTGTTCATTCATCGATTCTTTTAACTGTTATTTTAACTTAAATCTTACTTGATGATGGTCCAGTTTCGTTTACCTAAATTTCGGGCATTTTTTGGGTAATTGAAAGACAACACAAACCCCTCTATTATATTTCACAATTTATGTAGATATACGAAGATGCTTTTCTTCATTATATTGCTTTATGGTGTATGTTCAATTAAATTTTCTAACAGTTTAACTGTGTAACAAATATAGTAATCATTACAATAATTATTCTTTGCAAATAATAAAATATGCTGGAATGAAAGAAAAATTCTACAGTAACAGAAAATTATTTTGGGCGTTGAAGAGTAAAGTTATGGTTACACAACGTTCGTTTATTTGTTAGTTAGTTTATTACAACATTGTTAAGCTTTAAAGAATATCGATGACGTAGAGGTTACAGCAATAGTTTGAAAAGCGAGTACGTAAATTATAGCTTTTGCTTAAATTATATGCAGTCAGGTGTCTTTTTGAAAGGTGTTTTTTTTATAATTTCACGGATCTGAAAATATTACATCACGGTTACTTTTTTGTAAGATTTTGTCAAAATCTCGTCTTAGGATTGTACTGTATATATTTTTAAGGTTATTATAATTTTAAAAATATCCTTTTATTCATAATGATTGACTATTTTTCAATTTCTTACATAAATGTATTTTTGGACTTTGTATGCAATGTTAATACTGTACATCTTATCATCTATTATTTCTCTTTATTTTGTATGGTTTTTTGATAATATAAATGAATGTTATTGTGATATGAAAAATGTTACCTTAGTGTGCTGTTAATATACTTACCTAATTAAATAATTAAATATAATTTGTATAACATTTATATAATTAAATTTTAAATGTGTGTTTCATGCTTATAAATAGGCTTAGTCAAACTTAAGCAGCGTAAATAATTTGTGCACTTTGCTCAAAAAAGTTTTTAGATAGCCAAAGAATCGTAAAATTAATGTTTTTCTATTAAATTAACTGTCTCCAAGACACATGTTATAATTAAGGTATTAAAAATAATAACTATCAATAAGTGTAGTCAGTACTTATAAGGATAAGGCAAAAATGTAAAAATATGTGTAGTAATATCCAATAATTATTAAAATAAATAGACTGTTGAAAGCTCTCTTGAAATTCGAACTATTAAATTTAGTTTAGTTCAAACAGTGCCAAACTTTACCAAATATGTTGTAAAATGTTTTTGAGAAATCTTCAGAAAAAATCGGAACGCGAATACAATGTTTCTATTTTTATCGCATTATAAATATGTTTTAGCCACCATTGTGTCGTGTAAAAAACTTCATAAAATATCTAATTCTAAAATATTAATAGTATTTTTCTTCATTAGCATGACAGTCTATTCATTTTTTTGTTGAACGTAAAATTTCTCATCCACTTTTGAAAAGTATTATAAGTAAGCATCGCTTTTTGTGGCATCTATAAATTAATTAATTTTATTCAGCTACATACATCAGAAAATATGTTTTTTGATCAGTACATCGAGCATTCATATATTTATACTCATAAGTGCTTGTATTTTGTTAACACACGAGTTCCTAATTTTTTAATTTTATTTATGTGTCAAATGTTATATTAAGTATTTTCATCAATAATGTAATACTTTTTTGATGTAAGTACCTAATTGTTTTATTGTTTGCATGCCTTTAGATATGGAAAATTTCAATAAATGAAATTAAATATTATTTCTGTTTTTCTTTTTGTTATAATTCATCTGATGTTTCCAAGACTTAAGTTCTAAGACTTATTTGAGGACAAATATACAGAAACTGTTGTTTTTATTTAATAGTTAGTATGTTTAAAGTAGACGCTTTACACAAAAGTATTTTCTTATATTTCACAGTAGGAAAAATCCAACAGATGGCTTAATAACCTCTAAAATGTATTAATTCCGCAAACACGAAAACAGTCGTTCTTTACGGGCGGTATTTGTATTTAGGTACTCAAACTCTTAAAACTACTTCAAACAAGTAAAGTTCCAAAGTTAGTCAATTTATACGACTTCTTATAGTCCGATTTTCAAAACAATCGAATAAGCGACCGAGTGAGAAAATCGATAATCGTAACAAGCGCCACGTCACTCATCCGTCTCCAGTCGGCCACCCCTAGCGTTCGCGCGAAAATCAATAATGTGCTTGTAAACAACACTACATGTGTCACTGGTTTTTGTTATTTAAACCTTTTTATACAACATAATCAATGTTTTGTGTATTACTTTGCAGTTTAAACCCCTTGTAAATTCCTTCTTTTAGTGTTTTTTAGGTGAATTAGATAAGCAAATAATGGATTCGGCAAATGTAGGCTACGCTTACCAACTTCCTACTGGGGGCTGGAATAACAGAATACGTAATACTTTGTCGCAGTTTAGCGATTTATTTAGTGAATTTAATAAATATATTGCTCCTGCATATCATCATGATCGGTGTGAGAGGTAAGTTTATAAAAAAATTATTTCATCTTTTGCGCACTTGGTAGATTTATGATTTGATAATTTCTTTAAGACTTTTACGAATTAGGTTTATATTATCTGGTTTTTAATAAAAGTTTTACGGAAAGCATGGTTGTGTTGGCGCCAATTTTACAAAATGTTGCCATAATTAGTTACATGAAATTAACGTTTTTAATTATTTTTGTTTGTTTTTATACAGGATTTAAAGAAAATAATAATACTTTGTTTTCGAAATGTGTTTTAATTACATTGAGGTGAATGTTTTATTCTAAATAATTTTACATATCATCGAAGTTGTACGAAGTAAAGTTCACCATGTGTTTACAGGTCTGTACAAATGCGAATATACTCGATGCACAAAGGCGAGTTCGTGATGGTGATAGTCGCATTCCTGGCATGCTTCGGACTTGGTGTTTTTATAGGATTAGCTGGTAAATATACTAAACTATAATATTAACCCTTAACACCCTTTATGTGTACTGTATATTTGGCTTGCGACTAGATATTATGGATTAAAAACGGGGTATGCAAACACACAAATTATACGAAAAGTACGTAGAGCTTGGTTTATATCGAAGTGAAAAGAACTCAGAAGTAACGTGCATATTATAAATAACTCGTGAACAAACTTTGACGGGAATCTTTGTTTATTAATAAGATATTTTGAACCTATGATTTTAACCCATTGTCTCTAGTGTAATAGATATCACTTATACAACTACGATGATGTATAGTGTATATATTTTTAACGTCTGATCCTCATGTTTTATTTTGTTACTGCTTTGCTATCACTCATACACTGCACAACAGACGGCTAACAAATTAGAGGAGCTTCAATTGGAATGTCTAGCTAAGACATCCACCGTACTCCCCGGACCTTGCTCCAACAGATTACGATTTATTTCGAAATTTGGATAACTTCTTGCTTCTTTTATTGATTCCCGTCCGAATGGTTTTTTTTGTAAAGGGATCAATGAACTACCTATGAGATGGTATGAATGAACTACCAAAAGTGCATAGATTGCAATGGTACATACTTTGATTAAATAAATATATAAAAAAAAAATTGACTTTATGTTCCTCCGTTACATAACGCCAATTTCATATGTAATGACATAATATATAATAGCTACGTTGGTAATGCGTTTACTGTCACAATACTTTTTTTTATATTTAATGTCAGTAGGCTAATGATATTTAAAAAGTTAACATATTTTACAATAAGGTTTTCGTATTTTTTTGTTTTTCTTATCTATATAATTTGAATATTAAATTCAAAACCTTATTTTTTCACACATTTTATGGGTTTAAATAATTTATAATATTAGTTATATTTGATACAGCTATAGTTGCAAAAAAAGGTTAAAAATAAATTAACTGTTTAAAACTTTTAACCAATCGTTTTGAACGGTTGGATACCCAACTATGCAGTAGGTACGAGGGGTGATCCAAAAGTAATGATAATCAATATAAAATAAGGGTATTTTAATTTTTTTATCTCTCTACGTAAACTCCTAGCAAGCCAATACATTTAGTCCATTTTTTTTCTAAACCCATAATTCCCTTTAAAAAAATTCCTTGCTTTCTTTCTTTATTCCTCCATTCCTAAAACGCCTCTACAGCTGTCATCACCTCGCTGTCGTCGTCAAATTTTTTACCTCGGAGGTGTTCCTTGACCTGAGGAAAGAGGTAGTCACTGGGAGCCAGGTCTGGCCAATAGGGTGGGTGTTCGAGTAATTCGAATGCCATTTCTTGAATAGCAGCCATCGCGACGGTGGCTTTGTGAGCCAGTGGGTTCTCTTGGTGAGACAACACTCCAGCTCGCAGTTTGCCTCGTGTTTTTTCCTTGCTGGCGTCCCGCAATCTTCTTGTTTGGGTCTGCGTAGTAAGAGCCTGTAATAGTGGCTCCCTTTTCCAAGTATTCCACTATAATAATTCCTTCAGCATCTCAAAAAACGCAGGCCATACATTTTTTTGTAGAACTTGTCACCTTGAATTTCTTTGGTGTCGGGGAAGAGGCTCGTTTCCAAGTCATTGATTGCTGTTTGGTTTCCGGATCAAAATGGTAGATCTAGGTCTCGTCCATGGTCACGAAACGAGCCAAAAAAGTTTCTTGATCTGTTTGGAACTTTTCGAGATTCACCCTCGAAATCGCCACCAACACGCAGAGACCTTTTTCATATGCATTGCGTTCGCAAAGATTAAAAGATCTTTGATTTAGATATGATTTTAATATATGATTGTTTAAATGCTGACCGTAGTGGATATATGAGTAAGCAAAAAAATGTTTGTCATATTTTTATGTGCTCTACAAATATCCGATTACCATTACTTTTGGATCACCGTAGTAAGTTGCGTTTTGTACAAAATACGAGTTACCTTGTGGTTTCTAGTTGTTTATGAGTGGTTCAATGTTTGCAATTACGAATGCAACACATTTATTTTCTACCTTGTAGCCAGGCATTTTAAGCTATCTAATATCGAATAAGTGTGGTGTAAGTAATTATTGTTACGAACAAAATGAACTTAATATTTACATTGTACTTAAAATAACTAATTTCGAGATTAAAGTAGGTATATGTCTCGCTCAGATTTGTATGTTGGTAACGCACTTTTATTGACGTTTCCCTGGGTAAGTAATAAGAAATTACGTTACAATGTGCAATATGAGGGATCTATGTGGACTTCGGAAGTGAGATACACAGAGTTTCGACTTAAGAGAAAGTTAGTAATTAACTAACTCATCTTTTGGGCGCATCCTATTATAATAATAATTAATATAACAATTTTGGTGTAAATAACAAAATAGGTGTTTTACAACCTATTATTTAAAAAAAACTTTTACACTTTTTCTAAAACGGTTACACAGGCATGTGTATAGTCCATCATGCCTTAGTATTCACTTAAAACGACTACAACTTTTATATCCTTTTCTAGGCCCCTCCCCTACAACGACGACGACCACGCCCGCCTCAAACATCGTAACAAACCATAGCGACATCTATCGCGGAGTGTTACATCTGCATTCTCCATCTTTGGGTCTGAGAGCACAACAATTGTGGCTCACGGCGCAGATACTGACTAATAATGATGATGGTGAGTTTAACTTTTTCTTTTTGCTGGTACTAGAATCATATTAGATAATAAATAAGCAGTCTTTATATTACTTAAATTAAACCTACCGCGACAATTATCAATAAACTGATATTAATGAGTATATTCTTAGATAAAATATGTCTTTTCTATCGATCCAAAAAGCTTGTTTTTTTGTAATATTTTTTTTAGTTTAGCATTGTACCACTTACCACTATTAAGTTACCACATAAAAATCATAATAATAAATAGACCTAGTATTCTTAGATTTAGAATAAAGTTAGATCTTAAATATTTGTTTACAAGAATAGTGGTTACATATAATGAGCGTAACACATATGAATCCTTCTCAAATTGTTCATAAGATAAACTTTGAAGGAGTATAAAATATAATTAAATGAATCATGTTTTGCATTTCAGAGGAAATATTCGACAAAAGTTTTCAAATTAGCATATCTATTAGCGGAGTGTTAAGTGATCACACTCTAACTACTTTAGTACCTGAGAGCGAATCTACTAATAAGTAAGTATTTCAACAGTAATAAAGACTATTTTACTTCAGCAAGATTTTATTGCCCAAATAAAAAGAAAAACCATATGCTGCTATTTAAAACAAAGATATACAATATAATTTAATACAATAAAATTTAGTAAAAAATCTACGACCAGAAAAAGAGTTATAATTCATATTAGATGTTGAGTGACAATTTATTTGTTAAAATACTGAGCTTATATACTAGATATAAACGTGTAATATACAGTAATATTTAATCATCTCATGATCTTACTTTTATCACGCATGTTTATACTCCCCCTTAAAAAAATAATGTAAACACAAAAATGACAATTCAACATTCTTACTCTAAAATTAAATACTAAATAACAATTAAGGCCATATTATGCTGGCGCAAGCAAATCTGACTGGTTGTTTACGTAGTCTACGTGATCGTGATAAGTCATATTTCCTCTCGCTGCGTGCTTCAAAATTATTTGAGCTATCGTCAGTATCTGCGAAAAATGCTGGTTTAGCACGGTCAATGGAAATATACGATTGCTTTCTCATCAGTTGGAGTGATTCCTTGGCGCGTTATATGATAACCTAAGAAATCGAGTCCGGTCTTGAAAAATTCGCATTTTCTAAGCTAATTGTTATTCCATGCTCATGCAGGCATCTTTTGCGATCTTATATTTGTCTGGCGGTAACGGCCTCGCGCACGCTGATACGGGCGCTCCTCTTGTTTCGATATGATGTTGCACTTGACACTTGGAGTTGGGTATATTGGAAGCTGGCTTAGTTATATCTTCGTATTTTGCCAGTACTTTTGTTATGCTAATTTCTTGTGAAATAGTTTCAACGCTAGGTTGACTTGCTCTGATAATTGTTGCAGGCGTTGTCAGCTCAGTAACTTTCTCAGTAAGCTTTCTTGTGAAATAGTTTCAACGCTAAGTTGATTATCTCTGATAATTGTTGCAGGCATTGTCGGCTCAGTAACTTTCTCAGTAAGCTTTCTTCCCTCTAAATCGAGAGTAATTTGTGGCAACGTAAAAATTAGCACCAAGTATGGACGTGTTGACGTCAGCAATAACAAAATTCCATCTAAATTGGCGACTTAGTCCTATATAAAGGTTTTCGGTATTTCGCCGTATGTTCTAATGAGCCTACCGTTCGCGTCGTGTACTCTATGACTTGTAACATGCTTGTGCTTGAATGGGTTTCTTCTTATCACTGATATATTTGCCCCAGTGTCGACTAAAAACCTCTCGCCACTTTGTCGGTCGGCTAAGATAAGGCGGTCATAGGGGTGAATAGCACAAAGTTCCGCCCTGGTTCGTGTTAATTTGTAGTTTTCCTGATACTTCCGTTGCTTGATCTGGATTTCCCAGGCACGTGGTTGACATTTATATGCCTTTCCTTTGAATCGCCTATTATACTATGATACAGAGCTTTATTACGATACCTTGATGCACTTCTTGACCTTGATCTTGAACGGAATTTACTGCGTCGATACTTTTCATTTTCGTCGCGTAGTGCAGCGATTTCAATTTCATCTGTGTCAGCTGTTTTGTAAGGCTAGTGTCCTCGTTAATTTAATTACTTGCAGAATTTTGTCTTTAAGTTGTTCTCTTCTGGAGGGTTAACGATAATGTCACTGACTTCGCGTATTTCATGCTTCGATAAATTTGCGATTGTAGTCATCTCCTTGTTTCTTGGCGGCGGCTTCAAACTGGGTAAAGCATAATTTTGGTTGGTCTTGCCAGAAGCGTGGTATACGTTGCGATATGCTTATGGCGGCAACTTCAGGTTCCGATGTAACAGCTTTGACTGGAGCACGTAGAGCCATTTTCCTGTATTTCGGTCAGGTCCTCAAATCTGGCGTCGGATGCGTGACTAGCGGTGGGTGCGTGACTAGCGTCGGGTCACCAGTTATTACGACCAGAAAAAGAGTTATAAATCATATTAGATGTTGAGTGACAATTTATTTGTTAAAATACTGAGCTTATATACTAGATATAAACGTGTGAAATACAGTAATATTTAATCATCTCATGATCTTACTTTTATCACGCATGTTTATACTTCCCCTTAAAAAAATAATGTAAACACAAAAATGACAATTCAACATTCTTGCTCTAAAATTAAATACTAAATAACAATTAAGGCCATATTATGCTATACTTTACTTGCTACTATACTTTACTGCTATATTATACTTGGACAGATAAACTGATTCTCTGTAAGTCACGTCTGAGGACGCCACACACTACAAATATTACCTCTTTCGATAATGTTCCGCCTCATCTGACGGAATGAGAATAGAAAGACTACACGGGTATTCGAACAACAAAAATATTTATACAAAAAAAAAATCTAAATGAGTGTAACTTCCACACATTGCTCGAAAAGAGTTTTACCGAAACATCTAACTTTTCTTTTCACACACACAGTTTTATTCACCTGATACTAAAATAGCATCCAGGTTTATAAACACCACAATCATTGGTAGACAATATTAACGATTCTTTAATGACCTAAAACTTAACTTGGAATTTATTTTATTTTGAAATGACAAGCCTCATCTTTTTCTCGGAAAACCACTATGCCCCTACCTAATTATTATAGGCCTTAAAATGAAACATCCGTTCTAGACCTCTCTGAACCGTTAACATTTAACAGGTAAAACTTATTTCAAAAATAATGCCTTTTGAACTTCTGACGATTCTCAAAAATTGCAGGACACGACATTTAAAATGTAAGAAGCAAGTTTGCGAGCAAGTCCTAGTGCTTCACTTAGGATCCCTGGAGTACATACATTACGTAATTAATATACAGATGTATGGATTACAGGAGTTTCATAAACGATACGTTATCACTGAGATCGTTTTTTACGTGAGTATTCTATGTAAAATTGTTTTAGAAGTCCGATCTGAAGATTTTTTGAAATTGGATATCAGAGTGAAATCACAAATACTTGTTTTTTATTTTTGACATCAGTACATCAGTTTTTGCGATGTGTAAAATTTATCTGGTGTGCAATTGAGAAAATTTTGAGAAAATGTCTTGCGATTAATATATATCCTCATACGTATAACTACTAACAAAAACGTTTAACTATGTTACAGTTCAAAACATACAATCCTGGATTCACTCAGATGGAAACCTGGTTTCGATTCATATTTCTTTTGACTACGTTTTTTGTGACGGTGAGTATTAAAGTACATGATAATTAGTAATTAGAACAGACATTTGTAACAAATAAAGAAAAAAGTGCAATAAGCTTAACATTACAATTACAAGCTTTACACGATATTGAAACTAAATTGATAGTAAATAAATAATTATTAATACATAATTTTTTTCTCAAGATTTCTATGGAGCCTTTAATTATATTTCAGATATTAATTATCAAAATTCTTAGTTTTTTATATTAATTTGTTTTATTATTTCAGTGTTGGTTCGCACACACATTGCGAAAGTATTCTTCCCAGGACTGGGCCATAGAACAGAAGTGGCTGTCGATTTTACTACCGTTACTTCTACTTTTTAACGGTACGTTCATTCACATTATAATACTAAATAATATATCCCCAGACAAACACACCAACTGTATGACCTTAAGTAAGCAGAGCTTGTCTTATAAATGACCACACAGCGAACTGGGGGGAACCCAAAATAAACATACATATTTCAGTACACTTAAAATGTATTTATTGCTCTAGGTGTTATACCTGTTAACGTTTAAAGATATGCTAGCCAAAACCGTATGAATATACAAAAAGAGTATGAAAATGAGGCTACGTAAGGCTACGTTAGGTGTTTTTAATGGATACCTACTAGTCGAAGCTCCAAATGAAAAAAAATGTCACACATGACTCAAGTCTATAGTTATTTTTTTTAATCAAATCTCAACACTGTTTTCGCCAGTAATGATACCAGCATTTTATGAAAAATAACTTATCTCTATATTGTTTATCTTGCAGACCCAATATTCCCCCTGCGCCTAGTATCATCAGGGTTCTTCGCACCTCTGGTTGACTCAATTTTTCAAACTACCTTTCTTTGTGCCGTGTTGTTATCTTGGCTGGCTTTGTACCATGGCATTAGGCAGGTAAGGATTATGCACTTATTCACGTATCTTACTTAAAAAAGCTTAATATATTTATAATTCCTGCTAGAGAGACAACTTTCTTTGCAGCCTGATATTCGCTCTTAGCCATCAAAATTATTAATTTATAAAGTTACATATTATTTTATATTTTGGTCTTAATGTTACTGTAATTATTTCATTATTATTTTATTCATATATTAATTGGTCGCACACATATACTTCATTTCAATCATACAAATGGAATGAATGGTCACTACCGGTGTGTAATAATAATGCATTGCTGAGTTTGACAGCCATTTATAGCCACAGTACGTTTATTTCTTTTCATTTTATTTTATTTAAGTACAAGTTTCTTTTTTAAGAGGTTTAGTTAATTGCTATTACCTTTACTTGTTTTACTTGTCCATTTTTATTTTGTACCTGATGTGGTGATAATAAAGCTTATATTATTATTATTATATTATTATAACACATCGTACAACTTATTTTTACAAAAGAAATTTATATATATTTTAACAATTGTTCTTAGCTTTTTATGATGTCTATAATACAATATGATGACAAACGCAAACAAAATGTCATACCGAAAATCTAAAATGTACGGTCACAACGACAATTGTTTTCAATTTTAAAGTTATGTTCCCCTGATTAATTCTATTGTAAAGAGCAAACATTTGTTTGTTTGTTTATATGTCCATATTCTCTGAAACTACTGGACAGATTTTAAAATGATTTCCCTATTGAAGCTACACAGCTAGCACGAGCTAAACAGCTACATCATCCAAGAGTGACACAGGTTATATTTTATCCCGAAATGTCGATGCAAAAATGCGCGGGCTTTCTAGTTAGTTAATGTAACGTGCCAAAAACTATCGACTCTTTTATTTATTTTTTCATAATTAAAAATTTCAATAAAATTAAACGCATTACTTTTCAGAACGAACGCAGTTTCCTATCCTTCTACTTGTTTAAGGTGTTTGTGGTCGGACTAATATGGACGCCGGCCATTATAGTGGCTTTTTGGCAACGATACGATGCGTTTTACGATCCTACTTATAACTATATGGACAATTATAACTATCCGGTAAGATAAATAGAAGTTAAAGATAATAATAAGATTAAAATATAAATTTTTTTATATGTGTGAATAAAGATAATTTCATTATGATGAAGTGTGGTCACCCTAATGATGTATTTACATTAGAAAAATTACAATCGAATATCTTTAAAAACAGACAACGAATATAAAATATTAGATGGTGGATATCGAGTAAAATATTTTACTAAAAGTTGAACTAATTTATAGTTTCTGTGATGCTACAAATATTAAGATATTAACATTTTCAATTTACTTAAAATATGTAGACTGAGTGAGCACTCTCAAAAATTTATTATCCAAATACCTGCCTCGTTAGTGGTTCGTTTTGTATTTTACAAAGTACCATATTAATTTTACTTAACTATGCACATATATAGCAGTATGAATTTTCAGTTTCCTCATCAGAAATCGGGTTTTGGAAAGTGTGCGGATTGAGTGAGCATAAGAAATTATTTGTAAAACCTTAAATACGTTACTAGGTGATCTACAAATTATAAAGCTAAGTTAGCATAGGTTTTACTAAAGACTAGTATATAAATATTATATGTTAAATTAATACTTTCACTGATTCCGTTGGTACTTTGTGAGAACCGAGTGAGCGCACGTTAAATAATGTAAATCTTGTTTTTTTTTTTTTTACAAATACAGAGGTTACTTTTACAATTGTTTCAAAACTTTTACTAAATGAACATAATTTTTTGATTTATTTCTGAAGTATGCTCACTCAATCCACACGTACACAGATTCGTTTTCGACGATTTGAAATTGATATCGGAGCAAAAAACAGTTTTCGTAAACTGAAAAACGATATTACTCAATGATGTTGAAGTCACAAAAAAAGAAAGAGAGAAAATATGAGTTTATTATCAATCTGAAAAGCCTTTGTTTCATTTTTTTCTTTGACTACAAAAATGTCTTAAGTTTGACACTTATAATCAAATCGTATGTTTAACCTATGTAGCATATCTTATAAGTTGAAACTTAACTGGTATAATTATGTATTTCCTTTACTTATTCTAGAAATAAGTCATATTGTAACTGTTAGTTTCCCAAATAAAGTAAAAATTCAAAAGCTTTCGCAACTTTAATTATAACATAAAATTGTTATTAATTATACCATAAAAATACTTTATTGAGAATACATTTTTAAACATAATTATAAATAAAACTGTTAATTTGTCCACAGGTAGTAAAGCTAATGTTTTTCTTCGCGATAGTATTCTACTTCCTATACTTATTGGTGCTCGTCGTGAAGGCGTATAGTGACCTTCGGAGTATGCCTTTCTTTGGTAAGCAAATTTCATACAATCTACTTAATTTAACGCTAACGGTGACGGACAGAAAGCGCACAGTAGGCTGTCAGTCAATGGCTAAGGAACAAAAAAGTTTGGCTTCCTGTTGGGCAGTTCTTCTTTCCTGTGTGGTGAAGGGTGCTTTAACAGAAAATTGAAAGTTCTTTCCTTTAAGCTGCGCAATCACCTTGCACTGTAATAAAATATAAACTGTAAGATAATGCTGAACTTACTAACGAAATGATTTTACGCGTTTTAGAATAAATCACTTGGACGGGTACACTACATAAATACAAAAATCTTAATTCCGATAGTCATAATCACGAATTTCAAAATTCCGAATTTTATAACACCGAATGATTCAAAATTTCTATAATGAAAATTCCGTGTTTCATAATTCCTAATTTTTCTTCTTCGAAACTTCAAAATTCCGAACGATATATAATAACGAAAATCAATATGCCGAATTTGAAGATACCGAACCATAAAAAATCCGAATTAATAATAATCCGCTATATCATGAACGTATCCCGAATATCAAAATTCCGAATAACATACGCTCGAATAACAAAGTCCCTTTTATCGACATACAGACTAACTGCTCCTCCTCGCTTCGCTCGTTGTCGCGCCAAATTTTTATAATTTGAAAATGTGCCTTATTAATTTTAATTTGTGTCACTGGAGATTTTTTTATTTTGTTACTATTTTTCTTACCATGTGATGTCCGGATTGTAGATTACATACTAAATAATAAATAAATATTTGATGTCACAATTCCTAAAGTGCATTGAATTTATTTGACTGACACTTGTGTTTTATTCTTAACTCTATTATAATACTTGAACCTTTACCTATTAACAAACAAAATAATTTAAATCCGAATTTGAATATTCTATTCCTTATAAATCCGAAATTCCCAATCCCTAAGAGACTAAATTTCGATGTATTTATATTAGAAAAATTACAATCGAATATCTTTTAAAACAGACAACGAATATAAAATATTAGATTGCGGATATCTAGTAAAATATTTTACTAAAAGTTCAACTAATTTATAGTTTCTGTGATGCTTCAAATATTAAAATATTAACATTTTCAACTTACATCAACTATGTGGACTAAGTGAGCACTCTCAAATATTTATTATCCGAAAACCTGCCACGTTAGTGGTTCGTTTTGTATTTTACAAAGTCCCATATTAATTTTACTTAACTATGCACATATATAGCAGTTTAAATTTTCAGTTTCCTCATCAGAAATAGGGTTTTCGAAAGTGTGCGGATTGAGTGAGCATAAGATATCATTTGTAAAACCTTAAATACGTTACTAGGTGAAAGTTAGCATAGGTTTTACTAAATACTAGTATATTTCATATTATATGTTAAATGCATACTTTCACTGATGTCGTTGGTAGTTTGTGAGAACCGAGTGAGCGCACGTTAAATAATGTAAATCTTGTTTTATCTTTTTACAAATATAGAGATTACTTTAACAATTGTTTTAGAACTTTTACTAAATGAACATCAATTTTGATTTTTTTTTCTGAAGGGTGCTCACTCAATCCACACGCACACTAAATTTCGACTATTCCGTTCTGGCGTTGTTGTTATCGTTTTAGACATACGCGTCAGACATACACTTAACCTACGCGTTTTAGCTATGTACATTTTCCGCAACAAAAGTTTTTTTTTACTTTTGAGATTATAATTTGAAATACATACCCGTTTTATTTACAAAATCTGAACATTAGCATTTAATTTTCGGAAAATTTAAAATTCGGAATACCATATTTCGGACTAGTAACGCAGCGGGTTTTTAATTCTTCGTACTAATGAAAGTCGGAAAATTAAAATTTCGTATTTATGAATTTCGATAAAACAAGAATCGTGTTTTTGAATAGTCGGAATTTAGTCTCTTATGTGCGGTTGACACGTATTAAGTAGTTAAGTAAGTTGGTAACTAAATTTTAAGTTACTACATGTCCCTTGTGTGTCCAAACGGATTAGGTAAGTAGTTAATGCAGCTCATAAGTTCAATGAAGATGAACCGTAATAAATTTCAAGGAATTCGTCAATTATGTACCTAGATATGTGGTAAACTAGATTTCGGACAAATTCAGAAAAGAATTTGTTTTGGAAATGGAAATATTTTTTTCTAAATTTTTTTAACTCGTTTAATCCACAAGCAGTCCTATTTTAAATATTCTCCAACAAATTTTAAAGTTGAAACTAAACTCCACTCCGACATTTTGAAAAACGGTCTTAATGCGAAATAAATACGAGTTTTTGCTGCCACCAGCTTTGTCAACTTATGCACTTAACTAAAAAATCACGGCCAAACGTGTTAATTGAGAAGCCCCGCCCACCTACTTATACGAAAAATAGAACGAATCCTAATCTACTTAATGACTTGCGTACTAAATTTTAAGTTGCCACTTGTCACTTAATTGATTGTTAACACGCAACTATTATCTTGAAATTTAGTTAAAATTCAGTAACCAACTTAACTTAACGCGTGTAAACTAGCCATTAGGGATTGTGAAATTCGGATTTTTAACAATCGGAATATAAAATTCGGAATCACATAATTCGGCATTTTTGGGTGTTCCGCACTTGAACATCTACGACAAATTATATCCACGGTCACGAATGGCACTTTCTTACAAGTGAATCGCAAACTTTTTAAACGAGATTAGCGAACGGACACATTAGCCATTTAGAAATAGTCCATGTATGTATTCAATTTTATAAAACTTCTTTGAACAGCTAATAAGAAGACGAGGAGAAAGAGGTTTTAATGTATGAGTAAACTATTGATGAACTTATTAAAAAAAACACCTTAGTGTCAAAGTAAGCTTACCTTAATTTATAGATGGATATAGCTATCTACTAGTGAGTAATTTATACAATATTTGATATATATAATAGTGTTAGAGAGACATATCATAAGATGCGCAATACTGTAATCAGCCGACGATATACCAATAAAAAATCGTATAGAAAATAGAGGCCTTCAAATTTTCATATGGCAAGGTTTTGAAGGTTTTGAGTTCATCGTTAAAAGACGCAAAATTTTCAACGTAAAAAAAATATATGAATTGCAGATATTCGTCTTCGTTGTCTATCCCTGGTGGTGGGGATAGTTACATTCTTCACTACTTTGCTGGCTGTACAAAACTGGGGTCCTGCTGCTTTACAGGTACAGAATACTTGTATTAATACTATAATTGTATTTACAATTTAACAACCGAGAATAAATAATGAATCTACTAGCTTTATTTGTTACACGGTCTTACTTTAACTGGTCTGTACGTAATACGGAAACGAAGCTCCTTCTGTTTGACATCTTCATAATTTGTAGATGCAAAACTGTATACCTATACAGGGCTTTTGGTACATCGTTTGCCAAATTAAAAAGGCGATAAGGAGGGATTATTATCTATGATAGCCCTTCAAAAGCATGTTTGGCCCATGGACTTTTTTAAGTACTGTTTTGGACCTTAGATTAAAAAACTCTCAAAATGAAAATTTTGAAAAAAAGTTAAATAGGTTGAATAAATATAGCCTCAAAATTGTATTTTCATAATTTAGATTAGTTATATTTTATATCATAATTTATTTGCAAAATATAACACCTACATTGTGTTTTATTGACTCCCAAAAATATGTAGTAATTTTTTTTTTCATAACTCAACTTTGAATTATAATGGAAAGAAAACTCAAAGTGATTATGATCTTAGACTATTTTTCATTCTCTAGAATATTTCTTACAGCTCGCAGTATGCCATTAAATACTTATTTAACTTCCATAATGTTCTAACATTATTTATCAGAGTGCATAGCTTATGGAAACTGTTGCTTTCTAATGGTGAAAGTATGAATAAAAATTAGTAGTAGAGCTATTTCCTCCTTCCTATTTAGATCGACATAAAAACCAAGTTACTGAGGTCGGTGTCCGTTTTAAGGACCTGTAAAGCTAGTGCAATCCCAACTGAAGCCTTCGATCAATCGACTATTTAATATAAATCAAATTAACGTCTACGATTAGTGATGGTTCTGGTACTTATCGTCTTGTTGTTCGCGTGCTTTGTCTACGAAAATATTTAAGAAAGTATTTAAACCAATCTCGCTCTAGTTTCTTTAAGTCATACATTTGAGTCGTATATATAAGTGATAACCATTAATTAGTTATAATGTTCCAGGACCACTGGGCGTCTCAACCCGACATCCACTACGACACGTCCGCCCCTTTCATGGCTCTGTACGGACTCTTCAACTTCAAGCTGTATATTTTGGCGTATTTGTTCTCGCCGGGCAGTGGGTCTTTGCATGGTATGATTTTATTTAATTTTATCATTTTTAGTCAACATACACTTTGTTGTGGTGTTATTAATAAAATAATTTTGTACGGTAACACGATAATAAGGAAACTACGGCCTACTTGCGAAGCTCTGAGGGCTATAACTAGGCTAAATAATTGCTTTTCGTCTCTATCAGTTCAATAGAAATAGAAAGGACATTTTAACTAACTAACCGGCTGACTCAGATATGCGCAAGTGGGCCTTAGAATCTGTTATAAATTGTTAATATAGTAAGGACTAAAGGTTTCGTTCCCAAATGTAACCGACGGATCCCTATTACTCAATCTCCCTGTTTTGTCTTTCCGTCTGCTTGTTAGCGGTATGTGTTTGATGAGTCATAACTTTCACACACTTATTGTCATAGATTATGTATCTACCGCCGCTTTAATAACTGATAATCTAAATGAAATGAAATAATGAAATTTCTCAACATTGACAATTACTTGTTCTTATTGACGTCAAATAAATCATGATTCTACCACCAGTTCGAAAAAACCTTCGTGAAGAAGAACTGGCAAGAAACTTCACGGGTATATTTAGTATATTATTTTTTTTTATTGAAAAAGGATTAGACGTTTGTCTTCTATCTCACCTGATGAAAAGTGACGATGAAGACGAAGGTGTTACACGTCTATCCACGAGATACCTATTCACTCGACGCTTGAAAGAAGGACTATTTTATTTTACGTGTCACTAACTATAGATGGATTTATTATCTCAAATAAATTCTTATTATTGTTATTATAAGATAATTTTTTTTATTTTTGTAAACGCGCTTGTGTCTAAGATAGGTTAAATTGGACTAGGTTGCGTTTAGGTTAAAAAAACAGCAACATATTCATGTCGCGTTTGTTCTGTACCTACTGCAAGTTCATGTTTATTATTTTAAATTAAAAAAAAATATTTTGTTCTGCTTAAACCCAGACTACTTGGTTTCAACAACATTTTTGGTAACCTATACTGATATCAGGGAGGTGATTATTTTTCTAAAGAAAATTAGAATTTAAAGAATTTCAATGATACATTACAGAGAAGTACCAACCTTAACAAAAGCTAGATCATTTTTCAGTAATATCAGCATATAAATAGAAAAATGTAATTAGTTATATTTCCGAAACTACCAAAAATCGCTTTTTAATACTTTATGTGTGCGTATGTCCTGCTATTTATATTTATATATATACTTGTGACGTCATAAATCAGTCCCGGGCATTTTCAAATGCTTCCTGTAAACATTTATCGCTTATAGTCGTTCTTTGGAAAAATACGTTATTAGAATACTATAAGTACAAATATTTAAAAATAAAATTAGTCTTTGTGAATAAAACTATTCACAAACGTAATTGTGAGTTTCTCTGTGGTATCATTTTCACTTGCAATAAAATATAATTTTATTAATTGGGAAAAAATATAAGCTGCAATTCATAGGATTCTAGCGATGCAAAAGTAAGAACTCAATGACATAAAATAGACAGAAATAGAAACAGCTGAATATCTGTATTCATTGTTAGGTAACTGTTTTTGTTCTATAAAGCATACAATAAACTATTCTCCTTTATCGACAGATACTGCTATAACCAAAGACAATCCAGCATTTTCCATGATCAATGATTCAGATGAAGAAGTAATTTACGGATCCGACGAAGAAAGCAGACGACCTCTAAACGCTCACCGAACTGTTGCTAGCGAAGAAATATGATTTAAATAAACAAACGCCAGCTTGACAAACAAGTCACGCCATAAATTGTGTTATTTTTTATTTTATTAGGGTGTTGATCTGTAGATCTAAGAAATGTTGGGAATATTTTTGTTATAAAAAGTCAATTGAAATATCCATTTTATTTAGGTACGCATAGAGATTACTCGATGTTACATAAGTGCTCGTATAACTATATTCAAATCTTATGAGGATTCTTGTAATGAAACGGTTTTACAAAACATTGCTATTGTTTTATTTGATTAGTTGTCAGCATTTTGACCAAAGTATCCGTGGCGTATGTATGATACATAGCAACGTATGATATGGTTACGGCTAAGGATGAATGAATATAGAAAGAATGGTGTTTTCATTTGTATTCAGCAAGATTTACCTTAATTTCACTATTTACACAATTTTATAATAAGTAAGTTTACAAAAGAATAATGCGTATTTGTAATAACCAATTCATTACCGATACATACTTCTCATATTGAAACTTAATGTACAGTCCGCCTGATGGGCAAACTGCACAGGATAATTTATGTGACAGGGGAAAGACCTAAACCCTAGTAAACCTAAACCCTACGAAGCCTTAGTCCCTAAAGTCCTATCGGCCCTAGCCCTACCATATAAATGTGAAATATATAAATAAGTGCGGGTTTTCTGCGCCGTGAGACCTAAGGCAACAGACGGATGGGGGGAAGGATGTAAGGGGTGTGTACGTCGGGCAATGTGCGCAAGATAGGGTTTTCTCACTGCCGGTCGAGCAGACTCACAAGACCGATCAACTGATTGCTAAAGGTGTCTTGGCCACAACGAGAGGATGCCACAGCAGGAGATAAGTAAGACTCGACTGCAAGTGAAAGACAAATTTATTTACAATTTTCATCATTATTTATACTAAATTCATAACACTCACACTATATACAAGATTACAATATTTACAAGAAAAAAGGCTGTCAAAGATGTTGAAGTAAAAAAATTTAAATGTCTTAACTAACCCCAATAACTCCAATTATTTTACAGTGTATTCTAACAATGGTATATTTACTGATCCTTAAGTATTACGCTTCCTTTATGTTACGCCCTGTATAGACGTTTGTTATGGTAGTTATGAAAGATAAGAGTGATTACTTAATAAAAGTAAATAAAATTAGGTGAAAAAAATAGTATTTATTATTATTCAATACAATGACAAACTTTAATTTGGGACCCACTTAAGGTGCAATATCGTATAGCAAATTGAAAATGACTAGACTATTAAAGTGACTGATTACGTTGACATAAGTTTTACACTGACAAAAAATAGGGATAAGTACCCTGCAGTGGGTTGAAATGAGCTGATGATGATTACTTTTTACTGGGTACTTAAAAGTTGAGACTTTTAATTAATATACAGTGTAAACTATATGTGCCAAAACCAAAATATATACACCTTCTTCACCTTAAGCTCATTATGTTAACTGAATGTATGCAATAATGTCAATCGTGTCATGTTCGGGATTGTTTTATAGAATAAAAATCACTATGTACAAGGAGCATCCAGCGACTACTATAGTCGAATGTAACGAAGATCTTCCCAGTTGCTCCAAGGCTGTTAATTATCTTGTTCATTATTTATTTTAAAATTTTTAAATTAAAAAAACCGTGTTGCCCTCAAATCTAATAAAGCAGTGATTAGACTGTATGACAAATTGTTAGTAGTTGTTAGTAATTTTAAAATTGTTAGTAATTGTTAGTATTAAAGTAAGTGTTCAGTTAACTGAGTACAAACAAATACATTGAACGTGAAACAAATATCCGATTTTTTTTTTATGTTGCTAACCATAAAACCGCTTAAATGGTCAACTATTGGTGCATCCATGCTATATAAAATAAAATGATAAAGATATACCAAGACCAACATTTTATTTTAAACACGAGTGTAGTTACCACCGACTTTTACAATGGGTAATAAAGGTAGGAAACAATATAATTTAAAAAGAAAAAATCGAAGCGATGCCCAAAATAATAATATCACGAAGGCTAGAGAAGCAAAAAGGCTCGGTACCTTATTATTATTTATTCATTCAGAACCGCGAGAAGGCTCGCACCCTGCAGGGGGTTGAAAATGGGTTGATGATGATGATGATTCAGAGCTGTGGTGGCGCAGTGGCTGGCCTCTTAATCCTAGGGTCGTTTGTTCGAACGAACCCAGACGCGCAATAATGGTTTTTTAACTTCGAAAAATGTATGAGGGTATAAAAACCTGCACTGACTGGTAAAAAAATAACCTCATGAGGAATACCGACATGTTTTAGAACCCAAATTTCAAAAAGACATTCGCCAATCCGGAGGAGGCAACGATGCCTTCTTAATATAATGCGATATTGTCCCTCTGGGAGGAGGCTTACGCTGCAGCAGGTCGACAATGAGTTGATGATGATTACTTTTTTACTGGGTACTTAAAAGTTCAGACTTTTAATTAATATACAGTGTAACTATATGTGCCAAAACCGGAATATATACATCTTCTTCACCTTAAGCTCATTATGTTAACTGAAGGTATGCAATTATGTCAATCGAGTCATTTCGGTATTGTTTTATAGATAAAAAATTTGTATGGACAAGAAGCAACCAGCGACTACTATAGTCGAATGTAACGAGGACCTTCCCAGTAGCTTCAAAGCTGTTAATTATCTTGTAAGTTAATTATTTATTTTAAAAATTTTAAATAAAAAACTATCTGTTGCCCTCAAACCTAATAAAGCAGTGATTAGACCATATTACAAATTGTGACTTTCTCAGATTTACGTTTTAGCAAGGGAAAGTGAAAACCTTTAGATCGTAGATTACAGTGCATGCAGAGCCCTTAGTAAGTCAGATTGTGACAATGAAATGAAATAAAATATTTATTTCTCAACATTGACAATTACTTGTTCTTATTGATGTCAAATAAAGCATGACTCTACCCCCAGTTCGAAAAAAACCTTCGTGAAGAAGAACTGGCAAGAAACTTCACGGGTGTATTTTTTTCAAAATAAATTTACAGTCTCTTTGTGTCTATACAAAGTTATCGTTATCTGCATCCGTTAGCTCGGCAAGTCTCCCTCCCCCCAAGTATCCAAACGACGAACACTCTCAAACGGCGCCCGTTCACGAGTTAACGCGAGATCCAGCCATCGCCCTCCTCAACCATATTAGAGGGAAGTCCGTCCCGTCCCCCGACGCTACCATAACCATAATTATTATATTGATTTATTATATATATATATATATTGATATTAGCTTTAGATATTTATCGGGACGAAGAACTCAACGAGCAAACAGACACATTACACATGTTTTGTTACAAATATTAGGTCTTTACCTATGAAATTGCCGTTTTTCACGAAATAAATGTAATTTTTTTATATATTTTTTATTTCTATTAATCAAAATAATCACCCATGCAATCAATGCATCTTTGCCAACGCATTGGTAGCTTATTGATGCCTTTCTTGAAGAAATCAGCTGGACGGGAGGCAACAAATTCTTCAAAGGCATTTCGTACTGCCTCTCGGGTATTGAATTTTTTTCCCGCCAAGAAGTTATCCAAATTCTGGAAAAAGTAGAAGTTTGTAGGCGCAAGGTCTGGTGAGTACGGCGGATGACGGAGAACTTCCAACCCCAACTCTTGTAGCTTGGAGACCGTCTGCTGTGCAGTATGAGGTCGCGCGTTGTCGTGCAGGAGCAGTGGAGTCGAACGATTGACCAAAGCTGGTTGGAGACGTGCGAGCTTCTCCATCATTGTGTTCAGTTCTTCACAGTACATATCTGCAGTAATGCTTGTCCCGTTTGGCAAGAAGCTGTGATGAATTACACCCGCGTTAGACCACCAAACAGTGACCATCACTTTTCTAGGGGTAAGTTTTCGTTTAGGGCATTGTTTGGGTGCTGAACCAGGGTCCAACCAACTTGCTGAGCGCTTACGATTGTCAAACAGGATCCACTTCTCGTCACAAGTAACAATGCGGTTCAGAATTCCTTCATTTGTATGCCTGCTGAGCAGTGCAAGGCACGTCTCCACGCGTACTTCGCGCTGGCGGTCATTGAGTTCGTGGGGTACCCATTTGTCAAGCTTTTTTACCTTGCCAATTTGACGCAAATGGACCAATATTGTTTTGATGCTAACGTCGAAAGCTGCTGCTAATTCAGCCGTGGATTGAGTTTCATCAGCTTCCACAATTGCCTTTAATTCGTCATTGTCGACCAAAGTTTTCGGACGACCACGGGGTTCATTTTTCAGGTCAATATTTCCAGAACGGAAGCGGGTAAACCAATAACGGGTGGTGCGTTCGTTTGTAGTGTTCGCTCCGTAAACGTCGTTGATGTTGCGTGCCGCTTTGCTGCCACGACGGTACTCATACTCCATAATTACTCGAATTTTTAACTTATCCATGATGACGAAAAATGTTCGAATGCGTTGAAAACAAACACTAACTATTAAACAAATGACGATTTTAGAAAAAGAATTCCATGTTTGTCAAATAAAATTAATTTGAAATTAGAATTATCAGTCAAAAAAAAAATATTTTCATTTGAAATGGCCAGTACGGCAAAACGGCAGTTTCATAGGTAAAGACCTATTACTAGTAAAATCCTGTTACTGAGCGGATTATACCTAAGGTCTTTTATCATCCAAATAATCGGATAGTTTATAATATGCTTTAGCACACAACTTCTGCTTTATAATTTCTTCGAATGTGTCAATAAGAAGACCTCAGAAGATCCTCAGGAACCTTATTATAAAAGCGTATACATTGACCCATGAATGAGTTAGTGACTTTATGAAGCCAACTATTATGAGCTGCCAGCATATTTCTTCCTCTTCTGTTAACATTGTGCAGATCTTTTTTTCTTTTGAACAAGGTTATGTTCTTTTTTACATACATTAAATTTTCTAAAATATATTGTGAATGGTAAAGTGGAAAGTAAGAATATTTATTTCCTTAAATTTACCTACTTCTAAGTGACACCGTTGGACCGAGCTGGTAGATTGCGCGAACAGCCCCTTTCTGCAGAATAAATATAGTATCGATTTCGGCAGCACTCCCCCATAACAGAATGCCATATGTTATGATGCTGTGGAAGTAACCGAAATAGACTAAACGAGCAATTGTTTCATTTGAGATTTATCACATTTTTTTAACAGCATATGCGGCAGAGCCAAGCCTTTTGGCTAAACCATCAACATGCGGTCCCCACTGTTGTTTGGCGTCTAAGGTTATGCCCAGAAATACAGTTGAGTTTACAGGAGTCAGTTCCTGGCTCTTAACTACAACGTTTGACATTTGGCAATGTAAACTTAACACATTTCGTTTTTTTTTCATTGAGGAGCAAATTATTAGCTGAGAACCACTGCTCTGTGGCATGTCTGTGACATGTCGGTATCCTTCTCGCGGATCTCAATAATATGTGTAATGAATAAATAATAATAAGGTAACGAGCCTTTTTACTTCTCTAGCCTTCGTGATATTATTATTTTGGGCATCGCTTCGATTTTTTCTTTTTAAATTATATTGTTTCCTACCTTTATTACCCATTTTAAAAGTCGGTGGTAACTATGCTCGTGTTTAAAATAAAATGTTGGTCTTGGTATATCTTTATCATTTTATTTTATATAGCATGGATGCACCAATAGTTGACCATTTAAGCGGTTTTATGGTTAGCAACATAAAAAAAATCGGATATTTGTTTCACGTTCAATGTATTTGTTTGTACTCAGTTAACTGAACACTTACTTTAACAATTAAGCTATGTGTCAATTTGATTACCTTAACAGTTTTTTTAAATCACCCTGGAAATAAAATTTTCTAAATACACCATTACGTGACCACTGTTCACCAATAATTGACCATCTTTACTCTAATAGTTGACCGATTTCTTCTTGAAACATTAGTTCCTTTACCAAGTACAAAAATAAAAAAAGATTTTATTTAAATTGTTTTTTTTTTATTAAATATCATTATTATTATAAAAATAACAGGTAAGTACTCACAATAGTCCTACCAATACCAATTTATAATAAAATTAATTAAGACTCACAAGAATCATACCTATTCCAATTTACAATAAAATTAAACAAGACCCACAATAATCCTACCTATTCCAATTTACAATAAAATTAAACAAGTCAGACTTATAATTTGAACGTAAAATTAAAACATGGCAACCAATATTACGTTCCCCTCGGTGGGGACGTTATATGGGTTGCCACGGAATAACAAGGCAACATAAAACAATATTAAAAATTAACAATAGGCGTAGTCATTGGCAAACTTTGAAAAGACGTATCTGCCTCTTGCAACAGTTAGCGGATGTATTCTCAACATCACGTTCTCTGGTCTTATTAATTGTTTGTCATCCACTTGAGGGAAAACGAAAGTATTTTCTACCTTAGTAGATTTCCTCATACATTTGACTAACTAATACATTAGAGTCTTCAAGAGCATCTTAACTTGACTTATGTACAACTTTTCTGTGGTTTTCTTAGAATATGCATTGTATAGAAACTTAACGATAACAAAGTCACCTTGTTCAACTTTTACTAGTTTTATGTCCCCCTTTGCCTGTGTATTTTGCACCAAATTATTTTCTTTTTCTTTTTTTTTAAATTATTATTTTCTTTTCAACTATATGTTTTACGAATCATTTTGTTGCACTTCTACTCTGATATCATCATCTGTTACACTGCTATCACTTATTGCTCTTTTCTTAGTTGGTCTTACAATTTTTTGTACTTTCTTATCTTCACGCATCTTTTTCTGTCTTCAGCTTTTTTAATTTTTTTTCTCTTTCTTTTGACGACCAAGAGTCCTGCCATTTTTTTGAAGTGGTCGCAAATGGCAATCTTTCCGTTTTACTTTTTTTAACGGGGAGTCCGATGGCCACAATAAATGCTTACCAAAAGCAGGACTGATAAGTTTTTGTTTTCAGCTTGTCCGGTCATAACTTTAAAGTAGGGTACTCTGGGAGATCTAAAGTTTTCCTTGGTGGTGTTTTTAATTCAGATGCGCATACTAATGGCATTCTTTCTAAATATTCTGCTGTAATTGGGTTGTCTTCTTAATTATATACATGTACTGTCACTAATGTTTCTAAAATGGAAGGAGAAGAAATGGTTCCGTAATTTATTACTGACGATGAAGCCTTCTGTGTCCCAGATTCTGTACATTCTCGTGTAGATTAAGTATTAAATAACCAACGCTAGAAATTTTTTTTCCAAACATATAACAGTTCCTTTGCGCATTCTTCTCCTTCCCATTGTTCATGGCTTTGATAAAAAAATCCTAAGTTTGACCGCATTGTTCAACAATAGGGAATAAATGCTTTTTGATGTTCATAACCCCATGTAAAAATATGTGTTGCATAAATCAGCAAAAATTATCAACACAAAGTAATAAAAACACATAGCACTTTATACCCCAAAGCATAAAAAATAAATATACTTAAAAATTGCTAAGATGCATTCCGATAAATAAAGCAGTGCCAATTAAAAAGACTTAGTAAACTTTAAGACTACTTACGAGGCGCCATCTTCACAGCAGAAAAAACTTAAATTTTTCGACCAATAAGAGTTGATGTCATATGTCGTCCATGTTGTCCAAACGTCATGTTGTCCAAATATTAGGTCTTTACCTATGAAATTGCCGTTTTTCACGAAATAAATGAAGCGTAATTTTTTTATATATTTTTTATTTCTATTAATCAAAATAATCACCCATGCAATCAATGCATCTTTGCCAACGCATTGGTAGCTTATTGATGCCTTTCTTGAAGAAATCAGCTGGACGGGAGGCAACAAATTCTTCAAAGGCATTTTGTACTGCCTCTCGGGTATTGAATTTTTTTCCCGCCAAAAAGTTATGCAAATTCTGGAAAAAGTAGAAGTCTGTAGGCGCAAGGTCTGGTGAGTACGGCGGATGACGGAGAACTTCCAACCCCAACTCTTGTAGCTTGGAGACCGTCTGCTGTGCAGTATGAGGTCGCGCGTTGTCGTGCAGGAGCAGTGGAACCGAACGATTGACTAAAGCTGGTTGGAGACGTGCGAGCTTCTCCATCATTGTGTTCAGTTCTTCACAGTACACATCTGCAGTAATGCTTGTCCCGTTTGGCAAGAAGCTGTGATGAATTACACCCGCGTAAGACCACCAAACAGTGATCATCACTTTTCTAGGGGTAAGTTTTCGTTTAGGGCATTGTTTGGGTGCTGAACCAGGGTCCAACCAACTTGCTGAGCGCTTACGATTGTCAAACAGGATCCATTTCTCGTCACAAAAAACAATGCGGTTCAGAATTCCTTCATTTGTATGCCTGCTGAGCAATGCAAGGCACGTCTCCACGCGTACTTCGCGCTGGCGGTCATTGAGTTCGTGGGGTACCTATTTGTCAAGCTTTTTTACCTTGCCAATTTGACTCAAATGGACCAATATTGTTTTGATGCTAACGTCGAAAGCTGCTGCTAATTCAGCCGTGGATTGAGTTTCATCAGCTTCCACAATTGCCTTTAATTCGTCATTGTCGATCAAAGTTTTCGGACGACCACGGGGTACATTTTTCAGGTCAAAATTTCCAGAACGGAAGCGGGTAAACCAATATCGGGTGGTGCGTTCGTTTGTAGTGTTCGCTCCGTAAACGTCGTTGATGTTGCGTGCCGCTTGTGCCGCTTTGCTGCCACGACGGTACTCATACTCCATAATTACTCGAATTTTTAACTTATCTATGATGACGAAAAATGTTCTAATGCGTTGAAAACAAAACACTAGCTATTAAACAAATGACGATTTTAGAAAAAGAATTCCATGTTTGTCAAATATAATTAATTTGAAATTAGAATTATCAGTCAAAAAAAAAATATTTTCATTTGAAATGGCCAGTACGGCAAAACGGCAATTTCATAGGTAAAGACCTATTATAAAAATAAAAACCTACCATCTTGTGTTGCCGTAATTTCTTAAAATCTTTAAAAAGGTCAAATTTGGTCAGATTTAGGTGATTGGTCAGCTTGTGGTGCATCCACCTATAACTTTAATCTAATACATCTTACTCCGATGATGGAGCAAGTCAGAATGTCTTAATTCTTTTATTTCTTTAATGTGAAACATATATTCAAATATATTTTCTTCTTAATTTATATCGACCACTAACTAAAACATCGTAGTATTCTGACGTGCTTCCTAAGGCTTAGCCGTGACGGTACCTAAAAACAAAGACTGTTATAGTTTTGTGTATTACTTATTAGTAAAATAATACTTGGAAAAATGCAGTACTATCAAATTATTTTAATTAATAATATTAAATTTATTATTTATACCAAAAGTATCAAAATTGATGGCAAGCGTTCGATATTTACGACGGAGTACGATAGCACTTGGCGAAAGCGCGGGAAAAAAAGCGATGCGTCCACACTCTGGAAGGCCTCGGCCAGTACTATATACAAGCACTTTTTTTTTGTTCCCCGTTTGGGCAGGAGGCAAAAAATGCATTTCCGCATGCCTCTCGCTCGCAAGGCACGCACAAGGCATCTGGGACTAGCTTCTAATGAGCACTGCCCACTAAAAGCCCCCTGTCGGCTCGTGCAATTTTTTTGCCACTCAGCCTTCATCTGAGCGACGGCCAATTGGAGAAAGAGGCCGAGCTAGCGGGGCCCAGAAGGGGTCACTCGCTGGGATTACATAGCACTGAAGGTGCTCAAAATAAAAAGTAAATAATTCAAAAAAAAATTGCAAAAAAAAATTGAATTAATTCGGATTTACCTTAGAATTTGGATTTACGTTAGAATTAGAATTTAGATCGAGATCGGCTGACAGTCTGATGGAAGAGTACACTTGCGCATTCCTAGGCCTAGCGACTTTGAACTTCGAATCTAAGACAGGAGTAGTGTATGAGACTAAATCACGAACTAGAGGATTGGGATGGGTTTCGGAGCGTTTGAAGAACGCTTCAGAGAGTGTTTTGAGGTGTTGTTGTACTGTAGGCAGCTCAAGATCTCTATGCAAGTCCGCGTTACGCGTTTGTGGCCCTGCGGCAAAAGAGGTTTTGAACTACCTGCAGTTTGTGCAGGAGGGAAGGTTTGGCGTGGGCAAAGATTGGCAAGGCATATGTCATGACGGGTCTAACGCAGATCTTGTAAAGTGTACGTTTGTTTCTGAAAGACATTTTACTTTTTCTACCTAACATGCTATTTAGGCGGCCTAAGAAGTGACGGGTGAGCTTCGAAACTCTTTCGACGTGTGGCTTGAAAGAAAGCGTCGGATCTAATGTGACGCCTAAGTATTTAGTACTGCGCTTTCAGGGGATGGGAATGCCTAACATTCGAACGTGGGGATCGCCAGCGGGACGACGGCGTTTGTGGTCGAAGCGCATCGCAGAACTCTTTTCAGGGTTCACATCGATGCGCCATTTTTGAAACAATACACCAAGGGCGTTTACGGCCTTTTGGAGTCTGGTTACAAGGTGCGGAACACTGTGGTCTTTGGTATAGAGTGCGGTGTCGTCGGCAAAGAGGGCGAGTTCGACGCCTTTCGGCGGAGTGGGAATGTCGTTGGTGTACACGGTGTACAACAGAGGGGCCAGGACTGAGCCTTGAGGGACTCCAGCCTTTATGGGACGAGGCGCGGAGAGCGTGCCGTCATGTTTAAATCGAAACGTACGGTCTTTGAGAAACGACGCTATTAAACTGCCTAGGCGATCCGGTAAGCCTATTTTGTAGAGTTTATAAACGAGGCCACTGTGCCAGACTTTATCGAAAGCCTTGGCTACGTCAAAGAAAACCGCGACTGTTTTATAACGACGCGGATAGAAACCGTCAAGTATGTACTCGAGGATTCGAAGGACTTGCTGAGGGCAGGAGTGCTTAGCGCGAAAGCCGAACTGATGGGGAATAATGAGAGGATCGCCATCCGTTGGAAACAGATGGTTCCGCATTCGAGAGAGTATGCCTCTCTCGAGAAGTTTAGACATTGCCTTGAGGAGGTTGATGGGTCTGTGATTAGCCGGGATATTCAGAGGTGTACCCGGCTTGGGCATGCCTATGACTGTTGCTTCTTTCCAAGCTTTTGGAAAGTAGCTATGGTCGAAGCAGGCATTGAAGATGATAGCTATAAAGGTAAGCACCTGTTGAGGCAGGTGCTTAAGTGCGTGGTTGGAAATTCCAGAGACGTGGCTAACTTCAAACCGCTCCAGGGGATTCGCTATTCCCAAGTACGCGTTTATTCGTAACGACAGGCCCAACTGCGACGGTTTCGGCGGCAGTGCTATTTATTACAAAAGAGCTATTGCTGTCCTCTCCCTACCCCTCCTCTCCTCAACATGGAAACCACTGTGTGTAGATTGGCTATGACTGGTCATCCGACCAGCATCATAGCTTCAATCTACATACCTAGTGGCACCAGACCAATCCACAGTGACTTTGAGGCCATTCTCGCCCTCGGCCATTCAGTCATTATGTTCGGAGACTTTAACTCCAAACATACTGACTGGACGTGCCTATCAACCAACACCAGCGGTATCGCTCTCCTCGACATCACAAACTCACTCGACTTAGATTTGATCTCTCCCATCATTCCCACTCACTATCCCGACAACCCAAACCACTCTCCTGACATCCTCGATTTTGCAATTGTCAAGCGAATCAACCTCGATCTCAGATCTATCGAACCGCTCGATGACCTAGGCTCTGACCACCGCCCCGTCTCCCTCGTGCTAGGACCGCCTAACGATAACGTCACCTCTCCTAAGATCTTTACCGATTTGAAAGGCTTTAAAAATACGTTAGTTTCAGCCTTAGAGGGCCCAAACTCTCCGCTCGATCTAGCCCGATCAAATAGATAGTCCGGATAAAATAGATTCGGCCTATCTAGGCCTATATAGGCAGATAAGGCCTGCGTGAATACCTCGTCAGAGATTGAGACGCCCGACGCGGCTAGCGCCTGGGCGAACGCTTTCGCGAAGTTGATTACGCTTTGCAAATCCATGGGAGGGGTTGGTATGAATACTAAGGAATGTATATTTAAGTATATAAAAGATGCCTTGAGTTCCCTAAAATAAACCTAGCGAACCCTAGTGGCTAACTTAAAACTATAAAACTATAAATAACTTAAAACTATAAATAACTTAAAACTATAAATAACTTAAAACTATAAATAACTTAAAACTATAAATAACTTAAAACTATAAATAACTTAAAACTATAAATAACTTAAAACTATAAATAACTTAAAACTAACCGTTGTTCGCCGAAGGCCGCTACCTAGAAACCTAAAAAAAAGGGTACGCAGTTAAAGACTTGACCGCGTTAGGGTCAACCTTTACCGACAGAATGGACGAATACACACGAAAATACACAGATATGATAAAAATAAATATGAAAATAGGAGAAAAATAAATTAAAATAGAGAAGAGAAATAAAATAAAAGAACTGGTTCAGTACAAATTCGTTGTCACCGTTAAGTATCCTTTGTACTGAAACCAGACTACTTACGCTAGGCACAACACTGCACTCAGCACAAGCACAACACAACTTAGCACAGCACTTTGAAGACTAAGAGCCTTAGTCACAAAGAAAAATCACACTTCGATAGCACTCAGAGGGAGTAGAAAAACCTTGAAAACCGTAGCACGGAACCAACACGCTAAACTGTGACGTCAGTAGACTGAGCGCCACGGAATATCGGGAAGGGACCGATCAACGGAGAACGGGGTCTTGCACGTCCGTACCGGGCGGCGATCGGAGCGAGAATGTGATATACAAGCAGCGCGTGCATTAGATTTTATATCAATTTTAGACATTTTTAAAAATGATTTTTAGAATTAAGTTTAAATAAATAATAATAAATAAATAAATATTTCTAACAATCACACCACATTATCTAGCCCAGATTAAGTATCATTAAGAACTTGTGTTATGGATACTAGATAACGGATAAATAAACTTAAGATATATATAAACACACATAGATATTTTTTTATATATAACTATTAGACATAAACTTAAACAAACATACTTACACATCCACGACTAGAAAGCAAATATGATAAAACACCTGCTTCTACCAGGATTCGAACCCGGGACCTCTGGCATGCAAGGCAAGGCGACTTACCTCCACACCAAACAGGCTGTCAATGGACTTTAATAATATTTCTGTTTTAATTCATTAGTTACATCTTTGTAAGTAATAAGAAGTAAAAATTATTACTTTTGTAACAATACAAGTGTATCGAAAACTGCGACAAACTAGACCGAAATCCAACTTTTTCGCGCTTTGATTTTTATGTTTTAGCCTTTAAAAAATAATATTTTGTACTATTTTCTCTATAGACTCTTTAGATGACAAAACAGAGTCCATAGCGAACTTTTCTTTTTCTGTTAGTATCAGTTATTTTTATACTTATCGAAAGCAAAGTACGCATGTTTCGTCGGATTACAAGAAAAGGCGTATGAACAATGACTTCCTACTAAAAAACTATCTGAAGAAATTAAAATTTCCTCAATACATGTTTTAGACGATTAAATTTTGAATAATCTAAACTCATATTACGATGCATACGTGTAATATTTTGAGATCGAGGATACACGAAAATCAAAGTTCTGCTTCGTAGTAGTTTTGTACAGTTTGTTGTGTGTGAAAATATACTGCAATTAAATTTATTTCATAAAATGAATGTGTCTTTTTGAGGATAATGAAATGATATGTATCCCATGAGCTCGTTAAGCTACTATTTATGTGCCAGCGGGTCTAAAACATGATGCCCTCGAGATAGCGAAGACATAGCAAATTTTAACAGCCAAATGAAGACATATTTCTCAAAGTCTAGTAATTTTTGGAGTTTCACCTCGAATTTTTGTAGGAACCTTTGTTTTGACATTCATTGTCTCAATAGTCACACAAGGCTACGTGTAAAGAACTTGAGATTTTCAAAATCAAAGGTGACACTTTGTTTTTTTTTTTAATATCTCCTTTTCTGTACCTACCTCTCTTGTGTTCGTATGTATTATAAAAGTTGTAGAGCGTAAAATTCTCTACAAATTATACCTGAATTTTTTAAAACTTTTAACCTTTTTTGAGATAAAGGGTGGTAAGAGCGGGGCAACGCATTTTCTAGTACCTATATTAATGCCCCAAAATCTGAGGACAATATTGATCAACATCGTTACACACAGTTCATAAAATCAACAAAATTAAATACACCAGTACAATTACGAAGTCTTCCTCCAACGAGTGTAGCAATTTATCAACTTACCAATCGAGCCTATAACCAAGTGACTTAGAACCCCAGGAATGGAGTTTGATACTGCACAATGAAACCCTGGAACTAATCTTTTTTCAGATACGAAACAGCCTGTGAAGACCTCAATCCACACTTTTGCCGTCCAAATTTTATTTTATGATAAGCTTTTTGATATAAAGTTTCTTGATAGTTTTATAGAATTTTTGGAAAAGATTTCGTTATTTTATCATGGTATCAAATTGACATTATGATAAATGATTTGCTTTTAGCCAGCCAAAATTTTGGAATCGAAAACTTTGGGAAGTCACTGGTCCTTACAGAGTTATCATTATCACGGTAATCTTTTTTAGTTTTAAATTTACTAATATTCTTGTGAATATAGAAAATATTATTATCTTAAATATATTGGGTAGGTAACCCTTGCACCTAATATATAAATCTCTCTAAACGGTTCTCTCAGAGATTCTCTACTTCATAGTTTATATATTTCACCAATAGCCCTTTTCGGCAGAGTGAAGATAGTTTCGACGTCAGCGGCATTTCCCATAGTAGAATACCATAACACATAAGGCTATGAAAATAACTAAAATAAACTATCCTGGCTCACTAACCTCTACCGCGAACGCTGCAGAACAAAGTCTACTCGCCAGTTGTGAAATGTAGAACCCCAATTGAAGTTTCGAATCTGCCAAGAAAAGCAGTATTATCTACAAGGTTACCATTAAGTTGTAGTTTGTTTCGACTAGTCTCACATTTGGTGCTAAAATGTTATATATGTTAATTTTTCTTTTGTTGTTATATAATCCTAGGTTATTTACATTAAACCACTGCACAACTGCATTGGAGATAGCATTGTTTACATCGTCAAAATTGATTTTTCATCTATTAATTAAAAAAATAATGATGTTTTATTAGCAAGCAATACGTGATTTGTGCCTACCGTATAGGGTAGATCATTTATATAGACTAAAAAAGAAATGGGCCCAGAAGTGAACCTTGGGATACTCCCATCTCCACAACCGACCCAGACGACCTTTTAAGGTTAACCTCAACATTCTGAGTTCGACTATTTAGGTACGAAGTCAAAAGCTTGGGATCAGTGCCTTTTTTTCGAAAGTTTATTTATGGCCCTGTTAAATTTCACCGGACTTTGTGGCCTAGCGCTGAGGGCGCTTATCCGGAACTTAAACTACTCCTATTTACGATATGCCTACTCCTATTTACGATAGCTTAGGACGTCGTATATTGAAACTAGCTCTGGTTCGGAAGGGTCATCTACTGCCAAAGAACCAGCAAGAACTCCGTAGTGATACCTACGCCGCGTTAGCCTGGCCCACCGGTGGGTTAGGCGATTCGAATGCCGTGTTGCCCTATTTCTCACTGGAACGCCAGCGTTCCTTGTTGTAATAGCGTCGTCGGGATCTGTTAAGACGTTACGCGGATGCCTGTAACGAACCGGCACGTCTGGGTTGGCTGTCTAGTCAGCTGACTTATTGACCAGCGGGTTGGGATGATGGGGCGCGTAGTCGAAGTAGCGTCTAGACACCAACTTCATCAACCTGGCAATAGTGGACAGCTCGAGATCTTTATGCAGATCTAAATTGCGGACATAGGGCATTTGCGTAAGAACCTATTTTGAATAACCTCCAAGTGATTGATATTCGACTTGCTGGCGTGAACGAAAACCACACTGGCATATGTCATAATGGGGCGGATGCAAGTTTTGTAAAGTGTAAACTTTCTAAGCGACATTTTACTTTTCTTGCAGATTAGGGGGTGCAGCCTACCCACTAAGTCCACTATCTAAAGTGACTCCCAAATATTTGACTTTTTTTAACCCAGGGGATCGGAGTACCAAACAGAGAGATCTGACCTAATCTTTTGGAGGGTTTCCTAAAGCAGGTTGAAAGAAAGAAGTAAACTGCTGCCCTGTTTTTTGGGTTGACTTCTATTCTCCATTTCCTAAACCAAGCGCCGAATGCGTTGGCTGCGGATTGGAGTATTCTAGTTAACCTACCTAGATTTCTATCAGATGTGTATAGCGCAGTATCGTCTGGGAAGAGCGCGAGCTCTACTTTCTCCGTCTTCTGGATGTCACTAGTGTATAGTGAAAACAAAGTCGGAGAAAGCACCGAGCCTTGAGGGACACTGGCTAATACAGGGCGGGCATTAGAGAGTGCCACAAAGGTTCGACACTGTAAAAAGTCTCGTACGATGTGTACGAGGTTGTCTGGCAGCTTGAATAACAAGCCGTTGTGCCAGACCTTGTCGAAGGCTTTCACCACGTCAAAGAAAAGCGTACCCGTGCCAATCGGTTCTCGAGCTATGTTCCTTTGCTCCAAGATATGCTCCGTGATGCGGTGCACCTGTTGGACGCAGGAGTGACGGGACCTAAAGCCGAACTGTTCGTCCGGTAACAGGTCCTTGGAGTGCATGACCTCTCGAAGCCTGTTCAAAATGATCCTTTCGTATAATTTGCCTATCGCACTAAACAGACTAATAGGACGGTAGCTTGTAGGTAATTTAGCCGGTGTTCGTCGTATGAGTGCGAGTGGGAGAGCTTTCAGAACCCTATTTGGTATTTCGTCTGGACCTGGGGCTTTCCGCGGTTTTACGTTTTTAATTATTATGTGTACCTCTTCCACCGTTACCGGTTGGAGGGTGTCAGTCGGTGGGTTGCCGCATTTATTTTCGACAGTGCTATTCACAGTTTCTATGTGGAGAGAGTTAGTGCTTTCTATACTCGGTGTGCATTGATTGGTAATGGTTTTTAAACTAAAAATCTTCAGGCCTTCTAATGTGTGTTACTAACACTAGATTGTACGGCAACCTGTCTTTGCCATCCATGCGGTGGACAGACTGCACAGGGAACCTGTGGATTTTAAGGTCCTGTAATAACAGCTCAGTGTCGAGCTCTTTTGGTACCCCTCTAAGGACGACGCGTAAAACGTGCCCTCCCTCGAGTGCGTAGGTATGGTACTCGATGGGTTTCTCCATCAAGTACTTTGTGAGGGCGCGGTGGTCGGCGGGCGAGACGGTTGCCACGCAAATACCCATTGCAGTATTGTTCGCGTGTGCATACGCGATTTTGAAATTGGACATGTGTGTGGACACAGATGTCCATGCAGCTTTATCGCGGATGAAAATAGGAGGCGGAAGCCTTGGCCTCGGAATTGCGGAGCGAAAATGCGGGCATAGACTGCGGGGCCCGCTTTTTAGGGGTTTTGGACTCATCGCTAGATGAGTCCGAAGGCTTGGCCCTTTTTTGTCACTTAGCGACGACGGTGAAGCCCTAGTTGGATTCGAGGACTTGGACGGTAGCCGGGATGTCGCAATCCATCGACGATACATTGCTGGTGGATGAACCCACGGACGAGCGTGAGCGGTGAGGTTGGTGGATACGGGCTGGCGTGCTCGTCTCTCCTTTTTAGAAGGAGATTTGATTGTGGAGTTGAGCCCAGTTTCGAACTGTGTCCAGATGTCTGGACACTGCGCGCGAACGAAGGCCATGAAAGCCTTCGATATATCTGCTCCCGTGGTAGCCATAGCTACCGTGGCCTGAAATTAACTTAAACGCTTACCGTAGTTCGCCGAAGGCCGCTACCTGGAATCCTAAAAAGGGTACGCAGGTAAAGAGTTGACCACGTTATGGTCAACCTTTACCGACAGAAAGGGCAAATGTACACGAAAAGACACAAATATGATAAAAGATCAATGAAATAGAAGAGTAAATAAATAAAATAATAGAAAGGAAATAATATATAAATAAAAGGACTGGATCAGTACAAATTAGTTGTCACCGTTGGGTATCCTTTGTACTAAAACCAGAATACTTTAAGCTTTACACACAGTACTCAGCACAAGCACAACATATCACTTTGAAAATAAAGAGACTTGGTCGCAAAGAAAAAAAATGGAGTAAAAACCCCAGAAAAACCGTATCACGGAACCAACGTCAGTAAACAGAGCGCCACGGAATATCAGGAAGGGACCGATCAATCGGAGTGGTCTTGGAACGTCCTTACCGGGCGGCGGTCGCAGCGAGAATGGGGATCAGTGCCCTTAAGACGTAAGTGTTGTTTTTTACAATCAAACGCCTTAGATAAGTCACAAAAATACCCAAAGCATCTTGTGACTTTTCTCAGGCACCATCAATAACTTTCAAAAAATTAACACCTGTTTCTGTTGTTGAACGACCCCTGGTAAGTCCAAAGTGTGCAATTGATGGTTCATCTCTGACTCTGGCTACGTCGGCCGATCTGGAGTTCTGTTACGGGCATATCTCGTGTGTATGCTCGTGTGACTTTCCATGATGATTTGGCTTCAGTTGTCACAGACTACTTTGCGATACTAAGCAAATAAATAATAAAACAGCCGCCGCACCAAAACAATATGCCCACCGAAGCCGCCAAAACCTACTTGCTCTTATTGAAAGTTCGTTTAAAATCACGTGTCGTGCGATTTGTAATATTGACAGCGGCACTACTTTATTTATGCCAGTATGATTATATTTACAAGACTAAATTACCAAAGCACTGAATATGTACAGTCATGAGCAATGAAATACATTCGTAGACAGATTATCAAATAAATGTATACTCGAAGAATTTCAAAAACAAGTTACCTCTAAGCGTTTATTTTTACTATTTGGCTTGTAAGTAGCTTAAGTCTGAGATGTCTAAGTACGCTTACTAGATTTCAACCCTAAATCAATACACTTCAGCAGGCTTTGCTTAGTTCCGTAAGAAAGCAAAATTTGGTAACACGTCATAAACAGGTAACCCGGTAAACAGGAGCAAAGTAACGACTTAGGCATTATTTTTATTTAAGATATAGTTGAGATATTGGTTGCCGTAAGATATGTTAAGTGTTAGGATTGGAGGATTGGAGAAACGGCTATGATCAATGAGGTTCTATTATAATTTATAGATACGTTACTGTCATAGAAGGCTTTCCGAGGCTGGCAACAACATGGATTCGATAACGTCTGTGACGTCTGTATCATTCGATAACTTGGGGCAGACACGACCATGATGTTAAATATATTTATATATATATCTTTATATATTTGACGCTATCAGCAGCAAGATGTTTGCAGCCACAAACACTTTGAAACGTCTGCGCAATTTCTTGCCTATACCCACCCACTAAAATTTTTGTCGCACTTTCCCTCTTCCTACCTATTGTTTATTACGCTTATGCCTGCTATCTGGACCTTACTGAAGATCAACTTAATAAGCTTGAGCGCCTTCAAAATTTATATAAGTATAAGGTTTATATTTGGCTTACGCAAATATGACCACATCTCAGAATACCGCACGAAAGACAACTGAGTTCGTCTAATAATTTGCTGTTAGCTACGCCACCACATACCACATCACACTTTAGTAAATCATTCACGGTGCACGTAGTGTCGCTATGGAACAAGCTCCCGTTGACGATTAAATCAGCCCAAACTGTATATACCTTAAAAAGATGGTAAAAGAGTTATTATCTTTCCAAATATAGATTTACGGTAAAAGTAGACATGTAGCATCAAATATCAACTTAATCAATGTTATATACTATGCATATATGTGTATGTATTTTAATATTTGTATTTATATTCTATTGCATATTTATATTAATATATACTATTATAAGCGTCATATTTATACTTATTGTAGCTACCTGTGTCATACAGCCGCGCACGACCATACGCGCCGCGCTCCCATAGCAGACTGGTTGCGGCGCCGACCGGCCACAGTATTTAGCTGAAGCATCATGCCTGCGCCGCCGCGACCGCCGCGACGACCGCCTGTGTACATCCCATACAATGAGAAGAAGTTTTTTTTTGGGCCCCTCCACGGAGAGGGCAGGAGAATCTAAAAAATGCTCTTACCTTGCTGCGCGCGATCGAGGTTATGTGGGACTCGTCACTTCAAGCCTACCAGAGCCTTTACCCACTAAAAATCCCCCTGAATGACTCGTGCAATTTTTTTGCCACACAACCTTCATCTGAGCGACGACCAATTGCAGAAAGAGGCCGCACTAGCGGGGCCCAGCAAGGGTCACTCGCTGGGAATTACATAGCACTGAAGGTGAATACATAGCACTGTAGGTGCTAAAAATGAGAAAATAAAAATTTAATTAATTCGAATTTAAATTAGAATTAGAAGTTGCGGCCTGAAGGGCTTCGAGATCTAGTGTTAGTAGCTTGGCTACGTTCGTTTGCGCGTTTCTCGGTCTAGCGACTTTGTACTTCGAATCTATGACAGGGGTAGTATACGAGACTGAATCTCGAACTAGAAGATTGGGTTGGGTTTCGGAGCACTTGAAGAACGCTTCAGAGAGTGTTTTTAGGTGCTGTTGCATTGTAGGTAGTTCCAGATACCAAGGTGCGTTTGTGGCCCTGTGGCAGAAGAGATTTTGAACTACCTGCAGTTTGGCGTGGGCAAAGACTGGCGAGGTATATGTCATGACGGGTCTAACGCAGGTCTTATAAAGCGTACGTTTGGTTCTGAAGGACATGTTACTTTTCCTACCTAACATACTATGTGGGAATACCTAACATTCTAACGTGGAGATTGTCGGCGATACGACGGTGTTTGCAGTCGAAGTAAACCGCAGAACTCTTGCCTGGGTTCACGTCGATACGCCATTTTTGAAACCATACACCGAGGGCGTTTACGGCCTTTTGGAGTCTGGTGACGTTCTTCGGAACCTCGCGACCTTTGGTGTAAAGGGTGGTGTCGTCAGCAAAGAGGGAAAGTTTGACGCCTTCCGGCGGAATGGGAATGTCCTTAGTGTACACGGTGTACAGCAATGGGGCGAGGACTGAGCCTTGTGGGACTTCAGCCTTTATGGGACAAGGCGCGAAAAGCGTGCCTTTATGTCTAAAACGGAACGTTCGATCTTTGAGAAAGAATGCGATTATTCTTACTAGGCGATCCAGTAAGCCTATTTTATAATGTTTATAAACGGGGCCGCTGTGCCCGGCTTTATCGAAAGCCTTGGCTTCGTCACAGAAAACCGCGACTGTTTTATGACGCCGCGGATAGAAGCCGTCGAGTATGTACTCGTCGATTCGATGGACTTGCTGAGGGCAGGAGTGCTCAGCGCGAAAGCCTAACTAATGGGGAATAATGAGGGGATCGCCATCCGTTGGAAACAGATGGTTCCGCATTCGAGAGAGTATGACTCTCTCGAGAAGTTTAAACATGGCCTTGAGGAGGCTGATGGGTCTATGATTAGCCGGGATATTCAGAGGTTTACCCGGCTTGGGAATGCCTATGACTGTCGCTTCTTTCCAAGCTTTTGGAAAGTAGCTATGGTCGAAGCAGGCATTGAAGATGATAGCTAACAAGGTAAGCACCTACTGGGGCAGTTGCTTAAGTGCGTGGTTGGAAATTCCATGAGCACCCCTAGCCTTTTTGGACTTTTGACTTCTAATGAGATGCGAGTTTTCATCATTAGAGACTGTGACGGGGTCGGCGGTGATGGGAAGAGAGTCCCTGCGGAGGACTTTGTCCTCCACCGCCTGGATGTGGGAGGGATCCACGGGTTGCGTGCTGGGCGAGTATTGTGAGGCAATGCTGTCAGCGAAGCATTCGGCTTTCTCATCGACTTCGAAGGCAGTAGTGCCATCGGGACGTGTGAGAGGAGGAACGTGAGAGGCGGCGTCTACGCGTAAGGCTCGGGCCATACTATAATATGCTTGGTGGGACGGGGAAATATTCTCCATGAGATCGTTCATCTGAGCGTCTCAACTGAGCGTTTCGCGAGGCAAGACCTCACTTTACGTTGCAGCTGATTCGCAGCTAATCTGTAGGCAGGCGTGGGATAGAGCTTGGCTCTACGGAGAGCCGCGTTCTTAGCTTTAATAAGATTGCTAACGGCTAAGGGAAGCGCGGGTTTGCCTTGACAGGAACCTTTTCATTATCACTGATGGCTGAGTTGATAGCAACAGTGAGGGAATCGACTAACAAGTCTATTTTGTCCGGGCTATCTGGAGAGTTCGGGGTCTCTAAGGCTGAAACTAACGTATTTTTAAAGCCTTTCAAGTTAGTAAAGGTCTTAGGAGAGGTGACATCATCGTTAGGCGTTCCTAGCACGAGGGAGACAGGGCGGTGGTCAGAGCCTAGGTCATCGAGCGGTTCGATAGACCTGAGACCAAGCAAAGTCGCTGCCGGCTGCTGAGTCACGATTTTTGTCTCACGATTTCTCTCGTATCAATACTCAAACGCCATTCCTGCCGCACTCTCGAGTGTAGCCCCAGACCCGTTCTGCGTCCCACCCCGTTCGGACGTGTTCGCGGTCGCACCAGCTGCTGAGTCACGATTGTCGTCTCGCGACGACAACTCGTAGCAACACTCAAACGCCGAGATTCGTACAATATCTCGCTTCGTCCCCGACGACTTGAGATAAGCCTCTTGTGACTCTTGTAGCACTTCGGTGCACCCTCTAATGAATACCTCACCTCGGGAGCAGCAACAACAGAGTCGAGCTTACTTACGTCGTTATGCGACGTTCGTTCACAAGGCTTGGGCTGATTGTCTGGATACGCTTGGCGCTAGCTACGTTAGTCTGAGACTCGCTCTGCGGCCGGTTTCGGCCGGTCGTAACCCCCATCTCAGAGGACGTTCTAACGCAGGCCTTACAAGCAACAATAGCGTCCCCGGCCCCTCAGGTTTTGCCAACCGAAATGATCTGTGCATGAAATGAACGTTTGGTGACTAACTGGAATGGGGGCTCAGGAGAGCCGGTTAAGGTGGCGGCATCCGACGACGCATCAGACGCGGATTCCGAGTCGCTCCCGGGCGTGAGATCCGCGCAGTATTACGGGGCATCCTATTCGAGCTCTTGAACTACGATATCTTGGAAGATCTTAAGTCCCAGGGCTTCCCGGCTGAAGCAGTGCACCAGATGCACTCTAACCACGTTAGACGTTTTCCTCTCGCCCTCGTCATCCTATCCAACACACCCAACTCGAGGGAGATCTTGCGGCCAGTCCGGCTACACAGCTAATAATACAGGGGCTGTCCGCGCGCTCCGCTGCTAAGAGGGTCGCGTCTAAACCGCCGCCACCGCTCACTCCCGCCAACTTCCCGCCGCTGCGCAACCGGGGTCTCCGTAAATCTCCGAAATCTCCGTACTCGCACGCAAACTGCAAGCCGCCCGCTCTCCTCAAGAAAGTCTATTCGCATTAGCCGAGCATCACTCGCTACTTAGTTCCTTGTAAATTATATATTTATTTAGCTTAAACCCTTTAAATCGTAAATATAATGTCTAGACCTGCATTATATTTACTATTTAAAGTACGTACGGCGTCCGGTCGTATCAAACCCAAAGGCTTATCCCTAGTTTCATTTAACGGTCGTAGCTTTAGTACTAATTTTGCTGAGCTCAAACTGTTCCTTCAGAACAACGAGCCAGACCTATTGCTTCTCCAAGAGACGTGGCTCCCTCCAAACCGCTCTAGGGGATTCTCTAGTCCTAAATACGCGTTCACCCGTAACGACAGGCCCAACTCCGGCCGCGATATTTACGTGATGCATCATACCGGCACCGCCGCGACCGCCACGACCGCCGCGACGACGTGACGACTGTCTGCGTACATCCCATACAATGAGAAGACGTTTTTTTTTCGAGGGCAGGAGGATCTAAAAGATGCTTTTACGCATACCCCGCGCATGCGATCGAGGTTATGTGGGACTCGGACCAGAGCCACTAAAAAGACCCACTAAAATACCCCCTGAATGATTCGTGAAATTTTTTGCCTCACAGCCTTCATCTGAAGCGACGGCCAATTGGAGAAAAAGGCCGCACAAGCAGGGCCCAGAAGGGGTCACCCGCTGGGATTTACACAGCGCTGAAGGTGCTCAAAGCATTGATGGTGAATTCGTAGCACTGAAGGTGCTCAAAATTGCAAAGAGAAGTTAAATAAAATTAAATTAAGAGAAGTTACGTGAATTCGAGTTAAAATTTGAATTAGAATTAAAATTTGCGGCCAGAAGGGCTTCGAGATCGGATGTCAGCTTTGTGGAAAAGTACGCTTGCACATTCCTAGGCGTAGCGAATTTGAATTTCGAATCACGGACAGGGGTAGTATACGAGACTGAAGCTCGAACTAAGGTATTGGGGTGGGTTTCGAAGCGTTTGAAGAACGCTTCCGAGAGCGTTTTGAGGTGCTGTTGCACTGTAGGTAATTCAAGATCTCTGTGCTTTACGCACGTACCAGGGTGCGTTTGTGGCCCTGCAGCAGAAGAGATTTTGAAACACCTGCAGTTTGTGCAGGAGGGAGGGTTTGGCGTGGGCAAAGATTGGCGAGGCATATGTCATGACGGGTCTAATGCAGGTCTTAAAGAGCGTACGTTTGTTTCTGAAGGACATTTTACTATGTCTACCTAACTATTAAGGCGGCCTAAGTAAAGACGGGCGAGTTTCGATACTCTAGCGATGTGTGGCTTGAAAGAAAGCGTCGGATCTAAGGTGACGCCTGAGGTGAGTTTTTAGTACTGCGCTTCCAGGGGATGGGAATGCCTAACATTCGAACGTGGGGATCGTCAGCGGGACTACGGCGTTTGGGGCCGAAGCGAAACGCAGAACTCTTGTCTGGATTCACATCGATGCGCCATTTTTGAAACCATACGCCGATTGCGTTTACGGCCTTTTGGAGTCTGGTGACAAGCTGCGGGACGTTTGTACCCGGCTGGATAGCGTGGGTTGCTGTTACGACGATCTGCTGCGGAGGCCCTCGCCTCCTTCGCCACCACACGAAGAACAGGAACCCTGCTACTGCTGCTGCTGCTAGCGTTCCATACGACAACTCGTAATGATGAATGTGATGCTTTGCTATTGATAAGGTATCCGATTGTTTGACAACACTTTTTAGTGTTTTTACTTGGTCTTCAAGAATCTTTAAGGAATTATTTATTTCCATTTGATCTCTTTCTAATTCCGAGTAATTTGAGATAGGCAGAGCAGAATTGATTAAGTTATGTATTAGTTATGTTTACTTAACGCTTAAGCCTGGCCTTGCTGATTTGGCGCGTGAATGTAAGCTGAATCGCACTGGAAATAAAAATAGGTAGATAGGTCATGTAATTGTATCCATATATTTTTACAGCTGTTTTTAATATATGATATTTATTTTTCTTTATTTCACAAAAACGTTCACTAGTCCCAAGGTTCATGATGGCGCCATGCAATTGGCATAGATAGGTTCCGTCTTGATTTTCACAGGTTTGAGGATCGCTTAAGTTTATGGTCAGATAGCCATTTCTTTTAAGATTGATAGCAACGTACTCCGCTATTGGTTTTATGCTGATCATGTACGACTCAATTTGAGTAGGTAGAGGTGTTAATCTATACAATTGAAAATTATCTCTGCTAATTAATGGTAACGTTATTTCGAAAATAAAGTGGTTGTGTGTAAGCTTAGCTTTTACTTTCATTATTTTGTAGATTTTTATATAAGTCTGTTTGAATGTTTTCTATAGGTAGCGTAACTTGTCGTGATATCTGATTCGATATCATTTGGAGCTCATCTCGTAATTGCTTCGGTGTCAATAAATGTAAGTTGATCTGGCCCTGATATATTTCGGTAGTTGTATCTTGAATCCTTCTTAAATTTTGAATTAAATTGTTACTAAGGTCATTTCCTGAATAGTTTCAATTGCACTTTGGATTGAGTTTGTTTTATTATCTAAGATATTTTGGTGTCTGTTTAAAATTTTGTACTGGCTTTCTATTGTTTTTTCCGTTTTTTTTTAAATGTTAAATTCGGCTTCTACGACGGGTGTTTGATTTTTCCAAAGCTCGGTTAAATGATTCGCGTTATTTTCTATTATTTCAATATCCTGCTCATATTTCTCAGCAAAGCTCTGATCAAGTACTCCGAATAATGTGTTCGCAACAGAGCCTACCACGTTGATAAGTCCGAGCCGGGACCTTGACCGCGCGTCGGAATGCTGATCAGTAACAGCTGGTTATAGTATTGTAGTTCATTATAATCGTGACGTATTTGTAGTAAAATCGTTTTGCAATCGTTTTGATTCTTTCATTTGAGTGCATGTTTTTTCTAAATAGTTGGTTAGTTGTTCTGCTCCTAGATTTTCTTGCCAAAATGGAGACATGTCAAAATATGTTATAATCTTCCATTTGTCGCGAACCAGTTGCATTTTGCCCATTGAGTCGAAATAATAGGTCTTTACCTATGAAACTGCCGTTTTGCCGTACTGGCCATTTCAAATGAAAATATTTTTTTTTTGACTGATAATTCTAATTTCAAATTAATTTTATTTGAAAAACATGGAATTCTTTTTCTAAAATCGTCATTTGTTTAATAGTTAGTGTTTTGTTTTCAACGCATTCGAAAATTTTTCGTCATCATGGATAAGTTAAAAATTCGAGTAATTATGGAGTATGAGTACCGTCGTGGCAGCAAAGCGGCACAAGCGGCACGCAACATCAACGACGTTTACGGAGCGAACACTACAAACGAACGCACCACCCGTTATTGGTTTACCCGCTTCCGTTCTGGAAATTTTGACCTGAAAAATGAACCCCGTGGTCGTCCGAAAACTTTGGTCGACAATGACGAATTAAAGGCAATTGTGGAAGCTGATGAAACTCAATCCACGGCTGAATTAGCAGCAGCTTTCGACGTTAGCATCAAAACAATATTGGTCCATTTGCGTCAAATTGGCAAGGTAAAAAAGCTTGACAAATGGGTACCCCACGAACTCAATGACCGCCAGCGCGAAGTACGCGTGGAGAAGTGCCTTGCACTGCTCAGCAGGCATACAAATGAAGGAATCCTGAACCGCATTGTTACTTGTGACGAGAAATAGATCCTGTTTGACAATCGTAAGCGCTCAGCAAGTTGGTTGGACCCTGGTTCAGCACCCAAACAATGCCCTAAACGAAAACTTACCCCTAGAAAAGTGATGGTCACTGTTTGGTGGTCTAACGTGGGTGTAATTCATCACAGCTTCTTGCCAAACGGGACAAGCATTGCAGATGTGACTGCAGATGTGTACTGTGAAGAACTGAACACAATGATGGAGAAGCTCGCACGTCTCCAACCAGCTTTGGTCAATCGTTCGGCTCCACTGCTCCTGCACGACAACGCGCGAGCTCATACTGCACAGCAGACGGTCTCCAAGCTACAAGAGTTGGGGTTGGAAGTTCTCCTTCATCCGCCGTACTCACCAGACCTTGTGCCTACAGACTTCTACTTTTTCCAGAATTTGGATAACTTCTTGGCGGGAAAAAAATTAAATACCCGAGAGGCAGTACAAAATGCCTTTGAAGAATTTGTTGCCTCGGGTATTTCGGGTTTTTCGGGGTTTTGTATTCATGCATGTCAAATCAAATCAAATCATTTATTTGTTTGTACGAATATAGGGAAATACATAAGATATTTATAATGTTAACATAAATTGAGCTCGTGCCGTATTCTACCATTGTGGCATGTACATAAGTAGTACTGCACACTCATTTTTAGTATGTCTAGAAGCTTGTCATTTTACCCAGATTCATTTCAGTTCATTTATTTACAGAGAGTTACTTTTACACACAGTCATTTAACAATTTATTTATTGGTCCAAAGATGATAAATAGTCATAGTTTTTACCTACATTCTTTGTCATTGATATAATCGAGTACAGTGTAATAACATTTATCTAGTAAAAATCATTTCTTAGTTCTTTCTTCTTCTGTTCTTAGTTATTATAATCATTAATTTCTTTAATGGATTTTGGTAATGTATTAAATATATTTGGGGCCATTCCAAAGAAACCTTTAGCAAACAATGCAGTACTCCAAGGTGGAGCACAAATAGTATCCTTTTGTCTTCTACTATTTAGTTTTTCTAACAAGTGGAGATTCTTTTTTACAAATAGGACAAATATAAAGGCATGGGAAAGTCAGAATTCTTAACGTTTTGAAGCAGGGTTCACAGGTTTCTATGCTTTTAAGGTTATATACAGAACGAATACAACGCTTTTGGGCTTTAAAGATTTTTCCCTTATCTGTCGAATACCCCCAAAATTTTATTCCATATCGCAGCACTGATTCGACGTTTGCATAATATGCTATATAATATGATATATATAGATAGTACGGACGTCTCGCTGACTACTTTCGACAACTTACGTAGTGCGTATGAAAATTTATTTATTCTGCTGCACGCACTCTCTATAAGCTCTTTCCATTTCAGATTAGAGTCAACTATTCTATTAATCCTAAAAATGTTGTACATTTAATTTCTTTATGATGTTCTCTTTTATGATGATTTCTTTATGAATATCTAAATGATGTTGAATTATTATGTCTATTTGTAAATTAATTATATGGGTTTTACTGAAATTAATTGTTAGATTATGTGTCATTAGCCAGTTCATTACTGAAGTCAATGTATTTTGGATGTCATTTTTGAGTATATTTATGTCCTTATTGTAGAAAATTAATGTACTGTATCTGCAAATAATACCATGGAATGTGTAGTTATACTGGGGAAGTCATTTATATAAATAAAAAATAATAACGGCCCTAAAATACTACCTCAAGGAACGCCGTGCTTGACTTCTCTGTATTTGGAGAAAAAGTCAGTTTCTGTGAGGGAATATGGGCACATCCTGGTTATTCGGGTAGCTTGCATTCTATTATGTATTTCACTTACGCAAAAAAACAATTTTGTACATTAATACAATAAAAATAAATTAACAATCTGAAATATGAGTCGTGTAACACGTATACTCTAATCATTTTATAATTCTCAAAAGTCAATTTTTATTAATATTTTTTCTTCAATTTTTTTAACGAATATTTTTAAATTATGATCTCAATGATTATGATTGTTTTTAATGTAAATATGTTTTATGTTTACGTAAAGAACGTTAAATTTAGTTCGTTAAATTAATAATGAATATTTCTTTAGTTGATCTCATTTTAAAGACTCAATATAATTATTTTTCATTAAAAGGTTTTTTAGAAAATTGTTGCTAAAGTGTGTTACTTTATTTTTTAAATTTATTAAAACGTTATTATGAGCATAAGCATTATTGAAAATACTAAAAAAGAAATGATTATCAATGTTTTTCGCTTTTTTTATATTAAAAACCGAAAAATCCGAATTCCCCGGTTTTTCAATATAAAAACCGAGTACTTCGGTTTTCTGAGAAAGTCGGGTTTTTGCAAGCCTTATGTAGCCACACTTTTTGAAATAAAATTTTGATTTTCGTACTAAGTGGTGCCAGCCATCCTAAGGGATCAAATAATTTAGACATGTCGGATAATAACATTCTTTTTGTCAATTTAGCTGAGTTTTTATTTACGTCGTCGTCGTATTCAAATAAAAATACGTCACTTTTAGGGTCCCATCGTATGCCTAAGGTTCTTGGATTGTTTTCAGCTTTAAAAATAAATGATGTTTGCTGCTTTGATTGTACGCTGCTTATGTTTTCTATGAGGCTTTTTTGATTGGCTGTCCATTTTCTCAAGGAGAACCCTGCTCCGCTCAGTACATGATTTACTTCCTCTATTTTTTGCTGACCCTCGATAATTGTGTGTGCTCCGGAAATATAGTCATCCATATAGAAATCTTCTCTAATGCTCTGTGCTGCTCTCGGAAAATCGTTTCGCTCATCTCGTGCTAGCTGATGTAATGTCATAATTGCTAAGAAGGGTGCTGCTTTAGTTCCGTAAGTTATAGTGGCTAATTGATATGCTTTTATAGGCTGCTCTGCATTTGGTCTCCACCATATATTTTGAAGCTTTTGATCTTCTTCTCTTAAAAAAATCTGCCTGTACATCTTTTCTATGTCAGATGTATAGGCATAACGGTACTGTCTCCATTTCAATATAATTGTTTGTAGATCTTGTTGCATGTTAGGCCCTTTGTGCATAAGGTCGTTCAAACTATAGCCCGTAGTAGTTTTTGCTGATGCATTAAATACGACTCGTAGTTTAGTCGTGCTGGATGCTGCTCGCTGTACTGCATGATGCGGTAAAAAACATTGTACGCTTGAGTTTGCTGCTGCTAGTTTCATGTGTCCCAGTTGCTCATATTCACTCATAAATTGCTTATACTGCTTGGATAATTCATGTTGCTTAATTTATTTATTTTCTAGATTTTTAAATAGTGCTAATGCTAACTTGCTCGACGAGCCCAGTTTTTGTAATGCTTTATCCTTCATTGGTATGCTTACTTCATAACGCCCATTTTTAAACGCTTTGTGGTTGCTAAATAATATTAATATTATATATTAATAATATATATTAATAATAATCTAAACATTGCTTATCTTTTACTGAAATATAATTTAGCTCTTGTATATCTTCTATTTTCCAAAAATCTTGTATTTCTTGTATGTGGTTTTGTATGACATTAGATTGGAATGTGCTTATGCTGCCACCGCATTGTAACCAACCTAATTGTGTCTGTTGCGCTAGCGGCTGTGAGATTTTTCGGCCTCGAATGAGCCCTTCTAACATAATAAGAGAATAAATATCTGCTCCAAATAATAAATCTACCGTTCGGCTTTTATTATATTCCGGGTCAGCTAAATTTAAGTGTGCTATGTATTTAGACCAGTAGGGTTTTTCAAAAGATTGGTTAGGTTTTTTTTTATAAGATTGGCCATAATAAATGTATTCACATTGAACGTAAAGTTAAAGTATGTCGATTGGCAAGTGATTATAAGCTTCCCGCGACAGTTGTTTTTTTGCCCGTCTACTCCGGAGATGATGCCTTTGCTTTGCTGTCGTTTCAGCCCGAGTAGCTGTGCTGCGCGCTCGGTTATTATACTAATTTGTGACACTTGGTCGATCAGAGCTCGCAATACGTGCTGAGTGCCATCTATAGCAGTGACCTTGACCAGTGCGGTTGCTAAAAGTACTTCAGAGGCATCTAGCTGAGATGCGTTCGATTGCTATTTACTATAATAAACTTCTCTTTCCTTGTTATAAAAATTCGGTCTATTACTTCTATAACTATCATTCGATTTTTGATTAAAACATTCATGTAACAAAGTATGATGTAGGCCAGAACAAACACGACACCTTTTATTTGAAATGCATTTGTTACCGTTGTGATCAAAAATGCAGTTTATGCAAAAACGTAATTGCTTCACAGTTTGAAGTTTGTTGACATCGGATAATTTGATAAATTGTTGACAGCGTGTAAGTGAGTGTTCGGAATTGCACAATGGGCATTTATTATTTGTTAAGTGCATTGAATTCATTGACCTCTTTGTTGGATTATTAAAATTATGATTATATATATTTGAATGAACTAGAACGGACCGTCTGTTCATTGTTGGTAAAAAAGTTGATGGCTTATGTCTTTGATCTTGTGCTGTGTCTTGATTTCGTCGGGATGACTCTAGGGATGTGAACTTGCTTTCCAAAAATTCCAGAAATTCTTGTAATATAGGAAGCTCTCGACAGTTTTTCAATGATTCGATATATTCGGAGTAGGTATCACTGTCTAATTTTTGAGATAATATATGGACCAATAGCGGATCCCATGTAGTTATATCGACGCCTAAGATTTTTATAGCGTGCAGACTTTCTAATGTGACGTCATGTATTCTTTTTACTGCTGAATATGATTGTTTTTGTGTTACAGGTAAGTTCATAAATATATTGACATGGGATGTGAATATAAGGTTTTTGTTATCAAAGCAGTGGTTTAGGATGTTCTGTTGTTATCGGCACTGATGGGCAAGTGTTGAATAAGGCGCTCAGCTTCTCCGCTTACTTTAGCTTTCAAAAACTGCATCTTTTGTGCATTAGATAATGAAGAATTTCTATGGATTGTTTCGTTAAAAAGATCTTTAAATGATACCCATTGGCGGTAATTGCCAGAGAATGTGGGAATATCCATCTGCGGATTTTATTTGTCCCTATGGTTCGTCGCACACATTTTAGAATTGATGGCCTTTTTTGAGCTATGAAATATTTTTTTTTATATTTTGTAAAGATACTTTCGAAAACTTCATCTTCCTCTTCAAGTTCACCTACTATTTCCCAGAGCAGATTTTCCATTGCTGTTCACCGGCTGTGGAGAATGCGAAGGGCTTCTTCGTATTCCCATTTCTCCTCCAAACTACTAACATGGATATTATTGACAACCCGCATAAAAGCTTTAAAGTTAACTTCCTGCCTACGCGATAAATCATCTAGCTTTCTTCTCCCCCGAACCCCCAGGCCAACCAGCATAAGGGTCCACTTCTCCTCTAACCAGCCTCTTATCCTGTAAATTATACGTAAATATATCATGCAGTTCAATACATCTTTGTAAATATGTTGATAGTCGATGTTAAATGTTGTTTTTATCTATAAGTTACTAACTGTTGTTGGTGTTGGTACTAACTGAATTGTTTTATTATTTTAGATAACTCAATGACTGGTCTTCGTCGCGTACCTACTATCTCAAAATAAATCCGTGTCTATTTCATCACGGGCAGTAATAGCCTGTCGCGTAATATCGCCGGCTGGTTGCCATTGCGCCCAAAGAATAGAATTCCGTCAAGATGTTTTCTCGTAGCTTTTGTGTGGGTATATAATCAGTATAATATATAAATATGTATAATCTTGTCATGCGCACACAACCACAATAAGTATATATCCACCTTACAACTATACTTTTTGCAATAAAATGACATGATTTTTTTTTGGAAATTGAATAGGTTCCATTCCCGGGGCTAGTACGAGTTTTTTTGTTAATCTTTGTATGCAGTTTTTCTTAACTCTTATATCGGTAACATGATGCCTTAGAACAAATATCTCTTATAGTTTTAGACTTTCCCATACTGACCTATCGCAATGAATCACCATGTGTACAGCCCTAACACACACGTTCACCGTTTGAGGTTGTTTGTCGTTTCGATAGTTGGGGGGAGGGAGACTTGCCGAGCTTACAGACGCAGATAAGAATAATTTTGTATGGACATAAAAAGTTTATTCACGGTCGTATAAACGTATTTATAACGTATTATATAACTTATTTTTGACGTTCAGCTATGATCTCGCGAAAACTGCGCGATAATTGTTGAGTGTTTGCTGATCAATTTACTTACCTCAATTTCCGAGTAAGTTGATAGTATGTGAATTATTTAACAAAATCTTTGCATGCAGTTTTTGTCAACTCTAAAATTTACGACATGCTTCCTGAGCAGGACCAACATATACCTGTCACTTCAAAGCTGCACGACGTCCTTAAAGGCAAAAATACATCTTTTAGGCGAACAAATTTTCTTGAGTTTTCCTGGTCAAGGCTCAGGAAAAGTCTGGATTTGAGATCTGTTAAATTTTATTTTTCAAGTAACTGTATATATGATGATTGAATGTAGTTAAACATTCAAACATTTAAAGTGTATAGTTTCAAAAACTTTTTTGTATCTTTTCTACTTATTTCATCTATGTATTTGGCACAGAAAAGGGACCATACTATCGTGTAATATTCGAGTTGTGATCGAACTAGTAATTTATAGAAATGAATATACCTATTTAGATGGGAACTTGAAATTATTACTAGACCGAATTACGAAGTTATACATCTTATATGCTTTATTGCAAATATATTCGACATGTGTATCCAGTAGGTTAGTTAACAGTCTAGTATGACACCAAGGTCCTTAATGGAAGTTACTCTTTTAAGCGGGGCATTGCATAAAAACTATGTATATTACCGAGGCGTTCTTTTTCTTGAAAAGGTGATACATTTACATTTGTTCAAATTAAATTCTTGTTTGTAAGTGTTACAGTAATCACTGAAACGGTTCAAATCACTTTGCAGTTTCTGTTGGTCATATTCATTATCAATAGAAAGGTATATCTTCAAGTCATCTACGTATAAGATGTATTGACAGTATTTAAAACAATTATCAATAACATTGATAAATAAGACGAAAAGGAGCGGTCCAAGGATTGACCCTTGTGAAATGCCTGACGTAATGCGAATGTGATTCATAACCATTGATGACCGTTTTTTTATGTCCTGTTAGTTATACATATAAGTATGATTTAAACCAACTCCTGAGATTACCAAATATCCCATAAAATATTCCCAGTAAAATTTTGTGGTCTACCCTGTCGAATGCTTTTCGGAAGTCCGTATGACGTAGACTGTCTGTCTGTTTGTTTGTATCGAAATTTTTTAAAAGATTAGTCAAATAGACAAACAACCTCGGGAGTGTCGGCTAATATGATAATTAAAAGTAATGACATTACGTAGGTGAAAGATCTTCAAAATATACATTTCTGTCTATGGTATATGCATGGTGTGTGCCAAGTCATAAATGTTATGATGACAGTTAATTTAACTTCATAATATATAGCTACATGATAACTCTGTCGTTTACTTCGAAAATTGAAGTATTAATGTATGGGTTTTTTTTTATTGAAAATGGATTAGACGTTTGTCTTCTATCTCACCTAATGGAAAGTGACGGTGAAAACGAAGGTGTTACACGTCTATCCACGAGATACCTATTCACTCGACGCTTGAAAGAACTAGGACTATAGTTTTCTGGAAAAATAGACGCAGGCAGTTCATTCCACACCTTGGCGATCCAAACCAAAAAGGAACTATTGAAGCGTTTGGTTCGACTTCTTGGGATATCTACTAGAAAGGGATGGGAGGCCTGTCTGCGTCTAGTAGTCCGATGTAAGAAGGGTGTGGGTTCAACCTGATCAAAAAGAGCATTCGCGCACTCTCCAAAATGTAATCTGTAGAAAACTGCTAAACTGGCAACTTTCCGACGATGGTCGAGGCTTTGCAGTTTTTTGGTGGTGAGGTCAAAGTTGTTAATAATTTTCCGAGCTCTTTGGTCATTTGCGTCCATCGCTTTTAGTTGTACTTTGCAGAACCATCCCAAAGGTGGCTACAGTACTCCAAACAAGATCGAACTTAGCTCAAGTTAAGTAGCCGTTCAGGGCTGAAGTACCAACAGACCTTCGTGATTTTCCCAACTTCTTTGAAGCAGTTTGAGCCATGGACACAATTTGTTGCCTGAAGTTTAGTTGGGACGATATAGTTACGCCCAGAAGCCCTAGGTGGTCGGTTAAGGGAACAGAAACATTTTGGAAAGAGGGCGTTAGGTCGAAGCTGCTCTTTTTCGCGGAGAATAAACATGCCTGTGTTTTTGACGGGTTAAATTTGACCAAGTTGGACTCGCCCCAATTGGACACTTTCTTTAAGGCCAAATCCTCTCAAGGCTCAATCATGGACTCTCTCAAAGCCCGCATTTCTTGAGGACTCGCTAGCGTATTGGACATGTATCTCTCTACAACAACGGTGCTGTCATCAGCGTAACCAATAATGCCTGGGGTTAGCAGGTAATGAGTAGCAAGAATAACGTTGCAGAGAGAACAGATCCCTGAGGTACCCCGGCATTAATTGCCATTAGGTCAGAAGAGCGGCCGTCTAAGACTACTCGAATTGACCGTTCCCTCAGAAAATCAGATATCCAGTCGCAGAGCCCATTAGTATTCCGTATGCTGGAAGCTTACTCAAGAGACCATCATGCCAGACCCTATCAAAAGCCTCGGAAATGTCTAAGGATACAGCTATAGCTTCACCGTGACCCTCCAAGGCTTCACTCCATAAGTGAGTGGCATATGTAAGAAGATCTCCAGTCGAGCGTCCACTGCGAAAACCATATTTTTTCGGATTCCAGACCTTTCCGGATTCCAAAGAGAGTCGATACAGGCGCGTTAGTATGAGAGACAACTCGTCTGCGCAGTTTTTTAACACAACTGCAGGTATGCCATCGAGGCCACTAGCCTTATTCACGTCTAAATTCTGCAAGCATTTAAGAACCTCCTTTTGGCGAATATGAACGGTACCCATTGAGGTAACTGGGGTAACTGGGGTGGGACTTTATCTTGGGACTTGGCGGCAGCATTGTATCTTTTCTTCAGTTCATGCGATTCCACGACTTTGCTTCTGCGAGCGCCAGCCCAGGCTTTGTACGCGTCTTGCTTAAGCTTTTCAGCTGTGAGGCAAGCAGCATTAAACCATGGGCGACCTTTGGTTTCAAGGGATAGGTCAGCGTAATGGATGAAATACTCCATTGCTTGGCCTATCACACTTGATGCAGCATACTAGCGTAGACCAGTTGGTCAAGGCCGATATCAATGTGACCCCACATGACGGAAAAGTACAGATCTTTCTAGTAACGGAGATGCTGACAACAGATCTCGTCACTGGCATATATGCACACCCCGGCGTTCGTGCGGAAATTGGACTCCAGTATGTACCCTGGGTAACAAGGTTTGGCAGAAGGTTTTCAGGTCGATGTGTATTCAAACAGGTTTAAGGTGGAATTGTTTTTTAATAACAAAAGGTGCTCTATATATACAAAATATTTACAGTACATTTGCAATAGATACAAATCAGAAGACTAAGTGCGTACAAATTAGGAGAGTATCGGAAACAATAGAACGCCGCGGACGCGCGCGCGGCCGGTCCTATCGTTTATCAAAACTCCTTGCATCGCCGCCGCGCGTCCTTTTCTATCGGCGGCACGTCGCGGGCGGGGAGCGGCGCGGGGTTTACGTCACGCACCGTGAGACAGCTGCGTGCGTCGAGTCTTCGCTTCGCGTCGTGTTTGATAATAATTAATTTCACACATTGGCGTGACCGTTACATGTTTGATGTGAAAAGTTATTTTCAGAGCTGCTTATAATTTCAAAGGTACTTGTGTTTTATTTATCTCCTGTTCCTCCTTGTAGCCACAAAGGTGTGCCGAGTCTGACGGGTTACAGATCTGCGTCTCCGTTAGCAAGAGTAGATGAGGCCTCTCTGTCTCAAGGTGGTGGTGGAGTGGACACCGTTGAGATTTGAGTGCATTCCTCTGATGTTGCAGAAGTGCACTTTCAGAGAGAAGAAGTGCAACCGCTGTAAAACATTACTCTTCTTATGACTTTTCATAATTTGTTGTGTGAGTTAATAGGAAGGAGGACAGAAGTTGAGTGAAGCGCTGCAACAAGAACCTGTTATGGAAATACCTATTGTTCCTAAAATTGTAAGCCACTCAGAAAGTTTTGCAAAAAAAGTTTTATGTGTGGAATGCTGGCGACTTATATTTTATTTTGAAAATTCGATTATTTAACAGTAAAAATATGTTTGTTCCAAATTTTAAAATCCCTCAAAATAGTTTTTTCGCCAGCAGTATAAAACCATTGTATGTCGTACAAAAATGGTCCTGAGTGGGGAACATTTTCGATCAATGATGTTTTACGACTTCAAGTCCAACTTACTTATCTTATATCATAATAAGACATTTTATTAATATTTTTAAAAGTATTCAAAATTAGTTAAACCTATGCAGTGTAGCGAAATCTTATAACATTAATACAGAACTAACATTTCAAAACCTACATGGAATATTGTTAATCAGGAAAAGACCCGCACACCAACTACGGTTTAAAAATTAAATGAAAAGTCTTCATTCCTGTGTCACTCTTACACAGTCACGACTCAAGGAAATTGTAAATTCATGCGAAAATGAATTTCAACTTTAAACGTGTTACTGTGAATACTTCCGATTTAGATGGAATTTCTGTTAAAATTATTCAATCTGTCATTGAGGGTATAGCCCCGCGCATAACCAGTATATTTAATGACTGTGTTGATAATGGTATATTTCCTTATTTAATGGAATTGAGTATTGTTATTCCAATATTCAAATAGGGCTGTATCTATACTACCAACGTTCAGTAAGATTTTTTGAAAAATTAATATTAAATTAATTAATGACTTATAAGGAATTTCCTTGCTTGCCGGGTCGCTCAATAACCAGTGCTGGTATTTGGCTGGCTGGTGTATGAGTTTTAAAAAAGTCAAGCCTATCTTAAAAGAAGATAATTGGACCGGATTTATACTATATAATATAACTAAATAAATCTAAATAAATACTAAATAAATCCGGTCATGTATCTTGAAAATCATTTTTGCAAATTTTCAATATTTTCAAAATGGCAATCATAGAGCGGGCTCCTGATACTGCAACAGTATTAAAGATGACTGCTTATCAAGATTTGTACAAAGTTATCCTAACTGCCACGTTATTAAATGTTGATCTCCAAAAAAAATCTAAAACTCTGTTAGCTTTTTAATTAATATCTTCTTGCAATAACTGCAATTATCAATTTTTGATGCCTTGCTCATAGGTACTCGTAGTTCGACTTGAGCCAATGTAATAAGTTTTCGATAAGGATCCTACGGTTTAACTTACCAAAAGCTTTGGATATATTGTGTTTTTAGGAAATGTAATAAGGTCCACTTTTGTCTAGAGATATGGAAACTCATCGGTTGGAATGGACTTATTGAATATTACAATAATTACTTATTGAACTGCACTAACTCATGATAAGGTCATCAGGGTATAGTATAGTGGCTTATGTGGAAGCCCCTTACAGACGCACCACGAGATTCAGGCTGTTGTGGAACAGACAAAAATTAAGTTTTCTATTAATAGAAAATTATAAGAAGTTACATGCTGGCAAACAAAATCCCATTTAGTTTGAATATTATTATCAACTGACATCCTCAGAAACACGTCCGTTTCGCGGAATCGCTACGACGAAATGACTAATTATATAGTAACTGTGATTATTATAACGACTTATTATGTGTTGCCGACGGTAGGATTATGTTTAAATTGCCTTTGTTTAGCAAATAGTCTTGCTTTTGTGGGAACATGCTTCTGCGTTCACAATAATTACTTATTGAGCTGCACTAACTCATGATAAGGTCATCAGGGTATAGTGGCTTATGTGGAAGCCCCTTACAGACGCACCACGAGATTCAGGCTGTTGTGGAACAGACAAAAATTAAGTTTTCTATTAATAGAAAATTATAAGAAGTTACATGCAGGCAAACAAAATCCCATTAAGTTTGAAAATTATTATCTACCGACATTCTCAGAAACACATCCGTTTCGCGGAATTGCTACGACGAAATGACTAATTATATAGTAACTGTGATTATTATCCCCACTTATCACGTGTTGCTGACGGTAGGATTATGTATAAATTGCCTTTGTTTCAGTAATTACACTGGCTCTTCCTTCCCCTTTCAAAGGAACACAACCATCTAAAAGTTATTATTATATTTCGTCGCTTCATTCGTAGATAGTATATATTAAACAGGTAGTCCTTTTAAGGTACTAGGTAACTTCGCACAGTTTTAAAGTATGTCATTTGACTTATTCAAAAAACTTTACGTCTTTTACTTGATCTACCCCGGTCCCGGCAAGTCTTCATTCTATTTTCGTGCGTGATAACAAGCACACGTCTTATACCAACCAGTAAATTAGTAGTTTAATATTAAATATGTTGTAAAAGTTGTACTAAAAGTTTGAAATTAGAACAAAAAGATAAACGAAAGCGACTCATTATTTCTTCCGATGAGGTAAGCCATTTTATGTTTTTTCATAAGATATAAAGAATACAGAAAATGCGTGTAGTCTGAAAGAGATTTAACACGATATCTGTATTACGTAATATTCTATTATTTCCATTTTTTTTTGAAATCTGAAAGTCGTCATTATAATTATTTAAATATAACGATGAACCCAGTGGATGAATCTCTGGCTAGCCATTTCGGTTACCGCAATACCAGAGTCCTCTATGTAGACGCTCCCTAATCTGGAACCGTCGACCTCCGAGAATGAACCGAGCCAGTCGGGAGAATTATTTCTGACATGGATCCAGAGATTCTTTCTAACCTCGGGGCTTAAGGGGCTCCAGTTATGAAATAACCGCTATAAATAGGGGGATGAACTTACTTCTTGAAAAAGGAGTTGAAAAAAGTCATAATAGTAATAATAATATAAAAATGTACACCGAAGCTATCTAAGTACTTCCTAAACATCGACAAGCAACCGGTCAACCCAGTCGGGAAACTGGCTGAGACCTCCTCGTTACCCGCCAAACAGGGGGGTGACGTCAATGGAAAGTGCCAGTGCCTCCACTTCGGCGTCCACATTTGAATTCGGCGTTCAACGAAAAATTCAACCAGTCCGGGAATCGTGCACAGAATCAACCATAATTCAGGTACACGCAGGTCGAATCCATTACTATAACGGTTATTGGCCTAAAATAACAAATAATGAAACGATTTTAAAATTGATATAATTCTGTTTCTCAATTGCATTTCATGATAAAATTACACCAGTATTTACTCCCAAATATATTTTGTCGCATAGTGAAAAACGAAATATGATAATAGCAATTGGTAAATTGTTACACTTAGAGGCTATAAAACCCCGTTATACCTCAAGTGACCAGTTTATATCAAAGAAATCCGCTTTATTTTTTTTGGCTATGGCATTTAGCGAGGAATGTAATTTATGGATTTTTGCTTTAATGTCTGTTTGCAAATGTGACGCATTTGTAACTAGGTATCCTGAACCGGATGCAGTCGCAATCGATGCGTTTACGATTTATTGGGCCTCTGCGTATTTTTAATAATTTTCTCCATTTTCCCTTGTCTTAAAATGTGTAAGAAAAATAATGGATTTGAATTGAAACAAAAGATTTAATTAACTCTCATAACAGCGCCAAAGCAAAGCAGTCCAGCCTTACCATGGATGCCGCGAGACGCTCCGGGCGGCGATCGCGCGGCGCGGCTGTCCGCCAGAGACCCTGACGTTGATGCTCGCTTCTGTGGCTAGTTGTCAACACAACGCCACGTTGAGGTCATGGTGGGAGTTTTGTACATAACGTAATACTGATATGTTCAAAAACCTGTTTTATTCGTTCTTATTTTTTAAATGAGCAATTTAAAAAGGGTTGTTCATTCGGTTCATTAAATTCACACCATTCAGCCTTGTCTCTTTTGTTAGGCGAAGATAGGGGCTATGAGGAGGCAAATTTTACAAGAAGCCTATAAAATTATACCAACTAAATCGAAGTACACATTTTCTTGGGACCCAAATTAGTTCTTAATCAAATTTCTCTGTGATATCCTGAAATTACTTTAACCTTTGAAAAAAATACCAAAAAGTTACCGTTACATCGTTAGCCGTATGCTCCGGACATAGGGTCCAGACATTAAATTAGAAAATATAATTTTTACATCCGTACACATAATCATAATAAACGTCATTAAAACCACAGCCCCAAATCGTAAACAACCTATGTTATCCTTGCAAATCTTTAAAAATAACATAATAATATGTCCTGTATCGACTCTGCAAGATTATATTTTTGGTGTCGAAAAATTTTAAAGCTTCGAACTCGGAGTTCTTGTTTGTAACATGTAAGGCCCTTCACAGAGCCGCGTCGAGTCAGACGCTAATTCGGTGGATAAAGCAGACGCTAGGTACGAACGGCGTTGACATAAGTGTGTTCAGCGCACTCAGCACGCGGCACGTGCTCAGTATAGGATAACCGAGAAACGGCTGGGTGGACCTAAAACTCTCAGTCCTTTACAAAATTTTACCATAAACCTATATATACTAAACGACTTTGCCTTGTCCGTACTCAATAAAAGTACAAACCACTTAATGCCTTCCGATAGAGATTAATTAAAATTAAATTATTCTGTTTATTAATTTAATTAATTTGGCAATCACCAAGTGTATAATAAATGCCTAAAGGTTACTGGGTTCTTAAATTATGTACTAAAACGTATTAAAACAAATTATAATTTGTAAAGACAAAAGAAAACAAAACTTAATCTCTAAAAATCTACCTGTTTAATTCTATCTCTATTATTTATTTAGATAATATGGCTTACCAACTAAGTACATAAGAAAAATAACTATTACAAAAAAAATTCTATTTTTAGTATCATATATGCACCTAAATTACAGGTATGCACAATACTTATTAAAAATCGTTGATACAAAAGTAATAAAAAGGAACAGTAAAAACTAATTAATAGACAAGTAATTAAGGGAAAAGCTAATAACATTCTTGACAACATTGAAATATGGACTTCTTAAAATTTTATGTGACAACATTTTTCTGCGTTAAGGGTCATACCATTTTCTTGACACCAATCTGTAACCCTATTTATGTCCTCTTGAAGCTTCATCTGGTCATAATCATTCTGGACTATCTTTTATAGCTTAAGATCATCGGCGTAAAGTTAAAATTCAGAGTTATGAATACAGTATTTTATATCATCAATGAACATTACAAACGGAACATTCAACACATCGTAATGCATTGAACAACATCGTTCAACACATTACGATGAACATCCAGTCGGCCCAAATTGGATCCCTGAGGCACTTCTGAGGAAGGATGAATTTCCTTAGATTTATAACCATACACAACAACTCGTTGATATGAACAATCTCTAGCTACCTAGTCACCGTAATTCATAACAGATGGAATATTACTCTTTGCTTTTCGTTTGATTTTGATTTAGGCCCAAAATAAACTTAGGGTTCTTAATAACACTACTGACAACTTTCTCTATATAATCCTGGTAACATTTTTTAATCATGGCCGACGACCGATCTTTTAATATATTATATTCTAATTCATCAAAATTATTTTTGAACCTTTTAAACTTCTGGCGGGCTTTTTCTCACGTAGCACACGTATAAGGTTTACAGAAAACCACAGTGGGTAGTTATTTTTATTTTGTTTTCTGTTTAGGATCTGTTTAGTTCGTTGGGCATTTTTCGAATTCTACATCCCAGTCTACATCGTTTAAATGTTTACGTACCTTTTGATAATCAGCAAGGAAGAAATTTGGTCTGGGTGTAAACTTAGGAGATAACATTCGTGCCTGCTGAAAAAATAAAATTACTTGGAGAAGAGGATGATACAAATCTACCCGAGAAATTACTTTTTGTGACTCCTGTACTAGAACACCACAATTTGAATTGCTCAACACCAAATCCAGTATCTTTCGTTGATGGTTTAATACATGATTAAATTGTTTCAAGTCATATGCAAAAAAATAGTCAACAAGGTCGCAAGCGGGAGCGCTCTCATAATTACTCGGTTTCAGAAACGGATCCGGGGAGGACGATGACCAAATAATATCTCGCTGATTAAAATCATCGAACAAATATACGTCTTCATCCAGGTCATCCATAACAACACTACTTCTATCTAAAAATTCGTCAAGATGAGTACGGTTGAGAGGGGATGGCAAATAAACACAACAAAGACTATTGTGACCCATAGGTCCTCGCAACGACTTTCGAAAGTAAAATCTCTGTATGCATCTCTAGACCTTTTAACGGCAATCGGGACACCACCTCCATCAGAATTCATTTCGAAAGAATTTGACTGTCTGTGCCTTCTAAACACTTGATACCTATCGTCACAAAATTAGTTATCATAAATATCATTGTTCAGCCCGGTTTCCGTTAACACAATCAAATCAAAGTCGTTAGCACAGATTTCAAGGTAAATATCATTTAGTTTTGTCCACATACCGCAGATATTTTGATAATAAATACATAAATTGAATTTAAAAACTAAAATCACTAATCACTTAAAATAGTTTTAATTAATATATTAAACTAAATTTCTCAGAAAGTCTTGATTAAGTATCAACTTAGCTGGATGGTCATCATCCTTCCTAACAAAAACTTTTCCATTTCTTACCCATATATATTTGAACTTATGTTCTTTAGCCCATATCCTTGTACTTGCGTGGAGTGATTTGTTTGCTTGAGTCAGATGTTCGGAGATGTATATTGGTGACTCCTTGCCACCATAACCTACCAGTTTTGTGTTTAACTTCTCTTTTGGATTAGATCTGTTATACTTGTTTACTGCTGCTAGCAAATTGTCACGCTTCAGCTTACCAACAAATCTGCATACAACTGTCTTGGGGGTATTTGAACTTTTGTTTTGCTTTTGTACTCGATTACAGGATAAGAAATCAGATTCTGTTAAGGGAAAACCTGTCACTTTACCGATTTGCATTACAGTATTTACTAAGTTTTCTTGTTTATGTTCTGGCAAACAATGTATTTCTATATTTCGCCGTGAATCTTGTTCCATTGCCGATAATCTTAATTCTTAATTTTCGTTGGAGTGCCTCGTTTCCAGAACGAAGTTGTTTGGTGTCCTGCACGCAAGCCTCAAATTTACTCTTCATTTCTTCGAATTTGGTATTCATGTAGCACAAAGAATCTTCTAAACTACTTATTTCTTTTCTCAGGGATGAAAACTCCTCGCGTATAGCATTTCTTACTATGGCATGTAAATCTTCCTGTAAAATGGATTTAATAGGCGAGCGCAAACATAAATTGTCAACTTATCTATAAGTATTGCCGCCTCCCCTTGCGTTTTTATTAACATGATGAGTTTCATCAGGAAGAGACCCGACTGACAATGTACTCTTACATGGTGTATTATCATTTTTTGTCTGCCGCTGAGCACATAAAACCTCCGTAAAACATTCGGAACATTTCCAGTTCGACTGCTTTTTAAAATTTGCACTAGTGAGATTAACACACAGATAATGAAAGTGTTTCTTACAGCGGCACGACGGTTCACGGATCACGCTCGCGGTCGAGCAAGCTACGTAAACGAGCAAAGAAATGGTAAATGTTCGTTATAGAATATTTCAAACTGTTTTCTATTTTAACTTTTTATTCTTTTTGAATATTGTAAAACGATTTTCACAGTATTATTGGTAGTTGTCTTTGCTATAGAAATGTGATTATCAAAATACTAAGGAACAAAAAATTACTACTTTTTAGAAATTAATTACGCGGACCGATAACAGACACGTCCATTGAGGCCGCGGGGCGGGGGGGGGGAATTAGCTCACAAGCTTTTTTACATATCAAAGCTATGACGTGCGGCGCTATGGATTTAAATGGAATGTGAATAAACTGTGCCTCCACTGCGTTAATTTTTTCATTCTTGATTGCCGCGGCTGTAGTTAGAGTAGTTTACTGTTCTTGTAAAAGTTGAAAATAAAAATAATACCCTGCATTCTGCTGTGCATGGTAACATCGACATAGACAAAGAAGAAACATGCACTTAACTTGCCTTTGAAATGACTAACAAATTTATGACTTGACGCGTTCTCATGGGAAAAAGAATAAGTACCTTCTTATTAATTTGTTGAATCATTATTTTCTGATGTCTTGAGGGCGGTATTGCACACGTTTATTTGTAAATATTAAGGATTCGAAAAAATTATTAATTCATACGATATAGAAAAAAAAACCTTGGCCTGTTTTAATGTTTCCTTAAATGAAGATAATTCAGCAAGTAGGTGACAAATACCTAATTTGCTTCACGACGACGTATTTTTGAAAAGATACTTAAAAAGACGTATATTTATGTTCAGGTCCAGAGGAAGTTGAATTATAATAACTACATACTTATTCTTTCGTGTTTAGCTATCCTTCAGTAAGTGTTGTGAATAAAAGGATGATATGGAAATAAAATAGTGTGATGGCGGTAGCTTGCAGTTAGCGATGATCCAACGACTGGATTCACTGATGTTAATTAGAGACAAAATAGTAATTGTTTGTAAGTCTGCTAAGTCATACAAGTAAATGAAGAACATTGAGCGAGAAAAATCAATATCAATAAATTAGAGCATAAAACAGTGAGTAGAACTAAGCAAGTTTCGAAAAATTACGAAAGTGTTCTTACCACTTTATTTTCTAGATACTTATATATAATTATATTTCGTCGCTTCATTCTTCAGATAGTATTTAATTTAACAGGTAGTCCTTTTAAGGTACCCCGATCAACCGATCAACCCCGGTCCCGGCAAGTCTTCATTCTTTTTTCGTGCGTGGTAACAAGCACACGTCTTATACCAACCAGTAACTTAACAGTTTAATATTAAAGATGTTGCAAACATTGCACCAAAAGTTTGAAAATTAGAACAAAAAATACAGAATAAACGAAAGCAACTCGTTATTTCTTCCGATGAGGTAAGCCATTTTATGTTTTTTCATAAGTGATTGCGGGTATCTATAAACGATAATTTCGCTTTGTTGAAAAGATGCAGAAAACACGCGTTATCTATAATAGATATATCACGTTGTTCGCTTGCATTCCTGGTAGTCTTCTACCTGATATTTATATTATAAACTAAAATTTCGTTATATCGAAAAGATGCAGAAATTCGTGTTATCTATAATAGATATATCACGTTATCCGTATAAATTACTGGTAGTCTTCTACCTGATGTTTCCTATTCCGATTAATGCTGTATAGTGCACGTATTGCTATTTTTGACTTTTTTTTCTATAATGTTTAAAAATTTTAATTCGAATACAGAATAGTCTGAAAGAGATTGAACACGATATCTGTATAACGTAATATTCTATTATTTCTTGTTTTTTTTCAAACCTGAAAGTCGTCGTTAAAATCATTTAAATATAATGATGAACCCAGTGGACGAATCTCTGGCTAGCCATTTTGGTTATCAGAATACCTGAGTCCTCTATGTAGACGCTCCCTAATTTAGAACCTTCGAGAATGAACCGGGCCAGTCGGGAGAATTATTTCCGACATGGATCCAGAGATTCTTACTAACCTCGGGGCTTAAGGGGCTCCAGTTATGAAATAACCGCTATAAATAGGGATGAACTTACTTCTTAAAAAAGGAGATAATAAAGTGTGAAAGAAAAGTCATAATAGTAATAATAATATAAAAATGTACACCGAAGCTATCTAAGTACTCCCCAAACATCGACAGGCAACCGGTCAACCCAGTCGGGAAACTGGATGGGACCTCCTCGTTACCCGTCAAACAGGGGGGTGACGTCAATGGAAAGTGCCAGTGCTTCCACTTCGGCGTCCACATTTGAATTCGGCGTTCAACGCAAAATTCAACCAGTCCGGGACTCGTGCACCGTATCAACCATAATTCAGGTACACGCAGGTCGAATCCATTACTTTTACGATTATTGGCCTAAAATAACAAATAATGAAACGATTATAAATTGGATAAAATTTTGTTTCTCAATTCCATTTCATTGATAAAATTACACCAGTATTACTCCCAAACATATTTTGTTGCATAGTGAAAAACGAAATGTGATAATAGAAGATAAAACGAACTTCCAAGTGAAGTTCTATCGCTATTATATGAGTCGCTTCATTCGAAGATAGTATTTAATTAACAAGGTAGTCCTTTAAAGGTACTAGGTAACTTCGCACAGTTTTAGAGTATGTCATGTGACTTATTCAAAAAACTTTCCGTCTTTACTTGATCAACCCCGGTCCCGGCAAGTCTTCATTTTTTAGAGATCAAAACAAAACTTTTGTATGGGTTCCGGGAGGGACATAATCTTTATATATCTTCGAATGAAGCGACTCATATAATAGCGATAGAACTTCACTTGGAAGTTCGTTTAATCTTCTATTATATTTCGTCGCTTCATTCTTCAGATATTATTTAATTAACAAGGTAGATTTTTAGAGATTAAGTTTTGTTTTCTTTTGTCTTTACAAATTATAATTAATTTAAATACGTTTATTCATTAAATATCTTACTTTAGTACATAATTTAAGAATCCAGTTACCTTTAGGCATTTATTATACACTTGGTGATTGCCAAATTTATTAAATAAACAGAATAATTTAATTTTAATTAATCTCTTTATCAAAAGATATTGGGTGGTTTGTACCTTTATTGAGTACGGACAAGGCAAAGTCCTTTAGTGGGTCTAATATAGGTTTATGGTAAAATTTTGTAAAGGCCTGAGAGTTTTAGGTCCACCCAGCCGTTTCTCGGATAACCTACAATGAGCACGTGCCGCGTGTTGAGTGCGCTGAACACACTCATGTCAACGCCGCTCGTACCTAGTGTCTGCTTTATCCACCGACTTAGCGTCTGACTCGACGCGGCTCTGTGAAGGGCCTTTTATGTTACAAACAAGAACCCCGAGTTCGAAGCTTTAATATTTTCCGTCACAAAAAATATAATCTTTCAGAGTCAATACAGGACATGTCATTATGTTATTTTAAAGATCGGAAAGGATAACATAGGTTGTTTACGATTTGGGGCAGTGGTTTTAATTTAATATTATGATTATGTGTACGGATGCAAAAACTATATTTCCTAATTTAATGTCTGGACCCTATGTCGGTGCATACGGCTAACGATGTAACGGTAACTTTTTGGTATTTTTTTCAAAGGTTAAAGTAATTTCAGGATATCACAGAGAAATTTGATTAAGAACTAATTTGGGTCCCAAGAAAATGTGTACTTCTATTTAGTTGGTTTCATTTTACAGGCTTCTTGTAAAATTTGCCTCATCATTGCCCATATCTTCGCCTAGCGTAGAGACAAGGCTGAACGGTGTGAATTTAATGAACCGAATGAACAACCCTTATTAAATTGCTCATTTAAAAAACAGAACTAATAAAACAGGTTTTTGAACATATCAGTATTACGTAACGTACAAAACTCCCACCATGACCTCAACGTGATGTTGTATTGACAAATAGCCATGGATGCCACAGAAGCGAGCACCAACGTCAAGGTCTCTGGTGGACAGCCACGCCGCGCGAACGCTGCCCAGAGCGTCTCCCGGCACCCAGGGTAAGGCTGGAGTGCTTTGCTTTGGTGCTGTTATGGGAGTTAGTTAAATCTTTTGTTTCAATTAAAATCAATTATTTTTCTTACACATTTTAAGGCAAGGGAAAATGGAGGAAATGGTTAAAATTACGCAGAGGCCCAAATAATCGTAAACGTATCGATTGCGACTGCATACGGTTCAGGATTCCTAGTTACAAATGCGTCACATTTGCAAACAAACATTAAAGCAAAAATCCATTAATTACGTTCCTCGCCAAATGCCCTAGCCAAATGTGTCTAGTTAAAGTATTTAAATGTGGAAATTGAATACCACCCATCCTATTGATGTAACTAATAGCGGTGGTATTTTCAATATGTAATATATAATATTGCACAATTTCTTTCTTCCCCGGCTGAACTTTTGAAGCCTAAGGAAACGGCTAGTAATTCTAGGTGATTGATATGGTACTCTTTTTCACTATGTTTGCAAAAATCATAAAATTTATTGTTTTGGAATACTGCGCCCCAGCCTGTTCTGAATGCATCTGTATATATCTTATAAATTTGTGAAGTAATTGAACAGGAAATGGTATATTTACTTATACTTTTCTACCAGATTAAATATTCAAACAGAAATTCAGGGAGTTTAATTTTTGCCTCATAGTTGTACTTATTTTGTAGCTAGACAGGCTGCGACCAGTACACCTATATGTTTGGCAAAATCTCGCATCGAACATATTTGAAGTTTCATAAATTTATTTATTATTATAACGCTTATCGTCAGGTACTGTTCGATGTTAAACATAAAGCCTAAAAATGTTACCGACTTTGTCGGTACTAGTCGATTTTGTCCAAATTTACAACAAGTGACTCATAACATCGCGTATATTTTTTGTAAATACCCCCGGAGCAACGGATAATCCATACGGTATGGCCGTAAACTCGTACGTGATTGGCTCAAACATATCGTTTTCTTGAAATTCAAAACGTAGGTATTTTTTGTAATTAACAATATAGGTACGAGTAGATATGATCTTTCTTATCTATGTTAGCTAAGAAACCACTATGGGGAATTAATTTAGAAGCTTTTTATAAGATTCCATTTTAAAGTGTACTTTTTCTACAAAATTGTATAATACTATTTATTATTTTTGTTTTTTTTTTGTACCAACCATTTTTCGCCGTTGAGTTTCGGCGCTAAAAATATTTATTTATTATATTTGTTGGATATAAACTGGTCATTTGAGGTATAACGAGGTTTTATAGCCTCTAAGTATAACAATTTATTTATTGCTATTATCCTATTTCGGTTTTCACTATGCGACAAAATATGTTTGGGAGTAAATACTAGTGTAATTTTATCATGAAATGGAATTAAAATTATCATCATTATTATTTATTTATTTTAAAATCGTTTCATTATTTGTTACTTTAGGCCAATAACCATTATAGAATTCGACCTGCGTGTACCTGCATCATGGTTGATTCTGTGCACGAGTCCCGGACTGGTTGAATTTTGCGTTGAACGCCGAATTCAAATGTGGACGCCGAAGTGGAGGGACTGGCACTTTCCATTGACGTCACCCCCCTGTTTGACGGGTAACGAGGATCGGTCTCATCCAGTTTCCCGACTGGGTTGACCGGTTGCTTGTCGATGTTTGGGAAGTACTTAGATAGCTTCGGTGTACATTTTTATATTATTATTACTATTATGACTTTTTTCAACACTTTATTATCTCCTTTTTCAAGAAGTAAGTTCATCCCCCTATTTATAGCGGTTATTTCATAACTGGAGCCCTTTAAGCCTCGAGGTTAGAAAGAATCTCTGGATCCATGTCAGAAATAATTCTCCCGACTGGCTCGGTTCATTCTCGGAGATCGACAGTTCCAGATTAGGGAGCGTCTACATAGAGGACTCAGGTATTGCGGTAACCGAAATGGCTAGCCAGAAATTTATCAACTGGATTCATCATTATATTTAAATAATTTTAATGACGACTTTCAGATTTCAAAAAAAAAATGGAAATAGAATATTACGTAATACAGATATCGTGTTAAATCTCTTTCAGACTACACGCATTTTCTGTATTCTTTATACCTTATGAAAAAACATAAAATGGCTTACCTCATCGGAAGAAATAATGAGTCGCTTTCGTTTATCTTTTTGTTCTAATTTTCAAACTTTTAGTACACTTTTAGTACAACTTTTATAACAGATTTAATATTAAACTATTAAGTTACTGATTGGTATAGGACGTGTGCTTGTTACCACGCACGAAAAAATAATGAAGACTTGTCGGGACCGGGGTTGATCAAGTAAACAGACGGAAGTTTTTTGAATAAGTCAAATGACATACTCTAAAACTGTGCGAAGTTACCTAGTACCTTTAAAGGACTACCATGTTAATTAAATACTATCTGAAGAATGAAGCGACGAAATATAATAATAAATAAATTTATGAAACTTCAAATATGCTCGATATGAGATTTTGACAAACACCTAGTACTGGTCGTAGCCTGTCTAGTTACAAAATAAGTACAACTATGAGGCAAAAATCAAACTCCCTAAATTACTGTTAGAAGATTTAATCTGGTAGAAAAGTATAAGTAAATATACCATTTCCTGTTCAATTATTTATAAGATATATACAGATGCATTCAGAACAGGCTGGGGCCTAGTATTCCAAAACAATAAATTTTATTGTGAAAAAGAATACCATATCAATTACCTAGAATTACTAGCCGTTTCCTTAGGCTTCAAAAGTTCAGCCGGGGAAGAAAGAAATTGTGCAATATTATTACGAACTGATAATACCATCGCTATTAGTTACGTCAATAGGATGGGTAGTATTCAATATCCACATTTAAATACCCTAACTAGACACATTTGGCTATGGCATTTGGCGAGGAACGTAATTTATGGATTTTTGCTTTAATGTTTGTTTGCAAATGTGACGCATTTGTAACTAGGTATCCTGAACCGTATGCAGTCGCAGTCGATGCGTTTACGATTAATTGGGCCTCTACTTTTTTTACCATTTCCTCCATTTTCCCTTGTCTTAAAATGTGTAAGAAAAATAATTGATTTGAATTGAAACAAAAGATTTAATTAACTCCCATAACAGCACCAAAGCAAAGCAGTCCAGCCTTACCCTGGGTGACGCGAGACGGTCCGGGCGGCTTTCGCGCGGCACGGCTGTCCGCCAGACCCTGACGTTGAAGCTCGCTTCTCTGGCATCCACGTTGAGGTCATGGTGGGAGTTTTGTACGTTACGTAATACTGATATGTTCAAAAACCTGTTTTATTAGTTCTTTGTTTTTTAAATGAGCAATTTAATAAGGGTTGTTCATTGGTTGATTAAATTCACACTATTCAACCTTGTCTCTTTTGTTAGTCGAAGATATGGGCAATGATGAGGCAAATTTTAAAAGAAGCCTATAAAATTAAACCATCTAAATCGAAGTATACATTTTCTTGGGATCCAAATTTAGTCCCTTATCAGCTTTCTCTATGATATTATTATTACGTCTTTACCTATGAAATTGCCGTTTTTCACGAAATAAATGAAGCGTAATTTTTTTATATATTTTTTATTTCTATTAATCAAAATAATCACCCATGCAATCAATGCATCTTTGCCAACGCATTGGTAGCTTATTGATGCCTTTCTTGAAGAAATCAGCTGGACGGGAGGCAACAAATTCTTCAAAGGCATTTTGTACTGCCTCTCGGGTATTGAATTTTTTTTCCGCCAAGAAGTTATCCAAACTCTGGAAAAAGTAGAAGTCTGTAGGCGCAAGGTCTGGTGAGTACGGCGGATGACGGAGAACTTCCAACCCCAACTCTTGTAGCTTGGAGACCGTCTGCTGTGCAGTATGAGGTCGCGCGTTGTCGTGCAGGAGCAGTGGAGCCGAACGATTGACCAAAGCTGGTTGGAGACGTGCGAGCTTCTCCATCATTGTGTTCAGTTCTTCACAGTACACATCTGCAGTAATGCTTGTCCCGTTTGGCAAGAAGCTGTGATGAATTACACCCGCGTTAGATCACCAAACAGTGACCATCACTTTTCTAGGGGTAAGTTTTCGTTTAGGGCATTGTTTGGGTGCTGAACCAGGGTCCAACCAACTTACTGAGCGCTTACGATTGTCAAACAGGATCCATTTCTCGTCACAAGTAACAATACGGTTCAGAATTCCTTCATTTGTATGCCTGCTGAGCAGTGCAAGGCACGTCTCCACGCGTACTTCGCGCTGGCGGTCATTGAGTTCGTGGGGTACCCATTTGTCAAGCGTTTTTACCTTGCCAATTTGACGCAAATGGACCAATATTGTTTTGATGCTAACGTCGAAAGCTGCTGCTAATTCAGCCATGGACTGAGTTTCATCAGCTTCCACAATTGCCTTTAATTCGTCATTGTCGACCAAAGTTTTCGGACGACCACGGGGTTCATTTTTCAGGTCAAAATTTCCAGAACGGAAGCGGGTAAACCAATAACGGGTGGTGCGTTCGTTTGTAGTGTTCGCTCCGTAAACGTCGTTGATGTTGCGTGCCGCTTGTGCCGCTTTGCTGCCACGACGGTACTCATACTCCATAATTACTCGAATTTTTAACTTATCCATGATGACGAAAAATGTTCGAATGCGTTGAAAACAAAACACTAACTATTAAACAAATGACGATTTTAGAAAAAGAATTCCATGTTTGTCAAATAAAATTAATTTGAAATTAGAATTATCAGTCAAAAAAAAATATTTTCATTTGAAATGGCCAGTACGCCAAAACGGCAGTTTCATAGGTAAAGACCTATTATATTACTTTAACTTTAGAAAAAAATTACCAAAAAGTTACTGTTACATCGTTAGCCGTATGCTCCGGACATAGGGTCCAGACATTAAATTTGAAAATATAGTTTTTACATCCGTACACATAATCATAATAAACGTCATTAAAACCACAGCCCCAAATCGTAAACAACTTATGTTATCCTTACCAATCTTTAAAAATAACATAATGATATGTCCTGCATCGACTCTAAAAGATTATATTTTTTGTGACGAAAGATATTAAAGCTTCGACTCGGAGTTCTTGTTTGTAACATGAAAAGCCCCTCACAGAGCCGCGTCGAGTCAGACGCTAAGTCGGTGGTTAAAGCAGACGCTAAGTATGAGCGGCGTTGACATGAGCGTGTTCAGCACACACAGCACGCGGCACGTGCTCATTGTAGGTTATCCGAGAAACGGCTGGGCGTTGACAAGAGTGTGTTTAGCGCACACAGCACGCGGCACGTGCTCATTGTAGGTTATCCGAGAAACGGCTGGGTGGACCTAAAACCCTCAGGCATTTACAAAATTTTACCATAAACCTATATCAAACCCACTAAACTTCTTTGCCTTGTCTGTACTCAATAAAACTACAAACCACTTAATACCTTCCGATAAAGAGGTTAATTAAAATTAAATTATTCTGTTTATTGATTTAATTAATTTGGCAATCACCAAGTGTATAATAAAAGTGTATAATAAATGCCTAAAGGTTACTGGATTCTTAAATTACGTACTAAAGTAAAAAATTTAATGAATAAACGTATTTAAATAAATTATAATTTGTAAAGACAAAAGAAAACAAAACTTATTATTTAAAAATGTACTTGTTCAATTAAATACTATCTGAAGAATGAAGCGAAGAAATATAATAGATGATTAAACGAACTTCCAAGTGAAGTTCTATCGCTATTATATGAGTCGCTTCATTCGAAGATATATAAAGGACCCGTCCCTCCCGGAACCCTTACAAATGTTTTTCTTTTGATCTCTTAAAAAATGAAGACTTGCCGGGACCGGGGTTGATCAAGTAAACAGACGGAAGTTTTTTGAATAAGCCAAATGACCTACTCTAAAATTTTGCGAAGTTACCCAGTACCTTAAAAGGACTACCTGTTAAATTAAATACTATCTTTGAATGAAGCGACTCATATAATAGCGATAGAACTTCATTTGGAAGTTCGTTTTATCATCTATTGTGTAGCGTTGAATATAATTGTATAGCTAGTTGGAGCAGTTTTTAAGCGCTGTTCTAAGCGCTCGGACAACATCAAAACCGGGATTTGATTGGCTCGCCCTGACGCAAAATAGTGTGTTGGTATCAAATCATTAGGCATACGATTCCTGTAATTTATTTACTACAGTAAGTTTACCGAGAGATACCACGATACTGGACGCCACATCGAACACGTTATGCTGTTATATCTCCTTTTTACCACCTAAACAATTTGTACCATTGGTTATCTAAATATACTTCTTATCAAGTGAAGAAAGCCTTCCGTCCAAAATTTGTCTCCCCTTCTCAACGATGCTTCACCAAAGCGATCAGAAAATACAAAGTATAGAGACACGTAATCCTGTACAATCGACATTATCGCGGAGGCAGTTAGCGAACTACTCTGTTCGATGATTCATCACGGTTGCGAAACTGCGGCAGGAAAGTGCATTACAATTGTATCGCAACCGAGCAAAACGTTGCGCTAAGTTGAAGGATACACTACTGCAAATGTTGGCAGCACTATTTCAGAGCAATTTCGTTTCATCAAATCTTAACTATACTTTATATAGTTATATCTATCTATACTAGTATATAGTACACGTCGATTTAGAAGCCATTAGGTATTCAGTAGAGAAACGAGCGCTTGTTTTGTTATCTGTTTTAGGTGTATCGTTGGTACAAAATAAAGAGTAATTAGACGATTGTTTAATATTTGTGAGTTTTTATGTTAGGTAGTTGATACAGTATAGCAGGAGTATTTAGGACGAACACGAATTATTAATAATGTAGAGGCAAGTATTCTAAAACTACATAACTCAGACGTACGTTTGCTGATTAAAATTTAGTATTATTAATTAATAAATCAGATGTATGTTTGCTGATTTAAATTTAATATAATTAATTTATGTTATCAGGTTTATTAATTTTTTATTTCAATAACAATACAGGGAGAGTTTTAAGTCATTTCATGTTTATTATCAGAAATAAAGTATTATCATCAATAAATATGCGATCACAAAGTTTAGTCGAGATAACTTAAAAAGACGAAATCGCGCGGAACACTAGGTGCCGCCGACGTCATCATCCAAAGAGTATCATAAACAACTTAATATTAGAAATTCATGCAGAAATGCGGACTATTGCTAATATTTACAACTTTATGAAACAAAGGTACTGTACAAGGAAACTGTACACTCTTATATCGAAAGCTCACTAAATCTTCGACGGCCATTTCACTTCGCTCGCTCGCGACAAAATGGCGGAATGACGTGTCCAAGATGGCCGCCGCGAGCGCGCAAACCGTCGAATAATAAATAGTTTGTAAAATAAACCTTTCACTAAAATATACACGACTTCAATCTATGGAGATGGTCTGCAGGCTGGTCACAGGTGACAGCGGGTGCGCTGCAATGAGCAGCAGCGGCGTGGGCGGCAACAGGGCACGGCGTGGGCCTCCCGCACGCCGCAGCACCGCCCCGCCCGGTGCAGCCGCGCGCTCACCCGCCGCCGCCAGCGCTGGCCCCGCACGCCGTAGCACCGCACCACCACGCACCACGCACGCCGCGCCCTCATCGTCCGAGCACAGGTCGATCACCTCCTCCCTCAGCGGGTCCTCTTCCGCCGGCGCTGGGACCGGCGCTAGCATCGGCGCAGGCACGAGCAGTGGGGCGGTTACGGGTGACGGCGCGGGCGACGCGGGAGCCGGCGAAATGTGCCAGCGGCGGCGCGTCAGCTCACGCGCAGGCAGGCGCTCTACGCGCACGGACACAGGCCGGCAGCGCAGCAGCAGTAGCTGCGCCGCGAGGCTGAGCACGCGCTTGCCACGCTGGTCGGGGAAGGTATGGCGCCGCACCCAGTAGTCAATGGGGCGGCGGTAGCGCGCGGGAAAGTGCGGGCCGCGCGCGCGCGCCGCCAGCAACTTCGTGAGCGGCACAGACGTGCAGCAGTAGCGCTCCGCGCGCTCGCGCGAATGGCTGAGGTCGCGCTGCGCGCTAGGCTTGGCGCTTTTCATATAGGCGAGCGACGAGAAGGGGTAGGGCAGGCCGCGGTCCAGCGCCGACGAGCCGCGGCCGTTGCGCACCTTGGAATCGGCGTCCTTGGGTGGAGGCGCTGCGGCGTGCGGCGCGCCCCGTGGCTGCAGGCGCAGCGCGGCCAGAAACTCGGACAGTCCACCGGCGCCGGCGCAAGCGGGCGGCGGCGTTGCGTTGCACAGGCGCTCGTGTGCACGGAGCGTGGCTACGTTGTCAAAGTGGCTGTCGCAGTAGTCACAAAGGTAGATAGCGGGAGCGCGCGGCGCCGGTCCCGGCCCTGCCAACCGGTCATAGTGCATGTTCTCGTTGCGGAAGGTGACGAGCAGGCGGCCGCTGGGCCGGTAGTACAGCGAGGTGGTGTGGTCGTTGTTGTCCACATAGCGGAGGCGTGCGCGCGGGTAGCGAGCCAACTGCGCAGAGAACACCAACAGGAAGGCACTCTTGTGGAAGTCGTAGCAGCGCTTGACGAGCGCCTTGAGCCGCGCACTCCAATCGGCCGGCGCGGCGCGCGGCCGCACGAAGGGGTGCGAGAAGGGCACATTGTCGGGCCACCACGGCGGACGGCTGATGTGCCGCGCCGTATCGTGGCCCCACGAGCACGTCACCATGAACGTGATGAAGCGCTCCAGCTCGCTCGCGGAGATATTCGACAACGACGTTGGGTTGCCGTTTGCGAACAACAACGGCAGGTTCGCGATCATATTGTCGGCCTCCGCTTACCGTCATCGCAGTCGAGGCTCCGGCGCTTGCAATATCGCTCGATCTAGGATCACCATAACGGTTAATTCGCCGTAGTCCATTGCAACATCGGTGTAGGCGAGCATTTGTGACGGGCTCGATTCATCCGTGGCTCGATTGTACACTATAAACTAGGGTCGATATACAAATTTATCATCACAAATCACCAGAAACTAAAAGGAACCAAGCGTTCGTTATAAAAAAAACAGAGAGAGACGTGAGATGAACTCCGTCCGTCCACTTTGTGCAAACTTCAACTAACTTCGGACTGTAAATGTGATTGATTCAATCATTAAGAGACGTGCCTCTAGATTATTGATTGATATTTTGTTTTGATAGTTATGGAAAATAAAGTAGTTCTTGATTTTAACGAATTCTTTTACCATATACAGATCAATAATTAATGAGGGCATCATCAAGTTTACAAGCGACATATGCGATATAAGCGAATATGAGTTGCATAAATTTGTATCGATTGAATTCCTGTTGCTGTGCAACTCGCTATAACTTCACGTCATAATTTTTATTACGATTAATATTTGCAAATTTAACAGATAAATTATAAGACTTTCTTACGCGTACTATTTAAAATGACTCAATTACATTCCCAACATTTATGTACCTTCCGATTGAGAATTTTTTCCTATTTTTTAGGCAAAGATTATTTTTGTAGCTTAACCTGACAGATTGCGAGACGCGCCCCTTAAAAAATCTATAACATTATTTTAGCAAGAAAAGGGTTAATTGTTGTCTGTTAAAAATATGTTCATTATTAAAATAGTAAATGCAGTATCTAAATTTGTAGAAATAATATCTGAACTAGTTTAACGTTTATTTTTGGTGATTGAAGGGGTTATAGATATAGGTTTATGTTTTTATTCATTATCTTTCTGCACAATTACAGTCCGACTTGTCAGTTCCGTAGGTAAAGGGTGGCGCTGAGTTTTAGGCGTAAATGAAGTTTGACATTAGTCACGTAGCAAGCAAATGCTTTAGTTCTACCTTTTACAACAGACCACATAAGTTGGTGCTAATACGTGTATAAACGCTGCTAATAATTGTTTTTTTTACATTAATAGTATCGAAATAGCGTGTTTCGATGTAAGACATAATAAAAACACAATTCATAATTAAATTGCAAACATTCAATCGCCCTTATTTGGACTTCTAATTGTCAATTGAATTGAATTCGAATCTTCGATCCGATGTATCGTTTTCTTTATAGTTTTCAATTTAAATTTTTTTAAGTTCTGTATATTTTAATTTGATTCCATATCCTTGATATTTTTTTATCATAATAGGGATAGTATTTTCTACAACCGTACTTACAACACCCATTACATATAATTATTTTAAAATTTTCATTTATTACTTATTATTTATTCATTTTATTTGAGAAATTTGTCACTTTTGGTCTCCACACCGCCAGTTAATATAAAATGTATCTAATTTGTATGTTAGTTATACCTATTCCTATGGGATCGACGTGCGTGTGGACAGAGAGGACTTTTTTGTAAATTTACGTAAGCAGTTGAAATTAAGGTAGGATGTAGTGCAGAATTGTGGAAATTTAATGAACTAGAAAAAACATGTGGAACTTAAATAAATCTCCCTTATTTTATAATTAATAGAAATGACTAGAACCGTGAATGTAACTTTTATTTTTTATTGTAGATTGATTGACATTAGTAATGTTGACTTGAGAACCATGACTGTATGTTTATTTTTATAATATTTTTTTTATGTTTAGACTGACATGTAAACTGAAAATAAAATTTTAGTGAGAGTTGGTAACCTACATGTAAACCAATAATATTTGCACGCCTATATCTGGCAGTTTGTGAATTGGGAATACTATTATCTACAACATCTTATTGTACACACATTCTTGCAAATAAATGATTATTATTATTATTATTATTAAATTGACACTTATGATCAATTACATGATCCTTCACACGGGATGCTTGCAAAGAATATATTTCGCATAGCTCAGCTTTTAATCAATAAAAGCTTTAAAAATTCCCGAAAAATTGTGCAATATCTCAATAATTTCGAAAGACTGCGTTAAAAGTTATAACCGTATGTCTTGATCCCTCAAAACTCACATTTGAGGATTGAGAAATCTTGGAAATCACGCCATTAGACTTAAAAAGTACGTAATTTTGCTTTTGTGTGAACTTATATGTGAATTTGTGAACCAACTATTGTAGCAAAGGAACTGGTTTAAGAGAAAAGAAGAGGTCATGAAAATTTTAACAATTATTTGCGTAATTCAATCTCGAAGACGAATTAACTTCATCTATAAAATTGTTGTAATATTTCCGCTGGCATTTGAGATATTTTTATATCTGTGATTGTTGAGAGATAGCATTAGTGAAAACTGTGTAGGGTGACCATTAATAATTAAAAGTTCAAATTTATTTGTTGTAAGTACCTACATAATTTGTTTAAATTTACAATTTACAAATAAAATGTTTTCTATATAACGTTTTAATCTTTTGTTCACTAAACATGAAATGATTACCATTAACAATAGTAAACAAGCATAACAATTTTGTAAAAAATATTAATGTTCTCGTTGTTTGCACAAAGACAGTTTTACAACGTTATCGCCTTCTTTTACTCGCCACTTTATTTTAATTTGTATGTTTGTATATGTGTTGTGCATGTATTACCACAGTTTATAGAGTAAGTCACATTTGTCTACGTTCTACGAGATCGAGTTACGTAAATAATGGGCAAAACCCCTCATTGTAATTTTTGCAAAAAGAAAACTCTGTTTTCCTTGTAAACCAGGTAGCTTTTGCTACAATTTTTGGCGCACAAATTCGTATAGAAGTTAATTTATAATATACAAGAGCAAAATTAAGTACTTTTAAGTGCAATAGCGTGATTTCCAAGATTTCTAACGCCTCAAATTTGAGAATTAATTGATGAAGACATGCGGTTATAACTTTTGATGCAGTCATCTAAATATATTGAGATACTTGCACAATTTGTTGAGATAAAATGCTAAAGCTTGTATTGATTAATAGCTGAGGTATGCGTTATGTTAATTCATCATAAGTGTTTTTATTTAAGTTTCAGGTTTTTTTTTCTAGTGTGTTCAACTTTCACAATTCTCCCCTAAATCCTACCTTGATTTCAAAACGACCCGTCCATAGGCACGTTTGTGATTGAACATTGATAGTGTTGTTATTGGTTGAATGTTGTTTCGTTTTCTCTTTCTTTGTGAACGCTTCTGCAAAATTAGCAAGATAATTTTATACCTATTACTATAAATCTGGATCGGACACCAATTTGAAATAAACATTCTAAGGCGCTTTTGATCAATAATCAATATAATAATTCGTTGTAGTGATGATACACTAAAAATGAAATAATTTGTTAACAGGATGGCAAGTTCCTTCTCATATTGGCTGTATTTATATCAAAACCACAAATAATTTAAATCAGCAATATTTACAGAATGGTCCACTGCCTGGTTCACCATCAAGAAGTCATCAAGAAATTACAGATTACCAGTAAGTTCCTTCCTCTACTAAATTTTTACTTTAGTATTAAGATTTGGATAATAAGTATATTAATTTATTTTATCACTATAGGTGATCATGTAGAACCCTGATCAAAATAACTAGCACACCCTTTGCTGTACATTGAGATCGTATACTCCAACCCAATGAGCTAAACCCTCTGATCCAGTGCCATTCAGATGAAGAAATTCACAATAAATGATTAAGTTTGCACATTAGTTTAAACATTTGATAATACATCTAGCAAGCATTACATTCTGTAAACTTACTTATTGCATTATCATTTAGCTTCTGAATTTCTCAAGCAGCTTATCATAACAAATTTTCTGTGGTAGTCTTATTAAATTGAAGCACTTGATCTTGGGTTTAATACTCAAAATTATGTAATTGATTTTATGAATGTATGTAATGTAACCCCAAGTATCTCATTAACTTTTGATTCATCATTAAATTAAAAGTCTTATAATAAAACTAGTGAATTACTGAAACACTAAGGTTGTTTAAGTAATTCACTAGCTTTTTAACAACTCTTGGTTTATTTTTGTATTGCAGTGTATTTTATGTTTTGCAAACCTGTACTTGATGTGCTCACCAACTGCAGGTTTGCAAAACCATATAATCTTTGAAAAACCTATAATTATTTTACAGTTGCTTTTGTGTAATTTTAAGTTATTGGTAATCAAGTTTTTTTAAAAGTTATTAATTTTGTGCCTGCTGTAACTACTCAAGACGTAATACAGAATGAGTGACTTATTTGAACCATTTAGAGATAGGCTTCTGAGTAATTTGGCTCTCATTAAAGATTGTCTTACACAGCAAGATCCCTAGGAAGGAAGCTGCATAAGATAAAATGTGTGGGATGAAGTAATGTTAGTATGTATAATGAGGTTATGTATATCTGCTAGCTAGGGCTAATGGCGACAGATAAGTTGGTTGGGCTGTACCATATTTAAAAATATTTATATATATAAATATTTTCATTCATAACAGTCAATTCGTTGACTACAACCGCTGCTTCTATTGAGCAGTCACTTTATACTTTTGACCCGTTGGAATGTAATATTCCAAAACATAGTATTAGAAATAATTTAAACATAAGTTAGTGACAATAGATAATACATCTAGCACCAGTATTCTAAGTAGTAATTTAAGCAATAAAAATGTAAAAAATAATTTTCTGAACATAGTCCATCAAAATATGCAGGGCATTGATGGTAAGGAATTACAGATCGAACTATTCATAAACTGTGAAAATATTCATATACTATGTATCACAGAGCACTGGCTCACACAGTGTCAAATTATGTCTTCTTATAAGAATCATGTAATTGCTAGTTCATTCAACAGAGAACAAACAACTTGCGGCGGCTCAATGATCATCACTCATAAGAGCCTAACATTTAAAGAACGCACTGATATTGTAAGTCTGTCTGTTGAGCGATCAGTTGAAATAGCCTGTATTGAGATAGGGAATATTGTTATAATAAGTGTATACAGACCCCCATCCTCACCATTTGAAGTATTTGAGAGCACTATGGATGAGGTATTACATAGAGTAAATAACAAAAACAAAGAAATAATTATTTGTGGCGATTTTAATATTGATTTATTAGTAGAGACATCACTAAGTAAACGATTCTTGAATCTTTTTAATTGTTACAACCTAAAAAATCTCTTCTTAGAGCCTACGCGAATCACAGCGACCTCAGCCACATGTCTTGATAACATTTTTACAAATTTAATGCCATGTACAAAGTCAGTAATTAATAAACTACAATCAGATCATAGTGGGCAGTTGGCTACTTTTGATATTGGGCTAAAAAAGACTTTAAAAAGAGAAATTACCTTTATACCCATGAATGAGAGACGGCTTGAAACATTTAGGAAAAATGTATTTGAAAAAACATTTAAATTAGATTACTGTGCAGATCCTATTACTCAATATAACTCTATTCATAATATAATTAGAAATGAATATGACTCTGTTTTTAAAAAAAAGAAAATATGTATAAATAATAATTTATTTAGGTTTAGTGACTGGGCAACAGTGGAAATATGCAGAAGTAGAAATAGATTATATGAATTGTACAGTGAAAGAACTTATAATCATAATAAGACATTTTATGAATATGTTAAAAAGTATTCAAAATTATTTAAACGAGTTTGCAGTGTAGCTAAATCTAATTACATTAATAATAAAATTAAATATAGTACTAACATTTCAAAAACTGCATGGAATATAATTAATCAGGAAACTGGGAAAGCAAAAGAACCACACACCAAATATAATTTAAAAATTAATGATAATGTGTTGTCAACTGACAAAGAAGTTGCTGAAGCATTTGAAAATTTTTTTACTGCCATCCCTGTGTCAACTACTTCGAGTATTAATTCATGTTCCACTCTTGCACAGTCACTGCTAACGGAAAATGTAAATTCATGCAATATTGATTTTATTTTTAAACATGTTACTGTTCCACAAGTTTTAAATGCATTTAAAAGCATTAAAGTAAAAAATACTGCCGATTTAGATGGGATTTCTGTTAAAATTATTGAATCTGTCATTGATGGTATAGCCCCGTACTTAGCCAGTATATTTAATGACTGTGTTGATAATGGTGTTTTTCCTGATTTAATGAAATTGAGTAAGGTCATTCCAATATTCAAAGCAGGTAGTATGTCTGACCCTAATAATTTTAGACCTATATCTATACTACCAACGCTCAGTAAGATTTTTGAAAAATTAATTTTAAATCAATTACTTTCTCATTTTTACGGTAATAGTCTAATGAATTTTAAGCAGTTTGGTTTCACGCGGGGTCGCTCAACAACCGATGCCGGTGTTGAGCTCATAAAACACGTATTCAGCGCCTGGGAGGAGTCGTGTGATGCTATTGGTGTCTTTTGTGACTTGTCCAAGGCGTTCGACTGTGTGGATCATACTACTCTACTCATGAAACTGCACCATTACGGCATTAAAAACCGAGCGCTTGCCTTGATTAAATCATATATTTCTAATAGAAAACAGAAAGTTGCAATAAATGGAGAAAAATCATCAGGATCGGCAGTGACAATGGGTGTGCCCCAGGGCTCAGTTCTTGGTCCTTTCCTATTTTTAGTTTATATTAATGATCTGCCATCGGTCGTTAAGAATCAATGCGAGGTCATATTGTTTGCTGACGATACTTCCTTCTTGTTTAAAATCAAAAGACAAGAAATTGACTATCGAGCGGTGAACAAATGCATCTCTAACACAGAGCAGTGGTTCTCAGCTAATAATTTGCTCCTCAATGAAAAATAAACGAAATGTGTTAAATTTACATTGCCAAATGTCAAACAGGTAAACACAAACATTGTAGTTAAGAGCCAGGAACTGACTCCTGTAAACTCAACTGTATTTCTGGGCATAACCTTAGACGCCAAACTGCAGTGGGGACCGCATGTTGATGGTTTAGCGAAAAGGCTTGGCTCTGCCGCATATGCTGTTAAAAAAATTAGACAAATTTCAAATGAAACAACTGCTCGATTAGTCTATTTTGGTTACTTCCACAGCATCATGACATATGGTATTCTGCTGTGGGGGAGTGCTGCCGACATCGATGCTATATTTATTCTGCAGAAAAGGGCTGTTCGCGCAATCTATCAGCTCGGTCCAAGGGTGTCACTTAGAAGTAAATTTAAGGAAATAAATATTCTTACCTTCCATTCACAATATATTTTAGAAAATTTAATGTATGTTAAAAAGAACATAACCTTGTTCAAAAGAAAAAAAGATCTGCACAATGTTAACACAAGAGGAAGAAATATGCTGGCAGCTCATAATAGCAGGCTTCATAAAGTCACTAACTCATTCATGGGTCAATGTATACGCTTTTATAATAAGGTTCCTGAGGATATCCAAGGTCTTCCTACTGACAAATTCAAAGAAACTATAAAGCAGAAGTTGTGTGCTAGAGCATATTATAAACTATCCGATTATTTGGATGATAAAAGCCCTTGGGTATAATCCCCTCATTAACAGGATTGTACTAGTATTTGTAACAAAGCATGTGTAATGTGTCTGTTTGTGCGATGAGTTCTTCGTCCCGATGAATATCTAGAGCGTCATTGTCACTAAAGTACGTCTTCTTATGGTAGCGTCGGGTGACGGGTCGTTCACTTCCCTCTAATATGGTTGAGGAGGGCGATGGCTGGATCCCGCGTTAACTCGTGAACGGGTGCCGTTTGAGGGTGTTCGTCGTTTGGATACTTGGGGGGAGGGAGACTTGCCGAACTAACAGATGCAGAAAAGAATAATTTTGTATAGACATAAAGAGACTCTGTAAATTTATTTTGAAAAAAAAAATATACCCGTGAAGTTTCTTGCCAGTTCTTCTTCACGAAGGTTTTTTTTCGAACTGGTGGTAGAATCATGTTTTATTTGACGTCAATAAGAACAAGTAATTGTCAATGTTGAGAAATAAATATTTTAATTTGAATTTGAATTTGAATGTTTACTTTTACTCTCAGTTTTAATTCTTATATACACTTTACGGCCGAGTAGCATAGTGGTTAGTAGCCCTGCCTCATACACCGGAGGTCCCAAGTTCGAGTCCTGGCCGGAACATTCATTGGTGTGATGAACACACATGTTTGTTCTCCAAGAAGGGCTAAATATTTTAAACCTAATACAACCCTACCAACTTATATGGGCAGTCGCATGGTTCATTTCATTCTACATGTTCCGTTCACATTTTTGTCTATAAAAAGATAATTAGAGGTGCTGCACCTACCTGCAAATCGCCAATGTAAAGTGTTAATTGAAATGAGCTTTATTTTCGAAGGTTGGAGCTGCCAGCATGGAGCTACAGCAATTTGAAAGCAGCTGCGGAACAGTTATGTCTCGCTCGACCGCACAGCCTCTCTTGGGCTATACTACTAAATGTATTGCCCCCACCAGACACCAATATTGTTAAGAGGTATTATTCAAAACTTTTGTACTATTATCATTTATTATGTTTGAATAAAACACTGATAATAGATAAACAAATGTATTGAGCTTAGGAGCAGATACAGAAGTAAATTATGTAACTTGAGGTACCCTCACTTCAATATTATTATGTGTCTATAATAATCACCAAGTGCTGACACCTACCCACATCAATCAATATTACAAATAGAACATACCTTTTCCCCAAGTATGAAACTAAATCAACAAATATTTTGAACATAACTAAACATATTATAAATATAATCTGTTATCTTACACTAACAATATTAACCATTTTACACAAAATAATCTAACATATGAAATTAAAGTTGTCTGGTCTCGCATACGGTACACTACTATGTACATTTAACTTATTCTGAACTCTACCACCGGAGTAGCCAGGTTCGGGACCTACAGGTATTCCTAACATGTCAGCCCATTGGTCGGAACTTGGTATCTCAATGATTTCTTGTTCGTCGTGGCATGAGGAGATGTTTTCCATGAGCTCAGAGGGTCCATGTTCGTTGCTTGTTTCCTGCATCTCTCCATCTACCACTTTTTCTTCTAAATTTTCTTGCTCTGCCTGTATACTACGCTGTTGAACCAACTGCTCTATATGCCTGCTGACGACTGTACCGTCTCCTGTAGCTATACGGTAACTAGCCGGGCCTTCTCTAGTGACTGCTGTACGGGGCAGCCATCGCGGCCTACCACCGAAGATTCTGTACATGACCCGTTGACCACATCTGTCTGACGTTTTCTTTTTTCAGTATTTCTGATGAGTTGTTGTTCTTTTTTCTGATTCTGAAAGTTATCAGGGTGGATGGTGTCCAGTAAAGTTCGAAGTCGTCTGTTCATTAATAGCTCCGCAGGACTCTTATTAGTTGACGAGCACGGAGCTGTATGTAGCCAACGTCCCAGCAGATGCCATACATTTTGCGTAGCTTGTCTTTAATGGTCTGAGCTAAACCATTAGTCGAAGGGTGATAAGGTGCAGTGGTTATGTGTCGAATTTTGTTAGCTTCCAAAAATTGATTCATCACCAATGAAACAAACGGTGTTCCATTATCAGAAATGATCATTTCGCATAGACCATGGGTAGCAAATATCATTCTTAGAAGGCGAATAACGTCATATTGTTTACAGAAGAGTTCATATTGTTTACAATAAATACCTCAGGCCATCTAGAGTAGGCATCAACAATGATAAGAAACGTTTTACCTTGAAAGGGTCCAGCAAAATCGATATGAACTTGCGACCACGGTTTGGTCGCTGTGTCGATTTTCTAGGCATTTAGTACAGTTTTGTACTAAAACTGTGATATCGTCACTGAGCTGCGGCCACCAGACGTAGCTCCTGGCGAGCGCCTTCGTCTGCACTATCCCAGCGTGCGTGGTGTGCATGCAGCGCAACACCTCAGCGCGCAATTTGGGCGGCACCACCACGCGGGTACCTAGCAGCACGCAGTCCGCGTGTGTGGACAGCTGATCGCGGTGCAGCCAGTAGGGCCGCAGCTGCTCGTCCGCCAACCAGTTAGGATGTAGTGCATAACTTTTGAGAGAACCGGGTCCTGCTTCGTTTGTGCTACGATTTGTTTCACGTCCACTGAGAAGTCCGCTGGGGTTTCAGCCATGTGTAAAATATCATACAGCTGAGGCTCCGGCTCTTCAGGAACCTGTTGCGGCAACCGACTCAACCCGTCCGCGTGACCTATTTGTCGCCCTGGCTTGTAGACAATACTGTAGCTTTGGGAAGTCAGAACTAATGCAATTCTTGTAAGACGAGTGACAAAACTGTAGTTATTGGCTTTTTCGGATCGAATATGCCCAGCAAGGGTCTGTGGTCTGTTACAATAGTAAAAATGTTTCCCATTAAATAGTTATGAAATTTGGTCAAACCCAACATGATGGCCGTCGCCTCCTTGTCCAACTGTGAATATCGTCGCTCGTGCGTATGAAGTGTTCTAGAGCCCATCGCCACGGGTAACTCTTGTCCATTATCATCTAGGTGCGACAAAACTGCATCGACTCCGTATTCAGAGCTGTCACAAGTTAAAACTAACGGTTTGTCAAAGTTTAAATGAACCAAAGTCAACTCACACGACAATAACCGTTTCGCAACGTCAAAACTATTCTGTTCCTTACCAGTCCATTCCCAATCTTTAGTCTTGTCGAGCAATCTGTGGAGCGGTTCGAGTACCGTGGCTTTATGAGGTATGAATCTCTCGTAGAAATTATATAACCCTAAGAAAGCCTGCAATTGCTGGATGTTTTTAGGCTCTGGGGCATTCAATATAGCCTTTACCTTACGTGCTGGATGGATCCCGTCAGCATCTATAACGAAGCCCAAAAATTCTACTCGTTCCTTAGCAAACTTACATTTGTCACGGTTGAGGCGCAAACCTGCTTTCTCTATCCGGTCGAGTGCGGTGTGCAGCCGCTGCGCCATCTGTTGAGTGGTGTGGCCGCTGACGATGACGTCATCAATCAGGACCGCCACGCCACGCACGCCTGCTAGCAGCGCCGTCATCAGTCTCTGGAAGATCCCGGGACACGCCTTCACACCAAATGCTAGCCTGTAGACGCAGTATAAACCTTTGCAGGTGTTAAAAGTTAAAAGCCGCGCTGTATCGTCCGTTACGACCACTTGTGTGTATGCTCGGTCGAGATCGATAGTCGTGTAGAACCTTCCCCCAGAAATTAAAGCAAAAACCTCAGTGGCTGTGGGCATCGGATATGTATCCGATTCTGTAGCCTGATTGACTGTGCTACGGTAGTCCCCGCATAACCTGATATCGCCATTTTTTTTAACGATTGGAACGACCGGAGTTGCCCACTCTGAAAATGATGTAGGTTGCAGCACACCTTCATTGACCAATCGCTCAATTTCTTTTTCGACCCTATGTTTAATTGCATAAGGTCTAGCTTTTAAAAACTTAGGTACGGCGTCTTTTTTCAAATGAATGGTAACTGGATCCCCACGGTACGTACCGAGTCCGTCCCTGAAGACCTCACTATGTTTAGCTAACATAACATTTATCGCGGTCATCTGAACTTCAGAAATAAAATTTATAGTAAGCAAAATTTTTAGAGCTCCAAACCAATTTCGGCCATTAAATTAGGTCCATCCCCTTTGGCTACAATGACGTTGAGATTACACTTAATGTCTCTAAATTGAACCTGCACCGTTGCTTGTCCTAGCACCATCACTTGCGAGTCATTCCATGTGCACAGCCTGTTGGGAAGCGCGCGCAGCTGTCGCCACGTGCCCTGGTTCACGAGGGAGAACGCGGCGCCAGAGTCCACCTCCATCGACACCGGCACGCCCTCCAACATCACCTTCGCCTTATGCGCTGGTACCCGCACTCGTGAGCTATCAACATTATAAATTCCATTTAAAGTCGTGTCGCGGTCATCGACGGTGTAATCCATGTTTTTGAAGATCTCTTTCTTTTTAGCCGAACAAATTTTTTCGATGTGACCGCGTTTCTTGCAATGCCGGTAAACTGCGTTAACGAAGCGACACTCTCCACCGTGACGGTCTCCACAGCGGTATCAAAGCCTGAAGTTTGTTTTGGTCTTGACGGCGTTTACCTCCATGGGCTTGGGGGCAGACGGCGGCGGCAGCACGGGCCCCGGCTGCGGCGCGTACAGCGCGCTCGGGGCGATGCTCTGTATCATACGCGCATACCTCCCCGCACTTTCAGACGACAACATGGCATCCACGACGTCCGAGTAAATGAGATTGTCCTTTTTCAATAACTCAAACTGCAGCTTTTGATCTTTCATAGCACATACTAATCTATCTCGAAGCATACGTTCTAAGTCCGTAAATATACACCCAGCACTTATTGTTCGTAACTGTGCTATGTAATCTGACCTTGGCCTTGATCACGTTTATAAAATTTATACGACACAGAAATTTCATTTGGCTTTGGACTAAAATGTTTTTTTGAACAGTTAATGTTTCAGTTCACTTGATTTCTTAGGAGTAATCAACGCGAGGAGAGTCTCAAACACTTCCGTACCACAAATAGTATAAAAGTTAGCTCTTTTCGTGGCATCGTCGACGACGCCATTTCTTTCGAAACAGTAATTTAAACGATCGACATAACTATCCCAATTGTCACTTCTCACATTGAATTCATGAAATTTCACCGGTTTCTGGTTCATGTTTTCACTTTAACCTACGTCGCCACTATTATGTTTGAATAAAACACTGATAATAGATAAACAAATGTATTGAGCTTAGGAGCAGATACAGAAGTAAATTATGTAACTTGAGGTACCCTCACTTCATTAATAATCAATGTGTGTCAATAATAATCACCAAGTGCTGACACCTACCCACATCAATCAATATTACGAATACAACATTTCTATTTTTATTTACTGACTACCTGTGTCTAAGAAGTGTCTAAGAAGTGAACAATGACCAAAAAATGTGCCCCATGAATAAAAAATTCATACATACAGAAAATCAACAAATAACACAAATGAATATGCAATATAAGTTCTTAAATTGGTTTTTAAAGGATTCAGATTTAGCCTTATGTATAAGCAATGGGCGGGAGTTCCATAGGGAGATGATCATAAAAGATAGCTGTTTAAATTAAATCAATTTAGAACACAATTATTTTTATTATTATAGGGCATTGTGTTCACACTGGCTACTCTACGCACCAAGACAGCCATGAATTCTTTATTTGTAAAAATTATGTTGATTTAGAAATGTTGAGTTAATCTTTGTATAATGAAATAAATATCATGATTTCAAATGTACTTAATTTTTTCAGTATAAAAAGTCATCGTAACTTGTACAATGATTTGATATCTCGACTATCAAGGGACCCTCGGACAGCTGTTGATGATGATCCATTGTCTCAAAAAGATGAGGTGAGATATTTAATTTCAATAAACAGACATGCTTTCCCTTTACTGGTATAAAAATCTATTAGAGAATATATAAAAACGTGTTTGATATTGTCAACCGATATTGTCAAAACTTTGCAAGCATATTATCATGTTGATTTATTTTTATATTGATAGAGCAGAATCAACAGCTGAATAAATAGTTACTTGACTCTGTCTTGGAACAATAAGTTATTGATATACATGAGATATGTATGAATTGATTTATGTGTTTAGCGAACACTCAGAGACATAAAGCTCATAAACAACTAAAAAATACATTACCAAAAAAAATTAAAATAAAGAAAAATGCTTGCGAATAAGATTGATTACGATAATGTTCTCAAGATGCCATTTAAAACATATTAAAAGGATTTAAAACAAATTCTAGTAACTAAACCCAAATTCTGGTAAATAAGTGGCAAACAAGTTAAGCAACTGTTTATATACATTAAATACATTTTTTGTCAATCCCCAGGCAAACACACCAACTGTATGGCCCCAAAGTAAGTAGAGCTTGTGTTATGGATGACCATATAGCGAACGGGGGGGAACCCAGAATAAACATACATAATGTGTTGTATGGAATCAAAGTCCGCAATTTTACTTTTAGTAAATTTTGGGTAACTGAAGAAAACGATTTAATTAAATTTGGACTGTGTATTTCTCCATTATGATTGAAAACTAAATAAAATCAGCATCATAATAACATTAAAAACATCAAGAGTGGCTTAGCATTCGTATTAAGCAGGTTTTTTAAGTGTAAAATGTGAATATATCCAACTTTGATTCTAACAATTGAGAATATCCGCTTTTGATTCCAACCTGGAGTAAGATAGCCACCTTTGTCACCAACTGTCTATAAGATGGCCGTTTTTGATTCCAACATTATAAAAAGAATAATAGGGTTGTGCCAAATATAACATAAAGTAACAAAACATTTAATTGCAACATATTTATTAATATAAAAACTTTCCTTTTGTTTGACTTTAACTACTTTTAACATTATTTGGCAAATACTACATACATAGTGTAAACTACAATAATAAAACTTTATTTAACATTAAACAACTTTGTTTAAATAAAGTACTTAATTCAATCTCAAAATATTGTAAGGCAAATAAAAAGAGCAATAAAAAAGTTATAGGTATATATGTATAGGTATATGTTACTTACACCGAAAAAAATCTCAAAAAATATTTTAATAAAAAAGAACTGTGCCAACCCTATGTCTGTGGATTTACCTATTCCTTTTGGCAATATTTTTTATCCATTTTTTCGGATCACGTTTAGGTTTTCTTGTGAAACTACTGTTACAAACTTTAGGGTAACTATCCATGTGGCTTAATCCAATTCAATTATCAATATGTAACCAAAAAATTATTTATAAAACAACAAAAACTGCTAGAAGATGCTAGCTCATACAAAAACCGTTTGGCACCATATGTCTTTGAATTAATCAACAGTTTTTTTAACAGCTTTTCATTCGTCAGCGAATTAACTGTTATTTATTGATGAAAAAACGGGTTGAAAATATTATCTGTTAATTTACGTCAACGAACATGACACGCATTAGTTCAATAGGCATTATTTTATTCAATTCCAAAAAAGCGGTTGAAAATATTAACTGTTAATTTTTCAACAGTTTCTGTTCAACAGATAATATCAAAACTTTCATTAATTTCTGAGAGTCAACTGGTTTGCGAAAATAACACTTTCGAACGAAAAAATGCATAGAAAAGTATATAAGTAAGTAAACCATATAACGATATAAATAAGAAACACAATGGTGTTTCTGAAAAAAATACTTCGATCTTAAACAAATATTTTTTCATACAATTTTGCTCCTTATTTATCGCAACACAACGTTTGATATGAGTCAAAATCCTATGCAAGTATTTTCTCTGGCCACCGCGTCTACGACCGGGCACGTGTCGTTCGAGTGGCTTAGTTTCTTGGGATGATGAAACGCTAGTCATAAAATATTTGTATAGAAAAGCGATCCATATTTCAATATATATAGGAAACACAATCTTAAAAAAAACACTTTTCGCTTACAACCTTCAAAACCTGTTATTAAATTAACAGCTTTTTTAACCTGTTGACCATTGACAACTAACAGTTAAATTTCATTAATCAAAAAACCATTAATGACCCATGCCCACACCATATTGCTTTTCATCGGAATGCACTGCTGTGATTGGTCAAGTGCACACGATTGCCATTTTTGAGTCAGCAAGATTGCCGTGTTTTGGCACCAAAGCAAGATTTTGATTCGTTTTTACAATACATATAGCCATGTTTGATTATGAGATGTCTCACTGACAGTTCGAATTCAATATTTTTTAAATTTCTGCATTAACACCTTAAAAGTGCCAAAAAGTAAGATTGCCACCTTTGATTTTATACAACTCATATATAAATACAAAGAACCATGACCCGAGAACAAACATCTGTGTTCATCACACAAATGAATGCCCCGGCCAGGACTCGAATCTGTGATCTTCGGCGTATCGAGGCAAGGCTAAACAAAAGTTAAACGTTTTTGTGTGTTTTAATTGTCTTTCTAAATATATAATTCATTGTTTCAGAGTGCTTGGAAGCAACATTTCTGTGATAATGAACTAAAAGCACTGATTTTACAAGATGTGGTGCGGACTTTTCCAGATGAATTATATTTTAGAGATAAAGATGTACAAAATTTAATGGTATGAATTTTAAATTTCTCTCTCAATCTCGTATCAAAATAATCAAAAATCTCATATCTTGAGTAGATTATTGTATAAATAAATAAATCCCCAGACAACCACACAAACTGAACGGCCCCAAAGTAAGCTGTGTTATGGATGACCATACAGCAAACTGGGGGGAACCCAGAATAAACATACATATATAAATATCAACAAACATGACTCGAGAACATTCATGTTCATCAAACAAATAACGCCCCGGGCGAGGACTCTAACCTAGGATCTCCGGTGTATTAGGCAGGGCTACTAACCACTATGCTACTTGGTCATCTACATATTGTAATATATATTGGAAATTAATAGGGATTTAAATAATATGTGATTACTATTCGGACGGTTTAGTTATTTTGATTAGAAATAAAATCTGCATGGTGTCAGACTAAGTTTTTACACTCGGCTCCTCACGTGAAGATGGATCAGTGTAAATCATCAGCTAACGCAGTAGACTGCTCGTAACCGGAATGTTGTGTTAGGAGTGGATTGTACACAGGTCACAAATGTCCTGTGTACACGATGATTCGATACCCACCGTCCGCTGGACCGTAACGGCTCTTAGCTATGTAGATTTCCTCAATGACAACGTTGTTTAAAAATAAAATACTAGCTGCAGAACTGTTTGTATGATAAATTATATGGAAATAAAAAGATTTGCATACCTAAATTATTGAGTATGGAATATAGAGGACACCAACCGTTAAGGTACATAAGGATCAATTGAAGGTGATGGTGGAAGGTAACTCATCTCAATAATTTGGGTATGCTAACTTCAAAACGTCTTAGTAGATCCCGATGACGCTATTACATCAAGGAAATCCGGCGTTCCAGGTAGAAATAGCATCACGCTATTCGAATCGCCTAACCCTCCGGTGGCCCAGGCTAACGCGACGTCCGTATTCCTACTGAGTTTCTTGCTGGTTCTTTCTGGTTTCTGGTGACAGTAGATGACCCCGTAGCAGTTTCAATATGCGACGTCCTAAGCCAAGGTCCGGGACCTTAGGCGTATCGATTGTAAGAGTATTTTTAAGGTCCGGCTAAGCTCCTTCAGCGTGAGGCCGCAATATCCGGTGAAATTTAAGAGGCCAATAGTGCCATAAATAAACTCTCCATTTAAAAAAAGCCACAACGACGCCCTAACGCGAAGCTTACAACTTAGATTGTTATAGTTTTCATGAGAAAAAAGTTCTATGTTATTTTAGATGTCACTAGATTTTAAATTTAATAGCATGCTAATGTTTATTGTACAAAGAGACAAGCAGATATGAATTTATTTCAAATCTATTTTGAGCATGCCTTCGTTTTTTGATTCTAGTTAATTCATGCTATGAACTGTCTAAGGGTGTTACCACACCAATCGATCGACCGTCTATCGACGTCGATCGATCGACGCCGCTCGACGTTGCTTGTTCCATTCTACCATCAATCGACGATCGATCGAAGTCGATTCAATTTTAAAGTACTCGTAAGGCTAAGTTTAGTATACATTTTTGCGTCTAGGCATTTAACATATAGATAGAAACTTATGTTGTTTTCCTTTATAAAGGTCATGAACTTAAAATGTATTCATACATTTTAAGTTGTGTATTGTATTTGTACATATAAAATCACCAATATCAGTAATTATCGTCAGAACGAGGAACGAATGCTAAAAATGCGTTCAATGGCCTTATGGCTCACTGTTTCTATATCTATTAGTACAACATGTGTATATGTATTTTATTACCATTGAGTAAGTTTATTTATTAAAGTTGAGCCATTACTAACTATATCTATTAATTTCGTAACACGCGTTACTACCCACATTACTAAATGCGCTGCTAGCAAACCTCCAATAAAGAAAACAATGTTCCTGTTTATTTAACATATTGTTGTGCAAACGAAAATTTCAACAATTCTCATAAAATTGCAGGTCCGAGTACTATTCTACTGGGCGCGCACCCGGCCCTACATCGGATACAGACAGGGCATGCACGAAATACTAGCGTTGCTGCTGTTTGAACTGCATTTAGATAGGATGCTGGCTCCTTCTTCGCTGAGGTATGTGCTGGTAAAGGCATGTAAGTTTAATTGGAATAAATGCGAATGTCACATCTTAAGGGACTTTACAATCATTTATTTATATTTCATGTTGGTTGTTGTAGGGAACACCCAAAAATTCAGAATTTAAATATTCCGATTTTTAAAATTCCGAATTTCACAATCCCGAAGAGTCTTAATTCCGACTATTCAAAAACACGACTCTTATTTTACCGAAGTTCATAAATACGAAATTTTAATTTTCCGACTTTCATTATTACGAAGAATTAAAAACCCGCTGTGTTCCTAGTCCGAAATATGGTATTCCGAATTTTAAGCTTCCGCTAATTCAATACTAACATTCAGATTTTGTATCTAAAACGGGTGTATATTAAAAATTATAATCTAAATCTCCTGACACAAATTAAAGTTAATAAGGCACATTTTAAAATTATACAAATTATGCATATGTATGTAGATAATGCATCGCGAGCCGAGCGAGCGCAGCGAACGTGCCACGGCAGCGGCCGGCGAAGCGCCAAAAAGGGATTTTCATTTCAGTAGATAAACTACATACTCAAGAAATAACTCGGTACAAAAAACTAAATAAACTTTCTCATTTCCAGCTGACTACTTGAATGCTCGAACGTATAAATTGATGTGCTCATGCAGTTTTACAAGGCGTTTGTTATTGCAACTAATATTATTCGGAATTTTGATATTCGGGATTCGTATTTATGATATTGCGAATTATTAATAGGGGAAACAGTACAGCTTTTGGCCAGTTAAGCGACCACACAATAAAAAAGAACTATTAAAAATAAATTTTAAGTTAAAAATAAATTTTTAAGTTAAAAATAAATAAAAGGCCCGACATATGTTTCTGTATTAATGTATTTATTACACAAGATGCCTTACATCAACTTTTATCAAAAATTTTAGGAATTATAGTAACATAAAAATAGAAAACATAAAATTACAGTAATTGGCCATAACATTGCAGTTATTGGCCATGAGATATCACAGTTATTGGCCACTGGAAAATAAAATAAACATATATTGAAACTTCAAACAAAATATATATTTATATATTAACAATAACTAAAACATGATTTCATTTTGAAAAGATTTAGAATCATCACCAGTTGTCATCATTTAATAAAAAACAGTTATGGCATATAGAGTGAGAAAGCTCGTCGTCATCTGGCATATGCTCTAAGTGTTTTCGAGGAATGCAATGACGATGATAATACTTTTTACATGAACTACATTCTAGTGACTTATTTTTATCAGCCAAACGCCGACACACATCGGAAGTAACCAGCTCTATATTAGATCAAATCTTTAGTTTACAGCCGTCGTTTTTTGCGCGTTTTTAGTTTCAGTCTTAAAATTTTCCTCTTTGGCATTATCCGTTTCAGTCGTTATGTCAAGATTTTCTTTTGCTTTATTAGTATTTTTTTTTATTGAAAAAGGATAAGACGTTTGTCTTCTATCTCACCTGATGGAAAGTGACGATGAAGACGAAGGTGTTACACGTCTATCCACGAGATACCTATTCACTCGACGCTTTACAGAACTGGGACTATAGTTTTCTGGAAAAACAGACGCAGGCAGATCATTCCACACCTTGGCGACCCGCACCAAAAAGGAACTATCGAAGCGTTTGGTTCGACTTCTTGGGATATCTACCATGAAAGGATGGAAGGTCTGTCTGCGTCTAGTAGTCCGATGCAAGAAGGGTGTGGGTTCAACCTGATCAAAAAGAGCATTCGCGCACTCTCGAAAATTGTAATCTGTAGAAGACTGCTAAACTGGCAACTTTCCGACGATGGTCGAGGTTTTGCAGTTTTTTGGTGGTGAGGTCAAAGTTGTTAATCATTTTTCGGGCTCTTCGGTCAACTGCATCCATCGCTTCTAGTTGGTGCTTTGCAGAACCATCCCAAAGGTGGCTACAGTACTCCATACAAGATCGAACTTGAGCTGTATACAAATTAAGTAGCTGTTCAGGGCTGAAGTACCGTCGGACCTTCGAGATGATTCCCAACTTCTTTGAAGCAGTTTGAGCCATGGACACAATTTGTTGCCCGAAGTTTAGTTGGGACGATATAGTTACGCCCAGAAGCCCTAGGTGGTCGTTTAAGGGAACAGAAACATTTTGGGAAGTGGGCGTTAGGTCGAAACTGCTCTTTTTCGCGGAGAATAAACACGCCTGTGTTTTCGACGGGTTAAATTTGACCAAGTTGGACTCGCCCTAATCGGACACTTTCTTTAAGGCCAAATCCACCCGCTCAATCATGGACTCTCTCAAAGCCTGGATTTCTTGAGGACTCGCTCGCGCATTGGACATGTATCTCTCTACAACGGTGCTGTCATAAGTGTAACCAATAATGCCTGGGGTTAGCAGGTCATTAATGTGCAGCAAGAATAACGTTGCAGAGAGAACAGATCCCTGAGTTACCCCGGCATTAATTGCCATTAGGTCAGAAGAACAACCGTCTAAGACTACTCGAATTGACCGTTCCCTCAGAAAATCAAATATCCAGTCGCAGAGCCCTTTAGGTATTCCGTATGTTGAAAGCTTACTCAAGAGACCATCATGCCAGACCCTATCAAAAGCCTTGGAAATGTCTAAGGATACAGCTATAGCTTCACCGTGACCTTCCAAGGCTTCGCTCCATAAGTGAGTGGCATACACAAGAAGATATCCAGTCGAGTGTCGACTGCGAAAACCGTATTGGTTATCACTAAGGAGCTCGTTGGACTCAAGGTATGCCAGGAGACGATTGTTCATTACTAGCTCCATAACTTTGCAAAGTATGGAGGTGATTGCAATAGGTCGATAGTTGATGGGATCTGCACGGCTTCCCTTCCTTGGTACTGGTTGCACGTTAGCCAGCTTCCAGGATTTAGGGACCTTTCCAAAGAGAGTGGATACAGGCGCGTTAGTATGGGAGACAACTCGGCTGCGCAGTGTTTTAACACAACTGCAGATATGCCATCGGGGCCGCTGGCGTTGTTCACGTCTAAATTCTGCAAGCATTTAAGAACCTCCTTTTGGCGAATATGAACGGTACCCATTTTGGGTCCGAACTGAGGTAACTGGGGTGGGACTTTACCTTGACTATTAAGACGTGAATAGTCTGCAAAAAGATTACCAAAGAGGTCTGCTTTCTCTTTTGCAGTGTGGGCCAGTGAACCGTCAGGCTTCTTCAGAGGTGGCAGCGATGGGCGACAGAAGTTCGACTCAACTGACTTGGCCAAAGACCAGAAAGCTTTGCTTCCTGAAGGATATGACGCTATCTTGTCTCGGATGTGGCCAATGTGGTCAAAGCGAGCTTTTCTGATCACCTTTTTGCAAGACTTGGCGGCAGCATTCTATTTTTTCTTCAGTTCATGCGAATCCACGGCTTTGCTTCTGCGAGCGTCAGCCCAGGCTTTGTACGCTTCTTGCTTAAGCTTTTCAGCTGTGAGGCAAGCAGCATTAAACCACGGGTGACCTTTGGTTTTAAGGGATAGGTCAGCGTAAAGGTTGAAATACTCAAATCAGCGCAGCACGATGGATCGGTTGATGTAAAACAAGTCTGCCGCCAAGGATAAGACGCGCAAAATGCCGCATCCCATCCCAATTTGCTGACTTGTATCGCCATACTCGCCTAGCGCCTTTTGGGCTGGTGTCAGGCGGCTAGTACTGCGACACAGATTTCACCACGCAGTGGTCGGATGTCCCTAAAGGTGCAGTTACGGACACCGAGCACCTGTTAGGATCAGTTGTCAGCAGAAGGTCTAAGCAATATGCAGTGTGGCCGGCAACATCGAGGATGCGCGTGGGCTCGTGCACAAGCTGTGAGGGGCCTTGAGTCACGGAAAACTTAAAAGCCTCTCTTCCAGCGTGGTCAGTGTCCTGATACGGGTATAGCCATTGCCCGTGATGAGCGGAAAACGTTGCCGAACCTTATCTGCTGCATCGCTGAGATACTCCATGAGCCTCGTTGTCTCCCGATCTCCGCTATGTGACCGGTATATACTGGCGTAGACCAATTGATCAAGGCCGGTATCAATGTGAACCCACATAACGGAAAAGTCCAGATCTTCCAAGTAACGGAGACGCTGACAACAGATCTCGTCACTGGCATACATGCACACCCCGGCGTTCGGGCGGAAATTGGACTCCAGGATGTACCCCGGGTAACAAAGGTATGCCGAGTCTGACGGATTACAGATCTGCGTCTCCGTTAAGAAGAGTAGGTGAGGCCTCTCTGTCTCAAGATGGTGGTGGACATCGTTGATATTTGAGTGCATTCCTCTGATGTTGCAGAAGTGCACTTTAAGAGAGAGGAAGTGCAAGTGCTGTAGAACCTTACTCTTCTTGTGACTTTTCATATTTGTTGTGTGAGTGAATAGGGAGGAGGACAGAAGTTGAGTGAAGTGCTTCAAATGGAACCAAGAAGCTCGCAATAAACAACGCACCGATGGAGACTGCGGGGACGCCCGAACCCCCCCGGGGATTGTCATCGGGTCCTCGCACGATGAAGCCTCCCGGGATTTTTCGCGAGGTGGCGGGGCAGCCTTTCGCATGTGGCTAGCACACTACTTGGTCCCCCTACTACCTGCGGTCGGCCAGCGGTGCACCGTTTCTTCGGATCCCGCTACCCTCCAAAACCAGTTACCCGGCGAGTCAATAAATTACGAGCTGACGACAGTTCTCTGATGCAGCACGATTACTCAGACCTACCCTCCTCGATGGCTACACTAAACATCATGCCGGAACGCGACCATGTCACTTGGCGACATGGCTTTGTTTAGTGGGTGGTGGCAAGCCACGGCCGAAGCCTACCACTAGAAGATACTGCTCCTTTAGCACCACCCAGGGACCACGTGCAAGGCGTCGAGGGCTAAACCTTGCGGACGCGAGCAGTTCCAGTCCCCTTGACTTGACTTCTTTCCTACGCCTTTGCCTTTTTTGGTCTTCAGAGCATTTTCTTTCTGTGCGGCAACCTTTTCCTTCTCTTTTTTTTTCAATTGCTGATCTAAAATTCTCAGAAGTTATGACAAATGGGGTCTTTTCTGTCTTTCGAATACACTGCCTCTTATTTTCTGGGGCATTCTGTAGGTACTCATTAATTGATTTATTAAGATGAGTAGTTTCTGATATTGAGGTTATAGAGAATGCAGTGGAAGGTTGGCACAATAGGAATTTCAGTAGGTGTCATAGTAATTTTAACTGTTGTCACATTACTTTCACTGATAAGATTTACATTTGTTGTGTTGTCTCTACACTTTTTATTTATTGGTCCAAATACGGAAACATCTGCTGGCTGAGTGATTCGCGTGGTGTTCGGGTAAAGAGCTACTAATTCAACTCCTAGCTCTTTACAAGTCAAACTAAGCTGTAAAGTGATATGACTTTTATGGCCATCTACAAACAGGATAACTGGTTTTTTAATGTTGTTTTCAGCAAGATATGGAGCAAATACTTCGGTAATAAACTGATTGAAGACATCTGCCGTCATCCACCCCGTATCACTGCGTCCGACTCCCCATTTAGGTGGCACTGATGTCGCAATTTTTTCAGGCAGTCGTTTGTCTGGAAATACTATTAAAGGAGGACAAGTCCTGCCGTCGGCAGATAATGTAAACAGCACTGTAATATTTTCCTTGGAGTTTCCTTGTTCCACAGCATAAATATTTTTGTCTCCTTTAGCAACAAGCACGCGACCAGTAGAAGAACAGAGCTGGAATCCTGTCTCGTCAGCATTAAACACACGTTTTGGATCCTGAATTACGTCTACCAGGTTTTCCCCTGTCAAGTAGTTTTTTATCTCAAAAAACCATTTTTTTATGTCGATTTCAGACACGCAGGCACTGGCTTGAGTAACCCCCTCACTGGTTCGTGGTACTAAATTAGGGTGACGTTTTAAAAAAGCTTTGAGCCATCCTTGACCGGGCCTATTGTTAAGGAAAGGAGTAACGCGTGGATTTTCAGTCAAAAACTTTTGAACTATGTCGAGAACGTCATCTGACTTCCTAGGAAACCCTTTACGAGCCATATTAATCTCTGCGATAGTAGTTTCTTCCTCATTTGTTAGATACGGTGTTGGCCCAAATTGAGATTTTGAAGTAGGATATTTAAGTTTAAACTGTAAAGTTGCTCTTGGTATATTACATTTTTTGGCGACTGCTCTCAAATACATTGCTTTTGTATGTATTTTTTGTAATGCCTCGTCAAGGGCCTCTTTTGTGTATTCGGGTATCTTTGGCATTTTCTCTTCTTGTGAGCCTGATATAAAAAAGTAATTTTTTTATCTAATTTATCCAAAAAATAAAAAAAAGCATTATAGTAATTGGCCTACTTTTTTATAGGCTAGCTTAACGAATGATACAGTTATTGGCGTAGGCTATTAACTTTTCATAATAATTAAAAATTTGTAAAAATTGTTTAGCATGCTAGATAATGGAACAGAAGACGATATCTTTAGTGAAAACGCTACTTAAACTTTTTTTTTTAAATACGGTTACTGGCATAGGAGGCCAACTACTATAAGTTATTCAAATAATTGTGACAGCTATTGGCCACTACAAAATTTTGACGTTATGATGAAAATAGGTTATGTAACTCCTTGAATATGTTTATAACGCATAAAAAGGCTACATTTTCTAGGGGTTAAACAACAAACTAACTACATATACATTTCGAAATATCGTGTCATAAAAAAATGCAGTGTTAATATTTTGTTTTAAATCTTACCTCAGTTTGTTGCTCCGGCAAAACATCACGCATTGGAAAAGAACCAATTAACCTAGCGGAATTTTGTTGAAACTTTTGGACAAAGAATAAAAGTGTTGCCATTGATGCGCTTTTAAATCTACTGTTTGTATATGATGTTGCTAGATTTTTGGCATCAGTGTTGAAATGGCCAATAACTGTAAAGGGGCCAATAACTATATCGTTTCCCCTAATTCGGATTTTTTATGGTTCGGTATTTCCAAATACGACATATGATAAATTCGCAATTATGAAACACGGAATTTTCATTTTCGGAATTATGAACCATTCGGTGTTATAAAATTCGGAATTTTGAAACTCGTGATTATGACTATCGGAATTAAGTTTTTCGTATTTATGTAGTGTACCCGATTGTTGTAATATACTACAGATATACACTCTCTGTCAAAATGTCTACCGTTTACTACTTATGTGGTTTGTAAGGTATAGACAGACATAGAGACAGTAGAGGCTTAGTAATAGGTTTCCACCAACACCTTTGGTTACGTACAGACAACAACTGATTGTGTTTAATACATATTTACTATCTAAATGCCAACAGAAATGAAAGAAGAGCTGACTTCGGATGTGGACATATTCTATTATGTAGGGTTTTTGTGAAACGTCCATGCTTCATGACAAAATATATTTGTTTCTTAGACAAATTCTTAGGCCGACTTGCGCTGACCCGAGTTAACAATTTAACTCGGAGTTAGCTGGTTAGACTTTTAAAATCCTCTGTCCCTGCATCACTGTCAGTTTCTATTGGTGTGACAGAGACATGCAATATTTTAACCTGAGTTAACTCAGGCTCGCGTTGACCCTGCTCCTACCGAATTTTGTACTTCTGATGTCAAAAGTAGTGCTATTATTGCAATTATTACTGACAATCTTAATCTTTTCAATTTATTCAAAGGTAATCTTTTGTTTCAGTGACACGCTTAAATATTACCTGGATGAAGATTACCTAGAACACGATAGCTAGTGAGTATCATCATCTAATAACATGGTTTTGTATTTGTACGAATGTGGTCATTTTTATTAATTAACAAAAACATATTAATAAATTATTTTTAACTGCAATCCTACCAAAGCTATGGCTGCAAATTATTGTTATAAAAAAGTAAGGTACTAGAGGTCACTGCGCAGTTTTACCTTCATAACCCCCGATTCTTAAAAATCGGGATATAATAAAATTTGTTATATAAACACTTAAATTTGTTATTTTTGTTAATATTTTATTTTTCTGAATAATGTCCTTTTGTCTTAAATATACTCAGTTCACAACATCATACAACATCACAATACAACATCATTATTCTTCGCTAGGAGTAAGAATCTGGAAGGCTGAAAAAAAATGCCTTCGTTGGGTCGAAATGCTTCCCAGAAAGAAATTTCATCAAATGAGACTTATTTCCTTACGTCTGTGGAAGCTGAATCGGTAGAATATCGAAGATAACGGACCAAAAAGTAACCCAAACAGCTTGCAGTTTTCCCATTGTTATCGCACTTTTGATTATTAAAATAAAAATAACAATAATTGAGCAGATGAATTATTCTCATGGGAATCACATTTTTCTTCTTTAAGCGGGGCCTTTGCTCACGAATTTGGCTTCTAGCTGGTCTGGAGAAACAATATTCCCCTGTTATTATTATATTTTATATAATAAATTTACAGAGTCCTCTTCGCCTCCCAAAACACCATGGCCACGACCTTTCCGACAGATGCGATTGACTTCGCTGTCTTTGGCGTTGAACCACCGGCTCCTCTCACTGCTTTGATCGCTGTTTTGTTTCAGGCGTGTAGTGGGGTATGTGCAATCCATGATGACAAATCGCCGCGATAAATTCGTTCAGAAACCGGTAACCCACATTGCGCTAAGCTTTAGAACCCCTATTTATTGTACAAGACTTGCCGAACCCATTGTTTTGATATTCCCACGGCTTCGGTTATCTCGCCTATCGTTCGTCACGACATCGTACACTTTTCGATGATTTTCGATGTGGTTGTGGTTTTTGATCGTCCTTTACGTGCGTCATCTTCGAGGGCTGCGCGATCACACAAAATTCAGCGGTGCACTTTTGTAAACTATGGAAGAATTTCCTTACCCGTTATTCCGTTCAAAACCGAGCCTCATGATATCCAATTCAAAAAAAAAAAATTAACAATGAACACGCAAGATGTTTACTGAGAAAACTTGACATACGATCTAATGACATCTGGGAAAATTAAATTTCTGCTGATTGAATTGAATTTTTCACCTTGCTCTAGTACGTACATCTGGTTCAACATAACAAAATAGAAGTATATTTGTTTATAAAATTTCTCATTTTCATAACACCTCGTAACATTTTTCTTCCAGCATGTTATTCTCAGCAGTAATACATGGACTGGAACGTTTCTATACAACGGGAGACGCCGTGCCGTCCCCCGGGGGACGCATGCCAACGTCCACCACTGTACATGTAAGCTTATTTTTTCTACTTGTAATATTACTTCAGGTTATTTCGTATTTTTGTCTGTCAATTTTTTTTTCTGAAACTTTGGTTAAAGTGCATCTTTATTGTAAGTAAAGTATCATGAAACTGTATAAAAGAAATTAAAATAAAACTCCATTTAGCGAATTTGTAACAATTTGAATCTTTTAGCCTTTTTTCATTTGGGGGATGCGTTTGACATTTGGGGGACCACCAAAGTACTGAACTTTTAAGCGCACTGAAAGTTGGACAATATATATAGAAATAATATAAAATCTGCCAACTATGAAACAGAATCTTTATCATAGTTTTAATTTAGTTACATTTGTATTTGTTGTAATAATTGTCTTCACAATGTATTATAAACATTCAAATTGTATAATAATAATCGGTGTCTTTGTTTCTTTGCCACCGTTTGGGTATAGAACTTTAAAAATTATTTCTATAACAATAATAATTACACCTTCATATTAAAACAACGACTAATAATAAATTTGTTTTCAGAATCCAAATGAAGTAGTGAGATATCTGGAGCATGTAAAGAATGAATATCTGTCCCCTGCGGATCCTGAGTTGACAATGTTCCTCGACCAGAACAATATCACTATGGAGTTATTTGGCATGTAAGTTAAAACACTAAACTTTATAATAGTATTGGAAAGAATTCAAAGGCATACTTTCTTAAAGGGCAGTTGACCAATCGCTAAATGTAGAGTTTTGTAATAGACATTTTTATAATAGACAGTTTTTTTGGCCCTATGGGCCTTTTAAATTTCACCGGACTTTGTAGCTTAGCGCTGACGGCGCTTAGCTGGATCGTAAACTACTCCTACATACGATACACCTAAAAAATGGGCACCCGAGAGGGCACAGACCTCGGCTTAACCTACCACTGTTTTTTTTTTCTTTTCTCATACCTCTGGCATGGAGGCCACAGACTGTGTTTACTCGTTAAAATTATTTCCAATTTGAAATTCTTTATATTTTACGATATGTATTCTTCATCTTTACTGATTCTCAAATTACTTTTAGAGTTGCAATTTTTATTTACATAATTACCCTCTTCTTCTTCTAATACAACAATTATATGTGGTCGTGAACATTATAATGGAACTTTAATAACATAGCATATATCACGTACTAGCAACAATTACAATTGAATTAAAATGATAAACAAATTACATGCAGTAGCAGCAAATATATTTTTTTATTTATTTACTATCCCTTACATATTTTTACATATAAGCACTTTTTATGTTTCATTCGTTTTTATTAACTGTCTTTTCTTTCTGCATTTTCCTTTCCTGTATACTTTCTTTCCAAATACATGGTTTGTTGGGATATTTTTCAAAATATCCCAAAAACATATTTTCCCTTCTTCCGTTACAATCCATCCTAACATTCTCTTGTTTACATTTTTATGCAGATCCTCCTTCAACATTATTTTGTGCTCCTCTGCACTTAAATTTGATACGTGCTTGTGGTGTATTGCCGGCAAACGGTTATCAGTATTTGCATGTGCATTAGCGGATAAGATTCCAATGTCGTTATCACTACAGAATAGCGGGGCATCAGATCCTCCGCTAATCCAGATAGCTTTCAATTTCAGTTCCTGGTTTGCCGGCTTAAGCATCACTCAGACTTTGTCTTTAATGCTGATTCTACTAGGGGTTTGGGCATTTGTTTTCGCAATGGAGACCTCAGAAGTACGCAACGGAAGATCTAGCCAGAGCGTCCCATCGCACTGGGCATATCTGGCTAAATGCGTTATGCTCACGTTGGTCATGTTTTGAGGCCTCACAGTTGCAACAGGTCGGGGTCGACCCAGCCAGCCATTTCTCGCAGCTTGCTCTGAGGTGGTTACGCCGCAGTGACTGCACCGGTCTTTGGCAGTTTTACAGTACTTTTTGGAATGCCCGTAATCCAGACAACGGGTGCACTGTACTAGGAGCGACTGATCTTCGGCCCTTACACGCTGCAAGTCAATGTGCAGCGTGTGTATGTGTTGCATACATAAGTTGGCAGGATTATAGCCATTATAACAACCCCCTTTTAAGATTGATCATCACCATTTAAGTGATGAGAAATTGAAAAAAATATTGTAACTTAATATAAAATTTTTTATAATACTAATAAACTTTATATAAACTTAACATAAAACCTATATATTATACTATATAATAAACCGATGTATTTTATCTAACTAAGTTAACTATAACATAACGACAGATGAATCTGTAATTACCTTATGATAACTTAGCATATCGTAAAACATTTCTTTTTAAGGGAATTGGTAGAGATTTATAGATACAGAGTCAATCTCTTCTGGTTCAGAGGAATCGTAAGTAAACATAGTTTTAGATTTCGGCACTACACTAATTGCTTTTTGGCTTTTAATCTTCTTATTATGACAATCGTTATAGATATTTACAAAACAACTAAAACCATTTGAACCTAAGAAGTATATAGCATAGAGGACAATAGATAACAAATAAGAAAATGAAATATAGTGAATACCATATTTAGTAAAATGAGTCGGCTCGTCTAGTTTATTTATCATTCAGCGAATCTAAATTATTTGGATCAGTGAATCTAAATTATTGATTTCGTTTAACAAAACAAAAGGTAGAGATAGTAAAGACTTGTTAATTTTCACGTGATCACAGCAGTCGTCCTTAACGATATCAAAATCAGATACAGAAATAGAAATATAAGTGACAAACTTATCAGTAGAAGTGAAACTAAGGGTTTTAAAAAATGCTGTACAGGACTTAGGTAGGTATAAAAAGCCAGTGCCGAACAAAATCTCGTCAGCTGTTGATAACTCGTTATCGCAAGTAATATGACACTTGCCCTGACCCGATTGCACAAAGATCCAACAGTTATTTGTAATTTTCTTAAAATAGTCGATAGAGCCACTTTTGTTTGGCACGAGCTAGGAATCTTATGAATTATTTCAGTAAGTAATACACTTTCGCACGTGGGATTGGCAATGGACAAATGAATGTTTGTCAAGGGACACACATAGCACTGATCTTGTATCACTGCACTCACTTACACTGTCGAGCTAAGAGTAAAAGAGACGATCTGTTGATATTGCTAAATATGGTTTATTAAAACATAAGTGTCAGGTAATAAGTTGTCGTAAGGTACTGGTAAAGTTGTATGAAATAAATTGTAAACTTGAGATAGTACGAGCGGGATTTTGACTACGACAACAAGTTTATTATCACTATAATAACATGCTAAGTTAGATATTTTAATTAAGCCATAAACATTATGCAAGGTTAAGCTAAGAGGTAACTCAGAATGGCGAGGCATATTGTTTATATGCAATTGGAGTTTGTCGAACAGCTGTTGCGGCCCAAGTACGGTCGGGTGCAACACGGTTATTTGAGTAAACAAAATTGCATTATTAATGTCATCGATATCAAAAGATACAGTCAGTATAATACTTTCTATAGAAGTAAATAAAAGGGATATTTGAATTCTGAAATCATTTTTATCGTTAGTATTAATAAAATTTTCGAAAGCTTTTTCTATAACATTTAAATTATGATTGAACCTTTTTCCGTTTTCTTTTACTCGCGACATGGTAGAATTAAATGTAGATATGGTAGATTGAATGACATGGATGTTGTTTTTAGTTAACAAAGATGAGAAGAGCTGTTTCTCGTCTGACTGTACTTTAGTGATAGCGTCATTGTATTGCATTGCGTCGTCGGTGTCTAAAGTTCCGAATAAATATTTTAGTATAGAGCCGCCCATATCGACTAGGCCTCTCATGTTGCGAGTATGTTGAACGTTGATAAGATAAGATATTGACGAGAAATTTTTAATATTGTTACAATGTTGAGCTTCTAATGAAGTTAGCGTATTCTGACATTGTTCTTTTACTTTAGACAATTGGACTGAATTGCAATATTGAATAAAAGTTCTATGTTATCTAAATGGGGTTGGATATGACTAAGATCGATATAAGTTTCTACGTTCCAAGTACTATGGGAGAATTTTAGATCTAACAACTGGTCAAAGTAGATACCGGGGCTATACGGAATCCGAGTAACGAACTGGCTCGCTAGTGATGACGTAACGACAAACCTGGAATAGAAAAAATGGAACTAAGGGATGATTTAACTTGAGCGGTCTAGTTTTATTTCGTCGTAATGATATCGAACGTGTTTTCTATTGACTAACAGTGTAACCGTATGATTACCATTAATTTTTATAACAGTGTATGGGCCTTTCCAAGTAGGGGAAAGTGCTTTATTTTGCTTATGATGACATCGCACAAAAACAGAGTCGCAAATTTTATGGATAACCAGTTTCGAACTGTTTCATCATAATATTTCTTTGACCTTTCTTTTGAGTTTTGAATGTTTTGTAGGGCTTTTTGACGGCTGTAATATAACTTATGATTCAGTGCTCTGACGTAATCAGTGTAGGCATTGCCTTCTAAGTGATCTATGGATGTAGGTATATATGGTTTGTAACCGAATAAAAGTTCAAAGGGTAAAAAACCTGTGGTTGAATGGACATTTGTGTTATACGCTAGCATAGCGGTTTCTAAATATAGTGACCATGTGTGAGAGTTGTCATCTCTCAAGCGCACCGCAGGTCTGAGGATGATAACAAGTCGCAAAGATGTGTTTGATGTTGAAAAGTCGTTCTAATTGTTTAAGTTACGATAGTTTTAGGTATACCTAGGTGGGAAACAAAGTGGACGAGGCGTTGAGCGGTTTCTTGTGCCGAACGTGTTTGCATAGGATAAGCCTGTGAATACTTCGTAAGGTCATCTTGCAAGGTCAGGATGAATCTGTATTGGCTTTGAGAAGTTTCGGGTAATGGTCTTACAGTGTCTAAGAAAAGTTTTTCATTGGGCTTAGTAGCAGTTGAAGTTATGATCATCGGAGTCTTATTAGTCTGTCTTAAGGGTTTGTTTATTTAACAAGATCTGCGTGTTTTAACATAGTTATCTATGTCTTGCCTCATATTCTTCCACCAATACATAGCCCCTAAGCCTTTCGTACATCCTGTTAACACCTGGGTGTCACAGCTCACCACAAAACTTACCCAAAGAGTGTTGCCGGAGTGGAAGTCTCTTAGGACTAAGATGGGAGGATTTGTAGTAGAAAGAAGAATATTAGATTCAGACAATATAGAAGAGTTGGAATAAGGAATATATAATGACATAACGGAAATGGTCATTATTTCAGCAGCGATAAGATTAATATCCAGATTATGTGGTAGAACCTTAATTTTGGAGTATACTATGCCGCGCTTGATAAGAAGCGCAGATCCGCCATGTCCATTATGTCTGTCATCGTCTGGCAAGCATAACAAAGAACTCTAAAATGAGAGCCAGGCATTCGCCATATCTCCGAGAGGGCAAGCACAATAGGGTTGAATTTATAAATAAGATGCTGAATTTCAAGTTTAATATTATTTAAGCTATTACAATTCCATTGAAGGATCAGATGAAGCGTTTCTTTGTTTAGCAGCTGGTGCGCGACTTTATTTTCTGTACACTGATTAAATTTCAGTTTCCTGCCGGTTTAGTATTTGACTGGCTTACCTTTTAAGTAACTGTAATGAGATCCTCCTCTTTTTGCTTGTTTGCACCACATATTTCTAGTTTGTTATTAAGTTGTTGTTGCTCTAAGGTATGCATTTTTTTCTCCAATAAATCATATTTTAACTTTATATAAACGTATTTGTTATTTAAACCTTTATATATGTTATTGAATGTTTTCAACGGTTTCTCGTAATTATTAATTTTATCCTGGTAATCCTCTATTTTATCCGACAAAAACTGCAAGTTACGAGATATCTCATTTTGTATGTCTTCTCTTATTTGCCGGCGCATTTCTGTGAGTTGGCGGTAGATATCAGATACCATTTTCGACAAAGGTATTGAGCTGTGGAATTGGTTGCCTTCTTCCTCGCCTTCAGGATCTAGATTAGGTAGTATGGCTGAAATGCGTTTTTGCTTTCTTTGTGAAGTACACATCTGGCATTTCCAGTCAACTGCTTCGATGGTACAAAAAACGGCAATCTGATCATTCGTCAATTACGAATACGATCCGTGTAGCCATTTATTGCACTTGGTACGCTGAATTCCAGGGGATTTTTTGGAGACTAATATGACGCGTTTAGCACACTTGACCATTTCGAGGGCGAGCGAAATAATAACACTTCGAAAAACTGTTTAACAGCGCATGCGCACAACCTCCTGCGACAAATCGAACGAGAGAACTCAATAGTTACATATACACTTATAGTTGGAAATGTAATATCTTTTTGGAATTGAGATAGTTTTTATAAGATTTAACTGGAGTGGAAGGAGTTTGAGGATTCTCTGGGAACAATAGGGGAATTGAGGGAAACCACAGAGGTAGTTTTTCTCTGCTTCTTTGTAGGAAATGTTTATTAAGGCTCATAGATTGTTTAATGGCCAAAAATAACAATTTTACTTTGTGAGTATTGTGGACACTCTAAACCTGAAAATAATTCTGATGTAGAGATATCAGTTTTAAGTAATAAGTGGGAATTGTAGCCGATTATTATTTTCATATAAAATGGGGTTGGTTAAAAAGTCATTTGCGTAATTGGGATCACTAAACTCAACCGAAATGCGACTGCGAGTGATCTGCGAGATACCTCTTTTATCAATTCCTTTTATGTGGTTTTTAATAAGATTTTACCTTTAATGCAGCGAATGTTAGCCAATACCATGTCTTTCCTAAACACGTGAATAATAAATGATATTATTATGTTGTCTATGGCTTCGTATTTTAAGTTTTCATATTGGAATTGTGGGCAGGTAAAAATGGACTGGATGGATGCAGATGGCAAAGGGTTTTTATTTAGTATAGGGGATTCTGAAATAGGACCTCCTTTTCTTTACGATTGTGGGGAACACTTAATAATTCCTGTGGGTGCAGGTAGTCAGGAGGGTCGGAAGACATCACCTCCATGGTTTACACGATTACACAAAGACACTTACCAATACAGTTAGGTTAGTTGAAATTACCACAGCACAAAACACACTGGATGATTCAAAAACACTGAAAAATACAATAGATTGTCGTGGCACTTGATTACCATATGAAACGCAACGGCAGAATCTCACGACTGAACATCTGAAGTGAGTTCGCGTAGAATGTTTCAAGTTGACAATTTGTGTATCATAAGATACATAATAGCTCGAATTTAGCTTCAAATCACTCGTGAGCTGAAATATCTATACTTAATTTACTTGACGACCGAGTGGTGTAGTGGTAAGTAACCCTGCCTCATACGCCAAAGGCCCCAGGATCGAGTCATGACCGGGGCATTAATTTGTGTGATCCTGCCTCAGACGCCGAAGGCCCCAGGTTCGAGTCATGACCGGGGCATTCATTTGTGTGATGAACACAGACGTTCTCGGGTCATGGTTGTTTGTATTTATATATGTATGTTTATTCTGGGTACCCCCCCCCCCGTTCGCTGTATGTTCATCCATAACACAAGCTCTGCTTACAAGCCATACAGTTTCTGTGTTTGTCTGAGGACTTATTATTATTTCAATTAAAACCCTGTTCCTTTCAGACGTTGGCTACGCTTGCTGTTCGGCCGCGAGTTTTCTCGCGCGGAAATACCTAAACTATGGGGATTTATATTCGCAAACGGACCGAGTTTGCCGTATCTACACTACATTATAGTTGCTATGCTGCTTTCTATTAGGGATGTTTGTAAGTATCATTTTATATTTATAATAATACTTTTAATGAGAATACAACTAAGAGACCTCAAACGTTTACTTAAAGCCCGCTTAATTATAGATTTTGCTGTATAGATATAGAATAATACAATAAGCAAAATTTATACTGAGGAGAGCCTTTGAAGTCTCTGACTTACAAAGAGAACTATCTATGCTGTGAATACATTATGACTAAAATCTGTTACGATCAATGACATATTACATTACACAGGTTCTCCACTCTCAATACTGGCAACTTAAATACAAGGCAATTGCCCGCATTTGACTTAGTCTTGTGCAACCCACGGCTGAAGGTCAAGCAAAACTTATTCCCAGTTTTGTGTTTTTAATACCGTACAATGCTTCCTTGTGTTTTAGTCAATGTACATTTACTGTTAAAGACAGAAAAAACATTTCTTTTCATGCGTAAGGACTATTTTTTTTATAACTATCTTATTTTTTATTTTATTTTGCTATTTGAAATGCCTTTTTAAAATTGACTTGGCTATACAACTTGGCTCGACAAACTCAAAGAGCGAGATGTAATAAAACTTTGTATATTACTCTATGTATCGGATAGGTATGTATAGTTAAGTTGACGCCGTTTTTTTGTGCGGTAATGTTTGGGTACGACTTGTCTATATGTAATATGTCATTGGTTACGATATTGTAATCTAAAACCTTGAGAGTAAAAGGAGACTGTCAGTTCTTAAAGATAAAGAACTTTAAATGCGAACTATACCTACTTTTCTTATATATGGGTTAGGGATTTTATTAAAATGATTAATAGTGTATACAGGGTGTCCCAAAATTCAACGTCAAGCCGAAACGGGACGACAGGATAGTCATCAGAAAAATCAGAAAAAATCCATGCCATGTTCTTTAAAAATTATGGGCATTAAACAAAAAACGTAGATTTCTCCATTTTTTATTTATTAATGTATTTATAATTCTCGCATTAAATGTGGATTTTCCACATGCCACTCGTGAAAATTGTGCAAATACAGTATCCATATTTTTTAAATGTGGATTAGTCTGACCAAAGAATTTTTTGTATGAATTGTGGATCTTCCTTGTGCCTTTGTAACATCGTTCTACAAAATTCAATTCTTTCATGATTATCTCGACGGAGAAGACTCTGCACGCGTTTTACGTGAAAATGAAGGGTACTCGTTGCGTTTTAAAATACGATGTGCTGTGCTTTTGGGCATTCCCGTTCTTTCTTTAATTCCACGAACTGAAATACTTGGGTGCTCTACGACCTCTCGCAATACTTCTTCCTTGTGAGGTACTTGCGGTCGAGCTGCACCGATTACTTGATGCGGGAATCAGCCCTCCAAAAGTGAAAGTTGCACATTAATAAACACGCGGTGATCCGGGTACCGCTCTGAATCTGGATATCTTTCACGATACAGTCTATGTAGCAGCAATTGCGTTGCATCTGCATTCCCCATAAGTGAGGTGCATTCTCGTGTATTCTGCTGCAGTGTAGCGCGTAGGCATGGCAGATAATAATAAAATAATGCCAACACAGTTAAAAGTGTAATTCACAAAAATAGGTCCAAAGAAAGAATCCATATTGTCAGTACTAAATCTACACAAGCGAATACGAAAACGTGCGCAGTAGATGAATGAGAGAAAACGGGAGACAATTGAAAGGCGTTTGATGTGTTCGAAAGATAGTTTAGTACTGCTCGATTATAATGTATAACATTTGACAACAATTATACCTAGTTCAGGCTACAAACACACTACACCTCCGGGGGTGATGAGAAGAAAAAGGTGTACATATATTTTTTCTAAGAATACAGAAAATACATATATTAATAGAAGCTAGGAAGTTAACATTTAAAAAGTTTAATTCTATCTTACTAACAAAATCAACATTATTATTCTTAAAAATCTTAACATTAGTATGCGAAATTTTTTATATGTAGCCTACATACCTCAACCTCGGTCTGTCGCCACAGCCTTAAGGATACCGAAACGTAAAACTAAGTTTTGAACAAAAGCCCTTGCGACTGTAACTGTTTTTTGTTACGAATAGGGTAAGCCTCAATAAATTTTGTTAGTTCGCATTGGAGTCAGTATATAACAATTACCTTCTTCATCCCTTTCCAATGAAACTAAGTCTAGAAAGATTTTTCGAATTGTCGAATTAAAAAGATTATCTGGTAAAGGTACTTACTATATTTCATCTTTTGACATTTGACACACTTACCTACAAAATCCCTAACGTCTTTTTCAAGGCCAATAAAATTGCCTTTTAATATTATTTGTCATTCTGCGCACACGCGCATGACCGCTGATGGGCAATAAATGAAAGCCATGTAGCAAAAAAAAAGTGTCCTAAAGTTGAGATTTACACATAATAACCATTTTTTTGAAACGTAAGCGAAACATTCATCTTCCTTACTAATTTCCTTATTTATTTATGTATTGGGTATTTTAACATCTAATTAAATAATAGGACACATTACATTCGAACAAAAACAAGAAGCCAAATTATAGAAATACACTAACTTAAAAGTCATAACATTTACTCTCACATTCATATTCTTGAACTCATCCGATGATACACACACCCTAGACAATGCATCCGCGTCTGCATTGTCTTTTCCTTTCACATACACTATTATAAAGTCATACTCCTCGAGTGTCAACCGAAATTTTAAAAGTCTGCTAGATAGACAGTTGACAGTGCAACAAAAATGTAATTGATGAAAATAATTACAAATTAATTTAACCAATATTTAGTGTTGCCTCCCCTGGCCCTAATAACAGCTCGAAGGCGATTTCTCGTCGACCTGATAAGCTTTTTTATCAGATCTTGAAGGAAGACTTCCCACTCCTCTTCCAGGGCTGTCTTCAGCTCCGTGACGCTCGCAGGCGCTGGATTTCTTGCCCGTACCCTTCGTTTCAGCTCATCCCATACGTGTTCTATGGGATTGATATCCGGGCTGAGTGGTGGCCAGTCCATGGTCTAAATACCAACTTCGTCCAGGAACTGATTAGTGACTCGTGCTCTATGACAGCGGGCATTGTCGTGCTTTAGGAGGAAATCATGTTCTATAAAACCTTCATAAGGGACGACATAATTCAGAAGAATGTCTTGCACGTACCGATCCGCAGTCAGACCGCCTCCACGGCCTAGCCAGGAACGAAAACAAGCTCTGTTTTCCTTCCATTGAAATGCCGGCCCACATCATACACGAAACACCACCATAGGGCACTGTTTCAGCGAAACAGCATTGCGCAAATCGCTCGCCCGGACGCCTGTAGACTCTTACTCTCCTGTCACTGCCATGTAGACAAACTCTGGACTCGTCGGTAAACAGAACCGACCGCCTTTGCTCAACTTTTGATAAGCGACTGATAAGGGTGCAACGCTTCCGGGGGTTTATATAGAGGTTTGCAAAGCGCAACTCGTGACAACGGCAAGAAGTTATCTTTCGGCCCTTACGTTTATGCCACAATATTTTTAAAAGAACTGATCATATTGAAATGATAAAGACGTTGATTTAAAGCTTATAAAATAAATTAAAAAAAAAATAGATTTTTATATTTTTTATATATTTTTGTAAGTCATTAAAAAAAACACACTTAGTCCATTTTGTAAACTGTAATAGATACTTTTAACTGTGCTTTCAAATCTTAGTCACGCATTCAATATAACTTTAAAACAACTAATTCCGATGAAATTAATAAAACTTTACTTAATCAGGACTGGTCTTTTATAATAGTTGTAGAGGATTTGGAATCAGTTTTTTCATCATTTTACATTGTATTAAATTCGGTTATTGATAAATATATTCCCAAAATACAAATATCTGGCTCACATTCGTATCTTATATGGTATAGGAGAGCTCTGATCAATTTAATTAAGGAAAATGCTAGACTTCATCGCAATTGGAAGCGTTATAGGAAGGAATCCACTAGATTACCATGAAGTCTCTCAACTTCGACTTAGAATGAAAGTAATGCAAGACTCTTGTTATGAAGACTATTTAAAAAAATCCCAAAATGAAATTAACCCATTAACCGGAGTTGTATATTTACAACTGAAAATTCCATTGTCTTAATCGCCGCATTTAATGTAAACATACAACCAAAAACATACAAATGTAATTTTAAAATACAAATCACTATTTGATGACCTTTTAACTACAGATACAAAGATCTACTTTTCAAGTAAGAGCCTTTTATTAAATATGCTTAATATTTGTAATATATATGCAAAATTTTTAACGCCTAACGCAAGTTTACTAAAATCTTGTACCGCCGCCGTTGTATATATACAGGGTGTTCGGTACAACGTTTTACATACGAAAATGGGGGGCAGGTGGGGTGGTCTGTTAACTGAATAGCCCAAAAGATTTTGCCTAGGACTCAAGTTTCTTTTTTAATTAATTTTTTTTCATATTTCTGATATGCTTCGCTTTTGTACTTTTTAAACCCGTCAAAAAATTTTTTTTTCATGGCCAGATCAATCTTTTTTTCTTTTTTTCAAAGTTGCACATTGCATTTTGCTAGAAATAAAGTTATGGCCCCTCAAACATAAAAAAAGCGTTAAAATACATTTTAAAGCTCAACTTCGCTTTGCATTAAAAAAAAATAGTGATGGATGACCTCTGATTTCTTAAAAACATCTCTAAAGTGTGAGCTTTCTACCGATATGTAGTTTGTTTAGATAACTTTTTCGTAAGTAAAGTTATTCGATGTTTTTTACCAAGGTGGAACATTTCGACGAAAATTAACTTATGTGGAAAGTTAAATGTTTTGCAAAATTTATCAACGCAAAGGTAAAAATAAGGAAATGGCTTATTACTGGGATGGTAACACAAAGCAGGTAGATTTTTTTCTCACTCTTGGGCACTCATAACTGCTATCTGTTGTCTCTTTCACTCTGTATCAAATGCGCGGCGAGGAATGCTTCACAAAGCAGGTAATAATGATTATTCTAGCACACATATTACATATCGTATCTTTTCTCTCTTTCGCTTTCAGAGCAGGCGACAACGTGCCCCTTACGTGTCCCTTAGTGTGTAAGTGACAGAACTCTTAGTCGAGACTTAACTGCCTCTGCGATCTTACGTGTTGTTCCTACACTTGTTACTGTTATCTTCGTTTTGTGTTATTGTTGTTTTGTTAAGTTTTGTAATTTCTGTTACGTTTGTTTATTGGTAAAAATAACTGTATTTACCAATGAGGAATATGCGGACATTTTAATAGCATATGGAAGCGTTAACTACAACGCGCGTTAAGCTCATAGAGTTTATCAAGAGCGTTATGCCAACCGACGTGTCCCTATACACCAAACGTTTACTTATCGGCGTTTACGCGAAACCGATGCAGAACGTGCATTTCAAATGAGGGACGTCAATTTGAGCATTACTTATACTAAATGAAGTCTTGCTCAACTTGCCGTCATTAAGTTAAGATGTTTTATGATTTTATTATGATATTGATGTTTTTAATAAAGGATACCAGATTTTAATTGGTCGTTTAATTTTTTAACAACCTTTTAAATTTAACAACCTTTTAAATTTCGCAAAACATTTAACTTTCCACATAAGTTAATTTTCGTCTAAATGTTCCGCCTTGGTAAAAACATCGAATAACTTTACTTACGAAAAAGTTATCTAAACAAACTACATATCGGTAGAAAGCTCACACTTTAGAGATGTTTTTAAGAAATCAGAAGTCATCCATCACTCTTATTTTTTTTTAATGCAACGCGAAGTTGAGCTTCAAAATTTAAATTAACTCTTTTTTTATGTTTGAGGGGCCATAAGTTTATTTCTAGCAATGTGCAATGTGCAACTTTTAATTTTAAAAAGACCTACCAATCACCTTAGTTGTAATAAAGAGAAAAAAATTGATCTGGCGTTGAAAAAAAAATTTTTGACAGGTTTTTAAAAGTACAAAAGCGAAACAATTCAGAAATAGGAAAAACTATTTAAAAAAAACTTGAGTCCTAGGCAAAATCTTTTGGGCCAGTTAGTTAACAGACCATTCCACCTGCCCCCCATTTTTTTATGTTCAACGTTGTACCGAACACCCTGTATTCAAGGTGACTGGTAATTAGTGGCAGATATTTTAAGGGGGTATAGAAGAGGTCAATTCCAGTCGATTTCACGATATAATGTTTTATCCAAAAGTGAATCGTTTCCAAGATATTTCAAATCTTATGTTTTTTTTTTAAAATCAGTATCTTAAAAAATTTATAAAATAAAATATATCTATTTGGAATTTTTTTTTGTTGGTTCTGCAATAAAAACATTCCCATTAATACATAATATCAATTAGGTCGACATAATTAACATAAACTTAGGCACTGTGCTCGAAAACATATGAAAATTCACATCTTCTTCTAAGTAATTTACACAAAAGAGTGATTTTAAAACAAAAACTCACATATAAAATTTTCGTGCAGATTATTTTAAAAACACCTGTGTTTTACTAGCTTTCGAAAGAGGTATTACAATCCCAAATCGGCAAAATATTTACAAAGATAATTGCCAATTAGCGCAGGCGCAGGTATAGGCTTGAACAAAGAGTACCGTTACTAGGCAAATAACTCGGCATTGTTTCTCACCCCGCGCCCATGTGTGTAGTCCGCTCTTGGGATTTATTGCGTTCGGATGTGTGCACTTGCTCTTATTTCGGTTCTTTTATTGGATTCTCTAGCGATTAATGGGTTTAAACCAATCCGAAGGCATTTTGGTCCTACTGTAAATCACAAAGAAAAACAAATCTAAATATCCTAATTCAGTGTCGCATGATAATAGAACTTACACTAATGAAATTGATATCTGCAATGCATTTAACGATTTTTTCCAGAAAAACTTTCAAGAACCTGCATTTCACTACCCTGTTACCTCTTGTAGCGGGGTGTCATCTGAAAATCTGATACATGAAATAGAAATTACACGCTCCAAAATTTATAAATTATTAAAAAGTCTTGATATTACAAAAGGAGCGGGTAGTGGTGGCATTCCATCATCCTTTTTTCTTTTTTTGTGCCAAACCCTTAGCATTTGCATTAATTTTTAATAGATTTCTCAGTTCTGGTTATTTTCCTACCATATGGAAGACCGCCTGTATTGTTCAGATTCATAAAAAAGACAGTCAATCTCTAGTGCATAATTACCGACTTATATCAATTCTAAATGTTCTTAGTTATTTGAACACATTGTGCACAATCACTTGTACCCTATAGTCTCAACCTTGATACCTCAAGAGCAAATGGCTTTTTTTCAATTTGGCAATTTTACGGAGGATGTTCTGAGTGGAATGGACGATGCTTCTCAGGTGGACGTGGTCTAACACGGATCTTGAGAAACGTTTTTACCGTGTATATCATGTCCTACTTCTGAAAGAACTATGGGAACTATAAATAAGGGGTAGTCTACATAGATGGTTTGAATCTTATTTACGTTATAGGAGTCAGGCGCTGGTAATAGGAGTCAGGCGTTAATAATAGCATAGCTATTGTTCTAATTATATAACGGTCGTATCAGGCGTTCCGAAGGGGGTCTATACGTGGACCTTTGCTCTGTGCTTGTTCTTTAAACGACATCTCAAAATGTTTTAAGTATGCAAAATTATTAATGCATGCCGATGACACAAAAATATATATGAAAATTGACAAACCACAGAACCATTACAATTACAAGAAGATTTAAATAGATTGAACCCTTATTACACTGAATATAGAATAAATATCAATGCAAGCAAATGCTCATACATGTCTTTTAATCTAAAAAGGAAACCGGTTAAGTTTAATTGTAGTATTAATAGTTCATCACTTGCAGAAGCAAACCAAATTAGAGATATGGGTATTCTACTGGATTCAAAACTAACTTTTTAAGATAAATTTGAATAGAATTTAGGAACCTAGGATTCATTTTGCGAGTAAGTAGCAATTTTTCTGATATACACTGTTTAAAAATACTCTGTTATACATATGTCAGGAATGTTCTTGAATATGGTAGTAGTATCTGAAACCCACGGTATTTTATTTATATCCAAAAATTAGAGAAAATTTCAACCAATTTTCTTAAACATTTCTTAAACATTCGTGCAGTCAGTTGAGACAGATCACACAGACCACTCTTCAGATAATTGATGATCGATTCATATTATTCACATTTAGCAAATTAATTAAATTGTGGCCACTTCATTATAATTTACTGTCTGTCTTGTTTACACAAGATTTCATAGCCGAATTTGGTCCTTATACTTACGGACCAATACTTGACGCGATTACAAGAGTATTGAACAGGTTCGATTCTCGGTTAGGTATGAGAGTTAAATCTAAAATCGACGCCATGGTTCCTAAGAACAGATTTCGCTATCTCTCATAGTTTCCGACTTCTCCATACTGACCCATTTGGATTGTACACCCGGTATACAATGTGTCCACTTACTACAAGTATATATACAATATAGTAATAAAGCTGCTTTAGGAGCAGTAAATATAAACTATTTCATCAACGAAAATACCCTATATGGGGGGTCAATTCCAAAACCCTACCAGTATGCAGCGACTTTTATTTTTATTTAGCTAAATTCACCTTAATTTGTAAAACAACGGCGGTTTAAGTTCTACGTCTTGTAGGGGCTCAATGTTGGTGTTATTTTAAAGGCAAAGGTGTAACTTAACTAATACCATTAAAAAATCTGGCTAATAACTGTTTTTTTGTAATTGCCGAAGGGAGAAAATGTATTTTTACAGTATTTGAGCGTATTTGTATTTGTAAGAAACCTAAACCATTAACCCATCTTTTTTTTCTAATTTCATAACAATATTTGAGTTGTTTAACAAATCGATATACGAATCACTGCTCTCGGTCTAATAGTCTCTGTTGAATTCCAAACACGTAATCGACAAGGTCAGTAAGTCGCTTTGTGGTCTACGCTCAACTTGTGTTTCATTACGTCTGTGTTCATCAAGCCTCGTAAAGGTTTCGAATATTCGAATGCGCATATCGCGGACTATCATTTTGTGTACGGTCTGTGCGTTGGCAACGCAAGTGCTGCAGTGCGGGAATATCGTTGGCGCTTTCCAAGACGGCCAACACCTAACTTCCGTACGTTTATAAACGTTCACAATAGAATAGTTGAATTGCAATTGCAGTTATTAATGTTGATTTTTTTAATAAAAATTGAAGTTTTTATAGAAAAATAATGACAACGATCAAAGTTACTGCATGTTGTGTATACGTATAGCAATATATTTGAAACTGAAGTTGTATAAATCTAGATCGATAGTTGTATCCCTGCCGCTACCAGCGGAAGCAACCAATTCATTATAAGCACGGCACATGCGGGTAATGGGGTTGTAGAAGGATGTGTTATTTGTGTATCCATTTAATACAAATGGTTTTGGACGGGTTGGGTTTGCAGTTAAAGTTAAGGCAGGACAATAAGGGAGAAGAAGAAATTCTATTATGTATTAATTTGTATAAATAAACTACATCCTGTTCATGTCGACGCGAACTCAATGTGGAAACCTTGAAGTAGGATAGTCTCTCGTCATAAGAAGTAAGCTTTCGGCCGAGGTGCTTTCTGAATGCAATCATATTTAAGGCTTTATTTTGCACTTGCTCAAGTCTTTCAATATGTACTTTGTAGCAAGGTGACCAAATGATACAAGCATACTCCAGAACAGTTCTTATGAGGGTATTGAAAAGGTAAATAAAGCAAGACGTTTTTTTCAAGTCTTTGGTACTCCTGTATATAATAATATTTCTAACAATCACACATTTCAATCACATTGTCTAGCCCAAATTAAGTATCATTAAGAACTTGTGTTATGGATACTAGATAACGGATAAATAAACTTAAGAAATATATAAGCACACGTAGATATTTTTTTTCATGTTTAAATATTAGAAATAAACTTAAATAAACATACATACACATCCATGACTAGAAAGCAAATACCTCTGATTTCTTAAAAACATCTCTAAAGTGTGAGCTTTCTACCGATATGTAGTTTGTTTAGATAACTTTTTCGTAAGTAAAGTTATTCGATGTTTTTTACCAAGGTGGAACATTTCGACGAAAATTAACTTATGTGGAAAGTTAAATGTTTTGCAAAATTTATCAACGCAAAGGTAAAAATAAGGAAATGGCTTATTACTGGGATGGTAACACAAAGCAGGTAGATTTTTTTCTCACTCTTGGGCACTCATAACTGCTATCTGTTGTCTCTTTCACTCTGTATCAAATGCGCGGCGAGGAATGCTTCACAAAGCAGGTAATAATGATTATTCTAGCACACATATTACATATCGTATCTTTTCTCTCTTTCGCTTTCAGAGCAGGCGACAACGTGCCCCTTACGTGTCCCTTAGTGTGTAAGTGACAGAACTCTTAGTCGAGACTTAACTGCCTCTGCGATCTTACGTGTTGTTCCTACACTTGTTACTGTTATCTTCGTTTTGTGTTATTGTTGTTTTGTTAAGTTTTGTAATTTCTGTTACGTTTGTTTATTGGTAAAAATAACTGTATTTACCAATGAGGAATATGCGGACATTTTAATAGCATATGGAAGCGTTAACTACAACGCGCGTTAAGCTCATAGAGTTTATCAAGAGCGTTATGCCAACCGACGTGTCCCTATACACCAAACGTTTACTTATCGGCGTTTACGCGAAACCGATGCAGAACGTGCATTTCAAATGAGGGACGTCAATTTGAGCATTACTTATACTAAATGAAGTCTTGCTCAACTTGCCGTCATTAAGTTAAGATGTTTTATGATTTTATTATGATATTGATGTTTTTAATAAAGGATACCAGATTTTAATTGGTCGTTTAATTTTTTAACAACCTTTTAAATTTAACAACCTTTTAAATTTCGCAAAACATTTAACTTTCCACATAAGTTAATTTTCGTCTAAATGTTCCGCCTTGGTAAAAACATCGAATAACTTTACTTACGAAAAAGTTATCTAAACAAACTACATATCGGTAGAAAGCTCACACTTTAGAGATGTTTTTAAGAAATCAGAAGTCATCCATCACTCTTATTTTTTTTTAATGCAACGCGAAGTTGAGCTTCAAAATTTAAATTAACTCTTTTTTTATGTTTGAGGGGCCATAAGTTTATTTCTAGCAATGTGCAATGTGCAACTTTTAATTTTAAAAAGACCTACCAATCACCTTAGTTGTAATAAAGAGAAAAAAATTGATCTGGCGTTGAAAAAAAAATTTTTGACAGGTTTTTAAAAGTACAAAAGCGAAACAATTCAGAAATAGGAAAAACTATTTAAAAAAAACTTGAGTCCTAGGCAAAATCTTTTGGGCCAGTTAGTTAACAGACCATTCCACCTGCCCCCCATTTTTTTATGTTCAACGTTGTACCGAACACCCTGTATTCAAGGTGACTGGTAATTAGTGGCAGATATTTTAAGGGGGTATAGAAGAGGTCAATTCCAGTCGATTTCACGATATAATGTTTTATCCAAAAGTGAATCGTTTCCAAGATATTTCAAATCTTATGTTTTTTTTTTAAAATCAGTATCTTAAAAAATTTATAAAATAAAATATATCTATTTGGAATTTTTTTTTGTTGGTTCTGCAATAAAAACATTCCCATTAATACATAATATCAATTAGGTCGACATAATTAACATAAACTTAGGCACTGTGCTCGAAAACATATGAAAATTCACATCTTCTTCTAAGTAATTTACACAAAAGAGTGATTTTAAAACAAAAACTCACATATAAAATTTTCGTGCAGATTATTTTAAAAACACCTGTGTTTTACTAGCTTTCGAAAGAGGTATTACAATCCCAAATCGGCAAAATATTTACAAAGATAATTGCCAATTAGCGCAGGCGCAGGTATAGGCTTGAACAAAGAGTACCGTTACTAGGCAAATAACTCGGCATTGTTTCTCACCCCGCGCCCATGTGTGTAGTCCGCTCTTGGGATTTATTGCGTTCGGATGTGTGCACTTGCTCTTATTTCGGTTCTTTTATTGGATTCTCTAGCGATTAATGGGTTTAAACCAATCCGAAGGCATTTTGGTCCTACTGTAAATCACAAAGAAAAACAAATCTAAATATCCTAATTCAGTGTCGCATGATAATAGAACTTACACTAATGAAATTGATATCTGCAATGCATTTAACGATTTTTTCCAGAAAAACTTTCAAGAACCTGCATTTCACTACCCTGTTACCTCTTGTAGCGGGGTGTCATCTGAAAATCTGATACATGAAATAGAAATTACACGCTCCAAAATTTATAAATTATTAAAAAGTCTTGATATTACAAAAGGAGCGGGTAGTGGTGGCATTCCATCATCCTTTTTTCTTTTTTTGTGCCAAACCCTTAGCATTTGCATTAATTTTTAATAGATTTCTCAGTTCTGGTTATTTTCCTACCATATGGAAGACCGCCTGTATTGTTCAGATTCATAAAAAAGACAGTCAATCTCTAGTGCATAATTACCGACTTATATCAATTCTAAATGTTCTTAGTTATTTGAACACATTGTGCACAATCACTTGTACCCTATAGTCTCAACCTTGATACCTCAAGAGCAAATGGCTTTTTTCAATTTGGCAATTTTACGGAGGATGTTCTGAGTGGAATGGACGATGCTTCTCAGGTGGACGTGGTCTAACACGGATCTTGAGAAACGTTTTGACCGTGTATATCATGTCCTACTTCTGAAAGAACTATGGGAACTAAATAAGGGGTAGTCTACATAGATGGTTTGAATCTTATTTACGTTATAGGAGTCAGGCGCTGGTAATAGGAGTCAGGCGGTAATAATAGCATAACTATTGTTCTAATTATATAACGGTCGTATCAGGCGTTCCGAAGGGGTCTATACGTAGACCTTTGCTCTGTGCTTGTTCTTTAAACGACATCTCAAAATGTTTTAAGTATGCAAAATTATTAATGCATGCCGATGACACAAAAATATATATGAAAATTGACAAACCACAGAACCATTACAATTACAAGAAGATTTAAATAGATTGAACCCTTATTACACTGAATATAGAATAAATATCAATGCAAGCAAATGCTCATACATGTCTTTTAATCTAAAAAGGAAACCGGTTAAGTTTAATTGTAGTATTAATAGTTCATCACTTGCAGAAGCAAACCAAATTAGAGATATGGGTATTCTACTGGATTCAAAACTAACTTTTTAAGATAAATTTGAATAGAATTTAGGAACCTAGGATTCATTTTGCGAGTAAGTAGCAATTTTTCTGATATACACTGTTTAAAAATACTCTGTTATACATATGTCAGGAATGTTCTTGAATATGGTAGTAGTATCTGAAACCCACGGTATTTTATTTATATCCAAAAATTAGAGAAAATTTCAACCAATTTTCTTAAACATTTCTTAAACATTCGTGCAGTCAGTTGAGACAGATCACACAGACCACTCTTCAGATAATTGATGATCGATTCATATTATTCACATTTAGCAAATTAATTAAATTGTGGCCACTTCATTATAATTTACTGTCTGTCTTGTTTACACAAGATTTCATAGCCGAATTTGGTCCTTATACTTACGGACCAATACTTGACGCGATTACAAGAGTATTGAACAGGTTCGATTCTCGGTTAGGTATGAGAGTTAAATCTAAAATCGACGCCATGGTTCCTAAGAACAGATTTCGCTATCTCTCATAGTTTCCGACTTCTCCATACTGACCCATTTGGATTGTACACCCGGTATACAATGTGTCCACTTACTACAAGTATATATACAATATAGTAATAAAGCTGCTTTAGGAGCAGTAAATATAAACTATTTCATCAACGAAAATACCCTATATGGGGGGTCAATTCCAAAACCCTACCAGTATGCAGCGACTTTTATTTTTATTTAGCTAAATTCACCTTAATTTGTAAAACAACGGCGGTTTAAGTTCTACGTCTTGTAGGGGCTCAATGTTGGTGTTATTTTAAAGGCAAAGGTGTAACTTAACTAATACCATTAAAAAATCTGGCTAATAACTGTTTTTTTGTAATTGCCGAAGGGAGAAAATGTATTTTTACAGTATTTGAGCGTTTTCATAACAATATTTGAGTTGTTTAACAAATCGATATACGAATCACTGCTCTCGGTCTAATAGTCTCTGTTGAATTCCAAACACGTAATCGACAAGGTCAGTAAGTCGCTTTGTGGTCTACGCTCAACTTGTGTTTCATTACGTCTGTGTTCATCAAGCCTCGTAAAGGTTTCGAATATTCGAATGCGCATATCGCGGACTATCATTTTGTGTACGGTCTGTGCGTTGGCAACGCAAGTGCTGCAGTGCGGGAATATCGTTGGCGCTTTCCAAGACGGCCAACACCTAACTTCCGTACGTTTATAAACGTTCACAATAGAATAGTTGAATTGCAATTGCAGTTATTAATGTTGATTTTTTAAATAAAAATTGAGGTTTTTATAGAAAAATAATGACAACGATCAAAGTTACTGCATGTTGTGTATACGTATAGCAATATATTTGAAACTGAAGTTGTATAAATCTAGATCGATAGTTGTATCCCTGCCGCTACCAGCGGAAGCAACCAATTCATTATAAGCACGGCACATGCGGGTAATGGGGTTGTAGAAGGATGTGTTATTTGTGTATCCATTTAATACAAATGGTTTTGGACGGGTTGGGTTTGCAGTTAAAGTTAAGGCAGGACAATAAGGGAGAAGAAGAAATTCTATTATGTATTAATTTGTATAAATATAATAGATCCTGTTCATGTCGACGCGAACTCAATGTGGAAACCTTGAAGTAGGATAGTCTCTCGTCATAAGAAGTAAGCTCGCAGCCGAGGTGCTTTCTGAATGCAATCATATTTAAGGCTTTATTTTGCACTTGCTCAAGTCTTTCAATATGTACTTTGTAGCAAGGTGACCAAATGATACAAGCATACTCCAGAACAGTTCTTATGAGGGTATTGAAAAGACGTTTTTTTCAAGTCTTTGGTACTCCTGTATATAATAATATTTCTAACAATCACACATTTCAATCACATTGTCTAGCCCAAATTAAGTATCATTAAGAACTTGTGTTATGGATACTAGATAACGGATAAATAAACTTAAGAAACATATTAGGTCTTTACCTATGAAATTGCCGTTTTTCACGAAATAAATGAAGCGTAATTTTTTTATTTATTTTTTATTTCTATTAATCAAAATAATCACCCATGCAATCAATGCATCTTTGCCATTGCATTGGTAGCTTATTGATGCCTTTCTTGAAGAAATCAGCTGGACGGGAGTGAGCACGGCGGATGACGGAGAACTTCCAACCCCAACTCTTGTAGCTTGGAGACCATCTGCTGTGCAGTATGAGGTCGCGCGTTGTCGTGCAGGAGCAGTGGAGCCGAACTATTGACCAAAGCTGGTTGGAGACGTGCGAGCTTCTCCATCATTGTGTTCAGTTCTTCACAGTACACATCTGCAGTAATGCTTGTCCCGTTTGGCAAGAAGCTGTGATGAATTACACCCGCGTTAGACCACCAAACAGTGACCATCACTTTTCTAGGGGTAAGTTTTCGTTTAGGGCATTGTTTGGGTGCTGAACCAGGGTCCAACCAACTTGCTGAGCGCTTACGATTGTCAAACAGGATCCATTTCTCGTCACAAGTAACAATGCGGTTCAGAATTCCTTCATTTGTATGCCTGCTGAGCAGTGCAAGGCACGTCTCCACGCGTACTTCGCGCTGGCGGTCATTGAGTTCGTGGGGTACCCATTTGTCAAGCTTTTTTACCTTGCCAATTTGACGCAAATGGACCAATATTGTTTTGATGCTAACGTCGAAAGCTGCTGCTAATTCAGCCGTGGATTGAGTTTCATCAGCTTCCACAATTGCCTTTAATTCGTCATTGTCGACCAAAGTTTTCGGACGACCACGGGGTTCATTTTTCAGGTCAAAATTTCCAGAACGGAAGCGGGTTAACCAATAACGGGTGGTGCGTTCGTTTGTAGTGTTCGCTCCTTAAACGTCGTTGATGTTGCGTGCCGCTTGTGCCGCTTTGCTGCCACGACGGTACTCATACTCCATAATTACTCGAATTTTTAACTTATCCATGATGACGAAAAATGTTCGAATGCGTTGAAAACAAAACACTAACTATTAAACAAATGACGATTTTAGAAAAAGAATTCCACGTTTGTCAAATAAAATTAATTTGAAATTAGAATTATCAGTCAAAAAAAAAAATAATATCATTTGAAATGGCCAGTACGGCAAAACGGCAGTTTCATAGGTAAAGACCTATTATAAGCACACGTAGATATTTTTTTTCATGTTTAAATATTAGAAATAAACTTAAATAAACATACATACACATCCATGACTAGAAAGCAAATATAATTAAATGTCTGCCTCTACCAGGATTCGAACCCGGGACCTCTGGCATGGAAGGCAAGGTTACTTACCTCCACACCAAACAGGCCGTATATGAATCCTAGAAGCTAGTGTGCTTTACCAATTATGGTCTCATAGTGGTCTCGAAAGGTGAGTTTAGCGTCGAAATAAACACCTAAGTCTTATACCACTGAGTTACGTTTCAAGATTGTGCCCTCCAATCTATAGTCACACATTTTTATGTTTCTTTTGTTGATGACAAGACATTTATCGACATTGAGATGCATATGGTTGGATTTGCACCATCGGGCTATAGTGAATGCATCTTCTTGAAGAGATTCACAATCGCTTTCATTGGTCACCGAGGTGAATACCTTAAGATCATCAGCATAAAGAAGGCAAGGACAATGTAACTTGTCTACGAGGTAATTTATGAAGATATTGAAAAGCAGGTGTGAACCTTGAGGCACGCTGGATTTAACGCGTCTCGGCAAGGATTTAAAGCCCTTCATTGCCACAATTTGACCACGATTAGACAGGTAAGAATGGATCCACTGCATCAAGTCACCATGTACACCATACCAGGAAAGCTTTTGACAAAGTAGGAAGTGATTGACTTCGTCAAAAGCCTTCCGGAAATCGGTATATATGGAGTCTACCTGACCTCCCCTTGCAAAAGCTGAGCATAAATATTGTTTATACTCAAGCAAGTTTGTGAGAGTAGACTTTTATCTCACAAAGCCATGCTGGCACTCAGTTATAAAAGGGCTTACGTAACGTAAATGCAGTCGTACACAAAAGATTCAAATGTTTTAGCAATGCCGGAAAGCATGCTAATGGGCCTGTAGTTTTCGCATAAGCCATAATCACCGCTCTTGAATATAGGTACAATGTTTGCAGTCGTCCACTACGCTGGAAAAACACCCAATTTAAGAGAAATGTTAAAAATAATGCTCGTAGGAACACAAAGCTGATCAGCACACTCTTTTAGGAATATAGAAGGTAACCCATCAGGACCAGGTCTTTTTGTGGGGGCTAGAGCTTTGAGTTTACGACAGACATCTGATCCAGATATTACCAACTGAGATAATGTGCTACTAAAACGTTGTTCTTGATGTATTTCGTTTGGTGCAGGCGAGTCGTCAAACACAGACACAAAATATTCAGAGAAAAGAGCTCGCAAATGCCCTGGTTATCTGACGCAGACTTATCACCAAGAGTAACAGGGCTGGGAACACCTGCTTTAGCTCTAAAATTATTAATAAAATTCCAGAAAACTTTAGGAGCACTAGTAAGTGAATTTTCAGTATACGTTGTGTATGCATCACGACATGCTTTTAAGAGGGACTTCGATCTATCGCCGAGCATGCTAAAAGTGTCGTGATCCCTCGGATTACCAAATTTTTTAAATCGTTTGTGATATTTTTTTAGTGCAGGGAGAACCATGCTGGATAAGTATCAATGTTTAATAATTTTATGGGTACATGCTTGATTGTAATTTCATTGATTGTAGCATAAAAACTGTCAACTCAAATATTTACGTCGTTTGCGTCCAAAATATCAAGCCAGTTCACTTTACTGAAGTCATTCCGAATCTTAATATAGTCACATTTTAGGAAAAGGCAACTCTGACGATTAGGTCTTAAGTGTTTAGTTTTATTACATGAATTTCGATCGGTGAATGATGACGATTTTCACGGCATAGTGGTTAAGAACGTGGGATTTCAATATTCGGCTATTAGTCTATCGGCAATCTTTGCAACTGCAAAGATGCCGAAACGTCGAAATAATTTTAAAATTATCTAAAATATACGCGATAATATCCGGTAAAAAGTGTTTTATTTAAATTCGGCTCAGAAGCTCAGACTTGATCAAGACAACAGCCAAGAGAATTATAGATATAAATTAGTTGAAACAGGTTGCAAATAGACAGCGAATCACACAGTAACCTAGCTTTCGTGTCAGGTGGCGAACTGGGTGTCAAGTACAGACCATAGCACTTAGGTGCCAGGTTAAGCTAGGTACGTTAAAATCCCCTATTACAATATTTACATCTCTAGCATCCAACTTATTTATTGTTACCTGTAAGTTGTTATGGAAAGATACAAGGTAAGATATTGGTAAGTCCGGTGGCAGATAACAAAGAAGAAATTCATGTTTGAAGAACAGTTTGAAATTTCAGCATCAGACTGTATAGTAATCCGAATCATTTCAAAATAATTTTCCCATGATTCATGACGAACTACATTGTAACTTGTTTATCGCTATCAAAACAAACCCTCACTCTAAATTTTTTAATTCAAGATGATTCACGATCCCTCTTGAGCACATTATAGCGGGAAACGAACATTTCTCTATCAAAAACAGAACTGTTAAAATTTGTTTCAGTAAGACAAATACAATCATAATCACAGTCGAGATATACTTCCGGTAATTTTGACCTTATTCTATTCACATTTTGGTACGTAATAAACATGTTAAGTTAAGAAAGATCCTGATATAAAAACTACAGTTTCACTAATATCTACTTTTTAATTTTATCTAAAACAGTAGTATCCTTGATGTGTATGGCTGGCGATTTTTCGTCTTTTCTTATATATACTCTATCATACTTACCCATACAAACTTATACAGAATGATGTTAGCGAATTTCCTGGCTGCAGCGTGCACCTCTTTAGTCGCTGTTGATAAGTGTTCAGCAAGGTAGATAGCACGCGACTCCCCCTTAAATCCAAGCAAACGCGAATCAAGCTTGTTTTATTGGGTTGGTTTTGTTGTAGCTCGTTTTTGCCGATAAGATGACATCCCTTCGTCGTTTAGAATGCAAAGTAAGCAATCTGTTACGGGCCTTCATCAAAGGGCAAATTCATAATTTCATAAAGCTTTTTGATTATAACATACAGATTTTTGCTAGGTGTCTCCGGGATGCACTGGATCTCCACATTGCAACCACGCGAATTCTTTTCGAGGACTCTTAATCGATGGGTCATACCAGTCAGTTGCATTTATAACGTTAAGTTTTCAGTTTCCAGCAGTTTTATTTTAGATTGAGTTCGAGCCAGATCTTTTATCATATCATCCTGTTCTTCCTTCAAAAAATCTGTAGTTTTCGTGAAGTCATCAGTTAGCTGTCCAGTAGCTGATTCATTTTTCTTATCTACTAGGACTACAACCGACGTTCTAAATTCAGTGAATTTTCTATCCAAAAGGGGTTCGAAACGGTCGTATGTCATGGTAACGTCGACTTGCTGTCCATTTGATTGAGAAGTGCGTTTAGTGTCAGCGTTCAATAACGTAAAACTATTGCTACAGGCTGGTGTACAAGTCCATTTGCGTCGTAGTACAAGTCCAAGTACATTGTGGGCAAGTCCATTTGCGTCGTTTTACGAGGTACTCTTCGATATAAATATCCTTTGAGATTCTACTGTAATCTATGTTATGTTCTGTGTTCAGATGATAAAGCAAAAACATAACCTTACATTCAATCTGCATTTTATCTCGTAATTGTTCGTGGTTTGAACTAATTATGACCACAGTACGTTGATTACACACTTTTATGATACACAATAGCAACTGTCCAGCTATATAATACCAGAGACTAGTAAATAACTATAGACTGACCATCTCCATACAAAAATTCGTGACTCGGAAAAAGCTCAAAATCCAAGCTATTACTAGATGTCGCTCTCAAATAGCTTGGACCAACCTTGTCATCTTTAATTTTTATATGAATTATTGACGAGAAACGTAATGCAAAATATTTGTTTGTATATTAATACGGACTAAAACTGCTAGATGGCGTTGTCAAATAACCTGAAACCTTAGCAAGTAAATAGTTGAGTTCATTCCAGGCCCTCAATAAGCTTTTGATTTCAGTACTTTACGCATAAAATGACTATACCTTAATTTTTATAACATTTTATAATAATTACTAAAAAGAAAGTCAGAACCAAATATATAAAAGACATAAAAGCAAATCAAAGAATATGTAACTGCGTGCGTCTTTACCGATAGAGACAAGGTTCTCGAACTATAGGTGAATCATTATGGAAAAAGAAACACTTGAGGGAATCTTTATGATTTAAAATAGATGACATAGATATTCAGTTGTATTAATTACTTTAAAAGTGTCAAAATCATAACATATTAAATAATATCACAAAAAATATATTTACGTCAGCTTTATAGTCAAATATTTTATTTTGTGCTTTTTATTTGTTTGGATTTATGTGCGAAATTATTTTCTTTGATCGGCACGAGTCACAGTAGGCGAGCAGAAAAATTGTGAATTCAAAGAAATGCAGGGAAAAGTTCCAAAACAACACACCCATAGCAACAACAATAAACGACAAAGAATTCAAATTGTCAAACAAATAAAATGTTGTCATAAAAAGAACAAAAAAAGTTGATTTAAGTTATAAGTGTCTAAATACAATATTTACAAAATATTTCAAAATCCATCCAGCAAGAAAATATTTTTTTAACTACTGCAAAATAGTTATGAGTTATATGCATTATAAATAAAAATTATGCACTTATTAAGACATAATTTTTATCGATATCAGGAAATAAATTAAAATATAAAAAACCTATTAATTAAATGCACTGAAATTCATTTTATTATGTTAAGGCAGATAAGAACAAACTGTGGAGATGAATGCTGTATTTTTGTGGGAAAAATTATATACTGGCAATACAGTATCCAGTAACACTACAAATAATATCCGGGGTGGTGTAAAGATTTCTGTTACTGAATTATAAGTGCGGCAACATAGCATCAAATAATATAATGCACTAGCTGGCAACGTCTGTTGTCGCCTGATACCTACGGATAGTACTTGCAATGAAATATCAAATGATTTTGTAAACAGCTCCATCTTAAGTTTTTTTACGCATTATTTTTACTAAATTTAAATAACTTGTAAATCTAATACAACTAACGCCATCTCTCTATCTTAAAAACAACTATTTTTCAAGTCACAAAATTTTGTTAGACATGGTTAGTCTATAGTTATTTACTAGTCTCTGATAATACTCACTAGTTCACAGTAAGCTTGACAAATTGGTCCGTATTTGTTCACTAGTTTCACTGATTTTAATTATTTTGACTTCTCCTATATTTTCACTGTGATATTTATTTCACACTAACAATATTTGTTGATTATTTATAAGGATTAATTAATTACTTATAAAGAAAATAAAACTATTTGTGCCGAGTCCCTTAATCCCCGATCTTAAGATTTAAATCCCACTTTAACTAAACATAATCACTTCCACACCTGCTATTGTTAGTTATTATAAATTGGCAAACTGCGCGTTCGCTTGCGAACTTTTGGTCTTTTTGAACAATAATAACTCTTGAACTATTACACCGAGAGCAGTGATTCGTTTATCGACTTGTTAAACAACTCAAATATTAATAATAATAATAATAATAATAAAAACACTTTATTGCTCACACACTTGAATGCAAAAATTTTAAAAATAAGCATTAAACTAGGGTGGGCAAAGGCGGCCTTATCGCTAGCAGCGATCTCTTCCAGACAACCTTTGTGTTCACGGAAATCAAGAAGAAACGGGAGGGTAGTGTGCCAATAAGAAAAAAAATTAAATAATGTGTAATAAATATTGTTATGAAATTAGAAAAAAAAGATGGGTTAATTGGTGTAGTTTTCGCACAATTTTAGAATTTAGCGCCCAGAAGCGCTCAAAATAAACTTTCTCTCTTCGGCAATTACAAAAAAACAGTTACTTGCCAGCTTTTTTATGGTATTAGTTACTCTACATCTTTGCCTTTAAAATAACACCCACATTGTGTCCCCTACAAGACGTAGAACTTTAACCGCCGTTGTTTTACAAATTAAGGTTAATTTTTCAAAAATAAAAATAAAAGTCGCTGCAGACTGGTAGGGTTTTGGAATTCACCCCCCATATGGGGTATTTTCGTCGATGAACTAGTTTATATTTTCTGCTTCTAAAGTTTTATTATTACATGCCGGGACACATTGTATATGTATATCGTATATTTATCCATAAGTATTTGTGTATTTTTATCAACATTCATGATTCCTCTACTGTCCGTCTACTGATAAGGTTGAATAATGTGTATCTCCTCTTACCTACATAATATTCTATAAGCATTTGTAAAATCCGTTATTTGCGAAATGTCTTTTGATCAAAAGTTTGTTAATCTAGTTTAAGAGCTGTGGATTTTGAAATAAATAAAAATAAAATAAAGTAAAATTAGTCCTTGCATGATTAATAATATAAAAACATTGTCTCTTTGTGCATTTGAATGTTAAAAATTTTTTTGTACATACCAAATTTATTTAGTTCAGTTCACTTTTCTTATAATACACAAGATCACTCGCGGTCGGCACGGCACTTTAAACGGGAAGATCACCTGGTACCTGGCGCTTATTGTAGTATACCGCGGCTTTGCGGCGTCGCACGGAACGGCGATTAAGGTGGCGTTCCATCCACTTGTGCATTTTTTTTGTAGAAGCGGCAAAATGCAAATGCTGCTCCAGCTAACATTACTATGGTCATCAGCGTCAACAAACTGTTTGTTGTGCTCACAGACGAGTGAGTGAGTCCAGTGGCACTATTTTGTCAGTTTTTCGCTTTCTGCCGCATTGTGATATCTTACCATTTCCTCTTTGGATTGCGGTGAACCCATAATAGTTGCATAATAATTGGAAAAAAAAACAAATTTTGATATTTCGCAGTTAATGCATGATTTTGGCACTTTGTCGCGACAAGTCCCGTTTATCGCAGGGTCGCCATGAGGTAACGGGAGATGATTGAAATCCGTTTGATGTGTTTGAAAGATAGTTTATTACTGCTCGATTATAATGTATAACATTTGACGTTAAGGCTACACACTACACTGGATTCGCGTAACATCGGATTATTTCAAGTTTTTTTTTAATTTTTTACCCATATTTTTTTTATATTACATCATCATATATGAAATTGGCATGTAAATTTTTTTTTATATATATTTATTTAATTGACAAATGAGTTACGGCTCTCGAAACACAAATGCGAGTGTAAATAGCTGTATAAATTTGAAATTGAAATTCTTAACCAAAGAGGAGAAATTGCAGATCGAAATGGCCAGTAAGACAAAACGCCAATTTCATATGTAAGAACCTAAGGACCCACCAAGTGTTGTACCATTTTGGAATCCTGATTAAAGGCGCCAACTTTTCATGCTAGTTGCCAAGGCAGTGCATTTTTTTTTTTCAGGAGGCTGTCAAGGTCGAAATATTTTGAAAATGTTGAATGCATAGTTCGGCAAAAAGTGTTAATTCTAAGAAAATTTTGGGTTATAATTTTTATTGTGATTAAAGATAAGTTATTTAGGGTTATGGTGACAAGTTTCAAATGGACAAAAATAACCAACATTAACCACAATGACCAAAAAATTGTTACAAAATGGAGAAATTTGGCTTTTTTTTTTGTTTAATGCACATAATTTGTAAAGAACAGGATGGATTTTTTTCCGATTTTTCTGATGATGGTTACCATCAATCCTATCGTCCCATTTTGGACTTTGAATTTCGGGACCCTGCGGTTACTGTGTATAATTTTAAAATTCTTAATTTATTCTTCCAAATCTATGTCGTCCCCCTCAAAGTAATCTCCCCTGGCCGCAATACACTTGTGCCAACGTTTTTTTCAATCCTTGAAACAGTTGTTAAAGTCCATTTCCGTAATAGCCTTCAATGCGCCTAGCGATTCACATTTAAAATCTTCAATTTACTCAAAACGGTTTCCCCAGAGCGGTCGAATAGCCAGAAGTCACACGGAGCTAAATCAGGCGAAACGGTTGTTGCGGCACGATATTGGTTAAAAATTTGGCGAAATTTCTCGAAGAATCAATGCAGTATGCGACGGTGCATTATCGTGGTGCAAAAACCAAGAGTTGTCGGCCCATAATTCCGGCCTCTTTTTACGAATAGCTTCGCGCAAAGGACGTGTAACACTCAAGTATCAACACTTATTGACAGTTTGGCCGGTCGGAAGGAATTTGAAGTGCACCATACCTCGATAATCAACATAACCTTGATTGTTGACCTGCTTTGACGTGGTTTTTTCGGCTTCGGCTCACCTTTGGCACGATATTCCACCGATTGATCGTCTGTTTCCGGGTCGTAAGCATAGATCCAAGACTCATCGCCAGTAATAATACATTTCATGACATCCTGGTAGTCGGATAGCATTGTTTCATAGAGGTCAACGTGACGCTGTTTTTCGAAAAATTTAGTGATTTTGGTCAATCGTCGATTCTCAAGCACCGATTCCTTTATTTTATTGACGTGTTGATCATCGGTTGATGTTGATGGCCGTCCTGGACGTGGTTCGTCGTCAACGCGTTCTCGACCCTCTTTGAATAATTTGTACCAATCAAAAACACTTGCTTGCGACAAACAATTATCACCGAAGCCCTTTTGCAACATCCTGAACGTTTCGGCACCAGAAATTTGATTCCGCACACAAAATTTAATGGAACTTCTTTGTTGAATAATTTCAGTCATTCCAAAAATCTCCGAATGCGCTTTTTGTACTTCAGAAAGACAAGCGTATACTAAACACGATATATATATAATCGATATATTACACGATATATTTTGATATGACATTTTGCATAAATGTCACTGACAGTCATACCAACCTAGAAAAAAAAATATTTCGACGAATGGGTTTTCGCGCGAAATTTAAATTAAAAAGTCTTACTATTTTTTGCCCACAGTATGTTATACTTTTTATTCATAGTTTACGAGTCACGATTTTTTTTATGAATATTCGCAAAATTGCGGCCATATCTGTTTCAAAATTTCAAAAAAAGTACAAGGTTTCTTCGGATTTCTATTTTTGCTACTAAATCTCTATGAACTCTGTGTTTACGCATAAAATAAACACCCTCCTAACTTTAATGAAAATTACTAAAAAAGTACCTAAAGTTGAGAATTTATGTTAAGTGAGTTGTCGTTTTAATTTTCAACATAAAATTTAAAATCTAAACTGGTAGTTTCTTTGTTTCTAAGTAGCTTCAGAGAATGCATTAGACTCTAAGCTTTCATAATAACAATAAATCAGCCATCAAAGACAGCGAGGTGGAAGATTTGAATAAAAGAAATTCCTTTTTTTTATTATTATTATGAAATATTGGAGTCTAACGCATTTTGTGCTATTTGTTTGAGCCTCTGAGTTCCAGCTAATATACGTGGGCCAATAACCGTATCCATGTAATTTAACTTTGACAAAATTAAGGATTCTACTAACTGTATTCTTAATTTTTCTGCAATGAATAGCCTCACCCTGTACAATATTTTTAATTTGTAAAAGCAATTTTTCACTGCATTGGCAATATGCTTTTCAAATCTCAAATCACAGTCCATAAGCAAACTCAAATTTCGCGCTTCGTACACCCTTTCTATCAGTTCCGTCACTGCCCGCAAAGAACCGAGGCGCTACGACACGACACTAGGTATAAACTTTATTCCGTCTAGCGCTAGCGCGCCTCGTCTCTGCATCGTTCTGTATTTTTCTCAGTTTCATCATATCAGTGGCATAAAAACAATTGGACGGTAAGTCTAATGCAAAATTAACGTAAAAAGTGTCTCAATATAATCAACAAATTTACAAACTTAAAAATAAATTAAATCACTTAAAGTTGAAACCAGGTATTGTTACACTACAGCTGATTATTGGTCGACACAATTTTTCACCTTATGAAACTAGGAAGATGACAGTAAAATCACCTTATGCAGCTTGGACTACTTCGAGCGTTAAATTTTGACAGTTTTTACCAAGCAACATGTCATTTTGGCCATATTGACACCGTTTTTGAGAGCAGACTCGAAATCCATTTGTTTGTAAGTCAATGCATTAGATTTAAAGTTTCAACTCCGCTATTTTAATTTTATTACATTTAAAACGCAAACTTTTCTTCCGATTTTTAATGCATTTTCTGGATATTATTTGTATTAAGCAAACGGCCTAATAGTAAATAGTTACGATTAGTTATTCTAATTTTACCTTTGAAAGGAAACCCTTTCCAAGGTACAAGGATGGATTGAAAAGTTCGCGGCCTAAATAAGAAAACACAGGAATGATGCAATTTTTTATATTTATTTTTCTACATACTCTCCCCCTAGGTCACTAAGGCACTTAGTCCAGCGGTCTTCCAAAGCTGATCCCATGATCAGCTTTGGAAGACCGCTTCTATTTGAATGATCCCATTTAAATAGAAGGTCTCGTCAAGGTCTTCAAAAAAGGCTTCTACGGCCACTTTGACCTCCTCATTGGTAGATCATTACCACCTAAGTGTTTTTTTAGTTTTGGAAATAGGTGGAAGTCAGAAGGTGCCAAGTCAGGTGAATAAGGGGGATGAGGAAGCAATTCGTAAACGGGTGCCGTTTGAGGGTGTTCGTCGTTTGGATACTTGGGGGGAGGGAGACTTGCCGAGCTAACAGATGCAGAAAAGAATAATTTTGTATAGACATAAAGAGACTCTGTAAATTTATTTTGAAAAAAATATACCCGTGAAGTTTCTTGCCAGTTCTTCTTCTCGAAGGTTTTTTCGAACTGGTGGTAGAATCATGTTTTATTTGACGTCAATAAGACGTCAATAAGAACAAGTAATTATCAATGTTGAGAAATAAATATTTCATTTCATTTCATTTCATTCGAGACCAACAATTCACTATTTGAGCCATCGATTCTGCAGGTGTGTGAACACGAGCATTGTCCTGATGAAACAAAACTTTCTTGGTCAACAATCCTGGTCTTTTAGACTTTATATCTTCGCGTGAATGACGTAATAGTGTGCAGTAGTATGCAGAATTTATAGTTTGACCTTTTTCTAAGTAATCAACCAAGATGACACCCTTAGACTCCCAGAAAACCGATGCCATTACCTTGTTTACTGAAAAACACACCTTGGCTTTCTTGGGAGTCGGATATCCGGGTCTCTTCCATTGTTTGGATTGTTGTTTGGATGCAGGAGTATAGTGATGAACCCATGTTTCGTCCATAGTAACAAACCTTGCCAAAAATTCGTTTGGATCAGCTTGAAAAAGCTCTAAACAGTCTCTAGAAATCGTGAGCTGAGTTCGTTTTTGTTCAACTGAAAGGAGCCGCGGAACCCATCTTGCAGACACCTTGTGGAGCCCTATTCGTTAACGATCGTGTTTTTTGTACGTTCATATGAAATTCCTAGAGCTTCACCTATCTCAGATACCTTCAATCTTCTGTCTCCCATGATGAGATCACATATTTTTTCGATGTTTTCCGAAGTCGTAGCTGTAGAAAGCCGTCCAGGAGGGGGGTCATCTTTGATGCTTTCTCGTCCAAGTTTAAATTCAGCTGTCCACTTTTTATCATTGTATACGACGGAGCAGATGTTCCTAAAGTAGCCACCATATCTTCATGAATCTGCTTTGGAGTTAAGTGTTTCTTGTGGAGGTATTTGATTACGGCACGGTGCTCTAAACTATCCATTTTCAAAATTAATGAAACTTACTCTCACTTAATGTTCAATAAAATAAATAATTACCAATGTATCTCAGAGAAAAATTGCACAGAGACTGACAAAGAGTCTAGGTTTCATATGAGGATAGTTGTATAATAATATGACAACGCTATCTATGTTAGGTTGCGAACTTTTCAATCCACCCTAGTACTAATATTTTTGTTTACTGCAGCTCCTCAGAAATACAGTATAGTGTGGATTAACACAATTATTATCAGTTTAATTTATTGATTAATGATGTTTTGTTAACCATAGGCTTCATTTAGAATCTTCTTAGCTCATATCTTTAATGTTACTTATAAATTCTATTATTTTCTCCAGTGCTAAACTATGGGTCAGGGATGGCTCTTTCCACGCTAATGCGAGGGTTATCTGCGCCCGCGTCCCACATATGTGCCCTCGCCTTACATCTACGATGTCCCGACTTATATCCTCAACCGCAAAGGATAACACAGCAATATAATGAGTAAGTTTAATATTGTACGAAATAAGATTGAAAAAAATAGTAAAGAATTCACGAACACCAATGAATGAAAAGCAAGTTTTAATAACACACTTGATTCTTTTAAACACTTGCTACGATACTAAGCACTGATGTCATCAATCAAACTGCAAACTTGCGCCTTGTATAGACATCGGATTAAATGCATTATCAAAGGCCAAATGCGGAAATATGCACAAGCAAAATACTAGTTGTAATCAATTAGAATTTAAAAAAATCACGGAGCCTTCAGTCGTAAATTGTACTGGGTAATTTGCTATCGGAGACTTTATTGAACCAAAATATGGGGTTTTTAGGTTGAAAAAACAGCTAGCAACTAATGATAAATAGGTGGAATGCGTGAAGCAATGAGTGTCTTACTCCCTTCATCACATCTGCGCCGCATCCTGCCAAAGTTATCGCCTAGTGCTAACCAGCTCAACTAGCCGATCGGGTTCAGTGTGCTTCTGCGTGTAGTGCGCGTCTCTGGCTGTGGCTTGCGAACGTTCCCCCGTAATATACAACGTATACAATATAAGTGTACTGTAAGTATGCTTAATAAACACTGTCATTGAAATAGTACTAAAATAAGCTATAGCGCTATAAAAATTGTGTTCGATAATATGATAATATATATTTCATTTGTAATGTTTAGCACATTTCATGACAAAAATTGGAATTTCGTTTGCTTTTTGCAAAAACAAATTACCAATATTATATCATTTTCGAAATGGGCCAGTTTTCACGATCATTTGCTGATTCAGTCCGCCACTCTTTTTTTTCAGAGTGGTTAATCAAAAATAAAGTTAAGATTCTAACATTAATATAACACCCAAATGTAGTACCAACTATCTCAAAACCCAGAAAACTTTTACTAAGAGCACGCGTTCTTCCTGCTGGTAAGTGGCATCCTTGTCCATGGAAAATGTTACTCGTTGGTATTATTGTCAGTTATAATTAAGCGTTAATTTACTGTCCAGCTTGAAGCTCGAGTTCAAGTTCTTCAGTCTTCAGTTGGAATTGCGTTTGTGCCTGTAATTGCTCTAGCTGTAGTTTCCTTGGAACACAACCATGTAAACGTGAATATTATGGCGGTTAAAAAAGTAAGATCTTAGCAAAAGAATTCTGCCACTTCAATATGAAGTACCTAGAATCACAACCTTGTACTAAAAAAAAATAAAACAATAAGAAGTAAAATGAGACGAAAAACACAAATAACTACAAAATTTGAATTGCGGATCAAAATATTACATTGAGACTACGGTTTGATATAAGGATTAATTTAGATTGTAAATAAAACAAGGAACATAATACAAAGTAAATATACAAATTAAATAATGAAATTATAATAATAAGTGAGTAAATTAATAAGTAATACAATACATTTAAAATATCGGTACATACTTAATGAATGATTCACTGCAAACTATATTTTCATATTGGGATTATCTAGCAAGAAGAAACATTCTTAGGTTAACATTAAAATTATTTAGACACCTTGACTGCTTTAACGGAGCTGGAATGTTATTCCAACATTTTGTTGCACCATATCTAAAACTAGCTCTGAACGCCACTGTGCGGTGACGTTGAGTAGCTTGCTTCTGAAATTTTGTTTTTGTGCGTTCTAACAAAGATCATTCATATGTTGACTCCTCGAGAGAAGTCGCAGCCCATAAACTCTATCGATATAATTTCTTCACTGAGATATGGGCGAACTTAGTAGAGTAATTTTTAGACGATAGTAACAATGTTTTAACTGTTTCATTTACATATTTTTCATAACGCATTTCAGAGTCCTTAATAAGACCTAAGTTACGAGCTTCCCATACTCGTTCTTTTGATTCATCCACAATTTTACAGGTACATCACTAATACATCTTTCCATTTGTATTTTTGGAATTTATAAATAGATTTCTCTTGGACAGGCGTGTACCATCGTCGTCGTCATCCTCACTTACCACCAGGGCCTCGCAAGCAGGCACCTGCCAATTCATGAAAAAACAACTTTTATGAACGAAAGCTGATTATTTATTGACATCGTTTACACATCCACAGAATCTCACCAACATACTCATCCCAAAACTTCCAAAGCTCCCAAATCTCCCAAAACTCCCTCTCGGAAGGAAGTTGGACAGAAGGCGTGGCAGAAGGAGCGGATGTGGCCAGGGAACTAGCGACTCTAGCCGTGCTGCGAGCCAGGCTGCCGACTGCGGCCAAAGAATTGGCAAGGAATAACAGAGATGAGAAGTTGGTGCCACATTTAGATACAATTTTGCAGGTTTGTTTCTGTTTAATGATATGATAAGATTTAAAAAGTGTATTTTTTCATGTCTATTAATATCCGGAACTGCCATCAGATTTGAAAGGGTTGAGTTTAAAATGTTCGTGCCGTCGGCCACTTATGTTTCAGTAAAATATACAGTTATAATTATTTTTATTATAATAATCAATAAGGTAAATACCATATTTTATAATCACCTGAGCTAAATACTAATTAGTTTTTTTATTTATTTTTAGTGTTAAAATAGCCATCATTAGAGTAAACTTATAATAACTATATTGTATTGCACCACCAATTCTTTAATATAAAAATATTTGTTATTTCATTTAATATGGAAAAAAGGAAAAATAAACAATTAACTACTAATTAATTATGTATTGTGTTGGTTTGCTATCTCATTAGTAAGCAGGCTGCATTCACTTGTTGCAAAAACAGAGCAAGTGTTTTTTTTTTATTGAGGGTTGCCGATCAAAGAAAATAATCTCGCACATAAACCCAAACAAATAAAAAGCACAAAAATAAAATATTTGGCTATAAAGCTGACATAAATATATTTTTAGTGATATTATTTAATATGTTATGATTTCGAAATTTTTTTCAGTAATTAATTCAACTGAATATCTATGTCATCTATTTGAAATCATGAAGATTACCTCAAGTATTTCTTTTTGCATAATGATTAACCTATGGTTCGAGAACCTTGTCTATATCGGTAAAGATGCACGCAGTTACATATTCTTTGATTTGCTTTTATGTCTTTTATATATTTATATACATAATTTGGTTCTGACTTTCTTTTTAGTAATTATTATAATAAAATGTTATGAAAATTAAGGTATAGTCATTTTTTGCGTAAAGTACTGAAATCAAAAGCTTATTGAGGGCCTGGAATGAACTCAACTATTTGTAGTCTTTGATGGATTTTATATTCAGGAAGGTTTTATTTTACCAAGGACTTAGGGACCAGAAGGAACTAAATGAAACCCAAGAAGTAGGTAATCCTACTTCCTTTTATCGTACTTCCTATGTATATTATAAATGTGAAAGTTTGTAAGTTTGGATGTTTGTTACTAAATCACGCAAAACGGCTAAACAGTTTTAAATGATTTTTGGCATATGGATACAATATAACCTGGAATAACATATATGCTAACTTCAGGAGTTAATGCAGGATCAATGGGAATGATGTAAATAATTATTCATTTGTATTTTTTATTGCTCATTGTGCATTTATTATATTAAAAAAAGTATATTATTAAGTAAAGTAATTTAAAGAACAATGTGGCCGTTATTGTCTTTATTTTTAGGTCGACTAATCCAGTATCTTGTAATATATGCATTTGTGATGTAATTAATAAGTTTTTTGTATTTACTCAAATAGATTAAGTTTTCCTTTACGTAACTCAATCATACCATTATTGTGTGAGTTTATATCTCCTATTTCTTTCTTAATGAGGATTCAAATACTGAAGTGAATTCAGTATTTGAATCCTCATTAAGAATTTTAAGTTTCCTTCGTTTACTTAGTTTTTTGGTATTAATTTTGGTGCCGTTTTACTTTTTTTCTTGCTGTCTTATGCTTTATTTATGAAAATTTATGCTTTTATTTTCGAGTGTCGGTGGTGCAGTGGTCCCGGGTTCGATCCCCAGTGACAGCCAAATGTACCAATGAGTTTTTACAACAAAAGTACATCAAACCAACTGCTCTAACTGTTGAGGAAAACACCGTTCACTAGTTCGTGAACTAGTGAGTTAAAGAACATACTGTTCTTGAATATGATAACTTTTATATCTGCGTTCTAAGCCTCAAATATAAGTTTAAGTCCTAAATAAGATTCGTTCGCTGTTCTTTTTGGTATTGTATTTTTACTAATGTATTCCTTGCTTACGGTGTTGTGCTTGGTTCCCTGGACTTAATTTTTTGAAATTGTTTTTATTTTTGTGTAGTTACAATTTTTGTATACATGTATACCTACTTTTTTGCCTGTTTTCGACTACGTTCAGATTGTGCGATATCTGTACTAGCGAAAATAGTTATAGTTCAATAGAAGAATAGTATAACTAATTGAATTATTCTTATATCAAGTTCAGTCAAAAAAACCATTGTACAATAATCGGATTGGTAACGATACCTAAAGATATTTATGAGTTGTCAAAATATATACTTTATATAAATAAATATTTATTTGTAAGATTTCAGTCAGAAAAAGCATTGACCCCAAGGAACACGTGAGCGAAGCCGCAGGCATAGTCTAGTAATCATTTACGTACAATATTTAGGGTATGCGAATCGCTTGTACTATCGTCGCGTCATCGACGATAGTACATACGAAAGGCGCATACAAAAGACCGAACAACACCGGGTTCGCCGAGTGTCCGCCGCACATATGATATCCGCTGGTATACATTTTATAAAATTAACAGTTTGTAGCTCCTGTATACAGTATATTCTTGAGTAAAATTGAATATATCATTGAATAAGAAGTAATTTATCACGTATATTACCTATAAAACTCTTCTGTTTTCAGCTAGCTGCATTGCTTCAATGTCGAAACCATGCGTTAATCGACGTCGAAACTGCTTTAGAAGCAGCCGAGGCCAGCACCCAGTCGAACTCTGACAAAATAGGCAGAAAGATGATCGTCCCAGTTGCATTGCCTCCCAAAACAAAGCATAAGGACACTCCAAATAAACAGCTCGTCAAAGTGAAAGAAGTGCCCTTGAAGTTATTCCATCAAGCAGAGTGCGTGCGTGTTAAAAGCGACTTTCCTTGTTTAGATCCTTTAAAGCTACGGACGGAATAAGCGGTGAATTGGTATAATGTTTGGTGAAATATATGTGCAATGGTGCTTAATCATAATCATCTGAAAATAGAAATTTAAGTTGTGATATGTGGCTAAAATCAAGAATGAATGCTGTCATTTTGTGTTTAATAGAAAAGGAGTAAATATAGATGGAATTTAATTATGCAGAACACATTAAAATTTTAGTCTAGCGGTGCTTTTTACCATCTGTGTGATGATTATCATTAGAGATCGATATTGCAGGGTTGATCGTTTCAAGTTATTTAAACTGATTATCAATAAACATTTTATACCTATTTAATACTAATAAAAATTGTAAAATGAAAAATATGACCTTAAATCTCGATTTTCTTGCAATTCTTTTATTTTGTAAATAATTACTTAAATACTTAAACTTATATAAAAAAAAAATTAAATATACTACTCAAATACATCATATATCTTTGATTGTAGACACTCCTACATGTTTTTAGTTACCATTTCATAGTTATAGTGTTAAAAAAAGTATATTATTAAGTAAAGTAATTGAAAGAACAATGTGGCCATTATTGTCTTTATTTTGTAATATATGCATTTGTGATGTAATTAATAAGTTTTTTGTATTTACTCAAATTCCTTTACGTAACTCAATCATGTGTATTGTCTTGATTGACTGCTTTGTATGCTCAAAAAAAGATTATTATTCCATTTAGTCTTATTTGAAATTATCAATTGGTGTTCAATACCTACTGTTTTAGAATTTTAGATCATATTTTTTATATTAGTTTAAAATGCTGTATATAGTACATACATTCATGCTTGATTTAGGTTCCAGCTTGTACAGCAATATATTCCCAGTTCTTATAATGTAAGCTTTAAATATAACAATTAAATGAGATGTATTATTATATACCAAGTTTTTGTAAAAAGTTTGTTTTATTTCAAATCATTAAGACTTTAATCATTAGGGTTTAGAAAAGTCACAAGACTCTTTGTTTGTAATTTTTCTAAAGTGTTTTGTTACTTGCAGTATGATACTTTAATCAGGAAAAATTTTCAGACACATCAAGGGCATTTTTGATACCTATCCTTGCAAAAGGATAAGGATACTGTTTTGGATATGGGGGTACCTCAAGGTAAACACCAGTACGTTCTGCGATGTCACCAAGGAATGAAGGCGAAAATTTTCAAACGCCGATCTGTTCGAATGGTGGAAATATGAGGGGAAGATTTACCAATAATACAATTAATCGTTCCCCATATTTTTTTAGAAATAGAAGATTGGAATAATAATATGCGCCCAAATGCGATGAACCTGGATAACAATCGGCGTCAGTCAGACAGCTGGGGACACCATTGACCTCGACTATTCAAGAAAATATTTCTTCAAGTGAGTTTAGTCCCTCTATTAATGTAAAAATTTGAAGTATTAATGTTCCTGCTTTACTTGATACAGGCGCATCAGTTTCTGCGATCTCTAACCAGTTATGTAAACAATTCAAAATCATAATACATAATGTGAAAGTAATCGAATAATAGGTAACATACAATTATGCTTGGAGATTGAACATGTTGTTTTTGTACTTGAAAGGAATTTAATCCTCAGGCAAGACTTCCTTCAGAAGTCTGGCGCAATATTAAACTTTAAGAAAGGCTGTGTTCAATTTAACGAGATTCCACGTTCCCTCTTACAATGTCGTAAAACAAGTATAGATCCATCGCTTACGGTCGATCTTCGAGTGTTAATAAATTAAGTTTTCTACATCTTTCCTTGTAGGTACTTAACTCTGATCTAGCGAAACGATAATTCAAGTACCTCACAAATGTCTTCTGAAGTCGCTCCAGTCGATCCGTGTAGACAGCGTACTGGGGATTCTATATAGGACTTGCATATGCTTCGACTAAATTTTCTCCTTATTATTTAATTTGGTAGAGAACCCGAAGTCCCATTTGATGAAAGGTCAATCCTAATTGTAATATGACCGTTCAACAAAAAAAAGACGCATAATAAATGCAGTAAATCAAGCAAGAGAAAATTTGATGTAACCTCGTTTAGTACAAAAAAGAACATATGCTAAAAAAGCTTCCAATATCAAGCTTCGTGTAGGACAATTAGTTTTATTACATTGTCTAAAGAGAATATCAGGTAAAAGTCGGAGACTTAGTCGACCATATAAAGGTCTGTTTCGAGTATGTCGATACATAGGATTTGACAATTTTCTTATAAAAAGACTACAAAATAATCAAGAATTAATTGGACATGTGAACAGATTAAAACCATATAATATTAGATAAAATAAATCAAATGATAAAATATATCCATACATATATAAAAAATAAAAGATATTTTGTTGAAATATTGCAATATTGTTGTAATTTAGGTATACAAGTATATATATCATTCATTTAGTAGATATACAACGGTTAGAATTTCGTGGGGGTTTCAGAATAATATAAGAAAAATAATATTGATTTTTAATTCTATGTACTCATCACAACGCAACGCTCACTATCGGAACAACATATCCTGCAAAGCCACTCCAAGTAGCATCACCGAAGGGGATGCAATGGATGGATAATGCAGATAAAAGAAACTCAATAAGAAAAAAAAAGGGTTTATATAGTGACAAAAGGGTCTCTATACACTATCTATCATAAATCGAGCATTAATTTTCGGGATGTAAATATGCGGCAATTTCAAAAGATTATCACAAATCAAAAATACAAATCGTGGCTGTCGGTTTCGGGGCTAATATGGAAAAAATTTCATCTGAAGTTCTATTTCGTTAGTATAAAAGATATTTTAAGGGATATGTACTTTGTTCTTTTTATGTACCTGTGGGATAGTACGCATAGACACGTCTGTATTGATATTATGATTAGGTTTTTGATAATTAGGTGGAATATTGAACTTAAATTGATTAAGCTGATTATTGTTTGCGGTTCTTGCTGTTTTGGTACACCAAAATAAAACGGAGTTGTAAGTAATAAATTTACTTTGCACAAATCCAGTGTTCTGAGGTAAATTAAATTTACCTATTATTTTGGTTTGCAAAAGAATTTAATGGTATACCGAACTTAAATTATAACCTGGAATTAATGGTTGCTGAAATAAAAGTTTACTTCTTCCATAACGACACTCAAAGCACTTTCCAAAGTTGAACTGATACTGACTGATTAGTTCATTTAGTCTTACAATCCTAATTAAATCTTCAGATAAATTATATAAGAAAACGTTCAAAGACATATTATTAGAAATGATCATTTTAGCAGCCTTAAAGCCTTCATCCCGAATAAACTTTACTTGCGCAAATAAACTACTTCTAATGCACTAAATTCTATTGCAAAAATCCGTACACGATTCACCCTGTTTCATTCTCAATCTCAACGTTTCCAATTCAAACGCAATGCATTCTTCCGACCTCGGGTACCGAAATGCTAGATAAGGAGAGTTTTTAGTTGCTCCCAGTCTAAAATATCGTTTCTTTCACTTAATAATTCCGCGGCTCTACCAATTATCTTACTAGTTATGCAATGGAATATGTATAAATTTTGGGCATCAGTGCCCTGACATGAAAATTAGTAATCACGTATTCACACTTTTTAATAAAAATATTTAATAATTTTCCTACCCCTTGAAACTTGGGAATTATACATACGATTTCTTTCGGCAGTAATTGAATTTATTCCATTTTTAAAACCAGTATAATTAAGAAAATTAACCATCATAAAAAAGAAAAAAACACAAACACAGAATGAGAAAAATAATCATTAAATATCAGTATCAATACGCTAAAAAAGGGGTAGATGTTTTTGAACAACAATAACTTACAAGTATTACACTGAGAACAGTGATTCTTATATCAATTTGTTAAGCAACTCAAATATTGTTATGAAATTAGAAAATAAAGATGGCTTAATAGTGTAATTTTCGCACAATTTAAGAATTTAGCGCCCAGAAGCGCTCAAAATAAACTTTCTCTCTTCGGCAATTACAAAAAAACAGTTACTTGCCAGCTTTTTTATTGTATTAGTTACTCTACATCTTTGTCTTTAAAATAACACCCACATTGTGCCCCTACAACACGTAGAACTTGAACCGCCGTGGCTTTACAAATAAGGTGAATTTTGCTAAAATAAAAATAAAAGTCGCTGCAAACTGGTAGGGTTTTGGAATTAACCCCCCATATGGGGTTATTTTCGCCGATGAAATAGTTTATAGTTACAGCTCCTAAAGTTTTATTACCACATGCCGGGACACATTGTATATTCGTAATTAATCAAAACTATAATTCAGCCAGTAGATATTTCGGCGATTTTCGGTCCAAATTATCCTTAAATTAATAGTTAACTACGTAAAAAGTGAATGAGGAATAAAACGGGACCAAGTATCAGCAAAGAGGTCTACTTACAAACCGCCTGAGGCCACACTAGATTCACTCTATTGCACCTCTTAATTCGCGGTAGCTATTTATTTGGTTCGAACGGATTTCTTCGCGCTTTTAACTATTACTGTACCGATTTTAGTGCACAGGATGCGACTTAAAAATCCGCTCCGACTGCGCCACTTTTACTCGCAAATTATACGAGGGCGAAAAAATATATATATTTTGTTTTAATAGGTCTTTATTCAACGATTGAACACAAGACTGTCCTTAAAAGCTAATTTTAAATCTAAGCTTAAATTCTATGTAACAAATAAGTGCAGGTGTTATTTCTGCAATTCAGCGTCTTATCTGGATAATGTTAGCACCCTAGGCTGCCTGGGTGGTGGAACTGAATTATCTAGCCTAGACCATATTCTGCAACTCAATTATTTTTTAATTTCTTACTATGAATAGAAATAAATTATTCAACTTGACCTATATTGACACCTGAGTTTTGCTCAGTGCCATCAACTGTCAAAATAAAAACCTTTTATTTTTTAAAGCGTCCTTGAAACCCCCACGTTGTGTTTTCTTGTCGGCGACGCTACACATCCGAAAGAGATGATCACTTCATTGTGACATCTTCTGTACGCAATCGTTTCTCCAATGCTGTTCAGGTACAACAACGCCTCAAGGAAGCTCAGACCACAGCAGTTAGCGTCTCTACGATTAGAAGAAGACTACGGGAGAAGATAACGTGACTCGATAACGTGGCCCCATGTTGACCGCACATCATCGCAGAGATCGCTTGCAATTTGCCCGTGACCACGTCGATTGGACATTTGATCAAGGGACGCAGGTTCTCTTCTCCGATGAGACTAGAGTCTGTCTTTATTGCAACGACGGACGTGCCATAGTGTACAGAAGACCTAGAGAACAATTTTCTCAGCCTGTATCAAAGAAACAGTTGGCTACGGAGGCGGCTCTTGTATGTTCTGGGGCGGTATTAGCATGGACGGCAAAACCGACCTTGTCTACGTTTCTGGGACTGACGGTACTCGCGGTCAAAGGTCCCCGACTGCTCGACGATACACTGCTGAGATCCTGAAAGAACATGTTGTAGCATATGCGGGATACGTTGGCCCTGGGTTCATGTTAATGCACGACAAAGCTTACTCCCACACTGCATTAATTGTTCGAGATTATCTGGAGTAAGTTGAGGTCCCTGTTTTGCCGTGGCCAGCCAGGAGTCCTAACTTGAACCCGATCGAACACCTTTGGGACGAGCTGAAGCGACGGGTTCGGACACGAGATGCCCCCCTTCCACTCTACAAATCAAATCAAATCAATTCATTTGTGCTTCATAGTATCGTACATAAAAGTTGTTACAAAATTATATTAAGATCTACATACTATGCTGTCCATCAGAATGCAATATTATTTATTTTCAAATAGCATTACAATAATAAAATGATCATTTAAATACAATTTCTATAAATCATAATGTCTTAACCGCTATTATTATCTATTTTATTATATGTCAGGAGATTACAATATTTATTACATGTCAGGAGATGTTTTTACATTTGAAAAATTCCCCTAGAGAATAAAAACATTTAGTTTTTAGCCATTTCGTGAGTTCAAATAGGAATTTATTTTTTGGTAGAATTTTAAATTCTCTAGGCAAGGCGTTAAAAATTTTAGTTATTCTAGCTTTAGTCTATCTAGTTATCTAGTAATCTTTACTATTTCCATTTCTTTATTTTACGATGACAGTTCTAATTTGATATAATGTAGTGTTGTGACCAAATAAGTAATGATATCGATCGCATATATTAGGTCTTTACCTATGAAATTGCCGTTTTTCACGAAATAAATGAAGCGTAATTTTTTTATATATTTTTTATTTCTATTAATCAAAATAATCACCCATGCAATCAATGCATCTTTGCCAACGCATTGGTAGCTTATTGATGCCTTTCTTGAAGAAATCAGCTGGACGGGAGGCAACAAATTCTTCAAAGGCATTTTGTACTGCCCCTCGGGTATTGAATTTTTTTCCCGCCAAGAAGTTATCCAAATTCTGGAAAAAGTAGAAGTATGTAGGCGCGAGGTCTGGTGAGTACGGCGGATGACGGAGAACTTCCAACCCCAACTCTTGTAGCTTGGAGACCGTCTGCTGTGCAGTAAGAGGTCGCGCGTTGTCGTGCAGGAGCAGTGGAGCCGAACGATTGACCAAAGCTGGTTGGAGACGTGCGAGCTTCTCCATCATTGTGTTCAGTTCTTCACAGTACACATCTGCAGTAATGCTTGTCCCGTTTGGCAAGAAGCTGTGATGAATTACACCCGCGTTAGACCACCAAACAGTGACCATCACTTTTCTAGGGGTAAGTTTTCGTTTAGGGCATTGTTTGGGTGCTGAACCAGGGTCCAACCAACTTGCTGAGCGCTTACGATTATCAAACAGGATCCATTTCTCGTCACAAGTAACAATGCGGTTCAGAATTCCTTCATTTGTATGCCTGCTGAGCAGTGCAAGGCACGTCTCCACGCGTATTTCGCGCTGGCGGTCATTGAGTTCGTGCGGTACCCATTTGACAAGCTTTTTTACCTTGCCAATTTGACGCAAATGGATCAATATTGTTTTGATGCTAACGTCGAAAGCTGCTGCTAATTCAGCCGTGGATTGAGTTTCATCAGCTTCCACAATTGCCTTTAATTCGTCATTGCCGACCAAAGTTTTCGGACGACCACGGGGTTCATTTTTCAGGTCAAAATTTCCAGAACGGAAGCGGGTAAACCAATAACGGTTGGTGCGTTCGTTTGTAGTGTTCGCTCCGTAAACGTCGTTGATGTTGCGTGCCGCTTGTGCCGCTTTGCTGCCACGACGGTACTCATACTCCATAATTACTCGAATTTTTTACTTATCCATGATGACGAAAAATGTTCGAATGCGTTGAAAACAAAACACTAACTATTAAACAAATGACGATTTTAGAAAAAGAATTCCATGTTTGTCAAATAAAATTAATTTGAAATTAGAATTATCAGTCAAAAAAAAATATTTTCATTTGAAATGGCCAGTACGGCAAAACGGCAGTTTCATAGGTAAAGACCTATTATTTATTATATTTCGAACAAAGACAAATATAACAAAAACATTCAAATATATTTTTTCAAGGTGGGATCACTCAATGGCCCACCGCCATTTTGTGTTTGTTTTAATCTGTCACTCGCAACAAGACGGTCGTGCTAGTCACTACATTTCTGTTCGCTGATTTTTTTCACATTATCTATACGTTACGTTGTGAATTTTGTGTTCCTCCGTGTTGATTGCTGCCCAGCTGTCAAATATCAAACATGCCGAAAGGATCTGTTCTGAAAAGGCAGGCGAGAGAACTGGTGATCAAGGTTCGTAATTACTTTGAAGCCGAGTATCAAAATGGTGGCCCGCTATTACCACTACCGCAAGTGCGAGAGCGTGCTGCGGCCGCATTAGGAATTAGTGGACCTACTGTTTCAAAAATTACTACCGAAGCTTACGGTACAAGCGGCATGCAGGAAAAAACGCCAACCACGTCGTGTGACATCGGTTGACAACTTCAACGCTGATTCTATTCGCCGTCATATTTACTTTATCACTTGCGCAAAGAAATTCCAACACTTAAAAAACTTGTTTTTTCTTTACGTGAATGTGGTTTGTTCCATGGCCAAAAATCGTCTTAAAGCTTAGTTTTGATAGAAATTGGATTTTTCTCATAAAAAATCGGACAAACGTAAAATATTGATGGAGCGTCACGACGTTGCTATGGCTCGCTGCGAATTTTTGAGCGAAGCCAAAAACATATCAGTTGGTCAAATGTTATTATCACTGACGAGACTTGGTTAAATGCAAACCACACAGTATCTAAGAACTGGACTGACGCCGCTTCCACTAGTTCAGTGCCAATGGGAAAAGGTGAACGCCTTATCATATGCCATGCAGGGTCTACGAAAGGATTCGTGTCAGATGCAGTACTGGTCTTTAAATCCAAGAAAACAGTGAACTACCACGATGAAATGAACGACGATTGACGAATTTACGAAGGATGGGTTAAAGAAATGGTGCAATCTCTGGAAGAACCGTCCATAATTATTATGGACACTCCAGACAAATTGATAAAATGCCGATGCAGACCAATAAAAAACTAGAGATAATTGACTGGCTCCAACGTCATGACGAAAATGTGGATAGTACTTTATTTAAAGTACAATAAGTGAATATTTTAAAATCGAAAAAAAGCCTCCCTAAAAGATATGTTATCGACGAAATAGCTGCCGAATATGGCCATTAGGTTCTTCGACTTCCGCCGTATCATTGCCAATACGATGCTATAGAACTAATATGGGCACAAATCAAAGGACACGCCGCTCGAAACAATACCCATGCCCCTTTTACGGCAAACAAGATGTTAGATTTATTAAAAAATGCATGTGCGGAAGTAACTGCCGAAAACTGGGAAAAAATTGTGAGAAGAACCCAAAACATTATAGCGTCGGATTGGGAAATTCATGTGTCATTCGATAATATACAAGTACAGCAACTTATAATAAATATTGGGGAGAGCTCATCGAGTGACAGTGACGATTCATCAGATTTTGATTAAAATAATTAAATAAAGATTACCTGTCGTTATTATTATTTCGTTTCATTGTCGAGTACCTACTTATACCTACTTATTTTACAACAGCTTCGAAAATTTTAAAGAACTTGGCATTATCAATCAAGGATTAATACGTGTAACATCTTGTAATGAAATATCCATAATGTTTGAGCCGTCGGCCGATGATGTTTCAGCATATAATACCGTCATGATTATTTTTAATAGATTGACTATATAGTCATAAACCATATTTAAAAGGTTATTGAACTAACTTTTTTGGTTTTCGTATTTAAATTAAATAATGAAGTCAAAGGGAATCTTGCGTACAACACAGAGTCACGTGTCCAAAATCTTAATTAGAATATAGAAAGAAAACCCTTTTATACATTAGATAACCTACAGGAAGCGGTCTGTACTCGCGACAAGTCGAGGAGGTCTCAAAATCCGAGAAACTGACGCTACTGAGCCACATTATCTCTCGACCCGAAGCGAGTGTTTGTCGCGTTTAGACACCTTCTCGGCTAATTATATGCTAGCCCCGTGCAACTTTAATAGACGCAAACAAGTTTAACCTTCCGCGCTTATGAAGCTTGTTTTCAGCTTGAGTTCTTATTGTCTAATACAGGAGAGTTTTTTTGGATAATTTAGTTTATTTTATGATAAATTACGTTCTAATATAAAAGAAAATCAAAAAGGAAATAACATGGGAAGATAAAAAGTCAAAAAAAAAAGGAAACCTGAAAGAGCACATCCACTTGTTGCAAAATAACAGAGCGAATATTGGATTGACGTATTTGAATTTTAGTGATAGGGATCCCGAACTAAAAAAAAAATAAAACTCACAAAAAGTTATAGTTGCAATTGAAATAATGCTTTGCAAGATTATACAATTAACCTAATTAAGTTTGTAATATGTTTTTGATATTATTTATTTAGTTTTAAATGTATACTTTATATGTTTACTTTACTGTTTATGAAAAGCTTTATGCCTTTTTCTTTAGAATAGGCCACCAGCAAAACTTCTTTTGCATTTAATCGGTAACCCCAACTTTGCGCAGCTATTGTATGGAGACACCTCACGTTTAGTTTCTTATTAATAGTTATAATTTTATTGGGAAATATTTTAGTTCTGATACTTTTTTTAATAATCATTTACATATATGATACGAATTATCGTGCATTCCATTCGTCCATTAATTGCTGAAACAAAAAAGCTTACTGACGGCCTAAAATGGACTTAACCCTTTGTACAAAAGTATCCGGCAGTAGTCTAGTTTCTTACATTTTGTAAAAAAATATCGGGTCTGTTATCGTGTTACGCTTATCGATATAGCTCCATCCCTGTCAGTTTCTCCGAGTCTGGTATTATATAACCTTGTACGTGTGTAAACGTCATATTTTTATAAAATAATGCATACATAATGTAAAATAAACGCCCGCACGAGTTTTCACAGGAGTTGTCATCGAGAAAATAAAGAAATGGAAATAGTATAGTTGTATGAAAAAATAATCAATGTCTGAGGTCGGGGTACGATAAATACATATAATTATAATACTCGTTAATAATATTGATTCCACAGCATTCAAAAAATTTATCAATCGAGAACTTTTTAGCAATATCGACTTGGTTTATCGACCGTTTCTCAATAATATACATACTCCACCTCGTTTTTCATTATTTTTTCTACAGTAAATAGCTGCGGTTCTATACCCTCTCAGATGAATGTTACTCTGGTTTGCCGTGTTTATAAAAGTTTCGGAAAAACGTAATATATCGAGCATTTTAATTTGGCGGTGTAGATCCGATAACGTAACCTCTAACCAATTTCTTTTTGATAATAAACCGGCAATGTTTTGATGCAAAACGATAAACTTATTCTTTTGATCGATATTGCAATTGAGTTTATTCACGAAAAAACGTAGATTTGTTTGGTGTTTCACTATTTCTATTTTTTGGTTTTAAAAAGTACTAGGTTATAGTACCTTTCCCTATCGGATCCTTGGAACTAATTTTATAATAATTATTTTTTTTAATACTTGTATGTACACATGGCAACAGAATCATGTTGACCATCTTCTAATGTCGCACGCACACGCGTGTTCATCGATCCTCTCACCACGAAATATCTAAACCACCTGAGCACTATGGCAATCTGCTTACGCACACAAGCACACAGTGTAAATCCCTCACTTATTATCGGTTAAACTGGTTCTATCTAGCTACTCTCAACGACGACGTGTGCATCTAATATTGTATAGTCGTGTTGCCGGATTGTTTGCTGTTTTGTATTCGTTCGTTACACTTATTATAGTCCTATATATTTCTGTGCTCAAGTGAGGCGAAAATGAATTATCTTTTAACAACGCTGCAGAGAGCCGAAATCGTAGTTTTGTTTAATCAAAATGTTTCTATTAGGAAAATTGCACGTCGATTGATGATATCTGTAAGCAAATTTACTCATCCTGTGACTAGGATTGATCGAAATTTTTATTTCTAAGTTGATAATTTTATTTACAGAGAAAGACAGTGCAACTATGGGTTCGTCGTTATGAGGAAACTGGGGATGTAGAACCTTGTAGGCCTGGACGGAATCCTATACTGATGCATCGGAGAGACACCGCGATATTGTGGCCAGAGAATTTAGAGGAATTAGTTTTTTCAACTTGGGAAATGATGAGACGATCTGACTTGTGCTGGAATCTAGTTGACAGTATCAGATCTCGGTTGCAGCAGATCATAGATACCGAAGGCGCACAAATTAATTTATAATAAAAAAAGTTTTGTTGTAGTTGTGTTTTAAAACGAGATAATCCATGAGTGAATGATGTTATTGTCATTTAGCTTAGAAACAAATAATATTTGTAGTTTCTGGCTAATTATATGTTGATTCATGTCTACAATGGATTTACTACTTCAATGATATAATAAGGTCATACGCCAAGTGACAGAAAAATTATAATGAAAACTGTCATTCAAATCTTTCAATTAACAACTAAATAACTAAACTATAATTGTTTTTTAAACGTTCTCAGCGTCTAGTCGCCTAGTCCAAATAAGTAATATTTTTATTTGATTTCTAGTCAGAAGCAACATGTTGTAATATGCACAAAATAAATAATTATCTGAAAAAGTTTGTGTTGTTTTTATTTATAGTTCTTAGCTACACCTTATTATATGATTTTATAATACTAAAATTATATTATTGATTACGTGAAAATAAAAATAAAATTATAAAATATTTCTTTAATTTAATGAACATTATTAGGTTTATTAATGAATATATCTTTAATTAATTTTAAAAGAAAAAGAAGATAAATATTACAACTTACAATTTTATAAAAAATACAATACAAAAGATATATTATAGAAATAGAAAATCAACTACCTAATTAATCTTTAAATTAAACTAATTTTCCCGGATTAAATTTATTAATTCTTTATTAATAAATATTCTTCGACTATCTATAAAAATAGAAAAAAATAAAAAACGGGCACAACTTCCGAGATTGGAACTCAAAAAAAAAAGAAAAGGTCACGCCTTCCGTGATTCGAATTCAGGCTGCCTGAAGCAAGGGTAGCGTGCAAGTGAATCTGCACGTTATACGGCTGAGCTACGCTCGTCTTACATACGCTATGTTGAAATTAACGATCTATATTCCCGTATAGTAGCATTATTTTTTGTTTTGAACAGATTCGTTTGCCGATAGTTAGAATTTATTTTGCAAACAACATAGCTTTTTGTAAACCGGTGTGTTGATAATTATCGAGTCTTTAGTAGTGTGAGTTGGGGTGAGCGCGCGCTGCGTGTGGGATTCGGCCGACGACTGGGTGGTATAGATGTATCTGTACATATTTTTTTAATTTACTTTAAATTTGTTACAATGGTCGCGTTGGTCAATTAAAAGATTCAGTTTTGGCATACCGAATCCCATGTATTACAGTCACCTATGTATGTATAGTTGCAATTCAAAAATTTTTTACATGTCATATATATCTTGCTATTTAGTTTATGTTCATTTAAATATTTATTATTTTTTCACTTGATACCAATATATTACATTCAGTCAAGTTTTAAAAGAGCTGCGCTAAGTTCTATTAACGTTTTAATTGGATTAGAGTCGTTCTCTCCTATTGACAATATGACAGTGTCACCCTCTTATGTTTAAACCATTTAATCATACTAACAATTTCCTCTACTTTTGCATATAGCTTTAGATATGAGGTAATTTCGTACTTTTCATTAGGACTGTTAAGTCTTGATTTTGTCAAGTGATAGTTTAAACCTTTACACTGTTTGCCACCTATTATGTATATATTTTTATTACTCTCTTGAATTCTGCAGTTATTTGGAAGACTAGGAAGTTGTGGTCCCGGCGCTAGCGATGACCGTAGCTCCCTCCCGCGATCGCAGGGTTCCGTTGATTCTTCGGATTTCGGTGAAGACAAAGACTCGCCTGAGTGACCAGAAGGCCTACCATCAACTTTTAGTTTGCCATTCAATTCCGATGCAATCCAGTTTAGGTACCTAAACTGAATCGCTAAGATTCGTACCATGAAAAGCCTTTAGCTAACTGGCGTTTGAATCGCTCACGGAGGAATGAAAGATCGAAATTTGTCTGTGGTCCGCGTGTGAGAAAGAGATGACGCTGTACACTCGTTGCATAAGTCTGTCTCTTTTACTCAAACCATATGCGTTGCGTTTCGAAATCTAGTTGATATGATTTTAGCGGTGTTTTTTGTGTAAAAATAACAACAAATATATTGTAAAATTGCGCTTTTTAGTGTCAAATTATATACCATAAGCCCGTTTTAGTACTCATTAAATAATAGAAATTTATATAATCTTTAAATTACAAATAATTTAAGGTTTCCTTAGTGTTGTCGTAAAAATAAGTTGATTATGACGAGTTTAGAACGCACCCGATTTGACTTCTACCTTTGTCTCTACTGATAAATCAGTTGATTTTGTTGGATTTTTCAACAATGGGCTCAGCTCATCACACGTTTCTAATACCAATCGTGTAGACAACCGATATCCTTTTATATATTCTTCATCTTCCAAATAAAAGGGGTCCGATTGTTTCCGTGTTGTGTTTATTTCATTATCATTTTCCAAGAAAATAAAAAAGACTGATTCGTCAGACATCTACAATAAAAAATAGCTCTAGAAATCACTTTTTCACATTAACACATAAGAAACACTAAATATCCAACTGAAATACTTTAAATTACTTATATTTTCGACCATTTTTTTAAAGATAAACTGAAACGAAAAGTTGCTACTTTCTTCACGCCAAGAAAGTAGCAACTTTTTTTGAATCGCTTACTTTGACATTTAAGTCATCCAATATAGGTTCAAATATCACCTCATGGTACGAAAAGTGAACGAACAAAAACAGTTTGCGATCCAATTGCCGACTTGATTTCGCGTCAACCTCAACTGTGTCGCTTTAATGACGTCGTGGTATGAAATAGCAAAGCAGTTTATTTTAGGTCGTCAATTGAATCGCAATAATAGTTTATAGTACTGCAAAAGTTTTCCGTCTAGTTAACTTCGATCGTTTCTTTGGTTCTTGTGTTTTACTACTACTTTGTAGACTTTTATTTTTTGTATCACGTTGATTAGTAAACAAGGATTTTAATAAGTGTACCTGGCGCGATAAATCTTTTTTGAGACCTAGATTTTCTATTAAAATGTTTTCCATCTCCATACTTGTATTTTCTAATTGTAATCTTAAATCATCAATTTCTTGTTTTAAGTTCCTTTTGAATGTCATTATTTGTATTAATTATGTCAAAACTTTTTGAATTTAGTGTTGACACGTGTTACAAATTGAATCTAGTGATAAGTTATGGTCAAGTGAGTCACATGACTGTGTTTTTATTTTCTTCGGTCTGGTAGTGGCCATCTAACTTTTTGTTTTTTTCTTTGAGTAATGTTCTCAACTTCACTAGTATTCAGATCTTCATTGCTAATCTCCGTTTGTTGATCCATATGTGAGCATCACTAGTTAGTTTACGGTTGATCCTGTACAGTTTTTTGGTGAGATAGTTTACGAACACATTTTGAACATTTCCTTTTATTTCTATGCTCTGTTGTAAATGTGTTGTAGAAACGTTGGGATGAGACATTTTGGCATTCAATATGGTATTTAAGCTTGCATTTTGTACATGTCAAGAATTCGTTATTAACGATATGTTTGTCACATTTAGAACATTACATATTTATTTTAAAAATGTAAAAGTCTTCTCCGGTCAGGATTCCAATGCACACCACTCCGGCGCAGCGTGATTGTTTACGACGCCTTAGCCGCTCGTCTACTGAGACTATACGTTTAGCTGGCGAAATAGTCGATCTGAACTATTATTGCGATTCAATTGACGACCTAAAATAAACTGGTTTGCTATTTCATACCACGACGTCATTAAAGCGATTCAGTTTAGGTTGACGCCAATTGGATCGCAAACTGTTTTAGTTCGTTCATTTTTCGTACCATGAGATGATATTTCAACCTATATTGGATGACTTAAATGTCGAACTAAGCGATCCAAAAAAAGTTGCTACTTTCTTGGCGTGAAGTGAATCGTTTTGGTTTATTTAAAAAAAATCTCTTATGTGTTAATGTGAAAAAGTGATTTCTAGACTATTATTTATTATAGATATTTGACGAATTAGTCCTTTTTGTTTTCTTGGAAAATGATAATGAAATAAACACAAGACGGTGATAAAAAAGACGTTTAACACGGAAACAATCGGACCCCTTTTATTCGGAAGATGAAGAATTTATAAAACGATATCGATTGTCTAAACGATTGGTATTAGAACTGTGTGATGAGCTGAGGCCATTGTTGAAAAATCCAACAAAATCAACTGATTTATCTGTAGAGACAAAGGTAGAAGTCAAATTGGTTGCGTTCTAAACTCGTCATAATCAATTTATTTTAACGACAACACTAAGCAAACCTTTAATTATTTGTAATTTAAATAATTATACAAAATTTATATTATTGAATGAGTACTAAAACGGGCTTATGGTATATAATTTGACACTAAAAAGCGCAAAATATATTTTTTGTTATTTTTACCCTAAAAAACCGCTAAAATCATACTATACTATTTCCATTTCTTTATTTTCTCGATGACAACTCCTGTGAAAACTTGTGCGAGCGATTTTTTTACATTATGTATGCATTATTTTATAAAAATATGACGTTTACGCACGTACAAGGTTATACAATACCAGAGTCGGAGAAATTGATAGGGATGGAGCTATATCGATAAACGAGATAGATGATAGAACTGTCATCGAGAAAATAAAGAAATGGAAATAGTATAACTAGATTTTGAAACGATCCTTCATTCGATTCGATTTCGATCTTTCATTCTTTCCTCCGTGAACGATTCAAAAGCCAGTTAGCTAAAGGCACTTCATGATACAAATCTTAGCGATTCAGTTTAGGTACCTAAACTGGATTGCATCGGAATTGAAAGGCTAGCTAAAAGTTGATGGTAGGCCTTCTGTTCTTTAAACTGCACAATATGAATCACTGTCGTTGTGACTGGAGTCCAAAGTTTTCAAACGCTTTGAAGTCGGACCGTTAGTGGGCAATCTCTATAATTTAGATCACTGATTCACTTCACAAATTTTTAAATTTTTCAAATGGCACTTAGTTTTAATGCAGTTTTAGTGTAATATTAGTTTTTGTTTACACTGTTACCATATTTTTAAGATTGTTATGCAACAAAATATATACTGTTTATAAAAGTCTTGTTTGTGTTATAAATATTACATAGAACACTTTGCAAACACTGTCACATAATAATTAAAGTCAATGCTTTATAATAGTTATGTTAATTCACTTTTAAAACAACATTAGCAATTATTAGAATTATTTAATTACGGAGCCGTTATGTAAACGGCGCGATAGTCATTAATTCCGTCTAACCTTCGGGATGCAGTCATTGAAGAATGGGGCAACATTCCACAAGAAATCATTGTTAGGTTGGTGCGATCGATGAAGGGACGTTTACAGACTGTGATAAGGGCTAGAGGGGGTAGTACTAGGTTTTAAGTTAATTTTAAGCACTTTTTGTAAAACTTTATTATCCATTTAATAAAATCGAAAAAGTCTATTTTTTTTTCTAATAATATGCTTTAAGTATTCAATTGACACCTCTCACTCATACCCTTGCCTTTGGTCAAATAGCATTTAAAGTCGGTTGAAACTATTTTTCGTGGAGGGGCGATATTTTTGACGCCGAGTGTATGTCAGTGCATCTATTTCAATATTATTCAATGCCCTAAATTATCCAAGTTTGAACGTGCATACCAAACCAGTATGTACTACATGTATTTATTCCACGACAATGGCAGCTTCGTGAAAGCATTGACCTCAAACAATGGACAAGCCCTACCTACGAAAAAAACGTGGATACCTAAACTTAAAAAAAGTCATAAAATGGCGTCTATTTTTAGGGTTGCACAGAGAGTATCGAATCTACTATCGATATTTTAGAACTAAATATTATATAATGAACTTTGTAAGAGATTAACGAAGGTGAAATAATCATAGTTTATTATTTATTTACTTTCATTATAATTCTTTTAATATAAATTATAAAGAACTACACAGTTAATTTTCGTAAGTCCTGACATAGTCCCGAAAAATTAGCCAGAAAAATAGTGTCAGTTTGCATTAATTCCTAACATGCTTGGTACAGACCTTGGGTACACTAATATAAATAAAATGCTGAAAGATCCCATGTTTGCTTAAAAACTTACTTTAGGTCAAGCATCAAAGTTTTTGGTTCAATCATAAAGTCTGGCTTGTCTTGTCAAAATAACTAACTGCTTATTCAATAACAAAATAAAAAATTCTAAGCAAACTTAATCCACTCTTTCTTCACGCCTTTTTGTTTAATAAAATACACGCACAATGGCAAGCAAAGCAATTACCGTTTCGATATGATTTACTGCGTTAGCGCCTGTTATCATTTGCATCGATCTTATGAAAAATAAAAACATTAATTATGATCATCGATATCTGGTTAAATAATCGAAGCTCCGGAACATCACTTTTGACAGCTTATTATGACAGAAAAGTATTAATAAATGATGATTTGGGACACCCTAGCCACCTGCTATGACGTCATGAACCGATTGATATTTTAGTAACAACATTCAAAAATATCTTTCTTTTATTAGCATTTTTGTATAAGTAGAGGGAGACAACCAAGTTCTTCCTCTTTTTATGATTCGATATACATAACTACTTATTTATAAAGGACATTACGACTACTCCATGTATTTATCACCTCACTGCGTGAAACGGACATATATTTACGTATTATATAACGTACTGTACAGTCAACAGCTCCTCGACCTACCCTAAAATATCTAATATTCTCAATAGATTTTCAACCTAGAGTTCACCGCCAAAGATTTCAAAATCGATACGACTTAGGTATCATTTTATAAGTCATGACAAAAAAGTTGAGAAAAGCAAAGCAAGATAAATGTTGGGGTATTTTTTGACAGCTCTAATTTGGACCACGAACACTCACGATATTCTTACTATTTGCTAATGCCACACTTGACTCCTTTTGTTATTTTTTTCTTTAATTAGCTGTTAGAGAATCGCTCATTAATGATTGATACTATCACTGAACTCTTTATATACTTTTATTACTCGATAGGATTTCACAGTCTCGCTCCGATCGCCGCCCGGTACGGACGTGCAAGACCCCGTTCTCCGTTGATCGGTCCCTTCCCGATATCCTGTGGCGCTCAGTCTAATGACGTCACAGTTTAGCGTGCTGGTTCCGTGCTACGGTTTTCAAGGTTTTTCTACTCCATCTGAGGCTATCGAAGTGGGAGTGTTCTTTGCGACTGAGCCTCTTAGTCTTCAAAGTGCTGTGCAGTATTGTGTCGTGCTGAGTGCTGTGTAGTGCCCAGCGTAAGTAGTCTGGTTTCAGTACAAAGGATACTTAACGGCGACAACAAATTTGTACTGAACCAGTCCTTTTATTTTTATTTTATTTCTCTTCTCTATTTTATTAATTTTTCTCCTATTTTCATATTTATTTTTATCACATCTGTGTATTTTCGTGTGTATTTGTCCTTTCTGTCGGTAAAGGTTGACCCTAACGCGGTCAACTCTTTTCCTGCGTACCCTTTTTTTTAGGTTTCTAGGAAGCGGCTATCGGCGTACCACGGTTAGTTTTAAGTTATTTTCCCCAGCCCCCCTACCGCTGGTAGGGAGGTTAGCCGCTAGGGTTCACTAGGTTTATTTTAGGGAACTCTAGGCATCTTTTATATACCTATATATTCATATACATATAATTATCCAACCCCTCCCTAATGGATTCGCAAAGCATTATTAACTTCGTGAAGTCGTTCGCCCAGGCGCTCGCTGCCTCCGGCATCCCCATTCCAGACGAGGTCTTCTTGCAGGCCTTATCTGCGCTTAACGCGTCCCCGGCCCCTCAGGCCCCAACCCCGGCCCCTCAGGCCACCAACTCCCAGACCCCTCAGGTCTTTACCAGCTCTCCCGCGTCGCCCGTTCCATCCGATATGGACTGCGCGTCGGTCACGTCATCTCGCGCGTCGCGGCGTAAGCGTACCGCTCCCGGGACCGACTCCGACTTCGCGTCCGAACCGTCGTCGGGCGCCGCTACTTTAACCGGTTCTCCTGAGCCCCCATTCACATTGGTCTCTAAACGCTCAAAGAAGCGCTCAAAGAAAATCGCGGGGTCTTCAACACCCGATCCCACCCCGATGCCTTCAGCACCCGTCCCGCGCCACTTATGCCACTCGAAGTGACCGCGTCTCCGTCGGTTCCGTCGAAGCCAGCGACGCGCTGCGCTCCCGTCCCACCGAAGCCTCAGCTCCCTCCGCCCGTCTTCCTCCGCGAAAAATTGTGCATAAAAACACAAAATCAATTATCTTAAAGCCGCCTACGCCGGCGATACAATCAAAATTCAGGTCGCGACTATCGACGACTTCCGCGCGTTTACTCGCTTACTCTCGGTTAAACAAATCGCGTACCATACGCCCTCCCGGAGGAGCGTAAGATCCGCGCAGTATTACGGGTCGTCCCGTTTGAGCTCGATAACGACAAAATCCTCGAGGACCTTAAGCCCCAGGGTTTCCCGGCTGAAGCAGTGCACAAGATGTACGCCAACCGCGGTAGGCGTTTCCCACTCGCTTTAGTTATGCTTAGCAACACTCCGAACTCGAGGGAAATTTTCAGAGAGGCCCGCACAATCTGCGGACTCTCGAATATCTCCCTCGAGAGTCCTAACCGTCGTAGACACCCTGGGCAATGCCACCGTTGCCAGCTTTACGGCCACGCAGCGGCAAATTGCTCTGTCCCTCCCAGGTGCGTAAAGTGCCTAGATCCCCACATTACGAAGGATTGCACTCGCACTCCCGACTCCACTTCCCCCCTTGCATGTGCGCTGTGCGGCCAGTCCGGCCACACAGCAAACTACAGGGGTTGTCCGCGCGCTCCGCGCTCCTCCGCTCCCGCCAACTTCCCGCCGCTGCGCAACCGGGGTCCCCCGGAAGCAAAGCCCGTGCAGCCGTCGCCTACTCCGGCTCTGTCCTGGAGACAGCGTCCGGCCGCTCCACCTGCATCTTCCCAGTCCTATCCCAGCTCCCGTAGGCCCGCGTCCCGCTCCGTCGTCTTCACCTCAGTCGTCGTTGGCTGAAGACATGGATGACCGTGTTTGACGTCATTCAAAACGTCGACATTAACGAAATCGCCGTACTCGCACGCAAACTGCGAGCCGCCCGCTCTCCTCAAGAGCGTCCATTCGCGCTAGCCGAGCACCACTCGCAACTTAGTTCGTTATAAATTCTATAGTTAGTATAAAATCTTTAAATTTTAATTATAATGGCTAGATCTGCAAATCCCTCGTCCTGTCGTATAAAACCCAAGGGCTTATCCCTAGTTTCATTTAACATTCGTAGCCTTAGTACTAATCTTCCTGAGCTCAAACTGTTCCTTCAGAACAACGAGCCAAACTTATTGCTTCTTCAAGAGACGTGGCTCACTCCAAACCGCTCCAGGGGATTCGCTATTCCCAAATACGCGTTTACTCGTAACGATAGGCCCAACTCCGATGGTTACGGCGGCACAGCTATTTACTACGAAAGAGGTTTCCTTGCGCTCCTCTCCCTACCCCTCCTCTCCTTAACATGGAAGCCACTGTGTGTAGATTAGCTATGACTGGTCATCCGACCGTCATCATAGCTTCAATCTACATACCTAGTGGCACCAGACCTATCCGTAGCGACTTCGAGGCCATTCTCGCCCTCGGCCATTCAGTCATTATGTTCGGAGATTTTAACTCCAAATATTCTGACTGGACGTGCCTATCGACTAACACCAGCGGTATCGCTCTCCTTAACATCACTGAGCAACTCGACTTAGACGTCATCTCTCCCGTCACTCCCACTCACTATCCCGACAACCCGAACCACCCTCCTGATATCCTCGATTTTGCGATCATCAAACGAATCAACCTCGATCTCAGGTCTATCGAACCGCTTGATGACCTAGGCTCTGATCACCGCCTCGTTTCCCCCGTGCTTTACCAATTGGAAAGGCTTTAAAAATACGTTAGTTTCAGCCTTAGAGGCCCCGAACTCTCCGCTCGCAATCTCGTTCGACCAATTAGATAGCCTGGATAAAATAGACTCGATAGTAGATTCCCTCACTCATGCTATCAACTCAGCCATCAGTGTTAACGAAAAGGTTGCTAAGCAAGGCAAACCCACGCTTCCCTTAGCCGTTAGCAATCTTATTAAAGCCAAGAACGGGGCTCTCCGGAGAGCCAAGAAATATCCCACGCCCGCCTATAGATTAGCTGTGAATCAGCTACAACGTAAAGTTAGGTCTTGCCTCGCGGAACTCCGAGTCGCTCAGATGAACGATCTCATGGCGAATATCTCTCCGTCCCACCAAGCGTACTATAGTATGGCCCGAGCCTTACGAGTAGACACCGCCTCTCACGTTCCTCCTCTCACTCGTCCCGATGGCACTACTGCCTGCGAAGTCGAAGAGAAAGCCGAATGCTTCGCTGACAGCATTGCCGCACAATGCTCGCCCAGCACGCAACCTGCGGATCCCTCACACATCCAGGCGGTGGAGGATGAAGAGCTTCGCAGAGACTCCCCATCACCGCCGACCCCGTGTCAGTCACGTCACGAAATCTTGCTTCTCATTAGAAAACAAAAGTCCAAAAAGCTTACCTTGTTAGCTATCATTTTCAATGCCTGCTTCGACCATAGCTACTTTCCAAAAGCTTGGAAAGAAGCGACAGTCATAGGCATTCCCAAGCCGGGTAAACCTCTGAATATCCCGGCTAATCATAGACCCATCAGCCTCCTCAAGGCCATGTTTAAACTTCTCGAGAGAGTCATACTCTCTCGAATGCGGAACCATCTGTTTCCAACAGATGGCGATCCTCTCATTATTTTCCATCAGTTCGGCTTTCGCGCTAAGCACTCCTGCCCTCAGCAAGTCCATCGTATCCTCGAGTACATACTTGACGGATTCTATCCGCGTCGTTATAAAACAGTCGCGGTCTTCTTTGACGTAGCCAAGGCTTTCGATAAAGTCTGGCACAGCGGCCTCGTTTATAAACTCTACAAAATAGGTTTACCGGATCGCCTAGTCAGGTTAATCGCCTCGTTTCTCAAAGACCGTACGTTTCGATTTAAACTAACTAACTCAATACTTAGGCGTCACCTTAGATCCGACGCTTTCTTTCAAGCCACACGTCGAAAGAGTTTCGAAACTCGCCCGTCACTACTTAGGCCGCCTCAATAGCATGTTGGGTAGAAAAAGTTAAATGTCTTTCAGAAACAAACGTACACTTTACAAGGTCTGCGTTAGAACCGTCATGACATACGCCTCGCCAATCTTTGCCCACGCCAAACCCTTCCTCCTGCACAAACTGCAGGTAGTTCAAAATCTCTTCTGCCGCAGGGCCACAAACGCACCGTGGTACGTGCGTAACGCGGACTTGCACAGAGATCTTGAACTGCCTATAATACAACACCACCTCAAAACACTCTCTGAAGCGCGGCCTCTTTCTCCAATTGGCCGTCGCTCAGATGAAGGCTGTATGGCAAAAATTGCACGAGCCGACAGGGGGTTTTTTAGTGGGTAGGGTTCTGGTAGGCGTCGGAACGAGTCGCACATAACCTGGATCGCGCGCGCCAGTGTATGCGTCAGAGCATTTTTTATCCTCCTGCCATTCCCGTGCAGGGGAACAAAAAAAAATCGATAGGATTTATCATATAGATGACAGCTAATGTTTTGTTCCAATTTGAAGCGCCACTAGAGTATTCTCATGAAGTATAGGATGAAATTTGACATAAAACTCAAATTATTTTATTTTATGGCATATTAATGCCATTTGGTCGTTGTCATGTTTTCAAGGGCAAACCTGGTTTTGGGCCTTGCCTGGCAAAAGCTTAGTTAAGATAATTTTATTTGATTATCCATTACAAAAATGATTCAATTAACTAATAGGTAACATAAATAATTGGATTTTTATAAACAGTAGATATTTAGTTAAAATTATGTTATGATTTTTAGAAATCTAGGTTACGTCGTCTATTGTAGTTCGCATCGTAACGCATTGGCCTTTCTAGATTATGAAATTATCATTTAGTTGGATGGTAAATTCCAAATTTTTTGTCGATTAGATGTGATTTGTATCTTCTATTCTACGCGACATTTATTACATTAATAATAGTTAATGTGGTGTTGAAAGATCGACTTTGTCTTGGATCGTCATCATCTGCTAGGGTAGCCACGTGAAAAATGTTTTTATTTATAAGTAGATCTATGTGATAAGAGACTGGCAAAGTGCATAATATACTCGTTTAAGTAAAGTAGGATTCATCACATGTCGCAGAATTTTAAAAGTAAAAATAAGCTTCCTGATCCTTGAACTAAGTTGTAAAACATGATTTTTTAAATTTAAATTTTGATCAATGAAAGTACCCAGATACTTTAAGCTGGGCACCCGTTTGAGAACTGGACATAAGCAGTTGATCTTACTACACTGAGGGACATGTGCAGTCAAACATAAATTTTGACATGGTTGACTCGAGTTTTGTATGGCAAATGTCACATATTTAGATTTAGACGTGTTTAATGTTAAGATACTACTTTGCAGCCATTGAGACACAATTTCTATCCCATTTTGAGCCAGGCGAAAAGCGTCTTCCCATGTTTCACCAGCAAACAGTAAAACCGTATCATCTGCATAAGACAGCGTCTGTCCACCAGTGTTTAAGAAGCATAGGTTGTTGATGTAGATAAGGAACAAGGTGGGGCCGAGAATACTGCCTTGTGGGACGCCATGTGAGAGAGGTAGGTCATCGCTTAATATGACCTATTTTGAGAGATTGAACCCTTCCCGACAGATAACTCCGAAAAAGATCTAGTCGATTTCCACTAATACCAATCCGTTCCAATCGATCCAAAAGAAGGGGAATCGAGACAGTGTCAAAGGCTTTCGCCAGGTCAAGAAAAATAGCAATTACTTTTCTATGAGAATCAAGATTTTTCGAAACAAAGGATGAAAGGTTCAAAACGGGTTAATTAAGTTCATTAAGCTTAATTAGTTCAAAAAGGTTTGATTAACCAATATTGGCGTTAAACAAAGAAAATGTGCTACAGTACATATGAAACAACAATTGCGACGTAGTTAGATTTTTTTAATGCATGCGCGTTATACAAAACGTAATTTTTAATAAACCATTACAAAATGCAAAAAATTCACTTTCAGCTTTATGATTGAATCGCATTTTTTACATTTTGTAATTTGTTTTATGTAAGTACTTGGTTCTCTGGTTGGCAGTTTTGATAAAGTCTTAACCCAACATTCTTTATTTATTTGGCCGTTGCCTTTATAACCGCTTCAGTTAATTCAGACTTAAAGATGTTGAAACAAGTTATTTCCCGACTGTTGGAAACAGGCAGTAGTTTCTCCCATCTACAAAGATGGTGATAGATACGATCCTTCAAATTACAGGCCCATTTCTCTTTTAATCATATTCTCCAAGCTTCTGGAAAAGTTAATTAATAAGTGCCTCATCGTTTTCCTAGACCAACATAATTTAATATCAAGATCTCAGTTCGGATTTAGGAAAGGAATTTCCACAGATGATGCCGTTATTCACTTGACCAACTCGGTATCTACTTTGCTGGATCAAAAAAACTGCTGAATTGGAGTTTATGTTGATCTAGCAAAGGCGTTTGATACAGTTTCAAGACCAGTTCTCTTTAAAAAAAAATTTGAATTTATGGGTGTGAGAGGCTCACCCCTAGATTGGTTCACTTAACCGGTCGGACTCAAACTGTGAGAGTCGGAGAATTGGTCAGTAATCCACTACCGATAGAGTACGGTATCCCCCAAGGAAGTATTCTAGGCCCCACACTTTTCACAATATATAAATGACCTCTTAAAACTGTCAATTTCTAATATAAATACAAAATGCTACGCAGACGGTACAGATTTAATTTTTAAAGGTTCATCTTGGGAAGACACTTTAAAACAGACTGAAAAAGGTGTTTTTGAACTTCCAAGTGGCTTAATCATAATTAACTTACCCTCAATACGACCAAAACGAAATCCTTAGTTTTCTACAAAATTGCTGTTTCCTCACTAAAAAACCTACGGCCATTAATTATACACGATTGTCACCAACCAATAGCAAAAGGCAGTATTCAATTCGTACAGAACTGCACTTGTAAACCCATAGAGAGAGTCACCTGGGCAAAATATTTAGGCGTACACGTTGATGAAAATCTTTCTTTATAAATCAAATTTCGCATATTTCAGGACGTTTAAGAAAACTAATTTTTATTATGAAATCCTTAAGACTCGCAGCTCCGTTTGACGTACTGAAAATACTTTTTATTGCTCGTGTCATTCAGTACTAATTTACTGCATAGGTGTTAGGGGCGGAGCCATCAAAAACAGTTTTATAACAATAGAAAGAGCTCAACGAGCTATCCTAAAAGTTATGTTAAGCAAGCCTTTTCGATTTCCTACTGACTATTTGTATAAAGAAACTAAACTTCTTCGAGTCCGTCAATTATATGGCGAGTATGTTGCATTCAACATAATAATATTTTCTATTCCAAGAACTATGACACGTTGATGAAAAGCCGCATTTTTAAGATAACCCTTCCATCTGTCCGAACTACATTCGCAAAACGTCTCCCTTCTTTCGCTCATCCATATATTTATAATAATGTAAACAAAACATGCAACATTAGAAAATCACCGACAAAAAAAGCTAAACAAATTGTTAAAAACTGGCTACTGGATCTTAACTACGAAGAAACAGAAAAAATTATTCCCTCTTCGAATTGACATGCTGTTTCATCCACTCACTTACACATTTACACTTACTACACATTTACACACTCACATTCTACACTCATTTACAAAGAAACTTTATTAAAATAAAAATACTATACTTAATATAACTTTAAATTATGTATCCCGATCTTATCCTAAGGTTTTTTTGTTTTTTTGATGTATAATGTTAATTAAAGTCATTCAACGGTAACTATGTTATTTAGGCCTGCGTGACTAGTATAGTACCACTGTCTCTTTTAAACTTTGTAAGAATTTTTTTGAAATAAAATGAATTATTATTATTATCTTCATCTTTAGGTTACTTATCATTAACTTTTTTTCCTTTATCTTTGTCCATAGCGCGGCTGCACACTGTGCCCATGTCAAGTTTTTTTCCTTTCATTGATAACTTTAAGAAATTATAGTAATAACACAAATTATTACTTTTTTTATTTTTAAATTCTTTACCCTTAGGGAAGGCAAAGGGATCTAGCCCATGCAACTCATTATTACTATTTTAACAAAGAATACATCCATACAGCCTAGACTTCAGTATTTACAACAAAGATAATGTCGTTTAATATTTGATTTCAATGAGGGCTTTTCGTTTCTTCTTTTTAAAGATATTTCATTCGAAACTAGATGGCGTTGAACAAAACTCAAGAGTCAATGATAATCTCTTTGTTTGTTGACTGATCGTATGTTTATATTACGATATATATATTTGTACCAGTTACATATTTATCATATATTTATTTTCAGTCACACACACACACATCTTATAAAATATTAATAATATGGTGTTCCTTGAGGTAGATTAGGTTACTTATTTTATTTTATTTGTTTTTTTTCTTTACGAAAAGTTTACTGAAATTGATACCTATGGCACCCATACACATAGCAAGAACCAGTGATGAATGATTAATATTCAAAAGAAGCCCTTTCGGGCGCATATTTCTTTTTTGTCTTTCACTCACTCAGTCATTGTTGTAATGTCATACTTTTTTTGACTCTTGAGTTTTGCTCAGCGCCATCTAATGTTGAAAAAAAACTATTTTTTATTTTTAATCGTAGAATGAAAAGCCCTCATTTGACGTGCCATCCAACGGATAACAGACAAAAAATAATGTTGTACTGTCAATAGGGTTAAGATACTTCTTCACACGAGAAAGAATTTAACTTAACGACACCCTAAATAAAACATACCAACATATTAAGTATTTAACCATTCTACGCACTAATGTACACACCAAATCAACATCTTTAAACTAAATCATGTTTTAGCATCCGACCAACTTATTATTTAGATTATCGCAAGCCTTCCATATTTTTCTTTTAATTCCCAAGTATTACCAATTAAAATAATTTTTTAGTTTTACTAAATCAATGTGACAGAATGAAAAGAAATTTTTACCAATAGGATCGTGTTCATTGTTACCTTCCACCATTCCAGAAGAAGAAAAGTTAACTACATATATCACCTACTCTTATACTCCCATTTTCTCTCTTCCTTTCTTTTTCCCCTTCCCCGTCCTCCTTTTTATCTTTTTTCTTTTTAGTTTTTTCTTTGCTTTTTGTTCTTTTTTGTCCTTTTCTTTTTTATGCAAAAGCAGGGGGCTTTTGCTTTTCACTTTTCCATCCTCTTTCTTTTCTATTCTTTTCCTTCGAGTATTTCCTTAGAGATACCAACGAAACCAGTTGAGCGTTGCCCCGGTGCGCTTTATTGGCCCTTCAAGACGTAAGAAACCGGAAGTCCCAATCCCACTGCACTGGGCCTTACCCAGGGTGACGAAACAGCGCTGTCCGAGTTAGGGGCACCGCTGCGGTCGTCCCCATCCCCCCTACCGCTAGTAGGGAAGCTTAGTTAGGTTTGACTGGATTAGGTTTGTCATAGCTTATATATTTAATATATACAACATATTTTGTTCTGTGTTCTTGTCCCCCGCCCCCGCCCGCCGCTATGGCCTCGCAGGCAGTTATGGATGCCCTTCTGGCGTACATTAACTCCCTAGCTACCCAGGGAATTAACATCCCCCTGTCCTCTCTAGACGTTTTTGTCTCCGGCATTAACTGCCCCCCCGCTCCTCAGGCACCTCAACAGGCCACTCAGGCCCCGCTACTTCACAGCGCCCCCGCTTCCTCGGCCTCCTCGATGGAGGTCGAATCTACGGACACGTCCTCAACGGCGTCGACCCAATCTTCCCACCGTTACAAGCACACTCCGTCAAGCAGCAGTGCCAACTCCGCGTCGGACACTCTTACCGGCTCCCCTGAGCCCACCATCAGCTTCACACTGGTGGAGCGCCGCTCCGAGCGGACTAGAAAGCCCCGGTGTCTCCGATGATCTGATGTCTCTTTCCAAAAGCTTGGAAAGAAGCTACAGTCATAGGCATTCCCAAGCCGGGTAAACCTTTGAATAACCTGGCTAATCACAAACCCATCAGCTTACTTAAGGCAATGGCTAAACTTCTAGAGAGAGTCATGCTCGCTCGTATGAAGGACCACCTGTTCCCAGCGGACGGTGACCCCCTCATTATTCCCCATCAATTCGGGTTTCGTGCCAAGCACTCCTGCCCTCAGCAAGTCCACCGTATCGTCGAGTACATACTCGCCGGTTTCTACCCCAAGCGACTTAGAACAAGCGCAGTATTCTTTGATGTAGCCAAGGCTTTTGACAGTCTGGCACGCGGGTCTCATTATAAGCTTTATAACACAGGCTTACCCGACCGAATAGTCAAACTAGTCGGCTCATATCTTAAAAATCGCACCTTTCGTTTTAAACACGAAGGTACGCTCTCCACCCCCCGGCCCCTCATGGCGGGAGTCCCTCAGAGCTTGGTACTCGGCCCTCTCTTAAATACCACATACACCAATGACATACCTATCCCGTCAAAAGGTGTCCAACTCTCCCTCTTTGCCGACGATACCGGCCTATATGCCAAGGGCAGGAAGGACAACGTCATCGTCACCAAGCTCCAGAAGGCCGTAAATGACCTCGGAGCCTGGTTTAAAAAATGGCGTATCGATGTGAATCCAGAGAAAAGCTCTGCGATAACCTTCGATCATAAACGCCGTCCCCCCTGTGACACCCATATTCGAATGCTAGGTACGCCCATTTCATGGGAACGGGAAATCAGCTCTCGGCAAATCTGGACCAGCTTAAGGCTGCCCAGGCCGAATAACCATCATCCAAACTGTCACTTGCACCTTATATGATTTTTATTCTCAGCTGGTGAACCTCTAGCGGATCCTTACTTGCGCACCTACCTCCCTAGCCGGGTGTCGCTCCGATGAAGGCTGCGCAGCATTCCCATGCCACAGCCAGCAAGGTGGTTTTTGGTTGGTAGGCGCCACTCTGGTGAGTTCCACATAACCGTTGCGGAAGTCGGTTGCCTGCGGCGGTATGCATGACGCATCTTCCACCTCCCTCCCGTGAGGGTGCTGCTTAGGCGACTCAAAAAAAAAAAGTTTAGGTCTTATCAACCGCTGCCTCCATTGGATTCTCGGTATAGTATATACCCCCCCAGAAAATCTTCAACGAACAGCTATTACGCTGAACGCTGCCACGAAACTCTTATCGACCCGCACATCAAGTGACGCAAGTGGAACTGAATTGGTCTCATTGTACAAACGGATTCCAATCATAAGCTCATAGGCAGGTGCTGAATTTGAATTCTCAAGGAAACCGTAAGCGTGGCTATCCTAAGCAAAGACGAGGCGAAAAACAATGGCAAGGCGTGGAGGGAAATTAAGTGTGAAGCTCGACCACACACGATGGAGGATTACTGTGAACGCCCTCTGTCCCATCCATCACATAGGACATTAAATACGACCTTTAGAAGTTTGTTGCAGGCGTATTGTATTGTTCTCTGATACTTGTTCTACATAACTTTAAAACTAGTTGCACGTACTAATTAAAAGATGAGCAAAAAACAAGAGAATTTGAGGATGAGTAATGCTAAGAGAGCCCGTACGTATTTTTTAAATAATTTCCCTCTTCCATGTTGAGTATTTCCAATTAATATAACATATAGACAAGTCATACCGAAACATTACCGCACAAAAAAACGGCGACAACGTAACTATAGATACCTACCCGATATATAGAGTAATATAATTTGTGGTAGAAGGAAAGAATAATACGGGTCACTTATTGTAAGAAAGAGATACCTATGTACTTCGTGACGTTGCTTCGTACTAATTGGTTAAAACGTAATTTTAAATAGCAAAATAAAATAATAAATAAGTTTGTTATAAAAAAATAGTACTTACGCATGAAAAGAAACGTTTATTCTATCTTTAACAGTAACAGTGTAATTAATAGTAATAATAATAATAAACACTTAATTGCCAATAAAAAGAAAACAACAAACTTCCAGGCAACCCTGCTTAAATGAAGAGAAATATCTTAAACAATAACAGACTGATGGGCAGTGCAGTTATAAAATAAACCAAAAAATCATAAATAATAAAATAATATATGCATAAATTTATATTATATTCTTACATAAAAATACAATACTTAGATATATATACATACATAATATGCATAAATTTTTAGGAAAGTCATGAAAGACTGTACGAATCATTGTGAAAGATAAAAGTTCTTTAGCTGATTTTTAAAAGAATCTTTTCTTTTAACATGGTGAAGAGGAGTGGGCAGTGAGTTCCCGAGAGAAATTGCTTTCACCGTGAACAACTGCTTATAAAAGTGGGTACCGTGAAGAGGAGTTGATAGCAAGAAGTTGCTGGCTGACCGCAAGTTACGTTCATGGTGTTGGTGGCGAAAAGTAAACCGTTCCTTAAGATAAGTTGGCAGGCAGGGGTTGAACAATATACCGTATAAAAGATGAAGTGCATGAGTATTCCTTCGGAGACGAATCGTACGTACGTATAAGTGATTGTGCGAGGGCAATTCTGGTAGGCATTGGTAGAAAAATTCGAAGCCTTCGGAGAGAACGTGCAGCGGAAAATACCTTTCTACTGACTGACTGCAATTGTGGTTTCCATGATAGAGTAGAGTCCATGAGAACTCCCAAGTTTTCAACCACGGTACTATATGGAATAATACAAATATCAAAAACTATTGGGGCAAGTTGGTTGTAATCGATTTTATTTATAATTTTTGAACTGCCAACAAAGGTAACTTGCGTTTTTGAAGGATTTATATTTAAACCATGATCTTTGCTCCATTTAAGCAATAAATCAAGGTCCGTATTGATTGTGTTAATTGCTACATCGATGTTATCGAAACTGACTTGGGTATAAATTTGAAAATCATCTGCATACAAGTTGTAGGAAGAAGAAAGAGAGTACGTTATAGTATTAATAAAAACTGAAAACAATAAAGGAGAAAGCATACCGCCTTGGGGTACACCAGCAGTAGTATAGCACCACGAAGACACGTTGTCCTCCACTGAACTACGCTGCCGGCGGCCCTGTAGATAACTGCGAAACCACTCGATCACTTCTGGAGATATGTTAAGTGAGCATAGAATACCAAGTAAAACATCAAAATCAACGGTATTGAAGTCATTGCTGAAGTCCAACAAAGTGAGCAAGGTTAATATTTGATGTTCCATGCCATACCTGATGTCATCGGTTATTTTCACCAAGGCTGTAATCGTGCTATGCCCGGAACGAAATCCGGATTGGAATGGGTTGAGTAGATTGTTTGTATTCAGGAAAGAATACAGCTGTTCGTGGACGAGACGTTCAAGGACTTTGGAAAGGAAAGATAGAATTGAAATTGGACGGTAATCAGTTGGATGTATAGGTTTTTTTTTCTGTAAGGGAATAATATAAGCATAATCCTAAAGCCTAATCTGTTAGTTAACATCATCTGTTTTGTCAATGACAGACCAATCCATATCAGCTGCATCACTGCGCAGATTTTCCACATTCATACCACCAAAATTAACTTTAGGCTTCAACTTAGGAGGGCGTACTTTATTCGACAAGTATATCAGGTCGTGATAAGAAAACGCGTCTGCACCACACTAGCCATGTTTATATATGTGATTGGAAGAGGTGACAAACATAAGATCTAAGAGAGAAAGGGCACAGTTCGGAAATTAAATGAAGGTATGTGCAAGTTACTGGATTCGACAATAGATTTCAGTTTGTTAGCTCTGAAATCGTTTCTGAGCAAGCATGTATTAAAATCTCCCATAATTATAGCAAAATGTAATTAGTACACGGTCTAAGCACACAAGAAGGCATTAAAAACACAGGATAGGGAAGAAGTTTTGTTTGATGTTTAGCCGTGACACTGGGTTGCACAAGTCAAATAGCCGGCAACTGCCTTGCATTTGCGTCGCCATTTTTGAGAGCGGATATGTCATTGAGTATTTCTATGAACCGCATCTCTTACTATAGATATCTTTTCATGTTGGTCATGTTAATAACCTTGCCTTTGTAATATTTACGTTTTGCATAATTTTATCCTTTATTTCGCATTTAATTTTTCTTCATTTCTTTGCTAAATATTTACATTATATTGTTTACTTTTATTGACAAATAATTTAAATCATTTCAACTCATTTTTTTATGACGGCAATGGAGGCTGCCAAACATATTAAGCCTGTTACACACAAATTCTTACAAAATTATTGTATATGATTCCTGGCTAACAAGACTAAATTCAAAATTTAACATTGCGGTTCCAATGGAATGCGAGCCCCGCCATATAAGCCGATTGCTGGCCTTAGAACGGCAGTCTATTTCAAGCCATCCTACCAATAACATCTCCAGTCTATTACAAGCCGAACTACTGTTAACATCTAGAGTCTTCAACACACCAGTCTAGTGCAAGTAACTCTGCAAGTCCTCGAACTCATGCTCATGCAGAAGCTACTTGAAGCTGCCTCATGTTGAAAGCTCCGACATTGACGCCTGATCCTGCTCCCGCTGCTGACCCTGATGATACCATGCCTACCACCTCCTTCTGCCTGGTGATCCAACCTGCTCTTCCTGTTCCTGCTCTCACTGATCCTGCACGCGCCAGAGTGCCAGACCCCTCCGACTAATTCATGTCCGTGACATTCAAAACTTTTTATATCGCTGTTGGTTTTGTGTATGGCCTGATGAATTTCGTCAAGAGAAACATCTGTGTGCATGTGTTAATAATTTTAACACAGGAAATACAAAGAAGATTAGGAAAAAGAAATTAATAGAATCAATGAAATTCTAAAACAGCAAGGGAAACAGCTCAGCCATGAGAGACTCGGGAGAGGACTCGGGTTGTTGCATAAAACCATTCAGATCATAGCTATCGTGTTTACTGACCAATCCAACATGATTTTTATCCTGAGTTCGCAGTTCCAAAACATATTGGAGGACTTAAAATCATAATAAAATATTCCATGTTGCAATTTTTTTTAGTTAGGTACGTTTTTAATAATTTATATAAATAACCAACGACAAAGGCAGTTCGTTGGAGAAACGAATGAAGGTGAACGAAGTTGTTGCAAGCTATCATATCGTTCAAATCTAACCAACCAATGAGAATTAAAATTGTCTCTGGAAGTTGATTCTGTCTGTAAATTCTGTTCGGTTCGGATCGGGTTTTTTGTGAAAGCGTAGGGCATCTTAAATTATTGCGTATAAAAATTATTTATTGTTTTATCTGATTATTTCAATTCTGAATAAAAAACATGTGCATGAACTCTTGAGTGAGTGGATTATAAATATTCTATCGCATTTCGCCAGTTACATTTGATAGATAATCATACATAAATACTCAAGTGATTAGGTACCGATTCAGCCATGGCCACCATTTTAGATTCTTTCGTCGGACCTCCGAGTTATTTCAATTTTGCTGTTAAAAACATATATGTGCAACGTTTCAATAACCTTTGATTTTAAATGATTATACTCTTAAGACTTGCTACATAATAAGAATGAAATAGATATCGTAAGAATAGTTATGAAATTCTGAAGTTTTTGCTAGCAATTGTGAAGAGGTTTTTTTTTAGTTTGCAGAGTAACTTGGATCAGTTTTGAGTAAAATGGTATCGACGAGGCAAATGAGCAGTGTTGGAAGTGGTGGAGAAGGTTCGGGCGAGGCCGCAGTGGTCCGTGTGACGCGGCACTCAAACGCCCAGCCTGGGGGCTCGTCGCCTCATCAACAACCTTCGACTTCCAAGTGTTCAGCTCTACTGCCTGTTCCCAAAACGTTAAATACGACTATTCTTGATCTACCAATCGAGATTGTAGAGAAAATACTCCGATATTTGGGTTTCAAATCTGTGTCTCAACTCAGAATGGTTAATATGTTTTCAAATAATTATGATTTCATGTAATTATTTAAGGAGTGGTTTATACATTTGGCATTTTTTCTTACAATAACAGAATAATGTATCACCTAAATATTTATTTACTATCTTCAATAAGTTGTAAAATGGTTCATAATTTTTTGAACATTTTTTCATACTTAACTGTACTTTAAGAAATCAAATTAAGACGCATGATAATTTTCCAGGTAAACCGTCAGTTCAATACAATCTGTAGCTCAGTTCTAAACTCAACATTCCACCGTCTGCAAAATCAAATGTTGCACAGATTCCAATCTATTAAGGCTAAGATGCCAAGAAGAGAGTCCGCCCGTCGTAGCCACCCTCTTGCATGCGAGTCGGATATTATTGAAACACTACACATGAGACTCAGCTTGTTACAAATGACCTTTGGTAAACATATAGAGAGAAAACACTGTTGTTTCTTTCCAGGAGAGGTAAATTTTTAACTATTAACTGCTATTAGTTTACTTTTGTATACCTCCTATTTATGTTAATATGCAGTGATATTTAAAAACCATATAACATTTTAATACACTTTTAGATTCTTGATGAAGTATACAGTATTTTGTCATACTTAAAAACTACAACTAAATTAGCAAGACCATACAAAGTGACAGATGAATTGTTTGATTTGACTACAATGGCCATGGAATATTTTAAAGAGCACATTGAACCAAACTTGCCAGAGATTACTTATTTTGGTACAGACTTTTTTGACATTACCACTGCATTTTCACGTAAGTAATCTATTTTTTATATATTTTAATGTGTAGTTAAAGGTCAAAGTTCTAAAAGAAATCCAACAATATATGTACAGCAAAGTTGTAACAAGGTTACTTAAGTAATTTACCTTGTGCTAATCATGAGGCTATTTGATAAAATTTTTCTTATGTTTGAAAATTTAGGGTTTTTGGCCTGGTCGTAAAAGTGTATTGCCTAAAGTCTGCTTAATTCATATTTAGACATAAACTATCAAATACTCAGAAGATTTAATCCATTTGATGCAGCTGTACTGTATCAACAGGCAAATGTAAAATTATCTTCTTTTAGCATAGCTTTATCCAAATTCATTATAAACTTATATACACAGATCATGAAAAGGTTTATTATCTATAAATTATATTAAAAGCATCAACACCATCTTTCCTTATGGTTTTAACATTATAATAAAACATTAATCACTTATCTTTCAAATTTAATTGTAAAGGATAAGTTTAAAATATAATTAATATTGACGAAACTTCCTATTTGGGTTATGGAATGATGAGTGTTTTATTTTTAAAAATACCTTTTGTATTGTAAACCTGCTTCTATGTATTAATAGTCTTTGAACTAAAGATTATTCACATCTTGTTCATTGGGTTTGAGGCAGGTAAGTAGGGAATTTCCTTTATAATATCTTTTATCTGTAACTTTGTGTATTAATAGTTGTAATTTAGATATAGAAGAGCATTAGCAGTAAAAAAAAATAAGGCTACATAAATTTTCTACATCTCATATATCAAGAAACAGGTCTGTTGTTTGATAATTATTAAATTTTATTTTTAACACTATAAATTTTTCATAATAAACACCTGAAGTTCCACACACATGAAGTTAAACCTGTGGAAAGCTGTATTAAAAGTTATGCATAATATATTTTATTATTAGAATAGAAAGTCACTCAAATTTTTTACGAGGGAGGAGTGGCATTCAGCATCACAAACAAGTATATAAGCCATTAAGGCATATTGTAGTGCTGATTTATTTTGAATACAGATACCTTCTCAAAATTCATTCTCTCTTCTCAATTCCATTTTAGTTATTAGCTATTCCTCAATCATTTTATGATAAACACTAGTGTTTCAATGTTTAATAAAACAAAACCTGGCTTCTATTTATGATTTGATTAGATATGCAATTTTAATTTACTGCATGAAAAAGAAACTAAAGCATTACAAGTTACTTTCAAACTTGGAACTACAATAGATATGTAGTTACTTATGTTTATATTTGAATTAACTAATGTTGATTCACTTGAGCGCAAGCCAGTATCTTTTGAAGTACATAATATACAAACGCGGTCTAAAGATAAGCGCACGTGCATTGGTCTGCCCTCGCGGTAGTGTATTATATCAACATAATTGACATTAACGTGACTAGTCGTATGACGACGATTGTACCATTACTACTAGATGTATCAGGTTATCTAGAAGGATCACGCTCTTGATACTGGCGGACCTTTTAGGTGCGGTTTAATGTTGGATAGTTTTGAAGGGCTTTTTTTATTATAAGAGTTTAGTTCAAAAGTTCGTCTTTTGTTCTTGACTATGTAATTCTACATTAAAAGCTATTTCAATTTCCAACTTTTTCTATGACATAGCTGCAACAAATTCATTGTGATTTGTTTTAATTTGTTAAAAGGACAACAGAATTCATTGTGATTTTAATCACATTTGGTTGGCATTCTGTACTTCGAAATTAAGTTATGGAATGCGATATTTAAATAATAACTCGTGGTGCTTATTATGGAAAATACAATAGTCGCTAATTGTTTGTACTACCTGTTATTATAATTAACAAATTATGACGCCGATATAAGCGATTATTATCCTCGATACAAGCTTTTCCCTGTGACTCCGTTATATTTAGTTGTAGTAAGTCTTTGAATAGAGTATACATAAAAGCAAATCACGCCTTTATTTTTAAAGGTATTCTCAAAAACCATATACATGAGTCGAATTTAAAAAGTTTTTAAACCATTGTCAGCGTTTAAATCATTACTATTATTAAAACAATATGAATAAAATATGACGTGTGAACTAAAATTTAAAATAAAAATTCGTCGCATTTTCTGGGACTTCTTTTACAGCAGCTTTCCAATTGTGCCACTGTATTAGATCGCAAAAGCGCAGTTTTTTGGATAAGCCAAAAAATCGGCAACAGAAACTAAATTTTAATTAACCACAGTGAAACAGCCCTGAATTTAACTTTTATTACAAACAAGGATGACAGGGTAAATCTCTATTTGTTTATGAAATACGTACCGCGAATGTTTCTTCTAAGATGTTAGTAGTACATTTCCCGCTTTATCGTGGTACGCTTCCATCTGCATAATCTATCGCGCTTAAATATAAAATAAATCTGAAATATAAAAAACCGATTACATTTCGCTAATTGATTTAAGAACAGCATTATTTCTGAGTATAAAACATGAGTTCAGCATAGAGCTGTTTAGCATATTCAATTTCTAAACTACTGAATAAAATATTGTATCCTAAGAATTAGGTGTAAATGCTACAGGTCATTAAGTCGCTGAATTTAAAGATACTGTAGTAAACTAGTAACCAATAAACTTATGTCGTTTTTATTATATATCTCTTTCTGTTATTAATTGTAGTTTTTCAGATTTCTTAAGAATTGGTTAATAAGTGTAACTGCCACGATTCTTTATTTTTACACGAAATGCGCGCTTGTGTATTTTATGCTAGACTATAATTAGTAATTATACGACGACTTTTACCACGGATATTTTAGGAAAACTTTACTTTCTTGTCTAATTTTGCCATTTTATTTTAACGTGCATTGCTGGTTATACCTAATTGACGTATTAAACCTCGCCGCGTCTAAAAATTGTTATCGTATAAGATTTTAGTCACGTGCCTTTGAATAGTTTAACGTTTGGTGCAAATTTTCATATTAGGAGTTTGGGGTGCCGATCCAGTAATTGTTATGAGAAGTATTTTTTGAGGAAAGGAGACGAAGATGGATGCAGATAGATGGAGGTCAATTGTCGTAGTTCGGATATATTGCGAAAATAACCAGACTCAGATTTGTTCATCAAATGTTTTCATGTTGGTTGTGCTTTTAACGACAAACAATACAAACCAAGCAGTTTTTTTTCATATAGCTTGTTGATTTTTCCATTTTATAAATTATAAGGTATATTATTTAGTTATTAGGATATGAAAGTGGCGTAATTTTCCCTGTAGTTAATAAGATAGTTCATTGTATTCCTATTTTTACGCATTGATTTAATGTCTCTTAATATTTCCCTATTAATTCGTAGCGTAATTGTATGAACGTACAATCTGAGCTGCCGGGCGGGAAACTTGAACATATGTGTGGATGAACGTTCTAAATAAATGGCGGCCGTCTCTGGCCGTTCGGGTTTCGGCAAGACATACCGACACTCACTGTCTTGTAATACTTCTTAGCAGCTTAGATCAGCACGTCAGCGTACGCTACTAGTCTTTTAGTAAAGTCATTACGTAGACAGCTTGTCTTTTAGCAGTCACGTCAAGAGAGACCAGTGCGTATACTCCACATTAACCAAGCCAAACACTAATCTAAAGAAAGGTACATACCTAGACCAAAACTTGTTTACTTTGGTTGGACCCATACAATTGTAAACTAATCTAGAAAAATATAAAAGGTTTTTATGAGTTAAATCATGGTTTACATGTAATCATATAGAACTTATGCTATGTCATCTTGGGTCAATAGCGCCCGCTCCGGGCGTTCGCAGGTAGCTATGTTACATACGAATGGTTCATAGAAAAAGCGAGAAACCTCTTGTTCTTTGTCGGATTGAACCAACTAGTTTTAGAGAAATCCGTTGGTAAATGGAGTTGTAGCCGCAATTTAGAGACTCTGTCAAATGCCAAGTGTCTAGTCGACTGTTATTGTGGTTGAAATCGGTGAAGTTTAATTATTATATTACTGTATTATTATTAAGATTATTTATAATATACATTTATCTTAGTTCCATTGACTATGATTTGTGAGATAGAAAGTAACTCAATAAAGACCAAATTCTTACAACGTTGAATTTCCTGAGTTGGATTTATACAAGATTTGGGCTTTGGTCAGTAATTAAACGGACAAGTGCGTTATTTGCTTTTTGTATATCCGTTTTGATAAGTTACTCAGACAATCGTCATGGTCAAGAAACCGCAAAAAAATTGATAAAGTAACTTAAAATTATTAGAGGTACACGAACTTAAAAAGGATCTCACTTCACCTTATTTATTCTTATGTTAATTCCAGTATTACGGTATACCAATATTTGGCAAAATATGTAAAAAATATGTCTTAGTATCATGTACATGTTACTTGATTCAAAAACACAAATTGTATTAATGTTAATGGAATGTTCGAACGACTCTGTGGCAACTCGTGTATGTCAGAATATTTTCAGCTTAAATCTGTCAATTTCCTTTTATAACGTTTTATTTGGAAAGTTGGGTAATTTCGTTTATGTACAACGCCATTTAAAACTCCAACGGTGTTTTTAAATTAAACATGCATCTGTTTTTGTTGTAAATGCAACTGCTTTTCCACAATCATATTTCCTATTACATCGCTCATAATTAGTAGTTGGTGACAATTTTATTGGAATATCACATGTTTCGAATCGAGCGCATGTATGCCGACTTGTAATATTAGGTCTTTACCTATGAAATTGCCGTTTTTCACGAAATAAATGAAGCGTAATTTTTTTATATATTTTTTATTTCTATTAATCAAAATAATCACCCATGCAATCAATGCATCTTTGCCAACGCATTGGTAGCTTATTGATGCCTTTCTTGAAGAAATCAGCTGGACGGGAGGCAACAAATTCTCAAAGGCATTTTGTACTGCCTCTCGGGTATTGAATTTTTTTCCCGCCAAGAAGTTATCCAAATTCTAGAAAAAGTAGAATTCTGTAGGCGCAAGGTCTGGTGAGTACGGCGGATGACGGAGAACTTCCAACCCCAACTCTTGTAGCTTGGAGACCGTCTGCTGTGCAGTATGAGGTCGCGCGTTGTCGTGCAGGAGCAGTGGAGCCGAACGATTGACCAAAGCTGGTTGGAGACGTGCGAGCTTCTCCATCATTGTGTTCAGTTCTTCACAGTACACATCTGCAGTAATGCTTGTCCCGTTTGGCAAGAAGCTGTGATGAATTACACCCGCGTTAGACCACCAAACAGTGACCATCACTTTTCTAGGGGTAAGTTTTCGTTTAGGGCATTGTTTGGGTGCTGAACCAGGGTCCAACCAACTTGCTGAGCGCTCACGATTGTCAAACAGGATCCATTTCTCGTCACAAGTAACAATGCGGTTCAGAATTCCTTCATTTGTATGCCTGCTGAGCAGTGCAAGGCACGTCTCCACGCGTACTTCGCGCTGGCGGTCATTGAGTTCGTGGGGTACCCATTTGTCAAGCTTTTTTACCTTGCCAATTTGACGCAAATGGACCAATATTGTTTTGATGCTAACGTCGAAAGCTGCTGCTAATTCAGCCGTGGATTGAGTTTCATCAGCTTCCACAATTGCCTTTAATTCGTCATTGTCGACCAAAGTTTTCGGACGACCACGGGGTTCATTTTTCAGGTCAAAATTTCCAGAACGGAAGCGGGTAAACCAATAACGGGTGGTGCGTTCGTTTGTAGTGTTCGCTCCGTAAACGTCGTTGATGTTGCGTGCCGCTTGTGCCGCTTTGCTGCCACGACGGTACTCATACTCCATAATTACTCGAATTTTTAACTTATCCATGATGACGAAAAATGTTCGAATGCGTTGAAAACAAAACACTAACTATTAAACAAATGACGATTTTAGAAAAAGAATTCCATGTTTGTCAATTAAAATTAATTTGAAATTAGAATTATCAGTAAAAAAAAAATATTTTCATTTGAAATGGCCAGTACGGCAAAACGGCAGTTTCATAGGTAAAGACCTATTATACAACATGCCAAACTTAGTTTTCTCAATACATAAGCGGCAATTCCATCAATTTGAACGATGTCTGATTAAACGACCATGTGAGCAATAAGTTTTATAATTTTGTAGACCTTATTAAGTAGCAAAATCATTTAAAAAGTTACTAAATAAGTTTAGCAATTAGACTAGCCCTTACGAACAATAATTTATTATAAATGAAGCAATGTACAATATGTATACCTATTATGTTTTAACGCACTTGTTGAAATGCTGTAACTTTTGCGTGTCAAGTAAACGAAATAAGCGTTACGAAATAAATAGCAAAAAATGTGACAAAACGGCTGGCTGCTTGGTTGGAATGAAATATACCGTCAGCTTGCCACTTCTATGTATCAAATGTAAGCTGTGCTGTAGAGGAAAATTAAGTATGTGATGCATTTTATATTTATTTATACATAAATGTAAGCTGGACCAACTTATGGCTAAAAAGTGTAAAACTATTGCTAGTTCTATTAAGATTATTTTACACGAAATAATTAACGCGGTTAGAACAAACACTCTATATCAAACTAATGAACAGTGATATTTTTTTGCAAATGTTTCGTATTGGCCTACATGTTTTTCTATGAAGGTGTTAGGTATAGGTTGTGTATAGATTGACCTCTGTATCACTGTATTACAACTGTACACATAACTAAACTTTTACCTTCCTTGTAGCAATCATACCATTATACATTTTTCAATTTCATTATCATGTCAAGTGCTAAACATAACTCCTTCCCCAAATTCCAGCGGGAGAAAGCAGTAAATCCTACATCTGCCTGGACTCTCCCCCGCCTAGCGGCTTCGACTCGTCGTCACAACAAAATGGCGGAAACTCAGCGGGTGACCGCCGGGTGTCATCGCTTAATATGTACATGGAAGAGAGCCTGCCACCGTCCCCGCCGCCGCCGCAAAGTAATATGGTGCTCCGGAAACGGATACACCGTATTAAACAGGGGATGAAGAAGTAAGTTGCTTGTGATTTTCAACTTGAAGTTGTGAACATGCACTCTTAATTTATAAGACATTTCTATTTCGATATCCCTTTATATATAGATTCGTAATATTGCAAGCTACCACAGAGAGTGAGGCATATTCTTTACATGTCCTTAAAAACAAACTTTTTAATTTTATGAATCCTTCTATAGTACCAGCATTGAGTAGACTCTTAATTTATTACTAAATTTAACAAGACTATATTTCTATATTTATTTTCAGATATAATGACCAATTATCTGCATTGCGCAGTGACCTGCGCAGCTGCAAGCGCAAAACCGCGCTGCAGCAGAAGCAAATAGCTGAACAACAGAAACAGATCGCAGAGCAGCAAAAGCAAACTTTGGAATATGCCAACAAATTGGATGATTATGACAAAAAGAATGAGGAAACTAGCCGCAAGTTTCAGACTTTGTTACAGGTGGAGATTGTGTTTACATTTATTATTTTTGGTATATGCTGATGTCTTCTTTACTCTAAGAACTGGAATGATAACCCTATGTGATCATCCTGGGAACAAATTATTTATTACTAACGGCCTGTCCCGGCTTCGCATGAGTGGACATGATTTTTTAAAATATTTTACCTTTTATTTATATGTTTTTGTTTTTTTATTTCTATATTTTTTTCAAACTCAGTATCACATTATCTATGCATACTTACAATCCGAATTTGTTCATCGTTTTTTTATTTGAGTAACTTATTTAATCTTAAGTGAGACATATTACTTAGTACTTTTATTTAAAATTTTACAATATTTTACATTTTTGTCTGATCCTATCTAATCAAATTTTCGAAGTTTTATATATATTTACATTTTTGATAAATATATTTTTTGTTGTTTTTTTTAAATTATAACTTTTTTGGTGTTTTAGGTTCGTGTATTTATTTTAAAGAGATTTTCTAAGTCATTGTAATTTTTACAATAATTTTTTTTATTTTAAAACTTTATTTAATTCTATTGGTTTTAACTTTTATTTAATAAAACTTTTACCTTTAAGCTTTACTGTATTACTGTTGGCAGTGGTATTTGTAGGGGATAACAAAACACATTGATTTTCAGGAGATCCTCCTCGAGAAAGGGCAACATATAATTGCCCATGAGAGAAACACTCTTTTCTTAGGTTGATACCAACAATCGACAAAGTTTGTCCTTGTGATTTATTTATCGTAAGGGCTATCTTCACAGCAAACTGTAATATTTTAAAGGATATAGGCAAATCCGTCGGAATCGTCGGGATTCGCGGAATGTCAGCTTGAGCTGTCCGGCCGCGTTCCCAGTGATGATTATTGCTACAATCACATTGTCTCGTTATTCCATTATCAAAAGTCTTGGGCCATTACGCATACTGGGAGGGCTAAAATTTCTCATTAGCATAATGGGAGTACCTCCTTTTAATTTAAGTTCGTGGAGAGTCAAGCTGGTAGGATTGAGGGAGTTTAAAAGTTCTTGTGGGTAGTGCACTGTATCTTCGATGTTGCTCACGGTGTCAATAGGTTTGTAACATTTAAAATCACCCGGTACTTTTTCCACAATCATTATATTTATCTTATTTACTGAGTCGTTTCTAGGTGACACTATCGTCCTCGAATAGAGCCAATTGAAATTTCTTTCTGTGAGATTTTTGATGTCGGGATAGATTGTGTCTATAAGAATTTCTCGAATGTTAAGAGTTTGAGCTAATTCATTGTCCAACAATACTTAGGGGCTATTTGCAACTGTCGATGGTAATTTTCCATCTCCAAGTTGAAGTATTTATTTGAGAAATTTCTTATGTGGTTATTACTTAAATACATTTTACCTAAAGTACCTTTTGTTATAACTGGTAGTGTTTGGCGAAAGTCTCCAGCCAACACAAAGGTTACGCCCCCCTCATTTAAATTGCCTGAGTTTTTGATGTCTTTTAATGTGCGGTCCACAGCTTCTTCATGAGCTCTATGGCTCATGGTGCACTCATCCCAAATAATCAGCGACGTGTCCTGTAAGAGCTTCCCCAGTGAACCATTTTGCGGATTGAGCATACAGATTCTTAAGACACAGCCTACTGTAATATAAAGGTTGAGTGAGCATTTTCTCCACCACTTAATAGAGTTGCAGCAATTCCGGAAGACGCAATTGCCAGTGCTTTTTTCCAGATTGTCGTACTTTGCCTAGTATTAAATTGGCAATACAGATTTTACCTGTTCCGTCAAGCGCAATGAAAAAAAATAGGCCACCCTTGTTATTTTCCACACTTTTAACTATAGCATCGAAAGCTATTTTTTGATCTGCCACCAACTTGGGTACATTTGAGTTGACAAATACTGATAACTGGTTTACATCGTATGTGCAGCTCGGTATGGCATTAACTACACTTTGTTGTGAGCGATTCGGAGAAGGTAACCCAAAGCTCTTAAATTTTTGTAGTTCTATTTTAAAAGTTTGTTTTCGATCTGTATCAAGCCTTCATTATAAACATCAAAATCTTGACCTAGTTGTTGGTCTATACCACGTTGTAGTTTGTGTCTGATATCTTGACACAAATCGTCTTTAAAAGTGTCTCTTAAGTTGAGAGGTCCCGAGGGGAAACATTGGGAAATCGAAGCTTCTCTCAAAGTTATTTCCCATTGGTAATCATTTTCCAGCAAACCTCTATCTCAGCAAGCGGCTTTGTAAGTTTTTAAGGCCACGTACATGATGAAGTAGTATCCTGAGATAAAAACATTCTGACTGGGAAAGATGAATACTGTACACTCTTCCCAATGCCGCGTCTTTTTTTATGCCGGGCGCGGCGCCTGTCTTATATCTATGACTTTTTAAATTCGTAATATCTTTTGAATGGAATAAACGATTTGAAAAATTCAAAAAGTAATCTACAGGTACTGAAACAATTTTGAATACACAATAATTTATTTGGATTCCGATTGATAAAAAGGTATGAATAACATGCACAACGCGACAGCGTTTATTTTTTCTATTTCTATGACTTATTAAATTCTTCATGTATATTAATTGGAACAGCTGATTTAAACATTTCACAAAGTAATCTACATGAACTGAAACATTCTTGAAAACAATATGATTTATTTGGATAAGGATTTAAACACAAGTATGAATAATGTGGTGTGATTTTGGTCCGTATTTCTATCAACTTTTAAAATGTTCAAAGTGGTCATTGTGACATAACGATAATAGTTGGATGTATAGTATCGCGAAGTTTTTTCATTAATATTGTATAACATACTTTACTTTACATACTAAAGTTTTAGTAAGGATCCCTAATCTTTTATGTTACTGCCCATGTTACTCAGGGTGAATGTAGCTGTCTAATGGCGAAAGAATTTTTGAAATCGGCACAGAAGTTTTCAAGTTTATTCATTACAAACATACACACAAAAATACATATCTTTCCTCTTTATAATATTAGTGTAGACTTAGTTAACTGTCAGCTTCAATGGCGGATAACGGTCGACGGTAATCCTGTAGCTGTAGCCTGGCTTGCCAAAACAAAACTTATGTCACAGATTACAGCCATTTTCCTTTGCGTTAAGACACTCCTGGAAGATCCACTTCTGCTTGAAACGCTAGTCAAAAGATACTGAATACTAAGGTGTGCTCTTCTGCATGCTAATGCTGGCTTGACAATCCAAACAAGCAAAATTCTGTTTGCTAAGATGTAGCAAACCTGTAAAGATAGCTATGTGGACAATTGTTTAACATTTGATAAAATCAATATTTGCATAATTTATGTTGCATATAAAACGATATTATTATTTGTTCTAAAATAGTATTTTGTGAAAAGTAAGATAAACTAAATTATTGTAAGTTTTTAAACAATGTAATCTATGTTATAATCCCATGAGATTTCATTGCATTAGTATAAATTAAGCAAAAAACAAATTTTATTCTGGTGGCTTGTAGAATTTTAATGAAAATGTATGAATTTTAAAATAACTATTTGCTTATCCACAGTGGTGTTTTTATCCACTCTTTGCGTCAAACTTGTTAATGTCTCCTGTTTTACCCAAGAGGTTATCTGCCAACATATCACTGATTGTTCTCAGTTCTTGTAGAGAAAACTTAAAATTTACTTTAGAACTGAAAAAAAATCAAGAGGTCTAATTTCGTTGTGTATTACTTTGTGCTCAGGACTAGAAAACTTCTTCAAAATTGATTAGTTTTGTCACTTGTGGAGAGGAGGATCCCTTGATTTAAATACCATAAATTTAACTTGGTTACTTCTGGATAAAAAGTATGTTTCTATTTATATAATTAGTTCAGGTCAAACAAACAAATTTTTCTTCATAAGGCAAACTATTATAGTATAATATGTTTTCTGAACATATGTTTTCACCAATAATAATGAAATAATAACTTTCCCAGGAGCTAAACAAATGCAAGACCGAGCTGCAGTATTGGAGGTCGCGTTCAGTGTGCGTACCACCGCTGTGTGCGGAATGCGGTGCGGCCTTGCGTCTCTCTCCCCATGCTCCACCACAGGTAAACGTATATATAAGATTGTTTTAATGTAGGTCATTTACTTTTATATAGCAGAAGAACATTTGAATACAGTTTATGCTATTTTGAGGTCTATATTGTATATAATAAGTATATAGTAAGTACTGAAATTACCTGTAATTTTCCTGGACGCCTCCTTAGTTGGGTGGAGTTGTAGTGGTATTATTATGGCTGTTTTGGTATGCTAGTATAGTTGCAGCTGTGATAATGTGAGGAATTAACCACTAAAATTAAGAAGCAAACGTCAATTCTAACAGAAGTTTTAAGGCTAAGGTAGATAATGCATCATCAAATATCATAACTGCAAAATTTCAATTTTCCCAAATAACACATCTCAACAAGAATAAACAAAGAAGTTTAAAAAAGAAACTTCTTGAGTTGAAATATTGCTTTGTTCAAAAACATATCAGTTTTTATTGTCTTGCCTAGTGAGACTTGTTAAAGCTAGTAATTAGTGTTGGATATGGCAATATTATAATTACTGACAATCACAAAAATGTACTTAGTTTTCTGTGTAATACTTATTACAGTGGGCCATGACGGATAATCAAGAAGAGGTAGCAAGTGGCAGTGCCGACACACCTAACGTTTTCGCAGCCGCAATAGAAACTCCTGTTGAGGCTCCCAAACCTGAAAAATCAGAATCAAGTGGCGAAGAATCTGCTAAGGAAGCAGTCAAAGAAAATAAGGAAGAAAAAGATTTAAAAGAAATCCCCACTGATATTAATACACCGCCAAATCGGCGGCGGGCATCCGCTGACGCTGCTAATGGCACTCCGGAACGGAAAAAACGTAGGCTTACCCGTCCTAGGAAACTTTGAGACTTGAACATTGAGGCAACGGAAAGAAAAACGAGACAACGCTATAAATAACGTGGCCTGAGCCTGGCCACGTCATTGCATGATTCTAAAATATTGAACCGATCCGTGATCGGATATTCCATGGAACTCAGTCTCGAGTTGAACTTGACCTTTGACCATGAGAATTGAAGAGATTATAAAACAATTTTGAATGACAGTTCCAATTCTTCTTGTATTTTTATAGTTTTCACCATGACACCTTTTAATTATGATGAAATCCACTACTCTCTTTTCAAAGCTTCTGTAAATTATCTCTCTATTGAAAATATTTGTATAATGTTCATTCTTTCTACTACACATATATTGTTTCTTGTATGTTTTTCAAAACACAATCTTTAATCTATGTTAACTTATCAATAGCAATGGCATATTAAGCATAAAATGTTAATAGGCAAATACAATGTTTCAAACTTTGAGTTAAAAAAGCATTATTTAATGTACATCTGTACTTTAAATAGTACATAAGTTATGAGATTTTTTTTTATCATGTAATAATAAAACGATTGTGTTTTAACTTAATTTCTGTATTTATACTTCTTAAAATAAGGCTTTTCAACAGTTCTAATAAAAAGTGAACATTTGTTCATTACAGTATTCAAATACCAAATGGCTTTATAGATTTTATGTTGAAAAGAATACAAAATGTTGTCTATGAATTAATATTACTCTTTGAAAAGCATTCTTTCTCTGGGTTTACATAGTTAATTTTCGAATAAGTCGTAATCCATTTCAATGATTAATGGGTTATGAAACTATTTATATAAGTACTAATATATTATTTTGTAAAGCGCACATGACTAATATAATGATTATTGATTTATTCTTATGTGGCAATTATTGCAATGTGGTTACTCTAAGTGCTGAGTGTACTGTAAATTTACAATTCTTGAAATGATTGGCTCTGGCTATCATGTGTGTTACGTGGCAAATGTTTAGTTTATAGTAAGTTTACAGCCCTGTTTAGTTTAATTTAGCTGTTATATATATATTAAAGCAGGTTTGTGAATGGACGTAAAGTCAAAGGATTCCTTTTTCTGTAAATAATCTAAGAGTGGCGAATGAAAATCACATGTGGAATGTACAAATGAATATATATTTATAACTATATAAATTTACAACTGTGTAAGATGAATATTTTTGTGACACGATGTATAGATAAGCAACTAGTTGCGACATAAAGCTATTTTCCATACATTTATTGTGAAGTGCTTGTTACACGGATCACTTCACTTGGTGTTCATATTTAGCAGATTTACTCCATGTAAAAATTAAATACTTTTGCTTCAAATAATGTTCTACAGACATAGTAATTCTAATGAATAATATTAAAACAAACTCCACTGACATTTCTTTGTTTCACAGTGTTTGTCATTTTTCAGATCCCATGAAAAACTTGTACATTATTTTTAATAAAAGTATTTATTTTTTTGTACGGATTTCTGTATTTCACATATCAAATTAAAATCACAGTCAATAACATGTTACCCAATTAAATTATTTAGCAAATAGGCGCACAATGTGGCTCTATTCTGTTGTATGCATGTTTATATTTAAGTTCCATTTTATTTGTAATATCAAATAATCCCAATGAAATAATTGTTTTACCTATCTGGACATATGTTAGAAATATACTTTATTCATATTTCTGCCAATGGAAGGCAGTAAAAATGAATTTCATTAACAATTAACAGTATATGTTTCTAATTATGTAATAACTGATATCAAAGTTATTTTATAATGTTGGATAAATATGTAGTGTCAAATTATTCCACATTATATTTAGTAGTGCTGTAGAACAAACATCTTATTTGTGTAGTGGCAAGTAAAACAGGAAGTTTTAAGAATCGCCACTTTGTTACCAAATGCCTGCTAATTTGTCATAATAAGTTAAAAACGCTTATAGATAATCTTTCGACAAGATTAAGTCTTGTAAACAATGAACATACAGGCGAAATGAACTACAAAACTAAGATGATATATAATATTTTGTATATAGTAACATTGTACATACTATGTATGTTGTTCGTAGGACTGTAGATTGTTTCACATTCTAGGTGTATAAGACAAATTTTGAATACAATCGAGTACACAGATTATTTTTAATATAGTTATTCTAATTTTTATAGTACAGAATCGACAATATTATCCAGTTTTAAAAAGTAGGAGCGCCATGCACTGTTATTGAAGAATTTAATCAAACTCTAAGAGTTTGTTTGACGTTCCTAGCATTCTCCAGCTGGATGTAAAGTAAAATATTTGTTGAAGGTGCAATTGTACAATAATTTATTTGGAGATGCATTGGGAAGATAATCTAATGGCTATGATGTCTATAGTTCTATAGTTTTTATTCTCTCTACTAGCTGTTCAATGCAACATGGGGTAAAAAATGGCCTGATACCAGAAAATACACCAAAAATTAAAAAAGGAGCATGCATATCGGTCATTTTCTCGATACTTATTCCCTTTTATAACTTATTTTGATTTCTTGAAAGGTGAATATTATAAATGAGTTCAGCTAATATGATCATTTAGCAAAATATTACTTTTAGTTTTTACTTTTACATTGTGTACATAATAATAAAATAGCATAAGTAGTTCACTTGAAAAGATACAGAAAAACATGATAGAGTGTATAATAAAGTATGGGTCACATTAGACCTTTTGTGAAATAAAGAATAATGTATTTTTATTGTTGAAGCGCTTATCATTTCTTGTCGTTTTATGATAACATTGGAATACATTTTGTATGGAGTTTAATTTGTGACTTGTAATTTTTATATAATTATTTTGTGCTGCTTGATTTTTTTTGCTTTTTACCTTTGTGGTGTATTAAGAAACCATAATGATATAAAGCTTTAATATGTACGAAGATTTCTTTAACATTCGATGTTGTGCCCAAATCACTTTTGTACTTAAAATCGCAACAAGAGGTTTACAAGAATCCTTTACTTATTTCAATTTCTGAGTTTCCTCTTTATTTTGATCACTCCTTTGGTCTTTCAGTGCAATATATATATAACTTTTTTATCTACTGATTGGTGTTATTTTGCTAATTAAGTTTTGTCTTCAATCAAATATGCAATAGGGCTGTAAAATTAAATAAGTTTAAAATTAGTTCTGTTACTAAATATATTTCGAAAGTGCACCCAACGTTACATGAGGTGATGTGTTGTTCTTTAGCAATTGTGTACAACCAGCAAGACTGTCAATTGCTGTAGATATACTTTTATGATAGTTATATAATATAGTATTTTTATTAGACAAAAATAAAATAAATGTGTGAAGTCCACCAAAGCTTTTTATTTTCGATTTTTATTAACCCTTTCAGAGCTATCCTCGATGGTGTCGACCCGAAAAACATAAAACTTCTCCGTTACACGGGGCTAGTCTAACGAGTTTTACTGTGGAGGCCAGTCTAAATAAGTCAGGCCGGCTTCGCCACCATGTTATTTAATTTTGTAATTAATTGGGTATTTAACAAATAAAGTAGGTACATTGGTGATACATGATATGCATCTCGTTGCCAAAGGAGACGGCTGGGGCCAGCCCGATGTACGACTTTTACGCGTAGAATACGTACAGCGTAGTAATCTGTGTTGAAAGTAATATTTCATGTTGGATATGCTGTCGACGAGATATCATTCCTATGATGTTGATGAGCGTTGTTTGAAGTATTAGTTTAAAATTAGAGACGTAAAGGGAGAAAAAGCCTAAATTTACATTACAAAAATCTGTTATTATCAATAAAACTTTTTGAAGGAGTTAAGCTATAAGGTTAGGTATGCATTAAGGAATAAAATAAATTTACCAGCAGAGTAGGTCTAGTAAGAAAACTTCGCTGTGTCTTCAAGACAAGTCTATTACCAAGCGAACTAACCCCCCCCCCCCTTCCAATCATTTACTACTAATAAACAAAAAAAGTACTGGAAAAAACAACATACTCTATACTTTGGTATTTTAGTTTAAGGTTCGCTTGGTCTTTTAGTGGGTTTATCTCTTGAAGACATAGCGAGGAATTCTTATGTAACACAGTTGCTGCAGTTGACGACTTAATGTAAATGGTAGTGGTAACTCCGTTAATTTTAGGTGTTTTAATTGTTTATTGATTTGTAGATTGGTAATGCGTTCTTGACCGTAGGCTTAACTTGGAATAGCACTGGTTGTTCTTTCCCTTTAACCGTAAAACAACCACGTAAATTAGTAATTATAGCGGTCAAGAGATCTTAAACAAGAAATTCTACACCAGTGTTTGTTAACCTGTGGGCGTGGGCTACCTAAGGCTACCTAGGCAAGTACCTAAATGTATGGGATTCCGCAGTCTCATATATGGACCATTTAACAATAGTAAATACATACTACCGAAAGTCTGTAATGTCATGTAACGCTCCGCGCTCTGAGGTCTTAGTTTCGGAATTATTTTCCAGTGCCCTACAAAACTAAAAATTAGACAGTAGACTCTTTCAACAAAAATGTTATCTACTGATATCACTGATTTTTTTCCTATGGAAAATCAAATAATCGAAATTGTGGTTCCTCTTTATCAAGTTTTTGAGTGAATTTGAAAAAAAGATTATAGATTGACTCTTTGAAACTTAACAACAACCCAAATATCATTAATTTAGTTGCAAAAAGCAGCACCAAATTTTTATGCAATAAGATAAGAATATACTCGTATTTGTTGAATTTGTATTTGTGTATTTGAAATCGAGCTTGATTTCTTAGGGGTATTTGGAGTGAAAAAGATGAGGAAACGCTGCTCTACACTACTGTCTCTATGGAGAATACACTTCTGTTATCTTTATGTCAGATTGTAATAATGTTATTTTTCTTGCTACTAAATTAAGTATTTCGCTTTTTAAATATAAAAATTACTTATCATTGTTCAAAGTAGGTACTTTTGTGTAGGTAAAGTCGATCGGATTTTTTTTTGCAATATCGCAAAGCAGAATTTGGGATGTATTTTAAAAATTTATTATTTTTATTAGGTATATACCTTTTTGTGGAAATAAATGACAAATAATACGATAACAACTTTAATACGATAAAAGCTTTATCACAGAATAAAATGAACAAAGCACTTTTTTTGGTTTAATCATACTTTAACTAAAATCAAAATTTCTGTCACCCCCTGTACAGCTTTATTCGAAGTTTAATTCCAAGAACCTTGTTCTGATCTTTTTAAATATTTATCCACTACCTAAAATGGAAATAACAGTGTATTAAGATTACTAGTTTATTTCTATATTCCATCCCATTAAGTATCGGGCATGCTCGCTTCGCCCGTGGTCACTTCGCCTTTTGCTTTACGGACACGTGGCCATCAATCCCAAACTATAACTACTTTTAATAATTCATACAGTATTAACTCAGAGTAACATGAACACTATACATTCAGCCAAAAACCTCATCTGCGTATCTTACTGATTTTTTGCACAAGAGCTCTGGGGCATTGGGAAGGCCAATTGAGTTTATAAACGTTGGTTTTAAAAGAGATGTTTTCTATAGGCTCCTTAAGTAAGGCCCTTCCAGGCCTTCCCTTAAGATACCTGTAAAGATTGCCTGAATTATATTAAGGTTCAAAATAAAATGTATAGAATTGCATTAGCATATATTGACCTTTATTTTGACCCTTTTCGAGTTATTGTGACTCATGTGTAATTGTTTGGCCGTTAAGTTGCGCTAGGGTTACCATTGGCTTTCGAAGGCAATGCCAATGGTGAAACCGTGAGCCCCAAGAAAGGCGTGGATGTACACCGCGGTGGTTTTTAGTGTGTGTGAGAGTCCCACATAACCTTGTACTCCCCCTTGGGTGCCAAGTAGGTAAATGCAAGTTTACCCCTCGAGGCCAAAAAAGGTACCATAAAAACATGGTAGAGATCGGAGTTGTAGGATTTTTAATTCCACACAACGTTGTACCTGTAAAATCAGGTTCTAAAGGAAATAATACATTAAATAATTCAAGAATTACATTTCTCCTTGTTTTCCCCCTTAATTCGGAAAATATTTTCCCCCTTAATTCGGAAAATATCGTTGACACTAAGTGATCTCCCCTTTGCGTCTGGCTTACTGGAGTTTGGCGAAGTCTCTAAATCAAATTCAAATATTTATTTCTCAACATTGACAATTACTTGTTCTTATTGACGTCAAATAAAACATGACTCTACCACTAGTTCGGAAAAACCTTCGTAAAGAAGAACTGGCAAGAAACTTGACGGGTATATTTTTTTTAAAATAAATGTACGGAGTCTCTTTATGTCTATACAAAATTAACGACAAACACCCCCAAACGGCACCCGTTCACGAGTCAACGCGGGGTCCAGCCATCGCCCTCCTCAACCATATTAGAGGGAAGTGGGCGATCTGTCACCCGACGCTACCATAAGAAGACCTACTTTAGTGGAAATGACGCTTTAGATATTCATCGGGACGAAGAACTCATCGCACAAACAGACACATTACACATGCTTTGTTACAAATACTAGTACAATCCTGTTAATGAGGGGATTATACCCAAGGGCTTTTATCATCCAAATAATCGGATAGTTTATAATATGCTCTAGCACACAACTTCTGCTTTATAGTTTCTTTGAATTTGTCAGTAGGAAGACCTTGGATATCCTCAGGAACCTTATTATAAAAGCGTATACATTGACCCATGAATGAGTTAGTGACTTTATGAAGCCTGCTATTATGAGCTGCCAGCATATTTCTTCCTCTTGTGTTAACATTGTGCAGATCTTTTTTTCTTTTGAACAAGGTTATGTTCTTTTTAACATACATTAAATTTTCTAAAATATATTGTGAATGGAAGGTAAGAATATTTATTTCCTTAAATATACTTGTAAGTGACACCCTTGGACCGAGCTGATGGATTGCGCGGACGGCCCTTTTCTGCAGAATAAATATATTATCGACGTCGGCAGAACTCCCCCACAACAGAATGCTATATGTCATGAGGCTGTGGAAGTAACCGAAATAGACTAATCAAGCAGTTGTTTCATTTGAAATTTGTTTAATTTTTTTACAGCATATGCGGCAGTGCCAAGCCTTCGTTACAGCGTATGGGGGCTGCCCTCCCTCCGCGCCCCCTGGTTTGTAAAAACACTCTAGGGCGGGGCAGAAAAGTACCGCGTGGTTTCGGGGTTTGCCAATTCGCTTCTGTATTATTGTGTTATATATTTTGATTATAGTGAGATGATTATTTACAATTCATCATCATCATTTCTTAAATAATCTTGGTCAAGTATTATTATGTATTATTCACGTGCAAGTCGACTTTTGGCGTGACCTACATACTGACCAACCTGCTCCTCCTCGCTGCGCTCGACGTCGCACCTAATATTATTTATTGCAAATTTTAAGACTCAACATAAAGAAGGTACATATGATCTGTACTTGATAAATTAGGCATCAAAAGTTTTTTTATTAATTTACATTTGACGGCCGAGTAGCGTAGTGGTCAGTAGCCCTGTATCATACGCCGGAGGTCCCAGGTTCTCGAAGGCATTCATTTGTGTGATGAACACAGATGTTTGTTCTCGGGTCATGGTTGTTGATATTTATATATGTATGTTTATTCTGGGTTCCCCCCAGTTCGCTGTATGGTCATCCATAACTTAGCTCTGCTTACTTTGGGGCCATACAGTTGGTGTGTTTGTCTGGGGATTATTATATTATTATTATTTATGAGTTTAGAGGTTATGAATACTTCCATTGTGCGTTTTGTATTTTATGACAATTTATCTTTAAACGAATAACAGTTATGTCCTTTACATTTATGTTGTATAAATTATGATAAGAAAATTGGAGTAAGTGAAACTTATGGCAATGACACCATTCTGCGTGTATAATATTCTGCTAATCTCAATTTTTGCGAAAAAACTTTATTCTGAAACTGTTATGCCAAACTACATTATGATAAAAAAATTATGCGACCGAAAGGGCTCCCGTTCGAGTCCTGGCCGGGGCATTCATATGTGTGATGAACACAGATGTTTGTTGTCGGGTCATGGTTGTTTGTATTTATATATGTATGTTTATTCTGGGTTACCCCCCAGTTCGCTGTATGGTCATCCATAACACAAGCGCTACTTACTTTGGGGCCATACAGTTGGTGTGCTTGTCTGGGGATTTATTATTATTATTAACGACTGGTTTGACTAGCAAGCTCTTCGAACTAGGTGTGCCAGACAGCCTCGTGCACATCATACGAGACTTTCTGCACTGTCGAACCTTTCGTTACAGATTGAAAGCTGCACTCTCCAATGATCGTCCTGTATTAGCCGGTGTCCCTCAAGGCTCGGTATTTTCTCCGACTTGTTTCCTCTTGACTGTTTTGACTATACACTAGTGACATGCCAAAGACGGAGAGAGTACAACTCGCGCTCTTCGCAGACGACACCTCACTGTACACATCTTATAGGAACCTGCATAGGTTAATTAGAATACTCCAATCCGCAGCCAAAGCAATAGGCCCTTGGTTTAGGAAATGAATAACACAAGTCAACCCAGAAAAAAGTGCAGCAGTGTACTTTTCTCAATCAACCTGCTCTAGGACAACCTCTAGAAAACCCCATTAGGGTAGATCTCTACCTATCTACCCTATCCTACCCTGGGCTAAAAATGACAAATATTTAGGCGTCACTTTAGATAGTAGGCTCACGTTCGTGGCTCACATAAAATTTGTCCGGGACTGAGTCGCCTACGTCATAGGTAGGCTGCACCCTCTTATCTGAAAAAAAAGTAAAATGGCGCTTAAAAGAATAAGTAAATCTTAAACTTTACAAAACTTGCATTCGCCTCATAAGTCAGTGTAGTTTTCGTTCACGCCAGCAAGTCGAATCTCAAAAACTTGCAGGTTATTCAAAATAGGTTCTTATGCAAATACGTGGGACCCGGCTTTATGCCCGCAATTTAGATCTGCATAAAGATCTCGAGTTGCCCAACATTGCCACGTTCACGAATTTGGCGTCTAGACGCCACTTGAACAAGGCACCCCATCATCCCGTCCCAGTGGGCAATAAGTCACCTAAATATGCAGCCAACCCAGATGCATCGGTTCGTTACAGGCATCCGCGTAACGTCTTAATTGATCCCAACGACACTATTACAACAGGGAACGTAAGCGTTCCAGTTAGAAATAGGGCAACACGGCATTCAAATCGCCTAATCCACCGGTGGGCTAGGCTAAAGATTCGTCGCGTTCCTACTGAGTTTCTTGCTACTTCTGTTGGCAGTAGATCCCAAATCAGTAGTTGTTTCAGTTTACGACGTCCTAAGCCGAGCTCCGTGCCCTCTCAGGTGACCTTAGGCGTATCATATGGAGTAGTTTAATTCTGGCTAACAGGCCAGGAGGGTAACAAATAAACTGTCCATTGTGAAAAAAAATATTCTTAGTTAATAGTTATTGAAAGTCAAATAATAATAATAATATATATATACATATGCTATCCCAGTTTTAACTTATTCCTTTGGAATAGTGAAGTGGTCAGATACAGAGCTAGAAGCCCTTAACACTCTCACACGTACATCCTGCAACAAGCACAACATCCACCACATACATTCAGCAGTACAGGGATTTACTTTAAATAGAAAACTTGGAGGACGCGGTTTCATTGACATAAAAAATCTACTCTACAAACAATTAGAAAATCTGAGAGAATATTTCCACAAAAAAGCAAATACCAGCCCCTTACACAAGAAATAGTAAGCCTTCCTACCTCCGGAACACCATTACAACTCAATAATACCAGCTACAACCCATCACAAAAGGTAGTGACCGATGAGCAAAAGATAGGTAACTGGAAGAGTAAAGCCCTTCATGGTCGATATTCGAATCAGCTATATCAGAACCACATTGACCATGTCGCTTCTTGTACCTGGCTTTCAAAACGTAATATTTTTGGAGACACTGAAGGGTTTATTCTTGCAATATCTACAAGACCAAATAATGAACACCCGAAATTACACAAAGTATATATTAAAACAAAATATTGAATCTGATAAATGCAGATTATGCCACCAAACTGAAAATATAGACCACACCACTGGAGGTTGCGATTTCTAGCAAACAAAGAATACACACACCGGCACGATAACGGTGCAAAACATATACATCAACTACTCGCTCTTAAACCTGCTAGACGTATATACTTCTTACTACAAATATAAACCTAAAAATGTACTAGAAAATAATACTGCCAAACTCTGCTGGGATAGAGATATAATAACAGAACGCACAGTTCTCAGCAATAGACCTGATATAACACTAACCATTAAATCGACAAAAAATACCTACCTGATAGACATTGCTGTTCCCAATTCACACAAGTTAAACAAAAACATAATGAAAAAGTCCAAAAATATATACCTCTAGCAGATGAAATCAAACAAATGTGGCACCAAGAAACAGTTCAAATCATACCAATAACAATTTCATCGACAGGACTTATCCCGAAATACCTACATACTGCTTTAATACTGCAACTGCCAGAAACCACATACATCCCTTTACAAAAGTCTATAATATTGGACACCTGCTCCATAGTTCGCCGTTTCTTCTTCGCCGTTAATTTTCTGCCATTACACTCATCGGAAAACAACAGCTCACGACACACTAACAATTCTGCAGTAGGTTCATGACTTAACCAGAGTACTTGGCATAGCCCGTAATCTGTGTTTTTTTTACCGACTTAGTCGAGCTTCGAAGATTTCGAATAATAATAATAACTTTATTTTCATTAAAATCAAGTTTTACAGGGATAACATCTGGGGCCCTCTGTTTAGCTCAGAATGACTGTGTTAGAGGGCCCCGCTCTTCCATACATTATTTTAAAATACAAAGTTATATCTATATCAACATGAATAAATAATAATACTGAAATGATGTGAATACATAAATGGCAAATTTATGGCTCGTAAAATAACATAAAGTAACTTATTAATTCTAAATAATTTTATAATTCAAATATGTAAACTTTTATCAATTCTTCTAAACTTTTTTAAGAGTGAAAGTTTAGAGACAATTTTATTAAATAGATGAATTTACAAATACAATTAACTTAAACAATAAGAATTGGTTTACTCTGGAGTTATTGAGGATTTGTTCTTAGAACCAGACTTATGCTTTATTCGTAATTACGTTAAGGCATTGTCACCGATGCCACGATGACCTCTAATTAGGTATTTCATAATGTTTTTTAATTACATATTTAAATTGTTTATCAACATATTGCAGAAGTAAACATTATGTTTACAATCAATAGCTGCTGCGATTCGCCGAAAAACGCTCCATAGACAGACGGTACCGAGTTCTGACTTCACAACTCACGCACGATCCGTAAATCAAACTTAAAAAATGTTTTGGGGGTTTGGATAAAACCAATAATAGCTACGTAGATAATAATACTGTTATAATAAAAATTGTTAAATTTAATGTCAGTAAGCTAATAATATTAAAAAGATTTACATATCAAAAGCTGTTGCTTAATTTTTAAGTTTTCCAATCTATATAATATCGATATTAAATACAAAACTATATTTTTCAAAATATTTTTTGGGTTAAAAATATCATATTTTCTACATAAATGATAAGAACTTGCATTTTCAAATGTTGGCAAATTCCTAATTTCTTTTTCGAGTTTCGTACGTAGGTTCTATGTTTATACGTCTTTTTAAAAGTACCTTTCAGCTCGTTGTTTAGTCATCCATATCCCACGATGTTTTGTAGGCAAGAATATTTTTGACCATGGTATTTTAACTCCATAAAATAGATTTAATTTTCTTAGCCACAAGCTTTCGTTTCTTTTGCAAAAAAGCTTTATTATTTTTTAGACGTGGAACTTGGAACTTCTGCCGGCTTCTCGGTAAAGAAATCGTGAGATTATCATTATTTGAAAAAAAGGAAGTATACACTACCGTTTAGTTTCGTACCAGTTTTATTATGATTGACAAATAAGTAGTCAGGTACTAAGTAAAACGCAGTATCATTCGTTGGGTGGGATTATTGCAACAATTGTTTTTATAACATAAAAAGAGACTTTGAGGCAAAAACAGCGTGGGTGGCGCATTTGTTATAGCACTGGCTTTACAAATGCGCCACCCATTGTTTGTTTGGTGCAAAACGAACTGCAAGTCGTACCAACGAGTTTTTATAATTTAAATAAAAAATAATAACCAATGCTCTATCGGTGAAGGAAAATGTCGTGAGGAAACCCACAAATCTAAGAAATTATTACGAAGCTATGTGTCCAATCTGCTGCCGAATGAGGCAAGCGTGGAAGCTACAAATTGGCAGAAACCACCCCTAAAGCTTTCAACGGCTGAGATAAAGGGTACTACTTTTACAAGCGTGTATCATCATTTTCCAAAAAAAAACAACCCCAAAAATATAAACAAATATTTAAAAAATACAAAACTCTTTTATCTCTTTATTTATGTGAGGTTACCTACTGCTAAATTCGTTATTACGAATTATAACGGCATGAATATAACATGTTTTATGGTAGTGTTTATTTGTATCTTATCCACTGTATCTTATGAAAACGAATGACACATCATTTGTGTTCGAGATACAAATTTTATTCACAGTTCAATTATCACAGAATCATAATTAGCTATACAAGTCATTCACCAAATACCTAGTAGGTAATTCCAACGTATTTCCTAATGGTTACCACATCGGATATCTAACAAAAGATTGTATCTACCTTCTTTTGTAAAAGAATAGCTATGCCCGATAGTGTTGTAACCTTGGCCATGGTCGTCAGAATCCAAACGATTAGTGATGCGTTGCGTTGCGTTGCGTTGAATAATGCAGTAAAAACTATGCTTACGCGCTCTGTAGTAAAAAGGTCAACTTCTTCATTAGATTTGGTCTTAACTTGAGGTTGTTATATCTTTGACCTCATCTTTCCAATCGGTGACGACTGAAAAGCTTTGACTCATAATGGTTTTGCCCTTTATAAAGACTCTTTTGAGAGTAGTATCTATTTGTCTTGTTTACCGTGACCTATGATTTATGGTAACTACATTGTTTGTACAAAAAATCGGTGGATTTGCCTGTGTTTTTATATTCCTGTGATTTACTAATACAAGATTTTATTTGAAACATATATGTATACGCTATTAATATACAGCTTTTTTGTTTGTTTATATCGGGTGTTTTTATTACCGTTCGCACTTGCACCGGCCCGCAACTCTCCCAAAAACCATTTTGCGAAAATGAACAAAAATCTTCGACTCTTCATACTGTACACACTGGTCAGCTATACATTTTGTATAATTTTTATCACTTTCGCTATATGGTATCCTTTTGAAAGTTGCTCAGGTTTGTGAATTGAGCCCAAGTGCCCATTTTCTAAACGGCAAAAAGTCACCCTCTATATAATTGACGAAATAGAAATTTTGAGACTCATTAAAAAAAAGTACCGTATATTAGCTATATTATCCAGGAGTTACATAAACCATATTTTATTGTGGAACCTCGCAAAGGCATCTAGTATTTAAGAAACTGCGCCAAGACTTCACCCAGCCCATGCAACTTGGCCTTTGTTATGAATGCAGTAAGTATTGTGTTCTAGATATACTTAAATTAAATATTTCCGTGGAAGTCAATAAGGTGCTCAGTTAATTACTTTTTTTATGAGGCATTAACACATAAATAAGTATTTGTTACTTTGTAAGTTATAATCGTATTTACGTTGCTATATTTAGTAATCCTCTTTCAGACTATACGTTATAATATAATATAGGTATAACATGCGTCTACAGTTTATTTCGTGAAATTTTAAGAACAATAAAATGTATAAGCTTTATCAGTTGCTATCCCTTTTTAATTTTTCTACTTACTATCTCTTTCCATCAGGTAAGATTGATTACGAACAATTAAACGAAATAAATAATTTCAAATAAGTTTAAACTTTAATTTTTATAAAACACAATTTTTCTATAAAAAGAGTCGTATAAGTGAGTGTTAAATATATCTAGAGTAACTACATTTTAAAACGCCAGGAGTACGTCGAAGTGGTAGTAGGGTGAAACGTACCGCATGCGGCGACCGCAGGCGATCAAACAGCTACTGAACGGCGCGAAAGCCAGGCGCGCACTCAAACGAAACTTATCGCGAAGTTAAAATATTGGTGTATTTAATTTAAATCAAAGCCGAGTGTAATGAAGTAATTATTCAATAATATATAAGGTTTTTTAAAGGTTGTGTTTTTAATGGTCCGTGCAAGTGTCAATTATGCAGTTCTACGTATCAAGTTTTTTGGTGGTTGCAGTTTTGCAAGGTATTCATTGTGTTTTATTTTTTTATCTTTATGTTTGAATTAAGTTCAAAACTAAAAAATCTAGCATATTGTTAGAAATTAAGCGTTATAATTTAAAATATACGTAACATGTAACTAACCAACTTGTAATTGTTTAAATAACTATAATTTAATTATTTGAGTAATTACCAATTTAATTTATATAATTTGGTAATCACTTACCAAATTTTATACTTTATATACTTACTTAGATAAACTAAAGGGAAAATTCGATCGATATATCTATGATCAAATACACGTTATGCAAAAGTGCGTCGAGTTCTTAAAAATTTAAAATCTAAAACACTTTTATACTGATTTTTACTTTGATACGATAATGTGAAAGGAGAAGGATGGCATAAATAACATTTACAGTCATTTTGAAATTTCACAAGGCTTCATTTCCAAAACCGACAATAACGTGTAAATATAAAAATAATACAGATATCATCATCGAATGACTTTCATATACCTAAACTGCTATATTTTTGTGGAACTATGTAAATAATTATATTTAAATCAATTTACAAAGTCATGATAAGTATAAATAAGTGTAAATGACCATAATAGGTTCAACAACTCGTTATATTCGCCTACATTTATCGAAATACTGAAACAGACGCGAAAATGAAGCTATTAGGAAAAACGATCGCGGATAGCCCTTCCTTCATTCACATATGGACAATCACTAATAAAGGCGTAATTTTCTTTGAGATTTTTTGTTACGAAATCAGCAATTAATTATTGTTAGAAATCAAAAGGGGCTGTTGCATTTATCACTTCTACATGATTAATAAATTATTCTCTTGATCCACGTGTAGGTATGTTGAATCAACAAACCTCTAACGGGCAAAGTATGGCCTTTACACTTTATCTATACTAAGCAATTTTAAAAATTTACACTCCATCTAAGCCTAGATTTACTAAGCAAAATCTATAATTAAGAGCACCTCAAGTAACAATTTGACATCTTGTGGAAACTTCACTAGTTTGTGTTGTAGCTATTGTACCTTTAGTAAATAAGAATTGTACATAACTGTTTTTTTTTATTATTTTTATAAATAAATTCCCAGACAAAAACACCAACTGTATGGCCCCAAAGTAAGCGGAGCTTGTGTTATGGATGTCCATACAGCGAACTGGGGGGAACCCAGAATAAAAATACAAATATAAATACAAACAACCATGACCCGAGAACCAACATCTGTGTTTATCACACAAATGAATGCCCCGGCCAGGACTCGAACCTGGGACCTTTGGCGTAAGAGGCAAGGCTACTTACCACGACACCACTCGGTCGACTTTGGGTTTGCTTCCCAAATAAAGAAAAGAAATGTCTGAGTGTGGCCGTTATATTACGCAAATTGACAACGTTAACTGTAGGTATTGCCATACATTTTATACTGTAACGTTTAGAATATGATTATAATCTGATTATTTAACTTTTTGTAGGAAGTCGAAGCAATGAGTAATGGTAAATTGAAATCTATACATAGTATAAAACAAAGTCGCTTCCCGCATCTGTCCGCTGTACGCTTAGATCTTTTAAACTACGCAACGGGTTTTAATGCGCTTTTCATCAATAGATAGAGTGATTCAAGAGGAAGGTAATTAATTAATTAATTAATTTGTATAAATATGACGATATTTGATCAAAATGTCAGAAGAAATAAAACCGGCTAAGAGCTTTTATCATGTGTCTTTCTTTACATGTAGCACACTATACCAATTTTAATGTTTAAAAAATGGTCCCATATAATGTGGTAATTAGAGAGCTACATACGATGTTAATCCTTATCCAATTAAATACTTTAAGCACTTCTACTTATTGTAATTGCCCTTTACACCGTACACTTTAAAATCATTTCTTAAGAGTTATCGCAAATTTAAAACTATCGCGCGTCAATATAAATTCGCCCACTGTTGCTATATTTGACTATTTATATGTATTTGTTATATTTTTTAAAGTTACCCATGGTGATTGATGCCTAAATAGATACGTAGGTCTTCGATCATTGCATAAAAACTTGACGTGATATCGCAGATCGAGGTAGCCAAATGTTCAAATTGTTTAATAAGTGTTTTTATATAAAGTTGCAGTTGCGTTGATTATGTTTTATGCGGTGAATCCCTTTAAAGTTTAAGGTCACATTTTTGCTTCGCGTTTTATCTTTACTGGTTAGTTTCAAAATTAAAATTGATAGATGTGAACATAGCTATATATGAATAATAAACTTTAAAAATATTTCAAGTAGGTTAAATAAACGTTACATTTAAATTTAACTACATGCTCGACGTAACAATCTGATGCGACATTACGACAGAAAAGAAATTTAGGCATCAGTACAAGCATTGTTACATAAATAAATCGTTTCTTATCTTCAAAATCAGTATTAAAAATACGACTCTTTTATAAGTTACTTTTTTTCTAATGTACGGTAGGAGACGGATCAAGAACAGTCTGACAACAGCATTTTCAAACTTAAAACGTAGTTTGAAAATATTTTAGGGTTTTTTTCACGGTACGTAATTTTAGGGTTTTTTACTTTGTGTTATCAAATTCCTTGTCTTTTATTTATTAAAAAATATATTCACTACCCAAATATGAGAATTTGGATAATGGATTATTTTTGAGACTTTTGGCGTTGAAATCACGGATCCTGGGCACAAGCGGCTCATCGCCTTTATTCGGACCTAGCGAGGCGATTAGTGAGTGACCCTCGTGACTCTAAGGCTGGCACCTACCTCGCACAACGAATTTCTATTGCGATCCAGCTTGGTAATTCCTCCAGCCTTTTGGCTATGTTGCATTCGATAGATTCTAGTTTAGGTGTAGTTTTTTTTGTAGTTATTTTATTAATCTTCCTTATTAATTTAATAAATCTAAATCTTTCTTATTAATTTAATATATTTATATGTACATTCAGGAATTGAAAATATTTTTAATAATTTGTAAATAAACAATTAATCAAATGTTTGAAAATATATATAAAATAATTAAAAAAGCATTTGGATCTTTGTTATATTAACGTGAACCTCGTAAATAACATGGTTAAAAAACCGCTGATGTAAATAGAACTGGAGCAGCATTTCTGGCACTGCTTTATTTTTTTTTTGCTGCCGAGGCACCCTCGCGGGAGGGAGGTGGAAAATGCGTCATGCATACCGCCCGCAGGTAAAGTCCTCTGCGGGGGGTTATGTGGGACTCACCAGAATGGCACCTACCCACTAAAAACCACCTGTTGGCTGTAGTTATTACCGTTAGCCTTCATCGGAAGCGACACCCGTCGGGAAGTTGGGCGCGCTGGCGGAGACCCGCTAGCGGGTCTTCCGCCTGTAGTGAAAGTTGCACTGAAGGTGCTCAAAGGGACATGAGTTGGTGGCCGTTCTGGGCAGCCTCCGGTGAAGCCGGGGCTGGGCAGAGGTCGGCCGAAGCATGATTTAGGGATCAATTCATTTAAATGAACCTATAATGAATTGAGAAGGGAACTATGCTCCGCCAGAGCTAGCAAACGCTCTGTCGGAGTACGTGAAACCCTAAGTTTACGGGCTAAGACTGCGATTTCACTAACATCGATATTTTTCATAGCGTCGCAGACGATACGCATATCGTCTGCTACGGAGGATTGAGGAGTGGGCTTGTATGGGCGAGGAGCCGGGATGGGATTCAATGCGGGGCGCTGCCTCCAGTTTTCTGGGGCAGGCCTGGACTGTGTAGACTTTGCAGCTGGAGGAACCCGGCTACGCAGCGGCGGAAAGTTTTCTTGAGAAAGGCGCGGGGCCTGTTTGGGTGCCGCCCTCTTGGAATTGGAGCGCATACAACGGGGTGCACGAGGGCAGCCCCTGTAATTTGCGGTGTGGCCGGACTGGCCACAAAGCACGCAATCGGGAGGAGAGGGAGTTTTAGGAGTGCGATTGCACTCCTTAGTGAAGTGAGGGACCAGGCACTTGACGCACCTGGGCGGTGCGCGGCAGTTGGCCGCCGCGTGCCCGTACAACTGGCAACGATGGCACTGGCCGGGATGACCGCGGCGATGAGGCGCCTCGATCGAGATCCCAGAGAGGCCGCATGTAGAGCTAACCCCTTTCAGGATCTCCCTGGATTTGGGGACGTTGGCGAGAACCACCAAAGCGAGAGGGTCTTGCCTCCCGTACTTGCTGTGCATTTTATGCACCGCGAGTGCCGGGAAGCCTTGGGACTGCAGATCCTCCAGGATAGCCTCGTTCGATAATTCGAACGGGACTCCCCTGAGTACCGCTCTAATCTTACGCTCTTCTGACAGAGCATAAGTATGATAAGCATATTGCTTATCGGTGAGGAGCTTTGTTAAAGCACGAAAGTCGTCTATCGACGAGACTAAGATTTTAATAGATTCACCCGAGTTGGCCGCTCGGGTGTAATGAATCTTGTGCTCATTGCACAATGTCGAAACCTCAGTCCATTTACCCTTTTCCCGAAGGAAAACGGGTGGTGGGACCTTGGCCTTGACAGAAGTTGGGGCCGGAGCGGGTGTTGAAGACACCGGGGCAGCTGGCGTTGAAGACGCCGCAGGGGGTGTAGGGACGGGCGTCGAGGGCGCCGGGTCTTGTTTCGAGCGCTTCTTAACAAGCGTAAAAGAGGGAGACTCAGGGCCAGTTGGGGTGGCGTCCGAGGATGACCCGGTCGCGGGTGCGCGCTTGCGGCGCGGAGGGGCGTCTACTTCGCACTCCATGTCACTGGAGGAAGGGGACGCTGGAGAGCCTAAGACCAGAGGGGTCTGGGGGACTGGGGTGGCCTGAGGGGCCATTGGGGGAATAAACGCCATGATATGCGGGATAAGAGAATCAAGGAAACGATACTTATCAGCATTTATAGACATGCCTTCAGCACCGGTACTTTCAAGTAACTTCTTCCTAATCTCATCAGAGCTTAGGGAAGCCATTGCGGAGGGGTTGGGGAGGGACAACAATATATAAATATATATACTATGAACCTATCAACGATGACTAACTTCCTAAAACCACCCTACACGCAGTAGGGCGGTTGAGGACGACGCGGATAACTTACTCGAACACGAAGACTCGAGGCACCTGGAACGATGAATTCCCGTCGACGAAGCTCACGGTCCACTAAGTACGGTTAACAACCCACTAGTCGCCGTGAAAACGGCGTTAGAAACTTATTAGATGTACGGTTAAAACCCACTTTCCGTCGTGAAAACGGCGTTAGAAACTTATAACGGTATACAACTATGAAATTATTTATTACGGCAACAACCAGTGAAATTTGGGTGCTCGATTAGCGCGGGGGCTAAGGGAGCGGGAAGGCGTCTGCGATCGACGTGCGCTCGAGAACGCACGCAGACCGAGACTGATGTCGTCTGGCACTGCCTACATTCAACGTTTATCTATGTTTCCCTGACCAATGTGTCGGTATATATTAACCTGGCCGTAACGGCCCTATTTTAGCGCGCTATTTGCCCTGTCATTTCGATCACTACCTACCTATTATGATTATATAAAAGTATAGAAAATAATTATGGCTGCGGGATATGTAGCATTTGAGTACGCCATGACTGAATAGAGATACATGAATGAAAATGTTTTCAGAACGGAAATCAGGTGCATTTCATTGCAAGCGAACGGAAGTAGGTGTAGTGATTTGATTCTTTTATATTTTTGTACTCTATATACACATTTTACGTAACTTTGTAGCGCTATCATTCGTGTAAAGTTTATTTAATTAAGAAATTGATATAAAGACATTACAGGTATTGGCAGATTGTAGAGATTAACATTTGTACATTGTGTTTCAGAAAATATAATGAGAATGTTTGTAAAAGATACTTTGGACCAACACTGACACAGTGTTCGTATATGCTTACCACTTTTTATCTTAAAGTATCTAGTCCTGAAGCTGATTTAATTTGTGAAGTAAATTTGAAAATCTAAGATAATTGTAAACACAGCCAATAACAAGCGCAGTTTTTGAATACAGACATATTAAAATAAACATACTACGTTTATTTAAACAAAAACCTTATTGCGTATTTATGCTGTTACGTTTTTGACGAGCGTCAATGTGTTTATATAGAAATGTTTATGGAGCTAACTTGAGTTACAAAAAATAGCTTATATTAAAGAACCCATGACGTCAACACTTCAGGAAACAAAACTGGTGGTCATGGAATTTCTATAATTTGTGATGTACATCAGACGGATGATTCATAACAAATGGACAGGGCTCTCCCTGATTCATCAATACCTTTGAATCGTCTGAAATTAATAAAACTAGGATACATTTTTATAATTACATATAAATGAATAATATTATGATCCAACTTTAATATATGGATAAATATATGGATGAATATAATAATATAATATATGAATAATACGAGGGTGGATTGAAAAGTTCGCGGCCTAAATAAGAAAACACAGGAATGATGCAATTTTTTATATTTATTTTTCTACATACTCTCCCCCTAGGTCACTAAGGCACTTAGTCAAGCGGTCTTCCAAAGCCTTGATCCCATTTAAATAGAAGGTCTCGTCAAGGTCTTCAAAAAAGGCATCTACGGCCACTTTGACCTCCTCATTGGTAGAAAATTTCATTCCACCTAAGTGTTTTATTAGTTTTGGAAATAGATGGAAGTCAGAAGGTGCCAAGTCAGATGAATAAAGGGGATGAGGAAGCAATTCGAAACCACAATTCACTATTTTAGCCATCGATTCTACAGATGTGTGAACACGAGCAATGTCCTGATGAAACAAAACTTTCTTGGTCAACAATCCTGGTCTTTTAGGCTTTATTTCTTCGTGTAAACGACGTAATAGTGTGCAGTAATATGCAGAATTTATAGTTTCACCTTTCTAAGTAATCTACCAAGATGACACCCTTAGAATCCCAGAAAACCGATGCCATTACCTTGTTTACTGAAAAACACACCTTGGCTTTCTTGGGGGTCGGAGATCCGAGTATCTTCCATTGTTTGGATTGTTGTTTGGATTCAGGAGTATAGTGATGACCCATGTTTCATCCATAGTAACAAATCTTGCCGAAAATTCGTTTGGATCAGCTTGAAAAAGCTCTAAACAGTCTCTAGAAATCGTAAGCTGAGTTCGTTTCTGTTCAACTGAAAGGAGCCGCGGAACCCATCTTGCAGAAACCTTGTGGAACACTAATTCGTTAACGATCATATTTTGTGTACGTTCATATGAAATCCCTAGAGCTTCAGCTATCTCAGATATCTTCCATCTTTTGTCTCCCATGATGAGATCACATATTTTTTCGATGTTTTCCGAAGTCGTAGCTATAGAAGGCCAGAGCGGGGGTCATCTTTGATGCTCTCATCCACGTTTTAATTCATCTGTCCACTTTTTTATCATTGTATACGACGGAGCAGATGTTCCTAAAATAGCCACCATATCTTCATGAATCTGCTTTGGAGTTAAGAGTTTCTTGTGGAGGTATTTGATCACGGCACGGTGCTCTAAACTATCCATTTTCAAAATTAATGAAATTTACTCTCACTTAATGTTCAATAAAATAAATAATTACGCATGTATCTCAGAGAAAAATTGCACAGAGACTGACAAAGAGTCTAGGTTTCATATGAGGATAGTTTTATAATAATATGACAACGCTATGTTAGGCCGCGAACTTTTCAATCCACACCCTTACATGGATGGATTTGAGGATATCAATAGTTGTTCCATCGAAGAAAAGTATTTTTTTTTGTAAGCCAAATATTTACATCCATGTTATTACAATATTTCCGTTAAATTAAATTATGTTTACACTAAACTTGACATGTCTTATTAATTTAATATTTACCCACGCGTGGGAAAACACTTAATATTTTCACTTTGACCTCGAGGCATTTGTTGATTTTTTATCGTAATAAATTATATTTAGCGAAGGAAATAATTGTATTTAACGGGTGATAGTTTACAAAAAATTCATTTTAAAACATGTTCGAGACGTCAGTTGCCAAAAAAAACAAGCTTTGTTAATTTTAAAGCTATGTAGGGTTATGAATTACGTCTTCGGTATCATTTATTTGATCAGTAATATATTATTTTTCTTTTGACAATCATTATAAAAAAGGAAGGATTTGTTAATTAAGTAATTTTCTAAGGCTGAGTAGTATTTCTACTTCACGATTATCAGGATAAATACAGCAAATATGAAGGAGAAATACTAGATTTAGACTTTATTGAAGTCAATTATCCCCTTAGGTATCGAATCTTGAATACTTTTTGAAAGATCAAATCTGGAAGTGCAGGCGGGTGCCTAGTTTAGTAATTTGTCGATGGACTAAAGCTAAATTGTAATGAACATGTTTCTAATTTTTGTAATAACTTTATTTAAAAATGGCATAGGGCAACTGACACACCAATTCAATACAAATAAATTATATTATTAAACTTTTGGCAATTATAATATAGATGCTTTCTTAGTACGAATTATATATTTTTTTTGACATAAGTAATTTTAATCACCTATCATTTCAATAACTGAATAATGTAGAATAATGCTATGCACCTCGAAGTTTCAAATTTTAGGTTCCGTCAAGGAAGTTGGCGGAGGCTCAAGCTAGAATAAAAAAGAAAAGAAGAAAAGAAAAGTCTCATAGAATATTTACGTTACATTGTCAAGTTGATCGAAAAACTTTTCTTTCCCAGGTGTTTCCGTACACGGCGATGACCTGTTTTTAGAATTTAACTATAAAAACATATTGATTATCAGTTTGTTTGTTCCCAGACGAACACACCAATTGTATGGCTCCAAAGTAAGCAGAGCTTGTGTTATGGATGACCATACAGCGAACTGGTGGGGAACCCAGAAAAAATATACGTATATAAATATCAACAACCATGACCCGAGAACAAACGTCTGTGTCCATCACACAAATGAATGCCCCGGCCAGGACTCGAACCTGGGACCTCCGGCGTATGAGACAGGGCTACTGACCTAATACAGCCTTTTTATATTTCTTATGTCTAATGTGTTATTGTTTGCTTCAAAACTAACAAGCTTCGAGAATATAAATTACTCCGTGTTTGTTCAGGTCTTAGGCGTAAACAAATAGAAATGTCAACAAAAATCTAACTTATATTTTTGTGCTGTTTTATTTATCAAAAAGATAACTTCAGTATTATTACTTAGTGTTTTTCTATTGTTAAAGGCTCAGTAAGCATTTCATTAGCCTATTAATAGCTTAATCTTATTTTTCAACGTAGACCTATTTTTTTTAAACTGCCTGGTGAATGAAAAGACTGTACTCGTTTGTTGTTCGTACAAGATTTACTTACATAAAGGTATTCATAAATTAGGAGAAAAATGTAGTCATTAATAAGATTGTGGTCCAACATTCCGTTGAACTTCAATGAATCATTGAACATTACATCTTTAATCACAATCGTGGTTTCGAGATCATATTCTAATTATATGATTCCATATGATTCCACATAAATAGTCAGGTACCCAATAAAGGTCCTCACAATATGACAACTAAAAAGAGGTTAAATCAAAAAATTAATAAATAAACAACAGTGACAAAAATTTTCTATGAAATAATTATCTTCCTTAACTTTTTTTAACAAAAAACATTTTCATAACTGATGTTACTGACTAGAGTGTAAAAAAAACATAAAAAACTAAAATCCTTAACCTCGCCCGAGTTTTACGTGAAAATACAAGTTTCCGAGTTCAATTAGAACTACTTTTAACAAAACGTTGGACAGATCAAGTTTCAAAACAGCCTTTTTTGTTCTGTATGCAAGCTTATGCGTGATATACTCACGCGCAGCAAGAAGGACAAAAAGTCAAGTTTAACCCGAATTAATGATACTATATATTCTAACCACGAAATATTTGGAGTAGGTCTTTACCGCCTCGACTTTCATTTAAATTACTGAGAAAGATGCAGTGAGTCATCTGGATTTATTCGAGCCGACAGTTAGGTTTTTTTTTGTAAAATAAAAGCAGAAGAATAAAACGATACAAGAGTGATAGTAACTGGCATTTGTGAACGTTAATTAAGGAGACGGCAGCGATGCGGTTTCATCTGCATGTCATTAATTATATTTTCACATTTAGTTGCCTACGTGAAATAAACCATGTACTTATAAATAAAATATTAAATTTTTAAAATAGCTAGAACCAACTCAAAAACAAAAATATTATCACACATTACTCAGGGCATAATTAATATTCGATTGATTGTACCTTTTTTGATAATGGACATTAACACATCAAAAACAACTTGAATAGTGATGGCGTGACGAACTCATCAAATAAGCAGCCAGAAATTTGATCCAAAAATCAGGTTCACAGGAATTTGAAGGTAAAAAGCCTGTGGCTTCATATCTTCGAATTAAGGCATTCCTTTAAACCACCTGTGGTTTAAACAAGCTGTGGTCAAGTGTCTGATGTATGACGTAAATTTTCGATGAGTTATTTTGAAGTCACGTAGGTCCTGAGTATGTTTTCACAGAAAGCTATTGTCTTTTATTTATTGTTAGTTTGTAGTATTACATAATCGCAAATTTATATTTTCTAACCTAAATTTTTTTTATTATGATTATTTGAAAATAAGCAAAAATATAGAAAGGTGTATTTTATTAGGACAGCTAAAATCATTTTTTAGAAGCTGAGATCAACCACCTTTAAACGGCATAAATATGAGATAGATATAAGACACTGAGATACTCTATACCTAACTTCAGCGTTATGAGCTGGTGTCACTCACTGTATTTCATATAAATTTTTATTAAACGTTACTCAATTTAGTATAGTTTTTTGTAACATAACTTAAGTATTCAATAACTTAAGTAATGTTAATCGTATGAATAATAAATGTATGCGTCTTTTGCCATATATGCAAATACTGAAAGTGAGTCAAGACTAGACGCTAGTTTTAATTTCATGTTAAATTCCTTTAAAACTGAGAACTGTTTAAATACTCAATCACATTGACGTGGTTGCGTTCCGGATAAAGGGAAGGCTCGATGCCGGCTGTGACAAAGTTAAAAAAACCCGTGAAGATTCTATAAACTAGTAAACCGGCTAGTCCGCGAGTCGGGTCTCTACATCTAAGTAGACTGATTGTTTTCGATACAGTATTAATCATCTTCATCTTTCATCCCGGATCTAATAAAATGTTAATTTCAACATGGCTAAGTATGTATATTATCTCCTCATACATGGTACCGCAGGGTAGATATTGCCTTTAACGTTAAAATAAAATTGAACGCTATAAATTTTGTGATTCCATATAGAATAATTATAAAAATTTTTAATACAAGTTTATAATATGTGTATTGTTTAATAATATTATTTATTTAAACAATATTTTTCCAAAATTTTGCTCTTGTTACCTCCAACACTCCCTCGGTTAGGACTGTTGCGTGACGATGGCAAGCGACCTGATGGTATGACTCCGGTCCCGTGGAGGATGGGTAGGCCGCTGGTGTGGGATGCAACCTGCGTAGACACTCTCGCGGCTTCCCGTCTTCCTACAACTAGTATACAATCTAGTTCTGCTGTTAGTAACGCTGAAAGCCTTAAACGTAGAAAATATAAGAGTTTGGGTAGTGGATATATTTTTGAGGCTTTTGGCGTTGAAACAATGGTGTCCTGGGGACATGGGGCTCATCGTCTTTATTCGGACCTAGCGAGGCGGTTGGTGAGTGAAACTTTCAACGAATTTCTATTGCGATCCAGCGTGGTTATTCGGACAGGCTTTTGGCTACGTTGCCTACAATAGATTCAAGTTTAGAATTAGTTTTTTATTTTTATTATACTTTTATCGTATAATTATTAACACACTTATATGTACATTCTAGAAAATTAAATATGTTCAATAGTTTGTTAATAATAAATGAATAAAATTTTCTTTATCTTAAAAGTTTTCAGAAAACCTTTGTTTTAAACAATAAATAATATACAAACTGTAATTTTTTTACCATCATTATTGAATTGATTGTTTGACACTTCTTCGACCTGACCCGATATTTTTGATGGGTATTTGAACACAAGTTTGCTTTTAATCTCACCCGATGAAGGCGATTTTATGTACATGTTTATCCAAAAGATTTACTCTGCCTTTGCATTTTCTAGAACTTTGATTAATGCGTTTATAAACTTTGTACCAGGCAATTTCTCGGGTCCTGTGTAAATATAACTCCAATTACCTTCAATAGTTTTCCAATTATTCTTTATAACTACTTTTTTTTTAACAAATTCTAAAATATAATACTTATTTAAAGTTCGTTTATAACCGGATTTACTTGTTTAATCTTGTAGTCTTGAAGGTATGTCAATGTCATGCATTAAATAAAGATACAAATCAAAAGCATATTTTTGCGGAATGCCGGTCACGAAAACTTTTTGCTTCTTTTCGGAGCATTTTATCTTGGTACAAAAAATACAGTATGCATAAAATCAAATCAAATCTAATTTCATAAAAGTAATAATATTTTTGTCATCAGTTAAAGGGGTGAGAAGGGATTGTGGAACATAACCCAGCCTACACTGTCAGGCCGCTAGCGACAGCATGCAAAAGTGAACTTTAACGCGAACGCGATACGGCGATCTACTTAGCTAAGGCCACAAAACCAGCGGCCGGTCGGTAGGCGTTTATCGCGCACAAAAACATCGAGTGACAGGATTAGCTGTTAACATTACATATTTTTTTAATACACAATTGTTGTTTTCCTATGTTTGTTTACTTACCATAACCCTTCCATATGCTTATATGTGTTCGTTTATAACTTTAACACACGTTTTATCTACTTTGGAGTATAACAGCTGGTTCGTCACCTGGAGGTTTTGTTACTAGCCTGAGTTGCTAAACTAAGGGTTAGGTACAAAACGTAATTAGTCAGATACGGGTGAGAAACTTATACTATTTCCATTTCTTTATTTTCTCGACGACAGTTCTATCTATCTCGTTTATCGATACAGCTCCATCCCTATCAGTTTCTCCGACTCTGGTATTATATAACCTTGTACGTGTGTAAACGTCATATTTTTATAAAATAATGCATACATAATGTAAGAAAAACGCTCGCACAAGTTTCGCACAGGAGCTGTCATCGAGAAAATAAAGAAATGGAAATAGTATAGTCATATTTCATCGCTTCATCTGATAAAATTGTGTGTAAACACAATTTCTAAACTGATTTTTTTTATAATCGCAATATGATTAATTATGTATTAATTATTTAACAAACCAAATTAAATAGGTATAATTTAGGCGAAGGTTAACATCGCCAGAAATTTTAATATGGGTAATTTATGTCTATTTTGGTAATTCCTCAAGCAGCCTAGACCGCATTAACGTACTAGATAAATATTGAGACCTAACTGTATTTATTACCTCGACATAAACAAAACCGGTTTTAATTCACTTAAAAGTATTACAAAGTTAAGTAACTGTAACTAGAATCTTCTATGTTCGTTCCTAAATATAATTAAAGAAAAAAACTGTGAGTTATTAAGCTAATAGAAACTAGATTGCGCGGGCGACTCTGCCGAGCACAACGGTTCCTGGCACACAATAAGCTTCACTTTTTATTTGTCATTGTTTTGACCACGTGCTTGATGCCTCTACAGAGATAGATACGCCAAAATGGCTAATGAATAAGACAAATAAAACTACTCAGATAAGCTTAAGAAGAGTTAGGTTTCAATTTGTCTTAAACGTATTTCGTATGGCAACGAGATAAGGTTGAATTTTAGAAAGCTAATTCGAAATATACATGTCATTCTTAAGAAAAACAAAACAAGAACGATTGTTTGAAATCTCATTTGTTCTTATCTGTCCGGAAAATGATCCAATATGCATTTTTGTTGAATTTCTCTTGCCAGTCATCATTTTGTAGAAAGTTGTTTTTATGAGTGTCTTTATGATGTTTTGCGGTTTACGTAAATCATGATAATTGAAAGACGAAACATTGCTTGGCTAAGTTTATGTGACCTATAAAAAGTTTCACTACCATACCAACATCCGAACCTAGTAACCTTACGACATTTTCTTAGTTTATTGGAACTATTCTTTAAAGAACGTATCTAGTCGATAAACTAAAATCTATTTTGGAATGAAATGTTCGAAACCTTTCTGCCGCAAGAACGTAGTCAATTGATTTAGCAAAATGTAGTTCCGAGAGCCTAAGAACGATCGAACACTTTCCTACGGACACTTATAAACCCAAAACAGCTTTTGTCTTCCACGCTTCGCCTAAGACGAGCATATTTATTATACACTGAAAATTCACTGGGTTTGTAACTGGAATAAAAATAATTTTCTTGAATACATACATTCCTTCATTCACGAACACCCAAGTGCATTGGTTATCTTGGTAACCTTTATGTATATGATTAGTTTATTAATGTATACCTTGAATTGTAGCTATCCATTTTATTTACGAAGTACTGTATATGAAAAAGTTTAATTAAATTTAATGAGACAAATATCATTCACAAATAAATACGCGTGATTTATAGACGTAGTAGGTTTGGTAGGTTTGGTATACCAAGTTCAAATGAATTATCCCAACATAGTACCAACAAGCATTTCTATTCTAAAACAAGATATATACGACAATCTGAAATGGCAAGCGCATCTTCAATAAATCTATCAGAGCAACACGTGTTCCCGTTGTTGATACAATTCTTGTCTGTAGCTGTTACTTTCATGGCATATTACCTTGATACATGATGCGAGGAGATTATAGACAACGGAAGTTCGGCTTTGATTTACTATTGCAGACAAAATATTAGAGGTGCAGCTGATATGTTTACGCTTGCAGGCTTCAAAGGGCAGATTTTCGCAAATACGTTAGTTTATTTGTAAGGTTAATTTCATGTTGTTAAGGAAAGTCGCAGAAGCAACGTATCTCTTAAGTATTCGGAGAGGATGAAAGCATTTGCGTGTAGAAATTATACCTACCTTTATAAAAATCATGAAGTTTAACATCTGGCCATACATAGTTGGTAATGCATAATCTAAAAAAAGTATTTTCATATTGAGTTTTAATAAGGAGATAAAATATTATATTTGAAAGTTTTTATAAGTAATTTAGGTATTCAATCTCGTGACTCATCTTTTGGTATGACATACAAACATTTCTCCGATAAAATTATTCACATTTTGGTTCCTTTTTACTAAGAATTCTGACTCAACCGTCATCAAAATCAATCACTGCTTGTCTTCAAATGTTATCTTGATCACATAAAAATGCATTTTTCTGGTCACAGTTTGTGTATAATAGTTTAATTGTGCTTGGGCATTTTTATGTTCAATTGTTTACTGTGTACGTTCAGGGTACGTAAATAGTACAAAAGGTATGTATAAATAGTTATTTTGTCTTTGCGGAGGTCCATGAGCAGCTATAAAATAATACAGAGATTTTTTTAAATCTGGAGTCTCATAAAGAGCTAACAGTAAACAGATTATATACTTAAGAAATATTAAAAAAGACACTTCTTAAAGACGCTTGCCAGTTTTCTTTACAAATGCCTCTTCTTCTTGGTGGGAGAGTCTGTAGTACTTACATGAGTACACTGAGATGATATTTATGAAGATATCACCTCAGTGACAAAGACAAGATATTAAAACATTTAGATACCTATCTTATGTTATCAAAAATAGATATAAAAAGCCGTGGTCTGATCTGAATAGCTAATTATTAACGCGTACAACATTTAATTATCCCTTGTAGTTAATCTTGGCTTTGATTGCTAGCTTATCTTACTTCCTGTAGCATCGAGGATTGTCATCCGCCTTCTAAGTAAAAAGGTATGTTGGTATTCTTTAATGATACTGATCGGATGTCCGATATAGAACTGTATCGTTTGATCCTCGGAATCTATTTAATCAGTGCTTTAATTATACCAAATATAGTAATCATTGGAGGTTTTTGCAAAACGAAATACATGTTTTTTGCAGTTCTTTACAATTTCATAATGGGTTGACTACCGACTAGATTTACAAAAATATAAAATATGATTGCTTCAATTCTGTTGTTTTTGGTAAATGTTCATTTTCTGTTAGAATAAGGAACGTTTGTAAAATTCTTCGCTGCATACACCGATCTGAAGATTCTTCACCTTGTTAGTAAATATTTACTTACACATTGATTTCTTTAATTTGAAGTTTAATAATCAAATAGGCTGACCCAGAAGGATCTTAGCAGCTTAAATTTTTCCTCAAAACGCTTTTATCGCAAGGTGCGATATTTTTTTCTATAACAGTCATGCAAAAAGCTCAGTTAAAATATTGACAAAAAGTTAAAATTATTGTATTTGTCTCTGACAACAGTACAATGTAGGTATTGTAATCTCACGGTACGCCAGTTATCGTATATCGTTTCAAACCACTATTCCGTGAACATTTTTCTTCCGATATTGTTCTGAATTGACGCTTGTAAACACATTCAAAGTAATGCTAAATGCCATTATTCCACTTTTGTCGAATACTGTTACAGTTTTGGTATTGTTCGTAACGGTTTCTGCACACGATAGATGTCTGCCGAGTAGTTGGTTATCTTACCTAAGTAACGGTCACTTCTTTCGAAGACATCGCGAAAAATTGACTAACAGTATGTTTCAGTATATACAGAAAAACATATTTATTTAATAACTTTTCTCCAATGCTTCGTTCGCGTTTCTAGAGCGATGGAGAAAACATATTGTGGTCAAAGTGGCCTATGTGTTATTCTAGCTAGGTTATATTTTCATCCGCTGCGTGGACTATTAGAGACTGAAAATTATTTATGGTAGTAATTATTCCACGAGATTTGGACCATAAAGAGTCATCCCAGACACGGAATGTCAAAGTGACTTCATAAGTAACAGATAAATCAATCTGTATAAAAAATGGTGTTCCCGCTTTTTTGGTTAAAATCTACTCTCTCCGAATGCTGACGTGGAGCCGCCGGCGACCCAGCAGCCGGTAGGTATTTAGCGTCCACAGTTAGAAGCTTTGTCCGTGATGAAATCGTGGCTAAGAAGAATACTTGCGTACTTCGTAAAAAACGTAAGAAAACCCCTTATTACCCTTATTTCATTGTATTACAGCTTAGATATTTATAGATGTTAACTGGTGGTGGTTGCAATTTATAAATATCGAATGTCTGCACAAACAGCTCATGAGAGAAGGGCACTCCTTAAGTTTTTTTACATGGTTTTTATCTATACCTTTTTTGAATATAGTCCAACAGATTGATACTTTCTGTCGAATCGATTGACCTTGTTGCCATTTATAATAATACAATGAGTGCCAAACCTCTTCTATACATTTCTTAAACGGTAATAAAAAACCCTTTTTTTCATAAAGTAGCTTAACATCCCATGACTCTTTAAGTAATTCATTTTATAAATAATTTTTAATGTGAAACTTATATTTTTCCATATGTTATGTTAATATTCTTGTCAACATAAGTAAAAAATATTATGTATAGACAAATCCCAGGGCCTAACTAACGTAAAAATGTCAAGAATATTTTTTTTTCAAAATGGCACTATAGAAAGGCTAGGCTACAAGCTCCATATTAATTGCACAAAGCAAAAACAAGCTTCTTTAGGTAAATGTAATTTCAAAATGTAATTTTTCTCCCCGGAGGTCCCGAGCATTTGTCTTGTTTTTTCAGGTTGCTTAGTGTCACATCACGATACTAGTCCTGATATGCACCTATGTATACTTTGGCCCCGTAAGCTTATTACGTAACTTGCGAAAGCAATTTACGCAAATTACGAAAACAAATATCGCGCGAAAGCAAAATCGCGCGATATTTAGTCTTTAATCGCTAATTGTAAAAATCGGCATGCCGTGATAGCGAATAGCAAGGAAATTGTATGTAATATGAAGATTTCTTGACGTTTAGGGATGATCGCGAGATAACTGCTCGGTAATCGCTGATCGTTTTTCTTTCGTAGTACCGCCCCGGTCGCGGCCTTACTAAGAATAGGTCAGTATTTCAGCTTATTTTATTGTAAGTACCTATCTACATAAACAAATACTTTTAATAGAATCAATTCGACCCCCATTTGATCTGATAACAATGGTTTAGTTACGGTGCGATGGCAACTCGTTCATGAATCGCCAATGAATTATGTTTATAAGGTCGTTTTTTGCATAAAACTTATTAAAAAAATAATGCATATCTGCGATAAAATTAATTATATATAAGTTATTCAGTTCTGACCTTTGTAGTGGCACGATCTTGTAATTGCTTTTGTTATTTTGAAAACATAGCTAGTGATCATGTGTAAGAATGTGAAACAATTAGATCTGTCTGGTTGTCTAGTGATCAAGTTGAAATGTAATCTTGTAGTTTTCCGTTACTTATAAGAAGATAGTTTTTGTTGGCGTTCTTCAAAAGGAAAAACAATTTTTAACAGAGACTACACGTACCCTACATAAACGTATATCTTCTCAGTATATCTTTCAAAATTGAATCTCTTTTTCTGTAAACCAATATGGCCGCCTGTGTCATATTGCTACTTTTGAAATGTGAATACTTTGCCTTTGGACCGTTAGCTCTTATGTTTTGTACAACATAAATATATATAATGTAATTATCAGCTATCACAAATTTTCTTGTCCAAAATTAAAACAAGTTCCTTGCAACATTTACCTACTTTACAGTTTCGAAGCTATTGTGAAGCACATTGACTCTGTAATTAAGTTAATAACTGTGTCATTTGTGGTAATCACAATTGTAATTTCTGTTCATAAAAGTTTTACAAAGGTTTCGAGCTGAAATAATAACTAGACTTTTAATAAATTGCTCATAGTTCACGACACCAAACTCTGATTGTAAAAACCTTAAACCTTACTTGACAGTTCAAAATGGGTTAGTCGCAAAATTTTTTCAGGTACCGACAGAAATTCTCTGATAAATATAACCTTTTCGTATACAGCTTTTCGTATACAGGAAGTATAGGACAGGCGTGCACCACCCTTGTGTCCATCATCACTTTCCACCAGGTGAGATAGAACACAAACACCTGCTTACTTATAACAATACTTGTACACAGTTTGTTTGCTACAACTAAAATAAATCAAGAAATTAGATATTCTATACGTTTGAAAAGCTGTTTTCTAACTTAACTAATTTTTCCACACAAACATACATGATGCCAAAATGACAGAATAGATTTAAAATGACAGACTGCGAACTCAAAGCGGAATAAATACGGGCGGTGGCCTGTGGACGAGTTCCAAATAGCATAAATTCTTTTTCCGGCGTCGACTTCGCCAAATGGCTGTTTAATTATATCTTTATTCTGCAGTTAATCGAGCGGCAATCGGTGACGTTATTTAATGTGTTGCATATTGAGGAATTGTGATGTATGTGTGAGTGATGTGGAGTATTTGTTCCGGCAACATATGATTTCCGGACATTTCGACTATTGTATATGAGATCCTCGTCAGCTAATACAAACAAACGCATGTTTTGGAGGATAAAATTGCAATTCACTTTTATTAGTTACAAAAATAATTGTATCTTAGTGTCGTGATAATATTAGAGTTTTATGCTGCAGATTATTAAATAAATATACTAACAAACCGTCTGAAATAATTCAACGTGTAGATTATTAAAGTACCGAGGTAGAATAAAAGTTGCTTAATTCTTTAAGATCCACAAAAACTATGTCCCAACAGATTCACAAAGACTAAATAAGTTTGAGAAAACCTCTATAATCTGATATTGTTGTGACACCGCGTAATACCCGCGTGGGATGCGTCTTTCATGCAACAATTTGCAAAATAAGCGGTTATTCGCAAGAAAATAAGTCTTTTTCGAATTTTAACGATTCAAACCTCATTAATATTCATGCGCCTTGCGACAAACTACTAGTTCGAGATATCTAGTTGTCTTTTAAATAAATGATAAGACCCATTCCTCGGTTTGCCGGCAGCGATCAGTTGTAATATACAGCTGCGGTGCGAAAGAACTAGGAAGTGTCTAGCATTTGTTGCTTCGCACATAATAAATCTGTATTTCTGTTGGGAAATATGCTTTTTCTTTACGGTTTAAATCATGGACAAAATGCAGTTTAAATATTGTAAGAAAGGTTACGTTTAAACCGTTTTTTTTACATGCCGCGCGTGCCGGCACTGATACCAAATACTATACTAAATAATACTACTAAATATAGTACCTACCTACTTTTATATTAACTGTAATTTTATTCGTATGTAAATAATTGAAAAAATGTAGCTTATTTTGTATCTCACAACATTGTAACTTCTGCCCAGCTCACTTACTGCCACAAGATAGTGCACATAAAAACACTCACCTGTTTTATTTTACTATAATAAGGTTATAAAGCATTTTAATTCTTAGAATTTCTTTTTATATACTACACAACCAAGCCAATTCGACAAACGCGCGGGTTAGAGCTTCCTCTTTCAATTCTACTTCTACTATAAATATATAAAACAACGCTGCGATCGAAGTGTCGCTCAATTATTTGATAATTTAGCCAGGTTAATAATTTCTGGCAAAAAATACCGAAATAAATAAATATAGTGCTGCTATCAGAACAAAGCCATATTTGGAAATCGTCTAATTGGTTCGGTCGTTATGAATATTTAAACCAACTTAAATATATAATTTTGCTTCGGCAAATCTTCAATTATTTTGGTTAATTACTAAATAGCTTAGATATCTATTTCTAGTTCTTCGATCGAGCTCCACGAGAATAGCTTCACTTTTATTGCTTTGCTCTTAAAACAAATGCGTTTTGTTTCTGCGACTCACGACAAGTTTTACGATCGTAAGTCTTATGTAACAGCGTTACGGTCTGTTATAGAACATTCTATTGCATTTGAATTACTTAAATCTGGGTATGGACTAATTTATAGATCAAATTTCAATTTCAGTCTTCATAGTGGTTCTAATGTACTGACTGGATGACCACATTCAACAATTAATTTAAATTTGTATAACAGAGTTTTGCGAAAATATTTTCTAACGTCTTCGTAATTAGGTAGTATTAATGTAAAATTACATATCTAACTCGATTAGAAGAACCTACCTCGCTGCTAAAACCATTAAAGCCATTTAAAAGTATTCTTAAGTAATCTCAAGATTTAGGAACTATATTATTTTGTAATTAAACAAAGTATTATTTATTTACTGAACTAATTTCTCATGTCTAAATTTTGACATTATTATATTTTGAGAGACTTCAGAGACCTTTTATATTCAATCCTAATTTTATTTAAGTTTATATTTTGCTCTTTTCCATATCAAATTATAGGGCTCGATTTCTATCTATGTCTGTACCTTCATTTGTTCATTGCCGATTCTCACGGGCATTAAAAGTGAGCTAGCTTTTTTAATGATCGCAGTTAACTGGTTTATTAATTATGAATGAAAACTGCAATATGACCAATCGTAGAAGGGTCAAAGCGAAACACGTGCATTGCAGCGTGGTGTTTGAAATTGTTGCAAAGCCTTCGTGGCAATTGTTTTTTTTATTTTAACATTGTCAGAGTTGGCACACGAGCACGCGGTCGATCTGACGGTTAGTTCCGTCCGTTGCTATGGACTTCGGCTTGGATTGCCTTTGTACCTGTAATTTACTGGCTGTTCTTCGGAATTAACCGGAAAACTGCCACGTAAACGGGACTGTAGTAAAAATGAACTCTACTGACTCTAAATCAAGTTAAACAAATTTACAAGTACAAATTGTCAATTCAAAATGGGATTCGAATTCTGAAATAAACAATATTAATTTTTAATTTTTGAAGTTTGCATTTGCGATGTGTTTGTAGTTTCTAACTGAGTCAACCATTACACTCGACGACTATTTTAATTTGAAAAACAAATATTTTATCAAGCTTTGAAATAATCGGAATATTAGTGATTGAAATAATTTGATCAATAACTATTAAATAAAAGCTGTTGTATAAGAAAGTCGGAATTAATGTTTCAAATAAGATGAGTACAACAATTTTTATTTTTATTTTTACAATAAAATTGAGGTAATTGCCGTGCTCTTTTTGTGGGTAATTAATTCGGAGGAGTTTCGTCAGTCTTATGGTACAAAGTTCGTATTCTGTTGTTAGTTACGTATACATATTTGCAAGTCAAAAAGGTTACCGCTGGATATCCTTGCTATGTCAGAAATGTATGAAATCCAAATTAGTATAAGATGAAACCAAGTCGTATGACTTACGAGAAACTTTAGTAGCACCACAATCTAGTCAAAATTACTCATTGGGTAGGTACTTGTTTACCACTAAAGGAACAATGGCTGCTATGATCAAAGACTGATGATCAACCATTAAACTTAAAAAAAATAAAACGTAAATCTTCAATTTCAACATCCTAACTCCAGTCTCACGGACATTAAGAGTTTCATTTGTTTGTTCCAAGTCCATGGTTCAATCTATTGCTTAAAGAACGACCTTCCATCAATGAGCATAACCTAAACTTTCTGATTGTTACGGTGTTACCTTGTTTCTTTGGTGGTAAAACAATTCAGCTGAAGAAATTGACGCTATTTACGTTTGGTTACGGTGGAGACAATCCGCGGTTTCAATGGAGAATTCGTCAGTAGGTATATTCGGTGAACTGGGCGACACAGGCTTAGGGCGAGAATCGCTTGCGCGTTGGTCAGTTTTTTGTTGGTGCTCCGCATAATAGGGACGACGGCACGCCCTCAACACTCCTGCGTGTACGTATTGGTGTACTGACGTCGTGCTTGGGATGACCCTCATTGAGGAACTACATAAGTTAGGTACCTATGTGTTATGGAGTTTAATGTCGTAAACAGTTTGATCTTTGCACTAAGGTTATGTAGCGACCCGGCCCGGCTTCGCACGGGTAACATAGCAATATGCCTAAATTTAATTTCTGTAGTAGTATCGCATCAGATTGCTGTGTCGAGCATGAACTTAGATTTAAATGTAACGATTAATATTTTTAAACTTAAAAGCGGTTCTCCGCGTAACACAAAAGTAACGCAACTGCAACCTTCCGTAACAACATTAAAAACTTATCTTATTAAACAATTTTAATATTTGGCTACCTCAGTCTTCGGTCACACATCACGTTTTTATACACGGTCAAAGACCTAAGTATCTAACTAGGCACCAATCGCCATAGGTAACATTAAAAAATATTAGTCAAACATTGCATCAGGCGAATTTATATTGAGGCACAGTAGTTTTATTTTTGCGATAACTTAAGATATGATTTTAAAGTGAATGATGTAAAGGGATATTGTAATGAGTTTGAAATACTTAAGGTATCCAGCGTATTTAATTGCTTAAGCATTACTATCGTATTCGTCTAGATAGCTCTCTAATTACCACAATGTGCGTGACCAATTTTTAACATTAATATTAAAACCACTGTATGCCTACAAAGTAAGTACTTTCGTCTTCAGTCTGGGCTTCCACCGATAGCTAGTCAAAGAATAAAAAAACAATACCAACAGCCTTTTTTTAATATTTGTCAAAATTCGAACAATGAACTCAAGATTTCCAATACTACCGACAACTTTATAAATTGCACGTAAAAAATCCCCATGACGGAAGTGATGAGCGTCCGCAAGCCAATTGTAAGCCATAAATACATCCAAATTTGCATTTTAAGTCGTGAAATATTCTTTTGAAATGCAAAAACAGAAAAACTGCATCTTACAATATTGAGACTGCCAACTGATATGGAAACTTGGTAAGTGATATTCATCTGGAAATTTGGCAATCGCTGCATTTTGACCCTTCGTGAACCCAGAGTCTGCATGGGTTACATAAGGCTGGGCTTAAAAGGAATTTCTCGTCTCCACAACCTAGATTTTAGGACCTTGGTGTTATTACCAGGTCTTTTGTTGTGAAAGGCCTAAAGGTCAAATTAGCACCTTTATTTAGCTGAATATTAAAAGTAAAGTGTTTAAAGACGCCATTTGGTTAGCGTTATAAGTCCAGGGACAAATTGCAAATGAGGACAGATTTCGAAAGTACATTATATTAATTGGTTATATCATCCACTTAATCATCACTGAAAACCATTAGAATCTCCAGTCAGTACATACAACCTAATAAATATAAGTAGCAAAACTCCTAGGTATACAAAAACACTAACAAGAATTGTTTGTACGATCCCAAATTAAACAAAGATTATGTTCTAAACAAACAAACATAGGAAGCAGCGCCAGGAATAAAATCGAATCCAGGACACCTGATTTTGGAGGCACGGCTACTACCAACACACTAGTTGCGTAGTCAATAGACAAATTGTTAATTACATGATTTCATTAAAAGCAAATAAAACAAGAAAAGGCCCCTTCTTATCTTGGTACGAAAGCGGTTGCCCGAATATAAATAATTAAGTACAATATTCGCTAATATGTATTATTAGATTAAACAGTTAGCCATTCTAATAACAGTTCTTGGGTAACATAATTCTATAGAAAATAAGGAGGCGTTATTTTACCAGATTTCAATCAAAGATAAAGCGATTTCTAATCATGTTCAATGACCTAAGTGCTTAAAAATCTAACTTTTTATTGATAGAAAACGTATTAAGTAAAAAAAATTTGTGAAAACAAAATAAAAAGCGTTTAGCTTGTCGTTTTTGACCATTACTTCATCTGTTAGTAATATTTGCCAAATAACGAGTTTTGAAAATTATAATACTTAGGTACATTTTTAAGTAGGTATTCAAATTTGTTTATTGATTTAGAAAGTTTTGTCTTCATAAATGAGAAGTTGCGTAAGTGAGCCCGGACGCTGGTCAAGTTGAGAGCTATTTCATAAAGTATTTACTTTTAATCCTGTAGCAGAGATTTAATATTTTGTGTAAACATACAACTAATTAAAATTTTGGTTTGTTTAACCAAAGGTCTGAAATGTTGTCTTTCGTTTTTCATTATTTGCATACAGGAGATGTGTATCAGAGTGAAGTCAATACAGTTTTTGTATAAAACCAATGTAATTCCTCTTCCTAAAGGAATTCTAAAAAATAATATACCAGTCACTTCCACAACTGAGAAGGATCTAATGATTATATTGTGTCACATATTAATTCCGTCAAACGGTTTAGGATGTAGCATGCCAAAAAAACATACACTCGAAAAATAAAACAATCCTTCTGGCACAGTCGGGTATACTTAAGAGGCAACCTTTTCACCTCTGCAAAATAGCTAACGTGGTCATTAATTAGGTAATTAGTAAAAGTTAGGTAGGTATATAGGTACTTGCAAAGCACATTAACCTGAGTTCCGCTAACGCATTTAGTCGTTTAGATATTTTTTATTACTTTTAATGTTGTTCGTGAAATGAATGTACCTACGCTTAAAATCTTCAACCAACATACAATGCTTATTAAGTCTTCAATTCGATACAAAGCCTTTATTTACTTCGTTACAATGAAAACGACGCCGTGTGACCGTTGATTTCGCAGTGAAACTTCTGTAAATATAAACACTTCGCATGTTGAAAAGGTTTAACACGTTTAGGGCCATGATAATAAACCTTGGTTACAAATACTTATTATTTTCTATGCCGTAACAGTACGACCGAAGTATATATTTTGTTTAGCGAATTTACACTTTATCTACACTTCATCTACGTCTATATTCTACTAATAATGCTAATACATTTTGCTTTTGTAAGTAACCAAACTAATATTTTAACGTCTCTGAGCTGCACCGTTACTCTTTCCCACTATCTAGATGGCTCGCGTATTCAAGTGTTTATTGATAGGGGCATATTTCCATCAATCTACTTATATAATTAGAGGATCCGCTTAGGGGAATACTCTCGTATCTACGTATAAAATGAAAAATAAAAATGGCTTATCTGTCTGTGTACATACAGCTGTTTTTATCATAAATACATTTCGTCAAATAAAGTTTGGGTTAATTTCCAAATACCAAGCCGTCTATTTTACAACGGTCATCAGTCAATTCATTTAACGCACACCCGGCAGTCCAATCTATGGATAGGTTGGCGATTTAAAAAAGAATAGGTTCATGCTTACGATTCATCCCAGGTTTCTCTCTAGTTAGCTGAATAAAAAAATAATTTTGTAGACTTTAGGATCATACCATTAATAATGTTTATGAACTGCGAAAAGATCCACTTCAATTTCGTAATCTACATTCATTCTTAATAGTTATCCGTACAGGGTAACTTCCGCAAACATGTCTCCACGCCGACGCACCGTGGGTACAAGCAAATTACTGCTGATAACAATACTCGCACGCTGTAATAACGATTTTCCGGTTCCAATGTAAAATTTAAATTTGAATACAAAAGGACCGCTATTTGTTCAGATGGTGAATAATATTAAATCTCGTAGAAAATCTGTAAACAGAACCGATACCTTATTGTTTTTAACTATGCTTATATTGAGTTATTTTACTCGATTTTTGTCGTAGTTTTTCATATTAAAATTTTTCTAGAAAGTTCAGCTCTTAGATTACCTTCTTAAATTAAGCAACTTTTATCCTAAGGCATCTCAACTGCTCCTTAAACGGTATCGTCCAAATGCGTAGTAGTCGCAAGTTTCGCAATTATACTCTCACTCTTATTGTCTTGTTAGCATTGTTTTCTTCAATCGCTAAAAGTGATATCGCTGAAATAAATGTAGTAACCACAACCGTGCCTGCTGGAATATATGTTATTTAAACAAGCAATTTTATCCTTTGAGGGGCAAATTTTCCAAAATAATTCAAAATTCAAAATAACCTTTGTACTCTGTTTCTGGGACTACTTGTTTGGACTGCGCGTTGTCTGGCAGTCAGCCTGTATTAAGAAGATAATCAGTACCTACCTTTGTAAATATATTGTGTATATATAGTCGTAGTATTGTCAGTTCATAAATAAATCATTAAATAAAAGATATATTGTCATTATCTGAATAATATGTTATTAAGATATCACCATAATCGATAGACGGTGAAACATATCTATGTAAATCCAGTTACCTGGGTCATTCTCAAGTATTTCTAACGCGAACAAATTGTATTAAATTATGAAAAAAAATATATTGCAGCTCTCTTTCGGAGTATTTTACAATAATAAACGTATGATACATTATATCTCTTAATTCTTGACAACATAAGTTATTAGCATTAGCGTTTAAATTTGAATGCGTTTAACTTTAACTTAGCTAGATTAGGTATTAACAAATATTCGTTAAGATGTTTTTTTAAGAATAATTTTGCTAGATTCTATTCTTGAGCTCCTTTCAGAATTTTAAACCCAAACTGTTCGACCGCACTGTGTTTTTCCAATGTTTCCCTATTTAGGCGGCTTGTTCACCAAAGTTATGCAAGGAAAATATCTTATTAAGTTTGTATTTTTTTATTAAGACACTGAAGTAATCCGATTGACTGAATTTTCTTTACTCGCATCTATGCCGATGACCATATTCTCTATTTCAATTCTATTTTAATTTTAGTAGTAGATATGATGTAACAAGAAGCAATGATTTGATAGTGAGAGAGCGTCGGTGGCGTAGTGGATTAGGATGGCTTCTCGATCTTTAAGGTCCCGGGTTCGATTCCGGTGACTGTCTGTTTTTTACAACTCCAATGAGGAAACCCACATATCTAAAAATTGTTTCAAAGTAATGTGTAAAGTCTGCCAACCCGCAGTAGGCAAGTGTAGAGGGCTATAATTGCCCAACATCACCCCTTGGTTGGGTTCGCCTTATGTTGCTACAGCGGGATCACGAAGGCTGTCATGGTATGATGATAATTGCATGAATAATTGCATCAAAATAAAGCAAGTAACGATGATATTGTTAAGTACAGTGCTCTACAATAATTATTATATGATTGGTAAGCAATGTAATTAGATCATTAATTTGCTAGAAACACGAAGTGTCACTATACTTAATAAGATTGTAGGACTAATCTGATTACATGTTTAGTGACATTGATAGCACCAGGAAGGAATCCTATTAAATTATTAGCATAAATAGGATTTGTTCGCAAGCAATTTTTAATCAAGGCTAGTAAGTGTTGATGTTCCATAGAAACGTGCTTACTAGTATAACCTAAGACGGGGGATACTCGTGACGTTTGCCACACGTTTACTGTGTCTAGAAAGTGGTCTACCACAACACAAAATAGCTGTAAAGCAACTGTCAGAATATCGTTGCAAGGGAGCATACAGCGTTATTGTTTTATGACGTTCTAATGAACTTCACCCGTAGGGCTATAGACCATATTTTGCCGACTGTATCAGTTTCATACTTGTGTGATTTGTAGGAAAAGTAAGGAATTTTTGCATCAATATCTGTACATCTAAATATGTATATTTTTATACTGTCGCCACGTTCAGTTGAGTCATGTAGAAAAACAAATAAATAATCACATGTACGGCCTAGTTTGTCTGAACAAGTCTGAAGACTAATTGTATAGGTAAAGGTGATACGTGTAAAGGTAAACTGATAACAGTATTTATTATAAATATTATTTTTGTTTCAGTGCCAAAGCTGACACTAGGAGACGACTTTGGGTATGATGGTGTGTCAGGTATGAGTTCAAAGCATATTTTTGAATAACTTTCTTAAAATATATAAAATATTGGAGTCGATAGAATTTTCAGTACTCCTAAAACCTAAAAAGTTTCAAAATTGAAACCATAATGAGAATTATTCTTAATGCCCAATTAGTGAGTGAATATGTACTCAGACAGTTTCTGTCTTTTGTTGATCTCTCATCTGGGGCGGTACAGTGTCTCCAATATTGATCGCCATAATAACCACGTTTACGTGATTGTGTTCCGATTAAAGGGAAGGAACAGCCAGTGCAATTACTGGAACAAAAGCAATTCTAACTTAAGCCGACGGTCGGCAACGCATCATTAGTCATCATCATCATCAAATAAATCACCAATGCTAATGATGTAGATGGGTGCGGATGCCACTTACCATCTCACAGTGAGATGGGACTGACTTACCACCAGATAGGTCGCGTGCCGGTTTGCCGGCTATGAAAAGTAAAAAAAAAACATAAATGTAACCTGATTAAGGGGTGGGGATGAAACGAATCGTTGTGTACCAACATGGTGTTACAAGAATAGTTATTACTGATTTTTATGCCTCAGTAGATTGGAAACATTTATCCATATTCCAAAATTGACGTCCTCCAGTTTAAATTTGTAGCGCTTTCAGTACCAAGCCACATCGTAGGAAGCACGATGAAAAAGCCCATAGTCAAAAAAAGATAAACCATATCAGACAATGCTATCAACGAACAATAAACAATAATGTCACAATTACTGTTACAATTAGATCCCTTTACATGTTATGTTAATCAATCAATTAATCGATAATATTGTTTCCACTTCACAATTTCACACTTTATTCTATTCTTAGTTCAGTAACTAATTACATCATTTTCTTTGACTTAACGATAACTTCTCAGTTCGAATCAATAACTGTTCTTTATTCGTTCCGAAACTTTTACATGACTTACTAATTCTATTTGTGGGTAGTTTTTGCTGTTATAAGTTCTTAGAAAACGTAGCTTTTAATACAGTAAAGGAAATGCTTAATATTATTATATATTATATTAAGTATTTCCATAAATTACTACTTACACGTATTTGTAATTTTTTTGGGTGCTAATTATCGGACATCTTTTTAATAGCATTATACGCCACAAAAATCTATATTGCCATCTAAATTAATAACTAAGCCAAAACAGACGAGCGTCTAAATAATACTATCTTAGCCACTAAAAATATGTTTAATTTTAAATTATCATCCAATTTCGATTAGGCGCACCACGCGCGTTTCGCTCGCTCGGCTCGCGCATGCGATAAATGCAGCTTAACATTAACCTAACCCAAATTTAACTTCTACGCTTTCTATAGATTGTTTAGTAGGTGTTGCAAAGAAGACGAATTAGTTAATTAGAGGCTATTTCATTTTCCCGTGGCTTAGTCATAAATTTGATCGAAGTTTTAGAAGAATTAGAAGTTTGATCACGTGGCCAATAAAGAAATTTGTGACCAATAATTTCCCATTTTTTTGCTGGAAAACGTCGTCGCCGGCAAACGAGCACGTGACCCACCTGATGGTGAGTGGCATCCGCACCCATGGTGATCATTAATCGAAGGTGTTTTATTTATTAACAGAGATTGCGGTTCTTATTTATTTATTTATTTATTTAGGTAATACTGTATCACACAATACAAAATCAGTGAAGAAACGGACTTAACGCCATTTGGCATTCTCTGCCAGTCTACCGCAGCAAAGGAGAGATTTTTAAAGCATTAAGGGGTGCATACAAAATACAAAACTATTGTATAAGGTGGACTTTACAATGTAATAATGTTAATATAATTATAAACGCCATAAACGATATTTATAATATACATATATTATTTATGATGTTTCCTTGAGTAACTTTAAAAAATGAATTCTATAATTCGCTGCTTAAAAGAGAGTTTACTGGGAGGTGTAATCTGGATAACAAAAGAATAAGAGATAAATCTAGAATGACGCATAGGAAATTATAGGAAGATCGGAGATATTTATTATGTGTGGAACTGGAATTTACACTTTAAATATTCCGGATCGTGAGGATCATTGAGGATTGAAGAAAGTGTAGAGAGTATCCTAACGTGCCTGCGTTGCCGAATAGGAAGCCAACCAAGTTGCTTACAAAAGTTGGATGTGTGATCATATTTCACAGCACATATCCGCGTAATCTTTTATAGGCAATACCAATGCGTTCACTAGGAAATATTTTAAACGGTACAAAGAACGAAATGAATACCTGATACCTTTTGACTAATTTCATCGATAAGCTTGTTCCAGCTGAGAGTAGCATCAATGTGTAAGCCGAGATCTTTGACGGAGGAATATTAGGCACTCTCGGATGAGTAAAGTGAAAGAGACAGCGCACAGGAAATATCAATTTTGTTAATCTCTCGCGGCCTACCCGATATTATGGCATGACGCTTGCTGGGAGTAACTCTGATACCGAACTATTGCGACCACTGGTTGATGAGTGCAAGGTCAATATTATTGAAATCATGTGTACTCGTTTGCGTATACAGATTCAAATCATCGGCATAAAGCTGATACGAACACTTGAGATTTAGGGTGATCAGGTTTATAAAAATAGAGAATAACAGCGGAGAAAGTATTCCACCTAAGACAACACCAGCGTCAGTAATTGCACAGGCTGTCCCGTCCCTCTGACCGGAACACAACCACGTAAACGTGGTTATTATGCCGTTCAAAACGGGAAGGACTGTAGTAATACTCAAAGGTTGGCTGATGGAGAATGTCCTTCTGTACGTTAGCATAAGTGCAAAATTTTAATAAATAAATATAGTGTTATGTTCAATATGTCACCCAAGCTACCTAACACCGGAGCGAGCGCCGCGCCCCTTCGCGCACCCCATGCATATGTAGGTATGAAAACCACTTAGGGCTGTCAAAGATGTTAAAGTAAAAAATTGAAATAAAAAATTATGGAAGTCTTAACCAGCCCCAATAAGTCCAATTCTTTTACAGTATATTCTAACAATTATATATTTAATTACCCTTACCTATTATGCTTCTTTTATGTTATACCCTGTATATAAATAATAATTTTTAAGAATTATCTCCTTCAGGTTGTTTTGACTACGTTGGGCGTTATTATGGTCCTGACACTTTTATACCTTCGTACGATCTGTACATAAAAGCATTTAGAAGGGGTCCGAACCTGGACTTGAGGGAGCAACCCATTGGTGGTCCCACAACCTTTGGTTTCCAACCTTTAACTAAACAAAGTATGTAAATGAAGAAATATTTTATATTATTAAATTAATTTTGTCTAGGGCCAGCGTACTGGGGCGAGCGGTACAGAGAGTGTCGTGGCAAGCACCAGAGCCCAATCAACATCAACATCCTGCGAGTCAAGCAGGTGACGCTGCCCGACATCGAGTTTATCGGCTTCGATGATTCTATCGATGATGTGCACGTCACTAACAATGGCCATACGGGTAAGTATGTCTAATAGATTTAATTGCGTGAATTATTTACCGACCTAAGTAAGTGTCACACTTGAACATTCGGTTGTGATCAGAGAAGTTTTAGTTCCAATGCGGGACCTATTATAGTGACGTCACGTTCCAAATCCCAAAGCGCAGATATCATCTCGCTATCAAACATTTTCAAAGAGAGCATTGTAGGCCCTCCCACCTTTTTCCATTAGTGATAAACTTAACCTAACCTCGACCTGTAAATATTTTATAAGTTTGAATAAACTGATATGGCCACACTCAGAGATTTCAAACAGGTACTTAAAACGCCCTTAGTTAATGATTTTGCTTAGCAAATATAGAATTAGATAAAGCTTGAACAGAACTAGAAAAAGATTATATTTACGTTACATAAAATTCTCTATGGTTAATCTATACTTAGGAGCACCTTAACTGCGGCCGATAGATATCTATAAAGGCTTCGCAGACTGCTGTATTCCATAATTCATTATCAGTTCGATCGATTTGCTCCATATTTCACAATAGTAAAGCATAAAATATCAATGTAAGAATAGATAATTTCATACTAAACCCATTAGGGATTAAGACTGCTTTTCCTGCAAAACTGTGCGAGAACAAGATAATAAATAAACAAAGAAAACAAAATACAAGCCTGTTTTAAACATAGCTTACGAAATTAACAATGGACCATTGCCGATCATTAAGACTGTAGGAACTATTTATCTGGCCAATATCGTAAGTACTAACACATTTCAAGTGCATTATTTTTCAATAGATATTTAAAATTTAAATAAATTCCGTAATCTGCAGCTAATTTCCTATAAATTCTTTTGTTCTGCAATGAATAAATATGATGGAATAAGGTACGTAACTATTTCTTTGAAACAAAATAGATAATTCAGGGATTTAAGTGGTACTTTTATAAATAATTAACTTGATTTCCAATTACATGGAAAATTTTATATATTGAGATAAGCACGACGGAAAAGCACGAACAACGCCAGTCTTCTTCCTCCCAATCTCTGTGTGTACGAGCCCATTATAAACGGGCCCTCTGAAGGCACAGTGCTAGAGGTAGGACTCTCAGCGGCCTTCGGGAACACAGACCCTCTTCACGTAAACGATTTCGGATGGTTCGGTCGTTTAATAACAAGCCTGAAAAGCTGTGGACTTTCGACGGCAGTCATGGTACGATTCCGTCCACTAGTATTTTGGATGTACCGGTCCAGTCTGCGAGTGGTAATGCGAGTTTGTCCTCCATCTCACTCGGCCACGCTGCCCGTGATGCGAGAGCGGGTCCAGAGTACTACTACAACGCTCTGTGTACTGCCAAGAGCAATAGCCACAGTACATTGCCTGGAGCCAGCTTTTCGATGGCTCCCATCATCTCTTCTCCGGTTAATGATGTTGTTGCTTCATATCAGTGTAATTATTTACAGTTCTGATGCGGAAATTGTAATGATTATATAAAAATGTCATGACACAGTTTTATATAAATGCTAATTAACAGTTGGTTTTCTCTTTATAATCGAAATTTAAACAAATATCACTGAATAGCGATCCAAAAAAGTCAAAATAGTAAACCTCATTTGCAGAAATACTCTAAACTGGATCACTTTGATGTGTGTATTACCATCATAATAATCACGTAAACGTGGTTGTGTTCCGGTTAAAGGGAAGAAACAGCCAGTGCAATTACTGGAACAAAGGCAAATTTCAACTGCAGCCTGCGGCCGGCAAAACATCATTAGTCCATAGTAATAATCACATCCAAAATTGGTAAATAATAAAGCTATGGGTGCGGATACCACTTTCCATCAAGTGAGTCGCATGCTCCTTTGCCGGCAAAGAAAACAGTAAAAACAAATGATACAATTGCGTAAGTTTGAGGTATTGGTAGTTAGTGGTAACGGGTTCCCAGTATGTAGTGGTTTGAGTGATGAACATGTAATTTGGCGTTTGCTTTACAATTCTAAAATTTGATAAACACAACGAGCGGCCCATCTATTTTTACCTTTATGGCTAAAAAGCACACATTTACAAACGTGACGTGCTTTTTAATTTTGTTTGGCATAAAAATAATATGTATACTGGCTACTAAGCTAGGGAAAAGTTACTGACTTAACTGACAGGAGTCATGGAGAGGCCTGCAATTAGTTCGATCGTTTCATTTCTAAATCAAGGTTACAAAATTTTCTTTTCTATCTGGCATTTTTATACAAAGTGTTTTGTTAAAAAGGATTTTTTTCTTATCTTACTATCTAAAAAATCTTGTGACTACCCACAACAAAGCATTTAGATGGCATCTCAAGTGATTTGTCTCGACAAAAAGCATATCATTATGATTTATTTAACAAGCTATCAAATTAGTAACTTGTGCGACACTCGAGAGCGGCAACTAAGTGTGAATCCGGCCATTAGGTTAACTGACATGATATTTATACTTATTAACTTTTATATAAAAACTTTACTAGAAAATTCGACGATAGGATTTTTCCGACACGACACGATATACTGAAGCGTGAAGTTCGGTGTCGTCACCAAGCCGTCACACAACAGCTTTCCGCTGTTTTGTTCGTTCACACGGTAGGTTACCTACATAGCTGGCAGGGGCATGTCTTGTTTTATGGAATTCTAGTAATAATTGCCATTATTTGTCTTTGAATTTTAATTTTTAATTAGGATCGGTAAAATTTTGTTATAAATCATGTACATAAGGAACTCCTAATTCGAGTAAGGGTCGAAACCTTTATACTTGAGCTTTAAAATTAGTCTAATACATCTGAATACAAATGCAGGCACAAAAAAAGCCCTTCTTGTTAAAATATGTGTACGTATACATGTATCTACTCATATTTCTGTAAGCAAATTCAATTAAACGTCTATCTAGTCGAACAGTTTACTACACTAGCAAAGAAGTTCTTTACATGTATTATTTCAATGAAAACAGTCGAAACCAACTCGAAACCAAAGAAATAAAAACATGTACCTAACCATTCATAAACTGATTACACATACCTATTGAGTATCATAGTCGATATTTTTATATGAAAAATACATAAGTAGAGAGTATTAAATTAATATTGCAAATATTTGTTGCTAAAACTGTATTTCATATCGTAACGAGCTGCCTGAGGTACGAGTAGGTACTTAGTATCAAACAAAATTGTAACACTAGAAAGTAAGTTTATAAGCTTAATACCATAAATTATTTGTTGCAGTGCTAATCGAGGTGAAAAATGAGCCGCACCCTCGTGTACGGGGAGGTCCCCTGGATGGAGATTACGTCTTCAGTCAAATGCACTTCCACTGGGGTGACAACGATACCATCGGATCTGAAGACACTATAAATCATAGAAGGTAGGTCTTGTAAAAGTATATTTGTTTATAGAGTCTTACGAAATTATTTGAGAGTTTTGTAGAATTTTACGTATTTGGCAAACAAAGTAATTGAATAATAGTGGTGGGAGTTGTTGAAATTGAATCATGCCACGCTGAAGGGTAGTATGCACGTAGTAAAAGTTATGTTTAGACTTTGAACTTGAAGAAAACCCTACTTAGGTTGCATTTCATTAAATCTTATTTCATTTTCAGTTTTCCCATGGAGCTTCATATGGTGTTCTTCAAAGAAGAATACGAGTCTGCTAAGAAGGCTATACAGCATCCAGATGGACTTACAGTTTTGGCTTTCTTTTATGAGGTATGTTTCAGGACTATGGACTTTTTGTGGCCTTATAATTGAAACTTAGCAATGCTGCTAGTAAAAAGCGTTTCAATGTGAAGTGAGCATAGGATATGGACCATTTTGTTATAAATATCTGAGGATTATTTACTAATCAACAGGAGACAAATTTATTACCTATTTATTCAATGTGTTTAGTGTTGATAATGGAAGTCCTTGCCCAAAAGCGGGATAGTGTCAAAAGTCAAAACACCTGCGATCATCCTATATGTTAAGGTATCTACAGAACAAACTCTACTTACTTTGGGGCCATATCGTTGGTGATTTTATATGGTAATATATTGACTATTTGCATTAGTTCATATAGATATTTGCATTAATTCAAGGTTAAGGTTAAGAGTCTGTATCAACTGTTGTGTCAGGGTGGGCATCCTAAATTTTTTTTTACGAAATCTAAAATCGTAATACCGTAAGCTAGAGTATCTAGATATGTCTGTCTACGTATCATATTTGGCTTAGTATTACATTGACGAGTTACCCTGTAAACTCCTTTCATTAGCAACCAAACCAAAATTTCCAGCTGGATCGCCACCAACACCCCGCCTACGACGACATAATGGAAGCCCTGAACAACGTCACGGAACCCGGGACCAACTCCGTCATGAACCATCCGTTCTCGTTCCTCAACATACTGCCGTACGACTTGCGGAGGTACTTTACGTACAAGGGCTCGTTGACCACGCCTCCGTGTTCGGAGGTCGTGATATGGCTTGATTTTGAACAGCCTGTCAGATTGGCGCATCAACAGGTGACTTTTTCTGCGTTGGTTTTATAGATTTGTAAGTATATGTATAGATACAATAAGTCATGCCCCACTCCTTTTTTGATCTTTACATCGAAAAAAAGGTGTACATGCAGGTGTAATTAACACCATGTCAACGTTTTCTTTAACTTTACGATTTTATTTTAACATTATTATAGTTACATTGCCAGGTTCAAAACGTATATAATTTATAAAACTCAAAATTAAATTTACCAATAAAATAAAATTTCATTAAGTCAAACATTAACAGCAAAAAACAATTAATTTAAAACGACTTTTGTACTAAGAGTAATAAAAGTTAATAATACGTCCATTTGTTTTAGGTATTTAAAGAATAAGTGTCAGTGATTTATATTTAGGCTCTCATAATAGCGTGTAATTTAAATAATCATTCACTTTGCAATAAATTTTGTCTATTATCAGGCCTAATAATTCAATTTGAAATTTATTTTGTGGCAAATATTCATATTTTGTTGCCAATTAGTTATAGGAGTATATGCAGCATTTATAATACTTTAGCTCTAAATAATAAGTTGACAGGATAGAAGTTTAATCGTATCTATCTTTCTTACTTAGGTATCCTTAAAGATACCGTTAAATTAGATTTTAAATTACCTACTTTTGTGCGTTTTTTAAACGAAATACAGTAATACCCCGGACTTACGCGATAGGTGGGACCAAGAGATAGGCGTTAGAGATAGAATTCGCGTAAGTCGGGGTTAAATTTTGCATATAAATAGTTTGTAATAAAGTTTGTGAAACCGGGACCAAAATCTAAAGAAAACAATTTACATTACTATGAAGAAAACAACGTAAACCAGTTATTTTGATGTCGAAGGCTTGATATATTCTAACAATGTCACCTGACGAGTTAAGCTTTTCTTCTTCTCATATGAAATTTCCTCGTTGCATGTCAGTAACTTTTTAATTTCCTGTTTCGTTGTAAACACGCGCTCTTCTTTGGAATCAATTTTTTCTAAAATTTGTAACCCCTTGTCAATTATTGTACTGAGGCCTTCTGTTAAGTTTAAAATCGTCATTCGATTTTCCGGTTCAACGGGTCTAACGAATCAGTGTGTTCAATGTCTTGATCATGCTCACTCATTTCTACAATCTCGTCAATTGTGAATTGTTAGCTCTGGATTGCGTGAATCCAGCAACGTGTGAAAAACCGCGTATCTCCGAATTCGCGTAAAACGGGGTAGCGTAAGTCGGGGTATTACTGTACACGAATTATTATAAAGTAGTAAATCTGAATTGAATACATAATAAGTTAACATAATTCAACAAATAGGGCACAAAGTGAACTTTAAACCATTACTAAGTAGTATTATTAAGTCTTATTTAGCTCATTAAAAATAATAACTTCGTAAACAATAATTATATCTCTAATACATAACACCTGCAATGAATAACATAGTGCGTGACATATGCATACGTGACGTTTGTATTTATGATGAGGAATTGTGGCAGGTTTATCTACAACATTAACCTAACGTTGATTTACAACCTACTGCTAAGAATAAAAAATTATAATTAATATATTTATAAGTCGGTTAAAAAGCTCTGACTAAAAGTAACTGCGAAAATAATTTTATTGTAAGTAGAAGAAACTAAGAGTAAAGTAATGGTTCATTATTCTGAAAACCATCATGAGGTAATGAACACTTTTTAAACCAAAACAAACACTTCAATTACGTAGTAAAAAAAATAACGGTTTACAAAAACAGTATATTTTACAGAAAGAATCTAGACAAGCACCTATTTAAAAATCGTCTGACTTGGAAACACTTACCTGCAACCATTTTAGGGTAACTTTCCTTATGAAAAATATTCTTATTTAAACATGTTATAACCAAAATGTTTTCCTTTTTACAGATTGAAGCGTTCCGCGAGCTAAAGTCGACGCACGGCAAAATAACTCATAACTTTAGGCCTATACAGCCAATCGGAGATAGGACAGTGTTCTACAACATTGACACCAGTTACCTCACCTACAATGGAATAGACGACGACGAGGAAGAAACTACCACAGTCAAACCTGCAAGAAAGAAATTTGGACGCGGAAGCGCTCATGGTCTGAAATATAGCCTTTTGTTAACTCTTGTTGTGGCTATGGCCAGTATGTTCTATTGGATTTGAAGTTAGTTGGTGTAATACCTGCACTCACTAAAAGCAGATAATATAAATATTCTGATGTATAGCAACTATGCCGTCTTAAAACCCTTGATTTCAACTACTTGTGTACCAGTGGTACTGACCAAAGTATTTATATGAAAAGAAATCAAATACCTACTTATATTTTAGTTAACGAGTCGTAAAATATACTCTTCCTTAAATATTAATTAAGTATATAAATCTATAAATATAATATTATGTACAAACAATGTGGATGTAAGAACAGTTCTGAAAACAGAGTGTTTTGTCAGCTAATACCAACTTATTTACACAACTCCTTACATACTTACACTTGCACCTAGAAAACCTAGGCCCTACATTGACCTAACATGGCCAATTTGTATTAAAGTATGGTTATAAAAGATTTAAATATGATTTTATCTCCCCTGTAAAAATTCGTATGTTTACTGAGCCTGACTAAGGAAAATGTGAGCTTGTGAGTTACTACCTAGCGCCCCATTTGCCTATTGACAGATAGCATCATACTGTAATGCATAGCTGCTTAAATATATTTTGATGTAATAAGTAATTTTACTAACTGGAGTTGTTATTTCTGGTAGTATCTCACAACAAAATCTGTATGCAACATATGAGTGTTAATATTCCGTGGTTTGATTCAACTTGGAGACAGTGATAAGAACTCGAAATATAGTTCAAAGTTAAACTGCTTACTTACATGTATGCATAATAGATATTGATATTGTTAACTTAAAATATGTATGAATGCGAGTAGTTCATATATGCTTAAAGTTATGTAGAAAAGTTTGATAGTAATTTTGATAATAATAGATAGTTTTATAAAAAGAGATTATTATAGTTTTAATATTGTTAACTTATTAGCCAAATTTAGTTTTTACTAATGTAACTAGTATAAGTTTTGTGAATGACAAGTATGTTTTATAAAAAATATTTTTATTCTTTATTATTAATTTTATTATTTACTATATATATCATTACTGAAAAAAAAAAAACTCAGCTGCTTATTAATTAACTGACATCAAAACTGTAATTTCAATATTATTGGTAATAATTTTGATATATAATTTAGACTGAACTACTGATAACAAAGAAGAGTGCAACATTATGAAATTGTGAGTTACCTGTGATATTAAAAATATGTTTTAGTAAATGAATGTTTTGTTTCACCTATTTAAAACTAGACATTTACAACAAATAAACACCTATAGTCAGAAACAGTAACAAAATCTAACAGTAACCAAAGCATTGCAAAGCAACACCATCAATATTCCTAATTTGTCAAATTGCCTAATTTGCCATTATACCTGATCTGACATTTTCGTTAACGCGTCAGAGTGAGTAATGTAGTCGTAGCTAAAAGTTTATAACTTTATTTTATTTTAAATTTTGGTTGTTGGAAGCTTTGGTCAAACATTTTGAGTATTTCAGGATGGCGGACATATTCGTGAAATAATAATAAATAAATCCCCAGACAAACACGCTAACTGGTCCCAAATTAAGCAGAGCTTATGTTATGAATTACCGATAATTAACAGCGAACTGATTAGGGAACCCAGACTAAACATTCGTACATTTATAACCCTGATCTGAGCACAAACATCTGTGTTCATCACACAAATGAATGCCAAAACTGGAACCTGGGACCTCCAGAGTATGAGGCGAGTGGCGCCAGTCAGTGTAAGTGTTAAGAGTTTCAAAAGTGGCCAGTCGACATAATTGTCGTCTTAAAGAAGATGATATGAACTTGTCTTGAATAACCCTATACTAAACTGGGGGGTACCCAGATACACATTTGTAATACGGAACAGACTTCATTATTTAGAACTGATCACTTCCATTGAAAGGAAAACTTTACATTTGCTCATTATTCCTGGAATAATTATATGAAAAATTATATTTCAGGTGGTTTTTACAATAATCTGTTATTATACAGATACAATGTCAAATAAAACTTTTTCTTAGTTCTTGTTGGATTACATTATTTTGTCTTATGTACCCAAAATGCAGTATATGCAGGCAGAAACTTTTACAGGTAAGGTTATTTTTACATTATAGTAACAATTCATTGTACCAAACTGATACTTAAAAGTTCAAGTAAAATTAATCAAGCTATAACTTCTTATGATATAAAGGAGTGACTTAATGGCAGAATGCTAACGAATAAGAAACGGGTCAGTAGTCTATCTATCTATACTATTAGATGGTTAAGGTTTGGTACTAGGCGAGTGTGTATTTACAGCCACAAAAACATGCCTTGATGTAACTGCATATGAAATTGTGTACTATAAAATTTTCTTAACTGGCATATTATGAACACTGTTAAAGTTATGATAAACCCAGACTCAGATGACTGAAAATTTAAACAATGATTAGACCTTACTTAAATAGTTTATTTTAAATTAATTTAACCTTCTAACTTTAGAACATCTTTTGCTTCTGTATACAAGAGCATTGTTTTGCAAATACCTTTTCCATACTTTTTTACATATCAGTCATCATATACAGGTTTGTTGTCAGTCATAGCAACCATAGCATTTAAATTATCTTCAGTCCCATGTTTTAATCTTTCCCAGATCAGTTCTGCAATAGCCTTTTGTGTTCTTCGTTCTAACTTCTCTAGCTTCTTTGCAACATCTCTTTTAAGGTCCCAATCAGGTTTTCTTGGTGCAAGACTGGTTATATCAAGTTCTTGCAGTACTACCTGAAATCAAATTATTAAATGATTAGTTTTTCTATAATACAATGCAGTGACATTGGTTCCATTTTCTATCTTGTGAAACCTAAATTGTTTGCCTAGATAAGGAACCAACACTAGATGTTAGGAGACTTTATAAAAGGTACAAGTCCTAAAATTATTTCAAGATCTTGCATTGCTTTGGTGCAAAATCATTTGGATAGTTTATAATTTTGTGAGTTAATGTAAATCTAATATTTACTGTAAGTGTTGAAACTGGAGTAGTTTTGTTGTTTATCCAGATAATGTATAACTCACCCACCTATGGGTTCTTGAGTGACATCAATATAAAAGAAATCAGACTAAGGGTTCAAGACAGCCAATCACAAAATTATGCCAATTTTAATGTATGATTGGAAATAAACTGGGCTACTTACTTTTTCATTACTTGTCTCAAGTAAGTCTTTTACTTGATCTTCAACTGCAGATGGTTCTGCATCTTTTATTTTGCTTTCTTGCAATGATTCATCTTGAGGTCGGTAGCTCCTGAATTTAGGTCTGAAATCGCAATAAAAAGAGATGAGTTTCAAGTTAAAAAAGTTAACATAACCTAAAATTTTGTTACAAAATATTTACATACTTTGGCAATACGACAGTATCATTGGAGATTTTACTATCACTATTTGTATTCTTTCGTTTTAAATGTTTAAGTCTTTCTTTTCTTTTCAGAGCTTCTTCTTCTAAATTGCCAACTTTATCGTCACCGTCCATAACGACCATTTCATTTGATTTTAATCCACAAAAGTTAGTTATATACTTGATCGATTGTTGAATTTCTGTTATTTTCTTAATATACGCAAAGCAGTTTTAATATACAACAGAACTTTACGATAAGTATAAACTCTGTTCATTCAATCAAACACAAACAGAACTAAGTAAACACGATACGGACGTTCCAAGACCACTCCGATTGATCGGTCCCTTCCCAATATTCAGTGGTGCTCAGTTTACTGTTTTACTTTTCTGGGTTTTTTACTCCCTCCGAGCGCTCTCGAAGTGATTTTTTTTTCTTTGCGACTAATGCGCGGTTTACATGTATTAAGTAGTTAAGTTGGTAACTAAATTTTAACTAAATTTTAAGTTACTACATGTCACTTGTGTGTCCAAACGGATTAAGTAGTTAAGTTCATAAGTTCAATGAAGATGAGCAGTGATGAATCTCAAGGAATTCGTCAATTCTGTACTTAGATATATGGTAAATGTGATTTTGGACAAATTCAGAGAAGAATTTTCTTCGGAAATTAAAATCTTTACAAGAATATGTTTTTTTCTAAATGTTTATTATACAAGCATATCTATTTTATATATTCTTGAACAAATTTTAAAGTCGAAACTAAACTCCATTCCGACATTTAAAAATAAAAGAGTAAATGCGAAATAAATAGGAGCTCTTGCCGCCACCAGCTTTGTCAACGTATGCACTTAACTAAAAAATCACGTCCAAACGTGTTAACTGAGAAGCCCCGCCCACCCACTTATACGAAAAATAGAACAAATCCTAATCTACTTAATCACTTGCGTACTAAATTTTAAGTTACCACTTGTCACTTAACTGACTGTTTACACGCAACTTTTAACTTAAAATTTAGTTAAAATTTAGTTACCAACTTAACCACTTAACGCGTGTAAACCGGCTATAAGTCTCTTAATTTTCAAAGTGCTGTGTTGTGCTTGTGCTGAGTGATGTGTGTGCCCAGCGTGAAGTATTCTGGTTTTAGTACAAAGGAAACCCTACGGTGACAAGTGACAACTAATTTGTACTGATCCAGTCCTTTTATTTTATATATTATTTCCTTTCTACTATTTTATTTATTTACTGTTCTATTTTCATTTATCTTTTATCATATTAATGGCAACAAGACTATGGATTTAGTTAACATAGGAAGCACATAAAATTTCAAAACATTCACAGAGAGTAACGCCATCTAGCGAAAGGAAAAAATAAAAAGTATTGTTGTGGTCGCTGGAAATCTAACTATTTTTTGGGGACTGGAACTGCTCGCGTCTGCAAGGTTTAGCCCTCGATGCCTTGTGCGTGGTCCCTGGGTGGTGCTAAACGAGCAGTATCTTCTGGTGGTAGGCTTCGGCTTGTCGTCACCCACTAAACAAAACCATGCCGCCAAGTGACATGGTCGCGTTCTGGCGTGATGTTTAGTGTAGCCATAGAGGAGGGTAGGTTTGAGTAATCGTGCTGCTTTAGAGAACTGTCTTCAGCTCGTAATTTATTGGCTCGCCTGGTAACTGGTTTTCGAGGGTAGCGGGATCCGAAGAAACGGTGCACCGCTGGCCGACCGCAGATAGTAGGGGGCCCAAGTAGTGTGCTAGCCACATGCGAAAGGCTGCCCCGCCACCTAGCGAAAAATCCCGGGAGGCTTCATCGTGCCAGCTGGCGACTGGTTAGAGAGCGATGACAATCCCCGGGGGGGTTCGGGCGTCCCTGCAGTCTCCAAGTCAGTTCCCCATCGGTGCGTTGTTTATTAATAATCATTAATAAATTTATTACAAAAAACAAATACTTATTTCTATGCTTAAAACAATGTAACGTAAACTTAATAAAGTTTTACCGTACATCGCTTAGAAACGGACATCGTCGGTAGATAATTGCTTTTTAAGAAACATACTTAATATCTTTAACAAACAAGTTCACGCGTTCATAATGAATATTTTTTTACAAACCAAAAAACTGGTTTTGTGTTCCTAATTGCGAGCAGCTTGGTTCCATTTGCAGCGCTTCACTCAAATTCTGTCCTCCTCCCTATTCACTCACACAGCTTATATGAAAAGTCGTAAGAAGAGTTAGGTTCTACAGTGGTTGCACTTCCTCTCTCTTAAAGTGCACTTCTGCAACATCAGAGGAATGCACTCAAATATCAACGATGTCCACCACCATCTTGAGACAGAGAGGCCTCACCTACTCTTCCTAACGGAGACGCAGATCTGTAATCCGTCAGACTCGGCATACCTTTGTTACCCAGGGTACATCCTGGAGTCCAATTTCCGCCCGGACGCCGGGGTGTGCATGTATGCCAGTGACGACATCTGTTGTCAGCGTCTCCGTTACTTGGAAGATCTGTACTTTTCCGTCATGTGGGTGACCAATTGGTGCGCCAGTATATACGGGTCACATAGCGGAGATCGGGAGACAACGAGGCTTATGGAGTATCTCAGCGATGCAGCAGATAAGGTTCGGCAACGTTTTTCCTCAGCGCAGTTGGTGTTCCTGGGGGATTTTAACGCTCATCATGGGCAAACCCGTATCAGGACACTGACCACGCTGGAAGATAAGCTTTTAAGTTTTCCGTGATTCAAGGCCTCTCATAGCTTGTGCACGAGCCGACGCGCATCCCCGACGTTGCTGGCCACACTGCATATTGCTTAGACCTTCTGCTGACAACTGATCCTGACAGTTGCTCGGTGCCCGTAACTGCACCTTTAGGGATATCCGACCACTGCGTGGTGAAATCTGTGTCGCCTGACACCCGCCCAAAAGGCGCTAGGCGAGTATGGCGATACAAGTCAGCAGATTGGGATGAAATGCGGCATTTTTTCGCGTCTTATCCTTGGCGGCAGACTTGTTTTACATCAACCGATCCATCGTGCTGCGCTGATGCTGTATCAAGTGTGATAGGCCAAGCAATGGAGTATTTCATCTCTTACGCTGACCTATCCCTTGAAACCAAAGGTCATCCATGGTTTAATGCTGCTTGCCTCACAGCTGAAAAGCTTAAGCAAGAAGCGTACAAAGCCTGGGCTGACGCTCGCAGAGGCAAAGCCGTGGATTCGCATAAACTTAAAAAAAGATACAATGCTGCCGCCAAGTCTTGCAAAAAGGTGATCAGAAAAGCTCGCTTTGACCACATTGGTCACATCGGAGTCAAGATAACGTCATATCCTTCAAGAAGCAAAGCTTTCTGGTCTCTGGCCAAGTCGGTTGAGTCGAGCTTCTGTCGCCCATCGCTGCCACCTCTGAGGAAGCCTGACGGTTCATTGGCCCACACCGCAAAAGAGAGAGCAGACCTTTTTGTTAATCTTTTTGCAGACTATTCACGTCTAAGTAGTCAAGGTAAAGTCCCACCCCAGTTACCTCAGTTCGGACCCAAAATGGGTACCGTTCATATTCGCCAAAATGAGGTTCTTTAATGCTTGCAGAATTTAGACGTGAATAAGGCCAGCGGCCCCGATGGCATACCTGCAATTGTGTTAAAACACTGCGCACCCGAGTTGTCTCCCATACTAACGCTTCTGTATCGACTCTCTTTGGAATCCGGAAAGGTCCCTAAATCCTCGAAGCTGGCTAACGTGCAACCAGTACCAAAGAAGGGAAGCCGTGCAGATCCTATCAACTACCAACCTATTACAATCACCTCCATACTTTGCAAAGTTATGGAGCGTGTATTGAACAGTCGTCTCCTGGCATACCTTTGAGTCCAACGAGCTGGATTATTATTCTTCTTCCATAACTCTGTTAATGGAGATATCCTCTACATTATCCCCCGGAACAAAGATCAAATATTTCAGCGTTTATTGCTGCTGCTTGGCCGAACTAGCTCTTTCGCAAAGCCAGGAATTTTCGCAAGTTGGTATTTACGTTGCGTATCCATACACAGATGATGTGAGGTCTCGCATTAATGAAACTTTGCAGCATAGTTTTCATTAAAAACAACTGTTCCTTGTTCCTGTAGATACACACCGTTACCGATCTGAAGAAGCAAGTCAAAACTCTTGAGCATTTTCGTTGCGTCCAATTTGAGCTCGCATATTTAATGTCAAATGCAAATGTTTTCCTTAGTTCGAGTGGTCATCACTCGAAAACGATTTGAACTCAATCGAGATTCTCGCTGAGTCGAAGTTTCTGCAGCACGAAACTTGTCCTGATGTGGCTGAGATGCAGTGAGTCTTGCCGTACGATCTTCTTCAGATTCCTGTGATCGAACTAATCTCATCCTTGTAGTATTTCTGCTACACTGAGAGAGGTTGGATCTTTTTCGTGGCATTCTTACAATAAATCGTACCTACTACTTTACACAACGTTATTTAGTAAACACGTACTACCATAAACAATTAAATTACAAATACTTACGGATTATTACACAGTTAAGTAATAAGTATAAAGACGTATAAACCTAACCTATTTACTATCTAAAACAAAAGAAATGTATAATAGATATATTTTCTAAATTATTACTAACCTGAGCTTACAAACTTGTACTTTATACAAACAAAAGAATCTGATACTTCCTGATTTTTATAAATTGAAGAAAGTCAAGAAAAATAACCTATTATCAAGGTTATGTGGGGCCCGAGCTATTATGTCCGAGCCTACCAGAGCCACTACCCACTAAAAAAACCCCTGAATGACTCTGGCAATCTTTTGCCTCACAGCCTTCATCTGAAGCGAAGCAGCGGTGCGGTTCTCGGCGCGCTTTATATACCTACCGCTTTTTATAAGACCACTCCGATTGATCGTTCTTTTCCCGTTATTCAGTAGCGCTCTGTTTACTGACGTCATAGTATAGCGCGTTGGTTCCGTGATACGGTTTTTCTGGGTTTTCTTACTCCCTCCGAGAGCTATCGAAGGGATTTTTTCTTTGCGACTAAGTCTCTTAGTCTCCAAAGTGCTGTGCTGTGTTGTGCTTGTGCTGAGTGCTGTGTGTGCCCAGCGTAAAGTATTCTGGTTTTAGTACAAAGGATACCTAACGGTGACAACTAAATTTGTATTGATCCAGTCCTTTTATTTTATTTATTTTTCCTTTCTACTATTTTATTTATTTACTTTCCTATTTTTATATTTATTTTTATCATATTTGTGTCTTTCCATGCATATTTGTCCTTTTTGTCGGTAAAGGTTGACCCTAACGCGGTCAACGCTTTACCTGCGTACCCTTTTTAGGATTCTAGGTAGTGGCCTTCGGCGAACTACGGTTAGTTTTAAGTTATTCTCCCCAGCCGCCCCACCTACGCCCTACCGCTGGTAGGGAGGTTAGCCGCTAGGGTTCGCTAGGTTTTTATATATTCATATAATTAGTCCCAACCCCTCCCTAATGGATTCGCAGAGTTTACTAAACTTTGCGAAGGCCTTCGCCCAGGCACTCGCCGCATCGGGTGTTCCGATCAACGATGAGGTCGTAACGCAGGCCTTAATTACTTTTAACGCGTCCTCGGCCCCTCAGGCTCCAATCCCGGCTCCTCAGGCCACCAACGCCCAGACCCCTCAGGTCTTTAGCTCTCCCGCGCCCTCTAATACGGACTGTGTCGGACACGTCCTCGCGCACATCACGTAGGAAGCGTACCGCTCCCGGGAGCGATTCAGACTCCACCGCGTCCGAAGCTTCGTCGGTCGCCGCCACTTTAACCGGCTCGTCTGAGTCCCCATTCCAATTAGTCGTTCGAAAAAAGCAGCGGTGTCTTCAACACCCGAGCCATCCCCGGTGTCCTCAACACCAGCGCTGCTTATGTCACCCGAAGTGACCGTGTCTCCGTCGGTCCCGTCGAAGCCAGCGACGCGCTGCGCTCCCGTCCCACCTAAGCCTCAGCTCCCTCCGCCCGTCTTCCTCCGCGAAAAAGCGCGTTGCGCCGCGGTTTCTAACTTGTGCAAAGAGCACAAAATCAATTATGTTAAAGCAGCTAACGCAGGCGAATCCATTAAAATCCAAGTCGCGACTATTGACGACTTCCGCGCGTTCACTAGGCTTTTATCATTCAGACAATACGCGATTTGTCTATGATCACCTAAGCCTTCCCAGAGGAGCGTAAGATCCGCGCAGTACTCCGGGGTGTCACGAGGACCTTGAGTCCTAGGGCTTCCCGGCTGAAGCAGTGCACAAGATGCACTCCAACCGCGGCAAACGATTTCCGTTAGCGTTAACCAACACTCCCAACTCGAGGGAGATTTTCAGAGAGGCTCGCAAAATCTGCGGACACTCGAACATCTTACTTCCCCTCCTGCATGTGTGTTGTGCGGCCAGTCTGGTCACACAACAAACTACAGGGGTTGTCCGCACGCTCCGCGCTCCTCCGTTAAGAGTGCCGCGCCTAAACCGGCGCCGCTGCTCACTCCCGCCAACTTCCCGCCGCTGCGCAACTGGGGTCCACCGGAAGCAAAGCCCGTGCAGCCGACGCCTACTCCGGCTCTCTCCTGGAGACAGCGTCCGGCCGCTCCACCTTCCCGTCTTATTCCAGCTCCCGTAGCTCCCGTAGGCCCGCGTCCCGCTCCGTCATCTTCGCCTCAGTCGTCGTTGGCTGAGGACATGAAGACCGTGTTCGACGTTATTCAAAACGTCGATATTAGGGAAATCGCCGTACTCGCACGCAAACTGCGAGCCGCCCGCTCTCCCCAAGAGCGTCACTTCGCGTTAGCCGAGCATCACTCGCTACATAGTTCTTTATAAATTCAATAATTAGTATAAATTCGATAAATAGTAAACAAAATGTCTAGACCTGTAAACCCCGCGTCCTGTCGTATAAAACCCAAGGGCTTATCCCTAGTTTCATTTAACGCTCGTAGCCTTAGTAGAAACCTCCCTGAGCTCAAACTGTTCCTTCAGAACAACGAGCCAGACTTATTGCTTCTCCAAGAGACGTAGCTCACTCCAAACCGCACCAGGGGACTCGCTATTCCTCGCGTTCACTCGTAACGATAGGCCCAACTCCGACAGTTACGGCGGCACAGCCATCTACTATAAAAGAGGTTTCCATTGCACTCCTCTCCCTATCCCTCCTCTTCTCAACATGGAAGCCACTGTGTGTAGATTGGCCATGACTGGTCATCCGACCATCATCATAGCTTCAATCTACATACCTAATGGCACCAGACCTATCCGTAGCGACTTTGAGGCCATTCTCGCCCTCGGCCGTTCCGTCATTATGTTCGGAGACTTCAACTCCAAACATACTGGCTGGACGTGTCTGTCGACCAACACCAGTGGCATCGCTCTCATTGGCATCACTGAACAACTCGACTTAGATATGATCTCTCCCGTCACTCCCACTCACTATCCCAACAACCCGAACTACTCTCCCGACATCCTCGACTTTGCAGTAGTAAAGCATATCAACCTTGACTTCAGGTCTATCCAACCGCTCGATGACCTAGGCTCTCCCTCGTGCTAGGTCCGCCTAACGATAGCGTCACCTCTCCTAAGACCTTTACCAGCTGGAAAGGTTTTAAAAATACGTTAGTTTCAGCCCTAGAGGCCCCACACTCTCCGCTCACGATCTCGCCCGCCCAATTAGATAGCCCGGATAAAATTTATTAATTAGTGAATTCCCTCACTGATGCTATCAACTCAGCCATCAGTGATAACGAAACGGTTGCTAAGCAAGGCCAACCCACGCTTCCCTTAGCCGTTAGCAATCTTATTAAAGCTAAGAACGCGGCTCTCCGGAGAGCCAAGAAATATCCCACGCCCGCCTATAGAACAGCTGTGAATCAGCTACAATGTAAAGTTAGGTCTTGCCTCGCGGAACTCCGTGACGCTCAAATGAACGATCTCATGGAGAATAAACCAAGAGAAACCCAAGCGTATTATAGTATGGCCCGAGCCTTACGCGTAGACGCAATATCTCACGTTCCTCTTCTCACTCGGCCCGATGGCACTACTGCCTTCGAAGTCGAAGGGGAAGCCGAACGCTTCGCTGACAGCGTTGCTTCACAATGCTCGCCCAGCACGCAACCCGCGGATCCCTCCCATATCCAGGCGGTGGAGGACGAAGTTCTCCGCTGAGAATCTCTCCTCATCACCGACGACCCCGTCACAGTCTCTAATGATGAAATCTTGCTTCTCATTAGAAGTCAAAAGTCCAAAAAGGCTCCGGGTGCGGATGGTATTTCTAACCACGCACTTAAGCACCTGCCTCAACAGGTGCTTACCTTGTTAGCTATCATCTTCAATGCCTGCTTCGACCATAGCACTAAGCCATACACACCTAAGCACTACTGCCCTCTGCAAGTCCATCGAATCGTCGAGTACATACTCGACGGCTTCTATCCGCGACGTAAGAAAACGGTCGCAGTTTTCTTTGACGTAGCCAAGGCTTTCGATATAGTCTGGCACCGCGGTTTCGTCTATAAACTCTACAAAATAGGCTTACCGTGTAACGCGTTGTTTGCGGAGTGGTAATTGAGGGTCCAGAAAGGAAATACCAAAGCTCTCTTCTATGTTTATTTTGCAGTAAAATTAAAAATATACAAAAATGCCTGTAAATACAAACAAAAAATATAAACAAAATTGAAATAAAAAATAGTCACACAAAATAAAACAGAAACATTAATACAATTAAATTTGATCTGAAAAGAAAAAGTAACAACAAAATAAAATTTTAATGAATGAGAATCCTTACCAAAAATTTTGGCTACGCACACTCGTGTACGTAAAAATAAATTATTAATTTCATGAAAACTTTGATTGTAGATAATAAAAAATTGATAAACATGTAATTTTGAATAATAAACTCGGAAACAATAATAAATAAATAGATTCTAGTTGTTATGATGAATAATTTTTCGTGACTGGCTTGTCAAATCAAAACATTGCCGTTCTCCGACACTACGTAATTCGTAGTTTAAAATTACGTCGGGAACGACAAAAAAAATAAAATTTACTGACAAAAAGAGGTCGAAATAGACAACCGTCACAACCGGTTCGCCTAGTTAGGATAATCGCGTCGTTTCTCAAAGACCGTACGTTTCGTTTTAAACATGAAGGCACGCTTTCCGCGCCTCGTCCCATGAAGGCTGGAGTCCCTCAAGCCTCAGTCCTCGCCCCTCTGTTGTACACCGTGTACACTAACGACATTCCCATTCCGCCGAAAGACGTCGAACTCGCCCTCTTTGCCGACGACACCGCCCTTTACAGGTTGGTTGAGGAGGGCGATGGCTGGATCCCGCGTTAACTCGTGAACGGGTGCCGTTTGAGGGTGTTCGTCGTTTGGATACTTGGGGGGAGGGAGACTTGCCGGGCTAACAGATGCAGAAAAGAATAATTTTGTATAGACATAAAGAGACTCTGTAAATTTATTTTGAAAAAAATATACCCGTGAAGTTTCTTGCCAGTTCTTCTTCACGAAGGTTTTTTTCGAACTGGTGGTAGAATCATGTTTTATTTGACGTCAATAAGAACAAGTAATTGTCAATGTTGAGAAATAAATATTTCATTTCATTTCATTTCATTTCATTTCATTTCATTTCATTTCATTTCATTTCATTTCATTTCATTTCATTTCATTTCATTACACCAAAGGCCTCAATGTCCTAGGTCTCTTCACCACACTCCAAAAGGCCGTAAACGCCCTCGGCGCATGGTTTCAGAAATGGCGCATCGATGTGAACCCAGACAAGAGTTCAGCGGTTTACTTCGACTGCAAACACCATCGTATCGCAGATTACAATCTCCACATCCGAATGTTAGGCATTCCCATCCCCTGGAAGCGCAGTACCAAATACTTAGGCGTCACCTTAGACCAGACGCTTTCTTTCAAACCACACGTCGATAGAGTAACGAAACTCGCCCGTTTTTACTTAGGCCGTCTATATAGTATGTTAGGTATAAAAAGAAAAATGTCTTTTAGAAAAAAACGTACGCTTTATAAGACCTGCGTTAGACCGGTCATGACATATGCCTCGCCAATATTTATATTTGCCCATGCCAAACCCTCCGTCCTGCACAAACTGCAGGTAGTTCAAAATCTCTTTTGCTGCAGGGCCACAAACGCACCGTGGTACGTGCGTAACGCGGACCTGCACAGAGATCTTGAACTGCCTACAGTGCAACAACACCTCAAAACACTCTCTGAAGCGTTCTTCAAACGCTCCGAAACCCATCCCAATCCTCTAGTTCGATATTCAGTCTCCTGTCTTAGATTCGAAGTTCAAAGTCGCTAGACCGAGAAACGTGCACACGAACGTAGCGACGCAGCTAACGCTAGATCTCGAAGCCCTTCAGGCCGCAACTTCTAATTCTAATGTAAATTCGAATTTATTCAATTTTTAATTTAATTTTGAGCACCTTCAGTGCTATGTATTCACCTTCAGTGCTATGTAAATCCCAGCGGGTGACCCCTTTTGGGCCCCGCTAGCGCGGCCTCTTTCTCCAATTGCTCGTCGCTCAGATGAAGGCTGTCTGGCAAAAAATTGCACGAGTCATTCAGGGGGTTTTTTAGTGGGTAGGGCTCTGGTAGGCTCGGAGCGAGTCCCACATTACTCCGATCGCGAGCGCGGTTGTATGCGTCAGAGCATTTTTTATCCTCCTGCCCTTTCCGTGGAGGGGAACAAAAAAATACAACCTAGAAATGTCCATCCTCTAAGCTGAACCGTATTTCCGAAACTGATTATTTTTAACTTATATTCATAATATTGTCTGCTAGTTTGAAATAAATTATCTATTATTATTGTAGTTATGATTCACTATTTTGGCTATAATGGCTTACACATAAGATATTGATATATACTGTGGCGGGCTTTTTATAAAAAGATATACATTTCCATCATACATTACATATGTGTAACTCTAGCGGTTTTGGCAGCGCACGCCAGAATAGCTCGCAGATGGTACATATTTTCCTACTTACTTGATATTTTGGACAATTCACACAATATCTTTATAAATTGTAGCCTATGTTTTATTCTGATGTATAAGCTATATTATTGCAAAGTTTCATCATCCATTCAGTAGTTTTTACGTGAAAGAGTAACAAACATCCATCCATACTTACAAACTTTCGCGTTTATAATATTAGTAGGATTTGTTAAATAAATAATTGATTACGTGCTGAAACGAAATATCTAATTTACATGTAGCATTAGGTATACTTAGGTATGAAACCTTACCGAGTGCCCATTATCACCTAACTGTAGTGAGTGAAGGAATTATTTCGTATATTATCGTATTATCATTCAAGGTAATTACTGCAGCTTTCTAGCATCTGTAAGTACTATTTGATGTAGGTACCCTAATAAACGGTTTCCCTGGATAAGTTATTACATTTAGTGGCAGTAAAGTTTATTTTGTCAAGATTTCTTCTGGGGCGGTACTAGAATCCCTCCTATTTTGACCGCCATAACACAACGTGGTTGTTTTCCGGTCAAAGAAAAAACTGCCAGTGTGATTACAGTAGCAAAAGTAGTTCCAACTATAGCCTTTTTTTTTTGCTGCCGAAGCACCCTCTCTCGGGAGGGAGGTGGAAGATTCGTCATGAATACCTCCGCAGCCGTCTGCGGGGTTATGTGGGACTCACTCGTAACGATTAATAATATTCATGGGTGCGGATGCCACTGCCTCGTTAACTCGCGAACGGGTGTTGTTGGAGGGTGTTCGTCGTTTGGATAGTAGGGGGGAGGAAGACTTGCCGAGCTAACAGGTGCAGTTAAGAAATAGTTTTGTTTAGAAATAAATAGACATTGTAAATTTATTTTGAAAAAAGTTTAGTGTAGTTTCTTCCCAGTTCTTCTTCACGAAGGTTTTTCCGAATCGGTGGTAGAGTCATGTTTTATTTGATGTCAATAAGAACAAGTAATTGTCAATATTGAGAAATACATATTTGAATTTGAATTTTACCTGTGTGTAATTTATTAGGGGGTCCGCGTAGGTACTCCTTTGTGGCTTCGAAAATAGTATAAATAAAGTAGTACTAACTTACTATCAGGTACTTACCTACTATACAGCACTCATGTATAATTGGTAGACGACGAGTTGAACATAGATCTAAAATATTTTGCATACTTGTCGTGTATTATGAGACTCTGTATGCACCTAGTTCCTAGCTATCCTCCATGTGCACACTAGACAGGATAAAAGAGACTAGTGAGGTTTTGTATTCGAAGTGTCTATTGTTATTCTATGGCTTTATTCCCTATTAGATTTGATTTAAACCGTGAATAAATTAAACCCCTATTTAACCAGCCATAATTAGTTGAAAATAAGTTTGTTTAGATTTACTGTCACGCTTACATATTTATAATTGTTCTGATATTGATATGATGAGTAAAAAATTGTGCTTTTTTATAAAACAATTGTTTCCAAGTGTTACTACAATCTTTACCAGAGGCTCTACAAGAAATTAGCTAGTCAAGTTATAGGAGCAAAAATTACTTTTACTGCGGTGAGAAGACATAATACGATATTCTTTCATCGTTCCATCAACAATTAATTATATGCATAGGCCGTTAGTCCTAACTTTATAAGATGAATTGAAATGAATGGGATTTAAAATTGGCGGCAGTACTTCAGTTTTTGATTATTGGTTTGACAAAATAAAGTTCTGGTTAAATGGAAGTAACGCCCAGTGCAATGACGGGAGCAGGTAATGTTACCTGAGCCTGCGGTCGGGATCGCATCATTATAGTCGACGTTCCAATATTAAGTATAATCTCAATCAATATTTAAATAGTGTATAAATATAACACCTACTTCCATCAGCCTGATGGCATCAGGTGTGTCGTTAGCCGACTATAAAAGTAGTAGAAACATAAAATTTAGTTCTAATAACTTATTTCAAGTGCCAAAAGGACTTTTTCTAAAAATCAATTACATCTTATGTAATGGATTTTCCGTTCGTAAAGTACACTACGGACATGTACATACCTACTCGTTTTTTAAAGGACAATATCTATGTATCGCCAAAAAACACACTTGTAGGGTATCAAGAAATATCAAAAAATATTATACAAGTTTATAAATAATAATTTCTCCATAATTATACATATATACCTATAATATTTTTGCTGATTCATTTATCTATCTAACTGATGTTTAAGTACCTACTTATGTAAATGTATATTTTATTTATGTAATAATAATTTAATTATTTATTTTATTTATTCTGTGGGTATGTATTAAGAAAGTGTACTGTTATTGCCTGTCTTAATTTAAGCTGTGTAATTTCGTTAGCTCTAAAGTTTCATGGTATGTTCAGGTTCCGTGTATGTAATAAATTATCATAGATTATACAAAACAAATGAAATTCTTAAATGATTAGCACAAGTAATACCCTACCTTGCCGTAACACAGTCCTCGGACTAGCACGGGAGATAAAGTTTTTTGTCGGTATACCTTCAATAGATATTACATATAATTTTGGTAATAGCTCAACAGTGTGAAACCTACATACTGTTATGTTGTTGCTATTTTTTTTATTTTTTGACGGTAACTACTTGTATTTACAAATCAGCTACAGTTTACTTTGCTGTTACCGTGTAGTATGGTGAAGGATGGAGTACTGTATTTAATTTTTTTGCAAATAAAAATTGTTCGTATTCTTTTTCTTATAAGTCTTCTCAGGTTAGGTGTTTTATGATTTTGACTTTTGATTTTATCCTTACTTAATCAAAATGTTGGTATTTTATTGTTATATATGTTATATTGTTATAGTTGTATAGTATATTATTGTTATATTGTTATAGTTGGTAAAAATTAAATTCACACTCTACGGGACCAAGAGGTCAATAGGTCAAGAGGTCAAGCACCAAGGTCAAGAAGATTAATTGAATGTACATACAACCTCGATGTAGCACAGGTAATATATAAAAAAAAGCGAAACGTAAAAATGAAAGCACCGATCTTAGTGAAATATCTGTATGTCGCATCGAGGGTGGCCGAGGTGCGAATCATTGGGTCTTCCTCACGATCCGACATAATTTTTAATGAACGTGGGCACTGTGTGGGTACTCGAACGAAATACGGTTATAACTTTCACTGACTTTATTTAAAGTAACGATTTATTATTAAAACAGAAACAGACACGTGCGTTGGTACTGAGCGTCTGCCAAGACTGTCCGAACTAGACTGAGCTGACGCTCTGTCTCTGTGCGTCTTCGCTGCATCCCCTCTACCGACGATCGTGTCCAAGCGGTGGGGCGCGCTTGCATTTCTAATCACATGATGTTTAGTTGTGACTTGAATTGATAGATGGCGCTGTACGTTGTACGGTAGCGACATCTATCGGCGACACGGCCATCCCTGACTAGCACCCGTCCTCGGGTGTAATACCTGTGGACAGAATACACTCCGAGAGTAAAAATCGCTCGGCTATCCTGCCAATAAGACTAAGTGACTCATTTTCACTGCAGTTTATTTTCACTAAATCTACGCACATACAATAACCAACTGTCATTATTTACAATGCCCTGTCATTAGGGTTTTCTACATAGTGCTTCCTGCACAACAAGTAATTGGAAGAGATCCGATCAACAAGGTAATCAACGGAAAACTATTTTCACAAATCTGAATCTAATTTCAAAGGCAATGCGTACTCAACTCATCAAAAACTTTCGTCACAATCTGTGCACCAACACAGATTAGAATCGCACCAACGATTCTTTTCATACTCACTGTCACACGTGCTACAACACATGAGACACTCACCGCACCAACGATTCTCAAAACATCTTGCGCAAAATGTGCTACAACACATAAAGCGCTCTGTGCCCCAACACAGACCAGAATCGCACCAACGATTCTCATAGACCCATCGCCACATGTCACTCATGAGGTGCGGTCAAAAGTTAATAGACCCATCGCCACATGTTACTCATGAGGTGCGGTCAAAAGTTAATAGACCCATCGCCACATGTTACTCATGAGGTGCGGTCAAAAGTTAATAGACCCATCGCCACATGGCACTCATGAGGTGCGGTCAAGAGTTTCGAGTATGAGTACACACGCCATTCTTAATCGGATCTGGTTTCACTACCACTGTCATCAACTATGACATCTAACTCTCGAGGCACTTGGTGATCGGGGATCTTTCTCACACGGTCATGGGGGTACTTGTACGTTCGCTTAGAGTCAAGCGCCTTAAGTAGGTATCTATCCCCGTCTAATACCTCAATAATCTTAAATGGGCCTTTGAATTTGGGATCTAATTTAGTTTGATTCCTTTCCTCATTTTCAATCAGAACATAATCATTAATGGCTAACTTAGACACTTTGGCCTTATTTTGGTCAAAACGATTCTTATCGTACTTTGACATTTTCTCAATGTTATGTGTCGCGTGCTCTCTAGTCTCGTCTAAATTAATGTCAACCTCATCATCATCAGCGGTCACTAAACTAAGCGGACGTGCTACCCTTCCTATCATCAACTCGAGAGGGCTGGATTTAGTCACCCTATTAATAGTAGAGTTCATGGCCAGCTGAACTTCTCCTAATGCATCCTGCCAAGAGTGATCACGACTAGTCTCTACAGCTGTCAACATGCTCTTGAGGGTACTCATTACTCTCTCGACTTGACCGTTTGCACGACTGCCTCCAGTAGCTATTAAGTGCAACTCGATGTTGTTGGTAGCGCAGAAACTAGAGAAGTCTTTGCTCGCGAAACAACGACCCTGGTCTGCTATTATGCGTTTTGGAGCACCAAACAAAGCTACACAAAACTTAATAGCAAAATACTGCTGTTCGTGTCAATATTGAGTGAGTGACGAAGTAAAACAAATTTGGTGAATGCATCTATGATGACGAACACGTATTCTTTGATGTCGTTCTTGCCCGACAGTTTACCAGAAGCATCCACATGGATGGTATGCCATGGGATATTAAATTTGGGAATTGGGTGAAGTTCTGCCTGAACTTTGCCCGAGTGAGGCTTGGCTACCTTACAAGTGACACAATTATCCACAAATTTCCTCACGTATTTGGACATGCCTTCAAACCAGTAGTGCTCATAGATCTTTTCGAGAGTTTTCTCCCATCCCAAATGCATAACTGACTCATGGACATTATTGATCACGGACCACCTGAGCGCTCTTGGTACGATAGGCAGACATCTGGTACGACCGTTACGCTGAATCTTACGAAACAGAATGTTTTTGCGTATTTCGTAGGTTTTGCGAGTTTCCTCAGGAAAAACTTCGTTACGAAGACCAGACACAATCTTGCTGATCTCTTCGTCCTTTTCCTGTTCAGCTTGCAACCAGTTACTAGAAAGCTCAGCTAAATCGACACGCTTCTGTTCCACACGAGAGATAGCTACATTAGAAGTAGGAAGAGGATTTCTAGAAAGGAAATCTACGTGACCCATCCTACTGCCTTCGCGATAAACAATGTCGAACTCAAATGACTGCATGTAAGCCCACCAACGATGAACTCTTGGAGACAAGTCAGTTTTATTTTTGGAAGCTTTGACAGCACTGCAGTCTGTCACCACCGTAAACTTACGACCTAGCAAATAATGCCTGAAATGCTTTATTGCGTTAAAGACAGCTAAAGTCTCCAACTCGAATGCATGATACTTCGATTCGGCTGGGGACGTACGACGACTGTAATAAGCAACCACGTGTTGTTTCCCATTAATCTTTTGAATAAAAATTGCACCATATCCTTCAGCACTAGCATCGGTATGTAACTCGATAGCATGAGCAGGGTCAAAAATTCTTAGAACTGGCTCACTGGTTAAATGGGAAATTATTTTTTGACGAATGGCCTCATGACTGGTTTCCCAGCCAATGGACCTATTCTTACTACTCGTTAAACGAAACAAAGGAGCCATTATTTTTGAAAATTGTTGCACAAATTGTCTAAAATAAGTGGCCAGACCTATGAACTGTCTCAGCTGAGTGATGGTTTTAGGTGGAGGAAGTTTGGACAAAGCTAGAATTTTATTTGGGTTGGGTCTAATTTGGCCATTTTCTACAACAAACCCTAAATATTCAACGCGGCGTTTAAGGAATGAACACTTAGCGAAATTCAAGGAAAAACCAGCCTTTGTTAATTTATCGAGTACAGTACGAAGACGCACTAAACTCTCTTCTACAGATGACCCTATCACCAAAATGTCATCAACATATGTTACAGCATATGCAATGTCACCTAGTGCTTTCATCTTCAAACCGAACGGCATGGTCAAATATTCCCACTGACCATCAGGTGTGACGAATGCAGTTCGCTCTATTGATTCAGGATGGACTGGGATCTGATGATAGCCTGATAACATGTGAAGAGACGTGAACCATGTAGCACCGCCTAGCCTAGAGACAAGATCCTCTATCAACGGCAGTGGAAACCTATCCGATACAGTGTTGTCATTCAGTTCCCTATAGTCGACACACAAGCGATCTGAACCATCCTTCTTTTTAACGAGCAACACTGGACTGGAAAAAGGCGAACAACTTGGCCTAATTATACCGGCTTCCTCTAATTCCCGAACTTTAGTAGTAACAACTTTGCGTTCACTAGCGCTTAGCCTATAAGGGCGACGATTGACTGTACGATTAGGGTCTATTAGTCGAATTTGCAACTGTCCTGTTGTAACGCGGGATCTAGAAACACCACTAGAAAATATTCTGACAGAAGAGCACTCAATTGGGAATGAAATTCCGTCGGAATGTCGGTATTAACATTATCGAAATCAATTTGAAAAGAAGAACCACTTTTGAGCTTACTTGAAACGTCACATAATTTAACGATTTTTTCACGACACAAAACAACACTATCAGACGTCATACTAACGTTAAACCCCTGATCTAAAATCTCACGACCAATTAAAATATCATTTTTAAGACAAATATCCGGTACAACATGAAATAAAATCTCTAATCGTAAATTGTTTATCATAACCTCAGATAAAATTTGTAGGGTACTTTGCACGCTACCGTGACCGATTCCCGTTAAATTTACTATGTTGTTTACACGTTTGCCACTAAACTTTGACGCATCATTATCCTTCGCTAGAGAGCATTCGGCACCAGAATCATAATAAAATGGAAATGACTCACCGGAGTTCATCAACACACCACTAGGATTGCTGACGTAGCAAGCGTCAACGTGTCTCTCGCTGCTCGCTGCTGGTGCAGTCGCTGCCGCTGAACTGCTCGAACCACCTGTGCCGTTGCCTCCTCCATTGCTTCGTGGACATTTAGAAGCAAAATGTCCGCCGTTGCCGCATCGAAAACAGATGACATCTGGACGCTGCTTCGATCCCGTAGAAGTTGATGCAGAGGTCGCAGAATAGGCTGCCTTGCCCTTCACTTCACCCCTTGATCGACAGTCAGCCGCTCTGTGACCTGGTTTACCGCAGTTGTGACACTTCAAAGTTGACGGCTGAAACTTTGGTCGCTTGATACCTGGTGCAGCCTCGGCTGTGTTACCAATGGAAGCTTTCCTTTTTAAAAATGAGAACGCTTGAAGTTCACACTGAAGCTTGCTCCTGTTGCTGACATCGGTAGTAAAAGCCAGTCTTTGAATGCGTCCATCAAATTGTGCCATGTGAGCCAGCACTGTGGATATGGCAATCTGCTCGGCGCTCATATTTTGCCAGCGTGACGTGAGTGTAGAAAGCAAACGGGCAGCGTAAGCAGCATAGCATTCACCTTCCTTAGGCTTGCTACTCATCAGTTTGACAAGCGTAGCGGCTGGTGTGTCCACGCAGTCGTAACGGGATAAAAACAGGCTTTTAAAGTCACACCATGTCATCCCCGCAAACGACACTTGCGCCAGCCAACGTGAAGCACTTCCTTTCAGGGCCTTGCTTAAGGTGATGATAAGCGCACTTCCCTGAAGCGGAACTTCCGATAAGCACAGATCCGCTGTAGTGCACCAAGCACGTGCGTCTACATCCGGCTTATCTGGGTCGAATTCAGGCAAAGAAATATGCTTGGTACCTGCTGGACCCCTGACGGCTTCTATGAGGGACATCATGTTCTGGTTTTGGGCCGCCACACACAGCGTGACGTCATCGCTCCATTCTCCATATTTTCTTCAGCTCGAGTGTATCCCACTTCTGATGTCGCATCGAGGGTGGCCGAGGTGCGAATCATTGGGTCTTCCTCACGATCCGACATAATTTTTAATGAACGTGGGCACTGTGTGGGTACTCGAACGAAATACGGTTATAACTTTCACTGACTTTATTTAAAGTAACGATTTATTATTAAAACAGAAACAGACACGTGCGTTGGTACTGAGCGTCTGCCAAGACTGTCCGAACTAGACTGAGCTGACGCTCTGTCTCTGTGCGTCTTCGCTGCATCCCCTCTACCGACGATCGTGTCCAAGCGGTGGGGCGCGCTTGCGTTTCTAATCACATGATGTTTAGTTGTGACTTGAATTGATAGATGGCGCTGTACGTTGTACGGTAGCGACATCTATCGGCGACATGTATTTATCATACAAATGTCTCCCCTGCCAGGATTCGAACCCAACACTTCAAGAGGCAAGAGGCTTTGCTAATAGGTACTACATGCACCACGAGACAGATAAAGAATAATAATAATAAACATTTGATTGCCAATAAAAAGAAAACCACAAAGCAAAATATACGAAATGTAAAAAAAATATAGAAATGCAATTTGGGCGGCCTTATCACTCGCTACAAAGCGATCTCTTGCCGGCAGCCCTGCTTAAATGAAGAGATATATCTTAAACAATTACAGACTGATGGGCAGTACAATTTTAAAATAAACATAAAAAACACATAAATATTAAAGTTATATATACATAAATTTATATCATATACTTACATAAAAATATAATATTTACATATATATACATACATATATATATATAAATTTTGAGGAAAATCATGAAAGATTGTACGAATCATTGCGAAAGATAAAAGTTCTTAAGCTGATTTTTAAAAGAATCTATTCTTTTAACATGGTGAAGAGGAGAAGGTAGTGAGTTCCAGAGAGAAATTGCTTTCACCGTGAAAGACTGCTGATAAAAGTGGGTACCGTGACGAGGAGTTGCCAGCAAGAAGTTGCTAGTTACGTTCATGGTGTTGGTGGCGAAAAGTAAACCGTTCTTTAAGATAAGTTGGCAGGCAGGGGTTGAACAATATACCGTATAAAAGATGAAGTGCATGAGTATTCCTTCGGGGACGAATCGGGAGCCACTTGAGCTTAGCGCGGAATTCAGATACGTGGTCATATTTGTATCTAAATACGAATCTCACACAAAGATTTTGAAGACGCTCAAGCTTGTTTAGTTGCTTCTCGGTCAAATCGAGATAGCTGATATCGCCGTAATCCAGTATTGGAAGTATAAGTGATTGTGCGAGGGCAATTCTGGTAGGCATTGGCAGAAAATTTCGAAGCCTTCGGAGAGAACGTGCAGCGGAAAATACTCTTCTACTGACAGACTGCAATTGTGGTTTCCATGATAGAGTAGAGTCCATGAGAACTCCCAAGTTTTTAACCACGGTACTATATGTAATAATACAATTATCAAAAACTATTGGGGCAAGTTGGTTGTAATCGATTTTATTTATAATTTTTGAACTGCCAACAAAGATAACTTGCGCTTTTGAAGAATTTATATTTAAACCATGATCTTTGCTCCATTAAAGCAATAACTCAAGGTCCGTATTGATTGTGTTAATTGCCACTCCGATGTTATAAAAACTGAGTTGGGTATAAATTTGAAGGTCATCTGCATACAAGTGGTAGGAAGAAGAAATACTATAACGTACTCTACGTTATAGTATTAATAAAAACTGAAAACAATAAAGGAGAAAGCACATAAATATGTGCCTCTGTTTTATAAACAAAAGCTAATTCTTGAAAATAAACTAAAATTGCGAATTAATAAATTAAAATTACCTCGGCGAATTTTGGCTTACAGGTATACAATATTAAACTTTGGTCAAAAAAAAAAACAAACTAATTGAATATTTTAATAAAATATATTATTTACATTTCTATTTTACAACTAAACATGACTCGATCGTCTTACATCTTTTATTTGTACGAGTAAATGTTTTATAGGATCGTATAGATAGAAAATGAAGAATAAAGCCGTATAACGGAGTTCATTTTCATGATAATTTACCAAATACTAGGTAGGTGGGTCAACTGTTTCATTTTAATTTAACTTGCAACTTTTATAATTTCGTTTCCAAAAATCAGTTTATAACCATGATTTATCTTATTCTTTTTTAGATGGGGACAATATTGTATTGTATGTATATATAATTAGTTCATTGTCATTATTCAAAATTAATAAACAAATTTTTAATCCTGAGACAGACTTTTATTGAAAGTTAAATTTTCTTTCGCGCTCTGGTCTAATTAATTAGAACTTATCCGGATCTGAACATAGTAGGTAAATAGTGTTGTATTTGACAAAATGTGGACTACTTAAACAGGTATAATTTGATAATTACGATATAAGTAGTCCATATAAATGTCCCTTATCCATACACATTCCATACAAAGAATTTTCAGTTAAGCAATGACACACCTTAATACATACTTGATAACAGTCCTTAGAAATGGAGAAAAATTAACAGTACATTATTTTGAACTTTGTTGTGCTCAGTTTTACAGAGATATCTACATATATTATTATACTCGTAGGCACTATATATATATATATATATATATATATATATATATATATATATATATATATTACTTTATATCTAGGATGCATTCATTTGATTTGAAATAAATCAATAAAAATAATAAATAAATATTTGTGATAAATGAAGTGATAACTAAATGTTTTGATAAAGTCGTGTTCACACAAGCGAATGCCAAGGTTATTGTTTGATTGGATAGTTTTTTGGCCGATATTATTATTATTGGCCCGTGAACGAGTTCAATACTGTAGATTCCGAGAAGACTTGAGCGTTAAAAACTATTCCGTAAATTCAGAGGCTGTGTGAACGCGTTATTGGTATAGGTAGGTACAATAAGTTTTTCTTATACAAAACAAGTTCCTAGTTTTGCTACTTATGGCAGTTCTTTAAAATAAATAAGATAATACTAGTTACAATAACTTAAAATTAAGCCCTAGCTTAACTATTGATTGTATGATGATAACAGGTATTGATTTACATTTGTATTATGTTTAAGATTTTTTCTTTGGCTGTTTTTATTTCATCTATTAATCTGATTTTTACGAGCTATCAATGTGGGTAAATATTACAATTTTGCATTGAAGTTAGTCTATGAAAATTAATTTTGAAAAATGTGTTGAAATATATTTAAGAATTTCGCACATGTCTTCTGTTCTCAAAATTTATTCGGTTTGAAAGGTTATTATTCAAAGGAATACCGTGATTCAAGGATAGTACTTTAGAAACGATGTTAAGATCTTCTTGGGCTCGTCCATTGAGGCCAGTTTGTACCAAGAGCTGTTGCAATTCTGCATCAGGGCTAAACTGTTGTAGTCTGTTGTGCGGACCGAATCGATTTGGTGGAAACTGTCCAAACGTGTTGAACCGGTTAAAGTTTAGTGGGTTATTTACTCCAAAATTTCCTACTCCACTTTCATGACGAAATACTCTGTTACTTTGCTTCCCTCTGAATTCATCAAGGGGTCGGATTTGGTTGAAGTTAGGTCCTTGATGGAAATTTCCTTGTGGCTGCAAAAAGTTTGAAATTCCTTGAGGGAGATGGTTTTCTTGCAGTGGGAACTGTTCCCGATGCTGAGTACGCAAATGAAGAAGAAAGTCAACTGCCTCCCTGTTCGGTAACTGTTGTTGGTTGTTGAGAGCGGATGACTGATCCAGTCCTATAGAAACGCTGGGAATAACGGACACTTGACCTGGTTGTCGGAAGCCATTCTGCTGATTTATAATATGATTTTGTTTTACAGCCTCTTTTTGTTGCAATAACGATTGTTGCTTTCTGAGAAGCTCTTCCTGGTGGCGCTGCTGTTGTTGCAACTGGCGTAGCTGATCTTCTAGATATTTCTGTTTCTCTTCAAGTTGTTTTTGCAGAAGGAGCTGTTGAGTTATGAAAGCTGGCTGCGCAATTTTATTGATAGATGGCAATGGCAACATTTGGTGAGCTACGGCAACTGGAAGAATATTATGTTGGCCTTGCAGTGACGATCCTGTTTTAATTTGTGTTTGAGTTTGTTGGAAAATGGGTACGACTCTTTTTGGAATCCCTTGAGCATCCTGGTGAACAGTGAAAGCAGCGACAAGAGGAGCCTGGAAGACTTGAACGTCACGATGATTCACTTCTTCAATGTTCTCACCATCGTCGTTGTGGGTGGGTTTAGGAGTAGTGGTTGTGGTAGTGGTGGTTGTCGTGGTTGTCGAAGTGGTAGGTGCTGCGCTCGCAGGCTGGATTGTGCTAGGAATGGTATTTAGTATCGAATTATCACTCACTGACTTGATAGAACTTTGTATACTTCTCACTTGTTGCACATTGGTGCTAGTTTCCCGTGTTTGAAAAATATCGTTGAAAGACACTTTCGTAGGTAAAGTTGCAGTTTGCTGTCCCTCAACGTTTCCGGTGGTTGTGCTTAGAATTGATATCTTGTTGTCAATAACCGTGGGTATTGTTTCAGTATTGTTATCAAATGCAGTTTGGCCGTTAACAATGAATGAGTGGATTTGGATTTTGTCTTCGGGGAGTGGTGTTTGTAAAGATTCTGTTATAGCTTCGCTGGTGCTAAGGATTTCAGTCCCTGTTGTATCTGTATTGGAATCTGTAACATCTGTTGAGTCGGCATCGGTAGTGATGTTGTCACTGTTTTCTAGTTCACTCAGAGCTTTGAGGAGGGCTTTTCTGATATACGGATCGAGCCGTACTGAAGATTTAGTCGGTATATTATCTGTTTTGTCATCGATTATGTTGCTCCCAACATTCCGTGCTACCACCAGCGATACTAGCGCCACAAACAAACATGCTGACATCTGAAATAAAGAAAAAACAAAAATTAAACTGATGTTTAAGTTGTTAACTTATTGTTGCGTGCATATTTTAAATTAATATAAGGTTTATAAATCATAATACAGCTATGACCATAACGATGTTTATGCCTTTACAACGCTGCGCTCTAAATAAATAATCATCGACTTAAACAGCATCATCAAACGTAATGATCGAGATACTATTGCAACAGCATAACTGTAAAGAGTTCACAAGACACGTTCAAGTATTTGTGGTTTTATTCGTTAATAAAATACCAGGTTCCCAGAACATTCGATACCAATGTCGGCGTGAGACCGCTGCTTCTTACGCGTGCGATTGCGCAACTCTATAACATCTAACGGTAAACTTTGTCACTCCATCTATCTATGACTACTCGTTATCTCCACACATTCCCATTTTTATGTTGAGATTAAGTTAACATAAAATGATTACCAGCGTCGTTTCGAATTTGTCATGGGATTTGTGCTGAATGTATTTCGAAACTCCGAGAATGTTGTGTGTGTTTTTAGCGTATTGGATGTATATTAACTGTCTTCACACAGACATAAGACAGCTGATAGTTAGTTAGTGAAATTAAAATAAGAATGGGTTGTTGCAATATGCGTGTGTACAGATCCATCCATCTAGTAGATACTGATTACAAATGGATGTAAAAAACTTTATTGTCGATAATGCCCTTAGTGACCTTTTGATCTGCTCCCGCCCAGGGCAGTGTTCATAAATAACGAGCCCTAGAGAAATGGAGTTAAAAAAGTTATAAGAAGATTTAGTAAAACAGTATAATATTAGATTTCGCAAAACAAGATTTCAAGATTAATAAAACACTTTTTAGCCAGATTTTATCGCGTTTAATTATGTTTTTACATTTTACGTAGACGTTTCGGTGCCTTTACAGTTATCGTCGTCACGAGTGACTCGTCTCTATATACCTACGAGTATATACGAATAGAGACGTAAATATAATGAATCGTGAAAACCTAACGAAATATTAAAGACTTAAGTGTCATCACCAGTGGAACTCAGCCGTCGTTCATTACTTTACTGCGAGTTAAATAAACAAATAAAATTCTAGAAAAAAGGGTCCAACGTTTTATTAATTATAAATTTCAGCCATAATTTCGTGAAATGAAAAAAAAATTGCAGTAGGTTTCTGCAATTGTTACCTATTCATATTGTTAAAAAAATTATAAATAAAAAAGATTTTATGTTAAAGGTCAACATTGAAAACATGGTCCAGCTATAGATATACCAATAATCAAAATCTTCTTTAAGGTTACACCTGCACTTACTGAGCGCAATTTACGAAAACGGGCACCTCTACCCTACACACAAAACCGAACCTTCACACTTTCTCAACATTTTCTTACTTTATATAAATTCATTATATAAAGTAAGCAATAAATTCATTCATGTCCCATTACTCATACAAATAAATATTTCTAAATCACTTTTTTATCTTAAAACTAGAAAAATAGCGTATTGACTCGTGAATGGGCGGCAAATCGTCGCGCATCAATCTTCAGTAGGACGTGAGTGAGGTGGCTTTCACTCGGGTCACCATTGATCAGGGAGCAAAGAGCGTATGGAGTAGACAAAGTTATTATCGTTGGACCAAAGTGTAAACCAACATTTCTTACGGCATTTTAATTGAAATAGTAATATACATGTGTAAATATAATTCTTATTGGATTCCTATAATACTTACTGGAAACTAGATTGTCTTCAGGCTTAGGTTTCTAGGTAAGTTTAATTCTAGTCCTTTGGGTACTATATTTTATTAAACGGGCTGTTATATTTGCATGTCCATACCGTTTGGTAGTAATAAAGTGACACTATTTCATCATTATGAAATCGATGAAAGCGTTTCTAGGACATCTTACTCTGAATAACCTCAGGTTTTGACCTTTAACCTTTTTGTCTGTATACCTACAATCCGTTAGGCCAGGTTGGCTAATACGATATCGTTTCTCAGATTTGCAGATCTGATTACTGTTATATCATTTACAAATCTTAGTTTCTATTAGAGATATTTCTTCTTGCTTGAGTATAAGTAAACGATTGCATAAAATTAGACTCTAAAAGATGGTGGCTTTTTGACAGGGCTTGCGCTTGCGCACGGTAATGCACGACCTGTCACTATTGACATCTCTAAGAAATGAACTTTGACTAGATATTGCATATGGAACAGAATATCAGTCAATCCGAAGTTAATAGAAGTACCAAGAATAATTTTACTAACATTCTTTATGGTTTTCTTTCATTGATTGAATTGTCGATATTTGTTAGGTTTGAAAGACAAATATCGACAATTTTGAAAAGCAAGCCTGTGCGTTAATTTATTATAAAACACAATTAAGATAGGTTTTAAATTTATCACTGCAATACAAAAACATTTTGATTATTTTTCTTACATGCGAAAGTGATGGAAATAACCTGTTAATTATTTGATATTAAGCTCTATTCAAACACCATTTTTTATTTTCAAGTTTCAAATTTTTCCAACTAGAACTTTTTATATTTATATAAATTTTAATTCATACATTTAAAAACGAGTTAAAAGTGAAACCCATTAAGGATATCATTTATAAGCTACCATAAATATCAACAACCTATAAACGATCACTTAAAAGCCCAATCAATCTAACATGGAAACCTAGATAGCTATGCAGTAAACGAAATATTGCGTAATATTTTTTGCGAAAACTGGCAAATTGTGATTTCACCTAGATTTGCAAGATGAGCACTTCCTAAAATGTCCCAAATAGCCGGGCTTATTATAACTGAATGAAACAAAAGTCGTTGCGTAATGCACCAGTGAACGACCAGAAATGTTTGATATTAAGGGGTTGACAAATTCGGTAAATAGCCGAATTTTAAAAATTATATATAAATGAAAATATCTATTGTGAGGGTAGCTTAAAACCTCAGTAGGTTTATAGTGATCGACACCGCGTCTTTCTTCTAACGAATTAAATGTAAAATCTTTCATTGTTTCGTAAAATCATTATTATTGGTACCATCATTTGGTATTTTTACTACTCATCGGAAATTCCTTTTTTTGCCAAAACACGTACTGAGCTACTTTGCGGGGTCCTAGATGTTATTTTTGTAAAATGAGTCGAAAAGGAGATATTGTCAAAATATTGCTATTAGGCGCCATTGTTCAAATATGCGGCGTGGTCAGCAAAATTTCGAGGTCGAAAAGTATAAATTCGGCAAGAACACATCTATGAAACTACCTATTTTTAACCGTTAATTTTTTTTGATCCAAATGACAGTACTATAACTATATAGTCCAATAACTGGCAGTTATTCGACAAAGCTGAAGTGACGATCCATCTCAAATGACATGGTGTTTTTTTTCCATTTAAAACTATTTTTTTTTTATCAAGCACACCATCGAGATTATCAGAGTCTTAAGTAGATTGCGCATCTTTTGGAAGTTCCACTGCGCGTTTGCCAGATCTATGACACTACTATTGTTCGTCTCGATCCACCACATTTAAATACGATGCAATTTGAGGCCTGATTAAATTACTGGTTCCTCTGTATACTACGTAATTTAGGCTGCCGCGTTACGATTCTTTTGTCTGCGTATTTAAGATGATAATAATCACGTCATAAAACTATTTTAAGTATCTTCAAATGAAATAAATAGGTCTTTATTGACATTGGTGGCTGTGGCGCAAGTTTATTATGTGTAGAGCTTTTTACTATGCTATTATTGGATGTTGAAATATATTGATTCGTAATATATATTCGCATTTGCGTAGTTTGCGAGATGCGTTAGCAAACAAGCTGCAAAATTAGCATATCATGGATGCGTTGCCTCTAATTTGCACTATGGCATTATTTTATGGGGAAATTTGGTCGATACTCATTAGGTTTTTTTGTCTTATGACAAATGTGTCAGGGCCCTTTGTGCAGAAAAATTTAGAAATTCATGTAGGCCTCTATTTGCTGAATTCAAATTACTCACTCTATCCAGTATGTATATTTTTAAAATATTATATAAAAAGTAGGGAATTTTTTAATCTAATAGGTGAACGACATGAACATAAGGACAAGGAATAAAGACAAAATGGGTTGTAAATTATACATGGCACATAAAAAATTTATTGTTTTTAGTAAATATGTACACTGCATGGCTTTATTCCATTACAATTATTTTTAATTTGTACAGTACCTACAAACGAAGAATATTTATTTATTTATGTTCGGAGAACTTACAGCTAACATAATAGTATAAGTACAAGATAGGCTGTGAAGGCCAATTATTCGTATTCCCTTTTAAATTTTAAAACAAGAAACACAATAAATAAAAATATAACATACTAACCATTATAAAAAAAGGAAAGAACAAACACTTCATACATTCATAGGTAAGAAAAAAATTAATAACATCAATACAGGAAAATAAGAAATACTGAGATCGTTATCAAGTTTTTGTATAGTGTATTTCTTATGTATTTGCTTGTTATTTAATTATTTAACGATAAAAAAATCCTTTTAATGTGCCGCTATTTGAAATGACACTAAATTATAAACAAAATAAACTGTTAAATTTTATTTTGCACTGTTTCTTTAAAATTATAATTATAATTGTAAAATTCAGTTTATGACAACTTCAAATTATACATAAATTATGCTGTAACCTATGATTTCACAACTTGCTTGAAAATATAAAAAAAAAACAAAAAGTTGCACTCTATTAAATTGTTTATCCTAATTATGTATTTAACATCTATTGTTCTCTTTTTCCCGCAAACAAATATGATTTTGATTTTTTATTATCGTTTAGTTATATATCGTTGATCGTTCAAGTGTGGTAGGTATTTTAGTTTGTTATAAGAAATGGCGGTATTTGCTATCATTTCTATTTTGATAACATTGAAACAAAACCGATTCATTCTATGGACTTTTATGTTTGCTAAATAATTTGTTTACTAATGTATTTGTATTATAATGATGTGAATAATATATATAAATTACTTGCCAGGTTATTAATAAAGTAGATAATTTAGAAAAAACCAAAGTCATGAATTTTACATTATAATTACCATGAATTTGTAATATTTTAAATAACATTACTCAAACGTCTTACTTTTCGCACCTACATGAAGAAAGAAATGCACAAAGTAATTTCCATATTGACAACGTTTGTGTAAGTTACACTCAGTTATCCAATGTTTACAAGTCAAAGGTAACTTTACGTAACTTAAGTACAAGGTAAGCAGCCACCTAACTTGCGGCTAGCTGGGCCATAAACGGAACATAACTGAGCGAGAGAAAACTTCAATGGTCAATATTGAGATTTGCAGTTTCATCACCTTAAGGCTAAGTAGGTAAAGCGTAGGTATCTGGCCTGTTGTCATGGTGGGGGCGCGTCGGAGTTCCTTTGCGGTGACGATAGCAATACAAGAAATAAACAAAACATATCACAACCTTGACTTCGCGGGTTCTCGATAGAATATTTGTATAAACATAATTTTATAATGTGTGGCCGGAAAAATTATTAAAATAAATCAACTACTACAACAACTGACAACTTACTAAACTCGCCCACCATATTGTTCACCTCAGATTTCTAATAGGTCTTTATCCATGAAACTGCCGTTTTGGCGTACTGGCCATTTCAAATGAAAATATTTTTTTTTGACTGATAATTCTAATTTCAAATTAATTTTATATGACAAACATGGAATTCTTTTTCTAAAATCGTCATTTGTTTAATAGTTAGTGTTTTGTTTTCAACGCATTCGAACATTTTTCGTCATCATGGATAAGTTAAAAATTCGAGTAATTATGGAGTATGAGTACCGTCGTGGCAGCAAAGCGGCAAAAGCGGCACGCAACATCAACGACGTTTACGGAGCGAACACTACAAACGAACGCACCACCCGTTATTGGTTTACCCGCTTCCGTTATGGAAATTTTGACCTGAAAAATGAACCCCGTGGTCGTCCGAAAACTTTGGTCGACAATGACGAATTAAAGGCAATTGTGGAAGCTGATGAAACTGATTCCACGGCTGAATTAGCAGCAGCTTTCGACGTTAGCATCAAAACAATATTGGTCCATTTGCGTCAAATTGGCAAGGTAAAAAAGCTTGACAAATGGGTACCCCACGAACTCAATGACTGCCAGCGCGAAGTACGCGTGGAGACGTGCCTTGCACTGCTCAGCAGGCATACAAATGAAGGAATTCTGAACCGCATTGTTACTTGTGACGAGAAATGGATCCTGTTTGACAATCGTAAGCGCTCAGCAAGTTGGTTGGACCGACCCTGGTTCAGCACCCAAACAATGCCCTAAACGAAAACTTACCCCTAGAAAAGTGAAATTCATCACAGCTTCTTGCCAAACGGGACAAGCATTACTGCAGATGTGTACTGTGAAGAACTGAACACAATGATGGAGAAGCTCGCACGTCTCCAACCAGCTTTGGTCAATCGTTCGGCTCCACTGCTCCTGCACGACAACGCGCGACCTCATACTGCACAGCAGACGGTCTCCAAGCTACAAGAGTTGGGGTTGGAAGTTCTCCGTCATCCGCCGTACTCACCAGACCTTGTGCCTACAGACTTCTACTTTTTCCAGAATTTGGATAACTTCTTAGCGGGAAAAAAATTCAATACCCAGTACAAAATGCCTTTGAAGAATTTGTTGCCTCCCGTCCAGCTGATTTCTTCAAGAAAGGCATCAATAAGCTACCAATGCGTTGGCAAAGATGCATTGATTGCATGGGTGATTATTTTGATTAATAGAAATAAAAATATATACAAAAATTACGCTTCATTTATTTCGTGAAAAACGGCAATTTCATAGGTAAAGACCTAATATCTAGATCATTATATCAAACAGCGCCAAGCTGCAACTATGCATCACATCTAATATCTACCTCTTTACATAACATATCGATTTCTCGCCACAAAGAGAAATTATTAGCGCGTGAGTAAATATTATTTCAGTAACGTCGAAGAGTTACATAGTACACCCATCAATTATTGTTACATATACTCCGCCATGAATAGGAAGATAATTTGCTATCTTGAGTCTCAATAGCTTCAAATAAGACGATGACTCCGACACGATACTTAGATGACAATGTAAGAGATATGGCACTTGGCGACCTATAACTGTACTTAATGACTTATTTAATCTTTGCTGGGGTTCGACCAACGTATTTGTGTTTCTTACAAATGATTATTTGATTCAACAACTGGGCTAATGTAATAATTTTTTATTACGTTACGGTTTTGGTATTATCTATATTTTAACCCAATTAAACGTGTGTACACGGCGAATGAGGAAGCGTAACAAAAAATTGAACATGAACATGCGATATTCTTCTTTCTAGGTGCTAGAACTTCTCGGTAACAAGGGCCACATAATTTGTAGTAGTTATTTGACATGTGCATTTGTATAATTAGTCGGCAATCGCAACAAACCTATTCAGATATAAGAAAATAATAATAAGTTAAGTGGAACACAAATATTCATACGTCAATTTATATTATGCAAGGTGCGAAATAAATCCATAACCCGGTCAGATCTTTCGTACTTAAGAAAATAATAATTATAAGATCAACCATAGCCCGGGGAGCATCTCTAAATATCAGACGAGCCGATGCTAATGGCGATATGGATGGTATTGCAACGTTATTAAATAATTACAAAGTATACTTCAATCTTACAAAACAGGTCTTTGTGTGATTTATCGATTTCTCAATTTGAAACCACATTTCAATTTTGCGTATCGATGAGTTATCATAGAGAATAAATGTCTAAAAAATGACATGGGTCATATACACCTGCATACATGCGTATTATAACCACGAGTTCCTCATATCACACTGTCAGAATTGTAGGAAAGCAGTCAGTATGCAAAAACCGCATAGTTAGAGAATAGCTAAAGCGAAATCTTTAACGTTGCCCACAGCCATTTAGCACTAAGCTTTTATTATGGAACATAAAACACAATGCTTCGTGGTAACATACGCTTGCTTAGAAAATGAATGGTTCCGCATATAAAAGAAGAAACATACTTCATACTCTGGGACTTACGTTTTGTTTATGTTTAGAAACGACAAATGTAATTGTCGCACCTATTAACGCGTTGGTATATAATTTGTTAAATTTTTTACCGCAAGGTGTAATTATAATTATTGATTTTAATATATTGAAGAAACGCACAAAAACATGGTCTCGTAGATATTTCATGGTGATGCGTTACGGGAGTTTCATATTAAAAAGGAAACCTTAGTCACTCTTAAGAAATATACTTGTAGGAAACTGAATGTCACAACTTTTGCGGTAAACATAAGTTCCGTAATGCATATCATGAAATTAAATTTTACGACATGGGACCTCTTGCTCTTGTGATTTTGTTGAAATACCTAACATAATAATACGTGTTTCTTAGAACATAACCTTTTTGATATAAATACAAACTAGGAAAGCTCCTGTGGATTTAAGGGTAACGCTAGAGTCTGTTGTTTTAAAATGACTAGTATAACATGCATAGTGAGAAAAAATTTGTGATATTTTTTTTTACACTGCATGCATATAATTTCTCATGAACGTTATTTATGATTTATTTATTTCTGAACAATATCTTTTAATAGGTCAACTTTAGATTAATCCATTGAAGAAAGTTTACGGAAATGCCAGTTCCAACAAAACTTAAAACTAAAATATTTATATAAAATTTATTGAATACTTAAATTTCACTAAACACTATTCTCAACTTGTTAGAGTAAGGTAAGCTAGGTCAAAATGGTGAAGTAAAAACCAGTCAATGGAAATTGTTAACAACAAATCTCATAACAATTTATTCAAAATATCTTTCAACCTTTTCCCTATGGAAAGTAAAGCATTGGATATAATTAGATGCACGTACAGATGGCGCCGCGGTGCTTTTGATGTTCGTATTTGGAATAAGTTCACGTTGATGCAATCGTGTATGCGCTGACGCAGTCTCGTGACTTGCGATGCAACTTGGATCGGGGTGCGAGCCCTTCAAATCGTGGGAAAGATATTTTCACATTCTACTCGTGCAAGTAACACGGGGAAAAGGTATATATGTATGTTTACATATATTTATGTATATTCTGGGTTCCTCGTCAGTTCGCTTTATGGTCATCCGCAGCACAAGCTCTGTTTACTTTGGAGCCATACACTTGGTGTGTTTGTCTGGGGATTTATTTATTTATCACTACATAGTATAAAACAAAGTCGCTTCCCGCTGTCTGTCTGTCCCTACGTATGCTTAGATCTTTAAAACTAAACAACGGATTTTATGCGGATTTAATCGATAGAGTGATTCAAGAGGAAGGTTTATATGTGTAATACATGCAATATATAGTAGAGAAACACTGATGATTTTAGAGGTTTCTAATGTGATGTCGTAAATAAACATTTTTTTATGCTTACCCTGCAAACGCTGGCAAAACCCTACGAGATCCATGAAAATAATGTGCTATAGTATTGCACACCTTAAAAAGGTCTACAAAAAAGTCCGCGATGGTATATGTCTATCTCTTAGGGATAACCCACAATTACCATTTTTTATCATTTACTTTTAAGGAGAAATAATGGCTTATTTACGAAGTGATTTTAAGCAATACAGCATTAATCCTTATCCAAATCAGTACATTAAATACATTGTGCATGTAATATATATCAATATGGCCCTTACGGCGTGTAATTTAAATGAATATTTTCGAAGATGTTACAGGTTTAAAATGCAGGAACACAGACCCGTGCGAAACCGGGGCGGTTGTTGTTTTGTGGCATCCGCGCCCGCATGGAGATCATTAGCCGTGTGTGTTTATTTACCAATATTGAATGTAATTATTAGGTGTATTGAATAATTGATGCATTGCCGACAGTAGACTTCAGTTGAAATTGCTTTTGTTCCAGTAATTCACTGGCTGTTTCTCTTTCTCTGGAACTTAACCACGAAAATGTGATTATTATGGCCGTCGAAATAGGAAGGACCATAGACAAGACCTTAACATAAGAGGTAATACTACCACGACGCCAGTTTGCCGATATTTCACAAAATACTTGGAGAGATATTTGGTCTTCAATTGTATGTGCTTTTATATTCGGGATATTCTGCGCAGATTCATCCGCGTTGCTGCTAACACTGTAGATATTTTTAATAGACTTGTATAATAATAGACTTCAAAGTGACCCACTTGGGGATTATGTGGCTTCTTATGGTATGTGAATAAATCAATTAAATCGGTTACATTTTCAGAGTTTATTAATTGCAATAAATTAAGAAAGAATTTTTCTCTTTAAATATATATCTTTAAATATATTTAAAATATAAACGTGAGACCTTTTGCGTTTATTTTACTATCTGTAATAATCATTTAAAATATTCCAAGTGCGTTAACTATTTATTAGCAAAATATTTATTTTACCGTATATGTATTATATGCCGTATTATATGCGCTGAGAAACGAAGAATGAATAATTCACAGAAAAAAAATAAACATTCATAGAAATGCCACTTTCTTACAATTAAATATGTGCATATCCAAGCCTTGTTGTTCTGTTGTTGGCTCGCAGTTTGAACTTTCTTACATAACACATAATTATGCCATATCCTCGTATGCGAAGACCGAGATTCTAGGTTTTATACATAATATTAAGTAACGAGCATAACTTTATGGATATTAATGAGATTTTAATTAATCTTGCGATAACGGCTAATTTTGTATATTCTTTTATGAGTATCATTTAAATACGGCCCGAGGTTTCAATATAAATATAGTGTTGTTGGTTATGAATGGACAAAATGTTTTGATTTTCAAGTGAATACTCACAAAATCGTCTAATTTGTTTGCTATATCTAAATAGTTTAGACTGTTATTAGCGTAAGAGGCAATGGCTTGATGCACTCGTTCAGCAACTTGGGTACCAAAAATACAGCTGCTGCTAACAAAGATTTATCAATTCTAATGTTATAAAGAGCAATTTGTAATCGATATTTCAAAAAGTTGTAAAGGCATTTCAGTTTTTCATTTTACTGTTCTTTATTTTGGGGTAACAACTTTCGTATGTTTTAATATGCGTCATATTTGCGTAAGTTTCAATGATTACATAATAAGTTGACATATTAAAACCCTGTAGACAAAGTTGATAGATCTCTTTGCAATAAAAATGCACTCCTAATAAGGCCCACTTGCGCAACTCCAATTAGCTAGCACTAGACTAAATATTGCTTTATGTCTCTATCAGTTTAATAAAAATAGAAAGTGTCGGAGCGACGTTTAACTAACTAACTGGCTAGCTCAGATCTGCGCAAATGTTAAAGAATTAAATCACAGACATCAAATGTTGAACTCTCATAATGTAATAAATGTACACCGTAAACTAACTTGAACTGGACAAATATGCAAATCCGTTTTAAAAGTTTTCCATACGAGTCGATAAAGCTTACTCACGTCACATCAACACATACGGACCGTGAGACAGCTTTCGACAATTGTCGGTCGTCGATTATCGAAATAACACAGTTTGTCGACGTTCAAAATAACGATGTTTACGTTTTGATTAGTTGATTCTGACATTCGTCAGATATTAATTTGAATACATGTAATATATTAATATTTTAAAATGTATTGACTATTTTTTTAAGTTAATTATGACGGAAACGACAAATGTTACATGAGAAGAAAGTCAGAGGTTCTAATATTATCAGAAATTAACAATATCGAATCATTGTAGTATTGTCATTAACAAATAATAGGAATTGTCTTATCCAGCGCAGTTATGTTAGCCATTTTGTCATAATATGTCCAATGTAATTTAGCTTTTGCTTTTTATCTGTAAATATTTTACAATACTTATTGTTTTGTTTTCCTTAACATTCCTCTTAATAAATGTGTTCATCATTAATTACAGAATAGTTAATGTTGATGACATGGTGTTTATGGAAATGATTTCCTAATTAGCGTGACTGTACATTTTATGATAGAAATTAAACTTTTACTTAGATATTTACCAGTTAAAGATCAAAGGTTGAAATGAATAACAAAAAATATTGAAAAGGTAAATCTGCCCTCGTTCAGTTACTTTTATATTCTAAGTAACGCCTAATTTATAAATATTATCATTTTCGCTGTAGATTATAGGTACACCACAAGAGTAGTTTGTTTAGTTGAGTATCAAAGAACTTTTATAACGTAACTTAAATTAAAAATACATTAGTGAAATAAACAATGAAATCATTGTAAGTAATTATAGTTTTGTAGGCACCAGTAGCGCTGCTATGAAGTAAGCACTTGACAGTGATCGTGGCGTTGTCACGATATCCCCACAATGTTATAATTACTCTGTTCTTAGGTAAAATAAAAACCAATTAGGTATTAATGTGATGCTTTTTTATTATTTAATTGCCGAATACAACTACCGAATTTCTATACGACATTCCTCTAAGTTATGGATCTCTGTGAGAACCCCGTTTAGAAAACATTTCTGCTCGTTTATATATATAAAATTTGGCTTTAAATTATTTAGTTTCTAAAAGTAGGCCCTCAGAATGTTAGGCCTATACGAATACCTATTTAAAATTCTTACTTTTACGGAATTCCATATTGCAGGTTAATTGTGAAAACAAATTTCATGTCAAAAGTTTATTTTAACATTAATTTATGCAGTATAAACCTTCTTAGATTTTAAAGCCGTTAGATGGCGAGTTTTAGAGAGACTTTAAGATGGCGTTTCTCAAAGTAACGATGACGAGGCAAAGACTAGAACTGCTTGCCCAACTTTAATGGAAAATGAAAGATTACCAGGCGCCAATGTAATAACAAGCTGGCGTAAATGCATATTACTATTGCTATTGCCAGAGAAAGTTCACGTAATAACTGCTTGTGTGCAAATTTGATCAAATCCAATTTTGTAAGGCGCATATCTATGCTATTTTATTGAGATTATTCTACGGCATACAAAGTTTATGTGGACATTACTTTCTCTAATTCTCAATGAATAAAACCTGAAAGTGACAAAAGCTGTAAATATAATAGCAAAAGTTCTTTGTTCGTTATTCAAGTTGGACCAAGGTACGGACTTTTACCAAAAAGCTTTATAAGCCGCCTTATATACTCCTAATGACCAACCATAACGAACGTGATGGTTTGAAGAATTTCGAATGTAATTTGGCTGGTTTACCTATTTGTAAAAACAATTTTAAGAAAAAAGGTTAATCTTTTGGTCTCATCCATAATCAGTGGGTGGTTTTCCATCCAAAGTTGTACAGAGCTGCAATGTCTTCATCCCATCGTATATGACAAACAAATCACTGGAGATACAATTAATCTTATGACGCAGTTTTTAAGTTGGATTCCTAAGCTTTAGCTAAAAGCTAATTCAGTTGGTTCGAAACGGAAAATTAAATAACGGTGTCGATAGAATAAAACAAGTCGATAGAAGATTTAATAAATCCTTTGCTATCTTAAGAAACATCGAAGATTCAGATCTTAATCGATCAAGACATGACATTTACAATTATTTTCTTTACGTTTAATATCACCGTGAGAGAATTCTTGTTTTACTATAAATTACGTTGCGGAACTAGGTTTGTCGGTACCTTGAATAATTGTTACATGGTAAATCAACTTTTTATCTTAATGTTCATTATAAAATTATAATACAGTGCGATTCAAAAGGTGACATGATGCTTTGCGCAGAAGCTATTTAAAAGACTTTCGGCAAAAACAAATCTCGTTGCATTCCTGTTTACAGGAACTAATTTTTAGAAACCTGGTAGTACAATATTTTGGTGATACACATTTCCTCTACAAGTTACGGATTTATTATATTTAAGTAATTTTGATCGCAAAACTAAACTTAACTTATTTTTTAATAATACAGCGTTGCGTTTGTCAGTATATTAATAACTCTATTTTTCAGTACATAGACTGAAAGACAGAGTTCCGAGTTTTATTTATTATTTATTTATTTAATTATTATTTATAAAGGTTCTGGTCAAAAATGTTAATATTACTTGAGGTGTACTAACACTACGATTAATCATACAAAGCTGAATATGAGGGCACGCTACACGCTGAGGGCGTACCGCTACATAATTAAATTATACGAATAAATATATAAGCATTGCTTACATAAAAAGAACACGCTTAAGACGCACAGTCTGCTATTACGCCTAAATTGAAATTTGACCTTTTTGTAATGAGTAATTTTGAGTGATTCCAACGCGGCGGATTCAATTAAATTGGATCGTGTCTTTGGCGATCCATTCAATTTATAGTAATGACAGAGTGAAACCATGAGGTGAGTCGGGTGTTGGCTTCTGACCTGCGTTACGTATCATGGAAGATATAATTCAATTACATGTAGAACAGATATAAGCTTTAGTTTTTGGATATTATCTTAGGTAAAAAAATGAGCTAATTAAGGTTATATTTTAAAATTACAAAGCTGCGATGGTGATGGCAATGTGGTAGTAGTAACTATATAAAGTGAAAAACTGTTTTAAACAACAATTAGCGGTACAACAAATAAAAGTCTTTTCTAATCCACATCCAAATCGGGACTCCTTTTTTGAAATTTTAATTGCTGTAGTGAAAATCTTTGACAATAGTAAGGCCTCAGGTAAAATAATTTAATTTACAATACAGGTTATTAAATTAAAAATTAATTCAAAAAGTTTTTTCAACTTTGTTTATACTTAAATTATTATTATGTATTCAAAGATAAATAATAATAGTGTAGAAAAGATAAATAATAATAATAGAGTGAAGATGTAAATATAACATATGGTATAAAACATATGGAAGTGTCCTCGGGCCTACTTTATTTCTGATGTACATAAATGGTTTATGTAACCTTCATATCAGCAATGCTAAAATATTTTCGTACGCCGATGACACTGCTGTTGTCTTCTCTGGTGACTCTTGGGAGGCTTTTAGGAGAAGTACTGAAATAGGAATGGCTCAAATTTCTAGTTGGATGCAACAAAATTTATTGTCTTTAAATACATCTAAAACTAACTATATATGTTTTAGCATTCACAATAATAATCAGCCCAATAAAAGCTTCACAATAAAAGTTCACAATTGTAATGACCAATATTAACTGTAATTGCCCAGACATTCATAAAGCCACACAGTATAAGTACCTAGGAGTTATAATATAGGTCAGAGGCTTTCCTGGTACCCTCATCTGGAAAAACTAGCGGGAACTATGAGGAAATTGACATGGATATTTCGTACACAAAGAAATGCATTTCCAAGAACTTCGCCAAACACCCTCTTGAATAGAATAAACACCGCTTTGGCTCAATCTATTCTTGTGTATTGTATTCCTGTGTGGGGTGGTGTGGCGAAAACGAAGTTTATAGAGATGGAACGCTCGCAACGTGCCTTGATAAAAACCATGTATTTTAAACCCTATAGATATTCTACCGATCAACTATATATTGATTCTGCGTTGCTCTCAGTAAGAAAACTATTTTTAATACAAACTTTACTAAAGAAACATAAAAGATTACCACATAGCACAAGTCACAAGAACGAAAGTAGAAGAAAAGTTAATATATTTAAAGTTCGCCCGACAAAAACAAAATTTGCTTCAGCACAATACAGTTTCCTTTTAGCACGAATCTACAATCGAGTTAATAAAGGCCTAGATATTTGCTGTCTGCAATATAATGATTGTAAAACATAGTACTTGCGTGGTTGGGATCCCTGAATAATTACACTACAGAGTTATTTATTCAGGAACTAAAATAATGTTACCTTTTTGCAATTCGTTGTAATCAAACCATATGAAATTGCCTATATATTATAATATTATTAATATCAAAGTAAACAAATAAATTTACTTATTTAACAAACATGACATTTGCTCTCTGCTTTTACCTCATACTGTTTTCATCTTTTGACTTGGACCACACGTGGGTATTTTGGCTCTTGTATTTGAAAATATGTATGAGTATAATGGTAAAGTGAGTGATTATAGGCATTTATTAAAATACCCACCTAAACTTCTTTTGTAATTTTTTTAATGTGCTTCTTGAGTTTTGTCAAAATGTAGTATGGGTATTAATAACTTTGCGGATTTATCTGTATTTCATCTTGCGTTTCTCTATGTACTGTGTAATTTGGAATTGAATTGTTATTATTACTATTATAATTTTTTTTTATGTGTGTTGGGTTTAAAGATTAGGTTTGTAAACATATAAATAAAATTAATCACACACTCACTTTAGTACTGTGTAAGTTAGATAGAAGTTCAAGATGGGTGCATAGTTTTATAATCATTATTATATATATTTTTAAATGTTAGTTAATAAGTTAAACATTCTAACGGAAGAGCGGAGTCTCCTGGCACAGGCCTTCTTTCTTGGCTTTAAAGGTGACTCCAGCCACAGTTGATGTAATTTAAACTTTTTGATGAATTAATTTTATTATTATTATTATTATTATAAATCCCCAGACAAGCACACCAACTGTATGGCCCCAAAGTAAGCAGAGCTTGTGTTATGGATGACCATACACCCCCCCGATGGTTGCCCGCCTTGTCGTGTCGCCTTAGTAGCCGTGGACTGGTCACCCACGGTGAACTAAGAGGCAACCAGGGCCTGTTTTGGCCGCCGTCTGGCCCGAGGAGGGCGCTCCCGCGCGCGCTTGAAATTGGGACCGCAGAAGAAGAGGAGTGCCGGTATTACGGTGCGCCACTCTCCCTACCCCCTGCGAGCTGGCGGGGCCGTTCCATCGAAACGGCATTGGTGGGGCCGCAGAGGAAGAGGCATGTCGGTATTGCGGTGCGCCGCTTGCCCTATCCTCTGCGGCCGATGTGTGGTCGGTGGCAGAACCACAGACCTGATCTGCCACCGGGTACCAGTTATCTGGTATCCATGGCCTCCTAGTAGCAAACTCGGGGGGAGTCTGCTACAGTACTGGTGGAGGCCGAGGAGGGAGGCGCACCTTACCATCTGGTGCGCCCATCGTGGAGGGCCTTCGGGCTTTCGCGATGGAGCCGCTTGTGGGCGGCTGCCGCCGGCGGGGTCGCGGATGTGTGTGAAAGCGTTCCCGTAACCCCGTCACAAGGCAGCGAGGCGGAAGATGGGTGGGTTTTTAGTGGGTATACCGTGGGTCTCATTAGGCCTATACAGGAGTCCAACATAACCACTCGGGGGCCCCCTGCGCCCGAGTGGTATGCGTAATGCATTTTCCCCCCCGAAAAAAAAATGGATGACCATACAGCAAACTGCTTTTAAAAATTGTTATGCAAGAAGATCTAGCTGTTACATGGGACCTTATCTTTACGAATAAGTGTACAAAATAAATCATGACATCATAAATGAATCTAGAGTAAAATGTAGAAAAATTGTTCAAGAATGGCTGCGAGATAATAATTACAATGAGACTGAGAACCTACTTAAAATGAATATTTAAATCAGACAGACAGACGCACTTATTTTCCAATTTATAATATAAACTTTATAACTTACGGTAGGGAACACCGTACAACACACGAGAACACACAAACCATCATAATCTCTCTCACACTCATACATTTATACCCAATTATATACACACATATAAACACATACATACACACACAGCTAAATACGCTACGCACTCAATGTTACAAACAGGAAAATGAACCTTGATGGGAAGACACTGGTCTCCACAACACAGGGAACCCAAGTGTGGAGTCCAGCGTACTACTGAATTAATGCCACCTGTAAATATTGTAATCATTGTTATTGTGTACTGAAATAAATATTTTATTTCATTTCATTTCAATTGGGAGGGAACCAAGAATAAACATACATATATAAATACGGACAACCATGACCCGAAAACAAACATCTATGTTAATCGCACAAATTAATGGCCCTGTCAGGACTCGAACCTAGGACCTCCGGCGTATGACCACTAACTAGGCGTATGGCTACTAACCACTACGCCACTCGGTCGTCATAATATATGTATTAAACGTTTTGATATATACTAGATAATAAGATGTTATTGTGTCATTTTCTCACCGAATTAACATTCATTAGGCACATTATTCTATGCAATGTAGCTATTGTTATATTTTAAGCATTGGCTCTTGATCTAATTGCCCCGTTTTTGTAACAAGAGCAATCTATTTCGTATTTTTTTTTTTGGGGTATATTAAAAGTAATTTCCCAAAATCATATCAAACTATCCTTCCATCCTTCTGTAAATTATGAATGAAGAACTGTGGCAATATTCGGATTCAAAGCATTATTGTCTAGCAGAAAGAAATATTCCTTGTCAAGTGTAATTGTTCATTACAATAATAAAGGTACATACCATTTATTGTTAAAAGGTTAAGTTTATAAAATAGTCAATTGTACTATCAAGGTCTGTCTATAGAATGAAATTGTATCGTGTGATATCGTAACATGCCATTATTGTAATGTTTTATTCGCTTAATATAGCATTGATCTCGAACAAAATATGTTACAAAATATCAAAAGTTTAGGGCATTTGAGAACTATCTATAAAAAACTTTAAATGGAACTTTGTGTATAATGAAAAGCTTTTTAAAGTATCGTATAATCTATTTATAGAAAAATTGTCTCTGACACTATACAAGAAGTAGTCCTAAAGTAGACTGTATTTGACTCATTGTACGTATTGACTTTATTTGAGACTAATCATCCATACAAACATTATCTGTACTGAACGCAAATCACTGTTAACCTAGAGTGGTTACATATTTATTTGGTCAGTCTTACAAAACCGGTTACATTCCTGTTACAACCTGTTACATATTTACTTATTTCATTTAATGAGTCTATAGCTATCAAATCAAAACAAATAAAAAAAATATACAGGTTTGTGCTGTTAATGATTATCATAATAAAAATACAGCCAAAAATAACAAAACCGTAAAATGGAATTACGAACTCACCCTTCTGCCACCCACGGTCAAGCTATCAACAAACTTGTGAGCCAGTTTACTCTGGAACAGAAACAATCACAAGCAACGCTCGTATGTCGTGATCCATGACTTGGTGTGTTTCTCGAACTTTACCGAGTACATTATCGGAAACAACACACTTATTCAAACCAACTTCCGACCGATGTTTGAGAAAGTATTACGATGCTTCATAGAGTCATGTACTACAACGATTATTTACAAAAAACGCATCAAAACTTAACAAAAATCATATTTAATGACATATTACAAATTGAACAAATGGAAAACAGAAAAGGAATGATAAACTAAAAGTAATCTAAAGATTAACTAAATACCTACTCTACATGTAATATCATTCACCTCGGGCAAAGTGGCAAAAGGAGTGGTAGAATTACCTAGATTCAAAGTGTAGCCGTAGGGTAAAAGTTTTACTTATATTATTTATTTAAATATTCAATTTACAATAATTTGTTTACATATATTTACATAAACATATGTACTAAAAATACCTGAATCTCTTGGAGAAATAGCTTTTTAGTAACAAGGCCGCCTTAATAGCCGCACACGTACCTAAATGTTTTTTAAATTGGTAAACGTTTTTTAAAATTTTGTTTGTGATGCAAATGAATATTTGTAAATATGAGACATTTTAAAGCGCATAAAAAAGGATGGCAAGTACATATTTTGTACTCACGATCTCAAATCTGCCATGTAAAAGAAAAAGGTTAAAGAAATCAAAGAGACAAAAATTAAATTGTTGAAGGATCTTCCAATTAACTGTGTATGAATCTGTGATGTATCAGGGGAAGATAAAGAGATTATTTATTACACACGGCAAAAAAAAAATTGAAACAGATATTGTAAAGGGTATTTCCAGGAAATTATCAGGATGTGCGACAATTTATTGGCTCAACTTATCCCTCCCTCAAATCCTTAGTTAGGCTAATACCAGAAGTACCCCGCGTACTAAATTATACTTTGAATACCCATACTAAACGGTACCAAATAATGTAAATAATATAACCACAAGATCTTGCATGTAAATGTATACTTTTCATACAGTAAAAAGCCACTTAACGCCTACGGCTTTTTATCCTACACCATAATCACACACTCTAAGAAAGACATATCAGCTGTTGATAGACACTAGCCTTGGGTCATATATGTTGCTTTCTATTAAGATTTGTAACTTTGTGGACGTCATTGCTCTAGGTTCTCAAACTTATGGCTCCACGTACCCTTGTTAAGTTTTAATATGACAGCGAACCCCTAAACCTTATCCCTAAAGATAAACTTAGCTGTTGAAAAAAATAAAGTATTTTATTTCAATAAAAGGTAACAAGTACAGTACCAAAAATTTTTTAATTTATGCGATGGGTGGGCTAGTTTTTTTGCGCTTATCGAATCGATTTCAGGAGTCATTTTAACCTTATGTCGTCTACCATTACGTAAATCATTTCGCGAAACGTCAATTGGAGAACCCCTAGGGGTTTGCACACCCCAGTTTGAGAAACCCTGCTCTAGGTTTTGAAATGTATGTTCTTTCGTCCAACGTTAGAGACTCTACTTAGTATTTAACCACGTGCTCGATCAGCCTTTTGTTTTTTCTTTGTTGGAGATCGACACAAATAAAAAGTTAATACTTATTTGTTATAATAGAGGGAAATAACAATGTATTTGTATTACACTTTGCCATCGCGAAACTGGACTCTATCTGCAAATTGAAGATTTATAATCGGGTCAATTCTGTTGCTATATTAAGAATTTTGAGCAACTAATTCTATGGTAGGAGTAAAAAATGGTCTCAGATATATTTCAAGCAAATAACATCATGTGTCATAGAAGATATCATTCCAGTCGCTAGTTCTGGAAATTAATAATTCGTAAATTATTCTACAGTTTCTTAAACATCTATACCATAATACTTTTTAACATTATGACTAAATTAGTTATTGGATTTATATTTAATTAATTTGCGAATATATTGGAGCAAGTGCACAAAATAAACCAGTCTCTAAACATTTACAGTTTTAATCATCCACAAACCAAGTTATATTTTTCATGCTTAATTAAAGGTTGTTAGTTACCCACTGCATCTTATAATTTATGAAGTTCACTGTTTTTACATTCTAAGTTTATAAGTGTAAGCATACTCACTTTATTTGTTTACATTTTGCAATAGACTATTTGACCAACGGTATTGCTTTCAAAATATTTATTATATTTCCCCGCGACTGCCTTACCACAGTGTGCGCCGAAATGTCAATATTTCATATTTGAAAACATGAAAGGAGACTGTTTATAGTGAAATTTTTTATTATAGTTCCAATTGCCATTTAATCAATAAGGTAAATTCACTGTTGTAAATTTACGACAAAATATTTTAGGTATCTTCCGACTTAGTCCGATTGAAAAATGTAACGATTTACTAGGTTTCTCCTACAGCTTTGCTCGCGTATCTATCGCGTTTTCTTCTGGTACTCTATGATCTTTTCTGTATTATTGACAACGTGAATGCAACATTTTATGACGATCGACAGCTTTGTTCAGACGTGAAAGCGTAACCCATAACCCACAAACAAATTCACTTATCAGTTATGCACAAATGATGACGCACAATTGTTCACCCGTAAAGCAGGTTGTATGTGTTTTGTTCAGGTCAATTTATTTTTTATCAGTGTGCACAAACATTTTTAATTACCTTTTTAATTATTAGTATACCAGAATTATACATATACCAGATGACCTCTTTTACGCCAATTCAACTTTTCTTAATCCTACGGGTCATCTACCATTTTGTACCAAGAGTCCAATTTTTTTTATTATCTCTATATAGTCTATTTAACATAGGTACTCAAAATTGTGACCTGAGCATATAATGCCCTTTTCTCAAACGGTAAAAATATACACCCGGAATACACTAGTGGAAAAAATTAAAGCGTAAAAAATCCTAACTTTTAGTGATATCTCAAATGGCTGTATCTTTGTTAAAAATGGTCGTATCGTTGTCATAAAAAAGTAATCTAAAACTGAAGTCGCATCAAGTCTCGCGCAATCCTGAATCCTTAATCCTTACGCGAAGAAAAACAATTTAACATTTTTTTGGTTCTAATTTCTGTAATCTCTAACTTAACCGCTGAATGGACCGAATAAGCTATCATACGACCACTTCTCGCTCTCTTATCTTCAAAATCTTAAATTTAGAGACTTCAGCATTAAATTACTTTCTAAGTATATGACTACGATACGACCGCTTTTAACAAAGCCATTTGAATTATCGCAAAAAGAACATATGATTCCTTGAATTTTTCACCTCTTTTATAAATAAAATAATGCAGTGACACTAAAATATACAAGCCGGCCATTTCTTATTACCTGCTATTAGCCATGAGCGAAAACTAAAAGGCTGTATTTTATCAAAGGCTGGGATCGCCTCGAGGGATCAAAGTTGAGTGGTGTAGGAAGACGACCGGGTACTTTCGTAACGAGTTAAAGGTCCGAGCTCTCCGCTAAGGTTCGCGTCACCTGTTGGGTTCTTGTGCGCAGGTAAGTATTGCTACGCCTCGCCTGAACGAATCCAGGAGCATACTCTGATCTATGATCGAATGAGCTTTTTCGAAGTTTGAATCTGTTTCGTTAGTTTTAAAAAATAAAGAAAAGAGACAGAAAATCGTTGTTTGTTACTTTTCTACATATTACAATTCTTGTTTAAGCCACGGTATAAAAAATATATGTATGATCGAAAAGGAACATAAGTGTTTGCTGTAATAGCAACACATCGCGCTAATTTTCATTTGTCGCCCCATACTAATTCAATTTAAACATACCAAACAATCTAACTTAACATTAAACCGTAAATAAAAACTGTAGAAACACGTGTGTATTGACACAATAAATAACAACAAAATTAAATTAGTGTAAAATATATCTAACCATAGAACCCTTTTACATATTTGTTTTTAACTATTTTATAAAATGATTGCTTGGTTGATCAGGAACTTCTTGGATGTGTAAAATGTTTGTATGACTGTTCAATCGATTCAGGTGGAACCTGCCTATTTCTAATTAGTATACTTAATATAAAAAGCCTTTATAGCATAATTTTATTTATCGTAAACTCTTTCGGAGTAGGCCTCTGGGGAACAGCGAAACTTGTTATTAAGATAAAAACTTGATTGAATAATTAGGGGTGAAACTGTATTCCGATCTTGGTAAGGAAAGTATACCACATGCAGAAAGTTTTCATGCACTAACAGATTTTTCTAAGCGAATTTAAGTTTCTGACTTAAATTTGTTAGTTTGTGCTTTATGTTTTCAAAATGCTTTTATAAAAAGACAAAAAAGCAATTTCAAACGACAAAAAGCAAAAACCATCAGTATCTGCTATACATTTCAAGACACAAACAAAATTTGCATTTAACGGATATAAATATTTACATCTTACAAGAATTACGCATCAATGACGTCACTTAGGTCTCACTTTTACTTTATAACATCTAAATATTACTCAGATGGTGTGCATTCTATCCACGTTCGGGTCCTTTGTTTGGATTCGCAGTGTCGGATCACATCACTACGTTACATCACTACTGAGGGAAAGTCGATTCTTAATTTATAGCATAATATACATTTTTCTCATGTTAGGAAATACTGCACTTATGTAAAGTGGTGTGTGCGTTTTAATGTTGCATTGATTGTCCTGATTGAATGCGTTCGTGGAATAAGATTAATTTTGCATTGAGAGGTTTCTGTAATTTATTGATTAATTTTGAAATATATGTGTTAATAATAACTTCGTTACTTTTAACCCTTAAAAAGGCACTTAACATTATATTGATATTTTTAGAAATACGTAAAAAATAAAACCAAGTAAAAGTAAAAAAATGTATCGTCAATTTGACTGAAAAGTTTTATTTCTATTTCAACAATTTTAAGTGATATGAACTAATAGGCATAGATATAACATAAACATTCGTGTTTTAAGTAAATTGTAATTCAATTTCAATTAAAGGTACTCCCTAATTTTCCTTTTCACATGCAAAACATGACACATAACACTAACAATGACAACTAATTGTCAACTGTTGTTTTGACAAGCAATATTGGCAGTAAACTCTTTGTGTGAAGCCAAAGTGCATTTGTTATGAAAACTGTAATCATTAAAACCCTGGTTGTTGGTGTTTCAGTGAAAGCACTTGTTTAGATGCAAGCGTAGCGGAGCGGGACAGGGGAAACTACTAATTTTGTAGCAATTTTAATGATGTCTGACATTTTATGTTTTAGAAATTTGCAAGCGCAAGTTGTAAAATACTATTAATTATTTTGTTTTAGATTTGAAAAATGATTATCTGTATGAAATTGGCTGGAACTTGCTATTTAAATCTAAACTTATATCTCTATTTTATAGGATGCGATATACACTATGAATTATTTTTAATTAATCCAACGTAGCGTACAACGTTAATGAAAAACACTTGAGTTTAAAATTAATTCATTATTTAAACGAATGTAAACACCTAGATATTTTAAAACCGGTCATTTATTTTCATAATATTTTTAATCACTAAGTCAATCAATATTATATAACTTTTACGAATCGATAAATAAAAAGTCCATAATTCAAGAAAAACAACCAATACCCAATAAAAAAAATCACGGTACTCACAGCCCGCATCGTGAAGGTCCAAGCACTAGAATCTTTACTACAGCAACTAACTATACTGCAGTATAGAGTATAGCAAGAACAGTCTGTGAACCACTGCGTCTGCGCAGCCACCTCGCGCACAAGCCTACACTGAACTGACAGTTCGTGGGAACATCGGTAGAACCACACCACGCGTTATTCATACTTAAACGATTGTTTAAAAACTTTATATTTTTTTTTTGTTTGAGCAGGAATTTTGAAAGAATGCTTTTTAAATATTTTGCTGTAGATACAATAGGTTCGATTTAAACATATAGAATCTGATACTGAAACTGAATAGTTAGTGGAATTGGATTTCTTTGTAAACTTTTTAGTGTATTGAAGCGTTGTTGGCACAGAGATCTATATTAGCGTTCTGGGTTGTAAAGGAGAGCTAGTGAATATTATATGTCTTCTTCCTATCCAGATGATTTGAAGGGGTTAAAAATCTGTTTAGAAGCAATTAGTTGGTAACCCGTAGGTGATGTGGGGCAGCAATTCAAGGGAGCAATTTCAGTTTTATTAGTAACTAGGGGTGTGCCTTTGTGGTTTCACACGTAACTCTTGATCCAATTTTTCATGGTTGAAGAATTAAACCGATTCCAGTTTTTTGCTAATTGTCTAAATCATCTTGTCATACCGTGTTCTCGTCGCTTTGGTGTGCGTGTACAATTAGTACATTTTTGTCACGTACACACAGTTGCTGTACGTGTCCAGCTCAACGCTCACATGATGCCACGCGCACAAATACTTGAACTAGTCTGTATCACTAGAGATTTCTGCTAGATATCACCGTTTCATCTGCGTATCTCCTGATCCCGTAAGAACTTTGAGATAATATAAAACCAATGTTCTGGACAGTACATGTTTTACCGTATGTTTTACCGTATTTCAAAATCGGTTAAGTAATTTCATAATTTACCGATTACATATAAACAAACAAACAACTCATCCTTCTTTATAGTATAGATTGTATAAAAAACTTACGCGAATAGTGATGAGTTATTCGTATATACATTATATTTTCAGCCAATTTAACACTTTACCCTCGTAATAAGATCAATACTGGCCCCGCTTGCTTAACGCTACATCAGTAGCTCTATAGCATAAGGATTCTTCGCTATCTCTTCTCTGTAAGAGAGTACTTGTCGACCAAGCGAACTACATGAACGGGAGAAATGTGGCGTCCTGTCATTCAATCGTTTTCTACTAAAGGTGCTCCCACACAGCAGTTATATAACGTTAGAGACTGTTGCAAATCATTTGTTGTCTAACTTTGTATAACAAATTATAACAAAAGTTACAAATTATTAATTATGTTAAACAACTTAATTTAACAAAATGTTTTACAACTGATTACAACATGATATAACAAAATATGCCTTTTGTTGTATAACATAATCAGAGCCTCAGAGGGACGTTAGCGGAAGGGCGCGGGGGGAAGGACAAACCCAAGCTGATTGTAACATAATATTATAAGATGTTATACAAAGAGTTCAACCAGTATGGGAGCGTTTATAACATAAAACATTTCTTGACATGTTGTAGCGTATGTTACACGCTGTTATAATATGTTATCGTGTTACACAATGTTGTATAACGTTATATTACTGCTGTATGGGAGCACCTTAATAAACAAAACTAGCTCTGCAAAAAAGATCGTGCTCAATGCTTTGGTAATTTAGTTAGGTATATTATCCATATCCGGTATATATATGTCATCACGTTTGACAGTCATCTAGTTGGCTTGGTCATACATCTCACGTGACACGTGACTGTAGGATGATGTCCTCATTTGCTGTCAAATTGCTTATTGCTTCACTATGTCTAAGGCATCATGTTAGACCTGCAGGTTGATACGGTAACTGTAGACCAGTACGTGTGCAGGACAAGTTCAGGTAAACAGAAAACGAGTATACTTAGTACCTTTAAAATGCATCAATTATCATAAAATATGATATCAATGTTAATTTATATCTGTACTATTTTCAAAACAAAAGCTTGTTTTTATATACTTTCTGTAAGTATTTAATTGTGTTTGGAGTGGTATGTCGCAATAATTCTTGTAATTTTGTCTGGTATCCACTTCATTTATGTTAACTAAGTCGGTGGAAAGTTTATGAATTAACATCACTTTTATATAATTCGATTTCAATTGCAATAAGTATGTGACTTATGCAACATAAGGTAATTAAGTAGAAAAAATGGGTTTGCAAAAAGTACTTCACATGTATAAAATTTATTTTAAAGCAGATTTTTAGATCAAATTAACTCAAAATCGATACATTTTATTTGTCATACCTAGGTAAAAAATTCACGTGATTAATGTCTTATTTGTCTTCCTCTTCATCGTGATAACGTAAATACACCTTAACTTCGGTATAACGGTATAGGTTTTACTCTTTTGTCAACATTGTAAAATACATGAAACAGGTTATTAGTTATACAGCTTGAATAATTAATATCCTTTAAATTTATTGTCTTGTGGTATATGTGCTAATTCAATATATAATATAGTATAAGTGTGCCTATGGAAATTATCAATAGTAGGTAGGTGTTGAATAATGATTTAAATATTATTTGATGTATTGTCGGATTGTATAAACTTCGCTTGGAGTTTCTGTAATTTCACTACCCGTTTCTTTCCTTAAAACCACGTCAATACGGTTGCTATGGCGGTTTAATAAAACAACTGTTATACTGCCTCAGGAGAGTTCATAACAAATAGAATTTAATTTAATTCTTATTTATTTTTTGTTCTGTTTGAGGAACCCACATAGTTTGTGGAATTTAATATCGTGAGCGTTAATTCTTGTTAAATGCACATTTACGTATCCCCTGTAACTAAACTACTAGAACACTGTAATATAAGATAATTTCACGGCACCAAACTACAAAGTATGCATAATAAGATATTTAACCCTAATTATATTGGAAACGTTCTGTGAAATCATACAAGTAGGTGCGCTTTAATAACAATGCAGCGCTTAAGGCGATGACTATAAGCCATAACCTATAGATTTTGAGTTTAAATTAAAATACAGAAAAATTAAAAAAAAAAACATTACCATTTCCTTTTCAACATTGTACACGTACCTTCTACTTTTACATTGAATTGTGGGTTGACAAATGAATTGACATTTTCAGACATTTATTATCTAATTTCCACTGTGACGTTTGAATGAAAGATATTATTCTTTAAGAAATTATTTATATCGTAAATGTTTCTTATTTGAGTTGTTTTTAAATGCCTATGTGATTTGTTGTCTTCTATCCCCGTAAATTGTTTTGAAATTAATCATTTACTTAGGCCTACGTATAATACCTGTCAATGTCATAATTATTCATTTATTCTATTGAACTGCACGTTAACACTGGTACATATTCCAAAAACTAATAATTTCAATATTATCTGTGACGTTTAACTGAAAAATATTATTCTTGGAATTGTAATTGTCACTGTCCCTATGTTGTGCTGCAATAAATGTATATGTGTTTTTTATTGTGTACCAAATCTATTCACGTGTCTTACTAATCCAAATGGTTGTATACTAATTCGACAAGCAAACGATTCATAACAATTGTTATTATTCTTATTCTCCACGGGGATCGATGATATTTTGGGGAGATCACACGATTTTAAAACAAATTTCTTATCTCGATTTCATTATTTTTGACTTTTTCTAACCACAAAAATCTTCTGAGCCTTTTCAAAAAGGGACAGAAATAAAGTTAGTCAAAAACGTGCTGCCAGAGCCTTAACCATGATGCGTTGGAGGGTATTCAAATGATCTGTTATTAAAGTTGTGTAAAACTATCTAATTTGTTACGTTTATTGTAATATCAGAGCCTTAGTGAAATAACGGGTTCAGCAATAATATAATTGATACTTAAATAAATCATGACTTTACTCAAGACTTACTATTTTTTAATATACAATTTTTACCACTTTATGTTATTTGAATATTCTTATGTTTTTGGGATATTTATTTAATTTTCCAGACAAAAACACTAACTGTACGCATGGCCCGAAAGTAAGTAGAAGAGCTTGTGTAATGGGTAGCCATTCAGCAAACAGATTAGGGCTACAACCTCTGACGCCTCTCGGTGGAAAGAGCACTTTCACGCTTCCACTATTTGGTTCGGAACTTGCGGCATGGATTTCACCCACGGCCTTACTTGTCAAACCTTAGATGAAAACCTTGAATTAAGCGGATGTTTGCCAGACATAATTAGGACAACCTTGCCCTCTCCTTTCGTTAAATGGCAGAGTAATATGTAAATACTTCTTTTTTCACAACGCCTTTGTCTCAGCATCCACAAGCAGCTAGTAGAATCGCTCATCCCGTAGACGAAAACGCATTTGGTGGGGTCTTTTCTGTACCAAATCGACAACATTTCGTGGCCTGTGATTATCTCCCGTCGTCTGGTAAGTAAGTATCGACAAACGTGGCTGGCACGAGTGAAAACCGCACCACCGCCTTGAGCTCTAGGTCTAGTTGGTCAATAGTATTCTCCTAGTAATTATATAATAGAGAAACAGATAGACATAGAAAATATATAATTATAAATATGTTAATTTATGCTGATGATATCGAAAAGACAATTATACAATTAAAAAGTAATTAATTACCACATGAGAAACTATGTCAATTACAGGATTTCCCCTGGTTCAAATTTTAGTAGACAATCTTAATTATGAGCTACGTTTTTAAACTAAACCTGTCGGCTCAGTTGTGATTGATAAAATGATTGACGATTCGATTAACTGAATCAACTAATTAATTCTGGTATTGGCATCACTTTAAATATCTTTCAGGATATTATAACGCTCCTATTACATCATTATGTTGGTCCTATAAAGGACTAATAAAAACTAAAGTAGGAAGAAGTAGTACACACTGATTTTTGGCCCAAAATAAAAGTTATTAAGAACTGGTGCTATGGATGATAAATGAACTAAGTACGTGACACACTCAGAAACCATTAAGAAAAAAATAAAAATGTTTGAATGTTTTGAAAAATTGAACGGTGAATGTGGAATTACATGTCACCGTTGTTTCAGGAATAGTAAGGAAACGATCTTAAGATTGTTTAGATTTGAGTATTACGGCGATGCATGTCAGATTGATTCTCCTTATATTGTGTTCATGGGCTTCGATGCAGTAAATTTGCCGATCGCTGTGAATAATTTTCGAGTTTCCCTTTTTGTCGAAGGGCATTTCAATACAATGCTCACCAATACAAATTAAATCATTAGAAATGAATGAATATAGAAATTTCAGTGTCATCTTTACATAGATATTATGTTTGATTAATTTTGTCATTACCTTTCATGTCATGAAGTAAATTTTTACACATTTCTCAGGGAAAAAATTGAAAATTTTTCTGGTAAATAACATACATTTTGGTACCACAAATTGACTTTTAAGACCATTTTGTGGAGGGAAGAAGATTTTCTCCTGTGCCCTCGGCGTTGAAAGTGCGCAGCGCGCCGGCGCGGAATGGCCGCTGCTTCCCTCCTGACAATTGTTTTGTGAAATTTTTTGTAAATATTTGGTTCCCTTTAGAGTTCCCATTTAAAGTCTACCTATTTGTACATTATGAAAGTGAAGTGGTCTATTTAATTTGTATGGTGATTGCAGTGCTCAGAAAGAGAATTTAAAACTTTATTATTTTATAAACATTTGTACAAAGTATAGAAATTAAGGATATTACATTATATTATATAAGGTACGTGCATGTCACTCTCCAATTGTACTATTCACAATGCAGCGTCACTAGAAAGTTTTGTACGATGCCCCCTTTGTCCTCAGCCTCACTTTTTTAGAGGCCAAAGGGGCTTAAAAATCCATACCGGTAAAAAACATAAATCCCAATCAGTTCCAGCCTCTCTCCCTTGTCGTCAAAGTTTGAATGCGATACTCCCGATACTAATGATAACCCAAATTCTTTATTTTGGAAACACCTAAGCTGTTTAAAAAATTCTCTTCCCTTAGTTAAAAGAATACCGAGAGGGGCTAGAATAACCGTTGCTGAAAAACTTACTGAGGTTATCCATGATGTGGTATCAAACAATTCTGCACAATCTTGGGAACAACTTTTAACATTTTCTTACACATATTTGCATGTTAAATCAAAATCTACTTCCTTAACTAAGTCTATTAAACAAAATTGCAGTCGACCCTTTTTAACAACTATTGGCAAACCTTCTTGGAAACAAAATTTTAATCTACGTAAGAAAATAGAATCAAAAATCTCAGATGGTGACCTCAGTGGGGCTTCTCGAATCCTTTTTTCTAGTGATGCTGTAGCGCCTCGTAATCAAGAGACACTGGACTGTTTGATTAGTAAACATCCACCTTCGACGGCAAAATTTGATCCTTTGGATCTTACTTCCACGGAAGAGGATTACTTACAAGCGTCTGCTGTAGATGTCCTCGGGGCTGTTAGTTCTTTTAAATGTGGCTCTGCTGGAGGCCTCGACGGTCTTACGCCTCAGCATTTTAAAGATCTTCTTTCCAGTGCTAATGGTGATACCGGTCAAAAACTTTTACAAGAATTAACAGCTCTTATAAATCTTCTCATTTCAGGAAAAGTCCTCAATAAAATAAGGCCAATATTGTACGGGACCCACCTAATTTTACTTAAGAAAAAAGATGGTGGAATCAGGCCAATTGCAGTGGGTAGTACTTTGCGCCGCCTTGCCGCTAAAGTCACTTGTCGATTTGCCTATGGTGACCTGGCGAGGTATTTTCAACCCAAACAATTAGGTTTTGGAACCAGAGGTGGCTGTGAAGCGGCCGTACATGCTTTGAGGACTTTTCTCGATTGTCAAGGAGGTGAGGTTGTTTTGAAGGTGGATGTTAAAAACGCTTTTAATTCTTTACAGCGAGGAACTCTGTTGACAGAAGTAAGAAAACACTTGCCCAAAGCATTTAATTTCCTTCATCAATGTTATGACGAGCCATCTCTTCTGGTGTACGGAGACCATCACATATCATCAGAGGTGGGCTGTCAACAAGGTGACCCGTTAGGCCCTGCTATTTTTAGTTTAGGTATTCATCCTATCATTGAACAACTAAATTCGAAATTTAACGTTTGGTATCTTGACGACGGAACCTTAGGGGGACATTCAAGTTTGATTTGATTGATAAGTTCGCCAAAATTGGCCTCACATTAAACTTTGGTAAATGTGAGCTATTTATTACCGACTTTTGTAAGAATAAAGAAAGCATTATTCAGGCCTTTCAATCAATTGCCCCCGGCATCACTGTAATAGAGAAATCTTCCCTTCGGCTCCTAGGTTCACCAATTTTCGATGACTCCTTTCATAACTTTATAATTGACAAAATTTTCAGAAAGTTATTCCCGGCTTTCACAAATTAATACACATATGGCCTTTTACATTTTACGTCATTGCTTATTCGTGCCAAAATTAATTTATTATCTTCGCTGCTCACAATTTTGGAAACACCAAAATTTACTTTCGGTTCTCGATGAAAAAATGAAATCAACTCTTTCGAATATTCTGAACATAAATTTTGATAATAATTCCTGGGACCAAGCCAGTTTACCAGTGCGCTTCGGTGGTTTAGGAACTCGAAAAATTTCTTCTCTAGCTTTGCCAGCCTTTTTATCTTCGATTTACGGTAATAAAGATATTATCAATAACATTCTTTCCTCTTCTTTTACGGGCGAGATTTCTCATCTTTCGGATGCCGAAATGCACTGGAATATTGTATCAAACAGTTCAGCAGTTCCACAAAATCCCGCGTCACAGCGTCAGTGGGACGACGTGCTTTGTATTTTAGAGCGGAACAAACAATTAAATACGCCTAATTTAACAGAGCGCGCTCGTCTGCTAGCGGTGGGTTCGTGGGAGTCAGGGCTATGGTTGCAGGCGCTTCCGTCATCTAACTTGGGAACCCTTTTTGACAACCATAGCTTTAGGCTTGCCTGTAGTTTACGTTTAGGAATAAAATTATGTGCTCGACACCGCTGCCGCTTTGGCGTGTTGGTCGATGAGCTCGGTCGCCATGGCCTTTCATGTTCTCGCAGCGGTGGCAGAATATCTCACCATGCCAGTTTAAATGACATCATCCATCGGGCTCTTGTTACCTCCAACACTCCCTCGGTTCTTGAACCGTCAGGATTGTTGCGTGATGATGGCAAGCGACCTGATGGTATGACTCTGGTCCCGTGGAGAATGGGTAGGCCGCTGGTGTGGGATGCAACCTGCGTAGACACTCTCGCGGCGTCCCATCTTTCCACAACTAGTATACAATCTGGTTCTGCTGCTAATAACGCTGAAAGCCTTAAACGTAGAAAATATAAGAATTTGGGTAGCGAGTATATTTTTGAGGCTTTTGGCGTTGAAACCATGGGGTCCTGGGGACAAGGGGCTCATCGTCTTTTTTCGGACCTAGTGAGGCGATTGGTGAGTGAAACTCGTGACCCGAAGGCTGGCACCTACCTCGCACAACGAATTTCTATAGCGATCCAGCGTGGTAATTCAGCCAGCCTTTTGGCTACGTTGCCCTCAATGCATTCAAGTTTAGATTTAGTGTTTTATTTGTAGTATAATTTTAACGTATAATTATTTATTTAATTTAAATTTTAAATTTGTCAATCCACAACTAAATGTAAATTAAATCTTTAATAAATAACTTAATATTGAATTTCTAATCATTTCATATGACCCGCAATTAGCATATGTTTGCATATATTCTTAGTGCTGAGGAATTGGATGTAGAAATAAATAAGAAAAAATCATATCGTTCTAGATAGTTCGAGTGAATGTATTAACTATTTATTTATTTTTTCAATAAGCAATTCAAGTGTAAGTTTACGAGATAGTTTATGTATGATTTCAATCAATCTATGGCATTCACATTTTTACAATAACAATGATCTAAATTGTAAAACCAATATACTTTATTAACAAGGAGATAAATTTACACAATGGTTTAACGTCAGTTTAACTTGAGACTCGTTTAATTGTCTTTAATTTAAAAAATTACTCAAGTCATGTATCTATAGAATATACTTATGATAATCCAACTTTGATATCACGCTAACTGTTTTTTACTAGACATCTAAGACTATAAAATTATTAGACAGCTTTCTTCAATCAAAACATCGCAATATCTCCAATTAACAGATTTTACCTTAAACTAGAACAGGGCCTGTAAGTAAGGGGAACTTCTGCAATACTGGAGAATCTATCATAAACATACATAGTTAGAAAATAGCCATGTCTCATGCAAAAACCGTTGTCCTATTCCAATATGTGTACTCACGAGAATTTGAACCAAAGCATCTGGTGGAGAAGGCACACTTCTTTGCTTATAACCACCATCATAAAACTAATCTACGTAAAAAAATCTGTATGTTAGTTAATTAAGATTTACTATGTTGAATTGTAGAAACCATTACATGAGGAGCTTAAAGGTTGTGTTGTCGTCGTCGACTTCCAACCGGTTGCCGCGAAAGAGGCGCGCGCGCCGGTACCCTATGGACTTTCTTTTACGTAACAAAACGGTGTCTGCACATTCAATTTACTTTGTTATGTATGGAATTTATATCAATGGTATTTAAAGATGCACCTCAATATAAACAAAGACGACTAAAGTTGTTTCATTATTTGTTACCCTTCAAGGCGTTTATTTCTATACCGATAATCATTAAAATTATGCAATATAGTGTAAGGGGAGTGAGTGAAGTTGCTGGAAAAACTAATTTAGTTATAATTTTTGTAATTTTGATCTCTGAATATGTATTTGTTATTAAATCGTTACATATGTTATTAAATCGCAAATAATTCCTTCTCAACGGGGTTCAATAGAACTTTTCCTTGCTTGATAAAATCCAGGAATATATGGATCTAGAAAAGCAGACGGTTCATTCTCCACCTTAACTGAAAACTCGTAACAAAAAAGGCTTTTCATCTTCCTATTTTTTTTAAACGATGAAAACTATATATATTTCTGTGTATTACTGGGAGGCAAAAAAAAACCAAAGGCCCCAAGAATACCAACTACCAAATCTAAACATTCACTTGAGTATTTTCTTTTGGCTAACCAAATAAGTAATTTACTTCATCATGTTTTATCTAATCAGGTACTAAATAAAATTTGAATACAATCGACTACAACGGTCCGCCTCAAACGAGCGACCGCCCACCAGCCACCGGTGGCTGTCGCGCACCTCCGCATCTGGCATTGCTAGATATGGGGCATAATTTCACTTTTACGTTAATATCATACAGTTTTTTTTTTTTATCACAGAGTCTCGGTCTGCGTGCGTTCTCGAGCGCACGTCGATCGCAGACGCCTTCCCGCTCTTTTAGCCCCCGCGCTAATTGAGCACCCAAATTTCATAGTTGTTTACCGTATTAAGTTTCTAACGCCGTTTTCACGGCGGACAGTGGCTCGTTAACCGTACTTCTAATAAGTTTCTAACGCCGTTTTCACGGCGAATAGTGGCTTGTTAACCGTACTTCGTGGAACGTGAGCTTCGTCGACGGGAATTCGTTGTTCCAGGACTTCAAGTGCCGTGTTCGAGTAAGTTATCCGCGTCGTTCTCAACCGCCCTACTGCGTGTAGGGTGGTTTTAGGAAGTTAGTCATCGTTGTTAGGTTCATATACTGTCCCTCCCCAACCCCTCCGCAATGGCTTCCCTAAGCTCTGATGAGATTAGGAAGAAGTTAGTTGATAGTACCGGTGCTGAAGGCATACATATAAATGCTGACAAGTTCCGTTTCTTAGATTCTCTCATCCCTCATTTCATGACGATAATGTCCACAATGGCCCCTCAGGCCACCCCAGTTCCCCAGACCCCTCAGGTCTTAGGCCCTCCCGCGTCCCCTTCCTCCAGTGACATGGAGTGCGAAGTAGACGCCCCTCTGCGCCGCAAGCGCGCACCCGCGACTGAGTCTTCCTCGGACGCCACCCCAACTGGCCCTGAGCCTCCCTCTTTCACCCTTGTTAAGAAGCGCTCTAAGAAGCGCTCGAAACAAGACCCGGCGCCCTCCACGCCCGTCCCTTCACCCCCTGCGGCGTCCTCAACGCCAGCTGCCCCGGTGTCTTCAACACCCGCTCCGGCCCCAACTTCTGTCAAGGCCAAGGTCCCACCACCCGTTTTCCTTCGGGAAAAGGGTAAATGGACTGAGGCCTCGACACTGTGCAATGAGCACAAGATCCTTTACACCCGAGCGGTAAACTCGGGTGAATCTATTAAAATCACTGTCTCGTCGATAGACGATTTCCGAGCTTTGACTAAGCTCCTCACCGATAAGCAATATGCTTATCACACTTATGCTCTGTCAGAAGAGCGTAAGATCAGAGCGGTACTCAGGGGAATCCCGTTCGAATTATCGAACGAGGCCATCCTGGAGGATCTGCAGTCCCAAGGCTTCCCGGCACTCGCGGTGCATAAAATGCACAGCAAGTACGGGAGGCAACACCCTCTCGCTTTGGTGATTCTCGCCAACGTCCCCAAGTCCAGAGAGATCCTGAAAGGGGTTAGCTCTATTTGCGGCCTCTCTGGGATCTCAATCGAGGCGCCTCATCGCCGCGGTCATCCCGGCCAGTGCCATCGGTGCCAGTTGTACGGGCACGCGGCAGCCAACTGCCGCGCACCGCCCAGGTGCGTCAAGTGCCTGGTCCCGCACTTCACTAAGGAGTGCAATCGCACTCCTGAAACTCCCTCTCCTCCCGATTGCGTGCTTTGTGGCCAGTCCGGCCACACCGCAAACTACAGGGGCTGCCCTCGTGCACCCCGGTGTATGCGCTCCAATTTCAAAAGGGCGGCTCCAAAACAGGCCCCGCGCCTTTCTCAAGAAAACTTTCCGCCGCTGCGTAGCCGGGTTCCTCCGGCTGCAAAGCCTACTCAGCCCAAGCCTGCTCCAGAAAACTGGAGGCAGCGTCCCGCATCGAATCCCATCCCGGCTCCTCGCCCATACAAACCCACTCCTCAATCCTCCGTAGCAGACGATATGCGTATCGTCTGCGACGCTATTAAAAATGTCGATGTTAGTGAAATCGCAGTCTTAGCCCGTAAACTTAGGGCTTCACGTACTCCGACAGAGCGTTTGCTAGCTCTGGCGGAGCATAGTTCCCTTCTCAATTCATTGTAGGCTCATTTAAATGAATTGATCCCTAAATCATGCTTCGGCCGACCTCTGCCCAGCCCCGGCTTCACCGGAGGCTGCCCAGAACGGCCACCAACTCATGTCCCTTTGAGCACCTTCAGTGCAACTTTCACTACAGGCGGAAGACCCGCTAGCGGGTCTCCGCCAGCGCACCCAACTTCCCGACGGATGTCGCTTCCGATGAAGGCTAAAGGTATACGCTTACCACAGCCAACAGGTGGTTTTTAGTGGGTAGGTGCCATTCTGGTGAGTCCCACATAACCCCCCCGCAGAGGAATTTACCTGCGGGCGGGTATGCATGACGCATCTTCCACCTCCCTCCCGTGAGGGTGCCTCGGCAGCAAAAAAAAAAAAAAAAAAACAGTTTTTTATACATTTTTAAGGGTTTGCGACAGTCAAAGCTGTACATACAAATGCATGATCAAGATAAGGTTTTATCAAGTGAAGATTTAATAGTTAAAAGTAAATCTTCTTAAACTTACCATAAATCATACGAGTTTTTGATGCCAAACTCTCAGTTTGGCAACACCAGTTTTGTTTACATTGGGCTGTATTTTACAAAAAAACTACATGTGTTTTAAATATCGTATACAGTCAAATTCAAGTATTAAATAACAAATGGCATAATTGAAGCCTAAGATATGCTTTTGCAATCAGAGAGTTTAAGCCACTTATTTAATCTTAATGAAAACCTATTATGAGATTATCAATAAGTTGTAACAGTTGTAAAGGTTTTAAAAAATGTGCTCTACCATTGGCATGATACAAATTTGCATTAAACAAAGTAAATCAATAGAAAATGAATGGATGAACTTAAAATTAAACTGGAAGGATAGAAACTCTCTGAGACAGTTTTGATTATATCCTGATTCTGCATATTGGATTTGGGTCTCTTTGTACTCAGGTTATACCAACCATGGTTATTGTACGTCTACTGATTACGAGTGTAAAACGTAATCGATACAAATCGCGCAGTTATCTGTTTGCTTCATAGAAAAATTATTTGTTAGTTTAAAAATTAAAATAACAAATTACGCATTTACATATTTAGCGGTATCCACAGTCAAATCAAGCGAACGGTAGTTACGCAATTATCGTCATATTTGCAAAAAAGCGTGACCTTTACAACCGCGCCCATAGATTCTTATTCTTTATTGTACATTTACCGTAATTTCGTCACGCTGTTATGTGATGCTTTCTCCCACGCATAGGTAAGTACTTACTTAATACTTACTTAAGCCAAGCCAACAGATGTTTGAAAAATGAATTTCTCCGGACACGCGTGCATAAGTGGATAAAAGCTTAATTAGAAATTATTTGATTAGTGTTGCTCGTAACTGCATCCCGATATCGATGAAATATTGTGGAATTTTGCTTAATCAATCATACCAGATTATTTACAATAAACAGTTGATAGACGTAGATATAATAGATAATTCAGAGCTTAATTTTTCATCAAGCCCTTACAAATAAATCAGCATCGTTTACATAATGCACAACAGAATAATACTCCTTCATTTCAGTGTTAAGACGTTTCAATTGGGTTTAATTCGTTTCGTAATTCATCAAATTTTATTAAACGTGTTTGCACAAGCAGGTGCCGAAAAAATCGATATAATAATCGATGACAGCAGAAGTGACGTTACAAGATATCGATAGAATTTTCCACTTCCATGTTTGATTTAAATGAAGTATTTGAACATACACGATGCGATTTTTAGCGATGTGTGTAACTATGTAATATATTTACTCTAACCTACACTCGGTTATTACGTATTGTACTACGTGAAGTATTAACATTACAAAAGAATTTTCTCGGCATTCTAGCGAGTTATGATGATTCTGCTACAATAAGTCTTGGCTTATTTACCCAGATATGACGGTTAAGAAATGGTTTTAAGTGGAAATGCTTTAAGTTAAATACCCAGGGCTACATATAGGTACTACAAGTGGGAGTAGATTGAGCGTAGTCAGTACACATTAGTTGCTTTTTTGACATGTTTTAAAATAATCAGTTAAACTTGCCAAATACCAAACTGCTGAATTTTTTAGATTAAAAATCGATTATACAGATTAAACGACACCTCATATAATCACGGTTAGGAAAAACATTTCTTTGTTTCAATTTTTAGTGTCTTCGTGTAACATGTACAGCATGTAGAACATGGACAACAAAACCAGGAAAGAAAATACTACTTGAGAATTGTAGGTGCACATTATTAGCACAATTTTTATTAACGTTAATGTCATATTTAATTGTATGTATCAGTAATGCTGTATATTTATTCATCAAAGTTATAAACGCAGAAGGAAGCGCTATTTTCGTAACAACTAGCATCGACAAATATTGAGTAACAATAAATGATCGTTGTACATCCACGGTGTGAGAAGCATGTGTAATCTTACAGATGATCACTCTACTTATAATAGGAGTTATAGGAACGTTTTTTGGAATGTAAAAGACAAACGTTTAAACCCTATATTTGGGAAACAACAAATCGCCAGCGCGTCTTTTGTAGGCGCCCCGCATTTTAAGGGACGACGGCACTACAGGGGATTCGAATGCGAATCTGGAGCTGCACCAAAGGTCCCAACGGAACCTACTGCCGTACTTACATCTCCAACAAAATTTGAAAGAACCTAATAATCCGCAATCAAATACTACCTACTGTTACTAGGTATAGTAACCGTGATAGCCATTAATTGAAACATAATATAAAATTTCATTTAGATCTACGCATTTGCGGTATGGGTGGATAAGTAATGTTTAAAACAAGGTAATTCCAAGTAGGTACTTGGTTCACAATTACTTTGATAAGGAAGAGGTATGAGTGACGGTCCTATGAAGTTTAATTGAATCATATCAAAAAAATTCTCGGTCGTAATTATGTTACTATTTCTTTTATACGTGACTGCCACAAAAGTTGTGCACATGGTAATATATAAGAGTATAAAATAAAAGTTGTTGATAAAATCCACATATCCACAATCCGGATTGCACGAAAGCATATTGCGTCAAGTATAACTAGTCAGAACATCGTAATTTCTTTATGTCGCTACTACATGCCGAAAATGGAGATGAGCATAAGCTGTATGGATAATAATTCTATAGTTTATTATTCTAATGCATATATACATTTCAGTATTGAACTATTGATTGACAGATTTGGGATGTGTGGGCAAAGGTGTGCCACTTTTGTGTGTTACTTACTTAGCAAGATACATAATAATTATATTGTGTTAAATTATATGACCTCACTACATTGCTGCATGTACTAGGAGTAGGTACCTACATATACAATTCCAAATTTTTTTATAACTTTTATTAAGGGATAAATGATGGCTGCAAAGGACGTTTAGAGTTTGTAAATCATGTAGTTTGATGTAATGTAAAACGTAGCATTTGAACGTTGAAATGTTTGTACGTTTGAAAATGCCTACTGCCCTCACTAATTATGCTTCATAGGTTTGAGAAAAAAGTCTCCCTGAAATGGCGAGGCCAAATAAAAAGTAGCACAATTTAGTGGTAACCGTTTCTTTTGTTTAGAACTCATCTGGGGCGCTACTACAGTCCTTCCTCTTATGCCGACCGCCGTAATAATCACGTTCATGCGGTTGTGTTCCAGATAAAGGAAAGCAACTGCGAGTGTAATGACTGGAACGAATTCAAACTTAAGGTTACGCTCGGCAACGTATCATTAATCGCTAATCAATCAATAACAATATAATTAATCAATAACATCTACGATTTATGATGTCTGTGGGCACGGGTGCCACTTACCATCAGGTGGATGCGGTTCATTTGCGGCCTTTTTCATAAAAAAGTAAAAAAAAAGAGAATTTTGCCCTTATTACATTGAGCCATGAGCTATAAAGTTTTAATTAAACTGTGTTAAATTAAGCGACTATTTACAATAGTTACTCGTACATTACATCAAACTACATGATTTACAAACTCTAAACGTCCTTTGCAGCCATCATTTATCCCTTAATAAAAGTTATAGAAAAATTTGAAATTGTATATGTAGGTACCTACTCCTAGTACATGCAGCAATGTTAGTGAGGTCATATAATCTTACAGCTAAACTTTATGAATAAGAAACAAAATTGGATCATAAAAGTTATTGAAAAAATATTGTCGATTTTGTTTAAGCTTTGGTTGAAAATGAAGAATAACGAAATCTTTCAATAAACTTTTGGCAACTTTCGATCACGTGTAACAAAAAAAACATGTTTTATTTGGTGGATTATTTCCGAACCTTACACAATACCTAAAACATTGGTTTAACCATTACTTGTATAATTATTTATAGCCCATTGTAGATGAGACATTTAAATGAAGAAATGTTAGTTTAGTTAAGAAATTCTTGTATTATAATTAAACCTACTAACCAACTTACGACATTGTAAGTTTCTTTAAGATAACATTTTGTGGGAAGCTATGGTTAGTCAATCTAATGGGTGCATTGACTTCAATAGATTTCATTAGAGCCTCTCCCCATTTTAACCACCATAGTATCTAGGTTTACGTGGAAGGGAAGGAACAGCCAGTATACTACGTCTTCTCATGGTAGCGTCGGGTGACGGGTCGCTCACTTCCCTCTGATATGGTTGAGGAGGACCATGGCTGGATCCCGCGTTAACTCGTGAACGGGTGCCGTTTGAGGGTGTTCGTTATTTGGATACTTGGGGAGAGGGAGACTTGCCGAGCTAACAGATGCAGATAAGAATAATTGTGAAAAGAAGTATTTCACCTTTGACCTTCCCGCAATGCCAATTGTTAATTCATTTCGATGACTTCATTTACATACATATTTAGTATAAGTCCTTTGGATGAATCAATAAACTTGAGAATGTACAATTATTTAAAATTCCCGGTATAATACAAATCTTTCAATCCTCGTTTTAACGGCCACCAACTTCCATAAAGACTTTCAAAAATTGACTGGCTTAATTATTTTTAATACATTTTTAATATCTTTAACGAACTCATCCAGTTACCGGCAGTAGATTCCTAAGATTACGCGCATCGAATCACGTGGATGTGCGTGAGAGTTGCGTAAGACACAGACAAGAATGCAGTGTGTGTTGCGTTGTGTTGTGCAACGTCGATTGTCTCTCATGGCGTTTGTTTGTGTATCCGTTATTTATTGATTGGGTTCAAGGTCGGCTTATTATTGTTTCGTAGCTGTATTTGCTATAATTTCAGTTTGTAGATATAATGAGGAAGGGGCAGCACTACGTTTATTGCCTTTATTATATAATCGAATAAAAAACCACGCCGAGCTTTTGCGTCGTTCTGCAATCTTCTCGTAAAAATGATGCAACGAAACGCAGAGCGAATGTTGCCAAATCGTAGAAACCTAGTATAGTATCGCCCTTGAAGTAAGCCACGTTGTTTCTTTTAGGTATAATATATGAAATATTCAGGAAATGCTTCTCGACACAAAATACAAGGAATGAATTACATGGATGACGCTGAGAGTCAATTACTTAATATAATGTCATAAGGTAATTCACTATTTAACCGAATAATAATAATCTCCAGACAAACAACACCAAAGATGACCGTACAGGGCATTGGGAGAACCCAGAATAAAAAAAAAGCAACCATGACTCAAGAATAAACATTTGTTCATCACACAAATTAATGCCCCGACCAGGACCGAATCCTGAGACCTCGGGCGAACGAAGCAGGCATACTAGCTCTGACGCTACTAGGCCGTCCAAATACACATAAAGTCATTTTCATTATGGTATCGTACGGCAGGTGGTATTATACTCTGCCTTTTACACCAGGCTCTGGGTTCAAAGTTTGGTCTGGATTTTATTAATAGGTTTTATTAATAGGTACATACTCCATTTCACTCACAGAGAGATAGAATTTCATAATTATTCCTTGTGTACCTTATAAAGAGGAATCATTGGACCTTTTTAGATCCATACTTTAGGGCTCGGTATTATTGTGCAATAATACCCAAGCCTTAAAATTAAAATAGCAACTTTAATTTTGTATATACTAATAGATTCCTGAGGTTACTTTACTAAGTAGTTATTATATTTCTTAAAGTATGACCTAGATAACTACACCAGTTTAATGCTTTATTTGCTCATTCGCGGTCCATGACCGAGACTTACAAACAGGAACAAGTCCTGAACGTTTTCTGTCGTGATATTTGCTCGAGAAGCTTATAGAATAAATACTAGCAGAACTACAGTTCGTCACGACTCAATACCAAACAAGGCATTTGTAAGCACTTGTTTAACTTTAGAAAGCATCATTTATTTAGGAAAGAAATACATTTACGGACTTATTAAATGGAAATCAAAAGCTTACAAACAAATTTTAAACACGCGATCAAGCACTCATGTGGACTTTGGACACTTATTATCAATTTATTTTAAAAGGAACTCTTAGTAAACCTTTATTCTATGAAATCCATAAGAATTGACCTTTGAACGCGATAGACAGCTAGAAAGAAAACGGCGGTAAAGAGGAGGCAAGCGGTCTTACCGCAAAAAAGTTTAACCCCTGTTTGTCTTTAGACACTAAGTAACTGTATAACCCAGCTAAATTAAAATGTCAGTCCCTAGTGAGTGTTCTGATGAATTGATATATTGTTTATTATCTGTGTTTAACTTTTTTTTGAGGCAAGACCGAAATTGTTTTTGATAAGTCACCACTTTTTGTTTTCAATTATTGAAATATTAATTTTTTAATAGAGCAGGTAAAATAAATTCATATATTCTACCTAAATACTTTTGCCAAATAGCGTAAAAAAGCCGTATGTAAAGTAGGAAAAGAAATTGTTTATTTTAGTTTGTTTTTTTTTACATTTTTGTAAACTCTAAGTCTTCGCCTATTTTATTATTCAGCTTTGACACACACTGCTTTCCAAACACATTGTATATGGTTCAATTTAATAGCTCTATTTTTTTTACTTATAATGGGTTCTCTCCAGGAAGTCTTTAGTGTCTCCTTCAAACGTACCTCATCACAGCATTAGGCTCAGCTCCATCACGTCAATGCTTCATAAGATATGAGGTTTTTTAATGGGCAGCAACAAACAATCTTTACAAGCTGTTAATCTACTATCTCCATCAACTAGCTAGGTATCAAAATGTAATTAAATCATCATTTGCTATTATTTCGGAAGTCAAATATTCGTACTATTACAATGAAAATTAAATCACAAATTCACTTTAGAAAATAAACCAGAACCTACACAGAATTGGCTCGAAACTTGGGAGGAATATTCGAAACTAATTTGAAATTTGAGAAGCACAACAAGGAGATAGTATGCAACTGCTTCTATCGCCTGACGGCGACTTTTTATCAGTTCCACTTTGCACTAATCTAATTGAAACCCTAGTACTTTCAAAGCTAAATTTTGCGAATACTCTCTATGGACCTTGTTTATTGGAAAGAACTAAGCAATTGGCGCGTGTTCAGAATGCGTGTATACGGTACTGTCTGGACATTCCTCCTAGAAGCCACATCTCTTCGCTCAAAACCTTGAATATGAACTCCAGGAGGAGTTTTCATTTCGCCACTTTGGTTTTCTGTATTATTAGGGGACAAAAGCTAGACTATCTTTATAATAAATTAATGTGGGTTTATAGTACGAGACTCGCTCGTTTCAAAATACCGGAGCACAAGGGTTATTTTAAATAGACCGCAGCAAAAGTTTGTAACAACATCCCCACACCGCTGCGCAAACTTTTTCTTTCTCTACTTTTAAATTGAAAATTAAACAATACTGTCTTGATCTCCAAATAAGCGGTGTGAAAGGATGAGTGTAAAGCATCTAATTATTTAAACCACCTGATTATTTAAATACTTGTATAATTTCATGTATAAAGCAGGACGGCGCGGTACTGTAATTTCTTTGTTATTAATAAGTTGTGTTAGGTATGTTGAAAATTATTGGGATTGGTGTACCTTTCTATATAAAGTATTAGGTCTAACTTTAAGAAATGTGAGTCTATATAAGGTATTTTTATGTTTTGGATATTCGATTTATTATCACTATTAATCATATTTTATTATCATCAAATTAAGTTATTTTTATGCACTCCTCGACGTTTGAGCTGAAAATTAGTTTGGGCTGGAGGAGTCAATATGCCGAGATGAAACCTTAAGTTTGTTTTATCTGTTATTATATTTGTTATTATTTTTTTTTAATTATTCGCCGTACCGCTCCGTACGCTCAACAAATAATTTTTAATATCACTACATTTCAATGGAAAAATGTAAACTACAATATGAAAAAACCATATATAAAACAGCAGATCTGTTTTGAAGTCTGTTCAAACATTATAAAATATCTCCAGACAAAAATAAGGCAAACGCACAGCGTTACAACTCGCACAGGCAAACATTACCAAATGTTTTTCAATTATAGCAGCTAACACATGTACAGCACGGGGACATTCTCAAATTTGATTATATTCCATTTACTAAACTGATTATTCTTAAAGTTACTTAATTAAATAAAGTTTTTTTTTAATTAATAATTAGCAGGCGTTTGTCTTCCATCTCACCTGATGGAAAGTGACGATGAAGACGAGGATCATACACGCCTGTCTAAGAGGTACCTATTCACTCTACACTTGAAAGCTCCAGGGTTATATTTGTCTGGAAAAACAGACGCAGGCAAATCGTTCCACTCTTTGGCAACACGATCCAAAAATGAGCTATCGAACCGTTTAGTTCGGCTCATCGGCACGCTAACCACAAACGATTTATTTATTTTCAATCTTAAAGATATCGACTGCCGCCGCCGCCGACCTAACTTATTTCATATATTTCTGACAATTTATCTATAATTAAATTATGTGAAAACGTAAAATAAATATTAACATTTTTATTAATCGCAGTTTCTCACAGTAGGAACAAAATTAAACAACGAACAAAATTAACTACGATGACTGGAGAAGTGCAGATAACGTCTATGACTGTGAAAGAATTGAAAAATCATTATTATTTCATAAAATGAGCCACACCCTACACTAAACTTAAGTAAACTCGGATACCCATCTCGCCGTGGAACAATAGCCTGGTAAGTACTAAATAGCTGGTATTACGCAACTATAAATGTCTATATTAAGTTTTCATGTACTTTATCATTTCTTGTTTTTAAGAGTAATCTAATGATGTCGAAACACGCTATGGGAATTGACAGAGGTGACTGACTGCTATCGGTGGCTTAAATATAACAGAGTTACATTTTATGTTGTGTTTAATCGTAATGTTTTAGAATTTGTACAGATATGGCCAATTCTATAGAAGTCTTTTTAATATTATAAGTGTACCTACCTCATGTCACCAAAATATATTTGAAGTCTGTTAATTTAATACACAAATATTATGGATGTTTTAATTTTCACAGATTTTGCGCTTGGCTTAGCTCGCGCTGTTTGCGTGAATACTGGATTTTTCTGTATGTTAGGTAACCTATGTCCTTTCCTGTACTTGATAAAAACATGTATGCATCAGGATCGGTCGAGTAGTGAAGACGAGAAAGAGCAACAAATTAAACGTGATTTTAGCTTTATTACTGTTTCTTTATTGATCTAAATTTATAACAATGAAGAAGGACTTAACTAGTTACATCTAACTTAATCATTTTATAGAGATTATATATAACAAACCAGTGATTAAAGTAAAATAACGGAAGATGGGTGACCAGCTCCTGAGGGAAGGACCTTATAAATCATGTCCCCAACGCCCGATTTAGCTTTTCATACAAATGACAGCTAACCTACTCAGCTAACAGCTAAGTTATGAATGAAATTTGCCATAAAAATCAAATTGACGTTGTCAAGGTTGTCATGGTTTGAAGGGCAAACCCGGATTTTGCCTAGTAATACTCCTGCCTGGTATACTCAAATGAAATATGCACAGAATATCGTTATTTTTAGTTATTAAATTTTAAAAAAAATATTATATGGCCAAGTACAGAGAAGATTGTATTTTCGAAAACCAATTATTTAAAATACCTACTGAAATACAAAAGATAATTTTTTATCTTTTTACGAAATAAAATGATGATTTGAAATAATTTATCACAATAAAATGTCATCTACTGAAGATGCAAAAAAATACAAAAGAAATTAGATACTTACAACTTTATTTTACAAGAATATTTCCAGTCTATAATAAAATACTTTAAGGCCGATATTTTTTTTATTTGTCCTTAGCTCCAATTTCAGCTATATTATTCTCAGGCGCACAGTTATATGAAGACTTGGTTAACCCCATCCTTTATTTTCATTTGTCACGTTTAACTCTTGAGCATCTGCCACCATCTTTTGAAAATTTGTCCGGTAGCGCTAGGCTGTTTTGGGGTCGTAACCTACAATTATTCTTACAAAAAACTATCTTTTTTTTGCCAGTGGGTTTTTGCCAGATGTACCCAAAGAGCGTATTATTTTATTTTGTTTCATATCCTTCGTTTGCGTTTTAAATAGTCCAATGATTAAAGCCAAAACTGCCAAAATTAATATGAAGTTTTAAAATAAAATAAAGTACTTAAGAAAGCTTTCACAGTGGTTAAACCTAGTTTGCGTTGTCTTCGTCCAGTATACACTATATTTTCGGTATATTTTGGTCAGTTGATTTTGTTCAAATTCATAATATTTCATGAACGAAAATGACGCAAAAGATGAAATGTGCTTTGCTTTTATAAAACAATAAAAAAAATTATAAAAAACGTATAAATTTGGCACAAAATTCCCTATTTTCTACCTGAACAAGTACCTGTGATGACACAATATTCTGAATTAGTAAAAGTAAAAGCTCTGAAAACCTTATTCGAAAAAGCAAAAGGCTAATATTTTTGAGCCCTCAAAGTCATGCGCTACCAGACTAAATAGCGAGTCTAGCTAATTACCATATGGCAGCGTACGAGTGTGTCTTCTCCATCAACACCCGACCATAATAACGTTTATGAAGTCTTTAAATCTAATCTGAACTAATGTTGGCACTACATGTATAAACAACATATCTGTGATAAGTACTTTTCTGGTAATTCGTTTTTTTACAGAAATGTTGCTATGCGAGATCGAATAAGCTAACCTCGCAGAAGTTGTATTTTGTCAAGAGAGTTAAATTATATAATATACACATTTAAAAATCCGTAATCCTTTCAATGAGGTTAATAAGGTGAGTTTAATAATTCGCCTTCAAAAATATGGAAAATGACAAGTTTTGCTTTTTTCCATGGATTTCATGGTAAGCTTGTGGTAAGCTATATTATAATACTGTGTTGTAAGCTTATAATATTCGTATAAATGTATAATATATTTAACGTATTGCGTTTAATTCATATTATAAAATTACATTTCTACTAAAATTCTCTACATTTACACTAAATTGTACAATCAGATGCATTTAAGTCAAACACATTTTCTCTAGGATTTCATGAGATCATTGTTTTATTCTAAACTAAGCTGCGCGCCTGACTGCGGTACAGTGTAGTCCTACTGTATTTGTTATTTCTGTATGATTACTTATGGCTCAGCAGGTTCAGTATTGATCGATAACAAATAAACTAGCAAGTAATATGTTCTCTTGATAGTAGTTACATAACAGTATAGATAAATATGAATTTATATAATTTGTGTTAACATGTCTTCTTATTGTTAAACGAGTGCTATTTTTGACAATTTGACATTACAATTTTTTTGTTACAGACTCAATGTTATCTCATATTTAATTTTAATTTTTTAGATATTCTTGTAGGTCAAAATTAGTTCGCATACTCCTCAAATTACACTGTAGTATAGTCCTCTAGGACTCCTTGGCAAACCAATTTACGGCACCTATTGCTGCCGATGCCAGAAGATGTACGTAAAAATGTGTTTTTCATTCTACAAGATAAGACTTCATATTTCTTGCATGTACCCACATATTGCACCTTCCTCTGGGTAACTATTTCTGCGGAGACACGTACAGCAGGCGTGCGAGGTTGCTGCGCGCGTAGCGGCCGCGCTGCTGCGGCGCGCCGTGCCCCGGCCGCCCCCACATCGACGCCCACGTCGCGTGGTGACGACGCACTCGCTCTGCAGAGTTGCGGAGGTTCTCCTGGAGATCGAAGAGAGTTTGGATCAAGCGAAACATTTGTTTGTCAGATTGGGAAATCAAAAAACATGTATAAGTTGATAATAAATTATTTTTAGTAGTAGTAAGTATTGTTATCTTGCTAAAACATTTTGTCCAGCAACATCTTGAATGACAGAACAACTGATGGCTTTCAATCTAAATTACCATACGCTGCATTCTTCTTGAAAAACGTAACGCCCCTAAAATATGATTTAATTTACCTGATTATTCAATGCTTAGATAAATACTATCTTGAGAATCACAGAAATTATATCAAATTCTCAAAATTATTCTACTAATAAAATTTATCTGAAAAATGAGCCCTTAGACTATTTTTAATCATTTTAATGAAATCTAAGTTAATGGTACAAATACTAACACAGGTGTACAGAAAACCCATTTTGAACAATTAAGTATAATCTAATCTATACTATCAACATATTTGAAATGGTTTTGTATTTGTATTGAATATTACTACCCAAACAGACTTCATTTACGATCAAGGAGCTGCAGTACATGGTTGCCGGCATGAATGGTTAAGAAACCCTATTTAAGCTGTATTCTCACTAAAGTCCGGTGAAATTTAAAAGGCTAATAGGGCCTTAAATAAACTGTCTATTTCGATAAAAAAGCTGTATTCTCACTTTCATGATGTAGATGATGAAGAAAAAGAAGACTCAAGTGCAATTTTTTTTTCGTACAATGAAATAAAATGTGTTGAATTTTTGAAACTTTTATTGAAACCAGCAAATAGATAAAATGTTTATCAGTGGCAATGATATACACGAATGTATAATTAGAATAGCTTACACATTCATTGTGTTATACTAACTTTACAGAAAAAAGTATTATATAAGCAAAAAATTAAAAACAAGTAATATAAACTATACTACTAAATATAAAAATAACTAACTAACTAACTATAATAATAAGAAAAATAAGAAGTGTCATAGCACCTGTGTTTGTTCTATCTTGACACGCATTTGTTTCTTGAGCTCCGTTAAATATTCGGTATCCATAATTTCGCGCCATCTGCAAATAATTATTTTCATTAGTTAAGTATCTTGGCCAATGGCATCTATGATTATTATTAATTCTCGATCCAGCACTAGTAAACTTATGTAATCATACTATGGAATATTTTTCGAAGTATTGAAACACTATGGCATTTCCATTTGACACACGCCGTAGGATTGAGACAAATGATTAATAGAAAGAACTAAGCTTGTAATTGGACGTAGAAGGGCAAAGGTGAGCAGACATGACGCGGGCCTGTGTTGGCGGCTATCATGATAGGTGCTAGTAAATAATAAAATTACATCGTTTCCTTCATACTGGAAATTACTCTAATTATCTTTGGAAAGGTATATTTAATGGTAACAAAGTTTATTTTCCTTTCTCTTCGATTATGGTACACAATTGTAGTTTCTATAACAATAATTTTGCTTCATGTAAGAAAGAGCATTTACAAGTACTTTGTATGATGCATCTGGGGATTTCATAATTATTTAAATTGAAAGCTTTTTACTAAATAGAACTAGCAATGCTTGGACACATATTTCAAATCGAACTCTATTTTTTGTATATTATCCTAACGAAAGATAATAAATTACCATTCGTGTCGTGTTACCTAACTTTGTAAACATGACGAAGCATTTACCTAGTTTTAATTTTTCGGTATTTTATTTCAACGAAAACAAATGTATAAAATCCGAATGCACCAAACAAAAATCTAACATTATTAAAATAAAAAACACCTTATTCTATGTCACAGTCATAATCAATAATCATTAAGAAAACCAATCAAACCGTATAGGGTGTTGATTGTGCCAAAGACAATAGACAGACACCATACGCTCGAAAAATATAACCCTCGTTTTGATCCACTTGACTAAAAAAGCACCAAAATTCTATAATTAATGGCCTAACAAATGCGACTTGAGTGTTATAATCTTTACCGATGACATAGGCATTCATAGAAAGCAGTGATGTAATGACAAGCCGGTACTGTTCGGCTTAGTGTCACTTACTTGAGATGACGCCTTTATTCACGAAAAAATTTACGGTTACATGGACACTTAAAAAAATCTTAGATCATTAGATCTGGCTGCTGGAACTTTATAATTAACTGTTAGATGCATACTTCAATGACTACTAGTGGAAGGTTTTCAAGGTTCGAGATTGTTGTAATTTTAATAAACATTTAAATTAAATTTAAATGGTTTTATTGACATGCAGATGATATTCTCAAACATTTCCACATCTTACATTTGCAGCGTTCAATTAAACTTGTTACAATCACTTCGTAAATCTGTTGTTACGCTTATATTTAATCCAAGTTATTAATAATATACATTTTTAACGTTAATTAATACGACAATTCGGAAATTTTGAATTATTTTAAAAAAGCACTAAAGAAAAGCTTATTTGGCTTGAATAAAGTGTCTGTCGTGGGATTCAAATTTTAAAGATTAGTTCTGTGACCCTTGGAATATTTCTACCGGTTTGGAGCTTCTTTGGTCCCACAATGCAATTAATTGATTACTTTAGGCAGATGTTAAATTAACAGCGATTCGTTACAGCTACTTAAACGCTTTCGACATTTATTTACGTTAGTGAGTGACAAAATATACTGCGGTACGACAAACAGGTCCGTTTTATCTTATGCGGTGGTGGCGTATGTACTTACTTGTATTGGCAAGTTCCCACACACAGCAGTATTAGAATACCTACTGATCCATGTCATCGGATCGAAGCTCTTTAAATATGGTATGGAACATAACCTCCACTAGCAACGGTCCTGCGGACCGGACTTCCTGCGTGAGCTTTCCCTTGCTCAACGATGGGTAAGTTTAACATGGCGCCTACGCAAGAGACCAAAACTTAAAGAGCCTAAACAACTTCTGACTGGATTTCTACATTAGAGAGAACTTCTGAACAAGCGTAAACGTAAAAAATATTTCTCAAAAAAATCTACTTTCACACACTCTCCGGTGCTTTATATCGAGTATTCTGAAGTTATAGATCTGTATAGATCCTAGGTAATAGGTATACTTATTAATACAACTTCTGCGCTAATCCATACTGACCATTGGAGATTCCAAGGTCACTTGGCTGTGCGTATAAACAAATTTCTTATAATGCAGTGAAATTTATTATAATCAGGATCTCAAAATTACAATGAGTTTATTAAAAATTTTAAATAAAAAGCTTTTTACAACCATTTGACTTTCAAATTGGTTCAATCCATTTCCAAAAAACCAATTAAAAGCAAAAAATTAAGAAAACTAAAAAGTGATCTGCCCGACTTTTTTTTATAATTTTAGAAAAGTTAAATTTATATGTATATGTGGCCTTATTTGACCTTTGGTGAAGACATAACGGATGTAGTACTGCGGACAGTGCCGACTCAACCGCATTTGACGTGCGAAGAAAGTTTTGGCAACCGTGCGTTTATGGTATTAGAGAGGTATTTCTCCATTAATCACCTTGGAATGGGTTAATAACTTGTGTTAATAGTCTTTAATTTATATTCCGGAGCTTTAAGCTTCAGGTTCGAAAAAATACATATCTCATTCAAATCTACAGATGGACTTGTAACTTAAACAGTTTGACTTATGACCTATCTTATTACGAATGCTAAGAGAGCTAAAATAAGATCGATGTGTTGTCGCGGATTAGCTACTTACTGTACAGTTATGAAACGTATATACTTGTTTAGGCTTAATTTGTATGTTGTGGGTGTTTTACTAATGGCCTGCTTTTTTTGTCTTTTGTTAACATAGTTATGTAAATAGTTATTTAAAAATACAATAATGTTATTAAATATTACTTTTAAATCATGTCATGACATGTCAAAGAAGCAATGCAAAAATAAATGGAACAGCTTTTCTGTCTGGACGTAATTGAAACTTAAACTTAACTAGCAAACGCATACGCATACATACTATTACTCAACAAGTTCCCATTAGTTGTAATAGTAATCATATATATCTCAATGAGGCAAGTAAAGATAAATATTACACAATTTATGTTATCAAAACTATCTACTCAGAGGTAAACAATAGAACCATCACACAATAAATATGATTGTACGATTAGTAAAATTATATATTATAAGCCTCTTTTAGTCTAAAACTTTACAAAATTTTAACTTAAATAAAAAATATCATACCAACTAGAACTCAATCTTATTCCCTTCATCTTTAATAATAATGCCATTTCTGCACGACATGAACTAATTTTAAATAACGTTATAAATTTAATTTCCATATGAAACTTAAATATAAGCCCCAAAAGTGTTCGACCTTCAAGACAAAATAATTATTTCAAACAAACGAGGTTTCAAAAATGTGCCTTTATATTCTGCTTTTTCATACCATGAAATTCGCATAATTAAATGCTTGATAAAGCTTATATCAATTGTTCGCAAACTATTAGGTATCATACAATTGTCACGTCACCTCAGTGTGACCCGTGCACATTACAAGACTATTCTCTCGATTTATGCACAATATATTCGCAATGTCTGATAAAGCTCCATTGTTGTATGACAACAGGTATTCGCGTTGTGAAATTACAAGTGAACATAATGCATGTGGGTGTAAAAATGCCTCGTTAGGGAGTACGAGATAACATCTGTAGAAACAATTTGCAAGTTTAAAAATGTTATCGTCTTTTTGAGAGTACTGCTGAGTCATTCTGTTGTTTAGATTCTGTAAAATAGGTTTTTCTTGTTATTTTGTTTTTGAACATGACGGCTTCTAAGCGGTATATGCGTGGCTTTTGGAGTGGACGACTTTTTACAAAAAGATTCTTATGCTTTATTTCATTTGATTCAAATTAAATTTCCTCATTTACTGGTCTAACTAATCAGCTTTTATTTAGATGACTCGAGATTGAATAACTAGCGCTGCTTATACTCGGGCCTGTAGTACGCTGTGAAGGGCTACTTAGCCGATACTTAATTCGTAATTCGAAATTAATAACAAAATCAAAAGAATAAACTTACTGGCAAGGCTGTTCGGGAGGTCTAGTCACGTCACTCGAGTGTAGAGTCCTGGCCCCAATCCTGCGCCTTCTTGCAATTATAGGCACCAGCTCTATACCTCCAGTCATCCGAAGAATTGACTCTTCTGGAGTTACCTTCTTTTCACCGTTCCCATTAACGGTCACTTTGTAAGGACGGTCATCGTAATTATCTTCAGGTATAATTTTGTTAACACACTTGCCATTCGTTAATCTTTTTACAAATTTACTTTTCCTAGAAGGCCGCCGACTTGGACGCCTATCTCTCGTTTTGATTTGATCATCTTGATTAAACTCTACGGTTTTACCATTGTATATATTTGAAGCAGAATTACAATTTTTTATGTCAGGAAGTTTGTCTATATTCGAAGGTCGTGCATTTTCTTTTGCTTCATCATCTCTCTTTACTTGGGGTAAAGTAAGCGAAGAACTCTTTCGGCGTCTGTGGTCCCGTTTCATATTGTTAAAAATTTCATTGTCTGTCCAACCCTACAAATTATCATAAGCAAATGGTATTATTAAAAAAACAAACAATAAATGCAATTTAATCCGTTTTTTTTTTTCATAATTTTCTCGGTATGACTTACCATAGACTTAGAGAAATTTAGCCCTATATCCCTGGGATTACGCCAAGTTGTCCCTCCAGGGCCCGGCTTGCCCCATGGGCCGTCTAGAGTTTGCTGTAAAATGTAACTTATCATGAAGACTTGTGAATGTATATTATTCATTCAAAATTATTATCACAATTAAAACAGTTAATTTTTCACATTAAACAGGTACGATTCACTTTGGGGTACGTTGCATTTGATCATGGACAGCAATAATCTTAGTTATGTGAAAGTATCTATTCATAGCGCAGTTGCGCAGGCGCATGATGCGTTGCCAACCCGAGGCTTAAGTTGGCCACTGGCTCCTCCTCTTGGGAGCACAACTGTTGTAATTTTTGTGGTTTTTAAAATATTTTTATCAGCTCTCTGCATTTTTGACAATACTTCACTTTTACGTCTATAATAAGTGTTAATTACCTACCATTTTCCTTTCGTACTCCAAATCCTTTCTTCGTTGTTCTTTTAAGTTGCGACGCTTATCTTCAACTAGTTCGTCTATAAATAATAAATATAATATAAAAATCACAAAAATCCCAAGCAAACATTTCGTTGTATATCGTAGGTGATGGGTGTACCTAGCACTCAAAGAAAATAAGTATTATTCTATTCCAGGCTATTATTATAAAAAGAAAACATGTGTTGTGTTCATTTCTTGTTCAATGAATTTAGGCTTAAACTACCAACCGTTTTTAAAAATTCTTAGAATGGTTTGTTATCGATAAAAACCATAGGTTCCCTACATTACATTACATTTACACTGAATTTTCCACGGGATGAGAATGTGCACAGATAAAACCGCGTCGCGAAATCCTGTTACAAATATGTTTCTCCATAACCCGTGATCATTAATTATGAGAACTATTACCGATTTTATATTTTTATTCCGGAACGCCACTAACCCAATGTCTCCTTATAACTCCGCTGCTGATCGGGAGTCTGGCGGTATCTGACGTCGTTGTCGATGGTCTTCCTCAGCGTGTCGGTGTAGCAAGTCTGCGGGTCCTCGCGTAGGCGCAGCGGCGTGCGGCGGCGGTAGCACGCCGGCGACGGCCAGCGGCGGCAGGCTTCGTACAGAGATACGCCCTGGGAGTGTTTAATATTATTATTGCTTGCTAAAACTGGAACAAAAAAGTGACTAATCAGTCACTTAGGCTAAATGGGATAGCCATGAACATTTATTTTTGAAAACTAAAAAAAAATTAACGGATAAAAGTTGTAGAGATTTTTATCCTCAACAACTTGTATAATAAATGCAAGTACGAATTGAGGTAAAGAAATTTGAATATTTATAAAGATTACCTAAAAGTCCTAAGGGCGCATGACCTTATGTGGCCCATCAGATAGCTTTAAGAGTTCTAAAATAATGATTTATACAAAAATTCAATTCATTTGAAAGGTGATGTAACTATAATATATATTTGTAAATCATACTGTAGAGTTTGGTTAAAAAAGAATGGTCAAGGTACATAACAAAATAAGACACTAAACTTTACCAGTGTCTGTCGCCCTACACAAAAGGTGAATATCATGAAATTTAAAAATGCCCTGGTACTATGTGATATAACGAGACCCGAAAGTACCTCGATTTAAAAAGCTGTTTTCATATTAATATGGTTTTGGAAGGAAACCCCTTTATTGAAAAAAAAACCACAACCTTTAAATGATATGTCGATTAGTCCACCAACATGGTCTTCAGCGCGTGTTCAGCATCCTTGATTTTACTAGTGTACGCGTGTTGTAGTTCCACAAATTATGAACTAAATCTATGTTGATGAATATATCTACGCTATGGACATTATGTTAAATTAAATGATTAATTATCACTTTTTATGTTGCCGAAATTTTATGAAAAGGTATTTATTAACAAGCCATAATAATTATAGTCACGAAACATATGATTTCGAGTATTAAATTGTGAAGCATTAGAGCAAACATCTTCATACTTTTACAAAAAGTCGCAATTCTAAATAAATTCGAAAAGCCTGTCGCATTGTACGAAAATTTATGGATATGGATTCAGACCCACAAAATACATAACTTAAACAAAATTTGACCTGCTGCACTAGCTTGGTTCTAGCCCCTGAGTTCAGTTAATACCAGCACAAGGCTGAGAAACAGTGGCGCATGAAAAATAATAAATGACCCCCAATATAAGCAGAGCTTGTCTTATGGATGAGCATACAGCGAACTGGCACCCCGAATAAATATGCGTATATAAATATCAACAACCGTGACCCGAGACAAACCTTTGTGTTCATCATGCAAATGAATGCCCCGGCCAGGACTCGAAATCGATGAATACAAATGAAGATTGTTAAACAATAGTCATGTATAGGAATTTAGCAAGTGACCTTAGACTACGCTTGGTTTATTGACAAGTTTGATGCCTCAAACCATATAACCGTCAAAAAACTTTCAACATAATCATTAATGATGCATGATGTTTCTCGGAACTTTATGTTTAACCACTGAAGCAATAGCCGTTACGGAATGTTCTCAAAAACAATTTATCAACTCAAACTTCATTATTAAATAATTATAGATGTGTGTACAAATACTTCTAATAATTTAATATCATGCGAAAGTATCTGAGGCTACGTGAATGGCTGTATGTTTGTCACTTCCTCATTCAAAAACTGCTGAGAATTTCTGTGTAAATGAAAATACGAGGGTGGATTCAGAAGTTCGCGGCCTAACATAGATAGCGTTGTCATATTATTATAAAACTACCCTCATATGATACCTACTCTACTCTTTGTCAGTCTCTGTGCAATTTCGCTCTGAGATACATGCGTAATTATATATTTTATTGAACATTAAGTGAGAGTAAGTTTCATTAATTTTGAAAATTGATAGTTTAGAGTACCTAATCAAATATCTCCACAAGAAACACTTAACTCCAAAGCAGATTCATGAAGCTATGGTGGCCCGCTACTTTCGGAACATCTGCTCCTTCGTACGCAATGATAAAAAAGTGGACAGCTGAATTAAAACGTGGACGAGAGAGCATCAAAGATGACCCCCGCTCTGGACGGCCTTCAACAGCTACGACTTCGGAAAACATCGAAAAAATATGTGATCTCATCATGGGAGACAGAAGATTGAAGGTACCTGAGATAGCTGAAGCTCTAGGGATTTCGATGATCGTTAACGAATTAGGGTTCCACCAAGTGTCTGCAAGATGGGTTCCGCGGCTCCTTTCAGTTGAACAGAAACGAACTCTGCTTACGATTTCTAGAGACTGTTTAGAGCTTTTCCAAGCAGATCCAAACGAATTTTTGGCAATATTTGTTACTATGGACGAAACATGGGTTCATCACTATACTACTGAATCCAAACAACAATCCAAACAATGAAAGAGAGCCGGATCTCCAACCCCCAAGAAAGCCAAGGTGTGTTTTTCAGTAAACAAGGTAATGGCATCGGTTTTCTGGGATTCTAAGGGTGTCTTCTTAGTTGATTACTTAGAAAGAGGTCAAACTATAAATTCTGCATACAGCGTACACTATTACGCGTTTACGCGAAGAAATAAAGTCTAAAAGACCAGGATTGCTCACCAAGAAAGTTTTGTTTCATCAGGACAATGCTCGTGTTCACACATCTGTGTTTTCTTATTTAGGCCGCGAACTTTTCAAGCCACCCTCGTACCAATTGATAGAGGCTTATATTCCCAAAATATAAAAGATGTATTATTTTGTGTAAAGTCGCCAAATACGCAACTGTAATTTTTTTTTCAAACGTTCATAATTACTTTGCATTTTGAACGTTGTTGTTTATGTACATACGTTCACAGTTTTTGGCTGTACGCCTACCGTGTCAAAAGAACAGACAGAACTCAGAGTAATAAATGATACACCTATGCCAATCACACTATTTAATTCTAGTAGGATTGGAAGCCGGCACCTACTTCTTCTTGTGTCTGATGCAGAGCTGCTGCACCGCAAGGCCTACAAGATACACATATTTTAAGATTCATATTATTTATTAGTCTCAAAAATCTTCAGAAACAATTGTGCAATAACGTAATAAAAACATCTTCAAAATCTAAATTAATACACATTAATAATGCATAAAGAAATATGTTTTCAATAAACGCTGACCCAGTGTGAATAAATATTAATATCGCCAAAAATGTAAGAAATGTTTCATAACCAATTATGATATACGACTTGACATCAAAACTCTGATAATTATATCTATGAGGCGTGTAGTAATTTTGTGTTGTAATATTCACGTCAGTATAAGATAAGTAATTCTAGAAACAGATGTTGGCTCTTTGTGGGGCACTGATATATATTAATAACTCTAAACTAGCTTTGTGCCTGTTTGATTTTTGCCATTTTGGTGTTGGAGGCATCGGCGGGGTTATCTCGTAATAATATTGACAAAGTAAAATACAAACAAAGGAACTCACTCAGTGTTCATACAATTTAGGGCCTGATACTGCAGAGATGGGTAATTAATTGGAACATTTCAAAAAGCAACGGCCGAATTCAAAATATCAGTATTTACCTCTTTCATTATTTATCTTTGGGCTGATAATATTTTTGTGTAATAAAGTAGGTTTTAATTTGTTTTATAATTATTTAAGCATTCTACCCTAGATAATGTTGGGTTATGATAACTTATTTCTTAAAATCATACTTATTACCTACTAAACCTACAAAACCATTGCTCGCTTTGTAGGTTTTTTTAATAGTATTCAATTTTCAAAAATACTAATTTCTCAGTTATTCTGGAAAAAAATACCAGTACAAACTAAAAACACATACATTTTTGTGCATATTCATCTGAGTCTGCCAAGCCCAAGGCCAAGTTTGTCCTTCATAACATGACAAATTTATATTTCAGTTTTATGTAAAAAACTTCCTATGAATAAACGCTACAGCTGTCTCAAACTGAAACAAAAAATATGCAGTCACTTTTAGATTTCTAGTGTTCATTGAATATATATATTATATGCAGGTCAGTGTTGCGAATAGTAGAGAACCGGGCAGATTCCGTTCCTAAAGTTTTATTTCATCATGTATCTTTAAGAAGTGTTGCTGTTGAAATTATGTTTAAGTGATTTAAACTTCGTCCCAGGTTCTCGAGTGCCAAACCAGGTAAAATTTTAAAAGATTTTTAGAGATTTTTTTTATGTTTATAATTTTTGATAAACCATATAAATATTCTATTCATTAAGACCCGTACGTACATAAGTGTTAATTTACAAAGCGCACGCAAAAATATCTTTAGTCCTTGTTCTAATTATAGGCTTGTAGATACTAACATATTTTTTCTAATTTAGTGTATATGTCGCCGTAATATTGAACAACATATATTATATTAAACAACGAGTGTAATTTATAAGTGACAAAATTTATACTCGTACCTACGGCAGCTATTTAAAGATCGCTTACAAACAATTTATTATAAGTTATTGATTATTAATGATATTCGTGTATGTATGATAGATCTTGTGTAGAATAATCAATTCTTGAAGTCGATCAATACAAAAAGATAAAGGAGATTTTCGGACAGATTTTCGGTCTCACGCCTATGATCCATGAAGCTATTATGATTAAGAAGGTCATCACAGGAAAAAAGAAGGCCGAGTTAATAGATTTAATATTAATCACACATCAAAGTTATGGATCTAAGTTTCAGTTCTGGGTTACCTTACGGTGAACCAACATTATAAAAGATAAGTATTTTCTGACTGTGATTGCTGCTGTTGTGATTATTTTTTTTAAGTTTCACCCACATAACCTCTGATCCTGTAGGAATTCTAGAATTTAAAAAAATTTAATGAAATATTGTTACTAATTTTTTATTGTAAAAATATTTATGAAAGCGGTTTAGTAATTTCAGAGTGGGGTGGCGCAAAAGTAATGTAAAATATTAATGTGCCTCAATTTTTGCAATTGGCACCAAGTGTCACTGTGCTTTGACATTTATGTTGTAGAAAGATAGAGAATTAGTTGTCAACAAGACATGGAGCGATACACACCTGAAGAACGTGGAATTATTCATATACCCTTCTTTTTGCGAGTACGCCGATGGCACCATCGTAAACGTAACTGTGAGCGTTACTCGAAGATGTTGAACGAGTTTTTTTGCCGCAAGTTGCTGAATTGCTGCCAAGCATTGTTGGTTTCAAAAGGGCCGAGCAACCGCTCTCACAGCGCGGGCAACGATGGAGATTTTGTCTCCCATTTTGGAGATTTTAGCTGGCCGTCCAGATCGCAGTATCTGACGGCATCAGACTTTTCTCTTTGGGGCTTTTTCAATTCTCGCATTTGCTACTACAAACTACGAACCTTACAAGTCTTGAGAGCTTCCATTGAAGAAGAAATCGCCAAATCAGAGCCAGATGACTTGCGAGCAACAATTCAAAATAACGTAAAACGAGCACAATTCCGTATGTAAAGTAATTTTGAGGTATATATTTTTTATATTTTGAGAAAATAATTAGGGCATTTCTGCTTTTCGACAAAAAACAAAATATATTATAAAACATTATTATATTTCGAAATGGTTTTCTAGTCCGAATCTAACTTATTTTATTTACATACCGAACTTTGCATCAACTTTGCCATCTCTCGAGCCCTTTTTTTTTTCATTTTCAACAAAATGCCAGTCTATCCAAGCACAGTTATGACTTTCCTTTTGCGCCATCTTGTACGTAAATATTTTTTGGGCAATTTCGAAAAAAAATGTCTATTGTGTTCTAGCTTGGCTTAATTAATATTATAAAAAATAAAAAACAAATAGTATTATGTTCTCATGTACTATTATTATCTGCTTACGATACTCAAATGATCTGATCTTTCAAATAAAGTACTAAGCCTGTAAGTGATGCTAATCCAGGCGGATTAGACATTCAATCAGCTGTTTGAGCCAGTCGGTTGGTCGACGAAGCAACGTCATAACAATTGAAAGCTGTAAAATAAAGCATAAAACGTTCATCCAAACGACTCGCTGTTTAGCTGAATATCTAAATCAACCGTCTGCCTGCGACACACACACCCCTCTAATCATAGTTATACTGCAGATTTGTACATTGTCGTAAACAACTGTTTGCTTTTTTCTTTTTTAGTGGTTTAGGATTCTCCTCTATTGTATATAAATCTAATAGCATGTAAATGGTGTAAAATTGGTGTAAACTATATCTTTTGCCGTAAAACTGTATAGTTGTAAACACTGTTTGTTATCCAATAAAAATAAAGGCGACCACAATCATGACTGAAAACATACATATTATGTTCTTGATAAGTAAAGATTGTCTCTCCGGGCTTTAAAACTAAGAACTCCGGATTATAAGGAATACAGTACTACGACTGTGACTACGAAGGTAGTACAATTTTAGAAACGGAACAAAACATCGTGCCACTTTTTGTGTGCCTTCCCATATACATCTTTGAGATTGCCCTCTATTCCTATACCAACAAATAAAATGTTAAAGGCTAGTCCTTATTTATTATACTATAAAATATTAAGCTGTATCTACAAGTATTTATACAAATTAATAAATGACTTCTACGGAACTTCAAAAGAAAGACATTTGCACAGACATGCGATTATTTAAAAATTCTCCAACAACTACTTCAAACAACAGTTAATTGCACTTGTGTTACCAAGGCTAATAGTTTCTTTAGGTTCGTCTCCTTGAAAATGGTTCTCAGCCTTACAGAGATGTAAGCACTCCACTTAAGTTGTTCTTGACTATTGCAGATTTTGATTAATCGTCAATTAAACAAGGCGTTACACCATTTTACTATGCGTTCTGCAGTTATAAAAATCATTGCCTAAAGAAAATCAACTCTTAATTTCTAGCTTGTTATCTTTCTAGCTTGGCTTTTATATAAACTGGGCGACAGACGATTACAGCGACAGGTACCTAAAATAAACATATATAGGTATATAGAAACATCATATACACCATTTGCACAACTGTTTACCCCTGCACGGGTTAGCACACAAGATCTGTGTATGAGGCTTCAATCATAAATAGCGACAGTTTATTTAACTCTTAAAAAATGTTAATATGATTCTTCAAAGCTTTTATCAAAGGCTCAGAAATTGTGACAGTAGTTTTAAAAGTTCTCTTCGCACAGAATGTTTGAAAACCATTAATTGACAAATATAGAAAGAGTATCTTATTGATTACTCGCCTTTGACCTTTGGAAAGTTATTGTATTTTGACCATGGGACAGGTTCGTGTAAATAGTAAATTTACCAATTGTACGAGTATTACAGAATTCGACTTTATAACCAACTAGGAATTGTTTTCGATTTTGTGACTATTTGTATTATACATCCTACGAAGATACTATTTTGAATTATTACCATACTTTAAGACAGATTCTTACAGCCAAATTAATTAACTAAGTATCTAAATAAAATTAATGTTTGTATATTTGTCATCTCTGCACTCCTAAACAATGCAACCCGTTGCGTTGTAGTGGGGCGTTGATAAGATGCCCTGTGCCCGCAAAGGTTTCCGAATCAAAAAAACGTACAACAGTTTAACGCCGGCAAAGCCGCATATGAAACTATTTGTGGATAAGTATAAGGAGCTAGCCTGATCTGTGTGTGGAGTGCGAGCTTTCACCTTCACTTTGTGCCGAGCGTAAAAGTACAATGGCATTATTTTGTAAAAAAGAGAAGCTAACAAAATACATTAAATGGAAGTAATAAAATCCATATTCATGTTCCTTTTATGATCAACTCCGCCTTTTTTTAGGTTTTCTCTCTTTAAATTTTCCAACTTACCCTCAACTCGTCTTCGGGATAGATGCCCGAGACCCGTAGGTTGGTGAAGCGCACACCGAGTGGGTTGGGAGCGCCTCCGCCCCCGCGGCCCCACGGCTCGTACGACGCCAGCTCTATGCGCGCCTGTACAACGGACTATCATTTTACACCTAGGTACTATACATATATCAAAGTAACTGAACCTAGGATGATGTGACAACACTGTTACACGTTGTAACACTGGTTTTAACGTTATTTGAGAAAGCATTCCTCCAACGGGACGGTTAAAGTTCTAACAACAGCGTTTCATTCTTAGCCTATCTGCGAAAAATGCATGCACTTCGGAAACACAACTCTTACCAACTATGCCACGTAATACAATTAAGTGGCAATTAAGGTGAGATATGAAAGATAAATCATAATTCACATAAAATTGCTAATTTAGATTTATACAAAAAATAAAGGTTAATATGTCATTGTTTTATTCATTATTTACGCCACACTTATTTCCCGCAAAAAATCTCAGCCCAGTCGCTAAGCAGTTTTACGCAACATTATAATGAAAATACTTTGTTGTTGGCAGCTTTAAATATCAATTTCACACTGTAATATTAGGATTCGTATCTGATCTCTGCTATGGGAACGCACGATCAGATGATTGACATATTTAATTAAGTTTTCGCGCCATGTTCTAGTGCGTTGTTTCTCTTGTTACGAGGTATGCCACTCAAAATAACAAGTTCAGAGTTTACAACAGTTCCTTTATTTTAGCTATTTATTGATCGTAACAACGAACAAATGACTAATAAGAAAACAATAATCCTACTTCATTGCACCAGAACCAAATTTTGGTAAACTCTAAAATCGCCGTAAACATGCTGTGTGCGTGCTTCTAAGCCGCACATGAAACTATTTGCCTATAAACACGGAGCTGGCCAGATCTGTGTGCCGAGTGCGAGTTTTCGCATTGAGTCTACGCCGCCGCCGGGAGCGCATTTGATCTTCACATGAAATCTGAACAGTAAAATTTTAAGATAAGCCGAGTAAACCAGCTTAGTATCGTACATAAATCAAAATGACTCACGGCGCGTAAAGAAAATATGAAAACTCGCAATTGGTTCTGTGAGCCAAAGACAAACTGCACAAGACATACCGTAAGTCAAGGTTCGGTAAGATTTTAATTGGTGTTAGTTTTAGAAATCGGATATATTTTAAGAAATTATTATTAATTTGACTTGTCTAAGTGTGATTTGTAAAATAAAAAGCGATGTAAAAAGCTCCCGGGATTTTGGGTGGGGACAACGTACTATAAATAAAGAATTAAGTTCATGTGAGCAAGAAAAAGGTAAGAAAACAATGTTAACATATTAAGTTTTATTAAGTATTAGATTGGTGACTGTTTAAGTTACCTTAGTTTAGGCCACCCTGTAGCTCTAAGCACACCATGCTACTAATCAACATTATTTCAGAAATGCGCATGATATCCTTCAAGAGTCGAGTTCCAAAAGATACATACAAATTAAACAAAAAAATATCGGACGCGCAAAATAATAATTAAAAATCGTGGTAAGAATCCCGTAAATTCATTAAATACTTATATAAAATAAAACTTCGTTCTATGTACTGATCTTTTCTAAGAAGGTAGATATTCTGCATCTAAATTTCCTTAAAATATATTAAGTACTTTCTAACTAATCACGTAGAAAGCATACTTCATATCGTGACTTAATACAAAAGCAAATATCTATCCGCTTCACTCTTACTCATTTCCTAGATCGCAACAATACCCAGTGATACCTAATTTCACTGAGCTGATGCTTGCACAAGATACGCTTTACGACCGCTCAAACTTAAATGAATAATGGTGGTTCAACTCTCCGTAACCCCGTGTTATCACCATGTGTTATCACAATGACTAGCAAGTTAGCCGTTTTAATTGAATATGATTAATTTAATACAAATTTGACACTAAAACGTGAGAAAATAATTAACATTACAATCTCTCTTATTGTTTTTGAGTGTTTTATAAGCTTCAATTCAATATTACATATGAAAAGTATAGTAAGTCCGTATGTATACAGATAATAACGAGCTTTCACAGATAGTACTTACATATGACAAAAAAAGAATTAGATAACAACAACAAATTAAGTTTATTATGTATTGTTTGTTTTAAAATTACAGTTATAGTTTAAAAAAAATCTTAGTACAATTATGTGCAAAATAGCGTGATTATGAATGGTATTTAAACTATTTCTTAAGTTATATAATAGGTCTTTACCTATGAAACTGCCGTTTTGCCGTACTGGCCATTTCAAATGAAAATATTTTTTTTTTGACTGATAATTCTAATTTCAAATTAATTTTATTTGACAAACATGGAATTCTTTTTCTAAAATCGTCATTTGTTTAATAGTTAGTGTTTTGTTTTCAACGCCTTCGAACATTTTTCGTCATCATGGATAAGTTAAAAATTCGAGTAATTATGGAGTATGAGTACCGTCGTGGCAGCAAAGCGGCACAAGCGGCACGCAACATCAACGACGTTTACGGAGCGAACACTACAAACGAACGCACCACCCGTTATTGGTTTACCCGCTTCCGTTCTGGAAATTTTGATCTGAAAAATGAACCCCGTGGTCGTCCGAAAACTTTGGTCGACAATGACGAATTAAAGGCAATTGTGGAAGCTGATAAAACTCAATCCACGGCTGAATTAGCAGCAGCTTTCGACGTTAGCATCAAAACAATATTAGTCCATTTGCGTCAAATTGGCAAGGTAAAAAAGCTTGACAAATGGGTACCCCACGAACTCAATGACCGCCAGCGCGAAGTACGCGTGGAGACGTGCCTTGCACTGCTCAGCAGGCATACAAATGAAGGAATTCTGAACCGCATTGTTACTTGTGACGAAAAATGGATCCTGTTTGACAATCGTAAGCGCTCAGCAAGTTGGTTGGACCCTGGTTCAGCACCCAAACAATGCCCTAAACGAAAACTTACCCCTAGAAAAGTGATGGTCACTGTTTGGTGGTCTAACGCGGGTGTAATTCATCACAGCTTCTTGCCAAACGGGACAAGCATTACTGCAGATGTGTACTGTGAAGAACTGAACACAATGATGGAGAAGCTCGCACGTCTCCAACCAGCTTTGGTCAATCGTTCGGCTCCACTGCTCCTGCACGACAACGCGCGACCTCATACTGCACAGCAGACGGTCTCCAAGCTACAAGAGTTGGGGTTGGAAGTTCTCCATCATCCGCCGTACTCACCAGACCTTGCGCCTACAGACTTCTACTTTTTCCAGAATTTGGATAACTTCTTGGCGGAAAAAAAATTCAATACCCGAGAGGCAGTACAAAATGCCTTTGAAGAATTTGTTGCCTCCCGTCCAGCTGATTTCTTCAAGAAAGGCATCAATAAGCTACCAATGCGTTGGCAAAGATGCATTGATTGCATGAGTGATTATTTTGATTAATAGAAATAAAAAATATATAAAAAAATTACGCTTCATTTATTTCGTGAAAAACGGCAATTTCATAGGTAAGGACCTAATACATATCTGCCGCGATTCCTTATTTATGCAAATAGACTAATGAATCCGATGCTACGCTAAACTTTCTACAAACCTAAAAAAAGAACCTTTACTTTTGTATTGCTAAGCTACTTTTTTATTCAGAATTGGTATTCACACCCATGGACATAATTTAATGTCGGTGTTTGATTAATAATTGTTGATTGTGATTATATTGGCATTTCGACTCATGATGTGATGCCGAAGTAGAAGTCCCCGTAAATGCGCTGGCTGCTCTTCTCCTTCAACCGGAGCACAACCACGTAAATGAGATTATTATGGCGGTCAAATAAAAGAGGAAGCATTGTACTGCCGTTCCAGACGAGATCATAACAAAAGCAACTCTACTACCATCGTATAATTATTTTTTAGGATTTGATTTAATTCGATAACTTTTAAGCAGCTCACTTACTTTTGAAATAAACCTGAACCAATCTATTCTGCGAAAAAAAACCAAACCATATGCATATGATACGTTGCTTTATTTATAAAATGGTTTAAGTTTCTCTGGCTCCCTGCTCCTAAGGCTGCCTAATCTATTAATTGCCGAAACAACTCCAAAACCAAGACACTTAACAAAAGAGCATCAAAACCTACATTCTTCTGCTGTTCTCGGGCCATTCATTTTCTCTCTACACCCATCTGTATCAATTCATGAGACTGTATAACAAGTTAGACTTTACTTTTTTTGCTCATGAGTTTGACTCTCAATTTTTATTCTTAACGCCACCTGACCAATCGCTTGCCTTTGTAACGTGTCTGACGTTCCGTAAAAGCAACGTCACACAATGTTCCTATTACCTTCCTCTGTTGTTCAAGTTTGTCTCTAATCCTCTGGTTTCTGCGCTCGCGAGCCAGACGCTCACCCTCCGCTCGCGTCTGCTCGGCTCGTAGGCGCTCACGGGCTCGTCGCCGCGCCGAGCCCGATGATGGCGCACCGAAATTTCTGTGGGTATTTTAAATATAATATTTTACTAGAGCACTATATTTTTGTAGCGAATTTTCTGAGCAAGGAAGCGAGGACGAGTAGTGTTAATTTGAGTTGTTTCTTTACTATTTCTAAATAAGAATATTGTCATATAAACAAATGCATACCGGCCAGTTGGAACGACGGGGGGGAGGACAATCACACCAACTGTGTGGCCCCAAAGTAAGCAGAGCTTGCGTTGTGGAAGACCAAACAGTGGACAGTGTAAATATCAACAAACATGACCCGAGAACAAACATTTATGTTCATCACACAAGTGAGTGCCTCGGCCAGGACTCAAACCTGGGACCTACAGCGTATGATGTAGGGCTACTAACCACTATGCTACCCGGTCGTCATCGGTCGTATATTTCAAAGGTTCACAATACATATTAACACTACCATATATAATTTAACTCACTGTTAGTGAGAAAACGAGTAACATTTCTATATAACGAAAGGCGGTTCTATATAACAGAAATGCACGCCTCGATTGGACAATAGAACTTTAATTCCAGTTATAAAAATTACTAGTGTCGATATGTAATCTTCCTCTTGGATATAAAGTCTCATTTGACATAAAAATTAACCTTAGATAAAACTAGATCCTTCAAAGCTAAGTAATTTGAATCGACCTTAAACAATGAACTCATTTTAGAATTATTTATACTGTTTTGCTTTCTAGTCAATAAATACTAGGTAATATGAGCAGGATATCCGTTAGATTCATTGATTGCGGGTGTATGATTCATTTTGAAAGAAAACGATGAACGTTTTCTTTATGCGTAAATAATTTAGGAGTACCTTCAAACCACTCAACAAACCAAACTTATCTTTTTTGACGCCCGTAGATTTTTCAAGCTGTAATACTTATCATTTTCATTAAGACTGATCCAAAATAAAATAAAAATAAAAAAAAGTTTAACAAAAGATAAAATAAGAATATAGTGTTTTAACCAGTTTTAGTAGTTGGCAGTTACAGAGTACTGTATGGTTTTGTGGCGATCTTTGAATTCATATCCTGTCGCCAGAGGACTCTTCAGAATTCTTACTCTGTGCAAAATCCTAAGGTCCACATTAGTCAAAGGGCTTGTAGATCTTCAAGGTCATAGTGAGGAATCGACTTATCTGGAATTACTTAACCATAAGAATTGTTTTTTTCGGTGTAACAATCGAAATCAGAAAGCTTAGTATTTTTTTACTGGAGCATATAAAAAGGCAATACGTACATGATCGGTTCCCAGGGCGGGCTGAAAAGGCAGCAAGTTCGTTAAAAAATTAATATAATTGTCATTGAATTGTAAAATATCAATGCTAATTCTTTTCTTCTGTAATATTACAGTAGAAAACATTATTCGTTTATTCCTTTTTATAGGTAATGTAATCTTATTATTTTCTTTCCACTTATTGGTCGATAAGTGTAAAACTTTGAGTAACTGCGTAGTTGACAACAAAAACTTTAATACCTATTATAAAAGCAAAAATCCCAATCAAATTAAGCAAATTGTACATCTTATTTACTATTCACATCCGTAAACAAACAAACAATTCATAAATCTCAAATCATATTAAGGGTTTGTTTGAAACCACATCAAAATCAATTCAAATCAATCATTAAGTAATTAAATACTTAAATAACCTACCTTCGCAATCGTTGCGTACGAAAGCTATAATTAAACATCTAGAGATTTACACTACACCAAAGTGTATAAATACGTCAACACAGTTTAAAAAATGTATTGGAATTCTGTCTTCGCCCATGTTAGCGTGTCTTGAGGGCGGGCGGCTGAAGCCTACTGAATGTGACTGAAAGTTCCCTGCTATGAAACCTGTCTGATTGCTTGACAGTTCCGGTCGTTACATTGTATCCTTGTACGCGGTTCAAGCATTTATCGACTTCATCTAAGTACTTTAATAAGCTTCAGCTGTGATTGTGATTCGCCGAATTTATTATCTTTGGATTTGATTGGTGATTTTGGCAGCCCTGTCTTGGAGTTTGATTTATCTATCTAAAAGGCTTTTTTTTAATTATGTTTTGATTTTAAAAAACGAGTTTTCGAGACTAAGGCGTAGAAATTGTATAAGTCGTGTCATAATCGCAATTATTGTTTGCGATTATGAGTAGTTTATTGTTTCTTCTTTACTCATCTTAATGTAACTTACGATATATGTGTAAAATCCTTAAATTCACTAGCCTATCGTGAAAACTTAGTTTTGAATCCTATGTTTTATATTTAATCTGAGTTATCTATCGCGTATCGTCAACAATCCCCAAGAATGGGCAACACAATCTATTTTATACTTTTACGATGTCTTTAAGTTGCCAGTCGGTTACACAAATAAAGATTTTTGATCAAAAATAGCCAATTGCTACCTAAAATGCAGTGGCTATAATGGTTATAACCACATACCTCTACTAGATACTTAAGAACATAATTCCAAGAAGAAACTTTGTCACAAAACTATGTTAACGAAACAAAGCGTCTCATTAGCGATATAACGACCACTTTAACTAAATTATTCGCTTACCCAAGCACTGTTTATACAATACAATTTCAAAACTCCGCATCATAGATTAAATGGTATATGTAATAAATAATTCAAAAACATATTACCTGCCTGCCTTACGTCCAACAGCAATGCTTCACGCTGTATATTAACCAAGCCGCAGGCTTTAACGTTAACTAAACAATATACACTGTAGGAGCACACTAGCAGTTGACTGCTGGCTGTTTGGCCCTAAAGTTTCACTTCAATAGAATCCACGTATTATGTTGTCAGTAGGTCATGTCAAAAATGATGCCTAACAAATAAGGTGTTCTATTCCTTTTGGCAATTAGAGTTAACTTGTTTTTTTAATTACAAATTCAACAACTTGATGTGAAGTCATTCATGGCGATCGATTATTGGAACTTTTATGATTGAACGCGCCTAAAAATTCTAGAAAGCAATAAGCTTAAAATATGATTTGCTCTGTGGTAATTTCTTCATCTTAGTCCTGATCACGTAATTTAAATTATTATTTATATTGATGCAGAATGTGGCACTATATATAGCAATAATTTGAATTGTTACCAATACGGGTTTCAAAGGACGTGAGTAATTCCAAGAAAAGAATAATGTTAATAAAGTTACCAAAGTGCATGTCATAAGTCGTAACTTGTCATTGGAAACATGATGGCCCATTTACATTCCGAAACTATACCTGAAAAATGTAAAAATGAGGCTTGTATTTTTAGCAGATCAATAGGTTCCTTCAAGGCTAAATACATTTGCATGTATATGCAAATTTACATAGTACGATATCGCGATATGTCACCGATTTCGACGAAATCTAACGTAACTGAATTAATTGGTTAACTATTAATGGTCGTCATTAGTCGTATAATGATTGGAATGTCCGCTGGTAAACTCTTATAACAAATACCCATTGTTAATATACTTACCAGTAGGTATTGCGATCGTATGAGGCCGACAATATGTATAAGGCCAGTACACCTAGCCTTTCTAAGTTGTAATACAATCTTGTCCATATCAGTAAGATATCGGCCACCTTGCGGCTAGCCAGATGATTTGTCTACTGATTTTTTTATGATTTTTATAGCCGACAAACGAGCTCGCTATCCATGATGGTAAGTGGCATCCACACCCAAGGACATCATTAATCATAGGTGTTTTATCTACAAAGACTTATTGTGATTGGTATATCGACTAATGATGCGTCGTCGACCGCAGGCTTCAGTTTACATTGCCCTGGCTGTTACTTCCTTTTAACCAGAGTGTTCTGGAGGATGATCTGGATGTATCTGAGGAACCACGTTAACGTAATCACGTGATGATGGCGGCCAAAATAGGGAGCACTGTACTCACGCCCCAGACGACATCGTAACAAAGATACTCCGCTAAACCGTTCAGGGACTAAAGGCTTGAGCTTTCTATTATTGCATTCGCTATTCCTTCCCTTTGTTGGGACAGGTCATTATTACAACGTGAGACGTGATTAACGTAGAGATCACAATAAGCGAGCCGATTGTATGTATTTGATGAAGCCCCCGCCCAGACGTGCGAAGAAAGAAACTTCTAAAGATAGGTAACTAATAAGAAATAAGTAAGTGACAAAATGTCTACAGATATATACTTACTTGTAATTTGTAAATAAAATGATTATAATGCTACCGACTCGTCCCCGCTTCGCAAGAAATAAATTAGCTTTCTAAATTAGTGCTTTATTCGGACAAATACTCGTAGCAGATAACAACAATTCCTTACACCCAATGTCTTGTAGCAGTCACCTCACCGGCGGGTCTGACGAATTTTAATATTTTTAAAGTACATAGTTTTCTTAATGATCTCTATTAATATAATATTATTAATAATTAACAACCTGAGTAACTCTGTGATAATGTAGTTTTCTATGTATGTATGGAACATAAAAAAAATCAGTTAAGTAGTTTTTGAGTATCCGTTACAAACAAATTTTTTCCTTATAATATTATAATATTTATATTATTATATTATAAGTTTAAGCTGGCTTTGCACTAACATACAATTCAAAAGTAGCAAATCTCTGGAATTTCGAAGAACTTTCAAAGTATCCTAAAGTTATCCCTTTCCGAAAAATACTTCAGAACATTTCATATCAGTACAGTAATAGTTTTTTAAACAGCTACTTTTCGATGTGCGTACGTAAGGTACTTCTTGGACACAAATAACAGCTACTTACGTAGAGTAAATAGGTACATCCTAGATCCCTAAAGGAGACTATGTTTCGTATCGTAAAAAGAAAGAAAGAAAAACAATGCAATACATACAAACCATAACATACTCAAGTAACCAGTAAACAGATACCATTTGTCATTTCAGCATTGAGCAGGTCCTGGCAGTACCGGGCGAGCTATCGATCCGCAACTCTGGGTCAATGGAATCCGCTGCATTCGTAAAAGAACCAAGTTTCGTGCTCAAACCGTCATATTGAGGTCATACTGTTCAGGAAACACGTAGATTGTAGTGCGGTGGATTTATTGTAACTTACCAATTTGTAAGGCTTTACGTTGAGATATTTTTTATTGCTGTAGGTTTTTATTTCTGCTACTTCTTTATTAATACTGAAAAGTTCTTAAGCTGAGTTCTGAAATTTAATTAGGTACCAACCTTTAACATACTTATAACTTGCATCTATGTGATAAAACATGAATCATCTAACTCGTCGGTAGAAAATATGTCGTCTGCACTACGTCCCCTGGGTGATATATGAAACTAGTGATTGCATAATTAATACATTTTTTAAAAGTCTATTTAGAACTATTAAAAACAATTTGAAATATGTTTTAATCAATTATTCCTAACATTTGTTTTTAAATTAGCTTTTACCGATTTTACCAGTATGCAAAAAGTGAGATTGCTTCGGAAGTAGCAAAATTGTATATGGAGCATGTAGATCGAAAAGGTGATCTGGAGCCTGAGATCACCTACGGCCTGACTATCGCACAATTCAGCTAGTTCGTGACATTTACAGAACTCCTGCGTCCAACAGGTGCACCGCATCACGGAGCACATCTTGGAGCAAAGGAAAGTAGGTCGAAAACCGAAAGGCATAAAGAGCATATTATAAACTATCCGATTATTTGGATGATAAAAGCCCTTGGGTATAAATCCCCTCATTAACAGGATTGTACTAGTATTTGTAACAAAACACGTGTAATGTGTCTGTATGTTCGATGAGTTCTTCGTCCCGATGAATATCCAAAGCGTCATTGTCACTAAAGTACGTCTTCTTATGGTAGCGTCGGGTGACGGGTCGCTCACTTCCCTCTAATATGGTTGGGGAGGGCGATGGCTGGATCCCGCGTTAACTCGTGAACGGGTTCCGTTTGAGGGTGTTCGTCGTTTGGATACTTGGGGGGAGGGAGACTTGCCGAGCTAACAGATGCAGAAAAGAATAATTTTGTATAGACATAAAGAGACTCTGTAAATTTATTTTGAAAAAAATATACCCGTGAAGTTTCTTGCCAGTTCTTCTTCACGAAGGTTTTTTCGAACTGGTGGTAGAATCATGTTTTAATTGACGTAAATAAGAACAAGTAATTGTCAATGTTGAGAAATAAATATTTCATTTCATTTCAGGCACAGGTGCGCTTTTCTTTGACGTGGCTAAAGCCTTCGACAAGATCTGGCACAACGGCTTACTATATAAGCTCTTTGAACTAGGCGTGCCAGACAGCCTCGTGCACATCATACGAGACTTTCTCCACTGTCGAACCTTTCGCTACAGATTGGAAGGTGCACTCTCCAATCCCACAAGGCTCGGTGCTTTCTCCAACTTTGTTTTCACTATACACTAGTGACATACCAAGGACGGAGAAAGTAGACCTAGCGCTCTTTGCAGACGATACCGTGCTATACACATCTGATAGGGATCTACGTAGGTTAACTAGAATACTTCAATCCGCAGCCAACACATTAGGCGCTTGGTTTAGGAAATAGAGAATAGAAGTCAACCCAGAAAAAAGTGCAGCAGTGTACTTCTCTCTTTCAACCTGCTCTAGGACAACCTCTAGGAAACCTTCCAAAAGATTAGGTCAGATCTCTCTGTTTGGTACTCCAACCCCTGGTGGTGTGGACTAACATTTGCGGACCACATAAAACGCGGTCGGGACCGAACCGCCTTCGTCATGGGTAGGCTGCACCCTCTAATTTGCAAGAAGAGTAAAATGTCGCTTAGAAATAAGCTTACACTTTACAAAAGTTGCATCCGCCCCATCATGACATATGCCAGTGTGGCTTTCGCTCATGTCAGCAAGTCGAACCTCAATCACTTGCAGGTTATTCAAAATAGGTTCTTACGCAAATGCGTCGGGGCCCCGCCCTATGTCCTCAACTTAGATCTGCGCAAGGATCTCGAGCTGCCCACCATTGTCGCATTCATGAAGTTGGCGTCTAAACGCCACTTCGATAATGCTCCCCACCATCCCAACCCGCTGGTCTATAAGTCATCTGAATACACAGCCTACCCAGACGCGGCGGTTCGTTATAGGCGTCCGCGTAACGTCTTAACAGATCCCGACGACGCTATTACGAACGAACGCCGGCGTTCCAGTCAGAAATAGGGCAACACGGCATTCGAATCGCCTAACCCACCGGTGGGCCAGGCTAACGCGTCGTACGCATTCCTACTGAGTTTCTTGCTGGTTCTTTGGCAGTAGATGATCCTTCCGAACCAGTGGTAGTTTCAATATACGACGTCCTAAGCTGAGGTCCGTACCCTCTCAGTGCCCTTAGGCATATCGTATGTAGGAGTAGTTTAAGTTCCAGCTGCAGAACAAAGTCCGGTGAAATTTAAAAGACCCATAGGGCCATAAACCAACTGTCCATTTCGAAAAAATAAAGTGACATTTACAGCGAAATTCGAGTACCAGAGACCATAACTTGGTCCATAAGAGATGAAAGATTTATTGTCATCCGTAGTGTGGTAACTTTGGAGAACGGGGAATGTGTAAGACGCAGTCAGAGCTATTTAGCACCAAGTATACTAAAATCTGTAGAGCAACGCATAATCCAGGATGATGACCCATTTCAGCAAATTTTAGACTCCTAATTAAAACCAAGGTTCATATTGACTTGTGACATGTTTCTTTAGTAACCAAGGTCAGTACGTATTCATGCTTGAGGATATCATGCAAAAAAGTGAGCTTTTAAAAATTTTCGGGTTTAAGTTCTGTCCTATTCGAACCAGTGGCGTAGCTTAGAGGGGCGGCACTTTTAGGTGGCGGAAATTTTTCAAAATAAATAATAATATCTTGTAAATATTTGAACCATTTGATATTTTTGTGGCACATACGATTCGGACGGATTGAGATGAGTACATAAAGACAGAAGTTTTATATTTAATTCTATTTAAATTTTTGACTAAAAATAAAAATATTAACAGTAGGAAGACGATTTGAGTTTTATATTCAATTCGCTAATAACTAAATCTTGTCGATCGTAAAGGTATGATCATAAGTGTTCTACACCTGTTATTTATATGAATGTGCAAGAATTTTTATAATAAATGTGATTATGAATACAGGGTTACAGATTAAGTCGACCTATTCCCGTTAAGGGCGTGTAGTTTACATTGTTTCTGACTGATTTGACTATGAAACACCCTATTCGAAATCCAACCGTCCGGTTTCGAGATATTCGACTTTAATTGTTTTTTTATAAAAAATTCCCGTTTTCGGCTATCAGCTTAGATATTTTGAAATGTGTAAGTCTTATTATTACTATAATTTGATTTTCACATGTAAAAAAGATGCTCTATGACCTTAATAACCAATATTGTACGTAAAATGAATAAATAAGTCATTGTAGACGATTAAAATTAAAAAAAAAACTAGTAAATATTCAGAAAGTTTATTGTTCTTTAAAGGATATCTAAAAAAAATATTTTAGCGCCTGTTTTACAGATGTGCCTAAAAATATCTACGTTTCATCAGCTATCCAACGAGGTATAACAATCTAGGGTTTTAATAAAAATTCATAGAAAAAACTTAGTTGCGAGCCCCCAGGTAAGAGTTCTAACAGTCCCTCGCCAATGAGCCTTTATACAAATCAACGCTTTCCCGAATCGGTAAACTGCAACACGCACACGTATCCATTACATGCACACATCTGCAGTGCTGTATAATATAAATCTAAAACATCAATCTGAGAAAGTCCAATTTGTCATATAGTCTAATCACTGCTTTATTAGGTTTGAGGGCAACAGATAGTGTTTTTTTATTTAAAATTGTTAAAATAAATAATTAACTTACAAGATAATTAACAGCCTTGGAGCTACTGGGAAGATCTTTGTTACATTCGAATATAGTACTCGCTGGTTGCTCCTTGTTCATAGTGATTATAAAACAATACCGAAATTGACACGATTGACATAATTGCATAGCTTCCGTTAATATAATGAGCTAAAGGTGAAGAAGGTGTATACAGGGTGGTTTTGTGAGAAGGGCGGTGATGGCCAAGTCCGAAACCACAAGAGTTAGAAAAAAGTCGTGAAACGAGTCATGCCCTCAATTTATAAGAAAACAGTATCTGCATATTTATTTTTTCAAAATTTTTTTACTTTTGACGGAAATGGACCTGAATGATTTTTAAAAAAAAAATACATCCTGTATTATTGAACCAATGGATTCTGTTGCTTATAAGGATCGATCTTTGCAAATAAACGTTTTACTAAAAAATGAAAGGAAATAGCAAATTTTTACAATTTACTTTTAGTATCTCAATTTTACCTAACTAATAACTTGCTCAAAATGGTTTCTATTGACTCCAATTCATACGTTTATACGTCTTTCTAGAGACTATACTGCATTTGATACCATGAGTGGTTTTATCCTGGAAAAAAATATTAAGCACTGAGCTTTGTAAGCTCTCAGCTGTTTCTTAACGAGCTTTGTAAAATTCGTTCTTGACGTAACCCCATAGGAAATAATCAAGTGGTGTAAGATCGGGTGATCTTGCCGGCCATCTCACCGGACCGGGAGTACCCATCCACGTATATAGAAGTATTGAGAAACAGGATAATTAATGAGAAGGACTTTAACTACTAGTGTAGTAAAAAGTGGACTTCGTAAATGAATGCAAAGATGTGCGCAAAACACTGCGCAGCCGAGTTGTCTCTCATTCTAATGCGCCTGCATCGACTCTCTTTGGAATCCGGAAAGGTCCCTAAATCCTGGAATCTGGCTAACGTGCAACCAGTACCAAAGAACGGAAGCCGTGCAGATCCTATCAACTACCGACCACCTCCAAAACCTGCAAAGTTATGGAGCGTGTATTGAACAATCGTCTCCTGGCATACCTTGAGACCAACGAGCTCCTTAGTGATAACCAATATGGTTTTCGCAGTGGACGCTCGACTGGAGATCTTCTTGTGTATGCCACTGACTTATGGAGCGAAGCCTTGGAAGGTCACGGTGGAGCTATAGCTGTATCCTTAGACAATTCCAAGGCTTTTGATAGGGTCTGACATGATGGTCTCTTGAGTAAGCTTCCAGCATACGGAATACCCAATGGGCTCTGCGACTGGATATCTGATTTTCTGAGGGAACGGTCAATTCGAGTAGTCTTAGACGGCTGCTCTTCGGACCTAATAGCAATTAATGCCGGGGTACCTCAGGGATCTGTTCTCTCTGCAACGTGATTCTTGCTGCACATTAATGACGTGCTAACCCCAGGCATTATTGGTTACGCTAATGACAGCACCGTTGTAGAGAGATAATGTCCAATGCGCGAGCGAGCCTTAAAAAAATCCGGGCTTTCCAGAAAGAGTCCATGATTGAGCGGGCGGATTTGGTCAAATTTAATCCGCAACGCAATTTAAACACACAGCAACGTATTTATTCTCCTCCATAAATAGCAGTTTCGACCTATCGCCCACTTTCCGAAATGTTTCTGTACCTTTAACCGACCACATAGGACTTCTGGGCGTAACTATATCGTCCCAACTAAACTTCGGGCAACAAATTGTGTCCATGGCCCAAACTGCTTCAAAGAATTTGGGAATCATCTCTATAGATAAGTTAGGTATCTACTTAAGTTAAATGCTGATTCGGTAGTGTATGGTTGCAAACCGAACAAGGTCGACTTAACCTATAAACCTGTATTCAGGGTGTCCCGTAAGGAATGGACCAACGGAATGAGGGTGATAGATATATATAATCATTATCTAACGGGAACACCAAATTTTATTGTTCTAGAACTCGTAGTGTTAAAATTATGATTTTTTAAATATTTTATTAAAATTCACATACTATTTCTACAAATTATTTAAAACTTAATAAAAAAGATTTTTTTAATTTTTTTTTATTTAACGGGGTTGTCTCCCTTGTTTGCCTTCCTGATTAAAATGCTACATATTCACAATTATCGGTAACATAAAAATTATGACGTAAACTTTTGCAAATCTAAATTTACGAAATTAGCAATGTCATGTTTGAACCAATCTAGTGAAAAAAAGTATTGTTGTAATGTGAATGAAAGTAAGTTGGTCCATTTATTACGGGACACCTTGTATAAATATACATTACAATTGGCTAAACGATTGTGTTGTACCGTTATACATTCCTACCATCTAGCCTTAAAAGAAAACGAAACAACTACTTATTAATTTAAGTCTAAATTATCAATCTAGACCTGTGTACAACTGAGTTTGTTAATAATAGGTCTTTACCTATGAAACTGCCGTTTTGCCGTACTGGCCAATTCAAATGAAAATATTTTGTTTTTTGACTGATAATTCTAATTTCAAATTAATTTTATTTGACAAACATGGAATTCTTTTTTTAAAATCGTCATTTGTTTAATAGTTAGTGTTTTGTTTTCAACGCATTCGAACATTTTTCGTCATCATGGATAAGTTAAAATTTCGAGTAATTATGGAGTATGAGTACCGTCGTGGCAGCAAAGCGGCACAAGCGGCACGCAACATCAACGACGTTTACGGACAGAACACTACAAACGAACGCACCACCCGTCATTGGTTTACCCGCTTCCGTTCTGGAAATTTTGACCTGAAAAATGAACCCCGTGGTCGACGGAAAACTTTGGTCGACAATGACGAATTAAAGGCAATTGTGGAAGCTGATGAAACTCAATCCACGGCTGAATTAGCAGCAGCTTTCGACGTTAGCATCAAAACAATATTGGTCCATTTGCGTCAAATTGGCAAGGTAAAAAAGCTTGACAAATGGGTACCCCACGAACTCAATGACCGCCAGCGCGAAGTACGCGTGGAGACGTGCCTTGCACTGCTCAGCAGGCATACAAATGAAGGAATTCTGAACCGCATTGTTACTTGTGACGAGAAATGGATCCTGTTTGACAATCGTAAGCGCTCAGCAAGTTGGTTGGACCCTGGTTCAGCACCCAAACAATGCCCTAAACGAAAACTTACCCCTAGAAAAGTGATGGTCACTGTTTGGTGGTCTAACGCGGGTGTAATTCATCACAGCTTCTTGCCAAACGGGACAAGCATTACTGCAGATGTGTACTGTGAAGAACTGAACACAATGATGGAGAAGCTCGCACGTCTCCAACCAGCTTTGGTCAATCGTTCGGCTCCACTGCTCCTGCGCGACTACGCGCGACCTCATACTGCACAGCAGACGGTCTCCAAGCTACAAGAGTTGGGGTTGGAAGTTCTCCGTCATCCGCAGTACTCACCAGACCTTGCGCCTACAGACTTCTACTTTTTCCAGAATTTGGATAACTTCTTGGCGGGAAAAAAATTCAATACCCGAGAGGCAGTACAAAATGCCTTTGAAGAATTTGTTGCCTCCCGTACAGCTGATTTCTTCAAGAAAGGCATCAATAAGCTACCAATGCGTTGGCAAAGATGCATTGATTGCATGGGTGATTATTTTGATTAATAGAAATTAAAAATTAAAAATTACGCTTCATTTATTTCGTGAAAAACGGAAATTTCATAGGTAAAGACCTAATATGTTAGTTGCAGTACTAAAACAAACTGTATGAAATACCTCAACTCTAATCTTATCTCACTCAAATCAAATGACGGCTTAGGTACTCTTTGTAAGCTGTGATAAATATTAGTGGCATGACGCGTTCTTGAAATAGAAATTACGAACAGAAAAATACCTTAAAACTTTTGTAACTTTTAACCAGTCTTAGTATGTACAGATTACTCGTATAGCGTAGTTATACTATAAGCGTAGGTTTTTTACAGATACGTTGACTTTATATAACCAACTAATAAAACGCTCAGAAAGGAATTCGCAAATAAAAGCTTTTCAGATTTATACATTACATTTAGTATTTACTTCTCTGTTATAAACTTAAGGCGTCGCGCCGCTTTCAATTGCGCTCATGCCTGGTTTACGCATTAAGTTGATAATACTTTTACTAACCCCTGGTTTTTCAATACATAATTTGCTGCAGTTGCTGAGGTGAACTTGACAGAAACTCCTTTCCTGCCGATAGTCTTAACACCATCTTTCTTAATATTTTTTATATTCGTTGATTAAAGGAACCGACCCATTCAAAGCATTTAGTGTGGTGCCTGCTGATGGATGCAATTCTGGCCTTGAAAAGTGAACAATAAATGGCCCAGAATAATTATTAGAATAAATTCTATCTTTAAGTAGGCTTCAGTGAATATACGTTGATTGGATAGACGGGGAAAAGGATGGATCAATAATAGTTTTTTTGGGGGATGGAAGGGAAACTTCTAAAACTTCTTTGGTCTTTTGCGCGGAAGGGATGAGAGAATACTTACTGGGATCCAGGCTTTTCGATATCAGGGCATATTACTTCCAGAGAGGGTAAAGGGTCTGGTGGTTTCGGAGGAAAGGGATCCTCATCCATGTTATCAGAGTAAGGAAAAATAGACAAGCAGACTTACCCAGTCTGGACCGTAACATAATAAAAACAAAATGGGAGAACTAAACTAATTAATCGACAAAGAAAAATACCGAAACCCGTGTCTGCACCGAAACGTACACTTGACAGTCTCTATTAGTAAATCTTTTGCTTTTTTTAATCACCTAATAAAAACATCAACAAAAAACGTCATGTGTCAGTCCGAGGAGAGGCCGTTCAGAGCGACCATGCTCCGTAGCTTGGGCTCTGTAAGCAAACTGATTAATTTTTAATAAATTTTACCTTTATGTCATGATTTAAAGGAGTTTCTTTGCTTTGGTCTCTGCAATTTTCATTTCGTGTTAATTTTATTTCTTTTACATTGCTTTAAGATGAATGGTTTTACATTGATATTAACTTATCAATCCTTCATCCATGAATATATACTCAAAATCTTTTATTTACTTTATTAATCATTGGCCGTAAAATTTTTTAAAGAGAGAATTTTTTAAAGAGAGAATTTTTTTAAAGAGAGAAATGTTTTAAGGAGAGAAATTTTTTAAAGAGAGAAATTTTTTCTAAGAGAGAAACTTCTTTAAGAAATTCATTTTTTAAAGAAAGGAATCAGTTTATTGACCTTACGACGCATAACTTTAAGGATGTATGTAAAATATATCTACTTGTCTAACTTTCGATAAATTTAGAATATATAATAGAGTTGATTACGCTGCACCGATTGGAAAAAAGAAAAAGGGACTTAGCTGATGATTTGAAAGAAATATTTAAGAATAAAAGCCTCATTTAACTCCGTGTTATTCGTACCGGAAGTTGACGAAATCGAACTAAACTGAAAAAAAAAGTACAGTTATCGTAGGCTAATGCACGGCCAAAAAAATGATTTTCAGAAACTTCATACATTATTTCATTTTTTCACGGAAAAAAAAACCACTGTTGCCCTTGTCGTTATGGAGATATTCGTGGTTAATTTTTGACGTTTCAGTAGCGTTCTGTGAACTGCTGTTCAACTCAGTACGTCCGCCATATTGGAAACGTAAATGCGGCAACGCAGCACTTGACAATATATATAGGTATATAACGACGTAATATGCGTTATCGTTGATGATAGATGCAGTCACGTTTTCATTGAAGTAATTATGCATGATGCAATACAATAAAAATTTTAAACAAATATCAAATTGCGTATTAATTTTATTAAAAATCGTAAATTATTCATCAAGATGACATAATTTTTTCATGACAAATTATAAAATGCGAACAGAAATGATTGGGCAGTGACATTTCCACATGAAAATGAACCTTAAAAAATAAATAGATGTACTGTGGATTTGACCTTACATACATCCTTAAACTGCGAAATAACTTAATTTTTTTGTTCAATATGTTGGCAATATCATAGCACCATCCCACGCGTACGAGCTTCTGAGCATCGGTGATGTTGTAGGCTAACCCAGCGCAAAACAGTTCTTCTCACGTAAAGTTGGCTGTGTAGAATATCATGAACACTTCCCGATCCAAACTGCAGATTGTGCTAAATCCTCGTAAGTAATTCGCCGGTTTTGTTGAATCAAATTTTACACATGTAGTACCTTTTCTTCCGTAACAGCAGTCAAAGGGCGACCGCTTCTTTCATCGTCCTTCAAACTCATTTCAACGATTCATCTGTTTTCATTTATTCATTTGAAGTCGTAAAAAAATTTTCCGACGCATATCCATTTTTCTATTACAATAGTTACATAATGCTGGTAAACATTTTGAGGGAAATTTCAATTTGGAACAAAGATATTTTTACTTTTAAATAAACAAATTTTCAAAGTTAAAACTTGCCAGCGCTTCATATGTATGACCTATTTTATTTTCACAAGACTTTCTGAATGGCCTGGTATGTATGGTATATTTTCAGGACAAACTTCGAAAAATATTCTCGAAAGTTAAGTACAACTTAAGTTTTTCGACATAAAGTTCCATTTTTTTATGGGACATAACTTTTTAAAGGAATTACGAAAGTATAACCTTACATACTGGAAATCTTGAAAGAAACTAGGACTCCAGACTTGATTGTTTGTGAAAAATCTGTGAGAAAAAGGAACAATCGAATCATGTATTGGGCTCCAAATCTTCTTCGAATAAAACAATCCTCTTTAACTAATGTTTATATTAAAAATTATTTATGATTTACCATTTTACAGAGTCAGAAATATTTACAATCAATACCATCTACGTACATACATATAAATAAAAATCATTGACTCCCGTTTTCTAAACATTCAATGTACAAAAACAATTCCTTTGCCATTTATTTGATTAACGCAATGATCGAAAAGGCTAAAATGTATTTTAAAATGTAACTGAAATTTTTAAATGTACTTGTAATTTATTAGCAAACCAAGTCGATTACTGCGCTAATTTCTAAATTAACTTAAAAGTGACTAATATTTTGTTAAATAGGAAGTTACAGAAAAAGACATTAAATACTGCACAATCGGTTTATATTTCGGTGCGTTTCTCATATAATGATAACTGAATTAATTATATACATGTTTATTAACTAATAAGTATTATTTTATTTCTTCAAAGGGTACAACTATTTGCCTCTCCTAAGATAATTGTTAACATAATTGTGTGCGCCCTTTATAACTAACAATTAGATACTAATCCAGAAAACACATCCACATTGTTGCAACGTGTACACTAAAGAAATAAATGAGGTAATTGGTTTTGAAGAAATAAATAAACATGGGTAACTTATTCCAATGACTTTCAGTATTTACACAGCAAAAACAAAAATACTACGAATCGAAAAAAACCCCATTTTTACTAAATTTTTTGATATATTTTAAGAAACTATGTACGCGCAATAGATTTAGTACCGCAAAGGTACGTCGCTGAAATAAAAATTTATGTACACTCGGCAGTATGTTCAACAGATTTGGATCAATATTTAGATCATTATTATTCCTCGACAGATATAGTCTTAGACTGTACATGTGATCCAGTAAAGCGATAAGATAAATTAGTTGAGCATATAGTACAAAAGTACAAATGTATTTGGTAACAATTAGTCACACACGCCCCCAAAAAGATGTCGTAGCTATTCCGCTAGATATACATATAATGTGAAGTAAGGACAATCTCGTAAAGAAATTCTTAAAATAAATCAGGTCACAAAAGTGAAGGATACATACAAGAATCATATATAAAAATATTGCAAATAAATTACATAATATCAACTTTGCATTTATAATAACCGATATATTTCATTAACAATAACAATCAGTCGCACTGATTTATAAATTTTATAACAATTTGACATATCTAAATATGGTATTTACTTACAAACATTTTTTTGTCAAAACATTTAGAAGTGATACAAAATTTATCTGGGCACGTAGTTTAACTCGATGTAAAATAATAATGGATAATAATTTCTAGCCACTTTTGGCGCATTCATAACCCATTTTCGTTTATGCTACAATTATAATGTCACAATCATGCTTGATCCGGGTTACAACCCGAGTCCCACAGATAACCGCATATACACAGGACTAACTAAATACAACGCCTTTACTACCTTTTTACAAAAAAAAAGGCATACAAAATCAATTGGATCTAACTTAGCGAGCCTTTAATATCAGATAAAGGACACGAATGAAACAAATGTTGCATTATTTTCAAAGTACTCTTAGGAATACTTAAGCTAAATAAAAATCCGAAAACTACTTTGAAAACTCGAATATCGATACCGATTTGCGATCGGGGTGGGGATAACAACGTATCATATTAGGGTGCTCGCACACACGCAATAATATTGTTTTTTAAATCGCAACACGTACAAAAAAGCTTAAGTGTTTTTATAAAAAAGCACGTATAAAAACAACGTCATTAAAATCTGCCAATACTATCGCGATACACGATACCATTTAAAAACAAACTGAAACGTGTAACCTGTGAATGTCATTTAGATTCGGCAACATTTCCCGCGTTGACTATGTCAAATATCAAGCGGTGACAGTTGTGGAATGGTGCAAAATGACGTTGACAGATGTCACATCCACGAACTAGATCATGTAAAAGTTGTTCTTTATTTGATTCTGTTAAGGACGAGGTCTGTGGTGACAATGAGTCCTTTCTGGTAGGGTGAGTCCGCGAGCTCTGAAGCCAGCCTTGCGGCCTCGGCACCATGTTTTCGCGCTAAAAACCTTGTCTGTTCTAATCCGCGGGACTTGTGGACGAGTTCAAAGGCTTTTTCTACATCACCAGCTTCTTGGAACCTCCTCATTATCATTGGGTTCAATTCGGGATACTGTAAAGGGACAATAATGAATACTAATAAACGACTCTTTTCTCCCTTTGAATCGATGTGTGTAAATTATAGTAAGGATTGGTAACACTTTTGACTAAAGAGTAAATAATATTTACTTTGTTTAAAATCATTAAAAAAATTGGTATTTACGAAACATACGAAAGTTACATATAATAAAGTAATTTCTACACTTAAGAAATAAATATCTTTTTTATTTTTATTGACTATCTTCTTTTTTGGTGTTGTTCATTTAAACATAAAATATTTTTGCAATAGAAAACAATTATCAGATACAAATTGACTTTAAAGTTATTAAATGGTAATCCATAACACAAGCTAACAAAATTTGAAGTCACTGTACATTTTCCAGATAAAAATCTATTGTTTGACGCTTGTCTTGAGTTAATATTATATGTCATTGATATTTTTTAATTAACATTACAATTACTACTTACCTTCTCACAAGCAAACAGCACTGGGGCAGTAGCCAGTCCTAGGCGTAAATCCGCAGCAGTGGGTTTGCCCATAGCTTGAGCCGAGGACACAAAGTCGAGAAGGTCATCGACCAATTGGAAAGAGAGGCCCAAGTTGCGTCCGTATTGGAATGCGAGCTCGCTGGTCGATTCGTCAGCGCCACTTAGCAGCGCCACCTATTGGAGAAGATAGGTTAAGTATTAACTTAAGCTCCTCTTCGAAAGGCATGAGACATTCTCGTCTATACCTTGACCAATTATGTCAATTATAATATAAAATTTAAAAAATTATTTTATGCACCCACTATAATAATTATATATAGGGACAATGTATTCTATTAAGAAATAACCGTGTTTCCTCATGAGTACGATATTTTAATCACCACAATTTAAACATATTTTGAAATGCATATTCGTTAAAATTTTAGCTAAAGCAATCGATTTAGACTCGGAATGTGTGCATACAACAAAAGTTACATCTTTGAGTAGTTCTTACCTAAAACTATTATTATTTCTCGAAATACTTTATAATTAGTTAAGAATGCAATAATCTATATCAAATAATAATAATTAAAACCGGTCGAAAAGGATGTTAAAGATTGGAAAATTCTTATTGCCAACTTTTGCTCTTTAATTATAAGTTCAAAAATTCTTATTTAAAGAAAACAAACAAAATGCCACATGACTCGGGACAAATAATTATGTCAAAACAAGTCCATGGGAATATTTATAACTACTGCTTAGAATATTTCACCAAATGTCAAAATGTCCTGATACAAAACTAGATGATTTTAATGTAAAAAGAAGAGTCACCGGTTGCTTGTAACCTGTTTGGTTGTAAATATTATCATACGAATGACATACATGACGCGATCGATTAACCATGAACCAGTATAAACGGGAAGGAGTAATAATAGTGCATTTTAAATTATTGATGAATGACGCACCTGGGATATGAAAATGCACTAAGATTAGTAGTTATTAGTATTGTTAAGTTATTTAAAACAGAAGATAACAGAACTACATTGGATCTACAATAGTAAACGTTTTATTGGTCGTAATGTTTGAAACTGTCATAGAACGAGAAATCGTTTAAGACTTTATGTAGTGTTTATTAAGTAATGTCGTATATAATATGTATTATAAAACTATTCGTGAAAGCCCACCGAGCCTAATAAAAAAGACATCAGAGTTTGTAAATTTAAATGACTTTTTAGTACTTAACCCCTAAGACCCAATTTCGCCATGCTCTGTATGTTAATTTATTACCTACCCTGTTAATTGTTTAAAGACAATTTCTGTTTCGCCATGCTCTGACAAACTTTCTGAATCAGATGTTCAATTAGATAGCTCGTCTAGTGGTACGTTCAAATACTAACTGACGATTTATTTCTGTCTAGCCTGTCTAACAGTACCAAAATGGACGCGGCGTGGTAGCAGCTCATAGTTTCAATTTCCAAAAAAAAAAATTGTTTCGGAAAGTTTATATCATGTGGACAACACTTATAATATGATGTCCTAGAATTTCCAAAGAACCTCTTCTGTGGTTTAAGGATATGGTTTTTCATTTTAAATTATAGCGTAGCCGTCAAAGGATGTTGAGTTTGAAATATTTGAAGCCCGCATTTTATATATTGTTTTAGGCTAAGAAAAGCTTGCAGAGTATGATACTATATGCAGCCGAAAAATTTGTGCTTAGCTATCAAGTGATTCGATTATAGAAATAGTTTAGACCTTTTTTTATTTAGAGACTAAGTGAATTTTAGGGCCTAAAAAATTAAACAACAACTGCTGGCAACAAAAGTTGACGTATGTTAATTTTTTTATAGACAGATAGGCATCCAACAAATGATATTATGAATGAGAAGAGTGAAGGTTTTTAGAGTCATTCTTATGATGTTTGATTTGCTAATCATCTGCTACATTTCCTCCATAGAACATACAATACACGGCATTGATGTTATTTTTAACAAGTCATTAGTGAATGTCTGATTAATAAAAGTTTGGTGAAATAAGGTCTAAATGGTGTAAACTAAACGACTAATTTTAATATTCGCCTGCGTGCGACTTGTACTCCCTTCGATTAAAACGTGTTCGGTTATTGACTCAGTGATTTATGACTCTCTGAACGGATAAACTCCACGAGAGGCAAGGGACCTCTTTTTTAAGAATTTCAAATTTCGGACTGGAAGCTCGAGTCTCGAATGTTCCAAAAAGGATTAACACTAAGTCATTTTAACGCAAGGTCATGTTTAAACACAAAGAGAGTAACCTGCTTTTCAACTTTTCTTTATTCAATATGAGTTTTGTACAGTCGATCAAATTATAAAGTAAGAATCCTAAGTGTTCGAAGTTAAAGCAAAAACAACTGATGAAGAATTTGTGAATAATAACCAATAGTCAATATATACTCGTAAGTACCGGATCTTCCTAACAATAAATAGTGCATTATTAGTTAATGATGCGTAGCCGACCTTGAGCGTTGAAATTACCTTTTGTTGTTCGTTGTTGATGCACAACACGGGTTCGCCATTTTTAATCTTTATATAATAGGTCTTTACCTATGAAATTGCCGTTTTGCCGTACTGGCCATTTCAAATGAAAATATTTTTTTTTGGACTGATAATTCTAATTTCAAATTAATTTTATTTGACAAACATGGAATTCTTTTTCTAAAATCGTCATTTGTTTAATAGTTAGTGTTTTGTTTTCAACGCATTCGAACATTTTTCGTCATCATGTATAAGTTAAAAATTCGAGTAATTATGGAGTATGAGTACCGTCGTGGCAGCAAAGCGGCACAAGCGGCACGCAACATCAACGACGTTTACGGAGCGAACACTACAAACAAACGCACCACCCGTTATTGGTTTACCCGCTTCCGTTCTGGAAATTTTGACCTGAAAAATGAACCCCGTGGTCGTCCGAAAACTTTGGTCGACAATGACGAATTAAAGGCAATTGTGGAAGCTGATGAAACTCAATCCACGGCTGAATTAGCAGCAGCTTTCGACGTTAGCATCAAAACAATATTGGTCCATTTGCGTCAAATTGGCAAGGTAAAAAAGCTTGACAATTGGGTACCCCACGAACTCAATGACCGCCAGCGCAAAGTACGCGTGGAGACGTGCCTTGCACTGCTCAGCAGGCATACAAATGAAGGAATTCTGAACCGAATTGTTACTTGTGACGAGAAATGGATCCTGTTTGACAATCGTAAGCGCTCAGCAAGTTGGTTGGACCCTGGTTCAGCACCCAAACAATGCCCTAAACGAAAACTTACCCCTAGAAAAGTGATGGTCACTGTTTGGTGGTCTAACGTGGGTGTAATTCATCACAGCTTCTTGCCAAACGGGACAAGCATTACTTCAGATGTGCACTGTGAAGAACTGAACACAATGATGGAGAAGCTCGCACGTCTCCAACCAGCTTTGGTCAATCGTTCGGCTCCACTGCTCCTGCGCGACAACGCGCGACCTCATACTGCACAGCAGACGGTCTCCAAGCTACCAGAGTTGGGGTTGGACGTTCTCCGTCATCCGCCGTACTCACCAGACCTTGTGCCTACAGACTTCTACTTTTTCCAGAATTTGGATAACTTCTTAGCGGGAAAAAAATTCAATACTCGAGAGGCAGTACAAAATGCCTTTGAAGAATTTGTTGCCTCCCGTCCAGCTGATTTCTTCAAGAAAGGCATCAATAAGCTACCAATGCGTTGGCAAAGATGCATTGATTGCATGGGTGATTATTTTGATTAATAGAAATAAAAAATATATAAAAAAATTACGCTTCATTTATTTCGTGAAAAACGGCAATTTCATAGGTAAAGACCTAATATTATAAAGATTAAAAATGGCGGGCTGCCGTTTTTGGTTTAAGATTGATGATCAAAAAGTTCTCAAATTTGGACTAACTGAGGGAAATACATATGTGTTCACAATCAGCTTAACAGTATACATAGTTATTTAGATTTGGTATTATTTTTACATTTATTTCCTTCGCACTTTTATACTAGCAGATTAGTAGCAGTAGCTTCCGAACCCATCCCATAGCCATTTCCAGGTAAAATGTAAAATGTTCATTTATAATGGTAAAATGATTTTTAAAATCGACTTTATAGATAACATACACACTAACAAAAAAAACCAGATTTCTAACTAGAATACAGCCTATTTTTATAAACTTTCTATGTAAATATTCTATCTAACACAAAAAGAACTATGAACAGCTATGGTGTACACAGCCCTAGAACTGGATCTTCGATAACATAGGCGTCGTGTCCTATGTTGTTGACTACACAGTCGCAGATAGTTTTCGGTATAAGACATGAAACTTACTGCTTTAACAGAGTTCGCAATGAGCGAGGCAGTCTTGCGGTACGTCTTCGTCAGATAATGCGCGAACCTCTCGTTCTCTGTCTCTTTGCTTCCGAGCTGCATGAACTCTCCTTGCACTAGGTCTGTCACCACCTGGAATTTATAATAATAAACATTAAACTTATGTTCGAAACTCGGATTTAATACGTATTTAGCATTAGCTGACATGGAGGAGTTCAAAAAGAGTGTCTTCTTAGAATAGACATTTTTGGGGCTGTATCTTTGTATAACGATAGTTTTAAATTTTAACATACATAGCTATATCTACTTTTTTTATTAAAAACATTTACTACTTACATTTTAAAAACGTGATAATGATAAATTGAAAGTATGAATGAATTGTTTTGTTTTGTTCGGTTGAACAATGTTTGAATGTTTATGTTACTCGTTAAAGTAATTTTACCCTAAGAGTACACACTATTATTGCATTGATATTAAACTCTCCACTCATAGGTCTGCTGTAAGAAATTTCTATAGAAATAAGCTGTACCTTTGTACTTACTTTAAATCACTGTGTTTAACTTTCTTTAACTACTGTGTGTACATAAATTGTGAAATAAATAAATAAAATAAATATTTTCTAGATCTCTAAACTAAAATATTTATCATTTTTTTTATCGATAATAAATCGAGGCCTTTAACGATTACAAAATTACTTTCAAAAAGACCGTCAAACCGAAGCAAGTTTCTAAATTTACTGGAGTTTTTGTTTTTGGAACAGTCCAAATCGAATTTAATTTGTTTCTCTACAAAAGGTAACTTAATCACATATATCAATTTTTACAGTTAAAACATAAGCATTAAATCATACGTATGTGAAATACATAAAGTTGATTGAAATATTACGTTAAAAGTGTTGCAAGTACCAATATTGGGTGTCAAAGTTCATCATAACATCAAAATACAAAAGGTTTTGAAACAACAAAATAACGACCAAAATATTTAGCAACTTAGTACTTTACAAAGTGTGTAATATACAATTACACACTTTGAAGTGTGTAATTGTATATTAAACTGTATAGCGATAGTAAAATCTCGAATCAAATTTAATAATAAAATTAATATGTATATATATATATATATATATTTTTCTTTTTCGAAATGAACAGTATATTTATGGCCCTATTAGCCTTTTAAATTTCACCGGACTTTGTGGCCTATCGCTAAGGGCGCTTAGCCGGAACTTAAACTACTCCTACATACGATACGTCTAAGGGCACCCGAGAGGGCAAGGACCTCGGCTTAGGACGTCGTATATTGGAACTACCACTAGTTCGGAAGGGTCATCTACTGCCAAAGAACCAGCAAGAAACTCAGTAGGAATGTGTACGCCGCGTAAGCCTGGCCCACCGGTGGGTTAGGCGATTCGAATGCCGTGTTGCCCTATTTCTGACTGGAACGCCGGCGTTCCAATCTTAAAGTATCTGTTAAGACATTAAGCGGACGCCTGTAACGGACCGGCGCGTCAGCTGACTTATTGACCAGCGGGTTGGGATGGTGGGGAGCGTTGTCGAAGTAGCGTCTAGACACCAACTTCATCAACGTGGCAATAGTGGGCAGCTCGAGATCTTTATGCAGATCTAAATTGCGGACATAGCGGGGGGCGGGGCTCCGACGCATTTGCGTAAGAACCTATTTTGAATAACCTGCAAGTGATTGATATTCGACTTGCTGGCGTGAGCGAAAACCACGCTGGCATATGTCATGATGGGGCAGATCCAAGTTTTGAAAAGTGTGATGTGATCCGCGAATGTAAGTCCACTATCTAAAGTGACTCCCAAATATTTGACTTTTTTAACTGTAAAAAAAATCTGTTAAAAATTAATTCACCACGATACATTGTCGAATGCTACTCATAAGAATAATTCGTTTGTAACAAGATCAATATGACTCGTAGCAAAAATTAAATCTTATGTTATTATCAAGTAGTTTATTGACTAATACATATAGCTTAGGTAAATTAACTGTTGCACTCAACCATCTGAAAGCTGGTTGAAAATCATAACAAGCAATATATATGTTAACCAACTAGTCCAAAACAGCCTTAATTATCCCATTGCAAAGGACATCACCCTAGTAAGAGGGTGGTTTCAGTCAATGTTTAGCCCACTATAATTGCCTACTGCGGGAGATTTGCACACCCTCGAAATTATATCTTAGGTAATAAGTCGGATCTAGAACCAGACCTTAACCACTGCTCCAATGCCGCTCAATCAACTAAAATAATATAACACAATCATTACCTGGCTGAGTACTAATGTGACCTCATCGCTGCGCAAGCGAGCTATCATCATCGAAGCCACGGCGAGGATGAAGTCGCCGGCCATTGCTACCTGGAAGCCAATCAGAAATCAATCAATTAGGCTTATTTTAAAAACAATTTTGTTGAAAAAACTTCGATTTAAAAATTATTTATTTTATTTTTATTTTATTATTCTATTGTTAACACATTATTAAGGTCACTCAATGTCAAACAAGAGAAACTGGATCGAAATCGGAGAATCCAAGACATCGATAAGAAGCTGTGACGCTACAGATATACATATAATATATTATCATTAAAATACCCCTCGGTGTAGGTGGGTAATCTAGTAAAAGTATTCTTTTAAATCTGCTCATGATGTGTATACCTAATCTGCTATCTTTCTTATCTCTTTATCATCTCAAAATCAGCACTCTCAGCACAATAGAAATTAAATGTACGATTTCATTTTGCAAAAACTCTTCGATCGGGGGCCATCGAAGTACAACAAATTCGAGTCGTATTTTCACCGATAATCTACAAAAATGCAGTCTTAATTTGAAGTTGTATACAGAACCAAGCAACACATGTTTTGAGTGAGACCAAAGTAAAACTAACCATCTGACATTTGAAGAAAAAATTAATAAAAAGTCAGTTCTTTGACCTCCGGCATTACTAACTGATCTTGAAAAAGATCGTATTTTGAACCCCAGCTGTCGAATAAATTAGCAGTTAATGAGGATTCTTATGAAAATGTTACATATTTTTTATTAGTTACTATGCTATTAAATCGAAACCAAATATAAAAAAAACTAAGCCATTCATCATTAAACCACTTTTGGTTATACTAAGATTATAAGGAATCGTTACAGTTGTTAAGGAAATATTATTTATGATTTATATGCTAGTATAGATAACATTTATTTACTAGTATAGATAGTTCAAGTCATTTGTGGGCGCAGCCCTATAAATGCCTTTATTTGGTGTAAACAACAACTGTGTGCGTGACAAAACTGCTGATTATACACGCACACCAAAGCGACGAGAACACGGTTTGACAAGATGACGGCTGCCACACAAAATTAAGTTGCGTATTTAAAAGCACACGCAACAAATGAACTGAGTCAACTATACCATGATTGAATGTGGACTTTACGACACTATAAATAATTACACAAAATAAATTAGGTATTCATTATTAATATAATTCTGCGATCCACCTGTTCCCAAATTACAATAAAGAAGACGCATATATTTGTCAACAGTCTTTTATTAAGTCATCTGTCAGAAAGGTGCCGAAAATTCGACACGAGTTTTGTAACGGACGGTATATGTAATGTCTTTATACATTTTTACCATAATAAATCACGCGAACCCATATTTTAAACCATTTAATTTCTTTTAAAATTCTAAGAATATGCCGATTCTAACCGATTACGTACAAACATCATATTTTATGCAACACACAGCCTAAAAGTGAAGGTTATGCTATGAATATATTTCTAAAATTGTGTATTGGAATAGTAAAAAAAAAGGGAAAAATTGAGGTTAGGATAGGTTAGGTCAGGTTCAATTTCTTTTAAAATTCTAAGAATATGCCGATTCTAACCAATTAGGTACAAACATCATATTTTATGCAACACACAGCCTAAAAGTGAAGGTTATGCTATGAATATATTTCTAAAATTGTGTATTGGAATAGTAAAAAAAAAAGGGAAAAATTGAGGTTAGGTTTAGAATTCCTTCTTTCAGTGGCGTCAAATGCTATATTTCTTATACCCTGTAAATATTTCAGAACAAAAGCTTCCTAAATGTTATTCTAGGTCAATGTATACGTCCTATTTTTTACTATTCTATACTAAATACATTACCTACCTACTTTGAATATTTTTTCTGAACAGTGAAAATTACATTATGCCAAGTACGTGTTACCAAAAAGTTATTCGATGAGCTTAAACAATACATTAGGCCTTAAATTTTATATATTTTTGTCTACAAAATCGCAATGTGAAATTCAGTTCAATGTCGCTGCGCTGCGCATCGCGGTTGTTGTTAATGTAGTAATGACTGTTTAAATTTGATGGAACATTACTTATACATTACTTGGTCATCTGTCATATATTTACATCAACCATCTTCGGCTATATTTTTACTTTAGTTATAATCAAAGGTTTATATTAAAAGCGACATGTTTCCATTAACATTTATGAATGATTCAAATGTTGTTGCGAATCTCTTAGCATTAGGTACGTCAAATGTGCGGTGCTCTTACAAGCCAAAAGAACCACAGAATTGACACGAATGACAGTAAGCTACACACTTTTAGTGATCAAAAGGCATTCAATCCATAATCATATTTTTAATAATAAATAACATTCTATATCAACATATTCATATAATATCGCCCGTCAACACACCTAAGCTGACCAAATTAATTAGTTTGTAGCCGCGTCACTGAAACCGTGTCAACGCTGTATCGAGCATAGAATCCAGTTGGACATAATGATATTAAAAATACTAAACAAGCTAGCCGGAGGTCGACTACTTTTTAGTTTACATGAGTTTCAAATACTTGCATCTTATAAAGAAATATTTCGATTTTGTCATGATAGTTGTTGCTTCAGATTGTTCGCGTATTTGACAATCTTGTGCCACTTATTCCACGCAAAAAACAAAACAAAATCAAACTTAATTCAGTAAGGAAAACTTCGTAAAACTTGAGGTGATAAACATAAAGAGGTACTACTTTCTTCCTATTTCTATTTTGTGCAATCTTATATACTATGGATGTTAATAAATATTAGAAACAATCTATAGAACTCATTTCAAAACGCATACTATCTTTTAATATTACTTTCAAATTGAACTTTTCTCCACTTAACAAGACTTCTAGAATGCCATTTCAAAGTCTTCACAACCACAATACAACTAACCGTTCCTAGGCAAAATACACCAATCGTACATAGAAAATCCCTTGGCAAACAATTCAAATAGAATCACTAGAATCCCAGCTAAACTACTCACATTTCTCCAGCTGAAGCTTCAAAGAATGCGAGAAAGTTACCGACAGGCCCGAGCCGTCGCATACTGATGTAGGTGCGAGTAACCGGCCCATTCACAACGTTGAACGAACCAACAGGGACAGACCACTTGTTAACCTACTTACAGTGACCGGATTATACCGGCGGCCGGGCGAAATGTCAACTTTGGTGACCTAGCTTTTTAAAGTCTAAGCTGTTTTAGGTTATTTTAGGAACAAGTTATCTTTAAACGTTTTTCATTGTATCTCTGGGTTTATATATTGACGTAGCTAGACAAGTTGGAATGCAGAACTTTAAATCTAGTGATCAAATTGGGAACTTATTTGAAAAACTTGTCAATAAAGTTAATTTACTTTATGTTTACTAATGTTACCTAAAACAAAATGGCTTTACACAATACTTTCGAGTTTACACGGTAATTTTATTTGTTTACTGTCCCATTAGTTGTTTTGAAATATTTCTTCATTGTTGTTAAGTAAGTTACTTAACAAGGGCCACGCTTCTACCTACACGAACAAATACTACATATTTAATAAGCGTAGACAAAGAAGCCTTGAGTAAACATTTTAATAAACGAAATAAATTCACGCTTACATTCTTAAAGTTGATTAAATCATCAGTGATACGAACTACTCTACTAATTTTAATCGTATGTAAGTAGGTAAATTAAACATAGAAAGAAAAATCGAAAGCGTAGTCACCGAACGAGTCCAAGAGAGATAAAAATATTAACAGACCAACTTGATGGAAAACCAATGAAACCTTATTAAAATAGAAACCAGACAAACGCTTTCAAACGACATTGACTTCCGTTAACGCAAAACGTAATCATCGATATATCAGAATATGTTCCTGTAATTGAGTGTAGAATTAGTAGCATTGTAGGAAAAAAATTAGTACAGGTCATCGAACGGTAGTCATTACCGAATCCAAAAGTAGGTTCAAAAATGTGAAAGTGGTCAGGTGGCGGTGACGTACGGAGGTATTTCCATAAGACGGCGAGGCATCCGCCACGCCAGCCACGCACGCCGCCGGCCGCCACTCACGCATCACTAATTAAATATTTACCCAACGTCCTTGTAATCAATGTGAAAATCTATTTGTTCAACGCCGACTTTGGAAGAAAATATGTTCAGCGCGTCCAATTTGCAAACGTTTAGCACTTGTCAGCAAACTTTTGGGCTCGACTATAAATCTTCTGTCTAAATATACTCCGACACATATTTATAAGGTGTGGTGTAACCATTTATTACTATGGTAACAAATCGGCATAATATTTATCATATTGAACTGTTTTTTAGTGGTTGGCACAAAAAAGCGTACCAAGGTCAAACTCGAGTTCAAAAGTTGGCGATCTTTACGAAAGTATGATAAGTATCAAATTAATATCTCATTAAAAACTTTAATACAATGAATGCTATATATTTTAGCTCAAATGTCACCGAATTGCGACAGTTTTAAGTGAATCACCGATCCTTATTTAGTAAAGGTTATTTAAGTTATTTTCTCAGTAGGAATTGTTTCTGTGTGGTCTAGTGATGAGGAAAAATTATGGAGATATAATTTTATTGCATAGTTTGTGGAATATGAGTCGGTTGGTAAGATGTATTGTAAAAAGCGGTAGAATAACGGGATTATTTGAGCGCGTGCGCGCCGCTCCGATGGTCAAATCGTACGCATTAACACAATTGCCTCTTCCAGTTCACTGTTACACTTGAGGGTGATTGTTCGGTTAAATATTTGCTAGGAATGCCACATTTCAAATAGCTTTTATGATCAAAATATTATACAAATGACATCATTTGAACACGTGGGCCTGTTACCAAAGAATGGTTTTCTGATGTGAACTCAGCTATATTCGGATAACTCGAAGCCGAATTCAATAGCTCTTAGCTGACTCATAAAAAATACCATGGAGAAGAAATGAGGGTACACGTAAGAATTAAAAGGTGTTATTATGACAGTGAGCCAAAAATGTCAAACTCTTTAAAAAGGACATAGGTTACATATTGTACTCGTAGTAGGCAGTTCTTTATTTTCAAAGTAAAAGGGACAAAACACTAGTACCTATAAAAATAGATCAACTATGTAAGTCGGGGGCATTTAGAATTACTTTCCGTGCATATGGTATTATTTTGCAGATATTAAACCATAACCACTAAGGCAATAACAAACCTAATTAACTAGTCCATAAGAGATTTCACAGTTCTCCTAGATATCAGCTAAACTGTATGCAAAAACGAGAGTGAAAGGCTTTCGAGACGTAAGTCACATGAATAATTTACCAGAAATCTTAACGATTTCACAGCGACTTTATTCAGCATGCGTTGGAGTTTCTATTCAAAGACACACATAGTGATTCTAGCTCACGCCTTCCTTGAATCACTAAGTCGCCGCTTACCAATTATACCAATGTAAACAGTTTTACATCATGACAATGTTGGTATATACTGTGCTTAATAGATGTAAAAGAACATAAAATAAATAGCTTAAATGGTGACGAAACAAAGGTAAATATTGCGATGATTTGAAAGTTTGAGGCCAAAGGCGTCTTGCTAAGTTTTGTGTTAGAACAGCTGTGGTTGGAAGCCCGGCAATCTAAGAGGGAGGGATATAGCTATGTCGCGGGTACCCTTGGCAGTGACGACCGATCTAAGTTGTAAAGCCTTTGTGGCCACGACCCATCCTCCACTACTGACAACGTAATGAACATCACGGGAGCTAAAACAATGACCATCGCACAGTGATCATCGTACTATTGTATAGTACTATTAAGTTCTCAAAACGGTTATAAAGATTTCTTACGTTGGTATTTAAACAAAAAACAGGAAAAATCTAGTCTAAAATAAAAACTGAAGAATGTTAAATCGTAAGTATAAAATATAGTTTAATGTTTTAGTAGCCAATGTTGTATAATAAATTTATTTTTAGCTAACATGAATTGTATAAAATTATAAATAATAAATAGAAGAAGATTCATTGACCTTAAAAAGGGATTTTTGTTACCTTAGGTTACTAATAAAAACAGTTATAGTCGAGGTCGAATATTGAATGTGCGTTTTCTCACGTATAATACCAAATAATTACCTATCAATGTTACATAAAATATAAATATTACAAAGTTTCTTTGATCAACTGCTGAGTATAAAAATCTTGGAATCGAAGTTAAACTATCCATCGATAGTTCGTCTATAGCGAAGGCCCGTCAGTTGTGAAACCGCGCTTACCTCGCGGCTATTCGGCGGCCGACGGTTGCAAAACTGCGCAAACGCAGCACCCAACTGTCCCTTAGATCCGGTTCTTTATTTCACTGTTTACTGACAAATTGTAGATGACGGCGGTAACAAGATATATTACACAGGTAATTAAAAATCATTGATTAACTATAGAAGAAGAAAGCTAGTTTATTTTGGATTTGAAAGTGAACGAAGCAGCACCTAAACGTCTGTTGAGTGTTGACGAGTATATAAGTATATATAACCATCGGAACTGTATTATGGTCTCTATAGTGGTCTAATTGACCTAGAATCCTAGAATACATGAGGTTACAAGAAATATTTTTATATTAGCTAACTTCATTTGCTACTACTGAATGGGAAAGATCCTGTCGGATTAAGATTATAAATAATTACTAAAATTCCCAAAGTATATTTAAAATTAAACTTATTTTGTGATTATATAATTGAATATAAAGAATTTCAAACCACTTACCGACGTGGATTTGGCAGAGTCTACCAGCTTTTATTTGTAACAAAAAAAAAACAAATGAACGTAATGAGAGACGCAAAGTTTTATTTTTGTAATAAAGTAGAAAGTGTAAATGAATATCAAGATGAAACTTTATCTCCAATCTAACAAGGTCAGCGTATGATGAAAAATAAACCTTTAATTCTTCTTGTAATATTATATTTAAACAAACGTCATTTCGAATAGAAAGCCAAGCTAAAGACGCCTTGAAAATTACGATATAGAAATAAATTACGATATGTGCCAAAAATCTGAATGCACGTGTGAGCAGCAAGATAAAAATAGTAGATAATTTTTCTTTCACTGAGCAGTTTGATATACAGAAATGCATAGATTCTTAAATCACCTTCGATAAGATGCTGTCCGGGGACTCGAACACCAATAACGATCCGGGAAAAACCATTAAATTTCCAACAGCTTTCAAGTAACCTCTGCAGCCCAGCTAAATTCAAATTTGGTATATTAAGTATATATTACTCTTGTACTTGTAGTTTTTTTTATAGAAAGTATTGCTTAAAACAGTGTATTAATTTAAGAGTTCACATCTTACAAACAACAAAAATTTATAATTTTTTCTAAATCCCGTTATCGGTAATACAATAGGTAATACAATTATCTATAAAAACAAACATCTTAAAAAGAAATCCGTAGGCTCATTAAACAACTTAATCTTTATACAAATTTAGTGCCTTTCCAGTTTAAGGATTTCTATCATACATCACAGTGTCATAAAGCTACAAACCTTACACCGTACTAAGCTTTGTAAGCACACACACGCCACCCACTCGAAAGCTCAGGCAGGTGAGAGCATCGACCTTGACATGTCGCCGGCGCTGTTTTCAAGGCCCAACTTTTAGTAATATCATATTTATATTGCCGACCAAGATTTTTGGCAACTTCACCTTTTTTTATAAAGGTTTGGGAAAGAAGATCTCGAGACGTTAGGATAAAGGGAAAGATTCAGGCGGAGGCTTAGGCTAAAGCGAGAATCGCTTGCGGGTTGTTCGGGCTTTTGTATGCGCTCCGCATACTAAGGGCGACAACGTTCGGGTGCAAATCAGCGCTTGCACCAAGGTCCCCGACTTAACGTATGTATGGTGTAAATATTATGGTCATATCACGAATAATATTTTATATTTATTATAGTTTAATTATGTTGACATACATGACAGTTAAAGCGACTAAATATAAGGCAAAAAAACAGGAGCGACCCCACAACTTTTTCCATTTTTACAAAGGAAAGCTAGAAGTAAAACAAAATGTACTCATATATAGGTATATGATTCATAACAATCTAATAATTTAAAACAGTTGTTAAACCAGATTACAAGTACTCACAAGTGAACGAGATCAAGACCGAAAGGTTTTTGGTACGTTTTAAATAATATCCATATCATTAGCATAGTGTTCAGTATTAAAATTTACGATACCACTTAAAATGTGCAGTCACATAGTCACAAAAACTTGCATATATTGTGTAAAATATTCACAACATACACACAAGACGACAGGTCAACAAAGGAAAGTGTAAAACAAAATTTTGCTTTCGACGCAGCGGTCACTCGGCCACGATAAATAGAAAGTGACAGTATATGTAAAATCTTATTTTTTATGAAATATTTATAAGAAACTTCTTGAAATTGAGGCATTAATACATAAGTAGTTTATTTAACATAAAAAGAAGGCCGCTTGTAAAAGACATCAACGCGCAACGCGCCCATAGCAAGTACAAAGTCTATTAACATTACGATCGCGAAAGTTCTTGAGTCGGTTACTCTTTAACAAAAACTAGTACTTGGATTTGGATATTTTTTGTATCTAGATAGGATATGAACTAAAATGTAAAAAAGGCTTATTATATTAAGATGAAACCTCATGCAAAATGGGATACGACCATGCCTACAAAGGATTTAATTTATTAATGTACAAAGTATCTTATCCGGATAAAACTCATTTTATAAAACACTCAATAAAATTTCTTGCACTAAGAGACATTATAAGGATGTTTAAATTCGATTCGTAGTTTCTAAACGTATATAAAGAAGCATTCATTTAAACAATGTAGGAAGCCAACTGCTGTATGTAAATAAATTCATCGAACGCTACTTAACATTACAAAGCAACGTAGTACAATTTATGATCTAAATGTAACAGTTATTGCAAAAATAGATGAATATTTAGATTGCCTATGAAAATATTGATCTTCTAGACTAGAACCTTGGACGAATCAAAATGAGCACATAAAACCGTAATCAAAATTGTACAATGCTAGCAAAAATAAACCAAGTTTTGGGCAAACTTCGATATATTTCGAGAGTTATTAAGCCGAGTAAAAGAAGAACTAACATTCAAATAAAAAAAATACTTTACCAATAATTCACATTTCTTACCAAACTATCCAAAGTAGTAGTATATCAACATTTCTATTAAAGTTTTACAAATATAACCAGGATACGCAGAATGGATCCTATATGGTCTTTGGTAAACTAATCAATAAAGTGGTCACAACTACAAGGACCCCGGAATTCCGCAAACGTATGAGACGCATAAAAAGATTGACAAATTGAAATATAAACATAAACCATCTCTTTTTTTGGTTCGTTTAAGTTTGCAATAAGAGAGATATTTGACATTTTAGACTTATTTAATAACTTTTAAAAACCCCTAAAATACGTGCATGTGTACAGTCGGCCAAAAATGTCGTCTATCACCCTAAGAGTGCAGTTCATTTACACGTCATCAAAGAACAGGGTTGATTTTTCGCTTGTAATAATAATGACAGTTATAGAATCAACCTTACAACTATTTTGGATACATAGGAAATTTTGTCAAAAGTTGTAAAACCTTTCTTGAGCGACTGTACGTTCAAATGTATACTTAATTTATTTTAGTATTATATTACCAATATCGACTGTCTACATGAATGAACAGCGTCTCTTGGGTTTTTTAACTGAATGTGATTCCAAGGTTATCAGACGTATTTTTTGAGAGAAGTGTACTTCTTTAATTAGTGTAGTAAACTTTACAGGCGCTTATTTCAACCAGATAAGGGAGAATTTTGAGTTATTGTACCAACGTAATTAAGATGTTGTGAAGATCCAATATAAATAAGCTGCAAAGCAACGGTCCCAGAATGGCACCCTGTGGCACAACAAACTATAACGAAATCCGTTTAAAAACATGTAATTTATTCGTCCTTCAAGAAGACACTGGGTTTTCCCTTGTGACGCTAATCCGTAATATAATGTGATTTTAAATGTGAAACTCGTTTCATCTTCAAACACTATCGTAAATAAAATTAAAGCTTTTAACACTGTAGCAACCAAAGTCAAATAAAACTATATTTGTTAACCTTACCATCAGGACGATCAAAAGCAAAGCGGCTAGTCGCGAAATATTTTCGCGATGATGAATAAAATTATTATTAAAACACATGCAAATTATTACAATAAGGAAGGGTCCTGTCTGGAGAAGATGCCTATATTTAAAACTGGTTTTTTATATATGTATATGTTGTAATACTATATTTGTAATTCAAATATTTGTAAGATAATACTATATTTTTTTGAATCCTACTATATTTTTGATAGTTCTAAAAACTTGTTTGATTTGATAATTTTATAAAGAAGTAACGTGTCATTAAACTTTAGTGAAGTTAAATGTTTTTTGCGGAGAAAGTACTTAGTATCAGTCCGTCTTACGAGTACGTTGACCTTACCGGCCAATCGCATAATCTCTTCTTTTATTAAACCACAAACCAAAAGAGGAACAGTTTCTATGTCTGTCTACGCCATCGTAGACCCCAAACGGGTTGAAAAATTTCGCTTTTAGATTCATTTTTTTTATTTGAAAGCGGTCATGATCTAGAATATCCTTTGTTTGATTTGATTTCAGGTTTTTTAACGTTAAATAAATACTATTACGAGACGGTTGCCTTAGCTAGCTTCTCAAATGGACGGATGCGTTTTCAATTAACATTCACGTGACTTAAACAAACAAGGATGGCCATCTATTCAATTCTTAATTTTCCAATAAAACTCCTGTTGTTTACTAAAAGCCGAAAGCAGACGCGATGTGAGTCAGCTGTATTCAACTCAATCTCTCACCGACCAAGAGAAAGCTATCGCCAAACTGGTTAACTTGATTAAAATTTCTTTGTACTCACTTAGCACGTCCCAAGATTCAAGCCACCAACGAAGACTGTAATTCATTCTATTCGCAACTTCATTTTTGTTATTAATTTTGCGCCGAAACCTTCATACAATCGTAACTTACACGAATTATGCAATCCAGACCGAATAAGTACTTTCTCATTCGGAGCGGCGATCGCACTAAATGAAAATTTAAAATTTATTACAAGTAATCACTACGTGCAATTAACTATTCAATAGCAACTGTCACTGATAATATATTACGTAAAAATATGTACCTATAGGTGAGCAGTAAATTACATCACCGACCTCTGAAAATTTAACAAGCAAATAATTCGATTAATAAGTGACCAAAGTCAAAGACTAGCCTGATTTATGAAAATCTCGATATGGGTGGACGTTTTGTTATAACGACTATAGTTAACCTTGAGTCTAAATATTGAGATGATCGTTCGAAGTCATGACTTCATTGCGAAACTTCTAAGCCACATTTTTTGATAGTCATCTTCTATATTCGACTATACATTTAGTAAAGTTAATATTAAAATTCAGATCTATGACTAAAAATTTTAAGCTCATAGAGTACAATTGAATTCAAATCACGTATGGAGCCGCGGCTGACATTCTTACGCTGATATATGAACAATAAAAGGTAACGAGACATATTCTGAACAATAGCTCCAGATACGATTTGAATCTGCAATACGCTACTGACGTCGTTGTGGTACAATTGCGTCTATTGTCACAACTGTCTCAAGTGAAACCAAAAGGAAACATACAGGTGAATGACTGACTGCAACTACAACCAACTAAGTCACTTAAGTATGTTGTAATACTTGAGAATAATCCTTTACATGTTGAAGTGACAAATAATTATTTAAGAGCAAAAAAAAAGCGATTAGCAACACAGCCACGCGAGCCGAGCAAACAGTCGCGCCCTGCTATCAATGTCAACACGGGACGTAGTACCTATACATCCGCAAATCTTATATGTACATATTATACGAATTTGGTAGGCACAAACATGAAGATTCAACATGGAAGGCGTGACCCGCATAACTTAAATAGAGGTTATTAGATCTCAAATTCTTTCGTATATTCTACATCCGCGATTAACCTATTTATTTAAGATAAAACACGTGATCGTCACACTTTGAGCGCTGTCCAGTTTGCAATATCAATACTATTCTATTGTTTTAAGGATTAATTATGATTAATTTTCGTGTTCTACTGAAATAGCAGTAATTCTTAACGACCGGTTTGCTAATTAACAAACACTGTAAACATCCATACTCACACAAAGTATATAACTTTAGGTTAGTAACTTAATGTTTAAAACGAAGTAAAGAGCAACACCTGAAATCATCTGAAAATCACAAAATAATATACTTATCACATATCGAAAGAGCTTAAAATATTAATTTGATATAAGCACAAATAAAAATACTATACATATTAAAAACAGGTATAAGTTTAAAGGCAAAGTTCATGTCAAAAAAATTGCTTAACACCTGTTGAGATACCTACGGACCAGTTTCTCCCACTGCGGTAATCATAATAATACTTTATAAAAATCTAACGGGCCCAAGGTTATCACGACGAAAAATATTGTGGACATGCCAGCTGGTCATACCATGTTAATCTCCGGTTGAAGACGCATCATACAGAAAAAGGCCAGTCGTTGTGCGTAATTGAAAAATGCCGTAGTTTTGTAAATAACCTAATATAACTCACGGTCAGCCATCGACATTGCCTGACTTGAGTATACACGTCTCATTACACTGCGACTATGTCATCACCACAGAAGATACAATAGTTTAGATTGTTTTAAGCATCCTTTATCAATTCCTTTAGCGTTTAACGATAACATTAAATTATTACCGGAAGATGGTTGAGAGGACGCAGATAAAGCGTTTTATATCTGAAGGACTAAGTATACGCGCCTAGTGTACAAGTTAATGTGAATGAGGCAATCACTCAGCCATGTTTCAGTGCAATACAGATGGACTAAGGCCGTGGAGAGATGTGCAAATGCTTGTGTTACCTTTGTTTTGTTGATCAAATTTATCGCTTCTTAAATCGTCAACACGCAATATTTTTAATAAATGATTAATTGAGCTGTGCATAATATTGATGTTTCACATACAAAAATGGCATTGGAATTTACAAAAACTCTTACGAAAATCGCCTTGACAAACCTAATAGCGATAACAGACTTAACAAATATATATTTATTTAAACCTAGAAATATTACACAACGATCGTGTTAACAAAGTTATTCGACAACATCTGAGTACCATCGGTGACTGAAGTCAATTCATCGAGACTAATACTTGACAGTAAATGTAATAAAATGATTAAGGCCAATACAATTCAAATACCGCAATTTAAAATTAAGAACCTTGATAACGATTGCCTAAAGTGAAAGATTGCCAACTCGCGGATTTAATTTTGATTTCACCTAAGTAGAAACTAATTAAAATAATGAAGTAACCAAAACAATGATTTCTGTTTTTAAGAAAATAAATCGGGACAGTCAAGCGACTTGAATGTAATGTGTGTGGGTCACTTTCACCGGGGATCGCTTTCGGCCATTCGAGGTATGCGCCCGCGCCGTCTCTACCACGCGACTCTCACACGGTCACACCACCACTCAACATCACCTCTCGCTCTTAAACACAACGCAGGAACGAGACAGCATTATTACAGTTGACACGTCACCGATACAATGAAATAACCGGCGGCGAGTGACGCGGACTACTTCACACAGATTTTATTTCATCTTATTTTATGGATAGGGCAACAACCTACAACAGCTTTGAAGACCAGTTGAAGTGGGTCAATTATTATATTTTAACATACATTACCAGCGTTCGTTTCCACTTGATATTACAACGTCGTTTACACGTAGCTCTTATACGTCACGAGTAAAAGTAATTTCTAAGCGGGTCAAACTAAAATGAGCTTTCTACGGTAAACGAAACCGAAATTGAATACGGCAAACGTAGGAACATAAATATTTGTGCAACAAATGGGTGAGTAAAGACCCAAACTTAAACTAATATTGTCTAAAATCATATTTAAAAACAAATTACGCGACAGCAAGGATAGGTCAAGCACCTACTCAGGGCCTGAACAAAATGGAAGACAAACCATGTTGATATATCTTAAGTTATTCTAACATCAAAATTTGTAAGGTCAATCTTCGAGCTAAGTCTAACACGAATTATTCTGCGGCAAATAATAAGGACTTCGTAACAATTTGGCAATAAGACTTTAAATCTTTAAAAATATCTGGGTATTAACTAAAACAGCATTTAAAAACATCAAATTCCTAGAATATTTTTTATACATTTCCTTTTTTAACCCATTCAAACTTCGTTCTGGGCAAATCCATTGATCACGTCTGTCGTATTTGTACCGGCGTGATCTTAACCCAGATATCTTGACATTGTGTTAACGAACTCAAACACAATAGAATTCACATAAAACAGTTCGCACAGGCACTCGTTCCGTTTTAATGGAGAGCTTAGTCGGTTCACCTTTGTCCAGGCATTGTTAATTTAATTTCGATGGATAACGCGATAGTTGTTCCTTACTTGTACAGATATTGTCAAACATTGAGATTTTTATAATACGTACAACCGTGGAATTTCATAAAAATAATAAATTATTAAGTTACATTCATAGCAAAATATGAACTTTGTGGCTTTTAAGCTCAAAAGCTGAGTTTTAACATATTGATTTTTACCTCGTGGATATCTGATATTTTGCTAATTCTGGGTGAAATTTCTACGAATATTTTAAAATATTTTACCACAAATAAAAGAGAATTGGTGCAATAAATTTATTTTTACGCGAATAAATCACATTCATATAGCAAATGTAAAAATTGCACTTCGTTACTGTTTCATGCTCCAAAAACCAAAAACGCTGCAACAACACACAAGCAGTTTATCCTTATAGAATTTTCCTCGACTCGATAAAATTAATTTTTTTACACATATTGCCCTGTAGCAAAATCAATAAGCTAATTAATTTATAAAAAAAGACGCGACTGGCGCCCGCGCATCCAAATAAGTAGATATTCACTACCCATTGATAAAGACGACCACTACATTTTAATGACATTCCACAAGTCGGTTTCTCCAGGTATTTTAAATAATGCAAAAAATGTATATTACCTTTTAACATGCGAAAATTGTACTGCTGTACTACGAAATCGGAATAGCAATTGTTAAACTAAATTCCGACATTTCAGTATCTGTGGTTGGTTTAAATATATTACAATACAGTACTAAATAATGCATGAATCATCTTCAAACTTAGCTAGATCCAGAGGCAAGAGAGAGAGGAGGAAGAGAGGCAGAGACAAGACTGAACATTTACGACCAAATATAATTGTATATCATTTTTGAACATTGTCCTACGACGAACATAGCGCGATATATGCTCTTCAAACACTAATTGTCAAAAAACTCGCATGACGTACCAGCGATAGCAAACAAATTTAATTTTATTTATTTATTTCGTTATTACATATTATTTATTGTATGTAGTTCAGCGATGATCGTGCGGTAACTGCGCGGCAGTCGCTGATCGCTTTGTAACGTAATACCGTAGTATCAATTATGTCAAATCATCGTATTATTTACTCGCCCAAAATGTGTCAAAATGTCATAATTCATAAGCTGTTTTGATTAAACAATGCCATAATGAAATATTCCGTAATATTTACTAGATTAATTAGGACAATGAACGTTAGGGATTTCCTTCGCCATGTTTTAGCAACTGCCAAATATAGTAAGCAACCTTCTCAAAGTTTAAAAACACACAGAAAACTCAGAAAATAACAAAATGCAACAATCGGATATTTATTTAAAGTTTTAGTTAGCATAGTGTATTACAACTTCCAGTTAGACCAAATAAGGTATACGTTTAGAAGAACAACACAAAATGCGTAGAAAAATCAGTTTTATTATTTAGTTTTACGAATTAAGAACAGTTTAAATTTATCATATCAAACTAAAACAGTTTTAAATTCTTAATATATACAAACCAAATTTCCATGAATATGAATAAATGTGAACCTACCGAAATAAAGATGTACCTACAAGATCAACTATCGATAAGGCATGTAGTACAAATTATACTAAATTCCTCGTAAATTTCTGCGGGTATTCCGCAAACGCATGATGATGTAAATCTGTCAAATTAAGAGCTTTTTACGTCTTCAGATGACTTCTCCGAACCATCCATTGCCATTTAAGCATGGCAGTTCTTTTGTTTCATCGCACTTGGTAAAACATGACACGTATGTACCGTCTTGTAAAATAAACTTTTTAGAGGCAGCAAATTATGTGGAATGCGTTCTTGTATGAATAAAAATAATTGAGGATTTTCACTTGGATTATATCGTAACAACGTAGAGACTTCTGTTGGATAAGATTAGCATCACTAAAAGTATATTTTATTTGATTAAGAAAATCGTCGGGACATACCTAAGCTAAACATTTTAAAAGGTTCGTACAATAAAAAGCGAGGTATTTTCTTTTACTAACAATTTTAACATTACCATAAACTTAACTATCCATTCTTACTAAAAAAGGATTTTCTTACCTTAAACAATTTATAGAAAGATCACTTACAATGAACTGCCTTTATGTAAAAAAATCTGCCCAAAACGACAATCAAATCTTTTGAACTAGAAACGGCCTAGTCAGTATCATCTGTTAAGGTCAACAAACTTAAGCTGGAAGGTACACTTACCCGTCATATTACAAGGAAAACTAGATTTTTTTATATTCAAATACTGAAACCGATCTGTGTCTAGATTAAGTCGGCGATGATGTAGATACATGTCACTTAAATCATCTCACGTATGTATTAGAGCCTTTGCATTATTTATCTATGACAAAATGATCTACAAGCATCAATACAAATGAATTGGCCTCTGATTTACTAAAGCGTATATTTTAGCATGAGTAATCTTATTTACTTACTTAATTATTACTTATCTTTGTCGATAACAGTGGGTTTTATACCAAATTTACTTCAATTAATATTTTGATAATTCTAAACATTATTTTTGTAATAAATCAGATTCATATAGTTTTTGTTTGGAATAATGATATTAATTTTAGTATTTCTATAGAATTAGCATAATAAACAAACAGTAAAAATACATAGGAATATTTTTTTGTTCAGTAGAGGCGTTTAAACAACAGTAATTGTTAGGTTGGATCATACTAATTGTAATACTAATGAATATTTGATAGCTCTGCAATTTTTTGCAATATTAGGAGGACCTTGGAAACCTAGATGCAAATCAGTAGTTCGAACAAAGATATAAAAACTGGGTTTTACGAAGCGTTTTTTTTTAAATTAGTATGATAATAGAAATCTTCTTGATAAATGTATGTAATTAAAATTATAGTTCCCACGCATTTTAGAAATCCCGACTTATACTATCATTATTAGATTTTTTGGCAAATTAATCATTTTTTTTTTATATTCCCCAGACAAACACACCAACTGTATGGCCCCAGAGTAAGCAGAGCTTGTGTTATGGATGACCATACAGCGAACTGGGGGGGAGCCCAGAATAATCATACATATATAAATATCAACATCCATGACCCGAGAACAACCATCTGTGTTCATCACACAAATGAATGCCCCGGCCAGGACTCGAACCTGGAACCTCCGGCGTATGAGACAGGGCTACTGACCACTACGCTACTCGGCCGGAAGCGTCAAAAACAACCAAAAGGATAAAAAAACGGTAACTTCTAAATTCGTTCGCTTATAAACTATCATAAAAAATGTTATCAAAAACGGGATAAAAAAGAAGATAGAGTGACAAATTGACCGCCACGTCGGCGTCACACACAATACAATAGGCTAGGTTGGCAACATATTAAGACTCTGATATTTTTGTTTACAAACGTTTTGTTAATAAAGTACTTTATCTAAGGTATGTTCAACCATTATCATTGCAATTTGATGAGAACGTAATGCATATTCATAGAGCATCCTGTAATGCGTGTTCCTCCCCAATCTTATTATTTTTACGTTGTTTAACTGTATTATTTTACAATACATATATTAAAATAACTCATTACAAAGAGTATAAGTATTACAGAACAAAGATATCATTCGCAACATACCACCATAGAACAAAGTCCTACCTTCTTATGATTCCAAAGCACATTAACCGAGGGTTTCCCGCGCCTGAAATCGCTCTGGTCGATGACGTCATCGTGGATGAGGGACGCCGAGTGAATCATCTCGCTGATCATAGCCACCTGCCGCTGGGAAGGCAGGAGTGCTCTGGAAAACGTAGAGTTAGGTTAGATGTCGAAGCAGCAGATATAGGAGATATATTCTCCAATTGAATGACAGAAAATGTATGGCAAGCTTGCCTGATGTTTGTTTCTTTTTAACCTGGGTACTCCGAGCATAGGAAATAGAATAAGATAATAAGATAATAATATAATACTCTCTCAAGGCATTTATAGAACCGAAATCATACTAACGAGTACTATTTGGATATAGAAACAAAATGTATATAGAGCTGCTCAAATTTAACAAGCAATATGTTACTAAGACTTTAATGCAGATAGAAAACGCAGAACTTGTGAATTTAAATGTCAAGCGAAGTTAGCGGACAAAGGGTAAAATATGATACAAAGTAATGAAAAAAAAGTTTTAATATTTCAAAATAATAAACAGGTATTATTTTCGACACGCAAGATGAGCTAACTAGGACATGAAGACAAGAATACGTTTATAAGATGCAACACTAAGTCAAAAGTCTTCCATCGGTCAGAAAACAACAGAAATAAACAGTATACATAATTGCAAATAGCTAACGCTTCACAAACAGATTTCAATAGACGCATGTTCTTATTTGTATACAAATAATTCTCTAGCGGCAACACCATGAAGGACTATTATTGTGAAATGACGAACATCGGACCGTGGTTTTGCATCACAGATGTCAACCGGCGACGAGTAATTTCTCAAGAAACGGACGACAATAATGATCCACAAAACGTAATCAACATTCATTTTTATTTACCACTATAATGTTAATGGTTACGGAGATCCCAATTTTTTTAAAGTCGTTTCGTAAGATAAATTATTTGAGGCCTGGTTTTGGACTTCATGCTATTTAAAGTGTACTGCCTAGTGATCCTTCTGAAGTAAATGATGTATTCTCAAGCTATTATTATGACGCAAAATTTAATAATACTCAAAAGATGTACTTGGACTTCAATCACGCATGTGCAGGAAAGATACAACACGTTTCACAATACAGTTTTTCAAGCTTGGCAGTTGCCAATATGAAAAATGACAATCCATAAAGCTGCGCTGGAGTCGTCACGTCACACATAGTAACGACCTTCTGTTTGGTGCAATGCAATATATAATCAGTAATTTAAAGAAAGGGATCGGGGGCGAAGGCCTTGGACAGCTGTATGGTTGACATGTAAACTCTTTTTCTTAATACTAACATGTGTAACACGCGGGACCTATGTCTACTAAAAACGATCAAGTTTTATCATTTTTGGCTAAAACTTAAATGAAAACCATGAATCAATTATTTTTTTATATTGTTCCTGTCTTTAAAGGGCGTGGGTACATAGACGGCTATAATGTGTGAGCGACTGACAAATAGGAGAAACACTCTCTTTCCCCCCAATCTCTTTCTACAAATTACAGAGTAATAAAAGCTGGTATCTGCAGTCATTTTAAAATATAAACTCAATATAAAGATAGAGATAAACGTTTGAAAGAAGAACGTCTCGTTTTATTGTCGCTCCTTGAGTATTTCCTATTTAATATACGTCTGTTTATTCCTAGTCTTAGGGACCGTATGCGCCAAGCATTTATTATTTATTATCTGGTCTTGATCACGTATGTCTAATATATAGCTTCATAAATATTGATGAGAAATATGTCTTCAATGGTATGTCGATCTTAAAAGAACTTTAGTACTAAGATAATCTAATTCACAAGCTAGCTGTGAGTAACAGGCCTATGTGATGGTGTTAAGTAAGACCTGTGATATTGGACGTCAGCTATGCGCGTGATTAATACCACTGTGACACTCGAAACATAAACAAAAAAATTGTTGCATTCATTTTACTGATAGTTTTGTTTCTTTCTGGAGGAATCCCGCAGAATAGGGCTCGCCCTGGTGCGGATTCCACTGACTCCTTTTACTAGAACATGTGAATTTTGAGAAATAAAGATCTGAATAATGATAAAAGCTACAATATCGTACACTGCAACATCAACGCAGTCCTGACGCTGGTCTTTCTAGTAAACTAAGAATAATTGACTGGAAGCCTAGATGGGACATATTCTGGTGTGAGAACCATAAACCTGCACAGTTCTAAATATAACGTATCCATGTATATATTATATGTATCAACTTTAAACTATATAGCATCCACTTTTAAGTACAGTTTCAACTATATCTACGAGCCCCAATGCAAAAGAGTTCGTCTAGTGCCAAATATTACAAGTGCCTTATATTCGAAGTAAAATTTAGATAAATAAATTTTACTTTATTAATTCAATAAATTAACAGTGGTTTAGAAAACTTGATAAAGTTTATTTTCAATTAAAAAAGTAACAAAATATTTCCCTATTTAAATTAAATGTAATAAATTCTTGAGGAACTATCCACGCTTAGAACATTCAACGGCGCAAAATAGTTCGTCTACCACTCAGTGACGTCATCTTTAGCATCGTTCACGGCCTTTATTCTTCGTGACATCGTTGCTACCAATTCTTCACATTGTTGTGTAGTTATTGAGTCCCAGACAGATTTAATTTTTTCCTATAAATTGCTTTTAGACCTTGTAGGATACTTGCACAGCATTTTATTCATTTTCCACCATAGGGTCTCAATCGGTGATAAATCTGGACTACTTGACGGCCACTCCATTGTAGGGATCTGATTGCGGTTAAACCAAGCCTTGGTTGTCCTCGCAGTGTGACAGGAAGCACCATCTTGTTGAGAGATTTTACGATGATGCAACGTTGGAATCGAGGGCACGCGACTTATTTCCAAAATGTTTTGGTACCTACTCTACTGCATTAACAATTCCTACTACAAAATGTAGACGACCAAAACCTTGTGCTGACATGCAGCCCCATATCATTACCGATCTAGGAAACTTCACTTTTCTTTTGATACAATCGGTATGGAATGCTTCATCTTTATTTCTGATTACTTTTTTCCGTACATCACCAGACCAGGTTTCTTTAAACATTCAACCGTGCCATTTCTCCTGCATTTTTCCTGTATTTATGATACAGTCGCTGGCCGTCAAGTAGCGCGTCCGCATAGGTTTTGATACTATTTCAAATATGTTTGACTTATTTTACGTTGTATACTTTACTTTTGATTTATAAAAATATGAATTTATGTAATTTATTACTTGTATTATGTTTTGCAAAACAAGATATTTAAATACCTGGTAGGATATTTAAAGGATAATATGGGACAAAATAAAATTGGAGTACAATAGGAGCTTAACGAAGAGATTGATGTTATTAATATATAGACGTTTGTTATGGTAGTTATTATTTAAGATAAGAGTGATTACTTAATTAAAATAAATAAATTTAGGTGAAAAAATTATTACTTATTATTATAAATTATTATATATTATACAAACTTTAATTATGAAAGTTTGCAGTGACAAACTTTAATTATTAAAGTTTGCAGTGGGTTGACTATGAGCTGATGATGATTTCTTTTTTACTGGGTACTTAAAAGTACCAAACTTTAATTTGGGACCCACTTAAGGTGCAGTATCGTATAGCAAATTGAAAATGACTGAATGAATAGCTCTATTCAATTTACTGATTACGTTGACATAAGTTTTACACTGACAAAAAATAGGAATAAATTTCCTGCAGTGGGTTGACAATGAGCTAATGATGATTACTTTTTTACTGGGTACTCAAAACTTCAGACTTTTAATTAATATACAGTGTACCTATATGTGCTAAAATCGGAATATATACACCTTCTTCACCTTAAGCTCATTATGTTAACTGAAGGTATGCAATAATGTCAATCGTGTCATTTTCAGTATTGTTTTATAGATTAAAAATCACTAAGAACAAGGAGCAACCAGCGAGTACTATAGTCGAATATAACGAAAATCTTCCCAATAGTTCCAAGGCTGTTAATTATCTTGTAAGCTACTAACTTATTTTAAAAATTTTAAATAAAAAAACTATCTGTTGCCCTCAAATGTAATAAAAAAGTGATTAGACTATATCACAAATTGTGACTTTCTCAGATTCATGTTTTAGCAAGGGAAAGTGAAAACCTTGAGATCGTAGATTAAAGTGCATGCAGAGCCCTTAGTAAGTCAGATTGAGTACTAACTAGAGTACTACAAATTGTAGTCTTATTACTATTTTAACCAACACAATTGCTCCTGGTTGTTTTCTTTAATAATTTGCAGGTTACTAAACGTCCACCTAAAACTTCTATTATGGTCATTCAATATTTTAAAACTGAAAATTTTAAGTTCGGCGCCCTTCAATGGGAATTCCTAATTTAGGCTCCACATGACTCTCAGATACCTGCAACGAAGATACATTGGTATATCTTAACAATTTTAGAAATACATGTTTTAGACGATGAAATTTCGAATAATTTGAACTCATATTTCGATGCATACGTGTAATATTTTGATCGGAAACGAACACTGAAAACTCCTTAAATTGCACGATTTTGTATAAACGCTCTTAAGAACTGTAGCAAATTGAAGTGCCCAAAAATACATATTTTAGTAAAAGAAGTTTTTCTTCAAAAGTCCCTGATTAACAACAATAATATGGAGAACTTTACCCTATACTATTTTTTTTCAAAGGCCTGTTTTATGAAACTTTAGTTAAGTTGAAAACAGGCAAAATTTGCAATATATGAACTCTTTTGCATGGGGCTCGTACACTATAGAACTACACAATTAGTTTGTATGCCGGTTGTAATTGTAATTAATTGTGACATTGTCCAGGTCAGACACACCGAAATAAAAAATATTAAGTTTTGGATAGGCCTTATTGAGCTTTTTAACCAATAACTACATCCTACAACCTTTTTCCTTCTACTACTACCAACAACCGTTTTCTCTCCATTAAAAAATAACACAAATATATTGCATTCAGTGTCGAATGCAGATTTCGACGTGATATTACTGTCGATCATAGCTTTGCTATTCATATGTTGGAATGGTTTCAGAGCGTGCAGCGATTGCAAGATCCTCTTTAGAATAATGACTAACAATTTAAATTAGCACCATATTGAGATCACTAGAACTGGTAATCTACTTCTACGCTATCTTAAAATGAAGAAAATTAGGATTTTCGATTTAAAACTATTACCGTGGATTATTTTTGTGTCTTGAAAACTCATATATTTCAAAAAAGAGATGCCAAGCGTATACTATTTTCCTGTACTATGCGACCAAAACATTATAGAATTTACAAAACTCAATTTCACTAACTTGAAATCTAATGTGTTTTTACAAATCTAAAGTTCAACTTTATTACATTTATATAGATGTACCTTATATGTACGGGCTTAGACCTAATCACCTAGCACTTAAGATTATCTTTCACTACCTAACTATTACGGCTTCTCGATTAAATAATAATAAATAATAAACCCCACATAAACACACAAACTGTATGTTCCCAAAGTAAGCAAGCTTGTCTTATGTATAATCATACAGCTAACTGGGGGGAACCAAGAACAACTGAACGAATGAATGTTCGACTAGGACTCGAACCTGGACCTCCCACGTATTAGGTAGGGCTACGAGGAACCCACTACGCCACTCGGCGTGTACCATGGTGTTGTAAAAGCTGGCCCTGTAAATATCCGTGTATTTCCGTTTCCACAAAAAAATATAATTAGGAGCAATGTATCTAAGTTATATCAATAAAGAGCTGAGTTCAAATAATTTTATTATACGTTAAACAATATGTTTGTTTTTCAACTTTTAAGAGTATCTAATTACCAATTCAAATGGAAAAAGGTAAAATTTGCAAGTTAAGGGCTATAACAGTAGAGCAATAAAACACTGAACCTGTTTTATTATTAATAGCTTGATCTCCAAGCGGATATTAATATTTCAAAGGTTAAAATTAACCAAGGTTAGAAAAAACGTATTTTAATTTTAAAATAGTATGAGCCTGACGACAAATTCGCAAGGGTTATTCTATTAATGGAACATAAAAAACAAGAAATTAAAAGGAGCTCTTAGTTACCATAATTTTTTATCTATAGTCAAAGTTTAGAGCCGTTTTAAGAATAATGTTATCATAGTACAATACTGGTTAATGACGCTATCAGTTTTAATCAGCAGAAATAAAGTTGAAAAGTTTTTTTTAAACGATCGGCAAAGTTTGGTGTGGAGGTAAGTAGCCTTGCCTTCCATGCCAGAGGACCCGGGTTCGAATCCTGGTAGGAGCAGATATTATATTATATTTGCTCTCTTGTCATGGATGTGTACGTATGTTTAAGTTTATTTCTAATATTTATATATTTGAAAAAATCTATGTGTGTTTATATATTTCTTATGTTTATTTATCCGTTATCTAGTATCCATAACACAAGTTCTTAATGAATATTATTTATAAAGTTCCAGTTTACCTATGGATACGGACAACAAGCAGCGTACAAAACGTTATCGCTGTACTGAATCACATTGCGTTCTCGTAAGCGAAAAATATCAGTCCTTCAGTTAGGTTAAGAAATTATTATAATTAGTATTTGGATAAATGTTTATCGTCTATCGCAAACGATCAGGTTCTTTTTGCTTTATTACTAATCTTAAGGACTCCAGGACATACACGAACACAAGCAGCTTACCACTGGGAATAACACGCGATTAGGAGCTGTAAAAACTACTTGGTCCGTTTTCTCGGTATCCTAAACAAGATTTGTGGGGCTCGGCTGGTTCTGAAATCGGAATCTTTAGCCAACGAGGCTTGAATTTGGCTTTCGAGATTTAGCTACCACTACACACACACACTACAAATAAATACCATAGAAACAAACCCATTGAACTCACCCATTCTCTCCGTACACGTGGTAGTTGACAGCCCTGGCCACTAAGATGGCTACCATCGGGCGCAATGCCTTGCCCTGCCCGTCGAAGTAGTAGCTGGCTATGGTGTTCAGTTCAGGCTGATTGGTGTTCCGCTCCAGCTCCTGTGGACAAGAGGTACTGGAATAGAGTTGGTCTCTAGTCAGGTAGTAACGACATTTACATGTAAAAATATTTATTTATAATTATATCTAAATATTTTGTAAGTCAATTTTAGTGGCATTCGGCAGTCGTGTAAAAGGAGTACCAAAAATGTGATATATTGCCAAATAAAATTACCACCGTTCACTATTGTTCGCTGACATTTTACGCAACGTTTTTCCCTTTATTAAAAGGACAATTCTTTTTCATTTATATAAATCTGATGGCACTCCTTTCAATTATGCAAAACTGTGTTACAAAGATACAATATCAACAATGTAGCTGGCCATAAATCTTTAAAGATTCCATTACATAAAAATAACAACAAAATTAAGCAATTAATTATACTACAACCAAAAGAAGCTTATAATTGAATCATCCGAATGCTCAGTTAATTTGTAACGAATTAATTACTTTTCGACCTTTACGCATTTATATAATTAGCCATATTTACTAGTAAATACCTGCATTTATGTTTTGTGTTCATATGGATCCACATAAGCATGCTAGCCTGTGCAAATTCGCTATACTACCACTAAATTTCATTACTTACCGATATAATTAGGTTCAAAAGTAAGGTTATCCCACCTTGCGAGGTCAAAATAAATAATGTTTTATTTCAGTCCGCAGTCTTGAGATATTAATATTAAATACAATAACAATTTGTTACCATTGCGCTTTAAAATTAGTAAGTACTTAGCAAGAATAAACTTTGCCAAAGAGACTTGAGTGTGAAAAATTTTCATGCTGTCTTGCATCCAGTCCACAAGAAAAAAAGTGAAATTATACTTTTCAACAAAGTTGTAACAGTTTGTATTATTTGAATTGGCCACATCTCATCCAACCATTTGTGTTCTTTTTTCTTGTTTTGCTGTAATGGTGTTCAGAAATATAATTTTAACCAAATTTATAACCTAATTTTGCAAGAAAGAAACAAACTTTATAAATTAAGAAAATTTATGTCGATCAACCGATTAATATTGTAAATAAAGGCTTTTATTATGAATGTAATAATTAATATTTGGAATTTGTTTTTTAAACTTTAAATGTCGAACTAGAATACAACAGGTTTGAATCTAAGTAAAGTCTAGTTTTAAATACAAGAATAGTAAGTTGCAACGTGCCTTCAAATTAACCTCCACAGTCGCACCCTGAATTTCGATTAAACAATTGCGCAAGTTTGCAACCTAAGTTGGTATTCACTGGGTAGTAGAAAAAATACATACGTTGTTACAATTGTAAGGGAATCCCTTAAATTCGGTCAATAAATCAAGTAAATCACTCGTCGTACTTGTTTATTGTATAAAAGAGCTGAAGAATTGACTATTTTTACTTTTTCCGATCAATTAAATGAGTAATTTTTTCATATTTCAAAAAGTATAATATTCACATGATAAATTAACGTGGATAAATTGTGTTAAGTGAAATTAAGTTATAAAATAACCCGTTAAAAACCAACACGATCTGCCAAGACAGCGAACTGAGAAGAAAAAGGTTTTAAGTTGACAACTAGAAATAAGGCCAGCGCACAGCGTGACACACTCTTTCAAACTTACAGTTTGCAACACGATACATTAGTTAGGGCCAATTGCGAAGATGTCATTTTAGCTATGATATATAACAGTCACGCATTGGTAAGGATTAAAATGTCGATATCAGATCCTGAATACTTTTAAACTGATATCGAAAACTAGTTAGCCATCAATTGTAACTATGTGGTATAAAACTGTAACTTAGTTCCATACACGATCCGGTTCCAAATACTCGTATTCGCGAAAATTCCACAATATATTCAAACTTCCAAATGCATCGCATTCATACGTATTCTTTTCGTAGGAATGAAAACAAATGTATGTGAACCATACCGTTTTTCCACCATCAAAAATTTCATTCCACAATTACGCAAGCTACGGCTTTTGTAGCAAATTACTACGTTTCATGTAAATAGGCTACGGAATCTGTAGCACACATAGCAAATGCTTTTCTAAGAATTTGCTTCTTATTTGTATGTATATATATTTCGGGTGCCTTATTACAATGTAAATCATGGCGATATAGATTATCCAAATATAATATTGGAGATATCCATATCAGACTTAATTGAATGGAGCACTATACATAGCACGATTACAAACACGGTTACTAAATAACTTGCCCATAGTCGATATTATAATGAAGGTCGATAAGTATTATTCAATCACGCTTCCACTTATAGATAAGAAAAATATATTGACGAAGTAGAGTAGTTTTTCAATCTATTAATATAAGACATAGGTGTATGACCAACTGTGAGAAAATATGTACATCAGTGTATCTTGTTTAATACACATTTATGATGCAAACGGGAATAAAAACGGTTCGTTATGGATATATGGAATACTCCACGCGTCAACATAAAAATTAATAATCCCACTACAGAGAAATATATTTACTAAGGGATGGTTTTAGGCAATTTACCACGCTTGCCTACTGCGTGTCGGCAGATTTTACACTTCTTTCTAAATAAATGCTTAGGTGTGTGGTTTTCCTCACGGTGTTATACGGAATACATATTTCATCCATTGGGAATTTATCTCTCAGAAAACGTATTTTTAAACCACCACCGTTTTAACTACACTAACACAATCTTACAACAATCACTACAAAATATAAATCAATTCAATAAAGTATAAATCATTTTATGCAAGACCTGGGAACGTAAGTACGCGTGTTACGTATTTAATACTAGATAATTCAGAAACCACTGAAAATTACTATTTACTGACTTCAAACAATACTGCAGCGTCGTGTGGCGCAAGGACAGTCTACATGAGAAGTTAAAAATAAAAGTTCTGATAGATCAGACGTCCACACTTTTTAAAAACCTTAACAACGCAAAGTACTACCGTATCTTTCACCGTACTTACTACCCACTATTGCACTTACATGTTTTTGACTTGTTCTTTATAATTATAATAATAAATCCCCAGACAAATTAACTTCGGGTTATTTTGGTGATATTTATTGGAATTTTTAAGTACTACAAAAAATTATTTAGGACGTGAAGTTATTAATTTATTTCGCTTGAAATCTTTATAATCTCACAATCCGGCATAATTTCCATGGCAACACTGGACACTATTAGTATTTTAAAGTTGTGTTACAGTTAAACTATTCGACGTTCTGCAATATACACAGGTATAGAATTATGTTACAGATTTTGTATAAGACCATATACAACTTAAATATAGTAATTTTATTTATTGAGTTACGAAGTTTTCTTGCCGACCGTACTCTACCTGCGCGCATGCGTCCTTGCCGCAAATCGGACAATGCGCATCTCGAACTTTCGTAATTTATCATTATAATTGCGAAATTCAAGCAAAAAACCATTGTGTGTGCGCATCAATTTTATTGTACGAGAAAAATTATTGTGTTCCATAATTTTTTAACGATTCCGTTCGGCTTGTGAATTTTGGAAGACTCTGGTTGCAACGTTAGGCTAAGTGAGTTTAGGAACGCATTATGCAAAGATTAATTGTTAGGAGCGCTAGCTACATGTTCGGGCCCACACATTCGGATAGGCAGTATTCATTAAACGGCAGTAACAGCCCGAACCAATCACTGCAAATATTCGGCGAGTGCCTATCGGGTATTCCAATCGCAATTTTGTCGTCTTATTGGAACACCGTTAATGTCAATTTAATCTCAAAATGTTTTCAAAATATTCTAGAATGCAATTTCTAGTCAAATTAAAGTCTTTTTGTTCTTTATTAATGTATTTTTTCTAAAATATGCAATGAGAAATCAGATTTATCTATTACAATATTTTAGTCTTTGACCGTTTCCTTTATGCAAAAGTACAATTTCACAAATTATATTTCTTAATTCATTTTGAAACATGGCTGTATTGGACTAATTTAATAATTCTTATTTTAAGTATATAGATTTCTAAAGCAATTTTTCATCTGCTGCTGTTTATTGTTTTAGATGTATGCTGTAAATTCGCAGTTTAATAGAAACTACTTGAACATCATGACGTGAAATAAATAAATAAATTCCAGACAAACACACCAACTGTATGGCCGCAAAGTAAGCAGAACTTGTATCATGGATGACCAAACAGCAAACTGAAGGAACCCAGAATAAACATACACATTCATACGCACACCTCGACCAGGACTCGAACCTGGGACCTTCGGCGTCTGAGGCAGGGCCACTCAGTCGTCAGCTATTATTTAATAATTTATTTACTTGTTTAATTACTAAAAATATAATAAAAATTTAGAATAGACAATACAGTTTCGTTAAACAAACAAAAACCACGTAAGTTACATATAATATATGTACATGATGAGTATATACTTTAGATTAAATAAGCCTATCGCCGTGACCCAAACATTTTTAAATACCAGACACCTAAAAACTTGTTTCTATCCCAATTTTTTTGAACCAGTTTACCAAATTTTATTGTAAAATTTGTTCGATAACCTTAATCTAATTAACATAAATGTGTATGTAAATTTTCTTAAAATTATTAGTTCATAGGCATTTCAACGTATTTCATGTCTAGTTACCATCCTTGAAAATATGAACACATTTTTTTGTTGATACGAATACTGTTACAATGCTCTTCCAGTGTGTGTAGATAGTACCTTACTATCTTTAAAATAATGCCGATGATACTACGTCATAAAAATTAAAGATTTTATATTTATTTAAAATCTCGGACTTAAGAATAACATAAATAAAAATACTTAGTCCAATTAGATTAATTCTGTATTTTTTTTTCGTAGCTTCTAAATCGTAGTTTAAATATGTTTTGTTTCCAAAAAAAATAGCACAAAGATGTCGGAACATAAAACGTAATGCTAACTGCGCTCCTAAACGGGTCATAGCTGAAAATCAATAATATGTGCATTAGGAGTAAATATTTTGATTTTGAAAAAATAAGATGGCCGATTCCTCACAATTTCAGTTTGAAGCGCTCATTTCCATTGCATCGTTTTATTTACCTTTTCTCTTTGATATTTCTTATATAAATTTCATTAAGAAGAAGCAGATCCTATACATTCAACTCCACCTCAAACATTTGACCAATACATCTAACATCCACGTACTAAGGATGTGCGCAGTAGCAATCCGAATGCCAGCGGCCCAACATTGCAACACAGCGAGGCCGCTTGCCCCTACCTCCGCCGTAATACCGCACATACTTACTGAGCGCTGGTCAAATAATTACTACATAAAGTAGTAAATAAGTACGCATTGCTAATTACAGCTTAAACGTGTTCGATGGCTTATAAATTATGAGCAAACAAAGGATTTCAGGGGTACTGAGTTTGAGGTGAGTTTTCAATGTTGGTTCGGATATGTTGAACTGTAAGATGTGGTTAGGCAAAATTAGAGTGAACTAATCTCTAGCTATTACCGTTTTGTATTTCCTGACAGATGGTCGTGTACATTTACGCGTAAGCAATGAATACTGCCTATCTTCTTTTTCTCTAACTATTTTGACAACGCCATCCTTTTTACAATGTAGTGAAATTTAAGATGAATAAATGGGTGCAATTTAGGAGTTTCACGATAAAATATAAACAAGGTTACTTCCAAAGAATGTAAAATTTTTACGGTAAAAGGTTTGTTCAAATCGATTTGATAGTTTAAGCGTTTATTGATAGACAAAACTCTACTCTATATAGTATTAGTATGTAAGTATATACAAGCATTTATTTGCATTTTGAATTTGAAGAAATACCTTTTGTAGAATACTTTGCAGCGTTTAAAGGAAGTAAAGCCATGTGTAGTCGTAGCGCAAAAGAGAAAATAAATTTATCGTATATCACCTAAAAAGTAGATAATGTTCTTTGTGGTGCCTATATTTTTTTGTATAGTATATACTCTAAAGGCGGTCTTGACGGTTGTTAATATTATTTCTTAAATCGAAGAACATTTGTAAGGAAGAAACTGTCAGAGATATTCAATAAAGGACTGTTCCCTATTTAACCCTTAGAATCGGATCTAGAATAATCGAATTAATGATGTTCGGCCTTACCATCAAAAAGGTACACTACAATACTTTCTGAAAGAATAATTTGTTTTAACAATAATTATAAAAAAGAAAATTAAGTTAATTTGCTAATTTGAAATTGGTTAGCCTAATTATTTATCACAGGACTTTAAGGTCACATAGCAATTTTATGTATATAACAAACCTTTTTACAACACCCATTACGAGTTCGTGACACAGTTTCGTTTTCCAGTATTTAGTTCCACTAGTTCATATATTTAATGAATTGCTAGCAGAATTGTAAAATTACACTACGTCGCGTCGGTGTGTAATAATCCGACCTTGGACTTAACCCACTTAAAAATTTCTTAAGCTTTTGCGGTTTCAAAATAAGGTTTTTAATGTTATTAAAAGAAAATTTATGCACTTAAGTAAGCAGTGGTTTAGTGACACACATGATTTGAAACCGAAATTACCATTGAACTCCTGAACATGAACTAACTTAATGAAAACTTGGTAAATACCTGTTTATTACAGTAAATAACCTACATTCTTAATTAAGAAAGAATTGGAATAACCCGCCATTTCATTAAAGTATCCGTAAACGAATACCACAATATATTTTCACTAATGATATCGGCTCATTGCATAGGAATTTCTTTTGTCCGGTAACCTTTTAAACTTGTTACTAGTTTTCAAGGGCAACAAGGACCAGGGGATTCCTAGAGGCTTCCTGCTCCATGGAAATATCGACTTCACAGCTTCAAAGTCCCAACTGATAAAGGTTAATTATACAGTACTTACGTGCACGTCAATAACTTATGCACGAATGAAAAATAAACCAAGCAAATTAATATGGACATGATGACCTGTAAATAAGATACTTCGATTCAATATTTAATATCGTTGAAATTATTTATATGAATAACCATAAGCGACAGGTTGTTAAAAGAAATTATATGACGGAAAGTTGGCGTTTAAATTTGTATCGCGGTGTCAATCTTTGCGGGTTTACTCATATGACGATGATACTTCGTGGACAAGTATTTAGAAAGAAAAAACTTTATGAGGGGTATAGAAGACTAGTTTTTGAACGGAAAGTAGCCAAGTGACTACAAGGATATTTTCACCGACGCATGGGGTCAATGCTGTTAATAGAAACACGCTCAGTAACAAAGTATGCCGGTTTATCTTATCAATGTCGCGAGAGATTTACTATTGTTATTGTGTATAAATTAATATTAATAATATATTTGGTATTCTCTTAAGTAAGCCAATAGAAACAAAACCTTCAGCTAATATGGATTTGCTGGAAACTTTTCATATTTTCGTTATATCCATTTTTATGTATATGTAAATTTTTTAATTTTGGCCTCACAATAAAACTGGAATATTTATTGTTGACCGACTTCAATAACAAAAAGGAGGAGGATTTGTCTGGAATGCATTTTTTTCTTTTTATATATTTTCGGGCGTTTTTTTCTGGACCGATTTTAATGCTTCTTTTTTTTTATTAATTTCACACCTTTGTTAAATACACGCAGTTAAGTTGATCGATTTCTTAATACGATTTTCAAGTATAAAGGTAGCTTATTTGACACCAACTGCTAGTGCAGATAAAATCAATTGATTATAGCTTATTTAACCTGTAAAATGTAAACTTTAAGACTATTTATTATTTTTGTCACACTTTTGAGCGTAAGTAAATTTAATAAAAAAATTTAATTTAATAAAAACGTGTAATAGTCGTGAGATTACAGTTAAGGTTACACGTTTTGAGGCTAAAATAATAATTGTATGCTATTTAAAACAGTTTTGTTATTGAATTATAAACGTTTCGTTGAAAAGCAATAGAAAAAACCACAAACGTTGTGATCTTATAAAAAAGTTATAATAGTAGCATCTATAAGTAGCAGATATAAGTTATTACAGAGTGCTATGACACTAGTATAAATAATATCTATGTATAAAAAAATGTATCCATTTTTAGTATGACATATTTTACAACCAATAAATAACTTGTCAAAATCTTATTCGTAAGAAGTTATGTTATCCCTCAACGTTAATCCAGAATTAATTTTAATAATAATAAATTTTATTTCATTTTTCTTTTGATCAAAAAGTCACTGAATGATTTTTCAAGCATTTATTTAAATGATAACAAAAATAAAGGGCAAGTGCTAGGTATTTACAGCATACGTTATAAAACTCATATTCCGTATAATTTTCACTACGCTTTTTCGACCTTTTAAAGTTACCAAGTTATGCTATTGTTAAAGACTCATTGCCTGCAGGGCAATAAAACATTGGTGCGCTAGGGATTTACGCGTACGGGCGTCACTTATCGATAGTCCCTTAGTGTAATGCATTTTTTATTTTTTTCCTCATATTAACATGGATACTCTAATACCTCCCATACGGCCTATGAGTGCGACTGAGAGCTCAACATGCGGCGAACTGCTTACACATTTTATTGCCCCGCGGGCAACGAGTCTTTTACATTAAGTGTAGTGGACGGCATTCGGAAATCTAAGCGCAAAGGTCGAGAAGACGAACATTGTTTTTTTGAATTCTCACTCATATGTACTTAACGAAGGTTGTATACGTAAGGTTAAGGTCTATCTTATTGAATTTCAATGATAAGGTCTTTGATTTATGATTAAGAATGGGTCCAAAGGGTATGTGCACGTTCAAATGCTATTTTTATAATCATGACTTATTTGCAAGTGACTTTTTAGATTCGAAATTTTTACTTTAAGATTTCAGTGAGGCGGGTTAATTTATCTTTTAAAGGATCTTTAACAACGAAATAGTGCCGAGTGGAAAGCTGGCGTCAATAAGTAGCCCTGCCGCATACACCGGACGTCCCAGGTTCAAGTCCTGGCCACTGCATTCATTTGTTTGATTCAATATTTAATATGAAGTTTGTTCTCGGGTCATGGTTGATCATATATTAATGTTTATTTTGGTCCCACAATTTCGCCGTATGGTCACCCATAGCACAAGCTCTGCTCACTTTGGGGGTCATACAGTTGGTGAGTTTATTCTGGGAATTAATTATTATAAGATCAATATTAAATAAGATTACAAAAAGCAATTACTTATATATATCTGGCAAGTTGAATTTTTTTGAGTTATACTATGCTTGAATCTCTACTATCTGTTCAGAACCTTGAGAGTTTTTTTAACTTAGAACAGAGTATTTCTCTAGATTCAAAGGTCATTATTAAAATCCCACTACCCGCTTCATAGCAACCAACGGCCAAATCACAGGCCATAACAGTTCTTTAAATAACGTCAATATATTCAATAGACTCTTATTGTTATACATGTTCGCGTTACGCCCGGAATGTCCAAGCGATATAGACTGTAAAACTTATTTGATGTCGTACGTGAGGCGTATTTCATTATTGTGTTACTAGGACACGGTCAGAGACGAGTGGGCTCTTGTGCTTCAACGTGAATGGGCCGTTAGTCAACTTGAAATTACTGAGCTTGTTGGTAGATGTTGTACCTAAATGTTAGTTGTGTTTGGAGGTTTGAGGTGAATGACGCTTTTGTTGGTGAGGATTTAGTTTAGAGATTGGATAAAGTGCAGAATTAAAGGCAATAAATTTATACAGGGTATAAATAAACAATAAATTTATACAGGGTATAAATTTATAACTTGCACGACAAACTTAAACGAGAGAAAGATTGAGGTGTGCCCTACCAGATAAAAAAAATTATCTCAGTAAAAGTGTCACTGTTTTCGAGATATTCCCGACTTTTCATTTTTTTCGAAAAATGCCGCTTTTGGTCAGTTTTTTTGTTGCTGTGTGTACAAACAAGCAGATAATTTTGTATTTTTTTTTTTGTAAATATTCTAGAATAGTAGATCTACTATACACAAATATCATTTTGTTAAATATCGTTAGGTATCTTTAAGAAAAAACATATTATTCTCATTATTTTTTTCTACAAAAATTATTTACTTCAGCTTTGGCATTCGGTAGTGAAAAAAAATGTACTGGACTGTCACTGCATATTTTACAAATAAATTACGTATAAGATTTTAGAATACTATCCATATTTTTGTAAAAAAAAAAACTGCCAGTTTTGTGCCAAAGGGGCTGATTAATATTATACAGGCATCATTCGAAATGTTGACTTTTTATTTAACTAAACTATATATCTTTATGTAATTATCTCGTAAGGGACGCACAGTTGAAATTGTAATTAGCAGAATGAAGAGATAATGTGGCAGTTAGTATCGATTGAATGACCTTTTACAAAGGAATTCCAACTACATGCTTATTTTGTAGCGACTTTTCCGGACACAAATTAATTTATAAGTTAAAAACAAATGAAGATTTTATGACGACCTAGTCAGCTCCTATCTTCGTACACAGTCCGAAACATTGCGAACAAAAACTACTTGAGTTGCAGTCTCCTTACAAGCATCGTACCACGACGTGACGTCATGTCATGTATTGACCACCGGACCAGGCCAACTAGACCACTGTCAAGCATGACAACACTCATTTCGGGCGCAAACAGCAAAAACTATTATGCGGTATTTAAATCGGCCTTATATTTTACTTACATAATTAATAACGTTAAAAAGAGATGCAGCATTCCATCCGTTCATTTAACTGGCTTGCTTGAGCAATACACGCTTTGGCCCTTTATAAATACTATCATACTCCAAAAGGCTCTAAGAACTTCTCTTAATACATGAACTTACTGTGTTCCAATAAAGGTTCCTTTCTTTATTTCAATAAAAACAAAACCACAAACTCACCGATCGTATATCCTCATAAATCCCATTCAGATCATCTTCCAGCAGGCGGTAGGGATCAACGATCTGCGTGCCATAGTCTGGCAGGGAGCCAGTGCTGGTGCTCTGCAGGCTGCTGGCGAGGCGGCGGCTGACACCGGCGCCCGCGCCGATGCTGGTAGATGCGCCTGCACTGCCGCACGCGGGCCCGCATGTTGCCACACGCTGGGGAAAGTCAGAGTAGATTTAGATAAGGGTTTAAGCGTGTTAAATTGCGAGCTGATCAGAATGAACGTGATTTTTCAAAAAAACGATATAATGTTATCGTATGTTATTTGAATAAAACTTATGATGATAAAAGTTTAAAAATGTTTCGAGGTCTTTGCAGTATTAGAGGTCACAAGATTACCATACCAACTTGTGTTATAACAATCCTTTCAAAAAACACTACACTTTGTAAACACAATTTCTCGTTTTGGACGTATTTAAAAAACATTTGTACTTTTTTTATGGAAATATACATGAGATTCACTCCGGTAATTTAAAAAATATTAGTTCGCAATATCTTGGTTTCGTTATATAGTTTTTATAAGTCGACATTAATAACTATTTCATGCAGGTACATAAATAATCTGACCACAAAGCACTGGGTTACGTTTAACGTACATTTTTACTGCATACGTTTTGATCTATAAAACTAATAATAGCCAAGTACTCGACATTTAAGCACAATCCATCACAATCGAGCAGATCATATCTGTCAATAAAAACTCCAAGACAAGTGACCTTTAAATCTATAATAAAAAGAAAACATAATACCCAAACCAAAAATAACTTCTCAGCAAAACCGCGACCGAGGCGTACGTAACTTTTTTTTTCCGCTGGCTGGGACCTTGAAACTAACTTCCACTCACGAGACATGAGGCAACTATAATGCATCTTCTGGCCATTAATATCCAGCGCGCATTACGACTCGAGATCAAACCGTTTCGGACTTGAACTTTGCGGAATTTATAAATAGCTTGAGTACTTTACCTACTTTACAGACATTACTTAATCATGGGGTGCGACTTATGTTTAATCTCTTAGGGACGCTACCCACAACTGCCGCCCGGCCAATGCCGTTCGGGGTTTGGCAAAACGAGCCAAATGAGCCGACTTGTATAAAGCCTTGAATGGGCTACCCTACCAGCACTTGCCGAATATGTATAATAGTTGGTTCAGGCCGGCACTGCCATTCAACAAATACCACCGGCTCCTATGTGCCGGCGCAAACATATGGGTAGGGCCTCTCATCTACACTTCGACTTTGCCACCCAGCAATGCCGATTGTCGACCCAAATATGTGGGGAGCGAATCTTAGATTAATATAATAAATAATAATAGTAAATCTATAATAATAATATAAATAATAAGTAAAATAAAATAAATAATAATAATAAAAGGATGAGGGAGAACCCAGAATAAACATACATATATAAGTAAATATCAACATTTATGTTGACAACAGACATTTATGTTCATCGCACAAATAAATGCCCCGGCCACGACCCGAACCTGGGACGTCCGGCGTATGAGGCAGGAGGCTAACCACTACGCTACTCGGTCGTCAATATCCAAGACTAGTGGTCCCAGTGCGGGTTTTTAGGTATATCTCTTGATACCATTGAAATTTCAGGATAAAAATTTCCTATATATCTCTTGGATAAATTAGCTTTCCGATGGAGAAATAATTTTTTAAATCGGTCTATTCGTTTCTGAGTTTATCGAAAACAAACTGTATTTTTATAGTAATCGTATAGTTGATTATATTAGGGGAGCCCAAGCGGAGATTTCGGGATTTACTAAAGCGCGGCAGATTAATATACAGGAAAATACCTTGTACCCGCTTAAGTACCTCCACCAAACATGAGCCTCATATATAAGGCCGCGCGTCCAGGATAAAGGATCAGATTAGTAAAAAAAATTGATCATCAGAAATTCTCGAGCGCGTCAGATTAGGGTAGGGTGAATTAATTACATGCTGAAAGTGTATATATATATTCTACTAATCTGACGGTTTGAGAGTAACGTAAAGAAAAGGGAGGGCTACAAAGTTGTAAAAAAAACGTCATCTCGACATTCTCGAGCGTGGCTAATTTTATTTTTTATTTTGAAGGAAGTAATTCAAGAATAACGAAAAATATTTAATCTGACGATTTCCATATGCCGAAATAACAAAAATTCGTCGATAAAGTTTAATGCGTGCAGCTGCGTGATACCTATATTCCCCTTTCCGCATTTCTATTCCTCTCTCACTCTTTCTCTATCTATTACTCTCTCTCTTGTATATCCAACTACTTACTCGTGTAGTTAGAAATACACGCCGATACATCGACGTATCCGCTCTCTACAAAAAAATTTGCCCAAAAACTTCAAAGGCGCTTCCAGTTTTGCACGCTTTCACTGGTTGCGATTTCAACCCAGCATTGTACCGATGAGGAAAAAAGAAATCTTTGCAATTTCTGATGAATTCAGAAATTTTCCAAGAAGCTTTTCTGGATTTGGGATCAAAGGAGCATAATGTGCAGGATTCTTTTAAGGTCATACAGTCTTTTACTTGCCACGTGTATGGGTTGAAGAAGTTAGACGATGTCAGTCTAGCCAGGATTGTCATCAAGACGAACAAGGTAAAAGACAAATCTCAACCCTTCTCGTTGAGTGTCCGGAATTACTGTCAATCGGAGTTACTCCAGCAAGGGTTACGCACAAGATTCATTGCATGCATGTGGATTAATGCCCATGATGCAAAATTTATTTATCTATTACTAACGGACTATGGATGGAAAGTTGTCGACGGAAAGTTCAAAATGATCTGGTTCGCAGGTGATCAATAGCCGAAAACGTATGAAGATGTAGTCATAACGCCTGATATTTTTGAGGATACTCCAGAATCAGGTACATCTTTTCTGCTATAATTAAAAAAAAACACGTTAAATGAATTTAAAAAAAATATTGTAAAATATTGTAAATACGCAATCTGAGGGTGCGATTTCATCCAGCCAGAAGAGAAAGATGATTCTACTGATGAAGATGACGATTAATTCAATTAATTAATCTATTCATTATAAAAAAATTTATATTTTTGAATATTGTTTTTTAAATTATTTTCTTATAAATACAAGTATTCTACTTAAAAAACATACACTTTTTTATTTGCATGCTATTTCCTGAGCTTTTCAATTAATTAAGTTCAATGATTTAAAAAAACTAAATTAATTTTTTTTTTGTCAGATTAGGCGAATTCCTCTAGGTAATCGTCAGACTATGATACAACACGTCTAGGACATTAAGATGAACTATATATATTATAACTAGCGACCCGCCCGCCCCGGCTTCGCACGGGTCTATGTCATTGCATTTTATATCTGTAATATCTTCGAACATATTAATTTAAATTACACGCTGTATAGGGCCATATTTATCTATATTACATGCACAATGTATTTAAGGTACTTACTTGGATAAGGATTAATGTTGTATTGCTTAAAATCGATTCGTAAATAAGCCATTATTTCGCGTAAAAAGTAAAGGATAAAAAATGGTTCTTGTGGGTTACCCCTAAGAGATAGACGTATACCACCGCAGACTTTTTTGTAGACCTTTTTAAGGTGTACAATACTGTAGCACATTATTTTGATCTATCTAGTATGGTTCAGCCAGCGCTTGCAATGTAAGCGCCAAAAAATGTGTTTATTTACGACATCACATTAGAAACCTCTAACATTATCAATGTTCCTCTACTATATTATGCATGCAAGTATTATACATATAAACCTTCCTCTTGAATCACTCTATTTATTTAAAAAAACGCATTAAAATCCGTTGCGTAGTTTTAAAGAGCATACATGGGGACAGACTTACTGCGGGAAGCGACTTTGTTTTACAATATACACTGATCTGACGCGCTTGAGTATGTCAAAATGGCGAATTTTTTTTAGCACATTATAATAATGGCCGTGAGTTTGCGTTACCTCGAAATCGTCAGATTATTGAATGAGAGCTTTATTTTAGGTTCACTTAACAGCCCTTAGAAAATCTGATGTGTTCGATAAAAAATATTTTATCTCATTTTCAACCCTTACGTACGACCACCCGCATCATGCAAACGATCAGATTAACATAATTACAAATATGTAGGACATTGATGCTATCAATATCTGACGCGCTCGAGTATGTCCATGCAACAGTATTTTTTTACATATTTGAAGATCTATAGCCGCTTCCCCCACCGATGAAAAGGTATACATTATATAATTTTTTTTTTTAATTAATAAAATTTAATCATTGAATTAACAAACACGCGTGTTGAATTCGATTCTAAAATAACTCTTTTTTTATCAGTTATCAAGGTCGATTCAGATAACGGTGACGATTAACAACTCCACCGTGCGATTGCAGCCAATATTTTATTACATTTAGGGCTGATTTTTCAATGATCTCATAAATTTTATCAGAAGAATAATTTTGACACTTAACTTCTAGAGAAATTATGCCAAATCCTCAAAATTATTCTACAGATAACAGTTATCTGAGTATTGAAATAACGGCCCTTCATATTTCTTATTTAAATTGCAAACGGCTCCATGGAAGTATGCTCTGTCAAAATGTTGCATCAAAATATTTAAAAACGAATATTCATAACAAATATTTCGTAAAGATTGCATTCTTTTTTTTAAAAACATTAAAGTATATAAATATTAATTTTGCTTTCGTAATAATATCATGAATGTATTGATTTCTTTATCGCTTTGCGAAAATTTTTATTATACTCGCATCAGATTTGCATCACAATATTTCTGAGCTAAGATTTTATAAACTGTCTGACGCTGAAATCTATTAAAGTCCACTTGTGCAGCTCCAAATAAGCTGGCACTAGGCTAGCTATTGGAGTTAATGTCTTTGTCAAACATCAACGATATTTCTACTACTTTCGCGAACTCCAAAATTCTTCTATACGAAGACCGTATGAAGATACTGTGCCCAGTAGAGTGAATCCTCCCAGACGTGAATTGAGACCTTAGGAAGACCTTGGTAGTTTGCCAAATTATTGCACTTAGATTAAAATGGACCTGAACGTATCTAAATGCTATGTTTGTACCTACGCTCAAAAACGTGATCCAATCATCTGTGAGTCTCAATAGAGTCAACTCTATTCACGATCTAGGAGTCACATTTGTTTCGAATTTAATTAACGACGAACACACCAACAATATAATAAATAAAGCGTCTAGGGCTTCGTTTGTCCTGAATATAACTGCTGAGTTCAAGTCAATAAATCTTTGAAAATACTATACTGTGCCTTTCTGCGTCTTTCTGTATCATTTATAATACGCATCACAGGTATGGAATCCTAATTACCACGTTTACATTTAACGAATTAAAATCGCATCGCAGTTCCGAGTTAACAGATATAAGCCGAACTACATAAAGCACTGCAAAAATCCCACGTATTACTGCTGCAAGAAAAAAGGCAAATTGCTGACTAAGCGTTTCTGGTGATAGAAATCCCTTACACTGCGTTTAAAAGGCCCTGTTCACTGCATATTCGGGGAAAACGCCTAATTTAACTTAACAATAATTAATTATTTTATTTATACAAAACCTAAGAGCGTCGGTGGCACTGTGTTTAAGGCGTTCTTGAGGGCGCGGGTTCAATCGCGTAATTTTTTACAAATGTGTAAGTGTATGAAACATTTCATTTTGAAAAAATTTAATGTATCTATCAGTTTCATAGAAATAGAACTAACTAGCCCGGGGCCAAGTGGAGCTGCGAAATGGCCCTAAGTGTGATTAGACTAGCCTCAGACTTAACTCAGCTAAATGGTCATATAAAAAGCGATTGTTTTATACGACATAGAGATGAAAATCACATTTGACAAATTTTGACAAGATTGGTGTCGCACGTTTCCATAACATGTATTCTATAGAGTAGAAAGCAAAGTCGCTTTTTCTTTGAGCATGTCGCTGAGATAAGTCTACGATTAGCCTAAGTACGCTTCATAGATTTGAGCCTCAAAGAATCGTCCTTTTGACCCACTTTTGTAAAATCATAACAGAATATAAACTCAACGGTAAAATGACTCATCCAATAACAGTTAAAAATACTCTAGTAAAACGGAGTCGTAACTCCGCTCCGCTCAGTTGCGTACCGATCCTGAGGCATCTCATAACTGCGGTTCTTACTGCACTTACATGAGTAACTATAGTTAGTTTTCTATGCTCCAGTGAGCTTCTATCACAAACATAACGTTGAAAATAGGCTGTTTCAGTATAAATGGACGTAACGCACCGATCGATGCTTACTTAACAAAACTGGTACGAAAAAAACTCGTCTTATTGCAACAGTCGTGGTTACATAGATCTGATTCGATTCGATTTAAATCGATTAAAAGTATATTTCGAGTAGTCTCTAATGTTTTTTTATTTTATAGAAAAATGTGTCTTTACATGAAAAATGAGAAAGGGTCTATGTACCTAGAAAAATGAGAAAGGGTCTATACCAATAAATGAATAATAAATCTGCAAAAATTGTTTACTCCGTCAATTCATAAAAGTCATCAATAAAACAATTTATAGTCAACAGCTCATAAACCTGCCACTGAATGAAAATTTTTCTCAATCAATTATGAACTTATTCCTGATAAACTTAGGGTTGAGGTAATTTGACATTTTGTGATAGGTTGACGAGATGTTGACTGTACGTTAAGGAGGTTATAAAAAGTAATTTCCAAGAAAACTGTAAAGCAGTATAAAAAATAGGCAATCACAATTTATGAGATAAAAGCACGAGTAAAGAGAACAATAGTCCATTTTCAAAATAATAAAACAGCAAGTAAATGTGATTAACTTTTTATCATAAAAATTACGTGTGTACATTATCTATTGTAAAAAAATTTAAACATCTTAATATTTTGTCTAATAATACTTAATTTCTCGAATTTTTAAAAAGTTAATTGACTAATTATTCGACACATGTTAAGAATTATATCTAATTAATCTGTAATTAAGAATTTAAATCTGTAACTCATCTAATCAAAGGAAAAATAATTGCAGCTTAAAAACTATTTTGTATTAGTTGAAAATTTACTGGTTCGCATAAAAAATACAGCCGTTTTCCTATTCTGGACTCTTGAAAACGTGTAGGTAAATAACGATCGACTGCATAGTTCAGACCTGAAAGCAACCGATTCCAAATGTTTCAAATTCATAGTTTTAAAAAGTTCTAAAATCGAAATTTACTCACATTTTACTCCTTAATTGTTCCTAGATATTTTCTTTTTTTTAATTCACCTAATAAATCAGAACATGTTTATTTTTAATTCAAACGTCCAGTCAGTACTTAAGGCGAATGTCCTAAACCAAACGACCTAGAGCTAAACCAACTATGCACTGTCTACTCTGATACGTCACTTAGTTTTCCTACACATCTTACATACTTTACTGTCAATACGAGATAGACGAAAATAGCCAGTCTACAACTTTAATCTCGTATTCCAAAACATATTTTAACTGATATCTGTCTCTCAAGTACTAAGTACAGACTATCTCTTTTCTTCCATAAACCTTTTTAACAAAAAGTAACAAACTTCAAACATATCGCAATTTGCGATTTTTACCCTCGAAGGTTACCATAATAATAATGTACTTTATTGACAAACCAGTTACAAAAATAAAGTACACTTAAATTAAAACTACAAAAAACCTTATCACTAAACGAGTGATCTCTTCCAAGCAACCCATACTCATAGTAATTTTTTTAACGTATTCCTTTTTCTAAATAACTTCAAAACTCAACACAAATACTACCAGAGCAGTGATTAACACTTGAGGCGCATTCTAGAGTGGCCTTAGTGCATTAGGCAGCCGGCAGGTAGGAGGGAAGGGTGCGGCATGCCCTTAGCTATGCGGCGGCAGTGACCGAGATTCGGGTGTTGCAACAACCAGTTTGTAAGTGCAGTGGATGCAGTGCGCCCGATGGGGTGTTGTGTTGCAAAATGACGCGTGCGCTGGACTATTGCTCTCGTTTATTGGTTAATTTTCCTTTTTTATTTTGTTATGCAAATGTTTATTTTTGGCCGAGTTCATGGAAAGTGAAGTTTGGAAAGACTTTTAGATGTCCGTTAAAAGTTTGTTCAAACTTTTGGAATTCAAAACTCAGTTTAAAAGTAAAACTCAGTAAAACTCACTTTATTTCTAAGACTACTTATATTTTACTGATTGAATTTAATCGTAGATAAGAAGTAATTTTCGTGGTTGTCAAATTAAATTAAGATGGAACGTAAAGCGCAATTATTTTTAGACCAACATAAAACCTAAACATCAAAATTGTATACTTTATTGGCTATTTTTAAAGTTGATTTTTTTTAATATTAAAGCTTGAATTCCATTCATTGAGGCAGCTTATAACAAGCTTACCGTAGAAATATAAATCCGAAGCATAATAAATAAATAAACCGCAGCAAACCAGCTTGTCATTCGTACAATGAATGAGATCATAATAATCAACAGGATAACAAGGTATGAATGAATGGAGAATTTACTACAACGCCAAAACCACTACGAAGTTCATTCATAAAGAGTACACAAAGATTTAAATAAAAATATAATGAGAGCCATCCACGAAGACGCGCCCCACCCGAATACACCAAAAAAGTTGTGGAGCGCGTCTTCTATGGCACTTACTATGCCTACGCTTATCACTAGAAATAATATTTTATCATTCTAGTCGCAATGAGGTCTAAGTTTGAATAACTACTTATTTCACGCCTTTTCTATAAAAATAACATTTATCACCAAAAATTCTTGGTCGCTGAAGAAAATACTAAGAATATAGACATTCCATAAAACACACGATTTTCCAGTAGCACACTTTCAAGAATATAATGTTCTCACATATAGTTTTAGTTTCTTAAAGTGACTTTTTCTTGAACATACCCCAGATTGTACTGCGCCTACCTAGCAATCAGCTCGGAACTACAAAAGCTAAAATACCCATAATACATTTCCAAACACCGATGAGCATATAACCTAAAGCAGGGTATCATACCTTAGCTAAAACCTTACTTGCATCAACATTGTTTCACACAAAAATAAACACGTTTGACCTAAATTTTTTCCATTTCCTCACGGTACTCGGCTTCTACCAAGTTTTCCACCTCGCTATCGTAATACGCCGTCGTCTTTGGGACATCCTTGCCTAATACGAACAGACAACACTCCCTTTAGAATATTAAACAGTCAGTTCCATTTGATTTCACACCATCTTAGTATTGACGTACGCTCGTGGGCGTAAATTGATAACTAAATTTATTGATGCATATTATTAAGACGTTTCGTTGTGTGAGGTTCTGCTTAGATATTTTAGTATGTTTGCAATAAGTCAAAGGAAAGTTTTTAGATGTTGCTAACTCTAAGTGACAGTAAATTGTAAGTCCATAACATTTTTCTTTCTTCTAGTTTGTTGAATAAACTTACTTGCGTGATCTACATACAGCGACACCTATCGGTCATTCAACTAATAATAGGCGCATCACCAACTAAGAATCCAAGTAGTCGTATGTATTTCAACAAACATTTAATCGAATTTACAATGGAAACAATTTTTTACAATAATATAAATGCCGTATACATTTCCAAGCACATGCCCTAAAATACATTATTTATAATTAATACTGACGTAGTTGAACTCTTACTAATAATTATGCCACTTTATGACCAGACCGGAAATAACTACCACTACTGTACAGCCAAGCACTCTACCTGATATAAATTATCACTATATGTTACCACGTTTATGGTAAGCCTTATTTCGCAAATGTATAATAAGTAGCAATTTACAATACACTCACTTAAAATACCAGACTTTATTTTTTTCCAACATTCCTTGCATCGCGTACCTTCATTATCCTCTTAAGAGGCGAAATGACATTTAAGTTGTGCAAAAGTATATTTTTTCTCTTTATTAAGCAGTGTCTACTGTATTTTTGAACATAGAACGTTTGATTAAAGTAAAATAGCGGATTGACGGATCTCAGAAATCTTGTTCCAGGTCGCCTGATTTAACTTATCAATGGTTTAGTCACTACGCGAACCAAACCGACAAAATACGACACGACACGAATACAAACGAAACTATACGGACACGGAGTGTTTTGTCTTACTCGCAAGCCCAGGTTTTGCATCATTTTATCTCTTTTCTTTCGTGGAGAAATAAAATTTAGTTTGTATGAGTTCAGGAATCGGTAGTAGCACTAGAACCATTTTTTCAGGTACATTATGTAAGAACGTCACATAGAATATATATTTCAATAAACTTAAAAGGGAGAATAGCTTTTACGCAGGTAAATCAAAAAACCAATATACGATAAAACTAACCTCAATTGTGTTTAAAAAAACAATGTTTGAATACTCAAAGTAGCGATTATGTTGGCTCAACAAATATATAAGGTCCATTCAAAGACTTTTGATGGGAGAAACAAGCTGCAAATATTAGTTCTTTTAAATAATTTACATTTTCAATGATAATCAGAAACGGCGTCAGTTTTAAGCTCAGGAATCATACGTGGAATAGTAATAAAATTTTCATGATGTAGTTTGACGACACTACGTACTTCGGGATTTCGCCGAACCACCAATTTTTTAAATTTTGCGAATATAGTTTTAAAAAAGCTTCTTAACAAACATTGTAATTATTGTTTGCTATTGTAATAAAAATAGTATAGACATAGTAGACACAACTAAAAAAAGTAACTTTTAGAACAGAAACAAAGCTATTTTAGTAGAATCTAAGTTGATGCTCTTTTTAAAAACTTCAGCCCTAACTTAAAAACCTTATTAGTAGATGCAAAGCGAGCAATTCACAATGCATGCTGGCTTCACAAGTAGCGTACCCGAACAAGGAACCAACAAAAAAGAACAACTGACAAAAAATAAAATCCGTGATCAATGTAAATTACTAACAACATAGCAGCACGTGAAATTGCATGCGGCCGCGTACATAACAATTAAAACTCGATAGAAAGTGAGCGTACCGACGCGGGCGCTTCGAAATCAACCGCTCTTTATTTAGAACTAATGACCAGTGACCCGTCTTGTTAACGGACGGGTGACGCCTGTAGGTCTTGGTTAATTAGGTGTTACATCGGTAGCTGAAGAGGATAACGTCGAGGGTCGAGCTAACTTTGAGACTGTTAGATCTATTATTACTTTAGATAATCAAAATTTTACATATTACACCAACAAACACTAATCTTAAAGGCTACAAATATGTCAATCAAAATATCTATGAAAAAACGATAAATAATCCAATAATTCATAAATTAATTTCACTGTCTACATAGGATTTTTTGAATACTAACTTTGCCAACAATATTTTAAAATAACCTACGATTTTGAAAACGAACGAACGCGGGAAGTAATAAACGCCAAAACGCCAGTATCGTCGGATTGCAGCACGATATAAAATATTCACGTGAAGGCTGCAAACAACCTGACTAGACCGTGCTATCAACGTTGCGTGCGCTGCTTGCGTTCCAACAAGTATTCGCTAGCCACTTGATCAGAAAGTCAGTTATATTCGAATAAATAAGAATAAAATTAAACAATTTTTTGGTGTATTAATATTACGAATAAATTAATTGAATTATTTATTGATAGAACAGTGAAAGGAAGTTAAGTAAAAGCCAAATTTTATACAAATCAGTACACGCATACAGTAAATTGTATAATAAACACGGGTCTAAGGTTTTTAGAAATTCATACACATACAGACACGCCAAGCCTATAACGGGCCTACAAAAACGAATTCCTACGAACAAAACAAAAGTATGTAGTCTTATAGAAGCCCTAGAACCAAATCAAAGTGGTTGTATAAATTTGTATATGTATTTCAATTATGTTGGCCCTAATAGCAAGGACGTAGCAAACAGGATTAGCAAGTCTATGCTGCAGTGACCTGGTCAAAGACTTTTAAAGGACTGGTGGCAGCTGGAGTAAACTGGTCCTTGAGGCCACGTCAAGACAGACGTAGGTCGTCCTACCTCCGGCGATGAACAAACTAATAGAAGATGGCAGGAATAGTTGCGGTTCTTCGAAAGGCTTTAATATCCAATGGCCTCTCCATTCGCTGATTGTGAATGAATTTTTAGTTAAGACTAAGTAGTTACATAAAATTTACGCGGACCAATCCTATAAAGATAAAACAAAAACATTATCAAAACAAAATTAAAGTAATTTTGAACGAAGTGAGCGGCGTCCTCGACGATTGGATTACTGAAATTGAACTATTCTAGATTTGATCTAAAATTAATACCAAAATTTGAAATTTACAGTTTTGATTAATTTCATAATAATAGGTCTACATCTAATAATTTGAACAGTTTCATAAAACTTTAATGCCAGAGCACTAGGTTAAACTTTTGTGGTTTTTAGATGCTATTGAATATGATAATGTAATATTTGTGAATAAATTATGAATAAATTTAAAAAACATATTAAATATAGTGGCTAAATCAAATTCTGCAGTAACAAAAACGGTTAAAAATATGAATAAAAAAATTACCTGCTTTTTAAATTTTAAAGGTTTATAATTCTGGTATGCGTTCCAAATATAAAAAAGAATAACGGAGCCAGGCATGTTAAATATTCAATTTTAAAAAGAGCTTTCAAAATCACGAACATTTGATATTACTGCACCCGGAAGTATTTGGAATTTCAAACTTCCTGAGTGACCATAAAAAATCATATAATATAACCATAACCATAAAAAAATCCAATAATCAATCAATCAAATCACAAGAAAATGTTAATAAATGACTCGTTCTTCAACGTTGACAAACTTTATTTAACATCTTCTAAAAAAAACCATAAACAAATATCATAAACTTTAAAAAAAGTCAGAAATTAATAAAAGCAGTCATACTAAGAATCTAATTGATTTACCTATCTATATTAAGTTTGATTTTAATTAACATACAAATAAAACCTGCACACTGGATGTAAACTATATTTTTACATACAAAGACTAAAATGTATTACTTATTAAAAAAAAAATATTCACTTTAATTTAAACTACAAGTTTGACTTACACTTCACTCAAAATATTCTCGAAAATTATCCCAAAAATACAATATCCTTTCGTTAATTATTACTATCCGCATTTTTAAAAACTAATCAATTATGATTAGTTTTTAATTACGATCCAAGATTATATCATTATAATCATAGCTAACACAGTCGAAGTTTCTAGACCAAAAAGGGTCAATATCATTTAACAATTAACCAGTAAAATTGCAGTGCGCATGCAATTTTAACCTTTACGGAGCCGTTGCGTGATAAGTGCGTTTAACATTCAAAACAGCGCTTATTGCTTGTCACTAAATGGGACAAATATATGATGGACTGCAGCTGTGTAATTTTGCAAGTGTGGTGTTATAGACATATTAAGGAGTGTGCTATGGTTTGGATGTTTAGTTTAATAAAAAAATAAGACATACATAGTGAGCAGCAGTTTTATAGTTGTACGTTTAATAATTAAAATTCACAAATTTAAACCATAAATTCTTGCAGGATAAGTTTTATCTCAGTAATATTAAAACTTAATATTTAGTAACTTACAACACACCAGGATTTTCACTTAACTTTTAGAAGTCACAAACTATAACAAAACGCAGAATCGCCTATCAAAACGCCTATCTTCAACGATTTCCCAAAAAACAACTGAATTTTCGCAATTAACAACAAACAACAAAAAGTCAGACTAACCGCATATCGTACAGAAAGTTTAAAACAGCCGAAACTATAATTGACTATTTAATACACTTTCAAAGGCATTTTAAAGGTAACCTGATCGACCGCAAATCAGTAGCTGCAATTAGGAGTCACCGTTCACCGAGACGACTGGATCACGGCCGCGGGCGTGCGTCGGCTGAGGGGTTACTAGTAATCAAGGACGGTTTTATTTAGATGAGGTCGTTTGTTAAATAATGACGGCTTTTTATGGTGTTTGTGGTAGTAGTAACGTGTTCATCACCGGAGGTCTGACGATGTTGTATGTTTATTGCCTGGATATCCTCAGAACAAACTTTGCTTATTTTACAGTCTTTAGATTTTGTCAATACAGCGAAATTGTACTAGTTTTCAAAATAAATTTAAAAGTACACTGTCTAGTGGTCGCCTCCTACAAATAAATACGTTCAAAAGACATGCAAGACAACTCAATCTACATCTTATTTTGTAAATATCATAAAACAGGTACTCATCAACTTATGAATTGAATGTAACCATTTGTTTTTTATTATAATATTAGTTTAGAAAACTAGGTTGGAAGACAATTTCTGCAATAAACCAGAAATCGCAGATTTATATTATGTCCGCGGCAAAGCCAAACCAGCTTCTAGGCATGTATTTTTAAGAATAACCAAACATGAGCAAATTTAGTGGCCGTATATAATAAGCATTACATCTCAGTCATTAAATATGCTTTATACAAATCTAAGCGTCTACCATTCACCTTTCATCTGGTGATCGTGGTAGTCGGCGTCGCATGCGCATGTGATCCAAGAGGTTATGAATCAAGGGCATAACTTGTGAATAAGGTTAAAGTGCACTTCGTAATCTGTGCTCAATGGATTATGGGTTGGCGAATAATTTTGAAGAAACGTTTATAAATCGAGAACTACGGAAGTTGGTGGAGAAAACAATAGATTGCTTATACGAGCCCCAATGCAAAAGAGTTCGTCCAGTCATAAATTGCAAAGGTTACCTGTTTTCAACTTAACTACATTTTCTTTTATCTTTTATTTTTCATTTCCAAAATAGGGTAAATATTCCGTATCGCGCCACCAGCGATTTTGGGACTGATTTTTTTTTATGACCTCGTCATGAGTTCACAGCACCATAACTAGTGTTGTTATGATGGCGCATGACCTTTTTTGCCAAAAAAAAAAATCTCAAATTCTTTTAATTGCGACGTTTTATTATGGAAAAATTTATACTCTCATGTTCTTTATGCATAAAAAATGTAGAAATAATTTTTTTACCCCGATTTTAGCAGGAGCCCCACTTACGAATAAATACCTTCTTTTTCGCCGGGCACATGCACATCCCTCAAACACCACGCGCATGCATGCTTTCGCCAATGCCGTCACTAAATATCATGAAAGCAATGCAGAGTGAATGCAAAGGTTTGAATTTGTTTTTCGAGAATTTGAGATTATTTTTTTTGGCAAAAAAGGTCATGCGCCATCATAGCAACACTAGTTATGGTGCTGAGAAATCATGACGAAGTCATAAAAAAAAAATCAGCCTCAAAATCGCTGGTGGCGCGATACGGAATATTTACCAAAAATAGTATAGGGTAAAATTCTCCGTCTTATTGTTGTATCAGGTATTTTAAAGAAAAACTTCTTTTACTAAAATATGTATTTATGGGCACTTTAATTTGCTACGACTAATTTCTAGTTCTTGATCGATGCAAAAGATGCATATCTGAATTCTACCTGTTTTGATTGAAAAATGAGTAAAATTCGATTTGACAATAGAAATAATCTGTCACAGTTAGAAGATTAGAACTTTACACGAGATATACGAGGGTGGATTGAAAAGTTTGCGGCCTAAATAAGAAAACACAGGAATGATGTCATTTTTTATATTTATTTTTCTACATACTCTCCTCCTAGGTTAGTAGGGCACTTAGTCCAGCGGTCTTCCAAAGCCTTGATCCCATTTAAATAGAAGGTCTCGTCAAGGTCTTCAAAAAAGGCATCTACGGCCACTTTGACCTCCTCATTGGTAGAAAATTTCATTCCACCTAAGTGTTTTATTAGTTTTGGAAATAGGTGGAAGTCAGAAGGTGCCAAGTCAGGTGAATAAAGGGGATGAGGAAGCAATTCGAAACCACTATTCACTATATGAGCCATCGATTCTGCAGATGTGTGAACACGAGCATTGTCCTGGTGAAACAAAATTTCTTGGTCAACAAAAAAGCTCTAAACAGTCTCTAGAAATCGTAAGCAGAGTTCGTTTCTGTTCAACTGAAAGGAGCCGCGGAACCCATCTTGCAGACACCTGGTGGAACCCTAATTCATTAACGATCATGTTTTGTGTACGTTCATATGAAATTCCTAGAGCGTCAGCTATCTCAGATACCTTCAATCTTCTGTCTCCTATGATGAGATCACATATTTTTTCGATGTTTTCCGAAGTCGTAGCTCTAGAAGGCCGTCCAGAGCGGGGGTCATCTTTGATGCTCTCTCGTCTACGTTTAAATTCAGCTGTCCACTTTTTTATCATTGTATACGACGGAGCAGATGTTCCTAAAGTAGCCACCATATCTTCATCAATCTGCTTTGGAGTTAAGTGCTTCTTGTGGAGGTATTTGATCACGGCACGGTGCTCTAAACTATCCATTTTCAAAATTAATGAAACTTACTTCACCTAATGTTCAATAAAATAAATAATTACGCATGTATCTCAGAGAAAAATTGCACAGAGACTGACAAAGAGTCTAGGTTTCATATGAGGGTAGTTTTGCAATAATATGACCGCGAACTTTTCAATCCACCCTCGTATGAGAAAGTGACAAGTTTTATTTAATTTGTAACAATGACATATTACATATAGACAAGTCATACCCAAACATTACCGCACAAAACACGGCGTCAACGTAACTATAGATACCTACCCGATATATAGAGAAACATAATTTGTGGGAGAAGGAATGAATAATACGGTTCACTTGTTGTAAGAAAGAGATACCTATGTACTTCGCTACGTTGCTTCGCACTAATTGGTCACGAGCGTACGTGACGTAGTACGTAAATTGTCGAAACTCTATAGCGTTGTCTCTTTTACTCCCACATACAAAATCATATTACATCTCGCTCTTCGTGTTTGTTATAACGAATACCCATGTCATTTTAAAAACGTCATTTTGAATAGCAAAATAAAATAATAAATAAGATAGTTATACAAAAATAGTACTTACTTAACATTACTTAACAAGTACTACTACTTAACAGTAACAGTGTAATTAGTACACTGTCTAAACACACAAGAAGGCATTGTACGGTATTAAAAACACAGAATAGGGAATAAGTTTTGTTTGATGTTTAGCCGTAACACTGGGTTGCACAAGACTGAGTCAAATAGCCGGCAAATGCCTTGCATTTGCGTTGCCATTTTTGAGGGCGGATAACCTGTCTATATGTAATACGTCATTGATTTGTAAACAATAAAATTTTAGTGTTCAAAAATTGTAAGAAACAAATGAAAAAAGTCTCTAAAATCTGTTCCTTCTGTGACCTTTTTCTATCTAACACGATAAATTATTAATGTTACCAGAGAACAAGGTTTAGTACATTTCCTCGTCACTGACCACCACTTTTATTCGAAATCGCTTAATGACACCATTTCCAGTGGTCTCGCCATTTTAAAACATGAATCTAAGGAATTCATAACAAATTACAAAATAGTTACAAACAAGAATCTAGAGTTGTAATTGCTTTAAAATCGTCGTATATCAGGTTATAATCAAAAGTTTGCCAACATACAGTAACGACGCGGTTAAAGCATAGAAACGGTCGTATAATTATAATTTAATTAGTATAAAATATAAATGAAACTGATTTCGTAATCGGTAAGGTAACAATTCATTTTTTTTAATTTAGAACTGTTTTCATGCGGCATACTTAACTATTAATTTAACGTACAATAAGTGTGTAACTAGCTACTTAAACTACTTATCTCACACGAAGACTGTGGCCAAGACCAGAAAAATAATATATAAATTACTATTCAAATTGTAACTACTTGTTTTATATCGAATTAAATATGCGTTTGTCTTCCACCTTAGCTGATGGAAAGCGAAGATGAAGACTTGGATATAAGACGACTACCCAAGAGGTGTCTATTCGCAATACTTTTAAACTAATATTCCAGGCCCATAATATTTAGGAAAATAATATTTAATACTATAATTAGTGGAATTTGCCAATTAATCTAAAATGTATTTAAAAAATTATTTATTAGGCTTATTTATAGTTATCTTTTCCTTAGACCCATACCGATACCTTAAAACATTCATAAAATTATTATAGTGTTTAAATACAAAACAGATTTCTCATGAAAAGTTATAATCGTAGTTCAATAAACAAAAAACTTCGATCTGATTAAGTTTCCGAACGAAGACCTAAAAATCTGCACAAACTTTTATACTAAAACTCCCAAGCAACCAATCCTTTTCGGCGCACAGTGGCACGGATCAGAACCTTCCGTCAAAGTACCTATAATAAAATAGTTTACATCCATCACACCAAAGAATGAGTAATTAAAAGCATGACAAGCAAACTTGTGTGTCTTCGTTGTTTGAGGATGGCCACTGTAATACCATTGCACAACACTAGCCTGACGCGTAGACGCAAGGACGCCGAGAATGGCCGACCGATTCGAGTTTAATATTGTATTTGATTTGGCGTTGTAAATTGTGAACCAATCGGTATTAGAACCTGTTCGATGGTTTATTCGTTTTAAGGTTTTTGAAGCAGGATTCTGTTTAGCTTATGGTTTGTTTTTTAAAGCAGTTTAAGTAAGATATTTTTGTGTTTCTGAATGTGAATGTTTATATAAAACTGGTAACTGAGCAATTCCTCTTCCTATATAATGCTGTAACTTGATGTTTATTTTTCCCACTCCCATATCTGTTGACTGATTATATCTATCAGAAATATATTCTAGTTTCTCGTGCCTTTAATTTCAGAGTAAATATATCTCTAAGTATGCACAATGGCGGTTTTCTTGGAATTTACTTACGAACCAACCTATCCAATTAGTCGGGCCGCAGTTTCCGATCGTGGTTGCGCAAACTCCGTAAATTTGACAATGATATTGAAATGGTTAGTGAAGAAGTATGAATTATCGGCTCAAGGCTGGTCATCGAATGTCACAATCCAAAGCCCACGCGTGTGAAATAAAAATTCTGATGATTTTTACGCAACGAACAAACACACCTTATGTTAACCGGTAAATTACGTCCTCTTTAAAATATACACATATATTATACATAGTTTCTAACACAGACGCAAATAGCGCTTTCTTCATTTTTGACGCGTTTTCTGCGGATTCATAAAGTTTTGTGTAACTCTACTGTTTCAAAACATTCACATATTTTAGATGAACGCCGGTTGCAAAATTACAAGATTCATAAAATGGAAGAAAACAAATCACTTTAAAGCTTTCTATGGCCTTTTGTATTGACATCACGTAATTTAGGAATCGAGTAAAATGTCGAAAATAACATTGCTATGTTGAGTGTGTTACCGCGCGCCGCAAACGTCTTATACAATAATTTCGACTGAACAAATAGTGGTATGTTCCGCATTTCTACCGAGCCTCATTTGTTTTGCGGCAGGACGAGCCGCATGCGTTTAATCACTCGACCGATTCGCCCCATTAAAAATCTAATATAGTTACTGAGAACATTAAAGTTACGATTTAAACCTGAACTGTGTCGAATACTGGAGGACTAACTACCAGCAAGGTACACAAATTGCACGTCCACACATCCAATTAAAAAACTTTGCTTACTCGATTATATAGGCTTAGCTGCACAAGTGCGTCCTATTCATTATATCGGAATCATATATAAATTATCTGAAATGAAATATTAATGCGAAAAATAATAGTTGGTTAGAAAGTTTTGAATGTATTGAGATCGTTCATTGCATGCGGGCGGTGCGCGAGAAAGCACGACGCCCGACTCGCGAGCCTACATCACGCGTACGCTTGCACTCGCCGTTCCATAACCATTTACTGATAAATAATAACTATAAATTATCAAATAGCTAAACTTTTATGAACGAGGAATAGTTCCTAATCTATTGCCACATTGAAAATTTGATATTAAACTTTTCTAGGGAGATCACATTTGCCCTTGAAATAAAATATTGCACAAAAATATGACAAAAGCAGATTATTTTTGTTTAACACACATAAACAAAAGAAAGTAAAAGTTAACATGCAGCATCCACAAACAGTGAAAACGAATGGACGAACTCAAGAAACTTGTGTCGCGAAACGCGCGAGAGTCGGTCGACCCACTGAGCCACTGCCGCTGTCCACTAAGAAAATTTCACTTCTTTAACTACTTTATATCACAGTAATATTGCAAACATCATTGGTTTCTACTAGTTCTAATCATTATCTTATGTAATATATTTATCTGCATTAGCCTATCATTCAGGATTTTTGAGAATATTGTGAACTCATTGTCTATTATGATCAGCTGACTTTTAAGTTATAGGTTATGCCTGGTTATGTAAACTATTCTAATGAGAAAAACGAAAAACCCAATAAAATTGTTTGAAAACAGTTAATTACACCACAATTTGTAAGTTCAGTAATTGCTAATAATTAAAAACAATAAACTTTTAATTAGAATGGTCAAATACCTGACAAGTCTTTCCAAATATTCGTAAAGGTGAGGGTCCAGGAGGTTTGAGTTTCACAAATACAGTTTGTCTACGAACTTTATGTCCGAAATGACACAATAACTTATCTTGAACACGAGCACAGAGCCTACTCGAACTTAAACACGCCATAACTACAACTGCTACTATCCGCTTGAAGACATGAACTACATTACTTACAATTCACACAAGCATTCGCCTTTTCTCCCCACTTGGACAGCTGATTGTCAAATTGAATCACTCAGCCATTTTTAGTGTTGCCGCAACCAATATATTTTTGGCATTCGTGTTAAAATCAATCATTATAACATTCTTTTTTGTTTTTTTCAGATTTAATTATTCTAATGAAAATTAAAAAAAAGAACTAGTTCAAGAAACTGCAAGAAAAGTGAAAACCAATACATCTTCAGATTTGATTTCAGATTTGGCAACACTGTTTTAACTCTACATACCTGTATACACATAGATTGATACTTTACTATTTTTAGATTGAACAGTTTTTCATTTTATAATCTAAATCGTTTCTACTCAACATTTGCATGTTAAAGTTCACTAAGTAAATTGAACGATGTAAATACATACACCATTGAAACCTTTAAAAGTTTAATTATATGTTATTATAATTAGAGGTCGTGGTAATTACACGCACTGTATTTGCCAGTATTTGGTAAGTTTATGAACAAAGGTGCATTGTCCTAACTTAATTTTGACAGTTGTCAAATCTATCAATATGTTAATCACAAAATTTGATGCAATATGTAATACCCGCACTTCACAAAGCTATTCGTGTATCCGTCTTATTTGGGCAAATACGACGATGTGAAGAGGCTCTATTCGTCTACAATTCGCTTATTGGTACGAACAAGTCGAATAAGCGAATACACGAATACTTGTTTCCGCTACTTGTCGGTTTTTTGGAACACATCAAAGGATTGCGACTACAACGAATATGTTCTTGTACCGCCTACACAATACTTAGAAGTGCGCGATGGCATCAGATGTGTTTAATTTTTTTTAGTTTGCTACAAAATGGAATAGACAAATGACCTTGTGATGCGATTTTTAGAATCTGGATTAGCATAATTCCGCCGAGTGATGCATTACCCATAATCAATTTGTGTGTTTGTTACTTAGCACCGTATCTCGATAGAGTCGATCTTTTCAAATTCTACGGCAATCTTCAAAATAACATCCTCAGTGCCGGGCACAACGAACAGTTTATTATAATAGGAGACTTTAACGTTTCTAATATTGTTTGTGAGCTATCAAATGACGGTTCCATGTCACCTCAATATAATAACTTGGACTATAAAAGCACACTTGTACTTGATAATATAACACTATGTAATCTCACACAGTTTAACTCAATTCCCAACAGGAATAACCGGATCCTTGATTTAGTTTTCAGTTCTAATTTACAATTAGTGGTCACCTAGAAGCCGACCACCCTCAAACAGGATAGTCATCACCCGATACTTCTTGTAGAAACACAGAATCATTCTACTTATAAACATTTAAAGCAAAACTATATTCAACGTCGAAACTTTTACAAATGTCGTTTTGACTTGGCCAAACAACGACTTCAATCAGTTGACTGGGTTGATCTCTTCTCCGATCCGGACATAAATTCAGCTGTTACAAATTTCTATGACACCGTTAATGCAATTATAAACGAATCTACCCCATGGTAAAAAATAAAAGTAATACTTATCCTAAGTGGTTCAGCCCAGCATTAATTAGATGTTTAAAATAAAAAAATAAATACCACGCTCTTTACAAAAAATACAAAAACCCCCAAGACTACGATACGTTTTCCTTGCTTAGAGCTAGAAGTAAAGAGTTATTGAAAAATTGTGAAAGTGCATATCTTTCCTCGATCGAAGGGGCATTGACAAGGGACACAAAAGCATTCTGGTCATACATTCACAACAGGAAACAAAACCAGTCTGGTATACCTGAGTCTGTGACATTTGGTGATGAAGTAGCTAAGGGTGATTAGCTACTTAGGGTGAAAGATAAGGGTGAAAGGATATTTGTCAGTTATTCTCAAAATATTTCGGATCCGTCTACGAAGATAATTGATCCGAACAAGGGACCTGGACCTGATGGTATTCCAGCAAAATTCTTGAAAGAGTGCGCCTATCAACTAGCTTTACCTCTGTGCCTTATATTTAATAGATCTTATGAACTAGGTGTATTCCCCGATCACTGGAAAATTGCTCATGTTGTTCCTATTTTTAAATCAGGTGATCCGAGACACTGTGAAAATTTTAGACCCATTAGCGTTGTCTGTGCTGTTGCCAAATTATTCGAGTCAATTGTATATGATCATCTGTATTTTCACCTTGAGTCATACCTGGCAGATGAGCAACATGGTTTTATGAAGAAAAGATCAACTGTAACAAATTTACTCAATTTTGAAACATATTTGTGCAATGCAATTGATGATAGGGTCAGGTAGACGCAGTGTATACAGATTTTCAGAAAGCATTTGACAAGGTCAACCATTCATTGTTAATCAATAAACTTGCAACATTCGGTATTCACGGTAACTTGCTAAGGTGGCTACAATCATATCTTGAGAAAAGAAGTCAGTTGGTTACAGTAAAAGGTTATGTTTCAGACCCAATTATAATAAAACCTAGTGTTCCGCAAGGTTTCCATCTCGGTCCATTATTGTTCATTGCTTTTATAAATGAGCTCGTTGCATCAATCACATCACATTGCTTAATTTATGCGGATGATCTCAAAATTTTTAGGAAGATTAACTCAGTCAGGAATGCGCATATTTATAGAATGACCTAAATAACCTCTCCAAATGGTGTGAACAAAACCGTATGTTTCTCAATGTCAAAAAGTGTTTCACAATTACATTCACCCTAAAAAAACACAAAATGATCACTGACTATACTATAGAAAATCATAAACTTGAACGTACATTAAGTATCAGGGACCTTGGTATTGTTTTTGACGAGAAGCTAAATTTCCGTAACCATTTCTACATGATAGCTGCAAAATCTAACAAAATGCTAGGATTCATAGTGTGACAGACCAAGCAATTCACGAACCATAAATGCCTAATGATTTTATTTAATAGCCTAGTAAGAAGTGTTCTTGAATATGGCTCGATAATTTGGAACCCCCTTTATACTGTACACGCAAAGCGATTTGAACAGATTCAGTCTAAATTTACACGAATGTTGAAGTATCGATATGGTAATGGTAGAGAACGTCTGTCGTATGAACAGAGGCTCAAACTCTTTAATCTCATGTCTCTCAGAAATCGACGAACTTTACTGGATCTCCAACACGAAACATAACCCCCGTAGACCAAAAACCTTCTCCTTGTCGTTACATCGCAACAACATCTCATATAACCAGCCTCTGGCCAGGTTTTGTCGCCTCTATGAAGACTACGGTGGTCGATACTCTTGTCTCGATATATTTAATCCGTCACCTCTCCGTTTTCGCTCTCTGCTTGTCTGTATCCTCAGGGACATTACCTAATAATATTTTTTTTGAAAGTCTAATAAGATATTTCCAAACTGTATGTAAACTATAGATTAACTAAAATTTTACGTTAAGCCTTGTTTCTTTTATATTTACCTTCAATCAATACTAATCTATCATATACTTTAATTAACTTTATATGGCCGAAGTTGTCGTGTAAACACCTTTAGGATAGCAATTTGGATCTGCATGATTGTAAATACAACTATTACATTATTTTATGACATTATTGATATATTTTATAAACTTTGCTTTCCATTGAAACGTATAAAGATAACGGATAAGTATAAAAAACCCAAATGGATAACTACAGGATTAAAAAAATGTTGCAGAATAAGACGATATTTGAGGTATCATTTCTACAAAAATAGGTCTAAACCTAGTAAACATCACTATGAGGCATATTCAAAAATATTACGTCAATGTATGTATAGAGCACAAAAAATTCACAATGCTAAACTAATGTATCATTCAAGTAACAAGGGTAAAACTTCCTGGAATTTAATAAATGAGAAATGCGTCGATTTCTTTGAAGTTCACATTCAAGAAATTAAGAAAGATGGCAAGGTTTTTAAAGACCCTAAAGAAATAGCTGAAGAATATAACCATTATTTAACGAACCGTAATATAAACAACTGTATTAACACAAATAAGATAAATATAGAAAAGTCTATGTTCTTAGAACCGATCACTATAAATGAAGTTATCACTCTTATTAACTCTCTAAAAAATACAAATACTGTTGGATATGACGATATCAACACTAAGGCAATAAAGTTTTGCAAGTCTGAATTAGCAGCGCCTTTAGCTTTTTTAATAAACCTTTCATTCTCTGAAGGTAAGTTTCCAGAAGCTTTAAAAAAATCTATAGTCAAGCCTATATATAAAAAGGGTGACAAAAAAAACTTTTGCAATTACCGCCCTTTAACTTTCATTACAATCTTTGCAAAACTATTTGAAAAAGCAATGAAAATGAGACTGTTAAGTTTTATAACTAAATTTGACATAATTTGTAATGAGCAATCAGGATTCCAAAAGAATAAATCCACAAGTACTGCTGTATTTCAATTGGTTACGGATATTACAAGAAATTTAAATTCAAAAAGGGAAACAACAGTTATATTTTTTGACATGACTAGGGCTTTCGATTTTGTTTCTCATAAGCTTTTACTACAAAAATTAGAAAATTATGGTATTCGAGGTTCAGTATTGAATTGGTTTCGAACATATCTAAGTAATAGACTACAATCTGTGGAAACTCAATATATAAATGATAATGCAGAAATTTTAACACATAGATCAACTTTTAGAGAAATTGCGACTGGGGTGCCGCAAGGAAGTATCCTTGGACCCCTTTTATTTCTTCTTTATATCAATGATCTACCAAAGTTGACTAATCATAAATATTTTTTATTCGCGGATGACATTTCTGTAATTGTGACCAAAAATACTAACAATAATGAAGAATATGAACATGAAATTAATAATACAATTGAAGAAATAATTAAATGGCTATCAAATAATAATCTGACTGTCAATCTGACGAAAACAAACTTCATTAGATTTAATACCACAAAATTTTTAAAAAATATTGACATTACATATAACGATGAAAAAATTAATGAAGTTGACTGTACTAAATTTCTTGGAGTATACCTTGACAAAAATTTAAATTGGAAGAAGCACATAGAACACGTTTGCAATAAGATGAATAGTTACGTATACGTATTAAGCAGACTCAGAAAAACCTGCTCTTTATCAACAATACTATGTGCTTACCATGGGTACGTAACATCGACCTTAAAATATGGGTTATTAATTTGGGGAAATTCTACCGATATTAAAAAATGTTTTAGAGCACAAAAAAGATGTTTAAGGACAATACTTGGAAAGGAGCCTTATGAGCCATGCCAGCCTTTATTTAAATCTTTGAAATTATTGACGATGCCTTGCATGTACATCTTGGAGGCTGCCAATTTTGTAAAAACTAATCCTCAATTCTTTGTACAAGCTGGCAGTATAGGTAGACCAACTCGCCATGCACAGAGGTTGGTTTATAACGATATGCCACGACTAGAAATATATCATAGGCAATGCTATGCGATGTGCATAAAAATATACAATGCGTTGCCCAAGGAAATTCAAAGTGTACAAAAAAGTAAATTTAAACAAGATCTATCAAAATGGTTGAAAGAGAAGTGTTTTTACTCTGTTAATGACTTTCTTAAATATAAAAAATAGATAAATTTGTGTAATGGTGGTAGAAAATTTAGTGATTAAATATTGTAATAAATATTGCATGCTGTTGAATAGTAATAATATGTAGAACTTTTTTTTATGTATAACACCATATTGTACACCATATTATGTTGCAATAAATGATTTGATTTGATTTGATTTGAACTTGACTGTCTGGTATATAATTGATTGTTATCTGTTGTGTTTTCCAAATAAATAAATAAATAAATGCATTCCTGCATATGGAACCCGAAACATGGCTGTCATACCCGAAGCAAAGTTAATGAACATTTTAAAAATAGCCTGTAATATACAGGTGCCACGAAAGAGCTTAAAAACACGTCCATTGTTGCGGTCAAGGCTAGCAAAAATGTTCGGCATATTCACTGTTCATAACGATGTGTCGCACCATAATGTGGCACGTCACATCGCTATTGGGTATTCGCGTTTGCTTTTTCGACTTTGTTTGCTTATGTTCGTGTTGAAGTCCAAATAACACGCACACACAATCCGGACATCGTCATGAACAGCAAATATGCAGAATGTTCACGAATATTTTTGCCAGTCTTATCCGGTATTACGGGTAAATTACTTTCGAGACGTTTTTGCATTTTTAGTAGTATTTATATATTTACAGGAACTCTAAACTTGAAATTAAAATTTTCTTGTACAGTCAGAAAAAAAGATGTTCGTTACATTTTGTTAATATATGCCCAAAGATAAACTCAAATCCGATGTATTCGTTTCCCTTTTCTTGGAGTTTAAGATTATTCTTAGCACAATATTTATCACTCCAATATTAAATAACGCCCGGCATACATTGGGTTGACATTATTGACAACTAACGCCAATATATCAGTCTTTCACTTATCAGTCACAGTCGTCAATCAATATCGCTCCATCGCTGCTCCTGCTCCATCCATCCAGCTGTTGTGTATGTGGTTGCGTTTTCGTCAAATGGTACGGTTAATTTTGTGAAAATATTTTTACTAATTATTATTAATGTCCACAAAACTTTTAAATTGTTCTTAAAATCATGGAGTCATCTTCCATAGTGAGTTTTAATAATGATTCAGCGTTCCAAGCTACTCTCAAAGCTGATTATAACAACTTTAGTGTCCACGAATTAGCTCTTCATGCAATGCGAGATCGCTGTTTACTATTACAACGTCGAATAAACGCATTGGAAACTGATAACATGCGTCTCAGATTAGACGTATCTAAAGCTTCGAAAGGCTCATCTTATATTCCAATGCAAGATGATGAAAAATATTCGTTGCATCAAAAGATTGCGGAACTTTCTAAACAAAAGTCGCAACTCATGCATCATGTTTTCATGGTATCGTGCGAGAATAAAAATTTATGGACCAAATTAGCAACACTGAAAGGGCCTGATAAATTACCTGTTAAGGATCATCAAAAAAATCCTTTAATAAGAACAAACACATTCATTCAAAGTACACCCAAATCAAGTGAGAATTATCAAGAAAAATATTCAGAAAGTAGTCTTGAAGAGATATCATTAAAATTAATCAATAGTTATATCCAAGAAAAGTCACAATTAGTAGAGCAATATGAACAAATGGCACAACTTCAAGATATGGATGATGATGTCATAAACTTTGATTCAATAGGTTTTGCTTATATGGAAGATCCAGTAACAGATTCACTGAAAGAGATTCATTCACATACAGAAAAACTTAAAGAAATGACGAAAGAGTTGGCTCAACAAGAACAACAGCTAAAAGAGATATTATTAAGATTAGAACCAATATTTCAAGGTAATTATTGTTTCATATTTATTTAAAAATCATCAATAAATGAAAATGTACAGTATCTTGTTTTATCTACTAACAATTTGTAGATAGTGTTTGAATAATTTATGTAGCATGTCTGTGAATGACACTCACTATGTAGTACTAACAATTAGATACTTAATAGCTACAGCACATTGACAAACATGGTCTGTAATTCTCTATATATGTATGTATGGAGTATTACAGACCATGTTTGACCATAATAACTGTAAAACTGTTATTTACATAGTCACGAGAATTGTCATCTAAGGTACATTAACATAGTAGTCATTCTTAAATTTATTTGGTGTCTATTTATCAATGTTAAATACTGCCACTAACAGGGTCCCAGTAGTTGACACTACTAATAAGAATTGAGTTATATTTTATATCAAAGTAATGAATCACTTTTATTCAAATATTTTCAGATGGATATAAATGTTTAAACTGCGTAGCCTCAAATTCGAAGATAACCACATCAGAGCATAAAGAAATTGAGACAAGTGATAGTTTAGTCAATTGGGCTACACCAGTTGATTCAACCAATTATAACAATTTTACAGAAGGCAATAATTCTACATTTAAGAAAAATACTGTTGAAAATGAAGAAGTAAAACCTAACCCGTCTGATAAAATTTGTCCTATGTGCGGCCAGATCTTTCAAAAAGATGTACCATTTACAGAATTCCAATCACATGTAGAAAGTCATTTTATTGGAGATATGGATCCAGATTCTATTTTAGATAATTTGGATAATAGTCGAAATTCATATGACATTATTTAACATTTAAGTATTATGACTTTTGGGTATGGGTAGCAAGCTGTTGGGATTGAGCTAATCCATAGAGGGCAGTTTATATTTTGATCTCTTTATTCTCACTATCCTATGCAATGAGACTCACATAGTGTAAAAATTAAGCTGTGACTCTAGACGAAAAAGCTGTCACTATTTTTCTTTACACATATTATATTATACTGAGAATAGACAAAATTAAAATTCTGTGAAAAAATTAAAATACCATAATATTTTGTAATACTTGAAACATGAAAACTTAGCAATTCTTTGTAATATTGGGTCTCTAAGAAAGCTATCAAACCTTAATTCGACCACAGCATTTGAATGGTTTTATCACCATAGCATGGGCATCATAAGACTCAAGTCACAAAACAAGGAAATCATAGGCAGTTGACTGAAAGTTCTACTAGATTTTACTTTGAATGTAGATTGTCTAGCAACCCACAACTATATTTTATTAATAATACATCTCTCTCATATTTCATAGATGTACTGTTTTAATAATAATGTTGTTTTATTTGCCACATAAGTAAAATTATTTATCAGATGTTATAGATACAATTGCACATCTTGGTAAATGGCCTACTCACATGTCTGACTTGTCGAGGCTTACCAAGCATGTAAGGCCATCATTAGAGAGACAAATGTGGACCTTAGTATTCAGTCATTTTCGACCTTTGTGAATAAATTCCATGAAAAATTGTGATATGATCTGCCTGTCTTGGCATGCCAATCTGTCTGATCAACGGATAATCTTCCAACTGTATGGAATCACGAGCCATAACTTTTTTGATAGGCTACCTGCAGATGCAAAGCACTCTTCACAAGAGAATAATATCCCATTATCAATGAGAGTATAAAAAATAAGAAGATATCAGTCCCGGCCGAGAATCGAGACAGAGTTCTCAGTTTAACCTTAGTTATCATTCGAAAGTGTGATTAATTGTAAATTACAAGTCAAATTAGTCAATCCAGAGTCATTCCCATGAATTGTTAATAATGTTCAATAATTAATTCAATGTATTTTGTCTATAATAACTTAAATATATTTTTAGATGAATATAAAAAGGAAATAAATAAACTTATGTTTTATTCATCCTTCTATGTCATTCCAAAATTTCTGTGTATCATTAAAACTATTTTACTGAGTGACTATGATTAAACTATGTGGAGTCCATATTTTTTATTATTAGCTATTTTTATTTATTATGGTTTCACCTCTGGCTCGGAAATTTAAGGAATAGCAAAATTGCAATTTCCTCAGTACTAAATACAATAGATTTATTTAATTTTTAAGCTAATGTAAATTTACTTTCGAACTATGTAAAACTTCTTATAAAACACTGTACAGTTTATGAGTTTTGAATTTCAATTAGTGGTAATACTCCTGATATAAGCAGTCACAAAATTAAATGAGACAAATAGTATTATCATTAAGAATTTAATATACTAGCAGACCTACTTAATGTTTTTCAAATCAAATAATAAAACAAAATATAACTATGCTAAGTCTGTTGGTTTAACATCTGTAGCATTTGAAGGTTGTTGGGTGGTCTTTTGGAGTAAGCTATTGCTGAACCATTTTGGCCTTTCCTTATTCATTTCAACAATTCTCTTGCCTTTCCAAAATTCACTGGGCTGTAACAGAAAAACCAACATAATGTACTGTGTATGTATGTAATGTGCTCACCTCCTTTTTCCTCCAAGTGTGATATAAAAAATATATCAATATACCTTGTAGTGAAGTCTGATAAAATGTGGCCATCAAAAAAATTAATGAGGGAATTGAATCAGCCTTTAGGACACTGTAGGCTGTTTACAATAAAATGTTTAGCCCCTGATTCATTAAAGCTCGAGCGTGGACTATGTGTAAGTTAATAAATGTACATATGGATATTACAACTACACCAGTTATGACCCATTCATGTTAAATATTGATAATATAATAGACAATAAAACGAGATGTGATATGGTAAGTATATGTTAAACATTTAATATATGTAGATACAGAATATTAAAGTCGATTGTATAATTCTTTAAAATAAAAATTATTAAGTATTAAATTCATGAGATGAGAAGTAATAAATCTAGGCTTTTGAGTAATGTAAAAGCCCCCAAAATTTTATACAAACAAGCTTAGGATCTGGAGCTATGCAAGACAGTCCACTTCAAATAAAAATTCTAGTTAGTAAAAAGTACTGAAGACTAAGTACCTTCTCTGGAGGATGTTCTCCATCATACAAGACAACCACATCATTTTCAATAGGTTTCAGGTGACCAAGTTTCTTTGCAATTTTCTCCTTAATAGCTTTAGTTTCAGTTTCGACTCTTTTGTAACATTTTTCTGAAAACATTAAAATTAAAACCTTATATGAATTTAAGCTGAGTGTTGGTTAGTAGCAATTCAATCAGGGTTAAGGTTTCTATATACAGGGTGATTCATCAACATAGGTCATTATGGGTAAGTCTGAAACTATAAGTAATAGTTTTTTGTTCCTAGGAACCAGTTGATTTAGAGTTCAGAAATACTACACTACCAGATTTAAGAAAACTCATACACAATTCAGAAATCAATCCTGGTCACATCCAAAAAAATAGAAATTTAGTTGTTTGTGATAAAAAATATTATTATAACCTTAATGTGAAATCCTATTATTATTATTATTATTTGCTGTTATCGTACTATGTGGTCACTCTGTATTGCGCCCACACTGCGACCTAGCAGATCTATTGTGCGAGTCCACATGTCTATAGCTTGCCGCTTACTCCAATCGAGTTCAGGAAGCGAAGAACATTCCTGACGGGGCGTTGCGTCCGATCTCTCTGGCGTCCAGTTTATATTTGTCCATGTGGGCGGATCGTTTCTGTACTAATGCAATGCACTGGCCCAGTAGATGAAGTAGCGTTTCCTCTTACATATTGCAGAATCTGCAGCTGGTAGAGTCCTCCAAACTTAGGTTTAATATATGTTTCTTTAGTTTGTAATGAACTGTCAGTGTTCTCACTATAATTCTCAACTGGGTCCTGTTGAGTGATAGTAGTTCTCTGGTGTAGGATTTTGAGAACCCCTCTATTGGTTCCCTAGAGTGGTTTTATGCGTTCTGCTTCGGTCCAGAGGCTTTTTCTTTCTGTTATACACAGACTTATTAATGTCGGACCTATCTGTGCGCCTTTTCTAGCCAATACGTCAACCTTGTAATTGCCTAAGATATTTTGTTGAAGCAAGGAGTACCTAATACCTTGTTGTCAATGCAATTTTAATCATGTGTCGTGATGATTTATATTGTTTGTTATTTTTTCACTTCAAGCTTTTAGGTTGTCATGTAAATACATAAATGTTTTAAAGTAAAGTACATAATGTAAAGTACTCTGGTACCACCATTAACGCATATATAACTTGTGTCTATCATCTGGAATATTCCCAACTCAGCTAAAACAGCAATGGTACATCCCATTTTTAAATCTAATGACAGATATCAAGTTAATAACTATCGTCCAATCTCAGTGTCGCCTACTATCTCTAAAACAACCGAACGCCTGAAAAATAGCCGCCTAAAAAATACTTGGAAGCAAATAATATTTGTCAGATAGGCAATAAGGCTTTCGTGCCAATCGATCTACTTCTGACGCCGTTCACGACTTGACAAATAAAAAAGTTAGTGCATTAGACTCGGGCAACAAATGTATAGCGATATACCTCGATCTGAAAAAAGCCCAAACTATAAGTAAACTAGAAAAGCTAGGTGTACGAGGAAATCAGTTGAAATTGTTTGAATCTTACCTCACAGATCGAACACAATGCGTAAAAATTAAGTGGGTCATGGAGTACCTCAGGGTAGTGTGCTCGGGCCCACACTGTTTCTTGCTTATGTAAATGACATGTGTGAATTGAAGTTGGAGGATGGAGAACTTTTCTCTTTTGCTGATGACACAGCTTTAGTCTTCACAGCAAAAAATTTGGAAGATACATTCAGAGCGGCTCAAACAGGTTTCGATCTAGTCGTGCAGTAGTTAAAATGTAATGCACTAACCCCAAAATGTAGGTAAAACAAAATATATGACATTCACTATAAGAAAAAACATAATAGAAAATGCTCAACTTAACGTCAAAGTTGCCAAAAACATTCCGAAAGAACAAGCAAGCTGTTTGTGTCCAGTGGTCGAAAGGGTTGACTCAATAATATACCTAGGCGTCATCATTGACTCTAAACTCAATTTTGAACATCATGTCACTGCACTTACTGGTAGGGTACGTAAGTATATTTACATTTTCAAACATCTACCAGCCCTTGCTTTCGTATTGCTTATGCCCTTAAATCATACAGATACCTCAGCGATACGCTGTACAAAGAATTAAAAATTCTAACTGTCAGGCAACTCTTTATACTGCAGACTATACTATTCCATCCCTGCATTTCCGCTCCACTTATCTCATACGCCACCATTTTTGGAATTTCCACAAAAAATAAAAACTTCATTTGCCCAAAAATTCTACCTATTCCTTGGTGCCTTCCTCTATAATAAAACCAATAAAATTCACAAATTGTAGTGCAAGACATATTATGGTTGCAAAAAACATGTAATGGTTACTCTCACTAAACTACTATGAAACTGAAAACGTCATACATCCATTTCAGTAAATCTGTATGAATTAAATGATGAGCCCATAATGTTAATGAAAAAAATGTAATGTAATCAATAATACCTATCTTGAATTAGTATATTCCTAAGTCATTATTGTAAATGGATTCATGTGGAAGTATACTAATGCTTATGCACAGGTTCCGGCATTTCTAAGCATTAGTCGCATTTTATTATTTAAATTGTGTGTATGTTTCATAAAGAAAGAACGATTATTTAATAAATATTAACAAATATATATATATTTTCAATATAATTTAATATAATATAATTTAATATTTATTTTTTTCCGATTACAATGAAAGTGTCCGGATCTTGCGTACTCTGCAATAAGTTGATAACCCAAGTAGTTGCTTAACCAAAAGGTTATGGTCCCGAATCATATTTGATGCCGGACAGGTGCAGAGTTGGAAGTGGTTACAATAGAAAGATATTAAGCGAGATGGCAAGTAGTAATATAATTATGCCACCTATGATAAGGCTAGAAGGTGGCTCTAATTAATCAACGTGGAAAGTGAAAATGGAAATGGCTCTTATCTACGATGATCTTTGGGAATACACTAGCAAGACGCCAGACCCGACTGATTTGGCAGCTGTTAAAAAGAACCAGAAGGCAAAAGCTAAGATTGGCATGATGGGGATACCATTCAGGTAGTGCATATATGCCTTGCGAAAACAGCAAAAGAAACTTGGGAGAAACATGACCAAACATTTGAGGATAAAGGCCTGAATAATCGTTACCGCCTTCTATCCAAGTTGGTTAGTTTAAAATTAGAACAGTTTTCAACAGTGCAGGCATATGGTACTGCCATGCTCACTATATCCCAAGAACTAAGGGACATCGGTAAGGAAGTCGATGACGAATTTTTGGCTGCCCTAATACAAGGTCTAACACATGAGTTCCAACCATTAAAAATTACAATTGAGAACAGTAATATTGAACTGACATCGGATTATGCAAAAACAAATTGTTTCAAATGGAAGATATTTACACGGCTTCAGAAAGAGGAAGCCAGACGTTAACGTCAGCACTACTGACGAAGCAACACAACAGAAATAGCAAGAACAATATTGCCAAATATACAAAGAAAGTGTTGAAATGCTACATCTGTGATGGCCCTCATAAATGCCCTTAAAAGCAAAATTTAAAGAGGGAAGGTCATCAAGTATTTGGCTTCGTAACTGCGCCTGAACCTGGAGAAGATTGGGTGATCGACTCTGGAGCTTCAAAGCATATGACAAAGAATAAAGCTTGGATGAAGGATTTCAAGAAAACTCCTAAGCCGCTTAGAGTTGTGTGTGAGGAAGGAAACGAGGTGCTGGGCGAAAGCGTTGGTATAGTTGTGTCTGACAAGATGACAGTAAGTGACGTGACGTATGTACCAAAGTTAGCATCTAATTTGTTGAGTGTAAATGCTAAAGCTAAACAAGGACATGTATTAGTGTTTGCAGAGACGGGGTGCAACATATTTAAGAGTAACAGATGCGAGATCTATGGTGGACATGTTGTGACAGGTGTGGAAGAACAAGGTATTTATAAAATCAAGGACTGTTCATATGGTTCTGCACTGGCAACATTAGAAGGTGAGCCGAAGGACCAGGTTTTTTGGCACAGAAGGATGGGTCATCTGAGCTTGAGGAACCTGAAATTACTGGGAGACAAGTTGGCCACTAAAGTAAGTTTTCAAAATTGTTCTTGTAAATTTGAATGCATATCTTGCATTTTAGGAAAACAAACTAGACAACCTTATATTAAGAATGGCACGAGGGCCACTGAGGTACTTAAGGCTTGGTACACTCGGATGTGTGCGGACCTATGCGTGTTCCCTCTTTTAGTAAAAATCTTTATGGTGTTACGTTTATTGACGATTATACTCGTAAGACTTTCGTATATTTTTTAAAACATAAGAGTGAAGTTTATGAAAAGTTTAAAGATTTTACAGCTTACGCTGAGAATCAAACGGGGAAGAAGATCAAGATTTTGCGAACGGACAATGACAGTGAATATGTCAATGAGTCGAATCGCACTATCGAGAAAGCGAGAAAGCAAGAAGTAAGACTACCTCAATGGTTCTGGGCAGAGGCTGTCCATCATGCAGTATACTTGAAGAACAGATCACCAACCATTGCGGTGAGAAACATGACACCGGAAGAGAAATGGACTGGAGAGAATTGCGATTTAAGTTTGGTGAGGACTTTTGGTTGCAAAGCCTTTATGCACATTCCAAGTCAGAAGCGAACCAAGTGGGATGCGAAGAGTAAGCAATTGGTTCACACTGGTTTTTGTGACAACGCGAAAGCGTACCGTCTTATAAATCCTATAACAGGGAAAGAGTTCAAAGCCAGAAATGTTGTATTCCTGGAAAACAGCAAAAACACGGGCACTGAGAATTCGGGAAGGAACTCTATTGAGTGCATGACTGATATGGTATTCACTGAGAGATAGGAAACGAAAACGGTTTTCAGACTACGTTCTGTACCAAGCCGAATCAGAAAGAGATCCAATAACAGAGCGAAAAGCACTATCAAGATTAGACAGCAATCAATGAAAACAAGATACAGGAGCTTGATGCGGTAAAAAAAATTGAAATCTGGAATATTGTGGAGCCGCAACAAGCGAGTAACATCATTGATTAAATGGTTTTTAAGAATAAAAGAAGAGGCGGGAAATAAGCGCACATATAAGGCACGCCTTGTTGCTAGAGGTTTCAGTCAGAGGTATGGGATAGATTATGAAGAAACGTTTGACAGTTAAATTGTATTTTGATAAATAATTACTTTGTTAATGAACTATTATTAAGTATAAGTAGTACTCGCCTGCAGTTGAAATTCTCCTTTAAATCTCCTCCAACTCGCCACAAAATGAGCACCAACTTAACAGTTGCACGACAACATCAATAACATGGCCAAGATGTTTGAAGAAAAGATAGCAAAATTCCAAGCGGAGCTGGTCCTGGCCGCTTCCACGAGTCACAAGAGTCCCACCATCGCTGCGCTGAGTGCCGAGTTCCTGAGTTTCAAGACCTTCATCAGCAACGGCCTCGCGCTGCTGCGAGGTGAAGTGGATGCACTGCGAAACAGTATCGATCGCATAGAAATGCGATTTTGCAGTAAAATGCTTCTAGTACATGGCATTCCTGAGCAAACTAACGAAGTATTTGCTCCAAAGTTGTGTCCAGTCTGGCTGCCCGGTGCAAGGTGCCGTCACTCACTTCCAAGCATTTCCGCAAGTTACCGGTTAGGAAAACTCCTTGACAACAGCTCTAAGCCAAGGCCTATTGTGGTGAAGTTCTCAGAGGTATCGGTACGTACTGCACTTTGGATAAATAAAATTACTCTTAAAGGCTCCAATATCACGCTTTTCGAGTTTTTAACAAAACCACGACACGCCGTTTTCATGGCAGCGAGACAACAGTTCGGCATCTCCAACTGCTGGACGCTCGATGGTATCATTCAAATTAAAAGTCCGGATGGTAAACGATACAAATTGGAAACCATGGCTGAACTATCAACCTATTCTTCGAGTCCGTCGGCATAAAGTTCCTTCAGTTTTCAGTCATTGTTGTTAAAATTATTAGTTTATTATTTTAATTGTTTCAAAATACTTAACTTGCCGTCGGAGACGCAATTAATAACAATTAACGCACGGTCGTGCGTTGGATATGAATATGTCGAGCGATGGAGCGAGCCGCGTACTTGTAGCCAAACCGGTCTTTTGTTCGTTTCTAAGTAATGAATACACTATATATCTGCTTCCCGACTTTCAAATGGTTTATTAATTAATAATACTAATTTTTATGTTTTTTATTTATTTTTTATTTAAGCTTTGATATTGTGTTGTATTGTTATTTATTTTAGTGACCTATTTAGGTACTACATTAGGTATTATACAATTTGGGTTATGTCTGTGATTGTTATATCTCTCGTTTGTTATTGTTACTTGTTTACTGTATGAGTAATAGGTAAACTGCGATAACTCTTCTATACTGCTGGCGTGTAGACTACTTTTGATTAATATAATACAAATAGACTATTAGAATATTATAATTTATCAGTATTTATTTATATAATACACTATATTTAAAATTTTGTTTATTTATTGTTTACATAATGTTACAAGCTATTTATAGTGTAGATGATAACTCTTCGGTAAGTGGTTCGAGTTTCCTAACAGGAACAGCGTCACCTGAAAGCACGACTCCTTAGACCTTTTGGTGGATTCTGTCCTCTCAGGATTTCCCAGAAATGTTAATGCCGTTCACATTAACGCTTAAAGCATTCCTGCTCATTATGCGGACTTGATTGCGTCGTTTTCCAATAATTTCAACTTACATGCTATTTTAGTATCAGAATCATTTTTAAAACCCTCTCTTCCCTCTTCTTCCTATTCTCTTCCCGGATTTCACCTTATTCGTAATGACAGAGTTGGTAAAGGTGGCGGTGGGGTCGCTATATATCTAAAATCTCACTTCACTTTTCATGTTGTAAGCAAATCCCCTTCTCAATACACTGAGGCTTCGGAGCACCTTTTCTTAGAAGTTCTAGCTAGTCATACTAAGGTTTTGTTGGGGGTATTCTGTAGTCCTAACCTACACATTGACTATTTTAATGCTTTTGAGTTGGAGTTGGTGTCACTCGTGCCTACTGTTGATCACACCATTATTATGGGTGATTTCAACACCTGCCTTTTCCGAAATGACCACCGTACTGCAAAACTACGCTCAATTATAGATTCTAAAAACCTTAATATCCTTCCATCAACTACAACACATCATTTTCTAAACTGCCAACCATCTTTGTTAGATCTCAGTATAGTCTCATCCATTGAACATGTTAACAACCATGGACAGTTCACTGCCGACGCGTGACCGTACGACCGACGACGTACCACGACCTACTCTTTATCTCATATAAAATTAAATGTCCTAAACATAAGTTTTAAAACAGCGCAATTGCAATGTTATCGACAAACAGAAGTTTATATCCGACTTAAGCAGCAAAAACTGGGATGCGTTGTTTGATGCGCCGACTATTGATGTTAAGTTAGAACTTTTTACTGCAATTTTAACCCAAGCTTTTGACGTTCACGCTCCACTTCGACTAGTTCGGCTCAAACATTTCCCCGCTCCTTGGCTTACTAAGGATATAAAAATTATAATGGCCAAACGCAATGCTGCGAAGGTCAAATATAAACATAATCCCTCACACGAAAACTGCTGTCGTTATAAAGAATTACGCAATAGATGTAGCAGAATGTGTAGAGATGCGCAACGTCAACATATTTACAGTTCTGTTTCGAATGGAAAACCTGCTAAGGTGTGGTCGTTCCTGAGAAGTCTAGGTATCGGAAATCTCTTTCGTCACTTCCTCTACACCTTGATTCCTTAAACAAACATTTCACCACAGTTTCCCCAGTTCCACATAATCAAAAACTTGCTATGCTGCAATCTTTGTCTGCCACGTCCAGCCCTCAACACCCTGCTTTCTCCTTTAGAACAATATCTGAGCACGAAGTTGCGGCAAGCGTATCAGCAATCAAATTAAATGCAGAAGGCTATGATGGTACTAGCCGAAGAATGATTGATATTGGTTCTGAGATTCTAATGCCTATAATTTGCCACATTTTCAATTTCTCGCTCAGTACTCGTACTTTTCCGTCCTGCTGGCGCAAGGCATTAGTTATACCTATTCCTAAGACTCCCAATCCCTCGCTTCCTTTCTTACTTTAGACCCATACCTATTCTTCCCTTTCTTTCTAAAGTTACTTTTTCTAATCAACTTAATGCATTTTTGAATTCAAATAACTTTCTTAGCAAATTTCAGTCTGGGTTTTGTCCTGGGCACAGCACAACAACCGCCTTAACTAATGTAACTGATGACATATGTTTAAGGGAGGAAGGGATGATCACTGACGGTGTCGGCAAATCGAGAATGTTTCTTTGGAAAGTGGGGCGCAATTACTGAAAAAGAGTGATATTAATAAAATTAAGAAGAGTTTGTGAAAATGAAATAAGAAAATTACGTTAATTTATACTATGTTGTTTTATTCAAATAGTGAACAGTCTAACACTCCCCAGTTGTGAGACATATTTCAGTACGCCATCACTTTGCCAGAGAGGCAGTTGAAAATGGCAACATATCGAGTTGAAGTTCGACTCACTTACCAAACCTTTGCTGAAAGGAATGTTTGTATGGTGTGCATAAGGCATGGGTTTTGTATGAAGTGAAGAGAACTAAAATTGAGGAGGAGTGTTAGAGCAAGGAGCAATTTTATTACCTTGTTGTCAATACAATTTTAATCCTGTATTCATTTTAAATTTTGACAATTGCTGCGTTCCATTTGCCGATTACAGCGCTCATATACCCGTTGCCATAACCCTATGCTAAAGATAATGCTGTATGTATTATATCATTTTATCATATTATAACAATGCCAACTTTTTTCAACTAGGCAATTTATAATCTATTACAATTGCCAACTGCGGGTTTGTAGACTTTATACATAGCATTGTAATAATTTCTTAGGTATTTGAGTTCATCGTCAGAGCATTCAACTTCATTAAGATGTAAAAACTCATATATATACAGAGTCTTTTGCCCTGCAAACTGCAACTGCAACCAATGCTCCCCATTCATTTTACATATTAAGAAAATTTATATTGTATTCTCAATTGATGTTTCTTCGTTAAAATGGTTCTGCTGTTAAAAACAATTTTACTATCCAGTTCCTGCTGTGGGATGGGTTATTAAGGATTTTCTTGTGTAAAATAGTAAAATTAAGCATTATTTTTTATTTGAGACATGAAGTTGCATAGTATGTTTATTTTTTATAACATACACAATAGTTTTTTTTGTAATAAAATAAGATATAATTTATTTTGTGATATACCCGAATGGTATACAAGCTTTTTTAAGAACCCTCTTATGCAGTTTTTCTTAACTGTAAAATCGATAACATGGTTCCTTAAACAAATACCTCTATCTTCTATAGTTTCAGACCATACTGCTCCATCTCGCTGAATCACCCTATACAGGGTATAACATAAAAGAAGCATAATACTTAAAGGTTTGTAAATATACCATTGTAAGAATATACTGTAAAAGAATTAGAGTTATTGGGGCTGGTTACGACTTATTTTTTATTTCAATTTTTTACTTCAACATCTTTGACAGCCCTAAGTGGTTTTCATACCTACTTATGCATGGGCCGCGCGAGGGGGCGCGGCGCTCGTTCCGCTGTTAGGTAGCTTGGGTCCAACGGAAATGGTACTTAAGTATGTTGGCCTTCATAACGCAGTGAGAATCATACACAGACAACCCCCTATCTGAGGCGCCATTTCACAATGTGACTGCCGTCCAAAAGAGTGCTTTATCGTCGTGTGCTGGTACTCGGATTATCATCGACGTGAGTGGCTTCTACACATAGTAAGTATCATTACATAAGACTCAATGCATTACACGTGCCGTTATTATCCTCATTTAAGACATTTTCACTTTATATACACTTTAGTAAAATAGCTACCTACCTTAGGGACTAAAGTTAACAAATGATACGAAGGAACTAGATTAAATAACTTAACAATTATTATAACTAAATGAATGAAAGTGAACCCCTTTCTTTAAAAGTTGTGTTCATTCAGCATACGGTTTACCTAAATTCCAAATTCCATCCTAAACCATTTAGAGGTAATTGAGTGCAAAAGGTAATTGTGCGCTCGGCGCCGCGGCGAGCACCACCTCGCGCGCCTATTGCATAGGTAGGTATAATGACCACTTAGGGCTGTCAAAGATGTTGAAGTAAAAAATTTAAATAAAAAATTATCAAAGTCTTACTTAAATTTAAAGTCTTAAATTTGAAGTCTAACCAGCCCCAATAACTCTAATTTTTTTACAGTATATTCTAACAATGGTATATTTACTGGCCCTTAAGTATTATGCTTCCTTTATGTTATACCTTATATATATAGATTAAAAAGTGGAAAGAGTATTATTTATTACTTATTAACTATAAACATAGGTAAATACATAATTATTTTCAATAACGCTTTCACCATTACAAAACTACATTATGTTGAAGTAACAAATCTTTAATGTATTGTAAAATTGTAAGAGAAAAGAAATATATAATACTCAATCTTCATTCAACACTATAACTCTTCATATTCTTAACTCATTTGAATGTGATTGGATTAGAGGGAAATGTTTAAATAAATCCAATATAATCAAAGGCAGTCAAGAACAACATAACCAAAATAATATTGAAATAGTTTATGTTTTTAACTAGCCAGCATTTATTTACAAATCAAGTAGTTTGTCTCTAAGAATGTTAATATGTACAAATATACACATATTGTTTCCAATTGGCATTTATCCCTGATTTTATTAATACATGCTTTGACAAAAAAACTAGATTTTATAATACATTAAGGACTATCGCGAATCCTGGTACAGATGAGTTTAAGAGACATTGTACCTATTGTAATATATTAAATATAAATTGATTAAATAATTGTATTAATATTCACACATTCAGAACTGAATTATTCAGAATGAAAAAATAAACAAAACCTCTATATTCTATCAATATAGTAAACTTTTACAAATAACTGGGCCACCAACACCGGTTGACAGCTTCTTTTCTTCCTTTAAGCACCTTCTTGAGGCTCCTTATTTACAATGTAAATTCCAATTAATATAACATGTTTCTTATCACATTTTATAATACAACAGAAGATGTATAGTAATTACTTACCACAGAGACGACCTCGTTCATGGTGATGTCCACAATCAGAACAAATGATTATGTTTGTTTTTGGAACTAACATTTTCCAAACATAATCAGGGGATCCAAATTTTCTTTTCCATCTCTTCTCAATGGTTCTTCGAAATTTAGGAACAGCCATCAAAATTCCGTCTCCAATTAATTCTTTGATTGAAAATTTGTTTGGTTGCGCTCTAGGTTGCTCGTAATGATGAAGAATTGCTAATTCTGTCGATAAATTATCGCACATAATATTTAAAACACAAAAAAATAATGGTTCATGCTTATACGTAAATTTCGTGAAATACGTACCTCTCGGAGGCTTAAAGAACTGAGAAATATTCCACTCAACGCTTCTTACCATTCGTAAAATAAAGGACGAGCGTGGTAACATTTTATAAGATTTTCTGATTTAGTCACTCTATGAATTCTCGTCTTGTTTAGTTAACTTTACACCTTGAGGTTATCATTCGAATGATTGATTGAAACATAACTGATGTCAGTCATTGATTGATTGAAAAAATGGCTCCTAATACAATTACTCTACGGGAGTGATGTGGGACTCACCAGAATGGCACCTACCCACTAAAACCACTTTGTTGGCTGTGGCAATTTTTTACCGTTAGCCTTCATCGGAAGCGACACCCGTTGGGAACTACCCACTAAACAACGTGGGCCGTTCTGGGCAGCCTCCGGTGAAGCCGGGGCTGCGTAAAATAAATAAAAGACTTGTATACAGGGTGTATCAGGACCGCTTCCATTAACTTTGGGGTATGATTATGCTGCTTATTCTCATTACGAAAGAGTACTTTTTATTTTTTTTTAACGCCAAAAATTTTGACATTTTCCAAAAATCAAATTCTATTTTTTAGCTTTACATATGTAAGAACAAACGGATTATCACCAAATTGCAAATAAACACACAGTTTTTTTTACAAAAAAATACCCGCAATGTATTGGTAAATGTATTTACTATCTGGGCTGGCCGCGCGGCTACGTTCCTAGGCGACGCGACGCGGGTCGAGTGCACCAGACCTCGCTTGTGGCTGTGGCTACTCGCGCACAGCTGACTCGCAGCGTGCGCATCGCGCATCGCATGAATACCATAAGCGAACTTTATGTAGTTGTTTCCTATGTTCGATTAGAAATTTTTCATTAATTTGTTTAGGTGTGATGGCGATGAAATAATTAAGTACTATTAAAAGCCGTTGATCGAAGTAGGAAAATTATTCCTGTCAATCATTAAATCGATAAATTCGTTTGATCAAAAAATTTCATTCGTAAGCCTAGGCTAGACCTTTTTTAATGAACTTTTCTTACTTTAGGCAAAGCAAATTATATCATTAGTTATACTCACTTCATGATAAACCTGCGTACCTACCTATTGCACTGCATTGACCAATAAATGACGAAACAAGCCAGCGTCCCTAAGTTACCTACCTACGTATGTACCTACCTATAATAATAAGAATAAGAATAAAATTTATTTCTGGAAAACTTACATCTAGGAATACACAATAAGAACTTACAAATTTATTACTACGATAAACTACATAAATATCAATTATAATAGGTGTCTAAAAATTTACAATAGATACTATAATTATGATAAGTCTATCTATGTATACATCTACTATCTATGTATATATCTACTATCATGATCTAGGGTAACAATAACTAGGCAAATACTTAAACTAAGTAATTATGAATTACCTGTTTTTTAGTTACAAATTATTAAATTAAGTACAGTATGCTAAATAAATATTAATTCTAAATCTAGTAAGTACATTAACAATTAAATGTGCAAAGTTAATATTACATAAAATGTGTTTCATAATTCTCGTCACATTATAAACATTAGAAAATAATAATAATACTAATACGACACGAAAATATAAAATAAAAATACAACAAAAAAATTATTAACATTTTGGAGACATTAATTATCTTATTTTAATACTATTAATTACTTCTCTGTATCTTCGTAGGACATATTCAATAGTGATGCTCGGATTATTCGTTTAGTGTTGTTGTAGGTCAGAGGATATATGCCAAGAGTGGTCCTAGGAAAAGGTAAAATCTGGAAGAAAATGCCGTTTTTGTGCTTTGTGGACAAATAATGTCAAGCCGTCTTTTGTTTGCTGTTTGTGTGCTATAGTTAAGGGTGCTATGGAGTTTTAATGTTGTGCTCATTATAAATAACCGCCTGACTGTCAGTACTTTATACTCTTTATAGAGAAGTTCAGTGGAGTAAAGGAAAGGTCGGAAATGGGAAACTTTCAAAATTGCTCTTTGGGCTGTTTCAACGTTAAGGAGAAGAGTTTTTGCTTCTCCGCCCCATGACGTAATACAGTAATTTAGTATCGACTGACACAATGCAAAGTAAACTTGCCTCATAAGTTTAGAGTGTCCTATGCTGCGCAATTTTTTAAAAACAAATATTAACTTGCGTATTCTGTTGCTAACCGCATCTATGTGTTGTCTAAAAGACAGAGTTTCGTCTATAATAAAACCTAGGTACTTTACTGTTTTAGTAGCAGTAATGTGAGGACATGAACACGAATGATTGATTTGATCAATACAATAGTGCGCGTATAGGTTAGGGTTTTCTGAATTTGATTTTCGCCTAGAAAACTGGATGAAATAAGTTTTATCTGAATTTAGAGTCAGTAAGTGTTGCTGTAGCCACTTGTTTACTACATTGAAGCCTCGTTGTGCAAGCTCATATAATTCTGTATCTGAGTTTGCAGAGAACAAAAGAGCGGTGTCATCAGCAAAAGATATGATTTTACCACCGTTTGTTTTGCAGGTTACAAAGTTTGTTAATGTATATTAAGAATAGTGTGGGACCCAAAACACTTCCTTGAGGAATTCCATATTCAGTGTTTACTAGGTCAGTACTTAGGATATTTCCTATTTTTACACATTGCGAACGATCGTGTACGAAATCTGCAAAAAGTTTGTGTTGGGTTCCCCTTATACCTAAATTTTCAAGCTTATGTAATAAGATAGGAATAGAAACTGTATCAAAAGCTTTGAAGAGGTTTAAGAAAATTCCCATAGTCCGATTACCTTTGTCAAGTTCCTGGACTATGTGGTTAGTAAGATCAAGCACCGCGTCGGCAGTTGACAGCTTGTGCCTAAAACCGAATTGTGTATTTGACAGGATGGACTGTTTCTCCAAGTATTGAACAAGTCTGTTATTTATAATTTTTTCTAAAAGCTTTGAAATGGCTGTTAATAGTGAAATTGGCCTATAATTAGTAGTTTGATCTTTCTTCCCATTTTTGTGAATTTGAATAATGACAGCTTACTTTAGACATTTTGGACAAATGCCGTCTTTTAGGCACTTTTGAAAGATATAGGTTAGTGGGGTGCAAAGGATGTGATGAAAGAGTTTTAATATTTTGTTAGAAATATTATCCCATCCCACTGCTGAATCGTCCTTCAGGCCTTTGATAATTCTAGATACCTCAGTTTCGTCAATATCTAATAAAACAAATTAATTTAAAAAGGAGCATTTAGATAATTGATTGTGGGACGTGAATGACGGCGAATGCGATTTGTGAAGCATTTTTTCAGCCAATGATTTCCCAAAGTTAGTAAAAAAGGTATTTACTAGGTAAGCAGATTCAAAATGCGATTCAGATGATCCACCGCGCAATAACTCTGTAGCGGATTTATGCTGCTTCGACAAAAACGTAACATTTTTAATAAACTTCCAGACCCTTTTAATGTTTGTTCCCGTCTTTTCTAATTCATTTTTATCGTAAGTATTTTTTACTTTCTTAAGAAGAGCGTTACAAAAATTTCGGTAACTTTTGTATGATATTTGTAATATTAAGTTATCAGGCTGAGCGTTGGCCTTCATATGTAACTTATCCCTATGTCTCATGCAAAAGCCCCGCGGTGATCCAAAGTTTAATGTTGGTAAATTTTTTACTAAGACGAGAGTACGTAGTATTTTGCAATATGGCTTTTTGTACCTGTGATATAAAGTATGTCATACAATAATTCGCGTCATCAGAATTGTAAACAGCAGTAAAGTCGATTTTGCTTAAATCCGCTTCAAGGTTATGTAAATTAATTTTAGAACTATTTAGTGAGCGATTTGTTAGTTTAGGCATTTTACGAATTAAGATTAGTAAGGCGGCCATGTGATCAGTAATTGTCGAGTTAGTTACAAAGGTTAGTGACGAAAAAGTAGTTTTAAGCATAATATGATCTAAACAAGAGCCACTTTGATGTGTAGGTAAAGAATGGGCGGGAATAGGTCCATGAGCATAGGTTAAGATATTCCTGTCCACAGGAATTCAAATTCACTAGCATGATATTGATGTTCATGTCACCTATTAAAATTATATTTTTAAATTATTTTAAATTTTTAAGTACGTTTTGCAGAGAATGAATAAAATTACTAATATTTTTAAATGAAGGGGATCTGTATATGGCTAGAATTGCGGTGTCTGAACCTACTTTGATAAGTAAGCGATTGCATTCTAACATGTTTGGTTCCTCAACTGATATGTTTATATCATTTCTGGCGTAAACTACTATCCCGTCGTTTTGGTTATAATTTTCCTTGCTGCTATACAAAACGTACCCTGGCATGGATGGTAGATGACAATTTTTAGCTAAACAAGAACTCGGTCAGGATAATTATATCGTTGCTAACATTAAGTCTATGTTGGAAAGTACAGAAATTATCAAAATTCTTAACCATACTGCGTATATTTTGTGTAATTATTGTAAATCGGTTATTGTAAGGGGAAACGTACTAGCCACAACTTTCAACCTCACACAGTTTTGACTCAGATACAGAGAAATTATCTAAGTCATTATTGAAGTTTTCAGCCATTATTTTTATTAACCAATAAAAGATCTAGATAAATATTTACAGATGGCGCTCTTAGGCGCCCTCATAGTCAATAAAATTTATGTACCTTTCTTCTGCAATATTTTTCGCAGGACAGTCTCCATCGCCCGTTTTGGGGTTAGACGGCTTTTTAAAATGCAGACATGTAGCGCATTTTGGTGGATCTCCTCGTTTTTACACTCCTTCATTGTGTGACCTTTTTCTCCGCAATGACCGCAAGTGTCTTTTTCTTCACGACAAAACGTAACTGCATGTTCATACTGCTGACATTTAAAACAACGTGTTACTAGAGTATAGTCTCGCACTGGGCACGATGACCAATTTACAAACAATCGGTCTTTACATATCAGGGCTTTACGAATATTGGCAGAAAACTTCTATAACGTAATTGCAGGTCTCGGTGTTATTTTTCCCTGACTTATGACTTAACTTCATTGATTTAAAAAAAGTTTTAATTGTCATGCTCTCAGATTTTTCAGCTAAGTTTTGGTGGTAAATGCAGCTAAAAACTTCAGATTCTTTCAAGGCCGACGGTACTCCGATGACTACAATTCTAGGCCTGCGCTTGTTGGGTTCATCAACGGTAAAACCAGAAGATGTCAGTTGCGCCGATTGCTTAAGCTTTTCTATATCCTCTTTACTCTCTGTGCTTATTATAACTCCACCGTTTCTGGTCTTGCGTAATCCCCTCACTTGTAGTTTCATGTCTTCAGGGCAGATGATTTTTTGGACAAGCGATTTTGTTTCATCGCTCGATTTCTTTCCGTCACTTGGATAGATAGCTACCGAGCTAACATTCCTGGGCAGGATGAAGTCCTTAGAGCTTTTCTTTAACATGTATGCGAACGATATTCTTCCCGTCACTGGTTTCGGACACTGTTCGAGTGACTGCTTGAGGGCACAAATTTGTTTTGAGAGGTCTCTTTCTTCATGAAGGGCTTGCAGGTTGTTATGGGCTAAAATTGTTTTTTGTTTTAATGACTGGTATCTCACAACCATCTGAGATGTTCCATGCCCAACTTTTCGGCAAAGATTACTGACTCTCATTTTTTGCTCGGAATTCAATTTACCGCCTTCAGCGATGACGCACACTTCGTTCAGGCATTACGCGATAGTTGTCACCCAGTTTTGGATCTCAGGCGTGGACAACAGCTCGTGGACTTGTTCCTCTGCCGGGGCGCCCCGCGGGACAGGCCACGGCGGGGCGACGAGCGCTGCACCAACGCAGGTAGGCACGGGCGCCGGGAAGCGCATCGGGCTGCGGCGCGTCAGCAGGCTTCTATTGAAGGGACTACCTTCCATTATTCCTTATTATTTTTATCGTTATAAATACACTATAAATTATAACACTAAAACTTATATCATTCAATTAGACACAAAAAGCTTGCTTCCGCCTAATACTAGGTCAAGAAATTTTTCAGTTAATTGTTTATTGTACTCATTAATCGGCACGTCCGATCACTTCGAAGCCAAATGAAGTATGTTTCGAGATAATTCTTTTAGGTTGTTTTGGTACCTATCTTCCCACCCGAGCAGGGGTACCTAGAAATCTGTGAAAGCACTTATTTGTCCAACCTAAAACAACTTTGTTCGCTTCTAAGAAAACGAGCAACCTGACGATAGGTATTTGTTACTTAATAGTTTAATAAAAATCAATGACCTGCCTCGTGCCAACTCATTTAATTGTTACTGAACAAAATAAATAAACAGCAGCTGATCGAAATAAATAACGGTACAAAAATAATTCCGGCAAATCATCTATCCGAATTACTGCAATAAAAAAATTGGATTCCTCTTTCTTGTGAAAAAATAGTTTGAACCTAAAGATCATCAACCCACCAGTTTATAATGACAGCCCTCCCATTTGCATCGTTGACGTTCGGCCACCTATGCGGGCAAATGATTAAAGCCATCTCCGGCTACTTCAACTGAAGGTATTTCTAGGCGGCGACGTTTTTTGCCAGTTTTTAAATTTTCTACTTCTAGGTTCATCGGGCGCCCACGCTTCCGTGTAGTAGGTGTATTTACCCGCACGTCTTCTTGCATCAAAATATGTGCCAATGATAACTTAAAGTCGAGCAAAGGCATGTACAAATCTTCGTTATTCTGTTTTATACGTCGTCTCCAAAGGAGCCAGCTATTTACGCAAATCGGGTCGACAAAATGAAAAGCAATCGAGCAAATCGAGCAAATCGACTCCTCCCATGTACTTATTGTAAATTTCTATTGATTTTGGGCATGGTACGTCAATTTTCGCCTTTTTCTTCTTGTCAAACCTTTTGACCGACCCCATTGGTTCTTTGCCCACATATGAAGAACATAAGACAACCTTGTTGTCAACCCACGTAGTCACCGACAGTGAAATATCATCGACGACTGTAGATCTTTCCATACAAAAACCGCGTTCTTTCTTATTTAGATGTTTTTTTTGTACATTCAGATCTTAAAATCGTAACTGAAGCCACTGGCCCCGCTTAACACATAATTTAGATAGCCCCATTTATGAGGTTTTTTCGCATTATATTGTCTCATACCCGATGTACGGGCCTTAGTGGGTATCATTTGTTCATCTATGGCCAAGAATTCTTCTTTCGGTACTTTCAGTAACCTATCACGTAGTATGTTTGATAGCGGCCGTATTTTCTGGAGCTTATTGTAATTGGGCTCACCAGGTTTCTGCTCTAGCGTCTTGTCAAAAAAAATGCAAGAACCTTTTGATTTGCTCAAATCTGTTACAAGTCATGACAGAAGCCACTTTCTCGATGTAAGTGCCTTCGCTCCAGTAATGGCGTGTGCTGGGTAGGTGAACTACTGACATATAAATTATTGTGCCTAAAAACTTGCGTATTTCTTCACCTGTCACGTATTCAAAACCATTCGGAGCAATCTGAACTGCATACACATTGCTTTCCTTTTCCATCAAACTAATTGCAGACGAGGGAAGAGAAATTTGAAAAAGTCATTATGGGTCATTTCGTCAGGCAGAGTTTCGCAACCCAAAAAACTAATATGTGACTCATCATGTACAATGCCTTCATTAGTCCACACTAACTTTTCCTTCTTATTTCTTGAGGAACGTGAATTTGAAACAGAAGGCTGATTCAGTTCGTCTAGTTCGTCAATTTCACATTCATCATTTTCTGTACCTGAACTTTCTTCATCGCTTTCAGCAATATATACTCTCTCGATTGGCTTCGGAATATTATAGCTTTCGTCATCGCTCACGTTTTCATCTTCACTATCTGCTTTGACCGACACACTCCGATGTCTAGGTGAAGTAGCATCTGTAGCAAAAATAAGACAAGTAGGTACCTAAGAAATTAAACAAAAACAAAAACTGACTTAAAATGTAAACTTTACTTTTATAATTTTGATAAAAACCAGTGCCACTAGTATAATGACACCACTCAAGCTAAAATCAATAAGCCTGTAGACTACAGAGCATGTTAAAGAAACATACATACATATTTACATTCGAAAAACATTACCCTCCCTTTGGCGCAGTTGGCTAAAAATACACTACTACATAGTAAACTAAAAATCCCATACCCAATTAAATTTCAGGTAAATCACACGGACCATACCTACCTACATAAAAAAATACAAAATAGTACAGTACTCGTACCGTTATTGCATAGTGTGCCAAATTTGATTTGCTCCCCTACTGCATGGTGTTCCAAATTTGAACGAGTAACTTGGCACCGTTGAACTAGTCGATTCTTCACTCAACTCTTACACAAATCAACTCTATCTTGAATTGCAGCCTTTTGTTTGCCTCGACGGTTTTATTTCAACTAACATAAAAAAATAAAGTCTACCTTCGTTGAATTACAGCCTAAATTTGTTTGCGTCGACGGTTTTATTTCAACGAACTTTAACTAGTTAACCAACTACGTTGAGGTGTTGTCGTTGCATAGCCAGGCGATAAGAACGTTGTGGACTTTATAGTTCAGCCGTCTACGGATTCAACTAGTTCATTTGCAGGCGATAAACCGTTCGTTCGTTTACTGCTCGTCGACCGTCGAATTAACTAGTTCGTTCATTCAACACCCATCGCTCCGCAAGCTAAATTTTCGCCAAACCCACTGCGGCCCCGCACCGGGCGATCGCTCGGCGACCACGGATCGAACGGCAAACGAACACCCGATCTATCTGATGGTAAGGCTTAGATGGTATGGCACATTTAACCGTGGATCAAGGTCATTTTCTTTCATTTACCTTTATTAGTTTATACTAGTGTGTCTTTCACGCACTGTCAACAAATACAAACAAAGATACCTAGGTGATGTCTAACTTTTTTCTATAAGTAGACGTCTAGTAACTTCGTTTGCAGTTTCAGATCGAAGCGCTGCATGTTTAAATCGTTTGACTAGAAAACTTAAAGTTTTTGTAGCGCTGCATCTAATAATAAATCATTGAATAGGTAAAAATGAAATGCGTAGTAACTCAATAATATTGAATATTTAATAACACAGGCATTGTACTAGCATCAAAGTACTACTTCAAATGTAGGTATAATATTAGAAGAATCTAATTATTGTATTTGGATCATTAAAATAAAACTTACTTCTCTACTAAGTAAGTACGTCTTACCTCCGTTTAGAAGTTCGTTCATAACAAAAATGCACAAACTCACTCACACAAGTTCACAAAACTAAAACATAGGTAAACTGCGCACGTAGATAACACTGCGCACAAAAGCACCTAAAATAGGTACTTATTCACAAACATACTCTCGCATCCTGCCCGCACGCCCGGCCCTCTTAAAATCAACGGTGTACTTAAATAAAACCTTAAAAAATGGTGTAGATGTCAGTAGGTGCACAAATACTATAATTTCCTAGAAAAGCACTTCCGAAAGGTGAGCTAGTTTGCTGAGCGAAATCGTTTGGCGGAAGCCGCTAACACAAGTACAAATGAGCCGCCTTTCTTTGCACGTGCGACGACTGTGTACAACAGGTAGTGTTGTGACATGAAATTACTTATTAACATTATCGATTAATGTTATTGTTTTAGTTTTGGTCTTTGTTGAGATGAGCGCAGTGCTTGCTTTGATTTAATGTATTGTATTATTGTAAATATTTTATCTGTGATTAGATTACTTAAAAGATGTCTTCTTAGGGTTATTGGTAAGTATTAAAAGTGTTTATTGGTATTCTTATTAAAAATGCTTATTACCTGTTTTAACCGCCATAACATCCACGTCTAAGCGTAGTAATGTTCCGGAAAGGGTTAAGGCAGATTATTCAAAAAAGTTTTATTCGAATAGTAATAAAGGCGAATATTTGAACACCATGCCCTAGTTTCGGAGAAAGGAAAGGATCAGATAGTAAGATTGTAGGATTCAGCCGAATTTCATATCACAAAACAAACGTAAAAGCATAAGCACGACTTATCGATATCAAAAAGTTTCGATAACTTTACTTCTTACACCATTTCTAGGATATTTGCGTGGCTCGAGCCGACGAAAAAAGCCGTAACACGGTCAGTTCCTTGTTGGCCGCGCTTGCAAATGACACTTTTGTGTGTGTTTTCGTGTTTACAAATTGTGATCGTTTTATTTAGTGCTAAGTTTTGTTGTGCTTATTTTTGGAAACAAAAATGCCTGTTCCTTATGTATACAGCTCTCGAGAATATGGCATGATGCGAATGTGCTTAGGAGAAGCATCAGGGAATGCTGCTGAAGCTTTAAGGATTTACCGAAACAGGTATCCTAACGCACACCATCCTTCTGACCCACGGGTCATAACAAATGCATACCAGCCAGTTTTGGAAAATAGGCCGGTAGCTCCCGTAGCTTCTGGAGGTGGATCAGCATCAGCTGGATGTCAACACAGAAAAGCACATTTTAGACGTTGCGCGCCAAAACCCTCGTCTTGGAACGCACAGTGCTGCCCAGCAGCTTAGACGTCTGCACGGTAGGCCCATTGCTTCATATTCAACTGTGCAAAGGATATTACTACGCAACAGAATGCGGCCTTACGCAGTACATCGTGTACAAGCTTTGCTGCCAGTTGATCGAGTTCGTCGTACTGAATTCTACCAGTGGCTGATCAGCAGCAAAGTTCACCTGAATTCATCGAGCACGTGATTTAGACGGAAGAATCCACTTTCACTCGGAACGGAATGTGGAATAGGCCAAACGCTCTCATGTGGTCGGAGGGAAACCCTCACGCTTCACAGGAAACCGGTCACCAGACCCGTAGGTCCGTCAACGTATGGGCCGGAAATGTAATCCTGGGACCAGTCTTTTTGCCACGGCGTTTAGATGGTGCGTCATACTTAGATTTTATTAACAGGCAACTGAGTAGATATTTGGAAGATTTTTCTGTGGCTGACTACCTCCGAGCGTAGTTCCAGCATGACAGCGCACCTCCACGCGTGTCTCGATCCGCTTGCCAACGGCTCTCCGAAATATATGTGAAAGCCTATGGATCGGAAGACTGGGACCCCGCGCTTGGCCACCTCGGTCGCCCGATTTGACCCCACTAGACTTTTTTCTGTGGGGTTACGTAAAAGAAAGGGTGTTCGATCGAAAGTGCGATAATGCTGCAGAAATGATAACAATACTAAACGACGTTTTTAATAAGTTACGCGCAAACAGTTTAGAAGATCCTACCCTTTTGCCTCGACTTCACCAGGAGATGAAAAGACGAGCCGAACTCTGCATCGAACTGGAAGGTGCGCAGTTCGAACCACACCTCATAAGGATGAGAAGGATTAAGTCAGGTTAGTGAGTGTATTTTGCGATGGAGCGGAATTATTATATAACGGCTTGAGCTTATTTTTTTTAAATAGGCATTCACTGTATAATAAGTGTGTTATTTTATTGTATTTTGACACAATTTCAGCTTACATGTTTTGCTTATAAGTTAATTTAAAACCCAACTAAATGTAAAGATTTAAAATTACTATTTAATGATATTTTTTTAATGTTTGATGAACTTCACACTTTTTCCCGATTGCCTAAAAGGGAGGTATTTATTGTTCTTGTTAGACCAAATAGTTCGATTGATTGTGACAAACGAGGTGTAATTTGAATCTTCTTAACGGAGAGACTTGTAGGCTATAAAGTTAGTATGACTGCGGCATTTCGTAATGAGGCTAATGTTTTACAAGTATTATTACAATTATTTTTCCGTTAGACAGTAATTCGGAGAGCTAGTTATTAGGTACGTAAAATGTAATACCCACGTAAAGGTTACTTGTAGGAATTATTTTCGCCGTTATTTATTTTAATCAGCTGATTGATAACAGATCAATGAGTAATAATTAAATGAGTAGTAAGTGAATGTATTGTCGTTAAACTGCTACGTAACAAAAATCGTCCGGTTTTAGGTGTTCTTATAAACTAATAAAGTTGTTTGTACGTATTAGGTAAGTGCTTTGTGCTTTGTGTGAAGTGAAGTGCTTTGACAAAGATTTCTAGGTGGGCACTTACCTACCTACCTTCCTGAAATTGCCGTTTTTCACGAAATAAATGAAGCGTAATTTTTTTATATATTTTTTTATTTCTATTAATCAAAATAATCACCCATGCAATCAATGCATCTTTGCCAACGCATTGGTAGCTTATTGATGCCTTTCTTGAAGAAGTCAGCTGGACGGGAGGCAACAAATTCTTCAAAGGCATTTTGTACTGCCTCTCGGGTATTGAATTTTTTTCCCGCCAAGAAGTTATCCAAATTCTGGAAAAAGTAGAAGTCTGTAGGCGCAAGGTCTGGTGAGCACGGCGGATGACGGAGAACTTCCAACCCCAACTCTTTTAGCTTGGAGACCGTCTGCTGTGCAGTATGAGGTCGCGCGTTGTCGTGCAGGAGCAGTGGAGCCGAACGATTGACCAAAGCTGGTTGGAGACGTGCGAGCTTCTCCATCATTGTGTTCAGTTCTTCACAGTACACATCTGCAGTAATGCTTGTCCCGTTTGGCAAGAAGCTGTGATGAATTACACCCGCGTTAGACCACCAAACAGTGACCATCACTTTTCTAGGGGTAAGTTTTCGTTTAGGGCATTGTTTGGGTGCTGAACCAGGGTCCAACCACTTGCTGAGCGCTTACGATTGTCAAACAGGATCCATTTCTCGTCACAAGTAACAATGCGGTTCAGAATTCCTTCATTTGTATGCCTGTTGAGCAGTGCAAGGCACGTCTCCACGCGTACTTCGCGCTGGCGGTCATTGAGTTCGTGGGGGTACCCATTTGTCAAGCTTTTTTACCTTGCCAATTTGACACAAATGGACCAATATTGTTTTGATGCTAACGTCGAAAGCTGTGCTAATTCAGCCGTTGATTCAAATTCATCAGCTTCCACAATTGCCTTTAATTCGTCATTGTCGACCAAAGTTTTCGGACGACCACGGGGTTCATTTTTCAGGTCAAAATTTCCAGAACGGAAGCGGGTAAACCAATAACGGGTGGTGCGTTCGTTTGTAGTGTTCGCTCCGTAAACGTCGTTGATGTTGCGTGCCGCTTGTGCCGCTTTGCTGCCACGACGGTACTCATACTGCATAATTACTCGAATTTTTAACTTATCCATGATGACGAAAAATGTTCGAATGCGTTGAAAACAAAACACTAACTATTAAACAAATGACGATTTTAGAAAAAGAATTCCATGTTTGTCAAATAAAATTAATTTAAAATTAGAATTATCAGTAAAAAAAAAATATTTTCATTTGAAATGGCCAGTACGGCAAAACGGCAGTTTCATAGGCAAAGACCTATTAGTAAATACGTTTAGCAATACACTGTAGGATTTTTTTTGTAAAAAAACTGTATATTTAATTAAAATTTGCTGATAATCCGTTTGTTCTAACATATGTAAACCTAAAAAATTTAATTTATTTTTTTGAACAAGTCCAAATTTTTGGCGCTAAAAGAAATTTAAAAGTACTTTTTCGTAATGAGAATATGCAGTATAATCATACCCCAAAGTCAGTGGAAGCGGTCTTGATACACCCTGTATTTATGATTTTTTTTATTTTTAAACTTTATTTTATATTTTTATATGCTTTGTTGGTATTGCATGGGAGGCAAATTTTTATTTTCTTGACGCGAGACAGTACCTTATAATATTTAGCTAATTACGTTACACCAATTAAACACCGTTATTCTCATTGAGTAACCCAGAAAACATATCTTCACAAAATGTTTAAGGCTTACAAACAATTTATCTATGAAGTTCTACCACACTTAAACCTTGTAAGTTAACACTATTAGCACAAAGACACGGTAGCCTTCGTTAACTCTGATCTCAGTTCTTGGGAAATGATAGAAACTGACGTCCTTTCGCTTACTTTCAACACTACCAGCACTGTACATTAAATACATTGTGAAGCACCATAAACGCAAATTAATTACATACTATATTTGAGAATTGAAAGGTTATGTTACGGAAATCGATCAACGCAAAGTCTTCACTCATCAATCATTGACACCGTAATGGCAGATCGAGCTGATTGATTGAAAATTAAATTAAATTTTGCATTTCATGACAATCAGCTGTAGTTACTACACAATAACTATTTCTGCCAATTTCAAGTAGTAATATAATAAAAATAGTTTTAACATAATTAATACATCGAAAGATATCTCAAAACCGTACATCATTGATTGAACATAGTGTTATCATTCATCATCATTCATTGAAAGACATATGACAATGGTACGTCCGAAAAGTAGCAATAGAGCTGTCAATATCAAAAAGTTCTAACCATAGACATAATTCCTTGATTTTTTTGTATGAAGACTAGCTGCTATGGTCCACGAGTATTTACGAGTACGCAACTCAATGGGTAATAATAGACAATTTATGTTTTGTAACCTAAATTACCGTAACGTGAAAAGTTTTTTGTACTCGTTTGCGTTAGACGTTTCATAATTTTTTTAAAATTTGTAAAATTTTCCAGTAACTATGTCTAATGTCACATTATTATGCCAAACCTCATCAAGCCATCACTATATTCACAATGAGTGATTGATTTTACTCAATTAAATTAAGAAAAAAATATAGTTACAATGACCTCATGGTAGAATCATGTTTTATTTGACGTCAATAAGAACAAGTAATTGTCAATGTTGAGAAATAAATATTTCATTTCATTTCTTTTCATTTCCTCGATAGATCGCGCCACGAAAAGCTAGTCCAGTTAAATAATATGAGATAGTAAGGCTGAAAAGAAGGCAAAAGTTTCTAAAATACCCTAAGAAAATACCACAATAAGCCTATGCAGAGCTCCGACAATTAAACAAATGTAAAAATAATACATAATAAATATTTTCGAGAGACCAGGCTTTATGGCGTATTTCTACAATTCTTAGACTATATATGTTAATTAAAAACATTGATGTCAGGCCCCACCAATTCGGCTTACGTGCCAAGCACTTGTGCCCTCAGCAAGTACACCGAATCGTCGAGTACATACTCGATGGCTTCTACCCTGGACGACTTAAAACAGTCGCGGTATTTTTTGACGTAGCCAAGGCTTTCGATAAAGTCTGGCATGCGGGTCTCATTTATATGCTGTACAACACAGGCTTACCCGACCGACTAGTCAAACTAGTCGCCCTCTATCTTAAAGATCGCACCTCTCGTTTTAAACACGAAGGTACGCTCTCCACCCACCCCGACCTGACCCCGTCAGGGCGGGAGTCCCTCAGGGCTCGGTACTCGCCCCTCTATTATACAACACCTACACCAATGACATACATCTCCCGTCAAAAGGTGTTCAACTCTCCCACTTTGCCGATGATACAGCCCTGTACGTCAAGGGCGTGCACGTCGACACCCTCATCACCAAATTCCAGAGGGCCGTAAACGACCTCGGAGCCTGGTTTAAAAAATGGCGAATCGATGTAAATCCAGAGAAAAGCTCTGCGATGCGCTTCGCATATAAACGTCGTCGCCCCTGCGACCCCCATATCAGAATGCTAGGTACGCCCATCCCGTGGGCTCAAACCACCAAGTAAATTAGGCATAACGCTCGATCGTACGCTTACATTCCGACCTCACATACTCAGAGTTACCAAACTCGCCCGTCTGTACATGGCCCGCCTAAACAGTATGTTAGGCAGGCATAGTAAAATGTCTCTCAGGAACAAGCGAACGCTTTTTAAGGTTTGCGTCAGAGCAGTCATGACGTATGCCACCCCAATCTTTGCCCATGCCAAACACTCCTATTTGTATAAGCTGCAAGTAATCTAGAATCTCTTCTGCCGCAGGGCTACGGATGCTCCGTGGTACGTGCGTAACGCAGACCTACACAGGGATCTAGACTTACCTACAGTACAACAACACCTTAGGACGCTCTCCACCGCTTTTTACAAGCGATCCGAAGAGCATCCTAACCCCCTCATACGCGAGACAGTAGCTTATACTGCTCCATCCATGCAGTCGAGGTTCAAAGTCCGTAGACCGAGAAATGCACTCTCGGATCCCCCCGATCAGCTCTCGGCTAATCTGGACAAGCTTAAGGCTGCCCAGGCCGAACAATAACCATCATCAAAACTGTCACTAGCACCTGAAGTGATTATTTTCTCAGCGGGTGACCCTCTAGCGGGTCCCCGCTTGCGCACCCACCTCCCTACCCGGGTGTCGCTCCGATGAAGGCTGACAGCATTCCCATGCTACAGCCGGCAAGCCGGCAAGGTTAGTGGGTAGGTGCCACTCTGGTGAGTCCCACATCACCCCGCAGAGGCCGGTATTTTCCTGTGGCGGTATGCATGACGCATCTTCCACCTCCCTCCCGTGAGGGTGCTGTTTAGGCGGCTCAAAAAAAAAAAATTATGTCAGGGCCCCACAGACCGTTTGTAAAAAACACAAGTGGTTTTTGTATCAAATGTTTTAAAATTATTTCTTAGAAAATTTAGGTCGGATCGGATAGAAAAATCGGATAAAATACCTGATAATAGCACCCACTTCAATGAAAATTAAAACATGTCTATAGATTTTGAACGCAGCGGGAATTGTCAATCTTCACGTTTCATGACGTTTCTCTTTTTGTCTCGCATCGCTCTAATTTTCTGATTTTTGTACGCTGCGCTTTCTGTTCGATTGCCGAATGAACTGACTGTCAAAACTTGTTTGTCTCGCTGAGCTGGTAGCGGAATGTAGTGTTTACTGGTTTCGTGAATTTTATTATTTTCTATTAGAACGTCTTGTGTATCGAACTTTAGAAAATAATATAAAAGCCCTTGAAATTAGTCATTTTGACGTAACAGTGTTAGTGTTTATTGTGATAATGTATCTGTGACAAAGGAAGTGCACAGCAAAGCAATAAATTAATGAATCCTGTTATTTTACGGAACCCTTTTGTGCAGCGCTGAACTTGTTTATTGTAAGTTGTTTTATTTTAAGTGCAATGAGTGTAATCGAATTATGAAACAATCATTTAGCACGTTTAAAGATCAACATATTATTTTGTCTTCTGGGAGTCTATTGATATGTATATTGCTATGTTACTATGAATTTATCTTGATTTATTCAATTAATATTGAACCAACTAAATCCTTTGTGAATAAATAAGGTTCTTACATATGAATTGATTCCTCGATTCTAAGATACCAAATGATCAAAGGCATTTACATTTACATACAATACTTGTATAGGTAATATCATATTGAAAAATTTTGCCAAATATTTTTATAAGCAGCGCACTAATTATTAATAAATTTGGAAGGTACATTAGTGGAAGTTCCAAATAAATGTTAGCCAGAACTGATTTATACGGGAACTTTTTGTAAGATTTTCTTAGACTTGATTTACTTAATACAATATTTATTAAAACACATTAACATGGCATATATTGAAACAAAATATTGACAAATAACAATATGCTTGGCCAGGCAAGTTCATACTTTTTTACTTGTTCTTAAAATTAAAAATTTACAAAGTAAAAATAGAACTAAATAACATTCTTAATGTTGGGTATGGTTTTAACCATTTGGTCTAGAAAATGCAACAATATACAGTTTTCAAAACATTATGTTAAAAAAGACAGCATAATATTTAAATGATTTACTTATTTATTATTATTATTTATAATACTTTAAAGTTTTTTTAAATAAAACCCGTACTTAATGTTATACCTCAATTGTTGCAGTATTGTGTTTTCTAAAACAAACACCTATCTTAAACATTCAATAAATCTTAAGCCACCCATGTACACTTTTTTTGTAAAGTAACTTATTAATGCAGCAGGAATCATATTTATATAAATCTTAGTTGTGTTATATTGTTTGTGTATCAATTTTTTTCACCTTCAGACACCAGAGAGGCTAAAATTTTAGATTTGCAGTTATGCAAGGATAAAAAGTCCCTTTGAATAATTGCTATTTCCAGCCTGTTATTTAGCAATAAGACTTTAGAAACATGACTACAGTTTAATTTACTTGTAAAATTTTGACTAGATCCATTAATATAATTTGCTCCTAATACAAACAAAGTGAACACATTAAAGCAAATGGTGACCTTTGTCTCAAATAACCAGCAAGAATGACACAAAGCCGATATAACATACAATATCTTATAATTATCTTAGGTCATTAAATAATTTATCAGTCTTTCTCAAATGTATGCAGTATGATGTAATTGTTTATATTCTTTAAAGCTAATTTACTATTGATAAGCATAACATAACGAAGAAAGAAAAATATAACAGTTTTCTCTTGTATGTCCATAGGCCCTGTCTCACTATCATATTTTTTCAAGAATTGTTTCAGGCAACAATACCCAAACCAGAACGACCTGTGAAACTATCTATTTTCACTTCTTAGCACTAGATAGCTGTAGCCTAAAATGGCTTAAATTATAACACATTTTAGTACAGATTTTATTATTTGCCATATAATTTTGCCATAGTGGCTAACTTTTTTGTAACTACTAAACTGCTTAAACTAAAGTTACCTATTGTCTGTTTTTAATTTGCAAATTTATTTTTATCGATTTATATAAGTTAACTGTCTGCACTGCGCATATAAATGATGGCACATGTCTATGAAGGACAATAAAGATGTATAGCATCAAAAGTCGCAACGATAACAATGGGCTCAGTTATATATGAGATCTTTATAATAACTTTAAAATAAATTCTGCCTAATCCCTGTTGAATTGACTCTGTTCCTATATTTGTCAATTTAGCCCTCAGTGCTATGTGAAAGCTATTATTGATTCTGAGCTCATAGTCATTAAACATTTCTAGTGTTTCATATACAGTAGAAAAGGCAGTCTGATTTTATAGATATTGATGTATTATATAGACATTGTTTGTTTCTCTGTTTATATGTAACTATAAACACTCAATTTACTAAACTGCGTAAAAAATTGTTTCTCCATTGGATAGTTATAGTTTCCCAAAAACAGGGTCTACCACTTTTGACAAGCCTGTAATCAAAAAAGCTGTATGGTTGAGCATTGGTAACTATCAGAATATTATTACAATGGACAGTCATATGTACAATGGATGTGGAATGAACTTGACCCAAAGGGTGATAGACCATATTTTTGGCTGACTGTACATTATCCAGAACTTACAGAACTAACATAGCCTTTATTCCACAATTTTTTTGGGATCAGGAGTTACAGGAGTGAAAACATGGTGATCTCTAATGTGTGAATACAATTTTACTGAGTTTGTACAATTTAACTCGACTTTTCGGTACATTTACAGATACACTATTAACGGCGTGATTAAACACAATAAAATCCAGTTAAAAAGCATTTCATTTAAAAAGAGTTTAGTGGTTTGATTTATATTAAAACCATATTTGACGACCTAGAGGTGTCATTGGTTGCCTCATTCATGGAGAGTTCTAGATTTAAAATCATGATAGGAGCAAACATTGATCAATACACATAGATGTTTGTTTATAAGTGACATACATTTTCAGTGCACTGTAGGTCATTCTTAACACCTGCTTTGCATACTTTGGTGGCTAAAGTTCTTCTGTTGTATAGATCGTCCAAGCCATTTGCGCATTAGGCCCTATGTGTGCTTGTGTATATACAGCAACTGTATGTGTCTGACGAAAATGTAGGTACTGATTGTACACGCACACCAAAGGGATACACAAATTAAGTTCCATATTTATATGGGTCTATTCTGCCATCGATCGACGTCGACGGGTCATATCGACGATCGATTGGTGTGGTAATACCCTTAATAATCACTGGAGGGATAACAGCCTCTACCAACTCAGGGGTGGTGTCAGCCTATTGTAGGCCATCACGCCTACTGCGGGTTGGCAGACTACACATGCCTTTATATAAATGTATAGGTGTATGGGATTATTTTACTACTATTTGCAACTCCGGGGTGGCGTCAGACGATTGTAGGCCATCACGCCTACTGCGGGTTGGCAGACTAAACATACCTTCATATAAATGTATAGGTGCATGGGATTATTTTACTACTATTACCAACTCAGGGGTGGCGTCCGACAATTATAGGCCATCACGCCTACTGCGACGTCGACTGCTCTATTCTGCCATCGACCGGTCGACGTCGATCGATTGATGTGGTAAGAACCGTCGATCGACGTCGACTGTTCTAAGCTGTCATCGATCGACGTAGACTGCTCGACGTCGATCGACGGACGATCGATTGGTGTGGTAACACCCAAGACACGCACGCCGCGCGCACAAATGAGTTGGGCCATCTATTCTCACATTCATTTATATGTATATATATAAAGTTATATATGTTTATTCAATAATAAGTGTTTTAAATACGGGGTCAAAGAACAAAATAAAAAAGGAGGCTACTTCATGTAACTACAGGATGAATACGCAATCTATTTTTATTAGTTATATTACGCGTAAATTTCTTGTTTTTCCCGAAATCTAGCGCAATATGGTTTTACTACAGTATTTATTTACTGCACAAACATCTAACACAAATCCCTAAATGTTTACGACATACCTATGCCAAAATTTTATTTATAATTCTACTCTAACAACTCAAAATTGTTTTTGGTTGAGCGAAAACAATTGTTCATAACAAAGCTCTTGCTAGGGCATCAGACGCATAATTTATTATTGTATACATAAATATATTCCTACGCCTCTTTAAGTGTCATTCGCAATACAATTTCTATAATAAACTTTTCCACGCCGCATAAGTCACACCATAAGGTTCAAATGTTACTTGAATGAATACGGAACGCAGATTTCCTCCTTAACTAGTGACGTCATCTCATTGACCGGCTGCCACGTAATTCCTCTCAGTTTCCTAGTAATAAATACGAAGAACGCTGGTTTACTCGTTCCATAAACCGCTTTATGAAATTACTCTGCTGAATCTCGAGCTAATCTCGTCAACTTGTTTTGTAAATGCTCCGATGTTTGCTAGTAACGAATGCTAGTGTCCTAATATCCTGAACGTTTAGTTTCGCTCACTGTAATCGACTCCCACGCAGTGTTAGTACACTTGCGAACCCGAATTAGGTCGTTTAGTCATATGTGCCATTTTCGTGTTCTAATACCGTTTGTCTATAAAAATATATTATTTATTGCCATTTAGGAGAATCGTGGTCTTCGCAAAGGAAGAGTTTGTATGTAAAATTGATATTTCTTATATCAATTTTACATTTAAATAAAATTTAATAAAATAAGTTATAGTATTTCTTGAGATTTCGTCAAACTACCTCTAAATAAATATTTAAAATGTGTAATACTCGATCCGTGCCTTCCCCGAATCAATTAAATTTTATTAGAGGTCTGACGGGCATTGCGTGGGGTTCCACAAGGATATTAAATCCGAGTTTAATGCTGAAAGGTTGGGTGTGGTATACCAACACCATTTATGGACCTCAACTAACACTTGCCTTCTACACCGAACAAATATGTTTGTTTACGAATCGTACCGAGCCTATCTAGAAAAAACTAGACATCCTATGAAACTGGATGACTGACTGCTTTTTAGCTGTTATTTCGCTTTATTACATGTGACAAAAAAGACTCATGAACACCAAGCTAAAATCATAAATAATTTTACTTATTAAATCATTTACGGGCTTCTAAATGATGTCTGAAAATATAGCTTTTAATACAAATAAGAATAAGATTATATATAGTTCAGTAATTTTTATTACAAATTAACAAGCTTAACTTGCTGTATTAAATTTTTAGGACCTAAAAGTAGATTTGATCGTAAAATTTAATGTCTCCGCTCTTATGACATCTTTTAGATAAACTAAGAATAAATCTAGATTATAAAATGAGTCTATATTGATGTAACAACGGTGTATCTATTGGGTGTTTAATAAAATATGGTTTGCATTTATAACTCCTAATAGGTTTACCATACTAACATATACTTAACTAAACCCATAAGTATGTATTTATACAAAAGAATTACATATTGCTTATTACTTATACAATGTCCTTTACATTTTATCGCATAATAATTTTTGACGAGTTTCTGTTTCTTCAATTAAAACCACACGGATTTTTAGTGCTTCTGTTGGGGTCGATTCAAGGAAATTCAAGGAATCTAAATTTAAGATATTTTATTTCATAATAGGTAAAAATAAAGTACACTTTAGGAAAATTACTCCTTTTACTTCATCTTCGTCATCATAGCGTAAATACACCTTAACTGCGCCTTTTAAAAGGAAGAAAATTGATTTTTTAAGACGAAGAAGGTATTTAATTAACCTTGGAAATTAACGTATTTAAGGAAGTTGCATTGTAAAGGGGAAATATTTCTTTGTCCGTTTATTTGTGATCAATATAATCTAAAACTACTGAGCCGGTTTTAATAACTAACTCGCCTTGAGAAGACGACAAAACCAATTAAAAACAAATAAAATTAACAGAAACTAAATCTTTTCAAGATTTTCTTACGGGATTTAGGTTAACTCTATAAAACAGTGAGAATTTTCTTACACTTTTCCCAGCAAAATGGTCAAATAGAAAGCAAGCTTTATTATATACAGTATAGTGTACATATTCGGAAAACATATGATACTAAACTTGTCAAAATGGGATCCATTACTTTTAACTGAGATTTTATCACTATACATTATGAAAGAAAGCCGGTTTTTATTGGAACGTTTTACTAAGAAAAGTTTGTCAAGCTACGCGGGTGAAAACGACTCGGAAATAAACCACTATTCAGTCCTGGGACCTTCACTATTTCAGACCTTCGTTAGCCCTGTGTGTTCTAGCTACGGCCTCACTCAGACAAGCCAAATGGTTACTTAAGGCGCTTTTTATTTTAGTTTCTGCTTGGCAAACTAGACCTTGATGCAGTACGAATAAAGCATAAAACCTCTTAAGCGGCCGTTAGTTTAGCAACTTTTGCACTAAATACTGATAGCATTTATTATCCAAGTGAGTTCGCAAATCGGCATCGGATAAAATCATAACATAAATAAACAGATCTTCACCTCTAGTCGGGCCTCTGAGTAATACGACCTTCATTTCGTACTGGAAGCGTCATGAGAGACAAATCATAGGTTTTTATGGTTTTTAAAGTAGGTACTTATGTATTTATTTAAATATGTGCAAAGTTCCACATTATTTCATAGGCAATCCTGGTGTGTGCAAGATAGGTTTCGACGTTGAAGGTCGTAGGTTGAATCAGCGCACGACGCGTGTTATGTAACTCATCTTAGGTGCATGTTATTATACATACAATGTACATAAATGAAACAATAGTAATAAATACCAGGTTTTCATCCTACTAATATGCAGTTCATCAAATTTTCGATCAAGGCTTCGATCACAAATAATTTGTTAACTATTTTATGTTATCGAAGTTCGCAGGGGCGATCGCATCTGAGACGCAATGCAATTTGACATGACAAAAGCCAAAACGAAATAACTTGATACATTTCTGTAGGTATAAAGTCCTTGTAAAGAGATAATTAGAATTCAGGAGAAATTAGAGTTAGTTTTTTTCGTCACTTGCTTTGTTTTAATCGCCGTTTACGATGCTATACTCGGAAACGTGATATTTTTGCCATTTTCGAATTGGCAAGACTTTTTGTTGTACGCGAATTTACCTGTATCGTTTTCCACCTTTTATATTTTTTTGACAAACTTACGTAAACCTGTAGCTTCATTGTGGATTGGAATAAAAACAAATGCCTTTTGGTAGTTATAATATTCTTTAATATTTTGAAATTAGAGAGACACTAGCTTCCATGATTTCTGTTCAGTGCTGATGGTTTAGTGACTCATAGCAGATGTTTCTATTTATTTAGTAGACACATTAGCTTTTGTTTCAAATCAATAAACTACGGAAAATTACAACTTAACTATATTGCTTTAGTTTAAAAATTATGTTTCATTTATGCCTGGTTTAGGTATATGATAAAAAAATCAAATGCAAATTAAAATGAACTTAGTTTTTTACATTTTATAAATCATCTGTTATCAATAAGCTTCAACAAATTCCTCCAAGGCCAAGAAAAATTAATCAATTGTTGTTAGTCAAAAGTTAGCCAACACATAAATAAAAAGTAAGTTTCAGTGTGTCCTTCCTAGTATTGCATCGTAAAATTGATATGCTATTAAAATCAATAGTATGAAATTTTGTATAAAGGCACGAAGTGATAAGCGAGGTTGAGTTGGTAGAAATTTAATGTTCAAAGTGAGTCAAAGTTAATTCTTCCAAAGATAAGAGGCTTAACTGAACTAGGTACAGTTAAAATTGCCTCGAGAAATTTTAGGTCATTTTCCTGCGGCTACAAGCGCTTCTAGTCGCTTATCGAGCTAGTATTAGGGTGCAAAGACAACAGTGAAAAGTAGACACACAGAAGGCAAAAGATCTGCAGTCACACGCTCTTGTCTGATGTTAAGGTACGTAAAGTTAAAAATGATAATATCGTATATACAATGCTTACAAGCACCGCCGCGCCTATTTCAGCGCCAGTAGAAAACAAATTCTATAAAACGTTGCCTTATTGCCCGCATGTTTGCTAAGGCTTCTCATGATATCCTAGTATTTATAAGCTTTCCAATTTACTGAATGAGTAAAGCCAATGCACGTTGTTTTCATGAAATTGGTTCTGCTGAGAATCGGTAACATTTTAGAGCTGTCATTGATAGATTTGACGACATTACCTTAGAATGGTATTACACCATCATATATTGGATCCTATCTCTGATCCTTCATAATATATGATCTCTTGTATTAAATTATCATAGTTCTATAGAATAATAAAAGGACTATAAGAAAAAGTTAAAAATGGCTAAGATTAGTATTTGCCGGGAGGCGGCAGCGGATTGCTACTTCTTTAATTACAGCAGTATTGCTAACATAACGTTTCAGGGTACCACTAAGCATATTGTGAACTTACGCCAAAAAATTTGTTGTACTTAATTTTTATCCATTTATTAAATGCTACAATAATTGACTTCCCTTACAATTTAGAATATGCAGGATATTGTATCAGGTATTGATGAAAATAAATGTGAAAATTCAATATATGCTATTCAGACCTGTTTCTATGATCCTATCAGTAAATGTCAAAAATATTGATCAAAGACGGTTTGACTCATATGTGTATCATATAAATATTATCATATAAATATGACTTATGGATCTATGATCCTAGATATATGATAGTGTAATACATTCATTAGTGATGTAAATATGCTATTCTCTTACATATGATAAAAGTAGGCATGCTATTCTAGAGATCGTAAGGTACTTTAGACATTTTGTATGACTATCTTGGTTACAGGGAGTGGAAGAGTTGTCCGGAATGTCTAGATTTTCTAAAAACTCCGTATATCGATGTATTCTACGAGGGGAGTTCAATGTATTCTCGGTATAGGTATGAAGGAAAAGGCGGAAAATTTTGAATAAATTTTATTTTTCAATATACTCCCCTAACATCTCAATACATTTATTTGTTCGTGAAAGTAACTTTTCAATTCCCTCTGAAAAATATTTTTCTTCATGGCCCGAAAAATTTTCGTTTATTGCTCCCTTCAACTCTTCATCGTCCGAAAAATGCTTTCCACGAAGGTCTTTTTTAAGATTAGGGAATAGATAATAATCACTAGGGGCCAGGTCCGGACTGTAGGGTGGATGATTGATTTCAAATCCGTACTCCCGCACAGCAGCCTGGGCAAGGCGCGCCTTGTGAACCGGCGCGTTGTCGTGAAGCAGCAACACACCTGCGGTTAATTTTCCACGTCTTTTTTCTTTAATTGCCTCCTTTAAATTACGCAGGGTGGTTGCGTGTGATGCAGCAGTAATACTTTGACCTTTTTTTGTGTACTCGATTAGCAAGATTCCCTTAGAATCCCAAAACACCGTGGCCATGAGCTTTCCTGCGGACGGAGTGCCTTTGAACTTCTTCGGCGGGTCTGATCCTTTTTTGTGCCACTGCATAGACTCTTGCTTGCTCTCAGGGTCATAGTGATGAACCCACGTTTCATCACCAGTAACAATCCGATCGAAAATACTTTGCGGATTTTCACCACAGAGGTCCAAAAATTCCTTACAACAGTCAACTCGCACTTGTTTCTGCAGCGCGGTGAGCATTCGCGGCACCCATCTTGCACTGACCTTTGACAAATTCAGGCGCTCATGAAGGATTGTGTGAATAGTACCCACGGATAGCTTAGTCATTACTGCTAATGTTTTCACTCTTACACGGGCATCTTCAAGTACAAGTTTTTCGACTAATTTGACGTTTTCTTCAGTAGCGGCACAAATTGGCCCACCAGCGCGGGGGTCGTCTTCAATGCTCTCTCTACCCCGTTTGAATTCACTTGACCACTTCTGAATTGAAGATAGTGAAGGCGCAGAATCTTGGTAAACAGCCACCATTTCTTCATGGATAATTTTTTGAGTTTTTCCTTGTTTTGTGAGGAATTTTATCACTGCGCGATGCTCGATTTTTTTCATCATTGTCGAATCAGTCATCATAGTTGTCTTTTCGCAATGATATCTTGAATACTAATGGTGGCAATTAAATGAAATTTTGTATTTATACCCTCAAAGAGTGTCATTAACTAATGAGATAATTAAATTACCCTCATCATTAGTATATCACCTCGATACCGAGAATACATTGAACGCCCTACGTAACTTACATATAAGATTAATCCGAAGTAAGTAGCACTAAACTGCTTTTTCCTAGGACTTGTGGGATTATTAACTTATAAAATTAAGTTTTTCGATTTGTTCGATAATAATTTTGGGGTTCTCTAATTACCAGTTAGAACATGCTAACAAACTGTAACAACGCAGCAGACGAGCCGAGGCCGCTTTTACATTATAAGATATACCTGCGTTTTTTGTTGAAGTTTTCATTCGAAATATAGTATGATACATATATGACACACATAATGATACCACAGTTAATGAATAATTGTAGTTGCTGAACAATGGTTGTTATCATTAACAGAAATAAGCAATATCTTGGCTTGTTCATAAGTAACTATTATCTATGTTACTGGACGGTATTATTATTAAAGAAAAACACCTATTCTAAGAAGCCTATATTTGAAACTGAGGAAATCATATTTAAATAGATTATTGTAGTTAATAGTATAAAGAGAATGAATTAAAAATGTCTGCGTTGCGTGGGTTGCGTCTTTTGAAGGTAGCGCGGTAAGAATGCGGTCAGTTCTCTTCGCAACGAAAAGTGTTAGCGTGTTTATCGTAAGTCTTATCATTACTTGTTTAGTACTCGTTTTTAGATAATGTTCTGATGCGTCTCTCGGCGCTGAGTTCAACTGATATGCTGAGTCAAGGACAGTCATTATATTGCGAATTAAATTTCAATTTGAATCTGATTCAAATCTTTATTTCAACTTCTACAAGTCTACAACCATTTCGGAAAGTCTTTCTTGAAGAAAAACTGGCATCATACTTCCCGAGAGTCGTTTTTAAAAATAAACTGAATTTAGGATGGAACTCAATGAAGGAATATGTAATAAAAAACAGGACAGTAAGACCTCGAAGCGAATAGAGAACCTGGGAAGTGCTTCTTATCTAAGTTTCCTATGATATTATTTTGTCATTAATTTAATCTTAATTTAGAACACGTTAGATTGTTCACTTATCTTATTCTCTTTGTTTACTGGTGTTATTTACATAAAACGACTCATACATTCATAATTTGTATTTTATTTATAGATACTACAGAATATACTGACAGAATTAAGCACTTCCACCTGATGTCTTTGCAATCTCGACGCTCTTTAGCTTCTTTGATAACACTATACAAAATTGTGAATTATAAAATAGATGGAAACTTAATCCAGAACCTTAATTTCAAAGTTAGGAATAAGTCTGTTAGATATCACATTTTGTTTGCAATACCATCTGCGAATAATATATCTTACAGTCCGCTCCACAGAATGTGTCAACTGTACAATGCCGTAAAAAGGGATGTTGATTTGTTTAATGATCCTTTAAGAATAAAATCTCGATAACGTTAGTTGATTAGTTATATATATTTTTTGTTATACCTGCTGAATTATTCTTTTTACATAGCTTAATTAAATTGTTTTTTTAGAGTATTTTTTTTCATTTTTAAATGTAGTGCATAATTTTTATTGATTTGTAGACTAAACCTAAATTTATATAAGATAATTAATATATTGGGTCTTTACCTATGAAATTGCCGTTTTTCACGAAATAAATGAAGCGTAATTTTTTTATATATTTTTTATTTCTATTAATCAAAATAATCACCCATGCAATCATTGCATCTCTGCCAACGCATTGGTAGCTTATTGATGCCTTTCTTGAAGAAATCAGCTGGACGGGAGGCAACAAATTCTTCAAAGGCATTTTGTACTGCCTCTCGGGTATTGAATTTTTTTCCCGCCAAGAAGTTATCCAAATTCTGGAAAAAGTAGAAGTCTGTAGGCGCAAGGTCTGGTGAGTACGGCGGATGACGGAGAACTTCCAACCCCAACTCTTGTAGCTTGGAGACCGTCTGCTGTGCAGTATGAGGTCGCGCGTTGTCGTGCAGGAGCAGTGGAGCCAAAAGATTGACCAAAGCTGGTTGGAGACGTGCGAGCTTCTCCATCATTGTGTTCAGTTCTTCACAGTACACATCTGCAGTAATGCTTGTCCCGTTTGGCAAGAAGCTGTGATGAATTACACCCGCGTTAGACCGCCAAACAGTGACCATCACTTTTCTAGGGGTAAGTTTTCGTTTAGGGCATTGTTTGGGTGCTGAACCAGGGTCCAACCAACTTGCTGAGCGCTTACGATTGTCAAACAGGATCCATTTCTCGTCACAAGTAACAATGCGGTTCAGAATTCCTTCATTTGTATGCCTGCTGAGCAGTACAAGGCACGTCTCCACGCGTACTTCGCGCTGGCGGTCATTAAGTTCGTGGGGTACCCATTTGTCAAGCTTTTTTACCTTGCCAATTTGACGCAAATGGACCAATATTGTTTTGATGCTAACGTCGAAAGCTGCTGCTAATTCAGCCGTGGATTGAGTTTCATCAGCTTCCACAATTGCCTTTAATTCGTCATTGTCGACCAAAGTTTTCGGACGACCACGGGGTTCATTTTTCAGGTCAAAATTTCCAGAACGGAAGCGGGTAAACCAATAACGGGTGGTGCGGTCGTTTGTAGTGTTCGCTCCGTAAACGTCGTTGATGTTGCGTGCCGCTTGTGCCGCTTTGCTGCCACGACGGTACTCATACTCCATAATTACTCGAATTTTTAACTTATCCATGATGACGAAAAATGTTCGAATGCGTTGAAAGCAAAACACTAAGTATTAAACAAATGACGATTTTAGAAAAATAATTCCATGTTTGTCAAATAAAATTAATTTGAAATTAGAATTATCAGTCAAAAAAAAAAATATTTTCATTTGAAATGGCCAGTACGGCAAAACGGCAGTTTCATAGGTAAAGACCTATTATATATACATATTTTAAGGTTTACGATTTGTTATTGTTCCAGTAAACAAATAAGAAAAAACAATCAATAAATTGCGCTATGTGTATTTCATACCACTTGAATTAAATCGCCGCAACGAATTGATTGATACTCAAGTGGCTTAAGTTGTTGCAGTGCTCTTAATTTCCCGCCATGGCATGGTACAGATTGCTGAGAGTTTCTTGGAAGCTGTATTTTAAGATAAAGATTTTTTATGTGTGAAGAACGTAAGAAGTAATGTATGTCTCACATTAGTTTATTTAAGGATGTATGTAATATATATCTACTTGTCTAACTTTCGATAAATTTGGAATATATAATAGAGTTGATTACGCTGCATCGATTGGAAAAAAGAAAAAGGGACTTAGCTGATAAATATTTTCTTAAGTTTTCACGATACATACTTTAAATAAAACACTTTTTACCGGATATTATCGCGTATATTTTAGTTAATTTTAAAATTATTTCGACGTTTCGGCATCTTTGCAGTTGCCGTGGAATCCGGTAAAAAGTGTTTTATTTAAAGACTTAGCTGATGATTTGAAAGAAATATTTGAGAATAAAATTCATTTAACCTCATTTAACTCCGTGTTATTCGTACCGGAAAATTATGAAATCGAACTGAAATGGTAAAAAAGTACATGTATCGTAGTCAATGCACGGCCAAAAAAATGATTTTCAGAAACTTCATACATTTTTTCATTTTTTCACGGAAAGAAAACCACTGTTGCCCTTGTCGTTATGGAGATATTCGCGGTTAATTTTTGACGTTTCAGTAGCGTTCTGTGAACTGCTGTTCAACTCAGTACGTCCGCCATATTGGAAACGTAAATGCGGCAACGCAGCACTTGACAATATATATAGGTATATAACGACGTAATATGCGTTATCCTTGATGATAGATGCAGTCACGTTTTCATTGAAGTATTTATGCATAAATCAAACCAATAAAAATTTTAAACAAATATCAAATTGCGTATTAATTTTATTAAAAATCGTAAATTATTAATCAAGATGACATAATTTTTTTCATGACTGATGAAATGACATGACATGAATAATAAAATGCGAACAGAAATGATTGGGCATCGACATTTCCACATGAAAATGAACCTTATAAAATAAATAGATGTACTGTGGATTTGACCTTACATACATCCTTAATGGCCTTGTGTTGGGAAAGTAGGGAAATGACTTATCCGTTCAAATGTTCGTTAGATATTTGTGTAGGTACAAACCAAGTTATGGATTTTTTCTATTTATAATAAATGCATATTTGTAAAGTTTTACAACTTAGATTATAAATAGGTTTAAAAAAAAAACCAAAAATAGAACAAATCATACGACTGGGAAAAATTTCGCCTGACCAAAGCCGTTCGGGTTCAGGGTTCGGAACAGTAAGGGTGCAGTAGCGCCCCTTAGACTTTAGTTTGAAAATGTTATTTATTCACATAGAGCTAAGGTTAAGGGCGAATCTCGTCAGTAATGCGCGGTTTATATCATTAAGTAGTTAAGTAGTAACTAAATTATAAGTTACTGCATGTCACTTGTGTGTCCAAACGCATTAAGCTTATAAGTTCAATATAGATGGTCGGTCAATAACTTAAGGAATTCTTCAATTCTGTACTTATATTTGTGATTAGCGGGGTTTTGGACGAGGTCAAAAAAGAATTTGGTACGGGAATCAAAATCTCTAGAACACTTTGTTTATTTCTGATTGAAATGAGGACTATGTTTACTTCGTACATTCCACGAGCATTCTTATTTTGAAAGAAAGTAGAGTCTAAACCTCACTCTAACATTTGGAAAAAAAAGGAGAAAATGCAAAAAAAAGTACGAGCTCTTGCCGCCGACCGCTTTATCAATTTCTGCACTTAACTAACAAATCAGGTTTAAATGTGTTTAGTGGGAAGCCCCGCCGGCCTACTTAATCTAAAATAGAACGAATCCTTATCTACTTAATCACTTGCGTACTAAATTTTGACTTACGACTTGTCACTTAACTGACTGTATACACGTAATTTTTTACTTAAAATTTAGTAACTAACTTAACTACTTAAGTCGTGTAAACCAGCCATAAGTTTCTGTTATCAGATAATTTCACACTCACATAAAGATAAAAATCCCAAAGTAACCACCTTAGTCATTCTACTACAAATAATGTTCCTAAGTCAGCACAACAAGTGTAACGCAGTTTTTCTCTTTACAGGCTAATCTGACTTTGTAAACACAGTGGAGAGCTCATTGTGACGTGGATCCAAGTAGTATGGCAGTGTCGAGTTAAGCCTAGTGGAGTATACCGCGATGTGGCGTTCGGCAGTTTGCTTGGCCGTTGGGGCGGTCTTGGCCTCCGCTCTGCTTGAAGGCCCTAATGTCTGCACCAGGCAGGAAGAGTAAGTTATAAAATTGTACTGTAAAGGAGATTTTGCATCTCGGGTCTTTGTATGGCTTATTTAAATTAAATGTCCTAATTGGGGTGAAAGATTAGAGTAAATTTTATGCAGATGTTACATTAAGGATCTAGTATATGTAATAAAATGTGCAATTGAACTAACATCTCTACAAAGGGCTTTTCTTTCGAAATGGACTGTGTAATTATGGCTCTCTTGGCCTTTTAAATTTCACCGGAATTTGTAGCCTAGCGCTGAGAGCACTTAGCGGGAACTTAAAACTACACCTACATACGATACGCCTAAGGGCACCTGAGAGGGTAGGCTTCGAGTCCTTGGCTTATGACGTCGTATATTGAGACTAGCACTGGTTCGGAAGGGTTTTTACAAAGGGCTATAGTAGCTTTAGAGGGCTTAAACTATATATTAATAAATAAATAAATAATATTTCTAAAAATCACACCACATTATCTAGCCCAAATTAAGTATCAAATCTTTTCTTAAGTTTTCACGATACATACTTTAAATAAAACACTTTTTACCGGATATTATCGCGTATATTTTAGTTAATTTTAAAATTATTTCGACGTTTCGGCATCTTTGCAGTTGCCGTGGTCACGATAGACTAAGGTGTTGTTCATCTATTGCCAGTAATAAAAACTACATGATTGTCAATACATATTAACGCCATCTGTTTCTCAGTCTTCTCGCATAACGTCCCGGATTGACACAAAAGGCACTGACTGTGTCCTGAGTTTGCAGTCTAACAGTTTGCTGGTTTTTCATTTTGATGTTTTTAAGTATTGGATCCCATGTTGATGAAAGTTTCCAACCATCTTCTCTATTGAAATTTGGATGTTTTTTAATTTCAATAGTTTCTCTGATCATCCTAGGTATAAAATGTTTCTCTTTTGCTAGGATCTTCACGGTATCAAATCTTAAATAATGGTTGGGCTTGTCTATGGAATGTTCACAAACTGCAGATTTTGAGGTTCGTTTATTTTTAACATCAGAGATGTGTTCTTTAATGCGAGTTGACACATTTCGTTTGGTTTGACCGATATAAGAGAGCCCGCAGTAACAGTCGATTTTATAAACGCCTGGATCTTGTAAAGGGATGCTTCATTTTATTGGACGAAGATGCTGGCGAAATAATTTTAAAATTAACTAAAATATACGCGATAATATCCGGTAAAAAGTGTTTTATTCAAATTAAGTATCATTAAGAACTTGTGTTATGGATACTAGATAACGGATAAATAAACTTAAGAAGTATTTTTTTTTCATGTGTAAATATTAGAAATAAACTTAAATAAACATACATACACATCCATGACTAGAAAGCAAATATAATAAAATATCTGCCTCTACCAGGATTCGAACCCGGGACCTCTGGCATGGAAGGCAAGGGTACTTACCTCCACACCAAACAGGCCGTCATATTGGACATTAATACGTTGAGTACACTTAAAATAAAGTAATAAAGTGAATAAGAAATCTCAATTGCTTTTAAAGTAACATGTCAAGAAATATTTTACATTTCCATACATAGCTGTTTTACTTTTCATAACCGGCCAACGACCATGCGACAAGATGATGTTCCTTCTCTCCGACCGGAACATAACTACGTAAACCTGGTTAATTTGGCTGTCAAATGAATAAGGACTGTAGCACCGCCCCAACGAGATCTTAACAAAGAAACTATTACCACTAAAATTAGTAGCAGTAACGAAACGATTTTCTACGTGTATTTTATCAATATTTTCGTATTTTACAATAAACGTGGGTTAAAAAATTTCTTATGAAAGAGTCTTTCTATTAAGCCTGTGATAAATTTGGTCCAATAAACGTCATAGGTACGATTTTACGGTATTAAAGTTTCGTATTTGGTTTCACAGTGCTAGAATGTGTTTGTTTGCAGTCGCTGATTAGCCGCAATTGTGATAACATTGTGTCCAATGGGAAGTTGTGGGCATAGCTACTGTACGCGCATGTAATCGTTATGAGATCTAGTTATGTTTATTATTGTCTGGTACGAATTCGGGGAATACATGTTCGGTGAAATATATTTATATTTTCGTACAAAGTATGAGTAATACGTGGCTATTTACTGCTTAAAAACAAGCACATATGTGCTACACATGTTCGGTATTTGTAGCTTGATTTAAATATAGGAAAGTTAGTCGTAAAGACAAGAATATTAATTTAATTTACATTAATAAAAAAATAATATAGGTATCTTGGCCGTAAATTGCTAATTGTGAACATGTAATTTTTATGACAGTAAGTAAGTGCTAAGCATTATTTATCTATACCTATTGAGCTATGTTACTGCATGAATCACTTCCACACGTACTATAAGTAGTGATAAATTCAAGAATGAAATTTTAATATGAATAACATTTGGATTCGTTGCGGATTGATAATAAGGAAATAAAGTGTTTATTGTAAATAGCAGTTGTGCTTCGTCACCGGGACAAGCCGTCACCCCGTAGTACACCTTCAGTAGGACAAGCCGTCACCCCGTAGTACACCTTCAGTGGGACAAGCCGTCACCCCGTAGTCCACCTCCAGTGGGACAAGCCGTCACCCCGTAGTACACCTTCAGTGGGACAAGCCGTCACCCCGTAGTCCACCTCCAGTAGGACAAGCCGTCACCCCGTAGTACACCTTCAGTGGGACAAGCCGTCACCCCGTAGTACACCTTCAGTGGGACAAGCCGTCACCCCGTAGTACACCTTCAGTGGGACAAGCCGTCACCCCGTAGTACACCTTCAGTGGGACAAGCCGTCACCCCGTAGTACACCTTCAGTGGGACAAGCCGTCACCCGGTAGTCCACCTTCATTGGGACAAGCCGTCACCCCGTAGTACACCTCCAGTGGGACTAGCCGTCATCCCGTAGTACACCTCCAGTGGCACAAGCCGTCACCCGGTAGTCCACCTCCATTGGGACAAGCCGTCACCCGGTAGTCCACCTCCAGTGGGATAAACCGTCACCCCGTAGTACACCTCCAGTGGGACAAATTTTGGATAAACAATAGCCTTACGGCCGCAGTCGTTGATGTCAAATGGTTACTCAGGGCTCTAGGTCTACTACTTCAAATCTAGATTTGCTGATAAATCTATACTAAGGAGACTTAAGAGTGCACATTACACAAACTTGATAGACCTATCCACCTTGATCTATTAGTTTATGCAAGCTGTAAAGCTGTTTTTTGGATATATTGAACTCCAAAACAGTCATTAAAAACAAAAGTTACGAAAGTCCTTGTTATGTTCATGTTTTATTGTTTATCTTTGAATTCTATAGGCATTTCAGTTTAAAATTTACACTGAAACCTGGTCATTTTATTATTCAATAGTTTCAATAAGTAGTAAACTTAATAAGTCGTTTTTTTAATGCATCGCCAGTTTTCTTTAAAATAAAGAAATATTCGAATTGGCGCTTACGTTGTTTTTTAAACACGATTGGCAACTATCGCTATCTTTCTTACTCTCAAAACCTTTTGTTTATTTCTTTCGTTTCGGAACGGTTATAAATGAAAAAATAATGTATCGGTATCATAATTTATTACCGAATTATTTAGCTTTCTAAAGGTTGAACAATCCATTTATTAGCTTTTTTTTAAATCTTTATTTATTAAGGGATTTTTATCCATCCGGATATGTCAACCCCATTAAATTTCTTAAATTAATACATTTTATTAATACACAAATTCATTTATTGTCTATGTGACTTGATGACCATGTCACACACTAGCCTCGCAGCGCCCGAATTTGGTTCTGACAGAAGAGATTGAAATATGCCAACGCTCAGTAGTGAGAGAAGGAAATCATGACAAGGGATTGCCTTTTTACTGCCCTTATTGCTGGTAAAAGAGCTCGTGATCCTGGTTTTAAATGGCATCCGTGCCCATTGATGCCATTTAAAACCCATCATTAAGCATTATTATTTTGGACTATTGATCAATCGTGCTTCGCCAACGGCAGGCTTCACTGGCTGTACCTTTCCTTAAAACGACTACGTAAACATGGTTATTAAGGCGGCGGTCCAAATAGGAAGGACTGTACCTACTACCGTCTCAGGGGAGATCAAAACGGAAGAATATTTCTATCAATTGCATATAAACACTGAATGTTCAATGACAAGTGAAAAATGATCCTGGTACTTAACCGAAGTTTTAAAAGAAATCGTTTTACCTACTTATTAGCGTTGGTAATTTAATTCTAACGAATGACCTCGAAAACCGTCGGTTGTGCTGTTGCTGTAAAAGTAAGAAAGTGTGTCACTGCGCAGTCTATCATATCGCAGGTTTTAATATTGTAGGACCAACGTAACTGTACATGGAAGGGTGGCACTGCGTTTAATACGTAAAGGAATTTTAACATTTAGTCACGTAAAAATGGTTTAGTTCCAACTTTTGTTACCGAAAAGATAAGATGGCTGTATACACCTCTGTGGAAAGTGCAATTATCAGTAATTTCACTGTGTTATTATAACGAACAGCTATAAGGTTACATCAACAAAACTGTGCTAGGAAAATTATTATGTAATGTACCTTTATGAAGGTAAACAAGATGGTTAGCTCACTAGGTCATTATTTTGCAAATGTTAGCGGACCTGAATTTTATCACGTCCAAACTTTTATGTTATTTGAGTGTCACGTTTTTGTTGATGAATTCTAAACAACGACGTCAATAGTGAGTGTATTGTTTGTTGTTACAATAATTTTATATATATAAAAAAACTGTTATTGTAACGGTTTTTCGATTGTTGTGAGGGTCATTGATTGGCGACAGTTCGCACTTTGTCCTGTATAACGAATTATTTTTTATTTCCCTGTGTCTGGGAGCTCTTTGTTTGAGTTAACTTACAATCACTCAAGTATGAGTCATCCGAGTTGTGATCTTTTTATCAGTTGAGTTGACCTGGCAATATGACGTTGCAACTAAATCTGTTCTCAGAAAAATTAAATGAACTTATTGCTTTTCATTTAACAGGCGTTGAAAGAAATTGCGTTGTTTTTATTTTAGTTTTTATACCCTACAGGTATATTCATGTGTAAACAAATTACTTCTTTCAATGTTTTATGTTAATGTTTCATATCACTGATGAGAACTTCCGAGCATTTCCAGTGTACAACATTACAGAGAAAATTAATTTTGTATAATATACATCATTACCATCATTGCACACAAGTTAATTAAATACAAGACCATAAGAAGGAAATGGCAATTTGGCTGGCCTTGTCACTTATAATAAAACAACTTTTTTTATCTACCTTATGGTTTGAAATATTTAAGAACATTTGATGGGCAGCTCAAATGTAGTTGACGATTTAGGGTGACTTGCCTTGACTGACCTTAGTTAAAATTTTTGCTAAATCGGGTTAAAACAGTTAGAACTATCTCTGTCAGTCCAATGGAAAGTGACAGTGATCGAAGGATATCGTTGGCTGACTTACCGGCTAACTCCGAGTTAACTTCTTAACGCAAGTCTGCGCAACTCAGCCTTAGAGTTCAATAAATTATATGCGTACCTAATAAATATTTGTAACTTTTTTATATTTCTACTTGAAATTTTTACTCTTCTGTTTTCAACACATCCCTTCGCACCCCATTATGACATACAATAAACACCCTAAAATAATCCCCACTTAATTACAGATACACAACTACGATACGGGTGTCGGAGAACCAACCGTACCAAGTCAAAGAATACGGGTGGTGTTTCAGCGTTCCCCCCAGATGTTCGAAGTACAAGATTAGATTCCGTCAGATATTCAAAACGCAGACGTTAGTAAAGACGAGGCCAGTAGAAGAGTGTTGTGCTGGATACGGGCCTGATGTCAAAGGAGAACAGTGTGAGCCCTTGTGCATGGAGTCGTGTGTACACGGCAAATGCGTCGCGCCTAATACGTGTGCGTGCGCGCACGGATATGGGGGCCCTGCGTGTGACATTTGTAAGTACAAATCCAATTCTATTGTCGAAATTGGTTTTTGGATATTACTGTATTGAAAGGATTTTAGATTATCGTTTATGTTGCTAGTAATCGACTTGTAAGGAAGACCTTTTCATGTATATTGATCGTTTGCTAAAAAAATGATCAATAGGTACACTTAATTATATTTTTAGCATTCTGTTATACGAAGATGCCAACGAAGAGTTCCGAACCGTAATACATAGAGTGAAGACTTGTTCGTGTTGTGTTTTTCTATTATATAGGAAATATGAACGAGTCCGACTCGTACTTGGACGATTCTGTTTTTATTTCAAATATTACCTAAAGAGAAATGTTTTAAAATTTCTTGTTTTGCGATATCTAAGTTTTGCTTACTTTTAAGTCGTATAATATCTTTATAACTATTATATTGGAAAATTTTCGTCTTCAGTGTGTGAATTGAATTTGTCAGTAATGAGTAAACAAACATAAACTAAACATTTTGAGCTAGGTTGCATCATCAAAATATTTATATATTATGGTTCTTGAATTTAAGCCTATAATCGATCTTCTATTGATAACCGTTTCGTAATTGTCCTGCACAGAAAAGTAAATTTTTAATAAGCATGTCTAGGAAAGACAAAGCAATGACAGTGTCTTTTGTCAGCATTGTGTACTGACAAGTCTGCCATTATTGATTTTAGTGCCATGTAAGGACAGTTTCTACAAGGTCTTTTGGTGTTATCCGTAAGAAAAATGTCAGTAACTTCAGCTTGAGTACCTACTTACTCGTTTTAACCATTTTATTTACACAAAGTAGTATACCATCAACTGTTCCTCTGCTTGAAACTATGAACTCTAAATCGTTGTTTTCAGGTTTATTTTTTTATTTGACCCGTCGTTACTTATATCGACCGTTTCAATTAGGAAGCATAAGCAAATATAAATTTATTTCGTTAATTAAAAATTTAAGGTTCCTTGCCTGTTTGAGTACCAGTTTCTTATTGTGCAATCTTTTATTTAAGCACTCATCGTATGTATGCTGATTACTTTTGGTTTGTTTTTCAAAAAGATAAAGGCAACCACTTTGTTGTTTCAAATTTCATAGCGCTATTTAACTCAAGAATTAGTTATAAACTTGAAATTACTTTTAGATTATTCGGACAGAATACTTGCATAAACAAGCGAATAAAGACATCGATGTACTCTTGTTCTTTGTTACAGAAAGTATTCTTTTTCTTTCCGCTTAAACGTTCAGTCACCTGATACTAATCTATCTCTTCTGTAAACATACGTACAGCTCACACCATAACTGTTTAATTTAGACACTCAACTATAGATCTCATTCTTATCAACATAAAGAACATTTTTCTGGACGTAACTTTTGCTTAGGCTTGAATTACAGACTGAATTATTATAATACATTTGAAGTCTTAGAACAAGCAAGTCGATTCGTTGGAACAATACAAGTCGATAATATTTATTCTTTCCAATAGTTTTGTTTTTGTTTATAAATAGATATGAGCGCGGAGCGCACTTCGATATTTACTACAATATTGTCCAGTCTCAATATTAAAATAAATACAGGTTGGTCTTCAGAATGTTTTTAACAGACTGGTTTCTAAGAATCATAAAGATTTAGTTTTCGATTTAAGCTCATCTAACAGGTTTCTGTATATTGATTTGAATATACGTGTTATTTCAATCTTTAATACTTTTTTTAATCAATAGCTTACCTTTGTTCAATGAACTAGTTATCGGCTTGCAAAAAAATGTGGTATAAAGTTACACTGTGTTTCATCTCAGCGTGACAATTGCAAGTACAAAACACGGAAGAATCTTATACTTACTATTTGTAAGACGGTTAGTGAGTTAGTTCAAAGTATGAAGTGAAACACCGGAATTTAAACAATTATATTTTATTTTTAGAACTTTCTAGAAACATACTACTTATTATGACGTCTCCATTTATTTTCTATGTTGTTTTTTTCCCGACTTTCTAAAACTTACTCTTTGTTACCCAATCAATACGTTTTAAACCCACATTTTACGTATTTAATAAACTATATTTAGGTTTCCATTATACCTTTTAAATTTTATGTAGAACGTAAATCTTATAACTAAAATTATCTTTACACAGCATTACATCCAAACTTGATAATACATATGCTGTATACATAAACATAGTAAAATACTTTGTCTAAAGTCATTTAGAGTCAGCTTCGTTACAACTGATTTAGCCATAGCTGTGTAAACGTAAAAATGTTTTTTTAACAAACTATTTCCGTTTTTATAATATCTTAGTATAAAAAGGGAAATAGATGCTCTTGTAAATTAAACATTGTGGTTTTAAATACAATCAATTAAATAAAAATAACAAAGTTAACGTTAGCTCTCAATACCCAAATTAAATCCTTTCAGCGTGTCCCGATGGGAAATGGGGTCGAAACTGCCAAAACGCCTGCCACTGCCTCAACGGAGGTACCTGCGAGCCCCTCACAGGCCAATGTTCCTGTACTCCCGGTTGGCGAGGCGAGGCCTGCGAACGCCCCTGTGCAAACCCCACCTTTGGCGAAAACTGCGTGGAGACTTGCCAATGTCGGAATAATGCGACGTGTAACCCGGCAAGCGGCGCTTGTGACTGTAAATCTGGATTTACTGGGCCTCTGTGAGTAATTTTTAAAATAATTTTTCTTAAATTGGATCTCAATCCAACTGCACTATATAATCATGTTAGTTACTTTGGGGTTTCTTCCTTCTTCCGTTTTTTCGTTTTTTCTTCTTCTTCGTTTTTTTGTCTGGAGAAAGAAAAAAGTTTGTTCTTTCTAGATAGTTTTTGCATGTTTTAATCGTTTTTGACTGATTTGATATTACTTTTTTAGGCTTCTATATTTTATTTTATGTAGACTATTTTACACTCAGACGCAAGACAAATGGGGCCATTATATGGAAGTTGATTGATGTCTTTATTATTGTATGAGATCATTGTTATATTTCATCAATAGTTAGTACAATAATAAATAATACTAATAAAGTGCCTTTCATTGAGAAAGATATAATTGCTGCCAATGCCCATGTTGAAGTTTTATTGACGGCACAAAATAATCCACGACAATTCTTAAATTTTGTTCATTAGTTTAAAAACCGTCGCTTGATTGAATAAAATAACTTAAAGGCTCACTCAAACCAAATAACAAACGAGAACTTAACAAAAATTGCTAATTCGACGCTAACTCTTTGTTTTTTTTTTGTTTGGCGAATGACCTTAAAAGTAAATTTCGAATAGTCTATAATTATCATATCGACGGATTATTATTTCTACGATGCAGCACTAAATATGACAGTTTAATCCCTGTTTTTATCCAACCAAAGGAATCTGAGAAGTTTTACTTTCAAGTTCCTACATCGAAAATGTTTTTACCTATATTGTTTAGTTAGGCAATTACTGATTTGTACTGACCGTACTCAGAGACGTCAAATGGTTAATTAAGGCGCTCTTAAGTATAGAATTTGCAAAGCAAATCTGGACATAGAAGTAGTTTTGATAAAGTACAGATTCGCTTAGCAAAGTGTATACGTGAATTATCCGTAATAATAAAAAAAACTATTTGACGTGTGCGAGTGCGGCTGGCAGGAACAGGTATTTTTATGATGAAAGAAAATGTTTTTTCGACTCATGGATGTTTCTACTTCTACCAGGTATACGCATGTTTATTGTGAATTCCGATTCCATTTTCTCTGAAGTGACAACACAAACTGTGCTTATTTTGGGTTTCGAATGTTTTTAATTTTTCAAAAATTTTCAAAAACCGAACCACTAGTGATTCCACATGAATTTTTCATAAAGGAACAATTATTATTTCCCTGCTAGACATTACTTTACCAAATTTATTTATATTTTGCTCACCAGGAGAGAACTTGTTTATATGAAATTCGATCTTCGTTAGCGGTCATTACCGCGTAAAAATGTTTCAAGGTACAATTTTTTTCTATTCCATGTCAAAATACCACATCTACTTACTATCTAATATGACTATTTTCAGATGCGAAGCTGAGTGTGAAAACCACGAGCCATGTCCCCAAGGCTGTCGGTGTCAAAATAATGGACGCTGTAATACCATTTCTGGAGAGTGTATGTGCTTACCCGGTTGGACTGGACCGGTTTGTGCTAATAAGTGAGTCCTTCATCTGACAGTTTCTTACATTATAGCAGTTCTTTTCATTTGGCGATGTACTTAGAATACAGATGGGGACGCGTATACTAAGCACATCTCCAAACGAAGGGCCTTTTGTTAAAAAGGATGATTTACAAAACGCTTTCGCGTTTATTCATACAACGCGTTAACACTAAAATGCAGTATTGTTTCATAGCAGATATTTTAATCCATACAGCCTAAATCGTTAGTCGTCTTGAGCACGTAAAGGATTCAATAAAATAGTGCTAATGCGCAAATCTTTTAGTTACTATATCATGAATAGGCATTGATGGCAATAATATCACGTCTCTTTATTCAAGTCAATAAGTACGGAGTAAATTTAATTTAAAACTCAGTCATAAAAGATATATCGCTCACTGCAGGAAATTATGATAAAAAGATGAGTCATAACTATCACATTATTAGGAACTAAGTGATGTAAAAACATCCAGTGCTTTGTTGGTAGTGTAATTGCACGACAGATTACAATAGTTAGGTAAATTATAATTAATCGTTTCTATAAGTATGTTTTATTTAATATAAATAGAGTATATATGAAAAAAATTTGTCCTTTCTATGCGGTATTTTAAGTTTTTTTTTTATTGGAAAAGGATAAGAAAAGTGTTAGTAACCCTGGAGTTACCGGGTTTAAAACCTGGTAGGAATGAACTTATTATTTATTTAACTTATGAAGTTTATTATTTCTGCCATTAGGGTATTATGATTTATGACTTGACCACTGTCAACAAAAATCAATATTTTGGCCTACCGCCTTTGGGGGTCAACAGTTTTTATATTACTTCTTTATTTTTTTCGTAACGTGGTAGTGAAACGGACATGTTTCATTTGTATGGAAAAAAAAACTAAAAATAAAATATTACTATGTAAAAAAAACTATGAACGTTGGTGTAAATATGACATCTAATTTTTAAAATGCATGGTCTAGTGTAATTTAAAAAAAAATGGAAACATGTTTACTGCAATAAATATAGCAACAATTATGGGTTGAAGTCGGTGGACACGATATTTTTTACTCGTGTACATTTATTTTGGCTCAAACCCAGTATACATTTTATTTCCCTTTCGCAAACATTAAACATGAGAATTACAGCAGGGGTTCTTAAACTTATAGCTCCATGTACCCTTGTTAAAGTTTTCATATAACAGCGAACCCCTAAATCTTATCCTATAAGGAATAAGGCTTTTTATTTCAATAAAAAGTAACAAATACAAAACCAAAAAGTCATATGTTTTTGAGTTAATGTAATGGATGGGCTAGTTTCTTTGAGCAAATTGAGTCGATTTAAGGAGTAATTTTTACCTTAAGTCGTCTGGCCACCATTACGTAAATCATGTCGCGAACCCCCTACCGTCGAATGGCGAACTCCTAGGGGTTCGCAAACCCCTAAGTATAAATGCTCGGTACGATCTCAAATGTTAGGTTAGTAAGTATAAGTCACGCAAAAGAAATAGCAAGTTATTTTATTTACAAAATAAGTTCTTTTATTATTTTTTTGCGTAATACTTTAACTACCCAGGAAAAAATCCCGATTATGTTATACATCGTCGGATCCAAACATACATACTTCTACCACAACTCTGCTGTGAAAATCATAAAAAAACATACATTTGTTTTATACATAATATATCTTTGTTGCGCAAAGTACTATGTAAACAGTGCTTTATGTTCCCCATCGTCACAGTTTATTTTCCACCTATACATCACGTTACGATGTGAATGTGACGATTACAAACTTGAGCAACATACTCTTAAATTTATAACAGTTTCGATCAATTAATTGTTATTAAACTAAATATTCACATTGTAAATTAAATAACTGTTTGAAATATTATCAAAATAAAATGAAAAATATTTAAATTTTAGGCAAAAAGCCTGTGGAATAACATTTTTCACTCACACCGAATCATAAACCAGCTGCAACCCATCGTCTACATTTTAGCACCAAAATGAACATTTAGTCATTTGGAGTTAACATTTCTGAACTAATAATGTTGTCAGGATTAAAACAAATATTCTATTTGGTAGTTTTAAACTAAAATATATATTCAAACGTTTGTATTATTGTCGTGACGATGTAGGATTTTCCACCATATGCAAAATCAGTAGACAAGCTTTAAAACATGATTTTTCAATATTTTTCCTTGAATACCTACTAAACAATACCACAATGAGATAAAAAATGGAATGACAATTTATAAAATCATTAATGTTTGTCGAATGTTTAACGTTTTGAATAGGAACAAGCATTCAAAGTAGACTACTAGATACAGCAGAGGACATAGCAGATTTGCAAGGTTTCTAATTGTAAAATTAAAGTTTGGTTTCAAATACTAAATTAAATATAGGTTTTTCTTGACTTTATTTATATTTAAAAAAAAACATATTTATTTATTCGGTGAAGATAACTAACTGCATCTAATACCTCTAAAAAACTAGTACTGCATAATTGAATGCAGAGGACAACCACTTTTACCTGAGGGTAACCTTTCGCAAAAACACCCAAAGACTAAATTAACCCTTTCTTTAGGATCAATGTTTCCTTTTTTTTACTGAATAAGAAAAAGGTTTGATTATATTCCACTACCTTATTTTATGAAACTCAGTGCATACGCGCAGGTGTTAATCATTTCCTCGTTTTAAAACGGCCTTGAAACTTACGAAGTTGAAGATTACGTGCGTCAATGTATCGCAGAGCTGACTTTTTCAAGAGAGCAAAAATACGGAATTCCTCTCGCTACAACTTTAAATAGCTTCTCACGCTGTTATTAGTGTAATATTAATTACAATAAGATCTATAATACTATAATATACCGAGTGACCGGAAAATTGGAACATGGACTTAAGCCACAACCCTAAGCAGTTTCCCCAAATAAATTTCCATAAAGCAATATACACATCTATACGCATCCTACGATTCAGCTTTCAGTATTATTTATATATTTAAAACTTTATAAAATTACAGTGTATAAACAGCTGACTTAATGCCATTTGACATTATCTGCCAGTCCATCGCAGAAAAGGAGAGGTTTTACATTGAATAAATGGGTGAAAATGTAAAAAAGAAAACAATATAATACTATAAATCCATACTATTTAGAATATATTCTAAAAGGTCAAATTTTGTTTGAAGTTCTGGATTTTATTTTTTGCTTTCGCTTTGTGGTGGGAAATTTGCTCAGAAGTTTGGTCTGAGCTCACGTGCCGATTTTCCGAACGGTAAGAAAAGTAAGCTATAAATGCCGGATGACTTTTATACATAAGATCCACAATTAGGTATTCAATCTTAGGCTGCGTAATACGTGTACCTATTAATATTGTGCACAACCGATAAAAAACTATATACAATGAAATTGTAACTGTATAAACTTGTCATTTATTACATTTACAACATGACGTCAAGAAGTAAGGAAAGAAAGAAACTGTTATACTAGTCGCAAAGACTCGTTGCAGACGCGGTAATAAAACGTGTGAATAGGACAGCGCACATCATTATCTCGCTCGCACATACACTGTTTATGGGTGACGTCACAACCATTTAGAGATGCGCTTCGTCTGGTTTTGAGTGTGTGTCGATAGTATTAGGTTTTAAGTGAGGCATTTAATGTAAACAAAATATATGTATTATTTTACGTTTATTCGTGTAACAATTTAATATATAAACTGAACTACAATCTTATTTATGTAAACAAAATAAAAATTAAAAAAACAAACAAATTTCCAAATAATTAAACTAAAAATTTGTTAATAAACATCGTCATCATCGTGGTCAGTATCGCTGTCGTCGTCGCCGACATGTATTATTAGGGGTTCGCATAAATGCGCCATCTGCAAATTGTGTTCTTGCAGAATTTCTGCGTGATGAACACATTTTAGCCAATTTTCTATCGACATATAATCTTATGGACAGTTTTGTAAGTCTGCGCGTGCGCATCCCTATAACAAAAGTGATTTATGGCCTCGTCTGCCACGTGTCTTTGTGACCAGTATAGGCAAAATACATTACTCTTTACAACATAATACTGTTAATTGATAAAGTGCGACAAACAATTATAATCATATTAATATGAAATAAAAATAATTTCAGTCACGCTTCTCAGTTAATTTAATGTGTCTTTAAAGTATGATAAGAGAGAAATGAGCAGGCGTTCAAACTTGCATTGATGATTTGACTTTGTCGTATTAATTTAACCTGTTAGTCTGTTACTTGCAGCTGAAAACTTCACAGTTAAGCTTAACTTAGTTTCTGCTATGGGGCCGTCCATTAATCACGTGATGTTTTTTGGCATTTTTTAACCCCCCCTCCCCTTTGGTGATACATGGTGAGGTTTAAGACTACCCCTCCCCCCGCCCCTATATCACGTGTATTTTTTAGTACCTACAAAGGGATCTTACTTTTTTTTAAATATTTATTAAATACAGGTATAAGTATTATCTAATTTTATTATAGGAAATTAAAGACTACTATAATACCGTTTAGAGGTAGGCAGAAAGGTTGAAGGTTGTTTTTGACTGACATAAAAGTAATGAAAGAAATAAAAACACGTAACGACGCTTTTCGGTTCACTATCGCGCGTTTGCCGAAAAAATAAAGACACGTGATATATTACTACACCCCCCCTCCCCCTTGTGATATTTCGTGATTTTTTATGGATCCCTCCCCCCTTTCGAGCCTCACATGATTAATGGACAGCCCCTATGAAGAATTCCTCGTATATTATTTGTATCTACATTTGTTTTTCATTAGTAAGGATAGAAGGTTTTATGAAGCTTTTTGTATTAGGAACAGAGGATCTTATAGAACTGTGTTGACTCAGTTCTGATAATGTATGTTTGTACTGATTCATGATGAGAAAGCTTACTAAAACGGGTATCGAATTTTGTTTGGAACAAATTTCACGCATGTCACGCATTGACCCTATTAGGCGACTGCAAATGTCGGTTTCTCATGTAATCCCAGATTTCGTTACAGTGTTGCTCCATTGCTTCCTTTGTTCTCTCGTTTCTGTTATCCCACATTTGGTCCATCAAACCCCACAAATTTTCTATTAGGTTGAGGTCTGGGAATCTACTCGGCCATGCAATCAAAGTAACTTCATGTTCATGGAGATCAAACCAATTTGAGACTACTCTGGCCGTAAGCACTCGACAGTTGTCATGAACGTAAGAAAATACTGGCACTTCTTCACGCGGGTAAACTGTTCGCACTGTCGGTAACATGGATTCTTCTAATAGATCGACATACTTTATTGCGTTTTGCCGAGGATAAATGTGGACAAGCTCGCCTACTCCTCCGACACCCATCCAGCCCCACATATTGTGTAACGCGTGTTATCGTAACGCCACAAAGTTAAGCGACCGTAAAGATCGAAATTTTTTTTCGTCTGAAAATATGGTTTTAGCCCAGTCGAAGTAAATAAGCGTGTGCAAAATTGAATCTCGCTGTTTTATGATCATCCGTTAAGGCTACTTTCTCAGCAAAATGTCTGTAATGCAGTCCAGTGCCGTGCAAATAATTTCTTATAGTTTGTAGACAGACTGTGCCGCAAAATATCGGGTGGAGGTAGATGGATGTTCTTCGTAGTGGTGTTGCATGTCTACTTATTGTTGGTTCGTGAGTCGGCGAAAGCCATGGTTATGTCGTCGTCTGTCCTCAAGGATGCTCTCTTCGGCGTGCCGTCTGATCCAAGTTCATACTGTGTTCCGAAATATATTCAATTCTCGTAAACCATAGCTTTCCTCACTTAAGACTAAAATCCGAGTTCTTTGTTCTTCTAAATTTGCCATTATTTAAAATTATTAACTAAGTATTTAGTTTCTACTCTTTCACATTGATTGACAACTTGACATTTGACGCACTTTTAGACATTTATATATTTCTTTCATCATTCAACAGTTAAGGTTTAAAGATTCAAACAATGACTATATATATGTAAAATATGTTTCTATTGCGATGATAACAAAGGTTAAAATTGCATAGATATCCGACCTGTATTGACTTAATTTTGTAAGTATCTAAAATGTCCTAAGAAAAGCGAAATGATAAGCGAAACCACTGTGGTACGCGATAGACCTTACAAGTTTGAAAGTTACAAACGAATTATCAGAAAAGTGAGTCATGATTCAGTTGGTTCGAATGTACACATTTGTGCTGAGTTCCCGTAGCTGTATTGTCATCTATTACACAAGCTTCGCTCAATATAATTGTACTCAGAACTTTTTATTTTTTTAAATTGTTTTCTATTTCAATCTATATAGGCCTACATGTCACATTAGCTAAGGCTAATTAGACAACATGCAAATATAATACAATAAAATAATTATCAAAACGCATGCACAACAATTCTCAGGTTTTAAACAAGTTTAAAATTATATTATTTTTTCTTTCATAGATGTCCGGCTGGAAAGTGGGGTGAAAACTGCGAGAAAACATGCGAATGCGCCAATGGTGCTGGTTGTCATCATGTCAATGGAATATGTCAGTGTGAAGCAGGATTCATTGGTGAAAAGGTAAGTCCATGTATAAATATAACTTTATCGATATATTTTTCTGTAATGCTTTTATAAACCGTACTATCATCGCAAACATAATTTGTTTTTCTTAAAAATCGGATAAGAATTTGTTCATATACGGCGAACGTTCGCTTCGCGACGGCTCCTGCACTTCCGCTAATTTTATTTCCCCTAATCTCTTAACAGTGGCGTAAAGCTTCTTTGCATCATAACTGCTTTCATTGTTTGATTGTTTAGTAAAATCTAAAAGAATGATCTCATATTTCAGTGTCTAGAAACATGTCCAGTCGGAACATTCGGAGTGGGTTGTCTCGGCACATGCGCTTGCCAACACGGCGGCGAGTGTTCGGCTCGCAACGGCTCCTGCATTTGTAAGAAAGGGTGGAAGGGAGAGTTCTGCGAACAAAGGGCTTGTGAAGACGGAAAGTGGGGCGTGCATTGTGAACATGAGTGCGAATGTAATCCGAGTACAACTGATATGTGAGTTTTTTTTAGAAAATACAATTCTAGGTTCTTGTTTGCGCTGACTTTTTGTATCCAGTTTTTTAGATAATTTCTTGCGTTATAAATAATCATTGTGGGATTGAAATAGAAACGCAAAATTAGCATGCTCGTTTTATGAATTTTATGGATTAAATATATTTATTTTATTTTCATTCTAAGTAAAAACAATACTAACAGAGAAACTTTAAAGAACTGTATTGAAGTGCATAATTTTTACTGTAAGTAAATAACTTTTTTATTAGGTATTATAAAATCTTATTACAAATACGATGAATAATTTACTGGATTATTGTTCTAACATTTAAAAATATCCAAGTTAAAAATGTTCTTACAAACTCCTTTTCCTTAGTATGTCTCATGTATCAAATATAATTTTATTTAGGTGTGACCCGTGGTCGGGATCATGTGATTGCAAAGCCGGCTGGAGCGGTGAAACCTGCCAAAGACAGTGTCCGTTACTCACGTATGGTAAAGGGTGTCGTTCTAATTGTCGATGCGAGAATAGTGGGCATTGCTCGCCTGTTAATGGTAAGGATTTTGTTCTGATGATATAATAATAACTGTAGTAAATTTGATAAAAGTTTGTTCTAGAGAACGTCCGAATGGTTACTACGGTTATACAGTCATAAAAACTGTGTTTGCAGTAGCAGGGGAAATTATTGCATAGTACATATCATCATTTTCTACCTTATTTTCTTCATATTATAGTCACTAACAAAGAAAAAATCAAAACAGTACTAGGTTATAAGAGCCATAATGCCTTCCATCTTTGAGTTCCAATCTATATGGGCCTAGAAATTTTCGCATCAAGTAGATTGAACCTCATTTTGTTTCTATTTTTTACACTATTCAGAAATAGTTTTTTTTTTTTAATTTTGATCTTTAAAAGCTTTTATCTTGTATTTATTATATAATGAAGTTCACCCCTCAAATATATGTAATCGGTACTAATTATAAAACCCTTGCTTTAGTCCCTAACAATAATTACATTTTCCTTCAGGATTTTGCCTCTGCGCTCCAGGATATCGAGGCCTACGTTGTGAAGAGCCATGTCCATACCCTTATTATGGCGATAACTGCGCAGACAAATGTGACTGTCGCAATAATGCCACGTGCTCGCATGAGACTGGGGAGTGTGATTGTAAACCTGGGTAAGTAACTGAGATAAAATAAAATATACAACTTACTAAGAACATTTTTAAAACCCATTGGAACATAAATAACTTATTATCCGAATAACAATAATCAATAATCCGAATAACCTTACATGATGTTCTTTTAAGTGCAACGCGGGATTGATTCGAAACGGTTTTATAAATTCACTGTGAAAATGTTGGATTAAATTAATCCAAAATAGTTTAGTACTACACTTACCAGTACTTTAAAATTAACTAACTGTACTTTCCATGCCTAGTGTGTACACACTCAACAGCCATTTTCTCTATTCTTCAAATTCTATATTTTCTATATAATAACAGTGTAAATATTTCGTTTTCAGATTCGATGGATTGAAATGTGATCGCCCATGCGACGGCAAGACTTACGGGTTGAAATGCCGGCAGCTATGCGACTGTGAGAACGATGCTCCTTGCAATCCTGTTAATGGTGGGTTTTTGTTTTAATTTTTAATGTTAAAACTACGACAGTTGCCCAAGCCACCTATGCTTTTTGAAATCTTTTTCCCTTACATTCTGAATATTACATTTGCCCTTACGTTGCATACGCCTGGAGATATCCAAACCCTATAAGTAAGATTTGTGAACAAAACAAAGAATTTTGAATTTCATATTGTTAGTATATTTCAAACGGCAATACATTCTTTAATCCTATCACACGAACAGAAATGACTGAAAATCAATTAATTTTATGGTGTATTTATGTTATTTAGAGGATGTTTTATGTATTGACGTTCATATGTTTTGCAAAAAATCTCAATAAAATATTTTTTTACCAGGCGAATGCGTGTGCGGCCCCGGTTATCACGGTACCCGGTGCGAACGGCGATGCCCGGTCGGTTATTTCGGTCAGGGCTGTCAACACGGATGCAAATGTTCTAATAACACGGTCTCTTGCCATCATATCACAGGAGAGTGTACTTGTAAACCTGGGTGGAGAGGTGAGAACGAATTTTTTGTATTTATTTTGGTATTTGTAAAGATGAAGGGTTTTTTCCTTGTTACTGCCCCGCGAAGTTTGGTTTAGTGCAAAGTTTTGTACTATGTAAGTTAAAGGGTTGAGGAAGAATGTAAGTATTAGTGTAACCTTACACGATTAGGTGAGCACTAAGAATAGATGTCAGTTACCTCTGAAGCATATAAAGCCTCAAAGTAAATATAGCTTGAATAATGATAATTACTGCGAACCAGAACCCAGAAAATGAAATGTATAGATTGAAGAACTCGTTAACAAATATTGGGAAATTGAAACTCGGAAATTATGGCGTATTATTAAGTGGTATAAGCGCGTTAATGTTCAGAGTGGAACTGTAAAAAATGAAATGTTTTGAAAATGAATCAATGTTGGTTAATTGTTGGATATATGTACTGGGTGGAAACAGTAAGTGATTTAAATTTTTCCTTTTCACGAAATTTCATTTTATTTTTAATTTACATTTCCCTTTACATTCCCAAAAAAAAGCAAAGATGATAAAAAATTAGAAAATAAAACAAGGCCAATTACAGGTTTCCATGTACAGTCACATTTCATTTAAAATATACAAATTACGTTACATTGGTGCTAAGGTACATATATTTTTTATTTTGTTGAAGCAAATATACATTATTTTTAAAGACTTTATGTTAGTGCAAAAAAGATCAATATTAGAGAATGAATTTAATGTATGAGAAGTAGTTACTTTTGACTAAAGATAATATATATTCGAAATAGATTTTCTTAGGAGTATTCAAGCTGAGCATACCCAGCAAATCAGAGCTTCATTAACAATGCAATGTCTGCCATCTCCTATGGTTGTGAAGGGGCAAGAAGTGAAATGCCTTGCATCTTGCTTCATAACCCTGGCAGAACCTCTGGCAATTATTCTGCAGGTTTCGAAGATTTTTCAATCTTAGTGACGTCGGTATCGTACTAAGATTCAATACTTGTGACGCATGTTCCAGGTGGCTGTAGTATAGTAATTTCAAGATTTAAATATTCCTGAATTTCGAAGACAAATTATTATTTAGTTTACATTATTATTGCAAAGCCAAATGATGATTTCTGTATGTATAATCACTTTGCTTGTTTACATATGTGTGAAACCAGACCCAATTTTTCAATCAAACGATTCTTATTATAATGAATTTCAGCATGTCCCATTTTCAATGCAGGATTCGCACGCTCGTCTTCGGACTATCTGTCAAGTAATATTTTATAAACTTGATTTTTTCTTCAACATCTGCTTGAGTGTATTTTCGTCAATAAGCTTGATATTTATAGAAAACACAGAAGCTACTTTAGCATATCTGTGCATACATGTTTAATGGTGAAACTGATATAAATCTGAAAGGATAAGCACTCAAAAAAAAGCAGTATCGTATAATGGTTTTTTGTCCTCCGCGGGTAGGGCAGGTGAATCAAAATGCTCTAACGCATTCCCCGCCGCGACTGCGGGATGATGTGGGCTCGCTCCGAACTACTAGAGCCTTACCCACTAAAAACTACCTGTATGACTCTGGCAATCTATTACCTCAGAGCCTTTATCGGATGCGACGGCTAGTTTAAGAAAAGTCCGCGCAAGATGTGACCCTCTATCTGGTCATCCGCTGGGAAATTTCATAGCGCTGAAGGTGTTCAAGTAGAATTAGAGTTAGTCACGGCCTGGGGAGCCAGAAGGGCTTCAAGATCGGCCGAAAGCTGATAATGGGGGTTCGAGAGTGCGTTCCTAGGTCTGGGGACTTTGAACTTCTTATAATGTAACATAATTATGTTATCGTAGTTGAGTGATTTCAAGCGGGAAAGGCTTGATAACCCGACTCATGAAAGGTTGTCAGTATTTTTTGACAACATGTAATATTCTAGGTTCGATTTGTTCGTATAATGCAATGTAGTTTTTCGGAATTACAGTTTTGGTTATGCCGCGGATACTAAGCGCTTAATTAAATGAGATCCTGAGACTTATTCAATATCTATGAACCTTGCTTTGTAATTAGAAAAAGCAGAGATTCTCACAATTAAATTGATCGCTAAGCATAACTAGGACTATGATTTATAATGAAGTTACATTTGTTTGATTTAAAATCGAGGTATATGTTGATCTCCATCTTAAATTATTATTAATATATACAACTTGTTGTAGTTAGTAATAACCAACGACATGTGATTGCCTTTTTTTGTGTTATTAGGTGTTGGAAAAGTCACAAAATAAGTAAAACTATACCAAACTTAATCATCATTGTAACTACCAGTTTATTTCATTTTGAAAGTGATACGAGGCGCAAAATAACAAATTGTTTGTAATCAACATGGTTACTTGCCCATCCACTTCTTGGTTCATTTTAATTAGTTCGTAAAAATATTGTCACGTCATCATTTACGACGCTAGTATCATAAAAACGCATACATGTGTTAACTACAGCTCATACATTATCTTACAACTTTTCTTGTGCAGGTCTGCCTAGGACAGGTATGTACATCCAAATCGTATCGTATAATGTCATTAACATTTCATTTCACCAGACTTCTCATGTGGCAACAATACCGTACAATCTTGGCAAGAAAAAGAAACCATAGCTGCTGGCGACAAAATCCTTACCCTGGACAACTTTTTCCACGTTATCAATCTGCAGAAAAATAATGTGAATAGAACGTCAATTAGAAGTAGAATAAATCCGTGGAATAGTAAAAATAAGAAAGAGTTTTTAAAACGCTTGGATAAAGTCGTGATGCGGCATTGTTTTTCATGGACGTTAATAAGTAAGAACGTTACAGACCACGCGTATGTTCTATCGCTTATTACTGATTCGCTAAGTGACGTTACTAATAAAGGTACGGCCATAGTGGCCTTTACCGACGGTTCTCCGATAGATGGCACCACTAAGATTTGGAACGTCATTGCTGGTGATAAAAAAGCTTTTGCTAAGAAGTTGTATACCGGTGTAATAAAGAATCATCTCCATTAGTTATGTAATAAATATTTCCTAAATCTCTTTTGTGTTTTCAATCCATACTGAAACCGCTTATTTACCGCTATATTAAAACAATATGTTTTAAAATAATTGAAAATTTAAACAAAGTTATTACTTTAAGCCTTTTTTCTTCGGACATTTACAGGCACTAAACTATTTTGAATTGTCTGACTTAAGAAAGAAATTGAAATTATACATTTTTTGTATACACAGTTATATTAAATATTAAAATAAAAACTTAAACTTTATTGTTTTCACTTGTAAATATAATTTATGGAGTTCAAAATATTTTTGGTTACATATCGATAAGAATTTTCAAACCATTGTGCTAATTAAACATCGATTGACTGTTAGGTTTCGGTGCCGATAACAGAATAAACGTTTTGTTTTTAGCCTACATGAAGGTAATAGCTATGAAATATAGCTTGTTTTTATGCAATCGTTATTTCCAAATTATTCTAAATTGATATTTCTGATAAACTAGGTACTATTTTTAATTGACTATAACAGTATAGTTTGTTACTACAAGATTTGGTTCAGTAGCAAGTGATTTGGTTGCAATGTACTCCCGTATATAACGATTTCAAATGAACCTTCAAACCCGAGATTTCTTTTAGAAAGAGTTGTCCACGGGCTTTGATGTGATTTACCAAGTTTTTGGTATTTCGTAAAACTCTATTTAAATAATTAATGCTGATACAAAGTTAGGAAAGGTTTAATAAAACACTAATTTTGTTAATAGTATTTTTAACTGTATATTTTTTTACGTCATCGGATTTGTTGTCACATTATCTATTGTTTTTTTTACGTTCTGTAAATACTAAAGGGATAATATTTAGGAGTTGAAATATGGATTCTACCTTTACATATGGCGTGATTTTCTTTGTATTTTGTAGAGGCAGTAAATAGATTTTAGTGTACCTGTAGAGTTCATGTATTTTTGACCCATTTACTAATAAACTGAGTATATTTTTCAAATCAGATTTCGTGTATTTTTACTTCAAGTGCCTGATTTTTTACGAATTTAACATCATTAAATCTAATTTTATTTCCTATAAATCTAAGTTTATTTGCAAAAGGGTTTCTTTAGATTATTTCATACAGGTAAACTAATAATTAAGAATATGCTAAGTTTTCAGTGACTAATACAACTACTTTACAACTTTTTTTTTTTGTAAATACGCAGTAGGACTCGGGTATATTGCTGCTACCTATAGAATCCAATTTAACGGGTATGATTGGACTGTTGGGGGTGATTAGGTGAATTTTAAATCTAATTTCATCTGTATGTAACACAAACACGTACTTCACAAACAACACTTATTATGCAATCCCACATTAAAATTACACGTTGTTGTAAAATATGGTAACAGTACGGTAACAGTCTGATTCGGTTGCAAACAAACTATATTAGCAGATAACCATACGAGTATATGGGATATTTAAATTGTTACCTTGTTATAGAAAAATGCTTTACGTGTTCTTTGTAGAACAATATTCTTTCTACCTAACTTTTTCTGTTGCAAAATATGCAGAAAGTTATCACCATATAATTAAAGCGTAGCTTTGTGTTCACATTCTAATAGAACAGGGAATGTCAACACTCTAATAAAGATCTTAATACAGCACACGGGTGCAATTCCTCACGTTTGTCTCTGGGTTTTAACTGGGTTTAAATGCGAATTGTTAATTTATTTTTAAATTTCAGGTGTCAGCTGCGAAACGCAATGCGCGGAAGGGTTCTATGGTGCGAATTGTTCTCAGAAGTGCGTTTGCGCGAACAATTCGTCGTGTGACCCGGCTACGGGATCTTGTATTTGCTCGGCCGGGTGGACCGGTAGCGACTGTAAGCAGCCATGCCCGCCTGGCACATATGGTGCGGGATGCTCGCAAAAATGCCCGGAAACTCTTGATGGTAAGCCGGTTTTTACGAAAACATCGTTTTACGCTTTGTATCTCTAAAATCTCTATGAATCAAAACTTAAGCCGTCGTAGGATGTCTGGCTATTGTGAAATATCAAAACATTTTGGACAAAAAGTGTGCATTTTGTGACAAAAGTGTGACACGCCACATTTCATGAAACTCATCGAAAACTGGTTTTTGTTACATCATTTAGAATTAATGAGTGGGTTATAGGTCATTTTCTTGTATTTAAAAGGTTTAGATGATTATTTACAATGGGACTTGGAAACAGAACTCAACAAAGTGAATAGAACGTGTAAATAAATGCGTCCAACGATTTTTGATTATAGACCTCTGGATCAAAGTGCAGTTTAATAGCTGAGTACTCTTCTGGGTTCTTCTCCTTAGCTTATCCAACACTCGTAAAACTTGAAAATAAATTAATGGAACTGATTCGTTACTGGTGTCTTCTTTTTGATTCTTGTCCGTGTTACTTCTTGATGAGTCATTCGCTGCAATAAAGAAATATCAATCAACTTTCCATGTATTCAGTTGGATGTACTTACGGTTGTTTTTTCACATTACTGCAAATTCAGTTGACACTTTTATTTTTCACTTTTTGTCGCCTTTGCCTTACGCCCAATGTGAAATAGTTAACGACTGATATTAGTTTGCAACCACAATAGCTATACCATAGTTTACCAAATATGGTTTGTTGAAAAAACATTTTGATTTCTTTTTGCGCTTTTCCATTAGAACACGCGTGTGGTTTTAAATAAACTTACTGCATTTTTTCTATTGCGTAATTTTATAAAGTAGAGAAAATACTTTAGTAACTTTTGAAATAAATAGTTTTATGGTGAACTTATTTCCCTGACTAAGAGCATGTCAGGTAAAGTGAGCTTAAACTAGAATATAGTATTCCAATAAAAAAATCAAAGTATAGTTCTCAGTGGTGTGAATCTTTATGATTTTACTAATATGATTTTTACCTAGGTCATCGCAGCTACCTCCCTTCTCATCGCCCGTCGTGTATTAAGTACAGCATTAATAAATTAGTTAAGAGTACAAACAGTTGTATATTTCAATATTACTTAGATATACGTGTATCGAAATAGTAAAGATTACACTTACATATGGTACGTGTTCTATAAATTCATTTCTAAGTCCTAATCTTGAGCCTTGTTTATAGATTGCATAAAGTTTTCTAAAAAACATTTTAACCAATTACGAAACTTTTTCATTTAAGACTCGGAATTTTCATCCCTTAGGCGATAATTTCCGTGTTTTGAGTAAAAAAATGTAACCAATCTACTTACGGAGGTAAGTATGAATCTGACAACCTGCAGTAGTCAAGCTTGGTTGACTACGAATTGAAGGAAACCACCGGCTTAGAGAGTGAGACTAATGTCCCTAAAGTGGAATAACTAAGGCTGTTGTGGAAACCAAATACATTTTATTACATACGTTTTATTGGTTAATTATTATAATTCCTAATTATCTTCGTGATTATTTTTAACATTGTTATTTTTTCTTTATTTTTGACATTACTCCTATTTTTGACATGTTAATTTGTCTGACCTTAGTACTGACATAATTTAAATATTGTAATGTTGATTTTATTTCATTATCTCTTTTTGTCTTTGGTCTTCACACTTAATTAATTTGTTAATGACTGTACGGTTGCATTTAATCCATAGGAATTTATAAAATTAATTATGTTGACTAAATTGTTGATTGTTGTAATTGCCTTTAATTATTTGTATGGACATATTTAAGGGTTGTAATCTAGTCCAACACCGACGAAAAATCGTATTGATTTTGTAATTGTTTGATTATATCCTGTTTTGATCATCGTAAAAAAATAGATAAATAAATTACCGTCTATTTACGTCTACCTAACTTTTGTATTTTTTTATATTATTTCAGGTAATAACACTTGCGATCCTGTGAACGGTAAATACTCCTGCCCCAGTGGTTACACGGGCGTCAATTGTGAATATCCCTGTCCTTTGGGAACATATGGAGTGAACTGTCAAGAGAAATGCGTCTGCAGAAATGGGGCCGATTGTCATCATGTTACTGGTACGTTAACTGAATATTGTTTCGGGAATGTAGCTTTTGTTTCATCACATACAATTTGACGGCGAATACCTAAAAATCCGATGAAATGCCTTAGTGACTGTAACAATGAAAAAACAATATTAAATAAATAGGTCTGTTATAGCTCGTACTTACCAATATTTCAACAGACTCTTTTTCATAATTTTTCCATTAATAACCTTCTTCTACATATGTCATTGCTATTTCGCGATTGACACAAAGTGTGAGTTTATATGAGTTTAGAAGCTACTATGTCGTAGAAAGACACAAAGATGCCCGGGGCTTAAAATGTCGTGAATATTTCTTAGGAAATATAATCCAATTTAGTTACGTAATTTTAAGAAATGTCTATTGAAGTTACTTAGCTAGATTTTAACATGCAATTGTTAATAATTCTTACTCAAATGATGCGTCATCTCAAGAAGCGGTACAGATATTATATTCTTCTTACTTATTATATATAGATATTATATTATACTTCCCCACCACGATGACGCGTGCACTTGAGGGATTTATCAATACGTGTCTTATTATATATATGAGTCGCTTCATTCGAAGATAGTATATATTAAACAGGTAGACCTTTTAATGTACTAGCTTACTTCGCACAGTTTTAGAGTATGTCATTTGACTTATTCAAAAAACTTCCGTCTGTTTACTTGATCAACCCCGGTCCCGGCAAGTCTTCATTTTTTAGAGATCAAAACAAAACTTTTGTATGGTTTCCGGGAGGGACGGGTCCTTTATTAACTTCGAATGAAGCGACTAATATAATAGCGATAGAACTTCACTTGCAAGTTCGTTTAATCATCTATTATATTTCGTCGCTTCATTCTTCAGATAGTATATATTAAACAGGGAGATTTTTAGAGATTAAATTTTGTTTTCTTTTGTCTTTACATAACTAAAGAATCCAGTAACCTTTAGGCATTTATTACACTTGGTGATTGCCAAATTAATTAAATTAATAAACAGAATAATTAAATTTTAATTATACTCTTTATCGGAGGGAATTAAGTGGTTTGTACTTTTATTGAGTACGGAGGCAAAGTCGTTTAGTGGGTTTAATATAGGTTTATGGTAAAATTTTGTAAAGGCGTGAGAGTTTTTGGTCCACCCAGCCGTTTCTCGGATAACCTACACTGAGCACGTGCCGTGTGCTGAGTGCGCTGAACACACTCATGCCAACGCCGCTCGTAGCTAGCGTCTGCTTTATCCACCGACTACGCGTCTGACTCGACGCGGCTCTGTGGGCCTTTCATGCTACAAACAAGAACTCCGAGCTTTAATATTTTTCGTCACCAAAAATATAATCTTGAGTCGATACAGGACATATCATTATGTTATTTTTAAAGATTTGCAAGGATAACATAGGTTGTTTACGATTTGGGGCTGTGGTTTTAATGATGTTTATTATGCTTATGTGTACGGTTGCAAAAACTATATTTTCTAATTTAATGTCGGTGCATACGGCTAACGTTGTAACGGTAATTTTTTGGTAATTTTTTCTAAAGTTAAAGTAATATAATAATATAATATAGAAAACTGATTAAGAACTAAATTTAGATCCCAAGAAAATGTGTACTTCGATTTAGTTGGTTTTATTTAATAGGCTTCTTGTAAAATTTGCCTCATGATAGCCCATATCTTCGCCAAACAAAAGAGACAAGGCTGAATAGTTTGAATTTAATGAACCGAATGAACATGAATGAACCTTATTGAATTGCTCATTTAAAAAACAAAGAACTAATAAAACAGGTTTTTGAACATATCAGTGTTACGTAACGTACAAAACTCCCACCATGACCTCAACGTCACGTATTGACAAATAATCATGGATGCCAGAGAAGCGAGCATCAACGTCAGGGTCTCTGGCGGACAGCCGCGCCGCGCGAACGCTGCCCGGAGCGTCTCGCGGCACCCAGGAAAAGGCTGGAGTGCTATGCTTTGGTGCTGTTATGGGAGTTAATTAAATCTTTTGTTTCAATTCAAATCAATTATTTTTCTTACACATTTTAAGACAAGGAAAAATGGAGGACATGATTAAAAAAACGTAGAGGCCCAATTAGTCGTAAACGCATCGACTGCGTCTGCATCCGGTTCAGGATACTTAGTGACAAATGCGTCACATTAAAGCAAAAATCCATAAATTACGTTCCTCGCCAAATGCCATAGCCAAATGTGTCTAGATAGAGTATTTAAATGTGGAAATTGAATACTACCCATCCTATTGACGTAACTAATAGCGGTGGTATTATCAGTTCGTAATAATATTCTTTCTTCCCCGGCTGAACTTTTGAAGCCTAAGGAAACGGCTAGTTAATATAGGTAATTGATATGGTATTCTCTTTCACAATAAAATTTATTGTTCTGGAATACTACGCCCCAGCCTGTTCTGAATGCATCTGTATATATCTTATAAATTTATGAAGTAATTGAACAGGAATGGTATATTTACTTATACTTTTCTACCAGATTAAATCTTCTAACAGTAATTTAGGGAGTTAAATTTTTGCCTCATATTTGTACTTACTTTGTAGCTTGACAGGCGGGCGACCAGTGTACCTATATGTTTGGCAAAATCTCGTATCGAGCATATTTGAAGTTTCATAAATTTATTTATTATTATAACGCTTATCGCCAGGTACTGTTCGATGTTAAACGTAATGTTTTAAAATGTTACCGACTTTGTCGGTACTAGTCGATTTTTGTCCGAATTCACAACAAGTGACTCATAACTTGGCGCATAATTTTTGTACATACCCCCGGAGCAATGCATAATCCATACGGCATGGCCGTAAACTGATCTTTCTTGCCTATGTTAGCTAAGAAACCATTATAGGGCTGTATTATGGGCATAATTTAGAAGCTGTTTTATAAGATTCCATTTTAAAGTGTACTTTACTACAAAATTGTATAATTTTATATATTAATTTTTTTTTCAGTACGAACCGTTTTTCGCCGCTGAGTTTCGGCGCCAAAAATATTTATTTATTTTATTTGTTTGATATAAACGGGTCACTTGAGCTATAACGAGGTTTTATAGCCTCTAAGTGTAACAATTTATTAATTGCTATTATCATATTTCGTTTTTCACTATGCGACAAAATATGTTTGGGAGTAAATACTGGTGTAATTTTATCATGGAATGGAATTAAAATTATCATCATTATTATTTATCAATTTTAAAATCGTTTCATTATTTGTTATTGAAGGCCAATAATCGTAAAAGTAATGGATTCGACCTGCGTGTACCTGAATTATGGTTGATTCGGTGCACAAGTCCCGAACTGGTTGAATTTTGCGTTGAACGCCGAATTCAAATGTGGACGCTGAAGTGGAGCCACTGGCACTTTCCATTGACGTCGCCCCCCCCCCCCCTGTTTGACGGGTAACGAGGAGTTCCCATCCAGTTTAATGACTGGGTTGACCGGTTGCCTGTCAATGTTTGGGGAGTACTTATTTATTTTTTTATTTGGAAAAAACAACAGATAACAATCGATTATAAACCAGACAGTCAAGATTACAATCATGCAGAGCCAAATTGCTGTCCTAAAAGTGTTTACACGACAACTTCGGTAATAAAAAGTTAGTTAAAGTATATTATAGGTTAGTATTGAAGCTAAACATAAAAGAAACAAGGCTTAACGTAAAATTTTGGTTTCTCTATAGTTTACATACAGTTTGGAAATATCATTTATAAAAAACAGTAACGGACCGAGATGGGAACTTTTTTTTTTTTTTTATTCTTTATTAATTTAGAGAGTTTTAGCCCTTTGGACTATGTCACTCCCATGAAGTACAATTCAGTAAGATTTATAACAACTTAAAAGTAATTACTTATTGAACTTAATATTTTTTAAACACGAGATTTAATCTTATTTTCTATTTATACCTAGTATCACGACTCTATACAACATTCTTGCTTTTTTTGATAGCGGTTCAGAAAGTATACTATTACACTCACCTATATTAAAAGACTTAGAATTTAAAGCTGCGCTTCTTTCCTGTTCGTTCCGTACACATTCCATCATTATATGTTGCGCGTCTTCTACAACTCCACACAAGCTGCAATTGGGAGATTCAACTTTTTGCATCATAAAGGCAAATTTATTTAATGGGATGTGTCCAGAACGAAGTCTCAAGCTTACTACTAACTCGTTTCTACTCATGTCGGCATGGTCTATCCAGGGTTCGTGGCGAATATGGGGCTGTAGAGTTTTAAACCATACACCCTTGATTCGAGACTTTTCGTTAAAATACTCCGCCCACACCTGTTTACATTTCGATTTAACCTCTGCTAGCATTTCTGTATGATATGGTGTACAGGTGTAGTCTATACCATATGTGATAGCTTCTTTAGCGAAAGTGTCCGCCTTTTCATTGCCCTCTATACCGACATGAGAAGGAATCCATTGTAGTTTAATATTTTTGTCAGATGTCTGCAATTTGTGAATCAAGTCTAGTATTGAGTAGGCTATCGGTGTTCCTCGGATGCCCGAGGTACAACGAGCCAAGTGTTGTAATGCGCTGCGAGAGTCAGTGAATATAACTATGTTGTCACTTTCGATGGTTTGAGCATAAGACAGTGCTTCTTCTATTGCGATAAGCTCGCCGCGCATAATTGTAATGTTGGTTTTGATATTAAATTTGATAGCACTGTCATTCTGTGCATCATAAAAGGCTACACCGACATTACTTGCTTCCTTACTAGCACCTGTAAAAATTTTATAATAATTATAATAGTCTTGGTTCACAAAATGCATACAAATGTTGTATAAAGTCGTATTATTGTATGTTCTTTTACTTTTCGATATGTCATTAATATTGGTGTTTATGGAACCGTCAACGTTTAAGTTACTTACCCAAGTATTTTAAGGAAAACATATCTAAAATAGCACTTTTATATGTCGGAAAAGAGTAGTAGTTTTCGTATGTTATTACTAATAAAGGTCTCTTTTTCTTTTTCCAATACAAACAGGATGGGTTAGACATAGCACTTAATTTTTGAATACATCTTAACGTAGTATTCTCCTTTAATGAATTACATTTTAGCCAAAATTTTCCGCCTAAATACAACCGCCTGACTCTTAGTGGGCAAATCTGTAAGTCATTTTCCATCACGTGAACTGGAGTACTTTTAATGTAGCCTCCGATGCATCTTAAATATATATTTTGTACCTTATCCAGTTTAGCTAAATGAGAATCTGCACTATTACTATATAAGAAGCTACCGTAGTCGATTCTACTCCTCACTATTGCTATGTACAATCGTCTTAAATTTTTAGGATGTACGCCCCAGCCCGGACCTTGTAAAATTTTAAACACATTACAATATTTTAGAGTTTTTTCTTTTATTTCATTGATATGTTTGGACCATCTTAAAGCTCTATTTAACCAAATTCCCAAATATTTAATGGTCTCCACTACTTTAAATTCAATATTATTAACAGATAAGAAAACAGATTCTTTTTTATGGCCTGACTTAAAAATACATACTTTACTTTTATTTGATGATATTTCTAGACCCATACTTTGAATTAAATTATTAAAACAATTCAGTGCAGTTTGCATTTCTGTAGCACCCTGGTTCACATCGATACATGGTAAGTAGAGCACAAAATCATCCGCGTATTGGGACAAATAAACGTTTTTTATGGAGTTAGCTATATGCGCGGTTGCGATGTTGAACAATAACGGCGATAATGGATCCCCTTGAGCTAATCCTCGTCCGGTATACCTATGAATAATGCTGTCGTTGATAGTCATTTCTAATCGTCGTTCGTGTAAGAAATTCCAAAGATAGTTACAAACCTTTCGTCCTAACTTTAATTTTGTATCCATGATTTTTAACAGGCAAATAACTTCAACATTATTATACGCGCTGTCTATGTCAACAAAGCAGCCGATAGTAGACTGCCCCGCGGAAAATCCTAATTGTATTCTACTAACCAAGTTAGCTAGGCTGTCAAGACACGACCGTGATTTTCTAAATCCTACCATACTTTCATCAAAAACGTTGTTTCTTTCTACGTGCCATTCTATCCTACTTTTCAATATGTTATGGAACAATTTACATAAACAAGACATCATAGCTATTGGTCGGATGGAGGCTGGGGTATTAGTATCTCTACCAGGTTTCGGAACAGGAATGATTATCATAGTTCTCCACTGTTTAGGTACAAAACCATAACTCAAAAAACGATTAAATAATTTTAGTAGTACTATTTTGCCATTCTGCGGTAGGTTGTTGATCATAGAGTATGATATTCCATCTCTACCTGGGGTTGTGTCTTTACGTTTCATTACATTAGTTAACTCCTGCAATGAAATTTTCGAATCCATTGCAGAGTTACGTGAATCAAACTGTGGTGTTCCTGGAAGTGAAGAATCTGGTGTCAAGCTTTGAAGCAATATTTCAGCTTTTTCCTTACTAACATATGAATACCTAGGCCGATTACTTCCGACAGACTTTATCCACTTCATTTTATTCCATAACTCATTTGTACTTGAGACTTGTGACAAGGAAGAACAAAATGTAACCCAAGAATCTTTTTTTGCTTGTAACATAAGATTTTGAGATGTTTTTATTTTTGTTTTTAAGGTATCTAAATTAGTAGGAGTGGGGTTGCGGCGAAAGTTAGCTAGAGCTCGTCTCCTTTCTGCGACCGCTTTTGATAGAGTAGGGGTCCAATATGATTTTGGTGTAAATTGCTGGATAGGATATTTATTGATTTTTGTGTAAGGAATGTTTATATCGGCAGATGTATTGATAAGATCTACAAATTTGTCATAGCTTTCTTGTAAATTATCTGAAATCTTAAAGTTATTTAGAAGTTGTAAAATACAACAGGTATATGCCTTCCAGTCAGCGTTTTGAAATTTACGTCGTGATACGAATTTATTATAGGAATTGGGGAGTTTTAGTGACATTTTAATACATAAGTGATCGCTACCTAGCGTTTCGTTTAATGTACGCCATGTAAAGTTTATCGCAATATCGGCTGTAGCCAAAGACACGTCAGGAGCGGATCTTTGAAGCACGTTATTGACTAGTTTAACACGAGTTGGAGTGCCGTCATTAAGTAATACTAAATTATTATCAAGTATAGCTTCAAAGATATTCTCACCCCTTTTATCAGTTTTGTTCCACCAATTTGTGTGATGTCCGTTCAAGTCACCAAGCAATAAGGACTTTTGATTACCTAAACCTAATAAATTGTTCCACTCAATTTGACTTATACGGATCGAAGGGGGACAATATACTCCAATAATGTTTTCTAAATGTGAGCAATCGAAGATTTTAATATGTAGGGCTTCAATGTGGGTGTTTGTATGTGTCAGTGGTTGTACTTGTGATTTTATAGACGTATGTATTAGTATAGCGACTCCTCCATACCCGTCATTTCTGTCTTGGCGATAAACGTTATAATTATTTACTTTCAATAACATTTCAGCCTTCAGCCATGTCTCACTGAGTACCGCGATATGAATTTTTTCTTGGTTCAGTAAGTTTTCAAAAGATATAAATTTAGGAGTTAAACTTTGACAGTTCCATTGCATTATATTAATCGATCTAAAACATTTTTTATTAGCCATTAAATGAGTACTTGAGTAATCCGTCTACCAGTGTCTTAAAAATAGGCCAGTTCGATATATTTTCAACCATTACTAATATTAACCACTCTACACAAGATGATATCATTTTTTTAATCCTGTCACTAAAGTCTATATTTTTTAAAAACATAATATCTTTAAGTTTCGAAAGTAATTCACCAAAACTCACTGTCTTATATTCAGGTGATTTAGGTAATTGCTGCCTCGCCGATCCTTCATCCGTAAATGGCTCGGAGTTGACGTCAAAGGTGAAATCCGGAGATTGTGATTTCTTTCGTTTTGATTGTTGAGGTTTTTGATTTATTTGATTACGTTGCTCGTGTGGTGGGTCATTTTCTGATCTATGCACTGTAGCTTGTGCTCGAACTACGTTGGCGTAAGATTGAGAACCAAAAACTTTGATCGGAGTTGTAAATAAATTAACGCTACTTAACGGCGTTATGGGTACGTTAGGAGAGGTAGCTGTTTCCGGGGGTACGTACATAGTTAAGGCTCTTCTGTATGTACAATTGAACTCCGCCATAATTTCTCGAAGCCTCCTTTCTTTCTTAAAGACTGGACAAGTTTTTTAAGAGTGCCATGTGTCTACCGTAACAGTTTACACATTTATATTCTGTAGTTTCGCAGTTTTCGTGGTTTCCACCGCACTTAGGACAAACTAATTTAGTTGTAGGGCATCTTTTTGCTGTGTGGCCGAGTTTCCAGCACCTTGAACACTGAGACACGGGGTGTATGTATGACTCTACTGCTATTTGCATGCCATCAACTAGAACCCATGGAGGGATGGTCGTGCCTTTGAAACAAAGCCGAACCGTTTCTGAGGGTATCCAGCCATCATTGCCCCTGTCACGCTTCTGTAGTCGACGTGCTGATACCAACTTCGCAGGGTTTGCGCAAGACAACGATTGTATGATTTGCTCGTCGCTTAAATCTAGGTCCACATTTCTTATTAACCCATATGATTGGCTCACTTCCAAGGATTTTTGAATTCTGTATCCATTTTTCAGGAAGAATGTGGACGATATTAACCTTTCGGCACTTGTTTCATCTTCAAATTCTATCCTCACTCTATATGGGTTAATATATTTTACTCTTTTAATTTTATCTATCATGTTTGTTTTAAACAGCTTTGCTAATGCAAATTGTTTAGGAACTTTATCGTTGTGTGACAAATAAATTTCAATTTTATCTTCTCCGCACTTAATTTTTTTCTCTTTCTTTTGTATAGTAGTCCAATCGTTTTCATCTTCTTCTCTGTCTCTTTTATTTCTTAGTGCGAGGTTTACTCCCAACTCCATTATTTCTTTCTCCTTCTCTGCAATCTTATCTTCCATTCTACAGTCGTTCAAACTTTCTGACTCCTCAATAATAGCCTTCACTTCATCGTCACTCTCTACGAATTCACTATCCGACATATCGTAGGTAATTTGCAAACTCGCACGCCGGCTATTCAGCCAGCGCCGAGCGCGACGTACGCTTGACGCGACAATTCAGGTTGCGCGTAGGATAATTTGAAAACCGGTTCTAGCAAATATCGTAAACGCGACTGGCTCGAACGAGTGCCGCCACGAGACTGGAGATGGGAACTTTGCGGAACACCAAATTTTATTATAATTAGGTGTATGAAACATAACCTTCTAACCAACTTGTAACCAACTGACTTCTTTTCTCAAGATATGATTGTAGCCACCTTGGCAAGTTACCGTGAATACCAAATGTTGCAAGTTTATTGATTAACAATGGTTGACCTTGTCGAACGCTTTCTGAAAATCTGTATACACTGCGTCTACCTGACCCCTATCATCAATTGCATTGCACAATAATGTTTCAAAATTGAGTAAATTTGTTACAGTTGATCTTTTCTTCATAAAACCATGTTGCTCGTCTGCCAGGTATGACTCGAGGTGAAAATACAGATGATCATATACAATTGACTCGAATAATTTAGCAACAGCAGAGAGAACGCTAAATGGGTCTAAAATTTTCACGGTGTCTCTGATCACCTGATTTGAAAATAGGAACAACATGAGCGATTTTCCAGTGATTGGGGAATACACCTAGTTCTAGAGATCTATTAAATATAAGGCACAGAGCAAAAGCTAGTTCATAAGCGCACTCTTTCAAGATTTTGGCTAGAATACCATCAGGTCCAGGTCCCTTATTCGGATCAAGTGCTCTTAGTTTTGCTTCGATTTCTTTTTCAGTGAGAACTATTTTAGAAAGCAAGTTGCTGTGAACCCGAGAACTTGAACTTTGATTGCATGAGCTGTTGTCATTATCTTCGTAGACGGATCCGAAATATTTTGAGAATAACTGACAAATATCCTTACCACCCTTAGCTACTTCATCACCAAAAGTCACACACTCAAGTATACCAGACAGGTTTTGTTTCCTGTTGTGAATGTATGACCAGAATGCTTTTGTGTCCCTTGTCAATGCCCCTTCGATCGAGGTAAGATATGCACTTTTACAATTTTTCAATAACTTTTTACTTCTAGCCCTAAGCAAGGAAAACGTATCTTAGTTTCGGGCGTTTTTGTATTTTTTGTAAAGAGCGTGGTATTTATTTTTTTCTTTTAAGCATCTAATTAATGCTGGGCTAAACCACTTAGGATAAGTATTGCTTTTATTTTTTACCAATTGTGTCATAGAAATTTGTAACAGCTGAATTTATGTCAGGATCGGAGAAGAGATCAACCCAGTCAATTGATTGAAGTCGTTGTTTGGCCAAGTCAAAACGACATTTGTAAAAGTTTCGACGTTGAGTAAAGTTTTGCTTTAAATGTTTATAATTTGAATGCCACTGTGTTCCTACAAGAAGTACTAGGTGATGACTATCCCTTTTGAGGGTGGTTGACTCTTATATGACCACTAATCGCAAATTAGAACTGAAAACTAAATCAAGGATCCGGTTATACCTGTTGGGAATTGAGTTAAACTGTGTGTTCATATAGTGCTACATTATCAAGTAGAAGTGTGCTTTTATAGTCCAAGGTATTACATTGGGGTGACATGGAACCGTCATTTGATAGCTCCCAAACAATATTAGGAACGTTAAAGTCTCCTAATATAACGAACTGTTCGTTGTGCCCTTAGTATGTACTTAGATAGCTTAATACGATATAAGATAAGAATACACTTTATTATCTCCATTTTCAAGAATTAAGTTCATCCCCCTATTTATAGCGGTTATTCTATAACTGGGGCCCCTTAAGCGCCGAGGTTAGAAAGAATCTCTGGATCCATGTCGGAAATAATTCTCCCGACTGGCCCAGATTAGGGAGCGTCTACATAGAAGACTCAGGTAACCGAATTGGCTAGCTAGAGATTCGTCCACTGGGTTCATCATTAGATTTAAATAATATTAATGACGACTTCCAGATTTGAAAAAAAATAGAAATAATAGAATATTACGTAATACAGATATTACTACACGCATTTTCTGTATTCGTATTAAAATATTTAAACATTGTTGAAAAAAAATAGTCAAAAATAACAATACGAGTACTATACAGCATTAATCGGAATAGGAAACATCAGGTAGAAGACTACCAGAAATTTTTGCAGATAGCGTGATATATCTATCATAGATTACACGTATTTTCTGCATCTTTTCGACAAAGCGAAATTTTAGTTTATAAATAAAAAACATCAGGTAGAAGAATACCAGGAATTTAGGCGGATAACATGATATATCTATTATAGCTAATAGGTGTTTTCTGCATCTTTTCGATAAATTTTAGTTTATAAAAAAAACATCAGGTAGGGGACTACCAGGAATGCATGCGGACAACGTGATATATCTATTATAGATAACACGCGTTTTCTGCATCTTTTCAACAAAGCGAAATTATAGTTTATAGATACCCGCAATCACTTATGAAAAAACATAAAAAAGGCTTACCTCATCGGAAGAAATAACGAGGCGCTTTCGTTTATTCTGTATTTTTTGTTCTAATTTTCAAACTTTTAGTACACTTTGAGTACAACTTTTACAACATATTTAATATTAAATTATTAAGTTACTGGTTGGTATAAGACGTGTGCTTGTTACCACGCACGAAAAAAAGAAAGAAGACTTGCCGGGACCAGAGTTGATCAAGTAAACAGACGGAAGCTTTTTTAAACAAGTCAATTGACATACTCTACTGTGCTACTAAACTGTGCGAAGTTTCTTAGTACCTTAACAGGACTACCTGTTTAATATATACTATGTGAAGAATGAAGCGACGAAATATAATATCTTATTGCTAATAGAAAAATTTTTATTTCACAGGAGTCTGCCAATGCCTACCCGGCTGGCAAGGCGAGAAGTGCGCAGAAAAGTGTGGGTCCGGTTGGTGGGGCGCGGGATGTTCGCAGCCGTGCCGCTGTGCCGCCGGCGCCGCCTGCCGTCCTAATGACGGGTACTGCAGATGTCCGCCGGGGTATACGGGCAGCTATTGTACTCAGTGTAAGTCTTTATTTAGAATACAATTGGAAGGCCTTTTTATGACAAAATTTGAACAGGTGGAAATATCTAAAGAGCAGTATTATCTATTGGGTTATTATCTTGTGCGTTACAAAACAAGCTAAAAATATATTATAATAATAATTAACCCCAAGCCTGTAAGTAACTCTCTGACACACACTCACCTGACACTTAATTGAGGAGTAAAGTAAAAATTATATTATTAAAGTGTGTTTCCACATAGGATCGTAATAACCATATTGGATATCCCCACGCGGTCGCGGTCGCGTAGTTTTTTTGTAAAAACATGTTGTGTATCTATAATAAAATACCAAATAATATTATGAATATGACATTTGGAGAATTTAAAATAGATTTATTTAATTATTTATTATATAAGAGAATTAATATTTATCATAGACTCAAATCCTTAGCTTTAATAGTCATTGTTATACGTTTTTCGTTGTTGATGTTGACATTTTCAATTTATAACTTGATAGTTTGAATAAGGTCTGATCATATCACGTCGCAAAAATTTGCACGTGGTTAAATATGATGTACTTAATTAAATACATAAAATAAATAATAACCTATTGTATCGACCATATTTTTCAAATAAATTGATTTGATTTTCTGTGGCCATCAATTATAGTCTTTCTTTCTCTCTTTTCTAGTTTGTCCTGAGGGCTACTTCGGGGACCACTGCATGGAAGCTTGTAATTGTTCAACGACAGGCAACTGGGTGTGCGACCCGGTGAAGGGTTGCGTCTGCCATCGAGGATTCATTGGCCCGGACTGCTCTTTACATGCCAATGAACCGCTGAGTATTGAACCTAAAAGTATGTTCCTTGAGAAAATATTGTCATTAAGCGAGTAAATAAATATTAGGATAAGTCTAAGAACGTATCGCATCACGTGGTTAATAGAGCTGGAGCGAGAGTGAGATGTTTCTTGATAGCATACAGTTTTAAAAATTGTTGGCATACACACATGACAAAGTATGTATGCGAAATCCGACAACATTCCAAAGGTCATTCTTGTTATAATCTCAGTATCGCTGACTTCTACGCGATCTATACAACCTATCAGTATTGTACTTAATACGAAATAATAATTATAAAAACAAAATGTAATAAATTGTATTTCAGACTATTGCCGATTAGATCTCTAAAAAAAAACTCACATAATTATTATTTTTTCAGTAGCAACAAACACCGGTCTCACCGTTGTAATGTGTATTCTAGTACTACTCTGCTTAGCTGTTGCTATCCTAGTATTCCTGTACTACAGGAAACGAGTCAAAAACCTAAAGAGAGAGATCGCACACGTTCATTACACTGCTGATCCTAATTCGCAACCAGGTAAACATGTTGTGCAAAGTGTTATCTTATTAGATAGCTATAACTAAGTTAATAAACTTCATAAACATAGTAAAAGAACAATGACGTACTTCAGCAATGGATGTGTACTTTAACAAACTCAATTATGAATTATGAAACTTTTCACAATGAAACTGAGAAAGAGACAGAATAATGGAATACAGTGACACGCGAGCAAGACACAATGAATTATCGTTTCATTTCGTTTATATAGGTCTCTCATTTTGAAAGTGCACGCCCCTCCATTAATTGTGATCCCTTAAGGATGTATGTAAGGATAAATCCGCAGTTCATCTATTTCTTTTTTAAGGTTACTTTTCATGTCAAAATGTCAAAGCCGAATCATTTCTGTTTGCATTTTATAATTTCTAATGAAAAAATCATGTCATTTTGTTAAATAATTTACGATTTTTAATAATTTTACTACGCAACTTGATATTTGTAGCCGAGTACAAGTTCACAGAACGCTACTGAAACGGCCAAAGTTAACCACGAATATCTCCATAACGACATCGGGAACACTGGTTTTTTTTTCGTAAAAAAATAAAAAAAAATTTGAAGATTATTTTCTGAAGATTATTTTTTTGGCCGTGCATTGACTACGATACATATACTTTTTTTATCATTTCTTTTCGATTTCGTCAACTTCCGGTACGAATAACACGGAGTTAATTGATGCCTTGATGGCTAAGTGGCTTTTTCTTTTTTTCAATCGATGCAGCGTGATCAACTCTGTCATATATTCCAAATTTATGAAACGTTAGACAAGTAGATATATTTTACATACATCCTTAAATGTGTGAAAAGAAAATTTGTTGTAAACTCAACTCGTCTCGGCACCCATCGGCCCACACTAGTCCTCGGTAAGGGCATTGTGCAGCCGAGAGTGCGCGCTTTGTATGGAACGATACGTCCGCTCTGCGCTGGTCCTTGTCATTTATGCACTAGTTGACCATCAAATCCGGTTATTCAAATATCGGCAGCTAGCCGAACCAATTATATTGACGTGTCCTCGTGTGTGCATCTATTTTTGCGTGTAGGAATTTAAGGTACTTGGAGGGGCGTGCACTTTTATATTGATGGATCTCTTCTTGTGTCGTATAGCCTCAGGAATTTTCGCGTAGTGAAATTAGGATTTTGATTAAGTTAAAGCACGCATCGACGGGGCATAATTTGTAAGACTGTCCATAAGGAGCTTTTCACCGCTATTTTACTTTATTCAAAGCGCTATATATTTTTTACTTCTGATTATCATCAAGCTGTATTAATATATTAACCTTCTTCTTCTCTTCTTTCTTTAAAAAAGATGAGACATTTCTTTATACGTCTGAATCTCTTTTTTGGACCAAATTTAATGGTTGTTACATTTCATATAATTTCTTGTTAAGGTTACATAGATTTGTAAACTTTTTGCACTTATGTATCTTACTACACCACAATGAATGAAAAAAAAAAACAAATAAATCAAAGCACGTGTAAATCTTTATCGGTTGAAGTAATTTCCGCATTACGTCACTCACATGGCAATCAATGGCTATATAAGATTTTGAAGGCTGCCTTATCAGAATAATTTAATTTTCTGCTGGTCACACTAAACCAATTTATTTTTAAAATATAAAATTGATTATTTCTTACCTTAATTTGCTTTTCACAGAACAACAACACTTCGATAACCCGGTATATTCGTTCCAAACTTCACAAAGGAGTGACGATTCAACAACTTTACTCAATAATGCAACTCATATACTGAACAATCTGGGTACAGCCAGCAAATTAAATAACGCCACTTTGGAGAAGTTGAGAATGAGAGCTACCAGTTCTAGTGATAGTAAGTTACATAAATAATCCTAATTATGTAATAAATGTTATTATACTTAAATATAATATTTTTTAAATAGACAGTTACTAAAAAAAGAGTGGTAGTTAATATTTTGATCATGACAATTATTTACGAACCACACGAAACCCAATGGTAGTTTTCCGTAAATATGGCGTAGAAGTAGTTTTTTAACTTGTTCTACGTTCGTCTTTGTTCAATCGAGTACTGCTTTTATATAATGTTATAACTTGTTTGATGAATTTTCCTGAAACACAAATATCTTTAAAGATAGTTATGTGAATGTTACATAAGAGCTGCATGTTTATTACGAGCCCCAATTCAAAAGAGTTCGTCTAATGCCAAATATTACAAGTGTCTAATCGAAGTAAAATTTACATAAATAAATGTAACTTTATTAGTTCAATAAATACACAGTTATTTTGAACACTTAATGATGTTTATTTTCAATTTAAAAATGTAACAAAATATTTGCCTATTTAAATAAAATATAATAAATTCTTGGGGAACCATCCACGCAATAAACTTCGTCCATCGCATTCAACGGCGCAAAATAGTTCGTCTACCACGCAGTGGCGTCACCTGTATCATCGATCACGGCCATTATACTCCGTGGCATCGTTGCTACCAATTCTTCACATTGTTGTGTAGTTATTGAGTCCCAGACAGATTTTATTCATGGATCAATTTAAAATTCCCTTTAGATTGATCCACCGTAGGGTCTCAATCGGTGAAAAATATGGAGTACTTGACGGCCACTCCATTGTAGGGATCTGATTCCGGTTAAACCAAGCCTTGGTTGTCGAACTCTTTTGCATCGATTAAGAACTAGACGAACTATATACATATTTTAGTAAAATAAGTTTTTCTTTAAAACTGCCTGATTATCAACAATAAGATGAAGAATTGTACCCTATGCAATTTTTTTCATAGGCCTGTTTTATGAAAATGTATTAAAATTGAAAACAGGCAACCTTTGCAATATATGACTGGACGAACTCTTCTGCATTGGGGCTCGTATAATTGTTATTGTTCATTTATTATTATGAATAGTAAAAATACTTATCAACTTAAATACGTTAGACAACACTTTATTTGTTTTTTTCAGCATATGACCCGTTGTCATCTCTAAAGAATAAAGATGCTGACGCAACTAATCCTAACTTATACCATTGTATAGATGATGACAATAAACCTGACCATGTATATGATGAGATCAAACATAAGGAGGGATATGGTAAGTATTCCTATTTAGCTTTTATTTTTGTTGAATGGACAAGTATTATGCAAAAAATAAGGCCAAGAATGCCCTGAATTTATTATTTCATTACAAATCACCATAGATAAATAAATAGATAAAATCAACCGGTATCACATGTGCGGCCAGTACATCAAAACCCATTCCTATAATATCATTGCATAATTTTAACATGAAATTGTAATGTTATAGACTTTCTTTACCAACATAATGCCTTACAAAATATATTTAAAAAAGTATAATATTCAAATCTAAATATTACAGAAATGGAATATGACCATCTGAACTACACTCCACCGGCTAACAAATGGAAGCCACATTACCACAGGATGACCAACGGGACTGCTGTACCAAATGGAAGTGTTTCTCCCGTATCGACCCCAAGGCAAGAATCTCCCATTCCACCTATACCACCACTTCCAAAGTTAACTATTGCACCAATCCCACCAAGACGAGAAGACTTACCAAACGAATCTAACGTACCTTTACCACAAAACGATGACCTAAATGATTCTTCACCCTCTGAAAACGATAATTGTCTGCCAGGAGATCTTAATCCTTAAGTGTAAAGTGAAACTTGTAGTGTAATTCAGGGTCGCCTGTTATATGTGAAAACAGTGAAAACATGACATGGTGATAGTTGGTGACCCAAAGTGCTTCCTACGATGTGTGCTCATTCATTGTAAGATATATTTTTTATATAAAACTAAAATGATATTTTGATAGTGACTTTATTGTAGGTATACTGTTTTGGAGTGTTTGCGTAGAGTACCGATCTCTTTCAGCGTTTGATTATTAATTTTGTAATTAAATGAAATCGATAATATATTTTTTAATTATAAGTATAAGTCCATAGCCTTTTGCCATATCATTCACATTTGCAGCTTTGTTTTGATTAATCATGATAGGAAATATGAGTATAGATGGGAAATGATGAGAGCAAAAATTAGTTATTTCATATCATTACAAATTCAAAAATAAAGTTTTTATATTGTACTAGTGTTATTAACTTTATTCTTATTGTAAAATGTCAAAAACTTAAAGCTCCTAAGCATTTTTGAGTTAGTACTAAGTACTATATTAGTTATCACGTTTAGACAATGACAGTATACATATTTTTAAGTACCTAGCCATTTATTATAAAATGATAATCAAAAATAACGTATTCTTATGAATCTTATGAAATCTTATTAATTTATTTTATTTATATCCTAGTTTTTGTCATTGATGTTAAATGTTGTCAAATGATGTTACATTTTATGATGATTTTTTCTTTATTTACCTGTAATTTTGTAAATTAACAAAGACCCAATAAATACGGGAAAAAAATCGAGTTCGAGTATATTAATGATTTGTTTATAGAATGTATTTATTTGATTATTTCGTTTATTTTGCTAGAGAACTCATTGTGGAACCCATAAAAAGTAACAACAAATCACATATTTTAAAAACAACATTGAAATTAACTTGATAGTCATTTTAGTATTATTAAGTTATTGGATTATGTTTTACTTTTCTCGCTTTTTTCATGTTTTATTTATTGAATTTGCAATATATTGTATAAACAAGGGTCCTCAAAAGTTTCTTTGGTACATAAAATGAAAAAGTCTTGTATTATAGGCTGGTACTGTTGTGAAATCTGGTTAAATATAGTTTAATTGTAAAATAATGTGTTAAATGTGATTTTAATCAATATTTTTTTAAAGAGCTTGTATACCCTAATTTATAACAGTCAAAAAAACTAAAACATTTATTTTATCATAAAAAGTGTTCTAAAGCATTTAAATAATTTAGTTCAGAGTTTTTGATTCAGATTTTAAATAATTAAGTAGTAACATTCGATTTGATAATTGATTGAAAATAATGTAGAACGTTAGCCTTTAACTTTTGAAGATATTAAAACAAGTTCTTTAGGAAAAGGATTTCCTTCATTTTAGTTTGAAACATTTAAATTTTTTGTGATGTTAGAACTGTAACTTTATCATTTCGTTTATGTCTGTCTCTATGATTTCTTATCCTTTTTATCCTCTTTTTTATATAATACTTGTAAATATGTTTAAAATCTGTTTTGATTATTTTATTACTCATGATATATCATTAGATTTAAGCATTGTATAAATATTATGCATTTTTATGTTTTATATTTATTATTTATATACTTAATGAAATATCACGAAATTCGTTGTATAAAAATATATAAAATTAATTATATTTTATAAGAATAGGCGAGTATAAACAACTCGTAATATGTATGAAACTTTGATTAACAATTGTTTTTAGTGTTATAAATATTATACTGACAAGCTGTCGATCAAAATTCGTTATCCCAATGCTCTACAACTTACTATTGGTTTTTTCATATTTGGCAACTGCTTACTATTTTTCGAACTAAACATGTTCACATAGAAAGTTATAAATAATATTATTTTCCTTTATGTTACAAGACAAAATTTAGGGACTCTTAGGTAAAACAAGTTCTTTAAGTCACTTAGTCATGCGGTAACATATAAAGAATCAAAGAATGAAATATTACAAGTAAGTTTAATTTCGTGAACAGATAAATGAGGTATAAAAAACCTTACTAGCTGTATAAAAAGCGATCGACAAATAAAATGCTGCTCGCTATTCGTACCTCAGTTATATGTTAGGGTTATATTTATACATTGGACATATATTTAGACATATCATAGATTTGCATAAGTGGTTACAAAGGAAAGTAATGTATAGTAAAAAGAGTAAATTATACTATAATATCAGTACTTTGTTACACTAAACGATTATTAGATTTGCTCAAAATTGTATAAAATGTATTATGTACATGTGACTTGTTGGCAATACAAAATTTATATCAACCTTTTATAAATGTACAAAAATAAAAGCAAACAAATGAATATAATGATATACAGATCGCTAGATATTAATGGCTTAGAATAATTTACTGTTAGTAAAAGTTTGTGATAAAATACCTTTTATTACTCAAAATAAATAAATGTCTTATAATTATAATTTGTTTTAATTGTCACTAAAAACTATAAAAACTATTTTGTGTGTTAAATAAATGTTATCTTTAGGATAAGCAAGTAGATAACAAAAGAAAAATGTTTGTATCCCTGCTCTTTTCGTTTTATTTTTGTAGGTTTTTATTAAAATATTATCATACACTAGCTTTTAGCCTCGGCTCGCGAAATATAAGACTTTTGGTCCAGGAACATTCGCGGTCCTACGCATTACAATTCACCTTAGTTTGTCCACACCATTGACTTACAAGCAGATGGACTTCGGGTCTGTGTCTGGGTAAAAATAAAATCAAAATACAAAAACGGTCCGAATCGTTTGGTGAATTTCAACAGGCCGTAACTTAAAGCTAAAATAAACAAATTGTACTGCCACTAGTTGTTTCTCATACAAAATGTTTTGTAGCTTACAAAATTTGCTTTTCCTGTACAACAATTATTTCTTGATCTTTATAAATACGTACACAAGTATGAACAAAATACTATTACTTTTATGACGATGTTTGCAGATTTAGGAAACTTATATCTGAAAGAGACTAATTACAATGTTTAAGATTTAGGGAGGTTCGTGTCCGACAGTAAGGGTACATTAACTACAGAGCAAAAATGAACGTACGACAAATTTATATCCGGCATCGAATATTCATATACATCCTCACCTAGCTTCGATGATCTTTCAATGTTTTCGGCCAACTACATCACAAATCGTATTGGTACTACGAGCGTCGGTAGCGCAGTGGTTAAGGCGCTGGCATTACGATCTTGAGGGCGTGGGTTCGATCCCGAGACCGCCAAATGTACCAATGAGTTTTTACAACTTAAGTAGGTTCGTAATGCTGTCTGCTCTAACGGCAAAGGAAAACATTCTGAGGAATTTTTTCGAATTTTTTATGTGCAAAAGTCTGCCGATCCGCAGTAGGCAAGCGTGGTGGACTATAAACTGCCCAGTACCACCCCTTAGTTGGGTGAGCCTGATGTCCCTGTAGTGGGATTGTTAAGGCTGACGTGTCTATACTATATTTTTGTGTAATTTTCTATAAGATACAACTATTATACAGGGTGACTGGTGACAAATTTTAGATATTGAAGGAGAGCACTCTGTAATCCATTCTGGTCATAGTTATGTAATAAAAGTAGGTACTTAATTTTTTACTACAATGCCCTAGAAATAAATAAAGTGCGGTTTCTATTTACTTTACCTACACTTTCCCGACGCCTGAGTCAACCGTGGCACGTGACCTGGCACGCGGATCGCGGCGCGCACAAAATAGTTAGCCCGCCACACCGTACGCCACCACCTGCTAGGTACCTATTCTATCTATCATCCCGCCGCGCCGCCGCCACCGCCCGCCCGTGACTAATTAGTGTGAGCGCAAGCGCCGACCAGCCAGTAGGTATTAGTTAAATAGAGAAAGAAAGGGCCGACAGACCCCGCAAACCATTTTGAAGCGAATGTGGTCGACCGTTCGTAAAGCAGACTATACCTGCCTACCTACCTATTCTGTGTTGATAGCGCAGTGCGTACGTCCGTGCTAAGTAGGTACCTACGCTAGTGTAACCATGCGTTGCGTAATTAACTCTTTAACTTTCGGTTGAGTTTACTCAGTAAATAATTAATATTTATTTTTTATTATATTTTTTTCTCTTCATGTATGATCTCAAGCTATCACGTCCTCGAATTTTGAAAGTGACCCACCAGTCATCTTGTATAAGGAATTAACGGGATTTTGATTTTTAATATCGAGTTTCTCATATTGTGGCACCGTTGCAAGCGCCATGAGCACGGATACGACGCGGTAAGAATCCCGTTACTTCCTTGAATAATAGTTTAAATAACTGCGCAAGTCTAAAAGAAGTAAGATATAAGTAAGTTTATCTAGGATTGACTCAATGCCTAGGTAGCTAAAATTTAAAGGTGACCTAGAGAAGTCTTCTTGTATTATTTAAATTGTTCGAAATATTTTGTTTCCTACCATGACTTACCCTCTGGTAAGGGTCAATTCTTAAGTCACTACTTATAGGTATATACATTAGGTTTACTTTGCCGAAAACCCAGACCAGTTTTGTTATTAAAAATGCAATACTCGCCTGGTTATTGTGCAGATTTTTACTCAAAGCAAATAAATTATTTCATATGTTTTAAATTAAGCATTGTAGATTTAACATTCAGTATTTGTACAGGTGGTTTATTTTGAATAATGTATCCGATGAGTTAACAAAAGAGAAGTTTTACTACAAACTACATACAACTATTGGATTTTGAGAAATCACTACGTTTCTTGAATAGTTACTGGCAAGAATAAGATAAATTTCATCTATATCCTAGTTTTGGTGGGACGATTAACTAGTGTTTAATCAGAAGGGTTTTTGTGTAATGACAATAAGGTGACAAAATGAAAGTGTTATTCGTGTGTCTTCTTTTTATTCATGTGAGTATTACGAAAAATCCTCCAAGTTTGATTCAAAAAGGGCTCTTGGGCTTAGGTAACATCTGAATAAAAATGAAAAGAAAAAAGAATATTCGACTTTTCTTACAAATCCTATGGGTCGGCTGAATGTTTATGGAAAAGTTGCTCAGAATCATTGTCTGGGCCCAAGTGCCCTTTTACCGAACGGTAACACCGTCACCTAGTATATAGATGATTACAATTTAAGTAATCTTCGAAAACAAATTTTAAGCGACGAAAGGTGAAGGTTGCTTATAGCAGGTGTTCTAGAACTCGGCGTCAAAATAGCATGATAGACGGTTATGTTTGACGTGCAAACCGTGTAAGGTAACCGGGGGCAATGGCAACACTTTTTGATTTACGGACAGCCCTAAATTGATATTTTTTTTAATATGTATTTGTTTTTATGAACCTCTATCAATACCGACAAGACATTTTATTTGCATCTTAAAGTGCAAAACATAGTGAAAATAAGCACAAAGCACGCAGTCTGTAGGGGAGGGAGTTTCGGGAGCGCGATTGCACTCCTTGGTGTAGTGAGGCACCAGGCACTGGGCACCTGGGCGGAGTAGCGCAGTTTGCCCCCGCACGCCCGTAAAATTGGCAGCGGTGGCACTGCCAAGGGTGACTGCGGCGATGGGGCGCCTCTATCGAGATTCCTGAGAGGCCGCGTATAATGCTAGCCCCTCTGAAAATCTCCCCGGATTTAGGGACGTTGGCGAGAACCACCAAGGCATGAGGGTGACGCCTTTCATACTCGAGTGCTGGGAAGCCATGGAACTTGATATTTTTAAGGATGTCCTCGTTCTCTAATTCGAACGGGACCCTCGGAAGTACAGCTCTTATGTGACGCTCTTCAGGGAGAGTGTAAGTGGTTTTAAGCATTTGCTTACCGATGACAAACTTGGTTAGAGCTCGGAAATCGTCAATAGACGAGACAATAATTCTAATAGATTCGCCCGATTTGGAAGAAGTTGGAAGGGTCAATCTTAAAACCAAAATGGACGAGACCATTTGCGAACTGCTTCAAAAAGTCTGAGAGACCTATTTGAGCCATCGCGGAGGGTTTGAGGAGGGACAACAAATATATAAATATATAATGTAGGAACCGAACCTACCAACAAAGTCTAACTTCCTAAACCTAAAACCCGCGGTAGGGTGGTTGGACCTTTGGTGCCCCTAAGTCGGGCAGCACTGTAACGTCACCCTGGGAAAGGCCGGTCTTCTGGTTTTTTAAAGGCCTGAAGCCCTTAAGTGCACTAGGGCAACATTAACAGTCTTAGTTACCACGGTTAGGTATCTTTCTGCTCACGGAGAACTTACGACGACTCGTAGTACTGCAACGAAGAGCTTGCCGGAACGGCAACGACGACGGAGATCGGCGACGACGAGCTGCAAACGACGATGTTGAAGTTGCGTAATTAAAACGACGTTCCTATGAAACTAGGAATACGGTAGCTACAGCGATATTTGTCGTGAAAACGACGTTCATGAAATTAGGGCGCTCAATTAGTGCGGGGACTAGACAGAGTGCGGGACAACAACACACATGCGAAATGGCCCGCACGTAGTACGAGTCTTGATTGTTCATCTTCTTTTCAGCCTTACTATCTTATACTATTTAATCGAGTTATTTTAGCTTTTCGTGGCGCCATCTATCGAAGAAATTGCAACAATTTTGTTTCTTAATTTATTTTTGGTAAATTCCTCATTTCTCTTCACTTAAACTATCATGTCAATATTTACAATAAGTATCTTTCACAAGAATCCAAAAAAAAATTGTAGGCTTATATAGGGTGTCCAGAAGGTCAACGTCCAAATGGAAGGAGTTCACGCGCCATGGTCCAAATAGTAAAAAAATATATTTAAAAAATTCTATGTGGATTAGTTTATTAGTAGTCATAGGCTGATTTCTAAAATAAGTGAAAAATCACTCCTTATAGCAGTAAATCTATGTAAATTCGTATGCTGAATCTGTAAATGTTGATCGATTTTAATTTTTTTTTCGGTTATCAATAGGTTACTAAATGTTTTTTTGTAAAAAACATTTAATACAAGCAAATCTATTATGGTACGATAAAAAAAGCAATAAAGAAAAAACAAATTTGTCGCAATTTTTTATATCTAATTTTCTCTGCTCCACTGTGTAAAAAACATGTAGGGAATGAGGCTGGCATTTACTGTCAAAAGTTGGCGCATCTAATGCAGTTTCTAAAAAGGTATATACTTGGCACTAAAATTGATCTGATTTTATTTATGATCTTTAAATTGAGGAACCACCTGTTTTGAAAATCATTCAAAATTCGCTAAACGTCCCTCCCTTTTCTCATCACCCGTTTTTGTCATCGTCATCAAGGCTGATATGGTGATCGGTAAAGTTGTTTTCGCTTCTTTCTATCCTCTGCCAATTCCTACCTGCCTACTTACTATTTCTACAAGGCCGACTTGCAGCGCATGTTATGTTAAACTCATTTAGCAATTAATAATTTTTAAGTTAAATTTAGTCCATACAATGTTGAAGTTTAAAATAAATTTAGTAGCACGAGTATAATGCGTAAGAATGTCGGTGCAGGTCAACTTGTAAATAATAACAACAAAGTAAAGTTAAAATTTTTTTTTTAATTTACAGTAAATGTTCGAATTGTTTTCCTCTTACCTACAGGCGCGGCATCTTTTTATAAATGAGCGTGCGATGAATCGCGCCATCCTTCTTTGGTTCGCCTCTTCTGATATCTCATATAATCTTCGACGGAGTTCGTTAATGTCAGGGACAGGCTTTGCATACACTTTCTCTTTGAGAAAACCCCAGTTAAAATATATCTAGTGGATTAAGATCTGGTGACCGTGGTGGCCATAAAATAGGACCCAAACGTTCAATCCATTTACCAGGGTAATTTTCATTCAAGTAATTTCTTACTGAGGCCGCGTAGTGGGCGAGGCAACCATCGTTCTGAAACCACATATCTCAATCAGTGGTCAATGGTAGGTCTTCTATTAATTCAGGTAAATCTGTTCTCAAGAATTGTAAGTAGGTTTCCCCAGTGAGAGCTTCTGTGAATTCAAACAGCCCAATTATACGGCCGTTAATTATGCCTGTCCACATGTTCACCTTAAATTGGTATTGGCTCTTCTCTTCTGGGATTATATGGGAATTAATTAAAGCCCATGGTGGATATTGTGAAGATTTAAGAATCCATCCTTCTTGAAAGTACTCTCATCTGACCACAAAATATTATTAATAAAATTTGGATCAGCTGCATGCATTCTTAACATTTTTCTACAAAACGCTACGCGTTGTGGATAATCACGCGGCATAAGAGCTTGTACTTTTTGATAATGGTACGGATGGTACTTATTTTTTTGTAGAATTTGATGTGCCGTAGATTCGGGAATCCCAGTAAAATTTTCTATTATTCGTACAGATATACCGGATTCATTTTGTACTACTTCAAGAACCTCATCTTCACCGACCAAGTCTTGAACGTTGCGACCTTGTTCCCGTATTGGCCTTCCAGGAATAACACCTTCACAATACATGCGATGTACGTTCACAAATACTCGATGATCTGGACTACGATTTTCGTTTGGGTATCGTTCAGGGTAGAACCTGGCTGCGCACAAGCACAATACAATAAAAAACAAGCACAATAAAAAGCTCAGAGAGCGATCCAAGTCCAATCCACCAAATCGTAGGGATATCTTAAGTCCAAGTTAAAGCCAAGTCGTTAGTTCCAAGGACACACTAAACCAAATCACAAAGGTAATCAAATCCCAAGTTCTAGCCGAATCGTTAGTATTTATCAAAATTTATGTGCAAGAGAGACGTGACGTAAGATACGAACAAAACAAGTTGACGTACTGACTGACTGATTTTCGGTACCTGGCACGGGGATGGGTGATCAGAGAGGAGAGCAACTACCTGAGCGACTACCTGGATTGTCTACCTAAGCAAGTGTACCTTTCATGTAATCTTTTAGTAGTATTTAACATCGCTTTACTCATTTTTAATGATTTTAAAAATCAGTGCTTCCTCAATTTAAAGATCATAAATAAAATCAGATCAATTTAAGTGCCAAGTATTATACCTTTTTAGAAACTGCATTAGATGCACCAATTTTTGACAGTAAATGCCAGCTTCATTCCCTATATGTTTTTTACACGGTGGAGCAGAGAAAATTAGGTATAAAAATTGCGACAAATTTGTTTTTTCTTTATTGCTTGTTTTCTATCGTTCCATAATAGATTTGCTTGTATCAAAGGTTTATTACATGAGAACATTTAGTAACCAATTAATAACCGAAAAAAAAATCAAATTTTGTCAACACATACAGATTCAGCATACGAATTACTGCTTTAAGGAGTGCTTTTTCACTTATTTTAGAAATCATCCTTTATCTACTAAACTAGTCCACATAGTTTTTTTAAAATTTTTTTTTACTATTTGGACTTTGGATTTCTCAAAAATATCTTTTCCGAAAAAGATAAAACAAAGACACTTATGAATTACTTTAAATAAGAATTACTGAATTTTAACAAAAGATAAGATGGCAATGAAACAAAAGACTTGAATTAAGTGATAGCTATACTATCGTACATTTGTGCTTATCAAATTAAGAAACCAATATTTACTGTTGACAACAAATTTTTGTTTATGTATTTCCTACACCGAAGCAAAGCACCGAGACAAAAACGAAAGCAGGAGAAAATCCATTTTGAGTTATTTTGCCTAAGCAATTTTTCAAATCTCCTATTTTAACACCCAATTTTTGCTAATTGGCTTAAGTGTTGAGTTGTTTTATGTTATTGACATTTCGGAGACGATTCGCTATTTATTTTATGATAAATATAGAAATATCGTACATAGAATTATCATAATAATTATCTTATCATTTGTTGCACTAGGTCGATTGTGCCGTCTCAAGTTCCTAAAACAACTGTCGATAATTGAACAACCATTTTCTGGCTTGACAACTACGAAAACTCGAGTAAGCAATAGAATTACTTAAAATTACCAAACAATTTAGTAATTAATGTATATGTATAAAGAAACCAAAAACGTATCTTCTTTGCATGCAAATCACGAGAGAACTTTTTACAGAAAGGCAGGTTTAAACTTGCGATAGGCTTAATCTGACGGTAGCACACTGACACAGCTTGTGTAGTAGTGGAAATGGTACTGTTGCCCCGTGTTACTATTGTCCCCGGGTTACCCTATACCTCGAATATTACTTCTTGTGCTACAAGAACTTGCGAAGGTTTAGTTATAACAAAAATATTGTTTTTCAGTGTCAAGCTTCAATTTTTGACGACTTCAATGATGCTGTACAATCGGTAGAAAATAGCTTTGAAAACTTAGTTGGCGATGTAAAAACGACCATTCAATGCACGATTTATGCCGTGGAAAGAGTTCTGTCATTTGGAGCGCTAGGAGAGTCGTCCGATGCTAGTGGCTGTAGTAATGAACAAACTCAAACAGATGACTCCCCAAAAATTAATATTGATATTACAACCCGTAATAAAGAATATTTTTCAAGTCAAATTGATAGGTCAATAAACGATGTTCACAAAACACTCTTTGATTTACTTCATAAACGTGGATCATCACAGACTATTGATGGTGTGAAAAGTCAATTCAGTTTGGGAACAAATCGTATGTCTGAAATAAGTTCTCTTCTTATGCACGGATTCGATAACGTATCAAATAATATTAAACGCAAATTCACAGGCCTTCACAGCGAAAGTGAACCTAGTGTAGATAATATTTGGTCAAACGTTAAAATTCTTAAGGAAGTACAAAGTGTCGAAACTGACCCACAAGAAGCAAAAGAAATAAACGATGTTTTTGATAAAATTATAGAAATTTTACAAGTTAATGGAACTAATGACTCGAAAGATGAAGACAAAGCTAAAACAATCTTTAAGAGTTTAGAATCTCGCGCTAGTATAAATATCACCGATGCGATTAAAAATAATAAATTTCCTCAAACAGTTACAGCTCATGAAGTAGCACAGCAAATTTTTATTAAATCAAATAAAGCATACGACGAAAGCAAACCTACGAAAGATGATAATTATTCTAAATGGAAAACAGAAGGAAAAGATCATAACCAAAAAATACTTGATCGGATCAGTGACGATTTACCCGATTCTCTTAAAGATGTTGGTAGAACTATTTTAAAAACACAAGAACACAGCAAGTTAAATATTTTAAAATCAGAAGTCAAATCTGAAAACTCAGAAGTGCCAGAAAAAACTAATTCTTTTAAAGATGTGTCTCTTAGGATTTTTAAAGAAGCCAATGTCGCACGGAATGATGAAAGTGGGTTTCAGGCTTCTCGAAAGGACGATTCACAGATTTCATTCAAACATTATACTGCACCTAAAGTTTCTGATAAGAACGACAGACCTGACTACTTTTCGTCCTTTGCTGATCTTCTGCCGCAAGATAAAGCATCGCATACCAGTGCCGTAGAACGAGCACAAAAAATAATTCAAGATAATTCGTATTCAGAAAAGGTCATGAGTAGTATTTTTGATAATCCAAATGTAGTCACTGTTGATGTTTTTCACAATCCAGGAAGCTTTAGTTTAGGGTAGTTAGGAACATCATATATAATATAACGTTCTAAAACCTATGTAATAATGGTAATATTTGCCTATTAGTCTTAAGAAAATCCAATTCCTGCTAAAATGTTTGACTTTTTCACTTGAAATATTTATACTTTTTGATCAATATTTTTTTTATTATATTTTTATTCTAAATCTTTAATTTACCTACATATATTGTGCATTTTTTTTTCTACTAAATCCCTTTTGTCTACTTATGTTTACTTAATTAGAGCCTTTTTCGATTTTGTTTTGATGATACTGAAGGACAATGATCTAGTGTAGGTTATTTCTCCCTCACCCCAAGTACCAAAATGACGAACACCCTAAAACGGCACCCGTTCACGATTTAACGCGGGATCGATCCATCGCCCTCCTCAACCATATTAGAGGGTAGTGAGCGACCCGTCACCCGAAGCTACCATTAGTGACAATGACGCTTTTGATATTCATCGGGACGAAGAACTCAACAAGAACAAACATTACACATGGTTTATTACAAATACTAATAAAAACCTGTTAATGAGGGGATTATACCCAAGGGATTTTATCGTCCAAATAATCGGATAGTTTATAATAAGCTTTAGCACACAACTTCTGCTTTATATTTTCTTTTAATATGAGAGTTGGATATCCTCAAGAACCTTATTATAAAAATCGTATAGGTACATTGACCCATGAATGAGTTAGTGACTTTATGAAGCCTTCTATTATGAGTTGCCAGCATATTTCTTATCTTGTGTTAACATTGTGAAGATCTCTTTTTCTTTTGAACATGATTATGTTATTTTTTACAAACATTAAACTTTCTGAAATATATAGGGAATGAAAAGTAGCAATATTTTATTTCCTTAAATTTATTTCTAAGTGACACCCCTGGATCAAGCTAATAGATTCCGCGAACGGCCGTATTCTGCAGAATAAATATAGTATCGATGTCGGTAGCATTCCACCTCAACAGAATGCCATATGTCATGAGACTATGAATTGTGTCTATAGTGAGTATGAGTACGAGTATCGAGTTCCACCCACGAAGTCGCACCTTACTACTTTTTTGTTCTACGGTCGCACACTACGATGTATAGTGGGGCTCCACTTCGCAGACGACACCTTCCATACACAAAGTTGATTACCTATGTAGACTTGAAAAAAACAAAAGAATTCTTTGTTTGTCTCAATACAGTTGTTTAAATATACTTTTTGTTCACATAATACGTAGATAATAATTTCATGCATTTATAGTAAATCAGTAAACTAATTTATACAATGTGTCTGGGGAACGACTGTACAAGCTATGGGGGCTAATAGTACCTACACCTATTTTTATCGATAAAAAAAACATGGCTTGTTGGGTTCATAAGGCTACTATTTTTAGTGTTTAATTCTTTAAAACGAGGTGCAGGTACTTAAGTCGCAATAATCATAGCCTATCATACTGAAGCCCTATCATACTGAAAATACTTTTTTGGATCCCTTTAAATATCGCCTACAAGTATGTGGCAATATAATAAACCGAGTTCTAATGCCTTCAAATAAAAATATTGTAGAATCCTAATAATTTTAGTAATTTCAGTTTTGATAATTTCGACATAAACAAGCTTATTAACATGTTTTTTTACAAATCTAATAAAAAGCAGATACTCGTGAAGTTACTTTTTAAAAGACACACTAAGTACATCTTTATGTAAAGTAAGTTTGAAATTATTATTGGTTAAACTTAACTATTTAATAAGCTGAAATAACTCACCCATTGTTATCTCTACTTTGGGCTGGCACATTCGGTGCGGCTGTCCTTGTAGCTCCGATCTTACATTCGGGCTAATATGTCATTATGTCATGTCATTTATGTCATTGTTTATTTGTGGCAAAACGTATTTGTTGTTCTTGCTGCTCATAATTTTGGAGACAAATTGGCGACAAACCATTTTATTTTTAAATCTCGATGAAAAAAATGAAATCAACTCTTTCAATTACTCTGAACATACATTTGATTATCATTGCTGAGATAAAGCCAGTATGCCAGTGCGTTTCGGTGGTTTAGTAACTCGAAAAATTTCCTGTCTATTCTTGCCATCATTTTTATAATCACAGTAGGAATCAAATTTTAAGTAAAATCCTTTCTTCGCAATATATGTACGAGCGAGATCTATTATCTTTCGAAAGCCAAAATGCACTGCAATATTCTGTCTAACACTTCAGCTGTTCCACAAAGTCCCACGTCACAGCGTCAGTGGGACGACGTCCTTTGAATTTTAGAACGGAACATACAGTTCGATGTGTTATTGGAACAAAGCCGCAATCAACAAATCATAATTTTACAGGAAAAAAGATTTAGTGAACATTTTGGATAATTACTAAACTACGAGGCGTATTAAAACGGTTTGTATATCAAACGATGCGTTATTTTTTTTGGAGTAACTTATAATGTTCACAAGGTTATTGAGCTTAGGAAATACCTAAAAAAAACTTAAAAAACGACATTGCCGCTTCATACATTGAAAGTTGTTTCCATAAGGCTCCATTGTGGCTTTATTCCGGTAAAAAGTGTGAAATCTACCAAACAGCAATAGTCTATTGCAACGATGTGCCCTGTTCTGAAGTATTTATGGCGAATACAGTAATAGCGTTTTGCAGCGATATTACATGAATTTAATGATTGACTTGGAAAATGTACTCGTCAATGCTATGTACATTGTATGAATATTGTAGGATTGGAATGAGTACATTTTTATTTAATATACAGAGTATTAAGTCAATATATGTAAATAATGTTGTGTATTTATTTGTAAATAATCATAATAATATTATATTATGACTGTATATGTTATATACACGTTTTTAGGTATACTTAATAAGGATATGTAAAAAGAAACAAAAGTACTGCAATCAACAAGTTTACTTTGTTTAATAACGGAAAAAACACAGTGTTTATTACACACATAATGATATTTTTACTTAATATGTTGGACAGCTTACATTATTATATTATAAGAAAATCAACATAATATAACAATAACATAATCTTCAGGTTATTCAAACGTTTCTACGATCTTTAATGTATAAAATTTGTACGATGGTGACCCTTCTTATTATCAAAGTCTCACGTAAAAAAAAAAAGAAACAATATTACAATCTCTATAGGTAGGTATAATAAAGAAATAACTACATTATTCATAAGAGATTGTGTTTCTTCTTGGAAATTATGTCCTGTTACTACATCCTCATCAGTTTCACATACCAAAGCGCCATAAAAATCATGGTAGTGGCGCGGAATGTCATGATTTTTGCAGACTTAACAAGTCGGAGTGCAACGCTTTAGGCACAGGGAATGGTTGAAAGGGTAAGCTCTTTGCAGCTCGGGAACGATTGGAATTATATTAGTAGGAGTAGCAGCAGCTCGGAGTGTTCGTGCACCTCGTGTACGTCCACTTCATGTGCGCCCACCTCGCACCCGGGCACCTCGAGACGGAAATCTGGTTGGTGGATCACGTGTGTGTAACTCCACATAATCATCTTCAAAACTATACTTTGTATGAGTATGACACGCGACCACTTCCATAATATTTGACCACAATATTTTATTTCCATCTGAGTCATGCACCCAATTTCGGCCTTCAATAAGCATTTTTACATTGACAAACTCGGATTGATCCATCTCTATGACACTATATTTCTCGCCACTAACTTTGGCATTCATTGCAACTGCGTAAATTTGTTCTGGCGTATATAGAAATTTATTTTTCTTGAGCTCACGCTCGATGCAAGCATGCATTGAGTCACCCTCATTTTGTCCGTGTCCGGTTTCAAAAAATCGATGCGTTATCGTAAACTTAAACTTTGAGGCCGCATATAAATACAGAGCAAATATAAATCGATTCTTATTTTGTCCGGGACATCCGTCCGAATACAATGAAATTTTAGAAACCGGTCGCTTATGTTCATTTTCAAAAAACTTGAATAAATAACTCCCGACTTCAATAGCCCCTCTCTTCGCTATTTTCAAATGCCACATAAAACAATATACCAGCTTACGACCTGCATCGAAAACAGTTAAATTATAAACGGGATATTTCCGATTATAATAGAAAATCCCGACTTCTGACCTTGGAACGTAAAGAACCTTCTCAAGATCGAATACTGCTATTGTCTCCAAGTCACTAGAATTCTCTTTTTCAGCATTTTTTATCTCACGCACTTTGTCTTAATTCTGTATATGTTATTCATAGCGACTTTGCTGTGTAATCTTCGTTTCTTCGTCTGCTTGTGCATAGCGTGTGCATATCGCGCATAAATCTTTCTTCGGTTTAAAGAAAGAATAATTGAACTTTATATTAAAAATTCTCCTATATTGTCGTGCGCTCGCCCTTGGACAATCCAAAGTTTCATCAGCAAACCATTGCTTGTATAAACGGTACATTTTGGAAATATTAAGATCCTCTTCCATATATAACTTTTGAGAGTCTTTTCTCACATAATGTGCTTCTACTCTTGGGAATAAGTTAATATGTTTGACAACGCTGTTTTCAGTTAATGAGTTTGTTTTATGAGGTCTATTTTGTGCTGACCACGCTGATCGATCAGGTTGTCGTCATTCTTGACCTTTTCTAAAGCAGTAAATATAACTGTATCAGAGATATTTCAAGTGTTTAGGAAAAAAATTTTACACACTTGAATTTTATCTACTCCGTCTTGAAAGTAATACGTTTGTGTTTTGTTACATTTCCTGTTTATTGTCGTTCTCTTAATTTCTTCAACTTTAACGTTTCTAACCATATATTGCCATTGAAATTCATGATTTCCTAATTTGTAATATTTGTCAAATATGTCTTTTCTCTTTTCAGGTGTGATACGCTCACTACACTCCTTTTTGCAGTTGCAGATGAGTCCAATAGTTTTCACTGGGTACTCTTTCTTTGAACCTTTTCCTTTATAAGGTAAACCTGAATCTTTAAAAGATTTATTTTTGTTACATTTCCAGTTTCGTTCATCATGAATTCGTTTCCTTGATTGTTTCTTTGTAGTTTCAGTGTCCAATTCTAGATTTTCAGTTTCAGCAGCAAGTGAAGGTGTTGGTTCAGGGTTTACAGCTACATCATTCGTAGGTTCAACGGGGTGTGATGGCTGCTCAGGTAAGTTATTTTCAGGTTCGAGTATAGGCAGTGTAGTGTGAGAAACAATTAAGTCTGGTTCATGAAGTCAACATAAGCATAGGAACTGATTCGTTATATTCAGAGTCGTTATCAAAAGGTCGGCCATCTTCAACACTTGACAATATGTTGATTATTGAGGTTATTGATGGTACAGCAATGTTTATTGAAAATCAATCGACATATTTTTATTACATGGAAGAAAACTATATATACTATTACAGGTGAAAGTAAAAAAATATTTGTACAGCAATGTTTATTGTGCATTGGCATACAAAGTTTATTTCGGGGAACAAAGCTTCAATGGCCGTTACTTGTAAAAGGTTGAATAAAGCTTTTATCATGGCAAATAGTACGATTATTCCAGTAAACATTTTTGAAATAATGAACGGAGAATACCGAGGCAATAGCCATACTGCTTTTGCTAAATCAGGCAGTTTCCATTTTAAAATTGTAAAAAAAATTCAGTTGGTGTATTCGGGTCCGTAGATTACAAAAATGGGTTAATCAGAAAACTACTACTATGGCTATTGCGGTCTTGTACCAGGCACCCATCGAGTTATATGCGCTCAATTTAAAAGAGCGTGCTCTTTTACTAGCGGTGGGGTCATGGGAGTCTGGGTTATGGTTGCAGGCGCTTCCGTCATCTAACGTATATCCTTTCTGCCAACCTAAGCTTCAGGATTGCCTGTAGTTTGCGCATAGGAGTAAAATTGTGTGCTCAGCACCGCTGAACGTGATGTTTGATGAGCTTGGTCGCCACGGGCTTTCAAGTTCTCGCAGCGGTGGCAGATTATCCCGCCATGCCAGTTTAAATGACATTATCAATCGGGATCTTGTTACGTCCAACACTACCTCGGTACTTGAACCATCGGGTCTGGTGCGTGACGATAGCAAACGGCCTGATGGTACGACTCTGGTACCGTGGAGGATAGGTAGGCCGCTGGTGTGGGATGCAACCTGCGTAGACACTATCGCGGCTTCCCATCTCTCTACAACCAGTGTACAGTCTGGTTCAACTGGTCAACAACGCTGAAAGCCTTTAACGTATAAATTATGACCTGTTCCTGGGTTCCTGGGGACTAGGGGCTCATGTCCTTTATTCGGGCCTAGCGAGGCGATTGGGGAGTGAAACTCGTGACCCTAAGGTTGGCACCTACCTCGTACAGAGAATTTCTATTGCGACCCATAGTGGTAAATTCGGCCAGCCTTTTGGCTATGTTACCTTCGCTAGATTCTAGTTTATGTATAGTTTTTTTATTTGTAGTGTATCTTTTTTATTATTATTATTTAATATACTTGTATTACATTCTGGAATTATTAATATTTTTAATAGTTTGATTACAAAATAAGTAAATTTTAACTGACTTTGAATACAAGAGGTCCCATTACAAAAGTTTTGCGAAGATGGTAAGTTTGCGAATTGATGAAGAATTTATAAGATAGCACACACAAAAAAATCACGCATATAAACGCATGATCATGCCATGCCTCAAACTTTCATAATATTTTAGTAATATGCGTTGAAAAAAATTAAGTGAATATAGGAAATCAAAGGTGGGGAAACACACGAATTGCTTGAAAAGTAGCAATATTTAACATTATTTTTTTTATACAGGCTTTGCTTTATTTTTTTTCCTGCGCATGATTCTAAAATGTGACAATTTAGGGCAATGTGAGATATATTTTTATATGGTTGTGTTCTGGTTATTTTCTGGGGTTGTCTATCGATATGTAGACGTTTCATTGAGCTCAATGAGTTAATACTTCATCAACTTGCGAAATTTATTGTACTGTGAATTTCTGCACTCGTGCCTTGTGAGTCAAACGAAAGTTTACAATATGGTAAATAATTAAAATAATGCAGTTGTTAAATGTCTAGTCAAGCAAAGAATTGTTATTTAAACATATTGCAGTGTAAAGAAAAGTTTAAAAGTATTTTTTTAGGACTATATTAGTTTTCCTATAACAATGTTTTTGCGTAGCGTTATTTCTGAAATTTGTCTCTTGGAAGCATAGTGGTATAGTTTTACGTTTGTTTAGGTGTTCTCAATCGGTTTCTACAAGTTATATTGTGCGTCGTAAGTTAAGTAAAGTAAACATATGGAAAATTTATAGAGTGAAAAAATCATTGTAGTGTGGATCTGGATCTAGGATCTGATTTCAGCCCGTCATCTTCACTACTTAGCAAAAAACAAAAGATAATCATCGATGGAACCCAAAAAACATATAAATTAACAACACCCATTCGTTACTTAAACTTTTTCAGTTCCGAACCTGGAACTTTTATATGTTGCAGAGTTACTACAAGAGTTAAACTCTAAATCTATTATAATTTATAGATTTATTTACTTATTTATAGATCAAGAACAGAATAATACTGTAATTACATTTTCATTATAATACACATACACATTTAAAATTAAATATCATTATATTTATCGGTGACGACTACATACAAAACAATGAAAAAAAATATCAATTTAAAATACAGTAAAATCAAATACGAAACGTCAAAATGAAATTTTAAAATAAAAATAATAAGTGCACAATGATTAAAATTATTTAAAAAAATATACACATAGTCAATTATTTTTACGTCAAACAAAAAATTTAATCAAAATTGAAAAAATGAAACTAAAATTGAAAATGAAAAATAATTACAAAAGTTAAACAACTAAATTAAAATTTAAATTAAAATCAAAAACAATTACACATACAATTAAACAAATATCATTAAAAGCAAATAAAAAGTTCAACTAAAAAACATAGAATTAAAAATACAATTAAAAAAAATACATCAAAATAATTAGCAAACTATCCTTTTACAATTTTTTTTGCATTGTTTTTTAATTCCTTGGCCCGAATACAAGAAAACGAAAAATGCCACAAAAACCGCTTAATTTAAACCTTCTACAGCTACGACTTTGGAAAGCATTGAAAAAATATGTGATCTCATCATGGGAAACAGAAGATTGAAGGTATCTGAGGAGATAGCTGAAGCTCTAGAGATTTCATATGAACGTACACAAAACATGATCGTTAATGAATTAGGGTTCCACAAGGTGTCTTCAAGATGGGTTCCGTGGCTCCTTTCAGTTGAACAGAAACGAACTCGGCTCACGATTTCTAGAGACTGTTTAGAGCTTTTTCAAGCAGATCCAAACGAACTTTTGGCAAGGTTTGTTACTATGAACGAAACATGGGTTCATCACTATATTCCTGATCCAAACAACAACCCAAACAATGGAAGAGACCAGGATCTTCGACCCCCAAAAAAGCCAAGATGTGTTTTTCAGTACACAAGGTAACGGCATCGGTTTTCTGGGATTCTAAGGGTGTCATCTTTTTTGGTTAATTACTTAGAAAGAGGTCAAACTATAAATTCTGCATACTGCACACTATTACGTCGTTTACGCGAAGAAATACAGTCTAAAAGACCAGGATTGTTGACCAAGAAAGTTTTGTTTCATCAGGACTATGCTCGTGTTCACACATCTGCAGAATTGACGGTTCAAGTGGTGAATTGTGGTTTCGAATTGCTTCCTCATCCCCCTTATTGACCTGACTTGGCACCTTCTGACTTCCACCTATTTCCAAAATTAAAAAATACTTAGGTGGAATGAAATTTTCTACCAATGAAGAGGTGAAATTGACCGTAGATGCCTTTTCTGAAGACCTTGACGAGACCTTCTATTTAAATGGGATCAAGGCTTTGGAGGACCGCTGGACTTAGTGACCTAGGAGGAGAATATGTAGAAAAATAAATATAAAAAATTGCATTGTTCCTGTGTTTTCTTATTTAGGCCGCGAACTTTTCAATCCACCCTCGTACAATTAGCGTGTCTTTCCGAGCCTCAGGAAAGCACCCTGTGGTTAAGGATTTATTAAATATCAAACATAAAGGGAGTGCAAGAGCAGAAGCACATTTTACTTTAAAAAAACTGATGGAATACCATCAGCTTCTGCTTTCTTGTATTGATCAAGTCTCTTTAAAACCTTTAATATCTGGCTATCTTTAAATTGAATTAACGTCAAATAGTAATGAGTAAATTCGTTGCAAAACAAAGGAGTATATTGCGAGTCATCTTTAGTCAGCTGTTGAAAAGCTGCTCTCAAAAAGATTGCAAACAAATTGTTATAATAAAAAATGTTTTGAAAATATTAATGAAAAGTTAAGAAATTGCGACGTTAATTTTGTATTTTTATGTACAGCGCAGAGCTAAATGCTCATCGATGCAAAATATTTTACTACGCAAGGAACAAAAAGTAAATAGATGAATATTATCAGATTGACTTTACAAATAATATATCTACGACATCTATGTTGTTCACAATTGTTCTATACAAACAATAAAATCTTCATCAAGCCAAGAACTCATTTATTTTGATCATGTGTTTATCATGTTTAGCCCTTAAAGAACATGGGCCGTAAAAGCTACTTTTTCATCGTAGCGAAATACATATAACCTGTGTAGATCGATTTTAATTAAGACCACATTAAAGTGTGTTTTTCACAGAAATGGTGGTTACGATCTTCATTGAGGAAAGAATCGGATTTTGTGTTGTTTATCCCAGTAAACTGTAATTATTTGTACATTGAAGGTAGATGTCCTCCAATTAAAAGTGTCTTCAGAAATTAGCAAAATGAAATGCATAGCTTAATACTTCTAATGCGTTGGCAGATTAGGTTAGCTACAGTTCCATTTTATTTTCAGCATATCACTTTTTGTTCTAGTACCTGATGATAAATTTAAACAGCTTTACAATTTCTACTAGAGACAGTTATTCATTTACGTCAACGCAAATAATAACAGATATATTACTGTAACTTTATGAAATCACCTGTCTTACTAAAATACTTACCGTATCGTCACAAAAATACTAGTATTTATATTTGTACAGTACACTTACTCATGAACCTGGAACTTATGATCCATCAGACTAGTTTTAACTCATTATATCTGCAGCTGAGACAACTCTGGGAATAAGGAAGTGAACAACATAAAATCATTCATGCAACAAACTGCAAGACCTCAGCACTTTCTGTATTAATCCTGAACGCTACGCTCGCAGACTGAAAAACAGATGGAGATGATTGAATGCTTTCATAACTGTCAAGACCCCTGCCATCTCACTCGCTCGTGACCACGATGTCTGTATCGTGAAAACTTAGGGAAATATTTTAAGGAAGTGATCTGGCCTTTTAAAATGTATAAAAATGCTGGTTGTGCTTAAATTTGATCGAACTTTTGTAAATTATTCAAGTTCCACGTGTCACTGAATAATTTACTATTCGTCTTCCAAACCACGAAAGCCGTGAAACTGAGAGAAAGGGTGTAGGAACCTACTTTTAACTTCTCTTTGTCTTCTGTTATTATGTTTTATATAGAGCCGAAGAAGTGTTTCAAACAAATACAAATTCAATAAAAATTTTCTTTTATACATAAAGAACTTATCCAAAGCACCTAAATTAACATATGTACCATACATTACATGGTGATAATTCAGCAATAGTTTAGACATAACCGCTTATTTATATTGACATCTCAAACCTCAAATGATATTGATATTTTTACTACCTCGAACAAACAAGAATTAAGAACAAAGTTTACAGCGGTGCAAAATTTTATTAAAAAGCAAGAAGAACAAATACAAACTTAGAAATATTTTTTTTATGAAAATGTCGACTGTGTATTGCTTCCGTAGGCCGGCACGTCGAACACCTACCTAAAATATTTATAACAAGGTATAATGTTTTTAATAAATCTAATTACGAGTATTTAAATTCTTGTTCTTTTTCTCCCTTTCTGTTAGTAAATTTTAGGTTTGGATTAGGATAATTCGTTTTCTCAAGCAGATGTAATGTTGAATGTGATGTAACTATTTAAATATTGTCAAATGCCCTGAAATTAGTCTGTACAGAATAAAAACGTTGACTAACAGTAGGAAAGTCCAAATTTTGAACAAAAATATGTAATATTTAGTACCGGTTTTTTTGTTTAACTATGGAAGCAAAGATTTCAATGTAGTTTTAAAATAAAAAGGAGTTTGTATTTTATACAAAAAAATTCCATTTAGTTCTATAAACGTTTAGAAACTATAATTTAAGGCAAACCAGATTCTACTCATCAAATTAAGAAAAGAAAAATGTAGTTCTGTTTACTTCGTGCGAAGTCGAGTGCAGCGTGGACGAGCAGTTTAGTCAGTATGTAGGTCATGCCAAAAAGCGACTTGCACGTGAATAATAAATAATAAACATTTAACCAAGATTATTTAAGAAATGATGATGATGAATTGTAAATAATCGTCTCACTGTAATCAAAACATATAACACAATAATACAGAACCAAATTGGCCAACCCCGAAACCACGCGACTATTCTGTCCCGCCCTAGAGTGTTTTTATAAACCCGGAGGCGCTGAGGGAGGGAAACTACGAAATGAGACGCACCCGTTCAATTGGGTTAGGTTAGGTTTGTATGTAGTTAATACATGCGCGAGCCGAGCGAGCAAAGTGAGTGTGGTGCGGCAGCACCCGGCGAAGCGCCAAGACCAAATTAAGTACCATTTCCAACTTTTCACGAAAAGCGACTTTCGCGAAAAGCGACTTCGGTCAATTTGGTTCAAACAAACTGTCCTTTCAGAAGTTGTCATTGTGAGAAGTTGGCTTTCTGAGAAGTTGGCATTCTGAGAAGATGGTATTCTGAGAAGATGGCATTTCGACAAGTTGGCATTTCGAGAAGTTGTCATTCTGAGAAGTTGTCATTTTCGAGGGGTTGGCATTTTGCGATGTTGGCATTGATGAGAGGGTTTTCTTCATCTAATTCGAATGTACTCAAAACTTTAGGTGTGAAAATAGTTGGCGATGTTGCATTTCCCCATACGTAATACTGACTAAACCGCGTTGCTATATCGTCTGTAACAACCAAAGAAGTGTAAAAATGTTTAGGTTATTAATTTTACAGTCCATTTATTTTTGTCAAATTATGGTATTCTATATGTATGACTTGTAAACTTTATGCCATAGCGTGAGATGCCAATAAGTGTTATGATAAGTAATCGTTATTGTAAAACCATTTATGCATGAACACTTTATGCTAATATACTATTATTATAAATGAAGTTATGGGGAAATAAAGTATGCCTTATGATTTATTCTGTATGAACGTTATGCGATACAAACAGTATGCCAAAAAACGTTATGCAGCCTTATAATATGCCAATTAAATCTATGCATCCCAATACGGACCCATGGCGCTAAAAAAAGCTGGTCCGAGTATACATATAGTACTCGTATAAGATTGGTAGGCTTAAAAGAAAAGGGGGATTTAAAATGCCACAATATGCCTATTCGGTGCTCAAACAATTAAAGAAATGTAAAAAGATAGATACTAAATAAACATTGACGACCATTCAGGCTGTATGCCGAAGTTCTTGCCTTTCTTTTTCTCTAAACGTTAATCAAAAAAATTGGACGAACTTTTACTATCGCTACCTATAGAATAATTTATTTAAATATTTTTCGATCTGTCCAAGCTATCAGAAAATGTCTCACATACCTTTCGGGTGGTCAGAGTGGAGCTTATTTGCGATATATTTTGTCATATAACACCCTAGCCAGCTGTCCATAAATAATCTTTCTAAAACGGTGGAAATGTAAACAGATATTTAAAATAACACGAACGAATTTTTTGAGAAAGTTTTTTGGAATGAAGTGTTGTGTTCTTTGTTGAAAATTTGTTCAAAAACTAGCCATTTCCGGCTAGGGTGTAACATGACAAAATATATCGCAAATAAGCTCTTCTTTGATCTTTCGAAAGGAATGTATCGAATTACCAGATGCTCTGTATGATTTTCATTGACTAATTTATATGTATTTTAAACTAGAGCCTCGCTCGCGTAATATTTTCTGTGGTAAAAATGACCGAACGGTTAATAAAAAATATCGTAACTTATTAAAGTCTATCTCTAAATAATTATTCAACTCCGTTACGCCTTTTTAGTGTGAAACGATAATATCCGTAATAATACCTACACATGCGCGACCACTTATCTACATCCACTAACACATACCAGACTATTTCTCACATCCATACGGTGCGTTCCGAATGCCGCTATAAGCCCTATAATTGCTCGTAACCGTGGAACGTTGACGTAACGTGGACGTCGTAAACGTCGTTTTAGCGCGCTAAAGTGATATTTTTAATATTTTCAACGATTAAATCTAAAGGTACATTTTTACTAATCTTCGGCTCTGATTGTAACTGAAGCCAGTTTTTATGTTATTACAGAAGAAATTAATAAGCTAGCTTCTAAAAATTTTATTGACCTAACAAAAACATCAAAATGTCGTAACGTCATGAGCCAGTTTTGACAGGCCGTTCAGAGGGACCATACTCCGTAGCTTGCACTGTGAGCAAGAAGATGGCGGCGTTTATGACGGGACAGTTTTGAGCAGTTTTACCTGATAGCGCAATCGGAACGCACACCATTAGTGTTATTAAAGTTTAGGCTGGAAGTGTGCCTTTTTATGAGCAAACTCTTATTTGCTTTTCCGTTAAATTACCACGTGCCCCTAAGCAACTAATCAAATAACTCTTTACACGTCATTATTGCGCACAATACGGTTTTTTTACAATAATCGTTGTTTGTAAGAGATGTCCTATTATGTATACAGTACCCAATTGGGGTAGAGCCGTGAGGTTAACCATCTTGATTAAATTATTTTTGTAAATCAGTGAGCAGATAGCCCTTTGAGGTGGCAAGGTAAAAGTAATCTTTTTGACGGAAATATGAGCATCGGATTTTTTTTCCTTTCCATACTTTCTAGACGTTATCGTAAATCCTAATTCTATACTGTGGTGACTGCTGACATTGATCTTTGCCGATGCAGGTGACCCACAAACATTTGTTCCAGTTGGAGAGGAAGAGCAGGTAATGAACCACTTTCTTCTTGAGCCTGATTCCAATACTAGAAGAGCAGTGCGGTCGTTAGACGTTAGTCACACAAACATACCGAGTGGTGTAGTGGTAAGTAGCCTTGCCTCATACGCCGAAGGTCCCAGGTTCGAGTCCTGGCCGGGCATTCATTTGTGTGATGAACACAGATGTTTGTTCTCGGGTCATGGTTGTATGTATTTATATATGTCTGTTTATTCTGGGTTCCCCCCCAGTTCGCTGTATGGCCAATCATAACACAAGCTCTGCTTACTTTGGGGCCATACAGTTGGTGTGTTTGTCTGGGGATTTATTATTATTATTATTTATTACGTACAAAAACCGAAATTTTTTAAGAAAAGTTCTTGGCTTGATGATAGTTTGTTTAAAAAGAACACCACGAGAAATCGATGTGTTGTGCACCATTGGGCTTCAGATCTTCGAAATCCTCACGTAGCGGCGAAATGTCACATCAAACCCGTTGGGTTTCTTGAAATGTGTGGGCTAGTATAAAACACGACAAAATCGTTGCAACAGTATTTATAAACAGAACTTTAAACAGGTAGCATTACCTTGAATATTTAAATTGACCTGTAAGTAGCTGTCTTGAAAATATACCTGTCTCACAATTGAGGGAATCATGATATCAACATAACGTAGCATGGCCTCACATGTCGGCCGAAGATCGAGAAAAGTTGAATGAGTTGGAGGATTTGCTGCAACTCCTTGGCCAGCGCGCTTACCGGTTCTTATTCCGGTCGATTTTTTATTACATAAGTTATAGTGGGATAAACAGAGCATACAGGGTCACAGGAAAGTCGTACTGAATATTGCCTGAATATTGAATATAAACCGTTGTTGAACAATTTTTTTAAGCTGTTAGTAGTAAATTCTGTTTTTGTTATTCATTTTTATTAATTGATATGCCTTCTTAAAAAAGAACGGACCCTAGGAGCTCCTAGTCTCAAAAAAATCGATAACAAAGCCAAAAAAAAATTTTTTTTTCAAAATATCTTTAAAGTTCAATATCTCAATAACGGTTAAGTTTCGGACACCATATAACAGAATCAAATCCATCAGAAATGACCTGAATAATAACGTCCTTTAATATTCAGTATGACTTTCCCTGTGACCCTGTTTAACGATATTTAATGCTAAAAAGGTGAACTTGTAAGATCGGCCAGTATCTGGCTGCCCGCCAGACAAACCTTTTTAATTCAGATCTACAATTCACATCTCCTTACTGCCTGCACTAATGCCAACATTGTGTTTTTCGGTTGTGATTAAAAAGATTTTATAGCGAGTAAACGTTTAAAGGGTTAAGTCAATTTTAGGCCGTCAGTAAGCTTTTTGTTTCAGCACTTAATGGACGAATGGAATACACGATAATTCGTATCATTTATGTAAATAATTATTAAAAAAATTATCAGGACTAAAATATTTCCCAATAAAAATATCTCAATTAATAAGAAACTAAACGTGAGGAGTCTCCGTACAATAGCTGCGCAACGTTACCGATTCAATGCAAAAGAAGTTTTGCTGGTGGCTTATTCTAAAGATAAAGGCATACAGTTTTTCATAAACAGTAAAGTATACATTTAAAACTAAATAAATAAGATCAAAAACATATTACAAACTTAATTATGTTAATTGTATAATCTTGCAAAGCATTATTTCTATTGCAATTATAACTTTTTGTGAGTTTTGTTTCTTCAAAACTTCAAAATTCAAATACGTCAATCCAATATTCGCTCTGTTATTTTGCAACAAGTGGATGTGCTCTTTAAGTTTTCCTTTTTTTTTTTTGACTTTTTTCTCTTTTTTTATTTTCCTTTATATTAGAACGTATTTTATCATAAAATAAACTAAATTATCCAAAAAAACTCTCCTGTGTTAGACAATAAGAACTCAAGCTGAGAACAAGCTTCATAAGTGCGGAAGGTTAAACTTGTTTGCGTCTATTAAAGTTGCACGAGGCTAGCATATAATTAGCTGAGAAGGTATCTAAACGCGATAAACACTCGCTTCGGGTCGAGAGATAATGTGGCTCAGTAGCGTCAGTCTCTCGCATTTTGAGACCTCCTCGACTTGCCGCGGGTACAGACCTCTTCCTTTAAAAGCCTTTAGGTTAGTCTAATGTATAAATGTGTTTTCTTTCTACATTCTAATTAAGATTTTGGTCACGTGACTCTAGTGTTGTACGTAAGATTTCCGTTGACTTCACTATTTAATTTAAATACCAAAAACAAAAAAGTTAGTTCAATAACCTTTTAAATATGGTTTATGACTGTATATCAATCTATTAAAAATAATCATGACGGTATTATATGCTGAAACATCATCGGCCGACGGCTCAAACACTATAGACTTAAGACTTTCGAATTTTGAAACGAGCTAAAAAAACTGATTCGTGAGAGGGGCACAAGTAGAAACAACAATTTTAATAAATTACAATGTTAAATAAATTTAATTAAAAAAAAATTAAAACTTTAAGAATTTGTTTTAATCATCTGATTCTTGTCTCGTCTTCTTTGATAAGCTTCCTGATTATGACCGTCTTATTACGATTGTATATAAAAGTAAACGATCTAACTTTTAATTACCTTTTAGATAGTAGAAGCGCTATTACCGTTCTTGGCAATAACTCTCATAAGATTTTATTACAACATGAGCTCCTTCCTCAACAGCTTGCACAGGCGTGTAATGATAGGGGTACAAACGGGCTGTGTGCACAGTGAACCACACCTTCCACGACACCTTACTGCAGCACATGTTGATATTTTTGGCTCAGCTTCATATATCTGAAGAATCTCATCTTCATCCTCCGGTTCGTAAACCCGAGGTCTGCTTGCGTCTGCTCGTCTCGATTGAACGCTTCCGCCTGCCTGCGCAAGAGCATGGGTTCGGGGAGCGGGGAAAGGGGGTTATTTTGTACTCGGTTATTTTTGTCTGCATGCGCCGCCCACTGTTGTGCACTAATGAATACTTAAATGAGTAGGTATTTTGTAATTACTCTTCAATAATACGTCAACGAGATATTTGTTTATACCATGAGAACCCCGTGCATTTGGGCAACGTCGCCATAGAAAAGAAACATCATCTTAGCAAGATATATCAACTAAGCTACATTTCATTTTTGTTGATGGGTGGGGACGATTCCGCCCATGGTGCTTTCAATGATATAAATTCTACGCAATGAAGTAAATAGCATAAAGAAAGCGTTACAAGCGCTTCAATCAAGGTAACAGGGGTAACTTGCTCACAGAAAGATAAGAAGTTAATATCAGTATTGAAGAGAAAAAAAATACTCTTATAACTAAAAAAATACTATAGGTTAAGGATTGATTAATCGACTAAGTCATGACAAGTGTTAATGAGCGTAATGAGGTGATTAAAAAACATTAACAAAAAAACAAAAAAAATCAGCTAAAATGATACGATACTAAAAATGATTTGTGCTAGGCCCTTAATAATGTTAAAACCTGATATTTAAAAGAAGACAAACCTAAGAAATCGGTGGCAAAGGTTTAAGATCTTTGATGTGCTAAAGGCCTACTAAAAAGGTTTACTATTATCAAAGGAGATATTTTTTTGATACGTACCCTTCATTATACAAATTTTGGTGCAAACTTAGTCATTAGTAGTTTCATTGAAGAGGTTTACGATAAACCTCTGCTGCGTAGCGGGTGCTTTAGTAAGTCATTAACTACCTTGAATTGGAATATGCCGCGGTCTGGAACATTGTGAGCAGTCTACGGTCTGTTTTCTTTTCTTAAGCTAAGTTCCCAAAAAAAAGCTTTTGCGAGGTCGATGGATGATGATGTGTAGTTCGCATCTTCGAGGTTATCCAGTACGACAGTGATATCATTTAACTTACGACTGTCTATGCAAAAACGACAAGTGCCCTCATTCTTTGGGGTTGTTATGACTGGGTTCAGCCAGGGGCTGGTAGTCACCAGGTATTACGTCTAACTATATCACGTCGTCAACTTCTTTACAAACATCTTTTTACATCTCGGTAGAGATTAGTCTAAATTTGTTAATAATTACATCCACGGTTATTTTTTCTGTATCGGTTAAAGTGTGCTTTTCGTGCAAATGAAGATTTAAATCAGTTTTATTAAAAATGTACCAGTTAGAAGGTTGTAGAGTAATATTTCTAAGAATCTCCGGAGCTAAATGGAAAGTTTTCCGAAATTCTATACCGAGCATGAATAGTTCGGTGATTTCTGGAATTATAAAATTTTTGTAAAAGGAACCTAAATGATACCTATAGAAGAAATTGATGAACCATTAGCCACATTACAGTATGCGTTGGTGTTTTATTTATTTATTAACTTTATTAATTTGCTTTTCTGTACGAAGAGCTCATGTTGTAATAAAATCTTATGAGAGTTATTGCCAAGAACGGTAATAGCGCTTCTACTATCTAAAAGGTAACTAAAAGTTAGATCGTTTACTTTTATATACAATCGTCATAAGACGGTCATAATCAGGAAGCTTATCAAAGAAGACGAGACAAGAATCAGATGATTAAAACAAATTCTTAAAGTTTTAATTTTTTTTTAATTAAATTTATTTAACATTGTAATTTATTAAAATTGTTGTTTCTACTTGTGCCCCTCTCACGAACAGTTTTTTTAGCTCGTTCCAAAATTCGAAAGTCTTAAGTCTATAGTGTTTGAGCCGTCGGCCGATGATGTTTCAGCATATAATACCGTCATGATTATTTTTAATAGATTGATATACAGTCATAAACCATATTTAAAAGGTTATTGAACTAACTTTTTTGTTTTTGGTATTTAAATTAAATAGTGAAGTCAACGGAAATCTTACGTACAACACTAGAGTCACGTGACCAAAATCTTAATTAGAATGTAGAAAGAAAACACATTTATACATTAGACTAACCTAAAGGCTTTTAAAGGAAGAGGTCTGTACCCGCGGCAAGTCGAGGAGGTCTCAAAATGCGAGAGACTGACGCTACTGAGCCACATTATCTCTCGACCCGAAGCGAGTGTTTATCGCGTTTAGATACCTTCTCAGCTAATTATATGCTAGCCTCGTGCAACTTTAATAGACGCAAACAAGTTTAACCTTCCGCACTTATGAAGCTTGTTCTCAGCTTGAGTTCTTATTGTCTAACACAGGAGAGTTTTTTGGATAATTTAGTTTATTTTATGATAAATTACGTTCTAATATAAAGGAAAATAAAAAAAGAGAAAAAAGTCAAAAAAAAAAAGGAAAACTTAAAGAGCACACCCACTTGTTGCAAAATAACAGAGCGAATATTGGATTGACGTATTTGAATTTTGAAGTTTTGAAGAAACAAAACTCACAAAAAGTTATAATTGCAATAGAAATAATGCTTAGCAAGATTATACAATTAACATAATTAGGTTTGTAATATGTTTTTGATTTTATTTATTTAGTTTTAAATGTATACTTTACTGTTTATGAAAAACTGTATGCCTTTATCTTTAGAATAAGCCACCAGCAAAACTTCTTTTGCATTGAATCGGTAACGTTGCGCAGCTATTGTACGGAGACTCCTCACGTTTAGTTTCTTATTAATTGAGATATTTTTATTGGGAAATATTTTAGTCCTGATAATTTTTTTAATAATTATTTACATAAATGATACGAATTATCGTGTATTCCATTCGTCCATTAAGTGCTGAAACAAAAAGCTTACTGACGGCCTAAAATTGCCTTAACCCTTTAAACGTTTACTCGCTATAAAATCTTTTTAATCACAACCGAAAAACACAATGTTGGCATTAGTGCAGGCAGTAAGGAGATGTGAATTGTAGATCTGAATTAAAAAGGTTTGTCTGGCGGGCAGCCAGATACTGGCCGATCTTACAAGTTCACCTTTTAGCATTAAATATCGTTAAACAGGGTCACAGGGAAAGTCATACTGAATATTAAAGGACGTTATTATTCAGGTCATTTCTGATGGATTTGATTCTGTTATATGGTGTCCGAAACTTAACCGTTATTGAGATATTGAACTTTAAAGATATTTTGAAAAAAAAATTTTTTTTTGGCTTTGTTATCGATTTTTTTGAGACTAGGAGCTCCTAGGGTCCGTTCTTTTTTAAGAAGGCATATCAATTAATAAAAATGAATAACAAAAACAGAATTTACTACTAACAGCTTAAAAAGATTGTTCAACAACGGTTTATATTCAATATTCAGGCAATATTCAGTACGTATATATTTTCTTAAATTTTCATTTAAGAAAGTTTTATTCAGTTTTATTTAAAATATTCAGTACGACTTTCCTGTGACCCTGTATGCTCTGTTTATCCCACTATAACTTAAGTAATAAAAAATCGACCGGAATAAGAACCGGTAAGCGCGCTGGCCAAGGAGTTGCAGCAAATCCTCCAACTCATTCAACTTTTCTCGATCTTCGGCCGACATGTGAGGCCATGCTACGTTATGTTGATATCATGATTCCCTCAATTGTGAGACAGGTATATTTTCAAGACAGCTACTTACAGGTCAATTTAAATATTCAAGGTAATGCTACCTGTTTAAAGTTCTGTTTATAAATACTGTTGCAACGATTTTGTCGTGTTTTATACTAGCCCACACATTTCAAGAAACCTCACGGGTTTGATGTGACATTTCGCCGCTACGTGAGGATTTCGAAGATCTGACGCCCAATGGTGCACAACACATCGATTTCTCGTGGTGTTCTTTTTAAACAAACTATCATCAAGCCAAGAACTTTTCTTAAAAAATTTCGGTTTTTGTACGTAATAAATAATAATAATAATAAATCCCCAGACAAACACACCAACTGTATGGCCCCAAAGTAAGCAGAGCTTGTGTTATGATTGGCCATACAGCGAACTGGGGGGGAACCCAGAATAAACAGACATATATAAATACATACAACCATGACCCGAGAACAAACATCTGTGTTCATCACACAAATGAATGCCCGGCCAGGACTCGAACCTGGGACCTTCGGCGTATGAGGCAAGGCTACTTACCACTACACCACTCGGTATGTTTGTGTGACTAACGTCTAACGACCGCACTGCTCTTCTAGTATTGGAATCAGGCTCAAGAAGAAAGTGGTTCATTACCTGCTCTTCCTCTCCAACTGGAACAAATGTTTGTGGGTCACCTGCATCGGCAAAGATCAATGTCAGCAGTCACCACAGTATAGAATTAGGATTTACGATAACGTCTAGAAAGTATGGAAAGGAAAAAAAATCCGATGCTCATATTTCCGTCAAAAAGATTACTTTTACCTTGCCACCTCAAAGGGCTATCTGCTCACTGATTTACAAAAATAATTTAATCAAGATGGTTAACCTCACGGCTCTACCCCAATTGGGTACTGTATACATAATAGGACATCTCTTACAAACAACGATTATTGTAAAAAAACCGTATTGTGCGCAATAATGACGTGTAAAGAGTTATTTGATTAGTTGCTTAGGGGCACGTGGTAATTTAACGGAAAAGCAAATAAGAGTTTGCTCATAAAAAGGCACACTTCCAGCCTAAACTTTAATAACACTAATGGTGTGCGTTCCGATTGCGCTATCAGGTAAAACTGCTCAAAACTGTCCCGTCATAAACGCCGCCATCTTCTTGCTCACAGTGCAAGCTACGGAGTATGGTCCCTCTGAACGGCCTGTCAAAACTGGCTCATGACGTTACGACATTTTGATGTTTTTGTTAGGTCAATAAAATTTTTAGAAGCTAGCTTATTAATTTCTTCTGTAATAACATAAAAACTGGCTTCAGTTACAATCAGAGCCGAAGATTAGTAAAAATGTACCTTTAGATTTAATCGTTGAAAATATTAAAAATATCACTTTAGCGCGCTAAAACGACGTTTACGACGTCCACGTTACGTCAACGTTCCACGGTTACGAGCAATTATAGGGCTTATAGCGGCATTCGGAACGCACCGTATGGATGTGAGAAATAGTCTGGTATGTGTTAGTGGATGTAGATAAGTGGTCGCGCATGTGTAGGTATTATTACGGATATTATCGTTTCACACTAAAAAGGCGTAACGGAGTTGAATAATTATTTAGAGATAGACTTTAATAAGTTACGATATTTTTTATTAACCGTTCGGTCATTTTTACCACAGAAAATATTACGCGAGCGAGGCTCTAGTTTAAAATACATATAAATTAGTCAATGAAAATCATACAGAGCATCTGGTAATTCGATACATTCCTTTCGAAAGATCAAAGAAGAGCTTATTTGCGATATATTTTGTCATGTTACACCCTAGCCGGAAATGGCTAGTTTTTGAACAAATTTTCAACAAAGAACACAACACTTCATTCCAAAAAACTTTCTCAAAAAATTCGTTCGTGTTATTTTAAATATCTGTTTACATTTCCACCGTTTTAGAAAGTTTATTTATGGACAGCTGGCTAGGGTGTTATATGACAAAATATATCGCAAATAAGCTCCACTCTGACCACCCGAAAGGTATGTGAGACATTTTCTGATAGCTTGGACAGATCGAAAAATATTTAAATAAATTATTCTATAGGTAGCGATAGTAAAAGTTCGTCCAATTTTTTTGATTAACGTTTAGAGAAAAAGAAAGGCAAGAACTTCGGCATACAGCCTGAATGGTCGTCAATGTTTATTTAGTATCTATCTTTTTACATTTCTTTAATTGTTTGAGCACCGAATAGGCATATTGTGGCATTTTAAATCCCCCTTTTCTTTTCAGCCTACCAATCTTATACGAATACTATATGTATACTCGGACCAGCTTTTTTTAGCGCCATGGGTCGGTATTGGGATGCATAGATTTAATTGGCATATTATAAGGCTGCATAACGTTTTTTGGCATACTGTTTGTATCGCATAACGTTCATACAGAATAAATCATAAGGCATACTTTATTTCCCCATAACTTCATTTATAATAATAGTATATTAGCATAAAGTGTTCATGCATAAATGGTTTTACAATAACGATTACTTATCATAACACTTATTGGCATCTCACGCTATGGCATAAAGTTTACAAGTCATACATATAGAATACCATAATTTGACAAAAATAAATGGACTGTAAAATTAATAACCTAAACATTTTTACACTTCTTTGGTTGTTACAGACGATATAGCAACGCGGTTTAGTCAGTATTACGTATGGGGAAATGCAACATCGCCAACTATTTTCACACCTAAAGTTTTGAGTACATTCGAATTAGACGAAGAAAACCCTCTCATCAATGCCAACATCGCAAAATGCCAACCTCTCGAAAATGACAACTTCTCAGAATGACAACTTCTCGAAATGCCAACTTGTCGAAATGCCATCTTCTCAGAATACCATCTTCTCAGAATGCCAACTTCTCAGAAAGCCAACTTCTCACAATGACAACTTCTGAAAGGACAGTTTGTTTGAACCAAATTGACCGAAGTCGCTTTTCGCGAAAGTCGCTTTTCGTGAAAAGTTGGAAATGGTACTTAATTTGGTCTTGGCGCTTCGCCGGGTGCTGCCGCACAACACTCGCTTTGCTGGCTCAGCTCGCGCATGAAGCTGAATACATATAACTGAAGGTGCTCAAAATGAAAATAAAAATTGAATTAATTCGATTTTACATTAGAATTATAAGTTGCGGCCTGAAGAGCTTCGAGATCTAGTGTTGGTTGCGTGGCTACGTTCGTGTGCGCGTTTCTCGGTCTAGCGACTTTGTACTCAAATCTATGACAGGGGTAGTATACGAGACTGAATCTCGAACTAGAGGATTGGGGTGGGTTTCGGAGTGTTTGAAGAATGCTTCAGAGAGTTTTTTGAGGTGCTGTTGCACTGCAGGTATTTCAAGATCTCTGTGCAGGTCCGCGTTACGCATGTACCAAGGTGCGTTTGTGGCCCCGCGGCAGAAGAGATTTTGAACTAACTGCAGTTAGTGCAGGACGGGGGGTTTGGCGTGGGCAAATATTGGCGAGGCATATGTCATGACGGGTCTAACGCAGGTCTTATAAAGCGTACGTTTGTTTCTGAAAGACATTTCACTTTTTCTACCTAACATACTATATAGGCGGCCTAAGTAAAAACGGGCGAGTTTCATTACTCTATCGAAGTGTGGCTTGAAAGAAACCGTCTGGTCTAAGGTGACGCCTAAGTATTTGGCAGTGCGCTTCCAGGGGATGGGAATACCTAACATTCGAACGTGGAGACTGTCGGCGACACGACGGTGTTTGCAGAGGAAGTAAACCGCAGAACTCTTGTTTGGGTTCACATCGATGCGCCATTTTTGAAACCATGCACCGAGGGCGTTTACGACCTTTTGTAGCCTGATGACGAGACCCGGGACACTGAGGCATTTGGTGTAAAGGGCGGTGTCGTCGGCAAAGAGGGCGAGTTCGACGCCTTTCGGCGGAATGGGAATATCGTTTGTGTATAAGACGAAAGAAAACTCATTACAAATGGAGTAGCAATGAGGTTGAAGCAGTAATGCGACATCTAAAACAATAAAAAAAAATCCAGGAAAAACCTTATGCGAACAAGTATTGCGCAAAGAGCCAATTCTGCATAAACGAACTTGGATGCAAATTAATACTTACATCAACAATATTTACAAAAATAATTTATAATAAAAAATATAAAATCCAAGAACTTACTGCGCAATATTTCCTTTGAATTAAAGACAAGTGTACAATTTCATTTAATGGGCTTCACGGAAAGGTTTGTTTCAGCTGAAAAGAGCTCGAAGTAGGTACTCAAGATAACAATTATTTTAAGTTTTTTATTAATGCTAGCCACAATTCTTGTTTCTCTTTTTTTTATTTCAAATAAAATACCTACTGGGTCTGTCTATTGGTCTATGTCATATCTCGTCGTTCATCTCATAAGGCATATGTAGGCACGGACATTTAGTTCCGGGATTTGTTCTGTTAAAAAAATATTTCTATATTTTTGTTAAAACTCGGAAAAGAAACAATGCATAAGACTGCATTGTATTTAATATTGTGTTATAATATAAGAGAAACAGTGGTTTATTTATGTAAGTGTTATATTTTAAGTAACAATGTTTTCCGATATAACCGTTTGTTTTTTGAAATAGATAAATAAATTTTCTTATACCATTGCCATTGCACCAACACTCCGATCATGCAAAAAATATTAGCTGTTTCATATTTTTTAATGAAAATGATGGTGAACAGTGAAAAAGCTAAGTTTTACAATTTTAGGGTTGATAAGATATAATGAAAAGCCCCTTTCGTCTAGTAACTACTTACATTTATGAGATGATTATGAATGACTCTTTGTGAGTTACCATTGTCTTTTTTCTATTGTAAACATCAACACTACAATAAATACTTTATTATTTTTCGAAAACGAAAATAAAATCTCTTTCGATCAACACAAAGTTTTTTATTCGAAATCAACAAAATAAACACAAATAAGCACTTTTAGTCCTGATAATTTTTTCAATAATTATTTACATAAATGATACGAATTATCGTGTATTCCATTCGTCCATTAAGTGCTGAAACAAAAAGCTTACTGACGGCCTAAAATTGCCTTAACCCTTTAAACGTTTACTCGCTATAAAATCTTTTTAATCACAACCGAAAAACACAATGTTGGCATTAGTGCAGGCAGAAAGGAGATGTGAATTGTAGATCTGAATTAAAAAGGTTTGTCTGGCGGGCAGCCAGATACTGGCCGATCTTACAAGTTCACCTTTTAGCATTAAATATCGTTAAACAGGGTCACAGGGAAAGTCATACTGAATATTAAAGGACGTTATTATTCAGGTCATTTCTGATGGATTTGATTCTGTTATATGGTGTCCGAAACTTAACCGTTATTGAGATATTGAACTTTAAAGATATTTTGAAAAAAAAATTTTTTTTTGGCTTTGTTATCGATTTTTTTGAGACTAGGAGCTCCTAGGGTCCATTTTTTTTTAGAAGGCATATCAATTAATAAAAATGAATAACAAAAACAGAATTTACTACTAACAGCTTAAAAAGATTGTTCAACAACGGTTTATATTCAATATTCAGGCAATATTCAGTACGACTTTCCTGTGACCCTGTATGCTCTGTTTATCCCACTATAACTTATGTAATAAAAAATCGACCGGAATAAGAACCGGTAAGCGCGCTGGCCAAGGAGTTGCAGCAAATCCTCCAACTCATTCAACTTTTCTCGATCTTCGGCCGACATGTGAGGCCATGCTACGTTATGTTGATATCATGATTCCCTCAATTGTGAGACAGGTATATTTTCAAGACAGCTACTTACAGGTCAATTTAAATATTCAAGGTAATGCTACCTGTTTAAAGTTCTGTTTATAAATACTGTTGCAACGATTTTGTCGTGTTTTATACTAGCCCACACATTTCAAGAAACCCAACGGGTTTGATGTGACATTTCGCCGCTACGTGAGGATTTCGAAGATCTGACGCCCAATGGTGCACAACACATCGATTTCTCGTGGTGTTCTTTTTAAACAAACTATCATCAAGCCAAGAACTTTTCTTAAAAAATTTCGGTTTTTGTACGTAATAAATAATAATAATAATAAATCCCCAGACAAACACACCAACTGTATGGCCCCAAAGTAAGCAGAGCTTGTGTTATGATTGGCCATACAGCGAACTGGGGGGGAACTCAGAATAAACAGACATATATAAATACATACAACCATGACCCGAGAACAAACATCTGTGTTCATCACACAAATGAATGCCCGGCCAGGACTCGAACCTGGGACCTTCGGCGTATGAGGCAAGGCTACTTACCACTACACCACTCGGTATGTTTGTGTGACTAACGTCTAACGACCGCACTGCTCTTCTAGTATTGGAATCTGGCTCAAGAAGAAAGTGGTTCATTACCTGCTCTTCCTCTCCAACTGGAACAAATGTTTGTGGGTCACCTGCATCGGCAAAGATCAATGTCAGCAGTCACCACCAGTCAGTTAACCTCACGGCTCTACCCCAATTGGGTACTGTATACATAATAGGACATCTCTTACAAACAACGATTATTGTAAAAAAACCGTATTGTGCGCAATAATGACGTGTAAAGAGTTATTTGATTAGTTGCTTAGGGGCACGTGGTAATTTAACGGAAAAGCAAATAAGAGTTTGCTCATAAAAAGGCACACTTCCAGCCTAAACTTTAATAACACTAATGGTGTGCGTTCCGATTGCGCTATCAGGTAAAACTGCTCAAAACTGTCCCGTCATAAACGCCGCCATCTTCTTGCTCACAGTGCAAGCTACGGAGTATGGTCCCTCTGAACGGCCTGTCAAAACTGGCTCATGACGTTACGACATTTTGATGTTTTTGTTAGGTCAATAAAATTTTTAGAAGCTAGCTTATTAATTTCTTCTGTAATAACATAAAAACTGGCTTCAGTTACAATCAGAGCCGAAGATTAGTAAAAATGTACCTTTAGATTTAATCGTTGAAAATATTAAAAATATCACTTTAGCGCGCTAAAACGACGTTTACGACGTCCACGTTACGTCAACGTTCCACGGTTACGAGCAATTATAGGGCTTATAGCGGCATTCGGAACGCACCGTATGGATGTGAGAAATAGTCTGGTATGTGTTAGTGGATGTAGATAAGTGGTCGCGCATGTGTAGGTATTATTACGGATATTATCGTTTCACACTAAAAAGGCGTAACGGAGTTGAATAATTATTTAGAGATAGACTTTAATAAGTTACGATATTTTTTATTAACCGTTCGGTCATTTTTACCACAGAAAAATTTACGCGAGCGAGGCTCTAGTTTAAAATACATATAAATTAGTCAATGAAAATCATACAGAGCATCTGGTAATTCGATACATTCCTTTCGAAAGATCAAAGAAGAGCTTATTTGCGATATATTTTGTCATGTTACACCCTAGCCGGAAATGGCTAGTTTTTGAACAAATTTTCAACAAAGAACACAACACTTCATTCCAAAAAACTTTCTCAAAAAATTCGTTCGTGTTATTTTAAATATCTGTTTACATTTCCACCGTTTTAGAAAGATTATTTATGGACAGCTGGCTAGGGTGTTATATGACAAAATATATCGCAAATAAGCTCCACTCTGACCACCCGAAAGGTATGTGAGACATTTTCTGATAGCTTGGACAGATCGAAAAATATTTAAATAAATTATTCTATAGGTAGCGATAGTAAAAGTTCGTCCAATTTTTTTGATTAACGTTTAGAGAAAAAGAAAGGCAAGAACTTCGGCATACAGCCTGAATGGTCGTCAATGTTTATTTAGTATCTATCTTTTTACATTTCTTTAATTGTTTGAGCACCGAATAGGCATATTGTAGCATTTTAAATCCCCCTTTTCTTTTCAGCCTACCAATCTTATACGAGTACTATATGTATACTCGGACCAGCTTTTTTTAGCGCCATGGGTCCGTATTGGGATGCATAGATTTAATTGGCATATTATAAGGCTGCATAACGTTTTTTGGCATACTGTTTGTATCGCATAACGTTCATACAGAATAAATCATAAGGCATACTTTATTTCCCCATAACTTCATTTATAATAATAGTATATTAGCATAAAGTGTTCATGCATAAATGGTTTTACAATAACGATTACTTATCATAACACTTATTGGCATCTCACGCTATGGCATAAAGTTTACAAGTCATACATATAGAATACCATAATTTGACAAAAATAAATGGACTGTAAAATTAATAACCTAAACATTTTTACACTTCTTTGGTTGTTACAGACGATATAGCAACGCGGTTTAGTCAGTATTACGTATGGGGAAATGCAACATCGCCAACTATTTTCACACCTAAAGTTTTGAGTACATTCGAATTAGATGAAGAAAACCCTCTCATCAATGCCAACATCGCAAAATGCCAACCTCTCGAAAATGACAACTTCTCAGAATGACAACTTCTCGAAATGCCAACTTGTCGAAATGCCATCTTCTCAGAATACCATCTTCTCAGAATGCCAACTTCTCAGAAAGCCAACTTCTCACAATGACAACTTCTGAAAGGACAGTTTGTTTGAACCAAATTGACCGAAGTCGCTTTTCGCGAAAGTCGCTTTTCGTGAAAAGTTGGAAATGGTACTTAATTTGGTCTTGGCGCTTCGCCGGGTGCTGCCGCACAACACTCGCTTTGCTGGCTCAGCTCGCGCATGAAGCTGAATACATATAACTGAAGGTGCTCAAAATGAAAATAAAAATTGAATTAATTCGATTTTACATTAGAATTATAAGTTGCGGCCTGAAGAGCTTCGAGATCTAGTGTTGGTTGCGTGGCTACGTTCGTGTGCGCGTTTCTCGGTCTAGCGACTTTGTACTCAAATCTATGACAGGGGTAGTATACGAGACTGAATCTCGAACTAGAGGATTGGGGTGGGTTTCGGAGTGTTTGAAGAATGCTTCAGAGAGTTTTTTGAGGTGCTGTTGCACTGCAGGTATTTCAAGATCTCTGTGCAGGTCCGCGTTACGCATGTACCAAGGTGCGTTTGTGGCCCCGCGGCAGAAGAGATTTTGAACTAACTGCAGTTAGTGCAGGACGGGGGGTTTGGCGTGGGCAAATATTGGCGAGGCATATGTCATGACGGGTCTAACGCAGGTCTTATAAAGCGTACGTTTGTTTCTGAAAGACATTTCACTTTTTCTACCTAACATACTATATAGGCGGCCTAAGTAAAAACGGGCGAGTTTCATTACTCTATCGAAGTGTGGCTTGAAAGAAACCGTCTGGTCTAAGGTGACGCCTAAGTATTTGGTAGTGCGCTTCCAGGGGATGGGAATACCTAACATTCGAACGTGGAGACTGTCGGCGACACGACGGTGTTTGCAGAGGAAGTAAACCGCAGAACTCTTGTTTGGGTTCACATCGATGCGCCATTTTTGAAACCATGCACCGAGGGCGTTTACGACCTTTTGTAGCCTGATGACGAGACCCGGGACACTGAGGCATTTGGTGTAAAGGGCGGTGTCGTCGGCAAAGAGGGCGAGTTCGACGCCTTTCGGCGGAATGGGAATATCGTTTGTGTATAAGACGAAAGAAAACTCATTACAAATGGAGTAGCAATGAGGTTGAAGCAGTAATGCGACATCTAAAACAATAAAAAAAATCCAGGAAAAACCTTATGCGAACAAGTATTGCGCAAAGAGCCAATTCTGCATAAACGAACTTGGATGCAAATTAATACTTACATCAACAATATTTACAAAAATAATTTATAATAAAAAATATAAAATCCAAGAACTTACTGCGCAATATTTCCTTTGAATTAAAGACAAGTGTACAATTTCATTTAATGGGCTTCACGGAAAGGTTTGTTTCAGCTGAAAAGAGCTCGAAGTAGGTACTCAAGATAACAATTATTTTAAGTTTTTTATTAATGCTAGCCACAATTCTTGTTTCTCTTTTTTTTATTTCAAATAAAATACCTACTGGGTCTGTCTATTGGTCTATGTCATATCTCGTCGTTCATCTCATAAGGCATATGTAGGCACGGACATTTAGTTCCGGGATTTGTTCTGTTAAAAAAATATTTCTATATTTTTGTTAAAACTCGGAAAAGAAACAATGCATAAGACTGCATTGTATTTAATATTGTGTTATAATATAAGAGAAACAGTGGTTTATTTATGTAAGTGTTATATTTTAAGTAACAATGTTTTCCGATATAACCGTTTGTTTTTTGAAATAGATAAATAAATTTTCTTATACCATTGCCATTGCACCAACACTCCGATCATGCAAAAAATATTAGCTGTTTCATATTTTTTAATGAAAATGATGGTGAACAGTGAAAAAGCTAAGTTTTACAATTTTAGGGTTGATAAGATATAATGAAAAGCCCCTTTCGTCTAGTAACTACTTACATTTATGAGATGATTATGAATGACTCTTTGTGAGTTACCATTGTCTTTTTTCTATTGTAAACATCAACACTACAATAAATACTTTATTATTTTTCGAAAACGAAAATAAAATCTCTTTCGATCAACACAAAGTTTTTTATTCGAAATCAACAAAATAAACACAAATAAGCACTTTTAGTCCTGATAATTTTTTCAATAATTATTTACATAAATGATACGAATTATCGTGTATTCCATTCGTCCATTAAGTGCTGAAACAAAAAGCTTACTGACGGCCTAAAATTGCCTTAACCCTTTAAACGTTTACTCGCTATAAAATCTTTTTAATCACAACCGAAAAACACAATGTTGGCATTAGTGCAGGCAGAAAGGAGATGTGAATTGTAGATCTGAATTAAAAAGGTTTGTCTGGCGGGCAGCCAGATACTGGCCGATCTTACAAGTTCACCTTTTAGCATTAAATATCGTTAAACAGGGTCACAGGGAAAGTCATACTGAATATTAAAGGACGTTATTATTCAGGTCATTTCTGATGGATTTGATTCTGTTATATGGTGTCCGAAACTTAACCGTTATTGAGATATTGAACTTTAAAGATATTTTGAAAAAAAAATTTTTTTTTGGCTTTGTTATCGATTTTTTTGAGACTAGGAGCTCCTAGGGTCCATTTTTTTTTAGAAGGCATATCAATTAATAAAAATGAATAACAAAAACAGAATTTACTACTAACAGCTTAAAAAGATTGTTCAACAACGGTTTATATTCAATATTCAGGCAATATTCAGTACGACTTTCCTGTGACCCTGTATGCTCTGTTTATCCCACTATAACTTATGTAATAAAAAATCGACCGGAATAAGAACCGGTAAGCGCGCTGGCCAAGGAGTTGCAGCAAATCCTCCAACTCATTCAACTTTTCTCGATCTTCGGCCGACATGTGAGGCCATGCTACGTTATGTTGATATCATGATTCCCTCAATTGTGAGACAGGTATATTTTCAAGACAGCTACTTACAGGTCAATTTAAATATTCAAGGTAATGCTACCTGTTTAAAGTTCTGTTTATAAATACTGTTGCAACGATTTTGTCGTGTTTTATACTAGCCCACACATTTCAAGAAACCCAACGGGTTTGATGTGACATTTCGCCGCTACGTGAGGATTTCGAAGATCTGACGCCCAATGGTGCACAACACATCGATTTCTCGTGGTGTTCTTTTTAAACAAACTATCATCAAGCCAAGAACTTTTCTTAAAAAATTTCGGTTTTTGTACGTAATAAATAATAATAATAATAAATCCCCAGACAAACACACCAACTGTATGGCCCCAAAGTAAGCAGAGCTTGTGTTATGATTGGCCATACAGCGAACTGGGGGGGAACCCAGAATAAACAGACATATATAAATACATACAACCATGACCCGAGAACAAACATCTGTGTTCATCACACAAATGAATGCCCGGCCAGGACTCGAACCTGGGACCTTCGGCGTATGAGGCAAGGCTACTTACCACTACACCACTCGGTATGTTTGTGTGACTAACGTCTAACGACCGCACTGCTCTTCTAGTATTGGAATCAGGCTCAAGAAGAAAGTGGTTCATTACCTGCTCTTCCTCTCCAACTGGAACAAATGTTTGTGGGTCACCTGCATCGGCAAAGATCAATGTCAGCAGTCACCACAGTATAGAATTAGGATTTACGATAACGTCTAGAAAGTATGGAAAGGAAAAAAAATCCGATGCTCATATTTCCGTCAAAAAGATTACTTTTACCTTGCCACCTCAATGGGCTATCTGCTCACTGATTTACAAAAATAATTTAATCAAGATGGTTAACCTCACGGCTCTACCCCAATTGGGTACTGTATACATAATAGGACATCTCTTACAAACAACGATTATTGTAAAAAAACCGTATTGTGCGCAATAATGACGTGTAAAGAGTTATTTGATTAGTTGCTTAGGGGCACGTGGTAATTTAACGGAAAAGCAAATAAGAGTTTGCTCATAAAAAGGCACACTTCCAGCCTAAACTTTAATAACACTATTGGTGTGCGTTCCGATTGCGCTATCAGGTAAAACTGCTCAAAACTGTCCCGTCATAAACGCCGCCATCTTCTTGCTCACAGTGCAAGCTACGGAGTATGGTCCCTCTGAACGGCCTGTCAAAACTGGCTCATGACGTTACGACATTTTGATGTTTTTGTTAGGTCAATAAAATTTTTAGAAGCTAGCTTATTAATTTCTTCTGTAATAACATAAAAACTGGCTTCAGTTACAATCAGAGCCGAAGATTAGTAAAAATGTACCTTTAGATTTAATCGTTGAAAATATTAAAAATATCACTTTAGCGCGCTAAAACGACGTTTACGACGTCCACGTTACGTCAACGTTCCACGGTTACGAGCAATTATAGGGCTTATAGCGGCATTCGGAACGCACCGTATGGATGTGAGAAATAGTCTGGTATGTGTTAGTGGATGTAGATAAGTGGTCGCGCATGTGTAGGTATTATTACGGATATTATCGTTTCACACTAAAAAGGCGTAACGGAGTTGAATAATTATTTAGAGATAGACTTTAATAAGTTACGATATTTTTTATTAACCGTTCGGTCATTTTTACCACAGAAAATATTACGCGAGCGAGGCTCTAGTTTAAAATACATATAAATTAGTCAATGAAAATCATACAGAGCATCTGGTAATTCGATACATTCCTTTCGAAAGATCAAAGAAGAGCTTATTTGCGATATATTTTGTCATGTTACACCCTAGCCGGAAATGGCTAGTTTTTGAACAAATTTTCAACAAAGAACACAACACTTCATTCCAAAAAACTTTCTCAAAAAATTCGTTCGTGTTATTTTAAATATCTGTTTACATTTCCACCGTTTTAGAAAGATTATTTATGGACAGCTGGCTAGGGTGTTATATGACAAAATATATCGCAAATAAGCTCCACTCTGACCACCCGAAAGGTATGTGAGACATTTTCTGATAGCTTGGACAGATCGAAAAATATTTAAATAAATTATTCTATAGGTAGCGATAGTAAAAGTTCGTCCAATTTTTTTGATTAACGTTTAGAGAAAAAGAAAGGCAAGAACTTCGGCATACAGCCTGAATGGTCGTCAATGTTTATTTAGTATCTATCTTTTTACATTTCTTTAATTGTTTGAGCACCGAATAGGCATATTGTGGCATTTTAAATCCCCCTTTTCTTTTCAGCCTACCAATCTTATACGAGTACTATATGTATACTCGGACCAGCTTTTTTTAGCGCCATGGGTCCGTATTGGGATGCATAGATTTAATTGGCATATTATAAGGCTGCATAACGTTTTTTGGCATACTGTTTGTATCGCATAACGTTCATACAGAATAAATCATAAGGCATACTTTATTTCCCCATAACTTCATTTATAATAATAGTATATTAGCATAAAGTGTTCATGCATAAATGGTTTTACAATAACGATTACTTATCATAACACTTATTGGCATCTCACGCTATGGCATAAAGTTTACAAGTCATACATATAGAATACCATAATTTGACAAAAATAAATGGACTGTAAAATTAATAACCTAAACATTTTTACACTTCTTTGGTTGTTACAGACGATATAGCAACGCGGTTTAGTCAGTATTACGTATGGGGAAATGCAACATCGCCAACTATTTTCACACCTAAAGTTTTGAGTACATTCGAATTAGACGAAGAAAACCCTCTCATCAATGCCAACATCGCAAAATGCCAACCTCTCGAAAATGACAACTTCTCAGAATGACAACTTCTCGAAATGCCAACTTGTCGAAATGCCATCTTCTCAGAATACCATCTTCTCAGAATGCCAACTTCTCAGAAAGCCAACTTCTCACAATGACAACTTCTGAAAGGACAGTTTGTTTGAACCAAATTGACCGAAGTCGCTTTTCGCGAAAGTCGCTTTTCGTGAAAAGTTGGAAATGGTACTTAATTTGGTCTTGGCGCTTCGCCGGGTGCTGCCGCACAACACTCGCTTTGCTGGCTCAGCTCGCGCATGAAGCTGAATACATATAACTGAAGGTGCTCAAAATGAAAATAAAAATTGAATTAATTCGATTTTACATTAGAATTATAAGTTGCGGCCTGAAGAGCTTCGAGATCTAGTGTTGGTTGCGTGGCTACGTTCGTGTGCGCGTTTCTCGGTCTAGCGACTTTGTACTCAAATCTATGACAGGGGTAGTATACGAGACTGAATCTCGAACTAGAGGATTGGGGTGGGTTTCGGAGTGTTTGAAGAATGCTTCAGAGAGTTTTTTGAGGTGCTGTTGCACTGCAGGTATTTCAAGATCTCTGTGCAGGTCCGCGTTACGCATGTACCAAGGTGCGTTTGTGGCCCCGCGGCAGAAGAGATTTTGAACTAACTGCAGTTAGTGCAGGACGGGGGGTTTGGCCTGGGCAAATATTGGCGAGGCATATGTCATGACGGGTCTAACGCAGGTCTTATAAAGCGTACGTTTGTTTCTGAAAGACATTTCACTTTTTCTACCTAACATACTATATAGGCGGCCTAAGTAAAAACGGGCGAGTTTCATTACTCTATCGAAGTGTGGCTTGAAAGAAACCGTCTGGTCTAAGGTGACGCCTAAGTATTTGGTAGTGCGCTTCCAGGGGATGGGAATACCTAACATTCGAACGTGGAGACTGTCGGCGACACGACGGTGTTTGCAGAGGAAGTAAACCGCAGAACTCTTGTTTGGGTTCACATCGATGCGCCATTTTTGAAACCATGCACCGAGGGCGTTTACGACCTTTTGTAGCCTGATGACGAGACCCGGGACACTGAGGCATTTGGTGTAAAGGGCGGTGTCGTCGGCAAAGAGGGCGAGTTCGACGCCTTTCGGCGGAATGGGAATATCGTTTGTGTATAAGACGAAAGAAAACTCATTACAAATGGAGTAGCAATGAGGTTGAAGCAGTAATGCGACATCTAAAACAATAAAAAAAATCCAGGAAAAACCTTATGCGAACAAGTATTGCGCAAAGAGCCAATTCTGCATAAACGAACTTGGATGCAAATTAATACTTACATCAACAATATTTACAAAAATAATTTATAATAAAAAATATAAAATCCAAGAACTTACTGCGCAATATTTCCTTTGAATTAAAGACAAGTGTACAATTTCATTTAATGGGCTTCACGGAAAGGTTTGTTTCAGCTGAAAAGAGCTCGAAGTAGGTACTCAAGATAACAATTATTTTAAGTTTTTTATTAATGCTAGCCACAATTCTTGTTTCTCTTTTTTTTATTTCAAATAAAATACCTACTGGGTCTGTCTATTGGTCTATGTCATATCTCGTCGTTCATCTCATAAGGCATATGTAGGCACGGACATTTAGTTCCGGGATTTGTTCTGTTAAAAAAATATTTCTATATTTTTGTTAAAACTCGGAAAAGAAACAATGCATAAGACTGCATTGTATTTAATATTGTGTTATAATATAAGAGAAACAGTGGTTTATTTATGTAAGTGTTATATTTTAAGTAACAATGTTTTCCGATATAACCGTTTGTTTTTTGAAATAGATAAATAAATTTTCTTATACCATTGCCATTGCACCAACACTCCGATCATGCAAAAAATATTAGCTGTTTCATATTTTTTAATGAAAATGATGGTGAACAGTGAAAAAGCTAAGTTTTACAATTTTAGGGTTGATAAGATATAATGAAAAGCCCCTTTCGTCTAGTAACTACTTACATTTATGAGATGATTATGAATGACTCTTTGCGAGTTACCATTGTCTTTTTTCTATTGTAAACATCAACACTACAATAAATACTTTATTATTTTTCGAAAACGAAAATAAAATCTCTTTCGATCAACACAAAGTTTTTTATTCGAAATCAACAAAATAAACACAAATAAGCACTTTTAGTCCTGATAATTTTTTCAATAATTATTTACATAAATGATACGAATTATCGTGTATTCCATTCGTCCATTAAGTGCTGAAACAAAAAGCTTACTGACGGCCTAAAATTGCCTTAACCCTTTAAACGTTTACTCGCTATAAAATCTTTTTAATCACAACCGAAAAACACAATGTTGGCATTAGTGCAGGCAGTAAGGAGATGTGAATTGTAGATCTGAATTAAAAAGGTTTGTCTGGCGGGCAGCCAGATACTGGCCGATCTTACAAGTTCACCTTTTAGCATTAAATATCGTTAAACAGGGTCACAGGGAAAGTCATACTGAATATTAAAGGACGTTATTATTCAGGTCATTTCTGATGGATTTGATTCTGTTATATGGTGTCCGAAACTTAACCGTTATTGAGATATTGAACTTTAAAGATATTTTGAAAAAAAAATTTTTTTTTGGCTTTGTTATCGATTTTTTTGAGACTAGGAGCTCCTAGGGTCCGTTCTTTTTTAAGAAGGCATATCAATTAATAAAAATGAATAACAAAAACAGAATTTACTACTAACAGCTTAAAAAGATTGTTCAACAACGGTTTATATTCAATATTCAGGCAATATTCAGTACGTATATATTTTCTTAAATTTTCATTTAAGAAAGTTTTATTCAGTTTTATTTAAAATATTCAGTACGACTTTCCTGTGACCCTGTATGCTCTGTTTATCCCACTATAACTTAAGTAATAAAAAATCGACCGGAATAAGAACCGGTAAGCGCGCTGGCCAAGGAGTTGCAGCAAATCCTCCAACTCATTCAACTTTTCTCGATCTTCGGCCGACATGTGAGGCCATGCTACGTTATGTTGATATCATGATTCCCTCAATTGTGAGACAGGTATATTTTCAAGACAGCTACTTACAGGTCAATTTAAATATTCAAGGTAATGCTACCTGTTTAAAGTTCTGTTTATAAATACTGTTGCAACGATTTTGTCGTGTTTTATACTAGCCCACACATTTCAAGAAACCTCACGGGTTTGATGTGACATTTCGCCGCTACGTGAGGATTTCGAAGATCTGACGCCCAATGGTGCACAACACATCGATTTCTCGTGGTGTTCTTTTTAAACAAACTATCATCAAGCCAAGAACTTTTCTTAAAAAATTTCGGTTTTTGTACGTAATAAATAATAATAATAATAAATCCCCAGACAAACACACCAACTGTATGGCCCCAAAGTAAGCAGAGCTTGTGTTATGATTGGCCATACAGCGAACTGGGGGGGAACCCAGAATAAACAGACATATATAAATACATACAACCATGACCCGAGAACAAACATCTGTGTTCATCACACAAATGCATGCCCCGGCCAGGACTCGAACCTGGGACCTTCGGCGTATGAGTCAAAGCTACTTACCACTACACCACTCGGTATGTTTGTGTGACTAACGTCTAACGACCGCACTGCTCTTCTAGTATTGGAATCAGGCTCAAGAAGAAAGTGGTTCATTACCTGCTCTTCCTCTCCAACTGGAACAAATGTTTGTGGGTCACCTGCATCGGCAAAGATCAATGTCAGCAGTCACCACAGTATAGAATTAGGATTTACGATAACGTCTAGAAAGTATGGAAAGGAAAAAAAATCCGATGCTCATATTTCCGTCAAAAAGATTACTTTTACCTTGCCACCTCAAAGGGCTATCTGCTCACTGATTTACAAAAATAATTTAATCAAGATGGTTAACCTCACGGCTCTACCCCAATTGGGTACTGTATACATAATAGGACATCTCTTACAAACAACGATTATTGTAAAAAAACCGTATTGTGCGCAATAATGACGTGTAAAGAGTTATTTGATTAGTTGCTTAGGGGCACGTGGTAATTTAACGGAAAAGCAAATAAGAGTTTGCTCATAAAAAGGCACACTTCCAGCCTAAACTTTAATAACACTAATGGTGTGCGTTCCGATTGCGCTATCAGGTAAAACTGCTCAAAACTGTCCCGTCATAAACGCCGCCATCTTCTTGCTCACAGTGCAAGCTACGGAGTATGGTCCCTCTGAACGGCCTGTCAAAACTGGCTCATGACGTTACGACATTTTGATGTTTTTGTTAGGTCAATAAAATTTTTAGAAGCTAGCTTATTAATTTCTTCTGTAATAACATAAAAACTGGCTTCAGTTACAATCAGAGCCGAAGATTAGTAAAAATGTACCTTTAGATTTAATCGTTGAAAATATTAAAAATATCACTTTAGCGCGCTAAAACGACGTTTACGACGTCCACGTTACGTCAACGTTCCACGGTTACGAGCAATTATAGGGCTTATAGCGGCATTCGGAACGCACCGTATGGATGTGAGAAATAGTCTGGTATGTGTTAGTGGATGTAGATAAGTGGTCGCGCATGTGTAGGTATTATTACGGATATTATCGTTTCACACTAAAAAGGCGTAACGGAGTTGAATAATTATTTAGAGATAGACTTTAATAAGTTACGATATTTTTTATTAACCGTTCGGTCATTTTTACCACAGAAAATATTACGCGAGCGAGGCTCTAGTTTAAAATACATATAAATTAGTCAATGAAAATCATACAGAGCATCTGGTAATTCGATACATTCCTTTCGAAAGATCAAAGAAGAGCTTATTTGCGATATATTTTGTCATGTTACACCCTAGCCGGAAATGGCTAGTTTTTGAACAAATTTTCAACAAAGAACACAACACTTCATTCCAAAAAACTTTCTCAAAAAATTCGTTCGTGTTATTTTAAATATCTGTTTACATTTCCACCGTTTTAGAAAGTTTATTTATGGACAGCTGGCTAGGGTGTTATATGACAAAATATATCGCAAATAAGCTCCACTCTGACCACCCGAAAGGTATGTGAGACATTTTCTGATAGCTTGGACAGATCGAAAAATATTTAAATAAATTATTCTATAGGTAGCGATAGTAAAAGTTCGTCCAATTTTTTTGATTAACGTTTAGAGAAAAAGAAAGGCAAGAACTTCGGCATACAGCCTGAATGGTCGTCAATGTTTATTTAGTATCTATCTTTTTACATTTCTTTAATTGTTTGAGCACCGAATAGGCATATTGTGGCATTTTAAATCCCCCTTTTCTTTTCAGCCTACCAATCTTATACGAATACTATATGTATACTCGGACCAGCTTTTTTTAGCGCCATGGGTCGGTATTGGGATGCATAGATTTAATTGGCATATTATAAGGCTGCATAACGTTTTTTGGCATACTGTTTGTATCGCATAACGTTCATACAGAATAAATCATAAGGCATACTTTATTTCCCCATAACTTCATTTATAATAATAGTATATTAGCATAAAGTGTTCATGCATAAATGGTTTTACAATAACGATTACTTATCATAACACTTATTGGCATCTCACGCTATGGCATAAAGTTTACAAGTCATACATATAGAATACCATAATTTGACAAAAATAAATGGACTGTAAAATTAATAACCTAAACATTTTTACACTTCTTTGGTTGTTACAGACGATATAGCAACGCGGTTTAGTCAGTATTACGTATGGGGAAATGCAACATCGCCAACTATTTTCACACCTAAAGTTTTGAGTACATTCGAATTAGACGAAGAAAACCCTCTCATCAATGCCAACATCGCAAAATGCCAACCTCTCGAAAATGACAACTTCTCAGAATGACAACTTCTCGAAATGCCAACTTGTCGAAATGCCATCTTCTCAGAATACCATCTTCTCAGAATGCCAACTTCTCAGAAAGCCAACTTCTCACAATGACAACTTCTGAAAGGACAGTTTGTTTGAACCAAATTGACCGAAGTCGCTTTTCGCGAAAGTCGCTTTTCGTGAAAAGTTGGAAATGGTACTTAATTTGGTCTTGGCGCTTCGCCGGGTGCTGCCGCACAACACTCGCTTTGCTGGCTCAGCTCGCGCATGAAGCTGAATACATATAACTGAAGGTGCTCAAAATGAAAATAAAAATTGAATTAATTCGATTTTACATTAGAATTATAAGTTGCGGCCTGAAGAGCTTCGAGATCTAGTGTTGGTTGCGTGGCTACGTTCGTGTGCGCGTTTCTCGGTCTAGCGACTTTGTACTCAAATCTATGACAGGGGTAGTATACGAGACTGAATCTCGAACTAGAGGATTGGGGTGGGTTTCGGAGTGTTTGAAGAATGCTTCAGAGAGTTTTTTGAGGTGCTGTTGCACTGCAGGTATTTCAAGATCTCTGTGCAGGTCCGCGTTACGCATGTACCAAGGTGCGTTTGTGGCCCCGCGGCAGAAGAGATTTTGAACTAACTGCAGTTAGTGCAGGACGGGGGGTTTGGCCTGGGCAAATATTGGCGAGGCATATGTCATGACGGGTCTAACGCAGGTCTTATAAAGCGTACGTTTGTTTCTGAAAGACATTTCACTTTTTCTACCTAACATACTATATAGGCGGCCTAAGTAAAAACGGGCGAGTTTCATTACTCTATCGAAGTGTGGCTTGAAAGAAACCGTCTGGTCTAAGGTGACGCCTAAGTATTTGGTAGTGCGCTTCCAGGGGATGGGAATACCTAACATTCGAACGTGGAGACTGTCGGCGACACGACGGTGTTTGCAGAGGAAGTAAACCGCAGAACTCTTGTTTGGGTTCACATCGATGCGCCATTTTTGAAACCATGCACCGAGGGCGTTTACGACCTTTTGTAGCCTGATGACGAGACCCGGGACACTGAGGCATTTGGTGTAAAGGGCGGTGTCGTCGGCAAAGAGGGCGAGTTCGACGCCTTTCGGCGGAATGGGAATATCGTTTGTGTATAAGACGAAAGAAAACTCATTACAAATGGAGTAGCAATGAGGTTGAAGCAGTAATGCGACATCTAAAACAATAAAAAAAAATCCAGGAAAAACCTTATGCGAACAAGTATTGCGCAAAGAGCCAATTCTGCATAAACGAACTTGGATGCAAATTAATACTTACATCAACAATATTTACAAAAATAATTTATAATAAAAAATATAAAATCCAAGAACTTACTGCGCAATATTTCCTTTGAATTAAAGACAAGTGTACAATTTCATTTAATGGGCTTCACGGAAAGGTTTGTTTCAGCTGAAAAGAGCTCGAAGTAGGTACTCAAGATAACAATTATTTTAAGTTTTTTATTAATGCTAGCCACAATTCTTGTTTCTCTTTTTTTTATTTCAAATAAAATACCTACTGGGTCTGTCTATTGGTCTATGTCATATCTCGTCGTTCATCTCATAAGGCATATGTAGGCACGGACATTTAGTTCCGGGATTTGTTCTGTTAAAAAAATATTTCTATATTTTTGTTAAAACTCGGAAAAGAAACAATGCATAAGACTGCATTGTATTTAATATTGTGTTATAATATAAGAGAAACAGTGGTTTATTTATGTAAGTGTTATATTTTAAGTAACAATGTTTTCCGATATAACCGTTTGTTTTTTGAAATAGATAAATAAATTTTCTTATACCATTGCCATTGCACCAACACTCCGATCATGCAAAAAATATTAGCTGTTTCATATTTTTTAATGAAAATGATGGTGAACAGTGAAAAAGCTAAGTTTTACAATTTTAGGGTTGATAAGATATAATGAAAAGCCCCTTTCGTCTAGTAACTACTTACATTTATGAGATGATTATGAATGACTCTTTGTGAGTTACCATTGTCTTTTTTCTATTGTAAACATCAACACTACAATAAATACTTTATTATTTTTCGAAAACGAAAATAAAATCTCTTTCGATCAACACAAAGTTTTTTATTCGAAATCAACAAAATAAACACAAATAAGCACTTTTAGTCCTGATAATTTTTTCAATAATTATTTACATAAATGATACGAATTATCGTGTATTCCATTCGTCCATTAAGTGCTGAAACAAAAAGCTTACTGACGGCCTAAAATTGCCTTAACCCTTTAAACGTTTACTCGCTATAAAATCTTTTTAATCACAACCGAAAAACACAATGTTGGCATTAGTGCAGGCAGAAAGGAGATGTGAATTGTAGATCTGAATTAAAAAGGTTTGTCTGGCGGGCAGCCAGATACTGGCCGATCTTACAAGTTCACCTTTTAGCATTAAATATCGTTAAACAGGGTCACAGGGAAAGTCATACTGAATATTAAAGGACGTTATTATTCAGGTCATTTCTGATGGATTTGATTCTGTTATATGGTGTCCGAAACTTAACCGTTATTGAGATATTGAACTTTAAAGATATTTTGAAAAAAAAATTTTTTTTTGGCTTTGTTATCGATTTTTTTGAGACTAGGAGCTCCTAGGGTCCATTTTTTTTTAGAAGGCATATCAATTAATAAAAATGAATAACAAAAACAGAATTTACTACTAACAGCTTAAAAAGATTGTTCAACAACGGTTTATATTCAATATTCAGGCAATATTCAGTACGACTTTCCTGTGACCCTGTATGCTCTGTTTATCCCACTATAACTTATGTAATAAAAAATCGACCGGAATAAGAACCGGTAAGCGCGCTGGCCAAGGAGTTGCAGCAAATCCTCCAACTCATTCAACTTTTCTCGATCTTCGGCCGACATGTGAGGCCATGCTACGTTATGTTGATATCATGATTCCCTCAATTGTGAGACAGGTATATTTTCAAGACAGCTACTTACAGGTCAATTTAAATATTCAAGGTAATGCTACCTGTTTAAAGTTCTGTTTATAAATACTGTTGCAACGATTTTGTCGTGTTTTATACTAGCCCACACATTTCAAGAAACCCAACGGGTTTGATGTGACATTTCGCCGCTACGTGAGGATTTCGAAGATCTGACGCCCAATGGTGCACAACACATCGATTTCTCGTGGTGTTCTTTTTAAACAAACTATCATCAAGCCAAGAACTTTTCTTAAAAAATTTCGGTTTTTGTACGTAATAAATAATAATAATAATAAATCCCCAGACAAACACACCAACTGTATGGCCCCAAAGTAAGCAGAGCTTGTGTTATGATTGGCCATACAGCGAACTGGGGGGGAACCCAGAATAAACAGACATATATAAATACATACAACCATGACCCGAGAACAAACATCTGTGTTCATCACACAAATGAATGCCCGGCCAGGACTCGAACCTGGGACCTTCGGCGTATGAGGCAAGGCTACTTACCACTACACCACTCGGTATGTTTGTGTGACTAACGTCTAACGACCGCACTGCTCTTCTAGTATTGGAATCAGGCTCAAGAAGAAAGTGGTTCATTACCTGCTCTTCCTCTCCAACTGGAACAAATGTTTGTGGGTCACCTGCATCGGCAAAGATCAATGTCAGCAGTCACCACAGTATAGAATTAGGATTTACGATAACGTCTAGAAAGTATGGAAAGGAAAAAAAATCCGATGCTCATATTTCCGTCAAAAAGATTACTTTTACCTTGCCACCTCAATGGGCTATCTGCTCACTGATTTACAAAAATAATTTAATCAAGATGGTTAACCTCACGGCTCTACCCCAATTGGGTACTGTATACATAATAGGACATCTCTTACAAACAACGATTATTGTAAAAAAACCGTATTGTGCGCAATAATGACGTGTAAAGAGTTATTTGATTAGTTGCTTAGGGGCACGTGGTAATTTAACGGAAAAGCAAATAAGAGTTTGCTCATAAAAAGGCACACTTCCAGCCTAAACTTTAATAACACTATTGGTGTGCGTTCCGATTGCGCTATCAGGTAAAACTGCTCAAAACTGTCCCGTCATAAACGCCGCCATCTTCTTGCTCACAGTGCAAGCTACGGAGTATGGTCCCTCTGAACGGCCTGTCAAAACTGGCTCATGACGTTACGACATTTTGATGTTTTTGTTAGGTCAATAAAATTTTTAGAAGCTAGCTTATTAATTTCTTCTGTAATAACATAAAAACTGGCTTCAGTTACAATCAGAGCCGAAGATTAGTAAAAATGTACCTTTAGATTTAATCGTTGAAAATATTAAAAATATCACTTTAGCGCGCTAAAACGACGTTTACGACGTCCACGTTACGTCAACGTTCCACGGTTACGAGCAATTATAGGGCTTATAGCGGCATTCGGAACGCACCGTATGGATGTGAGAAATAGTCTGGTATGTGTTAGTGGATGTAGATAAGTGGTCGCGCATGTGTAGGTATTATTACGGATATTATCGTTTCACACTAAAAAGGCGTAACGGAGTTGAATAATTATTTAGAGATAGACTTTAATAAGTTACGATATTTTTTATTAACCGTTCGGTCATTTTTACCACAGAAAAATTTACGCGAGCGAGGCTCTAGTTTAAAATACATATAAAATAGTCAATGAAAATCATACAGAGCATCTGGTAATTCGATACATTCCTTTCGAAAGATCAAAGAAGAGCTTATTTGCGATATATTTTGTCATGTTACACCCTAGCCGGAAATGGCTAGTTTTTGAACAAATTTTCAACAAAGAACACAACACTTCATTCCAAAAAACTTTCTCAAAAAATTCGTTCGTGTTATTTTAAATATCTGTTTACATTTCCACCGTTTTAGAAAGATTATTTATGGACAGCTGGCTAGGGTGTTATATGACAAAATATATCGCAAATAAGCTCCACTCTGACCACCCGAAAGGTATGTGAGACAACAAAGCCAAAAAAAAATTTTTTTTTCAAAATATCTTTAAAGTTCAATATCTCAATAACGGTTAAGTTTCGGACACCATATAACAGAATCAAATCCATCAGAAATGACCTGAATAATAACGTCCTTTAATATTCAGTATGACTTTCCCTGTGACCCTGTTTAACGATATTTAATGCTAAAAGGTGAACTTGTAAGATCGGCCAGTATCTGGCTGCCCGCCAGACAAACCTTTTTAATTCAGATCTACAATTCACATCTCCTTACTGCCTGCACTAATGCCAACATTGTGTTTTTCGGTTGTGATTAAAAAGATTTTATAGCGAGTAAACGTTTAAAGGGTTAAGGCAATTTTAGGCCGTCAGTAAGCTTTTTGTTTCAGCACTTAATGGACGAATGGAATACACGATAATTCGTATCATTTATGTAAATAATTATTGAAAAAATTATCAGGACTAAAAGTGCTTATTTGTGTTTATTTTGTTGATTTCGAATAAAAAACTTTGTGTTGATCGAAAGAGATTTTATTTTCGTTTTCGAAAAATAATAAAGTATTTATTGTAGTGTTGATGTTTACAATAGAAAAAAGACAATGGTAACTCACAAAGAGTCATTCATAATCATCTCATAAATGTAAGTAGTTACTAGACGAAAGGGGCTTTTCATTATATCTTATCAACCCTAAAATTGTAAAACTTAGCTTTTTCACTGTTCACCATCATTTTCATTAAAAAATATGAAACAGCTAATATTTTTTGCATGATCGGAGTGTTGGTGCAATGGCAATGGTATAAGAAAATTTATTTATCTATTTCAAAAAACAAACGGTTATATCGGAAAACATTGTTACTTAAAATATAACACTTACATAAATAAACCACTGTTTCTCTTATATTATAACACAATATTAAATACAATGCAGTCTTATGCATTGTTTCTTTTCCGAGTTTTAACAAAAATATAGAAATATTTTTTTAACAGAACAAATCCCGGAACTAAATGTCCGTGCCTACATATGCCTTATGAGATGAACGACGAGATATGACATAGACCAATAGACAGACCCAGTAGGTATTTTATTTGAAATAAAAAAAAGAGAAACAAGAATTGTGGCTAGCATTAATAAAAAACTTAAAATAATTGTTATCTTGAGTACCTACTTCGAGCTCTTTTCAGCTGAAACAAACCTTTCCGTGAAGCCCATTAAATGAAATTGTACACTTGTCTTTAATTCAAAGGAAATATTGCGCAGTAAGTTCTTGGATTTTATATTTTTATTATATGTGGGGTTTACCAAGTGCTAAGTGGACTGTATTTAAAATAGCTAACGTGCAAAATCATATAATAAATCGAAATCAAATCAAACAAATCAAATTATCAAAATGACAATTATTCGTTGTAAAATAGAAACAAGCAAGCGCAAGAACTCACCTCTGGTATCGATGTCACCTGGCACCTCCAGGAACCACGGTTTCCTTGGATTGATGTTGGTTAATCTCGACTTACCGCGATCTCTCCTCAAATACCTGGTGTAGGACTGTGGTTGGTGATGATGCAGCGATGAAGTTCGGGCACTGACTTTGCTTCTAATCATTCACAACACCAAAGCGAATATAACAACACGACAATTATTTAACTTAAATCAAAATTACGAGAGCGACGAAAAAGGGTTGTTCGCGATTCGAATTCCCCACGACAAGAGAAAGTAGTATTGCCGATTGCAACACACAAAAAAACCAACTGCCGACTAAAATAATTATAAAACTACAAATTAATAAAAACTTTGCATCTAGCTTGAACATTCCGCCCACCTAAATGCAACGTATTTACGAACGAAAAAATAAATAAAAAATAAAATAAAACTACGATAAGCAGCGACAAATTACTGAATGATCGGCAAGGGGCAGACCTTCACTACAGGTCGCCTATACTCACCCATAGCCGTCTTTACAGTAACGACACGACAAGTTCCATCCGCACCTGGATGTAAACAAACGATACGTCCCAGGCTCCAATGCAAGGGATTAGTTTGCTCGTTAATAATGAGCACCAATGTGCCAATTTTTAAATCTGGACTTGATTTATCCCACTTCAGTCTCTGCTGCAAAGTGTGCACGTATTCGTTCCGCCATCTTTTCCAGAAATCCTGATGCATTTTTTGAATAAGCCTCCACCTATGAAGCATACTAATATTTTTCCCTATAAAATTTTCTTCAGGCAGTGTCGACACAGGTTCCAACGTTAAGAAGTGCGACGGCGTTAGAGCTGAAAGGTCGTTAACATCCGCACTTACAGGTGTTAAAGGCCTCGAATTCAACATAGCCTCTATTTGAGACAATACTGTATAAAATTCCTCATACGTGAGGCGCTGCAAACCGATCACACGGGACAAATGTGTCTTAACGGATTTAATACCAGCTTCAGCCAAACCGTTGAAATGAGGACTCCCTGGTGGACTGAACGAAAATTTTATTGATTGTGTATCCGCTGCGCTCTGCATAATGTTTCCGAGATAATTAGCGGCACCTATAAAATTCCTGCCTTGATCGGAGACAATATGAGAGCAGCGACCACGTCGTGCAATAAAGCGCTTTAATGCAGCCAAGAATGCATCAGTACTGAGCTCAGAGGCGAGCTCAATATGAACAGCCTTGGTGCTTGTGCAAACAAACACGCAGATATACCCCTTAAAGGTTCTGACACCTCGACCACGACCAAGGGCTATGTCAAAAGGACCGCCGTAGTCAACTACGACACTAGAAAAAGGTTTCACTTCACTGACACGGTAGGAAGGAAGGTCGCCCATCAAGGGTGGTTGAGCCGGTCTTGGATTAGCACGAAAACACTTTACGCAACCTGAAACTACTGACCGTATTGCCCGTTTAGCTGATAAAATCCAAAAGGATTGACAAATCAAATTTTGTAAAGTTTGAGCTCCAGGGTGCATGTACTTCTTGTGATATTCATCAATAAGAAGGAATGTGAAACGATGATCTCGAGGCAGTAGGATCGGATGCTTTGCGCTAAAACCTATATGAGCGTTTGACAAGCGGCCGCCCACCCTCAAAACACCCGCCTTGTCCATAAAAGGTGACAATTTGCGGAGTCCTTTAGGCAGCGCGTTGAGATTGCCCTTTTCCAGGGACGATATTTCTTGGGATAAAACCATATTTTGCACATGTTTTATTAGAAATGTGCGTGCACTTTCTATCTCATTAGGCTGAACAAAACCATAAACCTTTTCTTTGCGACATTTACATGAACAATTACGACGAAAACGAAAGCAATACGACAAGATTCTTAGTAGTTTTGACAGCGAAGAGTATTTATTTAGTACAACCTCGACCAAGCTCACCTCTTGCTCGATTGCCAAGAGGGTCGTACATTTTAGTTCTTCCTGCAGGCTATTGGGAAGTAATGCAACTTTCGACAAAGGCCACCTTTCTTCAGGCTCCGACAGCCAAGAAGGACCGCTCCACCACAAGTCACGCTTCAAAAATTCACTTGGTAGTGTGCCACGTGACCCGTAATCAGCAGGGTTATCAAATGTGCTAACATGGCGCCAGCTTTCTGGTGAAAATTTTTCTTGTATGTGGCTTACTCTGTTGGCTACAAAAGTTTTCCATTTAGATGGACACGACTTGATCCACGACAATGCCACAGTGGAGTCCGACCAACATATTACTTTAAATGTGTTATGAATTGGCTCTAACGACACTAGGACAGAAGTAAAGAGATCAGCCAGTAACACAGCTGCTTGCAGCTCCAATCTGGGTATCGACAAGGTACGTAGAGGAGCAACTTTCGATTTTGAACAAATTAATTGCACATAAATGTTGCCCTTCGAATCTACGGTTCTACAATATACTGTGGCACAATAGCCACGCTCGGAAGCATCGCAAAACCCATGTAATTGCGTTTCAACAAATGCCTTACAGGGTATACGCCGAGGAATTGAAAGAGATGACAAACATGATAACTGCTCTCTGAAGGTCATCCACTCCGAAGCGATAGCTTCAGGCACATCATCATCCCATGATACACCGGATGTCCACAGTAACTGCATTAAGTATTTTGCATAAAATGTTACTGGGGCAAGGAATCCTAAGGGGTCGTAGATGCGAGCGATATGTGAGAGGATGACACGCTTAGTGCATCGAGAACCTTCACTGGATGAAACTCTGAACTGGAAACAGTCAGATCGAGGTCGCCATAATAGCCCTAAAATTTTGAGACATGTATCCTCAGTCGTTTCAAAGTCTATTAACTCTCCTGAGTAAACATCTGATGAAGGCAGGCCATCAAAAAAAGACTGGTTGTTCGACGTCCATTTTCTGAGATGGAAGCCACCAGACGAAAATATTTGAGCCAGCTCATCTCGCAATAACAACGCTTGCTCGATAGAGTCAGCACCAGAGGCCAGGTCATCAACGTAGATATCACGCGATAAGACTTGAGAACCCGACGGAAATGATTCAACTGAATCACTCGCCAGTTGAGCAATTGTGCGGAGAGCCATGTATGGTGCCGATGATACGCCATAAGTGACTGTGCGGAGACGATATTCACGCACAGGTATGTCAGGCGACGATCGCCACAGGATTCGCTGATATTCTGCATCCTCATTGGGTACCCAGATTTGCCGATACATCTGTTTGACGTCCCCAGTGAACACGATAGCATGCCAACGAAAGCGAACAAGAAGATCAAAAATATTTGTTTGAAGTTTTTGACCAGCAAACAAAGTATCATTTAATGATTTACCACACGTATCCGTGGCACTTGCGTCAAAAACGACACGAAGGGGAGTACTAATTGACTCAGGACGCAAGATGCCATGATGTGGAATATAATAAAACCTACCTATATCAGAAGCATGGGGTTCAACTTCTTCCATATGCCCACACGCTTCATAATCAGTCATGAATGCGACATATGCTTTACGAAAGTCAGGGTTGGAATTCAGTTTCCTTTCTAATGACGCAAATCGCTTGCGCGCAATGTTGCGAGAACCCGTGAAGACAGGCTTATCTAACGGATCCTTGAATGGAAGCGGAACGACAAATCTTCCATCGCTATGACGCTGATGATGTTCGACAAAATAATCCTCACATCTTTGCTCATCCTTCGACAAATGAACCTTTTGGGAATGGACATTGTCTAACTCCCAAAACCTTTTAATGGACAATTCCAAGGATGAGTTCGACATAGGGTGTGAAGGATTTGATACAAAAAGACAATTTTCTTTATTATTCTCACTACGGTTAGCAGGAGAAACATCACACGCCCCCATGACGATCCAGCCGAAAACTGTGTTCAGAGCCCTTGGTTGACCCTGACCACCTTGTCTAAGTCCTGACAAAAGGGAGGATGCGAAAACTTCTGCACTTAGCAACAAATCTACCGGGCCAGGGGTCTCAAACTCTGGGTCGGCCAAAACCAGATTTGTCAGGTGTGACCAATTTGAACTATCTATGTGCTGAGATGGTTGATCAGCACATATTGAGGGTAACACTAAGGCCTCAAAACTAAATTTATATTTGTCATGCAGCCTAGAAAATATTTCACACGACACTAAACTATGGGGTTCAGCCCGAGCATGTCCTATGCCGCTAACCTGTTGCATATTATTTTTTAAATCTAGTCCCAGTAATTTAACGCAAGGCTCAGATATAAAATTGCAAGCACTTGCAGAATCTAACAGGGCCCTGACCTTGTGCTGCCTACCAAAACAATCTTTAATTAATACCTTAGCTGTTGCAAATATGATATTATTTTTAATCGACATTGTTGTTAATGCCTGCTTATCAATAGTAGCAGGTTCACTTGTAGGCTCCTTGGGTTGCACAATAATGTTTTTAGGTCTATCAAAATGCAGCAGTGTATGGTGGGAAAACTTACACACTTTGCAAAGACTGTCAGTGGTACATGCCTTGACATGGTGTGACCCAGAAAGGCAACAAATACAAAGTCCCTTCAACTTTACAAACTTAAATCTGTCATTTACTTTTAACTTGTGAAAGCGGGAACACTTGACTAATGGGTGCTGGCCATCGCAATAAACACAGGTTGGTGTAACAATCAGAGCTGGCTTTATATTTGACTTGATTTGCTTAGGAGTAGACTGGCTTTGAGTTTTACATATGCGAGTAAAATCTAAAGCCCGAACATGCTTTTCTATAAAAGCTTGCAAATGTTCAAAATCTGGAATGTCATCCGAGTTAAATTCTAACAAGAAAGCCTCTTGCGTTAACCTATCCAGTTTTGACCACAACAAATAAAATAACATAAATTTTTTATCAGGTAAATTATATTTTTCCAACACCGACAAAGTTTCAGTAAAAGTTCTGTTAACCCGGTCTAACTCAGTACCTGATTTTACTTTAATGGGTTCACAGAACACTAACTTTTCATAATAGTTTACTGCAATCTGTCGCTTCTTATCATAATATTTGGCTAGTGTATTATAGGCATCCAAGTAACTTTCATCGGTAAGCGGAAAGTTTTTGACTAAAGCATAAGCATTGTTTTCTACACTAGATAACAAGTAATGCAGCTTTTCTATATTGGGTATATCTCTCTGGTGTATAAGAGAGTCAAAAAGTTGTTTAAATGATACCCAGTTTTCTAACTTGCCATCAAATGGCTTGATGATTAGTTTTGGCAACTTAGCACGCATAGACTCGACTACTTTACTTTCCAGACTTGTGTTTTGAGTAGTGTTTTGAGACCTCAAAGAATGTAACAATTTTCTAAATTTTTGTTCAAAAGTAATCGACACACCACATTCCGCTCTTTGTTCTGCTTTGCTACACGTCATTAGTAGTTTCCGCTGAGCGTCATGAAACTCAGCTTCTATTTGTTTAAGATCTTCTTCTATGTAACCTACCAAATCAGATGACTCTATATACTCAATACGCATAACAGCGTAATCACGAGCAATCCTATTTATATCACCTGAAGAATCCCCCCCTTTCTTGTCAACATTCCTTTCTGTCATTTTAAAAATCTAAAACAAACGAAAACCTAAAACAAGTCTAAAAATATTACAAACGACAATAACAACAAAACAAAATTAATTGAGGTTATGTTCAAAATGACAGATCAGATTGATGACAAAATTTGAAAGTGACAGATTGTACAGGTGATTGAATGAACTAGAACGAAGTTCGATTAATGTAGTGCCAACTACAGATGCCAAGTGCCAACCTAATAATACGAAAAGGTACAAAATAACGCGGTTTCCAAAATACCCCCAAGTAATTTTATTAAGCGTAACGGTTAAGCTAAGACAAAGGAAATACAAATAACGAATACGAAATCAACAAAATTAACAGGTACTGTACTAAAGATCCGGCTCGAAGGACCAAAATGTGGGGTTTACCAAGTGCTAAGTGGACTGTATTTAAAATAGCTAACGTGCAAAATCATATAATAAATCGAAATCAAATCAAACAAATCAAATTATCAAAATGACAATTATTCGTTGTGAAATTAGAAACAAGCAAGCGCAAGAACTCACCTCTGGTATCGATGTCACCTGGCACCTCCAGGAACCACGGTTTCCTTGGATTGATGTTGGTTAATCTCGACTTACCGCGATCTCTCCTCAAATACCTGGTGTAGGACTGTGGTTGGTGATGATGCAGCGATGAAGTTCAGGCACTGACTTTGCTTCTAATCATTCACAACACCAAAGCGAATATAACAACGAGACAATTAATTAACTTAAATCAAAATTACGAGAGCGACGAAAAAGGGTTGTTCGCGATTCGAATTCCCCACGACAAGAGAAAGTAGTATTGCCGATTGCAACACACAAAAAAACCAACACTAAGTGTTGCCGACTAAAATAATTATAAAACTACAAATTAATAAAAACTTTGCATCTAGCTTGAACATATAAATTATTTTTGTAAATATTGTTGATGTAAGTATTAATTTGCATCCAAGTTCGTTTATGCAGAATTGGCTCTTTGCGCAATACTTGTTCGCATAAGGTTTTTCCTGGATTTTTTTTTATTGTTTTAGATGTCGCATTACTGCTTCAACCTCATTGCTACTCCATTTGTAATGAGTTTTCTTTCGTCTTATACACAAACGATATTCCCATTCCGCCGAAAGGCGTCGAACTCGCCCTCTTTGCCGACGACACCGCCCTTTACACCAAATGCCTCAGTGTCCCGGGTCTCGTCATCAGGCTACAAAAGGTCGTAAACGCCCTCGGTGCATGGTTTCAAAAATGGCGCATCGATGTGAACCCAAACAAGAGTTCTGCGGTTTACTTCCTCTGCAAACACCGTCGTGTCGCCGACAGTCTCCACGTTCGAATGTTAGGTATTCCCATCCCCTGGAAGCGCACTACCAAATACTTAGGCGTCACCTTAGACCAGACGGTTTCTTTCAAGCCACACTTCGATAGAGTAATGAAACTCGCCCGTTTTTACTTAGGCCGCCTATATAGTATGTTAGGTAGAAAAAGTGAAATGTCTTTCAGAAACAAACGTACGCTTTATAAGACCTGCGTTAGACCCGTCATGACATATGCCTCGCCAATATTTGCCCACGCCAAACCCCCCGTCCTGCACTAACTGCAGTTAGTTCAAAATCTCTTCTGCCGCGGGGCCACAAACGCACCTTGGTACATGCGTAACGCGGACCTGCACAGAGATCTTGAAATACCTGCAGTGCAACAGCACCTCAAAAAACTCTCTGAAGCATTCTTCAAACACTCCGAAACCCACCCCAATCCTCTAGTTCGAGATTCAGTCTCGTATACTACCCCTGTCATAGATTTGAGTACAAAGTCGCTAGACCGAGAAACGCGCACACGAACGTAGCCACGCAACCAACACTAGATCTCGAAGCTCTTCAGGCCGCAACTTATAATTCTAATGTAAAATCGAATTAATTCAATTTTTATTTTCATTTTGAGCACCTTCAGTTATATGTATTCAGCTTCATGCGCGAGCTGAGCCAGCAAAGCGAGTGTTGTGCGGCAGCACCCGGCGAAGCGCCAAGACCAAATTAAGTACCATTTCCAACTTTTCACGAAAAGCGACTTTCGCGAAAAGCGACTTCGGTCAATTTGGTTCAAACAAACTGTCCTTTCAGAAGTTGTCATTGTGAGAAGTTGGCTTTCTGAGAAGTTGGCATTCTGAGAAGATGGTATTCTGAGAAGATGGCATTTCGACAAGTTGGCATTTCGAGAAGTTGTCATTCTGAGAAGTTGTCATTTTCGAGAGGTTGGCATTTTGCGATGTTGGCATTGATGAGAGGGTTTTCTTCATCTAATTCGAATGTACTCAAAACTTTAGGTGTGAAAATAGTTGGCAATGTTGCATTTCCCCATACGTAATACTGACTAAACCGCGTTGCTATATCGTCTGTAACAACCAAAGAAGTGTAAAAATGTTTAGGTTATTAATTTTACAGTCCATTTATTTTTGTCAAATTATGGTATTCTATATGTATGACTTGTAAACTTTATGCCATAGCGTGAGATGCCAATAAGTGTTATGATAAGTAATCGTTATTGTAAAACCATTTATGCATGAACACTTTATGCTAATATACTATTATTATAAATGAAGTTATGGGGAAATAAAGTATGCCTTATGATTTATTCTGTATGAACGTTATGCGATACAAACAGTATGCCAAAAAACGTTATGCAGCCTTATAATATGCCAATTAAATCTATGCATCCCAATACGGACCCATGGCGCTAAAAAAGCTGGTCCGAGTATACATATAGTACTCGTATAAGATTGGTAGGCTGAAAAGAAAAGGGGGATTTAAAATGCCACAATATGCCTATTCGGTGCTCAAACAATTAAAGAAATGTAAAAAGATAGATACTAAATAAACATTGACGACCATTCAGGCTGTATGCCGAAGTTCTTGCCTTTCTTTTTCTCTAAACGTTAATCAAAAAAATTGGACGAACTTTTACTATCACTACCTATAGAATAATTTATTTAAATATTTTTCGATCTGTCCAAGCTATCAGAAAATGTCTCACATACCTTTCGGGTGGTCAGAGTGGAGCTTATTTGCGATATATTTTGTCATAGACGTCAAATTGCTGACATTACCTTTTTATTAAAAATCACCTCAAGCACCATCAACAGCCCTGACCTACTTGCTAAAATAACCCTAAATACTCCATCGAGATTGCTTAGGTGGAATCCTCCCATTTACACTCCAGTAGTTGGTTCGAATTTTAGACAGAACTCATTCATTTGGCGAGTGGGCAGCGATTTTAATGAGTTGTGTAAGCGATTTGACTTTGACTTGTTTTGTACGAGTGTCAATACAATTAGACAGCAGTTGAGCAAAGAATTCTTTTCTTGTTGAGTTTTTTTTTTTTTTATTATTATTAGGTTTAGTAATTATGTTTGTTTGATTTTTTCTGTGTGACTGTGATGTATCGTAAATTTTTTTCTAAACGTGAAAACCTGTAATTTGCTTGCTGTTACTACTGTAATGTGCTTATACTGTTAATTTCGCTGTTGGTTTTCCTTCGAATAAATAAATAAATAAATAAATAAATAAATATAACACCCTAGCCAGCTGTCCATAAATAATCTTTCTAAAACGGTGGAAATGTAAACAGATATTTAAAATAACACGAACGAATTTTTTGAGAAAGTTTTTTGGAATGAAGTGTTGTGTTCTTTGTTGAAAATTTGTTCAAAAACTAGCCATTTCCGGCTAGGGTGTAACATGACAAAATATATCGCAAATAAGCTCTTCTTTGATCTTTCGAAAGGAATGTATCGAATTACCAGATGCTCTGTATGATTTTCATTGACTAATTTATATGTATTTTAAACTAGAGCCTCGCTCGCGTAAATTTTTCTGTGGTAAAAATGACCGAACGGTTAATAAAAAATATCGTAACTTATTAAAGTCTATCTCTAAATAATTATTCAACTCCGTTACGCCTTTTTAGTGTGAAACGATAATATCCGTAATAATACCTACACATGCGCGACCACTTATCTACATCCACTAACACATACCAGACTATTTCTCACATCCATACGGTGCGTTCCGAATGCCGCTATAAGCCCTATAATTGCTCGTAACCGTGGAACGTTGACGTAACGTGGACGTCGTAAACGTCGTTTTAGCGCGCTAAAGTGATATTTTTAATATTTTCAACGATTAAATCTAAAGGTACATTTTTACTAATCTTCGGCTCTGATTGTAACTGAAGCCAGTTTTTATGTTATTACAGAAGAAATTAATAAGCTAGCTTCTAAAAATTTTATTGACCTAACAAAAACATCAAAATGTCGTAACGTCATGAGCCAGTTTTGACAGGCCGTTCAGAGGGACCATACTCCGTAGCTTGCACTGTGAGCAAGAAGATGGCGGCGTTTATGACGGGACAGTTTTGAGCAGTTTTACCTGATAGCGCAATCGGAACGCACACCATTAGTGTTATTAAAGTTTAGGCTGGAAGTGTGCCTTTTTATGAGCAAACTCTTATTTGCTTTTCCGTTAAATTACCACGTGCCCCTAAGCAACTAATCAAATAACTCTTTACACGTCATTATTGCGCACAATACGGTTTTTTTACAATAATCGTTGTTTGTAAGAGATGTCCTATTATGTATACAGTACCCAATTGGGGTAGAGCCGTGAGGTTAACCATCTTGATTAAATTATTTTTGTAAATCAGTGAGCAGATAGCCCATTGAGGTGGCAAGGTAAAAGTAATCTTTTTGACGGAAATATGAGCATCGGATTTTTTTTCCTTTCCATACTTTCTAGACGTTATCGTAAATCCTAATTCTATACTGTGGTGACTGCTGACATTGATCTTTGCCGATGCAGGTGACCCACAAACATTTGTTCCAGTTGGAGAGGAAGAGCAGGTAATGAACCACTTTCTTCTTGAGCCTGATTCCAATACTAGAAGAGCAGTGCGGTCGTTAGACGTTAGTCACACAAACATACCGAGTGGTGTAGTGGTAAGTAGCCTTGCCTCATACGCCGAAGGTCCCAGGTTCGAGTCCTGGCCGGGCATTCATTTGTGTGATGAACACAGATGTTTGTTCTCGGGTCATGGTTGTATGTATTTATATATGTCTGTTTATTCTGGGTTCCCCCCCAGTTCGCTGTATGGCCAATCATAACACAAGCTCTGCTTACTTTGGGGCCATACAGTTGGTGTGTTTGTCTGGGGATTTATTATTATTATTATTTATTACGTACAAAAACCGAAATTTTTTAAGAAAAGTTCTTGGCTTGATGATAGTTTGTTTAAAAAGAACACCACGAGAAATCGATGTGTTGTGCACCATTGGGCGTCAGATCTTCGAAATCCTCACGTAGCGGCGAAATGTCACATCAAACCCGTTGGGTTTCTTGAAATGTGTGGGCTAGTATAAAACACGACAAAATCGTTGCAACAGTATTTATAAACAGAACTTTAAACAGGTAGCATTACCTTGAATATTTAAATTGACCTGTAAGTAGCTGTCTTGAAAATATACCTGTCTCACAATTGAGGGAATCATGATATCAACATAACGTAGCATGGCCTCACATGTCGGCCGAAGATCGAGAAAAGTTGAATGAGTTGGAGGATTTGCTGCAACTCCTTGGCCAGCGCGCTTACCGGTTCTTATTCCGGTCGATTTTTTATTACATAAGTTATAGTGGGATAAACAGAGCATACAGGGTCACAGGAAAGTCGTACTGAATATTGCCTGAATATTGAATATAAACCGTTGTTGAACAATCTTTTTAAGCTGTTAGTAGTAAATTCTGTTTTTGTTATTCATTTTTATTAATTGATATGCCTTCTAAAAAAAAATGGACCCTAGGAGCTCCTAGTCTCAGAAAAATCGATAACAAAGCCAAAAAAAAATTTTTTTTTCAAAATATCTTTAAAGTTCAATATCTCAATAACGGTTAAGTTTCGGACACCATATAACAGAATCAAATCCATCAGAAATGACCTGAATAATAACGTCCTTTAATATTCAGTATGACTTTCCCTGTGACCCTGTTTAACGATATTTAATGCTAAAAGGTGAACTTGTAAGATCGGCCAGTATCTGGCTGCCCGCCAGACAAACCTTTTTAATTCAGATCTACAATTCACATCTCCTTACTGCCTGCACTAATGCCAACATTGTGTTTTTCGGTTGTGATTAAAAAGATTTTATAGCGAGTAAACGTTTAAAGGGTTAAGGCAATTTTAGGCCGTCAGTAAGCTTTTTGTTTCAGCACTTAATGGACGAATGGAATACACGATAATTCGTATCATTTATGTAAATAATTATTGAAAAAATTATCAGGACTAAAAGTGCTTATTTGTGTTTATTTTGTTGATTTCGAATAAAAAACTTTGTGTTGATCGAAAGAGATTTTATTTTCGTTTTCGAAAAATAATAAAGTATTTATTGTAGTGTTGATGTTTACAATAGAAAAAAGACAATGGTAACTCGCAAAGAGTCATTCATAATCATCTCATAAATGTAAGTAGTTACTAGACGAAAGGGGCTTTTCATTATATCTTATCAACCCTAAAATTGTAAAACTTAGCTTTTTCACTGTTCACCATCATTTTCATTAAAAAATATGAAACAGCTAATATTTTTTGCATGATCGGAGTGTTGGTGCAATGGCAATGGTATAAGAAAATTTATTTATCTATTTCAAAAAACAAACGGTTATATCGGAAAACATTGTTACTTAAAATATAACACTTACATAAATAAACCACTGTTTCTCTTATATTATAACACAATATTAAATACAATGCAGTCTTATGCATTGTTTCTTTTCCGAGTTTTAACAAAAATATAGAAATATTTTTTTAACAGAACAAATCCCGGAACTAAATGTCCGTGCCTACATATGCCTTATGAGATGAACGACGAGATATGACATAGACCAATAGACAGACCCAGTAGGTATTTTATTTGAAATAAAAAAAAGAGAAACAAGAATTGTGGCTAGCATTAATAAAAAACTTAAAATAATTGTTATCTTGAGTACCTACTTCGAGCTCTTTTCAGCTGAAACAAACCTTTCCGTGAAGCCCATTAAATGAAATTGTACACTTGTCTTTAATTCAAAGGAAATATTGCGCAGTAAGTTCTTGGATTTTATATTTTTTATTATAAATTATTTTTGTAAATATTGTTGATGTAAGTATTAATTTGCATCCAAGTTCGTTTATGCAGAATTGGCTCTTTGCGCAATACTTGTTCGCATAAGGTTTTTCCTGGATTTTTTTTTATTGTTTTAGATGTCGCATTACTGCTTCAACCTCATTGCTACTCCATTTGTAATGAGTTTTCTTTCGTCTTATACACAAACGATATTCCCATTCCGCCGAAAGGCGTCGAACTCGCCCTCTTTGCCGACGACACCGCCCTTTACACCAAATGCCTCAGTGTCCCGGGTCTCGTCATCAGGCTACAAAAGGTCGTAAACGCCCTCGGTGCATGGTTTCAAAAATGGCGCATCGATGTGAACCCAAACAAGAGTTCTGCGGTTTACTTCCTCTGCAAACACCGTCGTGTCGCCGACAGTCTCCACGTTCGAATGTTAGGTATTCCCATCCCCTGGAAGCGCACTACCAAATACTTAGGCGTCACCTTAGACCAGACGGTTTCTTTCAAGCCACACTTCGATAGAGTAATGAAACTCGCCCGTTTTTACTTAGGCCGCCTATATAGTATGTTAGGTAGAAAAAGTGAAATGTCTTTCAGAAACAAACGTACGCTTTATAAGACCTGCGTTAGACCCGTCATGACATATGCCTCGCCAATATTTGCCCACGCCAAACCCCCCGTCCTGCACTAACTGCAGTTAGTTCAAAATCTCTTCTGCCGCGGGGCCACAAACGCACCTTGGTACATGCGTAACGCGGACCTGCACAGAGATCTTGAAATACCTGCAGTGCAACAGCACCTCAAAAAACTCTCTGAAGCATTCTTCAAACACTCCGAAACCCACCCCAATCCTCTAGTTCGAGATTCAGTCTCGTATACTACCCCTGTCATAGATTTGAAGTACAAAGTCGCTAGACCGAGAAACGCGCACACGAACGTAGCCACGCAACCAACACTAGATCTCGAAGCTCTTCAGGCCGCAACTTATAATTCTAATGTAAAATCGAATTAATTCAATTTTTATTTTCATTTTGAGCACCTTCAGTGCTATGTATTCAGCTTCAGTGCTATGTAATCCCAGCGGGTGACCCCCCGGGCTCCGCTAGCGTGACCTCTTTCTCCAATTGGTCGTCGCTCAGATGAAGGCTGTGTGGTCAAAATTTGCACGAGTCATTCAGGGGGTTTTTTAGTGCGTAGTGCTCATTAGGAGCTAGTCCCAGATGCCTTGTAACGCGCGCGAGAGGTATGCGGAAATGCATTTTTGCCTCCTGCCCAAACGGGGAACAAAAAATAATAATAACAATGTATGAAGCGTCACGAATATAAAACTGGATAGAGCAACATGTGTATGCGCTTAAGGTGGAGTCAACAATGTATTAAGCATAACAAATATAAAGGTAGATGGATCCACGTATTAATGCATGAATGTCAAACACGTTTTTTTATATAAAATGGTTAACAGATTTTTGTGTATAATTCGGAGTCAAGAAGTATGGACGGTTACAAAAAAAATAACCGTTAACGGATCCAACTTGTTAAGAAATCTATGAAAAAAACATCGAATATATCGTTTTTTCAACGAATATGATTGGCCACCTCGCTGAGTAGAAGGCGACATTGCCACTCCATTCGAAAAATATGTAAGCGGAAAAAAGTTATTGCACTCTAAAGGTGGAGTCAATAATGCATTGCTGTACTACTGGATCAACCAAGTGCGCAAAGATAGTGCGAAGCAACGTCACGAAGTACATAGGTATCTCTTTCTTACAACAAGTGAACCGTATTATTCTTTCCTTCTCCCACAAATTATATTACTCTATACATCGGGTAGGTATCTATAGTGACGTTGACGCCGTTTTTTTTGTGCGGTAATTTTTGGGCATGACTTGTCTATATGTAATATGTCATTGTATATAACATTCATTGCGTAACATAAGTTATGTCTAAGGTTAGATCTAATTTTTTTATTTTTCTACGTTCTTATTGTTTATATTTGGTCATCAATGTTGACAGATCTTTCAATGGTTATACCCTAATTCTATAAATAAATATAGAAGATTTACTGTTTTTTGAATTTATCATTCAGATCATTCAGGTCATTCCAACGCCATCTTCCTATTCATCTTACATTCGACTGACATTCATTGTCAGCGCTACGCTGATAATCTTAATTAGTAGGTAAAAACGGTTAGGATGTAAAGGAGTTTGAAAGTGTTGGATCCTATATATAGCGATCGGGGAAAGTAATTAATTTACATAGTTACCTTATTGATTCTCATGATGAAACCAAGCTTCCGTAGTAGCTAAAATTACGTTCATTAAATATTGATTAGTTTGCCAGTGCGCAACCCCATAATTTTTGGAGAACGACTAAGTTTACATTATTTTTCATTATTGTTCACTGCCACGGACGACCCAAGCTGATCCGCGCCAGACATAAGTATAGACACAGAAGTAAGACACATATATTTAGGTATACTTTTCGTGTTAGGCAAATTTTTTCGCGTAAGTAACTAGAAAGGGTAAGTAATCAGGCCGCGGCCACCCAGCCAGACTACAAGAAAAGAGAATAGAATGCGAAATATTTTATATTTATATAAGCGTTTGAAATGTTCTCGTCTGTGGTTTATTAGGTTTTTTAAAATCTTTTTTATTAACGGGATTTTTGTACACAAAGTGACGATGACAATCCCATCGTGACTGCGAAAAAACATTTTAAACTAATAATGACTTACTTAATAAAAGCTAAATTATTTAAGAAAACAAACTTATAACAGATTTATTGTTACTTAAAAATATAAGAGTATATCAACCTGGCAGCACCCGAAGTGGGTTCTACCAAGATGGCGTGGAATGCACCGACATCAAATAAATTCTATTTTAAAGTTTGTTTGATGGAATATGACCACATAGAATCCCATGAGCCATAACAATATCCTGTCTTTTAATTTCACTTTTGGAAAACCATTGGATGATAGGAGGCTGACTTTGTAAGGTTTTATACCATATTCCTTTGCTTTTAGAACGCTCTTCGAAATATTCTCGCCATTTGATATAAGTTTTAATTCTAAATTTACCCAAAACTTCTGAGTAGTGAGGAAGAGCTGTAATTACGACACCACCTAGTGCAGCCGTCTTAGCTAACCTGTCTACCTCCTCATTTCCCACTAATACAATATGAGCTGGAACCCATTGCAGTGTCAAACGAATATCACATGTTTGACAAAATAAAATTTGATTTAGAATATTGTAGGCCATTTTCACTCCAACTGTGCCCGATGTACATCGCGAGAAAGTGTTGTAAAGCACTTTTGCTATCGGCAAATACAACTATTTTTTGGGCCCCTACGCTTACACAGTAGGATAGAGCCTCTGACGAAGCAATGAGCAATGACGAAGCATCCACTGACATAATAGAAACTTCTCCATCGATCTTAAACATTCCAAATGTACTATTACTGGGATGATAAAAGGCTGCTCCTAGTCCATTGGCTGTTTTGGAACCATCAGTGTACAGTTTATACCACCCATTCAAATTGCATTGTAGTTCTTGAACCACACTACATCTCAAACTATTTAACTCGTACGATGTTTTTGAGTTAGAAATACTATTTAAATTAATCCTGATAGTGCTTTTGATGTCAATATTAGAAACTCATGTATCCAGGGTGAACATATATAATTGGTTTGAGGCAGATAATCGCTCTTTCTTAGTTTCAACAAGTGAGGTGAATATCATAGGTTTCTTTTTGTTGAGCCTAATTTTAATAGAGTCTGAGATGTAATGCCGCCGGACCATGAACCACATTTTAGGCAAAACTCATATGCAAGATATTGCCTTCTGAAACCCAATGGTTGCAAGCACAGCTCGCTTTCCATGACATGGATTGGAGTTGTCTTTATAAAGCCACCAATGACTCTTAGCGCCCGATTCTGTAATTTATCCAACTTTGATTTGTGACATTTGGCAGCACCATCGTAAAACAAACAGCCGTAGTCCAGTGTGCTCCTTATAAGTGATATATATAATCTACGAAGAAGTAATGGGTTTACCCCCCAACACGGACCTGCTAGTACACTAAGTAATGCTAAAAAATTTTGCACTTTTTTTAGAAACTTTGTTTATATGTTTACCCCACCGCAATGACCGATCTAGCCACATTCCTAAATATTTAAAGGAATCCACAATATCAAGAGCAGTGCCATTTACCTGTATGTTGACCGTTAATGTCCTCTACTAAAAATACACAATTTAGATTTTTGTGTTGATAGTTGTGATCCCAAATCCTGTAAAATAATAACTAAGGTATCTAATTAACGTTGCAATAAACATGTGCTGTCCTGTAGTCGTCTCATATTTGAATAAATTACAAAATCATCAGCGTATTGTTCAATAAATATTTCTTCAATACCACGGCACGCCCCTATAGTGACTATATTAAACAATAAAGGTGATATAGGATCCCCTTGAGGAATTCCTTGACTTGTCCACCTGGAGTAAGTTACGTCTGTGTGTTCATCGCTTTTAATGTGCAGGTGTCCTTTCTCTACGAAACTCCCATAGATATGTGCAGATCTTTGCTCCCATATTTAATTGGTCTAATGTCGTAACCACTTTACCTGTTCTAACATTATTGTAAGCGTTATCAATATCCAGGAAACAAGCCAATGTTGGCGGATTATTATCAAAACCTAGCTGTATATTAGTTATCAGTCGAGCCAAAGCATCCAAGCAAGAATGTCCTCTTCTAAACCCAGTGGTGTTCGGAGATAATATTTTATTATGTTCCACAAACCATTCAATACGTTTGGTAAGCATGAAGTGAAAGGTTTTACACAAACAAGATATAGCTTGCATGGCTATACGCCTCAATTTAAAAGGTAAGTTGTTACTACTCATATTTTTTGGGATCGGAAGTATTTGTATATCTCTCCACGGATTGGGCACTTTCCCAGTGTTTAAAATTTTATTATTTATATTAAGCAACATGGTTTTTCCTTTTTCCGAAAGATTAAAGATCATTGAGTAGGAAATTTGATCTAACCCTGGTGTTGAATCTTTAAGCTTCAAACTGTTTTCTAATTCTTGTCGCGTAAAATTAGCTTCTAATATGGTATTTACTGAAACAAAAGTTGGAGGTAAAGGATTAACGAACGTGGGCGATAGTGATATCAATAATTATTTTTTATTTTGTTCACTGGAATATGTTCTAGCTTGTGTAAAGCCTCTCATCCATCTCATTTTCCTCCAAAGATCTGCTATTGACGTCGACTTATCTATGGAACTATAAAAACTTTTCCAGCTTGTTGATTCAGCTCGTCTGATTAACCTTTGCACTTCAAATATACATTTATTTAAGTTATTTAAATTATCAGGTGTGGGATTCTTTCTAAAACATTTTAGAGATAGGCGTCGCTGAGCAACTGCTTTTGATATTTCTGGATTCCAATATATCTTTGGTGTGAATTTACTTGTGGAATTAGTACAGATTTTAGTATGGTATAGTGTTATTTGCAGTTTCATTTATGATTTTCAGAAGTATATTATAGCTCATGTGTACATCCTGCACATTCAAATTCACACTAGAAAGTGATATGTTAATGCAATCTCTATACGCTGCCCAGTCAGCTTTTCTAAATGATCTTTTAACAAATAAATTAATAGGTTCTTTATATACTAAACTCATTTTGATAACTAAGTGATCACTTCCCAAGCTCTCATTAGTCACATCCCAGCTAATATTCATAGCAACATCGGTGGAACAGAAAGATATGTCTGGAGAAGTTTCCTGTAAGCTACCATTCACCAGCCTTATTCTAGTGGGTCTACCATCGTTGAGTGAAAAGAAGCCATTGTCAATAGAACTGTCAAAAAGTTGAGTACCCCTAGTCTCTGTCTTACAAGACTAGTTAGTGTGGTGACCGCTAAAATGACCAGCAACAACCGATCCCTCAGGAAATGCGCCAAAAATATCATCCCACTCAGATTGTAAAGTGTTAATATTAGATGGGCAGTAAATCGAGAAAATGTTTTGAATAAGTTTACAATTAAGAATTTTAACATGAATTATTTCTTAACCTGGGTTACTAACTGCGATTGGAGATACAAACGTTCTGAAAGATCTATGACAAAGTATTGCTACACCACCATAAAAATCACTTATGTCTTTTCTATACACTTTATATGCACTTATATTTAAGTCACTGTCTATATTTAACCACGTTTGCACTGCGATATGAATGCTTTTTCTATTTAATAATGATTCAAAGTCTGCTATCTTCGGTTTGATACTCTGAGCATTCCATTGTAGGATGTTTATTCATTATTTTGTGTTGTTATTATCCATTTTTAAGGAGAGAAAATAATATAGCTGCTGGTTCTTCTTCTTGAATTAAACGTAAAAATTTTATTTTGATTTCTTCCAATATGATTTGAACTCCCATTCAGATTTTTTCTTGAAGTGTTCTGCCAGATATGATAATATTTTTAATTTCTCGAATCATCTCCTACATTCATTTATTTCCAGTCTCGTTGATTCGAACATTTTGGTTTGTATTGACTACTTACATTGTTGTCTTCCATCTGTTTATTTTGATATGTACCTTTTTCTATGGTCCCAGGTTTTATATTCAACTTCTTCTTCGCTTTTAGAATAGGACTTTTCTGAATGTTTAAGCTGTCTTCATTTTCACTAGATTTATCAGAGTATGCGATGACTTTACTTTCTTCGACGGCTTTATTTGTGAGCAGTGCTTTTTTATAAGTTTTCTTTTTTCGTATTGTACTAGAAATTGCCAAAGTTTCTGCCATCATCGTTCTACCTGAATACGATGTTTTATTGTGATTTTGTTTTGTTTCATGCTGATAGTAATAGGTCTTTACCTATGAAACTGCCGTTTTGCCGTACTGGCCATTTCAAATGAAAATATTTTTTTTTGACTGATAATTCTAATTTCAAATTAATTTTATTTGACAAACATGGAATTCTTTTTCTAAAATCGTCATTTGTTTAATAGTTAGTGTTTTGTTTTCAACGCATTCGAACATTTTTCGTCATCATGGTTACTGATTTACCCGCTTCCGTTCTGGAAATTTGAACCCCGTGGTCGTCCGAAAACTTTGGTCGACAATGACGAATTAAAGGCAATTGTGGAAGCTGATGAAACTCAATCCACGGCTGAATTAGCAGCAGCTTTCGACGTTAGCATCAAAACAATATTGGGCCATTTGCGTCAAATTGGCAAGGTAAAAAAGCTTGACAAATGGGTCCCCACGAACTCAATGACCGCCAGCGCGAAGTACGCGTGGAGACGTGCCTTGCACTGCTCAGCAGGCATACAAATGAAGGAATTCTGAACCGCATTGTTACTTGTGACGAGAAATGGATCTTGTTTGACAATCGTAAGCGCTCAGCAAGTTGGTTGGACCCTGGTTCAGCACCCAAACAATGCCCTAAACGAAAACTTACCCCTAGAAAAGTGATGGTCACTGTTTGGTGGTCTAACGCGGGTGTAATTCATCACAGCTTCTTGCCAAACAGGACAAGCATTACTGCAGATGTGTACTGTGAAGAACTGAACACAATGATGGAGAAGCTCGCACGTCTCCAACCAGCTTTGGTCAATCGTTCGGCTCCACTGCTCCTGCACGACAACGCGCGACCTCATACTGCACAGCAGACGGTCTCTAAGCTACAAGAGTTGGGGTTGGAAGTTCTCCGTCATCCGCCGTACTCACCAGACCTTGCGCCTACAGACTTCTACTTTTTCCAGAATTTGGATAACTTCTTGGCGGGAAAAAAATTCAATACCCGAGAGGCAGTACAAAATGCCTTTGAAGAATTTGTTGCCTCCCGTCCAGCTGATTTCTTCAAGAAAGGCATCAATAAGCTACCAATGCGTTGGCAAAGATGCATTGATTGCATGGGTGATTATTTTGATAAATAGAAATAAAAAATATATAATAAAATTACGCTTCATTTATTTCGTGAAAAACGGCAATTTCATAGGTAAAGACCTAATATATTTTCAGAGCATTTTTGTATCTGCAGTTGTATTTACTCATAATATCTCTTATACTTTTTTCCCTGATGAAGTGAGGGCATTTTTTATCTAAAGCCATATGAGGTCCCTTGCAATGCACACATATTAGTTGTTGAGCATCGCAGTTATCACGATTATCGCCACACTTTGGGCAGCTAATTTTTTTAGTTGGACAGAACTTTCTAGTATGGCCGAATCTGCAACAACCCAAATATCGGGTCACTGGGAAAGTGTATGGTTCTACCTTAAACCTACATCCGTATCCAATTATATACGGGGGCAAGGAAGACCCTTTGAAACCCAATCGTACAACTTCACTATCGATCCGTTTTCCTTCTTTTGATAATCTCTGTAATCTTGATATTTAATCTCTGTAATCTTTAATTGAGATAATTTCGTACGTGCACTCGACTTCCAAGTTGACATTTTTAACTATCCCATAAGAAAGGTTTACTTAGTTTATTTTATGACACTTGTAGTCTAATTCCACACTTTTTTAGTTCCAGCTGTAATCAGCACATTGTAGGGACTCTCGTATTTAATGCTTAAAATATTATTAACTTCAACAGATTTTAAAAGTTTTGCCATTCCGAACTGTTTGGGTAAAATTTCTTTAGAGGTCAAACTGATCTCATGCGTTTCTTAACAGCCGTTTTCTAGTCACTGTTGTGAATCCATCATCCTCCTCTTTTTCTTTGCTCCCGTCACTGTCCGGTCGTGGTGTTTTCTTGTAAAGTCTTAAATTGTCACTTAACTCCATTATTTCTGGAGCTTGCTGCTCACCAAAGGCCTCGTTAACACTCGTATCTTCTTCAGCATAACACTTCACAGATATATTCGATCCACAACTATTCGATCGTATGAAACTATCCATTATCAGTAATTATTTGCCACATGTGGGTATACCGAAAAAAAAAAACACTGTCGACGAAGTAGCGTTTATTCCGCACGGACGAACGCTCGCAACGATGGCTCGCGCGCGCCTGCGGTTTACTCTTTAAATAACAAAATGTAATATTATTATAAATCCAATACGTTTTCATCTGCAGCAACCACGCTTTGACGTGACTTGTCGAAATAAAAGTACTATTGTGAAAACATGCGTATGTATTTTATTAATCACGTTTATTATTAACTAATTTTGCGTTTTATGGCAATCAGCTGTTGTTACTACTCAACAACTATATCTGCCAATTTTAAGTATTAGTATAGACACGTACTAGGCGAGGTTAATAATTTTGTAGTGATCTGCCTAGTAGAACTTTCAGTGTCTCGAGCCAATGCTCGGTAACTCAATAGTTACCTTGAACAATACAAAAACAGGAGAAGTGAGAAGTTTTTACAGATTTTTGACAACACAGAAGAAAATAATTATGTATTTATAGTTTGATATTAAACAAATGGATAAATCTTCCAAGAACCTTATATAAAGATGAGAGGATTTTGAGAGGAGAGCAGGGTTTTGATACTTGTTAGTTTTGGGAACTGGAGTGGGAGATGGTCGTATAAAGAGGTAGCGGAGAGAGGGCTAAGCACGTTTTATTCCTGCGTAGGAAATGTGACGGTGACCTTGACAAAAGGAGTCACCCAAATCTGTCTTGCCGACATGCCGTTTAGCCATGCGTAAGAGACAAACGAATAAAGATAGACTTTTATGTATGCAGTTTTTTTATTCTATAACAATGAGTAAACAATTTACAGGATAGGTGGCACTAGTAATCCTACTTTTGATCCTACTTTTCTTTAGTTAACGTTTATCGATTATAAACAAAATACAGCCTGGTCTGTCATGGTTATTTAATGAGTATTTTTTTAACATTTATTTAATTATTTGAGCTCTGAATAGGTAAATTGTATTACTGAAGTAATTTAGGCTTCTTTTCAGCCTTCCTATTTTATATGAACTATATATTCGGAGCTCTACTCAGCGCAATGTATCGAATATTAATGACTCTCCTCCATGGCACAATCACAGAATGTTCCGTAAGTTCCAGATCCGTAGTTTGAATCCGTACATTAGAAAACAAATAACAACCGAACAAGAAGTTTTACTTTGAACTTGAAAACCCAGGAATCTTTCCAAGCCAGATTCTTGCCATTAAGCATTCCAGGTCTCATAAAAAAAGCTTTTTGGATTTTTACCTTCTGTTTGCACATGTACGTAAAAGGTCTTTAATTTTAAAAATAGCGGGATTGTATAATTTTGTTTTCAAGGGGTGACATAAAATAGCCTATATATAGGACCGGGCATTCACCTGTGAAAACAGAGGTTTGAAGAGATTTTTCTCACAGATTTTTTACTCTGCGCGGTAAATACCCACTCCCACACAACCAAGAGGATCCATGTAGAAGAGTCAGAGAAAATAGTAGACCAACCAAGGAATTTAGAATCTACGACAAGATTGATTGATTGGCAGCACCTGCCACGAAAATATTGCGCTACGTATATTTATTTTTTAAAAATAAAAAAGTTGTGTTCCTAAATCTAAATATAAAGAAATGTGTGTATCGAGTAACTGTGCAGAAGTGTAAATGTTATCTCATTGATATATTCAACAATTTTAAAAATATAGTGACTACAATAGTGTAAACAGTAAGTGATTGTGAATATTGCAAAGAAATGAACAGTGAATCAATCAATTTTTATCAAAACATTAACTTTGTTATCAAAGTTATTATTATACAGTTGAAAACACAAAATTTGTGATGTGAAACGGTTTTGTGTGGTGAACAAAGGAAGACAAAGCAATCACCAACGGTCACTCGTGTAAATGAGTCAGGTCTGCATAGTGTGAACTTTAATTTCGGCAATCCTATCAAAAGTCGTAATAGTCGAGTGGAAAAGACCGCAAGATACTGTGCTCTGGGTTCCGAGATCAAATCACATCGTATACCACATTACTTTTTTTTTATTTTTTTTATTTCAATTACGTACTTTTTTTAACAAAACAATTTAATTAGATCAGTGATAATAAACATTTGGTATCGTCGATCTGGACTAATTTAATTCAACTGATCTATAAACAGTTAAAATTGTTTTTTTTTTGTTTTCTACAAACTGAATTTGGACTGGAATAGTGATAATAATAATAAACATATTGTTTTTATAATCTTATATTGAAATTCAGAGTTAATCATAAATATAAAACTATCAACTAATGTCGCCTAACAAAAATAAAAATACCTGTGAGGGCTGTTTCCAGAGTGTGACTGGTACTGTTTTTCTGGCTTGCTCAACATGTAAATCGGTGTATTGCGACATTTGCTGCTCGATACCGACAAAGAAGTTAGAGTTGGTTAGAAAAAAAAATCAATGGATATGTGCCAAGTGTAAGTGCGCCCTACCTAAAAGCGACAGAACTAACACACCTGTAAGGCCAGCTCAACGCGACCCGTCTGACAGTGCTAATGTTACGGCGAATGATAGCAGTAACATCACGCAACGTGACCGTAAAAAGCATACGAAACATTCACCAGTCCAACTGGCATCGAGCACAGTTTCAAAGCCAATTATTGTATCAGAAGACACCTTGCGCTCAATCATAAAAGAGGAAATAACCGCAGTCATACAAAAACAAATATCTGCACATCCGCTCAGCATCAATGAACGCTTGAAGCAGTTTGAAGAAACTTTGTCGTTTTTTAACACAAAATATGACGACCTTAAAAGTGATTTAGAAAAGAGCACTGTTACGATACGTAACTTAGAAGAAGTTAACTCTAACCTACGTAGTCAGGTCAAGGACCTCACTGTTAGATTAACTATGGTGGAGCAGTACATGCGCGTGGAAAACGTTGAAATCAGTGGGATACCTGAACATAAAAATGAAAATCTCCTTAACACTGTTTCACAATTGGGCAAATTCGTGTCTTGTCCCTTGGCAGATGGTGATATCTTGCATGTTACCAGGATTGCAAAAATGAACCCGGACAACAAAAAACCAAGATCAGTCGTGGTGAAATTATGTAGTCAACGACGGCGCGACGAGCTACTTGCTGCTGTGGTCAGGTTCAATAAGAAAAAACCTAATGAAGAAAAATTTAATTCCAAACATTTGGGAATTAGTAATAACTCGTCTCCTATATTTGTAACTGAACACTTGACTCCGCCTATGAAGAGTTTGCATGCTGCTGTTCGTCAAAAAGCAAAATCCTTATCCTATAAATTTGTCTGGATTCGTGACGGAAGGATATATGCGCGTAAGGATTTTTTTTTTTTTTTAATCTTTATTTTTCTTAAAGAGAGTTTAGTCATTTTTGACTATGTCACTCTCATAGGTAAACCTTATAATTATAAACAATACATCAATTACCTTCTACTTATTCCTAATGAAACAATTTTCAATAATGCCTTCATTTTTTTTGAAGTTGGTTTAGCCAACAGGCTATTACATTCGCCTACATTATAATTATTTTGATCAAATATGTTTTTTCTTTCTTCTTCATTACGGCGACATTCCATTATAATATGATAGGTATCTTCAGGTAGTCCACAAAGGTTACAGTTCGGAGACTCTGATTTTCTCATTAGGTGAGCAAATTTATTCAATGGAATGTGGCCGGAACGTAATCTTAGGATAAGTACAATTTCATCTCTTCTCATGTCGGTATCATCAACCCAGGTGTAGTTGGAAATATTTGGTTGTAAGGTCTTGTACCAAATGCCTTTAGTCAGTGATCTTCTATCAAAATGCTCCTTCCATAAATCAACACAATCCTTTTTAATCTCGCTCAGAAGTTCAGATTGGTACGGCAAACATTGGATTAGGTCTCCATCAACTGAGGCTTCTTTAGCAATCTTATCTACAATTTCATTTCCTTCTATACCGACATGAGAAGGGACCCATTGTAATACTACTTCTGTTTGATTTGTGTTCAGTACACAAATCATCCGCAGGATCCAATAGGCTATCGGTGTACCTCGGCGACCCGAGATGCACCGAGCCACATGTTGGAGCGCGCTCCTAGAGTCTGTCAGAATGACAAACTTCCCACCTCTAAACATTCTGATATAGGACAACGCTTCCGCAATAGCAATCAATTCCGCGTGCATAATTGAAATAAATTTGGATTCTATACGTAATTTTATGTGATCTTTATTATTTATGTCATAGAATGCTATTCCAATACTATCAGAATACTTAGAGGCATCTGTAAATAATTTACAGTGTGACCTGTACGATTGATTTATGTACTCAACACAAGTAGATTTTAGGCTATACTGATTATATTTTTTTTTATATGTTACATTTTTTATAGATGGTTTAATGAATTTATTCATGTCAAGATTGCTTACCCAAGTTTCCAGTTCAAACATTTCAAATTTAGCACTTGTATATAAAGGTAATTGTTTAAATTTTTCATTAATTATACTAATTAAAGGTTGCTTCTTATTTCTCCAAAATCTATTTTGGCTTACTTGACTCAATTTCTCAATACTTATACTAGATTTATTATGTTGTGACGATTTACATTTTAACCAAAATTTGCCGCCTAAGTAACATCTTCGAATATGTAATGGGCACAAGTTAAGTTCGTTTTCCATAACGTGAACAGCTGTACTTTTGATGAAACCCCCTATTATTCGCAAAACAATATTTTGAACTTTATCCAATTTGGATAAGTGTGTTTGAGAGCTATTATGATAAAGAAAGCTTGCGTAGTCACATCTACTTCTAACCAAAGATAAATAAAGCTTTCTCAAGTGCTTTGGATGTATTCCCCACCCAGATCCTTGAAGCACCTTGAATATATTTATGAACTTAAGCATTTTTTCCTTGGTCTCATTTATATGTTTAGCCCATTTGAGTGATCTATCAAGCCACATCCCTAGGTATTAAATATTATCTACTACTTCTAATTCATTTCCGTTTATATCTAAATTAATAAATTCTTTTTTATGTCCTGATTTGAAGATAACAACTTTACTTTTTTCAGCAGAAATATTAAGACCCAGTTCATTTAAAAGATTCGTAAATTTGTGTAATGCATTCTGTAAAAGTAATTTTCCTTCTCCAATATCATTACATGTTACATACAACGCAAAATCATCAGCATACTGGGAAATACCTATATTTTTCAATTCTTTACATATACGTATCGTTGCTATATTAAATAATAGTGGTGAGAGTGGATCCCCCTGGGCCAGTCCTACTCCAGTGTGTCTGTGTGTATTATCATTTGTTTGTATTTTAAGTCTTCTATTTTGTAAAAAAGATAATAAATAATTACATATTTTTGAACCAACCCCAATATCTTTATCCATGATGGTCAAAAGAGATGAAATGCTAACATTATTATAGGCATTCTCAATGTCTATAAAGCAACCTATGGTTATATAGTCACTTGAAAATCCTCTCTGTATTTCACTTGTCAAAACAGTAAGACTATCCAGGCAAGATCTAGACTTTCTAAAACCGACCATACTGTCACTAAATATAGAATTTCTTTCCAGGTACCATTCTAATCTATTTTTCAAAATGTTATGAAATATTTTGCACACACAAGAGATCAAAGATATGGGCCTAAGTGAATTATTTGAATTAACTTTAGGGATGGGAAAAATAGTGATATCGCGCCATTGGTTTGGTACAAATCCATATTCAAGAAATCGATTAAAGGTTTTAATCAATATCGTTTTCCCGTTTTCAGGGAGATTTTTGATCATGGAATAAGTTATTGCGTCACAGCCAGGGCAAGTGTCCTTGAGCCGTATTGAATTATTAAGTTCCTGCAATGATATTGGAGATTCTAGCTGTGGATTGATGGAAGCAAATAATGGATGAGCATTAGCAACATAGTCAGGAGTTAAGCTACATAATAATTTTTCAGCTTTATCTCTATCTACTTGGTTTCCAGTGCTACGATATCCCTTAATCCATCTCATTTTACGCCACAGCTCACTACCATTAGTCGATCGATCCACTGTCGAACAGAAACCTTGCCACGACTCCGTTTTTGCCTGTCGAATTAGTTTTTGTGCATTTTTAACCTTATCCTTATAGTTGTCATAGTTTGAAGGAGATGGATTCTGACGAAAGTTTTTCAATGCTAGCCGACGTTCTGCTATTGCTTTGGATAAACTAGAATTCCAATAGGGTTTTGGTTTAAACTGCTTACTTGGATTTGTATTTATTTTATTATTTGGAATATAGAGATCAGCTGAAATATAAATAAAATCAATGAAATTGTTGTAATCAATTTGTAAATCATCTGTAAATTGATATTTTGAAAATAATTCTTGTAAACAATTTGTGTATGAAGTCCAGTCAGCTTTTTTAATATTCCTGCGGCTAATTGGTCTCATAGGAAATATATTGGATGATATTTTTAGTACGAAGTGGTCGCTGCCAAGGGTCTCATTTAATACTTTCCAAGTAAAATGTATAGCAATGTCTGCCGTTACGAGTGATAGATCCGGTGATGATTTTTGTAAGACTCCATTTACTAGTCTAATGCGGGTTGGACTTCCGTCATTTAATGAAATAAGATTATGTTCGGAATATGCATCAAAAATATTGCTACCCCTTCTGTCCGTTTTATACGACCAGTTACTGTGGTGCCCATTTACATCTCCCAAAATAAGAGCATTTTCTTTTACTGTAGAAAATATTTCCAGCCAATCATTTAAATTTGTATTGACAGTAGAAGGGCAGTAAATAGTAGCAATATTTTTTAAATAAGAACAGTTGTAAAGTTTAACCTGTAAAATTTGAATGTCATTATTACCTATAACTGTAGGTTTCAAACATGATTTAATAGATTTGTGAGTCAAAATAGCGATACCACCGTAGCCATCAATTCTATCTTGACGGTAGATATTATAATTATTAATTTTAACTAAGGTATCCTTAACTAGCCAAGTTTCATTAAGAACCGCTATATGTACCTGTTCCTGGGTAAGCAAACTTTCTAATGATAACATCTTAGGTAATAGGCTCTGACAATTCCATTGTACTATATTTAATGTAAATACCTTATCCATTATTAATTTTTAGAAAACAGTCTACTATAGTCTGCAGTATAGGCCAACTAGAAACATTTTCAACGATTAAGAGTATAAACCATTCTATACATGTTTTTATCACCTTATTCATTTTGGATTGCCAGTTAATTTTACTTAAAAATATAACATTTTTTAATTTTTTTAATAATTCACTAAAACTTATCCTTTCTTTTGTTGAAGGCGAGTTAATTTTGGGATTCTCTCCAGCATCTGCCTCAGTTTCCATGTCTGACTCGGAAGAAAGTATTCCCCATTCGTGTGACTGTTTGTTATTCTGCTTCTTTGAATTTTTTCTTGGTTTCTTGTTTGTAGAAGTGCTCGGCATAGTTTCTGTACCTTGATTTGAGTGTAATTTAACTATTTCCGCATATGATGGCGTGTGAATATTTGGGTTGGGGTAATCTGTCCTTTCTGGGGTTGTAAAAAGATTATTCTGTGCTAAATGCATATAATTAGGTAGATGAGGTACAACTTCATCTACTTGCCTGCTGGGACTATCCGGGGTAACGTACATCATAAGGGCTTTCCTATAAGTACAACTATAGTCTGCCATAATAGATCGTAGCCTTTGTTCCTTGATATACATTGGACATGTTTTTGAAAGTGACATGTGTTTGCCCTTACAGTTCACGCATTTAAAGTCCATGGTAGTACAATTGTCATGATGTGCAGCACACTTTGGGCAAACTATTTTAATCGATGGGCACCTTTTCATTGTGTGTCCAAGTTTCCAGCATCGACGACACTGCGAAACAGAATGAACGTATTTTTCTACGTTAACTATAAGATCATCAATCTTAACAAATGTAGGTCTGTGGGAGCCCTTAAAGCACAAACGTACTGTCTCACATTCTTCCCACTTGTCTCCTTCTCTGCGCTTACATCGTTGTACGGACAATAATTGGGCTGGGTTAGGACATGAAATTTGGTTTATTATCTGTTCATTTGTTAACTTAAGTTCAATATTTCTTATTATGCCGTAAGTATAGTTGACTTCTAAAGCTTTTTGTATTCTAAATCCTTTTTCGTGGAAGTAATCGGAATTTAACAGGTTGTCAGCAAATTTTTCTTCTTCAAATTCCACTCTTATTCTATACGGGTTAATGTATTTTACCCTCGTAACTCCTTGAATATTCTGGTCTTTAAATAATTTGGCTAGAGCAAATTGCTTCGGCATTTTTTCAGGGTGTGAGATGTATAGTTCAATTTTGTCACAGATCTTTTTAACTTTTTTCTCTTTACTTTGAACCACTTGCCAGTCATTGTCATCTTCTCGATTTCTTTTCATTCTCTCTTTAGGTAAATATTCTTGTTCAGCTTGAGATATTATTACTTCCTCTTCCATATTATATTCCCGTAAAATATCGTTGTTACTTTGTATAATATCTTCTATATTACTGTTTTCATTTTCAATGCATTCACTACCACAATCTGAATCCGACATAGTGCACTAACGGAAAACACCCACGACTGCGGTACGCACAGACCGTGCGACCACGCGGGGCAGAGTATTCGAAACCGGTTCTACGAGCGTATCTGTGCTCACGACTTACTCGCACGAATGCCGCAACGAGACTGCGCGTAAGGATGAAGCATCGCAGGCCCTTTATATCCGAGATGTCGACAGTTTGAGTAAGATAAAATAAGTAACACTTTAGTATTATGATTATTTCTGTTGTGCAAAACTCGTAAATTTATTTAATTTATTTTTTATTGATCTGATGGCTATGCAAATATATTATCAAAATGTAAAAGGTATGAGAACTAAAACTAACGAAATATTTCATACTATTTTGACTTTTTCATATGATTTAATAGTATTTACTGAGACATGGCTTAATATTGATATCATTAATAATGAATTTATAGACTCAAGGTACATAGTTTATAGAAGAGACCGACAGTGCTCTGCAAACTCAAAAAAATGCGGCGGTCGTGTTATGATCGCTGTTTCTAGAAAGTTTAAGTCAAGGAGAATTTCGCAGTGGGAAACGGTTAGAGAGGACATTTGGGTCAATATAGAGGTAGGATCAGGTGCCAAAAGAAGAAATGTTTCCTTATGTGGAGTTTATTTCCCACCTCCTGTTAAACTACCCCATATTAAAGATTGGACAGAGTATTTAGATAATGTTTTCCACCTCACTGATGAAGTCATAATTATTGGCGACTTTAATTTAAATTTTATCAAATGGGAAAAAACAATGGATGGGATAGGTACTGAACCTTCAGGCTTTAACTGTCCTCTTGGTAAGTCCCTAATTGATTTTATATCTAGCACTAACCTACAACAAATAAACTACATTACCAACGAGGATGGTAAAACTTTGGACCTAATACACATACCCTTTTATATTCTTTTTACAAATACACATGCATTCGTACACACAAATGCGCATATTGTTAAATCATATTTATTTGTAAAATAATGTATTGACTTTCTATATATGTTTAAACTTAGTATAAGTGATAAGTTTCTCTTGCTTTGTGAATTAACTGACTGCCGACAAACAGCTTACGCTAGTTCAGCAGTCAGAGTTTGTACCCCCACTGTATTATTTTTTTGTTACAATAAATAAATAAATACTTACAACTGTCGCAAGTATTGAAGTCTCAGGCCCCACGTGTCCTATCTCGAAATTAGATCCCAAACACCCATGTCTTTTGATAACAATAAATGATTTTATTCCCATGCTGTGTCATTCATCCAGTAGGGAGCGTTTCTGTTTTTTTAGAGCCGACTATGAAAACATAATCATAGATCTGAGCAGTATTGACTGGCTTACTAAAATGCATTATAGTTCGACTGTTGATGAAAATCTTAAAACCCTTTATAATGAGCTTTACTCCGTTATTGAGAAATATGTCCCTAAACACAAACCCAAAAGTGGTAAATACCCAGAGTGGTTCAGTAAATCTCTTATCAAACTGTTGTCGGAAAAAGAGAAATTACGTCTCAAGTTTAAAAGGTACAAAAACCCTCGTGATAAATGTGAATATGATTTGTTGAGAAGTAGATGTCATAAACTTTCTTCAGAGTGCTATACCATGTATAAACAAAGGTTAGAAGACAACATAAAAACTAACCCTAAATCTTTCTGGCGTTACATCAAGGAAAAACGCGGCAGAAATGCTCTTATACCGGCAACCATGCATCTGGGAAAAGATGTGGTAAATAATTTTATTTTATTTTTTTTATTTTATTTTATTTTGTAATGCACAAAACAAGTTACAACCAAAACACAATCTAAATTTATGAAGTACACATAGTAGGAACTGGGATGCAACTCAGCAATATGTGCAACTTAAAAATAAAATTTAAAGTTGAACTCCGTTACAGAATGGAACATGTCAAGCAAGAGAAATTATAATAAATACATTAACAATAACAATAACTTACATTAAATTATATAAGTATCAAAGAAATGTTTACTAAAAAGAAAAAAAAACTATATAATGTCAAAATAATGGTGATAAAGTCAAAATGAAATGTCAAAAGAAAAATTATTCTATATAATGTCAAACATGTGTGATAAAATCAATAAATAACAATGTACAATTATGTCAGAGCAGAAATATAAATGTCAAAAGTAATGTGTAAGATAATCATGTCACAGAAGTAAAATGAAATAATATAAAAGATACAATCAGCTTTTTGGGTAGCGTTGGAGGATATCTTTTGCAAGTTTTGAATATGCTCCTATATTTGATATAAATATGTTCAAATCGGTGTCCTTTGCAAGTTCATTGTACAGGCGAGCCATTCTTGCCAATGGATTATAATAGGATATGTTGTTTTTATATATTTGAAGAGCAAACAGATTGGACTTATTAGAGCTACGGGCACTAAATTGAATATTAAAGGTTAGTTCGGAAAGCAAAGTGGGGGTGTCCGTTATGGAATGCAAAATTTTATAAAGAAGCAATAAATCTCCATGTTTTCGCCGCGACTCCAGTGACTGAATACAAAATTTAGACAGTTTATCTTCATAACTTAAACTACAACGTCCTAACTTTTGGCGAAAACATAAAACTCGCACGCATTTCTTTTGAACTCGCTCAATGTCATCTATGTGTACTTTATAATGAGGACACCAAATCGTACTTCCATATTCTAATATGCTTCGTACTAAAGCAAAAAACAGGTACAGCATGCTATGAGGGTTCTTAAAATCCTTAGTACACCGTATGACAAAGCCCAGTAACTGATTTGCTCTAGTTATTGTTTCTTGTATGTGAGGCCTAAAGGATAGCTTGTCGTCAAATAATATACCTAAGTCCTTAGCAGTATGTGAACGTGCCAATGCCTTACCCATCAACATGTAATTATGTAATATTTTAGTACGCTTATTTGTAAAAGTTGCAACAAAGCATTTCCCAGCATTTAAGTACATTCTGTTATTGATTAATAATGATTGTGATAAAGCAAATCTTTTTGCCAATAACTTCTCATCCGTTTTTTCAACCGCCAACTATGATTATAGTTACTCCACATCTATCAAGAATGATTGTATTGGTCAAATAAAACTCAGTAACACTTCTTTCTTGGAAAAACTGAAAAAAAATTGATATATATAAGGGAGCAGGGCCAGATGGCATCCCACCGTTCTTCTGGAGACAGTGTGCGGATGTCTTGTCAACACCCCTTTGTCTCATATATAATCAGTCCCTAAAAGAGGGCATCTTTCCAAGAGAATGGAAAAAGGCCTGGGTTGTGCCGATTTTTAAAAAGGGAGATCCCACTGATGTAAATAATTATCGCCCTGTTTCCATTTTGAGTTGTCCGGCGAAGCTCTTTGAAGACTTGTTATGTTCCACTGTCACTTGCCACCTTAGTTCATCAATCTCTGACCATCAGCACGGTTTTCAAAGTAAAAGGTCTGTAGAAACCAATTTGGTGCATTTTGTTAATGAGGTGATGGCACGGGTTGACGGGGGTTCTCAGGTTGATGCCGTATACACGGATTTCTCAAGTGCATTCGACAAAATAAACCATTCTTTGCTCATAAAGAAATTAGAGTCATTCGGTGTCACTGGTTCTTTGTTATCCTGGTTCCAGACCTACCTGACGAAAAGACCAAACACTGTTGTTTTGCATGGTTGTGAGTCGTTCACGTATTTCTCAACTTCTGGTGTTCCCCAAGGGTCACATTTGGGCCCAATTCTCTTCTGTGTATTTATCAATGACATTACTAATTGTATACTTCACAGCGATTATAGTTTGTTCGCTGATGACCTCAAAATTTTTAAGGTCGTAAATGAGCCCTTTGACGTTGCGAACTTACAAGACGATCTTGACAGAATCTCAAATTGGTGTATCCATAATGGCATGTCACTTAATTCTAAAAAATGTCAACACATAAAATACATAAGAAGAAATAACCGTTGCAAGTCTCTTATAAAATACAGGGAGAGTTAATAGAGGAAGTACAGGTGATTCGAGATCTGGGTGTGCTGTTGGATGGCAAACTCACGTTTAAGGCACATTACGACTCGGTTATTGTGAGGTCGGCACGCATGCTTGGCTTTATCAGGCGAAATACAAGGGAGTTTAAACACCATGGCACTAAAATAGTGTTGTACAATGCTTTAGTAAGAAGCCATTTAGAGTTCGCTTCCGTTGTATGGAATCCTCAGTATTCTGTGCATTCACAACGTATGGAATCGATTCAGCGCTCTTTTACAAGATCCTTAGCCTTTTATTCCGCTGGAATCTCGCACAGAGCACCATACGAAGCCAGGTTATTCCATTTTAGTATGAACTCACTGCATAGTCGAAGGCAGGTCTTTGATGCCAAATTTATTTATAAGATAATGAATCATTTAGTTGACAGTGTTAGTCTCACAAAAAAAATTATCATTGCTGTACCTCGTCGTATTCCTAGGCAACGTGCAAATAAAATATTTTATGTACCTGCTTACAGAACAAATGTAGGAGCGCATTCCCCTCTGCCTAGAATGTGTTCTCTCTACAATATGCTGAACTCAAAGATTCCTGACCTTGACATTTTTAATGATTCACCTCTACAATACCAAAGGAAAATTAAAATACCTCATGCCTTGCGTTTAATTTTAAAATGAAAGCAAATTAATCGTTGGTTTCATCTCTGTTTTTTTTAGTAAGTAATTATGTTTTTATTTTCCAAATTTTTTAATTTTATTTTATAAAATTGATTAATTGCGTTGTTTTTTTTCATAACTATCATATTGTACCTAAGCCATGACATTATATAAAACTGTTACAGAATAATTATCATGACATGGTTTAATGTTCTATTTTAATTTTTTGACTTTTCATATGTTTTATTTTTTAATTTCTTTATATATGTTTTTAATAATGGAAATCTCTTCCATTTGCACCTAGACACTTTTCCCAAATCTTTTATGTTTTTTTTTATGATTACCAAATTTGTGTTATGATTCTTGACATTATATCCCCCAAATGTTTTAATTTTACTAATTTTTAATTTCATTATTTGTAATAATTTAATTGTAATTTTTATTTTATTATTTAAGTCCATTTTTGTAGTATGAGCGTATGACTTAGGAATGCTGTATGTGCCTATAATTGACATTATATACTAGAAATAAGTTTTCTTAAATGTTATTATGATTTTTTTGTATATATGTTGTTGGCATGTCTTTTTCAAATAAATAAATAAATAAGATTGAAATTAGAGTTAGCTAGTTCATTCAAAATAACATTTGGGATTAATAAGATATAATTTAAAGAAGATTCATAAGTAAGAAGCAAGGGGCAGTGACATTTTGAAACAGAAAGTTGGACGTACTTTTGGGATCTATTTAACAAGAGGGGAATATGTCAGTTCTTTTTATCGCAGTTATATTGAACAAGGTTATGAAGATTTAAAAGCTTAAAAATGAGAGGGTGAAAAGACATTGTAAACATCTTAACAGGAACCTATACGCCAAAAATTGTGCACGAAGTGAAACAGGAGGGTCAACACACTCAACCTGGATAGAGTCTTTGGGGCTATTGCAAATAGCTCCTGTAATTATCTTTAAAGATTTGTTTTGAATTTTATCTTGTTTGGTATTAATATGTTTATTAAAGAGGAAAAAGTAAAAATAATCCGTCATCTATTAAACTTCCAATAAAAGCGATAGACAGGAGTATAAGATTGTTGGGGTTAGAGTCCCACCATCAGCCTGACATAGGTACACCTGATTATATTTATGTTTCTGCTAGTATCAACCATTTCACATGAAATGATGCCATTACTACACAAAAATGACAGATTTGGGATGGTCCTTTCTTTGTAAATACTACAAGTTTTGCGGCAGCCGGTTCTTACCAATAGATAAGAAGTTGCCGGTTGAAAATGTTCAAAGAGCCATTAATTACCTATTTATCAGTGGCAACGGAAATATCCTAATTTATTGAATTTAACAAGAGCCATCAGCATATCGGAGGATTTTACATTTATCGTATTTAATATCATTGGCATAGAAATTAAAAAGAAGAGGACTTAGAACTGAGTCTTGGGGAAGTCCTTTATATAGAAGTTTTGATGTTTTTATATCTAGGCAGTCTTGGAATTTTTCGTTCACATAACAGTTTTTTAATAAACAATATGCATTTAGGATGAACACCAATGACAGATAACTAACTCAAGAAGAGAGGGAGATGCACATTATGGTAAGCATCTGTAATATTGAGGAAGACCCTGAAAACAGAACTATTTTGATTAAAAGCTGACCTGATATCAGAAGTGAAAATAGCTAAATTGTCTAGGCCACTTTTACCTTTCCTGAATCTTAAGTGGAAATCTGGCAGGACACCAACAAACCAATCAAGGCGGTTTTTCAAAAGGTTATTTTAGTGAGACATGAAGACATAACAATTGGTGTAGTAATAATAATACATTTCTTTACTTTGGCAAGTTGGCCCAATTGTAAGTTTTACAATAATTTTAAGTTATGAAAGTCAAATTGAAATAAATTATAATCCTCAATCAAAACTTTTTAAAATATATAAACCAAAATTGCAATTAAACTTATAAGTAAAATCTAAGTAAATCTTAAAATTTAAATTGGTATCAAAACCAAATTGATTGGGATTTGTTGATATACTTTAATTTATTTTTAAATTAACTTAGAATAAAAAATTACACATAAAATTTAAATTACTTAATTTAGTTAATAATTAATTCCAAATTAAACTTTAATATTAAAATAAGAATGACATTATATCTTTTTTCAAATTTGTGTTTTCGTATTTAGTTTAATTTGATACAGACACACCAATTTAAACTATAGATCCCTAAACAAGTACATTCATGAAGTGCTTCCAAAATGGTTGTTCACGCCGTTTCTCCACATCGGGATCACTCCATCGCGTCGCATCGTTGACACGCCAAAACCCAGGTGCGTTAAGTGCCTGGGCGATCATGGCACTGCCGAGAGCGCGAGAACCCCGCAGTCCACAGACCCCCCGTATGCATGTTATGCAAGACGGTCGGCCATACAACCAACTATTTAGGATGCCCTAGGGCTCCAAAACCAAACCCCCAAAAGGCTCACAAGGCGAAGCAGAGGTCTGTAGCCTCTGTCTCTGCTCCTGCCAAGCCCAGCCCACCCGTGAAACTGCAGCCACAATTAACCAACCCCGCGATCCTCCCCCACCACCCAAGAACACATTGGTGACTCCGCCTACCATGGTGAGGAAACCCATCCCTTTCCTCCCTTCTCCGCCTTCTCAGGTATACAAGGTCAGGTTAGCACCTACTTGCTTGCCTTCTTGTCCACCAGTCAATGGCCGCGTGGAGCAACTTTCGGGCTTCGCGCTTATTAGCGAATTCGCCTCAAGCTTCGACTTTTTTTTTTTTTTTTTTTTTTTTACTTTATTTGGGTTAACAAACAGTGAACACAATATATATTTGCTATTAAAGTAGTATACAAAACAATTACTCATTGTGCCACCCATAACATTAACCACAGCATTTTATATAATAATGAGTTAAGAGATGATGATACATTAATGTTTTAAGAAAATGTAACAAATAATTAAATTTGCTTTACGTACTAATAAGGTGTTGTTAACTATTATTAAATTTAAAGAAAAGTTTAACATATTTTAACAATTCAAGCTATTTAGCGTTTTAAAAAAATGATCAAATTATAACTAACTATTGAGCAATTTATTTATCTGTTTTTTATAAGTAACAACATGCTTATCAAATATATCCACTGAATTAAAGTGAGTGTTATACGAATCAGTAATTCTATGTAAAGGTGAACGTTTGCCAGCATTAGTGCGACAAAGACTAGTAGCAAATAATCTAGACCTATTACGAGAGTGAGTCCTGTAAGGGACTCGGTAACATAATTTATTGTTTAGATCAATACAGTCATATCGGTTATGACACAAGTCATATAGGAACATTGTTTCAAGTTGAAGACGTCTAGATTTTAGGTTAAACAGTTTGTATTTAACAAGTAATTGGTCATATGTTAACTTCATATGAAAACATTTATAATGCATGGTTTTTAAAAATCGTTTTTGGACGGATTCAAGTGCATTAACATATTTATTATAAAAGGGGTTCCACACGGGCACGGCATATTCAAGCTGCGAGCGGATCAGTGATTTATATAAACACAAATAAGTAGATGGTTGTCTGAAATCATTACTGGAGCGCATTGTGAACCCATACATTTTATAGGCTTTATTAATGACATTATCTACATGCGTGTCTAGGTGCAATTTCCGATCCAAAGTGACTCCAAGATCCTTAATTTCATCAACAATATCGATCTGAACACCACATAACTTGTATGAATACTGACTAACTTTGTTTTTTTTTGTAAAGCTTATAGATTTACATTTGTTTATGCTTAGACTAAGTTTATTCAGTTTGCAATAGTTACTAAAAGTATCTAAGTCTCTTTGAAATCTTTCATAGTCTTCAGTGTTGTTGATAGTGTGATAAATTTTAAGATCATCGGCGTATAATATATAGTTACAAAATTTAAAACAATTGCGGACGTCGTTGATGAAGATGATAAACAACAAGGGACCTAATATGGAGCCCTGTGGAACACCAGAACTAACAGAGACATAATCGGACTCATAACCATTGATAACCACCTTCTGTGTTCGGTTTGAGACGTAGGATTTAAACCAACGCCACAGATTACCACGAATACCATTAAAGGCAAGTTTTTCTAAAAGTAATCTATGGTCTACGCGGTCAAAAGCTTTACGAAAATCTGTATACACACTATCGGTTTGCTTATTTTTGTCTAATCCTTCAAAAAGGTAAGTTGTATAAACTAGTAAATTAGTGATTGTCGAGCGCCGTTTTACAAAACCATGTTGTTCTTCAATAATAGTGTTGTGCAATATAGGATAAATAATGTTGTGCACCAATCTTTCAAAAAGTTTTGACAATACCGGTAGTACAGAAATAGGGCGATAATTTTCCACATTGCTAACCGAACCTCCTTTATGTACTGGCACTATTCTTGCGGTTTTCCAAATGGTAGGAAAAACACCTTCGCAAAGGCAGATATTAAAGACATGATGCAGTGGGTAACCTAGAGAATGAGCAGTAGATCTAAAAAAGAGAGGTGGAATGTTGTCAACGCCTGAGCCCTTAGATATATCTAGTGCGAGCAACTCTTTGATAATCGATTCTTTAGTAATGTATAAGTCACTGATATTCAGATTATTATTAGTATTTGTGTCTGGTATGTCAGCTATATCAAATTTCTCATCTATGTTGGAAGGTTCATAAACCGAATGAAAAAAATTAGAAAATAAGTCACATATGCTTGTTGTATCGCTTGCAATTACATTCTTATATGAAACACTATTAGGTATATTGGTGTTCTTTTTGCGGTTTTCAACATATGTCCAAAAATGTTTAATATTGTCCTTAATACTACATTCTACTGACTGAATGTATTGTTTAAAACACTTTTTAGACTCAACTTTGAACCTATTTCTATAAATGCTGAATGTTTCATAATCACTCTGATTCCTATATTTCTTCCATTTTATCCAAGCTAGATTTTTATTCTTAAATATATGAATCAAAGCAGGTGAGAACCAAACAGGAAAAGAGGATTCCTTAACTAATTTTGTTGGTACATGATTTTTTATAATGGATGAAATCACCTCGTATAAAGCCACAACAGCTTGATTCGCTGTTTTTTTCTTAAATAATAGATCCCATTCTACTTTATTCAACTCTGCATTTATAACTGTGTAGTCAGCTTTTTTAAAGTTATATTGTATGCGTGGCCTGCTACAGGTAGGTTTCACATTTGTGTCTATATTAACGAGCACAAAGAAAGGCGGATGATGCTCATCTATTGGTACAAGCGATAGTGGCGTAGGAAAAGCATCACAGTCATATTTATTACTGAAAAACAAATCAAGTATACGTTTATTTTTATTTTTAAATTGATTAAATTGAAAACAGTTTGACAGTGACATAAAGTTAATTAAATGCTTAACAGCTGTTGAGTTAGTTGCACACACAATAGGCTCCGAATATTTACCTCTGCTTTGCCACTCAATAGTTGGCAGGTTATAATCACCTGCCAGTATAAAATCATTAACGTCAGGTAACAGTAGTTTATCGGATATGAAATTAAGGTACGATGCATAGTCCTCAGAATTTAAATTTGGTGGAATGTAGGTGGCACCTATGACACAACAGTAATTACGCGCACGTATTTCGACAAGGACACAGTCCACCAGCGGCGAGAGGCAAGCTGCGGCGGCCGCCGCACGGTGCGGCGTCGCTCCCAGCTCGCGGCGCACCGCCACCAGCACGCCGCCGCCGTCCTTCCGGCCACTGGCCGCGCGGTCCCTGTCACACCTATATACACAATACCTACAATCTATATACTCACTATCCAGAACTTCACTGTGCAACCACGTTTCCGTTAAAATAATTACGTCGTAATTATGTGTTAATATATTTACATAAACTGTGTTTAGTTTAGTTCTCAACCCTCGACAGTTTTGATAGTACACTGATAATGATTGTTTATTCACGGCGATTGACAGAATGATAAAGATATATATGTATAGTATAGTAATGAAAATGAATAGTACTAAATGTTATTTTTAATTTCATACAGTTTAAATATATACCATGCCCGTGCAAAAACCCTTCAACAACAACATATACCTTTTTTACATATTTAAATTTATTGTAGTTAGTTTTTATTATATTTAAGTACGCACTGCTTAACCAATGACTCTCACATGTATTTTCCAATATTATTGAAACGTTATTTATGACATACCTTAAAGTTAAAAATATTATTATGTATACCAACATATTATAGTACTCACATAAAACTATAATCCCTATTGATAGTAAATAATGAGGATATAATCTAATATAAACTACACTTGAATTATTTAACTTAACACATTCACTTAATTTTTGAGACATCTTGTGTACAACGAACCGCGAATATTGCAGAGGTTTCCGATTTACGAACGAGAATAAGTCCATGCTTAATCCAAACAAATTTGTATTGGTATTTTTTTGCCGCTTCTCTGCACTCACGAAATAGTATTTTATTGTTTAACGTCAAATGTTCGTTGAGATATATGGTGCACGGAGAACCTGTGATTGATAACTTGCTGGTGTCCAGTCCCTTTACGGAGCGGTATGATGACAATATATTGTCACGTTGAAGCCTGGAGGTGAACTTCACTACCACATTCTTAGGTCTGGTGTTCTTTTGATCAGCGTGCGGCACCCGGTGAATAGACAAAATATCTGATGCGCGAATTGGCTGCTTAATGATGTTACATATATTTTCCAGTATGGTTACAAGGTTCTCACCACGACGTTCAGGCAGATTACAAATCTCGAGATTGTTTTGCCTAGACTGTTGTTCCATGGCGGTTATTTTGTTTTCTAGTATACGTATATGATTTGTTAATTCCGACACAGCTGGTTTATTGTCCTTGATTATTTTAATCTGTTGTTCGAATGAATCTTGTGTTTTAGACAGAAAACTAATCGATTGTTCCATGTCGGTTAACCTCATAGTAGTCTCCGAGATAGTTTTATTAATGGATACATTGTCATCGTTAAGTTTCTGTAAACTGGTATTTATAAAAGCAAGACTCGATGTGATCTTCGATAACTCATTAGCCAAAGCCGAATGCACCGCGGCCGTTATGTTACTGGTCAATTTTTCATTCCATAATATCATCTGTTTTTCGAATTTCTGTTCAAAAATTACAAGCGAGTCGCCTTCACTGTCGGGCTGTTTGCGCTTGCGAATATTCACGAAGTCGGCCGCCTCCATAGATGACGGTATGTCAGGATTTGATGAGAACTTATTAGGAGGCGTTCGCTCTAGTTTACTCATTTTTGTGTTGATTAAATAAGTTTGTCGCGAATACGCGTGGCTTTAGCCGCTATGCAAGCGGTGAGGTGTGAGGGTAATCGACTCACGACTGCAATCACCGTAGCGAAAACAAGACAAAAACACTTTGTAAGTTTGTTCCTTAAGATTCACTGATAAGTTTTTTACACTAATATGACACTTGTCACCTTTATTTAGAGTTTATTATTAAATGCAACTAAACTAGAAATTTTATGTAAATTCGGTAGCACCACCACTCTTAACGAGGATCGAACGACTTGGGCGAAATAACAACTCTGGCACGCAAACTTCGAGCTGCAAAAGGCAGCACTCGAACACCAGGCACTTATCGCCAACATCCAGACATTTAATAAATTAAACTTTTAAATGGCGTCCTCTAGGATAAAACCGCGGTCCCTCACTATCGGCTAATTCAACGCCGATAGTCTTTAGCATCAGCGTAATAAAATTTACGAATTCGTTCGAGAATTTCACATCGACATCTTACTTGTGCAGGAAACCTTGTTGAAACCTAGCCACAAGGACCCTAAAATAGCGAACTACAACATCGTTCGCAACGATAGGCTTACCGCTGATAAAGGCGGTACCCTCATCTATTACAAAAGGTCACTGCAATGTATACCAGTCGATCCCCCACAGCTCGAGAATATCGAAGTTTCCTGTTGTAGAACAGCGATGAGCGGCCATCAGCCAATCACGATAACATCCATCTATCAACCACCAGATAAAGCTATACTAGCTATACGAACTGCTATCAGTGCATCCTCCAGGCAGGTTCCGGCGGCGAATGATTGACGTTGGGTCCTGCCTGAGGATGTTGAGAGCGAAGAACGCAGCTATCCGAGCGTACGATTACGCTCTGACCGAGACAAACCGCATCCATATGAGGGCTCTACATCGAATCAAATCTCGCATTCGCGAATCGCGGTCTAACGACTGGGACGCGCTTCTTGAACCCCTACTCGATAGCTTAGCCCAACAATGTACACCGAGTACAGAAAGCACTAACTCCCTCCACATAGAAACTGTGCAAAATAGCACAATTGAAACTAAATGCGGCAACCCACCGACTGACACCTTCCATCCGGTAACGGTGGAAGAGATACAGACAATAATTAAAAACCAAAAACCGCAGAAAGCCTCAGGTCAGACGAAAGCTCTCCAACTCGAACTCATACAACTGTTAGTAGTTATATTCAATAACTTATTAACAAATAGCTCCTTTCCGCAAATATGGAAGGAAGCAATTGTCATCGGTATTAGGAAACCCGGAAACTGGCTAATTTACCTACAAGCTACCGTCCTTTTAGTCTGCTTAGTGCGTTAGGCAAATAATACGAAAGGATCATTTTGAACAAGCTCTGAGAAGTCATCCACTCGAAGCACCTGTTACCGGATGAAAAGTTCGGCTTTAGGTCCCGTCGTTTAGAACGTAGGTCGAAAACCGATAGGCACGGGTGCGCTTTTCTTTGACGTGGCGAAAGCCTTTGTATAAAAAAAAACACTGTCAGTAAATAAATATCTAATAGAATATACTATTCTCTTACCCTGCACAAGCATGAAACACAAAATGGTGGAGCATTCTACGTTTTTATATTATGCAAAATAATTTGTCCTATAATAAACAAAATTTGACTTGTCCTATTATGTTGCAGTTTCCGGGCTATAAATATTGTGCTAGCCTGGATTTCCAGTCACTATGGTATCACAGGCAACGTTATAACTGACTGCTTTGCGAAAGATTTCATTCAAATAAGTTCCTGAGATCACTAAATGTGCTTCGTTCAGGATTTGAGTCTCCTAGCTAAATCCCACCAACAGGCAGTGTGGACTTCCGAATAGTAGGCGTCGACAAAAGTAAAAGGTAATCACTACGGTGATATCCAGTCTTTCATTCCCACTAAACCTTGACTTTTTAAATTTGGAAAAGCAGACAAAAGGATAACTTCAGTGATCTGTACACTTCACTTGGGTCATTGTTGCTTCCAAATTCTTCTCGACAGGATTGGAATTCGCCCTTTCCCGTTCCGCAACTGTGGTCAAGATGTAGGAACAGTTGACGATATATTTTTTAATTTCCCCCACGTTCCGTTATCTCTGTTTGATTTCCTTCCTCCTCAGATACAGCATTTTATGATTATCAAGACTCTCCTTTCTGCTTACAGCCCGAAGATTTCAAGAATATTGTGTAAATTCATTCATCAATTAAATATTAGCCTATGATTGTATATTGGTAGTCTTTCAATCGAAAGTTAGTTTAGCTTACCATGTATTTTTAGTATAAAGTTATTTTTTGCAAGTTTTTTTTTTGTTTGCTTAGATAGTTAGTTATTGTTATTAGTTTAAGTCATTGGTTCTTAGCTTGGTGTGTTTAGTTTTAGCGTTTTTATCTCAATGCCTAGCGAAATTAATTTTTGGCAATTTATTTTTGTTTTTTGTAATTTGTTCCGTTCCACCAATATGGCACGAATAACCCGCCGCACCAGATCGACGATTGATTGTCAATTTTCAATTAATCAACTCTTACGAGAGTTGTCAGCCTATATTAATAACTGTACCTACTCTGTTGGTGACAGTATATGGGGATAGTGTGCATATCTTCATACAAAAAAACTAGGAATTATGTCTATGGTTAGAACTTTTTGATCATGACAGCTCTGTTGGCGTTCAAAGCGCCTGCCGGCTTTAGTGAGCAATCGCGCATTCTACCCGGTCACCGCGGACGCAGTTTTGTATTTTTGCAAGTGTTTTTCTTTATTCATTCATGTCATGTACTTTGTGCAATCAACACAATATTGCAATCCTTATTCAATTAAAATTGAATATTCATTTAACCTCCTGTTTTTTTTATATACATGGTCAGCTTCGATTCACATGGAATCAAAATTTAAGGCATTAGCAATTAGTACTAATTAATATACTAAGATCAAGAAAAATTAAGAAGTTCAATTTGCACGGACGCACGTGGAGGTCAATAGTGGAGATCATTTATTGAAAATCTAGAAAAAGGATTATAGGACTTATTTACTACTGGACATACTTAAATAGGTAAGAAAGAAACGTTATGTGAAGTTAAGTCACCAATTACAAAGAGTTGTGCAGCCATTTCCCAATATGTCAGAAAAAAGTGAATTGTTAAAGGAAATAACAGAATTTACCAAAAACCGCAGCAGCTATAAAGGGCGTATAACAATTTTTACTGGTTATTTAAATCTTTGGAAGTACAGTACTAAACTCAAAGGATGTAAGTGAGTTGGAATTGCGCGTAAGTAAGTTTGTAACGTAGTACCAGTAAAACACCAAAACTCTCTTCTATGTTTATTTTTTCGGTAAAATTAAAAATATACAAAAATGCCAAAAATTTTGGCTACGCACACTCGTGAACGTAAAAATAAATTATAGGTTTCTTAAAAAAAACTTTGATTGTAGATAATAAAATATCTTAACTATGTAATTTTGAATAATAAACTCGGAAACAATAATAAATAAATAGATTCAAGTTGCTTTGATGGATAATATTTCGTGACTGACTTGTCAAATCAAAACATTGCCGTTCTCCGACACTACGTAATTCCTAGTTTAAAATTACGTCGGGAACGACAAAAAAAAATAAAATTTACTGACAAAAAGAGGTCGAAATAGACAACCGTCACAATACCCCGGGGGCCGGGAAAAAAAAAAAATCTGAAAGATTTTTTTTTAGTAAAATTTCAAATTCAAACCAAATCAAAATAAACCGCATATACATATCGAATTTTAATATTTAATCTGCTAAATGAAAGAACAATCAAAAAAAAAATAATAATTAAAAGCAAAATGAAAATTAATATTAACATCCTATAGAAAAATTTTTCTGAAAAAACATCCTGTATATATGAAAAAAAAAAAAAATAATACTGATATATTGCATATCAACAAGTTATTTAATAGAAAAAGAAAACAAAACAGACGAGAGAGAGAAAAAAAAATCCTAAATAATTATCTTAAATTACATGGTTCATGAATGATAAAATTTTAAACATATTCCTGGAATATACAATGTTAATATACATCGTTCAACTCCATCAACGTACATTATAATTACAACATACATTCTCTATCATACTAGTCTTATTCCAACTACTGGAAATAAAACATCATGCAGTTAGAGTTGCTTATGAGGAATCGTATCCTAAATAAGTCAACTCAACAGAGTTGAACGCAACGGCAAAAGGCTTTAATAGTTGCCATCCGCTGAAAATATTAATAGCTTATGGCTTCTTTAACGTGTCGCTAACTCCCGCACGGTGATTACTATAAACAAGTTTCAGTTAAAGACTGAAATAAATATGCCGGAAAGAAAAGAAAATCATAGCCAGTCGTGAAATATTGACTTTTAAATAAAATCCAAGGGTCTTTTGTGAAGTAATTAAAATATTTATGTAATAAACATATGAAAATAATTCTCACAGGAAAGTGATTCAAGCGTATAAATAATACACATAGGTATGGTTTAGTTTAACGAGTTACCTTAATAAACGCTCGTGCAGAAGGATTAATTTTACAAGTTGCAAACCGCTTGAAAAAAAAAAAATTGAGAAGAAAAAAATTAGAATTGCAAATATTAAATAAATTACACAAAAAGTTAACCTAATACTACGATGATGATAATTAATTATAAGTTTTGACCAACGTCAATGTTAATGGTATAGCCAAACGATAATGAGGTGCATAGAGAAAAAAAAAAAAAATAAGACAAAAAGAATCGGCTTATGCTCGCCGTGAGATAATTAGCAATAATTATATATGAATTCATATAAAGTAATTGGTAACAACCAATCTAATCACTCAAAGAAGAAGTTAAACGCGGTAGAGGTTTAATGTCTCTGATATGCCAACGACCTAATGGGTTATTATTCATATCCACTAAATCGTAAATTAATGGTGAAACTTTATTTGAAACTTTACATTTAATAAATTTGGGTGCAAACTTAGCACAAAAATGTTTTTTAGAGGAACTTATTACATGGTTTCGCCTCCAAACAATATCACCGTTATTAAATTCTAAATTCTGATGATGTTTGTTATAATAAGTTGCATTATATTGATGTGCATTAAATAACCGCTTCTGTACTTCGGAAAAGATAGGTATTAATTGTCCTATGTTTTCAGCATATACATCCCTAGGACTGAAAATTAGTTCATCTCTGGAATCTTTATTTTTGTAGATAGATCCACATGTAACAGCTTCTCTACCAAATACTAAAAATGATGAAGTGAATTTTGTGGTTTCATTAACCGCAGTATTAATAGCAAACTGTATTTTGTTTATATAGGTATCCCAAGTTCTGTGATCTTTATCTATAAAAGCTGCAATCGCCGTTACAATAGTTTTATTGTAACGCTCAACGGTGTTAACCTGTGGACAGTAACGTGGGGTGTAATGTATTTTTGGTATGTTGTAAAATTTAAATAATTCAGATAATTCTGTACTTATCATTTGAGGACCATTATCTAATATAATAGTTTCTGGAACTCCATAAACCATAAAAACTAAATTGTCCAATATATGGCGAATAATAGAAGCGGTTGCATGTTTTATTGGAAATAACAAACAATATTTGGAAAAACAACAAGTAACTACAAATAGAAATCTATTCTGCTTACGTGAAGTAGGAAGTGGACCTATCAAATCTATGGATAAACATTGGAAAGGGCGTGAACAATGTTTGGGTTTGCCCATTAAACCAATTAAGTTTTGATTTTGGTGCTTGGTAGCTAAACAAGTCTCGCACTTAGCAATAAACATGGCTACGTCTTTATACATGCCAGGCCAAAAATAGAGATTTTTAATTCTATGGTATGTTTTAAAAGTACCAAAATGTGCCGTTTGGGGAGTAGAATGATTTTGTGTAATAACAGATTCCCTAAATTCTAATGGTATTACTTGTTTCCAATTAAATTCAGAGTTAAATAATGTGTTAGATCTACAAAATCTAAACAATTTATTATTATGAATCATGTAATCCGGAGTACTAGAAGGAAATGATAAACATTTATTATAAATTGCTAAATACCAAGTGTCTTTAGTTTGAGAAGTAGAAAAATTAATTAAATCAATTGGTTTTATCCGTGATAAAGTATCTGGTACGACATGATCTGAGCCTTTTTTGTGTTTAATTACGAAATTAAACATAGATAAACGAATACTCCACCGAGCTAATCTGCCAGTAGGATTATTTAAATGCATAAACCACTGAAGGGCTGCGTGATCAGTATAAATTGTAAATTGTAATCCATTATCTAAATAACAACGCCAATGCTCTAGTGCCGTAATAACACTTAAAAGTTCACGTTCAGTGACTGAATAATTCTTTTGAGCGCCTGTAAGTGATTTACTCATATAAGCAATAGGTTTATCAATATTATCGACTTCCTGAGTTAACATTGCGCCAATGCCATAGGAAGAGGCATCACAATGAACAGCAAATGGTTTAGAGAAATCTGGACATGCCAGAACAGGTGTACTAATTAAAGCTTGTTTAATAACCTTGAAAGCAATTTCAGCTTCATCAGACCACTTAAATGGAGGTGATTTTTTGCTTGTAGAAGTTAATTTAGTTAACGGTGCTGCAAGGGTGCTTAAATTAGGTACAAAACGTCTGTACCAGCTGGCAGTACCCAAAAAACGTTTGACCTCCTTAGCAGATTTTGGAGTTTGTATATCAAGAATAGCTTGAACTTTTTTAGGATCCGTTTTTAAACCATTTTCATTAACTACATAGCCTAAGTACTTTAATTCTTTCCGGAAAAATGAACATTTTGGAAAATTGACTGTGAGATTGGCATCTGAAAGTTTTTTAAGAATTTTAGTAAGTATATCGACATGTTGTTCAAAGGTTTGAGAGATACAGACTATATCGTCGATAAAATAGAAAACATTATTATCATTTGTAAGGTCATTTAGTAGATTTTCAATGAATCTTTGTTGGGTAGCAGGTGCATTAGTTAAACCAAATGGCATAACTTTAAATTGAAACATTCCTCGGCCTGGAACATGGAATGCAGTTTTGAGTTTATCCTCTTTTTTTAAGGGAATATTCCAAAACGCTTTAGCAATGTCAATAGATGATATAAATTTAGCATCTTTAAGGTTATCTAATATATCAGAAATGAAAGGAAGTTTGTAAGCATCTTTTTTTGTGATATCGTTTAATTTACGACTATCAATACAAAATCGCCAAGTACCATCTTTTTTAGGTGTAATAATAATTGGGTTCAGCCATGGGCTGTCACTGGGTTCAATGACATCTAATTGTAACATATCATCAACTTCTTTACAAAGAGCTTTTTGTTTCTCAGGAGAAAGTCTGTAACAGCGTTGACGAATAGGTGGATGGTCTCCAGTGTCGATGAAATGTTCGACTAAATGAGTACGACCTAAAGGTTTACATTCAGTTGAAATCAACCTAAACTTTTCCATAATTGCATCTGCAATAATTTTTTGTGTATCTGTTAAAGAATGGTATTCATGTAAATGAAAGTTAGAATCTGTATTAATGAGAAAAGATGAGTTTAAATTTGAAGGTTGTAATGTGATATTACTAAGAATATCCGGAGCAAGATTAAAAGTTTTCCAAAAATCAATACCCAAAATGAGTGATTCAGTGATTTCTGGGATCACATGAGCTGTAATTAACGCAAATTTATTGTTATAAAAAGTAGGAAGAGTAATAATGCCGATAGAAGAAATAGTTTGTCCGTTTGCAACATTACCTTTTATTAAACAGTTTTTTTTGCATAAAAAGACCATGTTGTGATAAAATTTTATGAGAATTATTACCCAATATAGTGATAGCACTACCACTATCTAAAAGACCATTTAAAATTAAATCGTTTACTTTTATATGTAAATAAGGACGTTCAAAATCTGATGTTTTATTAAAGAGGAGAGCACAAGTGTTATAAGATTTAAAAAAAATTGTTAAAGTTTTTAACCATGTATCCCAATCTTTTTTGTCAAAATTTGATGATTTAATACCATTATTTTTGTTTATGCACTCCTCGTAATTTAGTTTTTTGAAATCGACTTATTACAATTAGGACACTTACTAGTAATAAAGTCTTTTTTTCCACAACGAAAACACACTATATTAGTGTTAGTACAGTCTTTTAATAAATGTGTATTAGATCTACAACGTGGGCAAGTGAATTTATAAAAATTCTGATTTTTATTAATTGCAGCTACAGTATTAGGTAATGGATTAGCTACAGCTGCTATGGAATTATATGTACAAGCTTTAAAAGGAAATTCAGGAATATATGGTTGATTATGTGAAAGTAGAGTATTATTATACGATTTGTTATTAGAATTTGATGTAGAAGGAATAGGAAAAGAATGATAATGATCTGGTGGTGATGATGAAGAGTAGTAAGATGTATTATTAGAAACTTGGAGAATGCTTTCTGTAAATTTGCATGATTCCAAGAGGGAATTTACAGTATGTAAATCAGTAGGTGAAAGACGTAATGTGAATTCAGGTTTAAGATTTCTAACAAGAGTATTAATTTTTTCTTTTTCGGACATTGGTTCCAAGAGCTTTGAAAAAAGAGATTCCATTGTAGCAAAGTAGATGATAATTCTCTCATTATGTTTTTGTTTACGAGCATCGATTACTTTTTTTAGTTTATAATCGTAATCGGTAATTGCAAAATCATTCAACAATGCCGATCGGAAAGATGACCAGTCATTAATAGTCGACTTTCTAGCTCTAAACCAATCAAGAGCAGATCCAGATAAAATATCATAAATATGTGAGAATAAAGATTTTTCAGAAATATTTTTTATTTGTGAAAATTCTTCAAGTTTTTGAATAAAATCCTTTGGACAACCTTCACCTTTATAAATAAATCTTTTTAAATCATTGTTAGTTCGATTTTCTGTAATTTTACTGACCTTATCAGTTAATGCTTCGAAAAAAGAAAGGGGTTGTAGATTAATATTTTGTATAGATTCTGCGGAATGATATGTGGAATGTGTTGGTGATTTTTCCAAATTTTTAAAACGTGAGTCTAATTGAGTTAAATCATTCCAACATGAATTTATTAAATCTAACTGTTCTGAGGATAAATCTGATGTAATGTCAATGAGGCCTAATCTTGTTCTTATATGAGTTAAATAAGGTGAAATTTTTTGTTTCCTAATAGGATAAGAGTTTATACAAGCTTCAACAAGTTTTAAATTTTTTTTAATGGTATTAATATCTTCTGAAAATTCTTCAGGGCTATTTTGTAAAATTTCTGTTTCAGAATCTACATTAATATTTAATAATAATGATCGTAGTTCGTCTACAGATTGCGTCGAAGAAAAATTTATATTTCTGATTTTTAATTCATAAATTATTTCAGGTTTATTTAATTGTGAAAAATTCATTGCAAAATCAAAAAAAAAAATGTTAAAGTGAAACAAATTTGTTAATAGTCGTTATGCAGAATAAAGCCTTAAAAATATACGTATTTTCGAGTGATGAAAATGAATAGAAAATGTTATTTAAATAGTGAAATTACTGGGTTATAGAATGTTGTGTCTTCAGAAAATTTCTTCAAGGATATTATAACGAAAGAAACTAAAGAAACTTAAATGTCTGAATAATTTAGCAGTATTTTGATATATTATAGTAGATATATTATAGTAGATATATTATAGTAGATATATATATAAATATATTATAGTGAATGTTAATGATTGAAAATGGTAACAAATAAAGTTTTATGCCTGACCTCAATAATAATTATAAAAAAATTATTTTTAATGTTGCAATTCTTCTGTTGATATAGTTCCTCCTCTCTTCTCCATAAACTACGTTTGAATATTCGGGCGCCAGTATGTAACGTAGTACCAGTAAAACACCAAAACTCTCTTCTATGTTTATTTTTTCGGTAAAATTAAAAATATACAAAAATGCCAAAAATTTTGGCTACGCACACTCGTGAACGTAAAAATAAATTATAGGTTTCTTAAAAAAAACTTTGATTGTAGATAATAAAATATCTTAACTATGTAATTTTGAATAATAAACTCGGAAACAATAATAAATAAATAGATTCAAGTTGCTTTGATGGATAATATTTCGTGACTGACTTGTCAAATCAAAACATTGCCGTTCTCCGACACTACGTAATTCCTAGTTTAAAATTACGTCGGGAACGACAAAAAAAAAATAAAATTTACTGACAAAAAGAGGTCGAAATAGACAACCGTCACAAGTTGGACTCATTATATGCTCAATACGATGAAATTCAAACCCGATAGGAATCTTTATATAACAATGTTGATCAGCAGTTAGCAGAACGGGATGAATTCGAAAGTAGGTATTATAAGATTTTAAGCCAAGTGCAAGAGATACTTACAAATTACAAAAAGTCTCAATTACCTCTGCCTTCTGAATACGGGTCACGCAGTGGCAAGCAAAACCCTGTCAAATTACATACCATTCAAATTCCTAAGTTTTCTGGTTTGTTTAATAATGAGGGCTTTTCATTTCTTTTCTTTAAAGATATTCCATTCAAAGCTTGATGGCGTTGAACAAAACTCAAGAGTCAATGTCAATTTCTGTGTTTGTTGACTGATCGTATGTTTATATTATGATATATATCATTATTACTCCATTGACTGTTAAGAAATACTTGAAAAATCTTAATGTTTCTAAAGGCGCAGGTCCCGACTGCATACCTCCACTATTTCTTCGTAATTGTTTTGAACAGCTCTGTATCCCGTTGCATAAAAATTTTAATTTGTCATTTCAAAGCGGTGTTATGCCTGAACTTTGGAAATGCTCTTTATATAGTGCCAGTATATAAAAATGGGGACAGACATGATGTTCTCAACTATCGCCCTATCTCAAAGTTAAGCACCGTTGCGAAGATGTTCGAATGTATTGTTTATGATGTCATTTATCCATCTATTAAACCATTAATTATTGAACAGCAGCATAGTTTCACAGGTCAGAAGTCGACTGAAACCAACCTCTGCGTGTTTCTGGATTTTATTTCCAAAGCAATGGATGGAGGATATCAAGTAGACGTTATGTATACAGATTATTCTAAGGCCTTTGATAAAGTTTGTCACAATATACTATTACAAAAACTGTATAACATTGGTATACACGGCGATCTTCTCCGTTGGCTGGTATCATACCTCAGAGATCGCAGTCAAGCTGTAACGGTGAAAGGGGTTTGTTCGTCATTCACTCCAGTTACATCAGGTGTCCCACAGGGTTCACATTTAGGCCCTCTTCTATTTAACATATACGTTAATGATGTTAATTTTCGTGATGATGCTCAATTTTCGAACATGCACATTTCTTACTCTATGCTGATGATAAGAAAATTTTCAAGCTCATAAAAGATTATAATGATTGTACTCCCCTTCAGGACGACTTAAATTCACTAAACCTCTTTTGTTGTAATAACATGCTACATTTAAACGTTTCTAAATGTAGTGTAATTTCATTTTCCCGAAAAAAACAACCGATTATGTATCCATATACATTACAAAATCAAACACTTTTTCTTTGGTGAAAGACCTTGGTGTTTATCTGGACTGTAAGCTTGTTTTAGATTATCATATAAAGGCAATCGTTAAAAAGGCTTTTCGCATGCTGGGTTTCGTACTGAGAGTTAGCATAGACTTTAAAAATGTTTCTACCTTAGTGATGCTTTATAACTGCTTTGTTCGGTCTATTCTAGAGTATGCCTCTGTCGCTTGGAATCCGCAGTATAAAGTTTATATAAATGAAATAGAAAAAATTAAAAACGAATTTATCAAATATTTAAATGATAGAACTTTACTTTTAGGGTAACCATCAACAATAGTATTAACTTCCCTGGAGGACAGACGGACAGCTCGCAATCAAATATTTCTTTTCAAAATCATTAACAACTTTATCGATTCACCATATCTTTTAGAGCAGATTAATTTTCGTTGTTACCGCACCAATTCAAGAAGAGTTCATGCTTTTCAGCCACCCACAATGCGTACGAATTATGCAACAAATTCATTTATTTACAGAACTTGTAATTCAAACAATAAAGTGTTCAGTGACTTAGATATGTCCAATCTCTCTATAAAGCAATTTAAGCGTAGCATTAGAGAAACTTTACAAGTCCTCAAGAAGTAATTTAATAGCATTTTTATACTATCTATCCGTATTTATTTATTTTGTAAATGTAAAGAAATAATTTAATTTGCTTTAATAATCCTCGTTTAATTGTGTTAATTTAAATTCAATATGTAATTAAATCCAAATTATCTAACTGTTTGTTGGTATTCTACATTATAAATTAACGAAAAATTGTAAATTTTATTAGAGGAAACTTTGCTGGATTATGAATTATTTAGAGAATATTGTTGTATTTTAAGTATGTTGTTGTGTTTGTTTCCCAAATAAAGAAAAAAAAAATATATATATATTAACATAATAAATTTATACCAGTTACATATTTATCATATATCTATTTTCAGACACACACCCACATCTTATAAAAGAATAATAATATAGTGTTCCTGGAGGTAGATTAGGTTATTTTATTTTATTCGTTTTTTTTCTTTACGTAAAGTTTACTGAAATTGATACCTATGGCACCCATACACATAGCAAGAACCAGTGACGAATGATTCATATTCAAAGAAGCCCTTTCGGGCGCATACTTTTTTTTTGTCCATCACTCACTCAGCCATTGCTGTCATGTCATACTTTTTTGACTCTTGAGTTTTGATCAGCTCCATCTAATGTTGCAAAATAACTATTTTTTTATTTTTAATCGTAGATTGAAAAGCCCTCATTGGCTAGAGTTTAGGGATACCTTTACGAGTCTCTTACACGACAATGACGACATTCACGACGTCAACAAATTCCATTATTTACGATCATCATTGGTAGGGCCTGCTGCCGTGGTAAAATCATCCATTGAGTTTTCGTCCACTAACTATAATATAGCTTGGAAGCTCCTGTGTGATCGTTTTGATAATAAACGATTGTTGATTCAACATCACGTAGCTGCTGTATTTAGCATAGAAACGGTCTCACGGGAGTCTGCAGCTAATCTTAAACACCTTTTAGACCAATTAAATAAAAATCTCTGTGCTTTGGATTCATTGGGCGAGCCTACCAAGCATTGGGATACCATTCTCATTCACCTCGTGATTCATAAGTTAGACTCTAAAACTTATCGTGAATGGGAGGAGTATAAAGGTCGTTTGGATAGTGAGATACGTATCGAGCTTCAACTTGAAATTCATGCGAATACGTACTAATCTTCTTGATACGATAGAATTTTCACGTCAGTCATACCACAATAACACAAATAATAATAAACAATTAAAGATAAAGGCTATGGTTACAACACAATACAATGACAGATCTAGTAATGTAAGTTTAAAGGACTCATGTCCTAAATGCAGTGGCGAGCATAAGTTGATACATGTTCTCAATTTTTTGCGTTAAGTAATCAAGCACTTCTGCAATGATTACCTACTTTAAAAGTTTGTTTTAAATGTTTTTCGAAATCACATTTTTCAAATAGTTGTAAAAACAGGGCTGTAAAATTTGTAAACGCAAGCATTCAGTTTTAGTCCACATTACAGATAAGCAGAAATCAGCTGTGCTTAGAGAGCCCACTGAAATCATAAGTGTGAAGCCCTCTAACACTGATCCAAATAACTTAACATTATCACGAGCGTGTCGTGCGCGAGTCTTGAAGTGAACAGTCGCCGCGGGGACGTTATTCTTTCGACTGCACTAGTTAGGTTGTATGATTCTAACAGTCGCGAACACATCAGCCTCGCTGTTTTGGATTCAGGTAGCACTTCCAGTCTACTGTCGGAAAAAATGTTCCGTCAATTAAATCTGCCTTAGAGTCTAATAGATCAATCTGTACAAGGTATTAACAATTCATCTACGCATATTAATAAAATGTGTCACTTGCGTTTTTAGTTATTAGACGAAACATTCAATCGTAACATAAATTGTTTTGTGTTGCCTTCCCTGACAGGTAATTTACCAAGTAATACTCTCAACATTTCGTGTCTTAATATACCTGCTGATGTTTGTTTAACGGATCTACATTTTTACAAGCCCGCATCAGTAGATATCATATTAGGTGCTGATCTGTTTTGGGACATTATAGGTTCGCAAATAGTCAATTTAGGCAATGGTAAGCCTATCTTTTGCGACACTAGATTAGGGTGGATTGTATCTGGTCCGATAGATAATAGATATTTTAAGCCATATCGGAGTAGCCCTATTCAATGTAAATTATGTGAACGGTAATCATACAAGTCATAGTACTTCAAATGAAGCGCTTCAAAGCCAACTCGCACGGTTTTGGAATTTAATGTAAGTGAAAATTTCAAGCAGTTCTAATTATTCGCCTGAAGTAAGGTTGTGTGAAGAGCATTTTATAAAAAATACTATCCGCTTAGCAGATGGCCGATTTTGTGTAAGAATCCCACTAAAATAGGACCCGAGGGTTTTAGGTGATTCACTGCAGCGAGCTAAGCAGTGTTTTTTGTCGTTGGAACGTAGGCTTACTAAAAAACCGTTACTTTATGATTTGTACTGCGAGTTTATGTCGCAATATCTGTCGATGGGTCACATGTCGGAATCTAAGTTTAGTTCCAACAATAACACACAGTTTATCCTACACCATGGCGTGCTACGTGAGAGCAGCACGACTACTAAGTTACGGACCGTATTTAATGCAAGCTCGCTTACTACCAGCACCAATCTTAGTTTGAATAATATTTAAATGGTAGGTCCCACTGCACAGGACGATCTGTTGTCAATTCTTTTGAGGTTCAGACAGCACAAATACGTCATTATGGGTGACGTAGAGAAAATGTATAGTGTATAATGTTACATCCAGATGATAGGTTTTTACAGAACCTAATATGGTGCGACAACCCAATGGCATTTGAATTTAATACAGTGACTTACGGTACAGCGAGTGCATCGTACCTTGCTACCAGGTGCCTCAAGCAGCTAGGACTTGAATGTAAGGACAATCAGATAGCGGAAGTCATCCTTCATGATTTTTACATTGATGATCTCATGAGTGGAGGGGATGATTTAAATGTAGTGCGGGACATTTGAACTAAGGTGACGGCTACTCTCGCACCTGCTTGCATGCCACTAAGGAAGTGGAAGTCTAACGAACCACAGTTAGTGTCAGCGTCTACTGAGTCTATTCACAATTTATATATTGGGGGCAATGAACCATGTAAAACTTTAGGATTAAGTTGGTTACCTAAATTGGATGAGCTATATTTTCCGATTGGCACATCAATTAACATAAACGTAAAATCAAAACGTGACATATTTTCGCAAATATTTGATCTATTGGGTCTTGTGTCTCCAGTTGTTATTAAATTTAAAACTATATTGCAACACTTGTGTTTGAAAAATTTATCTTGGGATGACCCCTTAACATCGGAAATTAAAAAAATGTGGTTAGAGGTAGTTAAGGGCTTAGATGTTTTAAATAATTTACGTGTACCACGCCGTGTAATAATAATAAATTCGTTGGTAAGAATAGAATTTCATGTGTTTTCAGACAGTTCTGAAAAGGCCTATGGTGCATGCCTGTATGTCCGCAGTATTGATAATAGCGGCAGAATTTTAATCCGTTTATTACTTGCTAAGAGCAGGGTAGCTCCTATTAATCCGACCACTATTCCTAAGCTGGAGTTTTGTGGAGCTCAAGTTGCTGCAAAGCTGTATGCGAAAGCGCTCAGTTCGTTAAGAGTAAATGTGCCCGTCCGTGCTGTTTTTTGGACAGACTCCACGATTGTTTTGGGTAGGCTTAAGATGTTGCCAAATAAGTTACACATATTCGTTCGTTATCGTGTAGGAGACATTTTAGAAGGGACTGGTAATTGCGAATGGCGACACGTTCCTACCGAGCTGAACCCGGCGGATTACGTGTCACGCGGAGTCAATGTCAACGATATACAATCTATTGATATGTGGTGGTCAGGGCCAGCCTGTCTAAAGGAACCGACCAGTCATTGGCCTTCTATGTTGGTTGTTTCTGAACCGCTTCCTGAAATGCGGTCTGAAGAGAAGTGTTTAGTTACAAGTTATAATACTCAAGAATTTATTAACTTCGATCGTTTTTCGAACTTTAATCGGCTTAGGCGTTGCGTAGCGTATATGCTACGTTTTATTGAAGCGTGTAAAGGACGACATGCTACAACAAAATTTCTTACTGACACTGAATTAAATAATTCAATAAACATTATTATTTGCTTGTGTCAGAAAAAATCCTTTCCCGAATATGATAATTTATGGCAAAGAAAAAAGTTACCAGCTAAAAGTCCTTTAAAAAAAGGTAATTTAATGCGGGTTGGCGGTCGTATTGGTAACTCAGATTTTTCATATGATAAAAAATATCCCTTATTATTACAGTCCACACATCAATTTACACAATTATTATTTAATTATGAGCATCTGAAACTATTACATGCTGGACCGCAATTATTATTAGCCTCAATAAGGAAAAGGTACTGGCCAATCGGTGGCCGTAATTTAGCAAAAGCTACTTACCGTCGTTGCATTCTGTGCTCACGAATGAAAGGAAAGGCTGAAGCTCCTATCATGGGTGATTTGCCGCATAAGCGTCTTACTCCCGGTGGTTGCCCTTTTGTAACCGTTGGTGTTGACTATGCGGACCCTATTGCTTCCGCTAGTCGTCAAGGACGTGGTTGTCGTATTGCAAAGCGATATTTATATGCTTCACTACAAAGGCCATACATTTGGAATTGGTAGGTGATTTGAAAAGTAATAGTTATATCCTTACTTTACGGAGATTCATTGCTCGTCGCGGAAAATCACGCCATCTATACTCAAATAATGGAACCTCATTTGTTGGAGCATATATTGATTTAGCCAAGTTTCTAAAGCAAAATTCCGACTCTTTGTCCAATGATCTTGCAAATGAAGGTATAAATTTCTCAGTTACCACATGGCGAAGCCTTCGCAGGTTGATGTGGTTTATACGGATTACTCCAAGTGTTTCGATCGTATTGACCACATCATCCTTCTACGCAAACTACTGGAAGCAGGCATTGGAGGTAACTTGTACCGGTGGCTCACCGCTTATGTGGACAATAGGTGTCAGATTGTTGCCATCAATGGTTACACATCCCGAGCTAAAAATATTCCTTCTGGCGTTCCCCAGGGATCCCTGCTAGGACCACTGTTATTCTCAGTTTTTATAAACGATATTAAAAAATGTTTTAAATTTTCAAAAATTTTACTTTACGCGGAAGACATGAAAATTCTTTATCCTATTGACTGCCTTAATGATCATGTAAACCTTCAATCTGACCTTAACAATCTCTTTGACTACTGCACATCTAACAGACTTGGCCTTAATATATCAAAATGTTATATTTGCTCATACAGCAGAAAGACTCACCCCATTGTTTATGACTACACAATTAACAACGAGATTATAACAAGAGCAGAGTCGATTATTGACTTAGGCATTACCTTTGACTCAAAACTTATGTTTGATAAACATATTGACAAAGTGGTAAACAAGGGCGCTAGGGCATTAGGTTTTGTATTACGCATGTCCTCTGAATTTAGAAGTATTAAAACTTTTAAAATCCTATACTGCGCTTTTGTCCGAAGTCACCTTGAATATGCATCATCCGTTTGGAATCCCTTATATAATATTTATATCAATCGCATCGAAGCGATTCAGAAAAAATGTATGAGGGTCATTCAGTTCCGGTGCGGTGTTCGTGACGCTGATTATCTGTCTAGGTGTAGGCGCCACCATTTATTGCCTTTAGCAACACGAAGGAGAATAGCGGATACGTGCAACATATTAAAAATACTAAATGGCAAGTTAGATGTCCCCGAACTTCTTTCTATGATCGGTATTTGCACACACACCAAACTTTACAGAAATCCTGCTCGTCTCCATGTTCCCACTGCAAGTACCAATTATAGAAAGAATTCTTTAATAGCGAGGGCGTGTGAGCAGGTAAACATAACATGTCGAACTCATCCTCACTTTGATGCCTTTCATGCCGGCGTCCAGAGCATTAAGGCGACTCTGGCAAGAGAATTTTTCTCCGATGCAATTGAATGAATTTATTTTTATTTTTCCTTATATTCTCACCAACCTATATTATCTCAGTACATGCGATCGGCTTATACATATGTAAAATGAGTTAATAGTCGGTAAATATTTGTTTTTTTTTTTTGTTGTTCTCTTTTATGTTTGGTTATAGTCTTTGTATTTAGTGTGTGTTCTTGTCTAACTACCATATTATTGTTATAAGTGAAATCTTCTAATTGGCTTTCTTATAATCATTTGTTTATTTATTGAATCATCTAGCTGTTAGATTTCCAAAAATTGTAAAAAAAAAAAAAATGTAAAATAAAATTAAAAAAATTCCATTTCATTCCTGCGTATTCACCACATTTTGGTGGCATTTGGGAAGCGGCTGTAAAATCCACTAAATTTCATTTATAATAATAATAATAATAATAATAAAATGGTATATTCGGCGCAAATTAAGAAATTGACAAAAGTAAAACACAAAACAACAAAAAATTAATAAAAATGTTACAAGAAAAACAAAAAGAATCAACACTTTAACGCCGAAAGGGCTTGCACTCAGCATTATGCTGAGAATTTATAGTTATAAATTTCAGCGCTGATTTTCAGTCCTAGCCTCTGCACTGACTTCACGGACGAAATATCCAATATATTCTAAACATATTAAGTATACATAAAATAAAAAATATAATATTTAAATAAAATAGGTTTAATAATATAAATATAATTGTTTTATTATAGACATTTCTAAGCTGCCGTTTGTTGTTTTAAAATATATTTTTTATAACAATTTGTAAAGTTGGGGATATTTGATATTTTTTTAAGTGGTGGGGGGATGTTGTTCCAATATTTGGTGGCAGCATATTTTAAACTACCTCGAAAAGCGGACGATTTATGATTATGGGTCATTAGCCTATTTTCGGAGGATCGAGTGTGGTATTTATTGCCTGGTGTATAGGTCCATTTAAGCTTGTTGAATAGGTAGTTAGGTTGGCCACTTTTGATGACCCCAAAAACCAAACAAGCCAGATGTAGTTTTGTCCTATTTTCCATTTTAAGATTTTTTGGGTATTTAAGATGGGAGTGACGTGGTCGCAACGGTCCATAACAACACAGAACCGAGCACAAGCGTTCTGTAACCTTTGCATTGTCTTTTGTGTGCGAGCGAGAATCCTGGGGCCATACACTGTGTCGGCGTAACTCAAGCGTGATAGAACTAATGCATCAACTAGGTGTTTACGAAGTTCTACACTAAGAAAACTACGAGACTTATAAAGAAGTTTCAGTCTGTAAAAACAGGACTGCAGTAGATTATTAATATGAGTTTCAAAGTGCAGTTCCTCATCAATAACGACCCCCAAATTCCATGCAGTGGAACGCGGTCAATTGTATTGTTTGAGATCGCTACGGTAAAAGGCAATCGCATGGCATTAAGTATTTGGTTCCTTGATTTAGTTGGGTTAAGAACAAGGCAAATTTTTTTTGACCATTGTGCTATTCTATCTAAATCGGAATTTAACTCGTTGATTGAAGAGATAACGTTTAATGGATGAATGGATATGTTAATTTGTTAGTCATCCGTACATAAATGGTACTTACAGTTTGTGATACAATTAATTATATCAGCCTTGTACAATATAAATATGAGGGGACCAAGGATCGATCCTTGTTTACTGAGAGAGCCGTTGATAAACATTTAGATCCGTCATCCAGTGTGAGTTCTACTTGTTATGTGCGGTTTTTAAGTAATTATTGAACCAAGTTATGGTTGAGCTATGAAAACCATAAAAGGTCATTTTAGATAGCAACAAGGGAATGTTTATAGTATCAAATGATTCATCTTGAGCAGTTAAAATATTGTCAGTGACGTCTAGCAGTGCTGCAGATGTACTTCGCCCCTTTCTGAATCCAGACTGTAATTCTGGAAAAATAGAATTTCTTTCCAGATACTCGGTTAATTGAGAACTGACAACTTTTTCGAGTATTTTGGAGAGAAAAGACGATATGCTGATCGGTCTGGTTTCTTGAACTGAAATAGGGTTATTATTTTTAGGTATAGGACGGACAATCGCCAACTTCCATGGGTTTGAGAAAACTGATAATTCGATAGATTTGTTTACTATAAATGTAAGATAACAAGGGTAGCGTTTAGAGTCAAAATGATCATATCACGATTTATACCGTCACATCCTTGTGCATTGGATTTTATATTCCTTACAATTTTAAATATTGAATCGGAGGATTCGGGGTGTAATTTAAATCCATTGTCATCATTAAATCTATTAAATTCATAAAAAGTCAAAAGGGATAAATTTGTTTCATTATTACTGGGGACGTTCATTAAGTGGTTATTTATTTCATTTGGGTCGCATATATATGTGAGAGCAATTCTGGGTCATTTTTAGGCAAAACATTATTTTTAAGATTTTGCCAAAGCTCTTTGGGTTTATGTTTATTATTATTTACAAAATGTTTAAAATACGCAGATTTTTCACTGTACATGGGATTTTAACATGTTTTTTAATTCCTTATAATATATTTTATGTTGTTCTAGTTTGGTTGATCTGTACTTTGCATATGCTTCATCTCTAAGCCTTATCATTAACTTTACGTATACTTATAATACTTTTGTTTTTAAGGGAGCTTGTAAATGAAAAAGGTCAATGATAAAAAAATTCAATAATGATACCATGTCATTAATGTTATCTAACTGCTTTATACTATTCCATGGAATGTAATTAAGATCCATGTTAAAGCTGAATAGTTGCATGTTAGAGCTTTAATACTCTGAAAGTGACTTTCTTTGTTTTAATTAAATTTTTTTTTAATATTAAGATCACATGTTATGAAAGCGTGTCGGCCAAGCCCTGTAACGAAATTAACATTTACACTTCGATAATTAGAATCAGTGCATATGATGTCAATTAAGGTTTCAGATGTATGAGTAGGAATTTTGACTAATAGTTCAAGACGCAATATCTTACAGAAATCCATCAACTTCCTAGTGTGAGGGTCGTTATTCTTCAACACATCAGTGATAAAGTCACCCATGAGTTTATAAATTTCAGCGCTGATTTTCAGTCCTAGCCTCTGCACTGACTTCACGGACGAAATATCCAATATATTCTAAACATATTAAGTATACATAAAATAAAAAATATAATATTTAAATAAAATAGGTTTAATAATATAAATATAATTGTTTTATTATAGACATTTCTAAGCTGCCGTTTGTTGTTTTAAAATATATTTTTTATAACAATTTGTAAAGTTGGGGATATTTGATATTTTTTTAAGTGGTGGGGGGATGTTGTTCCAATATTTGGTGGCAGCATATTTTAAACTACCTCGAAAAGCGGACGATTTATGATTATGGGTCATTAGCCTATTTTCGGAGGATCGAGTGTGGTATTTATTGCCTGGTGTATAGGTCCATTTAAGCTTGTTGAATAGGTAGTTAGGTTGGCCACTTTTGATGACCCCAAAAACTAAACAAGCCAGATGTAGTTTTGTCCTATTTTCCATTTTAAGATTTTTTGGGTATTTAAGATGGGAGTGACGTGGTCGCAACGGTCCATAACAACACAGAACCGAGCACAAGCGTTCTGTAACCTTTGCATTGTCTTTTGTGTGCGAGCGAGAATCCTGGGGCCATACACTGTGTCGGCGTAACTCAAGCGTGATAGAACTAATGCATCAACTAGGTGTTTACGAAGTTCTACACTAAGAAAACTACGAGACTTATAAAGAAGTTTCAGTCTGTAAAAACAGGACTGCAGTAGATTATTAATATGAGTTTCAAAGTGCAGTTCCTCATCAATAACGACCCCCAAATTCCATGCAGTGGAACGCGGTCAATTGTATTGTTTGAGATCGCTACGGTAAAAGGCAATCGCATGGCATTAAGTATTTGGTTCCTTGATTTAGTTGGGTTAAGAACAAGGCAAATTTTTTTTGACCATTGTGCTATTCTATCTAAATCGGAATTTAACTCGTTGATTGAAGAGATAACGTTTAATGGATGAATGGATATGTTAATTTGTTAGTCATCCGTACATAAATGGTACTTACAGTTTGTGATACAATTAATTATATCAGCCTTGTACAATATAAATATGAGGGGACCAAGGATCGATCCTTGTTTACTGAGAGAGCCGTTGATAAACATTTAGATCCGTCATCCAGTGTGAGTTCTACTTGTTATGTGCGGTTTTTAAGTAATTATTGAACCAAGTTATGGTTGAGCTATGAAAACCATAAAAGGTCATTTTAGATAGCAACAAGGGAATGTTTATAGTATCAAATGATTCATCTTGAGCAGTTAAAATATTGTCAGTGACGTCTAGCAGTGCTGCAGATGTACTTCGCCCCTTTCTGAATCCAGACTGTAATTCTGGAAAAATAGAATTTCTTTCCAGATACTCGGTTAATTGAGAACTGACAACTTTTTCGAGTATTTTGGAGAGAAAAGACGATATGCTGATCGGTCTGGTTTCTTGAACTGAAATAGGGTTATTATTTTTAGGTATAGGACGGACAATCGCCAACTTCCATGGGTTTGAGAAAACTGATAATTCGATAGATTTGTTTACTATAAATGTAAGATAACAAGGGTAGCGTTTAGAGTCAAAATGATCATATCACGATTTATACCGTCACATCCTTGTGCATTGGATTTTATATTCCTTACAATTTTAAATATTGAATCGGAGGATTCGGGGTGTAATTTAAATCCATTGTCATCATTAAATCTATTAAATTCATAAAAAGTCAAAAGGGATAAATTTGTTTCATTATTACTGGGGACGTTCATTAAGTGGTTATTTATTTCATTTGGGTCGCATATATATGTGAGAGCAATTCTGGGTCATTTTTAGGCAAAACATTATTTTTAAGATTTTGCCAAAGCTCTTTGGGTTTATGTTTATTATTATTTACAAAATGTTTAAAATACGCAGATTTTTCACTGTACATGGGATTTTAACATGTTTTTTAATTCCTTATAATATATTTTATGTTGTTCTAGTTTGGTTGATCTGTACTTTGCATATGCTTCATCTCTAAGCCTTATCATTAACTTTACGTATACTTATAATACTTTTGTTTTTAAGGGAGCTTGTAAATGAAAAAGGTCAATGATAAAAAAATTCAATAATGATACCATGTCATTAATGTTATCTAACTGCTTTATACTATTCCATGGAATGTAATTAAGATCCATGTTAAAGCTGAATAGTTGCATGTTAGAGCTTTAATACTCTGAAAGTGACTTTCTTTGTTTTAATTAAATTTTTTTTTAATATTAAGATCACATGTTATGAAAGCGTGTCGGCCAAGCCCTGTAACGAAATTAACATTTACACTTCGATAATTAGAATCAGTGCATATGATGTCAATTAAGGTTTCAGATGTATGAGTAGGAATTTTGACTAATAGTTCAAGACGCAATATCTTACAGAAATCCATCAACTTCCTAGTGTGAGGGTCGTTATTCTTCAACACATCAGTGATAAAGTCACCCATGAGTTTAATTTTATAGCCTCCAGCAAAAGAATTTATTGAATTAGAAAGTGCATCTAAAAATACATCTAAACACAAACGTGGTGGTTTATAAGCTGTTCCAATAATCACTTTAGTTTTGTTTACCTGCGCACTAATCCACATTTGCTCCACCACAGAATGATCGGGAAATTGTAAATAACGAACATTAATGCCTTTTCGAATGTAGAAACCCACCCCTCCACCACGACCGTTGCACACTGAAGGCGGGCGCGGGTTGTGCCGCAGCCGGTAACCTGGCACATGGGGCGCGCACGCGTCGTCGTTCGCTCTCAACAAGGTCTCATTAATGTAAAATTTATCACATCGACATTATGTCTGTTTATAGCAACAATAAAGTCTTCGTGGTTAGTGCTAAGAGATCCTGCATTTAAAAAAACCAACTTTAAGCAATGTCTTATTAGGGAGCATTGTGACCATAAAAATCATAACACCGAGATCCATTCATAGTGACCTTGAACAAAGTTAAATACAAAAAATATCCATTCTGGGTGGATGGCATAGAGTACTTTAAAGGGTCATTCGAATTGGTAATAATATTTACATAATATAAAATATACAATACAATAAGAATATTTATCACAAAAGTATAATGATGGTATTTATGTATGTATATATGTATTTGTCTAGTATGTTACTTCAATATCTTGCTAAAATTACTGCCCAACAGTAGTTGTAGTTAATTTATAATTTATACATTTCTGAGTTGCCGGAAGAGATCACTCTTTTAGTGATAAAGCCACCCCAGTTGTCATTCTCTTTTTTTATAGTTTTAATCTTAGTGTACTTTTAATTTTGTAACTGTAATTATTATTATTACTTGTTTAAAATATGGTGACGAAAAAAAATTATTATTAATTTATATATAATAAATATAATTATTATTACGTCGAATAATAATGCGTAGCCGACTGCCAACTTCAACTGGAATTGCACTGGCTGATACTTTCGTTTAACCGGAACGCAAGCACATGAACGTGACAAAAGTAGCAATCACGATATAACATTGTATCATATTGTTAATTATGGTGGCTAGATCAGCTATAACTTTGCTGAATTTATAGATGTGCCACTTTCTTGTTTGTTAGAACTCTGACGTGAGAAAAAATTATTTGCATATCACCTTTGGCAGTGTATCTGTTTTGGTGGTGTTTATTTCTTATTCGATAGTACTGTTTATATTCTTTTATTTAAATCTAATTGCATTACATTCACAGTCACGAAAAAATTAAAGTATTCGTATATAATATCCTATTGTCTTTTTAAAGTGCTATCTTGTCATGGAATGAAATACACATGAAGGTTGATACTGAAGTATACACACATAGTAGGAAATCCAGGAATCAATTTATGCGTAAGTAAATGTCAAAATCAATTGGAATTAAGTCTTGCCTACTGATCTAGGCTAGGAGGTTCAAGCTCACTGGGATTTAAATAGAATAACACAGTTTTCTTTTAAGCAACAGAAAAAGTAATAGCTAAATTTGATATACGAAAAGGTTAGATATTCTTATTATGACAGCAGAGTCATTCTAGTTGATCAAGCAATTCAGTGCTATTGTTTTGGTTTATTTAGCATTTTCCTTTTTTTTAATAAACATACTGTTGCCAGTGTTTAAAAAAATGATACAAAATAATAGTTAAGAAAGTTTTTAATGTAAACCCAGTGATTTCGAAAAAGAAAGTGTGTGTATGATTTTTCTTTGACGTATGCTACAGAGATAGAGTGACTAATTCCCTGCCGAAAACGGATTATAACATAAAGAGTACATAGTATAAGTAAAACACATAACGAAACAATTTTGTCTGAAATATCACTGTATTGTGATATAGTTCAAGTTTTGCTAAGGCATTTTGATATTTGAGCTTTTAAATTAATGTTTAACAGGTAGCGAAACATGTCACATGTCCCTCTGAAGTATATAAAGTACCTAATTAGAATTTAAAAATAAAGGTAATTTGGAACAAAATCATTTTTATTAAGTTTCAAAATAATGTAATTTATTTGTACTTTTTTTTCCAGGACCAAAGCCACATGACAACCCCTTCAAAAACTTCTTAAGAAAATTCAAATCTTGAAAAGACTATATAAATCTCAAAGAAAGCAACTTATACTGGCCAAGAAAATCAGTTTATGTCATTGAACTACTATTACTAGCGTATAGAACGGACACCGCGAACCAGGTTTTTGTCCCAGTGTTTTGTTGCCGACCGACAACAACTCATTCCGTCACTCGCTGGCGCTCTTATGTGCGGTTTACATGTATTAAGTAGTTAAGTTGGTAACTAAATTTTAACTAAATTTTAAGTTACTACATGTCACTTGTGTGTCCAAACGGATTAAGTAGTTAAGTTCATAAGTTCAATGAAGATGAGCAGTGATGAATGTCAAGGAATTCGTCAATTCTGTACTTAGATATAATGTTTTAAACGTGATTTTGGACAAATTTAGAGAAGAATTTGATTCGGAAATTAAAATCTTTGCAAGATTATGTATTTTTCTATATTTCTTACGTCGACGGGTCGACGTCGATCGACGGACGATCGATTGGTGTGGTACCTTTACTAATTAGGTACCCTTAATAATCTCTAGAGGGATATCAGCCTCTCCCAACTCAAGGGTGGCGTCAGACTATTGTAGGCCATCACGCCAACTGCGGGTTGGCAAACTTACCAACTCAGGGTTGGTGTCAGACAATTGTAGGCCATCACGCCAACTGCGGGTTGGCAGACTTACCAACTCAGGGTTGGTGTCAGATAATTGTAGGCCATCACGCCAACTGCGGGTTGGCAGAGTTACCAACTCAGGGGTGGTGTCAGATAATTGTAGGCCATCACGCCAACTGCGGGTTGGCAGACTTACCAACTCAGGGGTGGTGTCAGATAATTGTGGCCATAATGCCAACTGTGGGTTGGCAGACTTACCAACTCAGGGTTGGTGTCAGACAATTGTAGGCCATCACGCCAACTGCGGGTTGGCAGACTTACCAACTCAGGGGTGGTGTCAGATAATTGTGGCCATCACGCCAACTGCGGGTTGGCAGACTTACCAACACAAAGGGTGGTGTCGTCGACCGGTCGACGGTCGATCGATTGGTGAACACCCTTAAATATTCTTCCACAAATTTTAAAGTAGAAACCCAACTCTACTCCATTATAAAAAAAACGATTAAATGCAACATAAATACGAGCTCTTGCCGCCACCAGCTTTGTCAACTTATGCACTGAACTAAAAACTCACGTTCAAACGTGTTAATTGAGAAGCCCCGCCCACCCACTTATACGAAAAATAGAACGAATCCTAATCTACTTAATCACTTGCGTACTAAATTTTAAGTTACCACTTGTCACTTAACCGACTGTTTACACGCAACTTTTAACTTAAAATTTAGTTAAAATTTAGTTACCAACTTAACCACTTAACGCGTGTAAACCAGCCATAAGTGCCGCAGCCGGCAAGCGCTGCATAGCCTACATACAGTCTAACCAGGTCTAAGTGCGAAGTCTAAGATTGACTTAGCGACAGACTTTTCGACAGACTGATTGACAGACTGGTCGCTAGACTGTTCGCTACACTTGTCGATAGACTGGTCGCTAAACAGGTCGATAGACTGTTCGCCAAACAGGTCGATAGACTGGTCGCTAGACTGGTCGATAGACTGTTCGCCAAACAGGTCGATAGACTGGTCGCTAGACTGGTCGATAGACTGGTCGCTAAGCAGGTCGATAGACTGGTTGCTAAACAGGTCGATAGACTGGTCGCTAGACTGGTCAATAGACTGGTCGCTATACAGGTCGATAGACGGGTCGCTAGACTGGTCGCTAAACAGGTCGATAGACTGGTCGCTAGACTGGTCGATAGACTGGTCACTAGACTGGTCTATAGACTGGTCGCTAGACTGGTCGATAGACTGGTCGCTAGACTGGTCGATAGACTGGTCGCTAAACAGGTCGATAGACTGGTCGCTAAACAGGTCGACAGACTGGTCGCTAAACTGGTCGATAGACTGTTCGCCAAACAGGTCGATAGACTGGTTGCTAAACAGGTCGATAGACTGGTCGCTAGACTGGTCTATAGACAGGTCGATAGACGGGTCTCTAGACTGGTCGCTAAACAGGTCGATAGACTGGTCGCTAGACTGGTCGATAGACTGGTCGCTAGACTGGTCTATAGACTGGTCGCTAGACTGGTCGATAGACTGGTCGCTAAACAGGTCGATAGACTGGTCGCTAGACTGGTCGCTAAACAGGTCGATAGACTGGTCGCTAGACTGGTCGATAGACTGGTCGATAGACTGGTCGCTAGACTGGTCTATAGACTGGTCGCTAGACTGGTCGATAGACTGGTCGCTAGACTGGTCGATAGACTGGTCGCTAAACAGGTCGATAGACTGGTCGCTAAACAGGTCGACAGACTGGTCGCTAAACAGGTCGATAGACTGGTCGCTAGACTGGTCGATAGACTGGTCGCTAGACTGGTCTATAGACTGGTCGCTAGACTGGTCGATAGACTGGTCGCTAAACAGGTCGATAGACTGGTCAATAGACTGGTCGCTAAACAGGTCGCTAAACAGGTCGACAGACTGGTCGCTAAACTGGTCGATAGTTTGTTTCAATCATTTTCGATCGTGATTTTCCAAATGAATTGTATCGCGACTGCAACTTAGGTTCACCGCAGATGGATTAACTTAACAAATTTTGTGTTACGCTCGTCGTTTTTTGCAACTTAGTATGATCCCAAGTTGTATCTGTTTTATTTTTTATTTATTTATTTGGATATCCAACAGCAAAACAATTAAATTAATTAAGCTAACAAACATGAATAATCTATAAAAGCTAATGACAGGATATCACATCATGGTAAAAATTTATAACAAACAAAATCTTGAAGTGGTCAGTGTTAATGCCGGACTGTGTTTGTGCAGTTGCTGCATGAGGTGTATAGTCGGATACATACAATTGAAAGGAATTATATTTTTGTAGTGTGATAATAGAGTTGAATAATAAATAATGGATTACTTAGTTTACAAATTTTATATCAGGGTTTGGCGTGGGCAAATATTGGCGAGGCATATGTCATGACGGGTGTAACGCAGACCTAATAAAGCTTGCGATTATCTCTGAAAGACATTTTACTTTTTCTACGTAACATACTATATAGGCGGCCTAAGGACTGGTCGCTAGACTGGTCGATAGACTGGTCGCTAGACTGGTCGATAGACTGGTCGCTAAACAGGTCGATAGACTGGTCGCTAAACAGGTCGACAGACTGGTCGCTAAACTGGTCGATAGACTGTTCGCCAAACAGGTCGATAGACTGGTCGCTAGACTGGTCGATAGACTGGTCGCTAAGCAGGTCGATAGACTGGTTGCTAAACAGGTCGATAGACTGGTCGCTAGACTGGTCTATAGACTGGTCGCTAGACTGGTCAATAGACTGGTCGCTAGACAGGTCGATAGACGGGTCGCTAGACTGGTCGCTAAACAGGTCGATAGACTGGTCGCTAGACTGGTCGATAGACTGGTCGCTAGACTGGTCTATAGACTGGTCGCTAGACTGGTCGATAGACTGGTCGCTAAACAGGTCGATAGACTGGTCAATAGACTGGTCGCTAAACAGGTCGCTAAACAGGTCGACAGACTGGTCGCTAAACTGGTCGATAGTTTGTTTCAATCATTTTCGATCGTGATTTTCCAAATGAATTGTATCGCGACTGCAACTTAGGTTCACCGCAGATGGATTAACTTAACAAATTTTGTGTTACGCTCGTCGTTTTTTGCAACTTAGTATGATCCCAAGTTGTATCTGTTTTATTTTTTATTTATTTATTTGGATATCCAACAGCAAAACAATTAAATTAATTAAGCTAACAAACATGAATAATCTATAAAAGCTAATGACAGGATATCACATCATGGTAAAAATTTATAACAAATAAAATCTTGAAGTGGTCAGTGTTAATGCCGGACTGTGTTTGTGCAGTTGCTGCATGAGGTGTATAGTCGGATACATACAATTGAAAGGAATTATATTTTTGTAGTGTGATAATAGAGTTGAATAATAAATAATGGATTACTTAGTTTACAAATTTTATATCAGGGTTTGGCGTGGGCAAATATTGGCGAGGCATATGTCATGACGGGTGTAACGCAGACCTAATAAAGCTTGCGATTATCTCTGAAAGACATTTTACTTTTTCTACGTAACATACTATATAGGCGGCCTAAGGACTGAGCGCGAGGACTGAACCTAGAGGGACGCTAGCCTTTATGGGATGAGGCGCGGAAAGCGCGCCTTCATGTCTAAAACGAAACGTACGCTCTTTGAAAAGGGACGCTATTATTCTAACTAGGCGATCCGGTAATGCGACCGTTTTGTTACGCCGCGGATAAAAGCCGTCGAATATGTACTCGACAATTCGATGGACTTGCTGAGGGCAGGAGTGCTTAGCGTGAAAGCCGAACTGGTGGGGAATGATGAGGGGATCGCCATCCGTTGGAAACAGATGGTTCCGCATTCGAGAGAGTATGACTCTCTCGAGAAGTTTAGACATGGCCTTGAGGAGGCTGAGGGGTCTGTGATTAGTAGTTAAGTTGGTAACTAAATTTTAACTAAATTTTAAGTTACTACATGTCACTTGTGTGTCCAAACGGATTAAGTAGTTAAGTTCATAAGTTCAATGAAGATGAGCAGTGATGAATGTCAAGGAATTCGTCAATTCTGTACTTAGATATAATGTTTTGAACGTGATTTTGGACAAATTTAGAGAAGAATTTGATTCGGAAATTAAAATCTTTGCAAGATTATGTATTTTTCTAAATTTCTTACGTCGACGGGTCGACGTCGATCGACGGACGATCGATTGGTGTGGTACCTTTACTAATTAGGTACCCTTAATAATCTCTAGAGGGATATCAGCCTCTCCCAACTCAAGGGTGGCGTCAGACTATTGTAGGCCATCACGCCAACTGCGGGTTGGCAAACTTACCAACTCAGTTACCAACTTTTACCGTATATAATGGACCGTAACCAACTTACCAACTTTTGTTGAAATTTCTCTTGCACCCGCCCTTCAATACAATCCAATTTGCTATGAAATAACGGGATATGAGGACTTCGGCAGTAAAAGAACAAATAATTTAGCTGACCATGCATTAGGTTTGATAATCAAAGAAATTAAAGGAAAAACTAAACAACCAATAAGCTTCACGTTCTGCCGAAGTACCACCAAAAAATATGAATTAAAAAATATTATTGTAAGTGCTATAAGAGATTTGAGGGCGGCTGGTTTAAAAGTTATATGCACTATATGTGATCAAGCAACATCTAACGTTAGCTTAATTAGAAGTTTGCATCGGGATACAAAAAGTAAATATTTGCAAGAGGGTAGAGAATATAATTCAATCTCAAACGAAGAATAAGTATTTTTTATTTATTGTGCCTGTGCAAGAAACACAAAGCTGATTCAATTGATTGTATCAAAAATGTATTCATGAATATTATAATATTTAGTTGGTGCACAGGGGTGAATCGAATCGAGGCGGCGCATTGTTAAAATTCGATGAAAATGATAGAATTCAAAAAGTGGCATATGATTATTTTGTGAAGCGAAAAAAATAATAAAATGTTTTTACTATTACAAATGTCAGTTTTATTTTAAAGATATTAAAAGATATAACTTTATTTTATATAATTGGTTATTGCAGGATAATCAAATAAATAAAATAAATAAATAAAAAAAGCTACCTCAAATTTTTGTATATCTATTTTATTATGGATCAATAGATAAATTGCATTATTTAAATTTCGATTTTAGTTTAGCTTGATTTTTACAGTTACTTTGAGTTACAGGTCGGAAATCTGGTCAAGTTAAACGAAACTCGATATTTAAATAATGCAAGTTATCTGTTGATCCATGATAAAATAGATATACAAAAATTTAAGATAGCTTTTACGATTTTCCTGCACTAACCAACAAAAATAATAACATTGAAATACTGTCACCTAGTGGTTCTGTACTGAACTAAAAGCCTGCCATCTATTAGACAGAGAGTAAACAAAAAAAAAATTGATGCCAAAAACGAATTGAGTTGCCTATCTATGTCAAATAATAAGTGTATCATCTATGGTTGGGCCGCTTTTGTTTTGGTCCCAAAAGGTTTTTTTTTTACATAAACTGTTTCACACCTTGCAGTATTTTTGCTTTATATTACCTTTAATAAGTGATTTGTTAACCAATTTTGGTGATATGTTTAACAGCTTTTAAACGTTTGCGATTTGTTTTGATTTAGAATTATAATATGGATAGTTCCGAGCACGAAGAATGCCTGTTGATGTTAAAAGACAACTTAGAATTTGCAGGCCAACTCATTATAAAATTGCACAACATCCAACATGTCGAAGGAATATCGAAGTTACAACGAAAAATAAAACAAGAAATAGAGTTTCTAAAAAAAGTAAGTATGAGTGTTTATATATTTTAGTGGATAAATTAGCACCAAAAAGAAATTATTGTTTATATTTCCAGCTACTTAAAAATAAGAGGATAATCAAAAATGATTTGATGTGCTCTAATCTAAGACATTTGGGAGCTATGGTAGAATATGCACTTAAAGATGATGTTATATCCGTATGTAAAGTTTTCCACATAGATGAAAACACTAAATTATCTATAGACATAATCAGTGATGGTGGGAGAGTTTGGACAAAAGGTAAGGACTTCTGTAGAGTCATATTACTATTTACATAATGTAACATTATAAATAATGTAGGTTTCGTAATTTTATTTACATCTAAGATATTATTTATAGTTATTGCCAGAAACCCAAAAAGTTTGGATGCTCAGCGATCCAATGTATTGTTGTATGGAAAACGCACAATAGTAGATCAAGCTGTAGATTATCTTCAGTGTGCCAAACTTTACCCACATATGTACCAACTACCTAAGGTAAGAAAAACAACTGTTTTGTTTTTGAAACAGTTTATTTTGTTTCTATGTGAATCTTTGGAAGCTTACAATGTGTTTCTCTGTAGATACTTAATGTTTTATTTTGTTTTTATTTGTCACTGCTTGATAAATAGTTTTAATGATAAAAAAAGTATTGGTAATTCTTATGTTATATATTTTTAAATCATGGCAAAATTTAAAAGTTTGATTCATAATTCTCTTTTCTTTTATTACTGTAAAGTTAAAAGTCTGAATCATACAAAAGCCCGATTGATCTACATATGGTGTCTGAACAAATACATTGGTAACAAATAATTAAAATTATATGTAAGAGAGTAGTTCATACAGCAGAGTTCAAAGACTGCTTTAAAAAATATTCATACAAAACATATAAGTATGAAAAATTTACTTATGTCTTTAAAAACTTATTTATTTTGCACAGAATAATTTCAGGTTGTATTCGAGTTCACCAGGGGAGTTGAAAGTGTAGTCGCTCAAAAACTGATTAGCCTGGGAGTAATTGTTCATGGAGAAATATTGGCTGAAGACACAACTGAGGGTTGCTGTGAAAGTGACTCGGACTATTCTGAGGATGAATCTGAATGGTACACATTTTAATACGTTTTGGATGATTTATGTTTGGTTATATAATTAAGAAGTATTTGTTTAAAATTATTCCTTACATTACACAATGGTAGAATAGAGAGAAATAATTGGACACACAAAGATAGTTTATTTGAATTAAGCACATAATAGCTGGTAAATTATTGGTGTACAATTAAAGGTATGGAATTTAATATTTGTATTAAGTACCATCATATGAATTTAAACATAACCTGTAGTTTCTGTGGATAATCTAAGTGATGTTGATACAGTAAAAATGAAATGATATAGATTGTGCAATTTTAATTAAATTTCATGTTATCTTTAGCAACATAAAACCCAAAGAACAACCAAAATTTTTTTTAGTGAATCAGACTTGCTGCACCACCAATTCAACGGTACAGATGAAAAACAAATAAATAGCTTGAATTTAGATGTAACTGCTATGATGGCTTATGTTAGTAACATGACCAATGGGCATTGTAATTATATATTTAAACAAGAAGTTCTTACTCAACAATGTCAATGGGAGTCTAAAAGACCCGTTAAACCTGTTTTGAAGACACTCTTTGAAGGTATGGATGCATAATTTATTGCACAGCTTATATATGTAAAGCTACAAATAACCTTTTTATTCTGTTTTGTTTAGGAAAATCTCTAATATGCTGTAAAACAGCATGGGATGATTTTGAAAAGATTGTAAAAATTTTAGGTGGTCCTGAAGAAAAAAAGAGGACAGAAGAATTGAAAAATATGGTTCAAGTTTTTCCTGATGATTATGGAGGTAATATTAGTAAAATTACTTAAATTCTTCGACCAATCCAATTGTACAATGCCAAACCGAAGATTAGGATAATCTTGTAATTAAAGGGGGGGGGGGGTGTCACAAAGGTCACAATAAATAAATATAAATAAATAAATCCACAAACAGACACACCAACTGTATGGTCCCAAAGTAAGCAGAGCTTGTGTTATGGATGGCCATACAGCGAACTGGGAGGGAACCCAAAATAAACATACATACATAACAAGAACAAACATCTGTGTTCATCACACAAATTAATGCCCCGACCAGGACTCGAACCTTCGGCGTATGAGGCAGGGCTACTTACCACTACACCACTCAGTCGTCAAAATTAATTTTTTATTGCCCTGTGCAATGGCAAATGTAAGACGCGAATGATTGAAACTCATTGAATGAGTGCCTGCTAACTATGCTGTTATTTAAATATATCAGATCGTTCAGTGTGAATAAATATTGTTCGCACGACTGTAACTCTACCCGCACGGTCCCCGGCCGATATCACCCGTTGTAGAACTCGGCGCAGCGAGCGCTGGCCGGCCATGGTACATGCCTCTTCTAGATTTTGTGATAAATGACTTAAGTGATCGCGTACATCCAGAAGTTCTTCATTTATTTCCACTAGGTGTTTTTAATTCCAAAAGCCGACAATGTACCGGCAAATGAACAGAACATAAAAACTAAGAAAAATCTCGCGAAAAAATGCAAACTCCTGATTAACAATACTTCAGTGTTACCAATGTTAGGTGAGTACCTAGCGGCTGTGGAATGTAAAATGGCAGCGACAGTGTCGAAACATTCCACAGTCCATCACTGTCTTAACTGAAAATCGTGATGACGACACGTACCAGATTTTAAAAAAAATTGCATATCCTGGAGACCTGTAAGTGTAGCGACGGCTGCATCATTCAACACTACGACGCCTAAAAACTTGGCTCTGAGCGTCTTGGAAGGAAGACCGCCTAAGCGGGTCGGCACTACTTTATATCCACAAAAATTACAAATTGTTTTTGATGAAGTGATTACTCGTATCACGAAGAGAAAAGTAGATTTTGTAATTTAAACCTCATTTCATGAACATTCAACAATAATAATATATTATTTCCTTTTTATTACATTTATTATTATAATCGTCTTGCAAGACCATGAATATGCATAATGTTGACCCCCCAGCACTGACTTAAAAGCAGGATTGGCCCGTGGGTATCAGGATACCAATGTAATATATATAAATAAATAAAAAAACCTTTGTGTTCATCACAAAAATGTATTTCTTGTAGAAACTGAAATTTTGTTGTGTCAAAGATAACCCCGCATTTATAGTAAATTTAAACCTTGTAACAACTAATCATTTTACTTTTCATTTTTAGGTGAAGATGATTATCCTCGAAAAAATCTAAAAGTTCGAGGCCATGTGCGATTACGGTCTAAAATAGTATTTAATTTCGGCCATAGAATAAAAGCATTGACTGTCTCTGCTAATGATGGATTTATGCGAGCTGCACAGCAACAAGTAAGACATATTTTCAACCCAGTGTCCAAAACTAATTAAAAGAACCCTATCTAAATTGTAGGTACACAATCTGGTCAGTGGGTACATAGATATGTAGGTACATAAGTCCTCACTTTTCGTCCACTCAACCTGCAAAAACTAAAGTAATTTCCAAGAGCCTCATCTAGTGGATGCGTCACCCTTCGCTCTGCAAATGAAATAAAAATATATGAATATATAATATTTTTGTTGTTTGTGAATGTCGTGGTTTTGAATTAGGAAGCTGTTAAAAGGAAAGAACAGACAATGAAATTTTGTAATCTGTCGAGTTGGAAATGAGATTTCATTTTCATTCCATCACTTCTCATTTCCAACTCGACAGATTTTTAACTTGTCGGACCTGTTACTTGCAACTCGATAGATTTTCAAGCCGTCGGATTTTCAGGTCGTCGTTAAATGTACAATTGTATACAAATTTTCGTAATGTTATTTTATGTTATTATATATTTCGTAAAATGGGGGGGTGGTGTGTGACTAGGAATGCAATGGTGAATTGGCGCAATAATAGCAAAAACTTGTTTAAGGGGCATTGGGGTAATTTCGATACAAATTTCTATGAGAAGTCTGCGTTATGATGAATTATTTAGAGTTATTATATATTTTCCGCCACTACGTTTTACGTCGGTTAACACAAGAAAATGATTTATTATTTAGTATACATTAGAATTTGAACCATGTTGTTTGGTTCTTCAGTTAAAGATTTTGAAAATTTTTGTTATAATTATTTTGGAACAGGGGAAATTACGATCCATCTTCGGGTTATTCCGAAATTATTGGAAACTTGATTTTTACGCACTTGACCTAAGATTTAAATTTCTTTTTCGATTGTAATCACCCCAGACTCAAAATATCAGCAGTTTAGCTAATGGTTACGGTAAGTTAATTGCCTACTACCTCTTATTTCGGAATTGCCCCAATATGAATTAATATCACTTTTTATGATAGTATCAAGTTTTATTAAGGACTTAGATAATGACTAAAAAAAGAAAATAACGATAGCTTCAGCTAGGTCTTGTGGAAAGTACATTTTAATTTTCTTTTTAAATTTCGGGGCATGATTAATCTGAAAAAGATTATTTTTATAACAGAGAAAAGTAAAACACTTTGACTCTATTGTACTTGCTCTTTCGGCCTTACATTCTATATAACTAAACATAATATAGATAGCACTAAAATTAAAATACCGAGCTGGTATTTCAAGCATGTAAGCAAACAAACTTACTAAAAACTCAACCTGTGTATTTGGCTCATTTGCACTGACAGACAAATTAATGAACATCGATAAAATAAAACGAAGATTATGTACTCATAGTATAGTCAAGCTGCAGGTAGGTTAGCCGTACATTAACTGAATCTAATATACCTACCTGCAGCTTGACCCTACTATCAGAACACAATACTGTCTTTTTACCAGAGTTGGTTCATTTGCACTGACAAATTTATGCAACCCTTTTTACCGAAGAACACAATAATAAATTTTTTATTGTATTTTATTTATTTTTATATGTATATGAGTATGTGTAAGTTTATTTACGGTATTAAGTATATAATTTATGTATGTTTAAATTAGGTACACTCTACTTTGTTATATAATAATCTCTCCTCTCACAGGTCGGCTGGAAGAGATTTCTTTTAGAAATAAGCTGTTTTTTTGTACATATTTAGTCGTTAAGGTATTTTATGTTGTTTTCATATGCGTGTACAAAAAACTGTTAAATAAATAAAATAAAATAAAATAATAAATAGAAATAAAATATGAATTATAATATAAGTATTAAACATTGTTTTTAGTTCCTTACAGATTGAGAACCACAGTTCATTACTATAAATAAGAGAACTGTTTGGAGTTATTGCGAAATTAAACATCTCACTGATATGTCGGAATAACCTCTAAGCGGTATTTCTGAAAAAAAAAAATACTAAAACAAGGCTAGAACGTTGTGTTCCTCGTAACAATCGCAAAAAACTTTTAAATAAGGTTTAAATAACTTAACAGAATTCCAATAAAACTCTGTTGGGGTTATTCCGAGCCATACCAAAAAACGCGCGAATCATAGTTTTTGGAGATAATTATACACTGCGTATCTATTACTTGTCCTAGCGACTCACGGCAACTAGTGCCACCGAAACAATTAAAATGGCGACTAGAATAATGTTGCCAATCAAAAAATTGCTAGGATTGGTAGATTTTTGTTTGTTATCGGAATATACCCACTTTCGGAATTACCCCAATACACCTTATAAATATGATTATGTTTCTGGCAATAAAAGAAAGTCTCTATAAAACACAATTAAGTCACTCATTATTCATGTTTTAACGAAATAACTGCACCGAACTTATGAACAAATAACGAAATGTAAACATAAAACGTTTTTTTCTAATTCCATACCTATGATTGGATTTTGATTGAATTCGAAGTCGGAAAAACTTAGTGCTTTTAACATAGAAAAAGGTATTTCTGTTTCACGAGAAGCAATATACATGATGATACTCAAGTGTTTCTGCAACAAGCTTAATGTGAAAACTTAATAAAAATTATATTAGTAAAATGGGTGAAATTCGGTAGAATTAACTGTCACATTGTGGTTAATAGGAACGGGATGCAGTGAATAGAAACGCCTTTGAATTCAATAGAATCTTAGTATACATATATGGTGAATAGAAACGCAAAATAGGTAAATAGAATCGAGAGGGGTGAATGGGGAAACTGTTATCAGGTCTTTCACAAAACTAAAAGCTTATAAATTACATGCAACAAAATACATAAGATTTATATATTATTTGAATTTATATTGAATTAAAATGAACTGTGAACTACATGTTTGTACCTAAACATATAATAGTTTATGAAGTATAGGTATTATCAACAATAGTTTGATGCCCTTGCGTTGAAGGCTAGACAGAGCATATAAAAACTAGTTCCTACGTATTTTAGTGATTTAAAATTCAAACACAGATTAAACTAGCTTATTTTGTTAGCTTTTACTATTTACTGCTACTTCTTCTTATCTTTTGAGGGAGTGGCAACCTCTGGTGTCAGTAGCTTCTGACGTGGCTGCACGACTGTAATCTTGCTACAACAACCGGCACGGAAATGAGTAACCCATCCTAGGTCTGCCGAACCCAATGTTCAAGCGACAAACTTCAAGCGACAGCGACAACCGTTCGGCCATGAGCGCTTCATCTAACTGCTAATATTAATGGCTCCGAAAAAAAATTATTTTACGCAGCCCGTTACTAACGTACGAACTCAATTATTGATAAAAAGCTGCCTATTTAAATAAGCTCGCACTACAAAATGTTGCTAAGGGATTTATTTTGATCTATTTTATGAAAATAGTAATAATCACATTTTTACAGAAAAGATATACAGTGTTATTATTTTGTTGACAATGCTGATGGGTAGGAAAACCATTACATAAATGCCAGCTGCAAAATATTTTTCTATTCACCTCATACGTGGTTGCGATTCACCCCAACTCTAGGGTAACCAAAAAGACCAACTCGTAAAATCTGATTTTGTGCGTAATTCCGGACTAAAACCTATTTCCTATGGGTTAAGCTTTTCTGTCAATTTTCAATGAATTATCTGATAATGAATCAATCACAGATTTTCATAATTATATGATCAATAAGTGGATTAATAAAATAACTTATTACCATTTCATTTCCTACAAGGCGTCCTTTAGAACTACGAATAACACAGAAGGCTGGCAAAGAGGGATAAATAATAGAATTCCTAAAAACCTATTCATATTGCATTTTTAACATTATTAAAAAAAGAGATAGTTTACTAAGAAAAGAACCTAACGGACAGAGAGTACCACAATCCTACGAATAAACGAAGACAAGCAGAAATAGAAAAAAATCGGGAATGTCAAAATCGAATCACAGCAGATGGATTAAAGAGCAACAAATAGTGCAGATAATATTTTAGTAACGCTAGTCTAATACTTATTAATCTTTATATTAATACAATTAATGAACTGTTTTTGTGACTTTTCATCTTCATTGTACTTTTGTGACAATATCATGGCAGTATGTCTAGTTGCAAGTCCGCCAATTTGATAATCTGTCGATTTGAAAACGAGGGGTGCAAAGGTTGTACTAGATAACGCGGTATTGCAAGAATTCGTTGAGGATTATGTCAAGTAGTTTTTAAACTGAATTCATACATCAACATTGTGACCAAATTCTTTTTTAATTTTGTAACAGTCGGCAAACAAACACGCGGTCCACCGGTTGGTAAGTTGCACCTGTGCCTACAGATATCATTAATTTTAGATATTATTCATTTATTACATCATTATTTATTGATGATGCGTGGCCGACCGCAGGCTTAAGTTGGGATTGCTTTTGTTCCAGTAATTACACAGGCTTTTCCTTCCCATTATCCGGAACCCAGCCACGTATACGTGTTTTTTGTGGCGGTTAAAATAGGAAGAACTATAATACCATCCCAAACGAAATCTTAACAAGCAAAACTTTAAGTCACTAAAATGTTACTTACCTAACGTTTGGAATCAAATGTTACTGTGTTACTAACCTCATCGACCTTTTGTTACAGGGTGTTACCTACACAGCGTTTATTCACGAATCACGCGCACTCACAGAAGGTAAAGAAGCAACTGCCACTAAACTACCATTATGATAAAATCATAATAAAAAAATTAATTAGTAGAGGCTTTTATCTAAAAATGCATGCCCCTCCAAGTTTCTAAAACTCCTAACTGCAAAATTGTTCAAAGACTTACATACGAAGACATGTCAATATAATTGGTTCGTTTTTAAAAAAAAAGATCTATACTTATGTCTATTAATTGTATAATTGTACCTGCGAGGAAAGCAAAACATTTTTGCACCAACTTTTGTAACATTGTGATCAATATAGTAAATTGAGGATTGTTATTTATTAATTAATCAAAGTTCCTTTATGTGATGTAAGTATATTTAAATTAGAAATATATTAAATAATACCAACTACATAGTGTTTAATTTAGGCACGAGATTCATTCGTCCTTGATTTCCATTTTTCACGTTTTCGATTAACTACTTAATTTTGTCTTTATCTAAGCTGACAAACCAGCACACTTTCGCATCTCTTTCGCTCAGATGCTCGCATCATGGGATTAATATGTATAATATTGGAAGGTTCACTTTTGCATGCCAGCCTAACATACTGCAAATTGCAACAATAATCAATCTTTAGGTTAGTTCCAGGCTAAGCATTAGATCTATAAGAGCTGGATGTACTTCAGAAAAAAAACTCCAAATGTTAATAAATACACTGCCTAACAAGAGCGGAACGGATAATAACGCAAGTCCCCTCAGTCACAGTAGGCTTTAGCAGTCTAATAGGTAGAAAACCCTTCCGGTTCAGTATTTAGGTCAAGACGCTAAAGGTAAACATTTTTTTGAACATCATGATGACTGTGTTCTGGTATTCATCCTTACGTCATACCCCACCATAAGTAACAAAAGGATACAAAATAAAATACAAATAAAAGGACCCATGACAGGTATATGCATTTTTCTTATGGGCTTAAACAATAAGTTTCAACTCTTAACTCACTTATCCAATATTATTCAATCTGTCGTTGATGGTGTAGCCCCGCACTTAGCCAGTATATTTAATGACTGTGTTGATAATGGTGTATTTCCTGATTTAATGAAATCGAGTAAGGTCATTCCAATATTCAAAGCAGGTAGTATATCTGACCCTAATAATTTTAGACATATATCTACACTACCAACGTTCAGTAAGATTTTTGAAAAATGTATTTTAAATCAATTACTTTCTTATTTTTATGGCAATAGTTTAATAATTTTTGATGTCACGCGGGGTCGCTCAACAACCGGTGCCGGTGTTGAGCTCATACAACACATATTCAGCGCCTGTGATGCTATTGGTGTCTTTTGTGACTTGTCCAAGGCGTTCGACTGTGTGGATCATACTACACTACTCATGAAACTGCACCATTACGGCATAAAAAACTGAGCGCTTAGCTTGATTCAATCATATATTTCTCATAGAAAACAGAAAATTGCATTAAATGGAGAAAAATCATCAGGACCGGCAGTGACAATGGGTGTGCCCCAGGGCTCAGTTCTTGGTCCTTTCCTATTTTTGGTATATTTCAATGATCTGCCATCGGTGGTTAAGAATCAATGCGAGGTCATATTGTTCGCTGACGATATTTCCTTCTTATTTAAAATCAATACACAAGAAACTTGCTATCGAGTGAACAAATGCATCTCCAACACAGAGAAGTGGTTCTCAGCTAATAATTTGCTCCTCAATGAAAACCAAACTAAATGTGTTAAGTTTACTTTGCCAAATGTCTAACAGGTTAACACAAACATTGTACTTAGTTAAAAGCCAGGAAATGACTCCTGTGAACTCAACAATGTTTCTGGGCATAACCTAAGACGCCAAACTCCAGTGGGGACCGCATGTTGATGGTTTAGCGAAAAGGCTTGGCTCTGCCGCATATGCTAATAGAAAATGAGACAATTTTCAAATGCAGCAACTGCTCGATTAGTCTATTTCGGTTACTTCCATAGTCTCATGACTTATGGCATTCTGTTGTGGGGGTTACTGCCGACATCGATATTATGTTTATTCTGCAGAAAGGGGCCGTTCGCGCAATCTATCAGCTGGGTCCAAGGGTGTCTTAGAAGATAGAATTATACTTAGAAGTATATTTAAGGAAATAAAAATTCTAACTTTCCATTCACAATATATTTTAGAACATTTAATGTATGTAAAAAATAACATAACCTTGTTCAAAAAAGAAAAGATCTGCACAACTAACGAGCACACAAGTGCACAAAAGGAAAATATATGTTCTGCTCATAATAGTAGGCTTCATAAAGTCACTAATTCATTCATGGGTCAATGTGCACGCTTTTATAATAAGGTTCCTGAGGATATCCAAGGTCTTCCTATTAACAAATTCAAAGAAAATATAAAGCAAAAGTTGTGTGCTAAAGCTTATTATCTATCCGATTATTTGGACGATAAAAGCTCTTGGGTATAATCCTCCCATCTACAGACTTTTACTAGTATTTGTAATAAAACATGTGTAATGTGTCTGTTTGTACGTTGAGTTCTTTGTCCCGATGAATGTCTACAGCATTATTATTACTAAAGTATGTCTTAAAGTATGACATAAAGAGACACTGTAAATTGATCATGAAAAAAATACCCGTGAAGTTTCTTGCCAGTGCTCCTTCACGAAGGTTTTTCCGAACTGGTTCAAGATGTTTTATTTGACGTCAATAAGAACAAGTAATTGTCAATTTTGAGGAATAAATATTTGAATTTGAATCCCCAAGCGTCAAATGTCAGAATTTTTTTATTTTATATTTTATTTTATTTATTTATTTACAAAAATCCACTGCACTTAATTTAAATTAAAAATTTATACATAAGTATAATATTATAGAAACTTATCTTATTGCCAATTACGGATTTACATTTTTTAACATTAAAAATTCTTTACTCATTTCGATCAAAAAATGAAAAGAAAACAAAAAGAATATTGAGAAAAATAATTTACAAAGAAACCCATAATATGTATGTGGGGTATGGGTGTGTGTGTGTGTGAGTTGTGTTGTATAAGGCTAAGCCTTAAAGGCTTTTAAGGCTTTAGTTTTAAAAGCTTTTAAAGCTTCGAGGCTTTATTAACACTATGTGTGAGTGTGTTTAGAAGTAGTTTATTATTTATAATTTGGTTTTTGAAACGTTGCTTGCTGCTTTTAAAAATATCAGCAGATGTAAAATGCTTATTATATTTATTCTGGATTCGGCATATGACAGAATATATAGCATAATTAGTGTAGGCTGCTGGAATGTGAAAAAGTTGCGTATGTCTAGTTCGCTTACTAGGTGTGCGTAGACATAGGGTCAATTTGGTTAATTCTATAGAGTCTGGTTTTATTGCAAATTCCATGTAAAAGTGTAATATCAAGCAAAGTGCGTCGATATTCAAGAGATAGGAGATTATGTTGTTTTCATGATTCTGTGTAACCATGATCAGTGGCGCTTGTGCGAAATATTTAAATGTTTAATAAACTTACTTTGAATTGCCTCTATACTAACCAAGTAAACATCAAACATAGGGTTCCAAATGCTAGAGCAGTATTCAAGGATACTTCGAACATATGCATAATATAAATCTTTAATGCAGTAAATATCAGAAAATGGCCTAGTCACTCTCAAATTTAAACCCAAACTTTTGTATGCTTTGTGATCAGTGAAAGGCAACTTCGAATCAAGAAGTAGTCCAAGGTCCCTGACTGACCCTACCCTACTAAGAATCGCGTTATTTATCATGCAATCAAAGATAATTTTCTTTTTCTTTCGGGTGAATGTTACAATCATGCATTTTTCAACATTTATAGATATAGTATAGCTGTAAACGGTTTAGGTCTTGTAGGTTTAAGCAATCCATAATGTTATTTACAGTCTAATACATTCTGTGTCGTACATGAAACATTTAACTTTTATATTTACTTAAATCACTTGTCTATGTTATACAAATATGCCACATATAGCAAAGGTCCAAGAATTGACCCCTGCGAGACTCCAGAAGTAATTGTAATGAAATCCGATTTGTGCCCTTCTACCACTACCGCTTGACACCTCCTATGCAGGTAGCATTCAAACCATCTAAGTAGGTTGCCATGTACACCTAATTCCTGAAGCTTTCTCAGTAATATTATATGATCCACTCGATCAAATGCCTTCTCGAAATCGGTATACTATCGGTATCTTGACCACCGCCGTCCGTTTCTGTTAAAATATCGTTAGTGAATATTGCCAAGTTAGTATTCGTCGAACGATCCTTCATGAATCCGTGTTGTTGAGTTGGAATAGAGCGTGCAATAGTGTGGTACAAACGATTATGGACAATTCTCTCCAGCGTTTTTCTGAGAGTGTTTAATTTTGATATGGGTCTGTAGTTTTCAGTAGATGATTTAAGTCCTTTCTTATGCAAAGGTACAATAAGAGCTATTTTCCAGATTGGTGGCATATGTATAACCATCCTCAAAATAGCTATTAAAAATACAGGTAAGAGGAAAACAAAGAGCATTGCGTCGTTGATATTGCAATACGTTCTATGTCATTTTTCTTGTATATTTTTTTTATCTGTGGAATTAGCCTAAAATATTATTGTGAACGCATCCGTAAAACGTTCAATATCATCAACCAATCACAGAGCACAATTTTGACAGATGCAATAACTCATACATTGACCTCAACCAATGGACAGGCCCTGGGTAAGTAACAAAAAAACGTGCATACCTAAACTTGAAATGTAACATAAAATGGCGTCCATTTTTAGTGTTGCACAGAGAGTATCGAATCTACTATCGATATTTTAAAACTAAATATTGAACTTGAAATATAATATTGAAATTTAATGAACTTTTGTAAGAGGTTGACGTAAATGAAATAATCATAGTTTATGGTTTATTTACTTTCATTATAATTCTTTTAATATAAAAAATAAAGAACTATACAGTTTATTTTCTTATTCCTGATACAATCCCGTCAAATTATCCAGAAAAATAGTGGTCACATTGCAATAATTCCCAACATGCTGAATTTTGGTACAGAACTGGGGTACACTATTATAAATAAAACACTGAAAGAACCCATGTTTGCTTAAAAAGTTATTCAAGGTCAAGCATCAAAGTTTTCGGTTCAATCAATTAAAGTCTGGCTTGTCTCCAATGATTACGATTAAAAAATAGACCAAAAAACTACCTGCCCATTCAATAACGAAATTAACAATTCTAAGCAAACTTAATTTCCGCTTTCTTCACGTCTTTTTGTTTCAAAAATACACGCACAACGGTAAGCAAAGCAAATACCGTTTCGATATGATTTACTTCGTAAACGCCTGTTATCATTTGCATCGAAAGTATGAAAAATAAAAACATATTAATAATGATTATCGATATCTGGTTAAATAATCAAAGCTCCGGAACATCACTTTTGACAGCTTTTTTTGACAGACTTGTAACAATAAATGGCGATTTGTGGCACGCTAGCCACCTGCTATGACGTCACTACACGATTGATATTTTAGTGACAACATTCAAAAACAGTACTATCTCTTTCTTTTATTAGCATTTTTGTATAAGTAGAGGGAGACAACCAAGTTTTTCCTCTTCTATGATTCGATATACATAACTACTTATTTATATAGGACATTACGGCTACTCCATGTATGTATCACCTCGCTGAACTCATATGTTGCATTGGCTTCATTTTCGATATTGCAAACAGTTCAATGTCAGTGTTTGAACTGTAACGATTTTGTGCTTAGCAACATTTTTAAGTTTTTATTTTATTCTTTCAACAATGTTTTCAACAAGTTTTTAATATTTAATTTACGTTCGAGGCCATGTCACCATCAATATACTCCAAAATCGTCTCTTATCTAGCAATGATGATAGAAAAAAGGAAACTTCTTTCAAATATTATTTTACGGCATCGTCAGATAATTGTGTCAAAAAAAATACAGGTATTGCTAGCTCATGTTTATGAGAACTTTATCTATCGGTCAACAGCAGCTTCGAGATTGGCTGTTACAAACCCCTTCGACTAGCACAATTTCTATACCTTCATCTTCATCAGAATCAGGTGATAATAGCATTATCAATATTTTTATAGTTTGCCTAAAGTAGAGTCTCATTATTATCGAAGCTCTAGTACAAAAAATACTTAGAACCCGTGTGGAATAGTATAACGGGAGATTTATACAACGAATACGTGCGATTTTGTTCAACTAATAATAAAAAACAAAGACTGTGAAGCTTGAGTGAAAGAATGCGAGTGTGGAGGGACACAAACCACGCGTGGATCGCGGCGTATATTCACGGCGTGAATTCACGACGCGACTTCACATGCGAGTGTAGAGCCGGCTTTAAAGCCGAGCGAGTGAACGGCGGATTGTAAGAAACTGGCGGGAAACGATGCCGCGGCGTGGCTACAACGAGACTAGGCGAATGTGGAAGCGAGTTGGTACTACTACTCGCGTGGCGTTATATCCTCCCCCTCTAACCCGAATGTAACGTCCCCGAACACGGGTTAGCCTTACGCGGCCTTCCTCTCCTACGTTTCTCCTGCAGAGGTGCTTGGATGTGACCAACGAATGGCGTCAGAACGGACACGTGATAACGGCCCAGGATGCTATTGTCCCTGATCCGTTCTAAAATATAGGTAGTTTCACTGACGATTTCTCGGTTGCGATACGGACCATCGCGGCGAGAAATCAGTTTCGGTCTCTGCCCGCGATTAGCATCTTTGGCACCCTGGGTCTTATGCAGAACTAAATCCCCAACTTTATATTCCGGAGCTGGTCGTCGGTGATCGTTGGCATATTTGTTGCGATAGGCTTGAGATTTATCGTGTGTATCCCTAGCATCAAGCAATGCCGTAGAGAGTCGCCTTAAATAAGGCGTGAGCGGCGTAGTTGCATTATCGTTCTCGATAATGGTTTTCATGTCTGACAAAACGTCGGCGGGAGCTCGCATTTCGCGTCCAAACATAAGGAACGCCGGGGAATAACCAGTAACGCTGGTTACTGCAGAGTTCATGGCTATCCCAGGTTGTATGGTCTTGTCCAACAAGGAGTGCGAGCTGCGGTTTTAAGTCGCGGTTTTTGCGTTCGACAGGGTTCGCTTCTGGATGATATAGCGGTGTCAATGATTTTTTAATTCCAAAAATGTGGCAAACCTGTAGCATGACTTCGCTTATGAACTGTACACCATTGTCACTTATTATACGTCGAGGCACTCCGAAACGCAAAAACATCTCGGAAATCAATGTTTTAGTACACTCATCACTGTTGGCGGAGCTGAGCGCAAACAGCTCGACCCATTTGGTACAGGTGTCCTCCACGATCAGAATCGACCTGTTTCCACTGACAGTCTCCGGCAGTGGACCGAACAAATCCACTGCCAGCACTTCAGATCGGCGTGCAGCCGCGGGGGTCTGGAGGAGTCCAGCCGGGCGTCTTGTGTCGGCTTTGTAGCGCTGACGCACTGCACAATTTTTATGTATTCAGCCACGAAGGTTCTGATGTTGAGCCAATAGTATTTGCTTGAGATACGGCTGAGAGTACGCTCCACGCCGAAATGGCCGGCAGTAGGGGCATCATGGTAATCAGACAATACTTTACTGCGTTCATGTTTGGGTACCACTAAGCAAGCAGTATCGCCATCTTTGTGCTCCGGGCAGAAACGGTACAGTACGCCATCGGTAAGTACATATCTCTTATCTGTCCATACTCTCCCCCTAAAAGGATCGTCGGGCTCCATGGCGTTGGTGATCTTACGCACTACGGGATCCATCAATTGATTTTCCCGGACATTTTCTCGATCACGAGAAGGCAAATCGATAGTGGTTAGGCACAAGTCGCAGACTTCATTTTCGTCATACATGGGTCGCGATAACGTATCCGCAATGACATTGGAGTTTCCAGGCGTAAACTCTATTTTGAGGTTATACTCCTGGAGACTAAGTGCCCACCTGGCCAAACGACCGCTTGGAGATCTCATGCTCATCAGCCACTTGAGTGGTTGGTGGTCAGACCTTACAATGACCTTGGTTCCATCGATGTACCCTCTAAATAGATAAATCGAGGGTGGTCATATAATTCGTCCTCTTCGCCGTATGCAGGATGTCTTCAATCCTAGGAAGAGGGTATCGGTCCGGCTCCGTGACGGCGTTCAGTTTACGGTAGTCGATGCATAACCTAGTGCTGCCATCCCGTTTTGAAACTAGAACAACGTTAGCCGCCCAAGGTGACTCGAACTCTTCTATGATGTCGGCATCCAACATCATCTCTAACTCCTTCTTCAGTATATCTTTCTTGCCTTGGGACAATCTGTAGGGTTGACACGCTATAGGCTCCTGAATTTGACTTACCTTTATCTTATGGACCGCAAACTCAGTAGGCGGGCCCTTGCGAGCAAAGCTGTTGGCCCTCTGTAGAACAAAATCATTTAAACGAGCCCTCAGTTCTAAAGTCAAATTTTGGCTTTCGTCCGCCCTTATGCCAATGGAAATTGTATCTGTGCTCATCAGCTGGGTCGCGGGGTTACTCATGTTATACGTCTGTATAAATGAAAACTTATTGCCTAAATTATAATTAAAACACCAACTTCCGTTAGGTATATCTAAAACTATCCCCGCATTGTGAATAAAATCCCGCCCCAGTAACGTCTTAGTATCGGATCCCGAAAGTACAAAAAAATCGGTAGGTATGGTTCGTTCTTTCATAACTACATCTACCGACGCGGTGAGTACTCTACGTAAACTTTGCGATCCGTCAGCTAAACCTATCAAGCGTTCGGTTGAAACGAATTCGATGCCCCCCGTGACCAAAAGGTTTTACAAAGAAGGGCTAGCAACACAACTCGAAGCCCCCGTATCCATAGTCGCGACACCTTTCTTACCCATGATAAAAATATCGACTATCGGATGCGCACTTGCATTTTCCAAACTAAATAAAGAATTGAAGTTTATTTCTGTCGCTGACTGTACTTCACTTTTTCCTTTACATACGTTGCAACGCGACCTAATGACTCCAGGTTGGCCACATCCATAAAATCGTAAAATCGGGGATATCCAGTGATAAGGATAGTTTATTCGTTTTATAGATATTTTGCATTACCTAAATAAATTTAGGGTTAAAACATCTACAGTGGCACATCATGCAGGTTAAAATGTTCTTTACCCATTTAAAAAAATAATCAATATTAGTTTGAATTAACTTATTTCTTACTCTTTAGAACAATGTACCATGCTAAGATTACATAATTGTTACGACTTGCGTATACTTGAGGTTGTGATGACTTGTAGAAGTTTCCCGAGAATGTATAGCTAGCATTAGAGAGAGAGAGAGAGAGGTCCACCTTAGTATTCAGTCTCTTTTGGCTCGCGTTTCGAGCAGAAGTGGACCTTCCAGTAGTATTATATTAATTCTATACCTTATGCACCTTTGACAACTTCAAGCGTTTCAGTCAGGAGTGTCACTCCTTTTTAAATACAGTGACATCTATGAAAGAGCTAATGAAATTAAATTAGCATCAGATGTTGGTTTATAAACTCGTTAGGATGGCAAGGCAACGAAACCATACAGCCGACGTCAGATATGAATTTTGATAGAGTTCAGGGTTGATTGACAGTACAACCAGCAGTTTTCTGTATCAGCCATTTTGTTTTCTGCGTAAGCGTCTCGGTGTTTTTGGTGTGTTTTCCTTTTCCTTGCGCTCTTAGTGTTATTTTACGGTTGTTAGTGTATTATTCTGTTATTGACCCGGCATTCTTTAATGGACTTTTAGCGAAAGGACTGTGAAATTGAGTAATTATATCAAACATGTGACCTGGCGCGTTGAACCGACTTAAGATGTCGAAAAAGTGTTATTTTGGAAGTTATGTTATTGGTAAGTTATAAAATATTAAATACACCCGTCTTACATCGGGCTCAGATACAGATATCTCGTGGATAGACATGTAACACCTTTGTTTTCATCATCACTTTCCATTAGGTGACATAGAAGAAAAACGTCTCATCCTTTTACTATTAAAAAAATATATAACAGAAATTTACTTTTAGGATTATTTGGCTCGAAAGGTTATTGTGACAGAGCATTTTTATTTAACATATTATTGTTATTTCTAGGTCCATTACACAAAATTCCAGCTCCTGTCTTTCCGCATACGGAAAGATTTTGTAAATAGAAAGATGTGCTGGATTAGGCCAACAAAAGTTAGAGGATATTCCTACATCTACAATAATATAAGTCTGTGTTCTAGACATTTTGAAGAAGTCTTCATATCTGGACACTAGACACGGTCACTTTTTAACCAGAAATGCGGTACCTACATCAAATCTGGGTCAGTAAAATCATCACTTCTACTTGAATTTGTGTACTTCTTTAAAAATTAAATGTTAGGTTAGGAAAAAACAAGAAAAATCTCTGTATAATGTAGTTAATAATATACAAATGTTTACATGTTGGTTGGAGTATGTGCAAATATTTTATATAGAAATATTGATGTCTTCCATGAAAACCTGTGATAACACGGCAACATATAAAAACAAAATTAAAATTTTTGATAGCACAAAAATATTCAAGCCCAAAAACTGCAAGTTGAGTATCTGATTGCATAATTAAATATTAACAATTTTAAATGTGGGCAGAATTCCAAGTATTTGTCATCTGTCTTAAAATTTATACTCTTAATTCTGTGAGTGATCATTTAAAAGTATTTAAATGGAATACAATATGAAGATATTATTATTCTGTTATCTTGATAGCTAAAAGGGATATCACGCATCAAGGATACTCAATCTTTCGCTATTCAATCTTATCGACTTCTATAACTTATAGATTGAAATAATTAAAAATCAAGTACATTTTTACAACTTGTTAATTGTATTTTAAGTGTTACTTGTTTCATTTAATAGATCCAATCCCTTACTCATATGTTAAAATAAATATTTCAATAACAATATCAACTGTAATAATTTAAAGTTTAAAATAATCGATGTCAAAGTACATTCTTGGTGGTGCGGCGTAGAATATCCCTGGTGCCCAGTTCATATTTGTCCATGGGGGCAGATCGTTTCTGTACTAGTGCGATTCACTGACATAGGAGATAAAGTAGCGTTTCCTCTTTCATATTGCAGACTCTCAGCGTGTAGAGTCCGCTAAACCCAGGTTGAACATATGTTTCTATTGTTTGCAGTGACTTATCAGTGCTCACAAAATAGTTCTCATTTTTATCTAATACTTTACAGTATAACTTTAAGTATTGAAAGACCATTTCTATAAAATGGCACTGGTGGAATGCTTACCAAACTTAATATTGCAAGCACTCTTCAGTTCAACTAAATACATCATTTCCAAAGTGTCTGTCGAAAAAAGTACCTACTTTTGGAATTTACTTGTAATGTAGAATTCAAAAGAGCATAGATACAGAACAGTGTAATTTTCTACAACTTCAAAATTTTCATTATATCTTATTACAGTACGTGCAAACTTCCATGCAGAACCAACTGTAAACCAGGATTCAAATCTCAACATAATATCTGGTTAGTATAGATTTGCAATTTGAACATCAGGTTACAAATCAAAAGATTTGTTCATAAATATGGTAACCACTAATCTCTTGACTACTGTAAAGTTCTGACTAAAGACTCGAGATTTTCACTCAGGGAATCATGACAAATAATATATGTGTATTTATGAATAATGTAATAAGTTATAATATAATGTCTGTTTACTTATCTATGTTATTTTATATATACAACGTGTAAATGAATTAACCCAAAACCTCATTTAAAAAAATAAGTAATAATATGATTAAAATATAAATTGCGCCGAAATATATAATATTTTAAAATTTATTCAACATTAGATCGGAGGTGACCTTTCTATGAAGTTTCGAGCTTTACGGCGTGGGTACTCCGCGTCTCGTCGCACAGCGCAGCGCCGGTACAGCTGACAACTATTGAGCAGTTTAACAGACGTTCACTTTACACCGGCCAAGTTATTTTGAGTGAACTGTAAGAACTAAACCTTGGCCTAACTATGGCCCGAAAAAAACTTCAAAAGCAATTTCAAAACTTTCCATCACACTTTCCCAGCCTTTGGACTGGCAACCTATTTGTAATAGTATGTCACATAATATCGATTTAAATTATTAGGTACTGTATACTTGGTCATATTAAACATGACACCTGGTTCAAATGACGCTTGTTGAGTGTGCTAAAAAGTTTTTTAGTAGGTACCTAATTTATTTTAATTATGAAAATTATAATTTTTACTGTTTAAAGTGATATTATTAAATCGGTTACATAATTGGTAGTTATTAAGTACCTCGTAACTGATAAGTATTTTTTTGCATATCAAGCTTTAAAATTCTCATTTTTCAAACCATTTTGTTAAATGTTAAAAAATCCAATAGTTTGAAGAAAACCTCTAAATGTAACAATAATAACGAGAACTCAAAAAAATCCAATAACCGTTTAACAACAACAACAACAGCCGCCGCTTACAAATCCAGGGGAGCCTTATGCATCGGCCGCTGCATTATATCAAAACACCTTAACTCGAAAGTTTTAAAGCGCAGACACGCTATCGCTACTACGCAGGTGTCATGTTAATTTGACCAAGTACCTAGTACGTTTGTAAAGAAACAAATGTGTTTTAACTTGTAATAAAAAAAAATATTACAGGTACGAACAAGTTGGCGTATTTAAAAGTTTTGAATCAAATTATTTACACTGATGATGTTGTTGTTGATGATGAGTTATGTACACTTATAACTACTTACTTACAAAATTAATTATTAGAAGTTCAATTTTGGCGGCTAGTTAAAAGTTGTTCAAAATGTCCACCACTTTGCTGCAAGTGTCTTTGGTGTCTTTTTAGTTTGTTTAGCACTGAAGTGTCTGTTTTCACTATTTCAAAAGCACTCACAATGGCCTTGCGTAATTCACTAACGTTTCTGGCACTATATCCACTGTCATAAACAATTGTTTTGACTCTACCCCACACAAAATAGTCTAGTGGAGTTAAATCCGGCGACCTGGCAGGCCACTGCACAGGTCCACCACGTCCAATCCAGTTTTCCCCGTATTCCGCGTCGAGGTACCTACGAACAGTCCACTGGAAGTGCGCTGGAGCTCCGTCGTGCTGAAACATCAGGTCTCGTAACAGATACAGAGGCACGTCGTCAAGTAACTGACTCAATGTTTCTCTGAGGAAACTTAAGTACGATCCTCCATTTAAATGTTCTAAGAATACGGGGCCGACTATGTATGGTCCCAGAACACCTGCCCATACATTTAGAGAAAACCTATGTTGGCAGGAATTCTCTACTGATGCGTAGGTGTTAACATGACTCCATATGTGCCTGTTATGTTGATTGAACATACCGGCGCGCGTAAACGTGAACTCATCAGTAAAAATAATGTTCTTATGTTCATTCGCTAAATACCACTCGCAGAATGCAACACGCGGAGCCAGATCCTGAGAGTTCAATTCTTGACAGCGACGAAAGTGGTAAGGGTGCTGTCCGTCGTCTTGTAAAACTCTCCAAACGTAGGCGTGACTACAGCCTATAATTCTCGCTGCTTCACGTGTACTGGATTCTGGGTTCTCATGGAAGTACTCCAATATCCTTTCTTGAATCCGTACGTCAAAGGGGTCGTCACCTCTGTCCATTCCGGTAGGAAGAAAAAAGTTCCACTGTCTCTAAGCCTTTGAGTGTCTGCTAACATTGTCTCGTTGGAGACGGAAACACCGAATTGCTCACGAAATTGTCGCACTGCCAAACTCACGTTGTCGTTACATCGCGCGAGCGTTCTCACCATTTCAGTGTATTGCACCCTTGTGTACCGAAAAGGCATTGTGAAAGCGGTGGCGCCTGCAGCCGCGCGTCGATCGGAACCGAAAGGACGATACCTTCCAAGACGAAGTTCGCGCGGAGCCTGACCGGCGCCTCGCTCTCGGAGGTGCGAACACAGGGGATCGGCGTAGGGTGCGCGGACGCGGGCGGCTTGTTCTTTAACTTTATAATAATAATCACTCGGTGCGTGCCGGATTGTTTTGTCGTTCGGTGTCGTTCGTTCGATGCTAACTAGTTATGGGCGGCCGGGCGCTAGCAAGAAATGTTGTAGTATAAATGTTTAGACATGGGCCAATAAATATGGAAAAATATAACCTATATTAAAACATGGTGCGATCGATTCGCAATACGATTCTGAGCAAACTACTTTCTGGTTTTGGGTTAATTCATTTACACGTTGTATAGATATATATTTATTATAATTTTTTTAAATATCGTATATATATTATTATTATATTAAAAGTCAATCTTCTAGTATATATAAGTATTATAAAGTGTTATTTTTAAGTTTGTACGCATATGTATTTTTGTGTTTTCATTTTATTTTATTTTATTCGGAAAACAAACAGTGTTACATAACTAAACATAACAGACTTAATACATGTCTATGCACCAATTAAAAGTTTTCGCATATAAGTATCAATAATTACGATTATTAAGTTGAAAAAGTTTACAAGTTATGTTTTATAGCATCCATAATATAACACTTAGGACTGCTTTAATAGTAGTTACAGTAAAAACAACCTCCAAGAAACAAATAACATAACATTCAGAACCGCTTCAATGACAATAAAACATTATAGTAGTTACAGTAAAAATGCACCCCTTAATTTGAAAACCTCTCCTCTCCTGCGGTAGACAGGTAGAGAATGCCAAATGGCATTAAGTCCGCCCTTTGGACACTAATTTTATATTGTGCAATAAATTTTTAAATAAATAAATAAAATTTTCTTTATGAGCAATATTTGTATTTGGTTGAGCACTATTTTTACTGTTATCTGAGCCGGCAAATGAGCATGAAACTTACCTTATGCTAAGTGGCATCCGCACCCATAGACATTATGGATTGTGATTATTATCTCGACTAAAGATGCTTCTCTGAGCGTTGGCTTCAGATGAAATTGCCTGTGTTCCAGTAATTGCAGTATCATATCATTATTTATAATATAGTAATTGTATATGCTTTCCTTTTATGAGATATGGTGCCTTAGAACTATGATTCAACTTTAATCAATGAATTTAAATGAAAACAGATCAAAACAGACAGAATTTTGGGGTATGAATGTATATATAAATAGTTTTAACTTCCCTACAAAATGCTAGCTCAATTTAAACCCCTTTTTGATAGTTGCCATATATATTTTCAAAAATCTCTGTTTAGCATTTTACTAAAAGTTAGCTAAAATTAATGACCTTGAAAGAAATTACCAGTTATGAATCTGCTATATTGGTTTATGTTATAAATTACAGAACATTCGGATTATCAACCAGAACCATAATCATCCAGAGGTATTGGACTTAATAGTTCAAACATCACTGCAAAACCCAGTTAGTATTCAAATTTTAATATCGTTTTTGCAAGTGATATTTTATAAATATTGTAAGATTTTAATCTCAAATAATTATTTAAGAAACTAGCAATACTAAACGAGAATTTTACAAATCGTAATATAATTATGCATACAAAAGTATTAATATAAAAAAGCACTGGAACAAAGTACTAGTGTGTAAACAAAGTACACACAATATCTCAGAAAAAGTAGGACCAAAAAAGACCTGTGCTGGTTAACATACAGTGAACCAATTTAAACTGTTCATAGCCTACTTAGTCTAACCTTTTCATCAGCTACATGTTCAAGAGCATCTTGTTGTAAGAAGTGTCATTACAAAGAAATTTAACTACCTCACTCTATTCCAATCAAAAGAGTAGATATATTAGATACAGTGGATAGCTAAAATAAAAACTGATATAGAACAATATGAGCGTGAATAACAAATACAGTATTTTGTGTTATATTGATAAAACTACTCTTATTCAATATATAGTGTAGACTCACCTAGTCGGGACATTTTAAATCTAAATAATTAAGTTACCTTTTCCAAATTTTCAGTCGAAGTTTCAGTTTCATCTGTGAACTTTTCAAACAATAACCTCTAGTAAACTTACTTCGTCTTATAGACTCTGTATAAAATATTCATATTCAAAGTACTGTTGGACTCTAAATATGTGTGAACTTTTCATATAATTTAATACAGGGTGTATCAAGACCGCTTCCACTAACTTTGGGGTATGATTAAACTGCATATTCTCAATACGAAAAAGTACTTTTTATTTTTTTTAACGCCAAAAATTTGGACATTTTCCAATAAAAATATTCTATTTTTTTAGCTTTACACATGTAAGAACAAACGGATTATCACCAAATTTCAATTAAATACACAGTTTTTTTTTTCCAAAAAAAACAACCGCGATGTATTGCTTTACAATATTTACAATCATTGCGCAGCGGGGCAGGCCGCGCTTACATCCGTTACTAGGCAACGCGACGCGGTGCGAGTGCACTGGACCTCGCTTGTTACCACGCGGTCGTCGCGGTCAGCTAACTCGCAGCGTGCCCATCACGCATCGCATGAATACTATAAGCGAACTTTATGTAGTTGTTTCCTATGTCCGAATTACTTCTTATGTTATGTAAAAGAATTTTTTTTATTATACAGTTAATGCCTATTGATAAAAATAAGCTCAAGCCGTTTAAAAATTATTCCGCCCCATCGCAAAATACACTCACTAACCTGACTAAATCCTTCTCATCCTCATGAGGTGTGGTTTGAACTGCGCACCTTCCAGTTCGATGCAGAGTTCGGCTCGTCTTTTCGTCTCCTGGTGAAGTCGAGGCAAAAGGGTAGGATCTTCTAAATTGTTTGCGCGTAACTTATTAAAACATCGTTTAGTCTTGTTATCATTTCTGCAGCACTATAGCACTGTCGATCGAACACCCTTTCTTTTAGTTAACCCCACAGAAAAAAGTCTAGTGGGGTCAAACCAGGCGACCGAGGTGGCCAAGCGCGGGGTCCCAGTCTTCCGATCCATTGGCTTTCAAATATTTCGGAGAGCCGTTGGCGAACGGATCGAGACACGTGTGGAGGTGCGCCGTCATGCTGGAACCACGCTCGGCGGTAGTCAGCCACAGTAAAATCTTCCAAATATCTACTCAGTTGCCTGTTAATAAAATCTAAGTATGACGCACCATCGAAACGCCGTGGCAAAAAGACTTGTCCCAGGATTACATTTTTTAAAATACCGGCCCATACGTTGACGGACCATCGGGTCTGGTGACCGGTTTCCTGCGAAGCTTAAGGGTTTCCCTCCGACCACATGTGAGCGGTTCCCCTATTTCACATTCCGTTCCGAGTGAAAGTGGATGCATCCGTCCAAATCACGTGCTCGATGAATTCAGGTGAACTTTTATAGTATACTATTTTTTATAGTTTTAATTTTCAAACTTTAATTATTATTATTACTTGTTTAAAATATGGTGACGAAAAAAATTTATTATTAATTTATATACAAGAAACATGATGGTCAAACTCAATATGGGATTTTGACCTGCTAATGGTCAGTAGTACGCATGAAAGATTAACTCATGAGTAAACTTTTCCCCCTTAAACTTCCCTAATTTTAAATTAAAAATCTTGTAAAAAAATCATAAATAATTTGCGAAAAATCAATCATAAGTTGTTGTTTTCTATTGAATGTGTCAATGTCAAAAAAGTAACAAAACGATGTCGAATGAACCCACAAGTAATAGACGTCATTGGCGGATTAGTTTTGATAGTCAATCAACAATCTGTCAGTTCTTTTTTGAATGAATTGACTAGAGTGAATCCTAAAAAAATCGGGTAAAAGATATATTTTAGAAAAATATCTTACAATGGTAGGAAGGTCTATATATTTAAACTAATGATTGTATGATTATCTATATTTATTGGCCTTTAATTTGATATACTGACTATTAGTAGGTCATTTTTTGTACTATCTGCTTTAATTATTATATCGAATAATAATGCGTTGCCGACTGCCAGCTTCAACTGGAATAGCACTGGCTGATACTTTCGTTTAACCGGAACGCAACCACATTAACGTGACAAAAGTAGCAATCACGATATAACATTGTATCATATTTTTAATTATGGTGGCTAGATCAGCTATAACTTTGATGAATTTATAGATGTGCTACTTCCTTGTTTTTTAGAACTCTGACGTGAGAAAAAACCTTTTGCATATCACTTTTGGCAGTGTATCTGTTTTGGTGGTGTTTATTTCTTATTCGATAGTACTGTTTATATTGTTTTATTTAAATCTAATTGTATTACATTCACATTCACGAAAAAATTAAAGTATTCGTAATTAATATCCTATTGTCTTTTTACAGTGCTATCTTATCATGGAATGAAATACACATGAAGGTTAATACTGAAGTATACACACATAGTAGGAAATCCAGGAATCAATTTATGCGTATGTCAATGTTAAAATCGACTGGTATTAAGTCTTGCCTACCGATCTAGGCTCTAGGAGGTTTAAGCTCACTCGGATTTAAATGGAATAACACAGTTTTCTTTAAGGCAACAGAAAAAATAAAAGCTAAATTTGATATACGAAAAGATTAGATATTCTTATTATGACAGCAGAGTCATTCTAGTTGATCAATCAATTCAATGCCTTTGTTTTGGTTTATTTAGCATTTTCCTTTTTTTAATAAACATACTGTTGCCAATGTTTAAAAAAATGAAACAATATAATAGTTAAGAAATTTTTTTATGTAAATCTAGTTATGTCGGAAAAGAATATGTGTGTATGATTTTCTTTGATGTATTTGAAAATTAACTTTAATAAGTCAATTGTAACTAATGCTACAGAGAGAGTGATCTAATTTCCTGCTGAAAACTGAGTCTAACATAAAGTGTAAATAGTATAAGTAAAACACATAACCAAACAATTTTGTCTGAAATATCACTGTATTGTGATATAGTTCAAGTTTCGCTAAGGCATTTTGATATTTAAGCTTTAAAATTTATGTTTAACAGGTAGCGAAATATGTCACGTGTCCCTATGAAGTATATAAAGTAATTAAAATTTAAAAACGTTTAATACAAATAAAGATAATTTGGAACAAAATCATTTTTATTAAGTTTAAAAATAATTTATATGTAATTTTTTTTCTAGGACCAAAGCCACATGACAACCCTGATCAAAAACTTCTTAAGAAAATTCAAATCTTAAAAAGATTATATAAATCTCAAAGAAAGCAACTTATACTGGCCAAGAAAATCAGTTTATGTAAATCTTTTTTATCCACTATAGAGAAATTCCCTAAAAGTATTAAAATATTACGGAAATGCAATTTAAATATGATAAGAAAGCCAGAGGTAGAAGATTTACCAATGAAGAAAAAAATTTAGCTTTAACTATTTTTAAACAGGGACCAAAAGTATGTAATATGTATTTTAACAAAATGTTCATACTGCCGTCTAGACGTTCAATACAAAAATTATTAAGTGCATTGACTTTTAAACCAGGTATAAATAAACACTTATATGAAAATTTAAAAGAAACTGTAAAAACAATTTACAGAACAGCTGAAACAAGAATTGTATCATTACTTTTTGATTAAATTTCTCTTGCACCCGCCCTTCAATACAATCTTTCTTTTTTAATTTCAGGATTTGAGGACTTCGGCAGTAAAAGAACAAATAATTTAGATGACCATGCATTAGGTTTGATGATCAAAGAAATTTAAAAAAAAACGCTTCACGTTTTCTCGAAGTACCACCAAAAAATATGAATTAAAAAATAGTATTATAAGTGCTATAAGAGATTTGAAGGCGGCTAGTTTAAAAGTTATATGCACTATATGTGATCAAGCAACATCTAACCTTAGCTTAATTAGAAGTTTGCATCAGGATACAAAAAGTAAATATTTGCAAGAGGGTAGAGAATATAATTCAATCTCAAACGAAGAATAAGTTTTTTTTATTGATTGGGCCTGGGATTTTAGTATAGTAAAATGCAAGGAACACAAAGCTGATTCAATTGATTGTATCAAAAATGTATTCATGAATATTATAATATTTAGTTGGGGCACAGGGGTGAATCGAATCGAGGCGGCGCATTGTTAAAATTCGATGAAAATGATAGAATTCAAAAAGCGGCATATGATTATTTTGTAAAGTGAAAAAAATTATAAAATGTTTTAACTATTACAAATGTCAGTTTATTTCAAGGATATTAAAAGATATACAGAATTTTATTTTATATAATTGGTTATTGCAGGATAATCGTAAAAGCTACCTTAAATTTTTGTAAATCTATTTTATCATGGATCAATAGATAACTTGCATTATTTAAATTTCGATTTTAGTTTAGCTTTATTTTTACAGTTACTTTGAGTCACAGGTCGGAAATCTGGTCAAGTTAAACGAAACTCGATATTTAAATAATGCAAGTTATCTGTTGATCCATGATAAAATAGATATACAAAAATTCAAGATAGCTTTTACGATTTTCCTGCACTAACCAACAAAAATAATAACATTGAAATACTGCCACCTAGTGGTTCTGTACTGAACTAAAAGCCTGCCATCTATTAGACAGAGAGTGAACAAACAAAAATTGATGCCAAAAACGAATTGAGTTGCCTATCTATGTCAAATAATAAGTGTATCGTCTATGGTTTCAGTTTTGACAGTTTTCACCATTCGTACGTGTTGTGGGGCGGCCGATGAGATCCATGCTCGCCTACTTATTAAGCTCTTTGACTGGTGCGATTTTCACACCATTTTTGCACTTTCATTTCAATTTTGCCTGAACGCTTTTGAACTCAGACCCGATGTCCATTTGTCTGTTGGTCAATGTGTACACACATTAAATGGAAAACCCTATGAAGAGCGTAGGCAGTGCTTTTAGTTTTGCTCCAAAAAGTCCTCTTGTTTATAGTACAGTCACGCTATGACTTTGCTATTGACTTTCGCCTTCATCGTCTTCCTTGTTTATACTGAATAATATCACTATCGTAAAAAAAGAAAAAGCTATTTACGACAGACTAGGCTGTACGGCGAAGTTTCTTATTTCTCTGAATTACGAAGAACGTTAGGTAAACAAAAGTAGCATAGCTGGAAAGAGTTGGCTGCATGACCATGCTTTGCCTTCCTCAACTTAAGGAGAAATAATTTAAAAAAAAGTAGCACAGCTGTTTCTGTCAACTGTTCTGTGTAGCCGATGTACGTTTGAGCGTTTTATTTAAAACTTTTTATTTTGTAAATACAAATGTTATTATTTTTTTTATTATTTTAGTCAAACGTAAATTATGAAAGAAGATTATATAGATTCTCAATTTGTAGCGGAAAATGTTGGCTTTCTAGACAGTTGTTTTGATAATTCTTTTGTTTTACAAAGTTCTCTCGTTGCCGTTCAAGAGTTCGCAGAAGAAGATAATACATTATTCAAAGAACCTTGTCTCCCTAAGAAAAAAACAAGACTATCCTTGTATAACCAATCTAATGTTTTAGATATTACATCAAAAAAAGTGCCATTAACACAATGTTTCGAAAAAGATAAAAAACTGCAAAAAAACTTAAAAAATTGGGGTTTGCCTTCGGAAATAGCTGATAAATATGAACAAAAAGGAATTATAGAGATGTTTGACTGGCAAGTGTGTTGCTTAGCTAAACCTAAAGTACTTTTAGATTGTTGCAATCTAGTTTATTCTGCTCCAACATCAGCAGGAAAAACTTTAGTAGCAGAGATAATAACTATAAAAACTGTGTTGGAAAGGCAGAAAAAAGTGATAATAATTTTACCTTTTGTTTCTATTGTAAGAGAGAAAATGTTTTACTTACAAGATATTTTGTCATCATCTGGTGTGAGAGTAGAAGGTTTTGTTGGTTCTCAGACTCCACCTGGAGGATTACAAGCAGTACATGTTGCTATATGCACTATAGAAAAAGCTAACAGCCTCATTAATCGGTTGCTTGATGAGGGCAACATTTCAGATCTTGGGGCTGTTATTGTTGATGAATTACATTTACTTGGTGATCCACACAGAGGATATATACTTGAACTCCTATTAACGAAAATAAAGTATGTGACAGGCAAAAAAGAAAACACTCTAATCCAAATTGTAGGTATGTCTGCAACATTGCCCAACTTGGAGGTATTAGCTGATTGGTTGGAGGCAGAACTGTTTATTACAGATTTTAGACCAATTCCTCTGAGTGAATATTGTTTGATTGGTAATAAATACTTCAGTAAAGAAGGAAAGTGTACTGGATTAGTTCCTCAAGTACAAATTAATTGTATAGATAATGATAATGTTCTTAAAATTTGTTTAAGTACAATACAAGAGGGATGCTCAGTTTTAATATTTTGTATGACTAAAAACAGATGTGAATCGCTAGCACAGAGTATTGCTTCATCATTTTGTAAACTAGGATGCTCAGAAAATGAAGTAGGCTTAGTTTTAAGGCAGCAGCTCAAAACTGAATTAATTTCAGAAGTGCTGGTACAGCTCAACAATTGCCCCGTTGGTCTTGATAAAGTTTTGAAAAATTCAATTTCATTTGGTGTTGCTTATCATCATGCCGGTTTAACATTTGACGAAAGAGATATAATTGAAGGGGGATTTAAGTCTGGTGCTCTAAGAGTATTAGTTGCTACCTCCACATTAAGTTCAGGTGTCAATTTGCCTGCCAGAAAAGTTATTATAAGAACACCAGTATTCCAAAGGCAACCAATAAATATTTTAACATACAAACAGATGATTGGTAGAGCAGGAAGAATGGGAAAAGACACTAAAGGAGAGAGTGTGTTAATTTGTACAGAATCTGAAAAAAAGATTGGGTTTGATTTGATGATGGGAGCTTTGGAACCAATCCATAGTTGCATTGAAAGTGAGGACAAGTACATGAGGGCTATACTTGAAATGATAGCCAGCCAAGATGTTTGTACTAAATTAGATTTAGAAACATATTCAAAATGTACACTTCTGTATGCCCAAAAATCTAAAAATACTTCTCAGAATGACTTAGTTATGAGTACTGTTGAAAATTTGATTAAATTTGAACTTGTGAGAAGACAAGATATTGAAAATGAAGTTCAGTATGTTGCTACTCACCTAGGCAAAGCTTGTTTGTCATCATCAATGGCACCAAATGATGGGATTTCTTTATTTTGTGAGTTGCAAAAAGCAAGGCAATGTTTAGTTCTTGAAACAGATCTACACCTCATTTATTTGGTGACACCTTACAGTGTGAGCAGTCAGTGGTCAGATATAGATTGGCTACATTTACTGACACTTTGGGAATCCTTGACAAAAGCCATGAAAAAAGTTGGTGAACTGGTTGGTGTGCAAGAAAGTTTCATTATTAGATGTTTGAGAGGTGGAAATAAGTCTAATGTAGCTGTTAATAAACTTAATATACATAAGAGGTAAGGCTTTGAAGTTTCAATGTATTTGCATTTTTTGAGCATTAATAACTGCTTATTTGACTATATCGTAAATACCTACTCTGTGTAGTTTCAACTTAATTTACATCATAAAAATGTATGTTTTTAGGTTTTACACTGCATTAGCGTTGCAAGACTTAGTTAATGAAGTTTCTTTAGCAGAAGTAGCTCTTAAATTCCAATGTGCTCGAGGTTTTTTACAAAGTCTACAGCAAGCAGCAGCAACTTTTGCTGGTAAGTACCTATTTATTTATTGAATTTTATATTTAATGATTAAAACAACATAAGGTCAGAGCGGGAAATTTCTCTATAATTTGAAAAGTTAAAAGGTCTTAAGCATATCTCATAAATTTAAGAACTTATAATGAATCTTAATGTATAGGAAGATAGAACAATTCAAAAACTGCCAAGTCTTAATATAGAAAATACTATATTAAGATACAATTTCAAAACAAAACAATGCTTTTTTTTTAATGTGGTGGTAGACGATCTTCCCTGGCACTTTGAGGCAAGTCCGTCTACTTGTAATATTATCAACAAGAAGGTGCATATGTGGACTAAATTAGAATTATATTATTCTTCATTTAATTATTATGGGATTTAGAACTTCAAAATTTAATTCATAAGGCATAGAGTTGAATAAATTGTCTTAAAAACTTTTAAGGCAAGATTGGCATAAAATGGAGTTTAGGGGTTGTAAACATTGAATTTGAAGAGGTATCCGGTTAATACTTCATTTGTGTGTTGATTTTTTCATATTTTGTAATCGATTTAGAAAAAAATACCAGGAATTAGGTTTTTAATAATAAGGTAGGTAAGGAATTAGGTTTTTAATAATAAAGAAAATAAGTAAAAAATACAATTCGAACATCTAATCAATAAACATAGTTATATCCACGGCGCGTAACTACATTTAATAAAACTGAGTGTTTGGTATGAGCCCTGATTAAGTTTTGAGAAAGATTTAGATCAAATATTCATTTTGAAATATTTCGTTTAGGCGCTGAGATTTTTTTAACAGAGAAGAGTTTTAAAAATATAACTATGTAACAAATGTAGTCTCTAATTATCTTTAATATAATTAATAAGCAGTCTTTTTATTACGTAAATATTATATGTCAGTAATAAAATCAACATTAATCATAATCAACTAAATCTATCAATATTCAGCCTATTTTGAGATCAACCGGTTACTAGTCTTAAAAATATCTTAATTTTTCTTATCAAGCATAACAAATCACTTTGCGTGTGAATAATGTACCATTAAATAACCTATCTCAGACCACTGGAAAAATATATGTAAGAATGGTAGCATAATTTTAAAAAACACGTTGTTTGTAGTAGGTACATATTCTGACGTGATTAAAATGGCATCAAAACTATCAACTTTCATATTGTAGAGTTAGATATATATACGATAGTAAGTTGTCATCAAGAAACTTTGAAACCATCAAAACTTTAATAAATGTTGCAATGAAATATTTCATGGGTCTTTTAGTCCATACGTCTACCCCAAACTCATATTTTGAGGTTAAACAAATAAGATGGCCAATAACTTGGTAAATCTTTAAGTTATTAATAATCCAATCACGCAATAACCTTAAAGCTATATATTTACTATCAACTCACCTCTAATTACCATTCGAACACTTTTAGTCTATTTGGATATAAAAATTATATCATATTTGGAATTTTTAGACACGTTGAATTCGCATGCAGAGTGAACCGTTATCGTTATCGAATATTTATTAAGGGACTAATAACTAGATCACGCTATTTTGCAAGAAGTAGGTTTTTAATAGACTGTTTGTACTTGCCCCCTAGACGGACTTCCCCGCTCTCACCTTACATCAATTTTAATTGATACACTGGATTTTAGGTATGGTAACAGCTTTTTGTCGTCAATTGGGTTGGAAAAATATGGAAATGTTAATTTCGCAATTTCAAGACCGGTTGCACTTCGGCATCCATTCGGAATTGCTTGATTTATTGAAGCTCCCTTCACTTAATGGTAAGAGAGCTAGAGCCTTATATGATTTAGGTTTTGAAACCATTTTTAGCATAGCTTCTGCTGATGTCATTGCAGTAGAAAACGCTCTTCATAAGGCCATACCCTTTCAAAGTGAAAAGGAAAGAGACGATGATGACAGCGACGATATAAGGAAACGAAATAAAATGAAAAACATTTGGATAACTGGTTTCTGTGGTATGACAACGAAGGAAGCAGCCTATAATTTAATTTTAGAAGCTCGCAAATATCTAGAGTTTGAGCTTGGTGCTACTGAAATAAAATGGAGTAACAATTTACCTGAAAGAACTGAAAGTAATGTAAATATTAAAGATGATCATGCCATTAAGGAAGAAGCTACTATTGAGATTGAGGGTAAACAAAGTACACATAATTCTACTAAAACTCTTTGTAATATTAAAAATGATATTCAAAATGAAGTAGAATTGTCGCCTTCTCTAAAGAGTGAAAAATCGTTAACTATTTTTAATAATACACAGAACCGTGGTCAAACTGAAATTAAATTTGAAAAAGCTAACGGTTACGACAAAGGAGCAATAAATACCTTGCAAAGTGGAACAAATATAGAACAAAAATTTGACAAAGAAGAAAGTTTAATTGTGCAAAACGTTAAAACAGAAGTTAACGACACTTTAACGGTTCAATCAGTAAAAGAACATGTTTTGACAATTAAACAAAATGAAGACCATGATTGGGAAACTCTAAATTTTACTGGAGGTGTTATTGAAAACATAACAAAACCACGTCTTTCTGATAATATTTTTTCACCAAACATGAGCATAAATGATCCAGACGAGTTTACTGAAAATGCTTATTCTTCAAAGCAGAGTACAGTCAAAGACGTAAGTTTATTTTCATCGGAATGTGATAGCATGTTCGAAGAAAGTCTGCCTTTGGATTTAATACCAAGTACATTATTAGACGGTAGAGACAACAAAATTGTAGACCAGGCTCAAGATTCAAAAATCATTCAAATATCAGATTTGTCTGATGAGGAAGACATTAAATTAGTTTATGAAGAAGAAAATATGAATTCAGAAAACGAATTGGAAACGGGATTCAATGTAACTGATGATATAGATGAAATATGTACTCAAAATAATAATACTGCGTCTCTCAAAAATAGTTTTGTAAGCCCATTTAAAAGATCTGCTAGTGCAAATCAAGACCTTGTTTCATCTCCAGCTAAAAAAGCAAAAGTGAGTTCTGTTTCGAAAAGTTTAAATATGCCAGTTGATATTTCTACATTTAATTGTACAACTTACCAGATTGTTGTTAAAAGTTATAAATTTAATTATTGTGTTCTCAGAGATAAGAGCCTTTTAAATCAATTAGATCACGTTTGCGGTATCACGGAGGCTTCCATATATTTGTATTCTGAAAATAATTTAGTTCGTGTGAACGAGTCAATAGGAAGGAAAATAGTTGGCAGGTGTAATGGCGACAATGCGGGCAAAACTAATACGTGTGAGGTCAAACACATGGCTGTATACACGTTCAACAACAGCTGTTGGGTTTTAGACTTTGAATCAAACTTCAACAGCAAATTACTGAAAGAGAAACTATCTAAATGGCTTACAAATAAATCAGTTAAATTGAAAATATTATCGTTGAGAAAGATTTTCATAAGTTTGAAACGTTGGCTTAATATAGAATTGTCTAATTGTGAAGATATATGTATTACGGACTGGCTTTTAGACAGTGATGAAAAAATGCCCAATCTATATTACCTGGTAAGTGTTGTCATAAAAATTATATAATGATTAATGATCGTATAGTTCGTCTTCGTCATCATTAGTTGGGTATTGATAATTGTTATATATTGAAGATGAACCTTTAGTTATTGTACATTTCTTCTCTGTTGTATAATGGTATATGCTTGCACTAGCAAAGTAAATTTTTTGCTCTCACAAAATTACATAATAAATATAGGTTTTTACCCATCAATATTCGTATGGGCTAAGCTCTGAATATTTAGGTCAAACTCTTATGCGTTGTACGTTGTACGGCTAACGCGTACATTTTTGTCGCGTATGCAATTTACGCCAATAGCGCGTTTTTGGTTGTTAATATTAGTGTACAATTCATGTCCGCGACGGTCATTCGTCTATCATTTATTTTAATATTTTTGTCTATCATTTAAAAATATAGTTTTACTCATTTATTAATATAACTTTACGGACGTTACTCAAGACCAACATTTTCTCTCATAATTCTATCATTCAAATACTGTGTGGGTTCCGTACCTCTCAGCCCATATTTATTAAGTTTTTTAACAATCTATTCGTGCGAATACATAAATAAACAATTTCATCAATTGCTAAACTAAAAGATAATAATTTACAATATTCCTCAGATGAAAAGGTATTGCGATATAGAGCTACCGTCGGTACCAATAATCGTGGATAGCAAAGTAAAGAGGCTCAACAAATTGAATAATGTAGAAGCGACTTGCGTCAAGGCATGGTCTGTTTGGATGGTCGCTGAAAAACTGCATTTTAAAGTAGCGCAACAGTCGGCCATTAGTTCTCGTACAATGGGTGAGTAAATTGTTAAGTTGTTAATTTTACCTTATACATCTACACTAATACTATAAAGGGGAAAAATTTCTTTATTTGTACGTTTGTAAAGGATAAAAATAAAAACTACTTACTTGTTTTAAAAAACTATTTTGCATATACCTACTGCATTGTCAGCGAGTAATATAGGCTGTATTTTGTTTAAATAATTTAGAGATCCTTACAAAAATTGCAATATATTATCCTAAGTTATCAAAAAATTGCCTATAAAAGTCTTAATTGGGCGTGCGCTGCTAAAACTATTGATGAAATATAAAATAAAGTGCTGCGTGCTTACAGTACCCAACATAACCCACAAAAATTAAGGTTATAATGTGTCTAACTATTATACTTGTCACAATGAAAAAATAAATGTTTTTTGTTACAATTATACTATTTCCATTTCTTTATTTTCTCGATGACAGCTCCTATGTAACCTTGTGTGAGCGTTTTTTTTTACATTATGTATGCATTATTTTATAAAAAATATGAAGTTTACACACGTACAATGTTATATAATACCAGAGTCGGAGAAACTGATAGGGATGGAGCTAGAGAGCATTATATCAAATTAGAACTGTCATCGAGAAAATAAAGAAATGGAAATAGTATAGTCAGAGCCGCCGCCGGTGAGGTGATTGCGACAAAAAGTTTTGGTTTATGGAATTGTCGTTATCTTCAAATATTTATTTAGAATACTTTATGTTTCCATCCGGGGCGAGTCCCTAGTTGAATATATTGGCAGTGGTTACAGTGAAATTAAAAGCTCTAAAAAAACCTTCAAGCTTCAACTGTGAACTTTGTAAACTCTAAACTTATCATCCATTTGAGTACCTACAAATTAGATTATTTTTTAAACGTGAAGTATAAAGGTATTTTTAAGCGTTATTCGTCGATGCTCGTAATTGCAGTTACTTCATCCAAATTATTTATATACATTTGGAATACAGAAAAATTTGTAAGATTGTGCGTAGGTTTATTTTTGACTGTAATTTTAACATTATATTTTTATTACAGAAATCGAATCTCACGTTCTTCGGATATTATCTCTAAGTGAATATAACGGACTGGCTGTTGACAAATTACTCGCTTCAAAACTTTTGACTGACGTTAAGAACTCTCAAGAAATATTGCAAAGGAAAGCGTACAAGATTTGCGGATACCACTTCAACTTTAACTCGTCCAAAGAAGTTGCCAAAGTAAGTTGTGTCGCTGGTCTTGATAGAGCCTTGTTATAAAAACTTTGTGATTTGGGCCAAAAATTATGTAGCTTTAACAGAGAAATGTGGTAATATAATAATAATAATAATAAATTGTTTATTTCAGATAATAGGAACACAGATATCAGTAAAAACAAATACTTGAAATACTAGTTATTTATCTTAAGATTAAATTACATAGTCTTTACTGAGTGCACTACTCCCTAATAAAGGGCAAAGCCCTGTGAGGTTAAGATAAGTAGTGTGCTCGACCCAAACAAATGATTATTACAATATAAATTACATACTAGCTGAAGTATATCTAGATTTTCGAGTAATAAACAATTTATTTAAAGAAAACGTATCAAATAAAATATAAGCCTTTTTAGGAAAGTAGGCGCGAAGGAGTTTATATGTTTGTATGTTATAATATATATGTTTAGATTAAATATGTGATTAGTGTGAAAATGAGAGTGTGTGTCTGAGTGTGTGTGTGTGTGTGTGTGTGTGTTTGTGGGTGAGTGTGAATGTGTGTTAGGTCAATGTGCCAGTTTTTATAGTTATATTCTTATACCATTGAAATTAGTAAGGATTCAGTTTGATCATAGCTTTGAGACAAAAGTCAGAGTAAAACCTTAGTTTTGCACTCAAACTTACTCAAGCTATAGAACTATAAGGATTTATAAATCCTTTTTTAATACTTTAACTTTATTGTGTCAGATCTTTTTTGCATTTTTGTAGCCAGCAACCATCCACGTGATCCGCCTGATGGTAAATGGCAACCATATCCCGTGATATTTTTATTTGAAAGTGATATTGATGTGAGTAATGTGTTGCGTGGCCGACTGCAGGCACCAATTGGAATTGTTATTATTGCCACGAAATAAACGAACAAACGAATATTTCATTTTTATAATATTGGCACACACAAGAACTATACTAATTATTGTAAATAAATATGTATGAAAACCTTCATATACGCTTATTTCTGATAGAAAAGTGTAATGGGCGAAATTATAAGGGGCTTGGTCCAAATGTTGAAATGTGTTGAAATGTTGACTATTCTGTGACATGGGCGGCTGAAAAATAATAGGACGAATGAAAATAATAGGACTTTAATTGAACGCAATAAAAGCGATAAATCTTTATAACTTATATTTTTTTCTTATTGTATGTTTTTCGGCTAACTAGTCAATGACATAGGTCTTATTAGCAGTGGACATTTGGACCAGATATTTTCATATCTGTGCAATGATAGTGTGTATTTCTACTACATAACATCGTACTTACATATTATGATTTATTTATTTTACACAAGATAGTGTATTTATCTTACAGTTCTTATTTTAATTGTCTTCACATTGTTACCTAATATTAGTTAAAACTTCCAGGTACTAGGAATGTATAAAGGCAAAAGAGTTAGCACTAAGAAGCAGGTTCTCACATCTCAGAATAGCCCAATAGCGAGTATTATAATTTATTGGAGGAAGTTAAATTCAATTTTAACGAAAACTTTATACCCTCTTGCGGATAAAGCTCATAACTACAGTGAAGGAGACAGGTAAGAACTTAAACTAATGTACGTACAAGTTGAGCCGTTCAAATCTCAGAAGTCGTGTAGTTGAGTACATACATCTGTTAGATATAATTTTGCCTTGATGATTATTTTCTGCGTTAAATACTTGCCTGAAATATAGATAACTGCATCTCTTTTAGGTTTAGCAGTTTTCCATTAAAAGTTAATTACCTCAATATTACCTAGGAAGTCTAACCCCGAACCTAGCGAAATGTACATCGAAAAGCTACCCAGAACCTTAATATTTCCAGGACATATTTACCTCTTTCCTATATCTGGTATTGAATGCCGTATTTTATGAACGTACTGCATGGAACTAGATCAATTTAGCTTGGTTTGGTCCTACAAATGGACTCCTGATCTGATCCTGTGTTTAGTATTATATTGCCTCGCAAACGCTAGTATATGGAGATGTCTATATTATTAATATGGGTAACTTGCCTGTGACTGTCCAAATAATTGTGCCTTGACCAATCATCTTGGAACAATACCCACAGAAACTGTCACAGCTTTTCTCACTCATTACTTAATTTTTAATTTTATAATATCCTTTCAAAGGATCCTTCTTAGCGAGATAAACAGTTCTTAAATCTTTTGTTTCTTCCTCGAGAAATTTTTAAAATAATATGCTTTTTCGAGCTGAGAAAAAATGAGTTAAATTATTTTATATAACGGCCAAGTATCTGTAGGCCAATTCTCGTAATAAAAACCGCGGCGAGGTCGTAGCGACTCAGTCGTTGAAGTCACTTTCGTATTCTCATCCGTCGATTGCACCGATTCTAAAGTCGTTCTGAAGTCGCTCTATCGGAATGTCGCTGAACCGTATTCATATCCTGAATCGACTTTCAATCGTTTCAAAACGATATCGTAATGGTATTCTACTCCCGTAAATGACAGTTACTTCGATCGGATGTCAACGACTTAACGTCAAAATAAGCGATCCAAAAGTCGTTGAACAAAAGTTCATTCTACGGGACGTTTACAAAGAGAGAACCAATGTTTTTGTGTTTTGAAGAGGCTAAAAATGAGCTTAGAGTTAGCGTTTTGTTGCTAAATATGCCAGAATTGCAAAAAGCGAAAAAAAAAGAAGTGTATTGAGGTTCACAAGATGGGACGCATTCACAATGTCAGAGAAAGACTTCATCAAAACATTTCGTCTCACAAAAGTGTTGGTGGAGAATCTTTACTAGTTACTTTCAGATTTTTACTGGTTGCCTGTAAGCAACACTGCAGCCCAGAAGTTTCTGGCCACGTGGTCAACAACAGTTGAACAGTTTTAGCGAATGTTGCAAACAGAGCCTCCAATGCGGTTCCAGTACTTCGTGAGATGGAAAATCAATCTCAATATATTGTGGCAAAGGAGAGCTTCACAAATGAAGCAGCTAACATGGAGACTTTTCAAGGACTGCATTGAGTTAATGTAGATCTAGAACAAGGCAGGATGGCCCAACAAGCAGTTATATAGACTATAAATGGGGGTAATCATAATAAGTTCAATCTTTAAATAGACAGAAACAAAAAATAATTGTGTTAAATCAAGTATTTGAATAATTATGTGTTGAATAAAGATCTTAAGGATGACTGGATGACATCATGTTGTGCTTCTCTCATGAAAGCACTAGTACTTAGTACTTAGTACCTTAGATGTGTCCAATAGTCAACGTTATGTGTTTAGAGGTTTTCATGTCAAACTACTGTATAATTATAAGGTGTTGTGATTCTTTGGTTATTATATGTCAACTACTTAGTTATGGTAGGTTAATGTTTGAATAAATAATTACCATGTGTGTGGAGCTTATGAGCGAAGTGTAATAAGTGTAAGTGTAATAAAAAATTAAAACACAATTTAAAATATACTATTTGGTTTTATTAAGCTCTTAAAAATTTATATTTACTATAGTAACAAAACAATAACTCGAACCATAAACATTGGTCTAAGTTTCAACTACAGTTGCTTCTTAAAAATTGTTGTCACTTAAATTTTATAATATCAACAAAGCAGTTAAAATTACATTTACTAACCAATAGCTTGTTAAAGCAACTAATAGATTAGTGAAATTTGCACTCAAATCCCTAAAACTTGCCAAATTCTACAATTTTACATAGGCGTTCTTCTAAGGGACTTAGTATCGGAACATCTTTGGGGCCACCACCAATCTGCGAGCTTCGTGAATTCTTCGGACCATATTTAAATATTTTTAAATATTTAGATATATTTAAAACGTTGTAAAACTGCAACCTACACTTTGTTCCATTATTTCGCTGCCCCGTGTCCGTCGATGGTTTGAGAAAAAGTAATACTCCTGACAATATTGACCTCAAGTCTCGTCCCTCCTTTGATCGGACGCGACCTAAGGCTAAGTTCTAATGCTTATTATTAACTTGTGGAATCAACAAACAGTTCCAACTGTCGTATAGAAACCTGCGTTTGATATTTAAATAAATAAAAATCTTTGAACAAGAAATGTCTACACAAGTTTCTTGCTTTTGAATAAAAACAAATAATAAACTTATCGCCAATTTGACAACAATGAACATTGACAAACAATTTGACGGCCGAACCGAACACAATAACGTTTATCAAGATCCGAATCATTCGATCAATTGAAGTGAAAACTCGCTGTTTTTAGCATTTATTTCTCTTTGGCTAGTTGAAGGTAGTTGGAGTCGTTATTCTTCAAATTTATTTAACCAATTACGTGGTAAACAACGTATTCAGAATTTAAAATATGTTTTAATGTCTTGGTAGTTTAGTAATAACTTTAACTGGCAAATTCTTTTGTCGTTCGATTCAAAAGTCGTTCAGTTTCGATCCTATTGAGTTGAAGTCCTATCGAAGCGCGTCTGAGCAATACGTGAATACCGATTTTGGATAGAACTTCGATCGAACGACTTCTGCACTAAAGCGATATTTCAACTGTCTGTTTTAACGAGAATTGGGCTACTGTACTATTGTTTACCTAACAGTAGAGTCACAATAAGAACCGCCCTTAGCCATTGATCATTAAAAGGCCAATTAAACCGTAAATAAGTAGTCCTTATTGAAAAAAGAGTAGAATCACATTCCGTACATATTGTTAATCAATCTTTTTTAAATAAAACCTACATATTATTTAAAAAAAAACGTTAACCGTTTGAAAGTGCAATAATATTTGAAGCATACACTACATTTTGAAAACAGAATGAATAAATAATTACTAGCTCAATTATTTGTCTAGACAATATACTGAAAATCTATTGAGTGCCTGTAATTCAATGAAAAAACAAAATTTTTGGTATAAAATGTTGGTTTGAGATAGGAAAGGAATATCAAAATAATGTTCTACAACATTACCAGGCTACTACAACAGCTTTGCGAAAAAAAGTTTTTATGTATGTAATGCTGGCGAGTTACAATTTATTTCGAAAGTTCGATTATTTAAAAGTAAAAAGTATAAAAGTAAAGTATGTTCCAAATTAAAATTTCCCTCAAATTTTTTTTACCAGCATTATGAAACTTTTGTTTGGTCAATACTGCGAAGGCAAAAATCTAAAATCCAAAAAGCCGCGGTGTGACGTCATCGGCATATTTTTGGATGTTTACCATTCTGCAATGATAAATGTTTAAATGGTTTTTTGAATTAGATCTACAAAACATGTTGAAATGTTGTCGATTGTTGCTAGTAATCATATTGTAAATATTTTTAACGAATGGTATAATTTTTTAAGCATTAACTTGCTCTCTCGTATATTAGTCATTTGATCGTGTAATAGTCAGCTGACAAGACTTGTTATATTTGTACTAAAGAAAACCCTTAGATAAACTCACCTACAGCCCCAAGATTAGCAAATGGTCTTTACACGGTCCCGACCGAAAACCTTAATATTTACTAATGTATTTAAATAAACCTAACCTTTAAACTATATAACTATAACTATAAACCTTATTATAAAACTATAAACCTTACCTTTACTAATATATTTAAATAGGGCTCAAAACAATAGTCACAAAAACGTTTTGTTTCTACAGAACTTGAACCTGGGTATTAGTATCCATACAGGTATTAGATAAGCAGTGCTGTCGTTACTGACACTATATGGCAGGTAAAGATCAAATAATCTTTGTTGTATTTACTTGTAGAATACAAATTGTATAAATCGTCTACGCGAAGTTGAGTCTTCACCACTTTTATAACTTAACAGAACGCGACTTCGGTTGCATAAATTCCCCTTCTCATTTCAATGCTGGGATAAAAGTTTGTCTGTATCAGTTCGTATTCTATCAGTATGCCAAATTTTAACCAAATCCGTATTATTATGATTGCGTAACAAACCTTTACTTTAAGAAAACACAATTTAAAAAAATCTAATTTGAAACATATTGTTTCAGAATAAGCCCTTCATACACAACCTACACATGTACAGGCCGAGTAAGCATGCACGAGCCGAACTTGCAAAACGTACCGCGTACCTTCACTATACCCTACGCCTATCTCTCACCAGAAGAAAATGATCCTTCTGCGGACGTTGTAGAGTTCAACTGCAGGAATATATTTAAGGCCTCTGCTGGGTGTGTTTTGGTTTCCGCGGACTTTTGTCAACTTGAAATGAGGATTCTGACTCATTATAGCGGGGATGAGGTGTTGTTACGGATAATGAGGACTAATGCGGACGTTTTCAAATCCATTGCTTCGAGTTGGAGCGGTGTTCCGCGGGATGAGGTATGTTTAAAATTACAATACAATTATAATAACATGGAAGTAAATTTTCATATTTACTTATAACTGTAATAACAGCATTCGACTGGTCTTATCTATGATAATTGTTTTTAATTACAGTCATTTAGAAAATGTCTTAAACATGCACAACACAACGCAACAAATAATGGGTGTTTCCTCTAGAGTGTCAAGCCGAAGCCAGATGATATGGGACAAATACCTGTACATTGAATCATCGTGCACGTTCAGCCATTTTGTACAGTATTCGAGAGATAATGATTATAAGGTTTTATAACTGCTATTCAAAATTACTGAATATTAGTTAGTTATAGACAATATTAAATGTCACAAAAAATTGGGTTTGGATATATTAAACATTTTCACAACATCATATTTTTAGAGCAAAGCTAGTATTTTATAAAAAATATTTTCGAAGCTCATTTTATTTTCTTCCAAGTTTCAATTAGTCAAGAATGTCAAAGCTACGACGCGACGCGCTTGCTGCGTCACCTTTTGCATGAGATTAATAAACTGTCGCTCCCAGAGCACCTATTTGCTTAAATTATATGATCATAAGGGCTTTCATCTCATTCGTCAGAAGTCTCACTTTGAACTTGAGCACTTAAATTATTGCTGAATTGAAAATAAACTTGGTACTTTTTCTGAGAATACTGAAAGTTATCAAGTAAATTATTTATATGCTGTGCTTTGAAGTGCAATTAGATTTAATATCCCTCAACTAATATGTCATATTTGAAGATTTAAAATAATTTTGGGATAATAGCTTACCTTTGAAGCCTTATATTTAGGCTATATTAAGGTGGTTCAAACATCGATGTTTTAGATTCTGACGCCGTGTAAAAAAGCGACGTTTAAACGCAGACCCTTATGGATAGCGGGCACTACAGTTGTAGCGCTATATCTTGTTTCATTATGATATTTCAGCTTTTGTTTGTAACTTAATTTGCGTTGAATTTAAAAATTTACCCCGAAAACATTTCGGGATAAAAGTTACCCTAGTGTGAATCCAGGTCTATATAACAGTATATACAACTGCCAATAGTCGTCCAAATCCATCTTAACATAATCACTAAACATCAATACCTAAATTTGTTTATAACATTAGTGGTTATTGACCATTCATTTTAACCTTTAACAAAGCGATAATCAGAAACCTACTTTTGCCACGACCTTCTTAACGAATCCAGCGGCAATGGTTCAAAAAAGTAATTTTATTGATTCTCAGTTACCTCCTCAAAAACACCATAAACGTTAAATTCTTCTCCCAGGTGGACGAGGAACTCCGTCAAAAAGCCAAGCAGCTATGCTATGGTATCCTCTACGGCATGGGTAACAAAAGTCTCAGCCAGCAGTTAGACGTCACCGAAGCTGAGTCCACAGTGTTCATGGAGTCTTTCTACCAGACCTTCCCTCAAGTCAGGACTTTTACGAGGAGTGTGGTAGAAGAATGTAGGAGAAGAGGATATGTTGAGACTTTAATGATGAGGAGAAGATATTTACCGGATGTTAATAGTATGCTGCCGAGTAAGAAAGGTAGGAGTTCTGTGTTTGATTTTGATTTGTATTAACTTTAGTACTTAAATTGGTAACTTACAAGGCGAAATAGTTGGATTCTATGAATAAATATATGATTTAACGAATCATATTATAAAGTAGAAATATGTATCTATTGTTAAATTATGAGTTCTCAGCTTTCCATAATATCATTTAAATAAAATTGTATGCCATTTGAAATTGGAAAGCGACGTTTTTAAAACGAAAATCAAAAAGTAATTTATCAAAGCATCTAGCCTGAAATAAGTAAACTTTCATAATTTACATAATAGAGGATGCACTACAGTTTGTCAACAACTAACAAGCAAAACTGTAGCAAAAAACAAAATCTGCGTCACGGATAACGCCTAACAATAATTCTTCTAAACTCACCTATAAGTATTGGATAGTTCTGTTCGCAGTTTACCCTTAACCCAAAGATGAATAGTTGGCAAGTGTTAGATTTAATTAGCAAATTCCTCACGGAGAATAGTTTAGCCAGTCAATTAATTTTGGTTAATTTGAACTCGCAAAGTTATGCCCATATTACACTTGAAGTAAACTAATAATAGTGTCTAAAATAAAATTTCACACAATGTAAAACTTATTAACAATTTAAGTTCAAATTGCGTATACGATAAGGTGGTCAACGTAGATCGATCTCTGCCAATCGATAGTCTTTTGTTGATTAGGTTACAGTCCGCCGTTAGTATTAATAAAAAGCTGTAATTTATGACACAAACTAGGTTTTCTTTGGTGAATTTACAACTTACCGATTTCCGAGTTTCCGTGAGAATGCGGCTATTTCCTTTGATAAAAAGTAAACAATCGTAAGTAAATAGCTCGTAGTCTATCTGTACACAAGATTCATAAAAACGATTCATGTGCCAGGAATCTTCGCAAAACAACTAACCAAGGTTTATTTACAATCTGTTTTAGTATGCTTAAACGACATACATTCAAAATTCATGGTTTTATTCTTGTTTGTGTGTGTTGTTGTTTGTGTTGAATGTTTTTATTAAATAACAAATAAAGAAACTTCATTTCTTTATTTGCGGGAAAAATAGTAGAAATAGAATATTCTAGAAATACCGAAGAAAACACGCCAAAGTTTCTCTAAAAATAATCTCGTGACCTGCGTTTAATTACACTGTCGAAAGGACTTTAAGGTTTCTCCTGGTAATTAAAATGGGCCTTTCAATCAGGTTTAGAATTGCTGTAATACGACAATAAACCCATCCATCGTAGGCGGAATGTGCGCCATTTTGGACTGTGGCCAATGTTTATGTGGTGTGCGGTAAAAAAATAATGACCTTCACGCCGTTTGATTTGTAATGCAGTAGAACTTTGCAGACGCCATTTGTTGCTTACTCTTACAGAGCCGATGTTGCTAATATTTGATGAACACAGTTATCAGCTGCAAAATATAAACGTTTATTGATACTTCTATGTATCGCGCCAATGCGTCTGCTTTCATTTTAAAGTAGTGTGGCCTATATGTTGGTTTTGAATAGTGTAGCTTTCGAACAGTGAAGTAATGATTGAAAAATAACAGCATGATTAATGACAGTTTTAATCGATTTAAACCAACAAACACTACACAACTTGTGTAAATTTTAAATTACATTTAAATAATAGGACCAGTAGTACTCACAGTTAGTCGACATGTTACTAAGAAGAATTTCAGAACCTCCAGGCAGTTATGAAGGCAGCAGCAGTGAAGCTTCTTTTTGTGTTATCACTTTTGTAGGTAAATTAATTTATATTTCCTTTGTAGCAAATTTCTAGATTTCCTTCGTAGCAAATTTCTAGATTAGAATAAACATAAAACTTTAGGTTCATACAGTTGTTATAGTTAATTTTTTGCTTTTGCGTTTGTTACATAACAAAAAGTATTGTAAGTAAGTAGGTACAGCATAATGAAACGTACGTGAGTAAACTGCAATAATTAGCTGCTATTTCACGAAAATTGGTATTATAGCTAAACAGTCTATGATCGCAGGAAAATCCGCGCTATACTTGAGCCATTACAAACGTGCGTGAACTGAGCCATAAATCATTTTTATCTGATCTCTCGCTCACACTTATAGGCATATCGGATCTCTCACTCGCACTCCTAGTGTTGTGTATAACAACAAAGAAGGATGTGTCGCAATGTTTTATGACTCAGTTTGCACATTTGTAAAGGCTCAACTATAGTAATGAAAGTACTCTTAAAAAATTTAAGTGTACCCTCCTAAAACATAATTAAAATATTCCACTAAAAACATCACATAATTTCCTCTTTTCACTTTCGTAGGCGTTGGTGCCTTTTGAAACAGCCAAACTGTTGACTGGAGCTTTGTTTCTGGATCATACTGATAAATCCAAGATTCGTCACCTGTTACGATATCGTAAACACGGCGGGAAGAACGTGCTTTGAATTTTTCACTCATATCATGGCACCAATCCACCTCCGCCTGCTTCTGAGCTTCGGTGAGGTTGTGGGGTACCCAGCACCAAACAATACTCCTTAGGCAAAGGTGGTATTAAATACTTCCCGAACCAATCTGCCGAGACACGAATGAATCTCCACGTATGTGATTTGCCGGTTTTGTTGAATCAAATTTTTAACTTGTAGCACGTCTACTTCGGAAACAGCAGTCAAAGGTCAACCACTTCTACTTCTTCCCTCAAATTCAAGCGACTTAAACACTTTGTACCAGCGGTACACCGTTGCTTTAGCGGGCGCCTTGTTCATAAAAACTAATTGAAGTCGATTAAACGATTATCAGGTTTCAAGTTGGACTCAAAGTCGTTCAAAATCAGTGCATGAAAATGTTCACGACGCAGGTCCAATTTTCTATGGCACACAATAGTTTCAACAAATATATTTTTACTTTTAAATAATCGAATTTTAAAAATAAATTATAGCTCGCCAGCATTCCATATATATGAACAATTTTTCGCAATACTTTCTGAGTGGCTTGGTATGGTTACTGCATTATTAAGTAAGGGTAGGTATCCACGAATATAATACCCCTGCCAATAGGAGCTGTACAAGCTTAACTTTTATATACAAGTAGGTACATTTATGCACTTACTTAAAATTTCACGCAAAAAAGATTTTAAAATATTTTGGTTAAATTTAATATTCATTTAGATCATATCCTGTCTCAATAATCATAGCTTATTATTCGATAGCTCATTTTTGGTTCGTGTTGCCAAAGAGTGGAACGATTTGCCTGCGTCTGTTTTTCCAGACAAATATAACCCTGGAGCGTTCAAGTGTAGAGTGAATAGGTACCTCTTGGGCAGGCGTGTATGATCCTCGTCTTCATCGTCACTTTCCATCAGGTGAGATGGAAGACAAACGCCTGCTAATTATTAATTTAAAAAAAAATCCTCCCTAATTGAAAATTCAACAATTCACCGATTGTGATGTTAAGAAGAGTATCATATCCATCTCATCCAACGCTGTGGATTACGATGGCATTGGTCGTAATATGCTTATTCCTTTACTAGATCTCCTAACTCCAATCTTAGCAAAAATTCTTAATAATTCCTTATCCTCAGCAACCTTTCCTAAGGCCTGGAAATCAGCAAACATAGTTCCTTTACCAAAAAGGGCCAATCCTAGTTCTTTCTCTGAATTTCGTCCCATTTCTATACTTCCCTTCCTTTCCAAAGTGCTAGAGCGCCCAGTACACCATCAAATCCTATCCTTTCTCTATAAAAATAACCTTATGAATCCATTTCAATCTGGATACCGTCCGGGTCATAGTATGGTTACTGCCCTCGTTAAAATCACAGACGACATTCGGAGTAACATGGAAAATAAGAAACTAACATTACTAAGCTCACTTGATTTTAGTAATGCGTTTAATGCTGTTTTGATATTCTTCTCGGTGTCTTAAAGTCACTCAACATATCTCCAACGGTGATTTGCTGGCTTCGTAGTTATCTACTAAACGCAGGCGTATATCTGTGAATGTCACCGTATCCGACTGGTTTGACACAACTGCCCTTATTATTTTCCATTTTTATTAATTCAATAACTCAGTTTTTATCCTCTTCCTATGTATGCAGGTGACCTTCTAATTTACAGCCATGCCTCGCCCAATGACATAATCCATGCAGTAAATACCACTAATAATGGTGGCTAAAGATTGCAGATTGAAGTATACGTTTCGTTTTAAAAGTTAATCCTTCTAAAACACAGTTAATACTCATAAGTAGTTCAAATATGCTAGCAAGGATTGACTTCAATTCATTGCCACCTGATATGTTTGAAGGTGTTTGAAGAGAGAAAAGACTTTTTAGCTCAGCCGTCAAAAACCTTGGTGTTTACATGGACAACACCTTATCGTGAAAACAACCAATTGACGCTGTTAGCGAGAAGTTATTTGCTACGTTGGGATCTTTGAGGTGACTTCGAAATTCCCTACCCTTACCGACAAAAATTACGCTCGCACAGTCGCATCTCCTCCCTATACTGGATTACGCAGACATAAGCTGTCTAGATCTGACCGAGGTGCAACTGATTTCTCTGATTTCCGCGCTAAGCTCAAGTGGCTCCCAATTGGACTTCGCAAGAATGCACACATTCTTTCTCTTCTCTATGAAACACTGTTCAACCCATCTATTCCAAAGTACCTAAAGGAGTGTTTTAGGTTTCAACATCAGGTCCGATCTTTACGTTCATCTAATAACATGCTTCTGTCCACGCCACATCACACATCTGAATTTTTTTCATAGATCACTTACACTGCGTGCTGCAGGCTTGTGGAATTCCCTACCTATACTTCAAAAGTACTATCTATGTAATATTTATCCAACATAACATTTTATTCATATATATATTAACTTTATTTTTTTATACATAATATTTAGGTACAACTACTTAATATGTATGTGTAATATTATAGTTTTTATTCATTATAATGTACCAACTTACATACACATTCTAAAGTCTTTAAATACTCTGCCCAATTGTTTCATTGTTGTTTTGTCTCATAGTGTATTAGAGGGTTACCTGGTAGAAATCGCATTTAGCGATAAGGCCGCCCAAAGTGTCAGTTGTTTTGTTTTTATTTATTTTTTCTATTTTGTTTTGTTAATGGCAATAAAGGGTTTTTATTATTAATATATGCCAAATAAAAAAGCTATTATTTATCCCAAAAATCTCACGAAAAGCATTAAAAAAATGAAGTCGCGAACAAATGCTAATGAAAAGGTATATTCGCATTAGAATACCTCAAAGTGTAATCGTTTTAATTTTTTTAACCGATACCTAATGGTTGCGCTATACTGTTTTGCGCTACATTCTTTTGTAGACCGTACATATAATTCAGTTTCGTTCAGTGATATTTCCTAATTCCATTACTGACTGCGTCGAAGGTAAACATACAATAACGGAAGCATAATAGTAACGTTGTATTTCATACGGTGGAGAACATGTATGATTTATTTGGTATCGGTATTAATATTCCAATGAGTTATTTAGTTATTTTTTGCACTACCTGTAACTTTTTCATAATACGAGCCCCAATGCAAAAGAGTTCGTCCAGTTATATATTGCAAAGTTTACCTGTTTTCAACTTAACTACATTTTCATAAAACAGGCCTTTGAAGCAAAAATTGTATAGGGTAAAATTCTCCACCTTGTTGTTGTTAGTATCAGGAACTTTTAAAGAAAAACTTCTTATACTAAAATATGTATTTATGGGCACTTTAATTGCTACGACTTACTCAAAATAGTTCGTCTAGTTCTTAATCGATGCAAAAGAGTTCGTCCATGTCTCAATTCTACCTGTTTTAATTGAAAAATGAGTAAAATTCGGTTTGGAAATAGAAATAATCTGTCACATGATGCGTCATTGTCATTATAAGCATATAAAAACCATAATTTCATGCAATTTCATCATTATTTTCAAACAAAATAGTTCGTGCCGATAGGTTTTATCGCCGACGAAGTACAAAAAATAATTATTCGTAGCCAAGGAATTATCCCTACCAAGATCGACAGTTCAGACCACCTTCGAACATCATAAGAAAAATGGCACGGTTGAATGTTTGAAAAAATCTGGTCGGCCGCGAATCACAAGCGAAGCTGAGAATTGAGTTTTAATGAAAATTATCAAAAAGATCGTCATGCCCGCGCATGAGCACTTACCTTGAAGTGGAGGGAGACTATTCACAAATATGTATCTGTCGATACCTGCAAGAGGGTCGTAGAGGGTCGTAAAACGATTGGGCTATGGATTTTATACCGCTAAAGAAAAACCTTTATTCACGCCTCTCCAAAAAAAGAAAAGGAAATTCGCTAAAGATTTCTTGGATCGGTTATGATATGGGGCGGCACAAGGTCTGGGTCTTCTACATTTTGTAGAAGGAACTGTTAATGTGGTAGTGTCCCAAAACATTCTGGAAAAAAGTTTCGTGCCCTCGATTCCAACGTTGAAACATCGTAATGCCTACAACAAGATGGTGCTTCCTGTCACACACTGCCAGGACAACCAAGGCTTGGTTTAACCGGAATCAGATCTTTACAATGGAGTGGCCGTCAAGTAGTCCAGATTTGTCACCGATTGAGACCCTATGGTGGAAAATGAATAAAATGCTGTGCAAGTATCCAGCAAGGTCTAAAAGCAATTTATAGGAAAACATTAAGCCTGTCTGGGACTCAATAACTACACAACAATGTGACGAATTGTTAGCAACGATGCCACGGAGAATAAAGGCCGTGATGGATGCTAAAGGTGACGCTGTTGAGTGGTAGTGGAACTATTTTGCGCAATTTTATTGCGTAGGTGGTTCTCCAAGTATTTTAAATTTTGTTGAACTAATAAAGTTAAATTTATTTATCTAAAGTTTGCTTCGAACTACTACTAATAGACACTTGTAATATTTGGCTCTAGACAAACTCCTTTGCATTGGGGCTTGTATGTCTTAACATAAACGAGTGGCATCAGCAAAAACATTTATTGCTTATTCCCTAAACAACTGACGACACGGAGGGCAATTCAAATTTTTGAGATAATGTCGAAGAACAATCTCGAATGTAGAGATTTTGATTTAAAACATGATATTCTGGGAATGTCGAACTCATATCAAACTCGACATCTTCCGAAGTTTACCGATCTACATGCCGCGAGTGCTTGTAAGCTATTACACCGATGAAATTGTAGACTTGCGTCCTGAAATTCGAGATGTAATGTCACTGAACGAGATTTCACTAACGACTGCAGTTCGAATCGAATGTTTAACAGTTTATATACACCACTGGTTCTCACGATGCCTATTATTTTATATTAATCTGCCGTGTTACCAGGTATCCAAACTGATGCCTAATACCATTTTATATTACTCGTCAACTGATTTAAACCCTATTTTAATTACTTCTGTCTTAAACTTATTCATTTATCATTTGAATAATTAATATTCAAAATATTTTCTTTTTCAGCTGCCGCTGAACGTAAAGCAGTGAACACCACCATCCAAGGTTCCGCAGCAGACATCGCTAAAGCCGCTATGTGTGCCATAGACAATAGAACAAAGGACTCAACTTATAAACCCTATTTGGTTCTGCAAATGCACGATGAACTCATTTACGAGGTCCCCGAAGCAAAGAAAACGGATTTTATTCGAATTTTGAAAAATGCAATGGAAAGTACCGTACAACTTAAAGTACCGTTGCCTGTTAAGGCTAAATCTGGTTTTACTTGGGGCTCCATGGAAGAAATAAATTTGTAAATTAATGGATTTAAGTATGATAAATTGTGCTTTTAGTGAATTGAAATACGCGAAATGTTTAAGACTGATTTTTATGATAAGAACATATTATAATAATTATGTCAGTTCCCACAAATGTTAGTTGATAGACTAAAGATTTCATGAACTAGTTTTTTGCTGTGTTAATTTCGAAATCAATCATGAAATGCTGGTTATGCAATTATAATAGTTTTATAATGTTCGTGTTTATCTAAATACTTCTATGTTCATCTAAATACTTTTATGTTATATCTAAATAATTTAGTTTTGAAAGCTATTAGATAATGATTGATTGATTTAGTTATATTAATTCTGCTTATGTTTATGTTATTTCTTATTTAGCTTTAAGTATCACAAGTACCTCTGCTTATATTTGTGATAATAGTTAACCCAATAAATTTTTTTTTCACTTAGGACTTTTCTAATTTTTCCCACCTACAAAAAACAGTAAACAAGTAAAAAAAATTCAAATAAACCTAATCAAGTCACTTTAAATTCAAAACGCAGAAGTGAAACGCGCACCACAGTTACTTTTACTACTTTCTCAGATTCAAGAAATCGAAAACAGCAAAACACCGATAAAAATTCAAGTGCGTGATTTCCGCGCGGTTTTCCCGCGTTCTGCGCGCCACAAGATGGCGCCACGGCCCGCGCAATCAATACCTGCGCCGACCAGCGGCCTGTCACCCTTAGCTTGTCAAGCTACGGACGCGCTCGCGAAAACTCCATGCCACTAAAATGAAAACCTTCAATAATAACGGTCAAATACTAACAAAAATAGTGAATCCTGACACTTAATATTAACTTCAAGTGTTTTGTAGTGGATTTTCGTGAAAATGCACTTACATTTTGAGAGAAATGTGAACGCGAAATGCGATTGCACGATTTTGTCTTTATCATGGATGGGCAAAGTACCGGACGAGCTTCCCGAGGTAAGATTTGTGTTGTTACCTGACCACGGAGTTTTAGTTACACGCGTAAATTATGTCACTGTAATGTTACCTAATCGCGGACTGTTTTAAATAGGTGGTGGCCATGATTTTAATTTAGTAGTTCGTTTTGTTGTGTGAAGTTTATTTTTAGAGCTGCTACTAATAACAAGTGTTAATTTTTAAAACGTAATTAAAATGAAATATCCGCTTTGTATATTTAATCGAATATTTCATAGATTAAAAAAAAAAAGAATTTTTGTATTTTTTATAAGTAACGTACCTACTTGTATAAATAAATAATAAACTGCAACTTCGGTGTTTCTCGACCTGAATTTTATTTTCCGATTTGAAAACGAGCATTTAAAAAGGTTTATTCTTTAGGATTTTTTCCATAAGGCGAGTTAAGTGCAGTTTCATGATCATAAGGTTTGATTAAAATACCGCGGATCGTCTTATTTGGAAAATATTCAACCATCATCGATTACAATAAATATATACGTTTATGAGGAATGTAATACCGTGTTATTGTTAACATGAATATCTGTGAGAAGCAAAAGTGAAAATTTAAAATTTGCTTGCTTTGTTTTGATTGCGATCAAATCGTGATTTTAAACACCATCATAAATCTCAATATTAAGTTGCCTTATAATATACATTTTAGATTTCTATTAGTAGGATATGTGGTTGTTGTTTTGCAGCCATTTAAATTTTTTACTATGCCTCTCTATTGTTATATGGAGCTGATAATTTGTAGTGTAATAGAATTATCATCTACATTATCGTTAAATTGGAAAGAAATTTCGGAAATTCTATTATTATTTAATTTTTTTCTATATTCAGATTTATAGGTATATTCTTGAAAAACTGTCTTCAATTTTTTTTTCCACTAATATCATCACTAGTCTATGATACTTTAGAGTATGACAATAATATCGACCCTCATGGTGCAGTCGTCGGGGAATTGCAGAGCAAGAGGTAGCGGGTTCAATGACAAAGATTTTCTTGAATTTTGTGTTGAAATTTCCGATTCTACTTATCGTTGGTTGTAAAACTTATTCTGGATTTCCCTTAATTCCGTGTAACTCTGTAGACACATTAGTAGTCTATGTATCATTGAATCTTTTTTTATTTTAGAAACATGGGCCATGACTGTAAATAGGTTTTTTTCTACAGAATGTTTTGCGAAGGTATTAATTGACATTTATTACTGGTATAAGTTCTGATACTCGTACTTAGTGAAACCAATTACAACAAAAGCAAGAACCAGAATAAACCAATAAAACTAAAAAACTAGTGGACTGGACCACTAGTTTTTTTAGTTTGCATTATTTGCATAGAGCTGTTTCGTACAGACCTTTGGGACTTTATTACAAACAAAATACCCCAATAACAGTCCCCGTGGATCCTAATCGTGCTAAAAAATAGTAAAAAATATCAGTTTCCCACCAATCTATGATTTTTATCGTAAAATTAGGTTCATCGAAGCTGTATACCATAAAATTGTCTACAGAAAAAAATACTTATACTATTTTCTAAAATATCTGAGATTTTGACTGGACTATATTTACCGAGCGGTGTAGTGGTAAGTAGCCTTGCCTCATACGCCGAAGGTTCCAGGTTCGAGTCCTGGCCGGGGCATTCATTTGTGTGATGAACACAGATGTTTTTTCTCGGGTCATGGTTGATTGTATTTATGTATGTATGTTTATTCTGGGATCCCCCCCAGTTCGCTGTATGGTCGTCCATAACACAAGCTCTGCTTACTTTGGGGCCATACAGTTGGTTTGTTTGTCTGGGGATTTATTATTATCTATTACTTGGGTAAAAAAGTTTGTGATTATCTCGAGAATTCTTGTCCGGTTCCGAAAACTGAATGCAACAAAAAACTTAAATGAATCTACCACCGGCAAGAAACTTCACGGGTATATTTTTTTCAAAATTTACAGTGTCTGTTTATGTCTATACAAAATTATTCTTATCTGCATCTGTTAGCTCGGCAAGTCTCCCTCCCCCCAAGTATCGAAACGACGAACCTCTCAAACGGCACCCGTTCACGAGTTAACGCGGGATCCAGCCATCGGCCTTTCTACCATATTAGAGGGAAAATAATACTTATACTACTTAAATAGTACATATGAAAGCTGTCACTTATCCACACGCTATATACAATCTAATAAAACTATTTTTGTTCCATGTAAGATAGTATTATGATTTTTTTAGAAAGCGGATAAAAAATTGAGAAATACATCATCCAAAAGTACTTAGAAAATATATTTAGAAATAAGATGTGTATTTCGAGCGTGTCCAAAGAACAAAATACCTTCGAGCAATTAATTTGTTGAAGGAACCGCCTCGTCAAGTTATAGATAACCGTATTAGAAATAATCGTAATACTAATTACAATATTGCGTTAAAACCTCATATTGCATTCTCATTTAACACATAGGTGGCTGGATCCCGCGTTAACTCGTGAACGGGTGCCGTTTGAGGGTGTTCGTCGTTTGGATACTTGGGGGGAGGGAGACTTGCCGAGCTAACAGATGCAGAACAGAATAATTTTGTATAGACATAAAGAGACTCTGTAAATTTATTTTGAAAAAAAATATACCCGTGAATTTTCTTGCCAGTTCTTCTTCACGAAGGTTTTTTTCGAACTGGTGGTAGAATCATGTTTTATTTGACGTCAATAAGAACAAGTAATTGTCAATGTTGAGAAATGAATATTTGAATTTGAATTTGAGGTACCTATTATAAATATCTGTGAATTAAAAAAACTACTTTCAGTAAAAATAATTAATAGGCAGGTAGAGACCGAATATTGAATAGTTAAACGCTAACTAAATATCAACTATATTTCAATGAGCAGGCATTAGTTGACGAATGTGTGTTGTATATAGATATAACAGTGGAAAGTACAAAGCCTCATGTATTCATATTTAGATATTTAAGTAATATAAAGCGTTCAAAAACAAATAAACAATAATGAAATAAGTAATTTCGAGTATAAGAACACAAATATTTCCCTAGCTCCGGGTAAAAAAGTTAAATTACAGATTCCGCACTTGTGATATTATTTCATTGCTGGCTTCTTGAAATTTGACTAAAAAAGTATTTTGTTATAATGGACCGGTCCTTAAAGTGCCGTAATTTGGTTTTAAAAAAATTCCTGATATATGGAAAATGCGAACCTGAAATCAAATGACAAATAATGCCTTCTAAAAGAGATCTCTTGGTCACACGATAAGGTCGACGACGTTACAAGCCAATTTATTTCCTTAATAATAGGTACTTATAACTGTGTAATGGATTGAACTTGAAAGATTTTGACATTTTCAACTCACCTACAGAAAAAATCAGACCTTTGATATAATTAACTAATAGATTAGTTTAATAGTGACCCCTAAGTGCGACACTTACATTGTTATTAAATTGTCTATGTGTATATTTTGTATGCTTTTGTCATATCTTAGTGTTGCATTGATATAGTAATAATATGTAATTGTAACTAAAACAAGCTCATATACATAAATTCAATTTGTGAAAACTGTCAATTGGTGTGAAGATACACACTGTATGTTGTCCGATAAATAGTTGTATCGTTTTTCATCATCAATTATTTTATTTTGATAAAGAGTTGGTTAAAAAATTTGAAGTATTACAAGATATCACAAGATTCGATTTTGTTTTTTATTCTGCACTGTATAAGCTGCAATGGAGTTCATTGTTAGAAACAAGAAAGCACGCTTAATAACCCTCGCAAGAGCACTTAGAAGTTATAAGAACCCACTTATCTTTGTATAATGGTGCATTTTAAGCGCGCCGTAATTTTACTGCTTATAAAGGCTAAGACGCACAATGCGCGGAAAGGTGTTGAAGCGAATCCGCCTCGACAAGTTATTTTCAAGATTAATGCTGTCTATCTTCACATTGAAAATACTATGGAAAACCTGCCCCTTTATAGTGAAAACGTTGGTAAAATAGTGATGGATCCTTACGATCAAGAGTGATAGGAACCAATTTGACCGCTTGCAGTATGACAACTTGTAGTAGGCACCCCTGCCTCTAACACAAGAAGTCCTGTGATTGAATCCTGGCAAGAATAGTTAGCTTGATGAATACAGCAGTTTTCTATTTATTTGTTTTGGTTTATTATCTCCCCTTCTAGTTGAAATTTGTTTATTTACTACTACTTCTTACTAGCAGTAGTAGTAGGAGGCAGGTAGATTCCTATGTGTTTTGAAAACGATCTATTTCCTAAACCTTGGTTTTAGAGGCCAATAGTTTCTCCGTGGTATTAGATATCCTCTGGAGATACTTTGTATTAAACTCTAATTTTTCTTATGAATACATTTAGTAGATATAGGTAGAGGTGTTGTATAAAACACTGTTTCATAAAAAATATCGAATAAAGATGTATCTCTTTATTTTTGTGATTTTTGTACATGTACTAAATATACAAAGGTACTACTTATTTCAAAAGATATTTCATCCGACTACTGGGGCTGAAGAATTTGTTCGTTGTGAAGTTTAGGCCCGGTAAAATGTAAATAAACAGGCCATTTCGAAAAAAAAACCTAATAGTTTGGTTAAAATTGCAGTAATGGTGTGTACGAGTATTTGATTGAGAAACGTGTTACCTACTTATACTACATTATATTTATACCTACTTATATTACCTGCTTATTTAAATACATTATAATATGATAATAATAGATAAAAAATGATAACTGCAGAACTTTATGGTCTGTAACGCGTTGTATGCTCGTTATTGTCTGACTAGAAGTTACTTATCTGTAAAACAAATGTAATAAAACATACTTATGACTACTAGGGGTGCTCCCAATCGGCCGGCATCATGCGGCACTGCCGGGCAGTAAAGACGAATATGTGTAAATAAACGTTCCAGAATAATGCAGCTCGCTGCCGATCGGGTTTCGGCGAGACGTGCCGAATGAACCGAACTGTATTAAGCCCGAATTGACTGTGTGATTAGCTCGTTCCGATGTGTACTAGATTTTTCGGGCCAGCCTTGCCGTTCCGCAAGTGCTGCCGACCCAAACATGAGGGCAGCCGTTAGCCTTACTCACGATGACCTGTTGAATCAATCCGCCTATTTAAAAATAGCTCGCAAATCTTTCATAGAACTATTACTAGTATATAATAGTTATACAAGGTTAACGAACTCCATTTGTATCATGATTCTCAATTTCAAAATAAGAAAACTGTACCCCGATTCATAATCGTCAAACGAATGAATTCCAAGCAATAAATCACACTCTTCAAGCATCGATCGAAATTTATTCTAAATAAATCGAGAAGGCAATTTAATCGAATTTATTTCTTTAACTGCAGTTAGTGCTTTTGTTTGATAAGGGTTAAAGAGAAATTGGGATTACTATGTGCTTGAAATTTATAAGTCGTTTCAAACCTGTGTTACCTAAAACATGAAAACCAAGTAAAATTGTAAAATACGCTGTACAATAATCTAGCAAATGAAATGTATGACCAGCAACAGTCTGCTGAGACTACTTTTCAGTATTTAGTTCTTCATATTGTTTGATTCTTTTAAAGGATTTGGGATCCTTTTAAATGTTTACCTGCAGTAGTATGTATGAGACATTTGGACTCCTCAATTTATTTACTATTGTAAGAGAAATGCTTAAGTGTACATTTGATGAAGCTCAGCTGGAAAAATTAAAGCATCCTATAGGCTATTATCTTTTTACCCATATAATAAAAATGAGTCTGAAAACTCCACATTAATCATCCCGCCTTGTTTTATGATGCCTGTGAGCCTAGGTGTGTATCAGGTTCATACAGATCATATTTTGATCAGATTTTCTTTTATTTTTGTCAGTCCATTTATTATTATTGTAAAACGAATAATGTACGTACTACCGGGTAACAGACATTTTTATAAATCGAAATATTATATTTATTTTACCAAGCTAAAGGAGAAAAGACTACAATGAAAGCTGTCATTAGTTTTTAAAGTTTTAATGGCAAGCAGTAAGGTTTTTAAATATTTTTAAATACTTTCGCCCGGGCTTTACTGAACATGGTACCTATGTTTAATAAGGCCAGTGCGGTTAAGTTATTTGTCGCAAAAGTAAGACCTAAGATCTTAAAGTTATAAGTATAGATATGAAAATTTTAATATCCATGAATGTTGATAATAGCAAGCAGAATCATCAATATGTAAAAAAATTTACTCCACTATGTAACAAAACGGCCTTGTTATAGAACTTAAAGGTTTGTAGGGTATAATTTCCAGTACTATTGTTAAAACTACTGATTCATGCTAGAATTAAGTATTATTGTCAAGGTTCTTTGATTTATATTTTTCATGCATTGGTTCATAAAACACGTCCTTGGTTTGGAAGGCCACTACTATGGATAACGAGGCTCTGTGTAATCTGCCTCCCTTTCTTTTTCGGAGAAGACACTTGATGCTCTAAGAACAAATATGTGAATTGTGCCTATAGTTTCTTATTTGAAACAAAGAAAAATAACTGTTTCTTTAAATTTATCGGTCATTTAATAACGAAAACTATGGGGCCATAATCTGCCTTTGCTGGAAAGCCCCATCGAGTCTTTTTTTATAGATATGCTTGAGAAAATTAAAAATAGAAGTATAAACAAGTAAAAACTTACGTTTTATGCGAACAAAAGTTCATAATACAAGTGGCCGTGACCACTATATTATATTATTACTCTCCTCCATGCCGTGACCGAAGCCAGCAAACAACTGCGCGTCACTGACTAGATGGAGGCCGCACGCGGCGCGTTTTCGCGTTCCTTCGTTTTATTTGGTTTGTTACGTGTGAATTGAGAAGCTTGCGGGGATCAAGCGTACTTTAAGCGGTTTGTGCGCTTAGGCAATGCAAAGCTGTGGGCCTTGTCACCCGGTGACATTGTGACATTATTACATATTCTCATATAAAGTTAAATCCATTAATGTGTATCTTAGATCAGCTCGCACGCACGATGTGCAAATAAACAAAAACATAAGTATTCATTGCCTAAATATAAACATAAGTGACAAGAACATAAATTCTACTTACAACTTACTTTCAATTCTACTAAGTAAATTTTCGTGTAAAACAAATATTATAACCTTCAAATAGCAGTTTCAAATGAATAAATAACGATTCTATTTCAATATAATTTTCTAAGTTATCTCTAGTTCTTGTCTTCGGTCATTCCGTTATCTAAAAAAGCTGCATTATCCAAAAGCTTAATTGAAACAAAGCACTGTCGCGATATTTGGAGTCATGTCGGTAAAATACTAGTAAAGTAATCAAAATATGCAATATAACTACCACAATCTCTTTCACCACTTTAGTCCCTCGAAATAACACCCCTAACAAACCCCTTTCTACACTGAGTAAGAACTCCTTATTCGCAGTTGCATAGGTGCTCAAAGTATAGAACACTTGAAATTTCTCGACACCATAATGGCTTTCATAACCCGTGTTCGAGTTAGGGCGGTTCTAAGGGTAGTTCGTTAGGATACATAAGCCACGAATCGGGGTTACTTAGTGCTGGGAAGGCAAATACCTCATCTGCGTTTGCAAATTAAGTGCATCAGGGTCCGGATTATCCATATAAAGTTGTGGTTTCAAATAAAGTGGTATTTTTGACTTATAGAAGGAATCTAGGCAGTATGTAACGAGAGCTAAAAATTTATATGGTTATATAAAACTTCTGGAATGTTATCTCCAGATAACAATAAATAATAATAACTTATAAATATTCTGAAGCATACATTATGCAGAATTAGCTTTCTACAAATCACTTCAATACAACATGCCGTATATACAAATTATGTCTTTTGTCCCGTCGTTCTGTAAGTAATATTGGTATATTTTCATATAGGGAACTTTTTAGTATGTTAAATAGTATGTTTTGTATCGAAAAAAACAGAAAGTCTGTTTACTAGATTAAAGTAGAGGGTAAAAGCGATTAAGTACATTACCAAATCGAACGACAAAGTGAATGTAATCCATTATTCCATGCTTTTAATAGATTTCAAATAACATTATCAAGTCACCACTTAACAACAAACTCAGTTTACCGTAATTCAGCAAGCTTTTAAACAAACACATAGAATTGTAGCCCTTGTTTTAGTAGCACATAGTTCTACGTTATTGTTTCCCGTATGTCGTGTTCTAATCTTATTTACGTCGTCGGAGTGGCAATGCCGGGCTGAAGTGTGGAAGGCTCCCATTCAATTAACCTTCACTGTGGTGCCTTTTGACCCATTTCCTGCTTCTCAGTCCAACGCAGAAGACGCTTCTCTCACGTCCACCGCGTACTTGCAATCCGTAAAATTTCCACTGACCTTGCCAGATCCTCGTCAATATTTTCATGCAACATTGTTATTGAAGCGACTCTCTTCGCTTCCAAAAGTTATTTAATAATTAATCGCGAGTTTTCGGCAACGAAAAGCCTGAATCAACAAGGATATCTTTACTTTGAGAAATTTTGCGGTTAATAGCTGTGTCAATAAGCTGTTATTTTTTTAATTCTATTTTTTGGTTTACAATTTTACTTAATAAATGTATTTTCAAATTTGAGTCATTAGGTACGTACCTGATTGCTCGTGTAGGTAACTAGTACTATTGTAAAAAGAATTTCATTGATTGGTGTTTGTTGATTAGTTTCTATAAAGATTACTTAACACTATGCATTAAAATTAAAAAAATATATTTAATGTACAGACTCGGCTTCGTCACAGTTTTATTACATGTCTAGATTTGTGTGCAAAATAAAAAGTAGAAGTCTATTTCCATAAATTAGTTTTTTGTGTTGAGTTAGTTAGTAAATTGGTTTTCTAACTTCGGTAGCATCGGTAGCAAGTCGTGCGTTAAATACATGATACATACAATACTAACTAAATACATCTGTAATCCAATTTGTTTATTTCCAAAAAAAAACCTTTAGATATAAAAGTTTTCTTTTAGCGCCTACATGGGAATACTCTCTTTCAATTTACATTTTAATTTATTTAGTTCAGTGGTTTCGAAACTGCGCTCTTCGTAACTCGCACAGAAAATACTGTTTTGTATTTTAAGTAGTTAATTTTTCGATATGCGTACGAACTTAAATTGATTATGGTTGTTTCAGTTGTAATAAATAACCTTAGTTTTTCCTTGACAAGCGGTCGTAAAAATGAGGTAAAACATAAGCTTAGAATAAACATACAAAAAATTACTTGACCATCAAACATTTCAGAGACCTTTCTGATATACAATTTTATGAAACATACTTCGTAATAAGTTGGGACCCTAGGCAACTAAATAATAATGAAAAATACAAAAGGTCACCCAAATTCGTCATGCTTTTGTACACAATATTTTTTCCTGACAAAGACATCCATATTGGAATGTCGTTGTTATTTATTCACAGTCCGTATTTACAGAAACAACGTATTAAATTGACTTTAAAAACACGCGGGACTTCGCTTGCAGGGCTGTAATAAAAGATGGGATAAAATATGGATAAAATATACAATTTTACATGAATTAGTGACGGGAGGTGAGCACGTGGCATTGTGTCGTCCTATCTGTTCCATAGTAGATGCCGAGTGCTGCTCGCTCAGACAGCTAATTGATAAAAGCTTGTTTATTTGTTTTGAAATTAATGATTCGTGTTACTTAGTAATATATTTTGACTTAATTTCTTGTTCGCTAAATTGAATAGTCTTATTATTTTGATGAAATTTACTCTAACGAAAATTCTACAACTACGTAGCCGATTTTTGTATCCGTTCTCCAATATTTTGTACTAAATCTATAAAATAAAGCCTAAAGCTGTAAAGTTACCTAAGGCAAAATAAAATTAATCTTATTTATCCTTTATCTTTTACTGCTTGTAGTTGAATGTTATTTATACAATGTGATTATATTAGAAGGAGCCGGTACGAGTAGAATGATTGATTTGATTTTCGTTTTATTACACCTAAGGTCTTAAAATATCAATATCGATTACTTTACAAAGTTTCAAATTTCAAAATAAGCGCTATCATAGTTTTTCTAGAGTAATAAAGTCGGATTTTTTAAATACGTCCAATGAATTATGTAGGTAGGTATGTTACTACGTTGTTCGTGGGGAGAGGGAGGGGCACGCGCGCTCGCGCATCGCACGTAACTGCCATTTCCTTCAATTGTAACGGGGCGACCGCACGCGCGAGTGTCATATTTTTATCTCAAAGGTTTAAATAACAATGTCACGACCTAGGCGTATGTTAGACTTAGTACAACATCATGTCCCAGCTCAAAATATTCTTGCTGAATCAGAAATTACTGCTAGTAATTTTTCATCTCGTTCCAGCCAAAATAAGATAAGCAAGTAAAAATTTACTTTTATAAAATTCAGCTTATTTTTACTGATAAACTATAATAGAAAACGTAATTTATTGTAGTCCTTTACAAAAATACATTAAAAAAATGCTTCGTGAATGGTAAATTCAGGATGGGTTTTGAGGATAAGTTTTGTAGTATGTGCCAAATGCTATATTGTAAATTGATTATTATTTTATTTTATTCTATATTATTATGCGTTTTAAGTTCCTTCATTTTTATTGGACCGACTTTGTCACTCGCTCCCTTACACGTTTTTGTCGGATATGGTACTACCGACTTTGTTACTCGTTTCTTTTTCACACATTTCTATCGGATATGCTACTACTGGCATTGTTAAACGTTCTTATTTTGAAAGCATTTGTCAGTTGTGATAATATCAACTTTTTAAATTGTAAATTACTAAATTATGATGTTGGATGTGTTAGTACTGACTTTATTATTTAAAAAAAAATATACAATCTAGGACGGTTATGGCATAAACTGCAAAGTTAAGGGAAGTTTGGCTTAATTTTTTCTTGTCTCATGTGACATTTTTAATAATAGATAGGTACTATGTTTTCTATTACCTCACCAGTCGGGTCTACTGAGTTCACATAAGGACGGTCATAAATCTTCACGCAACCCTGGACTGACTTATCATGCTCTCCGAGGGACAGAAGTCTTTCAACTGCCGACTTCCTGACTTCAGGCTATTTCAAGACTTTCGTAAAATAAATCCCAACGTGAACTTTACTGGCCAGACACGTGAATCAAACCCGAGACCAGTCAATCAAAAACCCGGAATCGTTACCAGCCACCCCAAACATTGACGTTTCGACGTCCACTTTGATAATTCAGTCACCTATTCCACCACAAGATTTAAATTGTAAATCCGACTCTCCCAGTAATGACCACGAAGAAATTATATTCAAAACCACGACCAAAATTGTGGCAACCAGTTTTGTGTTAATTGTGAAGATCACATTCATTCGTTGCCATTAGATAATTATGAAAACTTAAGAACACCAACTGAGTTTGTCACCATCGTCGTCAAGTTACAGATTGAAAACTGTTAAAACTGATATAGGAAAAAAAGACAAGTTCATAAAGATCGATGGCTCACAAGTGAAAGAAAATTAAAGAAAAATTTAGGCAAAGAATTTGTCAACAAGAATGGCAAGGTAGGTATAGAGCAAAAAGAAATTAAAGATCCATGATGTAACAAATTCAGATTGAAGGTCCTTCCAGGCGCTGAGAAGCAAGAAGTTTGCAAGATATGTTCCTAAATACGATCTCACTGAGTGAGCGCATGGTAACTACAGCGTGGAAAAAATTCGATGGAAATACAGCGATAGAAGAAGATAAACGAGGACGTTACGAACATAAAAAACGTGTTCTTAATGACGAGATGATTAAGAGTGTATGCGACCCACCATGTACGAAAAAATTTAAATAAAATCTACTTAGAGGTAGTTGAGAGCATTTCCCGAATGTATAAATTCTATCTTGACTGGTATGATGCCACCAAATAATAGGTCTTTACCTATGAAACTGCCGTTTTGCCGTACTGGCCATTTCAAATGAAAATATTTTTTTTTTGACTGATAATTCTAATTTCAAATTAATTTTATTTGACAAACATGGAATTCTTTTTCCAAAATCGTCATTTGTTTAATAGTTAGTGTTTTGTTTTCAACGCATTCGAACATTTTTCGTCATCATGGATAAGTTAAAAATTCGAGTAATTATGGAGTATGAGTACCGTCGTGGCAGCAAAGCGGCACAAGCGGCACGCAACATCAACGACGTTTACGGAGCGAACACTACAAACGAACGCACCACCCGTTATTGGTTTACCCGCTTCCGTTCTGGAAATTTTGACCTGAAAAATGAACCCCGTGGTCGTCCGAAAACTTTGGTCGACAATGACGAATTAAAGGCAATTGTGGAAGCTGATGAAACTCAATCCACGGCTGAATTAGCAGCAGCTTTCGACGTTAACATCAAAACAATATTGGTCCATTTGCGTCAAATTGGCAAGGCAAAAAAGCTTGACAAATGGGTACCCCACGAACTCAATGACCGCCAGCGCGAAGTACGTGTGGAGACGTGCCTTGCACTGCTCAGCAGGCATACAAATGAAGGAATTCTGAACCGCGAATCCTGTTTGACAATCGTAAGCGCTCAGCAAGTTGGTTGGACCCTGGTTCAGCACCCAAACAATGCCCTAAACGAAAACTTACCCCTAGAAAAGTGATGGTCACTGTTTGGTGGTCTAACGCGGGTGTAATTCATCACAGCTTCTTGCCAAACGGGACAAGCATTACTGCAGATGTGTACTGTGAAGAACTGAACACAATGATGGAGAAGCTCGCACGTCTCCAACCAGCTTTCGTCAATCGTTCGGCTCCCCTGCTGCTGCACGACAACGCGCGACCTCATACTGCACAGCAGACCGTCTCCAAGCTACAAGAGTTGGGGTTGGAAGTTCTCCGTCATCCGCCGTACTCACCAGACCTTGCGCCTACAGACTTCTACTTTTTCCAGAATTTGGATAACTTCTTGGCGGGAAAAAAATTCAATATCCGAGAGGCAGTACAAAATGCCTTTGAAGAATTTGTTGCCTCCCGTCCAGCTGATTTCTTCAAGAAAGGCATCAATAAGCTACCAATGCGTTGGCAAAGATGCATTGATTGCATGGGTGATTATTTTGATTAATAGAAATAAAAAATATATAAAAAAATTACGCTTCATTTATTTCGTGAAAAACGGCAATTTCATATGTAAAGACCTAATATCTCTTACAAGCTGAAATAAAGAGACAATACAGAGAGATTGTCAATGAACATTTTAATCTTGCTCTACATAGATCAAAGAAGAATAAGATCTTTTTTTTTCGAAATGGACTTTTAAATCTCACCGGGCTTAAGAAGGATAAGAGTGATATTTGTCATGTATACGAAAACAAAAGTAGTCCTACTGAGGAAGATAAAATAGCCGTCACAAAACGAGAGTGACAGTGCTCACGCCACAATCGAAAGATCTGCCGTAAATCTATTTGGTTTTCAGAAGAGTGGTATTGCTTGGCTCGGTAAAGGAGTTAAAACAAGAGGTTTTTTTTGTAATTTCAAAACATTACCGGCTATTTGTTTAAAAAGATCGTTTGGACAACAGTAATGGAGGTAAAAAAAGTGTTGAACAATCAATACGATCGTATAGAATATAAATAAGATTTGGATGAGGATCATGTACCATAATTGTTGTTAGAGCTGGTAGGCGAAATCAGCATCGATTGATTAATATTTTTATAAAAAAGGTGACAGCTGTTGCTCATTTAGTTATTGCGTGAAGTATTAAGGAAGTGTTTGTTAATGTGTTCAATACCAACCTCACACTACCTTGATATTAATTAGTAGAAAATCATTAAATTTAAAGGTACCTTTTAGAATAACATTTTATTAGATATTACTAAAACAAAGTATACGTTTCTTCAAGTCTTTTTTAGAACTCATGGTGAAGTAGGAGAAGTAGAAAGTGTTGAATACCCCACATCCGACATAATATTGTAACTACGTACCAAGTATAATTATAGGATAAGACAGTTCCCACACAATAGCATAAACTAAGAGTAACATTATAGGATGTGCCACTTTCAACTTTTATAGTACGCAAAATATTGTAGGATCTGACACTTCCTACAAATTTGCTAATATCTGATTCAGTTAATAGTGTAACATCTGCTTTCCTCGCATTTCCTATTATTTTTTTAGTTTTGTAAATCATGACATCCAGAAACGTTTAAAACTATTATAGTACCGCGCAAAATTTGGTTTCAATATAAGGCGATTTGTCAGTTTTGTGCAAGTTTAAAACTGTATGGGGCTGTACTGAATAGTAACGTTTTTGTAGTTCCGACTTTGTTAATAGCTACGATCGATTTATAGATTTGGTCACTATTAGCTCATCTCAGTTTAAGATGTTCCCGGTGCCAAAATCAGTATTATATTTTATTTTATATCATACAAATATATCTCTAGGATGAAAGAATTTTATAAATAATATAATCCAAAAAGGGAAATAAATTTCGATAGCTGACTTCTCCAGATACGAAGTACCTGTATATTATTTGTTATTTCCACTTTCGAATACTGAGCCATCTACAGAATTATTCATTAAGGTTTCGTTCGTAATAGATATTTAGAGATTTTTTCGTCAGAAATAATATAAAGAATTCATCACTTTTCCTGCAACTTGAAAATCTCCTGGCTGCTAAACACACTATATGCTATTATGCATTTCGGATAATGGGTGAAATGAAATGAAATGAAATGAAATGAAATGAAATGAAATATGAAATGAAATGAAATGAAATATTTATTTCTCAACATTGACAATTACTTGTTCTTATTGACGTCAAATAAAACATGATTCTACCACCAGTTCGAAAAATCCTTCGTGAAGAAGAACTGGCAAGAAACTTCACGGGTATATTTTTTTCAAAATAAATTTACAGAGTCTCTTTATGTCTATACAAAATTATTCTTTTCTAAATCTGTTAGCTCGGCAAGTCTCCCTCCCCCCAAGTATCCAAACGACGAACACCCTCAAACGGCACCCGTTCACGAGTTAACGCGGGATCCAGCCATCGCCCTCCTCAACCATATTAGAGGGAAGTGAGCGACCCGTCACCCGACGCTACCATAAGAAGACGTACTTTAGTGACAATGACGCTTTAGATATTCATCGGGACGAAGAACTCATCGAACATACAGACACATTACACATGCTTTGTTACAAATACTAGTACAATCCTGTTAATGAGGGGATTATACCCAAGGGCTTTTATCATCCAAATAATCGTATAGTTTATAATATGCTCTAGCACACAACTTCGCCTTTATAGTTTCTTTGAAATTGTCAAAAGGAAGACCTTGGATATCCTCAGGACAAACGCTTAGCCATTTCATAATAAGAAAAATCTGATAGTTAATGGGCACCTCTTCGACAGGCATGTAGCACCCTCGTCTACATCATCACTTTCCACCAGGTGAGATGAAAGACAAATGCCTGCCAATTCCAAACAATAAAAAACATCTTAGCTTCACCTTGTTTGAGTGAAAAACAAATAATTAAGTAACTTCTCTTCAAATGTTATGCCTTATCCTGAGAAATGTGTTTTACATATTTCAATGCTTTGTCTAACTGCGTTCTGTCGAGTCGCTCATATCATGATCTGGCGTAAAAAATGTTTGATATCTACTGTTTTTGCATATTGGATGAATGCTTAGGAAAAATGCCGCCCGGCCTATGCAATTCGGGTTTTAGCGAGACGAGCTGAATGTGCTGATATGCAAAACGGCCAAATGGATGACCCGTTCGACTAGCCGAATATGCCTGATACGATATACGTAGGAAATGCTTCAGGACGGCCTTGTCGGTCAACAAATATTGCCAAACCGAATGGGCGGACCCGACAAGTGGGTAGTGCCCCCTGTAAATAAGTTCAGAAATTTAAAATATGTAAGAGTATAAATACAGTATCTTCTATGGTCAAAATAAAAAAATAAAGAATAATTTTGTCACACTTTTTTAATTTCACGCGAATTTTCAAACTCCTCATTGCAGAACGTAAAATAGGTGATAACCCTGTACTTCCGTCAGAGACGACTTCACAAGCATTTCATTAAACTGTGTAAGAATAACTCAACCATTAAGTTTGGTATACGCTAGTTTTGATTACAAACACAAAACCAACAGGCTTATTTTTCTTACTTTAAAGTGCCTACTTACCGTTTATTCTTCACGAGCATTTCGAAAAGTAATTAGCATATTGTAATTCTACTTAAGGATTACTTAACCCCTTTTATGCAAATCACATGTTTATTAAAGGTCCGGAATTTGTAGAGAAGTAGAGGGCTGAGATGATAACGAGGCAGTTAAAAGGACCAGTGTTGGGTTTTGTTGTGTATGCATGATGTAGAAAATAATTTAGCTGAATATATCTTCATTATGCTTTTTTGAAATCTTTAAGTGTGGCGAACTGGTTTTTGAACCAGTAATTTTAATAGATTTTCTTTAAGTCCCAGATATTTAATAAAAGCAATTATCTGTAAGTCGTTATGAGCAATAAAGATTATAGATTTATTATAAGCTTGGTTAAGCTTTGTAATAATTGCGGCTAATTTTATATTCACCAATTATTTTAGTTCCAAGAAGATAGGTGAATGAAACAAAAACAAGACAAGACATTGTGTACAAATACAGAAACATTTCAAGATGCCAGTCTATTATTCAGGAACAATGACATTATCTTATACCATAATCCATGATTACATTTAATTATAATAACCGGCCTATTTGCTTATTACGAGCAGTTGATATATTTGATCTCGTCAAAATTGTAACTGTATAAGTGTAGGGCTTATTAATGGATAAATAATTTTTGAGGTGGTAGGTTAACTCGAACTGTATTGGGGGCAAGCACACTAAGATTGAACTAAGCACGCACTATGCGAAACAGTTAATGATTTTTTAACTATGCAGTTTTTTACATGATACTTGCTTTTATTTATTTAGTGTAGGATATCGTCCAATACTAATTTGTTTCTATTTCGGCAGGTTAACAGTCGAGTTTATTTTCGACAGATTTTGTCATGTAACACCCTAACCGTAAATGCCTAGTTTCTGAAAGATATCATAATCAGAAGATTAATCTTTTGTTTACTAATAAAAAATTATGTATGTATCGTACAAAATACATGCTTTTTACGAAAGTTGTAGGAAAGAAGTAAAAGGCTTAATTGCGCAATATTTGTTTTTAAACTAGGTTAAATGAGTTTACAGATCTTGATCATAATGAGACTCACGGTTCCTAATACACGCGCAAAATCTCATAGTCTCAGATGGATAAACCTTATCTCTCAGCTAAATAGTCAGATAAAAGTTCTAAAAAGGCTTTGTTCTATACTGCATAGTATTCAATTGTTGAAAAAATGTGACATCAATCTTGTAAAAGTTGGAGTCATTATTATTTACTGAATTTCCATCATAATGCAGTATGAAACACAGTCGCTTGTTATTTGACTTGTGAAAACACGCTTTATAGATTCCAGTCTTAATATCTCAGAAGCCTTTACTGGCCGTGGCAAGGGTGTTATGTGAAAAAATCTATTGAAACATTTGTTCAACTTTAACCTACCGAGAGGAATGTATTGAATTTCCGGCAACCCTCTATATTATACCCTGGTCCCTAATAGCGAGTCGAAGTTTTTAACAAGTTTTGCCACAGCATCACTTCGCTTACGATTCCCTGGGATCACATAAGAGGAAGTGGTGAGAAAAGGCTTTATTATACGGGTTCAAAACTGGACTCGCCTTTTCGGAGTGAAAGACTAACACACATTAGTATACAAAAATTTTGCATTTATAATACTGGTGTGATGTTTTACGAAAGTTGAACTATTGATCAGCAACGCGCAATGCATTAAGTCTGACTTTAAAATTGTGTTTTTCATAGTTAAGATTAAAAGGGTCCCTAGACTGTTATGAGATAAGCTAAATTATAAACGAAAGTTACAAAGCTACCTAAACTGATATTTATTTAATAACGAATTAGACTCAATATGAATAGTTGTATATTTGTACGAAAAAATAGCAAAAATAACAGCAAGAAAAATATTATTTTTTCCCTATTACACCACACAAGCGTAAAAACTACTTTCATTTTGTCTCAATTGTCTACAGAGTGTTTGAAAGAACAAGTCACAAAAAGTTAAGTTTCCTCATACAAAGTAACAAGCAGTTGTGATTTGTTTTACATTTGAATCATTCTTTTATGATCACATAACAGTGTAAATATCTAAGGTCCAAGCAACAATGTAAATTAGACCCTTTGGTTTTCAGTATAAGTTATTGATTTTAAATCGTTGGAATAAAGTATATAAATAGTACATTTACAATTATACTTGCTTTACAATTATAATTTTTACGTTCAATGGCGGGAAGCGCTCATTTTATATTTGTACATACAATAAAAAGAAAAAAGTTTCAAACCGCAGACCATTTTCTACCACTGTTATAAATATTTTACTTTGCCTTAATTACCATTTTTTTGATTATATTTTACCATATTAATTTTATTACTAGGTGCGGTCAAGTGTAAATAAGCTAAATACATAAAAATACTTTACTCAATTTCTGAAACGACACGTTTGTTGTTTGCTAATTGACGGCTCTCAAGAACTTGATTAGGATTTATGTGTAGCTGATATTATTGAGAAGATCTAATTAGTAATTAAATTAAGTTAGATAAATTGGCGAGAGTTAGAAATGTTTTATGCCCATTGGTTAAACTTTTATGGTAATAACAGTCAATAACAGTGACTTTTGTGTTGCACCATGATATTATTAGTTATAGTTAAAGTTATACTTTGACAGTTAACTTGACCAAAACTATAGAAATAACCGTTCCATATCCAGCGGTTATGGTTAGCGTTAATTATGACGTCATTTTAACCATTGCTCAAATGGTGCTACTCATATTTGACTTAACTGGAGATTTGATGGTAATAGTATAGTTAGATGGAGCAATCCACCTTTAAGGCCTTATATTTTAGATCCTTTTGACACTTTCTATTTGAAATTTACCAAACAAAAATACGAAAAATATCTACAATTTTTATTATGGATCGATAAGTTTAATTAAGAAGAGAAATAAAACAATTGGGTAAATATTATTACTGACCGAGTAAAATAAAGTACCGCACATCAAAAAGACATAGCAGCGTTTTATTAGCAAAATACCTTTCGCCTCCTTTCCACTAATTGCCACAATAATACCAATGATTCCATTCTTCAGTCTTTTCCAGTACTGTACCACAGCCTTTACACTCCAAGTAATACTAGCAATTAAGAACAACTTTGATACTCACAGGTAGACTCATTTTCTCAATTCGTTTATGATAATAATATCTAATGTGTCGTCTATTAACTCCCCAACCACACAATTACTATCTTCTTTATGTAGTTACCCTCCCTATATTTACCGATTGCTCCCAAAGTTGGTGTTAACTTTAGTGGAAGGGCGCGAGTCACGAAGCCAGCTAATTGGCAATCGGCAGTCGATCTCCGGTCGCCCGGTTCGTACCGGACCGGCCAAACACCCGGCGCCGCTTATTAATTGCTTTGACTTCCGAATAAATTATGAACCGTTTTGATTTAAACTCAAAACAGATTCTATAGATATAGTGTTTTTAACCTTCACTACAACACAATATAATACAAAATAAAACAACTAGCCGTGGGATGATTCACGTGAAAAAATTTACAAACTGATAACAAATATTTTAATTCAGATTGATGGCAATAAATGTGTTATTTTACATAAACTTCCTATTTTATTTTATTTTAAATATACTCGTGTCGGGAAATACCTTTGATAAAGTAACTTATGGAAAGGTAAGTGACTAGCTGCTGACGCACGAACCTCATAAGTTTTGTCCCCGAATTTTAGATTTCAGTAAGGATTTCGAAAAGGATTTCGTCTTACTATGGTTCTTTAAAATTAAGTTATTTTATCTGCTTTTGCTTTTACTCTTTACAAAATTTGGTACAAGTAATTCCTACAAAAGTAGGTTTCAATATTAACTCACTTAAAAGTATTAGACCAATATTTTTACGCTCAATGTATTCATACATGTATATCCTGCATTTAAATTAAAAGCTTTGCATAAACACCTCTCCCCTACACAGCGCAAACGTTTCAAAGAGAATTCCCTCACAACCAGACATGCACTTGCCATTAAATTTATGGTAAATTTTATTAAACCAGCGTATGTTGCCTCGTGCAAAAATGCAGTTCTATGCCAAAGGGTTTGCAGCGCCGTGGTAGCGAGGTCGCTTTCAAGGTTAAAACTAATGCTTTCAAAATGAATTAACTTGAATGTTATGTAATGTAATGTTTATAAAATAAATTTATTCTAGTCTGCAAGTATCAACATTCTTTCAAGGAATGTAATTTCGCTTTAGAATAAATTGTCTACGCCGTAGACGCTTACGTCTACGCATTGTGTAGAAAGGTCGTCGTAGTTAACAATGATTTAAATTAAGGAACGGTAGTTTTGATTATAAATCTTATGTAGGCACTCCATTGATTGGAAACTTATAAAATATACAGTACTTTAAGCTTTTTATATATTTATCAACGTATTATTTGATTAAAGAATAGAAGTTCAGTAAAAGCATTGTATTTACCTTGAAGTGATTGTGCAATAACCTGATACTTTTTTTCAAATGTAGAATAGTATGAATGTATAATTGTAATATTGTTGGTTGCTGAGGCTGCTGGTGCTATCAACGAGGATCTGTTGTCCATACTTGGGTGGAGCTATAAGCATGGTCTAAAACTTAATTCCCACAAAACGCAAGTTGTAGTCGTTGGTAGTACTAAATTTCTCTCTAAAATTGATCTTTGTAACGAAACCTAACATTTTTGATAGATTACATATTCCATATTATATTAAGGCTTCGTAATTTCCCATACCAACCAGAATTGCTCTACCGCAAACACTTATACTTCCTATACTGGATTACGCTGAAATTAGCTTTCTTGATCTCATGGAAGAGCAATTAAACAAGCTTGAGCGATTCATATTTGGCTTGTATACATAAGTGGCTCCCAATTCGACGCCGAAGGAATGCTCACATACTTAATTTGTTATACGGAATACTGTTCAACCTTATCCTGCCCCACTATTTAAAAGAACGATTTAATTTTCAGCATCAACACGATGAACGTATCTTGCGATCAGCTAATAACTTTTATGCTGATAACTCCTAGGCACAGATCTCGTACTTATCAGCAGTCGTTCACGGTGAAACCCACTTCTCTATGGAATTCATTCCCTGCCTCTTTACATTTGGTAAAAACACTTGAGGCATTTAAAACAAATGTAAAGAATTACTATATTTCTCTGTGATATATGTTGGTATACTTTAAGAATATTTATTACAAAAGTTAAATTATGGTATTTATGTACGTATGTATGTATATAAATATGTACTCGTCTACTATGTTACTTCAATATCTTGCTGAAATGCACTGCCCAATAGTAGTTCTAGATAATTTATAATTTATTAATTTCAGGGCTGCCCGGAACAGATCACTCTTTTAGTGATAAGGCGGCCGACGTTATCATTCTCTTTTTTTGTAGTTTTAATTTAAGTGTATTTGAATTGTGTAACTGGTTTGGCAATAAAGTGTATTATAACTATGATTAAATCTTACAAATAAAATAATAAATAACTCTTCTTTTTTAAATATCTGTCTGAGGTCAAAAAAATAAGTAATGATATTGACAATTTTTTTTTTAAATATCTTTAGCCAAAAAATAAGGCTAACGCGTTATAACCTTTTTCTCTTTCTTAATTGCTCCCTTTGGCCCACAGGAGGAAGGCTGGAAGCTGAACCGCAACAACTACTACCAGGAGGGCTGGCTGGCAACGGGCAACGTGCGCGGCGTGGTGGGCGTCACTTTCACCTCCTCCCACGCCAGGAGGCCCCACGAGCTGCCTCCGAGGACCAACTACAACTTGCGTGGGCATCGCTCTGATGTAAGAGTCTTTTTAATGAATGAACTTGGAAGAGCTGGCTCATCTTGATGGTTTTACGCAGCTGCGGTATTACGTAAGAATAGCAATCAACAATCTATCCCAGATATAGGTCGCTGATCGTCAAAAAATCTCTATACCTACATACAATTTGCTTGTTGTCAACACTATAAATACATACGGTTTTTTGACAATTACCATTAAAGAGCAATCGCTGCGCGATTTTCGCTTTCGCTAGCCTTCGGGACTTGATAGTATTTTGGGATCATACAGCGGTTTATATCGCACGCTCTGGCTCATAATCTTTTAACCAGCAATCCAAAACATAACTTATCTAGAAATGTTAGTACAATGTGTGAAGAATGATCTGCCCTTCAAAAGCTTAGTTAGTTTTCTTAACCCATCTGCGAGGATCGCTCAAAGAATCGGTCCGCACTGAAATACTAGTTGAGTATTGCAGTGCAGTTTGCAAGGCAACTTTTAAAGCCATTACTTACATTTAAATTTAAATAAATTGCAGTAGTTCACTAAGCTATCAAACCCTGTGGCTAGAAGGCCTAGGTTCTTTTGTTTCCGCAAATTTCTATTTAAAACCTACACACATGAGTCTTAACAGCAACAAGTACCTATAACAATCAAGATTAATGCTAGATTTATTTTTAAAAAACTCATGAATCAAAACATATTATATAAAATTAACCTTTGGTAAATTTTTTAGAAGCAGATTTCTTTGTGCGCTAGATACCAAGGGAAAAAGTGCTGATAGTTTTCTCTTTCTTACCGACATTTGAATTTCAATGAAAGGAAAAAACGGTACTAGGGTGGATTGAAAAGTTCGCGGCCTAACATAGAGATAGCGTTGTCATATTATTATAAAACTTCTCTCATATGAAACCTAAACTCCTTGTCAGTCTCTGTGCAATTTTTCTCTGAGATACATGCGTAATTATTTATTTTATTGAACATCAAGTGAGAGTAAGTTTCATTAATTTTAAAAATGGATAGTTTAGAGCACCGTGCCGTGATCAAATACCTCCACAAGAAACACTTAACTCCAAAGCAGATTCATGAAGATATGGTCGCTACTTTAAGAACATCTGCTCCGTCGTATACAATGATAAAAAAGTGAACAGCTGAATTTAAACGTGGACGAGAGAGCATCAAAGATGACCCCCGATCTGGACGGCCTTCTACAGCTATGACTTCGGAAAACATCGAAAAAATATGTGATCTTATCATGGGAGACAGAAGATTGAAGGTATCTAAGATAGCTGAAGCTCTAGGGATTTCATATGAACGTACACAAAACAGGATCGTTAACGAATTAGGGTTCCACAAGGTGTCTGCAAGATGGGTTCCGCGGCTCCTTTCGGTTGAACAGAAACGAACTCGGCTCACGAGTAGAGCTTTTTCAAGCTGATCCAAATGAATTTTTGGCAAGGTTTGTTACTATGGACGAAACATGGGTTCATCACTATACTCTAAAAAACAATCCAAACAATGGAAAAGACCCAGATCTCCGACCCCCAAGAAAGCCAAGGTGTGTTTTTCAGTAAACAAGTTAATGGCATCGGTTTTATGGGATTCCAAGGGTGTCATCTTGGTTTATTACTTAGAAAGAGGTCAAACTATAAATTCTATTACGTCGCTTACGCTAAGAAATAAAGTCTAAAAGACCAGGATTGTTGACCAAGAAAGTTTTGTTTCATCAGGACAATGCTCGTGTTCATACATCTGCAGAATCGATGGCTCAATTAGTGAATTGTGGTTTAGGATTGCTTCCTCGTCCCCCTTATTCACCTGACTTTGCACCTTCTGACTTTCACCTATTTCCAAAACAAAAAAAAACTTAGGCGGAATGAAATTTTCTACCAATGAGGAGGTCAAAGTGGCCGTAGATGCCTTTTTTGAAGACCTTACCGAAACCTTCTATTTAAATGGGATCAAGGCTTTGGAGGACCGCTGGACTAAGTGCTGAGACCTAGGAGTAGAGTAAATATAATATAGGATAGAAATAAATATAAAAAATTGCATCATTCCTGTGTTTTCTTATTTAGGCCGCGCACTCTTCAATCCACCCTCGTATTCACTTTCTTTCGGTTCAGACGGTTCAGAACTTTCTGATTGAATGATTTTTGTAGCAATTTATAGCTGGTCTGCTTGTGATTTTGAATTATTGCAACTTATTTAAAATTACTAGCCATAAATTGAGAAGATAATATTTAAAAAAACTCTCTGGAGCTTTTCAGTTCTTTCTATTTTAATCGGCATAAAAGCCGTTGTCAATGTAATAATAATGTGTGTTTTCCGGATAAAGTAAAGGAACAGCCAGTGTTCAAGTAATAATATACCTTATACATTGTACAATAAAGTCAACAAAAACTCGTTCAGTTTATCTAGACATGAGCGGACTATTGACCGTGTGACAAAATATAAGATGTATTAATCCTTTAGAATTTTATAATAAACCTGTATATACCAACTTATATTTAACTTCTAGTCTTCTATAGACTATATCAACTTAGCTACCTATTCCTAATATGCTATAAATACATAATTTTAAATAACCTAAAATTTTATTTATATAATGTCACATTATGTTAAATATTATGTATGATATCAAGATTAGCGCAGTAACATATAATGGTACTGTACATAACAGTATATTATTTAGATACATATTTTAGTAATAGATATTCATTTTAAAATCAACATGTAATGTTATGACAACTCCTCCGCAGGTAAATGTTATTATAAATGTAAATATTATTTATTTTAAATTACTATTTTATATCATAAATTGTTGCGAGATTCGCCTGCGAGGTCTTTATCTAGAGTAATTTATGTAATAAATTAAAGCTACCAACAGCACAAGCGCATATAGAAAAGCATTTGATTTACGGTACATATTCATTCTGCGGTTGACAAGATTGTGGATTATTTATTTGTTTATGTATATATGTATATACTGGACGTCTGTTACGAAGCTTATTCTACAAGATGGCTACGCGAACCAGAAAATAGCCACCCGCGTAACGCTGTTTGAGAGTTCTAATAATTAAAAGATACCATTCGTATTTATAAATTATCTTTTAAACCATAAACATGAATTGCAATTTTTATTTAATTTACTTATTAACAATTGATAAAAGTTTTCCATCTCACCCGATGTTGACGAAGATAAAGAGGTTTTACAGGACTGTCCAGGAGCCTTCATTCATTCATTGCACTTTTGATAACCCCTGGATTGTGAAAATTTATTGTACGTTTTCAGAAACCTAAACGTTATCTTCGGATTAACAAAAGGCTGTAAACTAATTTCACGATTCACAAAACAAGGGACACATCTATATATCATAAAGTCTTCAAATCGTTGTTTTACTATCGGTCATATTAAGAATGCCCTTCGTTTACTAGTAATGGGATCTCATAAAGGACATGGGGCACTTTCCCTAGAGGACTGTGGTTAACTGTCGAGGGTCTGTTGTAAGGCACTTCGTTATTTTGTCCGTCTGTTTAGTCTCTGGGGTGCCTGCTACTCAGATAGTAAACCTTGCTTGTAAATAATTAAGTTACTTTCGGAGTAGCGGTGGGTATTATTAAAAGTTTAAAGTGTAATTAAAAAATCTATTTTAGTTTTCTATTAATTTAATGCAAAGCTGCAAAGGTGGAAAATTTAATTTTGTAATAAAATTATTATTTCATAATAATACTTATAAATATATTTTTTTCTATTGATTCATAAGCTCTCGACTTTAGTTACTTGAAGAAATTAATGTTTCGTTGCTTATCCGAGCGCTATCCAAAGAAGGTATATTATGCTTATTAATGTATTTTTAAATTTTAGCATTTAAATAAATTTAATTTTAATGGAAATATTAAAAATTAGTATGGTACATAAAAAGACAGTAATTTTATATCGTTTTACAAGTTTTTCCAATATTCGGTTTCGCGTTTCATAAATCATTATATTTCATATGAGAGTAAAAACAGCAATAAAATTGGGTCGCCATCAAAACGTTGTTGTCATTTTTTGTGAAATAGAAATGGCAATTTCATGAAAGGAATTGTTTTCGCCAATCTGTTGCAACGGGCTTGTAAAAACAATATGTGTTGTCATTTATCACGAGCGGTCCCTTGTGGAGCTTCGAACTTGTGGGTTTTTGTAAGACCTTCTCGATAAGATCAATAGTTAGTTTAAAAATATAGATGTCGAAGGTTTTTAAGATTTGTTATTAAATTAAAATCTACTCACTATCGAAATAAAAAGAAAACATTGACGTAAAAACAAATAGACGGTTGGTCTAATACAAAATTGACGTAAAAATGTCTCGAGTTAACCCACACATTTACAAGATTATGAACAAATTTAATCACTTGAAATTTAAACCGTGTATCGTTGTATTACAGCTGATTATCGCTTGCCACATTACTTATTTAGCTGCAACTAGGAAGTTGACAATAAAATCAACTTATGCAGCTTCGACCACTTGGAACGTTTCAATTTTGAAAGTTTTCACGACGAAATATGTCATTTTGGACGCTTTGTCGTGCAGCCGATCAAATCAAATCTGGGATTATATTCACACCATTTTTGCATTTTCGTTTAATTTTTGGCCGGACGCTTTTGAACGCAGACCCAAAGTCATTTTATTTATTAGTCAATTAAAGAAACGAAATAATCTTGCGTTACAGCTTTATGTTTAAGCCTTCGAAAATACACATACTCATAATAGAATTAAGTTGCCCTCGCTTAATTAGTAACTTCATAATATCTGTATCATTTTCTTTTTTAATGATGAGTTCAGTAAATAGGTAATTTATTATTACGCCGTAAACGGTAATAAGACTGAAAACACTTTTTGTATCTTCTATCACGAAACGTAATTGAATTCTCTTTATTTATTTTTACCTGGAACACAGCTAAGTGCTTTGCCATGTACATAAATAAAAAAAAGACAACCCATTTTGTATCGCAATAAGTTCTAAATAAAATCAGGTGGTTTCACAAGCTCACAATCACAAGCTAAGTTTCGATTTTATATAACCTTTATCATTATAACAAATTCTTATTTAGACAACCTATATAAGTCCCAAAATTGCAAAAAAAACAACAAGCAGGATGAAACATTTCTATATAGGAAGGAAATATAAAGAACCCCCTATCTACAGGGTGTCCCGAATAGAAGCAATAAATCCCTGCGTGCTGCCTCGACATCGTAGGGTTTTGGTGTGATAACATCGCGCCGAGCTTCTAACTAATAGAGAACACTTAAAAAGGGTTTGTGAAATTACTTTCCTTATGTAGATACGTACGTAAAAATGGGATGAGGAGATATTGCACAAATATCAAGTGAAGCAATTTAAATTGTGTGTATGGTAAAAGAAGGATTAAAACCAGAGACAACCTTCATTTATTCGTTTGGTATATTTAACTTTTAAAAATAAACTCCAACGTTATTAATCATAAAGATACTTTTAGAAGATTTTTCATGCAACTCAACTCAAAGCAGTCAAAGACTTGTATTACATAATGCCGTGTCAAAAAACATAAATAATAGTAAATAGTAAGTAGGAAGGTACTGCAAAGGATTCATACTCTCTATTAAACAAGAAAACGTTCATGAGTTGAGTGACGGTGTAATTCAATTTGCTGACATATTAGTTCTATTGAACTATTGAGCATGAGGGTGCGTTTAAAAAGGTTATAAAATGGTAAACAAATAAGTATGTTGAAAAATCCAAAAAGCGCTGTTTATAGGGGCTTCAGTAATACGAAATGCTATTACGGTGATATTTTATGTAATATGCTTAAATATTAAATAACTATTATTTAGATACCAGTAATGTAGACTTTACTTGTACTTACAACGCTTAGTTTAAGTGTAGATACAGAAACCAAAGTATTGTATAAAAATTAGTTCAGTTTCATCTTATGAAAACATTTTTTTTTATTTTAGCATACAATATTGACACCGGAATAAATATCGTTATGATACAATTAAACAAAACAAAAATATTCACCTAAATAAAAAAATACGAGGCCTTCGTAATTCTTCAGATGCCTTTACCTTCCTTTATTAACGGTATAATTTTCCATTTAATTACGCCATTTCATAAAAAAGGCTTTGCGAAGCATAAAACAAAAGTTAATTTGGCAAGTAAAACTCATTACGTGGCACATTATTCCATCTGAACATTCGGAGTGTTCGTTTTAATTACGGGCGTAAAAAAACGCGGAGGCTCCTCTCTCTTCGCGGGTACATGGGTACAGTCGACACTTATATCTAAACAAAAATATTAATGTCACTTTATTAAACACTATTATGATGTGCATAGAAAAACCACTACAGAGCCAACTCGTGCAAAAATAATCTTCTGAAAGATGAAAAAAATTTTTTTTAGAAAACGATATTTCATTGTAAATACACCACATAAACCAAAAAGGAGTGGGGCTCGTCTTCGTGGGCGGCGCTCACGAAACTCAAAATGTAGGTATAGGTAAAATGGCAAGAAACTTTTTAGTTATAAGTTATTATACCGTAACACGGGGGTAAATTGAATTATAAATATAAGAAAGAAATAACTATCGATTAAAATATATTAAATATCTGCCGTCTGTCATTTCTATTCCCAAGTGAAATAAACGCCGATCCCATGTTGAGCCAATTGCCCGCGTCTAGTATATTAGATCCTCAGAAATAGAAAGAAAAATACTTACACTAATTTTGAAATAATAATAATACCACAATAATAAAACCAAATAAAAATTATTTTTCTTTATCAATTCAGTACATTAGTTCCTTCATTAAAACTGAACGGTAAGCATTAATGTGGATACATTTTTGACTGTAAACTGATTACTGCTAGCGACTGTACTTCTTTAGTATGCACATAATTCAGGACTCGCTCCCTCTCCGCTCTCCCACTAGAAGTTATTTGACGAGTAAAGAGTTCTGTTGACGTTCGCACACGAGTACGTGAGTAGATGCTACCGTTGAGTGGTTAGCTTTACAACTAAACTAGCTTTGAACGTGACTTCGCCTATAGTTGAGCCATTACAAAAGTGCGAACTGAGTCATAAAACATTACGATAACTCCCTTCTTTGCTGTTACACACAACATTAGAAGTGCGAGCGAGAGTTCCGATATGCCTATAAGTGTGAGCGAGAAATCTGATAAAATGATTTATGACTCAGTTCGCAGTTCGTTTGTAATGGCTCAACTTTAGCGTGAATTGGTTAGTTTTAGTTTATTCTGTTCAGATATTAAAAAGAAATACTTGGAATTTTGTCATTATAGCAAAACTGTAAAATCAAGATATATAATTTGCCATTTATTTAGAGGCATTTAAAAGAGGAATCGGTTTATTTGTTTTAAACACATCGTTTATGTAAATATAAAAAATTACGAAATACATAAAACAAATGTTTTTTTAAGAAAATAATAAATAGTTGTTGCATACAAAGAAAAATCGATTAACAATTTATTCCAGGCAATTCATAAAAGCTCAATAAAGATACCTGAAGCAAGATATATTTTTCACCCCGTTTTATTGACCTAGTTATTATATTTAGCTTCCATCAAATACTTTCATAAGGCAAGTGTTTGCAAAGACTCCGCTCACGCCCTTTTAGTGCTTTCTTAACAAACATCCATCATTCATACCACTGTTGTTAGTGGTGATGACACCTTTACGCCCTATGCAATAAGGGCGAGGTTTGCCTAAAGTTTACACAGCTTACAGATGTCGCTTGGAGTTTCCTAGACATATTAAATGAGGGGCTACAGAGTGTTGTAAGTATTTGTGTGTAGGTACGCAGCTATGTCGTCTTTATATTGTTTTTTAGAAGATTTAAAAGTATTTTCCTTTAGTGAATGAATTATTACAATTATGAAATTACCAAGTGTTCTAACGTTGTTTTGTGCGATAACGTTGTTATTATTTAAATCAACTGCAGGTTCTTCGGAATTCGAGAATCAAAAACTTTATTAACATGACTCTGGTTTCTGTGCGATCTTGCGAACATGGTACAATTCATTCGGGTAAGTATGAATCCTTCTTGCCAGTTCTTCTTCACGAAGGTTTTTTCGAACTGGTGGTAGAGTCATGTTTTATTTGACGTCAATAAGAACTAGTAATTGTCAATGTTGAGAAAAAATAAATTTTTCATTTCATATAATATCATAATATAAAAAATTGTTCTCAAATAGAAAAATAAATAAAAAATTAACAAGAACCTCCTTTAAAGTTAGTGTAGGATTAAAACTACCAGATGTATATCTATTCAATAGTTACAAATGTTTACGTATTTTTTCCTACCATTAAGTAATAGCATTCCGATAGGGGACTGTCACAATATACAATGCTTAAAAGGGCCATTCACTCAGTCATCTCACATATTGTAGTTGACAAGTAACACAGGAAAGCTTTACAATTTCAGGTTCGCCTAAGTATTATAGTACTATGTACTATGCCTATGTACTATGTATAATATTTACATATAAATCCACTTTCTTAAAATCTTTTTTTATACAATTTTTTCATCGTACGATTAAATAAAGTTTATTCCTTGTTTCTTCTCTTTATATTTTTATGTTTCTAAATAGCATGTTTTGATATTTTCGCATGAGCAAATGACAACCGTTGACCAATGACTCTGTTTGTCATGTAATAGAAACTTAGTAAGCGTTTTAAAGTTAAGTTTATAATATATGTGGGCGTGATTCGGGTTACCTAAAGGGTGCTAGATCACCGATCGACTGACTTTCTTAGGACACCCTGTGTATCTTATAATTTATAGATGTAAAAATAATAGTGCAAACAATCGTATTTTGTTTCATTCATTCCTTCATTCGTTTGTTTCTACACTTATTAGATTTGCACTTGAATTTTAGAGCGATCACTTAATTAGTGTGATTCGGTTTTCGGTTGATCACATTTTGCAAATATGGTGTAGAATACTTCAAGTCAATGGAAAGAAATCAGTTTAAAATGTTTTTATTTAATATAAAACTATAAAATTAAAATAGTTGCAATGGCTGATTTTCCTTTATTAATAATATAATTATTGTTGTTGGCTAGGAGTTTTTATAGTCTCGTATTACTTTACATGAATAATGAGAACGTACAGTTCGTTTCTGCAACGCTTATCGTCACATCTAAATCCCTTCCTTTTCGTAAAACAAAACATCGTTGACAAATCAACTGAACCCTTAATCTGGTTGCCACCAGGTGATCCTAGTAAAATGGAACGAGCCATACCAGAAGCTGGCGTCGTGCGACAGTTCTGGCGTGATCTTCGTGTGGATCAAGTACGAGGGTCGATGGAGCATAGAGCTCATCAACGACAGGAGCACGCCGGTCACTCACTTCTCGTGGAGTCATGATGGAAGGATGGCTCTCATTTGTTACCAGGTCGGTTGTAAATTCAATATGATGTATTTATTTATTGTTACATAAAGCACTTCTAAGCAAGTCAGGGTAAAACAATTTTAGAACATTGTGATGAGTTTAATTTATAGAATAATATAAAAACACCTTTAGTTATATCGATATCTTTACTACGTTTCAACGTGTATTTAAAACACGCGCAATCCACAGAAATTGATTATTAAGTATAGGTAACACCTTACTTCATTTATTCATCATATTTATCCTAGAACCATATTATTTTCTAAAATACATATAATGAGTATATTTTATTTTATAATCTTAACGCATGGCAATAACAGTTTAAAACTGATATTTAAGTAGTTTTGTTTTGTCAGTTTTGTTCGACATCATTATTGTAGATAGTCATATCCTAATATTAGCTTAGATATTTTGATAAATTTTCTATAGATTTCTTAAAAAGCTGTTAGATTGTACATACATATTAAGTAAGATCTTTCAACCATTAAATATTCATCGTATTCGAACTGAAGTAGACTTCATAAATACGGATATTTTCTTAAACGTGCTACGAAGCGACAATTCTTAGAACACTACAGTTTCGACGTGTGCCTGCGTGGGAGGGACTATTAACTTTTAATTCATTGCTTTTATTTTGTTTCGAAAATACTTAAGAACTTATTCAAAAGAGATTTAGTATGAAAATGAATGAATGAAAATGAGTTTATTATCACAAGAACATCCAACTGTGCTTCTTGTGAATTCTTTTGCAACAAAGGGCAAAGCCTCAGCATTGTATTGCTGGAAAAAGTTCCCTTTACAGCAGCACTGATTTACAGGCTAAGCCATGTAAATTTACTCGTACAAGTATATGTTAGGGTAAAAATTTATAGTAATTGCATACACGTACATAAAATGCGCAAACGCCATGATGTATGTTTAAAATATATATTAAATACATAAGCTGGCTACAAAATTAAGTTATATGTAGTAAGAATTAAATACAGCAATATAGCAAAAGATACAGTTTTGGCATAATTATGGTTACAGTAAAATGTTTTTGAACAATTATATTACACAACTATAATTTATTTAAATAATACTTGTAGAGTACCTACTAAAATACATTTACATATTTCGCACATTTTTATTTTATGACGTTTGTGAGGTACATTCGAGATTTTTCTTGAAACTATTTGTACATTTCGTGGCTCATAATGGTGGAGAACATCGTTCAACATTTCGGAAGCTGCAAATATGAAACAGCCTCGAAAACTGGATGAATGGTATCGTAAGTGTATAACTTGATTTCATTAAGTGATTTTGACCTTGTATTAATTTCATGCTCGTCTTTCTTCCAATTTGATTTGTCATAAAAATAGACAGGCCTTTCATTTAGTACTATATTAAATACGAAAGTTCCCAAATGTAATTTCCTACGAGACTTCATATGCAATATATTTTGAATTAATAAATAGGGTGACATGTGAGACCGCTTCGGAAAGTAGCATTAGGAAGACTGAACTATATGTGTTTAGTCTTTAACTTATTTTAAAAAAACATGTAGACGTAAGCGTCTATTTGTCCTGACGTAAAGCGAAGAAGTCCCATATCACTACCTACGCAGGAAAAAAGGTATCACCTTTAATTGGAAATACTGTTTATATGTAGCTCGATGTAATTGTGCGCGCTATACCTTAGGTTGACAGTTCACCGTAGAGGAGCAAGGAAGTAATGCGGGGCGGAGTTGCGGGCTATGTCTGTCCATAGACGCGGAGCTAGGTAACGGCTCCGAACGAGAAAGTGATGCGGCGCGGGGTTGCGGACTATGTCTGTCCATAGACGCGGAGCTAGGTAACGGCTCCGAACGAGAAAGTGATGCGGCGCGGGGTTGCGGACTATGTCTGTCCATAGACGCGGAGCTAGGTAACGGCTCCGAACGAGAAAGTGATGCGGCGCGGGGTTGCGGACTATGTCTGTCCATAGACGCGGAGCTAGGTAACGGCTCCGAACGAGAAAGTGATGCGGCGCGGGGTTGCGGACTATGTCTGTCCATAGACGCAAAGCTAGGTAGCGGCTCCGAACGAGTAAGTGATGCGGCGCGGGGTTGCGGACTATGTCTGTCCATAGACGCGGAGCTAGGTAGCGGCTCCGAACGAGTAAGTGATGCGGCGCGGGGTTGCGGAATATGTCTGTCCATAGACGCGGAGCTAGGTAGCGGCTCCGAATGAGTAAGTGATGCGGCGCGGAGTTGCGGACTATGTCTGTCCATAGACGCGGAGCTAGGTAGCGGCTCCGAACGAGTAAGTGATGCGGCGCGGAGTTGCGGACTATGTCTGTCCATAGACGCAGAGCTAGGTAGCGGCTCCGAATGAGTAAGTGATGCGGCGCGGGGTTGCGGACTATGTCTGTCCATAGACGTGGAGCTAGGTAGCGGCTCCGAACGAGTAAGTGATGCGGCGCGGAGTTGCGGACTATGTTTGTCCATAGACGCGGAGCGAGGTAGCGGCTCCGAGCGAGAAAGAAATGCGGCGTGGAGTTGCGGACTACGCTTTTCCATTCAACGAGTCATCTCCTCTCCGCATTTAAGTATATGAATTTTAAAACAAGTGTGCAAAGCTCCGGTCCACTGAAGCGGAGCGGAGTATTTTATGCAATTCGGTTAGTTCTTTTTCGCACAGCTCCATTCCTCTCCTCTCCTCTCCGCTACTAGTGGTCAGACAGCCTGAGCAGGTCGATCTTATTAAATATTTATTTATACGTATATTAGATATCTTATATAAAACTTCTAACCCAATAATAGGATATAACTATCTACAATAATTATGTCGAACAAAACTGACGAAACAGAACTACAAAAAATTTGACTTCCGTTTTATTTTGCATTCCCGTTGAAGTTCATTTCTGCATGCAGTTTTTATGTACAGAATTATTTCTCTATAACGAAGTAACTTTAGTAATCTATCTATACTATTACTGTTACAAACTGAAGTTAAATTTGCTAGATTCAATAACAATTTGTACCAAACAACATCCGTGGGCTTATTATCTAAAACTCCCAAGCTGTACCGGCAACTGGCTGAAATTATTAGATAGCATATACAAAGCAGCGGGTAAGCAATACCGCAATTCGTCTGTTTCGAGACAAAAGGCATTCATAACCTACATTTGCCTAGATGTCCCCTGTCGTGGTTATTGCAGCTCCATATTTACGACGTTCTGTAATTAATTTACCTACTATCCGTTGCTTGCAGATGTATGTGTCAAATTAAAGGCACCTAAATCATATTGCTGGAATGGTTCATTCAAAACTGTTCTCAGATAGAATGTTATCTGCACTGGCTTAGCTTAGTCGTAAGAATAGTTTATTCTGTTTCTGTTCTAATTGATTTTAAATCAATTGAAAAAAAACATCGCCTTTGACATATTGAGTTTGATGTCAGTAAGGTTTCATCTATTTGCATCGACATTGAATTTAAGGGTACTTATGTCAGAATACCTACCTATAGATTATGAAATAACGAGATTTTGAGGCCAACGCTGAGCGTTACAATACTAACAAACTAAATATGGAATGAGGACAGATCTGAGCATACACTTGGGAAGGCTTGTAATTACATTTGAACATATTTTTTAACATTAAGATTGAGACCGATCTGGGACCTTTCATATTTTGCACAAATACAATACATTCTACGTCTTTTTTTTTAAATCTCCAGACAAACACATCAACTAAATGGCCCCAAAGTAAGCAGAGACTTCATGCGAATAAATATATTTCTGTTTTTATTTCATCTCCGAATATTTTCTGATAGTATCAATATGTAAAATGTATTTGTATATCTAAATTTGTATATCTAAATGTTTACAATATTTCGTATTCACAATGTTTGCGTCGTTATTTCATCTGCAAAGCAAACACTTTAGAGATAAATTTAAATATTTGAAATTTCGTCTCTTACAAAAATTTATTTTAATTTTTTTTTAAAGTGTCGTGTGAGGTCTAGGCTTTGCTACTGTACCTAGATTTAATGCCTAGAGCATATATTAATGTAATAGAGGCCTGCCAGTTAGCCTAACTTATATAATCCAACATTGAAGGACGGCTGGATCAAGTCGGATTAAAGCCATAATGGATAATCTTCGCAACTTTACTGTTGTGCGTATAGAAACAGAGGATTTCGCTGCGGATAATTCAATTTCAGTTTGCCCTTATTGAATTAATATTCAGTGTGTCTAAAAGTACCACGGTTGGTGAGCTTTCGCCTTGTAGAGTTTCTCACAGTTCAAAGATCCTTAGATTCTGCTGTACAATTCTTCGATTTTAGTTTGAGTTTATCCGTTACAAACAAACATTCAAAATTGAAATCTTTCGTCTTTATAAAATCATCGGTAAAATAATACATTTTTTACGTATTTTGTAAGGTCTTAATCGCGTCGTAATTAGTTACTATTAAGTCATAGCTCGACGTTTTCAGTAGTCTCCAAGTACAATAGTATGAGTCAAGTCAAAAATAACTTGCAACAAGTTTAAGAAGTGAAACAAGTTGGCAACTCAGGCTGTACGTGGTTGTATAACTTGAGTTGCACCCACCCTGTCTTGGTAGTTGGTACTATAATGATCTGCTTATGTGCGTGGGTGTCTTTGTCAAGGGGGTGCCAGGATTGTTTACTTAAGTGGGCCTTTTCAACCTGAATTGATTCGTTAAGGTAAAATATGAAATTTAAAAAATTGTCTTCAAATATGCAAGATAATTAGCGAAGTATACGCCAAAACTCCTATAATAACAAACTCATCTCATTTAAAATCTTAATATATCCCTCCATATTTAAAGTTATCTACCAACCGAGACAAGTATTCCACATTAAGAGAGCATCCATTTGCTTCGTGACCCACTCAGGCAATGCGACATACGGTGTGTCAACACGTCACCCGTCACGGTTACAGATTCTTTGGAAATGTCACCCCAATCTTGCTAAAAGGTGTCTCGGCGAATCGGAGCGAGATCGCTTTTAGGACATGAAACCAAATGAGCTGCCTTGAACACGTGCAGACACGTCGATTTTGAAGAGGAAAATTAGGCTGGGATCATTTTCTCTATGTTGACCGGGTTTCATTTAGACATTTAGGTTTATCTTTATTTACATCATTATTGTGTTAAGTAACATGAAAGAGCATGCATATAATATTATTATAATCAGTTCTTTAAGCGAGCGTCGGTGGCGCAGTGGTTAAGGCGCTGGCTCCTCGTTCTTAAGGTCCCGGGTTCGATCCCAATATTTGCCAAATGTGTCAATGAATTTATTACTTAAGTATACAGACCGAACAAAAACATGATAAGGAAACCCACATACCTATGCAATGATTAAATTATTTCAAAGGTATGTGTAAAAGTCTGCCAACCCGCAGTAGGCAAGTGTGGTGAACTATAACCTGCCTAACCTCTTAGTTGGGATTATTAAGGCTGCCGCGAAATAAGTTCTTTTAGGACAATATGAAATGTGAAATGATGTTTTTTTTTTTCATTTCGAATAAATTTCGGTACGGGATTTGTAAGGCAGTTAAAGTAAAATCATTATTCTTATTAATTCTGTATGCGTGACTGCCATTGCGCAACCTTACAATCAAATCAACAATTTTCCAGCTGATTTTCCGAATACAGTTCGCTACTGAACTTACCTTGTCACCCTCTTAAGATATGACGCTCTGTCTATTTGTTGCTACTGTATGCCATTATTTTATGTTTGACGGATAAGAGCCAACATAACGCAAAATAATATCAATTGTTTATATATGAAAGACCTTTTTCTTTAAACAAAAATTTCCTAAAACTTCTAGCGTGACCACGGCAACTGCAAAGATGCCGAAACGTCGAAATAATTTTAAAATTAACTAAAATATACGCGATAATATCCGGTAAAAAGTGTTTTATTTATTCTATAGTTAAGGCTTGACAATGACCATAAGGAAAATTTTGCAGGAAAATGTCATCGAAATCCATTAACCTTTTGCAAAATTATGGCCTTTTTAATGCCTTTACGACCCTCGTTTTGTCACTTTGTGTCAAATAAAATGGATAATGTTTCAAATACTTCGTAAGTTACACACGAAGCAACGCGTAACGCAGATTATTTCAATTTATTGCTTTACATACACGTGTTTTTAACATGCAAACACCAACATATCATTATGATCAACGTAAAAACCCCTTATTTTGTTTACAGAAGACCATGACAGACCTAAGTTACACTGACTTTTAGAATCACTGAGGCATCTACTTTCATTTTTAGTAGGTTGTACAAATGAAACATCAAGTAGATATTATTATTTATTTGGCAAATTGTCTGGAGGTGCGAATTCGCCGCTACGATCAATACGCCAAGTACTACCCGTCCAAGCAAACTAGACGACTAGTAGTAAAGTAAGAACTTAATTTTTGATACAAATAGCTAATTTTATTATATATTTTGGTATATTATGAGAGTATTTTTATCCTAACTAATTTACCAAATTATTTTATGAGCTTTTTTTTTCGAATTCCTTGAATTTTTTATTCGTTGTACATGGTTGAAAGAGAGGCCGCCTTATGCTGGTTCGTCTAGTTGGCTTGGTAGGTTATTAATCGCCGAGCTTAATGTAGACTCAAATTGGATTACAAATCCGGGCCTGCCACAAATGACGGTAGTTACAAGATATTATTTCGGTTTGATTAACTACTGAGGTTGTTGATTTATTCGATATAATTTGTCTCTTTGTTCCAAAGTTGCGGTTGTTTATTATAGATAATGTTATTTAGTGAATTGAATTAGAAGTGCGGCATCTGTTTTAGATTCTGTTAATAGGATTGCCTAAGGTGCTTATTCAATAATCGCTGAAATTATCCTTGAACGTACATAACCTAACATTCCCTGCAGTTTTCATTCGACACAAGTAGTCTTGACATTATAAAATATACTCGTAATTTCAACTAAATTTACATTTTAAAATATTTTCAGGGTGAAAAAATTTTGTTGGAAAGCACTTATTTCAGGAATTATGATATGACTTTTTTTGTGTTTGATGAAAGTGTACTGTCGAGGAGGGTTAATTAAACATTATTTAGAAATTCTAGAAGATCTACGCGCCCGAAGTCATGCAAAACTTGTTTGTCATGCAAGCTTTTGATCTTGGTTGATCATAGAATTAATATGATCCTTACGAATCCTTTCATAAATAGTCCTTAGATTCGAACTACAAACAAAGACAATCTATATCATCTTTATTAACTCACTACTTTCCATCCAGGATGGTTTCGTCCTGGTCGGGTCGGTGGCAGGCCAACGCTATTGGTCTTCCATGCTGACCCTGGATGCTCGCATCACCAGCGGCTGCTGGACCCCCGACGACATGCAGGTCTACCTTGGCACGGCTTCAGCTCAGCTGGTCGTTATGGATGTGCATGGAGCTATGGTTTCTCAGGTATTGATAACTGACAGAAGATAAATATGAAGATGAAACGTATATCCAAGCGGTACATACCTGTACACTCTATATTTAAAAGCTAGCAATATTATAAAGCACTACTTGACGGACGATTCACACTTCTTTATAATACTCAAAAGTAATAATCTGTGGAATGAACTTCTTCCAAGGTTTTATAAAATTCATTTGTGTGTAGCATAAAATTAAAAAAATATATTAAAATGTGTGATAGCGACCGCCAAATTTAAAATGGCACCGCCTTATAACAGTAATGTGTATTTTGAAAACATTAACATTTTGCTTTTGATTATTGTAACTACCTAAGATGAATTTTATGGAAAATCTGTTGATGAAATAACTAATATTTCATATTTAAGTATATATATAAAACATCAACAACGAAATAAGTAAACCACTTATTACATTCCCTATCTACATTCGAGCTTTATGCAAGTCGTCACATACGACTTCGCTCGTCAAAACCCGAACGACTTTTGCTGCGCTGCGTTTTTCCCGAATATTGAACAACACATTTTCGACTTTACCGCCCGGCACTGCTGAATAATGCCGGCTTAAATACGCGGGTAGTGCCACTAAAGAAACACTATATTAAACATGTCTGCTTTATTGGAATTTCCACCTGAATAAAACATAAGAAGACGTTTAAAGTACTGCGGACCAAAGTGGCAAGTAAATTAAAAACCATCCCGAGTTCATTTAGAACTTCAGTATTCTGCAGTAGTAGTCTGCCTAATTAATCTTACCGCAGAGGTTAACTTCCCTTTGTTCCGGAGATAAATCGCAGCTCTTGCCAAGTGCTGAACTCCTGGTACCCTTTTATCAAAATGTGCTTATTATGCGGATCTCATAAATGTTGAAAAAGTTAAATTGGGAAGTTAAGCTTATACGTGGTCAAGGGCGATACAACCCTTTATTTCGAACTAGGTCAGCGTCGCTGTCTGAAGGAATATACCGTTATCAATCAATACCTCTTGAGTTTATGGAAAATTTTATTTCTTTGATCGGGTTAGGTTGAATACTTACTTGTATTGTCTTCTATTTTACTTTTCGAATAACGAAATTGTGGTTCCAACCTCCGCACTAAGAGACGTGAAATGCTTACTGAAGGCCCTCTTAAGTAATGATTTTGTTGAGTGAATTTATACTTTATGTATACATTATGTAAGTCTAGTTCTTCGTCCCGATGAATATCTAAAGCGTCATTGTCACTAAAGTACGTCTTCTTATGGTAGCGTCGGGTGACGGGTCGCTCACTTCCCTCTAACATGGTTGAGGAGGGCGATGGCTGGATCCCGCGTTAACTCGTGAACGGGTGCCGTTTGAGGGTGTTCGTCGTTTGGATACTTGGGGGGAGGGAGACTTGCCGAGCTAACAGATGCAGAAAAGAATAATTTTGTATAGACATAAAAAGACTCTGTAAATTTATTTTGAAAAAAAAAATATACCCGTGAAGTTCTTCTTGCCAGTTCTTCTTCACGAAGGTTTTTTTTCGAACTGGTGGTAGAATCATGTTTTATTTGACGTCAATAAGAACAAGTAATTGTCAATGTTGAGAAATAAATATTTGAATTTGAATTTGAATTTGAATTTGCTATGCAATAACTTTTATTAGTAGCTCCTTGAGTAACTATATTTGAAGTCTGAGAGTACGGCCGTTGGAATAAGGTCGTTGAAATTAAAATAGCAATTTTGAACAATCGTGCTGCGATAAGCTTATAAAAGTTATACATTACAACCAGTCCCTGAAAAGAACTTAACTTAATTTTAGCTTAATTTTGGATTTAGAAAAAGTTTGCGTTCTGTGGCATTTTATTTTGCTTGTTGCTAGGGTGGCACAACAAATTGATTTAATATTTAAGTCAAGCTAACAAAAACTGAGATTACGTTTACAAAAAGTGCAAGTAAAATGTTTCATTTCATTATCATCATAAAATTGATCTGGTGTTTCATCTCATCCAGAGGAGTTGATGATAAAGACAAGAATTGTACAGGGTGCCCATAAGTCCTTTGGTATGAAATAATATAATACAAACAAAACTAATTACATTATAGATTATATTTTTATTTACAAATAAAGCTTTAAAAACGGAAATTATTTTTTGAAAATACCGTCTTCTAAATGTAATCCGTAACGGCACTCTTGCGAACGACTTCTATAATTGTCGATGACTACGCGGCACGTCACTGCTGAAATGCTTAACATTTCTCTGCGGATGTTTTCTTTTAGGGCATCAATTGACCGCGGGTTAGGCCTCACAAAAAAAAATCCATCGGAGTCAGATCCGGACTACGTGGTGGCCAGGAAATGTCTCCTCTCTTAGAAATCACTTTGCTAGGGAAAAGTTGACGGATAACGGTAATAACCGTGTAAGAGGTGTGGGAAGTTGCTCCATCCTGTTGAAACCACGTCCGGTCATTAAAGCCTGAAAGTTTTGCAATACTGGTGTGAAAACTCCTCGATCATAGCCACATATCGCCCCGAATTAACAGTAACCGCGCGCCATCTGCCGTCCTCAAAGAAGTAAGGCCCTACGATGCCATAGGCTGACATAGTGGCCGAAACTGTCACTATAGGACTATGTAAGGGCTTCTTATGCTTAAGTTTTGGATTGATGGGGCTCCAATAGCGGCAATTTTGTTTACTAACATGCCCGTTAGAATGGAAGTGAGCCTCATCAGAGAACATTATGTTATTGAACGAAGTAAACCGATTCAACATTTCATTCGCATAATTTTCTCTCTGAATAGCGTCAGTTTCTTTTAATTCTTGCACCAACTGAATTTTGTGAGGGTGCCTATGTAAATCTTTCTTCAAAATCCGTTGTAACGATGTCCTGGGTACGTTTAATGCACTGGAACGCTTACGAGTTGACTGTCCAGGATATTCACGAATAGATTGTGTCGATGTTTTGTTCCGTACGTGATGTCCTTGGGCGACCCGACCGCGGTTTATCTAACGTCGAACCGGTCTCCTTGAACTAAGCAACCCAGTTCTTAATGGTTTGAAGAGTTGGAGTGTCGTCAAAGATGTGTAAACCTTTGTGTTCTCGAAATTACGCCGCGCAACGGTTGCGAATTGTTGTTTTGATAAAACTCGCGCACACGAAACGCACGGTCCGCTTCCCCTGCACCGCTCACGCGCGCCGTTTACGTTTTATTCAAATTTTACTTTTCAAAGATCTTATGGGCCACCCTGTACATATAAGTTTATATAATGTTTGATTGAAGAGAAACACAATTATATTTATTTTTAATTTAATTAGTTATATTTTTCGTCACAATTATATAGTCGTTTCGATATCCTATTTAGATGTGGAGTCAAACTGTATGATCTTCAAATTATTATAAATAAAACAGGCATCCTCAAGTTTAGTTGAAAGTTTCTCTCAAATCATAACATTGCAGGTCCAACTAGTAGCAGAAGGAGGCATAACCTCAATGGCCTGGTCGTGCGAGAAGTTCAAGATGGAAGAAGGCGAGGAGGTTACCGAGTCCAGCGGTGGGCATGTGCTGGCCGTAGCATTGGGCAATGGCGAGATCTTATTACTCCGAGGCCATGATGACGTCAGCCCGGTCAAGATAACTACAGGAATGAGAGGGAATACCTTGGCGATGGAGTGGGCTAACTCAAAGGAGTTGCTGGCCGTAGCTGGGACCCTTCAACCAGGTCTGTAAATTGTTGAGTGTAGCGAGTAAGTTATGTATAGGTGCCTATTGGTAAATGTAATATACAGGGTGATTCATCTAGATGGGTCATTATGGGAAAATGGAAAATCTGAACCTTTGAGAGATAGAGATGAACGTTTTAAGATAGTTGGATGCGTAGATTTCCATAGTGATATTTGTTTCTTATAAAGTACACAAATAATTTTTTAATAAAAAAATACACCATACGATTATTTTTGCAATATGACCGGGTTCAATTCCTAAGTGGGGTATAACTTTTTTGAAAATATTTGAATGTAGTTTTTCTTAACTGTAAAATAAATGGCATGGTTCCTTAGAACAAATATCTCTATCTCTATCTCTTATATTATATTTATTTTATTTTATTGTACAGTATTCGGAAAACTTACAGTTATTATAATTATACAGATAATTTAAACATATTATAGAAGGCCATTTAGAAGTTTTCACTCGTAGACAACTGAATACAAAAAGAAAAGTCGGAAGAAAGTTAAAGTTAGCTGATTATGCAATGTGTAGAAATAGAATAATAATAGAGAAAATTAGAAACAAGAGAAAACAAAAGTTAATACAAAGATAAGTAGGTACAATAATAATAATACGTATATAGAAAAATACAAAGAAGCATTAGCGCGCTAAGGGTGCGGTAAAGAAAGTTTTTGTTATAGATGCCCTGATACTAGGGACACTGGTGCAAAACAAGTCGAAACCATCTAGATCCCGATTCCATTTGTTCACCAGAACACTAGATCGATATAAAAACGAATTTTGTCAGTAGTTAATGCTTGCAGTGGGAGTGTGCAATAGAGTTGAGTTTCTGAAAAGTTTCGGGTGCGCACTAACACCGATCACGACCAAAAGTTCAGGTGCATCGAGCTTGCCCTGGACTATTTTATCTAGGTTTATAGTATCCGATACTTGCCTGCGTATGTTTAAGGGTAGCCATCTAGCCAAATAATCCTTGTCATATTTGGACGATTTAAACTGTAAACATTTTAGGAAGCTTTTTTGTAAACGTTCTATACGGGATAATAATAATAATAATATAATAATATTTCTAACAATCACACCACATTATCTAGCACAAATTAAGTATCATTAAGAACTTGTGTTATGGATAACGGATAACTAAACTTAAGAGATTTTTTTTTTCATTAATAAATATTAGAAATAAACTTAAACAAACATACATACATATACATGACTAAAAAGCAAATATTATAAAATATCTGCACCTACCAGGTTCGAACCCGGCACCTCTGGCATGAAAGACTTACCTCCACACCAAACAGGCCGTCTAAATTTGTATGTAGGATATGTACGTGTCATAAGAGGGGTTCCATACTGACGATGCGTATTCCAAGTGACTTCGGACGTAAGCACAGTAGGGGATTTTAAAGGTTTTCATATTGTTGAATTCAGATCCCAATCTTATTACAAAACCCAATGCTCTCGATGCCTTACCGACTATTTTGTTAATGTGCTCATCGAATAGAAGTTTTGAGTCAAAAGTTACGCCTAAGTGCTTGTTCACGTTGACTAGCGGGCGCGGTCGTGAAATGTCAATCATATGATCTAATATCCGAGTGTTCACGTACGAAACGCACGTGCGGTCTACGTAGCGGGCAAGCCAGCGACGGGCGCGCGCGGTGACATGTTTGTGTGTGTTCACGTTGACTCGCGGGCGCGGTCGTGAAATGTCAATCATATGATCTAATATCCGAGTGTTCACGTTCGAAACGCACGTGCGGTCTACGTAGCGGACAAGCCAGCGACGGGCGCGCGCGGTGACATGTTTGTGTGTGTTCACGTTGACTCGCGGGCGCGGTCGTGAAATGTCAATCATATGATCTAATATCCGAGTGTTCACGTTCGAAACGCACGTGCGGTCTACGTAGCGGACAAGCCAGCGACGGGCGCGCGCGGTGACATGTTTGTGTGTGTTCACGTTGACTCGCGGGCGCGGTCGTGAAATGTCAATCATATGATCTAATATCCGAGTGTTCACGTACGAAACGCACGTGCGGTCTACGTAGCGGACAAGCCAGCGACGGGCGCGCGCGCTGACATGTTTGTGTGTGTTCACGTTGACTCGCGGGCGCGGTCGTGAAATGTCAATCATATGATCTAATATCCAAGTGTTCACGTACGAAACGCACGTGCGGTCTACGTAGCGGGCGAGCCAGCGACGGGCGCGCGCGGTGACATGTTTGTGTGTGTTCACGTTGACTCGCGGGCGCGGTCGTGAAATGTCAATCATATGATCTAATATCCAAGTGTTCACGTACGAAACGCACGTGCGGTCTACGTAGCGGGCGAGCCAGCGACGGGCGCGCGCGGTGACATGTTTGTGTGTGTTCACGTTGACTCGCGGGCGCGGTCGTGAAATATTAATCATATGATCTAATATCCGAGTGTTCACGTACGAAACGCACGTGCGATCTACGTAGCGGACAAGCCAGCGACGGGCACGCGCGGTGACATGTTTGTGTGTGTTCACGTTGACTCGCGGGCGCGGTCGTGAAATATTAATCATATGATCTAATATCCAAGTGCTCACGTACGAAACGCACGTGCGGTCTACGTAGCGGGCAAGCCAGCGACGGGCGCGCGCGGTGACATGTTTGTGTGTGTTCACGTTGACTCGCGGGCGCGGTCGTGAAATATTAATCATATGATCTAATATCCGAGTGTTCACGTACGAAACGCACGTGCGATCTACGTAGCGGACAAGCGGTGCGGCGCGCTCGCGGCAATATCAAACGTGTGACATGTTTGTGTGTGTTCACGTTGACTCGCGGGCGCGGTCGTGAAATGTCAATCATATGATCTAATATCCGAGTGTTCACGTACGAAACGCACGTGCGGTCTACGTAGCGGGCGAGCCAGCGACGGGCGCGCGCGCTGACATGTTTGTGTGTGTTCACGTTGACTCGCGGGCGCGGTCGTGAAATGTCAATCATATGATCTAATATCCGAGTGTTCACGTACGAAACGCACGTGCGGTCTACGTAGCGGGCAAGCGAGCGACGGGCGCGCGCGCTGACATGTTTGTGTGTGTTCACGTTGACTCGCGGGCGCGGTCGTGAAATATTAATCATATGATCTAATATCCAAGTGTTCACGTACGAAACGCACGTGCGGTCTACGTAGCGGGCGAGCCAGCGACGGGCGCGCGCGCTGACATGTTTGTGTGTGTTCACGTTGACTCGCGGGCGCGGTCGTGAAATGTCAATCATATGATCTAATATCCAAGTGTTCACGTACGAAACGCACGTGCGGTCTACGTAGCGGGCAAGCCAGCGACGGGCGCGCGCGCTGACATGTTTGTGTGTGTTCACGTTGACTCGCGGGCGCGGTCGTGAAATATTAATCATATGATCTAATATCCAAGTGTTCACGTACGAAACGCACGTGCGATCTACGTAGCGGGCAAGCCAGCGACGGGCGCGCGCGCTGACATGTTTGTGTGTGTTCACGTTGACTCGCGGGCGCGGTCGTGAAATGTCAATCATATGATCTAATATCCAAGTGTTCACGTACAAAACGCACGTGCGATCTACGTAGCGGGCAAGCCAGCGACGGGCGCGCGCGCTGACATGTTTGTGTGTGTTCACGTTGACTCGCGGGCGCGGTCGTGAAATGTCAATCATATGATCTAATATCCAAGTGTTCACGTACGAAACGCACGTGCGGTCTACGTAGCGGGCGAGCCAGCGACGGGTGCGCGCGCTGACATGTTTGTGTGTGTTCACGTTGACTCGCGGGCGCGGTCGTGAAATATTAATCATATGATCTAATATCCAAGTGTTCACGTACGAAACGCACGTGCGATCTACGTAGCGGGCAAGCCAGCGACGGGCGCGCGCGCTGACATGTTTGTGTGTGTTCACGTTGACTCGCGGGCGCGGTCGTGAAATGTCAATCATATGATCTAATATCCGAGTGTTCACGTTCGAAACGCACGTGCGATCTACGTAGCGGGCGAGCCAGCGACGGGCGCGCGCGGTGACATGTTTGTGTGTGTTCACGTTGACTCGCGGGCGCGGTCGTGCAATGTCAATCATATGATCTAATATCCAAGTGTTCACGTACGAAACGCACGTGCGGTCTACGTAGCGGGCGAGCCAGCGACGGGCGCGCGCGCTGACATGTTTGTGTGTGTTCACGTTGACTCGCGGGCGCGGTCGTGAAATATTAATCATATGATCTAATATCCAAGTGTTCACGTACGAAACGCACGTGCGATCTACGTAGCGGGCAAGCCAGCGACGGGCGCGCGCGCTGACATGTTTGTGTGTGTTCACGTTGACTCGCGGGCGCGGTCGTGAAATATTAATCATATGATCTAATATCCAAGTGTTCACGTACGAAACGCACGTGCGATCTACGTAGCGGACAAGCGGTGCGGCGCGCTCGCGGCAATATCAAACGTGTGACATGTTTGTGTGTGTTCACGTCGTACTAGCGGCGGAGCACGCGATCTCGACTCTCGCGACGTCAGGTAAGTTCAACCAGTTTAGACTTGTCGCTAGAATTGATGGCACGTTTTTAATAAATTCATCATGTCGTTCAATACAGAAGAATTGATTAGTGCTGTAATTAAACAGTTGGCAGTCATCCTGGTATATACAAAAAATCTTAAAGTACGTTCTCTCAAATTACTTTATAAACCATGAAATTCACCATACCAATCTCTTTATTTATTAATTTCGTGAACACCAATTCTAATTTTTATCATCTCCCACTTCAGATATGAATTTTCGGTTAAAAATAAAAGATCGGCGACCGTCTTTCCAACCCCTGACAACACGTCACACAAGCACAAACGCTTGGCGGCCAACGTGGACAAGAGCTCGCCTCGTCTACCCGCGCGTTCCTACTCCGTAGCACGTAGCACTCACAAGCACTAAGTCTACCATTGCTTTAACACTTGATAGCCTTGCATTGTTAAGATAGTAGGTATGTAACAGAATATTAGTTTTTCTTGTAAAAGAACAGACATAGCACTTTTGTACATTTAATTCTTACTTCTTAAGTAAACAATAATTATAAAAGTTATTCAAATTCTATTGTAATTGTAAACAGTCATTCAAATTATTTATTGGGTAAAGTATTTTCATGTCATCAGCGTATAACAATATTTTACATGAAGAGAAACAAAATGTTTTGTAGTTTATAAAAATTGTTAATAGGACAGGTCCGAGCAATGACCCCTGGAGCCATCTTGAGGGCACTTGTTTTGTTTGGGACATGAAGCCATGAAGTACTACCGTTTGACATCGGTTTTTTATATATGAAGCAAACCACATACCCCTGATGCCGACGGCCTGAAGCTTGCGCAGCAGGATGATGTGATCTATACGGTCGAAACATTTGCTTTAGTCCGTGTAGATCACACCTGAGACGGCTTAGACTTATTTTTGGAAAAACCATGTTGCTCAGTAATAAAAACATGTTTCAGGGCGTTATATGTTTGAATGTGCACGACTTTCTCTAATATTTTTGAAAAAATGCCCAATTTAGATATCGGACGATAATTGCAAATGTTATTTTTCGGTCCTTTGATAGGTATAATATATGCAGTTTTCCATATATTAGGCACCTGCCCCGAAGACATTGATTTTTGGAACAGTAGCGTTAATGGAAAGGCGAGGCTTTCAGCACAGTTTTTTGTAAAGGAGGGTGGAATTCGATCGGGCCCAGCAGACTTACTAATGTCAACGGTCCTCAGTAATTTAAGTACCTCTTCCTTACTTATTTCTATGTCACTCAGGTCAGTAGAATTAAATGTGTTTGCCTCATAATTAGAATTGTTCAAACTCTGACACCCCGTTATAGTCTCAGACTTTCCCATGTCGAATCGACAGAGACCGACACCAAATATTTCACTAGGTATTTATCTTTGTGTCTTATTTACGCTTGTTTGAATTCAAAATTGTAGTGTGTAGTTTAAACTATAGTCCATTCTCGTTAAGAAGCGTTTTCTCCCATTGTATATTTTAGATCACAAAATCGACCGATTTGTGTACGTTGTCTTGATTAGCTACGTTTCTTACTTACCCTGGATAGTCTATTATAATTAACTGTTATTTAATTTCAAACACGCATACTTGACGCGCCCGTATTTAAATCATATAATCACTGGTAGACATGAAAAATCCTTCCTACACAACAAAGAATAATCATTAGGTACTAGACATACTTTTCAAAATATTTTTCTTAAATGAACACCTATTTATCAACTGCTTTATCCTCGTCCTCAGGTAGAGGTAAGCTGCCCATAAATTATAATTTAAACCGCGGCAGAACAAGCCTAATTTATAGTTAACTCAATCGTTATAGCCAACACAACAAGTAATACCGCCAATCCATCTCCTATCTAGTTTTGTTATCATGAAAAATGGATGTGTTAAAAGCTCGTATTCAATTCGATTTGATAAATGACCGTATTCAATAACACTGAGAGCTGTATAGGGAGGTGGCAACCAATACAAACAACTGTCATCGAGTAAAGTTGGTTTATTACTGATCTATTATAAATGAGTTACAATAAGTATTACATACACATAAGTGACACGTAGTTTGTATACTACTACATTACACCACCGGGGTAATATCGAAAAAAAAATTTTAATAATAGCAAAAAAATTTTTTTTTCTTTCTTTTTATTTTATTTATTTTTTTTTTTAAAGTACACTTACACAACAAAATTATTATATTTATTGCTTATACAATTTGGTTCTGTTTTTATGAACAATATCAATTTTATTATTGTTAGCGATTTTTACATTAACACCCATGTCTTCAATTACAACATATGGACCAACAAACTTAGTATCTAATTTTGTGTCAGTTTCATTTTTTACAAGAATTGATTGGCCTGGAAAATATTCTACATGGTTAAGATTTTTATCATAGTTACATTTTCGTTTTATTTTGCTTATAATTAAATTGTTACGAGCGTCTTGTTGTGCTATTTGTAATCTATATCTTAAGTCTAATGGATAACTATCTGGGTTATATAAAGGTTCAATACAATTACTTATTCTAGAAGGTATTCTACTTTGTTTTCCAAAAACCAGTTCATATGGAGTATATTTAGTTTCAGTATGGACAGTATTGTTAAAACTATAACACCAAAATGGAATCCAATGACTCCAGTTTTCCTTATGACCATCACATTGAATTCTCAGAAATGATCCTAAATTTTTATGAGAATTTTCTAACGCTCCTATAGATTCATGATGATAAGCCGTTGAATAAATTTTTTCAATTTCTAGCAATTCACAAACTTGTTTCATTACTGATGACATAAATTCACTCCCACGATCCGTTGCTATATTATTGGGTACCCCAAACCTTAAAATAAAATTATTAACTAATTCCTTAGCAACACTAATTGTTTCTTTATTTTTTAGAGGATAAGCCTCTACAAACTTAGTAAGCTCGCACTGGAGAGTCAAAATATACCTATTATCTTCTATATCTCTATCCAGTGGACCAACAATATCAAGAAACACTTTATCAAACGCGTGAGCTGCAGTCGTAGTTATTTGCATTGGCTCTTTAACGTGTCTAACTTCTTTCATTTTTTGACATTTTGTGCACTTACTTACAAATTCTTTAACGTCTCTGTCTAGTCCTGGCCAGAAAAACTTTCTTTTTATATTATTAGTCATCCTACGCACACCAGCATGACCACTGGTAGGCAATAAATGAAAGTCATGTAAAATAAAATCTTTGTCTTCTTTACTTTCAATTCTCTTAATACCTCTAATTATACAAATTCGTGGACCGGTCCATTCCTTAATACTTTGTATTTCAAGTAATAAATCTTTTATAAAAATATCATTATTCTCATGCTTAACTATGCATAGTTCTTTAACATTTATTTTCTTACAAAATTCTCTTAACTCAATCACAAATTCGGCTCGCGTATATTGTGCCTTAAAGTTAAGATTTATGTAAATTGTACGTTTATTTTCATCATAAATAAAACAATTGTATTCAAGGTATACCTTATTTTGTTGTCTAAATCGAGTTAATTCGTCATATCCGATAAAAGTCAATTCAACAAAATTGCTAGGCATTTTTAATAACTCTACAACTTTTGGCTGATCAGACCAATCGTAGTTAGGTTTACTAAAAACATCTGCATTTTTGTTATATTCTAATTGTTGTCTTTGCGCTCTAGTCAGTACTAACATAATTTCCTCATTCATTTCTTTAAGCATATCTGACGTTATGCACACTCGCGATAAAGCATCAGCAACACTATTATCTTTACCTTTTACATACAAAATTTTAAAATTATACTCTTCTAATAATAACCTAAACTTTAATAATCTACTTGAGGGGTCTTTCATCGAAAACAAATATACCAAAGGCTTATGGTCAGTCATAATTGAAAAAGTTCTTCCATATACATATGGCCTAAAGTACTTAATAGCCCATACTATCGCTACTAATTCTTTTTGAATCGTAGGATAGTTTCTTTCTGCTTTATTAAGTGGTCGACTAGCATAAGCTATTGGTTTCATATTTTTATTACATAATACGGCACCGATTGCGAAACCTGATGCATCTGTTTGGATAACAAATTCATTATTTTCTGAAAAATCTGGATATTCTAATATTGGTGGAGAAGTTAACATCTGTTTCAAGGATTCAAAAGATTTTTGACATTCCTCTGTCCAAACAAAAGATTCATTTTTTCTTGTCAATTTATTTAAGGGTGATGTGATTTCAGCAAAATTTCGTATAAATTTCCTATAATAATTACAAAAAGCTACAAAACGTTTTACATCTTCTACATTTTTAGGTTGTGGATATTTGTGCAATACTTCAATTTTTGCAGGATCTGGTAATACACCTTCTGAACTAACAATATGACCTAAATAGAGCATTTCTTTTTGCAAAAAGTTACACTTTTCAGGATTCAATTTTAAATTCACCTTTTTCAATCTTTCCAAAACGTTAATTAAGTTTTTATTATGTACCTCAAGGGATCTTCCAAACACTATAAGATCATCTAAATAAATAAAACACTGTTCATAATTCAATCCAGACATAGCAACTGACATAACACGACTAAATGCACTTGGACTAGTTTTAAGTCCCATTGGCAGTCGTTTCATCTGATATTGACCTGTATTTGTAGTAAAAGCTGTATATTTCCTACTGTTTTCATCTAAATCCAGTTGAAAATAGCCTTGATTGAGGTCTAAATGTGAGAAATAGATAGCACCAGCGAGTGAGTCTAATATTTCAGAAATATTTGGCAAAGGAAATTTATCATCAACTATACAATCATTCAATTTTCTATAATCTACAACTAATCTCCATTTATTTTCTGGGTTTATACTTTTCTTAGGCACTAATAAAACAGGACTTGACCATTCGCTCTTTGCTTCCTCTACGATGTCACATTGAATTAATTTTTTAATTTGATTGTCTACTTCCTTCTTTAACGATTGTGGCAGTCTGTACTGCTTCACGTAAACAGGACTAGTATTAGGCTTTAATGTTATAGACTGTTGGTAAATATTTGTTGTAGTTAATTTATCTCCTGGCAAAAAGAAAACATCGACATATTTAGAACATATTTCCTTAATAGAGCCAGCTTCCTCCGAATTCAAATGATTTAAATTCAGTATATTTAACAACCTATTAAGTCTCTGTACATTTTTCGTACATGGATCAAACTTACAAATATCGTAATTCTGAATTGAATGTAATTCAGGATGAAAATAAGGTAATATGACGTCATGGTCACTAGTATTTAAAATTTTTACTGGTACCCTATTATTTCTAATTTTTACTATAGATCCGGCAAGAAAAATATCCTCCTTTAATTGTTGAGGCAAGATTAAACTATCTTCATGTGATTCTAAATTAATATATAAATAATGAATCGATTCACTTCGAGCAGGAATAAATAAAATTTCTTTTGAATAATCAATAAAATCACTAAGTGGAATAGAATATTCCATTCCATTTTTGTAAAATGAAATAATATTTAAGCTTAAGTCGATATTCGAACCGTATTGACACAGAAAATCTAAACCTAAAATTCCATCAGCCTTTAAAGGAACATGATCGAAAACATAAAAGTGATGACTAAATTCTGTTCTAGATCGGTTGCTGTGGATCAAATTTAAGTTTACATAACCCGATGACTGTATCGGACCACCTATGCCGTTGACTGTAGTCTCGTCTCTAAATATGGTAATGTTTTTTGGCAAAGCTTCTCGTTTAATTACACTAAGGGATGCCCCTGTATCAATCAACCAAAAATATTTCTTATTATCTACGTAAAACGATATGAACTTGCTATTACCACTGAAAGATAAAATACTATTCTTAAGATCGAAAAAACTGATTATCTTCCAATTTTGAAGTCGTAGCTGCGCTATCTAAATTATTAGTATTTTGTTCCGAGTAAAATACACGATGTTGAGGATTATTACCTCTACTACTTGTATTTCGATAATTTGATCGAGAAAAATTTTTCGATCGGGAACGACCCGTACTACGATTTGCGTAATTACGAGTTTGTGGAAAACGAGTATAATTATTTTTTCCATGTTGTAAACCACTTGACATCTGGGGTCGTGGATGATAAACTTGACGGTTTAGAGCTTGACCACCGTAATGCCCACGAGAATAATTAAAAGGCTTACCTCTACCCCGACGTGAAAAATGTAAGACACCTTCACCTTTGGACGTGGAAGCTCCATAAAGCTCCTCGTCCTTCGCAGCTTGGATAGCATCATTCAGGTGCTCATAATTTCTCGCTGAAAGAATCGTGCTCAGCCGTGAATCGCGCAGACCGTCTGAAAAACGATTTACAGCAATTTTTTCATTTAAAGGTTTTAAGATAGAATATTTTTCCTTATCGTCATCTGCTTGGGCTATGGTTAATTCCGAAAATAGTCGTTCTATCTCTGTTCCGAACTGATCAATAGTACGATACCCTTGCGTAGCGTTTTGTAAACGCTGTTGTATTGCGGTAAAAGACTTTTTAGTAATTAATGTTCTTTTTATATCTTTTACCAACTCGCTTACTGACGAATACTCTGGCCCTAAACGTAATTTTGCATTTTCGGAAAGTCTACTCTTTAGTACGAACTTAATCAATAAATTATTACCATTTTCTGAAAGCATTTCGGAATACATCTCTATAGCATCAATTATAGTTTTAACAGTTTTTTCATTACCGTCCATAACTGGAACTAAATTACAAGCAGTTTTCAAATCGAACTCCATTGTCGCTGAAAAATATTCACTAGTTTCACTATAATCACTTAAACTACTACTACTAGAATGTATTTTAGTACGAGTACATAATTGAATAATATTCCTATAAGTAATTTTAATATATCCCAGTTAGAATTAACTATCTGTAATAAACTAGACTCTATGTTTTTCTGATTAATAAAATACTGAATTATAATCTCACTCTTTTTATAAATATTTTCTGCTTCGGATAATTTATTTTCAGCTATTTTACCCGAAAATCTAGCTTTTCCCTTTCTTACTAAGTATTTCTTAATTTTTGTAAGTTCATATAAATATTCTAATAATTCTTTTTCCATACCCTAAAACATAAAATAATTAAATTCAACTTACCATTTTATGAGTTACCAATAGTAGGGGACACGTTTGTTACATGGAATTCGCCGCGTTATCATAATATGATAATCTACATGGAGTTACAATCAAATTAGAGTAACACAAGTAAAATAATAGAGTGTTAAATTATTCACTTAATGTCCCTAAATATATAATTATGTAGTTCTTTTCTCATTTTAGCTCAAAATAATATACGTAGGTAATACTTATATTTAATACATTTTAATTTTTTATTTATTTTTTAATTTTAATTTTTATTTTATTTATATATTATATTTACGCATTTTTGCAACATCACACTTTCACTAATCACTATCACTCCACTAAACTTTTTCCATTCTGGCTGCTGCTTCCGACGCTTGGGACAACTCGGGCAGGTCTCTGGGCAGGTAACCTTGTGCAGATCGACGGTGAAATGATCGTCGCAGATCATTTAGGGTTATTTCTCGACGAATCAATTTCTTATGTCCTTTTTTATAATATTTGTAAAAAAGGAGAATGGCAAATAATGCCAGCAGAGTCACTATAATTATAAGAATTATATTGGTCGAATAAAGATGGAGCTCTAAGTTTTCTGATGTGGCTGAGTTACTACCACCAGAGGCAGTTTGGGCGATGATGACCTCTTCCTGTTTTGATTGAGATTTTCCCATATTTTCACCACTTAAATACACGAGTATGTTGAAGAAGTCATCGCAAGAAAAAAAATCATTTTAATAAATTACGCGTAATGAGTTACTTGTTATTTAATCCCGTTTGCCGCGTTTGGCAGGGTCGCCATATAGGGAGGTGGCAACCAATACAAACAACTGTCATCGAGTAAAGTTGGTTTATTACTGATCTATTATAAATGAGTTACAATAAGTATTACATACACATAAGTGACACGTAGTTTGTATACTACTACATTACAGCTGCTTTTCAATTCGTTTACCCAATTTACGAGAATTGTAAAAGCTTATTCGAACCCTTTGAGCGTAGCTTTGGTACGTGTTCGGTTAACATTGTAAACCAATCCGTGTGATGTACAGAAGCAATACATACTTTTACATACAGGGTTTTTTAATTAAAAGTATATTTACAAATGAAATCGTAGAAATGTACGACAATTTCAATTAACACTGTGAAGGTTAATTTTAATATATGAAAACCATGTCTACATATATGAGATAATTAGTGTGGTTTGTTACGTGGGTGAAGATAAATATTATATAGTTTGATATCTTAATAAATTGTAAACATGGAAATAATTGAAAATGACTCTGTTCTATCTATTTTTATATGTGTGACCGTTTTGGCCTTTAAAATTTTACTGTTCTTTGCGGTCTTGCGCTCATGGCGCTTAGCGGTACCTACTTTACAACTCCTCCTACACGGGGCAACATTACTTATGTCGTACACCATAGAATGTACTTTTATAGAAAAAAAGAACTAATCCAATATTGTACTAAGCCTCAATTTCAATGCTTGATCAAATTTTAATCCTTTTTTTTTAATTTCTCATCGTACATTCCGTCAAAATAAATTATGCTCTATATAGTTTTTTTTAAACTGTGCACGAGATATAGTTCTGCACCCAACGGTACTCCAGGGATTTTTCGTTGCCAAATCCACGACGTCGAATAATTATACAGAGATTTTTAATTTACCTTTAGTAGCAAAGTTCTGTACTGTTCCAAATCCAGTTATGTCTTACTAGTGTTTAACTTTATTATATTCTAGTATAAGCTATACACTATAGTGCCGAAGTAAAAAGTACATTTAAAGCTTGCTCTAGTAATAATAAGTATTAAAACAAATAAAATTTACGTAGTTTCAAAAACTTTCCTAAAAAAACGTTTCTTAGTTTTAAAGTTGTAAATTAAATCTACCGCATTTTACACGGAAATGGTGATATCAGACTTGTAAAACTCACGGTTAAAGTTCACCACTTTGTTAAAGTCTCAAGTTACATTGTGAAACACTTTACTGTTTTAACTTTGTCTTATAAAATATGTACGAGTGATGTACAGTGACAGTTAACTTGTTATTGGAATTCTTTTATGGACCCCATCCATTCCTTATGTGAGCGTGTAATAGAATTAAGTCTTTCTGGGCCAGTCTGTTTTATGTTTAACTGGAAAACATCATTAAAGACCCCTTTCCTAATGTTGTTACACTTTTAAACCAATTTGCTGTTGCTACTGTATTCACTAGTTGGGACAAGAATTTTGATGGGACGGATTTAATTTAACTCTTTTTGGACGTAGACAAATTGGATTCTGTGTTTGGATGTGATTTGAAATTCTTTTTATAAATTGATTTACGGGTTAACTGAGTTAGTAGGTAGTTGTTGGAAAATGTCATGTAGTTGTAGACACGAAATGTACTTTAAGCACCACATACTTTCTTATTATTGTTTAAACCTTTTTGTCTTTGATTAAAGATAATTCAACCTTTCAGTTTTATAGGATGTACGGCTAAGTTTATAAAACATTCCCAATTAAATTAATTTACCTTGTAGCTTAAATGGCACGTAATTAAACAAGATAGCAATGTTGATGTATATTTACTAAGGACTGATTTTTCAATGCTCAGATAACTTTTATTAGTAGATTTTTGAATAGAATTTTAAGAAGTTGACATTATTTTTAAGGAAAGTATTTTCAAGTGTCTAAATTGTTTTACAGGTAATAATTATCTGACAATTGAAAAATTAGGCATAAAACCATTAAAATATCTATCTGCGTATGTCGCAGGTGGACGGTTGATTTGCTGTTTTACAAAACAAATAGTCTATTTTCAATGGGCTAGCAGTTATGTAGAATAGTTAACTATAAACCAAGCAAAGTTTAACACTTGTTTATATTATGCGATTTGCGGCACCACCCGGCGATGTTGAAAATGTTTAGCAAAACTTTGTCATGCCAATAACATGCTTATAATTTCATAATAGTAATATAAATAATAAAATGTATTGGTGGTGGGGTGTAAATTAATAATGACATTATAGTTAAAAAAAGCAATGTTAATAGATTTAGTCACTCATTATATACCTATTGCATGCTGTTGTACAGCATAGTATGTGGAACTATATTTCTGTGTAACATCCTTTTTGTACCGTACTATGAAGCAATAAATAGTTTGAGTTTGAGTTTGTAAGCCTGCCCATATATTTACATATAATTGAAATGTGTATCGTAGAATTACCTTATACAAGCATTTAGAACCTATAAGCAAATATACATCTGTTGTAGAAGAGAACGAGCCGGCCGACTCTCCGCCGTACAACAACGTGGTTAAGTTCTACTCCGACAGTGGCGCCCTCATTTACACCGTGCCTGTACCCTACAACCAGGTATTTATATGATACTCTATATGAACTAAAAACATTTAATCAAGCTGTGATGCTTGAACTGAACAATTTTTTCTAACGAACATTTCAGCAACTCTGGCTTATTTAGTGTAAACTGATCACTAAGAAACATAGCGTTTTAAATGCATAAAGAAATATTTATTGCTGTAAAATCCTGTTACGCTGCAGTGCGAGTACGCTGACCAACAGATACGACAAGCGTCAGCGAAGTCGACTGCGCAGTCGGCAAGCCGCGGGCGATCTCGTCGTGTGCATTGCAATACATTAGCATTGCGTGTTTTAATTGTAATTCCCATATTATTCATTTTGGACAAGTTGTTCCTTTGGGAAAGTTTAAGCAACTCTTTCACCTATTTCAGGATGGTCAGTACATTTTCGTACACACTGTAACTATATCTTGTACTTTTTCTTTAATATTTTTTATATTCATGCAATGAGTGTAAAATATATTTTATAAGCAGATTGATTAAACGAGAGTGCATTTTACACTCAGGCTCAGATACAAAAAATAACAAAAAGTTTATTAAAATTATAATAAATATCGATAAAATGTAGAACATATTGCATTGTATTTTGTAAAATAGGCGATATTTTCCTTTGCTTATTGGAGCAGACGATACAAACGATCTTGTGTCGAGGAACATGGAAAAAGTCCAATATCATAAGTTACGAAGAAACTCAAAATCCCTAAAGGAATTCGAAGAACTAGTAATTGCTAAAAGTTTCTCAGAATTCACGTTATATGTATGTTTAATTCGAAATTTTTGACTCAATACGATAGTATTTCAAAAGATTTTTTTTAAATATAATTTATAGGTATAGATAAAAATATGAGAAAGTATCAATGTAATTACTTTTTGAACATAACTTACCTACAAAATACTAAGTATATATCCAGATTTAAAACGTAAATTTCGAAATAACCATGCATGAGCAAGCTTAAATTGCTTTTTTAATGAAAAGGGGATGAACCACCATCTGTCTACATGTAGTTAATTGCCTTTATTTTAGAGAATCTGATTTATTAAAGGTTTTTTTGACATAAAACAAACTGTCTAAGTGATTTTGCCCCATTTTTTACTATCATTATTCATTTAAGGGACTTTCGATGACATTATGTATGGAATACACTTCCAGCCAAAGTACCGCCGTGGCTCTTCTGTAGATGGTGTTTCCTGTTGCACCTATTTTGGACGACATCTTCGCATAAATTGGGCTCAATTTTATGAGCCCAGTTTTATTGACCTTTAGGGCATTAATTGTCTGTAGTTTTCACGTAGACCAGAGATTTTAGTAGCCCAACAGAAAGAAGCCGAGCGGTGATAAGTCACACGATCTCATTGTCAGTTGATGTGACCACTACGTGAGATGACGAACGATCTTGCCTTTCTTTGGCACTGTTTGCAAGGAACTGTTTAATCGAACACCGGATTTTCGAAGCTGCAGTTTGAATGCCGTAAATTTGACACAATGCACGGAACTTTAGGCGCATTAAGGCGTCGTTGAAATGATTGCGGTTCTATCTTGAAATGTCAAGAACAAAAGGTTATTCTTGTCAAATTGGACAGCTATCGCTTTTTCAAAATGGCCTATCATATAATACTTTATCAAAATTCGAGCATCGATATGTAAAAACTTTTACATAAAATATTTGGTCTACGATCTCTAGTCAACGTAACGCCGTAGTACATTGTAGTCCGTGGTTCAAGGGGCGTATCGTTTTGCACAAAAGTTTGAAATAATGTTTCTTGATGCTTAATCACCTGTTGCATGTTTGTTTTGTTTAAAACATGTTGATTTAACCCAAATGCTCAGGGTACGACAAGGATTAAAATTGAACTTTATTCCTATTCTCTATTATTTCTCAAAACAGTTGTGTTTTTAACAGTCTACAGGTGTTTGTACATGGAGATGATGCGTATAAATCCAAATTTTATTTAAGCCATAGCACAGCCATATTCTTAAAACTTACACGAAATACTTATTTTAAACGTAACTCACATTGAGATAAAAAAGCTAACAAACATCAAATTAACATACGTACATAAAAAAATTCAAAATATGGAGATGTCAATTTGTAACAGTAAAGTAATATAAAAATAAATTTAAATATTTTTTTTTAAAATGGGGTGTTGCGGGTGACGCGCACGCGTCTCAGCAATGAGGCGCTTCGTTTGCGGATTATAGCGTAGAAAAAATAAGTCTGTACTTCTGCAAACATGGCTTCACGGAATAACGTGGCACCCTGAACGTGTTGTTGTATTGCATCGGTAGGACCTAGTAGGTTAAAAAACGTCAAATTGACTTGCTTACGACAGCGAGCAAATCTACGAGCCAACATAGTACAACGATCACACAGAGCCCTACGCTCCCTCTTTATGCCTGCATTATCATAAAGGGTACCCGCGACCCAATGCCCCAGGCACTTAAACTGGTGTAGGTTTTACCTGTGCTCCATCTAATGTTAAGACATGGTATTTTAAAAGCTATCTTTTTGTATCAACTCTGACTGACCATAAAAAAGAGTTTAAATATTCTCTTCTTAAAAAACTCAATGTTGCAATATTTTGTAATTAATAAAACCTTAGAAAATAATGGACTTTTGTATAAGACTTTAGGTAGTTCCAGAATTTTTGTTTTTATTTTAAGATAAGTTTAGCAAGAACACGTATCCCTATTTATAAACGTTCCATACGTTCAACACCCGTACAGATTAAACTTTTAACTTGTATCTCATAAATAAAGCGATTAAACGCGATTAAAGTACACTTTATTTTGATTAAGATTGCGGATAAATACCAATTCATTTAGCGTTCGTGCTCATAATATTAAATCCCAATCCTTTGAAACGTTTTCGTGTCAGGTGCACAATCGGCGATATCGTTCTACAATTAGTAAAGTATTAGGCACTCATGACATATTTTCTTGAAGAGAGTAAAAGTATCTTCGATCACATATAATAACTAGATATACAATCAGGGTCAGAATACGTCATCACCTTAGGGGAAGGCAAATGGATCTAGCCCATGCAGCCTTCTCTTTTTTTTTTTTAGTACAAACATTAGGGATAACCATCGACATAAAATGAAAATGAATGAATGACAGGTATCGATTCCCGATTCGTATCAACATTTTGATGTATCGATACAACAAGATGCGATAAGACTAAATCGGTCAGATGTTTATGTAATAATTAATGTTTTTACTTTCAGTGTAATTTAGTAACATTATGACTTTACAAAGACTTTTTGCCGTTTGAACAATATTGTGGTTGTTACTGATTCTTTTATTAGGTGAGTTTTGAGCATAATTCGTTCTGCTTATAGTTCCGTGAATTAATGTACCACTAGAATGTGTCGTTTTTGGTACAATAAGTCCAATTCGGGAGATAAAATATCCTTTTTAAAATTAAATATGTATACTTTTATTTTTTTTATTCTAATTCATAAAACTACATTGTACATTAATATTAATTTCAAATGTTATTTCTTTATGTGGCAACTTTAAACTGGGTTTATGATGGCAAACCCATATCTGTAGCGCGTACGCATACCCCTCATTCACAGGGGAGGTCAGCTTTATTGCCTGATTGCAAACTACCTAGAAGGGCAAACTTTTAGAGCTATCGGGATAAGCTAATTATGCAGATGACTAAAGTCGATTGTAACTTAAAGGGCAAAGATGTTATCAGAATAGGAAGTATTTATTCCAGGAGACGCACAAATGATAGAGTTACAATCGAAAGGCCAGGGCCAAGGCAACAGCCAGCAAAGAGAGTTTACAATGGTCACTGGCCTGAAGACATTCCGACTACAGACAATTCAAAGAGGAACATTAAATACCTTAATTGCCTTCCGTGCAGCAAAAAGAAAAAGCGCAAGGAAACGAGGTTTAGGTATAAGATTTGCAAAAACACTCTTTGCCCTGCTTGTTTTGAGGAATGTCATACTAATTATGTAGTAAATGTGACTGATTCTGAGTAATACAAAGACTGATTAAAGAGTAACTCTTGTATAATATGAATAAAAAATATAAATTGATTTTAGAAGTGCATTTAATTGGTTTTTTTGTTTTGATTGTGTAATCTGGAAAGAAAACATAACATTTAGTTTATTTTTGTTTAGTCTGATTCTATTATTTTAAAAATAATAGAAGACTGATTGTTAATTCTATTACATGAATCAAAAGAAATTATATTTTTGATAAAAAAATAATTTTGTTGATTTGTTGATGTCGATTATCGCTTTGCCAAAGCGATTAGATTTAATAATTCAATAATCAGTATGGGTAACATCGCTAAAATGCCAAAGGACCATTGACGTTTCATTGTTTACAAAGTTTTTTTCTGAATCTGGTAAAGATAATAACTGTGTATTTAGTTTAGGGCAAATTATTTTATTGTAAAAGCAAATAGTATTTTTATTTTTTGCTTATTAGATGATTTGTAAACAATATTAGTAATTTTTAATTGTATCAGCCTGGCCTATGAGTCATAGTATATTTTCAACTAGTGTCTAAAAAAGCTGCGGTTTTCTACAAATCAAAAAATGCGACTGCTAAAGTTATTTTGCCAGGTAATTCCTGTTCCGATAGGGATTTCGAAAAACAATATACTGTGTCACTGCCACTACTGAGACGAATCTAATGACACCTCTTGTGTTGAAATCCATCAAACGTTAAGGCTGTGGAGCGTGCAAAAGAAATATACATACATATAAACATACATACTGTCGAAAAATATAACCCTCCTTCTGACAGTCGGATAGAAAGACCATCCGTTTTGATTTTTAATTCGACACTGTTTGTATATTGCTTAGTATCTCAAGATCACATCGATGCTCGCTCCGTAAATTCTTCCCGTCAAGTCACGTCTAATTTATCGGGTTGAAAAGGATATTGAAATTGCCATTTTTATGCTTCCGTATCTAACATTAAATTTAGTCTATAAATGTCTCTACTTCACATAAAACATCGTAACGTTCGTTTTCGCCTACTTGGAATCGACCTACATACAGATAAATTACATTTGAGACGTTTTTGCATTTGTAGTAGGTAGTATTTGTACATTTACAGGAATTTTATGCTAAACTTGAAATTTTAATTTCATTGTACAGTCAGAAAAAAGAGGTTCGTTACATTTTGAAGAAGAAAATATATTGACAATCAAAAGTCAGTGTTGAATGTCAAATAAATAATAATTACATTTATAAACATAACAACTAATTGTTTTGAGGTCTGACTATTTGGTTTTAGTTAATAAATGAATGAATTGAATTTATTTGTGGTTTATTCTTATGGTTTATTATATTTATTGTACAGTGTTATTATAGTAAATTGGTCGAGGTAAGCCTTTGACTTTCCAAACTAAAGACGTTTTGTATAATTTGTACAAATATCTCGAAAATGAATGCAATAGCAATCCGAGCAGTATTATGACTCCCGCTCAATTAGTTGCTATATCAACCGGAATATCATTGACTTCCGTCAAAAAGGTCTTATCAGTAAGCAAATGTGATTCTTCAGAACAGGGAATGACGAAACTTCTATACATACATCACATAGGTACCCTCTCAAAGTCTTGGTTAGATGGAAGCACTTCTGGTTTAAAGCAACATGTATCAAGGCTTGGTCATGTCCAACCAAAATAAGTTGTGATTACCATTTTTTCTCAAAAATTACGCCGCAAAAAAATGTCACAATGAACATGAGAGCTATAATGACAGTAGTAGCTGAGGAAAAAATTTATAGCATAACTGTAGAGGAATGGAAAACTGTTTGGCTGCTTCTATCAAAGAGGAAAATAAATTTCAATGCACGGATGAGGCTTTAAATATAATATCAGAACAAATTATAGTTAACACAAATGATTCATCGGATGAAGGTGAGGATGAGAATGAGTGCGAAATGTCTGGAGTGGAAGAAATTTAGAATTAAAAATTATGTTTTATATTAATATTCACTATTTTAATATCGTTTAATATTATTAGTTCCATATGAAGTCCCTAGCCATAAAAATATAAAAGTATTGGTTTATTTATTAATGTGCTGACTGTACACAACTACAAATGCATAAACGTCTCGAAAGTAATTTACTTGTACTGTGCTTTAAACTTTAAAGATGAAACAAAATTTGAAAGAAACCAATACTTCTTATCACCAGTGTCTTCGTGTCTCTTGTTTTTCAAAGGGATGTTCTTTTGTTTATTTTACTTTTTAGCTTTTTAGCCATGTTTGAAGAAAATCGGTTAGTTGTTCATAAGTTATGCCTGCTTTGTCTCGTCGTCAGTTAGGGGGTTTTTTATTTGTGTTTATCATTAATGATTTAAAAAATATTAATCATAAAAAATATTAATAATATCTTTAATCATAATCATAGTTTTTTAAGAATGGAGTGACTCAGGTGGCTTGCTCAGGCTGAGGCGAGAATCGCTTGCGTGTTAGTCGATCTTTAGTAGGCGCTCCGTATACTAAGGGGCGACAACACTGCAGGGGATTCGGATGCGAATCTGAGCCTTCACTCAGTTCCCCGATAGTGCTTCTTGAACAGGACGCTTCATTTGCACTATAAAGCGAGCAAGTTGAAACCAAAACCCAACCGCTTGTAATTTTAAATTAAAAAAATAAATTAAAAACTAATCTCTTTACCCAGGCTCGAGTAAGCGGGGTAACTTGGGGCCACGCAGCTCGTCGGTTGTTCGTCGGCGTAGGTGGTGCTGTGTGCACCGCCCGCGTGTGGCGTGTCGTGGCCCCGCTGCAACTGCTAGCAAGAGTGCGGGCGGCGGCGGCGCTGTCCCACCCGCGGTTGGCGGCGAAACTGCCGCTTCCAAGGAGGTTACAGCCGGCCTTGGCGGCTCTTTTTGCGCATACTATTCGGGTATGTATATAGCAAAGGCATAATACTTGAGGAATACCCTTTTTGCAGGTAGTAAAGTATATAGAATTGCCATAGATAAAGACTATCAATATTTGAAAACGTTGATTACACCAATTAAAATTATCGCATTTAAAGGGATTTGCAATAATGATTGTGATACTGAAATATACAGTTTTGTACATGAAGATACTTCTTATGTATGTCTTCTTATCTACCAGCAATCGTTTACGTTCAAAGTCATCTCTGTGGAACTCCCTGCCTTTACATATATAAATAAGGCAAAGTTTGTTGGATCGTTTAAAATCATATAATTACAAACTAATATCGTTGGTATTTAGTAATCGTATACCAGTAAGTTGATATCAAAAAGAATGCGTCTGTTTCGAGATTTTATTTTGTTTAACATAAATTTTCAATGCGCTGCTAGGATTTTGTAATGATCGTGTCATCTTTATATTGTCAGTTTGCCTTTTCTGAAGGAATTAGCCATCCCGTACAATAACATGCGTGCATATCTGAAATAAATGAATAAAACCGCTTATATTTTGCCTCTATGTAGTTTGATTCACTATTTTGGCGATAGGACTTGAAGGCTGGTCACTAGTTTAAATATGTACTATTAATCGTTTCCTATTGTATTAGTTAACGTATGTTCCAGGGATTCATAAAAAAGATTTCCTTAAAACATATTAGGTTAATGTTTTACTGATGATGTACATATTGGGAGTTTCAAACCAAATGATAAAAGTAATATAATTTAAAAAATTACCTACATACAATTCTAAGATTATAAAATATTCAAATATAGAATGGTTACAGTTTGTAGTAGTCATTTAATTAGACCGTAGACTTTTCTCTAGTTATACATAATTGTATTAATATTTTCGCCAGTGCTTAGTTCCCGAAGCAGGCGGTCTCCGTCGCTGGGTCTCCCGCGCCGCCGGGGAAGGCCGCCTGCACTGCACCATGTTACGGCACGACGATGATGCTCCAGCATATACCCTGTACCTGGAGCACCTGGGAGGACTGGTGCCGTTGCTGAAGGGAAGAAGAACTAGCAAGATCAGACCGGAGTTCGTCATTTTTGACCCGCAGGCTGAAGGTTGGTTGCATCACGTTGTATGTAATTCTATATTCTGTAATTATTCTTGATTTAAGTTGATGTTATCAGGATAGTAAATAACCCTGAGGTCCTGAACTTTGTTGAAAGTTTATACTGGCCACTTTTTTCCCATACAGAGAACTTAGTAGCCGAGTCTTACCGCGAAAGCAGCAGTTCCCCCCGGCCTCCTCGCACCCCACGCCACGTGTTCAGCGAGTCATCGGACAGCGAGCAGGATGAGGGTAAGCACCATCATAGAAATAACACTTTGATAGTGTAGTTGTAGACTAGTAAAGATTTTCTTTGATAAAAACTTGACATAAACGTCAATCGTACAATTTAGCAAAAATCTATGAGAGAAATGATGAAAGCTATTTCAGCTTTCATCGAAAAGAAGTCTACTGTAATAAAAATCCTTGATAGTCGTGACTATAAGATATTTATTTAATTAAGGGTGCTGGTGGCGTTGTGGTTAAGGCGCTCATTCCGGGATCAAGGGTCCCTGGTTCGGTTCCAGTAACTGCCAAATATACAAAGGAGTTTTAACAATTTTAGTAGGTACATAAAGCCGACTGCTGTAACGATGAAAGAAAAGATAATTTGCAGAATATTTAAGTACAGCGGTACCTTCGTAAGGTATTGTACGGGTAAATTGTTTATTTTAAAAATAACCAAAAACAAAACAAAAAAGAGCACGTCATACTTCAGATACATATGTCAAGATAAGCAATCAGTTCTTAAGTAGACATCGGATTTGCTTTTCTAGCATTTACTGTTTATTTCTATAAACAAGTGCTTAGAATAACCATAACCTAATAATCCTGTCGTGTTTGTCTGGTGATTTATTAGTAAAATTGTCAATCCTTGATTATTTCAGGATGTTCCGGATCACCGCGATTACAACGACGACGACGAGCCCGCGACAGACTCAAATACAGGAACTCTAGTGACAAGGAAGATAACGATGAACTAGCTTATATCGACTCTTTGCCTGAAGTAAGAACACATTTAAAAATTCTCCAAAGTACGCAATCTCATAATACAGCAATCGTATAGAGTAAAGGTTCATGAATGACCATGAAATATATATCTAGAACTCCTCTAGTATCCCTGCACGGTTCCACCGGCGTTACTCCTGGTTCCGCGTAGCTGTACCGTAACTTTTCAACTGCGAAACAATTTTCAAAATAGGCTCGGTAGTTTCAGCCAACACAGATTACAAATAAAAAAATACAAACGAACAAATCTTAATATTAAAAGTATGTACTCGTAGAAATATATTATAATGACTGGTACCTTACTAAAACAAAAATGCATGGCAGCTTACACTTGTTTCATGAATCTTATTATGTATATTAAAGTACAGCCAGACTTAAGATATTAAAACATGCAAATTATCTCATAGTCATATTTGATTAGACAAAATGTACTTTTACAATTGTAAATACTAAAGAATCATGTTTTCTTTTTATGATGACTAACTACTTGTGCACTTAACTGTTATACGAACCTTAATTTAATTTCAGGATGTCAAGCTAGTAGAAGTTACTTCAAACATTTGGGGTACTAAGTTCAAAATGCACGGTCTAGCTAAAAATGTCCCCGCGAACCTCGGACAAGTTACTTACAAGACTTCATTACTGCATCTACAACCGAGACAGATGACTATCATGATTACAGAATTAAGAGATGACTTCCCAGTCGGCCCTGATCCCAATTTCAACCCGAATATATTCTCCGAAGACGAAGAAGAAGTATTTCCTCCCAATGAAACAAAAACTCCATCGCACGCTAACAACAACAATATAAGAAGAAAGTTAACGTTAAACGAAAGAATAAACAACACAAATAACTTTATTGGCCAAACAGATAATTATCAGACTGTAAATAATAATCCAAATAACCCAACTCTAGCCCGCGCTGAATCTTATGAAGAATTTCCCAATATGGACACAAATGATTCATTGAACAATATGCCTGATAGTGTATATTCTACTCCTGTAAGACATGCACCCCAAACTTTGGAACGAAAAATGAATAATACATCAGGAGTTACAAGTAGACATGCAATCTCTCCATTAAGATGTGAAAGTTCAGTACCGACTTTGCAATCGCCTAAAAATGCGGTCGCTCCTACTGATATCATTTTCGAAAGACCATCTCCTCAAACTGTAACCTGCGGTGGAAGAGGTGATTTTTGCGGCAGCGGTAGAACAGATTATAGCGTCAGGGGCGATAATATATCTTTAAAAGGAAATTTGTCCAACATGGAACAACAATCCTTTAGTTTAAATCTGGAACCGAGCAGACAGGTTACGATAAAGAAATCCGACGCCCACGTGACCGATAACTGTCTATCAAAATTACGAAAGAACATTTGCAGTCGCGGGGATTCAACGTCGTATGATATGAATACGAGGATATTAAAGTCTTTGTGTAATAAGAATTATGAGCATGAAGTGCACCCGGATGCAACTAGAAGGACTGATTTGAAGAATTTGCAGAAGGGAGAGGATTTGAAGTTTATTGATGAAGAGACGCCAGTGGAGTGTAGTATGAGTAGTTTATCTGAACGGGGAGTAAGGCAAGTGAGGGGTGCAGCTGGGGTGGTTGTATCACCAGCAGGGGGCACTGGTATCCCAAGTGTCACAGGCATGCCTCGTTCTTGCAGTGTTGGGTACCTGGACTTAGTGGAGCCGCGTTTTCGTCAAATTTCCTTAACCGCTCTTCGTTCTGAACCGCCACGGCTCGTCCTCGTGAACAACAAGCGGCACAGACGTAGGAAAGATCGGGAAAATCGGATCGAACACGCTAAGCCGACGTTAAAAAAGTGTGGAAAGTCACGTAGTTTGGATTCTAGTGAGCTTTCACTGTCTGTGGAAAAGTCCAAGCGGCAGTCGAGGATGGACAGCCTGCCGAAGGTGCCGCCAGAGGAGCTCCCGAAGGTGGAGCCCGCGCCCGCGCCGCCGCCTCCCGTCGACTCCGACTCCGACTACAGCAAGTATTATAGTTAGTAACGTAGTTGCTTTTCATGCCTCCCGATATACTTCACTATTGAGGTAACACGCTATAGGTGATAGAAAGGATTCAAAAAAGCGCTTATTTTTATGAGACTTATTACCACTATTCTTTCAGTGTATATTAAAACTTGCTTATTTTTGGAGATTGTGTGTCATAATCAAGTTAACATATCAAGATAAAACTTGTTTTTGAATCGTTACATACATAGAGTGTACGAATTATACTACCAAGAAAGCCAAATTAGAGTGCTTCACAAAGAGTTTGAGGTAACGGTTCACAGTTTATTAGAACAATTTTAAAATAACGCCATCAGATTCCCCTTCACATATTCCTACAGCATAAAGAAACGCACGTTGCAACGCTCAGCTTGTCGCGAACTTAGAGCACACTAGAAGCAAACTGTCATGCCGTATTAAAAACGCTGTAACGAATTCACATAAGCTTACTAAATCTTCTTAAGAACCTGCTGCTTCTCTAGACAAATTACTGCTTTCACTCACTTATCTGCGTTAAGCTACTTCTTTCTTCGAAAAAACCTGGCAACACAAAAACTGCAGCTTGAAATTTGAACTAAAATATTTTTAGTTTCCCTATCCTCACGAAAACTCTCTTAACAAAACTTTCTAAGTCCGTCGATCGGCGGACGATCGCTTGGTGTGGTAATACCCTTAATAATCACTGGAGGGATATCAGCCTCTCCCAACTCAGGGGTGGTGTCAGACAATTGTAGGCCATCACGCCTACTGCGGGTTGGCAGACTACACATACCTTCATATAAATTTATAGGTGCATGGGATTATTTTACTACTATTACCAACTCAGGGGTGGCGTCCGACAATTATAGGCCATCACGCCTACTGCGGGTTGGCAGACTACAGATACCTTCATATAAATTTATAGGTGCATGGGATTATTTTACTACAAAATTACCAACTCAGGGGTGGTGTCAGACAATTATAGGCCATCACGCCTACTGCGACGTCGACCGGTCGACGTCGACTGTTCTATTCTGCCATCGATCGACGTCGACCGGTCAACGTCGGTCGATTGGTGTGGTAGTAACCGTCGACCGACGTTGACTGTTCTATTCTGTAACACCCTAAGATCCTCAAAGAAACTCCCATAATATTTAGTCGTACAATCTTTTTTTACTTTCTTACCGACATCCTTCCTGGTTCTAACGAACAACTGGCGCTCCGCCTATTTCTACTAGCGTCTCGCGACCTTACGTACCTGCCTTCCTCCACCATTACTTACTCGATATTTAAATATTACCATAAAATTTTTAATACAAATTCTTTACATTCCTAAATAATTATGACAGTTTTTTGGGAATGAACAAAACCTTCTTTCACCCTCAATAAAATCTTTTTTCACCTTTTTTCAAACTTCGGCAAGTTTAGTCATACTTCCAGGCAGGTTCCCTCGAACAACTAGCATCTCATCATTTCACAATTAACATAAAGTTTTAAACCCAGAACAGTTCACATCCTCAATAAAACTCCTATAACTTTTGTCATACAACCTCCTTAACTTCCACACGTATAGGGATTGGCATCCACGAAGTGGCGCCCCTCTACTTTTTGGTCTAAGGTCGCAGGATACGATGTATAGACAAACAAAGAATAGGGGCGCAACTTCGTTAATGTCACTCTCACTATAATCTGCGCGCAGGTTCTCTGGAGCAGCTGGCGCTGCGGCTGCTGGCTTCGCGCGGACGAGCGGCGGCGGCTGGAGGGAGCTGCTCGGCACCCGCGTCCCCACGCCCCGCGCGCGCTGCTCCACCCGCTCCGGGGTCACGCCCGAAGATACGACAGAGATATTCCTCTGCTAGTCCTATTAGGTAGATAAGTACCTTAATATTAAGATAATAGATTGCTGTACATATAGACATTTAATATTTGTTTATGCGACACCTCAACACTCGTATGAAAATTCAAAGAGGTCTTAAATTTTTTTTGCTTGTAACCAAACGTCCAATACCATTTTTAAGGTTATTTGTAAGAGCCACACATATGTAATAAATGAACTTTGATACTAAGATAACTTTACATGTTGGCAAAAGCAGTTGCTTGAGCTGAAGTATTTTACAAATACCTACCATGGTTTTTACTATGGAAGTTAAGGGCTCAGAATTTTCAACGCAGTTGCTAGCCTGCGGCTTCCGATGAATGCCAGAAAAATCAGCTCTTACACGACGTTACACGGTCGCGGTGGTTGCGGTTGTAGAGCACGTCATTGCTATTCATTTTTTTGGATACAAATTTTGTAAGGCAACGAACAGCGCCGCTTACAATTGTTTCCCGAAAATATTGAATTTTGATATTCGAGTAGTAATTTCAATCAATTCGAAAAACCGTTACAATAATCTCTCAGTTATTAGCAACCATACCATATAGAAATAAGCCCCATACATTTCCAGGCAACTATTAAATTCTCCACTCCTGAACCGACGAAGGAACAAGAAGCCATCGGAAAGCTCCGACGACGAGAACTCTAACGGTAGCGGCTACAATGAGGTCACCAGCAAGAACTATAGGGATCTCGAGAGCTTCCAGAAAGCTCAGCTCAGGAATAAGGTAGGAATAAGTATCATTGAATTTCCTTGTCAACGCTGAGCCTGGCAAGTGTTTTCATGTAGATTTTCCTTCATGAAGAAGATGTAGAATAATGAAGGCCGTTATGAAATTTCTATATCGATGTGGGTGCAACAGATTTCGTCGACGCAAGTCGCGGGTAAAAAAAGGAGTCAAAAAACAAGCTTAATTTACTCCGGTGAAGAAGTTATTTGTTGGATATATCTAAATAAACAATCAAATACCTATTTCAACCAGTACCTATTGGGTTTTTAACAATTTAACGTGTAAGTAATATTCTTCAGTGGTAGTGCGGAATAGCTCGCTGTCGTAACTCCATAACAACATAGTGAGTGACATCCACGAAATCACACCCCACGACTACACTTGCGATCTTTAAAATTGGAATCACTTCATCGCGGGTTTAAATATATATTTAAATGCAATACTATAGCTTTTGTTACGTCATTTCAAACATAATTTTGTTAGTTGTCTTTATTGTTTGTTGTTTGTCTTGAGCATCCCTCGATGAAGTGATTCCAATTTAAAGCTCGCAAGGGTATTTGACCTGTATGTCACAGTATGCACCTATAGCCCCGGAAAGTAGTAAGCAAGACATCGCGAATGGCACTCACTATATAACCAAATCAGCATACTTTCTTGCATTTGTAGCTATGTGCCGCAAATCAACATAGCCACCACCCGTTTTATATTGCAGGTATAATCAACATTTCTTATAATTTACAAAATATCTTCAATAATCCCACAACATAACCTCTAACTAAATAATCGCTATAAATACCAAACTAAAACCTTATTCTCCAGTTAAAGCGCGCGGGCAGCGGAGCCCCTTCGGAAGGTCGCTCGCGGCGTCAGCTCGTAATGCACAATAAAGCTCCCATGTGGAACGAGAACAGCCAGGTCTACCAGCTTGATTTCGGCGGCCGTGTCACCCAGGAGTCCGCCAAGAATTTCCAGATCGAGTACCATGGGAAACAGGTACGAATATTATAATTGAGCGTATAGTATATATAAGTTTTACGTACGTTACGTAGCGAAGTAAGTATTACGTTATATAGGAAGAAGGAGGGACCAGGGTTATCATAACGTGAGTGTCGCCATGTCATAAAAATATTGTTTAAAAACCTAAGACCAACACGAGGGGTAGGGGGAGGAGTCCTAAAACATGTCATTCGTGTTACGTCACTTTTACACCTTAAGCCATGCCTACATACCCGAACCATCCCTGCTACAAGCAGTAGGTATTAGCGGGCTATCCGCCTAAGATTTCCGTAAAAGTTAAGCTACATAAAACTAGCAATGGAATAGTTAGTTTTATTGTTGAAATTGAAATTAAAACTTATAATGTTATTGTACCCCGGCATCCTTTTAAGTTCCGGCGGCAGACCTAAATTTATGTGTAGGTACTTATAGCATATTATATACTTCATGCCGTTAGTACTAAAGACATACAATCCCTTTTAACTTTAAGAAGGTGACCTAAATACCCGTAGATTATATTTTTGTATGTTTTAGTTTGCTAATAAACATTTTACCCCCACCAGGTAATGCAATTTGGCCGGATAGACGGGAACGCCTACACTCTAGACTTCCAGTACCCTTTCTCTGCACTGCAGGCCTTCGCCGTTGCCTTAGCTAACGTCACTCAGAGACTTAAATAAACTAAGTACGCTTCTAACGTCCAGAAAACAACTCTATTTTCATAGCCACAAGGACCTCCTTAGCTATTACGGAATTGCTACAAAACTCTATTGATAATAAGCAAGTACTCTCCATCGCGTAAATAGTGCGGATTGTAAATAAATAAGTCCTCTATTATGACTTAGCTAGATCATAGAACACCTGAATTTAAAAGAATGAAAATTGTATAATAGAATTGTGCTGTAGTGTTTAATAGAATTAATTTCAAATAGTTTACAGTCCGCATTAATAGTACCTAAATAATGTTGAAAAAAGCTTTACACAAAAAACCATCCACATATATTTTGTACACAAGCTTAGATAGGCTCTAGTTAACTGTATGAGTGACCTAATGTATCTGGTGATGAATGGATGAATGTTAGGGTCATTGTACAATAAAAATTAAAACCATTATTTTGTGAAAATATTTAAAATTTTCAAATCCAGTTTCATTATGAATTCGGACTGAAGTTTAGTAACATCTGTTACTGATTTGAGTGTCAAAATAATTTTATACCAATTTGAATTGGTTTAAGATATAAGACAGAATGGCCTCATTTATTCACATTTGGCATCATACATATTTTTAATTAAATTTAATTTACTATGCAACATAGAGACAACAAAGTATACCTAATTTTAACCCACAATATATTTATTGTGATAATATGACAAAGTTTCAAATTGAAATATTATACTTATTATTAATAATTGTAAACAAAACAGCTTTTAGTATTTTGTTTCAGTCTTTATTGCACTACACTTGAACCTATATATACAAAATGATTATTTATATACTACACTGCCCTTAATGGTGACTGGTAGATCTAACCAGTCTATCAAATTGTATTGAAATATAATAACTTCACAGTAGTATTAAATCTTACGAAAGGATGATTGCTATTGACTTTTAATAGCCCAATTAAAGCTCTTTGTCTGGGTTTGTATTTAATTAGCTAGTTATGGGCACTGTGTTAGGTAAATTTATTAAATTGTTGTTGTGTGTTACAATTTGAATTGTTAATAACTATTCCATAAATTGGTGTTAATGACTACTTATGAATTATATAAACTTAGTAACAGTACATTTAGTTACTGTTTCTTATATATTTTGGGATTACTTTTTTATTAAAATAATGTTATCATAGCACTTTCTATTTAAGTTATATTAATTAATTAGTTTGAAAAAGATACATATCTCTGGTTGATTATTAGTTTCCTATAAAGCTTAAGTGTAATATGTTTATGAGAAGAATTGAATACATACATGTTTAAATCTTTATTATCAAGAAAAAAATCTATAATTATTTCTTAATTACAATTTCAAATTCTTATCATCAATTTTATTGTTTTGAAGACTGTGCTGAATTTACTTGTGATATTTTTACCAATTAAAGTTAATTTGTCATGTGTTACCATAATTAAGTTATTGTTTTGTTTGCAGATTATTTTTCTTAGTTGGATTATGTGATCAAATGTTAATGTTTGTTGTCCTGCTTTTTATATTCCACTTGTCAACTGTGTTTACTTATACAATAGTGGCAATGTGTAAATAAAAAATATTCTCAAAATGTGGTTATGTTTTATTTGAACAACTGCAGCCTATTTTTAGCCTCTGAGTAATAATATCAATAATGATAATTTTATTTATATTTTAATAAGTGACAGGGATTTTTACAGCAATTTTAGTTTTTATCAAATATATTAATCTAGTAATGAACACCATGATAAAGACAATGTATGAATCCCAAAAACTTTAAATTAATGATAAAAATAATAATGGTTACAGTAAAGTAATAAAAGAAATAAGTTATAACAATACTCACCAATGATAGGCTATTTTATTTAGAAATCTTTATAAGTATTTATAACAACTTTACATTACTCGTAAATATTCCTTATTACAAACAAAAACCATAGCAAGTAGTACAGTGCAGACTTCACCATAAATACAAAATTGCAATGTCTTAATATCAATTAGTCCATTCCTTTAGCTCATGGTTTGAGCTTTTTTATATGCTAATCACTTTCACTACCACTTTGTCCAGGAACATAGTCTTCATCATCTTCATCTGAAATGTCCAGGTCATCCAGATCTTGGAATAAGGACTCATCTACTTTAACTGCATCACCTGAAAAAATTTATAAAATAATCAGCAACATTTTAACTGCAACAAATTCAAATTTTCAAAATTCAAAATTCTGCTAATTCTTTGAAAAAAGCCTCCGAAAAAAGAAATATTTAAAAAATGCAAACATTGTTGCTTAAGGTAAGTATCCTTTTTATTACAATTACAGATAGACTTTAACTAATCCTATGACATACTACAAATTATGTCAGAAGTATCAACTTTGCCAACCAAACAAGTGAATTTTGTATCAATATAATTTTTATCAAAACTAAGAGCAGCATGAAATACGATATGAAAATAGTAAAATTATTAATTTTAAATATACAACCAGGTAAACTTATCTAGAGACATTTAGAAATGATAAAATATTATGTCATCCTATAGATGGACACTTATTGAAGCCTGGACAGCTTCAGAAAAAACAATGACTTCATTTTAGTTATCTTACCATCATCCATGAATTTCAAATCAGATTCATTGAGAGTAGTGTCTCTGAGGAATAGTTCTCTACCAGTTAACTTATTTTTGTCTTTGTTTTGATACTCTCGCTTTGCTTGGATACCCATGTCAATTTCAAACTGCTTTCTCCATGCCAAGAATGATTCTACTGTCACTCTTGTTCCTTCAAAACGTTTCTGGAAGTAAACCATTTCATCACATACAAATATTCATAGAAGGATCAAAAGGATCTAGTTTAAAATAAACCTGTTCAGCTTCCTCTTCAGCTTTCTGTTTGGCAAGTATTTGTTCTTCTTCCAGTTTTTTTGCTGTATCCCACCTTTCATTAAGCCATTCTTGACCAGCAGAAACCAGTGTGAAAATCATTACCATACCTAGGTTTTGTTCACCCTGAAGTGATAAAAAACTGTAATTTTAATAAAACTCTGTCAAGACAACACAAAACCTTGTTGATATACAAATTATAACAACCTGTTCCATCAAATGAGTTAATAATTCATCTTTTTCAACAATGTTGTCAAAGTTCTCCTCATTTTCAATTTCAATTTCTGGCATCTCTTCGGGATACTTGGCTGTGTATGTGAAAACAAGTTGACATGCCATTCCCTCGCCATCATCAAAACCTTCCGACTTTATTGATATACTAAATTTATGAAAAGGCTCTGTTTGAATTACTGTAAGTGAAAAGAAACAGTTTAAAATTATTGGCACCGATAAACAATAAGAGGTTATATTGAGAAAGAGGAGTATTTACTTTGCATATCTCCATAGTAAATTGAGTCCAGCGCCTCAATTTCACTTGTTTGTTCGTAATTATAATCCATTTCGTTTTTTATTAATTTAAGTGTGTAAGTAAACTTAAAATTCCAAACTGCGTTTATTAGTAGTTCCTGTGGTAGTTCGTTCCAGTGTTCACAACCTGAAGCCAGGCAGTTATCGTACCAGGGCCGTAAAATTATCGTATATGGGTCAAAATTATCGTATCCATCAGGAAAATGGCTAAAATTCTTTAAAAAATCATATGAAACGTGACAATAATACGTTGCAAATGATTTACAGTTTAAATCTTGTAAACTTGTGTTGTTTAAATGGAAAAAAAATAATAATTCAAATTAAATGTTGAACGTATGACACAGACCTGTGCTGGGCCCTCGTCCACTTCGAGTGTGATGAACACGCCAACATTTCGAATTTATAAAGAAGAAAATAATGTTAAAGGATAGAGACACATGAAAACAAGCATATTTTTTAAAAGTTTAACTAAATAGATTCTATATTTGCGATAACAGAATACACAAATATTAATGAAACTTAACATTTTATATACGGACAAATAGCGCGTCATTACAACTTGTACTTGGACGTTTCAGTGGTTAATCATCAAATTTTTCATCAGAATGGAAATTGTCGTACAATCTGCGTACGATAGTCGTGTACCATCGTACATCGTACGTAGTTATGAAATTATCGCACATGAACGTTAATTATCGTACGGTTCCGAACGCTGGTTCGTTCCGTTTGCCGCTCACAGCACAGAGCTCAAAACCGTTCCGATTCATTTTAGCGCGCTAAAAGTGATATTAGTGCTGATTCAATCGGAACGGTAAATATCGCGCTAACATTTTGATTGTTCGTCGCTTAAGTCTAAAGTAATAATTTCATTAAGATCTTTGACCCCCAATAAAGCAGGAACCTGATTGTTCGTCGCTTAAGTCTAAAGTAATAATTTCATTAAGATCTTTGACCCCCAATAAAGCAAGAACCGTTTTTTAACATTATTACAAAAAACTTACGGGACACCCTATATATGTTTATATACAGGGTGGTTTTTTGAGAACAGTAGTGATGGCCAAGTCCGAAACCACGAGAGTTATGGAAAAGTCGTGAAAGGAGTCATGCCCTCGATTTATAAGAAAGCAATAACGGTATATTTATTTTTTTTCAAAAATCTTTTACATTTGATAGAAACGGACCCGACCCGCATGATTTTTCAATAAAAATTACATCCTGTATTATCAAACCAATGGAATCTGTTGCTTATAAGGATCAATCTTTGCAAATAAACGTTTCACTAAAAAAGGAAAGGAAATAGCTTTAACGATTTACTTTTAGTATCTCAATTTTACTTAACTAATAAGTTGCTCAAAATGGTTTCCATTGACTCCAACGCATAAGTTTATACGTCTCTATAGAGACTTTACTGCATTTGATACCATCATAGGATTTATCGTCGATAAAATATCAAGCAATGAGCTTTGTAAGCTCTCAACTGTTTCGTAACGAGCTTTGTAAAGTTCGTTCTTGACGTAACCCCATAGGAAATAATCAAGTGGTGTAAGATCGGGTGATCTTGCCGGCCATCTCACCGGACCATGAGTGCCAATCCATCTATTTTATTTTTTATTTTATTTTATTTATTTAGGAAAACATACAGCATATAATATAAATATAAAATAAATACATAGAAAAATATTACAAGCAGGTGGTTCACAACCCAATTAAGTTTTCCCTGTTAATTGTAATAAATATTGGGTAGATTAAACAGCAGTTAAGTAACAATTTAAAGTTATAATACGTTATGGAGAAATTAATAGAAAGTTTTAAAGCCCTTTTTATTGAAGCTGCTTGATGGTAGATATGAATTTGTGAGGTTTCAGATTAAATATGTCTAAGGTTAATTAAAATGTTAATTCAGCATATCTCTAACCACACGGCTGTTATGAGCTGGGGCCCCGTCTTGCTGGAAATACAAATCTTGTATCCTGGCTATTGGCAAATTCTCCATTTCTTCAAACACGTTGTTTAAAATTTCGACATACATCGTAGCATTTAAAGTGCCGTTGTAAGTCTTTATGAAAACATCCTGCTTCTAGGATTCCACACCGAAAGTTAAACGCAAATTTAATCTGGGGATATCCTTCACGTGTTTGCAATGGATTCTCTTGAGACCAGTAATGTTCATTTTTCCGATTGTACATTCCGTTATTTGAGAAGTTTGTTTCGTCACAATATAAGATGTTGAATAAAAAATTTCGATGCCTATCCATTTCTTCCTAAGCCAGTGGCAAAACTCCAGGCGCCTTTCATTATCACCTGGATGAAAGTATTGAACAACTCGTCCATAACGATAGCACTTGTATTTTGTTTTTGAAGAACTGCATAAATGGTGCTCCGGGAAACTTGAAGGTTCGTTTCTGCTTCACGAGTTGAAGCACTCGGATATGTTTGAAAAACGTCAATATTGCCAGTTCTAAATCTTCGATAAATTCATGCTTAGAAAGATCTTTTTATTGTCATAAACCAATACAAACAACTCAATTCGAAACAAAACAATTATTCGAAAAACATTAATGGATTTTTTTATTATTTTTTAGTATCACCACAGTGTTGCGCTAATAAGACAAGTGAGTTTCACCCATAACACCCAAAAAGTTTGATAAGCAGGTGAATTTCTTCCGTGTAGAAATATAAAATAGCGAAAAAGAGACGGTATACTTTTTCATACAACGTCTTCACTAAAATCCAGCCGCTGAAGACTGAATGAAAATCGAAATAATGTACAAAGCAAAAGTTACATGAATTGAAAAAAAAATTCTAGAGATAGCCAATTATTTATAATCAATTTTTAAAAAATGGGTTTTTTTCGGCTGTTCATGTCTCTAAATCATATTTATAGCAACACTAACATTTTCTTTTTTTATAGGAGTACGTTCCTTTATTTTGTTTGGGTATTATTACTTATTCGTTTTACACAATTGATGATATTTCTAAGAAAAGAATAACTGAAGTTAATATTATCGTTTTGATGTTAACTTCAGAACTAGTGAGTCACGCACACATAACACGTAGACACGATTCATATTGCAGTGTTTAAGCATTCTCGGAGCTTTTCATTTTGACAGAAGTCTAGAACGCACCTGTCAACGTCACGTTGATAGTAAAGAAAGATCTCCGATGGCGTCGTCCCAGCGAAGTGATATTTGGTAACTGGAGAAAGCTTCTTCTGTTTTTGAAATAGGTGGCTGTAAGTAGTTTTACAATTAAAGGCATTTTAAATAAAGATTTATATAAGTGTTACTGCTTATATTTTGTTTCAGGTAGCCTTATTCACGAAGAGTATAGCTTGTTTTGTTGGATATATTTTAAAGTATTTGAATGTAAGTAGTACACACAATATGTTTATTATTATGTATTTTTTTATTTTAATTCATTTTCAATTAGTTGTATTGTTTCTGTTTTAAACCTAAAATTGACATAGCATTTGGTCATGATTGTTAAATTTTTCTCTTGTTGCAGATACGCTGCCTATAATGGCTTTCTATGTTCATTGCAACATTGTGCTTCATGTTCAATTTCAACATTACATTATCACGGATCTGAGTGCTGATATGGTAGAAACAATTGAAGAATGGATAGCACGAGAGGTAAATATCATAACTTCATATGCCTAAGTCCAATGATTCACTTATAAATTGTGCTGTGATAATAAGTGTTTAAAAGATTATTCTATATGTTTAGTCAATTTATTGTCAAACCATTTGAAGTTATAAATATTTTGACTTATAAACTTCGTTCTACATTGAACTGTATAGACTAAAAAGTTTCTTTTTATTACAGATAACAAATGAAGATACTTTATGTGAAGAATGCTTTTATTTTGTGACTCTTGTAAATGCCCAAAGAATTGCCAATCCTAACTCTAGAAGCAAAAGACAGCTTGGGCATCCATTGTATGTGTGTGGTGTGGATTATCCCTGTCCCAAAGGAGAGGTACACATTCACGCCTTTTGCTTGTGTGTTAAGTGGAAAGGGATTATATTGCAAATAGAGTTCATCCTCGCCAGGTAAACAAGAGATTTTAACTCAACCACTAACTGGTGATAAATCTAGAGTGAACAATGTTAACATTTAAAGAAACGTATCCTAAACCTAATTGGTAAAATGTGGCCAATAGACATCTACACCGCCAAAGGATTCAGTGATGCTTTGCCACCTCTACGACGGATAGATTATTGGTCATAAAAGAGCTCTAATCAGTAAATAATATGACATTGTGATTATTTCTTGTTTTTTAACTTTTCAGATTCCTTCTAATTATGCACAAGTGTGCAATGCATGCTGGCAAAGAGCAAATAACGCTCTAAGGCATGATTTAGAAAATGCTGATGTCATTAATTTTCAGCCTGAATCATATGAATCAGAGCAAGAACATGATATGGAGTCAATACATATTCGAACCTACTCGAGGACCCCAAACACCTCCACTCACTGTTTTTTGCCAGATTGCATTAATACACAATTACATCAGGTACCACGTATTTAAAAAAAAGACTTCTATCTCAATATAAATTGTATATTACTCCAAGAGCTGCAGTATGTGAGGAACACATTGTTATGTATGATTGGAATATCATAAACAACTAAGAGTTTATGCATTAATTTGAATCCTCTTACATAGAAGAGATGCTCAATCTTATGAATCTTATGAAAAAGATGTGCCAGTATTGGACCGGATTAACAATCCTTAATTTTATGGCAATTTTGAATATAAAATTCAAATACCTCTAAGTGAAATGTGCAAAAAACCAAAAACTGCATTAGCAATGTATGTAATAAAAATAAGGACCGCAGACCCCCTTACAAGAATTGCGAGTTTATTTTGATTGTCAAAAGCTACTGTAATTAAATATATAAGAAGGGTACGTAGTATTCTGAAAGATAATTATACACCACTTTATCTGGGTTGTAATAACCATGTAACTCGAGAAAACCTGTCAGTTAGAAATCTGTTGATTCCACAAGGTTTATTTGGCACCTCTTCAAACAACCCCATAATTATTTGTGATGGTTGTTTATTTACAAAAATCTTCAAATTATTTATTTCAAAAGAAAACTTAAGCCTTCGGATATACAAGAATTTGTTAAAACCTTTTCTCATGGTGACCACACATGGACACATCAATGATATTTTTGGACCTTATCCTGCAACGACTTCCGATGCTGATATAATCAAACATTTATTTCACAATGAAAATTCCCCGTTAAGGGCTTTCTTTGAGCCCAATGATGTGTTCATCTTGATAGGGGGTTTAGGGATGCCATACCATTGTTGTTATCCTTAGCTTTTAATGTTCTTAAACCAGAAAGTGTTGATGTTGGTGAAACAAAACTATCTACTATTAAAGCAAATAAATCCAGAATGGTGACAAACTGCCGGTGGGTTGTTGAAATTGTTAATGGTTGGTTTAAACGGGATTATAAAATATTTAGAAGTGAGTACTTTAACCGGTTAACAAAATATGCTATGGATGATTTTAAGATAGCAGGAGCAATTATAAATCATTTTCATCCTGTTATAACCGACCGAAATTATGCTCATTATCTTCTGTCATGAGCATTATTTAGATTTGATGAACCAAATTACCTAGCAGACTATGTGAATGAGCATCAATTAAACAGACACCGCGCCAACTTTGTAAGAATAGATGGACAGGTACCAGCATTGGATGTATTCCCCGTAATGGATATGTCTGATTTAGTAATGTTTAGTCTTAGGACATATCAAATAAAACAAGCCAGGTTACTACGGGGAACATATAAGAGATAATGGGACATTTGCAATTGAGGTTAATAGTAATAATAATATAATAATAATAATAAATAGTTTATTTGCCAGCATAAAAATGTTACAATCCAATTCTAGATACAACTACAGAAAAAAATTGGTCCAAACCCAAAAACAAGTTCTGAAACCTTCTGCACTAGTTTGCACTGTGTCGCAGTAGGAGTCTTCTCTTAAATTTGACTGGACATGTTATTTTAGTTGCTGGTGGATTTTACACATAATTTGATAAACTGACATATTCGTTTTATACAATACTAAAAAGGAGAGGAAACAAAATATTATTGATTAAATATCGAAACAGTTAAGAGAAAAATATTTGTAACTGTAACAGTGTGTACTGTTCTGTGTATAAAAATGTATTTAGAGTTATAAAATGTATTTTATATATAAGTTTGTATCTATACCTTGTATAAGTTTGTATGAGATGAGTGTAGCTAATGTGATGAGATTTTGTTTGTTGAGAGGGTGTTTGAGTGAATGTTCTGTGAGCGCGTGTGGTGTTTACGGTGTGTGTTTGTTAAATTTCTGTTGTATATGAGTGTATGATTCAATCAGCTAACTTAAAATTTTGAGAATGGATTCTGTAGTTTCATAATTTAAAGCAAGTAGATATTTTGTCACGGAAACTTTGCAGTCATACCTTGAGAGGCATCTTAGATTTAATAAGGGATTAATTTTGTTATATATGAAGGGAGCAAGAGCCGTTATAGATTTTTGTGCAAAAACAGTGCGACATTTAGGGGTTGCATAGACTTTTTTATTTCCTCTTCTCGACCTGGAGGAAAAATCAGGTATCTTTTCGTGTTGGTACATCGCAGCATTTAGGATGTAAAGCTGTCGTATAGACAACACTTTCGCGAGATTATATAAGGCAGTAGTCGAGAATCGAAACTTTTTGAAAAACATTATTTTTAAAATTGCACGTTGGGCGCGTTCTAGTGGCAATAGTATTGTCTTGGCACATCCACCCCAAGCCAATATACCGTTAGTGCACATGGATTGGCACAGGGCGAAGTAAATCGTTTTGAGTAATATATTATCACAGACATAGCGCAAGTTTCTGAATATATAAAAAAGTTTTCTGACTCGACCTGAGAGCATGTTAATTTGTTCAGTCCATGTTATATGTTGATCAATGAGGACACCAAGATATCTAATAGAGGAAACCAGTTCAATCTGATGGCATACACAGTTTTTGATGTCAGCACAAGTATGTGCTTTTACATTGAGCATACCAACCTCTGGAAGTGTATTTGATCTGATACTAAAAGGCAACATTTTGGTTTTTTCCTTATTCAAACTTAGTAAATTATTATCTAGCCACACAGTTACTATACTGAAACCATCGTCAGCAAGCTCATTTACACCTTGCCAAGTTTTGTCAGAAAAGGTGATAACTGTGTCGTCAGCATAGGTGATAATTTCTGCATTAGGTATTTTTAGGTTACTTATGTCATCTATATAAACAAGAAACAAAGTGGGTCCCAGAATGCTGCCTTGAGGCACGCCGAAGTCTATATTTTCTTCGTCAGAGATGAAATTATCTATTTTTACACTTTGTTTTCTGCTTACTAGATAGCTTTCGAAGAGCCTCAGTGGCATATCTCGGATTCCTTTTAGCTCCAATTTTCGTAGAAGGATTGGTAAAGATACTGTGTCAAAAGCTTTACTTAAATCCAAAAAGATTCCCATACTTTTATTTTTATTATCAAGATTTTTTGTGACATTTGAAATAAGTTTGATAACTGCATCGTTCGTAGATTTTTTTTTCCTAAATCCGAATTGGTTCTGGGACAAAAGATTGTTTTTCTCAAGGTAGTGCATAAGGCGTTCGTTAATAAGTTTTTCAAGAATTTTTGAAAGAGTGGGTAGTAGAGATATAGGCCTATAGTTTGTGATACTGCCCTTTTCCCCAGATTTATGAATTGGTGTTATTAAGGACTTTTTAAAAGCTTCCGGGAAGATGCCACCCACAAAGCAAGCATTACATATTATTGTTGTACAATACATATAATAGTGAAGTAGAACAAGCAAATGTCCCAGAAATAGCATAACATGAGGCATTGTTAATCTATAATAATATATACGACTTTCCGACAACGATCGTCGGGCCGTGGACCGCGGCCTGCTCACTCTTTTCTATCGGTGGGAACGCGTGGTTAAGTTCCCTAAAAATGTATTTTACATATATACTTTTAAACTCATCTGGCGGGAATTGGGAAAGTGCAATTAGGCAATATTATTGTAGTTGCGTTGTGGGCAAAAGGGCTATGGGAACATGTGCTCATGTAATGACTATTATATGGTACCTAGGATGGACGCGGTACCAGCACACTGTCCCAGCTGCATCTTTATATGATGATGTTTTGGTGAGAGAAGATGAAGAACATGGAGGATAATAAGTATATGTATATGCAAAATAGTTAATTGTTTTATTTCTAGTTACAAATCTATTACAGGTCAAATGTACAGAAAACAATTTGTAAAAATATAATCCTAAATGTCGGCAAAAAAACAATCCAAAGTCCTGACACTTGCTCTGCAAATCTCAGGGTCATAGATGATGTTTATGTGTTGTATTTTTATATTTTGCTTAGCTGTTAGAGTGTATGTACCACTTGCAGACAAACTAAAAATAAAAGTTATATTCTTGGTAAATACCAACACAGAAGTTTGGCTTACTACAATCGCTGCCTTTTTTTCTTTACCAATCAAAAAACTCCAGGGTACAGCTAATATTCCCTCACATAAGTAATAGAAGGAATGCAGTCCTTAAAACTTCATATATCACCGGGAATGCCACCGTTTCCCGGCACCAATATTAAAGTAATGGTATCCATATTATTCCTTTATGATAGGAAACTTGGTACTTATGATGTAATTATTTTCCTTTTCATTAAACCAAACCAAATGAGAACGGCTCCAGTTTTTATTTATCCAATAATACCGATCCTTTCAGGTATAGATTAAATGTATTATTTTGGTTTGAGGCACTTTCAATTAGAAAAAAAATTCTTAACAAGTATCTTTGATTGTGTTTACATTTTGGTACTATGATAAGAAATTATGAATATTGTATTAGGCAATCAGCAGTTAGGACCGACAACTATTCCTGCCATATGAATATTGTATTAGGCAATCAGCAGTTAGGACCGACAACTATTCCTGCCAGCATCACATATTGGAGAACACAGATTCCGAACAAGAAGTAAAACTAATTACCTAGTGGCATTAATTTATGATAAATAAACATGAAAAATGCTCTGCCTGCTCTGACCTGAGTAGGCATGACATTGACAGTTAGTTTCGACACATGTTGAAATACGTTCGTTTCATGCTGAGATTATGTGCATTTTATGATGGATTTACAACCACATTAAAAATAAAAAATTGGCTATCTTTAGAATTCATATTGACGCATGAAATGATTGTGTTTTATGAGCTTTATTGATTACAACTCTCACTAAGTCAGCTGGTTCTTAGGAAGATTTTATACCGTCTCTTTTGCTATTTCCTTTCATTTTAGTATTTACTCTTCAATTAATTAAATCAATCTTAAATAAACGTTTTAAACAGTTTCTTTCTCAGTTCCTTCTCAGCAACAGAATCCATTGGTTCAATAATACAAGATGTAATTTTTTTGAAAAATCGTTCGGGTCCATTTCCGTCAAAAGTAAAAGATTTTTGAAAAAAAAAATATGCAGTTATTGTTTTCTTATAAATCGAGGGCATGACGCCTCTCACGTCTTTTTCCTAACTCTCGTGGTTTCGGACTTGGCCATCACCGCCCTTCTCAAAAAAACACCCTGTATGTAAAAATGCTTAAATTATTCAGGCAACGAAATTGCAATTATAATTATACGTGTTTGTAAAGCAGACTCTAACTGCGTGATACTTGAGTATTTTGCCTATAAAAGTCACATTCGAAAAAAAATCCACGGCTCATATCAACAGAATCTCCGTAGCCTGTCATGTGGTAATAACAGCAGGAACAACCGAGAACTGGATATATGTTTCGAACTACACTACCAGGCATAGCAGCCATCACAAATTTTTTGTGGTACCAGGTTATTGGCTACTAACCTACTAGCCTACCTAGACTAACCTTCTAGCTACTAATCTACCAGGTCCAAGATTACATCTACAGTTGCTTTTTAGTTTGAAAACTTTTGACTGATATGGTGAAAGAATGCCTTTCGAGGTCAAGTAGCTCAGTAGCCTCTTGTTAATGATTTTTTCTAAGATCTTAGAAAATGTAGAGAGCACTGATAGCGATCTAAGTATAAAAAGCAACCCGTTAGCCGTTTACCATTTTATGTTACCCGTTTTATAAATGGAAGTGCACTAAGGCCTTTTTAAATACCTTTCGAAATGCGAAAGCAAAGATTGAAAATATGTGTAAGGATTGGGGCTAGTATACGTTTTGCTAACTTCACTAAAGATGGTAGGATTCCGGTCCGACCAACTGCACTGTTTGGTTTTAGTTCCAAGATAATCTCAATCATGCTCATGCTATTGGTGTGGTACCTTTTCTAATTAGGTACCCTTAGTAATCAGTGGAGGGATATCAGCCTTTCCCAACTCAGGGGTGGCGTCCGACAATTGTAGGCCATCACGCCTACTGCGGGTTGGCAGACTTACCAATTCAGGAGTGGCGTCAGACAATTGTAGGCCATCACGCCTACTGCGGGTTGGCAGACTTACCAACTCAGGGGTGGCGTCAGACAATTGTAGGCCATCACGCCTAATGCGGGTTGGCAGACTTTCCAACTCAGGAATGGTGTCAGACAATTGTAGGCCATCACGCCTACTGCGACGTCGACTGTTCTATTCTGCCATTGATCGACGTCGACTAATCGTCGATTGATTGGTGTGGTAAAACCCTCAAATATTCTTCCACAAATTTTAAAGTTGAAACTAAACTCCACTCCGACATTTAGAGCTCTTGCCGCCTCCTGCTTTATCAACTTACGCACTTAACTAAAAAAATCACGTCCAAACGTGTTAAGTGAGAAGTCCCGCCCACCTACTTATACGAAAAATAGAACGAATCCTAATCTACTTAATCACTTGCGTACTAAAGATGATGGTCAAACTCAATATGGGATTTTGACCTGCTAATGGTCAGTAGTACGCATGAAAGATTAACTCATGAGTAACCTTTTCCCCCTTAAACTTCCCTAATTTTAAATCTAAAAATTTTGTAAAAAAATAATAAATAATTTGCGCAAAATCTACATAAGTTATTATTATTATTATTTTGTTTTATGGCAATCAGCTGTTGTTACGACACAATAACTATTTCTGCCAATTTCAAGTATTAGTATACACACGTACTACACGAGGCTAATAATTTTGTAGCGATCAGTTGAGTAGAACTTGCAGTATCTCGAGCATTGAGTTACCTTGAACAATACAAAAACAGGGGGATGAAATAAGTTTTTACAGATATTTTTAACATAGAAGAGTATAATTTATAAAGGCGTCTTGCCATTGTTAAGAAGAAGATTAGCAATAGGGGATAACTTTTTAGCAACGGAGGACGGTAGTGGGATGTCTTCAAATTTTGAAAGAATGTTCAAAACTAGGGAAATCAGGAGTTCAAAAAAATTGTCATTAGGGGAGCAGGAAGAAGTAGGGGGGAAGGCATTATCAGATTTAGTAGATGGAGGGTTAGCAATAATAGCATTATGAGCAATTTTGTCATAGCCTGGAAATAAAGACGGACTGGGTTTTGATGGTTTGTATATTGTTTTTTTGTAAGAAAGATTCAGTGAAGGAGAACTTTTAGAAGCATCTGCGTACGATTTTTTTACTGAAGGGAAGAGGGACGATGCTTCCTTGAATGATATGTTCTTTTGGGACATGGTGATTTTAATATTCTTTTGCCGGGAATGTTCCGGGCAAGATTTGTCAGTTGCTAAATGAGGGCCTGAGCATTGCAGGCAGGAAACTTCAGAGGATGCAGGGCAAGAGTCACCTGAGTGAGACTGTGCACATTTGAAGCAACGAGCACTGGATCGGCATTGGGCTTTCACATGGCCAAATCTACAACAGTTTAAGCATTGTATGGAAGGCAAAATGTGTGGATCAACGGTTATTGATGAGTTAAATATAAACACTTTATCAGGTAAGCATTGTCCAGAGAAAGTGATCACTACAGAACCCGTGGGGGTCCAAGTGGAACCAGACTTCATGGACACTTTTCTGTTTAAGCGACGAGCCTTCAAAATTGTTATATCACCTTGGCTTGTGGAGATTGTTGATACAACTTCCTCCATAGACCATGAAGTTGGGATCCCGCGGATCAGCCCCATTCTTGTTATATTATATGTAGGAATTAAAGCTATATAGTTATGAGATTTAAGACTCGGGTTTCTGAGAAACTCGTTTGCTGCACATGCAGATGAGAATTCCACAGAGACCCGATTTCTGCCAACACTCTTTATACCATCATTTTTAATGTGTGATGTAAATAAAAAATTTCCAAAATTTAAATGATTAAATGTACTGCCTGACTTAGGGTGAGTTTCTGACCTGGACACATGAACAATGAAAGGACCTTTGTCAGAAGGATGGTAAGATTTTTCTTCTAAAAGACTTGGATGAGTGTAAATAAGGTTATTCGTTTGAGATGGAAGAGAATTCGAAACAGATTTTTTAGGAGTAGGGGACGAATCCCGATTTATACTTGGACGTTTTCTTGTTTGCACATGTTTAGAGAAAGGGTCAGGGGAGTTGTTGACATCAGAAAACGGGATTGGGTCTGGGGGCTTAGGAGGGATTGGAACACAATCCATGCTCATTAAGAGCTAGATAATTCGTACAACCACTTACCAGGCGAGGAAGAGAAAAACAGAAACACTTAAAATAACTCAATGATGATAACAAAATCACCAAAATAACCGACAAATAACGAAAACCGTGTGTACACCGCAAACGAAAAATTGACAGTCCAATCATAAGTTACCATGTTGTTTTCTATTGAATGTATCAATGTCAATGTCAAAAAAAAGTAACAAAACGATGTCGAATGAACCCACAACTCACAAGTAATGGACGTTATTGGCGGATTAGTTTTGACAGTCAATCAACAATCTGTCAGTTCTGTTTGAATGAATTAACTAGAGTGAATCCTAAAAAAATCGGGGAAAAGATATATTTTAGAAAAATAGGAAGGTCTATATATATTCAAACTAATGATTGTATGATAATCTATATTTATTGGCCTTTAATTTGATATACTGAATATTAGTAGGTCATTTTTGTACTATCTGCTTTTAAGTTACCATTTGTCACTTAATTGACTGTTTACATGCAACTGTTAACTTAAAATTTAGTAACTTAACAAAATTTTCTGAATCTGTAAATGTTGAACGATTTGATTTTTTTTTCTGTTACTAATTGGTTACTAAATGTTCTTATGTAATAAACCCTGCTACAAGCAAATGTATTATGGTACGATAGAAAAAACGCAATAAAGAAACAAGTCGCATTTTTTTTTACCTAATTTTCTCTGCTCCACCGTGTAAAAAACACAGCCCCATCCATTGTACTCTATTGTTTACTCATATGTTAATCAGAAAGTACAGGTAAAAGTAATTAATGGGAGAATCAATGGAAGGTATGTATTGGAGTATGAATCTTAGACAAGATTTTTTGTATTAATCATAACCCCATTGAGATGCTGAAATAAATCATGATATAATAAACATTTGTTTTACTTAAAATTCCTATATATAGTTTACATTACATGTTAGTAATACTATGTCATCAAGTTCCAAAGGTATAGTTAGTGTTTTTCTGTAAGGGTCTCTGCAGCGGGTGAGCTAATAGCTTGGCTATGCAGTCATGTATTTTTGTAGCATTTTTAGATACTTCATAAACATATGAGTAGCCATTATCCAAATCTTGAAGACTGTCATAAACTTCTTCACATTTATATTGAGAACATTCTTCAGCATGAGCATATAGGATATCCATATAGAAGTACAGGTTCTTCTTTAGAAAATTAAAGTAGGGGTCACCTTGCGGTATCTGTGGAATACAATTTGATCTCCCATAAAGGACAACCATACGAACAACGTAAGGGGGCAGCTGAGCTGACTGCTCCATTCTATATTCTGGTATAGGTACTTTCTGTTTTATGATTTCAATAACTTTACTAAAGTCAAAACTTTCAGAATTACTTTCTTCAGGCGTCAAATAGTCAATTGCATTGATTATATCCTTAATGTTACTTGTAAAACTTTCTGCCCAATATGCTTCATTGTCTTTTAAAATTAACAATGCGAACTGGGTGTTTTTGTTGATAGCTTGTTTTGTGTGTAGGAAAAACACAAGAATTCTTCTCATCATATTTATTGGAGTAAAAGTTACCCCATCTCCTAGGCGATATACTGAGTCTTGGTCATCATGACATACATCCAAACAAATGATAACGTGTTCTGGAATATTAACATTGGGTACATTAGGTTTCTGTAGATTTGCTATTACCTTCTCTTGAAAAACTTTACATTCTTCATTATTTTTTGTTTTTTCACTACTGAAAAGAAAAATATTTATAATTATTATGGATTGATGCAGCAGCACTAAAGCATCTTTGAAATAAAGGTTTACCAAGCATTATTCAGAAAGCAATAGATACAGCGCGCTACCTGGGGTACTTCGATAGGAAAGTTAACTTGATTGTGTTGTGAATGTAAAACAAAAGGTAGTCATTTTTACGCAATAGAGAATAACTAAAAATATGCAATACCTCTAAAAGTGGGATATATAACTAGTACTGTTAACGTTCCAACTTACCTTGCACCATTAGACTCTGAGTTGTTGACGTATACATCGGAAGAATCCATTTAATTCAAACCACAGGATATAACTTATTTCGTAGAAAGTTCAGTTTAGATTAAAATATTCCTGTAAAGTTAAAGGCACAAAATAATAAGTGTTGCTACGCATCAGACGAACGCACAAACCAACTAGTGATACTAACTATTGCGTAGTATCCGATACTACGAATCAGACGAACGTTACCTAACTACAACACTAGGAACCCACGTTTTCATTTTGAAAACTTTAAAAAAAAATTGAATTGTCCTTCGTTTCTCAATTTTAAAATGCCTTTTGGATTTTGGCGTAATGCCATTGTGGCAGCGCGAAATCCCCTCTTCTATTCTACAAGATATTTTGACTAACTAAAGAAGGTGAAGGTGAAATAAATAAAAGACTTTTTATATACTTATGAATTTTTTTATTTCTATACTTTATTTTATATTTTTATATGCTTTGTTTGTATTGCATGGGAGGCAAATTTTCATTTTCTAGACGCGAGACATATACAATACCTTTTAATATTCAGCTAATTATGTTACACCAATTAAACACTGTTATTCTTATTGAGTAACCCAGAAAACATCTTTTCAATACGCTTGTAGTTTACAAACAATTTACCTACGAAATTCTAGTGATGGGCGATTGTTCCAAAAAAAACTTGCAGAAAGAAAATTGTGCAGTTGCGTATTCGATTGTCGATTCAGTAGTCCCGCGCCATGATTATTCGAATAACAATCGGCAAACTACTAACTGAACAACTAAATAAATACTAATATTGTTGAAAAGCGAATGGCGTGCGAATGTACTACTCTGCGTAGTGAGCGTGCGGCGTTACACTGCGCTGTAGTGCGAGTCGGAGTTTCGATTGTTTTTAAGGAATTAATAGGTATATTTTCCTGGTTCCAAAGGATTTTTTTTGTTTTGCAAAAATAATATTTTTGTTTGGTAAAGCAAATCAGAGTAAGTACTCTGGGGGGTCGGTACCCTGGATGGACCTAATCTAATCTAGGGAGGTCTTCCTAATCAACAAAGGAAAAAACACTTTAATTTGAAATTACTTTTATTTAAGATGAATCTATTTTATAGGAAAATACAATGATAATTATTAGACTATTTTGGGGACGAAGCCCGCAATAGAATTCCGTAAAGGAATCCCGTCAAGGAATCCCATCAAGGGATGCCATGGAACAATCTTCCATATTCTATATATTTTACATTTTACAAATAAAATCAAATAATGACAGACTTATAAGTTGCCAGTCATAAATGTCGGCAAGTTTGTTTGTGCAATAACCTCTTTTATTAAATACGGCACAAGCAAACGTTGCAATCGACATTTTATTCTTAAATAACGACCCTACTTAAATCAGGACCATATACATTAATCGGGATTACTCTCAGATGAGCCCCCTACCGATAGGAATATATATACTTGATCATGTTTAAATTACAACATCTTATTACACCAAAAATGATCTTATAGTATTTATTCTCCATCAATAGAGCCTTAGCCATAAAACCTGATGAAAATCAGCCAAGATCCCGGCTGGTTAATTAATATCTAAATAAAACAGTTTAAATTATTATAATTTCTCATACAATTCATTAATATAATCAACAACCCCATATTAATTATTTACGTTACACAATCATATGCAATTTCAAATAACCAATATTTATTATTAAATTAATCAACAATTGTTAAAATAACCCATTGAATACATTCAAATTATAATCATAATTAATTGATAAGTAATAAATACATTAATATCCCAATAAAAGTAAATTTAGTTAATCCTATTTATATTAAAATTAATACTAAATTAATCAAGTTATATTATCATACATTATCATTCAGTGTGCCAAACAAACACGTTTGACATGAACTGTCATATTAACTTTAAACTTTTCTGAATGATTAAAAATTTATTTGAAAGTTTATAACTTTCGAAAGTTTAAATATTACCTACTTAAATATTAAGATTTTACCTGCCTAACTATTACCGGACAAACCTTCCTATGAATAGATCATAAAATTGGATCCAAAGTATTTTACTTAACCCAGAATTATACCTATAAATTAATGAATTTATATTTCACAACGCAATGCAGAGAACTTTTTTCAAAATGCACCGAAATACACCTGACAAAATTCTATACCAATAACGTTTAAAATACATTACCTATTCCATCACAACCCTTTTACTATTTAACCCCACTGAGGATCCTATTCTACATCCGCGTGTTGACCCACAGACAGCAATATCACAATATTATATATACTCGTAAACTTTGGCCGCATAGCTAAATCGGCTATCACTTTCTCTCTTATGGAGATTATCAGGCGTGGCTCAAATTAAACGTGCACATTATCAATAGTGTTATTTTAGTCTTTGAAAATTGACTTCTTTAGAGCATTGGCACCACACGTATATACGTGTATATGTATATATGTAAATACGTGCCGCGTGTACCTGCCGCCCCTTAGAGGTTTCTCTCCGGGTATCTAAAATTAATTTTTTAAATCATTAAATAAAAAAAATATATATATATATATATATATATGTATATGTATATAGAGAGACCCTCTTATCTCAATATATAAAAACCTTTTCCTTATTTTCTTTTATCTGCATCGTCCATCCATTGCATCTCCTTTTTGGTGATGCTGTTTGGATCGGCTTTCCAGGATATATCATCTCGGAATATTGCGTTGTGAAGTGTACATAGAATTTGAGAAAAAAAAATATTAGTTTCTTATATTATTCTAAAACCCCAACGAAATTCTAACCGTTGCATATCTACAAATGAACGATATACATATTTGTACACCTAAATGTGTACTTTTACTCTATTAATTCTAAGAATAAAGAAATTATAATATTATTATAATATTTCAAGAAATAAATGTAGGTATATACAAAAACATTGTTTTATATATATAAATATAGACATAGTTTTATCATTAGTTTTATTTTATCGAATATTATATGGTTTCAATCTATTCACATGTACAATTAATTCTTGGTTATTTTGTATTTTTTTTACAAGATAATTGTCACATCCTATATATCGTAATACTCGAAATAAACCTTTATATGGTCGACTAAGTTTTCGACTTTTACCTGATATTCTTTTTGGACAATGTAACAAAACTAATTGTCCTACACGAAGTTTAATATTAGAAGCTTTTTTATCATACGATCTTTTTTGTACTAAACGAGCTTTCCTTAAATTTTCTCTGGCTTGATTCACTGCACTTATATAAGTATCTTTTTTTTGTTGAACGGTCATATTACAATTAGGATTCAACCTTTCATCAAACGGAACTTCAGGTTCTCTACCAAACATTAAATAATAAGGAGAAAATTTAGTTGAAGCTTGTTTTGAACAGTTATAAGCATATATTATAAAAGGTAAAATTTGGCACCAATCCCTTTGCCTTTGGTTTACATATTTAGCTAATGAATATGAAATGGTTTGATTCAATTTTTCTACTAAACCTAATGTTTGATGGTGCATAGTGGTAGCTAAGGAATGTTTTATATTATATTGCCTTAATAAAGACTTAATTAACCTTGACGTAAACATGGAACCTTTATCTGACAATACTTCACATACCGTCCCGAACTTTGTTAAAATTTCATTAATAAAGAAATTATATTTGTCACTCGTGGGACTGCTTTGCAAATAGCATATTTTGAAAAACAATCTATACATGTTATTATATATTTATTACCATCTACTGAACGATTAAAAGGACCTAGTACATCAATCTCTATCTTTTGAAATAAACGATCCGTTACTATAGGGCGTAATGGCACTATCTTATTATATATTTTCTTTTCTTGACAAGGTATACAACTCTTAATATATTTCTCGATTTCATTAGATGCGTTCGGCATAAAATATTTTGCCCTGAACTTTGCTAAAGTTTTCATCATCCCGAAATGGCCTCCCGTACGTGCGTCATCATGTAATTGTCTCATGATTTCACTAAATAACGACTTAGGTAAAACAATTAAATTTTTTATTATATTTCCACTTCTAATACATTTATATAACACATTATTTGATATCATAAAACCTTTATATACACTTCGTCGACTGATCGATACATTTTCGCGCCACCTTCGGCAAAAACTATCTTCCTCTTGATGTCGTGATAAATTCTCCACCTCAATCGAGAACACTTGTAAACCGTCCTCTATTTCTTTTCCTGTACTAGTTTCATCTTCTATTAGAGGGTTTCGACTTAAGAAATCCGCTACAACGTTCTGTTTTCCGGAACAATGTACAATCTCAAAGTCGTGTGCTTGAATCGCCAAGGCCCATCTGGCTAGTCTTCCAGACATGTCTCGTCTTGTCCTTAACCAACATAATGCCTTATGGTCCGTTACTAACTGGAATTGTAATCCCCATAAATAATGTATAAAATAGTTTAATGCCCACACTAAACTTAAACACTCCTTTTCAGTTATTGAATATTTTTTTTCTGCTTCTGTTAATTTTCGTGATGCGAAGCATATCGGTAACAATTTCTCTTGTTGACCTTGCATCAAACATGCTCCCAGAGCTAAATCACTCGCATCTACATATAATCTTGTACATATTTTTTCGTCATTAACAAAATGTCGTAATAATGGTGGTTCAACCATTAACGATATCATTTTATCGAATACCTCTTGTTGTACTTGTGACCAAATGAATTTCGTATTCTTCTTTAATAGATCTGTTAAAGGAAGAGTTAATGAAGAGAAATTCTTTATAAATTTTCTATAATATGAAAATAAACCCAATACCGATTTCAATTCTTTAATATTTCTTGGTATTTTTACTTTTTTTATTTTCTCAATATTTTTTGGGTCTGGTAAAATACCTTCTCCAGAAATAGTGTGTCCTAACACAGTTATTTCTTTAAATCCAAAATTACACTTTGACGGTTTGAGTGTCAAGTTTGCCGCACACAACCGTTGAAACACTTCTTCTAAAGCACTTATAAATTCATTAAACGAATCACCATATACGATCACATTGTCAATAAAAACTATCACATTTTTATACTTAAGACCTGCTAACACTTCATCCATTGTCCTTTGGAAAAAAGCTCCACTAGTTTTTAATCCAAATGGTAATACGTTAAACTCGTATAATCCAGACGGTGTGATGAATGCTGTTTTGTGTTTATCTTTCTCCGCTATCGATAATTGCCAATAGGCGGAGTTTAAATCTAAATCAGCATAGAATTTCGCCCCATTCAGCTGTGTTATCATATCTTCGATGATAGGCAAAGGATATGAATCTGTAATTACTTTCTTATTCAACTTTCTATAATCCACACAAAATCTCCATGTATTGTCTGGTTTTTTAACTAGTACTACCGGTGATGCATACGCACTTCTAGATTTTCTAATCACATTATTTTCAAGCATATCATCAACTTGCTCACGTATAATTTTATGTTGTTCATTAGATATTCTATAAGGTGCTCTATGAACTGGAGTTTCATCTATTGTATCGATTGTGACTTCGACGATATTACACTTTCCTAACTCCTTTTTTTCGAACGCGAACGTCGACCGATATTTTGTTAATATTTTTAATAATTCAATTCGTTCTTTTACCGACAAATTCGAAGATAAATTAAATTCTTTTTCATTTGGTTTAGCTACCACTACTTCCCACAATCTACAATCATTTTTATCTATTAAATCAGAAAAATAAATATATTCATCCTTACTCAATTCACGTGAAACCTGTATTACCTGAAGGGTATTTTGGTTCACATCTTTAACATTAAAATCATTAATTTCATTATTTCTAATACATTTACAAATATTATTTACAAATTGAACATGACCTTTTTTAAAATCTAATATTGCACCAGACTTCTGAAGAAAGTCTTGTCCGAGAATTAAATTTCTTTCAATTTTATCAACTACATAACAATTCTGTATATACACAACATGTTCAATCTCCAAACATATTTGTATTTTACCAATTATATTCATTCGATTACCATTAACTGCTCGGATTTTTATATCTTCAACCTTATGTATTGTAATATTTAATTGATTACATAATAGTTGAGACATTACAGACACTGAAGCGCCTGTATCAAGTAAAGCTGAGATAAATCTTTCTCTAATTTTAACTTTAATATTGGGACTACACTTACATATAATATTGTCTTGATTAATCGGCATCAATAATGTCCCAAGCTGTCTTACTGACGCCGGTTGAAGTTTGGGAAATTCCTTCCTCGCCCGTTGGATGAATCACCTCGATCCTGTGTTCTTCTTAAATTATATGGAGATCGATTGTTATTATTTGAGAATTTTCCTCTCGCGTTCCCGTAGTCCATGTTAGTTAACCTTTGAGAATCTTCCTTCTCACTCCTCGGTGGTGTTGTAGAATTTACTGGTATTTCTTGTGACATCTGTACGTTGTTTTGAAGATATAAATTTTCTTCCTGCTTTCCAGTGAACATTTTGTGCATCTGCATGATCGTTTCTTTTAACATTTTTTTTATTTGTATAGATTTGAGACGCTAGTCGGCATTTATACGTGTATTTGCAATTTTGCAAAAAATGTTTAATGAATATACTATCTGTTATTCCTGTACCAGCTTTGTTTGCACACATATCCAATGCATAATAGTAGTATATTAGCTCTTCATTGGCTTGTTGCTTCCGTGAATAAAAATTAGCCACATGATCTATTTCTCTGCCAAATACTTGTATAAATCTGTTTCTAATTTCATCGAACGTTTCGCATGTATCAATTATCGTTTTGTAAAAATACAACGCAGGTCCTTCTAAATATGTTTGTATAATTAGCCTCTTGCTTTCATCGTGGTATTTATGTAATGCAGCAATAATCTCGAACTGGGCTAAAAATTCGCTCACCAAAACTGTCGAAATGCCAGAGTACTTATTTAAATTCATGGCTATTTTTATAATTTTCTTATATATATAACTTTTTATGATTCTTTTATTTGCCGTAAAGCGTCGTCACTTTTTAGAGTCTTTCCTTTACTCCTGGTATTCAGATGGCTCTTGCCTTCTAAAATTTTCTTTCCGCCATACTCAGTGGCGTATATAGCTGAAATAATCTGAAAAAAAAACAAAACACTACAACTGTGCGCGGCGCCTCCACCATCTGGGGGGTCGGTACCCTGGATGGACCTAATCTAACCTAGGGAGGTCTTCCTAATCAACAAAGGAAAAAACACTTTAATTTGAAATTACTTTTATTTAAGATGAATCTATTTTATAGGAAAATACAATGATAATTATTAGACTATTTTGGGGACGAAGCCCGCAATAGAATTCCGTAAAGGAATCCCGTCAAGGAATCCCATCAAGGGATGCCATGGAACAATCTTCCATATTCTATATATTTTACATTTTACAAATAAAATCAAACAATGACAGACTTATAAGTTGCCAGTCATAAATGTCGGCAAGTTTGTTTGTGCAATAACCTCTTTTATTAAATACGGCACAAGCAAACGTTGCAGTACTTAAGGCACTGATACCATTTAGACTCGTAACATTGTACGAATTTTTTTTTTTTTTTTAACTAAGTCATTGATATTTTCTAGACTCGTAGCATAATACGAAAAAATTTCATTTTTTAACTAAATTGATAAGAGTACCTAGACCATTTGTTTTTTGTTTGACTAACTACTTTTGTAAGGTTTTTTTTGTTAATTTAATTATGAGAAGTAACTAATTGATCTCTTTTAGAGTTATAACATAATTCGCATAATTATTTTATTTTACCATTTTTGTTTTCTAGTCTTTTGTTTTACTTAGAAACTCCTCAATTATCCATCTATTCATAATGTAGGTAAGTGTGAACACATATACGAATGGATGTTTTCCTTAATCGATGGCAATTGTAGAAACAACTGCGGCCATAACGGCCATAACTAGGTTGATTTCAAGCGCAGCGCACGCACGCATTGTCTTTTTAACTACTGATTCAATAGAAAGAGTTAGTAGTATAAGTGTGCTCTGCGTCCGGCGTCGCGCTGCGCTGCGTGCGTCTAAAGTCGCTAACAATTGACTGACATCCATAGTTATCGACTTTTATCGACTGAACTGAACAATCGACTAATTCGATTGTTTTTAGTAATAATCGTCCATCGCTACGAAGTTCTACCACACTTAAACCTTGTAAGTTAACACTATTTGCACATTCGGAATTGAGGGGTTATGTTACGCAAATTGATCAACGCAAACTCTTCACTCGTCAAGCTTTGAAACCGTAATGGCAGATCGAGCTGATTGATTGAAAATTAAATTAAATTTTGTGTTTTACGGCAATCAGCTGTAGTTACTACACAATAACTATTTCTGCCAATTTCAAGTATTAATATAATAAAAGTAGTTTTAACATAATTAAAACATTGAAAGATGACCTAAAACCGTCATTCATCATCATTCAACATCATTCACATTGAAATGACATATGACAATCGTACGCCCGAAAAGTAGCAACGGTGTTGTCATTATCAAAAAGTTCTAACCATAGACATAATTCCTAGTTTTTTTTTGTATGAAGACAACCTGCTATGGTTAAAGGCGAAAACGGCAAAATGTATCTTTAAAATAGTTTAAATAGCCATCAGTCTTGATCGTTAGCTTTATATCCAAGAACTCCAAAGATCTTTTATTTTAAAATTCTACAGTAAAGCGCATTTTATGGTTTACACTATTGATGTGGTTCAAGAACTCACCCCCGTCATCTCAATGCAGTAGTCTCATCACTCACGATTCGCGCTTACGATCTTTGCGATAAGGATCATGTTCAGGGCGAACTACAGCATGTACAACAAGTTTTAATTAAAAAGGGCTACAACGTGAAGGTGTCAAATATAAAACGCAACACGAGAACCAAACTGCGTTCTAACTGGTAACTTATTCAGTGACCAGGAAAGTGTCATCAGAAACTTCTCATTAATATCCTTAAGGTAATGGTCAAACTCAATATGGGATTTTGACCTGCTAATAATGGTCAATAGTGCACATGAAAGATTAACTCATGAGTAACCTTTTCCCCCTTAAACTTCCCTTATTTCAAATCTAAAAATCTCGTAATAAAATAAAAAATAATTTGCGAAAAATCAATCATAAGTTACCATTTTGTTTTCTTTTGAATGTATAAATGTCAATGCTAAAAAAAGTAACAAAATTACCTATATAAAAATTATACATAATTAAGTCGAAAAAACGATGTCGAATGAACCCACAAGTAATTGACGTTAGTGATGGTATTGTGACAGTCAATCAACAATCTGTCAGTTCTTTTTTTACATGAATTACCTAGAGTGAATCCACAAACTAACTAGTGATGCTACGCATCAGACGAACGTCTTCCTAACTACAACACTAGGAACTAGGAACTTGAGGAACTTTTCAATTTGACAACTATTTTTTTTTAAATTAGATTGTCCTTCGTTTCTTAATTTTAAAATGACGGCATTGGATTTTGGCGTAAAACAAAAACATCAACAAAGTAACGTCATGTGTCAGTTTTGACAGGCCGTTCACAGCAACCATGCTCCGTAGCGTTGGCACTGTGAGCGGTATGATGGCGGCGTTCATGACGTCATTGATGACGTATCGATATCGCTGTGAGCGCGCTCACGGGCAAACGGAACGGGTATATGAGCGCTGTGAGCGCTGTAATCGGGAAACGGAACGCAGCAAAAGATTTTAAAAGCTTGTTTATTAATTTTCTTTTGTAATAATATAAAAAAATTGCTCCTGCTTCATTCAGGGTCAAAGATTTTAATGAAATTGTAACTTTAGACTTAAGCGACGAACAATCAGAATGTTAGCGCGATATTTGCCGTTCCGATTGCAATAGCACTAATAACACTTTTATCGCGCTCAAACGAATCGGAACGGTTTTGAGCACTTTTAGCGCTGTGAGCGCTGTAATCGGCAAACGGGACGCAGCATAATTCTCTATCATGCTGCAAACGGAACGCAGCATTAGAGAATATCGTCAATCAGTCAAACAAATATCGCCATCGAGTATTTGTTTCTTATTTGTTTATCTGATTTTGCGTTTTGCCTTTACAGGAATATTTTAATCTAAACTGAACTTTCTACGAAATTAGTTAGACCCTGTGGTTTGAATTAAATGGATTCTTCCGATGTATACGTCAACAACTCAGAGTCTAATGGTGCAAGGTAAGTTGGAACGTTAACAGTACGAGTTGTATATCCCACTTTTAGAGGTATTGCATATTTTTAGTTATTCTCTATTGCGTAAAAATGACTACCTTTTGTTTTACATTCACAACACAATCAAGTTAACTTTCCTATCGAAGTACCCCAGGTAGCGCGCTGTATCTCTATTGCTTTTTGAATAATGTTTGGTAAACCTTTATTTCAAAGATGCTTTAGTGCTGCTGCATCAATCCATAATAATTATAAATATTTTTCTTTTCAGTAGTGAAAAAACAAAAAATAATGAAGAATGTAAAGTTCTTCAAGAGAAGGTAATAGCAAATCTACAGAAACCTAATGTACCCAATGTTAATATTCCAGAACACATTATCATTTGTTTGGATGTATGTCATGATGACCAAGACTCAGTATATCGCCTAGGAGATGGGGTAACTTTTACTCCAATAAATATGATGAGAAGAATTCTTGTGTTTTTCCTACACACAAAACAAGCTATCAACAAAAACACCCAGTTCGCATTGTTAATTTTAAAAGACAATGAAGCATATTGGGCAGAAAGTTTTACAAGTAACATTAAGGATATAATCAATGCAATTGACTATTTGACGCCTGAAGAAAGTAATTCTGAAAGTTTTGACTTTAGTAAAGTTATTGAAATCATAAAACAGAAAGTACCTATACCAGAATATAGAATGGAGCAGTCAGCTCAGCTGCCCCCTTACGTTGTTCGTATGGTTGTCCTTTATGGGAGATCAAATTGTATTCCACAGATACCGCAAGGTGACCCCTACTTTAATTTTCTAAAGAAGAACCTGTACTTCTATATGGATATCCTATATGCTCATGCTGAAGAATGTTCTCAATATAAATGTGAAGAAGTTTATGACAGTCTTCAAGATTTGGATAATGGCTACTCATATGTTTATGAAGTATCTAAAAATGCTACAAAAATACATGACTGCATAGCCAAGCTATTAGCTCACCCGCTGCAGAGGCCCTTACAGAAAAACACTAACTATACCTTTGGAACTTGATGACATAGTATTACTAACATGTAATGTAAACTATACATAGGAATTTTAAGTAAAACAAATGTTTATTATATCATGATTTATTTCAGCATCTCAATGGGGTTATGATTGGTACAAAAAATCTTGTCTAAGATTCATACTCCAATACATACCTTCCATTGATTCTCCCATAAATAACTTTTACCTGTACTTTCTGATTGACATATGAGTAAACAATAGAGTACAATGGATTACACAAGAAATAATTGTTACATTTTTAAAAAAAGTGTGACATATAACAAATTTCATAAAGGTAGTTTTTACCTAGTTACAATAGTTATGAAATGTAATATGTTATCTAAGATTACTATTATACTAATATAATATGCAGTGAACTTTGCACCATCAAAATCCCCATTCACAAACGCTATAACTTCAATTCTAGAAACATTAATCTAGCAATCCGACACAGCCAACTTTTAATTCCATACTCATCAAACAATATTTTAGCTTAGTCTATACAAAATTGTTACATTTTGTATATACATAAATAAACATTAATTTTGTTGAAATATAGAAAATAACCACATTAGACATATATTTAAAATAAGTCTAAAATCCACACAAAATCCAGCCATACAGAGATATCAATTTAGCCAGTAACGGAAACTTCCCATTCTTAAATCATGATTAATTAAAACAAAGCTGAGCAAAACACAATAATATGTTCAAAGTATATACATTTTAGTAAATTATATATATAAAAGAAAAATAATATAAGTAACATAGAAAAATAAATTACAATCAAGCTTCTTATCTACAATGATTAAAATCAAGTTACAAAATAATTAAAAATTTATGTAACATGAGACTTTCTGTACAAGTGAAACTAAAAAGCTTAATTGGCACACATCAAAACTATGAATTGTGAACCTTGAAAATGGACCTAGCTGGTGTATGCCTAACTCAATGACTTCTAGAACTAAACCATTAATCTACAATTAAAAAGAAATTAATCATTTTAATATCATTTTGTAGAGTAGCAACTAATTAAATTAAAAATAAATCTAACATAGCGTTCCTAATGAGTAAAACTACATGGTATTTCTATTTACAATTTAAATTAATCTCCAGATATAAACACAATAGTGCCATTTAAAGTGTCACTAAGACTATGTTTGCATCCACTTTAGATGAAAATGATAAATTTAAACTTGCTAATTGTGATTTTCAGTTGTATGTATGAAACCATCATGGTTGTGATATATCTTTTATTATGTGAGATCCTAAGTATAATTTTGACTATTGTTATCTCTATATTTTGACACTGGTAAAAATAAATATACAATCCACAATATCAGTCTCAATACTTAAAAAATATTTACAAAATTATAAATAAAAAAATTTATTTCCGCCAAAATGAAAATTTTGTAGAAATATTTTATTTAAAACACAGCTTATTAACTATGTTTGACTTTTTAATCTATTAACAATGGGACTACAATGTTAATAAAATCAAGAAGATAATATTAATGCCCTCAAATCTCAAAGGTTCATGATAATTGAAAAGTAGCTGTTTCAATAAGTACATTATGGTATACAGAGAGTATTCTATAAAAAAAATATAGTATATAGTTAGTAATGTAGTGAAAAAATTTGGGATGAAAATAGGTTTGATAAGAACAAACTTTGGATTCAAATGAATTTAGTGAAGGAAGACAGGATAATATAATAATGTTTAAATGTGCAGCTGAATGGTTTGGCAATAAATGGAATGATTTTTAGATTATCAGTCTTTATGAAAAAAATTTGGAGACTAAACTTAATTTTGATGGAACAATGATTAAAATTACTTTAAAAATACTAAAAATGATTGGTCCAATTAGTTCTAAATCAATTTCAAAAACCAGATGAAACAAAATATTTTATACTGTAACTGATGAGCATTTCAAATTCATATCAGTAAATTCATAAATCCCAAAAATTTTATATCTCTATTTGATTATTATAATTTGGAAAATATTAGATATATGAAATACTTTAAATTACAGTCTATGCTAATTATGTTCTACATATTAGAATTGATTTACAATAGGCATTTCATTCTCTTTCAGGCTCTTTCATTTTTGAATCTAAACATGAGTCTGTAATTTAAAAGGCTGAGTGTGCAAACACATATTGTAAGACATATTATTATAAACAAAGATAAACCAATGTTTTAAGTACAGCAATGATAACAAGACATAGTACTCATAAAAAAATTGCTGGTAATAAATTTCTAAGCTTAACCCTTTTGCAATATTAGGGCAGTCAATATGCAATATCTAAACATTCAGCTGACCCAGAACTAAAATATTGACACTAATATTTGATCTTGGTAACCTGTGAATGATATACATTAAGCATTCCAAAGAAACCTTACACTAATTGCTATTTTGTATAAGTAAGCTTAACTGAAATATCATCCAGTTGCATGCAAGTTTGGGAATTAAGCAAATTAAGCAGTAGCTATATAATTTTATGATCATTACAGATTACATTACATACAGAGCCGGGATCGAAGAGTGTGTAATGTAAGAAGTCTTTAAGAAGATAGTCCTCCAAGTCTCGCGACTTTCCACACAGCACTGCATTGGTTACACTCTGTATCACTTGAAATCACTTGTCACTGATCACTAGTAGCACTTGGGGAACCACGCTAGCAGGTCTCGTCAGGGCGGAGGCGCGCGCGTTGGAACCACCGACTCTGGGACTGTGCTGCCCCGTGCACGCATCGCAGATATGTACGTGCGGTAGCGTTTTATCTGAAAATTTTAAATTATTTAGTAACATGATGAATGCTGCGACGCTGAATTAAAGGATAAGTAATATTGTTATATTTGATGAATATCTTGGCTGTGCCTTTTTTTATCTGTATACCTAATAAAATGAAAGTTGTTATAGTCAGGCCATTTTAATAGGTAACATTTGACGTCTGTCAGTTTTATCTTCATAGTGAGGTGACCTGCTTAAAAACATCGATTAAAGTGAATGAATCGATACGGGCTTGAAACATGAGTAAATTTTAAAAATCATCAGGCGAATCCCTGTCCCATTATTATTTTTTCTTTCGTAAATTTAAGGAGCAAAATAAGACAAGTACACAACAAAAAAATTGCATTTATTTAGTTGAACTATCAGAACTGTTAATAGTATTGTTATCTTCATCACTGCTGTCAGCACTCAGAGATATTATTAATTCACTTTCAATAATATTGTCTATTCTCACATCACGTTCAAAATCTTGTAAATTTTTTTCTTTGTTTTCTCTACGACTTTTCTCCGGTCTTCTGTAGTGACTTCCCCACACGCAGTTTGTAGCAGAGTCATCATTTTAGCTGTACTGAAGGGTGGTTCAGTATTGTTCCGCGCTGCATGACCCTGTATTTGTGCCCAAATAAGCTTGATGGCGTTATACTGGCAATGGTAGGGAGGCAATAGAATAACTTCGTGTCCATGCTCTAGGGCTAGTTCATCGATTACATAGCGGAGCTTGGACGACTTAGTTGCTTTTACCAGATTTAACAACTCAACTTTTAATAAAGTTGGACTTGCATCCACACCATTTCTTACCAGCCACGAGACAATTTCTTGCTTTTTATTTACTTGAGTTGGTTGTTTATCAACTTGTACAGAATAATACGGTGCATTGTCCATTATAATTTTCGATGGGTTTACTAAGCTAACTAGCAGCTTCTCAAACCACTCTTTAAAAACCTCAAAGTTCATTTCCTCATGGTAATCACTTGTAGTTTTAGAGACGAATGCGAGAAGGCAGTCTGGAATAAAACCTTGAGATGCTGATCCCGCGGCATATAATAAGTCGGGCTCCTTTTCCCGATGGAACTTTTGAGGTGGAGGCCGCTGTATCATCGGTCCATGTCTGCGAAACCAGAGAACCAAACCATGTTTCGTCAATAAACACGACATTGTCCCAATCTGTAATTTTCATTACTTGACGTAAGAATGTCTCTCTTCAAAATAATATCATAGCGTTCTAGCAGGATTTTCCGCTTCTCAGATTTTTTAAAACTAAAGTCAATCGATTTCAAAACCTTTGATAGAGACGATTTACCGCCAAAAAATAAGCCTGCGTCTTTTAACGAACCCATTACCATATGTTTTATTATAATCACAACGTGGTTATTAATTTATTGTGATATTTCTTCTCAAGCAATCATTGCATTCGATTCAACTTATCACCTTTCGCTATTTCTAGAGTAACATCCCTAGTGTTTAAAAAGAAAAAGGGTTAACTGACGCAACATTGATCTAAAGAACTGACGTTCAGTTCTTTAGATCAGAAATTGTTTATTTTGTTTACAATGGTTTATTAGTGAAAGCAAATCATAAAATTACTCGTATCGGTCATTATTATAATAAATATGAAATCGTAATTGAAAAAAGTTAAGCAATTGTGCAGCTCTAACAAAACGAAAAAATATATTATTTTAGCCCGCCGTTACAAGGTTACGTTGTTGAATTTTGATGAATTGTCAAATGTTACCTATTTCAATGGCCTGATTATAGTATGCAAATGATAAGTTTCCTTTAAAAAAGATATTGCGGATATTTCAGCTATAAATTATGGCAAACTGTATAGAATAAAATAACAAATGCTTGCTGAAGGGCATAGTATATAAATTCATATAATCACCTCATAAACAAGATAAGCCTCTTTATCTCTAGCGAGCTGCGCATGTGCCGCCAGTTCCTCTTCAAGTTTCGCCACTCTTTGCTCGTGGTCAAGGAGCTGTTCTCTCTGGAAATGTACATTATATTTAACACAGAAATAATATACAGAAAGTGTAGATACGTTACCGGCCTGTGCTTTGTGCGAACGCAAAACTAAGGTAATTAACGGAGATTTGAGAAAGTTAGAAGTTATAAAGAACCGAATTTAAAAAACTTTTTTAATTGTCTGATGTTTTCCATGCATTGGCTGAAAATTCCTTAGAGTATATTCATTTAAATATTTTTATTAACACTTTGTTAAAATATGTTTGCATATACTATTTTATGTGTACATAATTTATTACTGTTTTCAATTTTACTGATAAGCGTGTTCCCAAGTCTCCTCATGAACTGTTGAATTTTGCAATGTCAAAGATAATTTGTCAAATCCATTTTGACACCATATTTTCTAAGCATTTGCTATAAAGGTAACGTCTCTATATATTATAGAACATCATTGATATTTATTATATATTAAATTAGATATACGATAACGTATATTATGATAATAATTTTTATAATAGAATAGATTTTTTTTAATTACAAAAATTATTAATAATCACTAATCTACTTACAAATAGTTAAAAGCCTACAATTCATCGCGCAGAGTCTTCGTTCCGATTTAATCACGATCCAAATCACTTAGCTAGTATCGAGGTACGTTAAAATAGCCAAATTTGTAGAATTGAGACACAGAAATGGACACAGGGTGCGCGGGTAGACACAGAAGGGCAGACGATAAACGACTAAAGAGTTATGCAAAAATTAAAAAATAGCCACGTTTTTTATGTGATGTGATAACAAAATCCACTGCATATAACATAATAACATAACCATAATGAAATGATTACCCTTCTTTAAACATAAACCAACTTTATTCATGAATAAAAAACGCGACTATCGCTAATTACCTGAACAAAATACTTGTCAAGTATGCACTTCTGGGATTTAGTTAACGCTGTATACAACGTTGATAAAAGCGGGAGGCATTAAATGAAGCCACATATTTTGTGTATCATTATCAGGCTACACAACAAAAATCAGATCAATGTAAGCAATAGTTTAGTAACAGCAATGTTTTTTAGTTTTTTCTTAGTTTCATTTAAACACTGTATCTTCCCGATCACCTAATCGTAAGTTTGTACTATAGGCATACATAGTTATCTAAGGGTCACCGCGAAACAACAAAATTCACGCGAGCGATGCGACGTTGCCGCTTTGTATCGTAAGTTTGCAATACAAACAAGGAAGTACACTGTTACTAAATCTTTTCTTAAAAGAAAGTACAGATCACGGTTATCTCACTCTAATGTAATAAGCGTAACAGAAATAGAAATATATCAGTATGTTGTTATTGCTATTTTCTATGTATGTTGTTGTATGTATGTTGCTATTTTATACAGTTCTACTGCCAACAACAACATTGAGCTCCGTATTTTAATATTGTTTAAATTGGAATTATAGTTCTAAATATTGATTAGTTAGTGTAATAATATAGTGCTTGTAACATCAGTGTTGTGAAAAAGTTATTACAATACTTTGTTGTGGAAAACAGACTGAAAATATAACACAAACATTAAACCTTTGTTAAAATGCACAGTTAAGTGAACATTGTTGGAGAAAATTAAGTGATCTTAGTGCAAAAAGGAACATTCAATTATAAATAATAACTATTACAAGACATGAGTGTTTAAATATACCATTTTATTGACATTGTATAAAGAAAAATAATTTCTCTTTTTTCATTCAAAAAGTGCTAGTGACGTTATTTTTTCTGAAACTCTTAAAAGGGGAGAAAATAGAGATTACACCATTAGAGGCTGGAATAATAAGTAAAGAAATAAAAAATTAACAAATATAAAATAATCCACCCAGTTTGAGGATAGAACTTGAGCCGTTTGGGTAAGTGGCGGCTCAGCTACCGCTGCGCCAATTTGATAATGACAATAGTTGCGAATTAGTGGATCTATATCGACGTATTGACGTCATTACTCCTATAACTACAATATATATTTGACTCATAGTTAAACTAAACTACAATAGTAAAAATTATAGGTAAATCAAAAATATTATTTTATAATAATGCGCTGCCACGGTTGCACTAACACTTTAATAGAATCAAAGTTTCTTAAGTGTAATAAGTGCGCTTCTGAATATTGCTACGAATGCTTTAATTTAAGTTATGATTCGATTAAGGAGCTTAATAAAGACCAACTAACCAACTTAAGTTGTTTTTTCTGTCAAAAAGTGACCACGCGCAAAAACCAGGACTCAACACACTGCCGTCAACTGCGAAACAACACCCTTGATGACACTTCGAAAGTTGTTGTAAATCAGTCCGCGGGGTCCGACCTGAAAAGCGAGCCTGTTACTATGGAAAGCATTAGCAGACTCTTTGATATGAAGCTTGCTTCAGACTCTTCAATCATGATCAACTTAAGAACTGCCCTTTAGAAGGATATTGAGAAGATGGTGTCAGCAGAAGTAGCTCGCGCTGTCGTAAAGCTTAAGCACGAATTCACCGCCACGACTGATTACATCTTGGAAGAACAACATGATTTAAAATCAAAAATTTGCGAAAGAGACAACCGGATCAATCAGTTGGAATCTCAAATCAATACCTCGAAAGTTACTATACAATCGCTTCAGGTACGTGTATCTATAATGGAGAAAATTTCACGTAACTTAATTTTGGAAATACATGAGATTCCAGAGAGCAAGAACGAGAACCTTACAGCCTTGTTTGAAAAGTTGTGTCAGTGCCTTAAAGTGGACATTGGCGAAAGCAACATAAAAGCGTGTCGTCGTGTAGCCAAGACGAATACTACTCCAAAGCGCCCACGAAACATTCTGGTCACTCTGTCGTCCCAAAGACTTCGAGATCTTATTATTTCGTCTGTTACGCGCTACAATAAGGTCAACCCTAACGATAAGCTTGCTACCGCCCACATTGGCCTTGCGGTGAAACTCGAAGAATTTACCTTTCCGAACATTTGTCACCTGAGGCAAAAGAGCTGCATAGTGCCACAAGAAAGTTTTGCAAAGTAAATAATTGTAAGTTTGTGTGGATTCGTTTTGGAGAAATCTACATCCGAAGAAATGAACAATGCCTAGCTATACATATAAAATTAATGGACCCCTTAACTAAAATTCAATAAAAATTATAAATATTTATTTATTCTATTAAACCCGAGCTAATATTATATTTGGTAAATTTAAATCTTTACTTTATGGTTAATGTTTACTATCAAAATGTTAATAGGATGAGAACTAAATTAAATGAATTTTATTTGAATTTGTTAAATTCTGATTATGATATTGTATGCTTGACGGAGACTAATTTGAATAAAAGCGTGTTTGATGGTGAAGCTTTTGACACTCTGTACAACGTCTTTAGACGTGATCGTGCTGATACCTCCTCTTCCAAACGGGAAGACGGTGGTGTACTTGTGGCAGTTCAGGTTAAATATCAAGTAATTCGACAGGCATCTTGGGACAGTGATTTGGAGGATATCTGAATCACTATAATACCAGAAAATAGTAAGATTCCTAATTTAAATATTGTGTTTGTTACTTACCGCCTAAATTGGATCATGCTAAGTGGAGTTGCTACAATGTAATTTTAAACAACCATAAAGACGAAAATTTTCTGTTTATCGGAGATTTTAACACCCCTGAGTTTTTGTCTGCTCACTCGGCCCCTGACTCACCGTCCCTTTTGACTCAAGGCAAGAAGCTTCAACTTTTAAAAGAATCATGGCCCTGTGTAATTTAAAACAAATAAATACCGTCACCAATAACAACGGACGCTTACTCGATCTGGTACTGATCACACTAGATTCCGTCACGGTCAGCGAAACATTTGCTCTCAGTCAGTTAGATCAACATCACCCATCTCTAAGTGTTTCTATCTCACTCCTTGGCCTTTCGAAATACCTCACTAAAAATAAAACTGAACGCTTAAATTTTTCTAAATGCGATTACAATGCCGTTAAATCTGAAATAGCATCAATAAACTGGCACGATGTTTTATCTTACTCTGACATTGACATTTGCACGGACATTTTCTACACTAAACTTTTTGATATAATAACCAAAAACACACCCACAACTACCTCCAAGCCCCGAACATATCCAATATGGTATAGTAAAGCTTTAATTAAATGTAACGAAGAAAAAAATAAATATCACAAGGTTTACAAAATGCATAATAATCCTCGTGACTATGACACTTTTTCATTGCTTTGGGACAGGTTTAAAAGGATGGCTAATGATTGTTATAAAAAATACATCTCTCTAACGGAACCGTCAATGAAAAATAACAAAAAAATTATTCTGGCGATACGTAAACAATAGAAAAGGCGAAGTCTCGATGCCACAAGTCATGAAATTCGAAAACATTGTTTTATCTTCTGGTAAAGATATCTGTGAGCTTTTCTCTCGATTCTTCAGCTCAGTATTTGAAAACACCACAACTAACACGAATGAGCACGGTAGCGCTGAATTTTTCGACAGTCATTTCTCTAACTCAATATCATCTATTGCGCGTGACTATCACTGAGCGTGACATAATTTCAAAAATACTGCAATTAGATAAAAATAAGGGAGCTGGCCCTGATAAACTGCCTCCTGCTTTTGTTAAGTGCTGCGCTAATGAATTGGCTGTTCCTTTATGCATTATATTCAACAATCCTTAAATGGTGGTGTTTTTCCTAAATGCTGGATATCTGCTCACATTATTCCCATTTACAAAAATGGTGACAAATCTCATTGTGAGAACTACCGAACTATTAGCATACTGTCTTGTTTCGCGAAATTATTTGAAACACTAGTACTAGTAGTAGTAGTATTTCAAGCCTATACTTTCCGACAAGCAACACGGCTTCGTCAAAAACAGGTCTACCATTTCGAATCTACTTGTATATAAAAACTATCTTTGCCGTAGTTTCGCTTTACGAGGCCAGATTCGATTTACACAGATTTTTCTAAAGCTTTTGACAAGGTGGACCACGGGTTACTAGGTGCAAAGCTCGGATCATACGGCATCCACGGTAGTTTGTTTCACTGGCTGTGCTCTTATCTCAACAGCAGGAGTCAATTGGTTGCCTTGAAGGGATACACTTCCTCTCCAGTGTTGGTAACATCTGGCGTCCCACAAGGCTTACATTTTGGGACCTCTCCTTTTTGTCATATTTATCAATGACCTCGTTGGTCGCATGTTCTGTCAGAGTCTGTTATACGCTGATGATTTAAAAATATTCAAAACTATTAATTCCACTCTTGGTGGTGCAAAACAAATCGGATGTACCTAAACATTGGTAAATGCTTTGTTATATCTTTTACAAATAAGCACCAAAAGATATCTTATAACTACTCCTTAGAGGGACAGGATTTGCAAAGGTCATATATAGACAAGGATTTGGGAATACTTTTCGATGACAAGCTTTCTTTTCGGCCTCACTATCACTGTATGACAAACATGGCTAATCAACTGCTGGGTTTTGTATGTAGATGTAGTAAAGGATTCATAAACCCGCACAGTCTTTTTTATCTTTTCTTTACTCTGTTGAGAAGTGTGTTGGAATATGGAAGTCCAATTTGGAGTCCTCACTACAAATCACATATAGATGATATAGAAAGGGTACAGAAAAAATGGCTAAGAATATTATGTTTCTGTCAGAAGCTAGGTCATTCGGATCTAAGCTATGAATTGAGACTATCGAAGTTTGGTACTCAATCTTTGGACACACGCCGGAGATACTTTGACCTAATATATCTTTACAAAATTTTACATTCCATCACAGATTCCCCGGAATTGCTTTCTAATTTCTGTCTAAATACTCAGTTCAGTGCTCGCAGATCCAATAAATCCAATCTTTTTACTCTGCAAACTTATAAAAATAATATTTCTAACGAATTGAGTAAAACCAATAAAAATAAGGATCTTTTTGTATCTAAGCTCGAAACCTATTCATGTATTGTGAAAGATATCCTCCGTTTTTGACCAAAAAACACAGACATAGAAGAAATAATTTAATAATAATAATATTATATCAAATAAATTAAGTAGTGCATATTTGATTAGATTTTTGTTGAATTTTGATTGCTTGTTGTTGTTTGTGTTTTGTTTAAAAAAAAACTGTGACTAATTAGTATAAATGCAAACATCTTAATCTTAATTTATTATTTTCAATTTTCCATTTATATAACTAATCACCTTAAATAAATGTTAAAATAATTTTTAATTGGAATATTAGATTTCTACTTTTATTTTTATTTTAATCTCGATTTATTTTAATCTTTTTATTTTTATTTGTAAATCTTATTCTATATTTTGTTTCTTATAATCTTATTATTCTTAATCATTTTTGGAATTTCAATCTAATAACTAAGCATGCATGCATAGATCTCAATTATTATACTAGTTATAATTTAATTAATCACTTATTAATCAATTGAATCAATTATTTTGAATTATATACCATTTTAGATTTTTATGATTGTATTGTTTGTTTTGTTTCATATTGATATCATTAATTTAACTAAAAAAATTTTTTATAGACTTAAAATTCCTATTAAGTTGTTCTTAATAATTACTTCATATTTGCACATATATTTGAGTTGCAACCCAGCATATTATGTAATTCAAAAGTGTAATGTCTATTTCTTTATGGTTGTAATTTGTGATGTGTAATAAATAAATAAATAAATAAAATATTGCGCCGGCGGCGGCTCGGCTAATTAGGGCACAATTTTTACTTTGTTTAGTGCGAAGACGCGTTGCATCCGGGGTGCACGTTGCGCGATTCAGCACAGATTATTGTCGCTTACGCGTCCCATTTACTAATGTTAAGTTTTTGTTGTGATAGGACACGGAATTTATTGAGTGTTAGTTTTACTTTTGTGACGGGACACGTAACTGAGTATTTTAGGTTTAGTTTTGTGAGTACTTTTTAATTATTTTGTAAGTACGTAAAACATCAACAATGCCTCGTGCTACATACGCTGCGTCAGAATACACTGACATGATTTTAATCTACGGGGAATCCCACGAAGACGCATCTCTAGCTCTGCGAACTTACCGAGGAAGGTATGGAGACAGCCACACGTGCCCTAGGAACGCTCGCACCATAGTATTGGCAGTGCAACGGGCACGGGAAAACAAACCATTAGTAGCGCATCAGATCCCTCCTGGTCCCACCGCAGCAGATACCTACTGCGCGCGAGCAACAGATTCTTGACTATTTTGACCGCGACCCCACATCGAGTCTGCATAGAGCCGCACGCCAGTTTAGAGTTTGCTATAGAACCGTGCATAACATTTTAAAAAGAAATAAACGCAAACCGAACAATTTAAAAAAAGTTCAAGCCCTTTTAAGAAGGTATTTGCCAGTCAGGCGTTCTTACTGCCAGTAGATACTTGACAAAGTTACTGACGACCCGAACTTTTTATTAAATGTCATGTGGACCGACGAGAGCACATTTACACGCAATGGCATATGGAACCGACAAAATCTCAGATACTGGAGTATTGAAAACCACGCATAATTCAGGAGTCGGAGCATCAGTACCGCTTCTCTGTTAATGTGTGGGCTGGTATACACAGGGACCAAATTATTGGCCCTGTTTTTTATTGACGGCACCCTTCACGCGGGAAAATTTTTGGAGATATTATCCGGTTCCGTTGCTTATTATACCGAAGAACTACCCTTAGCCAATCATCGGCATTTATGGTGCCAATTGGACGGAGCTCCTCCACATTCAGTGATGTCTTCCAGAGAGCGACTCACCGAAATGTTTGGACAGCAGTGGATTGGTCGATTTGGACCAGTACGATGGCCACCACGGTCCCCGGATCTCACTCCAATGGACTTTTTTATCTGGGGGTTTGTGAAAGGTGAAGCGTACGCGACAGACGTGAATACCGTAGAGGAACTAAAGAATCGGATTATTTTAGCGTTTAATAAATTAAAAAGTTTAACAACAAACCTATTGTACGATTCCGTCGAATTCCGATTCCGAATTGCATTAAGTTGTTACCTTATTGTACGATTAAATAACAAAATTATACGTCGTTATAATTTGTGTACTATTGCAAACGGCGGACATTTCGAATAATTGAAGATTTAATGTGTAAGTGTTACAGTAAATTATTATTGTTTTTTATGCTCATTGACCGTCCAACGTTACCTACACCACATGTTTACATTTTCATCCACATCAAACCCAGGCGCTCCGCTGTATAGGTGTGTGAGCCGGTGAGATCGCCGCCGCACACGCTATGTGATTCAAATGCGACGTTGCCAATTTGTTACGCAGGTGGCGGCAGGTCAGTCAACAAAGGATGTTTAAATTTTATCTTGACTATTAAGCTATTTAAGTTCTTTGAAAAAAGTTTTTTCGTATATTTCTCGTAAACTTTTTTTTATAGTTTCGGATATACAGTAGGCACTTATAGTATATGTGGTTTCATTTAATGCCTCTCGCTTTTATCAACGTTGTATGTTGTTTAAATGGCTGCTTTTAGACTTATGTATGTTTTGTACATGTTGCCGTGTCGCTAGTATCAAATACCCAATTACATATAAAAATAAATATACATACTTTCCGAATATAGGAAAAGATCATTCTTTTTTGTCTGTATGCAGCGCTGCGTGCCCCCACCGGTGATCATCGCTACACTGAAGCACGGACCGAAAACGCGGCAATATTTATGTGGATGTTGGAGCGAGACAGATGTCGTGTTATTTGTTGTCTTTGTCTAACAATGCTATATAAGCAGACGATTTTGGTAGTAAAAACGATTCCTACTGCTCATTACTGTTTCATTTCTCTCTCCTGCATGGTACAAGCTTCTACAATTGGTGACCCCGAGAAAACAATTTTGAAGATTCTGTCGTGTGGAACCAGCTACCATGTCTGAAGAACAGCAAGCACAAAACAAACAATCTGAAATGAATTACGACGTGAGCGCCGTATCCGTACAATCGCGGCTCTTACCCTTTTGGAGAGAAATTCCCCGGGCCTGGTTTATCCAATTCGAAGCGGTTATCGACCCATTGAAGACCTCAGATGACCAGAAGTTTCGATATCTACTTCAACAGCTGTAAACGGCCGACCTGCAACATTTAACCGACATCCTCTACAATCCACCCGCAACTGGGAAATATGAAAAAGTCAAACAAAGACTACTCGAGCCCTACGACAAATCGGACGTAAGAAACTTCCAGAAACTAATCAGCGGTTTAGAACTTGGTGACCAGAAGCCTTCCCTGCTGTTAAGGAAGATGAGAGAGTTCTCAAGCGGCATGATAACTGAAGAAGGACTGAAAATAGAATGGCTAAATCACTTACCTGCACAAGTACGTGTCGTCTTATCAGTCAACAACGAGTCATCTTTAGACACACTAGCTGCGATGGCAGACAAGATGTTAGAGTACGCCGGGAGCCCCAACGTCGCCGCAATCACAGCATCACCATCAACCTCGTCGACTACAACTCCCTCATCATATGAAACGCTAGCAAAGCAAGTAGAGAAGCTCACGTTAGAAATCGCTGAACTACGTCGAGGACGGCCACTATACGAACATCGTCGCCGCCCATTTAACCGTCGTCATATATCAAAACCCCGTTCACGCTCGCAGTCAACGCAACGAGGACCTGGACCGAAGCCTGGAGATGACAACTGGGAGTGCCGTTACCACTATCGTTTCGGGGACAAGGCAAATCGGTGCGAATCGCCGTGTTGTAGAAGAAAAAAGCAGTCGGGAAACTAAAGCCGACACCGACCGTGGCGGACGTCGGTGTCCCGTACACCAGTAACCGCCTTTGTGTACACGACCGTAACACTCACGAACGTTTCCTCGTGGACACAGGCGCAGATATTTCCGTTTTGGCCGCCAATCACAAGAAAAATAACAAAACAGTAAGCGGCTACACTTTGTACGCAGCTAACAACACGCCAATCAAGACCTACGGACAGAAAACTCTCAAGCTGAATTTTGGTTTAAGAAGAGACTTTACTTGGTCATTCGTCGTTGCGGACGTGAAAACCTCTATACTGGGAGCCGATTTTCTTCGTCACTTCAAGCTGTTAGTAGACCTAGACAAGAAAAAGCTAGTTGACAAGATCACTGAAATTTCTATCGACGCATTAGAAGTCTCTACATGCATTGAATCAGTTCACATCATAAGAAACAATCAAGCATACTACGACATTTTGAAGCAATATCCTGATATACTACGCCCCATGTCTCTGAAACTACCAGCGAAGCATAATGTGGTACACTACATAGAAACAACCGGCCCCCCTCTCTACGCCCGTCCACGAACGCTGCCGCCCGATAAGTATAAAGCAGCCAAAGCAGAGTTTGACCGCATGGTAGAGTTGGGAATCTGCAAGCCATCAAAAAGCCCGTGGGCCAGCCCTCTACACGTAGTCAAGAAAAAAGACGGAACTCTGCGCGTGTGCGGCGACTACAGACGACTAAACGCAGTCACTCAACCCGATCGCTACCCCGTGCCTCGCATCCAAGATTTTACGTATCAACTGCATAACAAGAAAGTATTCTCTAAATTAGATCTGAAAATGGCGTATTATTCTATTGGAATTAGAAAGGAAGACGCAGAGAAGACAGCAATTACAACACCCTTTGGAATGTTCGAATTCACCTGTATGACTTTCGGATTAAGGAACGCGAGTCAAACTTTCCAAAGATTCACGCATGAAGTACTGCGAGGCATAGACGGCTGTTATTCTTTTGTTGATTATATCTTACTCTACGAAGAAGACGAAGAAAAACACAAAAAGCTTCTCCATAAAGTACTGCAACGGCTGGACAAGTACGGCATGACACTGAACATAGAGAAATGTGTATTTGGTAAAGAAACCATAGATTTTCTCGGCTATGAAGTATCGGCGAGTGGCATCAAACCTACAACAGAACCAGTGAAAGCCATCTCTACTTACCCAAAACCGAAAACCATTCTCGAACTTCGACGTTTCTTGGGGATGATTAATTTTTATAGAGACTGTCTCCCCCGCCAAGCTGAACTACAAGTCGAACTAAACAAGTATCTTCATAATAGAAAACGTAACGACAACACACCGATCGAATGGACAACGGAAGCAGAGAAAGCCTTTGAGTTATGCCGCAAAAGCATCACAGAGGCCACCATTCTCTCACATCCCATTCAAGGAAGTAACCTCGCCATCATGACAGACGCTTCAGATCACAGCCTTGGTGCTGTTCTCCAGCAGAAAGTGAATAATGTGTGGAGACCGCTCGCATTTTATTCCAAAGCAATGAGTGCAACACAACGCCGATACAGTGTATACGATCGCGAGTTATTAGCTATGTATACAGCTGTTAAACACTTTCGCCGATTGATAGAAGGTTGCAACGTAGAACTCTACACAGACCACAAACCCCTTACCTACGCTCTAACAAGAACAGCGAGTACCTCAGACACACCGAAACGTGAGAGACAACTGCATTTCATCAGTCAATTTTGTACAAGCATCAAGTACATAAAGGGAGAAGAAAATACTGTTGCTGACGCCTTATCAAGACTAGAAGAAATTATATGTCTATCAACAATCGATTACAATCAATTAAGCATTGATCAACAACAAGACCAAGAACTTAAGAAACTAAAGAAACAAGAAAACTTGATATTCAAAGAAATAACTATACCTGGTTGCAACCGACCAATCACATGCGAGCTCTCAACTTCAATACCACGCCCATATGTACCCGCAAGTCACCGTTACACAGCCTTCAAAGCGCTACACGAACTTTGTCACCCAGGCGTACGCAGTACAAGACAACTAATGACAAGAAAATTATTCTGGCCATCAATGAACAAAGAAGTCGCACAGTGGACGCGTGCTTGCATAAGCTGCCAGCGAGCGAAAGTACATCGGCACGTGACCACGCCGTTAGTACAATTCCCGCCATCACAACGTTTCGAGCACATTCATATAGACATCGTGGGTCCACTGCGCCTATCTAATGACTACCGCTACTGCGTTACTATAATTGACCGGTGTACAAGATGGCCCGAGGCGATTCCAGTCCGTGACGTCACTGCCGAAGTCGTCGCAAAAACGCTATACGAAACATGGATAGTGAGATTTGGCTGCCCGCTGCGCATCACAACAGACCAGGGACGACAGTTCGAGTCCTCTCTGTTCAACGCACTAATGAAGAAAATGGGCATCAACAGATTGCGTACTACTGCTTACCACCCACAGTCAAATGGGCAAATCGAGCGCTGGCATCGAACTATGAAAGCCGCGCTCATGGCTCGTGGGGCTACAACTACGTGGACAGAAGAACTTCCAACTATATTACTAGGATTACGCACTGCTGTACGACAAGATAACAACTTCAGCTCAGCTCTAATGACGTATGGTACCACACTACGCGTACCATCAGACTTCTTCGAGCCTCAAAGTTCGAAAATCGACGACGCCGAACTTGTACGCCAACTCACTCGCACGATGACGTCACTCACGCCAGCTCCGCACCGTTCGCAATTAGACGACAAACCATTCATCTACAAGGATTTAGCGACGTGCACCCATGTCTTCATTCGCAACGATGCCGTCAGAGCGCCACTCACACCACCGTACGACGGACCTTACGAAGTACTACAGCGCTACGACAAGTACTACAAAATCCAGCTACCACTACGCACTACAGTTGGGTCCCTGGATCGACTCAAACCTGCATACCTCGTGAATGAAGATGAAACATCGAATACCCAGACGTCGTCGACGGCACACCCCCATTCTTCGGTAACTACACCTGCAAATAAACCCTATGTAACGAGAAGCGGAAGAATAGTGAAGAAAACCGTACGCTTCTCTTGAGGAGGGAGTGATATGGGAGTCATACGCAGCATCGTACACAACGTGCGCGCGCAGCGGCGCGCGGCATACTGGCGCGTTGCGCGCGCGCTCCGGCATATTTATACTCGTGTCTGTATGCAGCGCTGCGTGCCCCCACCGGTGATCATCGCTACACTGAAGCACGGACCGAAAACGCGGCAATATTTATGTGGATGTTGGAGCGAGACAGATGTCGTGTTATTTGTTGTCTTTGTCTAACAATTTATTTATTTATTTATTTATTACTACACACAACGGAATACAACTGTAATAAAATTAATAAAGACAAAACCTTAAACATACTTAAGTCTAGGATGCATTCCACAAGAATGTGTACATAAAAAAAATCAACTAACACTGATATAGACAAAATCGTATACTAATTTGAAAAGTCTTAATTATAATTTAGACCATACACAACATGCTTACAAAATAAAAATAAAAAATGGTAAAATAAACGTAAAATTCCATTAAATCAAGGCCATATTATTCTGATAAATTATATTTTTAATAGTCCTAACAAACAGAACTTGTTTCGGTAATAGAATGTCGAATGCCGGGTTATTCTTGGCGATTTTGTTGCACAGACGAGCCATCCCCACCAAGGGATTGTAAAAGGAGGTATTGTTTTTAAATACTTGCAAAGCAAAAAGTGCTGTTTGATTGGATCTACGAGCACTATAACGAATGTTAAAGTTTATTTGCGAAAGTAAATTAGGTACGTCTAATAAGGAGTGAACTATTTTATAAAAACAGAGGAGATCAAAATATTGTCTACGTGCTTCCAGCTTCTGTACGTTAAATTTAATCAAACGAGCATTAAAATTGGGCGTGCTGCGCCCCAAGTGTTGACGATAACATAAGATCCTTAGGCACTTTCTCTGAACTCTCTCTATATTTTCAATGTGAACGTTGTAGTGCGGACACCATATTGGACTACCGTATTCTAACACACTTCTTACGAGTGTATTAAACAAGTAAAGAAAAGAACGAGTGAATTTGAAGTCTTTGGTGGATCTAAAAATAAACTTAAGCAGTTGATTTGCTTTCAACACTATGTGCTGATAATGTTGCCGAAACGTTAGTTTACTGTCAAAAATAATACCAAGATCCTTAGCGACGTCAGACCTCTTGAGGACCTGGTCATCAATGGTGTAGTCATTAATAACTCCATGACGCTTGTTGGTGAACGATATCACGAAACACTTGTCAATATTTAGGTGCATCAAATTATGTCTGCACCAAGATGAAACAGCATTTAAATCTTTTTGTAGAAGATTGCAGTCATCATGGCAATTTATTGATTTAAAAATTTTTAAGTCGTCCGCGTACAAGAGACAGTCAGAAGATATGTTCTTTACGAGGTCGTTCATGAAAATAACAAATAATAACGGTCCTAAGTGTGACCCTTGAGGCACTCCAGATGGAACATCAGTGGGAGATGAGGTGTATCCTCTCAAGGCTACCAACTGACTCCTTTTATTCAAGTAGGAAATTAACCAGCGATGGAGACTACCGTAAATACCATATGAGGCGAGTTTGTTGCAAAGTAATCTATGATTCACCTTGTCAAACGCCTTCGAGAAATCTGTATAGATAGAATCGACCTGCCCCCCTTTGGCAAAACTTTTGCAGAGGTAGTTTTTATATACTAAAAGGTTAGTTACGGTCGATCTACCTTTTACGAACCCATGTTGGTTCTCAGAAATTAAAGGCTTAAAATGACTATACATATAAGGGTAAACTAGAGATTCGAAAAGCTTTGCAAAGCACGACAAAATACTTATCGGCCTATAATTTTCGCACTGAGACTTGTCTCCGTTTTTGAAAATGGGGACAATATGAGCGACCTTCCAAAAGTTGGGAAAGATTCCATTTATGAGAGACTTATTAAATATAATTCTTAAAGGTGTACATAACTCTTTTCCACAACGCTTAACAAAAGATGGAGGTATTTGGTCAGGACCAGGCCCTTTACTTATGTCGAGATGGTTGATTTTTGTCATTATGTCTATGTCAGTTATATGGACATACGACATCGAGTCCACAGTGATATCCTCAAATGTCTGATGGTTGTCATTGAAAATTGTGGAGGGTAAAACCCTCTGATGATCGGATTCGAACACCGAGGCAAAATAGTCCGAAAACAGATCACAGACGCCCTGGCCAGTTGAAGAAGAGTAGCTTCTGAAGTTTATGACATTTGGGATTGCAACATGTCCCTTCCTATTATTAACGAAATTCCAAAATGGTTTTATATCATCTTTCATTGATTGTTCTATTGATGCAACATAATCTTTATAACATTGATCCATAATTTTTTTAGATCTAGCACGTAACAGGGAGAAAACGTCATAATCTCGTGGGTTTTTGAATTTTTTAAATAATTTATGGAATTTGTTCTTTTCTTCGATACACTTTATTAAGGGTTTGTTGAACCATACGGGATATTTATTAGACTTTACAGATGTTAACGGAGTATATTGTTTAATAATTTCGAAAATTTTGTCATAAAATATATCTACGCATTCATTTACATCAGGGTTTGTTAAAAGAACATGCCAGTCTACCGAATTTAAATCATTTCGTAAGCTACCATAGTTGCATCTTGCGAAGTTGAATCGCTTGGCATTATTTGATTTTAAATTCTTTGGTGTATCACAGTTAACGGGAAACTCGAGTTCTAAAGCGGGATGATGTCTATCTTTTAAGCTTAACGCATCAGCTTCAGTAACTTTCAAAGTACTGATGGATGAAAGTACCAAATCGAGATACCTGCCTTTTTCATTTGGGATGAAGTTACTCTGATAAAGATTACAAAGCGAAATGAATTCCTGTAATCGAAGTAGTCTCTTACAATATGTGGTATGTGATGGCCCGTCAGTGTCAAGGAAGAAAGGAGAGTACTCGGGTGTGTTAAAATCTCCTACAACTATGCTCCTATCATCCTGGCATTGATTCAATAGTATTTTTTGACAATAAGAATAAAATTCGTCTCTCTTGGAACAATTCAAGTCAGGAGGAAGATAACAAACACATATGTTTATTTTTGGAAGGTTACAAGTTTTAGGTATAATAGTTACCCAGATATCCTCAAAACTGCTTTCCCAATATGCCTGTCGAAGAACCCGGAAGGTTTTTTTTAACTGCTATAAGGACACCACCGCCATCCTCTTTTGAGGAACTAATACCATCGCGATCTCTTCTAAAAATTTTATATCGAGGATCAACAATCTCTCCATCAAATATACTGTTATTTAAGTTGGTCTCCGTCAGGCATATAACGTCGTAGTTACTGTTCAAAATGTTTTGATACAATTGTGGTAATTTAGTACGCATGCCATTAATATTCTGATAATACATACTAATCATAATGTAAATTTATGTGATTCAGTTTATAAAAACTATATTTAAATGGGTAAAAGAGTGATAATTATTACAGGATCTTATTTAAACATTCAATAGTTTTAATACGATTAGCAGGACTTTGTTCGTCTTTACGGATGTATACTTGGCCAAAGCGAACCCACACATACTTGAAATTATTGTCTCTACAAAATTTCCGTGCTGCGTTATGAATTTCTTTGATTTCTGGAGAAAGGTGTTCTGCTACATAAATCCTACGTGTTTCTCCCGTAAAGCCAATATGAGTAGTAGCGAGTTTATTTCTCGGGTTAGCTTTATTAAAACGAGTCACTGATGATAGCAACAAATCCCGTAGTTTTTGCGATGAGAGAGACACAAGTATATTGCGAGGCCTCTCAGATGTTACATTCATTTTCGATACCCGGCGGCAAGCTCTTACTTCGCTCTCAGGAATATCAATTTGTAGGCGCTCGCATAATTTCTTGAATATGCCTGATAAGTTTTCATTTTTATTTTCTGGCACTTCGTGTATTTCAAGATTCATGTCACGTGAGATTTTCTCTATGGATTGTACTCGTGATTGAAATTTTGCGAGTGATCTCTGGCATTTTGAAAGTTCTGATTGCAGCTCTTTGACTAAGTTGTCCTTATCTCTAATCTCAGATCTCAAATCTGCTTGTCCAGCAGCCAAAAAATCCGTGGTAGAAGAGAAGTCATCTTTCAAGTTCTCGATGGCTCGGTTCACGTGAACAATCACCATTTTTTCGATATCTTTATTAAGAGCTACTCTCAAATTCTTCATAATTGTTGAATCTGGTGCTAGTTTTAAGTCGAATAATTTACTTATACTGTCCATTGTAACCGGTCCATTCGCCAAGTCAGTACTCTCGAAGTTACCGACACTATTATTGGCAATATTGTTATGAGTCACATCGCTAAAGGAAATATGCGCAGTCTCATTTTTCGATTGCATCTGACTCTTATGGCATCTCTGGCGACAGGGCGTATCATCTTTGTTTGTTCGTTGCGTTACATTTCGACAGTAGGGGCAACTTAGGGATTTTATTTGTTCTCGGGTAACCTGGCTAGTATCGTTAGTTAAGTTAAGACATTCGTAGCAATATTCGGATTTGCAACCATTTCATTTTAAATAACCATCTTCCTTAAGCGTGGAATTACAGCCGTGACAGAGCATTATCTTTAGTTTACTTAATTTTGTATTAAAGAAAAAAATATATATTTGTCAAATGCAAAGCGTTATTACGGAACGCAACTCAATCATTTACACGATTGAAAGACTGGCGCGAACGTCACTGACGAGCTGAACTGTCAAAGTAAAATGTCAAGCGTCACTCACGGTTTGTTTGGTTATCTCGCCTCCAACAAAACATAAACAGTGTGAAAAAGAGTGGTAGATAGGTTTTCACTCCGGATCTTCACTTCAGTACCAGCAATTTGCAGTAAAAAAAATGTGAAAACACCCTCTTCGCGTTCTTATAGTGGCACTGGTGATTGTTATAAACTTGAAATTAACGTAAATACACTGTGTTTACGGCACTTCTCATTTGAGACAATGAAGTTTATGCACTCACGGGTGTTTTTCAACTATACTAAGGTAAATTTGGATACTTTTACTCGGGAAATTATTAATTAACTTTGCGCAGCGATATCAGTGTTTCGAACGAACCAATATGAATGAAAATTTACTACCAAAATCGTCTGCTTATATGAATGCTATATAAGCAGACGATTTTGGTAGTAAAAACGAGCGCACGTCGATCGCAGACGCCTTCCCGCTCTTTTAGCCCCCGCGCTAATTGAGCACCCAAATTTCACTGGTTGTTGTCGTAATATATAATTTCATAGTTGTATACCGTAATAAGTTTCTAACGCCGTTTTCACGGCGGACAGTGGGTCGTTAACCGTACTTCTAATAAGTTTCTAACGCCGTTTTCACGGCGGATATAGGGTTGTTAACCGTACTTCGTGGAACGTGAGCTTCGTCGACGGGGATTCTTCGTTCCAGGACTTCAAGTGCCGTGTTCGAGTAAGTTATCCGCGTCGTCCTCAACCGCCCTACTGCGTGTAGGGTGGTTTTAGGAAGTTAGTCATCGTTGTTAGGTTTATATATTGTCCCTCCCCAACCCCTCCGCAATGGCTTCCCTAAGCTTTGACGAGTTTAGGAAGAAGTTACTTGAAAGTACTGAAAGCATGTCTATAAATGCTGATAAGTACCGTTTCTTAGATTCTCTTATCCCTCATCTCATGACGTTAATGTCCACAATAGCCCCTCAGGCCACCCCAGTTCCCCAGACCCCTCAGGTCTTAGGCCCTCCCGCGTCCCCTTCCTCCAGTGACATGGAGTGCGAAGTAGACGCCCCTCCGCGACGCAAGCGCGCACCCGCGACCGAGTCATCCTCGGACGCCACCCCAACTGGCTCTGAGTCTCCCTCTTTTACGCTTGTTAAGAAGCGTTCGAAACAAGACCCGGCGCCCTCGACGCCCGTCCCCACTCCCCCTGCGGCGTCTTCAACGCCAGCTGCCCCGGTGTCTTCAACACCCGCTCCGGCCCCAAATTCTGTCAAGGCCAAGGTCCCACCACCCGTTTTCCTTCGGGAAAAGGGTAAATGGACAGCAAGTACGGGAGGCAACACCCTCTCGCTTGGGTGGTTTTCGCCAACGTCTCCAAGTCCAGGGAGATCCTCAAAGGGGTTAGCACTATATGCGGCCTCTCTGGGATCTCGATCGAGGCGCCTCATCGCCGCGGTCATCCCGGCCAGTGCCATCGGTGCCAGTTGTACGGGCACGCGGCGGCCAACTGCCGCGCACCGCCCAGGTGCGTCAAGTGCCTGGTCCCTCATTTCACTAAGGAGTGCAATCGCACTCCTGAAACTCCCTCTCCTCCCGATTGCGTGCTTTGTGGCCAGTCCGGCCACACCGCCAATTACAGGGGCTGCCCTCGTGCACCCCGTTGTATGCGCTCCAATTCCAAGAGGGCGGCACCCAAACAGGCCCCGCGCCTTTCTCAAGAAAACTTTCCGCCGCTGCGTAGCCGGGTTCCTCCGGCTGCAAAGCCTACACAGTCCAGGCCTGCCCCAGAAAACTGGAGGCAGCGCCCCGCATCGAACCCCATCCCGGCTCCTCGCCCATACAAACCCACTCCTCAATCCTCCGTAGCAGACGATATGCGTATCGTCAGCGACGCTATAAAAAATGTCGATGTTAGTGAAATCGCAGTCTTAGCCCGTAAACTTAGGGCTTCACGTACTCCGACAGAGCGTTTGCTAGCTCTGGCGGAGCATAGTTCCCTTCTCAATTCATTATAGGTTCCTTTAAATTGAATTGATCCCTAAATCATGCTTCGGCCGACCTCTGCCAAGCCCCGGCTTCACCGGAGGCTGCCCAGAACGGCCACCAACTCATGTCCCTTTGAGCACCTTCAGTGCAACTTTCACTACAGGCGGAAGACCCGCTAGCGGGTCTCCGCCAGCGCGCCCGACTTCCCGACGGGTGTCGCTTCCGATGAAGGCTAACGGTAATAACTACAGCCAACAGGTGGTTTTTAGTGGGTAGGTGCCATTCTGGTGAGTCCCACATAACCCCCCGCAGAGGACTTTACCTGCGGGCGGTATGCATGACGCATCTTCCACCTCCCTCCCGCGAGGGTGCCTCGGCAGCAAAAAAAAAAAAGTAGTAAAAACGATTCCTACTGCTCATTACTGTTTAATTTCTCTCTCCTGCATGGTACAAGCTTCTACACTACTATACTTAATTGAAAGAGTTCGGGCACTCTTTTAAGAAGTTTTTCTGATATCTAGTTTTTATATGCGATCGAAGATAAAGTCCAATAAATCTTATTCTTAATCAACAAGCCTTTCTCACCGTGTTTAATTTAGTATGTGTACAGGGCAACAGCGGTCTCTGGAACTTCCTTTGTGAGCCGACGGCACTGGCTAATGGCGGGGCGGAGTAAGCTGCGCAGACGAGGTTTATTGTGTCCACCCACGAGTTTAGCTCTTTTGAGTCACTGGAATAGAAATATTACACTCATTACTAGTTACAATAGAAAGGCCAACAAGACGGAACAAAGAATGTAAACAGTGTAGTGTTCAAAACATTATAAACTTTATGAACAGGCTGATAACATCTGTATGCAACTTACCTGCACTACGAATCACGCAATGACAACCGTCGTGGACTTGACAATGACAACTATACTTCATACTATTGCGTACTAGAGATAAGGACAGATATAATAATCGCTCGTTATTGTAATATAACTTATACGATTCCCATTTCTTTATTGTCTCGATGACAGTTCTAATTTGATATAATGTAGTGTTATGACCAAATAAGTAATGATATCGATCGCATATATTTATTATATTTTGAACAAAGACAAATACAACAAAAACATTCAAATTTATTTTTTCAAGAGGTTTTCAAGGCGCCATTTTGTGTTTGTTTTAATCTGTCGCTCGCAACAAGACGGTCGTGCTAGTCACTACATTTCTGTTCGCTGAGTTTTTTATCGTCCATCGTTACCTTACGTATCCATAAGTTCCCAAGTTCCATAAGTTACGTTGTGTATTTTGTGTTCCTCTGTGTTAATTGCTGCCCAGCTGTCAAATATCAAAATGCCGAAAGAATCTGTTCTGAAAAGGCAGGCGAGAGAACTGGTGATCAAGGTTCGTAATTACTTTGAAGCAGAGTATCAAAGTGGTGGCCCGCTATTACCACTGTCACAAGTGCGAGAGCGTGTTGCGGCCGCATTAGGAATTAGTGGACCTACTGTTTCAAAAATTACTACCGAAGCCGACGGTACAAGCGGCATGCAGGAAAATAAGCTTCGTACGCCGAAGAAAAAACGCCAGCCACATCGTGTGACATCGGTTGACAACTTCAACGCTGATGCTATTCACCGTCATATATATGACTATTACTTGCGCAAAGAAATTCCAACACTTAAAAAACTTGTTGTTTCTTTACGTGAATGTGGTTTGTTCCATGGCCAAAAGTCGTCATTAAGCTTAGTTTTTAAAGAAATTGGATTTTCTTATAAAAAATCTGACAAACGTAAAATATTGATGGAGCGTCAAGACGTTGCTATGGCTCGCTGCGAATCTTTGAGCGAAACCAAAAAGATATCAGATTGGTCAAATGTTATTTTCACTGACGAGACTTGGTTAAATGCAAACCACACAGTATCTAAGAACTGGACTGACGACACCGCCGCTTCCGCGGAAGTAACTGCCGAAATGTGGGAACAAATTGTGAGAACAACCCAAAACATTATAGCGTCGGATTGGATCGGATTAATGTGGCACAAGTATAGGAACTTATAATAAATGTTGGGGAGAGCTCATCGAGTGACAGTGACGATTCATCAGATTTTGATTAAAATAAATAAATAAAGATTACCGGTCGTTATAATTAGTTCGTTTCATTGTCGAGTCTATACCTACTTATTTTACAACAGCTTCGAAAAATTTGGCATTATTAATCAAGAATTAATTAATACGTGTAACATCTTGTAATGAAATATTAGTTATAAAGATGAAAGACCATTCCTGACCTGTCAACACTTTGACAACTCGTATTACGTATAGATAAGTAATATAGTAAATAAAATTACAAATTTTTAGCTGAATCATAAAACCTAATTCATGTCAAAAACTACAATCCACAAAAAAACGTATTGGGTTTTCTTTTTATAGTCATTTATTGACATTTGGTTTGCCACGAACGCGCCCAGTAAATATATGGTCTATGACACGTTTCGTTCCAAATAAAGCTTGAACTTTACAATATTTCGACTTTGCTCATAAATTAATAGATATATATGACTTTTTAAATTAATATTAATATTCTATTTGTTAATTAATTTAAATTAATGCGCATCAAAATGGAACAATCGATTATTTTTCTTAAATGTACAATACAGCTTAACTTAACTGTCATATTGACAATGTCAAAAATTACGACGTCAGTTTAGATTTGAATTAAACGTTTGCATTCCTTCGTTTGCATTTGCGTTATTGTGTACTGTGCCGTACTACTCTGGATTTTTCTAACTTTTGATCACCTTGGCATTCCTCCCGGTTAACGTTTCTGGCTTCTGCTTCAACGATTACTTGCGCTAGTTTTACACGGATCTCGGATTTTGCTGAACTGTTGGATTTACGTATTGTGTTCCTGTTCGTTAAAATGTCGGCTACATCTTGGAGGCTAGGGATGGCGCAACGTATGCTGTGTATTAACTGTAACATATGTGTTAATACTTGTAACACAGTTCGTCATCACCTTGTTATCGGTTTTGTATGTATATTCTAGGATCCTCATTGTTCGCTACATGGTAACCCATAACAGAAGCCTTTGCTTGCTTTGGGGCCATGCTGTCTGAGGACTTTTATTTTAAAGTCCACACATACCTACTTATCTGTGTAAAAATCTATAATCTAACTGGATAAAATGAACAGGTGTTTCGGTTACAATGCCGAGGCTTACTAAACATCAATGAACTCATTTGAAAACGAAGTCTTTCATGTCATTTTATTACAGCGATAGAAGGTATGTCTACATTTTAACCAAATATGAGATGTCATACATGAATTTCGACATAATTATTGAGAATACTTAGTAATTTGAGGTTTTGAAAGGCTTTTTACTTCTTTTGCTTAAAAAAAATAGCATATCCGTGAGAATCTGAAACCAAAATCCTGAAATGAGCTGCACTTTAATTTTCCCAAGTATAAATTGCCAAGATGTGCTATGAAAATTGATTGAATTTGACATATAACCTCGAAATATATTTTTCAATGTAACTTTTTTTCTGAATTGCTAAATTGCATTAAGTTGTTACCTTAAGTTTAGGAATATAACACTATTTTTTCCGCATCGTTTTTATATTTATACACTAGATCAATAAAAAACAGGCTGACAGGTCATTGCATATATAAAACATGGGCATTGTTCTTTGTACAAAACTATCCGGGAGTAGTTTAGGTTCTCACATTTTGTAAAAAAATATCGAGTCTGTTATCGTGTTACGATTATCGACTCTGGTATTATATAACCTTGTACGTGTGTAAACTTCATATTTTTTAAAATAATGCATACATAATGTAAAAAAATGCTCGCACAAGTTTTCACAAGACCTGTCATCGAGAAAATAAAGAAATGGAAAAAGTATAGTAATGGTCAGTTTAATTACGTATTGTATCCCTCTCGTTGGCCTTGCTTTAGTATTAGTCTTGATGCTGTGCGAGTTTCAGGATAAACTACTTATGAATAAAGTAAATTTCTAATGGTAAAGTAATTTTTAAAATCAATTTTTTATATTAATAGCATAGAAGTGTCGGTATACTCAGATTTTATTTGAGCTGTGACTCCGACAAAAATATTCAAAGTGGTATACTATTGCTGCGTTCCGTTTGCCGATTACAGCGCTCACAGCGCTCATATACCCGTTCCGTTTGCCCGTGAGCGCGCTCACAGCGATATCGATACGTCATCAATGACGTCATAAACGCCGCCATCTTACCGCTCACAGTGCCAACGCTACGGAGCATGGTCGCTGTGAATGGCCTGTCAAAACTGACACATGACGTTACTTTGTTGATGTTTTTTTTAGTCGTTTAAAGATTTTAAAAGCTTGCTTATTAATTCTCTTTCGTAATAATGTAAAAAAATGGCTCCTGCTTCATTCAGGGTCAAAGATCTTAATGAAATTATAACTTTAGACTTAATCGACGAACAATCAGAATGTTAGCGTGCTATTTACCGTTCCTATTGCAATATCACTAATAACACTTTTAGCGCGCTCAAACGAATCGGAACGGTTTTAAGCACTTTTAGCGCTGTGAGCGCTGTAATCGGCAAACGGAACGCAGCATATTTCTGTCATACTTTATCTGTGTACTTAATTTAATCTTAATTGGTTATGAAGTTCCATAGATGAAACTTCTTTGAAAAACATACAATTTTACTACACGAAAACAATTTTATCTGTAGCAGATTTTACAAATCGCACATTCGGAACCTACAGCTATTCCACTTTGAATAAACTATATGTTATTTAGTTGATAAATTAGTATAGTTCTTGCAACTCACGAAGGCGAGCGTTCTTAACTTGTGGTAAACACGTATCTGTAAACGTGTCAAATGAGTCGATCGAGTGTGGTCGGCATAAAAAAATAAAGAGAAATGTTCATGAAATTTACTGTAGGTACATATAATAGTCATTAAGATTTTGACAAATTATCACTAACAAAGGAATTTCAAAGTAATTAATTAAATAAAAATTCCTATTATTATGTATGTACAATAATTCAATCTTCTTCGAATAAACTGTCACTGTCACTTTCAAACTCTTCCGTATCGCTGTCACTTGATTCACCTACATTAATCACAAATTCAAAGTCGTCATTAAAATACTTCTTGTCTTCCTTTTCAATGTTTTCTACATGCTTGCAAGTATTAAACCACTGGTTGCTATAGATACTAGTCAAACCCTCAAATATTAATCTTTGTACCTCAGTCATGAGTACGATTGTACGATGATTTTCGAGGCAATTTTGTTTTTTATAATGCCCCAGATGTTTTCTTTAGCGTTCAGCTCAGGTTGATAAGGTGGCAGTCATATTTCAAAACCCTTGCTTCTTATTATCTGATTAATTTTAAATGTAACGAAAGGGTCCTTATTCTTCTTAAATCATACAATTCTATATTGCACCCCGTTCATCGAATGGAATACTGTTGTCCGTCAGCCACTTCTGCATTTCGCGTTTACGTGAATTCGAGATAGGTATTTTTCTGCTTCGGGTATTGTGATAGGATGCGTTATCCATCGTACAATAACTGATTATTCCGGCAAATTCGGTAAGAGTTTCTCATTGAGCCACTTGCCATAATTGTCAAAATTCATATTTGAATGATAATCTCCCGTAGTGGAAGCCGCTTTGTATACTAATTCGGCATCTGTAATAAAGCCATTACTGCCACCTGCATGCACTGTAATAAAACGGCTGCCAGTACTCAATTTCTTCGAAAATTATATATCTTTCTTAATTGTATCTTTTTGTTCCAAAGACCAGGTATTTTGACGAACGTGAGAAGTTAATACGTATGTCTCATCTGTGTATATAATTGGACAGTCCGCCGAACGGTACAGATGATTTTTTTTTCAAATAATTAAATCGCCATAATTATTGTATTTCGTGCCTTTCTTGCAACGACGGGCGGTTGTTATTAGCAAAGCACGTAAACTGTTCAAGCATCCATCAAAACCAATTTTTTTCTTTCAAAACTGACCCAAGCTTTGCCAAAGTTGGTATTTCTTTGTGTTTATATGAAAATTTTGAATTGTAGCCCGAATAATTTCACAGTTCATATTATCTTAAATTTATTTTTTATCTCTTAAACGACGTATTTTCATGGGGGAAATAAATGCGGTGGAAGATGATGGCAACTCCTTTTCTTCTTTCATTCATTCTAGTGACGGTGTGCTGGGAGACCCCTGTCGCTTCGGAATTTAGAATATTAGCCAAAAGACTAAATCACAGCTGTCACTGTTATTCGCTTCCATAAAGTTATATTCTTCTTGTAGAAAGTGATAGACTTAGGCGATAATTGCTTTACCCTTAACAATAAAACGTAAGATAAAATAAATACAATATTCATGTTTTAAATAAATTAGCTTTTTTAGTAATTTCATTAGGTAAACTTCAAAAGAATAACATGAAAAATTATCTCACTATGAACACTTTTCGGTTTCTTCGAGTATCTGACATGCTGACCGTATTTCGTTTTAATTAGTGTCGCCGGGACAATGACACAAGTGACCTGAGCGACAGCTCGCTCGCTACTGACCGCTCCATCAGACACGCACACTAACGCATTGTACATGTGCACGTCAAACTACAAGTAGAGGTGATCGTTTCAACGAAAAGCACTTAAAAAAAGCATGCTTTTCAACATAAGCGCTCAAGCACGCTTTTTATTTTAAGCCGATAACGTTTAATTGTTTTGACAGTTTTATTGACCACTCATGCCATCTATTTGAAATTTATAGTACTATCGCAACATTTTGCGGCAATATGCAGTTGGCACGTGCTCCTACTCGTTACGTTACATAGATCTCGTCTCGTAGGCTACGTTCATTCGATATTTGACCTTATTATAATAGATTTTTGATCGATTGACACTTTCGTTTGAAAACAATTTTCGTTTAAACAAAAAGCTGGCTTTTTTGCTTTGCGCTTTTTTCATTCAGTACGCTTTTTATTGTGAAAGGGTTCGTGTGTGCGAATAATTTGCGCTTACGCTTATTTGTTGATATCGAATGTAATTCACATAATCAAATGATTTCGATAATTTCAGATAGTCCTAAGCCTGTCAAGTACGAAGGGAAATTCATTGATTATCAATAATTTTCTTGAAAACACAAGCAGAAAACGTCTATACCTAGAAGCTATTTACTCTTCCTTTCGTTATGTTTAAACGATTGTGGAAACGTTATGTTGTGTTATGACAAAAAAGCGTTTTAAGTGAAAAGCACTTTTTAAGCACGCTTTTTAAAAAAAGTACAACGTTTAAACGTTTAAAAATGTTAAGCCGTTTTTCCCATCGCTAACTACAAGTGAAGCCCGCTCGCCTTCATGAATTGCAAGAACTAACAAATAACAAATAACTAACAAATAGATTTTTTACTGTCAAGAAAATACGATTAAGGTGAGTCACGATTCATTTTTATCCACGGTATTAGAAATGGCTTTGTAATATTATTTTTTAATTAAATATTATAATTGTATTTGTATTTATTTACCTAGTTTGGAACAAGTACTCTGCTTGGTCTGCGGTCTGCAATCTAAACACGTGTTGTTTCTTCGTATAGTCCGTGGCTTTGGTCGCCAAAGCGTGGTGAATCCTGGAAAAAATCTTCATTTTATTTCATTTTAAACTAGAGGTTACCCGCGTGGATATTGGGATAAAATATAGCCTTAGTTACTGTAGGATATTATTTTCGAATGGTGAAAGAATCTTTAATATCAGTCCCATAGTTACAAAGTTTATCGATTACATATAAACAAACAAACAGACTTGTTACTGTATAATGATATTATAGAAGTACAGAAAAAAAATGGTGTTGTTTCATCCACCTTTGAATTTTGACCAGTTTACTATTCAAATAGTCAACAGCTTATGAACCAATCACAAAATGTCAAATTTTCTCAATTGATTTTGAACTCTAAGTTGAAAATCTTTATAGAGACGTTTTGTAGTAGTTTGATGAGTTGTACTAAAGAGAATAAGCAATCCCAATAAAATTCATTTCTTGACAATTGTACGAAAATACATTCTATTGTAATCATAGGAGAGTAAGAATAGTAATGAGCACGACATCTGTAGCGTACAAAAGGATTATTAGCTATAAAGCTTCAGTTTATATAACTCAATAATAATATGGATGAATAACAAATACCGATATCCATGCTTCTTTTACTGACAAAGCATTATAATAATAAAAAAAAAATATTAGAATAATTTCAAACAAGAAAAAACAAAATCAAAATCGTTTCGTGCGTTCAACAAACACACACACACACACACAGAGACACGTCAAACTTATCTAACTTTATCGTCGTTTTGCGTCGGGGGTTAAAAATAATAATAGTAAAAATACACATTTTAAGTTACAACCTTCTGTTTACTTACTTAAAACAACTACTTCACCTTCAAAAAAACAATAAAAGAGAAAAAAATTTGTTATGTGCTTTTGCAATTTCATTTATTAGTAATTTTGCCACAAAAGACACCTGGACCTGTTATTAAGCATTATCATGCAGTTGTACTATTTTCCAAGTAGCACGCCTTTCATCAAAAAATTAAAATTTCTAAGCAAATCTTAGTTTAAAAAAAATGGGTATTATGATGCTATTTTGAAAAGGTCAGTAAAAATTTTTTTATATACATTTTTTTTTCACAGCAATCATTTAAACTTTAGTCAGGTTTTTCGCAATGAAATAAAATAAAACTATTTAACTCTTTTTCTTAGCATAGTGTGCTATTCACCGTCAAAATTATTACTAGGTTGTCTCAACTAACTAATAACGATAGTCTTGGTAAAAAAAAACCGTGAGTTAAAAGATATTTATTGCAGCTGTAGGCAAAAAAGATCCAAAAACTGGAAATTTCATTAAAAATCACAAAAGTGGCAATATCTCGAATACCAGAAAACTTTTACTATAGGCATGTTGGTGTTATCTGATAGGCCTAGTCCATCTACCTCCAGTGTCACCCTTACGTGTCATTTCTGGGGCACCCTATATATGAACAGGTTTTCACCAGGAAAGAAATATTGCAGAAGTAAAAGTATGTTTACAATCAATAGTTTTCTAGATACAGCGATATGTTTGAAGAGCTGCTGCGAGTCGCCGAAAAACGCTGCATGAAAACAGTACCGAGTTGTGAAGTCACAATGCGTAATTTATATTAAAATTTGTGTGGGCTTTTGAATAAAATATATATAGCTACGTAGATAATGAGCTCACATGCATACTGTCATAATAAAAGTTGTTATCTTTGATGTTAAGCTAATAACATTTACAAAATTTACATATTTTATAATATGTTTTCGCTCCTTTTTTAAGTTTTCTAATCCATATCATTTCGATATCAAATGCAAAACTGAATTTTTTCAAACATTTATTGAGTCCAAATAATTTATATTTTCTTAATATGATAAAAACTTGAATTTTTCACATGATGTCAAATACCCAATTATACGTAGATGTTTTATATATATATCTGTCGATTGATGTTTAGTTGCCGACCGAAGATTCCAGTTGGAATTGCTTTGTTCCTGTAATTTCGCTTTAACCCAAACACAACCACGTAAAAGTGGGTGTTATGGCGGTCAATATACAAGGTGTCCCAAAATTCAACGATAAGCCGGTACCAGGTAGTGCATATGGCGACGACTACCCACGGAAAAATAAGAAAAAAATCGGTCTCTTCAATTTTTAAAGTTATAATAACTTTTTAAAAAACTTTGAATTTCGATACCCTGTACACTATGTTTAGGTACTATGACTAAACTTCCAACGATAATACTGTTATTTCTTTTGTATTAGGGACCTGAATAGCATAGCTATTAATCACAATGCCAAATTAAGCAAAATTTTCTGTAGTTTTAATACAAAAATAAAATTAATTTCATTAATTTCTGTCAATTTTAGAAAATTTAAACTTTTAACCAACTTTGATATGGCATGGTGTAAAAAAATATAACACTACATTAGCAAATTCTTCTAAAAGTTGGCGCAACTAATCAAGATTCTAAAATGGTAAAATACTTTAATCACATTGAGCATAAACAAAAATTATGCCTATTTTTTGTGAACAAGGACCAAACAGAAATATTTAGTAATTAATCCTTGAAAACTGTATCAATGTTATTATGTATCTTAAAACACGTATCGGGTTACAGCTTCAGTTAGAAAAGCGTCATCAATACGTTTCCGAAGCGTGAGAGAGACAGATAGTTACGCCATAGGTTAGAAAGAGTGCGACAGGTAGTGACGCTATTAAAATTTAGAGTAAGATAGAAAGTGACGCTATTTGTGCCGTTTCTTATTGGTTTTCGGATTTTGGATTTGGATTCTGAATGGCGTCGGGTTGCCATACTACCTCGTGCTCATATGTCAGTCGTCAGTACGCTTCGCTCTTTTGTTTACTGCGCATCCCTTCGTGCTTTGATTTCGTGCCTTTGTGGATTGGATTCTTTGATTTTTACCATGCCGTTCCCATACACAGCGTTAGAATACGCTAATATGTACTTAATTTACGGAGAGTGCAGATGTAACGCAAACGCTGCAAGCAGACTATATCGTGAGAGATACCCGAATCTTCAACGATATCCAGATTATAGGGTATTCATCAATTTACATCAATCGTTTTCGGAAGGTCGTTTACCAAGCGCTCGGAAAAATGCAGGAAGACCTATGACAGAAAACGAAGAAGAGGCACTCCTAGAAATTGAAAATGACCCTACCACTTTAGTACGTGCCATACAGACTACTACGGGAGTCCCAAAAAGTACCGCACATCGTATTTAAAACGTCACAGATTTCATCCGTACCACGTAAGACGTGTGCAGACTTTATTACCTCGTGACTACCCTGCGCGCGTACAATTTTGCCATACAATGCTCAGGAAACATGCTGAGGATCCACAGTTCTTAGATAGTTTTATGGGTCGACGAAACCACATGTAAAAAAGATGGGTTTTTAAACCTTCATAATCTGCATAGTTGGAGTATAGAGAACCCGCACCTATTGAGAGAGGGCAAATTTCAGTACCAATTTAAAGTTAACTTGTGGACAGGTATGATAAACGGCAGAATTATCGGACCCTTTGAGTTGCCGGGCAATTTGACTGGCGAAATGTATTTAAATTTTCTGCAACATAATTTGCCAGATCTCTTAGAAGATGTCCCTTTAAATATTTTACGAGATATGTGGTATCAAAATGATGGATGTCCTGGTCATCATGCCCGTCCAGTGCGGGACTATTTAGACCAAGAGTATGCGGGAGGGTGGATTGGCCGTCTTGGCCCAATTTTATGGCCGCCCCGCTCTCCTGATTTAAATCTATCGGATTTTTTTTACTGGGGATGCCTAAAAGAAATAGTTTATGCTAAACCAATAGCAACAATAGGGGAGCTCCGACAAAGAACCATGGAGGCTGCAGAAAATATAACCACACGAGGATATGCGCGTCTGATTAAAAGATCATTTCTAAGGCGTTGTCGCGCATGTATTGATACTGGTGGTAAACAATTTGAACATTTGATGTAATAAACACAAAAAACATTTTGATATCAACTCCCTGTTTTATTTAAACAACTACATATTCCACTCTTGCAATCTAATGGCGTAATAACATTAATACAGTTTTCAAGGATTAATTACTAAATATTTCTGTTTGGTCCTTGTTCACAAAAAATAGGCATAGTTTTTGTTTATGCTCAATGTGATTAAAGTATTTTACCATTTTAGAATCTTGATTAGTTGCGCCAACTTTTAGAAGAACTTGCCAATGTAGTGTTATATTTTTTTACACCATGCCATATCAAAGTTGGTTAAAAGTTAAAATTTTCTAAAATTGACAGAAATTAATGAAATTAATTTTATTTTTGTATTAAAACTACAGAAAATTTTGCTTAATTTGGCATTGTGATTAACAGCTATGCTATTCAGGTCCCTAATACAAAAGAAATAACAGTATTATTGTTGGAAGTTTAGTCATAGTACCTAAACATAGTGTAAAGGGTATCGAAATTCAAAGTTTAAAAAAAAAGTTATTATAACTTTAAAAATGGAAGAGACAGATTTTTTTTCTTATTTTTCCCTGGGTAGACGCCGTATGCGTATGCACTACGTGGTACCGGCTTATCGTTGAATTTTGGGACACCTTGTATAAAGGACTGCAGTACTGCCCCAGGTGAGATTTGAACAAAAGAAATTATACTACCATTAGAAATAAGTACTTGTAAAATAATTACCTGATTGCATTATGCAAGCTATCAGACATCTGGTTTCTTCTAAACCCATGTTCATCTTTATGCAGATATAACACGAGATCCCGAAGAGTGCAGTAAAACATTTTCCAGCCACGGCGACCGAAAGGAGCTAGAATAAAAAAAAGTAGTGTTAAAGGTAAATACAACCCTAAATACGTACCTATCTAAAAACACAAATTAAAAAACCCCGACTGACAGTACCATGCATGCAACTTTTGAAAGGCTAAACTGATTTTCATGAAACATAACTAAGAAAACACTAAATTCATTTTGCTTTCAGTAGAAAAAAACTACATCGACATTGGTCTAGTCATATGGGTCTTTGTGTCATAGTGTTTTTGTTTAACGGCCTGCAGCAAATGTTATGTTTGAGCTAGAAGAATGTTTTTTTAGTATTCGAAAGCTAATACGATGTAGAATTAGGTGAAATAATAATAAAATAATAAAAATATGAGATCTTTATGAGAAAATCGTCAATTTCCTGATATTAAGACAAAAAAATTACTTTTTTCCAAAAAAAAAGGTTTATTTTTCATGTGAAGATAAATTTTATGGGTACTTTTTGTTTATAAATCAGTATTGCCATTGCTTTCCTGCCATTTTAGTTTTTATTTGAACACGATAGGCCATTTAGTTCAAAAGTTATAGCAATTTATTTACATAGCTTAAAATTTCCCGAATGAAAAATTAAAAACATCACAACTACTACAAATTTTTTTTTATTTTTTTTAAATTCTTTTCTGTCGATAAAATTCGGTCTATTTTCCTCCATTTTAATATGTGCACATTATAGAGATTCACCCTGTATACAGTTTAGATTTTAAATGTAAGAATTCCTAATAAAGTAATATCAAACAGCTTAAGAGCCTTTATAGAAACACAAATCAACGCTCTCCCAAATCGGTTAACTGCAACACGCACACGTATCCGTCAATTAGCGCGTCCGCATTGGTTTTGATACTATTTCGAATAGGTTTGACTTATTTTACGTTATTATATTTTACTTTTGATTTATAGAAATATAAATTTATGTAATTTATTACTTGAGTTATGTTTTTTGAAGTAAGATATTTAAATACCTGGTTAGCATAATATGGGACGAAATAAAATTGGGGTACAATAAGGGCTTAACGAAGAGATTGATGTTAATAATATAAAGACGTTTGTTTATGGTAGTTATGATTTAAGAAAGAGTGATTGCTTAGTAAAAATAAATAAAATTAGGTGAAAAAGTATTATTATATTATATTATATTATACAATACAATGACAAACTTTGATTTGGGACCCACTTAAGGTGCAGTATCGTATAGCAAATTGAAAATGACTAGAGCTATAAAATTAACTGATTACGTTGACATATTTTTTACCCTGACAAAAAAATAGGGATAAATACCCTGCAGTGGGTTGACAATGAGATTACTTTTTTAATGGGTACTTAAAAGTTCAGACTTTTAATTAATATACAGTGTACCTATATGTGCTAAAATCAGAATATATACACCTTCTTCACCTTAAGCTCATTATGTTAACTGAAGGTATGCAATAATGTCAATCGTGTCATTTTCGGTATTGTTTTATAGATTAAAAATCCCTAAGAACAAGGAGCAACCAGCGACTACTATAGTCGAATGTAACGAAGATCTTCCCAGTAGCTCTAAGGCTGTTAATTATCTTGTAAGTAATACAAATAAAGTATTTATTTTAAAAATTTTAAATAAAAAAAACTATTTGTTGCCCTCAAATCTAATAAAGCAGTGATTAGACTATATGACAAATTGTGACTTTTCAGATTGGCGTTTTAGCAAGGGAAAGTGAATACCTTTTTTTTTTTAGAGTGAATTATATTGTTTCCTACCTTTATTACCCATTTTAAATGTTGGTGGTAACTAGACTCATGTTTAAAATTAAATGGTGGTCTCGGTATAACTTTATCTTTTTATTTTGTACATAACTGTAATTAAATACATCTTACTTATGCTGGAGCAAGTCAGAATGTCTTGATTTTTTTTATTTCTTTTATGTATTAAAATGTATTTTCTTCTTAATTTATATCGATCTCTTTAATGAAACATCGTAGCATTCTAACGTGCTTCTTAAGGCTTAGCCGTGACAGTACCAAAAAACAAAGCCTTTTATAGATTTGTGTATTACTTATTAGTAAAATAATACTTGGGAAAATGCAGTACTTCAATATTAAATTTATTATTTATAATAAAATAAATATTTATGCCAAAAGTTTCAAAATTAATGGCAAGCGTTCGATATTTACGATGGAGTACGATAGCACTGGGCGAAAGCTCGGGAAAAAAAGCGATACATCCACATTCTGGAAGGCCTCGGCCGGTACTTAATACAAGCAGCGCGTGCATTTAATTTTATATCAATTTTAGACATTTTTATAATGATTATTTAGAAGTATTTTTAAATGGATTTGAATAATATTTCTGTTTTATTCATTAGTTACATCTTTGTTAGTAATAAGAAATAAAAATTATTACTTTTGTAACAATACAAGCGTATCGAAAACTGCGACAAACTATGCGATGAAATCCACCTTTTTTTGCGTTGATTTTTATGTTTTAGTTATAAAAAAATAATATTTTGTACTGTTTTCTCTATAGACTCTTTTGACGACAAAACAGAGACCATAGCAAACTTTTCTTTTTCTGTTTGTATCAGTTACTTTTATACTTATCGAACGGCAAAGTACGCATGTTTCGTCGGATTACAAGAAAAGGCGCATGAACAATGAATTCCCACTAACAAACTATCTGAAGAAATGAAAACTTTCTCAATACATGTAATATTTTGATCGGAAACGAACACTGAAATCTCCTAAAATAGCACGATTTTGTATAAACGCTCTTAACAATATTTGGTGGATTACACTCTACAGCACTTTCCAGGCAAAAAGATATATCGTAGTAGTAAAGTATAAGTAGATTCGAAGCACCAATACATAATGCATGTTATACACTTACCTTTTCGGACTCTAGACTTAAATTTCAATCAAACTTACTTTTCTTAGCATTAGCATCAAAGCAGCACTTCCTCATGACATATCCTTTCTTGTACTCAACCGCTGTACTTTGGTCCGGGACGTCTAAGAATGGGTTCCCACCGATTGAAGATGGTGGCTTGCTGTCGGATGAATTGGGTGGTGAAGTGTCTGTGTCCCTGGAAAAGGAATTTAAATTGGTTTCTTTTTGTTACGAGAAGCTCAGCGCAGTTTTTCCTGTAATTTAAAGTTAACCTGTAATTTATTGAAATAATTCAGACATACATACTTATAGATAGTTTAATTAGAAAGACGCGGAAGTATACATAGAGTATCGGAATTAGAAGCATCCTTCACCCATCATCATGTTCAGTTAATATGTATTAAGTAGTTAAGTTGGTATCTCAATTTTAACTAAATTGTAAGTTACTACATGTCACTTGTGTGTCCAAACGGATTAAGTAGTTAAGTTTATAAGTTCAATGAAGATGAGCAGTGATGAATGTCAAGGAATTCGTCAATTCTGTACTTAGATATGTGGTAAACGTGATTTTGGACAAATTCAGAGAAGAATTTGTTTGGAAATTAAAAATTTTTTACGTCGACGGACCGACGTCGATCGACGGACGATCGATTGGTGTGGTTACTTTACTAATTAGGTACCCTTAACAATCACTGGAGGGATACCAGCCTTTCCCAACTCAGGGGTGGCGTCCGACAATTGTAGGCCATCACGCCTACTGCGGGTTGGCTGACTTACCAACTCAGAGGTGGCGTCAGACAATTGTAGGCCATCACGCCTACTGCGGGTTGGCAGACTTACCATTTCAGGGGTGGTGTCAGACAATTGTAGGCCATCACGCCTACTGCGACGTCGACTGTTCTATTCTGCCATTGATCGACGTCGACCGATCGACGGTCGATCGATTGGTGTGGTATCACCCTTAAATATTCTTCCACAAATTTAAAAGTTGAAACTAAACTCCACTCCGACATAAAAAAAAAAGAGAAAATGCGAAATAAATACGAGCTCTTGCCGCCACCCGCTTTGTCAACTTATGCACTTAACTAAAAAATCACGTCCAAACGTGTTAAGTGAGAAGCCCACACACCTACTTATACGAAAAATAGAACGAATCCTAATCTACTCAAACACTTGCGTACTAAATTTTAAGTTAACACTTGTCACTTAATTGAATGTTTACACGCAACTTTAAACTTAAAATTTAGTTACCAACTTACCCACTTAACGCGTGTAAACCAGCCATAAGGGTGTCACCGCACCAATCGATCGACGTCGATCGAGCGAAAAGTATTTTTTATCAAGTACAATATGTAAAGATAAATGGTATAAGTAAAGATACTGGGTAGTAATGGGTTGCCTAAAAATATATTCAAGGTACCAAAAATAATTCTTTGTTTTTATGTTACCTAGCGTATGTCCTTGCCTGTACTAAAGAATATGAAAAATACTTACAAAGCCCACTGTAACGGCTGTGTTTTAATAGCATGGTAAAGCTGTTTCAAGGTATCTCTAGGGAAGTTCTCGCCATCGTTCAATTCTGCTAAGTTTTCTATGAACTCTGCACAAGACATCTTACGGAACGTGCTGTTCGGTTCACAACCATGTAGATCGGTGTTCAGCAACATTATAGCGCAGGTTAGAGTGTGCACCGCGTCTGGAATTAAAAGTGTATTGTTAAAAGAACGAAGAACGAAGAAGACGAAATCTAACCAAATCAAATTCTTTGGACAGTAACTGAACAATTAACAATAAAGAATGTTAATGAATAATGAAATGCAGTGTTCTCTTTCTGACTTCGTTTGATCTGGCAGAGCGTTTTTTTTTATAGGACCTACTACATAATAAAGGTTTATTTAATTTGAAACTGGGAAGAAGAAAATGTTTACTTAAAGCAAAATAGATAACACTCCGTAACTTGATATGTTTTAATAATAAACCAAAATGAATAAGTTTTGTATCAACAAGTATGAAAAGAAGAAAATAGTTTAGCGTCGTTACGCCTACATACCAAAGCATTTTGTACAAAAGGTTCCAAATTCGGATCTTGTGACAAATTACCTTATTAATACAGATGTATACTAATGTGAATTTCCCGTTTTTCATTATTTATACATTACACAAGCTTAACCTACATTGGATATTGTATTTATTATTTAAAATCATTTCTGTAATACAATACAAATAATATAAAAATCGAAAAGCCGCTTTATATTTCTAAATAACTATACTCCTCAAAAAACTTCGTTATCATAAACACAACCCCCACTAACCTTGAGAATTAAAAGCCGCCGGATTACACTCAAGATACCGCCTCGAGAAATGCACCAACACTCGCTCTCTCTCCTGAGTTTCCCCGCTGAGCGCAAATCTCGCTAAGAACTGACGTAGCGCCGCGTCTAGAGTCAGGTTGTTGAAGTCGAAGTGTCTTACGTACTCTTCTGCTACGGCGCGAGAGAACTCGTTGCTGGAATTGGGATTGGAATCATTTGTTTTATTCTGGAAAATTTGCTTGATTATTAATGTAGTGCAGTTTTTTTTTCCGAACGTTCATCTAAGACTTTGCAGCCGCAGGCCGATTCATGCCGGCCGAATATGTGCGTAGCGCCCTTATTTACAGTATAAACATGTTTTACAAAATAATTATATATATTTATAAATTGCCTATCACAAACTTGTTAATTCTGTATGTAAAGAAAAAAATCTCATTCTAATTCGAAAACCATTTGGAGATATCACTTTTCTATAATATATTTTGTCAGTAACAACTAGCAGCTTTCACTCTATTTCTAAATTTCATATTATCTGTCTATCTGTGGAAATTTGTAAATGGTCTTCTGTCTCTATATTTGTGAACTATATGATATATAACTAGCTGTAAGTTTCCCTCATAAATAAATAAATATTTAATTTCTATTTACCAATATTGAGTTCTAATTCCTCTTTGGTTAAACTGTCATGTTTATTTATTTACAATGAATATCTGTCACAAGAATCCATAGAAAATAGTACAGTTGTTCAATCCAGGTATAATAACTTTGTAATATAATAAGTTAAAACAAAATAACTTCTCCGTGACGTCATCATATGAATTTCTTTAAAAATTGGTTTAAAATTAAATACTGAACCGAAATCAGAAATATTCAAACTGTTTTCTCAAAAAACCAATTTCTTTCAAAAAAAGATACTTCAAAATTACTCGACCATCCGAATCGACACGACTGTCGTTGTAACTAGTGAGCAAGCACAGAAGTACAAAAGATCATGATCGGAGGACCCCAAAGGCTTTGCGACCCAATCAACTGTTAAAGTTGAAAATTCTTGGAATCCCTGGGTTAGTAAATAATTGACAAACTTGAGTAACATTAACAATATATTATAATAGTGAGCACACACGAGTTGATGTACATACATACATAGTTGAAACTGAGCATGAAACTTTTCCATAAGTCTTATGATAACACTGAAAATTTTTCTTAATTACTCACTTTTTACTCAAATGTCTCGACACATCAGATTTCTTGAAGCCATCCAAATGATACAGTCTTTTGGCCAAACGTTCCGCCGATGGTATGTCCACAGCTTTAGGACTATAATGGAATGAATGTAGTGAGTCCCCATCCGACCCTTCATCCGACCCGCCGTCGGAACCTAATTCCTGTAATTATAGTTTTAGGAGGTTATGTAAATAAAATTGAAAAAATTGAACCTGCTAAAGTACTTTATCTTTGTGGCAAAATTAGTAAGGTTTATGGTAAAAATTATAGAATTTAATATTTTTATTAAAATTAGCATAGAATGATACAACCAAGCTGCAAATATGCATGAAACTAATTATTTTTCGATTTAATTCTCTATTATATCTATCTAAAGATTTAAATAAAATAATGAAGTGCATTTAAAAACTGGTAGCATACTACAACATTAATGTTTTCGACTATTTTTAAATAAATCTTTCAATTTACGGAGGAATCTATTTCTAAGCTTTTATTGCTATTTACTCATTCTTTTATGCATAGACATATGTTAAGGTGATCAAAATGAAGGTGAGTTATTGCAGTACTATTTAAAAAACTCAATAAAATAAAAACATTGTGAATAAATACTACCGAAGTAGTGTAAATATTTACACTATTAGTTATATATTTATTTTTGAGTTTCTTCCTTACTTGAGCTTTAATCCCAGGCTAAATAGAAAATAACGTAAAATTAGTATGCTAATGGTATATTTATCTAAATATAGTGCTACTGAATGATGGTATTAAAAACATGCAGTGAGTAGATTAAAAGATCCACAGATAGAATTGCAGGGATTATTACTTTAATTTTCACCCTGTAATATTTTGTCGCACACATCACAATGAAATAGAGATCTGTGTTAAAAATTAACTCGAGGTTAGCTGGTCAGTCAGTTAAATATGTCACGCCATCACTGTTAATTTTATTGGACTGATTGGAATATTTTAACCTGAGTAAGCTTACATTTTTAATTCAGTTCTGCGCAAATTAACCTTAATAGACTAGATATTTAAGTCAGCAAAACACAATTTATTTAAAATTAATTTGCCAAATTTCTATTAGTTTATTTATTCAGGGTAGAAAAGACTATAACAAAAACCGATGTCTCACCTGATACCCCTGATTTTCAGGCGAATTATGCCCATTTTCCTTTCCATTCTGCAGACAAGCACTATTATTATTATTATTAACATGTTCACTCAAATTTTGTTTATCCGGCCCTTTCACTTGTATCACTATTCTATAATCACTACTATTATGGTCACCATTTAACGTTACATCACTGCCATGTTCATTTGAATACAAAGAGTTTGATTTAACACGTTTATGGCATGGTTCGGAGACTAGGATGGTGGAATCTGAGTCCGATGGATCGGAGAGCTCCATCCGGGGACATTCGCGAGCCGTATCAAACATGTCATCTTGGTCTTGGTAATCTGGACTAGATATATTGGAAACAGCCTCTGATAGACTCATATCGCCTGAAAATTTAAAAATTTAGAGGAAGAAGAAATTAATTGTTTCACATCTAAAAAAGCAATCTGTTTCGGTATAAAAGTATACAAGCCGCAAATATATTGACTCAGGGAACGCTATGGTCTGTAGGATTTAAATTTCATTTATTTTTGTACAAATACATTGATGTATACAGAAATGGACTTCGAGTTCACACTTAAAAGTGTCCGAGCCAAAACAGTTTCAATGTGCAAAAAAAGTTATAAAAAGATTTTAATGTGCGCCTGCATTTCGAAACTGGGTAAGGTGAAGAACTGTTTTAAGCAAAACCCAGCAATATTGGAAATGACACATGATTTAAATTCAAATGTTTAATTATCATAAATCAAATCGGAACGTTGAAATGCTTGTGTAAGAGACGCTGTCCATTTGTGTCCAAGCCAATTAATTAATAAAATATGAAAATTAATCATGTAATAAAATTATGAAAAGTACCATTAACCGGTGGGTGCGTAGGTCTAGGTCGTTGGTGCGGCGGTGAAATCGCAGACGATGATATTGACGTCGGGGATACGGGCGAAGAGGACCTGCTGACGAAATATTAACATTATTATATTTTGAGATCATATTAATTTATTTACAGACTATTCTTAAATTAATTTTACATTTTAGTTAAGAACATAAACAAATTGCAGTGAAATATTGATTGGATAAGTAAGTGGAGAGAGTTTGTGAGTGGTACTGTTAAGAAGAGGGTATAATTTGAATGAATTCTCTATTTATTTTAAGCAATTTGTTATTTTTAGCTACATTTATTAATAATATACTTTAATATTGATTCAATACGGCCAGTATTCATTATTATCTATTGCTTGATATAAGCTGGACTCCACGAAACTAAAAAAACAAACTATTTTCGTTTTCATCTTAGACTAGAATAAAAAGCTTTACCAACATTTTCTTTTACTATCAATTTATCATTATTCAAATGAGGGATTAAATTGTTCTCAGCATTTCAGAAAAGCGATCAGCATATTCAGAAATGTCCCAGTTCACCACATTTGTGTATTCAGTGCGCAAGGATAAACATCATAGAACAATTTCATACCCATTTTTTTTAATCAAGAAGTACCTACACTTACTTTATGACTATTCTCTACTACCTTTTGAACTGACTAATCATTTTAAGGACTATTATAAATGGACTTCGAATATTCGCGTCAAAATCAAGACCCATTCCATGGCTTTGTCAATCATCGATCGATTTATTTGTGGCAAACTCAGAGCTTTTGTTTTGAATTAATTTAACAATGAAGATTATCTTTTCTTAATATAAGGGACATTAATACACGCTTAATACAAAAGATTTGTTTTTAACTTACAACATATCTTACATCATTATTATCATAAGTTTTACTTTCGTAAGTAAATAAGTAACACTAACCTTTGTGACATGCCATCGGATATAGAAGTAGAATTCGAAGTACCAGATCCATTGCATTGCGTCCTTTCTGATACCGGAGCGTTATAAGTCCAAACAATACTGTAAAAATTTAACAAGTTTACAATATATTATAATTACGTGGGATGATGTCATATTTTAATAAGTAGTATAAGGAAAGTATGTTTTTAGAAATGAATTTTGAAGTTTATTTTGGATTATCCAGTTTATTAAAAAAATATTAACACACATATTAACTTTTATCTTTGTAATGTGTCAATAAAGCAATGAGAATTTACTTTTCATTGAATCAACATCAATTATTCTACTCAATAAAACGTTTTATATCCAGTAACATAATATTTACTTTCGGTGATTGGCTACTAAATTTTATTTTCAGTAACATAAAATCTAAAAAATATATTAATGTTTACCGATCTCTCTCTGCCTGCGAAGTTTGAGGAGTGGCGGAATCAGGTCGGGCATCTAGCAGAGTATTTAGAGATGACGTAACATCCTCTTCCATTTCTACAGCAACGGTGCTAAGTGAGGATTCCTTCTGAATTTAATTGGGGAGGAAAAGAAATTAATTTAAAATGAAATAAAATGTAGGACCTTAAAATAATTCCTGGTTTTGGAAAATTGGTTGAAATAACCGCTATCAACTTTGTGCTTGTATTTAATTTACAAAATTTACATCTAGGCTCATAATAAATGCACAAACCTACATATATGCTACTACAATATATAGTTTATAACAGAAAATAGGGGTACTTGAACTCAAAGCTCTTTTAATGCCAGAGAAGCCATGACGCTAATATATTCCAAACTTCAAATTATTTTATATTGTACTCTGTGTTATATTTAAAATACTTTACCTGTAAATGGTCTTCAGATTTAGAAGTACGCACGTGATGCGCCCGCGCCGAAAATTCAGTACCCGCCGACAAACCACTGCCTGATATAAACCTGAAAACATTGATGCCTAATTAATATTTACAATAAATAAATACAAATAGCACACCAACATAAAACGTTATGAGAAAGTGACTAGTATTATATCATGCATTCTACATGTGATGTACTCGCTTAATATTGCGAATAATATATTTAATTATATTTATTTGCTATAAAAATGGCAACATAAATAACATTCGTTTGCAGTAATATTTTAAAGCATTTGTAAGCACAGGTAAGAAAAAAAACTGTTTAGTAAAATCCTACAAGCGAGGCACTTCATGTATCAAAATTTTAGAAATTCACATGCGAGAAACTGAAATAGCGCTACCCAGTTATTCGGGCCGGCACGTTTCCGTTCGGCAGTGTTTGTTGAGTGACAAGGCCGGTCCGAAGCAATTGCTATATTGTGTTTTATGGGGCTAGTGCCTATCGGGCTAATATTGATCGACAAAACCCGACTGGCACAAGCTGGGCGACTTTATTCCAGAACATACATTTACATATATTCGATTTCGCTCGGCTGTGCCGATTAACGCCGAACCGAATAATTAGGTAGTATAATTTTTTTTAAATTAAAATGACTATAGAAATAGACGATAACCCTTATTATTAAAACATGCTCATACACGAATCATGGCTAGGACATAGATTTGCTGTCAACATTTTATACATAACTTGCAAAGCTATATAAAACGTTCTTAGGTAAATATTCCGCATTTGAAGACACAATGAACATCGAATCCTACTTATGTTCACGAGTTCAAATAATGCAAAATCAGACGCGTCCTATTACACAAATTTTAAGTTCTATTAGGTACACTGAGTTCAAATTTCAAGACGCATCCCACTCTCATTTATTTATAAGCATGCCTTTGTAAAAGTTTTGGACACAATTGACAGCAAATCTATCCCAAGATTGAGATCCCTTAAGCCCCATTCTCATTCACATCCAAGTCTGGTCACTTTAACGTACAGTTTACTAGGGTCCACCACAGTGCCTGTATCGGGAGAAGAGTTATGCCGCTGCGTAAGATCAGCCCGAGAGGCCAAGCGACCTTCGTTGGGAGACGCTGGCGTCGAGTTGTATCTGCGGGTTTACCGGGAAACACTCGTGATATGATTTTTTATGTCTTGGTGCAATTTGGGAAAATTCTCGATGGGAAAGTCTATTCCGATGGTATATACATGTGCAGCGAAGAGTTGTATATGCCTCGAATAGTGAGGGAAATTCTTGCCACTGAATTGACTTAGATAGTTTGCGTCTATCCGCAGACAAGCGTCGATGGAAAATACATAATCAGTTTCTTAGTTTAAGAAGCTTACGTCCGCACTCAGAGGAGCTGATTAAGGCGCTCTTAATAATAGATTTTGCTAGGCAAATCCAGATTAGACGTAGTATAAATAAAGTGAAAAGTCGCTAAGCAAAATCTTCACTTAGGAACGCCTTCAGTAATCATTAGTCGTCTCTGAGTGCGGTCATCAATTGTGTAGATTATGTTTAATTTAATCCGCTAATAAATGTTTTTAATTTTCTTATTAGGGCACAACAGTTTTGAATAACTGAAATTTACCTTTTTACTGACGGCAAAAATTAATAATACTCAGCTGCCTTCATATAATTCAGTAAGGGATAACTCCATTGCATTCAAAATAATTTAGTAACTTACATGGAACAGGTTCAACTCATGACATTTTTAACATTCACTAAGCTTTCACTTAAATTTACTTTATAGAATTTACTGAGCAGCTATTATTTTAGTATAGCAAAACTTTAAAATAAAACATATTATACATCTGTCTTGTTATATTTTTTAGATCGTTACCACGTAAGAAAGCCAAAAATAACAAGTTAACCTGTTTTCTGTAAGATGTAACAAGAAGTTAAGTTTGCGTCAGATATAGCTTAAGTGGCACCAAGTTATTACATACAACTCAGTATGGTAAGTTACAAGTGATGACATTGATATAAATTATCATAACTTTTTTAACTTTTAAAATTAAATAATTTAATGCTTGTATTTGTTTCTCTAATGTTGTATTTGTAATGATTTTATTACCTTACTATATATTATACTTTGTCAAATTTCAAAATGTCAAATAAATTTTAGTTTACTAAATTTATTTATTTTTAATTAATAATTGATCATATTGTGATCTTATTTTTAATGTTTATGCCTATTTTATTTACATAGCTTTTAATCGCAAAACTGAGATTATTTATTGTTGTTATGGTTTGCACATTGCTGCCTTTTAATTTCCTTTACACATAAAAAATCCTAACTTTAGACGACTTTTCGCACTTTTATGCCAACCACAATTATTTTGTACTTTAGAGACGCAGATGAAGTCGTAAAAAATAGTACAAAAAAGTCAAATCTGGTCATGACGAAGAGATCCCTTATCCCAAAAAAACAAGAAATCAGTTAAAGCGCTTTTCGAGATTCAATTAAATATGTAAAGCTTTATGCAAGAATTGCTCGTTTAAAAGTAAAAAACACTTTAGCATAAATAATAACCTATGGTAATGCGTCCGATGCGACGCCACGTGGTTCTTATGATGTGGGTGCTCGACCCTCGAGAGATTCAGCATCAGTTCGCCTGTCATCATGTAGGCTTCGAACTTGGGCTGCGATATGGTTCTTCTGGTGAGGTCGCCTGATGAGCAGTGGAATCATTAGCATTCGCAATGTAAAGGCGAAATTTTGTAAAATCTGTTGATTAATATAAGTAGTGCTGTAAATTAGCGCAGTTTTCTTTGGCCATCAGGTGCGATCGAAAATATTAATAACTAAAAAAAAACATCACGGCAATAATAATCTGAGAACGTAATCGTTGGCTTGTATTTCCGAAGGCCTTATGAGTTTTTGCAACACGTACATTAGGTCGACCACCTTAACGACGAAAGAAAACATCGTTTGGAAACATAGATAACAAATAATTATTTCGAAGGCACGTATAAGGTCCGGTTGCAGTTCGCAAGCGTAATGGTCTGTAACCGCGTCCTTAGCTAGGTGAAGCTGGTGACCCTGCAGTAGGACACCAGCAATTATACCTAATTATAATGAATAAGCAAAGAAACAGAATAATAATTATCATTAATTGCTAACCTGAAGATGCCGCTAGAAGCGCCTCGCAACTGCCACCCGAGTTGCCCAAACCGTTGCTCGAAGAACTCGACGAGTTGCTGTTCGAGTTGCTTGTGGGGGGCGAACTTGATCTGTCATATTTTGATGTTAATTAGTTTTTAAAATTATATATAAATATATATATATATATATATATATATATATATATATATATATATATATAGGTTTTATATCTGATAGTATAATTCTTACATCAATAGAAAGATATCCGTGCCTTGAGTAATATTATGTATGGCAAATTTTAGGATGACCTTGAAATTTACAACGCGGACCGAAGTGGAGGATCAAAGTAAGTATCTAATAAAAACAATATCTATAGTTACAAAATGATACACCGATAAGTGATTGGTGTCAAAAGTTTATTATTTGTTTATCTTAAACAGTAAATGTTTGTGGCAAGAAATACTTTTATTGTGCTGGGCAGAACATACTTTCAACGTTTCAATATACGAAAACTGACAATTCGATCAAATAACTAACTGGATCGACAATTTCACAATTAAGAAAAAGCCTAAAAAAATCTCCCTATAAACTAAAATTTTAAAGAGCTAAAAAATAATTTGAAAACAATAGGATTTTCAAAACATTACAATGATCGAAAACCCAACTGGTATTTATTTACGCATGTAACACATAAGCGTAACAACAACACTAACAGTCGAACTATATGCGGGACTTAACCAGTGACTAACGCCTGATAACAATCTATGTGATACTTAAATCAAGTACCGGAATCGTACAGTAATATGACTAACGATTTATTTAAAAAATGTAAATACACAAAAAACATATTGGAAAACATTGAGAATTTATTGTTATGAAGAGGGAGGCTTATGTTTGTTTATTTATTTGCAGTTGATAAATTGTGAAACTAAAGAACCAATTTTATTAATTATTTCACCAGTAAAAACTATATTATTCAGAAATAACAGACCCTTGATTTTATCTAGGAATTCTTATGGAGCTACGCGGGTGAATACTAAAAACGCGCAAATTGCTAGTTACCTATAGAAAATTCATTATTTTTACGGTCTAAATACAAAAATATAAAATAAGATTTTAATTCCAATGATAATGTGCTAACGTCTAGAACTTTAGCCTATCCAAAGCCACGAAAATCAGATTTAACTGTAAAAATATATGCGAAATCACACATAAATAGCACCTACGCTTTGACATCAGAACCCCTCCATTTTTTGCATTTATTAATAATCTCAAAAAACGTTATTACGTGTGCTAGTCATATGTTTTGAATTCTGATAATAGATGTGGTGTGATATGTATTGTGGCCACATGGCATTTAAAACATCAATGTCAGAGAGAATGCGTTCCTTTCTGTTCGCCCACTGCTCGTGATATGATGGAAGTCATATGTGAGCTGTGACACGCACCGATAGACTATAAAACTTGACAAGGACGGTCTGTTAGTGCTACAATCTAATAGATTTCTATAATATGAGAGTATTTAAAAAATAAATTTTGAAACACAAGACGGTTTCATATCGTGTGTGAGACGGCCTGATACACAAGAGGTCACAGATTTAAAAGACAAAACACTTTTGTGTTCATAGTCATTCGCACCATTTATTTCCGAGAAACGGGTATATATTTTCTATTTATACGTGTTTAATCTGTCCCCCTTGAGCTCTCTACATGTACTCGACCGTTCCTATTTACATTTGTTCATCCTGCGTGCAACAAAGTATATTTCATTTAAAACACAAGCTTAGCTTATTTTAGAGCCAAATAATTAATGTGTCTGCTGGGACCTTACAGAATATTCACCATAACTCGAAATAAAAATCCAACTCTAAATTAACAAACGTGTGCATCGGTTATTATTCCATCTAGAGTTTACACTTTATATCGATATGACATTGGCCTTTCATCGGTACTAAATTGGCGCTACTAAAAGGGGAGCTTCGGGCAAGTCACTGGCACAAAACAAAAGGGAGGTTAACCCCAACACATATGTTTTGACTAATCAGTTATCAGTTACGGAAATCGACTGTCAAGAGCGAGGGGTGAGCGCAACATCCGATATAGGGGTGCAGCCCGTAGGGGTGAGCTATTTTTGTAATGAGCCAGGAATTTGTTGGTCTTCTTGGAAAATTTTGGTAGAGGTGTTGTTCAATTAAAGGATATCTATGTTATTTTAGACAAACAGACAACTATTCAGTTTTAATATACACAGAGATTGCATATGCCCAACAAAGTAATGGTGGACGCTTAGAGATAACATATACATATAAATATAATAATAAGTATTAATGTACATCACACAATGTTTTCCCCTGCTGTAATTCAAACCCAGGATCTCCGGAGCCACGAGACAAACCCAAAATAGATAAATATTACAATTTTAAACCAGTAAGTACTGTTTATGTTTACAACTACATTATCAGCGTCGTATATTTTACATAAGTTAGCATTATTTACGGATATCGGTGAGCTCGACTTGAAGCAGAAACCTTGTAAATATGTAATTAAAATTATCAAGTTTAATCACTGTGCACTTGGTTAAACACACAGTTTAAGTGATAACTTCACAGATAGAAAGTGTAAAATAAAAAGTAAAAACATTCTGGGAAAAAACACATCGCATATGCGCTGTGCAAACGTTCAAGTCTTGTGTTCGAAACAACACGTCGGCGAAAATTTTATTTTTAAATAATCAATATCAATCAATGGCCACGCAGACGTAGACACTATCTGTGTCCATTTACTTTCACTTGGAAAACAGATTTCGGTCTAGGTCACTGGAAACTAAAAATTGTCAGTTGAAGAAAGAAACTTAAGCAATATGAACTTTTCAAACAATTGAACTGCGCAAACTACGGTATCTTGTGGTGAGCTGTGCCCGGTTACCGCCACTGGACACAGCAACGACGGTTTCTGTGATGATGTGCTGTGTTGGGAACAAAAAGGGCCCTCGTTTGCGCAGCGTCTTAATGATCGTCAGGATGAAAACTTCGACTGACACTAGATTTTTTCTCTCGGTGCATCTGCATTTCCGTAGGAACCTCTTGATAAGATAATTGTGCCACTTTTTCTATAAATATTTCATTACCCAATCAAAAACATCAATTTATCATATCGAAGTAGCTTAATATTATTATTAGTACAGAATATACACGCTGTGTTACTTCCAGCAACTCGGCTTATACCTACAGATTGTCATAGTACAAACGAGCTTATAGAAATGCAGGTTTATGATTATAAGAAGAACCATTTAAAATTCGTTTAGATAGAGATAGTGTATCTTAAGAAATATATCAAGAATTTGATACCTGTTATCTCTTACTTGCAGATAATCTTATCACAAAAAGAAAGTTGCATTTCAAAGAAATACGCTGCGGACTTTAAAGAAAATAAATGATTAATTACGTCTAGTTGTTTCAAGTCGAAATAGATTTTTATATTGAATATTTTTAACAATTATATTAGCTTCATTTGTAACTAACAATCTAAAAAATGGTGTGAGACAAAGTTTACCAACTTCAGTTGAAGTATAGATGGTTCGTCATTTGTGCGCGCTGCCCTATGTGTGAGTAACTTTTATATAAACAGCACCGGTGTGTGCGTGACAAAATGTAGTGAACACGCAGACCACACTGTCGAGAACACGGTGTCACAAGTTGACGGTTGCCACACAACTTAGGATGCATATATCCAATTCTAAAGTTTGCAAATGTACATAATACACATGACGAATTAATACAACAATTCGGTTCCGTCGATATGATATGATGATGGAACCGGGAGTTGGAACTCTATATGGCTTATAGTATAGTAAGCCCCTGAGTTTTACCCATTTGATGGTTTTAACGAGTCGAATTACCTTCATTATGTGATGAGGGTCTAATGATAGTACCTACGCGATCAAAGCGTTTATGTTAACCTATGGTTGTATCAAATTTAATGCGGTTTAATTTTAGTATTATGAAATCAGTGTATTTTAGATATTTGATACATTTCCGTAACTTAAATTTTAGTTCAATCAGCTCAGTATGTTGCGGTTAGATCAGACAAACCCAAAAACCAAAACCCGTCGGGTGACGGGTCGCTCACTTCCCTCTAATATGGTTGAGGAGGGCGATGGTTGTATCCCGCGTTAGCTCGTGAACGGGTGCCGTTTGAGGGTGATCGTCGTTTGGATAATTGGGGGGAGGGAAACTTGCCGAGCTAACAAAATATACCCGTGAAGTTTCTTGCCAGTTCTTCTTCACGAAGGTTTTTCCGAACTGTTGGTAGAGTCATGTTTTATTTGACGTCATTAAGAACGAGTAGTTATTTGAATTTGAAACAAAAAATTTGTTTTGTTTGATAAATGACACATGCGGATTAATAAATAATTAAACACGTGGTAATAGTGAGTCTAACGTGCCCCACGATCGGGCGATCCCCAAGACGCGATCTACACATTAAAGATAATGTTATAGGTATTTAATCTAAAAAAATATCTAAAATAATATAATCAAACACAGAGGTAAGATACGTCAAATAATATATAAAATCCTTTCATTATCGGAAACTTCCAACAGGACCCGGAGCAAAACTGCCAACTTTAGAGATAAATCTTTAAAACATTTATATTCAGATATCGGAAGAAGAAAAAAGAGCTAAATAATTTTGAAAGGCATCTTTTATCTTTTCATATATTTATCGTATGCGACGCACGACGCACTTTACTACCTAAAGTAGGATACCACCAATTCAAAACTGTCCTGCACATTTAACCGAAACCTTTAGTTTGTCCTGCTCAATGCCTAGTACTTTATACTTAATATTGTGGATGTGTATACTTACTTATCGCGGTACCCTCGTGGCAGACCGCTCCGCCTCTCGGCCGCGGCAGCCAGGTAGCGGCGCACGCTCACCTTTATCTGTGGATCTGTGATAAAACGAGTCAAAATATCTATTACAGTGCTATTATACTTTAGCTAATAGATATGTCATCATTATACTGTAAAAAAACCATAATATTCCTAGAATAGGGCTGCGTGTCACGGTTTTCTAGCACATTTCTGCTGGAAACGCAACCTATTTTTGATGGGCAAATTGTAAATCGAACGATCGTTAAATCACAATCTAGTCTTCCTTAGTAATATTGTTACAGTGAGAGTTTTGACAGTGGCACGATGACATGTAAATTGATCTTGTGATCCTCACACAGTTAAGTTAATTTTAAGATGAAACAACTACCAATGTATGTTAGATGTATATAATGAATTTTTGTCTTATTTTCATTTTAGTGTAGGTAGGTATAAACAAAAATGGAAGGTAATTTTTGTATATCAACACAATTGAATTAGTAACTGTAGAGAATCGGATTCTTGAATCGATCGATTTATATAAATACAAAACGTTTCGCGAAAACGTAATTGGTATTGTTCATAAAGGAACTAGATAAATATTGAGGCAGTGGCAAATATCAAAACAGGATCGGCGGCCACGGACGAGGCGCGGTCCCAGGCGGCTGCTATAAAATTACACGGCGGGCCTTATTTGCTAAGACTCGTGCCGCAAACCCGGCTCAGCCACTAGGGGAATAAGTGGATTTTATTACCTCCACCCGCCAACTCTTTGCACAGAACTCCGTGTTTTGTACAAAGCCAAAAATAAGCTTACTGCACACTCACCCTTTCTCAACTTTAAAGTCACCGGGTCCGAGGAGAGTCGCAAGCATTTTAAAACTGCAACAATTAATACACAACTACATGAAACTGAACATGAATAGTTATCAACTCCACAGTCTGGGTTATTCTAAACATAGATTATCGTGAACGTGAGTACGTAGCGAGGACCTTTCGACCTCGACGAATCAGCTTGAGGTTTCGTTAATTACTAATGCGAAAACAATGTAGGCGCGATAGAAAAAATAATATGAAGTCTTGTAACGAGGGCGATATTTAAGATTTCTCCAGTGATAGCGTAAGCAACGTGTTTTGGTGAAATCCATTGTCTGGGCGGTTGCTCGAAAACAGCTCTTGTTGCCAGATGCAAGGGGTCATTAAGCTGGCATTCGTTGGAGTCGCTCGCGTGCTTAGATTTTATTAAATCAATCAAATAACGCGATCATAAGATTAGTGTTAATAAGTTCACGTCAAACTGTTAAATTGACGACATAATAAACGTTTACAATAAAACGTTAACATTTCAACTCTGACGTTAATAAAATTAATAAAGACTTAAGAAAAATTTATAGAGCCATAAGTCACTGCGGAATTTTTTAATTGACATTAATATATAAAAATTGGTAGCGGGCAACGTAATCCATAAACACAAAGTGGACGAAATTTTGCCCTTTACCTACTAATGCAATGGAAGTCAATTTCAAACCATTACAAACCAGTTATTTTCGGGAACTACCAAAAAATCCAAATTATGTAATTCCGAATTTGAATAATCCGATTTTTAAAAATCTGAATTTCACAATTAGATATTATAGATATATATATATATATATATATATATATATTCTATAATATATCTATAAATATATATATATCTATAATATATAGAATAAGAGACTATAAATTCCGACTTTCATTAGTACGAAGAATTAAAAATCTGCTGTTACTAGTCCGAAATATGGTATTCCGAATTTTAATTTTCCGAAAATTCAATGCTAACATTCATATTTTGTATCTAAAACGGGTATATATTAAAATTATAATCTAAATCTCCTGTGACAAATTAAAATTAATAAGGCACATTTTGGAATTATACAAACTAGGCGGACGACGAGCGAAGCGAGGAGGAGCAGTTTGTATGTAGATAATGCATCGCCAAAAAGGGATTTGCATTTCAGTACATAAACTATATACTCAAGAAATAACTCGGTACAAAAAACTAAATAAACTTTCTCATTTCCAGGTGACTTTCGGAAATTCGGAATTTTGAAATTCGTGATTATGACTATCGGAATTAAGTTTTTCGTATTTAGGTAGTGTACCCGTTATTTTCACTTATGAATCAACATTACAAATGACTGTAACGAATCCCAACAAGTGATTAGTGACATTTAGACAAATTTAGGGCAAATAACAAAATGTGTTATTGTTTTATTTGAGACATAGTTACTCTTTTCCCTGTTTTTAACTTGGTTGCAATAAATAAACCAATCAATATTTTAAACAGTAGTAATACTTGTATATCCCAAATAAAAGTTCACAGTTTCAGATATAATTGTTGTCCCTAATATGATTGCTCTCAAGATCCCTGGTCAATAAAGCAGGGGTTACTGCCACTTGTACCACTATTATATCAAAGCATATACTACATAACTGATCAACCGGTTACCAACATTACCAATATTACCACAAAACAAAAAGTACGTAAATTAATTACACTCGTCCGTTGCTATTCCATTTCGAATAAGATCTTTTTCTATCGTTAAAAACGACAAACCGATAATTGCAGATATTCCCTCTTATGCAGAACGTACGTTTATTTACGTACAGGGGTGCTAGTCATATTACAATCTACAATGGCTAACGCTATGGAAAATGCTTAAAACGTATGGAGCGTGTGACTATCGCGGCTCTATGTGTGCGTAAGCTTGTATACATACAAGGACTATGTGAGCGTGACAAGATGTACTTACTGATCGTACACGCACACAAAGCATCGCGCGCAAAGATGAGTTGAAGTATCTATATTTATATTCAAGTACTTGCTTACGCAACAAGCCCATCCACTACGTTACAATTACATACATCACAGTCAAATGCGCAAATAGATAAACGAACACCTTATCAGTTTATTTATAGTATGCAGTTTTTTTTTGTTTATTGTACTTAAAGTCAAACTACATGTTTCAGAGTTAACATTTTTATCGGGGTCTAAGAACAAATATACGATAAAAGGTCTTTGTTTATATTACTGTGGTACTTGATCCTACATATGTATTTGGATTGGATAGACGGGGTCATTGTGAAATAGGTAGCAGCTCCGCTTTATTGGCTAGTGATCCTGGATTTAATTCTAGAAATTGTGAGTGAAATCATTAATAATCGGTTTCGCAACATGGGTATTTATGCAATCTGTATATTTTTCTGGGTTCTCTAGAGTACCACTATTTTCTATATACATATGTATATATAAAAGTTGCCAGAATTTGGCTTGTCAACTTAACACATTATGGCAAATATTATATGTTTATAATGTTAACATGGATTATGGTGAAGAAATTAATGAGTATTGACATACGTACAAAATATGATTTCATCGTTATTACAACAAAATTGATGAAACGGTAACTTGGCAACAGACTCCATCTTTTTCTAACGCGAAATCAATATTAGGCATTGTTTCCGCTATCCTTGCCCACCCTTTAGTAACATACCTCTATATTTTACACAGTTACGTTTGCAATGACAGTTTTCTTTCCCTGTTAGAACTAGATAAACAAGTCGATTTATTCAACATACAAATAAAGACGCCACTCGAATTTAATGATGTTTCTACCCGCATTTTAATAGGTTTTCACATAATATTTAAACAAAATAACGACTACCTCACATCATCCCTGCCCCTAAACTGAACGAGTGACGTAACTTTGACAATACTTCATCCAAAGCATCGGACAAGATCTTTTAGTTACACAACTCATACATTGCATCTCCCAAGTAGGGTCCAGTCTCGCTCCCACTCGGTCCACCGTCCGTGCGCGTACGCACGCATCTCGACTAACTAGCGAATTCCTTACCTTCGCGGGTCGTGAACCGGTTCACATCAGTCCCATTGACCTTCAGGAGTACGTCGCCAGACTCCAACTGCGAATTGAGAATAACCACTGTCAATTTATTTCGGACCCTCCATATTAAGACTAATACTAAGATGGTCGAATAGCAAGTAGATTCGTTAATGGACATAATGTATTCGAGGTTAATTTGCTTTCAAAGTATTGCAGGATCCATTTTAATGGTAATGTTAACGTCTTATAATGTAGAATATCTATTTGTTTAATTTTTGGTGAGTCAATGAAATATTTTAAAACTGGTATCGACTGTAGTTAACTTTAATACATAACGTAATTCATTAGTTAATTTATAGTTGTACAATTTTATTCAAGTCATCCGTTCAAGTGCTGTAAATATTATTAATGTAGGTATGTTATATTATTAAAATATTGTGAATATCAAATAATAAAAGTAGGTACAAGCCGTGTAATGTTCAATTCAAGCAAGTTAGAGTTTAAACTTTTACATGGATAAATGATTGGTCAAATGGTATAAATTAGGTAACGTGCCTTTTTAAAATTACTGCCACGTATATTAATAAACAAAATGCATAGATAAAGGCGGCATTTTATAATTCAAGTCACGCCCAGAGTTCTAAAAACACTTCCGCTAGATAAAAGAACAGAATGGAGCAGATTGTAACGTAATAAGCGCCTTTATAGAATAATGTCAATACATTCTTCTTTCTATGTGCTGCTAAAAATAAACAAACATCCTTACGTGTACAAGTTAACAGCTTTTCAATGTACGCGCCATCGCCACACAACATCAATAAACTTATAAATAACTTAGTACACAAGTATGTACATGACGGCAATATTGTTCATTAACATAAAACCGCAGGCAGCAAAATCATACATACACAAAATGGTTTATTTTCGTTCAAAAACCGCCAGTTGATTCACGCTTTTATCTTTTATTCAAGAGTTATTTCCTCGTAAACTATAGGTAGCACGTGTTGGCGATCGTTGCCAAATATTGCAGAGCTGCAGATCAACCGCTAACGATACACGAGTCGACACGGAAACGCGATGGAAGATGCACTGCTGTCACTGGTAAGCACTAGTTACGTCCTCATTGGATCACAATGATTCACTCGCGATCCTACAACTATAAACACAGCAGGTTTTACAAAAATAAATTAAACTTTAGATCCAACGGTTACTCAACGCGAGATCGCGAGGAACTTGCGCTCGTTGCGGCAGCTTAGCGCGGAGTGGACGGCTGTTGGTACACAAATAGAGTACAATTAGTTTATCTAAAGGGAGCAGGAGTACGCGGGCGTGGTTGTGTCGACTCGTCGTTATCACAAGGGTCCCCTAATGGATTCGGTTCTGGAGACAAATTAGATCAATCGCGGCAGACGGGCAACGCGGAAATATGAATTACTCTGTGGGTTGTTAGGTACGCGTGTAGAGGAAAGTTAGATAGACCACTACCTACTCGCAATATCGTGTAGGTGGATGCTTTCACCTCGTACCTGTTGTGTACTGTTAAAGTTCTCTATTCTAAGAGCATAAAAGACGTAAAGGTTTATCAGTTTGAGAGATATAACATTTCTAAGTAGATTTATAAATTACTTTGGTGTTTTTTTTAAATGCTGATCAAATGACAATGTCTCGTCTAGTCAAGTGGTCTAATCATTGCCGAGACACTGTAACAGGCAGGTTACATTTACGTCAACACCATAAAGAAAGCCATAAAAATAAATTACTTTCCATTAAGATGAGACTGATAATATAATTAATATTGTATTTTTTATCATATGTTCAAGAAAACCTTTTAGTAGAATAGAGATTTAGGTTCTGCTTGGCACATTAGACATGTTGAAATTTTGACAAATGTTTGCAAAATTATTAGCAATCAAAATATGTATTAGGTTTATTTATTAGTTTTTCCAAGGGCCTGCAAAATAGTGGCTTTTGTTATATATTCTTCCGATCTATCTGGTTAGGATCTATCAAAAATTGGGGTTCGCGGACGATAGTTTAATGAAAATAAAATTTACATACAGGAATATCAATTGAAACCTTGTTTCTTTGGGAAGTCTTAATGCTTCTATTAGAAGTATATTATTAGTAATACACAAAAATATTTGGGTCTTTTACATATGAATAACCCACTGCCGTCAAAACCTAAAAATAATTATAGTATTTGTACCCAATATGTCACGCAACGTTTGAAAAAATATGCAACTATGACTATATCTTTTACCGAACTTTAATCGTTCCACATTAAAAATCACATGTTTGTTTCGTCGTTAACGTAAAAGTACAAGAGGACTCATAAGGTTAATTTAGAGTCTAAAATAAAACACAAATACTTCTATATGTTTGTTCCAAGAGAAATTTTATTTATTTTTGCATTTGATAGCTTATTGATTGAGAAGGGCCTTTTACCCACACGCAACAACCGTACATGCATACAAATATAAGAGGGCGAAATGGCGCAAAAAAAGAGGCGATAACATTTCAAAGACATGTCGTATATGCATCTAGATGGAAATAACAAAAATCTGGAAACAAAATAAATATTATATTGTATAAATATTAATAGTTATATTGGTTCATCACACTTTAAAATAAAACAATCGAAAATATTAGTCCATAGTCAGTAGACGATGTGTTATGGATGAACGTACAGCCCTAAATTGAGATTACGTATGGTATTAATAGGAATGTTATTTTACAGCAGAATGATTAAACATTTCCTTATGTTAAAAAACTCACATGTACAATCGCCGAAGAAAGTGGTCTACCACTTTTGACAAAACTTCCTATGTAAAAACAGGTGTAAGGTTGTGTCAGTAACTGTCAGAATATTATTACAGGGGAAAATCTTGTTATTTTATGAAGTGCAATTGAACTTCACTCGTATGGTTCAGGGCTGAAGTACCATCGGACCTTCGAGATGATTCCCAACTTCTTTGAAGCAGTTTGAGCCATGGACAGTGGGCGTTAGGTCGAAACTGCTCTTTTTCGCGGAGAATAAACACGCCTGTGTTTTTGACGGGTTAAATTTGACCAAGTTGGACTCGCCCCAATCGGACACTTTCTTTAAGGCCAAATCCACCCGCTCAATCATGGACTCTCTCAAAGCCCGGATTTTTTGAGGACTCCAATAATGCCTGAGTAACCAATAATGCCTGGGGTTAGCAGGTCATTAATGTGCAGCAAGAATAACGTTGCAGAGAGAACATTCCCTGAGGTACCCCGGCATTAATTGCCATTAGGTCAGAAGAACAGCCGTTTGAGACTACTCGAATTGACCGTTCCCTCAGAAAATCAGATATCCAGTCGAAGAGCCCTTTAGGTATTCCGTATGCTGGAAGCTTATTCAAGAGACCACCATGCCAGACCCTATCAAAAGCTTTGGAAATGTCTAAGGATACAGCTATAGCTTCACCGTGACCTTCCAAGGCTTCGCTCTATAAGTGAGTGGCATACACAAGAAGATCTCCAGTCGAGCGTCCACTGCGAAAACCATATTGGTTATCACTAAGGAGCTCGTTGGACTCATGGTATGCTAGGACACGATTGTTCAATACACGCTCCATAACTTTGCAAAGTATAGAGGTGATTGCAATAGGTCGGTAGTTGTTAGGATCTGCACGGCTTCCCTTCTTTGGTACTGGTTGCACGTTAGCCAGCTTCCAGGATTTAGGGACCTTTCCGGATTCCAAAGAGAGTCGATACAGGCGCGTTAGTATGGGAGACAACTCGGCTGCGCAGTGTTTTAACACAACTGCAGGTATGCCATAGGGGCCGCTGGCCTTATTCACGTCTAAATTCTGCAAGCATTCAAGAACCTCCTTTTGGCGAATATGAATGTTACCCATTTTGGGTCCGAACTGAGGTAACTGGGGTGGGACTTTACCTTGACTATTTAGACGTTTATAGTCTGCAAAAAGATTAACAAAAAGGTCTGCTTCCTCTTTTGCGGTGTGGGCCAGTGAACCGTCAGGCTTCCTCAAAGGTGGCAGCGATGGGCGACAGAAGTTCGACTCAACCGACTGGAGTTGGGTTCGCCCCAGTTCGCTGTATGCTCGTTCATAAGACTAGCTCTGCTTACTTTGGGGTCATAGAGTTGGTGTATGATTTATTATTAAGGTCTAAAATCGATTTAAGGTAAAAAAAAATTTTGGCTGCTTAATTTAGGTTTAGTCTATAGGTACTTCAAATTAATCCGAATCAAATTATTTGTGACTTAGTCTTTCGATCGTTCCACGCTCCTGAACCCGACGAATTTCTTAGTAAATAAAGCTTGCAAAATATTGTATGGAACAAAAAAATAATGTTTAAATCCAACTGTAAGTTTCAAAGGCTATCCTCTTCGCGTTCCGTTTTTTTATTATCAGAATCAAGTCTATGAAAACATTATGGATTATAAATTTATGGAGTAGTTACTAGATTTTGCTCGCAGCATCACCCGCTCTTCCCAAGGGTATTTGGTAAAAGGTATCCTATTTTCTTTTCTGTTCCCCTGATAACGTGAATCCAAAAATTAATGATCGTCACTTACGTAGTTTAGGTGTAAAAGCGTAAAAACAAACGAACACATTTAGACATTTGTATTTCTAATGAATTATGTATATTGAAGTGAACTAATGCTGAAATCTATGAAGAGAACTAAATTTTCCGAGTCTTATCTCAGCCAATTAAAAAGCGACTCTGTTTCATATTGCATAGTGATCAAAATCCTGTAAAATGTAACTATTTTGACAAGTTTGGTGTCCCAAGTTTTCAAAATATGTACAGCGAGTGCCATTCGCGAAGGCCCACGTTACGATGCATAGGTCAAATAAGCAATGGACGCGTATAAATGGAGATTATGCATGGTGCTCACTACATACTGTATAGTATAAAACAAAGTTGCTATTATTTGACCAATTTTATTAGCTGAGATAAGTCTTGGTATGCTTCACCGAATTCACACTAAGACTTCAAGAAAATTTTTGATAAAATAGCATCCTGTGTGCATCGCACGTTATTCGAGTGGAGTAACAAATCGAAGGTCGTTTCCTCACGCTTGAAATACATGTCCGCAGGTAAATCCAATCGAAAATGGTTTCTAATAAAATCGCATGCTGTTATAAAACATAATTAAACTAATGTGATTATTTATCAACAATTTGCTCAGCTTCTATTATTGTTTCTTTAGATTATTCTTAGAAATATTTGACTGTTATAGATGCAATTTGGATAACTATGTGAGAAAATAAAAATGTCTTTCCAGTGCTAAACTTATGTTTTAAAATATTTGAAATCCCTTTATCTGCAAGCCAAAACTTTACACAACTACTTTTCATAATGCCTGATATCATTTTCATTGTCATTAATTTTCACCTTTCATTGTTTAATTTTAACAATAATAATAAAATCCCCAGACAAACACACCTACTGTATGGCCCCAAAGTAAGCAGAGCTTGTGTTATGGACGACCATACAGCGAACTGGGGGGGATCCCAGGATAAACATACATATATAAATACAAACAACCATGACCCGAGAACAAACATCTGTGTTCATCACACAAATGCATGCTCCGGCCAGGACTCGAACCTGGGACCTTCGGCGTATGAGTCAAAGCTACTTACCACTACACCAATCGGTCGTCATTTTTAATTCAAATTTAATTTATTTAAAATAAAAATATTTTTCAGTTAATATTAAAGTATGATGATAAAGTCTGAATAAGTATTAGAAGTAACTCAACATTCTGCTGTGTGCGGATGCTCTGAGGTTTGCAAGGAAATTTACCGAGTACCTCAGTAGATTTTCTAATAAATTTTTGCAACTTTTTGTAAATGAAGTATACTTCATTTGTGGGGAATCAGATGGGATTCTATCAGTGGTTTTTCACTATATGACAGTTGGATGTGAACCGACATTAATTACCCATATACATAATAACATCGACATTGTATCATGTATACTGGCATATTGAAGTATTTATTATTATTATTACTCAAACAGCATTGGTGAACATGTAGCCTTACATTTTTAGAATGTTCTTTTAAATGACCAAGATGTGGTCAAGAAAGTTTTGAACCTCCCTTTTGGTTTTTTGCATTGGTCACTAAATATTGGTTTAAATGTGGAAGTTTGTAATTGGCTTAGAGGTATAATATAGTCATAAATCTTTGTTAACATTAGTTGTAAACCTTCCAAAAACAAATAAATCATAAAAAAATCTAAATTCCATTTTACCCTGATAAAATTGTGATTTTCATAATAACAAAACCTACAAAGAATACTATAATCAAAGTTGTTTAAAAATTATACTGTGACGGTTGTCTATTTCGACCTCTTTTTGTCAGTAAATTTTATTTTTTTGTCGTTTCCGACGTAATTTTAAACTAGGAATTACGTAGTGTCGGAGAACGGCAATGTTTTGATTTGACAAGTCAGTCACGAAAAATTATTCATCAAAGCAACTTGAATCTATTTATTTATTATTTTCTCCGAGTTTATCATTCAAAATTATATAGTTAAGATATTTTATTATCGATAATCAAAGTTCTTTTTAAGAAACCTATTTTTTACGTTCACGAGTGTGCGTAGCCAAAATTGTTGGTAAGGATTCTCACTCATTAAAATTTATTTTATTGTTATTTTTTCTTTTCAGATCAAATTTAATTGTATTAATATTTCTGTTCTATTTTGTGTGACTATTTTTTTATTTCAATTTTGTTTATATTTTTCTGTTTGTATTTACAGGCATCTTTGTATATTTTAAATTTTACCGAAAAAAATAAACACAGGAGAGAATTTTGTGTTTTATTGAAACTACGCTACATACTGTCCCTGTTTACAATTGTTTACAATACAAAACAATGTTGTACAATTTAAGTATTGTATTGTACACATATAATTATGGTTATATACCATAATTATATAATAATAATTAATTATTGCAAACAAAAAAAGTAGTACAAGACAGTAGCAAAGTAATTAAACCATGGGTTTGTTGTCTAACATATTCTACAGCTAAGAGACTGGTTTTGGTGGCCATGAAATTTAAAATTCTGATATGAGTGTCGCAAATGAGATCTTAATGATCCTGACCTATTATTTCAAAGTGTGGTTAAGATCATGATGACTTATGACATAAAGATGATTCTGTTGTGACCAATGAGCGCATTACCATAAGATATATCAAGTTAACAATTAAAACATCTAATCGACATCAGTCGCTGATTTATGTGGCTAGGGCAATTTGAGGCCATTTAAAGTCCACCACACTTGCTTAATTAAGGTGAGTATTTACAAATACCTTTGAAATAATTTCATAGGTACATATGTATCCTAACATTGTATGCCTTCACCATCTTTACTACTTAGTAACTTAGTAACAAGTACTTGGTTTGTTGCCAACAGAATAAAAAATTATCAATATTTTACTATAAACATACAACTTATATCTTAATTTTCTGGCCAATTTGAAAGCCAAAATCAAAGATGAGAGAAAGAGGAATGAAGTTTCTATTATTTATAAACAAAAAGTTAGAAGGCTTTAGTGAGTTAATTTTTTTAAAAATAGAGTTATAGCCACCCTTTTTTTTGCTAAAAGAATCTTCTAAGAACACAAGGAAAATTGTGTTGCAGTCATCATTAATTGTTGTCATGGGTTTCATTGATTTCAAATCGGTAAAAATTGATTTATATATAAAATAAATTGATATATATTTATATACACTCCAAATACAATATAATATCATCAATACAAAAGCCTATGTTAAAATGTAAAAAAAACAACAACTGGTTTAGTCTAGATAATACTTTTGTACTACTTTGTAATCTATATTTTATCATATTTTTAGTTTTAAACACCTTTGTGTAAATGTAAACTCAATGTAAATGTCAATTACTTCCTTCTTTTATATTATTCTCTCATCTATTTTATTACAAAATTAATGTCATAATCATCCAACAGTAATAAATAATAACTGCCTAGTAAATAATGTCTGTGAATAATGTAATTTTGGTATATGATATCTGGAGTTAGTTTTCTTTTCTTGTTTTTAAATGCTAATTTGCCTAACAAGAAACTTAACTGTCTAGAAATAAGTACTTTATACAGTATAATAATAACAAACAGTTAGTTCAACATTTTCAAGTCACAGAGCATTTAAAATGCAATGTAAAAGCTAATGCAAATGCAAAAGCTATAAGTGCAATGTATATGTATATTGTACTTATAGCTTTCTGAACTTAAAAATGTATGAACAAGAAATTATTTGAAAATATAATCATATTGAGGCAGCTTGAATTATGTAACAATATGAAATAAGTTACATATTTTGGAGAATCATTTTAAATGTAAAAATTTCTAGTTAATTCAATAAAATATGTTATGTTTCTTACATCAGAGTAACTATGACTAAAAATACTTATAAGCGGTACAACTTGCACAAGTATGCAAAACATTTCTTTCATTATCAACATCAAAGTTAATAAAAAATGTTTACCACATTTATAAAGATCAAAAATAAAAAATATTAAAATTAAATAAAACAGGTTACACAATTATATTTTGCCCCATGTGGCATGGTTAAAACATATAAATTTGTATGTTTATTATTATATTTTTACACCACATGACTTAGCAGCTGTTCATTATTTGCAAAAATTGTAATTCATGGACCTCCTTTAGTATGTAACCTGCTGAATTCGTTATTTATTGCCGAAATAGAGAAAAACACCAGAGTATGTAATGAAAACGTCGCTATAATAATGAAAACGTCTAAAATCCGGTTTACTTTTGGCAAAATAAACCATACAAGTTGGTTTGTTACTTGATAAAATGAAAGTACTGCGCGAAATAGAGTATGATGAGTACTATGATTATCTTACCTCTCCACTTCGAGCAGCTGGAGAGTTTTCTTCGATTTCGTAAATAATATGCGGCAAACCGGCTTCTCCCAACAGAGAGAAACCGAATCCTAAATTGTCACTACGATTCAGGACTACGAGTCTTTCTTCAGCCATAATTTGGAACAAAACAATAATCTTGCATCCTCCGGGTATTTATTTTATATTTCATTTGAAATCTTCATTAGTTACAACAGTATTCTCATAAATTTTGAGCAAATAACACAAAATGATAAGAGAACTTAATCAAAAAAAAACACACACACGAAACAAGAAAGCAAGCGCACCCATCCAAAGCGATCAGTCAAATTTTATGACTAAGAGCAAATAGTTTACAAGCCAAAAGAGTGAAGTTTAAAATAAACATTATTCAAAGTGCCATCTTTTGTTTTTCAAAAGTAACAAAATGTTTGCTTCACTTTGATATGATTTCAATTGGAATATAAATTAATTTAACAGTTTAGTCTGTAGGATCTTACATAAGACAGTTCCTATATTTAAAATTAAACAGAACAACAATCAATCTATCTAGGCTTGACTAAACAAAAATGTATGTTAGTGAATATGAACTAAAATTCACCAACAAGAAGTCAACATCAAGCCGGAATCGAATGATAGGCCAAGCTGTGACACTAAGCAAAAAACTAAAAATGTTGGTCATTTATTTTTCAAACAGTAGTATTAAAAAATAATTCGGAGCCTGTGATGAGCTCTCAAGTCCCGTGACGACAAATATTAACTTTTATTCGATTTTGTCTTAAAATTTCTGTTAACTGCTTCAATTTAAATTAAATATTTTTTGCATAACAATTAATTCAAAATGTTAACATTTCCCAACTTTAACCAAACGTACTGTAAAAAAAGGACTACGCTATTTTGGCATGAAGCCAGTATCTAGCCACCGACATTTTTACCGCGTCTGCCGGCCAGATACTGGCTGATCTTACGAGTTCACCTTTTGAGCATTAAATATCGTTATACAGTTTCTTTATCCTACTAGAGTTTATGGAATACCATAGACTTGGAACAAACACAGATTTAAAAGCTATTTGTATCATTTTTCTGAATAGAAATGTTGCGAGTAAATGCTCTATGTAGTTAACCTATTTTTAAGGTCAGTTTGACGTATACTTCTTTTATTAAATTCAAAGTGTTTTTGATCACATAGGGACACACGTCTTTAAAGCAATGTTTTAATTTTATTAATACTTTTATTACACTAATACTTGAAATTGGCAGAAATAGTTATTGTGTAACAACAGCTGATTACCATAAAACACAAAATAATAATAATAACAATAAAAGTGTTTTTGGTGTAAAACCATTAAATTTATTATTTTATGTTTATAATGTATTTATTGTAACATGTATGTATGTATATACAGTGTGCCCCGAAATTCAACCTCAAGCTGAAACGGGACGATAGGATAGATGGTAACCATCATCAGAAAAATCAGAAAAAAAATCCACCCCATGTTCTTTAGAAATTACGAGCATTCAACAAAAAAAGCAGAATTTCTCCATTTTTTAAGCATTTTTGATTATTGTGGTTAATGTTGGGCATTTTTGTCCATTTAAAACGTGTCACCATAACCCTAAATAACATTGCCCCCAATTCTTAGAAATAACACTTTTTGCCGAACTATGAATTCAACATTTTCAAAACATCTCGATGTTGACCGAGCCTCCTGAAAAAGAAAATTAAATTTTGAATTCGTAGGCGGGTCAGTTTGGAAATTTAAAAAAAATGAACTGAATTATTATAACATTTTATTTATTAAATTATGTAGTATATAATATACGGTTGTTAAAAATAATATCGAACGCGGGCCTTATCTTTGACATGTTGGCGCCTTCAATCATGATTTCAAAATGGTACAAAACTTGGTGGGTTAATACTACAAAACATGAGTAAAAAAACAATGACATATTACATATAGACAGGTTATCCACTCTCAATAATGGCAACGCAAATACAAGGCATTTTCCCGCGATTTGACTTAGTCTTGTGCAACCCGGTGTCACGGATAAACGTCAAACAAAACTTATTCCCTATTCTGTGATTTTAATACCGTACAATGCCTTCTTGTGTGCTTAGATAGACAGTGTACGAATTATTTTGTTACTGTTAAAGAAAGAATAAACGTTTCTTTTCATGCGTAAGTATTATTTTTTTATAACTATCTTATGTATTATTTTGTTTTGCTGTTTAAAATGACGTTTAAAAATTGACATGGCTAGTCATATCAACAAACTCGAATAGCGAGATGTAATATTATTTTGTATGTGGGAGTAAAAGAGACAACGCTATAGAGTTCCGACAATTTGCGTACTACGTCATGTACCCTCACGACCAATTAGTGCGAAGCAACGTCACGAAGTACATAGATATCTCTTTCTTACAAGTAAGTACAAGAGTAAGCAAAATTGATAAAATAACAAATATTCTGACCTAGACTTGGCTCAGTGTTTTAATTTTCGTTTAGGTTTATTGAAATTAAAATCTGATAGGCAATTCAAAATCTGGATCCCCAGATCTTTTTTTAGAAGATGTAGGGCGTGTATTGAGGTTGATAGAAAACAAAATGCATAATGAATTATATAAATATGAACATAAATTAATTATGTACTTACCTAATCTTTTGAATTCGAATAATCTAATACATTGTTACATTACTAGAAAATTATTATAAATATTTGCACGCCTGTTAAGGTTGAATATGATTGTACTTCCAAATTATTTAAGACCATTGTATATTTTGACCATGTTCAGCGAATAAAGTTTTTCTTTATTTCTTTCAACATTTAGAACATTTGTTATAATAATTTTTTTTATCTAACCTTTTTTATTAATTAAAATTGCGGCACTAATCACTCTCTATGTGATAGCTAATTTTATTAACAGTTCAAACGACATAAGTTCTATTTGAAGGTCTCACACAATATTTTTGAGAAATCACTAATTTAATCGGCGTGCACTGCAATCACGAGTAGTAAGTAGCCCTGCCTCATACGCCGAAAGTCCCAGGTTCGAGTCGGCTGGGGCATTCATTTGTGTGATGAACATAAAAGTTTGTTCTCGGATTATGGTTGTTTGTATTTATATATGTATGTTTATTCTGGGTTCCCCCCCAGTTCGCTGTATGGTAATCCATAACACAAGCTTTGCTAACTTTGGGGCCATACAGTTGGTGTGTTTGTCGGGGGATTTATTATTATATTATTATTATCATTTAAAAGCATTAAGGTAAAAATACTGCCGATTTAGATGGAATTTCTGTTAAAAATATTTAATATGTCCTTGATGGTATAGCACCGCACTTAGCTAGTATATTTAATGACTGTGTTGATAGTGGTATATTGCTTATTTAAATAAAATTGAGTAAGGTGATTCCAATATTCAAAGCAGGTAGTATGTCTGACCCTAATAATTTTAGACCTATATCGACACATAAAGACACTGTAAGTTGATTTTGAAAAAATGTATCCGTGAAGTATCTTGCCAGTTCACGAAGGTTTTTCCGAACTGCTGGTAGAGTCATGTTTTATTTGACGTCAATTTACTTTTGTTTATTTGTTTATTTTCTCGATGACAGCTCCTGCGAAAACTTGTGCGAGCGTTTTTTACACATTAAGTGTGCATTATTTTGTAAAAATATGACGTTTACACACGTACAAGGTTATATAATACCAGAGTCGGAAAAACTGATAGGGAGGGAGCTATATCGATAAACGTAACACGATAACAGACGGGATATTTTTTTACAAAATGTAAGAAACTAAACTACTGTCGGATACTTTTGTACAAATTTATTAACTAATGTTATATTTCATTACAAGATGTTACACGTAATAATTCTTGATGATAATGGCAACTTCTTTAAAATTTTCGAAGCTGTTGTAAAATAAGTAGGTATAAATTCAAATTCAAATTCAAAATTCATTTATTTGCTTTGTACATGCGTCAAAATAGATGTTGAATTATAAGTTGTGCCGGTACATATACTGCTGAGAACAGCGTGCAAATAGTTTTCACAACAACAATAATAAATCTAAATACATAGTTTAAGTAATTACACAGTACTTTGTTAGAGCAAACATAAATATAAAATAATTAAAAGGTAGTAATATAATTATAGGTAGGTACTTGACAATGAAACGAAATAATTATAACGACAGGTAATCTTTATTTATTTATTTTAATCAATATCTGATGAATCGTCAATGTCACTCGATGAGCTCTCCCCAACATTTATTATAAGTTCCTGTACTTGTATATTATCTGTATGTATATTATTATATAATGCCACATGAATTCCCAATCCGACGCTATAATGTTTTGGGTTCTTCTCACAATTTTTTCCCAGTTTTCGGCAGTTACTTCCGCACATGCATTTTTTAATAAATCTAACATCTTGTTTGCCGTGAAAGGGGGTGGGTATTGTTTCGAGCGGGGTGTCCTTTGATTTGTGCCCATATTAGTACTAAACCATTGTACTGGCAATGATATGGCGGAAGTCGAAGAACCCAATGACCACATTCAGCAGCTATTTCGTCGATAACATATCTTTTAGGGAGGCTTATTTCGATTTTAAAATATTCACTAATTGTACTTTTAATAAAGTCCACATTTAATCCATATTTTTGCCATGACGTTGGAGCCAGTCTCTTGTTTTCTTTTTGCCTGCGTCAGCATTTTATCAGTTTGTCTGGAGTGATATGTACACGTTGTCCATAATAATTATGAACAGTTCTTCCAGAGATTGCACCATTTCTTTAAGCAATCCTTCGTAAATCTCCGCGTTCATTTCTTCGTAGTAGTCCACTGTTTTCTTGGATTTAAAGGCCAGTGAAGCATCTGACACGAATCCTTTCGTAGACCCTGCATGGCATATGATAAGGTGTTCACCTTTCCCCATTGGCACTGAACTAGTGGAAGCGGCGGTGTCGTCAGTCCAGTTCTTAGATACTGTGTGGTTTGCATTTAACTAAGTCTCGTCAGTGAAAATAACATTTAACCAATCTGATATCTTTTTGGCTTCGCTCCAAAATTCGCAGCAAGCCATAGCATCGTCGTGACGCTCCATCAATATTTTACGTTTGTCAGATTTTTTATAAGAAAATCCAATTTCTTTCAAAACTAAGCTTTATGACGATTTTTGGCCATGGAACAAACGAAATTCGCGTAATAGTATATTCTCTGCTTCAAAGTAATTACGAACCTTGATCACCAGTTCTCTCGCGTGCTTTTTCAGAACAGATTCTTTTGGCATTTTGATATTTGACAGCTGGGCAGCAATCAACACGGAGGAACACAAAATACACAACGTAACGTATGGATAATGTGAAAAAACTCAGCGAACAGAAAAGTAGTGATTAGCACGACCGTCTTGTTGCGAGTGACAGATTAAAACAAACACAAAATGGCGGTGGGCCATTGAGTGCTCCCACCTTGAAAAAATAAATTTGTATATATTTGTTGTATTTGTCTTTGTTCAAAGTATAATAAATATATGCGATCGATATCATTACTTATTTGGTCACAACACTACATTATATCAAATTAGAACTGTCATCGAGAAAATAAAGAAATGGAAATAGTATAGTTAATGAATTATATTACCTACCTAACTTATATACCTAAGTAAATAGGCACTGGCTTCGGGTTCGTATTGGGATGCATACATTTAATTGACATATTATAAGGCTGCATTACGTTTTTTGGCATACTGTTTGTTTCGCATAACGTTCATACAGAATAAATCATAAGGCATACTTTATTTCCCCATAACTTCATTTATAATAATAATTATATTAGCATAAAATGTTCATGCATAAATGGTTTTACAATAACGATTTCTTATCATAACATTTATTGGCATTTCACGCTATGGCATAAAGTTGACAAGTCATACATATAGAATACCATAATTTGGACAAAAATAAATGAACTGTAAAATTAATTACCTAAAATTTTTACACTTGTTTGGTTGTTACAGACGATGGTGGTTTAGTCAGTATTACGTATAGGTAAATGCAACATCGCCACCTATTTTCACACCTAAAGTTTTGAGTACATTCGAATTAGATGAAGAAAACCCTCTCATCTCATAATGCCAACTTCGCAAAATGCCAACCGCTCGCAAAATGACAACTTCTCAGAACGCCAACTTCTGGAAATGCCAACTTCTCTGTTGTAATACATACTCCTTTTGTTTAGTTTTTTATATTTTGTTTTATAATCTGTATCTCAAATGAAAATATAATGTGATGTGACATTTTACCTCAAAATAAATATTTAAACTGTGAAGTCGTATATTTTTTCACTACATTCGTTATCAGCACGAAAATTGCTGAATTTGCTTAATATTTTACCCTTTTTTATAACTATTTTTACAGTTTTTTGTTTCGGGTATTAATTGTGTGTGCATAATATAAACAGAATGCAGGACACTCCACCCGAAGGGTTTACCAGGACATCGCGTAACTATAGCGCAAATTCTTCATTGGTTTTTAATTCCATAACGCCTCTACGAAACAGAGATGGCTACAGCATATGGAAATTTAAAATGCGTATGTACTTGTTACATGAAGACTTATAGCAGGCGATCGTTGGGTACCCGCTCCAAGACAACACAAGCGCTGCAGTCAAAGCTATTATCGATACAAAGGCGTTATCCAAGATCTGTCTTACATTGGACGGAAGTGCCATCACTCATGTGAGACGTGCAGAAACTGCAAAACAAGCGTGGGATGCGCTAGCCGCCGTTTTTGAAGACAAAGGTATGGGACGACGATTATCTCTAGAAAAAAGATTGTATCGATACACGTAAAAATACATAAATAATATCATGTGCGCTGCGCAAGACCTGGCAGACATAGGAAAGGTTATTGAAGATACCAGTATAGCTGCTATAATGCTTGGTGGTCTAGGTCCTAGATTTGACCCCCTAGTAATGGCGTTGGAAAACTCGAACGTCGAGATCACCAGCGAGCTAGTAAAGGGAAAGCTGTTAAGCAAATTGAGATGGGACGAAGAGCCCACGACGTCAGCTCTGAAGTCAACTTAAAAAAATAAACAACCTCAGTGGAATTTCAATAAGAAGTCACAAAAAGGGAAAATTGTGTGTTACGACTGTGGAGAATATGGTCATAAGAGACCAGATTGCCCGAAAAAGAAAAACGAGAAGGCTAATACTGTAAGTCTAATAAGCGCTTTTTCTACATTTGAAACCAATCCGTCGAAATGGTTTATAGATTCTGGTGCTTAAAACCATATGAGTTGCAATATTGAGCAGTTACAAAATATACAGCCTTTAAATGACATAAATGGATATAAAAATTCTGTTACAGTTGCCAATGGTGAAAAATTGAACTGTACTGGGTTAGCAGATATCTCTTTTAAATCAAACGATTGTTCAGGAACAATTTCTGATATTATTGTTGTACCTGACCTGAATTGTAATTTGTTATCTGTTAAAAAGATTTGTGATAAGGGTATTAATGTAGTTTTTGATAAATATGGTTGCACTTTTTATCAAACAATTTCTTGTAAAGGTGAAAAGGTGTTGCATGGTTCTGTTAATAATGGTTTATACACTTTAGATATTGCTTTACCTAAGAGTTAGCCGCTCCAGCTCAACTTGATGTGACTAAATATAAGCTTTGGCACAGACGTTTTGGACACCCCTGCCGCATAGCTATGGATAGACTCCGAAAAGGTGAGGCAATAGGTGTAGATTATGACTCAGTAGATCTAGAACCATGTGTGTCCTGTCTTGAAGGGAAACAAGCAAGAAAACCCTTTAAGAAAACAAAATACAATAAAGCAACTACATTACTCGAGTTACTTCATGTTGACATTTGTGGCCCAATGTCACAAACATCGTTTCAAGGAAATAAATACGTTCTGATACTTATTAATGATTTTTCTAGAGCAATTTTTCCATTTTTTATCTCTTGTAAAGATCAAGTTTTTAAGATATTTTGTGACTTCCAGGTGGCAGTAGAAAGACAGACGGGTGCTAAAATTAAAGCTCTAAGGTCTGACAATGGAACCGAGTTTATAAATAGAGTTATAAAGAGAAAAGAGTTAATAAATAAGCACTTAGGTGACTATCTGCGCTCTAAAGGTATCAGGCATCAAACGACGGTACCATACAGTCCCCAATCCAACGGAGTAGCTTAAAGGACAAATCGTACCTTAATAGAGAAAGCACGATGTATGCTTGCCGAAAGCTCTCTTCCGAAGGCCTATTGGGAAGACGCAGTTGAAACAGCAGCTTATTTAAAGAATAGATCTCCCCATTGTGCTCTAAATAATAAAACTCCTTTTGAGAAATGGTATGGTCACAAACCAAACCTCTCTCATATTAAGGTGTTTGGTTGTAGGGCTATGGTTCAGATGCCTCATTGTCAGAGAAAGAAGTTAGATGTGAAATCAACTGAACACGTTTTTGTGGGTTATACTGATGACCCCAATAGCTACTTCTTTCGAAATGCTAAATATCCTCGTCGACGCGTAAAGGGTAGAGATGTCACTTTCTTTGAAAACTCTTTTTCTAATCTAAAAGAGAATGAAAAATGTTTTCAGAATGACAGTTATGTACCTATTTTACTTAGTGATACGCGTACAGTTGACGGCGAACGGCGTATGATGACAGAAGAACTGCTGCCTAGTACAAGTAAGGAACCATCTCATGCAGTGGAAGCGATGAATAGTTCCACTACCGAAAAGGAAATAAGCAAGACTGTAGATCCGCTTGGTTATGAACTAGGTAGTGGAGTTGAAGTTCATGTGGACACAAGTACGGACCAATGTCGATATCCACTAAGAGATAGAAAACCTAAAGTCTTTAATGATTACATTCTCTATCAAACCTGCGAAAGTGAGGTCCAAGGCGGAGAACCTCTTACCTATCATCAAGCCATGATAGCGGTGACAGAGACAAATGGGTTATTGCAATGGAGGCAGAGTATAATTCTCTTATGACTAACCAAATCTGGGTTTTAGAGGACAAACCGGACAAGAGGGTTATACAATGCAAATGGGTGTATAAGTATAAAAGAGATGCATCTGGAACCATTGTGAAATACAAGGCCAGACTAGTAGCGAAAGGTTACAGTCAAATAGAAGGAGTCGATTACTCCGAGACTTTTTCGCCTGTTGTGCGAATTAGTTCACTGCGGACCCTACTAGCAATTGCTGCGGAAGACAGCTACCAAGTCAAACATATGGATGTTGATACAGCCTTCCTTTACGGCGAGCTTGAAGAGGAAGTCTATATGCAGCAACCACTTGGGTTCAACAACGGGATCAATAAGGTTTGTCTCCTAAAGAAGTCGTTGTATGGTCTGAAACAGGCACCTAGGGCCTGGAATAAAAGCTCGATGAGACTCTGAATAAAATTGGGTTTCGTAAAACTTTTTCGGAACCATGTGTTTATACAAAACTTTTTGGAGAAGAACTTGTCATATTGTCAATTTTCGTCGATGACATTGTTGTGTTACATAAGTCAGACTTGACTTTTGACACAATTAAAAGTGACTTAAGTAAATATTTTTCTCTTAAAGATTTAGGAAAAATTTCGTATTGCTTAGGATTGAATATTGATTGCAAAGAAAATAATATTAAAATGAGTCAAGAATCCTTCATTACGAAAACACTTAAACGTTTTAATATGGAAGATTGCAAGACTTATTCTACTCCCTTGGCAGGTGCTAAACTGTTGCCAGATGAAAGTGGTAAGGATACTTCTTATCCGTATCAAAGTCTGATTGGTTGCCTTATGTTTGTTACAGTAAATACCAGGCCAGACATTGCTTTTGCAATCAGCTATCTCAGCCAATTTAATACAAAATATAATAAAACTCATTGGTTGGTGGCCAAGCGAGTACTTCAATACTTGAAGGGCACTATTGATTATTCTATTAATTACAGGCCAACAGGTAAATACCTATCTACCTATGCAGATGCAGACTGGGCCAATTGTCCTATAGATAGACGTTCGTACACCGGATATTGGATGAAACTCGCTGGAGGTCCTGTTTCATGGGAATGCAAGAAGCAGCCCACTCCTGCACTTTCTTCCACAGAAGCTGAATATATGTCTTTATGTTCTGCGGCAAAAGAAGCAGTATTCCTGCGCAGACTGCTACACGACGTAACAGGCATTTCTGATTCTGTAGTTATTTATAATGACAGTCAAGGAGCACAAAAATTAGCTCAAAATCCTATCCACCACAATAGAACCAAGCACATAGACACTAAGTTTCATTTTTATTAGGGACGTTGTGAATAAAAACTTAGTAAAGTTAGAAGATCTTCCAAGTACTGAAATGTCGGCCGATATTATGACTAAACCATTAGGTCGTATAACTCTTGACAAATGTATTAAGCAGTTGGGGCTTAATTAATATAAGATAAAATTTAGATAGGTACTTATACTTAGTCTTTTGTGTTCTTTAGTCTGTTGTATTATTTATACTTTTATGCTGTTATGTGATAAAATTGTTAATGTTATTTGAGATAATGTGAAGTCGTATATATTTTCACTACATTCTCAGAATGCCAACTTCTCAGAAAGCCAATTTCTCACAATGCCAACTTCGCATAATGCCAACTTCTCACAATGACAACTTCTGAGGGGACAGATGTGATGTTTGTTTGAAGTTGCTTTTCGTGAAAAGCTGGAAATGGTTCTTAATTTGGTCCTGGCGCTTCGCCGGGTGCTGTCGCACAACTTTCGCTTCGCTCGCTCGGCTCGCACGTATATTAACTACATACAAACCTAACCTAACCTAACAATTGAACGGGTGCGTCTCATTTCGTAGTTTCCCTCCCTCCACGCCTCCCGGTTTATAAAAACACTCTAGGACGGGACAGAAAAGTTGCGTGTTTCCTATTCGGTTCTGTATTATTGTGTTATATATTTTGATTATAGTGAGATGATTATTTACAATTCATCATCATCATTTCTTAAATAATCTTGGTCAAATGTTATTATTTATTATTCACGTGCAAGTCACTTTTTGGCATACCTACATACTGACTAACCTGCTCCTCATCGCTGCGCTCGACGTCACACCTAATATTATTTATTTTTACTTTCAAGACTCAACATATGATCTATACTTGATAAATTAGGCACCAAAAGTTTTTTTCTTACTTTACGTTATGGATACTTCTATTTTGCGTTTTGTATTTTATGATAATTTATCTTTAGACGTATAACAGTTATGTCCTTTACATTTATGCTGTATAAAATTATGATAAAGAAAATTAGAGTAAGTGAAACTTATGGCAATGAAACCATTCTGCGTGTACAATATTCTGCTTATCTCAATTTATGCGAAAAACCTTTATGCTGAAACTGTTATGCCAAACTTTATTATGATAAAAAAAAATATGCGTCCGAAAGGGCTCCCACTGGCTTCTCGGTCTTAAGGTCTCGGGTTCGATCTCAGTGACTACCAAACTTACCAAAATTTTTTTTTATAACTAAAGTACATGAAACCGACTGCTCTTACGGTGCAGGAACACGTCGTGTGGAAACACAAGACATTTCTTAATTAATATTTTTATTTTTTCACACCGTCACGATAAGTATGGTATACATAAATCAATTCAAGAGCAGCGGATATATTCTAATTTTTATTGATGTTATGTTTAGCCTAGACCTTTAAATAGCGGTTGCCTCAATTATCAGTTTAATAATGGTTAAAGGGACATTGCGACATAGTGAGTAGTTATGTACTACCATACGGTATAATATTATGTATTTATATTTTAAAATCGAATGAAACTTCCAGGTACCGGTAGAGGGACATAATTTCCTTGGGTGACATTGGTTGCGCGTGGCTATTCCCTCCACAAGATTTAACCCAAGGTAACTGGAAGTTCCACGGGACTTGCTAAGAATGTAAAGCTAGCATTAGAGTGAGATGTTTTCCTTAGTTTTCAGTCTCTTTCGGCTCGCGTTCAAGCAGAAGTAGACCTTCCAGTAGCATGTAGTAGCTCCGTGATTGAACCTTCATGTTTGTTTCTTTATTCAGTCACTCAATCAATTACTTTCTTCCTTCAGTTCGTTCGTTCTTTGCATTTCAGTGTCGTGTGTTGTGTGGCCATTATAATTTACCAAAATAATTTGTTTTCAAAATTTGAGGCGCAGCGGCAGATCCGTTCGTCTTTTTAGGTTCTTCGTATTGAGCAAGTTAATCGACGGGTAAAATGTACTTCGTTTCTAACATAGTTAAAGTAACTATTCCAAACTATTTGGCTAGTTTACCCATACCAGATTCCATTGGAGGCTGGTTCAAACTCGGGGGTTAGTATCTTTCTAATGTTTTGTTATTATTTTCTCTTCAAGTGACGGTATTCGGATTTCGGATGTGATTTACACATTCTTACGACACCTATTTTTTTATGTGAAGATAATTAGGTAATGGGATATCAGTAACCTTGATAATCTCTGAGAGATACGAATGTTTTTCAGGGAATATAGTTGTGCTCACTTTTACGCAGTAAAATTTCTGCTATCAGAAACCACACACACTATAATATGACGACTAGCCCAAATTACTAGATTAGGTTAGTGTTGTTAACAGTATCTTTTAAACAAAAAAAAAGTCTCATTGGTTGGGTTAGGGTAGGTTTTGTGTGTGATAAAAATATGCGTGAGCCGAGCAAGCAAAGCGAGCAGCAGCACCCGGGGAATCACTAGTATGGAATTCAGTTTCATTTCAATCTTTCCACATGTATATTTATTATTAACCTAACCCTTCAGTCCCATGTTAAGGGTTTTTTTTTAAATTCTCATCTCCGCGCGGGGCGAGTGGTGGGGGCGGGCTTCTCACTACCCCCTCCCCCTCCCCCTTCGCTTAGTTCGGGATGCGTATTTCAAATGCAACCCCAACTTTCCACACAGATATACTTTATTGTGATATAAGGTACCCTAGTATTTGGCTGTACTCTTGACAATGTGTGTGGAAAATGTAATAAGGATCAGTTTATTATTTAAATTGTATCAGTGGCACCAACACATCTGCAAGCCGGATATTTTCGGGGCACACTTCCAGCTGCAGGTCCTCACTCCCATCTTCTATTATTCCGAGGACCCAGTGCCCCTCAACTCTGCGGTCTCTATTATATTTTTTTATTATAAATTTGCTCTCATCCAGCTGCACAGTTTTTCCCGGGCCACCAATCTTTCCAAAATTTTGTTGTTGGTCAAATTCATAAATTACAACTGCTACTCTACAATAACTGTACCAATCAGAAATAGTGGCCCGGCCCAAACATCACTCTTTTTCATCCTTTAAGGGATCCTCATGGATAACTTGATCATGGGACCACCTATGCGAAAAGCAGTACATAAGGTAATAAAAATTTAAAAAAAATGTTTTGTTGTCGAACCAGCAGTAAAGTTCTGGTTTTTTCCAGTTTTATTCTTGCAGCTGCTGGGGGGGGGGTAGCATTTGAAAGGGGGGACCATCCACTATAAAAATCAACCCTTACCAATAAAAAATTTTGTATGCATATTTTAAATGCCCACCCGGAAAGTCTTATCTTTATTTAAACACGTAAATTAAAATTTTTTGTTTTTCAGTTCGTGACTGGCTTGCGCTTTTGCCACCAACACTTGCTGTAGGAGGCATTTCATATTATTCATATCAAACAATCCAGAAAGCAAGGCTGGCTGGCAATGGTCAGGTGAATCCAGGTGTAAGAAAAGATATAGATAAGGTTGTTGATTTTATTGACATTGAAGACATTACTGGAAATGCATCACTTTGCAGATGTTGGAGGAGTAAAAACGTAAGGACCTTTTTTTTGGGTAAAGCTAAAATTAGAATATTATGGTTATAATATAAAGTCATCTGATAATAATCACACACTATTTGTGTGAATAGTGCTATTATGATGAGAATAGTGGCCTTAACATTATTAGCAATTGAACATCTTTTCATTTGTTACATACTTTTAAAGAATTGTTAAGTACTAATTTATAAAAATAGGCATATATTGAAAGAATTGGTACAATTTTCATAGCTGGCATATGACTATATGACCCACCTGATAGTAAGTGGCATCTGCATGCATGGTTATCTGGTTATTCATGGTTTACTGTATAATAGGTCTTTACCTATGAAACTGCCGTTTTGCCGTACTGGCCATTTCAAATGAAAATATTTTTTTTTTGACTGATAATTCTAATTTCAAATTAATTTTATTTGACAAACATGGAATTATTTTTCTAAAATCGTCATTTGTTTAATAGTTAGTGTTTTGTTTTCAACGCATTCGAACAATTTTCGTCATCATGGATAAGTTAAAAATTCGAGTAATTATGGAGTATGAGTACCGTCGTGGCAGCAAAGCGGCACAAGCGGCACGCAACATCAACGACGTTTACGGAGCGAACACTACAAACGAACGCACCACCCGTTATTGGTTTACCCGCTTCAGTTCTGGAAATTTTGACCTGAAAAATGAACCCCGTGGTCGTCCGAAAACTTTGGTCGACAATGACGAATTAAAGGCAATTGTGGAAGCTGATGAAACTCAATCCACGGCTGAATAGCAGCAGCTTTCGACGTTAGCATCAAAACAATATTGGTCCATTTGCGTCAAATTGCCAAGGTAAAACAGCTTGACAAATGGGTACCCCACGAACTCAATGACCGCCAGCGCGAAGTACGCGTGGCGACGTGCCTTGCATTGCTCAGCAGGCATACAAATGAAGGAATTCTGAACCGCATTGTTACTTGTGACGAGAAATGGATCCTGTTTGACAATCGTAAGCGCTCAGCAAGTTGGTTGGACCCTGGTTCAGCACCCAAACAATGCCCTAAACGAAAACTTACCCCTAGAAAAGTGATGGTCTCTGTTTGGTGGTCTAACGCGGGTGTAATTAATCACAGCTTCTTGCCAAACGGGACAAGCATTACTGCAGATGTGTACTGTGAAGAACTGAACACAATGATGGAGAAGCTCGCACGTCTCCAACCAGCTTTGGTCAATCATTCGGCTCCACTGCTCCTGCACGAAAACGCGCGACCTCATACTGCACAGCAGACGGTCTCCAAGCTACAAGAGTTGGGGTTGGAAGTTCTCCGTCATCCGCCGTACTCACCAGACCTTGCGCCTACAGACTTCTACTTCCAGAATTTGGATAACTTCTTGGCGGGAAAAAAATTCAATACCCGAGAGGCAGTACAAAATGCCTTTGAAGAATTTGTTGCCTCCCGTCCAGCTGATTTCTTCAAGAAAGGCATCAATAAGCTACCAATGCGTTGGCAAAGATGCATTGATTGCATATTTTGATGTGATAGCTAATTTTATTAACAGTTCAAACGACATAAGTTCTATTTGAAGGTCTCACACAATATTTTTGAGAAATCACTAATTTAATCGGCGTGCACTGCAATCACGAGTAGTAAGTAGCCCTGCCTCATACGCCGAAAGTCCCAGGTTCGAGTCGGCTGGGGCATTCATTTGTGTGATGAACATAAAAGTTTGTTCTCGGATTATGGTTGTTTGTATTTATATATGTATGTTTATTCTGGGTTCCCCCCCAGTTCGCTGTATGGTAATCCATAACACAAGCTTTGCTAACTTTGGGGCCATACAGTTGGTGTGTTTGTCGGGGGATTTATTATTATATTATTATTATCATTTAAAAGCATTAAGGTAAAAATACTGCCGATTTAGATGGAATTTCTGTTAAAAATATTTAATATGTCCTTGATGGTATAGCACCGCACTTAGCTAGTATATTTAATGACTGTGTTGATAGTGGTATATTGCTTATTTAAATAAAATTGAGTAAGGTGATTCCAATATTCAAAGCAGGTAGTATGTCTGACCCTAATAATTTTAGACCTATATCGACACATAAAGACACTGTAAGTTGATTTTGAAAAAATGTATCCGTGAAGTATCTTGCCAGTTCACGAAGGTTTTTCCGAACTGCTGGTAGAGTCATGTTTTATTTGACGTCAATTTACTTTTGTTTATTTGTTTATTTTCTCGATGACAGCTCCTGCGAAAACTTGTGCGAGCGTTTTTTACACATTAAGTGTGCATTATTTTGTAAAAATATGACGTTTACACACGTACAAGGTTATATAATACCAGAGTCGGAAAAACTGATAGGGAGGGAGCTATATCGATAAACGTAACACGATAACAGACGGGATATTTTTTTACAAAATGTAAGAAACTAAACTACTGTCGGATACTTTTGTACAAATTTATTAACTAATGTTATATTTCATTACAAGATGTTACACGTAATAATTCTTGATGATAATGGCAACTTCTTTAAAATTTTCGAAGCTGTTGTAAAATAAGTAGGTATAAATTCAAATTCAAATTCAAAATTCATTTATTTGCTTTGTACATGCGTCAAAATAGATGTTGAATTATAAGTTGTGCCGGTACATATACTGCTGAGAACAGCGTGCAAATAGTTTTCACAACAACAATAATAAATCTAAATACATAGTTTAAGTAATTACACAGTACTTTGTTAGAGCAAACATAAATATAAAATAATTAAAAGGTAGTAATATAATTATAGGTAGGTACTTGACAATGAAACGAAATAATTATAACGACAGGTAATCTTTATTTATTTATTTTAATCAATATCTGATGAATCGTCAATGTCACTCGATGAGCTCTCCCCAACATTTATTATAAGTTCCTGTACTTGTATATTATCTGTATGTATATTATTATATAATGCCACATGAATTCCCAATCCGACGCTATAATGTTTTGGGTTCTTCTCACAATTTTTTCCCAGTTTTCGGCAGTTACTTCCGCACATGCATTTTTTAATAAATCTAACATCTTGTTTGCCGTGAAAGGGGGTGGGTATTGTTTCGAGCGGGGTGTCCTTTGATTTGTGCCCATATTAGTACTAAACCATTGTACTGGCAATGATATGGCGGAAGTCGAAGAACCCAATGACCACATTCAGCAGCTATTTCGTCGATAACATATCTTTTAGGGAGGCTTATTTCGATTTTAAAATATTCACTAATTGTACTTTTAATAAAGTCCACATTTAATCCATATTTTTGCCATGACGTTGGAGCCAGTCTCTTGTTTTCTTTTTGCCTGCGTCAGCATTTTATCAGTTTGTCTGGAGTGATATGTACACGTTGTCCATAATAATTATGAACAGTTCTTCCAGAGATTGCACCATTTCTTTAAGCAATCCTTCGTAAATCTCCGCGTTCATTTCTTCGTAGTAGTCCACTGTTTTCTTGGATTTAAAGGCCAGTGAAGCATCTGACACGAATCCTTTCGTAGACCCTGCATGGCATATGATAAGGTGTTCACCTTTCCCCATTGGCACTGAACTAGTGGAAGCGGCGGTGTCGTCAGTCCAGTTCTTAGATACTGTGTGGTTTGCATTTAACTAAGTCTCGTCAGTGAAAATAACATTTAACCAATCTGATATCTTTTTGGCTTCGCTCCAAAATTCGCAGCAAGCCATAGCATCGTCGTGACGCTCCATCAATATTTTACGTTTGTCAGATTTTTTATAAGAAAATCCAATTTCTTTCAAAACTAAGCTTTATGACGATTTTTGGCCATGGAACAAACGAAATTCGCGTAATAGTATATTCTCTGCTTCAAAGTAATTACGAACCTTGATCACCAGTTCTCTCGCGTGCTTTTTCAGAACAGATTCTTTTGGCATTTTGATATTTGACAGCTGGGCAGCAATCAACACGGAGGAACACAAAATACACAACGTAACGTATGGATAATGTGAAAAAACTCAGCGAACAGAAAAGTAGTGATTAGCACGACCGTCTTGTTGCGAGTGACAGATTAAAACAAACACAAAATGGCGGTGGGCCATTGAGTGCTCCCACCTTGAAAAAATAAATTTGTATATATTTGTTGTATTTGTCTTTGTTCAAAGTATAATAAATATATGCGATCGATATCATTACTTATTTGGTCACAACACTACATTATATCAAATTAGAACTGTCATCGAGAAAATAAAGAAATGGAAATAGTATAGTTAATGAATTATATTACCTACCTAACTTATATACCTAAGTAAATAGGCACTGGCTTCGGGTTCGTATTGGGATGCATACATTTAATTGACATATTATAAGGCTGCATTACGTTTTTTGGCATACTGTTTGTTTCGCATAACGTTCATACAGAATAAATCATAAGGCATACTTTATTTCCCCATAACTTCATTTATAATAATAATTATATTAGCATAAAATGTTCATGCATAAATGGTTTTACAATAACGATTTCTTATCATAACATTTATTGGCATTTCACGCTATGGCATAAAGTTGACAAGTCATACATATAGAATACCATAATTTGGACAAAAATAAATGAACTGTAAAATTAATTACCTAAAATTTTTACACTTGTTTGGTTGTTACAGACGATGGTGGTTTAGTCAGTATTACGTATAGGTAAATGCAACATCGCCACCTATTTTCACACCTAAAGTTTTGAGTACATTCGAATTAGATGAAGAAAACCCTCTCATCTCATAATGCCAACTTCGCAAAATGCCAACCGCTCGCAAAATGACAACTTCTCAGAACGCCAACTTCTGGAAATGCCAACTTCTCTGTTGTAATACATACTCCTTTTGTTTAGTTTTTTATATTTTGTTTTATAATCTGTATCTCAAATGAAAATATAATGTGATGTGACATTTTACCTCAAAATAAATATTTAAACTGTGAAGTCGTATATTTTTTCACTACATTCGTTATCAGCACGAAAATTGCTGAATTTGCTTAATATTTTACCCTTTTTTATAACTATTTTTACAGTTTTTTGTTTCGGGTATTAACCCGTCCCGTGTCGAGGGTCAAATTAGCTCAAACGCCGGTAGTGTCCAGGGATTTGCGACAAAACATTTTTTTTGCGACTTAGGTTAGAAATCTTAAAATAATTCCTAGATTCTTACAAATATGTGCCATATTATATACATCGTTAAAAAGCTTAGATTCCAAGCTATATACACGTTTAATAATATTATTTTAATATATGCGTTATGTTTCCGAAAATACGTGGTTTTCGTGAAGTTAGCAATTTTTGTTTACATTTTTTGAAATACTTTGATTTATTACAGAATACTGTTAATCACCCATCACTTTTGTTACACATTATTTGAAACTCTACTATTTACTTAGTCTATTTCATAAATTAGTTATTATGTAGACCAAAGAATAACTTCACAATATTAATTTATTCACGGAGTATCACAACGCGTTGCGCGCTAGCTGCCGTGGTTGATTGCGAAGAACCGTTGACAAAAAAAAAATTAATATATTTTAATTTTGATTGATAAAAATTATAAATTGATTTTTAAAAAACATAACCAATACTATTAGATACTTTAGTTACGTTTACTACAAAATTAATCCTTATCCTATTGAGATAATAGTAATTTTTACGTTCAATATTATGAAATATAGCCCAATAGTTTTACGGAAATGCGATAAATAGCGATCCTTTGGCTGAACTGTAGATTGTGCTGGATTGCATGCCAAAATTATACAAAGGACTTTAATGTTGTTTTTAGCTATTAGTTTTGCAAAGAGATTTAATATTAGAGTGCTTTTATTGTATCTAATTAATTTATTTATAACTTTGTCGTTTCTAAAATAAATACTGACCAAATTATCTAATATTGCTCATAACTTTTAGTAGCCTGAACGGCATTTATTTGCTGGTCTATATTCATATATTTATATTATTATTATTTATTATTATTATTATTATATATATATATATATATATATATATATACCAAGAAATCAATGGCAAATGTTTAGGTATATATATATATATCCAAATGTATTGGAAATAAGCTCTACTACAACCCCTTCAAAGGAATGTATTGAATTGCCTTTCACCCTGTATAAAGTATAGTATGTGTTACAAGAACGTATTAACCAACAGCTGAGCTGGAAATTTTCTAAGTTATATACATATATAAAAATAATTTATTATGTGTTTGGAGTCCTCTTCCAATACGAAACATCGCTCTTCCTCGTCAATTCCACGGGCAGCGGCTCTTTCTATGGCGGAAATGCTGGCATTCTCAAGCCTGCTCGTTCCCCTGATGGGCCAGAGGTCACGTGGCCGAGACCGCGACACCGTTGTTGACCGCTTCTTCTGAATTCTATTGAAGAAATACATTTTTTTTTAACTATTTTTAGATTCAATTTATTTTTTATTTTATTAATATATATGCCATTATTTCGTGAAAACAATTCGAAACGTAAAATATAAAATTTCCTATTTTATAATTTAAAAAATATGCATTGCAATATAATATTTCTGTTCAGTACTACTTTCATTCAATCTATCAATCAAACATATCTTTTTTTTGCTGTTAGTACTTTGCATTAATTTATAGGTTGTTTTTACTAGAAATCGTAATATTGCTAAAAGTATTCAATATTACGTAAATATGAAGTCGAACTTAAATTGCTGGATAAATTTCCCACTAACTTGTCTATTTTTCTCAATGTATGAACATAATAAAGTGATATTTTAACGCAAATCAATGGCGTCAGCTTGCATTATTTCATAGCAATATCAAAGTTACACACTTTTTTCACTGTAATACAACTATAAAAAGGTAAAATGAATACAATTCACACAATCTATATTATATTCTTAGTAAATTGGTAAAGAAAACAAATCACAAATACTTACCGTTTCAAATTCCAGGACATTTTTATTCACTAACTATTTTCACTCGCGAATGCAAAATGGCGGAATGGCCTTTTTTATGAACACCGAGAAAAAGACTTAAAACTAAAAGGGTATAAGGTCAATACAAAAGCTACAAATATTTAAAACAAAGAGAACATAGATGAGAGCTTCAGAGTGAATGCTTTTTTTTGTCTTTGGAAAAAGAATTATGGCCATATTCGTCATTCATTTACAATGAATGCGTTAGTGCCAAACCTTGGCACTAGGACATTATAGGTACGAAATCGTTAGGCACAAATGCTGTGCCTAGGACACGGGACGGGTTAATTGTGTGTGCATAATATAAACAGAATGCAGGACACTCCACCCGAAGGGTTTACCAGGACATCGCGTAACTATAGCGCAAATTCTTCATTGGTTTTTAATTCCATAACGCCTCTACGAAACAGAGATGGCTACAGCATATGGAAATTTAAAATGCGTATGTACTTGTTACATGAAGACTTATAGCAGGCGATCGTTGGGTACCCGCTCCAAGACAACACAAGCGCTGCAGTCAAAGCTATTATCGATACAAAGGCGTTATCCAAGATCTGTCTTACATTGGACGGAAGTGCCATCACTCATGTGAGACGTGCAGAAACTGCAAAACAAGCGTGGGATGCGCTAGCCGCCGTTTTTGAAGACAAAGGTATGGGACGACGATTATCTCTAGAAAAAAGATTGTATCGATACACGTAAAAATACATAAATAATATCATGTGCGCTGCGCAAGACCTGGCAGACATAGGAAAGGTTATTGAAGATACCAGTATAGCTGCTATAATGCTTGGTGGTCTAGGTCCTAGATTTGACCCCCTAGTAATGGCGTTGGAAAACTCGAACGTCGAGATCACCAGCGAGCTAGTAAAGGGAAAGCTGTTAAGCAAATTGAGATGGGACGAAGAGCCCACGACGTCAGCTCTGAAGTCAACTTAAAAAAATAAACAACCTCAGTGGAATTTCAATAAGAAGTCACAAAAAGGGAAAATTGTGTGTTACGACTGTGGAGAATATGGTCATAAGAGACCAGATTGCCCGAAAAAGAAAAACGAGAAGGCTAATACTGTAAGTCTAATAAGCGCTTTTTCTACATTTGAAACCAATCCGTCGAAATGGTTTATAGATTCTGGTGCTTAAAACCATATGAGTTGCAATATTGAGCAGTTACAAAATATACAGCCTTTAAATGACATAAATGGATATAAAAATTCTGTTACAGTTGCCAATGGTGAAAAATTGAACTGTACTGGGTTAGCAGATATCTCTTTTAAATCAAACGATTGTTCAGGAACAATTTCTGATATTATTGTTGTACCTGACCTGAATTGTAATTTGTTATCTGTTAAAAAGATTTGTGATAAGGGTATTAATGTAGTTTTTGATAAATATGGTTGCACTTTTTATCAAACAATTTCTTGTAAAGGTGAAAAGGTGTTGCATGGTTCTGTTAATAATGGTTTATACACTTTAGATATTGCTTTACCTAAGAGTTAGCCGCTCCAGCTCAACTTGATGTGACTAAATATAAGCTTTGGCACAGACGTTTTGGACACCCCTGCCGCATAGCTATGGATAGACTCCGAAAAGGTGAGGCAATAGGTGTAGATTATGACTCAGTAGATCTAGAACCATGTGTGTCCTGTCTTGAAGGGAAACAAGCAAGAAAACCCTTTAAGAAAACAAAATACAATAAAGCAACTACATTACTCGAGTTACTTCATGTTGACATTTGTGGCCCAATGTCACAAACATCGTTTCAAGGAAATAAATACGTTCTGATACTTATTAATGATTTTTCTAGAGCAATTTTTCCATTTTTTATCTCTTGTAAAGATCAAGTTTTTAAGATATTTTGTGACTTCCAGGTGGCAGTAGAAAGACAGACGGGTGCTAAAATTAAAGCTCTAAGGTCTGACAATGGAACCGAGTTTATAAATAGAGTTATAAAGAGAAAAGAGTTAATAAATAAGCACTTAGGTGACTATCTGCGCTCTAAAGGTATCAGGCATCAAACGACGGTACCATACAGTCCCCAATCCAACGGAGTAGCTTAAAGGACAAATCGTACCTTAATAGAGAAAGCACGATGTATGCTTGCCGAAAGCTCTCTTCCGAAGGCCTATTGGGAAGACGCAGTTGAAACAGCAGCTTATTTAAAGAATAGATCTCCCCATTGTGCTCTAAATAATAAAACTCCTTTTGAGAAATGGTATGGTCACAAACCAAACCTCTCTCATATTAAGGTGTTTGGTTGTAGGGCTATGGTTCAGATGCCTCATTGTCAGAGAAAGAAGTTAGATGTGAAATCAACTGAACACGTTTTTGTGGGTTATACTGATGACCCCAATAGCTACTTCTTTCGAAATGCTAAATATCCTCGTCGACGCGTAAAGGGTAGAGATGTCACTTTCTTTGAAAACTCTTTTTCTAATCTAAAAGAGAATGAAAAATGTTTTCAGAATGACAGTTATGTACCTATTTTACTTAGTGATACGCGTACAGTTGACGGCGAACGGCGTATGATGACAGAAGAACTGCTGCCTAGTACAAGTAAGGAACCATCTCATGCAGTGGAAGCGATGAATAGTTCCACTACCGAAAAGGAAATAAGCAAGACTGTAGATCCGCTTGGTTATGAACTAGGTAGTGGAGTTGAAGTTCATGTGGACACAAGTACGGACCAATGTCGATATCCACTAAGAGATAGAAAACCTAAAGTCTTTAATGATTACATTCTCTATCAAACCTGCGAAAGTGAGGTCCAAGGCGGAGAACCTCTTACCTATCATCAAGCCATGATAGCGGTGACAGAGACAAATGGGTTATTGCAATGGAGGCAGAGTATAATTCTCTTATGACTAACCAAATCTGGGTTTTAGAGGACAAACCGGACAAGAGGGTTATACAATGCAAATGGGTGTATAAGTATAAAAGAGATGCATCTGGAACCATTGTGAAATACAAGGCCAGACTAGTAGCGAAAGGTTACAGTCAAATAGAAGGAGTCGATTACTCCGAGACTTTTTCGCCTGTTGTGCGAATTAGTTCACTGCGGACCCTACTAGCAATTGCTGCGGAAGACAGCTACCAAGTCAAACATATGGATGTTGATACAGCCTTCCTTTACGGCGAGCTTGAAGAGGAAGTCTATATGCAGCAACCACTTGGGTTCAACAACGGGATCAATAAGGTTTGTCTCCTAAAGAAGTCGTTGTATGGTCTGAAACAGGCACCTAGGGCCTGGAATAAAAGCTCGATGAGACTCTGAATAAAATTGGGTTTCGTAAAACTTTTTCGGAACCATGTGTTTATACAAAACTTTTTGGAGAAGAACTTGTCATATTGTCAATTTTCGTCGATGACATTGTTGTGTTACATAAGTCAGACTTGACTTTTGACACAATTAAAAGTGACTTAAGTAAATATTTTTCTCTTAAAGATTTAGGAAAAATTTCGTATTGCTTAGGATTGAATATTGATTGCAAAGAAAATAATATTAAAATGAGTCAAGAATCCTTCATTACGAAAACACTTAAACGTTTTAATATGGAAGATTGCAAGACTTATTCTACTCCCTTGGCAGGTGCTAAACTGTTGCCAGATGAAAGTGGTAAGGATACTTCTTATCCGTATCAAAGTCTGATTGGTTGCCTTATGTTTGTTACAGTAAATACCAGGCCAGACATTGCTTTTGCAATCAGCTATCTCAGCCAATTTAATACAAAATATAATAAAACTCATTGGTTGGTGGCCAAGCGAGTACTTCAATACTTGAAGGGCACTATTGATTATTCTATTAATTACAGGCCAACAGGTAAATACCTATCTACCTATGCAGATGCAGACTGGGCCAATTGTCCTATAGATAGACGTTCGTACACCGGATATTGGATGAAACTCGCTGGAGGTCCTGTTTCATGGGAATGCAAGAAGCAGCCCACTCCTGCACTTTCTTCCACAGAAGCTGAATATATGTCTTTATGTTCTGCGGCAAAAGAAGCAGTATTCCTGCGCAGACTGCTACACGACGTAACAGGCATTTCTGATTCTGTAGTTATTTATAATGACAGTCAAGGAGCACAAAAATTAGCTCAAAATCCTATCCACCACAATAGAACCAAGCACATAGACACTAAGTTTCATTTTTATTAGGGACGTTGTGAATAAAAACTTAGTAAAGTTAGAATATCTTCCAAGTACTGAAATGTCGGCCGATATTATGACTAAACCATTAGGTCGTATAACTCTTGACAAATGTATTAAGCAGTTGGGGCTTAATTAATATAAGATAAAATTTAGATAGGTACTTATACTTAGTCTTTTGTGTTCTTTAGTCTGTTGTATTATTTATACTTTTATGCTGTTATGTGATAAAATTGTTAATGTTATTTGAGATAATGTGAAGTCGTATATATTTTCACTACATTCTCAGAATGCCAACTTCTCAGAAAGCCAATTTCTCACAATGCCAACTTCGCATAATGCCAACTTCTCACAATGACAACTTCTGAGGGGACAGATGTGATGTTTGTTTGAAGTTGCTTTTCGTGAAAAGCTGGAAATGGTTCTTAATTTGGTCCTGGCGCTTCGCCGGGTGCTGTCGCACAACTTTCGCTTCGCTCGCTCGGCTCGCACGTATATTAACTACATACAAACCTAACCTAACCTAACAATTGAACGGGTGCGTCTCATTTCGTAGTTTCCCTCCCTCCACGCCTCCCGGTTTATAAAAACACTCTAGGACGGGACAGAAAAGTTGCGTGTTTCCTATTCGGTTCTGTATTATTGTGTTATATATTTTGATTATAGTGAGATGATTATTTACAATTCATCATCATCATTTCTTAAATAATCTTGGTCAAATGTTATTATTTATTATTCACGTGCAAGTCACTTTTTGGCATACCTACATACTGACTAACCTGCTCCTCATCGCTGCGCTCGACGTCACACCTAATATTATTTATTTTTACTTTCAAGACTCAACATATGATCTATACTTGATAAATTAGGCACCAAAAGTTTTTTTCTTACTTTACGTTATGGATACTTCTATTTTGCGTTTTGTATTTTATGATAATTTATCTTTAGACGTATAACAGTTATGTCCTTTACATTTATGCTGTATAAAATTATGATAAAGAAAATTAGAGTAAGTGAAACTTATGGCAATGAAACCATTCTGCGTGTACAATATTCTGCTTATCTCAATTTATGCGAAAAACCTTTATGCTGAAACTGTTATGCCAAACTTTATTATGATAAAAAAAAATATGCGTCCGAAAGGGCTCCCACTGGCTTCTCGGTCTTAAGGTCTCGGGTTCGATCTCAGTGACTACCAAACTTACCAAAATTTTTTTTTATAACTAAAGTACATGAAACCGACTGCTCTTACGGTGCAGGAACACGTCGTGTGGAAACACAAGACATTTCTTAATTAATATTTTTATTTTTTCACACCGTCACGATAAGTATGGTATACATAAATCAATTCAAGAGCAGCGGATATATTCTAATTTTTATTGATGTTATGTTTAGCCTAGACCTTTAAATAGCGGTTGCCTCAATTATCAGTTTAATAATGGTTAAAGGGACATTGCGACATAGTGAGTAGTTATGTACTACCATACGGTATAATATTATGTATTTATATTTTAAAATCGAATGAAACTTCCAGGTACCGGTAGAGGGACATAATTTCCTTGGGTGACATTGGTTGCGCGTGGCTATTCCCTCCACAAGATTTAACCCAAGGTAACTGGAAGTTCCACGGGACTTGCTAAGAATGTAAAGCTAGCATTAGAGTGAGATGTTTTCCTTAGTTTTCAGTCTCTTTCGGCTCGCGTTCAAGCAGAAGTAGACCTTCCAGTAGCATGTAGTAGCTCCGTGATTGAACCTTCATGTTTGTTTCTTTATTCAGTCACTCAATCAATTACTTTCTTCCTTCAGTTCGTTCGTTCTTTGCATTTCAGTGTCGTGTGTTGTGTGGCCATTATAATTTACCAAAATAATTTGTTTTCAAAATTTGAGGCGCAGCGGCAGATCCGTTCGTCTTTTTAGGTTCTTCGTATTGAGCAAGTTAATCGACGGGTAAAATGTACTTCGTTTCTAACATAGTTAAAGTAACTATTCCAAACTATTTGGCTAGTTTACCCATACCAGATTCCATTGGAGGCTGGTTCAAACTCGGGGGTTAGTATCTTTCTAATGTTTTGTTATTATTTTCTCTTCAAGTGACGGTATTCGGATTTCGGATGTGATTTACACATTCTTACGACACCTATTTTTTTATGTGAAGATAATTAGGTAATGGGATATCAGTAACCTTGATAATCTCTGAGAGATACGAATGTTTTTCAGGGAATATAGTTGTGCTCACTTTTACGCAGTAAAATTTCTGCTATCAGAAACCACACACACTATAATATGACGACTAGCCCAAATTACTAGATTAGGTTAGTGTTGTTAACAGTATCTTTTAAACAAAAAAAAAGTCTCATTGGTTGGGTTAGGGTAGGTTTTGTGTGTGATAAAAATATGCGTGAGCCGAGCAAGCAAAGCGAGCAGCAGCACCCGGGGAATCACTAGTATGGAATTCAGTTTCATTTCAATCTTTCCACATGTATATTTATTATTAACCTAACCCTTCAGTCCCATGTTAAGGGTTTTTTTTTAAATTCTCATCTCCGCGCGGGGCGAGTGGTGGGGGCGGGCTTCTCACTACCCCCTCCCCCTCCCCCTTCGCTTAGTTCGGGATGCGTATTTCAAATGCAACCCCAACTTTCCACACAGATATACTTTATTGTGATATAAGGTACCCTAGTATTTGGCTGTACTCTTGACAATGTGTGTGGAAAATGTAATAAGGATCAGTTTATTATTTAAATTGTATCAGTGGCACCAACACATCTGCAAGCCGGATATTTTCGGGGCACACTTCCAGCTGCAGGTCCTCACTCCCATCTTCTATTATTCCGAGGACCCAGTGCCCCTCAACTCTGCGGTCTCTATTATATTTTTTTATTATAAATTTGCTCTCATCCAGCTGCACAGTTTTTCCCGGGCCACCAATCTTTCCAAAATTTTGTTGTTGGTCAAATTCATAAATTACAACTGCTACTCTACAATAACTGTACCAATCAGAAATAGTGGCCCGGCCCAAACATCACTCTTTTTCATCCTTTAAGGGATCCTCATGGATAACTTGATCATGGGACCACCTATGCGAAAAGCAGTACATAAGGTAATAAAAATTTAAAAAAAATGTTTTGTTGTCGAACCAGCAGTAAAGTTCTGGTTTTTTCCAGTTTTATTCTTGCAGCTGCTGGGGGGGGGGGTAGCATTTGAAAGGGGGGACCATCCACTATAAAAATCAACCCTTACCAATAAAAAATTTTGTATGCATATTTTAAATGCCCACCCGGAAAGTCTTATCTTTATTTAAACACGTAAATTAAAATTTTTTGTTTTTCAGTTCGTGACTGGCTTGCGCTTTTGCCACCAACACTTGCTGTAGGAGGCATTTCATATTATTCATATCAAACAATCCAGAAAGCAAGGCTGGCTGGCAATGGTCAGGTGAATCCAGGTGTAAGAAAAGATATAGATAAGGTTGTTGATTTTATTGACATTGAAGACATTACTGGAAATGCATCACTTTGCAGATGTTGGAGGAGTAAAAACGTAAGGACCTTTTTTTTGGGTAAAGCTAAAATTAGAATATTATGGTTATAATATAAAGTCATCTGATAATAATCACACACTATTTGTGTGAATAGTGCTATTATGATGAGAATAGTGGCCTTAACATTATTAGCAATTGAACATCTTTTCATTTGTTACATACTTTTAAAGAATTGTTAAGTACTAATTTATAAAAATAGGCATATATTGAAAGAATTGGTACAATTTTCATAGCTGGCATATGACTATATGACCCACCTGATAGTAAGTGGCATCTGCATGCATGGTTATCTGGTTATTCATGGTTTACTGTATAATAGGTCTTTACCTATGAAACTGCCGTTTTGCCGTACTGGCCATTTCAAATGAAAATATTTTTTTTTTGACTGATAATTCTAATTTCAAATTAATTTTATTTGACAAACATGGAATTATTTTTCTAAAATCGTCATTTGTTTAATAGTTAGTTATGTCGCCAGTTCCGCCACCCACGCAGCCTAGGGTAATAACATTATCTACATAAGACGCTGAATTGCAGAAAGGACACCTGCACTTGTTTGTTACGTAGAATTTAAGCTTAGATTTAAATTAGTTTTTTTAAGACAGTCTTGTATGTTCAATCGTTGAATAAAGACCTATTAAAATAAAATATATTTTTTTCGCTCTCATATAATTCGCGAGTAAAAGTGGCGCAGCCGGAGCGGATTTTTAAGTCGCATTACTATCCTGTGCACTAAAATTGGTACAGTAATAGTTAAAAGCGCGAAGAAATCCGTACGAACCAAATAAATAGCTTCCGCGAATTACGAGGTGCAATACAGTGAATCCTGGAGGACATGGGCTCGGGCGGTTTGTAAGTAGACCTCTTTGCTAATCCTTGATCCCATTCTATTCCTAAGTCACTTTTTAGGTAGTTAACTATTCATTTAAGGATAATTTGGACCGAAAATCGCCAAAATATCTACTATCTGATTAATAGTTTTAATAATTAAGAATACTTATATAAGTTTAAATTGAAAAGTTACTTGATTTAATTGAACAATTTTGAAAGATTTATTTTATTAAGTTTTAAAATGATGTTTTTTTTTTATAATGGGATTTTAAATATTGCTTTTTCTTATTGAATTAACCGTTCAGTTTTAAAAGGAAACAAAGTTTTAAGTGTTTATCGTATAACATATTAAATGAAATTGTCAAAGTTAAGACTGTATGGTTAAATATTTTAATTTGTGAAATTTTATTGATTTTTTTTTCTTCATTCTGTGTTTGTGTTTTATTCTTTTATTTTTATTTTTTTTATTTTTATAATTGCTCATTTTCTTATTTTATATTGGTTTTAAAAATGGAACAAATTCAATTAGTGCCAAAAGAAATTTTGTGTATAATTCCCAAGTTTGAAGGGGAAGGAAAATTATTGAATACTTTTATTAAAAAGTGTGAATACGTGATTACTAATTTTCAAGGTCAGGGCACTGCTGCCCAAAATTTATACATATTTCATTGCATAACTAGTAAGCTAGTTGGTAGAGCCGCAGAATTATTAAGTGAAAGAAACGATATTTTAGACTGGGAACAATTAAAAACTCTTCTTATCCAACATTTCGGTGATCCGAGGTCGGAAGAATGCATTGCTATTGAATTAGAATCTTTAAAAATTAAACAAGGTGAATCATATTCAGATTTTTGCAACAAAATTCAGTGTATAAGAAGTAGTTTATTTGCGAAGGTAAATTTGATTCGTGACGAAGGCATTAAGGCGGCAAAAATGATCATTTACAATAATTTGTCTTTGAATGTGTTCTTATATAATTTATCTGAAGATTTAATTAGGATTGTAAGGTTAAATCGTTGTACAACTTTGGAAAGTGCTTTGAGTGTCGTTATGGAAGAAGTAAACTTTTATTTTCAATATAACGCTAAGAATAAAATTAAACAAGCGAATCCTGTAAGTAAACCAACAATTCAGTCACAGTTTCAGCATCAATTAATTCCAAGTAATAATTTTAAGTTTGGCATACCACCAAATTCTTTTGCAAACCAAAATAATAAATTTAATTTACCTCTGAACTCTGGATTTGTACAAAATAAATTTATTCCTAACAACTCTGGTTTTAGGTTTGGTATACCACAACAGCAAGGTTTTAAAATTAATCCAAATCAGCAAAATACTAATTTTAAGTTTGGAATTCCCAACCAGCAGGCACAATTTAAGTTTGGCATTCCTAATCAACAGGGTTTCAGGCCTACAAATACCTTTAAGCCGCAAAATTTCAATAATCAGCCTAATCAATTTAAGTTCGGTATTCCACCTAATTATCAAAAACCTAATCATAATATCAATACAGACGTGTCTATGCGTACTATCCCTCAGGTACATAGAAATAACAAAGTACATGTCCCTCAAAATGTCTTTTACAATAACGAAATAGAAACTTCAGACGAATTAATTCATGATGAAGACGTGCATTACGACCAGTATTACGTATTACCTGATGAAAATATTGAGAGTAATGAAGTGCAGGGTTCAGGAGATTGTTATGATGAAAATTTTTGTACAATAGCCTCGAAACCAACGGACCTGAAATAGTATTTTTGAATTGCGATAGTCTTTTAAAATTGCCACATATTTACATCCCGGAAATTAATGCTCGATTTATGATAGATACAGGTAGTACCAGATCTTTTATCAGTCCTCAAAAGGTTGAAGAATATTTTACAGATTATGTTTTTGAAGAACCATTTGAAGTAGTCAGTACCCACGCCCGTAGTAGACATGATAAAGTAATTTTTATACCACTTTTAAAATCTTTTAAAAGTACTCAAAAACATAAGTTTTACGTGTACAATGTAGATAAGCGATACGATGGTTTAATTGGAGCCGATTTATTAAAACAGTTAGACGCAACAATTAATATGAAGAAACAAATTTTAGAAACTCGTAATACATCTATTCCTATCCTGTACAGTCCACCTTATGAAATTAATCTAGATCCTAGGTCAGAGACTCGCATCAAAATCCCTACTAATTTAAATAAAGGTGAGGCAATTATAGAATTTAAAGATTTTGGTAATGGTGTGCGAATGCCATCAGCTCTTATTAGTTGTTACAACAATTTTGCGTACACAGTTATCCAAAATACGTCTGATGAAAAAATAAAACTGACTTTTAACAAGAATATTGGTGTTTCAAAACTAGATTGTGAAATTTGTGAACTAAATTATCTTAACGATTTAAATAATATTGAAGTAGATAACGTGCTAAAAGAGAACTTGAATAAACTTAGATTAGAGCATTTAAACGAAGAAGAAAAGAGACATATTTCAAAATTATGTTACGAATTCAGAGACATATTTTATTGTGATAAATTCCCGTTAACACATACCGGTCAAGTCAAACATTGCATAAGAACTAAACATGAAGATCCTATTTACGTGAGACCTTATAGGCATCCACCAGCACAAAACGAAGAAATCCAAAAACAAATAGACAAAATGCTAAAAGACAATGTCATTACCGACTCACACTCACCATGGTCAGCTCCAGTACACCTGGTTCCAAAAAAATCTGATGCTAATGGAGAAAAGAAATATAGATTAGTGATAGATTACAGACGTCTTAATGAAATTACAGTTGACGACAAATACCCCCTTCCAAACATCACCGATCTTTTCGATAAACTAGGCAAGTCAGTTTACTTTAGTACAATAGATTTAGCTAGTGGGTACCACCAAATAGAGGTTAGAAAAGAAGATAGGCACAAGACAGCTTTTACAACTCAGTCAGGACACTTTGAATTCACTCGAATGCCTTTTGGGCTTAAAACAGCACCCGCAACGTTTCAACGTGCGATGGATAACATCTTGCGAGGTCTTCAGGGTATTCATTGTCTGGTATTTTTAGATGACATAATTATCTATTCTTCTAGTTTACAAGAGCACATAGATAAGTTAAGAAGGGTTTTCCAAAGATTGCGCGATACAAATTTAAAGGTTACCTTAGATAAATGTGAATTTATGAGGAGAGAGGTCTTATACCTCGGACATGTAATTACTAAGGATGGACTTAAGCCTAATAATGATAAGATTGAAGCCGTTCTCAAATTCCCATTACCACGAACCCCCACTGAAATAAAAAGTTTCCTAGGTTTGGTTGGATATTATAGGAAATTTATAAAAGATTTTTCAAAAATTACCCAACCCTTAACTAATTGTCTCAAGAAAAGAAATAAAATCATTATTGATGAAACATATATAAAATCATTTGAAACATGTAAAGAACTTTTGACAAACGCCCCATTACTTCAATTCCCTGATTTCACCAAACCCTTTGTTCTAACGACTGACGCTTCGAACTTCGCAATTGGTGCCGTATTATCCCAAGGCCCAATTGGATCAGACAAACCGATAGCTTACGCGAGCAGAACACTTAATGATGCAGAAACCCGATACAGTACCATAGAGAAGGAATTATTAGCAATAGTTTGGGCCGTCAAACATTTTAGGCCATACTTATACGGCAATAAATTCACTATTTACACTGACCACAGGCCCTTGGCTTGGTTAGGATCGTTAAAGGAACCAAATAGCAAACTGATACGATGGAAACTGCGTCTAGAAGAATTTAATTATGACATAGTCTATAAAAATGGAAAGCAAAATAGTAACGCTGACGCTTTATCACGAATTAAAGTAAATGCAATAGACAAAGGTGACAATAGTTCTATGATGGTTAATATTGATAATAAGGAAAAGGATTTGCAGAATTATATGGATGAAATTACTAATGAAATCGTTCGATTAGGCCGTAATTCCGATAAAACCAATCATTCTAAAGCCGACGCAATTAGCATTTCATCAGAATCTGAAAAAACTATTAGTGTTAAGTCCTTACCTGGCCGACAATCTCCATATTCTTTACCCTCACTTTCCGACTCTACAATTACCGTTTCAGAAAATAACGATATCCGGAGTAGTACTGAAACAGCTCATTCCGCCCATGATATCGACACAGATGGTGTACCTATATTACATGAAGCTGTAGACACTAAACCCAATCAAATATTAATTTTCACATGGAATAGAGGTCAAACCGCAGTCAAAGATGTATCTCGCAACAAACAAAAAGTCCTTGAAGTCCATATGCCTTTAAATAGAATCGACCTTGTAAAACAGTTCCTGAAAGAATACATACGACCTAAAATTAAATATTTTTTATACTTTGAAAACGAAATACATAAAAAGGAATTTAATGAAGCTGTATTAGCCTTATTTAAAAAAAATACAGTAAAATTATTTGAGTGTACAGAACGTGTAATTTTTGTAGAAGATGAAAATGAGCAAAGAGAAATAGTTCTAAAATATCATCACGGCAAAACTTGTCACCGCGGGATAAAAGAAACATTAATACACATTAGAAGGCACTACTTTTGGCATAATATGGAACAAACCGTATCAAGTATCTTAAACTCTTGTGAAGCTTGTAAAATGTTAAAATACGACCGTAAACCGTACAAACCAGCCTTACAACTAACGCAAACTCAGACTAAACCTTTTCAAGAACTCTTTATCGATTTATTCTCTATTGAGGGTAAATACTTCTTAACGATAATCGATGCGTTTAGCAAATTGGGACAAGCTATAGAAATTCCTAATCGAAGCACACCAGAGGTTATCAGAGCTTTAATAAAATACTTTTCTTTTTATGGTACACCTGATATAATTAGTTCAGATCCCGGTTCTGAATTTAATAATGGCCTCATGAAAGAGATGTTAGATTTTTATAAAATTAATTTACATTTAACAACTCCACATAATCCGAATTCCACAGGTTTAATAGAAAGATTTCATTCAACTATATTAGAGATCTATAGACTAGCTAAATACGAACATAAGTTAACCGATGCTAGCTCAATCATGACTTACGCCATCATGTCCTACAATCAAACTATTCACTCCACCACAGGTTTAACACCATTTGAAGTTGTATTTGGCCACACTGAATGCAGAAGCTCTTTTAGCGTAGACTTCTCCAAAAATTACACACAAAATTTAATTAAGGAACACGTTAAGCGTACTAAATATCTTTATAAATATATAACAGACAAAATTATAAACTCAAAAGAGCATATTTTAGAAAAACGTGGAGGTGAAACACAATTTGATTTGAAAAAGGGTGACAAAATATTTATTAAAGGCGTTAACACTAGAAGAAGCAAAGACAAACCAAGATTTGTTAAAGCTTCGATAGTAGGCGACATAGTAAGACATACCGTTCCTGTCAAGGTTCGTGAGCGCCAAACTAAAGTACCTATTAAAGATATAAAACGTCCTCCACAGGTGCGTGTTCCTGCTTCTCATACAAGTGACCCAAAACCAGGGCCTTCAACTAGAGAAGATTGAAAGGAACCCAGGAATTATGCCCGTTAGGGAAGGTCGTGCTTTAATAGAAATCGACAAGTGGTTAATTTTTAAGGTTTTAGATTTAAAGTTAGTATACGAAGATATAGAATGTAATTTGAATAGGTTTAATGAAGTTTTTAGTTATGTTAAAAACTGTTTTGACACTAACAATTTAGGGCTTGAATTAAGCAATGTAATCAATCAGGTTAACTTTATAAGAAATCTAACATTCGATAAATACAGTCAGTTAGTCCCTATCAATAGAAATAGAAGAGGACTCATAAACCCCATTGGCTCTATAATAAAATTAATAACCGGAAATCTTGATAATACTGATGCTGTAAAGTATGACCACCTTATTCATGATTTGAAAATTCGACAAAACTCATTTGAAAGAAAAATGACCCTAATAACCGAAATGGTGGGTACAGTGGAGCATTTTGCAAACTCAACTCGTTATAATTTCATCCGTATAACCGAAAAATTAAATGAATTAGTTTTTGTTGCTAATAAAACTTCACTGGATCTTATCGAGCAACGCGTAATAGTATTATTAAATTTATTTTTACATAACTTTCAAACGTTGTATATAACCTTAGATGAAATTGAAACGGCTTTAGCTTTTGCTAAAACCTTGCATCAATCAATCATTAACAGTTCCGAATTATTTAATGAACTAAAATTATTAGAAAATACTGTTAAACTTCCGTATCCCATATCATGGGATAACATTATAAATATAGAAAGGTGTATTAAGATAAAGGCGTATGTTAAGCAAAATCAGATAGTATTTATTTTGGAAATTCCGGTCGTTGCTAATGATAGTTATACTTACTACAAAATACATCCTCTTCCTATGTTATACCCTTCAAATGAAACTTTCCTAATTCTTCCTAAATATCCCATCCTATTAGTGAAGGGGTTGAACACTATCTCGCTCTCGCAGCCTTGTCCTGAAATTGAAAACTCACTGTTTCTTTGCGCGGAAGATGCTGCAGCGTCATTACTCACTGATGACTGTGTTTCCGCATTGATGAAGTTCGCTGATGACACATCCGCCTGTAAACCTTTACCAGTGGTTGTGAAGGAAGTCCGATTGGAACCAATTCAACCAAATCGTTGGGTGTTCTACACCAAGAAGAAAACATTCATAACCAATAATTGTGAAAATGAAATTATGCGTTATAACGTTTGGGGAACATACATCATTACTCTGAATGATAACTGCCAAGTTAAAATTGAAGGAAAAACACTGCACAAAAGGAAAACCCCGAATGAGAAACATACCCTTGTGTATCATGCCTTGCCGACACTCAAACTACCAGAGCTTCCACATCTGAGTCCTGCGAAGAGAACGCCCGCTTACTACGACGACATCGATACCGCGAAACTCCACGCTCTATCATACGTCTTAAGAAAAAACAGTGAAGGAGAAAATAGTGCATATAGTGAAAAGGTGGTAAATGCAAAAAGTGTTAGTGTTGGGACAATAGTTTTATATGTAATTTTAATATTGTCATTAACTTGTTATTTTCTGTATAAGTTTAAATTCATCCATTTATGTGAAAATCGAAATCCCCACTCTGTCGACGATTTCGAATCTAATGGGGGAGGAGTTATGTCGCCAGTTCCGCCACCCACGCAGCCTAGGGTAATAACATTATCTACATAAGACGCTGAATTGCAGAAAGGACACCTGCACTTGTTTGTTACGTAGAATTTAAGCTTAGATTTAAATTAGTTTTTTTAAGACAGTCTTGTATGTTCAATCGTTGAATAAAGACCTATTAAAATAAAATATATTTTTTTCGCTCTCATATAATTCGCGAGTAAAAGTAGTTAGTGTTTTGTTTTCAACGCATTCGAACAATTTTCGTCATCATGGATAAGTTAAAAATTCGAGTAATTATGGAGTATGAGTACCGTCGTGGCAGGAAAGCGGCACAAGCGGCACGCAACATCAACGACGTTTACGGAGCGAACACTACAAACGAACGCACCACCCGTTATTGGTTTACCCGCTTCAGTTCTGGAAATTTTGACCTGAAAAATGAACCCCGTGGTCGTCCGAAAACTTTGGTCGACAATGACGAATTAAAGGCAATTGTGGAAGCTGATGAAACTCAATCCACGGCTGAATAGCAGCAGCTTTCGACGTTAGCATCAAAACAATATTGGTCCATTTGCGTCAAATTGCCAAGGTAAAACAGCTTGACAAATGGGTACCCCACGAACTCAATGACCGCCAGCGCGAAGTACGCGTGGCGACGTGCCTTGCATTGCTCAGCAGGCATACAAATGAAGGAATTCTGAACCGCATTGTTACTTGTGACGAGAAATGGATCCTGTTTGACAATCGTAAGCGCTCAGCAAGTTGGTTGGACCCTGGTTCAGCACCCAAACAATGCCCTAAATGAAAACTTACCCCTAGAAAAGTGATGGTCTCTGTTTGGTGGTCTAACGCGGGTGTAATTAATCACAGCTTCTTGCCAAACGGGACAAGCATTACTGCAGATGTGTACTGTGAAGAACTGAACACAATGATGGAGAAGCTCGCACGTCTCCAACCAGCTTTGGTCAATCATTCGGCTCCACTGCTCCTGCACGAAAACGCGCGACCTCATACTGCACAGCAGACGGTCTCCAAGCTACAAGAGTTGGGGTTGGAAGTTCTCCGTCATCCGCCGTACTCACCAGACCTTGCGCCTACAGACTTCTACTTCCAGAATTTGGATAACTTCTTGGCGGGAAAAAAATTCAATACCCGAGAGGCAGTACAAAATGCCTTTGAAGAATTTGTTGCCTCCCGTCCAGCTGATTTCTTCAAGAAAGGCATCAATAAGCTACCAATGCGTTGGCAAAGATGCATTGATTGCATATTTTGATTAATAGAAATAAAAAATATATAAAAAAATTCATTCATTTATTTTGTGAAAAACGGCAATTTCATAGGTAAAGACCTAATATTAAATTTTAATTCCTTCAGTTCATTAACTTGACTATAATACCTGCACGCTGCCTTGCAGCAGTACATGTATCGCCACTAAAAATAATACTTTCCAACATTTGTATGTATGCATGCATGTATTGTCAAAGATTATTAATATTACTATTATTATTATCATTAGTCATAGATATTTTATTTATTATTGCACGTAATCAAATCTTAAGAACTAGGTTCAAAAATAAGTTCATTATTTAGCAAAGGTGGACTTATCTCTAAAAGAGATGACAATGACAAAAGTGCAAGTAATAGTCTAAAAAAACAAAAAGTTACAAGATTTACATAATTTTTTTTTCTTAATACTTAATACACATATACTTATGATAACAAAGAAAACCTACTGATACATACATATGATACACATAGATTATACATACATATTATACATACATACTTAATACTTATAACGTACATAGATGACGGTTAGTTTGTTATCTTGAGGTGAGGTGCTCTTTTAACCTTGTTTTAAAGATCCAAACTGAGGGGCTATTTTGTATGTTCCTTGGCAGCTTGTTCCACAAAAGAATAGCTCGGACTGTGAAAGACTCAAATCTAAACTTAGTTTTACTTTTTGGACAGGCAAGTGTTTTGGTATGACAGGACCGGTGTCTAATTTAGATTTTCAATTGTTGAATGGATGTAGTGGCGTTTAGAATCTCGACACAGACGATTACACATATTTCTAAGGTGTTTGTAAGACAAGAAGTTATTTGGCGAGGGATCTTATTTATAACGAGATTTAGCCTTATCGCGCTTTAACATATATATTTTTTGTCTGTATATACATATATATATATATATATGATAATTTATGCAACTATTTACATGTAATGTTTTTGGAAATGTGTTAAAATCAATTTATATTAAAAAAATAAAACATAATTATTAGAAAAAACACACATCTTTGAGCATTATTTTGAAGGTACTTTGTGCAGACTGATACAGACAACAGTGATTGGCATGTTAGCAATGGCTGCTATCGATTGACAGAATGACAGCAATAGTTACTGACGTGTTGCATCACATTCAAAACAAAAACCCCAGATCCCTAGACCTACCAGCGTGAAGGTCCTCCTCTCCTCTAACCAGCCTCTAATCCTAAAAATTATCTGTGAATATATCATGCAGTTTATCATAGCTTTGTAAATATGTTGATAATATATGTAAATGATGTATTTATCTTTATATTAGGTCTTTACCTATGAAATTGCCGTTTTTCACGAAATAAATGAAGCGTAATTTTTTTATATATTTTTTATTTCTATTAATCAAAATAATCACCTATGCAATCAATGCATCTTTGCCAACGCATTGGTAGCTTGTTGATGCCTTTCTTGAAGAAATCAGCTGGACGGGAGGCAACAAATTCTTCAAAGGCATTTTGTACTGCCTCTCGGGTATTGAATTTTTTTCCCGCCAAGAAGTTATCCAAATTCTGGAAAAAGTAGAAGTCTGTAGGCGCAAGGTCTGGTGAGTACGGTGGATGACGGAGGACTTCCAACCCCAACTCTTGTAGCTTGGAGACCGTCTGCTGTGCAGTATGAGGTCGCGCGTTGTCGTGCAGGAGCAGTGGAGCCGAACGATTGACCAAAGCTGGTTGGAGACGTGCGAGCTTCTCCATCATTGTGTTCAGTTCTTCACAGTACACATCTGCAGTAATGCTTGTCCCGTTTGGCAAGAAGCTGTGATGAATTACACCCGCGTTAGACCACCAAACAGTGACCATCACTTTTCTAGGGGTAAGTTTTCGTTTAGGGCATTGTTTGGGTGCTGAACCAGGGTCCAACCAACTTGCTGAGCGCTTACGATTGTCAAACAGGATCCATTTCTCGTCACAAGTAACAATGCGGTTCAGAATTCCTTCATTTGTATGCCTGCTGAGCAGTGCAAGGCACGTCTCCACGCGTACTTCGCACTGGCGGTCATTGAGTTCGTAGGGTACCCATTTTTCAAGCTTTTTTACCTTGCCAATTTGACGCAAATGGACCAATATTGTTTTGATGCTAACGTCGAAAGCTGCTGCTAATTCAGTCGTGGATTGAGTTTCATCAGCTTCCACAATGGCCTTTAATTCTTTATTGTCGACCAAAGTTTTCGGACGACCACGGGGTTCATTTTTCAGGTCAAAATTTCCAGAACATAAGCGGGTAAACCAATAACGGGTGGTGCGTTCGTTTGTAGTGTTCGCTCCGTAAACGTCGTTGATGTTGCGTGCCGCTTGTGCCGCTTTGCTGCCACGACGGTACTCATACTCCATAATTACTCGAATTTTTAACTTATCCATGATGACGAAAATTGTTCGAATGCGTTGAAAACAAAACACTAACTATTAAACAAATGACGATTTTAGAAAAATAATTCCATGTTTGTCAAATAAAATTAATTTGAAATTTGAATTATCAGTCAAAAAAAAAAATATTTTTATTTGAAATGGCCAGTACGGCAAAACGGCAGTTTCATAGGTAAAGACCTATTATTTCTAATTCTTTCATAAACGTTTGTGTTGTTTAATTGTTTGAGATAACTCAATGATTGGTTTTAGTCACATACCTTCTATATCAAAATAAAAAAAAAAAATTAACATTAACATAATTATGTTAACAAAAAGTGAGTTGCCTGCCACAGATTTTGGTTGGAATCACCTTCGATCTAGCCATATCACTGGCCGTTCCTTCCTTTTATTTAACTGGATCATGAAATGTGATCACGTTCCATTTAGTGAAAATCATTAAATCTGACCTTGATTATAATATTGTCTAGTAAACCATAATTTCATTGTAATATTAAAATCATGTTAAATAATATAATATAATATTAAATCCATAAACAGCTTCTTACAAAGTCATATAACTCCATTCATTTTCAAATTAACACAAGTTTGTGTTAATTTGATTTAACCTGTTTTACCACAAGTCGTTGGCAAACAACTTTAGATTGTTTATCTAGTCCTCTGTCATTGATTGTTATGTAATAAGTTCAATATCTGAACCTTGTAACATTATCACATTATAAGGTTTGTTTTAAATTTTACTTTCTTATAATCTAAACAATAAAAATATTTACTTAATTAATGTTTGATTACCTATCTAGAAATTGTAAACCAAATGTTACTTAGCCATTTCTTTGACTGTTAAGTGCACATGTAGATATGATTACTGTAATTTATTGTGAAAAACTCCTGATAAGGGGTTCGAACCTTTTGGCATGGTCCACAAGGGGCCCCCCAGCGGCCATTTTGTTTTTTTTTGAAAATCGCGTGCCATGATCAGACTAACGTGAATCGATAGGGACAAGTTCACAAAACAATGTCCTAAAGTAACAATATTTTAAAGTGCCGGGCTGGCGAGATATTTGCAAATAAAAAAGTGATTTGGGGCCCCCATGCTAACTTTTTAATACCATTATTTTAAGTATCAACCGTGTATTCTAACGTTACAAATCAGGTTTTTTTATAGGTAGAAAGTCTAAATAAGACAAATGAATGTCATATATACAACAGGTAATTATTTATTAATATTATTATGTAGGTAAGTCTATATGATACAATACAGTCATGAATTAACAAGTGCCTCATTTTAAGTATCAAATTACACACACAGCAACAGTGAAATACTTTATAACATAGATACAATGAAGTTTGTAGAAATTCGTATTCGTCTACAGCTACATGTAAGTGGACAGAAACAAATGGGCTAATATTGCAATTGAATGTGTAAATCCAAATTCTTGTTATTATAACTTCAAGATTCATCATCGCTAGAATTGGGATGATTTACACGGTCTAAATAAGCAGCCGGAATTTGGGGAGGCGTCTCTTGATGTCGGGCCCACCCCATGTACCAAATAATACACATAACGTGGGCGCAGCATCCAAGAGTGCGCTTCCCTACTAAGCAATTGCAATAATAGCCAACAATTTTATTTCTGCCTTGCAAGCCATTGTCCACCAATATATAAACAAAATACATACGACTATTTTGATTGAATTTTGGCTCTCAACAGCCATGGTTCAGTGGCTACAATATTATAGTCACTCAAATTGAAATCATTTATATCATCTTGGAAAACTTCGATATTAAATATGCCGCTACGTTTTATGTGTTCAGCATAATAACTTTTGGCCTGGTTGACCTGATATGGACCTAAAGCCATAATCAGCAATTCATCATATGTCAATGAAGGAAACTGTTCGAATCCCTCTGTAGCATCAATAGCTTGAAAGTTAGCCCGGCGCATATTAAAATTATTTGTATTAATCAACTCACTCAAGTAGTTCGGCGCGTCATGGTTATTGTACAGTTGATTAATAAATTGATCTACTAGCTCGTGATCCACTAATCTTGCCCCATAAGCATTTATTAATGCACACGCTATTTTCACTTCTTCATATAAATGAGGTGCGCTTATATTCGAATGTTGCGACCTTAACTGTTTAAATTGGTTTTTTAATCTGCCATTGTGTAAACGATGCATAAGATTTTATTAACACATTTTGTTAATGATTTGTCTTCAATGTCAACTGTATTTAGTATATTTTTAGTATAATTTTATTTGATAAATATTGCATTTAATGTTACTAGTCTATAATTCTATAATTTTAAACTGACGTTAAACCGTCAACTGTAATGACAGCGCGCGGGGTGCGTGGCGGCGCGCGGGGGTATAATGAACAGTTTTTTTTTGAAATAACAGTCCGAGTACTGCTATCACGCACTTCGCACGCAATTCATTCTTATTTTTGTACCTTTGTTTTAAAAGTGAATATAGTCAAGTTTGTTGTTTAAATACATCTTTAATTTACTCGATCAAGTTCACCCCGATCCCCAACACATTGATTGTTTCGACTACCCAGCGGCATAATGTTACTTTTCGTGAATCATTTGCCTGCTGAGTAGTTAGCTGCCGCTCATTCTCATCTTTAGTCAAAGGCATATAAGCCTTATAACCTACTTCCTGCATTTTTCCCATTACATCACGGAACCCGCGATCAAATATAAAAACGTCACCTTCTTCATAAAAATAATGGAAGGGATTATTTTCATCTTCACTAATTAGCTCTGCCATTATATCGGCGTCTGATTTGTTAGCCTCGTACGGCCCAAATGTATTTATTATATAACCGTCTGGGCTGGCAATTATAAAAACTTTCAGTAGATGGCGGGACTTGTGAAAACTAAAACTTTCCCTTTGAAAACTATAATTAGTACTTTTTTGTAAATAAAAATAAGTTCCATCACAAATGCTTATAACTGGAGCATGAGTTGGATCTGAACTACCAAATATAATATTCGGAATCCTTAAGATGCGCTTTCTGAGCTCCTCGCGATAGACATGAGCGCTATCTGGACCATAAATGTGATCGAAATGCTTAGGGACAAAGTCTCGTTGAAGGCATTTTCTTACTTTTTTCATTAAACGCCCAAAGTATTGAGGTGACATTCTAAATAGGCTAGATAGCCTTTCATTACATTCCCCAGTGTGAAGTTTGCATAAAACAGTGGCCAATGCTGTTTTCGGTTTTTTCAACTGCGAGAGAGAAGGTGTCTCAGCAATTACATTTAGAAAAACATCTTTTGTATAACCTGTGTAATGTTTGAATGTAACTTCACTAATTGAATCCAAGTTTTCAAAATTCAAATATGAAATGTTATTTTTCTTTAACATTTTCACAATATCTGACATTTGAGCTGAGTTGAAAGTGTCTCTCGTCGGAGGACAGTGTGTCGCCAAGTCTTGCATCACGTTACTACCCAAGTGCTCACTGCAAACACGTGTTCCACGAGGAATATATAAATCTTGTTGCGACAGAACACTCACTCTAATAGCTGGGGGAATTCTATGAAGCTCATTTCTTCTATCACATTGTGCTATGGCACAAATAGTGGAATTATATGAAACACGTTTGATTCCAGGTATAGGAAAAACTAGTATGTTCTGCTCCGGTGCTATTATTTCCGCATCACGTTCTGGTATAATTTGCATAACTTCTTGTTGCGGTTCGTTGGAAGTTTCACGAGAACTGTCTTGGATAGTTTCTTGTGGAATTTGTATAGACTGTTCATCTTGTATATTTTGGACAATATTATCCAGGACATCCCCGAGAGGATCATCAAGTGGTGACTGCCTAACAGACTCAGTGACAGAACTTTCGTAAACTTCATCGATGGCTATTTGACGAGTGGCTTCTGCAGCTGCCTCTTGCATTTGAACTTCATGTTGTCTTAAAGAAAAGCGCCTCGCCCGTTGCAAACATGCCTTACATATTTTGTCCTGCGCCGTAATCTGTAATAAAAAAATTACTACTAGATACAAGTAATAAATGTACCTGCTTTCCTATTTGCAACTGAGATTTCCTCCCATTTGCCATAAGTGAAAGGAATTAGGACTCGAATAGTTCCATTATCTAGCCACCAACGGTAGCATATAGGAACTTTTCTTACAGTTGCTACCTCTTTTGGAGAATTGACTCGTTTGCCATCACATGACAAACATTTATTTTAAGACAAAATAATATAAGTACTATATGGTTTACATTCAATTTATGGCTTCAATTACTAATTTTTTGTATGTATCTACGTAAGATCTTCAGTATATGTTTTAAAGTAATTTATCTACTCTCATGTCTTAAAATTCTAAATATAAACTTCATACAAAATTACCTGTATTGACATGCTTTACAAATACCATTCCGAAATTAAAAAATAGAATCCTATTATAACATTATTTATGTTTTGTTGTTGCTTTAGTTGTTTTGTTAACTTATAAATACGGTCGAACACTGACTTCCAAAACACAGGCCAACCTAGTTTGGAAATCAGGGTTTAACAATTAATTTGTACTTCTTTAAACAACTTACAATGTCATGTAATGATAAAAATATTTTGTTATACAAATCTTTGTTTTACCTATATATATAGTAATAAGAATATACCTATACCTAAGAGTATACCTATATACTCTTGTCTGTACAAATCCTGAAGCAAATAAAACATTTATTTATTTATTTATTTATTTATTATTATTATTATTTCCTAAATTACTTTACGATACAATGCAAATAAAAAAAAAGTTAATACCATCAAAGAGATCTCATCAACTATTTTGTGTTAGAGAACGTACCTATACTATTTTTACTATGAAAAACTTAAATAATTATTATAGGCAATAAACTATGTATTTCTTACTCTTTTATAATATTTTATTTATTAGGTTTAATCCCAAACTATGAGAGTAGATAAAGTAGTGTATGAATTGTGCATAGTAGGTATTAAAACACTCGTGTGATACTATTAAAAACCTTGCCTGCGGTTCGGTTTTTAAACACACATTCATGTTTTAATACCCCTTTTTATGCAACAATATCATAAACTACTAATATTAAACTACATATAAATAAATACTAACCTGCGGTATGTCAAATAAATGACGTGCGTATTCCATGATGTATTCATGCCTAGACATGTAATCTTCAGTCAGCAGGTAGGATATTATCGGAGGCCGATTTCTTCGCCTTGGACGACGAAGTGTACTAACACCACAAAAATAACATCGCCTTGTGTTAATAAGATCACCAGACATTTTTTACAGTAGTAACGATAACAGTAACAACAAAACAAAACAATAACGTAACAAAAACAATAACGTAAAAAAACTATAACGAAAGCGAGTGATTTGATAATCAAGTGGATGAGATGCGCTTGCGCACAGTCGAAAGCAACGTGGCAAACTGACCAGAACAAGTACATTCACTCCTACGAGAGAGCGAGAGCGCATGATAAGACCCTCCCACGCCACCAAATTCGGTCTCGCTCTCTCAACCAGAGCATTTACCGCAGCCTTTTTTATTGTTGATACGTTGTTGCAAGCCATGCTGTTAAATGGCAACGTCGCAAAAAATGGTGATCCAATGACGAACCAATCGAGTTTCTCTAAATATTTTTAAATTCAGATATTTTTTCAAGCATACCTACCACAGGATAATACTAAAATTATAATTATTACTATGTACATACGTACGTGATGTAATACAAACAGCTTACTGCATTTTTGAATGCTTGTAGAAAGTATTACCAGTAAATATATTTTTAATCTTGGAATTAAATTATATCTTTAAATTAAAAGCTTTATTTAAAAAATATACTAATACTTTTAAAGGATGTTTATGCAAATAATCCTTAATGTTTTATCTAGGTTTATTAATACATTCAATTGCAATATTAGCCAATTTGTTTCTGTCCATTAATATATAGACGAAATCGAAATTCTAAAAGCGTCATTGTATCTATGTTATAAAGTACCTCACTATTGCTGTGTGTGTAATTTGATACTTTAAAATAAGGCACTTGTTAATTCAAAATAATGTTATTAAAAAGTTAGCATGGGGGCCCCAAATCACTTTTTTATTTTCAAATATCTCGCCAACCCGGCCCTTTAAAATATTGTTACTTTAGGACATTGTTTTGTGAACTTGTCCCTATCGATTAACGTTAGTCTGATCATGGCACGCGATTTTCAAAAAAAACCAAAATGGCCGCTGGGGCCCCCCGGTAGACCATGCCAATTTCCTAAAGAAACAGTTCGAAGCCCTTTATCTAGTTCTCTTTCATTCATTTGTTGTGTAATATAATAATATAAAATTTATATGAATTTAAGTAAACTATAAAACTTAAATATTTCATACATGCTGAGTGATAAAAAGGTTTACTTTTTAAGATGGCGGAGTGGCGTAATAGGTAGGAAACCTGCCTCATACGTCGGTGGTCCCAGGTTCGAATCCTGGTTGACACATTCATTTGTGTGATGAACCCAGATGTTTATCCTTAGGTCATGTTTGTTAATATTTATAGAGGTTTATTCTGGGTTCACCCCAGTTTGATGTGTCGTCATTCATATCACAAGCTCTGCTTACTGGCTTTGGGTTATACAGTGGTATTGTATATCTTATTAGTGATCAAGCTAATTTTAGTCAAACTGCTCTGCTATTTTGTTGACTGTTAAGTGCTGTGCATTATTTTACTTAACAGTATCCCTAACTGTCCCTTGAACATTTTGTGTGGTTAAAATACATCTTTACCCATGCTCACAACAGACACATATTCAACTCTAACCAAGGCCATGCTCAAGTTAAAGTAGTGCCTGAATTTACGTGTTACAGTTAATGAGCCATTAATTTTTTTTTTTAATATTTTTTTACTCCACAAACGGGCATGGGCACTCTTGCCAGTTTATTCTTTGTAATGTATGCTGTGCAACACCTTGTATACATTGTATGGTTGTCAACTACAGATGGATTAACAATAAGTTAGCTAGACTTCAACATGAATTGCCTTTGTAACTGTAATCATTGGATGTTCATTCCCTTTAACCAGAATACTAACAGGTATTGATGGTTACCATGGCGGTCAAAATTGGGAAACTATAGACAACCACCCCACCCCAGACAAGATCTTAACAAAAGAAAGTAGTACAACTAGTGTGTAACAAGTAGTGAATAAATTATAAATGTATAGATACCTACCTTACCTATTATATATACTTACCATATCTTGCATGAAGGAGTAGAAACAAGAACTATATGAGTATTGTATATAAGCATGTACAATATAGTGACTTTTCAATTAAAACATTACTTAATTTTATTGAAATAATAACTTCATTACTTTTTATGTTACAGTGGCCTTATTGTGATGGTTCTCATGGAGCTCACAACCGCGAAACTGGTGACAACCTGGGACCCGTTGTAGTCAGACATAAGGCAAAGTGAATTTATACCTAAATAGAATGTAGACAATAACAGGTGATAGCTTTGTGATTAATGAATGCAATAATAATATTTGAACTCTTTTTTAAAATTAAGAAGCACTATATGTATTATGATTATGATAAAACAAATATCTTTTAGGAAAATATGGTTTAATTTCATTTAATTAATGCTCAAAGTAGTGTAATTATACATAAGTGAAATGAACAAAAACCATTATAATTTTTGTTGTACCTTTTATACATTTTACAATACTTATTTAATACTTCTGTTATTGTTGTAATAATGTTCAGTGGAAAATAAAACTTGCCAATAAAATTCATGTCTTTTATTTCGAAAAGCTATTAAAGTTTTTTTTTTTCAAAAACCACATCACTATCAAGGCATCAAAATAACTTCAGCTTGTATAATATTATAAATAATTTTTCTCTGTATGTGACAAGATATTTTGTTTATTTACTTTAAATTAACATATAATGATATGTATCAATAAATGTGGTTATATGCCAAGTACGTAAATAAAATTAAAATCACAGACTTACACATGATACATAAATACAAATCTACCTATAAGATAATATATAAATAAAAAAAAGTAAATGAAACTATCCATTTAATATAAATATTTTATGGTAAATAAGTACTTAGGGCTTAGTGCAAAATGGAATATAAATATACAAGAAAATGTAATACTCTAAAACATATTAAAGCTAAAATAAAATAAAGAGACATTCATCAAAGTTGATACTGGTGAGATTGTATCTATCATTTCTGAAACTGCATGAGGCATACATTATGAGTTTTGCATCTGATGGCACTTTCAAAGTTTATAATGATCAATTATCACTAACATGCTAAAATAGAAAGACAAAAACATGTTTTTTAGAACTAGGTTTTATCGCGCAACCCTCGGGAACAGTCCTGTTTTTCAAGATGAAAGGTACTCTATTATCTTTTTTGTATGCAGGATTTGTGAACAAATGGAAATCCCAATTTGATGTCTTAAGAACATGATATATTACAATATTTCTACTATTTTAAACATTCAATTACATACAAAAATTTCATCAAAGAAAGTAGTGCCTCGATTTTCACGCCAGTATAATATATAGTGTGACTAAACTGAATACGCATACGGCTCCCACCACTCGCAGTGCACGTCACAAGATAGATAAAAAAATAGTTCGTTCACGTCATCTTGGCATTCATAAAATTTCATGATTGGTTGCGTAATTCAAGCATTCCAAACAAACTCGCATACCTTCGCTTGCCTAATATAAGTTATTTTATAGCACAGTGTGACCTAAACCCGCAATTTGCGCACGCTTTTCCGTGACCAAGTTGCCTATCGCACGGTGCGTAAATGAATTGACCAACTTCACTCATGTAGAAAAAATAAAAGAAAACATATTTAAATGTCATGTTCACATGACGCTTGAATGGCCCTTGCGGCAATATTGTCTTTAATAATTGCACCGTCACCCAAACGTCCACCACCGAAAATAAAAGTGTGCAGACTGAGGAAAGCGATTGCTGAATTAGTGTGGTAGCTGGATTCTTGTTTCAATTATATGAGTATAAAAAATAAATCTCATTGTTATGCCAATCAAAAAAAAAACATTCATGGATACTGTGAAATTTTATTCTGTTGTAATAGAATTTGGTTTTTTTCTTTTAAAATACACTATCAAAATAGTACCTAATCTGAACCACCCCTGCTAAAACCCCCCCACCCCCGCCCGCTCCGGCCCGGTGCGGGTTTGTGTCACACTTTCTATAAAATAGTACAACTTGGGACCTAAGTAGTCTATTAATGCACAGCGTTTAGCACCGCTGCGCTCGGGCGCTAACTTCAAGCCGTGCAGTAATACGCTGCTTAGGTCACGCGTATCGTAATGTACTAATTATTATTTTTGTTATATGGCAATCCAGTTGTTGTTACTACACAATAACTATTTCTACCAATTTCAAGTATAATAAAAGTATTAATACAATTAAAACATTACTTTCAAGACATATCAAATAAGTGAGATATGTATTACAAAGCCTAATGTAAGGATAATTATTAGGACTCTCATGTTTTAGGTGATAAAAAATCTACATACATATAATATGTACGTACTCTCATTTTATGAAAAAAATATATTAAAAAATGACCAGAAACATATCGAACTCAGATCATAATTCTTTAGTAGCTAAACATTATTTACCGTGAACTACTATACAGTTTTCAAATACCAGAAAACTTCATTCAAATAGAAATATAAAATTTCCTAACTCAGTCTCATATTCAATACAAAATATACATTTTATTATTCTTCATTGCTTCTTCGTGATTTTCAGCCTTTTGAAGTACGGGTGTCGAGTCTTCAACGCGAAGTTTCTCTTGTCCTTTAAGAAGACTTCATTATCTACAACTGAAACAAAAAAGTAGGTATCATATGCATAGTCGCCCAAGAAAGTGGTTTAACAACTCTGATATTTCCTGTGTTACCAAACTGTGTCAGTAATGCGCGGTTTACACGTATTATGTAGTTAAGTTGGTAACTAAATTTTAAGTTACTACATGTCACTTGTGTGTTCAAACGGAATAAGTAGTTTTTTTTTCTTGATTTATTATTGAGGGTTTCTTCTAGTTTAGAAGACTTCACCCTCATAGTTCTTACAAAGTACAATCAATAAGAATAAATCAACCTAACTTAACCTACGTTTTAAACAAATCATAACTAGTTTATAGAGTAATTTTCCGGATTCAGAGGTAGGACGAGCTAATATACTGTTACATATACCCACTTCACCATTAAAATCAATCTTAATAAAGAATTCGTGTCTTTCCGGCTCGTTCCGGACACACTCCATCATAATATGGTACGCATCTTCAAACACATCACACTCAGCGCAATTCGGAGAAGCGGTCTTACGCATTAGAAATGCAAAATTCTTTAGGGGAATGTGTCCGCAGCGAAGCCAGAAAGCAGTAACTACGTCTCGCCTGCACATGTTGCTTCCTTCAAACCAAGGGGATCTGTTCAAGACTGGTTGTATGGTTCTGTACCAGTTAAGTAGTTAAGCTCATAAGTTCAATAAAGATGAACAGTGATGAATGTCAAGAAATTCGTACATTCTATACTTAGATATGTGATAAACTGAATTTTTGCAAAAATTCAGAGAAGGATTTGTTTCGGAAATTAAAATCTCTAGAAAAATATGATTTTTTCAAATTTTTGTACTTTGTTTATTCCAGAAGCATTCCTATTTTAAATATTCTTTAACAAATTTTAAAGTCGAAACTTCACTCTACTACGACAAATTGAAAAAAATAGAAAATAAATGACATAGAAAATACGAGCTCTTGCCGCCAACTGCTTTGTCAACTTATGCACTTAACTAAAAAATCACGTCCAAACGTGTTAAATGAGAAGCCCCGCCCACCTACTTATACGAAAATTAGAACGAATCCTAATCTACTGAATCACTTGCGTATTAAATTTTAACTTACCACTTGTCATTTAAATTACTTTACACGTAATTTTTTACTTAAAATTTAGTTGCCAACTTAGCCACTTAACGCATGTAAACCAGCCATAACTGTCAGAATATTAGTACAAGCAGAGGGAAAATCAACCTGGTTTTACGACGTGAAAATAAACTTCACTGTAGGGTTCATTTTTATGTATCAAAGTAGGTTTTATTGTTGCCCATAAATACATAAATAGGTGTTTAAAGTAAGTAGGTACCTGGAGAGTTTTTATTTATTTCTGCTAGTTTGACAGTACCTACCCACATATGGAATAAATTTCTCTAGCTAAAAGACTTGCTTTTTTAAATTTGTAATAAGTTAAACATGAGCTATTCTGTTGTTGTGATAAATGTTAAGAACAATTTCTTGAAGTTTCATATATTTGACGGGTGTAACCAAATGTACGTAAACCAAAAACTATTATGATTCTATATGATTAATGTTCGAATCCACAAGCAACTATAACGAATTATTGCAATAAATAACGATATTTTTAGGCAAAAGTAGGCTAACACCTTATACTGTTAGGTCTTGATTATTATAGTTTCTGTGTCATCACCTTACAGGTATTCTCTACTGCAATCAAATTTTACAGTTAACTACCAGGAACCCTCAAGACAAATATAAAATGAAGAAATTCTGCTGTCATCCTTCTTAAATTACTACCTATACTAAACCTTTCCTAACAATTCTTCAGACGTTTAGAAATTATCAAGTTAGCGGTGTAAAAGGTAATTAGCATTGAATCAGCTGTTCGCTTTAAAGCAAGGATTTTCTTTTACCTCAATCCGTGTCTCGGCTATATTGACTTCTTCATTGCGCAAGAGTTCGTGCTTCAGACCGTTGCGTTTCCTGAGAAAATAGTTTTTTTTATGAAAGATAGATGAATTTAGTATTTTTAAATTTTTATTTTATTTTACTAACAAACACACTGTCTGTATGGCATCAAAGTAGGCAGAGCTTGTGTTATGTATGACCATACAGCGAAATGGGGAGGAACTCAGAACGTGCGTTAAAATACATTTATAGAAAATATCAACAACCAGAACCCGTGAACAAACATCTCCGGCGTATGTTACTAGCCACTACGCCACTCGGCCGTAATTTATGTTTGTCTGTTTAAAAACCTGTAGGTGGGTTTTAACAGCTTTGAGAAGTGTGTGCTAGCATATCTATGCACTTAGATGTTATCCTAAAAAGGATCAGTGATAGAAATTAGACTCAGAATATTACAGGATTTAAACCTAAAGTACCTAATTGCACACTTGAACAAGAGGTTTAGGTGTAAACTTAATGTCTATCTACTACAATCGCTTAGCAAAATCTGTAGGTACTTAAGTTAGGCTTCATTAACCATTTGCTGCTGTTATTCTATCAGTTCGTTACGTAATAAATCTGGTTATTCCGTAGATGTTCCAGATTCAAAAATGAGTGGTAAGATTCCAATTGATACATTATCTAATAACACATTAGGTAGCGGCTGATAACTACAATATGCGTAGGGCACTTATAAGTCCGCTGTAGATTATGAAAGTATAATTTATACATAGATATAGGTAGGTATACCAGCGAGGTGATAAATACATGGAGTAGCCGTAATGTCAGGTCAGGTCAATGTCAATGTCGTAATGTAAATAAAAGAAAGGGATAGTACTATTTTTGAATGTTGTCACTAAAATATCAATCATGTAGTGACGTCATAGCAGGTGGCTAGCGTGCCACAAATCGCCATTTATTGTTACATTACTGTCAAAAAAAGCTGTCAAAAGTGATGTTCCGGAGCTTTGATTATTTAACCAGATATCGATGATCATTATTAATATGCTTTTATTTTTCATACTTTCGATGTAAATGATAACAGGGGCTTACGCAGTAAATCATATCGAAACGGTATTTGCTTTGCTTGCCCTTGTGCGAGTATTTTTGAATCAAAAAGGCGTGAAGAAAGAGGGAATTAAGCTTGCTTAGAATTGTTAAATTTGTTATTGAATATTAGTATATTATTGGTAGTTGTTTTGTCTGTTTATGAATCGTAATTATTGAAGACAAGCCAGACTTTAATTGATTGAACCGAAAACTTTGATGCTTGACCTTGAATAACTTTTTAAGCAAACATGGGATCTTTCGGTGTTTTATTTATAATAGTGTACCCCAGGTCTGTACCAAAATTCAGCATGTTGGGAATTAATGCAAACTGACCGCTATTTTTCTGTCTAATTTGACGGGACTATATCAGGAATAAGAAAATAAACTGTATAGTTCTTTATTTTTTATATTAAAAGAATTATAATGAAAGTAAATAAACCATAAACTATGATTATTTTATTTACGTCAATCTCTCGCAAAAGTTCATTAAATTACAATATTATATTGCAAGTTCTATATTTAGTTTTAAAATATCGATAGTAGATTCGATACTCTCTGTGCAACACTAAAAATGGACGCCATTTTATGTTACATTTTAAGTTTAGGTATGCACGTTTTTTTCGTGCTTAGGGCCTGTCCATTAGTTAGAGGTCAATGAGGAATACATATAGGTGCATACATAGTGCATACGTAAGTAGTCGATATTAAGCATATCTATCAAACATTCACATTGTTTACCATTTTACTGAATAAAATAACACCTACGTTAGAGATTAGTAAAAATAATTTGTACTACAATGAGAAAGCCGCTGGTTATGCTAAGAAATGATGCCATCTAAATAAAATTCAAGCAATCATCGAGGTAGCTGACCGTTTTTATCATGACAGTTTGTCTCAAAGATAAACGGCTAATGGAAAAACATTTGAATTCGATTACCACAAAACTTGCGTCACTCAGTGTCTACCAACAACAACGTGGTACAAGGGACACTTGACGGGTTAATGCTATCAAATACAAAACGGCTATAGCAGTGTATAACTTTTTATTAGATCATAAAACATCGTTTACGTGGGGGGTATACGGTATAAGCAAGTACAGGTGCTTAATCTTTCTATAGCTTTTGTTCCCTTGTGGACGAGTAGCGATCATTGTCAATAAACGTGTTTGTGTTGTGTGTGATCCATTCTGCCTACGCGATGCGTGAATGCTGGGACCGTCTCGGGTTACTTACGGGACGACAAGAATAAAATATACTTATTCAGAAGGCATAGATGATCTGAGAAATTTAATTCCTGTTTTGTACTCAGATTATATATTTTATATTTTCTGCTTTAAACTGTTTATGTTTTATTTTGATCAAGCTAATAATATTGTGAGGGGATTCAGTAAATGTTTTTGGTTATCTTGTTTGATACGAGAAGGTATCTAACTACTTAAAGAAAAATATTCCATGAACCTTGAATAGCTACTAATATTATTTTGCAATTATTTTATAGACAAAATAGCCTAGATAGACATATAATTTCGTTAAAAAGTGCAAGATCTACCTTAAATATTCCTCAATCAGTAAACAATGCCGTTTTTTTCAGCACCATTCAGATAGTTCATCGTGATCATCTGTATACTTTGGTTGATAAAAGTATTATAAAAATCAAAAACACATAAAATATTAGGTCTTTACCTATGAAATTGCCGTTTTTCACGAAATAAATGAAGCGTAATTTTTTTATATATTTTTTATTTCTATTAATCAAAATAATCACCCATGCAATCAATGCATCGTTGCCAAAGAATTGGTAGCTTATTGATGCATTTCTTGAAGAAATCAGCTGGACGGGAGGCAACAAATTCTTCAAAGGCATTTTGTACTGCCTCTCGGGTATTGAATTTTTTTCCCGCCAAGAAGTTATCCAAATTCTGGAAAAAGTAGAAGTCTGTAGGCGCAAGGTCTGGTGAGTACGGCGGATGACGGAGAACTTCCAACCCTAACTCTTGTAGCTTGGAGACCGTCTGCTGTGCAGTATGAGGTCGCGCGTTGTCGTGCAGGAGCAGTGGAGCCGAACGATTGACCAAAGCTGGTTGGAGACGTGCGAGCTTCTCCATCATTGTGTTCAGTTCTTCACAGTACACATCTGCAGTAATGCTTGTCCCGTTTGGCAAGAAGCTGTGATGAATTACACCCGCGTTAGACCACCAAACAGTGACCATCACTTTTCTAGAGGTGAGTTTTCGTTTAGGACATTGTTTGGGTGCTGAACCAGGGTCCAACCAACTTGCTGAGCGCTTACGATTGTCAAACAGGATCCATTTCTCGTCACAATAACAATGCGGTTCAGAATTCCTTCATTTGTATGCCTGCTGAGCAGTGCAAGGCACGTCTCCACGCGTACTTCGCGCTGGCGGTCATTGAGTTCGTGAGGTACCCATTTGTCAAGCTTTTTTACCTTGCCAATTTGACGCAAATGGACCAATATTGTTTTGATGCTAACGTCGAAAGCTGCTGCTAATTCAGCCGTGGATTGAGTTTCATCAGCTTCCACAATTGCCTTTAATTCGTCATTGTCGACCAAAGTTTTCGGACGACCACGGGGTTCATTTTTCAGGTCAAAATTTCCAGAACGGAAGCGGGTAAACCAATAACGGGTGGTGCGTTCGTTTGTAGTGTTCGCTCCGTAAACGTCATTGATGTTGCGTGCCGCTTGTGCCGCTTTGCTGCCACGACGGTAATCATACTCCATAATTACTCGAATTTTTAACTTATCCATGATGACGAAAAATGTTCGAATGCGTTGAAAACAAAACACTAACTATTTAAAAAATGACGATTTTAGAAAAATAATTCCATGTTTGTCAAATAAAATTAATTTGAAATTAGAATTATCAGTCAAAAAAAAAATTTTCATTTGAAATGGCCAGTACGGCAAAACGGCAGTTTCTTAGGTAAATACCTATTATTCTTGTTGATTTTCATCTCAAAGACCAAACCTTTATTTGAACTTCACCTTTACATAATATATTCTACCAACCACCCAAAGAACTTACAAGTATATCCTCCGCCAAACAATAAGCGTGGTGTAAGCAAGCGCCACGATGCTGCACGTGACAGCCACCATGATGCCGGCAGCTGTGCCCACGGGCTCACCCGGCGCCGCCTCGTACCGCTGCTGAGCTGAGTCCTTGCGCACCACGTCGTCGGAAGCTGGTGGAACAGGGGTAAATTAAAAAAAAACATAAGCCAGTACATCTATTCACAAAATATAAACAACTAAACGTAGCTTTTGTGTACCAGTATAGAGATTTTCGAGTTGGTCGTTCTTAGTCATTCATTCTTCTTAGTCTTAGTCAAGCTATCCTAGAAATCAACGTCAAACCGGAACCGGGTGACGCCGGGCCTTGGCACACCGGGTGATACCTATGCCAAGTCGTGATAGCTATCAGACAAATATAAAAAAAAATATTTTGGTCATTTACTTTTCAAATTAGAAGTATCAAAAAATAATTCGGAATACCTGCCACCCTGTGATGATCTTTTCACCTCCTTAGATTACAAATGTTAAACTTTTGTTAGGTAAAGCACCCTTTTGGGCATACGAACCACCGGGATATGTTACCCGGTATTTTTTTTTTGTTTAGCTAACGAATAAAGAAAAAACAAGCATTTTTCTAACTCATTTGCAAAAATAAGGTCGAAAGTCGTAAATCACTGAAAAGTCAGAAAAAGCTTCATAACTTCTAAATTTAAAAAATCGTATTTCACTTATGGGAGTGACTCGGAATGGACCACCGTTTGCTGGGATACCTTGCATTTAGAGTTGAGTTTATAATAAAAATGTCATAAAAATTTCATAAAAACATTTCTGAACATCATGAGGCTGCCTAGTAAGTAGTATAAGCAGGAAATTTTACGGTAGATATTGTAAGGTAGATAAAGGCAAATGCATATTTTAATGTAATTTTTTGGGGAAAAATTAGACAATCGTACCCCAGGATAGATACCCTACGTGAGAATTGAATTATCGAAATAGTTAATAACTACACTGTCACTGTTGTAAACAACAATATGCTTATTACTTGGCTCTTACATGAATATTTACGAGAAATTAAATTTAATTAAACACTATTGTAATTGACAAACAAAGGCAGCTTTTAAATTATCAGAATAAGGAGTTTAAAAAATAGGGGTATTTTAATTTGCAACGTTTTATCTTCCATTTTCCCTTGTATTGTGTTCAGCTTCAGGTCTCAGGCCAGCTACACATGATGGCAAATGATTGCATCGCCCGCGGCGGAATGCTGATAATACCAATTTCACCCACGATGTGAAAGGGGCTTAAATTGTTTACTTTTATGGGTATGTACTCTTTGGCGATAAGTTTATTATACCGTGATTTCCAGTTAAACCACTTAACGAACCAAAATTACAACATTTTTACATGTACTGAGTAGTAAGGCAATGTTCAGCAGTTATAAGTACAAATAAAAATAAACTGATTCCGATGCTCAACCGCCACAAATACTTTTTTAAAGGTTCTTTGTTTCTTTTCTGCTAATCGACCGGGAATCAAGAGTAGCGGTTTAAGTTCTTTCTGGAACACCAGGTATGGTGTTATTTTAACAAATGTTTTTGGCATATGGCACTATAATGGCTGTTGTACTTAGTTTCCAACTTACCTTACTTTCACTACCTCATTCATCATCAATGAAACATAATACGTCATTGCAAATTCTGACAAACCGATGATGAATCACAAAAAAGATAATAAAATAATTATTATGATAGATTTGTCTCTTAGTGCTTAGTGTGTGACTCATACAATCTGCACACTAGGGACTAGGTACCTTTCAATTTATATTGCTTGAGGATATGATTTTAAGAAATAAAAGGTTAAATATAATCAGAGGCAGATGTTTTGCTCAAAAATATTACTCGAAGATTGTGGATTGTGGTAAGCTTTTTATTTTATTATCGATATGCAAGTAGTCTGATTTATTTGAATGGAATACAAGTAACGTGTCCTTAACAATTACATTTCGGTGTTCTTATGACAGGCGGAGATGGATTAAAATAACCAAAATTTTTAAAAACCTGTAAACTTTTACTGACTTAAAACTTATTTCGACGAAATTCGATTACGGATATGTGAACATTTTGCGACTGAAATAAATGAAATCTACACTGTTAACGACCGGCAGCTGTTTTTTTACTTCCCTTTGATGTGCGCAAAATGCTAAAGTTTTGCTAAGCTTGGTTCAAAATATTTCCCGACACCTTGCAGTACTGGGTATGCATGCACTTACTTGTTTTAAGATCTCTATGGAACTTTTAATCCGTAATAAAACATATCAGCCCAAGCTTACCTTGTAAGAACTCAGCCTGTGCGTCTGGTAGAGAAGGAACTTCAAGTTTAGTAGCTTCTGAATCTTCAGGAAAGGTTGGTAGATCTATGTGGTCGTCATTCTCATCCCGCGAATGCAGCATGTCGAATACTTCCGATCTGGAAATATTGCTACTTACGTTTTAGTAGGTACTGAGTCTAAACTAACAGGTGTCAAAAGCACATGCTATACATAAGCTAAAGACTAACATAAGCAGATAAGTACGGACTTGGCGATTTCCACACGAGTCAGGAAGTAGGTAAATCTAACGTCACGCGTGGCTTAATATCATGAATCGAAATAAATACTATGATTCAAATAAGGCGTTCGTCTTTATCTTTGAGGTCTAATCTCTCCTCTCACAGGCTGGAAGAGATTTCTTTTAGAAATAGGCCGCACCTTTGTACATATTTAGTCTTTAAGGTATTTTATATTGTTTTCATATGTGTGTACAAAAACTGTTAAATAAATAGTTATTTTAAATTTTGACCTAGGTTGTGTGAGTACATTCGTCACCGATATTTTCCGCAACTTAACTATACAATACTATCGGTACGTATTCTTGAGATCCTTTCCTTACTGGAAATTTTGCTATTGAATACTATAAAAATATTAAGCTAGATGTATAGTGATACATCTATACTTAGAGAACTAGATGGCCCTGTCACTGTACAAGCCGTAGAGGTAACGGGTAAAAAGACTGAAGTATTCTGATATCACGCCAAATAGCTATGTGATCGTTCATAAGATTCACTTACTTTGGCGCCAGAAATTTGGGGTTTTTCTAGGAATTTAACTATACCTAGTTATGTAAGTAATTGTATAATAGGAGCCTCAGTGGTACAGTCGTTGAGGCGTGCTCTGATTGATCAATAAAGCTGTTGTGATGACGTCATTCTAGCGAAGTTCATAGCCAAGATAAATTATCTAAGTATAATTAGATAAAGTATATATATATTTTTTAAATTACAAAATGGCTTGTCTTACGACGAGTACAAACATGAATTTAAAAGATTATAAAATTTATCGTCATCTATTAATATTGATTTAAAACATAGAATCAACAGTTTTTATAAGTTTCAAAGACTGCTGTCGGATACAAACAACCTTGAATTCTAACTTGCAGAGGTCAAGTACCTATTATTTTCTCAAATGATGACTGGGTGTTCCCGGAATACATCAGCAAGAAGTGGTGCTCATTTTTTGGGTTCCAAGTGGTCCCTAATACCTGTTTTCTGTCATTAGTTTCTGATTGCAGCCGCATTCAAATGATTCATAGTAAGTCACGCTTACAGCACAGAAGTACATACTTGGTACTTAGTACTGCGTAATGACATGACAAAGTGTCCCTAATGTGTGGTAGATAAGATGACCTAACTTTAAACTAATGTGGATATAATGTATTATTATGTCGGTGTTAGTTCTTCCACAAAAATATTCCAAAGGTGTCAAGGTTGAATTTCAGACAATAATTTTTAGTCTTTGTTATTTCCTTTTGAAGCTTCTTATTAATTCTGTGAATATGTAGACTTCTTTCCCAATATCTAGTTTCTTCTTTGGTAAATAAAGAAGCTAATTTCACCTCAACAAAGCCGTAAAACTCAAAGAAATAAAAACAGGCTTAAACAGTACCTGCTGACTCCAGTCTTATCATTGACTAGAAGCTTCAGCAGCGTGGCATTGGCTTCCAAGGTCTTGTATCTGCTGTTGTCTTCTGCTTCCCGGACGAGTCCTGGCGGAGTACTGTCTGGAATCGAACCAGGTTCCGATGAGGTCTGTTCGCCGAGGATTGTTGACAAACCTGTAAGACAAGGTGGAATGAAAGATTGAAGTGAGAATAAATAATGTTTTTCTGTTACAGGAGACTGTTTTTATCTTAGAACGGGTTAAAATAATGTAAAATTAATCTTAAAATAAGTCAAAAATTAAAAGTATATAAGTTGATTTTTTTTCGAATGAATGATGCCTACCTACTTTTAAAGATGTTTCAATGCTCTTAAGTAGATTCTCGTTTAGGTGTAGTTTTTTATTTTTAGCATATTTTTATCTTATAACTTATTATCTAAATTAATACACTTATTTGTACATACTAGAACTTTACATTTCTTTTTAAATTCTCAATAATTCTATGAATTGAAGTTAATATTTTTTGAATAATTAATAAACATAGTAAGTTCTTTTTTAAGATGGAAGATAAAGGCTTATTGCATGCAGCCTGCGAAAAGAGTTCATGCCTTGTTGCGTCCCGTTCCTCATTGTTACTTTCCGTCCATGAAACTTTTATAAAAATTGTTATGAAATGAATGGCCTAGATGGTAGATGGCATAAAAGTTCATCAACATTATAACAAATTGAAAATTGCCTTGGCTAGAGATGTAAATACAAAGCCATCAACATTCTTACGGATTCGCTGGCTTTGCCTTGCTTCTAAATTAGGTCCTGCAATGATTTCAGCCTCATCGATACTTTCCCACTTTAACTTACTTAACTTTCCCTGTTCGTCGAAACTGTTAATTACAAGAATTTCAAACTTCTATCTAGAACGAATTGTTTATCTACCAATCACCTGCGTAAATATTATATTTAAAATCAACCTACATATTTGTTTCAGAATTCTTACTCACGCATTGAGCCTGCAACATATTTATTTTACGAAAGATCAAACAACCGTTATCAGTAACCCACATACAGAAGTATACACATTAAATATGAGGAAGCACCATTCTTGCTACAAATACTTGGGAGAGCAAACCCAGCCTCGTGTACACTTATCAGACTTTAAGTAAACACTTAATCCGCCTGACTGGGTCAGTCAACGAGTTAATGTATGCTTAACGGTGTATGAAGTCCGGTTTTAAGTTAAACTTTACATCTTAGGCTTTTTTTAATGTCTACCAATCTGCAGATATATACTGTATGAAATGAATGATCGTGACTCATAGCAAAAACTGGCCCCAAGGCTATGGATAACCTACAAAACTTTTGACGCAAAATAGGTGATAGGTATCTAATTATTCACAGTGAAAGTTTATAGCTCAATAGAATGCGAGAACAATATTCTGCCGAAGGTCAATTTGGTACAGTGCTAAGTTAAGATGAAAGTAATATAAACTTATTAATTTATTTTCTTGGACAAAACTCGTTTTGCGCGAGCGCATGGGCGGTTGAACCCGGCGCAATATAATGTCGCGATATTGAAGATGCTGATTCAAGAAAATAATGTTGCAGTTGCTTGATCTGCGGTAAAACACGATTTTAAAATGATTTCAAATTTTTTTTCCAAAACAGTTTATCTAAAACACATTTCTGTTTCAAATTTGTGATAACAACTGTTCTAGAAAACCGTTAGTAATTAAGTTCGTGTGCTTGTTATCTAATTAGCCAAGCAATGATTAGACTTCAAAACGGTTACTGGAATGGCTTAAGAAACCGTTGCGACATGCAGGTGTTCAATTTGCCTAGAGAATAGCGATGCAGTAAATATATAAATAATTACATAAGTAGTTGTATATGTGCCCTATCATGAAGTTATTTAAGTACCTACGTTACTTACTATGAAGGCTGCACTTAATGATAGTCCTAATGACTTTATTCTTAAATAGTTTAGCAACTTCTGTTCGGTAAGGAATATGGTGTTAAATTAGGGTGTTACCACACCAATCGATCGTCCGTCGATCGACGTCGACCAGTCGTCCAGTTTGGTAACACCCTTATATAGCCTTTGTTTCATCGTACATTTTAGTTTCAAAATGCGGTGAAAAGAAAGGGTTGTATTGTATCCATCAATAAAATGTTATTATTAATGTTGATACAAAGCCTACTTTGAAATATATAATTAAATTTATTTTTGGCAAGGATGGATAGGATGAACAATAAGGCAACAAAGGATAAGAGTACAAATATTAGGTCTTTACCTATGAAATTGCCGTTTTTCACGAAATAAATGAAGCGTAATTTTTTTATATATTTTTTATTTCTATTAATCAAAATAATCACTCATGCAATCAATGCATCATGGCCAACGCATTGGTAGCTTATTGATGCCTTTCTTGAAGAAATCAGCTGGACGGGAGGCAACAAATTCTTCAAAGGCATTTTGTACTGCCTCTCGGGTATTGAATTTTTTTCCCGCCAAGAAGTTATCCAAATCCTGGAAAAAGTAGAAGTCTGTAGGCGCAAGGTCTGGTGAATACGGCGGATGACGGAGAACTTCCAACCCCAACTCTTGTAGCTTGGAGACCGTCTGCTGTGCAGTATGAGGTCGCGCGTTGTCGTGCAGGAGCAGTGGAGCCGAACGATTGACCAAAGCTGGTTGGAGACGTGCGAGCTTCTCCATCATTGTGTTCAGTTCTTCACAGTACACATCTGCAGTAATGCTTGTCCCGTTTGGCAAGAAGCTGTGATGAATTACACCCGCGTTAGACCACCAAACAGTGACCATCACTTTTCTAGGGGTAAGTTTTCGTTTAGGGCATTGTTTGGGTGCTGAACCAGGGTCCAACCAACTTGCCTAGCTCTTACGATTGTCAAACAGGATCCATTTCTCGTCACAAGTAACAATGCGGTTCAGAATTCCTTCATTTGTATGCCTGCTGAGCAGTGCAAGGCACGTCTCCACGCGTACTTCGTGCTGGCGGTCATTGAGTTCGTGGGGTACCCATTTGTCAAGCTTTTTTAACCTTGCCAATTTAACGCAAATGGACCAATATTGTTTTGATGCTAACGTCGAAAGCTGCTGCTAATTCAGCCGTGGATTGAGTTTCATCAGCTTCCACAATTGCCTTTAATTCGTCATTGTCACCAAAGTTTTCGGACGACCACGGGGTTCATTTTTCAGGCCAAAATTTCCAGAACGGAAGCGGGTAAACCAATAACGGGTGGTGCGTTCGTTTGTAGTGTTCGCTCCGTAAACGTCGTTGATGTTGCGTGCCGCTTGTGCCGCTTTGCTGCCACGACGGTACTCATACTCCATAATTACTCGAATTTTTAACTTATCCATGATGACGAAAAATGTTGAAAACAATGCGTTGAAAACAAAACACTAACTATTAAACAAATGACGATTTTAGAAAAATAATTCCATGTTTGTCAAATAAAATTAATTTGAAATTAGAATTATCAGTCAAAAAAAAATATATATTTTCATTTGAAATGGCCAGTACGGCAAAACGGCAGTTTCATAGGTAAAGACCTATTATGTAGTTTAAAGGTACAGATAGTTAAGTAAGTGAGGGTAATTCTTTGACTCGATATCAGTTTCCTTTCTTAAAACAACAAAACCACTACATACTACTTTTACCAAGTTTTACTTAAAAGGCGTTAAATTGCATTGGCTCCGGAGTGCATCTGCCGGAAGCGCCGCCATATTTAGTTTCCTCGTGCAATCAGACACGCTCTCAACTTGTATGGATGGGAAATATTTTTTTTTGATGAAAAAGATACGTACGTATATGTATTGGTCGAAGCTGTATAGGAATAAAGTCCTACAAGTTCTTTGTAGTTCCAATCGAGTGGATTCGATGATTTTCTTTGTTTTAAATGAACTGACAACGTTGCGGTGTTTTAAAATAAGTATTTTACTTGAGAAAAATATAACATTGTGATGACAAACTATCTGTTAATTTCTAAAAAAACTTAATTATAAGTTTTTTATTATCTGCGAACACGTAGATATATTAATATTCTAAGAAAGAGATATAATGCGGTCTTTAGTAATCAAAGACACTCTTTTATTAACTAAAAAGCATTGACGTAAATCTTCAGACAAACTCTCAACAAGAGAAACCTGATATGAAGAAAGTACACTCGTTAAAGCAGTGAGTGACGCATTCAGAGCACAATTCTCTATCAATATTGCTTTCGCTATACGGCCTAAGTACCTTCCCAAGTCTAGAATAGAGCCCGGTGTCATTAGTCCGGCCCTGTTTGGCCAGTCCTAAGACACCAGTCCTTAGTCACGAATGTCCTGAGATCTCAGAACCGGACCGTGTAACTATGCAATCATTTCTCCATCTTTAGTAGTTACTTAGGGCTGTATATCGTAGGAAAGATTAACGTTTTATGTAGACTGGTTCCACTGAAAAGGTTGTACGGATATTTCTTAGCTTAGCATTTAATTATATCCTTTTTAATATAAAAAAATGCAGGGATTATATATATTTTATCAATGTCGCATCGTATGGTACGTAGTGTCCGGCAAGTAGCGGTTTTAGGAAATGTTGCCCATAAACAAGAATGAGAAATCATTAGAATGTTAGCGTATAAATAATTATTATCTCTTAGTTTGTTCACTGGACTTGATGTTTCTACGAGTTATTTCTATGTTTGGCCTCACCAAGACCAACAACTTACGACAGGAGAATACTAGGTAAGTAAAATGTATATAGATAATACTAAATTTAACAAATTTATTTTTTTGTCGTGTGTCAACGAGTATTGTCCGGAATAGACTGCTTAGAGTGTGATTTTATATATGTGTGAATTTTAATAACATAGTTCTTAAGCTTTATAATATTTACAAGTGGGCCTAATTGCCACAATAAAGAAATGTATTATTAATATTATTATCTATCCATTTCCTTAAGTTATTTATTAATCCTTAAAAGGATAATATCCTTCCTTTTTTTAGTAAAGAATCATCTCTCTTCAATTATGTAATTTTACTGAAATGTAACAGTGTTAGGTCACAAAGTCCGGTAAAATTTAAAAGGCCAACAGGGCTGTAAACAAACAGTCCATTTTGAAAAAAAAATAGAAGTACTTTATTGTAACTTTGACTACATTTCGTAGGTTTTATCTAAAGTTTTCATTGAATTATGAATCACGGAAAATTTCAATATCCGTGTGGGTAGCTCCATTCAAAAATAATAGGAAATGAGTCATACATGCTAATACAACCTTACGTAAATAAGTTACGGTTACTACGTATACGACAGACAGAACATGTCCTTGACTGTAAATATGGATATCACTACTGCTACGTATACTATTCTGTAATATACTGCGTTTGGTTGGATAAGTAAATGGGTTAGGGACATACGTCAGGGATAAACGTTAAGCAATTTACTTTGAATTCAAACCGAGAGGGCATAAAAGCCGACAACAAAAAATCTACTCAAAAATCACGTATATAGAGGACTTTTCTCAAAGGTTTTGCCTTAAGAAAAGAGCTCTCTAACAGTTGATTTTTTATTATCTATAAAAAAACTTAATTGTGTAAATTATATTTAAAGTTTTGTGCTTATTTACCTATCTTGCTATATACATAAGCAAATAAGTCGCCAATGCCATTAAAGAATATTGGCAAATCCTTATTTGAGTAAACAGTGAGCGTTTAGAAAAGTAACTAGAACTTTTGTTTATTCTTTTGTTTTATGTGAATTTCCGTAATATTAGCTTCATGTGTAGAAGTCTCCAAAAAAATAGTTTATTTATAAAGCTTGATTTGACTTGATCAGTTTGTATTAGCTCCTGTCATTTTTTACTACGATACATAGGATTGATTGTGACTTGGTTTTGTTCTGACGATTTGCGATTCTTTTAGTTATTTTATATAACGTGACTTTATAAGCCTTTGTTCCTAAGGATTCCGATAGATTGCGCTTACGACGACTTATTGCTGTGATTTTTGGACAAGTTGATTAAGTTAAACATATTGATGAACATTTACATGTCATTATTATCATGGTCGGTTGGTGATAATAGTAATTACCTATGTAAATGTAGGTAATTTGAAATCCTAACCTCAAAATTAGTACTTAATGAAAATGCAATTATTATTGTTCCTAGACATACTCCATAATATATGTATATATTTTTTAAATGGATCCGGATTTCATGTCCTATAGTTTTAGATATTTTTGACTTCTAAACGCGCCACTTTAACTCCAACTAAAACCATGTATGGCGATCTGCCAATATCCTTTGTGCAAATGTGTCCAAAAGCAACTATTTATATGATCGCATAATGGTGTCCCTTACAGTAATCACATTAGAGCTTCGAGGTCGCAGTAAGGAAAGGGGATCCCTGCCCCAAAACGCTCAACACAAACAATAATAGTGTCAGTTTAACATGAAATCATGAAATTTAACAATAAAATATTACTCTTCAAGAATTACCTTAAATGAATCCGCTGTACTCACTGAAATTATAAGGACAAAGATATAGTCCATTAATAAAAAACAATCATAAAGAACAACCACAAAATTATTGTAATTACTTGTGTTGACTTCAGACTATAAATTTTTAGGTAAATTGTTAGGTACTTGAAATGGTACTGTCCGCAAATGCGTATAAAAAAATAGTTCTTAAACAACAGTGAGCTTGAAAACGCGGTCACTATACCCAAATATCAGTATAAAATAAAAATAAGATAACAGTGATTATTTTTTTATTTATATACTTAGATTGAAATTACTATATCTAATAGATCTAATAAAAAAACATTTTACCGAATTATGAGTAATAATATTAAATGTGCATTAGAATACTTCTGAAACGTTTGTTTAGGTACGCTCTGGATGTAATGTGTCTGATAGATGCGTTTGTTCTGACGCTGCTGTGACGCATATTTAGTTCATCTTTAATTAACTATAACAGGAAGATGAAGACCTAAAAGAAATTACGCGGATGAAGTGAATGAAGCAGTAAACGACCTCGAGTCGTATGCATAAGAATGATCATAAATCCACAGACTAGAGCAGAACTCTTAAATTAAGAAGAAGCTTAGTAGTCAGGCCACTTATAAACGATTATAAAAGCCGGGTGAGTAATATCGTGCTTATTGCAAGGCGAGTAGATGGCCAGCTGTAGGTGGCAATATTCGGATTAAATATATTAGGGTGTTACCACACAATCAATCGACGATCAATCGATTGGTGTGGTAACATCCTTACATCTTCAGCCAGACACAAACTCCAATAGTATGATTCTAAAGTAAGTTGCTATAGTAATTTAAAAACATACATAAATACTGAAAATAATCTTTTTCATCACACAATTGAATTCTCTATCCCTAAGAGAATTCTAACCCCTGAAGTAAAAAGCGGCCACTGGTCACGACGCCGTCAAATTATCACCAACAATGGTTGTAACGGCCTAAGGATATATCTACCATCTAAATATAAATACTTTATAATTGGAAACTTTACTAGGTGGGTAATACTCACACATAATTAATATTAAAATGTAGCATAAATACTGTTGATGTCCCATTGTAGATTTCTGTAACAAAATAAATATTTATGTATTTTTTACTTGAAAGAAAGAATATAGTTATACCTACCTATCTAGGGGTAACGAATACGTATCCACCGAGTGGGTTTAACAAAAAAATATAAAATGGTAAAATTTTAATAAATATTTAAAATAACGTATAAGTCTATCACTTTTTAATTTATAACTTTCGTACTATAAGATCTGTAGTCAGTAACGAAGATTAGATAAGTACCTACCGACATATTAACAAGTACGTTCTTAGCTTATATCTTCCTGAAATAACCAGATAGGCGAGAATCGGTCCCGCGTTGTGCGGTCTTTTGTAGACGCTCCGCATAGGTACTATTGGTTGACAATAAACAGGGGGATTCAAATGCGAATCTGAGCCTGCACCAATTTACCCAACTGTATACACGCTATTTTAGCAAATTATGCAAGGGTGGATGTTTTAAAATGAACAATATCAGTGCAAAAATTATTATAACATAATACACCTGAGTCATGTTGGTTTTCTTACTAATAAATTAAACTTATAAATTATAGAACAAACATTATTTTTTTCAGTAACACTTATAAGTACCTTTTGTTACCAAGTCCGGCAGCAAATTCCAATCTTACACAAATTTCGCGACAGGAACCAGTTTCTGGATGGAATTCTAAAAAAAAATCAGCATCCAGATTCATACTTTAAATAAAACACTTTTTACCGGATATTATCGCGTATATTTTAGTTAATTTTAAAATTATTTCGACGTTTCGGCATCTTTGCAGTTGCCGTGGTCTACGATAGACCACGGCAACTGCAAAGATGCCGAAACGTCGAAATAATTTTAAAATTAACTAAAATATACGCGATAATATCCGGTAAAAAGTGTTTTATTTAATTTATCAGCATCCAGTCTTTCAATACACTGCACTCAGACAAAAAACAGCGACACGAACGCGCACGAGTTTACTTTGTAAAGAGAACACTGTGACGACACATGCGCACGAGTTTACCACTAGCTAAGCTTGGACAGACTGACTGAAGACCGGACCGGCGCCGCCGCCGCTCTGCCAGTGCCGCGCAGTTCGCGGGAAACGCTGATCAGTGCAGTTTCTTGTTTTCCCGTGCTTGGAAACAAGAATGTCTTAATGATGTCATCAACTTAATACTAATTAAGCTCTCTTGTCTGTGAAGCTTTTTGTACAATGTAGGTAGGTTGTAGGTAAGCGCTGTATTTTTATTCGAGCCTGAAATTCTGTAATTAATTACTGATTTAGCATAAATATTAACCATATAAGTCTGTTGGGTTGTGATGAGAGGATCCGAGTATTTTTAACTTTAGGTACTTTTTAACTTTCTAACACAAATACCTAATGAAACTGTAAGGAATATTTATCAAAGCATTTTTTCCATGAAAGATTATCCTCATTTATGGAATTGTTAATATTTTGAAAAATATTGTGTGCAGGTTAATTTTACTGCGATTACATAGTAGATTGTATCACAAAGGAGCAAAATGATATTTTTAAGGCGAGGATGCTATTTTGAATCACGAACCCAGTGAAGGATTCGAAGTATTCCGCGCGAGGAAAACATTATTTTGCGATCGAGTGATACTTTATATCACCCTCTCCGAGAAAATAAGTAAGTGCAACTTATGAATAAGAATAGTATATTTATTTATTTACATACAATTAGGAACAACAACTAAGACATAACATAGAAATAATTAAGTATAGGCTAATGTTTATGTTTAAACAATTGCGGAAATCTTGACAAATAAATAAAAAAACTAAAAAAGATTTCGACTTTTTTGCATTTTTCGAAAGAATCAAAATGGTCATAATATAGTTTCATATATTGTTCACGGGATTTTGTAGGTAAAACACTTCGTTACATATAAGCGCCCGATACTACGTTCTCTGAAGTTAATATACAGGGTTACTGGTTATTTGTGGCGGATATTAGAAGGGGGTGTAGAAGAGGTAAATTCCAGTCATTTCACTATATAATGTATAGTCCAAAAGTGAATCGTTTCCAAGATATTTCAAATCTTGTTTTTTTTTATCATAAGGATCATCTTAAAAAAACAATTAAAATTTTTTTTATCTGTTTGAAACAATTTTTATTAGTTACGCAATAAAAACATTCCTATAAATAGATAATATCAATAAGGTCGACATTATTAACATAAACTTAGGCACTGTGCTCGAAAACATTTGAAAATTCACATTTTATTCTAAGTAATTTACACAAAAGAGTGATTTTAAAACAAAAACTCACATATAAAATTTTCGTGCAGATTATTATAAAAACATCTGTGTTTTACTAGCTTTCGAAAGAGGTATTACAATCCCAAATCGGCAAAATAATTACAAAAATAATTGCCAATTAGCGCAGGCGCAGGTATAGGCTTGAACAAAGAGTACCGTTACTAGGCAAATAACTCGGCATTGTTTCTCACCCCGCGCCCATGTGTGTAGTCCGCTCTTGGGATTTATTGCGTTCGGATGTGTTCACTTGCTCTTATTTCGGTTTTTTTCTTACGACTTGGCTTGTTAATGGACTTTGGTGTATGATTACTCTTATGATGACCCGGCTTTAAAACTGTGTTCTGTGCAGTGCTTCGCGTGTTATTTCTAGTTATGACAGAAATACAGAGGAGACATTCGTTAACAAACCAAGAGTACGCTGATGTTGTTTATTATTATGGGGATGCCAGAAGGAGTGCCGATGAGGCCTGTCGTTAGTATATGGAAAACTTCCCAAATCGTTGAATTCCCGACGCCCTTGTGTTTAGTCGTACATTTCGTCGGATCCGTTAGCGTGGCTCCTTCCAAAGGATTATTACCACAGTCACAGCTGCTAGTACCCACATACATATTAGGTCTTTACCTATGAAATTGCCGTTTGTCACGAAATAAATGAAGCGTAATTTTTTTATATATTTTTTATTTCTATTAATCAAAATAATCACCCATGCAATCAATGCATCTTTGCCAACGCATTGGTAGCTTATTGATGCCTTTCTTGAAGAAATCAGCTGGACGGGAGGCAACAAATTCTTCAAAGGCATTTTGTACTGCCTCTCGGGTATTGAATTTTTTTCCCGCCAAGAAGTTATCCAAATTCTGGAAGAAGTAGAAGTCTGTAGGCGCAAGGTCTGGTGAGTACGGCGGATGACGGAGAACTTCCAACCCCAACCATTGTAGCTTGGAGACTGTCTGCTGTGCAGTATGAGGTCGCGCGTTGTCGTGCAGGAGCAGTGGAGCCGAACGATTGACCAAAGCTGGTTGGAGACGTGCGAGCTTCTCCATCATTGTGTTCAGTTCTTCACAGTACACATCTGCAGTAATGCTTGTCCCGTTTGGCAAGAAGCTGTGATGAATTACACCCGCGTTAGACCACCAAACAGTGACCATCCCTTTTCTAGGGGTAAGTTTTCGTTTAGGGCATTGTTTGGGTGCTGAACCAGGGTCCAACCAACTTGCTGAGCGCTTACGATTGTCAAACAGGATCCATTTCTCGTCACAATAACAATGCGGTTCAGAATTCCTTCATTTGTATGCCTGCTGAGCAGTGCAAGGCACGTCTCCACGCGTACTTCGCGCTGGCGGTCATTGAGTTCGTGGGGTACCCATTTGTCAAACTTTTTTACCTTGCCAATTTGACGCAAATGGACCAATATTGTTTTGATGCTAACGTCGAAAGCTGGTGCTAATTCAGCCGTGGATTGAGTTTCATCAGCTTCCACAATTGCCTTTAATTCGTCATTGTCGACCAAAGTTTTCGGACGACCACGGGGTTCATTTTTCAGGTCAAAATTTCCAGAACGGAAGTGGGTAAACCAATAACGGGTGGTGCGTTCGTTTGTAGTGTTCGCTCCGTAAACGTCGTTGATGTTGCGTGCCGCTTGTGCCGCTTTGCTGCCACGATGGTACTCATACTCCATAATTACTCGAATTTTTAACTTATCCATGATGACGAAAAATGTTCGAATGCGTTGAAAACAAAACACTGACTATTAAATAAATGACGATTTTATAAAAAGAATTCCATGTTTGTCAAATAAAATTAATTTGAAATTAGAATTATCAGTCAAAAAAAAAATATTTTCATTTGAAATGGCCAGTACGGCAAAACGGCAGTTTCATAGGTAAACACCTATTATTATAAAATGTTTCTTTTTATAATGCACATGACGACCAAGAAATCCTAGATCATTCAACTATTTCATTCAACATTTTCATACACAACAACTATTTCACTATTGGAAGTTCACTATTGTTATTTCACTATATCCAGCAGGAGCGCCAAAAGCTGCATTTCATCCCGGTATACCGCGGAGTTACGCGCAAGCTTTTTAGGTGAAGATTTGTTATTAGAAAATTGATATTTATACATATAGCTATTTAGTGATAATTAAATCTCTAAATCTTCCTAAATAAATAAATAAAAGTAAAAAATAAATGAAACTGCGTCGACTTTTGGTAAAACTTATTTATGTAAAATTGTAAAGTTATCCACTATTTTGTTACTTTTGGTATTCGAATCGTCTATCGTTGGGTGACATGTCTTTCACTGCCCTCTAATATGGTCGAGGAGTGCGATGGCTAGTTGTCGCCTTATGCTTGTGCGCAGATGCCGTCTAGCACTATGTATAGTTTTGGGGATGGAGTCTTGCCGAGCTAACAGATAAAGATAATAATAATTTTGTAAAGGCACGGCAATTTCCTTCTTATTGTGATGTCTAAGGCTTCTAAGACGGGTTAACGGTGACGGGTGAAAATGGATTATTTTAATGCTCCTTTTTTTTTCAAAATGGACAGGTTATTTATGGCCCTATTAGCTCTTTAAATTTCACCGGACTTTGTGGCCTTGCGCTGAGGGCGCTTAGACGGAACTTAAACTACTCCTACATACGATACGCCTAAGGGCACTTTAGAGGGCACGGACCTGGGCTTAGGACGTCGTTTATTGAAACTAACACTGGTTCGGAAGGGTCATCTACTGCCAAAGAACCAGCAAGAAACTCATTAGGAATGCATACGCTGCGTTAGCCTGGCCCACTGGTGGGTTAGGCGATTTGAATGCCGTGTTGCCCTATTTCTAACTGGAACGCCGGCGTTCCTTGTTGTAATATCGTCGTTGGGTTCAGTTAAGACGTTACGCGGACGCCTGTAACGAACCGGCGCGTCTGGGTTGGCTGTGTAGTCAGCTGACAATAAGTCCAGTGGGTTTGGATGCTGGGGAGCTTTGTCGAAGTAGCGTCTAGACACCAACTTCATCAACGTGGCAATAATGGGCAGCTCGAGATCTTTATGCAGATCTAAATTGCGGACATAGGGCGGGGCCCCGACGCATTTGCGTAAGAACCTATTTTGAATAACCTGCAAGTGATTGATATTCGACTTGCTGGCGTGAGCGAAAACCACACTGGCATATGTCATGATGGGGCGGATGCAAGTTTTGTAAAGTGTAAGCTTATTTCTAAGCGACATATTACTCTTCTTACAAATTAGGGGGTGCAGCCTACCCATGACGAAGGTGGCTCGGTCCCGGACTCGTTTTATGTGATCCGTGAATGTAAGTCCACTATCTAAAGTGACTCCTAAAAATTTGACTTTTTTAACCCAGGGGATCGGAGTACCAAACAGAGAGATCTGACCTAATCTTTTGGAGGGTTTCCTAGAGGTTGTCCTAGAGCAGGTTGAAAGAGAGAAGTACACTTCTGCACTTTTTTCTGGGTTGACTTCTATTCTCCATTACCTAAACCAAGCGCCTAAAGCGTTGGCTGCGGATTGGAGTATTCTAGTTAACCTACGTAGATTTCTATCAGATGTGTATAGCGCGGTGACGTCAGCGAAGAGCGCGAGTTCTATTTTCTCCGTCCTTGGCATGTCACTAGTGTAAAGTGAAAACAAAGTCGGAGAAAGCACCGAGCCTTGAGGGACACCGGCTAATACAGGGCGGGGATTAGAGAGTGCACCATCCAATCTGTAATGAAAGGTTCGACACTGTAAAAAGTCTCGTATGATGTGCACGAGGCTGTCTGGCACGTCTAGTTCGAAGAGCTTGAATAACAAGCCGTTGTGCCAGACCATGTCGAAGGCTTTCGCCACGTCAAAGAAATGCGCACTCGTGCCTATCGGTTTTCGACCTTTGCTCCAAGATGTGCTCCGTGATGCGGTGCACTTGTTGGACGCAGGAGTGATGGGACCTAAAGCCGAACTGTTCATTCAGTAACAGGTGCTTGTAGTGGATGACCTCTCGGAGCCTGTTCAAAATGATCCTTTCGTATAATTTGCCTACCGCACTAAGCAGACTAGCAGCTTGTAGGTAAATTAGCCGGTTTTCTGGGTTTCCTAATACCTATGACAATCGCTTCCTTCCACTTTTGCGGAAAGGAGCAGTTTGTTAGTGAGTTATTGAATATAACTACCAAAAGTTGTATGAGTGCGAGTGGGAGAGCTTTCAGAACCCTGTTTGGTATTTCGTCTGGACCTGGGGCTTTCCGCGGTTTTAGGTTTGTAATTATTGTCTGTACCTCTTCCACCGTTACCGGTTGGAGGGTGTCAGTCGGTAGGTTGCCGTATTTAGTTTCGGCTGTGCTATTCACAGTTTCTATGTGGAGGGAGTTAGTGCTTTCTGTACTCGGTGTACATCGTTGGGGTAAGCTATCGGCTAGGGTTTCAGCTTTTTCGGAGTCATCGAAGGCGAGAGTCATGGGTGGTGGCCTAAGAAGTGGAGGCTTCGATGACGCGGTAGAGTCCATCTTGAGAGACTTAGCCAAGCTCCAGTAAGCCAGATGCTTAGGGCGAAATCTCTTCAAGAAGCGCGTCCCAGTTGTTAGACCGCAATTCACGTATGCGAGATTTGACATCTCGCTGTAGGGCCCTCATACGGATGCGGTTTGCCTCGGTTGGAGCGTAATCGTACGCCCGGATAGCTGCGTTCTTTGCTCTCAACAACTCCCTCACATCCTCAGGCAGGACCCAGCGTCGATCATTCGCCGCCGGAACGTGCCTGGAGGACGCACTGATAGCAGTTCGAAGGTGGTTGGTGAAAGCACCGATCGCAGCATTGGTCTCCTCGATAGATGACAACGAATCGGGAACGGTGTTTAGGTCGGGGCTGTCAATTGCCTTAAGGGCTTCTGTTAGTTTGACCCAATCGATGTGTGACCTCGTTTGAGGAACAGGGTCAGTTGGGATACCTAGCTGCATGACTACCGATCGGTGATCTGAAGTAAGCTGGTGGATGACTTCTGCTGAGTGTACCGTTAAGTTAACACTTTGGAGGATTGCTATATCGAGAATATCAGGGCGATGATTTGTGTTATAGGGATAGTGTGTCGGTTCCCGAGGACCCACTGCATCACAGTTTAGTGCCTCAAACATGTGATGAAGGCAACGACCGTTTGGGTTGGTAACTACGGAATACCAACATGAATATGTTTCTTGCCGTATGACCATATATTTGGCATCTATGACATTGGCTCGGAATGCCGAACTTGAAGGGGACCTCCACTGTGATCCCTGACAGATTGGCAATGGTTTTTAAATGAAAAATCTTCTTGCCTTCTAATGAGTGGTCTAGTGTTACTAACACTAGATTGTACGGCAACCTATCTTTGCCATACTGCGGTGGACAGACTGCACAGGGACTGGGTTTTAAGGTCCTGTAATAACAGCTCAGTGTCGAGCTCTTTTGGTACGCTTCTAAGGACGACGCGTTAAACGCGCTCTTCTTCGAGCGCGTACGTATGGTAAAATGAAATGAAATGAAATATTTATTTCTCAACATTGACAATTACTTGTTCTTGTTGACGTCAAATAAAACTTGACTCTACCACCAGTTTGAAAAAACCTTCGTGAAGAAGAACTGGCAAGAAACTTCACTGGTATATTTTTTTCAAAATAAATTTACAGAGTCTCTTTATGTCTATACAAAATTATTTTTATCTGCATCTGTTAGCTAGGCAAGTCTCCCACCCCCAAGTATCCAAACGATGAACCCGTTCACGAGTTAACGCGGGATCCAGCCATCGCACTCCTCAACCATATGAGGGGGAACTGAGCGACCCGTCACCCGACGCTACTCGATGGATTTCTCCATTTTGATTGAGACCGCGCCCTCACAAGGTAGGTACTTGTTCCTTGTGAGAGCGTGTTGATCGGCGGGCGAGACGGTCGCCACGCGAATACCGATCGCAGTATTTTTCGCGTGTGTATACGCGATTTTGAAATTGGACATGTGTGTGAATAGGTAGTAATTGGGGCTTCTGGATCACAAGAGCTCCAGACGCCCCAATTTCAACCTTTCATCTATTCAAGCTTTCAACTAAGTATTCAATTATTCATTAATTCAAATTTATTATTCATGCCTTCACGTGTTTTCAACCATTCACTTCATACTTTCAACGTATAATGGAACTAAGCAAATATGAATATATTTAATCTATTCACTCAACTTACTTCATGTAGGCAGGTTATTTTTATGTAAACACCATATAATCGTAGGTTATCAAATCATAGTGCTTGATAGGTAGCGTCGATCTGATCTCACTGTAAGTATGTCCAGACGCCCCAATTTCAACCTTTCATCTATTCAAGCTTTAAACTAAGTATTCAATTATTCATTAATTCAAATTTATTATTCATTCCTTCACGTGTTTTCAACCATCACTTCATACTTTCAACGTATAATGGAACTAAGCAAATATAAATATATTTAATCTATTCACTCAACTTACTTCATGTAGGCAGGTTATTTTTATGTAAACACCATATAATCGTAGGTTATCAAATCATAGTGCTTGATAGGTAGCATCGATCTGATCTCACTATAAGTATGTGCAAGCGTGGCATTTTGAAGCGTTAAGTTGCTATAGGTACTCGTATTCAACATAATAACAAAGTATAGAAATAAATAACTGAGATCACGTTTACGGTTGTCGACCACTTCAAGCGTTGCTATGCTTTACAACAGGTGCAAATAAAACTTATTCCAATGTTGCTACCTATTTTGATAAGTAGCTTAATTTCATTAAAATGATTCAAACAGCGCTATTCAAATCAATGATCACCATTAAATTTTAAATAAAAATATTGAAAACATGATAGGTGAATAACATACGTATGTAACATCTTACAAGTTATTTTATAGAAGTAAGGCGATATCATTTTGTACGTGACATGCTTTACAGACTTTATTAATCGATTGACTTATCCTAGAGATAAGGTATATTTTTCATTGCACATTTTGGAATCCAGTAGGTAATGAAATAAAAAAACTTAAATGTAGGGATTTTCAACACTCCTTTATTCACGTAACTAGATATAAAACAGTTTTGAGACAACTAGTTGTTTACTCACATATTAAAGGTTGTAAAAATTATTATATTATTTATTATATAGATATCTAAACAAATGACTTTGAAATCACAAAATTAAATGCAATATGTAATATAATTTAAGATGAATTACGGTTTTAAATTAAAATTAACTAGTAACTAACTCGTCTTGTATTTTATTAATCGTATCTTTGATGCTGCTGTATACGTCATCAAACATCGAAAATTTTACAACATGCTGAACGCATACCTCAGCCTCGCAGCTGCACATTGAATCCCCAAGTTTTGCAAAGTTCTCGGAATCATAAATTTCGATCTTGATGATTTTGATTCCATTTCTCACTGGTTTTTTTATGTATGAATTTATTGGTTGCCCGTTCTTTGCCCTTTTGCGTGTTGTTTCAAGACCAAGGGTTCTTGGAGTAGTAGTTTTCGGCTCCATGGGTATAAAGTTAAATAGTTCCTCTGAGTCCTGAAAACAAAATAAGTTGTTTAAAAGAACGGACTTAAGCTATTATGTTCCGACGAAAAGATTTTAGTTTCTACCAAGAACGAATCATGAATTTTATATTTTTAGATTTATTTTTGCAATTAAAATACTTAATATTTCTTTATACAAATTAGAAATCAGAAAAAACAGTAAGTGTAAAAATTCGCGGTCGAGAGGTTGCGGGTTCGAGTCCCACTCTGAAAGCTGAGTTACGAATTTTTTTCTGATATCTTATTTGTAGAATCATAAATTAACCTACCCACTCTGAAATAATATACGGTAAGTAGATTAAACAGTAATACTTAATATTTTAAAATAAATTACAATCACTTACCGACATTATTGAAACAGGATGCTTCTTGTAAGCGCCACCAAAATCACTGATTATTATTCTTATTTTACCTTTTTATATAGAATTTTCAATGATTTAATAAAGTTCAAAATGCAAGTAAAAAATAATGTCATTGTATGTTTACATTTTCCCTAATAAGTAGCGACGTCGAAAGTTATACGATCCGTCTATGTTTTGCTGCTATATGAATACATACATGGGACGTGGAGGTGTCGATTTGTATGTTGATAATTATACTACGCGCGACTTGTCCTAATGAATAGATACAAACGTTTATATGTATAAAAAAAAATACAACGCGTGAAGTCAGGCGATATAATTTTATCTTATTGCTCTGGTAGTATCTATTATATTTACAATGATTAATTTCGAACCTTAAATCACATTGTAATAGAACATATAATTAATCCTAAGGGCGTTTTATTCTCATAGTACGATCTCTGTTACCGTTTAATTTCAATACCTTAATTATTGACCTAATGTACATTTCAATAAGGTTGTAGTAAAAAAGTTCATAGTGATGCAACTGATCTAATATATTTGTCTGGACTTAGCTGACGATGCGTTTTAGCCAGGTATTACAAATACGGAAAATGGTCAACGTGAGACTGGGTGTATTTAAGCCGGGATGAGGCTGAGAATTTTACATTCAAGTTCAGGAAAGTATAAAGTGCTAGTTGGTGTGCCAGAAACATTTAAGTTTATACTAATACCGTGTAAAAATGTAAGTATCGAGTGAAAACTCAATATATTCAATTGATTCCTCTTTTCTTATTACTTATTTATTGTCTAATACAGTATTCATTGTTCACTATATACTGTGCACCTTATTAAGTATTCATAGTTCACAAATAATATTTATAGCTCTCTAGTAAACTATAAACAGTATTCAGAGTTCGTCAGCCTTATTTTTATTATAGCATATTTATTTTAATGTATGTGTATTCTTTATTTTCAGGTCAGCAACACACCACACCTTGGATTATTCTGAAGATGAGGTTCAAGCTTCAACTTCGCATGACGCCGCCGCCGGCGAGAAGATATCTAAAAAGACGCGGCCATCTCCTACCATAGCAGCGAGAAAACGCAAGCATACGACTATCGCCCCAGCTACCACACACAAAATTTCAAGTTATGAACTTTTTGGCACGGATAGCGAAGATGACAGTTTCGAAAATATATCGAGTCAACAAGGTAGCAATTTTGAATATAATAATAGTAATATGCATTCATATTTTACAAAGAAATATAAAAAAGCATATAGCCGACAGATACATAACACAAAGGTCGGAAAATATTATATCAGCCTTCAGATATATAACATAGATAGAAAAGAAATAAATGATAAAAAAAATAAGCGACAAGCAGATTTGAACATCAAAAATGTGACTAACTCTGATACAGAAGCATGGCTGCATCTCATAAAGTTTATTAAAGCATCACAGCGACAAATACAACGATGTGCTATGTTTAATAAGTGTCATGAAATCAATCCATTGATATGATTTATTTATTTTTTTTAAGATCCTGAACCAGTTCTGAAGAAAACGCAACCACGTCATAGCAACATCGAACTTGGGGTGAAGAAATCCAAAAACACAGCCAAGAACAGCAACTCTCACCATGCTGAAGTCGTTGTCAACTCAGCACGAGAGCCCAACACTAAGGCTTCTGCAAGAGATGTTTTTGGCAGTGAAAGTGACGATGAGCACTTCGAGCAACTGAAACCGGGTAAAAAACCTCCAAAGATTTGCTCTTATTTCACAAAAAAAGTATCTCAAGGCGTTTCGCGACAAAGTAATCTGGGAAAGGATGGTTCGCATTACATCGAATTAAAAGTATATCGATGCGATGAAATAAGAAATATCCAGCCAATGAATAGATGGCGTCATGCCATTATAACAATAAAAAATCAGTTTGACGCTGATACTGAGGCATGGGCGCACCTCACACAGTTCATAAAAGCCACACGACAAGAATTCAAAAATTGTCGACCTGAAATAATTGGTTCTTCAACAATATAAGTCCTTATGATTATGCTAAGTCTACACTGTACTTATTTATCATGAATTGAATATGTTTAGTATCATAATATTATTAAAGCCTCCTTAAATAACCTTTTGTAAAATGTAACCTCTAAATATAATTAAATAAATATAAGTTTTTTTATTTCTTTCTCAGTGTTGTTGCAACCGGCTCCGCTTCCCCCGCCTACTACTCAAGTAACTGAGACAATTAATTGCGAAAAATGTAGATTAGAAATGCCACGAAATGAATACAGATATCATTTGAAAACAAATTTACATAAATCGAATAGTTTGATAAAGACTGAATTTGATAATATTGATGTAATTGCCACTGCATTTAAAAATCGATTAGTAACATATCGATTAAATCCTTGTCAGAAAGTCGAGTACCTCACACCAGAGGCGTTTCTGACTGACAATCAAAATGATCTAATTAAATTATTGAATATATCGCTGATGAAACACAGCTGTATAAAAGTTAACTTTGAATTATTTGCATTCTTTGCTTTACCAATATCAAGTGAACAGCAGCTGAAGTCTTTTAATACTAAATATGAAGTCGTTTATCAGTCCTCGGAATTAAATGAAATATTTTCGAATTTAGCAGAAGTGTTTAGTACAAAACTAGCTGAATTCGAACATTGTCAATCTGGTTGGACATTTGTGCGTATGAGTCATATAGAAATAAATGTAAATAAATATAGTCCTATGAGAGGTGGTACGTACATAGATCTACCGCATTCTATAAAAAAAACAAAAAGCTGTATTAATGTACAGAACAGTGACAATCATTGTTTTCTTTGGAGTGTAGTTGCCGGACTTTTTCCTGCAAAGAATAATGTGTGCAGAGTGAACTCATATCCGCATTATTCTTCGGTACTTAATGTAAAGGGAATGTCGTTTCCACCTTCCTTTAAAGATATTAGATTATTTGAAAGTAATAACCCAGACATAAGTATTAATGTATATGGTCTAAACAACAAATGTTGTGTGACTGGTCCTCTTTATTTAACAAAGAACAGAAAGCTTGACCACTTTAATTTATTGTATTTTGAGAGTGATAATAAAGAACATTATTGTTTAATTAAAGATCTAGTTCGATTAGTGAAACGTCAAATAACTTTAAGTAAAGGAAAGGTATTTATATGTGAATCTTGTTTACAGTTTTATACAACTGAAGCTAAGTTTCAGTCACATAATTGTAATCAAATTTTAAGTATTTTACCTGAAAAGGGTTCTATTTTAAAATTCAGGCATTATGATAGACAGCAAAAAATAAACTTTGTGATTTATGCTGATTTTGAATGTCTGTTAGTCAATTTTAAAGAACAGAAATCTGAAAACATCGATACATTAAAGATGCACCAACCCTCTAGTTTTGGTTACTATATTTGTTGCTCACATGATCGAAACTTAAACAAATATGTTGCATACAGAGGTGTTGACTGTGTTCGAGTGTTCGTTAAATCATTAATTGAAGATGCTAAATTAATTAATGAAATACTATCTGATCGTACACAGATGTTACCTTTAACACCTGACCAAGAAACGCAATATAAAAATGCTGTTGTATGTCATATATGTAATGAAGTATTATTCGATGACAAAGTATTAGATCACGATCATGTAACTGGAGAATTTAGAGGAGCAGCTCACTCTCACTGCAATTTGATGCATAGAGTGTGTCCTTTCATTCCAGTAGTGTTTCATAACCTGGCTGGTTACGACTCACATTTGTTTATTGAAGAGCTAATGAAATATAGAGGAGACGTCAAAATTATTCCTAAATCCAAAGAAAAGTATATTTGTATTACAAAAGTTATTGAATCAAGAAAGAGTCAACGACCTGTTGTTCTTCAGTTCATAGATTCTTATCAATTTTTAAGTTCCAGTCTAGAAAAGTTAAGTGAAAGTCTATCTGAAAGTGACTTTGATCATTTGTCAAATGAGTTTAAGGATAAAGAACGTTTAAGTTTACTTAAAAAGAAAGGTATTTATCCTTATGATTATATGAATAGTTGGTCGAAATTTGAAGAAACGCAGCTTCCTTCGAAGTTAAATTTTTTTAATACTTTGAATGAATCAAATATTTCTGATTCTGATTATGAACATGCTCTTTTAGTATGGAATTGCTTTAAAATCAGAAATCTGGGTGAATATAATGATTTATACCTGAAATCAGATGTTTTACTACTTTGTGATGTCTTTGAGAAATTTAGAAGAGTCAGTCTTTTTTATTACAAACTTGATCCCGCATATTACACTACTTCACCGAGTTTGAGTTGGGATGCGATGCTTTTTTATACTCACGTACAATTAGAACTTATTCATGAAATTGAAATGTATCAAATGCTTGAAAAGGGTATACGTGGAGGCCTAGCACAGTGTTCTCTTCGACACGCCGTAGCGTGTAATAAATACTTACCAAACTATGATGACTCCCAAGAATCTTCCTACCTGGTGTATTTAGATTGCAATAATTTGTATGGCTTTGCGATGACAAAAAAATATCCTTTATCGGAATTTAAATTCTTAACGTCAAAAGAAATAGATAATTTTGATGTGATGAAAATTTGTGATAACAGCGATTATGGTTACATTTTAGAAGTTGATTTATTATATCCCGATCATTTGCATAAAGCTCACCAAGATTTACCTTTTGCAATGGACAAAATGACACCTCTAGGAGGTAAAAGTAAGAAGTTAATTGCAAATCTTTATGACAAATTCAATTATGTCATTCACTATATATATCTGAAACAATGTTTAATGCATGGGCTTATATTGATGAAAATACATCGCATTCTTGGCTTTAGACAAAAAAATTTCTTGAAACCATACATTGATCTGAAGACTTCTCTCAGACAATCATCAAAAACAAAGTTTGAAAAAGATTTTTAGATGGGTGGATAATCACAATTTAACAAATAAACATCTTACTGCCGAAAAGTTGGTTGCAAAACCGAACCTAAACAGTATAAGTATTTTTTCAGAGAATTTTGTGGCTATTCAACTAAACCGTGAGAAATGTGTAATGGATAGACCAATTTACATTGGGTTTTCAGTTTTAGAATATGCAAAGCACCATATGTACCAATTCCATTACGATTTTGTCAAAGAGAAATATAAAGATCGAGCACAGCTTTGTTATACAGATACCGACAGTTTATTATATTTGATATTTACTGATGATTTTTATGATGATATGCGTAAAAATATTTTACGATTTGATACTAGTAATTTTCCTTCTAATAATGTATATGACATACCGAAAATAAATGAGAAAGTACCTGGTTTATTTAAAGACGAAATGGGTGGGAACATAATAAGTGAATTTATTGGCCTCAGGGCTAAATTATACTGTATTAAGAGTTTAAAATCGAGTATTAAAAAAGCAAAAGGTATAACAAAATCAGTTACCGCTAATTTGGTAATGAATGACTATAAGGACACCCTTCTATATAATACTAATACAAGATGCAATATGAAACTGATAAGATGTATCAAACATGTCTTATATACACAGCAGATGAACAAGAAGCTTCTAGATGGAAATGATGATAAAAGACAGACACAAAAAGACAACATTCATACCCTCCCATGGGGCCATTGTGACACCATATTTTGATACCTATATTTATTTTTAAAGCATTAATTGTGTACACGCGTCTAAGTACATCCAAATTGTCATCTACTTTAAATGTTATTGTGTATGTATAATTAGTGATTGATATTATGTATAAATTAAACATTGTGTGACAAGTATCTCAATTGTTTTCATTATAAAATACTAAGTTTACTTAGAAAACCCTCAGAAATACTTCTTGCTTTGAGATGATTGCACGATGAAGTTTGTCAAGCAATCTCATAGTCTAGAAGTTCATAGTATAAAAGTAAATCAGCAGTCACGTAAACTAAGGCATAGTATTCTGTTACCAAATACGATTCGATGTATAATGTGTGGGCCATCAAATTGCGGTAAAACAAATGTAATGCTTAATCTTTTGTTGCACGTTAATGGCTTAAAATTTAAAAACATATATTTATATTCGATATATATATATTTATATTAAGTGAAGTAATGAAAAGAGTATCAGATTGTCAGTTTTTTATTTATAATGAAAATAAAGAGGTTATTCATCCAAACGAAGCCCTTGAAAATTCAGTTATGATATTTGACGATGTTGTCTGCGAGAATCAAGAAAACATTCGTAATTACTTTGCTATGGGTAGACATAGACTAATTGATTGTTTTTATTTGTCTCAAACTTATTCCAAAATACCTAAGCAGCTTTTACGCGATAATGTTAATCTTTTGATTATATTTAAACAAGATGATACTAATTTGAAACATATATATAATGAGCATGTTAATGTAGATATGGATTGGCAAAAATTTAAAAAAATATGTTTTGTAATATGGCAAAATAATTTTAATTTCTTAGTTATTAATAAAGACTGTGAATTAAATCATGGAAGGTATAGACAAAATTTTGATACTTTGATGTAAAAATAAAAATAATATACAAGCTAATTGATCACTTAAATAAAAAAATTAAGACAATCGAAAAAAATCTGGCTGTGAATGAACTTGAAGGAAAAGTAAAGAAACATTATGAGCAAACAAGACGTCGTTAATGAAATTCATAGAAATGCGAGAGTGAACTTTCCTAGAAGAAATGTTATACTTAAAGATATTGATGATCTTTGGCAGGCTGACTTAATTGATATGCAAAAGCTGTCGAATTATAATGGTGGTAATAAATATATACTGGTAATCATAGATTGCTTTTCTAAATACGCTTGGGATTTCCATTAAAACAAAAAAGTAAAAAAGACGTATCTAAAGCATTTAGGACTCTATTATTAAGAGGTCGAGCACCTAATAATTTACAGACTGACTTAGGAACAGAATTTTATAACCATATTTTTAAAAGTATGATGAATGACTATAATATAAACCATTATTCCTCATATTCAACTAAAAAAGCATCTATTGTTGAAAGATTCATAAGAACATTAAAAAGCAAACTGTATAAAGCTTTAGTTTGAAAGGAAATAATAAATGGAACGATGGTACACTTGATATTAAAATACATGAATACAATCAGTCTGTGCATAGAACTATTAAACAGACGCCAGCGTCAGTAAACCAGAACAATAAAAGAAATGTATTATTAAAATATATAAATCAATTTAAGTCTAGAAAAATAATGAAATGTAAAAAATTACAAGCAGGCGATTTTGTAAGAATCAGTAAATACAAACAAACATTTTTAAAAGGGTTTACTCCTAATTGGTCTACAGAATTATTTAGAGTTAATAAAGTACAAGATACTAATCCTACATCATATTTATTAGAAGATACTCGAAAAAATCCTATTCTTGGTGCGTTTTATGCTCAAGAACTTCAGAAATCAAAACATCCGAACATATATCTGGTTGAAAAAGTTTTAAAAAGAAAAAAAGACAATTATTTGTGAAATGGTTAGGCTTACCGAGCAGTGAAAACTGTTGGATTTATAAATATGACGTCGTTTAATTCCTGCTTTGGTCTTTAGATTTAGATTTATAAACTGTGGCATTATAATAATAATAATAATAATAATTTATTTCAGACACAATGATCCATATAAAAAGGTGAGGACAAAATTAAACAAAATACAAAAATGTGTTAGTATTCAATGACTTAATAACTATGTTAGTACGTACTATTGGTTAATGTTCCTATATATAATTGACATTTATGTGGATTTTGTTCCAATGTCTGAAGATTGGATTATCCACTTTATCTGCTAAAGTATTAAGGATGCTTCTAGGATCATTAGTGCTTGATTTTTTATATAACAAGCACTCCTGGAGTGCACATTAGCTCTATTATATTTTAAACGATTAAAAAATGATTAAAAGAAAACAACGTACTTGTAAAGTGAAGTTGGAGACTGCAAAACTAAATAATCATAAATCAGGAGCAGGACTCAGGGAAACTTTTAAAAAAGTTGTGTCATATAAAAAGAAACATATAAAAAAATTAAAGCCTAAATGTAAAAAAACGCTCGTTGAATTAGCGATTGCGGCAGCTAAAGAAATGACCTCAGATTTACAAACACAATTAAAAGTACCAAGAGTAATACCTATACCAAAAACCGGAGGGTTTTTACCATTAATCCCTATCTTTGCTGGATTGTCTGCTGCTGGAAGCATAGCAGGTGGTGTTGCTGGAATTACTAAAACTATTAATGAATACAAAGCAGCAAAAAAGCGATTAACAGAATTAGAACGCCATAATAAACAAGTGGAAACACTATGTATCGGCAGAGGTTTGCATTTGAAACCATACAGAAACGGTTTAGGAATTTATGTGACAAAGGAAAAAAACTGAATGATCGGCTACCCAAAAGAGCATTGACAAATATTGATATCATGAAATTTTCGGAAAGTATTCCTTATTTTCGTGGTGTTTTTATGAGAGATGAATAACCCAAACGCCCATTGCTAATAGAGTGTGGAGTGATCAATTTAGATTCTTCAGAAAACTCAGGCACTCATTGGGTAGCCTACGGAAAATATAAAGATTATATAGAATATTTTGACAGTTATGGGAATCTGAAGCCTCCTAAAGAATTAGTCAAATAAATAGGTGAAAATATTAAGTACAACTATAATAATTATCAAGGAAGTAACTTATTTAATTGTGGACATTTGTGCTTGAAGTTTTTGACATCATTTTTGAAACAATTTCTTACTATATAGAGACTGTGACATTTAATATTTACTCATTATACGAAGAACATCCAAAGCTATTATAACATACAGAACTCTTGCATATCGAACACGGTTATCACGATAGTGATAAAATTATCGTTTTTAATAAAAAGCCTAACACTAAAGAAAAACAAAGCATTTCGCGACCAACATCAAAAGGAGTAAGACGGATCTCTGCCGTAAAAAAAATAACAAAAAGCAATAAGGAATTTCTTCGTGCTCTTGGATTTAAGTTATAAAAATGCTTCAAATCAACGATTCACCTCAACACGATAATTCTATCGAAAGCTTTGAAATTCATAGTTACAATCCTTATAATAATAATTTCAAAGAAAGTGATAAAATTCGAATCCCTATTCATCAGCAAGACATATATTTACTACCATCAGCTAGTTCCATCTATATCGAAGGAAGAGTAAGTGTATTCTCTAAAGATACATCAGGAAAAATTACTGAAAAGGATGTTAAATTTATAAATAATCCATTTACATTTTTATTTCAAGACATACGATATGAACTAAATGGTATTGAAATAGATCGCATCAAAAATGCTGGAATCACGACAACTATGAAATCCTTTGTTTCTATGAACGATGGAGAAAGTAAAGCTGCAGCTGTATGGGGATGGAATATTAATGAGATCAAACATAAAAGTGGTAGCTTTAGTGTTATTGTGCCGCTAAATAAACTATTAGGTTTTGCAGAAGATTACAATAAAATAATAGTAAATTGTAGACATGAGTTAATTTTGCAAAGAGCCAGATCCGCTTTGAACTCTGTAATAATGGATAAAAATGAAACCATGCAATTAGATATACAAAAAATCCAATGGCGGGTTCCTCACGTTAAAGTTTCTGATCGTGAAAGATTATCTCTCCTAAAGTTTTTAGAAAAAGATCGAGCTATTCAATTGGCCTTTAGAAACTGGGACTTATATGAGTACCCAGCACTACCTAAAACAACAAAACATTCCTGGTCAGTTAAAACTGCATCTCAAATAGAGTAACCAAGATTTGTTATTGTTGGTTTACAAACCAACAGAAAAGATAATGTTTCGACAAGTTGTTCAATATTTGACCATTGTAAAGTTACTAATATAAAATTATTTTTAAATTCACAATACTATCCATATGACTCATTGAATCTGAAATTTGATGACAATAAATACAGTATATTATATGAAATGTACGCTAACTTTCGTCAGTCCTATTACAACACTTCTAGGAGCGATCCACTTCTAGATTTACATTCGTTCAAAAAAGAAGCTCCTTTATTTGTGATTGATTGCTCAAGACAAAACGATACAATAAAAACCGGTCCTGTTGATGTACGGATAGAAATTGAAAGCTCAACAGATATACCTGATAATACAACTGCTTACTGTCTGATTATTAATGATCGGCTGTTTGAATACAGACCCTTAAGCAACATCGTCAGAAAATTATCATGAATGTTATAGTGGATGTACAAGGTTTTAAAAGTGAGGATAACACTTTTATATTAAAAGAAATAGCAGTGCTATCTGAAAATCAAATCTTGGCATACTCAATAAAGCCACCGTTCCCTTTTTATGATTTAACAAAAAAGGAACGGTTACAAGTAGCTTGGATAGAAAAGAATAGAGGAATACTGTGGAATGAAGGGTTTGTTCCGTACAACGTAGGTCTTAATATTGTAAAACAATTTTTGAAAGATAAGAAAATTTTTGTAAAAGGTTCTGAAAAGGTTTCATGGTTAAAAAGTATGCTTATAACTGACAAGGTGTTTAATTTAGAAGATAGAAACTGTCCTAATTTTATGAAATTATATAGTATTTATTCAATTTCTCTAGACATATTTTGTTGTGTGTATCATAAGAATATATGTGCATTAAAAAATGTTTGCTGCTTAAAAAAGTGGTGTTTAGAAAATAATGTATTGTAAAAGTTTTTTGTAACAAATAAATTACGCTTAAAAAGATTGCTTTTTCTTTATCTTCACAAATCCCTTCTATAATTTTGAATAATCATATTAAAGTTTTGCATATAGGAGTGAGTACATACCTCTTACTCTTCGATGTAGTACCTACCAATATTTGAATATAACAATTATTTAATAGTGATAATAAGGAGGAAGTGGATACATTTTAACAAAATAGGAGGCGGATGCCGACCGGTTGGCTTGGCCTCGGAATCGCAGAGCGAGGATGCGGGAATGTACTGCGGGGCCGCTTTTTAAGGGTTTTGGACTCATCGCTAGATGAGTCCGAGGGCTTGGTCCTTTTTTGTCGCTTAGCGACGACGGTGAAGCCCTCGTTGGATTGAAGCGGGGATATCGCAATCCATCAACGATGTCATGCTGGTGGACGAAGCCACGGACGAGCGCGAGCTAGAGCGCACTCGTGAGGGGTTGGTGGATACGGGCTGGCGTGCCCGTCTCTCCTTTTTAGAAGGAGGCTTGTTTGTGGGTTTGAGCCCACTTTCGAACTGTGTCCAGATGTCCTAGCCATAGCTACCGCGGCCTGAAAATAACTTAAAAACTAACCGTAGTTCGCCGAAGGCCGCTACCTAGATACCTAAAAAGGGTACGCAGGTAAAGAGTTGACCGCGTTAGGGTATAATAAATAACCACTTCGAGAGCGCACGGCGGGAGTAACAAACCCACAAAACCGTATCACGGAACCAACACGCTAGACTGTGACGTCAGGAAACTGAGCGTCACTAAATATCGGGAAGTGACCGATCAATCGGAGTGGTCTTGGACCTTCCATACCGGGCGGCGGTCGCAGCGAGAATCAATTTAATACTCCTATTGTGCAGTTTACATGTATTAAGTAGTTAAGTTGGTAACTAAATTTTAAGTTACTACATGTCACTTGTGTGTCCAAACGGATTAAGTAGTAGAGTTCATAAGTTCAATGAAGATGAGCAGCGATGAATGTTGGTTGGCAGACTTACCAACTCAGGGGTGGTGTCAGACAATTGTAGGCCATCACACCAACTGCGGGTTGGCAGACTTACTAACTCAGGGGTGGTGTCGTCGACCGATCGACGGTCGATCGATTGGTGTGGTAACACCCTTAAATATTCTTCCACAAATTTTAAAGTAGAAACCAAACTCTACTCCAACATTTAAAAAGAAAGAGGAAATGCGACATAAATATGAGCTCTTGCCGCAACCCGCTTTGTCAACTTATGCACTTAACTAAAAAATCACGTCCAAACGTGTTTAGCGAGAAGCCCCGCCCACCTACTTATACGAAAAATAGAACGAATCCTAATCTACTTAATCACTTGCGTACTAAATTTTAAATTACCACTTGTCACTTAATTGACTGTTTACACGCAACTTTTAACTTAAAATTAGTTAAAATTTAGTTACCAACTTAACCACTTAACGTGTGTAAACCAGCAATATGGGATAACAACTGTTTTGATTTTTTTTAAACAATTAAAAACATAAAATACTTTCCCGTTATGTTCTAATATTTAATCACCAAATGACTCTTAAACGGTAGATCAGCTTCAGCACTACAGCCATCATCAGATTTGCATTCTAATTACTACAGTGAATTGTATTGTGAAAAAAATTATATTTGGCTGTAGCATAACTGAATAACTACTAGGTTTTTGGGATTTGGAGCCATAGGAGCTAATGTTAAACTTATCTTAGGCTATCCTACGGCGCAGGCACAGATTTGCACCCGAATCACCTGAAGTGTCGTCGGCCCTTAATATGCGGTCTACAAAAGACCGAATAACGCGTAGTTAAGTGATTCTCGCCTTAGATTGAGCCCCAGCCGAGTCCCTCGATAATACGTAACATATAGAGGGGTTACGTTATAACATTGGCTTCAAATTTACCCTACACGTAACTGGCTTTTGGCTAGTTTAGTTTAGTAAATAACTTGTATGTGTTTGTTAGTTTTTTTCAAAAAAAAAAACTATCGTTTGATAGTTTTTTTTAGTACCCTGTATGCCTATTAACAAAACAAAAATATTGATATGATAATGTTAGAAATATTACTATAACATGGTTCATTAGAGAAAGTTATCATAAATGGCGGCTTGTACTTGCACTGACAGGTAGTACAGTTAGCATACAAATTTTCAAAAGATTTTTTTCAATTCAAAAATAATAAAAAAAGATCGGATTTTCAAACTTGCTTCTGACAGCGGCTTCGTCGGCGTGAAAGTTTGAAAGACACGTGGCGCCATTCATTATCATTAGAACGTTTTTGTTGTTTTCATCGGAAACAGTGCTTTTTTCGGGATGAAAGGACCTTTTGTCCATTTTTGTACACCTGACAAAGTAAATAACAAAATTTCAGAGGAATCCTTATTATGATATTGCTTAAAATAAAACACGAATATGATTTAAATCAAGACTAATATTTTCTTTACTTACCGTACGCGCGAGAATGAGTATAGACGGCACTAGTGTGCGAGCGGGAGAACATGATAAGCACCGCCATTTTCAATTCCTTTCTTTAATGTTATAGTAACATTTCTAACATTATCATATCAATATTTTTGTTTTATTAATATGCATACAGGGTACTAAAAATAGCTATCAAACGATGGCCCAGAGGCCCATCTTTTGGAAAACCCGAATCAACCACTTATAATGTTGTCCAATTTTCTTTTAATTTAGAAGTTATGAAGCTTTTTCTGACTTTTTGGTGATTTTCGACTTTTGAGCTTATTGTGGATTTCGACTTTTGAGCAATACTTAGTAATTTAGTAAATAAGCGAGATATGTGCCCACATTGAAATAACGAAATCTGTAGCGCAACGCAAACTCCTGGAAACTCCTGAATATATATCATCCATCTCAGATGTAGGTATATAAAATTCGAAAAAATTCAAAACTCAAAATATTTTTTTTGGTCATAGGTAAAAGTTTTACACTTGTTGAAATTCATTTTTTTCTTCATCTTCATCAAGATAGCGTAAATACACCTTGAAAGGTAAAGGGCTTTGAAAAGGTATACTGAGAGGAACAAAGCAGAGGAAGCAATTAAGACAGCTTCATAAAATTATTACAGTAAGAAGCTGATTAACAGGGGATATTGTTTAAGTAATTTCTGATATAAAGATTTTTTATTCACTTTTTAATTAAAACGGACATCATATACCTGCATATATCAGATGGATATGTGATACGGATTCCCCAAAATGTGCTTTGCCACATAGCCACTTGACAGTCTTTCCTGGGACATCTGTATAAAACAATAAAATCAATATATATAATAATAAATATGTTGGGGTTTAATCCAACATATAGAAATGTAAAGTAAAGATGTAAATGTAAGGGTGGTTTTAAGTAAGTAATAATGTAAAGAAAGGCGCGTGCACGTTTGTAAGTAGTAAGATGTAATGAAAAATAAGATCGTACTCTATACTTAAAACTAGGAAATTAAAACTAACCAAAAACGCATATGACCTACAAATCTACATCTGATTGCTATAACTGCGAATTAATCGATGACAAGTAAATGTACTTTGTACAAAATAAATAAATCCCCAGGCAATCACAACTACTGTGTGGCCCCAAAGTGAGCGGAACTGGGGGGGGGGGACCCGGAATAAACATACATATATAAATGACCATACAACAACCATACATACGACCATACAAATACAATAATGACCCGAGAACAAACATCTATGTTCATCACACAAATTAATACCCCGGCCAAGCCCGAACCTGGGATCTCCGGCGTATGAGGTACACTAACCACTACGCTACTCAGTCGACAAATAAATCGTCATAAATTCAGAACAGAAAAACAAACTTGCAGGTTATTTGACATTTTGTTTGTTTTTGCTGTTCTCAACCTGTAAAATATTTTCTATGGACACTGGACACGCTTTGTCCACGGAATTAATAAATACTATTGGAAGGACCACTTTTGCTCCGAACGCGAGCTGAAAGAGACTGAAAACTAAGGCGAACATCTCTCTTTAATGTTAACTTTACATTCTCGGCAAACCTCAACAAGTCGAATACTGTTAATAAGCCGTATGGCAAGACGTAGAAAGCATATAGTGTAAACATGTGAACAATCGTAACATTTTATAAAAAAATTATTAGAATAATTTTTTTTTTGTGGCAAATAAAACATAACTTTGATAGGTAACTAAATATTGTAGTTATTTAATAAAAAACAAATAATGAAGATCATCGGTGTCCCTGTAGTTAAGGCACTGGCATCCCGATCTTAAGGTAAATGTACCAATTAAATTTTATAACGACTCTTCTCACGGTGCAGAAAAACATCGTGAGAACACCTAAGAAATTACCTTAAGGAACCTAAGTGCAAAGTCTGCCAACTCGCGATAGGCAAGCGTGGTAGACTATAAATTCCAAGCAACCCTTAGACGGGTTAGGCCGATATTCAGGCCATCGTTGAGGTAAATAAGAAAATGATTATGAGTTGTTCCGCTCTTTGGCGGAATTTTTGGCACAACTTTGCAAGAGAACCCATTATTTTTAAAGTCTTCCATAGGTCGTCTTATAGACAAATATTTATTTAATGCACGTTATACATGCGCAATATCATATTTATCCTCAAAAGAAGTTAAAATAGTATGGTGGGAAGGATCAAATGGTTCTAATGAAAATGATGTGAAAATGGCTGTGCAAAGATGAACTGCAATAATTCATACTTTCATTTTATGTTGTTTTGATAATTGAGACCATATTCAAACATTTATTTCTTAACATTGACGATTATTTGTTCTTATTGACGTTATATAAAGCATGACTCTACCACCAGTTCGGAAAAACCTTCGTGTCGAAGAACTGGCCAGAAACTTTACGGGTAAAAATTTTTCAAAATAAATTAACAATGACTCTTTATGTCTGTACAAAATTTATGAATTATAAATTAAATTCTTATCTGCATCTGTTAGCTCGGTAAGTTTCCTTCCCCCCAAGTATCTAAACGACTAATAGCCTCAAACGGCACCCGTTTACGAGTTAACGCGGGATCCATCCATCGCCCTCCTCAACCATATTAGAGGGAAGTGAGCGACCCGTTACTTGACGCTACCGTAAGAAGACGTATATCAATCGTAAATTAATTAGACATTTTAATAAAACAATAAAGTCAATATTTTATCAAAATAAGTTATGATTTTTTAGAACTACTCGTATTAAATCAATCCAACGCTATCTAAAGTAAATGCTAAAGTAATACAAATGCAATTAGAAACGACTTTACAAGAATACTTTCTGTTCGGAGATAAAAAGTAAAACAGGTTTGGTCCTTGCCAAATTATAAAACTGTAGGTAAATTTTAATTAAAATTTTACAGAACTAAAAGTATCCCTGTCCTAAAGCTCTACCTTTTCCGTCGCATAATGATATTCGAATAGTATATTGAAGAAATGCCCATATTCAAAGTGGTTGACAAAGAAAACTTGACTTCGGAAAGGTTTGCTGCGCAGGTACATGGTCAGGGAGGCGGAAATAAATAAAAAGGGATATATAAGAAATAAAATTTAAAAAATCTTTTTTAAAGCATAAATACAACGTGGCCTGAAGACGGAGCAGGTCAAAAATTTGTCAACCACAAGTTTTCATTCTTTAGTTGGGCTGTTCTATTCCAGCCTTCCAAATTTAAAAATTTATTTCGCTAAAGAAATAAATTGCTTTTCCGCTTGATCCTTCTTATTTATCCTTTTTAGGGTTCCGTAGCCAAATGGCAAAAAACGGAACCCTTATAGATTCATCATGTCTGTCGGTCTGTTTGTCTGTCCGTCCGTATGTCACAGCCACTTTTTGCCGAAATTTTTCATTTCATTTCATTTCAACCGCATTAAGAGTTTACACAAAAATAGAAAAAAAAACAATAAATTTTGGGGGTTACCTACTTAAAACTGAAATATACTTTTTTCATCAAACACATACGTGGATAGGTCTTCAAAAATGATATTTAGGTTTTTTTTATAATTTTTTTCTAAACTGAATAGTTTGCGCGAGAGATACTGCCAAAGTGGTAAAATATGTGTCTCCCCCTGTAACTTCTAAAATAAGATAATGATAAAACTAAAAAATTTAAACTTGCCATGTAAACTTGTAAGCTTCCACCGACAATTGGTTTGAACGAGATCTAGTGAGTAGTTTTTGTTAACCACAATTTACCTTTCATACAATCAACTCCCACATAAAAATAATAAATAAAAAAAAACATTTCATTTCATAAACATAAACTTTATACATAAACCCTTTACCGTTATTTTCTAATAATAAATCTGTAATAGGTGCCTAAGTAAAATAATAATTAAAATTCGCGCGGCGCGTGGCTTGATCGGTAGCGGGTGCGGAGCACGCGGGGGGCAGGTTCCCGAATGCGCTCAATGATTCCCGTGCGCGCGGAGCTAATTATTTCGATACATTTGCGAATGCTAAATATTTTACGTTTATGATTTGATACTGTTTTCGTTGGATAAAATTAATTTCAATTGCTTATATCGAAATTATTCTTTTAAACTCATTTACTGCCCAGAAATTGTTAACTATAAAACGTCAACCTAATAAAAGTTTTGAGATTTTCTGTTCATTTACTTTCATCTAAATATATAATATACCTACCTACTTCGATAATACCTACTCATATTAGAATAAAACTTAAGTGTTATTTTAAGTATGAATTCCTTGGCTGAAGATACTTTCTCCTATGTATTAAACCCAAATAACGTCCTGGAAGATGACGTCGTGCGAGCATTTCATGAAAAATTGTCTCGTCATACATCTTTTCGTCCGCGAGAAGTGGGTCTGTTCGTGTTCCCAGAACTAACTGAGCCTGTGCCGCCAAATGAGTCTCATCTCCAAATTATTTATGATGGCAATGTGGTTTCAACAGGACACTGGTCTTTTATTTATTATATCAATGGTACACTACGCGTGTACGATAGTCTCTATAATTGTTTAAACCAACTCTAAATATATATATTAATGCATTGTTTCCATACCTTGCAGAATTTAATATTCAATTTCCTAGCGTGCAACGTCAACCCAATGCAATAGATTGCGGGCTTTATGCAATAGCTTTTGCCACTTCTTTAGCGCTTAAAATGAATCCCTCTCTACACAATTATGTACCAGAAATGATGAAATCTCATTTGCGCTGTATGATTTTGAGCAACGATTTTTTGCTTTTCCATTTACAGCTAGATCTGTTCGTGGACGTCCGCCCGTAAATCTTTTTGATAACTTTTATGTTATGTTACTTGCTGCTACGGAACCCTTCATGGGCGAGTCCGACTCGAACTTGTCCGTTTATTATAGGTGTTATAGATATTTTATTGTGTTTTTTCTCTGGCTGGCAGTGCCTAAAACCGATAAGTTTTTTTTATAAATGATTTCTTAATTTCGGTTCTATAAAGCCGGGCTCGAAGTATGTTAAATTAATATCGGTTGATTCCCTTTGTGCATTTTGATTTGTCAATTTTAATTCTAGAGTAACCCACGTCTAAAAACAGCAGCGCAAAAACAACAAACAATATATGGAAATAGCCAGTCTAATGTTATTGATATATCTCAGTGGCTGTTCTGGTGTGCTGAGTCATATTGAAGTAAAAAAAGTACCCTAGACCTGGCCTGGTTTTACGTCAATTTTTCTCTTTTATGTCAAAGTAGGAGGAATGGAATTTTGATAGAGATTTTTAGAATATGTCACCAATTTGTTTTGATAATTTTCTAGATATTTACTGCAATAGAATAACGTCAACCTTTGTTTTTGTCTATGTTCAAGTACAAATATAAAATATTGAACAAATGCTGTGTCCGTCACAAGACTTGATACGATAAATTCTAGGCACCGTACGCGTAAATATGGAAGTCGAAGAACGAAATATTGAACACCAATTTCCTGTAGAGATCATTGAAACCTCAATTGAAACCGAGAAAATAAATACCAATGAAAAATTCGCAACGGTGAGTGAAAATCAAAGTGGACAACCAGCAGTCACAAAGTCTAGAGAAAATCAACAAATCCCTGAGCCCACGGGGTCAAAAGAAATCGATAGTATTGATACTTACGGTGGTCAACTATCTAATAATGTTATTATGAATAATCCAACCCCAAAGTCTTTAATTAAGGAAGGTTTTTTAAAAGCTGAATGTAAAAAAGATGCTGACAGAACAGAATCAGAACCAAAAATAAGAGACAATATTTCAATTCCTCAACAAAACTCCATAATTCCAAACGACGAGACTTCACTGAAAAATCTGGGGCAAAACATCAAAGCTATACGTAAGTTCAAATCGATGGTCCCTATGTATAATAAAGTTACTACAACTGCATATTATATAGCTCAGCGTTTTGAGGTTTCAAACGCTTGTATTTCAAGTTGTAGTTTTAAAATAATAAGATGAAAGAGAAAAACTTAATTAAAATTTACTACAATAATGATAGTAATGAAATGTGATATGAGATATAATTTCTAAAAACCATACCAAAATGAGTTAAAATCTATTCTACCAATAGGTTTTTTATTATAAATTACTCACGCATATTTACGTCGTATGAATCCCAGAACCTATTAACGTAAATAGTAATACATTTACCAACCTTGTAACTAAACAAAGCCGTAAATGTCATAGGTATATCGGTTTGTGCTCATTTTATGTACCTTGGAAACATTGCACATATGTTCTACGGGATTTGTAGTTAGATAGAACTCAATAAAGAGATTTATGGGAATCTTACCACCGTGACGATGGCTCTTGCAACGTTACCAAAGTATCTGAAACTCGATATTAAAAACACAATATTGAGGTGAGAATCCCGTAAATGCCTTAAATAACAGTTTATATAATCACGATAGTCTAAAACAAATGAATAATATTAGTTACAATTTTTATGAATATCGGATACGGTGTTAAATGCAGAACTCAGGGCAATAAATAAACAAGCCATCATCATTTTGTGGTGTTTTGTACTTCTTATAGGATATCAATGGCATGTGCTTTTCCTACGCCCTTCTTGTATCTGATTTGCTATTAACTTAGTAAACTAAAGAAACGAAATGATTAACAAGTCGCCTCTGAGTATTTATTCAAATGTTTTAGAACCATTGCTATAGGTATACAAGTTTTGGGAATAAACTTACTCGTACGCATGAACTAAAAAGTATATATATATATATATATTCCGCTTGCATATGTATATTGGCTTCTATAATTATGATTTATATGATTTCAGTTACTCATTTGCTTCATTTTCTTGACCATTTTAATAATACTATCTACCGTTTCTGGCGTTAAAAAATGAAAATCAGTTCTTACCAATTTGAAAAGTCTTAGAATATCAAATCGATTTATTACCATTAAATGGGGCTGACTAAGATTGTCACTTGATGCACTTGATGTTATTTTTGTAGATCAAAATGGAGAGGGGAGGAGTAATTTAAAATAAGTTCAACAATTCAAAGTTTTGAGTTTCACTATTTTAATTCATATATTATCACGATCATTTGAAAAAATACATTGAATGTTATTTTATTTTTTGGTAAAAACTCTCATCCTGTTATACAGGGCGTCCTCGAAATCAACGTAAAGCCGAAACCGGGTGATAGTGGCCGAAAAACCTGACACCCTGTGATGATTTTTCAAGTCCTGTGACAACAAATATTCACTTTTCTTCAAATGTTTTTCTGTAATGATAGAATTAACCCGTAATTTGCAGAAATCCAATGCAGTTGTTATGAAATTACTTTCAAACCGTCCGGAAGTAGCGAAGTAATTTCAAAACAATTTTTTCTGTAATGTAAACATGAATAACCCTTCTATAAATGTACAGTTTAAAATTTAACTATTGCTGCCTAAGTTTTTAGTAGAATGTTAGATTTTTGTCCAGCATTTAATTCAAAATAACTACATCAATTAACTTTAACCGCGTACTGTAATAAAATTTACTACGCTACTTTGGAAAATGCTTTTAATATGATATATCATCATATAATATATCCAAAATGAATGACAAAAACTAGATTACTTCTTGATTGTGGAAAATAAATTTTTTTTAAAGAAATCCGAGTTCATGCCCATTATGTTTAACTAGTTATTAAACAGGAAATCAATATTTCTGAAAAACAAACTAATAACTTCCAATATGTTACAAGCAAATGCAAAAGTTCTTGAACAAAAGTAATGGTATAATAGTAATAATGTAATTGAATATTTTTTTATATTTTTAATAAAATATGCAATTAAATGACATAGTAATTATACTTGAAAACGTGCTTGATAAAGTAAAATGCTGCGTTGCTACCTACTTAAGTATGTACTCCGTACATGCTCCCGGGGTAAAGTAGGGTAGACTGGGTACGGTTGAAACTATTTAGCGTTTATCGTTTATAATAATTTTGTTATTTATAAGCCAAGAGACAAAAATGATAACTGAAATTTAAATGTAAAGTTTTATAGCTACGATATGGCTCCAGCATTATAGTTCCTGGGTTACTATTTTAAGAAATATATGAAATTTAAAAAAAATATATATTTGTTTCAACTGTCCCCATACCAGGGGCAGTTGAAACAGCGATTGGGGTCAGTTGAAACACATACAAATAATGCAATAAATACTAATGAAACATGGTTTATTTATTACTAATAGTACGAATTACACGAATAATAATGGCACTACATAACAATATCAATCAGTCTCCAAGATTTTAATACTTCTAAAACATGCATCAGTCTTTGACAACTAGTTAACATTTAAAAAAATTTAAAAAAGCGATAGTTTCAGAATAAACTAAACAAAAACATTCCCAAAACAAATAAACTTTAAATGAACTAAATTAAAGATAATTCTAAAATCAAATAAACATTATGATAAAAATAACATTCTGAATAAACTAAAAGAAAACCTTTTTAAAAAAATCAAATAAGCATTCAAAATACACTAAAGAAAACACTCCTTAAATCAAATAAATACTGAGAATCATTTTTTTAAAACATATTGCTTAGAGATTAATCAGAGTATTCAGAGACGCAATTGTGGCAAATGTAGCTAAGACCACCTTCTGTGCATTCTTCGTGAGCCCACTGTTTACATGAAGTACATTGAATCCACTTTTCTCTGGATCTGCTCTCTGAATATTGCGCTAAGCAAACAATACAGTAGTATTCCTCCTCTTCTGATTCTTCTGGTGACAATTCGTGCTGAATATTTTAAATTTTTCTTTTTGAAATGTTTCTTTTACCTTTTCTGCCATCTAATCTTTTCTTAACTTGCTTAGCATTGATCCATTTTAATTTTGCTTCATGCTCTTTTCTTATCTCTTCTTTCTCTGGTGTGTCAGTATAAATTGTTGATTTTCTAGTTTTTCGCCCTTAGTTACTTTTCCTTGGAGGTGCTTTTGGTAATGGCCATACTGCCACCGGAGTAAAGACGATGCAATCATTAGTAGTTTGTGCACTTGTAGATGGTCTTGGTGAAATTTTTTGATAGATAAGCCTGGATGGTGTTTTTATAGTTTCTTCAGGTTCAGGAACGTATACTTGCTGGATTTCCGGAGTTGGTGCGTCATAGAGAGCATGTTGTTCACCTGTTGTCGGGAGAGGCAACTGTAATTCTTCAGTTAAAAGAGAAGGCGATAATGTTGGTGTTTCATCTTCAGTTGGATTTTCATTAAATATAGGAACAACTGTAGACTCAATAGCATTTTCTGGATTACGTATATATGTTCTCTTAGTTGTATATTCCGGGTAAGGCCTATCTGTTACAAATGCAGGAGCATAATCGATCTCAGTAAACAGATTCCGGTTATATGGGTAAATTCCCGTTTTACGAAAGCTGGCTGGAATGTTGGAAGGTGTCATAGCGAGAGGCATAGCAGACTTTACAATCCCCGGTATATGGTAAATAGACATGGTTTTTCCTGGGTAGCTTCTCATCCATGCATCAAACGTGGAATTCACAGCTTTCTTTAAAGGGCCATATGCGGATCGATCGACCGGCTGGAGCTTTTGAGAGCAATGAGGAGGAAAGGACAATAAGACAATTCCATTGTTCTTGCAATAGTCCAGTGTGTTTATGTGTACGTGAGAGGAGTGGTTTCTAGTATGAGTAACACTTTGTGTGATAAACTTCAGAATGCTTTTGAAAGTGTTCTAGAAAATGCAGAAATGACTCATCTTGCATCCAGCCGAAGGGGTTTGCGGTTCCAGTAGACCCTATTGGCCCATCCCTAACAAAATCATCTTGGTATCGCACACGCGGAAATACAAAAAATGGTGGGAAAACATTTCCAATGGCGTTTACTGCAAAGGTTACTGTTACTAATGTACCTCTTTCAGCTGAGGTTACTGAACCAACTTGACGAGCTCCACGTCTAACTATAACTCTGTCAGGCTTTTGCACGGTGGTAATGCTGGTTTCATCTGTGTTATATATACCATGGGGCTCAAAGTTATAACGATCCATAACAATGGACAAATTATCATAGAAGACGTCTACGTTACTTTTTTAAAGCTCGTCGCCCTTGACAAGCTTGTAGTTTGTGCGGCGCGTACGGACAGTTCCGGGTTTCTTCTCATAAACATCCAAAACCATTCCTCACCAGCCATTCCGTTGTCTTCCCAAGTCCTAGGTCGCGATAAGTTATATTTAATGGTAAGTTCATAAATAATTTTCTCACCTCTTTCTTAGACATTCCGAAATATATATCAGTACAACGAATCAAATATTTCGCATGCTCTCGCTCCTGATCTTCATTAAAAACACTATTGTGTGCTTTATATCCCATACCTTCATCGTCTTTGCCGGTCGCATCTCGCTTTCTAATGTACCTTAACAGACAACAGTGGTTTATACCATGCTTGTCCACCACTTTCCGTAGTGAATCTCCGGCTCTCACCTATATGCATTAATATAGCTCTGGTAGTTTTCCTCACCCGAACTCTCGGCATCTACAAAAAATAAATATTAATATATTTTCTGTTTCAACCGTACCCACAAAAAATGTTTCAACCGTCCCCAACCCCACCTTTGCTAAAATATACTTTATAGTTACAACAGTAATATTAACACATAAAAAGTAGTCACTATTCGTTATTCTACAAGCTTCATAATAATCGCAAACACAAGCTCAATACATTCACTTCAAAAGAACATAATAATTTAAGCGTTAATGTTAGAAGAAAAATACTTACTTTTGCGTAGCAAAAAACAATATGGCGTCCAGCACAGAACTACAACGCGCGGGAAGCGCCGCGGCTCTGAATTTATGGTCGGACCTGGCGTACGCTTCCTTTTCCCCTTGCACCCCTCACTCCCCGCGTAACCGTTTATGAGATATTTGTTGTGTTTCAACCGTCCTTCGTTTCAACCTCTTTGTTTCAACCGTAACCGCTGAATGAAATGAGGCAATGATGAATAACTACATGAGTAATATGCTACAAGGTGAAGGGCATTTTTGACCTAAATTAAGATGAAATTAACAGTAGGTACTATCGGTGGTTCACGCACTATCGTCGGTAGTTGTAAATACAGAACTTAGCACGGGCGACGTGCCTTTGTTTTTTGATTTGAAACTTTTGTATCTTCGCCATGAAACACTTTTGCCACATTTACACTCATCACTACACGGAACACTACATAAACCGCACGCTGGGCTCGAGGGCCCCGGCCGGAGACGACAGTGGCGCGGACTGTGCGCGGCGTGCGGCGCTCCTCCGCCACGCCACCGCCAACGCCAACGCTGCTGCTACCACCACGTATATTGCAGTATAATGGTGTATGTCGTGATAGGAAATCCCTTCACTTAGCGTTGTTGCTTCCTTCATCTCATTTATCTGATTTTGTAGCTCTGCAAGTTGCTTGTTGTGAATCAGATAACGTTTCCGACTTAGTCAGGGTCACATTTATAAAATGGTTAATAGGTGACATATCGATAGGTTGTGACGGTTGTCTATTTCGACCTCTTTTTGTCAGTAAATTTTATTTTTTTTGTCGTTCCCGACGTAATTTTAAACTACGAATTACGTAGTGTCAGAGAACGGCAATGTTTTGATTTGACAAGCCAGTCACGGAAAATTATTCATCATAACAACTAGAATCTATTTATTTATTATTGTTTCCGAGTTTATTATTCAAAATTACATGTTTATCAATTTTTTATTATCTACAATCAAAGTTTTCATGAAATCAATAATTTATTTTTACGTACACGAGTGTGCGTAGCCAAAATTTTTGGCATTTTTGTATATTTTAAATTTTACTGCAAAATAAACATAGAAGAGAGCTTTGGTATTTCCTTTCTGGACCCTCAATTACCACTCCGCAAACAACGCGTTACAAGGTTTCGTATCTCTTGAATTATTTAAGCTGGAAGTGTCCATTCTGTGTGTGTATACAGCGAACTCCTTCGTTTTTATAATGCAACGACATCTAAATAACTTCTGAATATCGACAGAATTACCGCATAGAATTATGCCATAGCGTAAGTTAGATGCAACAAAACCATGAAAGGCAAGCAAAGCAGCTTGTTTGCTTACAGTTCTTGACAGTCTACCAATAAAAAACACAAAACTATTAATTTTAGTACATAAATAATTTATATGTGATTTCCAATCACAATACTTATCTAATGTTAATCCTAAAAATTTTGTTTCACCAAGTTTGTCTATTTGTGTGCACTTACAGTACAACTTGATCGTAGCAGGTGTAGTCCGATAGGTTTGGTATTGTATAAAACTAGTTTTCTTCAAATTAATTATTAAGTTACATTTGTCAAGACATTGCGTGATTGAGTTGAGTGCTTCGTTTGCTTCTGTTTCTAATGATTTAATATTATTTGCCATTATGTTGAAAGTTATGTCATCGGCAAAAAGTAGACAATAATATTTAGTTACATTAGGGAGATCATTAATAAATAAGATACAAAAAAGGTCCCAACACACTGCCTTGAGGAATTCCAAAAGGATTTTGTATTTGAAATTGTGACTTGTACTCCTTTACCATATTACCACTCATTTGTGAAATTTCGATGCATTAATTTTTTCATTAATTTCCGCGTACGCCATATGACTCTAGCTTATTTAGTAGTAGTAGTCGTATGACAGACTAAATCGAATGCCTTGCTCATGTCAAGGAATATAGAGACTGTCGGTAAACCAGAGTTTAGTGATTCTGTGACTTTTTTTAATAAAGCAAAGCAGGCAAGAGTGGTACTTTTGTTTTTTCTAAATCCAAATTGATTTTTATGCAACAGATTCATTGAAAAAAGTTTGCAGTTTATCTAATATCACTTTTTCAAAAAAAAATTGATAGAACAGGTACTTTTGTTATGGGACGATAGTTATTAATGTCAGTGATAGAACCTTTTTTATGTAGACGCTGAACGATTGCTTTTTTTAAACGTTCTGGAAAAACACCTTCCTGTAATGATAAATTAATTAAATATGTCAACGGTTTTATTAAAATAAGGGAACAAATTTTTATAATTTTAGTATTTATATTATCGTATCCCACTGCGTGCGTTTTTTTAAGCTTTTTATAATGTTATGGACCTCCTCTGGTGCAACTGGCGTTAAAAATATACACTGACTCACAGCAGGGTGAGCACTGCAACTACTTTGATAATTATTAGTTTTGCAACTATGGTAAAGATAATACGTCTCTCTAGACACTTTACTGCATTAGATACCATGACAGGATTTATCCTCGATAAAATATCAAGCAATGAGCTTTGTAGGCTCTCAACTGTTTCGTAACGAGCTTTGTAAAGTTCGTTCTTGACGTAGCCCCATAGGATATAATCAAGTGGTGTAAGACTGGGTGATCTTGCCGGCCATCTCAAAAATTGACTTCATAGAATTTACTTTGCAGGAGTTTATGGAGAAACATACCAAAATTGACTTTCTGTGCTTTACCGAAACATTTTTTAAACCTGGTTTCGAGTTTAATATGAAATTAAAAGTTTTTTTTTCAATTTTGCCTAACATACCTGCAATGTTTTGATGAAGAAGAATCAGCGATACAGTGGAGTTATGTTGTGGCTCGAAAAACTGCTTTCGATTTTGGTAAGAAATAATCTAGAATTGTTTGTTTAGACTTTTGTACAGTAGAGGTCATTGACCTATTATTATTTACAGTGTTGCCAAGCAGATTTTGGAAATAGAATGGAATAGTACCTTTTTTTGGGGAACACGTTTTAGATACTGTATGAGTCGATTTTTGTATTTTATTTTTAAATCCATTAATATACAGGGTGGTTTTTTGAGAAGGGCGGTGATGGCCAAAATAAGGCCAAAATAAAATAACAAACTGCTCAAATAAGGAAATAGGAATAGGAAAACTGAACATTACTGGTCTCAAGAGAATCCATTGCGAACACGTGAAGGACATCTCCAGATAAAATTTTCGTTTAACTGTTGGTGTGGAATCCTAGGAAGCAGGATTTTTTTCATAAAGATTTACAGAGGCTCTTTAATTGCTACGATGTATGTCGAAATTTTAAACAACGTGTTTGAAGAAATGGTGAATTTGCCAATAGCCAGGATACGGAATCTGTATTTCCAGCAAGACAGGGCCCCAGCTCATAACAGCCGTGTGGTTAGAAATATGCTGAATGAACATTTTGGGGATAGATGGATTGGCACTCATGGTCCGGTGAGATGGCCGGCAAGATCACCCAGTCTTACACCACTTGATTATATCCTATGGGGCTACGTCAAGAACGAACTTTACAAAGCTCGTTACGAAACAGTTGAGAGCCTACAAAGCTCATTGCTTGATATTTTATCGAGGATAAATCCTGTCATGGTATCTAATGCAGTAAAGTGTCTAGAGAGACGTATTATCTTTACCAGATTCAGAAAAAAGCTTTGTAAGCAATGAAATGTCAATGACCCTTTGGCATTTTAGCGATGTTACCCATACTGATTATTGAATTATTAAATCTAATCGTTTTGGCAAAGCGATAATCGACATCAACAAATCAACAAAATTATTTTTTTATCAAAAACATAATTTCTTTTTATTCATGTAAATTTTTAAAATAATAGAATCAGACTAAACAAAAACAAACTAAATGTTATGTTTTCTTTCCAGATTACACAATCAAAACAAAAAAACCAATTATTTGCACTTCTAAAATCAATTTATATTTTTTATTCAGTCACATTTACTACATAATTAGTATGACATTCCTCAAAACAAGCAGGGCAAAGAGGATTTTTGCAAATCTTATACCTAAACCTCGTTTCCTTGCGCTTTTTCTTTTTGCTGCACAGAAGGCAATTAAGGTATTTAATGTTCCTCTTAGAATTTTCTGTAGTCGGAATGTCTTTAGACCAGTGACCATTGTAAACTCTCTTTGCTGGCTGTTGCCTTGGCCCTGGCCTTTCGCTTGTAACTCTATCATTTGTGCGTCTACTGGAATAAATACTTCCTATTCTGATAACAATCGACTTTAGTCATCTGCATAATTAGCTTATCCCGATAGCTCTAAAAGTTTGCCCTTCTAGATAGTTTGCAATCAGGCAATAAAGCTGACCTCCCCTGTGAATGAGGGGTATGCGTACACGCTGCAGACATGGGTTTGCCATCATAAACCTAGTTTAAAGTTGCCACATAAAAAAATAACATTTGAAATTAATATTAATGTAATATGTAGTTTTATGAATTAGAATAAAAAAAAAATAAAAGTAAACATATTTAATTTAAAAAGGGATATTTTTTGTCCCGAATAGGACTTATTGTACCAAAAAAATACACATTCTAGTGGTACATTAATTCACGGAACTATAAGCAAAACGAATTATGCTCAAAACTCATCTAGTAAAAGAATCAGTAACAACCACAATATTGTTCCAACGGCAAAAACTCTTTGTAAAGTCATAATGTTACTAAATTACACTGAAAGTAAAACATTCATTATCACATAAACATATTTATCTGACCGATTTAGTCTTATCGGATCTTGTTATATCGATACATCAAAATCTCGATACGGATCGGAAATCGATACCTGTCATTCATTCATTTGCATTTTATGTCGATGGTTATCCCTAATGTTTGTATTAAAAAAAAAGAAATAAGTTGTTTAATAAAACGGCGGCAGGGTTTTCTGAGTTACTGGTGTGCAATTTTAGTGTCTTGGAAGTGAGATTCTTGATGAAATTGACGAATTTATATCCGGCAATGGTTTGTTTACAAACTTTTTGTTTGAATTTGGTCTACTCTTTATAAACGTATGCATTGGAGTCAATGGAAACCATTTTGAGCAACTTATTAGTTAGGTAAAATTGAGATACTATAAGTGAATCGTAAAAATTTTCTATTTTCTTTCATTTTTAGTAAAACGTTTATTTGCAAAGATTGATCCTTATGAGCAACAGAATCCATTGGTTCAATAACACAGCATCTAATTTTGTTTGAAAAATCATTCGAGTCCATTTCCTCAAAAGTAAAAGATTTTTGAAAAAAGTAAATATGCAGTTATTGTTTTCTTATAAATCGAGGGCGTGACTCCTTCCATGACTTTTCCCTAACTCTCGTGGTTTCGGACTTGGTTATCACCGCCCTTCACAAAAAACCATCCTGTATTCATTTTTATAGCTTTCGGCGTCAATTGCTGTATTCAGAACGCCACACAGTTCATCTAACAAGTTTTTATGTTACTTAAAATTTAAAAGGTCAATATATTGACAATAAGAATAATTTTTACACAAAAGCAAAACATTTCTATTTAGCTTGTCTACGTTTAAATAATTATTATTTGGAATACCTCCATACTATTTCCATTTCTTTATTTTCTCGATGACTGATTCTTTATTTGTGACCAAATAAGTAATGATATATCGATCGCATATATATATTATATTTTGAAGAAAGACTAATAGAACAAAAACATTCAAATATATTTTTTCAAGGTGGGAACACTCAATGGCCCACCGCCATTTTGTGTTTGTTTTAATCTGTCACTCGCAACAAGACGGTCGTGCTAGTCACTACATTTCTGTTCGCTGAGTTTTTTCACCTTATCCATACGTTACGTAGTGTATTTTGTGTTCCTCCGTGTTGATTGCTGCCCAGCTGTCAAATATCAAAATGCCGAAAGAATCTGTTCTGAAAAGGCAGGCGAGAGAACTGGTGATCAAGGTTCGTAATAACTTTCAAGCAGAGTATCAAAATGGTGGCCCGCTATTACCACTGTCGAAGTGCGAGTGCGTGTTGCGGTTGCATTAGGAATTAGTGGACCTACTGTTACAAAAATTACTACCGAAGCTTACGGTACAAGCGGCATGCAGGAAAATAAGCTTCGTACGCCGAAGAAAAAACGCCAACCACGTCGTGTGACATCGGTTGACAACTTCAACGCTGATGCTATTCGCCGTCATATATATGACTATAACTTGCGCAAAGAAATTCCAACACTTAAAAAACTTGTTGTTTCTTCGTGTCTACGTGAATGTGGTTTGTTCCATGGCCAAAAATCGTCATGAAGCTTAGTTTTGAAAGAAATTGGATTTTCTTATTAAAAAAAAAGCGGACAAACGTAAAATATTGATGGAGCGTCACGACGTTGCTATGGCTCGCTGCGAATTTTTAAGCGAAGCCAAAAAGATATCAGATTGGTCAAATGTTATTTTCACTTACAAGACTTGGTTAACTGCAAACCACACAGTATCTAAGAACTGGACTGACGACACCGCCGCTTCCACTAGTTCAGTGCCAATGGGAAAAGGTGAGCGCCTTATCATATGCCATGCAGGGTGTACGAAAAGATTCGTGTCAGATGCTTTACTGGCCTTTAAATCCAAGAAAACAGTGGACTACCACGAAGAAATGAACGCGGAGATTTACGAAGGATGGTTTAAAGCAATGGTGCAATGTCTGGAAGAACCGTCCATAATTATTATGGACAACGCTACATATCACTCCAGACAAATTGATAAAATGCCGACGCAGGCCAATAAAAAACAAGAAATAATTGACTGGCTCCAACGTCATGGCGAAAATGTGGATAGTACTTTATTAAAAGTACAATTAGTGAATATTTTAAAATCGAAAAAAAGCCTCCCTAAAAGATATGTTATCGACGAAATAGCTGCCGAATGTGGTTGGGTTCTTCGACTTCCGCCGTATCATTGCCAGTACAATGCTATAGAACTAATATGGGCACATATCAAAGGACACGCCGCTCGAAACAATACCCATCCCCCTTTTACAGCAAACAAGATGTTAGATTTATTAAAAAATGCATGTGCGGAACTAACTGCCGAAAACTGGGAAAAAATTGTGAGAAAAGCCCAAAACATTATAGCGTCGGATTGGGAAATTCATGTGGTATTCGATAGTATACAAGAACAGGAACTTATAATAAATGTCGGGGAGAGCTCATCGAGTGACAGTGACGATTCATCAGATTTTGATTAAAATAAATAAATAAAGATTACCTGTCGTTATAATTATTTCGTTTCACTGTCGAGTACCCTACACATACATCTACCTACTTATCTACCCTTTACCTACTTATTTTACAACAGCTTCGAAAATTTTAAAGAAGTTGGCATTATCAATCAAGAATTAATACGTGTAACATCTTGTAATGAAATATAATATTAGTTAATAAATTTGTACAAAAGTATCCGGCAGTAGTTTAGTTTCTTACATTTTGTAAAAAAATATCGGGTCTGTTATCGTGTTACGTTTATCGATATAGCTCCATCCCTATCAGTTTCTCCGACTCTGGTATATATATAAACTTGTACGTGTGTAAACGTCATATTTTTACAGAATAACGCATACATAATGTAAAAAAAACACTCGCACAAGTTTTCACAGGAGCCGTCATCGAGAAAATAAAGAAATGGAAATAGTATAGTAAGAATACTTTATTGCTTTTCAGTCTGCATAAACAGTTACATATTTCAGAATACAATTTATAAGGATTTTTATCATGTGAACCTACACTTATAATAAATATATTCTCATTATTTTCTTGACTACCGATAATTTCCTTTGAATTTAATTTATCCAAAGCTGACGCATTTGGTTTAACCATACCATAGACACTAGAAATATCGTTCCATTTTTGTTGTCTTGATAAAAAAAAAATTGGTTGATAGACCTTGTATAGTTATAGTTTCATCCCCGAAGAGCAGGATCAGTTTGTTTTGGATAGGTTGGTTATCCTTTTTTTCAGATATTTCAGGTCTTCCATATTGCTTGTCAGTCTGTATGTTCGTGGAGAATAGGCGCCGTTTTGGTTGCTGGTTACTTTCCAAAATATTTTCAATTTTTTTACTACACTGTGATGCAGTTCCAATATAATGCAGAGACTTCCTGGATGCCCGTAAATTACTTTTTGTTTATTGCTTTTTGATTGGCGTCGTTGATTTACATATTATGCTGCTTTGAGAATTTGTCGTTCCAGATGTTACTTTACGAAGAAGACATATAGTTTGATTTTTTTTCGACAGTACATGTTTAGTTTCTGAAACTTTTGTGTTTAAGTTAGCTATTTCTTCATGTGCACTATAAAGTTCCTTTTGCATCTGTTCTATTTATCCTCCAAGATGTATAACAGTGCTACAGTCTATGGCTGTATCTGCAGGTTGACTGCGAGTAGTCAAATCTAATAGTGTCGAATTTTTAATAGAACTTTCACTTGACACATTGTTTAATGAAGTTTCAGAATTGTAGTTCCTCAAAAGTCGTCGAAAGCTAATATTTTCCATTGTATCTGTAGATAACTTATCAAAGGTATTTAGGCAGGTAAGTTGTTTATAATATTACATTAGATGTATTTTTAATGATGTTCATGTCATCCTTAGCGTTTAGTTCATTATAAATAGCACTATCTATGAATTAGTAGCTGAACAAAAAATTCAAAACGTTAAGTTATCGTAAATCCGTTGTTTGCACTATCTATTGGGAAATAGCTGAACTAATGTTACTTCTGCGTACCCACTTTATTTCCAAAATAAAAATAACGAAAAACAGTTATTATAATGAAATTGATTTTTGTGTTTAAACAAAACTTTAGTCCAGTTGCGATATAGTTTGTAGTCACTGAATTATGCACTAGTCGAAGAATGTCATGCAATAAAGTTCACAATAGAGAATAGAGGTCAAAAACTTGTAATGTTTGTTTCACTCTTTGTCTCAGTTATTTACACTTTCACGATTCACACAACAAAACTGACATTTGTCCGGCTGCAAGATTTGCTAGTTAACATAACTATGCACTTTTAGAAAGAATTTTGCTGCCCTAACTATTTTTAATAATTAATTAATACGGAGCTCAATGTTTACGGTGGCAGTTAACACCGTAACACCGAGGAAACGAAACGCGTTAACGGTGCCTGACGTATTTAAGTGTCTCTCTCAGTTTAATTTTACTCACGAATGCAAAAATCCATTATATTCTACAAAATTTATATCAGTGCTTTTCTCGCGTTTTTATCTTTCAAATGATATATAGTTCTTAACATAAGTATAAGTGTGCAGTGTGCTATAAGCAAAAATAAATCACTTAAAACCGTTAAAACAAAGCAGCTTCATAGTGCGTGTCGATGTCTGGCCATGAACTTGCGGTCGGTCGGTCATTCACTTGTGTCAAAAATTTGTGCTGAATACTTACTCCTCATGCATCCTCAACATTATCTGCCGTGTGGTCTCGAGGTCGAGATGACATTGCTTGACTTAATAGTCTCATGTTCGAATCTTTGAAAATTGAAAAGTAATTTAAAGTTGTGTTTTTTTATTTAAAATTTTATTATTTTATTTTTATACTGCAGTGATTTTTGTACTTTTCTTTTATTATTATTATTATTATTTTCAAAAAAGGGGTAGCTTTATCTTTTATGAAAAAAAAAATTAATTTATATATATATTTTTTTATTTTTCTTTATTATTTTGATTTACTTAATCTAGTATGTTAAACATGATTTGCGCTGGTTGCCGACAACAGATTAAAGATACATGCTTTTTGTGTTGCTGTGTTTGTAGTCAAAACTTTGACTTATTATGCGCCAATGTGTCAGAAGAGCGGTTTTTTAATACGTTTTCCGCAGAGCATAAGGCTGCTTGGAAGTGCGCTATCTGTGTAGGCAGGAAACCCAAAACAGATGACATCCCAGTACGGTCAGCGACGGATGGAATCACGATGCGTAAAGTGAGAGAGACGGTTGTTAGTCCGTCGGACCAAATGGATGTGTCTGTTCTGGACACTACAATTAATAATACAGGCCACGACATCACCCTAGACGTTATAGGATCGAGCGCCCTAATGACAGAAATGCGTCTGTTTAGGGGAGGAGTTGGCATCTAACAGGCGTCTCATGGCCTCATTCAATGATACGATGAGTAAAGTAATCTCGAGGATGGATGCCTATGAAATAAGAGTCACAAAATTGAAGAACGCTTCACAGCAATAGAGCGTCACATTGAGAGCAAGCCTGCGGGCGCGGATACTTCACTTCTTGCCTCGGTTGAGCAGCTCAAACCAGAACTGAACGACCAAGACCAAGAGCTGCTACAGAGATCTCGTGTGTTCCGGGGCAAAAGGGTGAAAGCTTGCCACACATTATTATTACTCTATCAAATAAACTTGGAATAAGTTTAAGTGAACAAAACATAGTGAGCGCCACCCAAGTAGGGCGTCCTCCGGAGGAAGCAGCCGTGCTGGCGGCGAAGACTGCGCGGCTAAGGCTGATCGTGGTGCGGCTAGCGCGCCGTGCTGTGCGCGATCAGATCCTCCAGGCTGCCCGGGTGCAGCGCGGCGCCGCCACAGAGGGCGCGGGGCTGCCCGGGGCGCCGCGCCGCTTCTACATCAACGAGCGGCTGACGCGCACCAACAAGGCGATATTCCGCCGTGCTCGCGAGGTGGCGGGGTGTCTCAACTGGCGCTACGTGTGGTCGCGAGAAGGTCATGTCTCCCGTGTTTTTGACTTGATACAGTTAGTGAAAAAAAAAATGTCTCATACCTTGGTAAAAATATTCAGATTTTGTCATTGCTTTTATTCATTTTACTTCCATATAATCGCAATAATACCATACATTTGTCTATTTTTGAGTCTCATAATCACTTAGTTAAACTATATACTTTTGCTAGTTTGTTATTTATTCATTGAATATTTTAATTCATTCTACGCGTTTATTTTCTTTGAACCGCTTTTGCTTATTTTCAAAATTGAGTTTTGTATTTTATATTACCTACTTATTTTTAGAATTATATAAATATCCAGATTGCATTAGACAATATTATAGTTTTAAATCCATACTTTTGAATACTATTATTTTATGTTCTTGTTTTTTATGTTTTATATTGAACATTTTATATTGTAAATTTGTTAGTGTAAAACTTTTTTTTGTTATAGTTATATTTATATTTTCTCTTTTACTTTTATATGAATCACGTGTGCTGTACGAGTGGAATTGAACCAATAGCTACGGGTATTTTTTTTAAGGACTTGTATTTATCATACATGTTTACTGTATCCGTTTCTTACTTTAAAACGAAACATTATTCAATATTATCAGTATTTTCAATGTGATTTTTTTCTTCTATTGTTTATAACTTTATGGTTCGATAATATAATTGTAAAATGTTGACATATTTGTACTGCGAATCAATGGCTCCTAAATATAAATTAGTTAGGTTCGGACTGTATAACGCAGGCTCATTAAACACGGGTCACGATGACTTTCTGGTAACGATGGATCGATACAGTGCCGACATAACCGCTATCAACGAAACGTGGATTGGGGTGGGACGAGAACAGTGTGCCCCGGCGCCGCCAGGCTACAAAATGCGCTGCGCCCCGCGCCCGCAACACATGTGTCGCGGCCGGGGTGGCGTTGTCGGATTCTATGTAAAGGAAGATGTCTGCGTTCGTTACCTCAAGAATCCCGATGCCTCTATAGAAGAGATTTGGCTAAGTACTAAGGCTAGCGGGTGCACATTGGTTATTGGCACTGCGTACAGACCACAGTGGATGAATGTAGACGTGTTCGTAGATGCACTGACTAATTCGGTTGCAAGATTGTCTCATTATGACTACGTCATTCTAATGGGTGAATTTAATATAAATATGCTCAAAAAATTACAGTAAGACTATTAAGTTAAATCAGTTTTTGCACTGTATGGATTTGCAACAAATTGTATCAGAGCCAACTCATTTTACCCTAGAATCACAATCATTGATTGACATCGTATGCACTAACTGTCCAGTACACCTACGTGAGGTAAAAGTCAATAACATCACTGGCACATATGTTCACTCAATGATTAATTTCACGCTCACTCTTAAAAAGTCAAAACTCCCTGCTAGAACTATTAACTACAGAGCTTGAAAAGAAATAAATATGGATTAGTTCAATAGTGACCTTAACTCCATGGACTGGGAGGCTGGTCATAGCGAAAAAACTGTTGACGCTATGGTCTCTCTACTGTTCGACCTCTATGACAGACATGCTCCGGTTAAGACATCACGAATAAATAACAGTAAGTCGTTGCCATGGATTACTGATACTATCAAAATGATTATGGAATTACGTAATAAAGCTCGTTACAGGAAAACAATTTCGGACTCTGAACGGCAATATTACAAAGACTTAAGAAAGCTTGTGGAAACTAGCATCCAATCTGAAAAACGTGCATATTTTAATCATTGCATCTATTCAAATGTAAAAAAAAGCGCCAAATTTTGGAAAAATCTTAATGGACCCAAGTAAGGATGATCTCCTACCTTAACACTTCAACGATCCTAATGAAATTTATAAACACTTTTTGGATCTTCCTGCCTATGATCTTAATGCATATACTAATGAAAAAAGGCAATTTGAATCTTCCTTGTTTGGTACTGTGTCGCTTGCTTTGAAACCGGTATCGGAACATCTTGTTGCCAATTATATTTCGTCAGTGAAATCTAATGCTGTGGGCTATGATGATATTAGTAAGGATATGGTAGTACTGACCCTTCCTAAAACTTTGCCTATCATTACAGCGATAGTGAATGTATAAATCCGTACTCAAAGACTCAAAGACCTAATACCTATAAGCATATTAACCTTCCTTTCAAAAATGTTGGAAAGGTCTGTTTATCACCAACTTATTCGCTATGTAGAGCAAAATAATATTTTGACTTCTCTGCAGTCAGGATTTAGAAGGGGCGTAGTACGGTCACTGCACTACTTGATATAGTTGACACAATACTCGCTGAACAAGACGTTGGCCATGGAACGATCCTAATACTTCTTGAATTTTCCCGTGCTTGTGATAGTCTAGATATACCACTGCTACTATCAAAACTAGCTTACTATGGAATTGCCACTCAATCAGTTCAATGGTTTAGTAGCTACCTTAGCTACCGACACCAGTTTGTGAAACTCAGGAAGTCCGATGGTTCTAATCTGATGTCCGATCCGAGACCGGTCCAATGTGGAGTACCCTAAGGATCCATAGTTGGTCCCCTTCTATTTAACATGTACAGTGCAGATATGGTGACTCAAACAAAAAATTGTAAATTCCATTTATATGCGGATGACGTACAGTTATATATCTCCGAAACACCAAATAAAATCACGCAAGCATTGGAAAGGATGAATAAAGATTTGAACGAAATAGCCGAATGGGCAAGGAGGAATTCGTTGGTTCTAAATCCAAACAAATCAAAATACATGTTGTTAGGTTCGAAAACACAAATTAAGAAAATGGCGAATAGCTCTCCCTTAGTCACTTTTCTAGGTCAAAATATTGGTCTTGCGTGTGAGGCTAGAAGTCTGGGTGTACTCCTAGCTAGTCAGCTTAGTTTCCAGGCACATGTGGAGGATCTTGTAAGAAACTGCTTTTACAGATTAAACGTTCTGTATAAAATAAGAAACATACTCACAGAACGAGTAATAGTCACTGTCTGTGAGTCTCTAGTATTGTTTCGCCTCAATTACGCAGATCTCGTGTATGGGCCTCGTTTATTGTACAAGACAAGTCGCCTCCTACAAAGAGTACAGAATGCATGCTGCAGATTCATATTTGATTGATGTTCCCGCGCGAAGCACCAATACACCATTTCTAAATAATGCGTCCATACTCAATATGGAGTCTCGCAGACGGCTGCATCTTGCCTCGTTAATGTATGATGTTACTAATTTCAAAAACCCCGATTATTTATTTTCGGAATTGAAATTTCCGTGTTTTGAAGCTAAGTATGACTCTAAGCTTAGAGCAATACGACCACCTCTTAGTGTGCAGCATCACCGAACTGTGGCATTTACCGGTAGCTTTCGCTACAGCGCAACGAAGTGCTGGATCCATATTCCGCCACCTATAAGGATACAGACTCTATGATATAAAAAGCCGGCAGGGAAATTGATATTGATATTGAATTAGTTTTAATTTAATATACCTATTATATTTAATTGTAACTAAATTTTACTTAATTATATAATATCTATTGACATGGACTTTATGCATATTTAATCCTTTTATTTGACATTTTTATTTACTTGCTTACTTGAGTTGGTTACTTCGTAGAATTATTATTAAATTGTGCTTTTTTGTTACATACGTCATTTGATTTAATAAAAAATGTATTATTTGTTTTAAATAAGAATGTATTAAATTATATTATTTATTCAATGGAATGATTTCTTTATTATTTAATATTATGTGGATTTTGACTATTGTCAAATTTTTTGCTTATAAATAATTTTGTAATGTATTTTCTGTTATTAATATCAGTCATCGAGAAAATAAAGAAATGGAAATAGTATAGTTATTTTCCGTTTCTCCGTTTCTCCTTTGGGCAGTAGCTGAAAATCAGTGATTTACTCTCTGAGTAGATATTGACGCTGAGCTATGGCCGATTGCACTGCTACAGCACACTTCCAAATTTTTCCTTTTTTATGTATTTTTTTTTGTTTTGTGTAAAAATATGTGTGCATGTAGTAATCAATAAACAATTATCTATCAATCTATCTATCTATCCGTAGCGCCATCTCGTTGATGTGAGTGTTGTAAAACTTATTTATATCAGTTGAATCTATCGGTTAACTTAAATTGCTTGGTAACTTACCTGATATTGTATTTAGCAGATCAATAGTTCACCGGGCGTAATAAGGTGTAGGTTAAACATTGCATTATAAATATTCGTAATAGTATTAAAAGTTATTTCCTGCATGTTTTGAAAATGATTTAAAATGTTAAATGCCATTAATGCTGATTGAGTAAATTCGACGGATTTTGATATATTGTTAAAACTCTTTTCTGTAATGTTTAGGGAGTTTTCCATTTCATTAATTTTTTATTAACATATTGATGCTGTTTTTGCATCAACTTTTCGGTACGTTTTATAAAGAAGAACTCTGCTTCGACGATGGATGTTTGATTTTTACAGAGGGCGTCTAAGTGGTTTTGGTTCCATCTTAAATGTGTAATGTCTTTCTCATATTGCTCTGCAAAGTGATCGTCGAGCACTCCAAACAATGTGTTCGCTATGTTGCCTACGACATTGACAAGGCCGCGCCTCCGTCGGGAACGCACCGAGTATTACTGAGTTAGTAACATACGGTTATAGTACTCGAGCTCTGTGTCACCGTGACGTAGTTGCGACATGATCCCGTCGCAGTGTGATTCCGTTCTTATCTTCGAACATAATATGCTGTCTAAGTATGTTAGGTATTTTGAAAATGCTGTAATGCCTTGCCAATAGGGATCCGTGTTGAAATAAACGACGAGGTTCCAGTTATATCTAATTATATACATGTTTGAAATATGGTCGAAATAAATGCCTTTATGCTCTTGAATTTTTGTTATAGTATATTTAGATTCTACTGATGTTATGCTGTTAAAAAATAATAAAATTATGGTTAAAACTGTTGTGGCCAAGCAATAACGATTTTTGCGTATCCTTTTTGGCGTTTTCTGTTCGATTAATTCTGTTGTCTCGTTATCACTGGGTTCTTGTATATTGCAGCCACGTTTGCTCTCGATATCATTATTTATGGGTAATAAGGACAGTTTGACGATGGGCCTTTTCATTTTGCCGTTCTTAGTTTAAGCGTAACGACTCTCACATAGCCGTCTGCGCCAGGGTAAAGCTGAATAACTACTCTCTACTTTAACTCTACTCTACTCTACCTTGGGCCCACTTTCATGCCGGTAAAGTGACATGTATAATTAGTACGTCGTTTATTTGAATATTTCTTTATGGCGGTTTTCATTTACTTTTAGCCGATAACTGTGTTAGATATTCAGATTGCCTTTTTTTTTCGAAATGGACGCTTATTTATGGCCCTATAGGCCTTTTAAATTTCACCGGACTTTGTAGCTTAGCGCTGACGGCGCTTAGCTGGAACTTAAACTACTCCTACATACATACGATATGCCTCAGGGCACCCGAGAGGGTACGGACCTCGGCTTAGGACGTCGTATATTGAAACTACCACTGGTTCGGAAGGATCATCTACTGCCAAAGGACCAGCAAGCAACTCAGTAGGAATGCGTACGACGGGTTAGCCTGGCCCACCGGTGGGTTAGGCGATTCGAATGCCGTGTTGCATTATTTATAACTGGAACACCGGCGTTCCTTGTTGTAATATCATCGTCAGGTTCTGTTAAGACGTTACGCGGACGCCTATAACGAACTGCCGCGTCTGGGTTGGCTGTGTATTCAGATGACTTATTGACCAGCGGGTTGGGGTGGTTGGGAGCATTATCGAAGTGGCGTCTAGACGCCAACTTCAGGGATGCGGCAATGGTGGGCAGCTCGAGATTCTTGTGCAGATCTAAGTTGCGGACATAGGGCGGGGCCCCGACGCATTTGCGTAAAAACCTATTTTGAATAACCTGCAAGTGATTGAGGTTCGACTTGCTGGTGAGCGAAAGCCACGCTCTAAAAAAAGGTTGAAATTCGCTGAAGATCACGAAAATTGGACTGCAGACCAAATAATATAGTGATGAATCTAAATTTGAGGTAACGATCGGTGATGTACGGGAAAAAGTTATCAGAAATACAGAAGCATTCCATACCGATTGTATCAAAAGAAAAGTGCAGTTACCTGAATCTCTAATGATACAATATAATAGGTCTTTACCTATGAAACTGCCGTTTTGCCGTACTGGCCATTTCAAATGAAAATATTTTTTTTTGACTGATAATTCTAATTTCAAATTAATTTTATTTGACAAACACGGAATTCTTTTTCTAAAATCGTCATTTGTTTAATAGTTAGTGTTTTGTTTTCAACGCATTCGAACATTTTTCGTCATCATGGATAAGTTAAAAATTCGAGAAATTATGGAGTATGAGATTCGTCGTGGCAGCAAAGCGGCACAAGCGGCACGCAACATCAACGACGTTTACGGAGCGAACACTACAAACGAACGCACCACCCGTTATTGGTTTACCCGCTTCCGTTCTGGAAATGTTGACCTGAAAAATGAACCCCGTGGTCGTCCGAAAACTTTGGTCGACAATGACGAATTAAAGGTAATTGTGGAAGCTGATGAAACTCAATCCACGGCTGAATTAGCAGCAGCTTTCGACATTAGCATCAAAACAATATTGGTCCATTTGCGTCAAATTGGCAAGGTAAAAAAGCTTGACAAATGGGTACCCCACGAACTCAATGACCGCCAGCGCGAAGTACGCGTGGAGACGTGCCTTGCACTGCTCAGCAGGCATACAAATGAAGGAATTCTGAACCGCATTGTTACTTGTGACGAGAAATGGATCCTGTTTAACAATCGTAAGCGCTTAGCAAGTTGGTTGGACCCTGGTTCAGCACCCAAACAATGCCCTAAACGAAAACTTAGTGGTCTAACGCGGGTGTAATTCATCACAGCTTCTTGCCAAACGGGACAAGCATTACTGCAGATGTGTACTGTGAAGAACTGAACACAATGATGGAGAAGCTCGCACGTCTCCAACCAGCTTTGGTCAATCGTTCGGCTCCACTGCTCCTGCATGACAACGCGCGACCTCATACTGCACAGCAGACGGTCTCCAAGCTACAAGAGTTGGGGTTGGAAGTTCTCCGTCATCCGCCGTACTCACCAGACCTTGCGCCTACAGACTTCTACTTTTTCCAGAATTTGGATAACTTCTTGGCGGGAAAAAAATTCAATACCCGAGAGGCAGTACAAAATGCCTTTGAAGAATTTGTTGCCTCCCGTCCAGCTGATTTCTTCAAGAAAGGCATCAATAAGCTACCAATGCGTTGGCAAAGATGCATTGATTGCATGGGTGATTATTTTGATTAATAGAAATAAAAAATATATAAAAAAATTACGCTTCATTTATTTCGTGAAAAACGGCAATTTCATAGGTAAAGACCTAATATCTGCTAGGTCGTAGTGACAGGTCGCAACAAAGAGTGACCACATAGTCTAATATTAAAAAAAATAACAATAATAATTTTACGAGAAAAGTAACAAAGTAGAATCGTTTGCCGGCTATGAAAATAGTATAACAAAATATAACTCTTTTTATATTGCGAGCAAAACCGGTCTGGGGATTTATTATTATTATTATTAAGTAAAATTAATAATTTTAAGGGTAAAATAATACTTTAAACTGAAAAGAGACCAAGGCAACATTAGATCTAATGTTGTGATCGCACGATATATTACGATAATAAGTTGAAATATTAAATGATGCATATTTTTGTAAACGCTAAATCATAAAAATTTTCCAAAAACACTTTTGGTATGATTTTGTAGACGTTATCAATGTCTGTAAATTTTACTACACTCTGTTTGTTTATAAATAAAAACAAAGTTCCGGTTTATTTTGTTTCCAAACTATAGGGTTTATTAAAATCTTCAACCACCTAGCTAGGGGGAGTCATATATTATGCTGTATTTTTAAAACAAAAAATAAATATCTATCTATAATTATCTATAATTTAATAAGCGCGGTAAACTAAACTTATAACTGTGGAGAAGTTCGACATGAACAAAAGTGATGTTTTATTATTACCGTCCTCGACTAATTAGTTACACGAACATAAAGCCAATTAGGCAGTTATTCTGGACACTCATATGCGAAAGTAAACCATTATTGAGATATTTTAATTTTAGTGTTTATTTGAAAAAATCATAGGTGGTAACTTAAAGTAATATAATAAAATAATAAAAATTCAAAAGATATTTAATTAATATCTTATTTTTATTTATTTATGACGATGTAGTTACATATCTAGAGCATAAAATGTACAATAACAACGTTTTTTTTAAACACAATGCTCCCAAATTCAAGAACGAAAGAGAAATTTTATTAGTATTTCACGCAAATTTGCCCCTTTAACATAAAAAGTCACAATGACGTTTGTTGTGCATATTGTAAAAAAAACATCTACATTTCCTAAGCTTTCTAATGAGGTATACAACTTTTACACAAGTGTTCAAACACCAAAGATATCACACAAACAATGGAGAAGGGTGCAGGTAGTAAAAATAAAAGATTTGTAAGTTCCCTTTTAACCTGAATAAAAACCAACGTAGCCATGTTGAAAATGAGAGAAAATAATTATTTAGAAAATAAAGTATCATAACTCATTTTCAAAATGACTACCTTGGTTTCTCACACAAACTCGCATCGTTTTCCTTAATTCCGATTTTACCACTCGTGAGCTTAAATTTAGTTTCATTTGGTCAGCTGCTGTAATTATTTTTCTTTTTAATACTTCCACATCTGAAAATGGCTGATTGTTTTGGTAAACTAAAGATTTCATATGCCCCCATACGTAATATAATCCATGGGGGTCAAATCTGGGCTTCTTGCTGGCCATGGAATTTATTGGTCCTCCTCGGCCGATCCAGTTATTGGGGAAATTTTCATCTAACCAATTTCTGATTTGGTGCCCGTAATGTGCTGGGCATCCAACGTGTTGGAATGTCATTGCTCGCAAGGTCGCCAATGGTATGTCCTGTAATAAATCATATAAAGTATTTCATAAAAAATATTCATATTATTCCCCATTCAAAGTCTGGGGCAGGAAATGAGGACCAATCAAATTGTTATTAATGATTCCCATCCACACATGATATCCTTCTCTGAGATCCTTTAGGCCACTTTAATTTTTCTTCCCAATAGTGAGCATTATGGTAGTTGGTTATTCCATCTTGATCAAATTTAGACTCATCCGTCCGGGTACACTACATGAACACGAAAAACTTAATTCCGATAGTCATAATCACGAATTTCAATATTCCGAATTTTATTACACCGAATAGTTCATAATTCCGAAAATGAAAATTCCGTGTTTCATAATTCCGAATTTTTCTTCTTCGAAACTTCAAAATTCCGAACGTTTATAATTACGAAAATCAATATGCCGAATCTGAAAATACCGAACCATAAAAAATCCTAATTATTAATGATCCGCATAAATACGAATCCTGAATATTAAAATTCCGAATAATATTAGTTGCAATAACAAACGCCTTGTAAAATGCATGGGCACATCAATTTATACGTTCGAGCATTCAAGTAGTCACCTGGAAATTAGAAAGTTTAATTAGTTTCTTGTACCGAGTTATTTCTTGAGTATGTAGTTTATGTACTGAAATGGAAATCCCTTTTTGGCGCTTCGCCGGCCGCTGCCGCAGCATGCTGCATTATCTACATAGAGACTAAGTGCTCCTCCCCTCGCTTCGCTCGTCGTCGCGCCTTATTTGTATAATTTCAAGATGTGCCTTATTCATTTTAATTTGTGTCCCAGGAGATTTAGATTATAATTTTTAATAAATACCCGTTTTAGATACAATACCTGAATGTTAGCATTGAATTTTCGGAAAATTAACATTCGGAATACCATATTTCGTAACACATTATTACTAACACAGCGGGCTTTTAATTCTTTGTACTAAAGAAAATAGGAAAATTAAAATTTCGTTTTTATGAATTTCGGTTAAATAAGAATCGTGCTTTGGAATATTCGGAATTAAGACTTTTCGGGATTGTGAAAATCGAAATTTAAAAAATCGGAATATTCAAATTCGGAATTACATAATTCGGAATTTTTGGGTGTTCCCCATCCGTCTCAAAAATATTTTCCAAAAAATTTGTACTCTTCTCATAGGATCTCCTTACTCGAGTACTTGGACTGGAGTGTAGTGGTAGGGATGACGTCCAGATTCATGTAAAACTTGCCATACTTTGAAATTGACAAACAAACAAGGGACAAATTTCTTCTTCGGCATCGGCAAGGTACAAACGCGGTCTGCCCAAGTCATCTAATGAAAAACAAAACATCTTATCTTAGTAAATAGTTTAACAGCGAGCAGAAGTATTATAATTGAAATAAGGAATATTCCTAGCTGAACATTAACAAACACAGAACAATTTTCAAAGGTAATCTCTAATTAACACAGCTTTTTTAACCATAATTGTAAATGCTTTGTTATCCTTCAGCTATCGATTCTAGGATAAACTGTGACTTTTATTAAGTTTTACTGGGTTTATTACTTTTTGTTCATAATGTAGCATTTTAACAGTACGGCAGTATATAAAACCCGTCAGTTGAAATAAATTAAAGATGACATACCTCGTCGTCTTTGAAAGCTTCCAGTCTCACGTGCTCTTCGACAAACTCAAGAGAAGAAGCCAACATCATCGTCGGTTACTTTGTTGAAGACATCATCAACAAAGTAAGCGACAGCTCTTGCAATGCCTCTAGCTACGCCATACATAAACAGAATATCAGCATATTCTTCATTGGTGAAATCTCGTTGTTGTCTTCCAGCCATAGTGCTTAATACACGCCAAATCTTCGGATGAGCACACATGGTAACCAGTTCAATAGCCAAGTCGTCAGAAGGGCAATCAGTAACAGAACAGTCACAAGCCGAATCGTCGTAAGACAAATCAGCAGATAGCACACGAGTAGCATCCAAACGCAACGAATTACAAGAATTTACCTATTTTGCTAGCTGACCCTTTTATTTTGAAGAAATGACACACCATTGTCATTTCTTCTATTTTTTCTACCTGCTCCCTGCTCTATTGTTTGTGTGATATCTTTGGTGTTTGAACACTTGTGTAAAAGTTGTATACCTCATTAGAAAGCTTAGGAAATGTAGATGTTTTTTTTACAATATGCACAACAAACGTCATTGTGACTTTTTATGTTAAAGGGACTAATTTTCGTGAAATACTAATAAAAATTTTCTTTTGTTCTTGAATTTGGGAGCATTGTGTTTAAAAAACCGTCGTTATTGTACATTTCATGCTCTGGGTATGTAACTAGATCGTCATAAATAAACAAAATTAAGATATTCATTGAATACCTTTTGAATTTTTATTCTTTTCTTTAGATTTTAAGTTACCACCTACGATTTTTTCAAATAAACACTAAAATTAAAATATCTCAATAATGGTTCACTTTCGCATATGAGTGTCCTTACAAAAAAATGTTGCAAATGACCTGTACTATAACCCCTCAAAGGATTATGCTCTAATAAAAAAATACCCTGTATACTAGTCTTTAGTAAAACCTATGCTAACTTAGCTTTATAATTTGTAGATCACCTAGTAACGTATTTAAGGTTTTACAAATAATTTCTTATGCTCACTCAATCCGCACACTTTCGAAAACCCGATTTCTAATGAAGAAACTGAAGATTTAAACTGCTAATATGTGCATAGTTAAGTAAAATTAATATGGGACTTTGTAAAATACAAAACGAACCATTAATGTGGCAGGTTTTTGGATAATACATTTTTTGAGTGCTCGCTCAGTCGACATATTTTAAGTAAGTTAAAAATGTTAATATATTAAGATTTGTAGCATCACAGAAACTATAAATTAGTTCAACTTTTAGTAAAATATTGTACTAGATACCCACCATCTAGTATTTTGTATTCGTTGTCTGTTTTTAAAGATATTCGATTGATATTTTTCTAATGTAAATACATCATTAGGGTGACCACACTTCATCATATTATGAAATAAAATGATATTTATTCACATGGCACAATAACATCAGGTGTTGATAATAATATATAAAAAACCGGCTAAGTGCAAATCAGACTTTACTAGCTCAGTTTGTAAAAAAATGTGTACTAACCTATCGTGTTCATCAAACACATTAAAAAATATCTTCTTGCCCTTAAACATCGATATGATTAATATTTTTGACATTAGTATGTTAGAAGAATCTATTTGATATCGAATGAATCGATAGTGGAAGGTGCATCAAAATGTGCATCATGTAAAGGAATAGTAACCAGTAATCATGTAATATCAAATTTGTTCTCTTATGATTTAAATGGCACCAATGCAGTAGCACTACATAAAATGCCTTGAAATTTATATATAAATAATAAAATATACAAAATCATCGGTGCAGTTGAATTTGTAGCACCTTACACTCAAATGGTATAGGTCATTACAAAGCTCATCATTTAGTGAATGACACATTTGTTAGCTACGACTATAACTGTACTAAAATCACAAAAAGTACTTATTAAGACACTGACTAACTGTTGATTTTTTTTTGTGAATTTCATTAACCTCCTTTTTGCTTTACCGTAGTCGGGTAAAAATGATTATTATTATTCTGTTGCCTAATTCAATAAATAATATTGATTGAGTAAATAAATTGGTTTTCTTTTTAAATATCCTTTATTTTGGATATGATCACAATATGAAGTGTGGTCACCCAAATTATGTACTTACATTAGAAAAATATCAATCGAATATCTTTTAAAGCAGGCAACGAATATAAAATATTAGATGGTGGATATCAAGTAAAATATTTTACTAAAAGTTGAAGTAATTTGTAGTTTCTGTGATGCTATAAATCTTAAGATATTACCATCATTTTTTACTTACTTAAAATATGTGGACTGAGTGAGCACTCTCAAAAAGTATTATCCAAAAACCTGCCACGTTAGTGGTTCGTTTTGTATTTTACAAAGTCCCATATTAATTTTACTTAACTATGCATATATACACAGGGTGAATCTCTATAATGTGCACATATTAAAACGGGGGAAACTAGACCTAATTTTATCGAAAGAAAAGAATAAAAAAAATAAAAATATAAAATTTTTGTGGGAGTTATGTTTTTAATTTTTCATTCGGGAAATTTGAAGCTATGTAAATAAATTGCTATAACTTTTGAACTAAATGGCCTATCGTGTTCAAATAAAAACTAAAATAACAGGAAAGCAATGGCAATATTGATTTATAAACAAAAAGTACCCATAAAATTTATCTTCACATGAAAACTAAACATTTTTTTGACAAAAAATGATTTTTTGTGTTAATTTTCAGGAAATTGACAATTATATTTATTTATTTATTACGAAAACCAACAGCATTTACAGACAGTAGTAATAAATAGCACTTTCTCAAAAACAAAGCTAATAACAGGTTTTCCTATTAAAATACTATTAGTGCAATATTTTGTTAAAGACTGAACACTATAAAAACTAACAACAAGCGATCAATAACAAGGTAGCCATTCATTTTTTTGTATAAGAAGAGTTAGGTGAAACGGACACATAATATAAAAATAAATATCAAACAAATATGTAGTATATTCAATAGATAATGCATAATTAGTAATATGATATAAGGTATCAGAATATAATAACAATATTGATATGTTTACATACAATATAATAAAATCCAGGAAAATTCTGTAATAATAAAGTAAAAAGCTTGTTTCTGAATATAGACATTTAACAATTTAAGCTTAAATTTATATTTGCTGCATGAAAAAAAGTCCAGATGGTTAAATTTTGTGTTAATGTGTTTGTGATATGAGAAATAATTGTGTTTTAGTTATTTGAGTGCTTTTCTTCATGCAACAGTGATGTGTCGAGTACGATAATTAGGCGTGCGGTAGACGATCTTGGACACCAGATCAGGACAATCAATGCGGCTATGCACTTTGTCATACAGTAATGACATGTCCTGAATCGTGCGTCTCTGCTCCAGAGTGAGCAACCCATGGTCCCTGCAAGCATCCGTGTATGAAACGCCTGCGATAGTTTAGGTGTTTCAGGAACATTCTTTGTATACGCTCCAAGCGGTCCTTATAGGTAATATATTGTGGACTCCATATCGGGCTAGCCTACTCCAGGATGCTTCTCACGTATGCATAATACACAACTTTTATTGCCTCCACACTGGTCAAAGCTTTGCATGTACGTAAGATAAAACCTAGGTTTTGGAAACCCTTGTTCGCGACATGGTCAAAATTACCAGAGAGTGTCATTTTGTGATCAAAGTGCACCCCCAAATCACGAATAGTTTCCGTTCTGGTGATTGGAGCTCCATTAAAGTTATAGATGTAAGGAATAGGTTGTGCCTTACGCGTAAAAGTAATGGTCATACACTTACGGTTGTTTACAGTGATACGATTGTTATTGTAGTAATAGAATAGGCAGTCAAGATCTTTTTGTAAGAGTTGGCAATGTTGCACAGAGTTTACCTTACCGTAGATTTTTTTATCGTCCGCGTACATAAGATAATTTGAATGTGCGAAACAGGTGCCTATATCGTATAAATAGGCAATATAAAACAACGGCCCTAAATGGGATCCCTGGGAGACGCTTGTGGGAACAATGATGAAGTCCGACCTGTATCCTCCTAACACTACCGCTTGGGAATGATTTGACAGGTATGATGGTATCCAACGTAACAAGTCCCCGTGGATTCCGAGGTTTTGCAATTTGTTTAAAAGGATGACGTGATCTACACGATCGAACGCCTTCTCGAAATCAGTATAGATCACGTCAACTTGACCACCTCGGGCCATACCAGCCAGAACATAACTAGAAAAACTTGCCAAATTAGTTATGGGAGAACGTGCCTTTAAAAAACCATGTTGATTCTCAGGGAGTGACTTAGAGATTAGAGGATATATTTCTTTATAAACGACAAGCTCAAGTATCTTTGCCACAGAGTTTAACATAGAAACGCCCCTATAGTTTTCATTCTCCGTCCTAGAGCCTTTCTTATGGATTGTTATTATATGTACGGTTTTCCATCTTTGAGGAACGATACCTACTCTAAAAGAATGATTAAATGTTATAGTTATGGGCACCGCTAACGTTTCACAGCATTTAGACAAAAATACTGGCGGAATACCATCGTCTCCTGCTCCTTTTTTATGATCTAGGTTTTTAAATAAGTTCCTAACAGTACTTGGTTTGGTTTGTATAAGCGAGATGTAATCGGAACACTGCGTAACATCGTCTATAAACTTAACTTCATTGTCATTAGATGGTGTACCAAAGGCATTCTTGAAAAACGAGTTGAATCCATCACATATTTCCTTGCCATCAGAAAGTATTACGTTGCCTAAACATGAAGACCTAGGAAAACTCGATTTACCCCTTAGTGCTTTGACATAACTTGTGTGCATAACATAAGTGCAGTTCTCAGTTAATGTATGGGCAGTTCTAATTGATGACATCTTGGTTGGCCCGATCATACTGCCAAGAACCATAAATGGTGAAACATTTTTATAACTTTTAAGAGACGAGCTGCCCGTGCAATTGTAAAACGTGTCATTGGCTACTCTCCGAATGATGTATGTCCAAATGGATGGATGCCCTGCCCATTACGCCACACCAGTGAGAGAATTTTTGAATGAAAAGTATTTTTTTATGGGGGGCGATTAAACAACGTGTGTACAGTTGTCCCGTCAATACTAAGGCTGATCTACTGGACAGAGTAAATAATTGTGACGCTGAAATTAGGCAAGACCCCGAAATAGTGAGAAGCGCCACTCAGAACATTTTATTACGTGTGACGTTGTGTTTGCAACAAAGGGGCGGCCATTTCGAAAACTTATTACATTAATGTTTACTTTTGTATTTCTTTACAATGAATAAATGCTTTGATTTTCATAAAATGTCTTTTTTTAATCACAGTCGAACAATACATAAAAAATGGTCTCTACCTGAGTTATGATTCATGCGGCCGCGAAAGACCCGTAATGAGTGTTTTTGTTTAACGGCCTGCAGCAAATGTTATGTTTGAGCTAAAAGAATGTTATTTTTAGTATTCGAAAGCTAATACGATGTAGAATTAGATGAAATAATAATAAAATAATAAAAATATGAGATCTTTTTAAGAAAATCGTCAATTTCCTGAAAATTAACACAAAAAATCATTTTTTGTCAAAAAAATGTTTATTTTTCTTATGAAGATAAATTTTATGGGTATTTTTTGTTTATAAATCAGTATTGCCATTGCTTTCCTGTAATTTTACTTTTTATTTGAACACGATAGGCCATTGAGTTCAAAAGTTATAGCAATTTATTTACATAGCTTCAAATTTCCGGAATTAAAAATTAAAAACTAAATATTAAAAACCTACAACATTTTTTTAAAAATGTCATGGCATAAGATCTTGCGCTTGCTAATGATGTTATAAAAATATCTATGCCTTGAAAGTCCTGTTTTCGTCACAACATAAATTGAGTAGCTTGATAAAGCTTAGAATGTTCCAGAGAATTAGACTTAACGTTATTCGTTTTTGATTAATATGTATATAAAATAGTTAATTAAATAAGGTAAAATTATAATATATATATTATTCGTTGTCTTCATTCAAGTAGTTCAAGTAGTCTTCATAACCACGCCGAGGACAGCCGAACGACGACTAACGCCGGGTTGCTCAATAATAGACACGGGTGTCATGCCCAGTCAACACTTCCATTCGTTCTATATTCTTTGGCTCGAAGTATTTTGAAAAACTTTGAAGTTGTAAATAAACGAATTTCAAAACTTCGTTGGTGTTCTGATCTCTTGCATGTATTATTATTATTCTCTAAAGTGAATAGCTAACTAGAACTTTGTTATTTTCACTATTTACCTTGAAGTAATTTTTCTGCTGCTTATATGTATAAATAAATAAATAAATATTTCTAACAATCACACCACAAATATTAGAAATAAACTTAAATAAATATACACACACATCCATGACTAGAGAGCAAATATAATATAATATCGAACCCGGGCATGGAAGGCAAGGCTACCTATCTCCACACCAAACAGGCCGTCATGTATAAATTATTATTATGAATGTGAAGACACTGTACAACAAACCTGCTTTGTCCTACTTAATGAAGTATTTCACACCTAGCATTGCCGCCTTATTGCGATGTAATGAACGATTTTACATTAACAATTTTACTTTTATTTATTTTATAGTGTACAATAAAACAGTAAATAAACAAAAAAATTATTTTTCAGAAGGTGGGAAACAAAAAACCGGCGATACTGCAAAATTTTCCTTTAGAAAAAGAATTTCTTTAAAAACTTTACCCAGTATATTTCGAGCATCAAGCAGGAGACCAAACAAAAATGAGCACGAGCAAAACACCCAAAATGATAAATTAATAAATGTTGCAGAGACAGGAAATTTAAAAAAAAATAAACTAGAAGAAGATGTGAAAGTTTTGTATGCTTGTAATTCTACAAAATTCTGTAATAAGTCTAAAATCACAAATAGCACAGATTTAAAAAATTCCTCATTTTTAGACTTTAGTAAAAATATGAATTATTTAGACAAAAAGTTTTTTAATAACGCAATTTTTCACAAAGACAAAAAAATTATAGGAAAAGTATTTTCGAAAACTGAACGAACTGATTGCTTGCAAAACGATAATATTGATATTCCTGAGAATTCAAAGCCAGTAAGTGCCAGAATCATAGAACGCAATTCTCCCCTATCTGTAATAAATGCTAATTCAAGATATTATAAATACTTAGTTGACCCGCAGTCGAGTGAAAATAAAGACAAATCTAAACATCTGGCTGACAATTATAGTTCTTGTTGCAATCAAACTCGAATTGAAAAACAGAATAGCGAAAAATTACTTAATAAAACACTGTCCAGAAACTGGTTTCAGTATGATAGTCGAAGTAAAATAATCCGAGAATCTCGATCCAAATCAAATTTACAAACCCGAAAACCAATGCGTTCACGAGAGAAGAAGAAGCAGTGCTTGAGAAATGGTCGAACTTTGCGTCGAAGTCATACACGTAACCATTTAGATGGTAAATTTGTTTCAAAAGATAGAAGTACAACTAATTCAGATTCCCAAATTGGTTCGCCATTCGTTCAAAAACAAATATGTAAATTACTCGAACTAAAAAGAAAAGAACGAGAGAAGATTGGTTGTGATTTACCAAAGAATGAATTTAAAAATCCAATAAGGCGAACTAGAAAATCTAAGTTTCCCAGCTGCGTAACATCTTCTGTCTCTCAATTAAAAGAAAGAACACAGATGAAAACTAAAAATCAGTCAAGACGTAATCATGTTTCTACCGATTTGTCATCTTTACCTCAAACAAACGCACATCTACAAAGTAAGAAAGATCATACTTCACCTCGAGTAAATTTAGGGACTGCTGATTTCGACCATGGTGACAAAACTTCAATGTCGGAAATCGGCAATCCATTTATGCTCAATAAACTAAGGCAACCGCTACCGCTGTCCCTAAAATCATCTTGTGATACCAAAACAAGAACTGTAGCCCGGCAGAAGAAAATAAGATCTAAATCATGTTTGCCTTCAACAGCAAATCAACTCGTAGGAAAGGATGAGAAACGTTCCAAAATTCATTTACCTGCCTCACTAAAACGAAGGATAGGTAAAATTATGTATTCCCGTCCAAAAAAAATACAATCTGTTGATCAAGCATTTCAGTTGAAAGACAGTTTCTCATATGAGAGGCAAAACAGTATCCCAAAAAATAATACTTTGGAACATAGAACACTAGACTCACCCACAGACACAGTTCAAACATACAACAAACATAAAATAGCAAACACCAAAAAATCTACAGTACTACGATTTCATTTGCCAGAAAATAGTAAATTCAAAAATGAAATTAGTAATAAAAACGTGTCCAATGAAATTAATGATGGAATTGCACGGATTCAAGAAGAAAGTCAGAAAAAACTAAATAAAATTAAGAAAAAGGCTTTAGAAAAATACATAAATTCGAGGCATTCTGTTTCTTCATTCGTGTATAGGGAAAAATCTTTTACAGATGAAGACATAGATCCGATGATAAGTAAGAAAGATCATAAAAGGAAAAAAACCTATGACGATTCCGTCGTACACAGAAGAAAACGCTTCGATAACGAATCAAAACCAAATCAAAGTGTGATGATATATAATTGTAAAGTACGTCACAAAAATACAGAACGACAGCGAATGAGCACGATGAGCTCTGATAAAGTATCAAGGATACCTCAAAAATTTATGCATCACAAGAAAAGGGAATACAGCCCAGGAGAAAAGCACCAAACGGTAAAGTTTGTCGGAAATAAAAGTAAACCAAAAAAAGGTACTGATAATTGTGTGCCACGCAAACAAATTGCGGATGACTGTGATAGCCAAACCTCAGAGGCAATCATATATGTTCAAAAAAAACAAAAATTAGGATCACGAGACTTCAAATTGCGTCTTAAAGATTCGAAACAACACAGGATGGTCACAAAAGCCAAAAATAAATACAAACTAGATAATCAACTGTCTATAACCACAAGTAATACTGTAGAAGGCCAAGGTAAAAGATATGACTTTAAATCATTAAATAAAAATTCAAAAAACCCATCAAAATGCTGGTCTGGTGTGGGAGTTGACGAAGTAAACAGTGGAAAACAAAAAACAACAAAAAATAAATCAACTTTTTCTAAAAATTTAGAAAAAAAGATACAATTAACTGGGTTACAGCATTCAAGAGTAGAAGATAAAGAAAAACTGAATCAAAATGAAAGACAATTAAAAAAAAATCATAGTGCTGTCGAATATATTCAGAAAAGGATTAGGTTAGGTACACGTGATTTTAAACTGCGCACTAAAGATTCCAATCAACTTGTCGTTAATACTGGCTTTACCAATGTTAATCCAATAAAAGTTTATGACTCATTGATAGAGTACGCTATAAAATCTGAGCAGGAAAAATTAAGTACAGAGCTTTTCCAAAAAAGTCGGAGACATACACAAAGTCTAAGTCCAGTTAAATACATTCAGAGACGGAAGAAACTTGACGATAAGGGTTTAATCAAACGAGATCTAGAACGACTATATTCAATTAAACATGAACAGGATGAAAATAAAAACAATAACCTTCTAACTCCACTTGATTACCTCAAAGAGCCTCTTTCAGAAAAAGTTGGGGTAAATGTTAAACCTGGCCTATATGCTGATAGAGACAAATATCTAACAAAAATTCACAAGTCATTGAAACAGACAGAAAAACATGATTTGATAAAAGAAAATACCAATACATCTTTTAAGCAGAAACGCAAGTGCATATATAAGCAGGGTGAATTAAAACCATGTTCTGCCCGAACTGAAGTCGAAAATCAAAAAAGTTCACAAGCTTGTAAAGCGGGAGTAGTCGTAGGTAATTTTGAAAAACAAATTATAAACAATATAAATTGTAGTTCAGGTAAATACGTATATAAAAAAGATGTAATAAATGACAGTATTGATGATAGTGATGCTCAACTAGTAACTAATGCTGCAGGACAGACAAAAATACCTGAAAGCAACCTACAGAGAAAGTATCAGACATCACAAAAAATAAAAAAAAAGCACACAAAAGAGGGTAATAAAGATTGTAAAAAAATCTATTCTAATTTTCGTGCGAAAAGTAGCCAGAAAATTCTTGATAACTTAAACCCAAATGAATTGCCAAAGGGAGAAAATAGCGAACACTTCAAATTATCTCCTACCTTGAAAATTCAGGATAATTCCAAATCTATTCTTGAAGAAAAACCCACAATCAACGATAGCGATAAGCAAACATTGTGTAGCAACACACATAAGATTACAAACATGAAATATTATTCCCCTCCAAAAATGTCAACGTCAGATATCAGTGATGTTAATGATGGAAAAACTAACAGTGAGTTGATCTTTAAACCGTCGAATGAAACTGTAAATAAATTTGTTGGATTTTTTCAAAGATTGGGCCTTACGAGAAGCAGAAAAATGCAAATTGAGTCAGAAAATATTAGAAGGAAATATAAATACCAGCCTATTTTCACTGTCCGATCAAAAGTTTTTACACGTAAAACTAACGTTGATTCAAAGTGTAATGAACCAAAAGCTAAATGTTATCAACAAACAAGGAAAGGAAAAATTGCATCAAAAGAAGATTCCGTTGATGCTTCTAAAGAAGACTACGAAGATGTCTGTAGTAAATCAAGATCCCGGTCAGCCAAAAATAAAAAAAGTAGAAAATGCGATGATTTAATAACTTTATCTACTTCTACAAATAAAACAGGTGAAAGAGTCGTTACCTTGTCAGGTCGTAACAAAACCATCAAAAAGTTACTCAAAGAGATGGTTTCTAGGAAAGAAAGGAAAAGACTGAAAAAAGTACCTAAAACTACCATTCATTCAAAGACTCCAGAATCTTCAAGGATTCCAAGTTCATTTACAATCACTGATACTCCAAAAAACTTTGAGGATCTACGTAAGCGCGTGAATGGTAGTAAAACATTAATTCGTAGAACCAAAAAAAAGGTTCCGGAGATTTACGAAAAAAGTTGTAAAGGAGTTCGCATATATGGGGCTCAGAAAGATGTTCAAGATATACTTAAACTGATTAAGGTAATCAATACTGAATCGTCGCTGAAATCAATGCCTTCAATCCCATGTGTTAATACAGCTCAAGCGCCACAGTCTAAACTAATTAAGGAAATAGAAGAGATACAACAAAAACGCAACAAGCTTGACGGAAAAATTGTTTTACGTGTCCCAGGTACTCAGAATACTGAAATATCCGGAAAGCCTGAAGAAGTTGTCGATATTTGTGATAAATTAAGAAAATTACACCCAAATCACAGCTCTTTGCAATCGGATATAATTTCGAATTTCAACCCTAAACCTGTTGGTACTTCACCAGGGCCAATGAAATTTCAATTTTGTGGGCCGAGTAGTGAAATAAAAAAAATAAAAAAGGAAATAGACTTTATAAAAACATTGGAGAAAAAAAGAAAAGAAAAGGACCCAAAGAAAAAGAAACAAGATATTACAGTTCCAATACCTGGAGTTCACGGTCTTAATCTAACAGGACCTCAAACAGAAATTGAAAAGATAATAACCAACCTACCTGATTATGATTTAAAAAATCTTGGAAATTTGGGCGATTTCACATCAAAAAAGGTCGCTTCTGGGACTGCAAAACAGATACAAAAAATATTAGAAGCAGCTGCTGCTGTAAAAATTAATCACGAAAGTGGGAACCCGTCAAAATATGCTAAAAATGTCATTTGTTTCCCTGAGCAAGAAGACATGAAGTCTTCGATTGCTAATGTTGAAGACAGTGATGTAAATTGTTATGAACAAGAGCGACAACCACCTAAGTCACCCTTTCCTTCGACATCTATACAGCTTTACATCGCTAGCACTGAAAATCCAGAGAATACAATTTTTCTAAAACCTTCACAAATCGAAACAACAGCTATTAAGAAGAAAAATAAATTCAATCTATGTGTTACTGCGAAAGTTTTTCATAAAGGCATAATGGAATGTAAACAAATATGTATTCCCGCCGAAGGCATAGAGACGGTTTGTGGTTCAGCTCAGTATGGTACATATACTAAAGTAAGTGTTAAACCTAAACATTTAAAAAAACTACTTAAGTATGAATTCTATAATCCACGGATAGCCATGAAGCCTAAGGATTTCCAAAAAATGTTAAATCAATCTATCGCTAGCAGTCGCAATGTTTCTATAGAATCAACATGTCCGGGCCCTTGTGACCAAGATGCATTAAAAAAAATAATTGCAGACAAAGCAGATAAAGTTTTAGGAAATGAAAAAGACGATGACCTGCTTGAATACGAACAAAAAATGAAGGAAGAAAAAAAAAGAATCAAAAAGATGGAGAAGCTCAAGAAAAAATTGGAAAAGAAAGAAAGAGCAAAAACAGAAACAACATGCGCTAAGACAGAGGAGAAGAAAGCGAAAACAGAAGCGAAGAGAAAAGCGAAGAAAGCGAAAGCAGACGCAAAGAGACAGGAGAAAAAAGCGAAAAAAGAAGCAAAGAGAGAGGAGAAGAAAGCAAAAACAGAAGCAAAGGTAGAGAACAGAAATAAGAAGATACAAAAGATCGACAAAAAGGGAACAAAAAGGTTTAGACAGGAACTAAAAAGGTTAAAGTGTAAGGTGAAACCGACAATTAAGAAAGAGAAAATACATATACCAAAAGAATGCCGGAACATAAAGTTTATAGAAGGGCAAGATCGCCCATTTGCTCCCGTGAATATGAAACATACCATACTCCTGGAACAAAAACAAAACATCAAAGACCCTCCAACACCAAAATTGGGACACAAATCGTTTAATGCTTGGAACTTTGTTAAAAGCACTGTATTAACTCGATGCGGTTTGCGTCAACCCACGCTTCCAACAATGTATGTGGGAGGGGACTTCACTGTAAGAGGTGCCTGTGACCTTTTCTGGAAAAATGCTGGCCGTATTTGCCTCCTTTGTTTTACTGCTTGTTTGTGGCTGCCACTTATTTTGTGTTATCAAATATATTGTTGTGTTACTAATTAATTTTTCTTAAAAATAAAAAAGTAAATTTCTGCTCATTTTTCTAATTGAATGTTTAAAATAAAATAAATGATCAGACAACACACCCATTGTACGTCCCCTTTTCGTAGTTTTTGAGTTTCGGCCAAAATTTTGTTTTTCATGTTATAGGTTTTTGCGGGATTTGTTTTCCTGTTACTCGATCTTTATGAGTCTTACACGTAAAATAATCAGATTTGTGACATCAATGGAAGCTACAGAATGTTGACTCAAAATGGAGAATTTACGTTCGAGCGAGTCAGGCTTGAACTCTACATATTAATATTACATTATATATGAAGGAGAGGTTGTTTCCATCGTTTCAGACAGATTTCACTATGAAACACCCTATCCCAAACTTAACCATTTTCAAGATATTAAATTTTTAAAATTTTTACAAAAATTTACTTTTTTTTTGTATTGGGTAGTTTTTTCGTAATTTGTAGGTCTAATGTATTCGTTTTTTTATTTGTTTGTGCAGTAGATGAGTTACTTTAACATTATCAACAACTTAAATGCAAGTTACTGAATAAAATGGTTGTTCACAGGCGATTGAATGTTAAGAAAAGAAAAAAAACGTAAGAAAATGAACAAAATATTTTTTTTTGTTAAGAACACTGTAAAAAAGTCTAAGGAGCTTAAAAATATCTACGTTTCAACAGCTTTCCAAAAAGGTATATCAGTTTCGGGTTATGATTAAACTCTCAAAAAAACTTAGATGAAGCGCTGTCAGTAGTAAAAGTGCTTATGGGGCACAATTTATCATTTGGGTCAAAAACCAAAATAAAACGACACAGAGTCGTACGTAAAGACATTTATTACAGTTAACCTACGCGTATAATTCGTTTTCTACATGGCCACCTCTATTCCGAACACAAAGTCTAATTAATTTGTTTATGACACTTGCAGTTTTTCTTCTTATTTATTTCATTTGCTGCATTTATTATGTTTAGGATTTAAAACAATAGAGGCGATAGGGTTTGGTTCATTATAATCTAGGGTCTTTATGTGCCCCCAAACATAAAAATCCATGAGGGCCAAGTCCGGACTTCTCGCTGGCCACGGTTTAGGTCCTTTCCTAATCCACTTGTTGGGATAATTGGTATCCAACCATTGCCTTACGTTTCTTCTGTAGTGTGCAGGGCAAACTACTGTCGCGTATTAGAGTAAGTGGTAAATCTTCTTCCAGTAACCCAGGTAAATCTGTTCTTGAAAAGTAAGGTCCTATCAAATGGTTCGATATTATGCCCATCCACACATTTACACTGAAGCGTCTTAGCGATCCCCTTATCCGCTTTTTATTACGATTTCCCTGCTCTTTTGTGGCCCAATAATGAGTATTGTGGCAATTGGTTAAACCATCTTGGTTGAATTTGGACTCACCTGTCCACAAAATATTTTTAAGAAATTGTGGGTTTTCTAAATCACAATTCAACACGAATCTGCAAAAATCTTCTGAAATGTCTTTCTGTCTGTCTGTCAGTCTGTCTTCTGAATCTTCTGAATCTGAAATGTACTGGCGTGTAGTGATAGCATGAGCAGACTAAACTCGCTAAACAACAGTGTTGCCAGATGGTCTCGGCGACATACCCCTAGACTTATTTGATTTCTCCCCTAGAAATTCCCTGGAATACCCTAACGAAGTAGATGGTGGCGTGCAGCGATTTTTTAATATATGACCCGCATATGAGCATTTACTCATATGCGGGTCATATATTATTAAATTTTATTATTGCCACATTTTATTACTTGTAGCTAAAGAATATTGGCGAATCCTTATTTAATTAAACAGTGAGCGTTTAGAAAAAAAACTAGCTTTTTGTTTATTTTTTTTTTGTGGATTTCCATAATAATAGCTTCATGTGTAGTCTTCATAAAATAGTTGATTTATAAAGCTTGATTTGACTTGTTCAGTTTGTTTTACCTCCTGTCATTTTTATTACGATGCACAGGATTAATTGTGACTAAGCGCAAATATTTTGTAATATAATTTTTAAGTATAGAAAATTATAATCACTTCAGAATGTAAGGACTTAATTTTGTGCATGGATATATTTTTTATATTCCTTATAGTGAAAATGATTTATTACTCACTGGAGTCCTTATCCTTGGCTGTATAGCTTTTGCCTTTGCTAGCAAGTTTTGTTACTTTTGGACGGGTCGGTATTGGAATGCATAAATTTAATTGGCATATTATAAGGCTAAATAACGTTTTTTGGCATACTGTTTGTTTCGCATAACATTTATACAGAATACATCATCAGGCATTAAGGCATACTTTATTTCCCCATAACTTCATTTATAATAATAGTATATTAGCATAAAATGTTCATGCATAAATGGTTTTACAATAACGATTACTTATAATAACATTTATTGGCATCTCACGCTATGGCATAAAGTTTACAAGTCATACATATAGAATACCATAATTTGACAAAAATAAATGGACTGTAAAATTAATAACCTAAACATTTTTACACTTCGTTGGTTGTTACAGACGATATAGCAACACGGTTTAGTCACTATTACGTATGGGGAAATGCAACATCGCCACCTATTTCCACCCCTAAAGTTTGGAGAACATTCGAATTAGATAAAGAAAACCCTCTCATCTCATAATGCCAACTTCGCAAAATGCCAACCGCTCGAAAATGACAACTTCTCAGAATGCCAACTTCTCGAAATGCCAACTTCTCAGAAAGCCAACTTCTCACAATGACAACTTCTGAAGGGACAGTCGTGATGTTTGTTTGAACCAAATTGAACCGAAGTCGCTTTTCGCGAAAATCGCTTTTCGTGAAGAGCTGGAAATGGTACTTAATTTGGTCTTGGCGCTTCGCCGGGTGCTGCCGCACCACGCTCGCTTCGCTCGCTCGGCACGCTCATGTATTAACTACATACAAACCTAACCTAACCCCATTGAACGGGTGCGTCTCATTTCGTAGTTTCCCTCCCTCCGCGCCTCCGGGTTTATAAAAACACTCTAGGGTGGGACAGAATAGTCGCCTGGTTTCGGGGTTGGCCAATTCGGTTCTGTATTACTGTGTGTTATATTTTGATTACAGTGAGATGATTATTTACAATTCATCATTATCATTTCTTAAATAATCTTGGTTAAATGTTATTATTTAATATTTACGTGCAAGTCGCTTTTTGGCATGACCTAAATACTGACTAACCTGCTCGTCCTCGCTGTGCTCGACGTCGCACCTAATATTATTTGTTGTTACTTTCAAGACTCAACATAAAGTAGGTACATATGATTTGTACTTGATAAATTAGGCACCAAAAGTTTTTTATTACTTTACATTTATGACTTTAGAGGTTATGGATACATCTATTATGAGTTTTGTATTTTATGATAATTTATCTTTAGACGTATAACAGTTATGTCCTTTACATTTATGCTGTATAAAATTAAGATGAAGAAAATTAGAGTAAGTGAAACTTATGGTAATGAAACCATTCTGCATGTATAACAATCTGCTTGTCTTAATTTATGCGAAAAAACTTTATGCTGAAACTGTTATGCCAAACTACGTTATGATAAAAAAAATTATGTGTCCGAAAGGGCTCCCCTTTTGGACTTATCACTTGTAAGTGTTGAACAAAGGTTTTTCACTACTCAGATTCTATTATTCGCAGGTGGTTATTTGTGATAACACAGTAAAACCACAGATACACTTGTTATAATCACACTTTACTAAGGCCAAAGATGGTATATTTCCATAGAATAATATAATTAATCACAGATATTACAGAACCACCGATAATGTAATACTTTGCTCAAGACACAAGACCGTTCCATTTGAACGCCCATGACAGACTGACTGAAATTTGTTACGCATCAACCGAATACAATTCAAAGAACTATTGAGATACTTAGTATCTAATTTAAATAACAATGCGTTTAAAGAACAATAACTAATTAATAATATAATCAAGGGTATAAATTCATTACGATCGCATTATCGGCCCTCTGCATGGTATGAGCCTTTTCCAAGAAGTAGGGAATCATTAATTAGTTATATAATGTAGGTCTAAATTTATTACATGTGTGTGTTAGTGCCTTGGTATTGTTATGATGATTTGCGATTCTTTTAGTTATTTTATTCGACCTGGACAGTTTATTGGACTCAGATGATTCATAACGTGACTTTATAAGCCTTTGTGCCTAAGGATTCCAATAGATTGCGCTTACGGCGACTTATTGTTGTGATTTTTGGACTACGATTAAGCTTTGTTGTTTGGAATAGGTTTGTCTTGATAACGTTATCATGGCAGACAGAATTACACGAATTCAATGTATAAATTGTAGGAACGCATTAAGTTAAATATATCGATGAACATTTACGTGTCATTATTATTATGGTTTGTTGGTGATAGTAGTAATTACCTGTTTAAATGTAGGTAATTTGAACTCATAACCTCAAAATTAGTACTTATTGAAAATGCAATTATTATTGTTCCTAGACATATTCCATAATATTTTTTTTTAAAGTGGATCCTGTATTTATGTCCTATAGTTTTACATATTTTGGACTTCTAAACGCTCCACTTTAACTCTAATTAAAACCATGTATGGGGATCTGCCAATGTTCTTTAGGAGCAGTTATTTACCTAACAAAGTGTGAATTCCGTTTTTAAAAGTCAAGGGGTCAGATATCTGCTTGGCTGTTCTAGTAACTATTTATTCATTTATATATTTTCATCGAACGAACAGCATTTAAAACATATTATCTATTATAATGATAATAAATTTAAATATACATACTGCCAATAATACGTCCACAACATAGTAATTAAACAGTAACGAGCAGACTAATTATACAAAGTCATCAAAGTTATTATAAATTTAACAATATTTATGAGGAAATGAAAACTATTCAACTATCAATTTCATCTTCTGCTGTAGTTTATTTGTCCAAAGAAGTGAATTACATGACCATTGTTTAACGCACGGTTACAATTCCTCTAGCCTACGAAATCAAATATTCAAATGCAAATAATTATTTGCCATCATATTGGTACAAACAAAAGATATAAAAAAGCTTTAAGCTAAACCTTTTTATGAGCCCTGTCGGGTAGGTATTTGGTTGTCTGATATCAATTATAACATGGTTCATTAAAGAAACGAATTGAAAATGGCGGTGCTTTCATTCATGCAATTAATGCGCGGTTTACATGTATTAAGTAGTTAAGTTGGTAACTAAATTTTAACTAAATTTTAAGTTAAAAGTTGAGTGTAAACAGTCAGTTAAGTGACAAGTGGTAACTTAAAATTTAGTACGCAAGTGATTAAGTAGATTAGGATTTGTTCTATTTTTCGTATAAGTAGGTGGGCGGGGCTTCTCACTTCACACGTTTGGACGTGATTTTTTAGTTAAGTGCATAAGTTGACAAAGCTGGTGGCGGCAAGAGCTCCTATTTATTTCGCATTTACTCTTTTTTTTTTAAATGTCGGCGTGGAGTTTTGTTTCGACTTTAAAATTTGTTGAAGAATATATAAAATAGATATGCTTGTAGAATAAACATTTAGAAAAAAACATATTCTTGTAAAGATTTTAATTTCAGAATAAAATTCTTCTCTGAATTTGTCCAAAATCACATTTACCATATATCTAAGTACAGAATTGACGAATTCCTTGAGATTCATCACTGCTCATCTTCATTGAACTTGTGAACTTAACTACTTAATCCGTTTCGACACACAAGTGACATGCAGTAACTTAAAATTTAGTTATAATTTAGTTACCAACTTAACTACTTAATACATGTAAACCGCGCATAAGGTGCAATGCAAATACAAGCCGCCGTTTATGATTCCTTTCTTTAATGCATCAGCTTAAATCAGTGGTCTCAGTGGACCTTTTCTTCAGAAAACAAACGTCAACGTCAAAGTCATTAAAAATTCAAAGAACTGAATTCGTTTCCATCCAATATGCTTGCTTCCTCCTATATTTATTACTCTCCTCTATGATGCTTGCACTCCTTCGAAGGTAATTGCAAATGTTCAGTGCAGAAGATAGTGATATCTGAAAAAATATCTTGTGGTGTCTTAGGCTAAAAGAAAGTTCCCTACTGAGACAGGAATACCAGTCTAATCTGTATTCATCTATGGTTTACATTCAGCCTAACTTTTGTTCTTTTGAAATGTCTGAAGAAAAACGCAAACCTGCAACTGTGGAGCTGGCATCACTACAGCCAGCGGTAAGAGTAAAACAACTAGCAAACTATGGGGCTATAGTGGAAGTGGATTTCAATGTTCCAGCTAGAAGGTATTAGTGACCTATTATTGTTGTTCTCTTAATTTTATGATAGCCATATTTCTGTATTAACCAGTAAATGTAAACTTTAGTTACAATCAAAAATCTTGACTTATGGAAGTAGAAATGTGTAACTGTACTTACACATTTCGGCTTTGTTGATGAATACTTATTTTCTGGATTAATTAATAAAGTAAGGGATAGACCCATGTTAAGAATGTTTGCTATTCATTCTACAAGTATTAATTGTTTTAATTTTTATATTCATATTGCAATAGTTGCATATATTTACAAAATAGTGTTTTTTACATGCCCACAATAATATCACTAATCCTAGGTTCAACAAAAATAATTGATTTATTGATTTAACAATATCACTAATCCAAGGTTCAACAAAAATAATTGATTTGTTGATTTAACAAACATTGATTAGGAATATTTATTTATTTTCGAAATAAATAACAACAAAGATAATGTGGTGTAAATATAAAGCATTTGGTTATTTCTTGGTGTTTCAGATATTTTAGGTCTGGATTAGAGATGGTGAGAATGGCAAATGTCTATCTGGCTGAAGGAAACTTAGAAAATGCCTACATATTGTACATGAAATTTATGACATTGTTTGTTGAGAAAATAAGAAAACATCCAGATTATGGTTCAATACCGACTGATGTAAAATCTGTAAATCAGACAAAATTAAAGGAAGTAATGCCTAAAGCTGAAAAGTTGAAACAAAAATTATTAGATCAGTATACTAAGGAATATTCTCAGTATAAAGAAAATGAGGTACCTATGTGTTTAAAATTATTGGTTAAAGTTAAAATTGGTAATTCTATAAGTCATCAAATAAAGTAATTAAATATAATAAAATTAATGTACAATGGGACCAATTAGTATTGGGACTAGATTTCTGTTTATTAGTTAAGTCATTTTGTTTATTTAATCATTTTTTGTTATTAAATTTTGTTTATAACACTAAAAATTGAGGTTATTCTTATAAATAAAAAACTTTATCATCATAATAAAGTGCTTTGATTAATAAAAAAACTAGTTGTAAATGTAACATAAACTTACCTATGTAAATGGACACATCCTCCAGTAGACAAGCCAATACTGTGAATAATACATATTCAAATCATTGTATATGTCGACAGTTTAGTAAGCTTAATAATTTGCCTTCTTTCTAAGAGTATCTTTATCTTATACTATCTTTAAGCTACAGAATACAACTAAAAATATGTACTGCTTTACTTTTAATCTGACTCTGCAAACAGGTTAAAAGACAAATAGCTGAGTTGGAGAAAAGGAGACAAGAGCTGGATGACACACGGCTGGCTGCGAGTTTGCAGGCTGAAGAGCACAAAAATGACTTAAGAGTAGCACATCCCCCACCACATTTATTACATGCGGTATGTGTACATTATATTGCTTAATTTGGAAAAAAAATTAACAGCACAAAAAAACCATAAAATTTTAATGTGAGTTCATATAATTGTCTTTTCAAACACATTTTAATGATAGTTTTCCGAGTAAAACTATCATTTAAATGTGTTTGAAAAATTTTATTGTCACACTAGTCATCAGAAATAATTAATGTGCACATAACTATCCTGCATGACTATTATGGTGCAAAAATGATTGTCACAATAGCTTACCAAATTTGTCACTAAGCTAATTAATCGTGTGCTGAGTTCCTAGGTCCATCCGTTGCCAAGATACAAGGTGAGATATAGGTCCATAATCATGGACCTATGGCCTAATGATATCTCGATGATGGGTCGTGTTACGAGATTCACACCTGGGTCATTCTTTAGTGACGCAAATGTGACCCTATCGTGACAACTAATGTTAAACCGAAATGCAATAATTTAGTAAATAAGTAATTTGATGAAAACTGGTTAGCCATAGGATCGTAATCAATCAGATTCAACCACAAATGTCTCCGAAACTAAAGGGTCACAAATTTCGAATAAGGCAGCAACGAGCATCACATTTGAGTCACTAACATATGAGACACCTACGAAGTCAATCGCAAATGAGGCCCTAGGGTTTGATGTAAGCAGGGAAAGTACTCTAATTACTGGCGGTAAAATATGTCAGCAACTCAAAGGAAACATTCTAATATCTTTAAAAACAACAAAAACTTCATTCAAAGTTGTTTTAAAATAAGCTTGCCAAGCCCGGGAATCGAGCCGGCTAAAATCCGAAAAAGTTACACTGTATTTTTTGGCATTAAACAGAAGAGTCAATAAGGATCAAATGTATTTTCCAAACACGGTAATTTAAATGGCTTAAAAACCATAGGTCTTAATTGACACTTATAAATTCAATACTTTGTTTTCGAATCAACAATATTTTCTATTTAAACGTTTGTTTGTTATGACAAATCAATATCGTCAATAAGACAGACTTGCCTACCTTAGGGAATAGTTAGGTATGTTTGTATGGTGATTTTGGATTCCTGTTTCAGGATCAATGGGCACCGTCGCCGAGCGCGCCCTCTGTCGCAAATGTCATGTATCCCGCAGATTTCCCGCGATCTACACCTTCTTCTAAGTGAGTTGTACTTATTTAATGGAGAAAAGTAGTTTTAGATAATAAGTTATGATAAAGATGAATGTTTAACTTTTTTCTAAAAGAAAAACCCATTATTTACACTTTGAAATTATTTTTTTATGAAAAAGTATGCACTTAATCCATTCTAAGATTTTATTGAGTAAAGACGACTTGGACGTCCGCTACGACAGTTAAAATAGAAGCCGTTGATCCGAAAAGAATAGGCCATAGTAAGGCATAGTGCTTGCTCACGTAGGAACGCGCGGGCGCGGGCGCGGTAGACGAGGCGAGCTCTTGTCATCGTTGGCCGCCAAGCGTTTGTGCTTGTGTGACGTGTTGTCAGGGGTTGGAAAGACGGTCGCCAATCTTTTATTTTTAAACGAAAATTAATACCTAAAGTGGGAGATAATAAAAATTAGAATTGGTGTGCACGAAATTAATAAAGAAAGAGAACGGTATGATGAATTTCGTACTTTATATAGTAATTTGAGACAACATCCTTTAAGAGCGTTTATACAAAATCGTGCAATTTTAGGAGTTTTCAGTGTTCGTTTACGATCAAAATATTACACGTATGCATCAAAATATGAGTTCAAATTATTTGAAATTTCATCGTCTAAAACATGTATTGAGAAAATGTTAATTTCTTCAGATGGTTTTTTAGTAGGAATTCATTGTTCATGCGCTTTCTCTTGTAATTCGACGAAACATGCGTACTTTACCGTTCGATAAGTATAAAAGTAACTGATACAAACAGAAAAAGAATAGTTTGCTATGGTCTCTGTTTTGTCGTCAAAACAGTCTATAGAGAAAATAGTACAAAATATTATTTTTTCAAAGGCTAAAACATAAAAATCAAAGCGTGAAAAACCTGGATTTCAGTCAAGTGTGTCGCAGTTTTCGATACACTTGTATTGTTACAAAAGTAATAATTTTTACTTCTTACATTAGATGATAGAGATATAGAGATACTACAAAGATGTATTTAATGAAATAAAACAGAAATATGATTCAAGTCCATTTAAAAATACTTCTAAATAATCATTTTAAAAATGTCTAAAATTGATATAAAATCTAATGCACGCGCTGCTTGTATTTAGTACCGGCCGTGGCCTTCAAGAGTGTGGACGTATCGCTTTTTTTCCCGCGCTTTCGCCCAGGGCTGTCGAACTCCGTCGTAAATATCGAACGCTGGCGATCAATTTTGATACTTTTGATATAAATATTTATTTTATTATAAATAATAAATTTAATATTGAAGTACTGCATTTTTGCAAGTATTATTTTACTAATAAGTAATACACAAATCTATAAAAGTCTTTGTTTTTAGATACCGTCACGGCTAAGCCTTAGGAAGCACGTCAGAATGCTACGATGTTTCAGTAAAGAGGTCGATATAAATTAAAAAGAAAATATATTTGAATATATGTTTCACATAAAAGAAATAAAAGAACCGAGACATTCTGACTTGCTCCAGCATAAGTAAGATGTATTAAATTACAGTTCTATCTGTTGACCTCAAATCTAATAAAGCAGTGATTAGACTATATGACAAATTGTGACTTTCTCAGATTGACGTTTTAGCAAGGGAAAGTGAATACCTTTAGATCGTAGATTACTCTGTATGTAGAGCCCTTAGTAATCCAGATTGTGACAATCTAAAGTACTACAAATTGTAGTCTTGTAGATAGAACTGTAGTTTAGATGTAGCTATAAGAAACAAGAGTACGAAGAAAACAATAGGTACACAAACACAGACAGTATATTCACTTTTACAGAAGAAGGAGAAAGTTATGAGTAGGTAGCACAGGCACGCAATACAATAAACAGAAATAATTAATAATTATAACAAGCAAGATGCAGCGAGTACATAAGGCGCGTCGGCAAGGCGAGCGGCACAAGTTCCACGTCCGAGCGTTAATTTCCGACTAGCGTCACCGGAGCCCGAGCGCGCCACGCAGACCGTGCGTGTGCGCAGCTATGGATTGTTAATAGAACAAAAGACAGGTTATTGGTGTACGTTTCCATAGCACGGCTTTAAGAATAATATAAATTAAATACGTATTATTAGTAAATATGAAAATATATTATATCGTGATATTATTAATATTAATATATAAGTACTAAATATATAATGTAATTAAAGCTCAAATATGTTAAATAAATAAGTTCTAAATACGTTTCATAGTAATAATATTAAATAGAAACTTTTATATGAAAATATAATAAATTACATAATACATATTTGTTAAATATAAATATATAAATGTAAATTTAATGTAGGATAGGAAATAGCCTACATCACGCCCCCCCTGAGACCGTCACTACGGTCGATAGTAGTCCGGGAATCGAACTTTACGACCAAACCGTGTTATCCTAATGGTTTCCTGCACTGGGTCGTCCTGGGGTACTGGGACGGGATCAGGTAAGGAATGAGGACTAGGAACGGAAGTGGCCACAGGTTCGGGAGGAATTGTGGGAGATGGGTATTGATCAACAAGCATATAGGCCGGCTTAAGGGGGTCTATAGAAACTGTGACAGTCTTATTTCTCACTAATACTTTGCACACTTTGTCACCTCGCTCGAGTACCATGTAGGGGCCGGTGTATGGGGGTTGCAAGGCTCCTCGTACTCAATCATCCCTTAAAAATACATGGGTTGAGGTGGCGAGGTCCTTAAAAACGAATATTTTGTCTTTGCTGTTGCGCGATGCAGTTGTTGGCTGCAACTTGGCTACTAAATGGCGCAGGCGCGAAGCAAATTCAGAAACGTCGGTTTGTTCTGGCGCTGAAGGTTGAAAAAATTCTCCAGGTAAGCGTAAGGGCTCCCCATAAACCAACTCGGCAGACGAGGTCTGTAAGTTGTCTTTGTAAGACGCTCTTATGCCCAAGAGTATAAGTGGTAAACTGTCAACCCAATTGTAGTCCGCATGACACATAATAGCAGCTTTAAGCTGTCGGTGGAAACGTTCCACCAAACCGTTGCACGCTGGATGATATGCGGTTGTTCTGCGACGAACGAATCCAATCACTTTTCCAAGATATTGGAAAAGCATGGATTCGAACTGTCGCCCGCGATCGGTGACTATATCAGTAGGGCATCCAAACCTGGATATCCACGATAATAATGCCTTTCCTACGGTTTCAGCTGTCATATCTGGCATAGGTGTAACTTCAGGCCATCGCGTAAAGCGGTCTACTACGGTGAGACAGTACCTATGTCCTTGAGATGGTGGAAGGGGACCGACGATATTCACGTGAATAAACGCGAATCGGGCTCGAGGCAATTCGTACGTGCCCAACGGAGTAGTAATGTGCTGATTGACCTTACTTCTTTGACACGCTAGACATTTCCGTGACCACTCTCGGCAATCTTGGCGCATCCCAGGCCAAACAAAACGCTCAGCTACCATTTTGGTGCTTGCGTTGGCACCTGGGTGACTGAGATTATGAAGACTATCAAAGAGAGGTTTTCGGAACTGCTTGGTCACAAAAGGTCTTGGTGTTGGCACACTAACGTCGCAATATAATTCTATATCTGTATCCGGGAGCTTCAACTTTTGTAAGCGGAGTGCTGAATCACCACTAGTATACTGAAGGAGCTCGGGATCAGAGGTTTGGGACTGGGCCAGCATCGTCAAATCGATTGGCGTCTGCAGTTCATTGATACGTGACAAAGTATCAGCTACTACATTGTCTTTGCCGGAAATGTGTCGAATGTCGGTGGTAAACTGAGAGATAAAATCGAGGTGACGGTACTGGCGAGGCGAACAGTTGGCTTTCCGCTCGTGGAAGGCAAAACTGAGCGGCTTATGATCCGTGTATACCACAAAGTGTCTTGCCTCTAACATGTGGCGAAAGTATTTTATGCTTTCGTAAATCGCAAGCAATTCTCGATCGTAAGGTGAGTATTTCTCTTGAGACGTGCTCAGCTTACGCGAAAAGAATGCGAGGGGTTGCCAGACATCGTCTTTATGCTGCTGCAAAACTGCACCCAGTGCCGAATCAGACGCATCTGTCACCAGAGCGAGTTTGGCTTCGCAATCTGGGTGTGCGAGCAGTGCAGTATCAGACAAGCTTGCTTTACATTTCTCAAATGCCAACAAAGTTTCACCAGTGAGGTTTACTGGGTGATACGCTTTAACTGAGCCAGAAAGTAAGGCGTTAAGAGGTGCCTGGATTTTAGCGGCATTGGGCAAAAATCGCCGATAAAAATTTATCATCCCCAGGTAGCGTCGGAGTTGCCTTACCGTAGTTGGTGGGGGGAAACTTTGGATGGCTTGAACCTTAGAATCCAAAGGCTTGGTGCCTTTTGCAGAGATGCGGTATCCAAGGAAATCAACTTCATTTGCGCCGAAGACGCATTTTGAAGTGTTCACCAGAATTCCGTACTCTTTCATACGAGTGAACAGCTGCTGTAGATGGCGCTCGTGTAGCTACTCGTTCGCTGAAAACACCAAAAAATCGTCGAGAAATGCATAAACGAAGTCAAGGCCTCTCGTTACCTCGTCGACGAACCTTTGAAATGTTTGACCTGCATTTCTGAGGCCAAACGTCATCGCCGGGAACTCGAACAACCCGAAGGGTGTAGTGATGGCAGTCTTCGGGATGTCAGCGGCATGGACAGGAATTTGATGGTAAGCCTTAACTAGGTCCACTGTTGAGAATACCGTACACCCAGAGATGCTGTGGGCAAAGTCTTGAATATGCCTAATCGGGTAACGGTCTGGAATGGTTCGTGCGTTCAGCATCCTATAATCGCCACAAGGCCGCCAGCCGTTATCTTTCTTGGGCGTCAAGTGGAGAGGGGAGGACCAGGGGCTTTGGGAGGGTCGTGCAATACCATTATTCATCATAAGTTCAAATTCAGCCCTAGCTATTTTTAATTTGTCAGCTGCGAGTCTTCGGAGGTTGCATGATACAGGAGGACCAGGAGTGGTTCTTATAAAATGAACTGTATCGTGCTTTGGAACCGTAGGTTTGCCTGAAGGGCGCGTAATTTCATGAAATTCATCTAAAATTTTGTGAAATCTCGTGTTGCCTGATACAATTTTGACAGAATCTACATTAATATTAGCAATAATAGCACTAGAGCTTAAAGTTGTAGTATTGTCAATAAGGCGCTGCTTTCTGCAATCTACGATTAAATTATAAAAGCTTAAAAAATCAACACCAATAATAGCTTTAGTTACGTTAGCAACGACAAATCTCCACGGGAAGTTACGTCTTAACCCTAAGTTTAAATTTAATTCTAAATAACCGAAGGTATCTATAGTAGTTCCATTAGCCGCACCACTGAAAGTCTGTTTTATTTCGTCGTTCACGAAGCGCTGCTCGAGGGTAGACACACAGGTCACTGCCGGTGTCAACCAGGAACTGGGTCTTCGAACAGCGGTCGGTCACGAATAGGCGACCAGATGAGGCAGGGCAATCGTCAGTCGCCATCAGCGACTGCCTATGGAGTTTCCCGCCTTGTTGAAATCGCAGGGCTTGATGCAGATCTCCGCCTTTGGTCCAAACTTATGGTGGTACCAGCAAATAGGATATTTGCGGTATGCCGACTGGGAACGGGTCCTGGTACGAGAGTTTGAGCGGCGGCGCTGTGGTTTGCTCGTCGAGTTTTAGCGCGAGGCGTTCCACCATGTGCCGCAGCTCTGCAATCTCCTTGGATGTGCAAGTATTGATGTATACCTTCAGTTAACATAATGAGCTTAAGGTGAAGAAGGTGTATACATTCCGATTTTAGCACATATAGTTTACAGTGTATATTAATTAAAAGTCTGAACTTTTAAGTACCTAGTAAAAAAGTAATCATCATCAGCTCATTGTCTACCCACTGCAGGGTATTTATCCCTATTTTAGGTCAGTGTAGAAATATGTCAACGTAATCAGTCAATTTAATAGCTCTAGTCATTTTCAATTTGCTATACGATATTGCACCCTAAGTGGGTCCCAAATTAAAGTTTGGCACTGTATTGTATAAAAATAAATAATATTTTTTTCACCTAATTTTAATTATTTTTATTAAGTGATCACTCTTATCTTAAATCATAACTACCATAACAAACGTTATTATTAACATCAATCTCTTCGTTAAGCCCTTATTGTACCCCGATTTTATTTCGTCCCATATTATCCTAACCAGGTGTTTAAATATCTTACTTCGCAAAACATAACTCAAGTAATAAATTACTTAAATTTATATTTCTGTAAATGAAAAGTAAAATATAATAACGTAAAATAAGTCAAACATATTTGAAATAGTATCAAAACCTATGCACGCTACTCGACGGCCAGCTACCGTATCATACAGCACTGCAGATGTGTGCGTGTAACGGATACGTGTGTGTGTTGCAGTTTACCGATTCGGGAGAGCGTTGATCTGTATAAAAGCTCTTAAGATTTTTTGGATATACCAGGATGACCGTCAACTTAATTGATTACAGCATTAATCATTTCTTCTGTATTGAACATGATGAATTTATTAAAAACGTGCCGTCAATTCTAGCGACAAGTCTAAACTGGTTGAACTTACCTGACGTCGCGAGAGTCGAGATTGCGTGCTCCGCCGCTAGTACGACGTGAACACACACAAATATGTCACACGTTTGATATTGCCGCGAGCGCGCCGCACCGCTTGCCCGCTACGTAGATCGCACGTGCGTTTCGTACGTGAACACTTGGATATTATACTATTTCCATTTCTTTATTTTCTCGATGACTGTTCTAATTTGATATAATGTAGTGTTGTGACCAAATAAGTAACGATATCGATCGCATATATTTATTATATTTTGAAAAAAGACAAATACAACAAAAACATTCAAATATATTTTTTCAAGGTGGGAACACTCAATGGCCCACCGCAAGTGCGAGAGCGTGTTGCGGCCGCATTAGGAGTTAGTGGACCTACTGTTACAAAAATTACTACCGAAGCTTACGGTACAAGCGGCATGCAGAAAAATAAGCTTCGTACGCCGAAGAAAAACCACGTCGTGTGACATCGGTTGACAACTTCAACGCTGATGCTATTCGCCGTCATATATATGACTATAACTTGCGCAAAGAAATTCCAACACTTAAAAAACTTGTTGTTTCTTCGTGTCTACGTGAATGTGGTTTGTTCCATGGCCAAAAATCGTCATGAAGCTTAGTTTTGAAAGAAATTGGATTTTCTTATAAAAAATCGGACAAACGTAAAATATTGCTGGAGCGTCAAGACGTTGCTATGGCTCGCTGCGAATTTTTGAGTGAAGCCAAAAAGATATCAGATTGGTCAAATGTTATTTTCACTGACGAGACTTGGTTAAACGCAAACCACACAGTATCTAAGAACTGGACTGACGACACTGCCGCTTCCACTAGTTCAGTGCCAACGGGAAAAGGTGAGCGCCTTATCATATGCCATGCAGGGTCTGCGAAAGGATTCGTGTCAGATGCTTTACTGGCCTTGAAATCCAAGAAAACAGTGGACTACCACGAAGAAATGAACGTGGAGATTTACGAAGAATGGTTTGGTGAAAAGAAATGGTGCAATCTCTGGAAGAACCGTTCATAATTATTATGGACAACGCTACATATCACTCCAGACAAATTGCCGACGCAGGCCAATAAAAAACAAGAGATAATTGACTGGCTCCAACGTCATGGCGTAGTACTTTATTAAAAGTACAATTAGTGAATATTTTAAAATCGAAAAAAGCCTCCCTAAAAGATATGTTATCGACGAAATAGCTGCCGAATGTGGTCATTGGGTTTTTCGACTTCCGCCGTATCATTGCCAGTACAATGCTATAGAACTAATATGGGCACATATCAAAGGACACGCCGCTCGAAACAATACCCATCCCCCTTTTACGGCAAACAAGATGTTAGATTTATTAAAAAATGCATTTGCGGAAGTAACTGCCGAAAAGTGGGAAAAAATTGTGAGAAGAACCCAAAACATTATAGCGTCGGATTGGGAATTCATGTGGAATTCGATAATATACAAGTACAGGCACTTATAATAAATGTTGGGGAGAGCTCATCGAGTGACAGTGACGATTCATCAGATTTTGATTAAAATAAATAAATAAAGATTATCTGTCGTTATAATTATTTCGTTTCATTGTCGAGAACCTACCTATATCTACTTATTTTACAACAGCTTCGAAAATTTTAAAGAAGTTGGCATTATCAATCAAGAATTAATACGTGTAACATCTTGTAATGAAATATAACATTAGTTAATAAATTTGTACATAAGTTTCCGGCAGTAGTGTAGTTTCTTACATTTTTTTAAAAAATATCGGGTCTGTTATCGTGTTACGTTTATCGATATAGCTCCATCCCTATCAGTTTCTCCGACTGTGGTATTATATAACCTTTTACGTGTGTAAACGTCATATTTTTACAAAATAATGCATACAGAATGTAAAAAAATGCTCGCACAAGTTTTCACAGGAGCTGTCATCGAGAAAGTAAAGAAATGGAAATAGTATAGATCATATGATTAGTATTTCACGACCGCGCCCGCAACCGCGCCCGCGAGTAACGTGAACAAGCACATAGTAAGGAACGTTCATTTTAACAGTTGTAGAAAAATAAATCATTCAAAGTACATCCGTAATTCTGGGCCCACATGGACTTGATTTTTAAGTATTGTATCTTATTAACCATAATTTTCTGCCATATTTAACAATATTTAATCTAACCTACCAGAAAATTATATCAATACTGAAATCAATATTAATTTTACTACCATTTTCGTGCCATAACTTCTCAAGTTGTCACTGTCCTAGAGTTGCGATATAAGAAAAAATAATCTTTAAAAAAAATAATTAGAAATCAGAGTATAAGTAATACCTACTAGAGTATAGCATAATGTACAAGGATTATTTTTCTTTTTCCGTGTATTATCAATAACTAGGGATAAAAAGGATCTATCAATGGTCCCCAAAGCAAATGTTGTTTTTTTAATGGATCGACTTTTACGATTCAGTCGATCGATGCAGTGTTCGATTTACACTTTAATGGTTTATTTTATTGTATTTGTAAATAACTCATTTACCACATTCTTCATAAATGGAGCCAGTAATAAAAAAAAACTAAACAAAATTATTTTATCATCCCAAGGTCGCGTGACTAAAATACGTCAATTTTTCAATCGTTTAAAAAGTATTGTGCAGGCTGTGCCTATCTATCTTATTGTTTATTCGTTTACCGATACTTTTCGAGGCGAATGCGTTTTCTTGTTTGGTGTTCTTTCTCACTGTATTTTTCTTTACGACCCCCGCTTAAGTTACTGGATATCTGCCTTCACGACTGACCTTTGCTTGAATTTTGGACATCGGAACCCCATGCAAATACTGACCTTGACCAGGTACCAAACTATTATAACAAATTCCTGCTCAGCACCGCAATGATGTTTTAGTAACTTGTAAGTGGTGAATAAAATATGGTTAAAATATTCTGTTATTTTATTTATTTTCATTCTATTACATCCTGTTAAAATACAGCGAGCGCGCGCGCAGAGCAGACGTGTTTTAAAAGTCTTAATTTTTAATGTTACGCTAGTGGTACTGTAAACTCAACCATCAACCTATTTAACTAAAGTGTCTATTGTATAAAAGAGTGACGTGACATACTACAAAAGAGAACTGTGTTGTAAGGTGACCGTACACCCCTCTACACTTCGGGTAAAGAAGACGGGCTATTATTTTGTGACTCACTCACACAATACGCGCATATTCCAAGTAATAGCGTGATTTGTTGACCACAGATATACAATGAGTGTTCGTCATTCTCCGACTGGATGTGTCACTTTCACTGACCGAGGTGGCTCTCAACCAAATTTGTCAACGGTTGGTCTAGAAGATGTGGATTTTCAAGATTTGAATATACTACTCGTAATAAGCCTAAGCAAACCGACGACGAGCAACATATAGAGTCGGAATTATCTGATCTAAAAAAACAAATGGAACTAATGATAGCCCTTATAAAAACAACCAGCAAAGTGCAGACAGAAAGTATAAATGCCCTGCTTCTTGATGTATCTACTATAAAAAGCCAAGTTGTGAATATAAACAGCACTATTGAAAATATTGTTCTAGAACAATCACGACTAAAATTTAAATTGGGAAAATATTATAAATATATAAAAATAAGTAACTGCAGTGACCAAATCAAAATTGATACCTTGGCAACGGAAATAAAATCTCTTAAAGTCCAATATAAGCCCTCTAAATATGTCCACAATGAATCAGTCCTTGGGAAAAAAAATCACTGAGTGCCAAGAGCGCCCAAAGGGGAAAGAACATAATAATCATCGGGCTCCAAGAGTCCAGTGCCAATAACGCGAGTGACAAAATTGAATATGATAGCAGAGAAATAAAAAACATAATTAATAAAATTTTGCCCAACTGCTCAGAACCGACTAAAGTAAACCGACTCGGGAAATATGCATCTATGCAATAAAATGACCTATAAAAATTTGCTTTACATCAAGTGAAACAACCAAATCAATATTACGCAACAAAAAAAATCTAAAAGAAGATAAAATTAAGATATTTTCAGATCAAACTCCTTTCCAACGAAAATATTTTTTATAATCTAAAAAATGAATTAGAAAGCCGTATTTCCAGTGGTGAGACAGATTTGTCAATAAAATACATAAAAGGATTGCCTAAAATAGTTCAGACCGATTCAAAAAACTAAATCTGACGGTGAACAAAAAGTGCAGTACCGAGAAAAATACATTCCCAGTCGCGCAAAACTATAGCGACATAAATATATCTAACAAATCTCTAAAATGTTTTTATGGAAATGTTAGAAGTATTGTTAAGCCAGGAAAATTTGATGAACTACGATGTGTTATTGAATCTTTCAACACCACAATCCACATTATTGTTCTCTCGGAAACTTGGTACAAAAACGAAGAAGAAGCAAAAAGGTTCCAACTTCCTTCATACACACACTACTATAATTTTAGAACCGAGTCCCGAGCTGGTGGAGTTTCCATTTTTGTTCATAATAATCTTAAACACAGCCTCATAGAAATTATTAATTCTGATGATAACCATTTCTTTGGGTCAATATCAACAAATTTTCCATTAACATCGGAGCAGTATACAAACCTGGAAGAATAACCGACAAAAAGTTTCTTGAGCAATTTTCTCTCCAAAAACATCCAACATCAAACTACGACAGCATAAACGAAGTGTCATGTTTCGGTGATGTAAATTTTGATTGACTAAATCCTGATACATCAACAAAAGCATAGACCAATACAATAGAAGGATGCAATACAAAATATTGAATAAAGTTTCGAAAAAATATTGTACCAAAGAAACAGAATCTTCAAAAACAATTTTAGACCATGTATCATCAAATTTGGACCAGGAACCTTTCCATACGGCAATAATTGAATCACCACTTTCAGATCATAAGCAGATATTTTTTGAACTTAAACATACCTACCCTACAATGATTGTTAAAAAACAGTTGAACGCAATAGACTATTCTCAGCTATATAAACTGGTACAACAGAATTATGACTCGCAGAACGATTATGAAAATTTTGTTAAACTAATTATTTGTTCGCAGAAAAGCAAAATTAAAATCCTAAATCAACCAAGAAAAGACTGGATAACCAAATACATCCTTGAAAGTATAAGTAAAAGAAATATATTATGGAGGAACTATAAAGCAAACAAGTCAAATAAAAGTTTAGAAAAAGAATTTATCAAAGAAAGGAATACCGTAACAAAGAAGATCGCAGCAGCGAAGAAAAAATACTACTGTAATGTGTTCACCAATTGTTTCAACAAATCTGAAAAATTATGGAAGACGATAAGAGAACTATCAAATAATGTAAAATATGAAAACTCTATGCCAGCTTACCTTCAAACGGATTCCACAACAATAACTGACCCACAACAAATTTGTGAAACATTCAATGTATTTTTCTCGAGTATTGGTGCAAAGCTTGCTCAAAATATACATCGTAAATACCACCCAAGTGACTCGGGCAATGAACACTCAAGCTCAAATAATGAACCTAAGCTTATAAATCTTGCACCCACATCAACTGCGGAAATTTGTAGAATAATCGAGGATCTCCCAAACACTGGATCGGGTATTGATGAAATCTCAACTAAGGCTATAAAGTGCGTCAAAAGTATAATCTCAGAAGACCTATCTTTACATATAAATAAATTTTTAGAGATAGGCGTTTTTCCTAATGATCTAAAGATTGCTAAAGTGACCCCTATTTATAAATACGGTTTGAAGACTGATCCAGGAAATTATCGTCCAATATCTGTCTTACCGATTATCTCGAAAATTTTTGAAAGAGTTATTCTAAGCCGTTTAAGTATGTTTTTAACAACTAATAATATTCTATCAAACAAACAATACGCATTTCGCCCAAAATCAAACACACTATCTGCGACAATAGATCTTGTAACAAACATTAAAAATAAAATTGATCAAAAGCAAATTGCACTTGGCGTCTTTATTAATTTAAAAAATGCGTTTGATACAGTCAGCCGTTAAATTTTGATTCGTAAATTAAATAAAATAGGTATTTCCGGTAATGCATTAAAAATGTTTGAATCTTACCTAACTAACCGACAACAAGTAGTAAAATTTGGCACATATCAAAGTAAGCCCAATCAAATTTCCTTTGGAATTCCACAAGGATCAATTCTAGGGCCGGTTTTGTTCCTAATTTACATAAACGATATCCATGAGATAGGCCTTAAAGGTGATTTTACTTTATATGCTGACGATACTAGCCTTTTCTATTTCGGTCATAGCGTTGAAGCAATTCATCAACACGTACAAAGTGTTCTAAATCTTCTTAATAAATGATTTCAAATTTACTTACTATCAACATTGCTAAAACCAGTTACGTAATATTCGCTGCAAAAAACAAAAAACTATCTGCAATCAAAAATTAAAAACCAACTCATCCTTCGAAAGTCATGAGAAAGGTACCTTGGGCTTATTTTGGATAGCCATCTTTCCTGAAAGCCTAACTTAGACAAAACAACTACAAAAATCGTATCACTCGTAAACGCTTTGCGTAACATCTCTAAATACCTCCCAGGAAAAGTAAAAACTTTACTATGTAATCACCTAATAAAGTCTCATATCGATTATTTGATTGAGGTTTGGGGTTCGGCAGCAAGAACAATTTTATTACCACTGCAAATAGCGCAAAATAAATTGATCAAAGTATTATTTAATTATGACTTTCACACCAAGTAGCACATTATATTCAGAAACAAAAATAATGAACATATCTCAAACGTATACATATTATACCTGCGTACTAATAAGAAAAATTTTAAATAATGATATTCATACAAATATTCACAATTTCAACAAAATTTCACAAAAAAAAAGTGATCAAAAGATGTCTTCAAGAAGTGCAAACAACCTCATTCTACGACCACCTAGAACAAACTGGAAAAAAGAATCTCATGTTCGAGGGTGCCAAATTTTATAACCAGCTACCTTTAGCAATCAAGAACTCCAAAACACTAAGTACTTTCAAAAAATTACTAAAATCTCAAATCTTTAAAATTCCTATTTAATCGCAATAATTTACAAATATCCAATAAATATATATATAATACTATCATCCAGAAAACCTTTTTCAACAATCGATGAAGCCTCATATCCTTTAATGCCTAGTAAGAATAATAATAAATAACATATAATATTAATTTATAATGCTCGAATTGTTGAAACATCAATGCCACAACCTGTGATTCTAACTGTCGTTTTTTGGTTTCTAAAAAACTTACACCTAAGAAATACCTTCGGATTTTCATATTATCTACCTATATTTTTCGTGTTTGTTGTGAGTCGTTTTACATTTACCCACAGTTTTTTGTTTTTGTTGGAGAGTTTTGACGCTGATGGTTTTTTTGAATTATTGATTACTGTGTTTGTTTGTGCGCTCGTTATATATAAAATTCTTAGTTATTCTCATGTAAGTGAAATGTAAAATTTCTTTTATGGGAAATAAAGATCTAAAACCTAAAAGTAAAAGATGTTTGCGCAGGCCTATACATTAGAATTAGAATTTTTCAAAACTTCAACCTGGTATTGGAGGTAAACCCCAAGTTCTACACATAATTTTATTTTATAGGTTTAAAGGACATATTATCAAAGTCATAAAATGCTATTATTTGTTCTTCTCTAGCAAATGACACCTTCAGGCCCAAACTACAAGATTAGATTGCCAACAACCTTAGCATACATTATATTCCGTCACACACTTGTTTATAGCAAAAAGCAGTAATTAAAAGTGATATATTATTAAATTAAATAGTGATATATTTTTTAAAATTTTTGATTGCCGTAATTTTTTTTTTTAATTTACATGTACGGTGGTGCTATCGACGAAGTCGCGTCCCACTGTTTTTTTGGTGTATGGTCTCGCACAACATTGAATAGACCAAAAAAGCAATGGGTGCATCTTCATGGATGGCAATCGCTAGATTGAAAGGGGAAGCCGCATTTCGCTCCTTCTTTTAGTAAGTGTGGATGTATTTACAGTTTGATAGCCACGAGTGGCGGCGGGAGGCTGCGGCGCGTGGTGGTACCGGCGCGGCTGATGCGCGGGTTCCTGCAGCTTGCCGCAGGTAGCACCGCGCGTGGTCTGGAGCTGTGTGGCGTGCTGGCCGGACATCTCGTGAGTTTATGCATTTATTTATTTATAGCATATCCTACTTTTATTTTATTTTATTCTCAACGGAAAACTTACAGCTGATACAGATAATGGTAATTATATAAATATTTAAGGCATTTCACAAGTTTTCACTTATAAATATTTGTTGAAAATGTAAGAATACATAATGATTGCTAGACATTAATATTTATAAAAAAATTATATCAGCTAGACAGATTTAAGAAAAAAAAGATCTTGTAATTGTCGGTCGCACACTAGGAATACCAGTATTGAAAATGTTCGCGGTTGAGTCGGTTGTAGAAGCTGCATGCTCGCAGTATAAACGAATGCTGCCTGTAACTACTGTTAACGAGTGGTACGTGTAGAAGTGTCGGATGTCTATATGTTTTCGTATGAGTACATATGCCTATTTTGCTCAAAAGCTCAGTACAGTCCAATTCACATTTTAATATTTTAAGCAGTCGTGATAAGTCCGTGATATCTCTACGTATGTTGAGAGGTAAGATGTAACATTGTATGTTTGTTACTCAATCACGTAAAAACGGTGAACGGATTTAGTTAAAATTTTAAATGCACATAAAATAGTACTGCCAATAACATATTAAAACCTTGGTTAAATTGCCGGTCGCTTGATTTACCAGTCAAATGGTTGTCACTACGTTAACCAAACCGACAAAATACGACACGATACCGATACAAACGCAATTATACTGAATCGAAATCTTACTGTCTCGATTATGTCGATAAGCAATATGAGTCTATGTGAGTAAATTTATCTGTGGTGGTACCCCGGTCGAGACCGGTGGTTTTGGCGGGAGATGAAGTGCGGCATACCTCAGGGGTCGGTCCTAGGCTCCTCCTTTGGAACATTGGCTACGACTGGGTGCTGCGAGAATCCACAGTGCCGGTTGTTCGCGTAGTCTACTATGCGGACTACACCTTGATCACTGCTCGAGGCAAACGCTACGAAGACGCTAGTCCAATGAGTGATGGGGATCACGTTCTGGGTTCGATTGCTAAGCAAAATATGACTTGTCAACTGCAATTTTAAACTGTATGTTTGCGGGTGATAAAGTTAGATGAATAATTTAATATACATGTCATCCATTTGCACCTTATTTAAACTTTCAACACTAGGTCTTGGCAAACTCAGGTTAAAATGTTGTTGTATGTCTCTTTCAATCTGATAGAAATTGACAGAGATGAAGTAACATTTCAACTGTTAGGCTAACCTCGGCTGGGTAAAATTTTAATTTAAGGTCTGCTCAAGTGGTCCTTAGATATTTTATCATTTGTTCAATTGTTTTCACTTGCCTTGACATTTGGTTGTCGGTGATCTTGATATTGCCAGTAGTTGCGAGCTTATCTTCCAAATAATAATCTTTATATCATTATCTCTAGATTTACTCCTGATTTTATTTAACAAATGGAGTCTGCCGTAAATTAAGTCACATTTGTATTCAGTTCAAATAAACATAAAAACCTGAGACAATAAGGCGGAGGAGGGTGTTACAATTCATGAGAATTAGTTAAAATTGCCCTTCATTTCTGTAAATTTTCATTCGACTGGCATGAAGCATGTTAAACCGATTCAGCTAACTTCGAGTGTTCAAGTTTTAACTCAGGTGCAACTCAGGTGCATGCAATGGATAAACTAAATTATTCATGTAACTTTATTATACATCACCAGATTTGATCATTTCGCCAGAGATCAGTTTATCTCAACAGAACCTTATTTTTGGATGATCTCAAACGCAATTTCCAATATAGTTCATATTATATGTTATCTCTTTCTAGGAGCGGGATCAATTGAAGATAAGTCACGTGATAGTTCCAAAACAGACTGGGACTCCAGATTCTTGCACCACCACCAACGAAGAGGAGATCTTCCACTTTCAAGATCAACATAATTTAATCACTCTGGGATGGATACATGTAAGACTTTCTATGATATGAAATGGGTCCAGCTTTTAGTTTAGCTCGGCTAATAAATAAATGTAGAGTGTGAATAGAGAACAAAAGTTTAAGTTCAAGTTTGAAATGACAAAACTTGTAAAAAACTGCAAAAAGCTACTACTTAGAATAGAAAGCTCAGATATTATAAAAAAATTGTAATCGGATAAATTTTTATAATCTTTTATGTTTCGATTTAATCCAACCCAATGGATTCAACAACTAGAGTCCCTCATCAAATGACCTCAGCGATAAGAAAGAGTTTCTAATTCAAGATCCAGTTCGAGCTATAACTTGTTTATAAATTGTTTAGTTAATAATATATTGCAGAAAATGCGATTAAGCTTATTTTAACGAAAATGCGTTAAATAATTTGACTCACGTTCAATTTTGAACTGACGTCATTGAGTAGCAATTTTCCAACTTCTTTTAGTATTTTTTAAAAATTTGCGACAAGATCTGTCATCAAGAAAATTGTAGAGTTGTTAATTCCAGGTAATACGAGCCCCAGTGAAAAAGAGTTCGTCCAGTAATATATTGCAAAGGTTACCTGTTTTCAACTTTACTACATTTTCATAAAGTAGGCCTTTGAGAAAAAAATTTGTATATAGTAAAATTCTCCATCTTAATGTTGTTAATCAGGCTCTTTTAAAGAAAAACTTTTTTTACTAAAATATGTATTTATGGGCACTTTGCTACGACTAACTCAAAATAGTTCGTGTAGTTCTTAATCGATGCAAAAGAGTTCGCCTATGTAAGTAGAGTAATTCTACATGTTTTAATTGAAAAATGAGTAAAATTTGGTTTAAAAATATATCTGTTACATGATGCGTCACTGTCATTTCCAAACATATAAAAACCATAATTTCTTGTAATTGTATCATTATTTTCAAACAAAATTGCTCGCAAAAAACCTATCGCCGGCGAAGTACGAAAAATTATTCGTAGCCACAATACTGGCAAATCTGCTTACCAAATAGCCAAGGACTTATCCCTACCAAGATCGACAGTGCAGACTATCATCGAACATCACAGGAAAAATGGTACGGTTGATTGTTTGACGAAACCGAATCACAAGCGAAGCTGGAAATCGCGTTTGAAGGAAAATTACTAAAAAGAATCGTCGTGCCCGCGCAGGAGAACTTACCTTGAAGTGGAGAGAGATGATTCACACAGATGTATGTGTCAATACCTGCAAGAGGGTCGTAAAATGATTGGGCTATGGATTTTATACTGCTTAACAGAAACCTTTACTCACTCCTCTCTTCAAAAATAGAAAAGGCTGAAATTCGCTCAAGATCATGAAAATTAGACTGCAGACCAGACGCATAAAATAACATGGAGTAATGAATCTAAATTTGGGGTGACGATCGGTGATGTACGAAAAAAGTTATCAGAAATGAACATAAAGCATCATTCCATACCGATTGTATCATAAGAAAAGTGAAGTTTCCTGCATCGGTAATGATATGGGTCTGCATGTCAGCGCAAGGTCTGGGTCATCTACATTTTGTAGAAGGAACTGTTAATGCAGTAGAGTACCAAAACATTCTAGAAACAAGTCTCGTGCCCTCGATTCCAATGTTGAAACAACACCTCAACAAGATGGTGCTTCCTGTCACACTGCGAGGACAACCAAGGTTCGGTTTAACCCTCTATAGCATGAATTATTAAATTCAAAAGAAAAAAAATATTTTTATGTTTTAATGTGTTTTATTAGGGCTTATAAGACAAACTATAAACTGGAAAAAATAAGGTTCTTATTTCGGAAAAAAAAAACAGAAACCAAAATTGGCTTCCCATGCAATAATGTCTGTGTATTATTACGACTAGTATTACGACTGCCATTTTTGGCTTCCGATGCATAACAAATACCAAAACTCATACAAGGTGAAATTCTCTAAAACAGTTTCATTTCTCATTCAAGCAAAAACGTCACATATCTGACTTATATGAGAACGCAAAGAACAATCAATCTGGCATAATTAACGATTCCTTTGGTGAATCGGTAAATGGTCAATTTTGGCTGAATGTACTGAATTTGGAGGTGAGCTACCTCCATATTCTTTTGCTGCACTTCTGCACTTTTGCTGGGGTTTCTCGTGCCTTTTTCCGAGGTGCGGGAGATTCATTCCTACTGATAGGAGTACCCGTTCTGTTTGACGTAGGAGTACCTCCTCTTAGCGAAGTTGGTGTACCGGGATTATTGATATTAGGACAGCCTCTCTTTCTTGAGATGCTCTTGCCAGCCTTGCAATAATGTTCAGAACTGGCGAGCTTGAAGTCAAATAGTGACATGTGTAGGTCATTTTTGCGTTAATCAAGTGGAAAAATATTTTTTATACCACTGACAGGACCTTATTTTGATTCTATATAGACCTATTAAAAAATCAAGCAAATCAACTTCTCCCATGTGTCGGTTATACACATCAACGGATTGTGGCGATGTTATTTCTATATATACGATATACTGTTTATATTTTTTTGGTATATTTTGTCTTAGTAGAAATCGGTTCGCTACCAACAAAAGCAGACAGTAAACTCACCACTTTATTGTCATACCATGATACCAGGCTCAGTTTTACGTCATCAACGATGGCTATTTTTTCGACAATAGAACGACCTATTTTCTTCAGGTTCTTTTCTGTACGCATATCAGCGTTAGGTACTCTGTTCATCCTAACGGTTCCCAATGGCAGCAATCCATTCTTTTAAACTTACAATTTTATGCTACTGAACCAGTTGTCGAAAAATATTTTGTGGTTTACATATCGAGGCACAGTAGATGTTAGTCATGTAACAACGTTACAGCTGATACCCAGATCTAGTGCATCACTTGGAAAAACGTTGCTTTGATCGCCAGTAAAAATATCAAAATCATAACTAAACCCGGATACGCCACTCAACACTTGATTTTTGTACCCCCACTTATGCGGTTTGGCTGGATTATTCTTCTCGAGTTGATGCCGAGCTTTCGTGGATATAATTTGCTCATCTACATCTCATCATTCTTCTTTGGGTATCAAAAGTACTCGCTCTCTTATTTTGTCTATAAGAGGCCGAATTTTAAACAGTTTGTCATGACCTGATGTACCGGCTGGTTTAAAATCATCATTATCATTAAAATGAAGATGACGTTTTATCGTTTCAAACTTATTACATGTCATTATTGAATTGACTTGATACTGACCAATGTTGTTGGACTAATACGAGGGTGAATTGAAAAGTTCGCGGCCTAAATAAGAAAACACAGGAATAATGCAGTTTTTTATATTTTTTTTCTCTACATACTCTCCTCCTAGGTCACAGCACTTATTCCAGCGGTCCTCCAAAGCCTTGATCCCATTTAAATAGAAGATCTCGTCAAGGTCTACAAAAAAGGCAACTACGGCCACTTTGACCTCCTCATTGGTAGAAAATTTCATTCCACCTAAGTGTTTTTTTAGTTTTGGAAATAGGTGGAAGCCAGAAGGTGCCAAGTCAGGTGAATAAGGGGGACGAGGAAGCAATTCAAAACCACAATTCACTATTTGAGCCATCGATTCTGCAGATGTGTGAACACGAGCATTGTCCTGAAGGAACAAAACTTTCTTGGTCAACAATCCTGGTCTTTTAGACTTTATTTCTTCGCGTTAACGACTTAATAGTGTGCAGTAGTATGCAGAATTTGTAGTTTGACCTCTTTCTAAGTAATCAACCAAGATGGCACCCTTAGAATCCCAGAAAACCGATGCCATTACCATGTTTACTGAAAAACACACCATGGCTTTCTTGGGGGTCGGAGATCCGGGTATCTTCCATTGTTTGGATTGTTGTTTGGATTCAGGAGTATAGTGATGAACCCATGTTTCGTCCATAGTAACAAACCATGCCAAAAATTCGTTTGGATGAGCTTGAAAAAGCTATAAACAGTCAGAAATCGTGAGCCGAGTTCCGTTTCTGTTCAACTGAAAGGAGCCGCGGAACCCATCTTGCAGACACCTTGTGGAACCCTAATTCGTTAACAATCATGTTTTGTGTACGTTCATATGATATTTCTAGAGCTTCAGCTATCTCAGATACCTTCAATCTTCTGTCTCCCATGATGAGATCATATATTTTTTCGATGTTTTCTGAAGTCGTAGCTGTAGAAGGCCGTCCAGAGTGAGGGTCATCTTTGATGCTCTCTCGTCCACATTTAAATTCAGCTGTCCACTTTTTTATCATTGTATACGTCGGAGCAGATGTTCCTAAAGTAGCCACCATATGCCTTGTGTGTCACCAAGTGCCACCATAAAGTAGCCTTCATGAATCTGCTTTGGAGTTAAGTGTTTCTTATAGAGGTATTTGATCTCTGCACGGTGCTCTAAACTATCCATTATCAAAATTAATGAAACTTACTCTCACTTAATGTTCAATAAAATAAATAATTACCAATGTATCTCAGAGAAAAATTGCACAGAGACTGACACAGAGTCTAGGTTTCATATGAGGATTATAATAATATGACAACGCTATCTATGTCAGGCCGCGAAGTTTTCAATCGACCCTCGTACATCCGTGTAGATGGCAGGTGGACTAGTGAAGTGAAGATGACAATACCTATAAATTACTCTATCTCAGTGTTTGTGACACTTATTGGCTTGTTAACATTTACCTGAGTAAATTTCACATTCGACTGTTCCGTATCGAATAGTATTAAATCTTTGTTGAAAAAAAAAATTTCAGGTGTTTCTAATTCTTGAACAAACTGGTAATTCCAGGTTTCCACTGAACATGAAATTGTTTTCATCATACGCTGGCATTTTTCCTTCTGTCCAGATATCTTTCTCCTTTACTCCTTGCTTCTGTTTGAAAGTCTTAGGGCTAGGATCAACTATTTCGTCATCAGAAGAATCAGTATCGGATGGTGGGCAAGCATGAAAGCGGAACATCGTCATCCGTATCAGATCATCGTTACTAAGAGCCATCACCAGGAATAGGTTTAATAATAATAATATTAATTTTTTTCCAAAGAAAGATTTACATAGCCTATAATTAATCCTATACTTAAGCCTATACTTAATCCTATACTTAAGCCTATACTTATTTTAGGTTCCGCATCTGTTGCCGAACTGGGTAATAGCCCGTACTTCAGCATACAGCGCCTCTATCCTCAGACCAAGTTGGATACATTATAGGTCACAAAGTACAATGTTTGCCGAATTATAACTTACAAACTATAACTATTATAATTTATATAAACTATTATAACTGATACTTAATATGTCGGTCCTCTAGGTGTGTGTGAAGTGTATGAGTGAGTGTGCGTGATGTGCATGACTGAGTGTATGGGAAAGGGGGGAGTAAAAGTGTAGTGTAAGAAGAAGTTATTTGCATTCAAATGGTTTTCTTTTTATTCTTATTATTATTTATGAACATATACCAATGTATTTTTCAGGTTCTTCATACGACATTGTCAGCAGAAAGGTTGTTATGACTTTTTTGATTGTGGATTTATGCATCGAATATACATTCAATAGTTTATTCATCTTATTGTAAATGATCGGGCCTTAAAAAGGAAAGAATCTCTGGACAGCAGTGGTTTGCGCAGCAAAACTACGACCACAGACAGCATGCCATCGACGCTTTTTGACCATATTTGGGGAATATTTTAACAAAGAGTGCTGCTTAAGAATTATCCTAAGTAAAAACAGTTGTCTTACAGTCAATACTTCACTATATTCATAAAGAAGTTTCGTTGGATACAGGAAAGGTTTAAATGTACAGACTTTAAGAATTATTCTTTGCGCAACCTTGAGCTTTTTAGCGTAGTTTTGGAAGCTCCTCCCCAGGACGATATGCAATACGTGAGTAGCGCCTGAGACAAGGCAAAGTAAATCCTTTTCAGAATAACTGGTGGAACAACATGTCTCAGTGTCTTTAATTCATATTTCATAATGAAGTTAGCAGTGCCATATAAGCGTAAAGGAAGCATTCTGGATAGATAGAAAAAAATGAACTCTAAATGCGTGCGAAGACATTTTCGGCGCCAATATTGGTTCCCATGGAAAATAGTGCATATGAAGTATAAGGAACAAATATTTTGAATAACATATGACAGGGGTCAAAACAGAACCTTCGTAGAACATTATTAACATTTTTGAAAATCAACTTTCTATCCTTTTCTATCTAATTTCTACGAAATAAGCTGCAGTAAATTTCACTAAGAACGACTTTACGTACGCGCCGGAGAAAATGGAGGTAATAATGACATACGCCGTTGGCCATAGACAATAAAAGTTGCGTTTCGTTTCAGTTTGAACTCCCTAATATGAACATAATAAAGTTTTATAAATTTTGTTTCAAATTAGGGTAGACAAAAATTACTAAAGAATATTGGCGAATCCTTATTTAAGTAAACAGTGAGCGTTTAGAAAAACAAACTAGCACTTTTATTTATTCTTTTTTTAAATGTGAGTTTCCATAATATTAGCTTCATGTGTAGAAGTCTCCAAAAAAACAGTTGATTTATAAAGCTTGATTTGACTTGATCAGTTTGTTTTACCTCCTGTCATTTTTTATTACTATACATAGGATTGATTGTGACCAAGCACAAGTATTTGATTTTGTAATATAAGTAGATTTTAATTATAGGAAAATATAGTCACTTCAGAATGTAAGGACTCATTTGTGTGAAATAATATTTTTTTTATATACCTCATAGGAAAATGATTTATTACTCACTGGAGTCATTATCCTTGGCTGTATAGCTTTTGCCTTAGCTGGCGAGTTTGAGATAAAATACTTCCGATGGATTGCGCTTACAACGACTTGTTGCAGTGATTTTTGGACAAGTTGATTAAGTTAAAGATATTGATGAACATTTACGTGTCATTATTATTATGGTCGGTTGGTGATATTAGTAATTACCTATGTAAATGTAGGTAATTTGAAGTTATAACCTTAAAATTAGTACTTGATGAAAATGCAATTATTATTGTTCCTAGACATACTCCATAATATATATTTTTTTTAAACGGATCCGGATTTTATGTCCTATAGTTTTAGATATTTTTGACTTCCAAACACTCCACTTTAACTCCAACTAAAACCATGTATGGCGATCAGCAAATGACCTTTAGCAGCCAACTGTATTATAGGCAATAGAGGCTTCGCCGGAATTCTTATTCTATTTTATTTAAATAGGGAAATATTTTGTTACTATTTTTAATTAAAAATAAATTTCCTTGAGGGTTCAAAATCACTGCGTATTTATTGAACTAATAAAGTTAAATTTATATATCGAAATTTTACTTCGAATATTTATACCCTTGTAATATTTGGCACTAGACGAACTTTTTTGCATTGGGGCTCGTATAATAAACAATGTAATGCATTTAAAAAAGGTATTTACCCGTGATGTCACCATACGAATTTCTTTAAAATAATATTTAAATATATATAAAAATATAATAAATAAAAATAAAGCAATGCAGAAAATGTCAACGATAATTATGGAATTAGCCGCCGGAGGTCTCACGAAAAACCAAATTACTTTAAAATAAGTTTAATATTTATTTATTTATTTACTTATTTATTTACTTCTATTTGGATGGTTTGCAGCCGTTTACACATAATAATTATAAGTAAGGTGTCTATTACTTTACGAAAAAAAATATAGAATGAATACATTTAAAACTAAACAAATAAGGAAAACTAAAATATGCTTAATTGCTAATCGGATGTTTTTCACTTGGTAAAGTTCATAGTGTTGATCCTGCGTCAGCTATATACGTATAGGTAGCGATCGTAACACGATCAACAGTCACCATTTGAATTTTTTTATTTAGGAAAGCTTCTATTACTATCTTTATTTCCACTAATTCATCCATACACCTAATCTTATTAAGTCCATGTATTTCAGACCCACCCGACCCAAACGGCATTCTTATCATCAGTGGACTTACACACGCAATGTTCGTACCAACTTATGTTAGAAGAGGCTATTGCCATTGTGTGCGCTCCCAAGTATAATGAGTAAGTATAATTTTTTATTTATAAAATGTGATGTTGAAAATTCGCGGCGAAGGAAGAATTTAGGTATAATAATGATGAACTCATTAGTTTTTTCTTGGTCGGCAAACTACCACGTAATTCCCCTGGCTGTAAGTGGCACGGAAATTAATAATCATAGGTTTTAAGGACCTTGAAATTGACAATCGTAATTTTAGAGACTTTTCACGTAGGCTTTTTTGTTCTCAGTGACCTATAATATCTTAAAAATCCAATGTTTCGAGAGCTCGTTAGCGCCAGCAGGCTAGTGAAAAAATGCAAACTGTGACTAGCATCAGGAGTTGTCTAGTACCAGAATTACAATAAAACATTTTGAAATTTGTAAGACCCCAAATCCGTAGTTACGGTTTGGGGTTATAATTTCATTTATCAATATTAAATCAAGTGCAATTCTATCTAACCATCGTAACAATCATACTGCAGTAAGTCTAATGATACGCATCCAAATAAATGAAGTGCCTGATAATTCATGGCTTTACGTGTCCTAAATTTTGTTGTAGGCTCGTAAACCATTGACGTAAGTTACACTATAGTCAATTATGTACTAGGAATAAAACAATATATGTCAATATTTCAGGAACGGTTTCTTTGCGTTGACGCCAAACCACGGCATGCAGTACATCGCAAGTTGTAGAAAATCTGGCTTCCATCCACATCAGGAGGATCCGCCATTGTTCTATGTAAGTTAATCATGGATAAACATTGTTCATACTAAAAAACGGTCCTGGGTTCAATCTACCATTGGTGATAGCAAATCTACCAAAGAGTTTGAGAGCCTGCTCTATCGGCGAAGGGAACTTATAGGTAAATTTCTATGAGTACCCGTGTTGCCACACTTACACATTCACACTTTGTATGCATAATTGCATGCATGTTAGTACCGATACTTTATGATAGGAAGCGCTTATTCCTGTCGCAAAGATTCATAAATCTGTAAATAAAATGACCCTTAACCATAAATGTCATTACCTCAAATTTTCAAGGAAACACAAAACAATACATTCTGAATATCGCATAAACAATAATAATATAACGGAAGTCCAGACAATAAGGGATTTAGGAGTAATTTATGACACCCAATTGACTTTCAAACCACATATGGAGTTTGTAATAAGTAAAGCATCTAAAATGTTAGGGTTTGTCATAAGAAATACGAAAGACTTTCGTAATATTAAAACGAAAGTTCTTCTGTACAACACTTTAGTAAGAAGTGTCTTGGAGTACTGCAGCGTTGTCTGGAGACCACACTATGCAGTTCACATCCTGCGCTTGGAACGGATACGAAGCGTTTCTTATGGCACCTCTCGTTCTCTATTAGAAGGTCAAGAAGTCTTACCACTCAAGGATGCAATACTTTAATGTTGACACCTTAGAAAAACGCAGAAATTTTTTAGATGCGCTATTTTTATACAAAATTGTAACCTGTCAAATAGATTGTCCAAATCTTCTTACCCTTATTAATTTTAATGCTCCGTCTCGCATGCGGAGAAAAGCAATAATGCCCTTTCGGCCTCCTCTTAGAGCCACTGTGTTAGGAAGTAATTCCCCCATATCAAGAATAGTAAAAATCGTAAATAGTTGCAGTGGTCTTGCCGACATACACAGTGACTTCTTCTTCTTCAGGGGATTCTATAAATCAGTGCATAAATACTTGGACAACAAATAAATAATGTAATACCAGTCTGTTGGCACATAATGCCCATTAATATTATACATTAAATTAATGATTGCAAAATTGGTTATTACCATATTATATAAATCTGTACAGTACAAAACCTCCTCTGTAATACAAAAACATTTTTTTTTGTACATTTTTTTGTATCTTAGTAATTGTAACACTGAACAGAACAAACACAATAGTTATAGAGAAGCATGTAGGAACAGTGTGAACCTTAATAAACAAAGTAATAAAAAAATACTTGAGCATATTTTAATTTGAATCTCGTGCCCAAAAGTTATCTTTCAAATAGAAATGACATTATTTTACTTTTTTCTCGCAATGTTAACGGCCTTGTCAGGTGGATGTGTTTGAACTGTTTGTTCTGTTCTGTAAAACTAACCCCGGATGATGATTGTCCAAATTAAAACCTCAGTGGCACAGTAGTAATGGCGCTGTCTTTTAGTTGTTAAGTCCTCTGGTTCAAGGCCGGTGACTGCCAAATGTACCAATGAATTTTTACAACTTGAGTGCATAAAGCTCTAACGGTGAATGAAAACATCCAAGGACATTAACATACTTAAGAAATTATACTCGCAGTAGGCAAACGTGTTGGACTATAAAATACCTGAGACCACCGCCTTAGTCGGACGTGGCTGTTGTCCCAGCAGTGGGATTGTCGAGGCTGTTGTGCATACTAAAAAACAAGCAAAAAGACGAATAAAAATAGGAGTTGCCTTTTCCTTAGTTTGCATTATTTTTTAATATGTGTAAAGTGCTGCAAAACCAGACTTAAAAATTACTCTCACTACCAGATCCGACCCGAGACAGCGATCGCTGCGATTGCTCGCTCACACGAGAAAGAGTTTGATTAGTTCATATTTTTATCCTTTATAAAGATAGGTATTCTATTTCACGAAATCCGTTTTAAAAACGGTGATGCGCCTTTTAATTATGACGCTGATGTTTCAAATAAATGAATTAAGTATTTTATTATGACAAAAAATGTGTCAGTGGTGGCTTAATATTGTCTCACTTTTGAAGACAATACATTTTTGAAGCCTATATTCGATAAATCGTATTGAAATGCTCGCGCCATCATAGAACAGAGCAATGCAGTTATACTATTTCAGCATACTAAATTATACCTGTCTCGCTTCTTGACGTGACGCATGATTTCAGTGAGTTTTAATACGGCGCTAAGACTGTAACCTGTTCTTGTTTCAGAATGTCACCCACATCAAACTTGACGAGACCGCAATTGTAGAGATGGTAGATCTAAGGTGAACAGAAATGCTGTTATTTATTAAGTGTATTGTTGTGTAAAGAATTCGACTAGTATTAGCTGTAAGTGTTCATAGTTTTTGATTGGCTTAATAGTGAAAGCGGAAGAATTATAGTAAGTATTTGATATGGCACTTGCGAAATGTATTGTTAATGTCCACTATCGAGTTTGTATTTATACAGGGTGTTTTTTTATTAGAGCATTATTAGAGGGTTATAGTACAGGTTATTTGCAGCATTTTTTTGTTTGGACACTCATATGCGAAAGTGAACCATTATTAAGTTATTTTAGTTTTAGTGTTTATTTGAAAAAATTGTAGGTGGTAACTTAAAATCTAAAGAAAAGAATAAAAATTCAAAAGATATTTAATTAATATCTTAATTTTATTTATTAATGACGATCTAGTTACATACCTAGAGCATGAAATGTACACAATGCATTACACACAACACATTAAACACAATGCTCCCAAATTTAAGAACAAAAGAGAAATTGTATTAGTATTTCACGCAAATTTGCCCCTTTAACATAAAAAGTCACTATGACGTTTGTTGTGCATATATTAAAAAAAACATCTACATTTCCTAAGCTTTCCAATGAGGTAAACAACTTTTACATAAGTGTTCAAACACCAAAGATATCACACAAACAATGGAGAAGGGAGCAGGTAGAAAAAATAAAAGATTTGTAAGTTCCCTTTTAACCTGAATAAAAACCAACGTAGTCATGTTGAAAATGAGAGAAAATAATTATTTAGAAAAAAAAGTATCATAACTCATTTTCAAAATGACTACCTTGGTTTCTCCAAACTCGCATCCTTTTCCTTAATTCCGATTTTACCACTCGTGAGCTTAAATTTGGTTTAATTTGGTCAGCTGCTGTAATTATTTTTCTTTTTAATACTTCACATCTGAAAATGGCTGATTGTTTTGGTAAACTAAAGATTTCATATCAGATTTCATATATTCATTTAATAATCCATGGGGGTCGAATCTGGGTTTCTTGCTGGCCATGGTATTGGTCCTCCTCGGCCGATCCAGTCTAACCAATTTCTGATTTGGTACCTGTAATGTGCTGGGCATCCATCGTGTTGGAATGTCATTGCTCGCAAGATCGCCAATGGTATGTCTTGTAATAAATCAAATAAAGTATTTCATAAAAAATCTTCATAATGTTCCCCATTTAAAGTCTGGGGCAGGAAATGACGACCAATCAAATTGTTATTAATGATTCCCATCCACACATTTACTGATATCCTTCTCTGAGATCCTTTAGGCCACTTTAATTTTGGGTTGCCGACTAATTTATTTTTCTTCCCAATAGTGAGCATTGTGGTAGTTGGTTATTCCATCTTGATCAAATTTAGACTCGTCCGTCCATAACATATTTTTCAAATAATTTGGGTCTTCAATGTCACAATTTAGAAGAAATCTGCAAAATTGTACTCTTCTCATAGGATCGCCTTCGTCGAGTACTTGGACTGGAGTGTAGTGGTAGGGATGACATCCAGATTCATGTAAAACCTGCCATAATTTAAAATGGGACACGCCAAGGGAATTAGCAACAATTCTTGTAGAGATTGCGTTGGAAAAAAGGAGGATTTTTTCTTCGGCATCGACAAGGTAAAAACGCGGTCAGACGGCAGACCCACGTCATCTAATGAAAAATAAAATATCTTAATAAATAGTTTAACAGCGAGAAGAAGTATTTTTATGGAAATAAGGAATATTCCTAGCAGAACTTTAACAAACACAGAAACATATTTTCAATGGTAATCTCTAACTAACACAAGTTTTTTAACTATAATTTTAAATGCTTTGTTATCCTTCAGCTATCGATTCTAGGATAAACTTTTACTGACTGGGTTTATTACTTTTTGTTAATAATGTAGCATTTTAACAGTATGGCAGTTTATAAAACCCGTCCAGTTGAAATAAATTAAAGATGACATACCTCGTCGTCTTTGATACTTTTTTTTCTAAATTAATATTTACTTTCATTTTCAACATGACTACGTTGGTTTTTATTCAGGTTAAAAGGGAACTTACAAATCTTTTATTTTTTCTACCTGCTCCCTGCTCCATTGTTTGTGTGATATCTTTGGTGTTTGAACACTTATGTAAAAGTTGTATACCTCATTGGAAAGCTTAGGAAATGTAGATGTTTTTTTACAATATGCACAACAAACGTCATAGTGACTTTTTATGTTAAAGGGGCAAATTTGCGTGAAATACTAATAAAATTTCTCTTTTGTTCTTGATTTTGGGAGAATTGTGTTTAAAAAAACGTTGTTATTGTACATTTATTCTTTAGGTATGTAACTAGATCGTCATTAATAAATAAAATTAAGATATTAATTAAATATCTTTTGAATTTTTATTCTTTTCTTCAGATTTTAAGTTACCGCCTACGATTTTTTCAAATAAACACTAAAATTAAAATATCTCAATAATGGTTCACTTTCGCATATGAGTGTCCATACAAAAAAATGTTGCAAATGACCTGTACTATAACCCCTTAAAGGATTATGCTCTAATAAAAAAACACCCTGTATAATACTTTTATGCTGAATTACCTTCTCCAAAATATTTTTAGCGTAGCTTATAATGGGTTTTATTACTATGGGTTTGCTTCGAACTTTGCTTGCATAAATATGTATAAACTTACTTTCCATAACAATATCATTTATGCAATTAAATCTGTTTTGATAAATGTTGAAATAATGAGCCATATTAATAAATTATCAACAAAAACGAGTCCATCAACTTAACAGATCTTTTTGAAATGGATAGGCTACCTCGATTAAAGCTTTTTGGCCTATACAAAAATTTGAAAGTACTCGAATTAAAAACTGTTATTTGAGATCAAAAATGTTAAGTTTCTTGCCATACTCGACTTTTCTTTAGAAACCAAAAAATTTAATAAAAGGATTTAAGCCTGTGTTGATCTGTATTAAATAATACAAACACTTAAAAAGTAGTTTCGTCGAGCTCAACCAATGTCATTGTTGTGTTTCTCAAAATGAAAAGATTATTGATTTTAAGACAACCAAGTTAAAAAAAAAACTTGAAAACTTTTTTGAATTCTAGTAAGAGTAGACTGACTGACTGAAGAGATGACTCAGGTATTTCAATTTTATATTAAGGTGTGTATTTACCCATGGCAATGGCAGAGAAAATGTTTATTTTGATTTATTTCATAATTTAAAAAATATTAATTCCTATATATTGTTAACGGCGAACAAGCATAGCTTGAGCTCCATTTTGAAATATTGCTTGCTGTGAGCACTTGTTTTATTTTTTTATAAACCTATGGTATGCGGTAAAAATATATCATATAAAATTGTTGACGATGTAAGTTAAGTAGTTTTTGTAAGTGCCACCGAAATTTATAAACATTATTTCTTATTTATTTATTTAAAGAGATTCAAAATGCACAAATGTGAATTGCGTATTTTATGTGTACTCCTACTTTACTATCTACCAAATTGAATTGGAGTCACTTTGACACTCATTCATTTGAAACTATTTAAAGATCTATAAAACGTATTGAAATAATAATTCAAACTTTCACCACTTGGTCGTGTTTAGTAAAATAACAGGTCTGATTCTAAAGAAAGTATGTTTAAGTAAATATCTACCTACTTAAACCGAATTTATGTGAATGAGTTTAAACTAATTCAAGATTGAATAAACGAGGTTGACAACCTGTAAAGCGAGCTATAATAGTGCAATAAACAAAGGAACTTATAAGTTGCCATATATTTATCCTACTTGCCATTATATTACCGCTGTCATTTCCTGTGATAAAAATAGTGATTGAAGAAATTATTGCTTCGTTTTAACACATCAGGTTAATTGTATAGCAAGTGGTACTAAAATAATGTATAATGAAAATTATCACTGTGCTTTCCCGCTTAACTTACCTCTTTCTATTTCTCTCATATTATTAATTCTGTTATCTGGAATCTTGTGATCGCTAGTGAATAATCCACGGGTTTTGATGAATTTGTTCTGCGATTGCACAAATATGTGATATTATAAAAGCACTAAGACTGAAGTGATAAACATTGTATCTATTAGCTTTATCGAAAGTGGCATTTATAGGCAAACACATGCAGGTACATGAAAAAAAGACGCAGAATAAAGTTGGGGTTTTCTGTACTTGTGGAAAAAAATGTTGTGATAAGAAAATACATGAGTTACCGCTCTTAAGTACCTATTCGGTTACTTGTCGTTCATTAGATATGGGTGGGAGCCGAAATAAAAGATATCAGTTTGATTACTAGTGGTCTTTAATAATACACAGATAAAGTGAAAATAAATACCAGTTTTCCTTAATTCGTGTCTTATCCTCAGTCATATAAGTATACTTATTCATAGGTAATTTGAAATATTTCAATTTCAAAATAGAGTTGATTGCACGTGGATAGGTCTACTTTCCGGGTACTACACTGTTGAAGTCCAACTTTTGTATTGAAGATGTTGCGGATATTGATTGAACAATTAGGTCAAGTAACAAGGAGGATGTACAAATAGATATCTATCAAAAAAGGCCGGTTATGTGCTAAAGGCGCGTCCAAACTATTAATAAAACTTGTTACAAAATAAAGTTTGATGGAGAAAATGTCAATTGGTTTTTGATCATGTTATCAAATGGTATAACAATGTTATATGTTAATAAAAGATAAGATATATTGCACTGTTGTTGCACAGCGTCTAGTCGGCCTAAAATGTGGTTTATCCCACATGCTACTGATAAAATTCATTTGCACGATAAAACAACGAGGTTGATGTTCCCTTGTTATGTATTCTGAAAGTTATAAATTCAACCTTACAGCTGCTTGTATTACACAGCAAGTTAAAAGTGGTAGACCACTTTCTTAGAAGTGTTGTGTCACACCTCCGAGCACGACCATGGACGTTTTACTTAAACGTTTTTAAAATAGTAGAAATGCTGCCCTCTCGGGTGCCCTTAGGCGTATCGTATGTAGGAGTAGTTTAAGTTCCGACTAAGCGCCCTCAGCGCTAGGCCACAAAGTCCGGTGAAATTTAAAAGGCTTATAGGGCCATAAATAAACTGAAAATTTCGAAAAAAAAAGTAGACATGCTATACTGTTTCATACCAGGAGGTGCAACACGCTCTTTTGTATATCACAATGCTATTGGATGTGTTAGATAACATGTTTTGTTAATCGTTTGGATCTCATTACAGTTCTTATAGGTCGACTTTTTTTGTCGCACACCGCCGAGCCTTCTCGGTGCATACGCAGGCCATACGATCTTATTATGAAATAAGCCTGCGGGCCTGGTTCGTATTTAGATTCTGCAGTGAGCTTACAGTAAATTTGTGTTAGATATATCAAGTTAACCACCGCTGTGAATCGCAACCTTGTTTGCAATTGCAATTTTGTTCCTCTCTATGTCCTTAGCGTCATCTGCGTGTTTTAGCACGAAGTCGAAAACAAACGTTTTCAAAATGTTACTTTCTTTTTTAACAACTTGGAAATCAGTCCAACATCACACGTACCGAAAGGTAAATAAGGAAACAAAATCATCACTTATTTAATTTTTAGAGACAGCTGTGTAAGACATTGTACATAAGATGTTTGTTTTTAAAATTGTAATACTGAAACAAAATTTTGTACTTTTAATTTATAAAATCTGCCTTCCTCGTAAGCTTCATTTGTTTCTATTAGTATTAAGTATTTAACTCAGTTTTTAACATGTGGCTTGAATGAATTGATAAATGAATGCAATAACTTATTAAAGTAAAGAAGCACGTTAGTGCAAGGAGGCAATTGTAATAACCAAATAATATTTTTTGTTTAATGTTATTTTCTTAACATTGTTATAACTAAGTATATCCAAAGATTGTTATATACGAAACGATATGTATGATAAAGTCTATGCTTAAACCATTGTTCATTGTGTATATTACTAAAAGTGATTTAATATACATGGACCAATGCAAATAAAAATCTTGTAAAAAACATTTGTATTTTTATTTTCTGCTGGCAAACAAGATAATTTCAATCAAGATAAAGAAATGCTGAATGTGCCACAATTTGTGCCACGCACAAACTCACCCTGTGTACCTATACCGTTATATACGACTACGAGTGTATGGCTCAAAAGTAACTTTTTCTTTTCAATATTTTCATAGCCGACCACAACCATACGGTGTACCACACCCATGGACGTCATTAATCGTAGGTCGTTTATTTATTTATTATTAGTAATTGTGATTATTATTATCATTATTATGATGCATAGGCTTCAGTTAGATTTGTATTTGTTCCACTAAGATCCCTTTAACCGGATCACAACAACGTAAACATGATTATCCCAGACGAGATCGTTACAAAGAAACTTCTAGCACTTTGTAACAGCTGTGTTATAGACAAGTTTATTTATTAATAAGGCTGCTACGCGTCCACCAGAAATGTGCTGAGCTGTGTTGTGCAAGGAGCAGCTGTGAAACGGTGCGACACTGTCTTACCCGACTCTTTTGACATAAATTATTGAGAAGTTATAACTACAAACTTAGCCTCGCATATAGGTGTATCCTTTAAATGCATCCCTATCACGCCTCCCGCCGACGTAACTTTGTAAGTTGACATCAGAACCTAGGGCCTCATTTGTGACTGACTTCAAAGATATCTCATCTTTTAGTACTTCAAATGTGACGCTCATTGCGGCCTTACTTGAAAGAACGATGGCGAGATTCGCCTTATAGTTAAAAACAAAACGACAAAGCGTTCACACTCGACAATATAACACAATTCAATAAAAAATAAATCCCCTACTTTTTCAAAATTCATTACGTTTTTAAAAGAACGGCATAAAAAGTAATCAATTTCATTTTTCGGATTTAAATTGTAGATTACGGAAACATTTTCTTTTTGTTGTTGTTTGTTCTTTTTTGCTCGCAAGAGCAGGGAAGAAGCTAAGCCATACAGCCTTGTCATAAATAAATATGTCATTATTTGATTTCATTTTCTTTGTGTCTTAAAATACACGTAATTAATTGATCTTTACAAGAACGTTACAAGCGAACAAGTAAAAATAAAATAAGCTAAATTAAGATACTTTTTAATGATAAAATAAAAACTTCAAACATGCGTCGTAACCGTATGAGTAAAGTCCTTTGCCTTTCTAGAAGGAATAAATATGAATGAGGTAAACAATTAAAGAATTAAAAAAAAAAGTCGCGGAGCAATCTTAAGTTATTGTTATTATTGTAATTGTGCCGCTGGAAATAGGACTGTGGGATGTTGCTCCCATGTAATGAGTATATTATGGTACATGGATTATGCAAGATATTTGGAGCACCAGCGGCATTTCTCGACAATGTTATAATTGAATCAAGAAAAAAAAATTAAGTGTTTTTTTATTAAGCTACCCTTTTTAAATAACTGATTTCTACAATCCACTAATCGTTATATCCATGTGATCAACTGGTAAATGGCATCTGAGTCCATAGCTAACATATTTTAGTTACAGTTTTATAAAAGGATTATGAATAAAACGGTGTATACCTAGAGTACAGGCTTAAGTTAAAATATTGCCAGAAATAGAAAATAAAGCGGCTTGTAATTGTAAATAATAATAATCCTAATAGTGATTTCTTTGAGTAGTGATAAAATTAGTGCCACACATTTGAATAAGTGATATTCGTAAAAACCTAAGCTAAAATTATTAGTGTTTTTTAAGTAAATTATCTTTTTTCTCCCATCTTTTATTGATATTATTCAAAATATAATTTGATATATTTTATTCACTCTATCAAAAGACACACGTTTCATTAAAGCATGCCGTTTCTAAAGTTTTTTTTTTATGTAAGGCAGAATTTGTATTGAATTTGCCATCATTCTTTGTGACGCTTTGGTTTCGGAGATATTAGTGGTTGAATGGAACTGATTATGAACCTAGGGCTTACCAGTTTTCATCAAATTACTCGTAAATTACTGAATTTCGGTTTGATGTAAGTCGTCACATTTGCGTCACTAATTAGTGACGCAGGTGTGAATTTCGTAACACAAGCCATCGTCGAGATACAGAGAAGCCCTAGGTTCAAAATTATAGACCTAGGGCTTCTCTGCATCCTGGTACCGGATGGTCCTAGGAACTAAGAACTTGGATTAATCGTTAGAGACGAAGAATTTAAGAAATGTTGACAATCATTTTTGTTTCGAACTAGTCATGGAGGATAGTTACATGCAAATGAATATTTCTGGTGACTAAGGTGACAATGATAATTGTCAAAGACTTATTAATGATAGTTTTCCTTTGCTTATTTTCGATCATGGGATAAATGAAGACATATAGAGTTTCTTAAATTTTTGTGTCGCGTCACGAAAACACATTTGAAACAAATACGTCACTTGCTCTTCAGAGTTTAGAGAGAACTGAGATAAGCTTAGCAAAATAGAATTTTTTTGGGTGCAACCGAGTTTGCATAAGACATGGATTATAGCTATCTCCCTCCCACTTGAGTGCAGGATACAACTCGCTATACCTGGCATATTGATACGTCGTGGGAACATTTAGTTAAAAGGTCCCGACAAATAACATTTCTAAGAATTTTAAAACTGCCGACAAATTACACAAAACAAAACAAATAGATGCCGAAAGGCAGTGACATATAACCATAACAGGTAAGGGATTTTTATATGAAAATTCCAGTTCAAATTATCTCATTTACTGCTATAATAAACTCAAAAAAACATATCGTTACATTTAAAGGAACTAACGAGCTAATAAATGCAATAATTGGACTAATAAAGGTTCAGTTTTCCTATACCAGCGAAGCCCTAGGTTCATAATAGGTATTCGTTTGAAAGTTAGTAAATTTTTCAAATGACAATTACGAAGTCAAAATGATTGTCAATTTTGCGTAATTTCTTCGTCACTAATGTTTAATACAAGTTCGGAGGTCCTTGGACCATCCGTTCCCAAGATACAGAGAAGCCCTAGGTCTATAATTATGAACCTAGGGCTTCTCTGTATCTCGATGATGGCTCGTGTTATGAAATTCACACCTGCGTCATTAATTAGTGACGCAAATGTGACGCTATCGTGACGACTTACATCAAACCGAAATTCAGTAATTTACGAGTAATTTGATGAAAACTGGTAAGCCCTAGGTTCATAATCAGTTCCATTCAACCACTAATATCTCCGAAACGAAAGCGTCACAAATTTTAAGTAAAGCCGCAATGAGCGTCACATTTGAAGTACTAAAAGATGAGATATCTTTAAAGTCAGTCACAAATGAGGCCCTAGGTGATGTAATGAAGCTCGGAACTTTTTCTTGCAAAAAAATTTGGGATTCACGAGCTTTGTGGAATGGTGCCGAGTCTTGCTGAAACGTCCAATGGTTTCTACCGAATTGCTTACGTGCTCAAGGTAACAAAACATCGTTTAAAATCTTTTCACGGTAGATTTGCTGGTTTATCTTTGCACCCTGTTCTATGAAAACGAGAGGTGAACGTTCCGTAGCAGTTACCGCGGCCCAAACCATCACTGATGCTGGTGCTTGCTTTCGCAGAGCAATTCGTTGGTCTAAATCAGCTATACTCTAAGTGTGTTCCGCGGAACCCTAGGGTTCCGTGATACCTCTGTCGGGGTTCCGCAAGAATTTAGAAAAAAAAATCAAAACACCTCTCTCTGGTCGCTCCGCGGCTGCGCGGACTCGGCGGCCGCGCGGGGACAAAACGCTATGAACGTTATTTAATTATTTATTTGTATTTGTAGAAACATGTGTTACAATAGCTGGTACAATATCTTATAAGTTTGGTATCAACAATTTTATACTTGTACAACCCGTTCGCTCTAAGTTTGCCGGTCTGTGGAATGCGTGTACCCTCCCCCACGTGACAACAAAGCTTATAATGTGTCATAGTTTTACCCAAATATGTACGTACACAATTTTTATTGTTACAATTAAATAAAAAATATTTTTATATTATGTTTTGCTGACGCTACTTTTCGAACGTCATACCTATCGCCAGCGGCAAACTTAAAAGGAGCGGGTACTATACTTGTGAGCGCGCAGTCTCTTTGAATTAGACGCTATAGTTGTCAACAAGCGACTTTCGACTCTAACTCAAAGGATAAAGTTGATATTGTTTACAACGCAATTTTTAAATTTGTTTTTATTTTTGCTTTTTGTTTATCAAAGGTGCCGAGTCGAGTATTTTCGAGAATATTTGAGATCGAGTCTAGGACTAAGTAAAAAAGCGGCGATCGCGCGTCGCCCGTCGTCAGTTGACGATTAGCGTTCGGAGCGATAAGTTACTACCTACTTACAAGCTCGCTAGCGAGAAACTAGTGTTCATTGTTTTACTGCCTGCTGTAGTCTGTTGTCTCAGTTTTATACATTTCTACACTGTAGGTACTAAATTTAGTCTCTTATACGCAGTAACGATTGTGCATTATTTAAACCCCACTATCCTGACGTGTAACATTATAAATAAAAAAGAATGGAACGTTGGCTTAAAGGTGTTAAACGTGTTGCAACAACATCTTCTAATGACGCCGAATGTTCAAAAGCATTGCGCGCGGAGAATATAGCAATCACCGATCCAGAAGATGATGCCACGACGTCAAGCTCGACGGTTTCAAAGACGAAAAGAAGGAAGTATGATGAATCTTATATCAGTTTCGGATTTGTTGTTTCTAACGGCTCACCTCTCTGCATGCTCTGTAGTAAACTGCTTCCTAATAGTTCCATGGCACCTGCCAAATTGCGCCGACATTTAGAAACTGTACATCCAGGTCTAAAGACAAGAATAAAGAATTTTTTGTTCGCAAAAAAGATCAGTTATTAGAAAGTCAAAAAAATATGATGCATGTAACACAAACTATCAACGAAAAGGCCACGGAGGCATCATATTTAGTTAGCTATCGCATTGCACAAGCAGGTGAAGCGCATACTATCGCTGAGAAATTAATAAAACCTTGTGTATTAGACATAACAAAATGTACGCTCGATGAAAAATGTGCAAAGCATCTTTCTACTGTTCCGCTATCAAACGATACACTGTTTCACGACGAATCCATGATCTGGCAAGCTACGTCAAACAAGAACTAGTTACACGTCTACAAATAACGATTCGCCTTGCAAATGGACGAGTCGACTGATGTCGCTGGTTTGGCTATCCTGCTGGTTATTGTGAGATATCCATATAAAAGTTATTTTGAAGAAGACATGCTTATGTGTTCATCGCTGCTTACAAACACTACCGGGAAAGAAATTTTTAATAAAATAAATATATTTTTTGAAGAAAATAATCTCAGTTGGAACAATTGCATTGACATTTGTACAGATGGGGCCAAGGCGATGACAGGTAAAACAGCAGGAGCAGTGTCACGAATGAAAAATAAAGCGCCTAATTGTAGTTCCAGTTATTGTATTCTGCATAGACAAGCACCTGCGATGAAGCAAATGCCGTCAAATCTAAAATTAGTTATGGATGAAGCGGTAAAAATAATTAGTTTTATCAAATCACGACCACTACAATCCCGATTGTTCTCATTATTGTGTGAAGATTATGGCAGCAAACATAAAACACTGCTGCTCCATACAGAAGTGCGATGGCTGTCTCGGGGTAGAACTTTAACAAGGCTATTTGAACTTAGAGCCGAGTTCCAAATGTTTCTTTCAGCAGATACTTCTTTTAATTTGAAGGACCGTTTGTATGATAAAACTTGGTTGTTCCGATTGTCTTTTATATATAAAATAACTGCTTTTAAAAGAAAATTAGATTTTTGGATCATTTGCATTGATAAGAAAGAATTAGAAAGCTTTACGTTACTCAGTGAGTTTGTTAGCGAAAACGACTCAGAAATGTTTGAAGATGATGTGTTTGAAGAATTGGTCCAATATCTCAGTTCGATGCGCGCATCTTTTGAAAAGTATTTTCCCGAAGAACACAATACAAACATTAAAGTGAATTCATGGATTCATAATCCTTTTTTACCCAACTTGGAAAAGCCTGAAAACATGTCAAACGAGATATATGAATCTCTTTTAGAAATGTCATCAGACACAAGTATGGAGTCACTGTTCAAAACGACGCCTCTCAATGATTTTTGGTGCAGAATCCAAGATGAATATGCAATGCTTGGCCAAATGGCTCTGGATATTCTTCTCCCGTTCCCAACTACATATTTGCGAAACAGGATTCTCTACCTACGCAGCCACGAAAACAAAATATCGCAATAGACTGGACGCCGAAGCTGATATGAGACTCCAACTTTCTTCCATCAAACCTGATATCAACCAATTGATGAAAAATAAAAAACAGTTTCATACCTCCCACTAGTTAAATTTTTTCTATGGTTTATTAAGGGGACCACACGTGTTTGTTAGTTGATACTTATTAAAAAAACATGCTTACTTTTTCAACCTATAGTTGCTGAATTTACTGACTGAACTAACTTTTCTATGAGTGCAAGAAATCTATTGCATATCAAACCATAAACCTCGTTTTTTACAAAAGCAAGGTTTTCTGTGTTTTAGACACCCATCACACTATAACTACTCATCTGCCCATTTTGTCATGATATTAATCTTACTGGTTGTTAATATACTAATAATAAACCCCCAGAGAGACACCAGTATACCAACGGATGGTCCCAAAGTCCCCAAATGGCCACAGGCCGATAAAAATTAAGATTTCAGCAAATGTACCAGAGCAGCAAGCTGTGCTCTCAATAATTATTGGATAAATGGAAAATGTTACTGCAACCACGCCTGCCTGCAGCGAGTCAGCAGACTTCACACACCTTAGAAATGATTTCTTAGCTGTGGGTTTCCTCATGAGGGCTGCCTTCACCGTTTTTTTTTGTTCCCCTCCACGGGAAGAGCAGTACGATAAAAAATGCTCTGACGCATACTCTGGCGCGCATCCAGAGTTATGTGAGACTCGCCCCGACGCCTACCAGAACCACTACCCACTAAAAAACCCCCTGTCGGCTCATGCATTTTTGCCACTTTGCCTTCATTTGAGCGACGGCCAAATGGAGAAAGAGGCCGCGCTAGCGGGGCCCAGAAGGGGTCACCCGCTGGGATTTACATAGCACTGAAGGTGCTCAAAATGAAAAGTAACTAATTAAAAACATTAAAATTGAAAAATAAAATTGCATTAATTCGGATTTACGTTAGAATTAGAATTTGCGGCCTGAAGGGCTTCGAGATCTAAAGTTAATTGCAAGGGTTCGCCAGTGTGCGCGTTTCTCGGTCTAGCGACTTTGAATTCCGAATCTAAGACAGGAGCAGTATATGAGACTGAATCTCGAATTAAAAGATTGGGATGGGATTCGGCGCGTTTGAAGAACGATTCTGAGAGTGTTTTTAGGTGCTGTTGCACTGTAGGTAGTTCAAGATCTCTGTGCAGGTCCGCGTTGCGCACGTACCAAGGTGCGTTTGAACTACCTGCAGTTTGTGCAGGACGGAGGGTTTGGCGTGGGCAAAGACTGGTGAGGCACATGTCATGACTGGTCTAACGCAGACCTTATAAAATGTCGCAAATGTAGTTACAAAATTGTATAAAAAGGATACAATAAAACTCGTTGAGTGCACAGAACGTATTATTAATCTTACAGGGTCTGAACAGGACCAAAAAGAAGTTATCTTGAAGTATCATGAGGGAAAAACTTGCCATAGAGGTATTAGGGATACTCTCATGAAACTCAAAAGACAATATTGGTGGCCAAATATGAAAGAAACCACTACTGCGATAATCAATAATTGTGTAGCGTGTAAAAAATCTAATATGAAAGAAACCCAATTAAGCCGTTCATTCGGTTAACACAAAACCAAAACTATTCCAAGAAATATTCATAGATCTCCTTTATATAGAAAACAACTATTATTTAACAATCATGGATGCGTTTAGTAAGTTAGGACAAGCAATAAATATTCCAAATAGAAGTACCCCAGAAGTAGTAAGGTCACTTATAAAATACTTTAGCACGTACGGGATACCTAGAAAAATAAACTGTGACTCAGGCACTGAATTCAATAATGACCTTATCAAAGAATTATTGACGTTATACAAAATCGAACTACACATAGGTACCCCAAACAATCCTAACTCTATGGCTATAGTAGAACTTTGATTTGATTTAGAAAATTGATTTATTTCATAATTTAAAAAATATTAATTCCTATATATTGTTAATGGCGAACAAGCATAGCTTGAGCTCCATTTTGAAATATTGCTTGCTGTGAGCACTTGTTTTATTTTTTTATAAACCTATGGTATGCGGTAAAAATATATCATATAAAATTGTTGACGATGTAAGTTAAGTAGTTTTTGTAAGTGACACCGAAATTTATAAACATTATTTCTTATTTATTTATTTAAAGAGATTCAAAATGCACAAATGTGAATTGCGTATTTTATGTGCACTCCTACTTTACTATCTAGCAAATTGAATTGGAGTCACTTTGACACTCATTCATTTGAAACTATTTAAAGATCTATAAAACGTATTGAAATAATAATTCAAACTTTCACCACTTGGTCGTGTTTAGTAAAATAACAGGTCTGATTCTAAAGAAAGTATGTTTAAGTAAATATCTACCTACTTAAATCGAATTTATGTGAATGAGTTTAAACTAATTCAAGATTGGATAAACGAGGTTGATAACCTGTAAAGCGAGCTATAATAGTGCAATAAACAAAGGAAGATTGATTGATTGAAGAAATTATTGCTTCGTTTTAACACATTAGGTTAATTGTATAACAAGTGGTACTAAAATAATGTATAATGAAAATTATCACTGTGCTTTCCCGCTTAACTTACCTCTTTCTATTTCTCTCATATTATTAATTCTGTTATCTGGAATCCTGTGATCGCTAGTGAATAATCCACGGGTTTTGATGAATCTGTTCTGCGATTGCACAAATATGTGATATTATAAAAGCACTAAGACTGAAGTGATAAACATTGTATCTATTAGCTTTATCGAAAGTGGCATTTATAGGCAAACACATGCAGGTACATGAAAGAAAGACGCAGAATAAAGTTGGGGTTTTCTGTACTCGTGGAAAAAAGTTGTTGTTATAAGAAAATACATGAGTTACCGCGCTTAAGTATTCGGTTACTTGTCGTTCATTAGATATGGGTGGGAGCCGAAATAAAAGATGTCAGTTTGATTACAAGTGGTCTTTAATAATACACAGATAAAGTGAAAATAAATACCAGTATTCCTTAATTCGTGTCTTATCCTCAGTCATATAAGTATACTTATTCATAGGTAATTTGAAATATTTCAATTTCAAAATAGAGTTGATTGCACGTGGATAGGTCTACTTTCCGGGTACTACACTGTTGAAGTCCAACTTTTGTATAGAAGATGTTGCGGATATTGATTCAACAATTAGTTAAAGTAACAAGGAGGATGTTCAAATAGGTATCTATCAAAAAAGGCCGGTTATGTGCTAAAGGCGCGTCCAAACTATTAATAAAACTTGTTACAAAATAAAGTTATTTAACATGTTTGATGGAGAAAATGTCAATTGGTTTTTGATCATGTTATCAAATGGTATAACAATGTTATATGTTAATAAAAGATAAGATATATTGCACTGTTGTTGCACAGCGTCTAGTCGGCCTAAAATGTGGTTTATCCCACATGGTACTGATAAAATTCATTTGCACGATAAAACAACGAGGTTGATGTTCCCTTGTAATGTATTCTGTTATAATATATGTATATGTTATATATATGTGTATGTTATATATGTATGTATTCTGTATATAATGTAAGTTATAAACTCAACTTACAGCTGCTTGTGTTACACAGCAAGTTAAAAGTGGTAGACCACTTTCTTAGAAGTGTTGTGTCACACCTCCGAGCACGACCATTGACGTTTTACTTAAACGTTTTTAAAATAGTAGAAATGCTGCCCTCTCGGGTGCCCTTAGGCGTATCGTATGTAGGGGTAGTTTAAGTTCCGACTAAGCGCCCTCAGCGCTAGGCCACAAAGTCCGGTGAAATTTAAAAGGCTTATAGGGCCATAAATAAACTGACAATTTCGAAAAAAAAAGTAGACATGCTATACTGTTTCATACCAGGAGGTGCAACACGCGCTTTCGTATATCACAATGCTATTGGATGTGTTAGATAACATGTTTTGTTAATCGTTTGGATCTCATTACAGTTCTTATAGGTCGACTTTTTTTGTCGCACACCGCCGAGCCTTCTCGCACGGTGCATACGCAGGCCATACGATCTTATTATGAAATAGGCCTGCGGGCCTGGTTCGTATTTAGATTCTGCAGTGAGCTTACAGTAAATTTGTGTTAGATATATCAAGTTAACCACCGCTGTGAATCGCAACCTTGTTTGCAATTGCAATTTTGTTCCTCTCTATGTCCTTAGCGTCATCTGCGTGTTTGAGCACGAAGTCGAAAACAAACGTTTTCAAAATGTTACTTTCTTTTTTAACAACTTGGAAATCAGTCCAACATCACAAGTACCGAAAGGTAAATAAGGAAACAAAATCATCACTTATTTAATTTTTAGAGACAGCTGTGTAAGACATTTTACATAAGATGTTTGTTTTTAAAATTGTAATACTGAAACAAAATTTTGTACTTTTAATTTATAAAATCTGCCTTCCTCGTAAGCTTCATTTGTTTCTATTAGTATTAAGTATTTAACTCAGTTTTTAACATGTGGCTTGAATGAATTGATAAATGAATGCAATAACTTATTAAAGTAAAGAAGCACGTTAGTGCAAGGAGGCAATTGTAATAACCAAATAATATTTTTTGTTTAATGTTATTTTCTTAACATTGTTATAACTAAGTATATCCAAAGATTGTTATATACGAAACGATATGTATGATAAAGTCTATGCTTAAACCATTGTTCATTGTGTATATTACTAAAAGTGATTTAATATACATGGACCAATGCAAATAAAAATCTTGTAAAAAACATTTGTTTTTTTATTTTCTGCTGGCAAACAAGATAATTTCAATCAAGATAAAGAAATGCTGAATGTGCCACAATTTGTGCCACGCACAAACTCACCCTGTGTACCTATACCGTTATATACGACTACGAGTGTAGGCTCAAAAGTAACTTTTTCTTTTCAATATTTTCATAGCCGACTACAACCATACGGTGTACCACACCCATGGACGTCATTAATCGTAGGTCGTTTATTTATTTATTAATAGTAATTGTGATTATTATTATCATTATTATGATGCATAGGCTTCAGTTGGATTTGTATTTGTTCCACTAAGTTCCTTCCCTTTAACCGGATCACAACAACGTAAACATGATTATCCCAGACGAGATCGTTACAAAGAAACTTCTAGCACTTTGTAACAGCTGTGTTATAGACAAGTTTATTTATTAATAAGGCTGCCTACGCGTCCACCAGAAATGTGCTGAGCTGTGTTGTGCAAGGAGCAGCTGTGAAACGGTGCGACACTGTCTTACCCGACTCTTTTGACATAAATTATTGAGAAGTTATAACTACAAACTTAGCCTCGCATATAGGTGTATCCTTTAAATGCATCCCTATCACGCCTCCCGCCGACGTAACTTTGTAAGTTGACATCAGAACCTAGGGTTTCATTTGTGACTGACTTCAAAGATATCTCATCTTTTAGTACTTCAAATGTGTCGCTCATTGCGGCCTTACTTGAAATTTGTGACGCTTTGGTTTCGGAGATATTAGTGGTTGAATGGAACTGATTATGAACCTAGGGCTTACCAGTTTTCATCAAATTACTCGTAAATTATTGCATTTCGGTTTGATGTAAGTCGTCACGATAGCGCCACATTTGCGTCACTAATTAGTGACGCAGGTGTGAATTTCGTAACACAATCCATCGTCGAGATACAGAGAAGCCCTAGGTTCAAAATTATAGACCTAGGGCTTCTCTGCATCTTGGCACCGGATAGTCCTAGGAACTAAGAACTTGGATTAATCGTTATATGGGTACCCATATTAATTTCAGTAGGTACCATCTTTTTTAGTATAATTATTATCTAGCTTATGTGGAATTGACGTGAGAGCCAAAATGGCGGGTGTACCATAACGAATTAAATTGTACCAATCACTGTAAAATTGTACCTGAAATGCACTATTTTGTACCTAAAAAATCTGTACCTGATTCAGATCGAAAATATTGCAAAATTTAGGTACACCCGCCATGTTTGTGTCAATATGGCGGGGGTTCTTTACTATTTTAATATTTAACCATTCCACATAACATATTATATTATACATATCATATATACATATTATACAAAAATAATGTACCAAAACAGTACCTTAAGTAAATAAAAACATACACTTGATCAGTTCCTGAGAAATAAAACAGCCGAGTTTTTTAAAGTTCTGTTTATTCTTATAATGAACGTGCATTTACGACGCTAGTTGCAAACAATAAATTATTTATTTAGATTAAAACTTTATAATGATTTGTAAATGATATAATGATTTGAACTCTCACATGCAATTCATTGTATTATATTGGTAGACTCGGAAGAATACGCATTTTTACCCCCGAATTACACTACTGTGAAGGTTCAAATCATTATGTCATTAAGCGTAGCAGGACTGACGTAAACTACATGACCAATTTACTGGCAGTTCAGATTTTTAATAATTTGGCAATTGTCAGAAATACTAGTTTTCAGATTGTCGGTGAAACCGGTGCATTATCTAATTAACGGCCAAGTGGCGTAGTCGGTAGCAGCCCTGCCTCATATGCCGGAGGTCTCAGGTTCGAGTCCTGGCCGGTGCATTCATTTGTGTGATGAACAGATGTTTGTTTTCGGATCATAGTTGTTTAAATATATTTATATACAGGGGTCGGCACTCGAAGTGTTACCAATTAAAAATGCTGTAATTTTGACAATTTTGTTTTTTTATTAAAAAACTTCAGTATATAAAAAAACATTTAAAATTAAAAAGAAAAAGTTATTGCTCGATGTGGCCACCTTAGCGGATAACAGCATCGATTCTGTCCGAGAAGGCTTCACACGCTGCACGAATGTGGTCTGCTGGTATTTTGTTCTATTCTCGGTGAAGAGCAATCTTTAAGGCGTCGACCGTCTCCAGGATTGACCATATGGAAAAATCCATTGGGTTTAAGTCCGGGAATATGGTGGCTATTATTGCGAAGAAATGAAGCTCGGAACTTTTTCTTGCAAAAAAATTTGGGATTCACGAGCTTTGTGGAATGGTGCCGAGTCTTGCTGAAACGTCCAATGGTTTCTACCGAATTGCTTACGTGCTCAAGGTAACAAAACATCGTTTAAAATCTTTTCACGGTAGATTTGCTGGTTTATCTTTACACCCTGTTCTATGAAAACGAGAGGTGAACGTTCCGTAGCAGTTACCGCGGCCCAAACCATCACTGATGCTGGTGCTTGCTTTCGCAGAGCAATTCGTTGGTCTAAATCAGCTATACTCTAAGTGTGTTCCGCGGAACCCTAGGGTTCCGTGATACCTCTGTCGGGGTTCCGCAAGAATTTAGAAAAAAAAATCAAAACACCTCTCTCTGGTCGCTCCGCGGCTGCGCGGACTCGGCGGCCGCGCGGGGACAAAACGCTATGAACGTTATTTAATTATTTATTTGTATTTGTAGAAACATGTGTTACAATAGCTGGTACAATATCTTATAAGTTTGGTATCAACAATTTTATACTTGTACAACCCGTTCGCTCTAAGTTTGCCGGTCTGTGGAATGCGTGTACCCTCCCCCACGTGATAACAAAGCTTATAATGTGTCATAGTTTTACCCAAATATGTACGTACACAATTTTTATTGTTACAATTAAATAAAAAATATTTTTATATTATGATTTTGCTGACGCTACTTTTCGAACGTCATACCTATCGCCAGCGGCAAACTTAAAAGGAGCGGGTACTATACTTGTGAGCGCGCAGTCTCTTTGAATTAGACGCTATAGTTGTCAACAAGCGACTTTCGACTCTAACTCAAAGGATAAAATTGATATTGTTTACAACGCAATTTTTAAATTTGTTTTTATTTTTGCTTTTTGTTTATCAAAGGTGCCGAGTCGAGTATTTTCGAGAATATTTGAGATCGAGTCTAGGACTAAGTAAAAAAGCGGCGATCGCGCGTCGCCCGTCGTCAGTTGACGATTAGCGTTCGGAGCGATAAGTTACTACCTACTTACAAGCTCGCTAGCGAGAAACTAGTGTTCATTGTTTTACTGCCTGCTGTAGTCTGTTGTCTCAGTTTTATACATTTCTACACTGTAGGTACTAAATTTAGTCTCTTATACGCAGTAACGATTGTGCATTATTTAAACCCCACTATCCTGACGTGTAACAATATAAATAAAAAAGAATGGAACGTTGGCTTAAAGGTGTTAAACGTGTTGCAACAACATCTTCTAATGACGCTGAATGTTCAAAAGCAGTGCGCGCGGAGAATATAGCAATCACCGATACAGAAGATGATGCCACGACGTCAAGCTCGACGGTTTCAAAGACGAAAAGAAGGAAGTATGATGAATCTTATATCAGTTTCGGATTTGTTGTTTCTAACGGCTCACCTCTCTGCATGCTCTGTAGTAAACTGCTTCCTAATAGTTCCATGGCACCTGCCAAATTGCGCCGACATTTAGAAACTGTACACCCAGGTCTAAAGACAAGAATAAAGAATTTTTTGTTCGCAAAAAAGATCAGTTATTAGAAAGTCAAAAAAATATGATGTATGTAACACAAACTATCAACGAAAAGGCCACGGAGGCATCATATTTAGTTAGCTATCGCATTGCACAAGCAGGTGAAGCGCTTACTATCGCTGAGAAATTAATAAAACCATGTGTATTAGACATAACAAAATGTACGCTCGATGAAAAATCTGCAAAGCATCTTTCTATTGTTCCGCTATCAAACGATACTGTTTCACGACGAATCCATGATCTGGCAAGCTACGTCAAAAAAGAACTAGTTACACGTCTACAAAATACACGATTCGCTTTGCAAATGGACGAGTCGACTGATGTCGCTGGTTTGGCTATCCTGCTGGTTACTGTGAGATATCCATATAAAAGTTCTTTTGAAGAAGAAATGCTTATGTGTTCATCGCTGCTTACAAACACTACCGGGAAAGAAATTTTAAATAAAATAAATATATTTTTTGAAGAAAATAATCTCAGTTGGAACAATTGCATTGACATTTGTACAGATGGGGCCAAGGCGATGACAGGTAAAACAGCAGGAGCAGTGTCACGAATGAAAAATAAAGCGCCTAATTGTAGTTCCAGTTATTGTATTCTGCATAGACAAGCACCTGCGATGAAGCAAATGCCGTCAAATCTAAAATTAGTTATGGATGAAGCGGTAAAAATAATTAGTTTTATCAAATCACGACCACTACAATCCCGATTGTTCTCATTATTGTGTGAAGATTATGGCAGCAAACATAAAACACTGCTGCTCCATACAGAAGTGCGATGGCTGTCTCGGGGTAGAACTTTAACAAGGCTATTTGAACTTAGAGCCGAGTTCCAAATGTTTCTTTCAGCAGATACTTCTTTTAATTTGAAGGACCGTTTGTATGATAAAACTTGGTTGTTCCGATTGTCTTTTATGGCGGATATCTTTCAAAAACTTAACGAATTGAATTTATCGTTGCAAGGTAAACAGACAACAGTGTTTCAGGCCTATAATAAAATAACTGCTTTTAAAAGAAAATTAGATTTTTGGATCATTTGCATTGATAAGAAAGAAATAGAAAGCTTTACGTTACTCAGTGAGTTTGTTAGCGAAAACGACTCAGAAATGTTTGAAGATGATGTGTTTGAAGAATTGGTCCAATATCTCAGTTCGATGCGCGCATCTTTTGAAAAGTATTTTCCCGAAGAACACAATACAAACATTAAAGTGAATTCATGGATTCATAATCCTTTTTTACCCAACTTGGAAAAGCCTGAAAACATGTCAAACGAGATATATGAATCTCTTTTAGAAATGTCATCAGACACAAGTATGGAGTCACTGTTCAAAACGACGCCTCTCAATGATTTTTGGTGCAGAATCCAAGATGAATATGCAATGCTTGGCCAAATGGCTCTGGATATTCTTCTCCCGTTCCCAACTACATATTTGTGCGAAACAGGATTCTCTACCTACGCAGCCACGAAAACAAAATATCGCAATAGACTGGACGCCGAAGCTGATATGAGACTCCAACTTTCTTCCATCAAACCTAATATCAACCAATTGATGAAAAATAAAAAACAGTTTCATACCTCCCACTAGTTAGATTTTTTCTTTTTTAATGTTTTCTATTATTGTCCTAGCCAAGTGGTGAAGTAAATAATAATTAGTAACTGTTACATTGTACTTTTATTATGCTGATTAATAAAAAATACACTTATAAAAACAATTTATTGTAGGGTTCCATCAAGTATTTTGCTTCCCAAAAGGGTTCCGTCATTTAAAAAGTTTGAGAACCACTGGTCTAAATTGTCGTTTGATTTACACTTTAACCATACGCAATCGTTTTGTTTGTTCATATATTGCTGAACCGTAAAAAATTTTTTTATCGGCAAATACCAAATTTTCAAGCTCATTACGAACGTGCAAGTGCTTTAACTCCTTAGCTCTGTAACGCGTTGTTTGCGGAGTGGTAATTGAGGGTCCAGAAAGGAAATACCAAAGCTCTCTTCTATGTTTATTTTGCAGTAAAATTAAAAATATACAAAAATGCCAAAAATTTTGGCTACGCACACTCGTGTACGTAAAAATAAATTATTGATTTCATGAAAACTTTGATTGTAGATAATAAAAAATTGATAAACATGTAATTTTGAATAATAAACTCGGAAACAATAATAAATAAATAGATTCTAGTTGTTATGATGGATAATTTTTCGTGACTGGCTTGTCAAATCAAAACATTGCCGTTCTCCGACACTACGTAATTCGTAGTTTAAAATTACGTCGGGAACGACAAAAAAATAAAATTTACTGACAAAAAGAGGTCGAAATAGACAACCGTCACAATACCCCGGGGCCGGGAAAAAAAAATCTGAAAGATTTTTTCAGTATAGTTTTTAAAAAAAAAAATATTCAAACCAAATCAAAATAAACCGTATATACATATCGAATTTTAATATTTAATCTGCCAAATGAAAGAACGATCAAAAAAAAAAAATAATAATTAAAAGCAAAATGAAAATTAATATTAACATCCTATAGAAGAATTTTTCTGAAAAAACATCCTGTACATATAAAAAAAAAAAATAATACTGATATATTGCATATCAACAAGTTATTTAATAGAAAAAAAAAACAAAACAGACGAGAGAGAGAAAAAAAAAATCCTAAATAATTATCTTAAATTACATGGTTCATGAATGATAAAATTTTAAACATGTTCCTGGAATATACAATGTTAATATACATCGTTCAACTCCATCAACGTACATTATAATTACAACATACATTCTCTTTCATACTAGTCTTATTCCAACTACTGGAAATAAAACATCATGCAGTTAGAGTTGCTTATGAGGAATCGTATCCTAAATAAGTCAACTCAACAGAGTTGGACGCAACGGCAAAAGGCTTTAATAGTTGCCATCCGCTGAAAATATTAATAGCTTATGGCTTCTTTAACGTGTCGCTAACTCCCGCACGGTGATTACTATAAACAAGTTTCAGTTAAAGACTGAAATAAATATGCCGGAAAGAAAAGAAAATCATAGCCAGTCGTGAAACATTGACTTTTAAATAAAATCCAAGGGTCTTTTGTGAAGTAATTAAAATACTTATGTAATAAACATATGAAAATAATTCTCACGGGAAAGTGATTCAAGCGTATAAGTAATACACATAGGTATGGTTTAGTTTAACGAGTTACCTTAATAAACGCTCGTGCAGAAGGCTTAATTTTACAAGTTGCAAACCGCTTGAAAAAAAATTGAGAAAAAAAAAATTGATAACATTTAACAAATTATACTATAAAGTATAATACAGATATTGAAAATAAGAGTTTACACTCCTAGAATTGCAAATATTAAATAAATTACACAATAAGTTAACCTAATACTACGATGATGATAATTAATTATAAGTTTTGACCAACGTCAATGTTAATGGTATAGCCAAACGATAATGAGGTGCATAGAAAAAAAAAAATAAGACAAAAAGAATCGGCTTATGCTCGCCGTGAGATAATTAGCAATAATTATATATGAATTCATATAAAGTAATTGGTAACAACCAATCTAGTCACTCAAAGAAGAAGTTAAACGCGGTAGAGGTTTAATGTCTCTGATATGCCAACGACCTAATGGGTTATTATTCATATCCACTAAATCGTAAATTAATGGTGAAACTTTATTTGAAACTTTATCTTGTTCTTATATGAGTTAAATAAGGTGAAATTTTTTGTTTCCTAATAGGATAAGAGTTTATACAAGCTTCAACAAGTTTTAAATTTTTTTTAATGGTATTAATATCCTCTGAAAATTCTTCAGGGCTATTTTGTAAAATTTCTGTTTCAGAATCTACATTAATATTTAATAATAATGATCGTAGTTCGTCTACAGATTGCGTCGAAGAAAAAATTTATATTTCTGATTTTTAATTCATAAATTATTTCAGGTTTATTTAGTTGTGAAAAATTCATTGCAAAATCCAAAAAAAAAAATGTTAAAGTGAAATAAATTTGTTAATAGTCGTTATGCAGAAAAGAGCCTTAAAAATATACGTATTTTCAAGTGATGAAAATGAATAGAAAATGTTATTTAAATAGTGAAATTACTGGGTTATAGAATAAATGTTGTGCCTTCAGAAAATTTCTTCAAAGATATTATAACGAAAGAAACTAAAGAAACTTAAATGTCTGAATAATTTAGCAGTAATTTGATATATTATAGTAGATATATAACCTAACTAGTGAATGTTAATGGTTGAAAATGGTAACAAATAAAGTTTTATGCCTGACCTCAATAATAATTATAAAAAATTATTTTTAATGTTGCTATTCCTCTGTTGATATTGTTCCTCCTCTCTTCTCCATAAACTGCGTTTGAATGGTCGGCGCCAGTGTGTCACGCGTTGTTTGCGGAGTGGTAATTGAGGGTCCAGAAAGGAAATACCAAAGCTCTCTTCTATGTTTATTTTGCAGTAAAATTAAAAATATACAAAAATGCCAAAAATTTTGGCTACGCACACTCGTGTACGTAAAAATAAATTATTGATTTCATGAAAACTTTGATTGTAGATAATAAAAAATTGATAAACATGTAATTTTGAATAATAAACTCGGAAACAATAATAAATAAATAGATTCTAGTTATTATGATGGATAATTTTTCGTGACTGGCTTGTCAAATCAAAACATTGCCGTTCTCCGACACTACGTAATTCGTAGTTTAAAATTACGTCGGGAACGACAAAAAAATAAAATTTACTGACAAAAAGAGGTCGAAATAGACAACCGTCACAGCTCTTTCTAGGCGAACTGCCTGTTGTGCAAGTGTCAAGTCTTGCACTTTTTGAATTTTGTAGGGCTTCAGTTGTAGTTTATTTTTTAATATGCGCGCTATACTCCGGGCAGATACTAGCCTTTTCAGATACTAGTTCAATTCTAGCCTTTACCTTCCGAACCATTTCTGATGATGTTGCTGTTGTAGGATGTCCACCAACTTTAAGGTGCATGGACCTTAAAGTTGGTAACACTTCGAGTGCCGACCCCTGTATATATTTATGTTTGGGTTCCCCCCCAGTTCGCGGTATGGTCATCCAAAACACAAGCTCTGCTTACATTGGGGCCATACAGGTATACTGGTCTCTCTGGGGATTTATTAATATTCTTATTATTATTATCTAGTAGGTGGTTATAGATCACGGCTTAGTCCCACCATGGCTCATCACTTCGTGAATTGTACGATTTCGCAGCAGAAAATTTGTTTGTGTGACAAAGTACGTAGGTACGTACTAAGCTCGCTTGTATTAAATGCTATAAGCATTAAATTTTTTTTCATTCTATGGTTAATTAAGGGGACCACACGTGTTTGTTAGTTGTTACTTATTAAAAAAACATGCTTACTTTTTCAACCTATAGTTGCTGAATTTACTGACTGAACTAACTTTTCTATGAGTGCAAGAAATCTATTGCATATCAAACCATAAACCTCGTTTTTTATAAAAGGCAAGGTTTTCTGTGTTTTAGACACCCATCACACTATAACTACTCATCTGCCCATTTTGTCATGATATTAATCTTACTGGTTGTTAATATAATAATAATAAACCCCCAGAGAGACACCAGTATACCAACGGATGGTCCCAAATTCCCCAAATGGCCACAGGCCAATAAAAATTAAGATTTCAGCAAATGTACCAGAGCAGCAAGCTGTGATCTCAATAATTATTGGATAAATGGAAAATGTTACTGGAACCACGCCTGCCTGCAGCGAGTCAGCAGACTTCACACACCTTCGAAATAATTTCTTAGCTGTGGGTTTCCTCATGAGGGCTGCCTTCACCGTTTTTTTTGTTCCCCTCCACGGGAAGAGCAGTACGATAAAAAATGCTCTGACGCATACTCTGGCGCGCATCCAGAGTTATGTGAGACTCGCCCCGACGCCTACCAGAACCACTACCCACTAAAAAACCCCCTGTCGGCTCATGCATTTTTGCCACTTTGCCTTCATCTGAGCGACGGCCAAATGGAGAAAGAGGCCGCGCTAGCGGGGCCCAGAAGGGGTCACCCGCTGGGATTTACATAGCACTGAAGGTGAATACATAGCACTGAAGGTGCTCAAAATGAAAAGTAACTAATTAAAAACACTAAAATTGAAAAATAAAATTGCATTAATTCGGATTTACGTTAGAATTAGAATTTGCGGCCTGAAGGGCTTCGAGATCTAAAGTTAATTGCAAGGGTTCGCCAGTGTGCGCGTTTCTCGGTCTAGCGACTTTGAATTCCGAATCTAAGACAGGAGCAGTATATGAGACTGAATCTCGAATTAAAAGATTGGGATGGGATTCGGCGCGTTTGAAGAACGATTCTGAGAGTGTTTTTAGGTGCTGTTGCACTGTAGGTAGTTCAAGATCTCTGTGCAGGTCCGCGTTGCGCACGTACCAAGGTGCGTTTGAACTACCTGCAGTTTGTGCAGGACGGAGGGTTTGGCGTGGGCAAAGACTGGTGAGGCACATGTCATGACTGGTCTAACGCAGACCTTATAAAATGTCGTAAATGTAGTTACAAAATTGTATAAAAAGAACGTATTATTAATCTTACAGGGTCTGAACAGGACCAAAAAGAAGTTATCTTGAAGTATCATGAGGGAAAAACTTGCCATAGAGGTATTAGGGATACTCTCATGAAACTCAAAAGACAATATTGGTGGCCAAATATGAAAGAAACCACTACTGCGATAATCAATAATTGTGTAGCGTGTAAAAAAATCTAATATGAAAGAAACCCAATTAAGCCGTTCATTCGGTTAACACAAAACCAAAACTATTCCAAGAAATATTCATAGATCTCCTTTATATAGAAAACAACTATTATTTAACAATCATGGATGCGTTTAGTAAGTTAGGACAAGCAATAAATATTCCAAATAGAAGTACCCCAGAAGTAGTAAGGTCACTTATAAAATACTTTAGCACGTACGGGATACCTAGAAAAATAAACTGTGACTCAGGCACTGAATTCAATAATGACCTTATCAAAGAATTATTGACGTTATACAAAATCGAACTACACATAGGTACCCCAAACAATCCTAACTCTATGGCTATAGTAGAACGTTTCCACTCTACTATAATAGAAATTTATAGATTAGCGAAATACGAGAAAAGCGATTTAGATGCAGCTTCCGTCATGACTTACGCCATAATGGCCTATAACAACACCATCCACTCAGCTACTGAGTATACACCCTTCGAAATTGTTTTTGGCCAAACAGATTTAGGTAACGTTTTTGATGTAGATAGAGAACGTACGCTTTTGCAAAAATTACTTCAAGATCACAGAAAAAGGTTAAAAGTACTTTACGAAAATATAAGCGAAAGACTCAAAGAAAATAAAATAAAAGTTAGGAAAAAGAAAGGAGGCGAAGATACAGTACCTCAAATAGAAATAGGGGAAGAATTTAATTTAGAATATAATCAAAATAAATATTTTCAAATAAGGGATAATGTTAAGAACGATACAGAACTTTCTAATGAAATAATAGGAATAGGAAAACAAATTGATAATATGGGAGCGTCTTGTTTTAACAGGTTAAATCAAATTATACCATCACGAACAAAAAGGGCTATATTAAATCCATTAGGCTCTATGATTTAGTTAATTACTGGTAATTTAGATAACGAAGATGCACTTAGGTATAATTTTGAATTGATAATTTAAGAAACGAAGAACATTCTGTAGAGCGTAAAGTTTCATTAATCCAAAAGGCTTTTGATAAAGTAAGTAATATTTCAGATGATATTAATTTTAATTTTTAGCAACTTGAACTCAAGACTAAGGAAATTGACTCAATCATGGCTAAAGAAATTAGAATCAATAATCGTTTACATACTATTAATATATTATACCAAATTCTGAATAACTTACGCACACTTTTCAATATCATCCAAGAAACCGAAACAGCAATAAGTTTCAGTAAGCTTCACGTACTACATCAGTCTATCATAAATTCCACCGAATTGATCAGTATTCTTAAAACGATCGAACAACAAAGTCATCTCATTTATAGAGTAAATAAAGATAATTTAATAAAATGAGAACGTAATATAGTACTTAAATCTTACTTAGATAATAACAAATTAGTTTTCATTTTAGAAATACCACTAATAAACGCAGACACGTATGTTTACTATAAAATAATCCCTATCCCTATATACAGTACTTTTACCCAGAACACATACATAATCGTTCCAAAATACCAGAACTACAGAATAACAGAACACTGCAAACAAGAAGTATACAACTATCACCTACAAGGAACAACAATTATAACTCCTGACGAGAACTGCCAAACTCAAGTTGGAGACCTAAAACTAAATCCCAAGTCTCGAGCCTCGGACGGCAAACTCCAGATACCAACAATACATCTGCCCGAGGTGTACCAGGAGATCCATCAGGAGAGCAAACAAATCGACCTACGAAACGTGGACTTGCGTGACCTGAAAGAAGTCATGAACAGCGTAAGATACAGTGAAAGTGAAGTAGAAAGCTATATTGTGACAAATAAAATTAGTATATGGACTTTAAGTTTATACATTTGTGTAATTTTAATCATTTTGTTATTTTTATTGTATAAATTTAGAAATTTAGTATTTCTCCAAAAAAATTCTCAGAAGATTCCTGTGTCATTTTCAGATAATTTTTCTCTTGCGGAGGGAGGTGTTAAGTGCACTGAACCCATACGTGTGACATTCATACCACAACCCAAATTATAATTACTGACTAAGTCTTAATAAGCATTTATCTTATATAAAAACCCTAGGTTTAGATTATTAGTTTTTAATATTAATACTATTGTTAAACTGGACAGTTGTAGTCCTGAAATAAATCTTTTTTTAATTAATCAAGTTGTCCGTCATTTAACTCCTGCGTTGGTTGCTTTGAGATAGTTAATTTTTTGCTCTTTGCAAAGATTAGATACCGCGGTCCATCGCGCTGTTTCGCGGAGAAAGACGGGCGGAGGGAGCTGAGGCTTCAGTGGGACGGGAGCGCAGCGCGTCGCTGGCTTCGATGGAACCGACGGAGACACGGTTCCTTCGAGCGATTTTAATGGCGTGGGGGCGGATGTTGAAAACACCGGGGAGGGCTCGGGTATTGAGGATACCGAGGCTTTCTTCGAGCGCTTCTTGGAGCGTTTGGCGACTAGCTGAAACGCGGGCTCAGGAGAGCCGGTAAAGGTGACGGCATCTGACGACGTATCAGACGCGGGTTCGGAGTCGCTCCCGGGAGCGGTACGTTTGCGACGCGACGCGCGAGAGGATGAGACCGATTCGCAGTCCATCTCAGACGGGATGAGAGACGCGGGAGAGCTGTAGACCTGAGGGGTCTGGACGTTGTTGAGGCCGGGGTTGAGGCCTGAGGGGCTGGGGACGCGATACAATTGATATTTTAAAATCTTTTATTATTAAAAGATTAGATTTTTAAATGAAGAATCTTAGATGAAAAAGAAAAAACGTTTTATTCTACTGTAACAAAAAAGATTTCACAAGTTTGATGTGTTTTCTGACAACTTTTTGATGTGTGTACGCCAAACTCACGTCGGTGGTCACCCCAGCGCAACTTTAATAAATCGGAGGAACCTGGTTCTTTTAACATGATCCATGTAAAACCATGTGACTAGAAAGTACCTTGGTTAACGTTGCGTTTATTTCAAAATAGTAATCGACTCGAAATTCCTGTATTTACCTACCTACGTAAGATTCCCATGTGAAGCTTAATCATACTTGTCATACTTAAATCACAATTACACAATTTGCAAAGGGTTGGTCAAGCTAGATCACACATCCAATAAGCATTGAAAGAAAAATTAAAAGCTCGTATAGGGTTTAAAAAAAGTATATTGGTGTAGAAACTAAATAAATCAACAACATCATAAGTAATATTTATTTTTAATTGAACAATAAAGCAGAAATACTGCATTAAGCTTAATGAATATACAGTCATTATGATATAATTATTAAATTTTAAAGGTTAAGTATATAATGGTGATAAATATAATAACTAAAGTTTAAATAGGTAACCTAAGATCTAAAATTGCATTTCTTTTAACTTAAATAATCAAATTAAGTTTCCAAGAATAAACTGCCTTACCGCATAAGTTGATAGTTTTAAACTAACATTTCGTGATAACTAACACAGACAGCTTATTAGAAAAAAAATCTTATAATTAAAGTAACGCAACCATTTAAAGAATACACATAATAAACATACACCATGGAATTTTAATATCGCCATTCAACAGTTGTTTAACAGTAAAATCTACAATATTCAAAAACATTTCAAACATATGCATGTGTGACCTATTGTATGAATTTCTGCAATTTTAAACGTGAATACAAAATAAACCCTCTTTAGTTAAGGACAACTGTAATACGGTAAACGCATTAAATCAATATTCTTTTCATCGTTTTTGTAAACTCTATGAATTCAATAATATTTTAACTGTTTAATTTTAGACACTTCTCATATTATCCTTTTCAGTACTGCAAATATACACATAAATAAATAGGTAATCATTAAATAATAATTAAAAAATTACTAATGATATGCATCAAAGTTATCTAGCTATATACACACTACTTTCAATAAGGCACTGGCGTGGTGTTTAGCATTTCATCTTAATTTAAATTCTTCTAATTGCGTATTATTTATTTACTTAAGCTTGTCAGGTGAATCTATGTGCATTTACATACAGAGAAGATACATTCAAGTGACTATAAATTCGAACAACAACTAGACAAGTGACCGAGTTCGCACGGAGAAAATAATTTTAGTATAGATCTCTTGTAGAATATTTTATATAAGGCGCTCACCAAAGCACTTGGTAATAATATTTACGATTAGTTTTTTAGTACGATTAATCATATAATTTTCCAAGGTTTTTAACAATTTCCCATGTTATTCAGCAACATCATAAATATCCCAACATTGGTGATATATTAATTGAATTATTGAAAAATATCATATCTACTTCTCGCAACCATTTAATTAAATTCAATAAATATGATTTTAAAATGTAGGTAATATAGATGAAACAGTCATAGTGATAACTAAACTGAAATATATCTTAAAAGCAACATGGTGAGGAAATTGTAAAACTTTTTTTGCCAAAGGTATAATATACCCTTACCAGTATTCATTCAGTGAGTAGAGTTTTTTAAATATTTTTATCGGTGCATTCCGTTATAGAATACATTAAAATTAATACCCTACCTTAAATTAATATCCATTATGTAACTACTACAAAAAAATACTAATCCACATACAACCCGTTTACTAAAAGAATAGACCTGGCGTCGATGACGTCACTACGACGCATGGATACAGTGTGCAAAAAAAAAACCTAAGTCCAACTCAAAAAGTATGTAGGTAGGTAATAATAACTACCCACAACAGTCCTGTGACAAAAATTTAATAAAAATAGTCCAAAACAAAGTAAAACAATTCAAAAAAAAACAAGGATATTCTAAAAACTGAACGTTTTGTCAGAGACGAAATAAACGCGTGTCGGTCACAAAGATGCGAACCGTACTGACGCGGCAGGATGAAAGCGGGGAGGTGAGCGGGGAAGCGGGAGAGGCGTCACATTCCAGCGAGGTCCAATCTTTTAGTAAACGAGTTATATACTAATGCGCTACTCAGATATTCGGCAAGGCATTAATCTGCACTGCCGAATATCTGATTATATATACATATATATATATATTTTATTAGATAGGAGGTATTGGTAAATACCTAACCTTTATAAGAAAAGGTATAAAAATTAAACATTAACAACAGCACAAGCAAAAACCGCACTTATAACTACTATAGCATTTCCCAAATTGGTATTGCCGTAGTTCGTCACAGTTTTCCTAATTTTAGAAGGTGGATCGATGTGATAGGTCTTATTCATTAGCCAGTAGTAAACCTGAGTGAGCCCTTGGTCTCGCAACTCGGGGCCCACCACCTTGCGGATGCGGTCGTTGTATTGGTTCAGCCAGGTAATCTGTGAAATATCAAAAAGTGTTTTGAAAAGGTAGATAGTTTGCCAAATCTATTGCTATCTTCAATCAAAGTCACACAATCACCTGCTAGATAAATTGTAGATTTTAACTGCATATGTATTTTTGTAATTTAATGTTACATATGTATGTATTAAAAGTTGTATTTTTATATGCTTATAGAGCTTTATGTTTATTGTCGTAAAATATTTTCCGCTCACAAACTAGATTTCCATTGACACAAAATCTGCCTGAAAGAAATCGCTGCTAGCGATAAGACCGCCTTTGCCATCATTAGATTTAAGTAATTCACTGGAAATTTTTGTTTTTTTTATTTTATGCGAGCAACAAATAATCGTTATTATAATTATTATAGTTTGTGTGCAACTATGTATCTATCATCTTCGAATCTTATCGTAGGTTAGTATAAAAACATATAACAACAGGCATCTTAATGTCTGCATTTCTTCTAAATGAAAAAAAATTTGAAAGTCTTCGAATGTTTAGCAAAATACTGCGTGATAGAGATTTTTATACATTAACTAGTATAATTGTACTCTTTTTAATGTAATGAAATTACAAGAAACATTCTATAGGAGTAGAATACTTTAAGCTGAGGCGTTACTTACATGCATCGCACATTACTTAATATTAAGAATACAGTCAAAGAGGTACCTAAGTCAACCGTCTCTCTTTATAAAGTAAAATGCCAAAAAAGCCTGCTATTATATTAGTTACTAATTAAAATTACTTAAATGCTAGTGGAATTATAATTGAAACATATACTCAGCCAAACATATTTTAATCCAGTTATGAAACTTTGAATTTACTACAATTAAAACTGAACTGACCTCATACTCCGTCAACAAAGTGCGGTCAATCAGTTTAGGTTCATACGGCACCAGGGTAGCCTCCCGGAACCCGAGGTAGCCATTAGGTCTGCTGACCACTTCCAGAATGTTACACAGCCGAACCCCGAAACGACCGGTTTCGTACCACCCGGGTTCTGGGAAATAAAAGTTAAATAAATGAAGAGGAAATACATTTTATTGCATGCAGAGTTTTACTCGAAACATGATAAAATGATAGTTAAATAAGTAGATAAATAATTGATTAAGTATTAATTGTTTTAAATCCTTATACAGGATGTCCATAAGGTCAACGGGGTTCACGCACCATGGTCCAAAAAGTAAAAAAGAATATTAAAAAAATCTATGTGGATTAGTTTAGTAGATATAGGATGATTTCTAAAATAAGTGAAAAATCACTCATTATTCGTATGCTGAATCTGTAAATGTTGACCGATTTTGATTTTTTTTTTTTTCGGTTATTAATTGGTTTCTATATAAACCTTTGATACAAGCAAATCTATTATGTTACGATGGAAAAAAGCAATAAAGAAAAAACAAATTTGTCGCAATTTTTTATACCTAATGTTCTCTGCTCCACCGTGTAAAAAACATGTACGAAATGAGTCTGGCATTTACTCTCAAAAGTTGGCGCATCTAATGTAGTTTCTAAAAAAGTATAATACTTGGCACTTAAATTATTTTATTATTATTATATTATCTGATTTTATTTATGATTTTTAAATTGAAGCACCTATTGTTAAAATTATTAAAAATGAATAAAGAGATGTAAAATGCTACTAAAAGGTTACATGAAAGGGACACTTGCTCAGGTAGACGATCCAGGGAGTCGCTCCCCTCTCTTATCACCCACCCCCGTGCCAGGTACCGAACATCAGTCAGTCAGTACGTCAACTTGTTTTGTTCGTATCTTACGTCACGTCTCTCTTGCGCATACATTTTGATAAATACTAACGACTCGGCTAGAAGTTGGAATTTGATTACCTTTTTTTACCACACCTTTTAAGGAGTGATTTTTCACTTATTTTAGAAATCATCCTATATCTACTAAACTAATCCACATAGTTTTTTTTAATATTCTTTTTTACTTTTTGGACCATGGTGCGTGAACCCCTTCCATTTGGACGTTGACCTTATGGACACCCTGTATATTTCATGACTTGGTTACATACGTGACTAGTGTTTGTAAGGGTTTCATGATCCAGCATATAAGAGCAAGGATTATACGAAATCATATCACAAGACATCAGTTAGTGTCAAACTATTTCATACAAATTGAAATAAATAAATTCGTTTTATGAACAAAATAGTAATGATATTTGAGGTTTGCTTAGCACATAAATGCTTTTACAATGCACATAAATGATTAATATGAAATATTATTCTTACTAAATATTAAGATTAATATGAAATATTAATCTACCGAAATCGCATACATTTCTTGCCGATTCGATGTAGGACCTGATTTAGCCGGAAGCACTTATTATTGGTAAACAGCAGAATAGGTATACCTGCATAAGGCACTTGTCCCACGAATGGCCAGAAAACGAGTAACTATCGACTATATCTCGGTCAAGAAACGTAAGTACATTAATAGATAGATCCCAAGTCAACAAAAGAGATCTAATTTTTTAAATTAAAATAGCCGCTTGTTCACACTGCCGGCGAGTACTCTTTCTCCCCTAGGTTTGTCGCAGAGACAAGAGCTATGAGAGATAAAATTCGCAACACTCGTCAGAACACTCGCCGAGAGACCAACGGGCGGTTATGCTACATAAGAGAGAGTGGTGAGAGTAATCGCCCGTCGCACTCGCACACTCGCTTATAGCCCGGCGACAAAACTATAGAAATTACGCACTCGCTTTTCGTTGCTCATTAACAGTGGGACAAGTGCCTAACGACAGTAATTATTTTCTTTTATCACTACCTACTTACATTTTCCCCCGACTGTCAGAAGTAGGGTTATTCGAATGTTTGTATTGTATATTTCTTTGGCACGCTGTACAAATAAACATGTGACGTGTCCATTACATTCGTCTTAGTTCTGAGAGTGACACAGGATATATTTTTTCCCGGAATTCCCAAGGGGACAGGAATTACACTTTAGAAGTCGGGTTTTTTAATTTGTCATATTCAGTAGCTTGTTATATTCTAGCACGTATAATTTTATTACTTCCGTAAATAATGTTACATACTCTTAAATTAAGTTAATTAGTAACAAAGTAGGTAAGTACGGACAAGTGGTACTTACGATTAGTAACAAAATATCCTTCTCGGAAAGTGTGCAGGTTCGCGTCTTGGCGATAGTCGATAACGACGGGATCTAAAAACACAATAATATTTATTGGAATTATTCTTAAATTACCTAAGGATTAATACATATCGTATTAAATCTTTTTAGTTTTTAAGATTCTTTACCCAAAGGGTGCCCACGGAAATTTTACTCAGCATGCGTAGTTAAAGGTAATATAGTTGATATTTTGTACAGTAGCTTTGTCGTTACAATAAATCCCTACATAGTATAAAACAAAGTCGCTTCCCGCTGTCTGTCTGTCCCTATGTATGCTTAGATCTTTAAAACTAAACAACGGATTTTATGCAGCTTTTTTAATAGATAGAGTGATTCAAAAGGAATAATACATGCATAATATAGTAGAGAAACACTGATAATTTAAGAGGTTTCTAATGCGATGAAGTAAATAAACACATTTTTTGCGCTTAAATTGCAAACGATGGCTAAACCCTTCGAGATAGATCAAAATAATGTACTACAGTATTGTACACCTTAAAAAGGTCTATAAAAAAGTCTGCGATGGTATATGTCTATCTCTTAGGGATAACCCACAATAACCATTTTGTATCCTTTACTTTTTACGAGAAATAATGGCTTAGTTACGAAGCAATTTTAAGCAATACAACATTAATCCTTATTCAATTCAGTACCTAAAATACATTGTCCATTCAATATAGATCAATATGGCCCTTTACAATGTGTAATTTAAATGAATATTTTCGAAGATATTACAGATTTAAAATGCAGGGGGACATAGACCCGTGCGAAGCTGGGTCGGGTTGCTATAAAATAATATAACAAATTGCAACCACCTTAATTGTGAACAATTGGGTATATGACACCATTTGAAAATGCGAGTTTTTATCATTTATTTATAAAATATTAGTTATTTTGACAGGTACAATGTTTTGAAAAATATAGTTTTGAAATTAATATCGAAATTATATAGATTTGAAAACTTAAATAAAGAAGCAAAAACTTAATATAATTATTATGTTAAATTTTTAAATATCATTAGCTTACTGACATTAAATATAACAATTTTTACTATGACAGTATGCATGTAAACGCATTATCTACGTAGCTATTATATATTTTATCCAAACGCCCATACAATTTTAGTATGATTCACAAGTCGTGACGTCACAGCTCAGTACCGTTTTGTATGGAGCGTTTTTCGGCGACTCTCAGCGGCTCCTCGAACACATCGCTGTATCTAGTGCTGCGTTCCGTTTGCCGATTACAGCGCTCACAGCGCTAAAAGTGCTCAAAACCGTTCCGATTCGTTTGAGTGCGCTAAAAGTGTTATTAGTGCTATTGCAATTGGAACGGTAAGTATCGCGCTAACATTCTGATTGTTCGTCGATTAAGTCTAAAGTTACCATTTCATTAAGATCTTTGACCCTGAATGAAGCAGGAGCCATTTTTTAACAGTATTACAAAAGAAAATGAATAAGCAAGCTTTAAAAATCTTTAATCGACTAATAAAAACATCAACAAAGTAACGTCATATGTCAGTTTTGACAGGCCGCTCACAGGGACCATGCTCCGTAGCTTGGGCACTGTGAGCGGGAAGATGGCGGCGTTTATGACGTCATTGATGACGTATCGATATCGCTGTGAGCGCGCTCACGGGCAAACGGCACGGGTATATGAGCGCTGTGAGCGCTGTAATCGGCAAACGGAACGCAGCATAGAAAACTATTGATTGTAAACATACTGTTACTTTTGCAATATTTATTTACTGTTGATAAACTATTTAAATATGAAATAAAAAAAAATTGTCATTTACCCAATTCTAATTTACCACCGAGAACTTATGAGAATAGGATTTTCTAGCATTCGATTTAATGTTGTGAACTTTGGGTATCATCACAATGTCAAGTATCACCCTGTAATTGAAGTACCTACTAAATACGTCCACACCATTATGATTACGAGTATATAGCAGAGTTGCCTGTTATTCTGGCATTCCTTCCATTTTTATAGTTAGTAGAGTCACATACGGCCTAGGAAATGAAATCAAATGTACATTCCTTTAACATTGACAATTTTTCTACTGCCGATGTCAAAGTTCTATAATGAGAGGCTCTACCACCAGAACGGAATGAAAGACGTAAGAACTGGCAAGAAACTTCACGAAAGTTTAGTTGTATCTAGAAGGCACTAGTGCCGCTACAAGTTCCGTGTCCGCTGGCGTTCGGCGGATTCTGATGCGTCGCCCACAGCTATCCAGCGGTCTCCCTTATGGTCCGTAGTGCCACTACCGACAACGTACCCTCAAGCGCAGCCAGCGCAGCACCCACGCCGTGCCCGCTGGGAGGCGGCGGGTCCTGGCGCGCCGCCCACAGCGCCGCGCGATGAGCCACGTCTACATGGGCCGCGGGTAGCGCCGCTGGGATCTGTGGAACGAGAAAATACTAGTTCTAAACAAAACAGTAGTTAATTTACGTTCTCAGAAAAAAACATTGTCTCGAAGCAAAATTTGGTTGTTGAGGTTAATTTAAGGTCATTTTATTAATTTATGGTCGCAATTCTTGACTTACACATTACAAACATAAAGTACACATTCACTTAGCAAAATCTATACTTAAGTCAGCTTTTATTAATCACTGGACGACTCTGAGTGCGGCCTATTGTTATCTGGAAGTTCCATAAATGGCTCTCTGTTTTGTTATGCTCCTATTTACTGTTTATGTTTGTTAATTGAAATTTTTTAGAACCTCCGTTAAAATATTAATATTGAACAAGTTTCGTTCAATCGAAGCTAAGAAATTGTCGCAGACTGATAACAAATCCAATGAATAAAACAAATCATATTTCAGTATTTAAGCATGTCTTTCCTTCTTTCGGGATTCTACGACAGTATTTATTTACCTGACTAAATTGCGTGTTGTGCGGCACTTCTTTCACGGCGCTTGTTTCGTTTGTTAGCAGTTAGTAAAAGACTGAAATGGGAAGCGGCATTCCACCCTTCGTCTTAATGGCTTGGTTGGTCAGTTTCCCACGGTTTCCACGGTGGCTCGCAAGTTGATAAACCACCTGCAACAGTACTCACCTGTAGAGTAGCGAAGGCCGCCAGTGAACGTAGCACAGTAGTGTAGGCACGCTTTTCATCTCGTGAGGGGTTTCCGTAGTGCAGGGTTCGACTCACTATTGTAGTGCCCTCTGCAACAAATTCAAAACTATACCTATATAAAAATTAAAAATGGATTAAGTTTTACTTTATCTAGCCTTGGCTTGCGTAAACATTTTCTGTCTCAATATCTTTGTCATTAAATGATGGCGCTGGTTTTATTATTTAAAAAGATGATACGAGTATATTCAGGTGATTCGTTAACAAAAACTACAAAACAATTATTGATGTTGATATGTAAGTATATTGTAGCCTGACTTAATAATGTTTTGAATTATCGGTCTGTAGTAAGTATTTGATTGTGTAGCATCATATCAGGTAGTCTTCATACAAAAAAAACTAGGAATTATGTCTATGGTTAGAACTTTTTGATTACGACAGCTCCGTTGCTAGTTTTCGTAGCGAACAATTGTCATATGTCACTTCAACGTGAATGATAACAATTATGTTTCAATGTTTTAATTATGTTGAAACTACTTTTATTACATTAATACTTGAAATTGCCAGAAATAGTTATTGTATAGTCACTACAGCTGATTGCCATAAAACGCAAAATTTAATTTAATTTTCAACCAATCAGCTCGATCTGCCATTACTGTTTCAATGTTTGACGAGTGAAGAGTTTGCATTGATCAATTTCCATAACATAACCTCTCAATTCCTAAATATAGTAATTAATTTGCGTTTATGGTGCTTCACATTGTACAACAAGTGCTGGTAGCATTGACTTCAACCAATGGATAAGCCCTATGTACGAAAAAAGCGTGCATACCTAAACTTGAAAAATAACATAAAATGGCGTCCATTTTCAGGGTTGCACAACGAGTATCGAATCTACTATCGATATTTTAGAACTAATTATTGAACTTGAAATATAATATTGAAATTTAATGAACTTTTGTAAGAGATTGACGTAAATGAAATAATCATAGTTTATGGTTTATTTACTTTCATTATAATTCTTTTAATATAAAAAAAGAACTAAAGAGTTTATTTTCTTATTCCTGATATAGTCCCGTCAAATTAGCCAGAAAAATAGTGGTCAGTTTGCAATAATTCCCAACATGCTGAATTTTGGTACAAACCTGGGTACACTATTATAAATAAAACACCGAAAGATCCCATGTTTGCTTAAAAAGTTATTCAAGGTCAATCAATTAAAGTCTGGCTTGTCTTCAATGATTACGATTCATAAATAGACAAAACAACTACCTGCCTATTCAATAACAAAATTAACAATTCTAAGCAAACTTAATTCCCTCTTTCTTCACGCCTTTTTGTTTCAAATATACACGCACAACGGCAAGCGAAGCAAATACCGTTTCGATATGATTTACTGCGTAAGCCCCTGTTATCATTTGCATCGAAAGTATGAAAAATAAAAATATATTAATAATGATCATCGATATCTGGTTAAATAATCAAAGCTCCGGAACATCACTTTTGACAGCTTTTTTGACAGAAATGTAACAATAAATGGCGATTTGTGGCACGCTAGCTACCTGCTATGACGTCACTACGCGATTGATATTTTTGTTACAACATTCAAAAATAGTACTATCTCTTTCTTTTATTAGCATGTTTGTATAAGTAGAGGGAGACAAACAAGTTCTTCCTCTTCTATGATTCGATATACATAACTACTTTGTCATATAGGACATTACGACTACTCCATGTATTCACCTCGCTGGCTGGTAGTGAATGGGAAAGTAGGCGAAAGGACGTCATTTTCCATCATTTTCCAAGAACTCAAATAGGACTTTAAATTTGTTACCGTGTCTTTGTGCTAATAGTGTTAACTTACACAGTTTAAGTGTAGTAGAACTTCGTAAATTGTTGGTAAGCCACAAACATTTCGAGAAGAAATGTTTTCAGGGTTACTCAATAAGAATAACGGTGTTTAATTGGTGTAACATAACCATCAGAATATTAAAAGGTACTAATGTCTGGCGTCTAGAAAATAAAAATTTACCTCCCATGCAATACAACAAAGCATATAAAAATATAAAACAAAGTTGAGAAATTAAAAAATTAACTTTTATTTATTTTATCTTCTTTATCTTTTAGTGTTAACATATCTGTAAATATGTAGAATAGAAGAGGGGCTTTCGCGCTGCCACAATGGCATTACGCCAAAATTCATGCCGTCATTTTAAAATTAAGAAACGAAAGACAATCTGATGTTAAAAAAAAATAGTTGTCAAACTGAAAAAGCGGGTTCCTAGTGTTGTAGTTAGGAAGTCGTTCGTCTGATGCCTAGCATCACTAATTAATTTGTGTGTAGCATATTTAGCATGAGTAGAATTACTAATGTAGTTAAGTCCTATGAAAAGCATTCTCTCCAGAGGAATCCCTATGTATATTGGATTGTAAGTTAATCCTATGTACAAATCAAAAAAGAATAAAATATTTTAGTCAGAAGAGTTTCAACGCTAGCACCCTGTATACCATCGAAATAAGTAAAGTTGAAATGTAACGAAAATGTTTATCTTTTTAGATACAAGAAGGTATAATTCCTACTCAAACTAAAACTAAATAGAAAATAAATTACATTGTTACATCAATTATAAGTAACATAACGCGTAGCCTCTGTCTTACTTATTATTGAATTTAAAAAAAACCGAAAAAACACTAATCTCTCACCTTCATACTGCCCTCCGGAATCCACAATCATAGTGGAGTTACCAAAGATCTTCCTATTCGTGAAATTGCTGGACCTGTAACTGGGCTCCGCACTGTTGACTCCGAAAGCCACCCTGGTCTTCACGGACACTCCTACGTAGCCAGCCTGCGTGGCTCGAGTCACGTCTACCTTCATTGCGACTGATTGCTCCGTCAAGCCGGATTTTACCTGGGAGAAATATACGTTAAAAGAAAGAAAAAGAACATTGAAAGTTAATCACTTTTATTTAGCTATAAGTTGTATAAAATCGTTCAGTATGATTACATGAACGATGCTATGTGAATTAGACGGTCTAACACGTTAACAAAAACGAAATGGAGAACAAACTATACAGTATGTTCATTAGATAATTAATATGTTTTTAAAAAAAGGAAAATATTTTTATTGTATGTTACATAAATTTCAGTTAAGGCTGAACCATAAATAAAATTAAATTAAAATAGCGTTATAAAATTTTGATAGGTTCTATTCAGTCAATAGTTTTAGTTTAATTCAGTAAAATTAAATTCAGTCGATGTATATATCGTGGCCAAATCATAGAATTGCAAACGTGTCATGATTTGGTCATCAATGATTAGCCATTTTTCTTGCAACCTAGTTGGTATCCTAAATTACCCAAATTAAACTAATAAAGAGTACAAAACAGACAAAAATGATTTAGAAATACGACATGTTGTTTGATAAATCAGCCAAATATACGTGCAACATTGACACATAAACAATTTTACGGTATGATCACATAAACTTGGCCATTTCACGAATTAGTCCCTAGCATAGGGCCGAATTTAGGGGCGGGCAACTGGGGCTGCAGCCCTGGGCCTCCACAAGAATAGGGCTCCCACAATAGATATAATCAATAAGAAGAAAATTGATTTCGCAGAACTTTTCTGCTTTTTTTAAAAGGGTTTTGTAACCATTAACACTCCTACAAAGTAAAAACTTACACAAATATGTTTACAAACTATTATTAATTGTTTATTAACGTGTTAATTCTAATAATTTGAGTTTGCTTCTTGATTTATTTTTATTTACTCGGAAGTTAATTTGGGGCCTCCACTCCTTTATTGCCCCAGGGCCTCCAGACCACTAAATCCTGCCCTGCCCTAGCAGTTAGTTGGCCATATCGACAAACGATATCTTTTCATTGAACTAGCAAAGCCACGTCATGATGTGGCCAGTCGATCATTAAATGAAATGGTCAAATGGTCACATTAAATTACATGATATAACATTTCATGATGTGGCCAATTCTACAATATGGCCACGACATACACTTAATGAAAGCACGAATTTACAACTTACAACTTCGACTTTTATAAGGTAGAGTAAGAGGGAAAAAGGAAATCAACCAAATCAACCAAACACCAGGCAACTCAAAAAGGTTTGCGAAAAAAAGATATTATGAATGGAACGCTAGCTAACGCTCGAATATATTTACTACTTCAAGTCCAACTTGAAACCTGATGAATCGTTAAATATGCAATTCGTTTTTCTTAAAACCGTCTCCAAAACAGCCACATACATAGCAAAGTATATACCTCAACTCAAAGAGAATGCCAATAACTCCAGACTAATAACGATGGTCCGATGGGTTATAGAGACCATGAACGGTCGCTTCAAAAGAGACTATAAAATATTTAGAAATAATTAAATTAATAGAACATCGACTTTTGCTATGAACGATTTCAAAATCACTGCATAAATGCTTTTCAAGAGCCAAACACCGATAGCCCATATTCAGAAGCGTTCATTAGCATAACAAATACTCGCATGAATATACCGAACCTACTGGCAGATTATAATGAGCAAAATAATATGAACCGACATGAAAGAGATGCACCAAAATAAAGAGACCATAATGACCATAATTGAAACCATATGAAAGAGTAGCATTTGAAAGATTACTAGCAGATCTCCCGTGTTTACAAGATTTTCCATGGCTCAACTACGATGACTTGATTTTGTTCGCTGTAGGTACCTAACACCTCAAGTTAGCACGATCGTACTGTTGGGAACGTATAAGAGGGAAACCTACGAAATCGAATTATTTAGACATCCGCACAATATTGATATTGGTGACTTGGAAAACAAAACCTTATTGAGGGGTTGAATCCAGTCGCGTAATGTACGATCCAGGACGTATTTTTGACCTATTTTTGACCTAGAAAATATGTAGCGTTTTTTTTTTCGAAAATAAAGACAGCTTATCATGTTATCAGTTGTTTTCATTTGTTGTTATATTGTAATATATAACGCTCGATTACCACTTACTGACTGATTCAACTATTTTATTTAAATAAAATCGAAGCTTATGTAGTAATATGTGCGTTTATACCTTATTATATAGGCTACATTTAAACAAAAGTACATATATAATTTTGTCTACACCTATCTATTAGCAATATTACGTATATATTTTTTTACGCATTTGGAAAGCCGGCAAGCGAGCACTGGGTCGATCTGATGGTATTCAGGCCCATGTACATCATTCATTAAGGATGGTAAGATTAATTATGCGTTGCCGACCCAAGGCTAGTGCCGGTAAAGCCTTTTGTTCCTGTCATTTCACTAGCTATCCTTCCCTTAATCCGGAACACTACAACGCTCAAAAGTAGTTGTTATGGCGGTTAAAATACTTAGGACGGTAGTACCAACCCAGACGCCTCAGAACAGACTGACAGACAACGAGGTAGAACAGAGGCCACCTAAACTGCCCTAAATATCAAACTAGAGGCAAAATGTACTAACACATCTAAGTAGATTTTAAGTACTTGGTGATAGTTTGATCAAAAAGGTATACTGGATTTGAGAAATACAATGTTATCTCTATCTAACTGTACATAAATTGTTTTAATCGACTTCGGGTTTTTTGTCCATACGTTTTTGAGCATTCTCCTTTTTTATTTTTTTTCTCAAAGCTTTCTGTGTCCCACGTACCATAGACTCCAAATAACTCAACAACGTGCACATAGCAACAGCGTCCCGCAAATGAGCTTTCCTCATCCCTTTAGCCTCGGCCTCATTCTTCTGCGCTTTGAAGTAAATAATAGGCGACGTCTGGAACATTCTCTTGGACTGCAGTACGTTCTGTGCTATCATGAAGTTGGCTCCCCTCTGGAAGGTCCCTCGCGAAGGAATGAGGATCTTGGACTCGGATACCCGACGGATGTCTTGATATATGAGGTTGTAGTCGAACACTCTGAAAGGGTTTTTGATTAGTGAGAAGATTAAAAGAAGAAATACAGTCCGTAATTGTGAAGCAGTCCTATTTGCTAAGTATCCTAGTTGCATCACATTTCCGAGTATTGATGGCCATACGGCCGACAAATAGTAAATTAGCCACTTTTATGTCCTAGACATTTTTAAACTAGAGAGAAAAGAGAGTTTTTATCTTGCATTAGATAACACGGAAATCAAAAGTATTTATACAAAACAATAAATACCTTGTACAATTCATATTCGGCACACAATTATAAACCGCCAAGGCTTCTCTTACTGGCATAGACAACTTTCCAGGCGGGGCGTAGACTCTGACGTCACGGCTACCAATTATAACAAACGCCTTCAATAACGGTGCATGCGGTAGGTCTCGTCCTCGAACGTTCAGAAGCCAAGCGACTTCGTCCAATGCGGTTACCACCATCGCATCTGCTCCCAGGTTTTTTAGCTCGCTCCTAACTAGAGCAACTTTGTCACGCCAGGTTAGTCCTGTAGGATAATAAAAGTTTTTATTCCTTTTGATTTAAATAATGATGAAGGGGTTTTTTTAATAAAAACCTTAGTTTTAACCAAATTTAAATGACCTGTCACCCTTTTAATTGTTTATAGGAACTAGAGACATTCCTCTTTTAACCCAGAGCTAGATTTACTAAACGTTAGCATGCTCTGGCCTAAGGACTGCATAGGAGGGCCTGAGCAAATTAAAAAAAAAAGAATAGGGATTTTGTTGGGTAAATAATCATTAGCTATGGTGTAGCCTAACCGACAAGGAAATTTAAGGATGCTTGAAGACATGTTATGTAAGGTTTAAAAAAACCGTTGCTTTATACAGGATTACTGGAAATTATCTACATTAGGGCAAAGCAGAGATTTTCTGCGAAAGATTTTGTCATGTTGGCTATGACTAATTTCTGAAATACCTACTTAAATATAACGTAACAAGAAACAATACGAGGGGTATTTCTAAAATCATAAATACGAAAGTGATTTCGGGTGTGCATTAGTAATTGTGGATTTCATTTTGAGCAACGCCTGTAATCATTTTATAAAGCCAATTTTCACTTCTTTATGATATTTTTCCCAAAAAGATATTTAATGGTGTATTTTCCTATTGATCAGGAGATTTTTTAAGTTTTCTGTTTACATTCACACCATTTTAGCTAGCCATTGAAATAAAGAAAAGGCTTGGGTTTTTTATGACAAAATCTATCACATCTTGTTCCTAGAACCACGTAGTAGCAAACACAGGATGGCGCGTTGATAGATTTTTGCTAATACAGTACTAATAGAGGCTTGAACACCCTGAACTAAACTCAGGTACAAGCCCGCGATAAAAAAAATCGAGGACGTCTTGGACTACTACGATAAGTATTTATGAATTTTATGCACACATATATATTGGTACTGAGAATAAATGGGAGAAATCTATCAAGCTTGCTTAACTTATCTCAGACTGAAAAAAAAGACAAATTTTGAAATTACTTTGTGGTTGTCTGAGCACACGCCAAGTGCACCAATTGGTCAGCATAGCAAAAACATACACTGTTAACCATAGAAAAATGGTTGTATATAAACCTTCTTGTAATCAAGCGTAGTCCTCAATCAACTCAATCTTAGCCAAATAAAGACTGCATATAATAAAGACTCCCATTGCATAGCTCAAAACAAAAAGAAACTGCATAATATGAAGCATTCTGCAAGATGTATACACTCATGTTTTAAGATTCTCGACGTTGGAAAAAATCTCGAATTAAGAGCGTTTATACGAAATCGTGCAATTTTAGGAGTTTTCAATGTTCGTTTCCGATCAAAATATTACACGTATGCATCGAAATATGAGTTTAAATTATTGGCAATTTCATCGTCTAAAACATGTTTTGAGAAAATTTTCATTTCTTCAGATAGTTTTTTAGTAGGAATTCAATGTTCATGCGCCTTTTCTTGTAATCCGACGAAACATGCGTACTTTGCTTTCGATAAGTATAAAATTAACAGATACTAACAGAAAAAGAAAAGTTTGCTATGGTCTCTGTTTTGTCGTCAAAAGAGTTTATAGAGAAAATAGTACAAAATATTATTTTTTCAAAGGCTAAAACATAAAAATCGTTTAAGCATAAAAACATAAAAGTTGGATTTAATTCTAGTTTGTCGCAGTTTTCGATACACTTGTATTGTTACAAAAATAATAATTTTTACTTCTTATTACTAACAAAGATGTAACTAATAAAATAATACAGAAATATTATTTAATTCCATTTAAAAATACTTCTAAAAAATTATAAAAACATGCACGCGCTGCTTATATTTATTTAGTACCGGCCGAGGCCTTCCAGAGTGTGGATGTATCGCTTTTTTTCCCGCGCTTTCGCCCAGTGCTGTCGAACTCCGTCGTAAATATCGAACGTTTGCGATCAATTTTGATATAAATATTTATTTTTATTTTAAATAATAAATTTAATATTGAAGTACTGCATTTTTGCAAGTATTATTTTACTAATAACGAATGCACAAATCTATAAAAGTCTTTGTTTTGAGGTATCGTTACGGCTAAGCCTTAGGAAGCACGTCAGAATGCTACGATGTTTCAGTAAAGAGGTCGATATAAATTAAGAAGAAAATATATTTGAATATATGTTTCACATAGAAGAAATAAAAAAAATCGAGACATTCTGACTTGCTCCAGCATAAGTAAGATGTATTAAATTACAGTTTAGTATAAAATAAAAAGATAAAGTTAAACTAAGACCAACATTTAAACACGAGTGTAGTTACCATCAACTTTTAAAATGGGTAACAAAGGTAGGAAACAATATAATTTAAAAAGGAAAAATCGAACGCAGGCCCAAATAATATCACGAAGGCTAGAGAAGCAAAAAGGCACGTTATCTTATTATTATTTATTCATTACACATATTGTTCAGAGCCGCGAGAAGGCTCACACTCTGCAGTGGGTTGAAAATGGGTTGATGATGATGATGATAATTCAGAGCTGTGGTGGTCGTTTGTTCGAACGAACCCATCCACGCACTAATGATTTTTTATCTTTGAAAAATGTATGAGCGTATAAATACCTGCACTGACCGGTAAACCGGAACCCAAAGTTCAAAAACACATTCGCCAATCTGGAGGAGGCCCCGATGCCTTCTTAATATTATGCGATATTGTCCCTCTGGGAGGAGGCTTTTACCCTGCAGCGGGTCGACAATGAGCTGATGTTGATTACTTTTTTACCGGGTAATAATGAATAAAAAGCATTAAGTCTTAAACAATCATAACGGTGTATTAGTAAAACAGTATCTGACGTAATGTAGACTTAAATTGAGTTACTTTATCGCTAAATATACAAGTAGCATTTTGGTTTTGATGACTGAGCTCGTTATATGTTCGACACATTCTAGCAAGTGGAGCAAAATGTCCTAGGTTAGTCCTGCATGTCATAGTAAAAAAAATGTTTCTGCGTTTTGTAAGTCTGGGGACCTTTGGAGGGACATCTAGAGCAATTTTTTGCAATAAACTGGGGAGTCTATGAAACCGTTAATTAGCTTGTACAAGAATAAGCAATAGTGTAATTTTCGCGGAGCTGATAAGCGCTGTATTTTAAAATAAGACAAACATTCTTCATACGACGTTAACTGTTTTTCTAATTTCATTTTAAAACATAGATGCCATAATTAGTGATACATAATTATATACACATAATTGCATACCTTCAGTTAATATAATGAGCTTAAGGTGAAGAAGGTGTATATATGCCGATTTTAGCACATATAGTTTACACTGTATATTAATTAAAAGTCTGAACTTTTAAGTACCCAGTAAAAAGTAATCATCATCAGCTCATTGTCTACCCACTGCAGGGTATTTATCCCTATTTTAGGTCAGTGTAAAAATATGTCAAAGTAATCAGTAAATTTAATAGCTCTAGTCATTTTAAATTTGCTATAAGATATTGTACATAAAGTGGGTCCCAAATTAAAGTTTTCCACTGTATTGTATTTTATAATAATAAATAATATTGTTTTCACCTAATTTTATTTATTTTTATTAAGTAATTTATTTATTTATTTATTTATTTATTTGGGAAACATACAATATTTTAATACAGTTATATAAATTAATATACATAATATAACAAATCAATAAAGTTTCCACCAATAACTAACTCAATCAAGGTAAATCACTCTTATCTTAAATTATAACTACCATAACAAACGTCTATATATTATTGACATCAATCTCTTCGTTAAGCCCTTATTGTACCCCAATTTTATTTCGTCCCATATTATCCTAACCAGGTATTTAAATATCTTACTTTGCAAAGCATAACTCAAGTAATAAATAACATAAATTTTTATTTCTATAAATCAAAAGTAAAATATAACAAAGTAAAATAAGTCAAACATATTTGAAAAAGTATCAGAACCATTGCGGACGAGCAAATTGACGGCCAGCGAATGTATCATACAGCACTGCAGACGTGTGCGTGTAATCGATACGTGTGCGTGTTGCAGTTTACCGATTCGGAAGAGCGTTGATTGGTATAAAGGATCTTCAGAGAATGCGATTCTGATATTTTGCATATTTAACATCTTTTCCATTCTCCTTTTGGCGCCCCTTCGATATTCCTGTCGATATTTAAAACCTGATGTTAAACTCGACATTTTACAAAGTTTACCGAGCGAGTGTTTGTAAGCTGCAGAGATGAAAATGATTACAGACTTACATCTCGAATTCTAAATATAATGCCACTGAATGACAATTGCCCTCCAGGAGTTACCATTTGTCACAGTTTATTCTCCTTGTCAGTCAAGAGTCCCACACGCGTCCTCACATCGCACAGCTTCCTCGCTCGTTTTGTTGGATAAACAGCATAAATCAAAATAAGTTGTAGGGATTCATTCATTTTCCTTTTTCAATAAATCGGAAAAAATATACCAAAAAAGAAACTGAGCCAAAACAATAACCTGACCTATAAATGAATCTGATCAATACCCTTACCAGTATACTCCGGGTTATGCAAGTTGGCCACGATCCTCGAGAACTCCGGTCTCTTCAGCGCCGGGTTTGCCTCATCAGTCCACAACTCGTCCACACAGGTGGAATGCACCAGCTGAAGACCGTTGTTCTGCAAGTCTCCAGCCAGGAGTTGCCACTCGTCAAACGAGGTAAGTCGGCTGTCGGCTCCTACGCGACCGTTGCGGCGAAGGCGGTCCTGGGATGACGAAAACTATGTACTTATAAGTAACATTTAATCCATTTTGAATTAAAGATACTTAAGACTTGAGATAAAATCTTACAGTCTTACTTTTTTTTTAAATGTTTTATCGTTTGTTTATTTGTAAGAGAGGATTGGGATTGTGCCAAAATTAACGAATTGCATAAAATCTCCGCTCCGCTTCAGTGGACAGAGATTTGCAAACGAGTTTTAGCCATCTATTTTTAACCTTCTAACGGCTCGGCAGCTCTTCATCTTCAGGACCATACTTAGATTTCACGCAAAAGATGTCCCGTCATCACCTATCTCCTAAACTTTGGAAGTATAATAAATATATAAAAACAGCAACACAATCTAAAAAGGTACAATACTCTTACACTCTACTATAACTCACTGTACACACGCAAACACACACAGACACTAAACATTACTAGGTATTTCAATTAGATAACCATTGTATTGAGAAATCCGTTTTCTTCACTACAGAGAAACCTAACGACCCGAACGAATTTTAGTTTAATAATTTTATTGATTACGCCGAGCATATAAAACAAAATTAAAATTGTAGGATCATTAAGCTGTACCTTTCAGATATGTGGTCTCGTTCAATTGTTTTTTGAATGTACCTGTGTAGTGGTAGGGATAGTGTGTGTAAATGTCTGGGCTGTTTTTAAAGTAATTACTGAAAAAGACAGTGTTTTAAAAGTTCTTTGGAGTGAGTATGTAGAAATTTAAATTGATATACATTTTACCATTCATTGCATCTTTACATTTACTATTTTCACTTCAGTTATCGTTTTAATGATAACTGAGCACAACAATGTGAATATAAGTTCTGAATATGCACTACGATTGTTAATTTAATCATAGATATTCCATGACTCGGTTGACAGGTTTTGCCTAATTGTTAATTTTGCTTTAAATTTTGAACTAAATACCAAAGTCGGCTATAAACAATTTTGATTAATTTATGTTCTACAGCAATTTCTTCCAGCTAAATCTTTTGCCTATTTAAACTATAAACAGGCTGACCATAATTATAATCATGAGAGAAGAACGTTATAAATGCTAGCAAACAGACTAACGCAACTACCACAGCAGTCTTAGCACTGATACTACAGAGATGAACCTCCCTCAAGAGACTCATCACATCAATAACCAATCACTTACCGCGATCCAATCAGCAATGGACGGCTGGTTCATATCATCAGCGTCCAGTACCAGCCACGCACAAGACAGCACGGTGCGAGCTCGTCGCACTTCGCCGCTGGGCACCCATATTGCAGCGCCACCGTCTGCTAACACCGCCGCTGAACCCGCGCCGTCCCAGCCGCTGATGTATTGCAGACGACGCTCGTCCAAGGAAGGCTCGTCGCTCTGTTCAAAATTAAAATTTTATTTTATAGATTGTAATACTTGCTATCACCTATAAAGAAATGGACTTCACGTACGCGCTACAAAGTGTCCGAACTAAATAGGTATGAATACCCCAAAAAAGTATTATGAAGCTGCGTAAGGTGACGTTAGTGCGTGCCTGTTAGTCGACGCTGCATGAGTTGTAAAACGATTTTAAGAAAATATCAACAGTATCTGAAATGTGCATAATGACAATGATTGCAATTCAAATGTTTTATTTTTTAAATTAACTCAGTGCTTTTGTAAATTGTACCAGATTGTACTTACGACCTGACGACGTCCATGTATGTGACCGCTGATGATAAATAATAATAGCGGATGAAGTCATAAAAACATACTAATACACATAAAAATACATAATATATGTCAGTCCAAGTTGTCGGTTGAATATAATTGCATAACTGGGTCTAATCAATGTCGTAAATTATCATTAATTATATTGTTACAGTCAGCAACAGAAGTCGCAAATGATAAAATAATACCAAACAAACATACCGTCTCTGGTCTAAAATTATGGACTGGACGAATGGACCAGAATGAAAATACAAGTATATTATAATTAAACATCTGTGTTTATCGTACAAATATTGTAAGAGCAGCCATCTCGTAATGCAGATTCAAAAAGTTATACAGTGTGTTTCTCTTAAATGGTCAAGCCGCAGCTAGATCAATATTGATTTCAATGTTTTTTTTTGTATTTTGGATTGATATGACGGATGATTATTTTACTCGTGAAACTACAATTCATGGCAACTAAATAAAAGGAAAAAGTGCAGAGAAATGTTAACCCAAAAAAAAGATAAGAAATTTTAAGTCATTTCGTCATGTTATCAAAATCGACACCGCGAAAAATCGCTAAACATATACAGGGCGTAACAGGCGGGATGGATCAACGGACTCTGAGAGGCGGGGGACCTCAATACCTACCAATTTAACCCCCATGTATGTTCAGCAATATTTGGTGGTTCTTGTGATATTTAGGACTTAGTGATTTTTTCGAAAAAATCAGATTCTCGAAGAAAACTTGAAATTACAACCCAACTTTCAGGTCTACGCTCATGAATTTTTGCCTCAAAATAGCTTAATAGTAGGCCTTTTGTATCATTTAACCGCCGATAGTCGCTTTTTATAAATGGAAATAAAATTGAAATTATAAATTTTTTTTTGAAATGTGAAATGTGAACGTCAACTTTCAGGGGTCTTAGAAAAAGAAAATCACATAAAATTTTTTTACAAAACTTCTCAAAAACTACTAGTGTTAATGTAAAATAATATATAAAAATTTCGTTTGACTAGCAACACGGCAACATGTACAAAAACAAACTTGAGTCTAAAAGCAGCCATTTTTTATTACAATCAGAGTCCATTGAAATGTTACATAAAATTTACATTTCTTTGAGGAAGCAATTTTATTTTTGGAACATGTAGGGGGGGTCAGTAGAAGCTATACCCCAAGTTTGTGGGGTTACCACCCTTGTCCCGCGGCCACCATCTTGGAAAAAAGGGTGAGAACGTTTTTTTCGCTATATCTGGTAAAGTATTATTCGTACAAAAAATTTGTAAGGACATATTTTGTAGCAAATTACTTCATCTACATTTTTGTTTATATAACTTTTTATCGTTAAATCAAAAACAAAGAAGTTCTAAGAAAAATGTACAAAAATTTCTCAAAAATTTTTCTTTTGTTTTATAACTCTTTTTTTACATTTTACAAGAAAATTACTTCTTCATTGTGTATAGAGGTGCCAATAGGTATGGTAGTCTCCTATCATGCTTGACTTTCTTATGGAAAATACCCTGGTTAACACTCAAACCTTGTAAGGAAATTTGTGAACAAAATAAATATTTTTTAAATAGTCATCCCCATGAAGTATCAACTTTACAAAATAGGCATTTAAGGAACAAGCCACATCTAAAAACAAATACTAACCAAATGCTCATCACTAAAGAATACCACGAACGCGTCCAGATGTCCATTAAAGCCCGTATAGGTCGCGTTTTTCATGCCACTTCGCAGGCGGCCGAGTGGGGTCGCTGGGCTGGCTGCGTCGGGGCATATTGGCAAGCTGGGCTCGGGGGGAGATTGGTGCACGACGATGGGAGAAATGCGCGGGAGACTGAGGGTTGACGTCGGAAGGGGAGTCGTGGTGGAAGGTGTCAGCCGGATGCTGTAGCATGCTGGAAGTAATAAATATTTATATAAGATATTTAAGTCAATTAAAATGCTTACACTGGTATGCATTTATATTTATCAATGTTGTACTTATATAAAAATTAATCTTGATTGCTTTAAAACAAAAAAAGAGTTCTGTAATTTTAATACAAGATTCCTGGGTAGGCTGTGTTTGCCACCAATAAAATCAGAAATACGTACCAGAAATAGTGAAATGATGTCAATAAGACTATATAATAAATTGCCTTCCGAACTAAAATGTCAACCACTCATGATTTAAGTTGATTCTTAAGAAATGGTAGGTTTTTAGAGCCGACACATATCTTAAAAGCAATGTTTTAATTTATTAATACTTTTATTATACTAATACTGTCCTTATATTGAAACTGGCAGAAATAGTTATTAGGTAGTAACAACAGCTGATTGCCAAAAAACACAAAAGAATAATCATAATTAAGAAATGGTTAATCGAAAAATGTGTTTACTTACTCTATTAATGAGTATCGTAATTTGTGATTGAATGTATTGAGGTGACCAATAATTTCATTATAACTGTTATAATTATTAACAAGTCCAAATTATGATGATGGCCAGTTTGGTATGGAGGTAAGTGGCCTTGCCTTTCATGCCAGAGGTCCCTGTTCGAATCCTGGTAGGGGCAGATATTTTATAATGTTTGCTTTCTAGTCATGGATGTGTATGTATGTTTATTTAAGTTTATTTCTAATATTTATATTTAAAAAATATATAAGTTTATTTATCCGTTATCTAGTATCCATAACACAAGTTCTTAATGATACTTAATTTGGGCTAAATAATGTGGTGCGTTAGTTAGAAATATTTATTTATTTGTTATTATTTATATATTTTTTTATTATTGGACATTGCATGCCGTTACACAGTAAAATACGAGAACGAATAATTATGTATAACCACCATAGACTACCATATTTTCAGCAATGTGAAGACCTTTCTTGGAATTAGAAAAACTTGGAATTGCAGGATATGGGGAAATTTACGCAATAAATACTTATTATCAAAGTACAAACTGAAGTATAACATTTTTTGTAAGAAAAATACTCTTTACAAAATACCAAAATACGTATAACGAGAAACATTCGTGGTAAACTTTATTTTTTAATAACAAATTATAACCAATAAACTGTTCGATTTGGATCAACATTTCAACCAAAGTAATAATTATTCCATCCGACATTAAATGCAACTTGTGTCCCAAAAAGGTTTTGTTCGTTCCAGTTCCCGTCTAGGTAGGTATTTGAGGCCAAAAAGCTCAAATGGAATGTGGTGTATTCGAGCGGCTAGCGACAACGGCGTTCCTGGCGCGGGAACCTACCAGGATAAAATAAATGAAATGGAGCTTTGAGGGAAGAAAAGCTTTCGAAAGTTCCAAGCGAAACAAAGACAAAACAGGGTTGGTCTCCTTTCTCATTCCCTCTTTATGCTATTACCGCCCATAAAATATAAACCACGCCTTCACAACTTTCTTACTTCGAATTCAAATTAAGTTTTAGAACTAGTTTTACAGGTAAATACCTTTATGAGGGTATGAAAATACAAATCAAGCAGTGAGCTGCAGCATTAAAGACGTATGTTGGATGTCATTTACATTTATTAAAAAGCTGGTATAAAAGGATAACTTTTATTGTCGTCCCTTGCGCATGCCCAGTTTTTAGGGTCAATATCCTCTGAGGTTTCCGAGGGGTACCCCAAGGGATGTGAATTCTATTGGAATGACGTCAACAACTAACAGGACTTCATATAACAAAAGGAGATTTGAAAGTCTCTCCCCATCGTTACTGTTTGTATAAGGGGTTCCACAGATTCGGGTATATTTTTATGGTAGCAATTTGTTATGCCGGAATGGTTGGAATTGGACGTGTGCGTATACTAGGCAAGCATCCTTTTGAAAGGCTAACTTGCATGTTTCAGGAGGATCTCAAACGAAAGCAGAAGAGAATTGGTCCCAAGCAAACCGTTTCTATCCCGTTTTGAGTAAATAGAAATCAAAGATAATTCTTAGCAACATAATTATTAATATTTATACATTTTTTTGTATAAAATATTTCAAACAATATTTTTATTAGGTATAAAACGCCACTAATTTTTAGTTATAAACGAAGAAATTTTGAAACACAACATTAATAAATTATAAATACCGAGAAGGGCGTATAAAAATCTCGAAGACCTTTCTCTCTCGGGAGATGGTCCCAAAGGGACAAAATATCCTGCGTATGACTAGGGCAGCATATTAATTACGGAGTAAACGCAGAATGCGAGTCCTGTCAAGGATACTCAAGGATAGTAAGGCAAGTAAGCGAATGACCTCGGCCATCGAGCGTTCACTCGCGATAAGTGCATATGCGTGACGCAGTCTTTGGCGAATGCTCAGCGCTAATGCACTCGATATTCGTTCATAAAAATAATGCGGAATAATTTTTACTTAGAAGTTTATAAATTAGGGTCTAACTTTAATAAGCTAATGTATTTACTTTATATTTCATCAATGTATCCAGTTTATATTTAATTTGAAATAAAATGGTTGGATCAACAAAAAATTTAATCATAGATTTTTTTATGTAGCTAGGTTGACAAAATGTTTAGTTACATATAAAATTTAAAATGTCTAAGATATTTTTTTTTACTTTGGTCCAAAAACAAAAATATTAAACAAAATTGTATAAATTACATAACATACTAACTACCAAATGTCGATGTAGAGTATCTGTTTATAAATAAAGTTCCCTTTCCAATATGTTCAACTATTCACAATATAAATATAATAAAACCAAGTATTTCCATTCTTTGTGAAGACTAATAAATATGGCACTGGTAATTGTGAATAAAACGTTCGTAATTAATTATTAAAGAGGAAGTTAGAGGTGTATTAAACCATCAATTATACCGCAGTCGCATTTTCTGGTCATGAAGTTATCTGGAAATTTGTCTATTAATTTTATTTTTGTAAGACATTATGTCTACAGATACGAACCTACATCGCCTAAATGACTACGACCTTGAGTCCTTGAATTGGCTAAACACAGACCTTCACTGCAGTTATGAAGACCTAGTGGAGTTTGACGTCATGAGATGCAGGACCCTACATAACTTCATATGACGGAACTGCCTGCCATTTTGAAAAGCCAGAGAAAGAGAGAGAGAGAGAGGGATTCGAGTAAAAACTTTTCTGCGTTTACACTTAGATACAAGAGTATCACAATGGACATACACACATACACCGCTGATTAAATTCGTCTCCGCCCCTTTCTCTGCCTCGCAAGTCGCGGTCCAGCCAGCCATTCCATTCTACCCCTCTCTTACAATTTGTTATTTTAGTGTATCCTTTAAGCTCCACGCATCCCATATTGTCCTAGTATAAAAAGGGGGCAAAGCATTGTTCTCACGCACACGCACTTTTTGTTTAATTTATCGATTTTTTTTAACTTTCAGAGGAACTTGGTAATTTTTTTATCTTTGCGGATGAATTCTATAGAGTACCTATAATCACTTTTAGGAAGGGTTTATGAAGTATCGAAGTAAGATACTTGTAGTAGTAGTAGTAGTAGCAATGTAGCCTCGACATTGCTACATTTGAAGTACCTCTAGGCCTCTTAAATTTCCTAGAACTTCTCTGTTGTAAAAAAAAATGCTTTATTACGAGCACTTTTTAGATCTACTTATTAATCGCAAGCAGAACGTTAAACATACAATTTTAAAGAAAATGTGTGGTGGATTTTTAGAAAGGAACCTTTTCTAAAAATCACGAAAAATTAGATTTTTTTAATAATATTTTAATTATACAATAATGATCAAACGAATCGGCTCTACCTTTGGACACGAATCACGATATCGATTGCCTTGTATTTTACTAGGAGCACCAAAGTATACAGAAGGTGGTATTCGTCAAAATAAGTAATAGGTGGCTATTGCATGTGAGAAGGTATCTAAAACTTTTTGCACTACACGTTTTCTGCTATCCTAATCCTTTTTACCTTAATGATCTTTTATCCTTTGCTTGCGTGAATGTAACCTGAATGGAACCGGTAAGTTCCATAAACACTATTTATTAATTACAGTTAATTATTATAATGTTCGTAGTACCTGGAACAAAATAAGTTGGCAAGATTAGCGCGTCTCTAATTAGGTACCTTGAATATAGCGTTTCTTTGAATTAAGGAGATCTCCGGCATCACGAACGATGATTTTTCACCAATTTATTTATTTAATAACTCACGTATGTACTAGTTTGAATTCAAGCATGATATAAGTTGTAATATAAATAATAATCACCTAACTATACAAGAAAGACTAAAATTAGATATTAGGTATCTACCTGTTTCTTACTTTCAGTTGACTAGCAGTTCCATATTAAATTCTACTAGGAGCAATAAAATTGTAACTATGTAACAGACAGACATGAACAGTAGAGTGTTAGTGTGTGGAGAATTTAGCAACTCTACAATAATTTTATATCGTGTGAATAGATTGTACGTTCATTGCGACGACGACCGCAACACAGGCACGCAGTTGTGGAAAAACGTCCGATCTACCGTTGCAAATTTAAATCTTATTCCCGAGATGTCAAAGACTATGTTAGACTGCATGAAAATGATCAGCACTTCTTGTAATTGCTGCTACCCTGGTACTTAGACGTGTCAGAAGGCTGTTTGCTCCGTTAAAGTATGTGTGCCGCCAGTTGCCACAAGCTAAGCGGGCCGGTCTTGCCTTGACAAGTGTGATGTCAGTATAGAAAAATAATATGCGTGTTGAAGGTTAGGAGGGTGTGGGTGCAAAATGGATTTTTTTGAATGTACATAATAAATATTATGTGATTTTATACTGTTAATATTAAAATTATAAAATGAAACAGATTTGGTATAATTTTTTACTTTGCAGTACTCCTTTCTCTACGTTTATCTCTCTCCATAAACAAATACACAATACAAAGATCATAACGACTGCAACCATATTAATGATAAAAATGTACATTAAATTAATTATCATACACATGTGACCACGTGTCAGAAAGGGTTGCACGTGTGGGCTATATGGACCAGGGCAACATAAGCAGGGTGGCAGTCGCATGTCACATATGAAATGTGCATGTGAGTGTGCGTGCAGGGTGAGTCGTACATATGTTGGGGTGTGTAGGCCGCACCCTCTCGGCATGAGAGGCATTTTGCGTGAGCTTTGCAAATTGCTTGCTCACCCCCTTCTGTTTATGAACATGTTCGAGATTTACGTTTTGCTATGGGTCATGTTCATGTTAGTTTATCACACAATAATGAAGTAGGACACGCGTCATTTTTATCTTTTGAACAAATAATTTTAGGTTCGTATGTGATTAAGTTATACATTTATTTGTAAAAAGCTCTTTACAAAATTACTAAAATCTAAACTTACCATCGAAAACTACCTGACTAAATTATAAGTGGAATCTATACAATATTGAAGATGAGTACGCGTATTAAAGATAACTATTATAGCTTAGTAAATCGACACACTTTCTACTTATGGCGAGATGTAAACTTTTTAACTACTTTAGTTATGTATCTTAAAAAGCGTATTTTTTACTTTAGGTTCATAATCGCAAATTACTTATCGGTTCATAAACATATTAGTAAATAAACATCACTACTACATTAATACTGTACGAAAAAGCTATTATTTTCGATGTCTATACATCTTCTATACATCTATCTTATACTATGCTTTATTTTCTGAGAAATTTTTTTTTCACGAAAATCTTACAGTCCTGTTAATGTATTTCTATAACGTGGTGAATTCATACATACTAAACCACCTTCTAACCTTTGTAGGTTTAAAGGTACAAAAAAGTCTTCAACCCCTGAAGCACACAGCGTAGCAACTGAAAAGTAAAACCACATTCAAGGCATTCCATCGAGACTCTGTTCGTTTATGTTACCCTAGTAGATGAGATTCAAGTGTGGCCATCTTTGTCGGATTTTTTTGTTTTGTTTTTTCCCTTGGTTGTTTTGTTTTCTGTTGTTTGTTCTTTTTTTTCCTATGCAGTTCTTTCTTTCCATACGATTGATTAATCAACAATTTTTTTAATAAATATCGGTACAAGTTTTTTGAAAATATACAAAAAAAGGTAGGTATTTGAAAACTTTTTTGTCTTGCAAATCTTTCCGTAAAAAATTAAAACTTGTTGTACATTGGACACCTAACATTATTAAGTTCATTGTATCAAATAGTAACGCAACCTACAAATACGCGTTACGTACGTACGTCATGCCCTACACAGTCGGTAACTACTCGTGATACAAAGGGCGGCCCTGTGCAGACTTTCTAAAGTTCCCAAAAGGGCCCTCGGAATATCTTCTGGCTGATCATTATTTCCTGGTACAGAAAGTCATTGGGAGTGACATGCCCATTACTTCTTGCAAGAAACCCTTCGTCATTCACACCTTTCCTTTAAAAAGAAGGGCCCCCCCACAAATACATTTTTAATTACAGTTAATTAATTAGTACGATGTTGCTTTGTTTTTTTCGTTTGAAAACCGTTTTCGATGTTCGAGAAGTTTCAAGCAAATCTGGCAGGGACAATTTTCACAGACAAAGGGCCCTTTGTGACTAAAATAACGATTAAGTTACTTTTTATCAATAAATATTATAATCGACAAGCCCTTTTAAATTATTTATAATATAACACAGTTCACTAAGGCAACAAAACTGGTGAGGAGTTTGAAAAGGGCTTGCGTGAGTCCCTTCTAAATTACAAGGTTGGTTTACGCACTGGGCGTGGTTTCTTCGGCCAATCAGAGGCCAATGGAGAGAGTTACGCAAGAAATACGCACTTTTTACGTGGCGGCAGCGCGGCGGGCCCTTCGCGTTCTCTAGCGCAGTCCGTGCCTGACTGAATAGGCACACCTAGCTATCGAAAAGATGCGATTGTGGATATTCTTTTTTAAATGGAGTCGGACATTGTCTTTACTGTAGTGGCAATATTATTTGAAAATATAATTAAAATTGTTTTGAATCTTAACTGATATTGACGGACTTCTTATGATTAGCAATACGCAGAGTAGTAGGTCTCGCCTACCAAAGATAGCAAAAAAATTAAGTTATTAAGATTAAGACAGAAAGTGAGTCCTTTAGGCCTAAACAATAATAAATCAAAATTGTTGTTTCAAAAACTAGCTGTGACATTTATGTTCTCAAAGTTGTAAACTCAAACTGTAAGCAATACCTATACACTTGCGAGCTTTCAATTGGAATCATGTCATCGCGGCTTGCTCAAGACAAAGTTTTAACATTTAAATGCAATAAACTATAGCTTGCGTTACATCATGTGAAAGGTAGTTTTGTTAGCTTTCCAATGGTTTTAAATAATTTAAAATGTATGCCACTTTCCTATTAAAAATCAAGAATTAACTGTAATAGGTCGAATTGATGATGTCTAAATAATATGAAAAATATGAAAATCAAAGAAATTATGTGGGATTTCTTGCCACTCTTCGATTAAAGCTCTTTTGAGTTCTTCTATCTATGCTGGAGCTGGATTTCTTCCTCGTACCCTCCTCCTCCTTCCTCGGGTACGAGGAAGGCCCTCGTACCCGTCCACAAATGTTGTATAGTATTGAACTCGGGACTGCGGGCTGGCCAGTCTATTCTGGCAATCCTAACTTATTCCATGTACTGTCTAGTGACGGCAGCGGTGTGGCAGCGAGCATAATCATGCATAAACTTGAAATTTTTGCCAATAAATACGGCGTAGGGGAACACATGGGTTAGCAGAATGCCGTTGATGTATCTTTCTGCGGGCCCCTCTCCGACCCTACCTGGTATGAACACCAGCTCCGTTTTAACTGCAATAGAAATTCCCCCCCCCCCCACACCATACAGGATCCACCCCCGTATGACACTGTTTCTGTAATACAACATTGTGCAAATCGCTCCCCCGGTCTTCTGTAGACTCTTCGTCGACGGTCGCTACCATGCAATCACATTCTGGTTTCGTCCGAGAACAAGATTTGGCTCCATATCCCAATTTAAGTGGTCGCGAGCAAACTGTAAACCGGGCTTGTCGGTGAGCTGGGGACAATGTCGGTCCAGTGGCTGGCCTTTTTTGGGTCAAATTTGCTTCTTTGGGTCTTCGTCTCACTGTCCACTCGCTAACAGCCCTCCCTCGAACTCCTCTGAGCTGTTCCTGGACGTCCACGCCGGTCAGGTGTCGACTGCGCAGACAAGTGGTGACAATAAATCGGTCATCTCGCACGAAGTGCATCGTTGTCGTCCTGATCCTGGTCTTCGGACTAAGTTACCAGTCTCTCTGAACCTCTTGTACACCTTCGAGACACAAGACTGGCTTAAATGAAGTTTTCGAGAGGTGGCACGCTGAGACAAGCCTTGCCGGATAAGGACAACGATTTGAGTGGCTTCTGCAGGCGTGGTTTCCATTTTCTTAGAGCTTCAGTATTTCTGGTGACGTGAAATTTAGGGCTGAATACCAATTTCGAAAAAGTTCGCTTTTTATAGGGTTTTAGAACTCTTGAACGATATGGTTTTTTTTTTGTTATGGTAATTGATGTCTTTTGTATTTACATTTTATGAAATTTTTTCTCTATTATATAGAGGCTGAAAGCTATCAAAATTCCCTTTCAAATTATGTAACACAAGATGTAGTTTATTGGATTTAAATGGCAAAACTTGGTCCTAAACAACCCGCGATGAAGTGATTCCAATTTAAAGCTCGCAAGTGTTGTTGCTACATGAACGGTAATTGCTACTATAAATGCGCTAGATATATAATATCTACCTATGTCACACTGGACGTAAATGTACCTAAAATCCGAACAACCAATATCTAAGTTGTATACATTGATTGATACATTATTTAAAAAACATTGCAATAGATAAGGATCGATAGGTAAGTATATCAACTTTGTTTTTGCGGAATGAATCTTATATATTATTGTTATTATAATAAAACAAGAAATATGGTCCATCGGTAGGTCTGCGGGACGTAATTACTCAAATTGTTTAAAACTAAAGATATTAAAAAGCAAAAACATCATTTAAAAATCATAAAACAATAAAAAAGTATGCCTCACCAATGCCCGTGTATATTATAAATATTTGAACAAAATGTCCCAACCCGTAACCTACAATCATTACTTAATTCATTATATAAAAAAACACTCAGTAATGTTAGGTCTGAATGACTATAAAATATTAGTAGGTACTACTTATTCGTAGCATGTAACGCTAGTTTCTAGGAAAAAATTTTGTAGTCTGGGACTTACGAGGACATGAATACAATAGAAGATGTATTTCAAGTTTTTTTGGTAACAGTAGTAACCTATACCCACTTATAATTTTGGACCTTGATGCGTTTGGTAAATTCCGTCAGAGAAAGGGTGCGTTCCGAATGCCGCTCACAGCGCTTAAGCTGCTCATAAAAGTGATATTATTGCTATTTTAACTGATACGGTAAATAGGGTGCTGAAATTCTTATCTTTATTTGCTTAAATCAAATCAGTTATATTTTCATTAAGATCTTCGACCCTGATTGTAACAGGAGCCATTTTATAATATTATTAAAAAATAATAATAATAATATGCAGTTTCTAAAATCTTTCAGTGCCTAAATAAAAACATCAATAAAAGAACGTCATGAGTCAGTTTTGACAGCACATTTAGGGCGACTATGCTCCGTAGATTGGGCACTGTGAGCGGGAAGATGGCGGCGTTTACGACGTCATTGATGACGTATTTATATCCATCGTGAACGCGATCTCATGTCATTCGGAACGGGTATATGAGCGCTCTGAGCGATATAATCGGCATTCGGAACGCACCAAAACTTAGCGTTTTCTTCTATAGGTAGCGTTATTTGTTATTATATGGCTAAGGGTGTTTTTCGGTATTTTTGCAATAATGTGTAAAGAACATAAAAGAATTTAAATTCTGGACATTGAAGAATTAAGTGTCTGTATAATCTACGAAAAAAATAATCACGATAAAAAATCTCTGTAATTCGTACCTGGGATGGATACCCTGACGCTGTACCTACTGCTTGGAAATAATACTACCTACGTACCTACTCAGAAATAATGTAACTATCTATAACTATATGTGCGCCTCCTTTGTTCCTTTTTTTTTTGCAAAAGAACCAATACAATACCGCAATGGCATGCAGGTACATTCGAGGAACTTGGTTCAGGCTCAGACTCGCACTCGAATCCTCTGCAGTGTTGTCGCCCCTTAGTGCGCGGAGCGCCTACTCTAGACCGAACAACGCACAAGCGATTCTCGCTCAAGGCTAAGCATCCCCTGACTGTGCGTAATGTCAAAAAAACTTTTTATTTTGCTAGCGACTATCTGAATGCGGGCTTTTCGGCTACGCCTACCATACAAGGGAATTGGAACACAAACCCTTAAATAATTTTATTTCTTATCAATAATCTTAATTTTTGGGTTTTTTCGCATTGTTGAGGGTACCTACGCCGTCATCAGTCGACACCCCTCAATAGACGCCATCTCATATCCTGGATCAGACATGCTGGATTTGGCGGCCTCGCGTCTCATATCGATGTATCATATGAGAAAAGAGAATATGTCGGTTTTTACCACACATTCCGTACGATAACTATAAAATATATCTTTGCTAGCCCTTTATGACCTCCCCCTGTCAAGCTGTATAGTTTCTCTTTACTTTGCCGACTAAAAACAACATTAAAACAACATAAAAACAACAAACAACAAAGACATTTTTTTACGCTATTAGTCGATTGATATGCTTTCAGTCGATTGACAATTATATTATACATATTTACACCGAATGAAAAATTTTTACACAAATCTTAATTAATAAAATAAAAAGTAATTTGCCAGACAAATATGTCGTCGCAATTCCCGCCCGGCTAGCGAAAGCCAACTCCGCTTAGCTGGGCTCCCATCAGCCTTTGCATCTCTTTGCGCAACCCCTTCCCTAATCGGGTGTCGCTTCCGATGAAGGCTAACGGCAAAATTTTGCTACAGCCATCAAGGTGGTTTTTAGTGGGTAGTTGCCACTCGTGTGAGTCCCAAATCACCCTGCAGACCGGCTGCGGGGTATGCACGATACATTTATCACCTCCCTCCCCGTAGAGGGTTTCTTAGGCGCAAAACAAAAAAACCTCTGCATCCTCTTAGATAAACCTTATTAATAAAAATATCACCATATGGGTATATATGTCGCAGGCGGAAGGTTGAATTGGGACATTCAGCTAAGCAGCTAACGTAGCATAAGTAGGTACGAGAAGATTCATTAAATTATTATAACTATTTAGCATTTATATTTTAGTGTGTAATTTAATATGGTATTTAATAGGTTGAGGAATCTGGAAGTAACTATTTTCATGTTTTGCTTGAAATTCAGATTTCGATCAAAATCATCTTCAATGAATTTAATTTTATTGTAATTTCAGTTACTATCTAAACTTTACAATCAGAAAATTCGTAAAATTACAACCCCAAACAACCTAACCAACACAGCGTAAGAAAATATCAAATTAGAACCTAACACAGCAGGCAATGAGCAAAGCCTGCGGGAAAACCAGTTCCGAGCGCCCAGTTACGCCCTTTTTCTAAGCCTCTTCTAATGTCGCTAATACTCTTGTGAACTCCTGTGTTCCTAGTAACATTGTGCACGGTGTTAGAGGGGTTCCGCCTCTTCGTCGCAAAATGACCGCTGCTAGGTCCGCCCTTTGGGATCCCTCCATTCACGGTCATGAAAGCGATGGTAGACTGGCGGTTAAAAAGTATAATTATTATTGTAGGTTTGAGATACTTTTTTGGTTGTAGGTAGCAAAGTAAGTGTGACATAACATTAGTTATGTAACACAACATACAGTACGGATAACATGGATCAACTTTCTATATGACAAAAAACTAAAATAGGATTTCCGTTTCCGGAAAAGTACCGGTAAAACCGGAAATATTTCAGGATGTCCCAGGAAAACAGGAAGTACAAGCGGTAGACAATATAGAACTGTAAAATCAATATCCAGTTTCATGAACATACATAACTCGCCTACATCCCTGAAAAGCTCATAAAAGGTATGAAGCATAATAAATTTATTATAAAATGTCATGAACAAAAGACGATCACTATAAAAATATGTCTTTAAAATAGGCTTATAACGCCCGATAAATAAAATGAAATTTTTTTTTAAAATAAATAATTCATTTATCAATAAAAAATCAAATGAAAGTGTCGATATCAACCACCTAAATTGTATCGGTGATTTCCGATAATGTCGAACCGTTCGGAAAGTACTAAGACGGCATAGCCGTAGTGGAGTATATTTGACCAGAAATCGATATCCCATTAATAGGTTCGAAGCTATAGGGTACGGATATTGGAGCCAGAGACAGGTATAAGGAATAAGGGAAATGCAGTTTCGTTCGGTCGGACGGCGCGATGGTGGACAAACGAGGTGATAGATTGGTTGAAAAGTACGCATGCGCATTTTGCATTCCAATTGACGAAATTTTGCACAGAATAAAAAAAACATAAATTAAAAAAAACAAACATTTCAAAACATTTTTTTATTTTATGTTACGTTTTTTTTAATAGTAAAATATTTGTGCAGTAAAACTTATAATTATAATTATAGTTCTTATAATTATAGTTTTTATTTTAAGCTTTTAAAGATAAAAATGGCTTGGACATAAACTGGGTTTTAATATTTTCACAATGCTGCTGCTGGTTAAAAAACCTTACATTTCATTTCAAACCTACATTTCGGTTTTTTTGTTTCGGTATATGCAAATGATATGCGTAATTAGATCAAAGTTGTATCAGGATAACATACTCCAAGTGTAGGTAGATAGGACGAAAGTAGATGTATGATAAAAAGAGGGCGTCTCCAAATAGCTTTTTGTCCAGTTTTGTTAAATATCTTTTTTTTTGGTTAAAATCCTGGACCGATCTTGGGGACCACAGACCGTCGTCATTTCCCTTCCTGAAAGTTTACAATCGAGAAATACTAGGCAGGCATAAAGCACAGGATGATAACATCTAAAGTGGGTGAAAGCAGGCAACTACTAAACAGGTTTGGTTGGCTAACTGGACAGATGGATTGAGCCAAGGAAATGCGCGCGCGTGGGTGTCGTTATGGAAATGCTGTTGCTCAAATACTAGAGTATTATAAAATAAAGTAGACTGCAACGAAATTTCACTTTCATGCTGCCACGACGTTGTCAGAAAGGGTTAAACACTGTTGAATTCGAAGCACTAGGGTGACATCACATTAGAGAAAGTCTCCGTGTAAGCTATCCATATGAAACATCAAAAATGTTACTGTATGGCAAGCCCCCAAAGTCAGCATACATTTTTAATTTGCAATATGAATGAATCGCTTTGCAAATTAATTAAAAAGATGTGAATAGGAATACAAAATGTCGAGTCGACTTTGTAGTTTATTCAGTGGGTTATAAGGATTTAGTAAGGTCAAGCACAATCCGTAAAATACCTATGAATTTTTCTAAAGACACGGCTGCAGAATTTCGCATGTTTGTTCAAAAATGAATTTAAGAGAGAACGATAGAGAGAGAGAGCTTTCACAACTTCCTAGATAAATCATAAACAAAATGATATTCCGCTACAAAAAATATGTCATAAATATTATCTTCATTATAAATTTTTTCATTGGTCAGTCAGTGTCAGTAATGCGATGGTCGTTGCCAAGTGGGCAGCGGCGCAGGCCCGGTTCGCCGACCACTGTACTAGGCGCCCAAGAAACGTAGGAGTTAACTGGTAGTGCACTTAAGTGCATTCACCTTGCACGATGCACTTTAGATGAACTCCTCGTATTTCGGAACAGTCGACCGTTGCTTTAGATCGGTCTAACACGTAGGTAGGGTCGAGTTGAAAACTAAGTTGCGATTGGTTATATTTAAAAAAATTCTATTGTATTTGTATCTATTTTTTGCGCATTTTAAAAATAATTATTTAGGTATTGATGATCCTTCTAATGATTCGGGCGGTGGAAACATTGTGAAGTTTATTGTGGCTACGGCATTAGCAATTTAAGTTTGTGTTTTAAGAACAAAAAAATTAATATATTGTTATTATTAATAACAGAAATTTAAGTCAGGAACATATACTTTTTTTGTTAATAAAGCGAGTATGACGGTTAAGTTTTCTATTTGGGTGTGGTGGTTATATAAAATAAAATTTGTTTCTACTGTTAACTATTCACCTATCAAAATATACATTTTGCTTAATTATTATTATATCCTTACGACATACAAAATAAATTACAGGTAAAAAAAACAACGTAAAGTGCCATTTAATAAACGTACAGTCGGCCAAAAATGTGGTCCATCACCCTGCGGACGTAGGTATTTCATTTGTACGCATAAATCAACAAGGTTTTTCTTGTTTACACAGAAAGTTTTGTCAAAAAGTTTGACATTCCTGGGCAACTGTAGGTAATATGAGTAATCTTAAAAAACGAGCAGAGAACAAGTTGCTTTGGATCGATTTACACCTTAATAGACACAAAATATTCCTATCCCTTTAAATTTAGGTTCCGTATCACCACCTTGATGTGGGTACAACGTGAAATTCAAAAACTACCTCATCACTAGACTTTTTTAGTAAATGAATCAAGGACAGCCAAATAAATTTAGAATTTCCAATATACAGGGTGTTTGTTAATCCTGAAACTAGTAAAAGAGTCGCTTAAACTGAACAACTTTATCTAAGAAATTAAGGCAGATGTCGAGAAAAAAAAATTTCAGATGCTGATGCACTGACTGATATGACAAGCAGTAGCGCAATTACCTGTGCGGTTGCGTTCTCGAAGCACGTGTCGAAAATGCATTGCAATACATTATCAGCATTGCATATTTAATTGTAAATCCTTTATTATACATTTTGGATAGTTCTGTAGGAAACTTTTCATTTCGAGCAACACTTTCAGCTGTTCCAGAATTAAAAGTAATCAGTCAGCTTTCAAACAAAAAAAAAACCATCACAATCGGTCCATTCGTGTGGGAGATAGGAAGCCAAACGTACAGGTACACAGAATCATAAGTTAGATTCGTCGGGGGTTAAAATCAAAGATTTTAATGTAGCCTAGTGATCTACAACAGTTACTATTTGCTATTTCTAAATTTCTAAAATTAAATGACACTTAAATAGATATATTGGCAGATGAGCGATTAAAGTTTTAAACTCATTGTTGTAACCACTCAAAGATTACAATTTTATCACTTTTTAGATACCTTATGGTTTTGGTAAATATTTGTTTTATCATTCACAAAATTATCCAAGAATTAAAAATCATTCGCTATAAAGATTTGATAAATAAAACATTTAAGCATTTGCACTACACGCGTGTGTATCAATCATAAATGTGCATCTTACTATGCCGTAGTCGCTTCACCAATCACTGTGCCGATAGAATCAATGCGGCTTCCCTTTTCAATAATTCAAATAAATAAATAAAAAACAAGTGCTGCGTAAAAATATACTTAAAACATACATAATATGTACTTTGGAAATATATTCAGATAAATAAATATTAGCATAAAATACCAAAATTAATAAAAATTTCTAGTTGGCTCGGTCAAAACACGACAAGTCACACGTGATTGCAAGTTGCCTAATTGCCTATGTCTTTGCTATGTCCAGGGCTTCATGTTATACCTGCTGGAAAATAATTCACTTATATCATAAACCATGAAACTAAAACCAACCTGGCAGTGACATTCAGACCTACATTTGAATGAATAATAAATAATAATGCTGCTATTAACAGTTTTGAGGCCCTCGGTGGCCAATAAAATCTAATTTGGAGCGTCAACACTTAACATTCAGGGCAGAGACAATGGGGTAATTTATCACGGCCAACCCCGGAACTAGGGCACCCCATTACCTTTACAACTGGCTAAGAATAGATGGTTACGTAGGCCCGTGCTGATTGACAATCATGGGTTAAGCTCAGTTTTAACAGTCAGACGTTTTGAAAATTTGTATTTGTTTTTAGTAGCGCCCCTTCTTGTTCGCAGTTCGCGTTCGCAAGAACGCTTCTTTGGCAGTTTATTTTTAATCAAGGCCTCAGAACGTCAGATTTTGAAGACGCGGTCAGCTGCTTTCTGTTATTTTTGACCTTCAGGGAGTTGAGTTTTAGGTTATGTTCGTTTTATACAATGCATTCTTGAGTTAATGCTTTTGTTGAATGTAAAATTTTTATACAATTAATTATTATTGAAAATTTTGACGGGTTCAACCCGCAATTATGACCATTGTGGCCTTTTAAAATTATTTATAAATCATATGAACCATAACATCTTTTCTCATTCCATGTCGTAAAGTGAATTTTGAATAAACAAAGAGTGGGTCCTAAAGCAAAGATAGCCTATGATATATAATAAAACCCTGACTTTGTTGAAACTGACAAATCTACGTCAATGTGTAGGCCATTACTGTTGGGTTTGTTGGCTTGGACAGGACTACTTGTGCAAAAAGAAACAAATGCTACTGATTTAGTTTTGTAGTTTTTATATTTGTGTCGTCCACTTCGGATCTTGTGATCTTTTAAACTAAACAATTTTTGGCAACCAAGTTAGTATTTATATGTTTGGAAAAGTCTTTTCCTATTTTGTATGTTTTATGTCCTATTCTTTAATTTACTTTTTTTATGTTGTCTTTAAGACAACACAAGTAGATGATAGGTACAATTTACTGTATCTATTTTGACTAATTTGTTTAACAAGTTAAAATGTACCTACCTACATTATAAACTGTACCGAAACTGTAAAGTTAAATATAAAAATTTATTACATCTCAAAAAAACTATTTCCCGGCATTTATTTTTCTGTTCAATAAAATAAGTGTGTGTAAAGAAGAATAGAGATATCAATAAGAATAAGATTCAATACATTTTGAAATTTTATTTCAAAAAAGAAAAAAATGCCCCGTTTATAGACATAATCTTTACTGCCTACAGTTAGTGAGGGTCAAGCGAAAAGTGAACAAAATTGGCCAGAATTGAGCTTTAGACTGGGTGTGGTCTTTCATAGTGATTGCAGCACGGCACACACAATTTAGCCACTTAGCAAAATTAGGAAGTATGGCTGGGAAGTGTAAACGCATCCTCCATACAGCTCTAGACTTAGCGCCTTGAGATTACCACTTGTGTTGGTCTCTTCTCAATTTTTTAGGCACTGTAAGGTTGATATCAAGAGAGGAATGACTATACTGTACTACTTGTCACAGTTTTTGAATCAAAAACTTTAAAATAGCAACAAGTTATTAAACAAAATGGTTCATGTACGCTTCAATGGGGTAGATATAATTAGGGATATGTCTATAGAGAGGTTAAAATCTGTTAAAATCTTCTGTGGTTGTACTCAAGTGTAGTTCTGGCTAAAACAAAGGGCCAAAAATGTACTAAAAAGGCCATAGCTCCAAACTTTCAGGCCTTATTAAAAAAAATATTTCATAATGCTATCAAATATATTTTTTTATTATTTAGTTTTTGCTCGTACATTTTTTGTGTTGTTTCATTAAAGACCTTGGAATTGCCACTAACAGCCTATCTGAAACTAAATAATTGAACTCATCAATAATGATAAAATAATGTTGTTTTTAAAACATACTCCAAAAGTTAGACTTAGCTTCTCAAAGTCTTATGTAAGTTACGTGTTTCACAAAAATCTGCATGAAGTTAATATCCATCATTAAAGACCACACAATAAAAATAAATATTCTACCTTAACAGTGAAGTGCAACAAACTAATGCACATTTTATGTACAAAACATATATGGGCCATGCACATTAGGTAAATTAAATTTTAAACCTCTACGAGAACTAGATACCATGATACTCAAGATAATGATTTTGGTACTCAAGATAGGTACTATTAACTACAGAAAAGGTTATGTAGTATTTCCAATCAATTAATCATTAGCAAACTATTTTCTAACTTTAGCACAAATCATGTCCTCATTAAAAGAATAATGATTACTATGTACTATAATTGAATTAAAATTGTATCAATATTGTTGCAAACATCATAAATACAAAACAATAAAGTAAATATAAATTAGTATTGAATAATGCCTCTTTAAGGTATTAAAATTTGTATCTGAAAAAGTGAAAAAATGTGCCAATCTGATTTTACTTTTGCAGAAATAATTTGCTATATAGAAATCTTGCTATTGTTTACCTAGTAGAGGCATATTTACAAGCTTACGAAGATACATTCATTGTTATCTACAAGGAGAGATATGAAAGTTTAAATTGATTTCCAATTATTCAACAACTTATTACTTACTTGCCATATTGTCCAATAACTTCTATTTCCCGCTAAGCAGTAACTAACTAATCTCAGAGAAAAACGTAGGGTGGGCATTAGAAATACGCATCCGAAATTTTGGATTGGTAAGTGTTGATTTTATGGGATGGTCCCCCCTTTCAAATGCCACCCCTCCCCTCCCTAGGACCATAGCCTAAATTATTAGATTATGTTAGAGTAGTTAACAGTATGTTTTAAACAAGCCAAAAGTATGTCAAAAAAAGTCTCATTGGTTGGGTTAGGTTAGGTTTTGTGTGTGATAAAAATATGCGCGAGCCGAGCGAGCAAAGCGAGCGTGGTGCGGCAGTACCCGGCGAAGCGCCAGTATGGAATTCAGTTTCATTTCAACCCCGTGTTAAGGGTTTTAGGCGAGATTTTAAAAAAATCATAAAAAGAACTGCTCATTTCCTCACTCGGGAAGTGGTGGAGGTGGACTTCTCACTACCACCTCCCTTCTCCCCCCCCCATCGCTTAATTCAGGATGCGTATTTCTAATGCAACCCCAAAACGTTTATTATTTCAAAGTATAAAAAAATATAGATAAATGTAAAATATTTCGGTTGTTATGAAAACGCATCTAGGTATTTTTATAAATACTTATTTATTACTCCTTGGGTTTATAGCCATACAAGACAGTACCTATGTAAATACATAAAATAATATTACAGATAGGTATTTAGACGATGTCATGAATAGTTATGAAGTGCAGCGAGAATAATGAATGAATGAAAAGTAGTTGTTTACAATAAGAAGTTATAGGTACTCACCTGCTGCGTTCCGTTTGCCGATTACAGCGCTCACAGCGCTAAAAGTGCTCAAAACCGTTCCGATTCGTTTGAGCGCGCTAAAAGTGTTATTAGTGATATTGCAATCGGAACGGTAAATAGCGCGCTAACATTCTGATTGTTCGTCGATTAAGTCTAAAGTTATAATTTCATTAAGATCTTTGACCCTGAATGAAGCAGGACCCATTTTTTTACATTATTACGAAAGAAAATTAATAAGCAAGCTTTTAAAATCTTTAATCGACTAATAAAAACATCAACAAAGTAACGTCATGTGTCAGTTTTGACAGGCCGTTCACAGCGACCATGCTCCGTAGCGTTGGCACTGTGAGCGGTAAGATGGCGGCGTTTATGACGTCATTGATGACGTATCGATATCGCTGTGAGCGCGCTCACGGGCAAACGGAACGGGTATACCGAAAACCGGCGGCGGCCGCGACGTTTTCTTTGAAAAGCATAATGTATCTATTTTCTCCTATGTCTGAAGATTCACTAAATCAAATCAAAACAGACCTTTCAACTTTAATATCATCTAAGAGTTTAGTGAGAACTAAATTGTCCCAAAATGCAAATATTTTACTTTTCACAAAACATCGCCATTTTTTCTTTATTTTACAAACAATACTTCAAGCCTGACTTCACCATCCATTTTGCGGAAATGTCATGTCTGTCAGTCAATCAACGTCACTTTTACTTAATCAATAATTTTTTTTTTAATAAGTTTAATTTATCTCAATAGGTAGCATCTGAAAAAAGCTTTTCAGCATATTTACGCTGAAAACAGTAATTAGGCTGAAAAGAAGACTCAGTTTCTACCAAACCACAGTATGCCTATATATACCATATACCACAGTATGTCCGGTAGCGCTCGAGGTTTCAAAAATATCAGACTTTTAGGTGTTTCGCAAATACGAGTAGTTTGTGGACATTTTACCCTAATTTATTAATAATTTTGTGTCGTCACAGGTACCTACTTGTTTAGGTAGAAAATGGATATTCGTATTTTTGAACCATATCAGATGAAAAGAAAATTAGAGTTGAATATTTAAATCATAATCATAATGAATTAGTAATTGAAATTCTTGGATATTTTGTGCCATATATTATGTCCACGAGAAGACCTTTTTCACCTTGCCCGGCACGTTCCCCACACCTCTATTACTGCAATCGTTTAAATAAGTACCTACTTACTAACCTTTCACACAAAACATTGTAATTTAAATTACTATAACCACAAACCTCATTCATACCTATAAACACCAGTATTTCAAAATCAATATTGTACATAAATTGCTTTAAAATAATATCGATTCCTTGATATTTAAATTACTTTTGTTGTGTCTAATTGTTGTGTTTTGGTTAACTCCTTTACATGTGGAAAATGTTGTTGAGGAAGAATGGAAGAACAGGCATTGTATGCTTAAAAGTGGACTCCTGACACTGCTTATTATAAACTGTGTGTGGAAAACAAAAAAAAATTTGAATTTTTTTATATATTTAAAATATTTGTGATATTTAGGAATATTAATGGCATTTTAAGATTTTAGATTTCTTTTTCTTTGAACTCGCCGTAAAATATGCAAAAGAAAATAAAATTTATTAGATATTAGGTTTTAATTATTGTTATACAGTACCAAACAATTTTTAAATGGTGTATCATTCTCGTCCTATTGATAATTTAAATAAAATAGTCTGGTCCAAATAGACGAAAAAATTGCTGTAGGTTTATGGGCCCTAACTCACCTTGCACTGGACGAAGATGACACAAACTAGGTTTGACTAAAATGTAAGCTTTCTAAGATATCTTATTTTAAAACTTTAATTTTTTATTCAGTTTTGGCTATACCTAAAGAATTTACCCACAAATTAATATTTTCTCAAAATGCAAGCGAAGGATGCTTTTATGAGATTTCTAACGGCTAGGGGAAGCGCGGGTTTGCTTTGCTTAGCAACCTTTTCGTTGTCGCTGATGGCTGAGTTAATAGCATCAGTTAGAGTGTTGACTAATGAATCAATTTATCCGGGCTATCTAATTGGTCGGGCGAAATCGCGAGCAGAGAGTTCGGGGCCTCTAAGGCTGAAACTAACGTATTTTTAAAGCCTTTCCAGTTGGTAAAGGTCTTAGGAGATGTGACGTTATCGTTAGGTGTACCTAGCACGAGGGAGACGGGGCGATGGTCGAAGCCTAGGTCATCGAGCGGTTCGATGGACCTGAGATCAAGATTGATTCGCTTGATAATTGCAAAGTCGAGGATGTCAGGAGAGTAGGTCGGGTTGTTGGGATAGTGAGTGGGAGTGATGGGGGATATGACGTCTAAGTCAAGTGAGTTAGTGATGTCGAGGAGAGCGAGACCGCTGGTGTTGGTCGATAGGCACGTCCAGTCAGTATGTTTGGAGTTAAAGTCTCCGAACATAATGACTGAATGGCCGAGGGCGAGAATGGCCTCAAAGTCGCTGCGGGTTGGTCTGGAGCCACATGGTATATAGACTGAAGCTATGATGATGGTCGGATGACCAGTCATAGCCAATCTACACACAGTGGCTTCCATGTTGAGGAGGGGAGGGGTAGGGAGAGGACAGCAATGGAAGCCTCTTTTTTAATACATAGCGGTGCCGCCGAAAGGAATAGGCCGGACGCTGCCTCCAAGACAGCTCATGGGGGAGCTGAGCAGTTAATGTTTACAACCCTTTGGTCCATTGGAGGGCTTGGAACTACAATATGTAATATATAAATATATAATGTATGCCTAGGTTCCCTAACAAACCTAGCACCTAAACCTCCCTACCCGCGGTAGGGGGGCTGGGGACGACGCGAAGTGGTGCCCCTAATTCGGACAGCACTGTACCGTCCCGTCACCCAGGGAAAGGCCCAAGTGCAATGGGATCGGGTCAGCCGGTTTCTCCTTGGCCTAAAGGGCCTTGAAAGCGCACCGGGGCAACGCTATCAGGCTTAGTTGTCACCGTTAAGTATCCACCTGATCAAACACGAGTCTACTACGGAGTGTGTTGTCAATAAATTGACAACAAAAACCGGCCGTAGACCTGACGAGGTTGGGTTGCACTAAAAGTGCGGGATTGGCTACGTTACGACCGGCCGGAGCCGGCCGCAGAGCGAGTCTCTGACTACGTAACAGGCGCCAAGCGTCAAGTACGCAGCCAGAAAAACTCAACATTTTCAACCGTCAATCAACAATGACCAGCTTTCCAATCGACTTAGGCTTCTTCTGTGTTTGAATGTAAAAACTAAGTTTTACCTTGTCATTTAAATGGGAAAAAATAAATCCCTGAAAGGGATTAGGGCATAACCTGTGACAGTGGTTGGCATAAAAATTTGTTTTTGCATAATATAGGCATATTATTTCAAGTTTTAGAGTAAAGTTATTGTTTCTATTTTATATTAATACACCTAAAAAAAAGAGAAAAGACGATCGGAAACTATGCCTATTCAAATCCTTTTGGCTTAAAACTTTTTTCTGAGTTTAATAACTAACCTGGGAAATCGTGGTCTTTCATAATTCCTTTAATAATAACTAAATAACTAATTATACTTATCCACTACAGATATAATAGGCCTTTACCTATGAAACTGCCGTTTTGCCGTACTGGCCATTTCAAATGAAAATATTTTTTTTGTGACTGATAATTCTAATTTCAAATTAATTTTATTTGACAAACATGGAATTCTTTTTCTAAAATCGTCATTTGTTTAATAGTTAGTGTTTTGTTTTCACCGCATTCGAACATTTTTCGTCATCATGGATAAGTTAAAAATTCGAGTAATTATGGAGTATGAGAACCGTCGTGGCAGCAAAGCGGCACAAGCGGCACGCAACATCAACGACGTTTACGGAGCGAACACTACAAACGAACGCACCACCCGTTATTGGTTTACCCGCTTCCGTTCTGGAAATTTTGACCTGAAAAATGAACCCCGTGGTCGTCCGAAAACTTTGGTCGACAATGACGAATTAAAGGCAATTGTGGAAGCTGATGAAACTCAATCCACGGCTGAATTAGCAGCAGCTTCCGACGTTAGCATCAAAACAATATTGGTCCATTTGCGTCAAATTGGCAAGGTAAAAAAGCTTGACAAATGGGTACCCCACGAACTCAATGACCGCCAGCGCGAAGTACGCGTGGAGACGTGCCTTGCACTGCTCAGCAGGCATACAAATGAAGGAATTCTGAACCGCATTGTTACTTGTGACGAGAAATGGATCCTGTTTGACAATCGTAAGCGCTCAGCAAGTTGGTTGGACCCTGGTTCAGCACCCAAACAATGCCCTAAACGAAAACTTACCCCTAGAAAAGTGATGGTCACTGTTTGGTGGTCTAACGCGGGTGTAATTCATCAGAGCTTCTTGCCAAACGGGACAAGCATTACTGCAGATGTGTACTGTGAAGAACTGAACACAATGATGGAGAAGCTCGCACGTCTCCAACCAGCTTTGGTCAATTGTTCGGCTCCACTACTCCTGCACGACAACGCGCGACCTCATACTGCACAGCAGACGGTCTCCAAGCTACAAGAGTTGGGGTTGGAAGTTCTCCGTCATCCGCCGTACTCACCAGACCTTGCGCCTACAGACTTCTACTTTTTCCAGAATTTGGATAACTTCTTGGCGGGAAAAAAATCAAAACCCGAGAGGCAGTACAAAATGCCTTTGAAGAATTTGTTGCCTCCCGTCCAGCTGATTTCTTCAAGAAAGGCATCAATAAGCTACCAATGCGTTGGCGAAGATGCATTGATTGCATGGGTGATTATTTTGATTAATAGAAATAAAAAATATATAAAAAAATTACGCTTCATTTATTTCGTGAAAAACGGCAATTTCATAGGTAAAGACCTAATATCTTGAGGTGGATCGTTTTACGGTTTATTAATATAATTTTATATGAAATGAGCTAATAGATCTGTAAGCAAAGCCCTTTTTACCTACTTTGGTGAAAATATAAGCGAGAGAATCAATCAAAAATCAATTCTGTAACCGCCAATATTAACATAAATTATAAATCAGAAAAAAAGTTCAGAACCGTTACCTGCAATTTATTTGCATAATTTTATTTATTACAATTGAAGGTAACAGTCCCTTCTAATTTTAACATTTAAAATGTAGCATATACCAAACAAACTTTTTTTATAGAAACTTCCTAACAGAGACGCTTGCAGAGTCACGGAGATAGAAGACCTAAGATAAGTACCAAAAAGTCCTACTAGCCTAGTCCTACTGCTACAACTACTATTCGTTTCAATTCTCAAATTCTATATTTTATTATTCATGTGAAAGTATTGTATACTGTATTGTATGTACTTACGTATGTACACGATAACACAGCATCTCCTCTTAATTTGATAGGTTTACAATACTAAAACAAGTAAATATTCAGTATTAAAATTTTATTCTTGCCTTATATAGGTAGTACCATAATGGATACGATAAGCTCTATGTTTTCTCAAACGAATTTAATCAAAGCAAGTTGCTTTCATTGCCACTAAAGAGTTGCGTTAAAACAGGTTAGTAGGGCATTAAGTCTTGGATTGAGGGAGCGGCCAGTGAGGCCTTTACAGAATGAGCCTTTTTACCCGTGATGCTACCCTAGTAGATATTTCTTTTTATGGGCTATGGATAAATGTCAGGGGAGCGCCGGTGGGCGCGCCTTGCCACGATGATGACATTCAGCTATTTGTCCGTCCGTTATATGTAAAAAAGAAACAAAAAGCCGCTGCAAATGTGTTGGTCCATTCGATTCGTCTCTTTTTATTTGTGTACAAGAAAAAAAATCGATCGCAAGGACCGTCGTCTTTTAAAATAGACTTGCTGTGCATCCATGAAGTCCTGATACTAAAGGAATATCGGCATCCCGTATTTCTCACGCTCGCACCCAGATAGTCCTTTTTCCATCCCTTTTTTACGCCGTGGATGCACCACTCACTCATGCAGCTCTTATGATGAGAATATAAAGACAACTAACTGGACATCTGTGAATATTTTTTTTTATTAAAGCAATGAAAAAATAAATGTTGCTCTTCTAGTTTTCAAGTAGGTATGTAGGTAGACGATTTTTTGCCGTTTTGTATTTTACGCATGCCGAGAAGCCATAGATTGCGAATAAACGTTGCAATGAACGAACACACAAAAAAATGTCATAGTGGATTCAAAATATATAAAAAATAACGATTCCTGGAAATAAATAGGACCGTAGGTTTGAATAAAAATAATAAAATAAATAACCGATTGAAGCAATACTTAGTATTTTTGTAATTTACTTAACTTATCTATTTTATTTTAACATAAATGAACATAAACAACTCGTACATTTAAAAAGGTGATAATTATTATTAAAAATTTTTCGCTTGTAGAACAAAAATTCATTATATAATTATAATTCTACCATTTTGCCCAGTTACAGAATTTAAGAAAAACACGCAGACACACACACACACAAAAGAGAGGGAAATAAATATATGTATAAGTGTACCGTAGGTTATATGTGGATATATTTGTAGTCATAGATGTGAACGATAGAAATGTTTCGTCCAATTACACTCGTTTGTGTCCAAAATAATTTTCTGATTTCATGTCATAGATGGATCCCGGAGTGACGTGCGAGGCAGCCAATATCAACCAATCCAAGAGACGAGGTGGCTCCTAGTGATGAACAACCTACCCTGAATGCTGATTGAAGAAATAAAATGATTGATGCATTAAGTTTTGTAAAAAAAAATTATATCAGGATTAAAAGTTTATATTTTATTATAGACCTCTACTAATGGACAGGCCCTAAGTACGAAAAAAACGTGCATACCTAAACTTGAAACATAACATAAAATGGCGTCCATTTCTAGTGTTGCACAACGCCTATCGAATCTACTATCGATATTTTAAAACTAAATATAGAACTTGCAATATAATATTGTAATTTAATGAACTTTTCCGAGAGATTGACGTAAATAAAATAATCATAGTTTAGTGTTTATTTACTTTCATTATAATTCTTTTAATATAAAAAATAAAGAACTATAACAGTTTATTTTCTTATTCCTGATATATTCCCGTCAAATTAGCCAGAAAAATAGCGGTCAGTTTGCATTAATTCCCAACATGCTGAATTTTGGTACAGACCTGGGGCACACTATTATAAATAAAACACCGAAAGATCCCATGTTTGCTTAAAAAGTTATTCAAGGTCAAGCATCAAAGTTTTCGGTTCAATCAATTAAAGTCTGGCTTGTCTTCAATAATTACGATTCATAAATAGACAAAACAACTACCAATAATATACTAATATTCAATAACAAAATTAACAATTCTCAGCAAGCTTAATTCCCTTTTTCTTCACGCCTTTTTGATTCAAAAATACTCGTACAACGGCAAGCAAAGCAAATACCGTTTCGATATGATTTACTGCGTAAGCCCCTGTTATCATTTACATCGAAAGTATGAAAAATAAAAGCATATTAATAATGATCATCGATATCTGGTTAAATAATCAAAGCTCCGGAACATCACTTTTGACAGCTTTATTTGACAGTAATGTAACAATAAATGGCGATTTGTGGCACGCTAGCCACCTGCTATGACGTCACTACATGATTGATATTTTAGTGACAACATTCAAAAATAGTACTATCTCTTTCTTTTATTAGCATTTTTGTATAAATAAAGAAAGACAACCAAGTTCTTCCTCTTCTTCCTCGTCGATATACATAACTACTTATTTATATAGGACATTACGGCTACTCCATGTATTTATCACCTCGCTGGAATGCAGGCGACAGGCTGGCTGCTAGCAGCAGTGCAATGATTTGACGTCATCAACCATGGGAGTGAAACAACAACAATATATTTTTACATGGTTACGAACTAAGCATGTCAAAATCCTTATGTCAAAACCCTTACGTCAAAATTCCTTATAAAAAGTGTGGACTTGATATGGGCAGGTTTTTAACCTAAAAACTCTTGCCGAACCTGTCGCACTTTGGCTGGCTAGTATTATTTTACGAACTAGTTACCCGGTCATGAATTAATACCGGTATTGACAGTAGGATTTAATTTGATCACACTAGCTAGAAATAGCGACCTAGTCGGCAGAAATAACCTGTTAGAAGGTCTTCGCTTAATGTATTCTTCCCTTGCTAGGGTATATAGTAAACGTTTGCAAAAAATATATTCACACAACTTTTATGGCTGAATAAATGTTATGTGGGTGGCCGATCGTGACGGCTTAGCCTTAAAGCGCATCGGAATGTTGCAGATATTCTATTTAAAAAGTTTGCTAGACAGCAGTCTTTAAAAAAAACTAATTTACATTTTTGTAATTAAAGAATAGAACACGACAATAAAACAAATTTGTAATACGGTTGGCACGTTCCGATGATCTCCGCACTATTCATTAACATATGTATTCATGTTGAAACAAGTAAAAATAAAAAGGTATCAAGAATATGTTATTTATTATTATTACCCACCCTGCAAGCTACTACAATCCACATAAATATTAAACAAAAATATATAGAAGAAGGAAAAACAAAACAAATTCGTAATCATTTAATATTCATTAGCAGACAGACAACCCCGACAAAACATTTTGTATTTTGATTTTGAATTTGTCTCTTGTGTTATTTAAAATCTCGACAGTGTTTGGTGTGGTATTGTCGGTATTAGGTAGAGTCGGAGTCCTTATTGGGATCTAGGTGGCGGTAGAGCAAAGAAAGGCGAATGTTCTGCGGGTGGGAATGGTGGCATTTATTTGCTGGAGCCGATCAGGGCAGTTAAATTCACCGTTGCATAATTAGAAAAGTTTCAATGCGTCATCGGCGATATTTTGTAAACGATCAGCAGCCTCTCTTCTTTTCTACAATGGAAAAATGTGATGCCGTTTAGAACTCTCAGTTTAGACAAATACAATCAAATCAAAACATCAGATTTTAAACATTAAATATGTATATTTAATTGAATTACTGTGATTTTTGATGTTATTAATGTATTTGTTGTTGACAATTCTACGTTGACTTCTTATAATTTGTCGTTGAAAACTCTAAGTTGACTTCTTCCTAATACGCAGTACCCTGATTATAAATTTTTCAAGCATTATGAAAAAAAATTTTTAAACATGCTTATCAAACCAGTTTCATGTATAAAGTTACTCCAAGGTCTACAACACAGCCAGTTCCAGAAAGGAAAGAAAGCTATTAGAAGATCGAGTGAATGAGTTATGTACATGAACCTACATTATTTAGGTACATGTAAAAGGTATGGGTTAGCAATAGAAAACTATGTTGTTGATGATAAATGGAATATTTTATGATTCAGTGTTTATAAGTCACTCCATAATAATCCGTAAACATGAATATTGTGTTCAAACCGGTATTCTGATAGACGCCGTCGGAAGTGGCCTAAATGTTGTAAGCCTGAGGGTGAGCATTGATAAAAGCTATGCTTTCATTCATAAAACACTGGATTTTTAGTTGTAACGCAGTTATTATTATAAATAATACAGCAAGGGATAGTAAGAAAAAAAAGGAAGGCTGTAGAAATAAAGTATTATCAAAAAGAATTTGCTAATAGATTTCAATTTAAAAAGAGTATTTAAGTATCCCCTTGAGCTCGTTTTTAATTTTAGGGAACAAGAATATGTCACACGGTGCCAAATTAGGACTGTAAGACGTATGACCCAAAAGTTGTACCGGTGTGGTGTTTAGGAAGTCCCTCGTCTTGACATCGCGTAGTACGCGGGCACGTTGTCGTGATAGAGCAAAAGACCTCAGAGTCCCTGTTCGGTCACTTTTTTTTCGCTGCAGCAAAAACTTCTGGCAAGCGTTTAGTAGTGTACCAGGAAACAAACCTCCTCACGCAAAGGTGGCTGTGAAGAATATCATGAACACTTCCCAATTTGCAGGTCGTGCAAAAGCTCCTCGTATGTGATTCCACGGTTTTGTTGTATTAAATGGTTTCCTTGTAACACGTTTTCTCCCGTAACAGCAGTAAAATTACGACCACTTCTTTCTTATTCCTTCAAATTTAAGCGCCCGCACTTAAACTCCTTATACCAGCGATCAGGTTTCAAGTTGGACTTGAAATCGTAAAAAATCATTGCAGGAAAATGTTCCGGACGCAGAGCCATTTTGTGTGATACGCAATAGTTTTATAATGCTGGTAAAAACCTTTAGAGGGAAATTTAAATTTGAAACAGATATGTTTCTACTTTTAAATTATCGAATTTTAAAAATAAATTATAACTCGCCAATGTTCCAAACATATAAACTTTTTTTTTGCAAACTTTCTGAGAACAAAAAAATATAATGAACCCGAATTTTCCGAGGAGTTTGCACTAAATTCGTTTAGTCTTAATTAACAATAAGAAATCAGCTAAATATCGACCAAGTCAACTGAATGGCTGTCAAAGATGACAGCATTTATTTCAGATACGGACAGCAGCAGTATTATTTATTTCGCTGTTTTATACCAGAATTAATAACTTTGCTTCGGTTTTTATGAGCGCCATGTTTCGGGTTCTATGTGAAGGGATGCATTTGGAACGATTCTAAAAATCGCATCACACGCATCTGTCAACAAAACGAATACACAAACACACGCTCAGCTTAGCGCATTCCACAATTTCAGTTACAACTAAGTAAAAGCACATTAAATTGATACTAATGTTTTACCACAGTATACTAGGTTACAACATGAAGTCCTTGCGAAGACATAGCTATTTTCACAGCCAAAGTCTTTCTACAAGCACATATCACTTGTACGCACGTAACGTCATTATTAAGATAATTTATCGAAGGATTATCGGTACGGACATTATTATTCATTTTTGTTTTTAATGCCAGTTTTAATTTACCCGAATAAATTACCGTAGTAGGTATTGAGTATGATGTTCTTTCGCAGCACTAGTTTTGTTTATTAGTAGTAAAATATATTGAATGGGAAACCACATTTCACCCGTTCGTTTGCTCGGTCGTGTATTAGGTTTATCTCTTAAAGAAGTAACGAAGAATTCTCCTGCTAGACCCACAGGTAATGTTCAGCTCTTGGAGTAAATAGGAAATATAACGGTAAAAGAGTTTATATCAGCTCTAGAAGTGCTGCTAGTGCTGTTATTCAGTTGGCTTATTCAGCTAGTGTCGCTACGGAGCACCATTAAAATGCAGTAATCCGTCACTTTTGTGCTTCCTTTGGTACTAAGTGTACTTGTAGGTACTAACATTTTAAGTGTATTGTAGTAAACATATAAAAAACACTTTTCAGCTTCATGCTTAAAATATTTGATTTATAGACTTGTGTGTCTGGTTGGCAGTAGGGTTGCAACCCGATTAACCAATTAACCAACGGAATTAAAACTCGGTTTTTTTCTATAAAAAAAAACCGGGTATTTCAGGTATTTCGGGTTTTTGTATTCATGCATGTCAAATCAAATCAAATCATTTATTTGTTTGTACGAATATAGGGAAATACATAAGATGTTTTATAATGTCAACATAAATTGAGCTCGTGCCATATTCTACCATTGTGGCATGTACATAATCAGTATTACACAGTCATTTTTAGTATGTCTAGAAGCATGTGATTTTACACAGATTCATTTTAATTTATTTATTTACAGAAAGTTACTTTTACACACAGTCATTTAACAATTTATTTATTGATCCAAACATGCTAAATAGTCATAATACAATTGAATTTGTTGTTACCTACATTCTTAATTCTTTGTCATTGATATGATCGAGTACAGTGTAATAACATTTATCTAGTAAAAACCATTTCAGTCTACTTTTAAAGATATTATAATTATTAATTTCTTTAATGAATTTTGGTAATTTATTGTACATATTTGCGGCCATACCGATGAAACTTTCAGCAAACAATGCGGTACTCCGAGGTGGAGCACAAATAGTATCCTTGTGTCTTCTTCTATTTAGTTTTTCAAACAATTTGAGGTTTTTTTTTACAAATAGGGCTGTTTCAAGTTTGTAAGTAAGTAAGTAAGGCATGGGAAAGTCAGAATTTTTAACGTTTTGAAGTAGAGTTCACAGGATTCTATGCTTTTGGGGTTATATATAGGACGAATACAACGCTTTTGGGCTTTAAAGATTTTTCCTTCATCTGTTGAATACCACCAAAATATTATTCCATATCGCAACACCGATTCGACGTATGCATAATATGTCGATAGTACGGACGTCTCGCTGACTACTTTCGACAACTTACGTAGTGCGTATGAAAATTTGCTTATTCTTTTTTTTATTTTTTTTTATTAATAATTAGAAGGCGTTTGTCTTCCATCTCACCTGATGGAATGTGACGATGAAGACGAGGATCATACACGCCTGTCCAAGAGGGACCTATTCACTCTACACTTGAAAGCTCCAGGATTATATTTGTCTGGAAAAACAGACGCAGGCAAATCGTTCCACTCTTTGGCAACACGAACCAAAAAGAGCTGTCGAACCAAAAACCACAAACTAACCACAAACGGGTGAAACTTCTGTCTGCCTCTGGTTGACCGGTGGAGAAAGGGGGAAGGTTCGATCAGCTAAAAAAGAGCATTCGCACACTCACCAAAGTGCAATCTGTAAAAAACCGATAGACTAGCAACTTTTCGACGATGCTCGAGACTTTGCAGTCTCGAAGAAGTAAGTTTGTCGTCACTTATGAGTCTACGGGCCCTTCGGTCGACAGAATCTAACGCTTCAAGATGGTATTTTGCGGAATCATGCCAAAGATGGCTGCAGTACTCCATACAAGATCGAACCTGGGCTGTGTACAGGTTGAGCAGCTGTTCGGAGTTCAATACCGCCGGACCTTTGCGATGACTCCTAATTTTTTGGAAGCTGACTGTGCCAGGGTTTCAATCTGTTGACCGAAATTAAGTTTCGACGTGATGGTCATACCTAGAAGCCCTAGTTGGTTTGTGATCGGTACAGATACACTTTGGAAAGTGGGCGTCAAGTTGAATGTGCTCTTTTTACCGGAGAAAAAACACGCCTGGGTTTTGGAAGGGTTGAACTTGACAAGGTTGGCTTCACCCCAATCGGAAACCCTACATAGTGTCAAATCAGCCCGTTCGATCATCGACTCTCTCTGAAATTGGATTTGGTTTGGACTCGCTCGCGCATTGGACACATATCTCTCTACAACAGTGCTGTCATCGGCGTAACCAATAATGTCATCCGATAAAAGAAGGTCATTAATGTGCAGCAGGAATAATGTTGCAGAGAGAACAGATCCCTGAGGTACGCCGGTGTTGATCGCCATTAGTTCCGATGAGAAGCCATCGACGACAACTCGAATTGACCGTTGTCTCAGGAAATCAGAAATCCAGTCGCAGAGTCCAGATGGTATGCCATACGCAGGAAGCTTGCTCAAAAGGGCTTCGTACCATACCCGGTCAAAGGCCTTGGAGATATCCAAGGATACGGCTATTGCCTCTCCGTGCCCTTCCAAGGCCATGCTCCATAGATGCGTGACGTACACTAGAAGGTCTCCTGTTGAGCATCCTCCACGGAAACCATATTGGTTGTCACTGAGGAGCTCATTGGTCTCTAGGTAAGTCATAAGACGATGGTTCAAAACACGTTCCATAATTTTGCAAATTATGGAAGTGATTGCAATAGGTCTATAGTTGACTGTGTCGGCTCGACTGCCTTTTTTTGGTACGGGCTGTACGTTTGCAAACTTCCATGGTTTTGGAACTTTTCCGGTCCTTAGAGAGAGTCGATATAGGCGGGTCAAAATAGGAGACAACTCGGCTGCACAGTGCTTTAAAACCAATGCGGGAATGCCATCCGGACCACTGGCCTTATTCACGTCTAGATTTTGTAAGCATTTGAGTACCTGTTTCTGGTGAATTTAGACGGCCTCCATCTTGGGGCCGAATGGGGGTAGCGTGGGAGGGCTTTGGAATCTAGACGTGAACATTCCGCGAAGAGATTTGTGAACAAGTCTGCCTTCTCTTTGGCGCTGTGGGCCAAAGACCCATCAGGCCTTTGCAGTGGTGGCAGTGATGGGCGACAGAAGTTCATCTCAACCGACTTGGCAAGGGACCAGAAAGCTTTACTCCCCGTGGGATAGGATGCTAACTTGTTCCCGATACGGCCAATGTGTTTGAAACGAGCGCTTCTGATCACCTTTTTGCAGGACTTGGCAGCAGCATTGTACTCCTGCTTCTTAGCTGGGAGATCCATAGCTTTGCTTCTGCGAGCGCTAGCTCAGGCTTGGTATGCTACATGCTTTCGCTTTTCAGCTAGGAGGCAATCAGCATTAAACCATGGACTCCAGGGATACATCAGAGAACGGTATAAAGTACTCGATACCTTGACATATCACACTGGAGACAGCATCAGCACAGCATGATGGATCAACAGAAGTAAAGCAAGCTTGCCGCCAAGGATAAGAGGTGAAAAAGTGACGCATCTCATCCCAATCTGCTGACTTGTACCGCCATGCTCGCCTTTTGCCTTTTGGGCTGGTATCGGTTGGCGAGTATTGCGACACAGATTTCACCAGACAGTGGTCGGATGTCCCTAATGGCGGAGATAAGGACACCGAGTATCTGTCTAGATCGGTTGTCAGCAGAAGGTCCAAGCAATACGCAGTATGGTCAACAACGTCAGGAATGCGCGTAGGTTCGTGGACGAGCTAAGAGAGACCATGAGTTACTGCGAACCGATAGGTTTCTCTGCCAGCGTGGTCGGTGTCCTTGAACGGGTACAGCCACTCTCCATGGTGGGCATTAAAGTCCCCAAGGAAGACCAACTTTCTTGATTTCTAATCCGAAGCCTGTAAACCGTAGTGTTCCCCAGGGCTCTATTCTTGGGCCCCTGTTATTCATTTTATACAGCGCAGATCTTTGTAACGAGATTAGAAATTGCAAGTACCATCTCTATGCCGACGATGTTCAACTGTACATCTCTGAAGTACCCGATAAAATGTCACAAGCGGTGTTAAAACTAAACGAAGATCTAGACAGAATAGCAGAGTGGTCGGTTAGAAACTCCCTAGTTTTAAATCCGGATAAATCCAAGTTTCTCATCCTAGGCTCACAGATTAACAAAATAAGTATTCATAACCCTGTAGTTAGCATTAAGGCACAAAGTATCTGTCGTGTTGATGAGTCAAAAAATCTAGGAGTTCTTTTCGATAATCAGTTGCGCTTCGAAAATCACGTCGAAGGCCTGTTGAGGTCTTGCTTTTATAGATTAAAAGTGTTATATAAAATAAGACATTTATTATCCGAAAGGTCTAGAATTTTGGTTTGTGAATCGCTCGTACTGTCTCGGCTTGATTATGCGGACCTTGTATATAGCCCTAGACTTTTATATAAAACTACTCGTCTAATTCAACGTGTACAGAACGCCTGTTGTAGGTTCTGTTTTAATGTACCTCCAAGGAGTCATATAACTCCATTTTTAAACCATGTGGCAATTTTGAATATGGCGTATCGCAGAAAGTTGCACCTTGCTTCTTTATTATTCGACATAGTCAATTTCAAAAGCCCAGAATACTTATTTTCCAAATTAAAATTTTCTACTTGCAAGTATAATAGTAATCTCAGATCACAACGTCCCCCACTAAGTACACAGCAACACCGTACAGCGGCTTTCACAGGCAGTTTTCGTTACCATGCTACAAAATGTTGGAACGATATACCACCACCAATAAGGAATCTGAAATCTAAAGCAACATTTAAATTAAAAACAAAAAATCTTTACTTAGACCGACAGATGCTTTTGATTTTCAAAAAATAGATTGGTATCGAAAACTGAATAACTAATTCACGTCTTATCTATGTAACTACTATAATATTTAGATTAACAGGTCATGCTATTATATTTGAATATGTAAAAGTTATGAATTAGATATATTTGAACCTAAACTAACCACATAAGTTTATTATTGATATTCTTTTATATTTATATTAACTCTATTACTTTTAATTATATGTATAAGTACCTATACTATAATCATCGTTATCTTATTTACTGCAATTACTTATATTGCGTTTCATTGAGGTTTTTGTTTATTTAGAATTTATTGTATTTATTGTATTCCTTTATACCTCTCCTATTTAGTAATTATTTGGCAGTAGCTGAAAATCAGCGTTTCGCTACAAGCGGCTTAGAGCTGAGCTATAGCCTTTTTGCCTTTTGCTAGCATAGCATTTCCGAATTCCACTGTAATTTGAATTGTAGGATTTCGGTTCTTTTAATGTAAACAATTCTATTGTCTCATTTTTACCATTAATTCTATTTTTGTTTTAATGTGTTAAAATGTTTATATTATGAAATGTATATATATTTTTAATGTGTCACTTTTGACTATATACAAAATTTTTAAATTGTGTCCTTAGTCCAAATATTTTCTGTAAAAGTGAATTGAAAAAATAATGTTTTACCATTTTTGGCAAATAAAGTTTTTATCTATCTTTTTTATCTATCAACTGCGCAGAGGGATAGCGTCGTTGTACCTTATCTGCAGTATCACTGAGATATTCAATAAGTCGAGTTGTCTCCTGAGCTCCCGTGTTTGATCGGTAATTACTGGCGTATACAATTCAGTCCAGGCCAGTATCTACATAGACCCATAAAACAGAAAATTCTGGAACTTCCAAGTATCGGAGATGCCGAAAACAGATCTCGTCTCTGACATACACGCACACGCCCGCATTCGGTTGAAATTTGGTCTCCAGGATACAGCCTGGGTAACGCAGGTATGCCAGATCCGAACAATCACAGATCTGCGTCTCTGTCAGAAAGAATAAGTGCGGCCTCTCTATCTCAAGGTGGTGGTTGACATCGTGGATATTTGAGTGCACTCCTCGGATGTTAGAGAAGTGTACTTTTAGGGAGAGGGAGTGCATCCGCTGTCGGCACTTATTTTTCTTTTTTGACTTTTCCATTACGTGAATAGGCTGAATAGGGGAGAGGAATAGAAGTTGAGTGAAGCGCAACGTTTGGAACCAAGCAAATCGAGTGGTCAGACCCACTGGTAGGGGACTCACATGGAGACCGCGGGGACGCCCAAAACCCCCCGGGGTTCGCCATCGGGCCCTATCCATCCGGTCGCCAACCGACTCGAAGGAGCAATCCCGGGATTTTACACAGGCGGAGCAGGGCAACCTTTCGCGAATGGCTAGAACGCTGGTTGGCCCCCCTACAACCTGCGGTCGGCCAGCGGTGCACCGTTTATTGGATCCCGCTGACCTCCAGAATGAGCCACCCGGTGCATCATAACCCATCGAGTTCAAACGGCTCTCATACGCTGCGCAATTACTCGGACCTATTCTCCTCCAATGGCTACTCAAGACATCATGCCGGAACGTGAATACGTCACTTGGCGGCATGTCTTTGTCTCGAGGGTGGTTGCAAGCCGCGGTCGAAACCTACCACCTGCAAAATGGTTATCCCGCCATTGATCGGTCACCAGAGCCTCGTCCGCTGTCCGGCAGGGTGCACCACGGGCAGGTGAGGTTGGCATTTGGAGAGTCTTGATGGTAGGCGACTCCCCCTTACACTGTCTGTATGCTCTTTCCATTTCAGATCAGAGTCAACTATTAATCCAAAAAAATTTGTACATTTAATTTCTTTTATTTCTTGTCCGCAGAAGTCAATATTAAATGATGTTGAGTTATTATGTCTATTTTTGAAATTCATCATATGGGTTTTACTAAAATTAATTGTTAGATTATGTGTCATTAGCCAGTTCATTACTGAAGTCATTTTTTCACAGTCACATTTTGGATGTCATTTTGAAGTATATTTATGTCCTTATTGTAGAAAATTAATGTACTGTCCGCTGCAAATAATACCATGGAATGTTTAGTTATACTGGGGAAGTCCTTTATATAAATAAGAAACTTGATGATAAATAAGAACCGTGCTTGACTTCGCTGTATTTGGAAAAAAAAGTCATTCAGAGGGAATAAGGGCACTTTCTGGTTATTTGGGTAGCTTGCATTCTATTATGTACTTACGCAAAAAAAAACCATGTTTGTACATTAATACAATAAAAATAAATTTACAAACTGAAATATGAGTCATGTAACACGTATACGCGAATCATTTTATAATTCTCAAAATTAAATTTTTATAAAAAAATATTTTTTTCAATTTTTTTATAAAGAATATTTTTACAGGTTGATGATTATGATTGTTTTTAATGTAAATATGTTTTATGTTTAAAGAACGTTAAATTTAGTTCGTTAAATTAACAATGAATATTTCTTTAGTTGATTTCATTTTATAGACTCAATATAATTATTTTTCATTTAAAGTTTTTTTAGAAACTTGTTGCTTAAGTGTGTTACTTATTTTTTACATTTATTCAAACGTTATTATGAGCATAAGCATTATTGAAAATACAAAAAAAAATATTATCAATGTTTTTCGGTTTTTTTTATATTAATCTTAAAAACCGAAAAATCCGAATTGCCCCGGTTTTTCAATATAAAAACCGAGTAATTCGGCTTTTTAAAAAAGGCGGGTTCTTGCTAGCCCTAGTTGGCAGCGCTGGCAAATGGACCCCAACCAATATTCTAATTCCGATCAACTCTCGGCGAATCTGAACCAGCTTAAGGCTGCCCAAGGACATTAATCATCACCCAAACTGTCATTTGCATCTTATGTGGTTTTTTATTCTCAGCGGGTGACCCACTAGCAGGTCCCCGCTTGCGCACCCACCTCCCAACTGGGTGTCGCTCCGATGAAGGTTGCTCAGCATTCCCATGCCACAGCTAGCAAGGTGGTTTTTAGAGGGTAGGTACCACACTGGGTAGTCCCACATCACCCCACAGTAGCTGGTATGCCTGCGGTGGTATGCATAACGCATCTTCCACCTCCCTCTCTCGAGGGTGTTTGCTTCAGCGGCAAAAAAAAAGATTTTTAACTTATGTGGCCATTATCTTTATAAATACTCCAATAAATTTCCGGATTCCAGCTCTATATTGCCAGATCCAAAGTTGTATGAAGACTGGGTAAGTTTCTTTATGTATTTCTCAATTTAGGTTTAAGAATAACAGCGCCAGAATAACCAGTCTGGTGTTATTATGTCAGTAGAGTGTCCCAATCGATATATGTATGTCCCGCAATTTAAAAACGCAACGGTAATAGCACCTAACTGGTTGCCTAAACAATTACATTTATCTCCATTCCAATAGGATTACTTATATCATTGTACCTACCTACTATTTGAACTGTTGTTTGCGAATATAACCATTGCTACGTATTATTTCGTCAGATAATTAAAAGCATGCACGAAGTAGGTACCTAGTACATGATATATTCTCATGGAAGTCACCACGTCGGCGTTTTTCTCTCTTGTCATTAGGGAGCTTTTGAACTTCCAAAGTTTGAAAAATGTATGTAGCGTAAAAAAGTATCAGAATAAGTTTAGGTATATATTTAAGTCGCAGCTGATAGGGCCGATACACTTACACGCACATGTCCAAACCACCACCGGTCTTAATCCATACTCACAAATATACCGATTAGTTCATTCATCCACGGCCGAACGGCGATACTTTTGCACAGGGGGAAGCATTGCTTATTATAATGTCCATTGCGGTGTCTTCATAATTCTCGCCTTGTAGTGCAATAAGCAATCAAAATGTACTAAATTGTTCAAAAGTGTCTAGGAATCATGTACGTTTTAATTCCTTTTACTTTTTGGATCGCTATTGATTCTATTTAGTGAATTTCACTATTTAATTAAAGAATTTTGTTTTTCGCTTATGAAGAGAAAATCAACTGTCAAATAGCATTTTCTATGAAACTGTGTCATTATATTATAATGTACTGATATGGAGCGACGACGTCATTTAATCCGAGAAAAGATGATGAGAGCCATCGGATTGTTGGAAGCTGGCTCCAGACAACTTACTCAGGATATTGCTCTTGGCACTACACAGAGCTTTGTAAGCCGCCTCTAGACACGCTTTCGCATCACGGGCTGCGTGACCGAACGACATGGAGGACGATCTCGCATTACCACTCGCAGACAGAACCGGTACATCCAAAATACTGCTCGATAGAATCGTACCATGACAGCCGTGATGTTGATTACGAGGCTCCAAAGCTCTTCAGGCTTATTAATTAGCGATTAAATGAGCCGAAATGGTTTACGTGAAGTGGGTCTACGTCCCCGAAGGCTGCTGTGAGTCCTACCTATAGCACTCTGCAATCGAAGCCCCCGTTTACAATGGGTTAGTGCACTCAGAGACTGGGAGGAAGAAGAATTGATTTTGAATTGAAATGAGCAATTGATGACACATGGGGTATGCTCCAAAGAAAATCCCTGCCGATTATGGATGGCTTGCACACCCCATAACAAGTTTTTGACAACAAGTCAAAAGAAAGCGGCTAGGAATTGTTAAAAAAGTCATTCTGGTAGACTAGATTTAGTAAATGTTGATTGCATAACTTTTTTTAATTCCAAAATTTTTCATTGACACCTTTGGTGTGTGAATCGTGATCAAATCTAATATATACCTATAATATAGCTTGCCGAGTCCCAAATATTAATAAAATACGAATGAGTAATAAAAACAGCAAATATCGCCCGTAAACTAAAAACGCAGACAATTTTTTAATTGTATATAAAAAAAAACCAATGATGTCTGAGATAATTTCTTCTTGAAAATAATTAGTAGGTACAAAAGCCACTTGTTTGCGTTTGATCCCTGAAATGATTTGGTTACCACATAAAGTGAGTACTCGTCACTTCGTCACTTAATTACACACTTCACTTATAACGATTGCCAGACCTTCTGTGACAGAACTTCGTTGGGAGAATAGTTTCGATCTGACATTTTGTGGTAGGTCCTTTTTACACTCATTTTATACACACTTTTTATTTTTATTTGTTGAAGAGTAAAGACGGAGACGAGCCCCCTTAATTTCTTACGATTAATAGACCAAAAAACTAATGGTGCACGTCTTTCTGGATGACTTCTACACTTCAGACACATAACCTTCCGAGAGCATGTCAAAAAATTATAACTATGCCAAGATTTTCAGTTACTTTTGTGCAGATAAAAAACTCGGTGCCTATAAATATTCAAAAACGTTATTCTTCACAATCTTAATGTACACTTACAACTTTATTACGTACTTATATTAAGTAGTTATAAACGTACTTACCTGTGACAAATAATAAAATACCGCCAAATTTGAAAAAAGTTCTCATAGTGTTTAATTACCAAACTTTCTAAAGTTCACAATAAATACAACTTCAAAACTATCAACGAACTTTTTACCGTGGCTTTTAAACCTCTTTACATCTAAATTTATTTATTAATTTCGTTTCGGCACGCGAAGAAACTTTTATTTTCTGCGTGGCAGACGATCGCTCGTCGCCGTGTCAGTTTAGAAACCTATTCTTCCATCCCACGGTATCCCGGGGTGGTCCCATAACCCCACCACCCCTTACCACGCCACCAAATGGGGACAGGGAGCGTCCTGAACCCATAAAGAAACCGTCTTCACCCCACTAATTGGAACAATATTTGCTTTGTTCCAGGGTTTCGTTCTGTTTTGATTTGCAAGTCAATCTTTCGTGAAATATGTTGGCGAGAATTTTTTGGATACATTTTGGTTTATGATTCAAGCAGTTGTATGACTCGAGTCATAACAATATTACGAAAATGGAAATAGGTTTTTAGATATCTAATCACAAGTTATGGTTGGTTATCACCTAGGGCAAATTTTGCTGAAAATATATTAATGTAGGTGTTTAGTCTTTATACTAAAGACTATGTATGGTAAATGTCCTAATTAAGTTCATTTGCCTACCATAAAAACAACATATATTTTAGTCTGCGTCACCTTGACTACGCATTGATTATCTGTTTTGTACGGCTTGCAAAAAGTTAGAAAGTTTGTAGATTATTGCAAATAATTGAATTTATCGTATGAAAACAGAATAATATGAAGAATACCCAGTATAGTGAAGTAAGGGAAGCCACGCCCCTGGACCATATTGGTCTACACGTAAACACAAAGAAGTAGTGGGGCGCTTCTTCGTGGATGACACTCACTATAATGACCTATGTTGTTCAAAGATCAAACAATCTTCATGTATTCCGAAAAGTTATCCAGTCGGAATGTCAAAAAGTAGAGTGTCTAACCTAACCTCACCTCAAAGTGTAAATTTAAAATCGCTACAAAATTCCACCGCTGCCTGGTTTCGCAGCCATTTTCAACTTTTCGACAAAACATTATAGGAACAAAGGTTTGTTCGTTATTCAATTGTCTACATTTAATTTCACGGCTTTTTTATAATATATTCCGAGTTATGAGGGGTATTCATTTATCTTAGTTATAACAGACTAGTAGATAATATCAGACTTAGGGCCTAAATTTACAGAAGAAAGTACCAGTTCCAATAGTTTATGATTCAGTCAGAACTTTGCTGCAGTAATAATAGATGCCTAGCTTCTGATTTGAGGTTTATTATAACCTTTAACTTTTAAAATATAAACATTTCGTAAGTTTGATATTTCCTATCCGTGTCATCGCAGCCGAGGTTGCTTGAACATAGTAAATATTTTTAATTTACCAATGGTTAAATAAATCTTATCTGAAACTTTCCATGCGAACCGTCCTAAATCGAGGCCGGTCCCCTAATTGGATAGCTGCAAATGTTAGGCCAGACGTAATCACGGCGACGACGACGGCGCGGCATTTCGGCAGCACCACCTTTCTTTCGCCACACACTTTATGGGCCGAGACGGAATGGCCACATAATGAACTGAAAGTCTTTTTATAGAAATAAAGCGTCTGCGGTCAGCAAGTGGTATACAATTTTTAGTTTTAATGGTAATTTTTACAGTACCTATGTATGATTGTACGAGGGTCAAACTGAAAGTTATTAGAACTGGCCACTTGTAAACAATGTAATAAAAAAATTATTTTAAATTTAGAAAATGGAAGTCAAGTTACTGATGTATTTCATTCATTTGTCATTTAATTGTTTTACGATTTGGTGGTAATTCGAAAATTGTCTGTCACATCAGCATGAATTTAACGCGAGAAAATTTTCGTGCAATGACTTTTTATGACTTTCGATGTCATTTAAGTTACCAAGAAAGTTATGATAGACTATGATTGGCATTTCACGATAAAGCCCCATCTTGTGCCACCGTTTACAACTGGTTTAATGAGTTTAAACGAGGTAGCACTAATCTCACGTGAGGGACGGCTTTCTACGGCAACGACTGAAGATAAGGTCTGTGTTGTGCGGCTTATGATAGAGACTGACAAAAGAGTAACCTATGAGCAGATTCGGACAAACTTAGGCATCGGTATGAGTCAAATGCACAAAATCCTCCATGAACATTTAGCGGTCAGGAAGCTTTGTGCCCGCTGGATACCTCATAACTTGACCGAGGGCCAAAAAACTCCGTCGTTTGGATTGGTGCCGTGAAATGGTTGAAAGATTTAACGGAGGTGACTCGAATGCTGTTTTCGACATACTTACGGGTGACGAAAGCTGGATTTACTGTTATGATCCCGAAACCAAAAGACCGTTTGCTCAGTAGGTGTTTCCTTCCGAGGAGTTGCCAACGAGAGTGAAGAGAGGTCAAAGCGTGGGGAAAAAGATGGTGGCCTCGTTCTTCGGAAGGGCAGGTCATTTCGCGACAATTGTTTTAGAGGATCGAAAAACAGTTTCTGCGGAGTGGTACACTAACAATTTGTTGCCACTTGTCTTGGAAAAAGTTCGGGAGAAACGACCTCGCACTAGGATCCTCCTTCACCACGACAACGCCTCGTCGCACACCGTCAGGCGAACTATCGACTATTTGGTGACGTCAAAAGTGGAATTACTAGGTCACCTGCCGTATAGCCCCGACCTCACACCTTGCGATTTTTATTTATTCCCGAAAATTAAAGAAATACGTCGAGGAAAACGTTTTATGGATGCCGCGGAAGCTGTTGCTGCGTTTGAAAAGGCCGTCGAAGAGACCCCTAAGGACGAATGGGCAAAATTCAGCGATGTATTGACGTGAATGGACACTATTTTGAAAAGATATAAACAAACTAATAACCAGCTAGTTTAATCAGTTTTTGATTTTCTAGGAACTTCCAGTTTGACCCTCGTATTACTAATTGAATTGTTTATGTTTTACAAGCAGTGGTTTCTTTATTATTATTTAGGATAATGTATATAATGGGCTGATCGCCGGTTTGCAATGGCATTATGACGATTTGGGCGGCGCAAAATAGCCATAACTTGCTGTGAGATTTTGTGTCATATCTTGCAGATACCAATATGAAGGTATTCAATATTACTCATATATTTACACGTAGGAATATGTAAAATGGTACCTAATGAAAAATACCTATGTGAAATCCTACAGCATTACCTACTTAAAACAACAAAAAAATATGTTTGCAATAAATAAGTGTACACCTTAGTGTAGGAATGTTAAAATTCATGGTGTTCCTTTTATTTCTGACACTATGTTATTAAGCAAAATATAATCCTCATGATTGAATGAATTTGATGAAGCCTTTCGATCGGTTTGATAAAACTACAGGGCATAATTTATTTTCTAGTGTAGCGGGTTCGATTCCCGGTTCAACCATGTAATTATTTAAAAAGTTATGAATGCAGTTTAAATTGTTTGTTAAATTAAAATAATGTCTTCTTTCAGAAAAATGTTCCATCTACAATATTCTACTTGCCCTCCATGTCGCATAGCCGTGGGACGCCTTGTACCTATATTGGGGAGGTTTTAGAATAAGGCAACGTTACATTGTATCTGGCTCAATTACTTTTCTAGAAAAATTAGAAATTAAACCTTTTTTTTATAAGTAGAATCCACTTTGAACACATTTAAAGTTTTCAAAAAGATGATATTCCTAGTAATTTCTATGTATGTATGTATGATTCCTAGTAATAAGTATCATAAGCTAACCTTAGAACAAAGGGCCTTTTAAAAAATCTTAACTTTTGCCTACATTATAAGAGATAGTTTTTTGTAGGGGTGTAAAACTTTAACGAAAATCATGGCTTACATCATGTTCTTTTGTGGGTATTTGTTAGTTTGGTACGTGAACATAATGTTCCTAGAGAAAAACAAACGAATAGTAGTTACGCTAATAGAACCATTGAAAATAACCTAACCTAACAAAGCACAGGGCGAAAACAAATCACTGATATGTTTCGTCTTAGGGTTAATAAATCTTAGTTAAAAAGTACCTACTTGCAGTTAGTTTTATAGAAAAACAGCAAATCTGAAATTGTCACAAAATTCATAACCGTATAACTAACAGGCGAGGGCCTCCTTTATCCATCCATTCCTAAATACCGTCCTAGATAATACATTTTGATTTCTACTACATCTTGCCAAATAGGTTCTAAGATCACGAATTGTAGTCAAAACTTATCACATTTCATCAAGTAGATTTTGAGATGTCGTCAGAATGATTGAGAAGTTCGATGAAACTTACGAGTACAAGGCCAATTGGGCCATAAATATACATTCAACGTTCGACATAATTTCTTCATTAATCGACTTAAGCATTTCGTTTAACTACCCTCAAACAGCCACCCTAAAATGGATACTCGGCAACGCGTGTCCCTCTACCTATTTTCTTCCAATTTTCTCCCCTACCTTTGTGCAGTCATAAAATTTTTCGCGGTGGTGGTGAAAATGCGAAGAAACATACAACTAAATGGATATACCAGTATTTTTGTGTATAAAGGGTGTTCTAATTTTCTTGCTTTTGGCGTTGTGATGCAAAGTCGCAATAAACAAATTTTCTGTCTTACTTTAAAAATGCATATACAAACCTGGCAAAAAACAATTTTACTGGTGGACCTACTAAAGACAAACGTTCTAAGTTTGTGACTTTTTAAAAGGCTTGCAAAAAACGCACAGTTCTAACCTAAGAGGAATTACGCTTTCTAATTTTTAGTTGGTTGAGTATCATCAATACATATTATAAAGTCATGTCTGTCTAAACCTGGTTTTCTGGTTTTCACCAATACATGAAGTAATTCAAGAGAAAGGTTTATGTGGTTAGTTCTTTAACGTTTTGTGTAAATTGATTAAAATATGAAGATAATTGTAAAAGATTTCGAAAAAAAATTCAGCCGACTGGAAGCATTCATCAAAAACACTGCCTTATCTCATTGCTATACCTATAGCAAAACAACGTATCATGAAAATGATCCTCTTTTATAGTTCGCAATGGCATATGTATAACTTTTACGAGTAACTCACTACACTCATATTAAAATGGTCACATATAATTTTTAGTATTTAAAGAGCTATTTAGACGGATACGATGTTAATCCTTATCCAATCACATACGTTAATTACCTTAAGCATTTTATACTCATCATAATAGTCCTCCCTGATTAGACAACCATTTTAATTTCTTATCTCAGCCATTTGATGATGAACATCACAGGAAAAATGACACGGTTGAATGTTGGCATTATCGGCCGCGAATCACAAGCGAAGCTGGTAATCACGTTTGAAGGAAAATTATTAAAAAGAATCGTCGTGGCCGCCCAGGAGAACTTACCTTGAAGTGGAGAGAGATGATTCGCAAAGATGTATCTGTCAATACCTGCAAGAGGGTCGTAAAACGATTGGGCTATGGATTATATACTGCTTAACAGTACCTTTACTCACTCCTCTCTTCAAAGATAGAAAAGGCTGAAATTCGCTCAAGATTATGAAAATTAGACTGCAGACCAGACGCATAAAATAACATGGAGTAATTAATCTAAATTTGAGTTAACAATCGGTGATGTACCGTAAATTGTTATCAGAAATAAAGATGAAGCATTCCCCACGATTGTATCAAAAGAAAAGTGCAGTTTCCTGGATCGGTAATGATATGGGACTGCATGTCAGCACAAGGTCTGGGTCGTCTACATTTTGTAGAAGGAACTGTTAATGCAGTAGAGTACCAAAACATTCTGGAAACAAGTCTCGTGCCCTCGATTCCAACGATGCAACATCGTAATGCCTAGCTAGACCTTTCAACAAGATGGTGCTTCCTGTCACACTGCGAGGACAACCAAGGCTAGGTTTAGCCGGAATCAGATCCCTACAATGGAGTGGGCGTCAAGTAGTCCAGATTTGTCACCGATTGGGACCCTATGGTAGAAAATGAAGAAAATGCTGCGCAAGTATCCAGCAAGGTCTAAAAGCAATCTAAAGGAAAAATTTAATCTGTCTGGGACTCAACAACTATACAACAATGTAAAGAATTGATAGCAACGATGCCACGAAGAATAAAGGCCGTGACGATGCTAGAGGTGACGCCACTGAGTGGCAGACGAACTATTTTGCGCCGTTGAATGCGATGGACGAAGTTTATTGCGTAGATGGTTCCCCAAAAATTTATTATATTTTATTTAAATAGGGAAATATATTGTTACTTTTTTAATTGAAAATAAACTTCATTAAGTGTTCAAAACCGCTGTCCATTTATGTTCAACTCATAAAGTTAAATTTATTTATCTAAATTTTACTTCGAATATTACGACACTGGTAATATTTGGTACTAGACGAACTCTAGCATGTCAATTAAATATCATCGACACCTAATTATGCGATACAACCTAACCCTAGTAGCATATGTGTGCGTACATATCAGTCGTAGCTACGGGCTGACGCGCCACCTTCCTTTTGCGTATGTACTATGAGTGTTGCAATCAAATTATTAGTGTGCGTATGAAATATTCTTATGTGTGCCAAACTGACTACTTCTGCTTTTGCATTCGTAAAATTAGTGGGAAAAATGTGGACTCGAACAAATTACTCCAGAAGGCATATCGCTTTGTATGTATGATCTGAGACGTGGCCGCCTATATATGCTTCTTAGTTTTATGATAACCTTAGGAAGGGCCTTTTTTACGTTTTTGATAATAAGTTTCTGAAGTTGCAGAAAGTAATGGGCCAACTAAGTATCTTAAGTGTGGCGTTTATTTTATTTTTGATTTTTATTAAACATTTTACATTAAAACTCAACCAAAACAGATTAGCGGTCCTGCGGCTAAATTAATAGGTACTGCACTAGTAAGTCAGAGATAATCATTTATATTATAATAATTTTCTGTCAAAACTTTGTAGGGTGAGGAATATTATGTGAATGATACTTAGAAAATTTGATGAGCTTATGTTGTGACTACATTGAGTACTGTCATCGTGTCCTATATTTACAGGGTGTCCCGAAACTCAACGTCAAGCCGAGGATAGATGGTAACCATCATCAGAAAAATCAGAAAAGAAATCCATCCCATGTTCTTTAGAAATTATGGGCATGAAACCAAAAAAGCAGAATTTCTCCATTTTAAATGTGTCACCATAACTCTAAATAACGTATCTTTAATCACAATAAAAAATAATAGCACAATTGCCCCAAATTTTCTTAGAAATAACACTTTTTGCTGAACTATGAATTCAACATTTTCAAAATATACCGACTTTGACAGAGCTTCCTGAAAAAAAATTGTACTCGAGTGCCTTGGCAAGTGCCATCAAAAGTTGGCGTCTTTAATCAGGATTCCAAAATGGTACAACACTTGGTGGGTTACGACTAAAAAATATGAGTAAAAAAAAAGAACTTGAAGTAATCCGATTTCATGCGATTCCAGTTTACTTAACTAAAATGTTTTTGATTCGCACAAACTCTTTGGTGGTCCTTAATTTTACGACAGACTGATGAATGATGATGAGAGAGATGGATTGTGGAGTTTGGCAAGAGTGAGCGAGACAGATAGTGACGCTACTTTTATCAAAGTCAGTTAAATCCCCTGGATTTTTTTTATCGGGGCGTTCTCAAACAAAATAAATGATTGTAACAATTTTATTAGAACTACAGCAAATGTTCAAATTGTCGACCTTCGGCCCTCACACAGGCTCTACATCGTCTCAAAAAAGATCGCCTTATTAATCTTGCATAGATTTTAAATTTATTTCGTGTGCTGCTTCAATGATCCTTTGTCGAATTTCAGTAATGTGTTCAATGCTATAGTAGTATTTATCGTAATGGGACGCAAACTGTCAAATAAGTTTGGTGTAGAGGGCGCTGTGCTTCCCGAAACTCAAGCGGGATCTGGGTGAAGTACCAGGCTATACCAGCTCCAATAAAAATAAGAAAAAAAAATCTAGAACTCTTGGTTAAGGGACAACTGTCATATTTCTGAAATTGACGAAAGTTGATACCCTATGCCAAATGTTTCAGTACTATCATCACAATTAGATTACTGAAAGCGTGCCCTCCAGAGGGTGCTATAAGTTTGTTACCAGTCAAAATTGTCAAATCTATCTATTTGAAAATAAAACAATACTTTCCCTTTACGTGACAGTTTGCGCGGTTTGTGATTTCTTTGAAAAAAAAATCTCTTATGCCTACTTATGTTACTACTTCTTAGTTAGTTGTTTCTTCTTGTGAAACATTGTTTTTGATATCGTATTTTGTTTAAATGTTTATGATGAGGTTATTTTTATTTTGTTTGTAACAAATATACAGCGCCCTCTACACCAAACTAATTTGACAGTTTGGGTTCGATTACGATAAATACTACTCGTATTATGTTATGAATGCGTGAGCAAAATTAGTGACGCGAGTTAAGAGTGAGCGAGATGGACGCCAACAATTTTATTGTTGTTATTGTGGACACTTCAGTTCGCTTCGTTCTTCCGTATACTGCGCGTCTTCCCGTATTCGTATAATATTCCAACTAACGACACTGGCTTTTGTTAACCTGGACTCGATATTTCATTTAACCGACGAATTTGGCTTTATTTTCCTAGATTTGATTTGTGCCGTATGAGTTGTGTTGATATTTAACATGCCGGATTTGTACACAGCGGAAGAATATGCTAACATGCATCTCATCTACGGTGAGTGCCCTAGGAACGGTTCCGCGGCAGCCAGATTATATCGAGAGAGATATCCAAATGCAGAGCGTCATCCAGATCACCGCGTGTTTATAAGTGTACATATAGCATTCTCAGAAGAACGATTACCCAGTACTCGTATGTCCGGTGGGAGACCTCGAAGAGACGACGATGACGTCGTTTTAAATGAAGTACAGTCTGACCCCAGCATTTCAGTAGGTGCTATTGAAAGTTCTACAGGAGTACCAAAGAGTATTGCTCACAGAATTTTAAAGCGATACGAATATCATCCTTACCACGTGAAACGTGTACAAAGTTTACTTCCACGTGACTACGAGCCCCGATTTAATTTTTGCAGAACGATGTTGGCGAAAAATTATGAAGATCCACAATTTTTTGATACAATTTTGTGGACAGATGAGTCCACATTTAAAAAGGATGGGTATCTTAACTTACTTAAATTTTCTCCAAAATGATCTCCAGAACTTTTTAGAAGAAGTACCACTTAATATCTACACACAGATGTGGTTACAACAAGATGGCTGCCCAGCGCACTTTGCCCGCCCTGTGCGCGAGTATTTAAGCTCAGAATTTCCCGAAAGGTGGAGTGGGCGACTTGTAACTGTCACATGGCCTGCTCGATTTTCGGATTTAAATCCATTGGATTTTTTACTGGGGTTGCATAAAAGAAAAAGTTTACACAAAAAGCATTGAAAACATTACTGAACTTCGACAAAGGATCATTGAAGCAGCACACGAAATAAATTTAAAAAACTATGCAAGATTAATAAGGCGATCTCTTTTGAGACGATGTAGAGCCTGTGTGAGAGCCGAAGGGCGACAATTTGAACATTTGCTGTATTTTCTAATAAAATTGTGATAAAAGTAGCGTCACTATCTGTCTCGCTCACTCTTGCCAAACTCCACAATCCATCTCTCTCATCATAATTCATCATTCTGTCGTAAAATTAAGGACCACCAAAGAGTTTGTGCGAATCAAAAACATTTTAGTTAAGTAAACTGGAATCGCATGAATTCGGATTACTTGAAGTTCTTTTTTTTTACTCATATTTTTTAGTCGTAACCCACCAAGTGTTGTACCATTTTGGAATCCTGATTAAAGACGCCAACTTTTGATGGCACTTGCCAAGGCACTCGAGTACAATTTTTTTTCAGGAAGCTCTGTCAAAGTCGGTATATTTTGAAAATGTTGAATTCATAGTTCAGCAAAAAGTGTTATTTCTAAGAAAATTTGGGGCAATTGTGCTATTATTTTTTATTGTGATTAAAGATACGTTATTTAGAGTTATGGTGACACATTTAAAATGGACAAAAATAACAAACATTAACCTCTATAACCAAAAAATGGTTAAAAAATGGAGAAATTCTGCTTTTTTGGTTTCATGCCCATAATTTCTAAAGAACATGGGATGGATTTTTTTTCTGATTTTTCTGATGATGGAAACCATCTACCCTATCGTCCCGTTTCGGCTTGACGGTGAAAATGAAATAAACTTGAGAATTCTAAATTCTGACGCTCGTCTTTCATAGACGTCGATGCGCACGGCATTGATTGTTGGAGAGGGTACGACCTAAAAAGAGAACTAACTTAAAAACAAAAGAATTTATATGTATGTTATTTGTACTCAATACGTGACTACTACTTTGAAATAAGAAGAGGTTCCTCAATCCAAAGGAATATCTTTTTCATCTTGCTTGCCACTATGCGCCTAAAATAAGGAGACAATCAATCAATCAAACCGCTTTCATAATGATTATTTTTTATTAATAACTGAAAGAACATTAATTTAATGCTAAAGTTTCATACAAATAAATTAACTAACAGTTACTTTTTATCCATTATTAACAAATTGTCGTTTAGAAACATCAGCCATTTATTTTCGTTAATAACATAGATGAGTTTGGCCGTATCTATTAAAACTAGGCAGTTTTAAAACCTCACTTGACATTATAAATGCAAAATACTCTGTCATTCATTGAATGGAAACGCCACAGTTCGTGGCACTAAGTACTTTCATGGGAATATGCTTAATTCGTTGAGTTATTATTACTATTATTAGTATGCATAATAGAGCCACCACGTCATACAAAATTATTGCTCAAAACGATAACATTAATTTACCAATGGTGCCATAGACATTTTGAATTTGAACTTTTGACAGCGAAGTGACCGCAGAATGCATTGAATACGCCTATTAGTCCGTTTACAATACTTCGCACGGAGTTGAAAGATGGTACAGACCCTCAGTATATTATTGCAAAGAATACTCAAATTGTCAAAGGTCAAATACATTAGTTTTTTTTAATGTTCCTGGTAATCATAGAATTTTAAAATAAAAGTAATTCATATTAAAGTTGAAGACTATTTTGTTATATGTCAAAAAATTACCATAAAATGATAAGTGTCATATCTGTGTATTAAAAGGTTTCACTCTATGAATTTTATCGAATAATACCGAATATTCCCGAATGCAGCTGATGCCACGTTGACACATCGCTGAGGGTTAAAATTTATAAAATAAATGTTGAATTTCGTGTGTTACACTTATAAAACAGTGTTATTTTTTATGAAAAGCAAGTCTTTAACTAATATTTCCGAAGTTTGAAAAAAGTACCTCAGTACACATGGAGGCATATTTATCATTCACTGAGGTCTTGCAAAGGCAAGCGCGTGCCATATACTATTTGAAAAAAGAGTCAAAATTGAATTTAACTGGTGTTGGACATCCAGATGTCGTCTCTTCGCGTAGTAATAATAACTCAATGGCTTAATTAAAGAAAAACGATGATCAAAGAAAACGTGCTTAACTCTTCAAAACTCAATGCGTATTTAAAGATTTAAAAAACAAATATGATACACTAAAGAAAACAATTATAACCTCCAATTGAGTGATCTAGAACAAAAACAGAAAATCTTAGTATTATGCTTATGCTTATAACAATAAATTTATACAATGAAATAAAATATATTAACTATGAGATTTTTTAGCTACTATTTTAATAAAAACGGTTTAAAATTGACAATAAGTATAGTTGTTTCTTCACAGTTATATAATTCTTTCATATATGTGATATTCCATAGTTTATATATACGAAATATACATGGCAGTATGTATGAAAGAAACTAAATTACATTTAACACAACAATCATGTACACACACTCACACAAACTTCTTTATAACAAACTACCTATACACTGAACGACTAAAACTACCTATTATTATTATACACTAGTATATACATAATATACAAAATATATACCTACTTGTAATCTCAATATATAACCAGACGGTAATTTTAGAACTTCACATACCTTGAAAACGGATCAAAAGTATTTTTAATACTTAATTGTAAACTAAATATTATAAAGAAGGATACATAACAAAATGCTTTAGTAACAGGTGCAGGAAAATAAAACCACGAAAATATATCTCTCTGTTAAAATTTAAACTAATAAAATTAATAAATTAGGTTAGGTAAATTTTGTTGTAAAAAAATAATCAAAAATATTTTAAATAATTTCTACAATGTACCAACGACATCACTTTCTAGTTTTAAATAATAATTATTGATATGTTAGTTTAAGAGAATTAAAAAAATATTGGTCTTTGTACCGGTAAGTCTCTTACACAAAACATGTAACTGATTATCAATAAATAAACCAAAACTATTAGATTTCAGTAAACAATTCATTTTCATGATTGTATATATTATTTATAAATGATTTTCAAGGAATAAATACATGATTAGAGATTTGCAGATTCAGTAGCAAGCCTGTTAAATATGCGATATTGTTATCAATATATTATTATTTAAATATTTTAATTGAAATCCTACATAGTCTATAAATCACATTAAGAAGCCGCGGGTTTGTGCACACTTCACTTAAATGCCCAACAAATACTTCAGTATTCGTCATAATCTTAATGCAGTTTCTTTACATTCAAGGAAGCAGTGAGAATTTTCTTTGCTAGAGTTGTTTTAATATTTGACAAATTATGATCCCGTTGTTTTTGAGCAAAGCCATTTCAGCGCATATAACATATCAATATAAACGTCATACAAATTTATTGATATACGTTTTTTCCCCTAAACATTGTTAGTATACTAATTTAGATACATTTTATTGAATATGGAATGACTATAAGATACTAACTCAATTTTTCTAAATCATTAGTAGTTTGAACACTTGATACAAAAATTTAAAATACATGAATTGTTTCGCAAAGATAGCTCAAAGACACAAAACATTTTTATCATGAAAGTAGATATTAAAGTATAATCAGTCTGATTTGTCATAATTTAAAGGTGGTGCTCAATAAAGTTCCCAGTAAGTTTAAATAAATAACTTAAGCATTTTGCAATAACCACAAATGCTTTAAAATTGTTATTAAATAATAATTTACAATAGCTGACAAAACTCAAATCATACAACCATTGCTTTACATCCTGCTTTACATCCCAGAAATTTGAACTAAAAAATAGAAAATCACCAAATTTTACCATTCTACATTTCATAAGGGGTTAATTAACATATAATTTATTTATTTACAAAGATATACTTGAGATATACTTAAATATTGTTAACTTTACACGTTTTAAGCTTTAGTCTATTAAAGACTTCCGATGTTTGTCACCCTAATATTGTCAAGACCGTAATATAACAATATTGTATTTTCCCGAAAATATTCTAATTTCAACCTAGCATAGCGGCCCATTTAGATTTCGTGGTGATTCGTGGCGCATGAGAAATGCCTTACATAATAGGTCGACGCAAATAGTCTTTTACGAAACCTCTTTTAAAATAAAAAGCGGAAATCGAATGTAGAATAAATAACTTAAATCATAAAAAAGTAAGGTTACGGTTTTGACGATATTAAGTTAACACATATATTACCTAATGCTAGATTTTTACTTTAGATTTGGTTAGGGGCGTCTAAAGATGCTTTTTCTGTTTTTTCTGCGATTCTATAAAGAGGGTTTTTTCCTTTGATAGGGAAAGGATGGGCTTCCGTGTTGAACACCCATTGGTCTAAGGGAAGAATGCTGTCGTCGGCGAATAGTAGATATAAGTACTGGAATGGAAAGAAAATGTGTTTATTAATACAAAAATGTGTATTTAAAGGAATATTTTATCGAAAAAAAAAAACTCCAATTACTCGATTTATAAAATAAAATTCATCAATAAATAATTATTTTTGATAATGAACTGTGATAATTGGAAAATTCTTTTAGTTTTCAACATACACACCCTTACCGATCCTGACGTAGGTTAACAAATTCTGTTTATGGATTCTTATTACTTATTTGAATGACAGAATGTGAATTAAAAAGTAAGTATCAAAAAACCGCTCCTTTGTAACTGTGATTTCCTATCTTAAAAAACCCGATGTTTACCACGTAAGCGTGGTTATTATGGCGGACGAGGTTTACCTTGAGAGTCTCGGCCAGGAAGAAACTCTGCTGGACGTCATCTCCCTCGGGACTGCGGTAGTACACGTTGCTAAGGCCGGTGTACCCGCCAGACACGCGGCAGTTCTTTTCTAAAGCCTTTTTTGTAAAGAAAATATATAAATTAGTCATATATATTATTTAGAAAATTAATAATAAATTTTTTGTAAACTTTGGAATTCGCGCACTAGATAATTTCTAGAGGAAGATATTGGTTTTTAATTTAAAATCGCATCACTAAATACTCAACTTACAAAAATATATCACTTATGATTATAATATAGAGCCAGGAGTTTGAACAACATCATAGTGTAACAGTTTAGACAAAAGTTGCTAGTTCTTTTACAAGATTTGTTTGATTTATTGTATGAACAATGAACCTAATTTGAGCATTTGGCATTCTGTATTCAAATATGACTGTATAATCTCATTTCTGCAGAGCTCAATGTTCGGTTACCTATAACTCAAACGTTGCTTATTCTCCTAAATTTTCTTGTTTTCGTCTTATTTCAATATATTTTCAAGTATTGCACTTACATTAACAGCTTCCCAGCCCCAGTCCCTATACTTCTGATCCTTGGTGAGTCGCCACAATATAAAGTAGGACTCAAACGTCTCTGGACGCAAGATGTACACCTTTTCATTACTCTTTTGAGCACGAGCTTCAGCCGCGCCGGAGAATCTGTAATTAAATGATTTAGGATATTATTTTGAGGGATATTAATGAGGTTAAAGAAGTTTGAAATTAAGATATGGTTAAATAAATTTTATTAAATTTCTGTTGATAGCATCAAAATTCAAGAAACGAAAAAAAAAAGAAATTCTATATTCACCTGGGAGTTATGATGCTACCGGTACATATAAAATCTTACTACTATCATGAAAACACTAAATAACCTAAATTTTAAAGCGATTTCACGAATAGAATATGAAATTCACAAGCATGTTGTAACCTCAATATAGTCTTCTTTGAACATTTTACCTTCAGACTCGACCTCTCAAATCGTCAACCTTTACAAAAATACATGAAATAATAAAATAACCTAACCTCTTTAAACTGTATCAAACTAACCTGAAAGCCTCAGGACCAAGTTTGGTGTCAGACCGGATGTAGCTCTCATGGCAAGTGTTAGTTAATTTCTTCGCTACATCCATGTATCTTTCGGACATTTCGTTTTCTAACGTGGTGGACGCCAGAGCAAACATGCCACCTGAAATGTGAGGTTGTGTTAAGGTTACAATCATGTGATAGTGCAACAATTATGAATAAAATCTATGCTTTTTTATCGTCTATTCTTTGATTAAATACCACTTTATTTTTATTTCAATTATAACAAAGTCTTTTAGCTAAAGTTTTTTACATTATGAAATGTTATTAGTGCTTAATTTTAGGGATCTCTGTGACATAAAAAGCCTAGGTCTGGTTTAGTCAATGTCTTTTTGGATTAATATATCCTAAACAGCACTCCCTTATTTTTTTTTCTATTTGTGAAGAAATTAAATAATTATTATTTTTGTAACAAGATGGAAAATTACAGTCTTTTGACCCTGAAATTTTTCTGAGTTCTCAGAACAAAGGGCTCAAAATACATATCAACATTTTTCCTTAACTTAGACTGCCTAATTTGCCAAAACACAATCAAAACTTACCAGCAAAACAAGACAGATGGTCCATCTTCTCTTCCATAACTCTGTTGTATTTGATCTCCACCAAATAGCTAAGTCCTCCCGGAGAGACATGTAACATCTTCTCGAGAGCAGCTTCCATGGCTACATCGAACATCTCCCGAGCTTGAGTGTCATCCTTATTAGTGAAAAGCCAGGCTTTCAGTAGGTATTCGTAGAAAGAGTCACCAAGGGCTCCGAGAGAAATGTGCCCTGAAAATTTTTGGACAAATATGTTTAGTACATATTAGTGAATTCACAGATTAGTGAAAATTTCAATAAGTTATCGATGTTACAAGTTCTAATAAACCAATGATTTTATGCTATGAAACGTCATAAGTCCACTGGGGCTGTCTGTGAAATCAGGCAAAAAGTAATGTCTGTGTGTTGGTCTGGGGATTTTCATTCATTTTCAGTCATTATCAGTTGTTTCTGTGGTTGTGTATTTTAACTATTTACAGATATAAAATAAATAAATGTACTTACTCTGTCCCCAGGTACCAGTACGAGGGTTAATGAAGTTTGGGTACAAATTGCCGGGCTTCTCGATTTTATACAACATATCTCGAATGCGGTCCACTTTCTCTTTGTAGACTGAAATAGTTGATAAACAATATACATTTTAAGGTAAAAAAGTATCAGGATTTTATACAGGTACTTAAAAAAAACATATGATAATTAACGTTTATATTTTAGTCACTACTAGTTTATTTTTCTTCATTTCCGATTTGGTTCTTAATGTTTTATCACAGCGCAACTCCTGTTTTATTTATTTAAATAAAAATTTGTAACATATTGGGAACTTACAACTAAAGTTACAAAAAAAAACTATGTCTAATCAAATACTATGCTTTTATTAAGATATACATAAAATTTATATATTGAAACATGTTAAACTTGGAAAGAAATACGATTCCAAATCACAATTATTTTAAGTATAGAGCGAATGTGAAGTGGCTGATCAGGATAAATGGCTGATAACGTCAGTGCATTTGTAATTGTTGTAACAAACGATTACTAATAAAAAAAAGGAAAACCTTCTTAGTGGACATTATTTGCAGTTATAATGATGACAACGATTAAAAATAATTTTCGAAATACTCAATTTTTTTAACATTTTCTCGCGCATGATGCGCGATTCTAAGCATAAAAAGTTTAAAAGTAGATTTCTCTTGCACAGTGCTCACATAACAAACAATTTCGCGATAGCTTATTGCTGATAAATAGACTACAAATATTATTAAAATTGATCGCGTTTTATAATAGTATAGTAATTTTCTTCGCAGTTGTTTTCAATATATTAAGTGTTTTCTGTGGATAGTTGGCAAACTATTTATTCCTTTTGATTCCTTATCAATGGTCAAAACAGTGACCATTGGTTTTGTCAAAACATAGTTATGATTGTATTTTTGTATTTTTTTCGTACGAGTATTTATTATCTTTAAGAGCTGAAAATACATACGAAATTGGTATACAATAAATTTTACCTTAATTTAGGTTTTGTTTGTTATAACAATAATAGATTGCACTGGTCTTATCCACGTTAATATTGCTATAGCTTCAACAAATTCTCTCTCTAGTTATAAATGTTCACGAAGAATTTTGTCCTATAAAAAACTTATGCCATCCAACATTATTAGTAAAGCGTCACTTTACTAAGGTCTATATTAATAGAGCTAATTTAATTCATGCGTCATCTCAAGAATCGATACAGACGTTATTTGCTACACCGAAACAGAATACCTGTCTTCCTCTTTTCCAGTCCCATCATAACACGCGCACTTAAGTAGCATATATCAATTTTAAAGGTTCAAGGTTAAATATCAAGGTTAAAGTTATACATTATGTACCACTTACTGCTCTTGCCAGTGACTTCGCTGAGGTAGGTGAACTCGAGGTGTAGGGTTCCGATCTCGGAGAGGATACTGCTTGTTCCCGCCCATTGGTACTGGCGACTCTCCTAGAAAATGCAAAAAACATATTGCTACCTCCGTGCAAATATTTATTTTACACGTGCAATTACTTGTAAACCTTCATTAAAAACTTAACGGTTTAACATAAAAATCGAACGAACACTGTGATATCACGTATATAAGCTGTCTGATTAGAGCATGATATCCATATGAAGACGAATTTTTTACCTCTTAATAAAATACTTCGTGTTATTATTAATACGAACATATTTTTTTTGTATGTGAGCAATACAGTATTTTTATTATTATTATTATTATTTTAATCAGCACAATTTATTAACGAGGATATGTATGATAGTATAGTTATCGGCTTATAAAGTATTCTATCATACATTTATATTATTAAAATATAAAACAAAACAACTTTGTATCGCACTTGCAACTAAGTATTTATCTAATAAAGTCTAATATTATCAGTTTTATTTCAAAGAATTTTTTTATTATCCCCTAATAATACATTGTTGTATTAACGGATCTTCCCGTCCTTGCTATTATAACTCCATACTTTAAGTCGATTAAGTGTACATAGCTCTCTATAAATGTAATAATTGCAATCTGACTGTAAAATTTGTAAGCAAGTAGAAGAGAAGTACTAAATAAGCGAGGTCTAATAAAGTTTATTGCCTAAATAAACACGTAAACCAGACTTATTTATTCCACCTCGTTGCGTTCGCTCTGTCGACGCAATGAATAGAGCAAAGTCATTAAAATCATCTGTCACAAAACACCAATTAGACCTGACTTCGCTAACGTGAAAATAGTGTCAAAAGAACGTTTTATTTTAATGGACAACATAAATAAATCTATCCCATCAAAGAGCCCAGACGGAAACGTTAAGCATTTTTATAGAAACACAAATAGATCAATAAACAAGAAAATAAAAACTAACCACAATAATAGAAGGAAAACCACGAACAAATTAACTAAATAAATATTGTTATTACTGAAAGCTGCATACATTTCAAAACTATCATTGAGTTATGTAACCGAACTAATTTAAAAGGTGCTTGAAAATGGAAATCACTTCCTGACGTCGAGTGATTGCTTCGCGTTATTTCAGGTCTTCATCTTGGCTGGTTAATATCTGGGTCATTTGGGCGCACATTCGCTAAAATTGCTGACACGACAGAAGTTAGGGTTAACTATTGTGCTCTCATTTTGACCAACTTGCTACTAAGGCGTAAGTGATGACAAATTACTAATTGTATTATTTATGTTAATGTCTTGTTGCGTAGGACCTTTTTCATAGAAACAAGAATTGTTCACTGTGTATCTGTTTATTTATGAATTCTTTTCCTTTACAGTGTCCCGACAATATTTCGAAAAGTGTTCATTGATAACAATAACAGGGAAACATTTCGAAGTAAATATTTGAGCATTTCTATAGCTTTCCTATTTATACACCAACCCGCAAACATCGCAAAATAAAGTCCTTCTTAGAATTATTTTTACTGTGTGAGTTTTTAACTAGCTTCCGTAAGAGCTCCTGTTTCTAATATAGTAGATAGTAAAAAATAAGTTCATAACATCAAAACAAAACTTTTCATTAATAAGAACAAAACATAGCCATTACTCTGTGCGTAGAAATACCAGGTGGCCTACAAATAGTGTGCCCCATATTCCTGGAGTTTTCTTGGCGCATGCATCCATCCACTCGTGTAGTTGTTTGGTAACAGACCTTCTAAGAATAACCTCCCTTTGGAAAATACCTCGCATGCCAATTACCTAGGGCGGTGATACGTTAAATTGTTTACGTCGATCTCTATCGAGAGCTGTGTGGATCATGTTGTCAAACATTATAATGAGCTGAGATAATCAGCGGTATTTGGCAACAGATTCGTAAGAAGAAAACATCAGTGGTGTAAGTTATCTTCTACGTTTTTCTGAACTATATATTTATAAAACGTTGAATTCATTACAGAAACTGAATATATGCAGAAGTGGATTTTTAGAATTTTTTATAGGAACAGTGTTAAAATGAGCTGAACCGTTACATGTCTTAAAGTAATTGAAACATGTTTGCACAAAACTTCAATGAATACTTGAATACTACGTAAATCTCTTCAACAGATATTCTTTTTGGTGTTTATAAAAATAGATCTTATCGTGCTTACATTTCCAAGGAATAGCATATATTCTTCCTCACCTTAGTAGCAGGATTGATCAGCGCATATGGGATGCCCGTGGGCGTCTCAAATGCCGGCAGCAGGGCGTCAGCGACCGCCGCGGCCTTGTCTCGGAACATGGTGTCACCGGTGAGCGAGTAACAGGACAGCAGCCCACCCACGAAGCGGATAGTCGTCTCGAACACGGACAGCTCCGAGTCCTGAAAACATTGAAATATATATTACAATTAGTTGGCAGTAAATATCGTGTCTTGCAGATTAAATGATCAGCTAACTAATCATTAATGTGAAGGTTGTATTGGTCTTCTAAGAAACTACAAAAGAAGTGGATATAAACTTTTATGTAGTGTAATCATTGACTTAAAATGGGCATAATCTATTTTAACTGTAATTTCATACAATAAGAGACTGTAGTCGAATCATGTACTGTTCAAAAATTGATTTCTATTCTCCAAAAAGGACTCTTAAAAATTTTCGTGCTATTAACGTATTTGCAAAATTCGAACTTGATAAGTTATTTAAATAAGGGAAACTATAAGTCAAGCCACAAATTTCTTTATTGGCCACGTGATCAAACTTATAATTTTATAACTTAGCCACGGGAAAATGAGATAGCCTCTAGTACACTAATTCCTCTTTTTTTACAAATATTCTTTAGCAAGCGTAGTAGTTAAATTTGGGTTAGGTTAATGTTAGGCTGCATTTATCTCATGCGCGAGCCGAGCGAGCGGAGCGAGCATTGTGCGAGAGCACCCGGCGAACCGCCATAATCTAAATTGGATGATAATTCAAAATTTTATAGCAATCCCATCATGTAACAACTTTTAGTGGCGAAGATAGTACCGTTCAGACGCTCGTAAATTGTGGCTGACTCAGTAATTTAGAAGGCAATGTAGATTTTTAGAGGCGAATAGTGCTATCAAAAAGAAGTCTCTTTAATTAGCACCTTTGAAATAATATTTCTATGATTTTAATTTAAAAGATCCAGTTAACGTACTTCAAGAAACCCTCCATAAACAGTAACTCGTACAAGACTAACGTCGTAAAGATTAAAGTACCTGTGTACAAGAATATTGCGTGCGCTTCCTTCAAAAAATAATGTGGGGAATGAACCGTAGGTCAACTATTAAATGGACAGTATCTCTTGAGTATTGCACTGAAGTAATTATGAGAGTGCCGCATGTCTCGCGTGGCTTTGATGTTTCAAATGCAGGTGCGTTGGCTATTAATAACCTAACTCGTACTAACCATGTCACATGAGTGTAATATTAGAAAACTTTCGGTTTCTGTGGGTTAGAAGGGTATTTTTTGTTAAGATCTCGTCTGTGGCGGTACAACAGTCCTTCTTATTATTACCGTAGTTCATGTGGTTATGTTCCAGTCGAAGGAAAGGAACAGCCAGTGCAATTCCAGCCTATATTCCTACGGTCGGCAATGCATCATGAATCGATTCATCAATAAACAACAATACAACCAATCAAAAGACTAATTAAGGATGTCCAAAGGAGCGGATGTCATGAGCAGGTGACATAAAAAAGATAAATAGCCTTTAAATAATAGCACTAGGTCGGCAACTTTTTGAGTCAGAAGAATAAAAAATTATAGTTTACAACATTTTTAAGTTTTAAAATAGCAACAAGTATATGTATGTATATGTATGGTATTATTTGATAATCACTTATTATTTAAGTAAAAAATTAGAACAAGTAAACATTTACGGACTAACGACAATGTCTACGCGTGTCATGGGGGAGGGGTGCGGTAAAAAACGAGTTCAAGAGGCTGAGAGATAGAAATGGTGCCTAATCCTCATTAATCGATTCACATCGATTTTGCGTTTGGGACTCAACAGCCGCAGCTTCACATCCAAAGAGCCGCATGTGGCTCGCGAGCCGCAGGTTGCCGAACCCTGCACTAGGTTAAACCTTTGTGGTTTTAGATGCTATTTAATGATACTGTAATATTTGTGAATAAATGATACATGAAAAAAAACCAGACCTATGCATTATTAAAGAAAAAAATCATGCTTAATTTTTTTGCTAAAACTGCTAAAATTCATATACAGGGTGTCCCGGAACGTAACGATCAAATGAAAGGGGGTTGTAGACCATGGAATGACTGTCCACAACAAAATTAAGTCCTATACCTAAATTACGTGGTTTAAAAGATAAAGGGTGATTTATAAATATTCCAGAAAATCACCCTTTGCGTCAATATTTTTGATCCTGCAGCTGCAAATGAGGACCAATTTTCATTTTTTTTTCTGTTTTGTGTAACCTAATGATATGCCTACTATACCTACTATTTAATTGTTCAGTACCAATTACGGTTTGGTAGAAATGAATACATAAATATTCGTAAAAGTATAAAAATGTAACATTAAAGTTTTACCGAGCAAGATGGTCCCTTCACCCTGTAAAAAAAATGTACCTACAAAGACCTGGCAACTGTATTCAAAAGTTGGCGCTATTCATGTAGATTTCAAAATGTTATAATACTTAGTACTTTTATTAAAAATTTTTGTGCAATAATTTTTTTCTTCGCGGAGGGTAGATTTTGTGCAAATTACCCAATTTAGATATTTTTTTAAAATGATTCGTCCGTTCGATTAATGTAAAAAAAAATAATTCGTTTTCACGCTGATTTGGTCGATGTCAGACCTAATATTCATAGAAAAATAAAAAGTAGTTGATTTTTTTATTCTAATTTTGGTATGAAACAAAACACATTTAAAATATTAACTTTAGTTTTAGATTCTCAGCTTTAGTTGCTGTGACGCATATAATTAATTATTGCACTTGCACTTACATGTAAGTGCAAGCGAGACAGAAGATAGGGAAGCAACTAAAACTATGCACAGCTCAGGTAGGTAAGATCCCTTCCCTTACCTCGCCCGTATCCTTTGTTTTCAACAACGAATTCAAACAAATAAATAGTCAGTACTTTGCCCTACTGTGTTCGCGTTGCACGTTTCTCCTGTTTTCCTGTTTTCATCGGTGTTTTAGTACTGTCGGACTCGGCTTTCTGTTGGACTTTGTGGACCCTCCTTTGGTGACGACCTTGGCTCTCTACTGTACTTTGTGGATACTCTCTTTGCGACGACTTTGGCTTTCAACTGGACTTTGTGTATACTATTTTGGTGACGACTTTGGCTATCTACTGGACTTTGGCTCTATGTGATTGTATATTTTTAAACAATGCCGGCACACTACACTCCAGTTCAATATACCAACATGCACTTCATTTACGGTGAATGTCGTGGTAATGCTCGAGATGCAGCTCGACTCTACCGTGAGAGGTACCCTCACGAGGAGCGACATCCTGACTATCGTGTATTTGTGAATGTGCATCGGAGGCTAGCTGAAGGTGTTTTTCTTGGAGCGATAATACCTGCACGTGGTAGAGGAGATTTTGACATCGAAGTTTTGGAGCAGGTTCGAAATGATCTGCGAACCTCTGTTCGTAACATTGCATCATTGACAGGAATACCTAAGACAATTTGTGCCTAATTGTGCAATTGTGCATACTCTTAACTACAAAAAGTGCAGGCTCTTTTGCCACGGGATTATGCTCCGAGGGTAGCATTTTGCAGGAGGATGCTAGAAATTCATAGAGAAAACCCGAATTTTCTAAATAATATTTTATGGACGGATGAAAGCACTTTCAAGAAAGATGGATTTATGAACATGCACTACATCCATAGTTGGAGTATGGTAAACCCGCATTTAATGCGCGAAGAAAGGTCTCAATACCAATTTAAAGTAAATCTGTGTACTGGTATTATTAACGGACGCATAATCGGGCCTTTCAAATTTCCAGAAGCACTAAATGGGCAGGTCTACCTGGAATTTTTAAGAAGAGACCTGCCCATTTTATTAGAAGACTTACCACTAGCAACTCTACGAGATATTTGGTTACACAATGATGGTTGCCCCGCCCATTACGCTTTGCCGGTGAGAAACTATTTAAATGAACATTTCCCAGGAAAATGGATAGGTCGCATGGGGCCTATTTTATGGCCAGCACGATCACCGGACCTCAATCCATTGGATTTTTATTGGGGATATCTAAAAGAAAAGGTGTATTCAAAACCAATCCCCAATATTGCAGAGCTTCAACGAAAAATAATTGAGTTTTCTCAACAAGCAAGTAACAGAAGATTGGCGCGGCCTATAACACGTTCTTTCATAAGAAGATGCCGCGCCTGTATTAGAGTAGGAGGTCGACAATTCGAACATTTATTGTAAAAATCATCAATAAAAATCATAAAGAAATTACTAGTTTTATTAAGACTCATTGTTTCCTTATTCGTAAGTAATAATTGAATTTTCTCAACAAGCAAATAACAGAAGATTGGCGCGGCCAATAACACGTTCTTTCATAAGACGATGCCGCGCCTGTATTGGAACATTTATTTGAAAAATCATAAACAAATTACTAGTTTTATTATCACTCATTGTTTCCTTTGTTCGTAAGGAATTACCTACCTGAATAGTTCTAGTTACTTCCATATCTCCTGTCTAGCTTGCATTTACATAAGCCTATGCGTCATAGCAACTAAGGCTGAGAAGCTATTGTACCGTAACTTTGAATGTTTGTTTCATACTAAAATTGGAAAAAAAAATGAACTACTTTTTACTTTTCTATGGATATTAGGTCTGAAATCGACCAAATCAGCGTGAAAACGAATTATTTTTCTTTACATTCATCGAACGGACAAATCATTAAAAAAATATATCTAAATTGGGTAATTTGCACAAAATCTACCCTCCGCGAAGAAAAAAATTATTGCACAATTTTTTTAAATAAAAGTACTAAGTATTATAACATTTTGAAATCTACATGAGTAGCGCCAACTTTTGAAAACAGTTGCCAGGTCTTTGTAGGTACATTTTTTTACAGGGTGAAGGGACCATCTTGCTCGGTAAAACTTTAATGTTACATTTTTATACTTTTACGAATTTTTATGTATTCATTTCTACCAAACCGTAATTGGTACTGAACAATTAAATAGTAGGTATAGTAGGCATATCATTAGGTTTCACAAAACAGAAAAAAAAATGAAAACTGGTCCTCATTTGCAGCTGCAGGATCAAAATAATTGACGCAAAGGGTGATTTTCTGGAATATTTATAAATCACCCTTTATCTTTTAAACCGCGTAACTTAGGTATAGGACTTAATTTTTTTGTGGACAGTCATTCCATGGTCTACAACCCCCTTTCGTTTGATCGTTACGTTCCGGGACACCCTGTATATTTATAGTAAAAAAGAAGTTTTAATAAACTTTTCTCAATCACACAAAATTGTCTAGTTACATTGCGCTCACCCAGGGTCAATCGTTCGATAGGAACTTCAATTTCCAGCTGATTTCCTTCAGCAACATTTATTTTTAGAAGTTTGTAATCTAGTCTTCGAAATGTCATAACTACGATATTCTAGAGACTCAATACTGAAGGATCGTTGTCGACAGTCTGGGTCGGGCGTCCCAGACGCTGCATTATCTAGATTGAACCATCAACTATTTTGCTCTACGTTTTGTTCAGATTTCAAACCTCTCATGGGGATAAAACTGCATATTGACAGTATCGCGAATTGAATCAAACTGTTGATTATTTTTTATTTTTCAAGAAGAGTGCAAAATTTTCTTGAACACAATTTAATAAAGTTTGTTTTCTGTTTGGAATAATGGAAAAAAAAGCTCAATTGTGTAGTTGTAATACGTATACATAAGTGTGTTCGTGTACAAGTAAAAATCAATAGGCTCTTTTGAAAAGGTGATTGATATTTAATAGGTCCAAATGACAATAATATCAGATTTTTTTCATGTGTAGTCAGTTATCTTATGTATTGTTAACGTAACTTTATTTAGAATGGTAGCTCACGATCCTAACTGTAACTGAAGTATAATTACTAAGGTATTTCGAGCTATTTCGGAGCCCAATCTAAGACGATGATGGTCCTTCAGACCAATTCAAATATCAAGTGAATAGTTTATTGAGATTCCATCTCCAAATAAGAGCCCTTACTCGTACAAGTATGCATTATTTAGATATAATGCCGGGGTCTAATAAGGGTTTGTACCACAAAGGAATCCGAAAGGAATGCGTAGGTAGGTTGATAAAGGGGATGTAAAATTGTCAAAATGGTTTACATACAACGTTAGCGAAGTGTAAGCTCTCGGCGACCCAGTTCCTTCCTTCCATGAATTCTTCCGTCATGCCCATGATGTACAGGGTGTCCAAGCCGTCAACGATGGTGGCTCCAAGGTCCCCGGCGCCGAAGACGCTCGACAGATGAGGTCGCTTGGAGATCGGCTTCAGCTCATTCTTGCCCCATGCGTACAGCTTGTAGTTACTCCACGCGTGACGCATCATCTGTAACAAGATTAAGGGTTTAGTGATCGATTTATGATTAACGGAAAACGTGAGCTGCCTGTATATTGTTTCTATTAGGATGAATTAGACCTAAACATCATGTTGTAGCAATAGTGGAGTTTCGTCTGCTTATGTCATCAAGAATTAAAAACGTAAGATCCTAGGTAAACATCGAGAATTAAAAAAATTCTCCAACCAAATTTTAATGAAACTACCCACACATACACCCAATTTCTCAAGCATCCAGTATAAGCAGACTAATAAAGCCTGCGGCGTCCAATGACATAAGTAAATATTTTCCGAAGTGAGCGTTCGTCCGCTGGGCGTTCAAAGAGACCCGTATACTTTGACTTTTTTTTAAAGTATGGTAGCAAAGTCCCGTCTCCGGGAATAAGTTTTAATCTTGGCCGCTGCTCGGCAACATTAATGAAAGGATATCGGAGTTTCGTTGGGGCCATTAATTATTATTAGGTGTTGGCAACTCTGGTGGAGCTCACCAATGACTTGGAAAAACTGAGGGTCTTAGCCAATTACAGTTTAAACATGAGGTCGGTTTTACTACGAAACTTAGGACGGTTGAGTGAAATTTCAACGGTTGGGTGCGGAATTAAAGAATAATTGAAGGAAAGATTCACGTCCAGTCTATGTGGAAAAGGGATGCGTTAATTATTCATGTCTTGGTGTCAGCTTCTTATAAATGACTAGGAAAAATTAAGTCTAAATATCTCTACGTGTACGTATGGCTAGCTATGATTATTAAACACCATGCCTATGTTTTTTATTATTTTCATTACGTATCAATTCGAGTTATGCAAGTCAAATAGGTTTAATTAATTATGCAAAACAATATTTATTTAAACATTTTTGTACACACAATATATAAGACAGGCATCATAGAGCTAAAAAATAAAATACTTATATAATGTATATTTAGGTTTTCTTCTTCTTATCGTGGAGGTATATATAATGTATAATGTACATGCTATTCGGTTAAAATCATTTCGATTTACATGAATATTTAACCTATTTATTTTGCGTCAAATAACTAGTTTATCCCAAGAGGAATATCACAAGAGGAATAACGTCCCGTCATTCAATTAATACGTTTTTCGCTTCAAAATGCAAATGAATTTATCCAGAAGGGCTACACGAGGCGGCGGCTCCAGTAAATGCTTGTTTGCTGAAAGTAAATTTTTAAATGAGGTAATAATAATATAATAGAATAAGAATTAATATGTAAATAGATTAGAAACTGCTTAAAACAGGAACTTGGCAAAATGTCCACAAAAACAGTTCAAACAAATCAATTCAGTTCAATGCAAATCATCTAGATTGATTTTTCGGTAATTGATGTTCCTAGAGGGTCATGACACTAAAACGTGAACTAAACGTGCAGCCGATTATTGATATATACATTAAGTATACCATACGATAACAAAACGAACAAGTTACTTTTTAAAGTAATATAACAAAGTCATAACCGTTTATATTTTTTAAATTATATGTTTTCCTTATATGTTTCTGGGACATGCACTCGTATATTTAATTTTCCTTTTCAGACTGTGCATGATAAGCGTCATTCCTCGGTACACTAAGAACATTGTATTTATAATTGAATGTAAATTATTTGAATATTTAGTCATAATGGTTATTTAGCACTATAAACACCGGACAAAATATTTCAGATGCAACTGATTTCATATTCACGATGAGAATTTATAAATATTTTTATGAAAGAAATATGTAAAACTAACAACATTCATGTCTGTATATTAAAATACTCGCTGGGCTTGCCCGGGGCGCGGCAACCCTTCTTATTTTACTCCAGTAGTTTTCTTTCTCAAGTCGATACATACATTTACATGTCCAGTTCTATTTTATTGAATTGTGAATAAGTATTTTTGTTGACTCGTCAAGACTCGTAATGACAATTTTGTACCAACTTTCACCCCCTTTAGTAGCTCCCACATTCATTTCCACTACAAAAGATAGGGGAGATGATTAAGGCTGCTCACTAAAGCATTGCGAAGAGGCACGGTAGTGTGCGAGGCAGCCTTAGAGATTCGAACTGAAGAAGTCGAACTGTTCGTTGTGAACTCAATGACACATCATTTAATTAATAAAAAAAATGGATCTTTACCCTCACACAGTTCCTAGTTTTCAGTGATAAGCCTCATTAATAAGACACTGAATGAAACTAGTAAATAGCCACTCAAAATATACACACACATGGAAGTAATGATATGGTAAATTTATGTTGTTGAATTTTGTAGAAGTGTAGCCGATCGGGCTTATATTGCCCGGCAAAACCCGACTGTCATAAGCCGTACTGCTTCTTTCCTGAACATTCATATGCGTATATTTGATTTTGTCGCCCGGCTGTACCAATAATTGCCGGCTGGAATAACTAAGTCGGTAGCACCCCTAACAAACTAACTTATTTTCAATTAATATAAAGCATTACAAATAAATTATTCTTTAAGTCATTTGTTATATTTAGGAACAACCCGACATTTTTAAAAAGTAACTTAAAAAAATATTTATATAACAAGTATTACAACGGTTGCTCACATACCCCTCTCACGTATTCCTGTTTTTCAGTAGTGTAATTAATGTTGATTACAGATCTTCCAGTCCGGCTGTTTGGGATATCATCTGTTGCGAAATTGTTCCTTGACACTTGGGCCAGAAATACTATACACGCAGTCGAAGCAACTGCTACAATCAGATATCGCAGTGGAATACGCATTTTCGTTAAACGTCCAAATTTAAAACAATTTTTTTTCTTTAAGGCGATACACTAATATGAAGCTTATTAAAACAACGGTAACACGTACAATTTAAATTATTTACGTGACATAGTTTAGAAGTTAGAGTTTGTATATTGTAACTGGCACGTGTATTCCGACCCGAGCGTCGTCTATAACTGGCGCTTCCTAAATATAAAGATCTCAAACTTAACTAATATTTGTTATCACCATTTAGTAGTGAGACCTTTTACAAATTTTGCGAAATTATTCGAACATCAAAATTTGATGAAGTGCTCGATAACATGTGTGGTACTGCAAGTTCATATCAAAAGCCAGTTTTAGTTTTAAATTTCTCGAATAGGTTGTTGCGGCGGGCCCGGAACAGGAACACTGCAGTGCAGTGCATCCAACATTTTAACATCGATTCGGTACTTAAAGGTGATTACGAACTTCCTTAATGTTGTAACTGAACTTCTTTACTGATCAAACAACGAGTTTTGTGTGTACTGTACGTGGGCTGTCATAAGCATACACTTACGCGATCGAGTAAATGTACGGCACACTTTAATACTAAATCTTTAAATATATTGTCTAATACACAACTCCCATTTCGCTTCTGCATAATTGTACAAAATAAAAAGCAAAAAGACTATGTAATTACCAATCCTTAGTCATAAAAACAGCATGCCTTTATTTTGGTTATAACAGCGGCATATGACATATGGCCAAACAATTGTCATTGCATAATCGTTCAGAATTAGGTTTTGGCGTTTGAATGAAACCTTTAGGTCATACATAAAATTAACTGAATGCGAAACTTTAATGATAGTATAAAGAAAGCATTGATACTTTAAACTCAACGATACAAACAATGAATATAGAACACGATCTAAATAACTGACAATTGATTAAAATTCATTCGCAAATATACTTATGTAATTCCATTGAAATAAGATTGCCCATTTGTGATAACCTCGTAACCCGACACGCAGTTCTAACCCGAAATTTATCGCATTGTCGCTTTGATTACAACATAACGGTCATAACCATGTGACGATGTGCCTAGCAACCAGCCACTAATTCACTTCACAGCGGAGATATCAGGTCCCTGGTGTGGCGACGCGTGGCTGTCTGTCTGCAACCCTGCGACTAATGGCGAAGAGCTAACGTGATAGTGATGAATCTTTGTGACAATAGACTTAATAGCCCAAGACAAGTTTCTTACACTTCTCTGCTTATACACAATTTTATTTATTTATTTACTCAACAGTTTATAACTAATACAAATGATGGGATTCTAATTTAGTGATACATTTAGCCGATTAAGGAATTTCGCAAGTAAGGATAGTTACAGACCTAATAATTTGTTTAAATAGTATTTATGTGAATTTTATTATTATAACGTGTAACTGCATAAAACATTTAAATGATAATTGTTATGTATCGACAACTGAAATTCAGAGTAACCATCTGAACCTCAACTACGCAAACATCAATCCCCGTATGTACATTTTTAAATAATATTCGTGAAGTTTAGGCATGCATAGCAGGATACAATTACTGTGCAGACATTCTTTTTCTGTAATATTTTTTCCTATTAAGATTCGTTTAGTTTGACAGAACTTTATACAACTTATTAGAATGTTGAAACGTGACATCAAAGATCCTGCGTTACTGAGGCTTAAATCTACAAAACGTACCTATATTAACTTATCTCAGCTAAGTGGTCAAACAAAAGGCGACTTCCTTTTTTTCAGACTTCAAAGTATTCATATTTTGAAAACTATGAATTTTTTTTACTGCAAACGTCATCACTATGTTGCACAGAACAAATTTGATTTTTATTTGAACATTAAGCTGAATCTAGGCATTTTAGATTTTGGCCTTAGTCTGTCTGTTGTCAGGATGAGATATTTATAAGTAGGAACAGATAACTCACATTGGGATTTGTCAAGTTAAAGCTGACTGCGACGCTTTTAGTAAATAAAACACATTACACTTAGGCGCTGCGCTCCCTGGTGCGGCACTGGGGGCGGCGCGGTATTTTGGCCGCCGTGTGCGTTGACAGTATACGTACAATTCCCTTTGTTATTTCGTCTGCGCAACGCCTTAAGGGCTTTGTTTTCAAGCGAAGAAGCTGCAAAACTATGGTATGTACAAAAAATGGTTAACATTTAAGGTCAAATGTACTCGAATTCGAAACTAATGCTAGTTTTATAACACAACAGACAAAAACCAAGTGATGTTCAAATAAACTTTACAGCAGCTGAATACATTTAATTACAACAACAGCCGACCCACATTCTATAGAGTTAACGTTTTATTGTCATCTGTTATTTACATGTATTTCTATAGCGACGTCAAATAAACTAATTGGATACATATTCAATAAATTGATTCACATTGAATGAAGTATTGTTCAGAATAATTCAACAAAGGCACTACGGTAAAAGAACAAATGATAGCCAAGAGAACAGAATAGAATTAAAAATGTGAATTGAACAAAATTTCCCAGGCGGCACGTTTTTATAATCCAAATTTTTTTTAGATATGTTAATAAAAAGGCGGTCTGACAGAGTGGTAGGTACTGAAAACAAGAGCTAATCCTGAGAGAAAAAGACCTGACGGGATGCTGCGTGTGACAGTAGCATACGGACGCATTTCAGTAATGTGTTTTATTACGTGTTTCAGTATTTTAACTTTTATAAAGATTCTTTTGTAGCTTAAAGGAATGTAATTTTAAGGATTAAATTACAATCCATTTTAAGCATTCCATGGTAAACAAAAATAAATAATTCAACGATGTTATGCAAAGCATCGCTAATTTAATATTACAAAGAGAGTTTCGTGGTGTTAAGTGCTAGAAATAAATCGAATTAAACTGAGTATCGTGTTATCGTGAGATTTCTTACATGTAAAATCCTAGATGTTAAAAATAAAAAGCCATGCAAAACCCGGACACGAACATACCTATTTTATAAATATGTTTTTTATTTTACTTAAGATTACTCTCTATAGGTAATTAACTAATTTCATAGTTGACAGTTGTACATTCAACTACTCGATTTCAAGCAAACATCAATTACTATTGAAATACCGTTTTGATCGCATTAAAGTTTATTTTGAGAGCTATAAACCAAAATCTTGCATTTCCTTAAGAAATCAACAAAAGCCTATTGTACAATACGTGAGCAATACAAAAAGTACCGTAACTGCTTTATGCTGAATGCTTACCAATGTAAAGTCAATATTTACAATCAATAATGGTGGTACTAAATCAGCAAAACGAATATAATTTGGCTGGCAATAAAAGGTTAAAAAGTAACAATGCATGGCTTACTAATCTCGGGGGGTAATTAGCAGCGGGCGCACAGGCCAGCGATGGGCCGTAAATCCGGCCTCTCCAGATTTACCGTTATGGCGCTTCCAGAATCCGAGCAGCCGAATCTTCGCACGTCCTTACTCGTGACTTATCGCCGCACTTCCCTAAACTATCACTTAAACTCGGCGGCTAATTTCTTGCGATTATTTCAGCCTTTTCGCTCTATTGCCGCCTGAAATTCTGCTAATTTTTTTTGGATTTTCTTTTAAATTTCATATATCACAAAAACACATTTTTTTGTTTGTTTTTTTATTACAAAAATAATCAAATCGGACAGGTGTTCTGCATGAAAAGTTTGAAGGCCCTACGTAAAACGAAATAAAACTTATTGAAAACAACATTAATACACGTGAACTTTTAATAATTTATATTCATAGGCTAAAAAATGTTCGCTGGCGATTACACAATTTAATCAAAACTACGAATTGATAAACTGGAGCCTTAACTTAACTATTAATAGAAGTCTATCTAACAAGACGTACGTATTTGAAAACTTCTCAATCAAAATCGTACCTCATGTACTTTCCTTCAGACATAACCTACATAAAAAAAAACCGCACATCAATCACTTCGCCTTGTCAATAATCAGGTACGATGATTATGTTCCTCAAGTCATCGTCGCGTCACAACACTCGTGCCTCGGAATAATGGGACTCTTCCAATTACTGAACCGAATCGATACAATATATCTTGTGTGTATCAGTTTTGGACACACGTCAGTTTGGGGGGCGCATTGCTGACGATAAATTATGGGCTTCCAAGTTTCCGCCCAAAAGACTACCTTGTTTGATCAATATTGAACTGAAACTTTAAAGTTGATCTTCTGAAACGTATGGGCTATGAGGTATATATAATAATAAAGTGACTTACACGGACTTAATTTAGCCCTATAGTGTACCTTGGTCTTCTACAGATAAAAAAATAATAAAATAAAACAGTAATGATATTGAACAAAAAATGAGAATGTTCAAATCGTTGTTTTCCTGGAAAAAACATAAATTTTAAATGATTTTGCTACCGCTCAAAAAAAGGCTTAATAGACGACAAAAAATAAATTTTTGACAGATAACTAACTAAAACCCCGAGACCAGTGACTCATCAATCTTCAATTACTTAGTACAAATTACAAAAAGGTTTCAGCACTATTAAAAACACTTATATTTACTTGATAAATATAATTTTATTTAAGTAGAATATTTTGAAACAAAATTCTTAAAAGTTCATTGTCTATAAAGAGTATTGTAGTAGGTACGTACTCTACTTTACACATTTGTCCTGCCACTGTTCAACATATTTCTATGATCGCTTTACTAAGATATTATGGGTAAAATGATCATTTATTATTTCTTCTTTTATTATTTCTATTTTTCACAAACAGAAAATAAAACGTTTATAAAGCATTGTATTAAATTTCTAACACATGTACATGATTTTTCACCAACAGACCAACTTGGATTTCTTGTTAGGTTTCGAATAAAAACACTCGTGATTATCGGTCGGCAATTACAAGGTAGAACTAGGGCACGAGGTACCAAGAGGTAATGAACACCGCACGGGTGTGAAATTGAGCCGCTGTCATTGATCGATGGCACCGAGCGAAGAACAAGCCATCACTTTATTTCCACAGCTCCCATTATTTACCCTTAAATAAATCAGTATTCTTTTAGGAGACTATTTTGCTGGAAACTAGTAATGTCAGGAGATTAGATTAGATAATTTATTGATATGATTTAAATAACATCTACAACACATCAATAATAGCGCGGTAATTAGTGAGCATAAGATTTTTTTTTTTATGAATATGATACTAAAGATAAAGCTGTACCGTTTAAATACATTTCCGAATTTTAATTTGTCAAATTAAGTTTGAACTTTATCGAATCTTAAGGTTAATTTGCGTAACCAGTTTACAAATAACTCTTAACCGATTCGTTGCGGATGGCACGTTTCAGTGCCATCACTGTTTTTTGTGGCGTTAGGCACGGATGTGTGCCATTTAAAAATCGATGGTAACTCCTTCAATTAAGTTTTAGGGAGTTTTTACCCAGAACCAAACTATCTTCATTTTTCACGTATACTTTGCTCGTAGCCTTCGTTTCTGGATATTGTAAGATTTTTTTAAAAAGTTTTTAACCTTTTTTAAAGTTGCGTTATTTGATAGTAAACCATCATATGATAATAAATTATAAATGTATTACAGTGTAAACTCTATAAAAATTCACTCGATTAAACGACTACCTCCCTAAAGCGGGGAAATCACTCTGCTTCGGTTGGTTTAGCTTATCTTCTATAAAATGATACACCCACTCTCAATAATGATAATATTTAAACAATAAAAAGTATTTTTATACAGATTGATATGTATGCAATATAAGAATGATCTGAAGTATATTAAAAAATGACAAATACTTAAATCAAAAAATACTGAGACATCATAACTAAATATTTCTGGCGTCTAGAATCGATCCTCATTCTACGTTATTTTAAAACACAAACATTGGAATGATACAAACAAGGATTCAGAATTGCAAATCCATAAAATGATACAAACAGGGTGAAATTGAATAGTAAAGAAATATTTAAGAAATCAAAATTAGAAAAAATTAGAAAAATAAATTTACGAATCATCAATTATCTAGTGGTCGTGCATCACTACATCTAGGTGAATGCCGCGAGTTGTGCTGTCTTGGAGTGCGTTTCGAATACCACTGACACCACTAAAACTGCTCATAACTGCTTATGTAAATTTTTTAATAAATATTATCTCATCAAAACCTGGTTTTATCTAACTCTTGTCTACTCTATACTACCTCATCTTCATTTCATGTTCATTTGGTATTAAAATTATTTTATTAATAAATCTAATATTTTCTGCATCTCAATATTTCTGTCATATGGTTTGAAGCGCAATAATTCATTTGTAACCAACTGGCCAAAATATTTACATCCATGGATGTCTAATACAGAAGGGACTGCATCTTCCTTAATTTTTACGCAATTTATACTGTCCATCATCTTTTTTTCTGTGCATGGTGCTCTGTCCACCATAATTTTTTCTGTGCACGTCGAAGTATTCTTTTTTGTTTTTTTGTTTTGTATTAATTCCCATTCCCAGTTTTCTGAGTGTTCCCAGTGCTGTGAATAGGTTTGCGAATTCTGTTCTATCACTTCGTCATCGTCGCATTGAGTTTCGATTTCTGTCTTGGGAATGTACTTTCTTTTTCGCTGTAATTCTTAAACAATAGACGATAAATAACCATAATTTAATAGCAGTATTTAGCAAAATGTAATTTTTTACTGACAATAATAATTTTGAATTTTTTGTGAATATCTATTATCTATTAAATCGAACTTGGCAGATTTTCATTTTTAAAGTTTAAACACTTGACATTTGCCATGAGGAAAACCAAAACAATGTTTTTAGACCTAATTTAATACCTCATAATCAATCAAATCAATAGGAAATGCAAAATAAGTTAAAAAGGTTTAGCACACCTGTATTAAAAAAAGTCATTTACGCTCCATTTCCAGAAATACACTTATTTTGCCTCTTCTTATCACTTAAAACAATGTGCCTGGCCGTTCACGTTAGATTTCGAATTTAAACTAAAAGTATTCAAGCTTTCAAAGTAAAAAATGGTCAAAATACTGTTTTCTTTCCCGCATGGCTGAAGACACAGATCCGTGTCATCTAATCGTATGGCGGTGGGCACTGAACAGTGCCACGTTATTTTTGTTCGACGCTACAGTAAGAAGTTAGCGAAATTAGACATCGCAAAGAATCGGTTAAAAGAACAGGCAATGATCGCACAACTGCAAAGAAGAACTTTTCTTTCTAATACCGAGATACATCTTATTTATTTGTACAATAATTATGGTAGTTTGAAGAGATGTCCTTGCAACGTCGCATAGGTACGACATATGCATAATTGCATCAATTAGTTTCTACAAAAATGCTAGCGTATTACATAATATTTTAGAAATAGGTTTCAAGGATTTATTTTTATTCATAATGTGTTGTTATAAACAAAATCGTTTCTGTATGCTGGTTCCATTTGCAAGCCGTAGTTCGCGCTTACACTTAAAGGATTACTCGGTTCTACTAGGAGTCCTGGGTTCAATCATTACACATTATACAGTTTATTTATATTCTGAATAAACTTACTTAACTTAAATAACTTTATATGAACAGTCATCTTTTGTACATGGTAAATGCCGATGTAGCATGTTATTAATGAAAATGCATCTTACAGCTCATCTTATTTTCTACCCTGTATATAGTGACCAGCGTCCACCAGTACGCGCCCTACTACTTTTTAGCTCGATGGTGGCTCCCTACGACCAACAAGGAGGTGGGGTGCGTCTTCGTGGATGCCTATCACTATACCTTCAATTATTGTACCTATGTATCGAGTGTATCGAGCACAATCTACTACATTAAACGACCAATCAGATACCTATATCAAGCAAAACAAGATCACAACAAGCTCAAAGGGCCTGAAAGCAAGCTATCCATAAAATTAAAATTACCAACAAAAGCCACCCAAAACCCGCACCCAAACGAAGAAAGAACATCGATTAGAGCGACGTTTTTCCATCTCACCGATTTAATTTACTAGGGCCGAGGTTGAAACGGCAAATGGGAATTGATTGCGTCCAATGTAAAGGTGATTTAGAACAAGCACCACCTACTTACCTGAGACCTTCGAGCAAATTGTTATTTTAACAGGAAAATTGATTGAATATTTATTGAATGGTTTATTTTGTCGATTAGGGTTTTTTAATAAATCCGCTCTATTCTATTGTTGAAAAGTACTACGAATATTACCTAGACTTTCTAGCAGTTCCGAAAAGATGAAAGCCCACTTGTATAGATCTGTGTTAGCCGGTAAGGTGGTTATAATGTGTCTCCACTACTTTCTTAATTTCAACTGGACTGATAGAGACATAAAGCAATATCAGATCATCGCAAACGGGCCTAAGTATTTCAGACAAGACACTGGCATTATGTTTTTTGTGGACTACGTAATTTTTAAATGTAATACGTAAAATACAATAATGTACAAAAGCCTTGTTTTTATTCGTCTTATTTTCAAGTCCACAAAAAGAAAGCAGTTTCCTACCCTTAAAGACAGCGTTTTCAGCGATAGAAATCAACGAGCCGTCAGAAGCAAGGCGCGGGTCCCAGTCTCGGCACTGTTTGAGTTTTTCACTAATGGAAAATCTGCATAATGGCCGCGCCCCGTGATTCGATTTGAGCGGAGCGCGTTGTCCAACGCGGGTCAGTCCCTAATGGACCCGATATCCTTTATCCTCGATATCGCAAGTAAAACACTTCTTCCGTGTATAAAACAATCCATCCGATACCCGATAACTGCCCCTCGATTTAACTACACCTGTTTCGTAACGCGATACCACCTAAAAAAACGTCCATCGCCAATCCGCACGAAAACCTTTTAAGATAAAGCTCCGCCACACACGAAACAATATTCAAAAGTGATTAATGTTCGCTTTTCATTCAAAAAATACATATTTTTTAAATCTGACTTTTTATTTTATCTCTCTTTCGTATTTCGCTGCCATTGTGATAGGACAAAGCATTTTTTCGCGTCGGTTCGGAAAGCCCCAGGCGGAATCGGAAAATATTTGTGATTGAGGTTAGCTCTCGCCACATTTATCTTTATCATGTCAACGGTTCCGTGGAAAGCCGCACCTATTTCACTAATCATAACAAACAATCGCTCAGAGTGATGTAAAATTTCTTCGGAAAATTTAATAAGATTAAAACGGATTTGCGAGGGAAAATCAGGACGATTATTTACAGAAGTGAGGAACGTTAAAGGAGAGCGAATGTGAGATGTATTTGCTGACGGGCTGGCCATTTGTTCTTTAGTACTGAAAAGAACAATAAAACAGTCGTAAGGAAACATTTTGCGAAAAGAAATGGATCTTGGGGCGGGCGGGCACTTACCGTGCGAGTCGCCAGGTGCAGCGAGGAGATATTTCGCTACTTGGCACCGGGCACAACCGGGAGCCGGGGGGCACGCCGCCGAAACTTACACACGTGCCAGAAAACTCACATTACTTAACCTGACCGATCAAAGGGATTCAAACTTTTATAGAGGCTTGATCTTCAATTGATATTTTGTTCGGGAAACATGTTATTATTTCGTAACATAACAATTCTCTTTGAGCATCCATGTTTAGTTCTTTCATATTGATACCTTTAAGGCTTGTTTAAGTTACTATTTAAGCTTAATATACAAGAATTTCAAAGAATTACAGAGGATCAGGTACATAAAAGGCTTATGGGAAAAGCTAGCTTCTGAAATGTTAGGTAATATTGTAAAATCTGTAATTCATTGAAAAACTCAAAAATACGACTTATTATATTGTTATCAGTTAAACAACAATACTAAATATTAACTGAGAGGACTGAAAACCCAGTAGGTAAATACAACATAGCTGTATAAAATTCTGTATTTTTATATTATAACAACTGGTTCGAAATATTGGATTTACTCTTAGGTTACATTTACCTATTTAAGTACTTATAGGTAACTTTTGCTCGTAGAGAGAATGTCTAGATTTACGAATTGGCCCTGCTGTCTTGTGGCTTCATGGACCTTATTACGGCATATGACTGTAAACGAAAACTGGATAATAAATAAAAAAACCGCGGTTTCTATATACCGTACCTAGTAAGACACAAGACAAAACAGTGTAACCGTTATAATAAAAAGTCAGTTCAATCCAAACATTTTTCACTATTTCATTCAAGACTAGGTATACTATATTTACTATTTCTTAGACAAAATTTTACAAATTCACGTTTTCTGGGTATATATCATCATTCTGTCTAAGCAAAAATATCATTAAACACATGATGCGGTCAGTTCATCTTGATAGGATAATTTCCTTTTCAGTTTTATTTAGGCCATAATACTTAGATTCCAGAGGAAATAGTACTACTGTATCAAGCAGTCTTTTTTTTTACATCGGAATCTGCCATTACTTCAGTAAACTTATTTATATTATTTTTACTAATTTTATAAAACGGTTTTTACTATGGCTTGGCTATTTTTATAGGCTTACGAGGGTACAAGAGGGCCTTAAGATTACATGGTGCACCTGAATCCACTAACCTAATTTCCATCTTTTTTATAAATACAATACGTTACAAAAGAGTCGAAGTCTTAAAAATAATATTTCTTTAATTTATCATGGTATATTCATATAAATAAAATTATAATAATAATAACTAAATAAAACAATAACATCAAATCAAAACTCTTAAGAAAACTACTAGTGTAGCAACGGTGTAAAACGCTTTACCAGAAAAAACTTAGACCTAAATACTTCGTATTCAGCCATGACAAAACAAATATTTTAAAGCTGTTCAAAAAGCCTTTCACGCATCGTCAACAATATTTATGAGTTTTCATAAATATTGTTGACGGAATAAACACATAAAATCGTTACCGCCTAGTGGAATAGCTATGAAGAAAAACATTAAAGGCAAATCGGATACCTAAAAATACACTTTAATGTACATTTATAATTGAACATCAGAATCTTTTATCTTTTTAACAAGAACACGATAAGATAAAAAGATTCTAAGAAATATATATACGTTTCAACTATACTGAAATTATAAGGATATTTGATTTGTTTGTTTTATTGTATTCGATAACCTCTGTCACTAGCCCAGTCGGTATGTCAAGCCAGAATTAGAGATCGAATTGTAGGAATTTTAATTCCACACAACTCTCCCGTCTTTCACCTTGTTCCGAACTTTAACTTTAAATGAAAACTTGATAATGGCCTTGAATGTGGATCAAAACAGTTCCTATCTTAAAATGGCGACTAAGCAGCGGTCGAATTTGGTCGCGATTTTTAATTTAGAGGCTAGTGAAATTAAATGTTAGCCTGTCAATGCTAACCCGACTGAGTTAAACTACAAGTCTACGTTATCTACCAGTAACATAGGCCTTTCATAAAATTCTTACAGGATCAAAAGCTATGCGAGTGACACTTTTACAGGCTTGTATTGCATATGGAACGATTACTAGTAAATTTATGTCAAATGTCAAAAGGTGATTTTTACATCCTCTTACAAGACAGAGTTGAATATTTCAGGTTGCTTCAGTTCAGATGACAATACACAAAGACATTACTCCACACCTAGAACCAGCTCCAGGCAATGGCGTAAGAAGGTAATCAAGGGCAGTATAGGTACACAATATTATTATAAGATTTAAAGAGGTTTCTTTATATATATTTTTTGCAAACATCTGACAGTATATCGCAACGTTTTAATAAATGAATTGAATGAAAAATCATCAAAATGATCACATAAAGATGTAAAACTTATGACAGAACATACAAAGTAAGTATCGAGAGCCGCCTTCTTTTTTGAATTCGATTAATTACATTTAAGGTTATGTTAACATACTGTTTATACGATGCATACGTATAAACAGTTTATTACATTATATAGGTTAAACAGAGAGATTCTTAATAAAGCTCAAATTCGAAAACATATTGTAATGTAACATAATATACGACCTATAAAAGAAAAAGTTGACAGCACTTCTCATATATCTGTCAATATAAAAAAAATTTACTTGTGCAATATTTCAGCGCTAGAGGTAAACTATGCACTACGCGTTCAATTTTGCACAGGGAATGTCTAAAAATACACTTCAAATTTGTTTGGGATTCAGATCATTCATTCACGTAATTATTGTATTCATTCTATTGTATTCGTAACAAATTCTATTCAAATGAAATAGGCGTTGAAACCATAGTTTAGCAACCAATTCTATTATTTTAATCTACACCAATACATTTTCCAAAACCAACTATGAAGAATATATGAATTTCGAAGTAAGAAAAGTTTATAAAACCTATTCGTACCGGCCCCGTAGGAAACCTCGTGTATCATTGCATTGCGCGCTAATTTTGTTGAATTTATAAATGGTTGCATGTAATCTATGTACTATTCACAGGGCTGTTCGAGGCGCGTTTTGATTGCAGGCGGACTTTGAAAGCTTCGACTCAAATCTAAGTTAAATCCTTAAGTCAGTGTTGAGGGCGTTGATGTAGAAACAATTGGACGACTAATACATAAAACTCAAAACGAGTGTCACAATGGCTTGTTACTTAACTTGCGACAGCAAAAATCGTGCGATATTCTTCTCCAATCGCTAATTATGAAAAAACCTATCGATACCCTCTAGATCTAAAAACCCTCGATAGCAGTGCGATAGAAATCAAATTATATGTAGCATGAAATTTTTTTGACGTGCAGCGATGTTCACTGATCCCTTATCTTACGTCATACCGGAGCCGATATCATGTGTCATTTATTAACTGCTAATGTTGGCTTGCAACTATTTTTATCCTTTGTAGCTTCGAATAACAGGCGCGCACTTAAATCACCAATCGCAGACCCTTTTTGCTATTACTGCCGTTTTAGTTAGGACATTCCTGTGTGCGAACGCGAAGTCGATATCTTTATGCGTCAATGGCTGAGGAACACGAAAATTGGCAAACCCTAAGCTCCTCGTGCTGGCTGGCATATGGCCATAATAAGTGTGAGTGACAGCTGACAAGACGTACCGAAATTTTTTATAAAAAGCACTTGTCAGCATCAAGTAGCCTTTTGATTTGCACTATCAACAGTTCAAGAATATACATATTATTTTATTGGATAATGATTCTATTATTGAGAATTACTATTGTAGTGGTGTATTAGAGAGACATCGCCTTTAGTGACCTGTCACAGAGCTCCGAAGAGCCCAAGAGATAGCATATTTGCTTGTCGGAGGGTATTTACCCTCCCGTCAGTAAACGCTTAGGTAGATCTGAATTATCATAAAATACCAATTTTAATTATCATGAATTACCAATGAGTCATAAATGACTTTATGAGCGAAGGACAAAAAGCTAAATTTAATCAAGTAATTATTTAATTACCTAGATGATAAGACCATATCGAAGTTTTTAGATAGTATTTCGCGAGGAAAGCGCCCTTTAATCATCATCTTATTATTCTATAGCATTGCAAATTTCATGACCAATATATTCAAACTGCGATTTTACTCCACAAAGAAACATTTAAAAAAACAATGCCATAGCGGGTCCTCCACAAAGCGAACCACACCTGTCCTCGCACCGCTCTATTTGCAGCGGACAGGGCGCGGAAGTCAAGCGGGGCGCGCGGATACCAACACCGCCGCATATCCGGAATAACCAGCACATATAAAACGCTTTTTGTTCAATAACACTATTTGCAAACCGCCTGTTATACAAAACAAAGCACTGCGAAAAGGCATTATATTTATGCGAGCATTATTATACCACAGGATGCAAGCAACATCCTTCACATAAGAATCACGTTATACGCACGCTAAATGCAATTTCCGAAGGCTTATAAGTGGTCTAAACGTAGTTTGCAATGGTTAGTGAGCTATTATTTTAACTGAAACACCTGTATGGCTCGTAAATTTCACTTGCCGTTTGCGTAGTACCACTTGTGAGGTAAACTCTGAAAATTTATGTAACGGCATCGAAGAAATAACCTCGTTGGAAAAGTTTAAGCGATTGCGTTAATCACGTGAAATTGTTTAAGAACTTATTTTTAGCAGTGGTTCCTTATTCTTTGCTTTGTGTTAACAAGTACATATTTAAGAGCTTGTAAAATCAGGATAATTGGGTACATGACAATTTTTTTTTTATTTCATGTTTAAATAGTTTATCAACAGTAAATGCATAAACAGCGATGTGTTCGAGGAGCCGCTGCGAGTCGCCGAAAAACGCTCCATACAAAACGGTACTGAGCTGTGACGTCACGACTTGTGAATCATACTAAAATTGTATGGGCGTGTGGATAAAATATATAATAGCTACGTAGATAATGCGTTCACATGCATACTGTCATAGTAAAAATTGTTATATTTAATGTCAGTAAGCTAATGATATTTAAAAATTTAACATACACTACTTATAATAAGCTTTTGCTTCTTTTTTTAAGTTTTCAAATCTATATAATTTCGATATTAAATTCAAAACTATATTTTTCAAAACATTGTACCTGTCAAAATAAAGAATATTTTATAAATAAATTATAAAAACTTGCATTTTTAAATGGTGTCATCTACCCAATTATATTTAAGTAACACCCTTGCAGCCTCGAAACATTCTAAATTAAATCTAAAAGGAGCAACGACCTGCCTACATCTTCCACACCAATGTTATATCAAAAAGTAGCAATCAAAAAATAATCCTCAACATGCACCGGAAAAAGCCAAATCTAAGTTGCGAGGAGCCGTTAAGTTTATCTTTTGTGTAAACTTTCATTGAAGCCGCTAAGCTGGCGATTTGAAGCTTAAACTCGGCTTAAGTGTGAGAGGGCTGCATTTCGTAAGAAACTACAGCGTGCAAGTTACTGCATTCGGCTTTTTGTTCATAAACAAACCGAAGTGAAACTTCTTTTTGTATGTACTTATATACTTTAAATGAAATCTTGCAAGTTAGTTTTGGTTTGAGGTGAGGTGTTTATGTACTTGGGTTGCTTTGCGTGTGTGAACTTTTTTACGACTTCCCATAGTCCTTGGATTTTTAAGGGCCTAAGCTTCATTGTCAAATATTGTTAATTTATGTTATTAAAATAAAAATTATAAAAAACAATTGATTTTTTACTTTGAAAAGACACTAAAGAATAAATACTAAAATACTAACGATTTAATGTGAAAATACATTGTAAATTTCAAATTTGTATGTGTTGCTTAGACTTTTTTGATGTGTGTACTTATGAAAATAAATTACAGTAACTCTTAATACATAGCTAGCTTATATTTATTTATGCCAAATAACTGTTTCAATACAGTAATTTCTAGTCAGACATTTTTGATATAAAATTAAAACGAATCTTTCCATAGGGAATTCATAATATCTCAAAACGGCCGTACTCAGAGACGGCTCACGCTTACCTAGGAACCTCCTAATTATAGATTTTGTTAAGCAAATATAGACTTCGATAAATCACGTATAAAGTATACACGAAATCTATGAAGCGTGCTTATACTTAAATCAGATAATATTTCAATAAAAGCGACTCTGTTTTATGCTAAATACATAGGGATCTGAAACGTGTTTTAAGAATACTTATATTATACGGTATAAAACTAAGTCGCTTTTTTTTGATAATTTGCTGAGATAAGTCCAAGTACCCAAGCTTTACAAATGAGTCTAAAAGTCTCAAAACCACTTAGTTCGGGACCCACCAACACAGTGGGATAATCGAAGGTTCTCAGGCTGTAACGATATTAATGAAAACGTATGTTAGGGAGCCTAACTGAACCTGCCGGTTTAATTAATCTTATGCCTGCATGTTAATCATTTATTTATGATACAAGAAACTGATCACAACACGGTAGTATTATGGTTGTACTAGAATATAATATAGCATATAATATAGAATATCGCCAATATATATCTCTTTAAAAAAAACTAATATTTCTAAGAAAATTATGTTAGTTGAAAAGATTAAAAAGCATATCGTGTGTGACTGTCACCTTTAACGACAGGTAAGTCAACGTTAAATACGCGTTTGCGAGTATTTGACCAGCATACAAAAATCTGTTTAAATTTTGAAACGTATTAGAGTGAAATTAAATAAACTTCAATCGAAAATAACGAACACGCCAAGTTTTTCTCCTTTATATTTTATAATACCCTATATTTTCGGAACCCACGTGGTATGTTGTGTGTGCATTAATAATTCCATTAAAAATACACAATCCGAACGTAAAGTAGCGTGATCAGGCTCACGCAGACATAAATAACAATGCCAGGGAATCAACTATTCGGGTGAACCTGCAGTGGAGAAACCTCCCTGCAGAAAGGTTTAAGTTGTCTAGGAAAGTTATTGTTATAGCTTTAAAAGCACTTTACGTCTACAAAAAGGCGTTTGGAAACAGTGCGGAATAGATTCTTGTGACGCCTATAGTCGCCACTACGCCTCATGATTTAGGGCTGATTTAGGGCTTGAAAAATTTCTACGGATATTCCCGTCAAGTATCAAAGTTTTTGTCCAGATAGAAGTTATCTAACGATTGATAAATTAGCCCTTATAGACTGTGAACTGTTTTTAAATAAGTGGCCCATTTCTAAAAGTACACAATAGGTTTGTAAAAGCTCTGAATGCCGCCGAATCGTAAGCTCCAACAAATTTGCCCATCTGTATTACGCCATCTTTTATTTCTGTATTTCTACAACCAATAACATTAATTATTAATGATCATTTTATTACCATTAAAATATTGAATCATAATATTTTTGAACTGGTTATTTGTTTGGGGCCTTCTGCTTAGAGGGATCATCTTTGTACTTTAATATTATTTACGGCTCTTCTAATTATAAATTTGCTAAGTGAATTTTTACTCTATCTTAACATCATCTAAGTATATATTTGCTAAGCAACATTTATAGTTAAGAGCAGGCGCTCTAAGTAACTATTTGGACTCACTCAGTGCGGCCTTTACTAGTGAAGATGATAAGTTAAAACACGATCCAACAACTGTTCTTCATTTCTGATTACTAACAATTAACTTTAAAGGATTACATAAAACAACATTCGTACTTAGTTCCTCTAAATCTCTCCAGACTGTAGGTACTTCATCAACTCAAACGAGATAACGTGGCAGGAATATTAATCCATTTGTAATGCCGTTAAAGCAAAACCGTCTATGGGTGTTACCACACCATTCGATCGATTATCGATCGGTGACTTCGATCGATGGTAGAATGGATAGTCGATGTCGATCGACAGTTTCTACTAGACCAATCGATTGATCGTCGATCGATGCCATCGATGGATGGTAGAATAGAACAGTCGATGTCGATCGATAGTTTCCACTAGACAACGACATCGATCGATTGGTGTGGTAACACCATTTAGTAACTAGTTTAGTATGAAGATCGTTTGCTACAAATGAACACTTTACTAATTTATTCGCAATACACGACAAAACCTTTTATATTATAAGACATGTGGTAGAAAATGTTTGACCTTAAGCGTGGCTATGCGTGTAGGTACTAATTAAAATCTATATTAATATGATTTGCCGTTAACAATGTTAAGTTTAACACAGAGACTAGTAAATAACTATAGACTGACCATCTCCATACAAAAGTTCGTGACTCGGAAAAAGCTCAAAATCCAAGCTATTACTAGATGTCGCTATCAAATAGCTTGGACCAACCTTGTCGTTTTTAATTTTTATATGAATTATTGACGAGAAACGTAATGCAAAATATTTGTTTGTATATTAATACGGACTAAAACTGCTAGATGGCGTTGTCAAATAACCTGAAACCTTAGCAAGTAAATAATTGAGTTCATTCCAGGCCCTCAATAAGCTTTTGATTTCAGTACTTTACGCAAAAAATGACTATACCTTAATTTTTATAACATTTTATAATAACTACTAAAAAGAAAGTCAGAACCAAATTATGTATATAAATATATAAAAGACATAAAAGCAAATCAAAGAATATGTAACTGCGTGCATCTTTACCGATAGAGACAAGGTTCTCAAACTATAGGTGAATCATTATGGAAAAAGAAATACTTGAGGGAATCTTTATGATTAAAAATAGATGACATAGATATTCAGTTGTATTAATTACTTTGAAAAGTGTCAAAATCATAACATATTAAATAATATCACAAAAAATATATTTAAGTATATCAGCTTTATAGTCAAATATTTTATTTTGTGCTTTTTATTTGTTTGGATTTATGTGCGAAAATATTTTCTTTGATCGGCACGAGTCACAGTAGGCGAGCAGAAAAATTGTGAATTCAAAGAAATGCAGGGAAAAGTTCCAAAACAAACACACACCCATAACAACAACAATAAACGACAAAGAATTCAAATTGTCAAACAAATAAAATGTTGTCATAAAAAGAACAAAAAAAGTTGATTTAAGTTATAAGTGTCTAAATACAATATTTACAAAATATTTCAAAATCCATCCAGCAAGAAAATATTTTTTTAACTACTGCAAAATAGTTATGAGTTATATGCATTATAAATAAAAATTATGCACTTATTAAGATATAATTTTTATCGATATCAAGAAATAAATTAAAATATAAAATACCTATTAATTAAATGCACTGAAATTCGTTTTATTATGTTAAGGCAGATAAGAACAAACTGTGGAGATGAATACTATATTTTTTTGGGAAAAATTATATACTGGCAATACAGTAATCCAGTAACACTACAAATAATATCCGGGGTGGTGTAAAGATTTCTGTTACTGAATTATAAGAGCGGCAACATCAAATAATATAATGCACTAGCTGGCAACGTCTGTTGTCGCCTGATACCTACGGATAGTACTTGCAATGAAATATCAAATGATTTTGTAAACAGCTCCATCTTAAGTTTTTTTACGCATTATTTTGACTAAATTTAAATAACTTGTAAATCTAATACAACTAACGCCATCTCTCTATCTTAAAAACAACTATTTTTCAAGCCACAAAATTTTGTTAGACATGGTTAGTCTATAGTTATTTACTAGTCTCTGGTTTAACATCACGAAATAAGAAGTTTTATACGAAATGTGATAGTAGAATATTCTCTTTTAGGACCTCGCCTGGGGCGGTACTACAAGCCTTCTTATTTTGACAGCCATAACATTCACTTTTACCTGGTTGCGGTTGTGTCCCAGTCAAAAGGATTTAACAGCCAGTGAAATTATTCGAACAAACGCAATTCCGACTGAAGCCTTCGGCAGGTAACGAATCATTAGTCGATATAATAATCACATTCAATCATGATGTATAAAACACCTTCGACTGATGATCTCCATGGGTGCGAATGCCACTTACCATCAGGTGGGTCGCGTGCTCGTTTGCCGGCTATGAAAGAAAAAAGTCTAATTTGCTGGATAATATACGCGCATTGAATTAATTTAAAATTTTAAACAGAAACCATACCTATAAAAGAGGAAGACTTTGTTTGTTTGGTCAATGTAATTGATAAATTGCTTAAACACCTGAAGCGATTATAAAAATGATTAGAAAGGTATTATTCTCTGTAGTAACATAAGCCTATATTTTAGATCAGAAGCGCTCCCCACATGTTCAGGCCAACACATTTGGGTCGGCAGTATTTGTTGATCGACGGGGCCGCCCCGAAGCAAATTCAAAAGGTATTCTTGTTGAGCCGATCGAATAGTCCATTCGAGTTCTATTCAGATCGACACACAGTTAAGAGGGCCTCTCTCGAACCCAAAGGTCAACGACTGGGCGGCATTTTCACGAACTGTTTCTTCACATGGTTGACGTTGCCACCCGGCATTGCCGATTAATGCCGATCCGAAAATGCGCGTAAAACCAAAGCATCCAAGTCATCTAGTATATTTTGTAGTATAATTTTGATAAAGTAATCGGTCCACAAACGTATCCATAAAATTATTATAATTTTCTTACCTACGTTGAAATTCTGAACGCTATATTTTAGTATATATGCAGGGTCAATCTTGTTTTTACATTGCTACTTATTTTTAAATCCACAAAACGACGTAATTCTCAGGCTTCATTCGAATTAATTGAAAATTGTTAGAAAACGTTTCCCTTATACGAGGTTTTGCTCACTTAAGTTTAACTTATATAATTATTGAATGTCGTTTAAATATCGGCGATCGAATCGAAGAAATAAAAAAAAAAAAACATTCGCTTGAACATAAACGTCATCAACCTCTTTAAGAAACATTACCAAACGCGCTGCGAACGATTTTTTCTTGAAATCCCTTCATTTCAACAGAGTTAAATAGCTCATTAGGTCCACGTTAAGAATCACTAATTACGTAATTCGCCGACTTCAAAAAACGCACAAAAGTAAAGAACTAAGTTACGTCGACCGACACGGATCAACGGATACCGTTTTGAAAATATTCTTTTTCATCCAGTTTAAATTGAAATGGGAGCACGTGTTTCGGTTTCGTGGGCCACAATAAAAGGACGAGGAACTCGATTTATTTCAGGGGTAGTAACGAGAGGGTCTCCGCAGCGATGACGTCACTGCAATAGTCAGATGAACACGGAAAGGGCGGGTTCTAGGAGCGGACGTCCGCAAAAATCAGACAAACTTCGCAAATGGTCCGCTGGCCATGCTAGAACTATTTTGAGCATTATTACTAACAACGGATATGTTTTGTTTACTTTCTAAATAAAATTACTTTTATGCAAACAGAACAAACTATTTAACAAAATAGGAAACGGGCATTTATCATGCAACAATGAAACTGAGACTTGCGAGAACAACTCAACAATATTCCAATTATTTCCGATAGAAACTTTTCCTTCCGCTCTGAACTACATCAAACTGGTCTGCATACGATACACGTCAAGTAAAACATAGCAAACGGTGGAGATAACTTGTGAATAAATTCACACGGAAAATAATCGGTTTGTATCGGGTTTGGTGAATAGAAGCCGGGCGGGACTCACGTCTCGCCCAGTTTATTATTCCCTGTAATGGCAGAGATGCATCCTTCGTTTTGCCTTACACAGCTACACAAGACACAACAATATAAACCTTGTTCCTTCCTCACTAAGACACAAAGTTTCAATGCGAAAGCGAAGTATTGACGTTGTTGCATGCACCCGACGCACCCGATGCGGTCTCCGTGCTCGGAATTGACTAACTTCCGAAGAAATCTGTTATTCCAATATCGACTCTAACTAGTTCCCAACTAACAACTTCCTAAATACTTACAAGTTAAACTAACAAACGAGTCTCGCGGTGAGTGTGTCAACTTCAGACTCGCATTGATCCTTCGTGAGAATTAATTTAAATATCCGTTTCTATAGCAACCGGAGACAACAAATAAACATAAATAGAAAAAAGGAAATACAGACAAAAAACAAATAACAATCATTCGGGCGTGCGACTTCTGTTTCCGCACAGGCGGCGGCGTGCGGTGAGCCACTCCCGACTAATTCTCTATTTACACTTATTAAAACTACCCGCAGTCCAAGGCTTTTGTCAAACACAACCCGATGCAGAGGTAATAGAATTTTAATCAACTCTCACAAATGAAAGCCTCGTTGTACGAAAATAAAAGAAAAAGGACTGGGTGTATCGAATCAACTTGAAAGCCGCTCTTTGAAAACTTATACTATTACTCCATTAAGACAAAGGCGTGGGAAAATAAAAAGGCCACAAAGTTACACTAGCTTTTCCAAGACGAACGACTACAAAGTGACTCGGGCGGACTTAATACGGCCCGGCGGCATCCAAAGAAGTCGCCGATCTTTGCTGTATAAGGTTTATTTCAGGGAACTATGTATTTTGATAATATTGAATTGTAAAAAACGTGGCACTGAGGTAGTTTTTTCTGTAGTTATACTTTTAGAATTAGATCAACATAATAAAGTAAAAATATATGTTTAATTTTATTCGCGATGGTGTTTGACAAAAATCGGTACTTTACAAAGTGGCAGATATAAGAAGATAATTGCATCAGCAGCCACAAAAGGGCCCACTCGCCGCCGCGCATTGTCAAGCAGCATAACGTCCTGTTGGTATGCCTTGATACATGCGGATTACACAAATGATTTGTTTTTGCCGCCACAATCTTCAGGCATCAACAAACAGGCGTGTGCGGCTGGAGAAATTAGTGCTGCTTGTATCCAATCACGGAGGCATTTCATTATGTCGGGAGTTAAAGACGTCATCTAAAATCTGCAGATAATAATTGCGAGGCAAAAACTGTCATTGAATGAAGGATCCAAATCTAACAAAAATTATTATTAACATTTTTTATGATGGCCTCGATTTCAGGATTTTTGAAGGGATCATTAAGTTGACTGGTGGAACGCAGGGGTCAGAAAAGGGAGTAATTTATGCGTGTTTTATATATTTCGGCCGTGACGCGCGCTAGCCGTTTGAGCAGGTCGATTGGCTCAGTTAGCGATCGGCACGTGCACAGTGCCTATTTTGGCTGCAGAGGAGAAGTGCCGAGAGATGAGCACACTCCGCGACAATTGTACACTTCGTCGACTTAATTAATTAACGATTCTACTATTATAATTAGAGAAAAAAAGCATATTCATATTGTAGTAATAATTTTTGAAATCGAATAAAGTTATAATGGAGTCAAAGCTACGTCAGCACTTCATATGCCAGAAAATTTTCAAAATACCAGTACTTTTGTCCAATGTACCATACAGTCCTAGCTCCCAGCTTGTGAGTTAATCTCGACGACTATTCCCAGTTACATAAATTTCAATTCATCGATTAAGATTCTCATTCGGTATCGATAAAGGGAATTTATGTCAGCGTATTTAATCGGTAGACAATATCGCGTTGCAGTCACGACCCACGTTGTTGCAGGGAACAGTTTCACACGGTTTGCTGAGAGTAGACCTATTGTATCTAACTCTATAATTTTTAAAAGTTTTAAAAGTTCACCGATCGCATATAAAACTAAATAGGTACACAATAAATGTCAAAAAAATTTCCTCACCGAGAGTGCCCAAATCTCTTTCAATTTGGTAGCATCTGGTCATTTTAAGAGTAGACATGTCAAAAAATTTTAAAACTTACAAGTCTCCATAATATAATGAACTATCAGATATTTGGGAAGTATATTTGTAACTATTCTCGATGTATCAAAGTACTTACGAATTTAGTGATCAAATCAGTATAAAATAAAGTTTTTAAGTTTTATTCTAGCTAAATATCACAAGCCAAAATTTTGCAATAACGTTGTATTTGTAAATTAAGTACCAATTGTGTCATTTCTTGGCAAACTTCTAAACCAATGTGCACTGTTTAAAGTGTCATATTTGTATTAAACTGTAATATATGTAAAATAGTTTTTATTTGTGATCGAAGTCATAGTTAAAATCGGAAACAGAGGAAATCCTTATATTTTTACAGTAATTATTAATAGCATTAATTAACTAGCACTATGAAATGTTTTAGAAAAAGTAAAGGTTAAATGTAACATTTGGTTCAATTCTGATTATACCATTTTCATAAAATGTACTTACATTACATTACATTAAAATTAATCCTAATAAACCAGCCTTATGTAAGCTTGATGTACGATCAGTGAGTTTTAAAACTGAAACAATAATTTATGATACCCAAAAAAGAAAAAGACGCTTTAAACAACACTGCTTTTAAAACCAAAGAACAGCAATTGCTTGTCAATCAGCCAGAACAGTGAAGAATCTAGCCAACCGGCCGAGTTTAAAAGGCATCCGGGGTCTGCATGTGATTCGGAAAAAGACATCGAAGTCGATATCCAATTTACCTGGGAGCAAAGCAATTTACCTGGCCGGTGCCGGGAGCGATCGGCGAGCGCAAGCACGCGGCCCGGCGGCCGGCAACTCCGCAAACAATTCATTTCGATTTCTATTCTGGATAGACGCTTATTCAATTTTCAACGCCGTGTTTGTTGGCAATTCGATCCATTGCACTTTGAGTGGCGGAAGTGTTTTTTAAATATATTTTAATTTACAACAGTTTTATACAGTAACTTGGTAAAGATAAGATCCTGGCTAGGTATCATAAAACCATCTGGCCTAGTGTAACTGAGCCATAAAATCTTTAAATGCCTTATTCCGATAAAGAAATGTGTAACTGAGACAGTTATAAGTTGCGACCTGATTTAAAAACATAATTATTTAATATTAAACTTTCGAAAAAGATTTTTTTTTATTAATAAATTTTAGATTTTTGTTTTACGTATGCTTTTTGCTCTAGTTCTGTTGTGTTGTTTTTAAGTGTATAGTTAAAGGTACAAAATAAAAGACAAGAATTTATAGACAAAAATAAAAATCAGAGCATCTTTTTGATGTCTTTGATAATAAATCAAAACCAGATTGAAGTCATCAAGTTATCTCAATGTAAAAATATGAAACACCGAAAAAGAAAATGTATTTTTTTGTTCTTAGAACTCAAAATACGCAATTTCGAAGTTGGATGATAAAAGTAGCTAATTAGCGCCGTTATATAACTTATGCTTTCGCTTTTTGAACTCAGACGTAATTTAAAGTTGACGGACGAGGCTGAAGGTACAGTAAGAATTGAATTTTACGCAAATAATTTCTGAGTTACTTTCTTAGCAAAGCGTAGAATGGAAAACACAGTGCTTGAACTAGCTCAAAGTCGAGAAGGTTGCTCGTTTTATATGCAAATCACCGAGTCCTTATGAATATGAAAATTTTCTATTAGAACGTGTCGTTGTCAGCTTCCCTTGATGTACTGCGAGCTGCGGCTGATGCTTCATACTTTTTGCCTTTCAGCGCGGAGACACTGAAAATGCAAATTGCGACCACAGGCACCGAGAAGACAGTGAGTAGTCATTGAGAATTTTCTATAAAGCCGGAGATGCACTCGGCCGGCAACGAAATAGATTCTATAAGCTCTCAACTTTAGATGCACTCCTAACTTTCCGTGAATGGCAGGGTGTTTTGAAACTTGAAATCCTGAATAATGAGGTTTACAATTCTAAAAACTAACACTTTTCTTTCATCGAAGTGTTTTTGAAAGAAAACTTATTGGAACTTCTGAAGTCCGATAACTCAAGCATAGTTCTAAGAGGGTTTATACTAAAATGACTAAAAGAACTAAGTTATACGTTTGGCTTCGTTCGACTTTAGTTCTTCGTAACACGTTTAGGCTTCAGCAACGTGTGAAAGGGACGGCGACACTGGCACGGCGGCGGCGGCGTAACGGCCGAAGCCTACAGGGACCTAGGTACGTTTACGGGGCCACGGAAAGTAAAGACTGCAGGCGCACGTAATCGCTCCTCAGGGACTATGACATACTGTGAATACATTCACAGTTGTCACGACCGTTACTTACAATTTAGAAATATCGCCTCCTTACATTTAGAAACAAACAATTTATTCGACATCTGGACCGCGGTGTTTCGGAGAAATAACGCGAAGTCTGCATTTGACACATTAATAAAAGACGCCCATTGCGAAACGTTAAGTGACTACAAAAGTTGTCGCAGCTGCAGCCCGCCACTTCAAGCCTTCGTTGAGGCTCAGGCAGCCTGCCAACTAAAACGCCTTCCATTCCGCCATTAAGTCGTTTCCAACTTGCTAAAACGGAATGAAACGTTAAAATCTTTTAAACTTAGAATAAACACCAGCCTGCGGTCCACAATACAAAAAGCTATTTAAGATTACAATGCGCGTATGAGAGAAGTTTAGCAATAAAAGCGTAAAAAGAGGCCTTAAGTTACTCAAAGAGGAGGTAACTTGGTCAATAAACTTTGCCACCCACTGTATCTACACATAAGTATTACAATATAGCGTATAACAAAGCTTAATCTATTAAACAAATAACTTTCAGTTTTATATTAATTTTCTTAGGGAGAAAATCTCGCAAATGTAGCTACAAATTAATAATAACTCTGAAAATTACTCAGGAGATCGAAATAAGGGTCTATTTGCCAAATATCAATCTACTGCGGAGGTATTGCCACCCCGGAGCAGTCGGTTTCGTATTGAGCCATAAACATATCTCATGTGCAAATAATTAAAATTAGCATTAGGATATCATTATATTTTATTACATCGTTCGTTTTCCACTACCATATAATTAAATCGCAATCCGACAACTTCGAATTACAATGGACCAAAAACTTTTAAACGATCGAATAACGAGGCCGTTAAAGATTCCGCGCATAAAGCTCGGTCAATTCGCAGGCTCGTATGTATAAGTTTTATCTGTGTTCGTCATGTTACCGAATGTTATTCGTCGCTGCAGGTGGAATAAAAATTTTGTGACTAGACACGACGATCGGAATTTGTGCTCCGACAACGGGACGTACGTAAGATCCAATTCCGTGGATTCTCAGCAGCCAGGCGAGTAACGAGCTGGTTCTTTACGACCTCTCCACGCCACGGTCTAAGCTTTAAGCCCGGTATAACGAAAGCATTGTTCCCGATTTTCAGAAAGTTTGCAAGAATAATAAATAATAACAACATTTCACATTTAATCCATCATAATTTTGCGTTCCTTTGAGACATAAGCCGTCCTTTTGTTTCAGAAAATGAATAAATTCAAGGCAATTTATTTAATTACTGAGGTACGTTCAAGCTCTAATTCTTTGGTGTTGTAATGAACAATATAACAAATTCAATAAGCCCCCTGCTGAGACAATGAGAGTCCGATCGGCTGGGAGCAAAAACGGCAGCACGGGCAGGATGTCTTACGCCGAGATTTCGTGAGAGTTAAGTCGGCGAGAAACTACGTACGAGATATCCTGCAGAGATGCTTATTTAAAGACAGTAAAGATTAAACAAGATCTCTTCCTTCATTAATTCATTGGTTCATTGAATACATATCTGCTTCGTTATCTTTGACTGGAAATTAATTAAAAACGAATTCATGGTGCAAATATTTAAAACTTGTTAGCGTACAATTATAGCCTACAAAAAATGTGATTAACATTTACGTACTTATTAATAGAATGGGATAAACAAACAAGACTCTATCGCATCCATTTGAATTGTAATGCAGAGGAATGATTCAAAGTCCTACTCAGCTAGTATTATTTGTCTAGGCACTCGGAGCGTCGCGTTTCTTCGCGATGGTCCACTTTGTCAAACACACGCCGCGTGTCCTGCGACAAGATTAATATTCCAGCCGGGGACCTGGCTGTATTCATGGTGAAATTATTTAAATCCGCACTACATAAATATGTAGTCACGTAAGAAGTAGGTATAAACACAAAACTTTTATAAATAGCTAGGCAAGGTGTGGCAAGATCATAACTTTTGATTTCTTTGTGCTCCGTAGTACAATAAACAATAAGGACCTGCGAAATATTTTTTTCCTTTCTTTTTTATTTCGATCGCATAAGGAAAATGGGATCGGTGATATGGAATATAAACACCGGCAAATAATCAAGCTATAACAAACTGAACCGGGTAAACAATGTACGCACATTCGACATGAACCGGTCGGATATTCAATAAAGTTAATATGATAAACAAAACACGACAGATCACCACAGGAGGTCATGTTTTATGGAGGCCCCTGCAAGCCGAATGGGTTAAATTATAGCTTTCTTTTAGAATAAAGGCTTTCCGAGCTGAATGAATGCTTATTAAAAGAAAAGATGTAGCATAAACGAACGCGGTCCACTTCATTTCGAAAACATAATAATTACGGATCGACAAAAACAAGCAGACTTTCTTTGTTAGTCATTTATCAAGAAATCAAAATCAAAACATAAGCGTGGTCTAAAAAAGCTATCTGCTGTCACATCGATCGTGGCGATATTTGATCTGAAAAAGAGCGACAATTACAACAATCCTGTTCGTGTAAAAAGCTGGGCACCGGCCGATAAGAAAGGGATCGTACCCGAAATACTTGTGGTTACATAAAACGACATGACTTTTCCAGCCGGCCGTCGTCGGTTGCGTAGATTTATCATCCTGCCGTCGCTCGCGACAAAAACGTTGGCGAGCATTCGAGCCGATGACGTACGGCGCTCACACGACTGCTAAACGCCTTTACATCGCTACAAAATCAAACAAAATATTCCCCTACTAAATATCATACTTTTTCTTATCGCACAAACTACAAACAACTTCGACAATTTGTTATAAATCTTACGTTCTTAGCTCGAGGGCAAGTACGGGCGAAACTGTGTTAAAGAAGTCTTCGTCTGAAGTCCCACGGGATGATCCTGACAAGAGAAATATTACTATCCATATAATTCTAACTTCTTTTTTCATACGTACAAATAGCCCATGACGTCGTGAACCAGGTCAGTCGCCGACAGAAGGCATTACGAGGCGGGGTATGTGAGCACTCCTTTCCGCATAGGGTGAAAGAATAATAATTAATATGATTCAGCTTTATTCAACTTCGGAAGCGTGTCTAAGCGATTTGAAAATAAAATTATAAAAAGTAATATCATGAACAAAAACTGAGATACTTTTTTTTTATCTTTATTTATTTAGGGAGTTTTATTACAATATATTATGGTAGCCCCAATGTATTTTATTCTAACTTATAAAGAAACTAGTTAATAGGTATTTCATACTCATCTAATAAAGCTTTCGAAGTGGGATTAGCAAGAATTTCTACAAATTAACCCGGTGAACTAACGCCTCTCGCTGACTTTCATATTTGGCACAATCCACCAATAGGCGTTCAACATTCATGATTTTTCCACAAATTTCGCAATTTGTCGATTCTAACTTTTTCATAAGATATCCAAACAATAGATGGATAGTGCCCTGAGCGCAGTCTATGTGCCATTATGATAAAAGTTTTGGTAATTGTTTTCTTTACAAACCAAGGCTTACGAGAGGGCTGACACTGGATAATTTTGTACCAAATACCTTTTTCTATACTTTGCTCATCAAAATACTCTTTAAATTTAATTTAGTTCTTTGCGCAGGGTACTCTTTTTTCTTTTTACATTAGGTGAAGAAATCGAATTAGTCTTTATTATAAGCGCGAATTATTTCGAGCGCGAATAGTTTGCCATATTGTTACGTGGATATTAATATCTTTTAGGTACAGTCCAGGAAATTGATGCAGGCATAGATTCGCATTCGAATCTCCTGCATCGTGTCACGCAAGCGATTCTCGCCTTAGCATGTGCCTCCGCCAACTTCCCGAGTGGAATATAGCAAGGAATTTACTTTGTTAAAATTTACACATTGAACTTGTTTTATATTTATAGCTCAATTTCACAGTCCAGTTTAATAACACCAATTATGCAAAATAACCAACTGACAATTTGTCGTTTATCCATTCATTGATGCGGTTCTTAAACCAAACAACGTACCATTTGAAAATTAATTCTTGAATACTGATGTCCTACCGATGTTAAATTTGTCAGCGGATAATTCTTATAACGTAAGCGCTTGCAACAATTCGTATCAGTCTAGATTCGTGACCAGCTTCACTGCCTCCACAAAGGCGATCAGCACGCGTACGCTGACGTCATCGAAGCTATGAAGTATTACAATATTACCCCTAGTAAGCCGTTGTTTTATAACGACAACAGAAATGCATTAGCAGGCAAGCTTGTAGACGGCATTTTTGAGATTGCGCGCCAAATTGGCTGAAGGTATTTTTCTTGAGTAATTCTGGTTAATGAAGCTCGTGATATGTTTTAAAGAAATGCACGTTCTTTTAGTTTGTAAATCGTTCCTTTATCTATACTCGGAAATATTTGTTTAATATTGTTTTATACCAGGTATAAAAGCATAAAAGTTTACAAAATGAATAAATTCCACGATTATTATTCAGCATGAGACAAGGCACCTTAAGTAATCCGCTAATAGAATACAATTTCACTTCCCTTCATTCCCCTAAAGTTGTTATCATCAATCACAAAATTAGAATATTTGCATATAAACAGTGCGTCAGAAAATTTGCGGGTTTTCAAGAACAGCAGACGATAAGTCACATTATAGGGAAGCCGAGACCCTAAGATATCTTTATTACGATCGCTTTCATAAATATAACAGCCTGCGGGACGTGAATTAATTCAGCGCACGGCGCGGGGCGTCCTCACACGAAGCGGTATCTGTGTTCGATAAGTTTAGGGTAAGGTTTTGGGACGCGAGTGTGAGAGCTATCTGAGGAGATCGACCTTCGGAGGGCTCCTGAAACGCACCGCTATCATGATGCAAGACCTTTTCAACCGCTACACTTTGCCAGGATATGTTTTCGCTTTGATGGATGAGCTAGAATGACGTATCGGCTTTACAATTAATAAAGAAATTAGCTGACTTAAATACCTTGTATATTTTTCATATCTATGACTCAAAATATATGTAAGTTAATTAGTTGGCACATCATTACATCAACAACGGTCTATTAAGAAACAAAGAACGCTATAAATTAACCTGAAAACAAAAATTTCACCAAATATCTAGCCTAGAAGCTCGTAGGTGGCTATGAGCTTCTAGACAAAACATATATACAGTGCAGCGAACCCCTGCATAATGAAATTAGCTCGTCGACACGAAACAAGGCCGTCGTACGAAGGTCCCACAAAGTTATCGCCTTCAATAAAATTGTGTTTAACGTCAACATCGTTGTAAAACTGCAAGTTTACTAGAAAAGGTTTCATAATATTTTACTTTAGAATTATCCATCCCCGGGCATTCGACTTGTTTACTTCACATCTTATTTGACGTTCCAGAGTAAATATTCCCGGCGACTATTGCAAAGGCAAAGATGTTTTCCGTACAAATATCAAAGAAATATTAACATTCTAATCCATTACAGAAGTTCCGTTTAATAAAGCGTTTGGGATATGAGGAAAGTTATTACATTTAATGTAGGTACTAATATGTAGATATCAAGTTATATTAAATCATGTTGAACAAATAAACAGAAAAAAATTTCAGTTGTCGCGTAATCGATCAAGACAGATTCGGTTCGAGAACTTACAACGGTAGCGGTGAAAGGTATGCGTCACTGGATGGACAATGGCGAGTGGGGGAGATGGCCGCTGCACCGAGGCGGCGGCGGCGGCGGCGGGCGCCCACACCTTGACAGAACAATCGCCAATTTATAGCCTCCCACCGCGGCCAGCTACCACATTACGACCTCTACCAAATACACGGACAGTGCACATTCCTACACAACTCACTGATAGAAATATCGCAGCAAATTATTGACCAAAACCTCGGATTTTCAAACCAAAACTAAATCATCAGCTTTATAACCAACATTTGCGTGGGATCATCGACTGAAAACAATAGAGACTTTGCGTAGGACGTTTCTTTAGCAAACTTATGTAAGGGCACAGTCTCATATTACCGACAATTCCAAATATAGGTAAAGCTTTTACTGAAATGGGATACGGGATGGATATAAATAATGTGCTCTATTCAAACTGTCCGTTATTATCGGTCCCGAACGCCATTACTGTTACATTTCGCGATCCATTTGCTTCAACGTTTTCTTGATATTCCTAACTGGGCCCGGGGTGGATGAATTTGTGAGCTCCCGATTATTTATGTGGAGAGTTCCACGGCCGCCCGGCTTGTCACTACACGAAGAGGAGTAATCGCTCGCGGCTTGCTTTTGAGTGTATTTTTCCATTCGGAAAATGGCCGGAGGAATTAGGCTATATTTCGTTTCATATTTCACAGAAAACCACCCGTCACGGTCGCGTTTCAGCAGGATATCTGCTCGCTTTTAACAACGATCGTAAAACGGGAACGTAACAAAATGTTAACTGCATGGCACGTCACGTGAAGGCCTTCGACGATCATAAAACAATGAAAAATGTGAAAATTTTCTCTTGTTTTCGTTTTATTTCGTTAGGTACTGACCGTATTTTATTTTACTTACCTATACTCGCATGTTTGATTATGAACAAGTAGCTTACCTGAAACAGAAAAACGATATAATATTACAAAAGCCATCTGAACAAGATTTAATACTTTATATTGAGCTCTCAACTCCACAAACTTTTCACGTGAACCCATTCGTTCCTGAAATCTCAGCAAGTGTCAGTTATCTAAAACTGCATAAGCTATTTGGCAGCAGATAGAGCGAGTTTACATCGCGTCATAACCGTTTCTAGAGCGAGAATCCCGACGGCAGTAAACGGCGTGCGGGGTAAAGCTTCCTGGACAAATGACTACTAGATAAGGCTCGAGCACTCGACGATACAAGCTTACATTTAAGGCCACAGTGAACATTCAGAACAATTTAAATCCCCACAGAATGTTAGGTAACATTTATCAGACTCGAGCGCATTTAAATCATTTAAACAAACGGTCCTCTCAAGTTTCTATTCCCAAAGGTTTTGTTACTCAGTACACACACTGATGGAACTGTCCGGTTCACGTTTATTTAAACAGGGTAAATATATTTTAAAACGCTTTTATTACAAGCTGTGCCGAGAAATTGAACTTTTGTATTGCAACTGTTTTAATTAACGGCGCTTTTGTTACGCTGCACTCAATTTTCTGTGTAATAAAAGTGTTTTACTCGCGTTTAGCAAAATAATTACGCATTAACCGTCCATTTTAGTATTTGAGTAGCTTAAAAACATAACAAGTGCATTTAAAACCAAATATGTACATTAACCTAATTAATGGACAACTCACATGGAGAAGGAAACGGGATCGATGAGGTCTTCACATGAATATTAACCGCTAAGTACAATAAGCGGAAAAGCGACCCGGTTGTTACGTCGCCAACAGCTCTGTGTAACGCTCCATACCTGTTCCGGATTTGTAAGATTCATTCTTAAGATCGTATTCGGATTTATCTCTGTTGTCGGTCCCGACTCTAGTAACTTGCCGTTGATAAGTATGACTTCTAAAATTTTTTTGAAACTTAGCCGAACTTGATTTAATATGTACTTATTTTTGTGTGTAATCGTAGCAACCAGACCGAAACATCGATTTTGATTGAATTTCTCTATATTACTTGATTGCGATCCTGTTTAGTTATGATTCTAGATTATCTTCTTTCAGTATCCAATTTTAAACGATTCCTTTCGGGATTTCAGTTTAAAGTTTTTCTTTAGCTACAAAAAGATTAATTGCAACTTCAGAATTATTTTGAAACTATTATGTACGAGTACAACACGCACGGCACTTCAATAACCTTGGCTGTTTTATTGAAACGTTTTTAAACCGTAAAACATCGAGTTCCATTTACATTATACAACGTTTGATAAAACAAACAGGTATTTCGAATCGCAAATCTCAGAGCAAATTGAGAGTATTATGCATTATTTTATATTCATGTCACAGTTTTTCGATTTTAAACAAATATTTTCATATTTAAATGAGTACAGCTAGCTCAATCAGTTATGTGCAAACCCGCATGTCTGACAGTCTTATCAATACAGAAAAAATAACTGATATCAGCATGTTAAATCCAAAGTTAAATACGTTAAACTCATATGCTAGAAATTAATGAACTGAATATTTTTATAACTTACAAAAATCACACAAAAACTACCTGATTAATAATTAATCAATAATTAATCAGTGCGAACATGTTCGAAACAAACTATTTTGTTTACCAATGAAATAGTCAAATCACAAATCACTCCCGTTGTCAATAAAAATATAAACCTGGATTTTTGTTCTGTCTCGTCGTCGATTAATTACTTAAACAAAAGCAACAGCACTAGCGAAACTACAAGCTATTGAACTCATGATAAATGATAGCCGCGTCACACACACGACACCTAAAACTGTGAGCCCGTAAAGGATACTCGTCACGTCTCAACAGTAACAATACCAAAAAATGTATAGTGATGCTCACATATTTATGAAATACCGTTAATAATATAGGTACAGAAAAAAGAAATTAATTATTTTGACGTGTCTCTGTATTTACTCAGTCATTTCAAAATTAAATATATTATGATGACATTAAGTTCATTCAGATAAGAAGGACAAGTAAATTTCTCGTCGTTGTCTTGAGTATGCTCTGTACAAAGTGTTCTAGTGACAAATTCAGCTGCCTTCAGGTCTTGCATGAGAACTCTTGGCTATGCCTTCAAGAGATTAACCGGCTACACGAACAAGCGAACTAGACGAAAAGGGACAGAATGCTTCTACTTTCAATATTTTACTACTAATAAAAAAAAGCGCTACGGCAGAAGAATATACTCTATATTTTGGTAATTTAGTCAGGTAAAGAAATACTGATGAAATATATAATAATGTCCATATCCGAAACACATTAGTCAATACATGACAGAGGACAAGTGATTGTAGGGCAGTCTTCCTTTGGCCGTCAAATTGGCTATGTCTTGTTATCAGTGGTATTTTTGCCTGAAGAAATGAATAACAAAATCAAGTTATTTACTTAGTAACTTAGTTGAAAAATGGCTATCAGACGTCGTCGGGGTGCGACGACAGGCTATTGAAAAAAACAAAGACAAAAAAAGGAAGTTGCCAAAAAACGAATATACCGGGCATTGATGTACTTAGTTAAAACAAAACAAACAGACTAGATCAAGAACCAATGAGTTACAATTTATAAAATCTGTAAACAATAGTTTTCTTCAGAAAACATAAATTCAAACGTCAAATTCAAACCCATAAATATATATACTTTAATGGTAGTATCGGTTACCATAATTTTAATTAATGTTCAATTACTTGTTTAAGGTTTTAATTATAGTTATTTTAAGAATCAAAAAAGGTTAATAGGTAAGTGTTTTCAAAATCATCTAATACCGGAAAAATTATTTAATTACATAGTCCAATATACCAAAAATATAGATTTTTGGTATAATCTGACGGATCGCCTTTGTAAGTTTTCACAGCTGACCGATGAGCATGCCACCCACCTCATGGTAGGTGGCATCCGTAGCTCTTGCACAAGCGGTTAGCTGTCTTGTGTTTCTTTCACGTCCCAGTTTAAGTATAGTTGCATCCATTGATCTATGTAATGAGAACTTTTGATAAAATAGTGCTGAAAGCTTTTTTAGGCCGGCTATTCCTCTCAATCATATTTTTAATATCTTTTAAAAGTTGTAAGTTTAAAATCGTTAAGTTCATCAAGACTAACTTATCACCAATGAATATTACCAAAAATATCAAAAAATATCACCACTAACAATTATTTATGTCATGCTGTTAATACCAAAACAAAAAAAAAAACGAGAAGTCGTCCACACTAAAGAATCGAACACTTATCACAAATCGCTTCGCTACGATTGCAGCTAAGAAACTAATTATCGTATAAAAGATTAGTAAAGCCTTTTGTGTTAAAGTAGCAAACAAAAGTTAGCTAGATGTTTGTCTGTTTTTCCAGACAAATATAACCCTGGAGCTTTCAAGTGTAGAGTGAATAGGTACCTCTTAGACAGGCGTGTACGATCCTCGTCTTCATCGTCACTTTCCATCAGGTGAGATGGAAGACAAACGCCTGCTAATTATTAATAAAAAAAAAAAATAAAAAAAATGTTTCTATAAAACAACGAATATTTTTACTGAGAAAACCACAAACGGCGTCGTTCCTTGTTTACCGGAAGACCCTCATCAGCAAACTTCCGGCCCGCAACCATCCATCAATGAAGCGTTCAAAACAAAACGATAATCAAAAAACCAGTCACATTTTTGGATCATGAAGACCAAAAAATCGTCCTTTAAGATCATTTCAAACATCGCAATTTACAGATGTCCACAAATTATCTATAAGAAAAGTGTTCAATGAAAAAACAGCTACTGTTCCTTTTATTTGAAAAAAGAACGTCTAGACTAAAGTAAAAGCAGATGCCGCCGGAGTTGGAAATGTAGTCCATACAAAGCTAATGTTATGATTTGATCTCCACGATTACTAGTATCGCTTATACAAAACATAATATGGATTTGAAAATAACGCAAACCGTACCTAATAAGATTTTTCTTATTCATGTAATACCTACGTGCAAAAACACTCATACTACAGCAAAAATACAAACACAATAAATGAATGGGACACAATGACGTGTCGGTCACAATGAGCAGCCAGTAACACCCAAGGTTCGCCGCAGACGTCGAATTAACATTTTTATGAGGCCATCATGTCGGAGATGACGCCTCGACCGCCTAAGCCGAACATAGCCATTTAGAGGCAATAAAAAGTTCCGGCCTTTGCCTTCGCTAGCGCTAATTACCCCGAGCATTAGTAGCCGTTGCGGCGTCTTTCATTCGTTTAGATGCAGCAAAATTGCATGAATGAATGCCGGGGAACAAGGCCCCGTTCTGAGGCAGTCTGAAGCGGTATTCGTGGAATTCTCATTGCGCGGGGTCAGAGGTGCAAGCGGCGCCCGACACTGAATTCTCTGTCAACTACTTCGGTTATTCGGGCCACACCGCTGCGCTCAGAATGACTCCAACAAATACTCGCTCATTATGTAATGTTAGTTTATTTATAGCAAGGTATTTATAAAAGTTGAATTTTACAAAATGGCGCCTCATCTCGAGTCTTCACGATTCATTAAATATTCGATCATAGTAGTTTGATATTGATAATGAAATTCATATCAATTTATATTAGGTACTTTCGGTCATCGAATATTTAATAAAACCTAGCATTCAAACTTTCAAGAACAGTAAATATCCTTCCAATACTAATAGATTGAAATTGACCGACATAGTTCCCGGGGCGTAAAATAACCCTGTCACCTCGATACAGGGGAGTCAAAATCCAGTCTGTACTCGCTTCAATGGAGGCTAACCTATTCGATATAAGCAGCTTTAAAGCAGAACATTACCCGGTGTAATGTCACACGGCGCGCGCGCTCTAATAAGGCAGGCCACGCATTTTGACTTGCGAGTCGCGATGCCATAAACCGACTTACACAAATCCCATACATAAGTAGTTACGGTATTGTTTATGTTGTCCTAATTTAAATTATAACGGCGGCATCAGACCTATGCAAATGACAATTCGATTTATAAAAATTAAGTAATTGATTTTATATTAACATATTTACAATAAATGGTAACCTGACTACGAAACGCCCACTTATTACATAAAAGATAAAAACTAATGAATGATAACGAATGATAAAAGATCGGTCGACTAGGTAGGTACCTACATTCAAAATTAACATGGCAATTACTTGAAACAATATTCTTGATATGTGATAAAAAGTACACCTTAATTATAAAAATTAGATTATTATTTTAATAACTACACTAAGACATAACATCGCTGAACGCGTGCAAAAAAATGGCGGTAACAAAGTGTTTGTTGTCAAACTGTTATCATATATTACAATCGTAAGTCTAAACGTGACTATGCTCATTCATATTAATTGTTTTATTTGTCTCAATGTCCTGCTTTAATGTTTCCTTCAAACCAAAGAAAATCCATAGTTTCAGAGTATTTTTCGTCATAACCGTTTTTATGTCTAGTCCGGAAGCGCTAGATTATGGGGCTCCAAAAATATTAGTCTTTTTGGTTTTTTGCAAACAGTTTCCAGGCCTTTTAGCCTAACTAATACAGAATGTTGTGTCATCAAAGGTACTTGCTTAGGTAGGAAATGAGGAATGGGTATTTTTAAACCATACCGAATGATAATAAAATTAGAATTGAAAACTTTACTTGCATAATAAGGAAGTAGTAATCGATGTTCTTGGGCATTTTGTGTCGTATCATATCCATGGGAAGACTTATTTAACCTTGCCTGGTCCGTGCCTAACATCTCTATTAATTAACAGTAAGAATTAATAAACAGATCATTGGTTAGCTATTATTCAGAATATTTTGTGCAAATTCATCCATAGTATTTTAACTTGTTCGATAATATTTTCTTTGAACACCCCGTAAAATCCACAAAAAAGAATTCAAGATATTTGAGTTTAGGTTTGTATTATTGTTATGGAGTAACAAAGCACTTCCTAACTTTTGTGTCATTTTCGTTCATGGCATATTAATGATTTGAACAAATACGGTCCTGTGTAGACGAAAAATAGCGCTAGGTTTATGGGCCCTACCTCACCTTGTACTGGACGAAGACGACACAAACTAGGTTTTACCGTTGTACAAGCTTCCTTAGATATATAAAACTTTATTTTAAAACTTAATTATATAGGACCACACCTAATTATAATACTCAAAACGCAAGCGATGTATATGGCACAAAATGAACTAATAAGCTCTTTAGGTACATCTGTACCCACTGGCAAAAAATAAGAAAGTCTTCAATTTTTGTTAGTAACGACCTCAAAATAGCCTAGAGATACCAGACTAGTAGGTACATTAATTATAAAATTAGACTTAATAAAGATACTGAATGTACAATACAATTATTACTATAACTACTATAACTATAACTTGTCTTGAAAGACATATTTTTGTTCAAACTAACCATTCACTATTATTAAGTTTTTATAATAATTCTGCCAATAAAATTCTAGGCCAAACGCTTGATATAGCATTCAATAAGAAGTCGTTCTTGTGTTCAGTTATGACTAAAATTTGTTCAAAACTTAATTTACACTATTCAACATAATCTTAAAGTTCAGCAAAAAAAGAAACAAACTTGAATCAAGGAAAAACGTCTGACGTTTATTCGATCGCCAAAAAATGGGTACATAAATTCTAGAGACTGTTTCTATGCGGCTTTGGCTAAGCTAAGTATTTAAGCAAACACAAGGCAGAATAACATTCCTTATACAGGTCGTCGCACCGAGTCGAAAACCGTGACATGTTATAGTACCCCAGACTTTTACACCGCCACGAGGTCTGAATTTAGTATTTTTAGACCATTCCTGCCACGGTAAATATGCGTTGCACGATCAGCAGACGACAGACCCAAGATACTTTGTTTTTAGTACGAAATATTAACGAAATTACAATGTGCGTCGCGAAATTAATTATTTAAAACACGTCTCGCAGACAACATGGTAACAGAAACTCATTTGGAGTTATTTAACGGAGGCATTTAAAGGTTGTCGTTTTAATAAGGTACACTCTTGCTTTAATTATCCTGTAACACATTGAAGCTCTCTCTAAACACTAAAATATTGCTTATATTTGTTTTGTTCGAGCGCACGAGTTATACCGCGTTGATTATCACTACTTGAATTTTACTTAATTTTATAATTTATATAAATGATACTGGAATAGGCGTGTAACATCAACTACACCTGCATCGTCATTTTCAGTCAGCTGAGTCAGAAGAAAAACTTCAACTTCTAATTGCAAGAAAACTGCTTAGTAACATTTCGAGAAATATGCTCTGTGTCTTGGATAGGTCGTCATCAGAAATGACAATAATTTGACGATCCAAGTAAGTATCTACCTATTTTAAAATTAAGCATAGCATATTGAAGTTAAAAATGAGTTCTAGAAATTTTTTTATACAAAATCCTGAGAATGATGATCCAGATGATCTTTGAAACCGGTACGTAATAAAGCACTTGCAAAACCGCATTCAAAGCCATTACACAGCTATATTAAAACATACTATTCTTAGTCTACATGTTACACTTCTTTCATAATGGTACACTCGGCGAGGCCCAGAGCAAGGACGAGAATCGCTTGCGCTTTGTTCAGACTTTTGTAAATGCCCCGCATACTAAGGGATGACGTCAATACAAGGGATTCGAGTCGGCTACGTGAACTTAGCAGCCGACTTTTGCAAAATGCCCTCCTGATTGTTTTTTTGAAAGATATGGGTTAGTAGTAGATAGTAGTGAAGTTATTTTCATTTGTAATAGAGCCAAAAAAAATTTACAGAACATAAAAAAATTCAGCTCAAGAAATAATAAAAACATTTTTTTGTTGTTTCATGAAAGGAAATGTTAGTAGTGGATTTAGTGCAATGTTTTTCGTTTGTAGTAGAAAAATAATCACAAAATTTTTTTTATTAAATAATTGCCAATACTAAATTAACTTCTCAAATTCGATTTCAAAGAAAATCAGGTCACTACAAACGCTGGAAATAGCTGGAATATACGTGTAGAGGTTAGTAGTGGATTGTAGTGCAATGTTTTTTGTTTGAAGTAAAGCAGTAATCACCGAAAAAATATTTTTTTACTTGAAAACTTGCCAATACTAAATTTACTACGTAAATTCGATTTCAAAGAAAATCAAGTTACTACAAACGCTGGAAATGACTGGAATGCATGTGTAGAGGATAGTAGTGGATTGTAGTGCAATGTTTTTTGTTTGTAGTAGAATAATAATCACAGAAAAAATATTTTTTCACTTAAAAATTTTCCAATACTTAATAAACTTCTCAAATTCGATTTCAAAGAAAATCAGGTCACTACAAAAGCTGGAAATAGCTGGAATATATGTGTAGAGGTTAGTAGTGGATTGTAGTGCAATGCTTTTTCAAAACTTCATTTGTACAAAATCCGAAAAACGTTTAAGAAAATGCTACCTACTGTAACTCAAATTGTATACAAACCCACCATACATTTGATAATGTTAAGAGTCAGTCTATGATTATAAAATCAAACGTACAAATAAAAGCAATATAGATTCATTATAAAATAACCGATCAAAGTTTTATAATAGCTACAAAATGTTCTAACAATACCTATAAATGGCAGAACCATTGTGATTCTACAAAAACAATAGGCTTTGTTGCCGGTTGAAATTTCAACATAACTACAAATTCTTACTAGAACTAAATATTTACACTTTCGCACAATTATTGCATATTATCAATTGCCATTGTGTAGAGAATACTTTTACATGCATTCTCAAGATCAACATATCTTAATACAGTTAATTAACTTGGGTAAATTGAAACCATTAAAAGTATTGTCTTGTTCGAGCATTCATAATTAAACTGACAGGTTAACTACAAAACGAATTTACAAGTAAATAAATATATATATATAAATAATTTATCGAATCAGCATGTTACCGCCAAATTGAATTATGTCATGTGACAACATACTGTCTAATTTATTGACTAGTATTTGTATACTTTCGGGCAGGAATCGCCCCGCGCCTTGCCGTTCAGGTTTTGGCAACACCGGCTGAACGGGCCGTCCTGTAGAAAGGCCGAATGAACTAATGGAATGAATTTAATTCATCCATCTTTTGGTCTGTAAAACTCAATTGTTGTAGTTAAATGTTTACTGCCTTTTAATCGACATTAAATCTTAAAGACATAAAAATGAGAATGGAAAAGGAAGCAAGCCGCCCTTTGCGCATTGTTTAGTAACAACGCGAACCTGAATTTAATACAGAATAAAATAAAACCCTGATCAAACTCAAACATTTTTAACATTTTAAACTAGCTATTTTCCCTTTGTATCTTAAAGTTAAGCCTCAATAGTTTCAATTTATTATCGGCGTGCTCGTAGGCTTCAGAAAGAATCTGTTGACTGAGTTTCATTTGTTTGGCTATAATAATATTTTAATATAAAAAAAAAATGGTAACAATAAAAATTATTGCTACTCTATCCAATTGGGGTAAATACTACAAATAATGTTTTTATGTAATGATTAATCGAGAAAGTTTTATCGACATCTTGTAATCAACTTAATCTATTTTATTTTTTAAACAATTAATCCTAGTTTAATAATCAATATGTTCGAACTAATCTCTAAACCTTAAGCTCACAGTAAAAAAACCGAGAACCCTTACTGATTTCCAAAAGTGCCCTTTATTCGTCTACGTTCTGCTAGCAAACCTATGTATGTATGTCGCCAGGTCAATGGAGACATAAGTCGACGCCAACTGATTCGAAACAACCGTTACTTGTGGGGTTCCGCGGAATGCGGCAAAAACCACCATACGGTGCGTTGGCTGTGACATTATGTTGTACTGAGTGTAGGAAGACAAGATTGAAATAGAAAAGAGACGACAGTTCTGAGAAATTGATAGAATAAGTTTAACCTTTGGGGCGTAGTAAGGTACAGCGTTACTTTTTGTTACTTTTTAATCCACTTTTAACACATATTGACAATTAAGTATGCAAAGTTATATTAAAATTAATATGATGTAAAGGTAAACAAATTTTACAAAATTAAGAATAAAATAAGATGAAATCTAGCGAAGAATTTTACAAATGCGTTTGTTAATGTTTGGATGCAAGAGACACAACTATGTAAATGCATGTCAAAAGAAAATAAAAAAATATAAAAAGGTTAATAGCAAAAATATATATCCAAAAAAATAAGACTCATTATCAAGTTCACATAAACGTAAAATTTCCTATTCATACAGAACCACAAGTACAATTACTGTTACCATTTCCAAATACAATACTTTCTCCTGGGTCATACAGTAGCAACATTAGAAAGTAACAAATAACACAGAACGTGAATCGCCGTGAAAATTGCGTTACACGACTCAAATCTTCAAACGTTGACAAATTGTGCCACCAGAATCAGACGCCAAAACAACCAGATTTCATTTTATGACAGATTTGACAAAACTAACGAGCGTGCGAAGGTGCGTCAGCGCGCTGGTAAAATAAAGATTTCAATTGCATATTTAAACATAACTTTTTATGTGTCCAAATGTGATAAGATGCATAAAAGCATAAGCCGTCATTTCGATCAGGTTGGCTGCACCAGCACCAGGCTATAAACTTACTTGGCACGCTCAAGGCTTCATAATGGGATACAAACATTTGTGATGTGATGATTTAGTTTTCATTGACATGTATGCTTTATTGACGACCGTAACTGTCACCATTTAAAAGTATATTTGTTTACCTACTGTATTTTTTTTGGTATTGTCTTATAAATAAATATTGTGGTATTTTGGTCTTTTTGCTATTGCTTAATTAAGTCATTTAAATTCTTATAATTGGGTATTCGACTACTTTATTTTATTACATATTTAAATTGTTTATCAACAGTAAAGGAATATTGCAGAAGTAACAATAGTTTTCTAAATACAGCGATATGTTTGAGGAGCTTTTGCGAGTCACCGCAAAACGCTCCATACCAAACGGTACCAGATCGTGACCTCACAACGTGTAAATCGTACTAAAAATTGTAGGGCCGTTTGGATAAATTGTATAATAGTTACGTAGATAATGCGTTTACATGCATACTGCATAATAAGATTGTTATATTTAATGTCAGTAAGCTAATCATATAAAAAAAAAATAACAAATTTATAATAAGTTCTTTGCTTCTTTTTTAAGTTTTCTAATTTATAATTTCGATATTAAACTCAAAACTTTATTTTTCCATAAATTTTTTGGGTCAAGATAATTTATATTTTCAAATGGTGTAAAATATCCAATTCTCTCACATTTACACAGTTGTGTCTGTTTACTATGTTCGCCTAAGTCATTTTGTTATAACGCAGGCAAACTAACGTAATTCACAACAACAAATAAACGTGTTAGTAGGTACTGTTATTGTAAAACAATGATTGTTTGATCACGTCTTCCTACGTATTGAAATTCTCGACTGAACAGTGCGAATTCGGCAACAAAAAAACAAGACCTTTCGGTCTTTAGTATCTACATTGGCATATATGCAAATGAGTTTTTTTTTAAGTCATTTGAATTTCTATACGTTACTAATGCAACAACTAATTATATTTTTTATTGAAATAAAAAATAATATATATTACGACATTCATAGCGAAAATGTACAAAATTATATGTAAAGCTATATACACGCAGGCATTTATACTATGAACTTAGGCTGATAGATTTACATAATATACTAAATTAAATTAAATATTTATTTCTCAACATTGACAATTATGCTTGTTCTCATTGATGTCAAATAAAGCTTGACTCTACCACCAGTTCGAAAAAACCTTCGTGAAGAAGAACTGGCAATAAACTTCACGGGTATATTTTTTTTCAAAATAAATTTACAGGGTCTCTTTATGTCTATAAAAAATTATTCTTATCTGCATCTTTTAGCTCGGCAAGTCTTCCCTTCCCCTAAGTATCCAAACGACGAACACCCTCAAACGGCACCCGTTCACGAGTTAAGGCGGGATCCAGCCGTCGCCCTCCTCAACCATATTAGAGGGAAGTGAGCGACCCGTCACCCGACGCTACTGTAATTTGTAGCCCAGGGAAATGTTTTTTAAATAACGTACGGATGCCTCAGCGCGTGTTTTTCTTCCAAAACAAGAAGACGAACTGTAGTACCAACCCAACTACGTTCGTATTTCGTTCTATCATATTTCGTTCTATTTAGTTTACTACTTTCATCCGCGGTTTTGCATGCGCGTTTCATTCATGACATTAGCGCGCACGATTCGCTGTATTGTCTCTCATGAGGTAGTCAGGTTGTATATCGGCTTGTGTTTTAAATGTAATGAACCTTTTTCACAAAAGAATGCCAGCAGTTTTTGACTTCGTATTTCCGGCCTTATTAGCTCGAAGTCTAATTTATATAAAAGCCGTTGTTAAAAGTTTGTCGTCGCAAAACCTGACATTCAATTAAAAAGGTGATGTACAGTACTGTGCGAATTAATATGAACACGTAGTCATTATTAGAATCACGCTTGTTTTTTTCAGATGGCAACACATTTATGTCAAAATTACCGCCATTTTGTATTCGTGCACTACCAATCAGTGACTTACAAGTCATAACAAACTACAGACGCGTTAATTTATGTTATTGTTTGTAATTAATTATAGTTTTTTTTTGCAAAAGAAGATTTATTTTAGCAATTTTGGTACTTATTTTTTGAAGATGGATAATGAACACACATCAATGACTCAAAGAGTGTGGTGTGACTTTGGGAGCTGCTATCAAGATTTTAAAACAAAAAAGGGAAACAGGGACGATTAAGGTGACCAGAAAAGGGAAATGTTGAAGAAAAAAAAGACAACAGCAAGAGATGAAGCTTTTCTAATAAGGGAAAGTAAATTGAACCCCAGAAAAACCAGCCAAGAACTCCAGCAAGATTTAGCGCATGCTGGGGTCATTGTTCATGACTCTACCGTACGGAAACGCCTCATTGAAGGAGAGAGAAAAACAATCAGGCCTCAAAAGAAGCAGTTGTTGACGGCTGCTATGATGAAAAAGCGATATGAATGGGCGAAACAATATAAAGCCTAGGCTATTGAAAATTGGAGGAAAGTGTTATTCTCAGATGAAAGTCATTTTTTGGTTCAGGGACAGCGGTGTCGTTTCCTAAGAAAAAGCGGCAGCGAAAAACTAACGGCCCAACATTTCGACCAGAAAGTCAAACACCCAATAAAGAAGATTTTCTGGGGCTGCTTTTCCTATTAAGGTACTCAACGTTGACAAGTAATTGTCAATGTTGAGAAATAAATATTTCATTTCATTTCATTTCGTACTGGGTCTTTAGTGCCGATCGAAGGCATGATGAACTCTCAAAAATACAAAGACCTTTTGGAACAGAAATTGTAAGTCGAGCTCAGAAAAGTTGATGGCAACGGTCAAGCAGTTTTTCAACAAGATTCAGCTCCATGTCATGTGTCTAAGTTCATGAGGAAATATTTCAATGAGAAAAAAATTATTTGTCTTGAATAGCCAAGTAACTCTCCAGATCTTAATCCAATTGAAAATCTGTGGGCTGGCAAGCAAGACTCAGGAAAATTTATTGTACAACAAAAATAAAGTTAATTGAAGCTGTAATTCTGGTATGGTTTAGAGACACGCAAATTTCAGAAAACTGTAAAAAACTTATTGGTTCTATGCCATCTCGTGTACAAGAAGTACTAAAAAATAAAGGAAGACATATCTCTTACTAAACAATAAAAATTTCAATTATTTCTTTGTTTTTTTTTTCTTTATAAAAAATAATGATTATTTTTTGTACTTTTTCCTTTGTGTTCACATTAATTAGCACAATACTGTAGGTACCCTCGGGTAAGCCGGCGGAGGCTAAGGCGAGAATCGCGCGTTGTTCAGTCCTTTGTAGGACTCTGCATTCTAAGGGGCGACAATACTATAGGACTGGAATGCGACTCTGAGCCTTGAAATGAAATAAATTTTGTTTTTATTCTGTGGAAAATGATTGGCCATGTGTTATTCAGATCACATCGCTATCTGTCCAAATTCTAAACGCCGTTGCCAGAACGAAGTAAAATAACAAATTAAAAATATTTTACAGATCCACACACGCTTTCGTATTTAATGGTATTGGTAAAAAACTTGTGAAAAGCCCATCTTTTTCGACTATATATGTCTACATATTTACTCGAATATGCCTGTGATGAACACAAATATCGAATGTCTAAACGAGGAGCTCACGTTTTTTCGCATGACAGGTATGATAAACGCGATGAGGTTAATTTTACTCATATTAAAATTTATACTTTATAATAATTATACCAAGAATCTTTTTTATCACTCTCCTTTTAGTTATATGTTTGAATATACCTCATTTATGTGAAAACTTACTATGTGGACTGAACCTAACAAGTATTATGTAACACGATAAATCATTGTAGAAAATAAGTAGAGCTTATCAAATAAATATTCCATAGAATATAATAGTTTTGATGTCATATCATGCATGCTGTAATGTACTGAACATTATAAGGTATTTTGTAGAAATGTTTTATTTTATTTAGCTGAAGTTATTAGCTAGGTAGTTGCTATATTATACTTCGGCCTTAAACTGAAGTTTAGATGATTCTCTATACTTGTGATGAACTCATGGCTCTGTTTGAGTGTGCTTATAAATGTGCAACTTAAGTTTGAGTGGCAGCCGTCATCTTGGCAAAGGGTGATCTTGTCGCTTTAGTGTGTGTGTACAATCACTATATATTTGTCATGCACACACAGTTGTTTTATACATATAGGATAGAAGCTTAACGCACACAATAAGGCACACAATAAGGCTGCGTTGGCAAACAAATTGAACCATCTATGTGTGGTTGACATGCACATCACACTGAGATGAAAAAAATTCCATACTATACCTACATAAATAATCAAAGCCATTTAAAGCACATGGAGTCAAACAAAAGTATTAAGTGACATGTTTATCATATCTGAATATACATTCAGTATAAACATAAGTGACAGTTATAATGGAGACCATATCAGATCTCAACTCTAAAAAGATGTAATCAAAGCAAGACTTCAACCAGGAGAATAAAGGAGTACACATGTAAATGAATAATTTATGCAATCAGACACATAGGTATAGCTTGAAAGCACCTTTAAAGAATAAATTAGTAAAAAAGGCATCTGATTTTTATTTATTTATAACCCAGTAAATGATGAACCTATTTTTTAATATCAATCTGATACAATATATGAATTAACTTTAGCTTCTTTTTAACTTTTAATAGCTGAAGGTTATCTGAACATACCATCATATAAATTTTGTGATAACTTCAAGTTATAACAATGCACATATCTTTATAAATAGTATAGTTTATCAATTGTTTAAGTTTATTTCTCATTTTTGTGCATCAAAATTATTGCTATGGAATACATTAGAATTTGAATTCTCTCTCAGCTAATGTGAAGTAGGTAATTTAAAATAAATTCTATTGTCAACATTGTGAAATAAAATCTAAATGGTAGATTCATGATTTATTTGATGTCAATAAGAACAAGTAATTGTCAATGTTGAGAAATTAATATTTGAATTTCTGGTCAAAAATGAAGATATAGTTTTCACATTTTTTGAAATTGAATAAAACTCTTTTATAACCGGAATGATATGGTTTATGATAAGTATTCTATGTACTACCCTCAAACAAATGTGTACATAAACGAAAGCCTATGCTTTCATAAAAAAAGTTTTATATAACTTTAATTTAACAAAAACATTCACCCTCTGTAAGTTTTCTATACCACTATATGTTTTGTTATTAAATGTAAATTACTTTTTTGTTTGAGTTTAAATCCAGGTCATCTGTGAGGTAACTGTTTTGTATTAGTCTTTTGAATAAGATATTTGCGTCATCAGGAAATTAAACACTAATACATCAAATTGGAGTAAATTCATCAACTGCATTTAAAATTTGTCAGACACAATCGCACAGAGGCTTTTGAAAGAAATAAGAATTATGAACCTTAGATATTTCTATACTATTTAGGATATATTTTTTAAAATAATAGTATTATTGTCACCACTCCTAACCATGCAATTTTCCTGCATAATGTGCAATTATTGTGAGCTCAAGAGCATAAATAATTGCATAATGTCAGTAAAATTACTCTAAATACATAATGGAAATTACCATAAATTTTTACATAACAAGCATTCAAACAAAATCAATACTGATTCACATAATTTTGTCACAGCACTTGTTGTCATAATTTAATGAAAATTAATCTTATTCTCATTGGAGAGATGTGCATGAGATATGAAATAATCAATATTTATATTTTCAGAGATAATGAGAACTTTTCCACAAATAATAAAAAAAAATTGAAAATAAATAATTTTTAGATATTATTATCTGAGTTTATATATTTTTGGTATCTTTCAAACAGTTCTAAACTACTCCTAAATATTCTCTAAAATGACAATAATTACTTTAATGAGCACTTTTGATTTGTATTTTGCACAAAGTTATTCTAAGGTCATTAAATCATCAACTTTGAAAAATAAGTAAATAGGTACAATTGTAGGGTCCCCTTATTATTATATATTACTAAAAATAGAACATACCTCTTTCACTTTCTCCAGTTTCTGCTTTAAGTCAGGGTCAGCATTTGGGCCCTGGGCTACTGGAACATATTGGTTTTCAGCTCCATATAAATCAATTTTACCAGATAATGCTAAGGATTCCTTGTCATCACTTAAGACAGCTGGTTCTTCCAAAGCATCAAGTGGTGGTCTACTTGGTTTTTTAGATGAAGATCCTGTATTCCCATTATCAAACTGAGGTCTCTCAAGTACTTTCATACTCATATCTTCCTCAATTTTAGCTTTCAAACGATTTCTGTCTTCAACTACGTGTGGGTCATCGCGACCTTCTCCGTGGTGATCAACACCAACCATAGGGAACTCGCCAACGTCATTTTGGGCCAAAGGCGGTGGCATTAACAACTCAGGTCCAGCTTTTTGAATGCGTTTGTACACACTATATACACTATCATTAACACTATTAGAACTTTTGAATTCAGGCAGGTAAAAAAGAGCTCCGAGCCATACGATTCCAAACGTCAAAAGGACAGAAATTATCAAATATTTTTCTCGGAGACGAAAGGATCGCCTTGAAATGGACGGGACCGGAACTCCGTTTACAAAACGTTGGTAGGAAGGTAGAATTCCCGTCATGTTTATTTGATTCACAAAAATACGTTTTTTTCGAATCAAACTTTCTGAACTCTAGTCACACGACCCGTCAGCGGTCGCCATTAGAGAAATTCTGCCAAGTTTTGTTTGAGAAGAACATGAAGTTTGATTTGACAGTGAAGGCTTTTGACATAACACACTGACGTGACTGTGGTAGGTTGTCAGTTGCGTTCAGTAGTTACGATTATGGCATTTGTGTCACAATATACATAATAATCATTGGCTACCTAGAACACTAAGAATGCCTTTGAAGAAAAAAATAATCATATGCTTCTTCACATCACTATTCGGTGTTCGCAATTTATTTGGTTAATTTGCTTATGTTCGTCTTAAATTCCGAATAACACGAAAACACAGCACATGCACAGCGAATATGCCAAATATTCAGGAATATTTTTTTCTAGTCTCGAACGCAAAGATAGACGTGTTTTTAAGCTCTTTCACTGCGCTTGTATATTCTAGGATATTCTTAAAATCTCCATTAACTTTTTTGTTTTTTTTTTAAACTGATTATTATGAGAACCATGTTTCGGGAGATTCATTTGAAAAGATTCTAAAATTCGTATCACAAGATCATTTGTCCATTCCATTCCGATGCTGTCGCCTGCCACACACATGGCGAGTGATGTGTGGGCGGTAAACGAACATATTTGACATATTCTCAATCCTTTGATCTGTTCACAAAATACTAACAAGCGTGTAGATACGTGAATTCGCTTATTTGCATATTCGTCTTGTTCGACAAATAGACGAATAATAGACGAATAGAGCCGCTTCACATCGCCGTATTTGCGCGAATAAAACGAATACGTGAACACGAATAGCGACGTGAAGTGCGGGGGAATACCCAGAAATTCCGAATTTGAATATTCCGATTTTTTAAATTCCGAATATCACAATCCCGAAGAGTCTTAATTCCGACTATTCAAAAACACGATTCTTATTTTACCGAAATTCATAAATACGAAAGAGGGCCGGTCAGATATGACCTGTCAACTGATTGATAGCCAGGAGACGCGTCTTAGTTACCAAATATATCATTAAAAAAAAAAGATTTTTTACTGATCTTAAAGCAATTAAAACTGTGATGAGACAGTCTAGGGAAAAAAAGATAATCGTTTTTAAATATTTACGAGAAATATATATATTGAATGCAGCCAATCTATTGTTGTAATTTTTACAGAAAGCAACCTAATGAAGGACCGAAACTAAAAATTACATTAGAGCAAAGCTCATATTAAAATAAAAATACTATTATGCCAGTAAATTCATACTTATAATGATTATTATAAAATATTAAAGCTGAACTTAGCTATTAGATATGAGATGTGGGTTCTGTCATTCAAACACATCAATCAGACCTCAACGTCAGATGTGATTGATATGTATTCATTTTCTTATTTATTTATTTAACAGTTTTTGTACACACATATGTTGAGTCCTAGTTCTTTCAAGCGTCGAGTGAAAAGGTATCTCGTGGATAGACGTGTAACACCTTCGTCTTCATCGTCACTTTCCATCAGGTGAGATAGAAGACAAACGTCTAATCCTTTTTCAATAAAAAAAAAACATAGCGTAGTCTTCATTTTAAAAAAACTAGGAATTATGTCTATGATTAGAACTTTTTGATTATGACAGCTCCGTTGCTACTTTTCACAAACTAACTAGCGATGCTACGCATCAGACGAACGACGTCCTAACAACTTTTTTTTAAATTAGATTGTCCTTCGTTTCTTAATTTTAAAATGACTGCATTGGATTTTGGCGTAATGCCATTGTGGCAGCGCGAAAGCCCCTCTTCTATTATACAAGATATTTTAACAATCTAAAAGATAAATAAGGTATAATAAATAACAGACTTGTATATTTATGAATTTTTTATTTCTAAACTTTGTTTTATATTTTTATATGCTTTGTTTGTATTGCATGGGAGGCAAATTTTTAGTTTTATTGCATTAAACATGTTTCAATTCTTTTTCAAATTATACTGGACCATGTATTTAAAAAATTAGATGTCAAATTTACCCCAACATTCATAGTTTTTTTACAGTTATATTTTATTATAAATTTTTTTGTCCATACAAATGAAACATGTCCATTTCACTTCCTCGTTATGATAATAGCTCAATATTTCCAAAGTTTCTTAGGAAGCTTAGAAAAAGAATTTTATCAAAGGTTCATGTAGTACCTGGTCTTCTCTTTGATTGATATTTTATCGTCTAGCTTATCAAATAATAAAAATAAAAATAGTTAATGAAAGCATCCTAGATTTCGCCCTGTGAGAAACGCTATTTACACCCCCGTAGAATTATAGAAACTGTCACCTCACTACATTTTTTAAAGCTGGCAACATTGACATGATTTAATGTCATTTATTAAAAATAAAAAGTGGCAGTCTTCCTCTGTGTCTTGCTTGATGTGTGGGTGTTTTTATTTTGGTTGTTCATATTTTTTGTGAAAATTAAATTTAAAAAACATTAATTCAACGTTAATATTCTAGAATGTTACAGAATCAGAGTTCCTTTCGAAAGAAACTTTTCATTAAATGATAACTCGCGCAACTATCTACATAAAGTTTATTTGTCAAGCCTGTACCCACTTAAAGGTTATCCATTATTTCGGGACAATACAATGAGGGCTTTTCATTTCTTTTTTTTTTAAAGATATTTCATTCGAAACTAGATTGCGTTGAACACAGCTCAAGAGTCAATGTCAATATCTTTGTTTGTTGACTGATCGTATGTTTATATTATGATATATATATTTGTGTCAGTCACATATTTATCATATATTTATTTTCAGTCACACACACACATCTTATAAACGATTAATAATATAGTGTTTCTTAAGGTAGATTAGGTTATTTTATTTTATTGGTTTTTTTTCTTTACGTATAGTTTACTGAAATTAATACCTATGGATCCTTGACCTTGCACCCGTACACATAGCAAGAACCAGTGACGAATGATTCATAATCAAGAGAAGCCCTTTCGGGCGCATATTATCTTTTGTCTATCATTCATTCAGTCATTGCTGTCTTGTCATACTGTTTTTCGACTCTTGAGTTTTGATCAGCGCCATCTAATGTTGAAGAAAGAACTATATTTTTTATTTTAAATCGTAGAATGAAAACCCCTCATTATTATTAAACTAATTGTATCGATTTGCCCGTTGTTAATATAATATGTCAGAATATGAAATACTTTGGGAAGCAGTTTTTTGTTCGCGATCGCAACTAACTGCTGGTCACGTGGAGCCGATGGTAATAGCTCTATGTCCTACACTAAAGCTCCCAAGTACAGTGATGCGTGTAATAGAAAACGTTTCGTTTATACTTTTAGGTAAATATAAATTTTTTTCTTTACGGACAGTAAAGCTAATACCTACGCTATGATTTAAAATACCGATGAAACACGCTTTCTCGATCAATAACTAAATAGAAACAAGAGCCACTCGGCAACTATTCAGTGAGTGTAAATCGTCATGATACATGGCGCCATGTTAGCTATATCAAAATCGTCATAATACATGGCGCCATGTTAGCTATATAAAAATTGCTGTAAATGAAAAACAGTCATAACTATTTGATGTTTTTAATTACATATTTCTCATGGTGTAAAAATACAATATCAACTTTTATTTTAAATTTATTTATAAGTAACTACATTAAGTATCAGGTAGGAAGTAATAATATAATAGAGATTTTAATATTCTCGTATGAGATCAGTCAAATCTTAAAACTTTGTTTAAAAGTTATATACATTTTAAGTACATTGATAAAAAATTATTAGTTCTATACAACATTTAATTTATACAAAAATAAAGGCTATGATTTCGGTTTAAACCGTGACATGTAGAAGTCACAGTCGGGGCAGTAGACTTCGGGTGGGGCAACCATTTTCTTTCTGCAGAGATTACAATGTTTCTTTTGCGGGGCGTCTACGTACGGGTACGAAGTATTATCGTTCAACTGCGGCGGAACTGGAGAATCCGTTCCACCTTTAGTCCCTGGTTCGAAAGATACACTCTTCTTTTGAAGTTGTTTTGGAGCTGGGATGTGCTGGTATGGAGCGTAATTGTTTTGAGAATACGGATATTGAGCGTTCTGCTCGGTGTTATGACTTTCTAAGTTCATATTCTGACGCTGCTGTTGGGTGTTCGTGTATTGTCTCATATCGGGATGTCTTTGTTGGTTGTTGTCGTTGTAATACGGATTCGGTGGTCTTTGATAAGCGTTTCCATTGTAATTGTCGACTGCCATCTCGCCATGTGGAGGGGGCACTCGTTGGTAAGGGTTTTGGTTTTGCGGATAGCGACTAGAGTAGTCAGTGTTGGCGTAACTTGTCGGTGGGTTCTGATAGCTCTGGTAGGCCGGCGAGGTGGAAGGCAAAGGCTGGTATGGAGACGAATTCTGGGCGTTAGGATTGGGGTAAGAACGATTCGTGGGGTAACTGTTATTATTTACTGTCGGAGCGTGCGAGTTTTGGGGTAATCGGTGGTAGTAAGCGTTGTTCGGAGGCTGGTTTATTTGGTGCAGTTGGCTCGGTGGGTGTGGATACGTGTTGGGTACTAATCGCTGCATGTTGGTCGGATGCTTCGTCGCGTAGGATTGGTTGTGGGCGGTGGGAGTTAATCTATTCAAAGGATTCTGACTTAAGTTCGGTGGGCTTGAGTTGCTTTGATTAGGATACGCTTGGGGAGGTGGGTTGTAGGGAATGGGGTTCGATTGGTTCTGAGTTATTGGTAAATTGTTAGGTAGGTGCTGGTATATTTGACTATTTGGAGTCTGAGCGGGTTGTGGGGTATTGCTCCCGTAGACAGCTGTGCTTCTCTGAGGATTGTATATCTGCTGAGGCCGGGTTTGGGCGACCTGGTAAGCCGGGTACGTGTTCTGTAGTCTGGTATAGTCTGCATGACTGCTGTCACTGTGCACGTACGAGTTGTGACTCAGCGAAGATATCGTAGATCTCGAGGACTGGCTGTCAAAGGACTCTTGTCTCTGTAGAGACGGTTTGTCCGTCTGAAGCGGCACCGTCGATAGCTCCGGTTTATTCATTGCAGATTTGAGTACCCGTTCTAAAATAGGATTGGGGATGTAACTATCGTCCTCTTGGTCTTCCGCAGTGGCTACCAGGATGACTTGATCGCAGAAAGATACGGACTTCTTCTTAGGTTTCATGCAATCGCCGTAAGTTTCATTGTTGTTGTTAACCTTCTGTTCTAGGTCTTCTTCTAATTTAGGATCGATTGATGACGAGGAGGAACGCCGATTATACATGCCCATGTTCGATTGGTTGGAGACATTGATGACGTCTCTGTTGCCACTCATGACGACGTAACCAACGTGAGTTCTTTCCCCATCTGAGCTCAAACTTGGGGAGTTGTTCTCGAATCGAGACGCTATATTCCGAACTGTATTGGTACTATCATATGGCATTTGAACGTTGTCATTAGGACTAGACAGTTGCCCTTCGAGGGACCCGGATCGTTTCAGTTTCAAAACGGCTTGCTTCGCTTGCAATTCTCGGAGCCAAGTGTCTCCCGATGGTTTGTAGTTTTCAATTTGATCTAACTTTGCTAATTTCTGTTCATTACTCAATATTTGATTACGTTTTTCTTGTAGTTGAGCTAGAAGCGAATGTTTCGGGGGCTTGTTTTCCTGACTTTCATATTGGTCGATGGCAATTTGAATATTGTCAAGTTGCTCTTGAACGGGAGTCAAGTCGATGGGCGGAGGCGGTGGAGGGAACTCTTCGCTCGGTTGTCGCGAGTGATTCACCGAGTTCAATGGGCTCGGGTACGGCGGTAGATCAAACAGCATCGGCGAGTTTCTCATGGGCATCGCGCAGTCCACCATGTCGACCCCGTTATCGAAGGCGGTGCCCAGATTCTGGATATTGTGAGAAGATGGTTGCACCGGGCCCATCAGGTCTCTTTTAATCGGACTCTGTTCCTGATGGATCATCGCTTTAGTAACTACCGTGTGGAAGTTTTGCGTCGGGGAGTCTTCGAGGCGGTGGTAGTTATGTATGGGCTGGCCGTCGTACGAGGGCAGGTATGGAAGGGACTGAGGCTCATCAGCAGAGGGCTCGGAGAAGCCGCCATCTTCATCTTCAGGAGCGGCAGGCTGCGGTGGCGCCACTTCGGCCTCAGGCTTAGCGCCGCTAAGCTGGGAAGTGGTGCGCAGCGGTGGAGGTGGCGGCACGCGCGCGGCCGTCAGCATCTTGCCCGCGCTGCCATGAAAGCTCTTCCGCATTAGCTTGCTGCGCTCAAGGTTGGGGTTGGTGCCACTCGCCGCTGAGTACTCAAGGTGGCCTTCAGACAGGTAGCCGCTTAGGTTCTTGTCATCGGCTTTCTTCCGGCCAACGTCGCCGTCGTCGACCGCCGTACGTTTCTCCTTCTTGCTCGGCTCGGGCTTGCCGTCCGCACCCTCGGTCAGGTCGGGCATTGAGCGGTTCTTCCTCCGAATAAGTCCACCCATCAATATTTTCCGGCGGATCTTGTGTTGTTTCTTGTTTTTCTTTTCGTCAACCGGCTCCTCCTTCTTCTCCGGGGCTACTGATATTTCTTTCCGCGCACGGCTGCGGTCCTCGCTCCTCGATCTTTTCTCGCGGCTCTTATCTTCATCTCGGGACTTGTGGCGGGGTGGCCTCTCGCGCGGGATATCGAGGTCATCTTCGGTGTGCTTTGAGGATTTCTTCACTAAGCCTTTTTTCTTGGGCAGTGTGGCATAGATCTCTATCGGGGTGGGCGGGTCAAGGCCCGCACGGGTGTGGCGTGTGGGCGGCGCGGGGTGTCGCTGCGGCGGTGCCAAGCGGCGCTGCAGCGAGCGCGCGCGCATCACGCACGTGTTGTGCTTCATGCGAGCAAGGTGCGCGGCGGGCGCGGAGCAGTAGGGTGCATCGAGCGCAGCGCGGGCCCGGGCAGCGGCGCCCTCTGCCAGTGCCAGCGCCGCACCAGCGTCCCCCGCGTCCTCCGCCGCCCGTGACTGCTCCAGCAGGCGGTCCACCTCACGGCACAGCGCCACCGCGTCGCCACGCGCAGCCTCGCCCGCCGGCAGCGTGTCCGTCGACGACAGGGAGTGCGAATCGTAGCCAGCGTCGCAAGAACCACCACTTGACAGCTCGCCCTTGCGGGTGGGGCTGTTAGGGACAGCGCCGGGCCCGCGTCGCGCATACATATAGGGGCTTTCGAGCGTGGTGGACGAGGCGGAGGAGGCACTGTTTCGGTCACCACTCCAGTTGCCGGAGTCGCGGCGCGCACGCGGGCGCTCGGCGTCACTGGAGGAGCCGGCGCTCAGGCTTCGGGCTAGCGGGCGTGCGAGCGTGGCATCAGGGCCTGGCGTGATGGCGCGACGGTCCACGGACGGAACGGGACGCGCGGGTGCGGGCGTGGTGGCGCGGCGTGGCTCGGGCGCGGGGAACGGCACGACATCGCGTGGAGCTAGGCGCGTGTCGCACGGTGTGCCATCGCGCGCAGCGTACAGCAGCAGTAGCGGCTGGAAGCGCCCGCGCGTGCACTTATCCACGACGTGCGCCCAGTTGGGCCCGACTTCACGCACGTCCGCGTCGTCGAAGTAGATCCAGGTGTGCAGCTTGCTGTGGTAGAAGAAGGTAGAATAGTGCTTGCCGTAGTAGGTGACGAGGCCCTGCAGCGTGAGGTCGGCCCGTGCAGCCCAGGCGCGGTCCACGCAGGCGTGGAAGGCATCGCGCGGTCGCAATGACGTGCGTAGCGCCGCGAACACAGCCGCCACCTGTGCCGCTGCCGCGCGCTCCGTGTCCCACACTACCCCGATCGACACCACCTCAGGCCGGTTCATCAGCGTACGGCAGATTTGGATCTTTGCCCCGCAGGCATTCTGAAATCATGGAAAACGTTCGGTTTCAGACGGACAACTAGTTTTAAATGATAAATGATAATAATAGTTTATTTCCGAAAAAAACCCTAAACCCCAAACGTTTGAACTTTAAACTTGGTTTAATTTTTATAAACAAGTTGGTTTTCATTATTGCACTTTAAGATATTTTCGATAAGGACATAAGCAAATCTCAAACTCACCGGGCAGTCCCTAATATCGCCCATCCCGCCCGCCTGCCTCAGTAGCAAGCCGAAGCTGTCCCCGTGCTCGCCGCGCGCCGCCTGCGCCGTCAGCGCCGTCGCTGACACGTAGTGAACCATCTGGAATGTTACACAAAGATGTTAGAAGGAATAAAACGTAATTTGAGAAGTATTTTAAAGAAAAGCGTTGTCAAAAACAATAATGACAGCCGTTAAAAAGTTATGTTTTGTATAACAAACGCAACAAATGTTATTTTTAGTTGTTTTTTCCAAAATATGTGTAATTGATATTAATCAGATTATTGGATTAAAAAGTAATGCAAACGTAATAAGCAACAAACAATTTAGGCATGTAAAAGAACCGCTCAACACCTCATTAACATGGCTAATAATGACACAAAATCCTCTTAAATTGTTCTAAATACAAAACAAAAAGCACGAAAAATGACTCAGCTTCCTTTCAACACAACGACTTCACACCTAATTAACGTACCTGAGTAAACGGCAGGGGTTCGGACGTGGCCTGACACGCTTCGCAGACCGATTGTTCCACGAGCATCATAGCGAATTTCCTGTGAGGGACGCAATGAGGCGCCCTGCATGCATCATCATCTTTCCTATCACCGGGTGATGAAGCCAAGTGAGCATGGACTCTCAGCAGCAAATGCTCGAAGCATTCGCTTGCGTCGGCCATACATCCTATTTGAAAACGCTGTTGACCTCCTAAGGCTCGACGTAAGCTGTCCGGAGCGGGCGCTCGTTCGGCTGACCATTGTAGCTGAGCGAATAGTTCCTGGAGACAAGGAAATAGAAATGTTAGATAAGTTTGAAAATGTTGTTGAAGTTAAAGGTGATATATTTATTATTTATATCTAATTATATAATTAAGAAAAAAAATCGTTAATAAAATATGACTTAAAAGTTTTTCTTTAGATATTTTCCGGAAAAACATCAAGATTTTATTATAAAAAATCTCTTGAATAATTATATATTTAGAATTGATAACTAATCCTAATATTGTACACATACATTTCAAGGTAAATTACAAATTAAAAGTATAATTTATTAGAACATTAACATAAATTTAAGTTTATTACGGCTTTGTGGAGCTCGATTTGGGAAAAAAGAAAGTACGAAAACAAAAATATAAGCCCTATCTCCAAAGAAAGTCTGACCTTTTCTTTGATACAAATGAAATTGGACCTAGACAGTTATAAATACGATTGGATATGGCGTGTTTGATGAAGCACGAATCGAATGGAACCAGTACGTATAGAGGTCACTGTCGACGCAAGCCGTGACCCAAGACTCACTCACAGCCAGGGTTCTACCTATACCGGTTTTGATTTCGTATCAGTCTTTGGTATAATTGTTTACTGACTTAATGGAGGTTATCAATCAATTTAACGTTTTTATTCAAGTAAATAAATACAGTGTTTGATGGGCCTCAGGGGTTTACTAGCGACAATATACAAATGATAAAGATTAATGAGTATTTTATCAATATCGACCTTCCGTAAAGTGCGGAAGTACGACACCAATCTACGCTTAAGTAATGCATTTTGTGTTCTTTTAAACTAGGCTATATTTTTAAAGAAGTTGTCAAGGGATCAGAATCACCGCAAATAGTAACTTCTTTTATAATCCCCAAGTAATCAACTTTATTTACAAATAAAATCTCAGCCATGACAGTCATCTGCCATCAAAACACAGGTTGCATTACATCCTGGAGCGTCGCCGGACGCAACCTGCGTGTGCGCAGCTTCCGGGCATGAAGCGGAATACGAACTTTACTATAAAGTTTGTTGACAGGGATTTATTACGAAGTTTTGAACAGCTTTGTTCTTTAAGTTGCGAGTTCGATTGAGGCAGGTGAAATTTGTATGACTTTAAATTATGAAATGAAATGATATATTCATTTCTTAACATTGACAATTACTTGTTCTTATTGACGTCAAATAAAACATGACTCTACCACCAGTTCGAAAAAACTTCACGGGTATATTTTTTTCAAAATGCATTTACAGAGTCTCTTTATGTCTATAAAAAATTATTCTTATCTGCATCTGTGAGCTCGGCAAGACTCCCTCCCCCCAAGTATCCAAACGACGAACACCCTCAAACGGCACTTGTTCACGAGTTAACGCGGGATCCAGCCATCGCCCTCCTCAACCATATTAGAGGGAAGAGAGAGACCCATCACCCGACGCTATACGCTATATTATGCTGATACGGTTCGATTTGTACAAATTTCTTATTTGTACAAAATTTATGGTTCTCGATAAATGTCTCGATTACCTTTTTGTGTTACCATTGCTTTTTAAAAGTCAGATATTGTCTAAATCTGTAGCGTCTAGCTGTATGGAAAATGTTTTGTTGGAAAGTATTTGAGACGTAAATAAGTGTCAATATTATTCACTATTAGGAAATTTCATATGACTGAATGTTTACATTTCACAAATTACTACTAAAGACGAGCGTGAATATAAACAATAGTTATTTAACATAGGAAATGACCATAATACTGAATTTCACAATTCAGTAAATTACGTACTAATAAAATAAAATACAATAAAATAACAACAAGTTATAAAAATAAACATAATAATTCTAGTTTCTTGTCACTACCTATTCAAACATTAACATCATCATGTAAGTATGTACCACAATTTTATATACCTACAATGAACCGTAAACGTGTACTCTTTTTCACATAATCTCATTAGTTTTTACTCACACTGCCGTTACAATAGTCCACTTCCGTCATACGTACGTCACGGGTATGGCAGCTCAACGCTTGAGCACTAAAGGTTAAACTTAACCAAGACTGCACAACAAGACCCATAGTGCTACGAGTATTAGTGATCCCGTTCATTGATTATGTCGCGACACTGTATGTTCACATATTATTTTGTACAGGTACACAATTAAAACTGTAAAGATCAGGACCGGATCTCGTATTTATCGTTTATTAAAAGTAATTGTCTCTGTGATGGCAGGTTTATAGCTCAGTAACATTTCTTAGTGTAGGTCATTTAGGGTAACGTAAGGTTAGTAGGTAGTAAGGTGCACGTAGAGTTTGTAATTTTAGGTTGATGTTGAACCCTATAGAAAAGTAGAATACCAGTTTGTAGCAAGCTGCTGTAGTCAACAATAAAAAAAAACTGCTTAAGTTATTTTCCCGCGTGATACCTATTCCGATGGGAATTCCAGGGAAAACTACTTCCTATGTCACTCCCACAACTAAGATGTATTTAATGACACCTCATATGTTGAAATTCGTCAATCGGTTTAGGCTCTAAAGCGTGCCAAAGAAATATACATACATACATACGCTCGAAAAACATAACCTACCGCCAGTCAAGCGACTTTCGAGAAGAAGTGGAGAGAGACATAATCAAGTTTCACTTAAATTTAGCCAAGAATGAATAAACACCTGCGAAAAATGCCATATGAATTGATTGATTCTTAAGCTTACCACAAAAGTAAAGTGAAGCCTGTCCTGTCAAACGATTCGATGAGGTGAGATAATTATGATCTCTCTGAAAACTAGACTCATCTAAGAGTATCTGTTTTCAAATATTTAACGTTTCTTTACGGTGGTAATAGGCAATCACAATGGGAAGACGTGCGGAACTAATTCATTACACATCTTTTGTTTTACGTGTGAAAATACCGCAGTTGGCACACACGACCCCGATTTGTTTACTGGGGTACAGAGCAATTTAAAAAAATTACATACTGTACCAGTTTTGAATACCTTAATTAAATATATGTATGTATGGTGAGATAATGTAAACCTAAACTAATTGCGTGACCTTTTCAATCTTACGTATTTTTAATTAGGTAACTCTTAAAATCAATAGATTTAAAAAAGCTTGCACTCCCTTTTGAAAATTGACATCAGTCGTTAATCAAACTTAACTTTGCAAACAATAGGGCTTTATGAATCTCTCTGCTAACAGTGGTTAAGCTTGATTAAGGTTATGTGTGCGAGTGTGGGAACTTTACCGAGATATCTAGAAGCAGCTCTTCTAGTTCTTGCTGGTAAAGCATTAGACTCAATCGCTGTGATCTTGTGTAGTTTATATCTGACGGATGATTGTTTCATTGTAACTTTGAAGCACATCGAGAACAGGAGAATTGTGTATTTAATACCAGGTATATACTTCAAGTGAAGATTGCAGTTTTTTTTGGTCCCTATTGGCCTTTTGAATTTCACCGGAGTTTGTGGACCTAGCGCTGAGGGCAGTGTCGCTTACATTTATACTGCATTAAATTTCAGATAAAACATCGACATTTCATTTGATTTTTACGTGCATTTCTGATAAACGTTAAGTAATTACGGCCGCACTCAACAAAGGTTTTTAGATTTTGCATAGCAAATATAGACTTAGATAAAGTATATATAAAGTATAAACTCGTAATGAAAAATCTATTCTTAGGAACTTAGGTCAAAAGTTTTTCTAGCCACCAAAATGTTTCATAATGAATATTGTTATATAAGCACAACAAAATGTTACTTAAAGTTCAGTTCACGTGCAAAGTATATGGAGATAGATGTATTCATAACAACTTATCTACGTAATGTGAAGGAAAATTATTAAAATTTAATTAACCTTAGCATTATCTTGGCATTAATGATTTACCAAATAACAAGTCATTGACATTTAAAGAATCACTATTTCAACACGAAAACTTTTATATTTTAATAACTAAGTACATGAACCATTCAAATACACATTATTTAGTAGACGGAGCTTGCATTTAAATCAGCTTATTAATAATTTAGTTTCGACCACCGACTATTCTAAGTAGTTTTTTTTATAGTTAACACGTGTTTTAAATATGAATATGAATTGATGAAAAGCTAAATGCCTTATACGTGGTTGTAGATGTACTGGCAACATAAAAAAGTTCACGACACTTTATTGCAATAATTACCGGATATTTTTTTACTACATTCATAGCCGATTATTTTTATTATTATTATTCAGATAAAATTGCCTTTGATCCAGTTATTGCACTGGCTGTTCTTTACCTTTGCAGGAACACAACCACGCAAACTTGATTATTGTGGTGGTCAAAATAGGAAGGATTATAGTACCGCCCCAGATAAAATCTTAGCAAAAAAAACTCTTCTACCATTATTGAGATTGTCTTGGACCAACGAATTTATTCTGAAAGTCCTCGTTTCAGGTAACTTACTTAAGGTACGACTTATAAAAAGTAGAGTCATACCAGCTTTTTTTTTTCGTAAACTGTCAAAACTAGGTTTCCAAACCAATGCCATGTAATGATATAATTCTCTAATCAATTACTTAATATTCTAAAAATTGCTTTAAAAGTTCCATCTTTAACGTCATATAAATGTCATATTCTGCAGTTTTATTCTTAAGTTTATTGTCTGTCCGTACATGTTAATAAGAATTCAATTGCTGAGTTGGGCCGGAGGCCCGGCTGCGTTTGCGCATACAATATAAACATAAACTTTTGTTCAGTATTCAGTACAAAATGCCTTCTGAGGCTTTAACAAAGGGCTGTAGGGGTCAGATGCAGACAGACTGCGCATCGCGACGTATTGTACGAAATAACCGGGTTTTTACTTTAAGTTGTTTGCAGTAAGTTTTATGATGTGTTGTTTAGGTTGGGTTGAGTTGTAATGAACAAAAAAGGAGTGTTGGTAAAAGAAATTACTGAATTTACGTTTCACGAGAAATTTAGCTGTTACAGCTTAGCACACCTATCAATTAGAAACATTGTTTTTTTCCATAAAAGCCACAGTCTACTTTTTGTACCCCTGAGACCGCCAATGCGATGATGGGTTGAGAAGTTGAAGCACGCGAGAGTTAGGGGCGGTAACCACATGTTTGGGTCGGTATTTATTTGACGGCAATGCCGGCCCAAACCGACAACTACACATTTATAATATATACAATTACAAAAATTTTGGCAAGTGCCGATCGGGTCCGTTGTGCTTTATACTGATTGCTTCATTCGACTCGTCTCGCCGAAACCAGTGTTGTTCAAGCGGCAGTTTTAACGAACGGTTATATATACACTTCGCAGCTAGGTTGTGCCGACTGAGGCCGGCCCGAATGGGCAGGTAGCGCCCCATACATGTAAACAAAATCTCATTTGCAATTTAATATTTACATAGAATGTAGAGTAACTTGTCTTCTTGTAATTAAGTTATTAGAGAAAAATCTGGTAAACCCAAGCGCTTCCAACATGAAGATCTGCATTTAGCCTCAATACCTAGACGAACCTGTACTTAAAAATAAACCTCATCATTAATTCATCAAGTTAATTAAGCTCGTGTGCAATTAATTTGCATTTATCTACCGGTTGAAGCCTGCCCAGTCACAGTAAATAAGGTCACTTTTACACGTTGCGTGCTTGATCCATCCAATTTAGTGTTGTCTAAGTCAATAGATTCTTAGAAGCTCTTGTAAGGTTAAGGCGTTATTTCTTAGTATTCTAAGTGTGGTACGTTAGTTGAAACTATTAACGTATTCAGTAAGTATTGCAAACCTATCTACCTACTGAACACGTTGGCAAGTGGTTTTAAAAGGTATTAACTATAAATATGAAACTAAATAAGCAAAATTTTAATCAAAACGTGCCAATATATTTTAGTTTATTTTTATTTTAAATTTATTATGTATTATGACGACCGAGTGGTGTAGTGGTAAGTAGCCTTGCCTCATGCGCCGAAGGTCCCAGGTTCGAGTCCTGGCCGGGGCATTCATTTGTGCGATGAACACAGATGTTTGTTCTCGGGTCATAGATGTTTGTATTTTTATTCTGGGTTCTCCCCCCCCCAGTTCGCTGTATGGTCATCCATAACACAAACTCTGCCATACTTTGGGGCCATACAGTTGGTGTGTTTGTCTGGGGATTTATCATTATATTATATATATTATTATTATTTAATTACCTACTTAGGTTTTATTAAAACGAACCTACTACTATACATTTACGACAAGTGCAAATCGGGTTGTTAAATCGGGATTAATGCAGGTAACCTCATTCGTTCCGTCTCGCCAAAACCCAGCTTTGGCCGGGCAGCCTTTTTCCCAAACGTTAACTTACACGTATTTAAGTTTGCCGCTCGGCAGTGCTGTATAATGCCGACCCGAATCTATTGGTGGCGTATTAGAAAATAGTACGCGCGTTGAAGTCTAACCCACAATGTTGCTGTGGTACCAATAAATAACATCATAACGATTAGATCAACTTTTTGTCACTAGTGACATAGTTTATTCTGTTAACGAGCTCAGTATTACATATATAGTTTAATTTATTCATACACCTGAGCAAGCAACTTCTGTTTTATAAACAAACACATGATTGTTGTCAATGGAGCAGTAGGTATCATAACAAGCACCTGGACTTCGTCTAATAATAACTGGGTTTTACTTTGCCAGTAAGATGAGATACCATACTTAGTACATAAGTTTGAATATCTCATGAAAAAGGAACACGTGTATCTAAATTTACCATCTGCATTTTACTTGCAAGATAGTAAACCCCTTTAGAGGCATTATAAAAAATCAAAAAAGGTCAAAGTATATGCAGGTAGAGAGGTAATCTTAAGATCAGATAGTGAGAAATCTAGACTTTGACGTTTTAAATATAAATAACAAATTCGCTTAGCAACATGTTTACTTAAGTTAACCTAATTAACCATTTCACGTCTCTAAGCGCTGCCAAATTTTTAAAGATACTTTGATTCAAATAATTTCGAAAACTTACTCTAAATAACGACAGCGTAGTAGGGCTGATTATCGGTTCCTGCTGCTTAGAGGCTATTGTCTTCGATTTAGGCAAAGTGTTATGCCTTACTCCAGCCAAAGATCCCACCAGCATATCCTTAGACGGTAATAATTCCCGGTCTTTCAGCCCTTCAATCTTCTGCTTCTGGATGACCGTGCCAGTCTTCCCTCCATCGTTGGTCTCCTTACGTTTATACCGAAACTTAATCATGTCTCACTTATGTCCATACTATACTTAAAATACACGCACATCGAAATTCACTGGCATCCTCACACGATAGAAAAGCACCTGTACTGAATAAAACAGTGTTTTTATCTATTCAAATGTCCGCGATCTTCGTATAAGGCGATAAGTAAACCGAACACGTTCAATTGAGAAACTTTTCATTAGAATTCTAGTCGTAAGTGTACGCTTAGATATGCTTATCCTTAAGTTTAAGTTGGCTTCGTATTTTATTGTTTTCGGCGGGAACGTACTTCTGAAGCAGGTAGTTAGCGACAGGTGTTTATACCTGGGTAATAACTCTCGATTAACGCACTTTAACACACGTTTTTTACCGTATAGTAATTCAATACAAACAAATAAACTATTTTTAATAACGACAACGAGTATTTCTATATATTTACATGAGTAAACGATGAAAACACAGTGTCCCATAGCAACTGTACCCACAGACTAAACAACGTAGAGTAGAAAAGCGAGGGAGGCCGCTCTACCTTGCAGGCAGGTACTTTTTTCACTCCATTGTTTGCGACTCATGTGGGTTATCTTCTATCTCTATCTCACTCAATACCAGACGACGTAAGTCCGTCTCAGTTTTGTAACAAAACAGGGTACTGTTTATATTTCTATGGTGATAAGTAAAACTATAAAACAGTAAAAGTAAGTTTTAGATTTTATACACAATGTTTGCCTAAGACACGTGCTTGCAATGTGCTACACAGATGGATACAGATTTATGACACAGAGTAACTGAACTTAGATATTACTTATTCCGAAAACGTTACTTCATTTGCTAATTTGCGTTATTTTACAATCAAGGTTTACAAGGTTTTCAAGGGTTACAAATATTTGAACGTCAGTCAGTTATTAAATTAAAAAATGTTATGTGCGTCTTGTTCATAAATTGTAAAACTAAAGCTCACGCGTTATTGTCGGAAAGGTCCGACTAGTTTCGGAGTCGGACCTTTCCGACAATAACGCCTGAGTAAAATCTGTAGTTTTACAATTTATGTCAGTCGGTTGCTTACTTACTTACTACTAAGCTACCAATTAGTCAACATTAATAATCTGTCAAAACCACAAATTCGTATTAAACATTCGATCAATCTCAATCACAAGTGGGTTAAGTATGATTCATACTAGAAAAACGCATACCATGCAAGCGGAATGTTATACTCCAACAATCTGTAAGGGCCGATCTCGCTTTAGGATCCATAAAATTCAAGACGAACTAATAAAGAACCTCTTCGTTACTTTAACATTCGAATGGGATCTCGTGACTCAGTTCTAAAGCATGCCGATGAAGTATAGCAATTTCCTCTTCAATATAATAATAAGCTGATGCTGAGAATTTTTTGGGGAAAGATTCTGAGGGTAAAGAGAATTGAGTTATGTCAAAAAAGACTACGTCATCACTTCTTACGGATACTGTTACGGATACGGATAAAAAAGGTCGCATTCAGATATGTCAAAAGGATATATAAGGCGCTCTTAATTATATATTTTGCTTATCGAATTAATACTTTATCTATACTCATTTAAGTCTAGATTTGCGGTGCAAAATATATAATTGAAACGCCTTAATTAACCATTTATCGTCTCTAGGTACGGCCGTTATTCATGCTACCACTTTACGTCATGTTCAAGAGGAGATATAATTGTACAGAACTCCAAAGGTTCTATCAAGATATATTGCCTACCAGTTTATACCACATATAACTTTAATAATACGAGATTAACAACGAAAATGTCATGTCGGACGAAATTTAATTGACTTTGTATTTCAGTGGGTTGATGAAAGTAGTTCAGATTAAATATAAATATATAAACGCGTGTGAAATTCTAATTTGTACTTCGAAATACAATCATATAGAAAGCAAGTTTAAAATTGGAAGTTTTAATTAGTTTCATAAAAGCTTGGGAGGTTTTTTGTGACTAAATATAGAATTTTACCTTGTTAATGTAACCTCTTAAACTCCATTAAGCAATATGAAGTCGTGACGTGATTCATTCGAATTTCGTATTCCCAATACTACAAGTTTTACGATTTCAAGATGGTTTCTAAGAAGTAGCCGGCTTAAATCACCACGATGCTGCCATGGCCTCTTAAGGAAAACGGTACATATACGGCCACCGCAGTTTTATGTTGCCTTGGTTCTTTTCAAAATTTTACATTCATACGTTTGCGACTTTTATAGCGTTTTTCGAAAAATCGACGTTCTTACATTTAAAAAGGTTCAAATAATATCATGTTTTAAAAGATTTTTCTAAATATAGATCCATCTATTCTACATATTATGGAGTTGTGTTTGTTCACATGACAAGCAGATATAGAAACTATGTGAATGGTACACTGGTTGTATTGAATGCACAGCATGAAACGTTTACAAGGTAACCTATTGACATTTTGTGTGAACATTGCAAGAACCTACTGAAGACGATACTTTCAAATTTATCGAAACAGTTGATGTACTTCGACATTGAAATTATATGTTAAATAAATATTTGTCATTAATCTCGCACGTCATGATTTAATATTTGAATAATTTTTGATTGAACCTTAAGCTTTAAATTGATGTAGAGTCAATAAAAAAGTTTGCCTTAATTTGATTGCGATAGTTTTTCAGGGAGTAAGCCAAGTTTAATGCAATGTTATGTAATATCCAAACAAGAATCTTATTACAAACTACTACTTTAAATCGTGACTTTAAGTCACAGCATTCAAGTATCCAGGTTTAATTAATTTTGCAGTATTTGGTTTCAAGCATCTTAGTTACAATATATAAAATAACTTGCCAAACTTGGTTTCAAACCTTGTCTTGTTCACATAATAGCTATTTCAGATTCGTGTTCGTAGTTAAAACATAAAAAGCTTTAAAAATTCCGTTTTGTTAACAGGCTATGTTAACTTAGGTTAGTTTTTTTTGTACGTTTCTGAGAATCTGATACCAATAAATAAAAGTTTTGACCAAAATACTAAAGATCTAACGTGATTTTAAATTCAAATAGCCAGTTCCAAATGTAACCTATTATTAAGCGGAGTTGGATTGTTTCTTGAAGTATAAGTATTCATCTGTAAAATGTTGTCGATGTCGTGATAACTCTGTGAAATTAAAAAAAGATACCATTTGATGTACGAGCGGTTCTCAGCTAGCATAGACAAATCAATGGTTTAGATCAGCTTGACTCGCAGAAATTGTATATTTGTTTGTCCTTTAATGAATACAATCAGGTTTATTTTAGTTGCATATATGCTAATTTTCTTTACTCAAATAAAGTGACTTTTAAAACCACGAACCATACATTTGTTTTATATTAATAGCCGGCATGTATGAATGAATCGACGCCGCCATGACACCGTGGCAGCGACGCCTCGCGTGAGACTCTCTCACAGATATAACCGAGATCCAGTTACTAGAACAGAAAGCTTCTTACATTACAACTTACTCTGATCTAATAACTGATAAGTTCGTTTATTACTTTGGCAAAAACAGCCGGAGAAGATCAATGAGTTTTATGCAGATTGTAGATTTACATCGCCATAGAAGTTTATCCGCCAAACTTGGATGCATGAAGATGGTTACTTAAGACGCTTAAATATCCAAAGTAATCAATTTCGCTTAACAAATCTAGACTTAGATAAGGTATGGATAAAGTATGATTCGCTAAACAAAATGTGTACTTACGCGCTTTCTTAGTAACCCTTTTTAAGAACTTTAACCTTTGGTTAAAGCCCGTTAAATGATTACCAATTGAATAATACATAATAACACCAATTATGTGGTCAACGATTTAATCGATTTTAATTACTTTAGTATGGAAGACCAAAAACTAGGCCCTTTTTGTAGAGTCAAATTCTAATCTTTAACTAATCGAGTCGTCATCTTCATAAGTTCAATTAGCGTTTAGATAAAATGTATTCCTTTTTACACCCCCGTACATACTTCGGTTTCACTTAGTGATACCTTATAGAATAGCGATCAGAGTAGTTAAGTGTTTTGCCTCAGTATTGGAAGAACTGCCGAGCAATCGCTCATATATCAACGCCTTCTAAGGAAGGAAGCGCTTACAATTCAACTGCAGAAATAATGTAGGTACAGTCAGAAATATAAGAAGTGATTTTCAAAAAGTTGACACTGTGTGTAGAACTCATAATTAGGCACCAAAGCGAAACTTTTTAACCTGGCATATGGAACATTATTTCATATATTGGAAAAGCTGTAGAATTTGACAAATTAAAAAACCAGACTGCTAAAGTTATTTTCCATTGTAATTCCTGCTCTCATAGTAATCCCGGGAAATAATATCTCCTATGTGGCCCTTAACTGAGACGAATCCCTCAAATGAGACACCTCATTTGTTGATATCCGTCAAACTATTTAGGCTGTAGAACGTGCCAAAGTAATATATTACTACTACAATAACCCTCCTTCTGGCGTACGTGAAGGCATAAATACAAAATCTTGCATTGCTTTTATTTTTACGCGACAGTTCTACTGAAAAGATTTTCAGTAAAACTGTCGCGTACAAAATGCATTTACAAAAGAGTTTACGACCTTGTCTATTGTTACTACTAACTAGATATGTAGCTAGGCAACAACTGGTTTCGTTGCTTTCTGAGTACAGCAGTACTCGGTAGCACTTGCTTCTATGGAACTTACTTGAAAGGAGGTCTCAGGTCTATCTTTATTTACTTGTCAACAAAAACGTGACGTAATCGCTTTCTTATCAAAGAGAAAGAACTTACTCACTTTCAGAATAAATGTTCAATGGTTTAACTAGGGAAAAGTCAACTGTTTCACAATTTGTCACTCCGTCTATTGATAAGGTTCTAAAATGGTACTTTTATTTAATGATACTTTAAACAATCCAATTAACAAAATAAACTAAACGTTGTATTTGTCGGCAACGTGACAAACACTCATAACACATTGTACAGTTACTTTACAACTGAAGTTACGACATGCGTCTTGCTAAACGACATGGCTGTATGACGCTAAGAGGAAAATCAACTACTGTCCCTTTGTGGGCATTCCTTTTGAAATACAAGACCGGATTCAGCCCAGTTTGATTTTATGACTAATAAAAGAAAATTATATACTATTTGAAATGCCCGCAACACGAACATTAAAAATGTCGAAACTAAAACTTAACCTGTAAGATGAAAAGTCGATGTTCAATCCGATGAAACTAATACACCTTTGTTTTCTCACTTCTTAGCAAAAGTGGATGAAAACAATGAATTTATTGCTTCACAGTTCTATGGAACTCTATTATGACCTGCAATTCTGTGTAATCAATAATGTTCAACAATTCATACTAAAACCAAGGACTTTGAAAATTAATTTTACGATTTGCATGTCAATATTGCAAAATCGATAGTTGATACAAATTAGTTCGTAACTTGGCTAAGACAGAAACCTATAAAAAATGTTCAGACTTATTTCAGCAGGTAAAATAAAAAGTGCCTTTGTTATATATACACTACAGTGATTGATATCGCATGTTTCTAGAATATGTGTTCTATACAAAGCCGCTTTTTATTTGACATTGAAACTGAAATTATTCTAAGATTAGTAGATTTCAGCCTAAAAATCTACATCTGTATCATGCACGTATTAAAAATCTACAAATCCAGTATTTTTCGGGTCCAAACGGAAACCATTATTTAATGCAAATTATCTATTTTGGATTGTTTTATCTACTAGCTATGTTCAAAATAGTCGATGACCAATCGATTAGTTCTGTATAAAACGTATAATTCGATTATAGTATGATATAATGAAATTATGCAGTGTTGAGTAAAGATTTATCGATATTTCACTAAATGATCGAGTCGTCAGTTAATATTTTCAACTGTATACATTGTGAAGTAAGCTTTGGAGATTGACCTTAACATAGTTTAGTTTATCTGCAAAAGAGATTGCATACGACTTGCGTTTAGTCTATAAAGCAGTCTTTTAAAAGCTCTATTTCCATATAATAACATATTAATTGGAGCTGCTGACAAAGTTTTCCATGTAAGTCCCAACAGTGGGAGTAATTTGCGAATTAACTCGAGGACAATGAGAGCATGTCGTTAAAGTTCGGTTGGTCTTATGTATGCTTAATATGAATACGGTTTTGCGTATGCGCATTTAGTGTGGGCAGATGGACAATAAGCCCTAATGAGCTGCAATTACTTGAATAACTCGACCAATTGAAAATAAGCTTTTTTGCTTCTTTTTTATATGGAATATTTACTTGTAATTCATTGATTATTTTTTTAAGTATTCCTGTTTTATTGCAAAGTTTCGTTACGTTCTAAACATAAAGTAAACTTAAATATATTATGGTGTACTATACACCTTTAAATAAACTATAATGCTTATTTCATTATTAAATAAACAATGACATATGTTATAAGAACCACAATTATAAGTAAACCTGAGTACCCTCATAATTATTGATAAGAAATTTAACCAACTGTCGCATTTGAAAAGCGCCGCTAATTACATTTTTCTGCTAATATCTGTTACAGTACTCGAACTGTATTTGACATACATATTGAGACTTAGATCGTACGATGTTCTAAGAAATAATTACTTCTAAAATATAGTTCTATGAAGAGTAATTGCATGTAATATGTACTAAAACGATGATTTAATCATGATGAATTAATGATTAAAGTCTGCGTTAATTGAAAATATCTTTAAGTATCAAGAAAGAGTTTCTAAATTGCATCTTATAACTCAAATTATATATTGAATAAGTTCAAATTGTAACTCCAGGTAGTTCACTTATCGCCAGACGAAGTTGTCACAAACATTTGAATAAATTAACACCAATATTTGGCACACAATATGTCGCAGACAAGGCTAGCAAGAAACCACTTCGTACCACCATTCACTTTATTATAAACAATAATTTAAATGGTCTTGGATTGAAACTCACATAAACACAGAACACATTAATATTTCCAATACCGATTAAGATAATTAGTCACTGTTGTAATCACTTTTTTCGTTTTAAAATTCTGTTCGTCCGTACGATCGACACGCGTCTACCTCCGGTGGTAGAGAAACGGTGTGTACGCGCAATTCTTGTGCAGGCTTTACGCGCGAGAACGAAAGAGACAGACAACGAAGGCTTTGGCGCCAAACATAACACTCTATAAGCTAGAGCGAGACAGAAAAGTAACTGGCGCAGAAGTCCGGTTACGTAGATCTGTTGTGCTTATAAAGTATGTATCTTATAAGCTTTGTTAACTTGTCTTGCGCGTTGTAGCAAATAGGCGATGCTAAAGTGCAAATTGTCACATAAACTTGTAACACGTAATGCTGTGGCGAACTAAGTTGTTTCAAATGCATTATGTTTTTTATCGGAAACTAAATTATTTTCTTATTTTATAACTCAAAAACAATCTTAAGCTTAAAAGCATTTGCAAAAATAAGTAGAATGCAAATTAAAAAGACACACTAACCACAAAGGTAATATCACTTTCTTCCGTAAATACGGAACAAAGTTACAAAAAATACCAACACAACAACAGACAATAATACATTTTATCGACTTACGATTTTATTGAAAAAAAGTGCACTACAATGGTTCATGGGCAACGAACCACATCTAAGTAAACTGTCTATATAAATGGAGGCATATCAATCTAAGGCAGAGCATCGACCGGCCCGTCTCGTTAGAAGTAAATTACCCTATAGGATGCTAACCTGATGTCATATTTTTAGAACTGATTTTGTGCTGCGGTTGGATAATGACTTTTGGAGTTAAGTCTCCATTTCCTGTGTATAGCTTCGTGATAAAGTTTGATAATAATCTCTATAAATATGCTCATATATCTATTGTGTTCTTTGAATAAGTGTTATGTCAACTGTCAATGTCAGAACACCCTAAAATCTAAAAATAAAACAGAATCTGTCCATAACATAAAAATTCAGAATCACACAGCTCTACCACGGAAAAGTTTATAAAAAACATCACCTACATTCCCAACAACACTTATATGTAAATATCATCCTTTTTCATTACAACCCATTCTCATAAGATGCAGATATGATAACTGATAATAACATGGAGCCAGACTGGATAATATGATATTACCTTATCGGTTACAGAGTACAGTTACGCAATAACATTACCTAATTATATAAAGATATTAAGACTAAATAAGTGCAGTTAGTCAAAGCTTCAGTAATGACCTGGTTAAAAGATGTATGTCATCCGGAGGATTATCTAAAGGAACGGGTTAGAGATAACAAAGTACCTAATTATCATTATGTAAATTTCACTTAAGTTTGGGATCGTACGCAGTACGTGTTTCAATGAACCTTGCAGTGAGGTTTTTAAGGAGGTATTATACCATATTATAGTTTACTCCTAGCTGATGTAGTGTAGAAGAAACTTTTAGGGAGAATATTATAAACATATTATTGTGTAGTTGGCAGCAAAACTCTATGCACTAGAACTTTGTATGTACAAAATTTACTACCGTGTTTTTTTATTTCTCTTTCAGTTTATATTCACACATCTGCGTGCTTAGATTTACTTATCTCAGCTAAATGGGCATCGAGTAAAAATCTACTATATATACTTTACAGTAATGAAAATTCAGTAAAAAGTAATGGCTTCCATTTTGACAAGATCGATGTCACATGTTTACAGAATAAGTACACTATATGGTATACATAAAGTCGCTTTTTAATCGACCGATAAGCCTTGTGACAGATCGACATAGCTTAACTTTAGATACAAAGTTTATCAGCACAACACCTAAAATACAGCGGTTTTGATGTAACTTCAACAATACCAAACGTAATTTATTTGATTGTATCGAACGAGGTTAGGGACAAGAGCATCGTTAGGTCGAGTGAAGTCTGCGCAATAAATGACAGCCACTGACACATCTTGAGGATATGGATGTCGAATTGCTTAACGTTTGTAGGAATCGGTGACTAAACTCTGGCAAAAAAAGGTTAAAAAATCTATAACCTTTAAAAATTGTAATTACAGTTCCTTACCTTACATGTCTTTAATTACAATTCACATATATAATTTTTTTTTTGAATGTGAAGAAAATACCTTTTAAATATTTAAATAACCTTAAATATAACAAAAAACGTCTCGAAAGTTCCCATAAATAAGCAAAGCATAGTTGTAGTTGGCAAACCAGGGACCTAAAACAGTTCATTTTATGACAAATGAAAAGGGTTTTATAGACATACAGCAATTCCGCCTATAGGTAATTTACATTATGTCGAATACGTAATTTAACCCTTTTATGTAGAATTTTAACGTAATAAGCTATGATGATCCATGACTAATCAGAGTTTAGCATGGCCGTTTTACTTGAATTCAATAGAAAGTTTACTAACAGTAATGTTTTATTCGTATGTAACAAGCTTATTTCAACCAAAAATGATATCAATCAAAGTTAATTTATATTATGGAAGTACTTTTATTACGTCACTGGACATTGAGGTATACTGTGGAGGAAGTTTCTAACGATTTTCTTCGACAAATTTAATATCATGAGAACTTTACACATTACCATAATAAAGTTATTTTCGATGCAAGTTGCAGGCTTGAAGGAAATCGATTAAAGCCTCTTTTTTCTTACAGTCTATGCTGCGTAGGACATGTTTTCTAACAAAAGCAGCAAATATAGTAGCTGTAAATCATTATTAAAGTTGAGAAAAAAGTTCAAGCAAAGACGGTGGAACTAATTGTCGATACGTTTTGTCAACATTACAATGGAATACGTGCACCGAAATAAAACATCGTTCTTATGTCAATAGGTTGAGCAAATCTTTTGAAGACTAAGTTTAATAAAGACCTTGGGTAGATTTTGATGGACACCTGTGCTCTCACGGTAAGGAATCGAATATTGGACCATTCATATTGGTTACTAAAAAGGAAACGCAACATTTTTACGAGAGATATAATTTGAAGGGAAATGCACGTTTAATTATCATTGAACATCGTAGGACATAACTTGTTTATATGCTGCGGAGCAGCATATTATGCTGTAGAGAATAAGCAATTTTGTAAAATAATGGGTCTTTACCTATGAAACTGCCGTTTTGCCGTACTGGCCATTTCAAATGAAAATATTTTTTTTTTGACTGATAATTCTAATTTCAAATTAATTTTATTTGACAAACATGGAATTCTTTTTCTAAAATCGTCATTTGTTTAATAGTTAGTGTTTTGTTTTCAACGCATTCGAACATTTTTCGTCATCATGGATAAGTTAAAAATTCGAGTAATTATGGAGTATGAGTACCGTCGTGGCAGCAAATCGGCACAAGCGGCACGCAACATCAACGACGTTTACGGAGCGAACACTACAAACGAACGCACCACCCGTTATTGGTTTACCCGCTTCCGTTCTGGAAATTTTGACTTGAAAAATGAACCCCGTGGTCGTCCGAAATTTGGTCGACAATGACGAATTAAAGGCAATTGTGGAAGCTGATGAAACTTAATCCACGGCTGAATTAGCAGCAGCTTTCGACGTTAGCATCAAAACAATATTGGTCCATTTGCGTCAAATTGGCAAGGTAAAAAAGCTTGACAAATGGGTACCCCACGAACTCAATGACCGCCAGCGCGAAGTACGCGTGGAGACGTGCCTTGCACTGCTCAGCAGGCATACAAATGAAGGAATTCTGAACCGCATTGTTACTTGTGACGAGAAATGGATCCTGTTTGACAATCGTAAGCGCTCAGCAAGTTGGTTGGACCCTGGTTCAGCACCCAAACAATGCCCTAAACGAAAACTTACCCCTAGAAAAGTGATGGTCACTGTTTGGTGGTCTAACGCGGGTGTAATTCATCACAGCTTCTTGCCAAACGGGACAAGCATTACTGCAGATGTGTACTGTGAAGAACTGAACACAATGATGGAGAAGCTCGCACGTCTCCAACCAGCTTTGGTCAATCGTTCGGCTCCACTGCTCCTGCACGACAACGCGCGACCTCATACTGCACAGCAGACGGTCTCCAAGCTACAAGAGTTGGAGTTGGAAGTTCTCCGTCATCCGCCGTACTCACCAGACCTTGCGCCTACAGACTTCTACTTTTTCCAGAATTTGGATAACTTCTTGGCGAGAAAAAAATTCAATACCCGAGAGGCAGTACAAAATGCCTTTGAAGAATTTGTTGCCTCCCGTCCAGCTGATTTCTTCAAGAAAGGCATCAATAAGCTACCAATGCGTTGGCAAAGATGCATTGATCGCATGGGTGATTATTTTGATTAATAGAAATAAAAAATATGTAAAAAGTTACGCTTCATTTATTTCGTGAAAAACGGCAATTTCATAGGTAAAGACCTAATATAACACTGCCTTCTTAACTTTAAATAACAGTTTGCAATAACTTGAGTCAGAATAAGACCTCCGAAGTATTCTTAGAAGTTCACTCTCACTGCATCTTTCTATATTTCACTTAATAACTATCACAAAAATATTAAAACGGACTTTACAGTCTAAAACATAGTGATCAAATTCCTGTGCAATGATAAGTTTAAACGTGGGCTTGTTTTGCGAATGTATGCCAATGTTCTACTTCGTCTATACACTTGTCTTGCCCGCGACCAGTGCTACGTCCAAACTTCTCTCACCGCAACACAATTATTCAAAGATTAATTTGATTCTGACTACTCAATGTGTATAATGCCCTTATTTAAAGTCTTCAAAATGGAATGGACGAGAGAAACTTTTAAAGCTTTTGACGAGGTTTTAATGGGTTTTATAAATATTAGACAGTTATTGATAAGTTTTTGAAGGTACCATGGAGAAGGTTCCTAAGGTCTAAATTCTGTGTTTCATGTTCTTAATAAATGTACCATTTGATCCTATGTGAAGGATATATATGGCAATAACTAATTTTGATAGAATTGACCTGTGATTGAATTATATTTATACCTCAGTTCTAAATTTATATCAACGCAAGTTTCAATATCAAAGGTTTTACTATCTGGCACTTGTAACCTAGCTTTTATCGAAATATACCAGCAATATCTACGCTTAGTTTCTATTAAATAAACACATTATAAAAACATAATTATATCTCAAAATAAGCTATTAGTTTGAAAACATATTATGTCTGTACAGTACTTCAAAATCACGCTTCAAAGCCAATTGTACTAGTAATTGCATAGAACACCCATTGGAAATAATACTTTGTAGTATTTAACATTCTTGTTGCCCAGTCTCGTCGAAGGTTATTCTCGCAGGCGCTGCAGGTAACTATACATTACAAACTTAAGTACAAGTAAGGTAATAAAATAATTAATCACGTGTTTTGTAACTAAGATTTAAGATTTTGACGTCAAGATTTTTTACAGGAAAATGTATTTGTTAAGTTTTAAAAACTCCAACCTTCCATAAAAGCGAAAAATGAATGAGCTTTGAGCTTTCGCTTTCATATTACACATTTTATCGCAAGACGTGTTGCACCACCTAAAACGATCTGTATTCACGACAACCCAAGGCGCTTTAGCTTTTGAAAGCGTTTCTTTCAAAAGTATTAGCATTTGTAAATCGTTATTAGCGTAAATATGTGAGTGCTGCGGGATATAGATTGGCTATATGAACGTCTTGCTGTCCTTCATTCGATAAATACAAGAAATCTATGCAAATGTATTTATGGTATTTTAATCTTTCATAATCATATTATCTTCCTGTATATGTCGTCACAGAAATCTGCTTGTGTATAATGTGCAATATTTAATACACTGCAAAGGATATAAATGGTTATAAGTCACTATAATTGTTTTCAAAAAGGACCTTATACAAATGCACTTCTAGAGATGTTAAGCAAGTGAATGATTTTGCCCGGTTTGTTTTTGGTAAAATCGTACGCAAAACTGTCAGTTTTTAAAAAAAGTTCATAGTAACACAACTGCGCGTAAATACACGTCATTCGAAATCAATATTGCATATATTTTAAATTGTTTAATCCTTACTACATATTCATTTAACTAATAAATGTATAATTCAACGATTGAATATCTCGTTTATTAAATATTATCTAATATAATTATGTAAATGCCATGCCTATACGCATTACAATCACATCTTTACATAAACAAGTATTGCGGAAACAGTTAAATTCAATAAGTACGAATGAATTAACGTCTGTTCTAAGGGTGCCTATACATACTATTAAAAAACTACAACTAAACTAAAAATATAAATAACTTGCGTCGATGGCGCAGTGATTAAGGGTTTCTTTACCTCGAGGCCTCGGCTTTGATCCCCGGTGCCATAACTATATCAAGCCGATTGCTCAAACGACGAAGTAAAACATCGTAAGGGAAACAACATTGTTTACAAAATTATTTCTATGATATGTGTAAAGTCTACGCAGTAAGTGTGGACTATAAATTGCCCTCACACCTGAGTTGGGTGAGAATCCCCTTAGTGGGTTTATTAAGGCTGCCGTGTAGTAATTTATATAATAAAAAATATATAAATTAACGTGAAATCACAGTTAACAAATACATCATTTATTTTAGTTTCCTTGTTCGCCATAATTCATTCAAACAATGTTATTAAATGACTAACTTTTTTTAATGAATTTTGAACTTAACATTATCGACATTAACGTAGATTGTATCGATTAGTTAGAATTAAAGGCAAAAATAATAATAAATAGTCTTTTGGCTATCTTATTATCGCTTTCATAATATGGTCATCATTAGTAATAATCACCTAATACGAATAGCTTGACCATAAATAAAGAAATTTTGAATTAAAGCTGATGACATATGAGAGTTATGAAATCTTACATTGACTCTTCTTATAGATATTCCAAAACGACACGTAAGCCCAACCTACGTGACGACGGGAGTCTCTTCAGTGGCTTTACAAAATAAATCACTTTAATCTTACTTGTATGGTTAAACCATACATCGATTATATTAATTCATATCTTATTTTAACTAGTTAAGGTTTAAAGTTGATTGTATATTGGAGTATCAACGGGGGCGTTCGGCGGCGCCAACTTGGATTTCTTCGTGACCGGGCCTAAAACGCACGTGGCCTGTAAAAGCCTTATAAGAAAATAAGATAAAATCTATATTTTATGTAACTTAGGGTTAAGTAACCGAAGTTTTGTTGTTTGAATTAGTTTCAATAGATATTACTGCTTTGTGTCGCGGCGGGGTTGAGCTTAGTACTGGCGGGATTAAGAAATATATTTACATACTCTAAATACGAAGAGTTGTAAATGTGATTTATAAGTACAAGTCTTACCTTTAAGTATTTTTGAAACGATTCAAAACATTCTTTTGACCTATTTATATTACGAAAATAAAATAGTTCATGTGTAAGTATATATGATAAATTGTTATAGTATTTCCATTTCTTTATTTTCTCGATGATAATTCTATCTATCTCGTTTATCGATATAGCTCCATCCCTATCAGTTTCTCCGACTCTGGTATTATAAAACCTTGTACGTGTGTAAACGTCATATTTTTGTAAAATAATGCATACATAATGTTAAAAAAAACGCTCGTCTAAGTTTCGCACAGGAGCTGTCATCGAGAAAATAAAGAAATGGAAATAGTATAACTACAACGCTTGCCACAATGGTTAGTTTTAATGTAGCCTTCAATAGTTAGTTTAAGTTTGGATGGAAGAAATCTCTCGTGAGCGATAAGGCCGCCTGATTGTCCAATATATATTATGTATTTATTTGTTTATTTGGCAATAAAAGTGCTCTGTACTGTATTGTATATATTGTTTTTCATGGCATATTGGAATAAACAAAAGACCGTCCTTAGCTTTTAAGTCTACGATTCTATTAGCAAGACCTCTAAAGAATACAGAAACTGTAGACACATACAGTTTCCAGAAAAAAATTTCACAACTACACAGTACATCCTCTATACATTTTCATCACAATTTCCTGTTTTTCTCGACACAATATACGAGTCGCCATAACTCTACCACCCACTGTTCTTCCAAATACTTCCTTTGGCCACGTCTGGTGGCGATTGAGTGGAAATTGAGTGGTCAGTAGGCGTCCAATCCCTAGCTATGTAGGAGGCAGTGGGACGAAATTTGGACTGATTATCGATATATGATATATATGAATAATAATTAAAGAAAATAAACTGTTTTTGTGTGGGCTGAAAATCTAGTAAGTATTTATGATGTTACGTGGTGAAAAAATAAAAACGCAATGACTAAGGGTGAACATATTGTAGCTATAAAATATCAAAAGGGGCCAGTTTGGTACTTAATGAAGAATACTCAGCTAGAGAGACATTTATTCACATTTTCCTATGATTGAATCGGCATAAAAAAGATGTCAGCAAATGCTTTTTGTATTCTTATCTTTGTTTTGCAAACATAACTCTTAACTCACCACGAAAAAAATTAAAAAAAATCTAATATTTGTTTTATACTAACTCGGGCTCAATACAGCTAAGCTTTTAAAAAACAGCTTAAACAAAATGTGATACAAAGATAAGATGACAAGTCACCATGTTAACAAACACAAATTAATCCGCCTCTAAAAGGTTCGATTTCGTGTTTAACAGATCGAGATATTAATCTACACCTCAAATCCAAATGTAGGCAGGACCTAATTCTATCAATTAGTATGTAAATATGAGATATCGAAATAAAAAGTACCTTATAGGTCAAGCAATAAATATTACAATCGGGATGATTATGTCGGGTTTAGGCGTCTAATAAAGAGTGGGTTGATGAAAGGTACCGTTACGTATCTGCTTTTGATTTGTTAATAATTCAATTACGTAAATACTAAATGGTTGACAAAAAATAAACGAAAATCCAATTTGTAATAGAAAAAAATTAAATATATTTATTTCATCACAATTGGGTCTATCGAATTATTAAGTACCTAATTGAATATCGAACATTTGAATTCAATCGTCATTCAACCGATCGAACTTCTTTTAGATAACCACATCGTATAATAAACTTCACATTGAGTATATACTCAAGGAAAACAATAACTAAGCGACTGGTTATCAAGCTTCACGATCAGAGAGAACAAAGCTCGTTTAAGCAAGCTCGCTCTAATTTCTTAGAAACTTAAAGATCACGACTTATAAAGATTGACCTTTTCACAGAACAATTGTCACCTTATAACGAAAAGTGACGCTCTTATATATTTTTGTATTTAAAATGATAGAAAGTTGGAAGTTAATTTCTAAAGTAGTTAATACAGTAAAAAATCTGTGCAATTATTAATTCAGTAACGCGTTGGCTATCTTTGATTTAAGTAAGGAATATTAGTTCAGTTATCAAAACGAAGCTTATGAAATACCTTCCGATAACTTGTGATCATCTCAATCATTTGTTATAAATCTGTGACAAGATACGGATTGTAAAGGACTTAAAGGTTTTAATCGAACTTTATCATTACTTTAAAATATTCCATAATAACCGTACGTGTAAAGAGCGTACAATACACAGGATGTCACTTAACGGGTAACCGCCGTGGCTTCACTAGTTTTTGCAAACACCTCGTATAGCAAACAATGAATAGTAAATATCACTCGATTTTCAAAAACATTATTGTTCGAATGAAATGACAATCTGTGCGGTTGTCACTAGGTGGTATGGTATGGTATCATGTTTCTTTCCTAGTATTTGATAGACAAGATACCTTGTTTCATTGTCTTTGAACATACTTGGCAGATATGTTGAGCATGAAGACTATCTAATAATAATCGTAACTATACTCTATAAAATTACATTCTTTAACAGAAACCATTGATTTGATAATTAAATAAAACATCAAAATGTACCTAATCAAAATTGAATGCTTAAAAGTTTTACGTCTAGAATGAGACAGCAAAAAGTACAAGCACAGGGGATTCGAACCTCTAATTGTTGATGAATACAGTTTATATTGAAATGCGTGGTTATATTCTAAGTTAAACTTGAAGACCGGTTTTGCAGCTGCGCGCGCGCTGGCCAGCGTTCAGTCGAGTATACGAGATGTAATCTTTTATCGTAACATGGACCATGATGCTGTTTTATTCTGACGAAGAAACGAGTTTCAAGTTGGAAGCTAAGATGCAAGACCTTTATAAACTATAGATGAAACTTTAAAAATTATCTTTATTGAATAAAAAATAAAACGGAAAATAGCATTCGTTTTGTAGCATTTTTGTTTACCATGAAATTAAATGTTACCTTTTTTGTGAATGCTATATTTTGTGTGACTTATTCTAACCCTCTAAGATTTTGTATTCCTGATATATTCGTCTATTATTTTTTGTTTTCAAATATTATCTATTGGAAAATTTTAAGTGTTACGCGGAACGCCTTCCAGCATCCAATTAAATATACAGTTAATTGCTTGCATGTAGTAATTACATTGCATAGCAGTGATATATGTTTGTAGTTAACTGATAGGATATGCGATACCGATGACATTGATGCATTTGATGTGTGCAAGTGTTACCTAATAAAAATATATAGTAAAACCACTGTTGTAGATAACCGAGAGATTGACCCATTACAGCGCTTCAGTTTTAATGGTCCAGATATATTAGTACAGTTTTAAGATATTCGTTAAGCAAATTTTTAAGTGTCCATGAAATCCAAAATAAATATATGCCTATGTGCACCCGACAGACTTAAACTAATTATAATAGACTCAATCCTATTCTATAGAGCATAATCCACCAATCGCGTGATTCGCTGGTTCCCTTCCGCCGCGATCGCTACGCCCAATCACCACTACATCACGAACGTCCCTTGTTGCTATCCTAACCAGCGGATGTTTGAAACCATTAAGTTACCATGCCTCGTTACTTAGTTTTAATATAACGAGGTATAGAAAACTTATACAGATTTTATTACTTTATACGAAGCTCAAGTAAAAATCTGAGCCAATACGGAGAAAAAAATGCTATCGGACGAAGGAAGATTTAGTACTTTGATTGACGTGATCTGCAAAATTGATACTTCGTTCATCAATACATTGACATTGACAATTATTTCTCAACATTGACAATTACTTGTTCTTATTGACGTCAAATAAAACATGATTCTACCACCAGTTCAAAAAAAACCTTCGTGAAGAAGAACTGGCAAGAAACTTCACGGGTATATTTTTTTTCAAAATAAATTTACAGAGTCTCTTTATGTCTATACAAAATTATTCTTTTCTGCATCTGTTAGCTCGGCAAGTCTCCCTCCCCCCAAGTATCCAAACGACGAACACCCTCAAACGGCACCCGTTCACGAGTTAACGCGGGATCCAGCCATCGCCCTCCTCAACCATATTAGAGGGAAGTGAACGACCCGTCACCCGACGCTAATAATTCTCAAGATAGCTTGTATCATTAACTAAACATTTTCCGAGACATCAAAAGACAAAATTAATAACACAAAGTTGACATATGACGAAATAACGTTGAAGTTCTCGTGTCTATTGCTTTTACACGTTGTGCAAACTCATTTAGCTCAGATTATTGCATGAATATGTCTTATAAACAACTAATGGCGGTACAAAAACCTAGTTTTACTTTATATCAAATACGTAAACTAATATATTAAGAGATTATTTTATTTTCTTTATATTTGATATCTTTATTACTAAGAGGGGCTCCAGGTACATTCAGACCTCATTTGCATAAAATGCTATCTACAGATAGTTTACACCTTTGTGCTATTTACAACAAAAATTGTTTCATTGCTACAAAAACAAACGACAGCTTTATAAGTATTCGTCATGAACAGAGCGACTTCTTCAAATTAAGTTATCACAATTCGTTATGCAATGCAGAAGCATACATAACAGTTCAGATTACTATTAAACTACCGCTAACAGCGCCTGGTAAATTCAAAGCTAATCTTCACTTTTATCTCAAAGGCACGCTTCCACATCGCGCAGTTTCTTAATACGTGACTAAGACTAGATTACTTGCCATTGCGCACTGGTTAAGATTTACTGTAACTTTGTTATGTAGTCACTGTCTAGACCGAGCCAGTTTCTAGTCTTTGTTATCAATAATTACTTAGTTGTAATGATTTGAGACACGCCTATGTTGGTTACAAAATGTTTAAGTTCGTGAGATTGTTGAATATGTCTTGGAGGTCATAAATTAAAACATCTTCTTAATGTGTAACCCTCGCAACATACTAAAGTCATAAAGTAAGTATATATGGTGCAAAAGCAACAAACTGAACGGAAGAAACATAAAACTGCGTTCATCATGTAGTAGTTTTAATCAGAGTTACCAGGGCTCGAATCCAAAACCTTTAATAAGGCAAACCCACTAAAAACACGAGGGTGTTGACGTTAATCAAACTTATTTTAAAACTTCTTCAGTTAAAACCGATGAATTCCAGATCGCATAACGCCAGGTCTGTCATTTCATATTATCTTCTTATGATAATAAGGAAAAGAAAATTCATCAGACACATTTTATATCCAATTTCCTACTTTAGAGCACTTCCTTTATAACAGACAAATATGAGGAAAATTCCAGTAGTGCAGTAGTCATGGCAAATGTTAAGTAAAAAATATTAAAACTATAAGAAAGCGCCTAGAATGAGAAACTTTAGTATAGTTAATATCCAATTAAAAAGCATAGTGCAAAAAAGCGTCATTGTCTATAGCAGGTACTACATCATTACTTGAGCTCAGAAACTTTTTATAGTAAGTTATACAATAGTTAGGTTTCGTAGCATTTCTTATGCTTACACTAATCAATTATTAAGCTACAATTTGAAAGCTTTATTGCTTTATGCTAAAATATTTTTGATCATCGAGCGTAACTGTCTACTTAATAGTTTTTTTTTTTTTTTTTTATTAATAATTAGCAGGCGTTTGTCTTCCATCTCACCTGATGGAAAGTGACGATGAAGACGTTTGTATTTATATTAATTTGATATCCCATGTTCCGGAACTTAGATACCAAAATATCTTGAGCTATAATTGAGAGGAGCAATTTTAAAAAGATAGAGGTAGTTGAATTTGTAGTTCGGGTCGTTTTACGTTGGTTTTTGCTTAGTACGGTTGGTGTAAAATCGGCGACGCGCCGGCTCAAATTGCAAAACAAATCGAATTGTCTTCGGTTTGTCCATTGCACCCAGTAGTTAAAATTTTTTTATAAATGAATCCGCAGCAATTGTGTTTCTGTCTCTTTTGATTAATATTTTTAATAAAACATTGAGTTACGTACAGCTCTTAATGTTTTTTTAATTATTGTCTAGATACATCAACTAATTTCAGTAAAGAGCAGATAAGATAAAGCAGTTATCGGGCGTCTTTTTTCGTCATAACAGTTGTGGGTTTTTTAAAGTAGAGTGAAAAATAACTGTTATCTTATCTTCATTTTTAAAGTCAGACAAATATATTTTTTGTGGTACTGGCGAAAACAAATGTTACGCACATGCGTCATGATTTTATGAATTTATTTCCAATATATTTCATCACACATACTTTACTTGTTGAGTTAAAAGCTCTTAGACTTAAGATTTGTTTAAAAAATACTCTCCTGTTATTGTTCACGAAAAGGTCACGTCTGTTAGGTCAGTCTTACAATCTCCTGAGTATGGTTAAGAATTCTATGCTCTACGGCTTACGATTTAGGGTTGCCTTTTGTAAAAACTTAAGTGCGGAAAAGTTAGATTGTAGAGTATACGGAGCGAGGTTACGTTCGTTCTTTCTCATTGTTATAAGAACCACGTTTTGGTTTTAGAACGGTCAGCAGATCAGATCAATTGATTGAGCCTCTCACAAAATCACATTTTGACCACTTTAACTGGATATAAGCTGCATAAGATTTTTATGATATAGACGTGAACGTGATTTCGATACAATTTTGAGATGTGAAGAACCGCGTTTGTGGGTTAAAAATAGCAATGAGTACTAAGGTGTTATTTGAAACTATTTCAGGTTGTAATGATGCATCTTAATATTTTGTTTTAAACAAAAACTTAAGTTTTCATTAAATAAAGCGTTATTATATGTTTTATCGCTCCACCAATGTAACTAGAATACATATGGTCTCGTTTTTATCCTAGCTTTTTCCCTTGACTTTATCCGCCTATCCCGACAAGATATCTTGACCAGTACTTTTTTCTGGTGAGGTTACTACAAAATTACTTAACAAAAAATTTTTTAATTACAGTTTGAGTAATTAACGCGTGAAAGTGTTACAAACAAACTTATTTTTCTTTATCATATTAGTTCGATGTAAGAACATAACCACATGCCTCCCTCGGTACCAGGACGCCATAAGACACCAGCTGTAATTGTAAGAGTATCGCTTACCTTGAGAGCACAGAAGATGCACGATGGACCCTGACACGCGTGCCCCGTCAGCTCTCGGAAGCTGCGACGAAATATGTCCAGATGCCACAGCACCTGTGGGTGAAGAAAATACAATTATTATTGATAACAATTTGTAATTAACATTAATTCACATTTACTTATATGTAGTAATGTATTTTTACCAGTAGGTACATTTGTAACTTGGCGTTTTTACGTTATGAGGACGGTATAGTTACAAATTTTATTTCAATATCAAAGTATATTAACTTGGTTATAATCAAGACTCAGAATTTTTGCAGAGAAAGAATATAATATGAAAAGATAGTTTGGCTAGGTGTCTTGAAGTAAAATAGGTATGTCTAAAGTATTTTAAAAAGTAGGTTTTATCTTTTGTAAATCTGTTAATATTTATGATGCAGGATCTTATAGGACAGGTATGGTTAATTGGTAATATGTATGTATTATGTATTTATACCATGACATTTAATTTATTTATTTTAATTAATGTTTTAAATAGACCGATAATAACCTTGATTTGCATGATTACCTAGATATATTATGTAAAGATCTTAATATGTATGATATCTCTACTTATTCAGTTACTGAAATCCTCCATTTCTGAATCCACTTTTTTCCTTCCTAGCATGCTTGAATCATGTTTACAAGCTCCCAGTATCAAGCGTCATAAATACATTTCAAAAGATACTGAGTTGCAGCTTTTGATTATAAGAAAATATACAACAGTTATATTGTAGCACGCGTTCTGCAGGTGCTCACAAACTGCGCTGCATAAGGCTTCATATGAAACTATTCATTAAGCCTATTTTTAATTTCACTACCTTATAAGGCTAGTACACATTGTAGCTTCACGCTTACCAAAAACTAATACTTAATTCCAATTTAAAAAAAAACTTAAATACTTTGCATTTAAAAAGCTCAATTATCGATCCGAGTACTCAGGTCGATTTATCATTTAATGGTAATGAGGTATTTAGTGATAAATTAAAGACGATTTATATGGATGGAGCAATTAAATTTGTTATTTTAAAGCACGTGCCAGACAATTTGCATAATTTCGAAGGTCTCGTGGTCCATATGTCAAGTGGTCCCAAAGGTACGAAGCGAGGCTTACTTCAGGTGCACACACATGTGACATCGCAAAAAAAACGTGAAAGGGAATAAAATAAACCATATTATAAAACTGTCATGACTTTTAAGTTTAATCAGAAAAAGACCCTCTTGAAACTGACATCTTACCATCTACTAAACAACTTCCAACCATCTGTTTAATCATAGTTATATTACAAATTAAATTTCTCTATGAACAAGTCCAAGTCATGGGTTGGTTAATTTATTTTTATTATGGAGCTGTCTTTATTCAATTTTCACATATGATTGGCTATCGGTTTCACGTAATGATCGTGTGCGCCTACATATTTCCTGTTAACGCCGCCCGCGCCTATTTATGGATTTATTAGGTGAATCGTTATTTTTATAGTACTGCATATCATCAGTTAGACTAATAAGGTATGAAGTTTCTTAATTTATGTTTGACTGCTCTAGCGTCGGGTGACGGGTCGCTCACTTCCCTCTAATATGGTTGAGGAGGGCGATGGCTGGATCCCGCGTTAACTCGTGAACAAGTGCCGTTTGAGGGTGTTCGTCGTTTGGATACTTGGGGGAACGGAGACTTGCCGAGCTAACGGATGCAGATAAGAATAATTTTGTATAGACATAAAGAAACTCTGTAAATTTATTTTGAAAAAAATATACCCGTGAAGTTTCTTGCCAGTTCTTCATCACGAAGGTTTTTTCGAACTGGTGGTAGAATCATGTTTTATTTGACGTCAATAAGAACAAGTAATTGTCAATGTTGAGAAATAAATATTTCATTTCATTAGTAAAATAATTATTAGCATAAATATTACACGAGGTAATTTAAAAGAGAATTGTGAACGAGCAAGCTTAAAGTTGTTTGCAATTTATGAAATTAAAGGTTAAAATCGATTCAATACATCGATTTGAAACCTCGAAGTAAGCAAGTTATCTTGTTGGTGTATCATTATGGGGAGCACCTGTTCTCGAATGCGCTAACTTTTTCGTATTCATTCGTTCTCCGACCGGCAGGTGGCAGCGCAGATGCACGCGAAACAATGCCGAAATAAATACGACTTTGTTTTTACTATTGCACATATGTCAACATATATTGACAAGCCGATTAACCTATATCAACAAAAAACGCGCTTTATACACTTATGTATTTTAAAACACTCTTAAGTGCGACAGTTACGCTTTTTGCTAAGTTATTAAAGTGCTTTATCGTGTTAAGTAGTTACACACTAGAAGAACCTCTGCTAAGTTGACATTCTTAGTAAATTAAACTTGAACTACATTCTTTCTTGTCCCGTTCGTTTTAATGAATCACAGCTCAATTAAAAAATACTTTCAGTTAGCAAAAAAAAACTTCCTACACTTACAAAAAATAATCCAATATTTTCTCATTTATTTGGCAAACAAAATGGCGGCAAAGATAGAATTTGTAAACTGAAGTAGCGGCAGACAGATAGATAGGTGCACAGTTTTACTGAGTCACGTAACTTAACAGTTAAACGGACGTGCTTGACGTTACAGTAGTAACATTTTAAAATAATTACTATATAACTCAAGTGCCTCATTAAGAAAATGTTTACGATTTTAAAACAATCTACTCAACCTATTTTATAATTCGTCATCCAATACTTTAAATAAAAATCAAATTACTTAGAAAAATATTTGTTCAAAACCACTTCTTTACACTTCTTTCTTGTCGTTGGAAAGCACAAACATACACACAAGATAAAGCATTACTTGGATAAATAAAGCGTTTAAGCGTAGTTCACACCTGCATTTTGTCGATAAAGATCTGAAAGCCGTATAGAAGTGACGCACAAAAGAAGCTTTCAAGTCGAGCTTTTAAGTCTAGGCCCATGTTTCTGAGCTTAATGTTCTTTATTGCGTATGGAAATTAAATTATAGCATAAGATTTAGAAGTATAAGATGTTTTAAAGTACTCTACAAAAATATTTATGTATTTGTAATGTGCCAACAGTCGTACAGATAATATTTCACCGCTATTGGACGAGACAACGAATGACGAAAGATAAAGATTTTGGTATGGCTGACAAATATTTAAACTGATAAATGTTATTCGAAGTATTTTATTAGAAACAAAAGGATTTAAAAAAATATAAGTAGGCAGGTATGGTAGGTAACTAAAGTGTTGGGTCCAACAAAATAAAATTATAATAACATATTATTGGATCATCTTTTGTTACTACCGGCCGCATTCAGAATCGTCAAATGGTTAATAAAAGCGCAATTAAATAAACGTTTTGCTAAGCAAATCTAGGATTAGACGCAGTTACAATAAATATTAATCAATTGAATCTTATATATCTCTGTTAGTGCAAAAACAATTAAAAATTTAGTTACATAGGTATTCATTTATGAATAGGATTTTCCATAAATATATAAATTGTGTTGGTGATGTCATAAATACTCAAAAATAAATTTTGGTAATTAATACTAAATCAAAAACACATTTCATTACAATACAAGAAAATCAAATACAGATAAAGTACAGATTCCTTTAGCAAAATCTATACTTAAGTTATCCTTTGACGATTCTGCGTGGCATATGACATTTTTGTCAAAAACCATACTGAAGCTTTTTTACTTAAAGTTTTTTTACTTTTTGGTGCCAAAAACATAAACTTGCCGTCTTTTGTTCCTTTAACTTCACTTGCTATTTTTATTTTATTTAAAACGCACTTACATACTAATTCTATGAAAATATAGGCGATTATAGAATACATGAATAGAGTACTTATAACAAGGGGTTATAAGTAAGTCTTGGTTGCCCAAGTATTTCAATTATTGTAAACATATGTCAAAATAATAACAGTATAGTTTTAACATGCATTACTTATATTTAGAACACGCACATATCTAGTCTAGGTACCTACTAGGTTTACATAACGGGATGGAGGTGTTAGCAAACCAGTTCACCACACGTCCAGTTTACTTTGACTTAGAAAACTTATTACAGCGAATGTGTACTACTTTATCATAAATGTTGGTTGCCGGATGTTTTATACTATACTTTTTCGTATATTTTTTGATTAATGCGACTCTATACAGTTTCATTCACCTACTGATAATGAACATAAGTCACATTTTTAGATCTTTTTGCTGGTGTGATATCTAACTGTATTACAAATATAAAAAGAAAAGTTTTGCATATTTTTTTGTGTCAATTTCGGGATGAAATATAGTGATTGCTATATTGCATCCCGAAATTGAAAGATAAACGGCGCTGGGGCCTCTATAACACTCGCATAAATGATTTTCAGCTGTATACGTATAAGCCGACTTTTCACAACCCCAAAAAGGCTGCCAACATTTACACAAACGCGAATATCTCAATAAAAGTATTTAAATAATTATATGGACTGCATAAGTCAGCAGTAAATCATAATTTACTCTCCAGCGCACTCTTTATTATCACTACGTAAACGTGTTAATTGTTCGTTCATCAAAAATCAAAGTGAATAAAAATATCTGACAGCTTCATATACACACGTTTTTATTCTAGGGGGCAGTGGTGCGATTCAAATATAGAATTTATAATCCACTAGAAAAACTAGCGATTTGCTGGGCGGTGCCCCGCGTGAGAAAGAGCTGTGTTTGCGCACGATTTCGTTTGAAGATGATATAATAGTTTTATTGTCACATTGCATGTTGCAAAATATTTAGTTTGTTTTTGGTATCGTGCGTCAATAATGTGTAGTTAAAAAAGTATCTTCGTTAATTTCATTAAAACAGGTTGTTATTTACTTAGTTTTGGAAACAAGTAGGACAATTAGTAAGACAAATAATATTCAAAATTGTAGATCACCAGTTAAACATGGTTACTTGTATTTTAACTTTGCAAAAAAGAGAATTCCTCTTTTCATGCTTTAAAGTGTACAATTTAATGTGATTTTGTCCTAATTTTGTCTTCGAATATTGTAATTTAGAGTTACATAATAAATCAACTTTCTTTAAAATATACATGACGTAAAACGCCGGATGTGCATTTGAATCAAAATGCACTTCCCTCCGGAAATGGTTTGTCCAAAATTTTACGATGATCACTTGACGTCATTCGAGCCCCGCTATTACTTACGCTACATATTTTGCTATTGTAGTATAGGTAAGTATTGGAAATAGCTTGTACCATAAGGTTTGAACAATTAGTAATATATGATTCCTGCAACATATGTAAGTTATAATTATATAAAGCAATAATCTATATTATTGCGAAAGTTTTAGTTCAACAAAACTATAAATACTTATTTAATATATTACTTGTTATAAAAAGAAACCAAACATAGAAAACATGCCATTTATAAAATCGGTCTGTTTGCTGTTACCTAAACCGATAAAATCACAAAATCTTTACACTTTAACAAGTTCAAAACTATATTTTACTAGTATATCTCTTGAATTAGTGACAAGTTGAAGAAATGTGAAATTCAGTACGATCGCATGTATGCATCGCAATCACAAAATCATTCTTACTTTTGACACTAATTTTAATAATTCATTCGATTATGCAAAATACACTTAGCAAAAACAAAATTCGCTATCATTTCATAACTATCTAGAAAATAGATATCTGCAACAATTCCATTAGACACAGTTCTTGCTTACGAGTAGTTTAAATTATAACACTGAAGCACTAATCATTCATTAATCACTTTTTAAAAGAAACTTAACTTGACTCATGCAATAGCAACGTGAGTGTGTTCTAAGTTCTAATCGACACACTTGTTATAATTTTCATAATGAGTAAGTAATGAATAATGATTTATATTTAACGGTAATTGTTTATTTTATTTCTACGAATGAGATTTTGTAAGGTTATTGTGATTTTTTAAATGCTTTTTTGCCAATTTTATTTACATAAAAAAGCAGTTTGATCTAAGGGTTTTGATGAGAAAATTTTTTACCCATAAACCGAGTATTACAGTTAAATTACTATCAGAACCTGTGTTATGTGAGAGAAGAAACAGCTTTTCAAAAATATTTTACCAATTGCCATGCCAAGATATATTTAGACTACTCATTAAAGTATTAAAACTTCATAAACCAGTTGGCAAAAACTTCAACATGCAAAACTGATGTTTAACGTTGGACTATTTTTGCGTAATGATAGGGTCCGAACTATATCCACTGGAACATAATTAAGTATAGTAATTATACCAAATATGTGCGGAAATATTTTGTTAGTTTCCTTTTTGATTACTACAATCTTAATTATCTCAAAAGTGAGACAAATTCGAGAAGTAAACTAACGATACAAGTTTTCATTTTAATTTCCTTGGTAGTTATTTCTTTCTTATTTTTACTATATTTTTTTTAATAAGTTTTTAATGGATCAAATAAATTAAAAGACCTGAAGGTCCCTATCACCGATCACCACTCACTATAAACTATACTTTCGCTTATCAACTTTTATTCCAAAAAAAAATGTAAAAAGCAGGAACGAAATTTACAGCACATGAAATTATGATCCGTACAGCAGTCGTATAATATCACAGAATTATGCATACAATTTTTTTGAAACTTTTTAATATAAAATATTGCAAACATACTTCTTCACAAATTTTGTATAATTAAGTATTGCGACATAACATTTTAGTTACGTGACAATAATCTAATAAAATATATATAATTAAAATAGTTACAAAATAATAAGAAATTTTAAAAACCACGCTGAAAAGTTTATACCGATAGATATAGTCTTCAATTATTATCGTGCTACATAAAGTTTTATAACTTATCAATGTGTAAATAAGGTAGTAATACTTTTAAATGTTATTTAATAAAGAGGCTAAAAAGTATATGTATATACCTTTTTTACTGACTAGCGCGCGCTTTTCAAATTTTATATCAAAGTTTATATCAAAAGCTCGCAGGCGAACGAACTCTCGGCAACCGGTCGGCAATTTGGACGTGTGCCGCGGCGAGAACCTGATTTTTTTCCAATAGCTTTGATTTTTCTGTACCTTTTTTTATAAATGATTATAACTGTGATATGTGCTAGTTAGTGTAGGAATTATTTTCACATAATTTTGGAGGGAAAGTGTGGCTTTTTTTGTAACTTGTAGAATAGAGCAGGCTTGACGTAACAATAAAATAAATATACAATTCTCTTATAAATTTTGGCCATGAACTTGAACTACTCCATTTTTTTTGATGCCATTGTTCACCTGAAAGTCAACCTTTAAAACAAAGCATCATCAACATTTAAATGCATCATTACACTGTACTATTCAAATCGCTAGACCCTAAATTCAAAAAAACAAGCTCAAAAATTGCCCTTTTAAATCATCCCTTTAGAGGGAGTGCGTCCATCCGTAGCGTCCCTACCTGTACTTATTATAGTACCTGTGTCTATCTATATAAAATCACTATAAACAAAATTGCTATATAGGGACATCCGTCTCGCTTCCGCAAACACGAAAATGATGTACAGTTGTCTCTTTCCGTCGCACGAGAACTCGTTGATGTCTTTTACTCCCGCACTCACGTTTTGAGAATATTGTAGTATACGCTAAGTTTTACACTTATTACAAATTTGTTATTGTTTATTGATTAAAATGATTCTGCATCAAATCAGATTTGATTAAACATACAAAGTGAAATATGATTATTGTAAATAAATAATATTTTATTTAGTAATATTTGTTGCAACTGTTACTATGAAAAAATATATAATTAGCAACGTCATTTATCGTCTTTAGACATACTTTTTACTAGTACACCTTTCTGGTAGTAGAGAAACTACTACGTAAAGATTTCATCTGGTAGTTCAGCTTATACTACCATTGTTTTAAATCGATTCTTTTAAATGGTGCCCGAGAGCCTCTGGAGGGCGGGAGACAGAACCGAGACTTGCACCTTGGCCACAAACCGGACTGAACCAACCATCCCGCTATATAGAGCCTTAAATATAACCCAATTATTGAGAAAACTACTCAGATTCACGTAGAACTTAGCATGAGAAATGAAAGTACATTGTTTACAATGCATGACTTCAAAACTTATTCATTATCATAAATGACACGGTTGTTGATTGCAAAACTGTACGAAATCATCAAACCTAATAATATTAGCAAAATTTTGATATATAATTCCGAATTTATAGATTTTTCATTCAAGAATCAATCAAAATATAAAGAAGGAAAGCAACTCACCTTAGCACTGTGGTATAAAGCACTATTCCTATTAACTTTTGCCTTCGTCATGTTAAAAAATCAATCCAGAAATAGTCTTACAAGACAATAGTTCACATCACTGAAACACACACTAACGTTTCTATGGTAAATCCATGGAAAAACTATAGGGAATCGATGGAACAACTTACAACACGTTGTGTTTACTTCACGACAACTTACGTGGGAGTGTTTGTACGAGCGACTCAGGCGCACAAACAGCTCACCAGCGCCACTTCATTACAGCGGAACCAAAAAGAACTAAGTTCTCCCTAAACACGCTGCTGCCCGTGGTCGAATTGAGAATTAAAGAAGGCTCCACACGGCAGCCATTTTGTTTCACCAGGACGCGCTTGGGAGCGCGGGAAATGGACGCTAAAAATAGTGTAGAGGTTAAACTTGGCGTGGGTTTATATTTAGTAATAGGAGTAGTGGTTGTTTTGATGAAAAACGTTTTTTTAGATTTATTTAATGCACGAAACTGTTAACAGACGACATTTTGATTAGGATTGGCGTTTTGATTAGGTACTAAACACATAGCGGGGTAAGATAGTTTATTTGAGTAATTATTATGTTTATCAATATCCTAGGTATTGGCCTGCTCATTTGACCTTCAACTACCATAATATGAAACGTTAAGAAACTCTAAGCATCAAAAATAATAACAAACAGTCAAAGTTAGGAATAAAAAATTCAACCGTTCTAATACGATATAGTATTACTAAAATAAAATATAAAGCCAGGATCAACTCCGCATCATCTCAAATTAATAATAACCTGAGTTACCTGGCAACATCGTATTTTTTTCTTTTTTCGAGCAGGTGGCAAGAAAAAAACCTTTTTGATAAGTTTCGTTGGGGAACGATCGACACTGTAAAGCTTTCAAATAAAGCTTTTGTGTAGCTTTTATGAATGCACCTTGCACTTTGATAATGTTAGAGGTTAATAAGGATTTTTAATTAAAGTCAACTGAGAAGGTGTTTATAAGTATTTGTAAACAGTTTTTATATGTGCACTTTTGATGCTCAAAATGCATGTTTGATTATATGCATGGTTTATATTGGCGATCAAATAAGTTCAGAGTTAAGAAAAAACATTTAGAAATAATTAAAAACTAAATTCGTAGTAACTTTAGTTTTTTGTATACAAATTTATATATTTTTATAAGTGGGTTTTATTTTATTTGTAACAGACGATTATTTGTTAATTATTGGAGAGATATCGCATTTTGTGTTTAAAATCGAAATGAGAGCGAAATGATCAGACCATATTATTAAGCAATATTCTTGAATCTATGAGTTCTTCAATTCATTAATATAATCTTACCTTCCTTCCTTTTATATTTCATGTTGTATTTTCCCTATTGAATGGTGCAGTAGGGTAGACCGGGTAATTGCAATTGCAATAGGGGCAATAGTACCAACATCAATATTTTAACTACTGAGATAAACTTTGCACGTATGAGTGTGCCAGGACACTCGTTGTGTGCTTAAGAGTCGCTGGCGCGCCTGCTGTGAATCGGACGTGTCACCACAGATAATAAGGATATGACTTGTATGTTTTCTCTAAATTAGCTACTTTGGGGCAATAGTACCGACATCGCCGGGGACAATGGTACCGTTACAATTGACCCCGTGGTACAAATAACCCCGTAAAAAGTGTACCTCTAGCCAGAAAAAAAAGTGAAGGAGAAGAAGAATGGTTTTGCGTTGTATGTATGGAACCATTTAGTTCCAGCCGCCCTAGTGAAATGTGGGTTTTGGGCTCATGAAGAATGTACGCCTCAGGAGTCTATAATTATATTTGTCACAATTGCGAACCTGACTAATAAATTGTTCATAATTAATTTTCCGGAAGGGTCATTTGTACCAGGGATCAGTTGTACAACCATACAAAAATATGTTTTTTGATTATTGGTATTTTGTGACTGATATGAAGCTAAGAAATAGCAATTGTGGCAAGTCTTAGCCAAAGTTGATTATATGTAAAAGAAAACTAATTTTATTTTTGTTACAAGAGTAGAATATTTATGTTTTTATTATTAATTAATATCTCTGTTGATTTAAAAAACTGATCTCTAGATTTCCTTGTTGTTAGTTATTAAGGTTCATTTTAAGCTGATAAGACTAAAATAAATGACTGAGAAAATGTGATTAAATAACATAATGTGACTTCTATTACCCTTTGTAGTTCTGGTACAATTAACCCCGTAAATGAGGTTATTTTACTGGCTATCTTTAGATTCAAATGCATTTTTACCAAGTTTTATAAAATCTAAAAGGAATTTAGCTGTACCCTTGGGTAGATAAGAAACAAAGGCTTTAAAATATAAAAAATAAAAACCAAATTCGTCAGCGAAACTTTTATAACCACCCGTTGTTTTAAAAATGGTACCGTTCTCCCCGGTCTACCCTACCTTGCTTCACTGCATACCAACAGCCCTACTGTATAAGAATGTATTCGGGAAACTTTTTGGACAAAAATTACACATAGTAGTATTTTGTCTTCTGTTCGAGTAGGTAGCTATTTTGTTAGTTAAGACAAAGCTAGTTTCGTATTACGTATGTTCGTGAGCACGCGCCTGCCCTTTACGGAGCCTTTGTATAGCTCCCTGCTAGATTATGTTACATTAGAATTATGTATCAGCAGACCGTAGTAAACGTGATCCAACGTTTCAACGTATTCACTTTTTTGTAAAACAGTTTTACAGTTTTAAAAACAGCAAGCCAGATTTCGTTACAAAATTTAAAAAAAAATGTATATTCGTCATTTTGAAGGTTTTTAGTGGTGTTAGAAATACAATTTCAATAGTACACCACAGCTTAGATATACAATACCTAAGAAGATATCGAAATCAAAGCTACCTACCTCATAAAATATTCAGTAAACTAACTTATGATATAGGATAGTATAGTAGGTAGATAATAACCAAATAATCTTTTTCTACAAACAAAATAATAGATAATAACCTGATAATAGCTCTAACTCCTTCATTAACGTATTATCACACCAATTTGGTATTATCCTCTTCTCGGTATCTATAGATTATACAGATCCCGGATCGATACTTAAAAAAACAGACCGGATCTCAGTGTCGTGTCCAAATCTAATCCCCGCTGGAATATAATTTGATTACACGGTTCTTATCCTTTTGAAAATAAAGTAATAAAATTGAATTCATAATGGCTGTTCCTTCCCCGGTTTAGAATTGATAAAAAACACGATAAACTTGAGGAAGGTCAAGCGCATGTTTCCTTCGTTGGGAGTATTGCGCGAATTAGAAGCTTTAATGATTGCAAAGTTCTTTTAGATCTATTTGACATCAGTCAACATACAAGAAAAGTTCTGTAGCTTACACACACATGCACAAAATGTAAGTAACAATGGTTACCTTTAGGAAATGGTGATCGATGGTATTAGTCAAAACAGTACGTGAAACCATAATATTTGAAGTCAAATCAATTGCTATAAAAAATTAGCAAAAAAAGGAACGTACCACAAATCAACTACAAATACCTGTACAGAAGACAGTTAATTATCTATTTATCAGCAAATTTAAGCTTTAAAAGTTAAGTGTTTAATAAAGTGTACAAAAAAGAATTTGACTTACAAAAATTACCATTTCAATCCAGCCTTAATTTCTAACAAAAAATTATAATCCTATCAACTTAATAAGCTAGAGAATCCATCAGTAGCGAGCGAGTAGTTCGACCACTTGCTGCGGTTGTCTTATTTCATTCCTCAGTAATTGTAGCTCGGTGCTTTCCTCAAATTAGACGGGGCTAGGCGTCTTTTGAGCGTTTGTCTAACGAAATAATAAACCTTGGCGATGGATGACTGTAATCTTCTGAGTGTTATGTGTCCCTGGTAGGTGTGTGGATTGTTGGAAATAAATAAATAGATTTGGGACAGTATATTGACCATGAATTGAAGCAACTGGTTGCTAAGGTTATTTTTGGATAATTCTTTGAGAGTTATCAAAGACTTAAAATATGGTTCATATATGGTGGTTCAATTTATGTACGAAAATATATACATTACAGCTGTCTTTCGGGGTAATAATAAAATAATAAACGTACAAGACATTAAATCTCTTAATTCTCTTGATTGACTACAAAAGTGATTTTATTCATGTTCCATTTGTTACTCGCTGCTTATGTCTGCATTTTGCGAGTATTAATGCATATTCAACACAACATGAATATACTTGAATTAAAATATGCACAAAAGGCTTTTTACTAAGTAATACAGTGAATTATTTATCATATACGCTTCAAGAGAAGATAATCTTAAGAAAGTAACATAAAATATTTTGTAATCACAAATAATTCGATTACAGTAGCCACAAAGGAACAACCAATATTCAGAAGCCAGAAAGATTTTTTATGACACTTAAATGATTTAACATATCTTTGTATTCTTAGAGGCGATAAAGTAAATTCTGGCCCTTAACATGAGTCACCTTCATACGAGAAGCCCAACTTATGAACAAAAAACTTTACACATTCTTACGACCCAGGAATGTGTGAGGAATTGTGACGACTTGTGACGTCATGGATTTAATGAGCTATTGATTTATTTGTTGCATCGTAATTGGGATATTATTATCTTATAAATAAATGTTAACTAATAAATTGTACAATTTGGTCATTCAATGACTCTCTAGCGTGTATGTCAAAGCACAGACTTACTAAACGAACTTGACTTTTGAAACTAGAAATTATGCTAAGTCCTACTAGCCGATTAGTTATTTAATATGTCCCTCCGTCACTTTCTATTTCCTTTGAACTGATAGAGACACAAAGCAATATTTAGCCTAGTGCTAGCTAATTCAGAGCAGCGACTTGCGCTGCTGCTCTGATTTGCACCTCACAGATACTTTAAACATATAATGTAGGCGAGCACTAAAATCAGCAATGAGATCTGGTCTCAACGTTTGTGTCTGCTCCATACGCAGTTTTATTGAACATACCTACATATTTGGCATATTTTAATAATTAACTACTACGTCATCATCTAATAATAAACATATTCACTGTTGCCTTGATAAGCAAATAGATACATGTACATAAATATCCAAAAAGCTGTAAAACTTGGCGACTCGTACGAACATTTTTGCAGCTCTAACAGGACCCCCTAGATAACTTCGTTGTATGATAATTAAATTATTTAATTTCTATATGAGCTTTCCATTCTATTAGGCTAATAATAATCTATATTTGGTGCAAGCCCGCAGCATTATGTAAAAAATACCCGAAGTGTAGATTAACTCTAGAAATTAAGAATAATAATAATACATTGATCAGGCAAGATACCCATAATTAACATAACTAAGCAAAAAAAAACAAAATAACGGATTTCAATAAAACTGTCATATAAACATAAACCATCGTTAAAATTGAAAGTTAAAATTACAATTACATAAAAAATAAATTAACAATTAATTTACTATAAAAAATAATAATTATAACACAAATGTTGTAAAATAATTGTTATTAAAGTAACTAGGTAATAAACCTATATAATGTAGCTTACTTAAGATATCGCATAACAATTTCAGTTAAAAACCTTTAAAAAATCTAATTAGAATGGCTACTACGAGAGGAGAAGGCTTGCTAGCAGAGAATCAATTTCACACCTCCCCTTCAACCCTTTGTAGTAACAAAAACCCAATTTAATAGTAATTCCAAGACGGTACACCTTGACGAGATTTTATTATTATGTCCAATTTATTATTTTTTTAATTAATTTTGATCTCAGTCACTCAGGCAAGAAGTGTTTGATGACGAATAAAACGCGGGAATAGGGTTTATGGTCAAATAAGCGCCATTAAAACGACTAAAAATATCCAAAAATAAACGTTGTTGAGGCAATCATGGTACATCTATCCTATTTATTTATAGGTGACGAATTTTTATTTTTATTGGTAAAGTGAAAATGAGGATGATGCACACACCCGATCCACCTATGCCTAGTCACTGACTTGTTACAAATATTAATAATACTTAATACAAACTGATAATACCTAATAAGTATGTACTTGGCTAATCTATAATTTTAAGGCATAAAATGACTCGGAGTTGCTTTTACATATCAACTAATCAAACATAAACAGTGAGACACTGATATTACAACCAAAGATAGAATGACATAGAGTCATATAATTTATACACAAAACGTAAAATCAACCCAATAATAAGAATCTTACTATTAAATAGCTCAGATCATTATCTCGTCTCACATCTTATTAGTTATCTTCATGCATATTATATTCTAAAAAAAGAGAACACCAAAGCGACTCAAAAAAAAGCCTTCCTATGTTGGAAGTTAATTTTCTTTTCTATAACCAGTCCGAAGCTTTGTACAACCGGTTATTCTTTAGGTACATCATGCAAATCAGGCTATCTCTCTCCCACTTTCCAAACAAAAGCTAAAATTCGCCTAATAAATAAACACCTTATGTGTCATAACAATAAAGACTATATTCGGAAGTTATACAGATATTCAAATTGTGCTGAGTAGTGGTTTGTAGTAAGCCGTAGTAAAACGAAACCAGTTTTGTTTAGAAGTGCTAACTCCGCTCCAACGGTCACAAACATTAAGGAAGGAAACGAACAAACACAGCAGGACGCAAACAGTCAAACTGTTGTTATTGTATTCGTAAATGTCGTCGATATAAAGCTTTAATGAGTGTTAATTTGGCTGTTAAACAAGATTGAGTGAACCAATACTGTCAACAAGGGATAAAGTTTTAACATAAAAATTTTTCAAAAATACTTTTTTGTTATAATTTTTTTTTTATGTTTATTGTATATTTGTTATGTATATTTCGTATGCCTTCATTGTTTTATAAACATATTATAATAGTCACTTTATAGCATTGTGCAGGTACAGACGCACTCGCGCTTCTCACCAACTCCTCTTAAAATGAAGAAGCAATATTCTTACACAGAGCATTGCTACCACTTTTCACAAAGGTTCTTAAAGACTTCTATAGAGTACTGTTACGTTACTGCCAGTTTCTGTAGCTGTATATTTCCTGTTTTGCAAAAACGTTATTAGTTTTGAATAACACATAGTTATTGCATAATTTTCGTGTTTCTAAATAAATTACGTTCATTATTTATGACATGACTTAAAAGTAAAAGTTCTCACACATAAAAGGAAGTAAGTGTTACATACTTAACCAGAACTTGTACAATCAAAATAATCTTTTCTTTTTAAGTGTGCCTAACTAGTTCAAAGTGAAATTTGTACCTGTTCTTTGTAATTTTCAAAGGATGTAACTTTAGACACTCTATTGTTCCAAGTAAGTTGTTGTATCTACACAATATTGTGTTCCAAGGATTTGTTTTAGTTCCAAAAACAAGCGAGTGATGTGAATGGAAGTATGATAGCAAATGTTTGCAACACTATGAAGTAAGCTGTTATATTCCCACGGTTCACTTTCGCTACTTAACCTATGCTAATGTATTATCTTATTAAACTTAAGTACAAAATTAAAAGAAATATTTAGACTAACTTAAAAAAAGTTGGCCTTTAGTACACGTAAAGGAAGAATAAAACAAGCTCGAAATCATTTATAGTATAATGTAATTTTGTCTAAATTATGCAAACATTTGAAAATACATATATCAAATTGTCGATGAGCTGTGAGAAAATAACACCACCAAATTTTCTGCAACATCGGTTGCACTATCTCTATGTCTTGTATTGTCTGAAAACTCGAATTTTAAAGGTTTTGAATTCGATGTCTTATATTAAAAATAATTATCAAGTAGCACGTAATAAATCAACCTAGCTACTGTCCAAATACCGCTTTACTGTTATCTCACAAAAAGCAATTACAACAAAATCATTTACTCGTATCTTTACAATCGATCTCGAGAAATAAATCAATGGTAGGTACTATTTCGATTCGATCAAAATGTAAATGTCATGCGAAATCTTTCATCGAGCGCCGATACTATCGAATACGAGCTAGAGTCGTAGGTTATCGAGAAGTGAGAGAATAATGATATAGTAATAAGTATTCGATTAAGGACAAGCTGTAACTCATCAGTCATCACAGAGGCCTAGCCGACGACTTGACTGGTAGATTCGACACCAATCAACATTTGAGTTGACTCGTAGTTATAGTCCGAAGTACAAATCAACGGTGATGATTTTTAAGAATTAGCTTATTCTTCTAGTGTATAAGAATAAGATTTAAAGTTTGATATTAAGAAGAGAAGAAAATTTGTATAGCTTTTATAGAAAAAGTACTTTTGTAGAAACTATATATATTTTTATATATTTAAGACAGTAACGATAGAGGGAGAAGATCTGATAAACACTGAGGCATATAGCATTAATCTACATAACTTCATTAAAAATGTTACGAACAAGTAACCCTAGACAATGGGAACACCCGAATTTGAATAATCTGATTTATACAATTCCGAATTTCACAATCCATAAGAGACTAAATTCCGACTATTCAAAAACACGATTCTTATTTTATCGAAATTCATAAATACGAAATTTTAATTTTCCGATTTTCATTAGTACGAAGAATTAAATACCCGCTGTGTTACTAGTCCGAAATATAGTATTCCGAATTTAATTTTCCGAAAATTCAATGGTAACATTCAGATTTTGTATCTAAAACTGATGTGATAAATTGATGTGCTCATGCAGTTTTACAAGGCGTTTGTTATTGCAACTTATGTTATTCGGAATTTTGATTCGTATATATGGTATTGCGGATTATTAATAATTCGGATTTTTTATGGTTCAGTATAATCTAATTCGGCATATTGATTTTCATGATTACAAACGTTCGAAATTTTGAAGTTTTGAAGAAGAAAAATTAGGAATTATGAAGCACGGAATTTTCATTATCGGAATTTTAAACCATTCGGTGTTATAAAATTCGGAATTTTGAAATTAGTGATTACGATTATCGGAATTAAGTTTTTCGTATTTATGTAGTGTACGCCTAGACAATATGTGTTATATTTTTAAATTTTCTTAAACTTCACTACTAGTGTAAAATTTAAAAAAGTTGAGTTCCTAGTACCAATACCCTAATTCTACCTTATATGTCCTTATAACAAGTAAATTTATAATTATTTAGTAACAATTTAGTATTAGGCTTTTTGTTTTTAATGTATTGTTCATTGTTTATTTTTTTTTGTAGCATTACTATGTACAAACTATGCTTTTTCACAAGCAAGTTTGCCACAACTTGAGCCCGACTATAGTTTCGGCTAGCGTGCTACAAAGCTGAGCAGTCACGTACTTCACAAGCATGCCATTCATTCCTCCCCTCGCCACATTACTTTTTTTACATTACAATACGCAGTGGTTCAATGTTAACGCTGCAGATTGGCAGATTGGCTGCCATTGATTGGCTGAGCGTGTCTAGCATATTTTAAAGTGTTATGACAAACTTTTTGAATACTCAAAAATAATGATTATGTTTTCATTACAAAGCCGCAAACAAAATCAGATAAGTAAGTAAACATATGAACATCAAAATTCCTTTTCCAAATATAATCAGAGATTTGTGTTCTGATTAAGGTTACACTATGAATAACAGGTCCAAGAACTGGCCTTTGGTGACATCGCACAAGATTTCTCCAAAAAACTTCAGACCGGTTCGGCTCGAGCCCAGCCCACTTTTGGCTCATTACCATTTAAGACCAGCGTAACTTGAACTTCTAAATCTAACTTAGGTATTATATTAATGAACATAGTTCCATTATAGTGGAAAGTTCTGTTGATTTTTCATTAGATATTTTATTGACTGTACTTATCTTATCCTATTTTTATAGGCAAGGTATATATAGTTGATATAAAAAACAGTTGTTATTTAAATTTGTTATTTGAATTTTATAGCTGTAAATGAAAAGCGTTTTGTGTGGAAAGACAGAAGCTTGTTTAAAACCTTTTTGTTACATTTTAATGAGAGAGTTCATTTTACTGCTATAATTTTTATTACACTTTATTGTTGTATTCTGTTTTATTGATTTATAATAGGCTTTAAAGTATATTTACTCAAAAACAGACATCATTTTCTCGTTTAGGTAAGATACAACAGTGTATAAGGGGCGCTATCCACATTTATCAGCACTACCGGCCTGTTTGGTATGGAGGTAAGTAGCCTTGCCTTCCATGCCAGAGGTCCCGGGTTCGAATCCTGGTAGGAGTAGATATTATATTATATTTGCTCTCTAGTCATGGATGTGTATGTATGTTTATTTAAGTTTATTTCTAATATTTATATATAAAAAAAAATATATATGTGTGTTTATATATTTCTTAAGTTTATTTATCCGTTATCTAGTATCCATAACACAAGTTCTTAATGATACTTAATTTGGGCTAGATAATGTGGTGTGTCAGTTAGAAATATTTATTTATTTATTTATAAAGTCGAATATGCGTAGACGAACGTTCGGGAGAGATGCGACCCGGTCAAACCGTTCGGGTTTTGACAAGACGAGCTGAATTGAGTATAATAATATAATAAATCACCAGACAAACACACCAAATGTGCCGACCTGCAGTGAGACCTACGCGATCTGCACAAACCGAATACTTATAGTAATTGCTTCGGGCCAACATGTCGTTAACAAATACTGTCGAATGTGGGTAGCGTCATCTGTAATCGTGTGTATACACTTTCGTTTTCAGAGTTAATGTAAACGCTTCTTATAGAAGTCAAGTTATAGCGACGCTTATTTGTATATTGTTGCCTGACAGAGCAATCAGTATTGTTGAGGATTTGAAAGCGTAGAGATAGTCAAAGCAAAATTAAAATAATTCTTAATTTATTCGGTTTTACTTATAGCGCATATGAAGATTAGGATCGGTTATTGTAATCACAAGAACAGAAGAATGCAACTATATTACATAAAGTAAGTAAATACTTAAAAAAGACATTATAATAATATTAAAATAGTATACCGTAAAGACACACAAAAATTACACAAATTATAGCATATTTACGACAATCTTCAATCTTCTTAGCATCCAGATACATAATGCCATTCTGAAGTATTCGAAATCTCCCGTCTCCAGAAAAACTTAAATTCTACCCGTTTCTCCCGCAGGAACATGAGTTTGGAATTATAATTTGATGTACACACGCCATTAAAGATACTCTTCCCAGTGGCACAATAACTTCCCACACTAATCTCGAATCTGGGACCTCCTCCGGCTCAGCAGGAATAATAATGCCATTACGCCGCCGGGGAAGGCAGTAGCTAAATTACTTGTTTCCTTTTCTATGTTTAGAGAATAAAGATTCAAGTTTAATATTCAACAAAAAATATTACATCCAAGTACAAGTAGAGAAAAGAGCATGGACTATAATTAATTTGTACTTCAATTGGATACAGTTAAACTGCAGTTATATTAATCTATTGATATGATTTCGATGAATTGTTAAACTACCAAACCGATTTTGAAAATTCTAGTACCAATTGGGAGCACGTTATCAAAAAGTTACATATTTTATCCTAAAATATAACCTTTTGGAAATAACCGTGATCCCTACGGATCAGGAGTAACACAAGTAAAACAGAGCAGGGGCTTCCAGTTTAAATGAATTTCCAAGAAAGTAATCGACCGCGTTAGAGGCGCTACCCACGTATACGAGCCGCAACAATCGGCAATGCCGAGCGGCATTCGAATATGTGTGGATGGATCAACGTTTGAGTTTTGGCGAGCTGCACAAAGCCCGAATGGACTACCCGAATATGTATAGGTAGCTGTTGGTTCGTTCAACAATGCCGATCCTAACGTGTGAGATACCATTGTTGGAGCCCAAAACTTATGTGTTTCTGTAAATACATTGCAGTAATAATGGAACTGCGATTTAAAAGTGAAGCTTATTTTTACTAAGCTAAAACTTAGGAAATGGTTAGAATTTACAATTTACCACATTCTAGCAGTTAATATAAAATCAGCAATTTCTACTATGAATCACACGAAACATTTAAATACCGACGCATCAACACTTCCAAATCTCTATTATAACCTGCTAAATATATAAAATATCCTACTGAACAAAATCCTTGGTTTCACCCCGCCGTCCACATCCAGACTCCATCAATATAATGTCATTACAGCCCTGAACCATGAACCGAGACGATATGATTTCTCACGGCGATCGCTCGCGTGCTCCGCGCTGCGCCCGCGCCGCCATGGGACGAGGCTACGGTCACTCGGATGGATGGGGATTGAATGACAAGAGATAGGTGATGAGTAATTATATTAACGTAATTAGTATAAGCGTAAATTTTGCTACTATTAAAGTATTTATGTTTATATATTTTTTAAATTATCATACTAAGTTCTTCCTAAGAATATTTTTTGCCATTCAAGAGCTTGCTTGTAAATTAACTGTTGTACTTTTGGTTCATTATTTAATCCTTAACTTGACTTGAGTTTAGATTATTCTTGGCTGGTAAAATCTTTCAACTTTACATCTTATTTTCTCAATGCTTTTACATATACACACTGTATCACATTACATACACTTTAAATGAAATTGGAACATTTAAAATAAATATGAAACCCTCAAATTGTCTCCGAAATTTATTTAAATTTAACATTTCTCAGCATAAATAAATATGCCATGATTGCTTGGGTTCCAAGCTTAAATCACAAATCATCGATTAAACTAGACTATATTGAAAATCATCGATTTAACTAGGCATGTATTTTGTAATAAACAGTGACCGCAGTAGAAAACAAAGCAAGCGAGAACCGAAGAAAACCACGCTCCCACGTTTGTGCCGATAAATTGTTATAATAAAATCATTTTATATCAATTTTTTACTCTACATTGTAATGGTATTGTGAGGTTGCATGGTGTTATAGTCTTTTTCGTTCTGTAAGTAAAACATCGACCAAATATCCATGTACGCAATATCTGATTGAACATTAAAACAAAAAGATATATATAAAGATAACACATTTTATTTTGGTCTTTTGATTGCTTACACTTAAAAGCTGTTTGTAACTTAGACTAGTCATTTCACACGGAAGCACTTAGTGTCAATACGTATCATTACAAGTGAAAGTTGAGTCACATTTATAAACACTTATTCATCTATTTCTTATTACTCTATCTTCATAGCAACTTCATATCAATAATAATCAAGCTAAGTCGTCCACTACCATTACCATTGTTCAACTCATGCGAAATCAATCACAAAGGAATTGTACCCATTTGCATCCTGTCCACTTCCTTATTGCGTACTTACACATAGGAATTATGTCGTCCTGGTGTCGCGACCTACGACCAGTTACCAGGAGATAATAGCTACAAGGAGCCAAGTCACCTGTCCACTGGTAATTAGATCGTAAAGCGGACCATGGTATACGATTTGCTTGGCTGGCGTTCCCACACGTCTTAACCCTCGCGAGCTGATCGTCTTAAAGATTAAGACTGCCTTTTTATTGCTGGGGCCCGTTAGTAAATTTGAATTTCAACACCTAAAAATTTATCCGAAAATTAGTTTGGTCAAGTTTATGTTTGCTAGTGAACTTTGAAAGATAAATCTGGCAGAAAAAGCTAACTAGTCTATGAGATGTATAGATTGAGAATGAGCAATTAAAACAGTAGTTGGATTGCAACTCAAATGTACATTTAACAGAATACGTGTTTATAAATTTAAGGTGTGAAAGACATTTTTACATTACCATTTAAAATTAAAAATTATATTTTTTATTAAAAATTCATACAAAATAATTAATATGTTATAACATGCGAGTTTTCCTTGAACATGCGTATATCCAAGTTTCAGCTTGCGACTTTCCGAAAAAAGTATCTTAACAAAGACGCAGATTTGAAAAGCAATATTGCATTTTTGTATTTATTTATAAAATATTACACTGAAATCATACCAACGATACATGTACAGACAGACATTAATTTTACTATTTATCGTGAAACCCTATAGCCAAAGAACCACAAAGTAACAATAGTCATTAAAAAGCATGGTCAAAGCGGTCACGGGTTACGACCCCATCGTGGCACAATAGATCTTCACAAAATGACCGTTTTTCTTGAATCAGTTAGTCACAGGAGCTCCGAATCCTTTTCTGAAGGGGGTGACTCATCAAATCGCCAGGTCGTGGGTTCACGGTTCAGCTGACATGACAAAGACAGTCGTGAAACGGGGTTTTAAAATTTACTAAATTGAGTAGGTATTCGCATGAGTTGATAGTATAACATTAAGACATTTTGCTATCCAAATTTGTTGGGAATAATGGAACGTGATAATTTGAAGTCTTCAGGTTCTTTAGAATAAAGCTGAGGTTTTTAAACACGCTAATTCAGAATTGAAAGAATATATTCGTAAAATACTCATTACTATTTCAATATAAACATTTGTTGAAAATCATTGCATCAAGTAACCTCCACGCGGTTGATAGAAAACGTATGAAACTAGAATATTATTGATTGATAACAGTATTGATAGTGGTTTAAAAAAAATTAAAGAAAGAGGATATATTCTTAACTACTTACAAAATAAGGGTGGCCTTCTAGCTACACTTCGTCAGATTGTAAAACTCCGCCCACGCCGTGTTTAAATGAACAATCCTAACTTTGTACAACAATGGAGGTTGTATATTAATAAGAACTTTTAATTAACGTCACATTAAAAAATCCCAATTTATTATTGTTCAGGGTTCTGATTATTCAACTATCATGTTTTATGTAGCACAACAAAAAAAATAGTTATATGTTTCACCGATAAGATTTGCAGCACAAATACTCGTGTAATTTCTTAATTCTAGCATTAATATTATAAATCAGGTTATACGTTAATCTGACCGAGCTTCCATGAAATAATTTTTATTACAGCTTTGCTTTAAAACAATAGCATTTTTGTGAAGGAAGTTGTTTGTCAGCATTCGCACTATTGTGTCATAATATTGCACCCACTAAAAGGCGTAAAAGGTATTGTTCGTTATACTTTCCTAGATGTTGTAATTTCCAAATCATTGAATCTATTTTAAAGCAGTTTGTGATTTGTAATTTGTTACAATAGTTTCGAAATGGACCGATTTACTATTCACATATCCTCAGAAAACACATATAAATTTTGGGGTTCCCAAAATAAATACACACATATAATAATAATAATAAATCTTCTTAACCAAATATTCATATTTACAAAGATTAAATTCTACAATGTCTCCTGAGCTAGAGTAACCTGTAAGAATAAAAACACATGCCATGAAAATAAATATCTGTAATTCATCACAATCTACTTGACGGTCGAGTAGCTTAGTGGGTGATAGCCCTGCCTTATTCGCTGGAGGTCCCAGGTTCAGGGCATGCATAAGCGTGATGAACACAGATGTTTGTGCTCGGGTCACGGTTGTTTTTATTTTTATATGGATGTTTATTATGGGTCCCCCACTTCGCTGCATGGTCAACCGTATCACAAGCTTTGCTTACTTTGGGGACATACAGTTGGTGTTATTGTCTGGGGATTTGTTTATTTGAAGTACCTCGGAGATTGCTGCTATAACCGAATACAACGAAAACGAAACTTTCACAAAGTTCCTGCATCAAAACAAGGACTTCGAAATTCCAATTCACGGTAGTTGAAAACTACTTTAAATGTGTTTTACACGAAAACCCCTTAACCTGCGCAGACGCAGTCCATTACTTCCGGTCGTCGGTCTAGTAGTTTTTAAAACTATTGTCAATGAATTAACGTCGGTGTACGAATAAACGCTTCATTGCCTTCGTTTTTGTATCGAAACAAGATTGTCTGAAGAATATTTTTTGCATACATTTGTGGTGATAAAAACTTTATTAATTTCACATGGAGAATAAGCTAATTGATATATGCAAATTATATAAAAGTCATGAGAAATTCCAATTTAGTTCTATTTAATACAAGCAAGATATTATGGTTTCTAACTATAGATTAGTTGGAACAAAATTATAACTCGCAAGGTTCATATTTATGGCTGATAATTCAAGTTATAAACATTAATATTCTCACAATACATCCACTAAACTAATATGACATAGAGAGCGCTCCTGTATTCCACTCTAATTATTTTCACATTAAGACCTGTCATTTCTTCAACTTATAAGAAAAATAAATCTGATAGGAAGTCGTTAGTATATTAGTCCAAATTTCTGATAAAGCATTTCCGGGAACGCTGGTGGTCCAAGAAACAGAAATTGCTCGAAATGACGTAACCTCTAAGTAAATAGAAATGTCGACATGGAATATCCATTATTTTCTATTTAAAATTGCTGCGATTAACTGTGATTTGAGTGTTTACGTTATTAACGGGGTTATGGAATTATTTATAATGCTCGCTAACGCCTCGTCGAAATTCGTTACAGTCACGCGAGCTCTATAAACTTAATTTATTTTATATATAAAAAATATATAATGTTATATGAGACAAAAAAATAATAACAATAGCTGTTTCGCGGGGTTGCGTCCTACAAAATAAAACCTTTGTTAACATTTGGATAATACAACTTTCTAAGCTAAATCTCTTATGAAATAAGTAGTAGGAGCATATATTTTATACTGGTTATGATAACTAAATTGTATTTAGTAAGTACATAACCTGTAAAATGAATAGTATTATAATAAATTCATTATAAAAATTCATATTATCACAATATGTTAGTTTCAGATTTTAAATAAACGAACTAATAAATCTTTTTTTTCTTTAGGTAAATCATATGGAGGTCATCATGGTGAAAAAAATTTTCACAATAAAGCCCCCTTTTTCAAGAGCCGAAAAATTATAAAATATGAATATTCTTTGTGGTCCTTTTTTATTTTTAAAGGACGGTTCCTAATATAATAATAAAACTCTTAAAACTATAATATTACACATACATATTAGGTCATCACATATGAAATTGGCGTTTTGTAAGAGGAACATAAAGTCAATTTTTTAAAAATATAATTAACTTATTTAATCAAAGTATGTACCATTGCTATCTATACATTTCTGCCATCTCATATATAGTTCGTTGATCCCTTTACTAAAAAAAGCCATTCGGAAGGAAATCAATAAAATCTTTGAAGGCGCTTTGGACTGCCCCATCGGGGTTGAATTTTTTCCTTGCAGGAAGTTATCCAAATTTCGAAAAAAATTGTAATCTGTTGGAGCAAGGGGGAGTACGGTGGATGTACATTCCAATTGAAGCTCCTCTAATTTGATAGCCGTCTGTTGTGCAGAGTGTGGTCTAGCGTTGTCCTGAAGCAGCAGTGGCCTAGAGCGATTGACCAGCCTCGGTTGTTTAGCAGCTAGCTTTTCCATCATGGTTTGCAGTTGCTAACAATAGACATCTGCCGTAATCGTCTGGCCAGATTTAAGATAGCTGTAGTGAACGACATCACCACTCGTCCACCAAACGCTCATAAGTAACTTTTTTTGAGTCAATTTTCGTGTGGCGCAGGATTTGGCTGGTTCGCCAAGGTTCAACCATTGCGATTTGCATTTCCGATTGTCGTACAGGATCCACTTTTCATCACAGGTTTCATTCATTTAAAATCCTTTCATTATTGTGCCGGTGGTTGAGTAATGTAATGCAGCAGTTGACGCGCGTTTGTCGCGTTGCTGGACTCAATTCATGAGGTACCCACCTCTCAATCTTTTTCACCTTCCCAATTTGCTTCAAGTGGATTAAAACAGTTTTGTCACTAACACCGCAGCCTGCAGCTAACTCGGACGTGGTTTACGATGGATCCGCTTCCACAACAGCCTTAAATTTTTCATTATCAACATTGGTCTCCACGGGGCTTATTCTGCAGGTTAAAATTTCCAGAACGAAAGCGTTAGAACCAAAAACGCACTGTGTTTTCTTTTGCGACACCGCCGCCATACATTATATACCATACGCCATATATTAATACTCCGAGCCGTTTCTGCAGCACTGGTGCCACGGTGGAACTCGTACTCGTAAATAACGCGAGATAATACAGATCAAAGTGGCCAGTACGACAAAACGCCAATTATATATATATATATATATATATATATATATATATATATATATATATATATATATATAGGGTGTAACATAAAGGAAGCATAATACTTGAGGGTCAGTAATTGTTAGAACTATACCAATACCATTGTTAGAATACACTGTAAAAAAATTGGAGTTATTGGGGCTAAGTAGATATATATATATTATTATATAATATTTGAGTATGAGGGTGCCAATTCAATTAAAATATAGATTTCGTGAGTTCTTTATATTGTTTATCTTGAATTCTATTACACGGTTCATTACTACTACATATTTTTTATCTATCATTCTAAAATCGACATCCATTCACCAGGAAGAACGTCCATTTTCACCAATTACAACAATAGAAACAAGAATGCAAATCGAAGACCACACAAACTCAGCGTAACGAGTATTTATGTTCTAAAATTATTCAAAACCCATAAATTACTGGATCAAACAAATATAAACCACAGAATAAATAATGCTCTACAACGACATTTATTTCTTTAAGTTATAGTTTATTTAATCATACAGACATCTTTTAAGAATCTGTATAAAAAAACACCTAATGACGTTATACCACCGTTTTACAGATTTCATAATAGATTTCCAGCGATTAGACCACCATTAGTCTAATAAACTTAGAATCAGAGCTCATTACGCCCTTCATTATAATATATATGTTCACATAGAATTTAACATTGGATAGTGTAATTATTTTACAATAACATTATGTAAACGAAGGTGTCTGGGTTCGATTCCCACGGTGTGGTGTGGGCAGCGACCCGCGACACCACTGAACCTTTGCGGCTCTCGGACCGCGAACTAATAAAATTTCAGAAGTTACGCTTATTTGTTTCGTAAGGTGCTACTGTTTGAATGTGAATGTGTCTTGGTATCGTGTTACAACTTTATTAATGGTTTTTGATACTTTTAAGCCGGCAGACCAGCGCCGGAACCACGTGATTGTGAGAGGCTTCCAGTACTAACTTTGTATTTAAGTAATTCCGCAAACCAATGGTGCGTTAACGTTTATCATTTCCTTTATTAGTAACACAAGACTCACATGTTCGATATAATTTAAAATAGGAAGTAGTACAATTGCAACATATCTAAACTATCGGAAGCTACTATCACTATAGGTAATGCCTTCGTAAAGGGGCTTCATATCAATCAGTATTAACCTAATGATAGACGAATAATTAAACCGAATTAGGATTTTAATAGGGCCAATAAGAGATCAAGACCTTTTTAAGCCAATTAGTCAGCAATTTAGGTATTTTTACTAGCAATCTTAGTATAAAAGTCGTCCATTTAAGAGCCCTCGACTTGCAATAACAGAACCGCAGCCTGCGTCTAGACTGGAGCTCATATTTGCTTCATACCAGCCGTATCCATGGTGCCACACAATAATTATTATTGTTTAAATTATGACAAGTGCGTAATAATGAGCAAATATTTTCTTTTTTTAGACTTTCGTCATTGCTTAGGATATGTTTTATGTTATTATTGTTTGTTTTCATTTTGATAATAAAACACAAACAAACCGATTTAATTTATTGTTCTTTAAATTATTAACGGTATATATGGCAAGTATTTGTTAACATTAATTATTAATGATTATTGTTTATTACACACTTTACGTAAATTCATCACAATTAGAAGCGCAATTTGTTTCATTACTTTTCATTCATTTCAAGCTGATATCATTATCTATCATCTTCCAAAAAAATTGTTATAAAATTTACGGAAGAGTGGTTGAATATTCAAGATATTAAAATAAAAATAAAATATCCTTAACTTCGGCCATAAATCAATAATGCCACCGTATGACACTCAATAATGGCCGTACAGACCATACAGTAGGTACCTCAGGATACTCAGTATAGGAGGAATATAAATGAAATCATACGGTACCAGTAGTTAGCGGTCAGTTTTTAAATGGAATTATAAAGTAAGGGCTGGCGTTGGCACACGACGGAATGTGTCGTCTGCGCAGCTGCGACGCTAAAAACTTGCGCGCACACATGACGTACAGACACTAGTTTGTACATTTGTTTGAAAAAATATCTGTTTAAAACTTGAATGCACTCCGTAATTATAAATGGTTTTAATAAAGACTTTGGTGTCTTATTAGGTCTGCTGTTGAATGTACCAGTACCAACAATAAATGTGCGCGTACACGACTCTCATTAAATGAGCGAGATTTACAGTTTTTATTGACACATTGTTAAGTTCAGTGAGATAAAAAATAAGTCTTGATATCGATCAGAAGAAAATCTTGGAAGCAACGGATATTGATATCAACTTTGCCATCAACTTTTTCAACATCCGATTGACGTTATAAATGTTACAGTATGTTGTTCTGATTTACATCGCATGAAGCTCCTTCTTCACGATGATTTTACAATTTTGGCTTTTGACTCTTATAATCTATACTCAAGCAATAAACATCATGTTAAGCTTAGAAGAAGCCTTTCATACACACATTATAAGGGTAACTGTAATTTTACTTTTGTCCGTAACATAACTAAATACGCATTTACGTCTGATGTTCTGCTAATAAATGTGTGTTTCTAGTATTTTTGTAATAGACAAAAAATTATTTTACAGCATAATTTATATTGAAACTTATATTTACCTTTATTTTGGGTACTGTAAACTGTTGCGTAGTCGTCCATAACAGAAACTTTGCTTATATTGGGGTCAAACAATTGCTTTGTTTGAATAGGGGTTCAGTTTCTGTATTTAAAATACTAAAATATTGTAATTCCCAGTGTCCACCAATAAATTGTCTTCCATTTACTCTTTTGAGAGTTAATAAACATTGACATGGTTGAAGTAAATACTGAAACATCACATATTTTTTAATTGTACATGTTTTTTTTTTAAACAAACATGAACGCGAGTCAGCAGTAGAAACCGCGGATAACTTGGCAGCAGGACTCCATATTTCGTTACCACTTCATTATACATGCTGATTGTCGTGTTGACATTTAATATTTTTTGCATTGACTCCATTTCTAAAAACAATTTTGAAATACTTTACGACAAAAATTAACTTCCAACTGGATATGTACTTATACAGGTGTCAGCAAAATCATACTAAAACATCATACTAACAATACAAGTTCAAATTGATTGGTTTTTAAACGATGGCATAATAGTTTTGCGTATAAATAAAGTTCGACTACCGAAATAATTTTTTTTTGTAGCAGTAAATTCGTAAATAGCTAAAGATCTTCAAGACTGTTATGTATTAACATAGATATGCATTGATAAGTGACCGGTAATCTTATATTTACAGATTTATTCTGGGTTTGTTCTCAGGTGGCTGTATGGTCACTTACAAGATTCACTTACTTATTTGTTGGATTTTATTCAGATACAGTGCATATATATTTTGTGAAAAGTGTACTTACAGTTAATTCCTAGCTCAGTTAATTGATTAGCTAATACGGTATTTAAATTTCCAACCTATCATAAGTAAATACAATTCAGCATTTGTGACGGTTGTCTATTTCGACCTCTTTTTGTCAGTAAATTTTATTTTTTTGTCGTTCCCGACGTAATTTTAAACTACGAATTACGTAGTGTCGGAGAACGGCAATGTTTTGATTTGACAAGCCAGTCACGAAAAATTATCCATCATAACAACTAGAATCTATTTATTTATTATTGTTTCCGAGTTTATTATTCAAAATTACATGTTTATCAATTTTTTATTATCTACAATCAAAGTTTTCATGAAATCAATAATTTATTTTTACGTACACGAGTGTGCGTAGCCAAAATTTTTGGTAAGGATTCTCATTCATTAAAATTTTATTTTGTTGTTATTTTTTCTTTTCAGATCAAATTTAATTGTATTAATGTTTCTGTTTTATTTTGTGTGACTATTTTTTATTTCAATGTTGTTTATATTTCTTGTTTGTATTTACAGGCATTTTTGTATATTTTTAATTTTACTGCAAAATAAACATAGAAGAGAGCTTTGGTATTTCCTTTCTGGACCCTCAATTACCACTCCGCAAACAACGCGTTACAATAGTAAGTGCAAATCTACTTAACAAATACAAAAACGTGATGAGCCAAGAATAAATATAGCAATTACATAAATATTTACAACATTCTAAGGATCCCGCATTTAGCAGACACGACCCTAGGCTCTGAGCTGATTCCATAGTATTTCAATAAGCTACAGACTACAGAAGGATTTAAATTGAATAAAAACACTTGTGGCCGTTTTGAAGTCACGTCTGCAAATTTAAAGCAAAAAACGTGTTAACCATTAGTATAAAGATTTATTACCAGTTTTTAGTAATAAGTAGAAGTTCCCATCGGTAGTCTTTATCAATAAATCACGGGTTCTTAACTTGCTCATCACGACGTATGTTCACTTTAGATTCAAGCAAACAACTTAAACATTATTTGACAATACGTGGAGAGACGTGCCCGAATTCATAAACTGAATAGGGTTAGGTTTAGTAGGCGCTGCATGTAAAGAGAAGTGGGTATACTAACGCAATTAGGGTCAAGGAATCATATCACGCCTATTTTCAAACGATAACTAAAGTTGTTTCATATAATTTTCATCCAGCTATTTATGTTTGTAGGTAAAAGGAATAATTATGTCAGCCCATAAGAATAATAAAAACTTGAAAACCGCCAACTATATTGTGTACATCATTGCTTTTTTCTTCTAATCTTTACTAAGCCATAACCCAATTTGGTTAAGTCAGCTGTAAAAAAAACAGAAATCATATAATACCTGAACCTAACCTGAAAATAATTTTTCTTTGTCTTTTAAAGAAACAAATCAAAAATATAAAACTATCAGAGCTATTACTTTTAAAGCCAGATCAACAAATTATTTACTTTTGCGACAGTGGTATCTCGTAAATATAATAACAACCATATGTTGTAATACAAGAATATGGTCATTTTCTTTATGTTTGTTCAACATTTTGAATTTTACTCAAGCTGCTCGTAACTAGTAATAGAAAGATTCTTTGATTTATAACTAATAAGAACATGACTAAATCATACTAATCATTGCCACTAATTTAGTTAGAGCTCTAAGTAGAGAATCGAAAATAGTAGTTAAACCATAATATTGACAGCTATAGTATAACTATAATATAACTGCTAAAATCGAAGGCTATTACATAATAATAGCCTTCGTAAATGTTGCCAATTACGACATCGTAATTGGCAACATTTTAGAACACTCGTGTTACAAACCCAATTCGAATATCCGATTTAAATAACTTGTTAAAAGCAATTGTTACTGTTGTCAGTGTTGAACCTTGATCTCTTTAAGTCATTTGTAACGCGTGACAGAATAATAAAGCTTATCTAATAAGAATAGGTGTGGGGATACACACTGACTACCATGCACGCGTCAACATCAATCTACATGACGTCTTGCGCATACAACTAATCATTCTAACGAGCGCGTATTCATCAACATTGAAATATTGTATTTTAGATTACTTCCTCGTAAATAAACAAAAAAGTAATTTAATATTTCGATGATTGATAAGAACCAACTATTTACGAATGTGATAAATTGCTTGAATAAAGGATAATTAGCGTCCATTAGAGACGTTTAAAAGCGACGCTCGCGCCAAGAGTAAACACTGGATCGAGAGAGACGAACGTGACGGGAGTACCAAACGTTAGAATAACTTCAGCATACACGCACGTGCACCTGTACAAGTGTATATTGTTTAAACTGGAAACCAAAAAAGCAGACACTCGTCCATTAGCGACGAAGCCGAGTTTTTTAAAACGTAATAACATAAGAGAACGTTGAATTGTTATTGATAGCAATTAACCTGAATAGAAGATCTGTTTTACAAATTCGCAAAATGTGAATTCACTTTTTGATGAAATTCAAAACTGTTTATAATACGATACTGCTATTATGAATATAATTTCACAACAGTTCTAACGGATGCGTTGTGAATGATACAGAAGTGGAACAAAAGCGATAAACTTTTACGCGCAATATGTAAACAAACATACATGGCAAATGGATTTATTATTTATAGATTCTACAAATGACCAGTCATTATCAGATATTTTGCTCTATTATCATCCCCAGGGACTAGGAATACAGCAAGCTATAACAAATTACTAGGGAAAATTACCTGCTGAGAGTAAAATATTTCTGCAACGCCTGCAGCGTCATGATTTTCTGGTACTTCCTTATATTTTACTGGTCATTCTCTACGTTATATACGTTTGCGTGCGAGCGAGACGCGACAAACGGTTGGAGCGATAAGGACCCAGCAAACAATGTGTAATTTGACCAACGCAGGCTTTAAGTGACATTACCATATGCAGGTGTATCAGCTTTTTAGATAACGGTGCTATTTTGAAAGTTGGCTTTGTTAGTTAAATAAAGATAACAAAGCTAAAATGTAAACTTTAGTTTAAAAATGAGTTTAGCTCTACACAATGTGATAAAATCTCATAAGACCATCATTTTCAATTAAGAAGTGTTAATTAATGAAAACAAAACCTTACTAAGTAAATTTATGTTATGATATCAGTTAGTACGGAATTCGTATATGTAGACAAAACACTTACAATAAGAAATTATCCTTTATGAACCAACCAAATATAAAAACGGAATACTAAAGCACGGTTCAGTTGTACAAATTTGGAACTATTTATTAGTTTGAGGCACTTGAGAAATTAATTAAGCTTTCAAAAATTCAATTGGCCGGTACAAGCAGAGCATTTATAGCGTTTAAGTTCAATGTCTGATCAAATTCAGTAAACCAGTTTTGTAATTGTTTCTATTTTGAATAAATTGTGTAATTTTGTTGTTCGTTTTGAGGTTTTCATTCCCACTCTGGTAACATTTCGGTATTTTAAAATCGACTCGTATTTGAAGTTAAGGCTATGACAATACTCGCAGGATGACATTATCAAACATTATCCATTACTGCGAAAGTTTGTGACAATGTATAATAAATTTGTATACATACAATAAACTCTATGATAAACAGCAAAATTTAAAAAACACATAAGCTATTTATCATCCCAAAATTCTTACAGGAAATTGAAACTTAGGACGAAATCTTGTTCAGAAATATATGTATATTAAGCTCTAAAATTACGCAGTCTCAAACAGTATTTATTGATATTAAAATCAAAGAGGAGTTTAACAAAGAACAAACTGAAAACTCATTTAACTAAGATTGATTGAAACTAGTTCATTGTTAAAAATTCGTATGGGAACCATTCTTAATTAAACATTTGAAGAGGTGTACAATTAACTCTTGGCCCACAAATTTCACACGCGTTCCTAACTATTTGACGTTTATTAATACTTCTGTAATTAATACCAAGCTATTTTCTGGCCTCAAGTACAGTTACGTCAAGAAAAGTCTATTAAAATGATTGTACTTTCCTTTGAATCTGAACTTAAATGTGAAAATGCTTTGATCTGGAAGGCAATCTGTACAGTCAAGTAGAGTCGACTAAAACTCCAGAAAATTGCAACAGATGACCCTTCTGACGGCCATTTGCATAAAGCTGCGCAGTGACAAGTAATTTATCATCTGTGAACAATGCAGGCTTGGCACTAAGTAGGCGGTGGTGTAGGTACTCAGTACAACAATGTTGATAGCCCCATTTTAACTAGGGCAAGTAGTAAATAAAAGGTGAAATGGTTGTTTATTGTACCATCAAGAGAAAGACACTTTAACATTGTCATTCTAGATAATTAGTTAATGATTTATTTTATTGGTGTGCAAATCATTTGCACAAGGCTAACATGTATACAAGGAGAAATCTCATTTATGTTACTTCGAACGAAATAAAAATATATAGGAATCTCCATTACAAATGTTTTATATGTGGCGTTAAAATAATTTTTTGCATTCCGTCACTGTATAAAGAAGTCGACTCAAATCAGAACATAAGAAAAGCTTCACATTGAATAAATAATATGTTACCATTATAGTTTATAAAATTTGTGAAGTCATATTTTATAGTTGCTACAACTAAAAAACAAAAATAGGGTATAGGTGGATCAAACCATTTGTGCGCGCGGTCCTCCCTATGTTACGTTAAACTATTATACCTAAAAACCTGTGCTGATTTTACAAGCACACCAAAGCGACGAGAACATGGTTTATCAAGACGGCGGCTGCTACACAAAATTAAGTTGCATATTTACAAGCACACAAACACATAGCGCCACGCGTACCAATCACTGGAACCATCTATAAATATATCTAAAAAATATGCAGCCAAACATATCATCTCCCGACATACTGCAGTCTATCATTAAATACATATGCATATAGCAAGAGCTTGCGTTCAATATTTCATTTAAAATACACAATTCTATAAAAATTAACTTTGCTTGCAGCCACAGCTCGTGCCAATGTTTATGTATTATACTTATTTTTAGCGTTACTAATGCATCAAGTTGGAATTTTACGAACAAAATGCACCGTGTGTAATGTGTACGTATGATGAAATCTAGTTCTAATAATCTACATGTGATGGAAATATAGCATGAAAAGTATGGTTGCAAATGTTTCAATAATATTTCGCAGAAGCTGTATGTCGCATTTACATTTTGTAGAGTAAAAAGTAACGTTAGGTATCTCAAAACAGTTAAGTATATAATATAGGTAGTATAATATAATTTTGTTGTGATGCTAATCCAGCGGACGAAATAAAATACCTCGACAAAGACCTGTTTGGTCTAGAGCCTACAATAACACATAAAAAAATAATATAAAACATTTAATATAAGGAAACATATAGATTTATCCCACAAACGTCCCTACGAGGAATCAAATCCATCGTGTCGCGGGAAATGAGGTTTAACATACTGGGTCAGCACACTACACACACCAGAACGCAGCCAAAAGTAACAAATTATGATTTGTCAGTAAAGTGAAGTAATATTCCTTTAATTATAGCTTTTCTAACAAATACTTTTAAAACATTAGAATGAACGAAAAAGAGACAAAAATTGGTTAACAAAATCCATTAAAATTCGTCGATCTCGATACTTTGAAGTTTAAAGATTCAAACAACAAAACACAATAGTTGTTCTAATTAGAATCATAAGTATGCGAGATCATTTTTAAACTAATAGCTACCGTTCTTTGTATCTGGGTTAGTAGACCTTGTGATAAATAAGATACGAGTAATAACCACATCTTTCTCTCTCAAAAAAGCTCAATAAGCACTAGTACTTTGATAAAGCTTTCATTACAGGTCATTTTTATAGAAACTTACAGATTCACAGAACTAAACCTCAACGTATCATGTCTGGTATTTTAATGTAAGTTTGATGTGGTGCCCCCTTATACGTGCACGTCATTACATAGACAATATTTTATACTTTGTAAAAAATGAACCTTAATGTGCTTCAGACTGAGTTGAAACTCAGCTAACAAAGAGTAAGGCAGTATCTTTTTTTACAAATGTTACATCGTTTTTTCATCAAGCTCCTCACATATTTTCGAGACGTAATTACTTATATGTAAATTGGATCAGATTTATCAACCAGGCACAACGAGATGTGGTGGAATGTCAATCATGCGCGCACGCATGCTCCGCGGTGAAACTTGTAATTTGTCTTTTATTTTTCACTTGTTTGTCGGTTAATTATCTATTGAAGCTCATTATTTTAATGGGTTTTGAAACGGCTTTTGTATTAAATTAGGGTATCAAAATAAAGTGTTTAGCTTGGTTGTTTAAGATAAACTCGACATTGCTTTTTATAAAAGGGATTGACTTATAAATATTTTTGGGACAAAAGCTATACAGAAAAACGAATGATCAATTCATTAAGCTTAACAGTTGCAATTTAGGAAAACTTGACGTTAAGCGTGATTAACTACAATTTTGTAAAATACTTTCAATACATGAATCTATCAGTTGGTATACAAATTTAAATAGGAAAAAGAAATAAACAGAGACTCTAGATAACGTTTAAGAACATCACTCTAGATTCATTAATATTCTTAACGCATTTAATCTTAAAACGCCCTGCTATGATGATCAGGTGTATAGTTTACGAGTAGATACACCAAAAGCTCAAAATGTGGGTGTGTGAACTTAAACTTTATTAAGTTCGTCGTAGTCGGCAAAGCACGCGATCCACCTGATGGTAAGTGGAACCCATTGATGTCATCAATCGTAGGTGTTTTCATCTGTTATATTGTTTATATCGACCGCTGTAGTTTCAGCTGGAACTGCCTTTGTTCCAATAACTTAACTGGCTATTTCTTCCGTTTAACCGGAACACAACCACGTTAGCGTGGTTATTATGGCGGTCCAAGTGTGAACTGTAGTACCGCCCCAGACTAGATCTAACAAAGAATCTCTGCTACCAGTAAAACCTAAAGCTTTAATTTTAAATTTTAAAAGTGGTACCCGGCTTAGCGACAAAGTCCAGTGAAATAGGGCCATAAATAAACCGTCCGTTTCGAGAAAAAACAAAGGTAAAAAGTAAGTAAAACCTTTTGAAACCTTGAGCCATATAATTATTTCACTACAAGTATGGGAGAAGTGGCATGTCAGAGCCAGTTTACTAAACGGAGCCAAAGAACATTCTTTTAATGAAAAAAATTATGATTTTTTCTTCTTCAATTATTATTTATTTACTAAAGTAGGTCATTTTAAACGAAAAACCTTAAACGCTATGGAAACATCAACTTAAGATTTATTTTTAAAAAATTAGTTTTTTGGCTCTTTCATAACATTTCGGTATTGAAAAAGCTACTAAAAGAGCCAGTCTGTATTATAAAGTGTAATTGTGAAAATTATGCAAAATAATATATATCTAGGCCATATCTGAAGTAAATCATTTAATAATATATGAAAAAAAATGCATATTTACTATGGTTTTATTTTATTTACAAAATTAATATTCAGGGTTATGAAAAAGCCGGTTATGAAAGGCCAGCTCTTTTAAGGCCCATTCATCCGGCTCTTTCATTACTTATTCTTTAAAAAAATATAACCCTTAAAATAACAACAATATCAAAACTTTTGCGGCTCACTTTTTACGCAACTGCAAGGCCAAATATATGCACAAACTCAATCTACAATCCATTTACCTATAGTTCTTTTCAATAAAATACCAAAAAACAAGTTAACTGAAGCGAAATACTTACTTTTTAGTACCAACAACTTCGACTCGATGCGCCGGCGTCCGTTGGTTTCTGCGGACTGTCAAATGTTTGTGGATGACGGGGAATCACTGTTGCTCACTTAAAAATAAAATTACCAACCTGGCTCCTTCATGCCACTTCTCCACTTAAGATAAACAAGAGACCGATCATTATGTATTTGATGTGTTTTAGCAATAGCACCAGTGTAATATTCTCAAACTGACTTTTAAAATTGAGATTCTGTTTAGCAAGCTTAGTTATATATCATATATTTATAAAGAAAACTTTTAAATAGCTTTCGTCTGCGAACGTAACCTATAACGGAACGGGGCCTCACGATGCAAAATCCAAGATGGTGTAAAAAACTGACGAATTGCCACTTAATCAGACGTGGGACCGTAATTGTGGGAAATGTAACACTTGCTTTGTTAACTAACTCTGCCGACTGTGTGGCTTCATATTTAACGTTCTTTAGAAGAAATATAGGCATTTCTAACGATACTAGTTGTCTATTAGAGAATACCATTTTGAGAGAATGCTCATAGAAAAGTTATTTACTGCTGTTTGTAATAGAGTTCATTGTATTGTTACGTGTTGAAATTTGAATATTGGTTTTTGGAATACATACATAGGTTTATAAATTAAAACTTTCAAATTAAGTAAAAAACGTCTACTTTTTAAATGTTAGTCAAATATTGCATTTTTATGCGATGGCTACATATCATTCGAGATAAAAATAAAAATAATATTAAATCTTCGACAGTCACAATGCTTCAAACTGGACGGATATGACATGGGCCACACAGTCAACTGAGGAAAGCTCACAGTAAAAATTAATAATTTATTGAATTCTTCTTTAAATTATTACATAAAATGTAACTGCGGGCGTTTAGGTAATAATTTTGTACAACGGGTACCTTTCCGGATTCCAGTAACACCCTAAATTCTTCATTAAAGCTACTAAAACTTATCTTGAGTAAAGATCAGTCGATTTCCAATACAGGTTATAAATTAAAAGGGAATCCGAATAACTCCACCCATAAAAGCTGGACCTCAATTCAAATCACTAAAAGCAATTAGGTGTTAACGAAAATATAATAAAAATCAGAAAACCTCCAATATTGTAAACAGGTTTCGTATTGGTACAGAAGTCACGTTAACTTTCGACCCCTCAAGCCCATACTGTCTGCATTACTACCTACAAATGAACATAAGCTCTAAGTTCTTGATTATATGGTTGGAATTTAAATGGTGAAAATTGAAAAAGATTTAGTGTAAATGAGTACGGACCGTTATGAAGTTACGTGTGTCACCAAAACAAATTATCTAAATGTGGACTGTCTTGACCGCTCCGAAGATAAACATTCTAACATTGTCGACATACGGTTTTTATAATCTGAAGCTTTGGACCTCTAAGTGGTAAGTACTCATTTTCGATTAAATTTTCTTTGTTAATTTTCTTTATATTTGTTTAAAGTCTTGTGCCATCAAGTGCCATAAAAGAGATGACTAAATAAATAATGACTGTTAGTAGATTTCTAGATTAATTTAATTAGAGTTTTTATGAAAAGTAAGTCCTAAATCTATTTGTTTACCAAATAGATCATTAAAAAATCCATGTTTCTTACATGACGGGCTCAAACAATAAAAACCTGTCGATTTTTTAAAATACATTAACAGTACAAAATCAACTAGTTTACGCCTCCTAACATATAGTGTACAGATTAGCAATAAGCACAAGTAAATATACTCCAAACCATTCTCTTAAGATTTATCTCTTTGTATATTCCCGGGAATTACGCTCATACCATAAAAACTCAAAAGATAAGCAATATTTATAAGGCAGATAGAGCTTTGTGTAATAAATTAGCATTACGAAGAAAAACAATCATTTTAGCTTGAGTTTTAGCTGACGAACTCAAAAAACTAATTTAAACTATAAGACAGTCAAAGGTCACGTTTTTGTATAATTTTATAAGCTTTTCATATCTTAATCTATAAATTACTAACTTACTGATGTAGTCTTAACAGTTCGATCTTGAGACTTGTGAAAAGTTTCAGGCAGATCTTTTTTACAAAGTTTGGCATGCATTCTGCATTATTCTTGTATATATGTCGTGGCATTTTATCATAGAATTGATCATTTCATGAAATGCTCGACCATTCCATGAAAATGTTGCATTTCATGATGTGGCCAACTATATTAAGGCTCACCGTTGAATCGCAAACGTTTCACGATTTGATCATAGAAGATATATCGTGAAATTTTTTCTCACAACCTACCTAGTCAATATCTTGCGATCTGCGCGAGCCGAGCGAACGAAGTGAGCGTCTGCGCCCGGCGACGCGTCATTTGAAAATTATAATAACAAAGAGGCAAAAATGTTTAACAGAACGGCATGTTGTTTGTTAAATCAGCTGATTATACCATCCACGTGCGGCATTGACAAATAAACAAATCGTTTCCAGCGCCTCTACCTGTAGTTAAACGAATAATTTTACGATATGATCAAATAAACTTGGCCATTTCATGAAGTAGCCACGCGTTAGTTGGCCATATCTACAAACGATTTCTTATCAATTAACTGGCCAAGCCACATGTGACCAAATAATTTTGATTAATTGAACATTTCATGATGTGGGTAATTCTACGATATGGCAATGACATATAAAGGTACAGCAACTGTGTGTGCGTGATAAAAATGCATTGACAGTACACGCGCACCAAAGCGACGAGAACACGGTTTGACAAGATGACTGTTGCCACACAAGCATATTTAGAATCCTACGCGCACATATACTTTAAACCACATATAAGTTCAACCCCGAAGAACCCGTAACGGGGATGTAATAGGTCTTTACCTATGAAACTGCCGTTTTACCGTACTGGCCATTTCAACTGAAAATGTTATTTTTTGACTGATAATTCTAATTTCAAATTAATTTTATTTGACAAACATGGAATTCTTTTTCTAAAATCGTCATTTGTTTAATAGTTAGTGTTTTGTTTTCAACGCATTCAAACATATTTCGTCATCATGGATAAGTTAAAAATTCAAGTAATTATGGAGTATGAGTACCGTCGTGGCAGCAAAGCGGCACAAGCGGCACGCAACATCAACGACGTTTACGGAGCGAACGCTACAAACGAACGCACCACCCGTTATTGGTTTACCCGCTTCCGTTCTGGAAATTTTGACCTGAAAAATGAACCCCGTGGTCGTCCGAAAACTTTGGTCGACAATGATGAATTAAAGGCAATTGTGGAAGCTGATGAAACTCAATCCACGGCTGAATTAGCAGCAGCTTTCGACGTTAGCATCAAAACAATATTGGTCCATTTGCGTCAAATTGGCAAGGTAAAAAAGCTTGACAAATGGGTACCCCACGAACACAATGACCGCCAGCGCGAAGTACGCGTGGAGACGTGCCTTGCACTGCTCAGCAGGCATACAAATGAAGGAATTCTGAACCGCATTGTTACTTGTGACGAGAAATGGATCCTGTTTGACAATCGTAAGCGCTCAGCAAGTTGGTTGGACCCTGGTTCAGCACCCAAACAATGCCCTAAACGAAAACTTACCCCTAGAAAAGTGATGGTCACTGTTTGGTGGTCTAACGTGGGTGTAATTCATCACAGCTTCTTGCCAAACGGGACAGGCATTACTGCAGATGTGTACTGTGAAGAACTGAACACAATGATGGAGAAGCTCGCACGTCTCCAACCAGCTTTGGTCAATCGTTCGGCTCCACTGCTCCTGCACGACAACGCGCGACCTCATACTGCACAGCAGACGGTCTCCAAGCTACAAGAGTTGGGGTTGGAAGTTCTCCGTCATCCGCCGTACTCACCAGACCTTGCGCCTACAGACTTCTACTTTTTCCAGAATTTGGATAACTTCTTGGCGGAAAAAAAATTCAATACCCGAGAGGCAGTACAAAATGCCTTTGAAGAATTTGTTGCCTCCCGTCCAGCTGATTTCTTCAAGAAAGGCATCAATAAGCTACCAATGCGTTGGCAAAGATGCATTGATTGCATGGGTGATTATTTTGATTAATAGAAATAAAAAATATATAAAAAAATTACGCTTCATTTATTTCGTGAAAAACGGCAATTTCATAGGTAAAGACCTAATAACAACTCAATGCGAAGATTCAGACGCAAAAACAGATCTTGAAATAAAATTTATTAGATAAGTATTATTAACCAACTGTTGATCAAAGACAGCGCCAATGAAACAGTTTTCTCGTATCTGCAGTATCAAATTAATTTTTTATGGGGCTTTTATATAGAAATCGGACTCAAAATTCTGGAATTGGCTGTTTTTATCCCTAAAGTTTGGGCACCGCTATTGAATTACTTGATAAATTTAATAATTATTTATCTACGCAATCCTTACTAATCGTTAAAATTGTTAAAAAAAGAACCATGGTCACATACTCCCACTGCGTCATATAACACAGCTCATGGGCCAACGTATTTGGGAACATAAGTCAACATAAGGATCGCCCACGAGCAAAGACCAAAGTAAATATTGAAAAAACTTTGTTCGTGCAAATATCCATTTGTGAGGAGTCAATATAAGTACGGTTTAACGGTTACAAATTTGTAAATTTTTTGCAAATTCTTTTTTGCCAAGCTAAGAAAACCATCGATGCAAAAACTTAACCAAACTAGACTGTGAATGGCTCTCTGGGTTCTCTTAGGCAATTTGTATATAATAGTAATTAAACCCAGGCCTTGCACCAAGCCATCAGGTCCAGACTTAGAGCCGTGGATAAAATCTGTAAACTGATCGCCAGTTACGTATGTCTAAAGGCTTACCTGAACAGCACTATTCAAAAAGCAATTATTCTGGCCCGGTCCATTCCACAAGCCTTTTGTAGTGTGAAATATTCCCGAATCCCTGGAATTATCCCGTGAATGCTGTGGCCTTAGTTCTCCTTCGCGCAGGTACACGTCGTGCGCCGGAGTCGCCATGGTGGCAGCCATTGGTGTCAACTCGTCGCCATCTTCGATTCAGAGTTGGGTAGCGTCTGAAACAATGAGAGTTTAAAATGGGTGGATAATTTGGGGCAAACTGCAACCAAAATAACCGCAGTTTGCCGTACGTTACAAGTTATAAAAATTGAATAGGTGACCTAATCTGCCATTAATATATAGCCATTTATTTGAAAGCCGTCGTGATAGTTGTATGTTGACGTTTTTAAACTTACTTTTAATAGGCAGTTTACAAATAGTCTATAAACCATATTTGTGAGAAACATTTTAGTTGGAACTTAGTCTGTAATCAAGTATTTCAGCTGCTTGTGAAAACATTAAATTACGGTACATTTTGCTACGAGCTCTACCCAATAGCTTCCTTCGGTCATATCGATCAATGAGTTCATATAGTAAGCCGGCACTAACCGTTTATGCCCTCGTTTTATCGATGCACTACAATATAGGCGATTGGAAAGTAACTCGGCACTAAACATAGACAGAAACCCCATTGAAAAGCATTAGAACTAGACCAGTTACCATGCAAATTACATTTCTTGCCGTTTTCCCTACCAAGCCAATGAGATCTACATTCAAAGGTTATATAGAATTCACATACAATTAAACTTAATAATATGAGTAGCAGTCACTTGTTTCTCATTGTGAAATTACCTGTTACAAGGTTAAGCTTAAAAATTGTGTGAGGTTTTTAGTAGATTTTATGTTTTGATTCTTAAATGGGCACACCCACTGAAATCACGCTTTAGAGTAAATTTACGCTTTTTTATGACCACTAAACTATAACAGTGAAATACGTATTTTGCTGTAATTAACGTTCGTGCTTTATAAAGGCGATATGTAACTTGGAAATAAATTCGAAATGGTGTTACCATTGATGACTTAGCTCAGTTTAGCGACGTTCCCAGCTAGGGCTTAAGTCCGAAAGCAGAGCAATCGGCACATGTTGAACCACGAGTAAAATTGACACTGATTCTTGAATAAATTATGTTAAAGCTAGCATAAATTAAACGAAAGAAATTGACGAAGCAAGAAATCAGTTACAACATGGAGCTTTAAATCTTAAGTGAAAATATAAAAGTTGTATACACAGGATTTTTCTCAGTGAATATATTTCAATGAAGTTAGCTTTGTGTTAAAAAATATACGCGTTAATCGAGCTTGAATTTTCTGTGTTCTATTTTATTGTAAATTGACTAATTAGTACACTATCACAAACCGAAAAACTGGTTGAGAATCGGCTCTGACACAAACATCATAATTAATTAAAGGTTCAGCGTGAAATATAAGGTTTATTTTAAGCACTTCAGATATAAACAATTACTAAATAACAGTTCATTTCATAGAAGCAAGATAAACAAGCTAAAAAGTCGTACAACTGTGCTAACAAATATCGAGATCAAAACTAAAACATGAACATACGTATCAGAGATAGTGCAACTTCCTACATGAACTCAGTTCTTTTAGAGAACCCAGGGTATAACCCTACATAAAAACAAGCGAACACAGTTCCTTTCTCAGTTTTCAATCGTCAGGTTCTCAGTCTCACTTGTCAGTGCCCATTTATTAACAAATCAAGCACTAATTACATCGTACTAAGAATTTTCCGTTCGACATGCCGTTCGTTACTTGATCTAATAAAGAAACAAAATTAAATATCAATTATCCAAAGCCCCTGCCCCATACCACGACTCCGACAACTCTCGGCGCGTCCGTCACGATCTCCTCGTCGTTAATGTAAATACTGATATTGTGATACAGGTATCGCAATATCAGTATTAGGATACCTACCACCTACCATTAGGATACCTACCACCGACAATATATCAAGGTGTATTATTTTATGCTAATTTCTCTATTGTTGCAACGGGACGCCGTGTTGGTCTCGTATTTTAGCACCAGCTTGTACCCTAACAATTATTGTTATAACTTAGTAAACGATTCGGTATTTATGTATTTTCTTCTGTAATATATCTTATTCTCTTTGTATGTACTATATTTGGGTACGTGACACCAAATTATGGGTGTTTTGTGGATCCAAGCTAGGTACGTATTTATAAAACCTTTTATAAAATACAACCATGCTGACGACAATTCTAAGAATCTCTAATTTCTTCTCGCAGAGCCTAAATGCTTGGAGGTTAGCCATCAGCTCTGCTTACTTCCCCTTTACAAATCTTACAAAATACTCTTTCATACCCTTTAGCATACGCCTCATACGCTCTAACGTTTCAAAAATACAAGAACAGTTGGTAAATTCCTTCAGACTTAGCAGCATACCAAAGAAGTAGAGTTCCTCTAAATTTTTGTAACAAAATTGGCAATCGATTTTTGCATGCCAATGAAATAGTTCATTGATCGATAGCAACGAAGCGTAAATATTGAACTGCAGACAGACACAATAACTAAATGAACGGCTAGACCTTTAATTGGCGTGAACGTGCCATAAAGTTAAAACATTCTTACATCCGCAGGACGCTAGTAACTTTTACGAGCAGGTGCTGCAGTCAGTTTATGCAAATAATCAAAATAAAATGGCATAAGTAACTGTTCCATGGTATAAATAAAAAGCTGAGCAATTCAATTTGTAAGAAATAATTTCAAAAAACGAATCGATCTAGTCTATCCGATGCATTATCTCTTTGCTATGTCTCTTCTGTAATTTGAGTTATAAATTTATACATAAGGGCTTCACTTTATTTGGCTTAAGGTGCATAAGTTTTATAAGTAAGTCAGTAACATTACCTACACATAAGGTATCTTGTGAAAGTACAAAAACAGTTTAAGATAAACATGGACAGGTAGCTTTAGGTACCTACGGTCCTAGCTTTAGAAAGGATAGCTCATGAAGATCTCACCTACTAAAAACCTAAACTGAGGTATAAACTGGCCACCATGATTCCAAAACCGAAAGGTGCACTGGCATATGTAAGAAAGACCATAAAAGATGCACTACCTACATGTAGAGTGCATTTATTGCGCACGCGTAAACTTCCTCGAACTGCTGACCAGTTTACGAACTGAAATGATTTATGAACTATTTGTTTTACGCGAGGAGCTCGAGGCCAGTTTACAGAGATGCATTTTAATACACGTCCCGGTTGAAACCTATCAAACACCTATATGGACAGTGCCTTTTATAAATACTGTACGTTAGCGGTCGGACATTAAATATAATATACCTTTAATGACACTAACACAATAATAACGTAAGTTATATTTTAAATTAATTTTGAAAAACTTCAGAATAATTCTACATCGAATAAGTAATTATGCTACACAAAGGAAATACGACAATTAAAAATATTATTACCAGCACCGTTCAATTATTCATCGATATCAAATTATCGGAATTTACAAAAATCGGGTTAATTTCAGATGGAGATACGCAAACGCACGTATCTGGCGTTTGGTGATTTTATTTACGGATACATTAACAAGAAACTGCTATACATAGTTGATTACGGAACTCGATAAATGTTTATACAGTTTATACTTTATACATTTTGATGTTGTTCTTAGCAGAGTTGCAGGTATGGCGAGGTTTACTCTCCTTTTGAAGATCATATTTTTCTGAGAAGTTAATAGGGTTACGCACGAGTTACGGTATGGAGCGTTCCCATCGGGCTCGGACTTGCAATATAATAGAAAGCAGGTACAAATATACTAGCTTTTCACATTTCTTGTGTGTTTAAGAAAGATGGTGACTCTACATTTCGAATAAATCTATTGCAAAAGAGAATAACTTTGTATACACATAATGAGACTCTGTAAATTTATTTTAAAAAAAATATACTCGTGAAGTTTCTTGCCAGTTCTTCTCCACGAAGGTTTTTTCCGAACTGGTGGTAGAGTCGTGTTTTATTTGACATCAATAAGAACAAGTAATAATTGCCAATGTTGAGAAATAAACATTTCATTTCATTTCATTTTGTTAAATCCTACGGCGATGTCTTACAGTTCAAATGACAGTTATATTTTATCATTCATTTAATTTAACCCTTTGGCGGCTGTTATATTTATTTTTACTATGTTTGTAATGTCCTATAGTATATAATCTAATATCTTGCTACCGGTTAGTTTTACAAAAAATAATCAAGTCTGAACATCAAAGCAATCAAGTATAATAAAAATTGTAATAAACTAAAATGCATCCTGGTTATTAAAAAGGGTTAAAACTCCCATAAGCCATGCAACTCAACACCGAAATAATTTCAAGTGGCTCTTTGGAAACCTGCTCCCCGGTCTTCCTTATGTGTAATTAGTGATTAGGTATGCTTTTTTATTACTTTTGTACACCGAAAACTGTAACTTGAATTTTCTATACGAGTTTCAAATAATTTTCAAGACAATAAACAGATGAGAGACATAAGATAGAAATTTAGGTATTTATTAGAAACTATGTAAATTTTTTTATATTTTTAAATACCGTATTCTTAAAACATTAAATACTTGAGTATTATAACTACTCAAAAGCTATTGTTTAATTTATTACGTAGCACTCTACATATTTAACTCTTTATATAATTAAATACATATAACACGTAAGTATGTACGTATTTACACGTAAGTATACAAAATAGCTTTTCAAATAGACATTCAAGCAAGACGAAATCAAATCAATAAAGACTTAATAGAGTTAAATAGAAATAAATAAAGGGTCCACTTACCGATGACATGTCTTTAGTAACAAAAAACTTTTCTAAAAGCTTAATAACATGTTTGTCAGTTTGTCCGTCCCAACATTAATCAGATAATCCTTCTGTCATTTTATTGACCAGTCACGATAGTTGAAGACAGAAGACAGTAAACATATCGATTGGGAAATAATGCTCGATTATTTTTTTATTCGATCTTTTAGGCAGACGAATTTGTATGTCAAAAGTTTGATGACATCAGCGTTTTTAAAACTTCAAAAGTATACAAAGCTTACATTTTGCTTTATTAGTATTTCAAGGGTTTGACAAAAAAGCTCATAATATTAACTGAAGTGGTTTCACGTTCATGGGATCACACAAGAGCACAACTTATAATTTTTCATCATAAAAACTAATAACAAAAAATGTATTCAAGTCGAAAGTTCCATTAGTAATAAACAACTGTGAGTAAGGCGATAACCTTAAAGCTCTTAAAAGCATTCCCTTGGCTCAAGTACCTCATGAACTTACAGCTTAAAGCTTTGGCTCCAGGTTTAATTTGAATTTAAATCAATGTATTTTCTTGTCACCAGTATTTTAAATGTGACTATTTTAATGCATTTTTGGATTATTCGTCAACAATTATTGAAACATATATTCTTTTTAAATATTATTTTTCTTAGTTGACAAAAACATACTTAGCAAATCAGCATCTGCGTATTTTTTATTGAACAAAAAGATGCCCTTAACACCTGAGTCTAACACGCTTACAAAGTCCACGTTTACGTACAGATAAGGGCTTACGAATATATCCCTTACTAGCTGCAATATCTTTGGTGTTATAGTTTTAGTGAACCCAAGCAAGGCGAGCTAACACACACATCCGCGGGACGTAAAGTTGATTACACGTGACAGAAAAGGAGCAAGAGCGGAGGCTGCGCGTGCGCCGACCCGCGAGACGCCGCGCACGAGTCAAACCCCCATCCCTCTCACACAGTACCTCTCAAATGCTAACCTTAGCAGACTCCTAGCTATTCTAGTTGTTTTCCAAGCATGTTCATTGTTATTCCAAATATTTTGTGAGATTGCTAATTTATTCATCATCGAACGCGCAGTCGTAATCCTACGAATTCGAAGATTTCGACTCATGTGGACCACCTACGACACAGCCGTACATCACGCGAGAAATCGAATTGAGAAATCACCGTATCTTGAACTGATAGGCGTGAAGAGGAGAGCTGTTACATAATCTGACAAAGACTAAAATCTCCGAGTGCCTTTTGGACAATAATTCAAGGTTCGAGGCGTCGATGTCACCAAAGCTCATTAATGAACAACCATCAGTCAATGTCCATTGCACAAAGGAATGTCCACTCCAAAGCGAGTAAGTAAAAGCCTCAACTGTAATCCTTAAAAAATGTTTTTTTTAATACTTCATTAGTACGTGAGTAGGTTTTTTAACCTGTTGCCGTGGACTGGACGTGATTTTTTACGTTTTCCAGTCAACTTTTGTGAAACAAACTACTCGATTCAAGTTTCAAACAGTTTTAACATTATTCTTCCGTTCGCATGGATTTCGTTGAACCCGCAGTTCCCGCGGTTTACCCATTGTTGTAGAGACGTCTGGCTGGCGGATTTGTTAGATTAGCCGCTCGTGATGTAGGCCATATCGCGATGAAAGCCAACACGAGGGACGGAGCTGCCTCACGAGACCGCGTCACTTACTTGGTCTACGTTAATATGAACGTGACGCCCGAGATTTTACCTGATAAGAAACACGGCTAACCGGCTAACTCGAAACTGATTGATTGTTCAAATTTAATTACAACAAAAACAGTAACTACTGTTGACAAAAACTATATTACATTGATAACATAATTTTACACTTCCACGAACGGGTAAAAACTCCACGACACATATGATGTGAAGAAATTATAGGACTTCCAGGAAAATTATGTAATTGAACGTGTAAAAGCAAAGCAAAAATATCGCTCCAATGCCATTGGACTAGATAGAGCATGTAAATAACCAATGATACTTATTTGTGGGTATGCTATAATTGTACAGGCGTACAAATAACTGTTAAAAATGTATAGGTAAGTAAGCGTATTGGCATCAATTATAACACACATTACTGACTAACGGCAGAACGTGCTTTAGAAATGACATTCGCTGAACGACTAAACTATATTTAAAACAAAAAACTACCATTGGAGACTACTAAAACACGCATATCTAACATGTACAGTTAAATACGTAAAACTATACTTATCTAGCCATCTTATAAAATGACATGTTACTATCCGACGAAAAAACAAATAAGTATAAACTACGAAAGAAAAAATTGTGAAGCACCTGGCAGTTTGGCGCGTGCCACATTCACCTGAAGTTAAAGATGCACTTCGTAATGCTGGCTGTAACTAAACTAGTTAGTAATGTTTAAACAAATGACATACCATTATTTTTTGTTTTCAAAATTGCATCACTCCTAGTCATTATCTTACGTAACTTTTCCTATAACTATTAATGACATTGGCACTATTTCTATACGTGAAGTAACATAATGTCACTTGTTGCCTTATGATCGTATGTGTATAATGTAAAATAAGATTTTGTATTGTGCACAATCGGCTTTTGTTTTAGAGCCGAGAGTAGAGGCTGAAACAATCGCTGGGGTCGAATAAAAACAGATACAGCGATGATTTGATTGTACAAAGAACGGTACCTATTATTAATTTCTTATAAAACTCTACGGTATGTAATGTATAAAACCATTATTTTTAGTGCTAAATTTCAAGTGCTCTTAAGTAATAATCGAAAACATTCACATCTCGGCAACAGGCAAAATAAATATATAGATATAACGTTGCATTTATGCATAATTTTTCATATTTGAGAGTATCGTATTCAGGTATGACTCAAGAGACTACATGTAAATAATTTCTTATTGTAGGATATATATTTATGGAATTTGTTGATAATGAAATAACTTATGAATAATTGATGATCTCATACAAGTGTTTTTTGATATCAGTAGCCTCGCACGAATAAAAACCAGATGCTTGAAATAATATTTGAAGACACTAACACTTAAGAACTCTACTTTAATTGCTTATAAAACAATCTTAGAACTTCCTTACTGGATTTTTAAACGAAGTCTGTGCTGTAATCGAGCACAAACCATTTATTGAAAAATAACATCATACAAATTTTGAGATTTTGATAACTGTACAACAGTTTTAGTAATGATTGTCAGTGTGCTTTCAATTAGAAAAGGACAATTATTGACCTGAAAATTTCTAAAATTGGTTAAATGTTTTAATTGGCCAATTGGATCGCAAATGGCAATAATTACATTTGTTCGCGTGGGTATCGGGAATTTTAAAATAACACTGAGAACCCTAATCTATAATTTGGTGCGATTGCCCAAAATGTGCGCGTGGGCCATAGAGAAACATCTATTTAGCCGGACAATGATGGGAGTTTGTGGGCGGCTTTTTTAACGTACCGACCAGTTTTTGTTCGCGGCTTTAAATGCAAAATATACCGATTAACATTATTCTAAATACTTTGGTTGAACACGAACTCTACAACGTATCCTTAAAGTTTTCATCTCAATCCTTTAAGTGGTTTTAGAACGGGTATGGGGCGTACTAAAAAACGGGCACTGATTTTGATATCTTAGACTATATACAGTAACAAATATATCAAGCTTGACGGAGCTGGGAGAAATGTGATTCGCTTGTAACAGCTGACTTTTGTCAAACATGCATGCTCAACATTACCTAGTAATAAAGAGGTGTCACTGGTTGCGAGATTACTTTAAAATAATATTTTCTTATGTGCATGTGTGACTAGAAAAGTATGGTAGAGATATCGTGATGCATCATATACACAAATATTTATACCAAATTTCTGTACCAAAATACAACCAGATTTGGAGTGAGGAGCAAAATTTTTATTTATATTGTAATTTTTTTTTAATCTGCAGTTATATTGTTGTATAGACATAGATATAAATTTATAATACAAAGAGCTTTAAGTCCTTGTGAACAAAGGCTAAACAAACCAAGGCTTTAAAAGGATAGTGGCTACAACTTTATTGAATTAAATCCTGTTGAATCCCTGTACATAAAAAACAAGTTTTTAATTTCAAAAAACAGCATAACAAATTTATATTTTATCGTAATCTACAGTAGATATTTGGTTTGTTTTAATATAATTGTTCAAATGTATTTTACTTCATTTCGACTTACCAATGAGGTTCTTTTAATAAAAACAATCCAATATAACTTCTAAAAACACCACATATATCACAAAATCCAGTTCACTTCTTTATGTTATTATCAGCAAAATAATCCGTATCAATAGGTTTCGATCACGTTCTAAACATAAACCACTATAAAACTTTTGTCTAAAACTCACAAAATACAGTTCACAGTTAGTAAAACTAACAAATATCCTTAAAAATCTATGCTCGTTTCAAAACACACCGGGTAGAAAAAAATGTTTTCCCGCCAAACTACCTATTTTTTTTTAAAAAAAAGCCGGCGAGGCAAGAACAGAAACGTGCGTCCAACCGCAAGCGAAGCCGACTTGAACCTAATATTAGTTTTATTTGAGCTCCGCGCGTTCGTATAAGAAGCGCGCGCACGTAAGAAAGGAGTAAGTGACGCTAAAAAAAAGATGATGCCAGCCAGGATTTATTATTTTATTACAGAAGCTGCGTTGGAGTGGTCGATGGTGTACAGGCTGATAATGTTTACTTTTGTAATTAAGGTCAAAAAATGGACCGGATAGTCAAATACCAGCTGATATAAATTTAAACAGTCTAATTTAGCGTCTGTTAAAATAAAGTTTAAAAGATAAATTCCCTATTATACGAAAGCAGTCGGAGTAAATTTATTTTTACCCCTCTTTTATCATTACTTGGAACCGAAAAACTTCTAGTAACTCCTGCGCTCCAAGATTCTAAGGTTCATAGCGGATCTGCAGTGATTAAAAGAAGCGTCTCCTAAAACAGTCGCAAGGCGCAATAATAAATGGGTACCTAATCACTCTAATTACATGGGGAATTTCAATTATCGGGGAACTTCTCATTAGAATATCCTGCAGTTTTCTTGTTTTTTCGAAATGGACAATTTATTTATGGCCCTACGGGCCTTTTAAATTTCACCGGACTTTGTCGCTTAGCTTTGACGGCGCTTAGCTGGAACTTAAACTACTTCTACATACGATATGCCTAAGGGCACCCGAAAGGCTTAGGACGTCGTATACTGAAACTACCACTGGTTCGGAAGGGTCATCTACTGCCAAAGAACCAGTTAAAGAAGAACGTTAGCCTGGCCCACCGGTGGGTTAGGCGATTCGAATGTCGTGTGACCCTATTTCTAGCTGGAACACCGGCGTTCCTTTATTATCCTGCAGTGTTGTCGTTAGTAAGCGGAACGCCTACAAAAGACCGAACAACGCGCATGCGCCTTTGCCTGATCCTATGCCTAGTAAGACGAAATAGTGGAAACCACGTTTCAAGGTCCAAATGACGATGTTTATCAATATTTACGAATCATGACTGAAATCGGTCACGATCTTGTTGCAAATCCAAACAGTTTTGTGAATTTGTTTGGCTTGTGTGCTTTTGTGCGATTGTAATCATTTGGCACACCCACTGCACGTAGACAGTTTGAAATATCTATCTGAAGCATGACAATACATACATGACAAAAGCTTTGAGCTAGTTTAATAATAGATAACGTAGGTCTTGGAGCTACCAAACAATCTAAATACTTTTACCTGGGTGTAAGTAATAATTATATCTCGTTAACATTGTGAAATGCCACAAAATAATTGAATATTGAGTGTTGAATGCTCCAACTTATATGGGAGCAAGGGATCCTCAAAAAATCTTTGTTAGTGTGAAAAAATGGTATACCTACCCATGCCAAATAACGTCCCTATAGGTCTCTAAGTCCCGGGAGACAGGCGTACGTAGCGAAAGTGTAGGTAAGTGTAGTTCTGATCCCTAAAAACACCCCTATTTTTACAATAATGTCTTAAAATATGTTTATTTTTTTATAATATAGTAGACGATGTAATTCTTCTATGAATATCATTTTTAAATGCCCTTAAACAGGACTTCACGGGATTGATTTGCACTTAACAAGTTCAGGCACATTTCACTTATAAAAATTACTTACGGATAAGAACCCATGTATCAATTTGCATATTTGAATTAGATTTTTCTCTATTATTTTACAGAATAGGTTATGTGAATGGTTTATAAACGTATCCTTGCAAGTAACTGGTAAACAGGGTCCACATAACTTAATATATCAAAGCGCAAAATTCCTATTAGTAAAGTAAACTTGAAAAGATACCTCTTGGATGGTGGCGCTTCGTCTTCATCACTTTCCTCCAGGAGAGATAATAACGAACGAGATTTCATGTCACCTTCCATAGAAGGAGTCATTTGACATCACTCCTCGCTATGTCATATTATTTTTAACATAAATTGAAAATGTCTGATTCAAGTAAACATATGAGGTTGATAATCAAGAAAACATACTTAATAAAATGACTTTGTATACCTACAATTTGTAAACAGTTAATAAATTCGAGCCACTATGATTTAACTGGTCACTTATTCACTATGTTTATATGCGTAATGGTTAAGTGTACAAAACTTTAAATTAAGACAACTTGTGGATCAATTAATATTTGAACTAAGAGTTATTGTTTTATAGAAAATACGAAACCGAACACTTTAGCAAGTATTTGAGTGAATGAGCAAATCGCTATGACTTCGGTGTGTTCTGTTTATTGTTAAATATTTTCATTTCATTTACGTAACAATAGGTTTCGTGCATATCTTTGTAAATATAAATTAGTCATTATTATGAATAAACTCCAAAATTTTGATCTTTCAGTTATTTTCGTTTATATGGTGTAAAAGTGATCGTTCATCTTTACATCTAATGTTACACCGGTATTTCCTCTTTGTTCTATAGAACATGACATCGGCGGACAAAATGACATTACTTTTTCCAATATATTTCCATACGACTACATACTAGCTTTTCTCCTGAGCTCACTCATTAGTGATACCATGGCACCAACTAGAATTAAATGTTTCCCTTTTTTTGTGTTTTATGATGGATGTTGCATTACCATAAAAAATAAATTAGTTTCAACTGGCCAGTTTGATATATTCGTTCTATAGAACATTTGATAAAAGAAAAATGTCATGTTCTATGTAATGAAATGATATGAAAAAAATAATTCATAGAGTGTCATGTTCTATAGAGCAAATATGAATTACCGTTTTCCATTAGTAGTTAAGGGACGTATTTATAGGCAAACTTGCCTGAGGTCATTCAAGGCTCGGGCTTATAGTGTAACATTTTAGAAGCGACCTCTACTAAAAATGAAATACAAACAATACCCTGCGGTTAAGAGATTACTGCTGTAATATGGCCTACGGTCAACTCGTGAAGTCATGTTACCAATACGTCTACCAGTCAAATATATTGCGGTTAATAAATATAGCGCCCACAAAAGACCGAACACCGCGCAAGGGAACCTCGCCTTAGCTCAAGCTTCCACCGACTTACCCGACTGTACCTAAGAAATTTTGGGTGCATCCTTGATTGCAAGTACCTAAATGATGTCACAATGTAAGCACAACACAAGAAAAATATGTTATTTTATGGGTGTTATTATATTTTTACGGGTGTTATTTTAAATTTCTTACACTGTAGTAATTCTTTAAAGTGAAATAAATAATAATATTATAAATACATTCAATTCAAAGTAATGACAGAAAAGGACTTTTAGTCCTAAATTACAGCCTTCGTGTCTTTTTTAAAGCTGGACTCTCAAAAATGAACTTTAAAGTTTGATCAACCGAGGCTTTTTTTTAATAGGCTGGAACCTCTTTTGAAGCTTGGCATCGCAATTCGAGATCTAATTAGTATGTAATAAAAAATAAGCCTTCGGTCTCTTTTGAGGAACATAAATGAATATAAATTATAGTTTCATCTGACTGGCACTAGATGTAATAATTTCGCGGTCCATTATCTTAAAATAAATAGGTAATGTTATAATACTCGCATTGGTACTGAATTGAAAGTGGTACAAATCGATAATAAACGTTCAATAAGTTTTATATCAAATAAATTATTTCTTATAACGAACATTAAATCATAATATTAAATTCATTTATTTCAGACATCTAGGCCACTACAGTAAATTACCGTATTAAAAAAAGGGCTAAGATTCTCGATCCTTTTCTATCACTGCTATACGCGTGGACTGTTCCCTTAATGAGGAACCAAAAAGAGAACGCGACGATACACTATTTTTTTTTGTACCTTTTGTTTGTTATATTCCATGACGATATTATATCCTACTGCCCGCCTCTCTGACCGAGGCAGGGAGACCTAGCTAATTCCCAGTAAAAACCCCAAATGGTTTCTTTCTCAACCCACTCGAGTTCGCTGTATGGCTATTCATGGGATCAGTGAGTGTGAACCAAAACCCATATTATTTAAAATATTTTGTTTCATCAAAGGCAAAAAGAAATTACACTTGATGAAAGTCTTGTTTATATTAAGCTTGTTGTCGCCAAAAAGCTTGGGCTTTTCAAAGTTATTTTAGGTAGACCAAGGAGAAGAAAAGGCGCCGGAAAAGAAACCTCTCGGCACTTTTTTGTCATAATTGTTAAATACATAAAATAGTAGACATAGTCGTCAACGATGCGCATTCGAAATCTTTGTAGTTTCATCGTGTCAACCGAGCAATGTGCAAGCGATTGCGCAACCCCTTCCCTAACCGGCTGTCGCTCCGATGAAGGTTGCTTAACAATCCCTTGCCACAGCTATTAAGGGGGTTTTTAGTGGGTAGTGAGTCTATTAGTTTGGAGTGAGTCCCACATCTCCCTGCAGACCGGCTGCGGGATTTACGTTAGTTAGATAATTTCCCACCTCCGTCCCCGTGGAGGGTGCCTGCTTAGGCGCAAAAAGGCCTGGGCATTCGCCGAATGTTGTAGGTACGCAGTTTGGTAGTTTTCTGCCATGCCTATACCAGCAATATCATCAGCTCATACACATATCAAATTATTCCGCGAGGCATAAAGCTGAATTAAAATGAGAGATTTCTCATATTCCTATGTAACAGCAACTAAGCCACCTCTACTCAAAAATGTTAATACGTTTTAGCATTAGTAAACTTGCTAGGTACATAGATAGGTACCTGCACTTACAATAATATCAAAGTCTACATACAATTTTCACTTGAAGCATCAAGCAGCATATATCGGAGGCCACGCCCACACCTCCTGAACATGAACATGAACTCGCTGAAATCTTTACTTTTGTGGAAACTATAGTAGTCTTTAGTAGACATTTTAACCAATAATGATACATATTTAAAACCATTAAATCTTCTGATCTGGTAAAGAGATATAGCTTTAAACTAAATAACATTATGCTAATTGAATTATACAATAGAACATGTCTGAAGTTATATGCCGGTTAGTGGTAACCGTGTCCAAGGACATCATAAAGGGTAGATGTTATTGATTAATTGTGTTAAAAAGGTTCGCATAATATCGAATGTTTCTGTGAGTTCACTGACTGTTCGTGACCTGTAGTTCGCCAGACGAGCTCTTATTTAATAAAGTCCACTGCCTCTAAGCTTTACTAAAAGTATTGAACTATTTGAACTACATCGAATCTATCTCTGCGTTAGTGCGGCGAAACTACAGAATGTGTAAATACCATACTACGACAAATGTAATTTTATAAAATAACTCATAGTACCTCCCTGTCAAAAACACTATGGGATTCTGTGTCTCAACAACAGACTATTAATGCGTAATATTATACTTTACTCACCTTAGCAGTTTATGAGCAATAAGTATATACTAAGTAGGTCCTTATTACTCTTTATAGCTTATATAAGTCCTGACTGGTATTCCAAACGTATCAAGTCCGAGTTTAAGGATGTATGTAAGGTCAAATCCACAGTACATCTATTTATTTTTTAAGGTTCATTTTTATGTGGAAATGTCACTGCCCAATCATTTCTGTTCGCATTTTATAATTTGTCATGAAAAAATTATGTCATCTTGATTAATAATTTACGATTTTTAATAAAATTAATACGCAATTTGATATTTGTTTAAAATTTTTATTGTATTGAATTATGCATAAATACTTCAATTAAAACGTGACAGCATCTATCATCAACGATAACGCATATTACGTCGTTATATACCTATATATATTGTCAAGTGCTGCGTTGCCGCATTTACGTTTCCAATATGGTGGACGTACTGAGTTGAACAGCAGTTCAAAGAACGCTACTGAAACGTCAAAAATTAACCGCGAATATCTCCATAACGACATCGCGGCAACAGTGGTTTCTTTTTCCGTGAAAAAATTAAAAAATGTATAAAGTTTCTGAAAATCATTTTTTTGGCCGTGCATTGACTACGATACATGTACTTTTTTATCATTTTAGTTCGATTTCGTCAACTTCCGGTACGAATAACACGGAGTTAAATGAGGCTTTTATTCTGAAATATTTCTTTCAAATCATCGGCTAAGTCCCTTTTTCTTTTTTCCAATCGATGCAGCGTAATCAACTCTATTATATATTCCAAATTTATCGAAAGTTAGACAAGTAGATATATTTTACATACATCCTTAAGTTCATTTCTGCTTGCAGTAAGTAATTAACCTTTAGTAATTTGTGGCCTAGGCCTAGAAATTTGAAAGTTGTCATGTAGTGCAACACAAGGAATATAGAATGATATATCGGAAGTCACTAATGGGAATTTGCGCAAACGAAGTCGAGAGCAAACGACACTCTAATATGAAATTTGTTGTGCAATAAGTATTTAATTTATTTTATTTAGTAATCCGTGGCCTAGGCATAACCTTTTGTTCTAGAAATCTGAAAGTTGTCATGTAGTGCAACACAAGGAATAATGAAAGATATATCGGAAGTCACTAATGGGAATTTGCGCAAACGAAGTCGAGAGCAAACGACACTCTAATATGAAATTTGTTGTGCAATAAGTATTTAATTTATTTTATTTAGTAATCCGTGGCCTAGGCATTGTTCTTTGTTCTAGAAATTTGAAAGTTGTCATGTAGTGCAACACAAGGAATATAGAAAGATATATCGAAAGTCACTAATGGGAATTTGCGCAAACGAAGTCGAGAGCAAACGACACTCTAATATGAAATTTGTTGTGCAATAAGTATTTAATTTATTTTATTTAGTAATCCGTGGCCTAGGCATTGTTCTTTGTTCTAGAAATTTGAAAGTTGTCATGTAGTGCAACACAAGGAATATAGAAAGATATATCGAAAGTCACTAATGGGAATTTGCGCAAACGAAGTCGAGAGCAAACGACACTCTAATATGAAATTTGTTGTGCAATAAGTATTTAATTTATTTTATTTAGTAATCCGTGGCCTAGGCATAACCTTTTGTTCTAGAAATCTGAAAGTTGTCATGTAGTGCAACACAAGGAATAATGAAAGATATATCGGAAGTCACTAATGGGAATTTGCGCAAACGAAGTCGAGAGCAAACGACACTCTAATATGAAATTTGTTGTGCAATAAGTATTTAATTTATTTTATTTAGTAATCCGTGGCCTAGGCATAACCTTTTGTTCTAGAAATTTGAAAGTTGTCATGTAGTGCAACACAAGGAATATAGAAAGATATATCGGAAGTCACTAATGGGAATTTGCGCAAACGAAGTCGAGAGCAAACGACACTCTAATATGAAATTTGTTGTGCAATAAGTATTTAATTTATTTTATTTAGTAATCCGTGGCCTAGGCATAACCTTTTGTTCTAGAAATCTGAAAGTTGTCATGTAGTGCAACACAAGGAATAATGAAAGATATATCGGAAGTCACTAATGGGAATTTGCGCAAACGAAGTCGAGAGCAAACGACACTCTAATATGAAATTTGTTGTGCAATAAGTATTTAATTTATTTTATTTAGTAATCCGTGGCCTAGGCATAACCTTTTGTTCTAGAAATCTGAAAGTTGTCATGTAGTGCAACACAAGGAATATAGAAAGATATATCGGAAGTCACTAATGGGAATTTACGCAAACGAAGTCGAGGGCAAAAGATACTTTAATATGAAATATGTTGAGCAATAAATATTAAAATTTTTTTTTATTAAAACGACCCTAACATACTTGATTCTCACTTTCATTTACATTCCCACGTTTTTCGTTTTCAACTTTGCCTTTTTCTATTTCATTCTCCGATTTTTCAAGTTCTTCTAAATTTAAATCATCTTGAAACTCTTTTTCAATTTTTTGCGCAGCCGCAGATTTCTTTAAAAATAGTTCATGCAAAGCTTTGTATAGTTTCTTTGCTTTAATTTCCCCGAAGCCAGGGCATGAGGCTAGTTTACTCTCACTTGCTCTGATTATATTCTCCAATGTCCCGAAATTGGCTATTAGTGTTAGAGCATCCGTTTTGTTAACTGGCCTTACCGATGACAGCGCATTTACGATCTGAAAATTATAAAGAATAGTGAATTCAATAACTAATAAAATTAAGTTTACAAGGCAAAATAACCTACTTATAAATATGCAATTTTTAATTTCATTTAATTATTATTTCACGCAGCTATTACATAAGGAATAAGTTGACAACCATATTTTGCTGCTCGCAAACAAGAATGACACTGACCACTATATATGTGGAAATAAATGAGTTCCTCCACACTCCAGGAAATGTGGGCAAAATAATATAATAGGTCTTTACCTATGAAACTGCCGTTTTGCCGTACTGGCCATTTCAAATGAAAATATTTTATTTTGACTGATAATTCTAATTTCAAATTAATTTTATTTGACAAACATGGAATTCTTTTTCTAAAATCGTCATTTGTTTAATAGTTAGTGTTTTGTTTTCAACGCATTCGAACATTTTTCGTCATCATGGATAAGTTAAAAATTCAAGTAATTATGGAGTATGAGTACCGTCGTGGCAGCAAAGCGGCACAAGCGGCACGCAACATCAACGACGTTTACGGAGCGAACACTACAAACGAACGCACCACCCGTTATTGGTTTACCTGCTTCCGTTCTGGAAATTTTGACCTGAAAAATGAACCCCGTGGTCGTCCGAAAACTTTGGTCGACAATGACGAATTAAAGGCAATTGTGGAAGCTGATGAAACTCAATCCATGGCTGAATTAGCAGCAGCTTTCGACGTTAGCATCAAAACAATATTGGTCCATTTGCGTCAAATTGGCAAGGTAAAAAAGCTTGACAAATGGGTACCCCACGAACTCAATGACCGCCAGCGCGAAGTACGCGTGGAGACGTGCCTTGCACTGCTCAGCAGGCATACAGATGAAGGAATTCTGAACCGCATTGTTACTTGTGACGAGAAATGAATCCTGTTTGACAATCGTAAGCGCTCAGCAAGTTGGTTGGACCTTGGTTCAGCACCCAAACAATGCCCTAAACGAAAACTTACCCCTAGAAAAGTGATGGTTACTGTTTGGTGGTCTAACGCGGGAGTAATTCATCACAGCTTCTTGCCAAACGGGACAAGCATTACTGCAGATGTGTACTGTTAAGAACTGAACACAATGATGGAGAAGCTCGCACGTCTCCGACCAGCTTTGGTCAATCGTTCGGCTCCACTGCTCCTGCACGACAACGCGCGACCTCATACTGCACAGCAGACGGTCTCCAAGCTACAAGAGTTGGGGTTGGAAGTTCTCCGTCATCCGCCGTACTCACCAGACCTTGCACCTACAGACTTCTACTTTTTCCAGAATTTGGATAACTTCTTGGCGGGAAAAAAATTCAATACCCGAGAGGCAGTACAAAATGCCTTTGAAGAATTTGTTGCCTCCCGTCCAGCTGATTTCTTCAAGAAAGGCATCAATAAGCTACCAATGCGTTGGCAAAGATGCATTGATTGCATGGGTGATTATTTTGATTAATAGAAATAAAAAATATATAAAAAAATTACGCTTCATTTATTTCGTGAAAAACGGCAATTTCATAGGTAAAGACCTAATATTTAACCTAAACGGTCTGCCAGTTTGAACATTGGAATATAAAAACTTTAGAGGTCGGTTGTAGTCAAATAAAATACTTAGACCGAATATGAACTAACAGGGTTTACCCAAAAACTTTCCACTACCTGAATTTTACCCAAAACAATTTCTTAGGTATCAAATGGTTTCATTTAAGTGATAGGTCAACATTTGAGTAGGCTCATGAAAGTTAAACAAAGTAATTTAAAATAATTAATGACTTTACCTTTTGATGTGGATCATTTTCAATCCTCTCCATTATTTTATCTGGAGGAGTATTTTCAAATATTTTGTAATTTTCTATGACTTTTCCTGCTTCTTCTGGACTCCATGCTAACATCAAAGTCATCTCTGTTAAAAGGCAAATCCGAGTTAAATTCTTCAAAACTTTATGAGGATCCATTAGATCAACCTGCAAATAAAAATTAAGTAATTCAGTAAGAATTTTAGAATACCTTGAATGAAATTGAAACTATCCACTTTATTAGCAGATGTAAATATTAGCTCTTATACTATGGAACTATTACAAATTTTTATCACTGGTGAGTCAAATTTTCATAAATTGAAAATTTAAAAAATTTAAAAATATTTATTTAAGACATATAACATAATTTCTTAAGCTATTGTACGTTGACAGCTGCATTAGTCACGTAGGAGTGAGTCGCAGTTGTCAGCGCCCGAAACAGAATTACAGAATCAGATATGTTTGTAATAAAAACAAAATTTTATACAGTTTAAAAAATATATAATAAAAATACAGTTCAATGTGTTAAAGAATGACTTTATAGAATTTGAGTTTGTGTGTATATTTTAGTCTGTTTAGTGTTGGTGTGTTTGTGCGTGTATGTGTGTGTGTGTGTGTGTGTGTGTGTGTGTGCGCGCGTATGTGTGATTTTCGTTTAAGTACCTTTAGAATTTGATCAACTTTTCAACGTCATCATAATTAAGACCGTGAAGCCACTCCGAAACCTTATTTTTATACTCTCCGTAGGACATTGGATATATAAGTATTTTTTTGTTAATTCTATTATACAGAAAGGGGCTGAGATAGTGGTAATGGTGACCTAACAAAGATATTCTAAATCTTTTTACCATGCAAACCTTATCAACTCTTCTTTTACGTTTTCTGAGTTCAGGATTGTATGGAACCTGTGAATGTTGTTGTAGAATAGTGGCCAAGACAAAAAGCTTTCGAATCGAGTGGACTTTCCAGAGGGCATAAAATTCTGTTGTTGGGAACCTGATTGGTTTACCTGCCATAACCTTTAGTACAAATCTTTGTGCTCTTTCCAGACGTAACATTAGAGTCTTTGCCGCTCCACCCCAGCAAACAACGCAATATGACAGTGTCGATTGGGCTAGAGTAAAGTAAATAGTTTTCAACGTATTTATATTAGCGCTAGATCTTAAGTTTTTGAACACAATAATGAGTTTACGCGTGCAGGCTATAACCGAATCAATGTGTACCTTCCAGAATAGTAAACTATCGACATGGATGCCTAGATATTTGACACTATTTACACGTAATATGGTAGGACATTTACAAGAACTGAATATAGTTTTTTGAACAAGGCAATTGTGGGCATGCAACACAAAGGAAGAGTTAGGTTGCGTAGACAGCAAAGGTGCAAACGTAATAAAATATGTTTTCTCAAGGTTGAGAGTTAGAAGGTTGTCAGAAAGCCAAGATGTGATAATACGCAGGATCGATTCAGCCTGAGTGCGGGCTTCAAACCAACTGTCTCCGCTTACAAGTAGAACATTGTCATCTGCGTACGTTACAATGTTCGTGTTTGGAAGCTTTAGAGTGCATAAATCATTTATGTGTGTCAAAAATAGGGTAGGCCCGAGGACACTGCCCTGAGGGACTCCGTAAGAGACCACTCCGTCTATCGTAACACACTGGTACCGGTCATTTAGGTAACTTCTGAAGAGATCGAGTACAGACCCTCGTATACCCAGTCGTTCAAGCTTATAGAGTAAGATTGGTACAGAGACAGTGTCAAATGCTTTGGGTAAATCTAGAAAAACGCCTATCGTTTTTTATTTAAATTTATGTTTTGAGCAACTGTGCTTGTCAACTCCAAAACTGCATCTTCGGTAGACTGACCAGTTCTAAAACCAAATTGATTAGGCGCAAGTATACTTTTTGAATTTAGGAAGCACAGCAGTCTTTTATTTAAAATCTTTTCAAAAATTTTGGATAGGGTAGATAACACTGATATTGGCCTATAATTGGTGACACTACCTCTGCCTCCGTTCTTATGTATAGGATGCACTAATGCCTTTTTAAAAACTTTAGGAAAGATTCCAGAGTGTAGGCATAAATTGGAAATATGACAAATGATTGGAACCAAAACATGTTTAGCAGCCTTCACCAAGGAGGTAGGGATGCTGTCCCAACCAACAGCACTATTGATCTTAAGTCCACATATAATTGTATCAATCTCTTTGTTATCGGTATCATGGAGAACCATAGAAGATGGTTGAGTTATAGTAGGGCCAGTAGAACAGCACAATTCCGTTACATTGAAACGTGAGGATATTTTCGAGGCCAAGTCTTTACCAACGTTGGCAAAGAAGTCTTTGACGGTGTTTACCGAAACCATAGGATTTTCTTTAAGATGCAAAAGGTCACTAGGTGGATAAGTATTGGATTGAGTGTTTGAGAGGGACTTAATTAACCCCCAAGTTTCTTTAGGGTTTTTTGTGCTTGAGGAATTCCTCGAAATTTTTGCAACAATCTGCTGAAAAAAATAAAACTTGAATAATTCATATTCAAGTTCGGCAACACAGGCAGGTACGTTAACTATTTTAACTTTTCGTGACACAGTTTTTTGGGTTGGTTGCGACTCGTAACATAGGATGACTCGTAACATGGTCAATAATTAATGAATCTAGCACAACAGTAGTAGACAACTTGTTTGATTTGTGAAATATGTGATCAATGCAGTTGATACCACATGTAGGGAAAACGTGAGTTGGCAACATAGCGTAAGAAGCAGTAAAATTAAGCAGTGCATCTGAATCCGAATCATTACTAGTTGGTGATATATTTATGTTAAGATCACCTATTATTGATATTGTTTTAAAATTTTGCAAGGCACAAAGAGCAGAGTCAAGGCTAGTAAAAAGTTATCAGTATTTTTATAGGAAGGTGAATGGTAAGGAGCTCATATAGCAAATTCATTGTTATTTTTTATAAAAAGACATTTGCAATCGGAGATTAAGGGTTGTTCTATAGTAAGATTAAGATGATCACGAGCAAATACAACTATGCCATCATTTTGATTATAGTCATTAGTTTTAAATGATAAATAACCTGGTAGACTCGGAAGATTAGGGCATTAGGATTAGGGAATCAATATGTCAAGATCAATATTTATTCTACTCAGTTATACTTTTAACAGTTACAGTTATACTTAATAATAGTAAAACCATTTATTATTAAAAAATAATTTAAAAAACTTTTTCCAACCTGTACTAATAACACCCGGAGATCGTATTTCCTTCCCAATTCTTTAAGTCTATTATTAATATAATCTGGGTTCATATTGTGATAGCGCACAGATAAGAATAATATACCTATTGTTCTGCCAATTTCATAATCAGGAATAATATCATCAAATTCCCAAGGGACACTTGTGATAAACTTTAATAATGGATTTCCTCTCTGAAATAGAACAAATTCTTCAGACTTCAATCTCAAAGATAATAGTACATTTTCATGTTATCACAATTTTATGTAAAAAATGTATCTAAATAAAGGAAATTATAAGAAAATGTCTTGCATATTAGTTCTGGTAGCACAAAATATCTTAGGATGTAAGGTTTCTCACCTGCTTCTGATTTACAAGAATACAATGTGTTTTAGATGAAGCTGGCTTATTCTCTAATTCCTTTGATGTGCCTGTGGAAATGTTATATTTAGAATTAGTAATAATAATAGAATATTATTTTTGGTAACTGTGTGTATTGTATTCATATCAGTTAGAAAAAAATTTCATTTTTCATATTGGTTAGAATTCATATTTAATTAATAAAAAAATTAAGAAAGTTTTACTTATATTGTTAATGTTCTTCAGTTCCATAAGTATTTTGGTGGATACCTCATTTTTTCTATGTATATTTTGGATTTTTGGTTTTTGCATTTTTAAGTAAAACCAGTAAGAGAATCATTAATAAAATCTTGCTTTCTTATAGTAGGTATCTTTTGTTTAAGTAGGTATTTACTGTATGGTATCAAAATTGTAAAATAAAATAACAAAAAGTTTGTGGAATAATAAATAGTTATTAATGCCCAGATAAGTTTGAGTCCTTACTTATTAAAAATGCAAGGCTTAACTAGTAGTACCCAAAATATTATAGAGATAATAATGTCCTAAAAATGGGTATTAAGTTTTGCATCACATTATTAAAACAAAAGAAGTAACTATTGCTCTTAATTGCAAGTAATCCAGTAATCCTCAACTCCAGAACTACAAACTTTTTCATGTCAATAAACAATAAATCATTTGCTAATATCACCAAGCAATTTTACCTGGCTGTGCAGTAGAAGAAGCTTCAATGTCATCCTGTTTGAATTTCTTTGGCAATGTAGGTTCACTAATTTGTGCCAACAATTCATCAAAGCCATCTTCCAAATCCATTACAAAAATGTTGAATACAAAGTATTACTTATCTAGATATTGAAACAAACCCTAGAGAAGGATAAGGACAGTAAAATGGATTTTTTTTAAACAATTCTTCACATAAAAATAACCACTCCAGTACTTATTTTCATCTATGAAGATAACGAACTTTAGATTTCTAATACTATTATTATTATTATTTTGTGTATAATGGCAATCAGCTGTTGTTACTACACAATAACTATTTCTGCCAATTTCAAGTATTAGTATACACACATACTACACGAGGTTAATAATTTTGTATCGAACAGCTGAGTAGAACTTGCAGTATCTCGAACATTGAGTTACCTTGAACAATACAAAAACAGGGGGATGATATAAGTTTTTACAGATCTTTAGAAGAGTATAATTACATATTTATAATTTGATATTAAACAAATGGATAAATCTTCCAAGAACCTTAAAGATAAGAGGATTTTGAGAGGAGAGCAGAGTTTTGATACTTGTAGGTTTAGGGAACTGGAGTGGGAGATGGTCATATAAGGAAGCTGGTGAGAGAGGGCAATTAAAGAGGAGATGGTCAGTGGTTCCATCCCCCAAACCACAATCACAAACTGAAGTCCTTCTTATGCCAAGTTTATGAAGAAATACTGGAGTACAACAATGACCCAATCTGAGCCTGCAGATGACAGATGTTGTTTTCTTATCCATATATTTAAATTTACAGAACCAAGGTTTAGTTGGGATGGATGGTTGGATGTCTCCATAGTACTTTCCTGTTGTTAGCCTTGAATTGCACCATATAGAGGCCCATGCCATACTTAGGCGTGTCTGCGCCAGAAGCTTCAAATCTTGGCCAAAACACATAAAGTGTTCTAGCGTACCCATATTGATAGATGCTTTAGCAAAACTATCCACTGTACAATTATCTGCAATACCAGAGTGCCCCGGTATCCAAGCTAGTGTAATGTTTAGGGATTTAAGATAGCAAGAGAACAGAATATTTCTAATTTGTAAGATAACTGGGAATTTAGAGCCTAATTTGAAAGGGTTACCCTTTAAGGCCTGTAAGGAGCTAAGGCAATCTGTCAAAATAAGGGAGTTAGACAAATTATTATCCGAAACGTATTTTATGGCCTCAAGGATGGCTATGGCTTCACCAGTAAATACAGTTGTTTGCGGTGGACATTTGTAGGATAGCAAGATGGAGTACTTAGGGATCCATACTGCCACCCCGACACACCCCGAGGGAGAAATTTTTGAGGCATCAGTGAAGATTAAGGTCCAATCCCTCCATTTTTCATTGACAGTCCTTAGAAATTCAGTATTAGCATTTGGCATGTTTTTAGCTAAACCTAGGCTCAATATAACATTGGGGGAATATACAAGGGCTTCATAAGGAATGGTATAGAGAATTTGACGATCCATCCTGAACATAGGAATAGGGGAAGAGTCTAAATTAGAGAGACTGTTAACCAAACAAGGAATATCCTTATTGGACCAGAATGTAGAGGAAGAAGTTAAAAATTTTAAATAGTTAAGTTTAGTGTGAAGAGGATGAGAATGAACCTGTTGGATGTTGGCAAGGAATCTATCTGCCAGAAATTGTCTTCGAAGATGTAAAGGGGGTTCTGCACATTCCACCTGCATAGCATTAATGGGCGAGGATTTCATGGCACCTAAGATGATCCGAAGGGCCTTACTTTGAATCTTATCCAGTAAATGTAACACCGATTTGTTACATGGGATAAGGCAAAAAGAGCCATAATCCATAATGCTCCTGATTAATGCATTATATAATAGTCTCTGAGTGTAAGGGTGAGATCCCCACCAAACCCCAGAGAGTGAGCGCAACAAATTGATATTTTTTTCACACTTTTGAACTATATAATTTATGTGGGATGAGAAAGACAGACTAGAATTTAGTATAATACCTAAAAATTTCACCTCATTGTACATTGGAATGGGAACACCTTGAAAAGAGATAGCTATTGGGGGAAATTGTCTCTTCCTCGTAAAGATAAGAGCCTTACTCTTAGAGGGAGAGAGAGAGAGGCCATGGGATTCCAGCCAGTTGCCTAGGTAGAAAAGAGCAGTGTTGAGGCAACCTGCAGTAATCTCTGCTGTGGCTACCTTGGAGTAGAGAGTGATATCATCTGCATATTGCAGGATATTACAAAAGGAAGACACAGATGTGTCCAAATCAGAAGTATAGATGTTATATAGCAGTGGGCTTAAGACAGAACCTTGAGGAAGACCCTGCCAAACTAAACGAGGAGATAGATTAGAGTGCTGATGTCTGATTTGGACAGATCTAGACACAAGAAGATTGTAGATGAAGTAGGTCAACCTCACTGGTAAACCTAATCGCAGCATTTTCTGTTTAAGTATGGGAAGTTGAACGTTGTCATAAGCAGAACAGACATCCAAGAACACCGCCATCACTGATTCTTTATTAGACAAAGCTAACCTTAAATCAGTGGTGAAGATGCTCAGGCTGTCCATGGTGCTCATGCCTTTCCGAAAACCAAATTGTGTTGAACTTAGCAGATTATGACTCTCAACATACCATTCAAGGCGATTCTTAATAAGGTGTTCAGTGACTTTTAATGGAGTTGGAGCTAGCGCAACTGGCCGATAGGAATTATGAACATCTGGGTCTTTGCCTGGTTTTAGGATGGGAATTACTAAATAGAGTTTCCAGGGAGCTGGTATCTCACCAGATATGAAAATGATGTTAATAATTTTAAGTAAGGATTCCTTAAGGAGGATACCAGCCCTGGATAAGAAAGAATAAGGAATACTATCATGCCCCGGGGTTGAGTCATGAAGGTTATTGAGGACAAGATTTAATTCGTCCATGGTGAAGGGAGCATCGAGGGGACTAGATGAGGTGAGAGTAGAATAATTGCAAGATTGTAAAACAGAAAACGGGACATAAGGGGGAGCAATTTTATCCAGAAATTTATCAAGCCAAAGGGATGGGTTGTAAGAGAGCCCCGGTGGAGTGTATGACATGGAGCCGCGGAAGCGTCGAATAGCGCTCCAGACATGGGAAGAGGGGGAACGAGGAGCCAAATTCTCGCAGAACTTACGCCACGCCTCTTTCTTCTTTTTTTTAAATAGTCTCCTGGTCTGGGCTGACACTTTTTTAACTTGAATGTAATTAAACATTGACATAGTGGCTACATATTTGCGGATAGCAGACCTACGCATTCTGATCATGTCAGAGCAGTCTGAGTCCCACCATGGGGGAGATGATCGAAGTCTTTTATCTGGGTTCTTCTTTGGAATATGTAAGTCTGCCGCAGATTGAATGCAAGAGATTAGGCTCTCATAGCACTCTTGGATATTATACAAGGACGGGGAGAGAATGTGGGAGGACAAGTCATTAGTAGCTTTAGTGTAGTTGTGCCAGTCGGCCTTATCAATTTTATGTTGCAGAAGGGGTGGTAACTTAGGAGGAATATGACAAGAAGAAGGTATGGTTATAATTATAGGGTAGTGGTCACTGCCATATAGGGAATTAAGCCTTCTCCAACTAATCGACGCACCATCAGCAGCAGAGCACATGGAAATGTCCACAGCACTAGGGTTCTGATGAGGGCCAGAAAAACGAGTAGGACAACCATCATTCAGGACATATAAATTTTGCTCATCAATTATGTCTGCTAAACGCTGACCAGGACCGTCACAAGCCTGTGAACATTGGCTACCCCATAGGACATGGTGACAGTTGAAGTCACCTAGAATAATAGGGTTACTCGGCAAACGGGAAATGAGTGAATGAAATTCATCTATAAGTGAAATAGTGGGGTCAGATATATAGACTGAAACAAGAACAAATTGAAGAATTTTGACAGCAAGTATACTAATTTCAAATGAGTGGGGGGGAATTTGGATAGTTGAGTATGGAAGAGAAACCTTCACGAAGAGAGCTGCACCACCATGCCCATCTGCTCTGTCATCTCTAAGACAGACAAACCCAGGCAATTTGAATCGACTGCCTGGGGATAGCCAAGTCTCAGAGACAGCAATAGCCAAAGGGTCATGCTGATGAGCCAAATGAGAAATTTCATGCTGTTTATTTCGGATGCTTCTACTATTCCATTGCAGGAGTCTGGCCATTGTTAAGAAGAAGATTAGCAATAGGGGATAACTTTTTGGCAACGGAGGACGGTAGTGGGATGTCTTCAAATTTTGAAAGAATGTTCAAAACTAGGGAAATCAGGAGTTCTAAAAAATTGTCATTAGGGGAGCAGGAAGAGGTAGGGAGGAAGGCGTTACCCGATTTAGAAGATGGAGGATTAGAAATAATAGCATTATGGGCAATTTTGTCATATCCTGGAGATAAAGACGGACTGGGTTTTGAGTGTTTATATATTGTTTTTTTGTAAGAAAGATTTAGTGAAGGAGAACTTTTAGAAGCGTCTGCATATGATTTTTTAACTGAAGGGAAGAGGGATGATGCTTCCTTGAATGATATGTTCTTTTGGGACATGGTGATTTTAATATTCTTTTGCCGGGAATGTTCCGGGCAAGATTTGTCAGTTGCTAAATGAGGGCCTGAGCATTGCAGGCAGGAAACTTCAGAGGATGCAGGGCAAGAGTCACCTGAGTGAGACTGTGCACATTTGAAGCAACGAGCACTGGATCGGCATTGGGCTTTCACATGGCCAAATCTACAACAGTTTAAGCATTGTATGGAAGGTAAAATGTATGGGTCAACGGTTATTGATGAATTAAATATAAACACTTTATCAGGTAAGCATTGTCCAGAGAAAGTGATCACTACAGAACCCGTGGGGGTCCAAGTGGAACCAGACTCCATGGACACTTTTCTGTTTAAGCGACGAGCCTTCAAGATTATTATATCACCTTGGCTTGTGGAGATTGCTGATACAACTTCCTCCATTGACCAAGAAGTTGGAATCCCGCGAATCAGCCCCATTCTTGTTATATTATATGTAGGAATTAAAGCTATATAGTTATGGGATTTAAGACTTGGGTTTCTGAGAAACTCGTTTGCTGCACATGCAGATGAGAATTCCACAGAGACCCGATTTCTGCCAACACTCTTTATACCATCATTTTTAATATTTTTAATGTTTGATGTGAATAAAAATTTTCCAAAATTTAGATGATTAAATGTACTGCCTGACTTAGGGTGATTTTCTGACCTGGACACATGAACAATGAAAGGACCTTTGTCAGAAGGATGGTAAGATTTTTCTTCTAAAAGACTTGGATGAGTGTAAATAAGGTTATTGGCTTGAGATGGAAGAGCATTCGAAACAGATTTTTTAGGAGTAGGGGACGAATCCCGATTTATACTCGGACGTTTTCTTGTTTGCACATGTTGAGAGAAAGGGTCAGGGGAGTTGTTGACATCAGGAAACGGGATTGGGTCTGGGGGCTTAGGAGGGATTTGAACAAAATCCATGCTCATTAAGAGCTAGATAATTCATACAACCACTTACCAGGCGAGGAAGAGAAAAGCAGAAACACTTAAAATAACTCAATGTTGAAAACAAAATCACCAAAAAAACCGACAAATGACGAAAACCGTGTGTACACCGCAAACGAAAAATTGACCTTTCTAATACTATAAGGAAGATTATTTAAAAGTTGACAAGATGTAAATTGTAAACACAAGACAAGAAACATGTGTTTTTGACTTTTTGACAGTGCACAGTTGACTGAAAGCAGCGAGGTGATAAATATGCTGCGTTCCGTTTGCCGATTACAGCGCTCACAGCGCTAAAAGTGCTCAAAACCATTCCGATTCGTTTGAGCGCGCTAAAAGTGTTATTAGTGATATTGCAATCGGAACGGTAAATGGCGCGAACATTCTGATTGTTCGTCGATTAAGTCTAAAGTCATAATTTCATTAAGATCTTTGACCCTGAATGAAGCAGGACCCATTTTTTTATATTATTACGAAAGAAAATTAATAAGCAAGCTTTTAAAATCTTTAATCGACTAATAAAAACATCAACAAAGTAACGTCATGTGTCAGTTTTGACAGGCCATTCACAGCGACCATGCTCCGTAGCGTTGGCACTGTGAGCGGTAAGATGGCGGCGTTTATGACGTCATTGATGACGTATCGATATCGCTGTGAGCGCGCTCAAGGGCAAACGGAACGGGTATATGAGCGCTGTGAGCGCTGTAATCGGCAAACGGAACGCAGCACATGGAGTAGTCGTAATGTCCTATATAAATAAGTAGTTATGTATATCGAATCATAGAAGAGGAAGAACTTGGTTGTCTCCCTCTACTTATACAAAAATGCTAATAAAAGAAAGAGATAGTACTATTTTTGAATGTTGTCACTAAAATATCAATCGTGTAGTGACGTCATAGCAGGTGGCTAGCGTGCCACAAATCGCCATTTATTGTTACATTTCTGTCAAAAAAAGCTGTCAAAAGTGATGTTCCGGAGCTTTGATTATTTAACCAGATATCGATAATCATTATTAATATGTTTTTATTTTTCATACTTTCGATGCAAATGATAACAGGCGCTTACGCAGTAAATCATATCGAAACGGTATTTGCTTTGCTTGCCGTTGTGCGTGTATTTTTGTAACAAAAAGACGTGAAGAAAGAGGGAATTAAGTTTGCTTAGAATTGTTCATTTTGTTATTGAATAGGCAGGTAGTTGTTTTGTTTATTTTTGATTCTAAATCATTGAAGACAAGCCAGACTATAATTGATATCAAGAGGTAGTGACAAACTTTTCACGAACGTGATAATGATTTTCAGTTCAGCGCTTATAGCGTCAATAATATTGATTCAGAAAGCAGCCAAGGGTGCCACCATTTTGTATTTTTTTACAGTACTTAAGGCACTTGAGCTTTTGGTTGTTTTAGTGATTCTGGTGTGTCCTGCTCTGAGGAACCCATCGTCATTCAATAACCGTGGCTCTTCCAATACCTGACACTGGCAGTAATAGTCTGTCGAGTCGTAACGACGGCTGATTGCCATATACGACAAGAATAGAATAGGGCTTACTAAAATAAACTGCGTAGTTCTTTATTTTTTATATTCAAAGAATTATAATAAAAGTAGATAAATAATTACTGTGATTATTTCATCTACGTCAACTCTTACAAAAGTTCATTATGTAATATTTAGTTCTAAAATATCGATAGTAGATTCGATACTCTCTGTGCAACACTAAAAATGGACGCCATTTTATGTTACATTTCAAGTTTAGGTATGCACGTTTTTTTCGTACTTAGGGCTTGTCCATTGGTTGAGGTCAATGACTGAAAGTGATCGACGGTGATCGCAACTCAACTCAACTTCAAACTGAAAATCGTCGCAACTCAACTCAACTTCAAACTGAAAATCGTTCTTAAGTACATTTCCAAACTTGCTATTTGGTTATCACCATAAGGTTTTACATATTTTAAATCTGTGGTTCAGGACACCGTAACAACTTTTACTATAAATCATCGCGTTTTTACTCGGTAAATTTGGATTTTCCTGTTTTTATATTATATGATTTTTTTAACAACATGTCTATAATTTCCTGTTAGTGCAAACTTTGTCATCAGAAAAGTATCTAATAGCAAAATTGACTCTATATTTATTACAACCCTACATACCTAGATAATTTTGTACTCGAGGAGAAAATTCTATGAACGAGCTTGGATTTGGATTGACAGATCTGACTACTAAAAAAAAATTGATTGGATGATTGACTGCGTTGTTTGTCGTGGTGTGTGGCCGCTATGGATTTTGGAAAAGTCTATTTAAATTGATATTAAATTGTGATTTTCTTCATTGTTTAAGGTCCTATTTGGAAGTTCTCGATTTATTGGCTAAAGAAGAGGCTACCTTGATCTTTCACCATGCCGCGAATTATGATTAAAGGGGGCGTTTGGCGCAACACCGAAGTAAGCTTTCATGTTAATGCCATGATTCTGTAATAATTTAATTATGTGTAATATTAATACAATATTATTTTTAGGATGAAATTCTTAAAGCTGCGGTAATGAAATATGGAAAAAACCAATGGTCTCGAATTGCTTCATTGCTACATCGGAAATCTGCCAAGCAGTGCAAGGCGCGCTGGTATGAATGGCTGGATCCAAGCATCAAAAAGACAGAATGGTCAAGAGAAGAAGATGAGAAGTTATTGCACCTGGCCAAGTTGATGCCTACTCAATGGAGAACCATTGCTCCTATTATTGGTCGCACAGCAGCACAATGTTTGGAGAGATATGAATATCTTTTGTAAGTTTAATGAAGTTGTATGATTTTCATTATAAACATAATTCGTGATCTAGCTTGATTTATTTCCTTGTTCTATAAAGTTTTAGAATTTATTTTATGTCTGAACTTTAGAAAGGATTATCTTTTTGATGGCCTCATACAGTAAGTGCCTAAAGATTAAGTTTCTATATTGTATCTTTTTTAGAGGGAATGAGTGATAGACCTACAATTGTGAGCCATGGGTTTTTTTTTATTTCAATAATGTAGTCTTCCATCTATTGTGTTCAGAGTTGAGATGTGTGTCTGGGATTCATACTTAATTTTACATATCCTATAGTAATGTTCTTATATTTTGAAATTACTAATATTTTGAATTAATAACTTTTTTTAGTTAATTGTTAAAAAATATTTAGTGAACCCAAATTCACATATTTTCTTCAGGGACCAAGCTCAGAAGAAAGAAGAAGGGGAAGATATTGGAGATGATCCCCGTAAGCTCAAGCCGGGGGAAATAGATCCCAACCCTGAGACCAAGCCAGCTCGCCCTGATCCGAAAGACATGGATGAAGATGGTAGGTTTTATTGAAATTTGCATACCTCATGCCCCCTCATGTTTCCATTGTTTTATTTTATTTATGTACCTTTTAATGTTTACAAAAAAAAAGCAAAACAAAATAGATGAATAATTTCATTATCACAATTCATTTACAACCTGGCAGTCTTATCGCTTCGAACCGATCTCTTCCAGAGAACCATAATTATTTGAAGAGATTTAATTATTACAAACATTGATTAAACGGTACATATTGCAGGAAAGAAATCATAAATCGACAACTTATGACATAAAATGAAATTTCAATTTTATTTTATTTTTTTATTAAAGGTTTACCAACAACTGACACAACAAAAAATTCACTTAAATTATTACATGAAATACAGTAATTGTTCAGTCAATTACAGGTCAACTCCACATACTTATTGAAACAGAATAAATATAAATAAATACAGGTTAAGCTAGTAATGCATTTTATGATTACAAATATTGTGGATTACAAACATTTTCACTTAGGTATTCAAAATGCTCTTTAAGCATGATCATTATTTATTTATTACAACTTATATAATACAGAAATGTGATTCACAATAAATTACCTTATTTGTTTAATTTGTGATTGTAGACATAAGTGTGTTATGAAATTTAAATAAACTATTACAAAACATATCTTTTTCATGGCCGTAATGGTTTATTAGTTTAACGATTCTTGGAATAGGAGAGTTAGATCCTAATACAGTGGTACACAGGGGTGGAACAAACGGTGCAATATAGTTTCTTGGTACTCTTCTTGGAAATCTAAAATTGATTTTCTTTAACAATTGTGGACAATCTATGTTATTGTGGATTAATTTGTAAAAGAATATTAGGTAAATAGTTTTTCTATGTTTTTCTAGCGATGACGTTTTGAAATACTTGAGCCTTGAGTTATATGATGGATATTTATTTGTTACTTTATGAGAAGAAGCTAAGTGCCATATAAATCGCCTTTTGGATTCTTTCAAGTCTAAGAATGTGGCAGGCATAGTGTGGCCTCCATACTACACTACAGTATTCGAGAATACTACTTACAAATGTATTGAAGAGTAACTTTTTGGTCTGCTCCTTTTTGAAACTTTTACAATTTCCGATAATGAATCCAAGCATGCGTGAAGACTTTTTTGTAACGTTATCTAAATGTAAAGCAAATGTAAATATTTTATCGAATGTAACACCGAGATCCTTCACAGTTTTGACTTGTTCAATGGCTGCACCATTGATATTGTATTGTGAGCGAAGCATATTACATTTTCTTGCAAATTTTAGAAACATGCACTTTTTTTACATTAAGGTTAATTTTGTTAACTGGACCAGAGTGCAAGACTATTTATATCTTCTTGTAAAAGACTGACGTTATTTGGTGTATTAATAATCCGCAAATGCTTTAAATCGTCTGCAAAAATATATGGAATGGAGTGATTGAAACAATTTTTGATGTCGTTAATGAATATAACGAAGAGGATGGGACCCAGATTTGATCGTTGGGGTACGCCAGAGATTACATTATGCATTATAGAGCTATATCCATTTAAAACAACGTAAAATTTTCTATTAGTAAGATAAGATTAAATCTACAACAATAAGTTACCACCTATACCGTAATATAGAGGTTTTTGAATTAAGATTTCATGAGATATCAAAGGCTCTCTATCAAAGGCTTTGCAAAAATCTGTATATAGCACATTTATTTCATTACGACTATCAATAGCCTGAGTAACATTCTCTGTGAATGTCACTAAGTTAGTAGATGTTGATCTACCACTAATGAAATGGTGTTGATGCTCAGACACGTACAACTTAAAATGACTTTGAATATAAGAACAAACCGTTGATTCACAAATCTTAGATAATGTGCACAAAACTGATATGGGTCTAAAATTTTCAACTAAGCTTTCATCACCAGATTTAAGAATCGGGACTACTTTTGCAATTTTCCACCTGTCTGGAAAAACCCCGGTTGTGAGAGATTTTTTTAAAATATAAGAAAGTGGTAAGGACAGACTTTGCACACTTTTTATAGAAAATCGGTGGTGTATCATCAGATTTCAATAATTGTTTCCATGAGGAACATAGTCGACAATTACATTACAAAGAAACCTTAATGCTTCGTAATTATTTACATAATGTAAATACATAAATTAGGTATATTTTATTATGTCTTCCTTCTATTATTTCATGCTAGTATTGTAGTGATATTTCAGTTTTCTTAAGCAGATAAGTTATGTTTTTTAACATTAAATTTAAAGAACTACAGAGATTTAAATAGTTTGATCTTTTGTGGAAGTTATTCCATAGAAATATCACACTTACTATGGCTACAGCTGCTGTAGCTGCTTGATGAATACTTAGGATTATGAAGCAATAAGGTTTCTTTGGAACATAATTGTCGGTTCCTCATGGCAACATTTTAATTTTGCTTCGAGATAACTAGGTACCATACGGGAATTACCCTTACAAGCGAGTTGGATAGTTGCAGGTGGCTTTCAAAAAGGTTCTGCTTGAGTTTAAAAGAAATAATAAAGATTCAAAAAAGTAGAATAAGTCATTAAGCTGTACAGGGTGTGCCATAAAGTTGAGCGGATTATAAAAAAAAACTACAAAGCTCAGGAAAGAAAAAATATAATTATAATAAAGAATACAAATGGGAATTTTATTTAAAAAAAAATAACATCGCTGAGATGTGTGCCATCTACACGTACACACTCTTCCAATCTATCCCTCAAATTTGAGAAAACTCGCTGGCACATCGCTCGTGGGATAGCGGACATTTCCTCGCGAATGTTGTCTTTGAGCTGGGCAATCGTCGTCGGTTTATTGGCGTAAACGCGACTCTTCACCTCAAGAGACCCCCAAAGAAAAAAATCCACTGGCGTGAGATCTGACTCCGGGGAGGCCATGGAATGTCCCCTCGACGCGATATCAGTTTTCCATTAAACATTTCGTTAACAACTGCCAAACACTCATTGGATGTATGGGATATCGCGCCATCTTGTTGAAACCAGGTCCTGCTGTTATAGGTTTCAAAATTATGCAGTTGTGGAAAGAAAAAGTTACGTAACATTGCTGTGTAGCGATCAGAATTTACTGTTATTGCCTGGCCTCGGTCATTTTCGATGATTCCATGAGCGGACATGGCCGCCCAAACTGTAACTTTAAGCGAATGCAAAGGTCTTTGATGTTTCAATTGGGGATTTTCTTCGGCCCAATACCGACAATTTTGTTTATTGACAAATCCACTTAAATTAAAATGAGCTTCATCCGAGAAGAGGATATTGTTCAAACTTTGAAAACGCTCTAACTACTTACTTACTATGTTCTAAAAAAATCGCAACAGAAAAATCCAGAAATATTCTTTTCGTGTTCTGGAGTTACAAATGTTAAGATTTCGAATTTCAATTGAAATGTAACATAACAGCAAGAAATAAAGAGCAATTTAGGTATTTCTTGCTGACATTCTGCACAAAAAACTGCAACTTAAATGATACATCTATGGATTTGCGTAATTTTTGTTTGAACATGCTCAACTGCAATTTTGAGCAGTAAATTTCATTCCACACTTTCAAAAATTTCAGTCATGATTGAGTTTTAAAGAAGTCTAATTGTTAAATAGGTCTAATAAATGTGCTGTACATAAATTATAACCTAGAATAGCAAACAGCAACCGTCTTAAAACCAAAGCCAGAAGCTTGCTTGTTTGTTGTTGTTTCGTTTCATATTCAAATAGAAACAAGTAACACAGGTTTTCAAACACACATAACTGTAATCTTTTGATTATTTGATTTGTAGAACTGGAGATGCTGTCAGAAGCTCGCGCCCGTTTGGCCAACACCCAGGGCAAGAAAGCTAAGAGGAAGGCTCGTGAAAAGCAGCTGGAAGAAGCCAGGCGGTTGGCAGCTCTCCAGAAACGCAGAGAGCTGAGTGCTGCTGGCATTGCTGTTCCAATTAGGTAATTTTATTCATTATACATAGTAGAATTAATTTTAAAGAGCAGATATATAAACAGATGGGTTTGAATTTTTTTGTATGGAAAGTATTAAATGACAAAATCTGGTAAAGCGTCACTTTTCTGAGTTATGAACTGTTAAAGATGCACAAGTTGCGCCACGGATAATGTTTTAGTTTTTAAATTTCTTTTGTCTATTAATGTAACCCTTTCTTTACCTACGTAAAGTAAACAATAGGAGCGCTATGGTCGTCCTGATTACAATATTCAGCTACAAGTATTTAATTTCGAAACGTCCACAACACAAGCACTGCTTACTTTAGGGCCATACAGTTTGTGTATTATCTGAGGATTTATTTTATTTATACTGCTTTAATAAATTTAACTAATATTAGTTTTTGCGTGCTTCTTCAGTCACGTGGAGCATATTCATATTTGCACGTTTAATTTCATTTTAAGGTATTTTTTATACTATTTCCATAACCGGCAAATGAGCACAAGACACACCTGATGGCACACCTAGTGCCATGTTCATGGGTTTCAACCGCAATAATAATAGGGCGTTTTATTTATCAATGTTGAATGTGATTATAATATCGACTTGTGATGCGTTGCCAACCGAAGGGTTAAGCTGGAATTGCCTTTGTTCCAGTTATCACACTGACTGTTCACTCTCTTTATCTGGAATACAACCACGAAAACGTGGTTATTATGCAGTTAAAATAGAATGGACTGTAGTACAACCCCAGACGAGATCTTCTTAAATTAAGAAAGTCTATTGACACTATTGCAGAAAAGGGTTTGGCTACACACAGTACGGACGCCTGCCTTGGCATGTATAATCATGGCGACTAGTGGAATAGAATGTTACACTGCTACGTAGTGTAACTGCATTTAAAATAAAACCTAGGAACTTTTCGAATTGTTAAAAAAGTGAAAAAAAGAAATGAACGACCCTTTCATATCTACGAAATAATACCAACTAGTTTAGTTTTTGCTATGAATATTTTGTACGGCATTTTTCTAAATCTACGGATTTTGCAAAAACAAAGGTTAGGCTAAGTTTGCGGCTTCCCACTCGGCACGATTTTTCCACATTTATCATCAGAATCGTAACCCACTTTGTCATCAGAATCGTAATATCATTTGCTATCTGCAATCATGGTGGCCAATTTCATTAAGAATGAAGTTGTTTGGTGTTAAAAATATGTAAGTACAAACAAGACTAAGACATGACTGGGTTGAAAAGCAGACATTTTATGCGCCTCGACCACGGAGGCAGTCTTTTATAACATTTTCTCACAGATTAAGGGTCTATAAAATATTTAAAAAAAAAATAATGAGACTTTTAGGTATTTATTCATTCATTAAGTCTAATTAAAATATTATCTAAAAATGAAGCTGGCCGAACACCCATAGTATTTTGGTGGCTTGTCCACTCCGAATACCATATACCCGCCATTACATGACAACAGCGGCCAAGAGTCCTATTACCAACAATACAGCTGCAGTAATATGACAATATATCGTTTTAAGGATTATTCGTACTGTCTGTTTCGTATAAAATGTAAACTGAATTCAATACGTCCTCGTAAAACTTTAGTTCTTCGTCCACCTAAATTAATTATTAATTCAACGTCCGGGCACACACAAGTTCGTCTATCTATATATCTATATAACTATCGATAGACTATCGATAGTTGGGCAAAAGTAATAGTATCGATTATCGATAGTGTCGATACTATCGATCGTATCGATAGCCCCGTGAACGGCAATACTATCGACACACAGCAATACTATCGATAGTATCGATACTATCGAAGCTCAATATCGGATGCACTATCGATAGTATCGATACTATTGCTACTGAATATTGCAATAACAATCGATACTATCGATAGTATCGATACTATTGCTACTGAATATTGCAATAACAATCGATACTATCGATAGTATCGATACTATCGATAGTTTATCTTATCGATAGTGACCTTTTTCTCAATAGTATTGCTTATAAAGTAATTGTCTAGCTAGTGGATGGCAGAAAACTACATGGTTTTTACTCACCACTGTTGCAGCTTTTGCGTTGACGCTTTGTAAAACCCTTTTTATTTTCTAGTTCGTAATCCAATAAGCTCTGTTGTAAAACATTTGCGTAGTTTTTAGTGATTTGCCATTGCAGAAGGAATCCACCTTAAATACTGTAGCACTATTTTACAAGGTCAAATCACATCAAGTAGTTACATCAAGATTACATGCTCAAAATATTTACTACCTACATCAACCAATATTCATACACAATACTATTGAATAACAGCCTACTATCGACCGCGCAAACATATCGATACTATCTATAGTATCAATTATTATTATAATAGTCATGGCCGATACTATCGATAGTATCGATACAATCGATAGTAATTTCGATATTGAACTTCAATACTATCGATATCGATTTTCCAAACTGAGCTATCGATACTATCGATACTATCGATTCTATCGATAGGCTTATCGATATTATAGATGATTTCCGAGGTCAACTATCGATAGTCAAACTATCGATAGTTCGGCAACACTAGGTACGACCGATTGATGTATGTCAGTCAAATCACAATCGATACATGGGGATGTTCCCATAGAATTAAAATACGAGTGAGTAGTTACTCGAAACTTTTTTCGTTTAATTAATTTAAAAGGAAAAGTATCATGGTATAGTTAGCTTTGCTACTTTAAAAGCAGTCAGTACGAGTCCATCTTATAAAATGTACCTTGGAATGATTCCTATAAAATACGAATTTCTTAAAAAACACCTTAGACGAAATTACTTGTACGATAACAGGTCGTAATCATTAATATAACATAGGGTGACTACGGAACATTGACACCGGCAAGCACTTAACTTCACCGATTTTATATTTTTTTATAATATGAAAAATAAAAGCATCACTGAGAATTATTTTACTTTATTTTAACAAGACATCGATTAAAAAAAACCAAGACTGTACAGTTATTATAACTTTTATCTTATTTTTGTTCAAACCTTAATCCGCTTAACCTAATAGCGTAATTAATAACATTGACCTAGTGATCATTTTTTTCTAACCTTCAAAAAAGGATCAAAATATAACACTTTACTAAGCGAGTAATTAAAAAATGTTTCGAGAAGTCTATACTTTTTAATTACGAAAATGACACATGCCATTTATCATTTCCAGTACCTACACAAACAGGAAATACGTTAAAAACCTTTTTTCTTATTTCTTTTTTTAAAAGTTCTATGAAAATAATGAATATTTATTAATTAATTACTCAATAATATTTAAATGATAATGGATAGTGTGAAATTTCTACACACCAACTGTGTGGCCCCAAAGTAAGCAGAGCTTGTGTTATGGATGGCCGTACAGCGAACTGGGGGGAACCCAGATTAAACATACATATAGAACAAAGAACCATGACCCGAGAACAAACATCAGTGTTCATCACACAAATGAATGCCCCGGCCAGGACTCGAAGCTGGGACCGTCGGCGTATGAGGCAAGGCTACTTACCACTACACCACTCGGTCGTCAAACTCATGAACATAGTTTTATATTTTAAATCTAATGGTGTCTGTTTCCTTCTCTAGACGCAAAAAGAAGCGCGGTGTAGATTACAATGCTGAAGTGCCGTTTGAAAAGCGTCCTGCTGTCGGTTTCTACGACACTTCGACTGAGGTCGTTGACCCCATGGCTCCTGACTTCTCTCGGCTGAGACAACAACATCTCGATGGTGAATTGCATTCCGAGAAAGAGGAGGTTTGTGCTTATAATTTGTATTATTTTTAAAGTTTATGAAATGACAAGATAATTTAGCAGTAACTATTTGCTTTTCTCGCGTCTGTATGTGGATGATGACTCTCTCATGAGAATGGATTTGTATAGTGTTAACAGTTAATTACACGTATTTCACGTAAAAATTTTAATTAGAACACCATACACAGCTGTGATACATTTTTATTGCAAAAGTTGATATTTCGCTAATTGCCACTGTAAAATTAATTTTCGATCTCACAGAGAGACCGTCGTAAAGACAAGCAGAAGTTAAAGCAGCGCAAAGAAAATGACGTTCCTCAAGCCATGTTGTTGGGAGACCAACCAGCCCGCAAGAGAAGCAAACTCGTGCTGCCCGAACCACAGGTTACCGATCAGGTATGTAACAATGTAATATATTGTATAAAAAAAGTTATTTGTTTACATTTGTTTCAAATTTAAAAAAATATCTGAATGACCTTTTAAACATGGATAAGAACACTCTCGATTCTCTCAGCCACACCCACGTGTTAAACTTATAACACTCCTCTTTTTGCGTCAGTAGTTATAAAAAGTGTATTTCACGAGTTTGTTTAGAAGGCTCCAGGCTGCCAGGATAAATCTACAGAATGTACATATTTCTACTCCTTGCTCAGTATTAAGAGAAGCAAAACTAATACAATAATCAACTAGCAGATGATATAATACTATCTTCTATAATACTTCTTGTGGTCTGTGTCCCAATTATCAAAAAAACTCATGGTACAGTCGGAGAACTCGGCGGAGGCTCAGGCTAAGGCGAGAATCGCTTGCACGTTGTTCGGTCTTTTGTAGGCGCTCCGTATACTAAAGCGCGACAACGCTGCAGGGGATTCGGGTGCGAATCTGAACCTGCACGAAGTTCCCGACTACCCATTCAAATTCAACTTTGCACTAAATAAAAAATATACAACCCGAGTACTGATCCTGACCAACTATTTTTATATTATATGTGTAGTGCTACTAACATTTTGTTAGTTTTAGTAACCCACTACTCTTCCCTTCACAGGAACTCCAACAAGTAGTCAAACTGGGTCGCGCCGCAGAAAACGCTCGGGAAACCGCAGGCGAGGGCGCAGACTCTCTACTGACGGACTACGCGCTGCCTGCGCCCACGCCGGCCGCACCCACGCCCGTGCCGCAGGATAGGTACGTCTTGGTTTCATTTGATTATTACTTATAATGACTATAGATGGGCGTAACTGTTATATTTTTCCAATAAATTATACTGTTATAATATATTTTTCTAACTGTTATATTATACTGTTATAATATAAATTATATTTTTTGTATACGTTATTCCTATAACAAGAGTTGACTGTTACCTACAGTTTAAATAAATATCATAGTATTATTGATTAAATAGGTTGACCACGGGACAGACTAAAAAAGAATATCGGTGAATCCTTATTTAAGTAAACTGTACTTACGTTTAGAAAAGTAAATAGTACTTTTGTTTATTCTTTTTTTTATGTGAATTTCCATAATATTAGCCTCATGGGTAGAAGTCTCCAAAAAAATAGTTGATTTATAAAGCTTGATTTGACTTGATCAGTTTGTTTTAGCTTCTGTCGTTTTTTATTATGAATGATACATAGGATTGATTGTAACCAAGCACGAGTATTTGATTTTGTAATATAATTTTTAAATATAGGAAACTATAGTCACATCAGAATGTAAGGACTCATTTTAATGTAAGAATCATAACTAATTACACAATCACTTTTATCCACAAGATTTATCACTAATAATTAAAATTATTTATTTTATTTATTTATTTATTAACAAGGAAAACTTACAGCTAGTTACAAAATTATAATAAGTAGATTAAAATAAACAGGGCCACAAGAAGTTTTCACATATAGGTATATCTAATTACACCTATTTATACACACACACACACAATTACTTTTATCCCAAAAATATCCTTTCGAAAGTCTATAGCATCGAAAACAAATTTCAAAGCAGTTACTGTTTCTACGCGAGTAGGTATAAACATTAAATTCCTCAACTCTCTCTCATTCGTAACATAAACAACATAATGAACAAAATATTTAAATTGTTACCAACTCACTCACAAATATAACATTTTGAAGCTAATATATTCAAACTGTTATATTTTAATGTAAGCAAAATTGACTCTTAATTTTTAGTTATAAAGCTCACATTTGTGTGTTTCAATGTCAAATTTTGTGACTGTGTAGTCGGGACACATGAGGATGAAGTTGGTTTCAAACGACTTTTAAAGTTACCTACTGTTATTTTGTTAGATGGCGCTAGTTGTGTTATACTTATCATAAAAAATATTATAACTGTTATGGTTATTTATTTTTAATGTGTTGTAAGATTAGAAAATTATAATGTGTTATATTAGCTGTTATATGTTATAACGCCCACCTCTAATAATGACCATATTGCCGTCACTAATCAAAATCAATTTATTCCAGAGTCCTCATAGAAGCGCAGAACATAATGGCTCTTACCCACGTGGATACGCCGCTAAAGGGTGGTTTGAACACACCCCTACATGAGCCAGATTTTTCTGGAGCCCTTCCTAAGTCGCAGAGTGCAGTTACCCCGAACACTGTGCTGGTTACGCCTTTTAGGTAAGTAAATTGTTTTCTGTTAAAAATAAGATGAAACTTTTTGAGTTTACCAATTTAAGATTATAATGGATCTATTTAATGGCTCATCAGTAGATAAATGGATAGCATATGTCTTTTTTTCTTGACGCGTATATTTTAATGCCGCAGTATCGCTTTGTCTCTCGTATCTCTCTCTCTAAAGATTTATACCTACATTTTAGAATGAAACAAAACATTAAACTTTGCAGATCATCCCGCACTGAAGCCTCAACTCCGGGTAGTTTCAATACTCCCGCCTATGGTCCGGGACAAACTGTACTTAGGGTAAGCATTACTAGCAAACATTTTTTTATATGTAGCAAAAAGGCGGTTTCACAAGCCTTCCTGTTCTTTTGAATGTTCATGTTGTAAACTTAAATTCACAGTAAAAGAACTAAGCGTGAGTGATTCAATAAAAACAAACGCAATTGCTCCTACGTAATGTAATTTTAGGGTATTTTTAAAAATCCTTTTCTGAGAAAATAATGTATTTTGTGCAAATAATATAAATATTTCTGATTACTGATTTATGAGAGTCAAATTATTTTACCTGTTTTCGTTCAAATAAGTCTAATCGCCCTTTTCTTTGCGCCGTTACTATAAAAATAATACAAAAGTATAGATAAGATATCTCGGAATGGTTTATGAGTTAAAACTAAAGAACTAAAGTTGTCTATAAAATAATGTTTTGGCATAAATTACTTCACTCATTATATTGCTTCAATCAGTATAAGAGTACTGTTGTCAACTGAAAGAATTTTTATAAATTATGGGAAATAAATAAATTAACTATGTACGATATTTTACAAAACTTTGTAATAATTAAAAAATAAAAAATGGTTTTATTTTTTTAAACTATATTAATAGCCGGCAAACGAGCTCGCGACCTGGTGGTAAGAGGCATCCGCACCCGTGGATGTCATTAGTTGCCTTCAGGCTCCAGTTGAAATTGCCTTTGTTCCAGTAAATGCGCTGGCTGTTGCTTCACCTTAACCGGTACACAACCACGTAGACGTGATTATTATGGCAGTCACAATAGGACGGTTTGACGGTCTGTGTGGTGTGGAGGTAAGTACCCTTGCCTTCCATGCCAGAGGTCCCGGGTTCGAATCCTGGTAGAGGCAGATATTTTATTATATTTGCTCTCTAGTCATGGATGTGTATGTATGTTTATTTAAGTTTATTTCTAATATTTATACATGAAAAAAAAATATCTATATGTGCTTATATATTTCTTAAGTTTATTTATCCGTTATCTAGTATCCATAACACAAGTTCTTAATGATACTTAATTTGGGCTAGATAATGTGGTGTGTTAGTTAGAAATATTATATAATAGGAAGGACTGTACACCGCTCCAGACGAGATTCTAACAAAAAGCACTATTATTACTAAACTAATACTATGTCCTCCCCCTATATTTTACCTATTTATTAACCAACAAAAATATAATAATATTATTTCAACAGACACCCGGTCTCCGTGACAATCTAAACATCAACCCTGAAGACGGAATGACCAGCATAGAGTCCACGCCGCAACAGATACATCAAATGCAGAAACAGGTATTTATTGTCCAAATCAGTACATTCTATACAATGTAACCAATGGTGGCGCAGCGGCTAAGGCATTGGGCTCTCGATCTCTTAAGGTTTTTAGAGTACATTTTGCCGCTTGCTCTATCTGCAATGGAAAACCCTAGGAATTTCTTTTGAAGGGTATGTGTCAAATCTGCCTACCCGCAGAAGGCAAACATGTTGAACTATAAATTGTATTTGGCATACCTATTTATCTTTTTATTATTTTTATTTCGCCTCTTTGTACGCTGTTTAAACTTTTTTCACTGTTTTCGCTTCTTTTACTGTTTTAATTTTATATTTGTATTTTTGACTGTTAGACCTAGACCTGTTTCCATTTATTGTCGCTATTACCATTTTTGTGATTTTTGACGTTGGAAAATCTTATCTTTTACTGAACTAATAATCCATCCACAGCTTAAAGCCTCGGTCCGCAACGCTCTACAGTCTCTACCAGCTCCTCGCAATGACTACGAGATCGTGGTGCCATCACAAGAAGATGAACCTTTGGAAGCTACTCCAGCGTCCCTGGTGGAAGACCAGGCTGACGTGGAAGCCAGGATGTCCAGAGAAATGGAGGCTGCTAGTGAGTATATTAAATTTTGAATTTATTAGAATTTACTTTCTTAAAGCTATTGAAACCTTAGTTCTTGAAGTTTTTTACAAATATAAGAATCTCATCGTTCTTTTTTACTTTAATTAGAGTGTGCCTGTTAACCTCGTGACATGCTTTTAATTTGTTGCTATATTTTTTATTCCATGAAGTTTTATACCATAATACATAGTTTCATAGTTCATTAATATGTCTAAAATAGGTATACCACATAGTCTCATACATTTCTGTCATACATTTTTAAACAAAGCCATTTAATAACGTTCATAAAAACAAAAATGACTTTAGGGCATAATCTCCTTTATTCACTGTAAATTAAATTTGAAGTATAGGGATGTTATTTATCCGATATATAATTCCTTCAGATATATCCATAACATGTGATAGTTTTATTACAAAATCACTAATAATAAATAATTTCACATCCATACACAATCCTACACAGCATTCACAATACCACATCCCCACAATCAACCTCACACACTTGTTGATATACCTATATGCATAAATAATTTCCTTACATTCAATGTATAGTCACGTTTAATGTATTTTTAAATGTAAATCTTCTTATTTCTTTTAATTCTTCTAGAAGTCTTCTAAAAGGCTATTGTATTAATTCTCATTTTCTTTTATTTTGTAATTTTAATGTTATCCCTAAGGGAAGTAGCGGGTCATTCCCAAAACGAGTCTCCGTTTATAACTCACTGGGAAGTCCTAGTAATATGTTGTAACCAAGATTACTGAAATACACACAATTTCATTTATTTATTATAATCTATTCTCACAGGACAAGCAGCCCTAGCGCTTCGCTCAACCGCGGTACAACGCAACCTAACTCGGCCCGTAGAAGTAAACAACACGGTACTGCGAGCCGCTCCCAACATGACCGCGCTGCATCAAGCGGAAGAGGCCCTTAAAGCGGAGATTGTTACTATGCTGCATTATGATGCGCATCATAACCCGCCGCCACGTACGTTTATTACTGTAAAAATTTTAGTTCGTATTTTGTCTCTACAGGGTGATTCATTCACTTTTGCTTTCGGTACTCTAAAATCGAAAACGTTTCAAACTTTACCGTTCCGACCCATGTCGCTGAATCACCCTGCATACAAATCGATTCAATCGTTTTTGTGCGCACCACATGAAGATGAGATGTCACCCTTGTAGTAGTAGAGGATTTTGTTAAGATCTTGTCTGGAGCGGTGCTGGAGTCCTTCCTATTTTGACCACCATATTAACCACGTATACATGGTAGTGTTCCGGTCAAACGGAAGGTACAGCCAGCGTAATTACTTGAACTGAGGTATATTCTACTGAGGCCTGCGAAATAATAGTCACAATCGCCATTAATAAACAAAGCCTACCTACCACTAATGAGGTGGTCCATTGGTGCACCAAGAAGATGCTGCATTACGCCGCCCATCATAACCCACCGCCCCAAACGTAAATTCTCGTCATTGTATTATGCGAAAAGTATAGCCAAATCACATGTAAAATAACGTGTTATATTGTCGATTTGGGAAATTTCACACCCAAACACGTTCACTCGTCCAAGCAATTAGTATAGATTGAAGCGGCAACCAAACATTGATAAGATTATTCAAAGGCAACTAAGTGACAGGTCTTTAGTATGTTCAAACAAAAAAAAATTACTTTTCATATATGTCGAATAACTAATTTTTATGTCTACATTATTAAACTGAACTTTTATGTCTACATTAACTAGAAAACCTAATTAGAACAATAATAATCAAATATTTGTATTCAAGACCAAGTTTATACATGATCCATTAAATTTACAGGTATTGACAAAAAACGTCTAATTCAACAGCAAGCGCACCATTTGGCCTATTTAGAACAGCATCCCTACGAAGAATTCTCGCAGGAAGAATTGGCAGACGCTAAGAGGCTGTTGCAAAAAGAAATGGAAGTTGTCAAAACGGGGATGAGCCATGGAGAACTGAGTATTGAGGCGTATACGCAAGTGTGGGAAGAGTGTTTGGCTCAGGTATGTTTTGTTAGTCAATGTATGACTAACAAAAAAAAATTTTTTTGTCATTGATGTGTCCGAACTTAACAGGTATCAATATCCGAAAAGGGTATGAGAACGAAGTTGCGCGAGGTGCTTTTAGTGTGCCCCTGCTAGCCGACGGATAGAAGCTGCATGTTCTGGTGATAAACTGTTGAGCAAAAGCGAACTTAAGTATTTTTAATGTTGGCTGGACCAGCTGTCCATTTGTTTGCTCATCAATGACTTACTGTGTTAATTATGCTTATAATCCTGTCTTACGCTTGTAAACATGTCTGGTTTTCGGCACTTGCCGCTCATTTCCCCTGTGGTAAAGTGAGCCACTGTTCCATCAGTTGGTGTCAAGTGTTATGATAGAATTGTTTGCTGTTTCATAACACTTTGTTGTTAGTGTTATAGGGTTATGTAATGTCAATTACTCGTTATTTTACTGTCCAAACTGAAAGATTCATATTATTATGTATTTTACTCAACCCAATATTTTTTTCATACCCAAATCATGTTGTTATACTGGCTACTCAAATGACATACTAGAGTGAAACTATTATGTTATTTAGACTAGCTTCAGGCCTCAAATAACCTTTGATGACCACGGTCGACGATGTTTTGTTTTCCAAAACAATAATTTTCCGTTTAATGTAACTCCAGTTGCATAGTTTCAGATGTAATTGTAGTTTACATTGTAGTTGTAATTGTAACCAAGTAATTGTAGCTATTAAATGTTTTATTTCTAGGTACTTTTCCTACCCGGCCAAAACCGCTACACGAGAGCAAATCTCGCGAGTAAGAAAGACAGGCTCGAATCTGCTGAGAAAAGATTAGAACAGAATAGAAACCACATGGCGAAGGAAGCTAAGAAGTGCTCGAAAATGGAAAAGAAACTTCGAGTGTTAACAGGTAACTGCAAATACTTTATAAAATACATAATTTTTATAAAAACAAAACATTTCTAGGATATATCGTACTCTTGACAAAAATGAACATTTGGCATGACAAAATAGTCAACAGGCAGGGAACTAAAACTTATGAATGTCCTCCTCAAGGTTACAAAAAATATTATGAAGTAGTGTTTAATAGCAAATTACTTGTCCAAAAAATTGTTTGATAGAATGTTATTGTATAATATATTATTAACCTAGATTCATTGTTTATTCCGAAAACTATTTATGTATATAATTTGTGTAGAGTGTCGATAAATAAACACTTCCGATGGCGGTAACACTACCTATTTATTTTCAGGTGGGTACCAGAGCAGAGCAGCGGGACTAATCAAACAATTCCAAGAGTTACAAGATCAAATAGAACAGGCCAATTTAGAACTTTCAACTTTCAAGTTCTTAGCGGAACAAGAAAAGGCAGCCATTCCTCGTAGAATAGAGGTAGGTGTCGATCAAAGAATCATCGTTAGCGTCTATTTTCATACTGTTTATAGCTTCAATATTTGCTTTAACTCGTCATATAACGTTGAAAAAAGCGAGAGGCATTAAATGAAGCCACATATTTTGTGTATCATTATCAGGCTACACAACAAAAATCAGATCAATGTAAGCAATAGTTTAGTAACAGCAATGTTTTTTAGTTTTTTCTTAGTTTCATTTAAACACTGTATCTTCCCGATCACCTAATCCTTAGTTTGTACTATAGGCATACATAGTTATCTAAGGGTCACCGCGAAACGACAAAATTCACGCGAGCGATGCGACGTTGCCGCTTTGTATCGTAAGTTTGCAATACAAACAAGGAAGTACACTGTTACTAAATCTTTCCTTAAAAGAAAGTACAGATCACGGTTATCTCACTCTAATGTAATAAGCGTAACAGAAATAGAAATAGTTTAGTATGGTCAAGGGCACAATTTTTACTTTGTTTAGTGCGAAGACGCTTTGCATCCGGGGTGCACGTTGCGCAATTCAGCACAGATTATTGTCGCTCACGCATCCCATTTACTAATGTTAAGTTTTTATGGTGATAGGACACGGAATTTATTTAGTGTTAGTTTTACTTTTGTGACAGGACACGTAACTGAGTATTTAAGGTTTAGATATGTGAGTACTTTTTAATTATTTTGTAAGTACGTAAGACATCCACAATGCCTTGTGCTACATACACGGCGTCAGAATACACTGACATGATTTTAATCTACGGGGAATCCCACGAAAATGCAGCTCTAGCTCTGCGAACTTACCGAAAAAGGTATGGAGACAGCCGCACGTGCCCTAGGAACGCTCGCGCCATAGTATTGGCAGTGCAACGGGCACGGGAAAACAAACCATTAGTAGCGCATCAGGAGAGAGTCCCACCGCAGCAGATACCTACTGCGCGCGAGCAACAGATTCTTGACTATTTTAACCGCAACCCCACATCGAGTCTGCATAGAGCCGCACGCCAGTTTAGAGTTTGCTATAGAACCGTGCATAACATTTTAAAAAGAAATAAACGCAAACCGAACAATTTAAAAAAAGTTCAAGCCCTTTTAAGAAGGTATTTGCCAGTCAGGTCACAGACTTGACAAAGTTACTGACGACCCGAATTTTTTATTAAATGTCATGTGGACCGACGAGAGCACATTTACACGCAATGGCATATGGAACCCACAAGATCTCAGATACTGAAGTATTGAAAATCCACGCATGATTAGGGAGTCGGAGCATCAGTACCGCTTCTCTGTTAATGTGTGGGCTGGTATACACAAGGGCTAAATTATTGGCCCTGCTTTTATTGACGGCACCCTTACGCGGCAAAATTTTTGGAGATATCCGATCCCGTTGCTGATTATACCGAAGAACTACCCTTAGCCAATCATCGGTATTTATGGTACCAATTGGACGGAGCTCCTCCACATTCAGTGATGTCTTCCAGAGAGCGACTCACCGAAATGTTTGGACAGCAGTGGATTGGTCGATTTAGACCAGTACGATGGCCACAACGGTTTCCGGATCTCACTCCAATGGACTTTTTTATCTGAGGGTTTGTGAAAGGTGAAGTGTACGCGACAGACGTGAATACCGTAGAGGAACTTAAGAATCGGATTATTTTAGCGTTTAATAAATTAAAAAGTTTAACAACAAACAGTGTCCTTATTGCGCAGTTAAATAACAATATTATACGTCGTTATAATTTGTGTACTATTGCAAACGGCGGTCATTTCGAACAATTGAAGATTTAATGTGTAAGTGTTACAGTGAATTATTATTGTTTTTTATGCTCATTGACCATACCGTCCAACGTTACCTACACCACATGTTTACATTTTCATCCACATCAAACCCGGGCGCTCCGCTGTATAGGTGTGTGAGCCGGTAAGCCCGCCGCCGCACGCGCTATGTGATTCAAATGCGACGTTGCCAATTTGTTACGCAGGTGGCGGCAGGTCAGTCAACAAAGGATGTTTACATTTTAACTTAATTATTAAGCTATTTAAGTTCTTTGAAAAAAGTTTTTTCGTATACTTCTCGTAAACTTCTTTTTAGTAGTTTCGGATTAACAGTAGGCACTGGTTTCATTTAATTCCTCTCGCTTTTATCAACGTTGTATATTGTAAAAATTTTAAAAATTTATAGATTTAAAAGTTTCTCGAAAGATGTATCTTATGGAATTTCCCAGGGATCCGTTATCGCACCCTTACTCTTCCTTATATATGTTAATAACATAAATAACATAGGATTGTCTGGACACCTAAATCTTTACGCAGACGATACAGTCTCTTTCTCTCTTTCTCAGTCTCAGTCTCTTTTACTTCGGAAAGACTATAAACAAAATAATAACTACTGCCCAAAAAGATCTTGACGTGCTTTATGATTGGTTGTTACATAATCTATTAACTATTAACACTAAAAAAACATCTTGCATGATACTGGCTGCAAAAAATAAGCAAATTCCTAAGTTTCAACATCTAAAAATAAATAAAGAAATAATACAACAAATGTTATATTGATGATAAATTAACTTCGAAGCCACACATTGAACGCGTCAAATCAAAATTAATTTCTGTACTGGGTGCACTTAGGAAAATATCTCACTATATTCCTAAAAAGTCAAATTACTTATATAAACTCTTAAGTAAAATCACACTTAGAATACATGTTAGAAATCTGGGGATCAGCTGCAATAACTCTGCTTAAAAGAATACAAAACAAAATTATCAAAGTATTGTTTAATTATCCATTCTTAATGTCAACAAAGCAATAATAATAGGACAACTAATCAATTTAACCTAACGCAACTATACCAATTTTCTGTATGCTTGTTATTAAAGAAATTCTCCATAAAGTTAATATAATCTAATATAAAAATTGAAAAAAAACTTAAGTACGTAACGACTGAGAAATAAACACAACCTTGAAGGATAATACCAAGAACTAACTATGGGAAAAAAGCAATATTGTTTGAGAGAGCACAGTTGTAGAACAAACTGCCAATTGATATAAAATTTATTGAAAATATAAATACTTTTAGAAATAAACTTAAACTACACATTTTGCAGAGCACCAATAGTTAAATGAACAGTGTAAAATTATAATTGTTTTCATATCTCATTATAAGTGAAATTGTATATTTCTTGTGAGAATAAAGTTCTTTAAATACTACATACGAGGTACTGTTAGAAATAGTTTTACCATAGATAAGACAGAAGCGTAAAATGACTGAGGTTTTTATTACTTTCTTTTCTATGGAATTGTTACCAACCCTTCCAAATATAAACGTTGCTTTGAGTAAAATCATAAAAATCTGATCTTAGTTATAATATTGAATAAAATAGAGTTTATTATTGACTAAATGAACACTTTCTTTTACAGTCTCTCACTGAAGACGTGAATCGGCAAACGGAAAGAGAGAAACAACTACAGAAACGGTATTCCGAGCTTCAGTCAGAACTTGAACAGTTGCACTTATCTAAGGGAAGACCGCATCAGACAGTTATTGCAGAAACTCAGCATTTAGATCAATAATTGATATCAAATACATCAGAACTTAAATAGATTTTTAAATTAAATACTGGCGGATTCCGTTGTTCCTGTGATTGTATAAGCTTACAATTTTGGTACAAGTTTTGAATTACATTACAGTCCATAAAATAAAGAAAAAACGTTTGTAAAATGTAAAAAATACTTAACCTGCCTATACAGTTTGAATTTGAAAGAAACAATAAATGTTCAACGGAATGCTAAAGGTTTTAACCTTTACACACACCCCAAACTAATCTTTACTAAGGTATTGCGTGAGGTCTATTAACACATCCACTGCCAATGCCCATTCTGGTTGTTTTCGATAACTTCATTGGATGCCCTCGTCACAAATAGTTGAACAATGGATTGTTCTTTTTAATGCCTGTGACCACTTTGCTTGTCTTTTGTTGAACATTCCAATTAATGACGTACGGAGCATCTCTATTCGGTTACTAACGCCTAGAAAGTAATGCATTGTCCTGCTTGCAATCTTCTGTATAAAAAATACGAAACTTTGCGCGTGTTCTCGATGACTCATGGTTTTACGGACTTTTGTATTGTGTTCGACACTACTGGTTAATGCCATTGTTAATTTAAAAGTGTATAATAGTGTTTCATATTATTTTGAGTGATTAATGAATTGTAAGAGTTAAGACATCACTGCGAAATTATATGACAGTCATTTGTACATAATAATTATAAATTTGTGAAAACAACAGGTTAAGATGTCATAATTGTTATTATCATTAAGTAGTATGTTTTTATTTTGTCTGTTTCAATGTGAAAAATGTTTACTAAAACACCACACTTCAATTTTCCTATAATATATTGCTTCGTTTTTCAAATTATTTCTATTACTTAATATAGAATGGAAAAAATTATAAATAATATGAGAAAATAATTTATCTTTCATTTCTATACCCAAAACCTTATCTCAGCGAAATTGTCAAATAAGAAGCGATCGTTAACTGAGATTAGTCTAAGTCATAGTTTTTTATAGATTTCCTTGACCCACGAACTTTGTGCAAATTTCCTTTCAACTCAAAATACCCCATTTCTCACCCTAAGACCAGCTTGCTCTGAATTAGCCAGCACTACACTTAATATTTCCATATGCCTCTATCAGTTCAATAGAAATAGAAAGTGACGGAGGGACATTTTAACTAACTAACCGGCTAGCTCGTATCTGCGCAAGTGGGCTTTAGGGATTGAACTTCGAAACTATCTGTTTACATCACTACTCGGTTCAGGGGTCTATGATGAGTGAATGATAAGATGTATACTGTGTCCGAGAGTTTATTCACATGAGGTGACAGCCCTGCTGAGACTAGTGATTGCAGCAACTTAACATTTCGATTATTCACTTTTTAATTGGTATATAGCATCGATTATAAAATGTTTGCTGTAGTTTAAAACAATCCAGTTTCTATGCGTCTGTTCATTACTATTATTAAATTTGGACATACATTTTTCCCTTTGTTAACTTTAAATATTGCAGGGTGATATAGCAAAAATTTGCGTAAAAATAAAGTATCCACTTGTTGGTCGCGTTAGTTTCCACAATATCAAACCATTGACTTTATTTCCAATTTTCCATTCATTTTTCCTGTACCTTTGTATAAATATAATTGCACATAATATTCTCCTTTACCTTTTTTTTAGTAAAAACTGATAAAGGAAAATATTACTGGTATTACGTGTAATGTCTGTAAAATGTCATAAGATTTCCGTTACTGTCGTTAAAAAATGATTAACCTGGTGGATCAAGTATAAAAAATTTAAAATTGAATAACATAATGAAAGTCCAGTGAAGATGTCACTTTAAAATCCAAGATGAATCCTATACTCCGTTAGATGAGACAGGGTACCCAATCCTGTAGCTTATTTGTTATTTACAGGATCAATTTTTTTCGATCTCGCAGGATCTCGGTATTTGCGAGATCTCACAAGTTTAAAAATGCTACAATTATAGCTGCACGTTCGTGAGTGTAGTGTTAAAAAGATTTGATACAGTAAAAATCAAAATCTACGTACATTTATATTTTATTTAATAATCACAAAATATTGTAACTTGAACCGAGAAATATTAAGCTAATTTATTCCTTTAGGCTTCAAAACTTGTGGGTGGTATGGACTAAAGTGTATTGAACGAATTACCCATTGTATTTCCCGATCATATAAAGTCATCTCTTTTTTAATGATTGATTCAATGTAATTGATTTTGCATAGGTATAGAGCGACTATGAGTACTGGTAACGGAGGCCAGTGCTAGTTCTAATTCTACTTGCAGTGACAGGGTGTTTTCATTCACTATTTGAGATTAGAAAATGTCGCAAAAAAAATCTGTATACTGAGATAATCTGTTATTGCATCTGCCGTAGTGACGGCTAATCCCCTTGTTGCTTAGTTATGTGATGCAAACCCTACTAAGAAAATACATCGGAACCGTGACCGCCGCTTGAAAAGGATCGCCGCGCCGCTTTTCGGTAATCTCTCAATCTTTTGCAACAGAAGTGTTCTTGACGTCTTCTTGTATAATAAAGTAAAACAAAAATGTTTGCTATACCGATAGCGGTATAGTAGAAAAATACAAAGATTCACCGCCAGCCAGCTCGAGCTTAGTACAAAATCTTCTAGCTGGCCCTTCTCAATATCCGTTACAGAAAACGGAAGTGATGGAAATTATGACTGTTACAAAGTTTAGTTTATGGCGGTACGAAAACTAATAGGTAGTTAAAACATCGAATAACCAAGTACTAACATCTGTAGAAGGTAGAGCAACGTACGTACATACAATACCATGCAAAAATACTATTATTGCCAAATTAAAAACATCAGTACATTAGGCGGCCCTATCGTTCATGAGCGATTTCTTCTAGGCAACCTGCAACGAGAATATATTATAAAAACTTTATCTATTGTATTGGCAAGCGATTTCAATGTTTTAGTATAAAAATATACACGGGCACATATAAAGTAACGCATAAATTATTTATTATTTTGTTATAATAAATAATTTATGCGTTACTTATACATAACTAGGAAAATGAAAGGTTTTGCTTCAAATCATAATTTAAATATACTTACTTAAAGGCAATTACATATAAAAATAAAGCAAATAAAAATAGGTGTGAATTAAACTGTCAGTTAAAGATTTTTAATACTCCTTTTGAATGAGTCAATGTTTTGGTCAGTCGGAAAAGAATACCAGAGATGGATTACGATAATTAATAATTGTGGTAAAACACAGACAACCCGATGAAGATCACAGGCAGCGTGCATGACTGTAAGTAGTAGGGATTGGCGGATTCTGGCTCACTTATTAGGTATGGCATCCAACGCGAATTAATTTCATAAGGTCGCAGGTGATCGAATCAAACCGCAATGTTCGCTAAGTTCGCTAAGTAAGCGAACGTTCATCAAGGTTATCTCATAATCAAGTCACTAACAGACAAATGTTATTGAATATTCAGTTTTCTTAAATAATATCTTATCTTAGTATACCTATTGTGAATTATAATCATTTCAGCCGCAAGGTATTGCAAATATGTTACGAAAGGGTGGTTAAGTAGCGTCTTATTGTTCATATTATTTACATACATAACAATGTAGGCTTGTCATAACAATGTGACGACGGTTACTTTTTGTGTTTCTTGGAAAATTACAAAGTTAAAATGGGTTTTTTATCAAAAACAAATTATTGTGATAACAATAAAGGGACATAATTTGCTTCGAATCAAACCGCGATGCTCGCTAAGTTAGCGAACGTTGATCAAAGTAATCCGCGTATCAAAATAATTAGGTCACAGCCGCCAATAGTGCGCGGTGAAGTCCAAATTTCTTCAAAAATCCAAAATGTCCTGTTTCTGGGTAGTAGTAAGCAACTACAATTATATTTAAACAATGCTGGTTTTTATATTAAAACCTTGGACGGTTTGCAGATCAAAGTAGGTATTTCAATCATTTGATACCAACTACCACAGTTAGAGTACCATCAATGTTATTTGATTTTCATGGTTTAAACAACTTTTTCATTCATACTATCACAGTAACAGTACCTTTAATGTAATATTAACGATAACCTTTTTTGCGTTGAAACTGTGGGAGATTTCTCGAACATTTGATTGCTATAGTTATTATATAAATAAAAATAATAATAATCTTTATTTGTTCTTCACATACAAGGCACATAATAAGATGTTAGATGTATTTACTTTCACAATTTATTCATGTACTAGTGAAGATTGATGCATGAGATTTGTCGAAGCATGTGTTCAGGAGTTAAAATTTTAAGAAGAGAAAAAGTATGTGTAACAAGAACTGTAGACATTTCAAGATTATATAATTGGGAATATTACCTATAATCATCAGGTATGTATTTGTTAAATAGAGAGGGAGTGGGATTGTGTATACGGGTGCGTGAGTGTGTGGGAGAGAGTATCTGTTTTGTATGTATATGTATGGTGAGTCTGTGTGAGACTGAGTGGTATAATTAGTGTAATGGTTTTAGCAGGAATTCGGTGTCGGAGTACGACTTTTCTTTAAGCCATGTAACAACTTTATTTTTGCAGTTAAATGTAATTTAGTGGTATATGTATGGTTCAAGAAAGTAGAAAAATCTTTGGCTAAAAGAGGTTTTCGGAAAGGTGTAGGAGAAAACTAGGTGATTTCTTTTAGATTGAATCTCAAAACAGAAGGGTGTAATTTTATGCTGGAGGAGTGTAGTTTGTAAAATAAACAATGTCCTATATATTTAAGGGTGCTAATTAAAAATCTATATTGCTTTCTTAATTACTAAGCCAGCCACAATTTGCAGGCGCCTGAACGATACTGTCTTAGCCACCATAAATTTGCTGTTGCGGGGTGTTTTTATTAAAAAATTTTGAATTATCATCCAATTTCGATTATGGCGCTTCGCCGGGTGCTGCCGCACCACGCTCACTGTGTTCGCTCGGCTCACGCATTCGATAATTACAGTCTAACCTAACCTAACCCAAATTTAATTACTACGCTTTCTATAGAGTATTTAGCGGGCGTTGCAAAAAAAAAAAAGATTAATTAATGTATTAGAGGCTATCTCATTTTTCCATGGTTTAGTTATAAAATTAAAAGTTTGATCACGTAACCAATAAAGAAATTTGTGACGTATAGAAATATATGAGTAGTAAAGTTTTTTGATAGTGTTACCACCTATTGAGAGCTATAATATTTAATCTTCTTAAAGCATGTAAAATTTTTTGTTAACCTTTATATTAGTCGTGCGCAAATTATATCTCTGAAAGAAAAAAGTGATATATATCTTTTCAAACAAAGATATATGTATATCTATTATATCTCGTTCTGAGCGAGAATTAGATATTAATGTTAAATTTCGGCCGATTGAAACAACTGAAGCAAGTATACGTACTGACACTGATTATACTTACTGATCTTATACTGCAATAATTATTTTTCTGTAGTGTTATTTCCAAATAACTGTTATCGAAATCTGTTATTGTTATCGTTGTATTATAACAGTATGAAATAGTTATTGGACTACTGGTCATAGTAAATTAGACCTTACGACTTAAAGCATAAAATCTTATGCAACAGAAATGTGTTCTTTAATAATAAAATATTTTTATTAAAAATGAAACGAATTAAAGTTGATTTTCTTTTAGCGTGCGAAAGCAGTATAATGATTATCATTGTGAAACGGTAATTCGGATGTTAGTCAAATTAGACTTAACTGCTACGAAATAAAGTGTAAATTTGTCTGGTTATCGAAATTTACATCTATAATGTAAATGTTATTTTCACAAAACATTTATTTACCATCCACTTCTTAGTATTTACAAAATAAAATACATGAAACTCGTAATCAGTGTCGTAGCCTAATTATTAAGGTACTCGTACTATTATTACTGCGTTTAATCGGCACGAGTCAAACCAAGAACGCGCGGGACATCCAAGTTCCAACTGACTTATTTCAAAAAAAGTAATTAAATTACAAAATATCTTTTCTTTAAAAATACCTAAATGCACTTGTAATGAAACTTGATTTAGTCGCACAATAATATACCTTTTTACAATGCAGTAACGCATGGTTTGCGCTGCAGATAGCTACGAAAGTGAATGAGAAGGCGTTGTACCTTTGTGTCGCTCACGCGGTCACAGCCATACATTCAACTTTATCAAATTTCTTTTAACTGAAAGATCTAACTTTTTGATAAAAAAATTATTTTAATATGAAAATACAGTCTTGAATAGATTTCTTTCAAATTAAATCGTTATATAAAGTATCCTCAGTAAGCCTTTTTTTTAAATCAAACGTTGGTATTTTTTTAAATCTAAAGTATACAAACAAAAGACTAGACTTCCACAGACCGAAGTCACGTAGTTTTGCAGAACTGATCCATTAAAAATTGAAACATAAATCAGGCATACTAAATTTTACATAAACAATACAAGTTGTTTGAGCAACGCATAGTGACCACATACATTTTTCTTTATATTCTTTAGGAATTCTAACTCTAATGAAAATAAAAATGCAAATACTGTTCAGTTTTAATACACAATTTATCTATTATATAAATATTAACCCTGGACAAGTGGAAATAAAACAAAAACGAATTAAAAAATAGATAGAATAAGATGGTTACAAAAAAACTAAAACTCAAAAAAAATGTTTTTAAATCGTACATGAAAATTTTCGCAATTTTCAAGGTGGTTACAAAAAAAAGTAAAACTTAAAACAATTTTTTTAAAATCGTAGATAAAAATTTTAACAATTTTCAAGATATTTACAACAAAAACTAAAACTTAAAACAAATTTTTTTTTAATTGTACATAAAAATTTTCGCAATTTTCAAGATGGTCCCAAAAAAAAACTAAAACTTACAACAAATTTTTTAAAATTCGTACATAAAAATTTTAACATAAATCAAACATACACAATTTTTCACAAACAATACAAGTTGTATGAGCAACGCATAGAGATCACATAAATTTTTCTTTTTATCCCTTTACCGCATGATTTTTTTTTTCTGGACGAAAAAAATATATGTTATTAAAAACGAAAAATTGAAAGACACGTATCTCAGGAATTTTCATTTTATTGAAAAATATAAAAGAAAATACATATTTTCACTTTGGTTAAAATATGGCACAGTATTCACAAATAACAAAAAAGTTTAGATTATGTTAATAGGTATGGAAAAGTAAGAAACAGTTTCTTTTGTCGTTTAGACATAGATTAACTTTACATTTTTGGCATGCTACGTAGGATCTGCCTTTACAATCGGGAACCTTACACCGTTGCCTAGCTGTCCAAATAGGGAGATGGTCTAATTGGTCTTGGCGAACATCTTGAGATGGCATAATAGACGGAGCACCTCTAGACTTTTTTGCCTGAATTTCGACTTCCATATTTGAAGGCCTTCCTCTCTTAGCAGTTCCTCGCGATTTATTTGCCCAACATAAATCTTCTGCTACAGCCACTTTAAAGTCGGCCAACGGAAGATAGGGACTGCTTTCATGAATATTGCGACGATATAATAGCCATGCATTTACTGTCACCAAATCGATCATATGAAAAAATATCCTGTGGTAGAATTTTTTAGATCTGATTTGGATTCGGTAAAATCCAAGCATGGCATCGAGTAGATCGACTCCCCCCATGTGCCTGTTATAGGTCTGCACCGCTTTTGGACACTGAATTGTAAAGTATTCTTTACGTTTTTTGCAGTAACGCCTCACTTCTGACATTGGCTGGCTCCCAACATATGTAGAGACCAAATTTACTATTCTATTGTCATACCATGTCGTAACAGAAATGTCGATATCCTCCAATGTTGTAAGTTTTTCAATACTAGCACCTCGACCTCTCTTTTTTAACTCCTTTTCAGAAGGAACGTTGTAGCCAGTTATTCTATTAGTTCGAGCAGTTCCTAGAGGTAAGATCCCTTTTTTTGTTAAATAAATTAATAAAGGTAACGATGTGTACCAGTTATCGAAAAAGACTTTATAATTCATTCCACATGGTACTGTATTTGTGAGTCGAACTACAACATTGCTAGAAACACTGATGTTAGGCTCACTATCATTCTCAATTTCCAGGATTACTTGCACCCGTGTATATTTCAAAGTCATAGCTGAATCCGCTCGACCCACTCAATACCTGGTTTTTATAGCCCCACTTGTGAGGTTTTTTTGGATTGTATTGCTTCATTGTTGATCGACTTTTAGTCGGAATAATCTGTTCGTCAACAGCTAGGTACTCCTCCTTAGGGACTGTAAGGAGCCTTTCCCTCAACTGTTTTAAGAAAGGACGAATTTTATGCAGAGGGTCGTGTCCAGGTTGTCCTTTAGAAATCATTGTAGCATTATCATTAAAATGTATAAATCTTTTTATCTCTTCCCATTTATTACATGTCATTACACTATTTATTGCAGGATGACCCAAAGTATCACTCCAGTAATCGCGAGTAGATGGCAGGTGAATTATAGACATCATCAGGCAGGTACCAACAAACTGTTCAAGTTCATTAGTGCTGAATTTCATGGGTCTTTCAGGACGTTTTTCAAAACTGTATGCCAAAGTTTCTCGTTGTATATGTTCAAACATCGTGTCTGTAAACAAATATTTGAAATACTGGAATGGTGTTTCCAAGGCTTGTATTTCTGGTGGTAGTTTGGTATCCCCAGAAAATGTTATATCTACAGCATCGTTTTGAAGAAAGTCATCTCTCCATCTTGGTTTACTAGCTTTGTCACTCCTAGAAGCAGCAATACGCGCTAAAGGTGTGTTGTCGTCGGAATCATCGTCTGACTCAGACTCAGGAATATACACAGCTGGGCGATTAGTAGGTCTATTTCTTCTCACCTCGTCATCAGAAAATTCTTCGTCACTTCCATCACTTGGAATACTTTGAATTATGGTATGAATTCCACCATAAAATCGTCTAGGATCCATACCTAAATCTGCAACAAAATTTAAATAGTTCCTATTTTACGAAGTATTTTTTATAAGTTAAATTTATCCTACAATATCAAATTTCTTGTCTATATTTATAAATGAAATATAAAACAATTATTTTTGAACAAACAAATAAAGATTGCATTTACGCATGATGGCTCAAATATGAAACATCGTAATATGACCAGTATCGTATATTATTGCATGTTGGCTCATATACGGCACATACTTAAAATACGTAGTTTTTAGTATAGAAGTGATATAAAACACTAAAATATTACCTTTTTCCACGGCAATAGGGTCTAAGCAAACACCAACAATTATTTTTTGTAACAAAAAAACACTTTGTATATTATTTTTCGAATTAAAAAAACTCCAATGTAACCGCCTGCACTTAAAATAGCAACGACTGACTTCAAGTTCAAAATTAGTTATAATACTGGCTCATAGATGTCGTTAAATGTATTTTTTTAGACAGAGGTATGGCTTGTATTTGATCCAAGAAGCAGAAAATGATAAAAATGCATTGATTTATTTTTATATTACCTGAAAATTATTTTGGTTCATATATAGACCAGTATGCGGTAAGTAAACTACTAAAACGTGGAAATAAAGTTTTCAGCGTTAAACACAAAATTTGTCATTTTCTGAACCCGATAAAGTCAGTGGTATATTTTGACGCGTGCTTTGCCTATTTTTAAATATTTTTCAAACTTTTTTAAAAATACCTTTATTTTGTCAGTTTCTCTCTTACAAAAAGATAGCTTTACAAATAAATGGGATTTTGCTCTCTCTCTTTTTTTGTAAGCTGTGCTACCATTTGTTGGGACATAAATATTGATACTTTCAAAATTCAAATGTCATTTAAAATTTCAATGTTCGTAAAATTCATTTCTTTTTGTCTTATTGGCATCGATTGTAGATAATTGTTTTAAAATAAGAATGATCATAGGGCGACACGTATTTTTTGTATGCTATAAAATGTTTTCAATTCTAGTTGGTCAATTCCAAGGTAGTTTTACAAAATATGTTAAAATAAACTACCACTTTAGTTTAAACACGTCACTGAGAAGTTCAGAAATACTAGACATTATGTTAAAATAACCTCACTGTCTTGTTTTTACATACGTTGCATTTTATATTTAGTTAATATTAAACGGTCTTTTAGAAATTACTGCAAATATTTATTATATAATAATATGAACAGTGAATGACAATTTTATTATTATTATTATTATAAACTTTTGGAAAGCAGATAGGTACACTTGCGATTTTTTCAAATACCTACAGTCTGAATGGTATTTTTTGATGTCTTTCGCTTTTCGCTTATAAAAATTGAAAACTAGACAAAATTTAAGGAAATTGCTTCTCGTATGGAATGCATTATTGCGGAAGAAAACTTTTGGAAAACAGGTAGATGTGTTTTTATTTTCACGAGAGTTAGAATTCCTAAAGAATAAAAAGAAAAATTTATGTGATCTCTATGCGTTGCTCATACAACTTGTATTGTTTGTGAAAAATTGTGTATGTTTGATTTATGTTAAAATTTTTATGTACGAATTTAAAAAAATTTGTTGTAAGTTTTAGTTTTTTTTTTGGGACCATCTTGAAAATTGCGAAAATTTTCATGTACGATTTAAAAACATTTTTTTTGAGTTTTAGTTTTTTTGTAACCATCTTATTCTATCTATTTTTTAATTCGTTTTTGTTTTATTTCCACTTGTCCAGGGTTAATATTTATATAATAGATAAATTGTGTAATAAAACTGAACAGTATTTGCGTTTTTATTTTCATTAGAGTTAGAATTCCTAAAGAATATAAAGAAAAATTTATGTGGTCACTATGCGTTGCTCAAACAACTTGTATTGTTTATGTAAATGTTTATTGTTTATGTAAAATTTAGTATGCCTGATTTATGAAAATACCAACGTTTGATTTAAAAAAAAGGCTTACTGAGGATACTTTATATAACGATTTAATTTGAAAGAAATCTATTCAAGACTGTATTTTCATATTAAAATAATTTTTTTATCAAAAAGTTAGATCTTTCAGTTAAAAGAAATTTGATAAAGTTGAATGTATGGCTGTGACCGCGTGAGCGAAACAAAGGTACAACGCCTTCTCATTCACTTTCGTAGCTATCTGCAGCGCAAACCATGCGTTACTGCATTGTACAAAGGTATATTATTGTGCGACTAAATCAAGTTTCATTACAAGTGCATTTAGGTATTTTCAAAGAAAAGATATTTTGTAATTTAATTACTTTTTTTGAAATAAGTCAGTTGGATGTCCCGCGCGTTCTTGGTTTGACTCGTGCCGATTAAACGCAGTAATAATAGTACGAGTACCTTAATAATTAGGCTACGACACTGATTACGAGTTTCATGTATTTTATTTTGTAAATACTAAGAAGTGGATGGTAAATAAATGTTTTGTGAAAATAACATTTACATTATAGATGTAAATTTCGATAACCAGACAAATTTACACTTTATTTCGTAGCAGTTAAGTCTAATTTGACTAACATCCGAATTACCGTTTCACAATGATAATCATTATACTGCTTTCGCACGCTAAAAGAAAATCAACTTTAATTCGTTTCATTTTTAATAAAAATATTTTATTATTAAAGAACACATTTCTGTTGCATAAGATTTTATGCTTTAAGTCGTAAGGTCTAATTTACTATGTACAGTAGTCCAATAACTATTTCATACTGTTATAATACAACGATAACAATAACAGATTTCGATAACAGTTATTTGGAAATAACACTACAGAAAAATAATTATTGCAGTATAAGATCAGTAAGTATAATCAGTGTCAGTACGTATACTTGCTTCAGTTGTTTCAATCGGCCGAAATTTAACATTAATATCTAATTCTCGCTCAGAACGAGATATAATAGATATACATATATCTTTGTTTGAAAAGATATATATCCCTTTTTTCTTTCAGAGATATAATTTGCGCACGACTAATATAAAGGTTAACAAAAAATTTAACATGCTTTAAGAAGATTAAATATTATAGCTCTCAATAGGTGGTAACACTATCAAAAAACTTTACTACTCATATATTTCTATACGTTTGTGAAATGATATAATCGCAATATGTACACTAACATAAAATACTATTTTACAGTGAAGACACAGAAATTAAATATGGTGTTCCACAAGGGAGCGTGCTGGGTCTGACGCTTACTGTACATAAATAGTCTTTGTAATATGCATTTAGAAAATGGGCACTTGTTTTCGTACGCTGATGACACGGTGCTTGTGTTTAGTGCTCGAAATTGGGACGTGGTTAAGTACTCTGCTGAATTAGGTATAATGAAAGTAGCTTCCTGGTTGAGAGCTCATTTATTGACACTAAACACAGAGAAAACTCAATTTATGTGTTTCACTATGTGTGCTAGGACCCAACCAAATATAAATATAAAGCTTCACAAATGTTGCAATCCTAGAAGCTCTTTATGCTCATGTCCTGAAATTGACAGAGTAGCTTACACTAAATATCTTGGGATCATTATGGATCAACGTTTATCATGGAATATACACATGGAATTGATAATGACCAGGGTACGAAAGCTCACATGGTTCTTTAGGGCTTTGCGTCATGTTGCGTCTCAGAATCTTGTTGGTCAAATATATGTGAGCTTAGTCCAGTCTGTATTAACATACTGCATCTGTATATAGGGGGGTGCAATCAAGTCAAGGTTTATAGATTTGGAGAGATCACAAAGGTCATTATTGAAAACTATGCTTTTTAAACCCTACAGATATCCAACCAGTCAACTCTATTTAGAAAACGGTATTCTATCGGTTCGTAAATTGTACGTTTTAAATATTGTTCTCAGGGTACATAAGAAACTTCCATATGATCCTAAAATTTTAAAAAAGAGGAGGAAATATGAAGTTGCACCGAGAGTGGCTGTAAAATCAGTTTTTGCTTGAAGACAACTTGCAAAACAGTCATCGCATATTTATAACTTTATTAACAAGCAAATTAATATTTACCCTAAAACACTTAAAGAGAGCAAAAAAATCTTAATTGAGTGGCTGAAGATGAAGTCCTATGATGATATAGAAAATATTTTTAAATATTGTTCTTAGTCCAAACCAACACACACACATATACTCCCACAAATACACACACATACACTCCCACACACCCACACATACACTAAGCGCGATTCTTTTTGAATTGTTAGTCTTTAAAATTTGTATCTTTGAATTTATGTTTGTATCTTGTTTATTCTGTAATAGTTATACTATAAAATAAGGAAGAGCGGTGTCTCTAGGCACAAGTATTACCCATACTTAAACGAAGACTCCGAGCACTAGCTAAGGCTTTTATGTATACAGTTACTGAATAAATGATTTGATTTGATTTGATTATTTAAGAAAACTGAATACTATGTCAATAACATTTGTCTGTGCTGTAGTTAATAACCGTGTTCGTTGGAAGGCATTAACAGCTTTGATATGCGGATGGGTGGATTCGAAATAATGTTTGAAATATAAATTGTGTAAAGTAGATATAAATATAAGGAAATTAAAAGCCAAGTCACAAATTTCTTTATTGGTTACGTGATCAAACTTTTAATTTTATAACTAAACCACGGGAAAATGAGTTAGCCTCTAATACATTAATTAATCTTTTTTTTTTGCAACGCCCGCTAAATACTCTATAGAAAGCGTAGTAATTAAATTTGGGTTAGGTTAGGTTAGACTGTAATTATCGAATGCGTGAGCCGAGCGAACACAGTGAGCGTGGTGCGGCAGCACCCGGCGAAGCGCCATAATCGAAATTGGATGATAATTCAAAATTTTTTAACAAAAACACCCCGCAACAGCAAATTTATGGTGGCTAAGACAGTATCGTTCAGACGCCTGCAAATTGTGGCTGGCTTAGTAATTAAGAAAGCAATATAGATTTTTAATTAGCACCCTTAAATATATAGGACATTGTTTATTTTACAAACTACACTCCTCCAGCATAAAATTACACCCTTCTGTTTTGAGATTCAATCTAAAAGAAATCACCTAGTTTTCTCCTACACCTTTCCGAAAACCTCTTTTAGCCAAAGATTTTTCTACTTTCTTGAACCATACATATACCACTAAATTACATTTAACTGCAAAAATAAAGTTGTTACATGGCTTAAAGAAAAGTCGTACTCCGACACCGAATTCCTGCTAAAACCATTACACTAATTATACCACTCAGTCTCACACAGACTCACCATACATATACATACAAAACAGATACTCTCTCCCACGCACTCTCGCACCCGTATACACAATCCCACTCCCTCTATATTTAACAAATACATACCTGATGATTATAGGTAATATTCCCAATTATATAATCTTGAAATGTCTACAGTACTGGTTACACATACTTTTTCTCTTTTTAAAATTCTAACCTCTGCAATACACATACACACTCACGCACCCGTATAAACAATCCCACTCCCTCTCTCTTTCACAAATACATACCTGATGTTTAGGTGTAATATTCCCAATTATATAATCTTGAAATGTCTACAGTTCTAGTTACACATACTTTTTCTCTTTTTAAAATTCTAACTCCTGAAACACACATTCACACTCACCCACCCGTATAAACAATCCCACTCCCTCTCTCTTTCACAAATACATATCTGATGTTTAGATGTAATATTCCCTATTATATAATTTTGAAATGTCTACACTTCTAGTTACACATACGTTTTCTCTTTTTAAAATTCTAACTCCTGAAACACATGCTTCGACAAATCTCATGCATCAATCTTCACTAGTACATGAATAAATTGTGAAAGTAAATACATCTAACATCTTATTATGTGCCTTGTATGTGAAGAACAAATAAAGATTATTATTATTTTTATTTATATAATAACTATAGCAATCAAATGTTCGAGAAATCTCCCACAGTTTCAACGCAAAAAAGGTTATCGTTAATATTACATTAAAGGTACTGTTACTGTGATAGTATGAATGAAAAAGTTGTTTAAACCATGAAAATCAAATAACATTGATGGTAATCTAACTGTGGTAGTTGGTATCAAATGATTGAAATACCTACTTTGATCTGCAAACCGTCCAAGGTTTTAATATAAAAACCAGCATTGTTTAAATATAATTGTAATTGCTTACTACTACCCAGAAACAGGACATTTTGGATTTTTGAAGAAATTTGGACTTCACCGCGCACTATTGGCGGCCGTGACCTAATTATTTTGATACGCGGATTACTTTGATCAACGTTCGCTAACTTAGCGAGCATCGCGGTTTGATTCGAAGCAAATTATGTCCCTTTATTGTTATCACAATAATTTGTTTTTGATAAAAAACCCATTTTAACTTTGTAATTTTCCAAGAAACACAAAAAGTAACCGTCGTCACATTGTTATGACAAGCCTACATTGTTATGTATGTAAATAATATGAACAATAAGACGCTACTTAACCACCCTTTCGTAACATATTTGCAATACCTTGCGGCTGAAATGATTATAATTCACAATAGGTATACTAAGATAAGATATTATTTAAGAAAACTGAATATTCAATAACATTTGTCTGTTAGTGACTTGATTATGAGATAACCTTGATGAACGTTCGCTTACTTAGCGAACTTAGCGAACATCGCGGTTTGATTCGATCACCTGCGACCTTATGAAATTAATTCGCGTTTGATACCATACCTAATAAGTGAGCCAGAATCCGCCAATCCCTACTACTAATGTATTGTATCCGAAGCGGCATTTTAAGTAACTAGGTATCAGATAAGGAGAACCTTCTGTAACTGCAAGCTTTGCTAGTCTGCCTGCCTTCTCATTCCCCCTAAGCCTAATATGTGTACCCATTGTATCTTGACGGTTTTGCCAGTTTTACGGATGCAGTGAATGAGGTCTAAAATCTTATACGCTGTCGTTACACCTCTTATTCCAGAGACGCAACGAGCTATGTGTTGAAGAGCCGATCTGACTGTTGCTGCGTACAGTAACGCTCCATACAACACAACAACCAACATCGTCATAACACTAACATCGTTACGAATTTTGAAAGTATTCGTAACGAATCCTATTTTAGGATTTTGATCAAAATATGCCAATCCTAAAACGTTAGCAGTTTTAGACGCGTCTGTATACAATGGATAACGATCATACTTAGTTTTTATTTCTTGTATTTTGTTTTATAACTTAACCTACATTCGTATGCTTAGGTCTCTTAATATATTTATATAGAGTTTTTCGAAACCGCTGCATAATTGTCTCAACATTTGTCATATGGATTGGAAATAATATTTCGACAGTAGGTCGCGAACTAAAGGAATTTGGTATAGAACCGTACTCTGTCAACCTTGGTATTCAAATTATGACTTAAATAGACAATATGTAATCCTGATGCACAGATTGCGTTCTGGGCATGTTCCATTAAACAAGTCGCTTACCAGATTTAAAAAAATAGATTCGCCCAACTGTAAGCTTTGTTTACATAAGATTGAGGATGTGCATCACCTGTTCATGGAATGTTTCCGATTTGAATCTGAAAAGGACCATTTGTTCCACAACCTTAAAATCAGCAAAATTAATATAGGTGCATTACAATTTATTTTATCACAGCCTTTATCTCAGGAAGCTCAGATGGTTATAGCTATATGTTTCAAAGATTCAATAATGTAAGTACTTATAATGTAGTAAACTTAAGTGTAATAGATTTAGGTTGAGTTTCACGGGGCTTGCATGTTTGATAAAAAGCCCGTAAACAAATGTTGAATAAAAAAAGTGACTAGGTAGAACAGGATTAAACAATATACCATATGCCTAACAGCCTAGAGAAAGTAGGTGAGCATTTCTACGAGAGCGAATAGGTAGGATCAAATTTTTATTACCATTTATAAATCGAATAAATATAGTTTGTAGCTGGATTAATTTGTTTTATTGCTCCTTTGTTAAATCAGGATAGGTTTGGTCAGTGTAGTCCAGAATAGAAAGAAGAAGAGAACGTACAAGCGCAGTTTTGATATGGATGTTGGGAGAAAGTTTTGAAATTTCCTGACAGATCCTATAGTAGCAAATATTTTCCTAATAATGTTTCCTATTTGAGGTTACCTTAGTTGTTAACTGTTTTGATGTAGGGTACAACAAAATCGTTGGATTGTGCACCTAAATATCATTGAACTGGCTTGTGTAATTCGTGTTTATGAAGAACTAACTTTCAGCCCATGACTTTTACTCCATTGAGAAATGTTTATGAGGTCTTCATTAGTTTATCTTTCTTTGATCTTAATTAGATCATAATTTAATTACTTATAATGTAAACAAACAGCCGTATTTGAAAAAAATGAAATCAAATTCAAAATGAAAACATTTGATTACATCATAGGTAAGAAAAATATACGCAATGGATGTCTTCATTTTTTCTTCTTCATCTTATTGCGTAAATACACCTAAACTTCAACTTTTAAAAGACATTAAGTAAAGGCAGACCGAGGACGTTTCTGCACTCTTTTGACATTGTAAAAACAGAAAATAGGTAATTAGGTATAAAGTTTAACTACGACATGAGTAAAAACCTATTACAATAAGCACGAGGCTATGGTATGTTAATAATTATTATAAAGAGTAATAGGTATGTTCTAGCTGTGGTCCTCAAAATAAGAGGTATGTTCAGATATCTAGATATATTTTAATACACTTTTTCGCTGAATCTATTTGTAGAGTGACTCAACAATGTGACATCAACTCAATTAAACTCTTATATTATATTGGAGTACAACTTCGCGAGTTACAGTGAATCGGGTGGCAAATTATATGACAGGTTTCACAGCTCCGTTGCGCATCCTCTCCCAGGTATTTAAGCGACGAGCGCTGCCGTTGTAACGTGTTTGTAAGGTAACAATAAAAAAAGCCATTCTTACAAGTGAACATACGTGTACAAACCCTACATGCAAGAAGCCGGCAGACGAGCATGTGATCCTCCTGATTGTAAGTGGCATCCCCACGCCCGTGGACATCATTAATCGTGGATGCCATTTTGCAATATTGATTGATTTATCAGTTAATAATGCATTGCCGACGCGGCAGACGCAGACAGACTTTAAGACAGAATTACCTTTGTTCCAGTAATTGGACTAGCTTTTCCCTATCTCTATGTGGAACATAACCACGTGAGCCTGGTTGTTATGTATGTATGTATATGTTAATAATGCATTGCCGACGCGGCAGACGCAGACAGACTTTAAGACAGAATTACCTTTGTTCCAGTAATTGGACTAGCTTTGCCCTACCTCTATGTGGAACATAACCACGTGAGCCTGGTTGTAATGTATGTATGTATATGTTAATAATGCATTGCCGACGCGGCAGCCGCAGACAGACTCTAAGACAGAATTACCTTTGTTCCAGTAATTGGACTATTTCCCTATCTCTATGTGGAACATAACCACGTGAGCCTGGTTGTTATGTATGTATGTATATGTTAATAATGCATTGCCGACGCGGCAGCCGCAGACAGACTTTAAGACAGAATTACCTTTGTTCCAGTAATTGGACTAGCTTTGCCCTACCTCTATGTGGAACATAACCACGTGAGCCTGGTTGTTATGTATGTATGTATATGTTAATAATGCATTGCCGACGCGGCAGCCGCAGACAGACTCTAAGACAGAATTACCTTTGTTCCAGTAATTGGACTAGCTTTTCCCTATCTCTATGTGGAACATAACCACGTGAGCCTGGTTGTTATGTATGTATGTATATGTTAATAATGCATTGCCGACGCGGCAGCCGCAGACAGACTTTAAGACAGAATTACCTTTGTTCCAGTAATTGGACTAGCTTTTCCCTATCTCTATGTGGAACATAACCACGTGAGCCTGGTTGTTATGTATGTATGTATATGTTAATAATGCATTGCCGACGCGGCAGCCGCAGACAGACTTTAAGACAGAATTACCTTTGTTCCAGTAATTGGAGTAGCTTTGCCCTACCTCTATGTGGAACATAACCACGTGAGCCTGGTTGTTATGTATGTATGTACATGTTAATAATGCATTGCCGACGCGGCAGCCGCAGACAGACTTTAAGACAGAATTACCTTTGTTCCAGTAATTGGAGTAGCTTTGCCCTACCTCTATGTGGAACATAACCACGTGAGCCTGGTTGTTATGTATGTATGTACATGTTAATAATGCATTGCCGACGCGGCAGACGCAGACAGACTTTAAGACAGAATTACCTTTGTTCCAGTAATTGGACTAGCTTTGCCCTTTCTCTATGTGGAACATAACCACGTGAGCCTGGTTGTTATGTATGTATGTACATGTTAATAATGCATTGCCGACGCGGCAGCCGCAGACAGACTTTAAGACAGAATTACCTTTGTTCCAGTAATTGTACTATCTTTGCCTTTTCTCTATGTGGAACATAACCACGTGAGCCTGGTTGTTATGTATGTATGTATATGTTAATAATGCATTGCCGACGCGTCAGCCGCAGACAGACTTTAAGACAGAATTACATTTGTTCCAGTAATTGGACTAGCTTTGCCCTTTCGCTACGTGGAACATAACCACGTGAGCCTGGTTGTTATGTATGTATGTATATGTTAATAATGCATTGCCGACGTGGCAGCCGCAGACAGACTTTAAGACAGAATTACCTTTGTTCCAGTAATTGGACGAGCTTTGCCCTTTCTCTATGTGGAACATAACCACGTGAGCCTGGTTGTTATGTATGTATGTATATGTTAATAATGCATTGCCGACGTGGCAGCCGCAGACAGACTTAAAGACAGAATTACCTTTGTTCCAGTAATTGGACGAGCTTTGCCCTACCTCTATGTGGAACATAACCACGTGAGCCTGGTTGTTATGTATGTATGTATATGTATAAAGGGTAAAATAGAAAAGATTGTATTACCGCCACAGGATCCGACCTGAGAGAATATTATTATTAGCAGCAACTCCAGCCTTCGTCGATATAAAGATATATCTTTAACTCCTTTGTAGAATAGATTATATAGCGAAATAATCATGAGCATTAACTATTAAGATTAATCAACTCTTTCACTGCTCTATCGAGAGAAATGGGTAGGTTAGTTACGCTTATTTGTTGATGTAGGTACTTATTTTCGGAAAAGAACGTATGGTTGCAGTAAAAATTTAGACGTTGAAATTTGAATGTTAATCGAATTACCTGTCATAGCTCAGAGATGGGGTCAGCACTTAAGTATCAAGAAAGGACAACAAAAAAATTACAAAACTTTAAATATGTATATATAATATTTAACTAGAAAAATTCCACAAGTACCTATTTGGTTGTTAGCTACTAATTTGGCCAGCATTAATTTATAATTTAATATTTCTTTTAAACTTTTTTGAGTTAAAAAACCCTTCCCTTATATTGAACCCATTCTTAAGCTATGGCACGTAATTCGATTAACTTTTTATATGTATACTTGTGGTTTACCCAATCATCTTTAAAATAAATGGCTTCTTGTTAGTGCCATACAGCGGGATAGGTGTTAGGCACATGACGCTGTTATATTTATAGTTCATTGTATATACCTGACTACTAATTCATGAAAAATATACGATATTAAACAACTTAATAGTAAGGAAAATTTACTCAGGCCCTAGTCTAAAATACGTTATTAATTTTAATCAACATTAAGATAATTACGTACGTATTGCACCAGTCCCAGTTGGTAAAACAGTTGAATTATTAAATTATTTTACATAATTATCTGCTTTTCCAATTCGGCCACAGTTTACAAAATTAAGAGTGGAAAATAAAACAAAACGCAGAAAATAATAATTGCTTTTATTTTTCGCCCAATAACTCCATGATCATAATTATCATAACAATATTAAGTTACTTATTGTACAAAGAGAATCAAAAACACTATTAATATGAAATCATTACTAAATAATTAAACTTAAATAAATTATATTTTAAATACCACTTTTATATCACAGTATGTAAAAGCCAGACCGGCTGGTCAGTAAAATACAGTATTTATATTTACATCATCTTTCTTGTAATAGTAAAAATCAAAGAAATTCACTTTAGTTCTAGAGTTTACTTGCTAACTGCTGTCTTCAGAATCACTTTGAATCCTTTTGATATTTTTATTCTTGCGTCTTACAATAGGACTCTCATCGTCATCAACAATCGCTCGGCTCACAGGGCTGTCACCAACAATCGCTCGGCTCACAGGGCTGTCACAATTATTGACACTTTCACAAGGCGGAGCTTCCTTTTTAGATCTTCGTTTTGTTTCCAAGACAATTTCTGCCAATTCTAGTTCTGATACTTCATCTACTTGTGTTAGTCCAATGTGGGAATCTACGCAGAAACTGTCCTGAAATGAAAATTTAAACGTAAGTAATTTTATTGGGGTTATAATTATACGGACTTCTTTTTAATACTTATAATTTAAACTAATACTTCTTTTTAAATAACACGCCACAAAATATCTATATTGCTACCCGTCGCGCGATTTATGTACACCCAGGTGTACGTAAGGAAAAACGCTCCAAGCCCGTTACGTACACATGGTGTACATAACGAGTCAGTTGCAATTGGTCGCTCTATCGGTCGTATATCTGCACTAGCAATACCAACTAATAATGTATTCGATTCATTTATTTATAATTAAACATTTTCGAGTATTATTTTAATGGTACTACTGATATACCGAACGATAGAACGAAACAACACAACCACGAAATAATACTATCTTAGCCACTATACTATTTCCATTTCTTTATTTTCTCGATGACAGCTCCTGTGTAACCTTGTGCGGGCGTTTTTTTATATTATGTATGCATTATTTTATAAATATATGACGTTTACACACGTACAAGGTTATATAATACCAGAGTCGGAGAAACTGATAGGGATGGAGCTATTGGATGGAGCTAGAGAGCATTATATCAAATCAGAACTGTCATCGCGAAAATAAAGAAATGGAAATAGTATAGTTAACTATCTTGGCCACTAAAAATAGGTTGTTACATGATGTTTCTGCTATAAAATTTTGAATTATCATCCAATTTCGATTATGACGCTTCGCCGGGTGGTGCCGTACCACGCTCGCTTGGCTCGCTCGACTCGCGCATGCCATAAATGCAGCCTAACAATAACCCAACCCAAATATAATATTTAGTAGGCGTTGCAAAAAAGACGAATTAGTTTATTAGAGGCTATCTAATTTTCCCGTGGCTAAGTTATGAAATGAGAAGCTTGATCACGTGGCCAATAAAGAAATCTGTAGCTTGACTTATAATTTCCCATTTTATTGTAGGATGACCATTTATTATTAAACTCATAGTAGGTGTAATTGTGTTGAGAATATAATGAATAATATTTACGTAGTAAAATCGTAATTATGTAGTTATGTATGTGCAAGGCACATAATTTATATCTAAGGGGCGCTACACACACATCCGGTTCGACAGTATTTAAAGAAATTGGAACATTTGGGCTATATGCAGATCAGCACATTCGGTTCGGCTCGTCTCGCCAAAACCCGAACAAATTAAGCCAGGCGGCTTTTTTCCGAACATTCATCTACCCATATTCGATTGTACCGCCCGAGACATTGCTGATTATAGTAGCTGATTATATTATAGATTATGCAAAAATATACAGTTATATAACACGGATTTTACAGGCGTTTACAAAATACTACTGCTGTACGATAACTCTATGTTGACTTCAAATTGAGGTCAATAGTTTATAAGCATCATAATAGTCTTACCATTTCGTATGCGTCCTCCTCTACGTATTGCGAGAACACATCCAAATTATTAAACTTCTTCGGTAGATTAGGAATCTTGAATACTCCATTTACTGGACTCCTAAAAAGAAAGGTTAGTATTACCAATTATTTAGACACATATTTAGTAATCACATTTATCAAAATAAATTTTCAAGTCCAAATTTAACGTCACAAGTAAATGTTTTTATTTAATTACTAATAAAACTTCAAAACGAACTAACTTAACAGATCTAAGATATTGTGCCTGAATGTCTTCCCCGCACGTTTCATTGTCAGCGCCATCACAAATAAAGTCAACAATGCTGCCAACGCTCTCGTCTGACAGTTCATCGCCGCTGTCACTTCGCGAGTCGGACAGCGCTGCTTCTTCATCTATGAATGAATTTGCTTTGCGTTTCTTTTTCTAGGAAAAGGAATGTGAAAAATTAGTAAATGAAACCAAATTAATGTTTGGTATTTTGGTCGAAGATTTATTTTAAGATAAGGTTGGCTGGCTTGAAAATATATTAACTGCGCTAAAAAAGAATTTAATGAGGAATAAGACGAAACTATCGATATAAGTTAATAGAAAACATTGAAATGAAAATACTATTGTTTATTAATAAATATTGATATTCTTATACCACATTAAAATAGTTAAGAATTAGTCAATTAAAATACGTTCATTTATTAAAATGCAGAGACATAAGGCATACCTTTCGAGTTTTATGTTGTGTTAGTTTCGCATTCCTATCGTGATTAGTGGGCCTTTGGTTCTGTTTATTATTTATACACGTATCTTCAAAATCATCGTCGCTGTCGTCAAAACATATTTTACGTTTTTGTGAAGGCTTAGCTGGACTATTCACAATAGCCTCAAATATCTTCTTGGGACTTTTAATTCTACTGTCTCGTTTAAACATTTGTAACATTGATAGGTTGTTTCTTTTTATACAATCTTTTGCTTTAAAGTCGTCTAGACCTTCGACCCGGAGTTCTGGGGACCGGTTCTCTTTTTGAATGGAAACTTTAGAATTTGTCATCACGAAATTTATTTGGGTGTCTGCGTCCATGTTTTTGTTCAATTTGTTCGATGTGATTGCTGCTAGTACCTTTTCTTGTAGCGTTAGTGCCTTTTTACTATTAGTTTCTACCTTTTGTCTTTTGTTGAAAAAAGGTGAGGCTGTAAGGGATTCACTTTCATCCGAATCGTATTTTCTCTTGTTAGTACTTTTTGTATCTTGTTCTTCTTTTAGATCAGACTCTACACAAGGTTCTAAGTCATATATTTGAGTATTATCAGAATCGCTATCGCTGTCTAAAATTATAAGACTATCAATTGGCTTAGATTGTTTACTCAATGCGTTATTGCTGCTCCTTGCATTTACATTGACTGTACTATTTTTTCTATCGGCTTGTGTAAAAAGTATTGGAGACGAACTTCTATCTTCTTCAATGAAATTATGCCTAGGTGCTAAGAATTCTGATTTCTGTGGTTCCGTTATTGAAGCTTGGTTATTAGTTTTGTTGATCATACTAATTATTTGTGTTACCGTGAACATACTCTTATCAGATTTGTCTTCAATGCTTTTATTTGTCATAACTTTACTCGATGAACAATCTATTTTATTATTGTTTAAGGTTTCTGCGAAGTAAAGCGGTTTTCTGGCAGAAGTAATCGGCGTTGAATGATTTTGACGTTTTTTAATACTTAGTGAGAATTTTCTTCCTTGACTACAAAGTATGGGCGAAGTCGTAAAAGATTCATTATTATTATTAACTTTTCCAGATAATATTGATGGAGTAAACCTTTGTTCGTCTTTCAGTGCGTTATTATAATCTGCATTTTCATGCGTTTCTATTTTAGCCGTTGTTGTATTTTCAGTCTTAGGCTCCGGAGTTTGAGGTTTATTTTCAGTCACTTCATACGAATCATCGGCAAATATATCTTCAATAGAATCTAATTGGAAGAACTTAAACACTTCTTCTGGTTTTTTATTATTGATCTCAACTGCCTCTTCACTTTTTATCGCTGCTTCTTCTGGACTGCTTTCGTTAAATAAATTGTCAATTTCTCCAATATCAAAGTTTTTATCTTGACTGCACGCTTTACATTCAACATTTTGAATTGGTGGACTAGGAGCGTTGTTGAAGTCGGATTCGAAATCTAATTCCAAATCAAAGTTTTTAGTATTATTATGTTCTTTTAAAGTCAGTTCCGCTGAATCTTTGTGTATTGAAGCGTCGTGTTTTTGTTTAGCACATTTCAAAATACTTTCTGCATCAAAATCGTTTATTAGATCTACATCAGGAAATTTCGGATCAGACAAAAATCTGATAAACGTATTAGGTTTTTCTTCACCATTCTTTAAATTTTGTATAAGTGTGCAATCACACATATCACTACAGATGTAGCATTTCTTATTGTCATTATTATCTATACTTAAATCTACTAGTAAATTAATTAATTTTGTTGGAATGCTTCCGTCATTTTGAATTCCTAAATCGTTGATTAGTTTTGTGTAATTTTTTGTGGATTTGGTTGCTGTGCTAAACAGCGCTCTTATATCGCCGTCCTTTTTAGCTGGTGACTTAGCAGTAACAGACTTTGTCTTTTTTTTGTTTTGTTGTTGTTTAGGTTTGGTTGGTGAAGAAATAGCTATATTTTGTGTTGCTAAGTCTTGTGTGTTAAAAGCTGAAATTAAAAATATTAATAAGTATACATAGAAGATATTACAAGTTGATACATTATTTAAGTTTCCTCCGCCGAACTTGTCAACTTCTTTGATTAATTTGTTTCGATTGTGTTTTATTTTTGTTTTTTGTTGATTACTATGACTAAGAAGTAAATATAACTTACTAGGATTTTGTGTAGAAGGTGGCATGTCAAATCTCCTAGCGTCGCTGTATTGTAGTAGTTTTGTTAGTATTTCGGTGTCTTTTGAATGCTCAAAGTTTACAGTTTTCTGTAGTGTTCTTTGCCATTCTAACCACGTTGAAAGAATTGGTTTCTCCGCTGGTTTGCAGTATTCTTTGAAAATGACTGAAATTGGAAAACATAACCCTCTATAATTTGAGAGAGGCAGGACAAAATAATTTTTAATAAGCCAAGTCTTACCTTTGTTCATACACCAATGTTCCACGTTTTTATCAAAATAATTCTTTATTTTGAACCCATCGGGATACATTTCTTTGAATTCCTGTTCAGTAATAATTTCGGTAGATGTATTAACATTGTTTATAGAAGATGTTTGCATACAACTAGTTGATGCTCGGCTTAGGAGCATTGTTCGAAGATCGTTTTGTACCTGTGAAATAAATATAACTATTAAAACTATTAACACAATTTACAAAGGTTAATACTTTTTCAATAAGAAATTTCTTCCAGTCCACGCAAGGTAGTTAAAAATACACAAAAAAGGGTCACAAAGGTGGTATAATAAGGTTATAATAATAATTATTATTGTTGATTGACAGTCGTTTGTCTTCCATCTCGCCTGAATGTGTGAGTCATGATGAAGACCAGGATGGTACACGCCTTTCCAAGAGGTGCCTATTGACTCTACGATTGCAGGATCCAGGATTGAATTCGTCTGGAAAAATAAACGCAAGCGGAACTTCTGTCTGCGCCTAACCGGCGAAGAAGGGGGAAGGTTCGATCAAGTAAAAAAGAGCATTCGCACACTTTCCAACGTGCAATCTGTAAAAACCGATAGACTAGCGATTTTGCGACGATGTTCGAGACAATGTAATTTCGAAGATGTTAGTGTGCTGTCGTTAAATAGTCTACGGGCTTTTCTGTCGACAAGTCCAACGCTTCTAGTTGGTACTTCGCGGAATCATCCAAAATATGACAACAGTATTCCATACATGAGTGAACCAGGGCTGTGCACAGATCAAGCAGCTGTTCAGCTTTGAAGTACCGCCGGACCTTTGCGATGCTTCCTAACTTGTTTTTAAGCTGCCTGTGCCATGGTATCTACTAATGTTAATTCGACACTGAAAGTGTATAAGCACCCATGAATAAATAGTTAAACGCACTTATTAATAATAAGGCGGCATAAGCATATAACATTTATTTCTCGATAATCAAGTTAACAATTGATGCTTCTATGTTAAAGTAAGCTTGCAGATAACACCGCTGATAACAGCATGCAATGCTGCAATACTCAATTAACTTTTATATAGTAATTGATTTGACGAACTCTTATCACCTTTTTATTCTTCTGCGTAGTTTCTTTCTTCTTATCTTTCGGATCCTCTTTCTTAGTAATAGTGATGTGCATCTTTTGACATTTCGGCATAAAGTCGCGAGGAATCAAACGGGGATTGGTTTTATATAAACTGTTCTCTACCTCTTTGGACATAAGGATCTTTTTGTTGAGGCCGTCTCTTTGTCTGATGCATTCGGTTAAGGTCTGAAATAAAATAAGAACGATAAGGAAGTACATACCTAAGTGTTTATTTCGGTTATCTAAGGTTTGGCCGATGGAGTAGACCAGGCAAGGAATATTTTACAGTGATTGCTTATATCATATGAATCGATACACATTCACATCGCTAGTTAACTGAATGATTTACAATGGAGCAACTCAGTCGGTACACTCGGCGGAGGAGTAGTATGTCTGAACCTAATAATTTTAGACCTATATCTATAATATCAACGCTAAGTAAGATTATTGAAAAATTAATTTTAAATCAATGACATTCTAATTTTTATGGTAATAGTTTAACGACTTATAAGCAATTTGGGTTCACGCGGGGTCGCTTAACAACCGATGCCGGTGTTGAGTTCATAAAACACGTATTCAGCGTCTGCGAGGAGTCGTGTGATGCTAATGGTGTCTTTTGTGACTTGTCCAATGCTATCGACTGTGTGGATCACTACTGTACACATGAAACTGCACCATTTTGGCATAAAAAACCAAGCGCTTGGCTTGATGAAATTATATATTTCTAATAGAAAACAGAAAGTTGCAATAAATGGAGATAAATCATCAGGATCGGCAGTGACAATGGGTGTGCCCCAGGGCTCAGTTCTTGGTGCTTTCCTATTTTTAGCATACAAATATTTTTTTTAGGTGCCTCGTGATGAGAGGTATCTGAATCACCCCTATACGATTTTTCATAGTTTTCAAGTTACGATTTTTTTTATGAATTTTCGCAAAACTGTGCCGGGTCAGTTTCAAAAATTTCTAAAAAAGTTGAAGGTTTCTTCGGCTTTCTATTTTTGCTACTAAACTCTATGAACTGTGTTTTTATGCATAAAATAAACAGCCTCATAACTTTAATGAAAGTTACTTTAAAAAATACCTTAAGTTGAGAATTTATGTTAAGTGAGTTATCATTATATTACATTTACATTGCCAAATGTCAAACAGGTAAACACAAACATTGTAGTTAAGAGCCAGGACCTGACTCCTGTAAACTCAACTGTATTTCTGGGCATAACCTTAGACGCCAAACTCCAGTGGGGACCGCATGTTGATGGTTTAGCGAAAAGGCTTGGCTCTGCCGCATATGCTGTTAAAAAAATGAGACAAATTTCAGATGAAACAACTGCTCGATTAGTCTATTTTGGTTACTTCCACAGCCTCATGACATATGGTATTCTGTTGTGGAAGACTGCTGCCGACATCGATACTATATTTGTTCTGCAGAAAAGGGCTGTTCGCGCAATCTATCAGCTCGGTCCTAGGGTGTTACTTAGAAGTAAATTTAATTAAATAAATATTCTTACTTTCCATCCACAATGTATTTTAGAAAATTTAATGTATGTAAAAAAGAAAATAGCCTTATTCAAAAGAAAAAAAGATCTGCACAATGTTAACACAAGAGGAAGAAATATGCTGGCAGCTCATAATAGTAGGCTTCATAAAGTCACTAACTCATTCATGGGTCCATGTATACGCTTTATAATAAGGTTCCTGAGGATATCCAAGGTCTTCCTTGACAAATTCAAAGAAACTATAAAGCAGAAGTTGTGTGCTAAAGCATATTATGAACTATCCGATTATTTGGATGATAAAAGCCCTTGGGTATAATCCCCTCATTAACAGGATTTACTAGATCCCGCGTTAACTCGTAAACGGGTGCCGTTTGAGGATGTGTGTCGTTTGGATACTTGGGGGGAGGGAGACTTGCCGAGTTAACAGATGCAGATAAGAATAATTTTGTATAGACATAACGAGACGCTGTAAATTTATTTTGAAAAAAAATATACACGAAGGTTTTTCCGGTGGTAGAGTCATGTTTTATTTGACGTCATTAAGAACAAGTAATTGTCAAAGTTGAGAAATAAATAAATATGAATTTGAATTCTAAATATTTGAATTTGAATTTTAAATATTTGAGGCTAGTGGCGAAAACCGCTTGCACTTTGTTCGGTCCCTTGTAGGCATACTAGGGGAGGACAGTGCAGGGGGGTTCAACTGCAAATCTGAGCCTGCACCAACGCTCCCGACTGTACCCATACTGTAATTTATTTATGGACAACAACTTTACCTGATGTTCTTTGCCTTCAGTTACAAGAATATAAACACTGCCACCGCGTTCTCTGCCAGTTCTGCCGCATCTGGAAACGTATCCAAGTAAATAATATTTAGACTTTTTGTTAGATTTGCTATAAAGCTTATTTTTTTATAACTATATTATCAAGACACTATTAAATACTTTAAATACGAGCAGTTTTGGGTAAATAAGTAAAGGTAGGAAATAAGTAATTAGTGGTTATTATAGTGGTTCAAATAGTAACTGTAACTTTGAGGAATTGAACACCATTGAATTCCTCATAGCATAGTTTAAATAACCGCGAATCGCGATATTCTTAAAACAATTAATATGGAAACAACTATAGTACCACCTCAGACCTCAACAAAAGGAACTTTACACAATTCATTTGTTTCTTAAAAGTAATTCTCACCTCTGGACCAATCTAATCGGCGACCGTGTCGATATGTCGAAGCACAGTATGAGGTCGACAGAACCCACGTCGAGCCCCTCCTCCGCCACACACGTCGCTATGAGAGCATTGCACGTCCCTTCGCGAAAGTTACGCATTACGCGTAGCTGTTGCTTCTGAGAGATTATTGTTTTGCCGTCCTTGCCTGGAAAAATGGGGGAAAGAAATGTATTAAATAAGTAATTTCCTTTTTTATACATAAATAAATAATACGCTGTAAATCTTGTATTAAATACGTAATTGTGTTGTTTTTAGATAAATAAATAATAACGCTGTAACTCTTGGTTAAGTTTGGTTCAGTGCAGCGAAAAAAAAAAAAAAAAAGTTCGCTTTGTAAATGTTATTGGAGTTACAATTCTTAGAGGTCGATCGTCCAACTAGTAGTGTCAAAAAATGACGTCATGTAGTTATGGTAGTAATATAATTAATTATTTATGAATAAAAAAGGTATTGCAACTAAGACAGTATTCAGGCCGAAGGAGTCACATTTACGTTAGACATTTTACATTTATTTGCTTAGTCGGGGAGTACTTTGCACGACAAAATATATTAAAATGTACCTGAAGCGCCCTGTCCGACGAACATCTGCGGAGTAATTAGTGGTCGACATTGTAACAATAAGCAATGCACTAGGTTCACGCTCTCTCTGTACTCGCAGAATACTGAAAAATTAAAATATTCAGATGAAATATTTTACTGTATAATTCAAAATCGTTTATTCAATCTTTACAAAAACTTAAAGTCTGAGAACATAAAGAAACTGTTTTAATTTTTATTCGACCATAAGAGGAATCAAATATCATGACCATATCGTACAATTGTTATAATAACATTTATAATAGCTCAACAAATTATATGTTAGTCCTAATAAACAGTAGATCATGGACATCTATATTTAAAAAAAAAGTTTGACCCAATTGAAAGCACTTGACGAAATTCTTATTATTCAATTTTGTCTTGCTCTTGACGGTAGAATAATCGGCATAACAAAATTACGAAGAAAAAATATATAATGCAATCGCAATAACAGGTAAACACATAACGCATTTTTCTGATCTAGATGCTATTCTCGCTATTAACTGTGTGTCTCTGTGGATGGCACACATTTTATTACCCAAAAACTGTCACAAATGATGTACCAATGTTTACCTATAGCTCTGGTATCTTGTCTATTCTTTCTAGCGGCTTCAAAATGCTGCAACATTATTTCCTTCAATTTGTCGAATTTCGGATGTCCAAATGTTAAATTTCTGGGAATCTACAAGGAATACAAAGTTTTGTTTAATTTTAACAAAAATAACTATAATAACATATTTAAATTTTTCTTGCCATCCGCATATATAATGTATTTTTAAAGCAATTCGCATTACTAAACATAAACTTTAATATTTCCTAAATTAAAAACCGAAATATACTTATCTATTTTGATTTGGAACATCTACACACTAAACGGTTTTGGTTGGCTAAATTTTATGACGTCACAGGCAAGTACAATGCCCGTTTGCACTAAACTTTGACAGCTCCTAAGTTGTACTTAAGTGTCTCTAGGACATGCTTAGCAACGAGCATTGCATTGCACTAAACTTAAGTCAATGCCTAAATGCTTAAGACATTCCTAACTATATGACACCGATTTCCCATGTCATAACTTTAAGCAAGTACTTAAGCATAGGTACAGATCGCGCCAAAAATCTATTCCACTCTGAAGTTGTAGCGAGACGATTCGCGCAGGTGTACAGTCAGTCGCATGATATTTTTTGGCACTATTTAATTAATACTGGCTTTTTGTCCAAGACAAAATATATGATAATAAAATAATATTTGTACCTAATTTACTGCTATTTCAAACACTAGTACAAATGTACCTTCAGTCACATAACTCATTAAGGATTAAATTCGTATTAGTTCGTGTTGAACATATTTAATTTAATTAAAGTAAATATTTTACTTTCGTCAGTTAAGCTGTAGCAACTCTTTTCTGCACGTGCTTGACGTTTATTTGGATGCCTTCTTCGGCTTCCTTCTGCATAAACTTCGAAACTTCGTAAATCATTTTTCTGGCTTGACGCCGCAAAACTTTATTCCGATTAGGCATTTTTAAAGATAGCGAAAAAAAAACAGCAACAAAATAACAAGATAACAAAACAATAAAACTTAACAAATTTAACAACAATAACAAAAATGAAACTTAACGGAGGTGACTGTACGTAGCAGCGAAAACGAACACACATTTACGTCTCGAGGTACACTAATGGACAATCGTACGAAAATCGGTCGAGCGCGGGGGCCGGGGGCGGGGCCTTTACCCTTCCCCGCGATTACGTCCCGCTACACCTAGATTGCGCCATTGCGACGAGACTCGTGCTGTGTTCAGAGTGGACTAGATGTTTGGCACATACTTTACCACGGCGATCAAAAAGTTATGCGAATACTCTAGCTAGAAAAATTTTACGTTTATTATATTTATATTTTTCTAAGGAGTGACCTTTTAGAAAAAAAACTTGAGACATCATAACTCCAACGCGAAAATTCCGTTCTCCTTCAGTGTTCGTAGGTATATTGAAGAAACCTGAGCTACACAAGTTCTCACAATACTTTATACCATTCTCATTACTTTTCGAACGGCCCTTGTATGTTGTAAACATTGACAATCATATTTTTTACAACAGTTAAAAATGTCGATTTTAACTATTTCGATATTTTACTTCGCAACAAAATGGTGATTCTAATATTTGGGAGCTAATTGTCTTTTGTATGATTTTACTTGGATCTATAAAAAGGCTTTAACGGATAATCATCACGGCCTACTTATTACTTACTTATTTAATGTAAAATATTTCTCAATGTAATGATAATAATCCCCAGACAACTGTATGGCCCCAAAGTAATCAGAACTTGTATTATGGATGACCATACAGCGAACTGGGAGAAAACCCAGTAAAAGTATTGATATAATAAAATATATCGATTTCAAAATAAATAATATTTACGTTCATATTTTGACTTTTGATTGAAGGGATATTCCGTTAAATAAACAGTCAGGCAGGACATGTGACAAGACAAATCAAAGACAAAATAGACTTTTTTATTCATTTCGTTCACTTTGTTAGGCAACGATCGTTCTAGGAGTTGCTTAACGAAAACTGGTTAGTGCAACGCAAAGTAAGTTGATGCTTATGTGCGACTTGACTTCACTAAGTCTATGCTTTGTAGAGTTTAGCGCATGCGGGCAAAAGTCTTGTTTCTTTTTATGTATGCCTTATCTTGACACCACCGTGTGACGTCCATCACAACTCACCTCCGGTATTGTACCATCAGGCAGTATACTCCTATTTAAAGACAACGGATTTATCCCCAAATCATCTCTTAGTCTCTCCAATAATGCTGTCAGGTTGTCATCCGATTGAATCCAAGACTTTTCGGGATGTTCATCAAAGAAATTCAGGAAAACCCGGGACCCATGCTTAGTTAGAAGTTCTAGCCCATGATAAAGTGATATTAGAAGGGTAAAGTCTTTCATTATCATATTGTGTTGAGGATGCCTGTAAAATTATTGATTGCTTCATTAGTATGCTCTAATGGTATTGGAAGATATCTGCCAGATTTGTGTAAACTAGTAAATACTACCATTTGTACGTGCAAACAGTAATACCGCACCATAGTCCATTCACGTTAATAAAATCGTACTTACTCATTCTAACTGCACATTTTAGCCAATAAGAGCACCAAAAAGGTCATCAGTTCGTCTCATAAGCCTTTACCTCATAATTTAGTATGTCATAAAATGTTTCATCATAAGTATCGAATATCCGAAATAAAACTTGTCATTATAATATGTTAACCCAAAATATAACATGTCCTAAAATTGAAATCCCTAAACAATGACAATCATACATTCTGTTGCCTTAAATACCTCTATTCATAATAAAGAAAACCCATAAGAGTCACTTCTGAACATTCTCGTAGCAAATTACCAGAAGTTAAACGATGATTGCTTTACAATTTTTAGACAAGTGTGTATATGGCTACCAAAATTAGAAAAGGTTATTATTATGTAAATCATCTTTATGACTAATGAGTTTTCGGACTAGTTAACAAAGTTCAAAGTTTCCAATATTATGGCAAGTGATATTTATAAGAAGTTTGTTATGGATTTTGATTTTAGGGCAATAAATTTTATGAGACAGAAGGGAATCTCAAAACAGAAACATTTTTACTTTTACCTTTTTCTCATTCCCATTTCCTGGCTACAACAGCTATTCACTACTTTCTTGAAACGATTTGAATATAATGACAAGTTATTTTCGGTAAGGTGTTAATATTAGGTCTTTACCTATGAAATTGCCGTTTTTCACGAAATAAATGAAGCGGAATTTTTTTATATATTTTTTTTTTCTATTAATCAAAATAATCACCCATGCAGTCAATGCATCTTTGCCAACGCATTGGTAGCTTATTGATGCCTTTCTTGAAGAAATCAGCTGGACGGGAGGCAACAAATTCTTCAAAGGCATTTTGTACTGCCTCTCGGTTATTGAATTTTTTCCCGCCAAGAAGTTATACAAATTCTGGAAACAGTAGAAGTTTGTAGGCGCAAGGTCTGGTGAGTACGGCGGATGACGAAGAACTTCCAACCCCAACTCTTGTAGCTTGGAGACCGTCTGCTGTGCAGTATGAGGTCGCGCGTTGTCGTGCAGGAGCAGTGGAGCCGAACGATTGACCGAAGCTGGTTGGAGAAGTGCGAGCTTCTCCATCATTGTGTTCAGTTCTTCACAGTACACATCTGCAGTAATGCTTGTCCCGTTTGGCAAGAAGCTGTGATGAATTACACCCGCGTTAGACCACCAAACAGTGACCATCACTTTTCTAGGGGTAAGTTTTCGTTTAGGGCATTGTTTGGGTGCTGAACCAGAGTCCAACCAACTTGCTGAGCGCTTACGATTGTCAAACAGGATCCATTTCTCGTCACAAGTAACAATGCGGATCAGAATTCCTTCATTTGTATGCCTGCTGAGCAGTGCACGTCAGAGGCACGTCTCCACGCGTACTTCGCGCTGGCGGTCATTGAGTTCGTGGGGTACCCATTTGTCAAGCTTTTTTACCTTGCCAATTTGACGCAAATGGACCAATATTGTTTTCATGCTAACGTCGAAAGCTGCTGCTAATTCAGCCGTGGATTGAGTTTCATCAGCTTCCACAATTGCCTTTAATTCGTCATTGTCGACCAAAGTTTTCGGACGACCACGGGGTTCATTTTTCAGGTCAAAATTTCCAGAACGGAAGCGGGTAAACCAATAACGGGTGGTGCGTTCGTTTGTAGTGTTCGCTCCATAAACGTCGTTGATGTTGCGTGCCGCTTGTGCCGCTTTGCTGCCACGACGGTACTCATACCGAATTTTTAACTTATCCATGATGACGAAAAATGTTCGAATGCGTTGAAAACAAAACACTAACTATTAAACAAATGACGATTTTAGAAAAAGAATTCCATGTTTGTCAAATAAAATTAATTTGAAATTAGAATTATCAGTGAAAAAAAAAATTTATTCATTTGAAATGGCCAGTACGGCAAAACGGCAGTTTCATAGGTAAAGACCTATTATTGCTCTTTATTGGCCTAAGTATGAAAGAAGCAAATCACAAATATTACTTGGTCTGGGACGAGAAAATATGGCCTTACCTTTGACTCCTTTCTTTAGTCTGAAACTCTTTGTAAAGCATTACAACGCGCCCTTTAGACAAATTCCCGAGGTTGTGTGGGAGGATGTTCAACTGCTTTAAACGGCGCGCGTATCCATCTAAAATCTGAATTGATTTCTTTAGTTTTGTTTCTGACACAAAAAATAAGCAATTTAATTATTATTTACACAAAATATTTATTATTATAAAACTCTGTTATCTATACTGTCAGATAAATCAATTATCGATATTTTGGCAACGAAACTGAGAGCAATAAGGGTGTTACCACACCAACCGATCGACGTCGATCGAGTGGTGTGGTAACACCGTAAGTCGCATGAAACTCTCGACCCGTCACGCACGTCTGTGCGGCATGCGGCGTGCGTGACGGGCTCGTCGCCGTAAGGTTAGCGCTTGTACTTCCTTGCTTAAAGGCAAAGAAAAGTCTGTCTAACATAATAAAACATTCGACATGGCGTCTTGCGATCTTATTATTTATCGTGTGTCGCGTAGTTCGTGTCACTACCACATCAGGGATATATTAGATATATTTTTGTTGCTTGTGTATTTATTGAATAAATAAGATAATATCATGTAAAAAAATAATCATGTATTTAATTCAGTTTTTTATGATTTAAATTCTGTATATGATTTGTTCACTACAATTCTTATAATTCTAGTTTGAAAGTGACCTAAATCTACATTGTCAAGATGAATTCACATAGGTTCTTCCAGCATTATTTGCTTTTTGTCAATTTTTGTATATCTTTATTATACATAAAGGGTAGTTGATGATTAATTTACGTAATTTAAAAATGATCTACAAACTTGAGTGAGAAAGTTCATAGAAATCAATAACACGAAACAAGGATCTTTATTTTTAACTCTTCCCCAAGTTCGTGACATACAAATCTGTAAAGTAAACTGTTAGTTATAATCTACAAATATCATGTTTAGTAGTAAATTAAAATCTTAAAGTTTGAAGAGCCTTAACATTCCGAAATATGGGAGGTTTACCTTAAGTAGAAACTCTGTTTGTCCAAAACAAAAGTTTTGTATTATTTCAGGCGTAAAGTTACACTTTTATCTAACTAGTTTTATTATTCCTAGTTATATATAAAAGCCTTTTTTTCTTTTTTTAACTTTGTTATAGCCGGCAAACGAACACGCAATCCACCTAATGGAGAGTGCCATCCGTGCCCATAGAAATCTTTCATCGTAGATATTATTGGTTAATTACATAAATTTTTTCTTGATTATGGATTAATAATACGTTGCCGGCCGTAACCTTGTGTTTGACGTTTAATCCAGTAATTACACTGGTTATTCCTTTTCTTTTTTCGGAACACAACCACGGCCTGTTTGGTGTGGAGGTAAGTAGCCTTTCCTTCCATGCCAGAGGTCCCGGGTTCGAATCCTGGTAGGGGCAGATACATTATTATATTTGCTTTCTAGTCATGGGTGTGTATTTACGTTTATTTAAGTTTATTTCAAATATTTATATATAAAAAAAATATCTATGTGTGTTTGTATATTTCTTAAGTTTATTTATCCGTTATCCGTTATCCATAACACAAGTTCTTTAATTATACTTAATTTGGGCTAGATAATGTGGTGTGATTGTTAGAAATATTTATTTAATATTTATTTATTAACCACGTAAACGTGGTTATCATGGCCGTGTAAATAGGAAGCAATATGTTACCTTAGGAACTATGAACTATGAACTACCTAAGAACTACACTACGATTGTAACTAAATTTATAGCTATAACTGATGGATCTTGTGCAGGTCACATCCATTGCTTTTCATGGTCCAAGTTGGGGGAGTAAAATTTTTTTTAAACAATTTTTTTAAATCCAGTTTAAATACGTACCTCGACAAATTGGTGCCGTAGATTACTGAGTTCTGGACCAAGTTCTACAATAACTGTATGTATCTTCCGCGTGTGGCTGTACGGAGCTACGTCTATACAATTTTCTGTGCGGAGTTCTAAGTGCGCTATCTGTAGGTTCCTTACAACCTGAGGTACAAAATTAAATTATATTAATAATTTTTGAATGTTTGACACCAAAAATTGTTTGGGATGCTGGAATATTATTTACAATATACAGGGTGTTCAAAAAAGTATTTTGTAAAAAAATATTCCAGATTGAGTAAGTGTTCACCATTCGACTACAAAAAAACCGTTTTTATATTTGGACTTATTTATAGTCTTCCTAATTAAAAGCTAATTTGGTGGAAAAACTGTGTATGCAAGTAAGTAGGAAGGTATATATTTATCTACGTTTACGTGTTCTTTATTGGGTACTACCTCCCTGATCGCAAGGTCCGCGCATTATCTGGATATGTGTGTGGCCGCGCGCATTAACTCTAAATGTTTAGAATTTTTTATGGAAAGAATATAAGTAAAAAAAAACGGTTTTTTGTAGTCGAATGGTGAAGACTTACTCAATCTGGAATATTTTTTTCCAAAATACATTTTTGAACACCTTGTATTTTTCTAGCATAAGGTGAGTACCAAGAAAATATATAGTTTTAACCATTTTGATTGAGATCTCCACTAATTTTGATTACAAGGGACTATTTTTCAAAGAAGCTCAGTTATACACTACTAGGTATATTCTTTACCTAATATTATGAGTCTGAACTAAAACATTTTACATAATAGAATTTAAGAAAAAAATTTCAATTTCAATTAAAATAAAAGCGCGAATGCGTAACGATAAATGCTTGGTATACTGGCTTAAACTACTGTGTCTACACTACGCGTGATTCATCAGCGGGAGGGGAGCGGGCCTCTCCATAGATTCAGCCAACCAGTTCGCCTCTAACCACCAGCGAAGCGTCCGCGTACTACTTCGTCTAATCGACTCGCAAATTATGTCAATATAGCTTTACATCATTTACGAAGAAGTTTTCTTTATATCTTCGAAGACCGAAACTTAAATGATCAACATGCAAAAAGATCAACATTAGTGTGATCCATAATAAACAATTGATAAATATAAATATTTAAAGCCTGGGACCTCGTTTCAATAAATAATATAACCAACTAAAGCTTTGCAAAATGAATCCCCCATTTCGAAAGATACTTACACTCGCTACATCCTCAACTTTACTCCCCGGAGTAGCAGACAAGGCCAGCACTCTATATGTCTTGTGGGCCATATCTGTCAACGTTGACACTATCTGACAGTAGGCATAGTTTCCGCGCGCTCTATGCGCTTCATCTATGACTAAACATCGTATTTTCTCTGCGGGGCAAATGCCGGACTTAATATCGTTGTAAATCACTTGAGGGGTGGCGAAAAATACGCGCTTCTTTTGCCAATGAGCTTTCCTGGTAGCGACCTGCATGTGGCCTGAAATCAGATGCAAAATAATGTAAACATGTTTTATTATTGCTTCTTGGTGTATGGTAAATCACCAAACATGCTTTCAGAAAATCATTAATTCAAAATTAAATAAAGCAAAGTACTATTTTTAGTATCGCTCTAACTTTTGCTCGAGGACTTGATTTTTTTATTTTTTCTTGCGTAAAAGAAAAAAGACGATCAAGTCCACTCCATAAATTTTCCAATTACAGATAACATTTCAGCTGTTTCCCAGTGCCAAAAGTTACGAATAACAAACGTAGTTACTGTGATTCAAGTAAAGGTCTAATTCTTTTTTTAAAGAACTTCATTATTATGATATGTTAAGTAAATTTGAGGAATACATTTTTTATTTATTATCAACTGTACAAATTTCTATGGATTCTTGATGATAGATATTTATTGAAAACATATACATGACAGTTTAACCAAAAAGAAGTTAAAAAATGTCGCTTCTTTATGGCGTCATATATTTAAGTTAACTGTAAGTCAAATTATTTTACGCATGTTCGTTAAAATATGTCTAGTCGGTTTTACCTGCAAGATTTTAGTAACAAAATATAAAAAGTGATTTCTCTAAATGGTTTTGAATCAGAATTAGATAGTTTTTCTTTACATACCGAAATAATATATGAACAATCAAAAGATTTAAACATTGAGTTATTAAGTATTACTATCTACTTTGGTGAGTGTTCGTCGTTTTGAGAGTTGGTGGGACTTGCCCAGCAAGCAAAGATGCAGATAATAATAATTTTGTAAAGACATAAAGAGACACTGTAAATTTATTTAGAGAAAATTATACCCTTGAAGTTTATTTCATTCTAAAATAAAATAATATTTTTATTGCATCTGTACGTCTCTGTAGACGACATCCCCTATAGATTTTTTGCTATGCCAGTTAGAGGCAATTGTCTCTTGCTCAATTATCTTGGTCTGTGCCACGCGCTGGCCGCAACAAAACGTCAAAGTCAAACGTCACCATTTTATAAGTGAAACATGCAAAAATTAATGTTCGTTTTAAGAATTTTAATCCGTAGCGATGCGTCAAGATGGCGTTAGCCTCGTTTGGTAATAATCGGTAACGTTTTGCAAAACATTTTTATACACAAATATTACACTTTGTTACTACATTACGATTATTGCAGAATAGCAGTAGGCTGCTAGGAAAATGAATGTTTTATAATTATGAATTTCTAAAACATTTTTTACTCTGCAAATTTGCTTTCAACAAAATGTTTCCTCGGCCTCAGCCTTTACGTAGAGTTGTAGATCAAATACTTTTAAATAATTCGCAGCGAAGTGACTACAAACCTTTCACGCATATGTTCGATGCAATCAAAGAACGCTATACAAGAACATACCTAAGATACCGCAGGACTATACTATAATTGGTTACATACTAGTTATATTGGTTTGTAAAAAAATATTCATTATAAACTCGTGAACTTGTTTGTTAAAGATATAAAGTATGATTCTTAAAAAACAATTAGCTACCGACGATGTCCGTGATGAACGGTAAGACTTTTACATTGTTTTAAACTTAATAATAAGTAGGTATTTGTTTTATAATAAAAAATAAAAATGTAAGCGTTCTTCTAAAAAGTTGCAACATACTTATGCCCCTAGATAAAGGTATAATGCGCATTATACCAATAAGATAAGTATTATCATTTTATAATTATTACTTACTACGAGACTGCTGACGAGACTGAGAATGGTTTATGACTCAGTTTGCACGTTTGTAATGGCTCAACTATAAGAATGTTATTTAAGGTCAAAGGTAAAAAATAGTCGTTTCTAAATTTTCCTGCAAAACTGTAAATTTTATCACTAAAATAGTTCAAACCAAAGGTATGATATACCATAATATTATATACAAAAATATGTTCCTTTACGGTTTTACCCATGAATCGCCATTTATGAGACATGATGATTTTAAAATCATATTGTACACAAATGCATATACTCCCGCACCACCTGCCAGGTGATGATGCCTCGTAATTGGCGCATTTATTTATTTTATTTTTTATTTTTACATTTTCGGAAAACTTACAGCTACTTAAAAAATAAATAAACAAAAAGAATAAATATTAAATATGGCCATTAACAAAGTTTTCACTTATAGAATTAACAAATAAATTATACAAATTGACGCTTAAGTATCACAATACAAAAGTTAAATAATTTGAAGTAGGTATATACGAATAATATGAACGAAATCAAGAAAAAGTAAATAAACACTTTTGTCACCAAAACAATAGAAAAACAATAGATTCCATTTAATCAATAAAGAACCGCTTTGCCATGGCTGCTTTAACACGAGGAACACTAGTATTAAATATGTCGAAGTCCAGCTCGCTGCTCAGCCGGTTAACCAACCGTGGGGCCCTGACCATGAACGAGTTCTGTCTGTAATTGGTACTACCACTAGGAACATGGAGTAAACTGGGATTCCGATAGGATTTGGTGTGCACGCAAATACCAATTTGTGTAACATGGTGTATTCTATTGGCATAGTTCGAGCCTCTCATAACTAAGGTTCATTTCAAAAATACTGTAATTAACATAAATTGCTACATTGAGCATTGGTTATTTAAACCACAAGTACTATAGTTGGTTTCGGGGAGATGTCATTAACGGATATTATTTCAAATGCCAGAATGAGAAAAGACGTATTAGTTATACCCTCATCGATGTCCTAAAAAACTTAAGCTGTTGAAGTTGATTCAATAATTCATACCGGGGAACAAAAACAATCTAAATGGTCATCTATTTTAATAATAAAATTTATCTTCTTTCTTTGATATATAACTACGTTAGACCTAAGTTTCGAAAGCCTAAGGTTAAATAACCTAATGGCCAAAATACTAAATTATAAAACACCTCGTGTCGTGATGTTTGTTTGAACCAAATTGAACCAAAGTCGCTTTCCGTAAAAAGCTGGAAATGGTATTTATTTGGTCCTGGTGCTTCGCAGGGTGCTGCCGCACCACGCTCGCTTCGTTATTAACCGCGCTACTATTAACCTAACCCAATTGAACCTGTAGCGTAGGTAAATTAATTGCAGTTGAGTTAAGCGTAGGTTTATTAATTGTAGTTGAGTTATTTAATTAGACCAGTAAGTTTATTGATTATTAGAATAGTAAGAAATTATACGAGCAGTCTCGTAGTAAGTAATAATTACAAAATGATAATATTTTAGCAACTTTAGGCTCAACTTTAGCGCGTACAACATAGCTGAGCACTTTTAGATTTTTATTTCTAAGTGTCTGTACCGTATTTCAGCTCTATGCAAAATTTTGTAAATTAAAAGTGTCTATTTAAACTGTTTGTCTCATCTGTGTGTATTAATTGTTCTATGAGAACACATACTTCACAAAATTTTGAATACAAAATATTTTGCATGCCATTATTGGAATATAAAAGTCATAGTGTTGAATAATGCTTTTGTTTGACTTGGCTGGTCTACACATAGTAATATTAACTCCATGGATTTAAAAATAATTTAAAACATGGTGGGAGTTTCAAATTAAAGTGCCGAAAGTAGGCTACTTATTAATCTTTAAAGAACTAAACGTTTTTTTATCTTTAAATAGAGATGGGAATTGACAAATAACAGTAAATTAAAATTGATTAATTTGAAGCTCCAGAGCTGGAAACATGCTGTATGATTAAAATACTGTTTTATTTGAACTTAATACAAACAAACCTTTTCTCTTTACAATATTAGTAAATATAATAATAATAAAAAGATATAAGACCTTTTTACACAGCCATATAAACTAACCTGTCATTTCTATTGTATCCTCAGATGGGATAGCTACAATGTTGTAGCACGCCTCAATTTGTTGCGCAACTAAAGGTCTTGTTGGAGCAGTGAACACAATCTTACCAATAGGGTACCATCGGTAGAAGTTGTACATAATCACTGCGGCTATAAAGGTTTTACCCAAACCAGTCGGCAAACTCACCTAAAATACATGAAATTAAGTTAAAATATAGTTCACTTCACACAGACTTAATAATCCCATTGCAGGGATATCAGCCTCACCCAACTTAGGGATGGCATCAGGTAACTTATAGTCCACCACGCTTGCCTACTGCAACTTTTCACAATATTTTCTAAGGTATTTGGGTTTCCTCAAAATGTTTTCCTTCACTGTTAAAGCAGTCAGGTTTAAATTGAAGAACTCATTGATACATTTGGGTGTTACCATGGATCAAATCCAGGACCTTCAAATCAAGAAGCCTGGGCCTTTACCAGTGTACCAGCAACACTTCTCTTAAATACAGGTACTATAATTATTTATTTATTAAATTGGATTTGTCTCAAACTAATGTTTCTGTGTTGTCTATAAAACTTTATGCATTTGATTGATGTTTATATATGTTTCTTTTTTTACATGGTTCTTCATTTAAGCAAATAAGAAAGCTTAGCTTAGTTCTAAAGTTAGTGTGATATATCTATAAGAGGCCCCTAGTGCAATTTTTCTGTTATTGCATGTAAAAAATTAAGAAAACCTAACCATTTAATGCAGTCATTTTATTTAGTTTGTACTTATTTTCACAGGAAGTATATTTATAGTTAATGAAGATGATGTTATATTTTTGCTTATGTGTAGAAGTATCACATTTTTAAACTTTACTAATATTAAGTGAAACATATCACTGAATTTCATCTTTTCTTACAAATGGTGTGTTCTGAATGTTGATTATATCACTTAGAGCGCTAAAATAGCCTGTGAGTGTGTTCAGGATGGATATCAATGACACCATAAACGCCACCATCTTTCCACTCACAGTACCCAAGCTATGGTGAATGGGCACTCTGAAAGGCCTGTCGAAAATGATTTATGATGTTTCATTGTTGATGATTTTTTTGTAATAATTTTTAAAAAATGACTCATGATAATATAACTTTAGATTTAAAAAAGGAATGATTAAAATTTTAGCATGCTATTTACTGTATCGATTGAAATAGTAAAGATATCATCTTAACAGTTATGAACAGTTTAAGCACTGATAGTGGCATTCGGAATGCATCCAAACTTTATAAACTTACATTAAATACTTGCAAGAAAAACAGACTATTGAATCATACAAGTCTACAATACCATCATAAAAAGGCCAATTTGCTAATTGTTCTTAAGTTACAAAAATTTTTTTCATTTAGAAGAAATTTTAAACATGTAATAAAGTGAATTGTGCCAATTCATAACTAACAATACTATTTATTAGTTATAATAATTATAAAATAATGATAATAAAATCACAAAATTATAAATACCATTATCCCTAGTGTACCTTTATTAGTACAACTAATACTTACAAGTGTATTTTTTATTATGGCCGACTTGATGATATTAAATTGATAATCTCTAACAGGGTAGTTGGTCGGATAGATCCATGTTGCTCCTGTCAGTTTATCATAGCCACTGATTTCTTCATCACAGCACAGTGCACTATAAAGTAAGTATGAAAGAATTATTAAATGTGGACAAATGGCATAAACAAAAAAAAGAGGCTCACTCTATGAACCTGATATTATTTCAACTTTACTATCATATTACCGACTACATCAATCTGGTTTCTATTTATCTAGCTTCAGAGTTCTTGTATAAAGTATGTAAAAGGTCTAATTAATTTATATTAACAGAATAAGAAAATTATAAGTAGAATATAACCTACGTTTATAATTATTAATTTTGTAAATAAAATGACAACACATACCTTACATTAAGTGCACTCAAATTAGCTGTATTTCTGGAGGATATATTACCAAATGATGTATTTTCAAAACATGCCAAAAAGGCTGAATCCTCAAAAACTTCATCATCTTCAAATGTTTTGTTTTCTTTTGATATTATTGTTTTGCTATTCATATTCTACTTTGGACCATTATGTGGTAAAATGTTTTGGAAAAGTTTGCCTTTTACTTAACTCAGGTAAATGCACTTGTAGGTACCGACATCAAACAAGCCATTCCTACATTATTATAAAACTCAGCTTTTAATTATCAGCGACACTACAATACACAAATAATCTACACAATCAAAAAGTGAACGAAAGTTCGTGAGTTCGAGCGAAGAAAGCATAGACGATACACTTATTTTGAAGAAAGGAAGACTTCGACTAAGGAAGGAACATACTATAACATGGTTCATTAAAGAAAGGAATTGAAAATGGCGGTGCTTATCATGTTCTCTCGCTAGCACACTAGTGCCGTCTATACTCACACTCGCGCGTACGGTAAGTAAAAAAGAATATTGTCTTGATTTAAATAATATTCGTGTTTTATTTTAACCAACGCCAAATTAGGATTTTCCAGAAAATTTTGTTATTTCTTTGTAAGGTGTACAGAAACGGACATAAGGTCCTTTTATCCCGAAAGAAGCACTGTTTGCGATGAAAACAACAATAACGTTCTAATGATAGTGAATGGCGCCACATGTTTTTCAAACTTTCACGCCAAAAAAGCCGCTGTCAGAAGCTAGTTTGAAAACGCGGTCTTGTTTTTATTATTTTTGAATTGAAATTTTTTTTTGAAAATTTGTATGCTAACTGTACTAACTGTCAATGCAAGTACAAGCCGCCATTTATGATTCCTTTCTTTAATGTACCAGCTTATACGGCGAGACTTCGTTCAACTGACTGACAGCACACAAATTGACTTCGACTGATGTGCGGTTTACATGTATTAAGTAGTTAAGTTGGTAACTAAATTTTAAGTTACTACATGTCACTTGTGTGTTCAAACAGGTTAAGTATAATAATATAATAATAAATCCCCAGACAAACACACCAACTGTATGGCCCCAAAGTAAGCAGAGCTTGTGTTATGGATGACCATACAGCGAACTAGGGGGGAACCCAGAATAAACATACATATATAAATACAAACAACCATGACCCGAGAACAAACATCTGTGTTCATCACACAAATGAATGCCCCGGCCAGGACTCGAACCTGGGACCTTCGGCGTATGAGGCAGGGCTACTTACCACTACACCACTCGGTCGTCTAAGTAGTTAAGTTCATAAGTTCAATGAAGATGAGCAGTGATGAATGTCAAGGAATTCGTCAATTCTGTACTTAAGTATGTGGTAAACGTGATTTTGGACAAATTTAGAGAAGAATTTGATTCGAAAATTAAAATCTTTGCAAGATTATGTATTTTTCTAAATTTTTTACGTCGACGGGTCGACGTCGATCGACGGACGATCGGTTGGTGTGGTACCTTTACTAATCAGGTACCCTTAATAATCACTGGAGAGATATCAGCCTCTCCCAACTCAGGGGTGGCGTCCGACAATTGTAAGCCATCACGCCTACTGTGGGTTGGTAGACTTACCAACTCAGGGGTGGCGTCAGACAATTGTAGGCCATCACGCCTACTGCGGGTTAGCAGACTTACCAACTCAGGGGTGGCGTCATAATCTTGCAAAGATTTTAATTTCCGAATAAAATTATTCTGTGAATTTGCCCAAAATCACGTTTACCACATATCTAAGTACAGAATTGACGAATTCCTTGACATTCATCACTGCTAGTATTTTATTTTATTTATTTATTTCAACTTTATTGCACAAAAAAAGAAATGTACAAAGGGCGGACTTAATGCCACAAGGCATTCTTTACCAGTCAACCATTGATCAATTGGAGAGGTCAGTAGTGCAGAGTTATGAAAAAAAAGATAACTAAATAATTGAAAATAAAAACATATAATATTAAAATTAAAATATATAAATATATATTCACTCACTCATAAAATATATGTATATAAGATACATATAAATAATAAAAATATAGTGCAATAATAATTTGTAAAGGAATAGTAAAATTAATATAATTCATTAACCCTTGACAAAAAATGAGCTTTTACGCGTAGCTTAAATAAAAGTTTACTAGGAGCTTTCCTTAATTCTACTGGCAAACCATCCCAAAGCCTTATGGCCTGAACCACAAAAGAATAGGACATAAATCCAGAGTTATGTGAAGGAGTATGCAGGCTCAGATTGTACGTAGAACGCAAACACCTGTCGTGCGAGAAACCAAGGTACTGAAATTTAGATTTTAAATATTCTGGGGTACAAGGATCATTGAGAATTGAATATAGCATGCAAAGTATTCTGACATATCTACGTTGTCGGATCGGCAGCCATCGTAACTTTCTACGATAACGAGACACATGGTCATACTTACGCAAGTTGTAGATTAAGCGAATACAGTTATTAAGCAAACGATCTATTTTGTTAAGGTGTACTTCGTTAAGGTCCGAACAACATACGTCAGCATAATCGACGATGGGCAGTATCAGAGAATTAATAAGAAGTAATTTAGTGTGTACTGGTAGAAAATTCTTGAATCGGTACAACATGCGCAATCCAGCTGACACTTTTTTACTCATCTCCTCTACGTGTCTATCCCATTTAAGAGCAGTGTCTATATGTAGACCAAGGTCTCTGACAAATGAACAGAATGAAATCCTAGAATTATTAAAATATAACGGTGGCACGGAAGTAATATCCATCCTATTCAGCTGTCGCGGACCACCCACAATAATGGCCTGACACTTAGCGGGATTTACACTGATTCCGAACTGCTGTGACCACAGGCTGATGTGAGTAAGGTCTGCGTTTAGCGAATCAATAGCAGTACCAATATCTAGAATGTGAGCTTGTCTGTATATTTGGAGGTCGTCCGCGTAAAGGTGAAATGAACATTTTAGTTTGGAGGTTATTAAATTAATAAAAATTTAAAACAACATTGGAGAAAGTATACCACCTTGTGGGACGCCAGAATCCAGACATATCCAATCCGAAGTGGCAAGACTATCAGGGCAAATTTTTATAGCTTGCGTTCGTCCACGAAGGTAGGAGGAGAACCAATTAAGAACAAGAGGAGAAAAGTTCAGCAAGTTGAGAGTGGCAAGAAGAAGGTCGTGATCAACAGCGTTAAAAGCATTAGAAAAATCAACTAATACTAAAACAGTTACTCTCGCTTCCTCCATGCCTTCTCTTATATCGTCAAGAATTTTAACAAGTGCTGTACAGGTACTGTGTCCCGGTCGAAATCCGGACTGAAATGGACTCAGCAAATTACGGGATATTGTGAAGTCAGACAACTGCCTGTGAACCACAGCCTCGATAACTTTAGAGAGATAAGGTAGAATTGATATTGGTCTAAAATGACATTGAAGTGTAGGATTACTTATTTTAGGAAGAGGAATAATTAGGGCTTTACTCCACAATGAAGGAAACTTGCCAGAGGAAAGTGAGAAATTCACAATGTGTGTGAAGATTGGAATAATATTTTCCAGCATTAGTATAACCATACCACGACCAATTCCATCCGTACCCACTGCTTTAGATTTTAAAGAAGTAAAAATTTTACGAACTGTGTCAGAAGTGACCGGTGAGAATTCAAAGATATCATTTGTAAGTTTACCAAGAGAAGAGATAGTTGATAAGGTTTTGGATTTGACATGGTTATTGAGTGGCGAGGAAGAAGCAAAATGTGTATTCAAATCATTAGGGGAGAATTTTGAGTAATTCACGGTAGAGGATTGTTTACCCAGCCCAATAGACCTAAGAAATTTCCAAACATTTGCTGGAGATGAATCTGTGACATTATCATAGAAGTGGCGGCGCTTTGCATTTCGAATTATTTGATTGCATCGATTTCTTGCTGATTTAAAACAGGACCACTTTACTTCGGTTTTATTAGATTTAAATTTAAAAAAAGCTCTATTACGAGTATTCATCGCCTTCCGTACGTCTTGATTGAGCCAAGGCGCAGGAGGTCTTTTAACTTTAATTTTGCGAATTGGTGCGAATTTATCAAATATCGATGTTACTATTTTACAGAAGATACTAAGTTTATCATTTATCGACTCGGCTGCAAACACTAATGACCAATCAACTTTAGTGCATTCTTTATTAAAGAGTTCGTAATCGATTCGTTTATAACTTCTAATTTTAACAAATTTGGGTGGTTGCTTGAACATTTTGGATTCTATTGTTGTATAGAGAAGATCATGTCTTGAAAAACCTGGAGCAACCACCTGACCGTGATTGAGAATGAAATCAGACGGAGAAGCTATTATCACATCTAACCAGGTATCTGGAGAGCCGTAGTTATGAGTTGCATCGAGTGGAAGGATTTCCAAGCTAAATGCTTTGGTTATGCTTTGTAACCAAAGTGCTCGAGAATTGTTTACAAGAAGGTCTGTATTCAAATCACCCATGATAACGTGATATGAATACTCAAAGGCTTCTCTCTCCAGAACAGTCTCCATATCACAGAAATAATCGGCACACGGTGGACAATAAATTACTCCAACGCAGCAAGTTAATCCCTTTAAGCACAACTCAATGAAGATATATTCCGTGGTGCGTGCGTATTGACCAGATGACATAGAAATAATTTTATGTTTAATAGTGGAGTTGAGATAGATTGCTACGCCACCGCCACCTTTCCCCAATCTATCATTACGAATGAGAGTGTATCCTGTTATATTATATAAATCACTGCTAAGATTAGGTTTGAGCCAAGATTCAGATATTAATAGAACGTGCACAATATCAGGTTTGAAAATGCTTAGGTCAGTGAAATGTTGAGGAATGCTTTGAGCGTTCAAATGACAAATATTGATGTTATCTAATGATAAAAAGTTATTAAAGTTCAGCGGAGAAAGGGAATCGGTTTCAGTATCACTCAGGGAGCAGAAGGTAACTTCACAACCAGAAGTTTTAATTGAAAGAAATGAATCATCTGACATCATGCAACAATAAAATAATAATAAAATAAAAAGAATAAAAAATAAAGTAATAGGTAAATAAATATATATAGTTAAGTAATTACTATAAATAAGGTTTTATATTTAATAATAAAAATCTATAAAGTAGGAAGAAAGGATAATAATAATATTAAGATAAAAACTATTAATAAATAGATAGTCTACACACCGGCAATTCGAAAGATAATCATATAAGTAATAAAGATTACAAAAAGTGTCCATAACAACAAACAAAACAGAAAATAAAAATTGCAAGTCTAGAGTCATAATTCACACATACACGCAACAATAAACAACTACTAAATATTGCAAAAAAAAATCATGAATTTTAATTTAATTACATTAATTAAAAACAATAATTAGTATGAAAGTCGGGAGACAAGCATACAGCGCATTAGATGGAACATGGATGGTAAACAACATAAAAATGCAAACCGGTTATGTGACGGCGATGCGTCTCCTCGCGATGCGCCAGCCGATCAGTCTAAATAGACCTTGCTGATATTGTTGCAGAATTATTACACTCGTGTTTAGTGAATTGTATTAATCGACTTGAAAGTTAAAGCAATTACGATATTGTGTGTAAGAAAAAGCACAGATTAAGGTGTTGCATGCAGTGTGAATAGACCATTTAAGTGATGTAATAAAAAGATAGCACTCAACTACTTTGGGTGGAAACACTAGAAATAATATTGGAGAGAATATTGGAGATTCCGAGAACACATCATGCCGTGGTTTAGTTAGGAACTCTGACAATGTTACACTGGATCCCTTGAGGGCAGCCTTACTTCTCCACAGTGCACTACGTACAGATAAATCGGCAAACTTGACTACGATAGGCCGTGGCTTCGTGTTGTTACGGAAAAGTTTCCCCATCCTGTAACTAGCGGATATGCTGTTGCTTGTGAGCGAAGGCACCTTGCACTTATTGGCCAAGCTGGAGACTACCCTGGCACATGTGTCCTTATTGGGTTGTTCTGGAATGCCATGTACAAGTAGCATTTTGCTTCGGAAGTGCATTTCAATGCGATCGACACGGTTCCGAAGAGCATCCACTTCGGCGCGCAGTACTGAGAGGCCGTTGCAGACAAAGCCCTTGAAACTCTGGAATTCCATGCTCAGCGCAGCAATGGTGGGGCTCTTGCGGTTGGACGAAGTCGCCTGGTTCAGCTCAGTCTGGAACTCAGCCATCTTCTCTTCGAACATCCTTGCCATAGTGTTAATGTTGTCTTGTAACTGCGAGTGATTAGTGGTCATCTTGTTGTGTCACGGTGAAAGAAAGTTTGCAAAGGAAAGTCACACTGCCGGTGAGTAGAACTACTTAAAGTTTATTTTGATACATGTAAAGTCTACTTTTAACAATAAAAATACTAATTTAAAAAAAAATATTCAGAGATAGATAGATAGATAGATAGAGATAGACATAGTATCCATACAAAAGTTCTTAATGATACTTTATTTGGGCTAGATAATGTGGTGTGATTGTTAGAAATATTTATTTATTTATTATTATTATTGCTCATCTTCATTGAACTTATGAACTAAACTACTTAATCCGTTTGGACACACAAGTGACTTGTAGTAACTTAAAATATAGTTACCAACATAGATTTAAATCAATAGATTTGCCCGCACGTGTCATGGAGTTGTCATGCTCATTTACACAAACACACCGAGTTCACGTCATCAATCGTCAAAGAATATAAATCAGATGTGACAAAGATCTTACGCTGGAAAATACACCTAAAGAGTTTTAAAGGTTTATAGACAGAGAAATAAATACAAGTAAATTTAAATTTACTTATAAAAATTATAAATAATTTATTTCAACATACAGAGAATAGCTTTATAACTTATACGTCAATTGCCTGCAAAAAGCACCAACTTATTAAATTTTTTGCGTTTTGTTATTTGTGTTTTTTTAAGTAAGCAAGTAGTTCGTCTTCACTGCTCCTGCACGACAACGCGCGACCTCATACTGCACAGCAGACGGTCTCCAAGCTACAAGAGTTGGGGTTGGAAGTTTTCCGTCATCCGCCGTACTCATCAGACCTTGCGCCTACAGACTTCTACTTTTTCCAGAATTTGGATAACTTCTTGGCGGGAAAAAAATTCAATACCCGAGAGGCAGTACAACATGCCTTTGAAGAATTTTTTGCCTCCCGTCCACCTGATTTCTTCAAGAAAGGCATCAATAAGCTACCAATGCGTTGGCAAAGATGCATTGATTGCATGGGTGATTATTTTGATTAATAGAAATAAAAAATTTTTTCGTGAAAAACGGCAATTTCATAGGTAAAGACCTAATATTTGATAGTTATGTAAAAAGACGTATTATTATTTTTTATTGTAAATGTTAGTCTCCCAAGATACAGACGTGGCCACAAACTTATTAGTGATGCTACGCATGAGACGAACGTCTTCCTAACACAAACTAACTAGTGATGCTACGCATCAGACGAACGTCTTCCTAACTACAACACTAGGAACTAGGAACTTGAGGAACTTTTCAATTTGACAACTATTTTTTTTTAAACTAGATTGTCCTTCGTTTCTTCATTTTAATATGACGGCATTGCATTTTGGCGTAATGCCATTGTGGCAGGCGAAAGCCCCTCTCCTTTTCAACTAGATATTTTAACAACCTAAATGATAAAGAAGGTAAAATAAATAAAAGACTTGTATATTTATGATTTTTTTTTAAATTTCTAAATTTTGTTTTATATTTTTATATGCTTTGTTTGTATTGCACGGGAGGCAAATTTTTATTTTCTAGAAGCGAGACATCGGTACCTTTTATTCATATTCTGTTAATTATGTTACACCAATTAAACACCGTTATTCATATTGAGTAACCCAGAAAATATTTCTTGTGTGGCTCACAAACAATATACAAAGGTTTACCACACTTAAACCTTGTAAGCACAAAGCACTATTAGCACAAGACACGGTAACCATTGTTAAGTCCTATCTCAGTTCTTGGAAAGTGATGGAAAATAACGTCATTTCGCCTACTTTCTCATTCACTATAGAGCACTTGTTGTACATCGTGATGCACTATAAACGCAAATTAATTACTATATTTGGTAATTGAGAGGTTATGTTACGGAAACTGATCAATGCAAACTGTTCACTCGTCAAACATTGAAACCGTAATGGCAGATCGAGCTGATTGATTGAAACTTAAATTCAATTTTACGTTTTATGGCAATCAGCTGTAGTTACTACACAATAACTATTCCTGCCAATTTCAAGTATTAATATAATAAGAGTAATTTTAACATAATTAAAACATTGAAACATAACCTAAAAGCGTACATCATTGATTGAACATAGTGTTATCATTCATCATTCACATTGAAGTGCATTATGTCAATTGTTCGCTCGAAAACTAGCAACGGAGCTATCGTAATCAAAAAGTTCTAACTATAGACATAATTCCTAGTTTTTTTGTATGAAGACTGCTATGGGCGTAGCCTAGGGCGTGGGATCCGATTTCTTGTATATGTAACAAATAAAGCTGAAAATAAAAAAATATCATTCTTAATATATTTCTTATTTAAAATAGCTGAACACGAAAAAATACACAAACAGCTTAACATTGATAATTACAAGAGTTACTTTAAATGCTTTCGTGAAAGAAAAAAAAACACTTAATGTGATATCATTTTTATTTGTTATTTTAACATATATCTTTACAGTGACTATAGATAGTAAAAATGCACATCGCAAAAATTTTAACTTGGTTTTTCGAATTTATTCAAATTTACGGTTCCTGAGCTTTACAAACCCACTGCAAGATCGAGCTTTATTTATCGGATACCTACAGCTAAATCGGCTTTCATCAAAAATCTTCACATAATAACATAAAGCAAGAACACAAAACTTTTTTTTTTTCATAGAAATAGTAAAAATAATAAAAAAATGGTATCCACAGCCAGGATTCAACTCCAGGCCCGACAATGAAGTATTTTCTTCATGTGTGCCGGCAGTGCCGTGTCTCGCAGCACTATCGCCTACTTGGTCCAGCAGGTGACGGTGATCAGGGTAGTACGGTGTTATCGTTCTATCATGCGTGCTGGCAGGTGCTATTTATTACCTGGGACCTGGAAGTAAGAGCCTCCACATCGGATTCCTCACCGAAAGCTTCCCTCCCCTGCTGTCCCATGAGCCTCCGGTGGCGGTTTGGGTGATTCCACTTCCGGTCCCGGCCTCGAGACGGCGCGTGCGCATTTGCGCACCATCTCATGGGGGACAAGTAGAGAGGGACCTCGCCCTCTCGGGACATTGCCGGCGCTGACCAGAGCACCGGCTACCGCTGTCAGGCAGCCAACGGAATGCGGAATGCTTCTAGTGACCCGGCTTAGTGCGTTCAGACGGAAGCCGCAGGTTTTTACCTGATAAGAGTCTGGCATGACCAGACCGCAGCCCCCCCTCGGCCAAACATAGGCAAACATCTTATTATTTAATATATAGAATATAAGCTTTCCTCACTAAGCCTTGATGTAGGAAGTAGAATTGAATGTGTTATTAGGAAAGCATAATTAATTGTTTGGTCATCCACTGTGACAGCAAGAATCCACGGCACTTGGTCTTTGATGAGCTACTGTAATGCGTGTTGGGCGGCCGTCATTGAGGACACACAGTTTGTGATCATCAAAAACATCAGCCATCCTTTGGCCGGATGCATCATCAAGTTGCGAGCACTTGCTGTCCCACAAGTGGTAATGGCAATTAAAATGCTCAAGAATAAATATTGACTCTTGTAGGTTAGCTAAGAGGGAGTGGAACTCATTTATTAAGGATATAGTAGGACTCTCAGATAAGTACATAAAAATAAGAATAAGGTTTTGATTGCAATAACATTAATTTCAAAGGAGCGTTATGGGAATTGAATTAGGTTGTAGGGAAGTGTGCGTTTCACAAGGATGGCAACACTTTAATGCCCATCTCGCCTACCATCCCTGAGGCAGGCATAACCAGAGAACTGATAATGGCTACCAGGGATTAACCATGGCAATAGCATCATGGGTCATGTTGGCGAGCCAAATGTGAAAGCTCGTGGATCTTAGGATGTAAACTCCTGCTGTTCCATTGTAGTAGCTTGGCCATGATCAATAATAAGGCTCACTTAGAAGAGTCAGTTTACTTGCAACGTTGTTTGGGAAGGGTATGTAACTAAATTTCTTGAATATGTTAAGTAAGTAGTAGGGATATAACTAAGAAATTATTGTCACTGTTCGATACGTGAGGATCACCCAAGGCGCAACCAGGTTTAGGTGAAAGGGGTTCGTATTGGCTAATTAGGGCCCTATGTCCCTTGTCATAGCCAGGGTAGAGAGGAGGTCTAAATTGCTGTAGGTTCGGACAAACGAAAACTAAGTGCCACTCTAAGTCCTATTGTTACCACTGTTGTCAACCCCACGCAGGAGATTCTTGCCTAGTCCCTATGGAGAAAATCTCATGTCTAAAATGTTCAGGGCCCCACCTGGGAACAGACAAAAACTGCCCAGAGTTTTCACGACAGAAGGCAATCAAAATATCGATGTCTCAGGGTAATCATTCAAAGAAGCATCAGCACAGTACCCTGGTGTAAGGTTGTCTTATGCTGATGTCTTTGAAGTCTCTTCCTGCCCTAAAATCGTCAAATTCTACCCCTCAATTATGCCCAAACGAACCTACAAACGACATTGTCAATCAAAACGTTTAGTAAAATATATCAATGTCAATGTCAAATAAGTATAACGCTAAGCAAGGCAGGCACTCCCACAAAATCTTTTTATTTGGCGATTTGTCTTTCATTAAATTTGTAAGGTATTTGTGTAAGAATGGTTTATTTACTTTGGTGAACTTGGAAATTAAAGTAAGTAAGTTTGAGTAAAACTACAATCTCTCTAATACAAAAATATATAACTGACCCACCCATTTCAACACAAATGAGCTCACCGAGACGTTCCGATACTTAGTACATATCGACGCAGGAAGTAAACTAGGTTTAAATGTACGAATGATGAACCAGTTGACTGCATTTTCTTATCCTACGTTTTACAACTAGTATTCACAAGTTAAATTTTTTTTAGTGTGCAACCTATTTAATTGTTTCCCCAATATAAAATTTGTGTTATATATGTTAAAGGATTAAAATATAGGTTTATATACTTTACATATAACAAAATATTTGTTTTTCAGCAAAATGTCAACTATATCCAGGACAGTACACATCAGCCAGCAGAAGCTGGCTGAAAAGCTTATTATATTAAATGACCGTGGAATTGGTATGTTGACAAGAATTTATAACATAAAGAAAGCATGTGGAGATGCAAAGTCAAAGCCAGCATTTTTATCCGACAAAACCCTTGAATCTTCAATTAAACAGATTGTGAGAAGATTCCCAAATATTGATGTGAAAGGTCTGCAAGCAATCACAGGTATAAGAAATGAAATAATAAAATCACTCTCTCTATATTATTACACATTTGTAGATCTCCTTGATTTTAAAGATAATGTTTGTGAACTACTGAACATAATGGATGTTTGTCAAATCACTTTGGATCTTAAACTAAATTTTGAGTTAACTAAAAACTATCTTGACCTTATCACAACATATATCACTCTTATGATATTGCTATCCAGAGTGGAAGATCGTAAAGCTGTACTTGGTTTATTTAATGCTGCCCACGAAATGGTGAACAATCAAATAGATCCTAGTTTTCCGAGATTGGGGCAATTAATAGTTGATTATGATGCACCATTAAAAAAGTTAACTGAGGAGTTTACTCCTCATCAAAAAGTTTTGATCAGTGCCCTCAATTCTCTGTGGCATGTGTATCCTGCACGTAATATGACAGCTGAACAATGGAGATCAGAGCAGAAGCTGAGTTTGGTGAGCAATCCAGCACAATTAATTAAACCTATAGAGACCTCAACAATGTCTTGTGAATATGTTTCTTTGGAGTCTTTAGAGAGGTGGATTATATTTGGGTTTGCTATTTGCCATCACATGCTGCAGCAGGAGCATGCTAACAAAATGTGGGTCAGTGCTCTCGAGTCTGGATGGGTGGTTGCACTCTTCCGTGACGAAGTTATATACATTCACTCATACATTCAAAATTACTTTGACGGCATAAAAGGTTATGGTAAAAGAATATCTGAGGTGAAAGATTGTTATCACTTTGCTGTTCAAAAAGCTGGATACAAGCATAGAGAACGTAGAAAATTCTTAAGAACAGCTTTAAAAGAACTTGGTCTGATCCTAACAGATCAACCTGGCCTGTTGGGTCCTAAGGCATTGCTAATTTTTATTGGTCTTTGTTTATCAAGAGATGAAGTGTTTTGGTTATTGAGACACAATGATAACCCACCACAAAAAGTGAAAGGAAAATCTACTGAAGATTTGGTAGATCGTCAATTGCCAGAACTCTTGTTTCATATGGAGGAATTACGAGCACTGGTCAGGAAGTATGGTCAAGTGATGCAAAGATACTATGTGCAATATTTATCGGGCTATGATGCAGTAGCTTTGAATTTGATGGTACAGAATTTGCAAGTATGCCCAGAAGATGAGAGTATAATTCTATCATCATTGGTGAATATAGCAGCAAGTCTAAATGTGAAGCAAGTGGAGGAAAATGAGCTGTTTGATTTTAGAGCTTTCCGTTTAGACTGGTTCAGATTACAAACCTACACTTCTGTGGCCAAATCACCTCTTAACTTAGTGGACCAAAAGGAGCTGGCTCAGTTTATTGACAAGATGGTATTTCATACAAAAATGGTTGACAACCTGGATGAAATTATGGTAGAGACATCTGATTTGTCATTGTTCTGTTTCTACAATAAGATATTTGAAAGTCAATTCCATATGTGCTTGGAATTTCCAGCACAAAATAGGTACATCATTGCATTCCCACTTATATGTAGTCATTTCCAGAATTGTACACATGAATTATGTCCAGAGGAGCGGCATCATATTAGGGACAGAAGTCTATCGGTTGTTAATATATTTTTGGACGAAATGGCTAAAGAAGCCAAAAACATAATAACTACTATTTGTGATGAGCAATGTACTCTGAGTGACAAATTACTGCCTAAACATTGTGCACAGACTATTGCACAGTTGGCTAATAGAAAGAAAAAAGATAAAAATAAAAAGAATGCTCCAGAAATTGTCAAACCAGGTGCAGAAAGTTACAGGAAAACTAGAGAAGAACTTACTACCATGGATAAATTGCACATGGCTCTCACTGAGCTATGTTTTGCTATTAATTATTGCACCACAGTTAATGTTTGGGAGTACACATTTGCACCAAGAGAATACTTGCATCAACACTTAGAAACAAGATTCTCCAAAGCATTGGTGGGGATGGTTATGTTCAATCAAGACACAAGTGAAATAGCTAAACCTTCTGAATTATTGGTCAGTGTAAGAGCTTACATGAATGTTTTACAAACTGTTGAAAACTATGTACATATTGACATTACAAGAGTCTTCAACAATTGCCTTCTACAACAAACACAAAATATGGACAGCCATGGCGAAAAGACAATAGCATCACTATATACCCAGTGGTATTCAGAAATATTATTACGTAGAGTAAGTGCAGGCAACATCTGTTTCTCAGTCAACCAGAAGGCTTTTGTGAGCCTCACAGCAGAAGGTGCAATACCATTCAATGCGGAAGAATACTCAGACATAAATGAGTTGCGGGCCCTGGCGGAACTGATTGGTCCTTATGGTATGAAACTTCTGAGTGAAACCTTGATGTGGCACATATCAAGCCAAGTTCAAGAATTAAAGAAATTAGTTATACAGAACAAGGAAGTTCTACAAATGCTGAGAACCAGTTTTGATAAACCTGAAATAATGAGGGAACAATCTAAAAGATTGCAACAAGTTGACAATGTGCTTCAGAGAATGACAATCATTGGAGTAATATTGAGTTTTAGACAAGTTGCACAGGAATCACTCTTGGATGTATTAGAACGTAGGATTCCATTCCTAATTAGTTCTATTAAAGATTTCCAGCAACAACAGCCAAGTGGTGATCCAATGAAAGTTATATCTGAAATGTGCTCATCTGCTGGTTTACAATGCAAAGTTGACCCAACACTAGCATCAGCATTGAAACAGCATAAAGCTGAAGTTGAAGAAGAAGAGCACTTGATAGTGTGTCTACTGATGGTGTTTGTGGCCGTGTCTCTGCCGCGTCTCGCTCGTAGCGAAGGTTCTTTCTACCGTGCGTCCTTAGAAGGACATGCTAATAATATACATTGCATGGCTCCAGCTATCAATCATATTTTTGGTGCTCTATTCACCATTTGTGGTCAGGGCGATATTGAAGATCGCATGAAAGAGTTCTTGGCTCTAGCATCGTCTTCCCTGTTACGCCTTGGTCAGGAGACGGACAAAGAGGCCATAAGAAACCGGGAGTCAGTATATTTACTGCTCGACTTGATAGTACAGGAGTCACCATTCCTAACTATGGATTTGCTTGAATCTTGCTTCCCATATGTGCTTATAAGAAATGCTTATCATGAAGTTTATAAACAAGAACAACTTTTACTGCATTCATAGAAAGCTAATTAAGATAAAGATAAAATATAAATACAACTTAAGTCTAATTTAGGTAATTAGGTTTACTTAAATGCATATTTTAGAGTAAGGTTATTTAAGAAAAATTCCAATATTATGTTGTTTATACTTTTATACCTAAATGCTTTAATGAACCACATTTAAATTGTGTAGAAATGTAAACCATACATACTAAATTAAGCTTTAATAAGACTGGTAAACTATTTCTTTGAAAAATACAAAATCCATGTAGTAGTAATCAAGAAAAAAGTTTTTGAAATTTTCTCTAGTGCTTATGATAATAGAGTTTTTAACATAAAATTGTTATAAAATTAATGTATCTTTAGAGTTTTGACAATAGACAGGATAACTAAGGAATAGATAAATTACAAAACCATCTTTTTGTATGCAACCATTAACCATTAGCATACAATTATGTACCAACATAACCAAACATGTGTACCTACATAATATGCACCAATTGCCTGTAATAATTAAAATTAAATATTTTAATCATGTATCAAATCAATAAATAGCCATATTATTATTTATAGTACGTAAATAAATGTATAAGTTAAATAAATATGTGTTTTATATATACCAATTCACTACCTTATCAGGAATAACCCTGTGACATAATGTCCACAAGACGCTTTTTACGATGAACAGATCAAATCTATGTATTAGATATAGTAAAATTAGTATCCACTAAACCAGAATTATCTATTTAAATTTTAAAAATCCTATGTCTCTGAACTGAATTTGTAAAGTTTACTTTATAGCGATTTTGTGGACAAATTGTCGCTTTTAAAACCTATTGTTATGACCTGCGCTGACGACGGACTTTTATCCGCGGACTTTTTTGTCTGTTAAAATAGATCGCTTACAACTGTATCGCGTAACGCACAGGAGGGATTAAAAGTACCACGTACAAAAAGTCCCCCGAAAAACCTAGGACATGCAGAGAGCGGACCGGAGAAAAGTACGGGGAGTCCCAGAAAAAAATAGAGCTCGTGGGACTAGGCGAAGCAACGCACATGGCGGACTTTATCCCGAGTTTATTTCCACATTTCCGGGCAACAAATGATCGCACACCGTATGTTTTGCAAAAGTCGGGTGCTAAGTTCACATAGGTTTGAAATATGGTCAAAATATCTAAAATATGAATAAAAATTCTGTTGTGATTAATTAGTTTTTATTGAATACCAACTTTATTTATTGAGATCTACTGTTCAACATACATAACCTGCATATTATAGATGATTAAACGAACTTCCAAGTGAAGTTCTATCGCTATTATATGAGTCGCTTCATTCGAAGATAGTATATAATTAAACAGGTAGTCCTTTTAAGGTACGAGGTAACTTCGCACAGTTTTACAGTAGGTATGTCATTTGACTTATGCAAAAAACTTTCCGTCTTTTTACTTGATCAACCCCGGTCCTGGCAAGTCTTCAATTTTTAGAGATCAAAACAAAGCTTTTGTATGGGTTCCGGGAGGAACGGGTCCTTTATACATACGTCTGACCTTGGGATTTATTAATTGTCATTGCGAAACATAGGCTCATTGGAAACTGGACTCGTATAAAACTAAATGATAAATTGTTTGTAATGAGAGGAATTCGAGGAATAAAAACACTTTCACCTATTCCGCACCCTGTCAACATCTCTGCTTGTGTCAGATTTCGTTGTAAATTGGTCGCTTTTAATCTGGTACCATTGCAAAGTTTTGGCGGGCTTAAATTTCTAAGTAGAATTATGGGTACGCCGACTGTTAATTTTATTTTGTGAGCTGATAGTCTAGGAGCACTGAGGGATTCTACAAATTCTACTGGGTAGCTGGTAGATTCTTCTCTTCAATAACTCCGTTAATGGAGACATATTCTACATTATCCCCCCGGAACTTAAAATTTCAGCGTTTATTGCTGCTGCTTGGTCGAAATAGCTCTTTCGGAAAGCCAGAAATTTTCGCAAGTTGGTATTTGCGATGCTTTTCCATACACAGGTGATATGAGGTCTCGCATTAATGAAACTTTGCAGCATGGGTTTTCTTTAAGAACAACTTTTCCTTGTTCCTGTGGATACACACCGTTACCGATCTGAAGTAGCAACTCTGAAAACTCTTAGCATTTTCGTTGACTCCGATTTGAGTTCGAATATTTAATGTCAAATGCAAAAATTCTCCTTAATTCGAGTGGTCATCATTCGAAAACGATTTGAACTCAATCGAGATTCTCGCTGAGTCCAAGTTTCTGCAGCACGAAACCTGGCCTGATGTTCCCGAGATGCAGTGAGTCTTACCTCACGATCTTCTTCAGATTCCTGTGATCGAACTAAACTCATCCTTTTAGCATTTCTGCTGCATCGAGAGAGGTTCGATCTTTTTCGTGGCATACAATAAATTGTACCTATTACTTTACACAACTTTATTTAGTAAACACAATAAACAATTAAATTATAAATACTCACGGATTATTTCACAGTTAAGTAATAAGTATTAAGACGTATAAAACTAACCTATTAACTATCTAAAACAAAAGAAATGTGTAATAGATATATATACAGGGTGTTTGGTGCATCGTTTGCCAAATTGAAATGCCGGATTGGGGAGGTCTTTATCTATCATCCCAGGCCCCATAAAGAGTTCTTGGGCCAACGGAATTAATTATGTCGATCTTTTTATTTTTTTCTCTAAAAAATCCAAAATTTGACATTCAAAGCTTAGTAAAAAAATATTAAACAGTATTTACAAGTAATGTTGATTTTTTCTTAATTTGCAATAATGTACCAATCCAACAAAATGAAAAGTACCTACTTGCTAGCAACATGTAGTTTTTTTTTATTAACTCGCAAACTTTTCGGATAGTAAAAAAATACACGTAAGTTCAATTAAGCTATAAATTCAAATAAGCTAGTACCTACATACTCGATGGCTTCTATCCGCGGCGTAATAAAACGGTCGCAGTTTTCTTCGACGTAGCTAAGGTTTTCGATAAAGTCTGGCACAGCGGCCCCGTTTATAAACTCTATAAAATAGGCTCACCGGATCGCCTAGTTAGGACAATCGCATCTTTTCTCAAAGATCGTACGTTTCGTTTTAGACATGAAGGCACGCATTCTGCGCCTCGTCCCATAAAGGCTGGAGTGCCTCAAGGCTCAGTCCTCACCCCTCTGTTGTACACCGTGTACACTAACGACATTCCCATTCCGCCGAAAGGCGTCGAACTCGCCCTCTTTGCTGACGACACCACCCTTTAAACCAAGGGCTTCAGTGTCCCGGGTCTCATCACCGGACTCCAAAAGGCCGTAAACATCCTCGGTGCATGGTTTCAAAAATGACGTATCCATGTCAACCCAGACAAGAGCTCCGCGGTTTACTTCGACTGCAAACACCGTCGTCAATCGCCGGCAATCTCCACGTTCGAATGTTAGGCATTCCCACCCCCTGGAAGCGCAGTACCAAATACTTAGGCGTCACCTTAGACCAGACGCTTTCTTCAAACCACACGTCGATAGAGTAACGAAACTCGGCCGTTTCTGCTTAGGCCGCCTATATTATATGTTAGGTAGACAAATTAAAATGTCTTTTAGAAACAAACGTACCTACGTTTTACACGACCAATCTTTGCCCACACCCAACCCTCCGTCCTGCACAAACTGCAGGTGGTTCAAAATCTCTTCTGCCGCAGGGCCACAAACACTCCTTGGTACGTGCGTAATGCGGACCTTGAGATCTTGAACTACCTACAGTGCAACAGCACCTCAAAACACTCTCGGAAGCGTTCTTCAAACGCTCCGAAACGCACCCCAATCCTTTAGTTCGAGAGTCCGTCTCGTATACTACCCCTCTCATAGATTCAAAGTTCAAAGTCGCTAGACCGAGAAACGTGCACACGAACGTAGCCATGCAACTGTCACTAGATCTCGAGGCCCTTCAGGCCGCAAATTCTAATTCTAATTTAAATTCGAGTTAGTTAAATTCTTTTAATTTTGAGCACCTTCAGTGCTTTGAGCACCTTCAGAGCTTTGAGCACCTTCAGTGCTTTGAGCACCTTCAGTGCTTTGAGCACCTTCAGTGCTATGTAATTCCCAGCGGATGACCCCTTAAGGGCCCCGCTAGCGCGGCCTTTTTCTCTAATTGGTCGTCGCTCAGATGAAGGCTTGAGGCAAAAAATTGCACGAGTCATTCAGGGGGTTTTTTAGTGGGTGGTGGCTCTGGTAGGCTCGGATCGAGTCCCACATAACCTAGATCGCGCGCGCGAGGTATGCGTCAGAGCATTTTTTATCCTCCATCTCTTTCCGTGGAGGGGACAAAAAAAAACCAAATAAATGTTCCGTTCGTATTCTCACAACTGTTTTAATTCTCCACCAAAAAGTACCCATATCTCCAAAAAGTACGAAGATAAAGTGATTCAAACTTTCCAATCACATTTTTCTAGGCTTTGGATTGGCAACGTGTAATATCTATGCGCACCTACCTATTGGCTTAATTTTATTAAGAATACGTGTAGTAGATACGGTAGCATTGTACATACGTTTATTTACGTACACCGATAGCAAGCTAAAAAAGAAAAAAAAAGTGGAACGCAGTAAAGACACGATGGCGCGTTTAAAAATTTTGAATTTGTGGAAGTTTTACCTAATAATCAACTTATTTACAAAAATAATTGAATTACTTACAAATCTCTGTTTGAGTTTTGTGGCAGCAAAGATTCAATGTGCCTACCACCGTTACTGACACATGTTAACGCACGATTTCTTTCACTGTTTTTAACGAATTTAGCACTTGAGTGTCACGTTTCACTATTTCAAATGCCATCCTTATTTTTATTTTCTAGCACACTGACATTTGTTTTTCTATTTTCATCGTCATAAAGTAATGTCTTAATACGCCCCCATTAAAAAAAGTAAAGTCTTGTGATCTCGCAGGTCACTGGACCGGGCCTCCACGCCCGATCCAACGCTGTGCATATTCTTCATCCAAGTGCCTCCTTACATTCCACTGAAAGTGAGATGAAGCACCATCATGCTGGTAATACATTCTGCTGATTGTTTGCAGAGGTATATCATCGTCTTCCAGCCATTGCAGTATCAATAGTGGTTAAGTTACTGTGAGAAAGTTGTGGTAAATCTCACCTGTTAAACGGGGTAAAAATACCGGTCCCAGTACGTATGGTCCGTGGATGATATATATTTAAAGAAAATCGGTGCTGGAAATGATCTTTACTATTATTCCAGGATTTTAATGCGCCCACATGTCTCTGTTATGCTGATTGAATAGACCTCGTCTTGTGAACGTACATTCATCTGTCCACAGAATTTTTCTGTTCGGGTCTTCCAGATGCCATTCACAAAAATTTCACAATGCTAGTAGTCTAACGGATTTAATTTGTGACATCGTCTATAATGGTAGGGGTGCTGATCGTCGTCTTTTAAAACCTTCCAGACAAAAAAGTGGCTGCAACGAAAGCGTCGAACTGCCTGTCTTGTACTGGCAGTTGGATCTTCTAGAAAGTAATTCAAAATATCCATCTCTAGAGTTGAGTTGTTACGGGCCGTTCGTCTGTCAATCGCTGTCGAGGTCCTGAATATGCCATAATCCCGTAATCTTTGGGTAGCTGCCGACATTGTGGCGTTTGACACGGAAACCCCAAATTCTTCCCGAAAACGTCGCACAGCTAGGCTGACGTTGTCGTTACATCTTGCTAACATTAGTTAGTGTAACTTTAGTGTAACGAAAAGCCATTGTAATAGAAATTGCAAGCGCCCGCGTGAACTAACAATACCTAGTGATTCAATCAGTGACGCAACGTATGAGCGTATTTTAAGCAAAACTTAGAAGTACTTTTTATTTTGTAAAGTGACATTCTTTCGCTTTTTTTGTTACCCAGTATTGAGCGTATTTGTGGACTTTTTGCTGATTTACCGCCGGCGCCGATATCCAGACTATCTGGCGCCTGCGTCGGCTGTCACCCCTCTTTACCACACACCCCCAAGCATTGAATAATTGACTAGACAGGCGTACGCTTGAGTTATGCAGTACTTTGTTTATGAATGAATTGCTAAATAAACGAAATGACGCCTAGGGTATAATTTTTTAGACATGGCATGACAAAAAATGTCTTTTCGAAAAAATTAACCTATGAAATAAAGTGGTGTAATCGATTCTACTCTCGATTCTGAACAAACTACTTTCAGGTTTTCAGTTTACTCAATTACACCTTGTGTAGGTATAAATTATTATTTTTAAAATTTTTAATTATTTAATAAACATAATTAAATTACACATATTTTTAATTTCTGTAAAAATACACTATCGATATTACTAATCGACAGCAATAATACAAAGCACGACGCGGCGTCTACGTCATCCCATATGGCCAGTGAATGGGAAAGAGAGAAACACTCACGGCACCGCTCCTGCTTTATGATGGAGTCTGCAGCGAGAAAATAACGATACTAAATAAAACATATTCAGTGCACATAAGTTTTACTCCACAGCTAGAACTGAACCCGCGACTTCCGGAACTGTAGGCAGGTCACATACTACCAACTGAGTAATTATGTAGTTTTCACATTATTTAATCTACGACCGTTCATTAATATTCATATCAGTAAATAATGATAAAAATACATCGCAAACAACATTTATAAATCGTAATTTTACGAAAGAACCAAAAGAAAATATCCGTATTTTACTGAAATAGTTTTTCAACGAAATTGAAACAATCGTCGTATAAAAAAATACTTGATTATTTTAAGTGTAATTGAGAGTATTTGACACCAATTGAAAATGCAAGGTTTTATAATTTCTTCAGAAAATATGTCACTTGACAAATATTGAATAAGAAAACTATTTAATGTAAACATACTGTTACTTCTGCTATACTTCTTTACTGTTGATAAACTTTTTAAATATGTAATAAAAAAATTTGGTCAAATACCCAATTTTCAACGCTAGCGCAACCGACTAGACTACCTAACATACTACTAACATACCGACTAGACTGTGAGGTATGTTTAAGGCTCTTACTGAGGCTTGTTTGTGACGCAATGTCAAATCGAGCATTTGTATGAAGTTGTACAACTTCTCCTGTTTAAGTATATAATCTGTACTGTGTCTCGGAGGAGCATACTTTTTTCTTTCAATGTTAATGTAACAATAAAGCTCAACAAGTATCGTGGAAAAATGAGACAAAAGTAATTTTTAATTTTGATGTCTATTTGAACTCTTTCAGACTTAGTATTTTGTACGAAAATGTATGAAAATAATCAAGGCGCTACGACACGACACGAATAGAAACAAACTTTATTAGGTATTGATCGCATGCCTCGGGTATTGCTGCATTCTATCTTCCTCAGTTTAATTAATTCAAAATTTCCCAGACAAACATATTTATTTTGTGTGAGAACTAGATCAATTGGGAACTCGGCGGAGCTCAGGCTAAGTGTTTATTCTTTTGTACGCGCTTTGCATACTAAGGGGCGACAACACAGCAGGGGATTCGAATGCAAATCTGATCCTGCACAGAGTTCCCCGACTGTACTTAAGAACGTCACTTAAATAACGGTATTTTAATGTAATCAAAGGCTCAGCATAAAAAAGACAGAGATCATGTAAAATTTATTTATTTTTTGAAATCACATGTTGCAACATTAATTTCGTTTAATTAAAAATATTCACATGTTATTTAAATAATCTATGACGGTATTCTAGCTTACATTTAGGAAAATAATGCCATTGAGTACTACTGACTGAAGACATTCCACTTTACATGATTGGTCAAGCCTTTTTAGATCGGAAACATTTTTTTGGGTTTACATACAAATATACATTCTTATATTACAGTTACAAGAGATTGTGTAATTGATATTTACTATTAAATGGCATTAATGTGGTACACTTATAACAACTATAAAAATGTTTCGAAAAAATAAAATTAAAATACATCATGCTCTTTGGCTTGCACGACGAACAGTAAATTCTACTTAAGACAATAAAGAAATTAAAAAAATTACATCAAAGAGATCAAAATAACATACTTTTAGACAGATTTATTACAAATTTTAGATGCTTGTGATATGCAAGTTTAAATGTATTGAAAGTAATATCAATAAAAGTAATTAAATTGAGCCAACTAATTAAAAAATACATTTGTAACCAAACACAGGACAGGTCGCACTTTGCAAAATGCATACAAAATGTCATCATATTTTTATATTTCAGTCTAACAACATTTGATCATTTGGCAATACTGTTCAATTTTCATAAGCTTATATATAATACATACTTAAACAAATAAGGGAACTAAAAATTAAAGTTCAATATTTTCGTGGCCTTAGGAAGACTAAGAGTGTGAATCCGAAAATGTTTGAGCCCAATTTTGTTAAATTACATTATTTTGGAACCTTAACTGATTAAAAAAAGAAATAATTTACTCATGGTGTTAGCTGGAAATAATCTCAGAAACGCACTACAGTTAGAACAGTACCTAATACAAATTGGCATAATGGCACCTCAACATTCTTCTAACATTAATTGCATTAAAAATAACTTTTATAAAATTACAATTACAGAGATTCCATTAAAACAATACAGTATTCTAACCCTATATATGTAAGAGTCCTATACTTTATGATAAATTTTATTTTACATTTGGAGTTTGTGTATCCTTTCATTTATATACAAAAATATACATAAATGTTTGTAGAGTTATTTATACATCTCCCTACTGTCGAACAGTTTAAAGTAGTTCTGGTCTCCCGTGATCTTCATGCCTTTAGATTTAAAAAGTTCATCTATTCTAACGCTTGTACAAAAATAACTTAATATTAAGAACACGATTGTCGGCCAATCAAAAAATCATTGAGCTAAACAAATGCCTCCTTATAAAAGTTCCATAAGTATTTTTCTCATTGAGCAAATGATTTTTATTATTGTTAATTTAGCAATGAACTATTATGTATAAGAACAAAGGATGTAAGGGGCATGTTACGGATAGAGTTCACAATGTTTTATGAAGTCGATTTTTAGCACAAACACACGGCAGTGATTCATAAATGAAGCCATTGGTTTCTGTCTGATATTCAATAACAAGTGTAGTGTGAATCACCTATGTGAGCACATAAAATAAATGTATTGTTAATTTAATCAAATCAGATAATTGCATTGCATTGAAGAAGTTTAAATTGAAATCAAAATCTAAAATTTATCAATCGATGTGGATAAAAACCATTAGACTTAAATGAAGTATATCAATGAAACATCAAACAGAAACCGACGTCTTACGCATTCATACGCGCTTCATTCGGAATGTATTTTATTACTATTATTGCGTACCTTCATTTCGCTATACTTATTCATTTTATTTGGTTGATAAATTTAACCGTTGTTGTCGGTTTTACCGATGTTCTTAGTGTCGCAACCGTTTTTTTACGGTTTTTCACGATTTAAACTGTTTATCGGTTTATTCACTGCGATGTACGGCCAAGGTATCTGGTGAGTGTAGGGTGATATTGGTCTGCGAGGCCACCGTTGCTTTCCTTTCTTGTTTGCAGACGTAGCCAAGTAATATTGGCACAGCTGGCGTTAAAGCAACGAGTTGGATTTGACCTGTAATTAATTGGTTTGAATTAAAACAGGACTACATGAAGCTGTTTTTATGAAAACTGATTCAAAAAGCTGCCTTTCTAATAAATTTTTCGTCTAGGTCAAGAGTAGTTAATAATATTTTCGTACTCGCACTTGATTTTTTTCATTAATGGCGTTAATAATTTGAAACCAAATTTAAATCCAATTTTATAATACACTCAGGGCTCCTTTGTCTAAAACCTAAAAAAATATTTTAAATAAGAGCCATTATTGAACAGAACATACTTGAATTTCGGGTTTTACAATAGTTGATTGCATTATTCTTTCGAATATCACTATCCTCTGGTATCTGCTCTAAGGTAAATCATCGTTGAAGAGATTGCTTATGGTATACTAAAAAAATTGTTGTGTTTAATTAGATCTAGTGATAAAATTTCATACGTGCGCATAGTTTAGCTTGTTTCCCAAACAAAGAAAGATTTAAGAAAATCTAATTACATTTTCAAACTGCAAACTGTTTTACAATAATTCTAAATATTTGTTCAGACATTATTATTTAAATTAGTCAATAAACAAATATATAATCTACGACAACCTTAATTTTAACCCTGCGGGGAATTCAGGTTCACCCAACTCGGGCTGGTTTCAGGCAATTTATAATGCAGGCATTATTTCGAAGGTACGAAACCTTCGAAATAATTTCTAAGCTTTCCTTCACCATTAGAACAGTCAACTTGATGCAGTTAAATTGTAAAAGCTCATTAGTACGCGTGGCAGACCGCGGGGCTTAAAGTATGAGAAGCTAGCGCCCTAACCACTGCGCCACCAAAGATCGTTACAAATAAATTATCAGTAAATATGTATGTTTACCAGATTGGGCGTGCGCGCAGTACTGCATTTGTCACACTTTGTGCGTCGGCCGCATTTCGTAGGACTGCGGGTATGCGTTCGCATACGGCTCGCGGCGACTAGGCCCGGCGGCTGCGGCTGAAATGTATATTATTTTTTATTAAAGGTTTACCAACAACTGATACAACCAAACATTCACTAAAAACTATTACATGAAATACAATTATTGTTCAGTCAATTACAGGTAAACTCCACATACCTACTCATTAAAATAGAGTATACACAGGGTGGCCGGTCAATTGACGTCATAAAAAATATTTAGGTCCGGCATATCATGGGGTATCCGAATCACCCCTATGTATGTTTTCGTAGTAGTCCTCTACTTTTTTTTTTGTAGAAATTTACCCCACGATATGGCGGTCGCGTTCGACCACCCTGTATATGTATATATATATATATATATATATAGGTATAACATAAAGGAATCATAATACTTAAGGGTCAGTAAATATATCATTGTTAGATTATACTGTAAAAGAATTAGAGTTATTGGGGCTGGTTAAGACTTATTTTTTATTTCAATATTTTACTTCAACATCTTTGACAGCCCTAAGTGGTTTTCACCTACTTTCATACCTACTTAAGCATGAGGAGCGCGAGGGGGCGCGGTGCTCACTCCGCTGTTAGGTAGCTTGGGTCCAACGGAATTGGTACTTAAGTATGTCGGCCTTCATAACGCAGTGTTAATCATACACAGACAACCCCCTATCTGAGGCGCCATTTCACCATGTGATGGACGTCCAAAAGAGCGCCAGCTCGTCGTATGCTGGTACTCGGATTATGTACGACGTAAGCGGCTTCTACTCATAGTAAGTATTGCATTAATACACGTGCAGTTTATATCCTCCTTTGAGAAATTTTAACTCTACTTTAATAAAATAGCTACCCACCTTAGCGACTAACGTTCACAAAAGATACGAAGGAACTATAATAAATAACTTAACAATTATTATTACTAAGTGAACGAAAGCAAACCCCTTTCTTTAAAATCTGTGTTCATTCGGTTTACCTAAATTCCAAATTGCTTCCTAACCCATTTAGAAGTTATTGCGCGCAAGAGATAAAATCAATTAACAAACATTCCTCTTCCTTAACAAATTCCTTAACAAAATTTACCTCTCTTTCGAAGTTCGGAAGTTCGTAATATGCATGCACCCACATTAGTGCGTTTATTAACACGTTCATACACACAACTAAAACATAGGCACTAGATTACCACTGCACACAAAAACACCCAAATCAGAAAAATTTATAAAGTACAACAAAACGCACGTCTTTCAGATCAGCGGTGAATTGAAATAAAATAAATCTTAAAAAAAAAGCCGTGCAAATGCCGAAAGTCGAGAGAAATGCATAAAGCAGTAAATTGAAGTTTCGCACATAGCAAACTACAAAATTGGGTAGATAAAATTTCGGAATTTTTTAAATGATATTATAGCTTAACTGTACTTATACGTATGTAGATACGTATGTCATGGTAAAGTGAGTTATTTTCTTCAGCAAAAAATATTGAAATAACTTTTAAATAGTTAAGTCACATCAATGAGAATACATAATTGTCGTAAATAGGGAAAACGAAATAAAACTGATTCATGACAAACTTAGGTGCGGACGCCCAGTTTTAGTAATGGAAATACATCGTAATAATAATAGCATACACTTACTGGTTAATGTGATTTTCTAAAATAACATAAGTGTTTACCTATGTAAGATCATGTACCTACACTACCTCTCAATAACTGCAGTAAAGCTTTAATATAATTTAATTTTGAATAATTCCGAATTGTTATCTAATTTTTAGTTTGCTTTGTGACAATCTCTTTATTCACTGCTCTATGCAAGTCCACGTGGACTCAAAATAAATTGTCCCTCGCTTTTCGGCCCTTGCATGTCCGCGGCGAATGCGGCGGCGATGCATCTGAGTCTACCTCCGCCAACAATTTTATTCATTTCGAAAATAGACAGGGTTCCGAACTCATTATTGTTTATAACCTACTAATTTGGAAATTTTATTTTCAAAAAGTAGATACTGACTGAGAAACAACTAAATTGCTTTAGATTAGACTTATGATAAGTTGAAGTAAGTTAAGTACTTAAGTTGACCAGTTTGACCAAATAGTATTAGTATTTTACGATTGAAAACTACTTGACGAACCCTTACGAAAATAATAAAGTCGCTATCCCAATTTTTTTTTTGGTAATGTTAATGTCTCGACGTTATAGTAATGAAGAAAATGCACGGCATGTTTATTCGAATATTTCGAATAATGAGTTCGATGTTGAAGTAAAAAATTGAAATAAAAAATCTTCGAAGTCTTAACCAGCCCCAATAACTCTAATTCTTTTACAGTATATTCTAACAATGGTTTATTTACTGGCCCTTAAGTATTATGCTTCCTTTATGTTATACCTTGTATACACAGGGTGACTTGTAATTCGACGTATTTCTCTTGGGATGTAATAATACAACTAATTTCCAACAAAATTAACTATAATGTCCCTAATACCAAGTGGACTCGTTATCAAGATATTCAATATTTTTGGTTTTGTTCAAAAAAATCCCGAATTAACTACAAAAATTCAATAAAAACTAGTGTTTTGAATAAAGTTGTTTAAATTTTTATCAGTTACCAATTCATTAACATACATTTATTAATACTAATACTGGCACAAATATTAAACATTTTAAAATGGCAAGTGAATTCTTATAAATTTGGTTTTGATTCACTAATTTGGTCAATAGGTCACCCTGTATATATATATAAATACAGGTGAAGCTAGTAATGCGTTTTGTGATTAAAAATATTGTATTTGTATTGTATTCAATATATATATTAAATGGGGTAAAGTAGTGGTTGACAAAATTCTAAGGGAAGCTGTAAAGTAATAATAATATTCCTTGTGTACATCATATAGAGAAACTTCATAAAATAATTAAGCTTCCTAGGGCCGGATTATTTAATGTTCTTATTGTATTCCTATGGTATCCTACTGTGAGGAAATGCCGCAGACATCGAAACGATTTTCACTCTGCAGAAAAGGACGTATTAATAAATTTAAAAATAAGAAAGATAACCATGGTTAGTTAGTATTCCAAAAATTGAGGCTGGCAAAAAGCAGCAAATCGTTTTTAAAACAAAATACTGAAATAAGTTCGATTCCTGCCCCATAATAACAAAAAGCTTACTATAAGATCAAAGGTTATTTGGATGACAATAGGTAAATCCCCACAAGCTTTCAATCTCACGAAAAAAACTAGCTGTCATGTGTGTATTTCTTTCATGTCGTCTTCAAATTGTATACCTTCTACTCCAAGTATTTTATAAAAGACTTTCTATGTGCCGAGTGGTTTCTTTCCTTCGGCTTTTTTCCCTATCAGTCTACTAATTTCAAAATCCTAATTTATTTTGTATTTACGCATTTCGGTGAAGATAAAGAAAAATAAGACTTTATAGAGTGCAATCTCGATGAAGATGAAAAGTAGGACTTTAAGAAGTTTACAATTTCTATCTATGACGTTTGATTTTGAATACGGTATTGATAAGTAAATTGTAGTGATAAAGTAACTGAGGACATTGATTTGTGGATAAATAAACCACTTACGTGGTCTAGCGTAGGGCTTGTGCGGGCGTGGTCGGCGCGGCGCGGCGGCTGGAGCGCGGGCGGCTCGGGGCGGGACGCCGCGCATGCGTCGTAGCGTATTCATCGGCCGCCGGAGAGTCTCTGAGATACGGCTGGTATGGGAAATAAAATGTACGTTTTAACTGATGTAATAATTACATAGTCAAGTTACAAGATAGTTTTTGTTTTGATTTTCTAAAGGCTGTGACGAAAGACTTGTGAAATGTCGTATCCACGTTTTAAACTACGAAAGGCGAAAAAGCAGACCACGAATGTGCCCCATATTTAGATTAAAGTTTTGCCACATCATTTAGAACATCAAAACAAGATAAATCTCTGATGGGCATGACGACTAAATGTAAAGAAGAGGTAACGTACGTTTTTTAGTTCAATTCAGTAGTCTGAAGAATGTTAAAAGAAAAAAAAGAACTATCAAAACAACATTTCAATAGGATCTCATTAATAGTACCTACAACTGTTTTTGAGTTCCGAAGAAACAAGATTTTTGCATTTAACAACGATTTTCAAGTAAATTTAAATAAAATAAAAGTATCTTCCCATAGATGTACTAAAACAATCATTTAATCATCATTTAACCGTTTTTACAATATTTACATTTTACAATATATCAAATGGAACTTGTTTAAATGCAGAATATTTAAATAATATAATAAAAATATAACATGCTGCGCGAACACTATTATTAAAAATCGTGTGCTCCCAAAAAATTTACCTATGGTATTGTGCAAAAACAAAAACCTGTAATTACTGTAAGGCATCAATGTTGTAGTAAAACTTTTATGCTCTTAATCTTAAATAAATAAAAAGGTCTAGTTGGTGGAATTAAGATAATATTATTTTCTATACCGAGATAATTTTTTGAACCACTGGCTCTTTATTTTATTTCTTATCAAAATGGGGAACTCGCCGAAGGCTCATATTCACCGTGTTATCTCGTCTTTGTATGCGGAGCGCCAACACACATTTTCGTCGAACACACCTTCGAAACAACTTCTGATGTATGTGGGTTTTCTCACGATGTATACTTTCACACACAGAGCAGTCAGCTAAAGGTACTTTAGTCTGATAAACTAATAAGTGCATTTGGCAATCACCGGGATCGAACCCGAGACCTTAACAACCGGATGCCAGCGCCTTATTTGATATTTTATGGTATTACCTTTATGTTGTATGTTTAATACCTTTTTGGTTTTACCATTTATTTTATTGTAAATGCATTTTCGAACGACTTTGCCTTTATATTTGTTAGTGAGAGTATATCTAGTTATATTCGTGATAAAAGTGCCACTCATGATCCAAACCAATGTGAATAAGCTAAATAAAATGCAAGACACCACGATATTTTACACAACATTCTTTATCACCCAGCCCTCTAAAAAATTTTTAACAAAATATACAAACGTTAGTAGCTATACGGATTAAGTTCGTTCTGCAGATTTTTTTGCGACGACTTTACAAACATTTCTGGGTAAGGACAAGCAAAGCCGAGAATTTGAAGCAAAAAAAGTCGAGAAGTCGGGTTAAAACAGAAGCAGGAAACTAGATTGGACTGGAAATAATAAATAAATGATTAGATACATAAATTACATAAACTAGTTATAAAAATGACGAAATAAACATGGTATAAGTTTTGAAAGGTCTTTTCCTGTTTAGTTAAATCGAACATGTAGGAGTTGTAAGAAAGCCTATAGAACATGGAATACATTTCACAACGTTATACCACGTTTATAAGTAAATTTTAAAAAATAACAACAAGAAAGTACGAAAATTCATAAGATGATATTTGTATGAAAAAATTGTTAATTTAGTTTCATTACCGAGCCGGCGGTCGCTTCGGGTTAGAACTCGGCGTATGAACGGCGCAACATTTCACGAACGCACCCATACACACTATTAACGCCACGCCTGCTAACAGTACTGCCCACCTGAAATAGATATATTTTATTAAATAATCTAAATAAAAACTGGTTCTACATGATAGCTTTATTCTATTTGGGCCGAGATTTCAGAGTCGTTTAGTAACATGCTGATTTTTATTTCAATTTATAGTGTTACGGAATTGCGCCATGGTTAACTAGCTTATCTGTATTTAAATTTTAAATCGCTAACTACGTATAAACTAGTTTCCGTATCTGCTGCACCGCCTCGCATTAAAGAGTATCAAATTAATAATCATGATTAAAAAACATCTTAATAAATTAAGAAAAGCCTTTGGCATTATAATATTACGTGTTTAAGAACAAAACAAAATTTAACAGTTATTGTAATTCAGTTTAATATTACATAATATGGCAATCGTATTAAAATGAATGAAGTTGCTTGCTGAATATCTTTATCTATATGTATACGCTTTATAGTTTGCAACGGCGGTTTCCTTATTGACCACATCTCAACATCTATTCATCTCTTTTCCGTTTCTATTCACATTATACATGTTTCTATTGAACTTAACGCGTGATAAATGTATAATATAGATAAGATGCCAAATTGTATAGAAAATGTTGATGGTCATTTGAATTTAAGTATTTAAAAATACAAATGTTAACAATAAAACCGATTCCCTTACCAATGTTCTGTGATCCAGGCGGCTGCAGTTTGTAAGGTTTGTCGGTTTAACAATAAATTCTTGAGCCGCGCTAAAGGCCCTTCTGCGTCTACGGCACGACATTTTAGAAACACGTCGCAGTACCCCTGTGGAGATGAAGGAATGCATTAAACAATGATAATTTGGTTGTCCGTTAGATTTTTAATTTTTCCGTTGAAACAATGTTTTTTTTAACGTAGTCTATTTTATGACGACTTTCGATACATGTTTTCGCTAGACTAGAACTTATATTGAAAGCAAATCGAGTTACGCTCCAATTTCAGTAAAAGCCTAAGTCATGTTTTGTGTGCTTTTCACAACTTTGTAATATTTTCAAAAGGCTACATTATTAGAACAGTGTGAAATATAATTTGAAAAATACTTGTTTAGTAACACACCTTGTCACATACTTTGTTATAGTGATCTTTCAGTGATAATGCAACTTAGCCAATCTTTTAATACCTCTTTAGAAAGCTGTCTAAAATCTACATGTTTTTCATTTAGTTTGAAGGAAATTGTTGCCAGAATGTTTTTGTTTTATATTTTAAATCCTAAAATGGTTGAGGATTTCTACACTGATATGATTTTATACAAAGTTATATAATATGAACTTAAAGCGATTTAAAAAATAAATTGAATTTGATAATAAAACAAGTTCGAAACAAGTCTTCCACAAACCTGAAAGTTATCACACGGTGAGCCCGGCCTCAAACTTATGCCGCCCTTCGGCAAGCCCACTCTTTCAGCAAACTCTGCCGTACTGCGGCAAGATGCGGCACTTGGACCAGTCTGGCAAGCCAACTGGCACAGCTTTCTTCTGTCCACAACTGCTGTTATGCCATCTCCCATGTCTGTTGGCGAAGATGAGAGGAAACATTCCTTCATGTTCCAAGCGAGGCATATTGAGCCGCTGCAATCGCCTTTTATGCAGAGTTGGGTGCCTGTTGAAAATTCCGGACGTAAGTTTATAGTTCTAGTAAAAATAAAAATTGTATGATTAGCTATATATTATGTAATTATGTATTTAAAAAATCATATATAAAATTAAGCAGAACGGACACTGAGAAGAAAAAGTTGTTTCTTTTTTTGTAAATGGTCTTATATTCCTTTCATGCTGGCTATAATAATCTAGGAAATAATGATTGACAGCCGAGTAGCGTAGTGGTCAGTAGCCCTGTCTCATACGCCGGAGGTCCCACGTTTGAGTCCTGGCCGGGGCATTGATTTATGTGATGAACACAGATGTTTGTTCTCGGGTCATGGTTGTTGATATTTATATGTGTATGTTTATTCTGGGTTCCCCCCAATTCGCTGTATGGTCATCCATAACACAAGCTCTGCTTACTTTGGGGCCATACAGTTAGTTTGTTTGTTTGTCTGGGGATTATTATTATTATTATTATTAAGATAAACTTAAATTCACAAAATTGTAAGGCAATTTTTCTGTATATCTTTTTATTTCATTTTTAATAGCAAATTTTTATAGGTAAGCAAAATTGTAACAAATTTTATAGCATTTGTACTTACCATTATTACACTTAGTATGATCGGGCAGAGCTTTAGGCTCGGGGCACTCCGCGGACATCCCGGAACAAAATGAGGCATGACTGCATTCGGAAGCCTCTTTGCATGTTTGATTCCTGAATTCCGACACGAATTTACAGCTTCTAGAGTTGCAGCACGGGCCTTGTGATGGACTGAAAAATTTAAATGGTAGTTTGTATAAGGTATTCTATTATTATATAAGGGTGTTATAAGTTGAGCAGTCGCGAGAGTTTTTGAAACGCATTCGATGTTTCACGTGAGAAAACTTTTAAGTGGGTACTTCTTTATAATAGTTTTTACGTTTCTTATTTAAAATAAATTAATAATCATGGTTATTGTAAAACAAAAATAAAAAGAAATAGGACTATCCTGATTTCTCTTGCGTACAAGCATAAATGATTTATTAAATCATATGTACAATATTGGTTTACTTAAAAACCTTTTTTTCTACATATCTCCCGAATATGTCAAAAATGGGCTATTGTAGCGTTTCTGCTGTCTAAAATGTTCGGGAAATGGTGATTGTTTTAAAGGAATAAAATTTTATTAATGATTAAAATGATTTTACAGTTCAAAATCGATGTCTTCGGTGACATTATCGGAGTACTACAACGATTCGATCACGATTAGTGCTAATTGAATATGTTTATTTTCATTGCAATGGACATTTTCGTACGATGTTTCTTCTGAGTAAAAGTACCACAGTGCGACCGCAGATCGAAAACGCGAGTTAAGGATGTGTGTGTACTAATTGATTTACCGTAAGTATGGTTCACGACCGGCGGTTTTCAAAACTGTATCTATTTATTTACTTATTTTTATATATGATCTTTATTTATGTGCCATTATATATATGGGTGGTATGTCACACGGTAATATTTAATAATATTAAATATTATTATTAAAATATTTGCGAGTGTGAGCTGATGGCAGCCTGAAGTGGCGTTTATGGCGGTGGTAAATTCACCATTTATGGCGGTGGTTGCTTTCGTCCGATTTTAGTTGTGAAATGGTTTAGTCACTACGGGAACCGAACTGACAATATCGACACGACACGAATTCTAACAGGACGTTAAGGTATCTAATTAACACGCGATGTAATATAAAAATTATATATAATTTTACTGGAAAGGGTATAATTTCACGGAATAGGAAATACTTTTGAAAAACAGTTTTATCCCCGCGGGTTCGTTAGTAAAGCCGCGGAAAAAAACTAGTTATCAATTTTAAATCTATATCTCTGTATCTGAGCCCTTATAACGAAAGTTAGTTTAAAAATACAACACTAAAATCATACCTGCATTCAGTATTAGCCCGTCGCGTACAACCTTTGGCCGTGGCGTTGCGTTCGCGGTCGTAAGCGCTGAGTTGTCGGGGATAACAACAGGGATCTTTGCATTCGATTTCGTCGTAACCTGTAGACACAATTGTAATTTTACTGAGTACGTAAAAGAGCTACAGCAGAAAATTTAATAAATGGTATCTCACATACATTATCAGTACCGCTTTTATTTTCGCAGAGCTTTCACGTATCCCAAATTGAATATGTGGGTTTGACTGTTTGAATGATGGATAATCGAAATGCAATCATAAGATGTATATAGAAGGTGGGAATAAAAAGTCGAAATTATAATCTAACCTCAAAAAGCACGTGAAAAGACGTGAAAACGTTGATTACCTAATAGGACGAATGCGGTTAGAGGGTTAATACGTTCATAGGATGATCAGATGAAGCTATTGAAATTAAAAAACACTCAGATTTCAATCGTGAAGATGGCTGGAAGCTTTCTTCAACATGGGCTCTCATACTTAAAATCATAAAATACAACATCTACCACGCTGCAAGACCAAAAACTCACGACACTGTCAGCTCATTCTGTGTTAATCCTGAACTCTACGCTCGTAGATTGAGAAATAGGTGGAGATGATTGATAGCTTTAATATCTGTCAAATAGAAGACTGTCACTTAGCCTCTCATGACCACGGTGCCTTAAAAGACACTGAAACGTCAAGTTAAAATGTAAAATATAATTAAACGCGATAAAAGTCGGTTAAAAAGGTTAGGGTAGAGGTTTGTTTGCTGAGAAAAAGAAGGAAACAGAATGGTGTCAACGTCAATGTCTATATTTAGTTTCCTTGTAGTCTAGCTGGTCCTGCACCTTCGTTCAGACGCCGAATGAAATACATTTTCTGAAGGTGAAGAGAAATTCAAGGCTATTTTCCTTCAAGATTACTTGGATGGTATGCTCATAATAATGTCATAGAACAATAACACACGAAAAAGCTCGAATAGGGCAGCTTGTTAATTGTACATCTGTTGGATACGTCCATCGTTGAATTATAGCTCTAAAGCCAACATCCTCAGCAGAAACCAGATGTCGTCGAAGGTGTGTTAAGCGCACATCGCAGTTTATGCAACGTTGATCTTGTATGGACATCGTAACGATATTATCACCCTTGTCTCACAAAACACAACACGGAGTCCTATCCAGGTTAGGAACCTACTGAATTAGAGCCCTGTCTCACTCGTTGTTCCTCAATCCTGCGGAGCAAATATTAAACTCAACGCTAATAACAAACAGCATGGAAAACCTCAAAGGCCTCACCCTGTTTCATTCAATAGAAAACACTACGCACAAGGTATGTAACTAACCGCTTATTGTACCTACATACAACAGCGAACCGTGACAAGACAATTGACATAAGGGCTCACTGAAATGGCGGCTCAATGAATCGATGAAAAAATAAATGGCGTTGTTACGGGAATAATTGGAGTTTATTATATTTCTAAGCATCCCTAACAACTATCTCAATATTTGAGCTTGGTAAATACGTGTCTACCGACCTATAAACTAAATATAGCCCGGTTTTGATATGATTACAATTTATAAATATTAGGGTACCCAGTCTGCCATTCTCTTTTGAATCGTTTAAATTAAACTGTCAAAAAGGTACTTATTGTATTATCATCACAAATGTTTTGATAAACAAGCTTGTTGTGTACAGCAATTTAAAATGAATCGATATTATAAATTTAAGTATTTACAGTTACTACAATTATTAGAAAAGTAACAACTGATGGATGCTTGTATGTAATTCTTCTCCGTTAGACTACGGAAAGAAAAAAAATATTCATAAAGTATCAGCGATCTCAAACTTTAGTCGCGACAGACGGTAGATATATATTCGTAACACGAGAGCATTTAGTACTCATCTACAACTAAAGCATTTATAATAACCAACGGAGTATGACGAAAATTAATTGTTCGGACAGTCGCCCGAAGTTGCAGCCGCTAGCGTGCTAAAATGGTTTTAAACATTAATTAACGTACCGCAGTCACACTCCTCATTAACTTCCACAATCTTATTGCCACAGAAGGCGCCTGCACTTGCAGTAAAACAGTTCCTTTTCCTTCCATCTCTTACTGCGTCTAAGACTGCGCTGATATTGCCTACGGAGCAGGACGAAAATCGGCTATTATTCGGACGGTCGCCCGAAGTTGCGGACGCGAACATTATGTAGTTGCCTTGTTGGCCGCCTGGCCGACACTCGGAGGGGTAGTCGTGCTGAAAATATAAACATTATATTGTATTGTTAGAAGACTGAATTATTAATATAATAATTATAATAATAAAAATTAAATATCATTTGAAAATTATCTTGGTTCAATTGCGCTTTCAAGACGATTTTACTTAGATGGTTGGACGATTGCCAATTTATTTGAATGAATAAACGAGTCAAAACTCAAACAACTAGTAGAGAAAAGAACAATTTTTGTTGATACTATAGAGTCTAAAGTTCTTATGGATATTTGTAATTACTTGTAAGTTTTAGTATTTTATTCAGACGTTTGCATGAGACGGGGATCTTCTTGCATAATTACTAGTTTGCTATGTGAAACTCATGAAAATACTACTGCCAAAATCACCTAAAAATACAAATTTAAAACGACTGTACAATACTAACCGGCGACCCAAAGTTATGTCCAATCTCGTGAGCCAAAGTCAGCTGGCTCACTTTCGGCGGGACCCTACTGTTGTAGTTGACAAACGTAATGATGCCCGTGTTTAACGATCTTTTCGTGCTTTGGTACATTCCTCCTATGGTTTCTGTGTATGTTTTGTACTTCTCGCAAATTCCACCGGAGGCACCACTTGCGCTTGCAACCCAGGCAAGACCTAGGAAAAGAAAATGGTTTAATTAGTAATATTGTTTTAAAATACGATATCCACATAGGTCGCTCGCACTATCGAGCGGGCACTCGACTATCGATCTTCCTGTCAGCATATCAGTTATAGTGAAAGTGCTGCTAGGTACAACATACATTCGTTGGACTTGAGGCGCAAATATCAGGATGGTTTATTTCTTTATAAAATATTACATAACTATATTAATAGCACTCACCTACTTTGTCAAGTTAATTTTAAAATTCCTCGACATTCTTCTCGATCAAAAGATACCTTTTATATTTTACCTTACCATACTAACTATGCGAAAAATACCTTCTTTAGACGTTCTTGTTCCTATTATAATTCCCATAATGCAGTGGATATTTTCTTACATGATTTAAATAACTTTAAATTCAAATTAAAAAAGTTCATGTTTGCTTAAAAAAAATTTACTGTTTAATGATTTATTTTTGTTTTCATTTATATTTTTTGTCAATCTAATATGTATCAAGAACAAGTGATATATTTGTAATATTTTTGTTGTTTGCATTTCATATACGTTCTACACTATCTGTAAATATGTTTGTTAATGACTGTGTGACTAAATAAATAAATAAAATATTGGGAAATGAATGTTTCAACAGCGGAGACTCGCCAACAATGGTATACAGCTAGGGTGAGGTAATACGATCCCTGTAGGTCACATGATCCCAACTAGTGCCAACTATCCAAATTCGCATGAAACATGTTCCCCGCACCCCTGCCAGTTGCCTTTCCAAGTGTCATGGCGGTGCGAGCGCTTGGCGTGATTTTATTGAAGAATAATCAAAAAGTGTGGCTCTGATCTAAGGTAAGCCTGTTTTTGGACTTTCATTACTTTTTACATGTTCGTGTTTATTGAAATGTTGTTTTATTTGCGGGTATTAATATCAGTTAGCTAATATTTAAGCAATGCACTCGGTATTTGAAGGTTGTGTTTTGATCGATATCTTGGAAATTGGTTTTGGGGCGAAATGATCCCTTTCTGTGTGTTTAAAATGATCCCTGGAATCATTTTACCCCATTAGTATTTGTTGCTTTTGAGGTCATGCCGAAAATTTATATACGCAAAACCGATCGCCAGAATTGGCCTGAAGAACAAATGCAAAAGGCAGACATTTTTGCCGTCACAGATGGTAATGCCTTACAAAACCGCAAGTAGAGAGTTTAAGGAGTTTAAGAAGAGTCAAGGGCAAAAATAAAATAGCCGTAGGCTGCGCTAAAAAGTTAGGTAGCAACAGTGTTTAACCTAGAACAAGAACAGGACCTTGTTGATTCCATTAAGGACAAGGAGTCTAGAATGTACGGGCTGACTACACAGGAAGAGTTAGCAACTTGCAGAAAGACATAAATTACTGCATCCATTTTCTGAAGCAAAAGGAAAAGCTGGACTAGATTGGCTGGTGGATTTAGACGTAGGCATCCGGACATTACGATGCGTGCCTCAGAAACGACGTCTTCTGTTCGACCGCGAGCTTTTAATAAGCCTGTGGTAGATAAATTTCTTTCGACTTTGAAAAACGTGCAAGAAAAACATTATTTTCTACCCCATCGGATATTTAATGTTGACGAGACGATTTTATGCTCTGTCCTAGTAAAAAACTCAAGAGTGTTAGCACAAACAGACCGTAAACAGGTGGCGCGAGTGACTGCAGCTGAGAGAGGTGAAACAACGACCGCAGTGATTTTTACTTCTGCTTCTGGAACTTTTGTTCCTCGAGTGTGAATCTTCAGCAGAGTCCGGATGAAAATAGAATTGATGGATGGCGCTCCAGGCGCTATATGTGCATGCAGTTCATCTGGTTGGATGAAATTAGATGCGTTTTCTCAGTGTTTCGATCACTTCTTAAGTTATGCCAAACCGACAGCAGAAGACCCGACTCTTTTGATATTGGAAGGTCACCTATCTCACACAAAAAATTTTAAAATGGTATTAAAAGCCAGAGATAATCACGTTACTATTCTATGCCTGCCGCCTCATTGCACCCACAAACTCCAACCGTTAGACGTTGGAGTCATGTACCCGCTAAGCGTTTATCATAACCAAGCGTTGGAGAAGTGGATGAATAACAATCCTGGGAGAGTGGTAACCGTGTTCTAAATAAGGAAAATTTTACAGAGGCCTATTTAAAAGCAGCAGTTCCACTGTATAGTATGAATGGATTCAACAAAACAGCAATATATCCGTTCAACCCCGACATTTTTACTAATGTGGACTTCATTGCAGCTGAAACGACTGAAATGGATGTTGACAATGACACGGTAGAACCTCCCATTCCGATTCCTGGGACGTCAAGTCCTCCATTAGCAGAAACCGTGCAAATACCTTCTCCTCAAGCAAGTAATCCAGAAACTGAAACAAGTTTTTGTAAACAAAAACTGTTTACAACTGGATGTCCAAGAATCCCTTCATTTAACACTTCAGCTGTCTCCACTTCCCACTTCGACTCCAATGACGACTCAAAAATCTCCAGTCATCGCGGCAAGCACCGTGCTTCCCAAAAAATATCTCAACGTATGAATCTTCTGGAAGATTACCTCCAGCTTTGGCTGTTGGTCTTCCATCCACATCTTTTGGTGTTGTGAGTACACCCAGGGAAATACGACCAACACCAAAGATTGTTGGAAAAGGAGCGAGTGCAAGACGAATAAGAGTAGATACATCAGTACTGACCAGCACACCCTACAAAAAACACCTTGAAGAGGAAGTCAAAAAGAAAACAGATATAGAACAAAAGAAAGCCCTTAAGGAAGCGAATAAAATAAAAAACAAACGGAACGATAAAGGAAAAGGAGTCGGGAAAGGAAAAAGAGGCGGAAAGGGAAAAGGCAAAAAAAAGGAAAACAGATCAGATTCTTCTGAAAAGGAGAGTGATACCGAATGCCTCTTCTGTACTGAAAGCTACTCCAAAGACAATAAAGGCGAAGGGTGGATTAGGTGCGTTGTGTGTCTTTAATGGGGACATGAGGCTTGTGCGGGAGTAGATAGTGACGATGAAGGCAACTTTACTGGCGATATTTACCTTTCTAGAAATCAATATGATAGTGTGAAAAAAATTGAAGGCTACAGGTCTATTCTAAATTAGACTTTTGTCTACTATCTCACCTGATTGAAAGTGACGATGAAGTCGAAGTTTTATGATTATCATTTTAAACGAAGAGTTGATATTTCTATTGCATTTTGACATTGATAAAATTTTTTGATAGTGATAGTCTTATTTGTTTTTTTTTATTTCGAAGAAGAGTTTATTTGTTTACCTAGTGCTTGACTAGGTATGTTGTTAATTTTGCAAACCTTTAAAAAGTTTGTTGCAATGTTTAATGTTTAAGTTTTGTTAATTGAGTAGTAGAATTACAAAAAAAGATCTCTAATGAAACTAGGTGACTGCAAAATTTTTGTGTAACTTGCTTGCAAACTTAAATTGTTATGAACAATACATATGATTAAAATAAACTGCTGAGTGTTTTATTTCACTGATATTTATTAACTTATGGTATAAAATGATCCCTGGGATTATTTTAACCCTACCCCAGAGATCATTTTGTACATAGGTGTGTATTAAATGATCCTTTACTAAACTTTAACAAAAACCTCTAACATAAAAAAAAAACTACATACATATAATAAAAAATAAGTATGCAGTTACAAAGTTAAGTAAATTCACTGCCTCCAGCAATAGAAATCTTGCGATTAATTTCAATTTTAGCCACAGTTAAGTTTTCCCTTAAGGGGATTATTATACCTCACCTTCCCCTACTAATGAGCATTCACTGCATTATTTATTAATTCGGAGTTTTACAATCATCATAGTAAAGACAATTTTTTTATTATACTGGTATAGTCGGGTTTCTATGATGAAATAAGAAATGTTGATTCATTGAAATTATTATATATTATAATTAATTTCCAGTGAAAGTTTCACTCGCTTAATTGAAAGCCAATCAATCATCTGTGCCATTGTAAGTATTTTTTTGGTTACAAAGGAAAAAGGGTCGGAATTTTGACTACTGTATAAGAATCCATTTTACATCTTCGTGATCATAAAAATCAAGTGTGCACAATAATTTCAAACAGCCAGGAAAAGTAAATCTTGTCAATTTAAGTCTTGAAACTTAGTAGTCTTGAAAATTAGATACATTACTAACGAGGCGGTTGGATGATATTATAGGGCTAGTTTTTGAAATACCAACTTACAATCTACCAGATATAAATAACGGAATAATAACCAAGGTTGTCCCTTACCTAAAGTACCACCAGTGAAATCTCTGTACGTGAATACATAAGCGAGACAGAAATCTTCATGGTTTCCCAGCGAGTGCAAATTCAAGAAGTTTGAAACGTCAATGTTTTCATGACAAAACTGATTCGTTTCTGTGGCGTATTGGTGGTTGGAGCACATTGAGTCATCGTCGATCTGTAACGTAAAGAAATACAAATATTATAGAATTGGTTATATGAAAGTGTTTATTGAAGGTATTCTTACGGGTGAGGTATGTGTCGGTAGTGGTAGCTTTGTCTTACAAAGAAGGATAGAAATACAGTCCAGACATTCGTGCCATCAACACAAAAGTTAGTTTATGACTTGTGTATGTCCATTTATAGAAGAACAAGTCGATTTCATTTTTAAGATAACCTACAGTTTTGTTGAACTGGAAGCATCGTAAGGTCACTTATATACTTATGTTATTCATTCTTTACATTTACCACTTCATTATATGCTGATATTTTTCTCATTATGTGAAAAATTTAAACAAAAACAAAATGAATGTTTGTCCTCTACGTGTTTCAAAATATACATTATTGATAAGATTTTGAAAAGTTATTACGGACAAGACAAAATACTGTATACATTTCAGGAACATGCAAACAAATAAGAGATTAAGTAATATATTTCGTAAGTATAATTAACTAACTAGACGCCGAAACGTGACAAAATACGCTACGAAAGGCTTGTGTAACAACTACACAAGGAAATATTCGTAAACAACTACACAAGGAAATATTCGTAAACAACAACAATTTGTTGAGTATATTAAGTATAGATAAATGTTGTTGTTAGGTTAGCTTCTATTGTTTTGGGTGTTCCTCAGAAACAAAGTACTGTAGATTTGTATACTGTTATCGAAAAGAGGATAAGTCACAATATACTAGGTCCGCTATGTGATACTAATTACTACAACTAGATTTTTACTATAATTTAAAGATTTTACGGGATTCTTACATGCACAAGCACCATGATCGCGGATCATGGGTGCTTGCAACAGCATCGAAATATCGGACGCGCGAAATAAAAATCGAAAATCGTGGTAAGGATCCCGTAAATTTATTAATATATAGTGAAAATAACTGCGATAGTTTAAAACAGTTATTAACTACATTTTTGTGAGTTTGGATTGTTTTATCAGATTGTTTTCTATTACTTCAATTTTTATCAAAAATATATAACAGTAATGTTACAGTGTTTGAGTTTAAACCGAAGTCATGTTATTCGCTGGCTACACTTTACTTGTATGTAAATAGAGTAGCTACGCAGGAGTAGGTGATAAAGAATACATATTTAAGAGAAGGTATAGATAGCTCAAGTCATTTGTGCGAGCGCTGCTATGTGTGCGTATGATATGAAACTAATGTTGTGTGGCGATAACGCGGCAGCCGTCTTCTTTTCATCGCTTTATGTGTGTGGGTATGCGTTTACAATCAGTACATTTTTGTTGTCACGCACACACAGTTGTTGCTGTACAAGCTAAACATATGAACCGCGCGCACAAATGCCTTGAACTATCTATACAAGTAAGATTTATGTAAAATAGATTGATCTAATAGGTACGTCGTACCTTTTATGTTCTTTTATTAGTACACCGCTTTCATATATTTGCTATGTGAACATCCAGTAAACAAAGCTTTTATACTTTGACCACGCCATTAAAACTCTCCAGGAGCAAAATTTGTTCAGTATATTTTATCATGAACATGTACATTACCTTTATCCTCTGCACTTCAAACTTGATGTTCCTATGTTCTAACCGTCCATCGAACTTGGTGTCTCTGTAGATATAGTTAACAGCTGTCACGTGATGCGAGATCAAGGATAGGATTTCTTCTCGAGTTTTCATGTCGACTTCGGCCTTCTTGCTGGGGTCGCGATGCTGAAAATAAAGAGTATTTTGAAGACGTGTGGAATTATGATGATTTAGAAGTAAAACACGCTACATTCTATTAATATTTATAATTGTTTACCACATGATACGTGACGCTAAATAATGAAAATTTTCAGTTCTAGGTGGCGTAGTCAGGCTTTTGATTCCGTAATGGATTCTCACCTCTTGGCGGTATGTTGCGGAGTATTTTTCATGTTTCATTCATCATTTCTTTACAGGAAGGCTAATATAATTTTATTGAGATATGGGTTTTTACCTATCCATATTGGACTCGGTAAAGACATTATTAAATTAAGTATGCTTTAAAGTTTGAGAGAACATTAATTATTCAAATACACATTTACTAGGTAAAGAACTTCGTATACCTCTACACGAATACAAAATTTTTTAAAATGATTAAAAACTTTAATCGTTCTTTCAACTAAACATATCAATACTTATTCTTATTTTCCTTATGCATTAATGTAGGTGCTAATAATATATTTTAGTTAACCGATTGGACAATGTTTCGTATTTGTAGCAATTTTCTCGGATACAAATAGTACCCAAGGGGACGTTCCGATACCGTCTATTTTAGAATGGGATTTACGTCTCGTAGCTACAAAATGCCTCACTATTTATAACAGCAAATTAGTCACAAATATTTATTACATTGATAAATAATATTTAAAAAGAATTATAAGTTGATTACCTAGACATTAATCTAAATCAAAATCCATGTCCCTAAATGTCCCGGGTTTGAATCCTGGTATTTGACGGAAGGTTTAAACAGACCTGCAAAGCAGTTTTAACTACAGTATTTTATGACAAAATTATAATAATAAGCTTGTCACAAAGACGCATTCATAAAAACAAATCAAACTCAATCTTTTTCGCCTCAAGCGTCACAAATGCAAAACTTTCTCTAGAAACTTAATTGACTGTGTCGAATTCTCAAGGAGGAACTATAATTAAATATTTTATGTTTGTTAAAACAAACACAATACTTTTACTCGTTTCTAAATCCCGACAATTTCACGGTTGTAATTATTTGTTTGAATGTTAAGTAAAAACATTTGATTATATGTCTTGTTTATCATTGATAAACATGTTCTTATTTTAGTCTCCTATATATGTGTTTTTCAAAGTTTAATACAAAGAAGAGAGTTTTAAGATCGAATATACTATAGAATTAAACTGGAAAATTTAACTGGAAAGACGGAAAGGTCAATTCCAAAACGCAATTTTTAATATGCTTTTTAAGTAACTTGGAAAAATAGGATGTCTACGATCTTTTACCGGAAAAAGAAGTTTAGAAAATTAAATAGTAGGTTTTGATATTTTAAGAACCATTATATTAATAAACATTTTTATTATTATTATTACTAACAAACATTATTATCATTATGTAGACTCTGAAATATCTTTACTATGGATAGGTATGGTCCTATAAGACGGTATAACTGGACAGAAATAGGCTTTGCAAACTTACCTAGGACATTTTGTGGCACCTAAAATGTTGTCGACTAAGCAATTAAGATGATTGCGTGGACTACTACCTAAATTCCGTGCCAGCTAGCGTGCTTTTCTTAAATGTAACTTATATAATTCAAACAGACAACGTAATTTTCTTCGATGAAAAAAATAGGTACCATCACATTATTACAAATCAAAATAAAACGAAAACATACATCAGGAAATCCCTCCCTCACGTGCCGCCATATCAAGGGGTCAGTTTGGATATAGAGCGAGCAAGTGTTCCGATTGTCCGGCGCTGCTCGCTTCGAACGCGAATGTTCGCCGGTGTTCGCCGAGCGCGAGTACTTGTAGTGATGTTCCCAGTGTCTGGAAGTGGCATAATATAATGAAATGAATCAGTTAGTAGTAGTTACAAAGGTAAGATGATGTTGGTTAAGGGCAAAAACTTTTGGTTCAAATTACTGAACGAGAAAAGAAAACAATGTATCTTACAGAATTGTAATGTACTTATTAATAATACTGTTGAAAATGACCTTCTAGCTTAACACTACAAATGCTAATTAGCGTTTATATTCTACAAAATGTTTTAAAATAGGAACCAATTATCGCCTCTGAGTGCAGGTATTAGAAAAGTAAAGGTTTTTTTTAAAGGCACCGTTTTTTTACGGCCCTATTGGCCTTTTAAATTTCACCGGACTTTGTGGCCTAGCACTGGGAGCGCTTATTGATATAATGATGCATTAGATACACATGCGATGGAGACGGAAACACATGGAAGTCGGTTTATGCTAAATCTTTGATAATGTACTCTAACGAACGTATACGTAAACCTGAGCACATGTAATGGTTCATTTAAGCCGAGACCCGTTCGCGGTTTCTTCTGTAAGGATTTGGCTACATTCCATATTGTTGAAAGCTGACCTAGTATGTCGTACTGGCCAGTGAAACAGTTTACCAGCTAGGCTAGAAACCTAAAATTTTACTAGCTTTTATTGGTGAAAATCGGAACGTAATGTTAAACCAATATCACTATGGATTTATTTAAAATACTAAATTCCCAGATAGACACTCTGACCGTATGGCCTCAAAGTAATCACAGCTTCTATTATGGATACCATACAGCGTACTGGGGGGGGGGAACCCAAAAAAACATACATATATAAATATAAACCACCATGACCCGAGAGCACACCTCTATGTTGATCACACAAACGAATGCCCCGACCAGGACTCGAACCTGGGAACTCCTGCGTATGAGGCAGGGCTACTACCCACTAGCCACTCAGCCCTCAAAATGTACGCTGTCGAATTGAATTATTCATTTATAAATGAACGCATATACATCAAAAGCCTTTGGCCACACTTTGGTACACCTAAACTACAGCTTTTGCCAATTATAATTGAACAAAATTTCACCGACCGAAACTTAATAAATTATTCAAAATACTCCTGGAATCGAATATTGGTTATTATCAACCTACTTAACAGGAATTTAAATAAGTTATATACTTCAGCTGAATTTGGTTTAAATACGCCTCTGCGTACGGTTTACAAATAACATGCATTTGTTTAAATATAAATAATTTTTAAATATTGAAGCTAGTTTAGATCTTGAATATGCAAGTAAATGAATTAATACTGTACTATATGATAAATCCTGAACAATAAAATAAACAACTTGGCCTAGGGGCGCCTCGATTACCTTTTTTATTGTAACACTTTGGATAGTCATGCCGGTGACTGAAGTGTTGTAAACAATAATATGCGTTATGCAAATGCCGTTAGAAGTTAAAACAAAATGCGTATTAGCTTCTGTTTTGATTTCAACTGCTGGATTAATAAATATTTTTTTATACCCAAGTTAATAAAAAAAATATTCTTAAAAGTATAATAAATGAATATCAAGAAATCCGATTTTCATTGCCTACTCCATATGATGTTACTACAAGTCATGTTGACAAACAAGTCAGTAATGTTATTTTAAGAAGTAGAGCGGAATCCCTCAGATTTTCTCTTACAAAAAAATACACAATGTATTTATTGTGAATTATTTTTCATTTACGGCTATGAACAGTTTTCAGTATTTCAATGCGTAAAATTGCTTAGTACAGCAATCAATGTAACTAGTTAATCAAGAGATTTTTTTTACATACATTTCGTTGCTATTGCCATACGTTTTCTGCAAAATGCGAAGGTTTTTATTTTATTGGTCAGGCTATCTTAAAGCTACTGTACACGATAGACTTACAAGTACCTAGATTGGAAATACCCACCAGTAATGATTTGCCGACCTTCAATTGATAATGAACACTGCCTTCTGTTCTACATACTTTAACCAGGCCTGCTGTTATAAGAAACAATACAACCAAATCAAACGGATACCATGCGCACACACTATCAATCACACAATGCATCTTTAATTTATCGGGTTATTTAACCAAAACCGACATATTATGTAAATATCGTTTTTTAAACAGGACCTGTCTTTAACTATGTCTGAACAGGGTTCTTAGCAAGCATTAAAGTTATTTTCGAAAGATGCTCAGATTATTACTGTCATAGGTACAGATATAGGTAAAAGTCCTTTAAAAATCATTCTTGGATGTGGGCGTAAATTCGTTATTTGCGTCTATGTATTTTGTTGATCGGTGTATATGTCGCAGGCGGAGGGTTGCATTACACATTCAAGCAAACAGCTTAGCCGTCATGTTGAATAGTTAATTTGAATATTGGATGTGTTAATCATAACCAGTTTAGAGTTGATCTCCACCGATTTGCCATTATGAAAATTGAAGAAAATACATAACACATAAAACGTTTAACAAAACGGCTAGCTGTTTAGTAAGTGGTATAATTCAACCATCGGTTTGCGTATAACATATACAAGAACTGCATTTTACTTACAGTTTTTTTTCGTAAAATGCCTCACAGTTTTCAATGCATTTAACTCAAACACATTTCATTTCACTATATTTATTTCATTGACTTGCTTCCCTACGGTCGAAACCAAAGCGGTCGCTCTATAAATACACATCAATGAAGATTGACTGTTTTGATTGATAAACTACAAATACTGACGTAGTTTGCCTTCCTACCGAGTAGGGTGTGCCACAGTACTGGATTCGCCTCGATATAAGGCCGTCGTAACTTCATATGCATATGGGTTGGAATAACAAGCGACCCTGAGTGTCTATAAAATGATTGTATCAATGTTCTGGTATGGTATGTAAGCCTGCTTTGAAAGGTTCAGAAAATTGTACGATGGTTTTATCTGATGGTGAAATTTTGAAGTATGAATCGTGGCAATGGATAATGTAAGCTGCTCTCATGCTTTCAGAATTATTTAAATAAAATAAGGAATGTAATCAATACATTTTATAAACCTGGTTTGGTAAAGAAATAAAGAATTTTGTATTTTTTTTTAACTACGCAAAACGCTATACTAATTTTCAATGCGGAAGGATTCTTTAATTTTGATCGATGAACTCCTAAACTGCAGAACCTACATTAACAACACTCGAGACACAGCTTGAAAGTAGTAAAATATTTTGTAGACGCAAGCAAAGCTGCCTTAATACGCCTTCGTGTTTAATTTTTTGAGATTAAGATCGGAAAACAAAATCACCCGGATTTTCGCCATTTTGCTTAGTCACTTAGGTACACTTTTTAAGTATCTTTGTAATTTAACCATTTTACTCATTGTTCTTTTTTAAAATTTCATTCTTACATACTAAGTTATATAAATAAATGACATTATTTTACGGGAAGTAGTAGTAATTACAAATTACAGTAACCTACGAACTACACTTACCTTACATAACACAAGCCTTCATGCGATACTCAAATATTAAGTTTAAGTATGCATAAAAAGCTTTGAAGTGCTTTTACTAAAGAAACTACCACTTACAGAACTCATCAACATAACATTTGCATATCATAAAATTCTCTGTAATAAAACGGCAAGCATTTAGATTCCCTCTAATTAAGTTCATGTATTATAAAACGTAATAAGCATATTTCATATTAGCATTTCAATAAAAATGTGACTCGTTTGGTTCTGTAGTGTTTCAGTTTTCCTGGATGTGACCCAGTTTCATATCTGTCCTTTTATATCACGAATACAGTTTTATTACTCCGACTTTCTATATTTACGTAGCTTCAAAAAGAGTTCATTCTTGTTGTTGCAATAAAACAAATTTAATCCCTAAGTAACAAGAGCTTGTGCTATTGGTACAGCGTCTGTGGGTAAACGAACACATAGAGTATTCAAATGAGAAGTTAACAAAATCTGTATTTATCAAAGAAATACCTCTGGAGTTTAAGGCAGGAAGGGCTATTGGACTACCACCTATTATAATACAAAACCATCACAATCGTGGCCTGAGTAAAGTAACATTTGTCTACAATTTAATATATTTTTAACAATAAAAAGCATTACAATTTTATTGCCATGCAATCAATAATATATACAAACATGGCAAATCAATCATTTGACATATCATTCGACATTTTATTTAAAAAGCTACATGAATAAAAAAGCCATCAATTCACAAAACATGAACTCAAATCATTCACTGGAACTCAAATTTTGTGACTCATTTAAGGTTAATTTGAGGTAATAGTCACATATACATTTCAAGAGAAAGTTACTCAGCACTGTATTATAAACATCAGCGAAACAAGCTACATAAGGAAATGAACCTTTGTTTGTCTGTTGCCCTCAGTGTAATCTCAAACTCGGATTATTCATACCATTGTAATAAATCTTTGGATCGTTCTGCATACGCGTTTTCTAAGCCCAAACAAATAAAAATAACTGCACCTCTTTTTCATGATAGTGAAGACACGAGCAGAAGCTATGAAATAGAAATTATAGACTATATTTAGAGATGACAAGACATATTACCGTTTGATACGACCTAAACCAGATACCTGAGCTTTTATGAAGCGGTACTCACAGCAGGCTTTAGGTTTAGAAATTCGTAATGGCTACTAGTTCTTATAACGTGGCTTTTTAATGTACATTTATATGGCAGTTAGTTGTTATATGTGTCGGTATATGAACTTGAGTGTGGGCGTTGTAAGGTCGGATTATCCTCGAATATTACCTTGTAGAGTCACTATGGCAACTGTGAATTTGACCCGTAGTTGTACGTTCGTTATCGAACTGGTGATCAGACTTTGATCGTAAAAGGGTTTGACAAACTTAGGTCAGACAAAATGCGTACAACTCTTTTTTTTTAACATTACAAATATAACAAATATTTTACTCTATAAAAAAGAACGCTCTACCTCTGGGTCAATATTAGCCATTTTTAACAAAAATGTTCGAAGTAGTTTAGGGCCCTACAAAAGGGTTGAGCGAGGATGGATACCCACGTGACACAGTCCAAGCGATGTGGCCTTATAATTAGTTTTCCATTTCAGGAGGAGTTTGAAATCTTCAAATTACCTGGGCGGATCGTCCCGCAAGCTATTCGGATGTGGTGGTGAAGCATGGTGCATGTAAGAGCTGGGCGTCGACTGAGGTGCATACGACGTCGGCGGTGACGTTGGAAGTTCCTCATCCACTCCAGAGTTCTGGATGCGCTCCATCCATTGTACCACCTCGTCTGTGATGCCGCAGCCGCCTACGTGGCCTGGGAAAGATAGGAACCGGTTGAAATTTTATAAAAAATACTGTAGATCTAAGATTCCCTGAACACTACTAGCGGTGAGTGTACGAACTGTACGGAAAAGTAGCTATCGTCTTTTGTTTTTTTAAAGAATGTTTTTCGGTTAAATGGTGTTTTGAACTTATTGAATAGGTATTATTTTCACCAGGCTCTATATGAGGGTGTAATATCTTCGAGTTCACAGTAAAAACACCTAGCTAACATTAAATAACAAAAGAACTTATCAAATTACCTCAAAAAGTCAAATTAACCTTACATGCTGCTTTCATAGCGGATAAAAAAAGACTGAGCAAAACCTTAGCAGTATTTATTCCTGGTTCTTTTGCAGCAGTATTATTTCCAGGAAAATCAAGCTCTTTTCAAAGTTGTTTACCTATTTCAGGAAATAAATATTGCAAAGTGAAGTGCTATTCCGAGAGCGGTAGTAATTTATATTGATATCAATATACATCCAATCATTTCAAGGTTTTAGAAGGAATTCTTATTTGAAAATAGTACTGGATATGGAGAGCGAAACAAATAGATGTCATAGTCTTCATGTCTATTACCCAGATAGGAATATTTTAATTAGTCCGCGGATTCATTTGACAATACTCGACTTTAATAACATTTTTATTTGTTCGTATTATTCGACCTCATTTATTAAAGAATGATCTAAGATATCTTGTTAGTTTTTCAATTAGTATAATTTAAGGTGTATTGAGTATTGACGTACTTCACATTGTTAAAGCAAATTAGTAGAAGCTAAGTCATTGTGACCAAGAACAATGGATTCACCCGTATAACGCCAGCGTTGCGTAATCGATTCTATGGACATATTTGATCGTATAAACTATTTGATATGTCTATACGTTATGCTCGATCATAAACAAAAACAATTGGTGTAGTTACAGAGACGGACAAATGCTGTCTACAAATAATGTGAGTCTACAAATGGAGACAAATTTGAATTTGCACACAGAGAGGCAAATGGTTACTTAAGATGCTCTATAGAATTTGCTTGGCAAAAAAAGACATTCTACATAAAGTATAAACTCACTTCGCAAAGTCTATACTGAGTGCCTTTATTAAGCATTTGACGCCGTTGATTGCAGTCTTTAACATTTTATTTGTATATTTTTCAAATTAAAGCAATATTCTTCTAACGAATAATGTATATAAACGTATGAATATAAAAATAAAGTACTGTTTGAGAACTCCGAAGATTTGGGTAACAACTCTTGTTATAAACTTTTATTATAAGCGCCTTTTTCTACTGAATCTCTGTAAATCAATGTCATTTCATTTGAAAGGTTTATTTCAACTTTCTGCGTTTTTTTCCATGGAACAGGTTTTGTATTATATTTAATTGAAATATTACTTTTAATTGAAATAAAACGATTCAGAGAAGTTTTGACGTTTTAGCAAAAACACAAAAAGGTACACCTAATTTTGATTTAGGTACAAAGGTTATCAGAAGTATTTTACCAACTTTTCCTGTTTTTTTTATAAGGTAACTTTTTTTAATTGATTCTTCCACAAATGATTTATTTATTTATCTCTATTTATGATGTCTTGTCAAGGTCACGATATAAAAGACTCCCATGAGTTTGGAAGCTCTTGCCCTTTTAGTTAACAAAAACAAGTAATGCTTATTAATATTTTGATAAAAATCAAATTAAAACTCAAGTGTCTTCTCTACGAGTATCCTTAAAATAATACCGCATATCACATTAGCCACTGCAATATACTCAGACTTGAGCCAATAAAGGTTGCGATCCCCGATTTCAAGTCGTAAACTAGCTACTCTCACATCTTACCGGTATATCTACAATTTACATATAACTCTAAATAAAGGTGTAATAAAAATAAATATTTATCAACTGATTTTGAATTACGACTATTTTTGAATTGACCACGGGTTATTTAGCTTTTATCTTATATTTATATGAAATTAATCATTGAATCGTGGTTAATTATATAAATGGCCGGATATAATCGGCAAAATCAAATTGGATGAACGTTTATGCGGCATGCGCCGACCTGTATATACCTCGAATGGATATATAACCCGATCAGCACAAGCCGATTATGTGTGGCGTTTGCCTCGGGCCGGCGCGAATGTGTGGGTAGCGCTCCGTAGAAACTATATCGCACATAAGTCAAATCTAATTTCAAATTATGTTTCGTAATTGAAATTAAGCTTACAGTCTTAAAGTATCTTATCTACGAGCTACGATATACAACTATTTATATGGCAGTAATAAACTAGTCTTAATTACGCAAACAGCGGAAGCATCGCGAGTAAGTAACAAAACAAATTAATGTATACACAAATAAAGTCAGAATCTAGTTAATCCGGCTGCACGGGCGCAGACCAAGTTTTAGCTATGCGTGACGTTCAACTCCATCCAAATAATTAAGCCAACGATGTTTACTACTTAGGTGCAGCACAATGAGCCTAGCGCCGCAGTAGTAACTAACAGAACTAACAGTAGTGTAAGTAAATCTGTTGTATCCTCGACAAAAGTACTGAAGCCCGGTAGGAGATGCTTTTTTTATTTGCTGTCTGCTTATAGTATAACAAACCCAATGTCTTTTAAGCTTTACCGATATTTGTGTAGAAGGCCTAAACGGTAAGTTTAACCGGGAGGATCTTTGACTTGAAAACTTGTATTTGTGTGCTACCGCTACTGGAACAAAGGCAATTCTAACTGAAGCCTACTGTCGACAACGCATAATTAGTCAATATAATAATCACATTTAACATTTAAAAAACAAAACAGTTTGGATGCCGCTTAATGGTAAAAAAAAATCGAGCCAATCAAAACCGAGAAGGACCACTGTAGCATCTGTTAAAGTCTAGAGGGTGCCTCGTAAACCTTATCAGTAGTATATTTGATAACGCTATCTCAAATCGTACTAATTTTCAAATTACATAACATTCAAAAAGGTATAGTTGAATTTTAATCTCAGTTTTAAATTACACTAAATAAACCCGCTAGCCTTAATATCGCTATAAAACACGTTTGACGTTAGGTACGAAGAAATAATGAGATATCGAGCTGCATCTAAATCGATCGAAGTCACCATACTGCTTGTTCACTATATTGTCCAAGTACACAATAGAGAGTGTGATTAGAATACAATAAGTCAGTTTATCGTGATTCATTCGTCAGATACGGATCGTCTTGCCTTTGGTATAATTCTGTATCGGAGCGAAACGGTACGGGCCACGGTGCGACAGTCGGCCGGAAGCGGCCGGACCGTGGCCCCTTTCACGTCCGGTATAAATAAAGTCGCTATTACTGTTTTAGGATGCGTAGGAATAGTCATGTTTCTTACTTGATTGGACAGGGAATTTGTTGTTGTCGCTTTGATTGAGAAAAATATAAATAGTTTGTAATAGCCCTGCTGAGGTCATGGTTTCAAATCCAGAAGCCCCTTTTTAAAGTTGATGTGCTTGTCTGTGGTTTCATTTGTTGATGAAGATAATTATTTTTCTATTTTCTTTAACTATAGAAGGCACTAGACAACCATATACAATATTCATATAACTTAATTATAAATCACTTAATTAAATATGAAAAGTCTAAACTTGGAATATTCATTTAAATTCTACACAACAACACCAACCAATAACTGTTAAAAGTAGCCAACATTAAATAAATATAATAACCAAAACATTAAATAAAATATTCTACAAGCATAACTCTGTCACTGAAAACAAATCTGCATGCGCAAATAGTACCTTTAAGTTATTCATAACATTTTTCAAGTTAGTCCGAAGTCAGGCAAAGGAATGGAAAATAACAAACAGCGTATATTACTTACATAAAAATAAATGTAGAAACATTATAGTACGGATCACGATTTTCATTTACGCGATTCTTCTTAGAAATTAAATTACTGTTATCAACCAGAACTACATTAAAGCAGCTTTCGAGTAGTATTAATTAAAATCTGTTTATAAGGAATGATTAACGTCAATAAACAATTTTTTGAAAAGGAAACGAGAAATGCACATTAAACAACGAAACTCATAATTGCGCTGTTCATGGCATAAACAAAATTTAAATGAAAAGTATTTTACCTACGTTTATTTCGAGAATTTTCTTTAAAAATGTGGAGCGCGGCAAAAAGCACAATGCTTGCGTAACAGCCTGGGTTTTTGAAATTAAAGCAGCGTTGAATAGTGTGTGGATTTTTCAGCTCACATGTGCCCGCTAACTCATGGGAGTCTGCACGCCGGCATCCGGTGCACCGCTCGCGTTCACAAATGAAAAATGTTTATATCGATATCTGCGCTATGCTGGAACGTTTCTGAATAATTGACCGTATTTTTAGGCCGTGTTTATAAATGGTTTTGTTCACCAGGGTTTTTGAAAGATAAATCGCAAATGTTGTGAACTTGTGGGGGTGGGGCTTAGTAGTTGAAGCTGGTGGCAGTTTTACATGGCTTTAGAAGCGGTGTGCTTAGACAAAATCCACAAATAGGTTTGTGTTGCCTTATTTTTGTCTATTTTAATAAGACATTACAGTAATGTAATTTGCCGTTTGTACGGCCGCCTCTTTGACGTCAAATAGTAACTTAAATCATTCCTAATTATAGATTGTGTTTAGTGAATCTGTACTTTATCGGTACCGTAGTTAAGTATATATTTGCTGAGCAAAACACAGTCAAAGCAAAAAAAGACACCTTTTGACGTGTCTGAGACTCTGGAGGCCGTAAAGTTGTAATTTTTAAAACATATGTTTAACAACACAAACATAATGTTCATCACCATTTTTTACCGCACATCAAACATAGCTTGTTTACGTCACCGAAACAATAATAATACCTTATAATAATATGCGCAAACTCCCTCATTTTGAGTGTTGCTTTTGTCAGGTAATAAAACTAAACAAAGTAAAGAAGTATATACACTTGTATCGACTTATTTTAAGATACAAAATTTGACTTCCAAAGCACCTAGAGAAATAAGGTTGTTCACACTCGAAAGACTTTGTGTAGACAATAGTTTACAAAGTCGTGAGCAATTTTCCGACTGGACGATATTTTGTTGTAGATACATGTCATAGTAAACTTGGAGATAAAACCTGAAAGACTTTATTTGCCGTAGTGATCTCCTATATAACTAGGTTTCTGTAATATCGACACCAGAAAATGATCGCGATCAACTTAATCACGGAAGATAATAGTTCGATCGAAGTATTGCCATCAACAGATTATCATAACAACCGCACTCTATAATCGAGTCGTGTTTCGATCTCATCATATGGGTATCGTATTCGATTAATTAATCGAAAGTCGAGCCTCCCTGGTTGCATTTTAACGGACACCCTGTAGTTGCGAGATAACTGAAATTGCAGCACTAACGTCGAGCTTGAGAGTGCTTTCGGTACTTGGATTTTTAAACTAGGTATTTCATACAGATAGAGATTCTGCCAGAGAAAAATTTGTAGGTGCTATACTTTTTATAGTCATCGAATTTTCGATACATTAACACTACAGGACAGGTTCTCCTTACTTTGGGGCCACACAGTTGGTGTGTTTGTCTGGGGATCGATTGATTCTCACTTCGATGTTTTGGGCTTAGGCAAAATTACATATTCAATTTTATGAAAATTACATAATCTAGAAAATAGAAAAAGTGAAAATCATTATATTAGGTCCTTACATATGAAATTGGCGTTTTGTCGTACTGGCCACCTTGATCTGCATTATCATCTCTTTGGTTAAAAATCAAATTTCTCCAATTTCAAATTTATACAACTATTTACTCACGCATAAGTAAGAACACCCTAATATTTAATACCTGTATTTAGCTAAAGAAACCTTAATAGATTTCAGTAAGAAAGTTGCAGCAGTTCGTATTTGTAGTGTAGAATTTATTTAAAAAAAAATGAAACGTAAAGTAAAAATACCATTCTTTTAAACAATATCTTGATGTTTACAGTTTTCCGGGCACAAGAACGTGCTGTTTATCTCCAATTTGATAAGCCATGTTATAACAAAATTTGTTGATATGTGCGAAAGCAAAGTTGATAAGAGTAAAGCGGTTGGTTGGTTGGTTAAAAAACAAGGAAATATATAGTATACGAATATTAGCATTTTATTCTTAGGTATTTAGGTTTTCGTTATCCATTGTTCATCACGTGAAGAAAATTGATTACGAAACACGCCTATCTAAATCTTTATTCAGTGACTTAACTTGACGTAAATTACTTATTCAGTGTCCAAGTGAAAGGCCCCTATAATATTATTTATCTAGAAATATTTATATAATTTTCTTTAGCTTTTTTATTTGCAATATTTATTATTAACTATATAAAAATGCATTATTTTGGTTAACACAACCTAAAAACTCCACGGAGACCAATGAGGCTGGAAGAAATATTAACCAACCCACAGCGTAGGACCTATTTTTTATTTCTTTCTCATTTGGGTTTTTAGCGAAACTGTGTTAACTCCTTTTTTTAAAGTAAAATTAAGTAAAAGTTTAAGTAAAATCTTATTTACAATCTTTTAAAGATATAATTACAAACCAGACATTTAAAGTAACCCAAATCTAATTTAAGATCACATTAATTTGCGACAGAGGTCAGATTTAGCAGTAGCTGAATTGGTTTCATAGATTATCTGATAATAATCCCGCGAGCTTAGCCACGTAGAACATAATTTTCAAAACCGATTTGGTCGTATAATGGAGTTTAGATTTAATGTTGAAGTATTTAGAACTAGCTGTTTTATCCGCGTTGCTCTGGATCGCGGTGGAGTTTCTTTGTATAATGTAGCTTATGTTACTTCAAGCCAATGTAGCTTTCTATTCTTGAAAAAATTGCGCGAATTGGGTCCATACTTTATAATTTTTTGATTTTATTACTACAAATAAAGTTTATTTTTACATTGTAGTCCGGTCAAATTAGACCAAAAAATAAGAGTAAAGTTACCTAAATTCCCACCAAGCTGAAAATCGGTAAGATTGTTTGAAATATCATTAAAAACAAAATTTGAAAGTTCCCCATCTTTCCCCTGTAAGGAAAAAAATTTATTCAAGGTCAAAGGTAAAAAAAATTAGTTTTTCGCGATTTTCAGCAAAACGGTAAGTTTTATCATAAAAATATTTCAGACAAAAATTGTAGATCATAAAATTATCTACAAAAATAATTTATACTTTTTTTTCTACGAGCCAGCGTTTTTGAGATATAACGATTCAAAAAAGTTGTAAAAGTTGTAATCGTCATAATATGCATATATGTTAAAATATTTTTCTATCGGTTATTGAAACTTACACTACTAATATAAAATATACATAAGTTATAACTATAAGAATATCAGGTCAAATGAAGCCCAGTCCCTTAATTTATACGCCATTGAAACCTTGAGAAAACATCTGTCCCCTGTTCAATCGTGTGCGTAGCTAGGGTCTTATACCTGCTATAATAAATGAAATACTGTTAGTCTTGAACGCCAGTTAGTAGTGAAAACACGTGTTTATCCTAGCCTATATTGTGCTAGGATAAACACGTAAAAATGTCAGATTATTGTTTTATTTGCGCTAAACTTTTAACTGAAAGTGAAATTGTTACTGTTGCACGTGGTATGAAGACATTAATTAATGCAAGTATCGAAAGAGCAGATGAATTTTCGGAGTATCTAAAAAATCAAAAATCTGTGACAGTACATGAAAGATGTCGTAAAAAGTATACTCGAAAGTCTTCTATTGCTGCAGCTAATAAAATACAACGTGAAGAACAAGAAGCCAGTACATCCACAGAAAGTCCTCCTCGTACTAGATTACGGCATGCACACATTGTCAAGGCCGGTTGTGCTCTAATATTGAATCACCAACAGTGGAGGATCCGTTTGATTCCAACGAGGCAACATGCGATACATCGCTATTAACGCAGTTTACATGCACTCAGGATGAAGATGAAGACGAACAAGAACAAGAAGATCAACAAGAAGATTTTGAAAGATACGACTCGGACGATTAAATTTCACTACTTTTTTTTAACTTAAATTGCTTTTATCTTTTCAATCGCTGCTAATATCCATTATTTTTCAATAGTTTCAAATTAAACAGGATCAAAACTGACCCGTGGAATAGGCCTACTGGGAAAACCACAAAAAAAAAACGCGCTAAGTACACTACCTCATAGGTGGCGAGGAAACGTGTGCATATTATGACGATTACAACTTTTACAACTTTTTGAATCGTTATATCTCAAAAACGGTGGCTCGTAGAAAAAAAAGTATAAATTAATTTTTTGTAGATAATTTTATGATCTACAATTTTTGTCTGAAATATTTTTATAATAAAACTTACCGTTTTGCTGAAAATCGCGAAAAACTAATTTTTTTTACCTTTGACCTTGAATAAATTTTTTTCCTTACAGGGGAAAGATGGGGAACTTTCAAATTTTGTTTTTAATGATATTTCAAACAATCTTACCGATTTTCAGCTTGGTGGGAATTTAGGTAACTTCGAATGTCTAATTTGACAAACTAGTAAGGATTGATTAACATTTTTCGACTCCAAACTCGTTAATCGCAAAAAAGTACAGTATAAGAATTATTTAATTGTTCTGTAAAACGTAGTCGGCGGTGTATTGTGGAGATTATGTAATGTGTAATTTTAAGTATAGATGCTTCAAGTCATTTGTGCGGGCAAGCTTGTATATATACTGTAAATGTGTGTGCGTGACAAAAATATATTGATTGCACACGCACACCAAAGCGACGAGATGGCGGCTGCCACACAAAGTTAAGTTGTGTAATTACACACGCAGCACACACAGGGCTGCACGCATGGACGAGTTGAACCATCTATAACTACATATTTTTTGTAATTTAAAGTAATTCTTAAATTAAAGTAAAATCAACAAGAATGGATAATTAACACGATTATAAAACCGCAAACATCTCAAAGAAAGCCCAATAGTACCCTTCTTTGCATACGTAAAACGAACATAGCTGCTAAATTAAAGCTCTTATGAAAATAGTGAACACATCTCTGAAAAGAACATTACTGGAACCGTTAGCGTTTATTACAACCATAATGTTAAATACTAGCAGTCATTCTAAGCATCAGGTATTCATTAAAACTTGTAAAGCGGTAATAAGTTAGGCTAGTGTCCTCGTGTAATATGCACGAGAGTTAGAATGTGAAGTAAATGACTGCTGTGAACAAAAACGACGCGTTTTGATAAATGCGTCTAGGTTTCGTGTACGGAGCATTCTGAAGTTATTAGTCATTTTAAAATATGCGTGTGTTCTTAAGTTAGGCAACTTTATGTAATAATGTTTTCTTTGAACGTGATGTGTTTGATTATAATCAATAAAGCGTGTGTGGGGAAAGCAATTGTAACTTAGGGCAGCTACTCGCATATTCGGTGCGGCATTCATCGGCACTGCCGGGCGGAAAATTAGAATATATGTAGGGATCGTTAGGGAAAAATGCTGCCCGGCTTATGCCATTCGAGTTTTGGCGAGACGAGCCCGACGTACCAACCGACCGGCATCAGCCGAATATGGGATGTAATTATTTCGGACTAATCGTACAACGAATACTGCCGATCCGAACCTGCCGGACCGAATATGTGGGTAGCTTTTAGGAGGTAACCATTTTTTTATAAACTGGATATATATGTATTTTATTTAACGGCCACACTGAAATAAAATGATATCATAAAAATTACAGATTGTATGAGCCGTTTGGATCGCGTCCAAACATTAGGTTTTGATTTACAGCTCTACTCGATTTTATGCGTAGTCAATAGGCTCTTTCGCCATCCTAATCAACCACTGGAAAGAAAGATACTCAAAACCAGGATGACTTCAGCTATATTTATCTTTGATATGAAGAAACTTATGATCCGTATGAACAAAATTTGCCAGTCCTAAGTATGATAAACCGTGATTCGTGGATTTACAAGATTTTCTTATGTAGTTACAAAATAAATAATTCATTCACGATTCACAAAATTAATTACTTATTCATGAAACTGTTGTAAGCAGCACATGCAGTTTTCTTTTACTACATTAAAATAAGTTAAACTATTTCCATTTGCATCTCAAATCTGCGAGAAACATCTTAAAAGCTAAAGGTGTTGCATCCACGCGAACATAGCGCATACTTCAAAAAGGGTATTAAAACTTTACTTTCCACACATATATACATAGGTACTGGATATCTCAAAAGAGCATGCAGCAAACGGTTTCAGTTGCGTAAACGCCATTTAATCGATTTTTATGGGAATATCAGGACAAATATATGCCTGTGTTACTTCAGGATATTGTTACTAGTAGATTCAAATTGTTTACCAACATTGACGGCCGAATGTCGTCTGTGAGTAGCTCTGCCTCATAAGCCGGATGTCCCAAGTTCGGGGCATACATTTGTGTGATGACCACAGATTTTTGTTTTTGGGACAAGGTTGTTGATGTTTATGTACACATGTTTATTCTGGGTTCCCGCCCAGTTGGCTGTTTGGTCATCCAGAACACAAGCTCTGCTTACTCGGGACCATACACGTGTTTGTCTGGGGATTTTATTTAAAAAAACAAATCCATGCGAAAAAACAAACAAATCTTCAATATAATGCTAAAATGGATAATAGTGTCGCAAGAGTTAATTATACGCTGGATTTCCCTACGGTAGGGAGTTCCCATATGAGTCAGTACTTGCGAAATGTATACATTTATTTATTGCCGTAGAATGCAAATTTATACGAGAATAATATAAGATTAATGTGGAGGCAGCAAGACGGAGTCTAATTGAAGAAAACGTCGGCGCTGCTGTGCTGCGGTACGGTTACGAGTTTAGTTCCACATAAAGTTTTTATGTTCCTGACCTATTAGCGAACGGATGAAAGATTTTACAGCTGCATATAGTGCGTTGTCTAATACTTGAAGCCGGTGCGGACAAACTTAACAGACGAATGTTTATATCTGAGGGGCGCTACTGAATCAAACTGCACTGCCAGTCGGCAATGAGCCGAATGGACAACCCGATCGGCACTCGCCGGTTGGTTCGGGCTCGTTCAACAAATACTGCCGAGACGAATGTACCGGGTGGAACATGTGGGTAGGCTTTGATAAACAAAGGCAATAAATGCGTAAGACGTTTACGTTTGAAGAGAAAGAAAATACGGTCTGTTTAGTCAGATTCATCAGGATCAAATCTTAAATCTATCACTTCCAGTTCCTCTATAATACTAGTCGTGCCGCACGGGATAAAATAGCTTATATTACGCCGGGATTATGAAGCTTTCTTTGCTATTTTTTTTTCCAGGTAATCACACTTATCGTATTGCTCCCCCAAAATAAACAGAGCTTGTGTTATGGATGAACATTCAGCGAACTGGGGGGTATCCGGAATAAACATACATATATGTATAAATATAAACAACCATGACCCGAGACTAAGATAATGTTCATCACACATATGAATGAAGTTTAGAGTTTGTCGATTCGATAAAATCAAACAAGCAAATATTATTTTCTTTATAGTAATAGAACACACAAGTAACGGTCTAAACCTATTGTAGAAAACAAAAGAATATAACTTTAAACGAAAACTTACATTTTTAATTTACAGAGTTGTAATGTTATCCTCTCAATTTATTAATTAAGTGCAAATTAAAAAAAATTACTTTTCATTTAAGTAAGTACTGAGTAAAATGTAAGTAAATATCAAAACAACAAATTGTAGAGGCTGTCTAGACGCTGGTGGCCAAGTATTCTTCGATGAACTTGCAAAACAAATTTATTTATCTTCACGCGGGAAGTTCTAAGATTTTCACTGATTTAAAGGGAACGTTTTAAGAAAACTTGATATTACCAGTAAAAACTGACATACACGTACATTTATGTCAAACAGAAAGCTTATAGAGCTTCCATGGTTTTTTCGTAAATTAAAATAGAGCTACTCTAACAATTTGCCTTGTGACTGTACCGAATCTCGCATGGTTCCAGTAATTCTTTTGTGTACATTCTAGAACATATATTCCCTGAATTACTTTGTTCAACGTTCACTGCGTTGCAAACGTTCACTATATGAAAACAGAAAGTCGACGAAAACTTCAATAAACGGTTGAAAGTTCGTCGCCCTGCAGTTAATAAAATAAACGTCATAAATGAAAAATGCAGTTATTATTCTATTTCCGAGCTAACTCGAAATTTTCTAATTCAATGTGGATTTAATTTTTAATGCTGTCTGAAGTTGGAGATCGCGTGTCTGTACTCCACTTTACAGAAAAGGGGAATATTTACCATAAAATGAAAGCAAAGCTAAATGCTTTTCGCTTTGCACATTATTATCACATTTAAGATGATAATAAAATACAAAACGTTAACATTATCGTTGTATGGTCGGTTTTGGAAGTTTATGTAATAAATGTTTTGTTAATAATACATAATATCTTGCAGGAATCGACTACTGCTACAAAATAGGACTGTTTTTGAAGGTAGCGTTGATGTCAAAGTTAGTATTTTTATTCACAGATTTATATAACATGTGTGTGTTACTTTTGCACGTTATTTTAATCCCTGATCTACACATATACCTTTTCAGCGATATTATGTACATATTGTATCAGATAAAACGTATATTTTTTGTACATGAAAAGAGGATCAACCCTGACCACCCTCGAAACGTGAAGCTCAATAACAAACATAAAATGTAATGATAATAAACGCAAAGCTACCAACAACCCTCTCTGCTTATTCAACGAGCTATCCATTTGCGTTTACCTGCCATCATACAAGCCAACACGGGAACAATATTGTACGCTACAACCCGCGCCAACAACGCAACGTCCTTTTTTATTATTAAATAAAACGTATATTTTTTGTACATGAAAAGAGGATCAACCCTGACCACCCTCGAAACGTGAAGCTCAATAACAAACATAAAATGTAATGATAATAAACGCAAAGCTACCAACAACCCTCTCTGCTTATTCAACGAGCTATCCATTTGCGTTTACCTGCCATCATACAAGCCAACACGGGAACAATATTGTACGCTACAACCCGCGCCAACAACGCAACGTCCTTTTTTATTATTAAATAAAACGTATATTTTTTGTACATGAAAAGAGGATCAACCCTGACCACCCTCGAAACGTGAAGCTCAATAACAAACATAAAATGTAATGATAATAAACGCAAAGCTACCAACAACCCTCTCTGCTTATTCAACGAGCTATCCATTTGCGTTTACCTGCCATCATACAAGCCAACACGGGAACAATATTGTACGCTACAACCCGCGCAAACAACGCAACGTCCTTTTTTTATTATTAAATAAAACGTATATTTTTTGTACATGAAAAGAGGATCAACCCTGACCACCCTCGAAACGTGAAGCTCAATAACAAACATAAAATGTAATGATAATAAACGCAAAGCTACCAACAACCCTCTCTGCTTATTCAACGAGCTATCCATTTGCGTTTACCTGCCATCATACAAGCCAACACGGGAACAATATTGTACGCTACAACCCGCGCCAACAACGCAACGTCCTTTTTTATTATTAAATAAAACGTATATTTTTTGTACATGAAAAGAGGATCAACCCTGACCACCCTCGAAACGTGAAGCTCAATAACAAACATAAAATGTAATGATAATAAACGCAAAGCTACCAACAACCCTCTCTGCTTATTCAACGAGCTATCCATTTGCGTTTACCTGCCATCATACAAGCCAACACGGGAACAATATTGTACGCTACAACCCGCGCAAACAACGCAACGTCCTTTTTTTATTATTAAATAAAACGTATATTTTTTGTACATGAAAAGAGGATCAACCCTGACCACCCTCGAAACGTGAAGCTCAATAACAAACATAAAATGTAATGATAATAAACGCAAAGCTACCAACAACCCTCTCTGCTTATTCAACGAGCTATCCATTTGCGTTTACCTGCCATCATACAAGCCAACACGGGAACAATATTGTACGCTACAACCCGCGCAAACAACGCAACGTCCTTTTTTTATTATTAAATAAAACGTATATTTTTTGTACATGAAAAGAGGATCAACCCTGACCACCCTCGAAACGTGAAGCTCAATAACAAACATAAAATGTAATGATAATAAACGCAAAGCTACCAACAACCCTCTCTGCTTATTCAACGAGCTATCCATTTGCGTTTACCTGCCATCATACAAGCCAACACGGGAACAATATTGTACGCTACAACCCGCGCCAACAACGCAACGTCCTTTTTTATTATTAAATAAAACGTATATTTTTTGTACATGAAAAGAGGATCAACCCTGACCACCCTCGAAACGTGAAGCTCAATAACAAACATAAAATGTAATGATAATAAACGCAAAGCTACCAACAACCCTCTCTGCTTATTCAACGAGCTATCCATTTGCGTTTACCTGCCATCATACAAGCCAACACGGGAACAATATTGTACGCTACAACCCGCGCAAACAACGCAACGTCCTTTTTTATTATTAAATAAAACGTATATTTTTTGTACATGAAAAGAGGATCAACCCTGACCACCCTCGAAACGTGAAGCTCAATAACAAACATAAAATGTAATGATAATAAACGCAAAGCTACCAACAACCCTCTCTGCTTATTCAACGAGCTATCCATTTGCGTTTACCTGCCATCATACAAGCCAACACGGGAACAATATTGTACGCTACAACCCGCGCCAACAACGCAACGTCCTTTTTTATTATTAAATAAAATATTTCCTACTTTTCCGTTTTTACGCGTGTCGATTTTGCAATTTAATTTTGTATTTTTTTGGGTTGGAGATAGAAAGAAATTGAAATACAATAAACTGAAAATACTTTTAGGCTTTACAATTTTAGTATAGGTATACTAAATATTGGATGTGATGTTTCATTGTCACATACACAATAAAACCTTAAATTATGTAACAAGAATAGTAGGTACCCGAAACTTCCAGCACCACTAATAATAGCCTCAAAGAATGCAGTTTGTGTTATGCATGGATGAACATAATTCAAATCGGAGAAGGGTTTAGAGAGTCAGATTTAACATACTTAATACAAATAAAATTTCCATGATTCATACGTATATGTCAAACACTGTTATAAATCAGAATTTTTTATTACAGAGATAACCACTTCTGGCGTACATCGCTTGAAAGTTGAAATATTTATACAATATAAATAACCTGTTTTCAATTGAACTATAAACAAATATGACAACAGCGCATTGTTGTAACAAAGCTTCTATAGATTGACTGGTCGTCAAGTAGCAACGAAGCTTTTTTTCAGCTATTCAAACTTAATACTTCGTACAAATCAAAAGTATAATGAAATCCGAAACTAAAATTTAGAGACATACTTGCATACATGCATACTTTTATTTCCTTATAGGTTTTCCCTTATTTTTGATGCATGAGCTTTTTAGGTTTCGCTCCTATTTACTCTAGATAGTTACAATGATTAACATTCGCGAGTGATAATTTAAATATCTCAGTTGTAAATAAATAATAATAAATAACTAACAAATAAAAGCAAATGTACCATGACTAAATATTAAAATCTACAAATTAAACCCAATCATTACAAGAAAACGTATGCATGTAACGAAACCCGATATAATTGTATGTAATATAAATTTTGTATGTGATTCTGACAGCTGTCACCTACAACTTGCTACACCCTACGGAATATCAGAGTTTGAACCTCGACTATTTCTAAACATGTATCAAATCTACTCTACACAACTGAACTTTGGTACAAACGCTTTAAATCAAACGTTTCCATTATATATTTCTAAACAAATAAAATAAAGCAGTGCTTTTGAGTTGGTACATAACACATCGTTTGATATTTGTTGATTCGAATAAACGAAACGATCTACACAATGGGTTTATTTACTGTTCTACCCTGTTTCGGTGTTTTTGATCATGAGAATATTCAGCTGTGATTCTATGCAATATTATATATACTTTCATGTATGATTTTGCTTTGAAAACAACCTAAATTACTCTTTTAATTAATGGACGAGTCCCAAGATGACTAACAATATTATTAGGCAAATGTAATATGTGTATATGCAATGTAAAATATGTAAATGAAAAATAATACTTAATTGAACAAGCATTTATACGTTGTGGACATCCGATTACTATAAGTAGTTATTATAACATTTGCAGTTATTATGAACTAAACATAACTTTATCATGTGATTGTATAATAATAGAGAGGCGTAGAAAATAAACTTTTGGGGAACTTAATGAGCGAGGTTAATGACGTTACAGGCCCAACCCAGCCAGAGGCTCACTCTGCTTCAAATAAATCCAACATTATGTGTATTTGGAAAAACAGACACCGTTATTTAATCCACAGTGTAAAATATACAATCCACACCTTTTATTTTTCTATAATTAAAAATATATTTCATTTAACTTTATAAAATCATCCGATTATAATAGCCTTAAAAAAAGAAATAACCTCATCAAAGTAATCAATATTTCGCATCAATCAACAACACGCCACACAACACGATAGCAATCAACAAAAACACACAGCTACGATCATAAAACGAGCAAAAAACTTTTTGGCTGTAAAACATTCTGTTACAATAAACCGAATAAACTTCAATTGATAGTAAACGAGCTGCAATTTAAGACCGAGCGAGGACCGCGGCGGCGGCGGGGCGGCGGGGCGGCGGCATCGGCGGGCGCAACTACGAACAGTACGCTTATTTTAATGAATTTACAACGATGACTATGCATCGTATGCGACGGTCGTTTAAACTTTTCGGAAATTGCATAGACTGAAAAAACATTGTTAAAAAAATATTTTACAGATCTTTTCAGTCTTGAAAATTGTAGCGATATACAATTAGTACATAATATTCCAGATGCACCTTAAATATTCAATAAATACGATAGAGTCCGTGGCACAAACTGCTTCGAAAAAGTTGGGGATCGTCTCGAAGGTCAGGCGGAGTACTGCAGTCAATTTTGGAGCCGAAGAGCCCGAAGACTCATCAGCGACGATAAACTCACTAATACGCGATTGTACAGTCTCGAGCACCGTCGCAAAGCCGCAAGTTTATCGGTATTTTACAGGATACATTATGGAGAGTGTGCGAATGCTTGTTTGAACAAGTGAACCCTCACCATTTCTACATCGGTCAACCAGGCGCAGACGGAAGTTCCATACGTTTATGGTCGATATAAGTACCAAAAGTCCGAATTAAGCGTTTCGGCAGTTTAATTTTGGTCCACGTTGCCAAAATATGAAACGAGCTACCTACGTCTGTATTTCCAGAAAAATACAATCCCGGGACATTCAAATGTAGAGTGAATAGGTTGTCTTGGACAGGCGGGTAACATCGTCTCCGTTTTCACATTTGTATAAAAAAAAATATTTTTTGCGCCTACAGACTTCTACTATTTCCAGAATTTGGATAACTTCTTGGCGGGAAAAAAATTCAATACCCGAGAGGCAGTACAAAATGCCTTTGAAGAATTTGTTGCCTCCCGTCCAGCTGATTTCTTCAAGAAAGGCATCAATAAGCTACCAATGCGTTGGCAAAGATGCATTGATTGCATGGGTGATTATTTTGATTAATAGAAATAAAAAATATATAAAAAAATTACGCTTCATTTATTTCGTGAAAAACGGCAATTTCATAGGTAAAGACCTAATATGTGCAACCATCGGCACATGTTACGAAAATGTTGTAAAAGAAATATCCCGAACACACCAGTTGTCAAAGAGATTATTCGACTTCGGATAAAGGCAAGACTAAAAGCAATAGTCATATGCGAGGACATAAAACTGTAAAATATTTTTTATTTCACTTTATTAAATAAGTGTACTGTACCTACTTGACGCAAAAGAAACCCAAAAAATAAGCCAAAGTTACGGTTTCGGCTGAATTCCCGTTCCGTTTGGACTGTAATGAATTTACACCAATGACGACGGCCGTTGTGAGTCGTTAAAACTTTTCGGAAATTACATAGTCTGTGATAAATTATTGCGAGCGGTTGCAATCGACTCGGTGACAGCGAACCCAGCAAATGGGAGTAAAGTTTGTTAAACGACTCCGAATGCGATCGATTTCGAGTTTATAACCTGAGTTATTCGCTGGATAAGCTGTTTGCAGCTTCAGTTACTTACTGAGAGTAAATATGGAATTTTTTAAGAGGTATCGGTCTCGTTAGTGACATAGATGCCATGTACATTTTATTTGGAAATCCTGATCTCCACCAACTGTTGCAGCTACAAACTATTTGTAGAAAGGAAAAACATTATGATTATTGTCTCTCAAATAATCTAAAAATGGCAAATTACCAACCCATTCATAAACAAAAGATAAATCAAAACGATCAATGATCACTATATTTCAGTGATTTTTTAGATAACATTTTCATACAATGTTATCCACTTTACAAATTTATTAAAGCCAACAGTAATTAATGTATAAATACTCTAAACCGTATTTATCACAAATTAAATACATTTTGTTGAAGTGGGAAGGAGTATCCTGCCTGCCCATGAAGATAACTCCGATGTTCTTTGTATAATTCTGAAGTTCAAACCTAAAGTAACCCACCCAATAGACATGACTTGTTAGAAGAAGAGTATTAAAGCTTTTTTTTTGTACAAAAATTATAATTCAAAATATATGAAATCTGAAGAATTTCATTATCCTCGTATGAGAATCGTCATATGAGAATTATGAAAATATTAAAGAACATTATGAACGCAAATATCATATAATAATATTTACAATCACTATAGAATTAAAACATTTTTGAAGAGTATAAATCCTATAAAGGTAATTCTATAGAACGGCCCACAGACCTTCTTAGAACTTAAAGTTACCAGTTACCACGTACAGTTATTATGACCAAAATATAACAGTAATTAAAGAAATCTTATACCGTCTAGACGAAAACAATGTTGCAGAAACTACTTCTCTGGTCGTCTGGCAATATGTTACAGAAATTATTTTGTCACTACATTTTCTCTTTAGAATGTGAACTTTCACATTTTACTTGAATTTACTTCCCATCGTCTAGCTAGGGAAAAAGTTTCAGACTAAGAAGTTTTGCCGTAAAAAGGTTTATCGGCCAAGAGTATCAAAAGTAGTAAAGACCGGATAATACTGACTCGGAATCGAAGTTTTAAAAAGCAGATATAATGTATAGCAGGATTCTAAAATCAAAAACTGATAATTATTTTTTGAAAACAACAAAAGTTTGTGTTTATTAACAACTAACCGCACGCGGGTGCATACGTGTAGGTACCTCGTGATGCCGTAAGAATTTCCTAATAAAGAAAATACGAAGATAATTCCGGATATAGAATCTTCCAAATGTTAAATAATTATGAAAATCGGTTCATCAACTTCAGTTTGTACAACATTCTGTGTCATAACTCAAGTAACTCCCAGGGAAGGTTTTTACTAAGATTTAATTACACATTATATAATATCAAATTATTATTTATTGTTATTTATCAAATTCTAGATTTGTTTGGCAAAATCTTATAATTACTAGCCTCAACTACTTGACGTCTGTGAGTGGGGGTCCCACTTAAACTTAATCCATAAAACTGTTCGATGCCGAAACTTATAGTTCCCTACACTAGTAAATAATATTTATTGCTCGCCTTCTCGTAAATTAAGTTAGCTTAAATCCGATTACAGTTATATCGTTAATTATTTGCGTTTATTATAGAGCTTTTACGATTACTGCTTCCATTTGTGGTTCATGACGACTTTCTCATAAACATGACTGTTAAATTAGGGTGGCGATATTTGCCTCATAAATTTAAAATCAAATGCTAAACCGGTAGTGGTCTGTAATAGTAAGAAACTGAATATAATTTTTTAATCTATTTTTCTGATATCACACGTCAGTACAGTTTTTAATGAAATAAATCAAATTTAGACGACCGTGTAGTGGTTAGTACACCCTGCCTTGTACGCCAAACATTAATCACGCGAGTACATTAATGTATATATGTTTATTCTGGATTGCGACTGATGCGTTGCCGAGCGTAAGCTTAAGTTGGAATAGCCTTTGTTCCAGTAATTGCGCTGGCTGTACCTTTTCTGTAACCGGAACACAACTAAGTAAATGTGGTTATTATTGAGGTTAAAATAGGCAGGACTGTAGTACCGCTCCAGACGAGATCTTAACAAAGAATCTCTGCTACCCTTAAACACTACACTAAAGAAAAGAACACTAAAGAAAGGCAGATTATCCATAAATTACTATATTCTTTATTAGCTACTATTGAGCTTTGGCGTACAACTTATGCAAAATTCCTTATTCTAAAAAACTATTTTTGGTAAGAAGTCGTTAGTAGTAACTAAGTTTTTATTTTATTGAAAAAGGGTTAGACGTTTGTCTTCTATCTCACCTGATGGAAAGTGACGATGAAAACGAAGGTGTTACACGTCTGTTCACGAGATACCTATTCACTCGACGCTTTAAAGAACTAGGACTATAGTTTTCTGGAAAAACAGACGCAGGCAGTTCATTCCACACCTTGGCGACCCGCACCAGAAAGGAACTATCGAAGCGTTTGGTTCGACTTCTTGGGATATCTACCATAAAGGGATGGAAGGCCTGTCTGCGTCTAGTAGTCCGATGTAAGAAGGGTGTGGGTTCAATCTGATCAAAAAGAGCATTCGCGCACTGTCCAAAATGTAATCCGTAGAAGACTGCTAAACTGGCAACTTTTCGACGATGGTCGAGGCTTTGCAATTTTTTGGTGGTGAAGTCAAAGTTGTTAATAATTTTTCGGGCTCTTCGGTCAACTGCGTCCATCGCTTCTAGTTGGTACTTTGCAGAACCATTCCAAAGGTGGCTACAGTACTCCATACAAGATCGAACTTGAGCTGTGTGCAAATTAAGTAGCTGTTCAGGGCTGAAGTACCGACGGACCTTCGAGATGATTCCCAACTTCTTAGAAGCAGTTTGAGCCATGGACACAATTTGTTGCCCGAAGTTTAATTTGTTTTTGTTTCTTCTTTTGTGTTCAGGGTATTCTCTCTTTATATACTACTATACGATTATATTTACTGTTATAACTATTAACATAAAATTCTGATACCTAAATCCATGCAAAAAAATGAATTATAATAGATCATATCAACTATTAATAATTTGTCAATCATCACACTGAAGAGACTTTTTAATTAGTTTGTTGGAGAATCAAACGCGTTTTAATTACGTGAAATCAGTATTTATAACCTCCGGTAGAGCAAATGAGTTAAATTATTGTTTAATTAAAGTTGATATAGTGTTTAAAAACCGAACGCATTGTTGCATGAATTGTAGTATTGAGATAATGGATTCATTGACATCGTCTTGCTCATTAAATTTGTTATTTTAACATAAAAAATGTTTAATATCACGTATTTCATCGTGATATTTAACACATTCATCATATATAAACTGTTTATATAATCTTGTACGATGGATATTATATCGCAAATCAAAGTAATATCGATGTTGGTATCTTATTGATATTTAAATTAATAACACTTTCAGATATTTTGTTCGGTTAAAAAAGTAAGCAGAACTATTGTTGTGGATCACCATAAAGCGAGCAGCGTGGGAGTCGTTAATTTATCTCGCAACAATTATTCATCGAAAATTTGGCAGGAGCAACGATCGTACACAATTTAAAGTACGATAATCAATACAGTCACAAGCAAATGATAATAAGTAACGGTAATCAAATTCATAATATTTCATACATTGCGTAGACGCCTTCGGTATTCTATACATTACCTAGGTATTGTATAGAATACCGTATTACACAGATTGCCGGTAATATACAACGTTGATAAAAGCGATGGGCATTAAATGAAACCACATATTTTGTGTATCATTTTCAGGCTACACAACAAAAATCAGATCAATGTAAGCAACAGTTTAGTCACAGGAATGATTTTTAGTTTTTACTTAGTTTCATTTAAACACTCTGTATCTTCCCGATCACCTGATCGTAAGTTTGTACTATAGGCATACGTAGTTATCTAAACGACAAAATTCACGCGAGCGATGCGACGTTGCCAGTTCGCATCGTAAGTTTGCAGTACAAACAAGGAAGTACACTGTTACTAAATCTTTCCTTAAAAGAAAGTACAGATCACGGTTATCTCACTCTAATGTAATAAGCGTAACAGAAATAGAAATAGATCAATATGTTGCTATTGCGCCGGCGGCGGCTCGGCTAATTAGGTCAAGGGCACAATTTTTACTTTGTTTGGTGCGAAGACGCGTTGCATCCACGTTGCACGTTGCGCAATTCAGCACAGATTATTGTCGCTCACGCGTCCCATTTACTAATGTTAAGTTTTTATTGTGATAGGACACGTAACTGAGTATTTTAGGTTTAGTTTTGTGAGTAGTTTTTAATTATTTTGTAAGTACGTAAGACATCCACAATGCCTCGTGCTACACTGACAGAATACAATGACATGATTTTAATCTACGGGGAATCCCACGGAAAAGCAGCTCTAGCTCTGCGAACTTACCGAGAAAGGTATGGAGACAGCCGCGCGTGCCCTAGGAACGCTCGCACCAAAGTATTGGCAGTACAACGGGCACGGGAAAACAAACCATTAGCAGCGCATCAGGAGGGAGTCCCACCGCAGCAGATATCTACTGCGCGCGAGCAACAGATTCTTGACTATTTTGACCGCAACCCCACATCGAGTCTGCATAGAGCCGCACGCCAGTTTAGAGTTTGTCATACAACCGTGCATAACATTTTAAAAAGGAATAAACGCAAACCGTACAAATTTAAAAAAGTTCAAGCCCTTTTAAGAAGGGATTTGCCAGTCAGGCGTACTCACCGCCAGTGGATACTTGACAAAGTTACAGACGACCCTATTTTTTTTATTAAATGTCATGTGGACCGACGAGAGCACGTTTACACGCAATGGCATATGGAACCAACAAAATCTCAGATACTAGAGTATTGAAAATCCACGCATGATTCGGGAGTCAGAGCATCAGTACCGCTTCTCTGTTAATGTGTGGGCTGGTATACACAGGGACCAGATTATTGGCCCTGTTTTTATTGACGGCACCCTTAACGCGGCAAAATTTTTGGAGATATTATCCGGTCCCGTTGCTGAATATACCGAAGAACTACCCTTAGCCGATTATCGGCATTTATGGTACCAATTGGACGGAGCTCCTCCACATTCAGTGATGTCTTCCAGAGAGCTACTCACCGAAATGTTGGACAGCAGTGGATTGGTCGATTTGGACCAGTACGATGGCCACCACGGTCCCCGGATCTCACTCCAATGGATTTTATTATCTGGGGGTTTGCGAAAGTTGAAGTGTACGCGACAGACGTGAATACCGTAGAGGAACTTAAAAACCGGATTATATTAGCGTTTAATAAATTAAAAAGTTTAACAACAAACACTGAACTTGTTGCACGGTTAAATAACAATATTATACGTCGTTATAATTTGTGTACCATTGCAAACGGCGGACATTTCGAACAATTAAAGATTTAATGTGTAAGTGTTACAATTAATTATTTTTGTTTATTATTTTCATTGATCATACCTTCCAACGTTATCTACAACACATGTTTACATTATCATCCACATCAACCCCGGCGCTCCGCTGTGTAGGTAGGTGTGCGAGCCGGTGAGCCTGCCGCCGCACGCGCTATGCTACTCAAATGCGACGTTGCCAATTTGTTACGCAGGTGGCGGCAGGCTACTCAACAAAGGATGTTTACATTTTAACTTAATTATTAAGCTATTTAAGTTCTTTGAAAAACGTTTTTTCGTATACTTCTCGTTAACTTTTTTTTAATAGTTTCGGATTAACAGAAGGCACTTATAGTATATGTGGTTTCATTAAATGCCTCTCGCTTTTATCAACGTTGTATATACACCATAACTTTTTTATAGATTTATTCATCATGATGTCCGACTTTTTTGCACTTCACGATGGTTCAGAAAGTCACTTCTTGAGAACCTCAACTTAAGGTAACCGATGTTTCGAAAGATCAACTTGCCATTGAAGATTTTCGAAAATGTGGTAACACAATATGGTCCGACGATCTTTTCAATTTTATCGGAAGGCAATGGATACGATCCGCACAAGATCGAGCGCTGTTGAGATCCAGGGACAACCAGCAGTCGACGTGTTTCAGCTCAACGAAGGAACAAAGTAACCAAACTTACCATGTCTCCGATGAGCATAAGGATCGCTAACATCAGCCTCCTTATAAATGACGGAGTGGCCTTTACTCCTGGTGCCATTAGGGGGGAAATACCGCCTGGCGTGCTCCACGTAGAAAGCACCGTCGTGCGCTATGATCTTGCCTTCAAAGATGCCGTCTGTCACCGAACCGAACACCGTGGATTGTGGCTGGCCTGTGGAAAAAAGTGGGTGTTAATTTTCTATACTCGTTAAACGTTCTATACTATACACATTGAATTATCCGTATTCTTTATTATTACACACAATGTACCAAGCCGTATTACCCCTACTAAGACCAATAGAAAACGAGAACCACGAATAAAAAAAAAAACATGTTAGCTTAACGTCTCGTGAAGAAGTTTAATTATAAAACTTAATATCTATACTAAATCATAGTATTTAATTAACTTAAATGACCAGGCATAAAACATCAAAAATCAAGCAATAAACATCGGCTTAATAGATTCTAAGGCTCACTTGCGCAGATCTGAGCAAGCCTGTTAGATATGTACTTAAAATTTCCCTCAGTCCCTTTCTATTTCTGATATAAAACGATATTTAGCCATTTGCTAGCTAATTCAGAGCAGCGCAAATGGCCCTAAAGGTTTAATTTCATTAGATAATACTTATTAGTGATGAAATGACGTTAATGGAAGGTAAAACTAGTAAATAAGTGTTAAAGTGAATACGTTTTTATACAAAGCAGTGGCATTGAAACAATTACTTTAGATCACTACAAAACAAGTTATATTTAAGAATATGACTAACTTGTTCTATATCTACTTGTTGAACATAACCGGTTCTCTCTTGTATGAATCATTAGGACATAGCAAAATAACTGTATTTTCGGATGTCCTGTTTTCAAACGACGTTTTTTTTAAAAAAACAAATATAATCCGGAAATTGCCAGTAATTTGATTATTTGATTGGGTTTCATTCAAAGGTATACTAAGGCCCAATTCCAATAAATTTTACCCGTTCGGTAGCAGGAAACCCAAAAACCAACTTTTTTCCTTATTTTTACTTTATAATGGATATCTATATTTCCCATTTCTGCGAAAACTTTAATGTGAACATTTTTGTTGTCTGCTTTTCATTCTGAATGTACCAATTAACAAATTCTCTTTATCTTTTAAGTATTATTTCGCAACGTAGGAGAAAAATCAATGATGAAAACCGCGGATAGATTAACCGTACCACGGTGATCTGTCATTTAATTAAAAATACTGCAACTGTACATATCAGCGGTTAATCCGACCGAAGTACACAATCCGTCATAACACCGGAGCGACCGATGACCGATGAACCCATCGACCGGTCGACCGGTCGGGCACCCATTCGTTCAATCAGTCGGTCAACCAGTCGCCACAGATACATGAATTAACATCCCCGAGCGATTGTGTGCTGGTGCATACAATAGGATTTTGTAACTAATAGAATTGATCTTTACTTATGAAGTAAAAATTTTTCAAACAAAGGAATATTTTTACGCTGAAAAATGTCCTGTGAAATAGAATTTACGACTCTACATATGTCGATCTCTGCGCAATAAAGGCTGTTTTGAATCTGTAGGTTGTTAAATAAGAACTAATCACATAGATTGATCGTTATAATTAGTCCAATTATGTTGGTCTTTTAAAAATATACATGCACACATTTAAAATGGAGCTTAATGATATGAAGAAAATCATTATTCATATAATTTTAATGGCAATACATTACGTAGAACGTCCGATAACAGACCATCATTACGACTTATGACAATGTCTGTGAAGTTCCTCTAAAGCCGGCTCTACACTCGCGTGTGAAGTCGCGTCGTGAATTGACGCCGTGAATATACGCCGCGATCCACGCGTGAATGGTGTCCCTCTACACTCGCATTCTTTCACTCAAGCTTCGCAGTCTTGTTCGCGATATCTTGTACGCTACTGCGGAAAACTGCGAGTGTAGATGCGTTCACGTCGCGTTCTCGTCCACGCGTCGCAAACCCTTTGTCGCGGAACAAATAACCGACACCGATCGGGGAACGCCGCAAAGCGCGAATGCGAAGCGTGAACAACATCTACACTCGTATTTCGCGGTTTTCGCGGGCATTCGCAGCCGTTCGCCTCGCGATTGTAGAGCCGGCTTAACATTTGAGGCATTGGTAAATTTTTTTATCTTAGCAGATACAGAGTTGTCACGATATAAAATATAATAAATTCTACGGAGATAATTAAATAGACATAAAGCCGATTCTCTGCTTCTGTGCAATTTTATAATAATTTTTCTCTTTATTAGAATTTTTTACGAGCAAACACACAGTAACAAAATCGATACCAACCAACTTTTTCGATTTAGTTACTCTTCATACTCTCTTACGCTTCATAATTATTGAGACCAACCGGTGATATCCTTAAAACAATGTATTATGGCAACTGTTAATATAAACCGTTATAATAGGGGGTAAGCCGACAGACACACTACACTTTGACAATTTTGTACGCCAATAAAAAGTCACGCCGATTGGTAGATTTTTACATTCAATATTTAATCTGATTGGATGGAATACTGTAAAATATTAGCTTACGTAATAGAGGATTAATGACGCAAAAATGTGTGGCTGAGACCAAGACCAAGAGAATCTTGCTACCGATGTAATTTAGCCTCCAAGATGACATTTATATCAGCAACAGCTGCGAATCAAATGCCATTGCAGATATAAGCGTTAACCTATTTCCGATATTACAATTTAATGGATCCCCAAGGACCCCTAAAATTAAAAAAATTACAAAGATCAAAAGTACGTAGGTTCTTTAAATTAGACACTTTCTAAATCTAAGAATAACAAATAATAAAGTAAAAATAATCATATTATTTCATATAAATTTATTCATTCAGTTCAGAGAACGACTTTGGGGTACTTAAAAGTTTTGACGTAAATAATACCCGGCGTAATTCCCTTTCAGCGGAAACTCATGATATTAGGCTCTTGTGATTACGCTATCTTAAGAAAACGTCAACAACCGTTGTCCTTGAGCAAAAATAATTATATAGGATGAAACACAATTTCATCTATACAAATAAAATACCGTACTATTAATGCAGTCATATCTGCGTAGAATTTTTATTATTTTCTAAGCAAACAACTACTTACATGAAATTTTGAATCTAAAACTGCTGGAGATATTATAGTTACAAACTTCGTGTTGTAGTCTAAGGGTCGCTTCCCACATATTCCGGTATTAATCGGCAATGCCGGGCGACGTAGTTGAATATGTTAAGATTAACGTTCGGATAAATTCCACCCGCTTTAAATAAGCTGTGCGGGTTTCAGCGAATGGAACCGAATAGACTACTCGATCGGTACTTGCCGAACATGTGTAGTATTTGCTTTGGGTCGGCCTTATCGTCCAAGAATTACTGTCAACCTGAATGTGCCGGCTCGAATAGGTGGGAAGTGTAGTTTGTTTCCTTACAAACTTTTAAAACATCGTTGAAAAAATATCTTTTGTCCTATCAAAAAACGATACCAAGTGGGGTCCGAGTTGTTTCAACATACCTGTAGAAGCCGAAACCAACCAATTCTACAAAAATCACTATACTACAATTATTATATATACAATACATTGTTTATGTACCTATGCTATTTACATATAACGAATATATATGAAGTATTATTATTACAATATATATATTTTATTTTTTCTTTAACTTTTGGATTTATTTATTGTTATAATTAATTTATTATCTTAGTATCTAATATATACCATGTTCGCTGCTTACTCGTGTCATCTGGGGCACATCTGAAAAACCAGCGCCCTATTTGACAAATGCACTACAGCGCAAAAACCTGTACATAATTAATTTAATCTATTATTATTATCAATTTTTTCCCTTTCTTATTGTTATTGTGTTTTTTTTTGTAAATTGTAAATTTTATTTTTATGTTTTTGTATTGTAATTGTTTTGTAAAATAAATGTCTGAATTTGAATTTGAATTTAGTGCCCCTTAGGCTGCATATGCAAAACCGTAACCAACGCTGTCCAAGCGAAAATCTTCAATAGCACTACATATAAAATAATACATTCATAGGTTAGGAAAATAAAGCAAACCCATTTATAATCTATCAAAATGTCAGGCGAACACAAAGTTATAACTTCTATATAACTATAAGTTATAACGGTTATAACGGCTAAAGGTAGCCTGAGAGGAAAAAATCTGTAGGGAAAAAAATATCAGAACAATTTACTTAACCGCCGAGATTCCTAGCACATCTCTGGTGGATCCGCACGCTCCAGGGGTAAGACTCACTTTGAATATGCAACTTTCATTCACACGTAATCATATTATGTTTAAGACAAAATATGTTAGATTGTTAGTTCAATAAAAGTAGCCAGAATGATTGACATCCAAAGATACCTTAACTAGACAAATAAGGACAACAAACAGTGAAGCTTAAATCTAAAAAGAATTGTACAACTAATTATGTTTTAATCATAGACAAGTGGCATCAAATAATTTTTACTACGAATCGTATATATTGATCTCGTCAACGGTTGATTTTGAACAGGCAACGTAAAATATTGATCTCGACAACGGTTGATTTTGAACAGGCAACGTAAAACAAAGAAAACTCTGTATCTAATATGTCTAGTATTAAACTTCTACTTCTAAAGTTATTAGCAAACTGAGCAAATTAATAATATTCAGTTTTTCCTGTTATTGAATATAAAAACATGTTGAGGTATCAATGAATAAAAACCTACAATGATTGTATCATACCGTGACTCATAAGCACTATATCTCTTTCTAAATATAACTAACAAAAAGGGAGACAAACAGGAAAATAAAATAGATCCCAGGTGCATATAACAGGAAGCGTATGTAAGGGGTTGCCCCTCGTTTTAGCAACACAGTAGTAATTATTATAGACCGTGACATAAGCGATGTATGTGTAAAGCGCGGGTAGCTTGTATTGATTATATTGTAAGATATGGCATAATAATACTGCAGACAGATGTGTCGGTTCGTAATATCTATAGTAGCCATGTATCATTTCTCTATCTATAAAAGCCGATCGTGTAATGCAGTGTTGATGCAACCTGTAGACTGTAGATGCAACTTCACCGAATAAAACTATGGATATTCTAGCAGCACGACAGACTTCACGAACATAAGACGGATATGATTTCTTTGCTTTTCTGTCACGTTTCTAGAATAACTAATATTTCAGCAAGATGGTGATACTCACATATAGTTGCATTACATCTCACAGGTTACTCATACGTACAGTCGGCCAAGAATGTGGTCTATGAACTTTATTTGCACGTCATAAAACAACAAGGTTGATTTTCCCTTCTGACAGATATATATTTCTTCAGATTAGTAGCAAACAGTACCTACAACGTCGTAACTGTTCATCTCTTTCATTGTTACAAAGACTCAACCTTACAACTTGTTAAAGAGGAAGTTTAGCCTTTTTAGTCTTTAGACTACTTTTTAGGCCACAAACAAATCAAATGGAGAGTGTGTTGCGTTAGGATAATTAATAATATAACGACTTACCCAAACGTGTCACGGCAAGCGCTATGTTTACTATATTTGGTATATGTAAATAGTATAGCTTTTTAAATCGGTCACCGATAGTCGGTGCCAGCGTAACGACCTTGCTAGAAAGTGTTGTAATTCGAATATATTCATAATCTGCTTTGATTAGGATTGCCGTTAATAAACTAATAAAATAATAATAAATAAATAAATAATTACTTTTCCGCTTATCTACATAATTACGGAATACACAAAGTGAGTCAGCAAAAAGCAAAATGAAGGGACTCCTCAAAAGATTTTACTCGCTAGCAAGAGAAAAGTATTTTACACCAATTTCAAAAAGCACAAGGATCCAGGAAATATCTTAGTCAACATTGATAACTCTTCAAATATAGAAATACGCTGTATGGAATCGAATATCGAAATGAAACGACACACACAGCCACTCTCCTAGCTTGGAAATTAAATCGCGAAAGCATTTTACTCAATACCATGTTATAAAATAAGCAAATGTTGCATAAAATGTGTATTCACCGAAGCGAAATAGAATTGTTATTTTTAAAATTCAGTTTTCTTTGATAAAAGTGACTTTATGTTATTACTGTACAAATATTTCTACAAGTGCATTGTTATATTTATCATTCTTTGAGGATACTTATCATCTGCGTTTCGTTTGTATAATATGATTTTAAAATTGCTGAGAAATTGAATACATCTCAACTATAAATACGTGAGACAAAACACTTGTGAAGTTCCCTTATTTGGGTTTACGGGTGCTTTTATCAAAATGTTTAACTGTGTAAAGTATAAATAACATTCGGTGTATTCGTAGCATCGTCAGTCGTTGACGCCTATGCTCGTAAGCAGAACTATGTCTGTCAACCATCGAAACAATAAAGTTATCAAATAAATCTTCTTTCTTTCTTCTTTTTATTTAAACAACTCCAGCTGTAAGCAGTTCTATAAATCGTTATTGTTAAGGGGGAAAGTAACCTTAATCTTGGAGTATATAATATAATTTACTGTTTAGCAAGTAAAGGCTTTATTTTTCAATAATACAAATTATTTTTATTGAATAGTGGTAAGTATCGATAAAATGAAAATACGAAATCGATAAGAACAATGAAGTCGAGGATATTCTTCACCTGCAGGATATTTGAAAACTCCGGTGTTATATTTGCAGTACAAATAAAGCACGTAGTTCATTTCAAAACAAAAAGGCATTGCAAATAATTTTGCGATGGTTTGCTGCTTCTGTAAGGTTTTCGTATTCCAAATGTGCGTTTGTTTACAAGAACTTTATGCGTGATATGCTTCGTTCGTTGTGCACTGGTGGCTCATTGAAGTCAGCGAGCATCTTATCTTCAGGTATAATCATAGTACAGAAAAGTTATCCATCTCTTCCGTTGATGAAATGTACATATGGTACATGTTCTTTTGTCGGTGAAATACTTAAATTGTAAGAATTATCAGCCAAAATAGTGTATTTATTGCATTTTATTGTCACAGCCGTTAATGCACGGTTTAACTGGTTTTACTGTTTACATTTCTGTCGACAAATAACGGGAGATTCATTTAGAGGTACTTTTTTGTCTATGGATTTTTGGACAGATGAAGCGTGAGCCATGATAACATTTTATGTTATTTTTGTTCTGTACAGTTTGACATTTCATCCTGTAAAGACTTAGCCCTGCACAGCGTCTACAAATTATGCAGCTGTATTTAGCAAATCAGCGTTCTGCGAGGAAAGTGTTTCGTGCACTTACAGAAACTTATGGTTCACATAATCGGCCTACCGAACGCACAATTCGCTCGAACCATCGAAAAGTTTGAAAGCCATTTTACATCATTAGATAATAAACGACCAAATAGACCACATCCAGCACGTAATGAAGAAAATATTGCGGCGGTACCGGTAGCCAGAACGTAACTGTCGATGGTGATCGTTATCGTGCCATGATAAGAGATTATTCGATTCTTGAAATTTAAGCCCGTCTCTCTAGGACATTTGGCACCAACAAGACGGCGCCACTTGCCACACAGCTAGTGAAACCATGGCTGTATTGCGTGAACAATTTGGTGAACAGTTAATTTTGCACTTCGGTCCGGTGAGTTGGCCGCCTAGATACTGTGATATCACACCCCTAGATTTTTTCCTTTGAGGCAATGTAAAGTCCAAAGTCTATATGGCTAAGCCGGGTACGATTGAGCAACTGTAAGCCAAAATTACTCGCGTTATTCGCCAAATACCAATAGAAATGCTCAGACGCGTTATCGAAAATTGAAACGGTAGAATAGACAATGTTTACCGGAGTTACGACCAACATTTGAAATTTGACTGGTTTAATCGCAAATCAATACGTCTTAGGAGTCAGGAATTTTGGAAATTAATTCCTTGTTTTAACGTTCGATCAGATTTTGACCGAACTATAAAATAAAGAGTATCCGCCCAGAAAGTTACAACCGTACCTTATATGGGCATATTTGAACTACACAATTAGCCTCTGTGACTTCATAAAGATTGACATCAATGTGATCTTATTTAACACGCCATAGGGGAAATGAAGGCAACAATAGATTTATCAGTACAAAAGCATTGATTGATTTCCGAGAAGAATCACGTCAAAAAAAATATTTTAAGAAGGTATTAGAATGTGTCGTGTAATTCATTTGAAAATCTTTATTTTTTCAAATGTTCAACCAAAATCTTTTGAACTAAAAATAATTTTCGAAATTAAAACAAAGAGTATTATTTCACAAAGCATGTAAGAAGAGTAATGTGGAATGTTTCCCCGCAAACCACAAAGCTCTGAAATGTTCTTCCTAAAACTGTGAGAAGCTTCGAATTTCATGTGATGGCAGGATTTTACGTATATACCGTCCCAAATTTTATCACACGTTTTTAAATACTCAACGCTGAAAATCTGAAAAGATTCGTGGAAAGCTTAAATTGAAATAGAACCATTAAGAAAGGAACAATGCACCGCTGCAATCGCCAGGAGCGGTTTAAAGTGTAGTTGCAGGAGTTCAGTCAGCGGAGCTAAGGGCCGCAATAAACGTTTGCAAGTCGGAGCGGTGGCTAAGTTCATCGGAGCCGTAAGTAGAGCGACGAACTGAGACCACGATCGATGCCACGTTCGCTCTTCACACAACTTTATTCATTTACACGTTTCCAAAATTCGCGATCATAATACAACGATGCAACGGACCTGAGACTCAATTCCCGACGCATCCCAAGCGCTCTTTTGCTTCCAACAACCACTCGTAAATTCGGCTCGTGATAATTTTCATTTCAAAATAAATGATGAATTCGTAGAGAATTACATTTGCATTTTCGGCATCGAGGGACGCCGAGATTTTCCATCAGAGTAATTATTTACATGAATTCAGTGGCGGGTGTATTAAACCTCGGGCGGCATTAAAAGTCGAGAGGCCCCGAAAGCTCTCAATTAGCTGAGACTTTGACGCCGTCCAGACGCTAATTAAGGAAAGAAATATGTTTTAGTGTTCCCGGGAATTATTAATGAAGAAACTTAAGAGGTATCAAGCGGAGAATGGATGGTGAATTCGGAACGGTTGCCGAGATTGCTCGAGTGTTTGATTGAAGATATATAACATCGGGGCCGACATACTTGTAGGTAGTTATTAAATTTTCCCTTAGGGTGGCAGGGAACAATGGGTGTTCATATCTGGGTATAGATAGCGGCGGTCGGGAAGCTGTGTGCACAATAGATTCCGTGCCGCTGCGGCCGACGCGACGTCCGCAAACTTCGTGCCCGTCTCACGAGGACGTGAGAGCTCTACCCCTAATAGGTTCACTAAATTTTACACAAATAATGTAGAGTAAGCTAACTTTAACGGTAAAGTTTTATAGATGGCTTCCTATTGGCTAACTATTACCGTTCATATATAATATAAGCCGTTCATTTGAACATATACTACTGCTATTATAAGTATAATACTTATTAAAAAAAAAATGAAACCAGCTCAAATCTCACTCACCAGCCAAATCCCCGTGGTATAAGTGTGAAGTGTCAACTTCGTGGGTCTGGCCTTGTGATCCTTCAATCTGGAAATACATAACGTTATTGAATTCTCACTAAAAATAATATCAACATCAGCGAGAGGAGATGAAAAGAAAGCATTAAGAACGCAGGGCACATAATGGCTAATCCGAAAATTCTAAAACTGCCCAAGTTTATGAATGTGCCGGGCTTCACCTAAAAGTCTGCACACACGTAGAATTTAGTTAAAAATAGTCGCAAGCAAGACCTAGAAAAATTTTTATGTGTAAAGTCTTATTGCCCCCCAATAAGACTTTACACATAAAAATTACTATGACATACTACTATTTTTTACTAGTTAGTATTCCAGTTAATTCAATAAAATAAAAGGAACAAAGGAAATGTCATCTGGTACCCATTAACGCGTCATTGATAAACAACTAATTTATCTAATTAATTAAAATTCCTTGGATATTTTACCTCCGATTAATGATTTGCATGGGCACGGATACTATTTTCAATGACATATGTGAGTGGGCGGACCGTATGCCCGTTTGCAGACTATGAAAAAGTCAACGTTAGTAGATTTCGAAGTTAAATCAAATCATACAGAGCTTAGCTAGCATAGTATTCATGTTCTGAACCAAATCGTCGGAACATAGCTGTCAATAGCTATAGCAAGAGGAGATACGAGTATTACACACAATATTATGGCACTCCAAAACCCAAAAAGTAAATTGTTTTTTTTATTGAAAAAGGATTAGACGTTTGTCTTCTATTTCACCTGATGGATAGTGACAATGAAGACGAAGGTGTTACACGTCTATCCACGAGATACCTATTCACTCGACGCTTGAAAGAACTAGGACTATAGTTTTCTAGAAAAACAGACGCAGGCAGTTCATTCCACACCTTGGCGACCCGCACCAAAAAGGAACTATCGAAGCGTTTGGTTCGACTTCTTGGGATATCTACCATAAAGGGATGGAAGGCCTGTCTGCGTCTAGTAGTCCGATGTAAGAAGGGTGTGGGTTCAACCTGATCAAAACTAGCATTCGCACACTCTCCAAAATTTAATCTGTAGAAAACTGCTAAACTGGCAACTTTCCGACGATGGTCGAGGCTTTGCAGTTTTTTGGTGGTGAGGTCAAACTGCGTCCATCGCTTCAAGTTGGTACTTTACAGAACAATCTCAAAGGTGGCTACAGTACTCCATACAAGATAGAACTTGAGCTGTGTACAAATTATTGGCCAGACGCCTCAGTTCATAACATTAAAAAAAAACTACAAATACAATCAAAATAACCACCTGAAAGTCATCAGTAAAGGCCGACAGATCTCTTCTAAGTCTAAGGTTGAACCTTCGGCCATGAGCTTTGAAGCTAAGGCGAAGGTCCGGCGGCGCATCCGCGGAACGGCGCGCGCGCTGGTGCTGGTCGTGGAGCGCGCTGGCGTCATAGTCAAGCTCCTCGAAATGATCGATGTACTCGCTTAGGCGGCGACGGGATGCTGCAACAAGAGATGGATTATTTAGAGGAACAGTTTTGGATAAAATCTCAAGGTAAAGAAAAGTTGTCCTGAAAGAAAACAGGACTATTTATTTACCTATAAAGGGGACCAATTACATAAAGGTACATTCATCCTTATTTATCATTTAAATGTAACTGAGAAATATATTTTTCGATCACCAAGGTTATCAATCACGAACATTGTATGACAAGTTACAGGATGTATGATAAAAAATCCACGCGCGAACCCAATAAAAAGAAACGTTTGTGAAACAATTAAAAAACGCGCGAAATGCATTCCTTCATCTATTCAGCCTTCATTTACTCAAATTCGCATTTTACATAGACATGATTTATTAATGCTGAGATATCAGTCGAAATTTTTTTTAAAACTTAACATAATGTCTATGTAAAGTCTTGTCCAATGTCGAAGTTATTCTCCAGATAAAAATTATTTGAGCACTAAAAAATCCGCGCCAAGCTTTTAAAAATTGTGTATGTAATGTATACATACTATTCTTATACATAATTTGCACTTACTTATTTTCTCATAAAGGGTGATAAAAAGTAACTGTCGGTCGTTATTGATTTATTATAATTGCCTCAGGCGAATGTAAATTTCTCGATACGCACGGGATTCACTACGTTCGTAACTCAAAATAGCGCCCTCGTGTTAAAAATATAATTTTGCTCCCTTGTGATACAATCTACTATTGCATGTTGTCACTCGTTTTGTGTAAGTAGGTAGGTATGTTTATTAAGAAATATATTTTAAAATAGTTTTTTGTCAGATGATAGTTTTCGACTTTCATGTTGCCGAAAGTCGCTTTAGAACGATACGGAGCCGTTCATATTGTCATTCCTGCTTCGTGTAGGTATGTTACATTATATATTTCAAAATATTATATGTTGTATCGTAATAGTGCTTTTATGTATTATTTCGAAGAAGAAAACCACGTCAAACCTAAAATACCCCTTTTACCAATATAATAGAAGTTCAAATAACAACACAGACTAGACTATGTGGGCGGTACTCTCCTACCGCTTAGGTTACTCAACCGGTAGGGCTATAACGGTTTTCACTGAATTGCTACAGCTAAACAAACTATTGGCAAAGTCACGTTGTATATTTAGTTACTTACTAGTGCCTACTCCTGCTCTATATTCCATAGCTTATATGTCCTCGTATGTGTATGCCAAGTTTTATAGAAATACGTTAAACTGTTTTTGCATGATTAAGTAATGAACACCCACACTTATACATTTATAATATTGGTATGACGCCATGTTCATTTCAAAACCAAGTGCCTGTCTCCAACTATATAAAGATCTTCCACTTCGTAGACACTAAAGACACTAGGTACCTAATCATTTTAAACCTGCCTTAATAGTATGCGGCGAGACTTCAAGACAATGTCGTTTTGGCGATCTTAAACAATAGTACTATTAGTTCAAAATTATATAAGAAGATAGGGTAACAACACAAGCAAATAAATTTCTTCAAAACTCGAGATCTAGAAAATTACAATTATTTATCCTTCAACATATTATCCGGTTTCACGCTTTTGATTTCAACAAATCTCCTGTTGAAATTGACTTGACTCTGCCACGGGTATTTCTAACCAATGAGTTCCCTCATTTCGAAGATACTACACTGACATACTGATCGCATTAGTTTTGTTTAAAAATTACAATTTGATTACCGATATGTAGCAATTATTGTCAAATCTCATGGTTCGATTTGCGATCTCAACTTAACTACATAGCAAAATATTTAAACGGCTAGTCGTAAACTCTGTATCATGTTAATTTATGAAAGCAATAATATGACGATAGTTATAATAATCTCCAACACATCATTACAACAAACCTATAATCCAATTTTCAAACAAATTAATTAGAACAAAGAAATAAGCAAAAAGAAATACAGTACAAAACAAGCAATACAGGAGTTGCTAAATTTGATTCCATCTAAGAGACATTGCGCTAAGCTCTTGATTGTGTTTACTTTGAAGAATAGGATAACTCCCAGTAAGAGCGTCGAAAATATTTGTATTTATTTAAGGAAAACGAATTCTTAACACAGCTCCATAAATAAATAAAAACTTTACTATGAACTTAAGATTATGTAATAAAATATATATTTATTATACGCTTTAGTCACCAAATAACTTAAAGATAAATGCCGATCGCGTAATAATATATAATATTATTCTATGAATAAAAAAAACTTTTAAACACGCAGTAAATTCAAACAAACTTTTACAAATATTTTATTATACATTATAACGAATATTTTCTTTGTTCCGGGCTTAGAGCTATTGAAAAAAAAAAACTGTTTAAACCAGTATTTCCTGCACAAAAATGTATCCAAACGTTAATTATAAACTTTTCAAGCTCACCGACGGCGGTCGAGTCGAAGACAATGGACAACTTCGAAACATTTTCCTGGGTTAAAAAAATTACAAGCGCTTTTGTATTCTCCGATCGTCCCTAGAAAAGGTTATTTTGTAGCCAAAGAGTGAGGACCGGGGAATTTATTCCGTTTCGCAAACAGAAATCTTAAAACTCGTTGAATTTATTATGCCTTGTTTTTGTTGAAAGCTCCGTTTTGGGCGGGAGGTTATAAAAACAGATATGAATGAGACTGTCTCGGCGCTGCGTAAACAGATGGGGAGGCTGAAGATGTCAATGAACAAATGCGAAACACGTGTCTCAGTTGATTCCTTCACAAAGACGTTATTCATAGGCATAACATCCTGGCGATAATTCAACACAGTGACGGATCGGAACAGCATTTCCAACCAGGTAATGCATTTTTATATTTTACTAAGACTTGAGAAAACAGGGCAATATTTGTGAATGGGTACGACACGGGCACGAGTGGCGACTGCTAAAGCAAACAGCGTGGCAGTAGAATGGATTATGATGCACGTGGAACATAACTTAGCAGACAGCTGGAAGGGAATGGGATCCGACGAAGACTAGTGCAAACGTGCTGAATCAGCTAAGCATGTTTGGAGTGGTTTCTACGTAAATGGTTTCCAGTATGTTAAATCTACAAAATATCGTAAAAAATGTCTGGATATCGTGGGAGTTTAAGAAGTCGGTATGATAGCTATTTAGGTTTCATAAAGTGGCTCACTGTAGGTCAGGCAAGCAAAATTATTCAGTCATAAATAATGTAAACGGACAAAAATGGGTCAGTGTACAGGTTTTAAGTTATTAATATTTAACTAAGTACCTACTAACGTTTCACTTTGCTCTGATTACATTGCTCCAAAACCCTTTATTCGCCAAGTAGGCAGTTAAGTAGGCCAAAGCGGATAAAAAATGTTTTATATTCACGCAAACGATTTAACAGCACTTCATCATTCATCGTTATATATGCCGCAGGTTTACATTCCTGACGTGTGAATATCGTCCAACAATTGAACAGTTTTGTTTGCCTCAGACAGTCAGATAGCTTCAGGTGTATGTGAATGAGCCATACAGACTTTAACGTCGATTACAAACTTACAACGTAACTTACGTTTTTATGATTTTTCAGTTAAAATAGTCAAGTACAAAGTTCATATTTATAAATAAACAATTGTAAACCACATTATTTCATCACAAATAGTAAAACAATAAAGAAGCAAATCTAAAACACGATTAAACTCAAATCCAAGAAAACTGCAAATAGAAGCCCAACAGACAAGGGAAGCCAGATTAATCCTAGACGTTCCCGATTGGTCGTCCCACCACTAAGTAGGACTAAGCCGTCGGCGCTCTGGGTCAGTAGGGCACGGGGCACAGCCCAAGGTATCTAAGTCTCTGAAACTAACACAATAACCTAACCCGCACATTGCGGTGTACCCGCAACTTGAACCTAAGCCGGTAACTTCAGCATTTACAACTCTATACCCACTGCTTGTCCATGCGAACGGGGAAAGTGCGATTTCCCTTCCAGACCTATACTACCCACACAAAACAAGCGCTACAAAAGAAGTGCCACTCAATACTTTGGTAATTTAATCAGGTTAATAAATACTGGCATAAAATATTTAATAATAATGCTGCTGTACGTATCCGAATTAAATGGCGCGGCGTCAGGTTTGACAACGGTCTAGTTGCCTTGGTCGAGTAGTAGTGTATGCTAAAGTTCGCCAAGTAAGTGGGATATTTAAGCACCCACTCCATTGTATATGCGCGATAGTGTCTTTTTATGTGAATTATGAAAGAGTTCGCGCCTTTTAAGCTCCGTTTGCTATGTTATCAGTTGGAATGAAAGACATATTTTGCATACTTTTATAACTTTTACACGTACAAATCGGATAACGAGCAATGGATTTGTCAGGTTCATTGCGACATGTCTCCTTTATTTATGAGCGTAGTGAAAGTATTTGAATAAACGTCAAATAGTTGAGTTCATTCCAAGCCCTCATAAGCTTTTGATTTTTTTTAAAATTACTATACCTTAACTTTTATAACATTTTATAATAATTACTAAAAAGAAAGTCAGAACCAAATTATGTAAATAAATATATAAAAGACATAAAAGCAAATCAAGGAATACTTAACTGCGTGCACCTTTACCGAAACAGACAAGGTTCTCGAACTATAGGATAATCATTATGCAAAAAGAAATACTTGAGGTAATCTTTATGATTTTAAATAGATGACATAGATCAGTTGAATTAATTACTTGAAAAAATGTCGAAATCATATAAAATAATATATTATATTACACTAAAAATATATTTATGTCAGCTTTATAGTCAAATATTTTGTTTTTGTGCTTTTTATTTGCTTGGGTTTATGTGCGAAATTATTATCTTTATCGGCTACCCTCAATAAAAAAAAAACATTTGCTCTGTTTAGTGCAACAGGTGAATGCAGCCTGCTTACTATTGAGATAGCAAACTAACACAGTAAATAATTAATTAGTAGTTAATAGTTTATTTTTCCTTTTTTCCATATTAAATGAACTAATAAATATTTTTCGATTAAAGAATTTGTGGTGCAATACAATATAGTCATTATAAGTTTACTCTAATGATGGCTATTTTAACACTAAAAATAAAAAAAACTAATTAGTATTTAGCTCATGTGATTATAAAATATGGTATTAACCTTATTGATTATTAGAATAAAAATAATAATAACTGTATATTTTACTGAAACATAAGTGGCCGACGGCACGAACATTTTGAACTCAACCCTTTGTTATATCGTCATACATGAATAGGCAACGATTTTAAACTATTCATTAAATAATATCAATTTCATTTAATTGTTCTATTAAAAATATATTACGTCTAATTTCCGCATTCAAATTCATTTTATTATAAGTATATACGGTGTAACTATAACAAAAAACTAAACAATCTCAAATTATCTACGCATTAAAAGTTTGGTCAGTATCAAGGAACATTCTTTGACGTGCTTTTGATTCATTACAATTTCCTAAAAACAATAATCGCCAACATTGTCATCATCAACAATGTACAAACTCTCGACCGGAAAAGGAAAATACTTATGCGTCCAAAACCGTAACAATTTTTTAATAACCACCTTTACATCGATCCACGTCTCGGCTGTATGCCTACAGGCTGTTAATTTGCCAACGTGAAGTGTAAGGCTTATACAGCGTTTAGCGATCTCAACTTACGGCAAAGTTGAAAATGGTCGCGTCCGCGTTTATTACTAAAAGCGACGAACACGCCAAACTTTCGGGTCCTGTATTATCAAATTTTCTATAGAAATATAATAAAAAATGAGTATTTGGAAAGCGTTTTCGGAGATGAGGGTGTAAAGTTTTAGTATTTTATATTGGAATCGAATTTACTCTATATTTCGAAAACTAATTTAAATTTTATAAAACGACACTTCCAAGTTTAATATTTTCAAAATTTAAGCGAAATATGATTGATGTTCGCGTTTCAGTAAGTTAAAATTTTGATAAATGAATAATGTCCTTCAAGTCGGCCTGATTAATTAATTGAAGTTGGGATACACCGAATTGATAAAATTAAATTATATGTGCATTTAATATAACCAAAGTATAAATAGGTAGTAGATGCCGTTGTTAAATGTGGGCGCTTGAGAAGCAATAGTACCTACTACTAATAGCTACTAATAAAGTCAAAAAAAGAACCATTAATGTTTGATTATCGAATTTCGATTCAGGATAGTCTTCTTATTCTATTTTATGATCAACAGAAGAAATTGATCAATATAGTATACAAAATAGAGAAGTAAATATGGAATAAATCAATGCCTATAAATGTTTATACCTATAAATACTAATAACCTTCAAACGTATACGTTATCTAAGTCGTTACTAATTTAATCTTTTGCTTAGCAACTTTAGACTTAGATGATGTATATATATAATGTAAAAATTCGATTAACAAAATCTATACTTAAATGAGCCTTATGTGTCTATTTTGACATACCATACGCTAACAACCTTCTTTTTAATAGGTACAAAAAGTATTAGTAATCCGATAATACAACGTCACAGCATTATTAACTAGGTTGTCAAAATTACACCTCTACAACTTACAAACGCACACGTCGGGGATTTAGTTGTAAGTACCCACAAGTTACTTCATTACTTACTAGCATAGTAGCATAACAATGTGAAATTGTGTAAAAGAATGGCATTACTTGATCTATGTAAGTACTAAGTACTTACCGAGCTTCATTATGTTGTGCTGTGAACTAGTTACCGAGAATTGGTCTCATTAATTTGAGAACTAGTATTAGAACGAAGAATCTTTGAACGGATATGCTAATTTAGAACGCTTTAGTATTTTGACATAGGATCGTTATAAATTATCAGTATAATATAAATATGTTCTTGAATAAATATTTTGTTTCCACAGCTATACATTTGAGTGGTTTGGTTTTTAAAATAAATAAGTAAATATTTGCTATCAAACAATGTAAGTATTGAACATTTTCACATAGATTTGCACAACTATTTCAGGCAAACTAAAAAATTTTGAATTCATAGGTCTAGGAAAAAAATTATTATAAAAAAGCCTAATGCATATCGCCAGTTCAACGTTGAATGGAAATTAAATAAGATACAAGTTATAGAATGGACAAAAAAAGAAAATACTTAATCAATAAACTAAATCGACAATACAATTCATGACTCATAAACTTACATATACCCTCCTACCAGGACTCAAACATTGTACCCATCATTATTCATGCCATCAAGAATTATTTCTAAAACAACATGTCTATGACAAACTTTATCCTACATCGAAAAAAAATATGAAAATCTGTAACTACATAACATGCAATCTACATCGATAGCCTCTTTCTTACATATAAAACAAGATTAACGTGAAAGCAAAGTTGTCTAAGTAAAGAAACGAATAGCATTTGCCTGTTCTTTGTCAGGAAGACGTACCGCCATCGCTTTAGCACGTTAGACGAAGACAGTTTACCCTAATATATCTTGAAAAAGCCGTCTATCCCTGGCCGTGCGCGGGCGAACAATCACTTCGTTTTACTTAGAAAACTATTACGGTTAAACTCGGATTGTACGAGTTGAAATGTTACAGTTATTGTTCTATGTTTTGTGTGTTATAACAAATAGAATAGATGGCTCAAATGGTATTTTATGTTTGATGGTATTCGTAAGATATAGCTAAGTACATAAATTTTGCAAAAGCAGTAATAAGGGCTATCTTCTTGAGATATCTCTAACTTGTTTGTGAAGCCTGTGAGAGGGTCCAAAATATATTTCATAGAAAATGTTATTTTACGTGTCCCTTTTTTATTTGGGTTGAATAAGTGTTTATGTAAGCAAAGGTTGTCAAATTCTAGTTTTATTGTAAGATATTTTTATCATCGGTCCAAAATAATATTTTCAAAACCGCTTTGTAAATCGCTATAACCTGTAGGCTCGGAATGAATATTAAAATCGTAATTTTTAACGCAATGTAAGTATAATTGAGAAATTAGATTGTATAATAGAATTTATTATTTAATTATAGATTATAAAAGCTATAATATTATATAGCTTTATTCACAATCGTAAAATTTTAGTTTTGGGAATATATAAGTTCTCGTAACTACAAGGCTTTGTTTAAAAAAAAAGTAATATTGCAGACAGGTATATATCAAACAGCTAAATAATTCTAATACCCAGGTCCGAAAATTAAGACTTCCGGCACCTACAACAACATCTCCAACTAAAATCGGATATTCTAATTAAAAGCTCGTTCAAAACCTCAATCAGACGAAAGCTTGGAGACACCGATAAAGAAATCTAATTAGTCCCCTCAGACAAGGCTCTCGTGAACAGCGCTTTAAGCTCTCCAAGTATTGTAGTACACAAAGGTGCACCAGGGGACCGCGCCAATTACTTAGTGTCCGGTTAGTTCAATACGAGCTTTCTACTTACTTACAACTTGCTTAATCTGGATAACTTTTTCCTCTGCCACGTAATTTGTTTGCTTCATACTGATACCTAGCCTTATTTTCTTGTTCATCTCAGTTTGAGAAGGATCTTTTAGCATGGAATCCTTTTGAACAACAGGGCAATCAGTATAGAGAAAAGATTATTAAGCAAATTAATATTGCGTGAACGCCAATTGTAAAGACAGTGATCAAAGTTTCTGAATTAACAGTCTGTTTGAAAGATTTTTCGTGTTTAATTTTTTTTTTTAATTACAACTGGAAGAGTTTTAACGGTATTAGAACGGCAAAAATGGGTTGTTTATTATAGATGCACAGGTTATGTACAAAGAAAAATTGCAACTCTAAATAAATTCATCATCATTATATGAGAATATTGTTCCCAGACTTACTTTTATCAAATCAGCCACAACAACAATATTGACATTGAAGGATCCTAGATTTTCATGGGAAAAGGTCTTTGATTTAATGTTCATGTCCGAAAATAAAGTATTATCTATTTTTAAATCTGAACGTGGTATTCTTTAACTAGGCCAACGAAATCGCACATCGAACAAAAGCGCACTTTGGTTCCAATTTGATCAAATTAGGGCTATAAAATAAATAATTGACAAACCGAAATCGGGGCTAATTTATCATGCGTGTTGCATTGTACAGCCACTGGTTGCCCAATAATGATGTCGGGTAGTGCAACTCTCCCCAATTTATCAACCGGGCTCTGACTCAGACGAAAATGAAATATTACTGGACCAATTTAGTCCAATTAACTAGCAGAAACTCCAGATGCAGTCTCCGGTTTGTTTGAAGCCTGTAACTGAGTGTAATCTAAATTCAGACGCTCCGAGTTCTGTCTAGCAAACTGTGATATACAAACTTAATTGAATAACATTTCGAATCGATCCGTGAACATTTTAACTGCGACGAAAAATCCAGTAAGGCAACAAGTTTTAACGAGCGATAATCCGAAATCTAGGTCATCGCGATTATTATTGCGAATGGTCATTCAAAAAAGATAGCCGCGTTGTCCCCTCCGACCTACATTACGCTTCTTGACCCATTTACCGCGCAATACAAATAAAAAATGAACTCCTAATAGCTGTGAACTGTTGGCTTTTAAGTCAAGATAGTTATTTGAAGGGTGCTGGAGTCGAGTCGCGGCCGGGACGCAGACGGGACGTGTGTCTGTAATTGCCTTCGTTGGGCATCTCGAGAAAGCACCCTACACATTATCCCTGCATCAAATTGCTACTTCACGCTAAGCTACACGTTATGACGATACATTTTATAGTGGGATTTAATATAGTTGGGGTCGCAATTCCTGGTTATATAAGCAATCTTCTGTTACAATAGTGAGTATTTTTGTATGGAAGCGCTCGTATTTCTATGGAATTGGTATCTCTTTAGAAATCGATGGAACATTTTAATGAAACTAAACACAATAGGGCTTGTTTCCGACGGCGGCCGGCAGAACAAAAAGCCTGACGGCCGCACCGCGCTGCAAGCGGCCCTGAGATAAATTCATCAATCGATTTTCCACCGCCCCACTTACCTACATTCGCACCGAAATGCTGACTTGTTAGAAACAAACAAACGTGTAAATAAACTACTGCCATATGGTGGTTTCGGTATTATGAGATGGAAATACAATGCGTTGTTCTATGTAAAATATAGTAACGACTAACGACCTGAATTTGGAAGTACTTTCATGATATATTTTATAACCTGTGTTAGAAACCAATGCACGCAATACTCCATTGGTATTTTGGTACAAATAAAAGTAATAACTAATATTAACAATCGTTCAACAGAAACAGCGAGTAAAACAAACAAAATATCAATAACTGAAATTAAACAACAACATTTTCGTTAATGAACATGCGAGTCGCCGCCGCTACGTATATTTTTTGGCAATTATCAGTAAATTCAGATGGTTTATTGCCATGGCTTGGGGCAGATCGCCGGAGGGAGCCCTTTCGGTCGCATTTTTTTTTATCATAATGTAGTTTGGCATAACAGTTTCAGCATAAAGTTTTTTCGCATAAATTGAGATAAGCAGAATACACGCAGAATGGTTTATTTGCCATAAGTTTTACTTACTCTTATTTTCTTTATCATAATTTTATACAGCATAAATGTAAAGGACACAACTGTTATACGTCTAAAAATAAAATATCATAAAATACAAAACGCAAAATGGAAGTATCCATAACCTCTAAAGTCATAATTGTAAAGTTATAAAAAAACTTTTGGTGACTAATTTATCAAGTACAGATCATATGTACCTACTTTATGTTGAGTCTTGAAAGTAACAGTAAATAATATAAGGTGTGACGTCGAGCGCAGCGAGGAGGAGCAGGTTAGAGTCTCATCTCATAATGCTAAGTTCGCAAAATGCCAACCGCTCGCAAAATGACAACTTCTTAGAATGCCAACTTCTCAGAAAGCCTATATCTCACAATACCAACTTCGATTAATACCAATTTGTCAAAATGACAACTTCTGAAGGGACAGACTACGAAATGAGACGCACCCGTTCAATTGGGCTAGGTTAGGTTTCTATGTAGGTAATATACGCGCGAGCCGAGCGAGCGAAGCGAGCGTGGTGCGGCAGCACCCGGCGAAGCGCCAAGACCAAATTAAGTACCATTTCCAGCTTTTCACTAAAAGCGACTTTGGTGAAAAGCGACTTTGGTTCAATTTGGTTCAAACAAACATCACGTCTGTCCCTTCAGAAGTTGTCATTGTGAGAAGTTGGCAATATGCGAAGTTCGCATTTTGAGAAATTGGCTTTCTGAGAAGTTGGCGATCTGAGAAATTGTCATTTTACGAGCTGCTGGATTTTTGCGAAGTTGGTATTATGAGATAAGAGGCAGGTTAGTCAGAATGTAAGGTTAGTCAAAAAGCGACTTGTACATAAATAATAAATAATAATATTTGACCAAGATTATTTAAGAAATGATGACTATGTATTGTAAATAATCATCTCTCTCTCATTTTCTGTCCCTAGAGTGTTTTTACAAACCCGGATGCTCGGAGGGAGGGCAGCCCCCGCCCGCTGTAACGAAACGTAGACACCGTGTGAACCGTAGGGGCTGAAGCTGGTCGCCAATGGCGACCAGCAAGCCCAAACTACGAAGGCGAGCACGAGCGCGCTTTGTTACGTAAGGGCGAAGGGTCTGCACATCCCGTAGCGCCAGAGATGTCACCTGTCTATCAGTAATTTTCTAAACGGGTTATTAATTTTAAAGTCCATTTATTTTTTGCAAATTATGGTATTCTATATGTATGACTTGTAAACTTTATGCCATAGTGTGAGATGGCAATAAATGTTATAATTAGTAATCGTTATTGTAAAACCATTTAAGCATGAACATTTTATGCTAATATATTATTATTTTAAATGAAGTTATGGGGAAAAAAAGTATGCCTTTTATAATATGCCAATTAAATTTAAGCATCCCAATACGGACCCATCGTCGGAGTACAATAATCTATTCAAAGGTTTGTTTATGTTGCTGGGCGCCCGCCCTTCCCACGGAGTGCATTGACCCCCTACTACACCCTCCACCCCCTTTTATTCAACATGCATTTTTATTTCACAATGAACTGTTTTTATAAACGAAGTTGAGGTTTTAAGGGTTTTCCCATTGCTTTGTTGGTGAAAGTAATATTGAATATTTTTCTTTTTCTATTCGAATATAGCTTGGTATTCAAAAGTGAACAGTCTTTACAAAAGTCTGTTAGTTAAGCTGGTGGCTAACTAGGACGAAGTAGGTATTATAAGTTATGAAGAAGCGAAGCTAATATACAAATGTAAACACATAAATACAACAACATAACAACATAAATACATATTACTTCGGGCAAGAATTCTCTTTTAATCTAATTTACAGACATATTCAAATTCCTAAACAAACACACCAAATACGTTTCCAGCCGTAGCATTGCGTGCAAGACAATACCTATGTCACAGATGAAATTACAATTTGGCCGATATTATTGATTATCACATTCATTCGTTTATTTAGATGTCACCTCAAAACAGCCTATGTCACATCAAGAGTTTAAATCAATACGATTTAATTTTACCATTTCAAGACCGGGATTAGTTGATTTCTTGTCATGTTACTGCAGTCTTAGTCACCCGTGCTACGCTTGCAGAGGTCCTGGGTTAGGTTTGTGATATGAACAACCACAGATGAATAAACTTCTTGGATTCATAGATAGTCTTATAATTTCTAAATCTGAAGGGGCAGTGCACTACGAAGCTATTTACTTCATAAGCTTTGCTCACTTTAAAATCGTGCAGGTAGGTGTGTTTGTTTATCGAGAAATGAGCTGTTGATTTCATGAGGATACATAATAGGTCTTTACCTATGAAACTGCCGTTTTGCCGTACTGGCCATTTCAAATGAAAATATTTTTTTTTTGACTGATAATTCTAATTTCAAATTAATTTTATTTGACAAACATGGAATTCTTTTTCTAAAATCGTCATTTGTTTAATAGTTAGTGTTTTGTTTTCAACGCATTCGAACATTTTTGTCATCATGGATAAGTAAAAAATTCGTGTAATTATGGAGTATGAGTACCGTCGTGGCAGCAAAGCGGCACAAGCGGCACGCAACATCAACGACGTTTACGGAGCGAACACTACAAACGAACGCACCACCCGTTATTGGTTTACCCGCTTCCGTTCTGGAAATGTTGACCTGAAAAATGAACCCCGTGGTCGTCCGAAAACTTTGGTCAACAATGACTAATTAAAGGCAATTGTGGAAGCTGATGAAACTCAATCCACGGCTGAATTAGCAGCAGCTTTCGACGTTAGCATCAAAACAATATTGGTCCATTTGCATCAAATTGGCAAGGTAAAACAGCTTGACAAATGGGTACCCCACGAACTCAATGACCGCCAGCGCGAAGTACGCGTGGAGACGTGCCTTGCACTGCTCAGCAGGCATACAAATGAAGGAATTCTGAACCGCATTGTTACTTGTGACGATAAATGGATCCTGTTTGACAATCGTAAGCGCTCAGCAAGTTGGTTGGACCCTGGTTCAGCACCCAAACAATGCCCTAAACGAAAACTTACCCCTAGAAAAGTGATGGTCACTGTTTGGTGGTCTAACGCGGGTATAATTCATCACAGCTTCTTGCCAAACGGGACAAGCATTACTGCAGATGTGTACTGTGAAGAACTGAACACAACGATGGAGAAGCTCGCACGTCTCCAACCAGCTTTGGTCAATCGTTCGGCTCCACTGCTCCTGCACGACAACGCGCGACCTCATACTGCACAGCAGACGGTCTCCAAGCTACAAGAGTTGGGGTTGGAAGTTCTCCGTCATCCGCCGTACTCACCAGACTTTGCGCCTACAGACTTCTACTTTTTCCAGAATTTGGATAACTTCTTGGCGGGAAAAAAATTCAATACCCGAGAGGCAGTACAAAATGCCTTTGAAGAATTTGTTGCCTCCCGTCCAGCTGATTTCTTCAAGAAAGGCATCAATAAGCTACCAATGCGTTGGCAAAGATGCATTGATTGCATGGGTGATTATTTCGATTAATAGAAATAAAAAATATATAAAAAAATTACGCTTCATTTATTTCGTGAAAAACGGCAATTTCATAGGTAAAGACCTAATAGAAAGCAAGCAAACGCAAGCTTTGAAAGACTAACCTTACGTTTAACAAGGACACAAAGACTTTTCAATCAATCAATCATACCGTCACAAATTGTCTTTTTACACATAATTAAGTTAATCCACCCCACTACTATTTAATCTGTTGTCGCACACTGGCATATATAGATAAAAAAAAATTGTGCGACGCGACTTCGCGAATGGCTCTCACCATACATTCACGACGAATAAAACTAGAACCCTACTTTGAAAAATTTGATAATGTTTCCTGGGACGTAATAACGAATTTTCTAGTAACTCCAACACTTTATTTAAAAACACTTACATTTTAATGTATAACGTGTGTGTACCAGAACATATGAATTTAAATACCAATAGCAGTAGATATATATTTTTATAACAAGCTTTTATTGTACACAAACTTCTATGGTAAAACCCTGTCTGGACTCAATCCCGAGTATAAAAACAGGTCAGGCTTATCATAAAAAGTTTTTCGTCGGAAATGAAACAACGTGTAAAATGGCAACTCCGCTTATGATGGGATGAAGTCTTATTCAGCTGAGTAGATTTTATAAAAACTAAAAGCCATTGCAAATTATATATTGATAATGAGAGAGATGTTTATTTATAATTTATGAAAAAAGCTTCACGTTACTTTTTATTATTCACTATCCGGCGCTACCCAGTTCGAGTCTGCAGTTTCGGGACGGCAGTGTTTGTTGAACGACAAGGCTGGACTGAACCTACTACTAGTTAGTTAGTTAATTCAAAAATGGCAATCAGGCGTCGATTGGTGCGGCGGGCTATTTCTGCCAGTATCTGATGCTGCCAGAACACAGTAAAAAATATAAAAAAAGTTGCCAAAAATTAATTTCCTTGGGCAATAAGATATATACGCTAAAACAAAATAAGACACACAAATTTAAGAACCATTGACTTAAACTAATAACAATGACTAATTATCTAAATGTTAGATGACTTGCTCTAAACAAACCAAGAAATAAAGATAAGTAACCAACTACTCTACATATTCGGAAAGTGCCGATAGGGTGATTGATTCGGGATTTATACAAGTCGGTTAATTTGGCGTGTCTCGCGAACAGATTTGGCCAGGCAGCATTTTTCCGATATTTTATCTACTCATATTCGACGTGCCGATTGATGCCGGCCCGAATATGTGGGTATCAACTTATAATAATAATTTAATTACCAGAATTAATACGAACCAGAAGAAGAAATTATGCTTTATTTCAAGAATTAAACCTTAAATTGTTCATAGAATACAGTATCTAACTGTAACTCTGTAATGAGACCCTTAACTTAGCGCACCATCTGTTCGGTAGTTTATAACGGTATTTTAGGACAGGGTTTCTTAGTACCTTTCAAAGTGGAAACTTTCAGTTACACGGTGTTCAAAGTCTTTCAGACTTATCCATAAATTATCTGCAAAGTCCTAGAGAGCAGGATACCTATTCTCGAAGCTTATATTGTAACTATACTTTTAAAATTCACCGTCCTTTTTAAGGTTTAATTGACAGCCTTGTAACACCTTTAAAACGTTTTAAATAAGTAGTTATTGCTAAGAACAGGAAAAATATAATTAAAAGGAATAAAACAAGAAGTTTACTCAATTACTTTGTAATTATATGTAAAATAAGATTCTTATGAAAAAATCCTAAATCTTTTGAGTAGAAACAATCAAAATGTCTTAATAACTATGACGATCGCTGTGCTTAGTTGAAGGCGAATATCTATTTAATGAGCATTGGCCTTCCTGGTAATTAGTCAATGCTTTATAACGGACCCGACGACTCAAGACTGCAATTCTTAGCAGGTACTGATTTCAATATATTTTCATTTTTATGTTGTTTGAACATCGGGAGGTTTAGAGATACCTACATCTAAAGTAGAAATCTCGCTTATAGTCTTGATTTTTCTATACACTACCTCTTACCAATATCAGAACCGGACAGAGTTATCCTTAATATAATATTACAATTATTGTATTTGAAAATTACCCTCAGTTAATTTATTATAATTCAGAATATCAAATCTCAGAACTAAACTGCGTTTACAAAAATAATTCATTGTGAATGAAAAATGTTGACTCTTAACTTAATCATCACAAAATGCGAACACGAGTCGGGAGTACAGATAAGAACAAACTGTAAATGTAATTTAAAAAAATTACTTTGGCCAAGGGTATCGTGGTAATATGTGGCCACGCATCCAAAATAAAGCTATTTAACGTTTTGGCCAAAGTATGACGCGTCAAAATTTCACTGTACTACCTACAAAACTGTAACTACTTTTGGCCCGAAAATATAATAATAAACCGTTATTGCTCGCAGAAAATAAAAATTACAACGAAAAATATTTGCAGTAAATTACTTAAATCGAATGTGGGCAAAGGCAGTCTTATCGCAGGCAGCAATTTCTTTCAGACATGGAAGGTAGTTTACTAAATAAAAATAAAGCTCTATAAGCACGTAAACGTACAACTTTTAATATTCATGAATTTATAAATATACACTAATAAATAATATACTTACATATGGAACATAAAATTACAAAGATACATATTATAGTTGCATACTACAATTTAAAGGTTTTTTGTGCAGTTTTGATTTAAAGAAAACAATAGACCAGCAATAGACACGGCAGCGAATTCAAGAGAAATATTGTATCCTTCTTGGAAAGAAAATCCATGGAAGTTAGATTAATTTGTCTTTGCGAATATCTATAAGCTTCCTTAGGGTAAAGAATTATTTTATTTGTTCAATTCATTCATAACGAAAATGTTAACAAAACTCTAAAAAGATTTTTATATTCGTATATATTATTACGAATACGAAATATATTTTATTCGTATATATTAAAATCGTAAATAGTAGGTGACATAGAATAATAGATGAATGCAGACTAAAATGAATTATGAATAAAGTGTCAATTCGCTTCTCAAAATCTATATCTAGGGGCTCCTTATTAACCACTCGAGTGCGGCTGTAACAACGGGCTGTTAGTTGCATTATTTGACAAGCTCAGACTTACGAATGAAACAAGAACCTACTCACTTATTTACAAGAGAAACGTCGTTTACATTTTTCAGATTTGTATAATACGTTAATAATTTTTTTAAATATAGTTGTTTATATTTATATTATGAATTGCTCTTCCTTGCTCTACATTTAGGCAAAAATCATATTATTAAATATATCAATCTTTAAGATTGACAACGAGTGGGCGTTAAGTATTTTGTAATAGGTATCTATAATGTTCCATAAATATTTAATAACATCCAGCTCTGGGATTTTCATGGTCGAAGTATTTTTCTTATTAAAATACGAGGATTTTTGTCAAGCTTAAAAACTGAGAGTAAGAAAATAAGTAATGAGGTTTTTTGTGGATCTTGCCTTATTTTTGAAACTCCTTCGAGAGGCTGGAATGAGTTTAAAATAATTCTCGTAGTCGTCTTCATAGCTTGTTAAACTAAATCCAATAAACAATATAAAAAAATCAAAGGAAATATTAATCTACAATCTTAATGTAGAGTATTTTCTAGAGTATTTACTAATATGTAAATATGTAATTGATAAACTCTGAAATTACTTATCCCACTTTAAAGACTCTTACCATTAGAAAGCTACAATATATAGGACTTCTTTTAATCCAAAATTTTCTAAAGAATCGGGAGCTACTCGGGTGAAACCTTCTAATCTCATTTTCAGAATCGCAGCCCTCCAGTTTAACTATTTCCCAGCTTGCTACAAGATTACTAACCGATTGAAAAAAAAACAAATATTCATTTTATCGAAGGTTAAAAGCGTTTACTTAACTTGACGTGTCATATTTTACTTCACCTTCATTATCTTTAACTTCGGCTTCTAAAAGGCAGAGTATACCGAGATAGCCCAAGAGGATAAAAATCCGGCGGGAAAAAATGAACCTCTGGGCATTCTTTTGTTTTAATTTTAGTCTTCAAAATAGGCATCTATGACCACTTTGACCTCCTAATTGGTAGAAAATTTCATTCCTCCTAAGTGTTTTTTTAGTTTTGGAAATAGGTGGAAGTCAGAAGGTGCCAGGTCAGGTGAATAAGGGGGACGAGGAAGCAATTCGAAACCACAATTCACCACTTGATCCATAGATTCCGCAGATGTGTGAATACGAGCATTGTCCTGATGAAACAAAACTTTCTTGGTCAACAATCCTGGTCTTTTAGACTTTATTTCTTCGCGTAAACGACGTAATAGTGTGCAGTATTATGCCAAATTTGTAGTTTGACCTCTTTCTAAGTAATCAACCAAGATGACACCCTTAGAATCCCAGAAAACCGGTGCCATTACCTTGTTTACTGAACAACACACCTTGGCTTTCTTGGGGGTCGGAGATCCGGGTCTCTTCCATTGTTTGGATTGTTGTTTGGATTCACGGGTATAGTGATGAACCCATGTTTCGTCCATAGTAACAAACCTTGCCAAACATTCGTTTGGATCAGCTTGAAAAAGCTCTAAACAGTGTCTAGAAATCGTGAGCCGAGTTCGTTTCTGTTCAACTGAAAGAAGCCGCGGAACCCATCTTGCAGACACCTTGTGGAACCCTAATTCGTTAACGATTATGTTCATATGAAATCCCTAGAGCTTCAGCTATCTCAGATACCTTCAATATTCTGTCTCCCATGATGAGATCAGATATTTTTTAGATATTTTCCGAAGTCGTAGCTGTAGAAGGCCGTCCAGAGCAGGGGTCATCTTTGATGCTCTCTCGTCCATGTTCTAATTCAGGTGCTCTAAACTATCCATTTTCAAAATTAATGAAACGTACTCTCACTAAATGTTCAATAAATAAAAAAAATTACGCATTTATCTCAGAGAAAAATTGCACAGAGACTGACAAAGAGTCTAGGTTTCATATGAGGAATGTTTGTTTTATAATAATATGACAACGCTATCTATGTTAGGCCGCGAACTTTTAAATCCACCCTCGTACAACCACGCCAACGTCATGAAAATGGATAGGTTCTGAGATAATGAAAAATGAGAATTTTTGTCACACACACACACACACAGTTGCTGTATATAAACAATGACCGCGCCCACACATGACATGGTATGGCATGGTATTAATACAAAATGACGGATGGATTTGTCAACACTGACCTGTATATATTCTATGAATACCGGACAGGCTTTGACACACAAATGAAAGCAAATTTTTTGTTCTAATTTGAAGCACCTCTGTGAGTATTCTCGGGGAGTTTTGGACATTAAACTTAAATGTACGTCGTTATGTTCTAAAGAACAACCCCGGCTTTGGACCTAGCACAGGCTAAGGTGAAATATGCACTAAATGAATCGAAACTTTTGTTGTTTAACCCATTTCGAAAAATGACTTAAATGAACAGGGACTAAGGTGTGAGTATGTTACAAATGTAATAATTATTTTAAATGCCTACAAAAGAAGCAATCGTTTGTGAATATTACATTAAAGTAGTGAAGATGCTAAAATAATAACAATATTATTAATCAGAAACGACTTTATTTTAGAAGAATATAATCATTCCTGAGGTAAATAATAAAATACTAAATAATAAATATAGGTTAAAAATGAATATTTTTTATTTTTCCATTGTTTTTTTAAATGCTGCAATTAATTTCCATTTTTACTACATAACGCACTGCACTACAATCCACTACTAACCTCTGCATACGCATACCAGCCATTTTCAGCGTTTGTAGTAAACCAATTGTTTTTGAAATTAATTTCTATAGTAAATTTGTCTATGTTGTACCAGGTGTACTATGTTGATTTTCCTCACTACTAAATAGGATACATTGGGCTCATTTACAAGCTTCACAACACAGGCTTGCCCGACCGTCTAGTCAAACTAGTCGGCTCCTACCTTAAAGATCGCACCTTTCGTTTCAAACACGAAGGTACGCTCTCCACCCCCCGCCCCCTCAAGGCGGGCGTCCCTCAGGGCTCGGTACTCGCCCCGTTACTATACACAATATACACCAATGACATACCCATCCCGTCTAAAGGTGTTCAACTCTCCCTCTTTGCTGACGACACTGCCCTATACGTCAAGGGCGTGCACGTCGACACACTCATCACCAAACTCCAGAAGGCCGTAAATGACCTCGGAGCTTGGTTTAAAAAATGGCGTATCGATGTAAATCCAGAGAAAAGCTCTGCGATGCGCTTCGATCATAAACGCCGTCGTCCCTACGACCCCCACATCCGAATGCTAGGTACGCCCATCCCGTGGGCACTCACCACCAAGTACCTAGGCGTAACGCTCGATCGTACGCTTTCATTCCGTCCACACATTCTCCGAGTTACCAAACTCGCCCGTCTGTACATGGGTCGACTTAACAGTATGTTAGGCCGGCACAGTAAAATGTCTCTTAGGAACAAGCGAACGCTTTTTAAGGTTTGCGTGAGACCAGTCATGACGTACGCCGCCCCAATATTTGCACATGCTAAACCCTCCGATATGTATAAACTACAGGTAGTCCAGAATCTCTTCTGCCGCCGGGCCACGGATGCTCCGTGGTACGTGCGAAACGCAGACTTGCACAGAGATCTCGAACTGCCTACCATACAACAACACCTTAGGACGCTCTCCACCGCTTATTTTAAGCGATCCGAAGAGCACCCTAACCCCCTTATACGCGAGACAGTAGCTTATACTGCTCCGTCCATGCCGTCGAGGTACAAAGTCCGTAGACCGAGAAATGCACTCTCGGATCCCCCCGATCAACTTTCGGCCAATCTGGACCAGCTTAAGGCTGCCCAGGCCGTTTAATCAACAATATATAAATGTCATTTGCACCTTAAGTGATTAAGTATTCCCAGCGGGTGACCCGCTAGCGGGTCCCTGCTTGCGCGCCCACCTCCCAACCCGGGTGTCGCTCCGATGAAGGCTGACAGCATTCCCATGCTACAGCCGCTTGGGTGGTTTTTAGTGGGTAGGTGCCACTTTGGTGAGTCCCACATAACCCCGCAGACGGCTGCGGAGGTATTCATGACGAATCTTCCACCTCCCTCCCGAGAGAGGGTGCTTCGGCAGCAAAAAAAAAAAAAAAAAAAAAAAAGAGTACCTCGCCGGCGGAACGTCAATGTCGTACCGCGTAGTAGAACGCTATATGGTGCAAATTCTTTTATTAAGCGAGCTTGTAATGAGCTTTTTAATGATAACGAAGAATTAATTGACACAGATATATTCTTTGACAAATTGTCGAACTTAAAAAAATGTTTCGAATAGATTTTTTCGTAATTAGTTAATTTTATGTTATAACAGAATTGTCTTTTTTATAGAATTTAAAAATAAGGAAACTATATAGGTTTTATGAGTTGTCAAAAGTCTTGTATGACCGTTTGTTTCTAAAATAAATAAATAAAACAAAATACTTAACTAAATAAATTTAGTATTGGAAAATTTTCAAGGGTAAAAAATATAGTTGTTTTGGGTTTATTATTTTACTTCAAACGAAAAACATTGCTCAACATTCCACTACTAACATTTCTTTACACGAAGCCACCGTAAAAGAAAATATTAGGTCTTTACCTATGAAATTGCCGTTTTTCACGAAATAAATGAAGCGTAATTTTTTTATATATTTTTTATTTCTATTAATCAAAATAATCACCCATGCAACCAATGCATCTTTGCCAACGCATTGGTAGCTTATTGATGCCTTTCTTGAAGAAATCAGCTGGACGGGAGGCAACAAATTCTTCAAAGGCATTTTGTACTGCCTCTCGGGTATTGAATTTTTTTCCCGCCAAGGAGTTATCCAAATTCTGGAAAACGTAGAAGTCTGTAGGCGCAAGGTCTGGTGAGTACGGCGGATGACGGAGAACTCCCAACCCCAACTCTTGTAGCTTGGAGACCGTCTGCTGTGCAGTATGAGGTCGCGCGTTGTCGTGCAGGAGCAGTGGAGCCGAACGATTGACCAAAGCTGGTTGGAGACGTGCGAGCTTCTCCATCATTGTGTTCAGTTCTTCACAGTACACATCTGCAGTAATGCTTGTCCCGTTTGGCAAGAAGCTGTGATGAATTACACCCGCGTTAGACCACCAACCAGTGACCATCACTTTTCTAGGGGTAAGTTTTCGTTTAGGGCATTGTTTGGGTGCTGAACCAGGGTCCAACCAACTTGCTGAGCGCTTACGATTGTCAAACAGGATCCATTTCTCGTCACAAGTAACAATGCGGTTCAGAATTCCTTCATTTGTATGCCTGCTGAGCAGTGCAAGGCACGTCTCCACGCGTACTTCGCGCTGGCGGTCATTGAGTTCGTGGGGTACCCATTTGTCGCCAACCAATTTGACGCAAATGGACCAATATTGTTTTGATGCTAACGTCGAAAGCTGCTGCTAATTCAGACGTGGATTGAGTTTCATCAGCTTCCCCAATTGCCTTTAATTCGTCATTGTCGACCAAAGTTTTCGGACGACCACGGGGTTTATTTTTCAGGTCAAAATTTCCAGAACGGAAGCGGGTAAACCAATAACGGGTGGTGCGTTCGTTTGTAGTGTTCGCTCCGTAAACTTCGTTGATGTTGCGTGCTGCTTGTGCCGCTTTGCTGCCACGACGGTACTCATACTCCATAATTACTCGAATTTTTAACTTATCCATGATGACGAAAAATGTTCGAATGCGTTGAAAACAAAACACTAACTATTAAACGAATGACGATTTTAGAAAAAGAATTCCATGTTTGTCAAATAAAATTAATTTGAAATTAGAATTATCAGTCAAAAAAAAAATATTTTCATTTGAAATGGCCAGTACGGCAAAACGGCAGTTTCTTAGGTAAAGACCTATTATTTTTTTTGTTTTCGTGAGCTGACTTTGTTTGCACTGTAATTTGTTTGATTCTACAACATTAAACGAAAATAACTTCAATACTATCTACTGCTAACTCACATGTTTCAGAAAAAACAAAAAAAAAAGAAATTTCTTAAAAGCAGGGTGCTAAGTTCACATAGGTGCTAAGAGAGCGTGCGTGCAAAAATGACACTTAATTTGTGTGGCAGCCGTCATCTTTTCAAACCGTTTTCTAGTCTCTTCGATGTTCATATACAATCAGTACATTTCTGCCACACACATCCAGTTGCTGTATATATAGACAAGCTTAATGCAACATAGGGTCACGTGCACAAATAATTGAACCATGTTTATCTAAACATAACGATCATTTCAAATATTATTAGACTTCAATAGGTTTTATAATAAAAAAACCCACACATTTTCTCAAACTATTTTTCAATTACGTTGGCTATTCGACTGATAATCAATCGCTTGGAGTGAGGTAATACAACTTTGGTATAACAACTTTATTATACAAAGAAAACAATGTTTACGTAACTTCGTTGTTTTCAGCGAGGAAAATACATTTTTCGTTATTCATAAAGATACCATTGAAGGTAACAAGTTAGAGTTTATATACCTACAGGGTGGCCAGAAAAGTGACGTCCAAACATTTTCTTAGGTGCCTCGTGTTGAGAGGTATCTTATCAGTTAATAGGTTTTATTAATCTGTTTTCCAGTTAAGATTTTTCTAATGAATTTTCGCAAAATTGCTACTGAATCAGTTTGAAAAATTTCTAAAAAAAAGTAGATTTCTTCGGATTTCTATTTTTGGTCCTAAATCTCTATGAACTGTGTGTTTATGCATCAAATAAACAGCCTCATAACTGTAATGAAAGTTACCAAAAAATTCCCTTAAGTTGAGAATATATGTTACGTGCGTTATCATTTAAATTTTCAACTTAAAGTTTTAAATCTAAACTGGTAGTTTCTTCGTTTCTTAGTAGCTTCAGAGAATGCTTTAGACTCTAATCTTCCATAATAATAATAATAAAGTAGTACATCATAGGCTATTAATCGCTGAAATCAGCCATAAAAGACAGCGAGGTGGAATATTGAATAAAAGGAATTCCTTTGTTTCTTGTAATGAACACTGTGATTCAGACAAATCTCAACAGGAGGCGCCTATAAAAAAATTTTTGGACGTCACTTTTCTGGCCACCCTATATTCTGAAAACGAAATAAGACTATTTATAAACCTTAAGCTATTTTATTATGGGGAAAGATTTTTTCACCAATAGAACGGTATATTATTCTGCAGTAAAATAGGCCATACTTTATCCCGAATTTCACACAGTTCCAAGAGATTTCGCGAGGTCCGCACTGGGACCTCCAGTAGAAAATAAATTAGGTCCGTTAAGCGCAAATGACCTTTCGCAATCGCTCCATACTGGCCGCGCGTCGTCAGCGACGCTTCAACTTACCGAACAATAACAGATTTTTGAAAAACATTACTAAACACATCAAATTTTGGCCGTTTGAAAAAAGTTTATAATTAAATTATCTGTGAGTTATTTTGAGTCTCAATATGAAATAATGATTATGATAAGATGCACGATAAAAATCTTCGTTACTCATTTTTGTGCGGTCATTGTAAAGTGGTTTATTAAACGTACACCTAGTAATGTTAACCTAATTGGATTCTCTCAATATGGAATCAAGATTATATTTTTATAAGTTGATTAAATAGCTCTATTAAATAACCGGTAGATAGCTGCTAAAAAGAGGAGGGAAAACGGCTAGAGTGCCGTTTTGGTCAGCCACACGCCTCAAATACATCCTTTTAAGTAAACTAAACACTTAAGAAGGTAAAATTAGTTCATGGTAGGCATCAACACTTGAGGCATTTAAAACAAATATAAAGAGTTACTATCTTCCTTTGTGATATGTATTTGTATACTTGCTTTAAGAATCATTATCACAAAAGTTTAATGATGATATTTATTTATGTATTATGTATTTGTCTACTATGTTACTTCAATATCATACTAAAATACACTGCCCAACCGTAGTTTTAGTTAATTCATAATTTATAAACTTCATGGTTGCCTGGAAGAGATTACTCTTTTAGTGATAAGGCCGCCCACATTGTCTTTGTCTTTTTTTGTAGTTTTAATCTTAGTGTATATTAATTTTGTAACTGGTTTGGCCATTAAATGTATAATTATTATTATTATAATAAGCCAGCTCAAGCAAACATTAATAATTCCTGAGAAATAACAGAGGTATTTAGTCATGTGATGAATTATAAAAGTATTAAAATATTATATTTTCAATGAGGATGTTATAGTTCGATGTATTTTGTAAATATTAACTTTGTTTGTGAGGTAACCATTTGACACCATATGAAAATGCAAGTTTTTATCATTTATTTAGAAAATATAGATTATTTTGACCCAAAAAATAACCCAGAGAACCTAAAAAAGAAAGAAAAACACTTATAAATTACTTTTATTTATTAATATTCTTCGCTTACTGACATTAAATGTAAAAAAAAAATATTATGTCAGTATGCATATATCTAAGTAGGTAGCTATAATATTTTTTATCCAAATATATTTTAAGAATGTTTTACAGGTTGTGGCTTTACACCTCGGTATCGTTTTGTATGGAGCATTTTTCGGCGACTCTCTGCAGCTCGCTCCTCAGAAACATCACTGTATCTAGTAAACTATTGGCTATGTGAACTCAGCACCCGACTTTTGCAGAATGGCTCTCCTGATGGTTTTTTTGAAAGATATGGGTTAGTAGTAGATAGTAGTGAAGTTATTTTCGTTTGAGGTAGAGCCAAAAAATATTTTACGGAACAAAAAAAAATTCAACTCACGAAAACTAAAAAACACTTTTTTTTAACCAATATCTTTCAAAAAAACCATCAGGAGTACCATTTTGCAAAAGTCGGGTGCTAAGTTCACGTAGCCTAAACTATTGATTGTAAACATACTTCTGCAATATTTCTTTATTATTGATACTATTTAAATAGGATCGACCTAGTAGCAGAGTGGTAAGTAGCCCATGCCTCATACGCTGTATGGTAATCCATTACACAAGCTCTGCTTATTTTGGAGCCTACAGTTGTCGTGTTTGTCTGGGGATTTATTATTACTCAATAAAAGAAAATTGTCAAATACCCAATTAACAAGCTACGATGTTATTTTTAAGTCAGTGAACAATAGCTTGTATCTGGTACTAACACCGCAACGACACGTAAGTAAACCTTAATTTCATTGCATATCATAGATAACTAGCTCAAGTTATTTGTGTGCGCGGGCCGATGTGTGCGTTAAGTTTCTGTACATACAGCAACTGTGTGTGCGTGTCAAAAATGCACTAATTATATACGCACACCACGGTTTTAAAAGATGACGGGTACCACACAAAATTAAGTTGCCTATTTACAAGCACACCACACATAGGGCTGCGCGCACAATTGAGTTGAACCATATATACCTACCTGGTGTTAACATAGTTAACCCTTAGCTTTAAGCAGACGCATATCAAACAAATCAACGCTTTATTGAAAATGTATAGGTCCATATAAAAAATCTATGAATCTATTACACTAATAGTAGAGAAACGTTTCATTCTAAGAGATTATACTACGTCATGCTCGACGAAGCACGGCCGTTCCAAGGCTGTATTCTCGATTTGAACCTTCGAGCCTTGGTGGCGAGGAATTATTTCTTACGTGCTTAACTCCAACGATAATTTCATTACTAGTATGACTCATAAAAAACAGTAAATCTAACGTGTAGCGTGTTAGAAAAACCTTGTTAAATGTGGAACATGCTCCAAAACATTAACCATCATGGCCGAATCGTATATACCTACGTCTACTTAATTCTCTCATAATTTTGTAAAATATGCAAGAGACCTCGGTCGGGTTAAACGGGCATTCCTTCTATCTACACACCAACCATTCTGCGGGACATCCTTCCAAAATGAAAGACAGCCGAGCGAACATCAAAACAACGTTTGCATATATGTCATTGCACCTTGTCCCTAAAACATTACCCTTTCAGGGATTACCGAAAGCTATGCGGGAAGGCAGCCGGCCCGCTCTTTGTGATATACGGCAGCCATTTTGCAAATTTCGCTTATCCGCCCAGCTCCACGATCACTACTTTTTGAGACTGCCGTGGATTAAAAATAAGCTCAACTCAAACGCTTTTATCAATGAAATGACACAAAAATATATTTTTTGAATTTTTTTATTTATTGTATCCAATGATATGGTTTTCCAATTTACGTGACTAAAGCTCTATTGTTTCATTTTCACTATTATACTCGGACCTTAACCTCGACAAAATTTCCTGCCGTGATTTTATCTACTGTCGCATAATTCACAAACGTGCCGGATGTGGAACCGCATTTGGCATCCGAGAAGGTTGTATATCAAAATTGTTTAATAATATTGGGACAAGGACTTCTGTTTTGGAAGCGAGTGCCCGTAGGAAATGCATCTTCATTATATTGCATCGTGTAACATGAACTCTATTTCTAAACAAGGCACGTAATAGTTACTCTGTAGTTAGAATGGAATGCCATCCACCAGTCATTTGATATTCGTTACAGACATCAGCGTGTCCAGGTATTGCTTTCAAAAGCTTTACTGAAAAGGACCTTAAAGTAATAAAGTAACTGATATCGTGTGATAACGTTAAACTTAACTGTGTCATACATATCGTATTTAACTTTTGTTTTCTTTGGCTGGACTGCATACAATGCTGAGTAACTCCGTGTATTACAAATTCTTTGAACAACGTTACGTGTGAAATGAAATGCATACTGATACTATCATTTAACACGACAGTGACAATGAACTGAGCTGTTCGAGCAGATAGCTCTCATAATACTGATGGAGCAAGTTATTTTACGAGTCAATCTATTAGATTGAGCTAGGATCACACAGAAGCTTGGTTTCTAATTTAGCTGCAGCTTCAGAAATTCGATCTGCAGGATTTGGAGAACTTTAGTTTCTGAGCAACACAAAGTTATTACAGAATGTATACTTTAGGCGTTTTAAGCAATTCGGTATGTACAGTAATTTTGAGATATGTATTTTTTGTATTTTTCTGATAGCATTAGGTATTATGGGAAAACAGTTTGAATATTTCTGTTTCTATGGATTCTTGATGACAGATATTTCTTGAAAACATTGACTTGACAGTTTAACCAAAAAGAAGTTAGAAAATGATGTACTTTATGACGTCACGTAGAGGTTGAGTGTAAGTCAAATCATTCTACGCATTTTCGTTAAAATAAGCTAATTCATTTTAACGTGCGAGCTTGTACTAAATTATACTAATAATCCTAATAAAGTTATTATAAAAAGTGACATCTCGAAATGGTTTCTGAGTTATAATCACATTTTTTTCTTTTCATATCGACTTGGTATTATTAAAAAGTAATAGGTCAAAAGAACATGCTTTTTCTTCTTGAATTGAAATCAGAATTTTTATAGACGAAACGAAAAAGAAACACTTAACGAGATTTTGGATTACTTTTTATTAGACATACTTAGTAACATTTTCATATTATTATGCCTTTTACCTAACTCGATACATCTTCTCGAACAGTTTTATAACAGGTATTTTTAAAGGTGGATTAAGAATACTCGTCTTTTTTCGTTACATTTATCTTCGAATAGAATTGTCTTTTCTTCGTGTAGGCTAATTAGCTACACCAAAAAAATGACTTTTTCAATCAAATCAACTGTCAGAAGTCAGTATGCCTTCATCGTAATGATGGTCATGACCTCATCGGTTCAATGCCCTCGTCTCGTCACTGCTCCCGGTTTGTTACAGACGACAACCGTTAGTTAAGTCGTTAAGTTAATTTTAACATAGCACTATTTAATGTTCCTGTTGTACTCCGTACAAGGCATGATGCGTCATCTCACGACGACGAAATCGCTTAAGACAAGAATATTTTTATTTACGTCAATTTGCTTTTTTTATTAGTAGGACAAGAGGAAATATATTTTTTACGATTTTTCTGAAATTACTTCAACAATATATATAATTATTACACCATTAGAAAGCTACATTAGTTGGATTTTAGGTAAGTACTAGAAGAACATACACACGATCAGCTGTTTCGAAAGTAATACCGTGCATAGGATATCAAGGCTATACTTTTAAGGAAATTAGTAGTTAAATTTAGCGTAACTTACCCATTTAACAGAAATTCTCTGTACAGCGTCAAAATAACCGTATAAAAGTTATCGTAGGGATTCAATAAGATTTATGAACTTTAAACTTGACAGCTGGTTATAAACAATTCGTCAAAAATATAATTTTCCTTATGAACTCTTAGTGTTTTAGTAACAAGATAAAGAGTTTTTTGATACAGATTGTAAAAAAGAATAAATGTTTCAAATTGCGACATTGATTATGTAGGCTCACAGTAACCGTGAACATTTTTATTATCGACAGTTATTTCCTGTACTAAGTTTCCTTCGTTTTTGAGTAATTTTGTGATATGTTTTATCACAAAATTACTCAAAAACGAACGGGTATTATACCGAGATGAGTCAAATTCACAATACGAACAACAAAGCTCAATTTATGTGCCTAATCGTCTCACAAGTCTGTAAATAACCGCTCGATGTGTCGTTCAATTAAAAAGATACATGTGCGGAATAAAATACACGAACGTTTGAAGTGGGGGTACACTCAAGTACAGGCCCACTGAGCCCCTCTTTACCGATGGGTACTATGAAATGTAATGAACGTTGCGAATAGAATATTCAAAGCATCCGTATCCTCCGGATGCCCCATGTCTATTTGTTGATTATCAAAGCAACAAATGTATTTTGAGATCGATTTGTAAAAGGTCGGACAAACTCAATCTGATCCCATGAACAGATTAAAGAAACTTTTCATAGTAATAATCGTTAAATGCAATATGTAATAGGTAAGTCATCATTATTTTTGGATAGGCTATAGATATGGTAGGTCAGCGTGACTGGCTAGAGCAGAGCGGCTTTCGAAAATACTAGGGCATTACTTAGAGTAAAGTCAAATTCACCATCGAGAAAGGTAGTGTGTGCAAATTCATATAATAGGTATATTGAAAGGTCTTATGGCTTTGAAGTATACATTTCTATCCAACAATAAAACGCAACATTGACTGTTTACGAGACCCAGCTACGGTGATAAACTGTGAAGAAATAGTTGCGAATATTTATGCAAGACGTAATTCACGGAACTGTGGCAGTAACAGTTTGAAAGTAAACGCTGAATCATTTCTTGTTTTGTCGTAAACTTCGGACTCAAAATAAAACTTCAGTTACTATTACTTTTATTGAATAAATACCTAGTAAAAAACACTAAAAAATAAACCTTGTATCTTTATAAATCTTGTCATTGCAATGCTAGTTTTCAACCTAAATCTCGTACGTATATACACTTATGACGTCAACTAGAAATAGAACGTTTGAATTAGCCACCGATTTAAGACATAGAATAACATACATAAAATACTTATTATAATATGTGAATGTACATTAACTATGAACTCACAATATGAACATTAATTCCATATAGAATTGCCCTAATAGCAATACCTGGCTGTCAGTAAGGCGTCAGATTTATGAATCCGCGTTTGTATCGGAACTGGTTTTTCGCACCGCAATGTGGACCGAATTGTCGTTTGTGGGGGCTGGACGAAAGTAGAACATACTAACTGTTAGACATGCTATCTTAGATGATAGCACCATAAGGCCTAAAATTGCATAATAAAATGAGTACTTTCACTAGCGTTGCAAATACTTTAAGCCTTTAAGAACAAGATGCAGAAGATTTTAGCTTTTAAGTTAAGCGCACCTATATGCATCTGTGTATGATAATTTTTTTGGTAAAGTAAAGAACTGGGTAAACAGAGAATAAAGCACTATATTGAAAATTATTGAATACCAGTAAAAGTTACTCATCCCTTATAATTAAAGATTAATTAACTGATCTTTTTTATAAATCTAAACAGAAATATAATTAATGTGACTTGAGAGAAATGAAAAAATAGTTTTTAAACAATTTTTTTACCTATTTTTTTTTTTCATAGCCGGCAAACAAGCACACAACCCACCTGATAGTAAGTGCCATTCACACCCATTAGTCATAGGTGTTTTATTTATCAATATTGAACAGGCCAATCATTCCCTTTAACCGGAACTTATGTGATTACTATGGTAGTGTGAATAGGAAGGACTCTAGTTCCACCCTAGACATGATCCTAACAAAGAAACTCTTCTACTTATAAAATATGTAGATAGTTTCATTTTATTTTATGGTACTTAAACATCCAAAAATGTTTAAATCAGCTCCAATTGCCACACTACTTCATGTGCATTTAGATTCTAATATAGGAGCATGATTTTCGATAATTTTTCCTGCTAGAAGATTTTTACATACAGTACCTATACAATTACTTTAATACTACCACAAAAATGTGATAAGTGTCATCCTGCCTCAAATACATGGAAATACAAAATAAATGAAATGAATACACACTTTTTACATGTTATACTCAATTTTACTTTCTATTTAAGGGTTGGAATCTAAATGTAAGACAGAGAATGTATTCCCAATTTTCATCTCAATAAGTAATAGTTTCAGACAGTGGTCATAAGACACACATGAAAAATATGTTTGACTGAAAATATATTTCTGTCGGCATTCTACGGACTTTGATACACTTACAACTACCTACATAAATAAAAAATAATGAAATTATAAAGTAAATTGGTATCAAATGGCAGTAAACTATTGATTTAAGATTTGATAACTTTGATAACACTATGAAGAAGTATAAGAAATATTGATTACTTGAAAAACTTTTTACTTGTTACTTTTGCAACATAATATGAGGTGATCACTTTGTAGATGGTAATATTTAGATTGTAGCCAAATTTAGACTCTTTACCATGTAAAATTTTACTTATTCAATAAGTAAAATAACTAAAATTTGTGAAGAAAAGTGAATAAATTTGTTAAGTAAATAAATTATAATAATAATGGGAAAAAAAAAGTTAGAAAACTTGTAATTGTATTTCAACAACCTTCATATTAAACCAACACTGTAAAACTAAAAGTTTGTATTATGAGCATTTTACACATACAGCAATAAAGAAAACTTATAATAAAACATTAAATTTATTATGAATGGACACAAATACTTTATCTTTATTGTGTTTTGATACAACCATTCATGAAATGTTTGTTTACAATTTGATACAACAAAAATAGAGATTATAAAGTGTAAAGAACATTATACTACTGAAATTGAAATTAAATAAGAACAAATATAAGATTTACTTTTGGGGTATCCATTACATTGCCAAAAACAAAGATAAACAAATTAAAAACACTTACCACTTTCAATATATGGTAAAGCCAGCAACAGGAATGTGATGTATCCAATTTCACTAAACATTGTCGCTACCAAACACAAAATTTTATATCACTAAGTCATCGCAAATACAGCTGATTTTCAAACCACACACAAGACACAAAACCTTTGTCCCTTTTTCGTTTGATTCGCATGCGCGCACACTGAATATTTTTTATTTACATAAAAATAAACTAGTATAATTACCCTTAAAACAAGATAATAAATCACTTTTTTGGTGTGTTAAATCCATTGGCATAAACACAATGAAAATCAAACAATGTATCAACAAAATTGCTCCTGTGACTGGACACCACCAACCACCCGAAACAAAATAAAACACAAGAAATCTAATCGTTAACGGACTCGGTAAAGATTAACGACATTTACTCGAATTATTCACATCATATTGAACTGATTTTATCAAATAGGTGGTTTCACTTAAAATTAATGATAAAACTAAGAGCAACTTCCTGTTAGTTGCCTCAACGAATGACATTCCATAGTCGGACATGTTTGATTTTTTTACTTTTAAAAATCAAGCATAACAGTGATGCCAACCATTCTTATAAAGTAGACATTTCAATATTTATTAATAAATTAAAATCCTTGGAGCGTATTTGTATGGATATAACGATTCACCTTTTCACAAAACTACAGAGCTTTTATTATTTAAACTTTACCATTACAATGTATCAAATGGTAAAATAATAGAACACCCGTGACACTCAAGGGCCAGTCTAAATGCTACATGTATAATATATTTCCTCAGCTGTGTAAGGCATTCTATTATAATGAGGGTGCCCAAATACGTTTAAGTATTTTTTTATGAAAAGGTGCATAGTGATGATTTGTTTGTTCTTGTTATCGATAAAGTTTGGTTTGATAAAGGTTCCCGCTTGAACAAATCTTTCACCTTTGGAAAAAATACAATCTTCCGTAGCAACATTGGCTTTATTTCAGGCGCTGTTAGGAGAAGGCAGCTAGCTTGAACATCTGGCTGACTGTCCCCAAGCTATCGTTGATGACACACTTACCTACACGTAACGCCATAAGCTAAACTTTGACTGTTACAAATTCCTAGTAGTTAAAACTACATGTAGGTGCTTTTTTTTTTAAAGTGGCGTGTAACCTGATGTTGAGAATGGCCAGCCAGACTTTGTACTAAGTTCAAACTTGCTGGCATCGGTTTTTTGTAATTTGTTGCGTTATCGGTATCGCCAATATTCTTGTTTGATGTCCGTTGCAATCTTATGTGACGACGTTGCGGAGCTTGAGAGACCACGAAAACGCAGCAATTCAAGCTGGCTGGTTTCGGTTCTGTATCTTCTAGTATCTTAGAAGGGTTTGCGTAACATACGCTGAGGTAAAGGCGGTTAACCGTCATATCTAATGTAGTATAAGCCTAATTCATTCTGGGTCATTTAAAAAAGGGCCGTACAGCCTGAGTTACGTATACACTTACATATAACATTAGACTGGCTCTTATCAATTGGATTTTTGTGCATGTTTAATTTTCGCCATTTTGGAACTGGAGGCAGCGGTTGGTTACTCTCCTACTAAATGAAAGTATTGACAAATTAATATACACATAGGAACCCAGTCATAAATGTTTAAGTATGGTATTACAGACATAAAATTAGGTAGTTGGAATATTTAAAAAAAAACAATGGTTACATAAATAAAAAATATTTGTATTAACCTATTTTACTACCTATTTTTGGACTGAAAATATTCATTTAAATAACGTCCTTTCTAATTTATTTTGTAATTATTTAAGCATTTACTGTGGATGATGTTGGATTATTTCTTAAATTCATGATTTAATTTTGATGAAATATTTTTTAACAATACTATAGCTCACCTTAGAAGTATTAATAAAAATCAGTTTTCAAAACATCTAAACTTCTCAGTTCTCTATTTAAGTCATTTTGTGAAATGTGTAACCAAAATAACGATTTTTTGTGGATATATCATCTAAGTCTGCCTAAAACTATGTTTGTCGTTTAGAACATGACAAGGATATTTCAGTTTTATATCAAAAACTTCCGGTGAGTACTTGCTAGAGTAACTTCAACTTGGAACAACAAAATTTAATTGTGTTTTAGCTGTCTAAATAATTAGGTTTTTGACAATTTCTTTTTATTACATAATTAAATAGTTTATCTACAGTAAAGAAATTTTGCAGAAGTCACATTATGTTTACATTCAAGTTTTCTAGATACAGCGATATGTTTGAGGAGCTGCTGCAGTCGCCGAAAAACGTTTCATGCAAATGGTACAGAGTTGTGAAAAATTGTATGGGCGTTTGGATACGATAATTATAGTTAAGTAGATAATACGTTTACATACATACTGTCACAATAAAAATTGTAATATTGTCAGCAATGTAATATTATTTGTTTTTTTTGTCACATGTCTTGAAAGCAATGTTTTCAATGTTTTAATTTTATTAATACCTTTACAGTACTAATACTTTAAATTGGCAGAAATAGTTATTGTGTAGTAACAAAAACTGATTGCCATAAAACGCAAATAATAATAATGGTAAACAATAAAGAGTAAATAAATAAATAATAATACACTTGCAAGCTTTAAATAGGAGCACTTCATCGCGGGTTGCTCAAGACAAAATTTCTTGCCACTCTTCGGTTAAAGCTCTTGTCGAGTTCTTCCATTGATGCTGGAGCTGGACTTCTTGCTCGTACCCGCCTTTCAGCTCGACCCACAAATTTTCTATAGGATTTCCGTATGCAACTGTTTCTGTAATACAACATTGTGCAAATCGCTCCCCCAGTCTTCTGTAGCCTCTTCATCCACGGTCGCTACCATGCAGGCACATTTTGGTTTCATCTGGGAGCAAGATTTGGCTTCATTGCTCCATATCTCAATTTAAGTGGTCGCGAGCAAATTCTCGCCGGGCTTGTCGGTGCCCTGGGGACAATTTGGGTCCAGCGGCTGGCCTTTTTGGGGTCAAGTTTGCTTCTGTAAGTCTTCGTCTCACCCACACTGTCCCCTCGCTAACAGACCTCCCTCGAACTTCTCTGAGCAGTTCTGGACGTCCACACCAGTCAGGTGTCGATTGCGCAGAGAAGTGGTGACAATAAGTGGTGTCCTGATCCTGGTCTTCGGACTAAGTTACCAGTCTCTCTGAACCTCTTGTACACCTTGGCGACACAAGACTGTCTCAAATGAAGTTGTGCGATGGCAAGCTGAAACAAGCCTTGCCGGATAAGGACAACGATTTGAGTGGCTTCTGCAGGTGTGGTTTGTTATGAAAATTGATGTCTTTTGTTATTACGTTTTATGACATAGAATGAATTTTTTGTATCTATTATATTGAAAGAGGTTGAAAGCTATCAAAATTCCCTTTCAAGTGATGTAACACAAGATATAGTTTATTGCATTTAAATGGCAAAACTTTGTCTTGAGCAACCCACGATGAAGTGATATATTTTATTTTTTAAAAATTCGCATAAAATAACTTGTGTTTTCTAAATAAATGATAAAAATTTGCATTTTCAAATTGTGTCAAATACCCAATTGTTGATATGAAGGTGAAAGGTAATGAAGCACAATTATTATACTTCCAAAAATATTTATTTAACAAGTTAGCAATTTATTTTGATACACCTATACAAATAATTACAATAATTTTACGGTTGAGCATTTTTCATTAGTTATTGGGCTGGTGTTGTTAGTAGATTCTCATTATCCTACTTGTCCATAATACGGATGTTGCGTATTATATTGTAATTAATATTGATATTAAATACAAAATTACTTCGAAATACTAAATTACAATTTTCTTGTGAGCTTTGCATTATACTGCAACTCTAAAAAGTTACCAAAAACCACACGCCTTTATGGCAAAATAAAACCCTTTGCAATAAAAATAATGTCGTTTTTCTTTCTTGTAGAATGAGTACACATTTTAATTTGGAAGACGAGTACAATGACAAGAACTTTTTGTATAAATTGGAAGCTCTTTTAAGTAGTTAATGTAAAAGCCTCTTATGGGATATTTTATTTTGAATATATATATAAGTAATTTATGTCGAAAGATGTCACACTTTATTCTGTGTTAATAGATAGCAATAAAATCATAATATTTTTGCACATTAATCAGTTTTTAAAATACATTACACATATAATATGTAAGACACTATTCAAGAGAAAATATAATTCCTTTGCAGTGGTTTTTTTTAATTTAATCATTCTGCAAAATAATTTCGACTCACTGTTTCCCCACATATTAATTTATGAAAAAGCTTTGCCTGAAGCTTGAATTTAAGTAATACCTAAAATAATGATGGTGCTTTTCATTCCTGTAGTTAACACCACACTTGCAGTGTAGGTTTCAGTCCGCATAGCGAGGACATAGCCAATTTGACAACCAAATGAGTCTTCCTTTGGCTACCAACTTTATGGTGCGTTCCGTTTGCCGATCACAGCGCTATCAGCGCTATTAGTGCTCAATCAAAACCGTTCCGATTTGTTTTAGCGCGCTAAGTGATATTAGTGCTATTGCAATCGGAACGGTAAATAGCGCGCTAACATTCTGATTGTTCGTCGATTAAGTCTAAAGTTATAATTTCATTAAGATCTTTGACCCTGAATGAAGCAGGATCAATTTTTTTACATTATTACAAAAGAAAATTAATAAGCAAGCTCCAAAAATCTATAATCGACTAATAAAACATCAACAAAGTAACGTCATGTGTCAGTTTTGACAGGCCGGATCGATATCGCTGTAAGCGCGCTCACGGGCAATCGGAACGTGTATATGAGCGCTGTGAGCGCTATAATCGGCAAACGGAACTTTTATTAATATCAGGAATTAATATTCGTTTGTCGCACCTTTTATACATAGATTATGTTTGGAGAACGAGATGATTAGTGCTTAGTAATGCTACGAGTATTTAATTATGAAGTACCAATCGAAAACACATATAGGAACAATTCATTAATCAAAATCAATTGAGGAAATGTTTAGTTTATAACCAAAAGAAAATCAAAAAAATTACATAAGCACATAAATACGCAACACTTTAAAAAATTTAAAGTAATTTTAGTTTTTGTTTATATAAACACTCCATTTACTTTACTAACACTACTTTACTAATATAAATTCAAGCAGAGTGTGTAAATGCATATAATACCATTTTTTTTAAACTAGGTTCACAAAAGCAATACCTATTTGGTTTTCATTGTTTGAATTTCAAATATAGGTACTAAAAAATGATTTTGATTGTTTGAAAATTTAAAAGCGAAATGCAAATAAATAAGCAGAAACAACACTTAAATTATAAAAAAACATAAATATTTCACATTTTTCAACATTGATACATTTCAATGTTTTACTGTAGTTTCAAAATTTAAAATCTTCAGAAATAATATGTGTAAAATACTATTTTACTTTAAATTTTTACATTGTATAATTAATTTTACTATCACATTGTAAAATATTATTGATAATTTAGAACATAGATAATTTGACTAGGTATAAATTTTTATAATAATTAACAATTTACACCAACATAACTGATGTACTTACCAAAATTAAAAAAAAAATTAAGTAAGGAGCAATTTAATACACAGGAATCTAAATATTAATAAAAAAATCATCTCAATAAATACAAATACTTTATGTATTTTAACAATTTTATATTAAATATAAGAGTCAAAGTAATTTGTAAGGTGTATGTTAAAAGGAATGCCGAAAAGCAACATAAAACATTTTTTAAATATGTATTTCACTTTGAGCACTTTGAAAAGGCTTCATTCAGCTTGTCTGGGCCAAAGACACCCTTTTCAGTAATAATTCCAGTGATTAAGGAAGCTGGGGTGACATCAAATGATGGATTCCAACAGTTTATTCCTGAAAACAAGAGAGATAACAGTTAGATTTGTTTGGTGAAAAAAAGCAAATTGAAATAATTCTGTGAGGTTTCAATAAGATTATAATGTATTTATTATAACTATTTGGCAACACAATGCGGGTCTTAACTGTTTTTTTTTTTTAATTAAGTAAGCGTAAAATAATTGTTTTAACTGGGAACACAAAAATCATTTAAAAAAGTAAAATGAGAATTTGAACGAACGAAAAATGGGGTGTGGCACTTTTGATCCAGCTTTCGTGAACGACGGACGTGTCCGAAGAAGTATAGCGGGAATCGCATTTTGCTGGAGTGATATAGCTGTTGGAGATTAGAATAAAATAAGGTAACTGTTATTCCTTCCTATTTATTGTACCTTTTCCCCAGATATTTGAATATACTTAATTATAAATGACGTTATTGTTTTTCAATTCTATCCTTAGACCGCTGCATGTTTTATTCTTTAAGTTCAAGTCTAGTTCTCAATGATAATGGTATCCACGTGTTAGTGTAGTCGAAATTATTACAATTCCATTAGGAAGAATTAATGATTACATACCTGAAGTATGTTTAGGTCTGCACTAAAAGATAATTAATGTGGACCTAAAAATACTTCAGTTGTACAGATCTATGATTACAAATAAAAACTAAATTCACAATTTCTTACAAATACCACACTTTAAATGGCCCGGAATGGTTTAGAAGTTTGTCAAGAAATGACAATTGGTATTAAAAATCTGTGTTATTGTAAATATTATTATTTAAAATAGAATTTAGATAGTTGATGACGAAAATTGAAATGTTTTATGAGTGCTCAGCTGTTTATTTTTGCTGGAATTAAACTTAAAACCATGATTTTATGTTGATTTATTGGCTAAACCCTTAAGTATTTTAATAAATTAATACAAATTACTTTCTGAATATGTGATAATTCCAACTATCTGAGAATTTTAAAATTTTTGACATATTTAATTGTTACAGCCTTTCCACTGTGCATCAGTGTTACGTGATATAAAGCAACTATTAAAAATGACAAACTTAAGTTATTTACAGAAACAATCAATGACTTTTGTTTCATTTCTACTATCTTTATTTAAAAAACTATGCTATCTATTAGTAACATAGGCCTTATTTTATCAGAAATCACCACGGGACCAAGAGCAAAGACTCGATTCAGGGCACAATATTATACAAAACATGATGTACCTATAATGTGAATGAAACTATACATATAGCCTTCAAAATGATTTATAACACGATGTAAAGCAATGACAAATGTTTTAAATATGTCATCAGCCTCAAAGTAACATATAGAAGAACTAATACAGTTAGAACCAGCAGTGTTTAACTTCAAAACATCTCACCAGGTGCTGCAATTCTGAATTCTCCTATACAAGTCATTTCTCTTTCCGGTCTCTCTTCTATTTTTATCCGATCCCCAGACTTTAGCGACATATCTATAGAAGTTAACGGTGCGGCGACATAAAAAGGCACATTATGGTATTGAGCTACAATGGCTATTTGATAAGTTCCTATTTTGTTGGCTGTGTCACCATTAGCGGCTACCTGAAATATCATGAGCAATAAAATAAATAATAAAGTAATATTCTTACTTACATAAGAAACTCAATATGTGACATGTGTAAATAGATTAGGTTATCGGTATCATAACTGATAAGAGGTGTGAAATTGTAAAGTTTAGTATGCAATTAAAATTTTCTCAGAAACTGTTAGTTTCTAAAAAAATTGTTAATGTTAAAGTGAGCAAATCTTGTTCATAGTAAATTGATAAAAAATATCCTTGATATAATACCAATCTATGCTGTGAGATAGATCTGCTGCTAATGCTTATTTATAAAACAAAGAAAACACACTCTGATTGGTTACATAAAAATATAAATAAATATATAAAAAGGAATAAATAAAATATAACTTGCTCATTCTTACCCTATCAGCACCCACAATAACTGCATCAATTTTTCTTGTGTGCATTAAAGCCGATGCCATACTATCGACAATGAGTGTGGCTGGAATCTTTTCATGGACTAATTCATATGCTGTTAACCTCGCTCCTTGGTTGTAAGGACGTGTTTCAGTGCAGTAAACGTGGTCTGAAATTTTAAGTAAAACAATGATTAAAAAAGGTATTTCAAGATTGAGAGAGGTATTTAAATAGATATTTCAAGTAATTTGAGTGTTAAGCTTGTATACAGGGTGGTTTTTTGAGAAGGGCGGTGATGGCCAGGTTCTAAACCACGCGAGTTAGGGAGAAGTCGTAAAAGGAGTCATGCCCTCGATCATAAGAAAAAAATAACGGTATATTTATTATTTTCCAAAATCTTTTACTTTTGAAGGAAATGGACTCGAATGATATTTAAAAAAAAATTACATCCTGTACTATTAAAACCAATGGATTCTGAAAAGGACCAATCTTTGCAAATAAACGTTTTACTTAAAATGAGCAAATTTTCACTATTTTATATTTTTAGACGGAAGAAATCTCACCTCCTGTTCAACTTTTTGGTCGTTATGTGTGAATAGTATATTATGCAACTAGTGAATATATGACGGATTTAAAGCGAAGGCCGTAGATGAGTCACGAGCAAGTGAAGGATTCTAACGATTGAATCACGAGCGTAGCGTCGCTGCGCTCGTGATTCAACTGTTAGAATCCTGAGCGACGCGAGTGATTCATGGCCCTCGATATATATTCGTACTTTATTCAGGAGTTGCATACTATACTTTATACCATGACTACGAGAAAAAGACATAATTTAAGCGAAAATAGAAATTTAATTAAGAAATAATAAATGTTACATTAATTGAAATGGACATTAAAATTAGAGCAAGGACTGAAATTAAGCGTAATTTTCTTATTATTATCATTAGGGTGGTCAACTTGTGAAACAATATTTATTAATCTAATGCCAAACTCCTTGTCACAAATATCGACCAATCAAATCTCGAGAATTTATTTGCACCAAAGAGTTTGAATTTCGAATCTTAGCGCAAGGAGTTAGTGTAAGCATTGAAATGGAGATCGGATATATTTTGTGTTCCAAATTCAAACACCAAAACAGTGAATAAAAGGCCTTTTTATTCACTGTTTTGCGTGAATAAAATAAGCTTTTTAGAGTAGGTATGGTATAAACTCATTTGTCTTATTAGCGCGATACTGTGGTGATACAAAAAAATCAAAAAGAAGAATTTCGTTCATGTTTTTCAAATAATTGTTTTGAGTTGTTTGTGTTGGTTTATGATCATAAAAAGATCTTTCTAAGAATGGATTTATCAAATAGTGAACGATTTGATTTTGATGGAGGCCTATTTTATAAATAGTAGAAGCATAGTTCGCGCACTTAGCTGGAAGTTACAAAAAACCATAGACACAAAATCCCACGAATCGAAGCACAAATAGTATCCTTGTGTTTTCTACTATTTAGTTTTTCAAACAAGTTGAGATTCTTTTTTATAAATAGGGCTGTTTCAAGTATATAAAGGCATGGGAAAGTCAGAATTCTTAACGTTTGAAGTAGGGTTGACAGGATTCTATGCTTTTAAGGTTATATATAGAAAAAATACAACGCTTTTGGGCTTCAAAGATTTTTCCTTTATCTGTCGAATACCCCCAAAATATTATTCCATATCGCAGCACCGATTCGACCTATGCATAATATGCCGATAGCACGGATGTCTCGCTGACTACTTTCGACAACTTACGTAGTGCGTATGAAAATTTATTTATTCTGCTGCAAGCACTCTCTATATGCTCTTTCCATTTCAGATTAGAGTCAATATTAATCCTAAAAATGTTGTACATTTAATTTCTTTTATTTCTTGTCCACAAAAGTCAATATTAAATGATGTTGAATTATTATGTGTATTTGTGAAATTCATTATATGGGTTTTACTCAAATTAATTGTTAGATTATGTGTCATTAGCTAGTTCATTACTGAAGTCAATGTGTGTTGGATGTCATTTTTGAATATATTTATGACCTTATTGTAGAAAATTAATGTACTGTCATCTGCAAATAATACCATGGAATGTGTAGTTATACTGGGGAAGCTATTTGTATATATAAGAAATAATGACGGCCCTAAAATACTACCTCGAGGAACGCCGTGCTTGACTTCTCTGTATTTAGAGAAAAAGGTCAGTTTCTGCGAGGGAATATGGGCACATTCTAGTTATTAGACGTATACTCTAATCATTTTATAATTCTCAAAAGTACGTTTTTATTAATATTTGTTCTTCAATTTTTTTATAACGAATATTTTTATATGTTGATCTCAATGATTATGATTGTTTTTAATGTAAATATGTTTTATGTTTACGTAAAGAACGTTAAATTTAGTTCGTTAAATTAATAATGAACTTTTCTCTAGTTGATCTCATTTTGCAAATTCAACATAATTATTTTTCAATTAAAGTTTTTTAGAAAATTGTTGCTAAAGTGTGTTACTTTATTTTTTACATTTATAAAACGTTTAATTAGCATTATTGAAAATACTAAAAAAATTATTATCAATGTTTTTTGCTTTTTTTAATATTAACCTTAAAAACCCGAAAAATCCGAATTCTCCGGTTTTTCAGTATAAAAACCGAATAATTCGGTTTTCTGAAAAAGTCGGGTTTTTGCAAGCCCTAGTTGCAAGCCCTACTGCCAACCCAAAATACCGAAATCCTACTAGATACTCTAAGGTTTACTGGAAGAGATCCCTGACTGGGATAAGTCCGCCTTTGTACAATTTATTTTTAATTTTATAAATTATCCTGTACCATGTTTTTGTGCAATAGTGTTTACAACACAATACAAACGCCGCTGCGACAAAATATAAGAAACATCGAAAATTATCACAATCACCTACACAGATATTACGAAGGTGAATTAAAAAGTTCGCGGCCTTAATAAGAAAACAAAGGAATAATGCAATTTTTTTGTATTTATTATTCTACATACTCTCCTCCTAGGTTACAGCACTTAGTCCAGCGGTCCTTCAAAGCCTTGATCCTATTTAAATAGAACGTCTCGTCAAGGTCTTCAAAAAAGGCATCTACGGCCACTTTGACCTCCTCATTGGTAGAAAATTTCATTCCACCGAAGTGTTTTTTTAGGTTTGAAAATAGGTGGAAGTCAGAAGGTTTCAAGTCAGATGAGTAAGGAGGATGAGGAAGCAATTCGAAAACACAATTCACTAATTGAACCATCGATTCTGCAGATGTGTGAATACGAGCATTGTCCTGATGAAACAATACTTTTGTGGCGTATACTCGTCCAAACTTTCTTGGTCAACAATCCTGGTCTTTTAGACTTTATTTCTTCGCGTAAACGACGTAACAATGTGCAGTAGGATGCCACATTTGTATATAGACCTCTTTCTAAGTAATCAACCAAGATTTCACCCTTAGAATCCCAGAAAACCGATGCCATTACCTTGTTTACTGAAAACCACACCTTGGCTTTCTTGGGGGTCGGAGATCCGGGTCTCTTCCATTATTTGGATCCAGGAGTATAGTGATGAACCCATTTTTCGTCCATAGTAACAAACCTTGCCAAAAATTCGTTTGGATCAGATTGAAAAAGCTCTAAACAGTCTCTAGAAATCGTGAGCCGAGTTCGTTTCTGTTCAACTGAAAGGAGCCGCGGAACCCATCTTGCAGACACCTTGTGGAAACCTAATTCGTTAACGATCATGTTCACATGAAAAGAGCTTCAGCTATTCACTTTTTTATGACGGAGCAGATGTTCCTAAAGTAGCCACCTTATCTTCATGAATCTGCTTTGGAGTTACGTGTTTCTTGTGGAGGTATTTGATCACGGCACGGTGCTCTAAACTATCCATTTTCAAAATTAATGAAACTTACTCTCACTTGATGTTCAATAAAATATATAATTACGCATGTATCTCAGAGAAAAATTGCACAGAGGCTGACAAAGAGTCTAGGTTTCATATGAGGGAAGTTTTATAATAATATGACAACGCTATCTATGTTAGGCCGCGAACTTTTTTATCCACCCTCGTAAGATTATTTGTAACTAAAAATTCAACAAAGAAAAAATAATAAGGGAGAGATTGACCTTTAAACCGGTACCAATTCACAGACATAATTCGCATCCGGGGGTAACAAGCTCACTGCGATGCGCTGACGGACTGCGACCACCGCACGCATTGTGCCTACAAAAAACAGTTGGTCAGGGAACGTAAACCATTTGATATTTGCGATTGATTTTGCATTTACAAGGAAGGTTGATATTTTTTTACATGAAAGATGAATTGTTTTTATATGAATGATAAAATTAAAATGATATATTTCAGATTTATAAAGATTGTAAGATTCTCTAGTAATAAAACAGTTTTGTTTAAATCCTCTTGTTTACCAATAATAAGGACACTCGATGTATAATTTTTACGCACGTGTTTTTTTCCATACTTAACCTTATAATATTTATTTTCTTTTGCTATCGTTTTTGCTTTAGTTAACAGTTGCTTCGATTCAGGGCCAAGGTGATCATTATCAAATATTTGTTGCAAGGAGTTAATAAATCCAACGTCTTTAGCTGATGACTTTGCAGATCTAGCCGCTACTAAAAAGTCTTCTTTGACGAAACGGTTCACGAAGTTAATAACCAAATTCTTGTCCTTAGAATTGAGGACTGGAACTCTGGATACATAGTTTATCTGAGACCTGGTTAGAGCAAACTTGGAGGCTTTACTTATATATTCAAATATAGTTAACAAGTTTTCATGTTTTTTATACGGAAGCCCTTTTATTTTCATATTGTTCAGTCTTGATCGTTGACCCTTAATTCATTCTTCATATGCGCTAACTTGTTTTCAAGTGTTGAAATAGTTTCTGTAAGATGATCAACTGACGTATATTTATCTTCAACTACAATAGTCTAGAATGACAATCTTCTAATTTTGAGCTATTGAAGTCACATGCTGCCCTCACCTCACTTAGCTCGCTTTTGATGTACTTAATGCCTTCATACAAAGTTGGAAGTCTTGCTAACTGTGATTTGATTTCACGAATTTCAATTAGAACTACTCCAATAGTTGGTTCAAGAGAACCCTGAGTATCAATCGAAGGAAGTGGTGCACTGGGATTGGGGGAGTTTGCACGTCTGCATGCAGAACATTTTCACATCGCCCGTCTTTCTGCTCCAAGCTTCCGATAGCCGGCTTCGGTTATATTCGCACAATTGAAGTCCAGATGTTTCATGCATCCACACTGAACCCCATCATTAAACTCACTGTTACACATAGCACATTTCATTGCGGAATGTACGCACGAATAAAAAATAACATTAAAATAACTGCTTTTGGGAACAAGAAAACGTTGACAATTTCTGATCAGCAGTATGAGCGCAAAAAACGTGTTTCTTACAAGTAAACTCCAGACTTTATCGAGGATAAATCCTGTCATGGTATCAAATGCAGTAAAGACTCTAGAGAGACGTATAAAACATTTTAGGCAACTTATTAGTTAGGCAAAATTGAAATACTAAAAGTAAATCGTAAAAATTAGCTTTTTTCTTTTATAAGCAACAGAATCCATTACTTCAATAATACAGGGTGTAATTTTTTTTTAAAATTATTCGGGTCCATTTCCGTCAAAAGTAGACGATTTTTGAAAAAAAAAAAATAAATATGCAATTATTGTTTTCTTATAAATCGAGGGCGTGACTCCGCTCACGACTTTTCCCTAACTCTCGTGGTTTTGGATTTGGCCATCACCACGCTTCTCAAAAAACCACCCTGTATATATTGGGCTGCGTGTGCGTGATAAAAATCATCAAAAATGTACTGATTGTACACGCACACTAAGGCAGGGCGCAAACGTGGACAATTTTGTGTCTTGTGTCAGATACAAGCTACCGATTAATATTTGATTTCTAGAACCAGTATGAAATCATACACTTAGCACATACTAATTGACGATCAAAAAGTGTTCGGTGTCGGTAACTAGAAACTAAAAGTCATCAGTTGAAGACACCAGCAACATTAATCGATTTCCTTACAATTGTACCGAGCTGCGCAAACGGACGAGTTGCATTCGGTGTCCGTCTCCTGTGTGCGACACGAGCCACGCAAGCTGTTGGCATTGACATGGTTGATTTGCCTGTAAATATTGACGGCGACGACGACGTCTACGTCGACGTATAATCAACGGAAAACAAGCAACGAATTGTACCAGTGGCCAAAAGTAGCAACGGGCGACTGTGTCCGATCACCGTTACAGCAACTACTGTTCCCCGTGACAGTGCGCCGTGTCGGTAACAAGAAGTGTTTACGTTTGAACAGCGCCTAAAGCGACGAGAACACCGTTTGACAAAATGACGGCTGCCACACAAGTTAAATTTCATATTTACAAGCACCCGCACACATGGGTCACGCGCACAAAGTGTCGTACCATCTACACACATTACGGCGTAATTTTATAAAATGTAATTAAATCTGATATAAGAAATCATGGCAATTAGGCAGATGTTTAGTTACCAAAATACGTAACATTTGTTTATAATTCTTGTTAGCTGACCCGAAAGACGTTGTTCTTTCCCAATTTCCTTTCAGTCGTGCTAATTTTGTAATTTGAATATACAATGTTATTATTCTACATAGCAATGAATCTAGATTACCTGAAGTAGTCTATCCTAATGTTAAAAAGCTAAAAATTTTTTTTTGTACGTTCGTTTTTAACAAACTAACGAAATTTACGAAAATTACAATAATGTACCTAACCAAAGCTATTAAATTTTTCCTGTAAAAGACATTATTTGACGAGCGCTGTGCAAACTATTCATAATACATAAAATAATGTTCTGCACGTTTATCACCCTCGTACTCATTATAAATACCACCAAACTATCTGGGAAGTTACATGTCTAATTATTATAGTTACAATTGACCGTATTTTGTTACAATTAGTCAGAGCTGTCGGCGAGATGATTGTTCCAATCATTATAGAGTAAAAAATTGTAATTATCTTCTATTTGTGCAAATAACCCTTGCGAAGCCCGGGCTAGTGCATGACAATAACATAAATTAAAGAACAGAACATATTAATTTGTTAAATGTTCATTATTATAAACTGATAAGATTCGTACGGATAATAGCGTTCCTAAACAGGGACAATTACTTCCAGACTTCCTGTTAAGCCGTTGCTATTTGTAATCTAAATAAAAGGACGATGGAGCCGCGCTTCTTAACAAAGTTAAAGAACAATAGGCAAGGTTGATAGATTGTGTGCTATGTTGTTAGCAGCGGTCGCATAATACTTTTATCCATAAATCTCTCTTTCATCACTAGTTATAAAATGTAATTTACATCCGATTATTCAGTAAGTGTTAATTTTACATACCATTTCAATTTTAATTTTCCAATGTTATGTTGTTTTTTTACCGAATGTTATGTTAAACTAAACTAAAGTTTTTGTACTTTTATGTCTTCACAGGCTCCATTTTTACTACTTAAATTTAAAATAAAGGAGTAATTAACTGGTAATCTTCATGTATTATTGAAGGATTGTAAGACTCCTTTACAACCAAATCCTGCGTCATCTCAAGAAGTGTCTCACTTCTTGAGACTATTTTATTTTATCACATACACTATTCATTTTATTAAAAAAATGGCAAGCGACAATCGGATTGTTCGCAAAGATTAGACAGAATATAATTTTACCTGTAGTATTAAATTATATCATTCTAACTTCGATCGCGTAAAATAAAGTGGTACATTTAATTTTTTGTTGTTTACAGGGTGTAACATAAAGGAAGCAGAATACTTGAGGGTCAGTAAATATACCATTGTTAGAATACACTGTAAAATAATTGGAGTTATTGAGGCTGGTTAAGACTTTCACACATTAAATTTTTTTACTTCAACATCTTTGAGGTGGTTTTCATACATATGAGGCGCGCGAGGCGCCTATAAATAATAAAATACGAGTTATTTATTTATTTGAAATCATTTAAAGTAACTAAAATCGTGTCCAGTCGCATCGCATTACGTGCTGCTCGATAGGTAGGTAAGTGGCGCCTCATGCATAGGTAGATATGAAAACCACTTAGGGTTGTCAAAGATGTTGAGCAAAAAAATTTAAATAAAAAATTATAGAAGTCTTAACCAGCCCCTATAACTCCAATTCTTTTACAGTATATTCTAACAATGGTATACTTACTGACCCTTAAGTATTACGATTCCTTTATTTTACACCCTGCATAATTGTTTATCAAGTACAGAAAAATACATTGAAAAGAAGCTTTGGTAACATGAAAGTGAAATAATAATATTAATTAGAAAAAGTATAATTTTTTTAGCCGCCTAAGCAGCGCGGGGAGGGAGTTGGGAGATGCGTCATGCATACCTCCGCAGGCATCGCTCTGCTGGGTGATGTGGGACTCACCAGAGTGGCATTTACCCACTAAAAACTGCCTTGCTGGCTAAGGCATGGGAACGCAAAGCAGCCTTCATCGGAGCGACATCCGGTTAGGGAACGGGGTGCGCAAGCAGGGACCCGCTAGCGGGTCATCCGCTGAGATTACTTAAGGTGCTACTGACAGGTTGGAGGTTGATTCTGCCTGGACAGCCTTAAGCTGGTCCAGATTTGCTGAGAGCTGATCGGGGGGATCCGAGAGTGCATTTCTCGGTCTATGGACTTTGTAACTCGACGGCATGGACGGGCAGTGTAAGTTACTGTCTCGCGAATGAGGGTGTTTGGATGCTCTTCGGATTGCTTGAAGAAAGCGGTCGAGAGCCCGTGGCCCTGCGGCAGAAGAGATTCTGGACTACCTGCAGATTATATAAATCGGAGGGTTTGGCATGGGCAAAGATTGGGGAGGCATAATACGTCATGCCTGGTGTGACTCAAACCTTAAAAAGCGTGTTAGCGACGCAACATGAAACGGATTCGGCATAATAGGGACATAGGCATATAAGTAATTTTGTAAATAATGCTAGTCCACGCCCTCACTACTTGCGCCCACACTCGAGCACCGGGTCGTTCAAATTGTTAGTAAGTTATGTGATTTAATGGTAATATTTGCTTGTCAGCGCTATCGCTACTTGTGCTCGTCCTCGAATGAGTGGTCATTTTCGAGTGTGACGTAAGCAAGATCTAATAAGATTCTTATAGGAAATTAGGATGTTATAGGAACCTAGGTATAGGTATATTTTGAATGTTATTTTGATAACATTGATTTATGATTGAATTGATGATATTTGTGTTTAATAAAGTTCTAAAAGATTTTATTGGTAGATAAGCGTAATGTGAGAAGCTTTATGTATGTCTTAGATAGAAATTAGACCTAGGTTATTTGTCAAATTTGTGTCTGATTTGTTTAGATTTGTCATAATTGTGGTAATCTTATGGTTATTTGTGTCAGATTAGGTAGATAATGGTAGATATAACGGTATTGTGTATAGGTTCATATAATACAGTACTTATTTGGAGTAATAAAAGACGTTATATGGTAACAGATTTTCTCGTTGAATAACTACGTAATTAAAGGGTTTATTGTTATGGTTTTTTTATTGTAAAAAAAGAAAGCAATTTACACAATTGCTTTCTTTTATTGAAATGTATAATAGTTATTTTCATGGTGTTTTACGTAGTGAAGAGTGAAGAGAATAACGAGAAAACCTTTGTTGTTGTATATGTTCCTAATTGGTAGTTATATCTTGTTTGATTATGTTAAAAACTAATTGTAATTAGAATGTTTGCATATTTTAATAATGTAAAATGATAAAATTATGCACCTTCCCGTCCTATCCCAGCTCCCGTAGGCCCGTGTCCCGCTCCGTCGTCTTCACCTCAGTCGTCGTTGGCTGAGGACATGAAGACCGTGTTTGACGTCATTCAAAACGTCGACATTAAGGAAATCTCCGTACTCGCACGCAAATTGCGAGCCGCCCGCTTTCCTCAAGAGCGTCTAATTGCGTTAGCCGCTACTAAGCTCTTTATAAATTCCATTTTTCGTATAAATTAAATAAATAAATAAAATGTCTAGACCCGCAAAACCCGCGTCCTGTCGTATCAAACCCAAGGGCTTATCCCTAGTTTCCTTTAACGTTCGTAGCCTTAATACTAACCTTCCTTAGCTCAAACTGTTCCTTCAGAACAACGAGCCAGACTTATTGCTTCTTCAAGAGACGTGGCTAACTCCAAACCGCTCCAGGCGATTCGCTATTCCCAAGTACGCGTTTATTCGTAACGACAGGCCCAACTCCGACGATTTCGGCGGCACTGCTATTTATTACAAAAGAGGATTCCATTGCTGTCCTCTCCCTAACATAACCTCTCCTCAACATGGAAGCCACTGTGTGTAGATTGGCTATGACTGGTCATCCGACCATCATCATAGCTTCAATCTACATACCTAGTGGTACCAGACCAATCCGCAGCGACTTTGAGGACATTTTCGACCTCGGCCATTCAGTCATTATGTTCGGAGACTTTAACTCGAAACATACTGACTGGACGTGCCTATCAACCAACACCAGCGGTATCGCTCTCCTCGACATCACAAACTCACTCGACTTAGATGTCATCTCTCCCATCACTACCATTCACTATCCCGACAACCCGAACCACTCTCCTGATATCCTTGATTTTGCAATAGTCAAGCGAATCAACCTCGACCTCAGGTCTATCGAACCGCTCGATGACCTAGGCTCTGACCACCGTCCCGTCTACCTCGTTCTAGGACCGCCTTACGATAACGTCACCTCTCCTAAGACCTTTACCAATTGGAAAGACTTTAAAAATACGTTAGTTTCAGCCTTAGAGGCCCCGAACTCTCCGCTCGCGATCTCGCTTGATCAAATAGATAGTCCGGATAAAATAGATAAGTCAATTCTCTCACTGATGCTATCAACTCAGCCATCAGTGTTAACGAAAAGGTTGCTAAGCAAGACAAACCCACGCTTCCCTTAGCCGTTAGCAATCTTATTAAAGCCAAGAACGCGGCTCTCCGGAGAGCCAAGAAATATCCCAAGCCCGCCTATAGATTAGCTGCGAATCCGCTACAACGTAAAGTTAGGTCTTGCCTCGCAGAACTTCGAGACGCTCAGATGAACGATCTCATGGCCAATATCTCTCTGTCCCACCAAGCGTACTATAGCATGGCCCGAGCCTTACGCGTAGACACCGCCTCTCACGTTCCTCCTCTCACTCGTCCCGATGGCACTACTGCCTTCGAAGTCGAAGAGAAAGCCGAATGCTTCGCTGACAGCATTGCCGCACAATGCTCGCCCAGCACGCAACCTGCTGATCCCTCACACATCCAGGTGGTGGAAGACGAAGTTCTTCGCAGAGACTCTCTCCCCATTACCGCCGACCCTGTCACAGTCTCTAATGACGAAATCTCGCTTGTCATTAGAAATCAAAAGTCCAAAAAGGCTCCGGGTGCGGATGGAATTTCCAACCACGCACTTAAGCACCTGCCTCAACAGGTGCTTACCTTGTTAGCTGTTAAATTCAATGCCTGCTTCGATCATAGCTATTTTCCAAAAGCTTGGAAAGAAGCGACAGTCATAGGCATTCCCAAGCCGGGCAAACCTCTGAACGTCCCGGCTAATCACAGACCCATCAGCCTCCTCAAGGCAATGTCTAAACTTCTCGAGAGAGTCATACTTTCTCGAATGCGGAACCATCTGTTTCCAACGGATGGCGATCCTCTCATTATTCCCCATCAGTTCGGCTTTCGCGCTAAGCACTCCTGCCCTCAGCAAGTCCATCGAATCGTCGAGTACCTACTTGACGGTTTCTATCCACGTCGTTATAAAACAGTCACGGTTTTCTTTGACGTAGCCAAGACTTTCGATAAAGTCTGGCAAAGCGGTCTCGTTTATAAACTCTACAAAATAAGCTTACCGGATCGCCTAGTCAGGTTAATAGCGTCGTTTCTCAAAGACCGTACGTTTCGATTTAAACATGAAGGCACGCTTAACGCGCCTCGTCCCATAAAGGCTGGAGTCCCTCAAGGCTTAGTCCTCGCCCCTCTGCTGTACACCGTGTACACCAACGACATTCCCATCCCGCCCAAAGGCGTCGAACTCGCACTCTTTGCCGACGACACCGCACTCTATACCAGTGGCCACAGTGTTCCGCACCTTGTAACCAGACTCCAAAAGGCCGTAAACGCCGTTGGTGTATGGTTTCAAAAATGGCGCATCGATGTGAACCCTGAAAAGAGTTCTGCGATGCGCTTCGACCACAAACGCCGTCGTTCCGCTGGCAATCCCCACGTTCGCATGTTAGGCATTCCCATCCTCTGGAAGCGCAGTACTAAACACTTAGGCGTCACGTTAGATCCGACGCTTTCTTTCAAGCCACACGTCGAAAGAGTTTTGAAACTCTCCCGTCACTACTTAGGCCGCCTAAATAGCATGTTAGGTAGTAAAAGTAAAATTTCTTTCAGAAACAAACGTACACTTTACAAGGTCTGCGTTAGACCCGTCATGACATATATCTCGCCAATGTTTGCCCACGCCAAACCCTCCCTCCTGCACAAACTGCAGGTAGTTCAAAACCTCTTTTGCCGCAGGGCCACAAACGCACCGTGGTACGTGCGTAACGCGGACTTGCACAGAGATCTTGAACTGCCTATAGTACAACAACACCTCAAAACCATCTCTGAAGCGTTCTTCAAACGCTCCGAAACCCATCCCAATCCTCTAGTTCGTGATTCAGTCTCATATACTACTCCTGTCTTAGATTCGAAGTTCAAAGTCGCTACGCCTAGGAATGCGCAAGCGTACTCATCCACCAGACTGTCAGCTGATCTCGAAGCCCTTCTGACCGCAAATTCTAATTCTAACGTAAATTCTAATTTTATGTTATTTTAAGTTTATGTGCGAAATTATTTTCTTTGATCGGCAACCCTCAATCAAAAAAAACATGCGCTCTGTTTTTGTGCAACAAGTGAAATGCAGCCTGCTTACTAAGGAGATAGCAAACTAACACAATAAATAATTAATTAGTAGTTAATTGTTTATTTTTACTTTTTTCCATATTCAATGAAGTAACAAATATTTTTAGATTAAAGAATTTGTGGTGCAATACAAAATAGTTATTATAAGTTTACTCTAATGATGGCTATTTTAACACTAAAAATAAAAAAAACTAATTAGTATTTAGCTCAGGTGATTATAAAATATGGTAACTACCTCATTGATTATTATAATAAAAATAATTATAACTGTATATTTTACTGAAACATAAATGGCCGAGGGCACGAACATTTTGAACTCAACCCTCTTTTTATTTCCTTTTTAAACTTAAACTTACAAAAACTGTTATCAGACAAACCAGACAGCATGTCGAAGATTTCACTTTAAAATCTCTGCAAAGTTGAGTTAAATAAGTCTACAGAACTAAGCTTCTTACTGTCCCATATAGATCGATGTCGTATTACTTTTTCATCAATCTAATTTTAAACGTCTACAAACCCAAGTCAACCTTAAAATGACAAAATTTATTTCACATGTAACTAGCGACCCGTCCCGGCTTCTTCAATTGTAATTGTTCGTAAAATTAACATAGAATAAAAACTTTTTCTATATTTAGTGTTTAAGCCTTTTGATATCCTTGGTTGGTAAAGCGCTTCCTTAAACGTGGGGATACCGATTTATTTTCAGACCCAATTCTGACTCAACTATTAATTTATATTATCAAGTTCAAGGCCAAGTTTATTTATTCAAAAAACAAGCAACGTCAAAAAATTTAATAATTAAAATAAATTTATTAGTCGTAATCGTCCATCTCACTTGATGAAAATGGAAGAAGACAGGTTTGTTGCGCACCTACACTTAGATTAACCTATTTACTCCATATGCAAAGCTTACATTTGCCTAGCAAATTGACGAAATTATTAGGTATTAAATTTTTATCTTAAAGCCTATTTGTTCCGTACTTTCAATGTTTTGTGAGTGAGTGATAGCACAAATATGTATTTATCTTCGAGTCTGTTTATGAAAGAAATTTGAATGTGATCAATGCCTGGTCACTTAAACCAAACGTCTATCGTGACGTCATCACGCTACACGAGCGCTACTACTTCTCAAAATATAGCTTGGCGAGATAGCATCGCCAACGCGCGCGCTCCCGTGAATCTCATCTACATTGGAATACATCATTGATTAGCTAGACAAGACCTATGGATTTATAACATCACACTTATGTCAAGGGATCCCTGACAGCAGCAGGCAGCTGAAATCAAGGTACGTGGACAGGCATTATAATCTCATTGTCCCGACTTGCTTAGCAAAGTTAGATTTCGTGAACCAAATAGAATTCCAAGATCAAGTCAGCGACAAATCTTTTGTCATTACAAAATTGTCGCACAAACCTTAGAAAATTCTGCCCATTGTCACGAATGTATACCCTGTATAATCAGTATAACAAGGATAACTTAGATATGTTCGCTTCCTCGAAGTTTAAGAAAATTATTCTCGAACAAAATATCTTTGATAATATTGCCCATACAGCCTTTTAAATCAATGCTTACTAATTTTAAATCTTAGTTTTGTAAAATTCTGTGCCTGCTGTGATTTCCTGTAGGTGATAAGACACTTAGCATTAATTTAGTTATAGTGCATTTATTGTTGTATTAGTGTAATTGTGATGGAAATAAAAAAATAAAACAATTTATTATTTTACGGTAGGTAGTCTACAAAGACGCCGCATTCCTGCGAGCGCGCCCGGCACCTGCCTAGCGACCTACCAGACACGCGGTAGGTACTTACGTTTTTCAACTCAACAACTCGCAGGTACGTATTTTAACAACATTAATTTTAATTCCAAACTTTTTATTTCTTTTAATTCCAAACAACATTACTATAAAAGAGTGTCCGTACACTACAATATCAAATAACAACAATTTTAACTGATTACGTAACTCTTTAACTTGCTTAACCAACTCAACAAAAAGAGTAAGTTATATTTACAATATTAACCATCAACTTTATTTAAATATATACAAACTGTTTACAATTATTTACAACTCAAACATATTTTATCCTAACGACATCTACGTTTACTGTATAAAAACAATCAAATTTCATAGCAGGTTATTTACGACTAGATTGAATATTTATGATGGAGTTGGAACAATTATCATTTGAAACTCATTGAACTCATTCGGTAATCATTCTTGTAAATATAATTGTATATATTACAATAATGATTATCATTTTTTACAAAAATGCGAAACCTTTAACAAATTTACTTAAACAGATCGAAAACATTTTATGAAAGAACAAAAAATTTGCATAAATTGCTTATACAGCGGACATGATTTAAATAAGTGTAAATCGAAATATAATTGTAGTGTTTGTTCTAAGCGGCACCATACTTCCTTATATGAAAACGTGCCCAAACCCCATAATGCGTTAACTAGTGAGTACATAACCTATCCCCTCGAAGCGAACTCGGCAGTGGATATACACCGCCTATACAGGGTGTCGGCGGACTTTCGTCAACACCTATACAGGGTGTATCGACACATACGTCCCCACCTATACAGGGTGTTTGCGGACATTTGTCAGCCCTTATACAGGGTGTATCGACACATTCGTCCCTGCCTTTACAAAGTGTTTGCGGACATTTGTCCCCCTAAACAAGATGGATGCGGACAACTTTCACCTAAGCCTATACAGGGTGCTAGCGAAAACCCTAAAAATAGTTATTTGGTTTTGTTAACAACTGCGTTGGTAAAACATCCATTCATCCATCACGTCCTTTCATTCGGGAACCTATTCGTACCCTCATTACAGAGTCGTGCGTCCAGCGCCTGGGCTTACCGCGTTATCGTATCGACGCAAGTACAACGATAACAGGCATCGCGGTTATGTCGTTTGTGAATTTACACCTCACAATAAGACTGATCCGAAATTATTTATCGAAGCAAATAACTTACAAATTACATTCTATTTAAACCAAATTCATTCGATTCAATTTTACATTTACCAAATATTCCTCTAGCGGACCCAGATTTGCGCTCTGCGCGTCCCGTTGAACTTTTGCTTGGTTCTGATTAGTGATAGCATACTGCTTCACAATAATATCATTGGTCCACCAGGTACACCTGTGGCCCTCAATAGTATCTTCGACTATTTACTGAATGGCAGAATTTCCCATTCTGTAAATTTAAACCAAGTTCGTGTTAATTTAGGTACATGTCAACTTGATATTCAACTTCAACGATTTTGGGAACTGGAATCGCTTCCAGAACATACACCTCTTACAGAAGACCAGAGATTGTGCGAGTCTATCTTTGTAGAAACACATACTCGCGATGCTAATGGTAAATACTGTATTACACTTCCCTTCAAGAAAAATGCTCCCCCTCTAGGACAGTCACGTGATATTGCCTTGTCACGTCTTTATAGGCTTTATCGTAAGCTTCAACGCGATGACGACTTGCGCGACCAATATGTCGCATGTCTTCAAGAATACTTGGAGATGGGGCACGTGGAGCCGGTTTCTAATACAGATTCTGATTGCCCCTCTTATTATATTCCTCACCACAGTGTGGTGAAGGAGTCCTCTGCCACTACAAAAGTGAGAGTAGTTTTCGATGCCTCGTGCAAAACTACTTCAGGTCGTTCACTTAACGACAATTTGCTGGTAGGTGAAAAACTACATCAAGACATCACGAACATTCTTTTAAAATTTAGACTTCATAAAATCGTTTTTACAGCGGACATCAAAATGATGTCTCGTTACATTGAACTTCATGCTGAACATAGAGATTTTCAACGTATTCTTTGGAGAACTTCTTCAGATTCACCTGTTCAAGAAATTCGACTTTGCACGGTTATTTTCGGAGTTGCTTCCTCGCCATACCTTGCCTTGCGCACATTGCGCCAGTTAGCAATGGATGAAGGTGATAAATTTCCCCAAGTTTCTCAGATCCTTCTAAATGAAGTTTTCGTTGATGATACTATTTCTTGAGCAAACTCCATTAAAGAGGCTGTTAAAATACAACATGAGCTATTTGCAAAGCGGGTTCTTTTGAACTTCGCAAATGGACAAGCAATAGTCCAGAATTTCTTGCCTCCGGTAATTCATATTGAAATGATAATGTGTCTATCCTTTCTGCGTTAGATAGTGACGCATCCGTTAAGGTTCTAGGTTAAAAATGGAACCCTAAGTCAGATTTATTTAATTACAAGGTAGACGTAACCACTAATAAATATACCAAACGCATGTTACCTGTTACCAATCATGTTGTCTGAGATTGCTAAAATCTACGACCCGTTAGGTTTCTTAAGTCCCATTACTCTGTTTGCTAAACATCTAATTCAACTTATTTGGATATCAGGTACGGGGTGGGATGAAACGCCTCCTCAAGGCATAAGCGACTTATGGTTTTAATTTATTTCAGAACTTCACCTTTTACAAAACATTGACATGCCGCGTCATGTGTTACCGGATCATCAGAAAAGGCGTATGCCGCCTGCGTTTACTTACGTTTCATTGGTCTGGATGGCTCCATCCACATTAACTTACTTCTAGCGAAAGCAAAGGTAGCTCCTTTGAAACTTATCTCGCTGCCACGCTTAGAACTATGTGGGGCGTTACTTCTTTCTAAACTTATCTATAAAGTTTTTACCACATATGGTGAGATCTTAACACTTAACAATGTTTTCGCTTGGTGTGATTCGTCCATCACCCTAGCTTGGATTCGTGCACATTCACACCAATGGCGATCATATGTGGCTAATCGTATCACTCAAATTACAACTCACGTGCCTGCCGCTGACTGGCGACACGTGTGCTAAGAGTTATTTCATATGTTAACAAGTGTCGTAAATCATCAGTGACGTACTTTTCACAAGTTACAGTCCACGAAACTAAATCTACATTACAAATCTTAATTTTACTAGTTTAACAAGATCAGTTTGCAGATGATATTTTACAACTGAAGACTAGTAAAAATTGCTCTAATCGTTTACAAAAACTAAAATATTTTCGGCAGAATCCAACGTGCTCATATTGCTTATGACGATAAACATCAAGTAATTTAGCCCAAAAAACGTCATCTAACAATTTTATTGATTGGCTTTTACCATAAAATTAATTTACACGTAGGTCCACAAACTTCACAATTTATTATGTCTCAAAGGCTTAAGTCCATAGTGTTTGAGCCGTCGGCCGATGATGTTTCAGCATATAATACCGTTATGATTATTTTTAATAGATTGACTATACAGTCATAAACCATATTTAAAAGGTTATTGAACTAACTTTTTTGTTTTTGGTATTTAAATTAAATAATGAAGTCAAAGGAAATCTTACGTACAACACTAGAGTCACGTGACCAAAATCTTTATTAGAATATAGAAATAAAACACATTTATACATTAGACTAACCTAAAGGCTTTTAAAGGAAGAGGTCTGTACCCGCGACAAGTCGAGGAGGTCTCAAAATGCGAGAAACTGACGCTACTGAGCCATATTATCTCTCGACCCGAAGCGAGTGTTTGTCGCGTTTAGACACCTTCTCGGCTAATTATATGCTAGCCCCGTGCAACTTTAATAGACACAAACAAGTTTAACCTTCCGCGCTTATGAAGCTTGTTTTCAGCTTGAGTTCTTATTGTCTAACACAGGAGAGTTTTTTTTTGGATAATTTAGTTTATTTTATGATAAAATACGTTCTAATATAAAGGAAAATCAAAAAGGAAATAACATGGGAAGAAAAAAAGTCAAAAAAAAGGAAAACCAAAAGAGCACATCCACTTGTTGCAAAATAACAGAGCCAATATCGGATTGACGTATTTGAATTTTGAAGTTTGGTGATAGGGATCCCGAACTAAAAAAAAAACAAAACTCACAAAAAGTTATAGTTGCAATCGAAATAATGCTTTGCAAGATTATACAATTAACATAATTAAGTTTGTAATATGTTTTTGATTTTATTTATTTAGTTTTAGATGTATACTTTATATGTTTACTTTACTGTTTATGAAAAGCTTTATGCCTTTATCTTTAGAATAAGCCACCAGCAAAACTTCTTTTGCATTGAATCAGTAACCCCAACGTTGCGCAGCTATTGTATGGAGACTCCGCACGTTTAGTTTCTTATTAATTGAGATAATTTTATTGGGAAATATTTAAGTTCTGATACTTTTTTTAATAATCATTTACATAAATGGTACGAATTATCATGCATTCCATTCGTCCATTAAGTGCTGAAACAAAAAGCTTACTGACGGCCTAAAATGGACTTAACCCTTTACTGGATTTTGTCTGCTCGAGACACTTTTATTGATATTTATATTGATATTATTATTTTATTTTGTTACGAATCAACTACAAGAGTATTTGTATATATTGTAGTACATTGTTAGCGTATGTGTGATTGTGTTTGTTTGTGTGTAGCATTTATGATTATGTTGTGTTATGTTACGTTATAATTAAAAAAAAATCTGTTTTGTAATAATCCTGTCTTTTAACCATGATCACTTTTTTCTTTACTTCATATGAATTTAGATTTGTGATTTTTAGAGCTTTATCGATTTTCTTATAGATAATTGTAGATATAATATAAAACTGGTAGTAAGCGAATACGGTATAGTGTTTATTGGTGGGTATAAAAGCTCTACGGATTTCAGGTTTTGGCTGAGGAATATTTTGGTGGGTTTTTAATATGACTACAAGTATGCAAATTTGTCTGACTAAAAGCACGTCAGCTTCGATGTAAAGTTGCTTTGTGGGATACCTAAATTGTTTACGTATCATTTTTTCTTTAGTATACATCTTTGTGCTCTCTCAATGTCAAGCATTGCTGTTTTATATGTTCCACCCCAGACGGTGATGCAGTAGGAAATAATAGATTCACACAATGCTAGGTACGCCATCTTTATCACTCGGAGTGTAGCATAGTGCCTCAAATGTTTGAATATATAAACTAGTCGAGTAATTCTTGTTGAGAGAGCATTTAATTGTTTGTTCAAATTTAGTTTGTCATCCAAATAAATACCCAAATATCTAGTTTCATGAACCCTCTCTACTGATTGACAAGTACAATTGAAGTTGCTTACTGCGTCAGGCCTGGTGCAGGTATGAGCTAAAATTGAGAAACTCGAAGGTGGGTGGGAATTGCTACGTATTGCAAATGGAATAAAATTAGTTTTATTAATATTCAGAGAGAGCAAATTAAACTTTAGCCATTCCATTACACTTTTCATTGCAACTTCCGCATTATTTTTAACTTGATCCCAGGTTCGACCTTTGACTAAAATAGTTGTATCATCGGCGTATGTATATATTTTGCAATAGTTTAAATTAATTGTACATCAATCGTTAATATATACCAAAAATAGGGTTGGACCTAGGATGCTTCCTTGTGGGACACAACATATTCAACCGTTTCCTCCCTGCTGCTGAGAGGACCAATTTTAACTTTTTGCTTACGGTCTTTAAGATAGTTGCTAAAATTTTTTAAAGCTTACTCCCAACTCCCAACCGCTGCAATTTAGCCAACAGAATGGGAATAGAGACCGTGTCAAAAGCTTTAGAAAGATCTAAAAATATTCCAAGGCACCTTGTTCTTTTATCCAATTTTCTAGCTACCTCCTGTGTAAAATCCATTAGAGCGTCCTCGGTAGATACCCCCCCAGTCGAAAACCGTATTGATTGTTTGCTTATAATTTTTCTTTGCACAAAAATTCAGTTAGTCTTTTATTTAAAAAATTTTTAAGTATCTTAGACAGAGCAGGTAGTATCGAAATTGGATGATAGGTATTTACACAATCTCTGTCTCCACCCTTATGGACTGGACGCACAATAGCTAGTATGAATGCACATTCATTTTAGTAGGCCATCACGCCTACTGCGACGTCGACTGTTCTATTCTGCAATCGACGGTCGATCGATTGGTGTGGTAACACTCTTAAATATTCTTCCACAAATTTTTGAGTTGAAACTTAACTTCTCACCGAAAATGCGAAATAAATACGAGCTCTTGCCACCACTCGCTTTGTCACTTTATGCACTTAACTAAAAAATCACGTCCAAACGTGTTAAGTGAGAAGCCCCGCCCACCTACTTATACGAAAAATAGAACAAATCCTAATCTACTTAATCACTTGCGTACTAAATTTTAAGTTACCACTTGTCACTTATCTGACTGTTTACACGCAACTTTTAACTTAAAATTTTGTTACCAACTTAACCACTAAACGCGTGTAAACCAGCGATTACCTCACAGTTACCGACTGCCAAGGACGCGGGCCGCGGCGCGCTTTGAATGACATCGAGAATATTTTTCAAATATTTTTATTTATATTTTTTTTATTTTTATTATTTTTAGTCAATTTGGTGTTTCCATGATAAGGTGTTGTCCATGTAAACACCAAGGTTTTTGACAGCTGAGGTAAAAAGTATGCGCCCAACTTCAAACAAAACAGGTGACAATGCATTGTAGTCAATCCTTGCTAGCATATTTGAACTACATACGGTGACATCCACAGATATACGCCTGCGTCCATGTAGATAACTAGGAAGCTAGCAAATCACCGTTGGAGATATGTTGAGTGACTAAGAAACCGAGAAGAATATCAAAATCCACAGTATTGAACGCATTATTAAAATCATGCAACCTTAGTAGTGTCAGTTTCTTATTTTCCATGTTACTGCGAATATCGTCTGTGATTTTAACGAGGGCAGTAACCGTACTATGACCCGGACGGAATCCAGATTGAAATGGATTCATAAGGTTATTTTTATAGAGAAAGGATAGGATTTGATGGTGTACTAAGCGCTCTAGCACTTTGGAAGGGAAGGGAAGTATAGAAATTGAACGAAATTCAGAGAAAGAACTAGGATTGGCCCTCTTTGGTAAAGGAACTATGTTTGCTGAGGATAAGGAATCATTAAGAATGTTTTGTGATGATTGGAGTTAGGAGATCGAGTAAAGGAATAAGCATATTACGGCTAATGCCATCGGAACCTACAGCGTTGGATGAGATGGATATGATACACAATCAGTGAATAGTTGAATTTCCAATTGTGGAATATCTGAGTACGGCAAAGTAAAAGATATTTTAATGTATGGTCTTTTGTAGATCCATCCATGGTTGAAGTGCATGTGAAGTGTTTATTTCAATGTTTTAATTTTATGTAAACAAGGAATTCGTGACAAAAACTAAATTACTTGGACAGAGGAATTTCTCTAGGACTGATTTATATATACATGTAAATGCATTTTATAATTAAAAAGTGAAGGTGTAATTAAACAATAATTCATACAGAAGAATTGTGATTCATTTGATTGACTGAATATTTCAGCTATATTTTGTAATTTGAAATTAAAAGTGCACATAAAGCACTAACTCGAGAGTGCTGGCAGCTGCGACACAGTTCATACCAATACAGCTGTCAACATCAAGTACTCTTGTAGTTATAAAGTACAGTTATGTGATAAGTGTAAGAGTTTTTTCTTGTATTCTTAAAGTGTTAATAAATCATCATTATTATTATTATTTATATAGATTTTCAATTATAAGTATACCAAATTTTATAGTGTTAATATGGATTTTAGGTAATAAGTTAAAAAATTTTGTGAATTTTTTTTTTATTACAGTGGTATTCACATAAAAGTTAATTACTGTTTGCAATAAAATTGCTGGATGATTGTATCAATTTGTATGATGATTACCACTTTATCAGCAGGATTTAGCATATTTTAAAATAAAAATTTACTCACCAAGTCTCTTAGAATCAAACAAAGCCCTTATAACACCTAAGGCTGTACCATATCCTGCTGTAGCCAACGAACCAGTGTTACAATGGGTCAGTACCCTAACTTGGCCATCCCCTTGCAAATTCCTGAGTATAGCTTCACAACCATATTTGCCAATTGATTTGTTATCTTCAATATCTTTTGCTAACATAGTTTCAATATTTGTGATAAATCTGAAATAAAAATATTTATCTTGATAGTACAAACAAATATAGATAAAATTTGTTCAAACATGATAAGTTTGAGATATTCATAAACTGTGAAAATATTCATGTACTATGTATCACAGAACACTGGCTCAGACAGTGTCAAATTATGTCTTCATATAAAAATCATGTAATTGCTAGTTCATTCAGCAGAGAACAAACAACTTGCGGTGGCTCAATGATCATCACTCATAAGAGCCTTACATTTAAAGAACGCTCTGATATTGTAAGTCTGTCTGTTGAGCGAACAGTTGAAATAGCCTGTATTGAGATAGGGAATATTGTTATAATAAGTGTATACAGACCCCCATCCTCACCGTTTGAAGTATTTGCAAGCACTATGCATGAGGTATTACATAGAGTAAATAACAAAAACAAACAAATAATTATTTGTGTCGATTTTCATATTGACTAATTAGTAGAGACGTCACAAAATAAACCTCAGCCACATGTCTCCATAACATTTTTACAAATTTAATGCCATGTACAAAGTCAGTAATTAATAAACTATGATCAGATAATAGTGGGCAGTTGGCCACTTTTGATATTGGGCTAAAAAATACTCTAAAAAAGAAATTACCTTTATACCCATGAATGAGTGACGGCTTGAAACATTTAGGAAAAATGTATTTGAAAAAACATTTAAATTAGATTACTGCTGAGATCCTATTACTGAATATAACTCTATTCATAAAATAATTAAAAATGAATATGTCTCTGTTTAAAAAAAAAGAAAATATGTGTAAATTATATTTATTTAGGTTAAGTGACTGGGCAACAGTATAGATTATATGAATTGTACAGTGAAAGAACTTATAATTATATGATAATAAGACACTTTATGAATATGTTAAAAAGTATTTAAAATTATTTGAACGACTATGCAGTGTAGCTAAATCTAATTACATTAATAATAAAATGAAATATAGTACTAACATTTCAAAAACTGCATGGAATATAATTAATCAGGAAACTGGGAAAGCAAAAGAACCGCACACCAAATATAATTTAAAAATTAATGATAAAGTATTGTCAACTGACAGAGAAGTTGCTGAAGCATTTGAAAAATTTTTGACTGCCATCCCTGTGTCAACTACTTCGAGTATTAATTCATGTTACACTCTTGCAGTCACTGCTAATGGAAAATGTAAATTAATGCGATATTGATTTCATCCTTAAACATGTAACTGTTCCACAAGTTTTAAATACATTAAAAAGCATTAAGTTAAAAAATACTGCTGATTTAGATGAAATTTCTGTTAAAATTGTTCAATCTGTCATTGATGGTATAGCTCCGTACTTAGCCAGTATACTTAATGACTGTGTTGATAATGGTGTTTTTCCTGATTTAATGAAATCGAGTTAGGTCAGTCCAATATTCAAAGCAGGTAGTATGTCTCACCCTAATAATTTTAGACCTATATCTATACTACCAATGCTCAGTAAGATTTTTAAAAAATTTATTTAAAATCAATTACTTTCTCATTTTTATGGTAATAATTTAATGATGTTTAAGCAGTTTGGTTTCACGCGGGGTCGCTCAGCAACCGATGCCGGTGTTGAGCTCACAAAACAGCGCCTGGGAGGAGTCGTGTGATGCTAATGGTGTCTTTTGTGACTTGTCCAAGGCGTCCGACTGTGTGGATCATACTACTCTATTCATGAAACTGCACCATTACGGCATAAAAAACCGAGCGCTTGCCTTGATTAAATCATATATTTCTAATAGAAAACAGAAAGTTGCAATAAATGGAGAAAAATCATAAGGATCGGCAGTGACAATGGGTGTGCCCTAGGGCTCAGTTCTTGCTCCTTTCCTATTTTTAGTATACATCAATAATCTGCCATCAGTCGTTAAGAATCAATCCGAGGTCATATTGTTTGCTGACGATACTTCCTTCTTAATTAAGATCAAAAGAAAAGGAACTGGCTATCGATCAGTAAACCAATCCATCTCCAAGTCAGAGAAGTGGTTCTAAGCTAATAATTTGCTCCTCAATGAATAAAAAAACGAAATGTGTTAAGTTTACCTTGCCAAATGTCAAACAGGTAAACACAAACATAGTTAAGAGCCAGGAACTGAGTCCTGTAAACTCAACTGTATTTCTGGGCATAACCTTATACGCCAAACTCACAGTGGGGACCGCATGTTGATGGTTTAGCGAAAAGGCTTGGCTCTGCCGCATATGCTGTTAAAAAAATGAGACAAATTTCAAATGAAACAACTGCTCGATTAGTCTATTTTGGTTACTTCCACAGCCTCATGACATATGGTATTCTGTTGTGGAGGAGTGCTGCCGACATCGATACTATATTTGTTCTGCAGAAAAGGGCTGTTCGCGCAATCTATCAGCTCGGTCCAAGGGTGTCACTTAGAAGTAAATTTGAGGAAATAAATATTCTTACTTTCCATTCACAATATATTTTAGAAAATTTAATGGATGTAAAAAAGTACATAACCTTGTTCAAAAGAAAAAAGGATCTGCACAATGTTAACACGGAAGAAATATGCTGGCAGCTCATAAAAGTAGGCTTCATAAAGTCACTAACTCATTCATGGGTCAATGTAAACACTTTTATAATAAGGTTCCTGAGGATATCCAAGGTCTTCCTATTGACAAATTCAAAGAAACTATAAAGCAGAAATTGTGTGTTAAAGCATATTATAAACTATCCGATTATTTGGATGATAAAAGCTCCTGGGTGTAATCCCCTCATTAACAGGATTGTTCTAATATTTGTAACAAAACATGTGTAATGTGTCTGTTTGTTCGTGAAGTTCTTCGTCCCGATGAATGTCTAAAGCGTCATTGTCACTAAAGTACGTCTTCTTATGGTAGCGTCGCGTGCCGGGTCACTCACTTCCCTCTAATATGGTTGAGGAGGGCGATGGCTGGATCCCGCGTTAACTCGTGAACGGGTGCCGTTTGAGGGTGTTCGTCGTTTGGATACTTGGGGGGAGGGAGACTTGCCGAGCTAACAGATGCAGAAAAGAATAATTTTGTATAGACATAAAGAGACTCTGTAAATTTATTTTGAAAAAAAATATACCCGTGAAGTTTCTTGCCAGTTCTTCTTCACGAAGGTTTTTTTCGAACTGGTGGTAGAATCATGTTTTATTTGACGTCAATAAGAACAAGTAATTGTCAATGTTGAGAAATAAATATTTGAATTTGAATTTGACTCGTGAACGGGTGCCGTTTGAGGATGTTCGTCGTTTGGATACTTGGGGGGAGGGAGACTTGCTGAGCTAACAGATGCAGAAGAATAATTTTGTATAGACATAAAGGGACGCTGTAAATTTATTTTGAAAAAAATATACCCATGAAGTTTCTTGCCAGTTCTTCTTCACGAAAGTTTTTTCGAACTGGTGGTAGAGTCATGTTTTATTTAACGTCAATAAGAATAAGTAATTGTAATGTTAAGAAATAAATATTTCATTTAATTTCATTTCAAGTTATTTGCAAAATTTGAAAATTGCAATAAAAGAGTTGATTTCCACATTTTCAAAGCCAAATTTATAGACTTAAGTTCTGGGCTACAGTTTTTCTATTTCATTTAATTGAATTATTATAAATATACAAACCTTTCTTTGAAGTCATCACCTGTGACATTCTCATCAGTGCACAGAGTATTTGCTAAATTTATCAATTCATCTGCTGCCAATTTTATGTTCACTGCAGTTGGCCTAGCGGAGACTAGGTAATTAAGTTTACCTTCAATCTGAAATTGAAATATTGCCAAATTAGTTTTAGTAGTTTCAGTTTGTGTACTACTTACAGTCTATTTTTGTAATTTTTATTTTTTTTTAAATATATAAGTATATTACTTAACGTATAACCTTAAGGAAACTCAAAAGTGAAAGAGGTATTTTTTATTTCAAATGCGTAAAATGTTTATCTAATATTCCAAATGTGAAAGTTAATTTCTGTGCATTCTTATCTGGCATTTTTTGGCATTTTAATAACTCAACCAAATATCGTGATATTTTGCACACATATTGTGTTAAAAGTTCGGAAAAAGAAATACTAAGATTCAATTTAAGTTTGATCGAAGATACATGCAATGGTGCCCAAATATCGAGAACTCAATAATCATGATAACAATCCCATTAGTTCCTTAATTTTAGAAGAAATACTTTCATCCAGTGCGGGCAAAACCTGGTCTTTTATATATAAGCTAAGTTGGCTTATAGGTAAGTAGGCTTACATTCCAGATTTTATAGATATAAAGATGAAAGTGTGTTGGTTTGTCCTCCTTTGCGTGGACTCTGAGCAACAGATTGAAATGATTTTTTGTGTGGAGATAATTAGAGGGCTGGAGAGTGAACAAGGCTAATTTTATACAGAAATTGCAATGGGATCAGGAGATATGCAGGTGACACCACAAGCAACTCCCAGTAACTATCTAATTTCGACTTTAAAAATAAAGCTGGAGCAGTTAGGAATTCGACTATAATGGTGAGAACATTGATTATAATATTGAGAACATTATGTTTATTGCTGGTTCAATGAGATCTCTGGCTTTATTACTCTATTGAGTCAGAGTATGAGTCTTCATACAAGAGAACATTGCTTTATAGTTGTTCGAGTTTATCTCTGTAACAAAGCTTTGCATGAGATGCAGTTGCTGCAGCAGCAGGGCCGCAACTACCTTCCAATCCCTAAATCAATGTTCTATAAAAGTAAATTTTTAACCATAAGTCTAGTCTAAAGTATTTAAACACAACATAATTTCATTCATGTGTGCCATGCAAAACAATCCCTATTTTAAAAGTGTTAAGTTTTATCTCTAGAAGGCTATTATCAACTGTATTTGAATATTACACATTTGTTATCTGACCTCTTGCCTCATTATCTTCTTGTCAGATGTGTTGTCTTTGTATAACTCTACAGCTAGTGATAAACAACCCACTATTGCTATGGCTGGAGCTCCTCTGACCTGAAACAATAATTCATTGTTTATAACACATGAGATAATAAATTTAACTTTGGATATAAATAAATTTTAAGGCTGTATATATTTTTTTATCATCTGTTTTTTACTTTATGTAAATTGAAATACTCCACATGAAAGTAGTAAGGTGTACAGCTGACATAATATTATTTTCACATTTTCAAAATACCTAAAAAGGTAATTCAAATTGGTTTACTTTGCTATAAATGCCCCACATCTTATGATGCGGTACACTGACATCATATTATTTGAAATAATATAACTGCACCAGGGCACATTATTTGGTCGGTGTGTCGTAAACGGGGCACTGGACAAAAAAAGGGAGAAAAATTGCTATAAAATTTTCACCCAGCATCCCGTTTGCTACACTCCGACCCATTATTAAGCTAAGTTCCCACGTTTATTTACCTGCATTTTATTTATAACTTTCCAACCATCTTCGACTCCCTCAACCTTGATGTATCGCGTCTTCAGAGGCAGAAGAAGCTGGTCTAATATTTCTAGGTTTCCTCTGCTATATTTAATAGATTGAAGACTCATTTTTATTGGTTTGATTCGGTCACAGAAATATTTTATTTGATATCCACCCAATTTTGAAAAAAGTTTCCATATATATGTTACATATTTCGTAAGAAGAATGAAATTATTCGAATAGCAGTGTGTTAAAAATACATAACTGTTGTCAAAAACAAGAAAAACTAAAAGGGAAAGACTGCCGGGCAAACGAAATTGGCACGACACACCATGCGCACTTTAAATTTATTTTGATTTTGGATTTCTGTCAAAGCCAAAACATTGACTTCAGTAAAATTGAATGATTGAGGTGTGCAAGAATGAATGATTGGAAATCTAGTAAACTCGTTGGTCGGTAGCATCCCTTTCAGATCCCTCTGCTCACTTCAAATGAAATTGCCTTTGTCAACTCTTAAAAGACACACCCGTACTGACCCTGGCACTCAAATAAAATATCCATTTAAAAAAATCCTTAATTTTAGTTGGTTAACCCATTTAGTACAGAAAATTTTGGATTTTTGTAAACTTTAATTGTTTAGAATCCCTTCCAAATTAGGTAAATAATAAACCAGGTTTCCATAACACGTTGCCCTTGCAAATCATGAAATAATTATATACTTCGGTAAACTGGAAGGTTGAACCATCCACTTTTCTCTTACTGATTCTAAATCTACGTTTTTTACTCTTCTCACGAAAATCCTTGAAATGTGCTGTCTGCTTACGTAACTTACTACTATTAACTGCTTACTTGCTATTATTACCCTGATCGATACAAATCCTGCTAACGTTTCCCATTTCCTCTTCCACCATCTTGCTACCTGTTAACAATAAATAAATTATAAATCCCCAGACAAAAACACTAACTGTATGGCCTCAAGGTAAGCAGAGCTTGTGTCACGGATGGCCATACAGCGAACTGGGGGGAACCCAGAATAAACATACATATATAAATACAAATGAATGCCCCAGCCAGGACTCGAACCTGAGACCTTCGGCGCATGAGGCAGGGCTACTTACCACTACCACCACTCAGTCGTCGCTGGTCTGTAGACGCTGTCGCCCTAAGTCCTAAGCACTTCTTGCTATACCTAAGGCTGCTTGTGTTTTCCTAATAAATCATAAAAGTGTTGCTCAAATGTACTCGTAATGGACTTGTAATAGATTTTAGTTTTTTTATAAATATTTTCCACAAAATAAATATGATTCAGTACAAAAACGATCATGATTATATTTATACTCCGTCCAGTAATTCTCCAAAGTTTCTAAGCGACGTTTATAATAGTCGAAAGTCTTTATTTCAGCGCAATATTTTTTGAAATTAGTGTACAACTTAACCATGCTTTCGCAAAGGACAGATTGCGAGTCAAATAAACCTTTCATGATGTTGAATAAAATTTGTTTATATAAAACGGAAAGATCTTACTTTTATAATCCTGGCAACTCTTCTTCCGAGGAATGTACTGCTCTGTTAGCAGTTTACGAGCACCTGCCAACCACCGTTGACTGCTTGGTTCCCTGTGCACCTTGTTTGCACAGGAAGCGATGAGATCCTTATGTATGAACTTGTTTTCACAAAAAGAATCCGAAATCTCCGAAAATGAACTTGTATAATCACTTGATATTACAACAGAAATTACAAACACGTGTCACTTCTTGCTGAACTCGCGTCAGAAGTCTCGTGTGTACGTAGGTTCGAAGGACCAAGGTTCGTTTTACAGCTACTCCGAAACTTTTATAATTTAAATTATCAAAATCTGATAGTCTAATATAAACATTTATTAAAACTGATTTATTTAAGAGGCTCGAGTAGACGATTTTTTCGCGAATACAGGGAAAATGGTCGCCTAACTGATGCGTCGGACCTGCGACAGCTCTCATAGTATTCTACTAGTATTAATAGCTCTATATCAAAATATTGGAATAGTTGCCACCTACAATGTAATGTAAAAAAAAATAAAAAAATTGCTACTAACTCTTTATATGGATCAAGTGTCCGAAATAAATTATTATTATAAACTGATACAATTAAACTGATAAAATTTGGAAATGGACAAGTACGCGCGACGTCTTGTTAGCCGAAGACGAACTGACCTAGATTTATTGATTTAAAATGAAGTGACTAAATACAGTGCTGATCTTAATATTATATGTGGTGCGTAGCCCGTACAGAAGGTTAATTCAAATGATTTTATTGAGCTTAAGTGATCTGGATCCTGACGATCTATCCTTATCGACTTTCACAGCATTTTATCATTATCGACAACGTTGATAAAAGTGAGAGGCATTTAATGATACCACATATACTATAAGTGCCTACTGTTAATCCGAAACTATTAAAAAAAAGTTTACGAGAAGTATACGAAAAAACGTTTTTCAAAGAACTTAAAGAAGTTAAATATCCTTTGTTGAGTAGCCTGCCGCCACCTGCGTAACGAATTGGCAACGTAGCATTTGAATAGCAGTGCGTGCGGCGGCGGGCTCACCGGCTCGCATACCTACCTACACAGCGGAGCGCCCCGGTTTGATGTGGATGATAATGTAAACATGTGTTGTAGGTAACGTTGGAAGGTATGATGAATGAAAATAATAAACAAAAATACTTAATTGTACTTACACATTAAATCTTCAAATGTTTGAAATGTCCGCCGTTTGCAATGGTACACAAATTATAACGACGTATAATATTGTTATTTAATCGTGCAATAAGGTCACTGTTCGTTGTTAAACTTTTTAATTTATTAAAAGCTAAAATAGTCTGGTTTTTAAGTTTCTCTACGGTATTCACGTCTGTCGCGTACACATCACTTTTCACAAACCCTCAGATAAAAAAATCCATTGGAGTGAGATCCGGGGACCGTGGTGGCCATAGTAATGGTCCAAATCGACCAATCCACTGCTGTCCAAACATTTCGGTGAGAGCTCTCTGGAAGACATCACTGAATGTGGAGGAGCTCCGTCCTATTGGTACCATAAATGCCGATAATTGGCTAAGGGTATATTTAGCAATTTTTCTGTATTTTAGCAACGGGACCGGATAATATCTCCAAAAATTTTACCGTGTTAAGGGGGCCGTCAATAAAAACAGGGCCAATAATCTGGTCCCTGCGTATACCAGCCCACACATTAACAGAGAAGCGGTACTGATGCTCTGATTCCCGAATCATGCGTGGATTTTCAATACTCCAGTATCTGAGATATTACTGGTTCCATATGCCATTGCGTGTAAATGTGCTCTCGTCGGTCCACATGACATTTAATAAAAAATTCGGGTCATCAGTAACTTTGTCAAGTATCCACTGGCAGTGAGTACGCCTGACTGGCAAATCCCTTCTTAGAAGGGCTTGAACTTTTTTAAAGGCTTAAGTCCGTAGTGTTTGAGTCGTCGGCCGATGATGTTTCAGCATATAATACCGTCATGATTGTTTTTAATAGATTGACTATATAGTCATAAACCATATTGAAAAGGTTATTGAACTAACTTTTTTGTTTTTAGTATTTAAATTAAATAGTGACGTCAAAGGAAATCTTGCGTACAACACAGAGTCACGTGTCCAAAATCTTAATTAGAATATTGAAAGAAAACACATTTATATATTAGACTAACCTAAAGGCTTTTAAAGGAAGAGGTCTGTACCCGCGACAAGTCGAGGAGGTCTCAAAATGCGAGAAACTGACGCTACTGAGCCACATTATCTCTCGACCCTAAGCGAGTGTTTGTCGCGTTTAGACACCTTCTCGGCTAATTATATGCTAGCCCTGTGCAACTTTAATAGACGCAAAAAAGTTTCACCTTCCACGATTATGAAGCTTGTTTTCAGCTTGACTTCTTATTGTCTAACACAGGAGAGTATTTTTGCATAATTTAGTTTATTTTATGATAAAATACGTTCTAATACAAAGGAAAATCAAACAGGAAATAACATGGGAAGAAAAAAAGTCAAAAAAAAAGGAAACCGAAAGAGCACATCCACTTGTTGCAAAATAACAGAGCGAATATAGGTGATAGGGATCCCGAACTAAAAAAAAACAAAACTCACAAAAAGTTATAGTTGCAATCCAAATAATGCTTTGCAAAATTATACAATTAACATAATTAAGTAGGTTATATGTTTTTGATTTTATTTATTTAGTCTTCGTATGTTTACTTTACTGTTTATGAAAAGCTTTATGCCTTTTTCTTTAGAATAAGCCACCAGCAAAACTTCTTTTGCATTGAATCGGTAACCCCAACGTTGCGCAGCTATTTTATGGAGACTCCTCACGTTTCGTTTCTTATTAATTGAGATAATTTTATCGGGAAATATTTTAGTTCTGATACTTTTTTTAATAATCATTTACATAAATGATACGAATTATCGTGCATTCCATTCGTCCATTAAGGGCTGAAACAAAAAGCTTACTGACGGCCTAAAATGGACTTAACCATTTGTACGTTTATTCCTTTTTAAAATGTTATGCACGGTTCTATGGCAAACTCTAAACTGGCGTGCAGCTCTATGCAGACTCGATGTGGGGTTGCGGTCAAAATAGTCAAGAATCTGTTGCTCGCACGCAGTAGGTATCTGCTGCGGTGGGACTCCCTCCTGATGCGCTGCTAATGGTTTGTTTTCCCGTGCCCGTTGTACTGCCAATACTTGATGCGATCGTTCCTAGGGCACGTGCGGCTGTCTCCATACCTTTCTCGGTAAGTTCGCTGAGCTAGAGCTGCGGTTCCGTGGGATTCCCCGTAGATTAAAATCATTTCAGTGTATTCTGACGCCGTGTATAAAGCACGAGGCATTATGGATGTCTTACGTACTTACAAAATAATTAAAAACTACTCACAAAACTAAACCGAAAATACTCAGTTACGTGTCCTAGCACAATAAAAACTTAACATTAGTAAATGGGACGCGTCAGCGGCAATAATCCGTGCTGAATTGTGCAACGTGCACCCCGGATGCAACGCGTCTTCGCACTAAACAAAGTAAAAATTGTGCCCTTGACCTAATTAGCCGAGCCGCCGCCGGCGCCATAGCAACATACTGATCTATTTCTATTTCTGTTACGCTTATTACGTTAGAGTGAGATAACCGTGATCTGTACTTTCTTTTAAGGAAAGATTTAGTACAAGTACTTCCTTTTTTGTACTGCAAACTTACGATGTGAATAACTACGTATGCGTATAGTACAAACTTACGATCAGGTGATCGGGAAGATACAGAGAGTTTAAATGAAGCTAAGTAAAAACTAAAAAACATTCCTTTGACTATTATGGCTTACATTGATCTGATTTATATGTGTAGCCTGATAATGAAACACAGAATATGTGGTTTCATTTAATGCCTCTAGCTTTTATCAACGTTGTATATACAGGGTGTCCCAGAAATGACACGTAAGAGTGATACTGGAGGTAGATGGACTTTAGGCCTATCAGATAACACCAACATGCCTCCGGTAAAAGTTTTCTGTTTTTGGAGATATTGCCACTTTTGTGATTTTTTATGAAATTTCCACTTTTTGGTTCTTTTTTGCCTACAGCTGCAATAAAAATCTTTTAACTCACGGTTTTTTTTACCAAGACTATCGTTATTAGTTATTTGAGACGACCTAGTAATAATTTTGACGGAAACTAGCACACTATACTACGAAAAAGAGTTGAATTGTTTCATTTTATTTCATTGCGAAAACCTGATTAAGTTAAACTGATTGCTGTGAAAAAAAAATGTACAGCGATGATACTGCACATGATTTATAAAAATTGCTTGTTTAATGACCTTTTCAAAATAGCATCACAATAGCCATTTTTTAAAACCAAATCTTAGAAAATTTTATTTTTTCGGGAAAGGCGTGCTACTTGGAAAATAGTACAACTGCATGATAATGCTTAATAACAGGTCCAGGTGTCTTTTGTGGCAAAATTACTAATAAGCAGAAGCAGATAACTGTCTATTTTTACCCTAAATGCAGACCTATATTTAGGTTTTTTGCAATCATCTACCCATTATGATGGAAGATATGCCACTTGAATTAAGAAGAAATATGTGGCTTCAAAATGATGGGTGTCCTGCACACTACGCTCGTGCAGTACGATTGATCAGGAATTTTTAAGCAGATGGATTGGCCGACTAGGACTGATTTTGGTCCACTGATGAACTGCGACAGCGAATAAATCATGCAGCTATTAAATATCACATTTTACATTGAGATATTAAAAAAAAAAATTTCGAACAGATGTAGATTATGTGTAAGAGTCGGAGGCAGACACTTTGAAAATTGAATTGAAGATTAAATAAAAAATTTGAAAAACCCCTACATTTGAGCTGGCGACCGTCTTGGATTGAAATTTATCATAGTATTTCACTAGTCAAGCCCTTTCATTTGGTACCAATATTGACGGAGTTCTGAAAAAATATGTATTCCGCTATTTTGTGGCGGCGGCCATCTTGGACTGATTTTCATCAAACCTAGCTGAAAACACTCCCAACTAATTCACCTTTCATACAAGAAAAAACAAAATCAAAATCGTTTCATCCATTCGACACACAAACACTAACACACACACACACACACACACACACACACACACGTAGACACATCAAACTTATAACACCCCGTTGTTTTTGCGTCGGAGGTTAAAATAATAATAGTAAAAATAAACATTTTAAGTTACAACTACTGGAAACAATACTTCACTTCTAGTAGGACCTCATTTCCAAAAACAATAAAAGAGAGAAAAAGATAGATATTTATGTGCTTCTTGTGGAAATTTCATAAAAATCACAAAAGTGGCAATATCTCGAAAACCAGAAAACTTTTACTGGAGGCATGTTGGTGTTATCTGATAGGCCTAAAGTCCATCTACCTCCAGTGTCACCCTTACGTGTCATTTCTGGGACACCCTGTATATACAACGTGTAAATGAATTAACACAAAACCAGAAAGTAGTTTGCTCAGAATCGTATTGCGAATCGATCGCACCATGTTTTAATATAGGTTATATTTTTCCATATTTATTGGCCCATGTCTAAACTATTTATACTACAACATTTCTTGCTAGCACCCGGCCGCCCATAACTAGTTAGCATCGAACGAACGACACCGACCGACAAAACAATCCGGCACGCAACGAGTGATTACCGACCGCCATGCTAAAAATAAACCTTATTATTATAATGTTAAAGAACAAGCCGCCCACGTCCGCACACCCCACGCCGATCGCCTGTGTTCGCACGACCGAGAGCGAGGCGCCGCCGGCGCCGGTCAGTCTCCGCGCGAACTTCGTCTTGGAAGGTATCGTCCTTTCGGTTCCGATCGACGCGCGGCTGCAGGCGTCACCGCTTTCACAATGCCTTTTCGGTACACAAGTACACTGAAATGGTGAGAACGCTCGCGCGATGTAACGACAACGTGAGTTTGGCAGTGCGACAATTTCGTGAGCAATTCGGTGTTTCCGTCTCCAACGAGACAATGTTAGCAGCCACTCAAAGGCTTAGAGACAGTGGAACTTTTTTTCCTCCTACCGGAATGGACAGAGGCGACGACCCCTTTGACGTACGGATTCAAGAAAGGATATTGGAGTATATCCATGAGAACCCAGAATCCAGTAGACGTGAAGCAGCGAGAATTATCGGCTGTAGTCACGCCTGCGTTTGGAGAGTTTTACAAGACGACGGACAGCACCCTTACCACTTTCGTCGCTGTCAAGAATTGAACTCTCAGGATCTGGCTCCGCGTGTTGCATTCTGCGAGTGGTATAAAAAACTTCTAAATGGACGCCATTTTATGTTATTTTTCAAGTTTAGGTTTGCACGTTTTTTTCGTACTTAGGGCTTGTCCATTGGTTGAAGTCAATGCCACCGAGTCTGTGACAACTTGTTGTCTTTCTAGTCTGTGGTTTGTTCAGGTCCCCTCACAAACTAGTTAGTGATGCTAGGTCCTTTTGACGAACTAGAGCTGACTGTATGGTTTCAATATACCTACGATATACACTGCGAGTTACGACTTACAAAAATATATATTATATTAAGAACTAAGGCATAATTAACATTTGAATGACCTTGGAGGTATTTAATGTTCGATTACAATAATCATAATCGTTTTGGCAACCTGAAATAATAAAAATATCCCTTTACTCACTACCAATTACTCGATTATACATTAAGATGTTTGCTGTTGTTATATCAATGGTAAATAATAATAACGGTTATAGTACAATAGTTAAATCAAACTTAAAACTCCAAAGGAGCTTGTAAATTTGATAAGGGATAAATTGGAAAATAAAAGTAATAACAGAATTAATAAAACATCAACATGATAGATAGCGCCATGTTTTCATTATGTAGTGTGGCTGTTTTACGGATTTGAAAATGTTTTCCCAAGACAGAACTAAATGAAATTATAAAATATTGGCATATAATACTCCTCTTTATTTAATGCAATCCTAGGAACACCCGTACAAAAGCTAGCCAAGTGCCCCTGAAATATTAAAATGTCTCCTTTTTACATATAAATCTGGTTTATATGTTTTCTGTAGGTCAAAGTAAAAAAAGTAGTCTTTACATAATATACAATGAAATAGTGGTAAATATTGAATAAACTTTCATTTACTTATATTTTACTTCTTAATCCATAAAATTACAGGTTTATCGTCCTTAGTTTCATGATTGTATTATCCACTGTATGATATTTTTTTTTAATTAACGATAAAATGTATTAGCTTGCCCGGTACTAGGACCGCTAAGGTTGAAGAACATGATGTACTTTATATTCTTTACACGAAGTATAAAATAACGGGGGTTCATTCACAGCAATGTATAGCTTTTTTAATGATTTATAGCTTTGTTACGATTTTATGGATTTCGACAGAAAAACAGTTTATTTAAGAAGTTTTACTACTTAAAGATGAAAGGATTTCCTTTGGCTACATTCGATACTTAACTTCTTGCTTTGCAAGTAATAACTGTACAAGAAAGCCGGTTTCAATATTATAGGCGTCGCATTTCACAGCACTCACAGCGCGCAAGGTCGAGAATAAGTAAACCAACATATCATGCGTTTTAGTGCAACTGGGAATGTCTGCGTTGTCGAGTTGTGGCGACGCTGCTACGCCCACAAGACCATTGAACCCGCAGCAAGATTTTAAAATCAAACATAACAGACTTATTGTGGGATTTTAAATTTGTATTTCTAAATACATTTAAGTAGTTTTATCAAACCTTTACTGGTTCTTCTACCAATCTACAAATAATTACTTTTTTTGAGTATCTTGTTGCAACTTTCGAATGCTGAGTATCACTTGATTTTCAACATTCAGAAGCCACTCACTCCGCAAATTTCGAATGTGTATTAGTCTTTAACAACGCAGCAACACGCATAGAAACCTGTGGTGGACTTGTAATTGCCTGAAATCAGATCCTTAGTTTGGAGTTTTTTTTTTCAAAGGGGACTGTCTATTTATTCAATCCAGCCCTATAGACCTTTCTTTCACTGGACTTTGTGACTTTGCGCTGACGGTTTTAAATTATATAGTACGTGGAACCCAGTGGTTAGGACATTCATGAAACGAAAAAACAACAATCGTGGTGTGTTCGGTCAAAAACCCAGTGATACGGTGAGGGTGTATTGCAAAAACGACAAAAATGTGAGTTCCAGTAGTAGCAGATCAAAACGAACGAGAAGGAGGGTAGATCGATTTATCCGCCTCTGTCATCGCCACCTACTTACATCTGCCAGTCCGCGATCATGTTGCTTGCAACAGCATCGAAACGCGCGAAATAAAATTCGAAAATCGTGGTAAGAATCCCGTAAATTCATTAAATTATGTTTCTCCATTTCTAATAGTAACGTCCGCTTTACTTGATATAAAGGCGTCATTGGTATTTTATTGAGACGTTAAGCGGACGCCTGTCACAGACCACAGACAACTGTAACGTTTGGCTGTGTAGTCCTCAGTGCAGTCAGCTGACTTATTGACCATCGGGTTTGGCTGTGCAGGCATGAGCGAAAACCGCACTGACCTAAGTCATGATGGAGCGTACGTTAGGAGAGGCCAATCTTCATGTAGTACTTAGATACTTTTGGCTGTTGTGGATTTGTATATCGTATTACTAAGTAGATATTAATTCAAATTGAGTGCTTTGTTATAAATCTTAAATTGAAAAAATAACTTATGCAATGAGGAGTGAAATAAATGTTTTAATGTCTGGTGTGAAAGAATGGAAAAGTGTATTAATCTATGTGGTGAATAGTTTGTATTTTTTTCTTCAAAAAATATAACTTCAAAGGCATGCCTCATATACCTATACTACTATATTTAAAAGAATCCTTTTACAATCTTTTTGGCACATAACTCTGAAATGTGACCCGAGCTATTTAGAGCATAGTGGATTATATTTTTGCATTCCTTAGAGTGTCCTCTATCGACAAAATATAAGATAAATCGTGCGCCGCGATTAAAAAAAGCAAAAGAAAATCTGAGTTGATGCCAAGGACTCTATTAAAATTTTTAAACCCCTTTGATGATTGGTTTTTCATTTATGCTGAAGAATTTGTCATTCTTATAGAGGATGAGATATTAGTACAACATCGACCATTTCTCGTTCTTAGTTAAATAAAGCATGACTACCACCGGTTCGAAAAAACCTTCGTGAAGAAGAACTAGCAGGACACTTCACGTGTGTAATGTTTTCAAAATAAATCTAAAATGTATCTTTATGTCTGAACAAAATTATTCTTATCCCCCCAACTATCCAAACGAAGTTCATGCGGGGTTCAGTATCCTCAACCACAATTATGGGTGAGTGAGTGACCAATCTCTCGAGGCTACCGTAAGAAGACGTACTTTAATGAGAATTATCCTTTAGATAATAATTTAGCATTATACATCTTACTTCTGGGATTACAATATCAACATAAATAAATTATAGATTATTTAAATAAAATACATGGACAATACAACTTATATACAATACATGGACAAATTAGAACTACAGACATATAAATAAAAGCAGACCTAACGTAACCAATAACGTTGCGTGGCAATTAGGTGTACTAGTAGATATTTGAACTGGCCAAAAAATCTATTTGCTCTGGGGTAACCAAGTTGTTACCAGGTTCAAGCTAAGTCAAACAATTTTTTTTAGTAAATATATCATTTCCGTCAAACAAGCAAGCTGACTACATAATGGTATGTGGCATTCGTGTCCATAAAAATCAAAAATCAATCGAAGGTATTAGTACTGAAATCAATAACTCGAGGACACTATTTTCCTGCAGTTTTGCTAGCTGTTCCTTCTCTTTGACCAGAATGCATAGTTATCATAAATAAATATTAGTAAATACGAAGTAGGCACTCTAGTGTAAGTCCAAAAAAATTAAAATCATTTATTAGTCAATAAACATAGTAAAATGTGATGTCACAATTGGACAGTTCTTTTTAAAAATTATTTGTATAAAAATGTTCTAATCTACTTGAACATTATCGTACTTATATTGTATGGAGTTGATTACATAATATAATTAAATAGCAAAATAAAAGGAAACTATTTTTGTACAATCACTGGCCTTGCTTCTAGATATTGCATAGTAATAACCATAGTATAATAATGAGTACTGCGTACAGTATGGTCACACCCTGCCTCCCACTGAAAGCGTCCCCACCCGCACCAGTGTTGCCAGATCAGGGGATTCCCCCTAGATTTAGGGGCTTTTTAACCGAGTTAGGTGCAAAATATTTGGGGGAATTTTTAGGGGCAATTTAAAAAACATCAAATACAGTTTTTTTTATCAAATATCACGTTCCTGACGTTTTGTTATTAAGGTTTTTTTACCATCTTTAAATTACCTGAGCGCCACAACTAGTCTAGCATGTACCGCCTCGTTAAAATATCGCTGCATGTCACCACCCATTTGGTGAGGGTATTCTAGGGGATTTCTAGGGGAGAAATTAAATTAGTCTAGGGGTATGTCGCCAAGACCATCTGGCAACACTGACCTGCACTCACTCTCAGTTACCTCACAGTTAGGCATGTGTCATTCGTTCGATAGCGAAGAACTGAATCAATACTGAGCCAGTAACAAACAGATCTGGTTCAATTGACCCGTTCAATTGATCGATCGATTCTTTGGTTCACCGTTCAATATCGTGAAGCGTTCAAGCGCGTTTGGATCATGAACCTAAAAATTTAGGAATAGTTAGTAGTAATATTTTTGAGACCTATTGAGGTCACTGAACTGAATTGTCATTTATTATGTGTATGTGTGGGTTGATAAATAAAAAAGTCTCTGGTAAAATAATGTAATGAAAAAATGTTACCTAACCTACTTGGTAATTATACCAAATAATAATAATAAGAAAATGATAAAAACAAGATGTGCAATTAACAGAAACCAATTTTTTTTTAATTTTTTAAAATGTGTTTAAATTATGATTTAAAAATATAAGTTACGCTGCTTTTTCGCTCATACGACGCTACGACGCTCATTTATTGTGTTGCCCGCTTTGGAAAATATTCGTTCACATGGAACTGACGTAGCTACGTTGCAGAGTCTTCTTTCCATTAGGGTGAATAAGCGAGGATATATATTTTTTCGTGCGTTCCAACATTTAAGTGGGTTTTCTGTGCGGGATAATAAGGGCTCATTGAGATATTTGTCAATTTCTATTATAGACGCCGCTGTAGAGCTTCGGACTTCTAAATGCTGCTTGACTTTGGTGTCAAAAGAACTCTATACCATTGTGCTACTACTGGGTTCGCTATTGATTTGACTTGGAGTAGCCTCTAGCCCTGGAACTGAATATGTAGAAATTTTTTGATGGTTTTTAGAGTTGATTCGAATATTTCGTCACTCGGGAATCCATATTTTTTTAATCGCGGGTCCAAAAATGTTGCTTGAGTTGTTGAATCAATTCGATTAATGTTCCTGAACCACTCCTTTAACCCATATCTCAAATTTTTTAATAATTCATGTATCTTTGGTATTGTATTTTCTTCTGTGTTTTGATAACTATAAATATGATCATTCATAGCCTGCACGAAAAGAATTATTTTCGAAAACGTGACATGCTTTTCAGCACTTATTTCATTCGTTATTTCAGTAAAGATTTTTAATATTATAACAGCATGTTGTATAATTTGGAAATCATTTGAATTAATTAAATTTATTGTTGGGTTTGTTATAGCGAGCGTACTCACCACAGCGTCTTTAATTTCATATAATCTTTTTAACATGTCATATACAGAGTTCCACCGAGTAGGACAGTCTTGCTTTAATTTGATTTGTGGGATATTTAATTGGATCTGCATCTCGCGTAGCCTTGCAAGAGCCGAGCTACTACGTTTAAAATATTCCACTATATTTTTAACTTTATGTAACTGCTCGGTCAAACAGTTCAGACTGTCCTGCACGACGAGATTCAAAGTATGGGCGAAACATGGGAAGTGACGCCAATTTGTCAATTTGACAGCAGCTACAATATTAGCTGCATTGTCAGTTACAATAGCTGATATTTTATTACCATGGTTCCATTTGCCAACTTCATCACTCATGAACAAGGCAAGGTTTTGTGCTGTGTGTCGCTCGTCGATTGGAACACATCCGAGTAAATAAGACTCCAAACCATCCTTTTTATTCATAAAATGTGCTGTAATAGCGACGTAACTCTGATTGGTCACCGAAGTCCATCCGTCGGTCGTCAGACAGACCGCTTCTGCTTCGGATAGTCTGTTCTGTACGTGTTCCTTTACCTCGTTGTACAATTGTGGAATATAATTGTTTGATACACTTTTTCGACATGGTGGATTGTAATTTGCATTTAATAATTGCACAAATTTCTTGAATTCTTCATTTTCAACCAAGTTAAATGGTAAATAAGCCTTGACAAGTAAAGCAAGTAACTGTTTATTGATTGCTTTTTCTTTGTTAATAGATATTGGTTTTTTGACGGTTATAAAACTACCAATTTCCATTTGTTGTGGGTTTCTTGGCACGGTCGAAGTGCATGGAGTTGGAACTGATGCTGGGAGTTCTGTTTCAAAAACACTTGGAGAAGACGTTGGCACCTGTATTTGTCGTACATCGGCAGAGTCTTGTTGGTAGCTAGCTTTTTGCGTTAGAACTGTAAGATGCTTTGTACTTAAATGGCGCAATAAATTACCAGTAGCACCACCACTAAAACTAATAATGTTCAAGCAATAACCGCATTTAGCTTTGTTAGGAGCCACCACCGAAAAATGCATCCATGCCGCACTTTATTTTTTAGCCATGTTAGTTGACATTTTTTGTTATTTTAGATATTATAAGCAAAACCACAAACACTCAACTTTTCAAACGGAGTCAATCACCTTAATAAGCAGAGCTGTTTATTTATTAAAAAAAGATACTTTAATCATTTCAAAATAACCACAAAAACTAGAAACCCGTAATTTCGTCATTATGATGTATTCAAAATATTTACAACGCAAAACTTAAGTTATATGTAAGTATTAGACATACATGACATCGTAATTTCAAAAAGAAAATCTTAAATATGAGAGCATACGTGCATTTATTTAATCTAACCATCCAAGACATACCCGACAACGGCACATGTGTTGAAATGAATAATAAATAATTAAAATAACTTACGTAAGTAATAAATCAACAGCTCTAAACTCAATAGATAAATCGTATTTAGTAATCGTTTTCGTAATAAAATCACTCTCACGCACAAATAGTTCAATAAGTATATTTATTATTTGCTCACATAACCGTTATAGGTACTTTTGAATCGAGCCATATGAATGAATTGCGAACGAACAGATCAATCAATCCTGATATATCTACGGTACAGTACAATTCAAATTTTTCGTTCATTTCTTTCTCTCCAGTCGCCGCGACCCGCGCGATGTTCTCGAACGAACGAATCATATTCAATGAAGTGATCCACCCGTTCGCACTGATTTGAAGGTCTGGTTATTTTGAATCGTTCAATCGCGAACGACTCATGCTTACTCACAGTTACCGACTGACAAGGACGCGGCGCGCAATAAATGATAGCAAGACTATTTTTCAAATATTTTAGTAATGGGCGTGTGCTGTGGTATTCAAATTTTGTTCGCCTTTTCCCATTTTGTTACACATTATTGTACATTTGTTCGTAAAAATAAACAATAAAATTAAAAGCATTAAATTTAATTTTCCTTTGATTCTCCTTTTAGCCTATAGGACTATTGCAAAGATTCAGTTTTCCGTCGGGGACACTACTTCTTTACTTAATACTATAAGTTATAGAAACTGATTTATTTTTCTTTCTTTCTAACTACTATTATAATAATAATGTCAGAAAATAGAGTTTATAACGTTTTTGTTCATAATAAATAATAATAAGCACTCAAAATTAACTCGATGCCGCTATTACTAGGTCATCTCATATTGCCGTCTCATGCGTTCCCGAACACACTACAAAACAAAATGGCGCCAACCCTAGCATGTCTTATCTCACTCACACAAACATGATTTACGTTCATCTGCGCGAGCTTATGACTAATATTTAAACTACAGAAATAACTATATTTTGTTTTAATATTTAAACTCACATATTATGTACAAATGTATTCCACAAATGATACAGCATTTTTATCACATGCATAAAGTAATGGACTGGGTACTGGGCCTGTCAATATTAAATCGCACGAAAGATAGAAATAGAAATACCCTGTCCATTTGTTGATAAAATGCATACTTTTTTATAGCTAGACGAACTTTTATTTTGTCTGTTATTCACTCACATAAGATGACAAAAAAAAAAGATTTTCATATCATAAGGAAAATTAACATACGTATGGATAAAACGATCCAATCAATCCCTTTCCCTGCGTTCATAGTAATTTGATTTTTATATTTTTTAATTTGAAATTAATCAATTTTTTAAAAATAGAAATGTCATCTAAAAATCAAACTAAAATCTTATACTCGTTAAAAAGGATTTAAATGGGGGGAGCGCTTCATTCAAGTAAAAGTCGTTTTTACAAAACACATTACCGTAAAAATCACAAATTCTTATCTAAATATGAACTTATCTTTCTAATGATAGAAATAATGAATAGGTAAATTAGAACGCGTTTGTTTCATACATTTTGCCACAAGTGACCGAGGTGTGATTATAACAGTTGCTTCCGTAGATACTATACTAATATAATAATAATTCATTTATTTGAGAGACTATGTGTGTAAATACAATAAGTTCTTTAATATAATTTTTATATCCAATTCACAGTCTGTCTGAACAGACGTGCAAATATTAACGATTTTTATGACATTATACAAACTAAAAAAATAAAAATACTAACAATTAACATTCTAAAACCAAAAAATTATTAATCTTGTCTTAATAATAAACTACAAATCACATTACAATTTTACAAATATCAAACATTAAATTAAATACAAAAATGTCAAAAGGAAAGATAAGTTAAATAGAAGTCAAGTACAAAATTAATTAAGTTACTACTGTCATTAAGTCATTGTCTTTCAGATAACCGTCTATTGTATAATAACATTTCTCCATCAATAGCCTTAATGTTTGCCAAATACCGTATGTTTAAACTCCGCAAAGCTCATTTTTTAAAGCAGTCAGGAAGATGGTTATAAATAGCGATTGCCGTACAATACGCATTTCTAGAGAAAATCTGTAGACGTCGTGGTGGCACGTATAATTTGTTATCAAACTTTATTTTATTTCTAGTTCTGTAACTGTAGAAATCTTTCTGTAATTTAAAGAGGTATATATAATTTTTCACGAATATTAATACTTCGAGTATGTAGACACTGGGCAAAGGAGGAATTTTGTTTGTTTTAAATAATCGTACACAACTGTCCGTAAAAGCTCCACATATTGCCCGGACACATTTTTTTTACTACATGTTTTAAAATGAATTAATTTGTTTTTGGCCGTATTGATTTTCAGATTATTCCCCTGAAGCCTTCAGACTCAAGGGTGGTAATATCGTCACTTACTACAACCAGAGTTACGTCGTCGGCAAAGAGAATTGAATCATGTTTAGTGACCGTTGGGAGATCATTTATAAATGCAATGAATAATAGAGGTCCGAGCGTGCTGCCTTTAGGGATTCCGTACGAGTTCTGGGATTGAAATTTCGATTTAAAGATTTTTTTATGGTTCTTACATATACTTGATAGTTCTACCCTTTGTTTCCTATTTTTTAAATAACTTTCAATCCATTTGAGTGCATTACCTCTAATTGGTAATTTTTCTAGTTTGTTCAGAAGAGTTCTATGACACACCAGGTCAAATGCTTTACTCATATCTAGAAAGATAGATGCTACACGTTTTTTTGCATTTATTGCCTCTGTGACCTTTTTTATAAGAGTAAACCCCGGTAACGTAGTGCTGTTTTCTTTTCTAAAACCAAACTGATTCGGTTGTAATAGGTTGAACCGCGTTAAAAGTTATAAAGTTTTCCATACATTACCTTTTCAAAGATTTTCGACAGTACGGGTATCAGTGTTATCGGCCTATAATTATTTATTTCCTCTATATTGCCTTCTTTGTGCATTGGTTTCACTATAGAGATCTTTAGAGCAGCAGGAAAGATTCCTTCTCTAAGTGATAGATTTATTATGTGTGCTAGAGGACTTGTAAGATACTCTGCACTTTCTTTCAAAATCTTTGTACTGATGCCGTCATAACCCACAGAACAAGTATTCCTTAGGGATTTTATAATTTTGTATACATCCTGAGGGTGTACGGGATTTAAAAATATGCTTTGCTGAGCGGTAGATTTCTTAAGATTGTATATAGTTTTATCTTTAATATTTAAATTAGTGCTTATATTTATGAAATAATTATTGAATATGCTGGCAATTTTAATTGGATCATTTATTTGTACATTATTATCATTACATTTACATTATTATTTTACATACATTGTATTACATTGTACATTATTATATATGATTTGGAAGGTCCATTTTTAGTAATATTTTGATTTATAATATTCCAGGCCGCTTTACATCGATTTTTAGCGTTTTTAATATACATCAAACTGCTTTTTGCTTGTGAAATGGAAATACATTTTTTTTTAATTTTTGAGTATTCTAAGTACTGTGAGAAGAAGGAGTACTTACTTAAGTAAGTAGGCAAGTACTTCTGTGCACACTTTTTTATATATTGGTCAGCTAAATGCTTGGAGCACAACCATGGACGTAATATACTAAACAGGACCGAGTACTCGCAGCTAAAAAGCGAGCCGACCGAGATAGGTAGTATAGAGGCATCGTGTCCCTTTTTAACAGGGTGACAATAATATTTGAAGAAAATTCGAACTGGCAATCTACTTACTAATGGTTTGCTATAGACGTACAGGTATTGAAGTTATAAGCAATGAGAAGCTCAATGGCACAGTGAACGTACTCATTTTTAAGCGCTTATGCATGTTAAACAGCACCAAGAGGTCTAGTGGACTTGGATGAGTGACCCAATAAGCAAAAAAATATCTCGAGTTTCTCCGTATTCCAGAAGGCACGTTAATCCCTGGCTGTCACTGTAATATTTCAGTCATAAGAAGATTATATGATGATGATAATAATAAGATGCCATTTGGGCAACTCGAAAAATCGGACACACACAAAAAACAAACCATAGCATTGGTATAATTCTGGGGATAAGGGATGGAATATGAAATAAATAGTATACTGTATTTATTTAGTAATTGACTTTAATGCTACACTGTTACATTAGATAAGTAAATACAGTTAAAATGATTATAGTAAAGATTTTAAGTTTAATTTTAAAGTAGAATACTTTAACATACTAACCATTTCATTTAAACAGGACAAAATAAAATAGTTTTAGTAACAAATTTAAGAATAATTTATAATTAAATATAATAAAAGGTATAATAGTAATATTCTTATCACGAGAGGAATCGTGGTATAGCTTCGGCTTTTAATAATTGTAGGGAATTAAAAGTATAAAAGCAGGATGATTCGAAGTGACGACTGCTTACGTCAGAGAATTTTGTAATTTTTTGCCTCCCGTATATTGTGAGATTTACAAAAATGTTATTTTCACCTTACCTGTGGAACGATATATTGCAACTACTATATGATTCACTTGGATAAACGCAACACTTTTTCACCATTTGAACTTATAGTACGCCTAAGAATTGCTTTAATAACGAACGATTGTGATGAAAAACAACTAATACAGGATAACCACAAGAAATAAAAAAAATAGGTGAAATAATAATTTTTGTTTCTATATAAGGTTTTTTTTTTATTTAGGAATATAGTTAAAGAAATAAATGCAAATAAAATAACATTAACAAGTGTTTCAGTAGAGTTTTTGATTAGGCAAAAATTGATCAAACATTTTTGATGCTGGCAAGATGTAAGAACGAACACATGGCTTCTGTCATTGCTATCTCTTTCGGCTCCGATTAGCCACTGTGGAAGCTGCAACAAAATGTAAACTTTATCTCGTTGAAACAGTGTTTATTTTCTGAAATGCAAATTTTCACAGTTATCGGTCCTGTTTACTTATTACGTCCATTAGCACAACACACTCGTTGAATTATGCTGCCAATCTTTTTTATTCATGCTTTAATGTAGGCCTTTTTCAAATGTAATTTTTTAAACTGTAAAAAATATTAAATATAAATATTCAGATGCGGTATTTTCCCAACTATTATCGGCAGTGACGAAACTTATTTAAATATATAGCTTATTAAGCCACCTAACGATTTAATAATTTTAATAAATTAATCGCCTCGTCATTTGCTTTATTTTATTTAATAAAGTAATAAACCTGTGTTCATATTTTTAAGCATAAAGACTTCTAGCCATAGTTGAAGTGTTATTTATATTTCAGCACAATAAAACAAATTACTCAACATTTTATTTCACGAAATTGTATTTTTTATTGTAATTTATTAAATTTTTTATCTGGAATAATAAAATGTCCTTGTCGAAATGACATATCTCCAGAATGTCAGTGTTAATGCCGATATCGATACTGTCAGGGGAGTGTCACTCTTTTTTAAATACAGTGACATCTATGAAAGAGATAATGAAATTAAATTAGCGTCAGATGTTGGTTTATAAACTGGTAAGGATGGCAAGGCAACGAAACCATACAGCCGACGTCAGATATGAATTTTAACAGAGTTTAGGGTTGATTGACAGTACAATCAAGCAGTTTCCTGTATCAGCCATTTTGTTTTCTGCGAAAGCGTCTCGGTTTTTAGTGTGTTTTCCTTTTCCTTGTGCTCTTATATAGTGTTATTTTACGGCTTTAGTGTATTATCTTATTATTGACCCGGCATTCTTTAATGGACTTTCAGCGAAAGGTCTGTGAAATTGAGTTATTATATACATGTGACCTGGCGCGTTGAACGGATTTAAGATGTCAAAAAAGTGTTATTTTGTATTCTTTGTTATTGGTAAGTTATAAAATATCAAATGCACCCTTCTTACATCGGGCTACGAGACCCAGACAGGCCTTCCATCCCTTTCTAGTAGACATCCCAAGAAGTCGAACCAAACGTTTCGATAGTTCCTTATTGGTGCGGGTCGCCAAGGTGTGGAATGAACTGCCTGCGTCTGTTTTTCCAGAAAAGTATAGCCCCAGTTCTTTCAAACGTCGACTGAACAGATTTCTCGTGGATAGACGTGTAATGCCTTTGTTTTCATCATCCCTTTCCATCAGGTGACATAGAAGAAAAACGTCTCATCCTTTTACAATTAAAAAATATATAACAGAAATTTACTTTTAGAATTATTTGGCTCGAAAGGTTATTACGGCAGAGCATTTTTATTTAACATATTATTGTTATTTCTAGGTCCATTAAACAAAATTCCAGCTCCTGCCTTTCAGCATACGGAAAGATTTTGTAAATGGAAAGATATGCTGGATTAGGCCCGCAAAAGTTAGAGGATATTCCTACATTTACAATAATATAAGATTGTGTTCTAGACATTTTGAAGAAGTCTTCACATATAGACACTAGACACGGTCACTTTTTAACCAGAAATGCGGTACCTATATTAAATCTGGGTGAGTAAAATCATCACTTCTACTTGAATTTGTGTTCTTTAAAAATTAATTGTTAGATTAGGAAAAAACAAGAAAAATCACTTTATAATGTAGTTAATAATATACAAATGTTTACATGTTGGTTGGAGTATGTGCAAACAATTTATATAGAAATATTGATGTCTTCCATGAAAACCTGTGATAACACGGCAACATATAAAAACAAAATTAAAATTTTAGATAGCTCTAAATTATTCAAACCCAAAATCTTCAAATTGAGTATCTGATTGCATAAATAAATATTATCAATTTTAAGTGTGGGCAGAATTCTAAGTATCTTTCATCTGTCTTACAAATTATAATCTTAATTCTGTAAGTGATCATTTAAAGTATTTAAATGCAATACAACGTGAAGATATTACATATGCTGTTATCTTGATAGCTAAAAGGGATATCGCGCATCAAGGATACTCAATCTTTCGCTATTAAATCTTATAGACTTCTATAATTTATAGATTGAAATAGTTAAAAATCAAGTAAATTTTTACAATTTGTATATTGTATTTAAGTGTTACTTGTTTCACTTAATAGATCCAATCCCTCAATCATATGTTAAAATAAATATTTCTATAACAATATCAATTGAAATAATTTAAAGTTTAAAATAATCGATATCAAAGTACATTCTTGATGGTGAGGCGTACAATATCCCTGGTTTTAGTTTTAGTTCATATTTCTCCATGAGGGCAGATCGTTTCTGCACTAGTGCGATTCACTGACATAGGAGATGAAGTAGCGTTTCCACTTTCATATTGCAGACTCTCAGCGTGTAGAGTCCGCTAAACCCAGGTTGAACATATGTTTCTTTTGTTTGCAGTGACTTTATCAGTGCTCACAAAATAGTTCTCATTTTTCACGTTTTAGTTTAACTAAATACATAATTTCCAAAGTGTCTGTCGAAAAAAGTACCTACTTTTGGAATGTACTTGTAATGTAGAATTCAAAAGAGTATCGATACAGAACAGTGTAATTTTGTACAACTTCACAATTTCTATTATATCTTTTTTTAATTACAGTACGTGCAGACTTCCATGCAGAACCAACCGTAAACCAGGATTCAAATCTCAACATAGTATCTGGTTAGTATAGATTTGCAACTTGAACATCAGGTTACAAATCAAAACATTTGTTCATAAACAGGGTAACCACTAATCTCTTGACTACTGTAAAGTTCTGACTAAAGACTCGAGATTTTCACTCAGGGAGTCATGATAAATAATACATGTGTATTTATGAATAATGTAATAAGTTATAACCCTTAATCCGTTACTGACACTATCCAAAAAAGTCAACTTTTCGGGAGAGCCAAAAAACACTTTTTCTTGTAGGAATACGAGTAATACGTAAGTATCCATGCGTTATTTAATTACTTTTTAATATAGAAATTATGGATAAATGTTATATCTCCAAATTGATCATAATATATTTTGTAAATAATTTGTATAATTTATATTTATATTGTTATTTATTTTAAAGTGTCACTTTTCCTTTCATTGTTTTTTTCTTCTTATCATAGTGACATTTTATACTTACTTTTTAATAGAAAATTTGTATTACAAAAGCCTTAAAACAATTCTTTTATTGCCAAGATGGGTTTTATCTTACGTAAAGGGATAGAAAATATATACTTAGTACAAAAAACTCACAGGAATTCCAAAAAAAAAATTGTTCAGAAGTAAATTTATTAAAATTTAAATCTTACTTACAGTAAAATAACTAAGAAAACAATATTAAAGGTTTTCAAAAACAAAAAATATTCCCAAAAATATAACGTCTTCTACATAATGTTCCATTTTGTAAACAATACTAAAAGTTAGAAAAAAAAAAAATATTTTCCGTATTGTATAATAGTAATAATTTAACTTAAACTTAGTAATAAAATAAATCATCTTTAAAAAATTGCTTCTTTTGGCCTGCGTATTTTTAACCGATTAAGTATAATCATTGGCACATAAAAGAATCACAGGCGAATCTTTTATTCTTTGGAAACCTAACAAACTAAAAACAAGCAAAATCCAACAATAAAATTATGTTTGTTATGATTAAAAAAAATGATTACACTATCATACATTTTAAAATGGTATTTTTTTTTACAAAATAGGTATCATTGTAAAATGTTTCTGCATAGTACTGTGGAATTAAGTTACTGTCAATTAAAGATTTTACGTAATTTTTTTTCTCAAGGGTAACTCGAGTTTTGTATCGTTGAGTAACTTTAAGGCAAAACCCACACGGTTTACATTGCGTCTAGATTAAATCTGTCTATTTTGTGCTAACTGGTCTTCTGGATAGGAATATTTGTAAAATAATCTCTCCTTGATCTTCTTAAACAAATTTTATAGCTTTAATTTCAGTTAGTCTAACTATGTCCCCACTAATATTTGTGTAAAATTGCGTGCCACACTCTAGAGCAAAAATTTTAAAATCTTTAAAATCGGAATGCAGCATTTCTTTGATATTATACGGATTAGCGATTATGGCCGATTTTATTAAAGTAATATACTGTTCGGGAATATAAATTGGAGATGATTTTAAAATTGTACTAATTTGTTTTTCTATTACAGAAATATTAGTTTCATATATTATTTTATATTAATAATATTAGTTATATTAATAAATATTAGTTTATATTAGTTTCGCTCTGCGTGTGTTCTAATATTAAAAATGCGTGATGCTTTTAATTTTAAAATAACCTTAAGCATACATATACATAGAAAATATAAATTTGTTAGCTAAAGTTTAAAGCTGCTCGAAGAGGAAGAGCTGCTCGATGAAGAATAAATGGAGCTGCCTAAACCACGTGATCTTTTATTACTATCAACCGTGGTCCCTGCTGTTGTGGTTCTTGTTGAGAAACTGTGAGAACTACTAGTTTGTTTTGACATATATTCGTATTGCCATCATGATAGTCTTTTTCTTTATTTTCAAGTGCAATTTTCAGTAACTTATATCATCACTGCATTGCTTTACAAAACCCTAAAATAAATAAGCCATAAATCAATAAATAATTCTGAAAGATTATTAGTGACAACACAGAAAGTAGATACTTAAGGGCTAAGTTATTACATTAAAATCGTTCGATTTTTCGTTAGTTCACCTATTCCTACCACAAACAAACGATTTTAGACTGTGTAATCGTCTGCTTACGGAAGGGATACCTATGGCAAGCGAGGGTTTTTAAAATCGGATTTATACACCTGGTACCTATTGATTTTGCATTATTAAAATAAAAGATGAATAGACATTATGCGTTTATAGATATCACAAAGATAACGGCAAAAATGACATTATCATAAATAACACATTTCAACAATGTCTTTTTTTTAAATTTTTGAATAAATAATAACAGCAAAAATGACATTATAAGCAAAGTGACATTAAGCTGTAACGAACAACTTCAATTGTTTGAAGCCAAATAGACACTTAATGAAATGTGACAGTGTGGCGTCAAATCATTGAATTAAATACGAGTTAACTTTAATACAAATGTGACACTAAACGAAAAATGTCACTTTGTCGTTAAACTACCGTGATATAAATGAGTTATGCTAAGTGGCATCCGCACCCATAGACATTAGTGATTGTGATTATTATCTCGACTAAAGATGCTTCGCTGAGCGTTAACTTCAGATGAAATTGCCTGTGTTCTAGTAATTGCACTACCATATCATTATTGATAATATGGTAATGACATATGCTTTCCTTTTATGAGATATGGTGCCTTTGAACTATGATTCAACTTTAATAAATGAATTTTAATGAAAACAGATCAAACCGACAGAATTTTGTGGTATGAATGTTGATATAAATAATTTTAACTTCCCTATAAAATGCTAGCTCAATTTTAATCCCTTTTTGATAGTTGGACTACAGAAAGTTATTTGCTGAACTTAACTAACAGGTCCTCAAGTGAACCAATTTAAACTGCGAATAGCCTACTTAGTCTAACCTTTTCATCAGCTACATATTCAAGAGCATCTTGTTGTAAGAAGTGTCATTACAATGAAATTTAACTACGTCACAACATTCAAATCAAAAGAGTAGCTATATTAGATACAGTGGATAGCTAAAATAAAATCTGGTATAGAACAATATGATCGTGAATAACAAGTACAGTATTTTGTGTTATATTGATAAAACTACTCTAATTTAATGTATAGTGTAGACATTTTAAATCTAAATAATAATGTTACCTTTTCCAAATTTTCAGTTGAAGTTTCAGTTTCATCTGTGAACTTTTCAAACATTAACCTTTAGTAAACTTATTTCGTCTTATAGACTCTGTATAAAATATTCATATTCAAAGTACTGTTGGACTCTTAATATGTGTGAACTTTTCATATAATTTAATATAACTGAATATCCATGAAAATATACTTCATGGCATCCAATGGTTTACTAGTGCAATTCTAGAATGGGACACTATAAGTGCACTACATTATACAGTACTTATGCATCAAAGTCTTATCATCATGCATAATGCATTCTTTAACAGTTTACAGTTCATGCAGACCTCCATTCAGAAACATCAATAAAAGCTGCAACCCAAAATTCAAATATCAATTTAGTATCTTGTTAGTATCAAGTAAATTTTTAAAATCCAATTACTTATCAGCAGTCATTCACGGTAAAAGCCATTCTCTATGGAATTCACTCCTTGCCTCTTTACATTCGTTTAAAACACTTGAGGCATTTAAAACAAATGTATTAATATACATTAGGACCATCAGAAGTTCTAGTTAATTTATACATTTAAGGGTTGCCGGAAGAGAGCACTCTTTTAGTGAGAAGGCCACCCAAGTTGTCATTCTCTTTTTTTATAGTTTTAATCTAAGTGTATATTTAATTTTGTAACTGTAATTATTATTATTACTTGTTTAAAACATTGTAACGAAAAATTTTTTTTATTAATTTATATATAATAAATTTAATTATTATATCGAATAATAATGCGATGCCATCTTCAACTAGAATTGCACTGGCTGATACTTCCGTTTAACCGGAACGCAACCACATAAACTTGACAAAAGTGGCAATCACGATATAACATTGTATATTTTTCATTATGGTGGCTAGATCAGCTATAACTTTGATGAATTTATAGCTGTGCCACTTTCTTGTTTTTAGAACTCTGACGTGAGAAAAAATCGTTTGCATATCACCTTTGGCAGTGTATCTGTTTTGGTGGTGTTTATTTCTTATTCGATAGTACTGTTTATATTCTTTTATTTAAATCTAATAGCATTACATTCACATCCACAAAAAAATTAAGTATTCATAATTAATATCCTATTGTCTTTTGCAGTGCTATCTTGTCATGGAATGAAATACACATGAAGGTTGATACTAAAGTATACGCACATAGTAGGAAATCCAGGAATCAATTTATACGTAAGTCAATGTCAAAATCGATTGGTAAGTCTTGCCTAGCTCTAGCAGGTTCAAGCTCACTGGGATTTAAATGGAATAACACAGTTTTCTTTTAGGCAACAGAAAAAATATAGCTAAATTTGATTATGAAAAGTTTAGATATTCTTAGTATGACAGCAGAGTCTTAAAGAATTCAGAATTAAAAAAGCGGCTCATGATTAATTTGTGAAGCGAAAAAAATAATAAAATGTTTTAACTATTACAAATGTCAGTTTTATTTCAAGGATATTAAAAGATACACAGAAGTTTATTTTATATAATTAGTTATTGCAGGATTATCGTAAAAGCTACCTCAAATTATTGTTTATCTATTTTATCATGGATCAATAGATAACTTGCATTATTTAAGTGTCGATTTTAGTATAGCTTGATTTTTACTGTTACTTTGAATCGCAGGACGGAAATCTGGTCAAGTTAAACGAAACTCGATATTTAAATAATGCAAGTTTTCTGTTGATCCATGATAAAATAGATAAACAAAAATTTAAGATAGCTTTTACGATTTTTCTGCACTAACCAACAAAAATGATAACATTGAAATACTACCACCTAGTGGTTCTGTACTGAACTAAGAGCCTGCCATCTATTAGACAGAGTGAACTAAAAAAAATGTATGCCAAAAACGAATTGAGTTGCCTATCTATGTCAAATAATAAGTGTATCGTCTATGGATACTGTAAACGGAAGTTGTTTGTTTTCAACTTAATGTTAAACAAAACATTTTAGTATATTATAAATAAATGTTATATCAAACAAAATAGTTAATAATATAGAGGCTTTAGAGACGAGACGGAAGCGAAGCATGGAAGCGACGCCTGATTGCCATTAAGAACCGGTTTTTCGAACCTAAATAGGAAAAAACCACTAAGGGAAACCTTCCTTACAAGGTTAGGGTTTTCCTTACTGGTTAGTTAGGATCTGTACCTACTATATGTTCCTTGGTTAGGGTATTTTGGTGAAGGTCATACGGATAGGGAGCATTTCACTTAAATGTAGTCTTGTGTCGCTCGCGAGCGAAATATTGAAAAGATATATATCCTTTCCTATCGGCGTGTATATCATTCGCTCATTCGGTAAAAAGTTATATCTTTATATCTTTCATTCAAATGGATCAGGCTAACAGCCAGAGCGAGCAAGCCGCAAGAGAAAGCGATTCGCTTGCGAGCGAGATTGACTGGATGCCTATGACCGCGTGAGCGAAACACAGGTTCAAAGCCTTCTCGTTCACTTTCGTAGCTTCCTGCAACGCAAACCATGCGTTACTGCATTATAAATAGGTATATTATTGTACGAATAAATCAAAGTTTCATTGCAAGTGCAGTACCTATTAGATTAAGGTATTTTCGACGAAATGGTATTTGTAATTTACATTGACCTCTACTAATGGACAAGCCCTAAGTACGAAAAAAACGTGCTTACCTAAACTTGAAACATAACATAAAATGGCGTCCATTTCTAGTGTTGCACAACGATTATCGAATCTACTATCGATATTTTAGAACTAAATATAGAACTTGCAATATAATATTGAAATTTAAAGAACTTTTGTGAGAGATTGACGTAAATGAAATAATCATAGTTTATGGTTTATTTACTTTCATTATAATTCTTTTAATATAAAAAATAAAGAACTATACAGTTTATTTTCTTATTCCTGATATAGTCCCGTCAAATTAGCCAGAAAAATAGCGGTCAGTTTGCATTAATTCCCAACATGCTGAATTTTGGTACAGACCTGGGGTACACTATTATAAATAAAACACCGAAAGATCCCATGTTTGCTTCAAAAGTTATTATAGGTCAAGCATCAAAAATTTCGGTTCAATCAATTAAAGTCTGGCTTGTCTTCAATAATTGCGATTCATAAATAGACAAAACAACTACCAATAATATACTAATATTCAATAACAAAATTAACAATTCTAAGCAAACTTAATTCCCTCTTTCTTCACGCCTTTTTGTTCCAAAAATACTCGCACAACTGCAATCAAAGCAAATACCGTTTCGATATAATTTACTGCGTAAGCCCCTGTTATCATTTGCATCGAAAGTATGAAAAATAAAAGCATATTAATAATGATCAGCGATATCTGGTTAAATAATCAAAGCTCCGGACATCACTTTTGACAGCTTTTTTTGACAGAAATGTAACAATAAATGGCGATTTGTGGCACGCTAGCCACCTGCTATGACGTCACTACATGATTGATATTTTAGTGACAACATCCAAAAATAGTACTATCTCTTTCTTTTATTAGCATTTTTGTATAAGTAGAGGGAGACAACCAAGATCTTCCTCTTCTATGATTCGATATACATATCTAGGACATCTACTTATTTATATAGGACATTACGGCTACTCCATGTATTTATCACCCGCTGGTAATTTAACTACATTTTTTTTAATAAGTCAGTTGGATTTCACGCTCGTTCTTGGTTTGTCCCGTGCCGTTTAAACGCAGTAATAAAAGTACAAGTACCTTATTATATTAGGCTTCGCTACTGATTAAGAGTTTCTTGTATTTTATTGTGTAAATAATAAAAAGTGGACAGTAAATAAATGTTAAATGAAAAGAACATTTATAGATGTTAATTTCGATAACCGGACAAATTTACCCTTTATTTCGTAGTAGTTAAGTATAATTTGACTATTATCCGAATTAGCGTTTCACAATGATAATCATTATACTGCTTTCGCCCGTGTTATAGAAAATAAACTTTACTTCAACGTTATAAAGTTCAATTTTGTAGACACTGAAGCCTAAATATTTCATTATTAAAGAACATATTTCTATTGCATAAGATTTTATCCTGTCACAAGGTCTAATTTACTATGACTAGTAGTCCAATAACTATTTCGTACTGTTATATTACAACGATAACAATAACAGATTTCAATAACTGTTATTTGGAAATATCACTACAGAAAAAATAATAATTGCAGTCTAAGATATTGCCATCAGTAAGTATAATCAGTGTCAGTACCTACGTATACTTGCTTCAGTTGACTCAATCGGCCGGCATTTGTATCTAAATCTCGCTCAGAGCGAGATATAAAAGATATACTTTTATCTTTGATTGAAAAGATATATATCACTGTTATCTCTTCAGAGACATAATTTGCGCATGACTACTTAAATGCTTCTAGTGTTAAGCCGGCTCTACACTGAAGTCGCGTCGTGAATTCACACCGTGAATATACGCCGCGATCCACGCTTGAATTGTGTCCCTCCACACTCGCATTCTTTCACTCAACCTTCACAGTCTTGTTCGCGATATCTTGTACGTTACTGCGGAAAACTGCGAGTGTAGATGCGTTCATGTCGCGTTCTTTGCCGCAGAACAAAAAACCGACACTGATCGGGGTACGTCGTCGCTTCCATGGCTGATTGCCATTAAAAATATTTAGGTTATATTACTTAATTTGAAAAAAGTTATTTAAAATAAATCTATATAGAATTGCAAATAACTATAAATTAGCAAACAAATGAGTAAAGAATAACTGTTGTAGAACATAAATTCTTTATTTTATATTTTTTATAAAAGAAAATCTTTTATTTCATTAGGTAACTAATTTGTAACAAATTAATTTCTATGGACTTGTAAAGAAATCTCTGAAAGTAAGATGGTTTCTTTTGTAAATGTAGAATATATGGAAATAGAAAAATAAAAAGACATCTTTGAAACTGTAATTTTTATTCCTCTTCATTTTCAATTTCATCTATTATTATTTCATCTAGAAAATTTGCAAGTGGAAGTATAGCTGTGTCTTGCCCATCCCAAATACCAGACAATGGCCATTACATGAGCACAGCTCCCAACAGTTCGTTTTCCTATTATACATGAACAGTAATATTCATTTAGACGTCGATCCCAACCTGCAGCATTAAGACTTAGCAAAATATATGTAAAATATATTTTATTGCTTATGTGTCTACTCTTTATTCTTCCTCTTAATAGTACTGCAAGTTCTGAATACTGCTGCAGATTGGTATCAACTTCTATTACAAATGTACCATTTTGTCTAATGTGCTTCCTATAATAAGACTGCTAATTTTATTTGATAAGTCCCTAATCCAAACAAAACAAGATCATTCATATCAATAACGGGGAACACATTTAGCTGAGGGAGCTGTGCATTTATGCTGGCAAAAGTAGCAGAATGCTGGTTTAGCTGATGTTGAATCACATAGTCTGCTAGAGTATTTGGCATTTCAAATCGTTATACAGCCCTATCAAGCATAGATTGAGCATCGATGATGGACAGTTATAACAGAATGAAAGTTATTAATGAGAGCAGCCGCTATTTTAAAGTCTGTCATTAGGTTTCTTGACTCGAGGTTAAAACATTTACTTAAAAAAAATTTAAAACCCTGTTTAAACCAACCATTTACAACTTCTACCACCCACCAGCATAATGTTACAAAACGTGATTTATTTGCTTTAACAGTGGATAATTGAGTTTTTGGTTTAAGATCTTTATTTCCCGTAAAATAAATTATACATTTCACTCACATGAAAATAACAAAAAAAAATTATATTTAACGAGCGCACAAACACATTAATCAATAATTGAAAAAACGCATCAGCGTCAAAACACTCCGCCAAAAACAAAAAACTGTGGGTAAATGTAAAACAACTCACAACAAACACGAAAAATATAGGTAGATAATATGAAAATCCGAAGGTATTTGCAGAAATCGCAAACCAAAAAACACTGTGTTGTTAGAATCACTGGATGTGGCATTGATGTTTCAACAATTGGAGCATTATAAATTAATATTATATGTTATTTATTATTATTCTTACTAGGAATTAAAGGATATCAGGCTTCATCGATTGTTGAAGTTTATTTGGATGATATTATTATGGCCTGCGCAGACGACGGACCTTTTTTCCGCGGCGGAGAAAAAAGTACGCTCCGCGAATAACAAGTCCGCCGCGAATTTACCGCGAACTCAACGCACACGGTGTGCGATCATTTGTTGCCCGGAAATGTAGAAATAAACGCGGACTAAAGTCCTTTCACACTTCGCCTAGTCACACGAGTTCTATTTTTTACGGGGACTCCCCCGTACATTTATCCGGTCCGCTCCCTGCATGTCCTCGGTTTTTCGGGGTACTTTTTGTACGCGGTACTTTTAATCCCTCGTTTGCGTTACTCGATACATAGTAGAGATAGTCCGTCGTCTGCGCAGGCAGACATATATTTGTTAATTATTGTGATTAAATAGGAATTTAAAAGATCTGAGATTTTAGTAATTTTTTAAAAGTACTGAATGTTGTGGATTCCTTGATTGCTAAAGGTAGCTGGTTATAAATTTTGGCACCCTCGAACATGACATTATTTTTTCCATAGCTTGTTCTAGGTGGTCGCAGAATGAGGTTGTTTGCACTTCTTAAAGACATCTTTTGAACACTTTTTTTTTGTGAAGAATTATATTTGTATGTTTATCATTATTTAATTTTTTTTATCAGTATGCAGGTATAGTAGGTATGTGTATGTTTGAGATATGTTCATTATTTTTGTTTCTGAATATAATGTGCTACTTGGTGTCAAAAAATCATAATTAAATAATAGTTTCTCTGGGTGATAAATCCTCTGGTTTATATACTAAATACCCCAAGCATTCTAGCAATCCAACCGAATCCCTGAATCCTCTATCTATATATAAAAATATCATTTTCTCTAAAGTAAGAACAATTTTTTAATTATGTCGGCATCAGATTCTGATTCTCCATGAGGTCCAGACACATCTAAAATGTTATCATCACAGGTCACCATAAGAAAAGGCTTTACTAAGTTTTGGTACTTATGTAAACTGTAACTCTTTTTTTGAAATAAAAAATTGGATGACTTTTGTAAGTAAACATAAGTACCATCACTAATTATTATTGGCTGTACCAAACAGACCTTGGGGTATCAAAAGATTCAGGGTTATATGAGTAAAGTTATATGACCTATATACCTAAGTGTGAAGGTACATAGTTTTGAAGCAGGCATATCCTAACTTTTTTAAATATGTGCACACAGTACCCGTTACCATCAAGAATAAACTGGCTATTCTGTTGATACATCCGCCTGTTCGTATTTTAATCAGATAAATACCCAGGGCAGTGTTGGCTTTTTTGCTACATTATGTAATGGTGGCACACTATTATAAAGTGCCATAAAAGTTATTATGCCAGTCCAGTAGCGGCACAAATTATCTTCAAAATCTTGTATATTTTCAAAGTTTAATACAGGTCTAGAACTCACATATGTTAATAAGTTCAGCATGCTCACTATTTGTTCCGAGGTAAAAGATGAGCTATTCATAACTACTCAATATATACCAATTAAATAATGAAATGTGATTAGCACACACTCTGGAATTTTGGCCATTAATATTTCATATTGGACCAATATAGCCCTTTTTAAATATTGGGGAATCCTCAACCTTTCTTAATTATTACAGCCTGGTACAAAACAATGACTTGAAGCATCGGGCGACTATGTATAAAAGGGCAAATTGATCAGATTTATAATGATCTCGTATCAACTCACCCGTAGACATTTTTATTAATAATGGACTTCAGTTCAAAAAGAAACTCAAAAGCATTATTCAGACATCCCCATGCCCGTGCCAGTCACGATAAATACCACAAATTATTATTATTATTATAATTTTAATTTCTAATCTCTTAACTTTTTTTATTTTTATTTGTATCCAATTACATAGAATTAATTTGTATACCAACCAAGAACGTTTTTATTATTTCTTCTATATTTATTAGTCTTTTTTGTATTATACAATTTTGAAACAAGTGAACTTTGAACTTTGACATGTATCCCGTTGTTGACATATCAATTATAATTCAATGTCTCTTATAAGTACCTGATATATTATAACTTCTTTTCGTAGTAAGTAGTATTTATAACAAATTGTAACCAACTGAATTGAATACAGAGCTCAATTATTTAGTGTAAATCTATTATACCTATTATCTACCTATTATATTAAATCTATTATACCGACCATTACATGTAATTCATTAATAAGTATGTTTGTAATCTGTTTTGTTCATTGCAATAAAATAAATATATAAAAAAAATTGATGCTGAACTTTCAGTAGCAGACAAAACAGATGCGGCGCTCGGGGGTTAGTTGGCCGGCCCGCCACAGGTAGTAGGTTCGAAACAAAAAGATGGAATGATCTTTACATACGATTTATTAATTATTTCTCAGTTTCCGCCTCCCATCAAGATACGTAAAAAATAGGTAGGTAGGGGACACTGGCCTGACAGTACGGTGCTTCCTTTGTTGTTCGTCTTCTCTAACGGCTCCAGATATTATGAATACGGATCCTTGTGGTAAGTACTGAGCGTCCCGGGTTAGGTACTAGCCCGTAGGTATCCTCGGATAATAATAATCCCCGTCAGTTTCAGGAGTAATAGTAAATCCAAGGTGTATTGTAAATCCTGGAATGCTAGAGAGAAGAAGTGTCAGACGCGGTTTTAATAAAATGACCGTTACGGCGGCGTGGCGTTTAGAGGTCACAGCGTCCCAGAAGAGGAAAAAGGGATAGTACTAGCGTTAATTAACGCTAAAAAACTACATTAGAAACACCTTATGGCGGCTGTACACACTCGACGAGAGCCTCTCGCCGAGAGTCTCGCCCGAGAAGACTCTCGTCGAGAGAATACCTGTACACACTCGTTCTGTCATTTGAACTAAAGATTTCCGCAAGCATGGACGTAAAAACTGTTGCTGCTGTTAGTCTCTATGTCGTGAGCTATTATAATTTTCTAAAAATTTACCATAAAAAGAAAATTAGTAAGCCTTGGAGGAAAAGAAGATGGTGGATGATTACTATGCACCGCAACAGAAACAGGTAAGTAAATACTTTCAAATTAAAACATTTCGAACAGTTAATATAGGTATTTTATAGTGTTATTAAATCTATGTATCTTTATTTCAGAAGCACAATGGAAAATCAATTGGCTGAGTTAGTGGCGGAACCCTCTGGTCAATTTAACAAGTTTACAAGAATGTCTTTAATAGACTTTGAATATTTATTGCAAAAAGTTTCTCCGATGATAAGTAAAGCAAACACACTTAAAAGAGAAGCAATACCAGCCAAAATTCGCCTTGCAATTACTTTAAGATTTCTAGCCAGTGGAGATAGCTTTGAAAGTCTACATTTTCTATTTAAAGTTTCCGGTTCAATAATTTCCAGAATAGTACCGGAAGTTTGTATTGCACTAAACCAAGTTTTAAAGGATCAAATTAGGGTGAGTAAAAACAATATAAGTAAAATATTATCTATAACAAATATTTATTTATTAATAAGGCACAGCTTGTCGTAATTACAAAAGAAAAATACTATGCTTCATAATATGCCTGACTTACAATGTCGGTATTGTGTTCTGAATCTGTTGGTGGGCTCAAAATCTCGTCAGATAAAATTTGGATAACGTTATTGGATGAACGTGATGCTTGAAGCCCTGGATCTGAATAAGAAGTACATGTCGATTCAGGCCGTACGTAGTAGGTTGGTGATGTAGTTGGAAGTGGTATATGAATTAGTCTTTGACTTGGTTCTGAATGTGAACTGTACGTCGGTGAAGGTCGTGTGAAATATGAGGGTGTAGTATTCATGCGCTTTATAAATAATCCATCTATTTCATACATCATTTTTAAACTTTCTGATTCAGATAGTTTACGTAGCTTATTTGCGAGAATCTTGCCATAACGATCGAAATCGTCTTCGGGTACTTCCGGTTTATTCAAGACTTTATTCAGTGAATTCATGGCTTCCTTCATCGACTTCCCAGCTTCTTGTAGTTCTATGGGATTCTTTCGCCGCCGCGGTATTGTTGGCAATGGAGAGGAAGTCGTAGGGGCAGGCTCTGAATGATGAGAATTTTCAGCTACATCTTCGTTCGATATTCCACTTTCTGGTGTAGGTGGATTCTGAAAATAATAACAAAGCACATTTTTTTACAGATTCCTCAGGATCCACAGTCATGGCTACAAATAGAAGAAGGGTTTAGAAATTTTCCAAGATGTGTAGGAGCAATAGATGGAAAACACATTGTTATGCAATCTCCTGCACATAGTGGTTCAGAGTACTATAACTATAAAAAGAGTTTCAGTATTGTTCTTCTTGCTTTAGTCGACAGCAACTACAATTTCATATTTGCTGAAATTGGAAGCCAGGGAAGAATTAGTGATGGCGGTGTCTTTCGTAGTAGTCAACTATGGCAAAGAATTTGCTCAAATAATCTAAATTTTCCGATGCCAAGACCGCTACCAGGAAGTACAAGAGAAGTTCCATATGTTTTTCTGGGAGATGGAGCATTTGCATTGACAGCACATGTGATGAAGCCGTACCCAGGAAGTCATAATGAATGGACGCCGAAACGTATCTTTAATAAGAAACTTTCTTCCTCACGCGTAGTTGTTGAAAATGTATTTGGGATACTAGCCTCAAAATTCAGAGTATTTCGGAAACCCATACTACTAAATCCAGAGAAAACCACTATTATTACTATGACTTGTGTACTGCTACACAATTTCTTGAGGAAGAGTAGGACTTCATTGGCAATTTATACACCTCCAGGTACAGTTGACGTATACGACAGTAACAATGAGCTGGTTACACCAGGTTTATGGAGAAATGTAATTGAAGACACGTCTGCTATCAGACCCTTGCAATAAGTACCAAGAAGACCAACACAAGATGCAAATCAGATAAGGGAAGAATTCACAAATTATTTCGTCAACAGTTATAATAATATTGTTTAATTATTTTATCTACTTATAATCCTACATTCTAAATACATACATATTAATAAATAAATACATTAAAAAAAAACGAGTATATGTTTTCTTACCTGTGTATCCGTGTTCAAAGTTTTTCTACACTGGAAAATATCGTTTAAGAATGAGTCCAATAACTCGAATGCGAACCATATCGGTTTATAAACTGAATCAGCTGCAGCTCCAGACTGAATAGACGCAACAACCTTTCTTTTATGGCTGCGATAGGTAGCCATAAGCGAATCCCGCTTCCTTTTTAACTCAGCGACAGGAATTCCAATATACTCGCTTATTCGCACCCAAGCGTCATGGATAAATTGCTTATCCTTATGTTTTACATCTTTGGCGTTCCATATACAGGCTTCTCTTTGGTAGCACTCCAAAAACTCCAATTCGCGCTCGTTGGACCACATGGCGAAACACGTCTACACGTCGTCACTGTCAGCGGGCAACTACAGAACGAGCGTGGTGTACATGCTCGCTCTCGTTTTCCTCGCGAGACACAACGAGGCCCTTTGACTCGGGCGCAAAAAACCGACAAGCGGCCGAGAGCGTCCGAGGCGAGAACGAGAGCGCGAGACGAGACGAGAGCATCCTGTTCACACTCGCGCTCGGCCTGTCTCGGGGTGTCTCGACGAGTGTGTACAGCCGCCATTACACTTGAACACTTGATAGAAACAAATTAGAACTCACCCCAGCGGGATTAACTTCCATATCAAGGTTAAAATAAACTATACTCGTCTGAATTGCGCAGCGGTCCAGTTTGTTAGGCTGTTGAAATAGAAATGGCCGTCGCGTCGCGCTTAGCACGGCGACGTTCAAGCAAGCTCGCTACTGAACCGGTCAGCCGGCATTCCATTGTCTAATTAGGAATGCGCGCGCGCAAATAAGTATTTATTTCCACCTAGCGTACTTGACGATTCCGTATATATTGAATTGTATTATTTAGTTGTTTGTAAATAGATTTGATTATTCGTTTATTTTATTATTAGTTTAGGTTGTAAGTTTAAATGATTAATAATTAGATAGTTTAGTACTTATAAATTTTTATTTGTATATTTATTTTTATATTAGGTTTTTAGCTGCAAATAGGCAAAATGCTACACAGAAGTTGCTCGATCAGGCTCAGTAGGTATTACATCAGCATAGTGGCGTTGATTTTCATATGCACACATCCAGCAACTATGACAAGCCCATGCTTCATCAAGCACCTGTAAAAAAGATCACTGTATAAGTACAAAAAAAGTAAAAAACAAATGGGTCATTTTGGAAATATACACAATATTTATCATATAACAAGCAGAATTTTGTGTTTTGGTTGGTGCTATGAAAGCTCATATTTTTTTTACTATATTGTAAGGTTTCTTCATGAACACTGGACAATCTTTGATCGGACAGGTGGTTTCTGATGATATTATGTGACAACATCTACAAAAACTCTTTAAGTCTACAGCATTATGTACTACATAACATTATTTATATACCTGGTGTGGAAATATTTGATCTTCTATAAATTGCCTTTCCAAGCTTCCTGGAACAACTCTGTGGCGGCGTCTGCCTGAACGCCTTCCTAAAGATATTCCACAACATACGCACACACAGAGATGCCCAACTTGGCAGCTTGAGTTTTCACTCAGAAGTTCTGATGGATTCAAAGCCTCATTAACAATGAGGTTGAAATTTCCTTGACAAAGGTCATCATCTTGAGTTGCCTAAAATGAATTAATTTATTAATAAGGTACTTATGTGTGATTTATGTTACATTAAACAGTTAATGAGGAAATATTTCACCTCTCGACCACACCATTGTTCTGCAATGGCATGTAGTTAAGCACTCAGATGTACTGCGAGTGGCAGCTCATGCAGACATCCATTGTCACTACAAATATATATTGATAAATATCTATATGCTTCGAAATAAACAATGTAACATATTCTTAATTAATTATGGACTTGGCAATTTCATGATTTCAAATGTTATTTATTACTCTGTGAATGGTTCATTGTTGAGCAAATTAAGATAGATACTTCCTTAAAGTTAATTAATTGAACACACCTCGATTGTAACATAATCTATTGACTACAATATTAATTACTTATTTGTAGTTTCGTTGGGACTGTGTAAATTATATATAAAACATAATAATTTGTTCAGTTAAGTAGGTAGTTAATACTCACGAATGTATGACTATGACAAGCACAGGATGAAATCCAAAATCGAAATAAACCAAATCATAGGTTCAAGGGGGTGCAATAGGGCATAGAAAAATATTACTCTAGCGAGTAGCAGTAGGGTCGTAGAGTCAAAAAGAACGTAAATGGGAAGAACACAACGATAACCAAGGAACATAAACTACGACGATAACGCAAAAACGCAAGCGGAGTCCGAAAACCGTCTGACCAAAGCAGAGTCTTCATACAAAAAAAACTAGGAATTATGTCTATGGTTAGAACTTTTTGATAATGACAGCTCCGTTGCTACTTTTCGGGCGACAATTGTCATATGTCATTTCAATGTGAATGATGAATGATAACACTATGTTCAATCAATGATGTACGGTTTTTAGGTTATCTTTCAATGTTTTAATTATGTTAAAACTACTTTTATTACATTAATACTTGAAATTGCCAGAAATAGTTATTGTATAGTAACAAAATTTAATTTAATTTTCAACCAATTAGCTCGATCTGCCACTACGATTTCAATGCTTGACGAGTGAAGAGTTTGCGTTGATCAATTTCCGTAACATAACTTCTCAATTCCCAAATATAATTAAATAATTTGCGTTTATGGTGCTTCACAATGTACTTGTTTGGACGAATGTTGACGTCATTTTCCATCATTTCCCAAGAACTGAGATCGGACTTAACGTTGGTTACCGTTTCTTTCTGCTAATAGTGTTAACTTACAAGGTTTGTAAGCCACAAACATTTTGAGAAGATATGTTTTCTGGATTACTCAATAAGAATAACGGTGTTTAATTGGTGTAACATTATTAGCTGAATATCAAAAGGGATTAATGTCTCGCGTCTAAAAAATAAAAATTTGTTTTCCATGCAATACAAACAAAGCATATAAAAATATAAAATAAAGTTTTGAAATAAAAAGATTCATAAATATACAAGTATTTATTTTACCTTCTTTATCTTTTAGATTGTCAAAATATCTTTTAGAATAGAAGAGGGGCTTTCGCGCTGCCACAATGGCATTACGCCAAAATTCAAGGCCGTCGTTTTAAAAGAAAAGCAGGACAATCTAAATTAACAAAAATAGTTGTCAAATTGAAAAAGTTCGTTCCTAGTGTTGTAGTTAGGAAGACGTTCATCTGATGCGTAGCATTACTAGTTAGTTTGTGGCACAGATAAAAGTTAAGTCAATTGTCACTAAAACGTCATATCTATCGAAAATTGCGACATTTATGAATGGCACTGGGCTGCCAAATCATTTTTATTTATTTTACCTAGGTCACATTAACTAGTTTATTTCAGAATTTTGACGGAGCCAAAACTAATATTTTACAGGAACATAATATTAGAAATATACAGTTTCAGCTCATGGACGTTGCTTAGCTGCCGAGCTTTCAAAAAATAAAAAACCACGATGTATGAAAATAATGAATATGTCCTTTGTAGTATTAGTTTTCCACGAAAAGTACCTCTTAAATTAGTTAGTTTTCCAAGTTATTAGCAAGGGCATAGTCTAAATATAATGTGAATCTGGATAATTTCACGAATGCACTTTGTGTTTGAAAACAAAGTTAATAGGCAAATGGCTTTGTTATCATTAATACAAAGAAATATATGTTACAAACTTCTCGCATCTATTAAGTCAAATGCAAAACTTACGAACAATATTACATTTTACCATTGGAATACCAAGTAATTGAATTGGCAATTAAGGCTACTTGATAATATAGAATTAAAATATTTCATTGATATGTAACAACTAGGTGAAACTGTACATTAAAAGAGTAAGAAAATCAGATTTACTGTATAGGAGTTGAAAGACAAAGTACGTTTTCATTTATAAAAAGGAATTACAACAGAAGGCCTACTATGAACTATTATTGCGATTCAATTGACGACCTAAAATAAACTGCTTTGCTATTTCATACCACGACGTCATTAAAGCGATCCAGTTTAGGTTGACGCCAAATCAAGTCAGCAATTGGATCGCAAATTGTTTTAGTTCGTTCATTTTTCGTACCATAAGGTGATATTTCAACCTATATTGGATGACTTAAATGTCAAAGTAAGCAATTCAAAAAAAGTTGCTACTTTCTTGGCGTGAAGTGAATCGTTTCGGTTTATCTCTAAAAAATGGTTGAAAATATACGTAATTTAAGGTATTTCAGTTGGATATTTAGTGTTTCTTATGTGTTAATGTGAAAAAGTGATTTTTAGAGCTATTTTTTATTGTAGATGTCTGACGCATTAGTCCTTTTTATGTTCTTGGAAAATGATTATGAAATAAACAAAACACGGAAACAATCGGACCCCTTTTATTTGGAAGATGAAGAATATATAAAAGCATATCGGTTGTCTAAACGAAGTTAGTTGAAGAAGCCCAGCGAGGTGATTAATACATGGAGTAGCCGTAATGTCCTATATAAATAAGTAGTTATGTATATCGACGAGGAAGAAGAGGAAGAACTTGGTTGTCTCCCTTTACTTATACAAAAATGCTAATAAAAGAAAGAGATAGTACTATTTTTGAATGTTGTCACTAAAATATCAATCATGTAGTGACGTCATTGCAGGTGGCTAGCGTGCCACAAATCGCCATTTATTGTTACATTACTGTCAAAAAAAGCTGTCAAAAGTGATGTTCCGGAGCTTTGATTATTTAACCAGATATCGATGATCATTATTAATATGCTTTTATTTTTCATACTTTCGATGTAAATGATAACAGGGGCTTACGCAGTAAATCATATCGAAACGGTATTTGCTTTGCTTGCCTGCTTGAACAAATGCATCTCCAACACAGAGTAGTGGTTCTCAGCTAATAATTTGCTCCTCAATGAAAAAAAAACGAAATGTGTTAAATTTAAATTGCCAAATGTCAAACAGGTAAACACAAACATTGTAGTTAAGAGCCAGGAACTGACTCCTGTAAACTCAACTGTATTTCTGGGCATAACCTTCGATGCCAAACTCCAGTGGGGACCGCATGTTGCTTATGGTTTAGCGAAAAGGCTTGGCTCTGCCGCATATGCTGTTAAAAAAATTAGACAAATTTCAAATGAAACAACTGCTCGATTAGTCTATTTTGGTTACTTCCACAGCCTCATGACATATGGTATTCTGTTGTGGAGGAGTGCTGCCGACATCGATACTATATTTGTTCTGCAGAAAAGGGCTGTTCGCGCAATCTATCAGCTCGGTCCAAGGGTGTCACTTAGAAGTAAATTTAAGGAAATAAATATTCTTACCTTCCATTCACAATATATTTTAGAAAATTTAATGTATGTTAAAAAGAACATAACCTTGTTCAAAAGAAAAAAAGATCTGCACAATGTTAACACAAGAGGAAGAAATATGCTGGCAGCTCATAATAGCAGGCTTCATAAAGTCACTAACTCATTCATGGGTCAATGTATACGCTTTCATAATAAGGTTCCTGATGATATCCAAGGTCTTCCTATTGACAAATTCAAAGAAACTATAAAGGAGAAGTTGTGTGCTAGAGCATATTATAAACTATCCGATTATTTGGATAATAAAAGCCCTTGGGTATAATCCCCTCAATAACAGGATTGTACTAGTATTTGTAACAAAGCATGTGTATTGTGTCTGTATGTGCGATGAGTTCTTCGTCCCGATGAATATCTAAAGCGTCATTGTCACTAAAGTACGTCTTCTTATGGTAGCGTCGGGTGACGGGTCGCTCACTTCCCTCTAATATGGTTGAGGAGGGCGATGGCTGGATCCCGCGTTAACTCGTGAACGGGTGCCGTTTGAGGGTGTTCGTCGTTTGGATACTTGGGGGGAGGGGACTTGCCGAGCTAACAGATGCAGAAAAGAATAATTTTGTATAGACATAAAGAGACTCTGTAAATTTTTTTTGAAAAAAAATATACACGTGAAGTTTCTTGCCAGTTCTTCTTCACGAAGGTTTTTTTGGAACTGGTGGTAGAATCATGTTTTATATGACGTCAATAAGAACAAGTAATTGTCAATGTTGAGAAACAAATATTTGAATTTGAATTTGTTGTGCGAGTATTTGTGAATCAAAAAGGCGTGAAGAAAGAGGGAATTAAGCTTGCTTAGAATTGTTAATTTTGTTATTGAATATTAGTATATTATTGGTAGTTGTTTTGTCTATTTATGAATCGTAATTATTGAAGATAAGCCAGACTTTAATTGATTGAACCGAAAACTTTGATGCTTGACCTTGAATAACTTTTTAAGCAAACATGGGATCTGTCGGTGTTTTATTTATAATAGTGTACCCCAGGTCTGTAACAAAATTCAGCATGTTGGGAATTAATGCAAACTGACCGCTATTTTTCTGGCTAATTTGACGGGACTTTATCAGGAATAAGAAAATAAACTGTATAGTTCTTTATTTTTTTTATTAAAAGAATTATAATGAAAGTAAATAAACCATAAACTATGATTATTTTATTTACGTCAATCTCTCGCAAAAGTTCATTAAATTACAATATTATATTGCAAGTTCTATATTTAGTTTTAAAATATCGATAGTAGGTTCGATAGTCGTTGTGCAACTCTAGAAATGGACGCCATTTTATGTTATGTTTCAAGTTTAGGGATGCACGTTTTTTTCGTACTTAGGGCCTGTCCATTAGTAGAGGTCAATGAAGAAGCCCATTGTTGAAAAATCCAACAAAATCAACTGATTTATCAGTAGAAGCAAAGGTAGAAGTCAAATTGGGTGCGTTCTAAACTCGTCATAGTCAATTTATTTTTACGACAACACTAAGGAAACCTTTAATTATTTTTTAATTTAAAGAATTATATGAATTTCTATTATTTAATGAGTACTAAAACGGGCTTATGGTATATAATTTGACACTAAAAAGCGCAATTTCAAAATATATTTGTTGTTATTTTTACACAAAAAAAACCGATAAAATCATATCAACTAGATTTCGAAACGCAACGCATATGGTTTGAGTAAAAGAGACAGACTTATGCAACGAGTGTACAGCGTCATCTCTTTCTCACACGCGGACCACAGACAAATTTCGATCTTTCATTCCTCCGTGAGCGATTCAAACGCCAGTTAGCTAAAGGCACTTCATGGTACGAATCTTAGCGATTCAGTTTAGGTAGGTACCTAAACTTTAGGTAAACTGAATTGCATCGGAATTGAATGGCAAACTAAAAGTTGATGGTAGGCCTTCAGGTATTCCACCAAAAATACTTACCGGTGAAACGTTATATCTTGAAATTTTCTGTACGATGCATTATCACATTTCGGAGCACAGCACTTTACCATGATCGTATCGTATAATCGCCTCGAAAATAATTGAAAATTACGCAAAAAATTAGCCAAATTTATGGCAGCAATGTGTTCTAAATATGTAATCACAAACATGCCATTATATTATTGCATTATACTATTCATTCATGAAATTATTTTAATTGAAAAGGAAGATTTAAAAATGATATTAGATGCAAAAATAATTGGTTTTTGTATATGCTTCAACGACGATCTCCAGACCTTAGATACTCACTGTGGTTTCAAAGTTCTATAGAGATTTTTTTTTTGAAGAACAATTGTATATCCATGTCGCAAAGAGAGAAAGTACTTTATTTACAAACATAGTAATATAAACTAGAACACAGCATAAGATGAAATTACGACAATTAAAACTAATAATAACAAAAAAGGAAAAACATAATACACCTACTTGTTTATTGATGGGAATGGACAATAAAAATAATTTTAGTATATTTTTTCCGAACTTGGCAGCACCGGTAGCTTATCAGATTTGTGGCTGCCACGTTCAGGATTTTCATATATGTGTGTCACTGTTGCAACAGCAAGACTAGATATATACAATTCTAATTGGAGGAACAAGGGTAGTAACAATGCTTTACAGGTACATATGTGTGTATATGTTATGTCTGCTTCCATTTATAAGTCTGTGATAATTCTGTGAACTTATGTGAAGGACTGACTAGAAAATTCACATCAGGTATCATCATTTCATGATAAATTTACAGTAAAATAAAAAGTTAAGGTCCGATCTCATACATTTTATCATTCTATTCACAACAGTTTTAGGTTAGTTTTAGTTACGAATTAATGTCAACAGTGGGCGCTGAACCTGAAGTAAAGTAATATGTCAATGTCATGTCACTCACCCTCACTTACCCTTCACGAAACCCTTCGTTTTTTTGATAAAAAATTTAGTTTTTGAATTCTATTTTCTTAGATTCTTTATTTGCTTGTTTTAAGTATTTTGGTTTAGTTCGACACCTTATATGAGCCCTACCGTTCTGTGACATTGGCAAATTAGTTTCAGGTGAAGCCATCTATATTATGAGACTTGGCTCTATCTTTTTTTCTGAAAACCTTTTTTCTTTCCATTGGCGAAAGGCCACTTGTCTTGGGGAGGCTGATGCCTGATGCAGTGACGCACTGACTGATTGATTAATTCAGTTAGTTTTGTTTCAGTAAATATCCAGATGCCCCAGAATACCTATCGTTCCCTCTCTTCTCAGCCTTTGCTCTTCCTTACTGCATCATCATGGAATTCTGCGAATATATGTTCATGGCTATCATTTACTTGGGACTTTTTAGGTTTGTGGTTTTTTATTTGTCAAATGTTGCAATAACGTACCTCAATTTACACTATCAAATGCTTCGGTCAAATTTAGAAAACGATAGCAAGGTGACGAGCTCACCTGACGTACTTAACAAATATATTTGGTACTTACACAAACTCGAAGTATATTACCTGAGACTAGTAACTAATATTACATATAATATAAAACTAAGACACAGAATTACGTTATAATGTGTTGCGGAAAATAAGACGGAATAAATAAGCGTTTCAATTTACTAGTACCTATGTGAGTATTACACTCAACGTCAATCATGACTAACGGTGATAACTGTGTCTTTAGGAACAGACTAACAGTATGAATTGAACAACATTTTATACAATAGCACGTTTTAATTTAAGTAACATCGCTCGGAAATCTTAAAAAGTATAAAAACTAAAGCATATTAACTCAACTCAACCTACTTATTTTGACACTTGAACTTTGGTCAGTTCCATTAATTGTAGAAGTTAGAACAATTTGTTTTAAGGTGTCCTTTTAAACCCCTCGTTATGTGTATAACATTAGGAATCCCAACATAAAAATAAATTACAACTTTGCTACTTTTGTTCTTAAGAAAACTTGGACAATTCATTCTTTGATTAATTTGTTAGCAGAGCCCATAATTTTTACCCAAAATGTATCTTAGCCTTGCAGAAGCAATTGCATAGACAAAACTGCTCAGTTCAGTCATTTGAAGTCATTTCAATCTTTTCGTTCTTCGTCGCATTCATTCTTATTTCCGTCGAGCTCCTAGAAAGGACGCATCGTCATTGTGGTTACTCGATTCGATTTTACCTTGTAAAACACGAGAAAATCCTAGAATGTCTTTGCCACGGGTGTTCTTTGATGTCTCTGTCGACGGCCAAAATATTGGAAGAATTGTTGTTGAGGTAATTAATTATTTACTAATATTAAAACTACTTGAAGTGATTTCCTGTGACCGGCGGCGTGATCGTGTTGCCGGCACACCCGGTCGCGGCCACGCTTTTCTAGAAGTCTTGTTCTATGATTTCATCGGTTGCCTTGCATTACATTAGTTACATTGAAACTTTAGATCAAAAGTAGTTTTGGCTCTTATACCTTAGGGGAATTGGAACTTTCGTGATGTGAATCATGCATAGACAGCAGTTAAGGACAGATTATGCATTAAGTTACCAACCTCCCAAAATTCGAAAGTCTTTTTAAATACTCAAAGATTTAAGTACCTACAATTATGATTTTTATTTCGAATTTTATACTTTTTGCACATCTCGGAGGGCGATTATCTTATGTTGAAGGTTTATTTTCGGCTCGTTGAGTATCGTCGGCAACTTGATATCAAGGTCATGCTAATGTTCGAGTCACTGCTAGGTATCCGTTAATTAACATTGTTACTAAACGTTCATATGATTTTTTTACAGTTAAGAACTGATGTCACTCCTAACACATGTGAGAACTTCCGTGCGTTGTGCACCGGCGAGAAAGGCTTCGGCTACAAGGGCTCCACCTTCCACCGCGTCATCCCCAACTTTATGTTGCAAGGAGGAGATTTTACAAACCACAATGGCACTGGTGGAAAGTCCATCTATGGTGAGAAATTCCAAGATGAGAACTTCATCCTGAAGCACACAGGCCCTGGAGTTTTGTCCATGGCTAATGCTGGACCTGATACCAATGGATCCCAATTCTTTATCACTACTGTCAAGACTGCTTGGCTAGATGGCAGACATGTAGTGTTTGGCAATGTTGTTGAAGGCATGGATGTTGTAAAAGCAATTGAAGGTTATGGATCCCAATCTGGCAAGACCTCTAAGAAAATCATTATCTCTGACTGTGGCCAGATCTCTTAAAACTAAAAACACCATTATAAAGATGTAATATGTTATTTTTAAGTTACACAATGTCCTCCCAGATAATACCTTCCCAGCCATTATGAAAAAAATATACTAAGTATGGGTCATTCCAATTATTAAGTTTTAAACTTAAAAGATTTTAGGTCACTTACATGAGAATTGCATTTATTTCTGTGCATTGTATTAAATATTCATAATAAACTAACTTATATACTAAAATTTTGTTTTATTACTCAAGTTTTTGGAAACAAAGTTAAGCAGACAATTTACTAGGGGACTGTTTTCATTCAATATTAGTAGAGAGAACTATTCCAGCTTTCACATGTGTGAGCCAACCACATCAATATAATGCTGATTAAGAACCTTCTGAGTAGAAATTCTCCATGAATCACATTTCTGAAAAAAACTTCTCTACTTCCAATTTGTTTTATAGATCATGGTGTCAGAACAAAATTGTACTTTTTGTTCAATTTATTTCCATAGAACATATCTTAATTGTTTCGTAATATGACAAATATAACAAACTGGCCATTTAAAATAATTATCATTTTTATAAACATTATTGGCAGCATTGTGTTGATGAGTTAGAAGAAAAGCTAGTGTGTAGTCCTACGGAAAAAATATTGTTTTTATATTCCATAGAACAGGCGGACTTCTGGGAACTACATTTTCTCCATTTTATGGTTGAACTTGTTTGTTGGAGTGAGTGAATGGAAAAATTGTCCTAGGCATGCAGTGCATTCATATCTTGAAGAGACAAGTTTATGCCTCCTTTAGTCAAGGTTTCACGGTGACACTTGTTTCACATTAAATAAATTTTCCAACTGGTCAAAATGCTTAATTTGGTGTGTGATCCAACTAGATAAAGATTTATAATTTTTCCTTTTCTAAGGAGTATGTGTTTGTGGTGCTACTATAAATTGATGCATCAATTTTTAAATTTGTTGTGGTTACTGTTAATTTATTATTGATAAAAATGTTCTGACTGGGTTAATATAAAACACTTATAAGGAGTTATCTACCTTAAAACTATGCAAGGAGCCGTCATTACATTAACAAACAAGTTATTTTAATGTCACCGTCCGTACATGTTGAAATACTTTTAGAAGTTGTACACCATCAGTCAGTCCTGTTCCACCACCTTCCAGTCAACCACCTTCGAAGTGATATCAGTGCATCTTCCACGCAGGTTCCGGTGGCAAATATGAATAATATACCTAATAATAATAATAATAAATCCCCAGACAAACACACCAACTGTATGGGCCCAGAGTAAGCAGAGCTTGTGTTATGGATGACCATACAGCGGACTGGGGGGGAACCCAGAATCAAATCAAATCAAATCATTTATTGCAACATAATATGGTGTACAATATGGTGTTATACATAAAAAAAAGTTCTACATATTATTACTATTCAACAGCATGCAATATTTATTACAATATTTAATTACTAAATTTTCTACCACCATTACACAAATTTCTATTTTTTTTATTTAAGAAAGTCATTAACAGAGTAAAAACACTTCTCTTTCAACCATTTTGATAGATCTTGTTTAAATTTACTTCTCTGTACACACTGGATTTCCCTGGGTAACGCATTGTATATTTTTATGCACATCGCATAGCATTGCCTATGATATATTTCAAGACGTGGCATATCATTATAAACCAACCTCTGTGCATGGCGAGTTGGTCTACCTATACTGCCAGCTTGTACAAAGAATTGAGGATTAGTTTTTACAAAATTGGCAGCCTCCAAGATGTACATGCAAGGCATCGTCAATAAATATAAAGATTTAAATAAAGGTACATATGGTAACATAAGAATAAGATATAGATATAGATAGATAATATAAGAATAACCATACATATATAAATACAAACAACCATGACCCGAGAACAAACATTTATGTTCATCACACAAATGAATGCCCCGGCCAGGACTCGAACCTGGGACTTTTGGCGTATGAGGCAAGGCTGCTTACCACTACACCAATCAGTCGTCTTGAATGAATGATCGCCGCTGGATCCTGCCTGAGAATGTGAGTGAGTTGTTGAGAGCAAAGAACGCAGCTATCCGGGCATACGATTACGCTCCGACCGAGGCAAACCGCATCCGCATGAGGGCTCTACAGCGAGATGTTAAATCTTGCATACTGGAGCTTGGCGACGTCTCTAAAGATGGATTCTACCTCGTCATCGATGCCTTCGCTCCTTAATCCTCCGCCCATGACTCTCGCCTTCGATGACTCCGAAAAAGTTAAAACCCTAGCTGATAACTTAGCCCAACAATGTACATCGAGTACAGAAAGCACTAACGCCCTTCACATAGAAACTGAATAGCACAGTCGAAACTAAATGCGGCAACCCACCGACTGACACCCTCCAACCGGTAATGGTGGAAGAGGTACAGACAATAAATAATAAAGTCAAACTGTTAAACAGTTTTGCGGGACTGTAATTTAGTTGTAAGATTGTTTTGTATACTTAATAAATAAATAAATAATAATAAATAATTAAAACTTAAAACCGCGGAAAGCCCCAGGTCCAGACGAAATACCAGAGTTCTGAAAGCTTTCCCACTCGCACTCATACAACTGTTAGTAGTTATTTTCAATAACTTACCAACAAACTGCTTCCTTCCGCAAACGTGGAAGGAAGCGATTAGCATAGGTATTAGGAAACTCGGAAAACCGGCTAATCTACCTACAAGCCACCGTCCTATTAGCTTGCTTAGCGCGATGGCAAATTATACGAAAGGATCATTTTGAACAGGCTCCGAAAGGTCATCCATTCGAAGCATCTGTTACCAGATGAACAGTTTGGCTTTAGATCCCGTCACTCCTGCGTCCAATAGGATCACCGCATCACGGAGCACATCTTGGAGCAAAGCAATATAGGTCGAAAACCGATAGGCACGGGTGCGCTTTTCTTTGACGTGGCTGAAGCCTTCGACAAGGTCTAGCACAACGGTCTGGTATATAAGCTCTTTGAACTAGGCGTGCCATCTCGTGCACATCACTCGTGCACATCGTACGAGATTTTCTCCATTGTCGAACCTTTCGCTACAGATTGGAAGGTGCACTCTCCAATCCCCGCCCTGTATTAGCCGGTGTCCTACAGGCCTCGGTGCTTTCTCCAACTTTGTTTTCACTATACACTACACACTATGCTCTTCGCAGACGACACCGCGCTATACACATCTGATAGGAATCTACGTAGGTTAACAAGAATGCTCCAATCCGCAGCCAACGCATTAAGCGCTTGTTTTAGGAGAATAGAAGTCAACCCAGAAAAAAGTGCTGCGGTGTACTTTTCTCTCGCAACCTGCTCTAGGACAACCTCTAGGAACTCTCCAAAATCTCCTCCGATCCCGTGGGCTAAAAAAGTCAAATATTTAGGAGACACTTTAGACGGTGGACTCGCATTCGCGGATCACAAAAACGCGTCCGGGACCGAGCCGCCTTCGTCATGGGTAGGCTGCACCCTCTAATCTGCAAGAAGAGTAAAATGTCGCTTAGTAATAAGCTTACACTTTACAAAACTTGCATCCACCCCATCATGATATATGCCAGTGTGGCTTTCGCTCACGCCAGCAAGTAGAATCTCAATAACTTGCAGGTTATTCAAAATAGGTTCCTACGCAAATGCTTCGGGGCCCCGCCCTATGTCCGCAACTTAGATCTGCACAAGGATCTCGTGTGCTGCCCACCATTGCCGCATTCATGAAGTTGGTGTCTAGACGCCACTTCAACCATGCTCCCTACCATCCCAACCCGCTGGTCAATAAGTCAGCTGAATACACAGCCACCCCCGATGCGGCGGTTATAGGCGTCCGCGTAACGTCTTAACAGATCCTACAATCCTAACAGATCCTAACAGAGATATTACAATAAGGAACGCCGGTGTTCCAGTTAGATATAGGGCAACACGGCATTCGAACCGTATAACCCACCGGTGGGCCAGGCTAACGCGTCGTACCAATTCCTACTGAGTTGACATAAAGTATTCTAAAACTAGATAAGTAGACTAAGATATTGAGAAGGGCCATACTGAAGACTTTGTACTGATCAAGCTGGCTGGTACTGGCTGATTAGCGGCGTGAACGTAGCATAAGCCCATTAAAAAAAAGTGCCAAACAGCCTACAAGATTGAGAGACCACAAAAAGTGGCGATTCAAACTGGTCTCGGTTCCGATCGATTATCTTGGAAGGGATTTGCGTAACATAAGCTGAGATAAAGTCGATTAGCCGTCACATCTAACGTAGTATAAGCCCATTTAATTTAGGGCTCTTAACCAACAATTGTAACCACCATTTTAACCAATCAAATTTTATCTCTTATCTCTAGGTGTTCTTTATAAACCGACCCATATGTATACCTAGGTACGTGTGTAGTTATGTTAGTTGATAATTATGTGATCTATCTAACCCCATCCAAGGGCATATGACGTAAAGTAGGTAATGAAAATATTCAAAGATAAACAAGTAAATATCGACCTTTTAGTGTTTATTATCTATGCACACTAAACTAACCTTGTCACGTAGGTACATTACGTTACATACTGTAGTTAAAGTTTCAGTATTGAATGCATCTGAGAATGATTTTAACGTTTCAAGCAATGGTGTCAAAATATCCTCAGTTCATTGTCAGTGACATAAATACCTTCTTATCTACCGCCATGTTTTTGTGTTTACCAAACTAGGTAATTCATAATCCTATTTTAATATATTTGGACAGCGCTGATTGAAACAAAGTATGGTGATTAGAATAAATCTTACGGCACTTTTGGATATATCAACGTTAAAAAATAAATGAAGCTCATGTAGTAGAAATGTTCGAAGGTATCTCACCCATCTCATGTTGGGTAAAACGGATTACCTTGCATTAGGATCAATATAATTATGTATTAGTTTTTGCGGAATGATTAAAAAAACAAAATAAAATCTTTCTGTTTTCAAAATGAGTTTATTTCTCAATAACTAGATAAATGCGCGTGAAATTCTGTTAATAATTTATTTAAGTATTCAAATATTTAATATGTACATAATCATCTATTTGATAATTCAATGACGAAAATACTTCAAGGTTTGGCTGGTTTGAAATGTAAATTGTAGGAATTAAGGTATTTTGCAGACTTAAATAAACTAATTTAGAATTTTCCCGACAATTCATCCTAACCTCTCTAACATTTTCGAATAGATAAAGCGGATTTTAATGAGTTAGCTTCATAATAATTTAGGTATACTTAATACTATTTGAAAAATGGCGCCAATGACTATCATACATAAAACGTATCAAGAAAAAAGGCCTCAAATATTTACTTAGATTTTATTAAAGTGGTCCTTTTTTTAAATAAACATAACACTTATTCAATCCGCAAACAATTAAAAAAGCTACAAAAATATCGAAGGCAATTGGGCAGTAAGTAGGCACCCAAAGGTACTAAGTAATAGATTTAATACTTCCTAATAATAAACAATTCATTTCTAAATAAAACGATAGCCAATTTATAAGCAAAATAAAAAATACAAAAAAGAAGATATCACATTTGGCGCCAAAATTAAAATTGACATTTAGAATCATAACAGTAATATTAGAACTAGTGATAAAAGGGCTACTGCTAGCTGTGTTGAATAAGTAGCGGCACTTGAACCATAGTTACAAAGGCTACTAGTACAGCATGAAGTGCAGGCGTATAGCTTGGTCCTTTCGCCTATGACTATGCACCCAGGTTCGCAGTGCTTGGTGCAGTTTCTTTCCAGAGCCCACATTTTGAGAGCAGTTGTTGAGTTCTCCGTTGAAGTAGTGTAGGAGAAGCGTTTTACCTGGAAAAATTTGTTATACCTAATTAAATTAGACTTTATAAACAAAGTAATAGAAAGAGTGAGAACATTTTGTAAAATTAATTAAACATGTAACTTGCGGCTCCACACTTTAGCGAAAGGCTAAAAACTAACATTTAACTGGAAGAAAATACCAAAGTTAAACTATTTAAAACAAATAGTTTGATTTTTATTGACAAACCAAGTCGATTTTACCCAGTTAATAAGCATGAATTTTAGAAACCTACACTTCAAAAATATTTTTATTACATAGGTACTCTTATTGTTATCCAATTCATTTGTGTGATGAACACAGATGTTTGTTCTCGGATCCTGGTTGTTTGTATTTATAAATGTATGTTTTTTCTGGGTACCCCCAGTTCGCTGTATGGTCATCCATAACACAAGCTCTGCTTTCCTTGGGCCATACAGTTCGTGTGTTTTTCTGGGGATTTATTATTATTATTTATATTCAAAGTTCTGTGAGTATTTCCGTGTTAGCAAGTATCTTAATATAAAAATGCAATTTAAATAAATTTGCAACATTTACACCTAACATGCAAGCCATAAAAACTGAATATAAAGTCATCCGACTGGAATAGTGTAAATATTGAACTAAGTAATCAAATTGTTTTGGAATTCATTAACAACAAACGACGACGTCAATCATTCAAATGTGATCAACATCAACATACAATGTTAACTGATAGGTACATTGCTGTAAACTCACTATTCCGCTTCGAAAGATTTTATTTTACAAACATGAAATATACTCGTTTCTTTTCATTGTTTCACGACATTTTTAAATGAAAAATGATTGAGCTGAAATAACTACTATGTAATCATTATACGAACACCTTACAGATGTTATCATGTTCCAGTATGTAAATAAAGCCAGTTGAAGTATCTATTAACAGATAATTTCAATTCTGATAGCATAAGGCACGAAGATACTTGGTCACGCGAGTAAGTAGTAAGTAGGTCTGCCGCTTGTTTATAAACTCTGTGTTTGACATGAATACTTTTTCATCTATGTCATGTGGATTAGGTATTAATAAATTATAATATTTCCATTTCATTATTTTCTCGATGACAGTTCTAATTTGATGTATGTAGTGTTGCGACCAAATAAGTAATGATATCGATCGCATATATTTATTATATTTTGAACAAAGACAAATACAACTAAAACATTCAAATATATTTTTTCAAGGTGGAAACACTCAATGGCCCACCGCCATTGTGTGTTTGTTTTAATTTGTCACTCGCAACAAGACGGTCGTGTTAGTCACTACATTGCTGTTCGCTGAGTTTTTTCACATTATCCATACGTTACGTTGTGTATTTTGTGTTCCTCCGTGTTGATTGTTGCCCAGCTGTCGAATATCAAAATGCCGAAAGGATCTGTTCTGAAAAGGCAGGCGAGAGAACAAGGTTCGTAATTACTTTGAAGCAGAGTATCAAAATGGTGGCCCGCTATTACCACTGTCGCAAGTGCGAGAGCGTGTTGCGGCCGCATTGGGAATTAGTGGACCTACTGTTTCAAAAATTACTAACGAAGCTTACGGTACAAGCGGCATGCAGGAAAATAAGCTTCGTACGCCGAAGAAAAAACGCCAACCACGTCTTGTGACATCGGTTGACAACTTCAACGCTGATGCTATTCGCCGTCATATATATGACTATTACTTGCGCAAAGAAATTCCAACACTTAAAAAAACTTGTTGTTTCTTCGTGTCTACGTGAATGTGGTTTGTTCCATGGCCAAAAATCGTCCTTAAGCTTAGTTTTATAAGAAATTGGATTTTCTTATAAAAAATCGGACGAATCGATGGAGCGTCACGACGTTGCTATGGCTCGCTGCAATTTTTTGAGCGAAGCCAAAAATATTTCAAATTGGTCAAATGTTATTTTCACTGACGAGACTTGGTCAAATGCAAACCACACAGTATCTAAGAACTGGACTGACGACACCGCCGCTTCCGCTAGTACAGTGCCAATGGGAAAAGGTGAACGCCTTATCATATGCCATGCAGGGTCTATGAAAGGAATCGTGTCAGATGCTTTACTGGCCTTTAGATCCAAGAAAACAGTAGACTACCACGAAGAAATGAAGAACGCGGAGATTTACGCAGGATGGTTTAAAGAAATGGTGCAATCTCTTGGAAGAACCGTCCATAATTATTATGGACAACGCTACATATCACTCCAGACAAATTGATAAAATACCAACGCAGGCTAATAAAAAACAAGAAATAATTGACTGGCTCCAACGTCATGGCGAAAATGTGGATAGTACTTTATTAAAAGTACAATTAGTGAATATTTTAAAATCGAAAAAAGCCTCCCTAAAAGCTATGTTATCGACGAAATAGTTGCCGAATGTGGTCATTGGGTTCTTCGACATCCACCGTATCATTGCCAGTACAATGCTATAGAACTAATATGCGCACAAATCAAAGGAAACGCCGCTCGAAACAATACCCATCCCCCTTTTACGGCATACAACTAACTGCCGAAGTAACTGCCGAAAAGTGGGAAAAAATTGTGAGAAGAACCCAAAACATTATAGAACATATATAGCGTCGGATAGGGAAATTCATGTGGCATTCGATAATATACAAGTACATGAACTTATAGGTAATAAATGTTGGGGAGAGCTCATCGAGTGACAGTGACGATTCATCAGATTTTGATTAAAATAAATAAATAAAGATTACCTGTCGTTATAATTATTTCGTTTCGTTGTCGAGTACCTACCTATACCTACTTATTTTACAACAGCTTCGAAAATTTTGAAGAAGTTGGCATTATCAATCAAGCATTAATACGTTTAACATCGTGTAATGAAATATAATATTAGTTAATTAATTTGTACAAAAGTATCTGGCAGTAGTTCAGTTTCTTACATTTTGTAAAAAAATATCGGGTCTGTTATCGTGTTACGTTTATCGGTATAGCTCCATCCTTATCAGTTTCTCCGACTCTGGTATTATATAACCTTGTACGTGTGTAAACGTCATATTTTTATAAAATAATGCATACATAATGTAAAAAAAAAAACGCTCGCACAAGTTTTCACAGGAGCTGTCATCGAGTAAATAAACAAATGGAAATAGTATAATAGGTACGTTATCTAAGGGTTGGTACAGGAAGCATTATTCAGTTCTGGTAACTCAGGCGTTTTTAAACCAATACATTAGTGAAACCTTCATAAAATAAAAAAGTTTAATTTAAAGACTTTGAAATATATGAATGTCGTAATAAATAACGCTGTCAACCTGCTATGAATAAAGCAAAAATACAAAAGAGGACCCTTTAACATGTTGTTAAAACTTAAAAGTCAATGTAATAAATGACAAATATTTTATTATAGTTAATTAAACGATTTGATGAAGTAAGTAAAGTAAGGTGTTTGCCTTAATTATCCGACATCAAAACCACAAGCCGCCACCACAATACCCACTGAGTTTACATATAAAAGCCCTTACCATACACATCCGTCTATCATTGCTGCACTTGGTAATCAAGGCGGAACTGTTATGCCGCAAGTCGGCACATTTGTCTTCAGGCACCTCGGCCAGGCACTTGTAGCACCAGAGCTCATTGTTGGGTCTGGCAGCTGCGGAGGTCACGTGCACGCTGTCGCGAAGCAAGTCGCAGAAGACATCTGGAATTATGAATGTATGGATTAAGTTAAGCCTGTTAAAGCAGGAATGTAAACTCAATCGTTGGCTATATTGTAGATTCCACTTATACTGCAAATCACTATTACGGGTATTCCTGACGAGCTGTTCAAAATGTCTGGAACCGGTACCAGGAGACGGGCAATGTCACCAAACGTCGTGGATCAGGAAGAGTGCGAGTTACAACACCTCAAGAAGACCGGTATGTTCGATTAACCGCACGAAGAGAGCGAAAGTCCACTGCACGTGCCATACAAATTGCATTACGCCGAGCTACAAGCACACGTGTAAGTGACCAGACTATCAGGAATAGACTCCATGAAGATCAGCAATACTCTAGAAGACGTTTAGTTCACCTGGAAGTACTGCAACCCATCGTGCAGCTCGATTGAGTTTTGCAACAGTCCTTGCAACCATGAAACCGATGTTTTGGTGGACTCAGCGTTAGGGTCTGGGGTGATATATCACCACGACACAAAACTGAGCTGGTAATTCTCAACCAGGGCTCTGTATCAGCCCAAAGTTATGTCACAAATGTGGTGCAACCGCACAGCGAGTTGATCCAGGTTTATCTGGATGCAGGATAATGCACGACCGCATACGGCGCGACTCACATTGAACACATTACACGAAGCAATTAGAAAGCGGTTTTACGGTGGCCAGCCAGGAGTTCGGACCTCCACCCGATTGCGCGTTTGTGGGATCAGTTAAAAATAAGTGTCAAAGACTGTGACACTTCGATAAACTCGCAACTGTATCTCATAAATGCTCTGAAAAGCATCTGGGAGAGGATAGCTCAAGATAATGTGCGGCCTTTGGTAGAGAGCTTGCCTTCTCGAATAAGGGAATGCATAATTAAAAGAGGAGGCCACACCCGGTATTGAATTTAAAAATAATGTCGAGAGCAAGACGTGATTTATTGGAGCTTTACATTTTCTAAAATTCCACATTTTTGGTTTACGTAAGTTTTTTTAAATAAATATTACAAATTAATCACTTATTTTGTTTAATTTAATGTAAAATTACCTATTTTAATTAAATATAACCATTGACACAAAAAACATTAGCCAGATATTTAAAAAATCGAAAATACATTCTCGTTGTAAAATTGGTCAATGAGAACCATTATTCTTAATTCTCGGTAACTTCATAATCTATATTATGGATATAATGACATCCAAATCCAAAGTAAAACAATTTTAATCAAAATTTTTATTGAAGAAGATTGTAGAAACATATTAGAAAAGATACTGTAATTTGATCTGTCGATTGAACGACTAACCGGGTATACGTCCCTATTTATGGGAACCTTTCACCTTTTCTTTAGGTGATCTAGTTTTAAACATAATAATAAATTTGTAGTGAAAATATTAGGTAGCGAATACTGTAGTTAACTGAATATAAAAATCAATATACGTAAACATATTTCTAGAATGTATGATTCATATTCAATCAATTTAAAGTGACAAATTCTATAATGATTCACTCCACACACAGGTATGTGATGATATCATTCTGTAGGTATGTATACATCAATATTTTCGCAACTCGCAGCGTTATCTTGTTATCGTCATGTTACATCATTTATTTTTTGTTCATTTTGAAAAGTTATTAATAAAAAAAACCTGGAATTTTTCGATCATTACTTTTTATTTGAAATGCGAACTTTGAGTTTGTATGTGAAAAGCTCGTCTGGCACGGAAATAAGTTGATTCCTATTTTAATATATTTGGCCATTATAACCACGTGTACCCGGTTGTATTCAGATTAAAGGGGAAAAACGGCAAATGGAATGACAAGAACTAGGGCAAATAAAAAAATGGTAGTGACTGTTTGTTTTTGTTGTTGTTTTAACGCACCATTAATCAATAATCCATTAGAATCCGGGTGCTACTTTAAACAATGTTTAGTATATTTGGATGAATTTAATACAATTTAACAGATGTTTTCAAAAATTTATCTTATATCCATGAACTACCGGTTTGTTTTTGTAACTTTGAATGATAGCAATAAATATTCTCTATATTATAATTCTTAAGTGTATCTACCTAATGAATAAATGCCATTATTTAATTAACCGTAACATAACGGTGATGTATACACCATTTTCATATTTAGGTAAAACATTCCAGTTTGTTAGTTATATATTGAATATATTGTTTTTACTATAATCAATTTTATTTTGTAAATACCTATTAAAATTCAAGGCGATTTTGACAGAATCAAGTTATGTGCTTTATATACACATTTTCTAGCTTTTTATCTTCAACACTGTCTTTACGAATATAGTAATAGCAGTGGAATAGTAGATACATCTGCATTCAATAATTTATGTGAAATGTAGGTAGGTGGATAAATATATCTAATTATAAATAGAAATCTGAATAGATTTGCTTCTACCAATAGACACGCTCTATATTCGTCATGTAGCGCGCTCAAATAAAACGATTCACATGCGACAGACATGTATTTATAGATAGGTACCAAAATAGATTTGTCAACTGCGATCTTATTAAGCAAGTCATCAAGAAGGAATTGTTGCTTATAGATTTTATATAATTTAACATGTTAAGTGCCTGATAATAACAAAAACAAATCTACCATAGACAATGAAGAATGTTGACGTTTGCGCACAACCAAGTTAATAATGGCCGATTGTGAGATGAAAAAAAGTTTATATCATTTACGAAAGAGGTTGAATATAGAATATTTGAGTGTTGGATTACTAGTATAGTTTAGTTTGTTGTTTTGACGTACCTGGTATGAGGAGGGCCAGGTAGAGAAGCAGCGGCTGGTGCATGGCGGGAAGACTGACTCTGCGCATGTCCCAGCATCCGTATTGATCTCATGAACTACCTGTTGCAGATCTAGGCTGGCCCCGCCCCTTCAAAGCCACCGCCTTCCAACCCTCAGCCGAAACAATTTGAGGGCCAAAACAATCTCGATAAAACTTTTCTGGATTCTTTGGAATAACTAAACTTTAGGAGATCGGCCCTTCAGAACAAAAGCTTTTTGTAACTCCTTAACTATATAATTGTGAAACGGAAAGGAAACAAAATTGTTTTAGGACGATGATTTCAGTATTTTTTTTTAGATTCGTTTTTGTTAAAACTACCGTGTAAACCACAATTGTAATCTAATTTAAATAATTAGCATAATGTTTCATTATTCTATTACCTAAAAAGTAGTCATCAGAAATCAAATAATGAAAGTGCGTTTATTTGTCAGTCTTTTATTCATATTAGTTTGCGTTGTGATCTTTTTATATTTTCAGAAAATGTCCGTCACTTAAAAAGTAAAGAAAATAAATCTTTAATTAATCACATAAACAATTTAGTCAAATTGAGGTTAACAGAGAGTCTTTACTATAAGTATACTAGAAAGGTTATTCTTTTTGCTACTTCGTTTAAACGTCCCAAGTACCCAAAGTTACATTAATTAACACGTGAATGAACATATACTTAATAAATCCACTAAACAAATGTGAGGATTTGGATCCGACATTATTAGTAATCGAGGCAACAATAGGTGTCGCTAAATGTTCATGGTAGATAAAAATGAATACCTGAGTTAAAATCAGCATTTAATAAATGTACTTATAATATAAATTAAATATATATAATGTAATATATTTATAATATAAATATAATACAGCTATTTAACCAAGTAAACAACAAAGTTACGTGAATAATTTCTAAGCTTTTAATATTTTTCCCATTGCCAGGGTATAATTTGATCGTAATAGCTACTTCTCAGTATTTGAACTTCATACGTTAAAAGTAAGCCTTATTTATAATAGTACAGTAACGTATAAGTATATAATAGTATTGTAAAGAGTCATCAAGGCATTGTCCCGAAAATTTGAATTATGTACATGTATAATGGACATGGATAATTAAAAATTATAAACAAATCTATTTTACAATGACCTACCAATGAACGGAATCTCTTATAAGGGTGATAATTTTTTTCCTTATTACGTGCTGTAAAAACACTATTTGTTCCAGTTTTTCAAATTTTCACCGTACTTCGAGGCGAAGGCAGAGGTTACCCCCCTTTATGAATACTCGGAGCAAACCTTTAAAATGCCGATTTTGGCTGGCTTTGCTTATTTTTGCACTTTTATCAAATGCAAAGTTAGGTAGTCATGGTATAAACAAAGTCAGCAAATCTATGCATCTATACATTTTGCGTCAGGTAGTTTTTAAAGTTAAAGTCAAGCGCTTAGAAAAAAAAGTAACCGATAGTACAATTGCAACCCATAGATAGCTAATTACCGTATGAAATACCAAACATATCACAGGTTTTCCAATAATAATGCAAAACTTGAATTTGAAGCAATAGTGGTCAGTCTTTCATTTGAAATTACATTTGGGTATTTACATACAATAATTAGGAGTGTATTACAACCGATGAGTTGAAAAACACCCATTTTTGAGAATTATCTATTAATGATGTTTTGCGAATTGTGGTGTGACAAGTTAAAGCTACAAGGTCGATTATAATTATTAGATACAACTTAAATGCTATTTATTTTGATTTATTTATTTAATTTTTGTATTTAAAAAAACATCGGTTACACCGGAATACCCATCAACATCACGCCCACATCTTATTTCAACAAATAATTCTTGTAAACACGATAGGTACGTAGTCGAAATTAAGACGCACATCGAGAAATGAGGCCCTGATTCTATGTCTGATGAACCAGTAGCTTCTGTAAATTGCCTGTGAAGACAGTCGACAGCGATTTACTCCTATGGCTCGGAACTTGATTTGTGCCACATATATACTTTATTTATACATGGACGGGCCCGCAAACGAGCAGTTTCTGTGTAGGTTTTCAATTGCGACGAATTACGCTGAATTACGACTGAATAACGCGTGGAAAACGTTTTGTGTTTTTGTACACGATTATCAAAAGAACGAAGTTTTTGAGGCGGTGTGTTAGTGTGGTTGGCTGTAGCTGCTGCATTACTGTTTTTATAAGTCGGTATCCTCTAGACTAGTTCAAAGGAAATCATGTAGATTGATCTAACCCACAGCTCTAACCAATAGAAACCAAGCGACATAACAATGATGCTTAACTAACATAATGATTTGATCGTTACTCTTTCATTTTTGAGTAATCACTTCACGTTGCGAAATTTTGAACAAATAGATGACAAAAAAGGATTATTTAATAAAATATGATTTTCCCGACAAATACAAATATGTACAAAATGATGCTATAAATGAATCAATTAATTAATCTTTCACCTTTTTTTTACCGCTTTACAAGTAAATTTTTTCAACATAAGAAAAAATTAACCTATCAATTTCAGAACCAGCCAGAAACAGAAGGAGACACAAACATTAAAATCTCTGTTCAATTCCACAACGTAACATCATAAAATATCTACTACTACTAAGTGACGTAATAGTCTATTGAAACTTCAAAAATAATATGAAGAGCTTCCCAAGTTAGTGCTCCAATAAAATTAGGAGTAAGTCCTCCGAGAAGGTTTGAGGGTGTCAAAGATTTACGAGACTACCTCATAAAACGGATGTACTCGGGTGACATTAAGCCTAGTTTACATAGACTCATCATATTGTATGCTTTGCACTTTGCCACTCATCACTACTACTAAGTATATTTATGCTAAACTTGGTTTTGGCGTTCGTAATAACACAAATAATTTTATTTATCAGGTATGAACTTAGATAAAGTCTTATGTTGTAAATTGTTACATGTTTAATGTACTTAAGAGTTGGTTTGGTTGTCGTCTTGCTAAAGACTACAAAGTTTCAGTGTTAGGCTATGTGAGCATACAGGAAAAATAACAGTAATTAAAGATGCGTATGCTAATGGTTTCGTACTTACAGTTTATTTAAAAAATCCTTTATTTACCTTTCTTTAAGGATTAATGACGCTTCTCAGCTATCTTCTCAATTTCGATCTTTAAAAAATCATAAGCTTTTAATTACCTTTGCCAACTAACCTAAAAACGCTCAAGGTTTCTAAATATCACTGTTTCGGAAGAGAGCTTCGCCAGAAATAAGACACCGAGTCTCAGTAAGTATAGATGTCTCGGAAAAGTACTACAGACAAATTTATATCCAAGTTTATAATAGTCGATATCCATAACAGTACGACTTTGCCACAATAAAGTTTAATCTCGGGATTACGCTGGTTCTAAATTAAAACATAACACGAACAAAGTCTTGTGTTCTGTGTTTGCCTAATTCAGTGTTACGCCAATACATTACGAAAATGAATTTGTTTGTCAAGGGCTAATTTCTTGTAAACATTGGCAAAATAATCGTACATAAGTACAAATAATTATTGCATTGGTAAAATGTGTACCTAGTTTAAATTTAATGATGAGAAATTTTGTTTACTTACATATAAATATTATTTAAAACATAAATAATTTATTCATTAGCTTTCCAAAACATGACTCATTATTATTTATTTATGACTTGTTATTAAATCGTTGACAAAATAATCGATACATTATTATACTATATGCATATTTTCAGGAAAGTTTCTGAATGGTACGAAGTACTTAAGTTGAAGCGTTGTTCCATGTAATGGCATCAACATTCCAAGTGGCAAGTGAGGCGTGGCCCATCTTAGGCTTAAGATGTAACTCTTCTACGCACCATAAACCTGATTTAGATGGTTGGCTTTGGGCAAACAATTCCCTAGTTGAATAGTTTACATATTTTGTGTATCTATCTAACTGAGGTACAGATAAATTGAAATTGTTTTATTGATATTAATTAATGAAAATTGATTAAATTGTTTTTATTTTTTAATTTAACGTGCCATGTGAGCTTTGAGTCGAGATAAAATGTTACGAGCCGTGGGCATGTTAGAAAATGGTGCAATTGAACGCGTCGTTGCCGAGGCCCTAATCACCAGCCAAAACGTGATATCAAGGTCGTGGTCACGTTATCGCAGTACTGGGGATGTGGCTGAACGGCACACAGGTAGTAATCGTATGACTACGCAGAGACAGGATCGATTTCTCCAAAGGACCGCTAGAAGACAACCCAATACCATAGCGGTGCAACTAGTACTGGAGCCCTTGTGGGCTCCAGGAGGACCACCAACTTCTGGTAAACGACCAAACTGGGCGAAGGTGGTTGCATGAAGTGGATTTTCATGCTCAAATACCGTTACGTGTTCCAGCATTGCGAGGTGGTAATCGTGGTTAGCGGTTTCATCCGGATTCACGAAGAACACGCGTTTGGAGAACTCCAGGCAGAGTTAGCCGTCTAACTCTTGATTTGTTTTTGATTAGTGCTTAAGTTTTATTACTTGTTGTGCCTAAAATACCGAAATAAGGCGAAATAAATATTATTTTACTCTAGTGATTACTCATGACTACCGTTTAAGTTGTGGTCACCGGCTTGGCTACGTACTTACTATGGTTTTAGATAAAAAAATATTCATTTAAATACTTAAAAATGTTTGTTGAATCTAAAACATTCAACGCTTACACTGGATAACGTGACATAAGCCATGTAATTGGTATTCTTAAAAAGGATATAGTTTTAGAGACAATGACGTCAGTCCTACTTTTATGTTACGAACTTTAAACTCAGCGCAATTACAGGATATTGAACCCAACAATAAAACAAAAATATTGCAATGAATAACTCCATAAGCCCCGATATAGTTCTGGTTTTCTTTGTTAGAAATTTTATTCATTTCCTTTGCATACCTACGAACCATTTAGAAAGTAGAGCGCCTGATAAACTAAACTTTTTGCGGAAGAAATTAAGTAAGAGGTCCAGTTGTTTTTTATTATTCATTTTATTTATTAACATTTTATATATTCGATGCATGAATAAGAAATATCTCACAGGTTTTATCACAGTACATGTCCTTTTCGCACCTATTACATGCAATATCTCATGATTGGTCGCGAAGTTCAGGCGTGAAAGCGTGTAATAAACGCGTTTATAGCCTTAAACAAGAATGTGTCAATAGAACAAGGTTTGTTTTCACAAACGTAAATGCACCTACACAAGGAGAATACCAGGCCATTCGTTAATTTGCGAAAATGTTTTTATGTATGGAACGCTGGCAAGTTATAATTTATTTTGAAAACTCAATTATTAAAAAGTAAAAATATATTTATTTCAAATTTAATAGTCCCTCTAAAGTTTTTTACCAGCATTATGAAACTATTGAATGTCATAGAAAAATGGATCTGCGTCGGAAGCATTTTCGTGCACTGAATTTTTACGACTTCAAGTCCAACTTGAAACCTGATGAATCGTTCAATCGACTTCAATTTAAAGCAACTGTGTACCAATGGAATAACGAGTTTAGGTGCGGTCGCTTAAACGCCTATAGTAGTGAAACGATTGAGAAGCGCTGGAAAAATTTGATGTCTACTTTTTTTTCTAAATGGTATTTAGTATCAATTCCCTTAAGAAACCAAAGTAGCATCAAGGCAGAGTGGTACTTTTTGGAGTGGCACTACCAATTACTTGCCAAAAGTTTTTGCCACTGCGAGCTACAAACCACCGAACACGGAACTCCGAGGCCTTTTGCTCCACCACAACAACGCGCTCGTGCAGTCTGCGATCAAAATGAGGGACTTCCTAAACGCCACACCGGTAAAACTTTTGGGTCATCCGCTTTACAGCCCTGATTTGGCACCTTGTGACTTCTTCATGTTCCCTAAAATGAAAAACCAACTCAAGGTTATACAGTTTTCATCTCCAGAAATTGCGCTAATTGCGTTATAGAAGGCCGTTGAGAAAGTACATAGCAAGGAGACTGGCAAGCAGACTGGAAAATGTGCTTTGGTAATTGGTTCAGATGCACAAAACTTTGGCACTGGAGAAGAGTTCTTTAAAAAGATAGACAAAAAACGGCACCCATAGGAGGTTCACTCATACCAAGGCGGGATAATTATGATGTGGGTAGGAATTCGGCTTGGCGGACGATCCTAGCTCGTGCAAATGGGCCAGGAATTTATTCTCATGCACGATAATGCTCCTTCCCATGCAGCGCGGCTGGTGTCGGCCGCTCTCCGAGACCACGATATTTAAGTTTTGGATTGGCCTGCACATTCGGCTGACTTAAATCGTAGCGAGCATGCCTGGGACAGGTTACAACGAAGAGCTTTGAGAGATTTCCCACCAAATTTGAGGACGGAACAACAACTTTACGAACACTTGCAAAGAACATGGGACCTCATACCGCAGGAAGACATTGACAATTTGCCGATGTGTAATTGCCGTAAATGTCGATAAGTAATTAATGTAAGAGGTGGCTGATTATTAGAAATTCTACTTTTCAGATTTTTCTGACAAATTTGCTACGGTGAATAAAAATATAACTTATTATTTATAACACAACAAAAACAAAAAGAAGGCAAGAAAGAAGAAAAAATAGTAAATTACTCACAACATATACACATGTGCAAACAGAAACAAATAACAATGAAAAATCATGAAATGTTTATATTTATTATTAAAGACCTTAAAATAATTTATAACTCTTCCATTTACAATAGCAGCAAATTCTTCATAGTATTTTAGTTATTTGATAAAATATCCCTAGATTCTGTTGACGTGTATGCCGGCGTTTGTCTTCCGCCAATATTATGATAGAGTCAAATTATGTGAAAATTATGGTCTCACCTGCTGGAAAGTGAAGATGAAGATAAGAATGTTTCAAGAGCGTAACTTTAAAAAAAAACTACAAAAATTATTAAAATTTTTATTCCACCAGTAATGGAAGACACATTTCATACAGTTAAAATAGTCTACAAAAATAGTCATAAAAAATCACACTACGTGCACAAATCACAAACCACTTAATTACTTAACTTTGTCATAGCCGGCAAGCGACGATCCATCTGATGGACAGTGTTATTGTATTGTAGATGTTATTGATTAATCATATTGTTATTTATTGATTATCGATTAATGATACGTGGCCAATCGTGTGAATAAGTTGTTGCTGCACTGGCTGTTTCTTCCCTTTAAGCGGAACACAACCACGTGAATCTGAATATTATTTCGGTCCATAGGAAGGACTGTAGTACCACCCCAATCTAGATATTTTTAGTACAATCTCTACTACACATAAGTATTACTATTTCTATAAGTATTCCTAAATAAATATATAGACAAAATTTAAAAATAACGCACACCATTGAAAAGCGTGTAAACGCACCTTTACAACGAACAGTATGTAAGAAAATGCGAGTAAAAAGAAAATAAATTTGAAAAGTACGTGACTGTAGGTTCTACGGCTCGTGTTTCGGCTGCGTCTGCTTGCGTGCTAGTTACTCTGACTGTCAGTTAACTTAGATAATTGGACTTTTGAAGAATATAATATGTTAGTTACAGTTACATAATGACAATTAAAATACATGTATCTACCTATAATTTAATAGGTTTTAATTTTAATTTATTGAGAACAAATAGTGTAACTGATTATTATAGATTTGTTTACATAATTAAATAAGTCGTAATTAAAAGTGTGGGGCGTTGAATCTGCGCGTATTAGTCTAAATGTTAAAATAATATGCAATCCTAATTTATCATATACTTTTTTTAAATGACAAGATATACTATTTGTTCTTAAGTTTATTAAGAATATTTTGTACAAATGAAAAATTTAACTGATAGGCATGTAGATTCTGTAACCAGAAAATTATTTTATTTAATAACTATCAAATACTTACAGCTACAGCTACAGGTATAAAGAATATAGCAAAAGTGTTATACAAATATCCACAAATTATTACGACGTGATAAATATGTTGCGATAATATTCAGGAATATAATAATAAATATATCAAGTCGACCACTCATTGAGAGTTCCCCAATAAGATCGAGTTTTCGCCAGCACAAGATTCAAATTAAAATCAGTAATAATATTTCGACTTCGAACACAGCTCATTATTTTGTCATTGTTGCTTAAATAAGCCGGAGACCTCGAAGGGCCGAATTAATTGTGTCTTAAATCTCATCTGAGAAAGCCTCAATTTCCCCCGAAATCGGAGCAGTTTACACAGCCCTAGTTTAAACATGGCGAAGATTAAATTAACTTAGGGGCGCTAGCCGCGTGTTCGGGCCGGCTCCTCCCGGTCGGCAGCGCTTGTTGATCCGCAAGGCCGCCCCGAACCAACTGCTGCGCACATTTTTCTCGAAGGTTCATCTACACTTATCGGAAAATGCTTATAAATGTGGAAGTTTGTTTATACTTTGTAGATTGTAACTCATTCACGCTAAAATGGCCGACCGGGTTTGGATGAAATATATTTCTCAGACGGACCAATATATGTAGCCTGTTCTTTTTTACACTTGCTATTCAGCTTGCAGCTTCAAGACAAGCGTTCACTACGCACGATTTGTTACAAAATTTCTTTGCTATTAGCTTTTCTTTGATCGACGTAAGTTCAGGTCTTACGAGATTTTTTTTGATAAAATGTAATCTGTTTTACTTTCTCCGACACAGCCTGCCTCACAGTCACGGCTTATGAAAGAATTCATGTCGGCAACATGCACCGCGCGTGCCCATGTTGGCGTCATATCGGTGACTTGCGTACGCACTCATTTGAATTTTGAATTCTTTACTAATTACTATAAGACTGTTTTCTATATTGTATGATTTATTTATTTATTTGGGTTTCGAACGAAAAATACACATCACACATTAAATAATATAGCTACAGTGTTGAGTCTTGTGCTTTTCCAGTTACAAGAAACCACAGCGTGCAAAAACTAAATATTTGAAATTAAAACAAAATTCGACTACTTAAAATTAATACAATTTAAAATTTAAAAATTTTGGTAAAAATAAAATGTAAGAGCAGAGTTGAGCAAATACAGCAGTTATATTATTATAAAGGTCTAGGAACCAGCCTGCAATTTAGTCAAGATGTTCTTCTTGAATTTATACAAGTTGTTACAAAAAATGTCTATATCCTCCGAGTCCCTGGATATGCTATTATAAAAGTTATTAATTCTTGCATTTCTGGAGTGTTTTCATAGATTAGTGCGGTGTCTTGGCGGTCTCACAAGAGCAAATTGATGACGTGGTATTCTACGCGGGACGTTAAAAGTTACTTTGGCCAGTAGACTTGAGCAGTCAATGTGATTATTGATTAATTTGTGCAGGAATAAAAGGTCTGTCAGTATGCGTCGTGTGCTCAGAGATAGCATTTTAAATTGCATTAACCTATCAACGTAGGAATTGAAAGATCTGTAAGTTCCTGAGCGATAGGCAAGATGACGTAGAAATCTTTTTTGAACTCGTTCAATCTTTGTTGCGTGTACTTCATAGCCCGGGTTCCAGACTGTGCTGCAGTATTCAAGCTTGCTTCTGACAAGAGTATTATACAGAAGGATCGAAGTAGAAGATTTTTTAAACTTCTTTGAGTTACGCAAAACAAACCCTAGTGCCCGATTGGTTGCAGTTACTGTGTAGTATTTATGTGCTCCAAGAAATTTAGCTTACTGTCCAGATAAACACCCAAGTCTCTAATCAAAGCATTTTCTGTTATGGCAGTGCCTTTGATATTGTATACTAATTGGTATTTATTACGTTTGCGAGTGAATTTGATATGGTTAGATTTGTTAAATATGCCTGAAATAATTCAAAAATAATGTTTATCTCAAAGAAAAGTTATCAAAGAAACGTTATTTATGATATAAAATATAAACTGTAAAGACAGCTGCAATTTTAGTACTTAATAAAGATGTAGTTTTGATTACTAGATTTAATACTGGATAATTACAAAAACGAAGACTCGATCGATACTACCTAGCACTCATTGTGAAGATTTGTTGGACGTGTGGACTGTAACGTAATTAGGGTTTGTATCGTTCCAATAAAATCGAAATCCTTCAGGGGCTCAAGACAGACGGAAACGGCAAAAGTTGAAGGATGCCTGTATAAAAAGGTTTCTACATAAACACATTAAATAAAATCTAACACAATATTCTTCTTATTAACACCAATATTCAATCAAAATTACTGATCAACAAAGAAAAATATGTAAAGCGTTTTTCATCAACAAATAAAAGTATTTTGGTTTTACTTTATTTTTTTATTGTGTGTTTTTGAAGGTTATAATAAAACTGCAGTAGACTAAAATTTACCAAAATTCATCAAATAAATGTCGAAATCTGTCTAGACAGAAAAGCTACTATCAAGTAAATTACGAGATCCTCAGCTTTATTACTTACAATTAAAAGGCCACAGTAAAATTATGTTCTATTACAATGTTTCATAAGTGTTCTTTTTTCCAATGAGAGTCTTAAAAAATCGTGATAAAATCACGATATTTTTCTTTCATAAAAACTATTTCAACCCAAACTTCACTGTTTATTCATACTTACATTATCCAAAAAAATCAGATCTAGCTTTGATAAATGCGATTATTGTCTTCTACAATAAGATAACAATAATGGTTAAATAAAGCCCCAGAGGGCAGTGGCCCTTACAGGGCACTCACTCCATTATCTATCGGACTCAATAAAGAAGAACCTACTTTGATTATTTTATAAGGATCATTAAAAAGTGATTACTCACAAAACAAACTTGGTACCGTAAATAATCTGTACTTATATTCAGGACTCAGTCCGTCTTCAAATTTACTTCGATTTTTAAAAATGTAATCTGTCTTTTATTGGCAGTAGAGTTTCTTATGTTAAGATCTCGTCTGGGACGGTACTATAGTCCGTTCTATTTTGACGGCCACAATTATCACGGTTCATACATCCGATTAAAGGGAAGGAACAGTCAGTGTCAACCTCTAATATGGTTGAGGAGGGCGACGGCTAGATCCCGCGTTAACTCGTGAACGGGTGCCGTTTGAGGGTGTGCGTCGTTTGGATACTTGGGGGGAGGGAGACTTGCCGAGCTAACGGATGCAGATAAGAATAATTTTGTATAGACATAACTTGTACAGACACGGTACATTTATTTTGAAAAAAATATACCCGTGAAGTATCTTGCCAGTTCTTCTTCACGAAGGTTTTTCCGAACTGGTGGTAGTCATGCCTTATTTGACGTCGGTAAGAACAAGTTATTGTCAATGTTGAGAAATAAATATTTCATTCATTACTAGAACTAAAAGCAATGCCAAATGCATCTTGTAATCGACGACGCATCATTAGTTGATATAAAAATGACATTTAATATTGATAAGTAAAACACCCACGGGTGTGGATGCCACTAACCATCAGCGGGGTAACACGGCCCTGGTTGGTATAATGATAGTACAAAAGCTCTACTTCTGTTGCTCTAATAATCCTACTTAACTAAGCGGATTTATTTGTGGTTTCCATAATTAGAGCGTACATAAACATTCACGCGTTTATGTTCCGTGTGCTGCAACCAGGTGTACGTGAAAGCTATCAGAAGCTATCAGCGTACTAAATGTAAATTACTACTTTATGGAGCTACTTTAGAAGCGCTGCCTACGCGATAGGGCCGGATCATTCGGGTCAGCAGTTTAGTTTAACGACAAAGCTGACTTGAACCAACTACTACGAGGGTGGATTGAAAAGTTCGCGGCCTAACATAGATAGCCATATTATTATAAAACTACCCTCATATGAAACCTAGACTCTTTGTCAGTCTTTATTTATTTTATTGAATATTAAGTGAGAGTAAGTTTCATTAATTTTGAAAATGGATAGTTTAGAGCACCGTGCCGTGATCAAATCTCTCCACAACAAACACTTAACTCCAAAGCAGATTTATGAAGATATGGTGGCTACTTTAGCAACATCTGCTCCGTCGTGAACAATGATAAACAAGTAGACAGTTAAATTTAAACATGGACGAGAGAGCATCAAAGATGACCCCCGCTCTGAAAACATCGAAAAAATGTGACGTCATCATGGGAGACAGAAGATTGAAGGTATCTCAGATAGGTGAAGCTCTAGGGATTTCATATAAATGTACACAAAACATGAACGTTAACGAGTTAGGGTTCCGCAAGGTGTCTGCAAGATGGGTTCCGCGGCTCCTTTCAGTTGAACAGAAACTAACTCAGCTCACGATTTCTAGAGATTGTTTAGAGCTTTTTCCAGCTGATCCAAACGAATTTTTGACAAGGTTTATTACTATGGACAAAACATGGGTTCATCACTATACTCCTGAATCCAAACAACAATCTAAATAATGGAAAAGACCCGGATCTCCGACCCCCAAGAAAGCCAAGGTGTGTTTTTCAATAAACAAGGTAATGGCATCGGTTTTCTGGGATTCTAAGGGTATCATCTTGGTTGATTACTTAGAAAGAGGTCAAGCTATAAATTCTGCATACTACTGCACACTATAGCGTCGTTTACGCGAAGAAATAAAGTCTAAATGACCAGGATTGTTGACCAAGAAAGTTTTGTTTCATCAGGACAATGCTCGTGTTCACACATCTGCAGAATCGATGGCTCAAATTGTGAATTGTGGTTTCGAATTGCTTCCTCGTCCGCCTTATTCACCTGACTTGGCACCTTCTGACTTCCACCTATTTCCAAAACTAAAAAAACAATTAGGTGGAATCAAATTTTCTACCAATGAGAAGGTCAAAGTGGCCGTAGATGCCTTTTTTGAAGAGACCTTCTATTTAAATGGAACCAAGGCTTTGGAGGACCGCTGGACTAAGTGCTGTGACCTAGGAGGAGAGAATGTAGAAAAATAAATATAAAAAATTGGATTATTCCTGTGTTTTCTTATTTAGACCGCGAAATTTTCAATCCACCCTCGTACATATGTTCGGCATGTGCTGATCGGTTCCATTCGCGCTTTACAATTGGCTCATTCAAGACGTTTTGCTACTCAACTCGAGCGGCTTATGGCTGGTTTGCACGCGATAAGTGGTTAAGTTGGTAACTAAATTTTAAGTTAAAAATTACGTGTCCAGTACGTGTCCAAACAGTCAGTTAAATTAAGTTTGTCATAAGTTGACAAAGCAGATGGCGGCATGAGCTCGTATTTGTTTCACATTACCTCTTTTTTTCAAAATATAGGGGTAGAATTTATTTTCAACTTTAAAATTTGTTGAAGAATATTAATAATAGGAATGCTTGTGGATTAAACTAGACAAAAAAATTTGAAAAAAATGTATTCTTATAGAGATCTCGGTTTCCGAAACAAATTCTTTTCAGAATTTGTCCAAAATCTCGTTTACCACAAATCTAGGTACAGAATTCACGAACACCTTGACATTCATTACTGTTCATCTTGATGGAACTTATGAGCTTAACTGAAACGGTTAATCCGTTTGGACACACAAGTGACATGTAGTTACTTAAATTTTAGTTACCAACTTAACTACTTAATACATGTAAACCGCGCATTATGGCTGGTTTACACGCGTTAAGGGGTTAAGTTAGTAACTAAACTTTAACTCAATTTTAAGTTAAAAATTACATGTAAACAGTCAGTAAAAAGTGGTAAGTGGTAACTTAAAATTTAGTACGCAAGTGATTAAGTATTTTTATTATTATTATTATCGTACAAGTGGGGCTTCTCACTTACATTCTCGCTGCGACCGCCGCCTGGTACGGACGTTCTAAGACCACTCCGATTAATTGGTTCCTTCCCGATATTCAGTGGCGCTCAGTTTACTGACGTCACAGACTAGCGTGTTGGCTCCGCGATACGGTTTCTCTGGTTTATTTACTCCCTCCGAGCACTCTCAAAGTGATTTTTTCTTTGCGACTAAGTCTCCTAGTTTTCAAAGTGCTGTGTTGTGTTTGTGCTGAGTGCTGTGTGTACCCAGCGTAAAGTATTCTGGTTTTAGTACAAAGGATACCTAACGGTGACAACCAATTTGTACTGATCCAGTCCTTTATTTTATATATTATTTATTTCTACTATTTATTTATTTACTCTTCTATTTTCATATTTATCTTTATCATATTTGTGTCTTTTTGTGTATAAGTCGTGCTCTTTTTGTCGGTAAAGGTCGGCCCTAACGCGGTCGACTCTCTACCTACGTAGGTACCCTTTTTAGGATTCCAGGTACCGGATTTCGGCGAACTACGGTTAGTTTTTAAGTTATTTTCAGATATTTTACAGCATGCTTGTACCACTCGTAAGTTGGATAAGCGATAAATTGGAAAATATAAATAACAACAGAATTAATAAAACATCAAAATGATAGATACCGCCATGATTTCATTACGTAGTGTGGCTGATTTACGGATTTGAAAATGTTTTCCCAAGACAAAACTAAATCTAATCCAGTTTAGTTTAGTTTTAATCTAAACCAATCAAGGGACCCTCTGCCTGAATTCGCCACAGGAAAGCATATAAGTGTGAGTTTCAGTTACAGCGAGATTAGTACAAGATACCCACCTAGGAATGCGAATAGAGTTAAGGGTGGGAAGTGAATTAATGTATTCTATAAACTGAACTCTGATTTCAGTAGGTACTTCGTCGTCCCAATGACATTTAAGAACCCACAGCTGCTGCAATATTAACTTTGCCTGGACCGTTCATGGACTCACGAGACCTAAAGGATCGAATATTTGGCTTATCAAAGACAATATAATACGCTTGCTAATTATTTTTGAACTAATACTAAGATTAACTGAAAATAACAAAGTGTCTGATTTGCTGTCCCAATACAAACCAAGAGTTTTGCTCGGTAAAGTTTCTTTTAGGTTTAAAGGTCTTTTTGTTTAAATCTGTTCTAATGTTAGTAATTGACTCTAGTATTTCAGGACTTACTTAGCGGCGAAACTTTAGCGGATTCGAGAGAATTGATGACGCCTTTACATAATTGAATGACTGACTCAATCGAATCGCCACCACTCAAATAGTCATCTACATAAAAGTCTCTCTTAATGCTCTCTTAATCTCTCTATTACTAACATTAGAGTCTGAACATTGATCAACAAGGGATAGAAGACATTTAGTAGTCAAATATGGCGCCGAAGCGGTGCCATAAGTAACTGTGTTGAGCGTGTAAGACTGTAAGGATTGTGACGAATTAGCTCTGAAAAGAATTTGTTATAGCGAGCGCTGAGAAGGCTCTATTAGGATGGCTCTGTACATTTTTTCGATATCGCCTGTTTTTACGAATTTGTGTTGTCTATACCGCAAAATTATGGAAATAGATCCTCTTGTAGAGTAGGCCCGACCATCTGAATGTCATTAAAAGACTTTCCCGATGTTGTTTTGGCGGAAGCATCGAACACTATGCGTAGTTTTGTAGTAGAGCTAGACTCTCGTACAACACCATGATGAGGCATAAAATAATTGAATTTTGATTGTAATGATTTGGAACTTTTAGTCATATGAATGAGAGTGCTATAATCTTGCAAAAAACTTATGTATTTTTTTTATAAGTCTCTCTCAAGCCTGGTCTCCAGTGAGAAAAAATGTTTCTTGGCTATTGCGTAAGAGTCACCTAAGGCCTTGAGTCCTTTAATGGAACGATAACAACAAATTGGCCTTGTTCGTTTCCATACGTAGCTTCTTGGAAGAGGTTTTCACATGAGCGCTCTTCAACTGGGAAGCCATCACCAGGTGATGGAATGCGGAAAGAATTGAGCTCCCAGAAGCGAGTAAATTGTTGAGACTCTTTGTGTGAAAGAAAATTACAGATAGGTTTTGAATGGAGACACGGTTGATATATGCAACCCGAAATGAGCCAACCTAATTTAATCTATAGAATTGGAAATTAATACGTCCCAAAACACCTCAGCACCAACAAGTATATCGATAGCTGAAGGTATATTAAAAGTAGGATCTGCTAGTGTAAGACCTGGCGAGATGGGTATTAAGTTTTTAACCATGTTAGACCCAGGCAAAGTACCAGGGCGGCTGATAAGTTCGCGACCTGAGGTAATTAGCGATGACAATCATCTCGATACTGATAACACTAGTTGACAACTAAGTGGTAGTATAAATAATACACTTTTGTTTAATTCAGTTCACTAACACTTCATCCCTGGAATAAGCAACAACACCATGTCGAACGAAACTGAAAATTCTCGCTATTTTGAGCACTGCGCAGTTAAATAAAATTCCTTGTGAAAAGAGGAAAATCGCCAAAAAATATTCTTGAAGAAATGTCATCGGTTGTTCAAGATTTTGGGCCTTCGTATACCATGGTAAAAATGGGCTCGGATTTTTCAACAAGGAAGAGAGACCTGTGAAGACGACCCCCGCCCGAGTCGCCCAGTGACGGTAGTCACTGAATAAAATGTTCAAAAAGTTGAAAAATTTGTATTGGCTGCCCGTAGAATTAAATTGTGGCAGATAGCTGAAGAGTAGCAAATGAGTAAAGAGCTAATCGGAGAAATTTTGCACCAAAATTTATACATGAAAAAAATTTGCGCGCGTTGGGTACCGTGAATGCTCACGCCGCTCGACAAACAACGACGACTCGCGAGTTGTCAGGATTTTTCGGAGTTGTGTCAGAGCATTGTAACCGTAGACAAAACTTGGATACGTCAGTTTGATCCGGAGTCCAAACAAGAGTCTACGCAGTGAATTAAAAAGAGAGAAAGGCCACCAAAGAAGTTTAAAGTTAAAAGTCGGCCTCCAAGATTATGGCGACACATTTTTTGGGATAGCGAAAAAATTTTATTTATTGATTACTTGCCTAAGGGAACTACAATAGATGGTCAATACTACGTCAATTTATTGGGTCAAGCACGTGAAGCAGTCGTTCAGAAGAGACGAGGCAATCTGGCGTGTGGAGTGTTGTTTCTGCAAGACAACGCGTCCGTTCACACCGCTCGCGTTGCGAGGGATGCCTTAAACGCCAATGGGTTCGCAGAAATCGATGATTCACCCTACAGTCTGGACCTAGTTTCCAGTGACTATTTCCTTTTTTCAAAACTGAAAAAAGAGTTGCAGGGGCGAAGATTTTCGGACGATAATAAAATGAAGTCCGCCGTAGAGAGCCATTTTGAAGAGCAATCTTCAGAATATTTTTTAAGTGGTTTACAGGCCTTGTATTCACGATGTGAAAAGTGTATTTCACTTGAGGGGGATTACATTAAAACATAAAAACAAAAAAAATATATATAAATATATGCCACGCTAAGGTATAATTAACGCCTTTAAAATCTTTAGATTTAATTACTAAAGTAGCGGTACTAGTAAGTGCCGCACGTAGGTAATGAAACTCGTTTATGTCCTAAATACTAATATTATTATGAATAAGAGAAAGGTAAGTATCTCTTAACTAGAGCCAGTGCTGATAGTCCCCGTCAAAGTGAGGTAAGTCTATCTTAGGTAGTCGGACGAAGTCGTGCTTGCAGGCAGAATCGTGGTGGTCGGCGTTGAGGGCCGACGCGGCGGCGGTAGCGCAGGACAAGGCGGAGGAGGCGGAGCGCGAGGGGGCAAGCAGCGCTCGCGCACGCGCCACCTGCGCAAAGAACTCAGCGTCAAATTGCTCGCGCTCATCATACATATCCTCCGTGTTTTCTGACAACAGCTCCAACTCCGTCTGCAACATGTCGAAATCCTTGTATAAGTTTTTAATTGTCTCAAGCCGGCAATCCAACTCCGAACGTTGAAAATTGCGTCAGCCTAGATTTTAAGCCTTCAATTTTGATTCCGACATAATTTAATAAGAGTGAAATGAAAAAAAGCGGAAGCAATCGCTAAAGAAGATGCGTAGGTATCAAAAACTATGATTGGAACGGGAAGCTAACAACTATAGGTCAGATTGAATGACACAGTTCTCAAGCGAAACCGGTTTTGCCGTGCAAAGCCGAGCGATATGGACAGCGGTGCACTATTGTTTTAAGATATGAATTCTATAAGAAAGATGGTTTCATTATTATTTATTTACGGGTATTTAAAAAGTGTAAATTAATAGAATACAGGGATCTTGATTAATGTAAAATTTTGTTTACTATGTAAATGTGGTATATTTCTACAATGAAACGTGAACTAGGTATTTAAATTAAAGCGCTAAATATTTTATGCTAAATGTATTTCAGGCTTAATAAAATTAAGGGCTGAATGTTGCTTAATTATTAAGTATGAACGTAGATAGGAAGATGCGTATTATGTTTAAATAATGTAATAAGCGTGAGGATGTGCAAATAAGAATGCTTAATGAAAGCCAAGCATAACTTTCATCGTTATGAAACAATAAAATATTAAGAAAGAGTAGATAGGGAATGATAGGGTATTTTTTAAGAGATCGATTTATGTCTGATCCGTAATAGCACTATCTCAATGAAAGGAAAAAGAGGAAAGCCGGTAAAAAGGATTCCTTATCGGAACGAACTAACTCAGAAGAAGTTCCCTCCAGCGGTGGATGTAAGCCCTCTAAGTGCCCTCTGCAGTAAATAGCGGCCGAGCGTCAGTCCAAAGTCCACTGGATGATTTTGCACAGCTTTAAAGATGGCGATCTTGATAGTTCGTAGTTTTTTTTTCCTTGACAGCGAAATAGGACCAATGTTCGAATAGCTCGAAGGACCAATGTCTGAGTATCGAGCTCCAGTTTAGCCTCCTGGTGGTCTTGACTAAAATAAAACAAGTTCTTCGATGTGTAGGACTGTATTCTGTTTTAGGTATCACAAAAAAAAAGAGCACGTGCGTGTGCTCTGGTGATTCGCTAACGCGATCTGTCCGACCCGGGCACGACGGCGCGGGCGGGGAACCGGTCGGCCGTCGGGACCGGTTTGCCAAGCTATAACGCGGCCCGATGTGATCTCGGAAATAATAACAATAGAAGATATAAAAACAATTTCCATAGGTAGATGGATAAGAAAAGTTTTCAATTCAATTCTATAAACCCAAGTTCAGACCAGAAAGCTCTCGAGAACATCAATATTTTTAAAATTGATTACTCAGCGAATCTCCACTCTGTTGTTTAAAGTATATACTGAACCCCGAGAGCGCTGTGAGCACTAGTGAGCTAAACTATTCCTTTGATACCGCTTCGGTGTATTCGAACTTATTTACTATTCGAAGTGAAGTTGTTTTTTTAATTTTTGTGGAAGTGAATTTTATAGCTTTCTAAGATTAAAAAACACTTCTTAAAAAAACATAAAATGTTTTCTTTATGTAACATAAACAATAAAGTTATGATATAATAGGTCTTTACCTATGAAACTGCCGTTTTGCCATACTGGCCATATCAAATGAAAGTATTTTTTTTAAACTGATAATTCTAATTTCAAATTGATTTTATTTGACAAACATGGAATTCTTTTTCTAAAATCGTCATTTGTTTAATAGTTAGTGTTTTGTTTTCAACGCATTCGAACATTTTTCGTCATCATGGATAAGTTAAAAATTCGAGTAATTATGGAGTATGAGTACCGTCGTGGCAGCAAAGCGGCACAAGCGGCACGCAACATCAACGACGTTTACGGAGCGAACACTACAAACGAACGCACCACCCGTTATTGGTTTACCCGCTTCCGTTCTGGAAATTTTGACCTGAAAAATGAACCCCGTGGTCGTCCGAAAACTTTGGTTGACAATGACGAATTAAAGGCAATTGTGGAAGCTGATGAAACTCAATCCACTGCTGAATTAGCAGCAGCTTTCGACGTTAGCAATCAAAACAATATTGGTCCATTTGCGTCAAATTGGCAAGGTAAAAAAGCTTGACAAATGGGTACCCCACGAACTCAATGACCGCCAGCGCGAAGTACGCGTGGAGACGTGCCTTGCACTGCTCAGCAGGCATACAAATGAAGGAATTCTGAACCGCATTGTTACTTGTAACGAGAAATGGATCCTGTTTGACAATCGTAAGTGCTCAGCAAGTTGGTTGGACCCTGGTTCAGCACCCAAACAATGCCCTAAACGAAAACTTAGCCCTAGAAAAGTGATGGTCACTGTTTGGTGGTCTAACGCGGGTGTAATTCATCACAGCTTCTTGCCAAACGGGACAAGCATTACTGCAGATGTGTACTGTGAAGAACTGAACACAATGATGGAGAAGCTCGCACGTCTCCAACCAGCTTTGGTCAATCGTTCGGCTCCACTGCTCCTGCACGACAACGCGCGACCTCATACTGCACAGCAGACGGTCTCCAAGCTACAAGAGTTGGGGTTGGAAGTTCTCCGTCATCCGCCGTACTCACCAGACCTTGCGCCTACAGACTTCTACTTTTTCCAGAATTTGGATAACTTCTTGGCGGGAAAAAAATTCAATACCCGAGAGGCAGTACAAAATGCCTTTGAAGAATTTGTTGCCTCCCGTCCAGCTGATTTCTTCAAGAAAGGCATCAATAAGCTACCAATGTGTTGGCAAAGATGCATTGATTGCATGGCTGATTATTTTGATAAATATAAATAAAAAATAAAAAAAAAAATTACGCTTCATTTATTTCGTGAAAAACGGCAATTTCATAGGTAAAGACCTAATATTTAAACGATATCTTAAATTATTTTTCATTGTAACTTAAAATGGCTGCCATAATGGTTTGATTTTTCGCTTAACCCATACATTTTATCAATAAAATAGCCGTTAAAGTATGTACAGTCGTTGCGCAAACACCTTGTATAATTTACATTCTTGCTTTGCAGAATTGTCTTAACATACATTAATAATCGTTATGAAAAAAAATATAACAAATTTCACCTTATATAAATTATATTCACTAAAGCGTCACTTTATACTTACTTAAACATTACCCTCTCGTAACTTTGCAATCGTTTCCAATATTGACTTTTACCGGGTAAGAGCACCTTCGGACTTCCATCTACTTTGATTCGCCCCGACGGTGAATCACATTCTGTCGACTTTATATTATTTACTTACCTGTGAGTTGTGACGAGTTGATTTATTGTGTTACGATACAAATACGAACGTGTTTCCTGCGGAAAGGATATAAGTTGAATCATTTTATTTACCTATTAGATATGTGAGCCGAGTTTTCAATGAAAATGCCTGTTTGTAAATGTAATTGTTAGAATTTGGCGAACAACAGTGGATTTGTTTACGATTTAGGATATTAAGGTTAAAAAACAATATCCTAAATAGGATATTGTTTTTTAAATAGACCGGTAATTATTTTGGGTAAATGAATATTGTTTTTGCTAGCGTAATTTATTGCAAATAGACTAAAGTACACATAAAGTATATTCAATTAACTTTACAGGGGGCCTCTACCATACAGGGTACAGTGAAACTATCCTAATCAAAAAATACGATATGTTCTAGGTTCTAAATAAGTAATCTTTTGGTTTTATATATATAATAAGTAGTGTAAATGGATGAATAATGTAAAAATATAACAGGAACATCTATTTATTTTTTGATACACCTTGTAGAACGTGGGCTGTTATAAATTCTACACCTAGTTATTTTTGTTACTCAGGGTCTTTGATGACATAGATGTTTGCATCCAGTTGTTGTACCAACCTACTATAGGGAACTATATGTAAGAAGTTATGTAAAGGACTACGCTAAAACTTTTGGAGCTGTAATAACTTAAAAAAAAGAAACCTTCATCTCGTCAATTCTATGATATATTTCGGAGGCAAGTCAAGAAACTTTACTACAAAGAGTATTTAGGAGATAAAATTATCTTGTCAAAGTTATTGTAGATAAAAATGAATATTTATCTTGTCCAATTTCCCAATATATTCACCCTGCGCTATTTGACACGGTTCTATTTATGTCCGGTCTTGCTTGGCTAACAAGTTATTGATAATTAGGTCTGAATATTATGTATATTCAATACGTAAATATTCCGAGTCCAGGATTAGAACTCATCCGGACAACCGAAGTCTACATGTCTGGAGGAGACGTGGGAACGCCTATTTTACTTTTTCACTAATAACATTAAGACTTTTGAAAATTATGATGGATACAGTGTAGATACAGAGAAAGATGTTGTCAGGATGGCGACGCGATAGAGACTACTCAATATTCGATATAAGTTACTAAAGAAATCTAATTCGAAAAACAAAGCTATCAAATAACCGCACATGCATCCTATTTACTAGAAACATAGTGCAACGTAAGCGGATTTGCATGCACGAGACTGTAGGGTTGATGCTATCGTAACAGAACGCTGAAAGACAAAGAACTGCCACCGGACAAGTTGGGGAATCGGTATCATTTTTGGAGCGGTATAATTATTGGTGTCAGAACGCCTTGATCCCGTATCGTGGCTGGATGACTGCAGCTTTGTACCACACCATTGCTATTAATGGAATTGTCAGGTCATTAAGAATAAACCATGGCCCTCGATTCGTATCTGTTGACGATAATGCACCCGCACATCAACGAATCAACGCTGCTCTGTGTGAATACGACATTACCAGGTTAGACTGGCCTGCCAGCTCGTGCTCGCGGACAGGTTACCGCAAGAAATGCTGGATAACTTAATTCTCAGCATGCCCAGAAGGATTGCCGCATGTGTTCGAGCCAGGGGAGGAGTTATCTTGTACTAAATAAAAACAATTTCATAATACATGTTGGTAATATTTAGTTAAATTCTCTTTTTCTTTCAATTATATTTGTTAGTCCAAATTGCATTAGAACTCTTAAATTTGATTTTTGTTTATAAAAAAAAAATATTTAATTTTTTTATTTCAAAAATTGTATCTTTTTTATAAAGAGATGTTACGTAAGCAACATTCTTTTAAAAAGTAAAAAAAAAAAAAAAATCCTTCTTTAGCTAGTGATCTCACACTTTTTCGATGTGTACTTTAATAATTACTGCAAATTTGCACGACTGCACCAACCAACCTAATACAACAAAACATTATACTATAAAAAATTAGTTACTGTAAAAGAAATGTCCCAAAATGCAAGGAGTCTGGGCCAGGTCTTTGTACACTTTATCAAAAAATAGTTTAAGATGCTCAAAACACTTTTCGATTGTTAAATTGTTGTTAAAACACTTTATTTATTGGTAGGAAATAAAATTGTGCATTCTGAGTGTGCAACACAAACAAAAAACATCATGGCGGAAAAAATGTCTTTTGACAGTTAAGGTTTACTTACATCTTTTTTTTTGTGTTTCGAGTAGTATCGATGGCTGGTTGCCATTACGTCCACAGAATTGAATTGAATTGTTTTGTGTATTTTTAGCATATTTAACAGTTGTAAATTAAAAAGAAACTGAAAGAAAGAACTCAAGCGCAACGAACAATCAAACACACAGACAGACAACTATCAATGTGATGTGAGTGAAGTGTGCCGTGAGTGAGGTGGCTGTACCCTCTGCTTAGTGAACTAACTTCACTTGACAACTTCCGCCATAGAAAAGACTCATTGTCAATGTTGCCCGCTAAAACGAAAACAAATAATGTTGACTTTTTTATTTTCTTACCTTGTAACTACTGATTAAATCAAATTATTTGTATTTTTCCTATAATTACCATTAATTTGTCTATTTTTTTAGATGGTGTACAAAGACCTAGCCCAGGTTGTGACATTTCTTTTTGAGTCCTACTGTAATAGATACAGTACACCTAGTTTAAGATGGCGTATACTTCACAAAATATATCTAAATCATATGTTTTGTACTTTGCATTACATAAAAAAAAATTACAATTAATAATAGTTTTAATTGCAAATTTTATTTATAAAGTTGAATATAATAACTTAAACAGGTTAACAATAATAGAAAAAGGGGAACAGATATTGCAGTAACAACTATTAAAAAAGTCATAAATATTGAAGTCGTAAAGTCCAAAATTTTAAGTCGCTGCACAACATAGCGTTCTGTAGATGGGTGGATGACATGTTGCGAGTACTTCTGCGAGTTTCTTAACGTTGGGATTAGTATAATTACAATTTTGTGAATGACTAATACATACATGTAACTACGAGTGGTTTCAATATCGACAGCTTATCATTGTTTGGCTTTAAACATTTCTTTTAACTAATGCCATACAATGTACATACTCACAAATATATTTCACTAAAAGAGCGTCTGAAATACACTTTTTTGGAATTTTCAACTTAAATTTCCTTTTCTAATAATTAAACTTTGATAAAAACTTCAAAAAAGTTCCGAAAGTGACAAATTTTGGGACCCTTGTATTAAGTTTCTAAGAACAATCAACTAAGAATTCAGATAAGAAGGCAGCTTGAGATATGTAACTTTAAACGCTCAAGTTAACTTTAGTAACTTTGACGGAAATTGATTAAAGGTGTTTTCAGGTGACGTATCTTTTTCTAGTCGAAATAATACATTCAAAATTGTATGCGTTTTGCTTTAAAGTAATTTAATATTTATTGATACACATACAGATCTCCATAAATAGCATTAAAACGCTTTTACTAATAGATTTTTGGTAGAATTTAAAGATCCGATTTCCAGTTGATTGTTTCTTCGTTTTGAAGTTGTACCTATGTAATGTAGCTGTCCATTTGTATGCTTCTTTATTTGAATAAATGTTGCTCTGATGGGCTGTGCTAATTCATTTGAAATGTACCATTTTACTCGTCTTATGAAATAATATTATTATTCCGGCTTTTTGATGCAAGTAGTAGAATACCGGCTTTGTCTCGCAGAGGTCGAGATTTCGAATGTTGTAGGGGGGCATAAAATACCTTCATATATAAATATCAACAACCATACCCGGAGAACAAATATCTACAAAGATCACATGATTACACATAATCGTTTATAAAAGTAGTACCAACTAAAGCTAAAGTTTGGCAACAAATTAAATCAATATCACAAACGAATATTTTTACCAACTCTACCATCATCATTTTTCAAGTTACAAAGTTAATTACTGTGATGTTTTAAGCCAAATAATATTTTCACAGCCATTTTTAATTGAATCAGCACTTCCCGCAATCCTGTGAATTTTGCTTCCTTTATTTGACTTGATTCTCAGAATTAATTTCATAAAACTCTTGTTGCAATTGAATCCTGATGTTTTGTGAAATAAAATATTTTGGTAGAAGCAGTAGGTTATCGTAACCAGGGTTATTTTATTATTCAACCTATATATATGTTGGAACTACCAAGTCCATAAAATAACAAGATAGCAGAATTTAATGAACACAAGTAAATTGATTGTTGTTACCAATTAAGATTTAATAAGACGTATTGAAAAATGTTGTAGAGATAAGAGAAAGCAAAGGTTGTGGCTGTGATTCTCCATTCGTTATCTTTTAAACCGTTTTAAAATACCTTCGATAAATTATGCAATTGGTAATCGAAAGGAAAAAGCCCCAAAAAGACATAAAACCGTTAATTATTAAACAAAACGTTTCATGTATGAATATAATATCTGTGTGTTCTTCAACTCTTCTAGTACCTATGGCGTCAACACGAGACATATTCGTCATTAAGCGCGTATTGACCCCAGTATATACCCTAGCGGTCGGTTTCCAAAATATACGTTAAATTATATTAAACTAAGTCCCAAACCTTATACGTCACAAGAACATTTACATCTGAAAAGAAAAAAGGCTTCGTTGGTAAAAACATTACGTAAAATCAAATAAAGAAATTCTGAGGAACAACATTTGTGCGCAAGTAGCTGAATCTTTTAGGAATTTACGAGCAAAGTACGTATTTGCTCTATGTGTGGGTAATTCGATTTTTTTTGTCATTTTCGTACTCACGTGCTTAGGATAATATCGAAAAAAATTTTGTAACAGTATTTTCTTTTGTGGTAATGGTTTCATAGATTGCGTGATGGATTTTATGACATTATTTGATCCGTGATCTTCAATTATGGGCCAAGTTTATCCATAAAATCTACAGAGGTCAATTTGAACTAATGGGATATCGTTAAAATAACATTAGCTGGGTGATTAAAATGAGAGTTTGGTTAAATCTTTTCTTAAGTTTTCACGATACATACTTTAAATAAAACACTTTTTACCGGATATTAGCGCGTATATTTTAGTTAATTTTAAAATTATTTCGACCAATTTTTAAAAATTATCGTGACCACGGCAACTGCAATGATGCCGAAACGTCGAAATAATTTTAAAATTAACTAAAATATACGCGATAATATCATGTAAAAAGTGTTTTATTTATGAGAGTTTGGGTCCATTATTGGTTTATAGGGTTTTTTGTTTCAATCAAAATATAACTTAGACATTTAACTGCTTTACTTTGGTAACTTTAATAGATTATCTAAAAGTTACCTTCATGGGATTTAATATCTTTCTAATTTTATTAAGCTTGTTTGTTATTAACAGTATGACTCTCCGTGGAGCAATGGCCTACCTAAGACCTCATCCATTCCACTGAGCGGAAACCCGGGCAGCATCCATGGATATGGTTTATAGATTATTTGAAGAAAATGCAATGCTTCCTCATTCTAAGCGCTTTTGGATATGAGATACAGCAAGCGACTGTGGCCTAGAAGTGTAAGGTGAACATCCTCACACAGGGAACTAAAAACGACAACTACAAATAAGTGACTTGCAAGTATTTGTGCCGAGCTTGGGTTTTATTGATATCCTGCATTTAGTTTATTATAAACACAAGGAAATTAATTTATTCATTAAACTGTTATTAATAAAACATTCTTTCAACACCAGCGAAATGGTAGGCTATTCGTTATTTTGTCAACCTGTATTGCAGTAGAAATTTATTAATTAATAAGGTAGTTTTCTTTCGAGTTGCTGTTTGTTGTATTCGGTAGAGAGTGTGGATTGATCTCATTGGTAGGCCAGTGGGATTTCAATATTCGTAACGGTAAAAAATCAGAAGAAGCTGTAGGGAATAAAATATTTATTCTTATTATAATATTTATATATTATATATTATATTTAAATATTATATTCTTCATACTTTTATTTATTCTATTTGACGGCCGAGTGTCGTAGTGGTAAGTAGTCATGCATCGTACGCCGAAGGTGCCGATTCGAGTCCTGATCGGGGCATTCCTTTGTGTGATGATCACAGATGTTACTTCTCGGGTCATGGTTGTTGATATTTATATATGTATGTTTATTCTGGGTTCCCCCCTGATTCGCTGGATTATCCGTAACACAAGCTCAGCTAACTTTGGGGCCATTCAGTTAGTGTGTTTGTCTAGGGATTTATTATAATATTAAATACGATATATGAAAACAAAGATATCCCGCGTTCAAACCTTATTTACATCGATTAATTACGAGTCCTTGGAGTTCCTTGGGGGAGGTGTTTGTGTACCACCGCAGATAATGGAAATCTTCGATTGAACGACGCCAGGAAGGATGAACTTAAAGAAGTTCTAAGCTAGTCGTAAATGGACAAAAAAAAGTACCCTACAGTACCATTGCTAAATTATCAACCTCTAGAAGTTACATAACTACTTTCAATACATTTCTTATTACGTGTAAAGCAAGCTTTACTCAATAAGTTATTCATTAATAATATTGGGTTCTTGGAAGGGTTACATAATCACCCTTTTGGTAACGACAGGGCATTTCGTTAAATATTAAATGGCTCCAAGCGAGGATCATTACAGTCAGGCCATCGTAACCGAACGGTGATTTATTTATTGGGAATATAAAGGTTAAATGATAGGATACACAACTTTGTTCCTATTTTCGGAACAAAAACAATGACTTTTTATAATGGAAACCACATTTTTTTTTTCGTAATTGAAAGGTACAAATGACCAGGATATAATACCCGTGAAGTTTCTTGCCAGTTCTTCTTCACGAAGGTTTTTTCGAACTGGTGGTAGAATCATGTTTTATTTGACGTCAATAAGAACAAGTAATTGTCAATGTTGAGAAATAAATATTTCATTTCATTTCATTTCATTTCATTTCATTTCATTTCATTTCATTTCATTTCATTTCATTTCATTTCAGGGTTATATCGAAGATTGTATTGAAAATAAATCGAAACGCAGCCTTCAGCTAGCAAGCAGCATAAACCTAAAGAAACTTGAAGACCCATGGACTCCACGCCCTTCAACGTCCAAAGATGCCCCAGAGTTTCCTCCAGCAGAAAGTTCTGACCATCGACAAGAAATAAATATTGTTTCACAAGTTGACCACCCTAATGATAATAATAAGAAAATTACGCTCAATTTCAGTCATTGCTCTAATTTTAATGTCCATTTCAATTAATTTAACATTGATTATTTCTTGATTAAATTTCTATTTTCGCTTAAATTATGTCTTTTTCTCGTAGTCATGGTATAAAGTATAGTATGCAACTCCTGAATAAAGTACGAATTTATATCGAGGGCCATGAACCACTCGCGTCGCTCAGGATTCTAACAGTTGAATCACGAGCGCAGCGACGCTACGCTCGTGATTCAATCATTATAATCCTTCACTTGCTCGTGACTCATCTACGGCCCTCGCTTTAAATCCGTCCTTTATTCACTAGTTGCATAATATACTATTTATTTTCAGAGCATTGCATGATATCTTTAAATATACATTTTGGTCGTTGGTTATTCTTAATTTTTACCCGAACTAATGGAAAACACAACTCATAAAAAGTTTAAATAAATCAAAGAAATGGTTGAATGCTTCATTAGAATTTAGAGTGGAATAGGTTTCTGTAAATTGAAGAACTTTAATACAATCTTTAAATTTTCTGATATTATCTTTGCAAAAGTCGCGCTTTACAATAAACGAATGAGAAGCACTTTATTCGAACATTTGAGTAGTTGTCCTTTGTAATCAGACAATGCAATATCTAATACATAACTCTGACAGCCTTTCAAATTATGTGCAAAGTTGTCTAAACACGTGCCACTAGACATCGTGCGCCACAATCAAAAAAACCAAAGAGAAGGTCGAAAATGAAATTAAAAAAAAAACATATATAACAAATATAACCCTGGAGCTTTCAAGTGTAATGTGAATAGGTACATAATAATAGGCCAGGCGTGTATGATCCTCGTCCTCATCGTCACTTTCCATCAGGTGAGACGGAAGACAAACGCCTGCTAATATTATTAAAAAAAAAAAAAAATGATGCCAAAATCTTAAAATCCCTTTTTCAAATGACTTATATTTAAAGAAGTTATATATTACATATGTACAGTGGTATTACAACACCTCTAATCTAACTTTGAGTATTTGAAGTAGAGGCAGGCAAATAGGGGAACACGAGACAATCGCAACCACGCGCTGATGAGAACTACTCTTCTTTACGTGAAAAAACTTATATTAGGTTTTGTTTTTTATATTACATGGACATGAGAAATGCATGTCGCAGCGCTAATATCTGACTTTTCGAGAATCGAATTTTCGACGATTATGTAAGGATACATTTTGAGTATCAAATATATTTAACTTTAAATACTGCCTTTTTTAACCCAAAGGTATTATAGCAAATTTGATAAAAATGTTAATTAATGTCAAAATACAAACAGTGTTTTTAGAATAATGTCAAATCATAAAAGTATTTAGGGTACTGGGTGTGAATACCGTATTTCATTAGCCGAGTTAAAAAAAGGAGATTGAGTTTAGTTCATAGTCAAGTTGGTTCAATTATATTTTTAAGGATGCTGAACCCTGGACTTCGGAGGTATACCATGGACGCCAGCAGCATCAAAAGGAAAGAAGAAAGCATAAAATAAGAAGAAAAAACTAAACTAGTCCGTGGCTCTTACTTTTACAAAACCTGGCACCGATCGCAAAAACAAATATTTTGTATATGGACTATATTAAAAGGCATATATTAGGAACTTAATGTTTTTATATAATTTTTTATTATTATTTGCAGAAATATAAATAATACAGTGTAGCCCTGGTGGCGGTCAGAGTCCTAATGTGTCAAATGTCTTTGCGTTTTGTTTTATCCGTACGTTATATTTTAATTTAAATTATCTCTTTTATTAAGTTTAACAAACATGTTTGTGATGCTGCAAATTGCTCCTAATGATAGTGTCCGTAGTGAGGGGGTTTAATAGATCGTGCTATTGAATATAGCAAAAGTGATAGGATTTCACTAAGATTCTTCTTTCCAACTTTTGCAATAAGTTTAAAACCCCATACAACCTCACATAGAGTTTTAAACACTTTGCAAATTTCGATGATTAGCTGATTCAGCTCACGTTTATATATGAAGTACTGTTTTCATTACTTGGGATGATTTTGCCAAATGCCAAAGAGTCAGTAGAATCATCAATTATAGTAAACTTACGGATGCGAGATCCCACAGCTCTGATACCGTCTATCGGTATTTTACAGACGTTTGCGAATGGCCTTTATAAACTTGTTGGACTCACCATTTCTTCATCGATGAACTAGGCAAGGACAGAAATTCCACCCATTTGTTGTTGAGGCACCAAAAAGTAGATTGAACGGTTATTCGGGATGTTTCTAATAAGCAAGTCAAGCCGATGCGAGATGATAGGGGTCTACTAGCCCTATTTATTAAACTCTCATGTAAATGGGTTTGGGTTGTTTCTGAGCCATAGATTATTATAATTATTTTATCGTATGAGAAATGATGCTTAGATAAATTTTAATTGGTTATGGGAAACACCATGTATAGTTATTTTTGTTCCAGGGTATGGAGTGATCTAAAAAGTTTAATCCCAAGGCTTTAAAAAGTAGAGTGAATAGGCTCCTCTTGGACAGTTGCGTATCATCCTCGTTTTCATCTTCACTTTCCGTCAGGTGGGAGAGATGATAAACGCCACATCCATGGACCCCATCACCCGTACTGTGCTTCTAATTATCCAATAATCTCGTGCAATGGGAGCCAATATCAGAATTTTTTGAATGAGAACATATTAATAGGTCTTTACCTATGAAACTGCCGTTTTGCCGTACTGGCCATTTCAAATGAAAATATATTTTTTTTTGACTGATAATTCTAATTTCAAATTAATTTTATTTGACAAACATGGAATTCTTTTTCTAAAATCGTCATTTGTTTAATAGTTAGTGTTTTGTTTTCAACGCATTCGAACATTTTTCGTCATCGTGGATAAGTTAAAAATTCGAGTAATTATGGAGTATGAGTACCGTCGTGGCAGCAAAGCGGCACAAGCGGCACGCAACATCAACGACGTTTACGGAGCGAACACTACAAACGAACGCACCACCCGTTATTGGTTTACCCGCTTCCGTTCTGGAAATTTTGACCTGAAAAATGAACCCCGTGGTCGTCCGAAAACTTTGGTCGACAATGACGAATTTAAGACAATTGTGGAAGCTGATGAAACTCAATCCACGGCTGAATTAGCAGCAGCTTTCGACGTTAGCATCAAAACAATATTGGTCCATTTGCGTCAAATTGGCAAGGTAAAAAAGCTTGACAAATGGGTACCCCACGAACTCAATGACCGCCAGCGCGAAGTACGCGTGGAGACGTGCCTTGCACTGCTCAGCAGGCATACAAATGAAGGAATTCTGAACCGCATTGTTACTTGTGACGAGAAATGGATCCTGTTTGACAATCGTAAGCGCTCAGCAAGTTGGTTGGACCCTGGTTCAGCACCCAAACAATGCCCTAAACGAAAACTTACCCCTAGAAAAGTGATGGTCACTGTTTGGTGGTCTAACGCGGGTGTAATTCATCACAGCTTCTTGCCAAACGGGACAAGCATTACTGCAGATGTGTACTGTGAAGAACTGAACACAATGATGGAGAAGCTCGCACGTCTCCAACCAGCTTTGGTCAATCGTTCGGCTCCACTGCTCCTGCACGACAACGCGCGACCTCATACTGCACAGCAGACGGTCTCCAAGCTACAAGAGTTGGGGTTGGAAGTTCTCCGTCATCCGCCGTACTCACCAGACCTTGCGCCTACAGACTTCTACTTTTTCCAGAATTTGGATAACTTCTTGGCGGGAAAAAAATTCAATACCCGAGAGGCAGTACAAAATGCCTTTGAAGAATTTGTTGCCTCCCGTCCAGCTGATTTCTTCAAGAAAGGCATCAATAAGCTACCAATGCGTTGGCAAAGATGCATTGATTGCATGGGTGATTATTTTGAATAATAGAAATAAAAAATATAAAAAAAAAATTACGCTTCATTTATTTCGTGAAAAACGGTAATTTCATAGGTAAAGACCTAATATCTTGTTAGTTAGTTTTTATATTTCTTAATTGATAAGATAAACACGATTAGTTACATACTAAAATCCTAAAATAATATCAAAAGTGATTTTCTGTAAAAAGTTATTTTGAGACTTTTTAAGTGGCGCCAATTTTCCCGTCTTCCCCTACTTAACGTAAAAGACATTGTATAAAAGCGAACGAATGTGTATATTTTCAGACCAGTGATCCTACAAGATTTCTGTGCATCTAACCGTTCAAAAACTATATGATAAGGTAACCTCATAGCCCAGCAATGCACATCACGCTAGGGTTGGTATTCAGATTCAATTGGGTCGCGTTCACAAAGTATCGATCGGTCGAGCTACGATTTAGGTACCTTAACGTAGTTACATGGCCTTAGCGAGTTTAGAACTGATAGAGTAGCTTGTTGAAAAATATTTTTTACATTAGACGATTTTTACTTAGATTACTATATGCACCGTGCAATGAAAAGTTGATACGGAGACAATTGGGAATTTCTCAATATTTTATGGTTTCGTTGCGAAGGTCGTAATTATAAATTATTCAGTGAGGCACGAACTCTTTTTAGTTTGGCTTTGTAAATTTTAAAAATAACTGTATCTTAATTAAAACTTACCGTTCTTACTTACTTCACAATATCCGGGTCGTTGGCAGTTGAGTCAGCTTTAACAATTGTGGTAGGAAGATGGAAGGTCACGAAAGTGTCAACGCAGATTGCATCCGACACAAGTGGCATAATTTTTTACTATACCAGCCGTCATAGCAACAGGTCACTTGCCGTCATCAAGCAATAATCCCGGCCGTTCCAATACCAACAGAAGATCCAAAGGATACCTTGCAGTTTGTGTATTGGAGCAAAATTATGTGCTGTCATAGTGCGTATTGGTGTTTGTCCTGCCAGTGAGGCGTATGGGTTGATGAACGTTTAGATGCACTTTTTTCGAATGACATCATCGCCAGGCGCTTGTATCAGTACATTAAACACAGTACACAAAAAAAAGCAGCTATCTTTTAGCAAGAACCAGGTATTGACAGTGATAGAAAATGTTTATTTAATTTTTAGGCATCTGTACATGCCTACAGATGATCCTTAAAATCTATCTGAAATGTGTCAGTGCATGGGTGAGATAAGTGCTATCATTGAAGACACGAATAAGGAGTCCATTTTCACATTATGAGACTTTAATGCTCATCCAGGTCAGTTATTTGGCTTAGAAATGCTGAACTATTGTGTCGAACAAGACTTGACATGTGCTGATATTGAACTTCATTCAAACTCTTATACCTATTTAAGCGATGTACATGGCACTACTAGCTGGTTAGATCATTGTTTAGTGTCTAAAGCTGCCTGTAGGGCTACCGTGGCTGCTAAGATTATGTACAATGTATCGTGGTCAGACCTTTTTTCTTTTGTAATTGAATGCAATCTTGATAAATTATACTGGTAAGGTGGCTAAGTTGACTATGAACAGGGGTAATATTATAAATATGACTATCTGGAATACGTGAGTACTGAAATACTGGAGTACGAGACGTGTCTCAAATCCAAAAGTACCACGAGTCTTGTAATAATATCTTTAAAAACTTGAATTTCTCGCAAGAATTTGAACCACGCAGTGACAAAATATGTAATGACAAAACTCATCGAGTAGCTTTGGATAAAATGTATAAAACTATTGTAGATGTCTCAAGTAGGTCATCTGAAATAAGTTGCAATGTAATTAAAAAACGTAAGAAATACATTACAGGATGGAATAGGTACATTAAGGAAGCCCATTAATAGGCGCGAGTTTGCTTCCAAAGTTAGTATTATGTGGAAAACCGTCCAAAGGTCCAATGTATGAGGAGATGCGCAGTAGTAGACAATTATTTCAAAATCAGCTTAAATATTGCCAGAACAATAAAGAACAAATAAACATGATTATTATTGCTGAACGTCACTCATCTAAAGATTTTAAAAACTTTTGGAAGCAAACTCGTAAAAGCATGCAGGCGTGCATTTGCCTCATATGCTGTCTATGTTCTACAATCTTTGCTTGTGACATTCTTATTTGCCGGAGGAGCTGATGACGACGGTGGTTGTGCCAGTGATCAAAAACAAGACAGGAGATGCATCTGATTTAAAAAAATATAGGCCAATTTCCTTAGCAACAATCTTAGCTAAAGTATTGGACAGCCTGCTTGAAACACAGTTATGCCAACATTTAAAAATATGATGCTCAGGTGGCTTTACGCCGGGTGTGTCAACAGAGAGCGCACTATATTGTCTTAAGCAGACTGTCCAAGATTATAGAGCTAGAAATACTCCCGTATTTGCCTGTTTTCTCGACCTCTCTAAGGCCTTCGACCTCGTATCCTATGATCTACTGTGGCGTAAAATGGAAAATAACACTAGTGTGCCTAAGGAAGTTTGTATCATTTTTAAATACTGGTACAATAACCAAACAAATTATGTACATTGGGCTGAGTCTTTGTCTGAGCTATATAAGTTAGAATGCGGGGTGAGACAGGGGGGGTTGTCATCACCTACCCTATTCAACCTTGACGTAGATAAGCTGATTGCTGAGCTCAGTAACACCATGGTCGGAGTAACTATGAACAATATAAGTTATGCAGATGATATGGTGTTGCTGAGCCCATCGATTAGCGGTCTGCGTAAATTGACTGCTATTTGTGAGCGATACGCCGACGCCCAAGGCTTCAAGTACAATGAAGATAAAAGCGAGCTAATGGTTTTTAAATCACGAAATAAAACTTACGCTAATATTCCACCTGTGCTTTTGAATAGTGTTCTTTTAGCAAGAGTCTCGAAATTCAAGTACTTGGGGCACTGGGTCACGGAGTCGCTAAGCGATGACTTGGATATAGAGAGCGCAGAGCATTGTCAGTCAGGTGTAACATGTTGGCCCGCAGGTTTGCACGCTGCACTAAAGTAGTGAAATTGTCTTTATTTAGATCATTCTGCCAAATCTTCTACACGTACAGCCTGTGGGTAAACTACACCAAGAGTTTGATTAGTGTTGCTCAATGCTTTGCGCGTTCAATATAATAACGGTTTTAGGATTCTGTTGGGGCTGCCACGTTACTGTAGCGCTTCGGAAATGTTTGCAGCTGCGCAAGTAGATAGTTTTCATGCAATCATGCGCAAAAGGGCAGCATCGATGATGACGCGGGTGCGGGGCAGCACCAACAGACTTCTGGAAACGTTCAAGGACCGGTTTGACTTTGAAATATTCAAGGTTAGTAGGCATAGTGCGTGCTGGTCGAGTGCTAAATGACCATGTTTTAAATTAGACATTAATTATTTTAAATTTGGACATCAGTTATTGTAGAACCATATATATACTTGAATTGTTATGACATGAATTTTATAATACTAACATTGTTTTTAAGAATATTGTTTCTAACATAATATGGTTACTAAAATAATTCCAAATTAAATTGATATTATTCTATTATATTATTATTTACTAATTCAAAAGAGCGACATTTAGGCTTTTATCAAGATTTTCAATAAGGGAACAGTCACAAATTTGGTAAATAATTCCGAGTCACTTATTTTTCCATTTTGTATTAAAAGTTAAGCAGATTATTCGCGAGATATTACCAAAGACGAGGAGCCAATTGTTTTGTGTTTGATATAATTCTTTGTTGCTTGAACCAAAAAAAAAATAAATAAATGCTTTAAATAAAAAAATCGTTTCACTGATGCCTTCTCCTTAATTCAAGTGATGTGAGGCAAAACGCTTGAGTAATTGCCACTTTGTTTTTTTTACGTTCACATTTTTTGTCCAGGATGAACTAATAAATTAAAATAAGGTGGTTGTTGCGGAGTTTTGCGCCGGCTGGAGAAGATGCCGCCGTAGTACCCTTTGGCCCCGAAGACACCACGACCTGACGAACCACGGAGTGACACCCGACTTGATCGAGTGCAGGTTGGAGCGCAGTGAAAACAACACGTCTTTCAAAGTAAGACCGTTTATTGCGGATACCAAAATAAACCTTAAGTTTAAACAAGCCTATGAACCGCAATCGTTCCTGTAGTTCAGTTTCTTTCTTCAGACCTCTTAACTGGCCTCCGGATGCACCGAACAGCGCTTACGTCTTCTTGGGTCTTCACTGGCCTCCGGATTCACCGAACAGCACTTTCTTTCTTCTAGTTGGATTCTTCTGAACTTTTCTTATTAGACTTTTTCTTTCTTCTTGTTGTTTTCTTCGCTGCAGGCACCGAACTGTCTTCCAAAGCTCGGCGTGCGCCTTTTATACAAATTTCGCCCTAAATAATTCCAGCGCTCTGATTGGCTGGCGCGTTTGTGCAATTTGCACCTAATTACACTTAAGTTTTATTTGGATTCTAAACTTTACATCGAATTATCTTTCAAACTATTAAGCAAAACTATTACAATATTATATTCAAATAATAGAGCGAAACGATTCCTATATGTTTACATAAATACCAATTTGATAAAATTAAATACAAAAAACTTTCTAGAACAAAGACTATCTCAAAATACCGTTTGCGCCGGCAGACTACTTACTTAGCCTAACATTGTACCTAAGGCGAAACGGTTACAAACATAATTTTATCATTTTACATTATCATATTATGCAAACATTCTAATTACAATTAGATTTTAACATAATCAAACAAGATATAACTACCAATTAGGAACATATACAACAACAAAGGTTTTCTCGTTATTCTCTTCAAATACGTAAAACACCATGAAAATAGTTATTACATTTCAATAAAAGAAAGCAATTTACACATTATTATCAATAAACCATAACAATAAACCATATAATTACGTAGTTATTCAACGAGAAAATATCTAACCATATTACGTCATTTATTACTTCAAATGCGTATTTTATTATATGAACCTATATACAATAACGTTATATCTACCATTATGTACCTAATCTGATACGAAATAACCATAAATTCACCACAATTATGAAAAATCTGAACAAATCAGTATTTTACAAATAACCTAGGTCTAAATTCTATCCAAAACATACATAAAGCTTCTCATATTATGCTTATATTATACCAATGAAATCTCTAAGAACTTTATTAAACACAAATATCATCAATTCAACCATAAATCAATGTTATCAAAATAGAATTCAAAATATACCTATACCTAGGTTCCTATAACATCATAATTTCCTATAAGAATCTTATGAGTACTTGCTTACGTCACACTCGAAAATAACCACCTATCCGAGGACGGGCGCAAGTAGTGAGGGCGTGGACTAGCGTTATTTACAAAACTATTTGAATGGCTATGTCCCTATTATGCCGAATCCATTTCATGTTGCGTCGCTAACAGTCTCCCCCGCAGTGCGTAGCACTCCATCCTGCGGTTGCGACGCTGCAGCTGGAACCAGGATGACGACCCGTCTCGTTGGCCGCCTCAGGATCCCCCATGGTGTCTGCACGTCCAGAACTCGAACTCTCCCATCAGGTCCAGGGTAGACTCGGTGAACTTTTCCTCTCGGCCAGGTGTTCCTCGGCAGTGTTGCGTCGACGACCATGACAATGTCGTCAACGCGCGGATCCTGCGTTGCTGCTCCGTTGACCTTCTTCGGCAGCAGGGTAGGCAGATACTCCTTGATCCACCTGTTCCAGAAGTGATCCGTCAGCCGTTGTGCCGTCTTCCACGTTGCCCTCCCGACGAGCTCGATGTTTGCAAACTCCCCAGGCGCCGGTGCTCCACAAGATCTGCCAAGTAAAAAGTGGTTCGGCGTTAGAGCTTCTTCATCGTCAGGGTCTACGCTAACGTGGGTGAGTGGCCTCGAGTTCACCACGTGTTCGACTTCAGTCATCAGCGTGTGTAGGACTTCCTCTTGTGGTGTCCTGGACTGCAGCACCGTCGTCAGAGCCGTCTTCACCGATCGTACGAGCCTTTCCCAAGCGCCGCCCATGTTTGGACAGCCAGGTGGTATGAACTTCCACCGGGTTCCCTTTTGACTCGCTGCCTTTTCCAATTTCGGTGAGATGCATCTGGATATTAGAAGGTCTCTCAATATGGACACTTCCTTCACGTATTTGGCCCAGGCTGCTCGCTGGTCTTCGGGAATCTCGTCGTCCCAGCCGATCTCCCCACGCCATATGTCTCGAATCCGCTTATTCCCCTGAATTAAGACTGGGGTAGCAAGGCCCAGGGGGTCGAAGCCGGACATCATGGCGCTGGTGACTTCTCTCTTCGTCGGCGTCTTCTTGCCTTCGAGTATGTCTGGACTGGTATTCCGGAACCCAACGTTGAAGGCCAGCAAGTCTTCTGCCACTAGCCATCTCAGCCCAAGAGTCTTCTCTTCAGCAACCAGTTCTGTGCTGTCTTCTTTGAGCTGATCTCCTATCACGTCGAGGATCTTCGCCCTGATGCTACTCCATCCCCTCAAGTGGAAGCCTGCCTTTGCGTGAATGCTTTGCACCTGATGCGCGATCCTTCTTGCATCTTCCTCTGTGGCAAAGCTCTGCAAATAATCATCCATATAATGATTCTTCTTGATGGCTTCCACTGCCGCCGGGTAATCTTCTCTGAAGTCTTCTGCGTTCTTATTCATTACAAATATCGCCGTAGATGGTGATGAAGCCGCACCAAACACCACTGAGCACATTCGGTATTCGTCTGGTGTCCCATTTCTTCTGTCGCCGCGCCACAGGAACCTCAGGCTGTCGCGGTCCTCTTCACGCATCTGTACCCTCAGGAACATATCTTGAATGTCGGCGACGACGGCGACTGGCTTCTCTCTGAACCTCACAAGCACTCCAAATAGCGATTGCAGAAGATCTGGTCCCGGCAGGAGTGCGTCGTTCAGGCACTTCCCGTCAAATTTTGCAGCAGCATCCAGGACTATCCTTGGCTTCTTCTTCACGGGATGCATTACCGCAAAATGCGGCAAATAAAATGTTCTTCCAGCGGTCGTTGATACTGGAGCCTTCTCTGCATAACCATTTTCTATCAGCTTCTTCATCTGGTCTTCATATGATGTGTTCGCGCTGCAAGCTGGCCCACCGACGTAGGCGGTGCGGGGGGAGGAGGCGCAATGGCCCCTGCACCCGCGCATCGAGACAGGACGCCACCAGCTACGGTCGAAGCCAAACGTGCATAAATTATTGTCCAGTCTATGCTATGCATTCTATGGAAAGTTTCACTGTCTAATAAACAAGTCAATCACAAATACTTTCGTTTAACTCATAAACAAGTGGCGACCGTGAAAACAAACGAAACTGCAGAATTATTTACTATTTTCTAACACGGACTACAAGTTTGAATAGCAGCGTCATCGCCTGCGCCGCCATAACGGAAAAAATCAAGTCTGTGTAGTGAGTGATTTATATGACGGAGTGGTGTTGGTGCGGTGGTTATACGAAGGAAGTATCCTTTCACCTATTTCTTTTCTTAATCCCAATTTCCTATTTATTTTCTGTGTAAATACCTAGCTGCTACGAAGCGTTTTGGGTGGTATCTAGCTTAAACGCGTACCGTTCCCGCCTATTTTATTTGCGCAGTAAGTAAACATTTACCGATTGCAATAATACTAAAAACCTACCTATCTGCACGCCATTTGTGCCTAATATTGTATGCTGTGAATACTTTTATGCATCCCTGTTAAATTATTTCATTAAAAACTACGCTTTTACTTTCGTCGTGTAACTTAATATGCACAAAATAAACTAAATACTTGTAATTTCATTCTCTCTATTGTTTAACCTTTACGAAAATGCTTTAATTTCTTTCTAACTTTGCCAATTTTTTCAAATTATCGCTGCCTACCTTGACTATTGATCTATACACTTTGCAAAGCTAAATCCAAATTGTGACTTATTTTCCAAATCATCTATTTCAACCTATTTGCCGAACAATTTCAGCGAGCGGCTTTGAGCGGTTATCGCAGCCCGTGCTTCTCACGCTCATCTGTGTTGCGCGTGGTGCCGGTCGAGCTCTGCAGACGCTGCCGGTGCTGTTAGCGGACAGGCTCGGCGGCAGCTGTGGTTTGGATTGGTGACTGCTGGATTGTACGGTCAGATTGAATATTTATTTTGGTTCTAAATCGATTTAACTCATTAATTTACAAAGTATTTTAATTTAATTTCATAATGCCTGATAATGTTTTGAAACCTAGGACTAAAAGCCCAATTCCAAGTATAAATACTGAAACAAAACCTGATGGTGATTATTTAAAATCGCTATCTAGAAAGCGAGGTAATTTAAGAAGTAGATTAACTCTATTTAAAAATTATTTACTTAAATACAGTACAAGCAATTTACATGATATAAATTCACTAGAAATCAGAGAGTTGTCATTGAGATTGACTCAAGCAAAAGATATTATGTCCAGTTTTGATAAAATACAAACGGAAATTGAAGAACTTTCTGAAAATGTAGATGACCAAATCACAGAACGTGATTTAACCGAAACCGAGTTTTACTCGCAGATTGCTTTTGCTCAAGATATTTTAGACAATTTTTCAAGGAAAACTAAAGAACCTCAGGATCCACCATCCGTTTCAGGGTCTTGTTGTGCTACCAACAATACAGTGAACTTTCCTACTATAAACTTGCCTACTTTTGACGGCAATCATACTAAATGGCTTGAGTTTCGCGATACATTTGAGTCACTTGTTAACAAAAACAAACAAATTTCACCTATCAACAAGTTTCACTATTTAAGAAATTCATTAATAGGTAGTGCTTGTGTCGCGATAAGATCTATAGGGTTTGCCGAGGCAAATTATGAGTTGGCATGGAGAGCTTTATGTGACAGGTACAACAATAAAAATATTCTGATACACAATCATTTAAGCGCTATTGTTGATTTACACCCAATTCAAAGGGTATCATACGGTTCCCTCAGGTATATGAGTGATGTAATTTACAAAAACTTAAGTGCACTCAACACTTTAGGTATATCCACAAGTGATTGGGATCCATTAGTGATATTTCTGGTCTCAGCAAAATTAGACCCTGAAACAAGGTCAAAATGGGAGGAATATAAAGGTAGTTTAACAAATTTACCTTCTTTAGATGACTATAGAAAATTTTAGATATCAGAATTAATATTTTAGAGAGTTCTAGTAGTAATATTTCTAAATTTGAAAATAAAACAATTCAAAATAAAAATAATTATTTTAATAAAGAAAAACAATTTAAACAGACACAGTCATTCACCACTATTTCAAACAGTTCTCACGCTAGAGTTTGTACTGTCTGTAATCAATCTCATTTCATTTATCAGTGTCCCAAGTTCAACTCCATGAATGTAGATGATAGGCTTTGCGAAGTTTTGAAACACAAGTTGTGTCCTAACTGTCTTCGTAGTGGTCATAAACTTACCGAATGTTTCCTGAAAGGTTCATGCAGGATCTGTAAGGAAAAACATAACACCATTTTGCATAAAAATAATACAGTTAGTAACATAATACAAAAAAATACAGAATTACCTTCGAATCCCGTTAGTCTGTCAGCTGTCTCTTCGGGCCAAGTCCTTCTATGTACTGCGCAGGTTGAAGTCACTAACACACAAAACCAATGTACTTACCTTGCTCGAGTATTACTGGATACCGGAAGTCAGTCTTCATTTATGACTAAGAAACTGAAAGAAAAGTTAGGATTACATTCAGAAAAAATTCAGTTTAAAGTGTCTGGAATTAACAATATAGCTTGTCAAATCACAGAGCGATGTAAGTTTAATTTAAGATCTAAAGTTAGTCAATTTAATATTCAGGTTAATTGTTTAATTTTACCAACAATAACTGGTTACTTACCCAACGCACATGTCGATGTCAAAACGTTAGGACTGCCTGAAAATATTGCTTTAGCGGATCCAACATTTTTTGAGCCGTCTGAAATAGACATTCTGTTAGGCACAGATTATTTCTTTGAAATTATAAGTCCTAGTAAAATTACTTTAGGTCCTAACAAACCAATATTACAAAATAGCCAATTAGGATGGCTTGTAGCTGGTCCTACAGGGGAATATTGCAATAATCCATCAATTCAATGTAACTTTGTTCACAATGGGTCGGTCACTACAAGATCAACTTCAAATTTAGTATCACTACAAGATATTCATGATACAATTAAAAGGTTCTGGGAGGTGGAAGAATTACCCTCAGATTCTAATACACTAACAATCGATGAACAATTTTGTGAGTCACATTTCAAGGCCAATACTCGCCGCTTACCTAATGGTCGATTTTCAGTCAAAATACCTTTAAAAGAAGACCCAGCGCTGGCGTTAGGGAATTCATTTCCTATTGCAATGAAACGTTTGGTTAACCTAGAAAATAAATTACACAAAAACCCCAATATTAAAACCCAATACAGTAATTTTATAAATGAATATGCCAGGTTAGGTCATTTAAATGAAATCCAAAGTCCAAATTTTGGTGTCTACTTACCTCATCACGGTGTAATTCGTGAACAACACGAGACTACCAAGCTAAGAGTCGTATTTGACGCTTCTGTTAAAACTAGTAGTGGCAAGTCTCTCAATGACATCCAAGCTATAGGCCCTGTAGTACAAAGTAGTTTATTTTCAATTTTTATTCGTTTTCGATTGCATAGATTTGTATTAACTGCAGATATCGAGAAAATGTATAGACAAATTGAGTTGGATGAATCACAGCGGCATCTGCAATTAATAGTTTGGAGAGATCAGGGTCAAAACTGTGATGTAGAGTATACACCAGCCAGCCAGCAGCCTATTCGAATACTACAGCTTAACACGGTGACATACGGCACAGCTTCGGCTCCATTTCTAAGTACTAGGTGTCTTGTACAGCTGGCAGAGGAATGTCAAAATAAAGTTATATCTAACGTCATTATCAACGATTTTTATATTGACGATCTAAATACAGGTGCCGCTACTGAGTCCGAACTAAAATACATATATTTAAATGTAACAAAAATTTTAAACTCTGCTTGTTTTCCGCTAAGAAAGTTCTGTACGAATAGTCCTAATTTGTTGCCCGAAAATTCAGACTCTACATTGTCTTTAGATTTTCACGATCAAGTTAACGTTTTGGGTTTGAAGTGGTCACCTAAAGCAGACACTTTACACTTTCCCAATGATATCGAAATTCCACCTACCATAACTAAAAGAACAATAATTTCCACAACCTGTAAACTATTTGATCCGTTAGGTCTTGTTTCTTGTTGCATTATCAAAGCCAAAATACTTCTTCAGCAATTATGGAGCATTAAGTTGGACTGGGACGATCCAGTGCCAGCTAACTATTGTAAAAAATGGTCAAACTTCATACAAAACCTTTCCAACTTGTCCAATATTATTTTACCTCGATATGTTTCAGGCAATTGTTCTAAAGGTCAATTTGTTGAGTTACATTGTTTCGTAGACGCTTCACAGCAAGCATACGGTGCATGTGTTTATATGCGTACACTCAACTATGAAGGCAACATTGTTGTAAAATTATTATGTGCCAAAACTAGAGTCGCTCCGATCAAAGCTCTTACTATTCCAAGGCTAGAGCTGTGTGCCGCACTGCTGGGAGCTCAACTGTCGCAAAGGGTGTTAAATTCAGTACCTTATGAAACAACAAAAAGATACCTATGGACTGACTCTACTGTTGTACTCGGTTGGTTAAAAACTTCAAATAAAACTTTACAAGTATTTGTCCGCAACCGAGTCAATAAGCTTAAAGTGCTAACTCCAAATTTCGAATGGAAGCATGTCCCCACTGAACTCAACCCCGCAGACTTAGCTTCTAGGGGCATTGACCCACAGCATTTACAGTCAGCCACATTATGGTGGAACGGTCCTTCATTTTTAAAGGAAAATAAAGAAAGGTGGCCTATACAACCTTTAAACACACCTATAAACTTGCCCGAAACCAAAACCTTGGTAACCAATAATTCTATTATTAACAATGATAATTGTACAAATTTTATATTATTTGATAATTATTCTAATTTCATTAAATTAAAACGAGTCTATGCCTATGTGTTACGTTTTGTCAACAATTGCAATAAAAATAAGTCAAAGTTATCAGGACCTCTTCAAGTAGATGAACTTGAACATTCTTTATTACTTTTAATTAAGCGCAGTCAACAAGAGTCTTTTCCTCAAGATATTGAAACCATACAGACTCACAAAAAATTACATCATAAGAGTAAATTACTTCCTTTAAATGCTTTTATAGATGCAATGGGCATATTGAGAGTAGGTGGTCGCATTAAACATTCTGACAGTCAATATGACAAAAAACATCCAATATTATTAGACTCTAAACATGCTCTGATGAAACTAATAATGAAGAATGAACATTTTCGTTTGTTCCATGCAGGTCCACAACATCTGTTATCGTCAGTGCGAGAGAGATTCTGGCCTATAGGAGGTAGGAACTTGGCTCGTACTGTCACTAGGAAGTGCATTGTATGTACACGAATGAAAGGTCAAACATTACAACCTATTATGGGTGATTTACCAAATGTTAGAGTTACTCCAAACTTCCCCTTTCATTCGTGTGGCACAGACTTTGCAGGGCCATTCATGATTTCATCTAAGAAAGGAAGAGGGAACCGTATTAGTAAAGCCTATTTATGTTTATTTGTGTGCCTAACCACAAAGGCTCTACATTTAGAGCTCGTTAGCGACCTTACAACTGAAGCGTTCATATTGTGCCTGCGTAGATTTGTATCACGCCGAGGCAAACCCTATTCCATTTATTGTGACAATGGCAAAAACTTTGTCGGTGCTAACAACGAGTTAGGGAAAATATTACAATCCAGCCGTCAGTCAATCTCGGATTACGCAGCCGCTGAGGAAATCAAATTTATATTTAGCCCTGCCTATTCACCACACTTTGGTGGTATTTGGGAGGCTGGGGTAAAATGCGCAAAATTTCATCTTAAACGCGTAGCCGGGACTACCCCTCTAACGTTTGAGGAGTTAGCGACGTTATTTACGCAGATCGAAGCAATCCTTAACTCCCGTCCTATAACACCTATTTCATCAGATCCATCTGACCTGAACCCTTTAACTCCAGGACACTTCTTAGTTGGCCGCCCGCTAATGTCAGTTCCTTCACTACCGGTCACTTCACTAAGACCAGACAGGTATCGACGCATAGAGCAGCTTCGACAACATTTTTGGGAAAGATGGCGCCTAGAGTTTATGGCAGAGCTACAGAACAGAACAAAATGGCGAAGAAATCAAACTCAACTTCAAGTCGGAGACCTGGTTGTGCTAAAGGAAGATAATGTCATGCCCCTACACTGGCGAATGGGTCGCGTCACCAAACTATACCCGGGAAATGACGGCGTATGCAGAGTTGCAGATGTCTACACTTCAAAGGGCACAATCAAACGAGCCGTCAACAAAATGTGTCCCCTACTAATTGATGAAGACGAAAAAAGAAGTCCTATGTCTTCACTGCCAAACCAAACCACATCAATTTAGAAACGGAAGTTTCAACGCCGCGCAGGATGTTCGCGCTGCAAGCTGGCCCACCGACGTAGGCGGTGCGGGGGGAGGAGGCGCAATGGCCCCTGCACCCGCGCATCGAGACAGGACGCCACCAGCTACGGTCGAAGCCAAACGTGCATAAATTATTGTCCAGTCTATGCTATGCATTCTATGGAAAGTTTCACTGTCTAATAAACAAGTCAATCACAAATACTTTCGTTTAACTCATAAACATGATGTCTTCAGGGTTTCATCCTTGTCCAATTTCCTTTCAATCCCAATAAGACGTCGATGAGCTTGCACGTAGTTGTTTGGGAGGGTTTCGTCTTCACTCTTTCACAGCAGCCCGGATTCAAACCTCCCCTCTGGAAGGCGCTTCGTCGTTGACTGCAGGACCTCAAGCGCTCGTTGGTCTGCGTCGTTGCTCGGGCGGCGAGGCTGCACTCCGATTGATTCGATGTCGAAGTGTCGCCGCACCAAGGCTTCTGTCTCATCTTCTTCGATGAGTCTGCTGTGGTTGACGAACTTTACCGGTGACGTCTTCCCGTTGCGACGCCCATGGAGGACCCATCCCAAGCTCGTTAGTGATGCAACTGGATCGGACCTTTTCCCTTTCTTGAGTCTTCTCGTGACGATGAGACCCCAGTTGTCTTGCCCGATGAGAAGTTTCGGCTCTTCATTTTCATACATCAGTTGACCTTGAATGCCTTGCAGGTGCGAGCATCCTTGGATGACACCTCGATCCACACCTTGTCTTGAGAGCTTCAAACTGTCGATTGTTCGAACTTCAATCGTTTCCTTCTTCTTACGATGAGCTCCCTTGATCTTGACGCTTATCTTCTGCGAGTCGCACCTCTTGATTCCATGTTCTCCAATTGTCTCGATGGTTATCGGACTCGCCTTGCCTTCAGCCTCAATCATCCGCGCCACCCCAGCATCCAATAACGTGACTGTTGACCCCTCATCCAGAAGGGCCAGTACGCGTGCTGCGCCCTTCGGTCCATACAGGTCCACTGGGATCATCTTCAGATACACCTGCCCATCACTGGCAGTGTGCACGGAGGTGACGACTTCCTTGGGCTCTTCTCTGCGACTGGAGACATTGCAGCGGGATTCTTCTCTATCCCCAACAGCTGCTGGTGGACGGCTTTCATCATGAAGACTGGTATGGTGCCATCTCCCGCACTTCTTGCAGTCTGCTGCCCTGCAGGTCTTCCTTGAATGTCTTCCTCGTAGACACCTGAAGCATAAAATTGCATTCTTAGCCATTTCGTACTTTTGACTAAGGTTTGCTTCTTTGAACTTCCTGCATTCGTAAATCCAGTGCTCGCCTTTACACACTGGACACCGATTTTTGCGGGGGTGCTCTTCATTCCCCTGCACGTAGTGAACCTTCTTCACTGGTCTTCGCTCGTGGCCCCATGATGTCTTCGGTGGTGCAGATCGCTGACGGTCTTCTTTCTTCCAGGATACTTCAGGGTCGGCTATTTCCGCGTACCATTCGCTTTCAGCCTCCAGGAATGCGTTCATAACTTCCAGGTCCCGAAGTTCTTCGTCAGGATTCGTCCTCTTGTATGCGATCCACCTGTGTTTCATCGTAGTCGGCATCTTTGCAATGAGGGCCCTCGTGATTCTAAGGGCATCTAAGTACTTGCTTGCCCCCATTGCCTTGATCGTGGCCACGGCGTTCCTCACGTGGCTGTAGAACGTGCTCACGTCGTTCGGATCCTCTGTGACCCGTGGCAGGTTCTCCAGCTTCTCCAGCTCCGCAGTTGCCAGAGCTTCGGGTCTTCCGAACCTCAGTTGTAGCCCCCTCATGACTTCGTTGGGATGCTCCGCCGTAAACAAGAGGCTCTTCACTGCCTCTCGCGCCCTCCCTTGCAGCGCCTTCCGTAATCTGGCCAGGTTCTGCACGTGACTGAAGCTGGGTGCCGTGTCTTCGAATGTCCTCTTGAACGCCAGCCATTCTTCTGCGGCGCCATCGAAGTTGGAAAGCTCAATGTGTACAGCTTCCGACCGGCCTCTAGGTAGCTTCCCCAATGCTTCAGCCAACTCCTGGATGTCGGTCTTCCCAGATGCAGGCGGCGGCTGTGGTAGCCGCGGTGGTGGTGGTGGTGACGGTGGTCGCGACGGCGGCACCAAGGGTGGCATTACCTTCGCTCTCTTCTCGGTCTTCTGTAGCCACTCCTCCACGTGGTGCTGCTGCTCCTCGTCTGCGAAGTCCTCTTCGCTGCCGGACTCGACCCGCACGAGCTCCAGTTCGGCCTCGGCGAGATCCAGCTTCCTCTGGGCTATTTCCATTTTCAATTCGGCTTCTCTTCTTCTGGAAGCCCTCGACCTGGTGGTGGAACCAACCCTCTTGGGTTCCACGGGCGCTGGTACCGCGAACCGTGCCTCTTCGTCCGCAGCGCCCCTCGACGCAACCCCATCCATTGCTGGCGGTACGGTGCAACCTTCGGCGTGGCGTGCTTCAGGCGCTCCTCCGGCGGGGTGAGTTGGTGCCCCTGGTGTCAACGTCGACCCCGTAGACGACCCCATCGTGTCTGTCGTCTCTGTCGGCGTGGCTGCGCTCCAGTCCCTCGAAGACTCCGTGGCGGTGGTGGGCTTCGTTCTTCCAGTCGACCGTGTGGTTGGCATCTTCTCGATCCAGGATCTCGGCTCGAAGGACCAGGAAAACTGTTGCGGAGTTTTGCGCCGGCTGGAGAAGATGCCGCCGTATGTACCCTTTGGCTCCGAAGACACCACGACCTGACGAACCACGGAGTGACACCCGACTTGATCGAGTGCAGGTTGGAGCGCAGTGAAAACAACACGTCTTTCAAAGTAAGAACGTTTATTGCGGATACCAAAATAAACCTTAAGTTTAAACATGCCTATGAACCGCAATCGTTCCTGTAGTTCAGTTTCTTTCTTCAGACCTCTTAACTGGCCTCCGGATGCACCGAACAGCGCTTACGTCTTCTTGGGTCTTCACTGGCCTCCGGATTCACCGAACAGCACTTTCTTTCTTCTAGTTGGATTCTTCTGAACTTTTCTTATTAGACTTTTTCTTTCTTCTTGTTGTTTTCTTCGCTGCAGGCACCGAACTGTCTTCCAAAGCTCGGCGTGCGCCTTTTATACAAATTTCGCCCTAAATAATTCCAGCGCTCTGATTGGCTGGCGCGTTTGTGCAATTTGCACCTAATTACACTTAAGTTTTATTTGGATTCTAAACTTTACATCGAATTATCTTTCAAACTATTAAGCAAAACTATTACAATATTATATTCAAATAATAGAGCGAAACGATTCCTATATGTTTACATAAATACCAATTTGATAAAATTAAATACAAAAAACTTTCTAGAACAAAGACTATCTCAAAATACCGTTTGCGCCGGCAGACTACTTACTTAGCCTAACATTGTACCTAAGGCGAAACGGTTACAAACATAATTTTATCATTTTACATTATCATATTATGCAAACATTCTAATTACAATTAGATTTTAACATAATCAAACAAGATATAACTACCAATTAGGAACATATACAACAACAAAGGTTTTCTCGTTATTCTCTTCAAATACGTAAAACACCATGAAAATAGTTATTACATTTCAATAAAAGAAAGCAATTTACACATTATTATCAATAAACCATAACAATAAACCATATAATTACGTAGTTATTCAACGAGAAAATATCTAACCATATTACGTCATTTATTACTTCAAATGCGTATTTTATTATATGAACCTATATACAATAACGTTATATCTACCATTATGTACCTAATCTGATACGAAATAACCATAAATTCACCACAATTATGAAAAATCTGAACAAATCAGTATTTTACAAATAACCTAGGTCTAAATTCTATCCAAAACATACATAAAGCTTCTCATATTATGCTTATATTATACCAATGAAATCTCTAAGAACTTTATTAAACACAAATATCATCAATTCAACCATAAATCAATGTTATCAAAATAGAATTCAAAATATACCTATACCTAGGTTCCTATAACATCATAATTTCCTATAAGAATCTTATGAGTACTTGCTTACGTCACACTCGAAAATAACCACCTATCCGAGGACGGGCGCAAGTAGTGAGGGCGTGGACTAGCGTTATTTACAAAACTATTTGAATGGCTATGTCCCTATTATGCCGAATCCATTTCATGTTGCGTCGCTAACAGTGGTAAAAACATCAGTTGCTTTCACCAATCTGGGAAAAGTAGGTGACATGGAAGCGTATTAGTAAATCTGAGTCATAAACGAAGCTTATATGTGAAGTAATAAATTTATTAAAGGCAGTACATTATATTTAAATTTCTGTACACAACATTTAAAACACCGCACTGACCAACACTAATCTGTCATTTAATTAGGGCGTAATATACTTTAATTGCTTTACTCATGGCTGAGCAGTTTTCGCTGTCGCTTGACGATTGTCAAAGTCAAGCGACGTTCGGTGCGGCAGATCTATGCTGGGTAACTGCCAGTGGCTCTTGGTACTTAGCGTCTCCGTGCTTCGGAGGGCATGTTAAGCCATCGATATAGTTGTTGTCGGTAAAACAATAGTCGTGACGCCACATCAGCGCCCTGTTGGCCTTCCACCACTTTTGATCAACTCAACAAGCGTTAAAGGTTGCCACACCTGCAGAAGTAGTATTTACTTTACTTTGTATCGTTTGCCATTTTAATCTTGTTATTCATTTGCTTCCAAAAACTTTGATTTTAAGATTGGGTTTTAAACAATTTTATTTTCCATTTCTGCATGGATTATTTTTTTAAAGCACTTTCAATCAATGACATATTACATAATATAATATGTAATATAATATATATAATATGTCATTGCGTTCAATAAGTTTTACAAACAGTAGAGTGTAGTACTATGCTCCTTCCTATTTTGATCGTTATAGCAATCACGTTTAAGAAACACCTACTCAAATTACAGGAACAAAGGCAATTCTAGTTGAGGCCGATGCTACGTAATGCATTTATTAATCAAATTTTACCTATAGATATTAATCTAGTATATCAATCAATTTAACATCAACAACTATTTTAATAGTGAATAATATTTTCGCATATTTTTGGTTTTCTGTTTTAATTAAGATTCAGTAACCGTCTATACCCTTTAATACTATGCGATTTATTAGCTCGCTACATGGCCTAGAGGCTCAACCGCTACGGCCTTGCTACGCCGTAGCTATGAAATTACCAAGCAATCACGTTAAGCTAAATGGACACGTGTCGAGCTCTTTGACATTAACGAGGAATTTAGTAGCGTCAATTGATTTTTTTCAGTATAAAGAAGAATACGTTTTTGTTCTATGTCTTATACAACTTAAATGTACATCTGTGATATAGATTTAACTAAATAACTACTTTTGTAAATTGTTAAATAACTACTTTTGTTCATTCTCAATTAAGACAACTTTTAGCATTTTATTTCTTCAAAACTTCAAACATTTATCTCATTGAAAATAAAAATATCAACCCAGTAACAAAACCCGAGACTGTTTATGGCGTCTTAAAATAAAATACTTAACAACGTGCCTAACAAAATTACAGGATAGAAGTAAGGACGCCCGTTACCTGAAACTCAATCTCTTGCTGTTCTGACGGCCATTGATTTTATTATTTATTTATTTATTTATTTTATTTATATCTTGACTAAGGCCGATGTACAAAAAAACTACAGACCAATAACAATCCTATCTTGTAAAGACAAAGTGATTGAGAGGTACATTGAAAATGAAATAAATGTATTCCGGGTATGGTCTGTGAGACCGACGAAGAAAATTTTCGTATTTATTTCTTCTTTCGTATATGTTAGGTAGAGGTTTGCACGTTTTGTAAGCTGCATGATTTGTTGCTGCGATCGTATACGACGCCAATTGGTCTGTGAGACCGACGCGGGTACAGTTTCAACTTTTCGTGTAAGTAATAATTCCTGTTTTATTGATTTTGATATCATATTGTGTTATTTAGCGTTATTTAATTATCATTTATTATTTTAAGGTCTTAGTTTACGACAAGATGGATGATCATCAATAAGTTTGTTGTTGGATGACGATATTGTGGATTCTGACTATGAAGATCAAAATGACAATGAGGTGCAGGATTTTAAGAAGACGAGCTGTCAATTCCTCATTGCCAAGACTGATAAAGCTAAGTCTTCTGAAATATGTATATTAGATGGTCCAGAATCCTCAAAAAAACAACCGCAAGACGCTGTACAACTGCGCTACATGCAAAAAGTACTTTTGTATGGAACATGATATTATGGTATGCTCTGCTTGTTTTAGTGAATAGTCTATAAGATTTGACAATTTATTTTTATTTTTTAGAAGAAAAAAATTTATTTTTGTTAACATTTGAAATAGTTCCTATATTTCAGAGGCTGTATTGAAAGACTGTTAGTTATTCTTCTAAATCTAAATAACTAAATCTTCTATCAAACTAAATCTTAAATCAATGAACGAAAATGTCAATATTTACAATGTACAATTTTGGGTCGTTCGAAAACTAATGAGAATAGTATAAAGTATTGTGGAAACTTGTGAAGCTCAGGTTTCTTCAATATACCAACGAACACTAAAGGAAAAGATATGATGTTTAATGTTTTTTTTCTAAATTGTCTGACTCCTTGGAAAAATATGAATATAATAAACGTAAAATTTTTCTAACTAGTGTATTCGCATAACTTTTTGAACGCCGTGGTACCTATGCTTAAGTTCTTGCTTAATTTTATGACATGGGAAATCGGTGTCCTAAAGTTAGGAATGTCTTAAGCATTTAGGTGTTGACTTAAGTTTAGTGCAACGCAATTGTCGTTACTGAGCACGTCGTACATACTTAAGTATCAACTTAGGCGCTGTCAAAGTTTATTGCAGACGGGCATTATAGTGCAAGTAAAGTGACAAATAAAGACACCGCCCAAGGCTCAATTATCGGTCCCACTGAACCTTTTATATGTCAATGATTTGTGTAATTTGGTCAAGGAAGGTTCGTGGAAGGGAAGGTCGATTAACCTATTCGCCGATGATAAATGCATTATAGAGGTTGATAAAGACATTCAAAAGGCAGAAAAATTAAACAATATCATTTTAACAAAATATGTAAGTGGTCACATCTAAAATATACATCTGAAATCCTGGCCTGCTCTCATGACTGCTTATATGGTATATTGGATTTATATTACTAGGCAAACAACACATGTACCTACATAGGTTTAAGTCAAATATTTCGTGTCCGTATAATTTTGTTTGTAAACGTGTTGTGTGGAATATTGTCCGTTCAGTTTAGTGAGTGTAAACCATTTGATAAGTTTTACTAGTAAGTAGTAGTAGTAAGTTTTCAGGCGACCGGAGATAGGATTTTTGAGTTCCGTGCCTTAGGAGCATGTCACCTCTCTTCCGCTGTTTTACTTTAACTAAAGGGCTGAATAACTCCTGACTGAGTTGGCTATCTTTTTTAAAATGTTGTTAATGGACGAATCCGATTTCCCTAATTATTTCACACTTAGAAAGTATTTCCTCGAAATAACATGGACCAGAGAAGATGTGGACGGAAAGGTAGTATAAAATAAAATAATAATCAAATGTCAGTAATCCTGACCATTATCTCACTGGAGGGACATCAGTCTCTTCCAACTAAGGAGGTGGTTTAACGCAATTTATACTCTATCGCGGTTGCCTTTTGCGGGTCGGCAGACTTAATAAATTCTCAAACAAACCGACTGACTGTATGGCCCCAAAGCAAGCAGAGCTTGTGTTCTGGATGACCATACAGCGAACTGGGGGAAACCCAGAATAAACATACAAATATAAACACGAACGAGTGGTGTATAGGGTAGTAGCCCTGTCTCTTACGTCAGAGGTCCCAGGGCCGAGTCCTAGTTGGGGCATTCATTTGTGTGATGAACACAGATGTTTGTTCGCGGGTCATGGTTGTTGATGTTTATTTATATATGCATGTTTACGTTTTAAATGTTGGTTTTACGAAAACGATATTTTTTTCATTGTCAAAGCAGTCGGCTTATTGTACTTAATTTGTAAAAAACATTGGTACGCATCAAAAGTATTCTTTTAATATTTCTCGTAAAAAAGAATTGTTAAATTTAGTTTCAAGAGAGCTCACAATATTTTCACGTTGAGCAAACTATTAAATAAAGTAATCTTGACATAGGTTAATATAATAAGATTGAATATCGTTCAGCAGTAAGAAGCTTGATTTGTGTTTCGACGTGTAATTTCATTTCATTTGTTGCTTGAAAGAGATTGTAGAGGCCTAGGGAGAAAGAGTAGAGATCTAGAGACCTAAATTGTCGGCATGGATTAGTGTTTGATTTAAAATGGACAGGAATGGACGATCTTTGTATTTGATAGTTAAAAAAAATTTTTTTTATTAGATTCCCCATACTTGCTGACACTCCATTTTGTCGCATGACATTAAGGGTAATTACCTATAATTCCACAAATAATGTTAACTCTGGAAGTGAGAATCTAGGCTTTACTTGAAGAAATAAACTTCATAAATTGTTATATATTATAGCCTAATGTATGGTTCGATATGCGTGCTTAAGAGGGGAAGCTGCCTTCATGGCGGAAACGTTTTCAAATCATAGCTGGAAAATTGAAGGCAAACACCAATTTTACTCGGAAAATATTAGTTCTTTTAAATTCAGTTCTTGTGAAAACACGAGAAGTTCGTGGAACCAATATCGAAGAGTAGCTAAGCGTGCTTTAGCGTAGTTATAGCTTTTTGTTTGTGAATAAATATGGCGTATTATGTTTGTTAAGAAAATTAATCGTGCCCTTACAAAAATGTATTTACCTTAAAATTCTACATCAAACGTTTGTGACGGTTTAAAATGTAAACCTGGCCTTATTCGATTGCGTGTTGCTCAATTATCTATCCTGTGATGTAGTCACCGGCCTTGACAAAGACTTAACTTATACTTTTTATCATTACTTGATTAAGCTAATTGCAACCACGTTTTAAAAGGATATTGACCATTAGTACTAAAGTGTTTTATTTGTGATACAAGTATTTTTATCTTCTTATTACCTACCAGCAACAGATGGCGCCACCCGCCAGGACGTAAGCTCATTGTAAGCTAGGGGCTTATTATATCATCGCGGTAATTGAATTTTACAAATTAGAATGTGTTTGTTTTCGTTTCACTTTGTGATAAGGTAAGCATTGGATCTGACTTTAGAAAAGAATAGATACGATATTTGTTTCGGTCTTAGATTTATGGAAACATGTTCTTTAGTAGCATTATGAGGACAATGAAGGATCACAGCAAATCACAAGTAACAAAAGTATTTTTCTTGAATGATATTGATAATATGAAATATTTTTTGTAATTTGTATATAAAAAAGGAAAATATTAAATAACTAGCTCATAATAAAAACACATTAAGGACATTACTATATATATATAAGCAATGGTATTATTATCATGTTCACAGTGAAAAATTGATTCATGAAATGAATGCGGCCTTCCCTTAACTTCAAAGCACAATGTTGAAACGAGAAGGGTTCCGAGACTTCCGCGCACGCAGTATTAGGTTGAGTTACGACTAGTCCTCAGCTGGTGTGCATGGTTAAGTTTCATTGGGTCATTAATTAATATATACATTTGTTAGTGTAGTTATTTAAGACAATTTGTGAATAGCATATGCTAAAGTTATTCATGTTTTTATATCGTTCCTCACTTTCCTGTAATATGGTTGAGGAGGGCAATGGATAGATCCCGCGTTAACTCGTGAACGTTTGAGTGTGGTCGTCGTTTGGATACTTGGGGGGAGGGACACTTGTTGAGAATAACTTTGTATAGACATAAAGAGACTCTGTAAATTTATTTTGAAAAAAATATACCCGTGAAGTTTCTTGCCAGTTCTTCTTCACGAAGGTTTTTTTCGAACTGGTGGTAGAGTAATGTTTTATTTGACATCAATAAGAACAAGTAATTGTTAATGTTGAGAAATAAATATTTCATTTCATTTCATTTCAAAATTCCTTTTACTCGGTCAGGATACTTTTATAAATCCTTAACTAGAAAAGCCGCACATATTTGGAATGCATTGTCGTCTGACAAACGAGACTAATGCCCGTCTGCACTAAACTCTACAAAGCATAGACTTAGTTAGGTCATGTCTAAACCCATAAACATCGACTTCCTCTGCGTTGCTCTAACCAGTTTACGTTAAGTGACTCCTAGAACGATCGTTGCCTAACAAAGCGAACGAAAGAACGAAAATATCTATTTTGTCTTTCATTTTGATCTATGATTTGATTTTTCTTGTCACTTGTCTTGCCTGACGGTTTATTTAACCTTCTTATATCCGCGCGTTGGTATGTGAGACCGACGAAGAAAATTTTCGTATTAATTTCTTCTTTCGTATATGCTAGCTAGAGGTTTGCGTGTATTGGAAGCTGCATGATTTGTTGCTGCGATAATAATTTCTGTTTTATTGATTTTGATATCATGTTGTGTTATTTAGCGTTATTTAATTATCATTTATTATTTTAAGGTCTTAGTTTACGACAAAATGGATGATTATCAAATAAGTGTGTTGTTGGATAACCATATTTTGGATTCTGACTATGAAGATCAAAACGACAGCGAGGTGTAGGATTTTAGGAAGACGAGCTGTCAATTCCTCTTTGCCAAGGCTGATAAGGCTAAGTCTTCTGGAATATGTATATAAGATGGTCAAGAATCCTCAGTAACAGCTGCCAATAGTACAATTGGCCGTGTGCATACTGCTCATCAAAAAAGAACCTTAAGACGCGGTACATCTGCGCTAAATGCAAAATTTACTTTTGTAAATTTACTTATGCCATTATGGTATGCTCTGCTTGCTTTAGTGAGACTTGTGCCCAAGATTATATATTATTTTATTCTTCGCTAATAGTCTATAAGACTTGACAGTTCATTTTTGTTTTTTAGAAGAAAACATTTATTTTATAAACATTTTCGTAGCACGGATGAAATAGTTCCTATATTTCAGAGGCTGTATTGAAAGACCGTTAGTTATTCAATTTAACATATATTCTTTATGTGCTTATTTCATTTATGATATCCCATATTTTAATTATGTAATAATATTACTACAGGTGTTCTTGAAAAAAAAAAACAATGAGATTGTGTCCTGAATTTTCGGTCTGTAATACCATTCGCGGGTGTAGGTGTTACACAATTTGACGCGGGTGTAGGAAGGTTACCTGAATATCCCTTCAATCAATAGTTCAAACAAAACGTATAAATATTATTTGTTTTGAAATCGATATATTTTATTATATCAATACATAATGCAGCTGCTAGTTATAGTGCATAAAGCGAGGTTATTTATGTCAGTCTTAAATCAATGAACGAAAATGTCAATATTTACAACATACAACAACATACAATTTTATTTAGAGCCTTCAAAAAGTAATGCTAATAGTATTATATTATAATATAGGTTTCTTAAATATACCAAAGAACACTGAAGGAGGAAGGAATTTTCGTGTTGGAGATTGATGTTGGAAAAATATTAATATAATAAACATAACATTTTTCTAACCAATGTATTCGCATAACTTTTTGAACGCCGTGGTACCTATGCTTAAGTTCTTGCTTAATTTTATAAGATGGGAAATCGGTGCCCTAAAGTTAGGAATGTCTTAAGCATTCAGGCATTAAAAGCTGGCAAAGTTTAGTGCAGACGGGCATAAGTCGATCGCCATTTTTATATCAAAACTGCATCACACTTTAGAAAATATGTAGATTGCATCTGTATGTGTATTTATGTAATCTAATGTTATCGATAAGATAGTATGACTATTTATTTACATATTTGTTTTGCAGTCAATTTGGGTACAGTCCGACCAAAACTAAAATAAATCTGATTATGGCAACTATTAATTGATATGTCATTGACGTCACTGTTATGTATGAATGATATCTTTGATTGAATGGTGCATGAATCTTCGGGTTTCGTATTGTTTTTCTAATTTGTTTGAGTAATAGCCGTTGATTGTCATCACTATCATCATGAATAAGAAGAAATCGAATATACCGATACGCAGTGGAGCTAGGGAAGTGATTTATAACGTGTTCCAACTAGGGGTGTCCACTTAAAAAATACATCGATGTTTTTTTCGATGCAATACATCGCGGCTGTGCATCGATGTTTTTCGATGCATCGGTTAGAAACATCGATGTTTTCTCAAAATCGAGTACTTTTTCTAACATTGCATCACAAGCTGTAGTCGGTCTCCTGAACACATTTTTTATTATAGATTACTCCTACAACATGTTACTAAACTATGTTACTAAAATAAAAAAGAAAGACTTTTCATGCAGTAGTCATTTATTAAAAAAAAATATGGCAATGTGTGACAATAAGACTTATATCCAATGCTCTTTTGGAAGACTTTGCAAAAACAAAAGCTTATTTAAACGTTTCCCTTTCAGTCTGTTTCGTTGCTGATTGACGATTTGTGCTGCTTTAGAAAATAAACGCTCAGACGGTACTGACGTTCCCACCATGGTCAAGTATTTATAAGCAATTTTATAAACTTTAGGAAGCTGAATTTTCAGATCATTCCAAATTTCCAATGGGTTCTCATTGAGTCTTCCTACTGGACCACGCAAGTAAATAGTCAGCTCGTCAGAAATAGTATCGTCCGACTTCGCCGTTTTCCAGCTCTTGTGTACCAATTTGTGGTGATCATCCCGTAAAGAAAAGTTATCTTCTGGTTTGTCAGAATGATCTGAAGAATCGGATTCCACCGCGGCCTCATTTTGTATTGTAGTTTTCACAAATTCTTTGACTTTTGCCACAGCTGAAGAGCAAGCAAGTGGGTCTGTAAAATGCATTTTTTTAAACCTCGGATCTAATATAGTGGCTATGGCGAGAGGAGTCACTCTCTCTATAACACCCATTCTCTTGTCAATCTCTTTAAGGACAAATAACTGTAATTCTTTGGCAAAATATTCTTCGAGTCTGAGAGTTTTAACTTTCAAAAGAAGGCAATGGATAAGTGCTATTACCTTGCTACTAGTGTAGTACTTATCCCCTGACACTTCCTTAATTGCAGCTTCGATCGGTCGCAGAACTTGTAAAACCGAAGAAAGAATTGATAGTTCTGACGCAGTAAGCATCGGTGGTGCATTTTTATGCCGAATGATTATGTTATTAACGATAGTGCGAAGCTCCAAAAATCTTTCGATCATATAATAAGTACTATTCCATCTGGTCGGAACCTCTTGTATCAATTTAGTTTCTTTCTGGGTTGCTTTACGTAATTCGTTACTGGCTATACTGCTCTGCTTGAACCATGTCACAATATCTTTAACTTTAGTTATCAAGTTTCGCAGCTCAGTACACTGTTGCATAGAATTTTGTGCCACCAAATTCAGAGTGTGTGCAAAACATGGTATGTGTTTTTTTCCAAAAGCCAAATCGACGGCCTTTACCATGTTGGCTGCGTTGTCAGTCACTACAGCCGAAACTTTATCTTTGTCAATCCCCCTTTCGGTACAAGTTTGAAGCAACATTTCAGCGATGTGTTCTGAAGTATGACGTTCACTTGACTGGTACACTCCAAGAGTTATTGAAAATAATTCATTACCAACACCGAAGTGTGCTGGTACTCCTAAAAAACTTCTCATGCTCATTGTTTCAGACCACATGTCAGTAGTAAGAGTAAAGTTTTCAATATTTGAATTTGACTTTTCTTTGAAGACAGTTGATAATGCTGCGTATTTATCGTAAACCCATCGAGTCAACGTCGTCTTATTCGGAAGTTTATAATGTGGCGCAACAACTTTAATAAAAACTGCGAAATCCTTCATTTTCAACTATTGAAAATGGTTGATTGTCCTTGCATATCATATAAACTAAGGCTTTATTTATTGTTAAAGTTTTATCACCACCCGCCGAAAAAGCGTGAATTTCTTGAAAACTTGATATAATAGACTTTTGACGTTTAAGCGCCGGAGGAACAGGAACTTCGTCGTCTTTTGAACAGTCAGATATTTCCTTTTCCTTATCAGTTCTTATTTCCTTATCAGTTCCTTTAGTCAATTCTATTACATCAGCTGAGCTCGTTGACGGTAGCATGTCAGCATCTTTAGGGACTGATTGTGTTTTTTTGTGTATAGTTTCGTTATCGATATTGGATTTTTTCGAACTTCCAATACTGAACTCTCGAAAAGCAGCCTTATGTATATTTTTTATATAACCAATTAAGTTGCTTGTATTGCCACAAGATTTGATAGCTTTTTGGCAAAGTCTACATTTTGCACAGTTACTATCTCCTTCAAGTTTATCATAAAATTGCCACACACCACTCTTCTTGGAAGGGGCCATCGTTTTGTGTAATCAACTTAACCTAAAAAAAAATACGGTAAATTAGCAGAAGTCAATAAAATCAATCGATAATATCACATCACATCACTAATCCTCCCTATCTAAAAAAGTAAAAAATTGTGAGTGACAATAGTGGCAAGACTGACGACTACTGACGAGTACCTAATAGGTATCATCAGAATGACACCAAATAATTAGATGTTGAAAAGATGTTGAATGATATTCAGATGTTATTAAGTATTGATTGTATTAATTTTAGCGTAATGATTCGACAAATTGTCAAACTGTTCAATTTGTATAATTTGACGAATGATCTCGCTGAAATACAGATAACTAAATATCTTTTATTCCAATAAATTATGAATGCTTTGCATATGTTAAAATAAGTGAGTTATCCTAACCTTACTTTATTCACCTGTCCATCGAACTTATGAGGAAACTATGAAATTTTACTCTAATGAGTATATTATATATCCAAATCCAATCCAATTTTATGTTGTTGTGTGCACATTTACTACACAAGTAAAAACATTTAACGTTTTTGTCTCTGATCTCACAATAAACCCGATCCGACACAGACACAGATGACAGAACCAAAACAAACGAAGTTTTTTTTTAATTCTCTCTGGCGCAGTGTTGCCAATGTCAATTTTCAAATTAGCCAACTAGCGCCAGTAAAAAAAAAGATTTAAGTTTTAATTTTATTAAATCAGAGCTACTGAACAGTAATAGATGTACAATGATTAGCTGGTTACCATTGATTCGATGTTTTATGAAAAAACATCGATACATCGAGTAAATCAATACCTTTTCAAAGCATCGAATCGTTTCGATGCATCGAATTATAAACATCGAGTGAATTCGATACATCGATGTATATCGAATATCCCTAGTTCCAACGGTGTTTTGCGGAATGGAAGGCTGGACGCTTATTATCAGATTTGGAGGATGTTTATGCCCGTACAGCATTAATGACAGGTATGTAACAGTGATATGGTAGAAATTTAAAAACAAGTTTTTTAAAAACATGTTACGATAACTGTTTTTTCAATTTCTTGATTACTGTATACGTTGCTCTTTAGAGGTTATGTAAGAATGGACAAGGAATTATTTGTGTTATTTGTGGAGTTATTTGTGGAGGAATCGGTCGACACAATTTGATACTTTTCCATTTCATATTAATTTAGTTGAGTAGTTATTTTTGTTCTCATGTATTGTTTGTTTGTTTAGATACCTATTGTTTATTAATAAACATACATTACCTTTCCTTTTTTTCAGGAAAATCAAACAGTACCATCCGACGACTTGTACATGTAGGCTTTCAAAACAATGGAGTATTTAGAAGTCCTGGTAAACATAGAAGTGGACATCCGAAAAAGGAAATTGACAATTTTACTGTTTGTGCACTGCGTCAAAAAATTCAATTTTTTTATTCTGTTCGAAAAGAAATTCCTACACTGAAAAAAATATTTGCTATAGCTAAAACAGAGCTAGAATTCGATTTTAGCCAAGAACAGTTAAAAAAAATCCTATCAAAAAATGTCAGTCTAACCAGCTTTGATAGAAAAACCTTTTATTTCTGTGAAAAGAGAGAAATACCTGAGTATCATTATGAAAAACAGAGATTTGCCTGAAGAGATACAAAAAGATATAATTTATATTGATGAAAGTTATATTCATGACTCATATAAAGTTAGAAAATGTTGGCAGTCTGTTAACATTTTAGGATTAGAAGCCAGTGTTTCGAAGGGCAAAAGATACATTATTATACATCCTGAAAGCTCAAAGGGTTATGTCCCAAATTGTATGCTGGTATTAAGTGGGAACAATAAAATGGATGATTATCATACAGAAATGAATGCACATAATTTTACCAAGTGGATAACACAAAAACTGATACCAAATCTCCATGAAAATTCAATTATTGTTTTTGATAATGCCCCGTATCATTTGATAATAACAAACGAAGCGCGAGTAAACTCGAGTTCTCGCATTGAGGAAATATAACTCTGGCTATTAGAAAATAATATTCAGTATGATCCCTCACTGAGAAAACCAAGTCTTCTCAAATTAGTTGAAAACAATAAACCAGATCCAATATATGCAATTGACGAGATTGTCGGGGAATATGAACATATTGTAGCCAGGCTTTCTATCCCTATCACTGTAATCTGAATCCCATTGAGCTCATTTGGGCTCTTGCCAAAAAAGTTCTCTGAACACAATGTGGGAACTCGCAATGTTAAAAGTTTGACAGAAGAAGCTTTAAACAGTATCATAGCTGAGAATTGGAAGAATTGCTGTGAACATGTCATTAAAATAGAAAAAGAATATTTTGAGAGAGGAAGAACATTATATAATGATGAATATTTAGATGTATGTGATGAATAAATATGTAAAAAAATACTTTAGTTGTTTTATTTAAAATTATTCTATTGCACTCTGACTGAATTAAAATGAGTGTTGTATGTACGATGATCCTGTTGTAGAGTCAAGTTCTTGCAGCTAATTATTGTTAAGGGAAACAAGTTTTATACAGTAGTTCATTGTATTCTATATTTTAGTTTCGGCTATACATACTGTATAATATTACAGAGGTTATTTTTTACATACTTCCCGCAGGATATAACTTAATTTTATAAGATATTCTTGATAAAATTCGTCAGTTCTTTGATATACTGACGTACATGACGTGGCATACTCTTACGAGCTAAAGGTTTCCGCGGGCAGAAGCTAGTACAAAATACAATACTCGTGCCTCTTATTGTAGATGCTATTTTGAAAAACGAATATCATTCGATAAAGCTATTGGAGTAACCAATACACATTCATTCAGTTAGTTTAATTTAAAGTGATTTAAAAATGTTTGATTTTGAAAGAAATATATTTAGAATCATGATAATATAAGAAAGATCTTCCACAAATTAAATATGTTTAAGCTCTCAGACAATCTAAAAAAAAATGTAGCTTTCTAAATAATGACGCAAATATCAAAACCATTTTATTCATACTAAACGGTGTTACTATATTCCCTGCTTGTATTTGAAGTGGCTCCCTCAATTTTTGTCAAGACTTTTTGGTCGCACTATAACTTTGAACATTTTTTTTTAAGTATTTGAGATATTACATCTGATTTATATTTATTACACCTGTTGAATGAACAATGTCCTTTTGAATTGGTTTATTTTTATATCATGATGAATTTACAGAAAAAACAATAGAATTACCCACAGATAGACCCACATAGATACAGGTAACTTGGAACCATTCAATATTCTCCGAATAACTTCGATTTTCAACGTACTCAATTTCATCAGTTTCACACAATATTCAACATCAAAAACGGATAACGATTTCACAATGATAATATTATATTATCATTGTGAAATATATATTATTAATATATAAACTATATTTTACAGAAAAACACAAAAACATACCTGTTAACAGTAAGTTTTAAATTTTTAATCACGATTTCAAGCACTAAACACCTCCAACAACTTCACTACGGAAAGGTGGGTATTTTACAAAATTATGACATTGAGAGTTTATTTATTTACTTCGAATTTGCTACAAAACATTTTGGACAGTCCCGATATTGAAACATCAAAACGTTTCCACGTAAAAAAATTATAAATCTATTTCACAACTTTGTTCAAAGTTAGACCTCAATTCAAAGTTACCCAACATAATCGTACTCGTAGTACATATTTGTAATTTAAATCTATGTAACGATTTTTTTATTAATAAATTATGTTCTGGCAACTACCAAGATTTCTATTAAAAAACGTTGTAAGAAAAAGATCGCTGCTAAGCCCGCCTTTGCCCACATTCGATTAAGTCCTCTACTTACTGTACTTGTTTTTATTGTAATTTTATTGTTAGCATTAAAGATTTTTTATTATTACAATTAGATAACCAACAAACTTACATAAGGTCGCTAAATAAACAACTTTTCCTGACCACAGTTCATTTAATATCATGAGGGTGTAATATGTTTATGTTTACCCTTCAGTCCACTTTAAGGGACGCTATTTTGGAAACTTCCGAAGCCCCTAAAGCCGGGGCCGGTCTATTGAAAGATTAATTAAACTGAAGGCGTGTGTAACTCTGTTACCGGAAGTTACGTGAAATTGAACAGAGAGTTCGTGTGTACAGTTTGCCGATTGTGGCGGTCGATTTATGGGTTTACTTGAAGAAATTAAGCGTTTAAAATCGTTATTTAGGATAAATATTTAATTTAAATTGTAATTTTAGCAAGCCTCTTTGAGACTCAAATAATCAAGATGACTTTATTTAGGTATATCCTTATTTTTTATTAGGTCTTTACCTATGAAATTGCCGTTTTTCACGAAATAAATGAAGCGTAATTTTTTTATATATTTTATATTTCTATTAATCAAAATAATCACCCATGCAATCAATGCATCTTTGCCAACGCATTGGTAGCTTATTGATGCCTTTCTTGAAGAAATCAGCTGGACGGGAGGCAACAAATTCTTCAAAGGCATTTTGTACTGCCTCTCGGGTATTGAATTTTTTTTCCACCAAGAAGTTATCCAAATTCTGGAAAAAGTAGAAGTCTGTAGGCGCAAGGTCTGGTGAGTACGGCGGATGACGGAGAACTTCCAACCCCAACTCTTGTAGCTTGGAGACCGTCTGCTGTGCAGTATGAGGTCGCGCGTTGTCGTGCAGGAGCAGTGGAGCCGAACGATTGACCAAAGCTTGTTGGAGACGTGCGAGCTTCTCCATCATTGTGTTCAGTTCTTCACAGTACACATCTGCAGTAATGCTTGTCCCGTTTAACAAGAAGCTGTGATGAATTACACCCGCGTTAGACCACCAAACAGTGACCATCACTTTTCTAAACAAATGACGATTTTAGAAAAAGAATTCCATGTTTGTCAAATAAAATTAATTTGAAATTAGAATTATCAGTCAAAAAAAAATATATTTTCATTTGAAATGGCCAGTACGGCAAAACGGCAGTTTCATAGGTAAAGACCTATTATTTACTTATTTTGTAATTTGTATTTACCTTATTGTTGTAAATTATTACTACATTCATACAGCAAGTAAGGTATTTGTAAAAGTACTGTACTATATATTTATTTTTATTTTTTCTGAGTCGAAATCCACTAATAGAAAATGAAACTAGTCCGGAAAAAGAAGTAGAAGATGGTCTACAAGTGTTCTCGATCGAGGTAGATGATTTATCACGACACCAAGAAGGAGATAATATTTGCCGTAGGTGGCGCGAAGCTGTATCGACCAGCCGACGAAGTGTATATAAAAGTTTTAAGATATCAAATAAAGTGTTATATAAATGTATATGAAGTGAAAATGTAATAAAAAAATTAATTGTTTTACTAAAGTCGTTATTTAGTGAAAAGACAAATACACGACGACACGCGTTCGGGAGGATATTTCGGTATAATGAAGACTGAAGAAAAGTTCAGGGCAAGATATTTCATGCCTAACACATCTAAAGAGATTAAAAAATATATCAAGAGTTGTATACCATGCCAAGAAAAGAAAATATACAACAAAATAGTGTCACTACGCCCAATAGTAACCGATCGTTTATTCCAAAAAATAGAGATCGATATATTAAATCCTTTTAATCGTTCGGTAGACGGTAATAAATACAAAATAACATGTATAGAATGTTTTTCGAAATACGCTATTTGCAAATCAGTCCTACGAGTGACGGCTCAAACAATATATGATTTCTTAATTAATGAAGTTTTAATAAAATTCGGGACAGTACATGAAGTGTTGTCAGATAAAGGTTCCATGTTTACGACTCGATTAATTAAATCTTTATTAAGACATATAATATAAAACACTCCTTAGCTACCACTATGCACCATCAAACATTAGGTTAAGTAGAAAAATTAAATCAAATCATTTCATATTTATTATATATAATGTATGCTTATAATTGTTCAAAACGAGCTTCGACAAAATTTTCTCCTTATTATTTAATGTTTGGTAGAGAACCTGAAGTCCCATTTGATGAAAGGTTAAATCCGTATTGTAATATGACCGTTCCACAAAAAAAAGACGCATGTATAAGTGCAGTAAATCAAGCGAGGGCAAATTTAAGGAAAGCTCGTTTAGTGCAAAAAAGAACATATTATAAAAAGCTTCCAACATTAAACTTCGTGTAGGACAATTAGTTTTGTTACATTGTCCACAGAGAATATCAGGCAAAAGTCGGAAACTTAGTCGACCATATAAAGATCTGTTTCGAGTATGTCGATACATAGGATGTGACAATTATCTTGTAAAAAGAATACAAAATAACCAAGAATTAATTGTACATGTGAATAGATTAAAACCATATAATATTAGATAAAAGGAATCAAATAATAAAATTATATATACAATTATATTAAAAAAGGTTTCGTATATAGATTTGTTTGTTGAAATATTGTAATATTATTGTAAATTCTTTATACTTAAAGTAATAGGGTAAAAGTACACATTTAGTACACCTAAAGTATATATATCATTCATTTAGTAGATATACAACGGTGAGAATTTCGTTGGAGGTTTAGAATAATATAAGATAAATAATATTGATTTTTAATTCTATCTACTCATCACAAAGCAATGCTCCACATCGGAGCAACATATCCTGCAAAGCCACTCCAAGCAGCATCACCGAAAAAGGGATGCAAAGGGATGGACAATGCAGATAAAAGAAACTCAATAAAGAAAAAAGGGTTTCTATATATAGTGACAAAAGGGTCTCTATATACAATTTATCTAATACATAGTAAAACAGTTTTAGATACCCGGAGAGGAACCTCTAAGGGAGGTACACGCGGCACCTATTTACCGCGTTACATTTTTTATTTACGAGTCATAGATATACGTGTGGTGCCGATGCTCTAAAGAAGTAAATTTTCAAAGACTAAAATAACACTATTAATAATGTACACGTTTAATTTGAGCCACGCCCAATAATCTCCATAAGAGAGAAGGTGATAGCCGATTTAGCTATGCGGCCAAAGTTCACGAGTATATGTGATATTGCTGTTTGTGGGTCAACGCGCGGATGTACAATTGGATCCTCAGTGGAGTAAAATAGTTAAAGGGTTGTGATTGAAGAGGAAATGAAAAGAAAAAAAGAAAAGGAAAGAAAAACCCAACAATAGCTTTGTTTTTGGGCATGTCTAAGGCATTTGACAATGTAAGTCATGACAAATTGATTAAAAAACTCGAATCCTATGGGGTGAGAGGCAACGCCATTAAACTCATGGAATCATATCTTGGTAATCGAAGACAGATCACGCACATAAACAGAATGGATCCCAAAACTGGAATTAACATTACTTATGTATCTAAAGAAAGGTCCGTACACACAGGCATCCCACAGGGTAGTGTACTGGGTCCTTTATTATTTACATTAATGATCTACCTGATGTGACTAATCATCATTTGACTGTATTTGCTGATGACAGCACTGTATTATTTAATTGCAACACTTTTGACAATTTTGAAAATTACATTAATAATACACTTTTATCTTTGATTAACTGGCTGACATTAAATAATTTAATACTGAATTTTACCAAAACAAATTTTATAAATTTTAGACTAAGAAATGACAATGCCTTGAAATTAAATATTAATTATCTTGATAATCCAGTAACGGAAGTAAATTCTACCTAAATTTTGGGTTTGACTTTAGATAACAAATTGACATGGAAAGCTCATATTGAACAATTAATTGTTAAACTCAACAGATTTTCATATTCGTTCAGAATTTCAGATTTGCAAATAATAACACCGTTTTAACAGCGTATCTTGGATACGTTGCATCAATTTTAAGATACGGATATTTGAAATTGTAACCATGTCAGTTAAATGTATCTAAATTTTGTACAATACATATTATTATTATTGCTCATGTCGAGACAAAAAAAAAACAAGGAATAAACATCAATTGATAATCAGATTTAAAAAATATAACAATAATAGAGCAACATTAAATAATTCACATGACATGTCAAAAACAAAATAAAAACATAATAACTAAAAAAAATAAAAACAATACTGCCATTATTTAGATGTCATGTCTTGAAAAACATCATTTATATTATAATATGCCTTTTCAGCAAGGAAACCATTGAACGCAGATTTAAATAAGTTGTCATTTGTTATATAATTTCATATGCTACTTCGGCGAATCATAGCTGTACTCATTATTAAATTGTCTACCACCTTTGTATTACCTATGATTATGAATAAATAAATGATTTGATTTGATTTGATTTGAATGTATTTTAAATGATTGGTATAGGATTTTTGTTAGATGTACCTCGATACATCGACAAAGTTCTCTGCGTTGCGTTGTGGAATATAAATTCATTAATTTATTGGTATCATTTGGGGTTAAATAAAATACTCTGGATCCGTTTTTATGATCTATTCATAGGTAGGTTTATCCGATAATAGTTAGGCAGGTAAAATTTTAAGATTTAGGTAGGTAAATATTAGACTTTAGAAAGTTACAAACTTTTAAATAAACTTTTAATAATTCAGATAAAGTTTCAAGTTAATATGACAGTTCATGTCAAACGTGTTTGTTTAGCCAGCTGAATGATAATATGTGATAATGTAATTTGATTAATCTTAGTATTAATTCTTATATAAGTCGGATTAACTGAATTTACTTTTATTGGGATATTAATGTATCTATTACTTATTAATTAATTATAATATTGATTAATAATAATAATAATAATAATAATAATAATAATAATAACTTTTTTATTAAGTCAGAAAAGGTTACAAGCTTATGTGAAGTCTCTGACCTCTAAACTAAACAAAGATTGTATTCAATGGGTTACTGTAACAGTTGTTTATTAATTTATTGATATAGATTGTTTGAATTGTATTTAGTCGTTAAATAATTAATATGCGGTTGTAGATTATTCATATATTGTATGAGAAATAATAGTAACTTAAACTATTTGATTTAGACATTAATTAACCAGCCGGGATCTTGGCTAATTTTCTTCAGGTTTTGTGGCTCAAGCTCTATTGATGGGCTAATATAACATAGGATCCTTTTTGGTGTTATAAGTTGTCATTGTTTAAACATGATCATGTATGCATATTCCTATCGGTAGGGGGCTCATCAGAGAGTAATCCCGAATAATGTATATTGTCCTGATTTAAGTAGTGTCATTATTTAAGAATGAAATGTATATAGGAATTTATTTAAACAGCTTCACTTATTTAATAAATTAAATAAGAGGGGCGATTGCAATGTTTGCTTGTGCTGTATATGGTAAAGAAGGTTATCGCACAAACAAACTTGCTGGCAACTACAACTGGCAACTTACAAGTCTGTCATAATTTGTAATTTGATAGAAAGATAGAATGTGTAAGAATATTCAGAGGCATTCTATTGTGGGCAACGGCCTCAATTGTACTAATATAATAATTAATTGTATTACTTTAAGTCTCTCTATCCTAAATATACAAAGTAAATTGAATAGAAAGTGGTTGTTCTTATTTAAATAGGAAGTCCTCATAATGATAAGAATAGACCATCACGTACCCGGTACGTTTGAGTACCTCAGGAATTGAAAGCAGCAAACCGACAAACGCGCGTCGACTGCTGCGTTACATTACTCAAACGGCACAATAATTAAAGGATTTTAAATCGAATCATTACTTGTGATGAAAAGTGGATCCTGTACGACAATCGGAAACGCTCATCGCAGTAATTGAACCCTGGCGAACCAGCCAAATCCTGCCCCAAGCGAAAATTGACACAAAAAAGTTAGTTGTGAGCGTTTGGTGGACTAGTGCCGGTGTCGTTCTATACACTTTCTTAAATCTGGCCAGACGATTACGGCAGATGTCAATTGTCAGCAACTGCAAACCATGATGGAAAAGCTAGCTGATAAACAACCGAGGCTGGTCAATCGCTCTAGGCCACTGCTGCTTCAGGACAATGCTTCCGGGCACTGCTCCAACAGATTACCATTCGTTTCGAAATTTGGATAACTTCTTGCAAGAGAAAAAATTCAACTTCGATGGGGCAGTCCAAAGCGCCTTCAAAGATTTAATTGATTCCCGTCCGAATGGTATTTTAGTAAAGGGATCACCTATGAGATGGCAAAAGTGCATAGATGGCATTGATAATTTTTGAAATTGACTTTTTGTTCCTCCCTTACAAAACACCAATTTCATATGTAATGACCTCATATATGATCGATAGCGCTACAGAAAGCTCGAAACTCTGTTTATTACGTGATATAACTATCTGCTCCCTACAACTCACGAATTTTCTATAGCGTTAGCGATCATAGATTGGCATTTGGCTATGGATTCCGATATTTATATCATACCAGTTTTGTCTGGTTTCTCTAGCAAAACTTCTTAATCTTTCATCAGTTTAGTTGTTTCAGAGTTAATTAATTACAAAATAACTAAATATTAATACTTACTTAAATCCTTAAATAAACACACCAACTGTCCATGAGGCCATAGTAATCAGAACTTGTGTTAAGGATGACCATATAACGAACTGGAAGAAACCAAGACTAAACATACGTAAATAAACCATGGCCGATAGACGAATATTACATATGAAAACAAAAGTAAAATCTGTTTAATTATTTCATAGCACATTATAGGAAGCCATTATTAGTTTTGTTTGCATTATCATAATATCATACAAATGGTTCTATACGACCGCAACACCAAGTACTCGAGTGGAGTGGAACATTCCAAGTGTCTATTCAGCGAACAAGTTGAAGCATATTGAGACAATGTGCTGCTATCTGCGCTGACATTTAAATAATAAACTGAACTCTTATTTTGTATGCCAGTTCTCTTGAACAGACAATCAGTTATAGTTATAAATTTTATAAAGAAATATTTGAACATTTGTTTCTCTGGTTTTTTTTTGTGAAGATAGTTTACCGTTAATAAGTAAAGTACCGAGATTAGTGATCTTGTTCTGACATTATGCATATCTGGTTTATAAAATAGATATTACTCCTTCTTCAACAATACTAAGCAATTTGTAAAAAAAATTAATTTAGTTAGTGATTTAACGAGCTTCAACAAAATGGTTATTATCTAGAAACTTGTAAAATTTTTAACAGTGTTACAATAAATTGGTTTCAACGTTTTGTTTACCTGCCTTAGGCAGTCGTCCCACCGCCGGCGAGAAAACGACTAACTATCGGCTATTTTCTCGCTCAAGAAACGTACAAAAGATATACATTCCGTGTAAACAAAAGAGATGCATATACAAATAGTTGATCGCTGACTGTTCACACTGCCGGTGAGGACTCGCTTCAATAGTTTGACGCTGAGCTACAAGAGCTATTAAAGATAATACTCGCTCAGCGACACTCGATTAGAACTCACGCCGAGAGAGCAACCAGCGGTCATTTGTCTACAGTGCGAATCTGAAAGTACACGTAATTTTATTTATTATGAATATCGAACAATCATTTGAATTATCATTTTTATTTAGTTCAGACGACGATGATGATGTATTATGATAGGCTTTGTGTAGTATAGGCTCGCACACTCGCTTATAGCCGAGCTACACAACTATCGGAACTACGCACTCGCTCCTCGCGGCTCGCCAACTCGTTTCTACATTCTAGCTCTACTCGCTACTCGTTCATCGTTGCCGGTGGGACAACTGCCTTATGTTACATATTTTTAAATAAAGATCTTAAAAATGTGTGTCTAATGGAAGAATCATTTTACAAATTATTTTTGAAAAAGTAATCATTTGACAAACTGTTCATTTACTAAACTGATCATTTTATAAGTGATAATTTGACAAAAATACATTTTGTACAATGTAGAAACTTTCTTAGTCATAAATTTTTTAAATTGTCAAAGTCGCAATTTGACAAAATGTCGGTTAATAAATATGATTTTATGATTATTAATAATAATTATTTATTACTGTTGAGAAACTACTAACTGTTAGATTATCACGGCGATTAATATTAATAATTATATCGCCGAAGAACGTTTTATAGATTATTATTTCATGTAATTTATTTTTATACCTCATATATAAATTCATTCAATTTCGCTTATGGAGTTTCGCCGGGTGCTGCCGCACCACGCTCGCTTCGCTCGCTCGGCTCGCGCACGTGTGACCTACATACAACCTAACTATCAGATTTTTGCACTTCCTTTAAGCAGTTGGTCCAAACAAACGCACCTAGGTGATGGTCCTCGTTTTTTATTTAGAATGTTCATATCTTCAGTTTTATATTGTCTTCGACGTATCCGCAAAAAAAGATTTTGCTTTAATTAATTTTGTTAAAAAAAATTCCGTTTCCATCCAATTTACTGGTTACGAACATAATTCCCAATTTCTAGATACATACTCATACAACATAAACCTAAAACAAACTATCTAATACACTCAAAACAATAACTCAATGCTCCCACAGCTCAGAAATAACACAATAAGCCAAATTACCACTGCTCTATTATCAATTCTCACTAATTTTAATTAACATAAAAGTAAATTCGGTATATCTGGGCGAAGACTGGCACTTTATATATCTCGCAACCGTTTGAATAAATCTCAAATTGAACTGGCTCAACTTGAACGAGCTATCACGAATTCCCATTAGTCGCCAATAGTGGATATTTCAATTTGTGAAATTGATGATCATACGCGCGATGTCGTTGAATGTTGGCGCGGAGTGATCACTTCATACGCCATGTTTGTAAATCTCTATCCAATAGGGTGTTGTGATTGGGTGGCGGAGTTCCTGATTAACAGTCCTATTTGCGATTGTGTTCGGATGAAAAGCTCGCTGAAATGAAAATGTCGCTTGTATTATAAGTTAACAATAGTTACTAAGACTGAATGAGTTAGTATTTTTAATATAATTAATCCAAATATAAGTATAGTCTTTTACTAGTATTTGAAATTTTGTAATTAAATAAATACATAATAAGCAAATAATAAACTCTTTCAGCACTTTCGCTCTTGGGTTTGAACATATTAAATAACGAATGCTCTGCCCTTATATTTAAAATATTATTTAGGGTAGGAGTAAATTTAATTTCGTAAAACACTTTTCATATTATTGAGACATAGACATTTTAATAACGTCAAAAGCATATATTTCTTTTCGATTTAAATTTTGAGGCTATAGTTATTTGAACTAAATCATAAAGCATGAGTTCAGAACACTTCGGTGTCAGTTACATTCATAGTTTTTATGTGCTTGGAGTTATCTTCCAATGCATCATATCTTTTATTAGTTTATGTTACAACATGTAACGTTAATTACTCTCGTATAGCTCGAGAGTATCTCCTGAAGTCTTTACATTCAGTTGATGGTAATGGATAGGATATCGGTTAACTTCTTTACAAAAAGTCAAGCAAATATTTCCTCTTTATAAATTGTGTACTATAACTTAACTGATTGTCTGTTCAAGAGATGTGACATGCAAAATACGAGTATCTACAGTTATTATTTAAATATCAGCGCATATAGCAGCACATTGTCTCAATATGCTTGGGCTAGTTCGCTGAATAGACACTTGTTGCACATTGTGAATGCATAATAATTAATAAGTGTAATACCGCCGAAACGAAAAAAAAGTTATGCTGTTGGTAACACCTTAAAGGGTTTGGAAGGGGGGGGGGGGGGGAAATTTTGGCATCGTTGCCGATCATATTTTGTTTCTTTTTCTTCAAAATCGCGCCTATACGTAGTGACCTATATGTAGCGATTGGACACAGTCTTTGGAACACGAGAAAAATAACCACTATGCTCTAAAGTGTCACATTTTAGAGCTCTGTGCAGAAAAAGATCGTAACGGAAAAAAATTGTATAGAGCTATAAAACTTATATGAGCTAGTACTAAACTATGAGTAAGCTTTCTACATACTGAGTTAGGTCCAAAGGTTCTTGACCTTATCAAACATTTAACTATGAAATAAGCTTACTTTTAACTTAGTTTTTAATGAAAGGCACCAAAGCAAAACTGACATGCAAATAATTGTGTAATATATATTTTGTATGTAATTCAGACAGCAGCCTGTACCTACCTTGCTACAGCGTACGATATACAATATGCATGAGGTGTTGTTGATAACTACTAGCGTAATACAATATAGCAGTATCATCAATCTTCATCGATGTCATGATGATTCGACAGAGGTCGTTAAAATAACTGAAAATCGGGGTTCGTATTATGATGTTTTTGTTAATGATATGAAAAATTATACCTATATACTTCATAGACTTATGGTGTTGTGGTACCTAGGGGAGATAAGTGAGGGATACTTTTTCAAATTGTAAATTTCTTTTAAATTTTTAAACGATGAATTAAATATGTGGGGTTATGTGTAAAAATTCCTCTTAGGCCTACATGGGCATACCTGGGATAACAATTGAACTCGGAGTAAGCGGGTCATTCAGTTACAGTTGTCATTTTCTGTAGTACTGAATTATTATCAATTTCGGTAGTACTGAATTATTGTCAATTTCGGTAGTACTGAATTATTACCAATTTCTATAGGAATGAGAGAGGCATGTAGCAATATTTTTACCCGAGTTGCTAACTCCGACTTACATAGTTAACCCTGACCTGCGAAAGTTGGCCTTGGTTGATATTAAAACGGATGCAAAAGTTTTCCTTATTACATTCAAAGTAAATTGTTAAAAAAAACAACGTGCAAGTGCAGCGTTATCCAGTTTTAGAATACTTTAGACTGGATCAAACTCACTTAATATTTATCAGCTCTACTCTTGACTCGACGCGACTCGGCGTTAGTACGTGACGCGTGTAAGCTGTCAAATTATTTTTCCCCTAAGGGCACGTTCCATCACTTCACTTCACTCTACATCTATCTATACATGAAGTGATATTTTTTCTATATTTAAGCCGTATTTTGCCACGCTCTACCGAAACAAATTAAATTAAAATGGAATGAATTCAAAATCCAATATAAAATTGATCCAATGAAATATGAGTTCAATTTTAAATTAATTTGTATCTTAAAAATCTAAGAAAATTTGCAAGGCAAGAAATGATAGAGAAAATGTAGAGAAAAAGGTGATTGTGAGTGTTGTGTATTTTAAATCGGTACACTATTAATCCATAACACCTCAAATCACCTAAGATTAATGATGTACACGGGTTGCTAAATACCATCAGTTGTCAAAAAAGGTATGTGAACACAGAATTCTTCTAAATGCAAAATTCATATTACAAGAAGATAGATATCAATATTAAAGATTAAATTATAAGTTCAGGATAGTTATAGCCTAGTATTAGCTTTAACTGTCTCGCACTTATTAAATAAAAACATTATTTCTAATTAGCATAACTCATTATTTATATTTGTATGATTAGATGTTTTGCTGTACTTAGCTGTCGTAAGAACATAATATGTGTGATTAAAGAAGATAGAAGTATAAAACATATCATAGCTTAACTATTTTTTACATTTTGTTTTTTTTTTAAATTCAAAACAATGTTTGTTAGCAGGTGTATCTAGGTGTGAAAAATGAATCTACGAAATGCAGGAACTCTTGAAGATATCACTATAATTATTGTATGAAATTTACGAGACCATTTTACATTAGAGCTAAGTTTTCAGTCTAACGAGCTTAGAAAAAGAGGTAGAAAGATAAAGTGAAACAACGGGGAACATCGATAAAAATTTTATTGATAAAGTCGCTCGAAAGTCACCTTCTCTATTAAGCGTACTTTTATCCCGACACGTCTCCTTCATAATTGTCTGCTATAGATTAAGTTTATTAATTTAATGTTATTAGGTAACACTGGATTACAAGACAGATGTCAACGAGACGGGGAGGGAGGCGAACGCGCGGGGGACCGCCGTGGCGTGGAAAACGCGCGCTCGCGTATCACGATTATATATCTCTATCTAACAACGAGTCCATAATTCTGATCGCTAATATCAAAAAATTTACAATGAAAATAGAATTTCACCCTAAAAATATGTCGCGGTGCGGTCGCCGGTCGTGAGTCGACTCGGGAGGACCGGCGGCTGCGCGCAGCTATCACATTGAAAGATTTATAAAGAACAATAGGTACAACGAACCGCAACGAGAATAGCGTTACCAGTTCATTGTACATCTCACTCCTCAGCTGAGTAGCGAATCTAAACGACTAAGTAATTTACATAAAACGTGAGGGGTCCGAAGAGCCTACACAAAGAGGTCTTTGAGTGACGAACAGAGGGACGCATCGCAACCCTCGGTGGTCTCCTCCTCCTCCGGGCGGGCCCCAAACCAGCGTTCACCAGGGGCCGATGCGCGGCTAGGCCCAGCAACCGGCTCACGGGTCTTCGGCCTCGACTCATTGGATTTGACAGGCGCCTCCTTCACCATCGTCACAGTCACCGCAGGCACCGGCTCACTTGTGCTGCTCTTCCTAAGGAACACTTCGATGGCACTGCCCAGCGCACTAGCATCTACAACGGATCCTGAAGGTTTATCCCACACAACCGCAGCGACATCTCTCTCATCTGGTTTAGAATCCGGGGCAAAAGTAACTTTTCCTTTCTTAGGTTCATTTTCCTTTTTCTTTTTTGCTAAGGTCTGATGCCTCTTTTTGAACCAGGTGGTGCCTGAATCGGCGATGACGTCTCTTAGTGAGGAGGAGTCGAAGCTGCTGGACCGCATTTCTGAAAGACGACGAGTACGGTCAGGGATGCCGCAGGTATCAATTTCAGTAGCTGATGAAGTCAGTGCATTGAGCATGCTATGCAAGTCAGAGTCGGTGCATACCACGCCAACACCAGACCGCGGCGGGATGGGCGGCGGCGGTGGCATCTCAGAAGCGCGTCTTCGAGCCGGGATCGGCGGCAGAGCAGCCCCGACGAAGTCAGAGTGTCGACGTCCACGGTTGGTGTACCGCACGGATCCACTCATGGGAGAACGCTCATCTAACGGCTGTACTTCACAAACTCGTTCGTTGGACTCGTTCCACAACCGCATGCGTACTTTACGCGCTTGAACGATATCGTCCATTATGTCCAGTTGAAGGTTATGTGTACTGCCAAGTGCATCAGTGGCCGGCGGACCTGGAAAGATGGAAAAATTATTGACCTAGTTCAAAACGTCAATAAAGAGAGATAAAGTTTGAAAAAACAAAGATGTCAATAAATTAAGATACCATTATCCTGACTATGGAAAATAACACAGGTGGTATAATGTGACCGTATCAAAACATTATCATTTTTGATTTCAATAAAGCGAGAAGATACATTTTAGCACAAGTTGCAACAATCCAACGAAGTGATCCATGTCTTAAAGTTGTGAGCCGTCAATTTAGTTTGCTCGCATTATAGGTATCACACCTGTGGTTTTATACCTATAAAACCAGTGTTTATTAAAAACTTGTACAAATGAAGACCAGCGCAGGGGACAATTACATTTAATAGAACCTGAGTCTCTGCGGCGGCCGAGGGCGGGGAAGGCGGCGATAGATTCGCGACGCCCGCGCCCGAAAAGTGCCTGCGGCACGCGCGATATCGTCACCACAGAGTGTCTGAGGACAAAGTATGATTTATTAATTATATAGCAAATGTTTGTTTAGTTACAAATATAAATTGAAAATTTCTAAATCTTAATGTAAGCAAACGCCAAAAAAAAAATAGATGTTAGATACAAAATAAATTTGATTCACAGATTTTGGCCGTGCAATTTGTTATGCAATAGTTGGATAATCATATTATGTATTTACTTGTGAAATCGACGGTGGGTCTAATACAGAATTGTCGTAAAAAGTGTCCTGAGTTAACACAGACGTGTACAGAATTATGAATTAATTACATCGCTTGAAATTTCAATTGTGTATCATTGCATTCCAGCAGATTATTGCTTGCCACAATTTTTGCCTTATTTTAACAAGGAAGTTGACTTTAAAATCACCTCACTTTGCAGCGATGGTAGCATCACTACTTCGAGCGTTAAAATTGAGAGAGTTTTAACCAAGCAATATGTCATTTTGGGCGTGATGTAGGGCAGCTGAGCAAATTAGAACTGGTATGATATTCATACCATTTTTTTAAGCTCGAAAGCTATTGGATGAAGACCAAATAGCCTTCATGCATCTCTAAAATTTGCTCCAAGAAAGCTCCAGATGCATGACATATAGAAAACTTATTGAATATCAAACGCATGTCCCCATATAGTTAAAACTATATTGTATAGTGTGCAGGTCTACGCCTACATCACCTCTGTACCATGTCATATATCCATGTATTCCAATAGTCAATAAGCTATCGTTCTCAATCAAATGGCAAGTTAACGGTACTTAATAAAATGGCATAACCACTTAAGATTAAGTCATACCTCTAATTCATAAATTGAAAAAATTTATGACTCTATAACCAATATTTGGTATTATTATACGATGTCTGCATAATTCAGGATTTGAACCCAGAACCTTTATTATAAAAGTTGGGGCTACCATTAACTACGCTATGAGGCTGACAAGTCGCATCACTTCAGCCTGAATAGTCAGTCCCACGGCTGGGACACCAGCCTCAGCCAGCGAATATTTGTTTGTTTCTAAAAACCAACAGCCATTATCTAAGTTAAATCTAAGGCCAATAACAAGATTTTTTTATAACATTAAGTATACGTTATTTCCATAATTTTTGAAATAAAAATGATTACACCAAAGAATTTACTTAATACTGCTTACTGACAATTAACTTTTTATTTTTGTCAACAAAATCCTCGACAATTTCATCCTTATATGCAATTTCATTTTGTGTGGCAGCCGTCATCTTGTCTAAACGTGTTCACGTCAAGTTGTTGTGCGTTCTGAGGAGCACAATCAGTAGATATTGTCACGTACAAAGCTTCTGGACTGGATTTTTAAATGGAAATTGACATTTCATTCCAAGAAGTCCGTTTGTAGTTTGTAAAGTCACACTATAAAAAATACAGTTTCTGTGTACATACAAGCCTAACGATCACATAGGGGCGCGCGCACAAACCAATGGAACTATCATTATCAATTTTATCAAAGCGTGTATAAGCTGTCTTGCGTATAGAATACTTTGGTTTACGATATTGCAGGAGAGATATTAAATTTGAACTATCTTTTCTACAAATGTATATGTGATAAAGTAGGCATATATTGAATACATGTCGTCTTTGATGTAAGGTCCAGAGACCATTTTGATGCGGCTATTCTAAAAAGTTAAACTTACATTCGCGAAAGTTAGGACGCTTCTTATCGAACGTATCTTTTGGTTACGTTCGAGCTCATTATGGTATAAGATGTTTTGCGAGCACCGCATAATACTTCTTATGCCTGCAAAGTAAACAGTTCCAAATGTGAAGCTGTTTTTGAATGGTTAACAAGCACCCAGATCAAAGTTACTGTATGCTTTACTCGTCACAAAGTCAATGAGATCTGAAAGTATACTTATTTGTATCAAAGTGCAGTCCAAGGCCCGGCTGGTACGCGATGTTCCAAGTTGAAAGAAGTATTCCGTGTCCTAAATAATATTAGGTATAAATGCTAGTGAGAGTTTTGTTTGCGATTCTTTTACGTCTAAACTACTCCACCGATCACAAAATATGACATATACATTGTCAAGGGTACAAAAAAGGGCACATAGTGTACCTTTCAGACAGAAACAGTATCGTCCCCGCGGGACACGTAAGAAAAGCCGAGGGCAAAACTTCGTATGAAAATATTTCTGACATCAAACCAATTTACATTAAGCCATATCAAAATTTTTAGGTTTTATGCGAAAAATGTTCGCTAATAAATCATCCAGTAGGTTTTCCAGACAGCAGTAAAAAATGATCTTATAAAAATTGATGTTCATTTTACTCGTATTATAACTGACATGGGCCATAAAATGTCCACTTAAGCCATATTCCACTGGGTGACATGTTTTATATCTACTTTACGAACAGTAGGTATATGTACCATAATGAGATAAAACTGTTTGTGCATTCTTCGTGATATTTTTAGTGTAACTTACAGACGGAAGAAAATGAGTTGAAAATTAATAGAGGAGTGATTGAATTCAAAATTGCGTAAATTAGTAAACTATTGTGGTGAAAAAGTGGGCTCGGAAAGTAAGTGAAGAAATGAAAATGATGTGGAGTGCACCTGCTGAAGTATTAATAAGCAATTCTATAGGTAAAGTATATATACATAGTGACATCCACTTTTATAAATAGATAGTAGAGATAAATAAATAAATCAATCAAAAGAGCAAAATACTAAGACACATATAAATAATGAAGCCCCAAAATAAATGTATGGCCTGAAGGTTATTGCAACCATAACATAAAAAAACAAACAGCATACATAGAAACTTATATAGTACACAAAGTGTGGTCTTATGACAACCAACTGATCTCCTCCAGACAACCTGCATGACAACATTCATAACGCATATATTTGTGAGTCAAGTAAAACCGGTTAATAATGAATAATGGTGTGTCGATATAAGCCCACACAATGTGACCATCTATTATGTATCTTTATATGAAGTTATGCCAAAACTGCACATCACTAATTAATTTAGCGGGTTTTCTTCGTAAAGTACTAAGGTCTCACCTCCGTCCTCCAGGCTGTGGTGGCGCCTGGCTCAGCGTGGCTAGGAAGGCTGCCTCGCGCGCCTCCTTCGCTGCGCCTTCTCCACGTTCCGATAGTCGCCGCACCTATGACATGCACATGGTATTAGCTTATTTGGCACGGAATAAACCATTTGAAATAGAAAAAAAAGCGTAGAAGCAAGTAGTTTGCTCTTTTCTACTTAGTTTAACTCTGTTCTACTTTACTCAAATTACTTCTTTAGAAACACTTATGTTAGTAGGTAGTAAGCTCTGTGAACCTGTGCATAACAACTTGTATCGGCACATATGGACCTAATTTATAAATAATAAGTAAATTTGAACTAACGTTAAACTATAAAATAATTATAAAAAAATATTGTTATAAAATAATAATGCCTCCTGCATATCAAAAAACAACTTTTGATGTGATTATTTTTATTGAAAATCCATGTTTTTTCTATAATTCATTTGGTGGAGATATAAAATGAAGATTAATTAGAGAGTGGTACATATTCTTTCAAAAGGGACGGACCTATTCAGCTGGATATATTTTAAAATCTTAAATAATTTTATGACCATTATTATGAGAGTTTCTGTTCTTGTAAACAAACATTTGCTTCTTCTTCACGAAAATTCCCAACCGGTTCAGCAATTTGGAATAAAAATTAGCCATTGTGTTAATTCAAGTTGCATTGTATCTATATGTCATTCATACACCTAAATTGCTTTTACCCCAAAATTGTACAAAGGATCAAGAATTTGCGCAAACGAAGTCAACGCAAAGGCTAGTAGTATTAATAAAAATTATAAATCATATAACTTTAGAAAATTAGCTTCTAAGTGCATTCAGTAATACACCAATTCCACCCCGCGTACGTTACTAATTATTATAACAATAAAATATTTGAATAGCACTTTAGCCTACAGAATTGGTCTTAAATTATTAGAAGAAAACAGTATTTACTATTTACATCTGTAAGGAACGTGTCAAAGTAAGCACCTTTGGGAAGGAACGTGTCGTTGCTTTGACGCGTTCTTGTCTTCGACAAAACGACAATCCCACAGGGCGATGCCATTTTTCCACCTGACCGAATTTTATGAATATCCTTATTTAGTAGTCCTTATACCTAGGATTGTGCGACACATACTAATGTTGATTATTAGTAGATATTAATATTAATAATTATATTATCATTTAAATATGTATGCATTTAGGTATTTTTGTAAGTATTATTAAGTACATGCTAACTTTGGTCAGCTTCAACAACATCTAGTCAAAGGCCGGCTGGAAGAAATTTCTATAAGAAATAAGCTGCACCGTTGTACCGTTTGTTTATAACCATTTTTTTCACTGTTATTAAATCAAAAAATACGTTAGCAATTTATTTAGAATATATTTCGATTTTGGCGAATTTAGATTCAACAGCTGGAACCTAATTATTATCCGTTCAAGTAGATTCTTCAAATAAAGTTAAGATTTTATACATAATAATTTTAAATAGCTACTTAGCCATTTTGTTGCTTAACTTTTACAATGACACATTGTATAACGTTTTTGTGACTTCAACGTAGAAGTTACGTGAACTTTTTTCAAAACATTAAAATCTACGAATCAAAACGTAAAAATTTTGGAAAAGTTGTCATTGGATGATGCCTAGTTCTAATTTAAACACCGCAGTTAAAAACTGTAGCCACTTTAAATATAAGAAACTCTTTTGTAGAGGAAAATTTGTAAACATTTTAAGTTCAGATTACTAAGGCTGTTGTCTTATTATCCGTACACTTGAGAGAAAATTGGTTACTAATTGAATTATAGAAGTGAATTTTTGGTGACTTGTAGACTTTTATAGTTTTCATTGTTGTTTTTTTCTATAATGTGGTCAACATCGCTCATCATATTGTATGATTCCCCCTAGAATTTGAGATTATTTTTAATTATATTGACTCAGCCTATTATAACATTGCCTATGATATTGATTAAACAAAATACAATAAAACATCCATTTATTGTATGGTTTAAAATAGCCTACGCATAAATTTTGTTAGATGTATATCTGTGATGATTGTTTTTAATAGAACTAACTTACGTAAAATATGCTTAATATTTCTACTAAGTCACGATGTGTTCCTATATAGTAACTTTCCTAGATTTTTTACCATAATAATTGTTAACTAAATTTCTTAGTCGAAGTTAAAAATATCACAGGACAGTTTCATATTAAGAATCATAGATTTAAGTATTATTATACTAAATAAGAAATTTATTTAATTGAAAGAGTGACTACCCGACGAAAAAAAAACGACAGCAAATTGTCGACATTGTGACGATTTGGATACAAAAGTTGTGATTGTTTTTATTCTTTGAGGATAAATAATAAATAAGGTTATTTTTGTTATTATTCTTATCTGGTATTCTAAATATAAAACACAACTATTCCTTTATATTGCACAGTTTCATTTGAAAATTACAATTAAATCCTGTGACGGTGTGGAATGAGTTGCTTTACTTTGTAACGATAAATGTTTATTTTTTCGTAATTTTACCGCTTAACACAGGTTTTAATATTTTTTTCTTATACTCAAACTATCCATTAATGTAACTGTATCAAAGCTGTTACTTTTTTTTCTAAAATTCATAAAATTCCACTTTCGTCACAGAGGCAATGTTTTGTGAAAATGCCTATACATTGTGTAGGTGACATAAGAAAATGTCAATTTTAGATAGGTATATATTATTAAAATTGTATCTTCAACGCATTAATTCTGTATTTTATTATTTTAGTTGTATTATGTTAAGAAAAATATTATTATTATAGAAGAATGTGTAGAAATAAATCTTTTGCCTTAAAAGTTTGTTCTTTAGTTTAAAATAAACCAACTGTCACTGCTACTGTCAGTAAACGAGGAAGCGAGATCGTACCGGGAACTTAGCCGAGCTCCGCACCTTCATGCTTTGTGTAGTTGCTATTTACTCAGTTATTAAATTCGCACTAAGTGCTATTTGTGTGTTTTCGTTTATATCCACCCTGCCAATCATCGTTTACATTGGTCCTCCGAGCCGGTTCCAAAGTTGTTCAAAGTGATGAAGAGAACACCCCCTATGGCAATGGTCAAGACTAGAAGTATGCGAGCTGATAGGATAGCCAGCGAAGAGCAAGAACAGCCACCCAACACAGTGCAGAAGAAGCTACAGAAAGCAGAAGAAAAGGATATTCGACGTAGAAGCTCCGATGTGGGTAGTCATATCAAATGTGAACTACCGTTACTAACGGTACCATCAACGGCCAAATCGAAGTCTACAAAGTCGTTTTTATCTGTAGCAGCACGGAGGGCAAGGTTGGAGTTTGAAGCGGCCCAAAAAAAGGCAAAGATCCCAACGGATCTAATAAATAAAAAAAATTGCAGCGGCCCTCGCAGATCTGGATGAGGAAGCCAGCGTCCAAATGGACTTTGATTCCAATCCGGAAGTGGAGAAGTGGTTGGAACGTAGTCACCAAGAACTGGGAACACAGCTCGCCCCCGAACATGGTGTTTCGGCAAGAGCTGGCAACGAAGATGGAACAGTTCGCCTACTGGCTAGTGCTCTCAAGGATTAGGCGTAGTTATGTCGGTTTTTGATGTGTATGGGTTTTTATCACCATTTACTAGGAAATGTAATATTAACTGGGATGAGACTTGAAATGAACAAATATATGAAAAATGGTTACTATGGTTGAATAATTTAAAATGAATTGGTGACATACGCATACCGCTATGCTACCAGAGCGAGACAGATTGTACGAGGGTAACAAGGACCGAACATCATTTATCGAGGGCGCAGGCACTTAAACCAAACCAAAAAAATTGGAGCTGCATTTGCTTGTGAGGTGGCTTATTCGCGCTGGACTGATAACGACGTAGTAAAAGTTGCCTTTGTGTAGAGCAAGTGTCGCGTAGCTCCTGTAAAATTTACGACTGTACCTAGATTAGAGCTACAGGCGGCCTTGCTGGCCGTTCAACTCGCCGATAAAATTCAAACTGAACATAGAATTAAGACCGTTCGTCGAGATTTTTGGTGCGATTTAACAACGGTATTACAATGGATACGCAATAATAATAGAAATTATAAGGTGTACGCATATCGCTTGGGTGAAATTGATGAACTTACAAAAATAGATGAGTGGAGATATGTATCTACCAATTTAAATGTTTCAGATATCGCGACCAGAGAATCGTACGATATAAATGTATTCAAGAAAGACTTTGGAACTGGCGAGTAAATACGCAATACCTATACCCAATCCTATAAGGTTTTCTTTATGGCTTCTTGTGAGAAGTACAGCCGCCGTCTCAAGATTTACTAACAAATGTAGAAGTTTACCTACCAGTGATGGCAAGTTATTTGCGCGCAGAAAACTTAATTTTAAAATATTCACAAAGTTGATCATTTAAATCCAATATCGAAAATATAAAGAGTAGTAAATGTTGGAAAAGAAGTAGTAAATTACTTGCTTTATCGCTGTTTCTCAACACTCATGGAGTCTTACGTGCAGGTGGGCGCATCGGCACCGTCCTAGATGTACGTATAGACCTAAAACAACCGGCCATATTGGACGGAAAATACTACATCTCGAGACTCATAGTGCAGCAGTTTCATGTCCGAGCAGGTCATGGTAACCAGGAACTAGTTGTTAATGAATTAAAACAGAAATATTGGTTAATAAAGTAAAGGCCTACAGTGAACAATGTTGTGTCTAAGTGTACGCTTTGCACAATTAGAAAGACTAAGCCAGAGATTCTAAAAATGGGTGACTTACCTGTTGGAAGGGTCGCTCATTACCAAAGGCCGTTTACCCACTGTGGCGTGGACCTATTTGGGCCCCTAGAGATCACTCTTGGCAGGCATCGCGAGAAATGGTATGGGGTTTTAACGTACTTGTCTCGCCTCGTCTGTAACGAACTCGCTTACTACTGACTCGATTTTAATGGCGCTCAGAAGAATGACAGCTAGGCGAGGATGGCCTTATTATTATATTCAGATAATGGAACGAATTTGCGAGGTGCCCATTCAGAACTAATAAAATCTGTAAAAGGACTAAATGAAGAAGTTTTGAGGGCTAACGCTTGTAATTTTGGAACCAAATGGAAATTTATCCCTCCAGCAAGCCCTCATTGGGGTGGGGCGTGGAAACGCCTCATAAGGTCGGTTAAAGTGGCACTTGCAGTAGTCTTAAAGGAACGGGTGCCTAGAGATGAAGTATTTAGCACGCTACTCGCCGAAGTGGTAAACATAGTGAATATTAAGCCACTCAGTCATGTCTCGGTCGAAGCGGGGAGTAGGGAGTCTCTCACTTCAAATCATTTTTTACTAGGTTCTTCTTCTAATTTACCGGTGCTAGGTTATTTTAACAATTCTGATCTGTTTCTTAGAAAGCAGTGGCGCATATCCCAAGCTCTAGCTGATATGTTTTGGCGTAGGTGGATCCAAAAAATCTTGCCGGAGATGGTGTCGCGGTGTAAGTGGCACACAGATGTGCAGCGCCGGATAGAGGTAGGTGCCGTGGTTTTTATCGCAAAGTTTCGGAAAACTCTAGTGGGGACGCTAACAGGTCAATTAGCTTAGACAAATGCAATCACAGGAAAGATCTTTCTCTCACCTGACTTGCAGTAGGCCCAGTGGTACAAGAGGGCGTGGGCAGCGAGTGTTTCCTGGCTTCCCGCCAAGGAGACAGGTGATAGGGATCAGGTGGTGACTCTTGCTCTACAGACAGATTGCGCGCGGGTGCACTGGACCGCATCGGTGACTCGTCCTCCATGCCGCTCTCCTCCACCACTATGAGTGGCTCCCCTCCACCCGAGATGGCCATGGAACCTCGCCTCATTGTGCTGGGAACAAGGAAAATTAAAATTATTATTAAACAAGAAATCGAGCACGCGATGTTCCATCAGATGGTTGTAAGTAGCACCCGTAACCAGGAAGGTAATTAATCGTAGGGAACAATCACTCAACCGCCTTTGTTCCTGAGATTTAATTTGCTGTTCCTTGCTTTTAAACGGCAATACAACCAATGAAAAATAATACTGTAATAATGCCCCAAACAAGGTCTTAACTAAAGACATGTTATTATATTTCCTTAAGTTTTACGATTCATTTTATTGAATAAAACACTTTTTAACCTGATTTTGTCGCGTTTAATTCTATCCTATTCCCTATTACCACTTTTGTTTATTTAATCGTTTTGACCACTAATTTGATTTCTATTTCTAAAGAGTGCAAAATTCCATTTTCTTCAGAATTTCTTTGTTTCTGAGAAACAAAGTGTTTGGAATAGTGTTGATGTACAAGACAAAACGTCATAATTATATGAAGTTGGGTATTATTCATAAAAAGTACATATATGAAGTACATACATGCAGTACACATCAAATGTTTATTGTGCCGTGACATTTTTAGTTTTTGTAACTAATTAATTATTTAACAGAGTTGGCATGTCATTATTACTTTTTGTAAAATAATCTACCAGTAAAAAAAATTGCGCAATCATAAAAACATTCATAAAATCGCTAGAAAATTCATTAGATGTCATTCATTTTCCCTCGCTTAAGGAAAATGAACGATCGTTTTAATAATAACGAGGATACAATAAAAAAATTGCAAATTAAAATATTTTAAAACTCAATTTAATATCGTTAATTTCACTCTTAATTACTCTTGTTTGTCTCATCTTAAAAGTTAGAGTTAGAAAAGTAATTGTTAGAGTTTAGCCACGTTCTCGTCGCGACGTAATTCTCAAGTAAATTCTAATTTGTGTACCGCCGGGCTTCGCGGAAGGTTACATTTTGATATCGAAAGTTTACATTTTGGTATTGAACAAGAGTAATTAATTTGCCATAGTTCAAAGGCTACTGAGTAAGCAGCAAAAACGAATTGTATAATTAATTTAAGTTGAGCTTTTAGGGTTTTAGGGTAAGGTTATTTGTAATTTTATCCTAAACTAGTACTAAATACCAATAGTAAAATCTATTGAATATACATAAATAATGTGATATTCAGACCTATTTATCTTCAATAGATTTTCTGCCTAAAAGAATAGCCCCAACATTGGTTATTCAAAAAATTCAAAATTCAAAATTTCTTTATTAGGTAAAGTTCAGTAACAAATGTTGAAGGACACTCCTTTTAGGTACGCAGACCTGTGTTAGGAGTGAACACTCTTCCTGTATTACACAATATTTTACCTAGTACATAATATTGTAAAAAATATTTTTGTATTTATAAAGTAACAAACAATTTAAAGTAGGTAGGCAGAAATACATAAAAACAAAAACGTTTACTCATTAAAAATGCAAGAAGGGTATTCGCAAATATGTTTTATAAAAGTTAGTCTGACATCACAAAGATGTTCAAAGATGAAAGTCATAAGCTTATAGCGTTTATTATAATAATTTTGAATTAGTTTAAACTTGAAACATATATTGCTGAAATAGTTATAGTATATTAGATATATAAACATTTTAACACATTTTTTTAGTAGGTAATCATATAAGATACACAGTACACTACAAGATAAAATTTATTAGGACAATTATTAAGTAAGCACATTTTTTTTCCTTCTCCTTTTTTTTTACATTTCTTTAAGTTCTATGTTTTGTAGGTTAATTTCAATTAGTAGAATTCTGTTAATCATTATTATTTAAATAATGTTAAATTCGTACATTATTACTTGTTATAATAATTTTTATTATATTTGAATACGGAATTTGTGTTGAAGTCCTAGAGTTTATTTGTTTATAAATATGTAAACGAATTAAATATAAATATATATTAAGTATATTTCTAATTAACACAATATTATATACAATTTACATTTCTTTCAGTTACATTTCTTTAGTTGTTATTTTCAATTTTTTTATATAAATATTATAAGAACCAATAAATTTATACATTTATATATTCAATGCAAACTTATATGTAGATTTTTCCTTTTTGACTAAGTAATGAAAATGTAATTGTCAAATGACTGATTTTAGTAGATTTTCAGTTTGTTCATAATTTTGTGTTTTGAGCCATTTAGTCACAGTCATTTTACATTTTTTCAAGGTCAAAGAATAAATTTTGAGATTTCTATTAATTACATTATACAATCTAGCAGATTGTGCGTAGAACTGTTTAGAGGCGAATTCCGTGTTTACTTTATTTATTTTAATGACAGAGTAGGGATTTCGTTTATTTACCAATTCTTTTTCTAACACATTCTGTTTGTGAATTTTTAAGATACATTTTAGTATATACAATTGTCTTACCGTTAAAAGATCTGTATCTTGATATAGCTGAGTTGTTCCATAGGATTTATTTTTAAAGGACATTATTTTAAGAATTTTCCGTTGTGCTCGTTCGATGCTGATAAATCGTGACTTAAAAGTTCCACCCCAAATATTAATACAGTATAGAAGAATAGATTGAACTAAAGCGATATATATATATCTAATAAGATTATCATCACAGACATGTCGTAACCTTTTGAATATATAAATCATTTTTCTAGCTCTAGAAGCAACAGTCTCTAATTGAGGATACCAAGACAATTGATAATCAATAATGACCCCTAGGTATTTAATTTTATTTACTCTTTCGATTCGTGTACATGAGCAGCCAGCCGATAGGAGCATATCACATGAATGAGCTTTAATTGTACAGTTTAAGGAGGGCTGAGTAGAATTACGAATCGAAAAAGTGACATAGTTGGTTTTATTTAAATTAAGAGATAATTGGTTTATATTTAGCCATTTCATGACCTTTTGAAATCCAATCTCAGCACTAGTAAACACAGATTCCCAACTGTTGCCATGAAATAGCAAGGCAGTGTCATCCGCATACGAGAATACTTGACCCTTGTCGAGATGTATAGATGTCAGGTCATTAATAAAAATCAAAAAGAGTGTTGGGCCAAGTACACTGCCTTGAGGTATACCGTAGTTAGTGCAGAACGTGTCTCTACTGAGTGTATAATTTATTTTGACACTTTGAATGCGGTTATTCAAATAGTCTGATATAAGACGTAAGAATGTACCCCTGATTCCTATTTTTTCAAGCTTGCGAACGAGGGAGGGAACAGAGATCGTATCGAACGCTTTTTTTATGTCTAGGAATATACACAAGGGTTTCATTTTAGTATCTAAAAGTTCAGTTATTTTGCTTGTTAAATCATGAACAGCGTCTTCAGTACTAATTTTTTCACGAAATCCATACTGAGATTTTGATAATAGGTTATACGAATTCAAATAATTTAGTAAACGATAATTTATAGCTTTTTCTAATATTTTTGATAAGACTGTTAGTACTGATATTGGTCGATAGTTGTTGATATCGTTTCTGTTCCCGCCCTTGTGGACAGGATGTATTATGGACCGCTTTAGTACTCGAGGGAAAATGCCTTGTCGGAATGATAAAGTACATATTTTTGTAATTATAGGTACAATAGATGTTTTAGCCATTTTGATAAATTTTGTTGTTATATTGTCATAACCCGGAGCTGACTCTAGTTTTAAATTATTTATTATATTCTCTATTTCTTTGTCATCTGGTTCTACCACACCTATGGAGTTTGGTTGAATCGGAAGTTCGTTGATATAATTTTGAACTGATTGGCAATCTATACGTATGTCATCCGCCAAAACCTTTCCCACATTATTAAAGTATTCATTAATATAGTCTACAGATTCAGCAGGTGAAGATTTTAGGTTCAGTAGTTCCAGATTGCTATTTTTCGTTGTTTTTGAATTGGCTATCGATTTTATACAGTTCCATAGTGATTTATTATTAGATTTTGAACTATTTAGCAAATGCCTTTCATACTGGTGTTTTAAGTTTTTAATGAGTTGGTTACAATAATTACGATAGCGACGGTAAGTGATTTTGAGAATAACATTTGTCTCATCGTGTTTGCTTTTTTTTTGGAGGTGATTTCTGTTTTTAATACATTTAAGGATACCTGGTGTCATCCAGGGTTTGATAAGCCTTTTATTGCATGGAATTTTAATAGTTTTTGTATTAACTTTTATAGCATTTGTAATTAAACTTATAAGTTCGCTTGTAAGATCGTTAGGGTCCACATTAGAAAGTAAGTCGGGATTTAAATTTTTATTCAGTGTTTTGAGTGCTTCGTCGTAGTTAGTTTTTAACTTTGTCTTAGGTGCTGAGTGCTGTTTATCTGTATTAAATAAGCTTATAACTGTCATTTTATGATCGGTGATTGAAGTATCCAGTACGGATATCGTAGCTGAGCACCGTGAATAATCTAAATTGGTCATGATGTGGTCTAAGCAGCTGTTTATTCTTGTATTAAATTTATGACCTGGAAGAATCATATGAGATGCTAACATATCCAGATAAGCATCAGAGTAGTTATCATGATTTCCTATCAAAATATTTATATTAATGTCACCTGTTAAAATTACATTTTTTTTAAGGTGTGGTTCTTTAAGATATATTCTTAACGACTCTATAAAATGACCAGCAGTTGATCTCGAAGGAGGTCGATAGATACAAATTAAGGTATATACCTCAGAATTGTATGAGACGGTTATTTCAAGACACGAGGCACCCTCCAAAAATACTTCCTTTACAGAATGTTTAATAAACTCATTAACAAAGACTACAACACCATCATTTTGGTTGACTTTTTTAGATGAGCTATAGGTTTGATAATTAGTTTTTAATGGAAGAGACTTACAAGGATCTATTCTACATTCAGTCAACACTATTACGTCTATATCAATATTAAGTGCAGCGATATTTATATCTAGGTCATCGATATTAGAGTTTTTATGAACACTTCTGATATTTTGAGTAACTATGGTCGAGACCGGGGTTTTCGTTGTTAAATTTTTAGTAAAAAAGTCTATGTCACATTGCTGGGCAGTAACATTATTAAAAGTATCCAATTCATTCAAAATTAGTATGTCACTATCCATTAATATATATTATATAAAAATACATTGGTATAGATAGTTTGCATAGATTTTTGTTACGATAATTATAGAAATTAACAAGTGTTAAATTGTATTTAATGTCATGATAATAATTGTAAAAATAATATTCATTGTGTGGGTAAAAATACATGTTTATAAATTCCGGGTACTGTATTATTTTGACTACAGTAGATAAACAATATTTTAGGTAGTTAATTAATATTAAAAAAATAAGGCTAGGGGCTGTTAAATTTTGTAAATCTAGTCATTCATTAAGTATCTTTTGAATTTGACTTTCATTTCTTACCATGATTATCGGGGAGTTATCTTCTTTTCTAATGTAAACCCGACCAAACGAAGTCCAACAGTATTTGTAATTCTTCGAACGTTTCAAGTCTCTGGCCAAGAAATAAAGTCTAGAAGATTTTGGCGTTAGGTATTCTGAAATAAAAATTGGCTCATCTATGTTCTTTTTTATTCCGAGGTTTTTCACTTTTAGTTTATTGTTATTGTTTCTCCGGTTGTACATTTTAGCACTTTTCAGGAAAGTTTCTTTAGTTAAGGTCGACTGGAAATTTACTATTATTGACTTTCTGTCACTGTTAGATTTAGATTTAAATATGTCGTTTATATGTGATTTATTAATGTCCAATCCAATGTCCTTCGCTAGATTTTCGACCATTACTATAATCCCTTCTTTTGACTCCTTAGGTTCTAAAGGTACATTCTTTATTTCTAGGCTGTTAATTCGGTATCCCCTTTGGATATCTTCCAATTTGTCTTCCAGAATCACAATATGCTCATCTTTCTTTATCATCTCTAACTCCAAGGCAGCAACTTTCTTATGTAGGTCTTCGTTCTGCTGAGTGAGAAAGGCAACAGATCCTTCAATATTTGAGTTGCTAGCTTGAATCCCTTGTAGAATAGGATACAGTTTTTGCATTTGGGAGTCATTTTTACGCGCCCACTCTTCAAACAATTCCTTCATTTCACATTTAAAGTCAGATAATTCTTCGCTTGTAGTTTTTTCCATTCTTTTTCTTTTTAATCTTAAAGATACGTTAGTAGTTTCTTCAATCCCTGCGATTGTTAAGTCGGGAGAAGAGTTTGATTTTTCTGGAGAGAGCACCATTTTTGTTTTATAATATTAAAATCGCTTCCTCTTATGACTTGTGGCAATTGGCAAGTACGATGTTACTCTGCAGGTAGTTTTAAATTACGTTGCGGCTTTGTTACACTTCTGTGAATTTATGCGCGCCTAGTACTTTTGACAAATTTACTTGCGTCGATTTAATTAAAAATACTTTGTTAATTTTTACTAGAATCACGAGTACACGTCTAAACGCTTTCGCGGTCCGGAAGGAAGAGGGTTATGGGCCCAGAATACAACCCAGAGGAACTAACCAGAGTAAAAACCCAGAGTAACAAACCAGGAAGAAATTTATTACTATGTGTACTACGAAGATTGATCTACTCGATCAGAACAACTATGAGACCTGGAAAATCCAAGTGGAATCGGTTTTAATAAAAAATGATGCATGGGGATACGTCAATGGGAGTATCACAAAACCAGCCGTACCTACCGAAGCAGAGAAATGGGATATTGGAGACTCAAAAGCTAAGTCTGATCTCATTTTGTCAAATATCCCGAGCGAACTAAGACATCTGCGAGGATGTAAGACGTCACGGGATGTATGGGTGAAGTTGCATAATATTTACGCATCAAAAGAACCTGCGAAGAAAGCGACTTTATTAAAACAACTATTGCTTCACAAATTAGAGGAAGGTGGAGACATTAGGGAACATGTCATGAAATTTTTTGAAGTGAAAAATCAGTTAGCTGATGTGGACATCGAAATGCATGACGATCTAACTTCCATAATGCTTTTGTACAGGTTGCCATCCAGCTTTGAAAATTTCAGGTGTGCGAGATCAATTGCCGGATCCAGATTCACTCAAGATTAAGATTTTAGAAGAGGAACTTTCCAGAAATCGAAATAATATGTGTAGATAGGGCATTTTTTGTTAAAGGAGAGAAATCTTTTAAACCAAAGAGTGGTACAAAAGCAAGAAAATTTGAAAGTTAGATACAAATGTTTTAAATGTCACCAGTATGGTCATAAATCTTCTGATTGTACGAAGAAGAAAAAGGAACAGCGTAGTGATACTGTGAAGTATGTGTCGAATGATAGTGAATTACCAAATATTGATTCCAATTTTATAACATTTAATTGTGTTTTAGACGTTAATGCTGTATGCAACGAGAATGAAAATTGGATCCTCGATAGTGGATGTACTTAACATCTTTGTAATGATGCAGAAAAATTCGGCAATACACACCCTTGTCCGGTAAGCTAAATTTATCAAAGAATTCAAGCACAAAAGTACAAGGTAAGGGGACGATAAGGTTACTTACATGTGATGATAATGGTTCTAAGACTATAGTTCAGCTAGCCAATACTCTATTTGTTCCGGATTTACGATGTGGCTTAATTTCAGTAGCAAAAATTACTGATCAGGGGTTTAATGTTACGTTTAATGGTGACATTGCTAGTGTTCAAGATAGTTATGGTAATACTAAACTGGTTGCCAAGCGTAAAGGTAATTTATTTTACGTTGAAGAACAATGTGGCGTGGCCGCAGCAATAGGGGGAACAGTTGTGGCCAGAACGTTTAGGTCACCTGAATGCTAAGGACCTCGTCCGAGTCTTAAATAAATCTGGCATGAACGTTAAAATGTCACATGTAAGAAAGTTACGTGATTGTGATAATAGGTCTTTACCTATGAAACTGCCGTTTTGCCGTACTGGCCATTTCAAATGAAAATATTTTTTTTTTACGGATAATTCTAATTTCAAATTAATTTTATTTGACAAACATGGAATTCTTTTTATAAAATCGTCATTTGTTTAATAGTTAGTGTTTTGTTTTCAACGCATTCGAACATTTTTCGTCATCATGGATAAGTTAAAAATTCGAGTAATTATGCAGTATGAGTACCGTCGTGGCAGCAAAGCGGCACAAGCGGCACGCAACATCAACGACGTTTACGGAGCGAACACTACAAACGAACGCACCACCCGTTATTGGTTTACCCGCTTCCGTTCTGGAAATTTTGACCTGAAAAATGAACCCCGTGGTCGTCCGAAAACTTTGGTCGACAATGACGAATTAAAGGCAATTGTGGAAGCTGATGAAACTCAATCCACGGCTGAATTAGCAGCAGCTTTCGACGTTAGCATCAAAACAATATTGGTCCATTTGCGTCAAATTGGCAAGGTAAAAAAGCTTGACAAATGGGTACCCCACGAACTCAATGACCGCCAGCGCGAAGTACGCGTGGAGACGTGCCTTGCACTGCTCAGCAGGCATACAAATGAAGGAATTCTGAACCGCATTGTTACTTGTGACGAGAAATGGATCCTGTTTGACAATCGTAAGCGCTCAGCAAGTTGGTTGGACCCTGGTTCAGCACCCAAACAATGCACCTAAACGAAAACTTACCCCTAGAAAAGTGATGGTCACTGTTTGGTGGTCTAACGCGGGTGTAATTCATCACAGCTTCTTGCCAAACGGGACAAGCATTACTGCAGATGTGTACTGTGAAGAACTGAACACAATGATGGAGAAGCTCGCACGTCTCCAACCAGCTTTAGTCAATCGTTCGGCTCCACTGCTCCTGCACGACAACGCGCGACCTCATACTGCACAGCAGACGGTCTCCAAGCTACAAGAGTTGGGGTTGGAAGTTCTCCGTCATCCGCCGTACTCACCAGACCTTGCGCCTATAGACTTCTACTTTTGCCAGAATTTGGATAACTTCTTGGCGGGAAAAAAATTCAATACCCGAGAGGCAGTACAAAATGCCTTTGAAGAATTCGTTGCCTCCCGTCCAGCTGATTTCTTCAAGAAAGGCATCAATAAGCTACCAATGCGTTGGCAAAGATGCATTGATTGAATGGGTGATTATTTTGATTAATAGAAATAAAAAAATTACGCTTCATTTATTTCGTGAAAAACGGCAATTTCATAGGTAAAGACCTAATATTTGTGTGAAAGGAAAAATGAGTATGTTACCTTTTTCTAGTTCGAGTGGGCCCTGTAATGAAAAGTTGAGAATAGTGCATTCTGACGTAGTATTTTGTCACATTCATTGATGATAGCACTAGATGGTGTGAAGTCTATTTTCTTAGCAAAAAGAGTGAGGTTTTTACCATATTTGGGTATACAAAAATCACTTTGAGAACTTATCAGGACGAAAAATAACAATCTTTATACGGGTAATGGAGGTAAATACTGTAACCGAGATTTTGACGAACTCTTGAAGCAAGAAGGAATAGAAAGAAGATTGATTATTCCTGGCGTACCTCAACAAAACTCAGTAGCTGAGAGAAAAAACAGGACATTGGTTGAAATATCAAGATGTATGCTGATTTCATCAGGACTTTCACCGGCTTTCGGGGCAGAGGCAATAGCGACGGCATGACATATTAGAAACCTTTGTCCAACTAGAAGTCTTGGAGGTGGAACACCCTTTGAAAAGTGGTTTCAACGACCTGTCAAATTAGAATACTTGCACAAGTTTGGGTCGAAGGTACACATGTTAGACAAGACAGTTGGGAAAGAGAAGTTTGCGCCACGAAGTCTCGAAGGAATCTTTGTTGGAATTCCAAGAGACCGAAAAGGCTATCGAGTATGGCTGCCGCAACGGCGACAAGTTATTATGTCGAGAGATGTGAAATTCAATGAAGTACAGAGTCAAGACAAACAAAACGTGAACCCCTTTACTATTAAGCAGGAAAATGTATCAAGTTCACCTGTAAGCATAGAAGTAGAATTGCATCCATTATTCGTCAGCAAAAATCAAGCTGTAGACATCTCCAATCACGAGGAAGAAGTCAAAGACATCATTCTTAAACCTAAGCAAGTCCGTCAACAGACAAAGGATCCAGAAATTATTGCAGAACCATCTCAAAATGATCATCATCAAGATAACGTTCACGCTGAGGGGGGTAAGGCAATGAAGAGTCGTCCAGGACGACCACGACTAGAGCGAAGTCATGTTGGTCGTCCGCGGAAGATTTACAACATGATTGAAGTAGTGCCAGAAATTTCCACGGAAGATGACATCACATCAACGGATGAGTTTGCAGATTGTTAGGATTTTGTTGGTGCAGCAGAAATTACCCTTAAGCAGGCCTTATCTGGTAATGAGAGGAAAGGATAGAAAGATGCAATACTTTCAGATGTTAAAAGTTTAATTAAGAACGATACTTTTGATATAGTTAGCAAACCTAAGGGCCGAAACTAGGGCTTGCAACTCGATTAACCGAAAAAGCTCGGTATTTTTCTACAAAAAAAATCGGGTATTTCGGGTTTTTCGGGTTTTTGTATTCATGCATGTCAAATTAAATCAAACCCAATATTTGTTTGTGCGAATATAGGGAAATACATAAGATGTTTTATAATGTTAACATAAATTGAGCTCGTGCCATATTTTACCATTGTGGCATATACATAAATAGTTTTACACAGTAATTTTTAGTATTTCTAGAAGCATGTCATTTTACACAGATTCATTTTAATTTATGTATTTACAGAGAGCTTTTTTTACACACAATCATTTAACAATTTATTTATTGGTCCAAACATGATAAATAGTCATCATACAATTGAATTTGTTGTTACCTACATTCTTTGTCATTGATATAATCGAGTACAGTGTAATAACATTTATCTAGTAAAAACCATTTTAGTCTACTTTTAAAGTTATTATAATTATTAATTTCTTTAATGGAATTTGGTTATTTATTATATATATTTGGGGCCATCCCGAAGAAACTTTCAGCAAACAATGCGGTACTCCGAGGTGGAGCACAAATAGTATCCTTGTGTCTTCTGCTATTTAGTTTTTCAAACAATTTGAGATGCTTTTTTTTATTTTTGCTTTTTTTCTATTTGACTTTCCCATGCCTTTATATACTTATAAAGGCATGGGAAAGTCAGAATTCTTAACGTTTTGGAGTAGAGTTCACAGGATTCTATACTTTTAAGGTTATATATAGAACGAATACAACGCTTTTGGGCTTTAAAGATTTTTTCTTTATCTGTCGAATACCCCCAAAATATTATTCCATATCGCAACACCGATTCGACGTATGCATAATATGCCGATAGTACGGACGTCTCGATGACTACTTTCGACATCTTACGTAGTGCGTATGAAAATTTATTTAATCTGTTGGACGAACTCTCTATATGCTCTTTCCATTTCAGATTAGAGTAATCTTAAAAATTTTGTACATTCAATTTCTTTTATTTCTTGTCCGCAAAAGGCAATATTAAATGATGTTGATTTATTATGTCTATTTGTGTAATTCATTATATGGGTTTTACTCAAATGAATTCTTAGATTGAAGTCAATGTATTTTGGATGTAATTTTTTAGTATATTTTTGTCCTTATTGTAGAAAATTAATGTTCTGTCATCAGCAAATAATACCATGGAATGTGTAGTTATACTCTAGAAGTCATTTATATAAATAAGAAATAATAACGGCCCTAAAATACTACCCCGAGGAATGCCGTGCTTGACTTCTCTGTATTTGGAGAAAAAGTCAGTTTCTGTGAGGGAATATGGGACAGTCTGGTTATTTGGGTAGCTTGCGTTCAATTAAGTCTTTCTCTTACGCAAAAAAAAAAACATTTTTGTACATTAATACAACAAAAATAAATTAACAAACTGAAATAGGAGTCGTGTAACACGTATACTCCAATCATTTTATAATTCTCAAAAGTAAATTTTTATTAATATATTTTCTTCAACTTTTTATAACGAATATTTTCACATATTGATTTCAATGATTATGATTGTTTTAATATAAATATGTTTTATGTTTATAAGAAGAACGTTTAATTTAGTTCGTTAAATTAATAATTAATATTTCTTTAGTTGATCTCATTTTGAAGACTAAATATAATTATTTTTCATTTAAAGTTTTTTTGGAAAATTGTTGCTAAAGTGTGTTACTTTATTGTTTACATTTATTTAAACGTTTTTATGGATATAAGCATTGTTGACAATACTGAATAAAGAAATAAATGATTATCAATATTTTACGGTTTTTTTAATATTGACCGTGCTTAAAAACCGAAAACCCGAAAAATCCGAATACCCCGGTTTTTCAATATAAAAACCGAGTAATTTGGTTTTCTGAAAAAGTCGGGTTTTTGCAAGCCCTAGCCGAAACGATGTTAGTTGTCGTTATACACTGACAACAACATTTTATGTAGACAAGACCGAGAAAAAGAAAGCCAAGTTGGTAGCTAATGGTTTTAGTCAACGTTATGGCATTGACTACCAGAGCACCTTTACGCCTGTCACCAGACTTAATACTGTAAAGTTATTATATGAATAGACTGATTACGTACCGTTACGTACGTTTGCACCGTTATCTTTACATGTAAATAATCAGGGGGCGATTTGTCTTGCAAAAGATCCAATGTTCCATTCTTAGAGTAAACACATCGACATAAGGTATCACTTTATAAGGGACGTATTAGAACAATACGAATATTGAGTTAAAGTATACACCGACCGACTCAATGCTTGCTGACATATTAACAAAGGCGTTGCCTAGAGTGATGCAATATAAGTATATGCGTGGTTTAGGCATAGCTTGTTAATTGTTTATTTTGTTTTTATTGTTCTTTGATATAACTTTCCTATTTATGTGTTTTTATTGTATTATCGTTTATTTTGAATATGCACATTAAGGGGGCGTATTGAATATACATAATTAATGTGATATTGAGACCTATTTATCTCCACTAGATTCTCTGCCTAAGAGAATAGCCCCAACAAAATCTACATCAGAAATGCGTTTGAAATAATAGGTCTCTGTTTCTTTCTATTTATTTTTACGAAAATAAAATATTGCACGATTTTTACTTTATTTATTTGGGTAGTAAAAATCAAACAACAAACTCTTTAAAGTGATTCTACGCGAACAATGCAAAAATAATAAATTTTGCTGCACCAAGCAATAGTGTTACAAAAGGTACCGGTTTTGTTTTCAGAGAGTTTCAGTACAAAAACTGATTGCAAGCGGCCGTAATACTCGCTCTACAAAGGATAATTAATTCTACTTGTTGGAGTGCTCTGTATATACAGCTGTGATCTATACGGAAATACATTGAGCACTTTTGCAAGTGCAGTTCAATATTATGCTTTTAATATTTCAGCTTTGCATCTCTGTAAGTGTGCTCTGAAATCTGTTTGTTTATTCAAATGTTTATTACTAAAGAGGGAAATAGCCGCAAATTTTTGTATATAAATGAATATTAATTAATTTGAGATTTCTAGATTCAAGATTGATAGTCTCCATTGACGCAATCAGAAGTTCCTTCTGTGACATGCTTAGTACCGTATTAACAAACAGGACATGGCTGAGTAACAACAATAAAGTTACTTATATTTATATTTGTCAAGAACTAGAATAGCTGGTATTCATAGTATAAATAAATCTTGAAATTCTAGCTTCATCCTGCTATCGTTAGCTAATAAAATAACCCTAACTCGATTTGAATAAAACATTTTCTCTTTGGCACCCAAAAATTATGCAAGCCTCGTTTTAGAAATGACAAAGAAAACTGTCAACTTTGGGACGAAATTAAAAGAGTTTTCAGACAAGAATTATGAAACTCAAAAGTATCATAAACTTGTCCTACCTTGAATCCTCAAATTTATTGAATATTTAAGGTTATAAGTATTCTATTGATACTAAATTTTCAGGCTTGGATCTCAAGTTGAGAAATATTTCTTGGCCTTTTTTATTGGCCTTTGATGACCACTTTTGTCCATTTGATCCATTATTTTCTCAAATTGCTATAAAATCAAGTGAAATCTAAAACATATCCATTATATAACTGGCTTTATACAAGTTTTTCCTTTCGTTAGTATTTGCATGTGCTTTTTTATTATGACATTTCGCAGCACTTCGCGCAGGCCATCAGAAAATGATGCTTTAATGAAAGTGCTATTTACAACGTAACTCCACAAAAAACAAAAAATTTTTTCGTAAATTTTAAGAACCCACGTTAATTTGTTATAATTCCTATAAACAATGTAATCTTTAAATATGTTTTTTCTTAGTTTTTTTTCTTTATTTAGAAATCGTATATGTTTGTATATGTTGATGATGTGAATTATTTTTAATGGTGGCATGTCATGATGTGGCCAACTATATTTATAATAATAATAATAACAATAATAAATCTTTATTTGCTAAGAAATTGGTACATTGAAGGTCTTATTTATAATTATAGTTTCACAATATCCTACCGACAAGTGTCGGTGTGTAAAATTTTGAATTAAGATATGTCAAAAGAAATTATATTACAGTCAATTATTAGTAAAGTAAAATTACTATACATTTTTATTAATTATTAATAAATTTGTCATTTAAAAATTCATTATTTGAATAATATAATTTACGGAGCAAAAATTCTAATAGACTATTTTTAAATTTATTCAATGGTAAATTTTTAATTTTATTCTGTAATTTATTAAATATCTTCACAGCCATACATACAATATTTTTTTGGGATAAACTTAATCTTTGGGCAGGTATATACAGTTTTTCAGCATGCCTTTTGCGACCAGAAATCATTTCTCGATTAGTTGGAAACAACTGTGGGTGTTTTTTTACAAATAAGCTAACTTCATAGATATATAAACAAGGCAACGGTAGAATTTTTTTTTGTAGTTTAAATATAAAATCTATGTCAACAGAGTTGCCCCATAAGATTACTCCGTAACGCAAGAGGGAAGCTACGTAGCCATGATACGATAGTAGAGCAGCTTTCCTTCCCGCTACTTCTTTCACTCTTCTAAACACGTAAATAAATCGGTCTAGCTTATGACAAAGGCTTTCGATATGTGCCTTCCAATTTAAATATTTGTCGATTTGAATCCCTAAAAATGTTGCCGTTTCAACGTTATTTATTTTCTTGTTGTCAAAATGTATGTCGATTTTATTATTATGTTTTGACTACTTCGTGGAATAATTTCATAAAAATTGGATGACATCCGCGGGCTGAGCGAACGAAATAAGCGTGGCACGGCACACCCGGCGACGACCCATTATTGAAATTATATTAAAAGAGTACAAAACGGCAAAAAAAGTTTGGTAAACAGCTACCGTCTACGTGAGCTATCGCCTCATAAACAAAGCCTTTCCATCGCTTCTCTATCGGTAGATAATATTACAATATTAATCAAATAAAGTTGGCCATGTCTTGAAGTAGCTTTTATTGCACGTTGAGTTGACCATATTGACAAACCATTTCTCATGATCTGGCCAATGGACAGTCAATCATTTCATGAAATGGGAAAGTCTGAAACTTTAAGAGGAAATTATTTTTGGAATGTGACTGGGTTAAATTCCTGAGTTGATGACAGTGTTTCTTAGAACAAATATCTCTATCTATTACAGTTTAAGGCTTTCCCATACTGACCCTTTATGGCCTTTTCTGGCCTGCAAGTGTAGTTTTATTATTATAAATATATAATTCAATCTTTATTTAAATTTTCGTATACATACATTTTCTTAATACCCAAATAGGTTCTAATGGATTTCGTTAATAGTCTTTTGGAATATTTGCTGCGGTTTAGCGACATACATCATGTAAATTAAATTTGAATCAAAAAGTAAAAACTTGCTTCCGGTAAACTAAATTACGGCAAAGTCATATTAAACAATCTATCGAAAAAGATATTTCAGACACCCTGGTGGAAGTCATGGCACACCTTAACACAAATACATTTCGCAACTGAAGGGGAATAATCGATTTTCTGAACTACCTAGAAACCCGAACTTGTTAATTAGAGGCGCCAGAATTTAGTTCGAGTTGAACAGATGTTCTCGAAATATTCCCAAAATGTACTAAACTTAGGTAATTCGAACACTAGGGACTTGAACACTGTAAATACTGTTGTACCTAACTAATAATTTATTCTAGTGCAGTTGTGTTTTGGATTTAATGATCATTATAATTTAATCCTTAGCGTGTTATAGGGTATGTATATGGAAAACTGACGGTATGTTTTGTCTTGGCTTTATTTTTCTAAGATTTTTATTTATAATTCATATTTACAATTTAACTCAATAATTAAATAATTCTATTTATAGCTCAAATACAGCCTCGGTGGTGCACTGACAAATGTACCAATGAAATTTCACAATATATATGTCGGAGGTGGATGGTTAAATTAGATATACAACTAAACAGCTAGCCGTTTGGTCTGGTCGGCTAGTCTTAATGTTGAATAGTTTAATAATTAACTAGCAAGGAATATACGATTTGAAAGTTATTTCCCTTCAAACTTGTTGGTATCCTGCGAAATGCACAAGCCGAACGAACAAAATGACCGTCGAAGCGCCATTATGAAAATGGAAGACTTTAAAAAAGCATAAAACGTTTACATTAAGCCGACTGAAAAACATTATGAGGCACGCCACACAACATTTTCAAAGGTTTTTTTTAAAGCCTGCCAGCCAAACTAAATAAGCTATAATTTGCCTCAAATGCCGAATAACAAAACAAAAATGAACTATAATGGATGCAAAACCTTGAGATACTGCAAAATATGAAAATACTAAACATTTAGAAACTGACATTTTATAAAACAAGACCAATTATGATTAATTAGTATTTACTTATAAGTGTCTTAAATTAACAATTAGCCAGCCTTTTACCTACGTTGCTTTAAATAGATTGTAGTACTATTCTAGTAGGCGTAGTTTATTATTTGTAGCATATTTTATCTTATAATTATTAATTTAAAACAAATATGAGTTCCAATTATTAAAATATATATATAATTGCATCAATATCCTTTTCCTATTTTACAAGAATAATAGTTTCAGAACTAGGACCTCAAACAAAAGTCCACATACCAAAATCAATAAAATAACTAACTAGGCCCAGCCTAGCAACAAGTGTGACCAATTTATAAACCGCAACTACTACTGACATTGGCGGCCCAGATTAGAGCAGGGTTACCATATCAACAGGTTCTGGCACTGACCCAGTTTCGTGACCTGCCCGCCCCTCCGCGCGTCCCTGAGCCTCTACCCCGCTAGTGCAGGCTGCACCCGGGACTAGGTTCTACCTATTGTCATAATGTCCGACATCGTTTCATGGACAGAGTATCTACTTAGTATAGTGTCACATTTTTATTGAGATTTGTTGTAGATGTTAGCTTTGAAATTGATTTTGATGTTAAGCGGATTTTATTTGGCTTTTTGTCTGTGAAATGATTTAAGTTTTTCATTTATGATGCCACCACATATTTTTGCATTAATTTATATGATAGAGGTCCTTTAGAGCAGCTTTTCTGTTTTTGATGAAAACTTTTTTGTGTGATAACTACAGATGCTTTGCGTCCTGTCGGTGATTTATTTTGGATTCAACTTAAGTTTGCTGTTTGCAAGTTCTGCTTACTTAAGAGTCTTGCAGGTGTTAAATAATTTATGGTTTTGGTTTTTAACTTTAGGTGGTATGTTATTTATGGCTATGGCTTTTTATTTTAAAGAAAAGTTGATATTCTTAAATCACGACTTCACTTGTACGATTTCATTTTCATTAATCATATCATCAAACCTTCTACCTGCTCTTCGCTATTCAAAACTTACTCATTTTGCTTGCAGGAATTAATAAGTCTCCTTATAAAATAAAAGATAACCAAATTACTTTCCCAATGATCCAAATTAAATCAATAACTAATGAAACTGCTCCTCGTTTTGTATCTCACACTGTTTAATAAAGCGTTAATTAATTCCATTAGTGTCGTTTTATTCCATAATTTCTTGATTTTTATTTTGTGATTTGTAGGCTATATTAGTGTATAGAATAGAAGAAAAAACTATTTGCTTAAGACGACCCAATATCTTCTAATATCTATGTATATTATAATACGTACAAATACTATCTTTTGTTTAGTTCTCCGTGAGTAAGAGATAATTTCACTTGTAAAAAATTCATTTTTTTTTTTTTTTTTGCTGCCGAGGCACCCTCACGGGAGGGAGGTGGAAGATGCGTCATGCATACCCGCCCGCAGGTAAATTCCTCTGCGGGGGGGTTATGTGGGACTCACCAGAATGGCACCTACCCACTAAAAACCACCTGTTGGCTGTGGTAAGCGTATACCTTTAGCCTTCATCGGAAGCGACACCCGTCGGGAAGTTGGGCGCGCTGGCGGAGACCCGCTAGCGGGTATTCCGCCTGTAGTGAAAGTTGCACTGAAGGTGCTCAAAGGGACATGAGTTGGTGGCCGTTCTGGGCAGCCTCCGGTGAAGCCGGGGCTGGGCAGAGGTCGGCCGAAGCATGATTTAGGGATCAATTCATTTAAATGAACCTACAATGAATTGAGAAGGGAACTATGCTCCGCCAGAGCTAGCAAACGCTCTGTCGGAGTACGTGAAGCCCTAAGTTTACGGGCTAAGACTGCGATTTCACTAACATCGACATTTTTAATAGCGTCGCAGACGATACGCATATCGTCTGCTACGGAGGATTGAGGAGTGGGTTTGTATGGGCGAGGAGCCGGGATGGGATTCGATGCGGGACGCTGCCTCCAGTTTTCTGGAGCAGGCTTGGGCTGAGTAGGCTTTGCAGCCGGAGGAACCCGGCTACGCAGCGGCGGAAAGTTTTCTTGAGAAAGGCGCGGGGCCTGTTTGGGCGCCGTCCTTTTGAAATTGGAGCGCATACAACGGGGTGCACGAGGGCAGCCCTTGTAATTTGCGGTGTGGCCGGACTGGCCACAAAGCACGCAATCGGGAGGAGAGGGAGTTTCAGGAGTGCGATTGCACTCCTTAGTGAAGTGCGGGACCAGGCACTTGACGCACCTGGGCGGTGCGCGGCAGTTGGCTGCCGCGTGCCCGTACAATTGGCACCGATGGCACTGGCCGGGATGACCGCGGCGATGAGGCGCCTCGATTGAGATCCCAGAGAGGCCGCAAATAGAGCTAACCCCTTTCAGGATCTCTCTGGACTTGGGGACGTTGGCGAGAATCACCAAAGCGAGAGGGTGTTGCCTCCCGTACTTGCTGTGCATTTTATGCACCGCGAGTGCCGGGAAGCCTTGGGACTGCAGATCCTCCAGGATGGCCTCGTTCGATAATTCGAACGGGATTCCCCTGAGTACCGCTCTGATCTTACGCTCTTCTGACAGAGCATAAGTGTGATAAGCATATTGCTTATCGGTGAGGAGCTTAGTCAAAGCTCGGAAACCGTCTATCGACGAGACAGTGATTTTAATAGATTCACCCGAGTTTACCGCTCGGGTGTAAAGGATCTTGTGCTCATTGCACAATGTCGAGACCTCAGTCCATTTACCCTTTTCCCGAAGGAAAATGGGTGGTGGGACCTTGGCCTTGACAGAAGTCGGGGCCGGAGCGGGTGTTGAAGACACCGGGGCAGCTGGCGTTGAAGACGCCGCAGGGGGTGTAGGGACGGGCGCCGGGTCTTGTTTCGAGCGCTTCTTAGAGCGCTTCTTAACAAGGGTGAAAGAGGGAGGCTCATCAGGGCCAGTTGGGGTGGCATCCGAGGATGACTCGGTCGCGGGTGCGCGCTTGCGGCGCGGAGGGTCGTTTTCTTCGCACTCCATGTCACTGGAGGAAGGGGACGCGGGAGGGCCTAAGACCTGAGGGGTCTGGGGGACTGGGGTGGCCTGAGGGGCCATTGGTGGAGTTAACGCCATGATATGCGGGATAAGAGAATCAAGGAAACGGAACTTGTCAGCATTTATATATATGCCTTCAGCACCGATACTATCAGCTAACTTCTTCCTAATCTCATCATAGCTTAGGGAAGCCATTGCGGAGGGGTTGGGGAGGGACAATATATGAACCTAACAACGATGACTAACTTCCTAAAACCACCCTACACGCAGTAGGGCGGTTGAGAACGACGCGGATAACTTACTCGAACACGGCACTTGAAGTCCTGGAACAAAACGAATTCCCGTCGACGAAGCTCACGTTCCACGAAGTACGGTTAACAAGCCACTATTCGCCGTGAAAACGGCGTTAGAAACTTATTAGAAGTACGGTTAACGAGCCACTGTCCGCCGTGAAAACGGCGTTAGAAACTTAATACGGTAAACAACTATGAAATTTGGGTGCTCAATTAGCGCGGGGGCTAAAAGAGCGGGAAGGCGTCTGCGATCGACGTGCGCTCGAGAACGCACGCAGACCGAGACTAAAAAATTCAAGATCATAATCAATTTATATAGCTAATAAAGTACACGCAAAATGCGTTATTTTAGGTACTACAGTAATTTTCAATAATATTTTATTAATTGCAAATCCAAATGGCATGTTAGTTTAGAAGCCAGTTCGTTGAAAAAGTAAATAAACTTTTTTTATTATATTCGCAATGAAAAAAACTCTCTTTTATGGTTAGCCCAAACAGACCTGCTATATAAGTGGAATACGTACATCCATGTTTAGAGACTGGGTGAAAAAAGGATGTTAGCTGAGTCGAAAAGAGTTTGCTCTGTGAAACCTTCCGAAGGAATTCCGTATCTGGACAGCTCCATTTCCTGTCGGTCTTTTGAACGTTGGCTATATACCTCGTGAACACATAGCATGATACCACCACTCTTATAAAATACTGCTATTTTATACAGCCTACTAAAATAAATGTGACCAAAATCCCATAAAAGAAAGAAACATTGTCCTTAAATTAACGATGCGATACTAAAAAAGCTCTTATCAGTGCGTACTGGGATTGTATGGAATAATGGTGGTGTCGTAATTTTTATAGTAAAAGTACTTTGATAGAAATGACTGGTAATTAAATGTTTGGTTTGTTGAGTCTTAATTCCAAAAGTTTAATATTGACATGGATTTTTCAGCAATTTTTATGTTTTCGACTGAACATCATGGATCCAGAAGACGTATTTTTGCAAGAGGAACCTGTTTATTACCATTTACTAAAGTTAAAATAGCTTTTCATTGTATTACTTAACCTAATAAATGTAACAGTCACTAAAACAATTGCATGAAAAATTAAGTATTTGGTATTCCGCACTTTATAGTTTTAAGGAAAGATATATAAATATATTTACGGGATACGTCATGAGTATAACTACAAATGTTTGTGTTAGTAATACACTCCTCTCGGCGATCGAGCCCGCATGAAGCAATTATTTTTACGTTCCACAGGTGTTTGAATCAGGTCTGAAATAGTGAAGAGTCTTCAGTTTTTTAACACTCAACTAATATAATTAATTAATTTTATAAATTTATTTATACAAATCGCATTGTTTCCCACCTAAATCTCAACGCCCAGTTTAAGATAACTAAGATAAGGTATTTTTGTTTCATGGCAATGTTAGTAGCATTATTTTTTTTTTCTAGATTATAATATTACTTACTACGTAAAATAAGCCTAGGTTTTTTTACTGTCAGTACAAACTAACAATCAAATAATTGACTTTTGTTGAATTTTTTACATACAAACATTTTACAGGGTGGCTTTTTAACCGTACGGAAAATCGGCACATGGACTAATACTTTGAAAGAGTTGCTCAGAATTATGGTCTGATCACAAGTGCTCTTTTTCCGAATGGTAAAAAATTCACCCTGTATATTTAAGTAATTTATAATTAGAATTCGGAATATAAATAGTCTAAGATATATTTAAATGTTGTTATGGTACAAAATGAGTTCTTCTTCATCGTAAATTTTGATGTTCTGTGAAAGGGTACACCTTACAAAGCACCCTTTCTAGCTAGAACTTTTTTTCAGGGCAATTTACTTTGTTCAAACTTATATTTTTTTCTAATCTTTTGCTGGTTTAATAAGGTTAACAATTTCATTAAAAAAAAATTAGGAGATTTCTACTTCTATTTCTATTAGTGCCGCTAAAAGATCAAAACGACAATGAGCTGAATTGAAGTAAAAATGACTCAACTATTGTTTCCAAAAATAAAGAGTTTCTTATGTGTCTCTTTAATTCTCAGAAGGACATTTTAAACCTTAACTTAAACCGGCGGCTCGAGTGTCTTATTAGTTGCTTCATATATAAGGCCAAACTCCCCATTAAGTACTTACGACAAACACTTGGATTTACTTATATTATTTAGAGAACTTATATTATTGGTGACTATAATTTACCTCATTTACAATGGCATAAGGTCTCTAATTGTTTATATTTAGAACCAATTGTTGACAATAGCTCGTCTATCAGTCAATTATTATAAAATACAATGTCATACATGGCGCTTAAACAATATAATAATTTAATCAATATCAATAATCGAACGCTAGATTTATTATTATCTGATGCTGAGACTATTATTAGTAATGTGGGCGATCCTTTAGTATCTCGCGATCGGCATCATCCGGTATTTTCATTTACAATACAAGCTCAGTTTAGTACAGGATATAAACGTAAAAATATTACTAAATTCATGTATCATAAGGGAGATTATAATTTTATAAATAAAGAGATTATGTGTATTGACTGGGTAAGTTTACTACATGATTTGACAGTAAATGAGTCAGTAGATATTTTTTATATGCATTTGTATAAAATTATTGAAAATAGTATTCCCAAAAATAAAGCATGGAAAGTTGCTAATATAACTCCTGACACAAGAACGGACCAAAAAACAATATTGAAAATTTTCGGCCTATAGGTATATTATCTACTTTATCGAGGATCTTTGAAAAATTAGTTATGTTCATAACACTTTATATCCATTACTTTCCAATCAAATTATACCTAACCAGCATGGTTTTGTAAAAATAAATCTACAATTAGTAATCTTATATTGTACACTTCTATGATATTTGAGTCTATGGACATAGGAGAACAAGTAGATTGTATGTATACTGATTTTAAGAAGGCCTTCGATAAAGTTGACCACTTAATTCTTATGGAGAAGCTAATATTTAATGGGGTAAAGGGATCTTTATTGAGATGGGTTTCATTATATATCCACAATCGTAAACAAAAAAATGTTGTCAAAGGGTATGAATCTGAAACATTCACAGCAACATCCGGCGTAATTCAAGGATCAACCCTGGGACCCTTTTTATTCATTTTGTATATCAACTATATCAAGAACTATATAACACATTCGAATTTTGTCATATATGCAGACGATTTGAAAATATATAAAATGGTAAAAAATATCCAGGATTGCACTCTTCTACAATTAGATTTACAATCACTTCAAAACTACTGTCACATAAATAAAATTTACCTAAGTTTCTCTAAATGTAAATATATTTACTTTTCTAGAAAAAGAAAACCCATACAATATAAATATGCAATTAATAATCATACTCTTGTCAGAGTAAATAGCATCAGAGATCTTGGTATTATACTGGACTCAAAACTTATTTTTGAAGATCACATTAATAACATTGTTGGGCGAGCATTTAAGATGTTTGGATTCATTGCTAGATTAAGTACTGTTTTTAAAAAACCGTCTACCTATTTGTATCTCTATAACACTCTCATACGACCTATACTGGAATATGCTACAGTCATATGGGACCCATATTATAAAAATACAAAATCAGTATAGAGCGTATTCAAAAAAAAATATCTTAAAATGACAAGCATGCTTTAACAATTACGGTACTTATAATGAGTTGCTTAAAAAGTTTCATTTACTCTCTCTTGAACAACGTAGAATTCAACTGGAGCAAGTCACATTGTACAAGATTGTTAATAATAAGGTTGATTGTTCTGAGCTCAATATTAGAAATAAACAACGGTGAGCTTCTCATTTTAATTGTTCATTTTCACTGTATATTATTATGTATTTATATATTATATGTATGTATTTAAATGTCTTTGTATGTACTTATATATTTATTTATTCGATTTCTTAAACAATGAGCCTAATTTAATACTTAAGTGACAGCCGTGAACTTGTAACTTTTATAATTTAATTGTGGATCATGTTGTTGGGATGTACAGAAACATATTTATTTTATTATATTTGTAAACTGCTTTGTACATTACTGTTTGTGATCTCCTGGGTTTTAATAAAATAAAATATAAAAGCAAACCTAAAACTAAGACTAACATTTGGTTGAAAGTACGCCCTTCCTGACAAAATGATTCCATTCTACAGAATCGTTAAGGTGTAATAAAAATTAACATGAGCCTATCGTCGAAAATAAACTTAAAAAATAACAAAGACGTGAGATTGCAATCGGTTCCAGCACATATTGGTTTAAGACGAAATGAGTAAGCTGACAGATTGGCAAAAAAAGCGTGTAAGGAGGGTGCAGATTTCGAATTTTTACCATGTTATTTGAAATGAAATGAAGAATATTTATTCAGCATAAACAATTGAATAATAAGAAAAATACAAATAAAACACAAAAAAATAAAAATAATAAAATAGAACTGTAAACTTAAAAATAAATATACAATTAACAATGCTGAAATGGCTACAGCTCAGCATTATGCCAGTAGTGTAGACTGTGGCGCTGGTTTTCGGCTGTTGCCATGGTGAAATGCCGGAGATGTTACAAAATTATACAGTTGCACGGTTATACGATTATATCCTTCACTGTATTTCTACGCTAAGGTATGACACCTTAGAACCCGAATTATTTTATCTTAATACATTAGAACACATTAGAATAATATTACGTTACAATAAATAATTTCTATGCACAATATAAGACCATCTATGAAATTGTTGTACCGCTCAGTTGGTGATTTAATACAGAATTTTTCATTTTTAGTTTGAATGTGGAAACAGAGAAGAAAGGAATTTTCTTAAAAGGTGGAGGGATGTTATTTCATATTTTGGCAGCGGTATATTTAAAGCACCCCTTGTATGAAGTTGTGTGTGTCAGTCTCGGTCTGCGTGCGTTCTCGAGCGCACGTCGATCGCAGACGCCTTCCCGCTCTATTAGCCCCCGCGCTAATTGAGCACCCAAATTTCACTGGTTGTTGTCGTAATATATAATTTCATAGTTGTATACCGTAATAAGTTTCTAACGCCGTTTTCACGGCGGACAGTGGGTCGTTAACCGTACTTCTAATAAGTTTCTAACGCCGTTTTCACGGCGGATAGCGGGTTGTTAACCGTACTTCGTGGAACGTGAGCTTCGTCGACGGGGATTCGTCGTTCCAGGACTTCAAGGCCGTGTTCGAGTAAGTTATCCGCGTCGTTCTCAACCGCCCTACTGCGTGTAGGGTGGTTTTAGGAAGTTAGTCATCGTTGTTAGGTTCATATATTGTCCCTCCCCAACCCCTCCGCAATGGCTTCCCTAAGCTTTGACGAGTTTAAGAAGAAGTTACTTGAAAGTACTGAAGGCATGTCTATAAATGCTGATAAGTACCGTTTCTTAGATTCTCTTATCCCTCATCTCATGACGTTAATGTCCACAATGGCCCCTCAGGCCACCCCAGTTCCCCAGACCCCTCAGGTCTTAGGCCCTCCCGCGTCCCTTTCCTCCAGTGACATGGAGTGCGAAGTAGACGCCCCTCCGCGACGCAAGCGCGCACCCGCGACCGAGTCATCCTCGGACGCCACCCCAACTGGCCCTGAGTCTCCCTCTTTTACGCTTGTTTAGAAGCGCTCTAAGAAGCGGTCGAAACAAGACCCGGCGCCCTCGACGCCCGTCCCCACACCCCCTGCGGCGTCTTCAACGCCAGCTGCACCGGTGTCTTCAACACCCGCTCCGGCCCCAACTTCTGTCAAGGCCACCCGTTTTCCTTCGGGAAAAGGGTAAATGTCGAATTATCGAACGAGGCTATCCTGGAGGATCTGCAGTCCCAAGGCTTCCCGGCACTCGCGGTGCATAAAATGCACAGCAAGTACGGGAGGCAACACCCTCTCGCTTTGGTGGTTCTCGCCAACGTCCCCAAGTCCAGGCAGATCCTCAAAGGGTCCTTAGCACTATATGCGGCCTCTCTGAGATCTCGATCGAGGCGCCTCATCGCCGCGGTCATCCCGGCCAGTGCCATCGGTGCCAGTTGTACGGGCACGCGGCGGCCAACTGCCGCGCACCGCCCAGGTGCGTCAAGTGCCTGGTCCCGCACTTCACTAAGGAGTGCAATCGCACTCCTGAAACTCCCTCTCCTCCCGATTGCGTGCTTTGTGGCCAGTCCGGCCACACCGCAAATTACAGGGGCTGCCCTCGTGCACCCCGTTGTATGCACTCCAATTTCAAAAGGGCGGCACCCAAACAGGCCCCGCGCCTTTCTCAAGAAAACTTTCCGCCGCTGCGTAGCCGGGTTCCTCCGGCTGCAAAGCCTACACAGTCTAGGCCTGCCCCAGAAAACTGGAGGCAGCGCCCCGCATCGAATCCCATCCCGGCTCCTCGCCCATACAAACCCACTCCTCAATCCTCCGTAGCAGACGATATGCGTATCGTCTGCGACGCTATGAAAAATATCGATGTTAGTGAAATTGCAGTCTTAGCCCGTAAACTTAGGGCTTCACGTACTCCGACAGAGCGTTTGCTAGCTCTGGCGGAGCATAGTTCCCTTCTCAATTCATTATAGGTTCATTTAAATGAATTGATCCCTAAATCATGCTTCGGCCGACCTCTGCCCAGCCCCGGCTTCACCGGAGGCTGCCCAGAACGGCCACCAACTCATGTCCCTTTGAGCACCTTCAGTGCAACTTTCACTACAGGCGGAAGACCCGCTAGCGGGTCTCCGCCAGCGCGCCCAACTTCCCGACGGGTGTCGCTTCCGATGAAGGCTAACGGTAATAACTACAGCCAACAGGTGGTTTTTAGTGGGTAGGTGCCATTCTGGTGAGTCCCACATAAACCCCCGCAGAAGAATTTACCTGCGGGCGGTATGCATGACGCATCTTCCACCTCCCTCCCGCGAGGGTGCCTCGGCAGCAAAAAAAAAAAAAAAAAATGAAGTTGTGTTATGAGGTGGAACGTGTAGCCGTGCTAGTCTATTCAATTACATACCAGAATTCAAACGAACGAGGTACAACATCTGAAAAGAACATTTTGATAAAAGGTCCCTGGAGAAAGGAATTTGGTACAAAACAATTCAATGTCAGCCTCTTCATTCTCCCTGGTTTGGCCACGGTAGATTTGTAAGGAGGTACCTAAAGGTTATATTAAGATTGCGCTCTGGCCACTATCCAACTAACAAGTTGTAACGTAGTACCAGTAAAACACCAAAACTCTCTTCTATGTTTATTTTTTCGGTAAAATTGAAAATATACAAAAATGCCTGTAAATACAAACAGAAAAATATAAACAAAATTGAAATAAAAAAATAGTCACACAAAATAGAACAGAAATATTAATACAATTAAATTTGATCTGAAAAGAAAAAATAACAATAAAATAAAATTTTAATGAATGAGAATCCTTACCAACAATTTTGGCTACGCACACTCGTGAACGTAAAAATAAATTATAGGTTTCTTAAAAAGAACTTTGATTGTAGATAATAAAATATCTTAACTATGTAATTTTGAATAATAAACTCGTAAAAAATAATAAATAAATAGATTCAAGTTGCTTTGATGGATAATATTTCGTGACTGACTTGTCAAATCAAAACATTGCCGTTCTCCGACACTACGTAATTCCTAGTTTAAAATTACGTCGGGAACGACAAAAAAAATAAAATTTACTGACAAAAAGAGGTCGAAATAGACAACCGTCACAATACCCCGGGGGCCGGGAAAAAAAAAATCTGAAAGATTTTTTTTAGTAAAATCTCAAATTCAAACCAAATCAAAATAAACCGCATATACATATCGAATTTTAATATTTAATCTGCTAAATGAAAGAACAATCAAAAAAAAATAATAAATAAAAGCAAAATGAAAATTAATATTAACATCCTATAGAAGAATTTTTCTGAAAAAAACATCCTGTATATATGAAAAAAAAAAAAAAAATACTGATATATTGCATATCAACAAGTTATTTAATAGAAAAAGAAAACAAAACAGACGAGAGAGAGAAAAAAAAAATCCTAAATAATTATCTTAAATTACATGGTTCATGAATGATAAAATTTTAAACATGTTCCTGGAATATACAATGTTAATATACATCGTTCAACTCCATCAACGTACATTATAATTACAACATACATTCTCTTTCATACTAGTCTTATTCCAACTACTGGAAATAAAACATCATGCAGTTAGAGTTGCTTATGAGGAATCGTATCCTAAATAAGTCAACTCAACAGAGTTGAACGCAACGGCAAAAGGCTTTAATAGTTGCCATCCGCTGAAAATATTAATAGCTTATGGCTTCTTTAACGTGTCGCTAACTCCCGCACGGTGATTACTATAAACAAGTTTCAGTTAAAGACTGAAATAAATATGCCGGAAAGAAAAGAAAATCATAGCCAGTCGTGAAACATTGACTTTTAAATAAAATCCAAGGGTCTTTTGTGAAGTAATTAAAATACTTATGTAATAAACATATGAAAATAATTCTCACGGGAAAGTGATTCAAGCGTATAAATAATACACATAGGTATGGTTTAGTTTAACGAGTTACCTTAATAAACGCTCGTGCAGAAGGCTTAATTTTACAAGTTGCAAACCGCTTGAAAAAAAATTGAGAAAAAAAAAATTGATAACATTTAACAAATTATACTATAAAGTATAATACAGATATTGAAAATAAGAGTTTACACTCCTAGAATTGCAAATATTAAATAAATTACACAATAAGTTAACCTAATACTACGATGATGATAATTAATTATAAGTTTTGACCAACGTCAATGTTAATGGTATAGCCAAACGATAATGAAATGAAAATGAATAGAAAATGTTATTTAAATAGTGAAATTACTGGGTTATAGAATGTTGTGTCTTCAGAAAATTTCTTCAAGGATATTATAACGAAAGAAACTAAAGAAACTTAAATGTCTGAATAATTTAGCAGTATTTTGATATATTATAGTAGATATATTATAGTAGATATATTATAGTAGATATATATATAAATATATTATAGTGAATGTTAATGATTGAAAATGGTAACAAATAAAGTTTTATGCCTGACCTCAATAATAATTATAAAAAAATTATTTTTAATGTTGCAATTCTTCTGTTGATATAGTTCCTCCTCTCTTCTCCATAAACTACGTTTACCTGTTCGGGCGCCAGTATGTAACGTAGTACCAGTAAAACACCAAAACTCTCTTCTATGTTTATTTTTTCGGTAAAATTGAAAATATACAAAAATGCCTGTAAATACAAACAGAAAAATATAAACAAAATTGAAATAAAAAAATAGTCACACAAAATAGAACAGAAATATTAATACAATTAAATTTGATCTGAAAAGTAAAAATAACAATAAAATAAAATTTTAATGAATGAGAATCCTTACCAACAATTTTGGCTACGCACACTCGTGAACGTAAAAATAAATTATAGGTTTCTTAAGAAGAACTTTGATTGTAGATAATAAAATATCTTAACTATGTAATTTTGAATAATAAACTCGTAAAAAATAATAAATAAATAGATTCAAGTTGCTTTGATGGATAATATTTCGTGACTGACTTGTCAAATCAAAACATTGCCGTTCTCCGACACTACGTAATTCCTAGTTTAAAATTACGTCGGGAACGACAAAAAAAATAAAATTTACTGACAAAAAGAGGTCGAAATAGACAACCGTCACAAAGTTTGCTTATTTAATGAAAAAACATAACTCCCCAAATTGTGATTCTTGTGATAAAGTAGAAGATGTGCAGCACTGGTTGGTTGAGTGTACGAAATCTGGCAGAGAGTCAGTCTCTATTGGGCGCGATGAACATGACACTACTGAGCATTGGCATATTTCAATCTCGTCTGTCATAATCAAATTCGGACGCAGCGAGGCTAGTATGTGACATGCTTATCGCGTCACATAGACAATTAATGAAGTTGTGTATTAATAAAATGTATAAGATTAAGAAATAGAATGGGGTTGACATATCCGAATGGATAAAAATCTCTTAATTAATAAATATTTAAAAAATATCCTTAGCCCTAATACATATACTACCTTATGGCTGGGTTATGAAATTAAACCCTTGTCCGTGATAAACAAGTATGATACCATCTTTAATATCTACAGTATTTGGTTCCCGAAGATCTCTATGGTCCGTTTTAGTATAGATTTATCTATGTTAAGATCACGTGTTTAAGCTTTTGTAATTAATATAATAAAAGGAAAATATAACAAAAACTCTATTAATTTAAAGCAATAAAATCAGTACAACTAAATAGTACTGATTTTATTACCTCTAAATTTAAAACTCTTTATACCTCCTAAACAAACAAAGGCAAATGCAAAATACTAAACAAAAATGCAAATCTAAAACGCTTCTAAGAGAAACCTACTCTATTACACACCACACGTTTTATTCCTCCCTTTACTTCGGAAGCACCTAGACATTTCATATTGGTTGTCTACGAATACCTTCTTCATATGTCTCTGTATAAAACTTGAATGATAGCAATGCTGTCTACATCTTTTATACTTTCGATTTGCATGAAAGCGTTCTTTCGAATTCCCTTGACGGGGAAATTAAAAGTTAAAGGGAAATGTTGCTTGTTTCTAGTACGGGGTTATTTATATATATAGTTGATATAATTAAAAACCAACAAAAGATGAAGAAAGGAAACCAGTACAAAATTACGCTTAAATAATCAATCCAATACTTAATTAACAATCAAAGGTCAATGGGCTTGTTGCTGATGAGTAAGGTAGCTGGCGATTCATCTCCCTGAAACGCAATAGTTGTGCTAAACCAAATTTACAATTCTAAAAATGCATATCCCAATATTCATACAATTTAAATTAAGGTTTTATTGATTTTCTCAAAATAATTTATTCTCTACCTATACGGTAGTCAGCTTCCTTATGACTTACAAATAAACTCTTGAATCATTGCAAAACATCATTTACTATTATTTATAATATAAGTATATTGTACATTTGAAGTTTAAACTGAAAGTACTTTTGATACTTGATTGAATAAGTGTAGATGAGAATGGTTCTTTTAAGTCGTTAAATAATACATTACATAACATATACCCCACGAAAAAAGCCATTTATTTGTTAACTTCAATTTATTTAGGTATCATCATTAGAGAAATCTTAGTATAAATTTAATCATTAGCTTGTAATTAAATCGTTACGAAATCACGGCAAAAGCTTAAACTTTTTATGACCTTCATATACATATACTAAGAATGAAATTTGAATATAATCTTACCGAAAGTCTGAGTTTGACCTAATTTGGAGCTAATTTTGATGGAAGAAACGACTGAAGATTAATGTATGGAATAAGAGACAACATAATACAAGTATAACCTAAATACATAAGACAAACTAAGCTATGAAACAACTACGTATTGGCTTCTACCTTTGACAAACTCGTACAAGGGCTGTAGGTCATGATCGAACTTATCTGCACGATTTTAGTCCAATATCTTAAACCTTTCAACTTTCAAGTGTTTGTATTTGCAAACAGTTACTCTAATGCCGTTTTTCCATGTTAAAATAAATTAAGGTATGAAAAATCTTCATTGAAAAACTAGCATTTAAATTAAATAAATTAATAAACTGCATGAAAACGCGCGAACTTTATTTATATTTCGTATCAAATAGCTTGGAATTTCGATGAAAAGAATCCAATAAAATGGCAAACTACATTTATAAGCAAGAAGTCCCGTATGATGAAAAGAAATATGGCGGTAAGGAACGATAAATATACTTGTGCTTTAACAAGAAGGACCAGTCCTTTCTCAAATTGCGTCGTTAAAGCCAGACCGATGGTTTTTGAGCTGCTACTCGTCTTTCCACCGTTTACTGCTAATAGTCGACCGCACAGGTCAAGCCATTTAAATGTTGGGAACATTGACATGGATAAAATTATTAATTTTATAATTTTTGTAAATTTAATTCAAAGTATTATTTTTATAAGGTCTTCCTTAACACAAGCTCACTAACATAAGCTTACTTTGGGGCCAAACAGTTAGTGTGTTAGTCTGGGGATTATTATTATTATATATTGCAGAATATTTGATTAAAGCGTATTGTTGGCTACTCGCTATAGAAACACAGGTAAGTCCGATATCAGATAAATGTCGTTTTAATGTTTAATTCATTGTGTTTTTATGTAGTTAATAATACATTTTTTTTTTATTTTACATCAATAGTGAGTACTTTTAGCACAAGAATAGTAATAATAAATAATCTTTCATATATTTTGAATTAATTTCGTGAGAAAAAATATGAGAATCTGAATGAAAAATGAAATGAAAACGCCTATTGGATTAAAAACTCATGCTCACTGAAATAAATCGAAATAGTCAAAAACATACAGTCTTTTTTTATTATGTTTATTATTTACTAACTTTTGTTATTATGTTAAGGAACATTGGGCCTCTTAGGCTGCTCTTCTTCACCTTAATTTACGAGTGCTCTTGTCAAATGGTATAAATAGTTCTTACCAGTTCTTCCTCAGAACTCTCAAAGGTCCCTTCGAGCTGGTGGTAAAGACTTTTATATATTACTCGTATTATAACTTTGACATAAACGAACACAAAAATTACTAAGCGAGAATCGCAAATAACTTGGGTTTAAGTTGGCAACTACTTGACATTATAACTAAGTTTTAATGAAACTTTACTTATTTTTTGGTAAATGTTCATTGCATTTAATTATTTTTATAATTTTTTTATTGTTTTGTTTTTCTTGTATTTATATTTCAATCATAAGTATTTTTGTGAGTAAGTTTACATAATTTCGTGTGTAACTATGAGATTTATGCCTGAATAATAAAATATATCATTATATTTTATACATTTTCATGTTTCATATAAATATATTTCATTGTTCGTGTTACTATTTTTTAAAGGTCTTGTAATCATGTCATCAGTCAATCAGTCGTGACTCGTGACATTTCTGAATTTGTATTTTAACCCAACAACACTTGAAATGAAATAAGAAAGTTTAATAATTGCTGTATTAATTCTTTTTCTCTTTGCAACTGAGGGGTTTACTCAGTATAATTAGTGAATTCAAAGCTATTCTTTGCTCACAATATAAGAATAATAATTATATTATACTATCATATTATAATAATTATTTGTAAATACTACATTTTATTATATAATTTTACAAAGCTTAGGTCTAGGGTCAAACTGATTGTTCAGAAAATATTCGCAGGCGCTTTCTTTATCTGATGAAACCAATATTAAAACCTCGTTACTTCAAACCGTTACGTTAGTTGACCTTTCGCATGAAAATATTGTTGCAAATATATTTTAAAAACAAAACTGTCATAACAATACTACCTTTTACACAAACTACAACTTTTGTTTCCACAAATACATCTCCAAGGGTAGACAAAGTCCTCAAACTTGAAATATATATTCCTCTATCTTGTACCAAAGTTGAATAATACATCATGATATTCTGCGAGCTATCCAAGATTAGAGGATGAAATTTATTGTAACTGGAGTGAGCAGAATTTGTGATCAAGTGAGCGAGTGAAAATAATTACCGACTGCGTATGTGTATTACGCTTTTAGAATATTTAATACAGCTGTAATGTTATCAGAAACTGTGTGAAGAACGCTGGGCGTGTATGCGTGGAGTTTGTAATAAACATTAGGGTAGTAGGGCTGGCCTTTGTTTGCCGTGGCGCGTACGTCCATAACATTATCTCTAATGTTTTTTTTATAGATCGATCGATTGACAACTGTAATTAATGACTGTGTAAATTGTTGTTAAACGTAATTATTGATTTTAGCTTGACACGGTGCTTACGAAGCATGTTTAAATTAAAATGATTTTAAATAATCAAACAAAGGCAAAATAGTTAACGCAATGAATAAGGCGTTCAACTACTTTTTACGCTTGCATTCGTTTGCAACTCTATAAAAATTTTTTGTTAAAAAAAGGCTTGATAATATTTTGCTTCATTTTTTTAAGTCAAATTACCAAAAATTAATAAACATGTGTGCGATTTCCCAAACTTTAGACATTTTTATGAGACCGTTGCTGTGTTATAAAACTTCACTTACGACTTCACGTAAAACTCTTTGAACGTACCGAACAGATTCTGTAAAAAAACTCATAGAAATGAGCACACCGAAGCTTATTTATAGATTTCATTGGCTAATGTCTCTTCTGCTTTTGTTTCTCTCTTGAGTCCGAAACATCGAATTGATGTTGTGCATTGGGTCGGTTTGTAAAATATCGAAACACCTATTATGTGAAGAAAATCAAGTCTTCGTTGCATCTTATTTGTCTCATTTTTTTATTTTGTTATTTTGAAACAAATATTGTATTTATTTTAATGGAGAGAGGGATCAATTTTATTCTAGTAGTTCAATGACAATATTTTGATTGACAAGCAATCGTCGAGTGCGTCGTAATTATGTGACTGATATTACTTATTATTTAGGTTCGGCTGCTGCTTGTCCATTATTGTATGCTTCTTAATAATTTGTGTTGTATTATTACAAAATAATATTACAATAAAAAACGATACCAAGTTAGAAGTTAACTTAGTTTTAATTTTTATCGTTTAATTAATGAAACTCAGCAACATGAGTCAAAGCTTCATTTATTCATTGCATTCAGTTTTTGTCTCGGCTCAAATATGTATACTATACTACATATACTACTAAATATGTATACATTATTATATAAGATTTTTTTAAACTTGCTACCTTAACTAAACTTTTTGTTTCCTCGCGCTCTATAAGAGTTTACCGAATGAGACCTACACTAAGCAAAGTTTGAATTATATATAATCATATTGTTAATATATAAAATAGTTTTTTAAATAGTTTTAACTCAGAAGCTTTTGCCCAACAAGTGTCCTCAACACATTTAATTTCTAAATTATTGAATACGTTCGGAAGCTTACAAAAAGAAAAAATCACACAGTGCCCGTATTTTTCCCAATTTGCGAGGTTTTTGTCGAACATGGGCAACAACCGACGGAAATCTCAGTTTCGTTTATCGGAAGGAAACACATGTGAAATTCATCAAACGGCTTACGGCTGGCTGGCCGCCGACCGGCTCTCGCATCGTGACACGCTAATCAAAGGCCCAGTGGGAGGTATACTCGACTGAGGATTTTTTATGTTGAAAGGAAATATAATTTTAAGGCTAGTTTTTCCTTAGACTTGGCCGGACGTTGTAAACTGACACCTGACGATCTTTTGTAGGACTTGGAAAAAAACGAATGCCATCTTCGTTTAGACCATCAGATACTAAATATCCTTTCTAAGCTTGACCTTCGACGCGAATACTTCAACAGATTTGGTTCTAAATAATTGCTTTTAGATTTAAATATAACAAGAACCACTGTTGATCTACCGACGGTAAAGATTAAACGCCATAACAGAATGTACAAATCAGAGAGGTACTTAATACAATGAGTAAAATAATATATTTATGTATATTAAAAAATACAAAATATTAAATATATAACGAATATTTCCTTTTATTTACTACTATAAAATCATATCATGTTATAATTAATACAATAATATTTAATAATAGAACATAAATATAGATTTTCATTACATATTTTTGATTGATTGTAAAATATTAATAATCGTATTTTTTTCTGTAATCGAATTTCAAGTTACGGAATGTTGGGCGTAAAGGAAAATTGGGCGCAGACTTGGAATGGGACATTTTTAAGTGTCGATTTTGAATCTTTGGAACATTTAAAAATCAACGTTTCTTATCAGGTTAGGACTTTCAATCTCACCGTTGCATATTTTGTAAAGGAAAGTCATATCAGCTTGTCACCCTGTCACCCTTTAGTTTTCATTATGTGCAAAGTTACAAGAGAATGTAAAATTTTATAACATATAATCATATAACCGTATAACATATTAACAACAGCCTAAATGCTTACAGGATGACGAAGCCGATCAGAGGATTTAATTGCACGCGGTTTAATTTTCCCTGATTCAGAGAAATTTATGTCCTTCAGCTACCAACAATATTTCGTTATTCTATTTGGTAATCTCATAATGGCCGCACCACCCCGAGCAAACAATAATACAACGTTGTTTCCATTAAAAGAAGTCCAAATGTCAATTAGAACTCACCTATATATTGAAGTTGTAAAATTTTTGTGTGATTGTTTGTGCAGTTATTCTAAAGAATAAGATTTTGGACCTATTTTATTTTGTTGTGATCATGTTTATTTAACCCACACCAACAAAAAAAGGCTAAAACAAAATTAAGGATTCACGAATTCAACTATCACTTTTACAAGCTATAGTATCAGCGAAGCAATTTGAATATTTTTCACAACAATCATGGTTTCTCTAAAATAAATTTTTGAATATATGTTTAATATTTAAAGCAATGATACCCTATCCCTTCCTTACCTAGCTGATTAAGTATGAAAGTAATGAATAAAACTATAAATGCGCTATTGAAAGTACTCGACAATATTAAAAACGTATATTGGGGACTATATAACATTATCAAACTATTATTTTGAATGATTTGTCGTGCCAAAAGTGACTGCTTGCCAGCAACAGTACCTCCGACCCGCCCTCTGAAACCCGAGTTATCAAAACAAACTTCTGAAATATAATAAAACCACGCCAACACTGTCATAGTTTCCACAATTTTTTGTTTGCTGTAACGCTGGGACAACTTTCCGAACTGTCCGCTGTAGTTGACTATCTATACAAATGTTTTGTTGAAACTCGAATACCAGCATTGCAGTACTTCAAGTCGTTTCTGTAGCTGATTTCATTGGGTCCGCCCCGGCTTAGAGTCTGCCTCTTTGTGATACTGGGTTTGAAATAAATAGTCGAGAAACGACTGGGCCTTTTGCCTGCTCAGCCAGATACATCTGTAATAATAGAGACTATCTCCTACTGTCTGAGGATCACCCTGGCTGAAAGCTAAACATTGACAGCTTTGAAATGGAATGTTTTGTTCTTATTTTATCTCAATTATTTTGTAAAGGTATTGTGAAGGTATTATTAGAAATACAACTATAGATCAAATTTTATATCAATTACTTGCAGTGGTATGTACTTTACAATTGATTTTAATGAACTTTTCACCTCACTGTGGTGGGTATTTTAATCGAGCACTTGCTGACAAAATTAGTAAAATAAAATATAGTATAATAAGTTATTCTTTGTATATATTAAACAAACTGTTTTCTGGTATTTTTGTTTTTCTTTCTTTTCTGTTCTTTTCTGTTCAATTCGAGATATTTTGAAAATGTCGAATTCATAAGTGTTATTTCTAGGAATATTTGGGGCAATTGCGTTATTATTTTTTATTGTAAGTAAAAATATGTTATTTAGGGTTATGGTGACATGTTTTAAACGGAGAAAATAACCAACATTAACCACAATAACCAAAAAATGGTTAAAAATGCAGGAATTCTGCTTTTTTGGTTTAATTTAAGAGAAAGGTCATGAATTTTGAAAGCGTTACAAACTAAATTGTAAACAAACAAACCTAATTTCGTATAATTAATATAGTGGTAAATGATAAAAAAGAAAGAAAGATAATGCTTGATTATCTATAAAATAAATATTACTACCTTACTTTATTTTGACAGTGAATAGTTAATTGAGAAGCCACATGTTTTATTAATATATTTCATTCGTGAGTTAAATAGTTTCCCAATAAAGCTTACTAAGTAAGATAATGTAGAGTTCATGAAATTGAAGAAGCCTCAGATATGGAGTGACTAATGAACTGTCTAATTAGCACAAAAGATCCCTGTTTTTACTTGTATGAGGCCCACGGGATAAAAGCCCGCAAAATAATGAAGCGTTTTATGTAGGATCAGCAACAAAAGTACGACATTCAATATTTTTATTGCAAATGCAACGAAATATTTTTTGAAACAGAATGTTGTAAAAATGTTTTACAAAGACATATATAAGGAAAAAAAAATACAAACTATATTATTTGGTTGATTATTAGACTATTGAAATAAAAAAATTAAAGATGGTGATGGTGATACATTTTCTATTGTTGCTTGTTGAAATATCTATAAAGTTCAGATTGATTAATCGCTATGTGTAAACTCCCTTATTTTGCTGACCGTAAAACATTTATTTCATTAGGAACAATATAAGGAAAGGGGCCGCAGTAAAACTTGATTTTCATCATGAGTCATAACGCCTTTATTCATAAAGATTTAAGAAATATTTTCAAATGTACGTAACACGATTTGTTTATTTGAATTTTAGAACATTGTTTTTGGTTACCTGCTCGAAATTGATATTTGTGAAGTAAGAATATTTGAACTATTGTAATTTCTTGAAATCGACATTTACCATAATAAATTGGCTAATTAAAACTGAATATAACAGAGCAAGGGTAATAAATCATACAAATATAATCATGAATGTATGTATAAAAGAACATAACCTTGTTCAAAAGAAAAAAGATCTGCACAATGTAAACACAAGAGGAAAAAATATGCTGGCAGCTCATAATAGTAGGCTCATAAAGTCACTTTACGCTTTTATAATAAGGTTCCTGGCGATATCCAAGGTCTTCGTATTGACAAATTCAAAGAAACCATAAAGCAGAAGTTGTGTGCTAAAGCATATTATAAACTATCTGATAATTTGGATGATAAAAGCCCTCGGGGTATTATCCTCTCATTAATAGGATTTTACTAGTATTTGTAACAAAGCATGTGTAATGTGTCTGTATGTTCGATGAGTTCTTCGTCCCGATGAATATCTAAAGCGTCATTGTCACTAAAGTACGTCTTCTTATGGTAGCGTCGGGTGACGAGTCACTCAATTCCCTCTAATATGGTTGAGGAGGGTGATGGCTGGATCCCGCGTTAACTCGTGAACGGGTGCCGTTTGAGGGTGTTTGTCGTTTGGATACTTGGGGAAGGGAGACTTGCCAAGCTAACGGATGCAGATAAGAATAACTTTGTATAGACATAAAGAGACTCTGTAAATTTATTTGAAAAAAAAATTTACACGTGAAGTTTCTTGCCAGTTTATTCTTCACGTAGATTTTTCCAAATCGCGGGTAGTCATATTTTATTTGACATCAATAAGAACAATCATTTCAATGTTGAGAAATAAATATTTCATTTAATTTCGTTCAAAGACATAAGGAGATCCATAAACAGGATTACGTGGACGACAAAACGACAAATTTCTGATCAGTTAAACGAAAAAAAAACCCACAAACGTAGCGTGTAATGACCATATAAGCTACATAATATGTAAATATTCAAAGGTCATTTTTAACTTAATCCATATAACTACAATAGTAATCAAGGTTTGATAGTTGTGTCTTCCTCTATTTTGCTCCAGCAGCCATTGAACCCTTACGAGTTACGAATGCACTAACTAAACCGTCAAAAACATAATTTTTCAATATCGTAAAATTAATTACGATATTGTAAAACTATAATATTTAAAACGAGACTGCTTAAATTTTTTAACTTATAGTCACACAAAAAAAGGTATTAAGACAACTACCGAGGAGTATTTAGATATTGAAAATATGTTTTGTTGCGATGTTTGATTTCGGTAGAATACAGCATTCGAATTTATTTTTACACACACATAATACTCAATATACTATCGCTCAAAAATGCTTGAAAAAGAACAGTATAGAAATATATGGATTACAAAGAGCGGAATACATAAAAAAGTATAAAACGTTAGTATTAACACGTCAGGAAAATTTGAACGTACTATGACATTTACATGAGCTATATATGGTAAAAGCATCTTCCGCAAATGCCTTTACAAATGCTTCCAGTAATATCAATGTATCCTGCATATTATTCACTGTAGGCATTTAAACATTCATTCATTCCTTGCAAAATGTTATAAATCATTATAATACTATACAAATATAAAATAATATTTCTGAGATATTTATCCAATTACAACAAGTAGTATTTGTAAGTAGCTCGCTAGTTGTTAAACTCATTTAATAGGAACAGCACTGTACGCTGAAATACAAGTCCCAAAACTTAGTTTGGCAGCAACAGCCTTATATATACCTTAATAATTTTAGCAAAATTTTGTACAATCTATTACAATAAAGATTATTATTATTATTCTCACACAAAAGCTAGGAGAAAAGCCATGTAGACTACTCAAACAAAATGTAAATTTTTTAACGGATGATGAACAAGTAAGCGCATCATAAAATTAAAAGAGTTAATTACTCTAAGGAGTATATTTAACAACAAGAATACAAAACTGAAAAAAAAAAAAAAGATAATAAAACTGGAGGTTTTAATAATAAGACTTAATATAAAAACAAAAATGTAGTTTTTATTGTGTAGTTGTATATTATGAGTAATTTTAAGTTTATTTAGTTTGATGGATTCGGGATTCCTTATTGTTTCATAAAACGCATTGTCCTAAATTCGAAATCCATAATGAGCTTCTTAGAAACATCAGTTCATATTTTTTGAGTAGTACTGATGAAGTAGTTGGAAAATAATAATAATAATAAATCCCCAGACAAACACACCAAAGTAAGCAGAGCTTGTGTCATGGATGACCATACAGCGAACTGGGGGGTTTTTAGGGTTAGTTCTAAAGCTCGTTAGTCATAAATATATATTTAACAGGCTAAGTTACCTCCTCAAAGCTGTTGTTGCGATTCGAACTGTAGCCCCGACTTGCTTTGGTGAGAATTGATCGACTTAATGGCGACTACCTAGAGTGCAATTCAAAAGCGTGGAGCCAGAAGGTAGTCCAGCGAGTAAACCGAACGGTCAGCCCTTTAGTATTATAATTATTACGTTCATAATTTTACAAAAGTATAATCAGATAGATCTATTAAAAAAAATTAATACCATTTATACTTCTGTTTTTGATATAAGCTATTTGTTCTTTAACGCGGATTGAACTAAACGAAATGTTACCCGCGTTAAAATACAAATATATATTTTTTACTTATCTAAGCAAAATATAAATTAGTCAGCTTTTAAAAAACACATTTTGTACATTCATATTGTTTCTTTAGTATTGCGTCAGTTCGAGCTTGTTTAGATTGATATTGTGTTTTTTTTTGTGGACGAACATCCATCATTTTTTTTTGTCAACTATCGAAAATGAATATTGTAACTAATTTAAGAAGGTGATTAGACGAATTATAAAAGTCAAAATGTTGTGTGCTATCTAAAATAAATAATATAGTATGCTTAGCTTCAGCACAGTTTTGTGTTCTGGGAATGTTTCTTTTCAATCAGATCTCTTGAACTCAAAAATGGGGGTAATATCTAGGCACTGAACTGCAACTACCCCACACGTAGTTTATTTTAAACCATGTTGATATGATTTTTGTTAGTTCTGATATTGTTTCTATCCACTCGTCAAAACATCTGAGTGTTCTCGTTCCTTTTGGTGAAGCGTATGTAAGAACAAATAAACATTACATTTCAGAGGCAAAATTTATATTCTTTCCGAATGGAGCCGGAAATCAATATTTTTCCCATCTATCCCATGCGAAATTACACCCCTTGTCCATAACATTATCAAAATATATTCTCAGACTTGATTAAGAAGTTTTTTCAAAATCCAAGAAGATCCTTGAAGATAAATTAATCTCTGTGGGTTTGGAAGCTTCAAATAATACATCATACCTAATTTTATTTTTCTGTAAACAATGAAAATACTGTGGGAAAGATTTTTGTTCATTTTGACAACAGAGCCATGTATTGTGTGTAACTGTTGAAAAACGTTTATTCCATTTTTAAAGATTCCATACATTAGCCAACATTTTGATTTGCTTAAATATGATAACAAAGATTTGGTGCTAAAAAATATAAGTCTGTTCCCATTAAACATAAAATGATAATACCATCTATTTCACCTTTACAATGAAAAAATCGTTTATTTGTAATAAACTCTACTTATATTTTTTGGTTCTTGAATTCATTTCCGCAGCTTTATATTTTCCTGTAAATGACTTGTTTAAATAATTTATTGAGGATAAAACAGGTACATTTGCTTGAGATGTTAATAATATATAATTACTTAAAATTACATTTCGTTTTTTCTTGGCATCTGACATTGGGTCATGTTTGGTCATTGAACTTCGTTCACAATCTCAGCTCCTTTTATTCTTAAGACGTTGACTTCGTTTCAAATTCAAATTCAAATATTTATTTCTCAACATTAAGAACTATTTGTTCTTATTAAGAATAAGAATTTATTTGTTAGCCAGAATGTGGTATAACAAGGTCTTAATCCGGTATCATTCTATAGTACGAAACACATTCACTCAGTCTGAGCATGCAAACATATTTTATAATAAAAATGAATAATTGTTATTTAATATTAATAAATTACAGTATTTCATTTACATTTTTATTACATTAGATAAATTCTTCATGGTTAGATTTTTATAGGACTTAAAGCATTAACAATAGTTATGACATAATATTTTATTACGTACAAATATTATAAGACCACCAATGCGTACACATAACGCTTTCTTACATTAAATAAGCGATCATATTTTTGTTACTTACATTAAATACATTAAAAATAAATCCAAGTTTAAAAAAATTTAAAAACTAAATAGATTGACGATTCGGGCGGTCTTATTTGGATTCTCAGCAAACTGTAGTAAAGAAATTTTCTGGACATAAAACTATTCAGGGAGCCGAGATAATTATGTGACGGTAACGGTGTATGATCTAAGCTTAAAGGTATTTCAAAATGAGAATGAATATAGTAGAAATGACAGTGTTTAGAAACCTTTATGTAAAAATTTATATAATTCTGATATTGTTTTAGCTAAATTCTAAAGAAGTAACTATATTCCAAAAATATTGCTGAGTTACTTTTCATGCCATAGAGGGTATGCGAATGAAAGTCACTGTGCAGCCACGAAACATTTGTATAACTACATACGCTTTCTTTCTTTTAGTAGATTCTCGCTCCGATCGCCGCCCAGTTCGGACGTGCAAGCCCCGTTCTCCGTCGATCGGTCCTTTCCCGCTATTCCGTGGCGCTCAGTCTACTGACGTCACAGTCTAGCGTGCTGGTTCCGTGCTACGGTTTTCAAGGTTTTCTACTCCGTCTGAGTGCTATCGAAGTGCGTATTTTTTCTTTGCGACTAAGCCCCTTAGTCTTCAAAGTGCTGTGCTAAGTAGTGTTGTGCTTGTGCTGAGTGCAGTGTTGTGCCCAGCGTAAGTAGTCTGGTTTCAGTGCAAAGGATACTTAACGGTGACAACGAATTTGTACTGAACCAGTCCTTTTTATTTTTATTTTATTTCTCTTCTCTATTTTATTTATTTTTCTTCAATTTCTCATATTTATTTTTATCATATCTGTGTGTTTTCGTGTGTATTTGTCCTTTCTGTCGGTAAAGGTTGACCCTAACGTGGTCAACTCTTTACCTGCGTACCCATTTTAGGTTTCTAGGTAGCGGCCTTCGGCGTACTACTGTTAATTTTAAGTTTTCCTCCCCAGCCCCCCTACCGCTGGTAGGGAGGTTAGCCGCTAGGATTTGCTAGGTTTTAGGAACTAGGCATCTTTTATTATACTTATTTTTATTAATATTACTGTCCCAACTTTCCCTTATGGATCCGCTAAGCGTTATTAACGCGTTCACCCAGGCACTTGCTGCGGTAGGCGTCTACATCCCGAATGACATCATAACGCAGGCCTTGCAGGCATCAATCGCGTCCCCGGCCCCTCAGGCCTCAACCCCGGCCCCTCAGGCCTCCAACGTCGAGACCCCTCAGGTCTTAAGCTCTCCCGCGTCTCCCGCCTCGTCCGAGATGGACTGCGAATCGGTCGCATCCTCTCACGCGTCGCGTCGTAAGCGTACCGCTCCCGGGAGCGACTCCGAACCCGCGTCTGATACGTCGTCAGATGCCGTCACCCTAACCGGCTCTCCTGAGCCCGCGTTTCAACTCGTCGCCAAGCGCTCCAAGAAGCGCTCTAAGAAAGCTTCGGTATCTTCAATACCCGAGCCCTCCCCGGTGTCTTCAACACCAGCCCCCGCGCCGTTAAAATCGCTCGTAGTAACCGCGTCTCCGTCGGTCACATCGAAGCCAGCGACGCGCTGCGCTCCCGTCCCGCCGAAGCCTCAGCTCCCTCCGCCCGTATTCCTGCGTGAAAAAGCGCGCTGGACCGCGGTTTCCAACTTGTGCAAAGTGCACAAAATTAATTACTTGAAAGCCGCCAACGCTGGCGATACAATCAAAATACAATTAGCGACCGTCGTCGACTTCCGCGAGTTTACCAGGTTACTCAGTTTAAACAAAATCGCGTATCACACCTACGCCCTCCCGGAGGAGCGTAAGATCCGCGCAGTATTACGGGGCGTCCCGTTCGAACTCAGCAACGATGATATTCTCGATGACCTTAAGTCTCAGGGTTTCCCGGTCACAGCAGTGCACAAGATGCACTCCAACCGCGGTAGGCAATTTCCGTTAGCGCTAGTAATCCTGTCCAATACCCCTGACTCGAAGGAGACTTTCAAAGAGGCTCGCACAATCTGCGGACTCTCGAACATCTCCGTCGAGCGTCCCAACCCCCGTGGTCACCCTGGGCAGTGCCACCGCTGCCAGCTATATGGCCACGCAGCGGCTAACTGTTCAGCTCCCCCCAGGTGCGTAAAGTGCCTGGTTCCTCACTTCACAAAGGAGTGCACTCGCACTCCCGAATCCACTTCCCCCCCTGCCTGTGTGCTGTGCGGCCAGTCCGGCCACACAGCAAACTACAGAGGTTGCCCGCGCGCTCCGCGCTCCACCACCAAGAGGGTCGCGCCTAAACCGGCGCCGCCACTCACTCCTGCCAACTTCCCGCCGCTGCGCAACCGGGGTCCCCCGGAAGCAAAGCCCGTTCAGCCGACGCCTACTCCGGCTCTGTCTTGGAGGCAGCGTCCGGCCGTCCCGCCTGCACCTTCCCGACCCATCCCAGCTCCCGTAGCTCCCGTAGGGCCGCGTCCCGCGTTGTCATCTTCCCCTCAGTCGTCGTTGGCTGAGGACATGAAGACCGTGTTCGACGTCATCCAAAACGTCGACATTAACGAAATCTCCGTACTCGCACGCAAACTGCGAGCCGCCCGCTCTCCTCAAGAGCGGTTATTCGCGTTAGCCGAGCATCACTCGCTCCTAAGTTCGTTGTAAATTCTTTTATTTTTGTAAATTTTAAATAAATAAATTTTAAATTTTAATGTCTAGACCCGCGAATCCCGCGTCCAGTCGTATTAAACCCAAGGGCTTATCCCTTGTATCTTTTAACGCTCGTAGTCTTAGCACTAACCTTCCCGAGATTAAACTGTTCCTTCAGAACAAAGAACCTGACCTATTCCTTCTCCAGGAGACATGGCTTACTCCAAAACGCTCTAGGGGATATGTTATTCCTAAGTACGCGTTTACTCGCAACGATAGGCCCAACTCCGACGGTTACGGCGGCACCGCCATATATTACAAAAGAGGCTTCCATTGCTGTCCTCTCCCTACCCCTCCTCTCCTCAACATGGAGGCCACGGTGTGTAGATTGGCTATGACTGGTCATCCGACCATCATCATAGCTTCAGTCTACATACCGTGTGGCTCCAATCCAATCCGCAGCGACTTTGAGGCCATTCTCGCCCTCGGCCATTCAGTCATTATGTTCGGAGACTTTAACTCCAAACATACTGACTGGACGTGCCTATCAACCAATACCAGCGGTATCGCTCTCCTCGACATCACCAACTCCCTTGACTTAGACGTCATATCCCCCATCACTCCCACTCACTATCCCAACAATCCGACCTACTCTCCTGACATCCTCGACTTTGCAATTATCAAGCGAATCAATCTTGACCTAAGGTCTATCGAACCGCTCGATGACCTAGGCTCCGACCATCGCCCCGTCTCCCTCGTACTAGGTACGCCTAACGTTAACGTCACACCTCCTAAGACCTTTACCAATTGGAAAGGCTTTAAAAATACGTTAGTTTCAGCCTTAGAGGCCCCTAACTCTCCGCTCGCGATTTCGCCCAACCAATTAGATAGTCCGGATAAAATAGATTCATTAGTCAATACTCTAACTGATGCTATTAACACAGCCATCAACGACAACGAAAAGGTTGTTAAGCAAAGCAAACCCGCGCTTCCACTAGCCGTTAGCAATCTCATTAAAGCCAAGAACGCGGCTCTCCGGAGAGCAAAGAAATATCCCACGCCAGCATATAGAACAGCTGCGAATCAGCTTCAACGTAAAGTTAGGTCTCGCCTCGCGGAACTCCGTGACACTCAGTTTAACGATCTCATGGAGAATATCTCCCCGTCCCACCAAGCGTATTATCGAATGGCCCGAGCCTTACGCGTAGACACCACCTCTCACGTTCCTCCTCTCACTCGTCCCGACGGCACCATTGCTTTCGAAGTCGAAGAGAAAGCCGAATGCTTCGCCGACAGCATAGCGGCACAATGCTCGCCCAGCACACAACCCGCGGATCCCTCCCACATCCAGGCGGTGGAGGACGAAGTTCTCCGCAGAGAATCTCTCCCTATCACCGACGACCCCGTCACAGTCTCTAATGATGAAATCTTGCTTCTCATTAGAAAGCAAAAATCCAAAAAGGCTCCGGGTGCGGATGGAATTTCCAACCACGCACTTAAGCACCTGCCTGAGCAGGTGCTTACCTTGTTAGCTATCATCTTCAATGCCTGCTTCGACCATAGCTACTTTCCAAAAGCCTGGAAAGAAGCGACAGTCATAGGCATTCCCAAGCCGGGTAAACCTCTGAATGTCCCGGCTAATCACAGACCCATCAGCCTCCTCAAGGCAATGTCTAAACTTCTCGAAAGAGTCATACTCTCTCGAATGCGGAATCATCTGTTTCCAACAGATGGCGACCCTCTCATCATTCCCCACCAGTTCGGCTTTCGCGCTAAGCACTCCTGCCCTCAGCAAGTCCATCGAATCGTCGAGTACATACTCGAAGGATTCTCTCAGCGTCGTAAAAAAACAATCGCGGTTCTCTTTGACGTAGCCAAGGCTTTCGACAAAGTCTGGCACAGCGGTCTCGTTTTTAAACTCTATAAAATAGGCTTACCGGCTCGCCTAGTCAGATTAATAGCGTCGTTTCTTAAAGACCGTACTTTTCGATTCAAACATGAAGGCACGCTCTCCGCGCCTCGTCCCATTAAGGCTGGAGTCCCGCAAGGCTCAGTCCTCGCCCCTCTGCTGTACACCGTGTACACTAACGACATCCCCATCCCGCCGAAAGACGTCGAACTCGCCCTCTTTGCAGACGATACCGCCCTTTACACTAAAAGTCAAGCGATCCCGTATAACATCACCAGACTCCAAAAGGCCGTAAACGCCCTCGGTGTTTGGTTTCAAAAATGGCGTATCGATGTCAACCCAGAAAAGAGTTCTGCTATTCAATTCGACCACAAACGTCGTAATCGCCACAACGATCCGCACATTCGTATGTTAGGTGTTCCCATCCCCTGGAAGCGCACTGTCAAATACTTAGGCGTCACCTTAGATCAGACGCTTTCTTTCAAGCCACACGTCGATAGAGTAACGAAACTCGCGCGTTTCTACTTAAGCCGCTTAAATAGTATGATAGGTAGAAAAAGTAAAATGTCTTTTAGAAATAAACGTATGCTTTACAAGGTCTGCGTTAGACCCGTCATGTCATATGCTTCGCCAGTCTTTGCCCACGCCAAACCCTCCGTCCTGTATAAGCTGCAGGTAGTTCAAAATCTCTTCTGCCGCAGGGCCACAAACGCACCTTGGTACGTGCGTAACGCGGACCTGCACAGAGATCTTGAACTGCCTACAGTGCAACAGCACCTCAAAACACTCTCAGAATCGTTCTTCAAACGTGCCGAATCCCATCCCAATCATCTTGTTCGAGATTCAGTCTCATATACTGTTCCTGTGTTAGATTCGATTTACAAAATCGCTAGACCGAGAAACGCGCACACGAGCGAACGCACGCAGTTAACTTTAGCTCTCGAGGCCCTTCAGGCCGCAAATCCTAATTCTAACGTAAATTCTAATTCTAACGTAAATCCGAATTAATGCTATTTTTATTTTTCATTTTTTATTTTTTATTTTTACTTTTCTTTTTTGAGCACCTTCAGTGCTATGTGAATCTCAGCGGGTGACCCCTTAAGGGCCCCGCTGGCGCGGCCTCTTTCTCCAATTGGCCGTCGTTCAGATGAAGGCTGAGTGGCAAAAATGCACGAGCCGACAGGGGGTTTTTTAGTGGGTATGGTTCTGGTAGGCGTCGGGACGAGTCCCACATAACTCCGATCGCGCGCGCGGAGTATGCGTCAGAGCATTTTTTATGTCCTCCTGCCCTTCCCGTGGAGGGGAACCAAAAAAAAAAAAAAAAAAAAAAAAAAAATTCTTTTAGTACTCAGTCTCGGTCTGCGTGCGTTCTCGAGCGCACGTCGATCGCAGACGCCTTCCCGCTCTTTTAGCCCCCGCGCTAATTGAGCACCCAAATTTCATAGTTGTTCACCGCATTAAGTTTCTAACGCCGTTTTCACGGCGGACAGTGGCTCCTTAACCGTACTTCTAATAAGTTTCTAACGCCGTTTTCACGGCGATCAGTGGCTTGTTAACCGTACTTCGTGGAACGTGAGCTTCGTCGACGGGGTTTCGTCGTTCCAGGACTTCAAGTGCCGTGCTCGAGTAAGTTATCCGCGTCGTTCTCAACCGCCCTACTGCGTGTAGGGTGGTTTTAGGAAGTTAGTCATCGTTGTTAGGTTCATATATTGCCCCTCCCCAACCCCTCCGCAATGGCTTCCCTAAGCTTTGACGAGTTTAGGAAGAAGCTAATTGAAAGTACTGAAGGCATGTATTTAAATGCTGATAAGTACCGTTTTTTAGATTCCCTTATCCCTAGTCTCATGACATTAATGTCCACAATGGCCCCTCAGGCCACCCCAGTTCCCCAGACCCCTCAGGTCTTAGGCCCTCCCGCGTCCCCTTCCTCCAGTGACATGGAGTGCGAAGTAGACGCCCCTCCACGCCGCAAGCGCGCACCCGCGACCGAGTCATCCTCGGACGCCACCCCAACTGGCCCTGAGTCTCCCTCTTTTACGCTTGTTAAGAAGCGCTCTAAGAAGCGTTCGAAACAAGACCCGGCGCCCTCAACGCCCGTCCCCACACCCCATGCGGCGTCTTCAACGCCAGCTGCCCCAGTGTCTTCAACACCCGCTCCGGCCCCAACTTCTGTCAAGGCCAAGGTCCCACCACCCGTTTTCCTTCGGGAAAAGGGTAAATGGACTGAGGTCTCGACACTGTGCAATGAGCACAAGATCCATTACACCCGAGTGGTAAACTCGGGTGAATCTATTAAAATCACTGTCTCGTCGATAGATTTCCGAGCAATATGCTTATCACACTTATGCTCTGTCAGAAGAGCGTAAGATTAGAGCGGTACTCAGGGGAGTCCCGTTTGAATTATCGAACGAGGCTATCCTTGAGGATCTGCAGTCCCAAGGCTTCCCGGCACTCGCGGTGCATAAAATGCACAGCAAGTACGGGAGGCAACACCCTCTCGCTTTGGTGATTCTCGCCAACGTCCCCAAGTCCAGAGAGATCCTGAAAGGGGTTAGCTCTATTTGCGGCCTCTCTGGGATCTCGATCGAGGCGCCTCATCGCCGCGGTCATCCCGGCCAGTGCCATCGGTGCCAGTTGTACGGGCACGCGGCGGCCAACTGCCGCGCACCGCCCAGGTGCGTCAAGTGCCTGGTCCCGCACTTCACTAAGGAGTGCAATCGCACTCCTGAAACTCCCTCTCCTCCCGATTGCGTGCTTTGTGGCCAGTCCGGCCACACCGCAAACTACAGGGGCTGCCCTCGTGCACCCCGTTGTATGCGTTCCAATCCCAAGAGGTCGGCACCCAAACAGGCCCCGCGCCTTTCTCAAGAAAATTTTCCGCCGCTGCGTAGCCGGGTTCCTCCGGCTGCAAAGCCTACACAGTCTAGGCCTGCCCCAGAAAACTGGAGGCAGCGCCCCGCATCGAATCCCATCCCGGCTCCTCGCCCATACAAACCCACTCCTCAATCCTCCGTAGCAGACGATATGCGTATCGTCTGCGACGCTATAAAAAATGTCGATGTTAGTGAAATCGCAGTCTTAGCCCGTAAACTTAGGGCTTCACGTACTCCGACAGAGCGTTTGCTAGCTCTGGCGGAGCATAGTTCCCTTCTCAATTCATTGTAGGTTCATTTAAATGAATTGATCCCTAAATCATGCTTCGGCCGACCTCTGCCCAGCCCCGGCTTCACCGGAGGCTGCCCAGAACGGCCACCAACTCATGTCCCTTTGAGCACCTTCAGTGCAACTTTCACTACAGGCGGAAGACCCGCTAGCGGGACTCTGCCAGCGCGCCCAACTTCCCGACGGGTGTCGCTTCCGATGAAGGCTAACGGTAATAACTACAGCCAACAGGTGGTTTTTAGTGGGTAGGTGCCATTCTGGTGAGTCCCACATAACCCCCCCGCAGAGGAATTTACCTGCGGGCGGGTATGCATGACGCATCTTCCACCTCCCTCCCGCAAGGGTGCCTCGGCAGCAAAAAAAAAAAAAAAAAAAAAATTCTTTTAGTAAGCTATTAACACAATCACAAGAAAAATGAACCAAATGGATTGTGGAGTTTTGGATACACCTTTAATAGTTTTTATAAATAATACCTTTAATATAGTCATTCAGTTAAATTTGGTTATAAGAGACCCAATTGGTTAGAACATAATCTTTATAAGAGAAGCTAAATTCCAAATAAATGTAGATTTAAATGGAACTACAGATACTAAAAAGGGTCTGCCCTTTTTATTTTTGGAGTAGGCAAATCACTCTTTTACAATTAAGTACATAATATCTAATTAATACTTGAATTTTGAAACGAATCAAATTATGTCTCTGAAACCAATAAATATATTTCCTCGCGTGTTTAAAAATGTGCGCCGCCGCCTCCCCCTAGTGCCAGCTCTGTCACCTGATGCCATGACCTAATTTCGATGTTAATGTCAAGGTTGTGTTTTAAATGTAACATTAATAACATTCCTGAAATCTAATTTTCTTGAATAATTAATAAAATTTAAAAACCTATTGTAATTAAAATTTTATCGCTGAAACATACGATTCGTTATTTAAAAACAGTTTTTAAGTACAGGAGTGAGCTTTACACAATAGTTTAAAGACTATTCTGTACCTTTGCTTATACTGAATAAAGAAGGGGATTTGCAATAGTTAAGTAGGCTACAGGAGTGAAGGTAGACGAATATACAAAATTAGTAAGTAAGTTAGCGTAGCAAAAACAAGCAAAGATAATCTTAAAATATAATGTCCTTATCTGTGTGCATATTTATTTATTGAGGATTAACTTTACAATATACTTTGAAGAACGCCCAAGCGTTCAACACAAACTACTGCTTGATCTCCTTTTATAATAAAGTAGATACCTAAACGTATCCAATTTGTTAGTACGCACGAAATAAGGGTCTGGTTTTACGCTGAACACCAAGAGAAAAAGGAGGGAGTGACTTAATCATTATTTACGTCTCAGAAAAGCATCTTGTTTTGTCGTAGCTCAGTTTTAACAATGGTAAGAAGATTAGCGTGAAATATCTTGTCGCCAACTATTCAAGAAACAGTCAGACTGGGGATAAAGCTGTTCTTTTAAGAGTTCGAACTAGATTTGCATACATACAGGGTGTCCCAAAAGTCATGGATCAAACGAACCAGGGAGATAAAGGAGGTTCAAGTCCGGTGAAATTTAAAAGGCTAATAGGGCCATAAATAAACTGTCCATTTCGAAAAAAATAAAATAAAAAGGAGATAAAGGAGGTAATTTCCAACAAAAAATCTTTCTACAGCATGATCATAACTTAATTGCTTGAACAGTTATGAATATTTTTGACTTTTTCAAATAAATTACCGATTTTTATTTAAATTTAATTAATAAAAAAAAAGTTGATGAAAAACAACAAAACTAAAGGCTTTGTACTATGACTAGATAAATCATTACAAAAAAAATTAAATTGCAGCTCTGGGTACCAAATTTTACGTTCATTTTGAAGCATTACAAAAAATTACTTCTCAATTTGAGAGCACCGTGTAAAAAAATGTGTTCTACGGAAAAGTGACCCTGTATTAAAAAACACTTGCAGATTTAATGCTGATTTAAATGAGGTATTACAATTTACTGTTTGACATTTAGTTCTGGTTTTATGCGAATTTTTTCATACCAAAGTGCAAATTTCGTAAAATTTGCCTTTTTCAAAACAACTTTGTAGTTTATCACAAACGGCTAGTTTTTTGTACGTTAGATTGCTAGAACTGCTATTTGCTTGTCACACTTAGGATTTATGAAGTGGACAGAAACTCTTTCACATTACCCATTAATTCCTGTGTCAAAAAAGCGTCATAATTAAGGAACTGTGCCTCTCGTTCACACTAACCATTTGAATCCTTTGTCGAAAAAGATCAGAACGCCCATCTTGGCGTGGCGTTATTAGTATTAGTTCAGATAGACGAAGGTTCGGTGGAGTGGGGCCGGCGGAGTGGGGCCGGGGGAAGCACGTGAGAGTCTTTCTTTGTTTATTTAGTTCAGTAACTTGCTTTCTCCCTGTGACCTACGCTTCGTTTTTGGACTTGTGATAGATTGCCTTCCTGTGATCTACGCTGTGTGAATCAGACTTTGTGATTGGATTGGCTAAATAAACGGAAGATGGCTGCTGCGAGGAGAGAATACACCCAAAGGGAGTATGCAGAAACGCATTACCTTTATGCCTTCTGCGCCGGCAATGCTCGGGCTGCTGCCAGAGAATATCAATAACGGTACCCTAACCGAGACCGTTTCCCGGACAACAGTACACTTTTTGCGTGTACATAATGCGTACATGGAGGGAGTCTTACCCGGTGCGCATGGTCCGAGAGCAGGTAGACCAGTGGTACAATTTGACAATGAAGAGTAAGTACTGAGGCAGTTAAAGTTCGACCCCGGTATTAGCCAACGCCAAATATCACGAAATCTCGGGATCCCACGATTATTGTGCAGCGTATTATTAAAAGAAATGCATATCATGCCTACCACGTGCAAAGAGTTCAAGCTTTGCTGCCCGCTGACTATGAACCTAGAGTGAGATTTTGTAGAAAGATGTTAAGAGAGAGGATCCGCAGTTCTTCAACAAAGTGTTATGGTCGGATGAGTCAAATTTTAGAAGGATGGGAATTTTTAACATCCATAACTTACATTACTACTCCAGAGTGAATCCACATATCATCAGGGATGATCGATTCCAGCATCAGTTTGGTATAAACACAAACAGAAGCTGGAGCTGCACGAAATGCCACCAAGGCTAAATGGTGCTGCGTTTTTAAATTTTTTACAAAATAATTTGAACCAAATTCTCAACGAAGCTGAGGTTCCAGAAGATAGAATAGCAGAAATGTGGCTGCAACAGGACGGTGCCCCGCCTCATTACGCTCGAGCAGTTCGACAACATTTGAATGAGCGCTTCCCCAACCGGTGCAGTGGTCGAGGCGGAGCTATTGCATGGCCACCCAGCTCGTCCGACCTTAATCCCTTAGACTTTTTTATTTGGGGCTATTTCAAAGAAATAGTGTATCAAAGAGAGAACAATACCGAACAAGCATTAAGAGTAAAGGTCGAGTCTGCTAAGGTACAAACTCTCAATAACAGAGGTGCCTTCCGCCGATTACGTGCCAATTTTATTAGGCGGTGCAGATCGTGCATAATGGTGAGAGGCAGGAATTTTGAACATTTGTTGTAGAAATGGAATAATTAATAAATTTATCAGTTCATACTTGTTGTTCTTTTATTTTAAGATAGTTTCTGAAATTTTTATTTAAATTTTCCTTCCTAATAAATTTGCACTTTGGTACGAAAAAATTCGCATAAAACCAGAACTAAATGTCAAACATTATAGTATAATACCTCATTTAAATCAAATTTTCAAGTTTTTTAATACAATGTCGCTTTTCTTTTTTTATTAATTTTTTTTCACACGGTGCTCTCAAAGTGAGAAGTAATTTTTTGTAATGTTTCACAATTAACGAAAAAAAAATTATTCGTCTTTAAAGGTACCCAAAGCTGCAATTCAATTTTTTTTGTAATGATACATTATTTAGTCATAGAACCATGCCTTTTGTTTTGTTGTTTTTCATCAACTTTTTTTATATTTATAAAATTTTAATAAAAATCGGTAATTTATTTCAAAAATCAAAAATATTGATAACTTTTCATGCGATTAAGTTATGATCATGCTAAAGAAAGATTTTTTGTTGGAAATTACCTCCTTTATCTCCCTGGTTCGTTTGATCCACGACTTTTGGGCCACCCTGTATATACTGTTAGCGCATCAGTAGTTATAAAAGGGATCTGACACGAAAGTCATAGTAATCAAGGCATATAAATTATAGAAAACATGACAGTTGTGCTCTGTTTTTTCCGGCGCTGAGAATGTCAGCTATATTAGAGTAAAATATCTTATTATCAAATTTAGGAAACTCAAACGCCAACAAGGGGCTTTGAAGTTCAATTTTCGCCCCCAAAAATCCATTATCACAAAAACCTCTTAGAACTGGGAGCCAATGATGACGACAATTGCCTATCTGCAGAGGAAGCAAAAAGCTCTGTGTGACTCCGTCGCATCACATCAAATTAATAAGAGCGAGTTTGCACCTTGTTGAAAGAAAATAAATTAATTTAATGTGAGTAGGGAGCGATATTTATTCTATAATGATGGTGAAGTGGAATATTTTCAAGTTATGTAGTAAATATAAATGTTCTATTTTGATATTTTACCTACCTCTTGTGGTAAACTTGATAAGATTAGATATTATAGTACTGCTATAAAAAAATAATGAGAATAATATATCTCTTTCAACAATGAACGGGAATATTGAACAGTCATTGTTGATGGGAGAATACCTGAACTTAAATACATCAGTTACAGTCTTGATTCAGAATTTTGAAGAAAACTTTATAAAATACTTCTTTATTTGAATTAATAAATCCCCCTAATAGTCGACAAAGGATATTTAAACCTGAATCATGAGTAATTACTTACCTGTTTTTTTTGTCCTTCCTAGACCATAGTAAAATTAACTCCTCTTGAAAATTCAGTATCCAATAGTCCTGACGCAACTGTTAAAGTTTAAGTAAATGTAAGTAAAGCGTTGATGGAATAAACATTAACGGCAAATTATTTTAACGCGCAAAAGCCTGTTAAATTTATTTCGGAAAGGTTGGGAAAAGGAAGATGTGAAGCGGGTCCAAGATTGAGTAAACATGCTATTAGATGATATGACGTAAATATTCTTTAGAAAAGAGCTAAGATAAGTGCGATGTTTTCTTCGCACCTAGCTTGTTACTTGTTTATTGCACACCAAGACACCTACATTTTTCTCCATAAAGTGTAACAAGCCCAAAAATTTAACTACAAAAGTGAGCACTATATCAAAAAACTTTGGATAGACATATTCAATAACATGAAATTTCTTGGCTTTCAATCTTGCATCAAATTTTGGAGTGTAATGTAACTTGAGTTATTCAATGAAGCTTTTCGAACAGTTTGTATTGTATGTATTACTTACACACCTATATTTTTTTGTAAAACCCTTAATTTTATTAAAATTAAAGTCTCTTTATTTTAGACAATTCGGTAAAGGTATATATATAGCTCAAAAATTTTAGTAATTTATTCGGTTTTAGTAGGCATTTCCAAAGCATTAACATTATACAGTAAACAATGGTATGATAACGATCATTGTATTAAAAATTAAATGATAAATTTGTCAGTTTCATACCACCGTATTATATTTATTATAATAAAAGCTGCGTAGCGAATCATAATTGTGCTAACGTTACTTGAAAGCAAAATTAGCTGTATCTCAGTTTTTTTGTTTTCTCCTTCTGAGAAACGTCTTATTTAGGTATAATCGTAAAAGTGCAAATAACTATGGAATCTTTAGCGTGTACATCTTACGAAGCCAACATTTTTAAATTTAACATTGAAGGCAAGCTAAGTACGAGAAATAGAAATAGGTTTGTACTAATCTAATCTATTAAAACTGTTGGATATATTTTACTTTATGCGTCACAGATACTTCTTTTGAAGAAATAATTTATTTCTTATTCGATTTAACTCACTTTATTTGTTTCACTTCCCGTAACATAAAAACATAATTAAAGTATAAATTCAGGCAACAAAATTCGATTAATTAATATTCGCGATTCGCAACAGCCATCAGTGCACATTTACGAGTTCTGTTAGTTCTATGTAAGAATGCGTACTTTTCAGATGCAATAATTTAGTTAGTTTATCGTCTACGTAACTAGATGAGTATGCTTCTTTAGATTGATAGAAGCGATTCAAGTAGTTAATGGTTAAAGTTATTCTCAAGCGACGGCTCTCGTTAGCAAGTTGATTGATGCTCGGGCAACGTTAAGGCCTTTGAGGTGCCACTGCAAAAAGTATTTATTGAATAATCAAAGCATGTTGACCAATCTATAAAAAAAACTACCGTAACTTCAACGTGCTTCTCAAAATCTTGACTCAAGTTCCAGAGGCTTAAATATTTTTCGGTTAATAGTTGACTAAAATTATAATTGACAGTTAAAACTGAACTGTGAACAACAATCAACCCTTAATTCTTTGAGTTCAAACTTAATACGTTATTATTATTATTGTTTAAAAACTCATTGTAAATTAAAATACTGCCACTACAAGAATAGAAGTGGCGGCAAACAAACTTTTGAAGATAAACAGCGTCGGCTCACTAACTTTAGGACGGGGAGAGACTAAAATAGATTAAAGAGATGAGTCCATGCAACAATAGTCCAGGTGGAAGCTTGCGCGGTTATGCCAATTTTGTGAGTGATGCGCATAGATTATGAGCGAGTTAAAAGCGCGAAGTATCCACCTGGTGAGGGTGAGAAGGGAGGGGGTTGCGAAGAGAGAAGTGTGGGGTGGGAGGGGTGAACATGCGCGTGTGTGCGGTACCGGCTGGCGCGGGAACGTGCGCTCGGGTCCACGGGCGGCGCGGCACTGAGCCCGCACAGCCTCCGCCCGCCCTTCATCTCCAACAATCTTATGCACCCGCCGGCTCCAGTACTCATGTCCTTCACAAAAGCCACCTGTTCACTATTTAATTGATGTGGAAATTTGACTTTAAAAATGTCTTCAATGGACAAATAGACGTTCCATTTTTGCATTCATATGTAAAATAATAAAGGCTTTATTGTTCGCGATGGACAAAAGGACGTTCCATTTTCGTATTCGTGCGTAAAATATTATCGGCAAACTCGTGCAGACAGACGGTCTGTGACTTTGTGACGCATGTATGAAACATTTACTAGGATTATAAAGTTATCCGCGTAGTTGGTATGCACTCGGGACTTATTTACTTTGGGAGATGGAATTTGTGGAGACTTTGCATAAATTAGATTGGTTTCTTGTTAACATTTAGATACGTTCAAGCTTTAATATTTAACAAGACGTTTGTATAAATTTTACAACTTATAGGTAACTTTCTCTGGACAAACTTTACGTTATTAAAACTTTAACTTCAAAGCACGGCTTATGAAACTTATTTTCTCCTCTCCATCGCAGTGTCTAATTAGCCTTATAAACATTTTCTTTGAATAAACTACGGACATAGTTAGTTGCAATATTCTTTTGTTAAGAAAGCACGGTCGCCCCCTTTGTGTGAGAGCTGAGCACCTGTTGATCGGAGCTTTTACAGCGCAGAGCCGACGTTATTAGTGTATTTGTACGGTAGTTTTCTATTTTACGTGGAAATGGCGTACTTAAAGATCGTTAAGGTTATTTGGATAAAGGCTAATGTTGTTTTCAAAAAGGGATTTAGCTAACATGGCTTTAGCAGAAAATGTCGGTGAAGCTGTTTGTGTGTAAAGGTCCGATATTGTCAAAAACAATACAAGCCGAGTACCGCCGGCTGCAAAGCCTACGCAGCCCAAGCCTGCTCCAGAGAACTGGAGACAGCGCCGGCTGTACACCCCAATCCCACCACGGCTCCTCGCCCAGCCCAGCCCACCCCACATCTCGACCCTCACTTGCAGACGATATGCGTATCGTTTGCGATGCCATCAAACATATTGATATTAGGGAAATATCAAATTTTGCATGAAAATTAAGTGCATCCCTCTCACCTACAGAGCGCCTCATGGCTTTGACAGAGCATAGTTCCCTTCTCATTATAGATTCTTTTAAATGAACTAATCCTTCAGATACTCAGGCTCAGGCTTACCCAGACCGGCCCTACCACATGTCCTTTTGAGCAACTTCAGTGCAACTTTCACAACCGGCAGTCGACCCGTTGGTGGGTCCCCGCTAGCGCACCCCCGTCCCTAATCGGGTGTCGCTTCCGATGAAGGCTAACGGTAAAATCTTGTTAGAGCCATCAAGGTGGTTTTTAGTGGGTAGGTGCCACTCTGGTGAGTCCCACATCACCCGAAGATCGGCTGCGAAGCCATGCATGATGCATCTTCCACCTCCCTCCCCACGGAGGGTGCTGGTTAGGCGGCTAAAAAAAAACCGTATCCAGGGTCGAATTCAGATTCAAAACAAACCAAGAAAAATTAAACACTCTATCAAAGACAATTTGCAGCTAAACGTTAAAATATATGAAAAATTTGGTTTGTTCTTTTTGAAAAGTGTTACAGCAACTACACTCGCTGGGTGATTCATTAATCAAAAATTACAAAAACACAAATATTGAATAGAAGACCATTCAACGAATTGGATTCTACCCACAGAAAACCTGTATGATTTGTAAACAAGCAAATGCGTTGTGTGATTAATAGCAAAATTGAAACCCGGAACTACTCCAGTAGACGACTTTTATTTGTCCCTTCTTAAATGACTTTACAAATACTTATACGTAGTAGGTAGTACTAGGTAATACACGCGCAAACTCACCATGTAGGCACGCTTAAATGAAACTCATTTTACCGAAAAGCAGGTAGGCACGCTTTTGCTAATAAAATTTTCACGTTATGAGAGAACCGCAAAAGGGAAGTAAATTGTTTTGAGGTAACCTTGAAAATTTCATTGCTCCCCAAACTGAAAACTTTTTATAAGTTTCAGTGAGGTATCGTGGTATAAAATAGGTGTTGTTTTACGCATTTAATTTGTTTTGATTAAAAAAATATTAAATACCGGTCATAAACACTAAAGTTATTTTTAATTTGACGAATTTCAATTAAATATTTTAGTTACTTTCTGGTCAGCAACCAATTTTTTTACAGTTTTTTATAATAGTTATCTTATATTCACGGCAACGTAGTAATAAAAACGAAAAGACAACTAAACGAACATAATGCAATATATAATTTGTAGTTCGTGTATAAACTTTGACATTTCGAAACTTCTAAAAGGCAGAATTTTCAAAAGAACTGAAGCTGAAAGACCGATTTCAAAATCACTCTCCATTTTGATTTTGGGCTAGCAAATAAACCTTTGTCGATCAAAGACTGTTTACCACAGTCGAGTAACAAAACTAGAAAACTAAATTATCAAGGACTCGAACTCGACTCCGTGGCGTCTTCTTGAGAGCAATATTCATAAATCTACGACACGTTCAAGTTATTCCCTTATAAATCATCGCTTAGTACAGTCGGGGAACAATTGATTTTTTTATTGCGTAAGAAATTTTTTTTATAGTTTAGTTTTTACTTTAATTTAATTACCTCAGATATTTGGCATGATGATAAATCCTATGTTTGTGGGTTTCTATTTAATACGAGATTCTGCAAACTTATTGAAGAACTTTTTGGTTACTATTGCCATCGGACCCTTAACTAACAACTCATATAATGTGTATTTTTTATCCTGACTGTACATTTGAAACTCTGCGTCTCATAAAGTCTTAGATATTCTTTATTTTGCCGTGTCGTTCACTGTGTCTCATAATAATAACTTTAAGAACTGGAAAAGCAATTTTTATTTTAGTTTATGTTACTAAACATATTAGTCTTTTTTTTTTTAAGTAAAAATGACCAATGTCTGTACGACTTTACATTATGAAGTGTATAAGTGCAATATATTATTTGTAAAGAAAAAATTTATGACAAACTATAAAAATAAGACCCGTAGCCTCGGTTTTAAACGGAACTCAATAATTTTGAAGTAAAAAACCTTTTTCACATTTATTTTAAACTAAAACTAATTCAAAAAATTGTGTGCTACAGAACGTTCCTTTTCATGACTGAAAACTAGTGAATACCAGTTTTCCCTGCGAATTCAGGATAATACAGGCCACTCAGAAAGTTTTGCGGGAAAAAGTTTTTATGCATGGAAAGCTGGCAAGTTATAAGTAAAAATGTATTTGTTCCAATTTTAAGTTTGCCTCTTAATTTCTTTACCAGCATTATGAAAATATTGGGTGCCATAGCAAAATGGATCTGCGTTGGGAACATTTCCGTGCAATTATTTTTTACGACTTTAAGTCCAACCTAAAACCTGATGAATCGATGAATCGACTTCAATTAGCTTCTATTACAATGCACCTTCTTAAGCAACTATGTGCCACTGGTATAACGACTTTCAGTGCGAGTGCTTAAATTTGAAGGATGAAGGAAGAAGTGTTCGTGCTTTGACTGCTGTTCCGGAAGAAAAAGTGCTACAGGTGAAAAATTTGCTTCAAAAAACCCGTCGAATCACATACGAGGAGATTCAACACAATCTGCAGATTTAATTGAGAAGTGTTCGTGATATTCTACGCAACCTTTGAGTAATAGGGATTGTTGCGCGCTGGGTACCAAACTCGTTACAAATGTGTTGATATCCTAGGACTTGCGCGAGCGAAGGAAGAGAGCTTGGTGCCGCAGTACTCGCAAAGCGTGAATATGAAGAAAGCAAAAGCTTTGCAAATAATTTACTTTTTAAAACAAATAAAATAGTGTTGAAAAGTTCCTGGATCCACATTCTACAATTGGCAAATGCAATAACTGTTTTTTGTTGCTACAATTTTAATATTTGAGAAATAAAACACAGTGCTACGAGCTACGATTACTTCTGAAACGTTTTTTTATTTGTAGTTGTTTACAGTTAGCACATTAATAAATAAACCAAAACTTTTATATTTTTTTATAATGTTTATAGCCAGGTACTTTATATGGAAATAATAATATTAAACGATATTAAAATAGTGAATATTATTCATAATTTTTAATTCTAATTTCTTCAACTCCAGACATTTTGCACTCATCCTCATCCTCACTTTCATCCGAGAAATATTTGTACAAATCATACAAAACGTCTTTAGTTTGGGAAGTCAAAAGCTTACCTCGAGCATGTTTCAACATCGGAACCATTTTTAATTAACGACTTTACAATAATATTATAAACGATAAGAATAAATCAGAAATAAAATCAATTCATTCATTTATTAACTAAAACCAAATAGTCAGACCTCACAAACAATTAGCAATGTTTATAAATATAATTATTATTTATTTGACATTCACCATTGACTTTTGATTGTCAATATATTTTCTTCTTCAAAACGTAATGAACCTCTTTTTTTTGACTGAACAAGGAAATTTGAATTTTAAGTTTAGAATTCCTGTAAATATACAAATATTAGAACAAATGCAAAAACGTCTAGAAAGTAATTTACCTGTACTAGATGGGTATTAAAACTTTTTTTTAACAAATGCCCAGTATTTAGGTGGAAACAAGGAGGAATTGGTTGCCCTACCCACTATATATTTTTTTTAACACACTGAGAAATTACAATTTCTCATGCCATTTAGCCAATCATACGTTCGATTGACCACACAAGTTATAATTTATAATATTTACAATTGCAGTTACAGTTACCTTCTTTATATCCATCTAATTTCGAATGTAATAAAAAAATAAACAAAATATTAATAAATTATTATTCGAAATATAAAACAAATCTCTAGTAAAAACATAAGGATATAGCAGAATTAGAAAATTATCAACAGAATAACTTGTTACAGGTTCAACTCCAGAAATCCCCGTTAGGCTTGGATGGAATATGATTCACATATTATGAAACTCTTTTGTATAATTAATTATATCCGAAGAACAAAACATGATTTTCTGAGATTTCAGCGGGAGCGGGACAGAAAACTATCGCGGCCATCGTATTCACATTTTCTTTTAATTAATATTTCATGCGTTTGACCTTAGGATTCATGTATAAAATATAGTTTTATGAACGACTCGCTGTTACACGCGGTTTCAACCGCGTTATTCTAAATTTCGTGGGAACATCGGGATAAAAAGTATCCTATCTGTTATTCCAGACTATGAACTATCACTGTGCCAAATTTCATATAGATCCATTCAGTAGTTTTTACGTGAAAGAGTAACAAACAAACATCCATCCATTTCGCGTTTATAATATTGGTAGGATGTGAAGAGAAAGTTTTGTTGTTGTTTTTGTAAAAACTTTTTGCGGCAGTCTTAAAACTTAGTATTTAGCTTTTAGGTAGTGTGTTATATAGAGACGAAAAGTAAACGAAAAACATGAACTTTGCTCAATATCTAATTCATTTAATTAAATAACGTTCAAAGGTAATAAACCAAGCCAAACGCTAATGAAAAGCCTTACGAGCACTGATTTTAAGGTAGAATAGTACATTTCTCATTTATACAACAGAATTCCTCGCTCTTTTTTGAAATCTAAGAAGAGGAGGAGTGTAGTGTACACGAAAATTAAAATAGTGTACACTACACTGTATTAATTCTCTTCACTCTATATAATACTACACTGTGAACCATTTCATTAGGTTGAACCGTAACCGCAATTTAATTTATCATAAGATGTGTAGCTTAACATATGCCTGCCTCCTTAAAACTCCTTATGTTACATTTTTGCTTCATCTGCTATTTTTTATTATATTTTTGTTATTGTTATCTACGAAAATTAATTTGGAAATTATATAAAACTAATGAATAAAACTATCTGCTTTTTCCTGAAAAAGTATTAGTTGCAGATTACGAAATTGTCTACAAGAAATTATAGAACACTTATTCCCTAAAATCCGCCGTTCCTGAGATATTGAGATTTTAAAGGTTGTACTTTACGTAACTATAAATTTAAAGTTTCGCGAATCTAAAAACAGAATCGCTTTAAACATTTCAGGATTGCGTTGGGACATTTTGAGGTTGAATTATTAACACAAGTTATTCCATGATATCAGTATATTTCAACATCTTTTTCAGTCAAAATTGTCGCACCAAAAACATTTCTGATGTATACTGTGTTTGTAGAATTGTCCCTAAGGTCTGTACCAAGCAATACGCAAATTTATGTTAACTTACCCCTATTTGTTGGTCTATTTTAATTGGAGTGTTTATGGAAATAATGCCATTGTCAGCTAGAATAACAAAAAGTTGGTTTGACCTTTGAATCCAGAAATTATTTTGTCAACAATGCTGCGCGTCCTGGTCACTCTGCTCCGAACAAAGTCGAGGCCATTTATGAAAAGCTGGAGTAAATGTTGGAATATTGGAAGTTGAACTCAAGACAGTTTAAACCCATTTGAATCGATATAATAATTTATCTATACAAAAAGCTAGAAGTTACCACATGATCTTACAGGAACCGTGTAAGATTTCCGATTCCTTTTGTAACCTTAATTAAAAGGGGCAAAAAGCACCATAGACTTTGTCAAAATCCTGATTAACCCGCAAAAAGGTGATAAGTGTTTGATGGGATGGACGAACATCGTTTATTTTAAACCCTGGTTTATTTTATTCGGATTTGAACTGTGTATTGCTGATGAGGCTCATGACATTTTCTTTCATCATGACAATGCCAAACCACACACCTTCTCATTTCTGTTTTCCTTTACAATCACTTAGAACAAAATAAGAGAGTTTGGCTGGGAAATGTTTATGCATCCCACTGACTTAGCACCTTCAGATTTCCTCTTGTTTCAGTCTGTTCGAAATTCTTCTGTAAGGTTGACATCAAGAGAGGACTATCAAAACTACTTGTCATAATTGTTTAGTCAGAAATTTCAAAATTCCTACAGAAATGGCATCATGACACTAACAATAAGATGCAAACAAATTATTGAACAAAATGGTAATAATGATAAGAAAATTGTCTTCACTTGTATATAAATACGAAGAAACTTCTTCCCTGACTTTATATAAATCGGTTCCTACGATAAATACTTGACTGATAAGTAATTTTAAAGCTTTGGATTTAATATCTCAAATTATTTAAAAAAGGACTTTCCTTACACCGCATACTAAAATAGAAAAAAACAAGGAAAAACTAAAATAGATAAATAAATAAATATCGTAATACCCCTGATAGTACATATTTAAACAGCGTGTAATGAAATCATAACTGATTTTGATATTTATTTGATGCAAAAATTATAATTTGTCTTACTTTCTTTCAAAATTTTTTTAAATATTATTAAATCTATAGATACTGGTAGATATTTTCAGGTTATGTACTTAAAATAATTTATACGTTGAACCACTATTTTTATTGTAAATGGCTGCAGAACTCAGAACAGAAATAAATATTGAAAAACATCTTTACAAATCTGAAAGAAAATAAATAATAGAAAGCAACTTTGACTCGTTAAAAATAATGATAATAAAAAATCCCCCGAAAAACACACCAACTTGTGACGGAACAAACTCGGACCTTGTATATAAAATGGGAATATAATCTCAACATACCTACTATTAGGATTTGGCAATATTAATTTTCAAAAGTTACTATAAAAATACCTATTGACATGCTACGTACCTGTATATATTGATAGACATAATTGTTGATGTAGAAATGAAGTAAAGAAAAGTCAACGAAAAGGAAGTTTAAATTTATTTGCGATCTTAAAACATTTCATTGATTAAATTTACATGTAAAAGGATGTTCAATTAAATTAATTTATCTTACTTAGAATAAAAATGGGTATATATTAATTTAGAGTTGGTACATATTTCTCAGAATTTACATACTAATTTGATATAAATACATCTAATAAATATTACTTAAAGGTTAAAAGGGTATAGCAATTTGGGATACCTACTTTGTTATCTTAAAGTTTCTCCTTCAATTTTAGATACGGTCTTACTGGTAGTCATTATTTATAGGAAAAATAATTGAAGGATGCTTCCGTATCTAAACACAGATTATAGTTTAAAGGTACATTCTTTTATAAGAAGGTGTTATACTTTGTCTTGAAATATCACTTGAAACTTAGTACTAAAAATTGGGTATAGAGTCGCAAGTGCGTTGTGTGTGGGGCACTGTTAGAAAAAATTCTCTCGTTTGGGTATAAAAAGGCGAAGTAGGCTGGAGAGGGGCCGGAAGCAAAGCCCGTGCAGCCGACACCTACTCCGGCTCTGTCCTGGAGACAGCGTCCGGCCGCTCCTGCTGCACCTTCCCGTCCTATCCCAGTTCCCGTAGCTCCCATAGGCCCGCGTCCCGCTCCGTCGTCTCCACCTCAGTCGTCGTTGGCTGAGGACATGAAGACCGTGTTTGACGTCATTCAAAACGTCGACATTAAGGAAATCTCCGCATCGCACGCAAACTGCGAGCCGCCCGCTCTCCTCAAGTAGCGTTTATTTGCGTTAGCCGAGCATCACTCGCTACTAAGCTCTTTATAAATTCCATTTTTCGTATAAACTTAATAAATAATTATAATGTCTAGACCCGCAAATCCCGCGTCCTGTCGTATCAAACCCAAGGGCTTATCCCTAGTTTCCTTTAACGTTCGTAGCCTTAATACTAACCTTCCTGAGCTCAAACTGTTCCTTCAGAACAACGAGCCAGATTTATTGCTTCTTCAAGAGACGTGGCTAACTCCAAGCCGCTCCAGGGGATTCGCTATTCCCAAGTACGCGTTTATTCGTAACGACAATTACGAAAATTTATTACAAAAGAGGATTCCATTGCTGTCCTCTCCCTACCCCTCCTCTCCTCAACATGGAATCCACTGTGTGTAGATTGGCTATGACTGGTCATCCGACCATCATCATAGCTTCAATCTACATACCTAGTGGCACCAGACCAATCCGCAGTGACTTTGAGGCCATTTTCGCCCTCGGCCATTCAGTCATTATGTTCGGAGACTTTAACTCCAAACATACTGACTGGACGTGCCTATCAACCAACACCAGCGGTATCGCACTCCTCGACATCACAAACTCACTCGACTTAGATGTCATCTCTCCCATCACTCCCACTCACTATCCCGACAACCCAAACCACTCTCCTGACATCCTCGATTTTGCAATTGTCAAGCGAATCAACCTCGACCTCAGGTCTATCGAACCGCTCGATGACCTAGGCCCTGACCACCGCCCCGTCTCCCTCGTGCTAGGACCGCCTAACGATAACGTCACCTCTCCTAAGACCTTTACCGATTGGAAAGGCTTTAAATATACGTTAGTTTCAGCCTCCACTCGCGATCTCGCCCGATCAAATAGATAGTCCGGATAAAATAGATTCGTAAGTCAATTCTCTCACTGATGCTATCAACTCAGCCATCAGTGACAACGAAAAGGTTGCTAAGCAAGGTAAACCCACGCTTCCCTTAGCCGTTAGCAATCTTATTAAAGCTAAGAACGCGGCTCTCCGGAGAGCCAAGAAATATCCCACGCCCGCCTATAGATTAGCTGCGAATCAGCTACAACGTAAAGTTTTAACGTCTTGCCTCGCAGAACTCCGAGACGCTCAGATGAACGATCTCATGGCGAATATCTCTCCGACCCACCAAGCGTACTATAGTATGGCCCGAGCCTTACGCGTAGATTCGGGATTCGATCAGTAAGTCAGGCATTAGGCATAATTAAGGGAGTCAGTCATTCGCGTTCGGGACTCGGTCCTTCAGTTAGGCAGTCAGACATTGGAATTTCAGCTTCGGTTTCGGGTGCATTCGATCTTTTGATTTTTGTCAGGAAGGGAAAGTAGTCCAAAAGTTCTGCTGGTTCGTACATGGTTAAAGTTTTAATTTTTCAATGGTTTAAAATTAGAATACAGTGTTGTGTTTGAAGGTGGGTCCTGTCTTTGGGTGAGTGTTTATTTGATTTAATACTGTAGGACAAATTATTAGGGAATTTAGGTTTTAGGAAAGTTCTGCCAGTAAAAGTAATTTTCGAGTTTTACATATTAGCTTAGTTAGATTATTGTGTTTGGTGGTGAATCCTGTTTTAGTGAGTTTATTTTATTTAACGCTGTAGGGTGATTTGATAGGGAAATTAACTTTTAAATTATATTTATTTAACTTAGGTTAGGTCTTGATTTATTTAAAATTATATAAAATTATATTTATTTATTTATATATATATATATATATATATATATATATATATATATATATATATGTATATATTTTCGATTTTAGACTTTCATTTTATATTTGTTTTTATTTGTATTAAAAGTAATTATCCACACACACAGAACACAATACACACATACTAAAAATGCTGTCATTTGTGGCGTGTTTTATAGTTGCCTAAATATAATGTATTTATGCATTGCAATGGTGAAATATTCAAAAAGGTTATTTAAATGAGTCAAAATAATTTATTTAACATACATTTGTATACTGAGCGTGATAATCTTCAACTTGGTGAAATTTGCAGAGGTGATAATTTAGAATATCTATCTCTTTATTTTCTTTCTGTATCTTTATGTCAATTAGCTCACAACCACGCAGTCATGAAGTTTCTTGTAACCATTTTCATTGATCTGACTATCTGTTGTTGTGACAAGGACGAGTTCCGGCTCATCAGACTCAGAGAGAAAGTTGGTTCAGGAACTTCTTGGCTGAATAATTGACAAATATTAAACATTCTTATTTCCTTCCTTCATTTATGTTCATTTTGTGACTTGTTATCTGGCATAAGACCAAACAGTGGTTAAAGTCTCTTGTTATCAATTTCAATAATCTGAGCTTCTGGTGTTACGACAGGATGACAGTCCGGTGCATCAGCCTCAGTGAGAAAGTTGGTTCTGGAACTTCTTGGCTGAATAATTAACAAATGTCATAGAATGAATTATAAATATATTTATTTCTCTTCTTCATTTATATATTTATTTCATGAATTATCAACGAACATAATACTAAACAGTCGTTAGAGTTTCTAGTTTTATATTTACATTGTTCTGACTATCTGTTGATGCGACAAAGACGAGTTCCGGCTCATCGGACTCAGGAGAAAATTGGATTTAGAAATTTTTTGGCTGAATAAATAAGCGTGTAATTGTAGTTATGTGTAATTAGTGACATCTGTGGAAAATGAATCAACTTGGAGATCACACTACTTAGTTCAAATTAAAATATCTGTTAGGTTTGGTTTTGTTAGATAAACTTTATTCAAAATTGTGGAATTTATTGTTAACTTTATTTATTCTCACAATCTCACGATATTGCATCCTCTACTAATTCTTATAGATCTATCTTCTTACAAAGTATCATTATACATTACTAACACTCGAGTGATGGATTGGTGAATCCTGGAGAGAGAAATACAAAAAAATTTATGGATGTCTCTCACATGAATGGGGCGAGGATAGGGGCCCATTTTTTATAAATTCCTAATTCATTTTAATTCATCAAATCTATTTCAACAGGCTTTTATCACCTCATATCTTTTATTATATATTATATGTATTTATTATATTATATTTATTATATTTCTTTATTACAATAATATTTTAAATTTCATTTTTAGTACATTATTTGTGTCTTACCTTTGTCACATACCTCGGAAAAGAACTTGGTTACTATACAACACAGCGTAGAATCCTATCCAACCTTATATGATCACGCCAAATAAATATTGAATTTTTATTGATTATTTTTTTTTTTATATCGTGCCAATTACAATTGCTCATTCTATTGTTTATAATTGAAGGTTTTATATATATTTTGGATAAGAAGTATTAGAATAAAGTTTGACAGTTATATGCTAGGTTTTATATTATGTTTATGTATTTATTTCAAGTTTATATTTATGACATACCATTATGTATTATATATGATGTTGGTCGTTACAAACTGAATGGCCCCAAAGTAATAACAGCTTATGTTATTGATGACCACACAACGAATTAGGGGTGATACCAGAATATTTATTAATTAATTTATTACAAACACCTTCGAACTATCATTACAGGGTAAACCTAATGCAATAGTTGAGTTACATGCAATAAATAATAAAATATTAAACAGTATTAAACATACATACATAAATACAAACAACCATGACCCAAGCATCTGTATTCATCACGCAAATTAATGCCCCGGCCAAGACTCGAACCTGGGACCTTCGGCGTTCATACTGCCACATGGCGCTCGGTCGTCAAAACGATCGAATGTTACAGAATTTGAACTTGGGACCTCTGCTTCAGAGGTATGGCTTCTACTAAGTACACGTAGATGATCTGAAAAACGAAGTCATTAGAGTAGTGGTTTAAATATTGAAGAGAATTAATCTATGCCACGGTACCGGGTAATAAAAGATATCTTTGTAAATGAATTGAAAGTATACAATTCAAGAAAATCGTATTTTCCCAATTAAACGAATCAGCACTAGTCAGGGGTGCTACCCACATATTTGGGCCGCCCTCGATTCCATCATTAGCCCATATTCGTCCACTGCTGGACATAGGCCTCCCCAATTTCACGCCATCGAGGTCTATCCTCGGCTACTCGCATCCAGCTCCTGCCAGCCATCCCGCGTAAATCATCACTCCACCGTGTCTGAGGACGTCCTACACTACGTTTGCCGAGACGCGGTCTCCACTCAAGAACTCGTTTACCCCAACGGTTATCGGTTCTTCGGCTAATATGGCCAGCCCACTGCCACTTCAGTTTGCTAATCCGGTGCGCTATGTCGATGACCCTGGTTCTCTGCCGGATCACTTCATTTCTGATTTTGTCCCGCAGAGAAACACCGAGCATAGCTCTTTCCATAGCACGCTGAGCGACCTTCAGCTTGTGGACCAGCCGTGCCGTTAGTGTCCAAGTTTCGGCTCCGTATGTCATGACGGGTAGGACGCACTGATTGAAGACTTTCGTCTTTAGGCACTGTGGAATCGTGGATGTGAAGACTTGACGTAGTTTCCTAAACGCTGTCCAACCTAGCTGAATTCTTCTATTCACCTCGTTCTCAAAGTTGTTTCTACCTAACTGCAATGTCTGCCCGAGGTAAACATATTTTTGAACAACTTCGAGAACGGCTCCGTGCACTGCAATCGGTTCCGGTAGTACATGTTCGTTGAACATGACCTTGGTTTTATCCAAGTTCATCCGTAGGCCGATGCGTATAGAAGATTCAGCCAGGTCATTCAGCATCTGTTGTAGGTCCTGCAGCGTTTCTGCTATGATAACGATGTCATCAGCAAATCGCAAGTGAGAGATATGCTCGCCATTGATATTTATGCCACGTCCTTTCCAGTTCAGCGTCTTAAACATATCCTCCATTGTATTTGTGAACAATTTGGGAGATATTACGTCTCCTAGTCTCACTCCTCGATGCAATGGTATGGGATTCGTCTGCTGATTCTGTATGTGGACGGACATGGTGGCGGCCTCGTAAATGCATCTCATCACTTGGATGTATCGCCAATCTACTTGGCATCGCTGCAGGGACTCCAGAACGGACCAGATCTCAATCAAGTCAAAGGCCTTCTCATAGTCCACAAATGCTAGACACAGGGGCTGATTATACTCTTCAGTCTTCTGTATAATCTGCCGCACTGTGTGGATGTGGTCTATGGTGCCGTATCCGCTCCAAAGCCCAGCTTGTTCCGGTGGTTGGAACTCGTCAAGTCTCCGCGCAAGACGGTTCGTGATCACTCTTGAAAACAGCTTATAGACGTGACTTAGGAGGGAAATGGGTCGATAGTTCTTCAACAGGGTTTTGTCTCCCTTTTTGAAGAACAGGACGACTACACTCTCACTCCACGCCTGCGGAGTTCTCCCTTCGAAGAGGACAGCGTTGAAAAGCTTTTGGAGCTCCCTCAGTACGGGTCTACCTCCTGCTTTTAATAATTCTGTCGTGATGCCGTCCTCTCCAGGGGCTTTTCCATTTTTAAGCTGCCCAAGAGCGATCTCGATTTCGCCAATGCTGACTTCTGGCAGGTCTTCGGTGTAATGGCGTGTTAATGTGGCTCTAGGATCATCATTTCCGGGATCAGGTCGAGATGCATGCGAAGCGTATAACCGGCCATAGAAGTTTTCCACTTCTGAAAGGACTGCCGGCTTCGAAGCAACGACTTCTCCACTTGCTGTGGTCAACTTTGTCAAGTGGCTTCTTCCAAGAGATTGTACGAACACCTTTGACCCCCGGTTTTGCTCGATCGCTCTTTTAATAGCGAGAGTATTGGAGCATCGGAGGTCGTGTCGTACGCGCTTGCTGATCTCTTGGTTTAGAGCTCGTTTTCCTGACGAAGTGACGGGTGGGTTCTCACGTCGTTCCTTCATTAGCCCTAAAGTCCTATCCGAAAGCTTAGACTTCCTGCCCGTACGCTGCATCTTACAAAATCTCGTACCTTCTTCCCTGAGGATTCGAACCACATTTTTAAAGTTCTGGTCAACGTCTATTGTGGTTTCCAAGGTTTCCACGGCAGCGAATCGGTTCTCCAGATTTGACTGGAACATTTCAGATCCCGCCATGGTTTGGAGCGGAGTAGGTCGGAGCCTGGCCTTCATCAAGCGGACACGTTCAGCTTTGAAGTCGATATTCAGAGAGCCTCGGACAAGTCGGTGATCGCTACCGGTGTTAAACCTGTTGATCACGGAGACATCTCTGAATATGTGCTTTTTGTCCGTCATGATGAAGTCGATCTCATTTTTTGTCACAGTGTCGGGGCTTTGCCACGTCCACTTCCTTTGGGGCTGTTTTTTGAAGAAAGAATTCATCAGGAACAGCCCTTCCCGTTCGAGGAAGTTGACGAGCATTTGCCCCCTGTCATTTCTGCGTCCAAATCCATGGGATCCTACTACCGATTCGCCGCAATTTTGTACTCCCACTTTAGCGTTAAAGTCCCCCATGACAACGCTGTAGTGAGTCTTAGTAGTGAAGTGGAGGGCCCTCGATATGTCATCGAACATATCCTCCACTTCATCGTCCGAGTGTGTCGAGGTCGGTGCGTACGCTTGCACCACTTTTAGGCTGTACCTATCAGTGAGCTTTATAATTAGGTACGCTACCCTGTTCGACACACTGGAAACCTTCACAACGCTGTCAGAAATGGACTTATTGACCAGAAACCCCACGCCACCTTGGGATTGTTGGTCTCCCTCTCGGAAGTACATTAGGTGGCCTGATTCGAGGGTTATGGTGTCCTCCCCCTCTCTTCGGACTTCACACAATCCTAATATGTGCCACCTAATCTTCCCAAGTTCCACCTCCAGTTGCGCCAGATGTGAGTCAAGCCGTAACGTGCGTCCGTTGTACGTCGCCAGGGTCAGTTTGTTGTGGTGGCCTCCCGTAGCCCGGTGATTCTTCGCACCCTCTGCCCCGCCGTTACCATGGTCGCCACCATGACCAGGAATAGTGGGGCCGCCGGGAACTGGGGGCCGTGGCCTAGTGTGCCTCTTCATTGGGGGGATATGCCCATAATCGCCACGCTGGGCAGGCGGGTTGGCGATCGCAGTATGGGCCAATTCTGCGGCCCACGCAAGGAGACGCTGCTGCCCATCTCCTTGGATCAAGTTTCCCTTAGTCACCTCTTACGACTCCCATGGGATGAGAGGGGGTAGTGAAATTCTATGCCGTCACTACACAGCAATGCCGCCCTCGATTGGCACAAGCATATCTGAAGCAAACCATTAAAATCTACTTTAATCGGTCTATGTATAGGCTGACGTAAGTAACGTTCGGGAAAATTGCCTCTTGACTAATGCCGTTCGGGTTTTGGCATAGTGAGCCACATGAATCCACCTCTATGAAGCCCGGATGGGGTTCAGGCCGGCCTTGACGTCCAACAAACACTGTCGACCCGAATGTGCCGGCTCGAACATAGGGTACGACAAAGGGTAGCGACCCTTATGAATCAACACTGCACGTGTTCAAACATATCTGAAGCAAACCACTAAATAAAACTACTTTAATCGTCCTATGTATAACATGACGGAAGTAAGTCTTGAGATTATGCGAAGTCTTTCAATATCCATTTTCTCGGCTTAGTGGGTTTTCAATTGGAAATTTCTATGTCACTGGATATCTGCGGAGAATTAACAGTACAAACAAGAAATTCTTTGCAAAAAATAGTGCCTTGGTGTTGTAAAGACCCATGTATTTAGTAACTGTGAAGAAGATATCTCGTTCTTTTTTGGGGTATTTATTTTGTAGTGAGGGTTTTATATTGCTTGGCAGGCAATATTTAAAAACGAGATTTATAATGACAAATAGGTACCTATTATTACATGCTTCAGGTAAAATAATTGCATTCTGTTAATCGTAAAACGAAAAATGATTTACTATTTAATATGAATGAACGAGGTTTAGATAAAACTTTGTTATTATAATAGAAGTTGTATTTTCGAAATCGAGGTCTATGACTTTTTTTAAAGTAAATTTCTTGAGAAAGAACACAGTTATTTCTAAAATGTCTGTTCAAAGGTTTCACGATTCGTTCAAAAAATCATTTTGACCTAAACTCTATTCTCTTTTAGCAATTAACTTTAATTAACTGAACCACAATCGACTTTCAATATTAAAAACAGAACTATTCCGCTGCAAATTGTTTTTGTTTGAAAGCTCGCATCTAAGCTCGTTAAAAGCTCACATGGCAGAGCTTCGTTTAGACAAGGCTAAATTAATTACACCTGATCAATTATGGCGTGTGCAGCCAGCTAATTGTATTGATGGTAGGGTTGTTGTTTAAGTTCTATTAATGGTTCGATTTTCTTAGTTGGGAATAGATTTCCTTGAAGCAGGGGTTTTAAGGATACGTGGTAGCAACCCTAGCATTGGCGGTCTCGTGTTAATATTCTAAAAATATTATATATATAGTTTGCTACTCTATTGTCCATCTTTGGCTTTGAAAACTTTTCTCCGAGAGAGAAATAAATGTAACGTGTATGGTCCCAAAGTAAGCAGAGCTTTTTTTTATGGATTTCAGTTGAATACAGCGAACGGGGGGCGGGCAACCATGACCCGAGAACAAACATCTGTGTTTATCACACAATTGAATGCCCCTAGCAGGATTCGAACCTGGGACCGCGTTGCAGGCAGGGCTACTACCCACTATGCGACTCGGCCGTGTTTATCTACAAAAAATTTCCACTTTTTGGAAATTCATAATATAATTCGCGCCAAATTTAATACTTCTAGTAAAAGCTGCTAAATCCTACTTAACAAGTAAATAAATCCAAAGTCGAAGTGAGTTACTTTGCTCCAAGTAGCCAAGTAATGGATTTAATTAATTGCCTCGATATTTTAATGGTTTATTTTTGGATCAGAAGACAACTTTTTACAAAAAATGCTACAAATTCATAAGATTTATCAGAAATCCCACTAATATTATAAACGTTAAAGTTTGTGTGTTTGGAAATTTGTGACTCAATCACGCAATGACGGCAGAATAGATTTGAATGAAATTTGCCGTACTGATTGAAAATAACCTTGAATTACATGTAGGCTTAAGTATTAATATTTAGAAGAAAAGCATTATTACCGAGAGGGGCGCAACCTTAGTCGCGAACAATACCTAGTGTTTCACAATTTTGAAATGTAGATATTTTCAGGATCCTAGTGCTTTTTAAGCATTTAAAAAAAACCAATTTGTTTCTTTGTTTTTGGTACTGACAATCCAATTAAGACGAAAACCGTATTGCTGGGGATCCCAAAATAAAAGAAGTAGGCATATTTCGATCCTTAAAATGATCCGAAACTCATATTCGAAACTTAATATACACTTGTAACGTAAGTTAGTATATGAAGCTCACCGGTCAGTAATGAAATTCCTTTATTCCAAGTTTTTTCTCCGAAGTCAAAAAGTCTTACTAGTTCAGAATGATTTTTCAGTTAACACAAATATCCAGAAAGTAAAGCCATGGAAAATACATCGGCTATTTCTTGCAGCAAAATGCTTTTACACTCTTATTATAATAGTAAAATTGGTAGTCTTCTGCGTGTATATATACACTGTATGCAGAATATACTGTTATATTTTTCTGAAAAACACATTTTATTTCACACTTCTATTTGTATTTATTTTAAAAAGTGTTTACACATAAAACTTAAAAGAAACATAAAAAGTCAACATTTACGCAAGTTTGGTACCGTTGTTGATATTATAATAATGAACTTGTCAAATGACTTCGTGGGTGGCTATTCTAAGAGCTATTCTAAAATTCTATAAACGTTACAGCAAGAAGCTTGGTATTCGAGATATAATTAAGTGTTTGATTTTAATTTTTATACTTTCCTGTTTATTGTTCCGGTTGAGGGATTTTTACAGGACAAGTAAATATATAATTTATTGACTTTAAATATTTTATTAATACACTTTTGTAAATATTTAAATCATTACGCATTACTTGTAGGTTCTGTTACAACTCTGACCTTGCAAAATATACCAAAAATTCGCCATCAATTGCCACCCCATTACGTACAATGAGTTTCATAACAAAGTTGTTTGCTTCGAAGTTATTACTTAAGTTGCTGAAAATGGGATCACGTAGACAAAGTCACCCTTACTTAATAAGAATTTACGTAAAAGATATAGATAGGTACACATTTTTATATCAAAGATATTTTGTAATCATATGTATTAAAAAATATGTTAAATTTAATTACTTAGAATAAAAATCTGTCTTATCAAGAACCCAGTCATCTATATATTTTTTTTATGTATTTATTAAAGGAAGACTAACAGCCAATATTACAATAATACATATCTATAATAACAATAGTGGGCCATTTATAAGTCCTCACCAATATAAAACAGTCCAAATTTACCCCACAATTATGTTCTTTAAATCACAATTAAATCTACTCCTTAAAAACTATTTACAATTACTACGATAATCTAACATTTCGGTCACTACATAAACCTACTTATTATAAGAAAAAAAAAACATTGCTCATTACACGTCTCGCTAATGCAACGTTGGTATTAAATAAATCAAAATCAAATTTTAAACTCAATTTATTAAAATTATTGCTCGCTAGCCAAATAAAGGTGTTTTGCCTATAATTCGTACATGCTAAGGGTAAATACAAAAGTGAATTATTTCTAAGAGATTTGGCAGGACAACTAAGGTGAAGTTGGCTGAGAAGTTCAGGGCTATATAATCAGAGGCTATCTAAAGCAAGAAAATAAGGTCTGCAATTTCCCGTCTCTTAGCAAATGGGAGAAGGTGGTGCTTTCTGCAATAATCTATGTAGTCGTCAGAGGAATAATTATGATCTTTCGTGCGAAAGGCAAGATACCTTATGAACTTTTTTTGCAACGATTCAAGACAGGCAACATGCGTTATGTATCTAGGGTTCCAGACTTGTGACGCGTAATCCAAGTGACTTCTTACGAGTGAACAATATAATATTTTAAGAGTTTTAGCTTTTGTAAAGTCTTTGGAACTACGCATCAGAAATCCATGAGCCCTAGAAGCTTTGGTTATTACGCTGTCTAAGTGAGTGTCAAACAACAACTTACAATCGTGAATAACGCCAAGATCTTTTATAGCCTGTTCATTATTCAAAGAAGTACATCCCAATTTGTAATAAAAAACCACGGGGTTGCGTTTACGACTGTACGATATATAGCTACATTTATCAGGATTCAAATCCAAGTAGTTTATGGTGCAGTATTGTTCTAACTGTACCAAGTCCAGAGCTTCGGCATCAGCCAATGATTTGATTTTTGAGAAAACTTTCATGTCGTCAGCAAAACAAAGCAAGTGAGTGTTGCGAAGACAATGGTTTATATCATTAACGAATATAATCAAAAGTAAGGGCCCGAGCAATGAGCCCTGTGGTACACCACTTGGAATGCTTACCCTTCCAGATATGTAGTTGCTGACGACAACCCCCTGTGACTATGTATGTATGATGTATTTCTATGTATGATGAAAACCATCTAAGAAGATTGCCGCTAATACCGATATTACGTAGTTAACTTAAAAGCAGAGTATGTTTAATCCTGTCAAAAGCTTTACTTTAGTCGGTATAAACGACATCTACCTGGTGACCATCATCCATAGCTTCGGTTATAAACGAATTCAAAACGGTAAGATTCGAAACCGTTGAACGACCTCTTAGGAAACCATGCGGGCGATAATTAATTACTTAAGTTTTAGGGCCTTTTTTAAGCACTGGTGTAATATAAGCCTTCTTCCAAAGATTAGGAACAATGCCAGTACTGATAGATTTCTCATACAAGATGTTTAAAGGTATACACATAGTGTGAGCACACTTGATAAGGAAATAAGCTGAGAGACTGTCCGGCCCTGCGGTTTTAGAAGGGTCAAGAGTTTCAAGCAGTTTTTTTACTTCATTAGTGTTTGTATAGACTGATGTAATATCAGAAGCGGTTTCGTGTTGGGAATTGAACGTATCCTCTGTTTGCTGTGTCCGAGTACTGTTACTTGGGTCTAAGAAGGTTGAATGGAAGTATGTCGAGAACGCCTTACAAATACTTTCACCAGTGTTAACTACGGTTTCTCAAACTTCAGGCAACTAGGCATACCATTCGATTTTGATTTTGATTTGATGAAAGACCAGAAATATTTGGGATTTTTATTAATAGAATTTTCAACAGATGATATAAATGACTGATAAGCAGATTTTTCCAATTTCCGTACCCATTACCGCAAGATTTTATAGGATTCTTCGTCCGACCTATTGCCATAAGTTCTCTATTTATTTTTAATTGCGTAATCACCTCGTTGGTATAAAAATTTTGTAGACGAATTAGATTTTAAAGATTCACCATTAACAAACTTTAAAGACATAGACAGGGCGCCGTGATAAGGGTCGATAGGGATAAATGAGTCATAGCTCACATCATTCACGGTTACAACATCGCTAGAGAAAACGAGGTCGAGAATTTTACCATGAGCGTTCTTGATACCGTTATACTGTTTCATATTAACTGCGTTAAGTTCGTCAACCAACATGATTTCATTTGCGGAAAGAATATTTGTAGGTGAAAATGATCCGTCCACGATTTTACTGTTAGGAACCCACACAATATCACTTAGGTTGAAATCACCTACTAATAGAAATGTATGTTCTGAGTTCTTCATCACTACCTCATTAACTTTTTGCAAAAAATTATGAAGTTGTGCACTGAAAGTAAGCCCCCTATTCTCAGTACATAAATATAAAACACAAATATCTATGACAATATGCTGACTCCGAATATAAAGGGTTAACCATAAGTCTTCGGCACTGGAATTAAAAGAAGGCTGAGGAACGATGTTAAGGTCTTTACGCGTCACGATTAAAACACCGCCTCCATATCTTTGTCCAGTAGCTGCATAGTTACGATCGCGCCGCCATACAACGTATCGGTCATCAAATAGTTCGGTATCACTTATATTTTCCAGAAGCCACATCTCCGTAATCATTATAATTTCGTAGTCAGAAGTCAGCACGTTCCTATACAAAACATCAGTTTTAGTGCGAAGACCTCTTGCATTTTGATAGTATATTCTCAGATTGACACTGTCAAACCTCATGAAATCACTATCCAGCATCATTTTTATGGTAAAATCTAAGCGGCAAAGTAGTATGGCAATATAATAAAAGTAATTTAGAGCAAAGATAAAGAGAGTTAAATATTGAAGCTGCGAGTACAAGCGAATTTTTTATATATCCGGTTTTAGCGAAAAGCAAAAAAATATTAGCGGTAGGCTGTTAGAATAACGTTGCGTTAGCATATTATATAATACAGAGTTTTCAACTATGGTAACACTTTGTAAAGTTGATTTTAGAATACAGGGCAAATAGTTAAAATAAAAGTTAAGATGAAACAAACATTAAACATTGTTAAAAACTTAATCTATATAACATAATAATATATAAAATAATATAAAAAAATAATCTATATAAAAGTGACTTCTTACAAATATAAGTTTTCGCCGAAATGCCGCCTAGTAGGTACTTCAAAAGACTTAAAACCCACACATAGTAATTCAAAAGACCTTCCAATGTTTCACTTCCTTCTATGCGTAATGTTTAAGCTATTACCAGTAATTAAACATCGAGTTTATTAATAAACATTAAATTACAACTAAATAAAAAACATTGCGGCCGTGATAAATGTAAATAAGATTATTCAATGAGCAAGCAGCCGGCTGGGCAGTCCAGCCTGCTAACCGAGTTAGCGCCCGAATTAATGTTACACGTACGTCACGTTGGGTTCAACACACAGAGTTTGCTTTTTACTTTGTGCAGGCACTTTTTCCAGCTCTGGTGTAAATTGGAGCCCGTAATGTGATTATAAGCTGAGGTTTTATTTTGGGATTCAGAATTGAGTTGTTTGTTATATTTGAGATTTTATATTTAATAATGACGATGATGTATCTATCTATTGAAAGTAGTTTTGAATATTGATGATGAAAGAAGAGTTGTATTCATATCATTTATGAATCTTAAGGCATAGTGTTTGTTCCCAGAATATAAAAGTTTTATAAACGACGATCATAAAACGGGAAACCCAAAATATACATTGGCACTTAAATAAATAGCAGACTCGTCAAAAATCGCTTATTCATGACATTAAGATTTCTCTTGTTTCTCTCTGATTATAACCCCGATATCTCCGTAACTAGAAGCAGGAATGTCGTGCTTACTATTCCCATAGTCAACTAAATCTTAAATCATTAAGTAAAACCATTGTTTTCGAAGCCTAGGTAAAATACGTGCGAGTGAATGTTTCTGATACAAAATGATGTGAGATGCTTCGTGATTCATTTGTGTTTACCTGCATTGATAAATAGGTATATTAATATAGAAGGTTTGTTTCAAGGCTTGTACTCTATGTATGAATAGAATCACATTTAATTTAGTGCATTAACATGAAATGGGTACTAATCAGGCATTTCATTAAAAAAAATACAGATCGAGGATCGAACGAAATATAAATACTTATATTATTCGTAGCAGTGACATCTATCAAAATACTCGGGTTTTAAAAGACTGAGACGATATTGTTAGTGTGTTATATTTTGTTTTAGCCTATAATATATCTCAATGCCCAATATATTTTTTGGTCATTTTTATTTTATTTTTTGTACCGTGTTCCACCAATACGCGACACGGGCAGACATAGCCCGCCGCACCAATCGCGGCTGATTGCCATTTTTCAATTAACTAATTAACTAACAGACTTAGACTAAAACTTGTTTTCACTAACTGAATACCCAAAAACTACAACACATTTCTCTGTTTGTAAATCTAATAATAGTATCAGTCACAAAACGACCCAGGAAATTGGATCACACAAAGTTCTTAAGCACAGACAATTAGCAATAACTGTCAAGATAGGTAGGGTGAGTCAAACATAATTTTATTGTGAAGAGTGGTAGGTGGCGCCACTGGATACTGTTAGACTTATGCCATGGATAATGTGTGACATATTGTGAAGAGGGTTTCAAAGTTGATTAGGTAGTTTTGATGTCAATTGAGCTTGGCATTATTTAAAATATTGTAATAGGTCTTTACCTATGAAACTGCCGTTTTGCCGTACTGGCCATTTCAAATGAAAATATTTTTTTTTGACTGATAATTCTAATTTCAAATTAATTTTATTTGACAAACATGGAATTCTTTTTCTAAAATCGTCATTTGTTTCATAGTTAGTGTTTTGTTTTCCACTCATTCGAACATTTTTCGTCATCATGGATAAGTTAAAAATTCGAGTAATTATGGAGTATGAGTACCGTCGTGGCAGCAAAGCGGCACAAGCGGCACGCAACATCAACGACGTTTACGGAGCGAACACTACAAACGAACACACCACCCGTTATTGGTTTACCCGCTTCCGTTCTGGAAATTTTGACCTGAAAAATGAACCCCGTGGTCGTCCGAAAACTTTGGTCGACAATGACGAATTAAAGGCAATTGTAGAAGCTGATGAAACTCAATCCACGGCTGAATTAGCAGCAGATTTCGACGTTAGCATCAAAACAATATTGGTCCATTTGCGTCAAATTGGCAAGGTAAAAAAGCTTGAATAAAGGGTACCCCACGAACTCAATGACCGCCAGCGCGAAGTACGCGTGGAGACGTGCCTTGCACTGCTCAGCAGGCATACAAATGAAGGAATTCTGAACCGCATTGTTACTTGTGACGAGAAATGGATCCTGTTTGACAATCGTAAGCGCTCAGCAAGTTGGTTGGACCCTGGTTCAGCACCCAAACAATGCCCTAAACGAAAACTTACCCCTAGAAAAGTGATGTTCACTGTTTGGTGGTCTAACGCGGGTGTAATTCATCACAGCTTCTTGCCAAACGGGACAAGCATTACTGCAGATGTGTACTGTGAAGAACTGAACACAATGATGGAGAAGCTCGCACGTCTCCAACCAGCTTTGGTCAATCGTTCGGCTCCACTGCTCCTGCACGACAACGCGCGAGCTCATACTGCACAGCAGACGGTCTCCAAGCTACAAGAGTTTGGGTTGGAAGTTCTCCCTCATCCGCCGTACTCACCAGACCTTGCGCCTACAGACTTCTACTTTTTCCAGAATTTGGATAACTTCTTGGCGGGAAAAAAATTCAATACCCGAGAGGCAGTACAAAATGCCTTTGAAGAATTTGTTGCCTCCCGTCCAGCTGATTTCTTCAAGAAAGGCATCAATAAGCTACCAATGCGTTAGCAAAGATGCATTGATTGCATGGGTGATTATTTTGATTAATAGAAATAAAAAATATATATAAAAAATTACGCTTCATTTAATTCGTGAAAAACGGCAATTTCATAGGTAAAGACCTAATATAATATACCTATATTTAAAAAAAGTTGTAGTCAAGAGTCAACCGGCACGACATATTCAGGTATAATGCTTCAAGTTTTGTGTTTAAAAATGTTACAACAACTAGCTATACAATAAACCAAAATAAAGTCAAGACATTTACCTTCCTACAAAAGTAGTAGGGATTTGCGGGTTCTGGCTCACTTATTAGGTATGGTATCAAACGCGAACTAATTTGATAAGGTCGCGGGTGGTCGAATCACACCGCGATGCTCGCTAAGTTAGCGGACGTTTTTATCTCTAATCAAAGCAATGTGTAGTATTGAATCGCGTGATCTGGTAATTACATCGGATCTGAGTAATAAATAACATATTTACGTATGGTATCAAACGTGAATTAATTTGATAAGGTCGCGGGTGGCCGAATAAAACCGCGATGCTCGCTAAGTTAGCGGACGTATTTGTCTCCAATCGAAACAATGCGCAGTATTGAACCGCGTGATATGGTAATTACACCGGGCCTGAGTAATAAATGACAAATTCTCACTTAAATTCACATCTTGTCCAATTAGATTTCCAACTGAATAAATTTTTATTTCTAACCAGATCCGCGGGGCTCGCGATATCAATTTGATCAATCCGCGTATCAAAATAATTAGGTCACGGCCGCGACTATTAGGCGGAAAAGTTCAACTTTCCTCATAAATCCGAAATTACTTGTTTCCAGATATTTAAAACGTTGACAGGATTTACACGTAACGAAAAACTTGCGATGACTCTTTTGATGAACATCATACCTATAATTACAAAAATGTCTTGAGCCTAGATTTTACTTCCAACTTAAGAGTATATTTTTTGAGTATACTTTTCTTTCAAATATACTAAGCTAACAATACAAAGCGTGATTATGTGAAAAGTTATTTCTGACTATAATTTTAAGATGCTACATTTTATGAATTGTAATAATTGGTTTAGTTTGCTTTGCAGAGAGACACGATGCGACGGTGAATTTAGCGTGACGGTGGCGAAGGTACCATTGAACACCGGCCTCGCACACAGCCACCGCGGAACAGAACATCAACATTTGCTATGGTATGACTGCAGGATGGCCGCAGTGCGAATCACTCTGCACAACGCCGACATTCACCATAGAAGACTGACCATGAAAATTGTCCTTACTAAGACCTAAAAACTGTCAGAGAACGGTTCGCACGTGAATTTCACAATTTTGATTTTTCACACGCCATATTTTCCGATGATAAATCATTGTGACCAAGTTTGGGACTCGCTTAGAGGATCTGATTTGTGTCAAAATCTAGTAAATTCAATGCGAAGTCTATATGATAAAGTAATCGATGCGACAGGAGCGCTGACGCGGTTTGTGTTTTGAATTAATGAAGTTGATTTATATAAATATTTAATTATACTCGAAGTTGATTTATATAATTATTTGATACTTTGATTAACCAGTTTTTCTGATATTAAATTTTCTTAAGTATTTGAACGTTGATTGTTTTAATTTTTAAGAGGTAATGATTTTTACTTTTTAGAACTAATTTTGAAATTTCGCATGGCTTTTATTTTACTTTTTATTTTAATTTTTATCATTTCAAACATTACAAAGTATACTTGTTAAAGTTTGGTTGATTTACTTTAAATATTTTTTTAACTTTTTTTAAAAAACCTTTATTTTGTCAGTTTCTCTCTTACAAAAACATAGCTATACAGATAAATGGGATTTTGCTCTCTCTTTTTTTTGTAAACTGTGATACCATTTGTTGAGACATAAATATTGATACTTTTAAAATTCAAATATCATTTGAAATTTCAGTGTTCGAAAAATTTATTTCTTTCTGTCTTATCGACATTGATTATAGATCATTGTTTTAAAATAAGAATGATCATAGGGCGACACTTATTTTTTGTATGTTATAAAATGTTTTCAATTCCAGTTGGTCAATTCTAAGGTCGTTTTACAAAATATGTTAAAATAAATTACCACTTTAGTTTAAACACGTCACTGAGAAGTTCCGAACGTACTAGACATTATGTTAAAATAACCTCATTGTCTTGTTTTTACAAACGTTGCATTTTATATGTAGTTAATATTAAACGGTTTTTTAGAAATTACTGCAAATATTTATTATATAATGATATGAACAGTCTGAATGGCAATTTTTTAGTGTATACAAATAGCAGCTGTTACACAGCGTTTATTTAAATTGAAAATTTGATAAATTTAAATCAAAGAACTTCACGTATAGAATTCATTATTGCTGTAGAAACTTTTGGAAAGCAGATAGGTTTACTTGCAATTTTTTCAAATACCAACAGTCCGAATGGTATTTTTTGGTGTCTTTCGATAAAAGTTATAACACGGTGCTCATAAAAATTTAAAAATAGACAAAATTTAAGGAAATTCTCGTATGGAATGCATTATTGCGGAAGAAATCTTTTGGAAAGCAGGTAGGTGTGTTTTTATGTTCACGAGAGTTAGAATTCCTAAAGAATAAAAAGAAAAATTGATGTGGTCAATATGCATTGCTCATACAACTTGCATTGTTTGTGTAAAATTTTGTATGCTTGATTTATGTTTCAATTTTTAATGGATCAGTTCTGCAAAACTACCTGACTTCGGTCTGTGGTATGTATAGTCTTTTGTTTGTATACTTTAGATTCAACAAAATACCGATGTTTGATTTTATAAACATGCTTACTGAGAATACTTTATGTAACGATTTAATTTTAAGAAATCTATTCAAGATTGTATTTTTATATTAAAATCAATTTTTTTGTCACAAAGTTGGATCTTTCATTTAAAAGAAATTGGATAAAGTTGAATGCATGGCTATGACCGCGTGAGCGAAACAAAGGTACAACGTCTTCTCGTTCACTTTCGTAGCTACCTGCCACGCAAACCATGCGTTAGTGCATTGTAAAAAGGTATATTATTGTATGACTAAATCAAAGTATCATTGCAAGTGCAGTACCTATTAGATTTAAGGTATTTTCGAAGAAGTGGTATTTTGTAATTTAATAACTTTTTTTGAAATAAGTCAGTTGGATGTCACGCGCGTTCTTGGTTTGACTCGTGCCGTTTAAACGCAGTAATAATAGTACAAGTACCTTAATAATTAGGCTACGCTACTGATTACGAGTTTCTTGTATTTTATTTTGTAAATAATAAAAAGTGGACGGTAAATAAATGTTTTGTGAAAAGAACATTTACATTATAGATGTTAATTTCGATAACCAGACAAATTTACACTTTATTTCGTAGCAGTTAAGTCTAATTTGACTAGCATCCGAATTACCGTTTCACAATAATAATCATTGTACTGCTTTCGCACGCTAATAGAAAATAAACTTTAATTTAACGTGATAAGGTTGTAGACAGTTAAACCTAAATATTTCATTATTAAAGAACACATTTCTATTGCATAAGATTTTATCCTTTAAGTCGCAAGGTCTAATTTACTATGACCAGTAGTCCAATAACTATTTCATATGATTATAATACAACGATAACAACAACAGATTTCGATAACTATTATTTGGAAATAACACTACAGAAAAATAATTATTGCAGTATAAGATCAGTAAGTATAATCAGTGTCAGTACGTATACTTGCTTCAGTTGACTCAATCAACTGGCATTTAACATTAATATCTAAATCTCGCTCAGACCGAGATATAATATTTTTCTTTGATTGATTTAATCTTTGATTGAAAAGATACATATCACTCTTTTCTTTTCAGAGATATAATTTGCGCATGACTAATATAAAGGTTAACATAAAGGACATTGGCAGATCGCCATACATGGTTTTAGTTGGAGTTAAAGTGGAGCGTTTAGAAGTCAAAAATATCTAAAACTATGAGACATAATATCCGGATCCATTAAAAAAAATATATATAATAGGTCTTTACCTATGAAACTGCCATTTTGCCGTACTGGCCATTTCAAATGAAAATATTTTTTTTTTACTGATAATTCTAATTTCAAATTAATTTTATTTGACAAACATGGAATTCTTTTTCTAAAATCGTCATTTGTTTAATAGTTAGTGTTTTGTTTTCAACGCATTCGAACATTTTTCGTCATCATGGATAAGTTAAAAATTCGAGTAATTATGGAGTATAAGTACCGTCGTAGCAGCAAAGCGGCACAAGCGGCACGCAACATCAACGACGTTTACGGAGCGAACACTACAAACGAACGCACCACCCGTTATTGGTTTACCCGCTTCCGTTCTGGAAATTTTGACCTGAAAAATGAACCCCGTGGTCGTCCGAAAACTTTGGTCGACAATGACGAATTAAAGGCAATTGTGGAAGCTGATGAAACTCAATCCACGGCTGAATTAGCAGCAGCTTTCGACGTTAGCATCAAAACAATATTGGTCCATTTGCGTCAAATTGGCAAGGTAAAAAAGCTTGACAAATGGGTACTCCACGAACTCAATGACCGCCAGCGCGAAGTACGCGTGGAGACGTGCCTTGCACTGCTCAGCAGGCATACAAATGAAGGAATTCTGAACCGCATTGTTACTTGTGACGAGAAATGGATACTGTTTGACAATCGTAAGCGCTCAGCAAGTTGGTTGGACCCTGGTTCAGCACCCAAACAATGCCCTAAACGAAAACTTACCCCTAGAAAAGTGATGGTCACTGTTTGGTGGTCTAACGCGGGTGTAATTCATCACAGCTTCTTGCCAAACGGGACAAGCATTACTGCAGATGTGTACTGTGAAGAACTGAACACAATGATGGAGAAGCTCGCACGTCTCCAACCAGCTTTGGTCAATCGTTCGGCTCCACTGCTCCTGCACGACAACGCGCGACCTCATACTGCACAGCAGACGGTCTCCAATCTACAAGAGTTGGGGTTGGAAGTTCTCCGTCATCCGCCGTACTCACTAGACCTTGCGCCCACAGACTTCTACTTTTTCCAGAATTTGGATAACTTCTTGGCGGGAAAAAAATTCAATACCCGAGAGGCAGTACAAAATGCCTTTGAAGAATTTGTTGCCTCCCGTCCAGCTGATTTCTTCAAGAAAGGCATCATTAAGCTACCAATGCGATGGCAAAGATGCATTGATTGCATGGGTGATTATTTTGACTAATAGAAATAAAAAATATATAAAAAAATTACGCTTCATTTATTTCGTGAAAAACGGCAATTTCATAGGTAAAGACCTAATGTTATGGAGTATGTCTAGGAACAATAATAATTGCATTTTCATTAAGTACTAATTTTGAGGTTATCATTTCAAATTACCTACATTCACATAGGTAATTACTACTATCACCAACCGACCATGATAATAATGACACGTAATCACGTTCATCAATATCTTTAACTTAATTAACTTGTCTAAAACTCACAGCAATAAGTAGTCGTAAGCGCAATCCATCGGAAGTTTTTTATCTCAATCTCGCCGGCTAAGGCAAAAGCTATACAGCCAAGGATAAGGACTCCAGTGAGTAATAAATAATTTTCCTATGAGGAATATAAAAAAAATATTCTTTCATACAAATGAGTCCTTACATTCTGAAGTGACTATAATTTTCTATAATTAAAATCTTCTTATATTACAAAATCAAATACTTGTGCTTGGTCACAATCAATCCTATGTATCGTAATAAAAATGACTGGAGCTAAAACAAACTGATCAAGTCAAATCAAGCTTTATAAATTAACTCTTTTTGGAGACTTCTACACATGAAGCTAATATTATGGAAATTCACATTAAAAAAAGAATATACAAAAGTGCTAGTTTTTTTTTGTAAACGCTAACTGTTTACTTAAATAAGGATTCGCCAATATTCTTTGACATGCTTTAAGAAGATTAATTATTATAGCTTTCAATAGGTGGTAACACTAAAAAAAAACATTACTACTCATATATTTCTATACGTTTGCCTTATCTAACAAGTTAAAACATGCTGCATAACGTTTAAATAATATGAACAATAAGACTCTACTTAACCACCCCTTCCGTAAAATATAAGCAATACCTTGCAGGTGAAACTGAACACTATGTCAATAACATTTGTCTGTGCAGTAGTTAAAAAACCGTGTTCTTTGGAAAGCATTAACAGCTTTGGTATACGGCTGGCCGGATTCTAAATATTATTTTAAATGTAAATTATGTGCAAAGTAGGTATTAAATATAAGTATTAGTATAAGCCAAACCACAAATTTCTTTATTGGTTACGTGATCAACCTTCTAATTTTGTAACTAAGCCACGGGAAAATGAGATAAACTATAATAAACTTATTTGTCTTTTTTGCAATGCCTACTAAATGCTCTATAGAAAGCGTAGTAGTTAAATTTGGGCTAGGTTTTTCATTCAAAATTCAAAATTTTATAGCAAAAACATCACGCAACAACATATTTTTAGTGGCTAACGCAGTATTGTTCAGGCGCTCGCAAATTGTGGCTGACTTAGTAATTTAGAAGGCAATGTAGATTTACAGAGGCGAATAGTGCTACTAAAAAGAAGTCTGCTTAATTAGCACCCTTTAATATATAGGACATTGTTTATTTCACAAGCTATACTCCTCCAGAATAAAATTACAACCTTCTGTTTTGAGACTCAATCTAAAAGAAGTCACCAAGTTGTCTCCTACACCTTTTTGAAAACCTCTTTTAGCCAAAGATTTTTCTACTTTCTTGGACCATCCATATACCACCAAATAAATAAATACATTAATATTTACCCACTAACTTACATTTAACTGCAAAAATTAAGTTGTTACATGGCTTAAAGAAAAGTCGTACTCCGATACCGAATCCCTGCTAAAACCATTACACTAATTGTACCACTCAGTCTCACACAGACTCACAATACATGTACATACACACAGATACTCTTACACACACACACACACACACACACACACACACACACACACACACACACTCACGCATCCTTATATACACAATCCCACTCCCTCTCTCCTTAACAAATCCATATCTGACGTTTAGATGTAATATTCCCTATGATATAATCTTAAAATATCTAGAGTTGTAGTTACACATATTTTTCTCTTTTTAAAATTCTAACTCCTGAATCAAATGCTTCGACAAATCTCATGCATCAGTCTTCACTAGTACATGAATAAATTGTGAAAGTAAATGCATCTAACACCTTATTATGTGCCTTGTATGTGAAGAACAAATGAAGATTATTATTATTTTTATTTATATAATAACTATACCAATCAAATGTACGAAAAATCTTCCACAGTTTCAACGCAAAAAAAGTTATTGTTAATATTACATTAAAGGTACTCTTACTGTGATAGTATGGATCAATTAACTTAAATACTTACTTTAATTAAGTTAATCTACACACCGTCCAAGGTTTTAATATAAAAACCAGCATTATTTAAATATAATTTTAGTTGCTTAAACTATATAATCATATACAGAGCCCGCCAATCCCTACTACTATATGGAAACAGGTCATTTTGGATTTTTTAGGAAAGTTGGACTTCTCCGCCTACTAGTCGCGGCCGTGACCTAATTATTTTGATACGCGGATTAATCAAATTGATATCGCGAGCCCCGCGGATCTGGTTAGAAATAAAAATGTATTCGGTTGGAAATCTAATTGGACAAGATGTGAATTTAAGTGAGAATTTGTCATTTATTACTCAGGCCCGGTGTAATTACCATATCACGCGATTCAATACTGCGCATTGTTTAGATTAGAGACAAAAACGTTAGATTAGAGAAAAAAAGCGAGCATCGCAGTTTGATTCGACCACCCGCGACGTTATCAAATTAATTCGCGTATGATACCATACCTAAATATGTTATTTATTACTCAGATTCGATGTAATTACGAGATCACGCGATTCAATACTACACATTGCTTTGATTAGAGATAAAAACGTCCGCTAACTAAGCGAGCATCGTGGTGTGCTTCGACCACCCGCGACCTTATCAAATTAATTCGCGTTTGATACCATACCTAATAAGTGAGCCAGAACCCGCAAATCCCTACTACTTACAAATATTCTGATTAAATCGGGTCCTTTACACCCTTCTTCAGACCCTTAGCTAAGATGTCCAAAACATATAATAGGTCGGGTCTACCCAGGTTTCGGAGTAATAGTTTACGAACCTTTCCGAGTGGCAGTGATCGGCGGGAACAGATTCTGGGTAATTAAGCGTCCTCTATGTTATTTAACTTTGGGGTGACGGAGTCATGTGAGCGTTATTTCATTGTTAGGTGATTTTCTTCCCATGTGCTAGTTTGGCTGTTTAGAATTGAAAAATTCTGAAAGTTCTGAACGCTTTGATTGAAGTAAAATACGGGAAGGTAGGTGACGTTCTTGCTGTAAAAAAATTTGAACCAAAGTATGTTCCGATGATCAAAACTATTTTTTATTCAAAATATCTCGTGAGAGGTTACTTATAGAAGCTTTTAAAGAAAATATGTCCAACAGGTACCTGTGGCATAATCTGTGAACTGTGGCATAATCTGTGACCCGAACCTTGTGTTGGTCACCTACTGATGTTGCGTTGTATATGTATAGTGCTTTAAGAAAGCTTTTAAATTAAACAGGTAATTTTGTGGAGTACCGTTGGCGACAAGTAGTTATAATAAAAATAAATAAATAAAATAACTACGAAACATTTTTAAGCTTTATTCAAGTTCAGTCTGAATATGAAATTAAATAGATAATTATTAGATATACTTTCAAATTAACTAATTGTTTAAGTTATATTGCGGACATTTCAATAAATTGATGGAACAAATGATTCCTGAGGCAATAGTGCCGCAGTAATGGTTTTTATACTTAACATAAAGATTAGAAACATGGGCATTGAGCTGTTACACAAGCCTAGAGACCTTTTTGGCAAGTTGGACTATATAAAATCATTCCCACGATGGCAACAAATAACAAACTGAAATACAGACATTTCAAATTTAATGAAAAACTGAACCTTATTATTCATTTTTGCACAAATTATATTCTCGTATAGAAAAATCACGAACCTGCCGTCAAAAGTCACATGAAATTCAGAATTTTTATTTAATCCAATCACGGGGAGAATATGAGCTTAACTAGAGTATGTCACAGTTTGAGCGGCGGCCGGCGACGCACAATAGTGCCTGATTTATGCGGCTAACGCAACGTTCTTTGTACTATCGAATTTTATGAATATTCTATGTGAAGGAAATCACGGAGAATTTACAGCAAAATATGAAACAGCTAATGAACAAATTGTACACCCAAAGGTGACTTAACGAAGTAATTATTGCTGTTTATTTATAAAAGGCGCTTCAGAGTTTCATTGTTAATAGATCGGGACTGAAATTCATATGATTGTTATGAGGTACCGTCGGTTAAACCGGGCGAGGCTCTGGCTAAGGGTGAAAATCGCTTGCATGTTGTTCAGTCTTTATCCGCTTCGCATACTAAGGGGCGACAAAACTGCAGATTTGAATGCAAATCTGAGCCTGCGCCGAGTTCTCCGATTGTACCTACCTAGCTCCATACTTTTGTAGGAGCTGTATCTATATTATCATAAAAACACGCGGCGGTTCAATCGCTTCATATTGAATTTTCCTGATCGTGAGTCAAGCACGTTGGAAGTCAGTGATGCGTGAGAGGGCGTAACTTAAACCGATGCGAAACTACAATACTTATGAAAAGCGTTTTTTACTATTCTATTTTCAATGATTTGAGATTTAGGTCAACGTAGTTATATGATTTTGTATACTATAAAGTAGCAGCGTTTTGTGTAACTCGATGTACACATTCTTAATTATTGAAAAAATAAAAAATTTATGCAAAATTATTTTTTTGAAGATGTAGAACACATTTTTTTCTTGGTGTATAACTTCTCGATGGAAGAATAGCTGATTTTCAAATGTCTGAATGTTTCATTCATATTAAACCCAACCACTGTGTCTAAATAACCTTAAACTTAATAATATAGAAAGGTTCAAATCTCAATCTTCTTATGTAAAACTTTATAACACAAAATCTTTCTGAGAGCCGGATATAGTAACTAAACCACAAAGGGCCTCCCCGGCAAACTGCTGACAAAGAGGCCAAGAAGAATGGTTTTTAGTCAATATATATGAGAAATATTTTAGTTATTTTAATAAAGATTTTCTAAGAAGGCTAGCGGTCGAAAGTAAACACGTGGAAGATATTAAGGCAAAGGAAAAACGTGTCACGTTTTATTATTACTGTGCTACGTGCTCGGAAATATAAGAATATTTATTTACCAGCGACCGAAATATATTTATTGTGGAATTTTAGGTAGTAGTGAAAATAGTAGTAAAAGTATGGTAAGTATACCATACTTTTTATTTTTCGAATATTGCTTAAAAACATACCGTATTGCCTTTACATGCACCTATTAGCGTAAAATAACTCTAATTTGATGTTATAAATTATAAACAAAACTGCAATGAAACATAGATATTTATATATTTTAAGTATTTCATTTTAAAAAATGTCACGACAAGAACACTGATTATTTAAGCTGTCAAAATGCTTGCTGCAGCAATATGGCGTCGGGACTGGACTGTGACGTCACACGGTGGCAACACACGGCATAAATTAACAGAAACCAGATTTTTACTTACCTGTTTTTTTTTTATTGAAAAAGGATTAGACGTTTGTCTTATCCTATCTCGCCTGATGGAAAGTGACGATGAAGACGAAGGTGTTACACGTCTATCCACGAGATACCTATTCACTCGACGCTTGAAAGAACTAGGACTATAGGTTTCTGGAAAATCAGACGCAGACAGTTCATTCCAGACCTGTGACGTCACTTAAAACTTAGTCAATCAAAACCGTTTCATTTCTTGATGTTCCAATCCAAAATGAATAAGTTTATTTGTGGTTTTTTATTCCTAAATTGATGATTGATAGATTCCAAGTGCTGTTTACTGCTAGTATATGTATAAGAAAATAAATACCCAAAGCCTCAAATAAAGTAAATTTTGTGATATGATTTTACCGCTCTTGATTAGTAAAAAGGTCATTCAGGTCACAATATCACAAAGGTCACAAAGATTCTAGACAAGTTAAAAATAATTAGCCCCTGAAATAGATAGGTATCGAAGGATCGAGTTTTATTTATAAAAAGCATTGCTGGCAAACTTTCTTTATCAGAGATAATAATCATAGTTAGAACTGTAGAAAAACGGAAACTTTTAAGTAACTCGACCGGTTTAGTACGCTGGGTACTTTTGTTTATTACTTCGCTAAAGTTTTACGTAGAGATCCCAACCTGCAGATCGTAAGTTGTACCAATTTATTTCTTTTTGTTCCCCGTTTGGTCAGGAGGCAATAAATGCATTTCCGCATACCTCTCGCGCGCGTTACAAGGCATCTGGGACTAGCTCCTAATGAGCACTACCCACTAAAAAACCCCCTGAATGACTCGTGCAAATGTTTGCCACACAGCCTTCATCTGAGCGACGACCAATTGGAGAAAGAGGCCGCGCTAGCGGGGCCCAGATGGGGTCACCCGCTGGGATTTACATAGCACTGAAGGTGCTCAAAGCACTGAAGGTGAATACATAGCACTGAAGGTGCTCAAAATGAAAAGTAAATAATTAAAAAAAAATAAAAATTGAAAAATAAAGTTGAATTTATTAGGATTTACGTTAGAATTAGGCGGCTACAAGGGCTTCGAGATCAGCTGACAGTCTGGTGGATGAGTACGCTTGCGCATTCCTAGGCCTAGCGATTTTGAACTTCGAATCTAAGACAGGAGTAGTATATGAGACTGAATCACGAACTAGAGGATTGGGATGGGTTTCGGAGCGTTTGAAGTACGCTTCAGAGAGTTTTTTGAGGTGCTGTTGCATTGTAGGAAGTTCAAGATCTCTGTGCAGGCCCGCGTTACTCACGTACCAGGGTGCGTTTGTGGCCCCGCGGCAGAAGAGATTTTGAACTACCTGCAGTTTGTGCAGGACGGAGGGTTTGGCGTGGGAAAATATTGGCGAGGCATATGTTATGACGGGTCTAACGCAGGTCTTATAAAGCGTACGTTAGTTTCTGAAAGACATTTTACTTTTTCTACCTAACATACTATATATGCGGCCTAAGTAAAAACGGGCGAGTTTCGTTACTCTATCGATGTGTGGCTGGAAAAAAAGCGTCTGGTCTAAGGCGACGCTTAAGTATTTGGTAGTGCGCTTCCAGGGGTGGGAATACTGATGACGAGACCCGGGACACTGAGGCTTTTGGTGTAAAGGGCAGTGTCGTCGGCAAAGAGGGCGAGTTCGACGCCTTTGGCGGAATGGGAATGTCGTTTGTGTACACGGTGTACAATAGAGGCGCGAGGACTGAGCCTTGAGGGACTCCAGCCTTTATGAGACGAGGCGCAGAAAGCGTACCTTCATGTCTAAAACGAAACGTACGGTCTTTGAGAAACGACGCGATTAACCTGACTAGGCGATCCGGTAAGCCTATTTTATAGAGTTTATAAACGAGACCGCTGTGCCAGACTTTATCGAAAGCCTTGGCTACATCAAAGAAAACTGCGACCGTTTTCTTACGCCGCGGATAAAAGCCGTCGAGTGTACTCGACGATTCGATGGACTTGCTGAGGGCAGGAATGCTTAGCGTGAAAGCCGAACTGGTGGGGAATGATGAGGGGTTCGGCATCCGTTGGAAACAGATGGTTCCGCATTCGAGAGAGTATGACTCTCTCGAGAAGTTTAGACATGGCCTTGAGGGTCTGATGGGTCTGTGATTAGTCGGGATATTCAGAGGTTTACCCGGCTTGGGATGCCTATGACTGTCGCTTCTTTCCAAGCTTTTGGAAAGTAGCTAAGGTCGAAGCAGGCATTGAAAACGATACCTAACAAGGTAAGCACCTGTTGAGGCAGGTGCTTAAGTGCGTGGTTGGAAATTCCATCCGCACCCGGAGACCTCTAATGAGAAGCGTGATTTCATCATTAGATACTGTGACGGGGTCGGCGGTGATGGGGAGAGATTCTCTGCGGAGGACTTCGTCCTCCACCGCCTGGATGTGGGAGGAATCCGTGGGTTGGGTGCTGGGCGAGCATTGTGAGGCAATGCTGTCAGCGAAATATTCAGCTTTCTCTTCGACTTCAAAGGCAAAAGTGCCATCTGGACGAGTCAGAGGAGCGACGTGAGAGGTGGCGTCTACGCGTAAGACTTGGGCCATACTATAATATGCTTGGTGGGACGGGGAGATATTTTCCATGAGATCATTCATCTGAGCGTCTCGGAATTCCGCGAGGCAAGACCTAACTTTGCGTTGAAGCTGACTCGCAGCTGATCTATAGGCGGGCGTGGGATATTTCTTGGCTCTCCGGAGAGCCGCGTTCTTAACTTTAATAAGATTGCTAATGGCTAAGGGAAGCGTGGGTTTGCCTTGTTTAGCAATCTTTTCGTTATCCCTGATGGCTGAGTTGATAGCATCAGTGAGGGAATCGACTAATAAATCTATTTTGTCCGGGCTATCTAGAGATCCGGGCGAGATCGCTAGCGGGGAGTTCGGGGCCTCTAAGGCTGAAACTAACGTATTTTTAAAGCCTTTCCAGTTGGTAAAGGTCTTAGGAGAGGTATCGTTAACGTATTGCGAAATCGAGGATGTCGGGAGAATGGATCGGATTGTCGGGATAATGAGTGGGAGTGACGGGAGAAATGACATCTAAGGCGAGTTGCTCAGTGATGTCAAGGAGAGAGATACCGCTGGTGTTGGTCGATAGGCACGTCCAATCAGTATGCTTGGAGTTGAAATCTCCTAAACCCTGAAAGAAATGACTGAACGGCCGAGGGCGAGAATGGCCTCAAAGTCGCTACGGATAGGTCTGGTGCCACTAGGTATGTAGATTGAAGCTATGATGACGGTCGGATGACCAGTAATAGCTAATCTACACACAGTGGCCTCCATGTTGAGGAGAAGAGGGGTAGGGAGAGGAGAGCAATGGAAACCTCTTTTATAGTTAATAGCTGAGCCACCATGACCGTCGGCGTTGGGCCTATCGTTACGAGTTAGCGCGTTTATGAGAATAGCGAATCCCCTGGAGCGGTTTGGAGTGAGCCACGTCTCGTGCAGGAGCGGTAATTCTGGCTCATTGTTCTGAACGAATAGGTTGAGCTCTGGAAGGTTAGAACCAAGGCTTCGAGCGTTAAGAGAAACTAGGGATAAGCCCTTTGGTTTGATACGACCGGACGCGGGATTAGCAGGTCTAGACATTATGTTTGTTATTTAAAGAATTTATACAAAATAAATAATGTACAAGGAAATAAGTAGCGAGTGATGCTGGGCTAACGCGAAGAGACGCTCTTGAGGAGAGTGGGCGGCTCGCAGTTGACGTGCGAGTACGGAGATTTCCCTAACGTCGACGTTTTGAATAACGTCAAACACGGTCTTCATGTCGTCAGCCAACGATGAATGAGGTGAAGACGACGGAGTGGGACGCGGGCCTACGGGAGCTACGGGAGCTGAGATAGGATGGGATGGTAGTGCGGGAGCGGCCGGACGCTGTCTCCAGGAAAAAGCCGGAGTCGGCATCGGCAAGTGGTTTTTTTTTTTTTTTTGGTTCCCCTCCACGGGATGGGCAAGAGGACATAAAAAATGCTCTGACGCATACTCCGCGCGCGCGATCGAAGTTATGTGGGACTCGTCCCGACGCCTACCAGAACCATACCCACTAAAAAACCCCCTGTCGGCTCGTGCATTTTTGCCACTCAGCCTTCATCTGAGCGACGGCCAATTGGAGAAAGAGGCCGCGCTAGCGAAGGATTATAAGGATAAGGATAGCTAGACCTTAAGGGGTCACCCGCTGAGATTTTCATAGCACTGAAGGTGCTCAAAAATGAAAAGTAAATAAAAACATTAAAAATGAAAAGTAAATAAAAACATTAAAAATGAAAAGTAAAATTGCATTAATTCGGATTTACGTTAGAATTAGAATTTACGTTAGAATTAGGATTTGCGGCCTGAAGGGCCTCGAGAGCTAAAGTTAAATGCGTGGGTTCGCCCGTGTGCGCGTTTCTCGGCCTAGCGACTTTGAATTTCGAATCTAACACAGGAGCAGTATATAAGACTGAATCTCGAACAAGATGATTGGGATGGGATTCGGCGCGTTTGAAGAACGATTCTGAGAGGGTTTTGAGGTGCTGTTGCACTGTAGGTAGTTCAAGATCTCTGTGCAGGTCCGCGTTGCGCACATACCAAGGTGCGTCTGTGGCCCTGCGGCAGAAGAGATTTTGAACTACCTGCAGCTTATACAGGACGGAGGGATTGGCGTGGGCAAAGACTGGCGAAGCATATGACATGACGGGTCTAATGCAGACCTTATAGAGCGTACGTTTATTTCTAAAAGACATTTTACTTTTTCTACCTATCATACTATTTAGGCGGCTTAAGTAAAAACGCGCGAGTTTCGTTACTCTATCGACGTGTGACTTGAAAGAAAGCGTCTGATCTAAGGTGACGCCTAAGTATTTAATACTGCGCTTCCAGGGGATGGGAGTACCTAACATTCGAATGTGAGGATCGTTGTAGCGATTACGACGTTTGTGGTCGAATTGAATAGCAGAACTCTTTTCCGGGTTGACATCGATACGCCATTTTTGAAACCAAACACCGAGGGCGTTTACGGCCTTTTGGAGTCTGGTGATGTTATACGGGATCCTTTGACCTTTAGTGTAAAGGGCGGTATCGTCTGCAAAGAAGGCGAGTTCGACGCCTTTCGGCGGGATGGGCATGTCATTAGTGTACACGGTGTACAGCAGAGGGGCGAGGACTGAGCCTTGCGGGACTCCAGCCTTTATGGGACGAGGCGCGGAGAGCGTGCCTTCATGTTTGAATCGAAACGTACGGTCTTTAAGAAACGACGCGATTAATCTGACTAGGCGAACCGGTAAGCCTATTTTATAGAGTTTAAAAACGAGACCGCTGTGCCAGACTTTGTTTTTTACGATGCGGATAGAATCCTTCGAGTATGTACTCGACGATTCGATGGACTTGCTGAGGGCAGGAGTGCTTAGCGCGAAAGCCGAACTGGTGGGGAATAATGAGAGGGTCGCCATCCGTTGGAAACAGATGGTTCCGCATTCGAGAGAGTATGACTCTTTCGAGAAGTTTAGACATTGCCTTGAGGAGGCTGATGGGTCTGTGATTAGCCGGGATGTTCAGAGGTTTACCCGGCTTGGGAATGCCTATGACTGTCGCTTCTTTCCAGGCTTTTGGAAAGTAGCTATGGTCGAAGCAGGCATTGAAGATGATAGCTAACAAGGTAAGCATCTGTTGAGGTAGGTGCTTAAGTGCGTGGTTGGAAATTCCATCCGCACCCGGAGCCTTTTTGGACTTTTGCTTTCTAATGAGAAGCAAGATTTCATCATTAGAGACTGTGACGGGGTCGTCGGTGATAGGGAGAGATTCTCTGCGGAGAACTTCGTCCCCCACCGCCTGGATGTGGGAGGAATCCGCGGGTTGCGTGCTGGGCGAACATTGTGCCGCTATGCTGTCGGCGAAGCATTCGGCTTTCTCTTCGACTTCGAAGGCAATAGTGCCGTCGGGACGAGTGAGAGGAGGAACGTGTGAGGCGGAGTCTACGCGTAAGGCTCGGGCCATTCGATAATACGCTTTGTGGGACGGGGAGATATTCTCCATGAGATCGTTAAACTGAGTGTCTCGGAGTTCCGCGAGGCAAGACCTAACTTTACGTTGAAGCTGATTCGCAGCTGTTCTATATGCGGGCGTGGGATATTTCTTGGCTCTCCGGAGAGCCGCGTTTTTAGCTTTAATGAGATTGCTAACGGCTAAGGGAAGCGCGGGTTTGCCTTGCTTAGCAATAATTTCGTTGTCGTTGATCGCTGAGTTAATAGCATCAGTTAGAGTATTGACTAGTGAATCTATTTTAACCGGGCTATCTAATTGGTCGGGCGAAATCGCGAGCGGAGAGTTAGGGGCCTCTAAGGCTGAAACTAACGTATTTTTAAAGCCTTTCCAGTTGGTAAAGGTCTTAGGAGATGTGACGTTAACGTTAGGCGAACCTAGCACGAGGGAGACGGGGCGATGGTCGGAGCCTAGGTCATCGAGCGGTTCGATAGACCTTAGATCAAGATTGATTCGCTTGATAATTGCAAAGTCGAGGATGTCAGGAGAGTAGGTCGGGTTGTTGGGATAGTGAGTGGGAGTGATGGGGGATATGACGTCTAAGTCAAGGGAGTTAGTGATGTCGAGGAGAGCGATACCGCTGGTGTTGGTCGATAGGCACGTCCAGTCAGTATGTTTGGAGTTAAAGTCTCCGAACATAATGACTGAATGGCCGAGGGCGAGAATGGCCTCAAAGTCACTGCGGATTGGTTTGGTACCACTAGGTATGTAGATTGAAGCTATGATGATGGTCGGATGACCAGTCATAGCCAATCTACACACAGTGGCCTCCATGTTGAGGAGAGGAGGGGTAGGGAGAGGACAGCAATGGAAGCCTCTTTTGTAATATATAGCGGTGCCGCCGTAACCGTCGGAGTTGGGCCTGTCGTTGCGAGTAAACGCGTACTTAGGAATAGCGTATCCCCTGGAGCGGTTTGGAGTAAGCCATGTCTCCTGGAGAAGGAATAAGTCAGGTTCTTTGTTCTGAAGGAACAGTTTAATCTCGGGAAGATTGGTGCTAAGGCTACGAGCGTTAAAATATACTAGGGATAAGCCCTTGGGTTTAATACGACTGGACGCGGGATTCGCGGGTCTAGACATTATAATTTATTATTTACGAATTTATACAAAAGTAAAAGAATTTACAACGAACTTAGGAGCGAGTGATGCTCGGCTAACGCGAATAAACGCTCTTGAGGAGAGCGGGCGGCTCGCAGTTTGCGTGTGATAGATTATTATTATTACGTGATAGATATGATACACAATATTACAACAGTTTCTTATCATAATCTTATAAACACTATAAGAAATACATTTATAGGTTAAGTTGTGATTGTTTTGTATAAAATCATAGTTAACTGTTTTTACAGAAACAATGTAACTTGTTTACTAAATGTGCTATTGTACGACCAGGTGTGTAATTTAACTAATTAACTTAGTTGTATAATCATAGTTTTATGATAAAACCAAATGCAAGTCATACGATGTGACGTCACTTGTTTACCACCGGTTATAAAAGCCGCCGCTCCGCCATACTAAAGGTCAGTCGCTCTGGAGCAGTCACACCTAATGGACCTAAGTTAAGTAAACCTTATCTTGTTGATTTCTATGTGTATTTTTAGCATATATTCTAGTAAATATTGTATTTATGAACTTTTGATGTGTGGTTTATCTATAAAACAAAAGTATGTAACATTCCTACTTTACGCCTATAAAATAAATTGTTATTTCTATGATTTTGTCTTTTTCCTTTCTATATTTAAAAAGTGAAAAGTTCCTAGACCAAATTGCTTATTATAACTTGTGGTTTTCTTTACAAATAATACTTATCAAATAGCCCATTCTAATCCGTTTCAAATATATAAGTTTTAAATGAATAATTGCTTCTCGCTTTAGTATGTCCGATATTTTTTTTTAGTTAAAAAAAAATGTATAATCTTTTATCAGAAGTGGGATTGGAACCTATTAAATGTATTTCAAAAACTTTTTCAGATGGATCCTGTTTTATTGGAGAGTCTTCTGAAAGCCATTCGTGATGCCGTAGCTGGTAACCACAAGGAAGATGATGTGGTGTTGCCGTCATTTGATCCAGAGAAGAACGACAACGGTGCGGAGGGCTGGTGCAACAACATTGACACCATAGCCCAGGACCGTGGATGGAGCAGCATTACTACTGTTGGCAAAGCAGGTAAAGCCCTTAAGGGCTCTGCTCTTCTATGGTTTGAGACTTGGGATCCAGATGAGGGTAGGACATGGGAGAACTTTAAAACTTGTATAAGTGATTTGTACCCCGAGAAAAAGAATCTGTCGGAAAAACTTTCAAAAGCTGTATTTTATAACTCAGATATAGCAGAAACCTACTGCGAATATGCTAGGGAAAAGTTAAGGTTACTACGTAATACTAAAGTAGCATTTTCTGAGGGTCAGCTAGTCGAGCTTGTCTGTGGAGGTATATCGGATATTAATATTAAAATGGCATCGTTTAACAGTCGTGTTAACAGTACATCGGAACTTATCTCTCTTTTTACAACCTATACTAAGAACCCTAGAAAACGCACATTCGAAACTATTAATGTACCTCACCCTTCAAATAATAAGCGTTTTAAGCCGGAGATTTCACAATCTTCCAAGCCACCTATTTGTTTCCTATGTAATAAAACTGGTCATGTACGAACTCAGTGCTTCAAAAATAAAAACCAAGATACTCCAAATGTCGAAACACCTAAAAATCAATGTTCTTACTGCAAAAAGTTTAATCATGATGAATCAATTTGCTTCTTTAAGAAGAGAGATGCGACAAAAAATAGTAAAAGCGTCAATTATTCTACAAACGGTAACTTAACGCTTACGGATGTACAAATTTGTGAAAAACCAATTAAAGCCCTAATAGATTCAGGTGCTAGTTGCAGTATATTGAAAGAATCAATTGCACATAGTTTTGGCCGTAGATTAGAACCCTGTTCAACATCATTAAAAGGAATAGGGAACTGTTACAAGGCCAATTCCTAGAACACTCCATACAGTGCAAAACGCTGACTACGGTATATGCTTACGATGCACAAGTTGTTTACGCAAACCGAGTTTCCATAATTGATGAGAAATAATATAGCTTTTAGTCTTTATTTCCATACTCGTCGCAACCGGACGTCTTTCTTACCAATTTCCATTTCTTAAATTCTAGTTCCTAAGTCTTATTTTTTAATTTACTATTTTATGTTTCATTCTGAAATAAACTGTTTAAGTGTAAATTTGCTTTTTTAAAAACTCCTTCTACACCCAGCCCGTAACAGTGGTGTCAGAAGTGGGATACTAGCTATCGCGTCGTTTTAGCTAGTACGTAAACTTTATTCAAGTGCAGTGATAAGTTAATGTGAAAGTAATATATTTCAAGTACTTTGAAACACAAAATTATTAAAAGTGATTCTTCGAGAGCTCGTGTTGTCGAGTTCGTGCATGTACTTTACGATCTTCAAAACTAGTTCTACGACCCCATCTAAACAAGGTCGCCCATCACGCTGAATACTTCACAAAAGTTGCCTGCTGTATAAGCAGTCCCTGTCACCGCTAACGTTCCGGCAGCTCCAATCTCCTGTTTGAAGCGCCGTAGCCAGAAGGTCTCATCTGAGGATCTTCAACTTCGCAACTGACCCTGCCGTCACAAGACAAGTGACGTCTGCCTAACATATCTGCTCCTGCTGAAGGTGTCACCGGACAAGTGGCACTTACTGGACGCCGACGGACTTTGTTTGGCGTAGGCGCTCCTGCTGAGGGTGTCGTTGGACAAGTGACGCTCACCTAGCGCCAACAGGCGTTTTCTGACGTCGAGACTACAAGTGCCGGACATCTCTAGAGATGAACGTCTTAACTCTTCTGCTGCTGTGAGTAAAACATTGTATCTACTGTTATTGTCCTATGATCACTCTTAAAACGTACAAAGGTTATGTTATGACTTTGATATTGATATGACTAAGAAATTTTATATTAGTTAGTTTTGAAAAGTGTTACTTATTTAGTGATCGGTATTAGTTTTCGTTTTCAATTTATTTTACATAATTTGTTAGACATAATGTCAGTCAAAAGTGACAAGTCAGAGATCGTTTTGTCAGAACCGTATCCAATCAATGTACTTTGTAGTTTTATAAATCCGTACGACGGGCAGCGTGAAAATCTCACTGCATTTTTGACGAATTGTCAAAATGCTTTAAATTTAGCTTCCAGGAGCCAGAAAGATTTACTTTTAAAATTTATATTAGCAAAACTCGAAGGTAAAGCCCAGGTCGCCTGCTCAAATAAAGTCATAGAGACCTTTGACGAGCTAAAAACAACTCTTAAACAAAATTTCGGAGATAAGAAGCATTATAATCATTTGTTGTTAGAGCTGCAGTCATGCAAACAACTCCCGACAGAAACCGTCGCCCAATTTGCACTCAGGGTAGAGACGTGCCTTACCAATCTTCAATCTGAGATACATAACTCAGACTCGTTGAAAAAGGAGTTACCAGGTCGAATAGCAATGACGGAAGACTTAGCGCTATTTTCTTTTAGTATAGGTTTAAATCCTAGGCTCAGCAACATAGTACGGTGTAGGCAACCGGATAGTTTTAACGCGGCTATAAGCATTGCCATAGAAGAAGAGAAAATACAAAATTTCCTTTCTAAGTCGTCTCAACCTCCAATCAAACCTCGTGATAATGCCACTTTTTCTCATAAAAGCCCGCAAAACGCTCCTGTCCTCCCATTTCGGCCGGCTAGTACATCACATAATAATAATACCTATCGTGGCCAATCTTCTCGGCAACAAAATCACCCTATAATTTGTAGGTACTGTAAGAATATAGGCCATGATATTTCCCAATGCAGGAAAAGACAATATAACAACTCAAAACGTAATTTTAATAACAACGGTAACAACTCCTATCAACAAACGCATCATGTTGCAATCGAGTTGCCGCCGACGCCGTCCGTACATGAACAAGACACTGAGAATTCTTTAAACTGATGCGTCAGGCATCGGAGTCGTGTCGCCGTGTGCCTGAAATTAATAGAATAAACAAAGACACAGGTACGTCATACGCCACAAAAGTACCTACGATCTATAATTCAACTTATATAGAAAATAAAAATGACCTTAATTCTAAGTCCCTTAACAACGTCGAGCCTACAAAATTTACCAACCCTACTAAATCTACTAATCTTACTAAATCTAATAACCCTTCTAAATCTACGAATCCTACTAAATCTACCAATTCTACTAAATCTACCAATCCTACTAAATCTACGAATCCTACTAAATCTATTAATACAACAAAATCTACTAAACCTACCAACTCCACTAAGTCTGCTGACCCTGCTAAATCCACTTACTCAATTAACTCTACCATGTCTACCAACTCCATTATATGTACAAACTCCCCTACGTCTCTCACTATTTCTAATAAATCAATTAAGTCAAATGGTACTAATGAGAGTGGCCTGTGTATTGAATATGGATGTAAACGTAAGTCTTCTCTTCTTTCGTCGGTTTCTATACAAAGTAAGAATCAAACTAGCCCTGAAGAAGTAGAACCGTTTTCTGCGGTTTACGATGTGTCACAGACTAACAAAAAACTTCGCTATATCCAGGTCCACACTTCACATACAGAAAAGCCTATCAAACTTCTAATAGATACCGGTAGTTCAATCTGCTTAATCAAAGATACCTCTCTTCCCTGCATACCAAAATTAGAAAACCAGATACTTAAATTTAAAGGCATAAGCGACGTGACTTCTTTTTCCGAAACTAAAGGAAAATTTATGCTTTCACTAAAATTTGAAGATCCTTCTCTCTCTCATGTTTCTCTACCATTCTACTTCCATATCGTTACCAATGTAAATTTAGATTACGACGGTATTTTAGGAGATGACTTTCTTAATAATTATAAAGCGAATATCAACTATCCAACCGGCCAGCTTACGTTCAACAACAACCCCGCGCAGTCTTTCAAACTACAATCCCTTCCTTATAAAGTGCCACCCCGCAGTGAAATGTTTATAGAATGCGAAGTCAGCAATCCTGAAATCAAAGAAGGGCTAATCCTTGACAATACTATACCTGATCATCCAGGTCTGTTAATATCTAAGTGCCTGGTACGTGTGAATTCTTTAAATAAAGTTACGATATCCGTGTTAAATACTACTGAAAAGGAAATTACTTTACAACCGTTAACTTTTAAGTTAGAACCTATTTCTCAATTTCCTGATGACTCCGAGAGCAAAAATCTAATTGGCGCGTGTCCTCAATCTGTGCCTATTCCTTGTTTTTATACTTCCTGCGGCCCGGATCGAGTTTCCAAGGTCGTTAATTTACTACGAACTGAACATCTTAATACCGAAGAACAGTCAAAGCTTAAAGAACTTTGTTCCAAGTTTAGTGATATTTTCTATGTCGAAGGTGACAAGCTGACGGCTACTCCCACTATTGAACACGAGATACGTACAACAAGTCAAAATCCTATCCATGTAAAAAGCTACCGCTTTCCAGAGTGTCATAAAGAAGAAGTTACAAGACAGATGAAAACTATGCTAGATCAGGGTATCATTCGACCATCTATGTCACCATGGTCAGCCCCGATATGGGTTGTCCCTAAAAAACTCGACGCATCTGGAAAGCCGAAGTGGCGCATCGTAATAGATTATCGTAAATTGAACGAAATTTCAGTAGGAGACGCATACCCGATTCCTAATATCACTGATATCCTGGATCAACTAGGACACAGCAAGTATTTCTCTACTCTTGACCTTGCGTCTTCGTTCCACCAGGTCAATTTAAGACCTGCTGACGCTGAGAAAACAGCATTTAATGTTCCCGGTAATCTAGGTGGACATTTCGAGTTCACGCGTATGCCATTCGGGCTAAAAACCGCCCCTTGCACATTTCAGAGACTTATGAACATTGTTCTGACGGGTTTACAGGGCGCTCATTGTTATACTTATATGGATGACGTCATCGTCTATAGCCACGACCTTGAGAGTCATATAAAAAAATTAGGTCTAGTTTTCGAAAAGTTACGCGAACACAACCTTAAACTCCAACCGGACAAAAGTGAGTTTTTGCATAAGGAAGTCCAGTATCTCGGTCACATTATATCGGATCAAGGAGTCAAGCCTGACCCCAAAAAGGTCGAATCTGTGACCAAATTTCCAGTCCCTAAAAACCCTAAAGACATAAAGTCGTTTCTAGGGTTGGTTGGTTATTACCGACGTTTTATCGACCAATTTTCTCATATAACTAAACCTTTGACAAGCCTGTTAAAAAAGGATGTCAAATTTTTATGGACTTCTGAACAGCAAAATGCTTTCGAAATCCTAAAACAAAAAATCACCTCTGCACCTATACTCCAATACCCCGACTTTTCCAAACCCTTCGTCCTCACCACTGACGCTTCAAATTATGCTATCTCTGCCATATTATCTCAAGGCCAAGTAGGCAAAGACCTACCAATAGCTTACGCGTCCAGAACACTTAACAAATCGGAAGGAAATTATTCGACCACGGAAAAAGAATGCCTCGCCATAGTTTTCGGAACAAAAACCTTTCGACCCTATCTTTTTGGCCATAAATTCAAAATTGTCACCGACCACAAGCCTTTGCAGTGGTTATTCAATTGCAAAGACCCGAGCTCAAAATTAGTACGTTGGAGGCTAAAATTAGAGGAGTTTGACTACGAAATCGAATATAAAAAGGGCAAACTCAACAACAACGCCGACTCCCTGTCACGACATCCCGTCCTTCCCATCGATCCCCAATCTCCGTCGCCATCCCCATCCTCATTTGAGACTTACGAAAAATACCTTCAAATTTCTAAACAAACAAACACGACTTACGACACTGTTGTAACTGAATACAATGTATCACTACTGAAAGCTAAGTCAAAGTTGATAGTCTATCCTTCAGCCATCGACCTTGACGACTCCATACCATACTGCTCTGACATTATTGAGTTGACAAAAAACGATAACACAACACCCGACGTTCGTACTATAGAACGCGAATTGTACACTTTCTATTCCGCTTCCACTGACAAACACGTGTACACACACCTGTTCTTACGTGTCCACCACTATGACGAAATGACCTATAAAGACATATTTAATATATTAAGAAACTACAGAGACATGATAACTGTATGGTTTACAGACGAGAAAGAAATATCTATTTCCGACTTTTCAGACCCATTTAACAAACTATCTTTTAATAAAATTTATAATATTATTAGTTTTCTCTTCCATAAAACAGGAATCAAAGTTAATATCTATCATAACTGTATTCAATATCCGACTCCCGACGAAGTAAAACAAATCTTAAGAGACAACCATGATTCACCTTCCGCAGGCCACCCGGGCATCGCGCGTATGTATGACAGAATAAAATCTTTATATTGGTGGAAAAATATGAGACAGGATGTAGAAACGTATGTTAAAAACTGTAAATCATGCCAGATAAATAAACCTCTTCGTCAAATTAACAAAGCCCCTATGATAATTAATTCGACAGCAACCCGTCCTTTTGAGAAAGTGTATCTCGACATTGTGGGACCCTTACCTGAGACACGTGACCCAAAATACCGATTCATAGTGACATTCCAAGATGACCTGACTAAGTACTCCCAAGCCTATCCCTTGTGCACGTGTTCTGCAGAAGAGACAGCCAAAAGATTTGTTCATTTTATATCTCACGTTGGTATTCCGAAAATCATTGTCACCGATCAAGGCTCTAATTTCACGTCCGATGTATTCAAACAGCTAGAACGTCTATTTGGCATCAAACACATCTTTGCTTCACCATACCACCCACAAACTTGTGGTGCATTAGAGAGAAGTCACTCTACCCTGAAAGAATATTTAAGACCTTTCGTGCACGAAAACCCGCACACATGGGAATTGTACCTAAACACTGCAATGTACTCTTATAACTGTAATGTACATACAACTACTGGCTTCTCTCCTTTCGAACTCTTGTACGGTTTTAAGCCCTACATTCCCAAATCTGTAGACGCAATAGAAAGCAACACTTATACGGATTACATCCGAGCTTTAAACCACCGCCTTTACTATAGTAGACAAAAAGCGTTATCTAACATACAGTCTTCTAAAGAGAGGTCTAAACAGTATTACGACCAACACGCTAAACCAGTCACTTACAAAGTAGGTGACATGGTCTATTTAAAATGTCACCATAAACAAGACAAAGCGTTCAGCCCTGTCTGGAAAGGTCCGTACAAAATTATTAAATTAAATGGTAACCACACAGTCACGCTTCAAATCGAAAAACGTCATATTAGACATCATTACGACGAAATCAAACTCGCCAAATAATCAAAACATTCGTTTATCTATTTCAGGTACATTTTATCAACCACTCGCGTAAGGTCAGACTTTATAGAGCCAATTACTCATAGCCCAGGACTTTACTTCGATAAACTCCTGGACGTTAAATTTAAAAATGACTATTGGAACGTAATAACTTACATAGACATAAGCAATATTAAGCCAACCTTAAGTGTCATCGACTCACTTTTTGACAAAGTAAATATATATTGTAAAGATCATGCATCAACTGCTATTAAAACTAACTGTGTTAACTCGATCTCGTCACTACAGGGCCAGCATGCCGATAATATCAATAAATTCTCTTCTATTTCTTATTTAATTTCAAATGAACAACCTAGCCGTTTTAAGCGCGGACTCTTTGACGCTGGTGGCTCACTTTTAAAAACATTTTTCGGAACCTTAGATTCAGACGATGCCTTAAAATTCTCAGAAGCCATCGACGACGTGCAATCTGACGAAAAGGAGTTATCTCGGCTGATGCGCGACAACATCCATGTCATAAAATCTACTATTTCCAGTTTCAATAGTTCTATTTATAAAATAAATCAAAACGAGATTCGCCTTAACAACAATTTACTCCTTGTCAACAAAGCTTTCGAAGAGATAATGAACTCCAACGACAAATTACAAATAAGAACTCAATTAAATTCATTGTTAAATTCATTAGAAAATATTTTGTTATCAATTTCGTTTAAAATAGATGACATTAACAACGCAATTTTATTTAGTAAATTAAACGTTTTACACCCTGTCGTCTTAAGTCCCTTGCAGTTATACAATGAACTCGAAAGACATCAGAACGAGCTACCTAAACATTATGATTTGCCAGTCCAACTTTCATTACAGAATATTCACGATTTAATTGACATATCCAAGTTAATTAGTTACTATCATAATAACAAAGTCATAATAGTCATAAAAATACCGCTCGTGATACCCCAGGTGCATAACATGTATAATGTAATCCCGTTGCCTGCTGCCTACGATATTTCGAAACCTGATACCTTTGTACTAATCGCACCTAATAAGAAGTATCTGACAATAACAGCCGATCATATGTTTTATTCGCTTAAGGACAGTATAAGCGAGTGCAAAGTGATTAGAAATAAGTTTTTCGTGTGTGACCTCGAAAATGTGTATTCAACGTTTGCTAATCCGACATGCGAAACTGTACTTATGACGGAAGTCGTGAATAGATTACCTAACAAATGCGAGACGAAGGTAGTACGAGGGCACATCGATGTTTTCCACAAACTTAGTAATAACCGCTGGTTATTCGTACAAAGTGACCCTAGCAAGTGCCATATAGTGTGCGATAAAAACTCTCATGAAACCGATGGAATTATTTACGGAACCGGAATCCTAAGCCTGCCAAAAGGATGTAAGGCTTTTTATAAAACCCTGCAATTCTCCGCCAGTGACGAATATGTGTCAAAAGTTTCAACGAACTTATCGAACTTTAACATTCTATTAGACGATTGTTGCGTAAGGACTAAAGTGAACAAAACCCTGGCGAGTTTACCCCTTGTAAAGTTAAATAATGGTAATAACTTAGATCCTTTGATCCACGCTAGTATCTACTTGGATGAGTTCCAGAAAGAGCTCGACAAACTAGACCATCGAAGTCATTTTCATCGGTACAGCACACACTATATATCTTTAAGTTATATATTAGGTATTTTATTTTTTATATTTCTACTTTATAGGTTCAGACGATTGTTTTGTAGTAAAAGACGTCCCTCAAATTGTTGTATACAAATCTTTAACCAATGCAATAACAAGAAGAACGATAGAGTCGTGCAATCCGTAGCCATACCTGACAAGATATACGAACTAACTGATGAACCTATTTCTATACCAATAGTTCCTAAGAGAAATGTAGTTATGTAATAAAAAAAAAATAAAAAAAAAATACATGTATGTTAAGCTATCTTTTTATAAATTTACGAGTATAATTTTAAAAGATTGAGTTTTAAATTTCACAACTCTGTGTCTTTTACAAATTAATTATTTCAACTTGTTCTATTTTTGTTATTTCTATGAGATATTTAAGATACTAGATTATTATGATGAAGTTTATTCTTATTTTCATTCAATGTCCTAATTCATATTTTACAGATGCACGGTAGTGACGAGTATCTTGATATCTCACATCACTTATCTGGTGATGATCGATCTTATCGGGGGAGGTGTTACAAGGCCAATTCCTAGAACACTCCATACAGTGCAAAACGCTGACTACGGTATATGCTTACGATGCACAAGTTGTTTACGCAAACCGAGTTTCCATAATTGATGAGAAATAATATAGCTTTTAGTCTTTATTTCCATACTCGTCGCAACCGGACGTCTTTCTTACCAATTTCCATTTCTTAAATTCTAGTTCCTAAGTCTTATTTTTTAATTTACTATTTTATGTTTCATTCTGAAATAAACTGTTTAAGTGTAAATTTGCTTTTTTAAAAACTCCTTCTACACCCAGCCCGTAACAGAACGGAATGATTAGCATCTTTTCAAAGATCAGTTTACCTGTCAGATTTAGTAACGACGATTTAGAAATCGAATTTCATGTAGCTAACGATTCTGATTGCCATTATGATTGTTTGATAGGTAGAAACGCGGTTCAAAATCCTAACATAGCTATTGTTTTAAACTCTAGTGGTTGTACATTAGAACGAGTAAACAACACAGAATTAATTAACACTATAAATGCTAAAACCATAGATAATTATAGTCAAGAATTAGTGGAGTCAACAAGTCATCTTGATTTAAGCCTACAGCATAAAATAAAAAATATTTTTGATAAATTTCCTAAAGTAATGCCACATTCTGATTATATCAGTACAGTTAAAACTGGTGAAATGACCATCAGATTAAAAAAGGACGAAGTAGTTTATTATAGACCATATAGACTAGCATCTATAGAAAAAGAAAAAGTTCGGGAAATAATCTCAGATTTGCTTAAGAAGAATATAATTAGAGAAAGTCGAAGTTCATTCGCTAGTCCAGTTCTCTTAGTAAAGAAAAAGGATGGCAGCGATCGCCTTTGTATTGACTATAGGGCTCTTAATAAAATTATTGAAAAAGATAGATACCCACTGCCATTAATTGAAGATCAAATTGATAAATTAGGAAAAGCAAAATATTTCATCTCTATAGACATGAAAAATGGCTTTCACCAAATTCCTATAAAAGAGGAATGTATCAAGTATACTGCCTTTGTTACCCCTGATGGGCATTTTGAATTTCTTAAAATGCCGTTTGGTATCTGCAACGGGCCCTCGGTTTTTCAACGGGCCATTAATAAGGCAGTTAATCACCTAAAATTTTTGTTAGTATATATCGATGACTTGCTGATTCCATTTTCAGAAATAGCACAGGGTTTACAATACCTAGAACAAACCGTTGAGGCTCTGTGTTTGTCAGGATTTACTATTAATTTAAAGAAATGTAAGTTCTTCGTTCAAGAAATAGACTATTTAGGTAGACATATTTCTAGTGACGGTGTGAGGCCAAGCGAAGATAAAGTAAACGCTTTAACTAACTCTCCAGTCCCGAGTACAGTAAAAGAAGTCCGCCAGTTCATGGGGCTGGCGAGCTATTTTAGAAAATTTATTCCCGAATTTGCGTCACGTACGGCTTGTATCACTAAACTCACTAAAAAAGACCAGAAATGGCAATGGGGCCCCGAACAAGATATGGCGCGAGAGTACGTTATAAATAATTTGGTGTCCAAACCATTGCTGAATATATTTGATCCGGAATTAAGAACTGAATTGCACACCGATGCTAGTAGTCTCGGATACGGTGCTATACTTTTACAAAAACAAGAGGATAACCAATGCCGCGTAATAGCATATTTTAGTAAACGTACTTCTCCAGCCGAATCTAAATACCCCTCGTACGAACTAGAAACGTTAGCCATTTTTAATGCTCTTAAACAATTTCGGATTTATTTATTAGGCTTAAACTTTACTATTGTTACGGATTGTAATTCCATTAAATCAACCATGAATAAAAGAGATATTTCTCCTCGTGTAGCAAGATGGTGGACGTATATGCAAGATTTTTCGTTTAGTATTGTATATAATATATATGAGGTATGCAAATAAATCACCATATGATAGCCACGGGTACTCCTAGGAGCAACGGCCAAGTTGAAAAATATGTTGGTACTATAATTAATATGTTAACCACTAGTTTTAGCGATTCTTCAGAATGGCCAAGCGTTTTGTGGAAAATACAACTGTCTTTGAATACTACTGTACAAAAATCAACGGGTTTTGCACCAACTAGGTTATTGATTGGTTGTAATGGAAATATACCTCCAATACAGGCTCGCTTAGACGACATACAAGACGGCTATTCTGTTCAGGACATTGATGCTGAAGCTGATAGGGACTTAGCTAGGCAACGTCTTAGATTGGCGGCAGAAAAGTATAAAAAACGATTTGATAAAACTGGTAGAAATAATAAGGTTTTCAACATAGGTGATATAGTATATGTAAACCAAGACCACAGAAGACATGATAAGTTAAGTCCTAAATTCAAAGGTCCTTACGAAATCATTGACCTTTTAGAGCACGATAGAATTAACTTGAAAGGGCTTAATACATTAAGGAATATTACTGTAGCAAAAGAAAAATTAAGGCTTTGGCCGGGGGAATGGATTGAACAAAATTCTTCTTTTGAAGAGTCCCCATAGCTCCAGCATCATTAGCCACGTTAGATTATTGTTTCTTTGTTATTATTATTAAACAATTTTTGTATGTAACCATTTACTATCTACAAGATAATTATTTTTGTTATTAGATTATTTTTAGCGATTGTGTAATTATGTTGTTCTATAAAATTTTTGGATTTTGTCTGTTAAAAAAAAAAGGAATAAAATATAATTTATAAAATTATAATAGTTATACATTCAGGAATAATTATACATTACTTACTTACACACATGTTAATTTGTTTATAACTCATGTTAAATTACATTGGTTATTTGAAATAATCAAACGATATGTGCTTTAAAAAAAAAAAAAAAAAAAAGAGAAAAAAAAAAATCAATAAAAAAATAAACCGCCTTTTCTTTACTGCTGATCGGTCACTGCCCTGATATCAGTCTGAAATTCATGCGCAGCAGGTGATAGGACTGATATGTCAAGGCCAGAGGCTATTATATGTACTGCTGGTCGGTCACTGCCCTGATATCAGTCTGAAATTCATTCGCAGCAGGTGATAGGACTGATATGTCAAGGCCAGAGGCTATTATATGAATTGCTGATCAGTCACTGCCCTGATATTAGTTTGAAATTCATGTGCAGCAAATGATAGAACTAATATGCCAAGGCCAGAGACTTCAAAAAAAAAAAAAATAAATAAATAAAATAAGAGAAGAACAAGGTAACGAGAATATACACATCTATACATATTATTAGTTGGGTACTTCGAGAGCGAAGTACAGGTCAGTCTGGCCGTGATAGATTATTATTATTACGTGATAGATATGATACACAATATTACAACAGTTTCTTATCATAATCTTATAAACACTATAAGAAATACATTTATAGGTTAAGTTGTGATTGTTTTGTATAAAATCATAGTTAAATGTTTTTACAGAAACAATGTAACTTGTTTACTAAATGTGCTATTGTACGACCAGGTGTGTAATTTAACTAATTAACTTAGTTGTATAATCATAGTTTTATGATAAAACCAAATGCAAGTCATACGATGTGACGTCACTTGTTTACCACCGGTTATAAAAGCCGCCGCTCCGCCATACTAAAGGTCAGTCGCTCTGGAGCAGTCACACCTAATGGACCTAAGTTAAGTAAACCTTATCTTGTTGATTTCTATGTGTATTTTTAGCATATATTCTAGTAAATATTGTATTTATGAACTTTTGATGTGTGGTTTATCTATAAAACAAAAGTATGTAACATTCCTACTTTACGCCTATAAAATAAATTGTTATTTCTATGATTTTGTCTTTTTCCTTTATATATGTCGGAATCTAGCTAGTGACATCTAGTTTTGTTTGGAGGAACCTCGGACGCCAGCACCTGATTGGTGCTTGACAGAGTCTACAACACGTGGTTGTCGTCGGGTGCGGTCGCCACACACTTGACTACAGGGCGGGACCGTGAGGACGTGAACGTAGAAACTGTCTCGCGTCCCTTTGATCGTAGTTCTTTTATAAGTATCCATTACAATTTATTCAGTGTAATACGTGTTGTTAATCAATAGTGCCATAAATATAAGAAAACTGTAAATCAATCCTGAAGTGCAGTATTATTTTGAAACCGCCTTATCCCCACATACGCCCACAAAAGGAAGCAGCCATTGAAAATGCAGTCTGATGTCGCGGAAACCAACCCCATTCCGACATCAGAAGTGGGATCGGAGTCGGTTCAAAATATGTCTGCAGAGAGTGACCGTTGGCGCGCCTTGTTTGAGCAACAAAATGAGAACATGCGCGCGTTGATTGAAACAATGCATGCACCAAAGCCCACGAACACCGTCGAACTACCCGAGTTTGACCCCGAGAAGATGGATGCAGACGCAAGATCATGGTGCTCGACGGCAGATTTGTGTTTCGCCGAAAACCCTTTTACCGGCAGTCAACTGGTTGTGGTGATAAGCAAAGCTCTCAAGGGCGTGGCATCGACGTGGTTGTCACAAGTTGCTTATCATGGAATGACTTGGAAGGAATTCAAAGCACTGTTCATTGATAGATTTGTAACAACGGAAACACTTGCGGGCAGTCTCATTAACCTTCAAAATAACAAACCGGCTGAAAATGAAACCATCGTTGCATATGCGAGCCGTATAATAACAACACTTACGAATCGTTGGAAGGACGTCGATAAAGAACAAATCGCGGTGTCGACTGTACTAGCTCACATATCACAATTTGATCCGTGCTTACAGCGACTGGCCTTCACTAGCGATATAACGACGAGAAATAAGCTTCAACAAGAACTTAGCGCGTTCTCCCACTTGAAACGCAAAACGCATAGTGAAGAAATCCGATCCGATATGAAGCGACAAAAGACCACCCAAGTGACCTGCTTCAATTGTGGTAAAGTAGGTCACAGGCGATCGGAATGCCGAAAAAAGCTTCAGCAAGAAAAAAAACACTCAACATCGTTCGCATCAAGCTCAGCAAGCCAGAAGCCAGCAGCCCACACATGCTTCAAATGCGGCAAGCCGGGACACTTCGCGGTGCGGTGCACGAGCGGCGGCAGCCACGCGGGCGCCGGCGCAGTCGCCTTGGCGGCGCCGGGCGAGCGACGGGTCGACGCGTGCGTGGTGCAACCCCCGGCGGGTTGTTTAGAACATAATGGTGGGCTATATAGTTTTTTGTACGATTCCGGTTCCGAGTGCTCGTTGGTAAAAGAAAGTTTTGGCGCCAAATTTAATGGCAAAAGATTTAATAATGTTGTTGCTATGACCGGTATAGGTCAAACACGAGTATACAGTATGGAACAGATTTTATGTTGTGTTACGATTAACGATCACCCTCTAGAGATTTTATTACATGTTTTGCCTGATTCTTATTTACAAAGTAATATTTTGATTGGACGGGAAATTTTAAATTTAGGTTTTTCTATAAAAATGACAGCTAGAGAAACTTTGTTAATTAAAGAACGTATAGTAACCTTATGTAATGTTTCACAGTCAGAAGTTAACTTAAATACTATAGATACAGATATTTCCGGAAATGAAAAGTGTAGATTAATACAAACGTTAGAGACATTTTCAAAATATTTTATTACGGGAATGCCGGTTACTCGGGTAAATACCGGTGAGTTAAAAATTCGTTTAATCGACCCTAATCTTGTCGTGCAACGTCGGCCTTACAAGATGTCTGTAGAGGAACGCGGCGTTATTCGTGAACGTGTTAAAGAACTTTTAGACGCGAATATCATTAGGCCAAGTTGTTCCCCGTTCGCAAGCCCAGTCTTGTTAGTGAAAAAACGCGACGGTACCGATAGGATGTGTATTGATTACCGCGAACTCAACAAAAATACTGTGCCTGATAGGTATCCGTTACCTCTCATATCTGATCAAATTTCTCGCCTTGGTAATGCTAATTTCTTCTCAAAACTAGATTGCGCAAGTGGGTTCCATTTAATACCTGTTAATGTAGAGTCGATAGAGGTTACTGCATTTATTACGCCGGAGGGTCAATATGAATTTTTAACGATGCCTTTCGGGTTGAAGAATGCTATCTCGGTATTTCAACGATCAATCATGAATGCGTTAGGTGATCTAGCATACGATTATGTAATTAATTACGTAGATGATATTTTAATTATAGCGCCCGATGTAGAGACAGGTATTCAAAGGCTCCAGAAAGTTTTAGAGGCTTTAACGGTAGCTGGTTTTTCTTTAAACTCGAAAAAGTGCTCTTTCTTAAAGACGAAGGTTGAGTTCTTAGGATTTGAGGTAGAGTCCGGGCAAATAAAACCCAATCAAAGAAAAGTAGAGGCACTTACGGCTCTACAACCCCCAAAAACTGTTACTCAGTTAAGACAATTTATTGGACTAGCTTCCTATTTTCGTCAATTTATAAAAGATTTCTCTAGAGTAATGGCGCCACTCTATCGGTTAACATCACTTAAAGGTGACCTTACTTGGAGCCCTGAACACGAAGAAAAACGGCAATTAGTAATATCTAAATTAACAAGCAACCCCGTCTTAATGATTTTTGACCCTCAATATCCCATAGAGTTACACACGGATGCTAGTAGTTTAGGTTATGGCGCTATTTTATTTCAAATAGTTGATGGTAATAGACATGTTATAGCTTATTTCAGCAAACGAACGTCCCCTGCTGAAAGTAAATATTGCTCTTACGAGTTAGAGACGCTTGCAGTCGTGAACTCTATAAAACACTACCGGCAATACTTTCACGGCCGGAAGTTTACTGTAGTGACGGATTGTAATTCATTAAAGTCGTCTCAAATAAAGCATGAATTGACTCCAAGGGCTCAAAGATGGTGGGCCTTTTTACAGTCATTCGAGTTCGATGTAATATATAGGGAGGGTAAAAAAATGAGTCATGTGGATTTCTTTTCGCGAAACCCTCTACCATTGCAAGAGTACTCGCGTGTAGAGCAAAAGCTTATTAATGTTACGGAACTTTCACCCAATTGGATTCAAGCGGAACAGCAGCGTGATGTAGAGATTGTTAAAATTATTAACGATTTAGAGAATGGCCGGTTAGACGAGCAAATAGCTAAAACTTATTTACTTCGTTCTGGTATTATTTATCGAAAAATTCAACGTAATGGAAAATCAAAATGCTTGCCTTATTTACCTAGAGCTCTTAGATGGTCCGTGATAAACAATTTTCATGACTCATTAATTCATCTTGGTGTAGACAAAACGGTCGAAAAACTTTTTGACTTTTATTGGTTTCCTAACATGGCACAATACGTAAAAAAAATTTATCGATAATTGCGTAACCTGTAAAATATCAAGGTCACATTCTGGAAAAGTGTCAGCCGAATTACACCCGATTCCGAAAGTTACGATTCCATGGCATACTGTACACATAGATGCCACAGGTAAATTAAGCGGCAAGAATGATAACAAAGAGTATGTTTTTGTGCTAATCGACAGCTTTACGAAATACGTCCTATTATATCACACGGCAAACATCGACACTAAAAATAGTATAAACGCGGTTTCTCGAAGTGTTTCACTCTTTGGCGCGCCGAACCGAATCATAGCTGATCAAGGTAGATGTTTTGCTAGTAGGGAGTTTCGACAGTTTTGCGATAGTAAAAACATCAATTTACACTTGATTGCAACCGGTACATCTCGGGCTAACGGACAGGTAGAGCGTACTATGAGTACGCTAAAGTCTATGCTAACGGCAGTAGAGACGAGTGGAAATAAGTCATGGCAAGACGCCATTGGTGAGGTTCAATTAGCGATTAATTGCACAATAAATAGAGTTACAAAGGCCCCTTGGAACTTTTAATAGGTAAAGTAGCAAGACCGTTATCTTTGATGACTAGTAACGAAGTAGAGACCGCAGTTGATATAGACGAAGTTCGAAATAAGGCTACCGAAAATATTCAAAAATGCGCATTATATGATAAAACTCGGTTTGATAGCACTAAATCTTCTGTTTCTAGATATTCTGTTGGTGATTTCGTATTGATAGAAAATGAGGAACGAAATCAGACTAAGCTAGATCCTAAATTTAAGGGTCCCTTTAAAGTAATAGAGGTATTGGAGGGCGATCGTTATAGTCTAAAATCTTTAAACTCTAAACGGTGTTATAAATACGCTCACGATCGTTTACGTCGGATGCCGGAAGGACATGTACCAGTCGAAGTTGATATGGATGATGATGAAGGTGATGTATCATAGATCATGGTAGGGAATCGAGTGTGCACTCTATCGGCCGTATTGTTGGTTGTCGACCGTACCAGATGCTATTACGTAGTCGTAGCCCGGTGGAAATCGGTGTCTCTTGAGCAAGATCAAGTAGTCCGTGGGTGCGCGGTGTGCGTTTAGCTCTGGCGGAGGTCGTGGTCTGCAGAGACCGTATCGTGTGTAGTCTGCGGAAGATTCACACGTGCGACTTGCTAGGTTGCGAGTGCGCGTATGTGAGAGCAACTGAGTTTGCTGGTTGGCTGAGGAGGCCGTGGCGATAGAGAGTACACACTATTCCTTGGATATTGTACATAGTATGTAGAGTTATGTGTTGTATTTGAGTAGCGATGGTACATGGTCCTGAGGGTGGAGATTTATATGTTGAAAGTAAAAATGTTTTGTATGTTGTATTGATTTGATGATTGGTAATGTTTGATTTTGTTATTGATAATGATCGTTAACGAGGTGTTTTTCTGATAACTAGATGATAACTATTAATTTTGACACTTAAAGTGAAGAGATTTAAGTCAGAATGAGCCGAGCCGATCAAAATACTTTGGTGGTTGTTTTGTTTTGCCTCAGATTAACATACACACGAGGGCGTGTGCTAGCAGGATGGCCGTGTCGGAATCTAGCTAGTGACATCTAGTTTTGTTTGGAGGAACCTCGGACGCCAGCACCTGATTGGTGCTTGACAGAGTCTACAACACGTGGTTGTCGTCGGGTGCGGTCGCCACACACTTGACTACAGGGCGGGACCGTGAGGACGTGAACGTAGAAACTGTCTCGCGTCCCTTTGATCGTAGTTCTTTTATAAGTATCCATTACAATTTATTCAGTGTAATACGTGTTGTTAATCAATAGTGCCATAAATATAAGAAAACTGTAAATCAATCCTGAAGTGCAGTATTATTTTGAAACCGCCTTATCCCCACATACGCCCACAAAAGGAAGCAGCCATTGAAAATGCAGTCTGATGTCGCGGAAACCAACCCCATTCCGACATATATTTAAAAAGTGAAAAGTTCCTAGACCAAACTGCTTATTATAACTTGTGGTTTTCTTTACAAATAATACTTATCAAATAGCCCATTCTAATCCGTTTCAAATATATAAGTTTTAAATGAATAATTGCTTCTCGCTTTAGTATGTCCGATATTTTTTTTTAGTTAAAAAAAAATGTATAATCTTTTACGTGCGTGTACGGAAATTTCGTTAATGTCGACGTTTTGGATGACGTCGAACACGGTCTTCATGTCCTCAGCCAACGACGACTGAGGTGAAGATGACAAAGCGGGACGCGGCCCTACGGAAGCTACGGGAGCTGGGATGGGTCGGGAAGGTGCAGGCGGGACGGCCGGACGCTGCCTCCAAGACAGAGCCTGAGTAGGCGTCGGCTGAACGGGCTTTGCTTCCGGGGGACCCCGGTTGCGCAGCGGCGGGAAGTTAGCGGGAGTGAGCGGCGGCGCCGGTTTAGGCGCGACCCTCTTAGCGGTGGAGCGCGGAGCGCGCGGGTAACCCCTGTAGTTAGCTGTGTGGCCGGACTGGCTGCACAGCACACAAGCAGGGGGGGAAGTGGATTCAGGAGTGCGAGTGCACTCTTGTGTTATATGTAGATCCAGGGACTTAACGCACCTGGGGGGAGCTGAGCAGTTAGCCGCTGCGTGGCCATAGAGCTGGCAGCGGTGGCACTGCCCAGGATGACCGCGGGGGTTGGGACGCTCGACGGAGATGTTCGAGAGTCCGCAGATTGTGCGAGCCTCTCTGAAAATCTCCTTCGAGTTGGGAGTATTTGACAGGATTACTAAAGCTAAAGGAAAACGCCTACCGCGGTTGGAGTGCATCTTGTGCACTGCTACGGCCGGGAAACCCTGAGACTTAAGGTCCTCGAGAATTTCTTCGTTACTGAGTTCGAACGGGACGCCCTGTAGTACTGCGCGGATCTTACGCTCCTCCGGGAGGGCGTAGGTGTGATACGCGATTTGATTGATCGACAGAAGCCTAGTGAAAGACCGGAAGTCGTCGTCGGTCGCTACTTGAATTTTGATTGTATCGCCAGCGTTGGCGGCTTTTAAGTAATTAATTTTGTGCTCTTGGCACAAGTTTGAAACCGCGGTCCAGTGCGCTTTTTCACGCAGGAAGACGGGTGGAGGGAGCTGAGGCTTCGGTGGGACGGGAGCGCAGCGCGTCGCTGGTTTCGATGGGACCGACGGAGACGCGGTTACTTCGAGAGATTTTAACGGCGCGGGGGCTGGTGTTGAAGACACCGGGGAGGGCTCGGGTATTGATGATACCGAAGCTTTCTTCGAGCGCTTCTTGGAACGCTTGGCGACAAGTTGAAATGCGGGCTCAGGAGAGCCGGTTAAGGTGACGGCATCTGATGACGTATCAGACGCGGGTTCGTAGTCGCTCTCGGGAGCGGTACGCTTGCGACGCGACGCGTGAGAGGATGCGACCGATTCGCAGTCCATCTCGGACGAGGCGGGAGACGCGGGAGAGCTGTGGACCTGAGGGGTCTGAACGTTGGAGGCCTGAAGGGCCGGGGTTGTGGCCTGAGGGGCCGGGGACGCGATAGTTGCCTGTAAGGCCTGCGTTAGTACGTCATCTGGGATGGGGATGCCGGAGGCAGCGAGTGCCTGGACGAGCGACCTAGCAAAGTTTACCAAGCTTTGCTGGTCCATTGGAGGGCTTGGTACTACAAATATAAGATATATAAATATATAAAAATGCCTAGGTTCCCTAGCAAACCTAGCATCTAAACCTCCCTACCCGCGGCAGGGGGGCTGGGGACGACGCGAAGTGGTGCCCCTAATTCGGACAGCACTGTACCGTCACCCTGGGAAAGGCCCAAGTGCAATGGGATCGGGTCAGCCGGTTTCTCCTTGGCCTGAAGGGCCTTGGAAGCGCACCGGGGCAACGCTATCAGGCTTAGTTGTCACCGTTAAGTATCCACCTGATCAAACGCGACTCTACTACAGAGTGTGTCGCCAATAAATTGACAACAAAAACCGGCCGTAGACCTGACGAATTTGTGTTGCACTGAAAGTGCGGGATTGACTACGTTACGACCGGCTGGAGCCGGCCGCAGAGCGAGTCTCTGACTACGTACAGGCGCCAAGCGTCAAGTACGCAGCCAGAAGGACAGCCCGAGTCTTGCAAACCACTATCGAATTTAATCGACCGTGGTATGCTCAACCCTGTTGTTGCTGCACTCACCGAGGTGAGGTTTTTACTTCGAGGGGTGCACAGAGTGCGGGATTGACTACGTTACGACCGGCCGGGGCCGGCCGCAGAGCGAGTCTCTGACTACGTACAGGCGCCAAGCGTCAAGTACGCAGCCAGAAAAACAGCCCGACCCTCGCGAACCACTATCGAATTTAAGCTCAGCTCTGTTGTTGCTGTGCAAGAGACCGACTTACTTGCAGCCGATCGAAACCGGCCGCAGCGTAAGCCCTAAAGAGGCTAACAGCGTATGAGTATTGCGAACGAGTTGACGTCGTGAAACGACAATCGTGACTCAACGGCTGGAGCGACCGCGAACGCGTCCGAGCGGGGCCGGACGCAGAACGGATCTGAGAGTGGCGTTTGAGTATTGATACGAGAGAAGTCGTGAGACAACAATCGTGACTCGGCAGCCGGGAGCGACCTTCAACACGTCCGAACGGGTCCGGACGCAGATCGGGTCTGTCGGCGAGTGAGTGGCAGAGCCGGTTTAGGCGCAGCCCTCTTATCTCAGGAGCGAGGAGCGCACGAACAGCCCCTGTAGTTTGCTGTGTGGCCGGACTGGCCACGCGACGTTCGAGAGGATGTGGCCGACACACAGTCCATCTCGGAGGGGACGGGAGACGCGGGAGGAGAGCTAAAGACCTGAGGGGTCTGGGAGTTGGTGGCCTGAGGGGCCGGGGACGCGTTAAAAGAAATTAAGGCTTGCCTTAGGACCTCATCTTTGACCTGGACACCCGACGTGGTGAGTGCCTGGGCGAAGGCCTTCGCAAAGTTTAGCAAAGATTTCGATTCCATTAGGGAGGGTCGGGACTAATTATAAGATATATAAATATATAAAAGATGCCTAGGATCCGTAATAGTCTAGCGAACCCTAGCGGCTAACTTCCCTACCAGCGGTAGGGGGGTTGGGGAAATAACTTAAAACTAACCGTGGTACGTCGATGGCCGCTAAAAAAAAGGGTACGCAGGTAAAGAGTTGACCGCGTTAGGGTCAACCTTTACCGACAAAAAGGACAAGTGTACACGTAAAAACACAAATATGATAAAAATAAATATGAAAGTAGAAAAGTAAATAAATAAAATAGTAGAAGGAAAAATTATAAAAATAAAAAGGACTGGGTCAGCACAAGTTCAGTTGTCACCGTTAGGTATCCTTTGTACTAAAACCAGAATACTTTACGCTGGGCACACACAGCACTCAGCACAAGCACAACACAGCACAGCACTTTGAAGACTTAGGGGCTTAGTCGCAAAGAAAAAAGAAATCATTACGATAGCGCTCGGAGGGAGTAAGAAAACCCAGAAAAACCGTATCACGGAACCAACACGCTATACTGTGACGTCAGTAAACTGCGCGCCACGGAATATCGGGAAGGGACCAATCAATCGGAGTGGTCTTGGAACGTCCGTACCGGGCGATCGGAGCGAGAATGTTGCACCCAAAAAATGTATCCGTCTTACATACATATTTATGAAATTTAAATTATATGAAATCAAATTTATTTTTTCTACATTAGGAGAAGAGAACTTCTTTTGAAATTGTTGCTCCAGCGAGCTGACTTTGTCTCGAACTAAGTTATGGTTATAATTATGTAATGCTAAAACTTTTGTGGTTTGCAATAATATTGTACTGGAAAGGAAATAAGACAGGATTATTACTACCTCAAAAGCTAGTCTGATGAATGATTTCTTTTGTTTTTCTCCGATTCTAACCCCGAGACATCTGTAACTAGAGGCTAACTTTGGATTTTCCTACTATTCCCGTAGCCTATTAAATCACAAATCATTAAGTTAAACCATAATATGTACTTCGTATGTACTATGTACTTCGATGACTAGGTACGTGCAAGTGAGAATAAAGACCATGGGAGATGCTTCCTGACCCATTTGTTTCTACGTGTATTGATTGAGATTTGTTTGAATAGAATCACGAATAATTTACTGCATAAACGTGAAATGTAGACTAATGAGGCTCTTCATAAAAAACTGAGATCGAGGTTCGATCGAAATAAATTACTTACTTGTATCCCAAGCAGTGAAATCTATCTAAATACTGGGGCCTTTAACGGACTTAGAATGAGGCTCAAATTTAATAACAGAATTTCTTATAACTAATACATCTTACCTCTCTGCTTCTATATCTTAGAATCGTAATAGCCTCCAAACGTACCAGGAAATTGAATGATGCAAATTTCCGAAGCAAAGACAATTACGTATAACTGTCAAGATAGGTAGGGTGAGTCAAACGTTATTTATTGTGAAGAGCGGTAAGTGGCGCCGCCGCTGGATACCTTTGCTCGAATGTTATGTGAGAGAGTGTGAGGAGGGATTTACGTTGATTAGATAGTTTTGAGGTCAGTTGAGACGTCTCGGTCTGCGTGCGTTCTCGAGCGCACGTCGATCGCAGACGCCTTCCCGCTCTTTTAGCCCCCGCGCTAATTGAGCACCCAAATTTCACTGGTTGTTGTCGTAATATATAATTTCATAGTTGTATACCGTATTAAGTTTCTAACGCCGTTTTCACGGCGGACAGTGGCTCGTTAACCGTACTTCTAATAAGTTTCTAACGCCGTTTTCACGGCGGACAGTGGCTTGTTAACCGTACTTCGTGGAACGTGAGCTTCGTCGACGGGGTTTCGTCGTTCCAAGACTTCAAGTTCCGTGTTCGAGTAAGTTATCCGCGTCGTCCTCAACCGCCCTACTGCGTGTAGGGTGGTTTTTTAGGAAGTTAGTCATCGTTGATAGGTTCATAGTATATATATTTATATATTATCGTCCCTCCCCAACCCCTCCGCAATGGCTTCCCTAAGCCCTGAGGAGCTTCTGAATAAGCTGATCGCTGATTACGACGCCCAAGGCACTTACTGCCCCCCTCATATGATTCGCACACTGCAATCATTTCTCCCTCTAATCATTTATTTATTTATTTAACAATATTGGGGAAATTTACAGCTACTATTTTTTTTTTTTTTTTTACAGAAAGATAGATACAGAAGGCCAATTACAAATTTCCACAGACAAGTAAATAGTAAAAATCAAAACAAAGGCTGATCACATTACCTATTGCATACAAAATGTAGAAGATTAGCCAATATCATGTACATTAAAACAAATACAAATAGACAAAAAAAAAAAAATAACACTACCACATACATATTATTTTTTCATAAAGTTTTAACATAAAGAAGCGATTAGTAAATAACCGCTTAAGCTGCCCAACAGAAGTATTATAAAGATCTATATCATGACTTCTGCACAGTTTATTGAAACACCTGCTTGCTCTTAATAAGTAAGAATTTTGCCTGTAATTTGTCGAAGCAAAAGGTACGTGGAGGATATTTGGATTTCTCAGAGATTTGCCAGGAACATATAAATATACACGTTCTAATAACTCAGGGCAATCAACCGAGCCGTTAGCTATATTAAGCAAAAAGGCAAGGTCTGCTATACGCCTTCTCTCCTGTAAAGGTAGTATGTGAAACTTTTGGCAACGCCTATTATAGTTAGGTACATAAGATTTAACTCTAAATTGGAGATACCTTAAAAACCGTTTTTGAATTTGTTCGATCCGCTTAATATAAACATTATACAACGGGTTCCATATTTGTGAAGCGTACTCCAAGTGACAGCGCACAAACGCGCAATATAATATCTTTACCGTTTTAATTGAGTTGAAGTTATTAGACAAACGCAAAATGAAACCTAGCGCTTTAGAAGCTTTGTTTAATATATTGTTAACATGATCATCAAAAAGTAATTTGCTATCAAAAGTTACTCCTAAATCTCGTATAGTGGTAACTCTGGTAATAATTTGATTTTTGAGCGTGTATGTGTATTGTAAAGTATCATTTTTACGAGTGTATGAACAAATGAAGCATTTGGATACATTCAGATCCAATTTATTAGTATTACAGTAACTCTCAAATCTATATAAATCATCTTGGAGACGATTTGCGTCAGTGACAGATTTAACTGGACATAAAATTTTCATATCATCTGCATATAAAAATATTTTAGAAAAATGAAAGCATGATGATATGTCATTTACAAATATGTTAAATAGAAGAGGCCCTAACAAAGACCCTTGTGGGACACCAGATGGAATTAACAATGATGCAGAAGAATAGCCGTAAAGTGCAACAATTTGCGTTCTATTTTGAACGTATGATGTAAACCATCTGTATAGATTGCCTTTAATACCAACCGATCGAATTTTACGGAGGAGTAGTAAGTGATCTATTTTGTCAAAGCATTTTGTGTCTGTTCATCATGGCACTGTTCACACCGGCCCCTCAGGCCACCTCCGTCCCTCAGACCGCTCTGGTCTTAGGCCCTCCCGCGTCCCCTTCCTCCAGTGACATGGAGTGCGAAGTAGACGCCCCTCCGCGCCGCAAGCGCGCACCCGCGACCGAGTCATCCTCGGACGCCACCCCAACTGGCCCTGAGTCTCCCTCCTTTACGCTTGTTAAGAAGCGCTCTAAGAAGCGTTCGAAACAAGACCCGGCGCCCTCGACGCCCGTCCCTACACCCCCTGCGGCGTCTTCAACGCCAGCTGCCCCGGTGTCTTCAACACCCGCTCCGGCCCCAACTTCTGTCAAGGCCAAGGTCCCACCACCCGTTTTCCTTCGGGGAAAGGGTAAATGGACTGAGGTCTCGACATTGTGCAATGAGCACAAGATCCATTACACCCGAGCGGTAAACTCGGGTGAATCTATTAAAATCACTGTCTCGTCGATAGACGATTTCCGAGCTTTGACTAAGCTCCTCACCGATAAGCAATATGCTTATCACACTTATGCTCTGTCAGAAGAGCGTAAGATCAGAGCGGTACTCAGGGGAGTCCCGTTCGAATTATCGAACGAGGCTATCCTGGAGGATCTGCAGTCCCAAGGCTTCCCGGCACTCGCGGTGCATAAAATGCACAGCAAGTACGGGAGGCAACACCCTCTCGCTTTGGTGATTCTCGCCAACGTCCCCAACTCCAGAAAGATCCTGAAAGGGGTTAGCTCTATTTGCGGCCTCTCTGGGATCTCAATCGAGGCGCCTCATCGCCGCGGTCATCCCGGCCAGTGCCATCGGTGCCAGTTGTACGGGCACGCGGCGGCCAACTGCCGCGCACCGCCCAGGTGCGTCAAGTGCCTGGTCCCTCACTTCACTAAGGAGTGCAATCGCACTCCTGAAACTCCCTCTCCTCCCGATTGCGTGCTTTGTGGCCAGTCCGGCCACACCGCAAATTACAGGGGCTGCCCTCGTGCACCCCGTTGTATGCGCTCCAATTCCAAGAGGGCGGCACCCAAACAGGCGCCGCGCCTTTCTCAAGAAAACTTTCCGCCGCTGCGTAGCCAGGTTCCTCCGGCTGCAAAGCCTACACAGTCCAGGCCTGCCCCAGAAAACTGGAGGCAGCGCCCCGCATCGAATCCCATCCCGGCTCCTCGCCCATACAAACCCACTCCTCAATCCTCCCTAGCAGACGATATGCGTATCGTCTGCGACGCTATAAAAAATGTCGATGTTAGTGAAATCGCAGTCTTAGCCCGTAAACTTAGGGCTTCACGTACTCCGACAGAGCGTTTGCTAGCTCTGGCGGAGCATAGTTCCCTTCTCAATTCATTGTAGGTTCATTTAAATGAATTGATCCCTAAATCATGCTTCGGCCGACCTCTGCCCAGCCCCGGCTTCACCGGAGGCTGCCCAGAACGGCCACCAACTCATGTCCCTTTGAGCACCTTCAGTGCAACTTTCACTACAGGCGGAAGACCCGCTAGCGGGTCTCCGCCAGCGCGCCCAACTTCCCGACGGGTGTCGCTTCCGATGAAGGCTAACGGTAATAACTACAGCCAACAGGTGGTTTTTAGTGGGTAGGTGCCATTCTGGTGAGTCCCACATAACCCTCAAAGAAACTATAAAGGAGAAGTTGTGTGCTAGAGCATATTATAAACTATCCGATTATTTGGATGATAAAAGCCCTTGGGTATAATCCCCTCATTAACAGGATTGTACTAGTATTTGTAACAAAGCATGTGTAATGTGTCTGTTTGTGCGATGAGTTCTTCGTCCCGATGAATATCTAAAGCGTCATTGTCACTAAAGTACGTCTTCTTATGGTAGCGTCGGGTGACGGGTCGTTCACTTCCCTCTAATATGGTTGAGGAGGGCGATGGCTGGATCCCGCGTTAACTCGTGAACGGGTGCCGTTTGAGGGTGTTCGTCGTTTGGATACTTGGGGGGAGGGAGACTTGCCGAGCTAACAGATGCAGAAAAGAATAATTTTGTATAGACATAAAGAGACTGTAAATTTATTTTGAAAAAAAAAAAATATACCCGTGAAGTTTCTTGCCAGTTCTTCTTCACGAAGGTTTTTTTTCGAACTGGTGGTAAAATCATGTTTTATTTGACGTCAATAAGAACAAGTAATTGTCAATGTTGAGAAATAAATATTTGAATTTGAATTTGAATTTGAATTTGAATTTGAATTTGACCCCCCGCAGAAGAATTTACCTGCGGGCGGTATGCATGACGCATCTTCCACCTCCCTCCCGCGAGGGTGCCTCGGCAGCAAAAAAAAAAAAATCTGTTGAGAAGTTGAGACTGGTGTAAATTAAAAAAAAAATTGTAGTCGAGATACAATAGCCTTGACATTTTCAGATTAATTATAATAATAATAAACATTTATTTCCAGAATTTTTACATCCATATAAAATAATTAGAATTGCTCACTTTACAGAAATCAAGATTAAATATAAAATTATCAACAAGCATGTCAGCAAACAATTAATGTCAATAAATAAATACCTTACGTTTAGTGTTTAATACATGTAACATGCTATATAATAAACCAGAATCAAGTCAAAACATTTTCCTCCCTACAAATATCCGTATTAAATCGGATCCTTTGCACCCTTCCATGCTACACTCTTTGATGTCCAGAGTTTTAATAATAATAATATTTCTAACTAACACACCACATTATCTAGCCCAAATTAAGTATCATTAAGAACTTGAGTTATGGATACTAGATAACGGATAAATAAAGTTAAGAAATGTATAAACACATAGATAATTTTTTTAAATATAAATATTAGAAATAAACTTAAATAAATATACATACACATCCATGACAAGAAAGCAAATGTGATAAAATATCTGCCCCTACTAGGATTAGAACCCGGGACCTCTGGCATGAAAGGCAAGGCTACTTACCTCCACACCAAACAGGCCGTCGCAAGCCGTCGTAATAGTTTACAAGCCTTTCCGAATGGTAGTAATCTGCGGGAACAGATTTTGTTGGCGGTGTCATGCTGTAATTGATACTGCAAAGGTGTGACATTTTTTATGTGTATATTTTTCGAATACGTTTGCCATTTTTTCAGTGTGGCATTTTAGATTTTCTGAACTTAAGCATTTTTACTATGTTTTTATGACATGTGTTTTTTTTTTACATACGCTTTTTTAATTTCTTATTTATATAACTCTATTAAAATATAATTTTGTACCACAATTTGATTCTATTTAAATTTGTATGCGATCATGCTCGTAGCAATATATGAATGGACATAAATTATATGATTATACAGGATTTTTACCAACAACATGGGATTAGGAGTTGTTTAAAAAAATTAAGTATCACAAAAAATTTTTTTTGAAGACGTAGCACACAATTTTTTTGTTGGTGTTAAACTTCTCGATGGAAGAATAGCTGATTTTCAAATATCTGAATATTTCATTCATATTAAGACCAACCGCTGCGTTGGACTGTGCTGCGCCAAAACTTAATAATACGAAAAGGTTTTTGTTTTGTTTTTTTTTTTTTTTTTTTTTTTTTTTTTTTTTTTTTTTTTTTTTTTTTTTTTTTTTTTTTTTTTTTTTGCTGCCGAGGCACCCTCGCGGGAGGGAGGTGGAACATGCGTCATGCATACCCGCCCGCAGGTAAATTCCTCTGCGGGGGGGTTATGTGGGACTCACCAGAATGGCACCTACCCACTAAAAACCACCTGTTGGCTGTAGTTATTACCGTTAGCCTTCATCGGAAGCGACACCCGTCGGGAAGTTGGGCGCGCTGGCAGAGACCCGCTAGCGGGTCTTCCGCCTGTAGTGAAAGTTGCACTGAAGGTGCTCAAAGGGACATGAGTTGGTGGCCGTTCTGGGCAGCCTCCGGTGAAGCCGGGGCTGGGCAGAGGTCGGCCGAAGCATGATTTAGGGATCAATTCATTTAAATGAACCTACAATGAATTGAGAAGGGAACTATGCTCCGCCAGAGCTAGCAAACGCTCTGTCGGAGTACGTGAAGCCCTAAGTTTACGGGCTAAGACTGCGATTTCACTAACATCGACATTTTTTATAGCGTCGCAGACGATACGCATATCGTCTGCTACGGAGGATTGAGGAGTGGGTTTGTATGGGCGAGGAGCCGGGATGGGATTCGATGCGGGGCGCTGCCTCCAGTTTTCTGGGGCAGGCCTGGGCTGTGTAGGCTTAGAAGCCGGAGGAACCCGGCTACGCAGCGGCGGAAAGTTTTCTTGAGAAAGGCGCCGGGCCTGTTTGGGCGCCGCTCTTTTGAAATTGGAGCGCATACAACGGGGTGCACGAGGGCAGCCCTTGTAATTTGCGGTGTGGCCGGACTGGCCACAAAGCACGCAATCGGGAGGAGAGGGAGTTTCAGGAGTGCGATTGCACTCCTTAGTGAAGTGCGGGACCAGGCACTTGACGCACCTGGGCGGTGCGCGGCAGTTGGCTGCCGCGTGCCCGTATAACTGGCACCGATGGCACTGGCCGGGATGACCGCGGCGATGAGGCGCCTCGATTGAGATCCCAGAGAGGCCGCAAATAGAGCTAACCCCTTTCAGGATCTCTCTGGACTTGGGGACGTTGGCGAGAATCACCAAAGCGAGAGGGTGTTGCCTCCCGTACTTGCTGTGCATTTTATGCACCGCGAGTGCCGGGAAGCCTTGGGACTGCAGATCCTCCAGGATGGCCTCGTTCGATAATTCGAACGGGATTCCCCTGAGTACCGCTCTGATCTTACGCTCTTCTGACAGAGCATAAGTGTGATAAGCATATTGCTTATCGGTGAGGAGCTTAGTCAAAGCTCGGAAATCGTCTATCGACGAGACAGTGATTTTAATAGATTCACCCGAGTTTACCGCTCGGGTGTAAAGGATCTTGTGCTCATTGCACAGTGTCGAGACCTCAGTCCATTTACCCTTTTCCCGAAGGAAAACGGGTGGTGGGACCTTGGCCTTGACAGAAGTTGGGGCCGGAGCGGGTGTTGAAGACACCGGGGCAGCTGGCGTTGAAGACGCCGCAGGGGGTGTAGGGACGGGCGTCGAGGGCGCCGGGTCTTGTTTCGAGCGCTTCTTAGAGCGCTTTTTAACAAGGGTGAAAGAGGGAGGCTCAGGGCCAGTTGGGGTGGCGTCCGAGGAAGACTCAGTCGCGGGTGCGCGCTTGCGGCGCAGAGGGGCGTCTACTTCGCACTCCATGTCACTGGAGGAAGGGGACGCGCGAGGGCCTAAGACCTGAGGGGTCTGAGGGACGGGGGTGGCCTGAAGGACCAGTTTGGAAATCAATTCCTCGATGTGAGGGAGAAAGGATTGAAGTGTTTGAATCATTTTAGGGGTGCAGTAGGAGCTTTTAGCGTCGTGAGCAGCGACCAGCTGATCTTGAATTTCCCTAATGCTTAGGGAAGCCATTGCGGAGGGGTTGGGGAGGGACAATATATGAACCTAACAACGATGACTAACTTCCTAAAAACCACCCTACACGCAGTAGGGTGGTTGAGGACGACGCGGATAACTTACTGGAACACGGCACTTGAAGTCCTGGAACAACGAATTCCCGTCGACGAAGCTCACGTTCCACGAAGTACGGTTAACAAGCCACTGATCGCCGTGAAAACGGCGTTAGAAACTTATTAGAAGTACGGTTAAAGAGCCACTGTACGCCGTGAAAACGGCGTTAGAAACTTAATACGGTATACAACTATGAAATTATATATTACGACAACAACCAATGAAATTTGGGTGCTCGATTAGCGCGGGGGCTAAAAGAGCGGGAAGGCGTCTGCGATCGACGTGCGCTCGAGAACGCACGCAGACCGAGACTGACGAAAAGGTTCAAATCTAAATCTTCTTATATAAAACTTTATGACACAAAATATTTCTGAGAGCTGCATAAAGTAACTAAACCACAAAAGGCCTCCTCGGCAAACAGCTGATAAACAGACCAACAAGAATTTAGATTAGTACTCAAAATACCGGGTGTACCTACAATCCAAATTAGTCAGTATGGAGAAGTCAGAAACTATGAGAGATAGCGAAATCTGTTCTTAGGAACCATGGCGTCGATTTTAGATTTAATAATAATCACATTCAAACTTTTTTCTTAACTCTCATACATAACCGGGAATCGAACCTGGTCAAAATCTTTGTAAACAATGTGGTATAAATTCTGCAAGTCGTAAGAAGCAAAAATTCAATCGAATCTTGTTCAAATAATTGAAAGAAAAATCCAACAATAACATAACTATTTTATTCATAGCAGGTAGTCTTCATACAAAAAAAAACTAGGAATTATGTCTATGGTTAGCACTTTTTGAAAATGACAGCTCCGTTGCTACTTTTCAGGTGACCATTGTCATATGTCATTTCAATGTAAATGATGAATGATAACACTATGTTCAATCAATGATTTACGGTTTTAGGTTATCTTTCAATGTTTTAATTATGTTAAAACTACTTTTATTATATCAGTACTTGAAATTGGCAGAAATAGTTATTGTATAGTAACTACAGCTGACTGCCATAAAACGCAAAATTTAATTTAATTTTCAACGAATTAGCTCGATCTGCCATTACGGTTTCAATGCTGGACGACTGAAGAGTTTGCATTGATCAATTTCCGTTACATAACCTCTCAATCCCCAAATATAGTAATTAATTTGCGTTTATGGTGCTTCACATTGTACAACAAGTGCTGGTAGCATTGACTTCAACCAATGGATAAGCCCTATGTACGAAAAAAGCGTGCATACCTAAACTTTGACGAGTGAACAGTTTGCATTGATAACCTCTCAATTACCAAATATAGTAATTAATTTGCGTTTATAGTGCTTCACAATGTACAACAAGCGCTGTGTAGTGAAGAAAGGAGGCGAAAGGACGTCATTTTCCATCATTTCCCAAGAACTGAGATCGGACTTAGCGTTGGTTACCGTGTCTTTATGCTAATAGTGTTAACTTACAAGGTTTAAGTGTGGTAGAACTTCGTAGGTAAATTGTTTGTAAGCCACAAACATTTTGAGAAGATACGTTTTCTGGGTTACTCAATAAGAATAACGGTGTTTAATTGGTATAACATAATTAGCTGAATATTAAAAGCTCGCGTCTAGTAAATAAAAATTTGCCTCCCATGCAATACATATAAAGCATAAAAAAATATATTAAATAAAGTTAAAAAATAAAAAAAATTCATAGTTATACAAGTATTTTGGTAAATATTCCTGTTGCGGAGTTTTGCGCCGGCTGGAGAAGATGCCGCCGTATGTACCCTTTGGCCCCGAAGACACCACGACCTGACGAACCACGGAGTGACACCCGACTTGATCGAGTGCAGGTTGGAGCGCAGTGAAAACAACACTTCTTCAAAGTAAGAACGTTTATTGCGGATACCAAAATAAACCTTAAGTTTAAACAAGCCTATGAACCGCAATCGTTCCTGTAGTTCAGTTTCTTTCTTCAGACCTCTTCACTGGCCTCCGGATACACCGAACAGCGCTTACGTCTTCTTGGGTCTTCACTGGCCTCCGGATTCACCGAACAGCACTTTCTTTCTTCTAGTTGGAATCTTCTGAACTTTTCTTATTAGACTTTTTCTTTCTTCTTGTTGTTTTCTTCGCTGCAGGCACCGAACTTTTTCTTTCTTCTTATTAGATGTTGTTTTCTTGCTTGTGGGCACCGAACTGACTTCCAAAGTTTTTTTTTTTTTTTTTTTTTTGCTGCCGAGGCACCCTCGCGGGAGGGAGGTGGAAGATGCGTCATGCATACCCGCCCGCAGGTAAATTCCTCTGCGGGGGGGTTATGTGGGACTCACCAGAATGGCACCTACCCACTAAAAACCACCTGTTGGCTGTAGTAAGCGTATACTGTTAGCCTTCATCGGAAGCGACACCCGTCGGGAAGTTGGGCGCGCTGGCGGAGACCCGCTAGCGGGTCTTCCGCCTGTAGTGAAAGTTGCACTGAAGGTGCTCAAAGGGACATGAGTTGGTGGCCGTTCGGGGCAGCCTCCGGTGAAGCCGGGGCTGCGCGGAGGTCGGCCGAAGCATAATTTAGGGATCAATTCATTTAAATGAACCTATAATGAATTGAGAAGGGAACTATGTTCCGCCAGAGCTAGCAAACGCTCTGTCGGAGTACGTGAAGCCCTAAGTTTACGGGCTAAGACTGCAATCTCCCTAACATCGACACTTTTGATAGCGTCGCAGACGATACGCATATCGTCTGCTACGGAGGGATGAGGAGTGATATTGGATGGGCGAGGAGCCGGGATGGGATTCGCTAGTGCAGCGGGTCGGTGCCTCCAGTTCTCTGGAGCAGGCTTGGGCTGGGTAGGCTTTGCAGCCGGAGGAACCCGGCTACGCAGCGGCGGAAAGTTTTCCTGAGAAAGGGGCGGGGCCTGTTTGGGTGCCGCCCTCTTAGAATTAGTACGCATACAACGGGGTGCACGGGGGCAGCCCCTGTAGTTTGCGGTGTGGCCGGACTGGCCACAAAGCACGCAATCGGGAGGAGAGGGAGTTTCAGGAGTGCGAGTGCACTCCTTTGTGAAATGAGGGACCAGGCACTTGACGCACCTGGGCGGAGCGGCGCAGTTGGCCGCCGCGTGCCCGTACAACTTGCACCGGTGGCACTGGCCGGGATGACCGCGGCGATGAGGCGCCTCGATCGAGATTCCAGAAAGGCCGCAAATGGTGCTAACCCCTTTGAGAATCTCCCTGGATTTGGGGACGTTGGTGAGAACCACCAAGGCGAGAGGGTGCTGCCTCCCGTACTTGCTGTGCATTTTATGCACCGCAAGTGCCGGGAAGCCCTGGGACTGCAGGTCTTCCAGGATAGCCTCGTTCGATAATTCGAACGGGACTCCCCTGAGTACCGCTCTGAACTTACGCTCTTCTGACAGAGCATAAGTGTGATAAGCATATTGCTTATCAGTGAGGAGCTTTATCAAAGCACGGAAATCGTCAATCGACGAGACGGTGATTTTAATAGATTCACCCGAGTTGGTCGCTCGGGTGTAGTGGATCTTGTGCTCTTTGCACAAAGTCGAGACCTCGGACCATTTACCCTTTTCCCGAAGGAACACGGGTGGTGGGACCTTGGCCTTGGCAGAAGAGGCCGGGGCGGGGTTGTATGCACCGGGGTAGCTGGCGTTGAAGTCGCCGCGGTGGGTGTTGAAGACACCGGGACGGGCGTTGAAGACGCCGGGGCTTGTTTTGAGCGCTTCTTAGAGCGCTTCTTAACAAGGGTGAAGGAGGGTGGCTCAGGGCCAGATGGGGTGGCGTCCGAGGATGACTCGGTCGCGGGTGCGCGCTTGCGGCGCGGAGGGGCGTCCACTTCACACTCCATGTCACTGGAGGAAGGGGAGGCGGGAGGGCCTAAGACCAGAGTGGTCTGAGTAGCCTGAGGGACGGAGTTGGCCTGAGGGGCCATTATGGGCATTAGCACCATGATATGAGGGATAAGAGATTGTAGGAAACGATGCTTGTCGGCATTTATGTTCATACCTGCGTCACAGGCACTCTTAAGTACCCCAGCCCAAACTTCGTCATGGCTTAGGGAAGCCATTGCGGAGGGGTTGGGGAGGGACAACAATATATAAATATATATACTATGAACCTAACAACGATGACTAACTTCCTAAAACCACCCTACACGCAGTAGGGCGGTTGGAAACGACGCGGATAACTTACTCGAACACGAAGACTCGAAGTTCTGGAACGCAGATCTTGCCGGAGCGGCGGCGGCGACGCAGTCGGCGACGTCGGGCAGCAGGCGGAACGAAGATTAGTCGTGAAAACGACTTTTCTATGAAATTTAGGAAATACGGTACGAAGCCTGGGTCGTGAAAACGACCCCTGAAATTTGGGGTGCTCAACTAGTGCGGGGACTAGAGAGCGGAAAAAGCGTCTGCGATCCACGTGCGAACGAATCCGCACGCAAACCGAGACTGTTCGTTGGCTTCCAAAGCTCGGCGTGCGCCTTTTATACAAATTTCGCCCTAAATAATTCCAGCGCTATGATTGGCTGGCGCGTTTGTGCAATTTGCACCTAATTACACTTAAGTTTTACTTGGATTCTAAACTTTACATCGAATTATCTTTCAAACTATTAAGCAAAACTATTACAATATTATATTCAAATAATAGAGCGAAACGATTCCTATATGTTTACATAAATACCAATTTGATAAAATTAAATACAAAAAACTTTCTAGAACAAAGACTATCTCAAAACACCGTTTGCGCCGGCAGACTATTTACTTAGCCTAACATTGTACCTAAGGCGAAACGGTTACAAACATAATTTTATCATTTTACATTATTAAAATATGCAAACATTCTAATTACAATTAGATTTTAACACAATCAAACAAGATATAACTACCAATTAGGAACATATACAACAACAAAGGTTTTCTCGTTATTCCCTTCAAATACGTAAAACACCATGAAAATAACTATTACATTTCAATAAAAGAAAGCAATTTACACATTATTATCAATAAACCATAACAATAAACCATATAATTACGTAGTTATTCAACGAGAAAATATCTAACCATATTACGTCATTTATTACTTCAAATGCGTACTTTATTATATGAACCTATATACAATAACGTTATATCTACCATTATCTACTTAATCTGATAAGAAATAACCATAAATTTACCACAATTATGACAAATCTGAACAAATCAGTATTTTACAAATAACCTAGGTCTAAATTCTATCCAAAACATACATAAAGCTTCTCATATTATGCTTATATTATGCCAATGAAATCTCTAAGAACTTTATTAAACACAAACATCATCAATTCAACCATAAATCAATGTTATCAAAATAGAATTCAAAATATACCTATACCTAGGTTCCTATAACATCATAATTTCCTATAAGAATCTTGTTAGTACTTGCTTACGTCACACTCGAAAATAACCACCTATCCGAGGACGGGCGCAAGTAGTGAGGGCGTGGACTAGCGTTATTTACAAAACTATTTGAATGGCTATGTCCCTATTATGCCGAATCCATTTCATGTCGCGTCGCTAACAGTCTCCCCCGCAGTGCGTAGCACTCCATCCTGCGGTTGCGACGCTGCAGCTGGAACCAGGATGACGACCCGTCTCGTTGGCCGCCTCAGGATCCCCCATGGTGTCTGCACGTCCAGAACTCGAACTCTCCCATCAGGTCCAGGGTAGACTCGGTGAACTCTTCCTCTCGGCCAGGTGTTCCTCGGCAGTGTTGCGTCGACGACCATGACAATGTCGTCAACGCGCGGATCCTGCGTTGCTGCTCCGTTGATCTTCTTCGGCAGCAGGGTAGGAAGATACTCCTCGATCCACCTGTTCCAGAAGTGATCCGTCAGCCGTTGTGCCGTCTTCCACGTTGCCCTCCCGACGAGCTCGATGTCTGCAAACTCTCCAGGCGCCGGTGCTCCACAAGATCTGCCAAGTAAAAAGTGGTTCGGCGTTAGAGCTTCCTCATCGTCAGGGTCTACGCTAACGTGGGTGAGTGGCCTCGAGTTCACCACGTGTTCGACTTCAGTCATCAGCGTGTGTAGGACTTCCTCTTGTAGTGTCCTGGACTGCAGCACCGTCGTCAGAGCCGTCTTCACCGATCGTACGAGCCTTGGGAACCAAGCGCCGCCCATGTTTGGACAGCCAGGTGGTATGAACTTCCACCGGGTTCCCTCTTGACTCGCTGCCTTTTCTAATTTCGGTGAGTTGCATCTGAGTATTGGAAGGTCTCTCAATATGGACACTTCCTTCCCGTATTTGGCCCAGGCTGCTCGCTGTTCTTCGGGAATCTCGTCGTCCCAGCCGATCTCCCTGCGCCATATGTCTCGAATCCGCTTATGCCCCTGAATTAACACTGGGGTAGTAAGGCCCAGGGGGTCGAAGGTGGACATCACGGCGCTGGTGACTTCTCTCTTCGTCGGCGTCTTCTTGCCTTCGAATATGTCCGGGCTGGTATTCCGGAACCCAAAGTTGAAGGCCAGCAAGTCTTCTGCCATCAGCCATCTCAGCCCAAGGGTCTTCTCTTCAGCAACCAGTTCTGTGCTGTCTTCTTTGAGCTGATCTCCTATCCCGTCGAGGATCTTCTGCCTGTTGCTGCTCCATCCCCTCAAGTGGAAGCCTGCCTTTGCGTGAATGCTTTGCACCTGATGCGCGATCCTTCTTGCATCTTCCTCTGTGGCAAAGCTCTGCAAATAATCATCCATATAATGATTCTTCTTGATGGCTTCCACTGCCGCCGGGTAATCTTCTCTGAAGTCTTCTGCGTTCTTATTCATGACAAATATCGCCGTAGATGGTGATGAAGCCGCACCAAACACCACTGAGCACATTCGGTATTCGTCTGGCGTACCATTTCTTCTGTCGCCGCGCCACAGGAACCTCAGGCTGTCGCGGTCCTCTTCACGCATCTGTACCCTCAGGAACATATCTTGAATGTCGGCGACGACGGCGACCGGCTTCTCTCTGAACCTCACAAGCACCCCAAATAGCGATTGCAGAAGATCTGGTCCCGGCAGGAGTGCGTCGTTCAGGCACTTCCCGTCAAATTTGGCAGCAGCATCCAGGACTATCCTTGGCTTCTTCTTCACGGGATGCATTACCGCAAAATGCGGCAAATAAAATGTTTTTCCAGCGGTCGTTGATACTGGAGCCTTCTCTGCATAACCATTTTCTATTAGCTTCTTCATCTGGTCTTCATGTGACGTCTTCAGGGTTGCATCCTTGTCCAATTTCCTTTCAATCCCAATAAGACGTCGATGAGCTTGCACGTAGTTGTTTGGGAGGGTTTCGTCTTCACTCTTCCACAGCAGCCCGGATTCAAACCTCCCCTCTGGAAGGCGCTTCGTCGTTGACTGCAGGACCTCAAGCGCTCGTTGGTCTGCGTCGTTGCTCGGGCGGCGAGGCTGCACTCCGATTGATTCGATGTCGAAGTGTCGCCGCACCAAGGCTTCTGTCTCATCTTCTTCGATGAGTCTGCTGTGGTTGACGAACTGTACCGGTGACGTCTTCCCGTTGCGACGCCCATGGAGGACCCATCCCAAGCTCGTTAGTGATGCAACTGGATCAGACCTTTTCCCTTTCTTGAGTCTTCTCGTGACGATGAGACCCCAGTTGTCTTGCCCGATGAGAAGTTTTGGCTCTTCATCTTCATATAGTAGTTGACCTTGAATGCCTTGCAGGTGCGAGCATTCTTGGATGACACCTCTATCCACACCTTGTCTTGAGAGCTTCAAACTGTCGATTGTTCGAACTTCAATCGTTTCCTTCTTCTTACGATGAGCTCCCTTGATCTTGACGCTTATCTTCTGTGAGTCGCACCTCTTGATTCCATGTTCTCCAATTGTCTCGATCGTTATCGGACTCGCCTTGCCTTCAGCCCCAATCATCTGCGCCACCCCAGCATCCAATAACGTGACTGTTGATCCCTCATCCAGAAGAGCCAGTACGCGTGCTGCGCCCTTCGGTCCATACAGGTCCACTGGGATCATCTTCAGATACACCTGCCCATCACTGGCAGTGTGCACGGAGGTGACGACTTCCTTGGGCTCTTCTCTGCGACTGGAGACATTGCAGCGGGATTCTTCTCTATCCCCAACAGCTGCTGGTGGACGGCTTTCATCATGAAGACTGGTGTGGTGCCATCTTCCGCACTTCTTACAATCTGCTGCCCTGCAGGTCTTCCTTGAATGTCTTCCTCGTAGACACCTGAAGCATAAAATTGCCTTCTTAGCCATTTCGTACTTTTGACTAAGGTTTGCTTCTTTGAACTTCCTGCATTCGTAAATCCAGTGCTCGCCGTTACACACTGGACACCGATTCTTGCGGGGGTGCTCTTCATTCCCCTGCACGTAGTGAACCTTCTTCACTGGTCTTCGCTCGTGGCCCCATGATGTCTTCGGTGGTGCAGATCGCTGACGGTCTTCTTTCTTCCAGGATACTTCAGGGTCGGCTATTTCCGCGTACCATTCGCTTTCAGCCTCCAGGAATGCGTTCATGACTTCCAGGTCCCGAAGTTCTTCGTCAGGATTCGCCCTCTTGTATGCGATCCACCTGTGTTTCATCGTAGTCGGCATCTTTGCAATGAGGGCCCTCGTGGTTCTGAGGGAATCTAGGTACTTGCTTGCCCCCATTGCCTTGATCGTGGCCACGGCGTTCCTCACGTGGCTGTAGAACGTGCTCACGTCGTTCGGATCCTCTGTGACCCGTGGCAGGTTCTCCAGCTTTTCCAGCTCCGCAGTTGCCAGAGCTTCGTGTCTTCCGAACCTCAGTTGTAGCCCCCTCATGACTTCGTTGGGATGCTCCGCCGTAAACAAGAGGCTCTTCACTGCCTCTCGCGCCCTGCCCTGCAGCGCCTTCCGTAATCTGGCCAGGTTCTGCACGTGACTGAAGCTGGGTGCCGTGTCTTCGAATGTCCTCTTGAACGCCAGCCATTCTTCTGCGGCGCCGTCGAAGTTGGGAAGCTCGATGTGTACAGCTTCCGACCGGCCTCTAGGTAGCTTCCCCAATGCTTCAGCCAACTCCTGGGTGTCGATCTTCCCAGATGCAGGCGGCGGCTGTGGTAGCCGCGGCGGTGGTGGTGGTGACGGTGGTCGCGACGGCGGCACCAAGGGTGGCATTACCCTCGCTTTCCTCTCGGTCTTCTGTAGCCACTCCTCCACGTGGTGCTGCCGCTCCTCGTCTGCGAAGTCTTCTTCACTGCCGGACTCGACCCGCACGAGCTCCAGTTCGGCCTCGGCGAGATCCAGCTTCCTCTGGGCTATTTCCATTTTCAATTCGGCTTCTCTTCTTCTGGAAGCCCTCGACCTGGTGGTGGAACCAACCCTCTTGGGTTCCACGGGCGCTGGTACCGCGAACCGTGCCCCTTCGTCCGCAGCGCCCCTCGACGCAACCCCATCCATTGCTGGCGGTACGGTACAACCTTCGGCGTGGCGTGCTTCAGGCGCTCCTCCGGCGGGGTGAGTTGGTGCCCCTGGTGTCAACGTCGACCCCGTAGACGACCCCATCGTGTCTGTCGTCTCTGTCGGCGTGGCTGCGCTCCAGTCCTTCGAAGACTCCGTGGCGGTGGTGGGCTTCGTTCTTCCGGTTGACCGTGTGGTTGGCATCTTCTTGATCCAGGATCTCGGCTCGAAGGACCAGGAAAACTGTTGCGGAGTTTTGCGCCGGCTGGAGAAGATGCCGCCGTATGTACCCTTTGGCCCCGAAGACACCACGACCTGACGAACCACGGAGTGACACCCGACTTGATCGAGTGCAGGTTGGAGCGCAGTGAAAACAACACTTCTTCAAAGTAAGAACGTTTATTGCGGATACCAAAATAAACCTTAAGTTTAAACAAGCCTATGAACCGCAATCGTTCCTGTAGTTCAGTTTCTTTCTTCAGACCTCTTCACTGGCCTCCGGATACACCGAACAGCGCTTACGTCTTCTTGGGTCTTCACTGGCCTCCGGATTCACCGAACAGCACTTTCTTTCTTCTAGTTGGAATCTTCTGAACTTTTCTTATTAGACTTTTTCTTTCTTCTTGTTGTTTTCTTCGCTGCAGGCACCGAACTTTTTCTTTCTTCTTATTAGATGTTGTTTTCTTGCTTGTGGGCACCGAACTGACTTCCAAAGCTCGGCGTGCGCCTTTTATACAAATTTCGCCCTAAATAATTCCAGCGCTATGATTGGCTGGCGCGTTTGTGCAATTTGCACCTAATTACACTTAAGTTTTACTTGGATTCTAAACTTTACATCGAATTATCTTTCAAACTATTAAGCAAAACTATTACAATATTATATTCAAATAATAGAGCGAAACGATTCCTATATGTTTACATAAATACCAATTTGATAAAATTAAATACAAAAAACTTTCTAGAACAAAGACTATCTCAAACCACCGTTTGCGCCGGCAGACTATTTACTTAGCCTAACATTGTACCTAAGGCGAAACGGTTACAAACATAATTTTATCATTTTACATTATTAAAATATGCAAACATTCTAATTACAATTAGATTTTAACACAATCAAACAAGATATAACTACCAATTAGGAACATATACAACAACAAAGGTTTTCTCGTTATTCTCTTCAAATACGTAAAACACCATGAAAATAATTATTACATTTCGATAAAAGAAAGCAATTTACACATTATTATCAATAAACCATTACAATAAACCATATAATTACGTAGTTATTCAACGAGAAAATATCTAACCATATTACGTCATTTATTACTTCAAATGCGTACTTTATTATATGAACCTATATACAATAACGTTATATCTACCATTATCTACTTAATCTGATAAGAAATAACCATAAATTTACCACAATTATGACAAATCTGAACAAATCAGTATTTTACAAATAACCTAGGTCTAAATTCTATCCAAAACATACATAAAGCTTCTCATATTATGCTTATATTATGCCAATGAAATCTCTAAGAACTTTATTAAACACAAACATCATCAATTCAACCATAAATCAATGTTATCAAAATAGAATTCAAAATATACCTATACCTAGGTTCCTATAACATCATAATTTCCTATAAGAATCTTGTTAGTACTTGCTTACGTCACACTCGAAAATAACCACCTATCCGAGGACGGGCGCAAGTAGTGAGGGCGTGGACTAGCGTTATTTACAAAACTATTTGAATGGCTATGTCCCTATTATGCCGAATCCATTTCATGTCGCGTCGCTAACAATTCCGTATCGCGCCACCAGCGATTTTGAGGCTGATTTTTTTTTAATGACTTCGTCATGAGTTCTCAGCACCCTAACTAGTGTTGTTATGATGGCGCATGACCTTTTATGCCAAAAAAAATCTCAATCTCTCGAAAAAAAAATTCAAATTTGTTTCGTATTTTCATGGGGTGCATATGTGTTAAAATGTTTTCTTCTACAGCGTCGTAATTTGATTTGTAGATTTCATCTTTTACATAACCCCATAAGAAAAAGTCAAGAGGCGTGATGTTAGGCGTCTTGCGGGCCATTTAATGGGGCCGTTTGTGCCAATCTAGTTATCTTGAAAGTGATCATTGAGAAGGTCTGTGGGAATTAGACTATTATGTGCGGGGGCTCCATCTTGTTGAAAATACATTTTTTCTATGAACTACTGTGGCATTCCTCGTATGATTTCAACAACGTCTTCTAAAATTTCGATATAATTAAATCTATCTAATCGCTCGTCATAAATTTTAAACATCAAAAATCTGGTCTGTATAAGTCCAACCCAACAGTTAAATGAAAATCTTATTTGGCGTCGCCCTTCGTGGATCCGCAAGGGGTTTTGTCGTGACCAAAAATTATAATTTTTGCGATTGTACATACCATTATTTGAAAACTGAGTTTTGTCCGAAAAAATTATAAACTCTAAAAAGTGTCGATCCGAATTTATTCCCTCCTTTAACCAGTTACAAAATTCGAGCCGTCTGATGTTATCACCTTGATGCAAGGCTTGAGCTAAATGTGCATTACGGTAACACTTGTACTTGTATTTTTTCAAAACATTTTGGACTGTACCGTGAGAAACGTCTGGGATATCGCGTACAGCGTCACGAATTGAAACATCAGGAGTTTCCTCGAAGTAAGTCAAAATAGTCTCAACATCAATATCATATTTTCGTGATTTCTTCTGCTTTTTCCTCCTGAAACTACCGCATGTCCTCAAATTGTAAATAAGTTTATTAAATATTTTTCGTGAGGGTACATTACGTAACGGGTGCCTATTTCGTTACCAATCTAAAGCTCGTGTGCAATTTTTATCATTTTTAAAATAGGCTTCGATTGATCTTATTGTTCTTCATTCGTTAAAAGCATTATACAAACAGTACACAACACATAACACAATAGTAATCTATCTAAAATCAAAACGAAGAGGTTATGAAAAGGCTCGTTTTATTTAAAAAATATGACATTCATTCCAAAAGAAGTATTCCATTTTCAAATTTAAAATGATTCGGCACGCCCGCCGAACTAATGCGTTTTAATTTTAAATAAATGCTATTTGTAATGCATAATATCGATACAGATAAGATATGCATAAGTGGTCTCTTCAGATAATTGGTGATCGATTCATATTATTCACGACATTTTGCAAATTAATTAAATTGTGGCCATTTCAGTCTAATTTACTGTCAGTCTTGTTTACTCAAGATTTCATGGCGAAATTTGGTCCTTATACTTACCGACCAATACTTGATGCGATTACAAGAGTATTGACCAGGTTCGATTCCCGGTATGTATGAGAGTTAAGAAAAAAGTTTGAATGTGATTATAATTAAGTCTAAAATCGACGCCATGGTTCCTACGAACAGATTTCGCTATCTTTCATAGTTTCTGACTTCTCCATACTGACCCATTTGGATTGTACACCCCGCATATGGGACATATTTTAGTTAATTTAACAAAGATTTTCTAAGAATGTTTGCGTTCGAAATAGAACACGAGAAATATTATACGACGTTATAGGAAAAAGCCCAAGGAAAAACGTGTCGCGTTTTATTATTATTGTGCTACGTGCTCGGAAATATAAGAATATTATTTACCAGTGACCGAAATGTATTTATTGTGGAATTTTAAGTCCGTCGTCTGCGCAGGCCATTAGCCACAACAGTATTTATGGTTTTAAAAAAGATTTATGAATGAAGAATCAAAACCTCCAGAGCAACACATAGTTATAAATAAGCGAAGTTGTGACACGGATGACAATACAAAGAACTTTGCGGAATACATAATGAATATATATAGTTACACACCGTTATGTACAATATTCAGAACTATGTTTTAATAGATAAATGAAGGCCAATCAGGACGCGTGCTGAAACGCTTCCTAATACGGCTTCCAATATGAGGCCGTCAAATATAGAAGTATTATAATTTATGTAATAGTTTTCAGTTATGGCCTGTCCTGGTTTAATTGGCGTTGCCTAAAGATAATTGAAAAACAAAACATATTGTCATACTCGTATTTATACAGTATCCCAATGGTTAACGGCATTCATAATACTTGCGTTATGTCTAGTTTCCCGTTGTGTCTAATTTTAACTCTTAAAAACTTATTCCGTCTTGAATAAAAATATATCGACACTCAGTATTTATAACCGAAAGTTTTCATGATAGCTCCGGGCTCAATTCAATTATCTTTGCTCAAATGAAAACTATTTGATGTGCGAGCCGCGTACGTAATCCTAAATTAATCTAGCGCAGAGCGTTTTGGGTGATCTGGTAAATATAGGTACATTTGAACTGGAGGAGCTGTTAAATAAGGCGAGTTTTAAAGGTTTCCATTTTGTTCATCCTTGACAATATAAACGTTAATAAACAGTAACATTTTGCAAGCAGTGCCAAATCATTTTTTAATTCTTTTTATTTATTGGTATTTCAAGATCTTAGATTAACATACTTTAAGACTTTCTTATATGATCAAAGTAATCATGAAATAACAAGTTCTAGCTATGCACCATATTTACAAAGCCCTGAAAGCCCATCGATGTTTATTTAATAAACTTGCGGTCTAAAGAAATAAATTCATAAGTTATTTCCAAAACATGTTGTTATGTGTGCGATATTTCTACTTTAATAAGTCAAAACAAAATGGTTCTCTTAAACCCTTGAACGCTTGAGCGCAGCCGTTTGTTGTTTACACGGAGCCAGCCAAGCGCTCACTAGATTTAACAAATTGTAATTTTCCTTAGTCGATTAAGTATCAAAGGAAAGTCACGGAATAACAGATTTATTTTGTTCTATTTAGATACAGCATAGAACAAATTGCTTTTACATGGCTATTTAGCTGAGGTGAGTCTGACATAAGTTTAATGGTGAAGAAGAACCGCGTGAGGAAACCCACATACAACTTATAAGTTTCCTAAGGGTTCCTAAAAGTTTACTAAATACCCCGTTAACCCTTTCGCTGCGGTTGGCGAGATAACTCATTCTGTAAAATGTATTCTTAGACACGGTGGCCGAGAAAACTCGTTTACGGAAATCTGTCACCACATACGGCGGTTCGAAATCGGTAAAAGCTTCTACAGACTGACTCATCGTAGCATGTACCGACAGCCCAAGCCATACCTACCAAATATATTTATGTTGATTGGTATTGCTAGCATAAAAATAAAAAAAAAATGTTGTTTGCGTTTCATGCGGAAGGCGAGTAATTACGTTTTGATAGATCAGGACTATAAACGGTAGGCGAATTAATTCGTTCTAAATAAATCATTTCAAAATACAGCTCATTTATTTGCAACACCAGAACAGTAGTCTACGAGTACTTTGAAGAAATGGATGTCTCTAAAGGTAAGCAATAAATATTCCTATTTATAACGTATTATGTGATTACCTTTGTATAAAAATGAGAATATACATTTTTGATTTAGATTATCTAAGATTTATTTGACCAGTTTACGACTCAAACGGAACTTAGACAAACGTTACTTCGACATTTCTTCATCTACTGACAATCTAGCAAATGTGATACACCTACAATTCGATGATGTAGGTCACACTTAGATAGTCGCTTATAAACACCTACGCTGTTGGGTTGCGACTATAATAAAAAGGATCGGAAATCGACGAAAAAGCGATAAGTTACACTACATGGCGGGTGGCGCACGAGAGGAGCCATGTAAGTCCCTGGCAAATGGCACCTCAGAAGAGCCATGAAACATTTCTTCGCAGCCAGACGCTAAAGTTTAAAAAAACTACCACCGCAACGAGAGGAGCCATGTAAGTCCCTGGCAAATGGCACCTCAGAGGAGCCATGAAACATTTCTTCGCAGCCAGACGCTAAAGTTTAAAAAAACTACCACCGCAATTAATCGGTTAACGCGTGTAAACCAGCCATAAGGCTCAATTCGTACCATGCGCATGCGCGCGGATCCTCCTTGTGTCGCCCTCGGAATGCCGTGCGCGTGCAACCGTTGCGATCCACTTTCGCGCCAGTATACCTTAATTGAGCCACACATAGGCTAAACTTATAAAAATATTATGTATTCACACCAGCTATTTCACCATAAATATGAAATCTACGTAATAATTTACACGTGTACGAAGTCGCGGGCATCAGCTACTCGTTTATAAACTACGAAACCGTGTAGCAAATTCTTACTCACGCTTGACAGCTTGTAAATGGTAACACTACCCTCATTTTGATCATATTGACTATACATTTTTGGGACGAGTTATCTCGCCAACCGCACGTTACGACAGATTTTTTCAAACGGCTTAATTCGTCATCCGTGTGTCAAAGCGATTTAATTAAAACGAGTTATCTAGCCACCCGTACTGAGGAGCAAACATTTTTTTGTGATCCCGTCTACAGGGAAGATTTAGTACATGGTGAGCCCGCAGCGAAAGGGTTAAGGAAAAAAACTGTGAAAATGTTGAAATCACTTCTCGATCATTTCACTTTCGTAAGCGTTGGTTCGTTATGAAACAGCTATACTGTTGACTGGCGTTTTGCTTCTGAATCATATTGATTAATCCAAGATTCGTTATCTTTTATAATATTGTAAACACGGCGGAAAGAAAGTACTTTGAATTATTTTTTATCAAGCAGATCCTGGCACCATTCCAAGTGATCATCATTATGGTTGTGGGGTACCCATCGTAAAACAATCCTCCAAGCAAATCCAATAAGCAAAGGTAGTGTAGAATATCATGAATACTCCGCGATCCAATCTGCAGATTGTGCTGAATCTCCTCGTATGTGATTCGCCGAATTTGTTGAATCAACTGTTTCACTTTTAGCACGTTTTCTTCCTTAACAGCAGTCAAACGACGACCACTTCTTTCTTCATTTTTCGAATTTACGCGACCGGATTTTAAGTTGTTATACCAGCGGTACACAATTTTTTTAGAAGGCGCATTGTTAATAAAAGCTAGTTGAAGTCGATTAAATGATTCATTAGGTTTCAAGTTGGACTTGAAGTCGTAAAAATCATTGCACGGAAATGTTCCCAACGCAGATCCATTTTTCTATGACACGCAGTAGTTTCACAATGCTGGTTAAGAAATTAAGAGGGAAATTTAAATTTGGAACAAATATATTTTTACTTTTAAATTATCGAATTTTCTAAATAAATTATTACTCGCGAGCGTTCCATATATAAAAACTTTTTTCGCAAAAGTTTCTGAGTCGCCTGGTACCCACAATTTTAGTTCTAAGGTATATAAAGAAAAGTAACAAAATACATTGTGTAGAATGTATAGTGACGACTGTATACATTATTTTGATTGTGTTGTTTTTGTGGTGCTTTACCTATAAACAATCAAAATCGTAACAATAGCTATCGCTGTGTCTATGTTCATGTTTCAGTTGTAGAGTTTATTTTGTTTAGGTCTAGTCCGAGGGTCGTTCTTATGTTTTCCGCCAAAACAATCACGTTCACGTGGTTGTGAGCGGTTAAATGGACGGTGCAGCCGGTGAACACACAGGAACAAAAGCAATTCCAACTGCGGCCTACGGTCGGCAACGCATCATTAAATAAACACTTCCGATAATTCATGTCAATGGGTGCGAATGACATTTACCACCACGAGCTCCTTTGCCGTTTATGAAAAAAGTTAAGGCTTACTGAGTGCAAACAGAACGAGAAATAATTGAAGTAAAAGGAGAAACGTCATAAACTGCTTATCCAATCGCAAGTCTACTGAACGCAATTTGAAGTGTACCTATATGAATACGTGACAGGTATACAGCATTAGTTCATTTAAGTTAACGTTAGCAACAAATAAAGGCTTGTTTTTGTGATATTTGATTCTCGAAGGGTTTGACCCACGAAAAGTTTATTTGGGTCACGATTTGTACCTTTTCCATCACTAGCTATATTCTATAAAAGTGAATTAAAACAGCAGCCCCTGAAATAGAGTTTTATCTAGAAAAGCATTGCTGACAATTTTTTTTATCAGAGATAATAGGCTTAGGCAGAGTTGTTGATAAATGGAGAGAGAAAAGGAAACTTTTTACTAACCCGACAGGTTGAGTTAGCTAGGTACTTAAAATTTCAAACGCATTATTTAAAAATATATCGGCCGAGAATTTTTATTTCCCCGTTTCCAGAAAAGACATTCATATATTTCACATGATACGCGTATCATTACGAAAAGAGAATTTTGGTTCAATTCTCTTGGGATTTGTAACGAGAAAGAAATGTTTGTAACGAACCGAAAATGTTGCTCCAGCTAGCTGACTTTGGCGTTGACTTCAAACTTTTATGATGATGGTCAAAAACATGTGAAGATTTATTGGTATTCGTAGTAAAATGCTTATTGAATGCTTTAAAAGTGTACAGAAAATATAAAAGAATATATTTTAACACTAGTTTTTGTTTTCGTTCACGTTTAGTAAAAGGAGTGGTAAATGTAATTTTGTTGTATATCTGATTATCCAGTCACGTAAAATACAATGAAAATAAAAACAAACATAGTTAACATAAAAAGGAAATAATAATAATAATAATAAAACAAATGTTTAGGAATAAATATTTCATTTCATTTCATTTCATTTATTAGCTGAAAACTTGAAAAGTGCTTAGCAGAATTATAAAAAATCACCCAAAAAAGAATGAAACGCCCATATTTGGAAACGAGGTAAGAAATGTTGGCAGAACTTTGGAGAGACTAAGCAGGGACACAAGGATTTAATCTTAAAAATAACTACAGATGAAGACAGAGAGTGTTCTTATTGATAACACCTACCAAAAACTCGAAGAGTTATAAACTTCGTGTTATATTTAAACACTATTGTGTTTTATAAAAACCCACCAACCACTAAGTGTTATATTTGTAAACCTTGATAAAATTCTTATTTGGAATAGTATAAACCTAAATATTTCATAAATTTTATATTAAATAAATTAATACACATAAATCTTTAAGGTTAATTTATTATTCAAGCACATTCTTTTGTCCACACCGCATTATACATTTAGTTTTCAAAATACGCAAAATGTTAAATATCTTCTGTTTTTGCATGTATACTTTTTATAATTTTTCTTCTATAAAAATTCTAAATATTTTCCTTTTTCGATTTCGAAGTTTTATACAAAATATGATACAGTATAAAGGTTTACACAGTTTAAGTATTTATAGTCCCCCAAAATGTTGATTGAGAGGCCTTACAAATTCCGTTGTAAACTTTAAAAATGTTTTATCAATCGATGTACATAAACAAGCCTGCAAGCTTGATCGAACCCTCGAGCTGGAACGTCAGTTTGTGAAAATAATTTTGACACATACACAGGATGAAATTTGCAATACCATCTTTTATTTTTATTTTTTTTTATTGAAGAACGTCTAGTTTGTCTTCTATCTTACCTGATGGAAAGTGACGATGAAGACGAAGGTGTTACACGTCTACCACGAGATACCTATTCACTCGACGCTCGAAAGAACTAGGACTATAGTTTTTTGGAAAAACAGACGCAGGCAGTTTATTGGCGACCACACCAAAAAGGAACTATCGAAGCGCTTGGTTCGACTTTTTGGGATATCTACTATAAAAGGATGGAAGGCCTGTCTGCGTCTAGTAGTCCGATGTAAGAAGGGTGTGGGTTCAACCTGATCAAAACGAGCATTCGCGCACTCGTCAAAATGTAATCTGTAGAAGACGATGGTTTCGACGATGGTTGAGGCTTTGCAGTTTTTTGGTGGTGAGGTCAAAGTTGTTAATAATTTTTCAGGCTCTTCTTGTTGGTACTTTGCAGAACCGTCCCAAAGGTGGCTACAGTTCTCTATACAAGATCGAACTTGAGCTGTGTACAAATGAAGTAGCCGTTCAGGGCTGAAGTACCGTCGGACCTTCAAGATGATTCCCAACTTCTTTGAAGCAGTTTGAGCCATGGACAAAATTTGTTGACCGAAGTTTACTTGAGACGATATAGTTACGCCCAGAAGCCCTAGATGGTCGGTTAAGGGTACAGAAACATTTTGGAAAGTGGGCGTTAGGTTGACACTTTTTGGCGGAGAAAAAACACGCCTGTGTTTTTGACTGGTTAAATTTGACCAAATTGGACTCGACCCAATCGGACATTTTCTTTAAGGCCAAATCCACCCGCTCAATCATGGACTCTCTCAAAGCCCGGATTTCTTGAAGACTCGCTCGCGCATTGGACAAGTATCTCTCTACAACGGTGCTGTCATCAGCGTAACCAATAATGCCTGGGGGTTTTTTTTTCCTCGTACCTCTGGCAAGGTGGCCACAGACTGTTTTTGCTATTTCTATAGGTGCAGGTTCACATTTGTGTGATATGATTAATTTTGTTTATTTCCATGATGCACGGGCTATGTCTATTTTTGCAAACAACCAATTACAACAATTACACTTTCAGACTTTATTTCTTTGACCTACACAAAATAATGAAAACTCCCAATTTAAATTTATATTTTCTATTTTCAACACAACCTCTCTCCTGTTTATGTAACTTTTATTGCAACTCAACTATTATAACAATTAACTTATCAAAACAAAATGTTTATGCTACATACATACAAAGAAAAACAATTTAAACATTTTCTTCATCCAAATTATATTTTCAGTTACCACAACGACTTCCTTGTTTTAGTTACTATTATTTCTATTTTATTTGTATTCTGCATTTACCATTTCTATGTTCCTTCTTACCAAATATGTGTTTCATTGCTATATTTTTCAAAATATATCAAAAACATATTTTCCCAACTTCTGTTACAAAATGCTATCCTATCGCTCCATTTTTTATTATAATGCAGTTCGTCTCTCAAGATTATATTCAACTCTGCTGAATCCTTTTCTAAAGCATTAAATTGATGCCTGTTTTGTGTGACCGGCAAACGGTGTTCAGTTTTTTGTGATTGGATTAGCGGGTAGGATTTCAATTCCGTTATTGCTGCAAGATAGCGGAGCATCAAATCTCCCGCTAATCCACATATCTTTCGATTTCAGTGTCTGGTTTGCCGGTTTTTGCACTATGCAAGTTTCAGTTTTAGTTTTGACTTTCTTATTCGCAAAGGAGACTTTAGCAGTATGCAACGGAGGATCTAGCCAGAGCGTCCCATCGCTTTCGCACCGGGCATATCTGGCTAAATGCGTTGTGCTCACGTTGATCATACTTTGCTGCCTCACAATTACAGCAGATTGGGGTAGTCTCAGCCTTCCATTTTTCACAACTGACCCTGAGGTGCTGACCACCACAGTGACTGCACCGATCTTTGGCTGTCTTGCAGTATTTCTTAGAGTGCCCGTACTCCAGACAACGGGTGCACTGTACTAGGGGCGACTTCCGCCCTTACATACTGCAGGTCGATGTGCAACGTGCCGGCCTCAGTCGCCCTTTTCCATATGATAGGTAATGTTGAAATCACGACGTGCCCCGTTAGTGGATTACGGGCTCTCATACGGTACTTGACTGCTAGGCGATCCTCCCCAGGGCCTATTCCGTTGAATATATCCTTGTTTTGCTTTTTGAGGGCATGCAGTAGTTCGTCATCAGTGTGGAAGGACAGGACATCGTGTAAGACAAGAAGAGGATCTCTGTTTTTCATATCCTCACAGAGTAGCCTTCGTCCTGAGTTGAGGATTTTGTCCTGGATTTTGTTCTTTTCCTCTTCTGTCCCACAACTCATGATGACTTTCCAGTCCTTCGCTGTTCTTACTCTTTTACTTTAGTCTTAGCATTAAGAACTTCCCTGATCTGGTTAAGGACGTTTTCTCCAGTGTCGGTCACATCCTCAGAGGTGACCGCAATACTATGTAGTGTAGTCTTGGAGGGTTGTGCGGGTGCCACAGTAGAAAAACATGTGGCAAAACATGTGGTAGAATCAACGACATTCGCATAAGTAGTTTTTGTGTCTGTGACCATGTTTCTGTTTTTACCCAGCTCTTCTCTCAGATCCAGCATTTGTTTTTTATTTTCTAGAAGCATTTTGTTAGTCACTTGGAGTTGGTTAAGTAGCTCCGAGCTTGCATTCAGACTTGAGCTAGTGGGTAAGTACTCCGACGGCAAAGAATGTGCATTATTTCTGTCACTTGTTTCTTGTTCTGGTGTTTTGCTGGTGAGTTGAGATTCCAGATCTCTTACAATTTCATAAAGTCTACCTTTTAATTCGGTTGCACTTGTTTTAATGTCTGTGCGAATATTTCTAGAGGCATTTAAGTATTTTTTCGCTTTGCTCATGCACATTCGCGCTTCAGATGTTTTGTCTTTGTAGACCTTGTCGGTGGAGGCATCTTGAAGTGAAAGGAGAAGTGCTTTGTGTGTCTTTGCTGGTTGCCTCCCATCCCCCAATGCTCCTCCTCACTTTGGAAGCAACTGCCATAGATTTCAGAGTGGATGTTTTTGCCTCTCCGTCGCCTCCTGCCATTTTTGCCGGAGCACGCATCATTCTGGACAAAGATATGCGTCAAAAATTATAAAATTCAATATTGTAAACTATAATGTCAATATAAAAATAAAATTAAAATTATCTGAGGTCTGTAGATGGGCACTCAGTCTATGTTAAAATGTGTCTAAGAGGGACATAAATAGTCCCAGTCAATAAATAAGTCGTTACAAAACAATTAAAATTGTGAAAGCGAGCTTTTCTGATCACCTTTTTGCAAGACTTGGCGGCAGCATTGTATCTTTTCTTCAGTAGTTACATGCGAATCCACGGCTTTGCTTCTGCAAGCGCCAGCCCAGGCTTTGTACGCTTCTTGCTTAATCTTCTTAGCTGTGAGGGAAGCAGCATTATACCATAGGTGACCTGTGGTAAGGCTTAAGGGATGAAATACTCCATTGCTTGGCCTATGACACTTGATACAGCATCAGCGCAGCACGATGAATCGGTTACCGTAAAACAAGTCTGCCGCCAAGAATAAGACGCGAAAAAATGCCGCGTCTCATCCCATTATGCTGACTTGTATCGCCATACTCGCATAGTGCCTTTTTGGGTGGGTGTCAGGCGGCGAGTACTGTGACAAAGATTTCACCACGCAGTGGTCGGATGTCCCTAAAGGTGCAGTTACGGACACCGAGTACCTGTCAGGATCAGTTGTCAGCAGAAGGTCCAAGCAATATGCAGTGTAGCCAGCAAGGTCGGGGATGCGCGTGGGCTCGTGCACGGAAAACTTAAAAGCCTCTCTTCCAGCGTGGTCAGTGTCCTGATACGGGTATAGCCATTGCCAATAATGGTCCACTTACCAGTTAACTTATTCATATCTTTTTAATAAGATATATACTACAAAAAAAGTTGTAAAAAAATATTCTGGAAACAGTGTTTTGTATTTCCTTATTTGTATTTTGATGGTATCAAAGTCAACTCACTGTTCTATCAAAGGTGCACAGATAAAACTCGAGATATCATGGTCTGATATGAGATATGGTCTTCGAGAAATTGATACTGGAAAAGTAAGAATTTTAAATTTTCAGACAACTAAATGTGTATGAACCCTTAAGAATAAAATTGTGTTACTGATATGTTATTCCTAATCCGCATTTTTTATTTGGTGTGTGTACTGTTCAAATACGCAATATTTTGTAACTTTTCTCTTATAGGACTAGTTGTAAAAATGCAGCAATACAAAATTTGTTAAAATATTGTCAAATTTCCTATTTAATATTAAAATTCTACATTTAATATTTTTAGAAATTAAATTATCACATAATTTAGAAATTAAATTATTAAATTATCACGGAAATAGACCTCTTTGCCTTCCTTAATCAAGTTGTAGGTACTTTATAACTTAATGATCAAGTTCGGCACGTGAACCGGAAGTTAGGTTAAGTTATTAAGTCGCAATTAACAAGTACGAAATTGAGTTTTGCTTTAAGGGGTGTTAAAGAGCATTACTTACTTAAAGATGTTTAATTTGTTACCTCTCAAATATAGAACACGAAATCTTATTTTTTGATATAAACGTTTATTACTTTTTGATTTATCAGTTACGATGCATCATGCATCGATGCAATCAGTATCAACCTTTTCGTCATCGAGGAGGTAAGTGTTCTTACCTTAGAGCTACGAAATACTTTTCTTTACCTGTAATAAAACCTGTGTGTAATGTTTAACTTGTAGTAGAGTTTCTTTGATAAGAACTCGTCTGGGGGAGTACTACTGTCCTTCCTATTTTGACCATGTAGTAATCAGTTTACGCGGTTGGTTTTCGGATAAGGTTGGGAACAGCTAGTGCAATTATATTACAGACACTTTTAACTTAAGCCTATGGTAAGAAATATCCTGACCATTTTACTACATTTTTACAGCACATAGGTATAAATTAAAGTTAAATAGCGGTAGACAGTCACAAGTTCCTGACGCACGGACCTCCAAAATGTTGTTCCTGACGCCTGATTTGACTGAGTGTCACTGCACGAAAAGAACCGACGCGATACAACACCACATCTGCCATTGTCTCTTTCTCCGTTATATATTTATCCATCTAGTTTCATAAATGTTATGTACTTTACTTTATGTGACAACCAGACCCATAACTCAAGCTGTTATGTAAGAATGCCAACATCTTCCACTTTTTGTTATTTAATCAAAGGACATAGGTAAAATACTCGAAGATAAGAATGTGTTTACTATGAGATAAATGAATAATAATTCTCTAATACAATTAATATATAAATTAACTAGTTACCTGATACAATAGTCAAAGAATCAATAAAAAATACACATGTAACTCTCAAAATAACAGAAATATAAAATTATGGCAAACATAAAGTTTTATTTCCAGTGAAGAAATTACTTAGTAGTGGACGACGGGCAACAGCTGCGAGTAAAGCTTTTCCAATAGAAAAATTGTAGGTAAAAGAAAAAGTGATTGCAATGGGTCTGTTTTTCCCTTGTAAAATAATGGCAGACTTCGGAAACCATTACATTTTTCATCGAGTAGCTCCTTTTGTATGATTTTAATTTTACCTGCAATTCTTCTTTCATTAAAAAACATGTATGTTTTAATCGGAATGTTTTTTTTAATAAAGGGAGATTTTTAAGTTGTCGTCGAATTCTATTAAAGCTTGCGGAAAATCTAAAGCTTATGAAGTTGAGTAATATAGCCATATAATTACGTATGTTCACATCGGCTTTAAATTGTGTTTGGTGGATATTAGAATATGATATTACATATCTAAGAATGATTTTTGCAAATCACGACTCAGTCTAAGGCATAATAGCTTGGCAAGCAAGGCTGGCAGCCAGGCTAGAATTAACATCGACAGGAAGAGTCTAGCAGTGTTGTTTGAAATTTTTTTTAACGTATTTAAATAACTACAACATAAAGTGTCTAGTCATGTAACTAAGCACCTGTAAGTTCGCTGTCGGCCACTATCAGTAGCAATTTTTCGTAATACTTGAAAATCCGGCTATTTTAGATGAAATTTTATTTGTCCTTAAAATTTTCCACTGCACCTTTAATTTTTTTAGTTTCAGTAACTGTAATTTTTTTTATTGGAAAAGGATTAGACGTTTGTCTTCTATCTCACTTGATGGAAAGAATGAAGACGAATGTGTTACACGTCTTTCCACGAGATACCTATTCACTCGACGCTTGAAAGAACTAGGACTATAGTTTTCTGGAAAAACAGACGCAGGCAGTTCATTCCACACCTTGGCGACCCGCACCAAAAAGGAACTATCGAAGCGTTTGGTTCGACTTCTTGGGATATGTATATATATGTCCGTCTTTATATATAAATATGTCCGTCCGCATCGATTGATACATCAACCGGGAACAATCATCAGGATAAAAACTTGCCGTTTCACTTGAATCCCCGACACAAAAAAGAGGGGTGTTATAAGTTGAGCGTGTGAATCTGTGTGTCTGTCAACATCGTACTTTCCATAAGGATGGACTGATCTGAAGTTGGAATGAATCTCGAATGTTTTTACCCATGTTCAGAGAAATGCAAGTGGGCCGTTAATTTTTTTCATTTGCGTTTACAAATAACTTGTGTAACTTAAAAAATAAGCAATGTCTGGGGCCCTGCAATGAAAAATTGGAATGAGAGATTAGTTTTACCAATTGCATTGTAATTACGTTTTCATAAAAAACTTTCTACAAAAAATCGTAAATTAGTTGTAAGAGTATTCAAACGCTTATCGACGCGCGGGAGAAGATAGTTAAAACGAAGATATATTTTTTTTATCAATATTTAACGTACGAATAATCTAACAAATTGAATCATATGACTAGGTACCACTTGACAGGTTAACAACGTGAACGTGTGATAGTTTTCACATATTAAACCTTGAAAATCATCGGTGACGAGGTATCGCTTTGCTTGTCAGATTACGATAGATATTTGTAAAACATTACGAAAACTGTTATTTTCAACTCTACGAATTCTTCAGCGTAATCGTCTATTGTTGCATAACACCAGTGCGTTTACCAGATCAAATACTTTTTTAATTTATTTTAAGGGATTATCTAGAAACTTGAGGGATAATAGATTTATTAATTTTGATTGCATTTGTTGAGTTTAGTAACTTTAAGTACAAGAAATTTAGTTTTATTTGGAAAATGCAAGGGAGCACGTAATTTCCCCCGATTTGAATAAATATCTTTCTTTCATTGTAAGAGATTTTATACCATTAATAATATTCAATTTTTTCAAATGATTAAGAAATACTATTTGCACATATATCATTACCACCAACTAAATCTTAACATAACTATGCAGAAAAATACTTATCTTGTCTTTCACAATAAATACTTTGCTAATTTGAGACCGAACAGCTGCTTCCGTAGCATGGCGTGTTAAAACAAGAGTTATATCATGAATTATATCTCGACTAAGCCGATAAAATCGTATTCATTCATTAATTTTATAATAGGTCTTTACCTATGAAACTGCGGTTTTGCCGTACTGGCCATTTCAAATGAGAATATTTTTTTTTTGACTGATAATTCTAATTTCAAATTAATTTTATCTGACAAACATGGAATTCTTTTTCTAAAATCGTCATTTGTTTAATAGTCAGTGTTTTGTTTTCAACGCATTCGAACATTTTTCGTCATCATGGATAAGTTAAAAATTCGAGTAATTATGGAGTATGAGTACCGTCGTGGCAGCAAAGCGGCACAAGCGGCACGCAACATCAACGACGTTTACGGAGCGAACACTACAAACGAACGCACCACCCGTTATTGGTTTACCCGCTTCCGTTCTGGAAATTTTGACCTGAAAAATGAACCTCGTGGTCGTCCGAAAACTTTGGTCGACAATGACGAATTAAAGGCAATTGTGGAAGCTGATGAAACTCAATCCACGGCTGAATTAGCAGCAGCTTTTGACGTTAGCATCAAAACAATATTGGTCCATTTGCGTCAAATTGGCAAGGTAAAAAAGCTTGACAAATGGGTACCCCACGAACTCAATGACCGCCAGCGCGAAGTACGCGTGGAGACGTGCCTTGCACTGCTCAGCAGGCATACAAATGAAGGAATTCTGAACCGCATTGTTACTTGTGACGAGAAATGGATCCTGTTTGACAATCGTAAGCGCTCAGCAAGTTGGTTGGACCCTGGTTCAGCACCCAAACAATGCCCTAAACGAAAACTTACCCCTAGAAAAGTGATGGTCACTGTTTGGTGGTCTAACGCGTGTGTAATTTATCACAGCTTCTTGCCGAACGGGACAAGCATTACTGCAGATGTGTACTGTGAAGAACTGAACACAATGATGGAGAAGCTCGCACGTCTCCAACCAGTTTTGGTCAATCGTTCGGCTCCACTGCTCCTGCACGACAACGCGCGACCTCATACTGCACAGCAGACGGTCTCCAAGCTACAAGAGTTGGGGTTGGAAGTTCTCCGTCATCCGCCGACCTTGCGCCTACAGACTTCTACTTTTTCCAGAATTTGGATAACTGGCATCAATAAGCTACCAATGCGTTGGCAAAGATGCATTGATTGCATGGGTGATTATTTTGATTAATAGAAATAAAAAATATATAAAAAAATTACGCTTCATTTATTTCGTGAAAAACGGCAATTTCATAGGTAAAGACCTAATATCACGCCAAGGTAGCCTAAGTCACAGCAAGAAATTAACTCGCATGGTTTATCAGCTTTGGACTTAGTTGGACTTATTCCAAGACTGGGACTAGTCAATTTTATGTCTTGTGTTTTGAGTCTTAGTTCTGCCTGACATTTTGTGAACAATTCTACAATTTTCTATGGATTCTTGATGACAGATTTTATCGCAAAAATTGACATGATAGTTAACCCAAGAAGAAAATTGTAGAAATTTTTTAGAGAATTTTCCTACTCGATGACTTCATATAGAGGTCGAATGTAAGTACAATAATAATAGTAATAAACCTTTATATACCAAATTAGCTATTACATATTTCGTCTTCATTTAATGCAAACCACATAGGCTATTAACAATTCTAAGGGATGGCTAAACTCAAAATAGTTGTAATTAACTGAGCTATTGAGATTGGCATTCTTTATATTTCTTACAATAAAATAAATTTTCAGCGGGTTTTCCTTACATACAAGTTTTTTATTTTTTTTTTTTTTTTGTTCCCCTCCGCGGGAAGGGCAGGAGGATAAAAATGCCCTGACGCATACTCTGGCGCGATTCCAAAGTTATGTGGGACTCGTCCCGACGCCTACCAGGACCATACCCACTAAAAACCCCCTGTCGGCTCGTGCATTTTTGCCACTCAGCCTTCATCGGAGCGACGGCCAATTGGAGAAAGAGGCCCAGAAGGGGTCACCCGCTGGGATTACATAGCACTGAAGGTGCTCAAAAATTAAAAGTAAAATAAAAACATTAAAAATGAAAAGTAAATAATGAAAACATTAAAAATTGAAAAATTAAATATGCATTAATTCGGATTTACGTTAGAATTAGAATTTACGTTAGAATTAGAATTTGCGGCCAGAAGGGCCTCGAGATCGCGTGACAGTCTGGTGGATGAGTACGTTTGCGCATTTCTAGGCCTAGCGACTTTGAACTTCGAGTCTAACACAGGAGCAGCATATGAGACAGAATCACGAACTAGAGGATTGGGATGGGTTTCGGAGCGTTTGAAGAACGCTTCAGAGAGTGTTTTGAGATATTGTTGTACTGTAGGCAGTTCAAAATCTCTATGCAAGTCCGCGTTACGCACGTACCACGGTGCGCCTGTGGCCCGGCGGCAAAAGAGGTTTTGAACTACCTGCAGTTTGTGCAGGAGGGAGGGTTTGGCGTGGGCAAAGATTGGCGAGGCATACGTCATGACGGGTCTAACGCAGACCTTGTAAAGTGTACGTTTGTTTCTGAAGGACATTTTACTTTTTCTACCTAACATGCTATTTAGGCGGACTAAATAGTGACGAGCGAGTTTCGAAACTCTTTCAACGTGTGGCTTGAAAGAAAGCGTCGGATCTAATGTGACGCCTAAGTATTTAGTACTGCGCTTCCAGGGGATGGGAATGCCTAACATTCGAACGTGGGGATCGCCATCGGGACGACGGCGTTTGTGGTCGAAGCGCATCGCAGAACTCTTTTCAGGGTTCACATCGATGCGCCATTCTTGAAACCATGCACCAAGGGCGTTTACGGCCTTTTGGAGTCTGGTTACAAGGCGCCGAACACCGTGGCCTTTGGTATAGAGTGCGGTGTCGTCAGCGAAGAGGGCGAGTTCGACGCCTTTCGGCGGGATGGGAATGTCGTTGGTGTACACGGTGTACAGCAGAGGGGCGAGGACTGAGCCTTGAGGGACTCCAGCCTTTATGGGACGAGGTGCAGAAAGCGTGCCTTCGTGTTAAAATCGAAACGTACGGTCTTTGAGAAACGACGCTATTATCCTGACTAGGCGATCCGGTAAGCCTATCTTGTAGAGTTTATAAACGAGACCGCTGTGCCAGACTTTATCGAAAGCCTTGGCTACGTCAAAGAAAACCGCGACCGTTTTATAACGACGCGGATAGAAACCGTCAAGTATATACTCGACGATTCGGTGGACTTGCTGAGGGCAGGAGTGTTTAGCGCGAAAGCCGAACTGATGGGGAATAATGAGAGGATCGCCATCCGTTGGAAACAGATGGTTCCGCATTCGAGAGAGTATGACTCTCTCGAGAAGTTTAGACATTGCCTTGAGGAGGCTGATGGGTCTGTGATTAGCCGGGACGTTCAGAGGTTTGCCCGGCTTGGGAATGCCTATGACTGTCGCTTCTTTCCAGGCTTTTGGAAAGTAGCTATGGTCGAAGCAGGCATTGAAAATGATAGCTAACAAGGTAAGCATCTGTTGAGGTAGGTGCTTAAGTGCGTGGTTGGAAATTCCATCCGCACCCGGAGCCTTTTTGGACTTTTGATTTCTAATGAGAAGCAAGATTTCGTCATTAGAGACTGTGACAGGGTCGGCGGTGATGGGGAGAGAGTCTCTGCGAAGGACTTCGTCCTCCACCGCTTTGATGTGAGTGGGATTCGCGGGTTGCGTGCTGGGCGAGCATTGTTCGGCAATGCTGTCGGCGAAGCATTCGGCTTTCTCTTCGACTTCGAAGGCAGTAGTGCCATCGGGACGAGTGAGAGGAGGAACGTGAGAGACGGTGTCTACGCGTAAGGCTCGGGCCATGCTATAGTACGCTTGGTGGGACGGAGAGATATTCGCCATGAGATCGTTCATCTGAGCGTCTCGGAGTTCCGCGAGGCAAGACCTAACTTTACGTTGAAGCTGATTCGCAGCTGTTCTATAGGCGGGCGTGGGATATTTCTTGGCTCTCCGGAGAGCCGCGTTTTTAGCTTTAATAAGATTGCTAACGGCTAAGGGAAGCGTGGGTTTGCCTTGCTTAGCAACCTTTTCGTTGTCACTGATGGCTGAGTTGATAGCATCAGTGAGAGAATTTACTATTGAATCGATTTTATCCGGGCTATCTAATTGTTCGGGAGAGATCGCGAGTGGAGAGTTCGGAGCCTCTAAGGCTGAAACTAACGTATTTTTAAAACCTTTCCAGTTGGTAAAGGTCTTAGGAGATGAGGCGTTATCGTTCGGCGGTCCTAGCACGAGGGAAACGGGGCGATGGTCGGAGCCTAGGTCATCGAGCGGTTCGATAGACCTTAGATCAAGATTGATTCGCTTGATAATTGCAAAGTCGAGGATGTCAGGAGAGTAGGACGGGTTGTTGGGATAGTGAGTGGGAGTGATGGGGGATATGACGTCTAGGTCAAGGGAGTTAGTGATGTCGAGGAGAGCGATACCGCTGGTGTTAGTCGATAGGCACGTCCAGTCAGTATGTTTGGAGTTAAAGTCTCCGAACATAATGACTGAATGGCCGAGGGCGAGAATGGCCTCAAAGTCGCTGCGGATTGGTCTGGTACCACTAGGTATGTAGATTGAAGCTATGATGATGGTCGGATGACCAGTCATAGCCAATCTACACACAGTGGCTTCCATGTTGAGGAGAGGAGGGGTAGGGAGAGGACAGCAATGGAAACCTCTTTTGTAATATATAGCGGTGCCGCCGAAACCGTCGGAGTTGGGCCTATCGTTACGAATAAACGCGTACTTAGGTATAGCGAATCCCCTGGAGCGGTTTGGAGTAAGCCATGTCTCCTGGAGAAGGAATAAGTCAGGTTCTTTGTTCTGAAGGAACAGTTTAATCTCGGGAAGGTTGGTGTTCAGGCTACGAGCGTTAAAAGATATTAGGGATAAGCCCTTGGGTTTGATACGACAGGACGCGGGATTCGCGGGTCTAGACATTATAATTTATTATATACGAATTTATACAAATATAAAAGAATTTACAACGAACTTAGGAGCGAGTGATGCTCGGCTAAAGCAAATAAACGCTCTTGAGGAGAGCGGGCGGCTCGCAGTTTGCGTGCGAGCACGGAAATTTCGTTAATATCGACGTTTTGGATAACGTCGAACACGGTCTTCATGTCCTCAGCCAACGACGACTGAGGTGCGGATGACGGAGAAGGACGTGGCCCTACGGAAGCTACGGGAGCTGGGATGGGTCGGGAAGGTGCAGGCGGAACGGCCGGACGCTGCCTCCAAGACAGAGCCGGAGTAGGCGTCGGCTGAACGGGCTTTGCTTCCGGGGGACCCCGGTTGCGCAGCGGCGGGAAGTTAGCGTGAGTGAGCGGCGGCGCCGGTTTAGGCGCGACCCTCTTGGCGGTGGAACGCGGTGCACGCGGGCAGCCCCTGTAGTTAGCTGTGTGACCAGACTGGCCGCACAGCACACAGGCAGGGGGGGAAGTGGATTCGGGAGTGCGAGTGCACTCCTTTGTGAAATGTGGATCCAGGCACTTAACGCACCTGGGGGGAGCTGAGCAGTTAGCCGCTGCGTGGCCGTAGAGCTGGCAGCGGTGGCACTGCCCAGGGTGACCGCGGGGGTTGGGACGCTCGACGGAGATATTTGAGAGTCCGCAAATTGTGCGAGCCTCTCTAAAGATCTCCCTCGAGTTGGGAGTATTCGACAAGATTACCAACGCTAAGGGAAAACGCCTACCGCGGTTGGAGTGCATCTTGTGCACTGCTGTGACCGGGAAACCCTGAGACTTAAGGTCATCGAGAATGTCCTCGTTACTGAGTTCGAACGGGACGCCCCGTAGTACAGCGCGGATCTTACGCTCCTCCGGGAGGGCGTAGGTGTGATACGCGATTTGGTTTAATCCGAGTAACCTGGTAAACGCGCGGAAGTCGTCGACGGTCGCTATTTGAATCTTGATTGTATCGCCAGCGTTGGCGGCTTTTAAGTAATTCATTTTGTGCACTTTGCACAAGTTTGAAACCGCGGTCCAGCGCGCTTTTTCACGCAGGAAGACGGGCGGAGGGAGCTGAGGCTTCGGCGGGACGGGAGCGCAGCGCGTCGCTGGCTTCGATGTGACCGACGGAATCGCGGTCACTTCGAGTGACATGAGCGGCGCGGGGGCGGGTGTAGAAGACACCGGGGTTGGTTCGGGTGTTGAAGACACCGCGGCCTTTTTCGAACGCTTCTTAGAGCGTTTGGCAACTAATTGGAACTCGGGCTCTGGAGAGCCGGTTAGGGTGGCGGCGACCGACGAAGCTACGGACGCGGCGGAGTCTGAATCGCTCCCGGGAGCGGTACGCTTCCTACGAGAAGAGCGCGAGGATGAGACCGACGCGCAGTACATATCGGATGGAACGGGAGACGCGGGAGAGCTATAGACCTGAGGGGTCTGGATGTTGGAGGCCTGAGGGGCTGGGGTTGGGGCCTGAGGGGCCGGGGACGCGATTGATGCCTGCAAGGCCTGCGTTAGGATGTCTTTTGGGATGGAGACGCCTGCCGCAGCAAGCGCCTGGGTGAACGCGTTAATAATGATTAGCGGATCCATTAGGGAGGGTTGGGACAATAATATGTAAAAATATAAGTATAATAAAAGATGCCTAGTTCCTAAAAACCTAGCAAAATCAAAGCGGCAAACCTCCCTACCAGCGGTAGGGGGGCTGGGGAGAAAAACTTAAAACTAACAATAGTACGCCGAAGGCCGCTACCTAGAAACCTAAAAAAGGGTACGCAGGTAAAGAGTTGACCGCGTTAGGGTCAACCTTTACCGACAGAAAGGACAAATACACACGAATACACACAAATATGATAAAAATAAATATGAAAATAGGAGAAAAATAAATAAAATAGAGAAGAGAAATAAATAAAAATAAAAAGGACTGGTTCAGTACAAATTCGTTGTCACCGTTAAGTATCCTTTGCACTGAAACCAGACTACTTACGCCGGGCACAACACTGCACTCAGCACAAGCACAACACAACTAGCACAGCACTTTGAAGACTAAGAGGCTTAGTCGCAAAGAAAAATCGCACTTCGAAAGCACTCAGACGGAGTAGAAAGACTTAGAAACCCGTAGCACGGAGCCAACACGCTAGACTGTGACGTCAGTAAACTGAGCGCCACGGAATGGCGGGAAGGGACCGATCAACGGAGAGCTGGGTCTTGCACGTCCGCACCGCGTGGCGATCGGAGCGAGAATGTACATACAAGTTTAGTGAGATCAATTTTTATAGGTTCACTAGTGTGCGTGTTTGTGTTTGTGTATATGGTATGGGTGTATGTGTGGTGGGGCGCGCGTGTGTGTGTGTCTTAGGTTGGCGACTTGAGTAGAGTCACCAGCATGTATATTTTTTATGTGTATGAACCGTGAACCGTGAGCTCTTCGGTTGCGTCGTAACACTGGCTTTGCCACCATTTAGTTAAAGGGGTTTTACAAGTTTTACAAGCTTAAGTTGTGAGTTGAAATATTTCGATGTTGTTGTAACGCTTTGGTTTACTCCAGTGAATAAAAGAAATCAAGTCGGGTTCGCACACTGTATTATCTTGGCTTAGCAAATAAAAACACTATTATCCTGGTAGCTGGCGATGCAGGAGACGCAGGGTGGAGAGCAACTGAGATAGTGCGAGTCAGAGAATGCCGCCGTATGGTCCAAGGTAGCCGCTAGGTATCCCTTGGGTGTCCGGTACAGGAAATAATGAATGGTGCAGTGACGTAGCTGTGAGCTACTTGGCTTGTGTTAGGTAGATTTCAATGTTGAACGACGTCCTCACTTCGCAAACGTAATTCGGCTAGTCAGCGACCGGCCAGCTGTGGAATGCGGTTCGGGGTAGACTAGAATCCCAAGTTCGGTGATCGCCTTCCACAAAGGACGCGATAACTATCATTATTGTTTTGTTATATCGTTCAATCATGTTTACTTGTGAGGCGTGAAGCGAGTGTGTGGGATTTTATAATGGTTTATAGTAATTTTCAATATGTTACTACTAAACTGTTTACCATTATCCATTAGAACCGTGCGTGGAATCCCATGGACAGAAAAACATTATCCTCTAAAATGCGGGCAATAATTTCTGCAGTAGCACGCCTAATTGGAAAGAGGAGAGTGTATTTAGATAAACAGCACGTAACTGCAAATAAATAAGTATTTTGTTTACGAGAGACAAGAAGTGGACCTACGAGGTCCATGCTAATCATTTGAAAGGGTCTAGAACATTCTTTAGGTTTACCCATAGTGCCTAATATTGGATGCGTAGGATATTTATGGACATTAAAAACATCACAATTTAAAATAAATTTACTCACATAACTGTGCGTTCCTGGCCAAAAATAATGCAAACTTATCCTTTTATGCGTCCTAAATATACCAAAATAACCAGAAATAGGTTCAGAATGATTCTTGGCTATTATTTCTTTCTTTTTTTTTCTTTGGTACTACTTCCTTCCACTCAAATTCTCGCGTTAGATGGTTTAGAGTTTTTACGTGTCGGTACAGTATATTTTTATCTATTCTGTAATTTAAATAAGAAGTAGGAGAATTAAGGCAGCCTTTGTAGATTTCAAGAAACCAAGAATCATTACTGTTGAGGATTTGGGGACTAATGTTTACGTCAGTTGCTGAAATTGGAACAGAACGCGAAAGACTGTCGGGGACGATATTATCGGCACCGCGTCGGTGTCGGATTTCAAAATTATATGCAGATAGACGAACACTCCAGCGAGCTAAACGTCCCGTGGGGTTGTTCAAGTTAAGGAACCATTTATTGTGTAAACAATAAATTTGTGTCCATTTTCTAAATAACATCGCCAATGTTCGATGGCAGTAAGGACAGCTAGGGCCTCTCTCTCAGTTGCACTGTAATTAACCTTCTCTTTGCTGTCTAACGTTTGTGTAAGTGCAGCACCAATTCCAAAATTGCTTGCGTCTCTGTGGACTTCAAATGGCTTAGAGTAATCTGGACAAGCGAGCACGGGGCAGTTACGAGGAATTTTCAGGTGTCCAGCAAAAAGGGGGAGCTCGCTTCCCCTGTGAGGTAAGTTTATTTAGGGGGGGAGGCTAGGGAGCAAAAGTTTGATATGAATCTGCGATATCAAGAAGCAGTACCTAAAAATCGACGTACTTCTTTTCAGGTCTTTTGTAGTTCATAACTGCTTCAATTTTTGCAGGAGCAGCATGCTGTCCATGAGAATTAACTACATAACCGAGATAGTTAAGTTTTTTTCTAAAAAACTGACTCTATTCGAAATTTATCATAAGATTGGCAAAATTAAGCTTTTCAAAGATACGATTTAATAGAGAAATGTTTTCAGAGAAGGTAGAAGAGATGATTACGATATCGTCAATAAAAACAAAAACCTTGTGTTCAAATTCAGGACCATAAAAGAGAGCATCAACTAATCTTTGCTGCGTGGCTGGTGCATTTGTCAATCCAAATGGCATAGATTTAAATTGAAATGTTCCTTAAGTTGGGACGTAGAATGCAGTCTTACCTCGGTCCTCTTCCCTAATAAGGATCTGCCAAAAACTTTTGGATAGGTCAAGGCTGGATAGGTATTTTGCGTCTTGCAGATTATCCAAAATATCCGAAATGTATGGTAAACTGTAGGCATCTTTTTTGGTCACAGAAATTAGTTTTCTGCTATCTAAACAAAACCGAAGTTCACCGTTCTTTTTGGAAGTTAGTAAAACTGGAGAAGTACAAGGACTTTCACACGGTTCGATAACATCCTCTCTCAACATTTCATCTACTTGTTTTATGAGGGTACTTTGTTTAACTGGAGACATCCGGTAATACCTTTGACGAATGGGAGCAGCATTCTCAGTGTCAATTGAATGAGTTATAAGAGAGGTTCTACCTAACCCTTTTTCTTCATAGGATATAGTTTTAAATAGGGAAATGATCTCGTCAGCTATCTGTTTCTGCTCTTTATTCAAGTGATCATAGGGACAAACATGTTCTCCGTCTACTACTAGTCCGGCAGAAGAGACCTGAGAAGGTTTTAGAAGTTTAATAGAACTTAGGTTTTTAGGAAAAATATTGAACGTTTTCCAAAAATTCATACCAAGTATAAGAGAATTTTGCAACTCTGGCACAATAAAAAGTTGTATGACATGAGCCTGGTTTTGGAAGGAGACAAGTAAGTTTATTGAACCGATAGTTTGAAGTTTTTGTTCTCCAGCAGCAATAAATTAAATTTTTTCATCACAGGAGTTTATATGACAAGTCTTCCCTAATAATTCGTGATATCCGTTGCCTAGTAAGGATACAAAAGATCCTGTATCAAGTAAACCTAACACATCCTTGTCGTTGATTGTAATTGTGGCGTATGGTCTGGAGAGTTCAGTTCCCTTGAAACGGATTGATGAGAGTGTGTTACAAGTAAAAAAATTTGAAACAAAGTTTAACCAGTCTTGCCATTCATGGTTGCGAGTGTAATTACTTGGGACACGGTCTCGACGATCCGTCAAAACTAGTTTTTTGACTCTTTGTTACAATTAGGACACTCAGAAAATCGCACATCCTTTTTTCCACACTTGAAACAAATGAGTAAACGTGGTTTTGTGCATTGGCCTAGAGAGTGGGTTTCAGATCGACATCTAGGACAAAACGTACGTTTGTTTACGTTTACAATTTCGGTTGAAACGGCAGAAACAGGTAAGAATTTTTTAGAGTTAGTAGTGTAATCTTTATTAAAGGTACCAGGTTTAAAGTTATTAGAAGTGTTCGGCTTTGTATAGAATTTGTAAGCGAAATCAGGAGCAACAGTATCAGAAGTAACCTTAGGTGGTTCACGAAATTGTGTTAAACGAGATTGTATTTCGTAATTTCGACAAAGTAATTTTAATTGACCTATAGTTTTTATTTCACTAGTGGATGCTTAGGTACAAGCGTAGCAAGGTCGAATGTTGTGAAGCAAGATTTCGAGTTTATCATCTTCACTCATGACCTTTCCTAATCTAGAAAACATTCCGTGCATAATAGCTAAATAAATCCTGATGTTCTCATCTTCACCCTGGGTGCGTGAACGAATTTCCGCTACAAGTCAATAGTCATAATCTTTAGAGCTAAAATCCTCTTTCAAAAGTTGCACCAATTTCAGACCAAGAATTAACATTATCTTTAACACAGCGATGCCAATGTAAGGCATCATCAGTGAACATTTCGAAAGCGAACGATAGTATTTTATCATATGTTAATCCTCTTGAAACCACGAACTCTTCGACTTTTTGAATGAATGCACGAACACAAGTTTTTCCAGAATATTTCAGTTTACTTAATTCGGACGATACATTTCGTTCGCAAGTTACCGACAACGTCGTGGGATCACTCTGTTTGTCCGAAGAGGTATTAGATATTTGAGGTTTAATAGCTAGCGATTCTTTATAAAGTAAATTAAAGTTTGTACAGCTAGATTTAAATATATCAGTAGTTTCTGGAGTAGCACTTATTCTTTTAATTCTATGATATATGTGGTTTAAAAGATTCTCGGTCCTAAGGAATAAACTTTTGTCAAATCTACATGCGTTTTAAGTACATGCATATTGGTTTGGGCTTTATTTAAAGAATCTTTAACGCCTTTAATATCATCTATAGGGTCAAGATAGGATCCTTAACTATATTCGGAAGGTATTTTATTAGATATCTCCACGATCTGTTTACGCAGCTCTTGAACCGATTCGCCCGGTTTTCTTCCACGAACAGCCACCTCATATTCTAACTCGTATTTTTGTAACGATAAAAATTTGATAGGGTAAGACATCTTTATAATTAACTGATCTGGGTAAGAGTTGTAGGTTTTACTTAAATTACAACAGGTTACAGCGTTCAACTAGTATACCTACAAGCAAAAAATAAAGGAACGCTAATGAAATAAAATAAATAGGTGAACAATAGCTTTTTTTAAAACAAGGATTAATTATAATCTACAGTATTCCAGTTTAAAATATCTAGAATATATTTTGGCAAGTAATAAGGCGTATCTTATATCAAAATATTGTACACCTATTGAGTTAACAAAGTTAAATTATTTTATAAAACAGCATACAAATCAACTAAGCCACACCAAGAACGCCACTTTAGCCAAGATAAAAATAGTGTGTTGCTATTTATCGGGCGCCACTGTAACACTTTGGTTTATTTAAAGGACTGTTCGCGCAATCTATCAGCTCGGTTCAAGGGTGACACTTAGAAGTAAATTTAAGGAAATAAATATTCTTTCCTTCCATTCACAATATATTTTAGAAAATGTAATGTATGTAAAAAAGAACATAACCTTGTTCAAAAGAAAAAAAGATCTGCATAATGTTAACACAAGAGGAAGAAATATGCTTCATAAAGTTACTAACCCATTCATGGGTCAATGTATACGCTTTTATTATAAGGTTCCTGAGGATATCCAAGGTCTTCCTATTGACAAATTCAAAGAAACTATAAAGGAGAAGTTTTGTGCTAGAGCATATTATAAACTATCCGATTATTTGGATGATAAAAGCCCTTGGGTATAATCCCCTCATTAACAGGATTGTACTAGTATTTGTAACAAAGCATGTGTAATGTGTCTGTATGTTCGATGAGTTCTTCGTCCCGATGAATATCTAAAGCGTTATTGTCACTAAAGTACGTCTTCTTATGGTAGCGTCGGGTGACCGGTCGCTCACTTCCCTCTAATATGGTTGAGGAGGGCGATGGCTGGATCCCGCGTTAACTCGTGAACGGGTGCCGTTTGAGTGTGTTCGTCGTTTGGATATTTGGGGGGAGGGAGACTTGCCGAGCTAACAGATGCAGAAAAGAATAATTTTGTATAGACATAAAGAGACTCTGTAAATTTATTTTGAAAAAAATATACCCGTGAAGTTTCTGGCCAGTTCTTCTTCAGGAAGGTTTTTTCGAACTGGTGCTAGAATCATGTTTTATTTGACGTCAATAAGAACAAGTAATTGTCAATGTTGAGAAATAAATATTTCATTTCATGACATGAACAAGTATTTAATGGGTAAAAGTACAAGTCGAGTTCGCACACTGTATTATCTTGGCTTAGCAAATCAAAACACTACTATCCTGGTAGCTGGCGATGCAGGAGACGCAGGGTGGAGTCCAGCAGCTGAGATAGTGCGAGTCGGAGAATGCCGCCGTACGGTCCAAGGTAGCCGCTAGGTATCCCGTGGGTGTCCGGTACAGGAAACAGTGGATGGTGCAGTGACGTAGCTGTGAGCTACTTGAACCCCAGTAGTATGGTGTCAACACACACAATACAAGATAGAGTTAAATGTTTTACTTATCAATTTATTTAAATACTGTAGTAGATTTTAAATGTGTAGTTAACTAGACGCGAATATAGTGAAAGATTAAAATTTGAACGACGTCCTAACTTCGCAAACGTAATTCGGCAAGTCAGCGACCGGCCGGCTGTGGAATACGGTTCCGGGGACTCGGCGCGTGAGTTGGCGGAATGTCGCAGCTAGACTGCCAAACTAGGATAGTGCGCGGATTTGAATTTCTTAGGCTTGTATTTTGTATAGTTTATATTTTTAATAATTATTTATTTGTAAGATTATCTTATTCATTGTTTTATTTAGTTAGGTAAGATTATTTTATTCTATGATTATTTACGGTTTAATTATTTTAGATAAGAGAATGTAACATTGTTTATTGTATAAGAATGGGCCTAGAAAACAAAACGAACGGTGACTGAAGCTAGTATTGAAAACGAAAGTATCGGCTTCTAAGTGGTTACGTCTGTTTGTCTTAGTGTTGATTGGTGTCAAGGAGTGTTGAAATAGGGTACTGTGAAGGATAAAGAGTTGTCGGACAGTGAGAACTTCACATTGTTTGTTGTAGGTGTGTAGGATAAAGATATTATGGCTTTTTAGTAGCAACCTTTAATAGAGCGCTTTGTGCACGTTCAACATGTATTATTGTTTATTTAGCTGCACCTCCCCAAGAGGTAATACAAAAGATATCAAAGAATAACAAAGTCATTGATATACTAGTTTTAGTACGAAAGCATTAGCAACATAATTGAGACGTTTAAAAGTGAAAATTAGTTTACGAATTCCATTTATTAGATTGATATGTTGTTTAAATGTGGTTATTCCCAAGTATTTTATTTGATTGGTTCTTTCTAAAGAGAGGCAAAGAAGGACATACAAAAGGGTGGTTCTGGACATGTTGGGGTATGAGCAGTAATTATATATTTGCTTGGTGATTGCATATTAGAGCTGCGGATTGTATATTATTTGGTTTTGTCTACACTTAAGGTATTATTATTAAATTGAAACCCTGCTGGGCGTTGTAAAATACTTCATCCTATGTCACAGCTGAGAATACCAAGGCTGTCTCCTCAGCAAAGGAATATATTTTAAAATTTTTTTATTGGAGCATATAAAAGTCCTTAATATAAGTTAAAAATAGACTTGCACCGAGGACGCTGCTTTGATGTAGCCCGTAATTAAGTGGTAGATCATGACTATTTGATTTCAGATAGCTGTGAAAGAGTTTCATTTAATCCATTTATTACATATAATTCTAGTTTTTCAGCAATATTGGGATCGAGATCGTGTCAAATGCTTTGGCGGAGTCTAAAAAGAATGCTGCACATTTTTGGCCATTACCTAAATTAAGTACCAGTTCATTGGTGAATTGGTGAACTGCTTGGGCAGCAGACCTACCTCTCGTAAAACCGTATTAATGTTTACTGAAAAATGTTTTTCTTCATTGTATTCATGATATTAAAAATTTAATACAATGGCACGGTTTGAGTTCTCCGAATGTGTAATTTTTATAGTTATATTAAATGTAGTTTATTCGACCCTGTGATTCTTCCTTTCACACAAATTAAGTAAGCACCGAACTACTCACCTTTAGGTAGTAGAACGGGTGTAAACAATGTTATAAAGAAAGTGAGTCATGACAAAGAACATATTTAAGGTAGGTGTATTAAGTAAAAGTAAAAAAAGAAAAGTAAAACACACAGTGAGAATACACATAAGTAATAATAATAATAATAAATCCCCAGACAAACACATCAACTGTATGGCCCCAAAGTAAGCAGAGCTTGCGTTATGGATGACCATACACCGAACTGGGCGGGGGAACCCAGAATAAACATACATATATAAATACAAACAACCATGACCCGAGAACAAACATCTGTGTTCATCACACAAATAAATGCTTCGGCCAGGACTCGAATCTGGGACCTTTGGCGTATGAGGCAAGGCTACTTACCACTACACCATTCGGTCGTCAAGTATACATAGATATAACCAATAATTAGTGCATGCATAAACGTATTGAAAATTGGGGATTTTATAATAACGTATTGGCTTTTCAATGTTAATTTGAGTTGCAAATCATTTCTTTCGCACCTCTTTTAGGAAAAGCTCTTTTAACTGAATTTTATATTAATATTTGTTAGGAGCTTTCTTTATTTGAATTGGCAGTGCGTCCTATAAATGCACTGCTCTTACAGCGAAGGAAAAAGAGTAAGATGCAGTGGTATGAACTGGTGTTGTTAGAAGCAGACTCTGGAGTGATCTCAGTTGTCTTTGATGTGTGGTGTGAAGGAAGGAGAATTTATCTTTGAGGTATTGTGGGTAGTAAGAATCAAAGAGCACAGGACAAAAGACGAGTGTGTCGTGGCGTCTAGGTATTGGAAGTAATTTCAATTGATCACGGTAGGAAGATATGTGATCAAATTTACGTAAATTGAATATGAATCTGATACAATTATTATTTCTTCTGATATATAACCCTGATTTCCTGTAAGATATTACTTATTTGTTGTTATATTAAAGGTTCAAGTATTATGAGCTACATAAGTTCTTAAAATAATACGAAAAGAAATTAAAAGGCCATTGATCAAAATAACTTTTGTTTCCAAATGTCAATCATAATAAAACTTGACCCTTAACAAACAACATTCCAAAACCTGTGTATAAAACTGTTGGGATTCTTTGTATCTAGCAAACTTTCATTTCGTGAACCGCAAACAGCAACAAAACATTACTGAAATTCCAGGAAAATATTGGACACATAGAAACCGCAGCTACAGCAGAGAATAATTTATTCGAACAATCTACAGTGGAGTTGAAATTTTTAGTCTATACGTCTTTACTTTATTGGGAGATTTGATGGCTTTGTAATGGTTACACATGGTTACATAATGCAACCCACCCTAAGAGAATATCCTTTATATTTACTTTGACTCGTCGTAACCGTTAAACGAGCTCACAATCCACCTATTACTGAGAAGCAAACACGTTGGTAGCCATGATAAATTGAAGATGTTTATTTGTCAATGAAAACAATTTCTCTATTGATAAATGATGCCGATCGTAGTTTTCAGTTGGAGTCGTCATTTTTCCTGTATTATCACAGCTTTTTTTTCTCTGTAAACTTTTTAAACCGTTAGTAAGTCGTAATTTTAGTGCGGCTTGAAGGAACTGTGGTTCCGCTTACACGAGATCCTATCAAAAGAATCCCGTCAACCAAGTCGTCGATGTCAATTTAACTGCTTTTTGTTCTAAAGGTCTTAAGCTTGTTGAATCAGCTTGTATTTCAAGGCATATTTGCATTTTTAGACACAAATAAATGCGAACCAATTTGCCAGCTCTACAAGAAAATAAAATTCGCGATCAATGTTAAGAGAAATGGGAAGGAAGAGTTAGGGTTTATCATTATATTTCGACGGCCGAGTAGCGTCGTGGTTACAGTAGCTCCCAGTCCTGGCCGGGGCATTAATTTGCGTGATGAACACAGATGTTTGTTCTCGGGTCATGGTTGTTTATATTTATATATGTACGTTTATTCTGGGTTCCCCCAGTGCGCTTTATGGTCATCCATAACACAAGCTCTGCTTACTTTGGGGCCATACAGTTGGTGTGTTTGGGGATTTATTATTATTATTATTATCACATCAAATTGGAGCTAGGCGAGGGCTACAAATAAACTGTGTGATTGGAATTATTAAAATTTTATTGACTGTATTCAAGTGTTTTGTCATAAGTAATACAACAAAACCATGTAAGAATATCGTAATTTAATACAAAACTTATAAGATATGTTCTGGGTTTTGCTACGCTTTAGCCTACTCCCTTATAAGTTTTCTGTACTATTAATAAGTACGGGAAACCTAATAGGGAGTAGATATATATTGTGGTTATGTCACTCAAATACACGTGTTGTACTTGATCCACACATTTACATTAAATCCTTTTACCTACTCGTTTTGCTTACATGCTTAGCAAAAACGAAGAGATTCTTGATAAAAGGTAACTCGCTCCTTGAAACGGCTTTATTTTAAAGGACTTAGTTAAAGGCTTTAAAAGGTGTAAATCTGAGCAATGATAAATTATTTTCTTTTTAATGTAGCTCCTATAAGTTTGTTATGTTTTTCATTTCAAGCTTAAGCTACCTTTTCCTTTTTAACGGTTCAACGGTGTTTAACAGCATCAAAAAGAAAATTTATTGAAAAGTATACTTAATGTGACAACGTCTGTAACACAATAAACCGCTCTCCAGTACCGTATATCGATTTTTGAAGCTTTTAACCCGTGAGAGGTTCATTCAGGTCACAGTTCGGCCCTATAGTCGGCTGGGTCTACTCAATTTGGTCAGTTGCAGTGCTATTACTAAACGCTTGAAAGTCTTGCAGACACAACCATTGCGGAAGTAGCGAAGTAGTTTCATAACAATTGCAAGTAATGGATGATTCAAATTCAAATTCAAATTCAAATTCAAATTCAAATATTTATTTCTCAACATTGACAATTACTTGTTCTTATTGACGTCAAATAAAACATGATTCTACCACCAGTTCGAAAAAAAACCTTCGTGAAGAAGAACTGGCAAGAAACTTCACGGGTATACTTTTTTTTTTTTTCAAAATAAAAAAATTTAATTTAAAATAAAATAAAATAAATAAAAATTTAATAAAATAAAGATATTCTATGATATATATCGAAAAAATTAAAGAAATGCAATATGTAGAGTATAAATCACAATTATTCAATTACATTTATAATCATTTTAAAGTTAAAGCACTTAAAATAAAATTGTAACAAACACAAGAAAATGACATAATTTCTCTATAATTCAGTAGTGTTACTACTTTTAAACTACGTAGTACATAACTACTTTTAAACATCAGGAGTGAGTCATTTCTAAATTATGCTCTAAGGTTGGGTATACTAAATAGATACGAAAAAGTTAATTCCGATAGTCATAATCACGGAATTCAAATTTTCGAATTTTATAACACCGAATGGTTCAAAATTCCGATAGTGAAAATTTCGTGTTTGATAATTCCTAATTTTTTTGAGACACTTTAGAATTCCGAACGTTTATAATTACGAAAATCAATATTTGAAAATACCGCACCATAAAAAATCCGAATCACTACATAGTATAAAACAAAGTCGCTTCCCGCTGTATGCCTGTCCCTATGTATGCTTCGATCTTTAAAACTACACAACGGATTTTGATGATTTCAAGAGGAAGGTTTATATGTATTATACATGCATAATATAGTAGAGGAACATTGATAAGGTCTACAAAAAAGTCCGCGGTGTTATATGTCTATCTCTTAGGGGTAACCCACAATAACCATTTTTTATCCTATACTTTTTACGCGAAATAATGGCTTATTTACGCAGCGATTTTAAACAATACAGCATTACTCCTTATCCAATTAAGTATCTAAATACATTGTGCATGTAATATAGACAAAAATGGCCCTTTACAGCGTTTAATTCAAATGAATATTTTCGAAGATATTACAGATTTAAAATGCAATGACATAGACCCGGGGAAGCCGGGGCGGGCGGGTCGCTAGTTATTAATAATTCGTAATGTCATAAATACGAATCCCGAATATCAAAATTCCGAATAATATTAGTTGCAATAACAAACGCCCTGTAAAACTGCATGAGCACATCAATTTATACGTTCGAGCATTCAAGTAGTCAGCTGGAAATCAGATAGTTTTTTTAAGTTTTTGAGTTTTTGAGAATAGTTTTTTGTACCAAGTTATTTCTTGAGTATATAGGTTGTGTACTGAAATGCAAATCCGTTTTTGGTGCGTCGCCAGTCGTTGCCGTGGCACGCTCGTTGCCCTCGCTCGGCTCGCGCTGCATTATCTACGTACAGACTAACTGCTCCTCCTCGCTTCGCGCGTCGTCGCCTTATTTGTATAATTTCAAAATGTGCCTTATTCATTTTAATTTGTGTCACAGGAGATTTAGATTATAATTTTTAATATATACCCGTTTAAGAAGCAAAATCTAAATGTTAACATTTTCAGAAAATTAAAATTAGGAATACCATATTTCGGACTAGTAACACAGCGGGTTTTTAATTCTTCGTACTAATGAAAGTCGTAAAATTAAAACTTCGTATTTTTGAATTTCCATAAAATAAGAATCGTATTTTTGAATAGTCGGAATTAGGGATTATGAAATTCGGAATTTAAAAAATCGGAATATTCAAATTCGGAACTACATAATTTGGAATTTTTGGGTGTTCCCCCTAAGGTGATTGTGCTACTATGAAATTGGTTCACTCTAACTTAAATTATTGTGTCTTTCCATCGTTTCAGGAAGTCTTTTTGGAATTCCCAAAACTGGGACAGATTTAGCGTACTAATTTTAGTTGTTTCACGATAAGATTATTTCTAATCTCAAGGCGGTAATCACAAACGTTTGCGCTAGCTTTTAATATGTGGTAAATGTGTAATTTGATGTCTTTTGTTTCAAGTAAAGTATTATACTACTACTACTAACCTTGTTTTAAAACAATTGACTTGGTTTGAAGCCGACTGAATTGTTCAAAAATGTTTGAATGGTGTTGAACCGTTGGCTTTAAAATTCATCGTATTTATATAAAATTTGTCTGCGGTTACACTGCCGTGTTTAAGTAATATACAGTAAATTAACTCATTTGTTTCTGTCTGTACTGAGTTATAAAATTAGTAAACGGATCGAAACCACCGGCTCAAAAAGGGAAGTCGTAGTAGAAAATCGGCGTACGGTACCAAATGAAATGTGCCTAATGGAGCCTTACTTCGCATTCGTCTACGTAGGACTAGGAAAACTGAAAATAAAAGGATTGTTTCATAATATGAATAAAGTTTCATTTCCCTAGAAATTTTATTCGTGAGTGATAAACAGATTAAGGTGTATGGAAAACCTGGAATTTAGGTATATGGAAAATAAAAACCTACATTAATAGCCATAAGCTCGATTTTAGCTGTGACGGGTTCTTGCTTACCATAGTTGCTTGCCTACAGGGAAAAAATATCAATAACTGGGGCAGTGTTATTTATTTTTTCGAAAAAAGTAACTTTACGCAAATCAAAAGTTTCTGTTTCTTATTTGACAATAAATTTACTGAACGGTTGAAGTACTTATATTTCCTTAGTTTGTCGTCACCATCGGCTGTAAGCATTGAAGAATAATTCCTATATTATTGCAGTTACAGGTAAATTACTTTCAAGACGTTTCAGTATTTGTAGTTGTGTACGGTTAGTACATAAATAAATACACCAATACTTTTATATTTTTTATAGCCAGGTACTTCATATGGAAATAATAATATCAAACGATACAAAATAGTGAATATTAATACTAAACAAAAATTTAATTCTAAATTTCTTCAAGTCCAGATATTTCGCACTCATCCTCAACCTCACTTTCATCCGATGAATCATTTGTATTACCTATAATTTGTTTTGATATTTTATCTAAAGCCTCATCCGTGCCTTGAAATTTATTTTCGTCTTTAATAGCATTTAGACATGCACTTTTCCATTCCTCTACAGTTATGCTATTGTCAGCTAATGTCATTATAGCAATCATGTTCATTGTGACATTTTTTTGTGACGTAGTTTTTCACTAACCCCTATTTCATATATTTTAAATAGAATTAAACTGAGGGTAATAGGGCGGTAAACGGAGCATAGTATGACCGTGCTGTCTAATATTTCATATATCTTATACTCTAAAAATCTTGCCTTATTTTTTAAAAATCAGTTCACATAACTGAGGCTTGAGAATGTTCGGTGAATCAAGGTCAGCCAGCCAATCATTTGGTGTTTTTAGAATTAGAATTCGGTGCATAATTTTAAATTAAATTATAATTTTAACATTTTTGCAACCATCCATTCCGCCGGCATGGACGATGATCAAGCGGTTGCCCTTTGATACATGCTGCTTTAAACCAGAAGTGCTTCCATCTGATCAAGAGACCACGTGTTTTCGTAACATGCTGACACAACCTTTATAATCTATTTCTTCTGTACATTTTGCGTGTAGTATTTTCATCGTCGGAATTTCTTTATTTGTAGTGTGAAAGTTGTGAATCGTTCTCTGGATTACTTGTTGATTAAAACCATCAATTATCGTAGGGTTTCGTTTTTTTTCTTTTAAGGTGATTCAAAGGTTGGTCTCTGTTCTGAAAGCTTTCTGATAGGACCTTTTTAGCAGAAGTCAATTATATTCCGGTTGATATAGCAACTAATTGAGCGGTAGTCATAATACTAATCGGATTGCTATTGCATTCAAAATATTTGTACAAGTTATACAAAACGTCTTTAGTTTGAAAAGTCAAAGGCTTACCTCGACCTTGTTTCAACATCAAAATCATTTTTAATTAACGACTTTATAATAATAACACTGAACAATAAATACTATATAAACCGTAAGAATAAACCACAAATAAAATCAATTCATTCATTTATTAACTAAAACTAAATAGTCAAACCTCACAACAATTAGCAATAAAATAATTATTTTTAACATTCCCCATTTACTTTTCTCCTTCAAAATATAAGGAACCTTTTTTTCTGATTGAACAAGGAAATATAAATTTCAAGTTTAGAATTCCTGTAAATATACAAATACTACTACAAATGGAAAAACGTCTCGAAAGTAATGTACCTGTACGTATTTAATTTTTACTTGTGGTCGTTTGGGTTCCAATGACTAATGTAGGTAGTTTCAAGCCACAACAATTGGCTTGGTGTTGGAACAATCTTGCATCACGTAGGCTAATTTACTATAATATTAATGTATGTGGAACGTAAGTTTGAATCCATGTAACAAGTTTGATTAATTTTGGAATAATTAGAGTGAAGTTTAAAGTTGATTAATATTAAAGTTAAAGGTGATCCAATGAATACTGGCTAGATGTTTGGCGCAGAAACTTCTAGCGAAATGGTGTACAAAAATTGATTTATATAATAACTATACATAAATAATAATCAGCATTATAACAACCTAAAGTTTGATTATAACATTTCTGAATCAGAAACTTATCTTTATTGCCCATTACAAACGACAAAGGAATTATTTGAAGCAGCTTTGAAGATCAAACTGAAATCTTGTAAAAATATAAGCCCCTTGAAAAATCGTAGAGACCAGGCAAAGGGAGTCGGTAATTTTGGTAGAAACCTGCGGCTACCCCGCAGGCCCTATTTTTTACCTTTCGCTAACCTTTTTGAATAAAATACGATAAAAGGGAACGAGACATTACGTCAGTAGCTGAGTCCCCAATTAAGAAAAACTTGGGAAGAGCTGACACAGCCTCTGAATAATTTAAGAGTACGCTGAAACCCTCATCGCTAGATAATATGTCGGTAGATGTAAAAATAGAACCGTTCTCCGCTTAAACGGCTTTTTCCACTGTAAGTATAACAGCATAAAGTAATAGGTCTTTCTTTACCTATGAAACTGCCGTTTTGCCGTACTGGCCATTTCAAATGAAAATATTTTTTTTTTTTGACTCATAATTCTAATTTCAAATTAATTTTATTTGACAAACATGGAATTCTTTTTCTAAAATCGTCATTTGTTTAATAGTTAGTGTTTTGTTTTCAACAATGCATTCGAACATTTTTCGTCATCATGGATAAGTTAAAAATTCGAGTAATTATGGAGTATGAGTACCGTCGTGGCAGCAAAGCGGCACAAGCGGCACGCAACATCAACGACGTTTACGGAGCGAACACTACAAACGAACGCACCACCCGTTATTGGCTTACCCGCTTCCGTTCTGGAAATTTTGACCTGAAAAATGAACCCCGTGGTCGTCCGAAAACTTTGGTCGACAATGACAAATTAAAGGCAATTGTGGAAGCTGATGAAACTCAATCCACGGCTGAATTAGCAGCAGCTTTCGACGTTAGCATCAAAACAATATTGGTCCATTTGCGTCAAATTGGCAAGGTAAAAAAGCTTGACAAATGGGTACTCCACGAACTCAATGACCGCCAGCGCGAAGTACGCGTGGAGACGTGCCTTGCACTGCTCAGCAGGCATACAAATGAAGGAATTCTGAACCGCATTGTTACTTGTGACGAGAAATGGATCCTGTTTGACAATCGTAAGCGCTCAGCAAGTTGGTTGGACCCTGGTTCAGCACCCAAACAATGCCCTAAACGAAAACTTACCCCTAGAAAAGTGATGGTCACTGTTTGGTGGTCTAACGCGGGTGTAATTCATCACAGCTTCTTGCCAAACGGGACAAGCATTACTACAGATGTGTACTGTGAAGAACTGAACACAATGATGGAGAAGCTCGCACATCTCCAACCAGCTTTGGTCAATCGTTCGGCTCCACTGCTCCTGCACGACAACGCGCGACCTCATACTGCACAGCAGACGGTCTCCAAGCTACAAGAGTTGGGGTTGGAAGTTCTCCATCATCCGCCGTACTCACCAGACCTTGCGCCTACAGACTTCTACTTTTTCCAGAATTTGGATAACTTCTTGGCGGGAAAAAATTCAATACCCGAGAGGCAGTACAAAATGCCTTTGAAGAATTTGTTGCCACCCGTCCAGCTGATTTCTTCAAGAAAGGCATCAATAAGCTACCAATGCGTTGGCAAAGATGCATTGATTGCATGGGTGATTATTTTGATTAATAGAAATAAAAAATATATAAAAAAATTACGCTTCATTTATTTCGTGAAAAACGGCAATTTCATCGGTAAAGACCTAATATTAAAAAATTACAAGGCCTTCGGGGATATAGATTTTTTTACGAATATATTTAAAACGCCTTATATACATAGAAAACATATAATTTTAGTTCAATATATTTGTAACTTGTAGTGGTAACGACCGACTAAAATTACAATGAAATTTATATTTACTTTTTTATCTGAACTTTAGTAATAAAATATTTTAAGTGTAGGCTTTATGTATAGGTATTGATTTCTTCAATATAATATTAATGACAGCTTTTAGTTCTTTTCTTTTTTTAATTTCCAAGAGAAAGTATTTATCGAGGATTAACAATGTCCCCTACGTGAGCCTTTTTTTAAACAACAATTCACTCACTAGTGCTGCGTTCCGTTTGCCGCTCACAGCGCTATCAGCGCTAAAAGTGCTCAAAACCATTCCGATTCGTTTTAGCGCGCTAAAGGTGATATTAGTGCTATTGCAATCGGAACGGTAAATATCGCGCCAAAATTCTGATTGTTCGTCGCTTAAGTCTAAAGTTACAATTTCATTAAGATCTTTGACCCTGAATGAAGCAGGAGCCATTTTTTAACATTATTACAAAGAAAATGAATAAGCAAGCTTTTAAAATCTTTAATTGACTAATAAAAACATCAACAAAGTAACGTCATGTGTCAGTTTCGACAGGCCGCTTACAGTGACCATGTTCCGTAGCTTGGGCACTGTGAGCGGGAAGATGGCGGCGTTTATGACGTCATTGATGACGTATCGATATCGCTGTGAGCGCGCTCACGGGCAATCGGAACGGGCGATCGGTATATGAGCGCTGTGAGCGCTATAATCGGCAAACGGAACGCAGCATAGAATTCACTTCAAAGAATTACAGACGGCATAAGTAAAAATACATCGTATTCTGTATTTTTTTATTATATCGTACAGAAATTTTCTATAAGGGATTTTTTCGTAGGTAGGGTAAGTACTTTATTCTGACCCACTTTTTTTGTTCTTTGGCAGGAGGGACTAAAAAATGTTCTTACGCATACCTCTCGCGCGCGATCTAGGTATCTGGGACTCGCTCCGAGCCTACCAGAGTCTACCCACTAAAAAACCCTCTGAATGACTTGTGCAAATTTTTGCCTCACAGCCTTCATCTGAGCGACGACCAATTGGAGAAAAAAGGCCGCACTAGCGGGGCCCAGAAGGGGTAACCCGCTGGGAATAACATAGCACTGGTGCTCAAAGCACTGAAGGTGAATTCATAGCACTAAAGGTGCTCAAAATGAAAAATAAAAATTGAATTAATTCGAATTAACATTAGAATTAGAAGTTGCGGTCTGAAGTGCTTCAAGATCTAGTGTTATTTGCGTGGCTACGTACGTGTGCGCGTTTCTCGGTCTAGCGACTTTGAACTTCGAATCTTTGACAGGGGTACCAGACTGAATCTCGAACTCATGGATTGGGGTGGGTTTCTGAGCGTTTGAAGAACGCTTCAGAGAGTGTTTTGAGGTGTTGTTGCACTGTAGGTAGTTCAAGATCTCTGTGCAGGTCCAGTGGGGAATGATGAGGGGATTCCACATTCGAGAGAGTCATACTTATGAAGTTACTTATAAAGTTTAGATATGGCCTTGAGGAGGCTGATGGGTCTGTGATTAGCCGGATATTCAGAGGTTTACTCGGTTTGGTAATGCCTATGACTGTCGCTTCTTTGCAAGCTTTTGGAAAGTAGCTAAGGTTGAAGTAGGCATGAAAATGATAGCTAACAAGGTAAGCACCTGTTGAGGCAGGTACTTAAGTGCGTGGTTCAAAATTCCATCCGCACCCGGAGCATTTTTGGACTTTTGACTTCTAATGAGAAGCGAGATTTCATTATTAGATACTATGACGGGGTCGGCGATGATGGGGAGAGAGTCCCTGCGGAGGACTTCGTCCTCCACCGCCTGGATGTGGTTAGAATCCGCGGGTTGCGTGCTGGGCGAGCATTGTGAGGCAATGCTGTTGGCGAAGCATGCGGCTTTCTCTTCGTCTCCGAAGGCGGTAGTGCCGTCGGGACGAGTGAGAGGAGGAACATGGGAACCGGCGTCTACTCGTAAGGCTCGGGCCATTTTATAATACGCTTGGTGGGACGGGGAGATATTCTCCATGAGATCGTTAATCTGAGCGTCTCGGAGTTCCGCGAGGCGAGACCTAACTTTACGTTGCAGCTGATTCGCAGCTATAGGCAGGCGTGGGATAAAGTCAGGCTCTCCGGAGAGCATCTAGAGAGTCGGGCGAGATCGCGAGCGGAGAGTTCGGGGCCTCTAAGGCTGAAACTAGCGTATTTTTAAAGCCTTTCCAGTTGGTAAAGGTCTTAGGAGAGGTGTCGTTAACTTTAGGCCATCCTTGCACGAGGGAAACAGGGCGGTGGTCAGAGCCTAGGTCATCGAGCGGTTCGATAGACCTTAGATCAAGGTTGATATGTTTTATTAACGCAAAATCGAGGATGTCAGGACGGAGGATAGGGTTGTCGTTATAATGAGTGAGAGTGAAGGGAGAGATGACGTCTAAGACGTTTTGCTCAGTGATGTTGAGGAGAGCGATACCGCTGGTGTTGGTCCATTCAGTATGTTTAGACTTAAAGTCTCCGAACATAATGACTGAACAGCCGAGGGTGAGAATGGCCTCGAAGTTACTGCAGATAGGTCTGGTGCCACTAGGTATGTAGATTAGTTAGTCTAAGGTGAAATGACGCGCCGATCGTACTCTGTACGCACGGAACCGGTCTATCTTAAACTAACTACCCAATAATATTATTTTCGCACCTATAAGTCAACGCGTCGGTGCATTTTTTTCTTAATATTTAATATATACTGTATTACGATAAAAATATCTGCAAAATGAATTGTCCGAAGTGTAATGAGAGGGTTACGAATTATGTTGAGTGTAGTGATTCTCGTGGCACGTTGCACTTTGGATGCGCTGGCGTCACGGAGTCCACCTATAGGAGAATGAGTGCTGAGAATTGCAGTTTGCACCATGCACAGTTTATCGTCATATTAACCCTGGTCAGCATGGTTTTCTGAAAGGACGGAGTGAAAACACCAATGTGTTGAGTTTTACTGAAACCATTCTCAATGCCATGGACAATAAAATGTTAGTTGATGCCGTGTATAATGATTTCGCAAAGGCCTTTGACAAAATTTCACATAAAAAATTGCTTTTGAAGCTCTGGAAAGTCGGTATACACGGAGACCTGGTTTGGCTGGATCCAGTTCTATATAGAGAATCGTAGCCAAGCGTTTGTTCTGGGTTGTGGTTTTACTTCTCAGTATAAAACCATTAACTCAGAAATTCCTCAAGGATTCCATCTAGGCTCATTATTATTTACCTTATTTAGAAATGACATATATAAAAATATAAGAAATTCAAATGTCTTGTTTGCAGACGATACCAAGATCTTTAGGGTTGTCCGCAACTATGATGATTGCTTGTTGTTGCAAGAAGATTTAATACAATTTGATACATTCTGTAAAAGTAATAGCTTGTTTCTTAATATTGATAAATGCCACATAATAACTTTTAAAAGAAAAATCAACCCTATAACTTACAAATATTTACTAAACAATAAAGAATTCAAAATAGTACCAGAGATACGAGATCCTGGTGTTTTACTCGACTCTAAATTAACATTTGTACCTCATATAGACCACATATTAGAGAAAGCCTTAGAGAAACAGCTAGGTTTTATACTAAGAGTAGGTAAACCTTTTAAAAACGCCCTTACTTATAAGATTTTATATAACAGTTATGTCATTAACTTAACATTATTTATTTGAATACTTTCCCAAGTGGATCCTTGTACACGCTAAACTAACACGTCTTGTTCTTCGTTTTTAGTTACTTACTTAATGTTGTAACATTTAAAATTCTCCAATTGTACCTACATGTTTAACACTAATGAAAAATATCCACTCAAGTGGTCAAATGTGAAAAAGCTCTATGATTCGGCCTTTGAATTACGTGTGAGTTGAAACATTTTATTTTGAAGTAAGTGAGTGTTTGAATTATACAATGTTTTCTTCAAACATTGCTCTTGGGTAACTTTTTATGATTCAGCTATTTGACACCTACGCAACTCATATTACATGAAACATTTTAAGAATTTCTTTGTAAAACTATAAATAACCGAATTACAAGATATGAATTGTGCGTGCTTCATTCTCTTCTTCTTCATTCATGAATTGCCCACTATGTTACCATTTTGTGTTTAGTAATACGAATCATAATAAGATCCTATTACGATTAACTTAGAACTGTCTATCTAGACCTCCAGTAAGTAATATAACAGTCAATATAAACTATTCAATTTTGTAGTTATTTTAATATTCAATCAACGAATCTATATCTAATAAAAACAATAACTTTCCTAAATAAGTAATTAAGAGAACTAAAACACCCTACATTCACTAACTACATAACCTAATTTGCAACATTTCTAAATCTGATTAAATCTAATAAACAAACCTGTGAACACCTCAGAATTCTAAAATAACCTATCAACGAAGGCTGTAAAAATTAAACTACAATAAGATCAATCAATTGATTGCTCTAACTGAATGACAGAATATATTGAACCATGTTATCAAACCCAAAAAGAAAATTGATACTATGTTAAACAGTACATTTGAATATAGTTGGATTATAAAATAACTAAGTATCTATTACACTTTTAACCTCTAGTCATAATACCATAAAGTGTTAAATAAAACAAATTAAATGCTGAAAAGAATACAAACAATGAAAAAATAATTATAAATAAAAAGTCCTAAAAATAACACTCAAAATAAATTGTAAAATAAAATACAAGAAATAATAAAATAAAAGTTAAAAAATAGAAACACAGTAATTGAATATTTCAGTTATTATTGATAATAAGAAAACAAGTAGCTAAAAATAAAGACAGTGAAGCAAAAATTATAATCTATGCAAGAACTATCTACCTAAATTTTCTGAAAACTTACAATTAAAATTTAAATAATATGCCAATTATTAAAGAAGAAATATACATATAACATCTTCACAATATTACCTAAGTTTTACCTAGACTACCACTTTGCTTACTAATTCACTACTTGTACCTTCCACCTAATTACTGTTAAAGAAAAAAGGAAAAATACCATCCAAAGGCCATATAAACTAGTATGTATGAAGAACTCAACATTAAACTCTTAAATGGTTGAATCCAAAATATATAACAGAAATAAATAAAATATATAAACTAACTAGTGTGGTGGTGTAATAATGTGTTGAATGTGTTAGTGTCATAATAAATAATATAATTGTCTTGATGTATATATACACAAATAAATACTAAATATATTTAACATTAAAATAGTCGCCCCCACTTATTTCAAACCCCTGTCACATTTTCAAACCTCGACCTAGGTCACAAGCAACCAATTGTGGCCTTGAAGCCACTGGAATTTAAATACATTTTTAATAAAAAGTTATGCCAATAATACTCATTCTACCAACAGACACTTAGCTACTACTGAGGTAACTACTAAACCACACTAATATTTAACAAATTTTACTGATGATCTACCTTTTTTTACTTATCCTGGTCACGGCACCAAATTGTAACGACCACCCCTCTCTCACACAACATAATCATAATAATAATATGAAGGGAATGTCATAAATATAAATTTGAAATAAATACATAAACATAATATAAAACCTAGCATATATGTGTCAAGTTTTATTCTTATACTCCTCATCCAAAATATTTATAAAACCTTCAGCTAATAGAATGAGCAATTATAGTTGGCACGAGATAAAACATTATCAATAAAAATACAATATTTATTTGGCGTGATCGTCTAAGGTTGGGTAGGATTCTACGTTGTGTTGTATAGTAACCAAGTCCTTTTCCGAGGTATGTGACAAAGATAAGAAACAAAGAATGTACCTAAGAATGAAAGTAAATGCTATTGTAATAAAAATATATAATAAATATAATATAATAAGTACATATAATATAATATATAATAAAAGATATATAAGGTAATAAAGGACTATTGAAATAGGTTTGATGAATTAAAATGTACTGGGAATTTATAAAAAATGGGGTGTGAGTAGGGCCCCTATCCTCGCCCTATTCATGTGAGAGACATCCTTTCATTTTTTGATTTTCTCTCTCCAGGATTCACCAATCCAACACCCGAGTGTTAGTTATGCATAATAATACATTGTAAGAAAATAGATTTATAAGCTTTAGTAGATAGAATATGGTGAGATTGTGAGAATAAATAAAGCTAACAATAAATTCCACAATCTTGAATAAAGTTATCTCACAAGATCCAAATCTTGCAGATACCTTAATTTAAACTGCGTAGTGTGATCTCCAAGTTGGATCATTTTCCACGGATGTCACTAATTACACAGAAGTGTGATTTTAATATCCATTTCATGATAATTGTTATTTATTCAGGCAAGAGTTTCCAAACCCAATTCATAATTCATTCCATGACATTTGTTAACTATTCAGCCAAGAAGTTCCAGAACCAACTTTCTCACTGAGGCTGATGCACCGGAGGGTCATCCTGTCGTAACACCAGAAGCTCAGATCATTGAAATTGATTACAAGAGACTTCAACCACTGTTTGGTCTTATGCCAGATAACAAGTCACAAAATGAACATAAATGTAGGAAAGAAATAAGAATTTTTAATATTTGTCAATTATTCAGCCAAGAATTTCCAAATCCAATCTCCCTCTGAGTCTGGTCAGCCGGAACTCGTCCTTGTCGCATCAACAGATAGTCAGAACAATGAGAATGAACCTAGAAACTCTAACGACTGTTTAATATTACGTTCGTTAATAATTCATGAAATAAATATAAGAATGAAGAAGAGGAAAAGATTTATAATTCATTCCATGACATTTGTTAATTATTCAGCCAAGAAGTTCCAGAACCAACTTTCTCACTGAGGCTGATGCACCGGAGGGTCATCCTGTCGTAACACCAGAAGCTCAGATCATTGAAATTGATAACAAGAGACTTCAACCACTGTTTGGTCTTATGCCAGATAACAAGTCACAAAATGAACAAAAATGTAGGAAAGAAATAAGAATTTTTAATATTTGTCAATTATTCAGCCAAGAATTTCCAAATCCAATCTCCCTCTGAGTCTGGTCAGCTGGAACTCGTCTTTGTCGCATCAACAGATAGTCAGAACAATGAGAATGAAACTAGAAACTCTAACGACTGTTTAATATTACGTTCGTTAATAATTCATGAAATAAATATAGGAATGAAGAAGAGGAAAAGATTTATAATTCATTCCATGACATTTGTTAATTATTCAGCCAAGAAGTTCCTGAACCAACTTTCTCTCTGAGTCTGATGAGCCGGAACTCGTCCTTGTCACAACAACAGATAGTCAGATCAATGAAAATGGTTACAAGAAACTTCATGACTGCGTGGTTGTGAGCCAATTGACATAAAGATAAAGGAAGGAAATAAGGAGATAGATGTTCTAAAGTATCACCTCTGCAAACTTCACCAAGTTGGAGATTATCACGCTCAGTATGCAAATGTCTATGTTAAATAAATTATTTTGACTCATTCAAATAACCCTTTCGAATATCTCACCATTGCAATGCATAAATACATTATATTTAGGTAACTATAAAACACGCCACAAAAGGCAGCATTTTAGTATGTATGTATTGTGTTCTGTGTGTGTCAACAATTACTACAAATAAAATTAAATATAAAATGCAAGTATATACATATATAAATATATATATTAATAAATATATAAAGAATAAAATACGCAATAATTTCCCTATTAAATTACCCTACAGCATTAAATAAAATAAACGCTCACCTAAACAGAATTCACCACCAAACAAAATCATATAATCTTAAAATACTCGTAAATTAACCTTTATCTATGAACTGGCAGAACTTTCCTAAAACCTAAATTCAACAATAAAAAGAAGACTCACTCCAAAGACAGGACCCACCTTCAGAAACAATACTGTATTCTCATTTTAACCAACTGAAAAATTAAAACTTTAACTATGTATGGACTGGCAGACCTTTGGGTTCTTTTCCCTTCCTGACAACACTCAAACAATCGTATGCACCCGGAACCGAAGCTGAGAATCTAATCCCCATTTCTGTGGCCTCCTGCCTTATTTATACCAAACCGGGAGCATTTTTTTTCTTCACTGTGAACCCCACACAACGCCCTAGCAACTATCTACCCTCTTACTCGCATTAAAGTTCAAGTGATATTTCGAGGCTAAGTACAACAAATTGTTTTAAAGGAATGTACCTTTCAGTTATAATCCACGTGTAGATGCGAAAGCATTCCCCAATTATTTTTCTTGTAAATAATTACGTCACCAATAAGACCGTACTTACCAATGGAAGAGAACCTCTAAAATTACCAAGTAGGCATCCCAATGGCTATACCTTCTAACCTTTAGTTATACTTATTAGATGTATTTATGTTAATTAGTAGGTATGTAGATTCTGAGAAGTGTACACTAATTCTAAATTAATAAATACCCACTTTTATTCTAAGTTAGATAAGTGAATTTATTTGAACATCCTTTTATATGCCCTTTTAATCAATGAAATGTATTAAGATCGCAAATAATTTTAAACTTCCTTTTCGTTAACTAATCTTTACCTCATTTATACCTCAATTATTATGTCTATCAATATATATATAGGTACGTAGTATGTCATTAGGTATTTTATAGTAACTTTTGAAAATAAATTTTGCCAAATCCTAATAATAGGTATATTGAGATTATATTCCCATTTTATATACAAAGTTCGAGTTTGTTCCGTCACAAGATGGTTCCGCATTCGAGAGAGTATGACTCTCTCGAGAGGTTTAGACATTGCCTTGAGGAGGCTGATGGGTCTGTGATTAGCCGGGACGTTCAGAGGTTTACCCGGCTTGGGAATGCCTATGACCAGTTGGTCTTAGGAGAGGTGTTGTTAGCTTTAGGCGATCCTAGCACGAGGGAAACGGGGCGGTGGTCAGAGCCTAGGTCATCGAGCGGTTCGATAGACCTTAGATCAAGGTTGATATGCTTTATTAACGCAAAATCGAGGATGTCAAGACGGAGGATAGGGTTGTCGTTATAATGAGTGAGAGTGACGGGAGAGATGATATCTAAGTCGAGTGAGTTAGTGGTATTAAGGAGAGCGATACCGCTGGTGTTGATCGATAGGCACGTCCAGTCAGTATGTATGGAGTTAAAGCCTCTGAACATAATGACTGAATGGCCGATGGCGAGAATGGCCTCAATGTCGCTGTGGATTGGTCTGGTGCCACTAGGTATGTAGATTGAAGCTATGATGATGGTCAGATGACCAGTCATAGCCAATCTGCACACCGTAGCTTCCATGTTGAGGAGAGGAGGGGCAGGGAGAGGAGAGCAATGGAAACCTCTTTTATAGTATCTTCTCTATCTCTTTAATAGCTGTGCCGCCGTGACCGTCGGCGTTGGGCCTGTCGTTACGAGTGAGCACGTATTTGGGAATAGCCTGGAGCGGTTTGGAGTGAGCCACGGCTCTTGGAGAAGCAGTAAGTCTGTCTCATTGTTCTGAACGAGTAGTTTGAGCTCAGGAAGGTTAGAACTAAGGCTACGAGCGTTAAAAGAAACTAGGGATAAGCCCTTTGGTTTGATACGACCGGACGCGGGATTAGCAGGTCTAGACATTATGTTTATTATTAAAAGAATTTATACTAAATATATAATTTACAAGGAAATAAGTAGCGAGTGATGCTCGGCTAATGTGAAGAAACGCTCTTGCAGTTGACGCGGCTCGCAGTTTACGTGCGATTACGGAGGTTTCCCTAGTGTGGCCGGACTGGCCGCACAGCACACATGCAGGGGGGGTAGTGGACTCGGGAGTGCAAGTGCACTCCTTTGTTATATGAGGATCCAGGCACTTAACGCACCTGGGGGGAGCTGAGCAGTTAGCCGCTGCGTGGCCGTAGAGCTGGCAACGGTGGCACTGTCCAGGGTGACCGCGGGGATTGGGACGCTCGACGGAGATACTCGAAAGTCCGCAGATTGTGCGGACTTAGTGCGATAGTGCGGACCGACCTCGAGTTGGGAATGTTGGTTAGGATGAATAAAGCGAGTGGGAAACGCCTACCGCGGTTGGAGTGCATCTTGTGCACTGCTTCAGCCGGGAGACCCTGGGACTTAAGGTCCTCGAGGATTTCATGGTTCTCGAGTTCGAACGGGACCCCTCGTAATACTGCGCGGATCTTACGCTCCTCCGGGAGGGCGAAGGTGTGATACGCGATTTGTTTTACCGAGAGTAATGGTATACGCGCGGAAGTTGTAGATAGTCGCGACCTCAATTTTGGTAGTTTCGCCTGCGTTGGAGGCTTTTAACTTGTTAATTTTTTGCTCTTTGCAAAGATTAGATACCGCGGTCCATCGTGCTTTTTCGCGGAGGAAGAAGGGCGGAGTGAGCTGAGGCTTAGGTGGAACGGGGGCGCAGCGCGTTGCTGGCTTGGACGGAGCTGACGGGGTCGCGGTCACTTGCAGTGACATTAACGGCGCGGGGGCGGGTGTAGACCGCGGATTGCTTTGTGCGTGCTTGCTTTTTGCCTTGTGGCGCGCTTGGACGAAACTAGTGTTAACGCGGACTAAGGAGAGCCGGTTCAGGTGGCGGCGTCCGATGACGCATCAGACGCGGATTCCGAGTCGCTCCCGGGAGCGGTACGCTTACGGTGCGACGTGCGAGAGGATGTGTCCGACACACATTCCATCTCGGAGTGCACGGGAGACGCGGGAGGAGAGCTAAAGACCTGAGGGGTCTGGGCGTTGGTGGCCTGAGGAGCCGGGATTGGGGCCTGAGGGGCCGAGGACGCGTTAAAAGTAATTAAGGCCTGCGTTACGACCTCATCTTCGATCGGAACACCTGACGCGGCGAGTGCCTGGGCGAAGGCCTTCGCAAAGTTTAATAAACTCTGCGAATCCATTACGGAGGGCTTAGGACTAATTATATGAATATATAAATATATAATAAAACCTAGCGAACCCTAGCGGCTAACCTCCCTACCAGCTGGGGAGAATAACTTAAAACTAAATTTAATTCGCCACTACCTAGAATCCTAAAAAGGACAAAGATGCACGGAAAGACACAAATATGATAAAAATAAATTGAAAAATAGTAAAGTAAATAAATAAAATAGTAGCAAGTAAAAATAAATAAAATAAAAGGACTGGATCGCTACAATTTTTTTTGTCACCGTTAGGTATCCTTTGTGCTAAAACCAGAATAATTACGGGCACACACAGCACAGCACTTTGAAGACTAAGAGTCGCTAAAAAAATCACTTCGATGGCGCTCGGAGGGAGTAAGAAAACCCAGAAAAACCGTATCACGGAACCAGTGCGCTACACTATGACGTCAGTAAACTGACCGCCACTGAATAACGGGAAGAGACCGATCAATCGGAGTGGTTTTGGAACGTACGTACCGGGTGGCAATCGGAGCGAGAATGACCCTCTGACCGATTTTTTTTTTTTGCTGCCGAGGCACCCTCGCGGGAGGGAGGTGGAAGATGCGTCATGCATACCGCCCGCAGGTAAATTCTTCTGCGGGGTTATGTGGGACTCACCAGAATGGCACCTACCCACTAAAAACCACCTGTTGGCTGTAGTTATTACCGTTAGCCTTCATCGGAAGCGACACCCGTCGGGAAGTTGGGCGCGCTGGCGGAGACCCGCCAGCGGGTCTTCCGCCTGTGGTGAAAGTTGCACTCAAGGTGCTCAAAGGGACATGAGTTGGTGTCCGTTCTGGGCAGCCTCCGGTGAAGCCGGGGCTGGGCAGAGGTCGGCCGAAGCATGATTTAGGGATCAATTCATTAAAATGAACCTATAATGAATTGAGAAGGGAACTATGCTCCGCCAGAGCTAGCAAACGCTCTGTCGGAGTACGTGAAGCCCTAATTTTACGGGCTAAGACTGCGATTTCACTAACATCGATATTTTTCATAGCGTCGCAGACGATACGCATATCGTCTGCTACGGAGGATTGAGGAGTGGGTTTGTATGGGCGAGGAGCCGGGATGGGATTCGATGCGGGGCGCTGCCTCCAGTTTTCTGGGGCAGGCCTAGACTGTGTAGGCTTTGCAGCCGGAGGGACCCGGCTACGCAGCGGCGGAAAGTTTTCTTGAGAAAGGAGCGGGGCCTGTTTGGGTGCCGCCCTTTTGAAATTGGAGCGCATACAACGGGGTGCACGAGGGCAGCCCCTGTAATTTGCGGTGTGGCCGGACTGGCCACAAAGCACGCAATCGGGAGGAGAGGGAGTTTCAGGAGTGCGATTGCACTCCTTAGTGAAATGAGGGACCAGGCACTTGACGCACCTGAGCGGTGCGCGGCAGTTGGCCGCCGCATGCCCATACAACTGGCACCGATGGCACTGGCCGGGATGACCGCGGCGATGAGGCGCCTCGATCGAGATCCCAGAGAGGCCGCATATAGTGCTAACCCCTTTGAGGATCTCCCTGGACTTGGGGACGTTGGCGAGAACCACCAAAGCGAGAGGGTGTTGTCTCCCGTACTTGCTGTGCATTTTATGCACCGCGAGTGCCGGGAAGCCTTGGGACTGCAGATCCTCCAGGATAGCCTCGTTCGATAACTCGAACGGGACTCCCCTGAGTACCGCTCTGATCTTACGCTCTTCTGACAGAGCATAAGTGTGATAAGCATATTGCTTATCGGTGAGGAGCTTTGTTAAAGCACGAAAGTCGTCTATCGACGAGACTAAGATTTTAATTGATTCACCCGAGTTGGCTGCTCGGGTGTAATGGATTTTGTGCTCATTGCACAATGTCGAGACCTCAGTCCATTTACCCTTTTCCCGAAGGAAAACGGGTGGTGGGACCTTGGCCTTGACAGAAGTTGGGGCCGGAGCGGGTGTTGAAGACACCGGGGCAGCTGGCGTTGAAGACGCCGCAGGGGGTGTAGAGACGGGCGCCGAGGGCGCCGGGTCTTGTTTCGAGCGCTTCTTAGAGCGCTTCTTAACAAGGATGACTCGGTCGCGGGTGCGCGCTTGCGGCGCGGAGGGGCCTCTTCTTCGCACTCCATGTCACTGGAGGAAGGGGACGCGGGAGGGCCTAAGACCTGAGGGGTCTGGGGGACTGGGGTGGCCTGAGGGGCCATTGAGGGAATATAGCTAACAAGGTAAGCATCTGTTGAGGTAGGTGCTTAAGTGCGTGGTTGGAAATTCCATCCGCACCCGGAGCCTTTTTGGACTTTTGATTTCTAATGAGAAGCAAGATTTCATCGTTAGAGACTGTGACAGGGTCGGCGGTGATGGGGAGAGAGTCTCTGCGAAGGACTTCGTCCTCCACCGCCTGGATGTGTGAGGGATCAGCAGGTTGCGTGCTGGGCGAGCATTGTGCGGCAATGCTGTCAGCGAAGCATTCGGCTTTCTCTTCGACTTCAAAGGCAGTAGTGCCATCGGGACGAGTGAGAGGAGGAACGTGAGAGGCGGTGTCTACGCGTAAGGCTCGGGCCATGCTATAGTACGCTTGGTGGGACGGAGAGATATTCGCCATGAGATCGGGATGGAGATGGGGAGAATAACTTAAAACTAACCGTAGTACGCCGAGGGCCGCTACCTAGAAACCTAAAAAGGGTACGCAGGTAAAGAGTTGACCGCGTTAGGGTCAACCTTTACCGACAGAAAGGAAAAATACACACGAAAACACACAGATATGATGAAATAAATATGAAAAAAGTAGAAAATAAGTGAAATAAGAGAAATAAAATAAAAATAATAAAAGGACTGGTTCAATACAAATTCGTTGTCACCGCTACCTGGAAACCTAAAAAGGGTACGCAGATAAAGAGTTGACCGCGTTAGTTACCTTTACTGACAGAAAGGACAAATACACACGAAAAACGCACAGATATGATAAAAATAAATATGAAAATAGGAGAAAAATAAATAAAATACAGAAGAGAAATAAAATAAAAATAAAAGGACTGGTTCAGTACAAATTCGTTGGCACCGTTAAGTATCCTTTGTACTGAAACCAGACTACTTACGCTGGGCACAACACTGCACTCAGCACAAGCACAACACAACTTAGCACAGCACTTTGAAGACTAAGGGGCTTAGTCGCAAAGAGAAATCGCACTTCGAAAGCACTCAGACGGAGTAGAAAAACCTTGAAAACCGTAGCACGGAACCAACAAGCTAAACTGTGACGTCAGTAGACTGAGCGCCACGGAATATCGGGAAGGGACCAAACAACGGAGAACGGGGTCTTGCACGTCCGCACTGGGCGGCGGTCGGAGCGAGAATGATCTGACCGATTTTTTTTTTGTTCCCCTCCGCGGGAAGGGCAGGAGGATAAAAATGCCCTGACGCATACTCTGGCGCGATTCCAAAGTTATGTGGGACTCGTCCCGACGCCTACCAGGACCATACCCACTAAAAACCCCCTGTCGGCTCGTGCATTTTTGCCACTCAGCCTTCATCTGAGCGACGGCCAATTGGAGAAAGAGGCCGCGCTAGCGGGGCCCAGAAGGGGTCACCCGCTGGGATTACATAGCACTGAAGGTGCTCAAAGCACTGAAGGTGAATACATAGCACTGAAGGTGCTCAAAATGAAAATCAATAATTAAAACAAAAATTAAAAAATTGCAAAATAAAATTGAGTTAATTCGCATTTACGTTAGAATTAGGATTTACTTTAGAATTAGAATTTACGTTAGAATTAGAATTTGCGGCCAGAAGGGCCTCGAGATCGCGTGACAGTCTGGTGGATGAGTACGCTTGCGCATTTCTAGGCCTAGCGACTTTGAACTTCGAGTCTAACACAGGAGCAGCATATGAGACCGAATCACGAACTAGAGGATTGGGATGGGTTTCGGAGCGTTTGAAAAACGCTTCAGAGAGTGTTTTGAGATGTTGTTGCACTGTAGGCAGTTCAAGATCTCTATGCAAGTCCGCGTTACGCACGTACCACGGTGCGCCTGTGGCCCGGCGGCAAAAGAGGTTTTGAACTACCTGCAGTTTGTGCAGGAGGGAGGGTTTGGCGTGGGCAAAGATTGGCGAGGCATACGTCATGACGGGTCTAACGCAGACCTTGTAAAGTGTACGTTTGTTTCTGAAGGACATTTTACTTTTTCTACCTAACATGCTATTTAGGCGGACTAAATAGTGACGAGCGAGTTTCGAAACTCTTTCGACGTGTGGCTTGAAAGAAAGCGTCGGATCTAATGTGACGCCTAAGTATTTAGTACTGCGCTTCCAGGGGATGGGAATGCCTAACATTCGAACGTGGGGATCGCCATCGGGACGACGGCGTTTGTGTTCGAAGCGCATCGCAGAACTCTTTTCAGGGTTCACATCGATGCGCCATTTTTGAAACCATACACCAAGGGCGTTTACGGCCTTTTGGAGTCTGGTTACAAGGTGCCGAATACCGTGACCTTTGGTATAGAGTGCGGTGTCGTCAGCAAAGAGGGCGAGTTCGACGCCTTTCGGCGGGATGGGAATGTCGTTGGTTTACACGGTGTACAGCAGAGGGGCGAGGACTGAGCCTTGAGGGACTCCAGCCTTTATGGGACGAGGTGCAGAAAGCGTGCCTTCATGTTTAAATCGAAACGTACGGTCTTTGAGAAACGACGCCTTTAACCTGACTAGGCGATCCGGTAAGCCTATCTTGTAGAGTTTATAAACGAGACCGCTGTGCCAGACTTTATCGAAAGCCTTGGCTACGTCAAAGAAAACCGCGACCGTTTTATAACGACGCGGATAGAAACCGTCAAGTATATACTCGACGATTCGGTGGACTTGCTGAGGGCAGGAGTGTTTAGCGCGAAAGCCGAACTGATGGGGAATAATGAGAGGGTCGCCATCCGTTGGAAACAGATGGTTCCGCATTCGAGAGAGTATGACTCTCTCGAGAAGTTTAGACATTGCCTTGAGGAGGCTGATGGGTCTGTGATTAGCCGGGACGTTCAGAGGTTTGCCCGGCTTGGGAATGCCTATGACTGTCGCTTCTTTCCAAGCTTTTGGAAAGTAGCTATGGTCGAAGCAGGCATTGAAAATGATAGCTAACAAGGTAAGCATCTGTTGAGGTAGGTGCTTAAGTGCGTGGTTGGAAATTCCATCCGCACCCGGAGCCTTTTTGGACTTTTGATTTCTAATGAAAAGCAAGATTTCGTCATTAGAGACTGTGACAGGGTCGGCGGTGATGGGGAGAGAGTCTCTGCGAAGGACTTCGTCCTCCACCGCCTGGATGTGTGAGGGATCAGCAGGTTGCGTGCTGGGCGAGCATTCTGCGGCAATGCTGTCGGCGAAGCATTCGGCTTTCTCTTCGACTTCGAAGGCAGTAGTGCCATCGGGACGAGTGAGAGGAGGAACGTGAGAGACGGTGTCTACGCGTAAGGCTCGGGCCATGCTATAGTACGCTTGGTGGGACGGAGAGATATTCGCCATGAGATCGTTCATCTGAGCGTCTCGGAGTTCCGCGAGGCAAGACCTAACTTTACGTTGAAGCTGATTCGCAGCTGTTCTATAGGCGGGCGTGGGATATTTCTTGGCTCTCCGGAGAGCCGCGTTTTTAGCTTTAATAAGATTGCTAACGGCTAAGGGAAGCGTGGGTTTGCCTTGCTTAGCAACCTTTTCGTTGTCACTGATGGCTGAGTTGATAGCATCAGTGAGAGAATTTACTAATGAATCGATTTTATCCGGGCTATCTAATTGTTCGGGAGAGATCGCGAGTGGAGAGTTCGGAGCCTCTAAGGCTGAAACTAACGTATTTTTAAAACCTTTCCAGTTGGTAAAGGTCTTAGGAGATGAGACGTTATCGTTCGGCGGTCCTAGCACGAGGGAAACGGGGCGATGGTCGGAGCCTAGGTCATCGAGCGGTTCGATAGACCTTAGATCAAGATTGATTCGCTTGATAATTGCAAAGTCGAGGATGTCAGGAGAGTAGGACGGGTTGTTGGGATAGTGAGTGGGAGTGATGGGGGATATGACGTCTAGGTCAAGGGAGTTAGTGATGTCGAGGAGAGCGATACCGCTGGTGTTAGTCGATAGGCACGTCCAGTCAGTATGTTTGGAGTTAAAGTCTCCGAACATAATGACTGAATGGCCGAGGGCGAGAATGGCCTCAAAGTCGCTGCGGATTGGTCTGGTACCACTAGGTATGTAGATTGAAGCTATGATGATGGTCGGATGACCAGTCATAGCCAATCTACACACAGTGGCTTCCATGTTGAGGAGAGGAGGAGTAGGGAGAGGACAGCAGTGGAACCCTTTTTTGTAATATATAGCGGTGCCGCCGTATCCGTCGGAGTTGGGCCTATCGTTGCGAGTAAACGCGTACTTAGGAATAGCGTATCCCCTGGATCGGTTTGGAGTAAGCCATGTCTCCTGGAGAAGGAATAAGTCAGGTTCTTTGTTCTGAAGGACCAGTTTAATTTCGGGAAGGTTGGTGTTAAGGCTACGAGCGTTAAAAGATATTAGGGATAAGCCCTTGGGTTTAATACGACTGGACGCGGGATTCGCGGGTCTAGATATTATAATTTATTATTTACGAATTTATACAAATATAAAAGAATTTACAACGAACTTAGGAGCGAGTGATGCTCGGCTAAAGCAAATAAACGCTCTTGAGGAGAGCGGGCGCCTCTCAGTTTGCGTGCGAGCACGGAAATTTCGTTAATATCGACGTTTTGAATAACGTCGAACACGGTCTTCATGTCCTCAGCCAACGACGACTGAGGTGCGGATGACGGAGAAGGACGCGGCCCTACGGAAGCTACGGGAGCTGGGATGGGTCGGGAAGGTGCAGGCGGAACGGCCGGACGCTGCCTCCAAGACAGAGCCGGAGTAGGCGTCGGCTGAGCGGGCTTTGCTTCCGGGGGACCCCGGTTGCGCAGCGGCGGGAAGTTAGCGGGAGTGAGCGGCGGCGCCGGTTTAGGCGCGACCCTCTTGGCAGTGGAGCGCGGAGCACGCGGGCAGCCCCTGTAGTTAGCTGTGTGACCAGACTGGCCGCACAGCACACAGGCAGGGGGGGAAGTGGATTCAGGAGTGCGAGTGCACTCCTTCGTAAAATGTGGATCCAGGCACTTAACGCACCTGGGGGGAGCTGAGCAGTTAGCCGCTGCGTGGCCGTAGAGCTGGCAGCGGTGGCACTGCCCAGGGTGACCGCGGGGGTTGGGACGCTCAACAGAGATATTTTAGAGTCCGCAAATTGTGCGAGCCTCTCTAAAGATCTCCCTCGAGTTGGGAGTATTCGACAAGATAACTAAAGCTAACGGAAAGCGCCTACCGCGGTTAGAGTGCATCTTGTGCCCTGCTTCGGCCGGGAAACCCTGGGACTTAAGGTCCTCGAGGATTTCTTCATTCGCGAGCTCGAACGGGACGCCCCGTAGTACTGCGCGGATCTTACGCTCCTCCGGGAGGGCGTAGGTGTGGTACGCGATTTGATTTAACCCGAGCAACCTGGTAAACGCGCGGAAGTCGTCGACGGTCGCTACTTGAATTTTGATTGTATCGCCAGCGTTGGCGGCTTTTAAGTAATTAATTTTGTGCTCTTTGCACAAGTTAAAAACCGCGGTCCAGCGCGTTTTTTCACGCAGGAAGACGGGCGGAGGGAGCGAGGTTTCGGCGGGTCGGGAGCGCAGCGCGTCGCTGGCTTCGATGGGACCGACGGAGACGCGGTCACTTCGAGTGACATGAGCGGCGCGGGGGCGGGTGTAGAAGACACCGGGGTTGGCTCGGGTGTTGAAGACACCGCGGCTTTTTTCGAACGCTTCTTGGAGCGTTTGGTAACTAATTGGAAGGCGGGCTCAGGAGAGCCGGTTAAGGTGGCGGCGACCGACGAAGCTTCGGACGCGGCGGAGTCTGAATCGCTCCCGGGAGCGGTACGCTTCCTACGAGATGATCGCGAGGATGAGACCGACGCGCAGTCCATATCGGATGGAACGTGAGACGCGGGAGAGCTATAGACCTGAGGGGTCTGGGTGTTGGAGGCCTGAGGGGCTGGGGTTGGGGCCTGAGGGGCCGGGGACGCGATTGATGCCTGCAAGGCCTGCGTTAGGATGTCTTTTGGGATGGAGACGCCTGCCGCAGCAAGCGCCTGGGTGAACGCGTTAATAACGATTAGCGGATCCATTAGGGACAATATGTATAACTATAAGTATAATAAAAGATGCCTAGTTCCTAAAAACCTAGCAAAGTCTTAACGGCTAACCTCCCTACCAGCGGTAGGGGGGCTGGGGAGAATAACTTAAAACTAACAATAGTACGCCGAAGGCCGCTACCTAGAAACCTAAAAAAAGGGTGCGCAGGTAAAGAGTTGACCGCGTTAGGGTCAACCTTTACCGACAGAAAGGACAAATACACACGAAAACACACAAATATGATAAAAATAAATATGAAAATAGGAGAAAAATAAATAAAATAGAGAAGAGAAATAAATAAAAATAAAAAGGACTGGTTCAGTACAAATTCGTTGTCACCGTTAAGTATCCTTTGCACTGAAACCAGACTACTTACGCTGGGCACAACACTGCACTCAGCACAAGCACAACACAACTTAGCACAGCACTTTGAAGACTAAGGGGCTTAGTCGCAAAGAAAAATACGCACTTCGATAGCACTCAGAGGGAGTAGAAAGAACCTTGAAAACCGTAGCACGGAACCAACACGCTAAACCGTGACGTCAGTAGACTGAGCGCCACGGAGTATCGGGAAGGGACCAAACAACGGAGAACGGGGTCTTGCACGTCCGCACTGGGCGGCGATCGGAGCGAGAATGATCTGACCGAGCGAATTATGTTACTTACATACTAATCGTAGTTCTGGCAACCGGCACATTGGCAGCGAGGACAAGTAGAAATAGTTGTCGTATGTACAAGTATCTTGTCAGATAGTTGCTCCCATTTACACAAAAAAATTGTATTTATTGTAATATATTAATAATTTCAGTTTTATAGAACATTATTCTTGGTTTCTTGTTATTTCAACATACAATTGCCTCGCAAACAAAGTTCAAATGTTTTATAGTCCCCCCGAAAGTTGATCGTAATAATTCACGGAAAGTTTAGGGACAGCCGTCACTAATTGTGGCACTTAAATCCGAAATTATGTCGGTTTTAACCAAGATTTGTAAATTTATTTATTTAGTTTGTGAACTGTCAAAATAAGCAAAATACGAGCTCATTGCGATTGCTGTAGTTTTGACTCGAGTGCTGCTAAATGCTTGAGTGCTGAAATCTATAGTTATGTAAAAGCGAGCTAACTGATGTGTCAGTAAAATGCAAATTCTATTACTTAATGGGAAAAATTTTTTTAAAAACGTAGATGAACGAGTACGCTTAAAAAAAATATTTAAAAAATTTTGGTACTACTAGACCACCTAACTAGATGACTGACAAACGTGACGTCACGTGAAGTGACGCATTCGGATACGTGCAGTATCACTATTATTATGTGTTTTATTATTTTATGTCAGTGTTCATTTACCTGACTAAATCACCAAAGAAGTATTGAGTTTGTACTTTTATGCAGTGCTTGTTTTGTTTATTAGTAGTAAAAGTTCATAAAGGGAAAGCCTCATTCCGGCCGAGCGTCTAGTTCGTTCACATCCGTGAAGTTCTTGGCAGTTCTTCATGTAAGAACAAGTAATTGCCAATGTTGAGAAATATATATTTGAATTTGATGCTCTACAAGCATTTCATACTAACCAAATTCTACTGTAAGTCCCATCTGGCAGTGACAACTTCATTAAAGTTGTTTTTTATGGTTAAACTTAAGATTCAACTCGTGTTCCGGATCTTAAGTAAAATGATTAAGCAATGAACGTAAACTTCGAAACTAAATAAGTTTTCTGATAGGTCAACAATTTAAAGCATGTTCTTCTTGCAAGTTGTAGTCAGCTGTTTGTTTATTTATTTATTTATTCTTAATTGTACACCATAAAAAGATACAAATAAATAACAGTGAACAAAAATAAAGTAGGTACAAAAGGTGGTCTTATTACTAACAAGCAATTTCTTCGAGACAACCTTTGGGTGAGAAATTGGAGACTATGTACTTGGGTTGTACCTATTATTCTATTAAAGTATTTTACAGCCCAGTTGTACTAAAAATGAAATATTTCTCTATGTAGGTTCATGATTACTCTGACTGACGTATACATTTTTACCAATGAAAATAAAAAATACTTGACACCAGAATACTTTTCCGCACAGCTTGTACAGAGTTCCTCAAACAGCCTTAGTACTGCCTTAGTGGCTCCTTATCATTTAAACTGTTGTATTTTAATGGCCGCGAGGCTAGAAAAGGTATTAAATGCCTTTTACAATCAATGCTGGGTTGCTATGCTTTGAAACCTTGATTTATAAAAAGCCTTTGTGATGAAGGTTTTCAATAGCTATACTTTTATCAAATAACTTTGAGATGTAAGTTAGTTCACATTTCAGTGAAATTAGGGGAGTTCGGTTTTACTCTTTAGAAAGGTTTATTTTGCTTGGGTAAGGGTGAATATTTTTGCAGAGACAAGGACAAAAACAAAGGGTGTTGAAATGAAATGAAATATTTATTTCTCAATATTGACAATTACTTGTTCTTATTGATGTCAAATAAAACATGACTCTACCACCAGTTCAGAAAAATCTTCGTGAAGAAGAACTGGCAAGAAAATTCACGGGTATATTTTTTTCAAAATAAATTTACAGAGACTATCCAAAGTTATTCTTATCTGCATCCGTTAGCTCGGCTAGTCTCCCTCCCCACAAGTATCCGAACGACGAACACCCTCAAATGGAACCCGTTCACGAGTTAACGCGGGGTCCAGCCATCCATGTCCATGTTGGACTATACATTGCCTGAACTTGGATGAGGCTAATGTGCCCGCAGTGTAATTTGTCGCCGTGATGAAGTTTTGTAAAGATAGACAGAACCTTGGATCTATAAATTTATTCAGAATCTATAAGCAAATAGAAAGATGTTGTCAAGTGCCTTATTGAAACGGGAATATTTACCTGGCTCTAATTGGCTTTTCTTTCACGTTTTATTTGCACACAAAATCTTTGCTATCAAATTACAATGCCATAATAAACCCGTCTTGAGTGCCCCAAGAGCATCGTGGGTATATTCGTACGTGGAAACGCCATGATTTTATGAGGGAAGATGACGTCGAATACTTCCATTAGGATTTCTTTGGAGTTTTTACAGGACAATTAAACTGTGATAAGTTGCTTATTTTCGTATCTTACCAAAAATGTATTAGTAGGTCTGCATCAACCTGTTTTTGAAGAAATATCAAAAAAAGAGGCGAAACCCTAAAAAGATCTAGGCCAATCTTCCAGTGTTAATACCAAGTTTCATGCATCTGAACCTATTTTCAATGCTCATTTTTCAGTCTGCCATAGATACTTCCTTAACGACCGTCTCGAACGCAGTGAGCGCATCTTCAGGTGATGAGAACTGTATATCCCCTTGAGCTGGTTTTTAATATTAGGGAACAAAAAGTAGTCACACAGTGCCAAATCAGGGCTATAAGGCGGATGACCCGAGAGGTTTACCGGTGTGGTGTATAGGAAGTCCCACGTCTTGTCAATCGCGGAGTGTGTGGGCGCGTAGTCGTGGTCGAGCAAAAGGCCTCAAAGTCCCGTGTTCGGTCGCTCGCAGCAGCAAAAACTTCTAGCAAGCATTTAGTAGTGTACCATTCAGCATTGACGCTGCTTTGGTTTGATAAATCTGCTTTGAATGTATTAATCATACAAGTGCACCCCTCCACGCGCGCCTGCTTCTGAGTATCGATGAGGTTGTGGGGTACCCAGCACGAAACAATCCTCCTTACGCAAATGCGGTTGTGTAAAATATCATGGACACTTCCCGATCCAATCTACAAATCGTGCCGAAGCTCCTCGTATAAAATTCGCCGGTTTTGTTGAATCAAAATTTTCACTTATCGCATGTTTTCTTCCGTAACAGCAGTCAAAGAACGACCACTTCTTTCTTCATCCTTAAAATTTAAGCGACCGCATTTAAACTCGTTTTCCCAGCGGTACACGGTGACGGGATCGGGTGACGGGTCGCTCACTTCCCTCTAATATGGTTGAGGAGGGTGATGGCTGGATCCCGCGTTAACTCGTGAACGGGTGCCGTTTGAGGGTGTTCGTCGTTTGGATACTTGGGGGGAGGGAGACTTGCCGAGCTAACAGATGCAGAAAAGAATAATTTTGTATAGACATAAAGAGACTCTGTAAACGTCAATGCCCATCTGTGCCCCAGAAATGCCCAGATAAAGTATATTACAAGATTGCTCTAATAAATAAAAACTAGAATTATGTTGTTAATTTTAAATCATATGAAGCACTGGATAAAAGTTTTAAAAAAATAAGACGTTCTTGTTGACATCGCAGTACGTATCATCGTTTCAGTCATTAATTCATGCTTTATTTATTAAGGTCTGGAATCACGTCTTTTGGTCCATGTATATTCATTCGTTGTGATAGTTTTGTTACCAATGATAACGAATACCTATTATTATAGAGTTGCGGTTTTATTTGCGTATTATTATTGATACGAAGGGCCAGATAAAACTCAACATTATTGATATTAGTAGTTAGATTGATATTATTATATTTATTTACTCGAGTACTTAAAGCTTAGTGTGGCGTCCCCAGTCGTGACATACGTGATAAGAGGAAGATCATGAGATGATTAAATATTTCTGTATTTCACACGTTTATATCTAGTATATAAGCTCATTATTTTAACAGATAAATTGTCATTCAACATGTAATCGTGTCTTAATTCGCAAGCCTTTTCCCGGTCGTAATACTTTGTATCTAACCAAATTGTTTTCACATACATATTGACACTATACAATGGAGACAGACTAGATAATTCCAAATAACTGACATTTTTATCTGATAACATACAGATAAGTATATAAAAGAACACTGATCTGGCTTAGCTTATGTGATGATCATGAAGTTCCTAGTGAAAAACTAATAGCAATGCTGTCTGTAAACAATAAAATGTATAAAAAACCAGTAGGAAGTTATCAAGTTTAATGTCCAATATCTTTTGAACCGGCGCTTTATACGACATTAAATCTAGATATCATATAAATACTGTTAAAAAGTTATCATATGACATAGAGCTGTAATTTGGGCATTGCATGGTATTGCTGACTTTCAGCTCCATACTAATATGGGCATGGTCCTTTATTTTGAAAATAAATATACCCGTGAAGTTTCTTGCCAGTTTTTCTTCACGAAGGTTTTTTTGAACTGGTGGTAGAATTATGTTTTATTTGACGTCAATAAGAACAAGTAATTGTCAATGTTGAGAAAATAAATATTTCATTTCATTTCATTTCATTTCATTACACGGTTGCTTGGTTAATTAAAACTTACGGAAGTCGATGATACGATTCGTCACGTTTCAAGTAGAATTTGCAGTAGTCAAAAATTACTCACTTTCCGTTAATATTGAATGTCTTACAAACCCGGCAAACTTACGAATTTCATCTTTTTTTGATGACACGTTGCACATAGAAAAATTCCTAGATTATAGCGATTGTGATTATATCACTAGTCGACATAACCACAATCACTTAGAATAAATGAAACACCTACATTTAATTATGTCTATGGTTGCAGGAATTCTTTTGGGCACCACTTTATTTCTCACATGGGTAGCAGTGCTGTTACCCTGCGTCAGTATGCCTTGTCAGTTGCTCTAAGGTTTAGTGTCGAGTGCTCCAGACTCATACCAGCAAAAAGTTTTCAATAATACACTTTTCCTATAAAACTATTTTAACTTGTTCGCTAATATCATCCTCTTGGGGTAGATTGTTTTAAAAAATCAAGGAACACGACTTCACTTCTGAGCACTTGTGCAAAGTTTCGAATTAAATGTCCATTCAATATACGTTTTCCATACAAACTTTGAACCCCTTTTCACCCCTTAGTGCTCATCTAAGGTACTCAAATATTTTCTGCACAGTTTAGGTTTCTAGGTGAGGATGTGCGTTGTCTGTCAGTCAGTCACGGTACTGTTTTATATATTTAGTATTAATTTTGCTTTTATCACGAGAGAAGACATTTCTCTTAGAAACTGTACTTTGTTTAATATTTTTAATTTGTAGTACCTACACTTGTGTGCACAAATTATTAAATAAATAAGATCCGTTTAAAAAAATCTTATCTAAAACAACATTAATTTTCCTTAAGTTTTCACGATTCATTATATTTAATTAAACACTTATTAGGCGTATATTGCCGCGTTTAATATTAGTAATATTTTATATATTAAGTCAACGACGTTTCAGTCGTGGTTTTAACGTCGAGTTAAAATGTAAAAGTATAACTGAATGCGATGAAAACCGATAAAAAGTGTATTATTTAATTGATTTCTCTTAAAGAAATAAAAACTATTATGGTTAACGTTTGAATAATTTAGTATATCCATATGTATATTTGCTTTGCAAACCTTAATTTCAGAAAAAACAGTAAGTCATGTCTATGCGAAGCTTCAACGGGAGTTCATGCAAAATACACGTCATTTACTTTTAGAATGACATTCAGAGTATATACAGCAGGAGCAACAATAGCAGAGCCAAAACAATAACTCACTGTTTTACTTTCACATACAATTGTTCAATTTAAAAAATATTCCGCGCAGCTGTCGCTCGTCGTGCTATACCGCGATATTTCTTTATCAGAAATACAACTATGAGCTTTACAGCTAGTATTTTGTTCCGTTTTTAACCATATCGAATGAAAAAAAAATTTGTTTAATTATACTTTTTAAGAAAGTAGAAATTGATGTTATTGGGCATTTTGTGGCATTTCAATCCATGGGAAGACTCCTATTTAACCTTGCCTAGTCCGTGCCTAACATCTCTATTTATTAACAGTAAGAGACTTTTAAAATTTTTGAAATGTATGTTACACGTTTTAGATCATTGGCATTTATTATTCAGAATATTCTGTGCCAAATTCATCTATGCCATTTTATGTTTTCGATTTGTTTTCGAACACCCTGTAAACGCCACAAAATGCGTTACCCATTTTATTATTGTTACAGAGTAACAAACTACTTTTTAACTTTTGCGTCATTTTCTTTCATGGAATATCAATTATTTTAACAAAATCGTTAAATAGAACACAAAGAATGCGAGTATTTCTATGGAGACGGATCGGAAGCCACTTTAGTTTTTTGCGATGTTCTGAGACATGGTCGTACTTCTTGAGGTTAAAAATAAAGCGTATGCAGATATTTTGTAAGCGTTCTAGCTTACTCACAAGCTCCTCAGTGGCGTCCAAGTAACAGACGTCGGCATAATCAATTATGGGTTGAATAAGTGTTTGCGCAAGGGATATTTTCGTTTGAAGTGGTAAAAAGCTTTGAAGGCACTTTAATGTGTGAAAGGAGTGGTGTACCTTACGACTGACTTCATTTACGTTAGCACGCCAAGTTAAATTTGAGTCCATAATAACTCCTAAGTTTTTGGCAGTGTCGGTAATAGCAATCTGTGTGCTTTCCAAAACTACAGGAGGGAGATTAGCGAAATCGAGGCACCCGCGCATGTATCGACTTCCCAGTATCATGGCTTGAGATTTACCGGGGTCCACAAGTAATCCAAATGATTTGGCCCAGTTACTGATACAAACTAGGTCATCGTTAATAGCTGAGATAGCTGAGTCAACATTGTCTACTGCGAAATGCCGGTAAATCTGCAAGTCATCGGCATAAAGGTGGTATTTACATGAAAGAACTTGAGTGATACAATTAATAAATATAGAGAAAAGTAAAGGAGAGAGAACGCCACCCTGAGGTACGCCTGCAGCTAGAGCACACCAGTTTGAGTAAGACTCATCGAGGCGGACCCGCTGAGACCGTCTCCGAAGATAGGAATTAAACCAAGCTAATGCAGAAGAAGAGACATGAAGTGATTTCAATATTCCAAGCAGGATATCGAAATCTACAAAATTAAAAGCCCACGATGCTAAATAGGATTTTATCCGAGCGTCCTAGAAACCTATTATATTTTGAAGATTAGATGGTAGAAAGAAACGCCTAGATCTAACGCGCTCGAGTACTCTCTACGAGGCTGCTCTAGACATTTGATACTATACAATGTGCTTAGGCGATGACTGTACATACTTTAAGGGCTAGTAGTGCACGTATTTTATCAATAAAAATACATTACATGTGGGGTCAAAACTCAAACCCGCCATATGACAGCCATTTATGGTTGCAGTAATTTTTAGAATAGCAGTGTTATCCTAATGAAAAGTGTATCATGTCATGTATTGAAATAAAAATAATTTGTTGTGATATAGAAATTACAAAACGCGCTCTAGTAATGCTAGGATTTAGTAAAAATCCTTAAAGCGATTTCTTAGTCACTCCTTTGTGAAATTCATTGTATTAGTAAATTAGAATTACTACCAGCGCAATATTAAGAGATTATTGTAATAGATTCTCTTCTATAGTACTGTACTGTAATAGATTTTGTCATTGAACAAATGCTTGTCCATAAGTTATCCTTTTCCGCAAAAATAAATTCTGCTTTTTTATTGTAATATTGTGTGAAGATGGCCTGATAGAATTTCTCTAGTACCCGATTTATGCCTAAAATTCAAATTCAAATTAATTTATTGCTCAATGTATGGTAAAAAAGTTGTGTACAAAAAGTTATGTTCCACATACAAAACTGTTATACAGTATGCAATTTTACAATAGTATGTTACTTAAAAGCTAAAAAAAATTTCACTAAAGCGTCATTGTCACTAAAGTATGTCTTTCGGTAGCGTTGGGTGACGGGTCGTTCACTTCCATGTAATATGGTTGAGGATCCCGCGTTAACCCCGTGGACGGGTGCTGTCTGAGGATGTTCATCGTTTGGTTAGTTTATGGCGAGGGAGACTTGCTGAGCTGACAGATGCGGATAATAATTATATTTTTAGCAAAATTTGCAAAATCAGGCTGGGGCACTTGGTGGCTCACATGCTCATCCAAAAGTAAACACATACTGAGTCCCTGCACTTGTTTATTTTTGTACTGTATTGATTTAGCTAAATGGATACGCGGTTGCCGCCCGGACGAATTTTGTTTAATACTCCGACTTTGGTACGTTGGTTATGTGCGGATGATTTGTGCTTTGTAATTGTTATAATTGTATGTTTAAGATCGATAAGTGTACATATGTATACAATGTGTCTGATTATCAATTTCGGAAACTTTAGGAGGGTGAAATTCTTTGTCGACAAATCACTGTCCCAATTTTCTACGGATAATTTACGTAAGTTTGAATAACTATACCGACAGCATAAATCCAAAGCTTTGTATATTAGCTTCCAATTTACAGGGTAGCCAGAAAAGTGACGTCAAAAAAATTATTTTAGGTGCCTCGTGTTGAGAAGTATTTAAATCAGTTTATCCAAGTTAATCCCCATACCAAGTGAGGCTCTGACTCACAGAACTCCTCGTGACCTCGGATCGCTCGTAAACACTACAATTAATTAGATTTCGATTCTTAATATTTGTGTTACACACACAATACACAAGTATACAATAAAATAAGCGCTTTGATTAAAGTAAAATAGCGGAAGATAAAAATACTCTGATATGTTTTGTCTGGTATGTTTCAGGTATGTCCCTAAAAATGGCTCTGGTACTAGGTACTACAGAGATATATTTACTCACACAAACTCAATTGTATAACGATCCGACATAACAAAAGATTAATTGAATTATATAATAAGATTAATGCAAAACATAAAATATATCATGTAAACTACTTCTGGTATTTGGAAGACAAAATAAAAATCTCTCAACTGAATAAAAAAGATACAAAGCTTTTGAACAGCTAAGCCGATTTTTGCACAGCTAAACAAACTTTAATGACAAAAACTCGAAAACCCAAAAATTGGTAAAAGTACTTAAAAAACCTTGAGCCAATATGGAAAAAAGTTTTGGAGATTTCATACAAATTCTATGATCGGTTGTTTAAAATGTTACCCTTAGAGTTATTATTGAATTTTAACATACTATTGTTTTCATTTTGTACGTAGAATTCCAAAAAATCTTTTTCCTTTACTTTATATGTCTGAAAATTCTAACAAATAGCAGCCCTAAGTTAAAAATAACAAAACTGTTTTACGAATAGTATACTCCAATTACCTAAACATACAAACATACGATAACTTGTAAGAAGATATACCAACGCACAAATCCGTGAATGTCAGTGATATGTGTTGCTCGTTACAATCATGTCTGTCTTTTTTCAGAAATCAAAGACTTTAGAAGGCCCCTGAGAGTGTTAATTTAAAATCGCAAACCACTTCCTCGGCCGCCATCTCAATTTAAGATAGAAACTGTTTAAAGTCTGGTAAAGTTAAATAACGGCCTAGAATTATGAGAGTAGCCCTTTGATTCAACAACCAGAACAGCCATAAATTGAGATAAGCAGAATATTATACACGCAGAATGGTTTCATTGCCATAAGTTTCACTTACTCTAATTTTCTTTATCATAATTTTATACAACATAAATGTAAAGGACATAACCTGTTATATGTCTAAAGATAAATTATTATAAAATACAAAACGCATATTGGAAGTATCTATAACCTATAAAGTTTATGTACCTACTTTATGTTGAGTGTTGAAAGTAACAATAAATAATACTAGGTGCGACGTCGAGCGCAGCGAGGAGAAGCAGGTTAGTCAGTATGTAGGCCAAAAAGCATGCCTATGAGTCATGCCAAAAAGCGACTAAAATAATAAATATAATAATAATAATAATATATATATATATATATATATATATATATAAAATAATAAAAGCGAATAAAAGAATAAAAAATATTTGACCAAGATTATTTAAGAAATGATGATGATGAATTGTAAATAATCATCTCACTATAATCAAAATATATAATACAATAATACAAAACCGAATTGGCCAACCCCGAAACCACGCGGTACTTTTTACAAAAGCCGCGGAGGGAGGGCAGCCCCCGCGCGCTGTAACGAAGCGTAGTCCGAAGCTGCGAAAGCGAGCACGAGTGCCCGCGCTTTGTTACGTAAGGGCGAAGGGGCTGCACATCCCGTAGCACCGGAGACTAAATATATACTTGATAAATACTTGAATGGATGCCTCGCTCTGATCGCCACGCGGTTCGGACGTGCAAGACCCAGTTCTCCGTTGATCGGTCCCTTCCCGCCATTCCGCGGCGCTCAGTTTACTGACGTCACAGTCTAGCGTGTTGGCTCCGTGCTACGGTTTCCTAAGTCTTTCTACTCCGTCTGAGTGCTTTCGAAGTGCGATTTTTCTTTGCGACTAAGCCTCTTAGTCTTCAAAGTGCTGTGCTAAGTTGTGTTGTGCTTGTGCTGAGTGCAGTGTTGTGCCCAGCGTAAGTAGTCTGGTTTCAGTGCAAAGGATACTTAACGGTGACAACGAATTTGTACTGAACCAGTCCTTTTTATTTTTATTTATTTCTCTTCTCTATTTTATTTATTTTTCTCCTATTTTAATATTTATTTTTATCATATTTGTGTGTTTTCGTGTGTATTTGTCCTTTCTGTCGGTAAAGGTTGACCCTAACGCGGTCAACTCTTTACCTGCGCACCCTTTTTTAGGTTTCTAGGTAGCGGCATACGGCGTACTATTGTTAGTTTTAGTTTATTCTCCCCAGCCCCCCTACCGCTGGTAGGGAGGTTTGCCGCTAGGGTTCGCTAGGTTTTTATTTAGGAATCCTAGGCATTTGTTATATATTATAGGCATACATTATATATTTATATATTACATTTTATAATTCCAAGTCCTCCAATGGACCTTGTTAATATCCTTAAGTCGTTCGCCCAGGCGCTCACTGCGTCCGGCGTAAGCATACCCGCTGACGCACTTACGCAGGCCTTACAGGCATCTATCGCGTCCCCGGCCCCTCAGGCCTCAACCCCGGCCCCTCAGGCCTCCAACGTCGAGACCCCTCTGGTCTTAAGCTCTCCCGCGTCTCCCGCCTCGTCCGAGATGGACTGCGAATCGGTCGCATCCTCTCACGCGTCGCGTCGTAAGCGTACCGCTCCCGGGAGCGACTCCGAACCCGCGTCTGATACGTCGTCAGATGCCGTCACCCTAACCGGCTCTCCTGAGCCCGCGTTTCAACTCGTCGCCAAGCGCTCCAAGAAGCGCTCTAAGAAAGCTTCGGTATCTTCAATACCCGAGCCCTCCCCGGTGTCTTCAACACCAGCCCCCGCGCCGTTAAAATCGCCCGTAGTAACCGCGTCTCCTTCGGTCACATCGAAGCCAGCGACGCGCTGCGCTCCCGTCCCGCCGAAGCCTCAGCTCCCTCCGCCCGTATTCCTGCGTGAAAAAGCGCGCTGGACCGCGGTTTCCAACTTGTGCAAAGTGCACAAAATCAATTACTTAAAAGCCGCCAACGCTGGCGAGACAATCAAAATCCAATTAGCGACCGTCGACGACTTCCGGTCTTTTACTAGGCTACTCTCGATAAATCAAATCGCATTTCACACCTACGCCCTCCCGGAGGAGCGTAAGATCCGCGCAGTACTACGGGGCGTCCCGTTCGAACTCAGCAACGAAGACATCCTCGATGACCTTAAGTCTCAGGGTTTCCCGGTCACAGCAGTGCACAAGATGCACTCCAACCGCGGTAGGCGTTTTCCGTTAGCGCTAGTAATCCTCTCCAATACTCCCAACTCGAAGGAGATTTTCAAAGAGGCTCGCACGATCTGCGGACTCTCGAACATCTCCGTCGAGCGTCCCAACCCCCGTGGTCACCCTGGACAGTGCCACCGCTGCCAGCTATATGGCCACGCAGCGGCTAACTGTTCAGCTCCCCCCAGGTGCGTTAAGTGCCTGGATCCCCACTTCACTAAGGAGTGCACTCGCACTCCCGAATCCACTTCCCCCCCTGCCTGTGTGCTGTGCGGCCAGTCCGGCCACACAGCAAACTACAGGGGTTGCCCGCGCGCTCCGCGCTCCACCGTCAAGAGGGTCGCGCCTAAACCGGCGCCGCCGCTCACCTCCGCTAACTTCCCGCCGCTGCGCAACCGGGGTCCCCCGGAAGCAAAGCCCGTTCAGCCGACGCCTACTCCGGCTCTGTCTTGGAGGCAGCGTCCGGCCGTCCCGCCTGCACCTTCCCGACCCATCCCAGCTCCCGTAGCTCCAGTAGGGCCGCGTCCCGCGTTGTCATCTTCCCCTCAGTCGTCGTTGGCTGAGGACATGAAGACCGTGTTCGACGTCATCCAAAACGTCGACATTAACGAAATTTCCGTACTCGCACGCAAACTGCGAGCCGCCCGCTCTCCTCAAGAGCGTTTATTCGCGTTAGCGGAGCATCACTCGCTCCTAAGTTCGTTGTAAATTCTTTTATTTTTGTATAAATTCGTAAATAAATTAATTTAATGTCTAGACCCGCGAATCCCGCGTCCAGTCGTATTAAACCTAAGGGCTTATCCCTAGTATCTTTTAACGCTCGTAGCCTTAATACCAACCTTCCCGAGATTAAACTGTTCCTTCAGAACAAAGAACCTGACTTATTCCTTCTCCAGGAGACATGGCTTACTCCAAACCGCTCCAGGGGATTCGCTATACCTAAGTACGCGTTTACTCGCAACGATAGGCCCAACTCCGACGGTTACGGCGGCACCGCTATATATTACAAAAGAGGCTTCCATTGCTGTCCTCTCCCTACCCCTCCTCTCCTCAACATGGAGGCCACTGTGTGTAGATTGGCTATGACTGGTCATCCGACCATCATCATAGCTTCAGTCTACATACCTAGTGGTACCAGACCAATCCGCAGCGACTTTGAGGCCATTCTCGCCCTCGGCCATTCAGTCATTATGTTCGGAGACTTTAACTCCAAACATACTGACTGGACGTGCCTATCGACTAACACCAGCGGTATCGCTCTCCTCGACATCACCAACTCCCTTGACTTAGACGTCATATCCCCCATCACTCCCACTCACTATCCCAACAACCCGACCTATTCTCCTGACATCCTCGACTTTGCAATTATCAAGCGAATCAATCTTGATCTCAGGTCCATCGAACCGCTCGATGACCTAGGCTCCGACCATCGCCCCGTCTCCCTCGTGCTAGGCGCGCCTAACGTTAACGTCACACCGCCAAAGACCTTTACCAACTGGAAAGGTTTTAAAAATACGTTAGTTTCAGCCTTAGAGGCACCGAACTCTCCGCTCGCGATTTCGCCCGACCAATTAGACAGCCCGATTAAAATAGATTCGATAGTCGATAATCTCGCCGATGCTATCAACTCAGCCATCAGCGACAACGTAATCATTGCTAAGCAAGGCAAACCCGCGCTTCCCTTAGCCGTTAGCAATCTCATTAAAGCTAAGAACGCGGCTCTCCGGAGAGCCAAGAAATATCCCACGCCCGCATATAGAACAGCTGCGAATCAGCTTCAACGTAAAGTTAGGTCTCGCCTCGCGGAACTCCGTGACACTCAGTTTAACGATCTCATGGAGAATATCTCCCCGTCCCACCAAGCGTATTATCGAATGGCCCGAGCTTTACGCGTAGACACCGCCTCTCACGTTCCTCCTCTCACTCGCCCCGACGGCACCATTGCCTTCGAAGTCGAAGAGAAAGCCGAATGCTTCGCCGACAGCATAGCGGCACAATGTTCGCCCAGCACGCAACCCGCGGATCCCTCCCACATCCAGGCGGTGGAGGACGAAGTTCTCCGCAGAGAATCTCTCCCTATCACCGACGACCCCGTCACAGTCTCTAATGATGAAATCTTGCTTCTCATTAGAAAACAAAAGTCCAAAAAGGCTCCGGGTGCGGATGGAATTTCCAACCACGCACTCAAGCACCTGCCACAGCAGGTGCTTACCTTGTTAGCTATCATCTTCAATGCCTGCTTCGACCATAGCTACTTTCCAAAAGCCTGGAAAGAAGCGACAGTCATAGGCATTCCCAAGCCGGGTAAACCTCTGAACATCCCGGCTAATCACAGACCCATCAGCCTCCTCAAGGCAATGTCTAAACTTCTCGAAAGAGTCATACTCTCTCGAATGCGGAACCATCTGTTTCCAACGGATGGCGACCCTCTCATTATTCCCCACCAGTTCGGCTTTCGCGCTAAGCACTCCTGCCCTCAGCAAGTCCATCGAATCGTCGAGTACATTCTCGAAGGATTTTATCCGCATCGTAAAAAATCAATCGCGGTTCTCTTTGACGTAGCCAAGGCTTTCGACAAAGTCTGGCACAGCGGTCTCGTTTTTAAACTCTATAAAATAGGCTTACCGGTTCGCCTAGTCAGATTAATCGCGTCGTTTCTTAAAGACCGTACGTTTCGATTCAAACATGAAGGCACGCTCTCCGCGCCTCGTCCCATAAAGGCTGGAGTCCCGCAAGGCTCAGTCCTCGCCCCTCTGCTGTACACCGTGTACACTAATGACATGCCCATCCCGCCGAAAGGCGTCGAACTCGCCCTCTTTGCAGACGATACCGCCCTTTACACTAAAGGTAAAATAATCCCGTATAACATCACCAGACTCCAAAAGGCCGTAAACGCCCTCGGTGTTTGGTTTCAAAAATGGCGTATCGATGTCAACCCAGAAAAGAGTTCTGCCATTCTATTCGACCACAAACGTCGTAATCGCCGCAACGATCCCCACATTCGAATGTTAGGTATTCCCATCCCCTGGAAGCGCAGTATCAAATACTTAGGCGTCACCTTAGATCAGACGCTTTCTTTTAAGCCACACGTCGATAGAGTAACGAAACTCGCGCGTTTCTACTTAAGCCGCTTAAATAGTATGATAGGTAGAAAAAGTAAAATGTCTTTTAGAAATAAACGTACGCTTTATAAGGTCTGCGTTAGACCCGTCATGTCATATGCTTCGCCAGTCTTTGCCCACGCCAATCCCTCCGTCCTGTATAAGCTGCAGGTAGTTCAAAATCTCTTCTGCCGCAGGGCCACAGACGCACCTTGGTATGTGCGCAACGCGGACCTGCACAGAGATCTTGAACTGCCTACAGTGCAACAGCACTTCAAAACACTCTCAGAATCGTTCTTCAAACGCGCCGAATCCCATCCCAATCATCTTGTTCGAGATTCAGTCTCATATACTGCTCCTGTGTTAGATTCGAAATTCAAAGTCGCTAGGCCGAGAAACGCGCACACGGGCGAACCTTCGCAGTTAACTTTAGCTCTCGAGGCCCTTCAGGCCGCAAATCCTAATTCTAACGTAAATTCTAATTCTAACGTAAATCCGAATTAATGCAATTTTTATTTTTCATTTTTAATGTTTTATTTTTACTTTTCATTTTTGAGCACCTTCAGTGCTATGTGAATCTCAGCGGGTGACCCCTTAAGGGCCCCGCTGGCGTGGCCTCTTTCTCCAATTGGCCGTCGTTCAGATGAAGGCTGAGTGGCAAAAATGCACGAGCCGACAGGGGGTTTTTTAGTGGGTATGGTTCTGGTAGGCGTCGGGACGAGTCCCACATAACTCCGCGTGAATGGATGCATGCTGTTTTGCTTGCATGCATGCTTGCTTGCATGCATGCTTGAACCGAATGAAGAAAAGATAAGACAAAGAAAAGACAATCGTAAATAATTATCTCACTATAATCAAAATATAACACAATAATTACTATTAACACACACAATAATTGTTATTTAAATAATTCAAATTATAATAATAAAAAAGTAATATAAATAGCATAATTTCAAATTAACGGCAATAGCCCGTAAAAGATCATTTCTTGATGAATACTGTGATTGATTTTTTTAAATATTATTAATTTGTTTGCTGGTGGTGGTGCTCCAATTAAAAACTTGTCAATTTCTGCAGTTTGCTCCATTTATTTTTGTCAAATTATGGTATTCTATATGTATGACTTGTAAACATTATGCCATAGTGTGAGATGCCAATAAATGTTATGATTAGTAATCGTTATTGTAAAACCATTTATGCATGAACGTTTTATGCTAATATATTATTATTATAAATGAGGTTATGGGGAAATAAAGTATGCCTTATGATTTATTCTGTATGAACGTTATGCGAATCAAACAGTATGCCAAAAAACGTTATGCAGCCTTATAATATAAATTTTGTGCCTCCCAATACGGACCCATCTCTGATAGCCCAGTCAACTTGCAACTTACAATCGCTAACGCTATCCAAAACGTGTAAATTGTATATAAGATAGTTTGGTGATATGCGCCATACCGTTTAAGCGTTTTCTATAGCAAGGGCCCCAGAGGTCCCGGATTATTCGAATCTAGTTATCGTCCAATACTTCAGTGATAAACAGACATCTGTTTTCGAGTCATGGACGTGTTCTATTCATGTGTATGTTTGTTCTGAGTATCATCACCTAGTGTAATGGTCATCCTCGACATGGGACTGGATTACTTGAATAGCCATATAAGAAAACCACCTCCAACTTTTTTCATATACTTAAATAACGTATGCTCAGTATTTTTCCATCTTTAAACTACTTACCCTACTTAAAGACACAATATTAAAACAACTGAGCCTAGAAAAAGTCGCATTTATTTCTTTAGTGGGCGTCGCGTACTTTATTATGGCACTGTATTGCGCGTACAAGTATTAAAGGTAATCTAAACTTAAAGCTAACTTAGAAATATAGCACATAAATATAAAATACTGGTTATAAGGAATATTAGTTGAGAATTAAAGAAACACATTTAGATCTTATTAACAAATAGGTCCACACCTGTTTGGTAAAATAAAAAATACCAAATGTACGATTGACGAAAAATTTTTATGAATTCTCTCTCAAACACATAGACTCCTAAGGAATTTTTTTCTTTTTTCTATTTAGTGTAAACTATAAACAAATGTTTGGATACATTAAAAAAAATTATCGTATAAAATAAAATAAACGTTGATATGTGCTGTTTACTACCTTTTTTATTGTTTACATTAAGACATGGTTTCATAAATGCAGAACTTGCTTACTTACAAGAAAAATTATGACTATGGAAAAACCTTTTTCAAATTTTATTGCGTTATAAATAATCTGCTCGTAAAAGTTAATTCGACTCTACTTCACGAACAACATAGTACAGAACATAATTCAAGATACAAAACCTACGTTGTTACATAAAATGTGAAACCTACAAATGTGCTCTAAAAATGTAATTTGGAAATTCCTATCCAACGCCTTGATTGTCTGTGGCGCTTGCGTTCTTGCAGGCATTGCAGCAGTACTTTCTGTAGGCAGGTACTTGGCAGTTTCGTTTGAGTTGTTCTACCGTAAACAGTTCGCAGTACTGCGAAGGGTCTCGGGCGGGGCAGGTGGTCTTGGATAAGGGGCATCTTCGGAGGCGGCAGCGGCGGCGACGCTCCTTGGGTTTGGGGCCACAGAGGTACTCTTCTGGCGCGGGGCAGTGCAGCGGGCGGATTGATGTGCCACGGCCACAGCTTGCAGAACACTGGGGCGAAGCATTTGCATGTTAATAATCTTGTTTATAGATAAAACTTAATTTGTTGTAGTTCGGTTTTAAAAATGTTTGCATTGAACACATGATTCGATGACTCGTATCGGCGTGAGAGAGATTTTGATACTTTTATAGCGGTAAAATGAATTATAAAATAAAGTATTATTTATTGATATGGCGACCGAGTAGCGTATTGGTTGGTACCCCTTCCTCATACGCCGGAGGGCCCAGGTTCGAGCCCTGGCCGGGGCATTCATTTGTGTGACGAACATAAATGTTTGTTCTTGGGTCATGGTTGTTGACATTTATATATGTAAGTTTATTCTGGGTTCCCCCCAGTTCGTTGTATGGTCTTCCATAACATAAGCTCTGCTTACTTTTGGGCCATACAGTTGGTGTGATTGCCTGGGGATATGTTACATTTTAATAAATAACTGAGTCATCATTTCCTAAAAAAAAAATTTCCGAAGAATACACCCGCTTTAAGGAAGAGTTTCAATTCAAGTTATGAATTTGATTATTATTTCAGCTTTGCTGATCACAAAAAGTAGGCTGCATAAAATTTTTTGTTCTTTAAAAAAATATACATATAACAGAAAGTTTTGTATTACCAATTTTCAAGAACAAACTAGACAAAGCACACATATCGGAGCATCATCGCTAAAAGATTGCTACAAGTACGCAGCGTTAACAAAAATTATAGCCTAGCTCACGCATCCTTTGATTACAGACTCTTATAGTGATATAGGATCATGTGGAGCTGGAGGGCTTATGACACTTCCCACTGAGCATGGTCCGCAGCAGTTCTTGCCACTATGCCGGGCTAGGCAGCCTTTCGCACGCCAGTTGCTTCAGCGGGACCTGCGCCGGGCACAGCGCGGAGTGCTGGTGTACAGCTGAAGGATTCTAATATTTCCTACTCACCATGGTCCAGGGCAGCTCTTGCCAGTACACAGGGCACGGCAGCCTATTGCAATCCTGCTGCTTCGCCGGGGCCAGCGTTGGGCACAGCGCGGGTGACACACTCGCTCGGATCAGTTCGTGGCGTGACATTGCTGAGCTGGAGGATATGAAAATGTGTTGGGTTGTGGTTGGAGGTTTGAATTGGAATCTTAAATTGCTTACGAGAGTGAAACTAAAAGTTTGTAGAAAATTAAAACTAAGCAAACTAGCAAGTTATTTATATTATTGTTGTTTTTCAAAATACCGTACGTTACGAAAACATTCTGTCCACTCGTTCTTTGACGGCCTTTGTAAATGCAGCCACTGTTTTTTTTTTCACGGAGCGCTCACCAGATTTAATAAGTTGTGATTATCATTAATGAATGCAGGAATTGCTAGAAAACTTGAATAAAAGAGTAATCTTTTTTGAATTTTGGAAATTTTGGTACCTATTTTGCAAACAACAGCGTAAAACTAACATTGATACAGGTATGAAAGTTATAAGTATTAAAATCAGCGTAGCGGGTCATCTATGTTCTTGAATACCAAACAAAGAATGACAAATCATCGTTTATTTAATATTATATGCCCTGCAATTATCTTAAGGTTATAATTTGTGAACCTTTTTGATTTCAACATTTTTCCGGTTTCTACTGTAGAAACGGAAGGCCATTCATTTTTCCGGTTTCTACTGTAGAAACGAAAGGCCATTGTTTTCTTTAGGCCTAAGTAACGTTCAACATGAAATAAAAAATTCCTAACATGTTATTATTGTACACACATAACGTTATCTCTTAAATGTTGTTTTTCTTACATCTGTTTTAGGATTTGCGGTAACATACAAGTATCATACTTTGCAGATTGACATCATCAGAGTTAACATCACTGACCTCACATTAGCGGGCACACAGAACAGCTGTCGCAGCTGCCGACCGTTGTCCCCACAAGTCGCGCTGCATTCCTCCCACTCGCCTGCTGCCCATCTGAACTCGCAACTAGAGAAGAAGGTGTTGATATAAAGGATGATTTTACACGTTCGAAAAAGTGTTGGATTGTAGTGAGGATAAAAATTTGTGATAGAATTACACTCACTGTGCTACATGGGTTTGGTTGTTGCCATACGACCTACGCCAGTGTCCCAGAGTTTGAATCAAAGTAGGAAAATAACATTTATACTTATGAGCTATAATATTTTGTTTACATATATATTATTATTTTAGAACCTGGGTTGTATGGCTGAAGATTTTAATTATGCATTTTTAATATCTGATTAGTCATAATCGAATGTCGACTAAAATGGTTTGTCTCTACAACGGCCACCGGGATTTTTTATTTATATTTGGTTTACATTAGCTAATAAGTTATGGGCTACACATATAATATCATAGATTTCAATTACTTTCTAACAACGGCCCAGTCAAAAGGCTTCAATGGTTTATTACCTAATCTGTCAGCGTTAGTGAAAAAGTTAGTCAATTTGTTCTTCCTGCTAGACACCTACCTGTGTGTATTGCAGGCCTCATATTTTAGCGTCTGAGGACGAGCGCAACGTACGCGCACCGAGCGCACACCGCCACCGCACGAAGCAGAGCACTCGCCGCGCTCGATAGAACATCTGCCAATACGTAATTTTATGTAATTTATTAGTTATACTGTAGGCACCTAAGTTATGCAACAATTAGACTGCAGTCTGAGGTTGATTTATTTAAATATTTGGCATAGGCTATTATTGTTTATTTATATAATTATGTATGTAATGCGTAAGAGCAAATACAACCTGTTTATTACGCAATTGTGTTTAAATTTAACAATGACTATTTGCTATTTGCGAAATAATAATCGCAAATAAAGTTTAAGGTTATTTAAAAGTGGTATAAGAAAATGTATTGTGATTCGGGGTCACAGTCCACTAACTAGTTCAGAAATCAGCAAGGGCAAGACTCATGCGAAGAAATGTTCTTTATTTGTGGCAGAAAAGATCAAAAGATCACTTCGTTTCTCTATTTATTATATTTTGACGCAATATACGAAAAAATAGGCTTTCAAAGATTTTATTTATGCAACCAGTTGAGTGGTAACTTACATTTTCGTAATGTAAAGTGTAAACCCATAGTAATGAAAGAAATAAAAAATAAAAAAGACCTCAACGAAATGGTACAAAAGGTGGAACGATTCGCACATTGATAAGAAGACCGTCACTATACGAAAATTTTCATTTTTGAGTTACTAGTGTCATCTATATGCGCGATAAGCATTCCATGTTTTGCAAAAACCCCTGTTGTTCTAGTCATTATAGATTCCGCTAGGTGGCGTAGTGTCGAAATGCTTTATCGACCATATTGACGCGACATGTTACGGCAGACCGTCATCTTTTCATTCGTTACTGTGAAGCCAACAGAAAAAGTAATATCGAATTTGTTTCATAGTGTCATTATTTGTTTGAAGGCGATTTGAGGTTAAAATATTTCTTAAGTACATAAAATACTTTAATATGAACAAAGACACATTTTGTTTAGAGACCGATATAAGTTAATATTTTATTTTGAAAATATAAATTTGAAATCATACACTGACCCATATTGTTTAGTGACACATTGTTTAGTGTTTAGTGAATACGTGATTATTTCAGAATGTTATATTTCTTTAACCGTCGTTCTTCTATGTAATTTTATGTATAGTTTTTAATAAATTTTAAAGTATTTCACTATTTTCGAAGTTGGCAAAGATCGTGTCCTTCAACCTGTAATCCTCATATTTGAAATCTCAATGAAAACGAATTTTGACAACGCTAAAAAATTGTCATGAAATAGTGATAAATAGTCATACTTGTAAAAAAAATAGTCGTATTATAGTTTCGGCGTTATAGCTATAGGTTGGTGAGGATTATGGCTTGAACGTCAAGCTGTAATCCTCACCTGCCGTGCAAGCAAACGGTAAGGTCTATCAACTTGGTTTAGGTTCCAAAAAATAGTCATGAAATAGTGACAACGACATGCCAAATCTCAGAAACAGTCGATGAAAGATTCCAGAGATATAAAGGTACACTGGTGAGGATTATGGCTTGAACATTTGAAAACTTGATGATAGATGGCGCTACTTGCTACTGTAAACAACTCTCTCCATAAAATAATCATAAAAAAATAGTTAATCAACAAAAAATATATTTTTTTTATCGAAAACATCTTACAAAAGTCATAATTAAACTGTGCAAACGTTTGTGGTACTATCCAGTGCAAAAATATCCGGTTTTGGGATCTCAAAATAATATCTGTTAAAACACCGAGTAACAATTAATAACTAATAACGTAATTGTGCAATAATAAGTGGCATCAGTGATACTTGGTAGTGCTCCTTAAGTGAGATAGTGTCCGCGTCAAGGCTCAGCAAGTGATTAATACCTAAATTAATATCTATACATAATCTAAAGTGGTATTTTTGTGCAGTGACGGTATTAGCGAAGACGCATTATCCAACCCGCACGAGAGTGAAAGAAACGGCTAACGTCTTTTTCTGCGTACGAACTGTACTGTTATTTCGACTCACTCACACAAATATCAGCCAGCTGCGGGACTGAAGGCGTTACAATCGAGAGTTACTACATTGACGACCAAGGTTCAAATCTTATACAAGTGCTTTTTTTTTTTTTGGTTTTTTTTTTGTTTTTTTCTGAATTTGCCTAACATTTCACTATGAATGCACTACGTTCCCCTCCCTCGGGATCGAATAAAAAGGGCGGCTCGCAACCGGATCTCACTAAGCTGAAGGACACGGAAAACCAAGTTACTCTCGGGAAACGTAAGCAACCTGAAGAAGACTGTATAAAGCATGAACTCGCAGAATTTCGTAAGGAAATGATGTCGTTCTTCATCACTTTCAGTAACAACCACAATGAAAACTTGCAAATGATTCGTAATGAAATAACTACTGAAATAAAGGAGCATGTCTCAGCCTTGACAACTAAAATAATGGAAGATCAAGAACAAATAAGAGTAGATATGAAGGAGCTCGAAAATAAAATCTGCTTAGTCGAAAAAAAAATTCCTAATGTAGCGACCCTTCAAAAAAAACTTGAATTGGTCAACGAACATGTGCTGTTGCTGAAAATGGAAATGAATAAAAATAAACAATTTTCAATGCTGAATAATCTTGAAATCTCCGGCGTACCATTTACCAAGGGAGAAAACTTATTTAGCATATTCCGCAGTATATGTACGAGGGTCGGTTTTTCATTATTGGATCATGATGTCGATACAATACACAGGGTGCGCCGCTTTCAATCACCTGAAAAAGACGGACAAAAGATAACTCGACACCCAGCTATCGTCGTCAGGTTCGCACAACGTAGACGAAAAGACGAGCTTTTAGCAGCCGTCCGCGCTCGCCGCGGCCTCACCACCGCTGACATCGACCTGCCGGGCCCAGCGCTCGCGTTGTTTGTTGGAGACCACCTGACACCCAGTAACAAACTATTGCTAAAACGGGCGCGCGATCTAAAGGCAGAATTACACTATACGTACCTGTGGGTTCGTAACTGTAAAATATTCTTGCGCAAAAATGATAACAGTAAGGCAATATGTATTACTGAAGAAAAAGATCTTGAAAAAATTAAGTGACTATCGATCTCATTAAGTTATCTTTCTAATTTAGTTACTAAATACTGTAATTTGGCTTTTTATTACATTAACATTACTTTTAAAAAATATATATTCTATAATTCATGCATTATAATGACGATAATATGCTGGTATTATTTTCTTAACTGTTATTCTTATTTTATGGTAAGCATCCAGGCACACTTACTCAGAAATATTTTATTTTTATTTATTTTAAACCTAAGCTTAAAACGCGCACGTACGTTACTGTTTTTTATCGTATTTTTTCCAACAAGTTGTTCACGTCACGACAATTTGATCAAAATGTTATCTTTTTACATACCTACTAATAACAATGACTTCTAAAACCTTTTATATGTATTACCAGAATACCAGGGGACTGCGAACAAAAACACACACATTTTTCGCCCAAGTAGCACAATCAAACTTTGATATTATATTTATTTCAGAATCGTGGTTGACTTCGGATTTTTATGATAATGAATTATTAGATAGTAGCTTTACTGTATTTCGTTGTGACCGGTCAGCTGTTGACAGTGGTACCGGGCGGGGCGGGGGGGTCGCGGTGGCTGCGCGGGCGCATCTCCGACCAGTCCGCCGCGACTGGCCCGTGCCGCCGCGCGCTCACTCAGACTGCGTGTGGTTGTCTTTACCCTTAGACCCAAACAATCGTGGCTCATCGAGGTATGAAATAGAGATGGGTAGGTCCGCCGTAAATTGGGAGTGGAATCCAGATGTGCATCCAGCTCAGGTGATGTACATCCAGATCCCGTGTCCGACGGACCCATATGGATCCGGTTGGCGGTCACTGTAATTCGGGTTGTAGGACGGAAAGGCACAGAACATAATTCAGTAGGAAGATCCAGATCCCGTGTCCGACGGACCCATATGTATCCGGTTGGCGGTCACCGTAACTCGGGTTGTAGGACGGATAGGCACAAAACATGATTCAGTAGGAAGGTGTACTGGACGCAGACGTAGGTGTGCGAGCAGTTAATTTTTAAAAAGGATTTGAGCGATTTGATTGCTTGAATGTATGGATGGAAAAATTATACAACTTTTACTTAAATGCAATGTAATAAAAAAAATTATAATCAATCAGTCATGTTTTAAATAACAACTACAAATATAATAAAATCTTAACTGTCAGTTATAAACAAAAATACCCCTTTTGGTATAAATAGAGAAAAAAAAATAGTAACACTGTCTCATCAAATGAAATTAACAAAACTATAAAAACAACATTTCTTTGAACGATTTGAAATAATTACAAAACCAATACGCCGCCCGTCAATCGGATTCGGATCGCGCCGACCAGTCCAGTCCGCCAATCCAAAGCGCCGTATCACCACTCCGAGGAACCGTATCCAATTGGCCATTGGACACGCATCCATCTCTAACGCGTGTGATGCGTGTCCGAGGATTTACATCCATCCGGACCTACCCATCTCTAGTATGAAACACAGGGTCGATTTCTTAACTTAGCCTGCATTTACATTCCCCATGGACCCGGCTACAGGGATGCATTAACTTCTTTCCTCGAAATCGCTGCTCAAATAATGATCGACAAACCCAATGACTTGTTTTTAATAGTGGGCGATTTTTATATTTCCGATGCAGAATGGCAAACTTGTAGTTCAGCGGAACTTTTACTAATTCCCAGTGGTAATTACGCAACGCAAGCCATGTTTGAGTTTTTATCACTTACAGGTTTGAAACAATATAATCATGTTCTCAACTCTCATAATAGGACCCTAGATTTAGTTTTAGCCAACAGTGATTGTATAATTTCCCCGTGCGATAAACCACTCGTCTTTGAAGATAAGCACCACAAATCACTTTTGATTGACCTGACATTATCTTATTGTGCCCCACTTAAACATGCGGATATTTATTTTTTTAATTTTCACTTATCTGATTTCGATCAAATAAATTATAAGCTCTCTAATGTTGACTGGTACGAATTTTTTCATAACTTAAATACCGAAGAGAGTGTATTGAAATTTTATAATTTTTTGAATGAATTAATTAATAGGTACGTTCCCCGGCGCCGCACAAGATCCTCAAATACGAAACCCAGCTGGTTTAGCCGCCCTCTTATAAAAGTGTTGAATGAGAAACGTAAATTTCATAAACTATGGAAGCTTTATAAAAATCCTCTAGACTATCAAAGTTTTAAAAATTTACGTAATCGGGCCGAAAAAATGGAAAATGAGTGTTACCGTAACTTTATTTTTTCATCCGAGGAAAAAATTAAGACGCATCCTAAATTCTTTTGGTCTTACATAAAATCAATAATTACTAATAAAGGGTTACCTCAAATTATGCACTACAAGGAATTTCATACTGTTGATGGCGAACAAATTTGTAATTTTTTTAATGAACATTTCCACTCGGTTTTTGAAGATCCAACTACGAATGATAGTTTTAACGGCCGTGATCCACCTAACAACCCTCTAATTGACATTCATTCAATTGATTTTGATAAAAAACTTGTTTACAAGTATTTAAATTCGATAAATGTTCATAAAGGGTCAGGTCCAGATAGAATACATCCTTTGTTAATAAAAAAGTGTTTATCTTCCTTAGCATTACCTATCTCAATAATATTCAAAAAATCTCTGAATGAGGGCCAGGTTCCCGATATCTGGAAGCAAGCCTGGGTTACTCCTGTACCTAAAGGTCGCATAAACTCTAATATAGAGAATTATAGGCCAGTCTCTAAGCTTTGCCAATTCGGTAAGATTATGGAGAAAATAATTACTGACCAGCTCTCCGAGGTAGTGCGTTGTCACATTATCCATAACCAACATGGTTTTTTTAAGGGTCGTTCTGTCGATACTAATTTGTTGGTATTTACTGAAGATATCCTGGAAGCTATGCAGGATGGTTGTCAGATAGATGCCATCTATACCGATTTCGCAAAGTGTTTTGACAAAATTTGTCATAACACACTTTTAGAAAAAATTTGGCGGCTCGGTATTCATGGCGATCTATTCAGATGGATCAAGTCTTATATAGAAAAAAGAAGTCAATCAGTTGTGCTATCTGGTTATACATCGGAACGTAAGCAAATTTGTTCTGGGGTCCCCCAGGGGTCACATTTGGGACCTTTGTTGTTTACTTTATTCATTAATGACATTACCAAAAATATTAAACATTCCAAATTGTTACTTTACGCAGACGATACCAAGATTTACAGAGTTATACGTGACGTTAAAGACTGTGAGTTATTACAACATGACCTACACCATTTTGAAATTTATTGTAAAAATAATAATTTAATTCTGAATTTAGATAAATGCAATGTTATTAGTTTTAATAAAAAGAAAAATGTGATAGAATTTAGTTATTCCCTATTTAATAAAAATATTAAAAGAGTCACTCAGATTCGGGACCTTGGTGTTATTATAGACACAAGGTTAACCTTCGTACCTCACATAGACTCAATTATTTGTAAGTCATACCAACAACTGGGTCTTATTTTAAGAGTGGGTAAACCTTTTAAGAATTCGCTTACATATAAGATCCTTTACAATAGTTTCGTAAGAAGTCATCTGGAGTTTGCGTGTGCTATTTGGAAACCTTATTTTAAATGCCATATTGATCGAATTGAAAGGATTCAACGAAAATTTGTTAAATCTTTAGACTTCAGAACTGGGCATTCTTATATAGACTACACTCAATCCCTAAAGCGTCATAAAATCCAGTCCTTAGAAGATCGTCGTGATTGTGTTGATTCCGTGTTATTGTATAAAATAGTGAATAACTTTGTTGATGTCCCCTGTCTATTAAATGGAATACTTTTGAGAGTACCCCGAAAACGTGAACGTCATTGTCGTGCAAAGAAATTATTTTTTATTCCCCTTAGTCGAACCCTATATGGTGCCAATGCTTTTGTTAAGCGTGCCTGTAAGCTTTACAATGATAATACAAAATTAGAAAATATTGATATATTTTTTGATACAATACCTGCTGTGAAGGAGTGTTTTAAGATATATAAATAAGATCAATAAATATAAATACCTACTTAGCTATTTGAATACCTTCTTTTTTGTGTAACTAGCTTTATTTATATATATTTATTATTATATTATTTTATATTTATTTATATATATATATATATATTTTTTTTTTTTTGGCTTGTTTTATCTTCTGTTTATATACATTCTCAAGTCCTAAGTAAAAACTATTATAAGTAAGAAGTAGTTTTCAATAATTTCACATTATGATATGTTAGAGCTCAGATTAACTTTTTTTTTTTTTTTTAATATTCAATTCTTCTGTTTTTGTATTTAATTAAGGAAACTACAGGTCTTTTGTTGTAAACCTATTGTTTATTGTAAAAGGTTTTGTGTGACCGTTTGTTTCTAAAATAAATAAATAAATAAAAAATAAAAAACTTCAAATTTCTCCGGAACGCCTACGACTTTCAGTTTAAAGTTTGTGCCAAAAAATAGTGATGAAATAGTCGTACAAAACAAAATTAATTATGAGCTGATATAATTTGAAAATAAATACTTTTTATTTTTCCAACATTTCATGGATACAAAGTGGTACAGTCGCGTACAAAGTCATTATTTCTCTTTGTTTAGTAAAAAAATTACTGTAAATTCTTCAGGGCTCTGAAATCGGTTTTTAATAGGTACCTGGTAATAGTACTTATTAACCCTAATTCACCGGTTAACCGGAGAGCCTCAGGAGAGACTACACCTGTCGATTCGGTCATTCCTGGTGGTTGGTGTGAATACGTTACGTACAAAAAGTAAATATAATATTAGGTACTCAATTATTAAGTGCAAGTTATAATAATTTAACATGACTGTGATGTAGTGAAATTTTTTCCTACTCGTATTTTGATTTAAAAAATATATACTTTCTAGGAGTTTCCTACTAATTAGGCTAATGAAAATGGAGTCATGAAAGAACAATTTGATTTTTAACGATAAGAAGTTGATTTATTACAAGAAATAAAAAGTATTTTTGATAATATTATTTGAATAAGTAGGTACTTGATTTTTTTAAATTGTATTATAAGTCAAAAACCTTGTATTTGCCAACTGTTATAATGGCAAACTGGATTGATGTTAATTCTTTTTTATAATAAAGAGAGAAATAAGTATATTTTCAAAATAAAAGGTATGTTTTTTTTCTTTTTTTTTTTGGTTCCCCTCCACGGGAAGGGCAGGAGGATATAAAAAATGCTCTGACGCATACTCCGCGCGCGCGATAGGAGTACCATACCCACTAAAAAAACCCCCTGTCAGCTCGTGCATTTTTGCCACTCAGCCTTCATCTGAGCGACGGCCAATCGGAGAAAGAGGCCGCGCTAGCGGGGCCCTTAAGGGGTCACCCACTGGGATTTACATAGCACTGAAGGTGCTCAAAATGATAAGTAAATAATTAAAAAATTAAAAATAAAAGTGCATTAATTCGGATTTTACACACATTTAAAACAAAAAAATTACACAGTTCGGTCATGATTAAAACTACGATAAAAACTACCATTCAATAACATTTTATGTTTTATTTTGATGAAAAATAGCAAAAACTGTTTTGTAAAACTTTAAATACTTCTACAGAAAAAACCGCTTTTTTGCATAATGACGATCTTCTTATCAATGTGTGAATTATTAAACTAACATTGTAGTTACTAAAATTGTATCACAAATCCAGTACAACTACAAATATAAAGTGCTAATGTTCTTCAAAAATAAAGTCAGCTCGTTTTGTGAATAATTCTCCAAATATTACTGTCGAACTTATGAGTTCGAAAAGTGGCAAAATACATTAATGTGTTAGCGACAAAGTAGAAAGTTGTGTAAGGACCCAATTAGGAACCTCAAGAATCCTTATTATGCTTAGGCAGTTACTAGGCTTCCAGCTACATTCGTTCCTAGAAAACTCATTTTACGGTTTGTGTAAGTGAATTTGACCAAGGACTCTTTTCTTTTAAATTTTAGGTAATTAAGAATTATTAAAAGCATTAACACAATAGAAGTTATTCTATGTGTTCAAGCAAGTTGAAGAAGTTAAGAGTTCCAGTTTCCAATTTAAACAGCTATTTACTCACACATTTGTGTTTCGAAAACCGTAATTAATTGGTTTTTCCTCTTTCGGTTTTTTCTTTGCGTCACTTAGTTCAGAAATGGAAAACTTGAAATATCGCGTTATTTACGAGTACGAGTTCCACCGTGGCACCAGTGCTGCAGAAACGGCTCGAAGTATTAATGACGGCCGGAAACCAAACTTGATAATGAAGAATTGAAGGCTATTGTGGAAGCGGATCCATCACAAACCACGTCCGAGTAAGCTGTAGGCTGTGGTGTTAGTGACAAAACTGTTTTGATCCACTTGAAGCAAATTGGGAAGGTGAAAAAGCTTGAGAGCGTCGACTGCTGCGTTACATTACTGAACCGGCACAATAATAAAAGGGTTTTAAATCAAATCAATACTTGTGATGAAAAGTGGATCCTGTACGACAATCGGAAACGCTCATCGCAATGCTTGAACCCTGGCGAACCAGCCAAATCCTGCCCCAAGTGAAAATTTACTCAAAAAAGTTCCTTTTAGCGTTTGGTGGACTAGTGCCGGTATCTTTCACTACAGCTTTCTCAAATCTGACCATACGATTACGAATTACGACAGATGTCTATTATCAGCAACTGGAAACCATGATGGAATACCTAGCTGCTAAACGACCTAGGCTAGTCAATCGCTCTAGGTCACTGCTGCTTCAGGACAATGCCAGACCACACACTGTACAACAGACTGCTACCAAATTAGAGGAGCTTCAATTGGAATGTCTAAGACACCCACCGTACTCTCCGGGCCTTGCTTCAACAGATTAGCACTTTTTTTGGAATTTGGATAATTTCTTGCAAGGGAAGAAGTTTAACTCTGATGGGGCAGTCCAAAGCGCCTTCAAACATTGTATTGATTCCCGCCCGAATGGCTTTTTTAGTAAAGGGATCAATGAACTACGAATGAGATGGCAAAAGTGCATATATTGCAATGGTACATTTTATTATATTTTGAAAACAACTTTATGTTCCTCCATTACACAGAGCCAATTTCATATGTAATGAACTAATAAATAAATAAAATGAATTTACCTGTTAATAAACTACAAAATAAATTGTAAAATAATATGAACATACCCAAACTAGCCTATATAAACATTACTAAGTAGCATACCTACTCGAATAAAAGAACATACCATGATTACATTATTTTAAACTATAAACAATAAAACAAAAACAGTCTCCACAGCAAAAATTAAATCTCTAAAGTTAAAAAAAAAAAACAAATTGGCCAACAATAAATACCACTCGAAGAACATAATAAAGGCTTACTTAATTACTTTACGGTGCCTTTTATGAATGAAGCTGTTCTGAGTATAATAATTGGGAATTCTAATAACACCTACTTAATTAGGTGTGACTTTTAATAAACGGTTTTATGATTGGGTTTATTTCTGAGGGTTTTTGTGACGATGAAATAAATGTTTCATGAAAAAGCTGAAAAGAATAAAAAGTTTTTGAAAAAAGTGCACTAATAAAGCAAAAAATTATAACTTTATTGTATGGAAGTGCATTTACAATACAATTATTTCACAATGCAATGACAATATCTAGTTTATTTTAGTACTAAAGAAACAATCATATTAATTTATTTTGATGGCCGAGTGGCTCTGCTTCATAAGCCGGAGGTTCGATTCCTGGTCGGGGCATTCATTTGTGTTATGAACACATACATTTGTTGTCATGTCGAGGTTGTTTATACTTATGTATGTATGTTTGTTCTGGATTTATTTATTTAGTTATTAGATATTTAGTTCCTCCCTTACAAAACGCCAATTTCATATGTAATGACCTAATATAACTCTAACGTATTAGTAACGTATTGTATTAGAATAACGATTTGTGGAAGTATAATCAGTACTACCAGTTTTGATAAAGCTGAATTAGCTAGATAAATAAAAAGCCAAACATAGTTACTGAAGTACAAATAGTATTAGTACCAGTGTCCAGTATTGCAGTGTTGTGTAATAATACGCAAATAAATTTGAAAGCGTTAACCCATAAGAATATATCTAAATTAGGCAATGACATATTACATATAGACAGGTTATCCGCTCTCAATAATGGCAACGCAAATACAAGGCATTTGCCCGCAATTTCACTTAGTCTTGTGCAACCCAGTGTCACGGCTAAACGTCAAACAAAACTGATTCCCTGTTCTGTTTTTTAAATACCGTAGAATGCCTTCTTGTGTGTTTAGACAGTGTACTAAAAGAAAGAAAGAAAGAAAGAAGGACATTTATTTCATTGCCACGGAACAAGAATAATACAAAATTATTCAACACAATAATTTAAATTAAAAAAAAAAATAAGAAATAAAAACAAGAAAATATCGGTTGTGCTACAGTAGGTAGGTATCTTCGCAGCCATAAAATAGGTGCTGCCTCAGCAATCGCTGTAGATCTGGTAGATCTACAACACTGATTTTCAGTCAGCACCTGTGCTCAAATTATATTTACTGAAATCGCTAGCCTTACTCGGTTTAAATCACACAAATAGGTAGGCTTTTGTAAATAAAAATATAATAAATAAATACCTAAACAAAACAAATAAAAATGTAAAAAAAAAAATCACGATGCAAAATAAAATAGAAAACAATACTTACAATAGGTACTCCTTATAATGAAACAATAGACATATACTTAAAAAAATATAGACTTGAAGGTAAAAATTATGGGTACTTAATAATATACAGTAACAATTTGTAATATTATAATAAAAATAATAAATTCGCCAGCAAAAACAACTACACATGGATAAAGGAAGGAAACTAGGATGTTGTTGCGGAAGAGTTCTGTAGGCTCAATAGGTGCATTTTAAGCTTACGCTTAAACGTGAACCTACCTGCCACATTACGGATGGGGGGAGGGAGGTCATTCCAACACTTGGACGCCGCAAACTTGAAACTCTCCCGAAATGCTGATGTACGATGTGGAGGTAATATCGCTCTCCCTCTACTCTGTGTTGACCAAACAAGTTTTTCGTGCAGGTATTTAGGTATTTCAGACCTCACAACACCAAATAGTAGAGAAGCAAAATGTGGTTTCCTACGCATCTGCATATTTAATAATTTTGCCCCGTTCAAGTATGGAGTGACATGGGAACGGGGAGGGATACGGAATCAGAAACGTGCACATGCGTTTTGAACCCGCTGTAACATCCTTTGAGTACGACCCAAGATACAGCTATTATAAACAACATCGCAATAATTCAACCTTGACAGTATAAGAGTCTCATATAGGTTGACTCGGAGATCAACGCTAAGGTAGTCACGCACGCTGTAAAGAATTTTTAGTCGATAAAAGCAGTTACTGACTACTTCAAGGATATGCTTCTCAAAACGTAATTCTCCGTCCAATAGTATCACTAAGTTCCTGGATTCGATCACTCGCTCAATTTGTTTGGTTTTAATGACAATGTTATCCGTAGTGAGAGCATTTAAGGTATTTTGTATTTGATACTTAGAACCCAGTATCATGTACTTAGATTTATTTGGTTCAATATGAGGCAATTCCTCTCCGACCAGTTCGCAATACGTTCCAGGTCTGCGTTTAAGCAGCGTATACAGTCTGTCATATTCTCTGGTGTAGTAGATGTATAAAATTGCAAATCGTCAGCGTAAATATGATATTTGCTGCTTTTGACTCACGTAGTAATATCCGCACTGTACTATATAAAAAGCAGTGGTCCGAGAATCGAACCCTGTGGGACTCCTCTGGGTACTAGGGTCATAAATGAAAAGCGTGTCAATCCATTATTCCCCTGTAGTCCAACGACTTGCTTCCTATCAGAGAGGTAACTGTCAAACCATTGCACTGTCGCAGCGTTAAACCGGTAATATGACATCTTAGACAACAGCAAGGGAATACTCAAGCAGTCGAAAGCCCTGGAGAAATCTAGAAGCACTAAAAAGGTGCTTTTACCAGCATCCTGCGCATGAAAAATATTTTTGACAACATCAAGCAAACCAGTCCCAGTCGAGCGACCCTTGCGAAAGCCTGATTGTTGATCTGGCAATATGCAGTTTTGCTCCAAGTATTTCGTCACCTGATTACTCACTACCCTTTCCATTATCTTTGATGTGCAAGGAAAGATACTGACGGGACGAAGGTGAGACATTTGGGTGGGAATAGTTATTTTTGGCAATGGTGTCACCTTGACCGTCTTCCAGTCAGTTGGGTAAGTTTTTATGTCAATGCTCTTGTTGATAATCGCAGTAAAAGTGTCTAGAGTGGTTGTCATAGTTAGGACTAACATGTCGATTTCAATTTTGTTCATGCCCTTAGCTTTGGTTCGAATAGTCCTAAGGACTCTAAAAACCTGATCTGAACTGACCGTACTGAGTTCAAACGTCGCTGGTCCATGTCGATGCATTTCGAAGTAGGTCAAGTCTGAAATTGTCACGTTGGCGCTACCGGGTAGGTCTATAAAATGTCTGTTAATTATGTCTGGGTCAGAAAAAAACTCTGGCATCGCCGAACTTCGGTGATCAGGAAGGATGTGACGCTTAAATTTTTCCAAAGAGTCTTCGAGTCATTATAGTTATTATCGATATGGTGCTCAAAAAAAGCCTTCTTTTCATGTATGATGGCCTCAATGACCATGTGCTTTAACTATTTATAGTAATGCTTATGAGATTCTTCTTTAGTCTTTTTAAATCTTTTGTAAGCGTCATTTCGTAGTTTCATCATAAGCAGTATATTGTCAGTAAGCCACGGCTTAGGTCTCTCTTTAAACACGACAGTTCTCTCAGGTGCGTGTCTGTCAAAAAGTCTAGTCATGTTATCATTGAACTGTGTAATCATGTCGTCAACGCTGTCAAGGTACGTAATTTGCTTCCAATCTATCGCATTTAGGTCTTTGTTGAACTCAGTAAAGTTAATATCTTTTAAAGGTCGGTACGTAATTCGTCTAGGTTTGGGTTTCTGTCGTTGTAGTTGAATTTCCACAGTAACAAGAGCATGTCTGCCTAAGTCAGGTATATGTCGCACGTCAACGTTGTGTACTATAGCGTTTGTACATATCAAGTCAATGGTCGTTTGGCTGTGATCAGTGAAGTGCGTTGGTTTGTCGACAATTTGGTTAAGCCTAAAAATTGTCAGAAAGTCAGTTAAATTTTTGTAGTTTTTGTCACTGTCAATAAAATTTATATTAAAGTCGCCTAATAACAAAAGCCTGTCATAGTTAGTGAGAGAAGTCATTGATTCCGTCAGGGCATCAAAACACTCACTAGTGTTTAACCACGGTGGTCGGTAAGAAGTTCCAATCACAAGTCTAGTCTTATTTACTGTCAGTCTTAGCCACATTTGCTCAACGTTGTCTGCTGCTGGACAGGGTGCGATGTGGGCACATAGTCCCTGGCGCAAATAAAAACCAACGCCTCCACCACGTCCCCGGATAGTTGCTGGTCGTGGTATATGTCGAAGTCGGTAACCGGGAACTGATGGAGCGCGGTGTTCCTCGTGTCAGGGTCATAAGTCAACAGCGCCCCTACCAGTTCGTCATGCTTGGTTCCTAGTGAGCCGGCATTAAATAGTCCAATCTTAAATCGTTTTGATGGCATTATGATTAGCGATAATTTTTTTATACCAGGCCTCAATGTTTAAATACACACTCAAATAAATAAATATCATACAAATTTTATAAAATATATTAAAAACTAAAAATAAACGACTATCAAAAATTGAAAAGATGGAAACGTAGATTGTTATCAACAAGGAGTGACTAGAAAACTGGTTAATGGCTGCAGAGATATTGCAATAAATGGTACTAACCAAACAAAATAATACAAATATATTATAAAAACAAAGCGAACGAAAACTTATGAAATGTAAATTAAAAACGTAAACACAAGTTGAAAAATAAATAGCAAATATTTTTATGTAATAGACATAAATGGCCAACATGTGAACTATACGAAATGTAACTAGATTAAAATAAATTAAATTATGAGAAAATACCATAAACAGGTCAAACCATGACCACTGTAAAAACACGGCTTATGTCGGCCTCGGTTCGTATCTTGAAGACGCTGGTACGGTCCGACTTGCGAACCTGGACTCGTCCGTCCCGCGTCGACACGAACCTCCATCCCAGCTCCCGGGCGCGCTCACGCGCCTTTCCAAATAGTTGCCTATTCAGACGCGTGAGCCTCTCGTTCACGTAGAAACGTGTTGGTTCCCCAGCAATTCCTAAGCCAGCCGTGGTGATTCCGCGGCGCACTCGCGCCGCGCGTAGCATGTCGTCGCGGATCGACCGCCTCGACAGCCGCACCACGATGGGACGAGGCTTCTGATCTTCCCGCCGCACACCCATTCTCACAGCACTGATTACATCTCGCTCGTCAAGCTTTAAGCCGAGCTTGATGGAGATTACTGTAGCCAGGTGTATAGTGTTCTCACCCGGAGACTCTGGTACGTTTGACACCTGGATGTCGTTTGCCAGCATATCCTGGTCGCGCTCGTTGAGCTGTGCTTGTAAGTCACCGATGGCGTCTTTTTGAATTTTAGTGCTTGCCGAAGCAGCCTCTTCACAGAAACGCTTCTCTATGAAATCGACTCGTCCCTCCAGAGATGTCATTTGCTCGTCGACCGCGACAAGAGCCTTTCTGACTTCTGAGAACTCAGCTCGAAAGTTGGAAAGCTCCGTCCTCACCGCCGTTAGCTCTTCCATGAAAAGACGCAAATCCACACCAAGATTCGCTAGATCCCCGGATGCTGGAATCGGAACAGATGATGGGGTTTGTAAAAGACCCCTTACTGGAGTCTCCGTCTTATTGTCCCTGAGAATGGTGCGCTTACTTTATGGTGCGATTATTTTTGGGCACTGTTGGTCTTTTATTGTGAGCCTTTTTTATGTTTATTTTTGTAAAACTGTAGTTTAAGCATGACTGTTTGTTGCCAAAATAAAATAAATAAAAATAAAAATAAAATTACATTCTGGATAGTGCCAATCTTTCAGCACGCTTCCGGAACTTAGTCCGACGCAGGCGCGGTGGTACTGCAATTCGCATTTACCACAACAGACTCCATCCACACGTGGTTAGCAAAACTTTCCGCATGCTGCACACTTAACTGCCATTTTTTGGTTTTTATTTAAAAGTCTGTGGGTGGATGCTAGTAGTGGTCTAATTTCTGCGCACTTCGGAACGTTCCCGATTGAAATTTCAGTCACTGTTAAGTTGACAAGACAATGACAGCTAGCGACAGCAAACTTATCTCACTCACTCAAACAACACAACAATAACAAACCAATGATATCAAAATGTATTTTAAAGTTTTTACAAACCACCTTCGCTGTTTTTTTTATTTTAAAATAGGTTCGCACCAATTCAAAAGTTTTAATTAAGGATATATTAATAGTTCTTTTATTGGGCACTCTGATTTTTAACACAAAACGTGAGCCGAACAATGTTTTACAAGATTCACAGCACACGCTTGCAGAACTTTTAGATTATTGTGTATATAGCAATATTAAACAGAGGAACGTACTGAAGCGAACCAAGTTTAGGCAGGAAAAAAAAAACTAATTACACTGTTACTGTTAAAGATAGAATAAACGTTTCTTTTCATGCGTAAGTACAATTTTTTTATAACTATCTTATATATTATTTTATTTTGCTATTTACAGTGACGTTTTAAATTGACATGGCTATTCATTTCAACAAACTCGAAGAGCGAGATGTAATATGATTTTGTATGTGAGAGTAAAAGAGACAACGCTATAGAGTTTCGACAATTTACGTACTACGTCACGTACGCTTGCGGCCAATTAGTGCGAATCAACGTCACGAAGTACATAAGTATCTCTTTCTTACAACAAGTGAACCGTATTATTCTTTCCATCTCCCATAAATTATATTACTCTATATTTCGGGTAGGTATATATAGTTACGTTGACGCCGAATTTTTGTGCAGTAATGTTTGGATATGACTTGTCTATATGTAATATGATCAGCTAAAATTATTCATAGAGCAGAAAACAAATGAAAAAAAGTAAAGTTTATGAACTGTATCTACGCTTTTGTCTATACGGGATAAAGATGCCTCGTAGAAGAAAAATTTATTAAGATTATGCCCATTCTTTTCAAATAATTAGAATTCGTTTTTAAAATTCATTGGATGTTTAGAAGCAGTTTTTAAGAAATTTCACTTTAGGTAACTACTCAACCTCTATTTATAAGGGCGTGATCCAGTATTTGTAACATACCTGTAGGTACTATTTTAGGTTTCTCACCTGTATTCTAAAGGTCGCGTGTGCGCCACGGGCGTGCTGTAGTTGACTGCCACTTCGACTGTGAACGACTGGCTCGGGGTGTTGGGTTGATCCTGCATCGCCTGTGTGAACAAACATACAAGATTAATTATTCATTATAGTTATAGCAACGTATTGAAATAATGTACTGTATTATTTGATGTAAATACATATAAATTATTAAGGTACAATATAAATTACAAATAGCCATAAAATAAGTTGATAGGGTAATTCATGAGAGAAGCTGAACATACAAAAAGCGTGACGGCTTTTGTAACCAAACCAAATAAGTAACATTAAGACTATTTTGTCAATGAGTTCTCAAGCAAAAAAAAAGATATTTTGATATAGCGTTTATAGATGTTTTTTTAAATTGTTTATAGATTCATTTAAGTTCCACTAACAGTTACAGAAGACTTAATTAAAGGGCAAAACATTCTAAGCTAAATACTCAGTAAATCATGTACAGCGTTGTCTTACTTACCTATGTAAATATCATATTTATTACGTTATTCGCTTAATTTCCCAAGAGATTATATTTCTAAACTTGAGTAAGTACGTGAACATTGTGGACTCTATTCAGAGCCACTTATGAGGTACATAAATAACTAACAGTGTAAAAATCAGCCAGACTGAGCTCTAAAGAAACTCAGACGTTATAAGTACCTACATTATACTCTTTCAAGTATTTACATTATGTTGTAAAGCTTGTCCCTTCAGTTGAATTTATGAAAAGGTGGTTCTTTGAAGGAATATTTATTTTTAATTTATTTTACCTGAACTAAATTATTAAACCGCCTTTTTTCATCACCGCTGTTTTGCAACAGCTCCTTTGCTTTTTTATAATTATATTAAAGATACATACACGTAAGTACATACACAGATTCCAGTTTTCAATAAGGTTTCAAAAGACATATTCATGAGTATCTAGGTAATTCTACTATATATTTACATGTAATGTTTTATTATTTAGTTGCATTCAGCGTGTTTTATCTCTAGTTTAAAGAATCGAATGTTTATTATTTATTTTTGGCCAAACAATAAAAAAGATTAGAAAATAATCAATTTCACTTGAAATTATTTTCAAATAACTCACCATTAACATAATATCGGTGTTCAACTTAGATTTCGCACTGATGTGTACATCTGTATCGGATTGCTGCCACTCTAACATAGCTCCAGCGACAACCATGCGCCCCTCCGACAAAAACCACTCATCCTCCTTTATGTCAATCACGTTATTGTCCACTTCAATTATCTGCAAATTCTGAGGTACATTACGGTCGTATTTCAAGTATCTATCCTGCTTTTCGAACACTCGGGATCGTTTAAAATTGTGGTTACTTAGTTTCAGCACGTGCCGATCCTTTTTACGTTCGCGAATGGCTATGTTGAGAGGTAAAGGACTGGAAATGTGAATGGAGAGAAGACGCGCCTCGTGTGGAATCACGGTTATTCTTGACCAACCTGTGGAATACAAATGACCGTATAATTGGCAGAAATCTTTGGATAGGCAGAAAACATTTGTTTTTATACATTATTTAAGTAAAGTTACACGTAAAGTAATAGTTTGGTGATTGATGGTCTTATTTTAAAAAGCTTTGTTTAGACCCTAAAATTCTGGGTAATGATTTGAAAAGGTTATAAATGAGGCTATATTTACTATATGGGACCCCATAATATAAAATATTCGCATCCAAAAATCTCAAGCTCAAGACTCTGTCAGCATTTTCTGCTAGAATCCTAAACGCTACGCTCAGTACGCTCACAGACTGAGAAACAGATAGAGATGAATGTTGTTTGGACACCTGTCACCTTAGTCATTATTGACCACGGCGTAAAGGTGCCGAAAGTCGAGTCAAAAAATATATAATTAAACGTGATAAAAACAGGTCAAAGAGTGTTTTATTTCAACCTTTGGCAACATGTCTGGTGTAGAAATGCGTGTTGTTGGAGCAGTTGCCGTCTGGACACCAGTTGCAGGTTGGGTCTGAGGAATTGCATGCTCCCTTCACGCAGGTTCCCTGCCAAATTAAACAATGCTTTAAATAGACCTACTTTTAAATACTGAAATAAGGACTACAGTACCTTCCGAGACGAGATAATAACAAAAAAAATTATATTTCTAATATGGGCCTCTGACTTTTAACCACAAAACTAATACTAGACATATCGTGAGCATAAAGCTTTCCTATATCATATGGATTGTAACGTAAGAGAGTTTTTGGTTCAATTCCCGTGGGTTTGAAACAATAATAAAGTTTCTTGCCAGTTCTTCTTCACGAAGGTTTTTTTTCGAACTGGTGGTAGAATCATGTTTTATTTGGCGTCAATAAGAACAAGTAATTGTCAATGTTGAGAAATAAATATTTGAATTTGAATTTGAATAGGTATAAGGATATGGAAAACTTCACTTTTTGGACCTATCCGCGAAACAAAAGGTATTCGAAAAATATTATGTTTATCGGAACGATAATATAAAAATAGATACTGGTTATTTATGTGTAAAACAAGGCCTTTTTAAAATTTTAATTTGGTGCAGTCACAGACATAACAAACATAGTAATTGTATGGCCCCAAAGTAAGCAAGGCTTGTGTTTTGACCATACAGTAAACTGCCGGGTAAACTCAAAATAAACATACAAAAATAAATATAAACAATCATGACCCGAGAATTATAATCTGTGTTCATCACGCAAATTAATACCCCAACCGGGACTCGAACCTGAGACCTACGGCATATGACGCAGAGCTACTATCACGGACGCCACGTTTTTATTTTTACAATATCTTTTGTCAAATCCATCAATCACTTCCTATTATTGTAGTCAATATACATGCAAATCTACGGACTCATTGTTCTTGAAACAATGGAATTTGAGAAAAATGGCAATTGAATACCATAAAGTATCTTTCCCTCCAATAGGTCAAGATAAACCCAACATTTTTAATGAAACAAATTCGAAATAGAAAGAAATCTTTTCAAATTTTTGTGTCAACTGTTCTAAGTGATTTTACCTATGAAAAAAAGTGTATTGATTAACATAATTAAATATGAATAATCCTTATGTACAGAATTTATTAAATCTCTAAATCAATTTTTTTTTCGTTTATATTTACAGCACGACCGCAGCAGGTTATTTTATCTACTCAAGAAACAAAATCCCTATCAAAAAGATCTGACAAAGAAGTAACGGATATTCCATAAATACACAAAATATATTGTTACCCTGAATTACTTATAAGTACTTTATACGTAAAAGATATAATTTAAAGCAGTTGAAAAAAATGAAAAAAAAAAAAAACGATCGTCGTCAACTGCTGGTGACTTACATTGCTGGCCATTTGGTAAATGATAAGCCTAAGGGCTACTTATCGTTTGAATTATGTTATTTTTGCAATGTCCGCGATTTTTGCAATCTTATTTTTTTAATTTTGCAAGAGTAGACGTAACGCAGATACAGCTCACATTGTAAATATTATTGGCCCCAAGTGTTAACAGTTTTAATACAATATTTCTAAATGTAATGAATCACATAAACAGGTACCTGAAAGCACACATCTTGAGGAGTTTCGTAGTTACAAGGGCTGCCGTCGGGGAGAGCTCCAAAGTTCGATGGTTCACCGCCCTCGTAATCCACGCAGGAAATCTCACAGGCCTTGGAATCTGCAGCCAAAAAAGTTGACCATGCAACAAATTGCTGCTCGTATTACGTTTTGAACGTATGGACATTAAAATCTTATTCCAAATGCTTCATTCGCTTAGTCGGTATGGTGGAAAAGGGTGTAACCCCGAAATAATTCCAGGCCACCATTTTTATTCACCAGCTTTTAGGGAAGTTACTGGGAGTCTTAACTCAAAGTCACGGCCTTTGTCCGCTGCGTTAACCACCATCTTGACTTTAAGGTGGGGACTGTTTCCCTCAACACATTGCCCATTTTGAACTTTTCGAAAAAAAAAACCCACCTGACCCTCCCCAAATGTTGGCGAAATAAGATCTTGGCCTACAATTTTTTCTATGTTAAATGCTAACCCGACTAAGCTATTATTCATTTTTATAGAATAAGTATAATAATGTGTTGAATCTGAGTTTAAAGTAAAAAATTTAAACAATTATTTAATTTATATTGAAATTATCAAAAAATCAGAACATGAAATGAAATGAAATAATAAAAGTGCTGAAGTTACGCTTCAGTAATTTGCCGCCATTTAGTTATACAACAATGGTCGATCGCTTCATCAAACGCTCTGGTAACCACTATAAGCCCGTGCACCCCGTCGTAACAAGAGCTCGGTACGGTCTATTGTATTAACTCATTCTCGCTCCGATCGCCACGCGGTGCGGACGTGCAAGCCCCGTTCTCCGTTGATCGGTCCTTTCCCGCTATTCCGTGGCGCTCAGTCTACTGACGTCACAGTCTAGCGTGTTGGTTCCGTGCTACGGTTTTCAAGGTTTTCTACTCCCCCCCCTCTGAGTGCTATCGAAGTGCGTTTTTTTTTCTTTGCGACTAAGCCCCTTAGTCTTCAAAGTGTTGTGCTAAGTTGTGTTGTGCTTGTGCTGAGTGCAGTGTTGTGCCCAGCGTAAGTAGTCTGGTTTCAGTGCAAAGGATACTTAACGGTGACAACGAATTTGTACTGAACCAGTCCTTTTATTTTTACTTTATTTCTCTTCTCTATTTTATTTATTTTTCTTCTATTTTTCATATTTATTTTTATCATATCTGTGTGTTTTCGTGTGTATTTGTCCTTTCTGTCGGTAAAGGTTGACCCTAACGCGGTCAACTCTTTACCTGCGTACCCTTTTTTAGGTTTCTAGGTAGCGGCCTTCGGCGTACTACTGTTAGTTTTAAGTTTTCCTCCCCAGCCCCCCTACCGCTGGTAGGGAGGTTAGCCGCTAGGATTTTGCTAGGTTTATAGGAACTAGGCATCTTTTATTATACTTATATTTATTAATACTACTGTCCCAACCGTCCTAATGGATCCGCTAAGCGTTATTAACGCGTTCACCCAGGCGCTTGCTGCGGTAGGCGTCTACATCCCGAAAGACATCATAACGCAGGCTTTGCAGGCATCAATCGCGTCCCCGGCCCCGCAGGCCTCAACCCCAGCCCCTCAGGCCTCAACCCCGGCCCCTCAGGCCTCAACCCCGGCCCCTCAGGCCTCAACCCCGGCCCTTCAGGCCTCCAACGTCGAGACCCCTCAGGTCTACAGCTCTTCCTCGTCTCCCGCCTCTTCCGAGATGGACTGCGAATCGGTCGCATCCTCTCACGCGTCGCGTCGCAAGCGTACCGCTCCCGGGAGCGACTCCGAACCCGCGTCTGATACGTCGTCAGATGCCGTCACCTTAACCGGCCCTCCTGAGCCCGCGTTTCAACTTGTCGCCAAGCGCTCCAAGAAGCGCTCGAAGAAAGCTTCGGTATCTTCAATACCTAAGCCCTCCCCGGTGTCTTCAACACCAGCCCCCGCGCCGTTAAAATCGCTCGAAGTAACCGCGCCTCCGTCGGTCCCATCGAAGCCAGTGACGCGCTGCGCTCCCGTCCCGCCGAAACCTCAGCTCCCTCCGCCCGTCTTTGTGCGTGAAAAAGCGCGCTGGACCGCGGTTTCTAACTTGTGCAAAGAGCACAAAATTAATTACTTAAAAGCCGCCAACGCTGGCGATACAATCAAAATTCAAGTAGCGACCGTCGACGACTTCCGCGCGTTTACCAGGTTACTCTCGTTAAATCAAATCGCGTATCACACCTACGCCCTGCCGGAGGAGCGTAAGATCCGCGCAGTACTACGGGGCGTCCCGTTCGAACTCAGTAACGAAGACATTCTTGAGGACCTTAAGTCTCAGGGTTTCCCGGTCACAGCAGTGCACAAGATGCACTCCAACCGCGGTAGGCGTTTTCCTTTAGCTTTAGTAATCCTGTCAAATACTCCCAACTCGAAGGAGATTTTCAAAGAGGCTCGCACAATCTGCGGACTCTCGAACATCTCCGTCGAGCGTCCCAACCCCCGCGGTCACCCTGGGCAGTGCCACCGCTGCCAGCTATATGGCCACGCAGCGGCTAACTGTTCAGCTCCCCCCAGGTGCGTAAAGTGCCTGGATCCTCACATCACTAAGGAGTGCACTCGCACTCCCGAATCCACTTCCCCCCCTGCCTGTGTGCTGTGCGGCCAGTCCGGCCACACAGCTAACTACAGGGGTTGCCCGTGCGCTCCGCGCTCCACCACCAAGAGGGTCGCGCCTAAACCGGCGCCGCCGCTCACTCCTGCTAACTTCCCGCCGCTGCGCAACCGGGGTCCCCCGGAAGCAAAGCCCGTTCAGCCGACGCCTACTCCGGCTCTGTCTTGGAGGCAGCGTCCGGCCGTCCCGCCTGCACCTTCCCGACCCATCCCAGCTCCCGTAGCTTCCGTAGGGCCGCGTCCCGCTCCGTTATCCGTACCTCAGTCGTCGTTGGCTGAGGATATGAAGACCGTGCTCGACGTTATTCAAAACGTCGATATTAACGAAATTTCCGTACTCGCACGCAAACTGCGAGCCGCCCGCTCTCCTCAAGAGCGTTTATTCGCGTTAGCCGAGCATCACTCGCTCCTAAGTTCGTTGTAAATTTATTTTTATTTATTTTTTTTTTATTTTCGTATAAAATCGTAAATAAGTAAATTATAATGTCTAGACCCGCGAATCCCGCGTCCAGTCGTATTAAACCCAAGGGCTTATCCCTAGTATCTTTTAACGCTCGTAGCCTTAGCACTTACCTTCCCGAGATTAAACTGTTCTTTCAGAACAAAGAACCTGACTTATTCCTTCTCCAGGAGACATGGCTTACTCCAAACCGATCCAGGGGATACGCTATTCCTAAGTACGCGTTTACTCGCAACGATAGGCCCAACTCCGACGGTTACGGCGGCACCGCTATATATTACAAAAGAGGCTTCCATTGCTGTCCTCTCCCTACCCCTCCTCTCCTCAACATGGAGGCCACTGTGTGTAGATTGGCTATGACTGGTCACCCGACCATCATCATAGCTTCAATCTACATACCTAGTGGTACCAGACCAATCCGCAGCGACTTTGAGGCCATTCTCGCCCTCGGCCATTCAGTCATTATGTTCGGAGACTTTAACTCCAAACATACTGACTGGACGTGCCTATCGACCAACACCAGCGGTATCGCTCTCCTCGACATCACTAACTCCCTTGACTTAGACGTCATATCCCCCATCACTCCCACTCACTATCCCAACAACCCGACCTATTCTCCTGACATCCTCGACTTTGCAATTATCAAGCGAATCAATCTTGATCTCAGGTCCATCGAACCGACCAATGACCTAGGCTCGAACCATCGCCCCGTCTCCCTCGTGCTAGGCGCGCCTAACGATAACGTCACATCTCCTAAGACCTTTACCAACTGGAAAGGCTTTAAAAATACGTTAGTTTCAGCCTTAGAGGCACCGAACTCTCCGCTCGCGATTTCGCCCGACCAATTAGACAGCCCGATTAAAATAGATTCGGTAGTCGATAATCTCACTGATGCTATCAACTCAGCCATCAGCGACAACGTAATCATTGCTAAGCAAGGCAAACCCGCGCTTCCCTTAGCCGTTAGCAATCTCATTAAAGCTAAGAACGCGGCTCTCCGGAGAGCCAAGAAATATCCCACGCCCGCATATAGAACAGCTGCGAATCAGCTTCAACGTAAAGTAGGTCTCGCCTCGCGGAACTCCGTGACACTCAGTTTAACGATCTCATGGAGAATATCTCCCCGTCCCACCAAGCGTATTATCGAATGGCCCGAGCTTTACGCGTAGACACTGCCTCTCACGTTCCTCCTCTCACTCGTCCCGACGGCACCATTGCCTTCGAAGTCGAAGAGAAAGCCGAATGCTTCACCGACAGCATAGCGGCACAATGTTCGCCCAGCACGCAACCCGCGGATTCCTCCCACACCCAGGCGGTGGGGGACGAAGTTCTCCGCAGAGAATCTCTCCCTATCACCGACGACCCCGTCACAGTCTCTAATGATGAAATCTTGCTTCTCATTAGAAAGCAAAAGTCCAAAAAGGCTCCGGGTGCGGATGGAATTTCCAACCACGCACTTAAGCACCTACCTCAACAGATGCTTACCTTGTTAGCTATCATCTTCAATGCCTGCTTCGACCATAGCTACTTTCCAAAAGCCTGGAAAGAAGCGACAGTCATAGGCATTCCCAAGCCGGGTAAACCTCTGAACATCCCGGCTAATCACAAACCCATCAGCCTCCTCAAGGCAATGTCTAAACTTCTCGAAAGAGTCATACTCTCTCGAATGCGGAACCATCTGTTTCCAACGGATGGCGACCCTCTCATTATTCCCCACCAGTTCGGCTTTCGCGCTAAGCACTCCTGCCCTCAGCAAGTCCATCGAATCGTCGAGTACATTCTCGAAGGATTCTATCCGCATCGTAAAAAATCAATCACGGTTCTCTTTGACGTAGCCAAGGCATTCGACAAAGTCTGGCACAGCGGTCTCGTTTTTAAACTCTATAAAATAGGCTTACCGGTTCGCCTAGTCAGATTAATCGCGTCGTTTCTTAAAGACCGTACGTTTCGATTCAAACATGAAGGCACGCTCTCCGCGCCTCGTCCCATAAAGGCTGGAGTCCCGCAAGGCTCAGTCCTCGCCCCTCTGCTGTACACCGTGTACACTAATGACATGCCCATCCCGCCGAAAGGCGTCGAACTCGCCCTCTTTGCAGACGATACCGCCCTTTACACTAAAGGTAAAAGGATCCCGTATAACATCACCAGACTCCAAAAGGCCGTAAACGCCCTCGGTGTTTGGTTTCAAAAATGGGGTATCGATGTCAACCCAGAAAAGAGTTCTGCCATTCTATTCGACCACAAACGTCGTAATCGCCGCAACGATCCCCACATTCGAATGTTAGGTATTCCCATCCCCTGGAAGCGCAGTATCAAATACTTAGGCGTCACCTTAGATCAGACGCTTTCTTTTAAGCCACACGTCGATAGAGTAACGAAACTCGCGCGTTTTTTTTTTTTTTTTGTTCCCCTCCGCGGGAAGGGCAGGAGGATAAAAATGCCCTGACGCATACTCTGGCGCGATTCCAAAGTTATGTGGGACTCGTCCCGACGCCTACCAGGACCATACCCACTAAAAACCCCCTGTCGGCTCGTGCATTTTTGCCACTCAGCCTTCATCTGAGCGACGGCCAATTGGAGAAAGAGGCCGCGCTAGCGGGGCCCAGAAGGGGTCACCCGCTGGGATTACATAGCACTGAAGGTGCTCAAAGCACTGAAGGTGAATACGTAGCACTGAAGGTGCTCAAAATGAAAATCAATAATTAAAACAAAAATTAAAAAATTGCAAAATAAAATTGAATTAACTCGCATTTACGTTAGTATTAGGATTTACGTTAGAATTAGAATTTACGTTAGAATTAGAATTTGCGGCCAGAAGGGCCTCGAGATCGCGTGACAGTCTGGTGGATGAGTACGCTTGCGCATTTCTAGGCCTAGCGACTTCGAGCGAAACTTCGAGTCTAACACAGGAGTAGCATATGAGACAGAATCACGAACTAGAGGATTGGGATGGGTTTCGGAGCGTTTGAAGAACGCTTCAGAGAGTGTTTTGAGATATTGTTGTACTGTAGGCAGTTCAAGATCTCTATGCAAGTCCGCGTTACGCACGTACCACGGTGCGCCTGTGGCCCGGCGGCAAAAGAGGTTTTGAACTACCTGCAGTTTGTGCAGGAGGGAGGGTTTGGCGTGGGCAAAGATTGGCGAGGCATACGTCATGACGGGTCTAACGCAGACCTTGTAAAGTGTACGTTTGTTTCTGAAGGACATTTTACTTTTTCTACCTAACATGCTATTTAGGCGGACTAAATAGTGACGAGCGAGTTTCGAAACTCTTTCAACGTGTGGCTTGAAAGAAAGCGTCGGATCTAATGTGACGCCTAAGTATTTAGTACTGCGCTTCCAGGGGATGGGAATGCCTAACATTCGAACGTGGGGATCGCCATCGGGACGACGGCGTTTGTGGTCGAAGCGCATCGCAGAACTCTTTTCAGGGTTCACATCGATGCGCCATTCTTGAAACCATGCACCAAGGGCGTTTACGGCCTTTTGGAGTCTGGTTACAAGGCGCCGAACACCGTGGCCTTTGGTATAGAGTGCGGTGTCGTCAGCGAAGAGGGCGAGTTCGACGCCTTTCGGCGGGATGGGAATGTCGTTGGTGTACACGGTGTACAGCAGAGGGGCGAGGACTGAGCCTTGAGGGACTCCAGCCTTTATGGGACGAGGTGCAGAAAGCGTGCCTTCGTGTTTAAATCGAAACGTACGGTCTTTGAGAAACGACGCTATTATCCTGACTAGGCGATCCGGTAAGCCTATCTTGTAGAGTTTATAAACGAGACCGCTGTGCCAGACTTTATCGAAAGCCTTGGCTACGTCAAAGAAAACCGCGACTGTTTTATAACGACGCGGATAGAAACCGTCAAGTATATACTCGACGATTCGGTGGACTTGCTGAGGGCAGGAGTGTTTAGCGCGAAAGCCGAACTGATGGGGAATAATGAGAGGATCGCCATCCGTTGGAAACAGATGGTTCCGCATTCGAGAAAGTATGACTCTCTCGAGAAGTTTAGACATTGCCTTGAGGAGGCTGATGGGTCTGTGATTAGCCGGGACGTTCAGAGGTTTGCCCGGCTTGGGAATGCCTATGACTGTCGCTTCTTTCCAAGCTTTAGGAAAGTAGCTATGGTCGAAGCAGGCATTGAAAATGATAGCTAACAAGGTAAGCATCTGTTGCGGTAGGTGCTTAAGTGCGTGGTTGGAAATTCCATCCGCACCCGGAGCCTTTTTGGACTTTTGATTTCTAATGAGAAGCAAGATTTCGTCATTAGAGACTGTGACAGGGTCGGCGGTGATGGGGAGAGAGTCTCTGCGAAGGACTTCGTCCTCCACCGCTTTGATGTGAGTGGGATTCGCGGGTTGCGTGCTGGGCGAGCATTGTGCGGCAATGCTGTCGGCGAAGCATTCGGCTTTCTCTTCGACTTCAAAGGCAGTAGTGCCATCGGGACGAGTGAGAGGAGGAACGTGAGAGGCGGTGTCTACGCGTAAGGCTCGGGCCATGCTATAGTACGCTTGGTGGGACGGAGAGATATTCGCCATGAGATCGTTCATCTGAGCGTCTCGGAGTTCCGCGAGGCAAGACCTAACTTTACGTTGAAGCTGATTCGCAGCTGTTCTATAGGCGGGCGTGGGATATTTCTTGGCTCTCCGGAGAGCCGCGTTCTTAGCTTTAATAAGATTGCTAACGGCTAAGGGAAGCGTGGGTTTGCCTTGCTTAGCAACCTTTTCGTTGTCACTGATGGCTGAGTTGATAGCATCAGTGAGAGAATTTACTAATGAATCGATTTTATCCGGGCTATCTAATTGTTCGGGAGAGATCGCGAGTGGAGAGTTCGGAGCCTCTAAGGCTGAAACTAACGTATTTTTAAAACCTTTCCAGTTGGTAAAGGTCTTAGGAGATGAGACGTTATCGTTCGGTGGTCCTAGCACGAGGGAAACGGGGCGATGGTCGGAGCCTAGGTCATCGAGCGGTTCGATAGACCTTAGGTCAAGATTGATACGCTTGATAATTGCAAAGTCGAGGATGTCAGGAGAGTAGGACGGGTTGTTGGGATAGTGAGTGGGAGTCACGGGGGATATGACATCTAGGTCAAGGGAGTTAGTGATGTCGAGGAGAGCGATACCACTGGTGTTAGTCGATAGGCACGTCCAGTCAGTATGTTTGGAGTTAAAGTCTCCGAACATAATGACTGAATGGCCGAGGGCGAGAATGGCCTCAAAGTCGCTGCGGATTGGTCTGGTACCACTAGGTATGTAGATTGAAGCTATGATGATGGTCGGATGACCAGTCATAGCCAATCTACACACAGTGGCTTCCATGTTGAGGAGAGGAGGGGTAGGGAGAGGACAGCAGTGGAAGCCTCTTTTGTAATATATAGCGGTGCCGCCGAAACCGTCAGAGTTGGGCCTATCGTTACGAATAAACGCGTACTTAGGTATAGCGAATCCCCTGGAGCGGTTTGGAGTAAGCCATGTCTCCTGGAGAAGGAATAAGTCAGGTTCTTTGTTCTGAAGGAACAGTTTAATCTCGGGAAGGTTGGTATTAAGGCTACGAGCGTTAAAAGATACTAGGGATAAGCCCTTGGGTTTAATACGACTGGACGCGGGATTCGCGGGTCTAGACATTATAATTTATTATTTACGAATTTATAAATTATAAAAGAATTTACAACGAACTTAGGAGCGAGTGATGCTCGGCTAAAGCAAATAAACGCTCTTGAGGAGAGCGGGCGGCACGGAAATTTCGTTAATATCGACGTTTTGAATAACGTCGAATACGGTCTTCATGTCCTCAGCCAACGACGACTGAGGTGCGGAAGACGGAGAAGAACGCGACCCTACGGGAGCTACGGGAGCTGGGATAGGTCGGGAAGGTGCAGGCGGAACGGCCGGACGCTGCCTCCAAGACAGAGCCGGAGTAGGTGTCGGCTGAACGGGCTTTGCTTCCGGGGGACCCCGGTTGCGCAGCGGCGGGAAGTTGGCAGGAGTGAGCGGCGGCGCCGGTTTAGGCGCGACCCTCTTGGTGGTGGAGCGCGGAGCGCGCGGGCAACCCCTGTAGTTAGCTGTGTGGCCGGACTGGCCGCACAGCACACAGGCAGGGGGGGAAGTGGATTCGGGAGTGCGAGTGCACTCCTTAGTGAAGTGAGGATCCAGGCACTTTACGCACCTGGGGGGAGCTGAACAGTTAGCCGCTGCGTGGCCATAGAGCTGGCAGCGGTGGCACTGCCCAGGGTGACCACGGGGGTTGGGACGCTCGACGGAGATATTTGAGAGTCCGCAAATTGTGCGAGCCTCTCTAAAGATCTCCCTCGAGTTGGGAGTATTCGACAGGATTACCAACGCTAAGGGAAAACGCCTACCGCGGTTGGAGTGCATCTTGTGCACTGCTGTGACCGGGAAACCCTGAGACTTAAGGTCATCGAGGATGTCTTCGTTGCTGAGTTCGAACGGGACGCCCCGTAGTACTGCGCGGATCTTACGCTCCTCCGGGAGGGCGTAGGTGTGATACGCGATTTGGTTTAATCCGAGTAACCTGGTAAACGAGCGGAAGTCGTCGACGGTCGCTATTTGAATCTTGATTGTATCGCCAGCGTTGGCGGCTTTTAAATAATTAATTTTGTGCACTTTGCACAAGTTTGAAACCGCGGTCCAGCGCGCTTTTTCACGCAGGAAGACGGGCGGAGGGAGCTGAGGCTTCGGCGGGACGGGAGCGCAGCGCGTCGCTGGCTTCGATGTGACCGACGGAGACGCGGTTACTACGAGCGATTTTAACGGCGCGGGGGCTGGTGTTGAAGACACCGGGGAGGGCTCGGGTATTGAAGATACCGAAGCTTTCTTAGAGCGCTTTTTGGAGCGCTTGGCGACGAGTTGAAACGCGGGCTCAGGAGAGCCGGTTAAGGTGACGGCATCTGACGACGTATCAGACGCGGGTTCGGAGTCGCTCCCGGGAGCGGTACGCTTACGACGCGACGCGTGAGAGGATGCGACCGATTCGCAGTCCATCTCGGACGAGGCGGGAGACGCGGGAGAGCTTAAGACCTGAGGGGTCTCGACGTTGGAGGCCTGAGGGGCCGGGGTTGAGGCCTGAGGGGCCGGGGACGCGATAGATGCCTGTAAGGCCTGCGTTAGTGCGTCAGCGGGTATGCTTACGCCGGACGCAGCGAGCGCCTGGGCGAACGACTTAAGAATATTAACAAGGTCCATTGGAGGACTTGGAATTATAAAATGTAATATATAAATATATAATGTATGCCTATAATATATAACAAATGCCTAGGATTCCTAAATAAAAACCTAGCGAACCCTAGCGGCAAACCTCCCTACCAGCGGTAGGGGGGCTGGGGAGAATAACTTAAAACTAACCGTAGTACGCCGAAGGCCGCTACCTAGAAACCTAAAAAAGGGTACGCAGGTAAAGAGTTGACCGCGTTAGGGTCAACCTTTACCGACAGAAAGGACAAATACACACGAAAACACACAAATATGATAAAAATAAATATGAAAATAGGAGAAAAATAAATAAAATAGAGAAGAGAAATAAATAAAAATAAAAAGGACTGGTTCAGTACAAATTCGTTGTCACCGTTAAGTATCCTTTGCACTGAAACCAGACTACTTACGCTGGGCACAACACTGCACTCAGCACAAGCACAACACAACTTAGCACAGCACTTTGAAGACTAAAGGGCTTAGTCGCAAAGAAAAATACGCACTTCGATAGCACTCAGAGGGAGTAGAAAGAACCTTGAAATCCGTAGCACGGAACCAACACGCTTAACCGTGACGTCAGTAGACTGAGCGCCACGGAGTATCGGGAAGGGACCAAACGACGGAGAGCGGGGTCTTGCACGTCCGCACTGGGCGGCGATCGGAGCGAGAATGACTCGCGCGTTTCTACTTAAGCCGCTTAAATAGTATGATAGGTAGAAAAAGTAAAATGTCTTTTAGAAATAAACGTACGCTTTATAAGGTCTGCGTTAGACCCGTCATGTCATATGCTTCGCCAGTCTTTGCCCACGCCAATCCCTCCGTCCTGTATAAGCTGCAGGTAGTTCAAAATCACTTCTGCCGCAGGGCCACAGACGCACCTTGGTATGTGCGCAACGCGGACCTGCACAGAGATCTTGAACTACCTACAGTGCAACAGCACCTCAAAACACTCTCAGAATCGTTCTTCAAACGCGCCGAATCCCATCCCAATCATCTTGTTCGAGATTCAGTCTCATATACTGCTCCTGTGTTAGATTCGAAATTCAAAGTCGCTAGGCCGAGAAACGCGCACACGGGCGAACCTACGCAGTTAACTTTAGCTCTCGAGGCCCTTCAGGCCGCAAATCCTAATTCTAACGTAAATTCTAATTCTAACGTAAATCCGAATTAATGCAATTTTTATTTTTCATTTTTAATGTTTTTATTTTTACTTTTCATTTTTGAGCACCTTCAGTGCTATGTGAATCTCAGCGGGCGACCCCTTAAGGGCCCCACTGGCGCGGCCTCTTTCTCCAATTGGCCGTCGCTCAGATGAAGGCTGAGTGGCAAAAATGCACGAGCCGACAGGGGGTTTTAAAAAAAAATGTATTAACTCATACACTTCACTTTTTAATTAAATGATCAATGTATTAATGTTACTTACCATTTTTAGGAATTAAGGGTATAAGGCGGTTGCTCTGCCGCGCACAAAGACTGGCGCGGATATCGCGACTGCCTGCACAGGCAGTGCCCGCCCAGCACGACACTACCTGCGAGCTGGCTCCCTCGCACGCGTGCTGCAGTTTTGATGATCTAGAAGTTGATAGGACTGTTTATTAATGGATGACTAAGACTTTTAGGACTATTTTTCAAAAAGTTGTCCACTTTTAGAATTTTTTTTTGTCCACTCATGAAAAGCGTTATTATGAAGTAAATTAAGCTTCTTATAGAAATTGTATTACATAATTTGTTGTGCGGGTTAATCATGTTTCATTAAAAACGTATATAAACTTATATATGTATTAAAACAAACCTAAAAAATTAATTTGTTTTTGTTAGTAAAGTAGCCCTCATATAAAAAAAATATGTCCGCGCCCTGCCCAAGAGAATATAAGTCTTCGTGAAACCTATATTTTTAATTTCTTAGAAAGGTGTTTGATTTTAATCTACAGTTATATAATATGTGACACTATTTAAAAACACAATTGAGCTTTTATACGTCTTTTCTGTTATTTAAAAGTCAAAAACATTAAATGTCCCACAATTTTTTAATAACTTTCGTGACACATTTCTTGACGCTATTTCCATCACCGGAACAGTTTCTCACAGTAGGAATTTGTGTTTTGCGGAGGGCAACCCTGTTGGATTTCATAGACAATAAGACAGCAGCGCCGCCATTTTGTTTTAGTTGTACGCTTAGCAGAACAGTCGGAGCGTCCGAAGGTGAAAGTGATATAAAAAATATTTCCTGACGTGTTTCGACTCAAAAAGTAAGTAATAATATTATCAAATATATACAAAACTATGTAGTAAAAGCGATAAATAACCAGAAACCCTTTGTTGTTGGATCCAATAGATATTTTCAATGTAGTTACCAAAAAACGACTGTGTGCCTGATTTTCCTGACAAGATTTCGTGACATTTTCCTGACGTCAAGAAATTTTGGATGTTTCATGCAGTAGGTTGGTAATAAAATAAAGCTTGCATAGTAAAATTGTATGTAAAATGTGTACAACGTAATAGTATGTGTGTATACAACGTATTAATGAATAAACGCAAAATTAACCGTTTCTTTGGTACCATCAGCACAGTTAACAAAAAATAAATAAAATTAGGTTAAAAAAAAAACCAATGCCGGGTGTCTTTTCAAAAGAAAATCGAGTTAGATATTTAAAAAAATATATTTTATACCATTCCCCTGTAAAAATATTATTTTATTCTATGAAAACAGTGAATGAAAAGTACTTTTAATCACGATTTTGGTGTTTGAATTTAGAACACATCAGTATATTCTACTCATTTCAATGCAATACAACCTCCTTGTACATAAAAAATAAAACGATACAAACTCATTGTGCAACGAATACACGATATACAAACTCCTTTTGCAAATAAATCCTCGAGATTTGATTGGTTTACATTTACGACAAGGAGTTTAGCATTAACAGGTAAAAACAATAATAAGAAAATTACTCTTAATTCTAGTAATTGTTTGAAGTTTAATGTGCATTTAAATTAAATTAACCTTTTTCTTCATAAAATGGCTATTTTTGCTTCTCTCTTTATTTTTCTCATAGTCATGGTATGCAACTCTTGAATAAAACAGATTTATATCGAGGCTCCTAAATCAGTCGCGTCGCTTAGGGTTCTAATACTTGAATCACTCGCTTTGCTCATGATTCAATTACTCCCTGCGTTTGTAATTCAATCATTAGAATCCTTCACTTGCTCGTGATTCATCAATGGCCCTCGTTTTAAATCCGTTCTTTATCCTGTACTAGCTTTCGCCCGTGGCTCCGCTTGCGTGAATGTCGATCCTTCAGGAACAATTCTTTTTTCCGGGATGAAATATAATAATATACTATGTCCTTCTCAGTACTTCTAACTATATTCATGCAAAACTTAATGAAAATTGGTTCAGTAGATAAAGCGTGAAGGCGTAACAAACAAAACTTTCGCATTTATAATATTAGTTAGCAAGTTAGGATTGGGATAGTTGCATAATATACTATTTTTCGAACATTCCAGTCATTCAAAAGAAAACGTTTTCTCGTTTTGTATTTATTCACTAACACGTACAAGTCTGTCAAGTGAGTAGTGTTAATTATTTAAGTTATACAAATGAAAATGAAATATTTCTAGTAATAATATTTTATTTAAAAGCATATTGTAACTTGTTGTAGATGCCAATGTCAGCTGCGCAGCGACAGAAAAAATATATTGAGAAATTGAAACGAGAGAACCCAGATAAGTACGAAAGTAAAAGAAAACAACATTTACAGAAGGTGAAAGATAGACAAAAAAAGGTCAAAAGTTTATCTGATGAAGAAAAGAGAAAAGAGAAAAAAAACGTTGCGAAAACACAACAAGCAGACTTATCAAAAAAACAAGACACAAAACAAGAAGAGACACAAAAAAATTATATGGAATTACGTAGGAAGAATTCAGTTCTGGAAAAAAAGGTTTCACTGTTAAATAAAGAAATCAAAACTCTAAAAAAGAAAGTCTATCGATACAAGTCCAAAGTGAATAATCTACAAAAACAAATTGAAGTTTACGATGATGTACGATCACTAATAAATGACGAACAAAGACAAACAAACAGAGATAGTGAATTACAGATTGATAATGCCCTGACGCCGCAAACCAAAGCCAGTTCATTTGTTGATGAAGCTCTGCCATTTACTCCAGATGAAGAAAAAGAAAAAATAAAAAAGAAGCTCTTTGAACTAAACCTACTGACTGATTCACTAAAAAAAGTTTATACAAATGCAGATTCATTTAAAACCAAAGACGTTTTAAAGAAGGTTATTGACAATGACATAACTAATCGATATAAAATGAAAAATAAAATGTCAGCCAAACTGGGTATCAATCGAGTCAGAAAAAGAGAACCAAATAACAATAGATTGCGAGTTCAAACTATTCATGCCGAAGAAATCAAGTCCTTCTTTTGTCGAGATGATGTCACCAGAATTACTGCTGGAAAGCAAGAGACCAAGACAAAACACAAAAATAAAGAACAAAAACGCTACCTTATTGATTCCATGCTAAACTTGCATATGAAATACAAACAAGAAGGAGGGAAACTTTCATATGCAACTTTTACAAGACTAAAACCCTTTTATGTACAAAGACCAAACGTCAATGACAGAAACACATGTGCCTGTACCAAACATTCAAATCTGTCTTTTAAAGCCAACAAATTGAAATCACTACGTTTAATAGAAACCGACAACCTTTCCGAGCTAGTTAAACAAATTGCGTGTGATAGCAGTTCTAAAGACTGCATGTATTCCACATGCATCACATGCAAAAACAAGATGATAGACATAAAAATTAATGATGTAGATAAGCAGATACAATGGTCTAAGTGGGTGCTAAAAAAGCATTCATACACCAAAGCTACTAAAGAAGGACCAAAGGAAATGACCACCAAAAAAGTTACTAAGGAAATGATAATTGGAAATATTAAACAGCTTGCCTCAGAGTTTCAACAGGAGCTAAACTTATTCAAAAAACATTACTACAATATTTTGCACCAGTACAAAGAATTCAAAAAATGCACTGAGAATTTACAACATGATGAAATAGCGATATTGTGTGACTTCTCCGAAAATTATACGTGTAAATTATCGGAACAAGTTCAATCAGCACACTTTGGCTCTAGTCAAAATCAGTTTAGTTTACATACTGGAGTTATATACACTAAAGACACTCAACCAATATCATTCTGCACAATTTCTCCATCAACTGCCCATGATCCCGGTGCCATATGGGCTCATTTGAATCCCGTTATTAATTACGCCAAAAGTATTTGCCCCATGTTAAGAGTTGTCCATATTTTCTCGGATGGGCCCACAACCCAATATAGACAAAAAAAGAATTTCTTTTTATTGTCTAAAATGGTTTGTGAAAGTGTTTTAGAATATGCAACATGGAATTTTTTCGAAGCCTCTCATGGCAAGGGGCCGGCAGATGGAGTTGGTGGGTCCATCAAAAGAAAACTAGACCAGTTGGTAGCCTACGGCAATGACATACCAGATTCAAAGGCAGCCTACAAAATCCTACAAGCACAGAAATCAAAAACTAAGCTTTTTTACATTACGGAAGAAGCAGTTCGTACCTTACAAGAGTCGATACCAGTGAATCTTGTAGCGGTAACAGGAACATTAAATGTTCACCAAATAATTGCAAGCAATGAGTATGCTGCGGTATACTACAGAAACGTATCATGCTTTTGCGGTCATGAACAGAAGAGAGGACTCTGTAACTGTCATCAGGTAAAATTACACCATTTGATTGATAATAAATGTACTGTTACTCAAAAAAGACAACTTGAAGTAAATAAGGGAACAAGCATAGTAAAAAGACGAAAAAAGTCTAATCATATTCAATCAGAATCCTCTGAAAGTGATATTTCTATCACTTACGCAGATTCGGACTTTGATGAGGCTGCAAGTCACAACGAAAGCACATTTTCGAAAGATTCTGAACAAGAACACCCTGAAACGAACGATGATAAAAAAATTTCACTATGGGATAACCATCTTGAAGATAGCAGCCATAAAGAAAACATGAGGCAAAAATTGAAACCAAATACTAGTCACACCAAAGCGAACCTTAGAGTTTCAGAAATTAAGATTCTATCTAATAGTATTATAAACGTAATTTTAGACGACAAAACAGGCATTTTCAAGTTGAAAAAGATACCAGAACAGACTGCTATTCCAGAACAAGAATTGAAAATTAAGACTTTACCTAAAGTAATACCCATAAGTAAATTTGAACAGAATAAAGAAGAACAGACTGAAACAAATGAAAAGGGACAAAGGCATGAAATGAATACTGATAAAGAAGAAGGAGGACTACCTGACGACATAATGAAAAAAAATGGGAGCAGAATGTCTGGATCTGAAAAGGAGCAAAAATTTGAAGTGATGACTCATAAAAAAGAAGGAAGAGTAACTGTCGATATAATGAAACTGAATGTAAGCGAAATACCTGGATCTGAAAAGGAACAAAGACTTCAAAAGGAGACTGATAAAGAAGAAAGAGAACTACCTGCCAACATAAAGAAACAGCAAGTAAGCGAAATACCCGGATCTAAAAAAGAGCAAAGACTTGAAATGAAGACTCATAAAGGAGAAAAAACAGCACCTGATGACATCACCAAACAAAATACAAGCAAAACACCTGGATCTGAAAACGTAAAAAGACTTGAAATGAAGATTGTTGAAGACAAACGAAGAATTCCTGAAAATGAAAGCGAAATACTTGAACCCATACTTTACCCATCATTTAGCAGCGAATTGAATGATGAAACAACATCAGATGAGACATGTAAGACAAGTATAAAGCCCGGAGAATATGTACTAGCTAGATTTTCCAATAAAAGAAATAAAGAATATCGCTATGTTTGCAGAATCGAGGATATATCACAAGGCAAAATTGTAGTGCAAGGTTTTAAGTCTAAAAAGATGAAAAATATTTTTGTTACTATAAATAATGATATTTCAATAATTGAAGATAAAGATATTGTTGAATTTCTTAGCCAACCAAAAAAAGAAGGACACTGTTACATTTTTCCTACTGAGATAAATGTAAAAGAAATTTAAATATGTTACTCAGCCTCCAATTTTTTTTTTATTTTTTTTAACCGACTTAAAAATATGTAAGTCTATATCAGCTTCATATACATACATGTATAAATTTATTTATATATGTATGTATATTTGTATGTTTGTCCTCGCATATCTCCGGAACTACAAGTTCGATTTAAATAATTCTTTTTTTGTAACTACATAGTTATTGTTCAATTCAGGGAAGACTGCAAGTTTTATCAAAATCGGTTCAGTAGTTTTTGAGATAGGGAATATTAAGTGTTGAGTGTTAAATGTTAAGTGTTTTGAAGTCGGTCAAATTTTTTTTTAATTGTTCTTGCTCGGCCGTAGACTCAGGATCTGTTTTGAAGTGTCCAGTTCTTACTACTCGATTTAACTGCTTCGTAACTAATTTTAAGATTATAAAAGTACAGATAATTAGAAAATACATTTAATTTCTATGAGACTTAAAAGTGTTTCATTTAGCGTTACTTGATTCCTTAGCTTTATGGTATAATGTCATCCTTAGTATTGAAAATTTCCTGACGTTTCTTGACAGATTGATTTCTTGACGATTTCGTGACGGGACATTTTTTTGAGAAATAGTCTTAGATCAAGTAATGTACGGAGCTGTGAACTACTCGCATTAGCAGATAGGATCACTAAGCACATAACAAAAAAAATTCAACTTCGGAATGAGTCCGTTATTGGTATATTCTGCATATTTTTACTTGAAGTTGATTTATTTTTGGTGAATTCTGAGCTGAGGTACAGGTCAATTTTGTTATATTCATAAAACAATTTTAATGAAAGTGTTTTTATTTTATGTAAAGCTAATATTGGTCCACATTGCACCGCAACTGATATTAAATTAAAAACTTGACAGGATAACACTTACTTAGTGTAAGTTGAACAACTGCATTAATAAAATAAGTCTTTTTACGGTAGTGATTATTAAATTTTAGATTAAAGAATTGCTATTCTTCGCTCAAAAAATAATTTCCACGGACTGTCCTTGCATAGTAACCAGAAGCGTACTTGCTTGAAATGTAAGTTCTTTAATTTTTAACTGTCTAGATTTTACAATAATAATCGAGATAACAAACCCTTTAAACCGACAGTGCCTGTTGCTAGTTTTGAGGCCGTACCCGCAGCTGGCACTGCATTCGCTCCAAGGGCCCCACTCGCCCCACTCCGCTGTGGCCTCAGCCTTAGTTTCCACGTCATAACCTGGCATAGGATCACAAACTCCATCGACGCACCACTGTGTAAAAGGAAAGTGTATATTTGAAACAAATATAATATGTGGATAGACTGTAAAAATTGACGGCCTCAGATACCTATAATCTGTTTATTTTATATATTCAGATAGTTATATATCAGAAGGTCAATACACCTATAAATTCGTAACTATCACCATATAAAATTTTTATGCTGTATTATTTGCGACGTTATTAACAACACCAAAGGAGGCGTTTAAAACTAAACATCATTATCAACGAACTTGGGTTTTCGCAGCAAAAACCAATTGGCTCAAATTCGCGACTGTTTGGAAATGTTTGCACCTGACCCCAAAGGAAGCAAAGAAATTAATGCCGTCGGTCTTTTGGGCATTCATGGTCATAATTCTGGACTTTCATGAAGGTAAAGCCATAAACTCTCCATCTTTTTGCACCTTATTGAGTCTACTCATGAAATAATAACGTCTAGGATTAATCAGTAAGAAAGTGTCGTTTCACTAGGATAACGCACGTGTTGAAGCTTCTGTAAAATTCATTGCTCATTTTGAAAACCGCGACAGCAGCTTTGAAAAACATATTAAAGAAATTCTTTGAATGAGTCGGAGATATTATATTGAGTAATAAAAATATTTTTGTACGTTTTTTTAGTTTCTTTTCTCAATTAGGCCGCGAAATGTCAATTCACATAGTTCTGTAGCTGTATTTACTGTTAACAAAGTTTTGTCTTAGTTTTTTACTTCCTTTGACATGACCAAGTGTGGGTTACCAAACTTATAATGAACACAATGTAATTCTAGATAAGCACTGTATTACAAACAACTGTCACGGCATTAAGCTTGGTTAGGTAGTGAATTCACAGACACAGAAAAAATATATACATTTACAAAGAAATGTATTTCTCATATTATATCGTACAGGATGGCGTAGTGCCCCAGGGCATTCTCTACCAGCCAGTCTTTAGGTAGTAGAAGGATAGGTAAACAATATTTCAAAGTACGTAAGTAACAGCTTAAAAACAAGGGCAGGTATTACTTTGTTAACTTAAGTTGGCACCTTCACACATTTACAATTTACGCTTGTCGAGTATAGTTTCTGTAAATAGCCGCGCGCCATGAGGTCGCACTGCATATGCGTCATGAAAAGTCTGTCAGTCACTTTCGCGTGCGTTCAAGCTTATGAGTTTGAAATAGATATTATAAATAAGGGTACTTGTTACATCAGTCAACTTTTACTCTATATTTTTTATTTAAACAATAAACTTCACAACTTAACATGTTTAATAATATCATTATAATTACTATTAGAGGATCCAAATCCGTACAAAATGCCCGTACAGGGCATTTTTGTAACAAACTACAAGACCATTTACTTCTAAAGCCAAAAGGCCGTCTAATGTTATACAAGTTAATACATTTGCATTCAGTTTTAATGCTAGCGCGCCCACAACATGATCCATTAATAAACTCATTTGCAATATAAATGGTAATATGGTAAGCAGATTATAAAAGGGTAGATAGGGTTTTGCGGTTTCATATACTCGGGGTTAGACACCATGTCTGCGTCATAAATATATTTATACTGAGATATAAATGTTGTGTCTCATTTGTTTGTCAGTAAATACAGATTATAGTAGCATTACAGATCTACGTATTAGTGCACGTAATAATATAAAAAAATTAATTTCATTTTTCAACCAATAGCCAAATTAATCCACAGTACAACAGTGTATTTAGCTAGTTGTAAAAGAACAAATGTGTAAAATTGAGCACTGTTTGTTCTAGATTCTATAAACAAACTAGGATGATATTTCACAAAAATTGAATTTTCAATTTAGACAAACTTGTAATAGTATACTACGTTTTAAAAACTAGACTTACATAAAATGACATGCGCTTAATGTGGCATTTTGTTCCAGAGATCTTTTTTAGAAAACCATATCGATGTCTGTTGAGTTTCCCCGAAATACTATTCCGTATCGCAATATCGCGTTAACATATTCACGAGACCTGTTATTTGATCCGAAATTTGACTTACTTTGTAAAGCCATTTTTACGGTTACACAAAGAATCGGTAGACTTTTTAAATTAAGTTATTTATTGTTTTACTGCAAATAGTAACAAAATTATTTTATATTTTAGACGAATTTTACATAAAGTTTTAAAAATCTTAAAACAGAAAATCGTTTTAATAAAGTCCCTTCGAAATAAATTTGAATAACGAATTCTTAAAAATACCTCTTAGAAAAGTATCATTCCAAACGTGTAGCACAAAAAGCGCTTCAAAGAGACACGTTTGCCGTTTCAAAGTAAGTCCTAAAGAGCTCTATTGAGAGTTCAAATTGGTAGTTTTCGATGCGGGAAACAAATTTTACTGGAAAGTGTAATATCGTCACTCACAAGCCATCATTTGCATAGATCAAAAACAAAGAGAGTACGTTATGCGAACACACGAGCGCTGTCGACGACGCAGTATGCAAAAACCCGTTTCAACGTTTAGGAAAACTTTTAAGGAAAAATTATAGTTCTATACTAAAAAGGCCTCTTCGTGTAAACATTTTTGAAATACACTACATTCCGTAAATGTAATAGTATACATTATTCATAAAACAAACAAAGGCTCGTGAAATTGCAGATCAATGACTGGTTTAATCATTTCATTTTCGATAGTGTAGATTTTGATATTGCTATTATTTTATATATATATATATATATATATATATATATATATATATATATATTGCGATTGTGTAACCTAGTGGGTTGGAATAGAATTATTTTGCGCCCGGGATTAAATAAAACGGATTAAATATTTTCAACATTATTATACAAATGTGTATGTATTTTACATTGAAAGATGTAAAACTGTCTTACTGTCTAAATATTTGGAGCTGGTTGAGTTGAACTGCGAACAGAAAATGTCATGCAGGATATTAATTTCAGCAGTTATATATAGTTTTTTTTTTAAATAAAGTGCTTTAATATATTCCTCTAGAGATGTTATGAAGAGTTCACAACATCTCTAGGGTAAAGTATCAGAGTACTTTGGAAAACAAACTTCAAGATAAGAAGTGCCATCTACGAGTATACACTTTAACAGTGTGTACAACCGAATCCTTAATAAAAACTAATGTTTTTGGGAAATGAAAGTAAATTTATAGAATTCAATTTACTCTCATTACATTTGACTCTAGTTTCACTGTCCGAACGAATTCGTTGAAGAAAAAGTCGAATTTGAATTTTATCTAACTAAGCCCTAAGGCTAAGTAAGTCAGAGAGTAATGTTGTGGCAGCGTAAGATTTGTAGAACGGTCATACAACCCCTAGACGCAAAGACAAACCAGTATTTTTGTGCTTGACATACGTGTCATCTTTCCAAAGTTCCCAGGATTTAAAATCGGTCACTTCGACGGTAAACATGTCAAACAATTTTATGCTTCTCAAAAAATTTATGAATTACCTTAAATTCGGGAAGTATAATTGCAATAATATACAAAACATTAAAATACTTAGGAATTCGGTCAAAAATTAGTAACAAATCATGTATTTAAGTTTGATTCCAGCTAAAAAATCAACAGCCGTGTTTTCTAAATTTTATTTTAAATTATACACTTAGGGTTGTATTTGCAATATCATAGGAAGTTATGTAACAGTTGTAGTTTTTTACAAACGTCTAAACCATCGCGGACAGTTTAAATATTGTATGTATCAAACTGTGTATCTAGTTTTTATGTGAGATTGAAGATTAAAAAGCTTAATAAATTATTTAAAAAGAAAATTAAAACTGAAGCTTTCGACCATCAAAATGTATGGACTTACGGGCGATATCTTGCCTCAAAAGCGTTCTTGATACGGTATCTAGTGGTTGTGTGATCGGTACATTTGTGAAAAGTGAAGTTGCGGAGTTCAACGCGAGATTGAGGATTTATGCTGTCTAGCACGTGGCATGACGGATTAACTGAGCCAGGAATAAATCTTTTCATTTCCTTTCGATCATCTTGGAATTTTGTCAACATGTTCTAAGTTTTGTTGATGGAAATAGTGTTTTAAAATTACATACATTGACTTTGTACATGTTCTGTTTAAATAAATATGTACTTGAACCAACGTGAAAATATGCAAAGTTGTATTTTGAGTTACATCCTTGTCAAGTTGGTTAAAATAAAATATCAGCATCAATATATCAGCAGCAAAAATAAATGTCAATGAATGCGAGTATCTGGATCGTACTTAAAAACGAACTTACAAAAATTACCAGAAAAAATAATTACGTCATAATACAAAAATCTAAATTCTATTCTGAAAACCAACATGGTTAATTGTAGCTTTGAAACATTAATGAAAACATTAAATAAAGTTCTCGAAACCGAGTGATTAACTACATGTTCATTAAAACAAATATAGTGAGGCGAAGTTACTAAATGTTTGAGTTAAAATATCATACGTATATTGGTGTAATTTCAGTGGAAACATTTGTGTTTACCTACGTTTTTCTTGCATAACACATATTACTATAATGTTTACTTGGTGGTGTTTTGGCTGTTATTTAATTCGTGTTTTTGTTTGGCGCAAGAGGTAGTAGTAAGTAATAAAGACATATTACAATTTGCTCACAAGTTACGAATGGTCTTATAGCATATTGTTTTTAATCTGATCTACAGTTTCCACTATGGTCATTAATTGCTAGGGATATGCTAGTGCCAAGCATTCAATTTATTTGTTAATTTATTATATTATTGCTATTTTCATGGCAAGTACTCACATGATGAGGTGCACACGGTGTACCTTCTAACGGCGGAGCCAGCTTGCTGCGACAGACGTGTGGTTTGCTCCGATGGGCACACCAAAGTCGAGAACACGTAGATTTTACCTTCACTGAATTGCAGACTGCAAAACTATGAACAATCAAACAAATATATAAATATTTCGGATGTACTTAGTTAAAGCCTGTAATCCTTAAAAATGAGGTGCATTAAGTAGTAATAAAAATATACACATTTCGGGATACGGAGTTTGGGTTTGTCTCTTCGAGTATACGATTCTGTCTACAATTTTTTTAGTTTTACAAGAAATGCTACCTACAGTTATGCTATAAAAACTTAATTTAATTATTTTCTGTCTCTTTGTAAATAAACTAAATACAAAATGGACATAAGTAATGGCAGAAAACGGGAACACCCAAAAATTCCGAATTATATAATTCCGAATCTGAATATTCCGATTTTTAAAATTCCAAATTTCACAATCCCTAAGAGACTAAATTCTAACTATTCAAAAACACGATTCTTATTTTATCAAAATTCATAAATACGAAATTTTAATTTTCCGACTTTCATTGGTACGAAGAATAAAAAATCCGCTGTGTTACTAGTCCGAAATATAATATACCGAATTTTAATTTTCCGAAAATTCAACGCTAACATTCAGATTTTGTATCTAAAATAAATATATTTTAAAAATTATAATTTAAATATCCTGTGTCACAAATTAAAATTAATAAGGCACATTTTGAAATTATACAAACTACAGTTAGTATGTGTGCAGATAATGCAGCGCGAGCCGAGCAAGCGCAGCGAGCGTGCCGCTGTAGCGGCCGGTGAAGCTCCAAAAAGGGATTTTCATTTCAGTACATAACCTATATACTCAAGAAATAACTCGGTACAAAAAATAAAATAAACTTTCTCATTCCCAGCTGACTACTTGAATGCTTGAACGTATAAATTGATGTGCTCATGCAGTTTTACAAGGCGTTTGTTATTGCAACTAGCATTATTCGGAATTTTGATATTCGGGACTCGTATTTATGATATTTCGGATTATTAATAATTCGGATATTTTATGGTTCAGTATTTTCAAATTCGGTATAATGATTTTCGTAATTATAAACGTACGGAATTTTGAAGTTTCGAAGAAGAAAAATTAGGAATTATGAAACACGGAATTTTCTTTATCGGCATTTTGAACCATTCGGTGTTATAAAATTTGGAACTTTGAAATTTGTGATTATGACTATCGGAATAAAGCTTTTCGCATTTATGTAGTGTACCCGGCGGAAAACATAGTCATAAAGTTCAGAGGAACGAAACAAGTTACATAACATATTACAATATGTTACACGAACAACATCTTCGAAAGCAAAAAACGTAGAAATAAATATAAAATTAGCAACACTTAATATTAAGTTTAAAAAATACTCAGAGAGTTTGACAAATTAACCACAGGTTTTATTAAAAAAAAATGTTTTGATGCTTTGTTAATCCAAAATTAGATTTCTCTTTACTGACATACATAGCCGGCGAACGAGCCCACGACGTTAAGGCGTGTTATATATTAGGTCTTTACCTATGAAATTGCCGTTTTTCACGAAATAAATGAAGCGTAATTTTTTTATATATTTTTTATTTCTATTAATCAAAAGAATCACCCATGCAATCAATGCATCTTTGCCAACGCATTGGTAGCTTTTGATGCCTTTCTTGAAGAAATCAGCTGGACGGGAGGCAACAAATTCTTCAAAGGCATTTTGTACTGCCTCTCGGGTATTGAATTTTTTTCCCGCCAAGAAGTTATCCAAATTCTGGAAAAAGTAGAAGTCTGTATGCGCAAGGTCTGGTGAGTACGGCGGATGACGGAGAACTTCCAACCCCAACTCTTGTAGCTTGGAGACCGTCTGCTGTGCAGTATGAGGTCGCGCGTTGTCGTGCAGGAGCAGTGGAGCCGAACGATTGACCAAAGCTGGTTGGAGACGTGCGAGCTTCTCCATCATTGTGTTCAGTTCTTCACAGTACACATCTGCAGTAATACTTGTCCCGTTTGGCAAGAAGCTGTGATGAATTACACCCGCGTTAGACCACCAAACAGTGACCATCACTTTTCTAGGGGTAAGTTTTCGTTTAGGGCATTGTTTGGGTGCTGAACCAGGGTCCAACCAACTTGCTGAGCGCTTACGATTGTCAAACAGGATCCATTTCTCGTCACAAGTAACAATGCGGTTCAGAATTCCTTCATTTGTATGCCTGCTGAGCAGTGCAAGGCACGTCTCCACGCGTACTTCGCGCTGGCGGTCATTGAGTTCGTGGGGTACCCATTTGTCAAGCTTTTTTACCTTGTCAATTTGACGCAAATGGACCAATATTGTTTTGATGCTAACGTCGAAAGCTGCTGCTAATTCAGCCGTGGATTGAGTTTCATCAGCTTCCACAATTGCCTTTAATTCGTCATTGTCGACCAAAGTTTTCGGACGACCACGGGGTTCATTTTTCAGGTCAAAATTTCCAGAACGGAAGCGGGTAAACCAATAACGGGTGGTGCGTTCGTTTGTAGTGTTCGCTCCGTAAACGTCGTTGATGTTGCGTGCCGCTTGTGCCGCTTTGCTGCCACGACGGTACTCATACTCCATAATTACTCGAATTTTTAACTTATCCATGATGACGAAAAATGTTCGAATGCGTTGAAAACAAAACACTAACTATTAAACAAATGACGATTTTAGAAAAAGAATTCCATGTTTGTCAAATAAAATTAATTTGAAATTAGATTATCAGTCAAAAAAAAAAATATTTTCATTTGAAATGGCCAGTACGGCAAAACGGCAGTTTCATAGGTAAAGACCTATTATTAACAGTTACTGTGATTATTATTTCGACTAATGATGCGTTGCCGACCGTGGGCTTCAGTTGGAGTTGCGTTTGTTCCAGTAGTTGCACTGGCTGTTCCGTCTCTTTGACTGGAACACAATCACGTAAACGTGGGTATTATGGTGGTCAAAATAGAGAGCCTGTAGTACTTCTACTACACTACACTACACTACTACACTCCAGACAAGATCTTAACAAAGACACTTTATTCGTACTACCACTTATAAAAACGCAATTTATATTTTTCTCGCCCATAAAGCATAACCCAGTGACTGTCATAATGTAAAGTTTTAATAAAATTTCCGGAAGGAATGGAACAATATAGGTCAGAAATATTTTGACTGGGGTACATTTCTTAATGGTGGAATTAACACCCACGATGTTTATCACATCCAAAAATATTTTTTGGCCATTCGAAATAATTCTTCATAAAATATTTATTTTTCCGGAAGGAATGAAACAATATAAGTCAGGAATATTTAGAATGGGGTACTTTCCCTAATGGTGGAATTAACACCCACGGTGTTTATCACATCCAACAATAATTTTTGCTCATTTTAAATAATTCTACAAAAAAACTATCTATTAAATTATTTGGCTTGGTTTTGTTAAGTTTTCTAAGTGCGGTGATATATATTAATAATACCGGAATTGTCAAAGTTAGGGTGGTTGCTAATAGGCAAACTTCCTCAATAGGCCAGTTATTTAGTAGTTTTACCTGGAAAAGTTGGGAGTTTTGAAAAATGATAATTTTTATAGATTTCGAATTTTTCTGAATTTCATCATTGCTACCTCGTTCCTTTGCCACTAGCGCCAGCATATTAGAAAAATAGTACCGGAAACCAGGTTTCTGAATTTCCTGGTAACCTCTTTTTTCTAGAATCAAATGGCTGAACTATGATACCAATTTTGAAACTAGCGTTTTGGTTATTATCTGAACGAAACTCAATTTGAAGACATCATCTGTACATGATTCAAAATATTATTGAAATCCTAGTTTGTAATTGAAGGTGATACTAGAACAAAAAGCAGGTATTTATGACCGAATATCATCTAAGGAAAATGCCTTATATTCAGAAAACACACCACACAAAATTGCCTTTGAAGTGCGAAATAAAATATAATTTGAATGTTATGTCACATAAATATTTACTCGTTAAAAAAGACGATATTTGAAAAAATTGTTTGCATTTAGAAGTTTGTGTAGTGCTTTTGTTCATTCAGGCACCATGGTTGATGCGATGTCATTATTTTAGTGGAATGATTATGCAACTAATTTCTTTATTTTCACTTACCCGTCTCCAAACTCAGTTCGGCATTGTTCGTCCATAGTAAAGACGTATCGAGGCAGCTCCTCCAATCCTCCAAGCTCCACTCCATCTACTTGACTTCTTTGTTGAAGACACCACCAATTTCTGAAACCATCATTTTTTTTAAATTCCTATCATGCTTTTCGTTTAATCGAGCTATCATAATGACGAGCACTGGTTTGGATACATTTAGATTTGCTAAGTACCCAAGGTGCTTTAATGGCCTGTAGTTAAAGGCTGGCAAGCTGTATGCCAGGTCTATGTCAATAAGGCTTTGACTAAGACGCTTTTCATCCATTTTTTTCATTCCAATGAAATAATAATAATAATAAAAAGTTTATTTTTACAGCATTAAGAAAATAACATAATAACAAAACGGTAAAAAATGGCATACATACCTATAGGTGTTAGGAAATATTATGATAATTGATAAAATACTGTGTTATATGGCTGACTTTATAAAGCTATGTAGTGACTTACATGTTATGGCATTGACGAAACTATTACACTGCAAAAAATGTACATTCCATCTAGATTTACCTCAGTAGCGCTAGGTGCCTCTTACCGTCAAGAAGACCTAGTACTTTTAATAGCTTCTAATCTAAAAAAATCCATACTTAGAAATCTCATGGAACTGTTTCTTGGAACACGATGACCAGGAGTACTCGAAGAGAGTAGCCACCACGGTCGGTGCCATCACGGAGCCACTCAGTCCATCGGATTCGCAGACTCCATCCACGTCATGAGTCAAACCCAATCTGGAAAAAAAATATCAAGTTGATGGGACATTGTTTACTGTAATACGAACGTTCAAAGAATAAATGGTACGAAATTAAATAAAACCGTTTTAAGCGAATTTCGTTGCGGTTAATTATTATTATTATTTTGTGTTTATGGCAATGTGCTGTTCTTACTACACAATAACTATTTTTGCCAATTTGAAGTATAAGTATAATAAAAGTAAAAATAAAATTAAAACATTGCTTTCAAGAAACGTTTCCAAAAAAAACTGCGTTTAATTATTTTTTTACATATTTACATTTTTTTACATAGTTCACATTGAATGCTTTCATAACTGTCAAGACGCCTGTCATCTTTAGTGACTCGTGATCACGGTATCTCTTAGAACCCTAACCAAGCTTATACTAATTCAATCAACACTATGAAATTCTCGGCTTGCGATAGCTGTTTAGAACTTAATTAACACTTAAATAAAATAACAAAAATTAATTTCCGTTCTGAGGGGAATCACCTAGAATAGAGAATTGTGACAATAACTCATTGTAGATAAGAATAATTTTATATAGACATAAACAGAAATTGTAAATTTATTTTGGTAAAAAATATACCCGTGAAGTTTATTGCCAGTTCATTTTCACGAAGGATTTGTCTAACTGGTGGTAGAGTCATGCTTTGTTAGATGTCAATAGGAACAAGCAATTGTCAATGTTGAGAAATAAATTTTAGAATTTTAATTTGAATGTCTTGTAGGATGATAATCATGTTCAAAGAAAGAAAAGCAAAGCTCACTGTAGATTTCATTCAGCTAACATATAAGTTAGGTTCAGCGCTAGGGCGCTCTTTACAGCTCGTTACAAATATCCACAATTATAGTGTTTTTATACATGAATTCTATATTTCAATTCCATATCACCAAGCTTCAAACTTTGAAACTTAAATAGATAATACACCTAAGTCGCTTCTCCGTCAATCCTTCTTACATTTTTTATTTTTATTTTATTCTTGTTTTTATAAGCCTTACAATCTTATGATTAAGCCGGCTTAAATACACTAAACAAAAGAATTTACAATATAATCTAATCTTACAGCTAGGGAGTGTATGACAAAACTAAGTAGTCTGTCGCTGTGTTCTTACGTGAAGTTAGAACTTAGTGTGTTATGGAACTTAAACAGTAATTCTTTCATAGAGCATTGAGTATCCTGCATAAATGACAATCGCAATTCCTCGTTAATTTGGCATTCCAGAATTAAATGGAGTAAATCCTCCTCGCGTTGGCAAATTACACAATTAGGGTTGTTTGTTTTACGCATTAAGTAATTAAATTTATTAAGTGGCATATGATAAAACCGCATCCAAAAACATGGCGCTATTTCTCTTCTGTTAAATTTTAGAGATTTGAACCAAGGTATGAGCGGTGGTTCACTCACGAGAGTTTTATGCCATATGCCTTTGGTTTGTTTTAGTTTGTATCAAAGTAAGTTTTCCATTGAAGATGTATATTTCTTTTAACTGTAGGTATGTAGTGTGAAAAGGAGGGTTCTACATTAAGGATTGCTCCGTTATGACGAGCTTCTGATGCCAGTAAGTCAACAATTTCATTACCCAAGATGCCAACGTGAGAAGGTATCCACTGGATGTGTACTTTAACCTCATTACGTATCAACCTACAGATACATTTAATAATGAGGTAAGCTTCTTTTCTACCTACATTTCCCATAACACATCTTAAAATGGGCATTAAAGAACTTCTAGAGTCCGTAAATATTACAACTTTTTTATAGTCGGTTGATTCAATTAATTTTAGGGCTTCGTGAATAGCAGTCAGTTCGAGTCCAATAATTGGAATGTTGGAGTTTTGGATTTGAAACTTTGCCAGGACCTTGGAATTAACGTCAAAATAGGCACAACTTGACGAGTCTAAAACTTTTGATCCGTCGGTATAAATATACAACTGCCAAATCATACAATAACTTGCACTTTTAAGCTCATATATGGAAAGTTGATGTTTAGGTTTTTGAATGGTTTCTACCTCTGTGGATATAATTGATTCCCAATCAAACGTTAAAATATGATAAGGTAAATCAAATTGTGGCAAAATTTCAAACCTGTACATGGGCAACTCGACATACTTCATGAAACTTTCAATCAGCAAGGGTACTTGCTTTTTACGCCAATAGTGATTCCTGTTCATTATTGAGTCATTAAGTAATTTGATTTTGTTCGATAGACTATCAGAAGACCTGGCCGAAAGTTTCAATAAGTATTTCTCACTTAAGAACATTCTAATGTATGTATTCTAATATATGTAAAAATGTAAAGGCGGAATACAAAGTTCGCTCTCTATAACATAAGTAGGGGTAGTGCGTATAAATCCCCCGCACAAACGAAGGGCTCGATTTTGAACTATGTCCAATTTGGTAAGTAGATTTGAACTTGCGTTACCATACAGTACACTTCCATAGTCTATTCTAGACCGAATTAAAGTTATGTACAGTCTTCTCAAATGAAGTGGATGGACACCCCATTCATCACCGCTGATAGCACTGAGTACATTGGTGAACGAAGTACATTTTTGAGCGATTTCTGTAATATGTTTCGACCATTTAAGACGTCTGTTAACCCAAACACCCAGAAATTTTACACAATTAACATATTCTAAGGGGGTATCGTCAATTTTAATTTCTATAGGTGGGATTCGGTATTTTCTTGTAAACATAAAATTTTTTGTTTTGGCGAGCAAAATTTGCAAGCCTATATTTTCTAATAACGATTGAAAATCAATGAGAACGTGCTGAATTAATTCTACACATGTATCAATGTGCTTGCCAATACAATAAAAAGCAAAATCAAATTTAACAACATTTTTAAGACTTTTACATATATTTATGGTTATTGCATTAAATAAAAATGGAGACATGGGATCGCCTTGAGCTAAACTAAATTTAAATTTAAATGGTTTATGTTTAATACTATCGGAAGTTCCTTTAAAAAAGGAGCGGCAATATCATCTTTCAAACATTCTTCGGAGCCATGGCGACCTTTTACCCAACTGAGACTCCTCCAAACCTCGGCACTGGAAGTGTTGGAATTTAGATTATTACAGAAAGATTCCCAGGATTGTCTTTTTGCCAGTTTGATTAATTTTCGATCAGTTATAACTTTATTATTAATAGCCTCATAATTTTCAACATTACGTAATTTCCTAAAGTTTTTAAGCGCAAGTCTTCGTTCTGCTATTGCCTTAGATATATCTGAATTCCACCATGGCTTAGGTTTGAAGTTGGAAAATTCGTTGATTGGTTTAGTGTAAGGTATATTTTTATTCGCGGACTTTTCAATGATATCAATAAATGTATTATAAGAACTTTGTACATCTTCTTCCAAATTTAAACCCAAACACAATGAGTGAATGTCTTCAGTGTAATTTGGCCAGTTCGCCTTTTTTGTGTTTCTTTTTTTATTATAAGGTATTGAATAAGAGTCTGAGTCTTTTCAGGTGATCAAAATGAGTAGGTGGTCACTACCAAAGGTTTCATTTGTGGTGGACCACTCAAAATCCAGCGCAATATCAGAACTAGAAAATGTTACATCTGGAGCACTACAGATAACTCTATCATTGATTTTTTGCACAGCGAGTAAAATCACCGTTATTAAGAATTGTATAACTGAAATCAGTACTAACTTCAGACAGCAATCTACCACGAGTATCAGTTAAATATGACCAAGCAAAGTGGTGAGCGTTGAAGTCACCTGCAATTAAAGTATTTTCTGTAAATAGGGTGAAAATGTCTTCATAATCTCGTTTTTGTATTTGTGTGTCTGGTGGAGATTAAATACCTATTATATATTTTATTTTGCTACTGTTAAAAACTTCTATACATATATTTTCAATTTTGTTACTAGTAGTTTGAATAGTTTTTAGTTTACAAGCCACAGAACGATGTGCTAAAATGGCTAGGCATGGATAAAATGGATAGCCATCACCTCTGTCTTTCCTAAAAATCTGGTATCCCGAGATGTTTACATTTTTCTCGTAAGATATTTTCAGATAAAATACAAATATGAACTTTTTCTTTATTAATATAAGTAATTAAACCATCAAACCTTAGTAAAATGCTTTTGCAATTCCATTGTATAATTTTGAGGTTAATATCTAGATTTTTCATCTTATTAGTAAACAAGTAAATAAGTTTAGTAATCACAAATAAAAGGAGAAATTAATTAATTATTTGTTTTGTATAAGTTTAAGTTTGCCTATAATTCTAGTTATTCTATTTTTAATACTTCTTTGAGGGATATCTGGTGTTATATCTTTAAAAAAATCGATCAAAGAAGCAAAGTCACTAGTATACCTTAAGGTTATTTCTTGAATATCCTTGACACCATATGTTTTGTCTAAATATTCCTTTATCTGGGTCCCAGTCAGTGGATATGTTTTATCAGAACGAGCAATAAAATTGTTTATGACGGTCAGATCGAGTAAGTCCATGTCACATTTGTGTATTTTTTCAGTTTTTTTGGATAATTTGTTTCATATATTTCATTTGTACTTGATTCTGATAAGATGTCACTGTAGTAGTTGACATGCATGTCGTCATTCAGTTCCCAGAAGTCTGTGTTCTTCTCAGACTCTTCTTGAAGTTCCAGGCTAGTCGTTGATTCCGTGGGCGGATGTAGTCTTTTAAAAGGGATTACCGGAGAAGTTGGTCGTTGTAAACTTTGTAATGATTTTTCCGTTCGTTATTTTCAGGTGTAGTTACTTGCAGGGTTTCTGAACAGTTGGAGGCAACGTGACCTTCCTTTTTACATAAGAAACAAGTGAGAGTGTCTAAAAACATAGGTAAATCCAGTAGTTCGTTTCTTCGTATTCCATGGAACTCTTATCTGGAAGTCGATTGAAGTCTTCTGGTGATATGTATACTTGTCTCTTGAAGCTAAGTATGTGCTTGTAGCCTACTTCATTTAGGCCAGCACGGAGGAAAGATATCGGGGACATTGGTTTTATTCTGATTTCATTTAGATTTTTTTCTTTTTCATTATGAGGAATTATTGGGCAAACAGTCGATAATATTATAAGCTTATTGCGGGTAATCAGCGGGCGGATTATTAAGTTTTGACCTTGGATGGTTATACAGCTTATTTGTCAACTAATTCTCGGCGAGCATTTTGGAGTCTAAATAAATACATATTTTATTGTTTGAAATCCTGGACAGAAAGCGAATCTGAGATGAATCTATGATTTGTCCTAATGCCTTGGCGTATTCGTTGATCTGAACATTGTCGACAGCATCAATAATAATAGCTTGAACTTTTTTTGGAAACATTGTTGTTTGAGTAACTGTTGCCTAGCTTGGGGTAGGATTATTCATCGTTTGGTAGCTTATTTTGTTTCTGTAGTAAGAAAAAATAATCGATATATTAATTTTATGGATCAGGAACAGGTGAATACATTTGTCATTCTTCTCATTATCGATTCTCAGAAAAAAGATTCTATAGTTCGCGATATTACCGCGTGAACCACAAGGACGCGTGCGGTCATGGAGATTACAACCGGCGTACTGATCCTTCTTACATTTATTTTAATTTATTTCCATCTAGTTTTATTTTCCGTAGGTACTGTCGGAAGATTTATTATCTACAGATACAGATTCGCATTCGAATCCCCAGTAGTGTCGTCATCCCCCTGTATTCGGGGCTCCTACAAAAAACCGCTCATTATCTGCTCGTAATTCTCGCCCTAGCTAGTTGCTTCAGCCTACCTACTAGGTACGTACGTGGCTACCACAGTAAATTGAGTATAGGTTGTTAAATGTTCATATTGAAAACGATAAATTATAAAACTTTACATCATAGATTTTACAATTTTATTATAAATTAAAAAATTAAATGCATTACTTGGCTTCTACATACTAGATAAATGTTGAAAATACACTTACAGCACGGACTGAAGTATAGATTTGACGCTTTTATTATTTTTGAATTTGTTGAAATTTACATAGGATTTTTAGTACAAATCCTTTGAGTTTTCAGTAAGATTTTATGATCAACAGCGCAAAAAGTTTCCCATTTTATATACTCCGGGCTGAAATCACTGTCATCATCAGGCATTTTCATTCGGTTTAAAGGCTTTTAGTACTGCATTCGCAACAAAAAACTTAAATTGCACCATTTTTTTTTTATTAGAATAGAACAATTGAGGCAAAGGATAGAGCCATACAACCTTGTTTTCTTTTTGTAAAATATCTCAATAATTTAATTCGAAAGCACTTCTTTCAAATTTAGATCGTATTTTATTGGATCGCTCGTATTTGTGATATTATTTTTTTTTCTTTTGTTGTTGAGTTGGCATGACATGTAATAGGGCTATATCGTGCAATTGGGTGAACAAGCATTTAGTCATTTAGTAAGTTATGCCTTTTTCATTACTTCTTATAAGTGAGATATCACAAAACTTTCCATTGTATCTTAGGCTCTTATCTAGCGCCTTATAGTTTTAGAAAATATCTATAAAATTTAATCTTGTAAAAAATTTTAACCTAAAATCTAACTAAAATTTCATAAACTAACTATCTTCCAACAATATGACCGCACACAACGAAATTCAATACCGGGTGTGTTCAACGAGAGCCCTATTCTTGAAACCGAGTCGGCGTCTTTGAACTCGGGACCGCTTATCTGGGCTTGGCGCGGCAATCACTGTGCCGTCATCTGCGCAGAATTCCAGTGAATGCGTGTGCGGAGGTCGATAGGGTTCATTTCATTCGCGTTTGAACTACTCCTTGGATTGCTTGAAGCCTGCGTAGAGTTTATTGTTTTTTGTTTGCTTGGTTGATTTAAAAAAAGTGCTCATATACTATGCGTTATTTGTGTGGTTTTGGCTTTTATCCCAGAATACAGATTAATTTATACTTATGGGGTATCATACGCCTACAATCATAAAGGCCAACTTGCGCAGACCTAAGTTAACAATTTAAGTCGGAGTTAGCTACTCAGTGAAATATGTCTCACCATTACTGTTAATTTCTATTGGACTGATAGAAAGTGGCAATTGCGACGTTGCCGCACTGTTGCCAAAACCGAACGAACATCCGAGCGCACGACGATTAGCGTACCGCTCCGGTCCCGCAGCTTTACGACACGAAACGCCTAAATTCAAAGCGCACATATAAGCAACATAGGCCTATCTGAATGACAGCTGTTCACTCAGTTACCTCGGTCCCAAACAATATATTAACTAATTTACAGAGAACCAATCATTCATATTTCATAAAAAAAATTCTTCCAAAATGTTTTAGATATATATCCTCAATTATATGTAGAATATAATTCTACATATAATTGAGGATATATATCTAAAAGGAGGATATATATCTAATAATTGGACTGAAAAGATAAACATCATCATATTTTAAATAATGTTTGAAAGAAAGTTTATTTTTCGATAATCTTAATCGTTCATTGTCAGTTTATTTACTTGTCGAAATATTGAAGTCATGTTGCACAATGAAACATCTAATAAGTTTAAGAACATCGAGTTTTCTATACTATAGTCGATTTAATTAAACTAAAAATACCTTTAATCCTGAATTGAACCTTGGGGTGAATTGGTCTGATGTCTCTACAAAGGAATGGCATTTACTGATTTTATATGTAATTACTTAAAGGTTACTTTTCTTCTTTTGTTATATTTCGGAATGGAATTAAATAGTAAATATTTTGTTTACTGATTCTGACCGATTAGTAAGGAAATTATCGTGACTTTTCCCCTGATGGAGTTGATATTAATACATACTTTAGACTAGAAATTATAAAAATTATAAACTTGGGAAACGGTGATCCGTATGAAAAAATCGTATTCACGTAATTAAATAGATTGTTGACTGTCTGGCAACGTGCACACTCAAAGACCTAGAAGAATAGGGCGGAGCTAAAAGGCTAAAAAACATAAAATAAAAAATATAATAAGATAGGTTCATCAATATGCTATGGAGAAGGAAAAAATGAACAAGAGATCAGTGCCTCATTTACTTCCTAATATTTAACGATTTTTAAAAACATATTTGCTCGTCCTTTGCACACTTTAATTTAACAACACCGCATTCAAGCACGTTAGTAACTTAACTTTTAGTTATTCCTGAACTCCCAGAGTTGAATAACACAGAACATAAATTAATTAATCCCAGTAAATGAAACTAATCGTCCGTTTGAGGAATTGTCCAAACTAGACGCTTCTGATTAATTATCATCCAGCCTTTGAAAAACAGACCTTAAAGCTCCGCGATAGAGCTCATGTCGGATGTGTGAAGAAAAATGTAAATGTCATCGTACAAATAGACGGGACATGACAGAATTTTGGCTGATGCTGAGTAATAAAATATCCAATTACTGGAGGAAATTGAGCCTCGCGTGTTCGCTTCTCGTAGAGAGAGATTATACAGAATCTTGTGTATTTTTATAACCGTGTTCTATATTTTGTTGCGTTCAAGATTTGACGTAAGTTTTTTTTTTAAATTTGTTTTGTATTGTGAACAACTGCATTTTGTTAAGTTCTATTTCTTGTTGACTAAGTGTTGAAAATGTATTTCGTAGTGTTAAGATTTGTAAAAAAGGCTTACAAGAATTTGCGTAAAGGCGTATAGCGTATAACTAGTAAATTTATAGTCATCAAGAAAATGGTTTTTTAGACAAAGCCCCATAGACGGCCATACATAAAACTTATTTGATAAGACATTTGTTTGAGTTTTTTTATGACCTATCTGATTCTTAATTTGGTCCCTTTTTACTTGTTCAGAATTCTTAATTTTACCTTATTTGCGTAAAATTATAATGATCATATATAAGCATCTTGTACCTACAAAAAAGGAAATACATTATAATGAATTATACAATCTTGATGCTCGCCACGATTTGGACGCAGATTGTTTTTAGGTCATACCTACATAAGTCTATAATGTAGCCATAAATCTCGACTGCCCTTGTTCGTCTCGCGCGAATTAAGTAAACATACTATATATGGATTATTATGTCTAGACAAGATTAGTTAGGCACATTTTTTTACTTTAATTACATAAACGAGGTACCCGCGCCTCATCTGGAAAAAGGTGAGGCTTATTTTATATTACGCATTGTTTCCGATTTTTGCATGTAAGTTTAAAAATAGCCTATGTTATGTTTTATAAATATTATTGAAGTGAGGTGCAGGAATACTCATGCTCAAAATTTATTTCTCCAAGATAAGTCAGCAAGTGAAGGAACTTCATAACACAAAGCTGGGTAATAAGTCAGTTACTAATTCCAGTAGTAAATAAAAGTTTAAAAATAACACATTAATATATTTAAGCATCTGGCAACATTACTTTAACCAAAACGACACGGAAGCGACGATGAGCAGTAACATAATTTTTAAAATTGCGATGAAATATTGAAGCGATATCTCATTTACGAGTGTATTCATCGTGACTGTTTCATTTATCTTGATTCATTCGAATTTTTACTATCACAGTAACATTTCCTGTATAAATAAAACGTCTTACATTTCGCAAATGGGTATTTTATTAACGGGATTAATTTTAGATTTATTTAGCATGTTGTTTGTCGGGTGATGTATTAAAACTGTGACATTGGAGATTTGAGAAATAATTTAATAATGCTTTTGTATCAAAAAATATATCTTATAGGTATATTTTTTTACTGGAAGTCACCCAAATTGTATTTGATTGGTGCTTTATCGTTCGTACTGTAAACATTTATTGTGTTTCTTTATCATTGCTTCGGGATACATAGCTGAATCTTCAAACATTTACGCCTTCAATCAAAAGTGTAAATGTAGACATTAGCTTTCCTTAGCTTACATAGATAAAGTAAACTGGACAGCCTGAGTAAACATGCATGAGCAGGAAATAACCACACATATATTATATCCCATATTACGCCCATCAACAGCGGAACGACGGCTGGGGTCTGAGTCCGAGTTACTTATAACTACCTCTAAGGCCACGAGATTCACACGAGTCACGAATTTACTTGTTTGTAAGTTGATCTGGATATGCTGCAACCCAAGTAGAGTCCTACAATCTCACAATCTCCGAAGGTAGAGTGCCTCCCTTTCAGATAGTCCATCCTCGTCTTCATCATTGTTTTCCATCAGGTGAGGTGCAAGGTAAACTCGTCCATTCGAATAAACATAGATAAACAGTTTCTGAGATTCTCGTAAAATAAAAAAATATATTGTCGATAAATTTAATTTAGCAGATATCTATAAAGCTTATAATTTACTACTTAATATTTGCAATACTAGCTAATTTTAGCTACTGCTGAATCAAAAATGTGGTTAATGCGTATGGTTCAAATTTATTTCTTCATAATACAAAACTTTTTTCATCTTTGAATCATAAAGTGTGATTGTAGGTAACAGTTAGTGGTGTACCTGATTATGTATACCCTTTATAATTTTTCAAAGCTATAACTACATTTATTCAAATAAAATAGTCAAAAGCTAATATAGCATATAACAATAATAAATTAAATAAAAATCTTTTTAAAAATTTTCAGACCAATGATCCATAGAGTGTTGGAACAATGTATCTTTCAGACTATGTTAGTATTTAACCCCTCCGAACCAGTGGTAGTTTCAATATACGACGTCCTAAGCCGAGGTCCGTGCCCACTCGGGTGCCCTTAGGCATATCGTATATAGGAGTAGTTCCGGCTAAGCGCCGTCAGCGCCAAGCTACAAAGTCCGGTGAAATTTAAAATAAATAAAATGTCCATTTCGAAAAAAAAAAGACTATGTTAGTATTCATAACACTAAAAATAATAACCGAGGCTGAATCGAGTCGATCCCCAACCATCCTCAGGACTCGGTTCGAACTCAACCGCACCCTGTTCACCAGCGAGGCAACTTTTTTTCGCTTTACTTCGTAAAAGTCGACCACGCTGGCATCAGCAAACATGCCCGACGCTCTACAGTAGCGTGGAAGCCGGAACAGAGCCCTGAAGATGTTTTTTTATTGTATGATTTCTGTGTAAAATTGGCCCAAAGCTACTCGTGTAAAATACCTGGCAATATTCTTATCTTGACCTCACCTGTACATCTTGCAAAACTATGTGCCAACATATTGCCACGTACCGCCAAAGCCCTATGCTCCCTCTCTATGTCAAGATCATCACACATATTTTCAGTTAATATATGCCCTAGATATTTTAACACGGTTCAAAGTCACTGCATTAACAGTGAGACGTAATAATGAATCACAAATAATAATTAGAATTAACAAACGATTTGAAAGTTAACATCTACATTTTAAATTTCTTCGTAATAAGAAAATGCAAGGCTGCTATTTTCCTTATGGATTTTTAGTGTATAATCTAATCGTTTTGTGTGTTACAAAGAAATATGAATAGACTTATTTTTATCTAATAGACGCTTTTAAAATATTTGTAGAAAATAGTATCAACAATTGACAAACAGATCAAATGGTTTTGACAACATGAGAAAAATACCTATAAAAATAATAGGACATGTATTAAGTGTTTGTAGAGTATTGTCCAAGGAAAAGTAGAAGGAAAAGAGGGAGAGGAACACCCACAAGAAACAACATAGACCGTATAAAGACCGTATAAATAAATGAAAATTAAATCAGAAAATACAAAAGAATGGTGATTATTCCACCGGAGTAGCATCATTCTCGCTCCGATCGCCGCCCGGTACGGACGTGCAAGACCCCGTTCTCCGTTGATCGGTCTCTTTCCAATATTCCGTGGCGCTCAGTCTACTGACGTCACAGTTAAGCGTGTTGGTTCTGTACTACGGTTTTCAAGGTTTTTCTACTCCCTCTGAGTGCTATCGGAGTGTGATTTTTCTTTGTGACTAAGCCCCTTAGTCTTCAAATTGCTGTGCTAAGTTGTGTTGTGCTTGTGCTGAGTGCAGTGTTGTGCCCAGCGTAAGTAGTCTGGTTTCAGTACAAAGGATACTTAACGGTGACAACGAATTTGAACTGAACCAGTCCTTTTATTTTTATTTTATTTCTCTTCTCTATTTTAATTTATCTTTCTCCTATTTTCATATTTATTTTTATCATATCTGTGTATTTTCGTGTGTATTTGTCCTTTCTGTCGGTAAAGACCTAACGCGGTCAACTCTTTACCTGCATACCCTTTTTTTTTGGTTTCTAGGTAGCGGCCTTCGGCGAACAACAGTTAGTTTTAAGTTATTTTCCCCAGCCCCCCTACCGCAGGTAGGGAGGTTAGCCACTAGGGTTCGCTCGGTTTATTTTAGACAACTTTAGGCATCTTTTATATACTTAAATATACATTCCTTAGTATTCATACCAACCCCTCCCATGAATTCGCAAAGCGTAATTAACTTCGCGAAAGCGTTCGCCCAGGCGCTAGCCGCGTCGAGCGTCTCAATCTCTGACGAGGTATTCACGCAGGCCTTATCTGCGCTTAACGCGTCCCCGGCCCCTCAGGCCACCAACTCCCAGACCCCTCAGGTCTTTACCAGCCCTCCCGCGTCTCCCGTTCCATCCGATATGGACTGCGCGTCGATCACGTCATCTCGCGCGTCGCGGCATAAGCATACCGTTCCCGGGAGCGACTCCGATTCCGACTCCGCGTCCGAACCGTCGTCGGGCGCCGCTACTTTAACCGGCTCTCCTGAGCCCGCGTTTCAATTAGTCTCCAAACGGTCTAAGAAGCGTTCGAAGAAAGCAACGGTGTCTTCAACACCCGAGCCCAACCCGGTGTCTTCAACACCCGCCCCCGCGCCGTTAATGTCACTACAGGTGATCGCGAATACGTCGGCTCCGTCGAAGCCAGCAACGCGCTACGCTCCCGTCCCACCTAAGCCTCAGCTTCCTTCGCCCGTCTTCCTCCTCGAGAAAGCGCGCTGGACCGCAATTTCTAACTTGTGCAAAGAGCACAAAATCAATTATCTGAAGGCGAATAACGCAGGCGATACTATTAAAATCCAAGTCGCGACTATCGACGACTTCCGCGCGTTACTTGTTTACTCTCGCTTAAATAAATCGCATACCATACTTACGCCCTCCCAGAGGAGCGTAAGATCCGCGCAGTATTACGGGGCGTCCCGTTTGAGCTCGCGACTCCACTTCGTCCCCTGCATGTGTGCTGTGCGGTCAGTCTGGCCACACAGCTAACTACAGAGGTTGTCCGCGCGCTCCGCTTCAAAGAGGGTCGCGCCTAAACCGGCGCAGCCGCTCACTCCTGCCAACTTCCCGCCGCTGCGCAACCGGGGTCCCCCGGAAGCAAAGCCCGTGCAGCCGACACCTACTCCGGCTCTGTCCTGGAGACAGCGTCGGGCCGCTCCAGCTGCACCTTCCCGTCCTATCCCAGCTCCCGTAGCTCCCGTAGGCCCGCGTCCCGCTCCGTCATCTCTACCTCAGTCGTCGTTGGCTGAGGATATGAAGACCGTGTTTGACGTCATTCAAAATGTTGACATTAAGGAAATCTCCGTAATCGCACGCAAACTGCGAGCAGCCCGCTCTCCTCAAGAGCGTCTATTTGCGTTAGCCGAGCATCACTCGCTACTAAGCTCTTTATAAATTCAATTTTTCGTATAAACTTAATAAATAATTATAATGTCTAGACCCGCAAATTCCGCGTCCTGTCGTATCAAACCCAAGGGCTTATCCCTAGTTTCCTTTAACGTTCGTAGCCTTAATACTAACCTTCCTGAGCTCAAACTGTTCCTTCAGAACAACGAGCCAGGCTTACTGCTTCTTCAAGAGACGTGGCTAACTCCAAACCGCTCCAGGGGATTCGCTATTCCTAAGTACGCGTTTATTCGTAAATACAGGCCCAACTCCGACGGTTTCGGTGGCACTGCTATTTATTACAAAAGAGGATTTCATTGCTGTCCTCTTCCTACCCCTCCTCTCCTCAACATGGAAGCCACTGTGTGTAGATTGGCTATGACTGGTCATCCGACCATCATCATAGCTTCAATCTACATACCTAGTGGCACCAGACCAATCCGCAGTTACTTTGAGGCCATTCTCGCCCTCGGCCATTCAGTCATTATGTTCGGAGACTTTAACTCCAAACATACTGACTGGACGTGCCTATCAACCAACACCAGCGGTATCGCTCTTCTCGACATCACAAACTCACTCGACTTAGATGTCATCTCTCCCATCACTCCCACTCACTATCCCGACAACCCAAACCACTCTCCTGACATCCTCGATTTTGCAATTGTCAAGCGAATCAACCTCGACCTCAGGACTATCGAACCGCTCGATGACCGAGGCTCTGACCACCGCCCCGTCTCCCGCGTGCTAGGACCGCCTAACGATAACGTCACCTCTCCTAAGACCTTTACCGATTGGAAAGGCTTTAAAAATACGTTAGTTTCAGCCTTAGAGGCCCCAAACTCTCCGCTCGCGATCTCGCCCGATCAAATAGATAGTCCGGATCAAAAAGACTCATTAGTCAATTCTCTAACTGATGCTATCAACTCAGCCATCAGTGACAACGAAAAGGTTGCTAAGCAACGTAAACCCATGCTTCCCTTAGCCGTTAGCAATCTTATTAAAGCTAAGAACGCGGCTCTCCAGAGAGCCAAGAAATATCCCACGCCCGCTTATAGATTAGCTGCGAATCAGCTACGACGTAAAGTTAGGTCTTGCCTCGCAGAACTCCGAGACGCTCAGATGAACGATCTCATGGCGAATATCTCTCCTTCCCACCAAGCGTACTATAGTATGGCCCGAGCCTTACGCGTAGACACCGCCTCTCACGTTTCTCCTCTAATTCGTCCCGATGGCACTACTGCCTTCGAAGTCGAAGAGAAAGCCGAATGCTTCGCTGACAGCATTGCCGCACAATGCTCGCCCAGCACTCAACCTGCTGATCCCTCACACATCCAGGCGGTGGAGGACGAAGTCCTTCGCAGAGACTCTCTCCCCATCACCGCCGACCCCGTCACAGTCTTTAATGACGAAATTTCGCTTCTCATTAGAAATCAAAAATCCAAAAAGGCTCCGGGTGCGGATGGAATTTCCAACCACGCACTTAAGCACCTGCCTCAACAGGTGCTTACCTTGTTAGCTATCATTTTCAATGCCTGCTTTGACCATAGCTACTTTCCAAAAGCTTGGAAAGAAGCAACCGTCATAGGCATTACCAAGCCGGGTAAACCTCTGAATATCCCGGCTAATCACAGATCCATCAGCCTCCTCAAGGCAATGTCTAAACTTCTCGAGAGAGTATGACTCTCTCGAATGCGGAACCATCTGTTTCCAACGGATGGCGATCCTCTCATTATTCCCCATCAGTTCGGCTATCGCGCTAAGCACTTCTGCCCTCAGCAAGTCCTTCGAATTGTCGAGTACATACTTGACGGTTACTATCCGCGTCGTTACAAGAAAGTCGCGGTTTTCTTTGATGTAGCCAAGGCTTTCGATAAAGTCTGGCACAGCGGTCTCGTTTATAAACTCTACAAAATAGGCTTACCGGATCGGCTAGTCAGTTTAATAGCGTCGTTTCTCACAGACCGTACGTTTCGATTAGAACATGAAGGCACGCTTTCCGCGCCTCGTCCCATAAAGGCTGGAGTCCTTTCCTGGAGGCTCAGTCGTCGCCCCTCTGTTGTACACCGTGTGCACCAACGACATTCCCATTCCGCCGAAAGGCGTCGAACTCGCCCTCTATGCCTACGACACCGCACTCTATACCAAAGGCCACAGCGTTCCGCACCTTGTAACCAGACACCAAAAGGCCGTAAACGCCCTTGGTGTATGGTTTCAAAAATGGCGCATCGATGTGAACCCTGAAAAGAGTTTTGCGATGCGCTTCGACCACAAACGCCGTCGTCCCGCTGGCGATCCCCACGTTAGAATGTTAGGCATTCCCATCCCCTGGAAGCGCAGTACTAAATACTTAGGCGTCACATTAGATCCGACGCTTTCTTTCAAGCCACACGTCGAAAGAGTTTCGTAACTCGCCCGTCACTACTAAGGCCGCCTAAATAGCATGTTAGGTAGAAAAAGTAAAATGTCTTTCAGAAACAAACGTACACTTTACAAGGTCTGCGTTAGACCCGTCATGACATATGCCTCGCCAATCTTTGCCCACACCAAACCCTCCCTCCTGCACAAACTGCAGGTAGTTGAAAACCTCTTTTGCCGCAGGGCCACAAACAGGGCCGTGGTACGTACGTAACGCGGACTTGCATAGAGATCTTGAACTGCCTACAGTACAACAACACCTCAATCACTCTCTGAAGCGTTCTTCAAACGCTCCGAAACCCATCCCAATCCTCTAGTTCGTGATTCAGTCTCATATACTGCTCCTGTCTTAGATTCGAAGTTCAAAGTCGCTAGGCCTAGAAATGCGCAAGCGTACTCTTCCACCAGACTGTCAGCCGATCTCGAAGCCCTTCTGGCCGCAAATTCTAATTCTAACGTAAATTCTTATTCTAACGTAAATCCTAATTCTAACGTAAATCCGAATTAATTCAATTTTATTTTGCAATTTTTAATTTTTTTTTTAATTATTTACTTTGCATTTTACTTGCATTTACTTCAGTGCTTTGAGCACCTTCGGTGCTATGTAATCCCAGCGGGTGACCCCTTCTGGGCCCCGCTAGCGCGGCCTCTTTCTCCAATTGGCCGTCGCTCAGATGAAAGCTGAGTGGCAAAAAATTGCACGAGCCGACAGGGGGTTTCTTAGTGGGTAGTGCTCATTAGGGACTAGTCCCGGATGCCTTGTAACGCGCGCGAGAGGCATGCGGAAATGCATTTTTTGCCTCCTGCCCAAACGGGGAACAAAAAAAAATCCACCGTAGTAGCTTTCGCGCACAATTTCATACGCGGTAAGTACCTAAATGCTTTTTGATAGACGTTACAATGGGTGTGTATCGTTATTATCAAAGTTTCACCTCAATCGTGTGATTTATGAAGAATACAAAGATGTGAAACTTGTAAACATTCATTTTTATTTGTTCAGATAAATTATATCTATACAGCTGTTCTGTATCTAAGAAGTATATACAATTAAACAGTATTATTTATGGCATTAATTTGTTACGGGACTTCCTATTAAGGCGAAGTGTTTTAAGCATAGCTCATGTTTACTTACTTACAAAAAATATCACTCATCACAATTAAAACGTATTTAAATTCAATCATAAAATGTATAAACTGTCAAATCCAGAAAGAGGTAATAAAAACTTTTACTTCATTATTAGCGAAAGGTCAGGTCTGCCGGAAACAGACCGGAGACAGAACGTATTTGACAAAATACTGGGAAACATACAAGCAAAACAAAAGTAAAGGTCCTTCTGTGACCTTTCTTAAAATAAGCTTTTCAGGGCCTTTGAATGAACTCGTGGCACATAAAAAGAAGAAAGGGTTACTTTTTGATCCTATAGTTTTTTTTAGACACTAGGGATCCGAGATGACGCTATTAGGAAGATTTACTGGTGTACGAAACTCTAATTTTTTCATGATATTGTTTTCTTTTTCGAGTTTGAATGCAAAAAGACACTTAGGTAGCTAATTAAATAGACGAATATTTTTCAGATTTGTGCTTTTTTTTACAAAAATCTGTTTGCTTCTAAACACAAAGTTGAAAAGTTAATTTATATATCGACCAAATAAAGTGGTGAAGATATAATGATAACGACCAGCAAGAGCGATTGTCGAAGGATATATGGTTTATTTAGCAAAATAATTTATCTTAGAGCTTCATAATGTGCCTGAAGATTACCTACAGACCTGTAAGCATACTTTGTATACCTTTTCAAACAAAAAAATTAAAAACTTTTTAATTTTTATTTTGACTACCTTCAACAAATCTTTGAAAAGATGTGAATTCTTTTGAAAAGATCTTTAACCGCGATACAAGTGTTGAGCAAATAAAGCAAGCCTGCTCAAAATAAAACATAAAGTTCCATCTGTACTTGATATAGCTTTTTAGAGCTTTTCATTTATATGCATTTACCACACATTTCATTTGTATGTGTGCAATAAAAGAAAATAAAAATAATTGTAATAATCATGAACAAAATTACGTCTAATTCCCTTCATTAAATAAAGTTAAATGAAATAAAACTTTTAATTTCAAATAAAACAGATTAAATGCCAGGCACTCGCGGATTGGTAATTTAATATAAAGTTTAATTAAATTCTCGTACCTCAATTATATAAAACGTGCGAGTACGCAAGCAACAGCTAATCAACGCAACAGCGAGCTGAGGAATCCAGTTCTTACACACATCACTAATTCATACTAATCCCAGTTTCTTAATCACACTTAAATTGAAATAGTCGCATTTTCACGGTCCTTACGTTTGTTTACTTGTAAAAAACAAATTAAAAAAATCGACTCAGAGAAATAACCATGAAAACATCAGAACGGCTGAACTGATGCTAAGAACACTCATGGCTAAAAAAATTTTGTTTCTTTCAACTCTCAAACAAAAAAATGCCATCATTCGCATGGGCGATATGACGCCACAAACAGACACACAGATTCTCAGAAAGATAGATACACACATCAAACTTATACACTTATACACATATAAACTTTCTCGATGGCTAATAGCACACATAATTTTTGAACGGCTGAACCAATTTTCTTTAAGCCTGGCTGAGAACATCTAACAAAAAATATAAAATCATATGATAGCCACTCCTGATATTTAGACACACAGAGAGACTGATACTCGCACCCCTCTTTCTGGTTTAATTAGTCATTTAAATTGAAATATTTAAACATCGATATTTTAATGTAAAAGTTTGTGAATGTTAATTTGTTAATTATTTACACACAAGTGGCATAACGGATTTGTTTCAAATTCATCGTGCAATATGTTACAGAATTTACGAACGAAGTCGCGGAAAAATCTTCAATATATATTAAATAAAACCTTGTATCTAATCGACGAGAACTGAATATTTTTGTCAAAATTTTGTATACATCAAAGGCGTCATTTTATTTGCTTTCGATGGTAATTCACATGTACAAAGTTCCTAATACAGATCAAAGCTAATAGCTATTATCAAAAGAAGATTTACACCGCGCTGGAATTCATATAACAATTCGTTCATATAGTGTTTCCCAGCTGTGGACTGATAAAATCTAGTTTGAGTGGGTCATCAAACTTTTAGCACAAGTTTTACAATGTAATTAAAACTTTAACTTTGCCGAAAGCAAGTACTTAAACAAGTGAAGCACTTAAACAACCCATATTGCAGGAGCTCATGTCCTAGACGGCTCTTAAAATTGACATTCAAAGCATAAAGCATTCGAAAACAAGCTTTATTTCAATCCTTGTAAGGTTAAGACTAGCTTGCACTGAAAAGTTAGTTTGGTATCGCCTTTTGAACACAAACTTAGATATTAAAATATTCAGGTACAGACGGCAGTAAAAACTGCTATAAATCGTTAAGAACTGTACAGTTTAATTCCAAAAATATTTAGAGTGTATTTTTGGATATTCTCATTACATCTAATGAGGATACATGTATGAATTTGATTTTAGTGCTTTTATGAACACAATAATTATACAATTGATAAATAATGTCTGATCAAAGATTATTTGTTGGATGATCGTGTAGCGAACCCATTACGCATGCTTATATTCTCTATGTGATCTCTACCACCACGCCACGGTTCAAATCAGGACTTTTCAAGCAAACACTCCTCAGATAATTTGAATACTACGCCCTAACTGTTATTTGCAAATAGCAAATTGAATCCAAAGTAACTACATAAATGTACATCAAAGATCCTAAGTATACAAGCATTTCATTAAAAATGTTAGATACATTTTTCTCAAATACTGGTTTGTTTTGGCTTATTTCAATTTTCACAATTTCAGTTTACATGGAAGCAAATCTATTTATTTTTGACGGCGTAAAAATCTTTGATCGACACTAAGCTTTTGAAATCAAAATACGCACAAGCTACGTACCACGAACCAAAATGTATTACGAAACTTTACGATTATCGAAAGCCAAAATATATCAATCAGTAAACATAACCTTGCTCTACAGAAATAGATTTCTTTTAGAGACCGATGAACCAGATCGAGTGCGCGTCGGACTCCACTCTTGCGCATTCATTTTGTTATGCGTTATCTCTGACATAATCTACTCCACATCCTTTATGTTGATACGCGTACATTGTAGCTTGCATTGAATGTGCAAAATTTTATTGGTTCATTTTGATCCTGCGATCACAATGTTGCTATTAGAATCCACTCATTATAGCCTGTCTAGAATTTAAAGTATAATTACGAAAATCTATGTTTAAAAACGTCGTAACCAGTTGTATTGATACAAGCTTTGAATACTAACTGATTAATTTTAATTCTTAACAAGATATGACTGATTCCAATCAATATTATCAGAATTTGATTGCGTTTTTTAGAATAGGATTTTTCTAACGAACGAATGACGAATTTTTCATTACATTTGTTAATACGTTGTTTATAATAAACGTAAAAGCAAATATCAAATTCATTACTATTTCTTCGTTTCTTTGAAACAAATTATGGTATAGAAGATTAATAGTCCATCGTCTGTGTCGGTTTGGCAAGCTGACACGTCTCTATAAAATTAATTAATTCTCACGCATGCGTACTTCCTCACGATGCTTTCATTTCGCCGTCAAAGAGTTTAGGTCGAATTCATCATTAAATACATGGTAGATTATGCACACAAGATGTTCATAGGTAGGTACTATATTTAAATTTAAATCTTTCATATGGCATATGTATTTATTTATTCTCTCGGGAATAGTAAGTAATATTTGTCTTAATACATGTACCGAATGTCCTTAAATTGACGACTGAGTAGTGTAGTTTTCACTAGCCTTGCCTCATACGCCGGAGATCCCAGGTTCGAGTCCTGGTCGGGGCATTTATTTGTGTCATGAACACAAATGTTTGTTCTCGGGTCATGGATGTTGATATTTATATATGTATGTTAATTCCGGGTATCCCCCAGTTCGCTGTATGGTCATCCATAACACAAGCTCTGCTTACTTTGGGGCCATACAGTTGGTGTGCTTGTTTGGGGATTAATTAATATTATTATTTATTATTAATGTACCATTGTCCAAGTGCATGCATAATAGGGCGAGGCATAAAGGTGTTTTTTTTATTAATAATTAGCAGGCGTTTGTCTTCCATCTCACCTGATGGAAAGTGACGGTGAAGACGAGGATCATACACGCCTGTCCAAGAGGTACCTATTCACTCTACACTTGAAAGCTCCAGGGTTATATTTGTCTGGAAATACAGACGCAGGCAAATCGTTCCATTCTTTGGCAACACGAACTGAATGTAACTAATTCCCTATCGATTCTATAATATTAGATCAGGATTCTAAATATAGATGTATGGACTTTTTATATAATATTGTATTAATAATATTTAAATACAATATTACAATTTTTTGTCAGTTTTTAAAAGCAATTTAACATATTTCTCACTTTCTGTATCTTTCTCCCACTTGCTCTTATATACCCCCACGTTTCACTGTAGGTGTTGGATATAAAGTATTTTTATCTACAACACTAATAAGTATCCACAACCAAGAAGATGTTACTTCTCTAATTTAATTTAATTATTTAATCATCCAATACCAAGTCATTTTATTATTAATATTATGTCGTTATTTTTTCTTCCGTCTAATTTCAATAAAAGGATATTATGATTCATAGGTCCTGCATGCAACCGCAACAAAGTAACGTATACTACCTAGGTTAAAGTGTTAAAATTAAAGTGTGTTGAAGTTATAAATTTAACTTGTGAATCCACGGCTGGAACTTATCACAACTTTTATCGATTGAAATCCAGGTGATTCTGCAAGTTAATCATTGCAGGGTTCTATTTGTTTTCAATTATGACTGTTATCCATTTTTATCTCGACTTTAAAACTCACTTGTACATGATTAGCAAAAGTCAGAAACATTTTATAATCAATAACTTCTCAACACACAATGCACATAAATCATGAAGCGAATCAAGATTGCTTAATTATCTTTGTCAAATGAAATTGACATTAAATCGAGTTTGTGTGCTTGTCTGTTTGCTTATCGCTGATTCAGCCCTCATCGGCAGTGCTGTAACAACAGGTCGAGCGCTAATTAGAAAGGCCGCAGTGGGCCTTTGTGGGTTCAGTTCACTTTGAAAACGGGTTGATTCACCGCGGGCGAAGGATCCTTCTCTAGTCCGGTTGTAGGGTTGTCACTGTTGTTATGTTGGTTTTGAAGTTGATTTACTTAAAAAGTGACAATTTCAGTTTTTAGCAATCTTCTTGCAATTTGAGCACAGGGCGCTGATAAACTGACATTTTTTAGCTCATTATTAAAGAATTTCTCTTGATTTATTCAAATATAAATTCTCATAATACTAAACAGATATTGCTATCTACTGGACATATCTCCCCCCTCCCCCGAGTGTGACAGCTACGAAGCCTTCCCAACTTTTACCAGTTGAAGTAGTACGCTATTTATATATTTATTTAATATTCACAATCAATCTATAAACGCTAGAAGTAAGAACATTACCTCAAAATTGTTTACCTATACATGTTGCCCTGCTCCAATAGGGTCTCTACTTTTTTACAAAAAAAAATCGATGAAGGTAAAGTTGAACTCAATATGAATTCAAACTTATCAAAAAAGACACTTTGAAAAACTTTAATTTAATTTTATATTCTAACGTAATACCCATATAAAAAGAAGGTTCTTCTAAAGAAAATTGCAATTTGCAATGTTTCAACCCTAGAAGATTGCATCCCAGGAATTTGTTAATAAAGTTGTATGTTTGTACTAATCCTACTTTATAAAGCTTGGCATTTAATAAAACGTTCTCGGACCCGATATCTTTTAATATCTATTTAACATTGTATTATGTAAAAAATTTACTTAGTAATAAAAGTATTGCTTATATGGTTAAACTGACATTTGATACAGTCTCCCATATTCATTGATTGTTTATTTTATGTTTTATATAAGTGAATCCGTTTATAGGATTTAATAGACACATTTGAGACTTTAAACTCATTAGTCATTAGGATATTTTGCTGTTATTAACTTAGTACGACGGCCGAGTTACTTAGTGGTTAGTAGCCCTGCTTCATACGCTGGAGGTCCCAGGTTCGAGTCCTGGCCGGGGTATTCCTTTGTGTGACGACCACACACGTTTGTTCACGGGCATGGTTTTTGATATTTATTCATATATGTATATTTATTCTGGGTTCCCCCCAGTTCGCTGTATGGTCATCCATAACACAAGCTCTGCATACTTTGGGGCCATTATTGATTTTGCAATCTGGACTTAGGAAGTCCTTAAGTAACTATGTGACGGCGAGTTTGCGACAGCCTTAATCCCACTGCTGGGACTTCAGCCTGTCCCAACTAAGGGGTGGTATTAGGCAGTTTATAGTCTACCTCGCCTGCCTACTGCGGGTTGGCAGACTTTTACACATATCTTCGGAATAATTTCCTACATATCTGCGTTTCCTCAATGAATCCTGCAGTGTCTTATTGGTGGAATTTCCGTACTGGTTTAATTTTAGTTAAATGTTTAAATTTCGAAGTTCAACATAATGCTGTAGAGTGTGTGTTACTATTCCTCGAATTCATATTTTTGACTGGTTTTTTGTTTTACACCATTTACTTATTTCATTCTTATTTCTCTTTCTCATCATCTAGTGTTATATAGCTTCACTGTGATTCAATGGTTAACAATAACTATAACAGTTTTGGCCATAGCTATTGTATAAGTATAATTAAAGTACAGGTGCATATGGAATATATTTTATAAGTATAAACAAGCGAGTCTCGAGAACAAATGTATGTGTTTATAACACAAATGAATGCCACGACCAGGACTCGAACCACCGGCTTATGAAGCAGAGCCAATCTGCCGTCAAAATAAATTAATATGATTGTTTCTTAAGAACTAAAATAAACAAGATATTGTCATTGCATTTTGAAATAATTGTACTGTAAATGCATTTTTATACAATCAAGTTATTATTGCACTTTTTTCAAAAACTTTTTATTTCTTTTACCTTTTTCATGAAACATTTATTTCATCTTCACAATAACCCTCAGAAAAAAACCCAATCATAAAACCGTTTATTAAAATGCACACCTAATTGAGTAGGTCTTATTAGCATTCCCAATTATTATACTCAGAACAGCTTCATTCATAGAAGGCACCGTAAAGTAATTAAGACTTTATTATGTTCTTCGAGTGGTATTTATTGTTGGGCAATTTGTGAATCAGACGCAGCGTAGGTTAATCTTTGCTGTGGATTGTTTTATTGTTTACAGTTTAAAATAATAATTGTATTATTTGCATGGTAACGTTCTATTATTCGAGTAGGTATGCTACTTAGTAATGTTTATATACGCTAGTTTGGGTACGTTAATATTGGTAGTTTATTAAGAGGTACATTCATTTTATTTATTTATTCACAAAATCCAAAGCAAATTTGAACAATCTAGGTTTTTTTACCTATGGCCAATAGAGCATACATTTTAAAACAATATCATGTCAAGACGGTCAGAATAAACATGGTAATAATTGATTGTTACATTACGATAATATTTAGCATTTTCACAAAAATCTTTCTATAAATACAGTCAAATCAAGGAAGGTTATAAAATGTGTTAGTGTGACAATGCAACAAAGCAAATACATCCGAGTTTCTTTTTTTTCTATTTTATTGATACTTGAAACAGTTATTTTTGATGATGTTGTTTTAGATAAATAGGTAAGTTTTTCACTTCAATTTGATTATTCCGGTAATTGAAACTACGCATGGTCACTATCCGATATAGCTATGTTTAACTCATAAAAAATAACTTTCATACACAATTATTTTTTAAATATAGGTAATATGTTGCATTTCAAAAAACATATTAAACTTGATTATATAACTTTGAAAAACGACACCAATTATAAAACATGAAAGAGGAATTCAGCCAGCCAACATCATTCATTGCAGCACTTATACTTAAGTTACAGATAATTATCAACCGCATTTTTTAAATTAAGAACTCTGCTAACGCTTTATGAATATTGATCGTTGACTAAGCAAATAAAACAAAGCGATCTGAAAGCGAAAGGAGAGAAAGATGAGTAATAGCGACATTTTGTCTCGAATCGCAATTAAAACTTCCTCGAGATTCTTCTGGAAGGTCTTTTTGATTACCTCTCAAGACCACGGGAAATGAACTTTGGATATTTTCAACTTCGGGAGTGACATTTCGAAATGTATATTTCTTTCCTTGGTATCCAGGAATACTACCAGCATATATAGCAGATTAAAATAATAAGCGTTAAAGTTATTTATTCTAGTGATGTGAATATAATATTTCTTAGTAGGATTTGCTTCTTAGTATTTACATTATTTCTAATAAATTATTATTCCAAAGGTTGTTGTAAAATTAGTATGGTTGTTTTTGGGATGTTTGATTGAGCTTTAGATAAAATTTCAAATACGGATTCACACATCCGAAAAGTTTACGTACAGGTTTATAAATGTTTTTAAATAATAATGCTTTTATTGTCCATACATGGGTATTTATAATTTTCAAAATTGTATAAGGCTTATCAATGTTTTTTCTGTACATTACAAGTTAATAATTATAATTAACACATTATTACATTGATTTTTGCCCTAATTTTACGTTTTATTACTTACACATAGCTGACGAGGTTAATAAATCATGTTTCTGTCACTTTGACAACGACAAATTAAGTGTCAAAACGTCTTTATATGAAGAGCTAAATGCAAAACTGTTCTATCAGTTTCGTTAGAAAGGCAGTTAATTTTAATGTCATTGTAGTACAGAAAATACAATTTTTGGTGATGATTTACTTGACTTTTAATTTAAGTTTTTGATTAAATATATTATACCAATTATGTTCAAAAAGATTAAGTGAATTTACAATTTATCCTTCTTACAAAAATAAACTAACATGACCGTTTAAAATCTATGAGTAAGGTTTTTATTTAAAAATAAATGTTTGTGAGTTTATTCTCCATACATGACTAAACATTTTATCAATATTTGTTATACCATCGAGTCTTTATTAACGTTTAAAGCTAATGCAGTAACATTAGAGTTTTCATAGATTTTTGTACCATTATTACAAAATGTAATTGTAATTTTATACTACTAGAATTCGATTATCAAAATAGTTATGAAGCATGACCTGCTATGATGTCAGCCAGCTTTTTGATTTTTATAAATTAAAATAAGATGTAAGTTACGTAAGTTGAGAAAGTAACAAGTGTGGGCTTAAAAAGTGTCCAGTTCAGCATTTAAATTAATTTGATACCACTTAACTGATTTTGAAGAAAATGCCAAATTTTTGGTGATTTTTCTTCCTTGAAACAGAAAAACGGCCTAACCTCGGAATTAAAAAGCCAAAATGTTATCACAGCAGCCTATAAAGTTGGTGACTGGGAGTGTAAATTCAAAATCATGACCAAATTCGATACGTCCCTTAGTTGCTATATTGGTTTTGTGTGGGAACTGTTTTCCTTATTATCGCGGCCATTTTCTACTTTTTGAGAAAAATAATAGGTACATAAGTTATTATTATTAAAAATTGACCTCCTAAAGACTGGTGAAACTAAATGGAGTACTATAAATAAATAAATAAATAAAAACTGACTGGACTAACTAGAATGAATGGTCTAAATGGGAGTTTTGGGAGTGCACCAATCATTTAGAAAGTATCTTAATATCTCGCATCACTTACAAACTTATCATGCACAAAGTTTGTCTATTGCAATCCAGCAAGGTTATCTAGCAGACTATTGGCCATCTTGTTTTACGAAAAATGTAATTTAGACGTTGTATTTTAGCTTTTAGTTTCAGTTCTGTAAATACTTACAGATGCGCTAACTCATGAGCGATGACGAAGGCGCTGGTCAGGCCCTCATCCCGGTCGATGGCTGCTGAGCGAGTGTGCGAGCACACGCCGCCAACAGGAGCGAATCCCGAGGGACCCCCCAGCGGCGCCCGCGTCAGCCACACTGTGGCATCCCAACCTTCGCTACCTGAGGAGATCGTTGATGATTGGTCAAGGACTATATCGAATGGATAAGGAGCTAACTTTCACTCGATACAGAGTCGTTCTAAGAATAAGAAAGTGGAGAGACAGATGGCAAAAATATAACAGGAAATAAATAGCAATAAAAATTTGAATGGATTAAGTAAGAGACGCTATTTCGAGATTGCAATATTATCACGTTGGGTCTAAGTATATGTAAAGTGATGTTCATAAGGTGCAAAGTCAGTTATAAGATTATGACATTATAAATGTGAACGTATGTATGCTTGTTACTTATCCTATACGCAATATGAGCTTAACGGGTTGGAGGAAGTTCGGATGAGATAGAATTCAATTCGAATTGAAAGGCTAACTTACTAATCTAATTACAGTTGATGATGATAAAGACTCATTATCTTAATACATTTTAAAATTTTCGTGTCATAATTTTTTCCACAAAAGGAAGCAGTTGATTTATGTGAAGTAGAAGAGGGGCTGTCTGAGGATGTTCGTCATTTGGATAGTTTATGGGGAGCTTGCCGAAATGCAGGTAAGAATTATTTTGTCTAGACATAAGAGCTATTTTAAATTTATTTTGAAAACATTAGCATAGAAGCTTTTCCAGAACTGGTGGTAGTTTTATAACTTCAATAAGAACAAGTAATTGTTAAAGTTGAAAAATAAATATTTGAAATTTGAATTTATTCAGGAAATTATAATATATTATTTGACTAGTTTTCGCAAACCATCTCAGTATTTTGTGATGTATTAGGACCCTAGAAACAATATTGATTTCTATTTATTTCATTCAAAAAACGAATTACAAAGTATATTGATTATTAAAGCTGTAAAAAATGCATGCTCCAGCAATATGGCGTCGAGACTGGCCTGTGACGTCATTTAAAACTTAGCCAATGAAAACCGTTTCATGTGTTGATGTTCCAACTCAAAATAAAGTAAAATGTGTATTTTTTTGTTAGAATTATTAATTATTGTTTATGTCTAGTAATGGGAATTGCTTTTAATGTACATTATCTATGGTAATAAATATTTCATTATTTTTAATTTTTCAAATGGCCTTTTACGCTTCTGCTGTATTTACTCCTATAGAAATTTGTATTTCATTCTACTACTCTACAAACGAATCATGTTTTATTTGTAGTCATGTAAAAATATAAACTCAATGTTTTGTAAAATAAAATAAAGGTATCCTACGAAAACGAATATTTTTATTTGGTAGAAAAGCAAAAACAATGTTTTATAATTTATAGATTCCTACGTTGAAAACTTTCAGTTTTGTAGAAAAGACTTATAGAGTATTTAATTAATTTATTATTATTAATCAAATAGTTTACATTATTTTAAATATTTACGTCTTTGTGTTGTATATTGTCAGGGACCTCAATAGGACCATCCGTATTCTTAGATGAATACTCGGAATTTCCTCCACTCAGCCTTAGCAAAGGAAGTGAGGAATTTAATTAAATAATTTAATAAAAAATTTAGGTTGAGTACCTTTCTTGCAGTTAGGCTTTCCTTGGCTTTAATTTATGTTGTGGTGGTTAGGTTTGTTTAAGGTCAGGTTAATAGACGGAAAACAAAAATCTTGTGCCAAAATACGTGTGTTCAAATAGAGGTGAATGTTTTTACTAAAGTCATAAATATTTGTAATAATTAAGACTACGGTCTTAAGAGTACGGTCGGCTCATATTATGGCCGCAATCATAAACGTTAAATGGATAATTAAGGCAATCTTAATTTTAGATTTTGCTTTGCGAATTTATACTTAAAATATAATTCTTCAAGATCTATATATTTGCTTAGCAACATTATGATTACGTAATCGTGTGTGTGCGGCCGTTGTTGTGAAATGAAATTAAATGATATGATATTCTGAAACTTTAAAAAAAAAACAAAATCAGTAAATTATTATGAAAAGCTCAAGGGAGACTTGAATAACAACGCCAGTTCTACTGGTAAAGAATGATTTTGTGGAGTAAGGACCCAAAAATGTTGAAAAAAAATATTAAAATATTGTCCTAAGGTTTTCTTGTTTTATTTCACACCCCCCATTATTTTACAAGATATTTCTAACTATGTATATTATTAAAAAAGTAAGTTTTTAGATATTATATAAAATATGAAAGTTTTTTGCTCTCCTGTAAAATTTAATTGTTCATTTCGGGACCTTTTTCCAGGCACTGCTTCATTTGTATACTACCTATCATTTTCACGCGGTTTCATTTGCGTAGCGTTGGATACTAATGAATTAAAAATAAACAAACAAACCTCTTCTCTGAGTTTAAATTATAAGAATATTAATAAGTATATTATTGATGATTTGAATAATTTCCAAATTTGAATTCTAACGGCCCCATTAGTTGCGTTATTTTATCCTTGTGTAAACATATTGAATCAATAAATCAAACAGAGAACAGTAGGTAAATACTGGACTGCTTAAGTATAATTTATCAACGTCACATATCACTAATATTAAATTCGTGAGAATTAAAAACTCACAACCGAAATACGAATAGGATAAACACACTATTGTAAGTACATATGCCATGACATCACACGCAGTGCGTTCCAGACACTTGAAATCACTGAAACTTTACTTACGCATGCCGCATTTAAAGCTTATTTAGTGGTGCCAGAGTCTGCCATAAAATAGATAAAGGATATCTTGAGGGAAATATTCTATGTGCTCGTTTAAATCTACTCAAATATGAACTAAGTTTTGATCTTTTGTGATTGTGAAAATATACCTTTAGGCAGTTTCATCAGATGTCTGTAATTCCATTTATTCACAGATTCCAAAGACTTCCTGACATTTCCGTATTTGATGACTGAGTCCTTCTCCTCGTAGAGGTGTAGTTTGTTGATGACGATCGTCATGTTCGCGTTCAGGGACGGGTCGTTGAAGATGGCACTGACCTTAAACGACAAAATAAATAAATACGTAACGCGACCTTGTATCGTCCACGACCGGCTTAAGTAGGTCACTCACTCACCAGGTTCATTAATGCTAATATATAGTGCTCGACGCGCTCCCGCCCGTGGAACTTAACCATGGTGTGGTCTGCTACTATAACCAGCTCCAACCAAAGGCCGTTATTACCACCTGCAAGTAGACCACTGTTAAACTAGCACTTTTTCTTAAAATAAATTCCCACTTATCACAATTCACAGACCTGACACGGCACGAGAGATCGGAGTGACAGCGTCACGATAATATTCAATATCATCTTCCTCAAAGTGACTATGTCTCGCTCGAACATGTGGCTTGTAGATGGGTTCGTCTGGTTCTAGGTATAGATCGTCCACAGTATCTCCGGTGAGGTTGTACACGGGAGGAGGTTTGGCTTCGCGGCGTTGCACTACATGGGCTCCGTCAGTTTTCGGAGGCTCAATAACGAAAGTCTCTCCATTGACTTGCACCAGACCGTACATCTGATCGCCGCACTCGGTGAGAGCGACGCGGGAGTCAGGCTCGGCGACGACGCGACCGCGGTAGAAGCGGCAGTCGGGTGCCGGTGCGGCTAGGCGCAGAGCTGGGTTGTCGCGCAGCTCGAGGCGCCAGGGTGGCACGTCGCGCAGCTCGGCGCACGCCCAACCCGCCAGCATGAGCGCGCCTGCCAACCAGCGCGCCATGCCCGTCCGCGCGCGCGCGCTCCGTTCACTGGTCTCCGCACATGGCGGCCGATCCGCCGCGCGGAAGGTAAACGACTCCGCAGTTTATAGATTGCATGGACTCCGCGCCTCATGCGTCACTTAGTAAACAAAGGGCGAGCGATCGCTTTTTGTTTTATACCTAATCACCTAACGTCGCATCTACCGGCACGTACGAGCGCGGCAGGAATACCTTGTTGCCTATATGGAAAGGTGACTAACTTGGTATCTTGATATACCTGTTTGTGGAGTAAATAGAATTTTGCATTGAATTAATTTTATTTTCTATCCCGTGTGAACGTAAAGGGCTCGGGCACATGTGGAGCGTTCAATAGAACCAGATGGCCAGATTTGTTTTGCTTTCGTTTGTTTATACGAGAAAGCTATAAGTAACTTGTGGCAAGTTTAAAATCGTAATTACATGTGAAGCCCGCATCTTATAAAGTTTTACTAAAATGATTAAATAATAACATGCCGTTTGTTTATTATTTAGGAAACATTTAGTGATAAGTAAATAAATGTAGTTCAACTAGCCGAATCTAATTTCACATTGTCATAATTCCAACAAAAACATCGTGCGGCATTACCTACACGCGTGTCTATTTCTGGAAATCTATGACAATCATGATCTGTTACTATGAGCTTCATTCAGTTGTTTGTAGTGAATACAAGCCAATTTAATGAGCGGTCATGAATAAAACACATAACTGATGCGTAAGGGGAATTTATTTTAATAAATCTGACTACATATAAATTGCAAATGAACCGATGAACCTTCTATGTTTAATCTCGTTCGATAACGACGTGGTCGAGCATCCTCGATGCCGCGTCATACTTTGATACCACGATTCTCAATATTGCTAAGTGCAGATAGTTTTCTTTGGACATTCTGGCTGTCATTTGTGCGGACATTTTGTGCGTTGTCATCGTAGTAAAGCGTCAGTAACACTGCTTCGTCTTGTGGGCCAACATCACTATTTAATACAAACAAGTAATCGTGTAAGTTTTGAGATATGTATTTTCCAATGTTACCAACTCGACAGAATCGAGTCTTCCTGAAACATTCTGGATCGAATTCGGATAAGGCTTTGATTTCATTTGACAACATTGCTACTGACTCAACTTTTATGGTCACATCTTGAATGTGACTGTCTGGTCCGCCAAAGCTCTGAAATAATAAAATATTTTTAATTAACTTTACATTAAAAGGACGCACCAACATCTAACATTTTTTCCTGATTTCCTTTTTTCCAGATAAACCTTAGTCTTTAGACCTTAATACCTTAATCTTAAGACCTTAATCTTTTCAAAGTAGAGGGAATTATTTGTAAAATTCATAAAAAAACCTTTTTGATGGGCGTAAAGCGTACTCACCTTTTAGGTAAGGTGGAGTACGCTTTAAGTCTAAGCCGTCACTTTGCATCAGAGCAGATGAAAGACAAATACAATACTGAACACAATAACAAACACAACACTTGAATAGAAAGACACAATTTTTAACACCTACTGGAATATTTCAAATCAATCTACAGTGACATAATGATCAATAAATAGACATCTCTATTACAAAAGCAACTATTGTAATCTCGAATATCACACTATCTCGCTAAGGTACACAAGAACCACTCTTGCGCAGACAAAGACAACTATGTCACTATCCGTGTTTAGACAGGACGTGTGATAACTGCCAGTATGAGATAAAAATACGTAATTCATAGTAATTAATACAAGAGTACATATAGGTATACTTGTGGTTTAACATCCCACAAATTTTACCCAAATATGGAGATTTTTATTTTATTTTATTAACAAAACCAGAAAGATCTTTTTGGGCTAAGCTGATGATATAAGCACCAAACGTACGATTTTTATGAACAGGCTATAATAGTTTAAGATAATCTCGTACACAAATAGGTGTGCGGACAGATACATAAATATTATTATGGTTTTATAATCATCATGAATCCAACGCCAAACACACCAATTGTATGGCCCCAAAGTAAGCAGAGCCTGTGTTATGCATGACCATACAGCGTACTGGGGGGGAACCCATACATATGTTATTACATATATACATATAAAAATACAAATCAATGCCCCAAACAGGACTCGAACGTGGGACCTCCAACGTATGACGCAGCGCTATTATATCTATGCCACTCGGCCTTCGAATTATTAATATGTGTGATACTTTCATAGGTATAATGCTAAGTCGTTAGTCTTGAAATAGGTAGAATTTTAGTTTGGTACGGCATAAACTGATGTAAATGAGAATTATGACTCACATCTTCAAAAAAATACTAAAAATAGGAAAATGAAAGAGCCGGAACAGTGCCGGAATCCTTGATCATATTGTTTTTAACGAATGCAACTAAATAAAAAACAAAACCTGGTTTTTTTGGATTGCTTAGTTTTGTATCTAAAAACATAATGTAAAATAATCATTTTCATATGAAGGCAACATTTAATCTTGTAATATTCAATAAACAGAACCAAGGCCGATCATATGTAATGAACAGAAGAAGTTTACCTGCTTAAGGGTCATTGACATAAAACGATTCTCGAAACATTAGTAGTCTTGATCGGCACTAGGCACAATCGCAACGTATTAAAAAAAAAACTTCATTCTAAATTATTTTTAAATTTGTCCTCAAATATATCGTTTGCGTTTCAAATCAACTCCATACTTGGTATTTCATTATAATGAAGTTAGAATCCTAAAGGTCACGTTCTTGTAAGATTAATTAACTGTAGAATAAATAGCATGTCACAGAAAATTATATTTATTCACGAACAAAGAATTTTTACATGAGGAAGTATTCTAGACAATATTTCTAAATAAATACTTCCTCTATGAACCGCAGACGGTCGCTGTAAACTAGGAGATATACATATAAATAACTATGATAATAAATTGTTTAATTTATGTCTTATATATTATTAAATATTATTAAATATAAATAGTATATAATTCTGAGCTCTACTACATTCGAAATATTTAAGAGAATCAAAGTTTTGTAACAAAAATATTTTAAATGAAACAAAATATTAAAATGGAAATTTAAAAAAATATTTTGCTCATAAACAAATTTTGTCTGTAATAAACAGTTAAAATGGCAAATGCTCAAGACTCCAGCTCTCCAAGGCAAGCGAAAGATTTGCCTCAAATAGTCCAAAATATTTTACAAATCACGAATTGATCTAAGCTAGAATTTATGGCTTTTGTGTGAACCTCAAATATCTATTGATTTGCTTAGATTAAATCAACATATTACTCCTTTGCATCTACATTGTGATAATGACTCGTTTTACCTTAATTACTCGTTTTTGTTGGACAATTACCCAAAAAATATATTGATCAATTCAGATTATAGATCTTAATATTAAAAAAAACTTTCTTATACTATTAGTACATACCTGTATATTAGCAAGAGTAACTAAAAATCCAACCACATTCATCTTGGTATCTGTATGTTTTCGAGGTCTTCCGCTAATAATTTGCAAATACGCAAAACATCGTATTTATATTATGAAATATAATTCTTATGACAACTGTAACAAATTTTTGACAAAAAAACATAAAGCGGCACAGATTCAAAGTGACCAAAATGAGTTATTTTAAATAACAATAAACTTGTGACGTGTTCCGTTGCTTGTAACCTATCGTGACAAAATATATGTTTGATTTAGCTTCTGTTTTCATTGAAAAACTTAAGGACGTGTAATTATGTCCATGAATAGAATGACATAATTAGCTAAGGTTTAAGTGAGCGCTTTTAAGATGAAACAAGTCAATTGGTTGACGGGCATGATACAATTAGGGTTGTCAACTGGTTTGTTTTGAAGTAACAATTATTGGCTCAATTTATTGTTTAAGTACATTTCTCTATATGCTCGATTATATTCGGCAAACGAGCATAATATCAATAATCATAGATGTTTTTTATTAATTATGGTATTCATTTATTTGTTATCGATTAAAGATGCATTCGCGACATTAGGCTTAAATTGGAATTTGATAGTTCTTCCAAGAACACTGCCATTAAACTTCCATAATAAATGAATCCAATCGAACTGGAGCCGTCCCACATCCACGGAGGGAGGTTTTAGTTACTCCCTTGGTGAAATTAGACAATCCATGTGAACTTAACTTACTTATTAAAATATACTTACATTTATGTTTAAGATTTTGCAAAAGGCAGTTTATTATCTCTTCAGTCTGATTTAAGAAAGAGACGGGGCACAGTTACAGCTTTACTTGATGTGGTCGACACTATATTGACAGAACAAGATCGTGGACATGGGACGATACTAGCATCATTGGTATTTCTCTTCTACTTTACAAACTAGCACACTATGGGCTTGGTCAGAGCGCACTACAGTGGTTCATGAGCTACTTCAGAGACAGACATCAGTCCGTAAAACTTAAAAAACTTGACGGTTCGTATATAACACCCGCCACCAATTCAGTCAACGCAGAGCCCCTCAAGGATCTATATTGAGCCCGCTTTCATTCGTAAGTGATAGTGCCGATCTAGTTACAGAAGTTAAACACTGTAAATTTCACAAATATGCTATGATGTTCATTATATATATTAGTTATATATCCAAAGCCCCGGATAGAATTTTAGATTCCGTAGAAATACTAAATGAAAATCCGAGTAAAATAGCGGAAACACCTTCATACTAAATCCTGACGAATCGAAGTTTATATTACATTTATCAAAATCACTTACATAAAAAAAATTGAAAGAAATTAATGCCCCACAATTTTTATTCTTGATCAAACTATCGTTCAAGTCGATAAGGTTCTAAATTTAGGAGTTTTTATGGACAATCAATAACGATTTGAGTCACATGTTGAGAAGTTGGTGAAAAATTTAAGACCTTCCTACAAAAACAGCAACTGTCAAAAGATGATGTTTTTCAGAAGAGCAAAAAAAGAAACCACAATTGTTACATGACAAATATTGACAAAACCTTTTGTTAAATATATAGATGACGATATTAAGTGATTTTGTGCTATGTGATCTTCATAATTTCATTTTTATTATTAACTTATATATGCTATAAAGTGACCAAGACCCTGACATCAGTAGTTTTTGTAAGAAATAAAAATACCAAATCTGTGACATAAGTTGTTTTTAAATTAAAAAACATAAAGAACGTAAGAAAGTACTGATGAAGAGAACTTAAATTTTACTCTTCATCACCACTCCGAAAATCTACATCTTGCTGATCATTTATCGTAGGGTCAGCAAGTAAAGAATCATAGAATTGCCTGCTCTTTGGCTTAATGTAAGGATATAGTTTCTTAATATCTTGAATTTTAGCATTGTTAATGGCTAAATCTCCAGTGTACATCTGAGTTAGAGTTAGTTCTTCTGGTATTTGTTGATTTCTTACTATACAGGACCTCCATTGGCCTCAATTATGGTCTTTGAGATAAAAAAGAGGTGATCCAGATTCTATTTTATACATTCTGACAGATTTTAATTTAATTGCATGATTTGAAGTTTTTAAGAAGTATTAGTCTGTAGCGGTTTTAATGTTAAAAAAATTATCTGTAGTTATGTTTTCTACTTTAAATGGAGTAGGATTCTCTCTATAATTTCTGATAATCTTATCCCATTCTTCAGGAGTCTCAGCTATTTCTTTCCGCTTTCTTTTTTCTATTATTGCAAAATCTTGATCATTAAAAAAAATGAATGCCCTCTGATGGGTAAAATGTATTGAATAGATTTAAAAAGTTTGAGTGAATGAACCAGAATGTATAAGAAATGAACCATAACACAGTTCTTGTTTTGGCTTGAACTAACATAGAAGAAATTTTTTGTTCTACGCTATTTATAACATTGTAAATGAAATGTTTTTTTAGAATATGACAACAAGAACAAACTAGCTAAACAAACTGACTGACTGACAGACTGACCGACCATCCATAAAACCTCAAACTGACATTGTCACATTTTCACAGAAAAATACAAAATGGCCCCAACGAGTTTCGTTCAAAAACGACAAATGTCATTTGACAACTAATGTTTTTACAGAAACACCACAGATATAGGTTGTTTTTTATGGAACCCATATAATCTTAAAACCGTGATAGCACTTGACAAAATGTGTTTTTGTAAGAATGAATTAGAAACACAGAAACAAAGCTTTTTTATAGCTGTAACAGATAACGTCCAAATCTCATTTCATAAAAAAAATGACTTTAGCTGTTTTTGTAGGAAGGTCTTCAATTGCTTCTTAAGACTGAAAGTTTTGTACAAGATTCGTAACTTACGAATATATATCCATACATTTTATTTCTTTATTACAATATTTAAACAAATGCTAAGGTTGACAGCCCTGCGGGTTCACAATGACAGTGACAGTATTGTAAAATGGTGCGGTGACGACCCTGGTACTTGTGCTCGTGCTCGCCAACTTAGTGGATACACTGTCCTTTTTCTTGGTGTTGGATAATTACTAATTAAAATTCAGCATTTATTTTTAGGCTCCCGTCAGATTCACTAATTTATTTTAAATCTTTTGTAATAATTTGTTTCTATATGAATAACGAATTATATCGAGTAGATTACCTTGATCCATAGCAAAATACCAAATGTATATTAATATTTAGTAGTATAGTATGTATAGTAAGTATATAATTATAATGTAAATGACATGAAATAGCTAATGACAAACCAATAAATTATAGGAAAGATATATACACAAGCCTCGACTGATAATGAGATAGCTAAGCTAATTAATGCAAAATTTACTTTGCTACTCATACCGACCCAAACAAACCCTAATAAGATTCTTTAGCATAATAGCTCTACTACGGATTGAATTAAAGCGTGTTTCAAAATTAGCATACCCATATGGTTTTTGACAGACCTCATAAAATAGTTTTTAATCTTTAGTCAAAATCCAAAAATTAATATGTTTTAAAACAGTCTAAAAATATGTTTGCTTAAAAACTAGTCCAGAAAATAACTTTTTGCCTTCCAAATAAAATGACTAGCTTATAAAACATAAAAAATTGGGACTTAAATTTATTAAAGTTAATTTAAATTAAATCTGCACTGCGCCAGTGGCACTGCAGAATTCATGCACGTTACGCGAGGAGCATTGTCCCTACCGAAGTCCACTTATACAATGCTCTGCTTGTAGGAAATTACATTTACTAGGTTATTTACGGGTTACTAATAAGTCTAAGGCCATGATTTGTAAACTGCTTTGAACTGATACATTACCGTTTAGTGACTTTATATTAATTTTATCGTCTGTATGACTTCTGTTCTACTTCTAATATTCTTATTAAGTAACCTGGAATATTTCTGAACCACATATCAAAAAATATATTTGCTCCATAAAAATATTAATTTTTTCCTGGTAATATTCTGGGGATACTTATTTATCTAAAGTTTCTATCTAAAGACACAAAAAGTTCACTGTTAAAATTATCGAAACAGAACCAACTCTATCGAATTACAAATAAGTAAATATTATGCCCATAGGTATAATCAAATCATAACACTAACCTAAACCCTGCGTGATTTAGGAGCAATTATCACCCTTTCGTTCCACGCACAAACAAAACATTAAAATATTACGAGTTATAAATTCTGTGGAACCCATTTTAAAGTGGGACATATTTTTACCTCGCTCACATTTAGGTCAGCACTCGCAGTGATAATATTCAGGCGAGGAAACAAAGCAAAAGCTGCTTTACTCGTCAATGTAGGTAGTTCAAGGTACAATATTATTTAAAAAATGTTTGGTAAAGGTTTAGTTATATCACATTATACACTCGGCGTCACAAAAATCGCACCTTTATGTTTTTTCAGTAAATTGCTCCTAGAATCTGGCCCATAAATACCACGCGTGAAAAAGAAATATCATTGTAAAGTGCACTTCAATATCTTTACAATCATTACCTGTGTCATTAAAAAATCAATTACCATTTCTAACCAGGGACCAATCAATAAGATATTGGAAAAAATGCTCACTTAAGGAGCGCTAGTTGGGCTACCTTAAAAGGGTATAAAATGTTATGTCCAGGTAAGAAATGGGGGCATTCTCGCTCCGATCGCCACGCGGTGCGGACGTGCAAGACCCAGTTCTCCGTTGATCGGTCCTTTCCCGCTATTCCGTGGCGCTCAGTCTACTGACGTCACAGTCTAGCGTGTTGGTTCCATGCTACGGTTTTCAAGGTTTTTCTACTCCGTCTGAGTGCTTTCGAAGTGCGATTTTTCTTTGCGACTAAGCCCCTTAGTCTTCAAAGTGCTGTGCTAAGTTGTGTTGTGCTTGTGCTGAGTGCAGTGTTGTGCCCAGCGTAAGTAGTTTGGTTTCAGTGCAAAGGATACTTAACGGTGACAACGAATTTGTACTGAACCAGTCCTTTTTATTTTTATTTATTTCTCTTGGGAGGTTTGCCGCTAGGATTTTGCTAGGTTTTTAGGAACTAGGCATCTTTTATTATACTTATATTTTTACATATTATTGTCCCAACCCCTTCCCAAATGGATAAGCAAATCGTCATTAACATTGCGAAGGCGTTCGCCCAAGCACTCGCCGCGTCGGGTGTTTCAATTTCTGACGACATATTTACGCAAACTGTACTAGCGCTTAACGCGTCCCCGGCCCCTCAGGCCCCAACCCCAGCCTCTCAGGCCTCTAACGTCCAGACCCCTCAGGTCTATAGCTCTCCCGCGTCTCCCGTTCCATCCGAAATGGACTGCGCGTCGGTCTCATCCTCGCGATCATCCCGTAGGAAGCGTACCGCTCCCGGGAGCGATTCAGACTCCGCCGCGTCCGAAGCTTCGTCGGTCGCCGCCACCTTAACCGGCTCTCCTGAGCCCGCCTTCCAATTAGTTACCAAACGCTCCAAGAAGCGTTCGAAAAAAGCCGCGGTGTCTTCAACACCCGAGCCAACCCCGGTGTCTTCTACACCCGCCCCCGCGCCGCTCATGTCACTCGAAGTGACCGCGTCTCCGTCGGTCCCATCGAAGCCAGCGACGCGCTGCCCTCCCGTCCCGCCGAAACCTCAGCTCCCTCCGCCCGTCTTCCTGCGTGAAAAAACGCGCTGGACCGCGGTTTCTAACTTGTGCAAAGAGCACAAAATTAATTACTTAAAAGCCGCCAACGCTGGCGATACAATCAAAATTCAAGTAGCGACCGTCGACGACTTCCGCGCGCTTACCAGGTTGCTCGGGTTAAATCAAATCGCGTACCACACCTACGCCCTCCCGGAGGAGCGTAAGATCCGCGCAGTACTACGGGGCGTCCCGTTCGAGCTCGCGAATGAAGAAATCCTCGAGGACCTTAAGTCCCAGGGTTTCCCGGCCAAAGCAGTGCACAAGATGCACTCTAACCGCGGTAGGCGCTTTCCGTTAGCTTTAGTTACCTTGTCGAATACTCCCAACTCGAGGGAGATCTTTAGAGAGGCTCGCACAATTTTACGGACTCTCAAATATCTCTGTTGAGCGTCCCAACCCCCGCGGTCACCCTGGGCAGTGCCACCGCTGCCAGCTCTACGGCCACGCAGCGGCTAACTGCTCAGCTCCCCCCAGGTGCGTTAAGTGCCTGGATCCACATTTTACGAAGGAGTGCACTCGCACTCCCGAATCCACTTCCCCCCCTGCCTGTGTGCTGTGCGGCCAGTCTGGTCACACAGCTAACTACAGGGGTTGCCCGCGCGCTCCGCGCTCCACCGCCAAGAGGGTCCCGCCTAAACCGGCGCCGCCGCTCACTCCCGCTAACTTCCCGCCGCTGCGCAACCGGGGTCCCCCGGAAGCAAAGCCCGTTCAGCCGACGCCTACTCAGGCTCTGTCTTGGAGGCAGCGTCCGGCCGTTCCGCCTGCACCTTCCCGACCCATCCCAGCTCCCGTAGCTTCCGTAGGGCCGCGTCCTTCTCCGTCATCCGCACCTCAGTCGTCGTTGGCTGAGGACATGAAGACCGTGTTCGACGTTATTCAAAACGTCGATATTAACGAAATTTCCGTGCTCGCACGCAAACTGCGAGCCGCCCGCTCTCCTCAAGAGCGTTTATTTGCTTTAGCCGAGCATCACTCGCTCCTTAGTTCGTTGTAAATTCTTTTATATTTGTATAAATTCGTAAATAATAAATTATAATGTCTAGACCCGCGAATCCCGCGTCCAGTCGTATTAAACCCAAGGGCTTATCCCTAGTATCTTTTAACGCTCGTAGCCTTAATACCAGCCTTCCCGAGATTAAACTGTTCCTTCAGAACAAAGAACCTGACTTATTCCTTCTCCAGGAGACATGGCTTACTCCAAACCACTCCAGGGGATTCGCTATACCTAAGTACGCGTTTATTCGTAACGATAGGCCCAACTCTGACGGTTTCGGCGGCACCGCTATATATTACAAAAGAGGCTTCCACTGCTGTCCTCTCCCTACCCCTCCTCTCCTCAACATGGAAGCCACTGTGTGTAGATTGGCTATGACTGGTCATCCGACCATCATCATAGCTTCAGTCTACATACCGAGTGGTACCAGACCAATCCGCAGCGACTTTGAGGCCATTCTCGCCCTCGGCCATTCAGTCATTATGTTCGGAGACTTTAACTCCAAACATACTGACTGGACGTGCCTATCGACTAACACCAGCGGTATCGCTCTCCTCGACATCACTAACTCCCTTGACCTAGACGTCATATCCCCCATCACTCCCACTCACTATCCCAACAACCCGTCCTACTCTCCTGACATCCTCGACTTTGCAATTATCAAGCGAATCAATCTTGATCTAAGGTCTATCGAACCACTCGATGACCTAGGCTCCGACCATCGCCCCGTTTCCCTCGTGCTAGGACCGCCGAACGATAACGTCTCATCTCCTAAGACCTTTACCAACTGGAAAGGTTTTAAAAATACGTTAGTTTCAGCCTTAGAGGCTCCGAACTCTCCACTCGCGATCTCTCCCGAACAATTAGATAGCCCGGATAAAATCGATTCATTAGTAAATTCTCTCACTGATGCTATCAACTTAGCCATCAGTGACAACGAAAAGGTTGCTAAGCAAGGCAAACCCACGCTTCCCTTAGCCGTTAGCAATCTTATCAAAGCTAAAAACGCGGCTCTCCGGAGAGCCAAGAAATATCCCACGCCCGCCTATAGAACAGCTGCGAATCAGCTTCAACGTAAAGTTAGGTCTTGCCTCGCAGAACTCCGAGACGCTCAGATGAACGATCTCATGGCGAATATCTCTCCGCCCCTCCAAGCGTACTATAGCATGGCCCGAGCCTTACGCGTAGACACCGTCTCTCACGTTCCTCCTCTCACTCGTCCCGATGGCACTACTGCCTTTGAAATCGAAGAGAAAGCCGAATGCTTCGCCGACAGCATTGCCGCACAATGCTCGCCCAGCACGCAACCTGCTGATCCCTCACACATCCAGGCGGTGGAGGACGAAGTCCTTCGCAGAGACTCTCTCCCCATCACTGCCGACCCTGTCACAGTCTCTAATGACGAAATCTTGCTTCTCATTAGAAATCAAAAGTCCAAAAAGGCTCCGGGTGCGGATGGAATTTCCAACCACGCACTTAAGCACCTACCTCAACAGATGCTTACCTTGTTAGCTATCATTTTCAATGCCTGCTTCGACCATAGCTACTTTCCAAAAGCTTGGAAAGAAGCGACAGTCATAGGCATTCCCAAGCCGGGCAAACCTCTGAACGTCCCGGCTAATCACAGACCCATCAGCCTCCTCAAGGCAATGTCTAAACTTCTCGAGAGAGTCATACTCTCTCGAATGCGGAACCATCTGTTTCCAACGGATGGCGATCCTCTCATTATTCCCCATCAGTTCGGCTTTCGCGCTAAACACTCCTGCCCTCAGCAAGTCCACCGAATCGTCGAGTATATACTTGACGGTTTCTATCCGCGTCGTTATAAAACAGTCGCGGTTTTCTTTGACGTAGCCAAGGCTTTCGATAAAGTCTGGCACAGCGGTCTCGTTTATAAACTCTACAAGATAGGCTTACCGGATCGCCTAGTCAGGTTAATAGCGTCGTTTCTCAAAGACCGTACGTTTCGATTTAAACACGAAGGCACGCTTTCTGCACCTCGTCCCATAAAGGCTGGAGTCCCTCAAGGCTCAGTCCTCGCCCCTCTGCTGTACACTGTGTACACCAACGACATTCCCATCCCGCCGAAAGGCGTCGAACTCGCCCTCTTTGCTGACGACACCGCACCCTATACCAAAGGCCACAGTGTTCGGCACCTTGTAACCAGACTCCAAAAGGCCGTAAACGCCCTTGGTGTATGGTTTCAAAAATGGCGCATCGATGTGAACCCTGAAAAGAGTTCTGCGATGCGCTTCGACCACAAACGCCGTCGTCCCGATGGCGATCCCCAGGTTGACCCTAACGCGGTCAACTCTTTACCTGCGTACCCTTTTTTAGGTTTCTAGGTAGCGGCCTTCGGCGTACTACGGTTAGTTTTAAGTTATTCTCCCCAGCCCCCCTACCGCTGGTAGGGAGGTTTGCCGCTAAGGTTCGCTAGGTTTTTTATTTAGGAATCCTAGGCATTTGTTATATAAATAGGTGCTAGGTTTAGTAGGGAACCTAGGCATTAATTATATATTTATATATTACATATTGTTATTCCAAGCCCTCCAATGGACCTTGTTAATATTCTTAGGTCATTCGCCCAGGCGCTCGCTGCGTCCGGCGTAAGCATACCCGCTGACGTACTAACGCAGGCCTTACAGGCATCTATTGCGTCCCCGGCCCCTCAGGCCTCAACCCCGGCCCCTCAGGCCTCAACCCCGGCCCCTCAGGCCTCTAATGTCCAGACCCCTCAGGTGTATAGCTCTCCCGCGTCTCCCGTTCCATCCGATATGGACTGCGCGTCGGTCTCATCCTCGCGCTCATCTCGCAGGAAGCGTACCGCTCCCGGGAGCGATCCAGACTCCGCCGCGTCCGAAGCTTCGTCGGTCGCCACCACCTTAACCGGCTCTCCTGAGCCCGCGTTCCAATTAGTAGCCAAACGCTCGAAGAAGCGTTCGAAAAAAGCCGCGGTGTCTTCAACACCCAAGCCAACCCCGGTGTCTTCTACACCCACCCCCGCGCCCCTCATGTCACTCGAAGTATCCGCGTCTCCGTCGGTCCCGTCTGAGCCAGCATCGCGCTGCGCTCCCGTCCCATCGAAGCCTCAGCTCCCTCCGCCCGTCTTCCTCCGCGATAAAGCGCGCTGGACCGCGGTTTCTAACCTGTGCAAAGAGCACAAAATTAATTACCTCAAGGCAAATAACGCAGGCGACACTATAAAAATCCAAGTCGCGACTATCGACGACTTCCGCGCGATCAGTCGTTTACTTTCGCTTAAACAAATCGCGTACCACACTTACGCCCTCCCGGAGGAGCGTAAGATCCGCGCAGTACTACGGGGTGTCCCGTTTGAACTCAATAATGAAGACATTCTCGAGGAACTTAAGTCCCAGGGCTTCCCGGCTGTAGCAGTGCACAAGATGCACTCTAACCGCGGTAGGCGCTTTCCGTTAGCTTTAGTTATCTTGTCTGATTCTCCCAACTCGAGGGAGATCTTCAGAGAGGCTCGCACAATCTGCGGACTCTCGAATATCTCCGTCGAGCGTCCCAACCCCCGTGGTCACCCTGGGCTGTGCCACCGCTGCCAGCTCTACGGCCACGCAGCGGCTAACTGCTCAGCTCCCCCAGGTGCGTTAAGTGCCTGGATCCTCATATAACGAAGGAGTGCACTCGCACTCCCGAATCCACTTCCCCCCCTGCCTGTGTGCTGTGCGGTCAGTCCGGCCACACAGCTAACTACAGGGGTTGCCCGCGCGCTCCGCGCTCCACCGCCAAGAGGGTCCCGCCTAAACCGGCGCCGCCGCTCACTCCCGCTAACTTCCCGCCGCTGCGCAACCGGGGTCCCCCGGAAGCAAAGCCCGTTCAGCCGACGCCTACTCAGGCTCTGTCTTGGAGGCAGCGTCCGGCCGTTCCGCCTGCACCTTCCCGACCCATCCCAGCTCCCGTAGCTTCCGTAGGGCCGCGTCCTTCTCCGTCATCCGCACCTCAGTCGTCGTTGGCTGAGGACATGAAGACCGTGTTCGACGTTATTCAAAACGTCGATATTAACGAAATTTCCGTGCTCGCACGCAAACTGCGAGCCGCCCGCTCTCCTCAAGAGCGTTTATTTGCTTTAGCCGAGCATCACTCGCTCCTAAGTTCGTTGTAAATTCTTTTATATTTGTATAAATTCGTAAATAATAAATTATAATGTCTAGACCCGCGAATCCCGCGTCCAGTCGTATTAAACCCAAGGGCTTATCCCTAGTATCTTTTAACGCTCGTAGCCTTAACACCAACCTTCCCGAGATTAAACTGTTCCTTCAGAACAAAGAACCTGACTTATTCCTTCTCCAGGAGACATGGCTTACTCCAAACTGCTCCAGGGGATTCGCTATACCTAAGTACGCGTTTATTCGTAACGATAGGCCCAACTCCGACGGTTTCGGCGGCACCGCTATATATTACAAAAGAGGCTTCCACTGCTGTCCTCTCCCTACCCCTCCTCTCCTCAACATGGAAGCCACTGTGTGTAGATTGGCTATGACTGGTCATCCGACCATCATCATAGCTTCAATCTACATACCTAGTGGTACCAGACCAATCCGCAGTGACTTTGAGGCCATTCTCGCCCTCGGCCATTCAGTCATTATGTTCGGAGACTTTAACTCCAAACATACTGACTGGACGTGCCTATCGACTAACACCAGCGGTATCGCTCTCCTCGACATCACTAACTCCCTTGACCTAGATGTCATATCCCCCATCACTCCCACTCACTATCCCAACAACCCGTCCTACTCTCCTGACATCCTCGACTTTGCAATTATCAAGCGAATCAATCTTGATCGAACCGCTCGATGACCTAGGCTCCAACCATCGCCCCGTTTCCCTCGTGCTAGGACCGCCGAACGATAACGTCTCATCTCCTAAGACCTTTACCAACTGGAAAGGCTTTAAAAATACGTTAGTTTCAGCCTTAGAGGCCCCGAACTCTCCACTCGCGATCTCTCCCAAACAATTAGATAGCCCGGATAAAATTGATTCATTAGTAAATTTTCTCACTAATGCTATCAACTCAGCCATCAGTGACAACGAAAAGGTTGCTAAGCAAGGCAAACCCACGCTTCCCTTAGCCGTTAGCAATCTTATTAAAGCTAAGAACGTGGCTCTCCGGAGAGCCAAGAAATATCCCACGCCCGCCTATAGAACAGCTGCAAATCAGCTTCAACGTAAAGTTAGGTCTTGCCTCGCGGAACTCCGAGACGCTCAGATGAACGATCTCATGGCGAATATCTCTCCGTCCCACCAAGCGTACTATAGCATGGCCCGAGCCTTACGCGTAGACACCGCCTCTCACGTTCCTCCTCTCACTCGTCCCGATGGCACTACTGCCTTTGAAGTCGAAGAGAAAGCCGAATGCTTCGCTGACAGCATTGCCGCACAATGCTCGCCCAGCACGCAACCTGCTGATCCCTCACACATCCAGGCGGTGGAGGACGAAGTCCTTCGCAGAGACTCTCTCCCCATCACCGCCGACCCTGTCACAGTCTCTAATGATGAAATCTTGCTTCTCATTAGAAATCAAAAGTCCAAAAAGGCTCCGGGTGCGGATGGAATTTCCAACCACGCACTTAAGCACCTACCTCAACAGGTGCTTACCTTGTTAGCTATCATTTTCAATGCCTGCTTCGACCATAGCTACTTTCCAAAAGCTTGGAAAGAAGCGACAGTCATAGGCATTCCCAAGCCGGGCAAACCTCTGAACGTCCCGGCTAATCACAGACCCATCAGCCTCCTCAAGGCAATGTCTAAACTTCTCGAGAGAGTCATACTCTCTCGAATGCGGAACCATTTGTTTCCAACGGATGGCGATCCTCTCAATATTCCCCATCAGTTCGGCTTTCGCGCTAAATACTTCTGCCCTCAGCAAGTCCACCGAATCGTCGAGTATATACTTGACGGTTTCTATCCGCGTCGTTATAAAACAGTCGCGGTTTTCTTTGACGTAGCCAAGGCTTTCGATAAAGTCTGGCACAGCGGTCTCGATTATAAACTCTACAAAATAGGCTTACCGGATCGCCTAGTCAGGTTAATAGCGTCGTTTCTCAAAGACCGTACATTTCGATTTAAACACGAAGGCACGCTTTCTGCGCCTCGTCCCATAAAGGCTGGAGTCCCTCAAGGCTCAGTCCTCGCCCCTCTGCTGTACACCGTGTACACCAACGACATTCCCATCCCGCCGAAAGGCGTCGAACTCGCCCTCTTTGCTGACGACACCGCACTCTATACCAAAGGCCACAGTGTTCGGCACCTTGTAACCAGACTCCAAAAGGCCGTAAACGCCCTTGGTGTATGGTTTCAAAAATGGCGCATCGATGTGAACCCTGAAAAGAGTTCTGCGATGCGCTTCGACCACAAACGCCGTCGTCCCGATGGCGATCCCCACGTCCGAATGTTAGGCATTCCCATCCCCTGGAAGCGCAGTACTAAATACTTAGGCGTCACATTAGATCCGACGCTTTCTTTCAAGCCACACGTCGAAAGAGTTTCGAAACTCGCTCGTCACTATTTAGGCCGCCTAAATAGCATGTTAGGTAGAAAAAGTAAAATGTCCTTCAGAAACAAACGTACACTTTACAAGGTCTGCGTTAGACCCGTTATGACGATGCCTCGCCAATCTTTGCCCACGCCAAACCCTCCCTCCTGCACAAACTGCAGGTAGTTCAAAACCACTTTTGCCGCCGGGCCACAAACGCACCGTGGTACGTGCGTAACGCGGACTTGCATAGAGATCTTGAACTGCCTACAGTACAACAACATCTCAAAACACTCTCTGAAGCGTTTTTCAAACGCTCCGAAACCCATCCCAATCCTCTAGTTCGTGATTCAGTCTCATATACTACTCCTGTGTTAGACTCGAAGTTCAAAGTCGCTAGGCCTAGGAATGCGCAAGCGTACTCATCCACCAGACTGTCAGCCGATCTCGAAGCCCTTCTGGCCGCAAATTCTAATTCTAACGTAAATTCTAATTCTAACGTAAATCCTAATTCTAACGTAAATGCGAATTAATCCAATTTTATTTTGCAATTTTTAATTTTTAAATTTTTTTATTATTATTTGATGTTCATTTTGAGCACCTTCAGTGCTATGTATTCACCTTCAGTGCTTTGAGCACCTTCAGTGCTATGTAATCCCAGCGGGTGACCCCTTCTGGGCCCCGCTAGCGCGGCTTCTTTCTCCAATTGGCCGTCGCTCAGATGAAGGCTGAGTGGCAAAAATGCACGAGCCGACAGGGGGTTTTTTAGTGGGTATGGTCCTGGTAGGCGTCGGGACGAGTCCCACATAACTTTGGAATCGCGCCAGAGTATGCGTCAGGGCATTTTTATCCTCCTGCCCTACCCGCGGAGGGGAACAAAAAAAAAAAAAGAAATGGGTCAGTCGCTACTCAGACTTTAGAGTGAACACACTGGAACAACATACGCAAAAGAACTGTACCTGAAGATGGATACCACCTCTGAAGAAGCCGCTCAAATCGTTGCTCTATTGCAAACAGGTTTGCGACAGGTTGACGTTGCTCGACAGTTGAACCTTAGCCGATTTGCAGTACGACAAGTATACCAACGGTTCCGTGAGACTAGTGGCTATACCCGAAGACGTAGATCCGGAAGAAAACGTTGTACATCTAAAAGAGACGACCATTTCATTGTGTCTACGTCGTTGCGCCACCGCTTCAACAATGCTGTTGAGGTGCAACAAGAGCTCCGGTCAGCTCGTAGAACGTCTGTGAGTGTCTCTACGATTAGAAGAAGATTGAAAAAAAAGAAATTAAGAGCTCACAGACCTGCTAGAGGCCCAAAATTGACCGTGCGACATCGGAGAGAGCGGTTACAATTTGCTCAGGAGCATGTCAACTGGACGCTTGACCAATGGAGGGCCGTTCTCTTTACCGATGAGACACGAGTATGTCTTTTCTGCAACGATAGACGCAGAATGGTATACCGAAGAAGAGGGGAACGTTTTACCCAAGCGTGTATAGAGGAATCCGTCGAATACGAGGTGGTATGTTCTGGGGTGGCATATCCGTTGAAGGGAAAACGGAACTTGTGTGCGTCTCTCGGACTGGCGGTGGTCGCGGGCAAGGGTCGCTGAATGCTGGGCGGTACATAACAGAAATCTTACAAGACCATGTGGTCCCGTATGCCGGTTTTGTTGGCGATGGTTTCATGTTAATGCACGATAACGCCCGTTGCCACACTGCGTTTTCTGTGCGGGACTACTTGGAAGCCCAGACCTAAACCCGATCGAGCATCTCTGGGACGATGTAAAGAGACACGTACGAGCACGTGATCCTGCTCCCACCACTCTTCAAGAGCTTCAGGATGCCGTGAAGGAAGAATGGGAGAACATACCCCAAGAGAGAGTGGTGACCCTCGTGAGGTCCATGAAGGATAGGATGGAAGCTGTCATCAAAGCAAGGGGAGGAAACACTAGATTTTAAGGACTGATTTGAGATTTTTTAATGTTTTTTTTTAATTTAGTTTTTGTAACTTTTATCCTTTTTAAGATTTTTTTATTAAAAGCTTTAAAACATATACACATGTTTGTAATTTCTAATAGGCAATTAAACCTTTCCAATGATATCCTCCAATCATACCCTTACTATGGACAAAGTTTGAGTAAAAGTATTTTAAAGTTGCTTTTTCGAAAGGTGCGATTTTTGTGACGCCGAGTGTATATATAACTTTTTGATAATATTAAGTGAGACCTATTTTGGGACATAAAATATTTAACTTTGAGACTTTAAGGTAATAAACAATATAGTATGAAAAATGAGAAATGAAAATATAACGAGAAAATCCTTTGAGTATATAATTTTACGCAAACTTAACTTAAATGGCTTTAAGTAACTTGAGCAAATATTTTACTGAGCTATAAATGACCTTTGTCTCAGAATCTACTTTTACGCAATTTATTGTATTATTTATTACGAGTACAAGTCTTATTGCTACTACGTTGATTTTTGTTGATTGTTTCTTTTATTTTATTTGTACTGATTGATATTTTTTTTCTTTGTGTTTTTTTTTGTACTTTTACTGTTCTTTTCGCTCAGTATTTATCCTATGTACATGTTATTTTTTTAAGTTTCAGTCCTTTTTAAAATAAATTATTATAAATTAATATTTTTTTTTATAAAATGCCAGGACCAGGCTTATGACACTTTGACCCAATAACTAAAATAAGTAGGTATTTACAACAGTGGAGAAAACATTGTAAAGAAACCCACATACTTAAGAACTAATTCCGAAGGCAAAGACTAAATACTCCTATATTAAATTTTTGGCCAATTTCAGTTATTGATGCCGTTCTACACTTCCTGACAATATCTCCCATGTGAATTTCTCTATTTTCGTCTATTTAAATAGCTTTTAAGTTTTAAATGTAGTCAAGTTTATGTTGGAAATATCGCATAAGTGTCGACAAAACAATACTTCTAGCTGTTTCGTGATCTTTTTGCTGACAGAATCTTCCGCTGCCTTTGCACGGCTGCTCACGCGCGATGATAGCCAGCGGCTCTTAGCCGTAAAGTTCACTTATGGAAATAATGATAACAGCTGACAAAAATGAATGGAAAAAAGCGAAAAAACAGCGAATATTGGGAAAAGGGTATTTAGGATATAGCAAACCTGCCAATGGTAAAATGCTACAGATTATTCTCATGCTGGCCAGAGAGATGGCAGGAAGATGCAATTTTGATTATTGCACAAGCAGTAAACTGAGAGGCTGTGTTAACATAACTGAAAACACTAGGTTGGAAATAAATACCAAACTTTGGAAGAAATTAAACTGGGATACACGCAACATCTATGAAGAAAACGGGAAGCGCACGAATACTGTTATCAAACAAAATCATCAGCAAATTCTAGACCTGATGGAATACTGTGATATTTTTACCTCTCACAAGATAGTTAAGAAAAAAGCAAGTTTATCGAGAAATGTTTCTAAAACAATATTATTGGGGTCTTTTCTGTTCAATCTTGGGTCAGAACCGGAAGTTTTATAATTACTTGCAACAAAGAAAAGGCTATGGATTCAAGAACATACCTTAAAGAATCGATATTAATAGGAAAACGTTGGTGGCTTTTTTTTCACGACAATTTTCTTGAAATTATTTCGAAACTTACTAAAACAAAAATAAAGCTCTATAGGCAAATAGACATCCAACTTTTAATAGATAAATATTAAAATATATAATCATTGTAAATATACATAAGTTAAATTAATTTAATTACAAAGATACATAATATACAGTTGCAATCTACAATTTCTCTGAAAAGGTGATTGAATTTGATTTACAGATAGCAATAGACTTAGCATGTCGAATGGCAAACAGCAGTGAATTCCAGAGATGTGCAGCTTTCACAGTAAAAGACTCATAAAAGTACCCTAATCGAGTAAGCGAAGTTTCCAGCCTGTTGTCACTGTGCGAAGGTAGTGGCTATGGCTAGTACCGAGGTATTCAAAGTGCTCCTTGAGATAAACAGGGGTACGAGGGTCATTAAGCATTTTGTATACGAGAGTTAGAACACGACGCAGCCTAATAGGTAACCACTTAAATTTACGTCGGAATTCCGAATAAATGTTCCGAGTAAATGAATCTGACACATAGGGTTTGAATGCGTTGGAGTTTGCTAATTAACTATTCATTGAGGGCAGACATCAGCATAGTCCAAGACCAGCAAGAGAAGCGGTTGCGTAAGTTGAATCTTAGTCCTAAGCGGTAACAAGGTCATAAATGTTCTCAGTGACCCACCCGTCGCGTAAATCATCCTACTGACCTTAGATACGTGTTGCACCCAAGAGAGTGTAGCCTCAAAGAGAACGCTTTGGTTCTTGACGACACCAGTAACGCTCAAGGTAACACCGCTAAAAGTAATTTGCGGAATAGTAATTTGATTTAGCCTCGCAATCTGCTTAGCACCGCCAATGATGATAGTTCGCGATTTGTTCGGGTTGATGGTAAGGCACACATACACTCCAATTAGAAATAACTGTGGGGTTAGCGTTTATTACTTTAATAGGGGCACCTCTATCATGAACAACGGCTTGGGAATAGATTTGTAGGTCATCGGCATACAAATGGTACTGGCATAAAAAGTAAAGGGGTCACAATATTATTAAATATGGAAAACAGGAGATGAGAATGGACCCCACTTTAAAGCATACCAGCAATCACGTCACAGAAGCTAGAGACTCTACTATTGGCGCGAATATATTACTATAGCCCGAAAAGGTAACTACGGAAACATGTGACCTCCCTATCAGACCCGAATACTTTTGAAGCATAGACATCATGGTATTACTTCGACTGCGATTGGCAAAATCAAGTAGCACTATAGTAGTTACCCAGATTGATATGGACTTACAAAGCCTAAGGAATTTATAAATGAACTTAGTTGAATGAAGACAAGTCGTTTGAGCAGCTTCGAAAGATAGCGAATAATGGAACGGGGTCTAAAGTAGGAAGGTAATAAAGGATTGGTGTTTTAGGAACAGGAAATACAACTGCCCCGCGCCAACAGCTCGCAAAAGTTCCAGTACTGAGCGAGAAGTTGAAAATATAAGCAGTGCTGCTGGTGTTACGGTATTAGATATAGGGGGAACAGTAGTAAAGTGATTGTTTAATAAATCAAGATCAAGTCTGAGCGGAATAGTAGACCTGGATTTACCGAGTCCCAGAGTTTTTAAAAATGGCCACGATTTACTACAAAACCTTTGCAACAGAACGATGTATATGGAGGCGTTCCACATCTGTGCACATCCTGCCACAAATATAACGTAAGTCCTTATAATGACGACCGTTCTCTTCGGAAGGAATATGTTTATATTTTACCTTTGTAGAATTGCGTTAAGCCACCATGATTTTGATGTCATTTGGGAGCCAAAGGTCGGGAAGGTGTTTAAGCCAAACTGGCTGAAGCTGTGCGTGAACGACAAACAGTTGCTGTAAAATGTTATTAAAGATCTTCAAATTCGAGTCTATTATGGGAGCACTTAATACTGCGACCCAGTCAGAATTGCTAAGTAATAAACTTTTATTTGTCAATGCCGTTAAAATTGTGTTTTAAAATAACACGAGGCTTAGGCTTAGGACGAACTTTATAGAAGAGCAAAATAAGGTCGTGTTAGGAAAAGGCTTCAATGGAAAATTGGCCATGGGTGACAAGAGAAAAAACGATAAATTGAATTAACAGCGACGGCTGGCAATTCGAAAATTGATGAGTTGCAGCTATAGACAGGATATTGAGAGATTAGTGCTCTCAATAATTAATCGTAGTCTGTTGGTACGAGAGTCCGCTTTGAAGTGGCTGGTGTTACAGTCATCCATGACTACGATATGATCAAAAGACCGACTTCAGCATCGACTCAAATGAATTAAAGTTATCAATATGAAGGTTTGGGCTGTAAGAAACTCCACCAAAAACCTTTGTATGACCAAAGAGAACTTCAATAAGAAGATGCTCAGAAGACTCACAGTACTGAGATGAGCACGCACTGATGATGCTGTAGGGAAGATGACTTTTTAGGTTAGGTTAGGTCTGTTCTATCATTGCAAAATAGGCAGAAAGATGAGGCTAGCGTATTCCGACACAAGGCTAATAGCGTGTACACTAGGTTTATCAGAAAATGTGCTCAACAAATCCAAATAGTGTGCTGAAATGCTTTGCGCTTTAATATGCACTACGCTAATGTTTATTGGAAAACCTCGGATAGGTTGATTTCAGCTGAGAGTCTAAGGGTTCAAAGTGGAAACTGCCGTTTGACGTCGACGAAGCAGAACAATATTCTAAGCTATCATCTGACTAGTTATTATCATCATAAATTGATTGCTATATTTAAATAAAGTTATTGTTTATATAAATTAAAACATGTTTAAATAATAAAATGTTACGTTATTTACTCCTGCGTAACTAAAAGGACATAAATTTGGCGGCTTTGCAGAATGACGCCGAAGCTACTGATTGAGCAACTTCAACAAATTTTAAGCCAACCCAAAGTATCTCCTATCTTCCAAAATCAAGTTTAACTCCCATTAGTCAGCTTTTGAGCAGTATCTTTTGAATAAGCATACGTTTCTAATATATTTTGAAAATATGGTTATGAAATAATAAGAATAACGATAAGATTTTATTGAATATGGTAATCTAGAAAAATCTTGCAAATTCAAGCATCTCGAATCAAAATGCGAAGCAATACCTCCTAACTTACGCTCACTCGAAAATCGCTTTCTGTATTAAGTTAATACCAATACCAAAAAATCACAGTTGGATAACTATAAAAGTTTCGATGCATAGGATCAGGGTGCAATATACCTAAACCAAAAAAGTTATTTAGTTTTTTGTGCCTCCTGTAAAGTTTGCTCTTTGGTAGATAGAAGTATTTAGTTCTTCCCGGGTGCTATCCAGGCCCGATGCTATCCAGGCCCAATGCTAGAGGTAACACGACAAACTAAAAAGTCGAAGAACCACTAGTGTAAATTTATACCATCAAATAATATCAAAAGTTTGCAGGTAAAAATCAAAGACTGTTTGTCTAAATCGATATATTTGTGACTAAATAAGATAATTAATTGATGACAATACTAAGATCATCCAGCTCATCAATTTAAACAAAAAGAAAACCCATTGAATCAAAATAGATTTAAAATATGATGCAAAATACACTTTTTTTAAGTTTTAGTTGCTCTGTCTCATGAAGTCGGTAACATTTTTGTGATGGATACAAGACACAAATATAATGTCATGGATTACGTGCACATTTTATGTTTTCCACTCTAAATTGTCTAATCAAAAGTGTATGCTTTAAAAGATAACTCAATTATTTTGTGATCTATTTATATTTTTTTAAACTACAAATATAATGAATTGTTTTATAAATTGCTTAACTAGCGTAGGCGTAGCAAAACTGTGAGAGCACTATAGGATGTCTTCACCAACTGAAACAAAGAGAGGTTTACTCATGAAATAATTGTTAATATAACGAAAAAGAGATCTTTTTTACATAACTTATTAATTCAAATAGAAACGTCTCACAACCGTAATAACTTTAGATTATTTCGTTGTTTCGTTTGTCATTTTGTAAATTGACTACGCCTTTTTATTTATAGTTAAGCTCCTGCAAATCTTAGACCAATGCGGAGTTGACTTTAAAATATGTAGATATTATTGATTTTCAATTTTGATTTATGAATGAAACTCACACTATTGTAGTCACCATGCTTTAAAATTGTCATGATAAATAATCTACCTCTCTATTACATTTCTCAACCCTTTATCTACCAACTTAATAAAACAAATTATTGTAGTGCTAATTTAATTGTTCGTATTTGTATTATTTACAATGTTTACATGTATTTTAATCGGTGACACGCCCAGTATCTTGTGGTATTTATGATGAGTGGTGATTGGTAGATTGTTATATGGTTACCAACTTATTAAAAAAACAACGAAGTTGAAAATATGGTTTATATGGCAGGGCAGTTCTTGGGTGAAACCAAAGTAATTTAATATCAACTTTGCTATTTTGGTAAAATTAATAAATTACTGTTGTTATCTTGATCGACTAGGAAAAAATAACTATGGTCTATTTTTTTGTTGGTTGTTATACTATTTGAAGACTAAAGATCAAATAATTTTAGAATATCCATGCTTTGTAATCTTTTATTCAGTTGTATTATAGTATTCAAATGTTTATTGTAATATTTTTTCCAGTTAATACTGAAAAATAAAACAATTATATCAACTTATGTGATTTTCTAGTAACTCTTTATATAATTATTCAAATAACATATGTTAATTTAAAATTCTTACTTAATTTTAATTATATGATTCATTGTAAGCTTCTGTTTGGCTTGTTTTATAATATCAACACATTTTATTTACCATTTCCTATATGTTTGCAATTAAAGAGTCAACTGTACAAGTAAGTAAATAACATAAGTGAGTGAGCCCTTTATTCATTGGTTCGGTTACCCTAGGCTCACTTTATAATCTTCCTTTTAGGTTCCCATCACTTAAGTTTTCTTAGATAATAAATAGTAATTAAACTTATTTCAAGATTTAATTTTATTCTCAGTTTTATAATTTTGCATCTAGACTACCATTTTGATAACCTCTTATTAACTCTTTTTGGTATCAGAACATACCTATTTCTAACTACTTCGTTCCGGACACATGCCACTGAATAAGTTCACGTTCCTAATGAAAAAAGCACGTTCCCCTGTGTTCTGAATGTGGAAATATGATGATTTTTGTAACACAAGGAGGGGGTGTGTACATAATTTGGCGCGAAGCATCGACCTCATACTTCAGAACAAATACCTGTTCTTGCTGGGAGGATGCCACATTTCATCATTTCCACTATCGAATTTCGCAAATTTACGGTACGAATGTGTTAAGTTTGAATTCAGGTTGATTAGTCTATTTAAGTCATATTTAAGTTGTAGTTGTAATGTTGTTATTACAGAGCGACACAGTCGTAGTACAACTTAGATGTAAAAACAAAGAACTCCAGGAAAATACTTAGATGTAATATATATTAAAAAATCCTGTATATTTTTGAATTAACTTAATTTTTTGTATTTATCTTACCAAAATCCTGTACCTATTTCATTTTACTTATTGACAAACTATTTAAATAATGAGAACGCTAACATCATCCGTTGGGATGCTCCTGCGCCTAGTTTCATCGTTTAAACAACTTTATGAACGAATTTTATCACGTTTAATTATACTCGTACTTTTGTATTTTAACTCAATGTTTCGGTACCTTTACAGATACCATGGTCACGAGTGAATTAATATAATGGATCGTGAAAACTTGAGAAAGTATTTCATCGTTTAATTTCACCACTTCCATCATGGATGCTGAAGGGCTTACATGAAGCTAGACTGGTGTTAATGTACCCGAATTTTATATTATTAAAAGTATGGGTTCAGTAACCAGAACTCTACGTTTCCGCCACGAAACCGCTTGCTAAACAATTACTCCTAGCAAAAATGTATGTCTAGTTTTCATACTATTATTTGAATTACGTGTAAACTATAATAACAATTACAACATATCTAAGCAAAGAATTTGAAATCGATGTGTTTATACCAGATCTGAGAGATTATATTACACGAATGAATATTCCGATCTCAGCTCGAACCTGGGACCTCCGGCATATGAGACACGGCTACTACCTACCCACTTTGCCGCTCCACCGTCATGTACACTGAAAAATCTCGGGAAATAATGAAACCTGCATAACTCACCCAATATTTGTTTTGAAATGTTTATTATGTATCAGTGATTATAGCTATACTAATGATTTACCATGTACATATTTACATTGCATTGCATTGCACAGCATTTAGATTTTAACGTTGCTGTAAAAATTAGATTGTCGTCTATAAGTGAGGATCTGTAAATGGCTTCCCATTGTTATTATATTTCTTTATAATTTTTTTATAGTTGATCTTTCCCAATATTAAATAAGACAAATAAAATAAATTACCAATATTTCTCAAAAGTTATTCAAAGAATATGCCTCACATTACTAAAAGACACGAGCGACAGGTCGTACATGCCCCCTGCAGTAAGTACCAACGGTTTGCTGGCTCGCAGCATCACGAAGATAAGTTGAGAGCGCACGCCACGCATGGTGCTCAGTCCACACTCCCAGCCCGAGAAATAGACGGCGTCACGGATGTTCTCACTCTGGAAAATATACATAATTGTAGATAGAAGAGAACTTGTCCCTTGATGAGAGTTCGTTCTGGATATGTTCCATTGGGTACATTCAGATTTCTAATGGGTCTTTGTGCTGTGGTGCTAAAGGGGACCTGTACCACCGACTCATGGATTGTATCCAGAATGAAACTGTTAGGTTAGAACTTTTACAACTGTGGCACTAATGAATTATTCTTTTAATTTTTTTTGGATCTAGCTTCAAATATAATAACGGTGGTAGAGTTAAAAAATGTTTTTTTGATTTGTCTCTTTATAAGACAAAATAATGTAAATTGTTAACTTAGTTTACACGTTCACAGACGACCCACGGATTCCTCATCTTTAACCGATAATTCGCCACGTTAATGTGGTTATAAAGGACGAAAATATTTACAACACTCTACTTATTTGGTAGCAGACCAAATAAAACTGTTGCCTTTAATTACTAAGTTATCGTAAACTTGCAATGTATGTGAACTTATTCAAAATTCAAACTTGTAAAATTTTAGAACAAACTGGGTTTAAAATTTGCTTAAGGAAAATTGGCAAAATCGGATTTTGAGTACATAAGTACAGTATTTTGTTTCGAAATTGTCTATGGGCAACATTGCTCGTGTTTAATATACAGGGACCGATAAAAGCCTATGAACATAAATTTACTTTGGATGTACATTTTTTGAATGCAGAGTCAAATATAAAATATTTGTTCTGATATCTGTTTTTAAATATCAGATACCTGTGTCATGTAGATTCATTCAAATGAGTAAACTTGAATTAGTTTATGCTCCACATTATTTATATAACGAGGTACGAAATGTGTTACAGTCAATCTTTGTATTTCTGTCTAACATGGATTCTTGGTCCACTTTTATCGGATAATTTTTTTTCATTTTAGCACACACTTAGTAAAAACATTCATGATCCTTATTTTTTAAACTATGATTCTAAATATTGTTGTGTAACTACAAAATTATACACAAGTTTGATTTAAATAAGACTGACTTTTGGGTAAAAAAATACTGTTATTTATAGTTCCACTGTTCCAGTAAGTGATAACTTCGTGAAAATACATTATAAAGATTTAATGAAGTTTTATTCATGTAAAAATTTAAGGTGTATCGTTTTACTGTTTTGGTTAAAGGCTACAGCAATACTTCAATCACAAATTTGAAATAATGCAAAATATGATGAGGTGATGATGTGGCACAATGTTACCCAAGTCATGAAAGAAAAGTGGTGAGAGAAAAAATTTTAACTTTGGTCCACCATTTTTTTCTTGATTTGGCATACTTATATTTATTTTTCTGGGCAGGTATAAAGTAAATATTAAATATTTGTTTTTTCTCCAAATGTGTTCTATTTAGCTTTGTAGATCCACCAACCGATACGAACGGCTGTAATATACTAGTTAATTCCGCAAAGGTATTGAACTTGTTCCTAAAATATCTAAGTATCATGCACGCTGCACATACGCACATGTTTCGAGTTTACCTGAAACCGGATATCGTCACACCATCGACATATTATAAACAATTCGAACATGTTGTAACCCAGGAACAAGCAGCTCATTAAAAATTTCGTCACGTTTCCAACAGTCTGGAACAGAGAGTCAGAATGTATAGCCTCAGTATTTCAATTTTCCTTTATATTCATATTTATATTTACAAATAGGGATAAAATAATGTTCATAGAGTTATACTCACTTTATAAAAATAATTCTTAAAAATAATTGAACGCTAAATTTTTAAAATTAAAATACTTATTTATATAATAATTGAAAAGTTTTAGATAATTAACAAATAAAATCAAAATGATTCTTATTGTTATTATTGACATACCACCCATCTATATAACTTAATTACCTACCGGCTTCTTTTAAATGAAAGCTAAAATTTGGAGAGTAAAAGTCTATATCGAACTAAAGCCATACAGGAACTGAGATCTCGGGTTACTGACAACTTTATATATGATTGAATAACTCAAAAGATTTTTCGAAATAGAATAGGCACACCAATTTTACGTCTATAGTAGCAGTACTTTAGAGTTTATCGGTAGTCAAGAACTTACTTCTGATAAGATCTGTATACTTTGTTAATTTAGTTTAAATTTAAAACATCATAGTTTTTATTCATTTTTTTTTAATTGTATTGCTTACCGTTGCAACTTGATAACCAAGTGAAGAGATCAAAATAAGGCTAGTGGCCATTTGACCTAGCATGGGCCTGCTCAGGATTTTCTTCAACTCCATTGTATTACTGAAATTATTTAAACCGAAGTTTATCAATTTATAGTTTTTATAATTATAGAAGTATACATACAGTATATATTTATTTATTTACTAGAAAACCAACAGCGATAAACATAACAATAACAATACATGAGTTATTTACTTAGAGCATGGCTAATAACAAGTTTTTTCTTGGTAAACAAAAGGTATAAGATTGTTGACACGTTTACGTAAAACAAAAAAGTTACTTATGACAGAAAATACTAAAATTTAAAAAAAATATTAAAATAAAAAAAAAAACCAAACAACAATTAATATGTACATGTAATTAATAAACGTTAAACTAACTATACATTTTATATTTCAACCTACAAGTTTAAAAAGCCTGGAAATGAAACGGAAAAAGGAAATTTAATTTTTTTTTGTACACGCCGATCCTTAGTCCGCAGCATTGACAATTCATCGTAATCGAGCCTGTTACAGTACTTTTTCCAACGTGAGTGAGCTTTGGCTTTTTCTTTAATGATGTTCTTCTTAGTAATTAATAAACGTTAGGCTAACTATACATTTTATATTTCACCCTGCAAGTTTAAATTTTTATGAATCCTTTATATTGAATTGCAAATTCCATAATAAAAAAAATAGGAAGAGAAAAAAATGTATTTAAACATAAAATTAAATCTAAGATTCCATTAACTTTAAAATTTTAAATTATTGACTCAATTACCACTCGTCCCTATTAATGCACTCACGACATCAGCTTTGAACCTAAACTTAGAGCACATAAACGGATCAATATGATTAAAGATAACAGCGTTATTGGCGTAGTTGGTGTAGTGTGAAGGCACATGGAATAGTGAGGTATGACGTGTGCGGTTGGAGGGTGTTCGGTATCCAATTTGCGCGACTAGCTCTGGGGAGTCTACCTTACCATTAACTATGTCATATAATGTGCACATTTCTACGATTATGCGCTGTTTCTCTAACATAAAGAGACCATAGTTACAGCAGCTATCCTCGTAAGAAACATCAGTTTTATAATTTCTGAAATTGAAATGTTTATTAAAGATTTTCTGAATACGGTCCAGGTAGTCTTTATGAATGTTATATTGCGGAGACCATACAGGGCAAGCATATTCTAAAATTGTTCTAACTAATGCTAAATACACTATTTTTATTGGAGTCCTACAATCCCTCAACACAAAACCAAGTTTCTGAAATGCCTTGTTTACTACGAGGTCAATATGATCCGACAATAACATTTTGCTATCAAAGTGTACTCCTAGGTCCCGAACTAGACTAGTTCTGGAAATCTTAACATTATCCAATGAATAATTATAAATTATGGGTTTAATTTTTCGAGAGAATGTGATACATTCGCATTTTTTAATAATAGGTCTTTACCTATGAAACTGCCGTTTTGCCGTACTGGCCATTTCAATTGAAAATATATATTTTTTTGACTGATAATTCTAATTTCAAATTAATTTTATTTGACAAACATGGAATTCTTTTTCTAAAATCGTCATTTGTTTAATAGTTAGTGTTTTGTTTTCAACGCATTCGAACATTTTTCGTCATCATGGATAAGTTAAAAATTCGAGTAATTATGGAGTATGAGTACTGTCGTGGTAGCAAAGCGGCACAGGCGGCACGCAACATCAACGACGTTTACGGGGCGAACACTACAAATGAACGCACCACCCGTTATTGGTTTACCCGCTTCCGTTCTGGAAATTTTGACCTGAAAAATGAACCCCGTGGTCGTCCGAAAACTTTGGTCGACAATGACGAATTAAAGGCAATTGTGGAAGCTGATGAAACTCAATCCACGGCTGAATCAGCAGCAGCTTTCGACGTTAGCATCAAAACAATATTGGTCCATTTGCGTCAAATTGGCAAGGTAAAAAAGCTTGACAAATGGGTACCCCACGAACTCAATGACCGCCAGCGCGAAGTACGCGTGGAGACGTGCCTTGCACTGCTCAGCAGGCATACAAATGAAGGAATTCTGAACCGCATTGTTACTTGTGACGAGAAATGGATCCTGTTTGCCAATCGTAAGCGCTCAGCAAGTTGGTTGGACCCTGGTTCAGCACCCAAACAATGCCCTAAACGAAAACTTACCCCTAGAAAAGTGATGGTCACTGTTTGGTGGTCTAACGCGGGTGTAATTCATCACAGCTTATTGCCAAACGGGACAAGCATTACTGCAGATGTGTACTGTGAAGAACTGAACACAATGATGGAGAAGCTCGCACGTCTCCAACCAGCTTTGGTCAATCGTTCGGCTCCACTGCTCCTGCACGACAACGCGCGACCTCATACTGCACAGCAGACGGTCTCCAAGCTACAAGAGTTGGGGTTGGAAGTTCTCCGTCATCCGCCGTACTCACCAGACCTTGCGCCTACAGACTTCTACTTTTTCCAGAATTTGGATAACTTCTTGGCGGGAAAAAAATTCAATACCCGAGAAGGCAGTACAAAATGCCTTTGAAGAATTTGTTGCCTCCCGTCCAGCTGATTTCTTCAAGAAAGGCATCAATAAGCTACCAATGCGTTGGCAAAGATGCATTGATTGCATGGGCGATTATTTTGATTAATAGAAATAAAAAATATATAAAAAAATTACGCTTCATTTATTTCGTGAAAAACGGCAATTTCATAGGTAAAGACCTAATATAACTCCTATTTTATTTTAACCAAAAATGCCATTATTCAGAAAATAATACATGGTTTCGGAATGCGAAATATAATATAAATATAATTATAAATAAATCAAAAACTGAAGAAAAAAAGATGATATTACGCATTTCTACGTATTTCAACAACTTTAGGCTAATATTTAAATTAAAATAAATACAAATTAAAACATTTGTAACTCCCAACCTATAATAACCGTAAAGTTTATACCAAGGGGTTACAGCGATGTCTTATGTCACGAGTGCCATTGAATCCGCAATGTAGCGAGGGATTCAAGCCTGTACAAGACGAAGACAAGTTTATCCCCGAGAAGTAAACTCTACTTTTCCCACTCTCAAAGACTATAAAAATCATTATTTATCATTAAAAATCGTTATTTCACACATTCACACACAATTCTGCGAATACAAATAAATAAACAAATATAAATATGTATTTGCATTTCGATTGCGTAAATTTGTTATATTTGAAATCGTTGCGATCATTTTTTTTTTTTGCTGCCGAGGCACCCTCGCGGGAGGGAGGTGGAAGATGCGTCATGCATACCCGCCCGCAGGTAAATTCCTCTGCGGGGGGGTTATGTGGGACTCACCAGAATGGCACCTACTAAAAACCACCTGTTGGCTGTAGTTATTACCGTTAGCCTTCATCGGAAGCGACACCCGTCGGGAAGTTGGGCGCGCTGGCAGAGACCCGCTAGCGGGTCTTCCGCCTGTAGTGAAAGTTGCACTGAAGGTGCTCAAAGGGACATGAGTTGGTGGCCGTTCTGGGCAGCCTCCGGTGAAGCCGGGGCTGGGCAGAGGTCGGCCGAAGCATGATTTAGGGATCAATTCATTTAAATGAACCTACAATGAATTGAGAAGGGAACTATGCTCCGCCAGAGCTAGCAAACGCTCTGTCGGAGTACGTGAAGCCCTAAGTTTACGGGCTAAGACTGCGATTTCACTAACATCGACATTTTTTATAGCGTCGCAGACGATACGCATATCGTCTGCTACGGAGGATTGAGGAGTGGGTTTGTATGGGCGAGGAGCCGGGATGGGATTCGATGCGGGGCGCTGCCTCCAGTTTTCTGGGGCAGGCCTAGACTGTGTAGGCTTTGCAGCCGGAGGAACCCGGCTACGCAGCGGCGGAAAGTTTTCTTGGGAAAGGCGCGGGGCCTGTTTTGGTGCCGTCCTTTTGAAATTGGAGCGCATACAACGGGGTGCACGAGGGCAGCCCTTGTAATTTGCGGTGTGGCCGGACTGGCCACAAAGCACGCAATCGGGAGGAGAGGGAGTTTCAGGAGTGCGATTGCACTCCTTAGTGAAGTGCGGGACCAGGCATTTGACGCACCTGGGCGGTGCGCGGCAGTTGGCCGCCGCGTGCCGTACAACTGGCACCGATGGCACTGGCCGGGATGACCGCGGTGATGAGGCGCCTCGATCGAGATCCCAGAGAGGCCGCATATAGTGCTAACCCCTTTGAGGATCTCTTTGGACTTGGGGACGTTGGTGAGAACCACCAAAGCGAGAGGGTGTTGTCTCCCGTACTTGCTGTGCATTTTATGCACCGCGAGTGCCGGGAAGCCTTGGGACTGCAGATCCTCCAGGATAGCCTCGTTCGATAATTCGAATGGGACTCCCCTGAGTACCGCTCTGATCTTACGCTCTTCTGACAGAGCATAAGTGTGATAAGCATATTGCTTATCGGTGAGGAGCTTTGTTAGAGCTCGAAAGTCGTCTATCGACGAGACTAAGATTTTAATAGATTCACCCGAGTTGGCTGCTCGGATGTAATGGATTTTGTGCTCATTGCACAATGTCGAGACCTCAGTCCATTTACCCTTTTCCCGAAGGAAAACGGGTGGTGGGACCTTGGCCTTGACAGGAGTTGGGGCCGGAGCGGGTGTTGAAAACACCGGGGCAGCTGGCGTTGAAGACGCCGCAGGAAGTGTAGGGACGGGCGTCGAGGGCGCCGGGTCTTGTTTTGAACGCTTCTTAGAACGCTTCTTAACAAGCGTAAAGGAGGGAGACTCAGGGCCAGTTGGGGTGGCGTCCGAGGATGACTCGGTCGCGGGTGCGCGCTTGCGTCGCGGAGGGGCGTCTACTTCGCACTCCATGTCACTGGAGGAAAGGGACGCTGGAGATCCTAAGACCAGAGGGGTCTGGGGGACTGGGGTGGCCTGAGGGGCCATTGGTGGAATTAACGCCATGATATGCGGGATAAGAGAATCAAGGAAACGGAACTTGTCAGCATTTATATATATGCCTTCAGCACCGGTACTATCAACTAACTTCTCCCTAATCTCATCAGAGCTTAGGGAAGCCATTGCGGAGGGGTTGGGGAGGGACAATATATGAACCTAACAACGATGACTAACTTCCTAAAACCACCCTACACGCAGTAGGGCGGTTGAGAACGACGCGGATAACTTACTCGAACACGGCACTTGAAGTCCTGGAACAACGAATTCCCGTCGACGAAGCTCACGTACCACGAAGTACGGTTAACAAGCCACTATTCGCCGTGAAAACGGCGTTAGAAACTTATTAGAAGTACGGTTAACGAGCCACTGTCCGCCGTGAAAACGGCGTTAGAAACTTAATACGGTATACAACTATGAAATTATATATTACGACAACAACCAATGAAATTTGGGTGCTCAATTAGCGCGGGGGCTAAAAGAGCGGGAAGGCGTCTGCGATCGACGTGCGCTCGAGAACGCACGCAGACCGAGACTGAGGATGCTTTGCGATCAGCATAGTACACTGGTAAAATATGAACAAGAATAATACATACACACAGCTTAGGATTAAATTTTTTTTTTTCAAAATGGAGAGTTTATTTATGGCCCTATAAGCCTATTAAATTTCACCGGACATTGTGCCTAGCGCTGAGGGCACTTAGCCGGATTCCGATTTAACTGCAAGAAGAGCGAATATCAGATTTTTAAGGTTCCAGGAAAATTATAAAATATGAGCCTGTCATACAGCTCAATGGGTCGTAACTCAATTGTTTTTTTTTTTTTTTTTGCTGCCGAGGCACCCTCGCGGGAGGGAGGTGGAACATGCGTCATGCATACCCGCCCGCAGGTAAATTCCTCTGCGGGGGGGTTATGTGGGACTCACCAGAATGGCACCTACCCACTAAAAACCACCTGTTGGCTGTAGTTATTACCGTTAGCCTTCATCGGAAGCGACACCCGTCGGGAAGTTGGGCGCGCTGGCGGAGACCCGCCAGCGGGTCTTCCGCCTGTAGTGAAAGTTGCACTGAAGGTGCTCAAAGGGACATGAGTTGGTGGCCGTTCTGAGCAGCCTCCGGTGAAGCCGGGGCTGGGCAGAGGTCGGCCGAAGCATGATTTAGGGATCAATTCATTTAAATGAACCTATAATGAATTGAGAAGGGAACTATGCTCCGCCAGAGCTAGCAAACGCTCTGTCAGAGTACGTGAAGCCCTAAGTTTACGGGCTAAGACTGCGATTTCACTAACATCGACATTTTTTATAGCGTCGCAGACGATACGCATATCGTCTGCTACGGAGGATTGAGGAGTGGGTTTGTATGGGCGAGGAGCCGGGATGGGATTCAATGCGGGGCGATGCCTCCAGTTTTCTGGGGCAGGCCTGGACTGTGTAGGCTTAGCAGCCGGAGGAACCCGGCTACGCAGCGGCGAAAAGTTTTCTTGAGAAAGGCGCGGAGCCTGTTTGGGTGCCGCCCTCTTGGAATTGGAGCGCATACAACGGGGTGCACGAGGGCAGCCCCTGTAGTTTGCGGTGTGGCCGGACTGGCCACAAAGCACGCAATCGGGAGGAGAGGGAGTTTCAGGAGTGCGATTGCACTCCTTAGTGAAATGAGGGACCAGGCACTTGACGCACCTGGGCGGTGCGCGGCAGTTGGCCGCCACGTGCCCGTACAACTGGCACCGATGGCACTGGCCGGGATGACCGCGGCTATGAGGCGCCTCGATCGAGATCCCAGAGAGGCCGCATATAGTGCTAACCCCTTTGAGGATCTCCCTGGACTTGGGGACGTTGGCGAGAACCACCAAAGCGAGAGGGTGTTGCCTCCCGTACTTGCTGTGCATTTTATGCACCGCGAGTGCCGGGAAGCCTTGGGACTGCAGATCCTCTAGGATAGCCTCGTTCGATAATTCGAACTCTCGAAATTCCCCTGAGTACCGCTCTGATCTTACGCTCTTCTGACAGAGCATAAGTATGATAAGCATATTGCTTATCGGTGAGGAGCTTTGTTAAAGCACGGAAGTCGTCTATCGACGAGACTAAGATTTTAATAGATTCACCCGAGTTGGCCGCTCGGGTGTAATGAATCTTGTGCTCATTGCACAATGTCGAAACCTCAGTCCATTTACCCTTTTCCCGAAGGAAAACGGGTGGTGGGACCTTGGCCTTGACAGAAGTTGGGGCCGGAGCGGGTGTTGAAGACACTGGTGCAGCTGGCGTTGAAGACACCGCAGGGGGTGTGGGGACGGGCGTCGAGGGCGCCGGGTCTTGTTTCGACCGCTTCTTAGAGCGCTTCTTAACAAGCGTTAAAGAGGGAGACTCAGGGCCAGTTGGGGTGGCGTCCGAGGATGACTCGGTCGCGGGTGCGCGCTTGCGTCGAGGAGGGGCGTCTACTTCGCACTCCATGTCACTGGAGGAAGGGGACGCGGGAGGGCCTAAGACCTGAGGGGTCTGGGGAACTGGGGTGGCCTGAGGGGCCATGGTGGACATTAACGTGATGAGATGAGGGATAAGAGAATCTAAGAAACGGTACTTATCAGCATTTATAGACATGCCTTCAGTACTTTCAAGTAACTTCTTCCTAAACTCGTCAAAGCTTAGGGAAGCCATTGCGGAGGTGTTGGGGAGGGACAATATATGAACCTAACAACGAAGACTAACTTCCTAAAACCACCCTACACGCAGTAGGGCTGTTGAGAATGACGCGGATAACTTACTCGAACACGGAACTTAAAGTCCTGGAACGACGAATCCCCGTCGACGAAGCTCACGTTCACAAAGTACGGTTAACAACCCTCTATCCGCCGTGAAAACGGCGTTAGAAACTTATTAGAAGTACGGTTAACGAGCCACTGTCCGCCGTGAAAACGGCCTTAGAAACTTAATACGGTATACAACTATGAAATTATATATTACGACAACAACCAGTGAAATTTGGGTGCTCAGACCGAGACTGCGTAACTCAAAAGAGACCCTCAGTTCAAATACTTAGGGCAATATGTAACCAAGGACCTTAGGAGTTACGTGAACATTGAGCGAGAACGACGCTGGCACACAGGTTCGCACACTGTAGTGAGGAAGTTTTTAAATCATTATTAAAATTACTCTTATAAGGCCTACTGCCAATCCTTCTACATGGCTTCTATGTGTGGTCCCACAAACGCGGCTCGAAAGGAGCCGTGAATTCACTCAGGGTTCAATACAATAACGGCCTTATGGTACAGTTGGGCTTACCGCGGTGTTGTAGCGCGTGAACCATGTTTGCCACAGTAAAAATTGGCGACTTCTTTGCTATAATAAGAAAAAAAACCGCGTCACTGATGTTCAGACTGCGGCTGAGCACCAACACTATACTGAGGCTGTTAGCAAATATAATAGAACTACCAACTTGCAAGTAGTTTATGAGCGTACTTGTTAAGAAATGTATAGTTTCAATTAGTGTGTTTAAATTTTATTTTATTTTATGTGTAACTTTTTATTTAAATTTTAATATTAATGTTGTTTACAATTGATAATCAATTTTAACTTTAAGTAATTTGAATTGAATGTGTAATTTTTAATTCTTATTCTAATTTAAATTGTATTTAAAATACATTTGCAGCTCCATAACGTTAATTTTATTGTAATTTTAGATTTACTTTAATTTTTATTGAAATTGATTTAATTTAATTTGAATTGCAATTTCGAATTATATTTTATTTTAATTTTAATATATAATTTTTATTTAACTTTAATGTGACTAGCATAACTTGTAATTGTTGTAAAACTAACAGCTGGGCCAAGTTGCCAAAATTCAGAAATTTATTATTTTCATTAATAATAATATTAATGAAAATAATACATTCATATTATTATGGTGTTATACTCCGGAGTCAAATAATTGTCGGCACGATAAATTTTTTTATATACACATACACAGCAAAGGTCATAACATTTTACCATTTTTACCTTTTCTTTAAATTATATTTTTTTATTAATAGAATAGAACTATTAAGTAAGTAATAAAGCCTTACAGTCTTGTAATTTATTTATAAAATATCTTGAGTACGAGTCTCTTTTTTATTGAAAAAGGATTAGACGTTTGTCTTCTGTCTCACGTGATGGAAAGTGACGATGAAGACGAAGGTGTTACACGTCTATCCACGAGATACCTATTCACTCGACGCTTGAAAGAACTAGGACTATAGTTTTCTGGCAAAAATCTACCATAAAGGGATGGAAGGCCTGTCTGCGTTTAGTAGTCCGATGTAAGAAGGGTGTGGGTTCAACCTGATCAAAAAGAGCATTCGCGGTCTCTCCAAAATGTAATCTGTAGAAGACTGCTAAACTGGCAACTTTCCGACGATGGTCGAGGCTTTGCAGTTTTTTGGTGGTGAGGTCAAAGTTGTTAATAATTTTTCGGGCTCTTCAGTCAACTGCGTCCATCGCTTCTTTACTTCTTTGTACTTTGCAGAACCATCCCAAAGGTGGCTACAGTACTCCATACAAGATCGAACTTGAGCTGTGTACAAATTAAGTAGCTGTTCAGGGCTGAAGTACCGTCGGACCTTCGAGATGATTCCCAACTTCTTTGAAGCAGTTTGAGCCATGGACACAATTTGTTGCCCGAAGTTTAGTTGGGACGATATAGTTACGCCCAGAAGCCCTAAAATTATTTTTTCGTCTTTATAGTTCACTCGTGTAATAATTTTCTTTTTGACGTTCTACAAACCTCGTAAAATTCAGTACCTAGGTACATTTAGGTAGGCATGCACCGGGGAGCCTGAGGGCGTAAATGATTTCCTTTAAACTTAGTTTGCGTGACATATAATCATGCAGTTGGTGTAAAAATTAATTACTAGATTTGGCCCACGGCCTCAAATCATACATTCCATTGAAAAATACCAGAGTAAAATAAAGCCTATTTGTTTGCTAATTATTAACAAATTCGGGACTAAATATGGATAACATATTTAACCAAATTATTATAAAAAGTATTGTATTAGAAACACACTAAGCTGTGAACTTCACTTATGTTTTCACCAATACACTTCAAAAACCGATTAAACAGTAATCTGAACCTCAATTCACCATACTGCTGCCTTCTAAACCACTATAACTCAATCCAGAGTCTGATACGATTTACTCAAGTGTAATAGAACGATATCTTAAGAAGCCGAGTGACAAATCGATATCTAATTAATCGAAGCGTTTACAAGTAATCCGAGATTACGACGAGTTCGGTGAGGCAGAGTTTCTCTTGGTACAGGGATTAACTTGGATAAACTTATTTGGTCTGAAGAATATATGTTTACTGTTACATTATTGACATTGTACCCAGTTTTAAATTTATCTCATACTCTCCTTTTTATATTAAACGGAATGGAAGAATATGCATTCGACGCTATTTGCGTTACGCTATTTGTTTGGGATTATGTTTTCTTTATGGTTATCCAAGCTTACTTAAAATACTCATACCATACATTACACACCTGGGATGTACGGTGTATAGTGTACAAGCTTACCATCACTTAGCATGCAGCCCTCAAACTTCTCAATTATATTTTGAAAGTATTATATACGATCATAAATTTACCTTCAAAACATAAACAAAAACACAGACTCCAAGCAAGAAATCAATGCTCTAAAGTCGGAGTATTAAGCAGAACTCGTCCGGGCGGCAACCGCGTATCCATTTAGCTAAATCAATACAGTACAAAAATAAACAAGTGCAGGGACTCAGTATGTGTTTACTTTTGTCAATATTTACTTAAGGATGAGGATGTGTTGAGCCACCAAGTCTCCCAGCCTGGCCTCGTATTTTGCGCAAAATCTTTTATCGGTTAATAATTTGTTTAGGTGGATTCCTGGAATAAATTTAAAGCGATTAATTAAAAATAATAAAATGGACTCTATTTTCCTCTTAAGTATGACGTAGTTAATGGAATTTCAGTTGCAACTTCTAGATAGAAGCAACCATTCAAATGTATACTTTAAGCTATTGATTTTTAAGTAAGCCAATAAATCAATAATGCTTTCATTGCAATTAATTGTAATTGGGCCATATCATAATTGTTTAAATAATCTTGAGAGTTTTGTTTATCTGTGAAATAAAATAATTGCCTTCACACAGACTGGTCGACACAATGATAACCTGATTTTATGCTCAAACAGCGCAGTTTAGACAGTTGCTCAAACGACGGACCTCCACAAACGGCACCCGTTCACGAGCTTAACGTGGATATAAGTCGTCTCTCGCTCTCCGCAACCACAGAGAGAAGCGACCCATCACCCGGCGCTACCAAAGGTCTTTGATAATTACGCTTTAGACTTGATGTATAAGCCAGCGCGCTACTTGGCAGCAGGCATGCTATTACTTATTATCGCAAAATATTTACGGTGGCTTTGTTTAGTAGTAGCCATAAGGTTTCTTACCTTCGAAGCCCACTCGACAGTCAACCAGGATGTCGGTGAAGCAGTCAGCCAGCACGGTATACTGACACAACAGCAACATCAGGTGAGTCAGCATAGTGATATCTACCACCATCACGAAAGCTGCCACGTAGCTAAATGCTACCTGGTTTGAAAAATGGATATAAAATTTAGTAAAAATTGTTAAGTTGTGAGTACAGTAGTATGAGACTCTTTTATTTACTTATCAAGGGTTTGAAAGTGGAACCTTATTTTAGTGCATAAGTACATTCTCTATCTAATTTATATTTTGCTTTAAAAACTTTTTATTAGAAATATCTTAAAAGTAATCACAGATTAAATCCCCATTTATTTTTCACCATTGTCATTAAGGTTATTATTAGATTTACTTACTAGTTTAATTAGCAATGGTTTTAAAAAGTTAAAGTGAACAGAGTAACGTGGAGAAGCAAGTCCTAACAGCGACTTTTGAAAGTATACAGTGCCAGGTAGGAAACGTCGTATACTGATGCTGTTTATATTAAAAAGAAACACGCGATTTTATCGCGTTTAATAATATTGTTTTACATTTTAACTGAAAGTTTCAGTATTTTTATACATACCGAGTGATACGAGTGACTAAGATGACAGACAGACGTCTTGACAGTTATGAAAGAATTCAAGCCGAATTTATGGATGTTTTTAGTTTACTTAACATGGCTGCGGAGATACCTACCTACCGATATTTTCTTGTTTTTATTTTTTAATTTTTGTGTTGTAAAATTTTGTATTTTTCTTGTTTCGTGGCAATGAAATAAATGTCCTTGTTTCTTTCTTTCTTTCTAAATATCACTTAGCACTTATTTACTTTTATCTAACTTGACGCTGTCAGTGTAAAACTGTAATTGCCTTATTGTTTCTAGATATTCAATAATTTATGTAAACTGTTGGTTTTCCAAATAAATAAATCATCTCCATCTGTTTCTCAGGCTACAGCGAAGAGTTCAAGATTAGCACAGGAATTGCTGAGTCTTGAGCCTGAAGTTTCGCAGTTTAAGTTTAAGTTTAAGAGTTTAAGTTTTTTAGTACAAGATCCCATGATAGAGAAAGCTTCCAACCATATTATCAATTGAAAGGGGGGTGTTCTTAATTAAAATGACATCTCTATCAGTCTAGGCACCTATGAAGTGTTTTCTCTTCGATACAAGTTTAATAGAGTCAAACCTCAAATGGTCAACCATGAAATGTTCTTTGCGTAGACAAAAAGTCTCCAGTCTATATAAATAACCGCGATAAAATCCGGTTAAAACGTGTTTCCTATAATATAATGAATCGTGAAAACTTAAGGAAATGTTTATATTTAAGATGTAGACATGTCAATTTTTAGAAACTGTACAGCAGTAGTATGCATAACTCGCGTTTAGAGTGGAATAGTTGTTTCCAAAATATACAGTGCTTGTACGCATACGGACTAATCAAGTTTAGTTCGGAATAAGAGTTTAGATATCCACAGTTATAAAACCTAAATTTTAAACGCCTAGGTTTAAAATACCTAATCGTCAAAACATTTAAAATGATTCAGCTATTACGAACTTGTCTGTTTAAACTAACTGTAAATTTTTAGATATTTAAACCAACGGAACCTTGAATTTAGTTCAAAGAACTATGACAAAAACCAATAATTCCTCATAAATATTTGCAGTTTGAAACTTTAAATCGCTAACTCTTATTTTAAATACTTTTTTTAAATATAAAATGTTACTTCTTTGTAATACTTTTAGCAAAATTAAAAGGAATGACTTATTAAGTGAATGATTGCCCAGTGAAACAAAGCATTATAAGGTTTCCTAATTGGGTCCTTACACAACTTTCTACTTCGGCGCCAACGAATTTGGAAATACAAATGTAGGTACAAATCAAACTCCCGAGTTCGGCAATAACATTTTGCGAAATATGTAAACTTTGAAGGTGACTTCAGTAATTTCTAGAATAGCATTGCCATTTTTTATTTGTTGTTTAGTTGTTTGATTGACATGTTTGACTTCGTTCTACACTCGGGCAGGATTAAAAGTTGTTGGTCAAACTTTTGAATATTTATCTAGTGATATCTTACCTGTACCAGTATATAAACTATTGGGTACCTTTCCTTTGTTTTATATTCAAATGGTATACGCACAGCGACCGCCAAGTTGTACTCTAGTTCATCGACCAGTGGGTAAATGTTCCTATAAAGAATATAATATAAAATAATGCTAGTGATTATGTATACAAGAATAAATGGAAAACCTTCCATGAAGACAAAACATTGAACATATCTTTTGTATAATAGCGACGGTTTAGAAACCTTCCAGACAAAAAAAAACTAAATCAAGAGATCTCTCTGTGTTTAGGACCTATGTGACTCTTCAACCAAGTTTACGTCGTTGTAGTTGGTATTTATATTTAGACAATAACGTTTGTTGATGTAGTTTTTCATACTCTATATCTAAGTTAAGTTTATAAGCTCTCCTTGCTGTTGAAATAGCTTAAACTGAAGTCTTTTAAAAGAACATGTCATCTTCGCTATATTTACCATTTCTGCAGTAACTTACCAAACAATCAGGGTACAGAATCCAAGCCCAATAACAAGTTTGATATATCGCTCATTCCTTAGCGTCCACATCTCTAGAAGTTTCTTCCTGCTGACAGTGTTGGTATTGAAGTTTTTTGACTCCATAGCACCCGCTAGTGTTCTAAATATTTTCTTGTTATCATTCTATGAATTTAAAGAAGTGTGAGTGTTATATTTCATCAGCTTAGGATTGTATAAGTTGTTTTATAGCAGTGAGTTTTAGCCGTTTATTTCTTGTACTCTGACCCTTAAGGTTGAGTATGAATCTAGCAAGTCTTTATTTTCTATTTTAAATGTCATAATAATCATGGTCTAACATAAGTTCTTGATCATTTCTCGTTGGAAGACTAAGTTCTGCCAGTGTTATTATTATTATAACCAATCATTTTTAAGGTAAAGAAGATCACCAACCATGAATTTGATCACGTGTTCCTTTTAATAAACTTGTTAAAAAACAATGGGTGCCAATTAAAAAGACTTCTTTGTAATAGCATTATTCGCCTCTAAAAATCTACATTGCCTTCAAATTTATTAAGTCAGCCACAATTTACGAGCGTTTGAACGATACTATCTTCGGCACTAAAAATATGATGTTACATGATGTTTTTGCTATAACATTTTGAATTATCATCCAATTTCGATTATGGCGCTTCGCCGGGTGCTTAAGCACCACGCTCGCTTCGCTCGCTCGGGTCGCGCATGCGATAAATGCAGCCTAACATTAACCTAACGCATATTTAACTACTACGCTTTTGATAGGATATTTAGTAGGCAAAAAAGACGAATTAGTGTATTTGAGGCTATCTCATTTTCCCGTGGTTTAGTTATAAAATTAGAAGTTTGATGACGTGGCCAATAAAGAAATTTGTGGCTTGAGTTATAATTTCCCAAAAACAATTGATATAAGGATACCAAAAAACCATACCATGCTCTTAAATTTATAAACCGCTATGAATTGAATGAAAGTGATGTTAATACTGTCGATGGTTCCATCCAAAGTAACGGAGTCGCTCAGGAAATCCCACACTTCACATATAATTATAATTGCAATCATTAGCTTTGCCATAAAACCATACAACCTGTACGGTATGCTGCGATCTGTCGTGGATAGTCCTGGAAAATTAATGTAACTAATATTATTTCAGTAGAAGAAGGGATAGTGCAAGGTAGTGAAAGGCAAAATGTGTAGAAGATATAATCACCAGTATATAGTTAGTTGGTGTAGTTAGATATGATATTATTTTAACAATTTTTTAAATAACAAAGTTAAAGTGAACAATGCTATGTAGGATTTTTATGAAAAAAAGTCGAAAGCAATTCAGGGGAGCATCTTGAATCCCGTTTTGTATCTCAGGTAAGTTCAAATCAAATATTTATTTCTCAACATTGACGATTACTTGATCTTTTTGACTCAAATAAAAGATGACTCTACCACCAGTTCGGAAAAGCCTTTGTGAAGAAGAACTGGAAACTTTTTCAAAATAAATTTACATTGTCTCCTTATGTCTATTCAAAATTATTCTTATCTGCATCTGTTAGCTCTGCTAGAATCCCTGCCCCCAAGTATCCAAACGACGAACACCTTCAAACTGTACACTGCTGACATCCTTACTGATCACAATACCTTTATTGTCACATACGGTATTGATACTACAACAATTTTTGTAACTGCTAATCCAGAAATAGCATCAGCAAACTTACTAAAACTTATAACTGAGATTTAAAATTGGTTGAGAACATGGAGAATAAAGGCTTATCTTAAATCTGCTCACGTCACTTTTACCCTAAGAAAATGCGACTCTTTACCAATCACACTAAATGGAGAACAAATTCCACACGACGTTACCGTGCAAAATCTAGGCATGTTTTTAGATAGAAGGCTGACCTGGTAGTACATATATGCTGCAAAAGAATTACTCTAGTTAGATGCAAAACTTAGAACCATGTATTGACTGATTGGTAAAATATCGCAGTTAACCCATTAACGTACAACGGTGTAAAACAAAAGCCAGTTTAAACATATGAAATAGAGCTCTGGGAAACAGTGAGTGACATAAACATAGAAATCCTGGAAAGGTTCCAAACAAAAATTGTGAGATCGATGTTCATCATAACTAAATGCATTCACAATAAATATATTGTGGAAGTGTTATTCATGTAAGACTGAAAAGAAACAGCGGACAAACTCCCACGGCCAAAGTAACATAAATAAACAGGCAAAGTACAGACACCAGAGTCGCTAAATGTCGAAGATAAAAAAGGATTAAAAACCGTAATTTCACTTTCTTAAAGTTTTCAAATCTGATTTTTATATGAAAATCAGAAAAAATCATGTTTTTAGAACCAATACCAACTAATAAAATCATCTCACCTGCAAGGTAGGTCACTCTATACACATGTTCAAAAAATATAGTTTCATAATATCCGCTCGTCATTTCTAAAGCCTTCGTATTAGCCATAGACTCGTAAAACGAGACGATGGAATCCATCCCTTTATATGGTGCTGAAACTAATTCTCCTTTACTTACATCAATGAATTTCACAAAGAAGTGACTTAAAATCGCCTCAAGGCTTTTAACTGAATCCTAGTTTTAGTAAAGCGCGTTTCCATGGTTTGAACTTTGATTTTAGTTTTAGAATAAACTACGTACTTAAATGTTATTTTATTTCAATACAGAAAGCATCGTCAAAAAAAAATCTAAAAACAAACATTTTCGCAATTCTTGTGAAGTTACAATATAAAGAAACAAAATATATTGGCGAGACGAGCCATGTGGTGCAGTGCGTAGTAGCCCTGCCTCATACGCAGCAGGTCCCAGGCACATGAGTAGATAAACGGAACAGAGACAAAGCTTCATAAGAACGTGAAAAATTGTAACCTATTTTGGTAGGGTTGTCACAATAGGTTAAGACAAATTAAACAAAACATTTGTTAAATAGTTTCATTATTCAGTATGATAGAATACTTTACAAATTACTTACTCTAATAATTTTCTTTTATAATTTTTGTTTTTGAATAATTTATTGTTTCTTTTGATGGTGTGGTAAATTCTGAATCTAGCATATAGTTTTTCAAGTAATCTAAAGGGAAACACTCACATGGCATATGAAATTTACAATATTTAATACGTTTAAGTATTTAATGTCAAATATTAACAATATTTATTTCAATATCGAAATATTCGCTAAGCTTTTGCTCGAGCAATTCAATTTTATTTTTTCTAGTATTATTCATACACACAGTACAGTGAACACATTCTCGCTGCGACCGCCGCCCGGTACGGACGTTCTAAGACCACTCCGATTGACCGGTCCCTTCCCGATATTCAGTGGCGCTCAGTTTACTGACGTCACAGACTAGCGTGTTGGCTCCGTGATACGGTGTTTCTGGGTATTTTACTCCTGTGCTGTTGTGTTTGTGCTGAGTGCTGTGTGTGCCCAGCGTAAAGTATTCTGGTTTTAGTACAGAGGATAACTCACGGTGACAACCAATTTGTACTGATCCAGTCCTTTATTTTATATATAATTTATTTCTACTATTTATTTATTTACTCTTCTTTTTTCATATTTATCTTTATCATATTTGTGTTTTTTGTGTACAATTCGTGCTCTTTTGTCGGTAAAGGTCGGCTCTAACGCGGTCGACTCTTTACCTGCATACCCTTTCTAGGATTCCAGGTAGCGGACTTCGGCGAACTACGGTTAGTTTTTAAGTTATTTTCATTTAAGTCATCGGCAGATATATCGAAGCTTCATGGCTTTCGTTCACTCGGAGTGTTCAGACATCTGGACAAAATTCGAAAGTGGGTTCAAACCCACAAATAAATCTCCGACAAAAAAAGGAGAGACGGGCGTGTCAACCCGCATCCATCAACCCCTCTCGCGAACGTTGTAGCTCGCAGTCGTCCGTGGCTTCGTCCACTCGTAGTTCATCGTCGATGGATTGCTCCCGCCCAAGCCATCGAATCCAACGAGGGATTCACCATCATCGCAAAACGACAAAAAAGGGCCAAGCCCTCGGACTCATCTGGCGAGGAGTCCAAAACTCTGAAAAAGCGGGCGCCGCAGACCATGCCCGCGTCAAATTCAAATTATAATCTCTCTTACCCCGAGACCAAGCCAACCGGTCCGCATCCGCCTCTTATTTTCATCCGCGATAAAACGGCGTGGACATCTGTGTCCACACATATGTCAAATTTAAAAATCGCGTATTTTTACTCGAAAAATACCGCGATCGGTATCCGCGTAGTGACCGTCGCACCCGCCGATCGCCACGCCCTCACCAAGTACTTGAATGAGAAATCCATTGAGTACTACACTTGCGCTCGAGGAGGAGCGCGTTTTACGCTTTGTCCTTAGAGGCGTATCGAAGGAGATTGAGTCAGAGCTCCTTCTCCAGGATCTTAAAGACCAGGGATTCCCGGTCATTTCCGTCCACCGTATTTATGACAAAGATCGTATGCCGTACAACCTAGTGTTGGTAATACTAGATCACACCCCTGAGGGCAAGGGGATTTTCAAGTCAGTTGCCAAGTCTATGGCCACACGGCTAGAAATTGCCACGCCAAACCCAGGTGCGTCAAGTGCCTGTGTGATCATGTCACTACGGATTGCGCGCAAACCTCGCAATCTGTCGAACCTCCTGCTAGCCTTATGTAAGTCGGTTGGCCACACTGCCAATTACCTAGAATGCCCCAGGGCCCCAAAGCCCAACCCCAAAAAGCTGCAGAAGGCAAAGCAAAGGTGTCCCTCCCTCCTGCTGCAAAGCCCGGCCCACCCAATAAACCGCAGCCTCCGCTATGTGACCGTCACGGTCCTCCACCGCCTCCCAAGAACGCATGGGTGACCTCACTTACCATGGTGAGGAAACCCATGGCAGCCCTCACCCCCCCCCCGTCTTCTCAGGTACAGCAGGTCAGGTCAGCACCTGCTTGCATGCCTTCTCCTCTCACGGCCAGGTCCCATGGAGAGCCACTTTCAGACTTCGCGCTTGTAAGCGAATTCGCCTCAAGTTTCGACTTGGGAGAAATCACCACTTTGGCTCGCAAACTACGAGCCGCAAAGGGTGACTTCCAGGCGACGTGCTTCGTCGCGATCGAACACCAGGCGCTTATCGCCAACGTCCAAAAATTCAATAAATTTAACTTTTAAATGGCGTCCTCTAGATTAAAACCTAGGTCCCTCACTATCGGCTACTTCAACGCCGATGGTCTTAAACATCAGCGTAATGAAATTCATGAACTCTTTCGAGAATTCCGAATCGATATCTTACTTGTGCAGGAAACCTTTTTGAAACCTAGTCACAAGGACCCGAAAATAGCGAACTACAACATCGTTCGTAACGATAGGCTTACCGCCGTTAAAGGCGGTACCCTCATCTTTTACAAAAGGTCACTACACTGTATAACTGTTGTCCAGGCCTGGCGTTAAAATAAAACCCTTAAAGCTGCTGGACACGTTGTTTAATGGTTCACTTCTCTTGGTATTACAAATCTTTAATTACATTGATTGGTGACATTACAAAATGCCCTGCGCTAGGGCGCTGAGGGACGTAGACACAGTACGCGTGCGCACTCATCGTCGACCGGATAAGAAGGGCTCGAGCGCTTCCGGCGCTGCGGGCGCGCGGGTGTTCTACACTGCTCTCCGTGCCTCTTCCCCTCAGCGTCGATTGTACGGCGCGAACACCTGTCGATCCTCCAAAGCTCGAGAATATTAAAGTTTCCTGTTGTAGAATAGCGATGAGCCGCCATCTGCCAATCACGCTGGCATCCATCTACCAACCACCAGATAAAGCTATACTTCAAAGCGAGCTCCAGTCGCTACTCGATATGAGTCCCTCCGTAATACTAGCTGGTGACTTTAACTCGAAACATTCAGGCTGGTACTCCGTAGTTACCAACCCAAACGGACGTCGTCTTCATCACATGTTAGATTCGCTAAGCTGTGATGTAGTGGGTCCTCAGGAACCGACTCACTATCACTACAACACAAATCATCGCCACGATATTCTCGATATAGCAATCCTACAAAGTGTTAACGGTACACTCAGTAGAAGTCATCCACCAACTTACTTCGGATCACCGACCGGAAGTCATGCAGCTAGGTATCCCAAGTGACCCTGTTCCTCAAACGAGGGCACACACTGATTCGGCCAAACTAATGGAAGCCCTTAAGGCAACCAACAGCCCCGACCTGAACAGCATTCTCGATCCATTGTCATCCATCGAGGAGACCAATGCAACGATCGGTGCTGTCATAAACCACTTTCGAAGTTCTATCAGTGCATCATCCAGGCGGGTTCCAGTGGCAAATGATCGCCGCTGGATCCTGCCTGAGGATGTGAGGGAGTTGTTGAGAGCAAAGAACGCACGATTACGATTACGCTTCGACCGACGCAAACCGTATCCGTATGAGGGCCTACAGCGAGATGTTAAATCTCGCATACGCGAACTGCGGTCTAACAACTGGGATGCGCTTCTTGCCGAGATTTCGCCTTCGCATCTGGCTTACTGGAGCTTGGCGAAGTCTCTTAAGATGGACTCTACCGCGTCATCGATGCCTCCGCTCCGTAGGCCTCCGCCCATGACTCCCGCTTTCGATGACTCCGAAAAAGTTGAAACCCTAGCCGATAGCTTAGCCCAACAATGTACATCGAGTACAGAAAGCACCAACTCCCTCCACATAGAAACTGTGAATAGCACAGTCGAAACTAAATGCGGCAACCCACTTACTGACACCCTCCAACCGGTAACGGTGGAAAAGGTACAGATAATAATTAAAAACCTAAAACCGCGGAAAGCCCCAGTTCCAGACAAATTACCAAACAGGGTTCTGAAAGCTCTCCCACTCACACTCATACAACTTTTAGTAGTTATATTCAATAACTTACTAACAAACTGCTCCTTTCCGCAAACGTGGAAGGAAGCGATCGTCATCGGTATTAGGAAACCCGGAAAACCGGCTAATTTACCTACAAGCTACCGTCCTATTAGCTTGCTTAGTGTGATAGGCAAATCATACGAAAGGATCATTTTGAACAGGCTTCGAGAGGTCATCCACTCCAAGCACCTGTTGCCGGACGAACAGTTCGGCTTTAGGTCCCGTCACTCCTGCGTCCAACAGGTGCACCGCATCACGGAACACATCTTGTAGCAAAGGAACGTAGGTCGAAAACCGATAGGCACGGGTGCGCTTTTCTTTGATGTGGCGAAAGCCTTCGACAAGGTCTGGCACAACGGCTTGTTATTCAAGCTCTTTGAACTGGGCGTGCCAGACAGCCTCGTGCACAACATACGAGACTTTTTACAGTGTCGAATCTTTCGTTACACATTGGATGGTGCACTCTCTAATCCCCGCCCTGTATTAGCCGGTCTCCCTCAAGGCTCGGTGCTTTCTCCGACTTTGTTTTCACTATACACTAGTGACATGCCGAAGACGGAAAAAGTAGGAATCTAAGTAGGTTAACTAGAATACTTAATCAAAAAGTCTTTACAGATCCCGACGATGATATTACAACCAAATTTAAAATGGATGCATAAATTTTGCAAGCCAACAAGTTTATTCGAAAGCTCCTCTGTGGCCTCCAGAAAGCACGCATCAGCATAATCAATGATAATGTGGGCAAGGGTTTGTAGTAGAATAATTTTTTTTATTAATTTTTTTTTTAGAGAACTAGAAGCTTTGTTACACAGGAATGTACAATTGAATAACCATGGGGAGCCAATTAAAGGTTCTCGCGTTTAAAAATGTCTTAGAAAAACTAGGTAGCGTATACTAAAAAGCTAAACTAGAAGTCTACAATTAATCTTAAATCAACAGATTATTAAATTACACAATTAAAAGAAAAAAATAAAATCATTATGGGAATGAATATGGTATGGTACTAATTATGTGTATCGAAAAATAATCTGCTTATCCGCTGCCTTGCCACAGGAATGCTGGTGCAAAAGAGGTCAAGATCTGTGCGCTTGCACAGTTTATTGAAATTGTTGCTTACTCGCCATAAGTGTGAGTTTTTGTGCCTATAATTAGTTGATACTATAGGAACATTTATATGTGAGTATGATTGAGTGCTTTTTTGTGGGACAATCGACATGGCCTGACATTATTTGCAGAAGACATGTGTGGTCTGCTATATCGCGTCTTTTAAAAAGGGGTAGAAAATGATATTTCTTGCATATATTTAAATAGTTTTCAGATGAGTACGGGATTCGTAGTCGAAAGCACAAGTATTTAATAAATTCGGATTGGATTTATTCAATTCTTGAGATATACTTATGGTAACGGGGATTACAAATTTGGGAAGCATTCTCAAGGTTGCTTCTAACAAATGCACAGAATAGTATTTTAAACGTTTTCGCTCGCTTGTAATCTCCCGACATCCTCAAAATAAAACCAAGAGCTTTAGATGATTTAGCAACGATGGATTCTATGCGTTCGTCAAAAATTTGTTTAGAATCATGGATAATCCCTAGATCTTTGACAACATTGCTTTTGTGGAGTAAGTTACCCCTTAGAGTGTAAGATTTTAGTGGACAAAGGTAAAACTGTCGGCACATGCGATTACAATTGTTACGAAGGATCTTATAGATCATAAAGTTTTCTGTAGATGGGCATGGGAGAACTGATTGGGATTTAGATTTAGATTTACCAATACCTACGGCCTTGAGGAATTACAAACTTCTGCGGACTTTCGGTTGACGAGGGAATCATAAACGTTGTGTCTTAGCATCTCGGCACATGGGATTACAATTGTACGAAGAATCTTACAAATCGTACACGTGCAACGTTTTAGCAATCCTTTAGCCTTGTCTCTTTTAGCCAAGGCATCTTTGATGGTGTCTGTCCCCTAAGGGGTCTGATTATATTTCAATTTAACACGAATGGTGTTAAATTTACCCAATTCAATGTTGGTTTTTGTAATGCCAATAGACGTTGTAAGTCATCTAAGTTGATGTTTTGTAGTAACGAAGCAGAATAGATTGTAGCCTACGTTTGGAGGCACTATGGTACTATGGAGGCAATATGGTAAGACAAGAAAATGAGAACGGTGCTGTAAGCTACCCATGCGCAGAAAACTTGCTAGGAGATGAGACGGACATAACATCAAGCAAAGAGAAAGCGCAGTCGGAACAATGTAAAATGACGGAAAGTAAGGTAATTAAGATAGGGTATGGAGATTATAGTAATAATAATAAATCCTTAGACAAACACACCAACTGTATAACCCCAAAGTAAGCAGAGCTCGTGTTATGAATTACCATACAGTGAACTGGGGGGGGGAACCCAGATTAAACATACTTATATAAATATAAACAACCATGACCCGAGAACAAACATCTGTGTTCATCACACAAATGAATGCCCAGGCCAGGACTCGAACCTGGGACCTTCGGCGTATGAGGCAAGGCTACTTACCACTCGCTCGTCTAGGATAGGTCGTCTAGAATAGGAAGACAAGATGGATTCAAGCTTTTAAGAGCGAGATTTATTCTTTGGCAAACAAATGTTTAAGTCGCCTTTTACAATGACATTCTCAAAGGCAGGGCTGTAATCATGGATTAGATTGTCAAAGGTACCAAACTAGTCAATATTTAAGTTAGGGCTGTAAAAAACTACAAGCAATAGTTTTGTGTGACGTAACACCATTTCGATACGCAAATATTCAGCTGGCCCAGAGTAAAGTTATGGAGAAGTAGGGATAACTTTGAAGGGTAAATCAGCACATAAGTATATGGCAACTACACCACAGCCCTTCCCCATCCTGTGACTGCGAATGAACACAAACCCTGGAATCGCGAATGCACAAACCCTGGAATTGCGAATTGTGGCGAAAGAAGGTTTAAAGGAACGTTTCGCATATCAAAATGGCATCAATGTTTGCAGGCTAGAAGATCAGTGCTTGGAACACTTGGAACGTTGATATGAATAATATTTAAATTTTTGGGATAGATGGAGGAGAAATCAGTCAGATGATCACGCAATGTCATTATTATATTTAAATAGTAAAACATAATTTTGAGTAAAACATAATATTATTATTATATTTTATACTCAAAAACCAAAATATATTTTATATATTAAGTTATTACTACAAGTATAATGTTTGCTTTATTGATATAAAAGTTTGTAGAGCTCGGTAGCTGAAGGACGATAGCTCAAAACTGAATGCTATACAAGATTTGACTTACCTATGGGAAAAAGTTACGGCCATAAAACGGTCAAATTAATGAAATACTTGAAATCTTTGAGTTTGAAAATAATTTCAAAATAATAAGATAAAGCGAATTGTGTTAGAAAAAACTATGCATCTGATGAATGACAGACCATATTTAAATACTAAATAAAATAAAATATGAAAAGGAAGCCAAATATTCTATCTAAGAGTATTTTGAATGGACAAAAATTTTAGTAACAACAAAAAACAACATTAATTCGGTCACTTGAGAAATTCATTCTACAAATTGGCAATTAATTATAATAAACGATTTTGAAGTAAATTCACCTTTACTGAACATGAAGAAGTTATGGAATGTGACTTTTGATTTGATTATGTATAATTAAGGAGTGGTGTCATAAACCTAATAACAAGCAAAACTTAACTTACTTATGGAATACATAGTTGTTAAGTTTGTAAGTAATCGAATGTATGTATTTTATTAAGAATAAAATATATTATTACGACCAATTTAATCAATGTTTTTGCGTAAAATAAAATGACGTAAACATATTGAATTTATTATCAACCGTGTTATGGAAACAAACTTAAGAGTAAAACTGTAAAGGGAATATTAAACCCAATGTATGGTACATCGACTGTTAATTAAATTCACATTAAACACAACCTGTTGTTAACAATAATTAGTGACTTCTAATATAAATCCGTTTCAAGACTAATAATTTCGTTATTGCTATTAATTAGTAGTTAGCAAATATAAGAGATCGAAATATTCATCTACTTAATTAAATTTTATATAATGAGATATTTTTTCATTAACCTTTTTATTGCTACGGCTCAAAACATATAAAATCCTTATAATATAATATTTAATATTTCAGCCGAAACATGTCCGCAACAGGATTGAGGCCACTCCACCTTATTCTTGACTTTAAAGGTAGGTGGCCTTCTAGCGACCTAAATTAGCTGATAGGGAATCTGACTTTCAGCTTCCCTATGATACCCATAATTAGCGGCCAGAAATAATCTTAATTTGCGTGCTTGAGTCCCCACCTTTACGCCCTGTTACTAACTGGGTATTTCCCTAAATGATAAATAAATAATAAAGCCCCAGACAAACACACCAACTGTATGGCACCATAGTAATACATCGAATACATCGAGCTGGGGGGAAACGAGAATAAACATCCATACTCATATTATAAATGTGAAAGTAACTCTGTCGGTCTGTCCGACTGTCTCTCTGTCAGTCTGTCTGTCTGTCTCTTACCTTTTCGTGCTTAAACCGCTAAACCGATTTTGTTGATATTTGGTATAAAGTTAGTTTAAGACCCAGGAAAGACATAGGATAAGAGTATTTATCAGAAATCATCCCTTCTGAGGGTGCATCATGCGTCCTTATGCGTGTTTACACTTTGTATTTACACACGTATTTAAAATTTACACACATCAAAAAATGTCCAGATTGTTTTTCTCGTGTAAAAATATAATTGTTAAATTGATTATTTAGAACAAACATTTGTGTTCATCATAAGTAAATGCCCCGACCAGGACTCGAACCTGTGACCTCCGACGTATAAGGCAGGGCTTCTACCCACTACACCACTCGACCGTCAAATGATAATGCTTAAGAACTAAGAAGTACCACAAAAATCGTATTTACTAATTTCAAAACTATTTTTATAATGATTCTTTTAGTCGTCAGATTTTATGAGCGATAGAGAAAATATTTGATCGAATCAGAAACAATTTTAGGTGGAAATACATATTTAACTAGGAATATTTATTTATGAGAACGTTTTCGTGGAACTTCTGATCCCCAATTTTCCAGCCGACTGCGGATGAAAGTCATTTTATATCAATATAACTCTTGATATAGCTAAACTAGAAGAAGATATTTTGTAAAATAATAGGATGTTATAAAAGGCCGCTTTTTGTTATTTAAGTTTATGTTAGGTTTTGTCTGAATACATTATTTAAATTGCCATTATAAAATATTTTTTAAGCAATTGATTATTACTTACTCCTTCTGTTTCTTCGTTTTCTTGGTGTTCTTGTTGGTTATTTACAATTTGTGTAACAATTCTTAGTCTATTTACATACATGTATTTTGTTATAGTAAATGTTATTTATTATTCACAATTCTGTATCTTACTTACTATTACATGTATTATAGTACCTATTATATTTAACTAATCTATTTTTTAGCCTAATTTTTTTTTCATTGTTCGTTTACATCTTGTATTTCCTTATTTTATTAACTTACATCTATTTAATTTTTTTAGACCTTTTGATTTATATGTTGTCCCAGATATCATGAACAATATTTGTTCAACTGTTCAATATTTGTTGTACTTTGTCTTATTTCTATTTATTACCATATTATGCCAGATGTTATGCCTGTGTAACGCATTCATTACACAATCAAAGAGGATATGCATTTGAACCTTGCCAAATACTTTGAAAATCCCCCATGCCCCGTGAATAATTGTGTTGTCACGGCTGAAATATGTATTTCACCGACTGTTTTATAAGCGGTTACAGCTTCGGGGAAGAACATTTTGGTGATATTTGCTGTGGCACCCGTTTGGTAAGTGTTATTTCATTCGTCAAGCGAACGCATCCGAATGCTTCGCTTGACGAATGAAATTGGGCACAGGTCGTAGTCCGGTTTCCTTTTCGATTTCGGGGCGGCTTCCTTGGCTAAGAAATCTGCTCTTTCGTTACCCACTAGGCCTGTATGAGCTTTAACCCAAAATAAATCACAGGATTTTTCTTGCAAGGATAGATTTTTCCTAGTAGTGGTAGCCAATGGGTGCATGTTATTTGGGCCTGTTACAGTCTCAAGGGCCGCCCTGGAATCACTATATATAGCAAAACTACGCTCCTTTCTATCAAGCATTACAGTTATAGCTTTCGATACGGCCAGGAGCTCCACCTAGAAAACAGTGCAGTAAGACGGAAGGGTAAGCTTGACGGCTCGAGTTTCGGACACTCTATCCCATAACGATAGAGAGGCTCCGACCCTGTCGTCAATCTTACTCCCGTCTGTGAAGATTCGTATATCATCATCACTGTTTGAAACCGCGGAACCTCAGGCCAGTGTAGTCAGCTGGATGTAAAATCTAAGATGTAAAGCCGTCACCAAAGCCCTCCTTTCTACCTCCCCGTCCGCCAGTTCCAGTTGGGGCTCACGTCTTTTGGCTCTATACAGTATGGCGGATTCCTTTACCCGGGTGTCCATGGGGAGGATTCTGGCTAGTATCAGTACCGAATTATAGGACACGGTATGATACGCCTTGCAAATTTTCTGCAGAAAACGCTGTACGGCCCTAAATTTATCCCTGATTTCTATTTTGTATGCCACGGGCGGCCAAACACTAGCTGCGTATAGGAAAATGGGCTATATTGTCGTCTTGTATATGATTCGGATGACCTCAGGGTGTAGTCCCCAGCTCGTTTTTGCCGCCGTTGCCAGTTGCCTGTATAGTGCTATGGTATTGATGCACTGATTCTTGACGTGACAGTTAAACGTGAGTTTTTCATCTATGATTAACCCTAAGAGTTTGAATGCTTTACAATTGACCACGTCAGTCCCTCCCATAATCAGTCCAGGGTGTCGAATTTTAGTTTTCTCGTTATAAGCATGGAACTGGTTTTAGGTGGTGCAAATTTCAGTTCATTATTGACACCCCATACCCGAACATGTTCGAGAGTGACGTTTGCTTGCATCTCTATCTCTAGAGCGGTGTTTTCGTCAAAAATCAGTACAACGTCATAGGCGAATGCTTGCACGTATACTCCTTTCTCTGTCAGCTGTTTCAGGAGAGGATCCAGCAACAGATTCCACAAAATGGGAGCTATTGAGCCTTGCACGCACCCCTTGTCCGTATTTTTTCGGTGTTCTGCCCCTGCGTATCTGTACCTTCCTGTTACAGAGATAGCTGTCAATGACTTTCCTCAAGTTCCATGGACACTTTTCTGCAGCCAGTCGGACTCGAATCATTGGCCACCACGCACTAACGAAAGCGTCCTCTATGTCCAATGACACCATTATGACTAGTTTTTTCTGGCTTAACTTGGATTTTATATGTTGCATCAGTTCATTGAGGGCGTCCTTGGTATCTTTCTGTGGGATGAATCCAAACTGGCAAGTACTTATCCTCAGAACTACGTGAAACTTGATTTCAGTCATTACCAGATTCTCGTATATTTTCCCTCAAATCGGTAGAAGGCCAATGGGGCGGTAAGATGTACTACTACTGTTGCTTCCTTCCATATCGCTGGGAAGTGGAGCAGATCAAGACTAGATAATAGCCAGGTACAGCGCAGGGTCGTTATTAATTGCGCTCAAGCATATGTCTGAGGTGAGGCCATCCGATCCAGGAGCCTTTTTTGGGTTACAAGATTTTAACACCCAATCCAGTTCCTCCTATGTAAAAAGAGGATCGACACTTTAATTCTGTTCCCTAGTCATATTAATGCCATTTACTGTCCCCGTCTGTTTTGTCATTAGGATAAAAAGTTTCTGCCAGTAGTTTGGTCAATTCCGTTTCCGTCAACGTTCCTCCGTCTATTTTTATAAGGGAAGATCTTCGTCCCTTCTTTTAGTCCTACCAATAACCCCATAAATGCCATCCCATACGCTCTCTTCATCCTGTTTCTCGCAGAAAGACTTCCAAGTAGTGACTTGGGCTTGCTTCGCTTTTCCTTCATAGTAGTCTCTCTTCTCCAAGTACTCTGCTACGACTGATTGACGACGACAAGGGGCAGCTCTCCTTATTCTATTCTTTAGGGGACCGTCACGGCTAAGCCTTAGGAAGCACGTCAGAATATGAATTATTATGAATTAAGAAGGAAATACACTTAAATATACGTTTGACATAACAGAAATAAAAGAAGGAATACATTCTGACTTGCCTTGTCAGATAAGCAAGATGTAATATATTAAAAAATTCTTAAATAAAATATATAAAATGTATAATATTCTTTTCAATTAACACGAGTTTGTGGTAATTCCGAGTGTAACTACCTTCCTCTTAAGCTTGTTGAGCTCCTCCGACCACCACGGCACCCCCAATTGCTGAGATTTTTTCTTTTTCGGGCTAGTTACCGTACATGCTCTTATGATGTTGTTGGTGTAGAGTGTTGCCGTTTCCTCCAGATGTTCTACTACCAAAAAACCAGCAAGAAACTCTGACTGAAAAAACTTGACGGCCTTTTTGGTATGGAGGTAAGTGGCCTTGCCTTTCATGCCAGAGGTCCCGAGTTCGAATCCTGGTAGGGGCAGATATTTTATCATATTTTCTTTCTAGTCATGGATGTGTATGTATGTTTATTTAAGTTTATTTCTAATATATATACTTAAAAAAATATATCTATCTGTGTTTATATCAGGATCTGTTAAAACGTTATGCGGACGCATATAACGAACCACCGCGTCTGGGTTGACTGTCATCTGACTTATTGACCAGCGGGTCGGGATGATGGGAAGCATTGTTGAAGTGGCATCTAGACGCCAACTTCATGAATGCGGCAATAGTCTAGGTTGCGGCCATAGGGTGAGCCGCCGACGCATTTGCGTAAAAACCTATTTTGAATAACCTGCAAGTGACTGACGTTCGACTTGCTGGCGTGTGCGAAAGCCACACTGACATATGTCATGATGGGCGTGATGCAAGTTTTGTAAAGTGTAAGCTTATTTCTAAGCGACATTTTACTCTTCTTGCAGGTCAGAGGGTGCAGCCTACCCACGATGAAGGCGACTCGGTCCCGGACGCATTTTATGTGATCCGCGAATGTGAGTCCACTATCTTAAGTGACTCCTAAATATTTCACCTTTTTAGCCCATGGGGTCGGAGTACCTAACAAAGTGATCTGACTAATCTTTTGGAGGGTTTCCTAGAGGTTGTCCTCGAGCAGGTTAAGAGAGAAAAGTACACTGCTGCACTTTTTTCTGGGTTAACTTCTATTCTCCATTTCCTAAACCAAGCGCCTAATGCGTTGGCTGCGGATTGGAGCATTCTAGTTAACCTACATAGATTTCTATAAGATGTGTAAAGCGCGGTGTAGTCTGCGAAGAGCGCGATTTAAAATTTCTCCGTCCTTTGCATGTCACTAGTTAATAGTGAAAACAAAGTCGGAGAAAGCACCGAGCCTTGAGGGAAACCAGCTAATACAGGACGGGGATTGGAATTTCACCTTCCAATCTGTAGCGAAAGGTTTGTGTTGGGGTTTAATCCAACATATAGAAATGTAAAGTAAAGATGTAAATGTAAGGGTGGTTTTAAGTAAGTAATAATGTAAAGAAAGGCGAGTGCACGTTTGTAAGTAGTAAGATGTAATGCAAATAAGATCGTATTCTATACTTAAAACTAGGAAATTAAAACTAACCAAAGACGCATATGACCTACAAATCTACATCTGATTGCTATAACTGCGAATTAATCGATGATAAGTAAATGTACTTTATACAGTTTGACGATGGAGAAAGTCTTGTATGATGCGCATGATGCTGTCTGGCACGCCTAGTTCGAAGAGCTTGGATAACAAGCTGTTCTGCTACCCTTTGCGGCTCGTAGTTTGCGAGCCAAAGTGGTGATTTCTCCCAAGTCGAAACTTGAAGCTAATTCACTTACAAGTGCGAAGTCCGAAAGTGGCTCTCCACTGCCCCTGACCGTGGGAGGAAAAGGCATGCAAGCAGGGTGCTACCTGACCTGCTGTACCTGAGAAAGTGGGAGGGCGAGGGCAGCGATAGGTTTCCTCACCATGGAGGGTGGAGTCACCCATGCGTTTTTGGGAGCCGATGGAGAGCAATAGGGGTCGCTTAGCGAAGGCTGCGGTTTATGGGGTGGACTGAGCTTTGCAGCAGAAGCAGAGGGTGAACAACTTTGCTTTGCCTTCTGCGCCTTTTTAGGGTTGGGCTTTGGGGCCCTGGGGCTTCCTAGGTAATTGGCTGAGCGACTTACATAAGACGCACGCCGGAAGTTCGGCAGTGCCATGATCACCCAGGCACTTGACGCACCTAGGCTTGGCTTGACAATTTTTTGGCCGTATGGCCATAGACTTGGCATCTTTTGCATTAGCTGGGTTTGCCAGGTTTGAAGGGGATCTCGACGGTGGAAGTTTCGCTAATGTTTTTAGTTTAATATCCCCTTGCCCTTTAGTGCTCTGCATACGATCTTCGCCGTACATAATTACCGTACCGTAATTACGTACCGAAATTACCGGGAAAACCTGGCCGTTAAAGTCCTCGAGAAGGAGCTCTGACTCAATTTCTTTCGGCACGCCTCTAAAGACGACGCGTAAAACGTAAGTAAGTGCGGTACGCAATGCATTTCTTCATCAAGTACTTAGTGAGGGCGCGGTGATCGGCGGGTGCGACGGTCGCTACGAGGAAACCGATTGCGGTATTTTTCGCGTGTGCATACGCGATTTTTTAATTTGACATGTATGAGGACACAGATCTCCTCGCCGATTTTTCGCTGATGAATATAGGAGGCGGATGAGTCCGAGGGCTTGGCCCTATTTTGTCGTTTTGCAATAACGGTGAATCCCTCGTTGGATTGGATGGCTTGGGCGGGGGCCGGGGTATCGCAATCCATCGACGATACTCGAACACAGTGCAAAAATCATTTGTTCAACTTAAAAATAGCCCACTTTAAAAAGAACAATTTTCTTCTGCAATCTTATATCTCATAGCTTATACCCTTGATATAGATGCTTTTCCCTATTAGAATGCGGTACAAATACGTACATGACGCTTTAAACGAGTTAAGAGCCTTTAAGGGTAAATGGACTGAGGTTTCGACATTGTGCAATGAGCACAAGATCCATTACACCCGAGCGGCCAACTCAGGTGAATCTATTAAAATCTTAGTCTCGTCGATAGAAGACTTTCGTGCTTTAACAAAGCTCCTCACCGATAAGCAATATGTTTATCATACTTATGCTCTGTCAGAAGAGCATAAGATCAGAGCGGTACTCAGGGGAGTCCCGTTCGAATTATCGAACGAGGCTATCCTGGAGGATCTGCAGTCCCAAGGCTTCCCGGCACTCGCGGTGCATAAAATGCACAGCAAGTACGGGAGGCAACACCCTCTCGCTTTGGTGGTTCCCGCCAACGTCCCCAAGTCCAGGGAGATCTTTTTTTTTTTTTTCTCAACATTGAGAATTATTTCTTGTTCTTATTGACGTCAAATAAAACATGATTCTACCACCAGTTCGAAAAAACCTTCGTGAAGAAGAACTGGCAAGAAACTTCACGGGTATATTTTTTTTCAAAATAAATTTACAGAGTCTCTTTATGTCTATACAAAATTATTCTTTTCTGCATCTGTTAGCTCGGCAAGTCTCCCTCCTCCCAAGTATCCAAACGACGAACACCCTCAAACGGCACCCATTCACCAGTTAACGCGAGATCCAGCCATCGCCATCCTCAACCATATTAGACGGAAGTGAGCGACTCGTCAACCGACGCTACCATAAGAAGACGTACTTTAGTGACAATGACGCTTTAGATATTCATCGGGACGAAGAACTCATCGAACATACAGACACATTACACATGCTTTGTTACAAATACTAGTACAATCCTGTTAATGAGGGGATTATACCCAAGGGCTTTTATCATCCAAATAATCGGATAGTTTATAATATGCTCTAGCACACAACTTCTCCTTTATAGTTTCTTTGAATTTATCAATAGGAAGACCTTGGATATCCTCAGGAACCTTATTATAAAAGCGTATACATTGACCCATGAATGAGTTAGTGACTTTATGAAGCCTACTATTATGAGCTGCCAGCATATTTCTTCCTCTTGTGTTAACATTGTGCAGATCTTTTTTTCTTTTGAACAAGGTTATGTTCTTTTTAACATACATTAAATTTTCGAAAATATATTCTGAATGGAAGGTAAGAATATTTATTTCCTTAAATTTACTTCTGAGTGACACCCTTGGACCGAGCTGATTGATTGCGCAAACAGCCCTTTTCTGCAGAATAAATATAGTATCGATGTCGGCAGCACTCCCCCACAACAGAATACCATATGTCATGAGGCTGTGGAAGTAACCAAAATAGACTAATCGAGCAGTTGTTCCATTTGAAATTTGTCTCATTTTTTTAACAGCATATGCGGCAGAGCCAAGCCTTTTCGCTAAACCATCAACATGCGGTCCCCACTGGAGTTTGGCGTCTAAGGTTATGCCCAGAAATACAGTTGAGTTTACAGGAGACAGTTCCTGGCTCTTAACTACAATGTTTGTGTTTACCTGTTTGACATTTGGCGATATAAATTTAACACATTTCGTTTTTTTTTCATTGAAGAGCAAATTATTAGCTGAGAACCACTGCTCTGTGTTGGAGATGCATTTGTTCACCGCTCGATAGTCAATTTCTTGTCTTTTGATTTTAAACAAGAAGGAAGTATCGTCAGCATACAATATGACCTCGCATTGATTCTTAACGACCGATGGCAGATCATTAATATAAACTAAAAATAGGAAAGGACCAAGAACTGAGCCCTGGGGCACACCCATTATCACTGCCAATCCTGATGATTTTTCTCCATTTAATGCAACTTTCTGTTTTCTATTAGAAATATATGATTTAATCAAGGCAAGCGCTCGGTTTATTATGCCGTAATGGTGCAGTTTCATGAGTAGAGTAGTATGATCCACACAGTCGAACGCCTTGGACAAGTCACAAAAGACACCAATAGCATCACACGACTCCTCCCAGGCGCTGAATACGTGTTTTATGAGCTCAACACCGGCATCGGTTGTTGAGCGACCCCGCGTGAAACCAAACTGCTTAAAATTCATTAAACTATTACCGTAAAAATTAGAGAGTAATTGATTTAAAATTAATTTTTCAAAAATCTTACTGAGCGTTGGTAGTATAGATATAGGTCTAAAATTATTAGGGTCAGACATACTACCTGCTTTGAATATTGGAATGACCTTACTCAATTTCATAAAATCAGGAAAAACACCATTATCAACACAGTCATTAAATATACTGGCTAAGTACGGGGCTATACCATCAATGACAGATTCAATAATTTTAACAGAAATCCCATCTAAATCGACAGTATTTTTTACTTTAATGCTTTTAAATGCATTTAAAACTTGTGGAACAGTAACATGTTTAAAAATAAAATCAATATCGCATGAATTTACATTTTCCGTTAGCAGTGACTGTGCAAGAGTGGAACATGAATTAATACTCGAAGTAGTTGACACAGGGATGGCAGTAAAAAAATTTTCAAATGCTTCAGCAACTTCTTTGTCAGTTGACAACACTTTATCATTAATTTTTAAATTATATTTGGTGTGTGGTACTTTTGCTATCCCAGTTTCCTGATTAATTATATTCCATGCAGTTTTTGAAATGTTAGTACTATATTTAATTTTATTATTAATGTAATTAGATTTAGCTACACTGCAAACTCGTTTAAATAATTTTGAATACTTTTTAACATATTCATAAAATGTCTTATTATGATTATAAGTTCTTTCACTGTACAATTCATATAATCTATTTCTACTTCTGCATATTCCCACTGTTGCCCAGTCACTAAACCTAAATAAATTATTATTTATACATATTTTCTTTTTTTTTTAAACAGAGTCATATTCATTTCTAATTATATTATGAATAGAGTTATATTGAGTAATAGGATCTCCACAGTAATCTAAATTAAATATTTTTTCAAATACATTTTTCCTAAATGTTTCAAGCCGTCTCTCATTCATGGGTATAAATGTAATTTCTCTTTTGAAAGTCTTTTTTAGCCCAATATCAAAAGTGACCAACTGCCCACTAAGATCTGATTGTAGTTTATTAATAACTGACTTTGTACATGGCATTAAATTTGTAAAAATGTTATCAAGACATGTGGCTGAGGTCGCTGTGATTCGCGTAGGCTCTAAGAAGAGATTTTTTAGGTTGTAACAATTAAAAAGATTCAAGACTTTGTGACGTCTCTACTAATAAATCAATATTAAAATCGCCACAAATAATTATTTCTTTGTTTTTGTTATTTACTCTATGTAATACCTCATCCATAGTGCTCTCAAATACTTCAAATGGTGAGGATGGGGGTCTGTATACACTTATTATAACAATATTCCCCATCTCAATACAGGCTATTTCAACTGATCGCTCAACATACAGACTTACAATATCAGTGCGTTCTTTAAATGTTAGGCTCTTATGAGGGATGATCATTGAGCCGCCGCAAGTTGTTTGTTCTCTGTTGAATGAACTAGCAATTACATGATTCTTATAAGAAAACATAATTTGACACTGTGTGAGCCAGTGCTCTGTGATACATAGTATATTAATATTTTCACAGTTTATGAATAGTTCGATCTGTAATTCCTTACCATCAATGCCCTGCATATTTTGATGGACAACGTTCAGAAAATAATTTTTAACATTTTTATTGCTTAAATTACTACTTAGAATACTGGTGCTAGATGTATTATCTATTGTCACTAACTTATGTTTAAATTATTTCTAATACTATGTTTTGGAATATTACATTCCAACGGGTCAAAAGTATAAAGTGACTGCTCAATAGAAGCAGCGGTTGTAGTCAACGAATTGACGGTTATGCATAAAATATATGATAGCGAGTATGTCGTAGGTCATTATTGTACAAATTGTACCTATCATTGGTCATATATGGCTTGTTAATAAATGTATTTAAATCAATAAACTGAAACTTTTCACTATGACGACATGTCATATTGTGTACATCTATATTTAGACGATGCTTCGTATTATTTTCTGAGGGGCTCTGGGTAAATGGAAATGCAAACAAAATAATTTTACTAATATTCTGCCTGCAATTCAATCTAGCAAAACATGCTGTCATTGTTTTCCTACTTAGTTGCTTACATCTGCCTACTAATATAATCAATATTGTATTAGGGTTAAATGTATGGGATGTAATTTTATCAACTATGTCATAATATGAAGCACCTCCTCAGATCCTCAAAGGGCTTAGCACTATATGCGGCCTCTCTGGGATCTCGATCGAGGCGCCTCATCGCCGCGGTCATCCCGGCCAGTGCCATCGGTGCCAATTACAGGGGCTGCCCTCGTGCACCCCGTTGTATGCGTTCCAATCCCAAGAGGTCGGCACCCAAACAGGCCCCGCCCCTTTCTCAGAGAAACTTTCCGCCGCTGCGTAGTCGGGTTCCTCCGGCTGCAAAGCCTACACAGTCCACGCCTGCTCCAGAAAACTGGAGGCAGCGCCCCGCATCGAATCCCATCCCGGCTCCTCGCCCATACAAACCTTCTCCTCAATCCTCCGTAGCAGACGATATGCGTATCGTCTGCGACGCTATGAAAAATATCGATGTTAGTGAAATCGCAGTCTTAGCCCGTAAACTTAGGGCTTCATTTTCTCCGACAGAGCGCTTGCTAGCTCTGGCGGAGCATAGTTCCCTTCTCAATTCATTATAGGTTCATTTAAATTAATTGATCCCTAAATCATGCTTCGGCCGACCTCTGCGCAGCCCCGGCTTCACCGGAGGCTGCCCCGAACGGCCACCAACTCATGTCCCTTTGAGCACCTTCAGTGCAACTTTCACTACAGGCGGAAGACCCGCTAGCGGGTCTCCGCCAGCGCGCCCAACTTCCCGACGGGTGTCGCTTCCGATGAAGGCTAACGGTAATAACTACAGCCAACAGGTGGTTTTTAGTGGGTAGGTGCCATTCTGGTGAATCCCACATAAACCCCACAGAGGACTTTACCTGCGGGCGGTATGCATGACGCATCTTCCACCTCCCTCCCATGAGGGTGCCTCGGCAGCAAAAAAAAAAAAAGCAGCGCGTTCGCATAGGTTTTGATACTGTTACAAATATGTTTGACTTATTTTACGTTTTTATATTTTACTTTTGATTTATAGAAATATAAATTTATGTAATTCATTACTTGAGTTATGTTTTGCAAAGTAAGATATTTAAATACCTGGTTAGGATAATATGGGACGAAAGAAAATTGGGTTACAATAAGGGCTTAACGAAGAGATTGATGTTATATATTAGCACATATAGTTTACACTGTATATTAATTAAAAGTGTGAACTTTTAAGTACCCGGTAAAAAAGAAATCATCATCAACACATTGTCGACCCGCTGCAGGGTAAAAGCATCCTCCCAGAGGGACAATATCGCATTATATTAAGAAGGAATCGGCCCCTCCTCTGGATTGGCGAATGTCTTTTTGAACTTTAGGTTCTAAGACATGTCGGTATCCTCATGAGGTTATTTGTTTATCGGTCAGTGCAGGTTTTTATACGCTCATACATTTTTCAAAGATAAAAAACTATTATTGCGCAGCTGGGTTCGTCTGAACAAATGACCCTAGGATTAAGAGGCCAGCCACTGCGCCACCACTGCTCTGAATCATCATCATCATCATTAACCCATTTTCAACGCACTGCAGGGTGCGAGCCTTCTCGCGGCTCTGAATAATATGTGTAATGAATGAGTGAATAAATAATAATAAGTTAACGTGCCTTTTCTAGCCTTCTCTAGCCTTCGTGACACTATTATTTTAGCCACTGCTTAGATTTTTTCTTTTTTAAACTATATTGTTTTCTACTTTTATTACCCATTTTAAAATTCGGTGGTAACTACACTCGTATTTAAAATAAAATAAATAAAACACTTTTTACCGGATATTATCGCGTATATTTTAGTTAATTTTAAAATTATTTCGACGTTTCGGCATCTTTGCAGTTGCCGTGGTCACGATAGACTGACACGACAGTCTATCGTGACCACGGCAACTGCAAAGATGCCGAAACGTCGAAATAATTTTAAAATTAACTAAAATATACGCGATAATATCCGGTAAAAAGTGTTTTATTTAAAGTATGAATCGTGAAAATTTAAGAAAATATTTAAAATAAAATGTTTGTCTTGGTATAAATTTTTCTTTTTATTTTGTATATAATTTTAATCTAATACATCTTTCTCCGATGATGGAGCAAGTCAGAATGTCTTAATTCTTTTATGTGAAACATATATTCAAACATATTTTCTTCTTAATTTATATCAACCTCTTTACTGAAACATCGTAGCATTCTGACGTGCTTTCTAAGGCCTAAGCCGTAACGGTACCTAAAAACAAAGACTTTTATGAATTTGTGTATTGCTTATTAGTAAAATAATACTTGGAAAAATGCATTACTTCAATTTCAAATTTATCATTTATGAAGGCAAGCGTTCGATATTTACGACGGAGTTGGATAGCACTAAGCGAAAGCTCGAGAAAAAAAGCGACACGTCCACACTCTGGAAGGCCTCAGCCGATACTAAATAAATACAAGCAGCGTGTGCGTTAGATTTTATATATAGATATTTTTCTAAATGATTTTTAGAGGCATTTTAACTGTACTTTAATAATATTTCTGTTTTATTTAATTAGTTACATCTTTGTTAGTAATAAGAAGTACATATTATTAATTTATGAGAATACAAGTGTATCGAAAACTGCAACAAACTAGACTGAAATCCAACTTTTTCACGCTACGATTTTTATGTTTTAGCCTTTAAAAAAATAATATTTTGTACTATTTTCTCTATAGACTCTTTTGGAGACAAAACAGAGACCAGAGTAAATTTTTCTTTTTCTGTTAGTATCAGTTACTTTTATACTTACCGAACGGCAAAGTACGTATGTTTCGCCGGATTACAAGAAAAGGCGCATGAACAATGAATTTCTACTAAAAAACTATCTGAAGAAATTAAAATTTTCTCAAAACACGTTTTAGACGATAAAATTTTAAATAATTTGAACTCATATATCGATGCATACGTGTAATATTTTGATCGGAAATGAACACTGAAAACTCCTAACGATTTTGTATAAACGCTCTTAAGTAAAAACAAAAAATTTTTTTATATGCTGGATATGTCCAATATTTAATTTGTTGTAAGTTAACTGCAGAAGTGCGGATTGCTTGTAGAAGAAAAATTTTCAATTAAGTGCTTTATATCTGTTGCTATTGGTTCCAGATGGATTTACTTTTCTACTACCAATGTAGTCAAAACATATAGGTTTCCAGATTAAGCAAATAAAGCGAAGCCAGTAAGTACTTGAGTTAGGTAAGCATCATAACGTTTTATGAGCAGGTGCTTAAGAAACTAAGTAATATTTTATGTAAAAGTTACGATTTAGGAAGCAAAATTATGCAGCTCTTCATAACGTGCTAACTTTATCATTAGTGTTAAGCTATTCCCAGTTATTAATTTGTGATAAATTACGTATATTATATATAGAATAACAAAGTCACCAAAACAAGGATATATGCAAGTATAGCTTAAATATAAAATAGCAAAAATGTTTAGTAAAATTATAGATATGCTTTTTTCGTCATTTTTCAAAATGAAATTTATAACTTTTTTTATTTCATTTTAATCCAAATAATAGTGTCTTTAGAAAGAAAAGAAAAAAAAACTATTTATAGGCTCAAATCCGTGTTCGTGACACTCACATTACGGAGGAAAGCACATCATGGATGCACATCATTTACTCATAAAAACATTTGCAAATCAAGCAAAAGGAAATATAGTAAATAAAATAGAGTATGTAAACTTCAAATACATTTTGAATAGGGCATGGTATTTATATGGCTGGAAGACCTTACTGAACTGTAACTTAATACCAATCTTACTACCAGTTTCACGTTTTGAAATAAGTTTGAAAAAATCATCCAGTGTATGCTTAGGTATTTGTTCCACAATCATGCCCAAATTGCTGAAAGAATTAATATGCAATTCAGTAAGAGATGGACCTGCAGTAACGCGTGGGGTAATATTATCTATTATCCCAACATTGTAGCAGTCATTTCACGTTGGGAATTCCTCGCAGTTAATACACTTACTATTATGTCATAATATCATAGAAGCATACATTAAAACTTAACTTTGTGTGGCAGCCGCCATCTTGTCAAGCCCTGTTCTCGTAGCTTTGGTGTGCGTGTGCAATCAGTACATTTTTATCATGCACACACAGTTACTGTATATATGTATACATGCTTAACGCACAAATAGCTTGACCTATCGATACAGTGCCATCACTTTCAAAGGATGATTATTACTTGTGAAAGCTAAATTGACAAATCGATTTCTGAAGTATATATTTGATACAAAGGTAATTTTTGATTTGAGAAATTAATACAAGCACAACATTTCAAAATCAAAGAGACGTCAGATCTTGAGAACATATATTTTTTTTGCTATATATTATCTATACAAACTACATTCAAACATATGTCAGATAAGTATTTTATTATAACAAACTTTGAGTTAAGCTTCATGAACAAAATAGAAAATAACCTCTTTCAGAAATTAAATAATCAGTTTTTATTGTACAAAGCGTAAAAATATTGTTTTTGAAAATATAACCTAGGAAAAATAAGTTCATTTATTTTAACCTTATTTTTTGATGTTATGTTGTTTTCTTGGCCTAATATATATAAGGATAATCAAATTGATAAAACATTAATATCCTCTTTTCAGTAGTTATGCTTTTTTTACTTATTTATATTTTTGTAATTTAAATGATTAAATTATTTTTATTTATTAATAAAAGCTTATTTTTTCCATGTTATTTTAACAAATTAAAATTTTGTAACAGCAAATTTTTTGCTTTCAAACTCCTTGCTCAAATGTTAATCCGAGCTGCTTAATATTTGAGCTACAACGTATTTGCTCTAATGTACGGGTTCACTTCACATTCACTCGGTACCGAGAACTCAACTGAATGTTTCCATTAGTAAGTATTTCAGAACCTTAGCTAGCTTTTTGTATTTAGCTAATAGGTTTTTATGCACAAAAAAATACTGACTGTTTGATGATATATAGCTTTGAATAGGAATAGTACTAAGGAACAACATTTAACGTCCCTTAAAGTTTTACGTTGCATCACATTGATTACGACTTAGACATTCCAATACCCATTAAGGATACCAGTCATCTACTTGTAGGAGAAAAATGGTATTTACACAAAATGATTTCAATGTAGAGAATTATGCAGCTTTTAAGATTTCATATTTGTACATTAGTATATCCATATGCAAATTATTTGCTTACATACATTATAGTATCATTACGTAAACACACTTGTAACATACATAAATAATGCAATTTTTGCCCCCCACCACGACCCCCTTGTAATCGCATTGCACGGGCATGAGCCTCGACCAACTAAAAAGGTGATTTCAGGCAATTTGTTGTCCATTTAACAGTATACTGCATCGTGCGAATACACATTTAACAAAGTATGAATGAAAAACAACAAAAAACTGATTAATTACACACAATCTCGTCGTTAAATCAAACATCCAGCAAATTTAATAGAAACCTCTCATGTTACAAGTATGAAAATAAATGTAACTAACACAAATAAACCACATTCTTTGTTAGCTTATACTACAACTATTACAAGCATCTTAGTAATATAAATAAAGAAAAGAAACTATTTATAGACTAAGATAAAACTAAGATAGGCGAGCGAGTAGCGTAGTGGTTAGTCGCCATGCCTCACACGCTGGGGGTCCTAGATTCGATTACTGGCCGGGGCATTCGTTTGTTGATGAACACAGGTGTTTGTTATCGAGTCATGGTCGTTAGTATTTATATATGTTGGAGGGTAGTTCTGTAGGACTGATCGAAGTTAGGAACTAGTATAAGATAGAATTGATTTCATTTAAATGATTTGTTTAATTAAATCTTGATTATGTTTTATGTAATTTAAAAATACTTTAGTTTGATGTATTATTAGTTTGATTTAAAGTCAATTGAAATTATCTATTAGTAATTGCATTGTATTCAGTTTCATTTTATGTTTGAATCAACCAATAAGGGCAAGATACATCTGGAGTGGGGCCGTGTGTGTTGTGGCGTGATTATTTTTGAGAATGAAATGGACAAATAGGCCATTCTCGCTCCGATCGCCACGCGGTGCGGACGTGCAAGACCCCGTTCTCCGTTGATCGGTCCCTTCCCGATATTCCGTGGCGCTCAGTCTACTGACGTCACAGTTTAGCGTGTTGGTTCCGTGCTACGGTTTTCAAGGTTTTTCTACTCCCTCTGAGTGCTATCGAAGTGCGATTTTTTCTTTGCGACTAAGCCCCTTAGTCTTCAAAGTGCTGTGCTAAGTTGTGTTGTGCTTGTGCTGAGTGCAGTGTTGTGCCCAGCGTAAGTAGTCTGGTTTCAGTACAAAGGATACTTAACGGTGACAACGAATTTGTACTGAACCAGTCCTTTTATTTTTATTTTATTTCTCTTCTCTACTTTATTTATTTTTCTCCTATTTTCATATTTATTTTTATCATATCTGTGTGTTCTTCGTGTGTATTTGTCCTTTCTGTCGGTAAAGGTTGACCCTAACGCGGTCAACTCTTTACCTGCGTACCCTTTTTTAGGTTTCTAGGTAGCGGCCTTCGGCGTACTACGGTTAGTTTTAAGTTATTCTCCCCATTCCCCCTACCGCTGGTAGGGAGGTTAGCCGCTAGGGTTCGCTAGGTTTTTAGGAACTAGGCATCCTGTGACATACTTATTTTATACTTATATTTGTCCCAAACCTCCCTAATGGATTCGCTAAGCGTTATTAACTTCGCGAACGCGTTCACCCAGGCGCTTGCTGCGGCAGGCGTCTCCATCCCGAAAGACATCCTAACGCAGGCCTTGCAGGCATCAATCGCCCCAGGCCCCAACCCCAGCCCCTCATGCCTCCAACGCCCAGACCCATCAGGTCTATAGCTCTCCCGCGTCTCCCATTCCATCCGATCGGTTTCATCCTCGCGCTTATCTCGTAGGAAGCGTACCGCTCCCGGGAGCGATTCAGACTCCGCCGCGTCCGAAGCTTCGTCGGTCACCGCCACCTTAACAGGCTCTCCTGAGCCCGTGTTCCAATTAGTTACCAAACGCTCTAAGAAGCGTTCGAAAAAAGCCGCGGTGTCTTCAACACCCGTACCAACCCCGGTGTCTTCTACACCCGCCCCCGCGCCGCTCATGTCACTCGAAGTGACCGCGTCTCCGTCGGTCCCATCGAAGCAAGCGACGCGCTGCGCTCCCGTCCCGCCGAAACCTCAGCTCCCTCCGCCCGTCTTCCCGCGTGAAAAAGCGCGCTGGACCGCGGTTTCTAACTTGTGCAAAGAGCACAAAATTAATTACTTAAAAGCCGCCAACGCTGGCGATACAATTAAAATTCAGGTCGCGACCATCGACGACTTCCGCGCGTTCACCAGGTTACTTTCTTTAAAACAAATCGCGTATCACACCTACGCCCTCCCGGAGGAGCGTAAGATCCGCGCAGTACTACGGGGCGTCCCGTTCGAGCTCGCGAATGAAGAAATCCTCGAGGACCTTAAGTCCCAGGGTTTCCCGGCCGAAGCAGTGCACAAGATGCACTCTAACCGCGGTAGGCGCTTTCCGTTAGCTTTAGTTACCTTGTCTAATACTCCCAACTCGAGGGAGATCTTTAGAGAGGCTCGCACAATTTGCGGACTCTCAAATATCTCCGTCGAGCGTCCCAACCCCCGCGGTCACCCTGGGCAGTGCCACCGCTGCCAGCTCTACGGCCACGCAGCGGCTAACTGCTCAGCTCCCCCAGGTGCGTAAGTTATAAGTTTATACAAATTGTTTAAAGTTGAAATAATAAAAGTGTGACATATTCGACTTGTACTTGCATTTCACCCAGTATGGATGCCCAACCTTTTACCACTAGTGACGATACCGGAGAACGTGATCGTTCTCCGAGATATATGTATGTTTATTCTGGGTTCCCCCCCAGTTCTCTGTATGGTCATCCATAGCACAAGCTCTGCTTACTTTGGCGCCATACAGTAGGCGTGTTTGTCTGTGGGATTTATTTATTATTATTTATTACAATATTCTGTGTTAGGGACAGCAATATCTATTAAGTAAGTGGTTTTTTTTGTCTTGCCTACCTAAACTGTATTTGTTCTGTTAATTACTATTATTATTATTACTCGATACGAACTTTATCACTAACACAGTCAAATTTTACATTATTTCTTGTGAAAACTCTGAAAGAAGTATTCTATGTAATTTTCCTTCTTAAAATCATGGCATTTCCACGTATGAATAACCTCACGATGCTCTTGGGACACTAAAGACGGGTTATTATGGTAATGTAATTTGATGGCAAAGATTTCATGAGCAAATAAAACGTGAAACAAAAGACAAGTGAAGCTGGGTTAAAATTGTCTTTTATATTCGGAATATAATAACATACTTTTATTTTAATATAGATTCTGAATTCATTTATCGAAAAAAGTATGTAAGTACCAACAAACTGTCTATTTTTACAGAACTTTATCACGGCGACGAATTCCACTACATCAGCCAAACCCAGTCTAAGATGGTGACTTCAGGCAATTAATTCTCCACCACGCTTGCCTACTTGAGTTGGCAGAATTAACCCAGTCCTTTGAAATAGTTTTTTAGTTATGTGGGTTTCCTCAGGATGCATAGAACTCGCGAATCTTAAATTGATCACTCAAGAAAAAGACACATTTTGAAGGACTAAAAGCTAACTACCTTATTTTGAATGAAATGTGTATGCCTACTTATCTTTTGTAATATTTTCTAACAAATTTACATATTAAACATCTTTGATATAAAATAAATGTTCTTGAATTATTAAATATTTAATGGTAAAAGGCATTTTATACCTTTTCTAGCCTTGCGGACATCAAAACAAAACAATTTAAATTATAAGTAGTAGGACTCCTGACAACCTCTTTACTAGCTACGCAAAAATATATTCAGGACTGCAACCTTTCAATGTTATTTTTAAATTTCTTTACTGTTTTCTGTATTAACTATTTTGTTACTCTTTTAAATAAAATAATAGGGACCAACAGCTTATAACAATTTGCAATAAGAACATTCCTTAAGTAGTTTACCTATGAGAAATTTATTCAGTTTCGAAGTATACGTTAATTCTCTGTAAGTTTACTTTACATCCGGAGCACAAGTAAAATCTAAGTTTATACATAAAAATCAACTTAATTGAAATGGTCACTATCTTGTGTGACTTACAGTAGAATTCAGATAGTAAATGGAATTTGATGGACACTTGTAAAGCATCGAATCTACTACTCTGCCAAGCAAACTAGACCCTTTAGGCTATCCTTTTCAATAGCTTACTACTTATAAAAACGCTGCAAAAAGTACAAACTTCATTTATTCAAGTAAATAAATACTGGCATAGTATATCGAAATAAATAAAAATAATACTACTGGTATCCGAAACACATAACGTGACGTTTGAGAGTCGTCTAGATGGTTTGGTCGAGTACTACTCTACTGTAAAGAAAACTAACATTATATTCTCCTGCGACCTGCCCCGTTTAGCCAGTGTCCCCCAAGGCTCGGTACTTTCTCCGACTTTGTTTTTACTATACGCTCTGACACATCAAAGACGAAGAGATTAGTGCTGGAGTATCGAGTCGAAACTACAGCTATCACAAATAGCTCTATATAAATATTTTGCTTATTTTGACATTTCAAATTAAAAAATCTTGGTTAAAACCGACGTAATTCTGGATTTCAGTGTCACAGTTAGTTACTGCTGTCCCAAAACTTTTGTAAAATATTGAGATCAACGTTCGGGTAGGACTGTAAATCATTCAAACTTGGTTTTCCAGGCAAATGTATTTTCATATCCAGGCGATTGTATGGCTGGATCCCGCGTTAACTCGTGAACGGGTGCCGTTTGAGGGTGTTCGTCGTTTGGATACTTGGAGGGGGGAGACTTGCCGAGCTAACAGATGCAGAAAAGAGTAATTTTGTATAGACATAAAGAGATTCTGTAAATTAATTTTGAAAAAAATATACCCGTGAAGTTTCTTGCCAGTCTTCTTCACGAAGGTTCTTTCAAACTGGTGGTATAATCATGTTTTATTTGACGTCAATAAGAACAGGTAATTGTCAATGTTGAGAAATAAATATTTCATTTCATTTCATATATCAAGAAACAAACAATAAGGAACTAAAAATAAAATTATTTCATAAAATGTTAAAATTTCTACAATAATACACCCGCCAGTGGGCCAGGCTAACGCAGCGTACGCATTCCTACTGAGTTTCTTGCTGGTTCTTTGGCAGTAGATGACCCTTCCGAACCAGTGGTAGTTTCAATATACGACGTCCTGAGCCGAGGTCCGAGCCCTCTCGGGTGCCCTTAGGCGTATCGTATGTAGGAGTACTTTAGTTTAGTTTGCGTGAAATTTAAAAGGCTAGTGGGGTCGTGAATAAACTGCACATTTCGAAAAAAAAAAATACTATAATACAATTTTTTTACGCAAATGGGAGCGTCTGTCTATTGACGTACATACGACAACTATTTCTATCTGTCGTCGGTGCCATTACACCAGTTGCGAATGGTACTATTAGCATTTTATTGAATTAGCTCGGTCCGAATAAAATACCGCTGCGACTTCTTGTCGCGAGGAAGACTCGTTCCATTTAACAAAGTCCGCAAAGATGATGTTTTATATACTTCTTTTAAATTTCACATGATCTAACGGCGGAGCGGGTCGAAATTTCAAGTTTACTCCACATTCATTTAATTGGCATGATCTATTCTAGCTTTAAAATTGTTTTAACTTTAATTCTCTCTCAAAGATTAACAACCTTTTTAATAGAAACATCGCGACATTCCGATTCGCTTAGAAGGCTCAGCCATCACGGTACTTAGCCTAAGAGTCAATACCTCATAAGAAAATGTCTACGATAAAGTAAAAAATTACCGAGTATAATGTATTTAGTCTGGATTTCTTTGAAGTGAATTCTAGTGAGTGAATTGATGGTTACTCCTGTTATTTCAAAAAGGCTCCTATAGGTACCTTGTTGATTCTCGGTAAAGACTTTCTCTTGAGATTTTTTTTAAGAAAAGAATAAAAAGCCGTCAGAAATATTACATTCATTGAAATTAATACCTATATACTTAATAGAAGACAATTGTCGTACATTTAGCTTTTACAAACAAAAACATTTTATCACAAAAGTTTAAATTAAAAAAGTCCATATAAATTTCATTTTAATATCAGTCGATGGATAGCACTACAAGTTTCAGATATAGAGAACTAGAGAACATTCGTTTTCTTTGTATAAATATATCTGTACAAAAAATGTGTATGCTGTAATACTTATGGCGGAAAATACCGTTTAAGCGGGAACGGTTCTATTTTTACATCTACCGTCATATTTTATTATCTAATGATGAGGGTTTCAGCGTACTCAGCAAGTGCGTATCAGCTCTTCGCCAGTTTTTCTTAATTGGGAACTCAGCGTCTGACGTAATGTCTCGTTACGTCTTATGGTTTATTTTATTTTATTCAAAAAGGATTAGGTAAAAAATGGGGCCCGCAGGGTAGCCGCGGGTTTCTACCAATATTACCGAGTCCCTTTGCCTGGCCTTTTCGATCCTTTCAAGAGGCGTTTATGTTTGCAAAATTTCAGTTTGATCTTCAATGCTACTTAAAGTTATTGTTTTGTCATTTATAATGGATAATAAAAACTATTTTCTGATTCAGAAATGTTATAATCGAATTACAGGTCTAAATTGTCCTAAATTGTCTTTTTTCCGCGTGAGGTAGTGGCAACCTCTGGTATCAGAGTTGATCTAGCCGCCTGTGGAAACTAAATTATTATAACTGTTCACGCCATTTTTTTTTTGTTCCCCGTTTGGGCAGGAGGCAAAAGATGCATTTCCGCATGCCTCTCGCGCGCGTTACAAGGCATCCGGGACTAGCTCCTACTACTTGCACTACCTGCTAAAAAAAACCCCTGTCGGCTCGTGCAATTTTTTGCCACTCAGCCTTCATCTGAGCGACGGCCAATTGGAGAAAGAGGCCGCGCTAGCGGGGCCCAGAAGGGGTCACCCGCTGGGATTACATAGCACTGAAGGTGCTCAAAGCACTGAAGGTGAATACATAGCACTGAAGGTGCTCAAAATGAAAATCAATAAATAAAACAAAAATTAAAAAATTGCAAAATAAAATTGAATTAATTCGCACTTACGTTAGAATTAGGATTTACGTTAGAATTAGAATTTACGTTAGAATTAGAATTTGCGGCCAGAAGGAGGGAGGGTTTGGCGTGGGCAAAGATTGGCGAGGCATATGTCATGACGGGTATAACGCAGACCTTGTATAGTGTACGTTTGTTTCTGAAAGACATTTTACTTTTTCTACCTAACATGCTATTTAGGCGGCCTAAGTAGTGACGGGCGAGTTTCGAAACTCTTTCGACGTGTGGCTTGAATAAAAGCGTGGGATCTAATGTGACACCTAAGTATTTAGTACTGCGCTTCCAGGGGATGGGAATGCCTAACATTCGAACGTGGGGATCGCCATCGGGACGACGGCGTTTGTGGTCGAAGCGCATCGCAGAACTCTTTTCAGGGTTCACATCGATGTGCCATTTTTAAAACCATACCCCAAGGGCGTTTACGGCGTTTTGGAGTCTGGTTACAAAGTGTGGAACACTGTGGCTTTTGGTATAGAGTGCGGTGTCGTCGGCAAAGAGGGCGAGTTCGACGCCTTTCGAAGGGATGGGAATGTCGTTGGTGTACATGGTGTACAACAGAGGGGCGAGGACTGAGCCTTGAGGGACTCCAGCCTTTATGGGACGAGGCGCGGAAAGCGTGCCTTCATGTTTAAATCGAAACGTACGGTCTTTGAGAAACGACGCTATTAACTGACTAGGCGATCCGGTAAGCCTATTTTGTAGAGTTTATAAACGAGACCGCTGTGCCAGACTTTGTCGAAAGCCTTGGCTACGTTAAAGAAAACCGCGACTGTTTTATAATGACGCGGATAGAAACCGTCAAGTATGTACTCAACGATTCGATGGACTTGCTGAGGGCAGGAGTGCTTAGCGCGAAAGCCGAACTGATGGGGAATAATGAGAGGATCGCCATCCGTTGGAAACAGATGGTTCCGCATTTAGAGAAGTTTAGACATTGCCTTGAGGAGGCTGATGGGTCTGTGATTAGCCGGGATATTCAGAGGTTTACCCGGCTTGGGAATGCCTATGACTGTTGCTTCTTTCCAAGCTTTTGGAAAGTAGCTATGGTCGAAGCAGGCATTGAAAATGATAGCTAACAAGGTAAGCACCTGTTGAGGCAGGTGCTTAAGTGCGTGGTTGGAAATTTCATCCGCACCCGGAGCCTTTTTGGACTTTTGATTTCTAACGAGAAGCGAGATTTCGTCATTAGAGACTGTGACGGGGTCGGCGGTGATGAGGAGAGAGTCTCTGCGAAGGACTTCGTCCTCCACCGCCTGGATGTGTGAGGGATCAGCAGGTTGCGTGCTGGGCGAGCATTGTGCGGCAATGCTGTCAGCGAAGCATTCGGCTTTCTCTTCGACTTCAAAGGCAGTAGTGCCATCGGGACGAGTGAGAGGAGGAACGTGAGAGGCGGTGTCTACGCGTAAGGCTCGGGCCATGCTATAGTACGCTTGGTGGGACGGAGAGATATTCGCCATGAGATCGTTCATCTGAGCGTCTATGAGTTCTGCGAGGCAAGACCTAACTTTACGTTGTAGCTGATTCGCAGCTAATCTATAGGCGGGCGTGGGATATTTCTTGGCTCTCCAGAGAGCCGCGTTCTTAGCTTTAATAAGATTGCTAACGGCTAAGGGAAGCGTGGGTTTACCTTTCTTAGCAACCTTTTCGTTGTCACTGATGGCTGAGTTGATAGCATCAGTGAGAGAATTGACTAATAAATATATTTTATCCGGACTATCTATTTGATCGGGCGAGATCGCGAGCGGAGAGTTTGGGGCCTCTAAGGCTGAAACTAACGTATTTTTAAAGCCTTTCCAATCGGTAAAGGTCTTAGGAGAGGTGACGTTATCGTTAGGCGCACCTAGCACGAGGGAGACGGGGCGGTGGTCAGAGCCTAGGTCATCGAGCGGTTCGATAGACCTGAGGTCGAGGTTGATTCGCTTGACGATTGCATAATCGAGGATGTCAGGAGAGTGGTTTGGGTTGTCGGGATAGTGAGTGGGAGTGATGGGAGAGATGACATCTAAGTCGAGTGAGTTTGTGATGTCGAGGAGAGCGATACCGCTGGTAGTGGTTGATAGGCACGTCCAGTCAGTGTGTTTGGAGTTAGTCTCCGAACATAATGACTGAATGGCCGAGGGCGAGAATGGCCTCAAAGTCACTGCGGATTAGTCTGGTGCCACTAGGTATGTAGATTGAAGCTATGATGATGGTAGGATGACCAGTCATAGCCACTCTACACACAGTGGCTTCCATGTTGAGGAGAGGAGGGGTAGGGAGAGGACAGCAATGGAATCCTCTTTTGTAATAAATAGCAGTGCTGCCGAAACCGTCGGAGTTGGGCCTGTCGTTACGAATAAACGCGTACTTGGGAATAGCGAATCCCCTGGAGCGGTTTGGAGTTAGCCACGTCTCTTGAAGAAGCAATAAGTCTGGCTCGTTGTTCTGAAGGAACAGTTTGAGCGCAGGAAGGTTAGTATTAAGGCTACGAACGTTAAAGGAAACTAGGGATAAGCCCTTGGGTTTGATACGACAGGACGCGGGATTTGCGGGTCTAGACATTATAATTATTTATTAAGTTTATACGAAAAATGGAATTTATAAAGAGCTTAGTAGCGAGTGATGCTCAGCTAACGCAAAAAGATGCTCTTTAGGAGAGCGGGCGGCTCGCAGTTTGCGTGCGAGTACGGAGATTTCCTTAATGTCGACGTTTTGAATGACGTCAAACACGGTCTTCATGTCCTCAGCCAACGACGACTGAGGTGCAGATGACGGAGCGGGACGCGGCCCTACGGAAGCTACGGGAGCTGGGATAGGTCGGGAAGACGCTGCCTCCAAGACAGAGCCGGAGTAGGCGTCGGCTGAATGGGCTTTGCTTCCGGGGGACCCCGGTTGCACAGCGGCGGGAAGTTAGCGGGAGTGAGCGGCGGCGCCGGTTTAGGCGCGACTCTCTTGGTGGTGGAGCGCGGAGCGCGCGGGCAACCCCTGTAGTTAGCTGTGTGGCCAGACTGGCCGCACAGCATACAGGCAGGGGGGGAAGTGGATTCGGGAGTGCGATTGCACTCTTTTGTGATGTGTGGGTCCAGGCACTTAACGCACCTGGGGGAGCTGAGCAGTTAGCCGCTGCGTGGCCATAGAGCTGGCAGCGGTGGCACTGCCCAGGGTGGCCGCGGGGGTTGGGACGCTCGACGGAGATATTCGAAAGTGCGCAGATTGTGCGAGCCTCTCTGAAGATCTATCTCGAGTTGGGAGTGTTTGTGAGGATAACTAAAGCTAGTGGAAAACGCCTACCGCGGTTAGAGTGCATCTTGGGCACTGCTTCAGCCGGGAAGCCCTAAGACTTAAGGTCCTCGAGAATGTCGTCTTACGCTCCTCCGGGAGGGCGTAGGTGTGATACGCGATTTGTTTGATCGATAGAAGCCTAGTAAAAGACCGGAAATCGTCGATGGTCGCGACCTGAATTTTAATTAATTCGCCAGCGTTGGCGGCTTTTAAGTAATTAATTTTGTGCTCTTTGCACAAGTTAGAAACCGCGGTCCAGCGCGCTTTTTCGCGGAGGAAGACGGGTGGAGGGAGCTGAGGCTTCGGTGGGACGGGAGCGCAGCGCGACGCTGGCTTCGACGGAGCTGACGTATTCGCGGTCACTTGTAGTGACATTAACGGCGCGGTGGCGGGTGTTGAAGACACCGTTGCTTTCTTTGAACGCTTCTTAGAGCGTTTGGCGACTAATTGAAACGCGGGCTCAGGAGAGCCGGTTAAAGTAGCGGCGCCCGACGACGGTTCGGACGCGGAGTCGGAATCGGAGTCGCTCCCGGGAGCGGTACGCTTACGCCGCTACGCGCGAGATGACGTGACCGACGCGCAGTCCATATCGGATGGAACGGGAGATTCGGGAGGGCTGGTAAAGACCTGAGGGGTCTGGGAGTTGGTGGCCTGAGGGGCCGGGTTCACGCCATTTCTCCACATCGGGAACTATACATCGCGTCGGAAACCGCGTCCTCCCAGTGCGCTCCGCGCCCCTTGCGTCATTTCAACAAAATCACGAGCGCCAGCGCGCTCGTCCTCTTTCTTCGGCGGTTCGTGTAGCGAGCAACACTTTGGCGAAGACCCTAATGACATATTACATATAGACAGGTTATCCTCCCTCAAAAATGGCAACGCAAATGCAAGGCAGTTGCCGGCTATTTGAGTGTTACGGCTAAATATCAAACAAAACTTATTCCCTATTCTGTGTTTTTAATACCGTACAATTGCCTTCTTGTGTGTTAAGACAGTGTACTAATTACACTGTTACTGTTAAAGATAAGAATAAGAATAAGAATAAAATTTATTTCTGGAAAACTTACATCTAGGAATACACAATAAGAACTTACAAATTTATTACTACGATAAACTACATAAATATCAATTATAATAGGTGTCTAAAAATTTACAATAGTTACTATAATTATGATAAGTGATACTATCGGTTTATCATGATCTAGGGTAACAATAACTAGGCAAATACCTAAACTAAGTAATTATGAATTACCTGTTTTTTAGGTACAAATTATAAAATTAAGTACAGTATGCTGCATAAACATTAATTCTAAATCGTGAATATTACATAAAATGTGTTTCATAATTCTCGTCCCACTATAAACATTAGAAAATAATAATAATACTAATACGAGACGAAAAAATAAATAAAAATACAACAAAAAATTAATTAACATTTTGGAGACATTAATTATCTTATTTTAATACTATTAATAACTTCTCTGTATCTTCGTATATATAGAATAAACGTTTCTTTTCATGCGTAAGTACAATTTTTTTTATAACTATCTTATTTATTATTTTATTTTTGCTATTTAAAATGACGTTTTAAAATTAACATGGCTATTTGTTTCAACAAACTCGAAGAGCGAGGTGTAATATTTTTTATGTGGGAGTAAAAGAGACAACGCTAGAGAGTTTCGACCATTTACGTACTACGTCACCAATTAGTGCGAAGCAACGTCACGAAGTACATAAGTATCTCTTTCTTACAACAAGTGAACCGTATTATTATTTCCTTCTCCCACAAATTATATTACTCTATATATCGCGTAGGTATCTATAGTTACGTTGACACCGTTTTATTGTGCGGTAATATTTGGGTATTACTTGTCTATATGTAATATGTCATTGGAAGATCCTCGTCGCTTCATCTCGCTCACCTATTACTTATTAACTTTGTCATGTAACTTACCCAATTTTAACGTAAACGTTTTGTATCGTAAATGTGATCCCTCTCCATTTAATTTTATCTTAATAGCTCTTTGTGACCGACCCCTATAAACAGAAAGAATTGTAGCAGCGTACTCTATTCTAAATAAACATGTGTATTTAACAAATTGCATTATTATTCATCTATCCAGGTCGCTGCTCGTTCATCTGGCGTCCCCGGGGGGCCCCACCTCGCTGAAGACGCACTCGGGACCGCGTGCACTGGGTGTGCGTCTCCACTGCCATCACCGGGTGTGGGGTGGTGCCGCCGCTGCTGGCGCATTTTACCTCGCCGGCGCCCTAGACGCGCTTGCCTCCTGCCACGCTGCGCCCGCGGCGTGCCTTGCTTGCGTCGGGGTGCTCCCTCGCCGGTGCCACCACGCCACCACGTGCTATCCATGCGCGTGATCCACCACGCCGCGTGGCCTTGCTGAGCCGCCGCCGCCGTGGCCTAAACCCATTTTGCCCGCTACTTGCACGTGTCTCGCTTTCCAAGGGGAGTGTCGTTTCCATATTCCTTTAATTCCAAATCATTTCCCGCCTTATTCCGCATTCCTACGGGGCCTACCTCATTCACTTACTTATTTCAAATTCTAATATTCAATTATAATAAATCATCAAGTGTGCTATCTTTACTAAATAACCGCCGTCGGGGAAAAGCCTAGATTAATTTAATGTCGGTAAACCTCTTCTGTTTATAAGGTTTCTTGTGTTAAACTAGTTTTTTAGACAGCTTCTTCTTTTATACGGCTGATCTAACAGTAATTGTGCTTAATTACTCAAATATTAGGACACTTGTTCGTTTATAAGATGCCCTCTAATTGCAACTTTCTAGGCAACTCTTCGGTCTATTTGGTTGTTCTAGCAATTTTGTCTAAGTTTTACAATTCATAAGCTCTTCTTTTTATAGGGTTATATATTATTGGTTTTCTAGGCAACTCTTCTTTAATTGGTTGACCTAGCAAGTTATTTATGTTGTACACTCGTGGAAGCCTCTTTTTACAAGGTTTCTAGTGCCTAATATTCAAATTATCATACCTTCTAGGCAACTCTACTTTAATTGGTTGACCTAGCGAGTTATGTACAATGAATACACCATAGTAAATGTAGGAGTAACTTATTAAGTGCTGTATTGATTTGGTTGACCTATATATTTTTTAGATCAACCAAAAATTTTTGTTTATGTAAAATCTGTTATAAATATAAAGTTTTTAGAAAAAAATTAAAAAATAAAACATAACATTTAATAGGTAGTCTGTTTTAACTAAAATCACTTTTCGACTATTAAAAAATAAAAGTACATAATTTGACATAATTAATTTCCATTGTTTAATAAGCGGTTGCAGAATCATTCAAGGTATTTAATCGGTTACCAATGCTTAAGTCGCTGTAAAACTTTATTAAAAATAAATTTTCCGTAGGGTTCAAACTGTTTTTACGAGGTGAGTTAATACTGACATATTATGTCGTAAAAAGTGTACCTACATGCTTAAGCATCAATTATTTAGTAGGATCGATTATAAGCCTTTGTTCAGAGCAAAGCGTTTCGCTCTTTTTATAAAGAAAGCATTCAAAAAATGGACGTACACCAAAGCATTGGATGGAGCAGGGGATTTAGAAAGACATTTTTTCGGTTCTGTCTATCAATACTTATACGTGACAGGTATGTTAACAGCCTGAATTTTTCCTGAAATCTAATATTTTAAACTCTTATTTCGCTGTTATATTTTACAGGATTTAATGACTTAATACAGATGCAGCATACAATACTTTGCCATGAAAACCAAACACTGTCACAGAGCCAAGCACCGAAAATTATATAATAATTCGTTAAAATCCAACAGGCACAAAAACTACAGAAGCATTTTTCAACAATTTTATAAGTGAAATATTAGAATTTAGAATAATTAAAGTAATATAATAATATTAATAAAATATTAATGTATCCCATAGCAATATCTTTTGTTTTTAGAACAAAGGGAGCTAATTAAGACATCGTAAACCTTCACAAGTTAAACCTTGGGTAAATTCCACAGTAACAAATATTGAACTTTCTACGGAACCCTCCTCTAAAACTTCAGAAGAAAATAAAAAGAACCAATGATGCCATTAAGGCTCATTTTGTAATCCTTCTAGATATTCCAGTGGTTAAAGAGTCGATTTTGCTTCCTTTTAGAAATGTTGGAAGTAATGGTGGTTATTGCTTCTCGTTTGTAGCTATAAGACGCACTACAGGTATAAATTACCACTTAAAGTAGCAATTCACACTCGCACTGTAGCTTAGAATGGTACAACAGTGGTAAGGTGCTCAACTTGAACCTGTAGGTGGTATTAATTGAAAAGAAATCCATAGTCCATTGTATAGACTTTATTTATATCTATCACTCCTATGCAGTAAGAAGTTGTAATTTTTACCCAAATAGCACCGATATAGAACTTTGAGTCATAAACTTAGCTGCAATTATTACTAATGTGCTAGTTGGGTTATTACTGAGAAAGTGAAATTGTTTATTTATACACCCTGAAAATTCTAGTCATAATGCAAAAATTTTACATACTTGTCAGGGACACATAAAATGCGCAGGTTTGTTTTTATCCAGAAAATATCCATTTTTCACGGGAGTCGCGGGATAATACATACTGGTTAATAATAAATATGAATAAAATGTTATTTCGTATAGTCTGTCAGTAAGTACTGTCAGTTGTACACTCGTGGAAACCTCTTCTGTTTACAAGGTTTCTAGTACCTAATATTCAAATTATCATACCTTCGAGGCAACTCTTCGTTCTAATTGGTTGTTCTAGCAATTTTGTCTAAGTTTTACAATTCATAACCTCTTCTTTTTATAGGGTTATATATTATTGTGTTTTCTAGGCAACTCTTCTTTAATTGGTTGACCTAGCAAGTTATTTATGTTGTACACTCGTGGAAGCCTCTTCTGTTTACAAGGTTTCTAGTACCTAATATTCAAATTATCATACCTTCTAGGCAACTCTTCTTTAATTGGTTGACCTAGCAAGTTATTTATGTTGTACACTCGTGGAAGCCTCTTCTGTTTACAAGGTTTCTAGTACCTAATATTCAAATTATCATACCTTCTAGGCAACTCTTCTTTAATTGGTTGACCTAGCAGGTTATTTATGTTGTACACTCGTGGAAGCCTCTTCTGTTTCTAGTACTTAATATTCAATTTTCACTTAGGAATTTTATTGTTTCAAAACTTAAAAAATTTAAAAGTTTCAAAATTAACAATAATAAATTTGTTTTCTTTGGTTCCGAGGTTGCATTTAAGTTTTGTTTGCCCTAATTTCTATTCAATTAAGTTATTTGCAGTGTGCTTTCTTGTCTAATTTAAATAAAATCAATAAATTTGAATTCTGCTTGAGTCTTGTTTATCAACAAACTTAGTTTTCTGTGCCTAGCTGTGCATATTTTTATTTTGCCGTTTGCTCATACATTTTTGCTTTGCATTTCAGCCGTATACACCTTGCCAGTGAAACCTGCTTCCTTCTCTGCTTGCAATCTTCGCCTCTGCACAGCCTGCTTCTAGCTACAAGCTGCAACATCCTATACGAGGGGCGTAAGAGTTTTTTATTTTATTAAGTGAAACAGTGTTATCAAGTGCAAGGTGTTAATTCCAAGACTTTCTAAGTGTTACTTTAAACTTTGAACGATAAACATACAATAGTAAATTGCAAATTCTATTAACTTAAACTTTGTAACTTTATAATATGAGTAAAATGGGGTCTGGTAGTGAAGAATTTCTTGCATCAAGGGCTAAGCGTAGCTCAATTAAAGGCCAAGTGACAAATTTCAAAAACTATTTAAGTCGCTTGATTGCCAAATTAACAGATCAAGTCGAAATTAATAAATTAAATTTAAAGCTTACTAAGTTCTTGGAAAATTTAAAGCTTACTACATTTGAACAGCTGCAGACTCAAATAGAGGTGCTCAATGAAGATTCACTCTCCGATGAACTTCAGGAGAGAGAATTTATAGAGGACTCTTTTCATACTGCTATATACAGCAGATTCTAGAATTATCCAAGCCTGTCAGTCAAGCCTGTGATGACCTGGACAGGTCGAATTATTGTAGTGGAAGTGACCACAATTTAATGGGATTCAAGTTGTGCCCCAAATTAAAATTAATAATTTGATGGTTCATATTTCAAATGGTTAGAACTTCATGACACTTTCGTATCTTTAATTCACAATAATCCAAACATAAAGCCAGTGCATAAGTTTTACTATTTAAATTCTTATTTGAAGGGTGAGTCTGCCCACATAATTTGAAAATCTTGAAGTTTCTGAAAATAATTATGAAGGTGCGTGGCAGCTTCTCTGTGAACGCTACAACAATAAGCGTCAATTAACTTTTTATCACCTGATCTCTTTGCTAAATATTGCACCCATGCAGCGTGAATCTGATAAATCATTGAGACACTTGAGTGATCATATCTCTAAAAACTTAAGAGCGCTCAAGACTATAGGCCAGCCTACTGAGCACTGGGATAGTCTCATCATTCACATTGCAGCTCAAAGGCTTGATCAATCTACCCCTGTTAAGTGGGAAGAACATCTCAATGTCTTGCCACAGTTGCCCTCGCTTGTTGAATTTAGAGTTTTTAGGTTCACGTGCTGATGTTTTAGAAGTAATTTACAGGGCAAAATGGGATAGGCCATCGCCACCTAAAACTAATGAAAGTTTTATATCTAAATGGAATAAACGATTGCCATTCAAGGGTAGTAACTCCTTTGTCCAAAACAAGTTTAATTATACCAGTCAACCTGGAACCTCTAGTCAAATTAAATCATTCTCAGTTTCAGTTCAAAGCCGCGGGCCTTGCGTGGTTTGACAAGGCCATCACCCAATATTCCGGTGTAAGCCATTTAGAGCACTGACTACCTAGGAGCGATGGGCTCAAGTTCATAAAAATAAGCTGTGCCATAATTGCCTGCGCACGGATCACAGCACATCAAAATGCCGGCTGTTTGGCGGCTGCAAGGTATGTAAGAGGCGACACAACACCTCACTACACACCAACACTACAAACAACACACCCCCACCTCCCTTTTATTTGGGTCAAACTGACCACAGGGACGGTGCAGAGGGACCTTCAACCACAGCCATGTCGTCACTGTCTACACTAACGAGACACTTTTGTCCACCGCATTGATAGGTATTGTGGATCCTAAGTCTAAAGAAACATTTAAAATCAGGGCACTGCTAGACAGCGGAAGTCAGTCTTCTTTTATTACCGAAGAGCTAAAATCGCGTCTTCAACTGAATTCTCAGCATTCCAGTGCCACTAAGATAATAGGTATAGGAGATACAGAGCTTGCTCTCATACCAGAGCGATGCTGTGCCATTATTCAATCTAAGAATAGCAATTATAATCGTAAAGTTAACTTTTTTGTATTACCTAATATATCAAATAAAATTCCCAAGTTTCGTACAAATACTCTTTTACAATTCCGCCTTCATTCAAATTAGTGGATCCAAATTTTCACAATCCATCAACTGTTGATATTCTTTTAGGTGCTGATGTCTTCTGGGAATCGTCGATGGAGTAAAGGAAAAGTCCTCTTTAACAAGCAGCGAGTTACATCTCATTATTCAAATTTACTCAAGCAATCGTTTTAAATAAACTTGTGCACCTATGCAAAATTAAAGTTCATTTGCTTACATAATTAATTATTACATCATAAATTTATTTATTGATAAACTATTTAAGTAATTTTGTAATCAATCCTGAGCAGCACCAAATTATTCCTAACGGCTTGTTATTGCAAAATACTAAGCTGGGTTGGTTGATTGCTGGTTCCGCTCCATGCCACCAACCCTTAAATAGAATTAAATGTAACTTTTCCACAAACTGAGATAATTCAGAAATTGTTCGTTCAAATCTAGAACTTCAGAATAGCATAACAAAATTTTGGGATTTCGAAGATTTTCTTCACTGCTGTAAACCAAATGTTATCACTGAAGCTGAAACCCATTTTGTTAATAATGCTTACTGTCTTGCCGATGGTAGATTTTGTGTTCGTCTTCCTGTTCTCGATTTTCCATCTGAATGCCTGGGAGACTCTCTATTTATGGCCAAGAAAAGATTCTTAAATTTGGAGAAAAAATTTGATTATGATCCTCAATTAAGGTTGTTGCGTGCAGATTTTATTAACGAGTATAGGGAACTAGGGCACTTATCAAAAATGCCCAATCAGTCGGCAAGCCTAAATACTTTAAATTTTTTACCTCATCATGCTGTGTATAAAGAAAACAGTGAGTCCACTAAATTGCATGTGGTTTTTGACGCTTCAGCGCGTACTACATCAGGTTTTTTAATTAATGATTTGCAATTAGTTGGGCCTAAAATACAAGACTCCTTGTTTAATATTTAACTTCGATTTTGCCATTATAACTATGTACTTTCAGGAGACATAGAAAAACAATACAGACAGATAATATTAAATGAACTTCACAGACACTTGCGAGAACATCGGTCCCAACCTTTTCAACAATATAGACTTAATACGGTCACATACAGTTTTCCTAGTGCTAGTTTTTTGGCTTCTCTATGTTTGTGGCAAATCGGGGAAGAAGCAACTGATCCTAACATAAATTTCGTCATGCAATCGGATTTTTATTGTGATGACTTGCTTTGTGGCGCTGATACAGAACAGGAGATGTAAGATATTAAAAATAAAGTTTCCAAGCAATAGTTCGGTGGTTGTTTCATTTTGAGAAAGTATCTTTCAAACTCTGAGGTTGTTATAAACACTGAATTACCCTCTTCGGAGTCTAATAGTCTAATCTTAAGTCAATCTTTTCAAACTTTAGGTCTAGGCTGGAATCCCACTCAAGACACTCTTCATTTCGATATTAATATTGATTCAAATAGTGTAGTCACAAAGCTGTCATTTTTTTCATTATCTTCTCAAATATTTGATCCGATGGGTTTACTAATACTCTGTACAATTAAACCAAAAATCCTCCAGCAAAAATTGTGGATTCTCCAATCTAACTAGGACGACACAGTGTCCCCAGATATTCTTAGGATCTGGCGCTATTTATTAATTATGTCAATTGTCTTATATCTTTAAGTATCTTTCGTGTTCTGTTTTCTTGGATGTTTCTTATTTAGAGTTGCACATATCTTGTGACGCTGCGTGTAGCAGTTCATAGTCAAATAAACTTGCTAAGTAGTAATAAAGCCATAAGTCCAAAATCTTCTCTAGCTTTTTTGATTTATTGACTCTCAGGGAATCCTGAGAGTAGGTGGGAGGTTACGTAAGTGTAATTTCGATTACGATAACAAGCATCCAGCTTTACTCTCATCAAAACACTATCTTTCAAAACTCATATTCACACATGCCTCTTACATGCAGGTCCACAATTGCTACTATCATCTGTGCGCGAGCAATTTTGGGTAACAGGAACTCGCAACTTGGCTCGACGTAAGGCCCGGCTTGCACTACTTGTCGCAGATACAATTCTAAAACTATGTCTAACATTATGGGTGATCTGCCACCACAAAGGCTGATACCAGATTTTCCATTTCTTAGTATTGCTTTAGATTTCGCTGGACAATTTCTAATTACTGATTGTAGAGGCAGAGGTTGTAAAATCACTAAATGCTATTTGTGTCTTTTTAAATGTCATCGATAAAAATGTGTGCACTTAGAGGCTGTAAGTGAGCTATCTAAATATGCCTTTGTTCTAGAGATTTATTTCTAGAAGGGGTAAGCCCAGGGATGTGTTTTGTGATAATGGTAAAAACTTTTTATGTGCTGCTACGGAAATAAATACTTTCCACACTAAACAATCCGAACCAATATTGGAGTTTGCATCTGATCAAGACATAAACTTTAAATTCTCTCCCACTTACACCCCTAATTTTAACGGCTTTGCAGAGGCTGGCATTAAGTCTGCCAAATTTTACATTAAGAGAATTATGGGTAACACTTAACATTTGAGGAACTCTCCTCTTGTTCGCTCAGGTAGAAGCCATCCTTAACAGCCGTCCCATCCTACCCCTTTCCTCATCTCCTGATGATTGTTTGGTACTCACCCCGTGACACTTTCTCCTTGACAGGTCGCTGATGTCACTTCCGGGACCAGATCTACTCCCAGAGAACTGAAACTGTTGAGTTCGCTTCAAGCTCATCGAACAAATAAAACAAAACTTTTGGAAAAGATGGCAAGCGGACTATGTTTCTGAATTGATCCATAGGCATCAATGGAAAACAAGGAAGGCAGATTTGAAATTCGGGGATCTTGTGCTGAATCAAGAGTTGGGCCTGCCTCCTTTGCTATGGCCACTGGGCCGTGTTGTACATCTGCATCCCGGAGCGGATGGTGTGCCTAGAGTTGCTGACATCCGCACTCAAAGGGTGTCATACGGCGCGCCCTCAATCGCATATGGAGCGAATCTGCCCTAATGGAGCAGGAAGAAAGTTGAAACGCAAGGCAGCCTTTCAAGGCCCCGGAGTATGTTCACGCCGTTTCTCCACATCGGGAACCCCACATCGCGTTGGACGCCGCGTCTGCCAAGCGCGCACCGCGCCCCTCGCATCATTTCAACAAAACCATGACCACGAAAAAAAAAGACTATAAAAGCGATGCAATTTTATTTACATCATTTTCTAAATTTAAACTTAAGGCCACAGCCTTAGAGTGGGATTTAATCCAGACTAAATATATCTTCTTCACGTCTTCTACAAGGATTTGAACCCATGACTTTTGATTAGAAAGGTTGATTAGATGACCAACCGAAAAAGACCTACATTTTCAAAGTCCTATGTTAGGTTGTTTATATCATAACAGGAAATTTATCCGGAAAAGATAATGTGCTGCGATAGAACAATGCGATAGCTGAGTCCCTTTAAAAGAAGGATGTGCCTTCATGACTCTTAGTTTACATGTAAACCGTTATTCTTTCATTTTAAATTTTGCTACAGAACAAATATACATACAAGAAGTATCCACGCTAAACTTGTAACAGGTATCAATTTGGGTCTTTCAACTTTAAACTTCACTCCTATTACTCATAAGTTTATAAAACTAATAATGATGTACACCGACAGTATGGCCCCTAAGTAAGCAGAGCTTGTGTTATGGATGAGCATACAGCGAACTGGGTATACATACATATATATCTATATTGTTGTTGATATTTATATAAATATCAACATACATGGCCCGAGAGTAAACCTCTGTGTTGATCACAAAACTTTATAACCCCAGCCAGAACTCGAACCTTGGACCTCCAGCGTATGAGGCAGGGCTACTAACCACTGAAATGAAACTTGTTAAATGGATTCAAACTAAGGATCCAAATACGTAACGAATCCTATTGAGTCACATAAATAATCCAATATTGTTCCAACACCAAGCCGATCGTTGGTGCTGAATGTGGCTTGAAACTACCTACATTACTCACGGAGACCCAAGCGACGTTTAGGAAACATTAAATAAGTAACTGTAATGGTAGTTGCGTTATTTTGCGATCCTTACAGCCGATGGTGACTAAATATTTTTACTTTTTGTGCTGATGGTCTGCCAAATAAGTTATGAATAAAAGTAAGAACTACCAATAAATAAAAATGTTGATCATCATGTAAATAGAAATGTATAAGTATTTCAAACGTTCAGTATTTTTATTGTTGAATCACATTTTGAGAATTGTTTCATCATAACTGGAACTTTTGATATCCAAAAATAACACTCAATCAATCCCTACGAAAGTTACGTTTTTCGAAAAAGAAATTAAACTGCCATTTTTCATTCTTTTCACTTGGCAAACGTCTATGGTAAGTAAGTACTCTATACAGATAAAATTGAGCCCATTAATGTAACCATTTTTTCCATGAACCTAAAGTCCAGATTAAACCTTTTGCCACTAACGAATTAAGAGACATGAAATGTGGGTTACCGATTCCTTTTCTCAGTTTCCTGGCACACAGACGGTAATGTTGGTAATCTATTGTGACCTAAATAAACCTCTCACGGGTTAAAAGCTTCAAAAACCGATAATTGGTACTGAAGGGCGCATTATTATGTTACAGGCGTTGTCACATTTATTACATGTTATGTTACAGTGATGTTTTATTTTATATTTGAATAAATGAACGGAAAGCAGTAAAATTGACTTGATTTCCATTGGAGATCTATCTGATAATTTGATTGATTGTCGGGTTCTTTTGTGAAGATCTCGTCTAGAGTGGGGTCACAGTTCCTTCTAACCTAAAATACACACTAAAATAAAGACAATAAACACAGCATACAGTAAAAGTCACATCCACACTAAAACTTTGTAAATTAAGTACGTAAGAAATATGTAAATATGTAATATAAATAAGTAAACGTAAAGTATAATGAAATATCCAGTTTACTGAAATAAAAATTTTTGGGAAGAATTATTTTGGACTAATATCAAATACAGTCTTATTTTTTTTTCAAATGTGCATCTGCTACCAGTTTGACGTAATGAGGGAGGGAGAACAATCCAACATTTGAAAACAGCATACCTAAAAGCTTTATAGATGTGATTATCCTATCTTTGCTTCGAAACTTATGTGATGGCCAATTCGTTTCTCATACAAGTAGTATCCCAGGTTTCGCACTTTTAATGATGTCTGTTAGACAGCATTAAAAATAAAGAATTCTTTTTTTTTGCCGCCGAAGCAACTCCCACGTCCCTCCCGTGAGGGGTGAGGGGGAGGGAGGGAGGTGGAAGATGCGTCATGCATACCACCGCAGGCATACCGGCTACTGCGGGTTGATGTGGGACTCACTAGAGTGGCACCTACCCACTAAAAACCACCTTGCTGGCTGTGGCATGGGAATGCTGAGCAGCCTTCATCGGAGTGACACCCGGTTGGGAGGTAGGCGCGCAAGCAGGAACCCGCTAGTGGGTCACCCGCTGAGAACTAAAATCACATAAGGTGCAAGTGACAGTTTGGGTGATGATTAATCGGCCTGGGCGGCCTTAAGCTGGTCCAGATTCGCCGAGAGCTGATCGTGGGGATCCGAGAGCGCATTTTTCGGTCTACGGACTTTGTAACTCGACGGCATGGACGGAGCAGTGTAAATTACTGTCTGGCAAATCAAGCGATTTGGATGCTCTTCGGATCGCTTGAAGAAAGCGGTCGAGAGCGTCCTTAGGTGTTGCTGTACTGTAGGTAAGTCGAGATCCCTGTGTAGGTCTGCGTTGCGCACGTACTATTAGAATAGTTCCTGGTCGGCCACCCTTAAGGCTAGAATCGCTCGCGTTTAATTTCACGCGTCAAATCACCGCCCACTAAATACTTTTGAATACGCCCACCGCTTTCAAACAGGATTTTTGAATGTTCGATAATGATGTATTGCTTTTAGGTAATGCGTATTTAAACTTTTTAACTGCGCGATTGGATGAGTGATCCAGATATTTATTTATACTTTTCTTCTCAATAACCACTAACCTAATAGTTGTTTGTGTTGTGTTTGCATGTTTAAATAATTTAATCTAGAGAAAGCTACATTATCAGCAGCGAGTGACATAAACCACCTTGTTATCTTTGTCTATAATGTATTTCGGCGACAATAGACGTCCTCGCATGTGCAGTCGTAGGAAACAGCTGGTTAATTGACTAATTATATTATTAGAAAGAAACTCTATCTGGCTGAACCAACAAAGGCAACACTCCACTGATTTAAGTAGATGTGGGTAATTTGATAAGAAGATAGTTTCCGATTTCATATTAATAAAACCTTTACATAAAGTCTAGTTAGATAATTCGAAAGGATACCCAAAAAACGTTGATCGGGTTAAACATTGTATAAAAGTCAGTTATTGTTTTGCTTCATTACCTAAACCATTTCTTAAGTTCAATGAAATTTCCTATACTTAGGCACTTATGATACTTTTGAGTCTTGTCTTGTGATTAGTTAAATAAATCAAAGAATTTACTGATACGAAAAAAAACTTAGCTTATTTGCATGTTATCCGAAGATCTATTGTGCTTTCTAATATTTTTAGTCATTAATACACTTATTAGCTTGGTTCACACGTAAACAAAAATATTTAGTTTTAAAAACAATAAAAGGATCATATAACCTGTTTGTTTCCTTAATTGAAAATAAGTTGAGTAAAGGCGGAGAGACAAAAGATTTATTTATGGGTGGAACGCTCTGTTTCGTGAAATGTTAAAGTAAAATTAGTTGTTTATTATTTCTCCCGAGCTCAATACAATAACATTACGATAAGTCGTAAATCAACAAACGGCATGTTTGGTGTGGAAGTAAGTAGCCTTGCCTTCCATGCCAGAGGTCCCGGGTCCGAATCCTGGTAGGGGCAGATATTTTAATATATTTGCTTTCTAGTCATGGATGTGGATGTTTGTTTATTTAACTTTATTTCTAATATTTATATATTTAAAAAAATGTATCTATGTGTGTTTATATATTTCTTAAGTTTAATTATCCGTTTTCTAAATCAAATCAAATCAAAGTCATTTATTTACCAAAAAATACAGTGTATGTTACAGGTTTTAGCGTAGTAGGAGTTAACATTAAGTCTCAACTGTATCTACCCTTTTTAATTGGGTGTGCAAATTTTTCTTAAACTAAGTAGATAATAATAAAAAATTACAATATATTTAAAACATATTTTTATAATGCTAATTATGTTTGTGTCGATTTTTTACAATGCAAATATCCGATATAATACTCATGTCAAATTGAGAGATAATACATATTCTATAATTAATTGTACTTTGCGATGTCTTGATAATAATATTAGTAAAATAAGTAGTAATTACAGCAATCATATTTTATAGTCTAAAAGTTCTGAGACAGAGTAGAAATTCATTTCATGTAACCATTTCAGCAATTCATTTTTAAACTTATTTTGATAGTTTGGTAAGTCTCGTATATTGTGTGGCAATTTATTATATATTTTTATACACATGTAAAAAGCATTTCTTTGAAAAAGCGTTAATTTACATTTTGGAATAATTAATTTGGTTTTGCGGGTATTCCTTACTCCTTGTCTTATGTCCTCGTAGCTTGTGAAAAAGTTCTTATTATTTCTAACAAAGTTACATATCTCTGTTATATAAAGACACGGTAGTGGAAGTATTTTAAATTTTTTTAAATACGCTTTACATGACTTATCATATTTAATCCCAGCAATGGCTCTAATGCACTGTTTTTGTGCTTTAAATACTCTTTCAACTTCTACACTATTGCCCCAGTTTATCAAACCGTAGCGAAGGATTGATCCAATGTACCCATGATACGCAGTTAAAGCTTGTTCGACAGAAGCTATTTTCCTCAGTCTGTACAGAGCAAATACAAATTTGTTAATTTTTTTGCAAACACTGTCAACTTATATTTTCCAATTTATGTGTTCATCTAAGATAATACCTAGGAACTTTGCACTGTCCACCAAATCGATATTATCGTTGTCATACTTAATCTGTATACTTGTCTTTAATGCATTTGATGTCCGAAAATTTATAGCCTTCGTTTTATTTATATTTATTTTAAGGTTATTATTGTTCATCCATTTGATTATCGTTATCATTGTATTATTGATTTCGTCTTGTAATTCGTTATTATTTTTATTTTTGTCACCCTTAAATATGATAGTTGTGTCGTCGGCAAAAAGAAAACATTTATTTTTAGTGATGTCCGGTAAGTCATATTTTATGTATAATAAAAATAGGATAGGTCCTAATATACTTCCCTGTGGGACTCCGTTTTCGATTTTGGAATAAGGTGAGCATGCAGTTGTTCTTGTTTTAGTTTTTGGGTCTATTCTAGATATTTGTGTACTTTGTTTACGATTTTCTAAGTAGCTCTTAAACCAATCATATGCTATTCCTCTAATACCATAATTGTACAATTTTGATAGAAGAAGAGAATGATTAACGAGGTCAAACGCCCTTGACATATCGAGGAATAGAGCTACTACTTGCAGTTTTTCATTAAGGCATTCAGTTACATACTTAATGAGTGAGAAACTTGCTAAGGTCATGGACTTTCCTCGCTGAAAGCCGTACTGCTCTCGTTTAGTAATTTTATTTTCATTCATGAAATGAATTAGTTTTTTCGCCATAATTTTTTCAAATACTTTTGATATAACCGGTATAAGCGTGATGGGTCTATAATTGTTAAGTTCTAACGGATCGCCGGTTTTAAATAATGGCTTAACAACAGACTGTTTTAGCTTCGTTGGAAATTTTCCTTGTTCGAATGAGAGATTTAAAATATGACAAAGAGGAACAGACAATTCTTGAGCATAATGTAAGTAATTCTGTGGTAATTTCGTCATAGCCTACTGAACTTGTGTTATTTAAAGACATTATTGTTTGTTTGACTTCGTCTGGTGTAACAGGTGTCAAGAATATGCTCTTTGTCAATTTGTATGTATTTGTGTTAATAAGATTTGAGTCATAATTTTTTGTAATGTCAATAAAGTATTCATTAAATTTTTGTGCTATGTCATTTAAATTATCAATAACTGCATTTTTAGATTTAATAAATTTGATTTCGCTATGACCCGGTAATTTATTGATGTTGTGCTGAATTATTTTCCATGCAGCTCTGCATTTATTAGTTGATTTGGCCAACGTTTTTGCATGTTGTAATTTTCTAGATGCAAAAACACATTTCTGTAAAGTTTTTGAGTAAGTTAGGTAATCTTTATGATATTTCATTTTATTGATTTTAGTAGAAGTGAGATATTTGTAATATAATTTTGGTTTAGTGGTACTACATTTCCTTATGCCTTTGGAAATCCATGTCATATTTTTCTTTTGTACACTAACCTTTACTTTAAACTTTGGAAAGCACTGATTAAAGAGCATAGTGAATAAATTATGAAACTCATCAAATGCCTTGTCGCAATTAGGATTAGTCAGTACTTCGTTAAATGACAAAGTTTTTATATAATTACAAAATTTATTTTTATTTTCATTGCTAAAATCTCGTTTGTATTCAAACCAATATTTAAGATTGTTAAATTCACCTGCATAGATAGACAATATTTGGCATGTGTTTTGATCGGAAAACGATACAGGCTTAGTGCATCCTCGTGCGTTGTGAATGTTGCAAGCAAAAAGATCTAAACATGCTTTCTTTCTTGTAGGTGTGCATATATTTATGTCAATATTGTGGTTTTCTAAAATGCTGTGTAAGGTACAGCTATTTTTATCTTTTGTCATCATGTTTATATTCCAGTCACCGCAAAGTATTATTTTTCGACCTTTTTTGTTTATTTTTGTTAAAAGTGTATTAATTTTTTCAAAAAATATAGATACTTTGGACGTTGGGGTGCGATAAATGCATACAATTAATATTTTCGGACTAAGAATTTCGATATTACAACATTCAAAGTTTTCTTTTTCTGAGAGGCTTTCCGTGATTGCTAATGTCTTATATTTATATAGATTATTGATTAAAATGCATGAACCTCCTCTTTTTTTGTCAAATCTTGATCAATGCGCTGCCAACTTGTAGTTGTCGAGAACAATATTTATTTCGTTTCCGCGTTTTACAAAAGTTTCACTCAGACAAATAACATCAATGTTAGTTTTTTTTCGTTTAAGATCGTTTAGCAATCGTTCTAGGTCATCTTTTTTGCTTTAAAATACTCGCGATATGTTGGTGGAGTAGTCGGAAATTATGATTTGTGTTAGTTTCGAAAAAGACATATATGATCTTTATTTAATTTTTTAAAGTAATGTAGAATGGTACCTTTCGTTTCCTCTTTTGTGTTAATTATGTTTTGATGTTTGAAGGTTGTAGTATTGTGACATTTTTTAAAGTAATATGGGATTGTGCCTTTGGTTATCTGGGGACGCTGACTTACAATTTTATTTAATGTATTCATGTGCTTATGTTCTTGCCAGATTTTTCCAAAATTTTTTATGAATTTTTTGGAGTATTCTTGAGATTCAATTTCAATTTTTAATTTATCGCATATTGATTGGAAAGTTATATTATAATCTCCATTTGATATTAAATTTATAAATTTACAATTTGTGAAAAGGGAGCTTATTGTTTTTAAATGATTTATAGTCGATGAATTTAAATAGGGATTGTGAAGGTTAGAAATCAGGAAAACTTGAGTATTTGCCATATTTTTCAGTGCAACGTTAAGTTCACATAGCAATTTGGTTGGATTTTTGTCATTTGAACCTTTGAATAATATCAATATGTCATTTGGACCTAGATGCAAATAGTTTGTATTGAGAACAGTGGAACAATCCGCGCCGGGCTTAACAAAGGAGTTAATGTTACATTTATAAGGTGAGCTAAGGAATAGAGTATTTAAAGTGCTAGAAATACCCACAGCTTGTTGGTCACCCAAAATGAATACTTCGGTTGTTTTATAATTACAGGTTACAGTAGGTTCTGGTTTGTGAGGCTTCATAGTTTTGTGTGAATACTGGTCCGGTATCTTTTTGTACTGCTTAGGCTTGGTCTGGTGGGGCGGTGTAATGGAGTTCATTGCTGCTGGTTTCAATAATGTTGTTTTTAACATGTCCATTTCATTTTTCGGTGTAGTGTCATAGCTTGATTTCGAAGTAGTGCTAAAAGTATATCTTTTATTTTCTTTCTGTATAGAAATGTTGGTTAAATTGATGTGTTTTTCTTTTTTCTGAGAGTTACACTTGGGTGAGCTAGTAGCTAGGGTAACAGTTGGTAAAAATCTTTTGTAAGTTTAAATCACTCTATAACATTTATTCAATTCACTTTGTAGTGACTTCTTTTCAGTCTTCTTTTCCACCTTGGAATTGACCAACTGGAATTGAACACATTTTATACCATACAAAAAATACGTGTCGCCCTATGATAATTCTTATTTTAAAACAATGATCTACCATCGATGTCAATAAGACAAAAAGAAATGAATTTTTCGAACAATGAAATTTTAATTGATATTTGAATTTTGAAAGTATCAATATTTATGTCTCAACAAAACGTATTACAATTTACAAAAAAACAGAGAGTAAAATCCCATTTATCTGTATACTTAGCTATGTTTTTGTAAGAAAGAAACTGTAAAAAAAAGTAAAAAAAATACATAAAGTAAATCAACAAAACTTTAACAAGTATACTTTGTAACGATAATTATCTATAATTGTTTATGCTTGATTTACAATAAGTTGTTTGATGACATTACGTACGACACCATAACAATGACACGGAAACACTCTTAGATATTACTTACATAAATCATAATAATATATTGCTCATATAAATATGATTTCTTAACTGTCAAATTCAAGAAAAATGTCAAATTTAATGATCACATTCTATATCTATGATCATATTTATATGATAGTGTAATATGTGCATTACTACAAACAAGAAGGTAATGCTTATCCAAGGGTTGAAATGCGGCCTCTACGCGCAATAATATTATTTAAAATGATAAAATTTAAAATAAAAGCCATGCGAAAATTCAACATTAGTTCTAAAAAGTATGGACAAAAAATCATTACCTCTTAAAAATGAAAACAATTAACGTTCAAATACTTAAGAAAATTAAATATCAGAAAAACAGATTGATGAGTATACGAGTAATCAAATAACTATATAAATCAACTTCAAGTATAATCAAATATTTATATAATTAAACTTAATTAATTTAAAATTAATACCGCGTCAGCGCTCCTCCCGCATCGATTACTGCATCGCATCGACTTCGCATTGAATTTACTTGATTTTGACACAAATCAGATCCTCTAAGCGAGTCCCAAACTTGGTCGCAATGGGTTACGAGTGCTGGTTTGGTCCTCTCGTAAATCCCATCTTTGTAAGCTTATACCCCACAAGTTTTGTTGCGCAAGCCAGTCCTGCACTACGTGAGCACGATGTATCGAACAGTTGTCCTGAAAATATAAAAGTTCTGGGACCTCAGTCCTAGGATACACCGTGCGCACTGTAGGCAACATAACTTGCTGCAACAACTCTACGTGGCTCAGCCCAGTGGCCCTCCCGTCTATGTAGGCTAATTCTCCTGGACCTTATCCACCCCCACAAGTTTACAACAATCCTCCCCGACTCGTTATTGGGGCTCACATTTCGAGGATCATACTGTGTATTATTCACACGCCATAAATTCCAACGACCGTGCTCACTAGATTTAAATGATTTTTCATCGGAAAATATGGCTTGTGAAAAATCAAAATCTCGAAATTCACGTGCGAACCGTACTCTGGCAGTTTTTTGGGCCTCAGTGAGGATAATTTTCCTGGCCGGTCTTCTGTGGTGAATGCCAGCCTTGTGCAGAGCGTTTCGCACTGCGGCCGTCGTGCAGTCATACTCCACGGCAAATCTTGATGTTCTGGTGAATGGGTTCTCTTGGTAAGCATTGACCATTCGAGCAACCCGCTCTAGAGTTAATTTCCGCGGCGGCTGTGTGCGAGGCCGGTGTTCAATAGTGCCTTCGCCACCGTCACGCTGAATCCACCGTCGCACCGTGTCTCTCTGCAAAGCAAACTGAACCAATTATTATAATTCATAAAATGTAGCATCTTAAAATAAATAACTTTTCACATAATCATGATTTGTATTGTTAACTTAGTAAATTTAAAAGATAAGTAAGCTCAAAAAATTAACTCCTATGTCGGAAATAAAATCTAGGCTGAAGAAATGTTTGTAATGATAGGTGTTCATCGAAAGAGTCATCGCAAGTTTTTTCGTTACGTGTAAATCATGTCTATAAATCGATGAACGTTTTAAATATCAACTAACATTTACTCAACAAAATTAACTTGCTGTATTGTTGAAAGACTTATTAAGATATAATCGCATCTGGGTTAGGGCATATATAAAAATATACACAAATTATAACAAAATTAATATATACTTAATATAATAACATAACAATTTAGGCGCTGAAAATAATCCGGTTGATGGCAGTAGATAATTTTTGGATATTCAAGTTAGAATAATAATAAAGATAAAAATATGAAAATTACTTAAAAAGTTACCAACTATTAACTCTGCAAAGAGTTAATAATAGGTGTATCAGGTTAAAACTACCAACGAAACATCACAGGACTACAAACTAAATCAATAAAACTACAATTGAACCAACTCATTGGTATTATTAGTTTAATTTAAAAATAAATAATATGAATTAGAAATTAAATTTCTTATGAGAAATGTTACGTTAAAGCAGATATTTCTAATATTAACTTATAAAATATTAGATTATAAAATATTAAATAGCTCACGAGAAATCTCGGAAATATTTTTTCCTTGATAGCAGGACGATAATTTGAGTTCTCTCCTCTCTTAACAAATTACGAGGCATCGTCAATGTCCATATATTACTACGAAAATCAAGTCCGTTATACACGCACAGATCACAAAGAGTTAAACGTCCAGATATAAAACAGTCCAGATCACCAGAAGCAAAACAAGTCCATAGAAGAAAACGCAAGGGTCAAACATAAAAACGGGATAACGAGATGATAAGTGGCGCGCTTTGTCAATAGGCGAAATGCAAATTGCAACTATTTTTTTTTTGTTCCCCTCCGCGGGAAGGGCAGGAGGATAAAAATGCCCTGACGCATACTCTGGCGCGATTCCAAAGTTATGTGGGACTCGTCCCGACGCCTACCAGGACCATACCCACTAAAAACCCCCTGTCGGCTCGTGCATTTTTGCCACTCAGCCTTCATCTGAGCGACGGCCAATTGGAGAAAGAGGCCGCGCTAGCGGGGCCCAGAAGGGGTCACCCGCTGGGATTACATAGCACTGAAGGTGCTCAAAGCACTGAAGGTTAATACATAGCACTGAAGGTGCTCAAAATGAAAATCAATAATTAAAACAAAAATTAAAAAATTGCAAAATAAAATTGAGTTAATTCGCATTTACGTTAGAATTAGGATTTACGTTAGAATTAGAATTTACGTTAGAATTAGAATTTGCGGCCAGAAGGGCCTCGAGATCGCGTGACAGTCTGGTGGATGAGTACGCTTGCGCATTTCTAGGCCTAGCGACTTTGAACTTCGAGTCTAACACAGGAGTAGTATATGAGACTGAATCACGAACTAGAGGATTGGGATGGGTTTCGGAGCGTTTGAAAAACGCTTCAGAGAGTGTTTTGAGATGTTGTTGTACTGTAGGCAGTTCAAGATCTCTATGCAAGTCCGCGTTACGCACGTACCACGGTGCGTTTGTGGCCCGGCGGCAAAAGAGGTTTTGAACTACCTGCATTTGTGCAGGAGGGAGGGTTTGGCGTGGGCAAAGATTGGCGAGGCATACGTCATGACGGGTCTAACGCAAACCTTGTAAAGTGTACGTTTGTTTCTGAAGGACATTTTACTTTTTCTACCTAACATGCTATTTAGGCGGACTAAATAGTGACGAGCGAGTTTCGAAACTCTTTCGACGTGTGGCTTGAAAGAAAGCGTCGGATCTAATGTGACGCCTAAGTATTTAGTACTGCGCTTCCAGGGGATGGGAATGCCTAACATTCGAACGTGGGGATCGCCATCGGGACGATGGCGTTTGTGGTTGAAGCGCATCGCAGAACTCTTTTCAGGGTTCACATCGATGCGCCATTTTTGAAACCATACACCAAGGGCGTTTACGGCCTTTTGGAGTCTGGTTACAAGGTGCCGAACACTGTGGCCTTTGGTATAGAGTGCGGTGTCGTCAGCAAAGAGGGCGAGTTCGACGCCTTTCGGCGGGATGGGAATGTCGTTGGTGTACACGGTGTACAGCAGAGGGGCGAGGACTGAGCCTTGAGGGACTCCAGCCTTTATGGGACGAGGTGCAGAAAGCGTGCCTTCGTGTTTAAATCGAAACGTACGGTCTTTGAGAAACGACGCTATTAACCTGACTAGGCGATCCGGTAAGCCTATCTTGTAGAGTTTATAAACGAGACCGCTGTGCCAGACTTTATCGAAAGCCTTGGCTACGTCAAAGAAAACCGCGACTGTTTTATAACGACGCGGATAGAAACCGTCAAGTATATACTCGACGATTCGGTGGACTTGCTGAGGGCAGGAGTGTTTAGCGCGAAAGCCGAACTGATAATAATGAGAAGGAATAATGGGAATAATGAGAGGATCGCCATCCGTTGGAAACAGATGGTTCCGCATTCGAGAGAGTATGACTCTCTCGAGAAGTTTAGACATTGCCTTGAGGAGGCTGATTGGTCTGTGATTAGCCGGGACGTTCAGAGGTTTGCCCGGCTTGGGAATGCCTATGACTGTCGCTTCTTTCCAAGCTTTTGGAAAGTAGCTATGGTCGAAGCAGGCATTGAAAATGATAGCTAACAAGGTAAGCATCTGTTGAGGTAGGTGCTTAAGTGCGTGGTTGGAAATTCCATCCGCACCCGGAGCCTTTTTGGACTTTTGATTTCTAATGAGAAGCAAGATTTCGTCATTAGAGACTGTGACAGGGTCGGCGGTGATGGGGAGAGAGTCTCTGCGAAGGACTTCGTCCTCCACCGCCTGGATGTGTGAGGGATCAGCAGGTTGCGTGCTGGGCGAGCATTGTGCGGCAATGCTGTCGGCGAAGCATTCGGCTTTCTCTTCGACTTCGAAGGCAGTAGTGCCATCGGGACGAGTGAGAGGAGGAACGTGAGAGACGGTGTCTACGCGTGAGGCTCGGGCCATGCTATAGTACGCTTGGTGGGACGGAGAGATATTCGCCATGAGATCGTTCATCTGAGCGTCTCGGAGTTCCGCGAGGCAAGACCTAACTTTACGTTGAAGCTGATTCGCAGCTGTTCTATAGGCGGGCGTGGGATATTTCTTGGCTCTCCGGAGAGCCGCGTTTTTAGCTTTTATAAGATTGCTAACGGCTAATGGAAGCGTGGGTTTGCCTTGCTTAGCAACCTTTTCGTTGTCACTGATGGCTGAGTTGATAGCATCAGTGAGAGAATTTACTAATGAATCGATTTTATCCGGGCTATCTAATTGTTCGGGAGAGATCGCGAGTGGAGAGTTCGGAGCCTCTAAGGCTGAAACTAACGTATTTTTAAAACCTTTCCAGTTGGTAAAGGTCTTAGGAGATGAGACGTTATCGTTCGGCGGTCCTAGCACGAGGGAAACGGGGCGATGGTCGGAGCCTAGGTCATCGAGCGGTTCGATAGACCTTAGATCAAGATTGATTCGCTTGATAATTGCAAAGTCGAGGATGTCAGGAGAGTAGGACGGGTTGTTGGGATAGTGAGTGGGAGTGATGGGGGATATGACGTCTAGGTCAAGGGAGTTAGTGATGTCGAGGAGAGCGATACCGCTGGTGTTAGTCGATAGGCACGTCCAGTCAGTATGTTTGGAGTTAAAGTCTCCGAACATAATGACTGAATGACCGAGGGCGAGAATGGCCTCAAAGTCGCTGCGGATTGGTCTGGTACCACTAGGTATGTAGATTGAAGCTATGATGATGGTCGGATGACCAGTCATAGCCAATCTACACACAGTGGCTTCCATGTTGAGGAGAGGAGGGGTAGGGAGAGGACAGTAGTGGAAGCCTCTTTTGTAATATATAGCGGTGCCGCCGAAACCGTCGTAGTTGGGCCTATCGTTACGAATAAACGCGTACTTAGGTATAGCGAATCCCCTGGAGCGGTTTGGAGTAAGCCATGTCTCCTGGAGAAGGAATAAGTCAGGTTCTTTGTTCTGAAGGAACAGTTTAATCTCGGGAAGGTTGGTGTTAAGGCTACGAGCGTTAAAAGATACTAGGGATAAGCCCTTGGGTTTAATACGACTGGACGCGGGATTCGCGGGTCTAGACATTATAATTTATTAGTTACGAATTTATAAAATATAAAGAATTTACAACGAGCTTAGGAGCGAGTGATGCTCGGCTAAAGCAAATAAACGCTCTTGAGGAGAGCGGGCGGCTCGCAGTTTGCGTGCGAGCACGGAAATTTCGTTAATATCGACGTTTTGAATAACGTCGAACACGGTCTTCATGTCCTCAGCCAACGACGACTGAGGTGCGGATGACGGAGAAGGACGCGGCCCTACGGAAGCTACGGGAGCTGGGATGGGTCGGGAAGGTGCAGGCGGAACGGCCGGACGCTGCCTCCAAGAAAGAGCCGGAGTAGGCGTCGGCTGAGCGGGCTTTGCTTCCGGGGGACCCCGGTTGCGCAGCGGCGGGAAGTTAGCGTGAGTGAGCGGCGGCGCCGGTTTAGGCGCGACCCTCTTGGCGGTGGAGCGCGGAGCACGCGGGCAGCCCCTGTAGTTAGCTGTGTGACTAGACTGGCCGCACAGCACACAGGCAGGGGGGGAAGTGGACTCGGGAGTGCGAGTGCACTCCTTCGTAAAATGTGGATCCAGGCACTTAACGCACCTGGGGGGAGCTGAGCAGTTAGCCGCTGCGTGGCCGTAGAGCTGGCAGCGGTGGCACTGCCCAGGGTGACCGCGGGGGTTGGGACGCTCAACAGAGATATTTGAGAGTCCGCAAATTGTGCGAGCCTCTCTAAAGATCTCCCTCGAGTTGGGAGTATTCGACAAGATAACTAAAGCTAACGGAAAGCGCCTACCGCGGTTAGAGTGCATCTTGTGCACTGCTTCGGCCGGGAAACCCTGGGACTTAAGGTCCTCGAGGATTTCTTCATTCGCGAGCTCGAACGGGACGCCCCGTAGTACTGCGCGGATCTTACGCTCCTCCGGGAGGGCGTAGGTGTGGTACGCGATTTGATTTAACCCGAGTAACCTGGCGGCTTTTAAGTAATTAATTTTGTGCTCTTTGCACAAGTTAGAAACCGCGGTCCAGCGCGTTTTTTCACGCAGGAAGACGGGCGGAGGGAGCTGAGGTTTCGGCGGGACGGGAGCGCAGCGCGTCGCTGGCTTCGAAGGGACCGACGGAGACGCGGTTACTTCGAGCGATTTTAACGGCGCGGGGGCTGGTGTTGAAGACACCGGGGTTGGTTCAGGTGTTGAAGACACCGCGGCTTTTTTCGAACGCTTCTTAGAGCGTTTGGCAACTAACTGGAACGCGGGCTCAGGAGAACCGGTTAGGGTGGCGGCGACCGACGAAGCTTCGGACGCGGCGGAGTCTGAATCGCTCCCGGGAGCGGTACGCTTCCTGCGAGATGAGCGCGAGGATGAGACCGACGCGCAGTCCATATCGGATGGAACGGGAGACGCGGGAGAGCTATAGACCTGAGGGGTCTGGACATTAGAGGCCTGAGGGGCCGGGGTTGAGGCCTGAGGGGCCGGGGACGCAATAGATGCCTGTAAGGCCTGCGTTAGTGCGTCAGCGGGTATGCTTACGCCGGACGCAGCGAGCGCCTGGGCGAACGACTTTAGAATATTAACAAGGTCCATTGGAGGACTTGGAATTACAATATGTTATATATAAATATATAATGTATGCCTATAATATATAACAAATGCCTAGGATTCCTAAATAAAAACCTAGCGAACCCTAGCGGCAAACCTCCCTACCAGCGGTAGGGGGGCTGGGGAGAATAACTTAAAACTAACCGTAGTACGCCGAAGGCCGCTACCTAGAAACCTAAAAAAAGGGTACGCAGGTAAAGAGTTGACCGCGTTAGGGTCAACCTTTACCGACAGATAGGACAAATACACACGAAAACACACAGATATGATAGAAATAAATATGAAAATAGGAGAAAAATAAATAAAATAGAGAAGAGAAATAAATAAAAATAAAAAGGACTGGTTCAGTACAAATTCGTTGTCACCGTTAAGTATCCTTTGCACTGAAACCAGACTACTTACGCTGGGCACAACACTGCACTCAGCACAAGCACAACACTACTTAGCACAGCACTTTGAAGACTAAGGGGCTTAGTCGCAAAGAAAAATCGCACTTCGAAAGCACTCAGACGGAGTAGGAAAACCCTGAAAACCGTAGCACGGAACCAACACGCTACACTGTGACGTCAGTAGACTGAGCGCCACGGAATATCGGGAGGGAACCGACCAACGGAGAACTGGGTCTTGCACGTCCGCACCGCGTGGCGATCGGAGCGAGAATGAATTGCAACTACAACTAGCTCGTAATTAAAAATAAACTAAAACTTCCTTCTCTCCCACCTTCTATTACCAGGGGGCGGTTCCTATTGTTTAAGTTGCGACTTACATTGATGGGCCACTGGTTTTCGAGTGCATGATTCTAAAACAATAACGTCAATGTATTTTATAGAGTTAACCCGCAATTTTTTTGAATTCGCCTCGAAATACATTGAAGAATATAACTGAGAACGAACTTCGTTATATTTTTAAAGTGAGTCATTGTAAAGCGAAGTAGGTGGGGCATAAGCTAATTGGTGCTACAAGGCATTAAAGTGTAAAAGTGAACAACCAGTGAGTTCTCTGGTAGTACCACGGAGCATCTGTGGCCCTGCGGCAGAAGAGATTCTGGACTACCTGCAGATTATACAGAACAGAGGGTTTGGCATGGGCAAAAATTGGGGCGGCATACGTCATGACTGGTCTGACGCAAACCTTAAAAAGCGTAGGTACTTGGTGGTTCGTGCCCACGGGATAGGCGTGCCTAGCATTTGGATACGGGGTTCGTAGGGACGACGGCGTTTGTGATCGAAGCGTATCGAAGAGTTTTTCTCTGGATTCACATCGATACGCCGTTTTTTAAACCAGGCTCCGAGGTCGTTTTCGGCCTTCTGGAGTTTGGTGATGAGTGTGTCGACTTTAACGCCCTTGAGGTACAGGGTATCATCAGCAAACAGGGAGAGTTGAACACCTTTTGACTAGATAGGTATGTCATTGGTGTAGGTGGTGTAAAATAGAGGGGCGAATACCGAGCCATGAGGGACTCCCACTCTGAGGGGGCGGGGGGTGGAGAGCTTAGAGTAGTATTTTATCCGTGCTATCGAGATAGTCCGATGAAATCGCGAGGGGGTTGTCTGGGGCTTCCAAGGCCGAAGACAGAGTGTGCTTGAAACCTTCCCAGTTGGTATAGGTTTTCGGAGCAGGAGGGTGGTTTTGGGATCTTAGTATCAGGGACACCGGGCGGTGTTCGGAACCTAAGTCGTCTAGCGGCTGTATGGTCCTTATATCAAGATTGATATCTTTGAGTATGGAAAGGTCAATTATATCTGGCGAATGAAGTGGGTTATCCGGGTAGTGAGTGAAGATCGAGTAACTTCGTGATGTCTAGTAGTTTAACACCACTGGTGTTGGTCGACAAGCACGTCCAGTCAGTATGTTTGCAATTAAAATTGCCGAACATAATGATGGATTGCCCCAGTTCGAGTAGGGCCTCGAAGTCACTACGAAGGGGTCGTGTTCCTCTAGACTGAGGCTATGATTATGGTCCTATGACCTGTCATAGCCAGCCTACACACAGTGGCCTCCATGTCGGTGAGTGGAGGCGTGGGAATCGGTGAACAGTGAATACTCTTCTTGTAGTATATGGCAGTGCCACCTCGTTGGACGAGTACGGGCCTGTCATCACGCACTTTGCTACCGGGGAAACCCTGTTGTGCAGCGGCGGGAAATTCTTATGCGTAAGGGGGGGGCCTGTCTGGGTGCCGCTCTCTTTGCTATATTTTGGATGGTTCGGGGTACGCGAGGGCAGCCCCTGTAATCTGCGGTGTGCTGCTGGCCGCACAGCACACAAGCCGGTTGGGAGGTCTACTCCGGAGTGCGACTGCACTCCTTTGTGGTGTGTGCCTCCAGGCTCTTTACGCACCTGGGGCTTGCGGAGCAGTTGGCCGCCGCATGTCCGTATAGTTGGCAGCGGTGGCACAGCCCTGGGTTGTCCGCGGCAATGCGGGATCTAGATTGAGATGGCGGAGAGGCCCCAGATAGTGCGGGCCTCCTTGAAGATATCTCTCGGCCTGGGAGAGTTGGTCAGGATGACCAAGGCCAGGGGGAACCGCTTTCCGTTTTTGCTGTGCATCTTGTGCACAGCTTTAGCGGGAAAGCCCTGAGACTTGAGGGCCTCAAGAATGACCTCGTTGGAGAACTCAAAGGGGACTTCCCTGAGAACAGCTTTGATCTTACGCTCTTCGGGGAGAGCGTAAGTATGATAGGCGAATTGCCTTTGGGTGAGGAGCCTTGTCAAGGCTCTGAAGTTCTTGATGGTCGGGACTGCGATTTTGACGGCCTCGGATATGTTGGAGGCCTTTTTGTAGTTGATTTTATTCTCTGCGCACAGGCTAGAGATTTGAGGCCATTTGGCTCCATTTGGAGCCGGTAAGCGTGTCCTCGGCGCTGCTGCTTGAGGCAGTGCGCTTCGGACGGCGGGAGGTGGATGATGCCGTTGAGGTTGCATCGTCCGTGGTTTCGCACTCCATGGAGGAGGCGTAGGAAGTGTGGACGCTGAGAGGCAGCAGTGGGGCCTGAGGGGCCGGTGGGGCCATTATGTTGGTTAGTTGGGGAAGAGCGCAAAGTACCTGGGCTAGTACATTTACGTCGATCGGGATGCCCGAAGTGGCAAGCGCAGCGGCTTTGGTCTTCGCAAGGTCATTGGCAGCTTGCGAAGCCATAGCGCCGGGCTGGGGCGGGAGGGGGAGCTAACAAATATATGTTAATATATTATATATATAATTTATGATCGACTTAACAGTCAACACCTAACTAACCCCTACCGGTGGCAGGGGGGATGGGGACGACCACAGTGGTGCCCCTAATTCAGACAGCACTGTTTCGTCACCCTGGGTAAGGCCCAGTGCACTGGTATCGGGACTTCCGATTTCTTACAGCCTGAAAGGCCAATAAAGTGCACCGGGGCAACGCAACCTGTTCTCGACGTCTTGAGCACGACGAACTTACACACGAAGCACCTGGAATGATGAATCCCGTCGACGTAGCTCTCGTGCGAAGATGTTCGGTTAATGAAACAAACGCCGTGAAAACGGCGTAGTGAAATTTGATACAATTCGGCATGTGCACTGTCGTGAAAACGACAGCGTGAAATTGGGAGTGCTTAGCTAGTGCGGGGACTAGGTAGCGGAAGGGTGACAGCGATCGACAAGCGAATGAGTCCGCACGCAAACCGAGTCTCTTGATAAAGTATTCTGCGTGCTTGCATACTTAATATGTTTTTTCCTATAAGTAGAGGGTTGCATGTGACCAAGGAGGAACACGAAAACAGGGACGTGCACACGCGTTTTGAACTTTCTGTATCAATTTGTGTGTTCTACCCAGAATACAGCCACCATAAACAACGTCACAGTAATTTAATTTGGAAAGTACCAATGATTCATACAACCGAACGATTTAGTACGATAGATGCAGTGGGAGGATTGGGTACTGTTCGAAAGTATAAACCCTTCCGAAGATAGAAACCGACACCCCCACTTCGACTACATACGTAGTCGCTGAAGGACGTGGAATATGCTGAGGTCAAAAACTTGGCAATTGCAGCTACAACTTCTTCGTATTTCATACCCAACGAACCGCATTAAAAACAACTTTAAATTTCTTATTACGGATTACATGAATCTGATATTATAAATAAGTACAAAATAAATGTTCATATATAAAAATTAGTATCGATAAATATACAACTGGTTTGATATGAGTTCTATTTAATGAAGTATGGTAGCTCCGGTAAGGGAATGTGGAGACGTTTACATAATAATTACACCATAACCCGAAATAATAACATAAGAAAAGTACTCAAGACAAATAACTGCAAAAAGTTTACAAGAAGCAAAATAATTCGTTTTATATTTTTTTGGGTCAAACTGTTGCAGACTTAAAAACTTGACATAGATCTGACTCTGATCGCATTCCTTATTTATTTATTTTTTTTATTTATTTATCTACATGTTACAATTATATTATATGTTGCTTAACTTCCCAAAACCACGGCTGGTTTGTCTGGAAGTTGCAATTCCTCTAATGCTAGCTTATGCTGAAGGTTAATTTTATCTATATCTATAAAAGCACATATTATACATAATCTTAAAAAATAACTAATAACTTTTTTTTCCTATTCTAACTTATTTGTACAAAATTACAATTATGAATACGCGAGCGCGCAATATTATACAATTTGTGTATAAGAATGTAAGTCACAAATTATCTACAGTCTAACATCTCCCGTCCCGCTTATACTCGCTGGACCATCGGAAATGTTGAGCGAGCGACCGGTTTACGCGAGAACAAAAGACAAGTTAATACGAACATGTAAAGGGTGCACATGTTTCCTTGCTGTTTTAACATTTTTTATTTTTATTTTATTTTTTTTTTTTTTTGTGGTTGGTACTTTTGTTAGGAGTAATGTTCCTGCTTTACTTTTATAATATTTTAAGCTGTGATATTTGTATTTATTTTTAAGTTAAGTTAATTATGAAATGTTTATTTTAAAGTGTCTTTTTAATGTTGTTTATATTAAGCTTATTTCTTACTTCGCATGGTAGTTTATTTATAAGTCTAGGTGTTATATACGCGATAGTCCGTTCTCCATAATAATTATTCGCACGTGTTTCTATCAGATGTCTCATACTATTTTTTCTGGTATTAATTTTATGTTCTATTGTTGCATAGTTATACGCAAAATAATTTTCAGAAATAAGCAATAACCTCAATTTTAACTCAACTGGCAAGATATTGCAGTATTTAAAAAGTTCTATATCATTATTTTTGTATTTTAATTTGACTTTATCTGGAACAATTAACTTTAGTAACCTTAGTTGGAGATAATATATTTCATTTAAATATGTTTTAAATGTACGTCCATAACTGCTAAGGCCATATGCAAATGTACTCTCAGCCAATGCTGTTTTTTGTGCACAGTGCAGTGCAGTTTATTGTGCAGTTGGAGCAGAATATTAAATGGTATTTTGTTTTTTATTATTTTAAAATTAGCCATAATAGCCCTTAGTTCATCACATGTGGCTTCTATCTGAGCCTTCCAACAGAACCGATGATCTCTGACTAGGTCTAGATATGTAAAGCGATACACTTTCTCAATTGATTTACATCCGTTCATAACACAGTTTGACGCATGTAGACATTGATGGCTATGAGCTTTTAATTCAAATGATTGCGCAGTTTTAATATGGCTGGAATGAATATGCATGAATTTAGTTTTTTGTGGGTTTAGAACTAGACCAACATCATGAGACCATTTACATAAGATGTCAAACTCCTCTTTTAATATACGAATCGCGTCGATAACATTCTTATCACTAGAAATAAGGCACGTATCGTCTGCAAATTGGAAAATTTTGCATTTTTTTATTTATTAAGTTATAGGGGCAGGGGCCTGAGCACAGACCATTGTGCAGTACCACTCTTTACATATACCTCGTCACTATACTCTTCCAATATTTTTACAGAATAAGTTCTTTCTTGTAAGTGATTGGAGCACCAATTTAGTAAAGGCCCGCGTATTACATTGTTATTTAACTTTTCAATTAATGTGCTATGTCTAAGCCTATCAAAAGCGCTACTGTTTTCTGTAGAAGCTACTAATACGTGCTCTTGGTTATTAAGACAATTGTTAACATAACTGGTAAAATTTTAAAATAAGTGGTACTTTTATTGCGTTGGAATCCATATTGATTTGGAGATAAAATATTATTTATAGTATAGAACTCGTGGATTTCATCTGCGATATACCCTTCCACAGCTTTATCTATTACCGGAAGGATAGTGACTGGCCGATATTTACTATAATCTTTTTTACCGCCTTTTTTTAACAGTAAGCGTTTAGAAAAGTAACTAGTACTTTTGTTTATTCTTTTTTTAAATGTGAATTTCCATAATATTAGTTTCATGTGTAGAAGTCTCCATAAAATAGTTGATTTATAAAGCGTAATTTGACTTGATCCGTTTGTTTTAGCTCTTGTCACAAGTATTTAATTTTGTGATACAATTTTAAATATAGTAAAATACAGTTACTTCAGAATGTAAGGACTCATTTTTATGTAAGGATATTTTTTTTTATATTCCGCATAGTGAAAATGATTTATTACTCACTGGAGTCCTTATCCTTGGCTGTACAGTTTTTGCCTTTGCCGGCGAGTTTGAGATAAAACATGACTTGAAAACGAAACCGTTTGGACTTGTCACTTGTGTGTGTGTGTGTGTGAGTGCCTTGGTTTTGAATTATCTCTGACTCAGATAATTCATAAGGTGACTTTATAAGCCTTTGTGCCTAAGGATTCCGATAGATTGCGCTTACGACAAATTATTGCTGCGATTTTTGGACTAGTTGATAAGTTAAAGATATTGATGAATATTTACATGTCATTATTATCATGGTTGGTTGGTGATAGTAGTATTTACCTATGTAAATATAGTTAATTTGAAATCATAACCTCAAAATTAGTATTTATTGAAAATGCAATTATTATTGTTTCTAGACATACTCCATAATATTTTGTTTTTAAAAGTGGATCCGGAATGTATATCCTACAGTTTTAGATATTTTTGACTTCTAAACGCCCTACTTTAACACCAACTAAAACCATTCATGGTGATCTGCCATTGGCCTTTTTATTGTTTGTTCAAAAGTTTCAGCAAACTTATTGGCGATTTTTCTTTGAACATTACAGATAGTATTGTCAATAAAAGCTTTAAGAATAGGTTCGTCTAACGACATTTTAATCCGACCTGTTATTCTGTTTAAAACTTGCCACATTTTTTTTGAATCGTTACGATTTAACTTTATTATGTTTTTATAGTAATTATTCGTGACCTCTCAATTAACTTGTTTGTTTTATTTCGTATTTTATTATATTATAATTGTAAAATTTTATTCGTGTGATCTTTCTGCATTTCAATTAACTTTTGATCACGTTTTTCACACATATCTATATTTTTTTTATTTATTCAAGCCTCTTTGTTTCTTTTTTTAACTAACTTTTTAAGTAACTTAGTTTTACAGTATACTGTGAGTTTTCGTAACATTTTTGTATTGCGTTCTTTATATAGTAATATATTGCAGTAGGAAGAGTTAATTCATTTATCGATGTCCAATCTATTTCATGTAATTTTTTAACTAAAATATTATTATTTATTATTATTATTAATATATTTTTGGGCACCCTGTACATGGTTCTTAAAGTTGCAAGTGACTATGGTAAGGCGATGGTCCGCCAGTACGGTCCCGAGTGCTGCACAGTATACGTCTTGTGAGTGGGATCGAACAAATATGTGATCAATACAACTTCTTATTAAGATTCCTTTACGTAATTATATTCTAGTGTAATCAGTGATCCCACAAACAAGACCATGACTGTATAGCAAGTTTATTGTAGTTATTGCGTATGTTACTAGATAATTTCAAGTCTATGTTTATGTCTCTTAACTGTAAGAGTTAAGTATAAAAGAATTTTTTTCGGCTAACCTAACCTAACCTAACCTAAACTGATTAATAAAGGATCATAGACGCAGGTTAAAATTATGACCTAAGTAGTGCATCACGAATGTCTTCCTCATAACGGATTACTAATAGTTTGTCCTTGTCAGCTTACGTACCAATATTTTTATTTTTTTTACACCAAACATATTTGTATCTATCCTTGAGCTGTTGTTTAGTTTCCCATAGAAGATTTTTGTTATATTGCGTGAGTGATTCCCTGATGTATACTCTTTCTTGTGAGACATCGGATCCAGCATCAGGTATTAGATCTGCCACAATAATTTTCTTCTCCTTCGCTGCTATCATCCAGTTAGTCTTCTGTGTATCATCAAGCATTTCTAATTCAATAATTCCGGGTTTACCTTGCCTTTACCTTGATATCTACGGAATTTTTTAACCTGCTCGATATTAAGATTGAGTTTTTTTGCCAAATCAGTTGTAATTGTGTTTAGATTCTCTTTGTCTTATTGTGGTATACCCGTAACTTCTATTTAATTGTTAATTGTCACTTGTTCTGCTTCGTTTATCCTTTGTTCAAGAGCATTTATTCTATTTTCCAAGTGAATATTTTTGTTTCTTAGATCCATATTCTTTTTTTCTAGGTCTTTTATTATTTGTTTTAGGGCATCCGTACATTCCAAGAATTCATTTACTTTATCACTTAAGTATTGGTCTGATTTTGGTTTCTTCACCAATTTCTCGTTTTAGTATACGGTCAACCTGCTTAGTAATATCTGCTGTTAGTTTTTTAGAGTTGATTGAGATAACTTTGTTCGACGGGTTGATAAAGTCGTCGTCGTCGTCCTCGTTATCTTCAGGGGCAATAAGGGAACTCTTGTGCCGTTGTTTTGAGCAGTCATTGCAAGTCCATTCCAAATTTTTGGCGAATAGCACTTAGTTGTTTGTTGGAAAGACCTGAACAATCGCCTTTTTCATGCACGATAACACTACATTTATTACATCGCAGTACCTTTTGTATTGCGGACATGAACCCACCATTCAAACTTCCAGCCATGCTCCTGCGCGGACTTTTGAGCTTTACTAAAAAGTTGCCTATTCAGGAGAGTGAGCCGTTCGTTCACATAGAATCGAACTGGTTCACTCGCAATGCCCATGGGCACCAGCGGTGGTTAATCCGCGACGCATTTCATCCCTTAAACATCGTCTTGTTAATTGGATATCCATAGGCCAAGATACTTGCACTGCACTTACAACTTCTCTGTCATCAAAGTTCAATCCGAGTTTAACTGCAATTTTAGGGGCTATGTGAACTGAGTTTTCCCCAGACCCTTCCGGCGGGCTAGTTTTGAACGTCGTTTACCAATTGATCGCATTGATTACATTCATTAAGCTGCATTTGAAAATTGTCAACGGCCTCTGACAGCAACGTGTTCCCTTTAGGATGAGTTTTCTTCCATTTCTGTTGCGCTTTTGTACTATGCCCATGCATTCCTCTAATGGCGTGATGTGCTCGTCTATGGCACCCAGGTAACTTTTTACCTCGGACAATCAGCATGAAAGTCTGATATTTCCAATCTCTGATACTTTCTGATAATTTTCAGTACTACTGATACTTTAACATCGAAACTGTCTGAGATATTGTTACGGTTTTGTTTGCGTATAGGTATAGTTTGTGGTACTGAAATAATTTGTACACGTCGTCACTTACCCATTCTACACATTGTATATCATTACATATTTATAAACTTTGGATCTAAAATTACAAGTATGATCCACATGATGATCCAATTATAACATAACGAAATGACCTTTTGTGCTATATTGACTCAGTAAAAACAAAAGACATTGACGAACTTCCAAAAAACAATAAGTATTGCAGCAGTATTAATTCTATTTGTTTGACACCTACAACAGTAAATGACGTATTAAAAGTTATTAACTTACTTAAAAATACTAATAGCGTAGGTTACGATAATATTTCTACGAAAATTATCAAGAGTGTAGGTCGTTATATAGCACCAATTCTAAGTTATATCATCAACTTATGCATACAGCAGGGGATCTTTCCAGACAGATTAAAGCTGTCAATAGTTGTCCCAATATTAAAAAAAGATGATAAAAAGCTTTTAAAAAATTATCGCCCGATTGCTAAGATTTCTGTTTTCTCAAAAATTATTGAAAAGCTCATTTATGATAAACTCAACAACTTAATTAAGAGTAGTAACTTATTTTCCAAAAACCAATATGGATTTCGTAAAATAAATCTATAAACATGGCAGTTTACGAATTCCTTGAATCGGTTATAACTAATGTAGGGAAAAGGAAACCAACATTAGCCTTATTCATGGACATGACTAGAGCTTTTGATTCCGTGCATCATAAAACTCTATATAACAAGCTTGAATCTTATGGTATTTGAGGCAATGCTTTCGAACTTATAAAATCATATGTAAGTAATAGGAGACAAATATCCCACATCAACAGATTGAACCCTGAAACCGACTTTAATGTGACTTATGCATCAAATGAAAGATGTGTAGGTACTGGCATTTCACAGGGCAGTGTGCTTGGGCCTCTTTTATTTATTATTTATATAAACGACCTCCCTAATGTGACTAACCATTATATGACAATGTTTGCGGACAGTTCTATTTACTTATGAAAATAATCAAAATATAGAAGTTGACATAAATAATACATTAACATCATTAGTAAACTGGTTGACTTTAAATAATTTGACAGTTAATTTGACTAAGACATATTTTATTAACTTTAAACAAAGGAATAACTATCCATTAAACATTAACATAAACCATCTTAGTAATACGGTGAAAGAAGTTGATTCTACAAAATTTTTAGGTTTGACAATAGATAATAAGTTGACATGGAGAAAGCATATTACAAGCTTAACCATAAAAGATAATCAGTTCTCATTTGCGCTATATTAGTTAAAAAAATGTTGCCCATATTAAGACGTTGTTTACATCATATCATGGATATGTTGGATCAATATTAAGACACAGATACACCACAGATAAACACTCAGTTTTCAGGGTTCAAAAGAGATGTCTTAGGTCTATGTTTGGACTCAAGTAAGAAGAATGTTGTAAACCATACTTCCGTAAATACAAAATCTTAACATTACTTGCTATGTACATTAGTGAAATCGCAAATTTTGTAAGGAGTAACCCACATTAATTCGAGTTAAATTCTATAGGCACCCGCCGTGAGGACACTGTAAAACATAAAATTACGCGCAAAACCCTTCTTCAAAGATTAGCATTGAATGCATGGCCCCTATTGTCTATAATAAACTACCGCGAGCTAATAGGGCAATACCAGACAACACACAGTTAAAATCTGAGCTCAGTGATTTTCTTGCTGAAAAAGCATATTATGATATAAAAGATTATTTTGATGACATGACCCATAATTAATATAACATTTTTATTTATTTTTTCATTCCAAATAATGACATTTGAAATTCATAATAAGTTGACTGTTAATTAATTTGCCTATTTATTTGACATTAATGATCTAATTTTTTGTCATAATTTATATATTAACTGTTATTACTGTTATTGTCTTTTATTCCTAAATGTTATATAATTGTTATTATTATTCATTAAGAAATTGTAATACATTTATTTTTTTATAAACTATTATAATTCATATGCCATTAAGGTGAATCATGGGTGTACAAATAATAACGTCTCACCACCTACAAAATCTTCCTGTGATTGAGAATAAATGATTTTAATTTGATTTTAATTTGAAAATTTATAAAATTATTTTAGTCAGCGATTGAACGATTGAACTGAATATGAGAGGTTTTTGCATTTAATCCAAGCAAATGCACTATTTGGGACAAAATTCGTATACACAAAATATAACGATTTAAACTTCATAAGACGGCCTCAACAATCCCACAGCAAGGATCTCTCCCAACTTGCCTACTGCGGGTTGTCAGAATTATACATACCGTTGAAATAATCTTCTACTTGCGATGTTTTTCTTCCCTGTTAAACTTATTTGAGACTTATCTCAAAATATGTAGTTAAATAAAACGCGACTGTTTTATATTGTATCCACAAATCTGATATCCCGTAAGGTTAGATTCTTCATTTACTTTTTAATACCTTAATCACTATTATGGCTTGTAAAAACCTAAGGATCTTCAACTTTTTGATTTGTATAAAAAGTAGGGTTTCGACCTCAATCTGAAACATGAAAAACGTGATAACTACATGAAAGAAATTGTAATTTTATGCATTTTAGAGAAATTTGGACTTTCTCTAAAATGCATATTAAAAAATTTGCATTTATGAAAATTTTGCTATGAGGGTGGATTGAAAAGTTCACGGCCTTAATAAGAAAACACAGGAATAATGCAATTTTTTATATTTATTTTTCTACATACTCTCCTCTTAGGTCACAGCATTTAGTCCAGCGGTCCTCCAAAGCCTTGATCCCATTTAAATAGAAGGTCTCGTCAAGGTCTTCAAAAAAGGCATCTACGGCTACTTTCCACTAAGTGTTTTTTTCGTTTTGGAAATAGGTGGAAGTCAGAAGGTGCCAAGTCAGGTAAATAAGGGGGATGAGGAAGCAATTCAAAACCACAATTCACTATTTGAGCCATCGATTCTGCAGATGTGTGAACACGAGCATTGTCCTGATGAAACAAAACTTTCTTGGTCAACAACCCTCGTTTTTAGACTTTATTTCTTCGCGTAAACGACGTAATAGTGTGCATTAGTATGCAGAATTTATAGTTTGACCTCTTTCTGAGTAATCAACCAAGATTACACCCTTGCAATCCCAGGAAACCGATGCCATTACCTTGTTTACTGAAAAACAAACCTTGGCTTTCTTGGAGGTCGGAGATCCGAGTATCTTCCACTATTTGGATTGTTGTTTGGATTCAGGAGTATAGTGATACACCCATGTTTCTTCTATAGTAACAAACCTTGCCAAACATTTGTTTACATCAGCTTGAAAAACAGTCTCTAGAAATTGTGAGCCGAGTTCGTTTCTGTTCAACTGAAAGGAGCCGCGGAACCCATCTTGCAGACACCTTGTGGGACCCTAATGCGTTAACGATCATGTTTTGTGTACGTTCATATGAAATGCATAGATTTTTCGATGTTTTCCGGAGTCGTAGATGTAGAAGGCCGTCCAGAGCGGGGCATCTTTGATGCTCTCTCGTCCACGTTTAAATTCAGCTGTCCACTTCTTTATCATTGTATACGACGGAGCAGATGTTCCATTTCCAAGAAATCTTCATGAATCTGCTTTGGAGTTAAGTGTTTCTTGTGGAGGTATTTGATCATGGCACGGTGCTCTAAACTATCAATTTTCAAAATTAATGAAACTTACTCTCATTTAATGTTTAATCAAAAAATTGCACAGAGACTGACAAAGAGTCTAGGTTTCATATGAGGATAGTTTTATAGTAATATGACAACGCTATCTATGTTAGGCCGCGAACTTTTCAATCCACCCTAGTATAATAGACAGATATAACATGAGCAATTGATTGATCAACGTATCGAATAAAATTAAATTCATCGCGCCACACGGGGCAGATTGCCGCACATTCCCGTTATTCATTTGATTTCGGATTTATGAGCTGAAATAAATTTTTGCATGCCAGAACTTTTTGACAAGATTTTGAACCCGTGGAAAGTTATTATGTAACGATTTAGGACAACTGAAAGTTAAGACCTTGAGGATGAATGATAAATAATTATTGTCAGTATTGTGCTTTTAACAAATTTTGTGATCTAGCCTCCAATACTATTAGTGCTAAGTTGAAATCCACGATTACTAACAATCATGATATGACCAAGCCGTTTGGCGATCATATATATTTTACTGTTTTATAAACGTTGCCTAGGTCCTTCATAAGACAAGCTAAACTTACTTTTAGGCTCTTTTAGTTTTATTTATAATTTATATTGCTTTTGTTTTTAACAAAAAAATTTCAATAGGCTTATAGTATGTACCTACCGTGTTAGAAATGTGTTTACATTTGTTTCTTTATATTATAATATCTTTAATTTGTAACACTTAAAAAACGTTCAATCCAAGAAAATACGCGCAATTAGCGCTCGTATAGGCATATGTATATTTACTTGAATAGTAACCAAAGGAAGAAAAAAATATACACAAAGTTCCTCAATAAATATATTTCGGTTCCTGGCAATATTCTTATATTTCCGAGCACGTAGCGCAATAAAAATAAAACGCGACACGTTTTTTATTGGCCCATTTTCTATTTCGGTGTACAAGGGTCATTATTTGGAACAGACAAAAAACCGAAAAAAATTAATAAATACCTTTCTTATTTAATTTGTTTGGTTTAAAATATAAAATTCAAAAAATAGTGAGAAACTTACTGTGAATTTAGCTTTATTTTAATCTCTAAAAAACGAAATTAAGTGATAACGACACTTTCGTTACTTTAATAATCATGAAAAATTACAACAGCAACAGGTCCCACAACTACTTTGAGATCAATAATAAAGAAACAATAGTTTATGTAAAAAAAAACATGATTAACCTCTGTTCACGAAAGTGATGTCACTGATCACTCACTATTTTGTCTTCATAATGATTGCTCATTTTGGGTCTTCAAAAGAAAACTTCGTAAGGATTATTAAAGCCTTCGTTTATTAAATGGGCAGCGAAACATGTCACAGAGAGGTCCGTACTGTACAGCGATCAGAGTGCGAATGGTTTATAACCTAATTTTTAGGACAATCAAATGATCAAAATTAATTGTTCTAGACGAGCTCTTGTAGTTGCGCTGATACGGCCATACTGTCAGGCGGTGCGCGCTCTGCACCAGCCTCGTTGGTTCTCGTAGATTGTTGTGGATTCTCGTAGACCTGAAATAAATGAAGTAATTTTGTCTGAGTAGCGCATCTGTAAGCAACTTGCGTTTTTGGGAATATGAATGCTGATAAGGTTAGTAGGTTCTCGTAGAATTCTCGAAGGTTCTCGTAGGGTTCTCGGAGGGTTTCGTAGAGTTCTCGGAGGGTCTCGTAGAGTTCTCGGAGGGTCTCGTAGAGTTCTCGGAGGATCTCGTAGAGTTCCCGGAGGATCTCGTAGAGTTATCGAAGTGTTATTTAGAATATTTGGATTGAGATTTAGAATATTGGTTTGAGATTTAGAATATTTGGATTGAGTTACTTACAATTTATTCTGATGGGTCGTCTTCACCATGTAGATCGTGATTTGGCTGTACTTGCAGCTCTTCTCGTGAGGTCGACAGAATTGGCTCATTCATGGGTTCTGCAGCAGGATCTCGGTGAGTAGGTTATTCGTTTCCCGCCGATATGGTCAATTGATTACCAGATTCTGGAGCGTGGCGCAGCTGATCATGGGCGACTTTGCTAGGTCATTCTCTGCCGACAACTTTATGATTGACTAGTGTCCTATGGATAATCATCGTCCCTTCCCATACCCACTAAAATGTCTCTTGTCATTTCATAGTCGGGCAATATGTAAAATTCCAGCTCAACACCGATGTTATCTACGATGCTTACAGTCGTAAGCTTGGTTAACGACAAAGCAGGGAATTACTGGTCTTCTTTGACCAGGTAAAGCTGTAGCGACAGATTCTTTAATAACTGAGCATTCCGCGCCACTGTCAAAGATAGCTTGCAAAGCACTTTCACCTATTTAAATGGTGATAGGAGCCAGATTATGGCTTGCTACGCAGTTCACGTTTGAAGTTAACGATCGTTCGCGTTTGAAGCAAGTTTCGTAAGTGTGGCCTGATCTCTTGCAATAGGTACAAGTAGGTGCGGGTGAAGTTTTTGGATCCTTATTGCTTCAGGTTTATATTCCAAAGGTTTGAATCTGCAATCGTAGGTGGAGTGGGTCATCTTATTACATATACGGCTGCTTGTTGTTGAAGGTGTATTGTCCGAAAAACGTGAACGTTTGTTATATGTTGTGAAATTGGAGCTTTGGTGACTTCGCTTCTTACGTATGGATGTTGCAACCGAGATGAGCTGAGGGACAGTAATTGCCCTGGCATTCAACAGTTCAATACGCAAGCGCTCGTCATTAACGCATCCAATCACAGTTTCCACGGCGTGTTCGTCCCCCAGTTTGTCTTTGGTGACTCTTCGCCACAAGATCCAGGCACGTGATAAGAACTGCGCTATGTCTTTTGTTGCATCGTAAACATGTTCCCTACACATGATGATATCCCGGGAGTATCTATTTTCAGGTTCAAACTTGGTGATGAGATTTCTCCGCAACTCTCCCCACGTTGTAGTAGTCACCATCCAATCATCAACTCACATTTTTGCACGCCCATTCAACAGGCTGCAGACTTTCATGCGTACATCGTAATCATCAAGTTTTCACGCTTCAATCACTTGATCTATATGCTGGCACCATTCTCGTACACCGATGTGGGTGTCCGGATCGAAGCATGGTAAATAGATGTCCTTGATCGAGCACTTATGTGCTCAGACTTTCTCTGCATCGTTTCCATCATTTGCATCAGAAATTGTGGTGGTATCCCTCCCAACTGTATTCCATGGTGAGGGTACGTTTGCGGTAGTGTAGCTTCCAAGGGTATATTGGTGACAAATACAGGTTCCTGCTGCTGGATATTGGTTTGTTTCAATTGATGAGGTGGCGGAACCGATGAAGGAGTGGTTTGGGTAAGAGTTTCTTGCAATCCCACTTCTGATGTGTTGTGGTGCCAAATAAAGTGGCGTTTATTTGGTACCACCGGAGAGAGCCTCCGGTCGAATTAGGGTTCCACAAGGTGTCTGCAAGATGGGTTCCGTGGCTCCATTCAGTTGAACAGAAACGAACTCGGCTCACGATTTTTAGAGACTGTTTAGAGCTTCTTCAAGCTGATCCAAACGAATTTTTGGCAAGGTTTGTTACTATGGACAAAACATGGGTTCATCACTTTACTCCTGAATCCAAACAACAGTCCAAACGGTGGAAGAGACCCGGATCTCCGACCCCCAAGAATAGTGAATTGTGGTTTCGAATTGCTTCCTCATCCCCCTTATTCACCTGACTTGGCACCTTTTGACTTTCACCTATTTCCAAAACTAAAAAAAGCACTTAAGTAAAATGAAACTTTCTACCAATTAGGAGGTCAAAGTGGCCGTAGATGCCTTTTTTGAAGACCTTGACGAGATCTTCTATTTAAATGGGATCAAGGCTTTGCAGGACTGCTGGACTAAGTGCTGTGCCCTAGGAGGAGAGTATGTAGAACAATAAATATAAAAAATTGCATTATTCCTGTGTTTTCTTATTTAGGTCGCGAACTTTTCATTCCACCCTCGTAAATTATAGGTAAGAAGATTTAGATTCCTTTTTGTTTAATTAGGTTAAGGTTATAAGGACGCATTTTTGGAGAATAATATGAATTATTAAATTATAAAGAATTATATGAACAAAAAATTCGGATATATTCGGAGGTTGAAGCAGCTACTTTTGCACCCTAAAAGATTAAAAAACGAAACCACGAAAAAAAATCTTCTATGACGGGTTAACTTTGTGCTACGACTCCAAAAATAATATTTTGTGAATAAACTTAAAATAATGTTAAAGAAATACAATATTTACTGTACATTCAAGTTAATCAAAAACCACTTTATATACTTTATATATTATTGGCAAAAATCTCATATTCCTGAAAATATTTACCATAGAAAAATTAAACAAATACAACCTTATGCAATTATTTTAAGTTTCGAAAAGCCCACCCCGTGCCCTACCAGACGCAAATGTGCCCATCACACTGGCCGCGTTACCTCGCTGGACAGCTATGGACAGCCTTTGCATCAGGTAAGACCCGGAACGCGCCTCTTTACCCCTCTCCATAAGTCGACGGCCCAGCTCTTACAGACCCCCAACAGTCTGAAGTTTCGAATGCGAGCGGCACGAAAACCATTCGCTCCACTTCATCTTCATCAGTCAGTAGCATCACCATGGAAGAGGATGCAGTTGTATAAGGAAAATGATGAGATGGTTCGGTTGGTCTTTTTAATATTTTATTAGAGAGGTTTTCACCCTGACCTACGAAATAGTTGTTCACTTTATCAATTGATTGAAGTGGTGTACGCTCTATTGACAGTAGAGAAGTTGGGTATTCTTTCTTGTTGGTTCAGTTGCTTACCATATTTGTTGGATTTCACAGCCGTTTACGGTTATTGCCGGTTGCACAGATAGTCTTTATAATATTTCAGTAGCGTTTGCTTTTTCTCAGGTTTTGTTTGTTTCTTATGCAGAGCATCTCTATGGCGTAATCCAACGCTTGGTTTTTTTCTATTAAGTACTAAACGTGTTGTTGTGTTATTTTGTATCATGTAATTTAATTTGTTAATTCGTAAACTTGTGGCTGTATTGGGGTCAGAAGATTCTTTGATATCCGTAAAATCTATGCTCTTAGTCTACCACGCTTGTCTACTGCGGGTTGGAAGACTTTTTTACATACCGTCGGAATGATTTTACACCATATTTTCCGTCACTGTTGGAGCAGTCAGCTTTATGTACTTAAATTGTCGAATCATTTTTACTTTTTGCAGTCTCGGAGATCGAAGCCAGTTTAACACTGCGCTACTGGCACGCTTAACAACCTGCCTGAGCGGGTGAAATTATATAAAAGGCCTAAAAGACACAGACCGGCATTAATTTCTGTGTGGTTATTAAGGAAACAAATTATATTATCTGATTGACTACCTGATTGACAAATACTGTTGATAAGAAACACTAAAAGTGGAAGGAACTGTTATAGTAGCATCTCATAACTCCGATATTTTCAATTATATCAAGAGTTCAATCATATGAATTTCTGTTCCGAGCTATTTACAGTTAAACTGCCGTGTATAAATAAACAGCAATAATTGCTTCGTTTAGGCATCTATTGACATACAAATTGTAGGTGTTCCATATTGTGAAGTTAATTTTCCATCCAAATCGAGTGTAAATTTCGATAGTATACAAAGAATCATATTCTTTTCATTATTGGATTTTTTTGGAAACGCGAATTTTAAATTTCATGTTACTTTTAACGGCAGGTTCGTGATTTTCAATGCGAAAATATAATTCGTGAAGAATTGAATAATCAATTTCAGTGTTTCGTTTAGTTATTACTTGTTGTTATCGTAGGAATGACTTATATAGTCCTAGTTGCCAATATGATTTTGAGGCTAGCATTACATATCGATAAACTTATATATTTAAAGTATAAAAATTATCCATGTTTTTATTTTTCTTTTACGTATAAAAACCATTACTTCGGCAATATTGCCGTAAAAATGGTCACAATAATCATTAGGTACGAAAAGTTTTCTATTCAATTTTATATTCAGACTGGACTTGAATAAAGTTTGATAAGTTGCGTAGTTACGGAGATCTGAACTTAAAATATACCTTAGGCCAGTTTCTATTAGTCCTTAGGACACAATAGAAACTGGCCTCCCTTGGGAGGAGGGCACCGAGTGACTGGGAAGCAAGAAGCCATAGATTTCCTAGAATCAATGCAGGAATAATACTACTAAGAACAAAGTCCAGTAATCTGAAAAGTAATTTTTTATATGGTTTAGTTTCGAATAAGTACACAGAGTTATAACTTTCTTATTTATATCTATTATTTTTAGTAAGATCGTCATTGTTGTGGATTTTACTTACCAACAGCAAATAAAACGTAGACTTAAATCTCAAAAGCATAAAAGTTTCAAATAACAAAAAGTATTCACTTGTCTCCAACGGTACCCCATAAAGTATTTTTATCACATTTATTCAAAAAGAGCTAGTTTCTTCTTTGTGAACAGGGACTGCAAAAGCTCTTAATCCCTAGGGACTAAAGGTGATTTGCATTTGGAAAGTAGACACCAAGGCGAAACAGCGTGCTTGACAAAAAAAAAATTGTAAAGAAAAATAGCGCGAATGCAATTCTCCTTCCTTTTTTGCTTGCAAAATTATTTTTGCTTCAGGCTCACAGCGTTCAGGATTTACATTTGACACAATCGTAGAATCCTTCACTACATTCGTAATTAAAAATAGCGCCCTCGCGGTAATAATATTATTTTGCTGCCTTGTACAATCAATCAATACAATCTACGTTTATATCTTTCTTACAGCACAGTACATGTACAACGCTATATCAGAGACCAACACAAAGTTCAGACCAGGTTTCAGATGCCACAGGTACCTGTTGGATATTTTTCTTAAAAAGCTTCTCGAACCCGTCACAAGATATTTTCAAGATAGCTTTGATCATTGGAATTTACTTTGGTTCCTTTCATAAAAATGGAACAAATTATTACAAAATAACCGATCTTAATATCCCCTCTCGAGGTTGTCAGGTTCATCATTGTTACTTGTCACTTACTTTACACTTTGACTTTTAATTCCATGTTGGTTTACGGTCAAAATCCTGTATTACTACTTGATAATGTAGCTTTGTAATGGTACAAAAAATAGTTAAATCAATTTAGTACTTTGAAAATTACAAAAAACCAATATATAAAATACATAAAATACAAAATAGGATACAGGAACAAAATAATTCCATTAATATATAATTAGATAAAAATTAGATTATAATAATTCCTTCCCTGCAAGTATGAGCGTATAGCTTAATACAATACAATAGCTTTTATTATTTAATTATAATGTCCATTCAAATACTGCTACGAGTATGATAATATTCAAATGTAAGTGGTGCAAGATTATACAATACAATTCAATACAAAACACTTTTATTGCCAAATGAAAATAATACTAATCAAGATAAAAATACAAGAAAACGAATAACAACACATTTGACTAAACCTTATCGCTCATGAGCGATTTCTAATGAACGCTTATATTTTATTTTATTTTACAGACTTTATTATAGTTATATGAAATAAAATATTATGTTTTTCATCAAATAAACAAAATGTAGCACATGTCATAAAGTCATAGTAAAACTGTTTAAATTAGAAAAAAAACTAAAATTTATTGCTATATCAAAAAAATAATCGAATTAATTTGAAAAATACTCATTTACACTTAAACAGAATTACAATACAATAAAAAAAATGTCATAAAGTTGAGGTATTTAGTCAATCGTGACACGGTCACCGCTCGCCCCGAAGTTAAATAACATTGAGGATGTCAGAGGCTTAATTACCCAGAATCTGTTCCCGCCGATCACTGCCACTCGGAAAGGTTCGTAAACTATTACTCCGAAACCTGGGTAGACCCGACCTATTATATGTTTTGGACATCTTAGCTAAGCGTCTGAAGAAGGGTGTAAAGGACCCGATTTAATCTGGATATTTGTAGGAAGGTAAATGTCTTGACTTTATTCTGGTTAATTATATAGCTAGAACGTTACAATTTTGAACACAAAAGTTCAAGCATTTTACCTGAGTATGTCGTGCCGATTGATTCTGACTACAATTTTTTTTTTATAAAAACCAGTTTCAATTTCTTAAGTAATCGACGTTAATCCCTGGTCAGAATCGCTCATACATATCTTCACACTAAAACAATGTTTGACTTACCGAGAGATCTCATTCTATCTTGACAGTTATTGATTATAGTCTGTGCTTGTGTGTGAAAATTGTGTGAATCAATTTCCTGGTAGGTACGTTTGGGGACTATTACGATTCTAATATATACAAGCGGAGAGATAATATGTTGTAGTTTTACGAAATTAAGTAATCGAATTTTTACCTCTTTCTCACAATAATAATCTATTTACCTAGGTTCGAACCTCGATCTCAATTTATTTTTATGAAGCACTGATTGGTCCTAGTTATATTTGCACATCACATGAACAATGATTCAATGAATGGTTTAAGATTTAATTTGGTTTTAGATTTTATTTGTTTAATTTTCCAGACGAGATCTTAACACAAGAAACTCTACTACTGATACTTGAACATCGAAACTACGCGAACGGTTGATACGGTTTTATTTGTGTTTAGGTAAAGTACCACAAAAATAACACTACCAAAATAATTTTTAAGACGATTTATACACGTTGTCACTTACCATCCTACACATTGTATTTTATTACTTATTTTATATATTTTATATCGTAAATCACTAGTATGATTCACAGGATGATCTTTGACCTTTTGTGCTACAAACGTAGAACAATATTTTAGTCTGCCACACATTAGAAATGTATATTATGAGTGGTTTTAACATTTAATCTAAGCAAAGGCAGTTTTAAATAAAATTCGTATAGTTGAGTTTCTGTGAGAATAGAAATGCGTTTATTTAGGAAATAAGAATTATTTTCAAATTCGAGAAGTTTGAAGGTAAAACACATTATATATATAGCGTTCTTAAACTTTACACGACAGCATTAAAAACCTCACGGAGGATAACGGCCTTACTCAATTAAGAGGGGTGTCAGGCAATTTGCAGTCTACTTTCCTACAACGTATCTCGGATAATCTCAGCTAAATAGTCAAATAAAAATGACTTTGTTTTATACTTTATTAATAAATCTGTTATCCAAGTTTACTAGAATTCCTAATCTGTGCGATACTACTCTAGATTTTTCTAACCTTTGATCACCTTGGCATTCCTCGCGGGTGTCTAGACGCTACTTCGACAACGCTCCCCACCATCCCAACCCGCTGGTCAATAAGTCAGCTGACTATAGAGCCAACCCAGAAGCGCCAGTCCGTTACAGCCGTCCGCGTAACGTCTTAACAGATCCCGACGACGCTATTACAACAAGGAACGCCGGCGTTCCAGTCAGAAATAGGGCAACACGGCATTCGAATCGCCTAACCCACCGATGGGCCAGGCTAACGCGGCGTACGCATTCCTACTGAGTTTCTTGCTGGTTCTTTGGCAGTAGATGACCCTTCCGAACCAGTGGTAGTTTCAATATACGACGTCCTAAGTCGAGGTCTTAGGCGTATTGTATGTAGGAATAGTTTTAGTTCCGGTTCCTGTTAGTTTTTTTTATCTTCAATTGGAGCAACAATTAGATGGAATGAAAAATGAACATGTCTTTACTGATATGAATTACTGCTTTTGTTATGCATATTATTTTGAGTTTTTATAAGTAGTTTGAAGAAATAATTAGTTTTTGAGTTAATTAGATTAATACTGCTAATCCCAAGTTTCCTGTATTGAAAGCACAATCATGAATACAAGTAGAAATCTACATGCAGGTCACCTGTATAATTCTGAGAATTTAAAATTAAACGCGGTGACTAAGAAGCCAGCTACGTGACTCGTGAGGTTGCAAGATTGGTCCCCGCACAGAACAACAAAAAAATAATCCTGGTCCGGGTTTATGTGTATATTCTAGGATCCTCGTAGTTCGCTACATGGTAACCCATAACACATGCCTTTGCTTACTTTTGGGCCATGTTGTCTGAGGACTTTTATTTTAAGATCCACACATACCTACTTATATGTGTAAAAATCTATAATCTAACTGGATAAAATGAACAGGTGTTTCACTATCTACATTACAATGCCGAGGCTTACTAAACATCAATGAACTTATTTGGAATCGACGTCTTTCATGTCATTTCATTACCGCGATAGAAGGTATGTCTACATTTTAACCAAATATGAATTTCAACACATTTATTGAGAATACTTAGTAATTTGAGGTTTGGAAGGCTTTTTACTTCTTTTGCTTGAAAAAAATAACATATCCGTGAGAATCTGAAACCAAAATCCTGAAATGAGCTGCACTTTCGTTTTTACAAGTTAAATATTGCCAAGACGTGCTATAAAAATTGATTGAATTTGACATATAACCTCATAATATATTTTTCGAAGTAACTTTTTTTTTGGATTGCTAAATTGCATTTAGTTGTTACCTTAAGTTTAGGCGTATAACACTATTTTTTCGCATCATTTTTATATTTATACATTAGATCAATAAAAAACAGGCTGACAGGTCATTGCGTATATGAAACATGGGCATTGTTCTTTACAAATGATTTGATCTAGTGATCGCTTGGCTGGCTCCGTGTAAACAATAAACGGTTGCGCTCAAGCGTTCAAAGTTTTTTGATTACCATTTTGTTTAGATTTACAAAAAAATGGAAACAGGTTGATTAAAATAACTAGATTTTTTTTTAAATAAACTCAAGTTTATTAAACAATCATTAATATAATTCCACTAACTTTCCGGGTTTTATAATGCATATTACGTCTTGTTCTACTTGTATTTTGCCTTCGAACTTCGCGTGCATGTCTACGTTATACTAGAAGGACCTCATTACATTGTTTGTATACATTACTTTGAGCGAATCATTAGAGTTAAAATGTCTATTGCCATTTAAAAATACATTTTGCAATTTCAATTAATGTACAAGAGGGTTCACAAATAATAGGTCTTTACCTATGAAACTGCCGTTTTGCCGTACTGGCCATTTCAAATGAAAAAATTTTTTTTTTTGACTGATAATTCTAATTTCAAATTAATTTTATTTGACAAACATTGAATTCTTTTTCTAAAATCGTCATTTGTTTAATAGTTAGCGTTTTGTTTTCAACGCATTCGAACATTTTTCGTCATCATGGATAAGTTAAAAATTCGAGTAATTATGGAGTATGAGTACCGTCGTGGCAGCAAAGCGGCACAAGCGGCACGCAACATCAACGACGTTTACGGAGCGAACACTACAAACGAACGCACCAACCGTTATTGGTTTACCCGCTTCCGTTCTGGAAATTTTGACCTGAAAAATGGACCCCGTGGTCGGCCCAATTTGCGTCAAATTGGCAAGGTAAAAAAGCTTGACAAATGGGTACCCCACGAACTCAATGACCGCCAGCGCGAAGTACGCGTGGAGACGTGCCTTGCACTGCTCAGCAGGGATACAAATGAAGGAATTCTGAACCGCATTGTTACTTGTGACGAGAAATGGATCCTGTTTGACAATCGTAAGCGCTCAGCAAGTTGGTTGGACCCTGATTCAGTACCCAAACAATGCCCTAAACGAAAAGTTACCCCTAGAAAAGTGATGGTCACTGTTTGGTGGTCTAACGCGGTTGTAATTCATCACAGCTTCTTGCCAAACGGGACAAGCATTACTGCAGATGTGTACTGTGAAGAACTGACCACAATGATGGAGAAGCTTGCACGTCTCCAACCAGCTTTGGTCAATCGTTCGGCTCCACTGCTCCTGCACGACAACGCGCGACCTCATACTGCACAGCAGACGGTCTCTAAGCTACAAGAGTTGGGGTTAGAAGTTCTCCGTCATCCACCGTACTCACCAGACCTTGCGCCTACAGACTTCTACTTTTTCCAGACTTTTGGATAACTTCTTGGCGGGAAAAAAATTCAATACTCGAGAGGCAGTACAAAATTTTGAAGAATTCGTTGCCTCCCGTCCAGCTGATTTCTTCAAGAAAGGCATCAATAAGCTACCAATGCGTTGGCAAAGATGCATTGATTGCATGGGTGATTATTTTGATTAATAGAAATAAAAAATATATAAAAAAATTACGCTTCATTTATTTCGTGAAAAACGGCAATTTCATAGGTAAAGACCTAATATAAAAATAGACAAGGAACTCGGTGACGTGCTGACAGCGTAAAGTTCCGGCTGATAGTTAATTTTGACATTTACTCTCCGCGTCAGTAATAAGTTAATACGCTACCTAAATTCGCTACCCCCCTACTGAATACCATTAGTGGAGTTTACACGAGACCAGCGATTCTTCGAAGCATCCACTTAAGATAAGAGAAACCCAAGGCTATTAATATTTTCCGTTTAATCTGTTCCTGCAATCTTCTCTACAATGCCTCTTTGTTGTCTCTGTGTTGCCAAGGTAAATGACGAATGCAACGTACATCCTACGAAAACTTTTTAGATTTACGCTTGCGAAGACGGATTTCGCAAACTTGGAGACAGGAAAAATATCCGGCGTTGCATCACATGCAACCAAAAGCGCTGCAAACCTGCAACGCTTAGATTCTTAGTCCCCACAACCTACAGAACTGAAGAGCGGTATATCCAAGTTAATGCATCTCTCCTTGCGAATGGAAGCCCTATCTTAACTCGTGGAAGGCTTAAAGTTTGTTAGGGAACATATTGCAAAATTGAAGTGCTCAATGGAATTTTCACACTCTATGATCCAAGCCTGTGTGATAGATTGTAGGGTATCAAGGACCGTCTACGCGAGTTAGAGGAATCTAAAGCCAACAAAATTAAATTTTCGTATCAAGGCCCTGAAGTTTACCATAAAGGACAATGAACTGCAACTGCAAAAGTCAACCCCTAAACAATATCGAAGTCAAAGGCGTTTCGATAACGCAATCTAAAAATATATACGACATCCTAATGAAGATAGGTAAAGCAAATTTCAAATATCAAAGTATCACGTTAACGCATTCACCAATCCACTTTTATCTGCTTTCCAAAAATGCTTTCTAGCCATAATCTGCTCCAAAATTTCCTATTTTCTTATCCCCTTCTTTGATGCAGTTGGAGCAGACTTTTTTTCATACACCCAAGCCTTTGAACAAGTATACCACAGGTAAGCTGTCTTTCTGAGCAGTGGCGAGGGATGGAGGTATCAGTACTTTCTTTTGTTTCTAGATAATTTTCTGTCTTCGGTTACTTCACAAGCTGTAGTAAAGACGTGGAAATGAGACTGTAACTGAATCAAGCCCAGCTTTTTTAGCTTTATCCTACTCATTCACATTTTTTTTGGAAGTCAAGTAAATCATCAAATTATAGGTGATGAATATAAATCTGTTACGTTATTTACCAAGTGGAGTGCCACGCACTCTCCAGATGTAAATACGTACCGACTGGAACTACGTACCCACACCTTCTTCACTCTCCCCTGAGTCACTGTATGTATATATATCGACCGCATTGAGAAAATACAAAAGTGCTTCTTAAGGCAGCTTCAATACAAATCCAAGATGTATGACAAGCTGCCGACACCACGTCTTGCACATGAAAGTTCACACCAGAATTCAAATATTCCTCTGCTGTTAAAAATTGCGGGGAATGGAAAGAAACGCTGGAGCTTCTTATTAAAATATCGATTCCTACGCATAACACATTTTTCAGGCGTCCCAAACTACTGTTTGCTACAAATGTCGTTACGAATTACAGGCAAAATTCATGTGAATTGAATTGGACATCCATTTGTTTTGTACCAGTGCACAAAAGGCAAATAAATCTGTTTGCACAATTTTTTTTTGTTTTTATATAAACGTAGATTCCTTACAACTACATGGGCATTGATAAATAGTAATTTTAAATTTATTCGTTAAACTTCTTGTTAGCCTAAGTACTATATTGATTATTAAAATTTACTGTACCAGCATAGCTTCAAGTTTATCTAAAAAATAAAAATAAATCTATAAACATCGAGGTTCTGGGATTTGAAAATATGATGCGTAGCTGAAATTTGTTATTTCACAGTATATTTTGATTATACAAGAATAATATATAAATAAATAAAAATTATTAAAAGATATCAGATTATTGATTGACACTGTTTGCAAAACACAATCGTTTATCAACATGTATAAAATCAAGGTTAACAAAGTGGAAACCTTTTAAACTAAAGTTATTCAACTGCCTGATTTAAATGTATATTTATCAGATCTCCCAAAACGCTCTGCGCTAGATTAATTTAGAATTACGTACGTGACCCGAATATCAAATAGTTTTCATCTGAGTGAAGATGAATGAATTAAATCTAGAGCTATCATAAAAACTTTCAGTTATAAATATTGAGTGTGGAAATTCGCTTTAATTCAAGATGGAATAAATCTGTTTTAATATAATTCATATGTATTAAATACTCGCAAAACTAGATATGACGCATGTGTTATGAATTTTTCAACATCTGGAGTGTTGTATTAGTATGTGAATATGTTTTGTTTTTGATGTGTTCATGTCTACCCTAGCCTTAATTTAAAACTATTATTTAACTTCCATATTTGACGGCCTCATATTGGCAGCTGTACTAGCTTCTTTGCGTGCGAATCCAGGATTCTAAGGCAATAGTAGTAAGTGTCTGTATGTAAATATATAAATTGCCTTCCCCAAAGTTCATTGTATGGTCAATGGTTATCCGTGTCACACCTTTGATGGTTTTGTGCGCACAATGTAGATTAGATTACCTTATTTACTGTAATGGCAAGTCAATACCTGAGGATCTTCTATTTTTTGTGCTTAGTTAACAATAAAGTAAGGTTTCAACCTTAATCCGAATCATGTAAAAAATTAGTCTTTTATGCATTAAAGAGAACTTTGGATTTTACTGAAAACTTAGCTATAATAGAGATAACACTATTCGATTGGTATCAGGCATTGATTGATCAACGTATCGGATAAAATCTATCGCACCACAACCTGTCAAAATTATTAAATTAAAACTTTTATTCATGTAAAACTAAAAAAATTTCAATACAGAAAAGACGCCTTTAATTACTCAATAAACATATTTTGGTTGCTTGCAATATTCTTATATTTCTGAGTACTTAGCAAAATAATAATAAAACGCGACACGTTTTTCCTTGGTCTCTTTTCAATAACGTATAATATTTCTCGTGTTCTATTATAGCGCGAGCCTTCTTAGAAAGTCTTTATTATAATAACGGAGTTATTTCTCTTATATATTGACTACCAACCATTATTTTCGGCCTCTTCATCAGCAATTTATCGGGATGCCCCTTTGTGGTTTAGATACGCAGAAATATTTTGTGTCTATTTTGAATAAAGATTTTCAATTTCTCAAAGCGCTGGGGATATAAATATATAATATAAATAAATTTGTTTGCACACTATTTTTTTTTGACAAATTTAAAATATTGAGTGTACATCTCCAAATAAAACCAAAACTTACGTATTAATCTACAGAAATAATTAACTAAGTTGACCTACATCACAAATCACCAAAAATATAACAACTGAAACACGCTTTACGGAAGTATTTTACGTTTACGGTTTATGTTTCACCCTTTTTAGGGTTCCGTAGCCAAATGGCAAAAAACGGAACGCTTATTGATTCATCATGTCTGTCTGTCTGTCTGTCCACCCGTATGACACAGCCACTTTTTTCCAAAATTGTAACAACTATACTGTTGAAACTTGGTAAGTAGATGTATTCTATAAACCGCTTTAAGATTTTAAAAAATAGAAAAAAAAACAATAAATTTTTTGGGGTTTTCCATACTTAGAACTGAAACTCAAAACTTTTTTTGCATCTGACTCATACTTATGGGGTATCTAAGGATAGGTCTTCAAAAATTATATTTAGGTTTCTAATATCATTTTTTTTCTAAACTGAATAGTTTGCCCGAGAGACACTTCCAAAGTGGTAAAATGTTTGTCCCCCCCCCCCCTGTAACTTCTAAAATAAGAGAATGATAAAACTAAGAAAAATATATGATGTACATAACCATGTAAACTTCCACCGAAAATTACATCATAACTCTGAGCTGCACAATTATCTCAAGGAATTGAGGAAATTAATTTCCATTCCGAGCTATTTACAATGAAGCTCTCTAGCCCCGTGTATAAATAGACAGCAATAATTGCTTCGTTTGACATCTTGTTGCGTACAATTTGCTCATTAGCTGTCTGATTCTCGATGTTTTCCTTCAAATAGAGAACTTATAAAAATCGATAGTACAAATAACGTTCCGTACCTTTGTTCGCGGCATAAATGAAGCACTATTGTGTGTCGCCGGCCGCCGCTCAAACTGATTTATGGTAAATTCTGAATTTCATGAGTTTTGACGGCATTTTCGCGAGAATATAATTTGTACAATGTCGATAAATCAATTTCAAATTTATATTCATATGATATTTGTTGTCGTCGCAGGCATGATTTGATAAACATACTGCTTGCCGGATGGAAATGCCGGAAACATAGCACTTGCCGGTATGTTTAGGGCTAGCTTCATAGATTTATGAATTTATCAAAGTTTAAAAAATAGTTCATGATATAAATTTACTATTTTGAAAATCCAGTATATATCGCAATAATCACTTGTTCCATTCATTTTTAGAAAAGCATATTGAAATAACCTATTAATTTTAAAATATATCTACTAAGTATCTTATTCAATAGAAATAAATTTGTATAAAGCTTTGATTTTAGCTATTTTAGAAACGCTTGCCCATTGCTTATAACAATATTTACTCACTTTAGCACATTTCTTAGATACTAGTAATAATAATAATAAAAATCTTTAAGTTTAAATAATAAATAAGAGAGAATTGTGAAGTTTTAAGTTACAAATAAACTAATATTTCATTTCACTAAACCATATATTTAAATATAAAAGAGTAAGGTAGATGCTTGGTTACACAATAAAACTTCTTGGGTCAGAAATGGGCATTTTTTGCCCAATTTTATTTAATTGGAAAACAAAGTCTGTCCGTGTTCATCTAACGTGTACTTGTTGTTTGCACAAACAAGTGGTGCTGTCGACAGTTTATTGTGTGCTTTCAAAAATAATAAAATGCTAATGTTAACTACATAATTATGTTGCAAAATATTTTAAAAATATAGAATATAGGATCGCAAAACAGTGCCTATTCACTTTCCATATGCAGTAGAAGAGTAAGAGCACTGTATGACGTTTTTATCAGCTGCAACAATAAAGGATTAATGACAATTATAATCACATATACGTAAGGCAGTATTCAATATTTGATTTTAGTAAACAGATAGACACTACAGGAAAAATAATATTACTAATGAGCTCTGTACTATTTCCATTTCTTTATTTTCTCGATGACAGTTCTATCTATCTCGTTTATCGATATAGCTCCATCCCTATCAATTTCTCCGACTCTGGTATTAAATAACCTTGTACGTGCGTAAACGTCATATTTTTTATAAAATAATGCAAACATAATGTAAAAAAAACGCTCGCACAAGTTTTCACAGGAGCTGTCATCGAGAAAATAAAGAAATGGAAATAGTATATTTTAGTTTATTCGACATCCGAGTACTCGTGCCGAGGCCACTCGCCGTAGTGATTGTTAGAGACCGGATTATATGCAACCAAAAAATCTTGTTATAGAGCTTCTTTAAGTTTATGCGGCAATGCCATTGGCAACGTGGAGTTCATTTGGCATGTTGATAAATTGCTGGTGTATAATTTTTAGGCAATGTTGATTCGTCCGGTACATTTTGATTCAAGCAATATGATGATGCAATTGATGCAAGCTACGGGTAGGATTCTTAATTTTTTGCAGGGGAATATTACTTGCAAGCAATGCTTCACATAAATCCATACTAAATTGGTTGTTTTGTTTGCATATAGAGCCAGATGTAGACGCGGTTATAAGTTGTTGTCGTGGACCTTTCTTTTGCAATCCTGCGATGCGACTTGTTTTGATATGTTGGTCTGTTTGAAATTTTTTTGTGCACGAAATATTTTTATAATATATTTTTAAAATATTTTATACAGTATGAAACATTTCCGTCGTATGTAAATGTTCCAGGAAAGTCAATGATCCACGAGGACACACTTTTTTTCCGGAGACATGGCACACTTCAAATTTCACGCAAATAAATAAAAAATTAAACTTCAGATCAATGAGCACGCACGTCAAGTATGAACGAGTAACAATTTATATGCGTAATAGATGGCACGACTTTGTAATAGGTAGCCGAGCGACGCGACGCTCTTCTGTTTCTTTCATTTTATTATCGTAACTGTCAAAACAAAAGACGCGCGCGGCTACTGACTGCGTTCCGGGTCGATTTCGCGATATTATCACTTTTATCACATTTCGGAACACAGGGAACAAATATGCAAATGCATACAATCCGGTCTCTAGTGATTGTATTTTGAGACGGAGTAAAGCGATTGGCTATAACTTCAAATATCAACTGTGCAAACTAAAATTAATTTTTCATATTTGATACTTATGAAAACATTCAATTTCTGACAAGTGGATGAAAATTATGAAAACGTTCAGAATTAACAGAAAGTGCTGACAGTATCTTGAGCTTCTGGGGGTTTTGTTTTATTTTGTACATTATCTTTTCATTTGAAAAAAATATAATAAAACGCGACAAACTCTGATTAAAAATGTTTTACTTATATAATGAATCATAAAAACTGAAGGCTCTGACGTTACTGGAGACAAGATCCTTGCTAGTAAACACAGTAGTACAGTAACCTGTAACATATGTTATATTATTGGAAACGGCCGTTAGAAGATGAAAACGTAACGTCTAATTGAAGTGGCTTTACTACATAGTTTTTATAACTACAAAGTAATTAAAAACTAGTATAACCAACCTGGCTATAAGTCGCAAGCGAGAGCTCATACATGCCGCCAGCGGTGAGCGTAACGGGCCTGTTTGCGCGAGCTACCACCACGAATATGCGCGCGCGCATGCAGCGCACTGCGCCCAGCCCGCGCTCCCAGCCGCAATGGTACACGGAATTACTGATGTTAACGCTCTGCAATAGTCAAGCTTTTGAATATGCCAAAGTACTACACTGATATAAATTTGCTGTATATTTGTATAGTTTCAAAGTAGCTAAAGCTTCTTTTATTATACTATTTCCATTTCTTTATTTTCTCGATGACAGTTCTAATTTGATATAATGTAGTGTTGTGACCACATAAGTAATGATATCGATCGCATATATTTATTATATTCTGAACAAAGACAAATACAAAAAAAAAATTCAAATATATTTTTTCAAGGTGGGAACACTCAATGGCCCACCGCCATTGTGTTTGTTTTAATCTGTCACTCGCAACAAGACGGTCGTGCTAGTCTACTACTACATTTCTGTTCGCTGAGTTTTTTCACATTATCCATACGTTACGTTCTGTATTTTGTGTTCCTCCGTGTTGATTGCTGCCCAGCTGTCAAGTATCAAAATGCCGAAAGGATCTGTTCCGAAAAGGCAGGCGAGAGAACTGGTGATCAAGGTTCGTAATTACTTTGAAGCAGAGTATCAAAATGGTGGCCCGCTATTACCACTGTCGCAAATGTGAGGGCGTGTTGCGGCCGCATTAGGAATTAGTGGACCTACTGTTTCAAAAATTACTACCGAAGCTTACGGTACAAGTGGCATGCAGGAATATAAGCTTCATACGCCGAAGAAAAAATGCCAACCACGTCGTGTGACATCGGTTGACAACTTCAACGCTGATTTTTTTTTTTTTTTGCTGCCGAGTCACCCTCGCGGGAGGGAGGTGGAAGATGCGTCATGCATACCGCCCGCAGGTAAAGTCCTCTGCGGGGGGTTATGTGGGACTCACCAGAATGGCACCTACCCACTAAAAACTACCTGTTGGCTGTAGTTATTACCGTTAGCCTTCATCGGAAGCGACACCCGTCGGGAAGTTGGGCGCGCTGGCGGTAGTGAAAGTTGCACTGAAGGTGCTCAAAGGGACATGAGTTGGTGGCCTCCGGTGAAGCCGGGGCTGCGCAGAGGTCGGCCGAAGCATGATTTAGGGATCAATTCATTTAAATGAACCTATAATGAATTGAGAAGGGAACTATGTTCCGCCAGAGCTAGCAAGCGCTCTGTCGGAGAACGTGAAGCCTTAAGTTTACGGGCTAAGACTGCGATTTTACTAACATCGATATTTTTCATAGCGTCGCAGACGATACGCATATCGTCTGCTACGGAGGATTGAGGAGAGGGTTTGTATGGGCGAGGAGCCGGGATGGGATTCGATGCGGGGCGCTGCCTCCAGTTTTCTGGAGCAGGCCTGGACTGTGTAGGCTTTGCAGCCGGAGGAACCCGGCTACAGAGCGGCGGAAAGTTTTCTTGAGAAAGGCACGGGGCCTGTTTGGGTGCCGCCCTCTTGGAATTGGAGCGCATACAACGGGGTGCACGAGGGCAGCCCCTGTAATTTGCGGTGTGGCCGGACTGGCCACAAAGCACGCAATCGGGAGGAGAGGGAGTTTCAGGAGTGCGATTGCACTCCTTAGTGAAGTGAGGGACCAGGCACTTGACGCACCTGGGCGGTGCGCGGCAGTTGGCCGCCGCGTGCCCGTACAACTGGCACCGATGGCACTGGCCGGGATGACCGCGGCGATGAGGCGCCTCGATTGAGATCCCAGAGGGGCCGCATATAGTGCTAACCCCTTTGAGGATCTCCCTGAACTTGGGGACGTTGGCGAGAACCACCAAAGCGAGAGGGTGTTGCCTCCCGTACTTGCTGTGCATTTTATGCACCGCGAGTGCCCGGAAGCCTTGGGACTGCAGATCCTCCAGGATAGCCTCGTTCGATAATTCGAACGGGACTCCCCTGAGTACCGCTCTGATCTTACGCTCTTCTGACAGAGCATAAGTGTGATAAGCATATTGCTTATCGGTGAGGAGCTTTGTTAAAGCTCGAAAGTCGTCTATCGACGAGACTAAGATTTTAATAGATTCACCCGAGTTGGCCGCTCGGGTGTAATGAATCTTGTGCTCATTGCACAATGTCGAAACCTCAGTCCATTTACCCTTTTCCCGAAGGAAAACGGGTGGTGGGACCTTGGCCTTGACAGAAGTTGGGGCCGGAGCGGGTGTTGAAGACACCGGGGCAGCTGGCGTTGAAGACACAGCAGGGGGTGTAGGGACGGGCGTCGAGGGCGCCGGGTCTTGTTTCGAGCGCTTCTTAGAGCGCTTCTTAACAAGGGTGAAAGAGGGAGGCTCATCAGGGCCATTTGGGATGGCGTCCGAGGATGACTCGGTCGCGGGTGCGCGCTTGCGGCGCGGAGGGGCGTCTACTTCGCACTCCATATCACTGGAGGAAGGGGACGCGGGAGGGCCTAAGACCAGAGGGGTCTGGGGGGCTGGGGTGGCCTGAGGGGCCATTGAGGGAATTAACGCCATGATATGCGGGATGAGAGAGTCCAAGAAACGATACTTATCAGCATTTATAGACATGCCTTCAGCACCGGTACTATCAAGTAACTTCTTCCTAAACTCATCAGAGCTTAGGGAAGCCATTGCGGAGGGGTTGGGGAGGGACAACAATATATAAATATATATACTATGAACCTATCAACGATGACTAACTTCCTAAAACCACCCTACACGCAGTAGGGCGGTTGAGGACGACGCGGATAACTTACTCGAACACGAAGACTCGAGGCACCTGGAACGACGAATTCTCGTCGACGAAGCTCACGTTCCACGAAGTACGGTTAACAGCCCACTGTCCGCCGTGAAAACGGCGTTAGAAACTTATTACGGTATACAACTATGAAATTATTTATTACGGCAACAACCAGTGAAATTTGGGTGCTCGATTAGCGTGGGGGCTAAGGCAGCGGGAAGGCGTCTGCGATCGACGTGCGCTCGAGAACGCACGCAGACCGAGACTGTCAACGCTGATGCTATTCGCCGTCATATAAATGACTATTACTTGCGCAAAGAAATCTCAACACTTAAAAAACTTGTTGTTTCTTTACGTGAATGTGCGATTCTCGCTCCGATCGCCACGCGGTGCGGACGTGCAAGACCCAGTTCTCCGTTGATCGGTCCCTTCCCGCCATTCCGTGGCGCTCAGTCTACTGACGTCACAGTCTAGCGTGTTGATTCCGTGCTACGGTTTTCAAGGTCTTTCTACTCCGTCTGAGTGCTTTCGAAGTGCGATTTTTCTTTGCGACTAAGCCCCTTAGTCTTCAAAGTGCTGTGCTAAGTTGTGTTGCGCTTGTGCTGAGTGCAGTGTTGTGCCCAGCGTAAGTAGTCTGGTTTCAGTGCAAAGGATACTTAACGGTGACAACGAATTTGTACTGAACCAGTCCTTTTTATTTTTATTTATTTCTCTTCTCTATTTTATTTATTTTTCTCCTATTTTCATATTTATTTTTATCATATTTGTGTGTTTTCGTGTGTATTTGTCCTTTCTGTCGGTAAAGGTTGACCCTAACGCGGTCAACTCTTTACCTGCGTACCCTTTTTTAGGTTTCTAGGTAGCGGCGGCCTTCGGCGTACTACGGTTAGTTTTAAGTTATTCTCCCCAGCCCCCCTACCGCTGGTAGGGAGGTTTGCCGCTAGGGTTCGCTAGGTTTTTATTTAGGAATCCTAGGCATTTGTTATATATTATAGGAATACATTATATATTTATATATTACATATTATAATTCCAAGTCCTCCAATGGACCTTGTTAATATTCTTAAGTCGTTCGCCCAGGCGCTCGCTGCGTCCGGCGTAAGCATACCCGCTGACGCACTAACGCAGGCCTTACAGGCATCTATTGCGTCCCCGGCCCCTCAGGCCTCAACCCCGGCCCCTCAGGCCTCTAATGTCCAGACCCCTCAGGTCTACAGCTCTCCCGTGTCTCCCGTTCCATCCGATATGTACTGCTCGTCGGTCTCATCCTCGCGCTCATCTCGCAGGAAGCGTACCGCTCCCGGGAGCGATTCAGACTCCGCCGCGTCCGAAGCTTCGTCGGTCGCCGCCACCCTAACCGGTTCTCCTGAGCCCGCGTTCCAGTAAGTTGCCAAACGCTCTAAGAAGCGTTCGAAAAAAGCCGCGGTGTCTTCAACACCTGAGCCAACCCCGGTGTCTTCAACACCAGCCCCCGCGCCGTTAAAATCGCTCGAAGTAACCGCGTCTCCGTCGGTCCCATCGAAGCCAGCGACGCGCTGCGCTCCCGTCCCGCCGAAACCTCAGCTCCCTCCGCCCGTCTTCCTGCGTGAAAAAACGCGCTGGACCGCTGTTTCTAACTTGTGCAAAGTGCACAAAATTAATTACTTAAAAGCCGCCAACGCTGGCGATACAATCAAAATTCAAGTAGCGACCGTCGACGACTTCCGCGCGTTTACCAGGTTGCTCGGGTTAAATCAAATCGCGTACCACACCTACGCCCTCCCGGAGGAGCGTAAGATCCGCGCAGTAATACGGGGCGTCCCGTTCGAGCTCGCGAATGAAGAAATCCTCGAGGACCTTAAGTCCCAGGGTTTCCCGGCCGAAGCAGTGCACAAGATGCACTCTAACCGCGGTAGGCGCTTTCCGTTAGCTTTAGTTATCTTGTCGAATACTCCCAACTCGAGGGAGATCTTAAGAGAGGCTCGCACAATTTGCGGACTCTCAAATATCTCTGTTGAGCGTCCCAACCCCCGCGGTCACCCTGGGCAGTGCCACCGCTGCCAGCTCTACGGCCACGCAGCGGCTAACTGCTCAGCTCCCCCCAGGTGCGTTAAGTGCCTGGATCCACATTTTACGAAGGAGTGCACTCGCACTCCCGAATCCACTTCCCCCCCTGCCTGTGTGCTGTGCGGCCAGTCTGGTCACACAGCTCACTACAGGGGCTGCCCGCGTGCTCCGCGTTCCACCGCCAAGAGGGTCGCGCCTAAACCGGCGCCGCCGCTCACTCACGCTAACTTCCCGCCGCTGCGCAACCGGGGTCCCCCGGAAGCAAAGCCCGCTCAGCCGACGCCTACTCCGGCTCTGTCTTGGAGGCAGCGTCCGGCCGTTCCGCCTGCACCTTCCCGACCCATCCCAGCTCCCGTAGCTTCCGTAGGGCCGCGTCCTTCTCCGTCATCCGCACCTCAGTCGTCGTTGGCTGAGGACATGAAGACCGTGTTCGACGTTATTCAAAACGTCGATATTAACGAAATTTCCGTGCTCGCACGCAAACTGCGAGCCGCCCGCTCTCCTCAAGAGCGTTTATTTGCTTTAGCCGAGCATCACTCGCTCCTAAGTTCGTTGTAAATTCTTTTATATTTGTATAAATTCGTAAATAATAAATTATAATGTCTAGACCCGCGAATCCCGCGTCCAGTCGTATTAAACCCAAGGGCTTATCCCTAGTATCTTTTAACGCTCGTAGCCTTAACACCAACCTTCCCGAGATTAAACTGTTCCTTCAGAACAAAGAACCTGACTTATTCCTTCTCCAGGAGACATGGCTTACTCCAAACCGCTCCAGGGGAATCGCTATACCTAAGTACGCGTTTATTCGTAACGATAGGCCCAACTCCGACGGTTTCGGCGGCACCGCTATATATTACAAAAGAGGCTTCCACTGCTGTCCTCTCCCTACCCCTCCTCTCCTCAACATGGAAGCCACTGTGTGTAGATTGGCTATGTCTGGTCATCCGACCATCATCATAGCTTCAATCTACATACCTAGTGGTACCAGACCAATCCGCAGCGACTTTGAGGCCATTCTCGCCCTCGGCCATTCAGTCATTATGTTCGGAGACTTTAACTCCAAACATACTGACTGGACGTGCCTATCGACTAACACCAGCGGTATCGCTCTCCTCGACATCACTAACTCCCTTGACCTAGACGTCATATCCCCCATCACTCCCACTCACTATCCCAACAACCCGTCCTGTTCTCCTGACATCCTCGACTTTGCAATTATCAAGCGAATCAATCTTGATCTAAGGTCTATCGAACCGCTCGATGACCTAGGCTCCGACCATCGCCCCGTTTCCCTCGTGCTAGGACCGCCGAACGATAACGTCTCATCTCCTAAGACCTTTACCAACTGGAAAAGTTTTAAAAACACGTTAGTTTCAGCCTTAGAGGCTCCGAACTCTCCACTCGCGATCTCTCCCGAACAATTAGATAGCCCGGATAAAATCGATTCATTAGTAAATTCTCTCACTGATGCTATCAACTCAGCCATCAGTGACAACGAAAAGGTTGCTAAGCAAGGCAAACCCACGCTTCCCTTAGCCGTTAGCAATCTTATTAAAGCTAAAAACGCGGCTCTCCGGAGAGCCAAGAAATATCCCACGCCCGCCTATAGAACAGCTGCGAATCAGCTTCAACGTAAAGTTAGGTCTTGCCTCGCGGAACTCCGAGACGCTCAGATGAACGATCTCATGGCGAATATCTCTCCGTCCCACCAAGCGTACTATAGCATGGCCCGAGCCTTACGCGTAGACACCGTCTCTCACGTTCCTCCTCTCACTCGTCCCGATGGCACTACTGCCTTCGAAGTCGAAGAGAAAGCCGAATGCTTCGCCGACAGCATTGCCGCACAATGCTCGCCCAGCACGCAACCTGCTGATCCCTCACACATCCAGGCGGTGGTGGACGAAGTCCTTCGCAGAGACTCTCTCCCCATCACCGCCGACCCTGTCACAGTCTCTAATGACGAAATCTTGCTTCTCATTAGAAATCAAAAGTCCAAAAAGGCTCCGGGGGCGGATGGAATTTCCAACCACGCACTTAAGCACCTACCTCAACAGATGCTTACCTTGTTAGCTATCATTTTCAATGCCTGCTTCGACCATAGCTACTTTCCAAAAGCTTGGAAAGAAGCGACAGTCATAGGCATTCCCAAGCCGGGCAAACCTCTGAACGTCCCGGCTAATCACAGACCCATCAGCCTCCTCAAGGCAATGTCTAAACTTCTCGAGAGAGTCATACTCTCTCGAATGCGGAACCATCTGTTTCCAACGGATGGCGATCCTCTCATTATTCCCCATCAGTTTGGCTTTCGCGCTAAACACTCCTGCCCTCAGCAAGTCCACCGAATCGTCGAGTATATACTTGACGGTTTCTATCCACGTCGTTTTAAAACAGTCGAGGTTTTCTTTGACGTAGCCAAGGCTTTCGATAAAGTCTGGCACAGCGGTCTCGTTTATAAACTCTACAAGATAGGCTTACCGGATCGCCTAGTCAGGTTAATAGCGTCGTTTCTCAAAGACCGTACGTTTCGATTTAAACACGAAGGCACGCTTTCTGCACCTCGTCCTATAAAGGCTGGAGTCCCTCAAGGCTCAGTCCTCGCCCCTCTGCTGTACACCGTGTACACCAACGACATTCCCATCCCGCCGAAAGGCGTCGAACTCGCCCTCTTTGCTGACGACACCGCACTCTATACCAAAGGCCACGGTATTCGGCACCTTGTAACCAGACTCCAAAGGGCCGTAAACGCCCTTGGTGTATGGTTTCAAAAATGGCGCATCGATGTGAACCCTGAAAAGAGTTCTGCGATGCGCTTCGACCACAAACGCCGTCGTCCCGATGGCGATCCCCACGTTCGAATGTTAGGCATTCCCATCCCCTGGAAGCGCAGTACTAAATACTTAGGCGTCACACTAGATCCGACGCTTTCTTTCTAGCCACACGTCGAAAGAGTTTCGAAACTCGCTCGTCACTATTTAGTCCGCCTAAATAGCATGTTAGGTAGAAAAAGTAAAATGTCCTTCAGAAACAAACGTACACTTTACAAGGTCTGCGTTAGACCCGTCATGACGTATGCCTCGCCAATCTTTGCCCACGCCAAACCCTCCCTCCTGCACAAACTGCAGGTAGTTCAAAACCTCTTTTGCCGCCGGGCCACAGGAGCACCGTGGTACGTGCGTAACGCGGACTTGCATAGAGATCTTGAACTGCCTACAGTGCAACAACATCTCAAAACACTCTCTGAAGCGTTTTTCAAACGCTCCGAAACCCATCCCAATCCTCTATATCGTGATTCGGTCTCATATGCTGCTCCTGTGTTAGACTCGAAGTTCAAAGTCGCTAGGCCTAGAAATGCGCAAGCGTACTCATCCACCAGACTGTCACGCGATCTCGAGGCCCTTCTGGCCGCAAATTCTAATTCTAACGTAAATTCTAATTCTAACGTAAATGCGAATTAACTCAATTTTATTTTGCAATTTTTTAATTTTTGTTTTAATTATTGATTTTCATTTTGAGCACCTTCAGTGCTATGTATTCACCTTCAGTGCTTTGAGCACCTTCAGTGCTATGTAATCCCAGCGGGTGACCCCTTCTGGGCCCCGCTAGCGCGGCCTCTTTCTCCAATTGGCCGTCGCTCAGATGAAGGCTGAGTGGCAAAAATGCACGAGCCGACAGGGGGTTTTTAGTGGGTATGGTCCTAGTAGGCGTCGGGACGAGTCCCACATAACTTTGGAATCGCGCCAGAGTATGCGTCAGGGCATTTTTATCCTCCTGCCCTTGCCGCGGAGGGGAACAAAAAAAAAAATACGTGAATGTGGTTTGTTCCATGGCCAAAAATCGTCATTAAACTTAGTTTTGAAAGAAATTGGATTTTCTTATAAAAAATCGGACAAACGTTAAATATTGATGGAGCGTCACGACGTTGCTATGGCTCGCTGCGAATTTTTGAGCGAAGCCAAAAAGATATCAGAATGGTCAAATGTTATTTTCACTGACGAGACTTGTTTAAATGCGAACCACACAGTATCTAAGAACTGGACTGACGACACCGCTGCTTCCACAAGTTCAGTGCCAATGGGAAAAGGTGAACGCCTTATCATATGCCATGCAGGGTCTAAGAAAGGACTCGTGTCAGATGCTTTACTGGCCTTTAAATCCAAGAAAACAGTGGACTACCACGAAGAAATGAACGTGCAGATTTACGAAGGATGGTTTAAAGAAATGGTGCAAAAGAACCGTCCATAATTATTATGGACAACGCTACATATCACTCCAGACAAATTGATAAAATGCCGACGCAGGCGAATAAAAAACCAGAGATAATTGACTGGCTCCAACGTTATGGCGAAAATGTGGATAGTATTTTATTAAAAGTACAATTAGTGAATATTTTAAATTCGAAAAAAAGCCTACCTAAAAGTTATGTTATCGACGAAATAGCTGCTGAATGTGGTCATTTGGTTTTTCGACTTCCGCCGTATCATTGCCAGTACAATGTTATAGAACTAATATGGGCACAAATCAAAGGACACGCCGCTCGAAACAATACCCATCCCCCTTTTACGGCAAACAAGATGTTAGATTTATTAAAAAATGCATGTGCGGAAGTAACTGCAGAAAACTGGGATTAAATTGTGAGAAGAACCCAAAACATTATTGCGTCGGATTGGGAAATTCATGTGGCATTGGATAATATACCAGTACAGGAACTTATAATAAATGTTGGGGAGAGCTCATCGAGTAACAGTGACGATTCATCAGATTTTGATTAAAATAAATATATAAAGATTACCTGTCGTTATAATTATTTCGTTTTATTGTCGAGTACCTACCTATACCTACTTATTTTACAACAGCTTCGAAAATTTGAAAGTAGTTGGCATTATCAATCAAGAATTAATACGTGTAACATCTTGTAATGAAATATAATATTAGTTAATAAATTTGTACAAAAGTATCCGGCAGTAGTTTAGTTTCTTACATTTTGTAAAAAAATATCGGGTCTGTTATAGTGTTACGTTTATCGATATAGCTCCATCCCTATCAGTTTCTTCGACTCTGGTATTACATAACCTTGTACGTGTGTAAACGTCATATTTTTATAAAATAATGCATACATAATGTAAAAAAACGCTCGCACAAGTTTTCACAAGAGCTGTCATCGAGAAAATAAAGAAATGGAAATAGTATAGTACCCAGGATAAACATTATTATATGAAAAACACATCAATAACTCGCAAACAATCGTAATGTTTGTGGCGGGACTACTATCTCCAAACATCAAGAGTATCATAGGTACTCATCATGAATGTCATAATTTGGAACTTACAACATCGGTTTAAAAAGGTGTCATAGGTAGACCGATCAGAATAAAAAAAAACCCGTTTATTGATTGCAAAAGTAATGATGTTAACAATACAGTGTCGTGATGCTCGCGTACCACATAAAATACACCATTGATACAAACAAAAAACTGAAATAAGCCCAGACTTAAACCTTGAGGTACTCCCACTTTCACAACCGACCCAAACGACGATAAACGTTAATCTAGAACTTCTTTTATTTAGGTTGAAATAAAGAGTTTAAGATCAATGCCCTTGATGCTGTAATGATTGAATTTCCTAATAAAAATTTAATGTAGAACGCGTTTGAACGCCATAGCTAAGCCACTTAAAGTTTAAAAATGATCATATGTCTAAGAATTTTTATATATTAGATATTTACAAAATAATAAGTACATATTTTTACATATCACTCACCTGCTGTTTGATTTCGTCGCCCCAACGGCAAAAAATCAATAACGCGAACAAGTTGTATCCAAGGTAAAGTAAACTCATCAGAAAATGCCATATCCCTGCATGTAATGCCTGAAATCAAATTCATATCTATTTTCATTATGTGTAAATATACAAAAATAAAATTGAATATAATTCATTTACTATTTACAAATTTACAGTATTAAAAATATTTACAACTCTAAAATGTACATATAAGTGTATTAAAATAATAATTATAAGATAAAAATATGCTACAAATAAAAAATTTAATCCTAAACTTGAATCTATTAAAGGCAACGTAGCCAAAAGTCTGGCCGAATTACCACGCTGGATCGCAATATAAATTCGTTGTGCAAGGTAGGTGCCAGCCTTAGGGTCACGAGTTTCACTCACCGATCGCCTCAATAGGTCCTTGTCCCCAGGACCCCATGGTTTCAATGCCTCAAAAATATACCCACTACTACGTTATTGGGAGCTTCTGCTCCAGATTGTACACTAGTTGTAGGAAGATGTCAAGCCGCGAGAGTGTCTAGACAGGTTGCATCCCATACCGGTGGCCTACCCATCCTTCACGGGATCAGAGTCATACCATCAGGCCGCATGCCATGGTCACGCAACAGACCCGACGAATCAAGAACCGCAGGCGTATTGGAGGTAACAAGAGCCCGATGGATGATGTCATTTAAACTGGCATGGCGGGATATTCTGCCACCGCTGCGAAAACATGCCCATGGCGACCGAGCTCATCGACCAACACGCCACAGCGGTAGCGGTGCCGAGCACTCCATTTTTTGTCCTAAACGCAACTACAGGCAAGCCTGAAGCTATGGTTGTCAATATGGGGCCCCAAGTTAGATGACGGAAGCGCCTGCAACCATAACACAGACTCCCAAGAACCCACTGCTAGCAAACGAGCGCGCTCTGTTAAATTAGGCGTATTTAATTGTTTGTTCAGCTCTAAAATACAAAGCACGCCGTCCCACTGACACTGTGAAGTGGAATTTTGTGGAACAGCTGAACTGTTAGACATAATATTCCAGTGCATTTCGGCTTCCGAAAGATGAAAAATCTCGCCCGTAAATGAAGAGGAAACAATTTTACTGTATACTGTATAATTGTTACTGTAAATCGAAAATGCTGGGAAAGCTAGACAAGAAGTTTTTCTAGTTCTCACCAAAACACACTGGTAAACTGGCTTGATCCCAGGGATTGTTAGCAAAATTTGTGTTCAGAATAATAAAATATGAAGTTAATATGAAGATAATAAACGAATTTTGTAACAAATAAGCAATGACTTAAAATGTAAAAGCCCATATGCGTATTAATTTTTGAAAGCCAGGAAGAAAATATTGAAATTTTGTAAATTATGAAGTTCTGAAAGAAGTCATCAAAAATTGGTGAATCTAGGAGCCGAAGGGAAGATTTCTCTATTGCAGTGATGCCAGGAGCGATTGATTGAAAGGCCTGAATAATGCATTCTTTATTGTTACATAAGTAGGTAATAAATAGCTAACATTTACCAAAGTTTAATGTGAGGCTTACACGCGTCAAGTAGTTAAGTTGGTAACTAAATTTTAAGTAAATTTTAAGTTAAAAATTACGTGTAAACAGTCAGATAAGTGACAAGTGGTAACTTAAAATTTAAATAGGATTCGTTCTATTTTTCGTACAAGGCGGGGCTTCTCACTTAACACGTTTGGACGTGATTTTTAGTTAAGTGCATAAGTTCACAAAGCGGGTGGCGGCAAGAGCTCATATTTATTTCGCATTTTCCCTTTTTTTATGAATGCCGGAGTGTGGAGTTTAGTTTCAACTTTAAAATTTGTTTAAGAATATTTAAAATAGGTATGCTTGTAGAATAAACGAACTAAAAAATTTTGAAAAAAAACATATTCTTGTAAAGATTTAAATTTCCGCAACCAATTCTTCTCTGAATTTGTCCAAAATCACGTTTAAAAAGTACAGAATTGACGAATTCCTTGACATTCATCACTGCTCATCTTCATTGAACTTATGAACTTAACTACTTAATCCGTTTGGAAACACAAGTGACATGTACTTACTTAAAATTTAGTTTATATTTAGTTACCAACTTAACTACTTAATACATGTAAACCGCGCATAATAGGATGAATACCTAAACTAAAAATAGCAGGGCCTGACGGGTCACCCTGTTGACAGCCCACCTCCGTTGATATGGGATGGTCTCCGTACACTAGAACAGATGGCTCGTCATAACTTTGATGAAGGAAATTAAATGCTTTGGCATGTGGCATCTATACCAGAAGCTTGTAAGGAATTCTCTTCATTGGAAGGATGGTCCAAAGGATCAAAGTTGGCCATCGAATGTGGATGTTTACTCGTGTGATCAAACAGCCCAGTGTCTCTTGGTTACGAGGCGCTACAGCATCACTAGAAGGATTCGAGAAGCCCCACTGAGGTCACAGTCTGAGATTTTTGATTCTATTTTCTTACATAGATTTAAATTTTGATCCCAAGAAGGTTTGCTAATGCTTGTTAAAAGGGGTCGACTGCAAATTTTGTTTAAAAGACTTAGTTATGGAAGTAGATTTTGATTTAACGTGCAAATATGTGTAAGATATTTGCAGAGACACAAATTTTGAGATCCTATATATATTTAATTTAGTTATATAAGGTGTCTCATCTGTTCGAATTTTAATAAATAAATAAAAAATTGTTAAAAGTTGTTCCCAAGATTGTCTAGAATTGTTTACACTACTTTATGGATAACCTCAGGAAGTTTTTCAGCAACAGTTAGTCTAGCACCTCTCAGTATTCTTATAACTAAGGGAAGATAATTTTTGAAAGAGCGAAGGGATTTCTAAAATAAAGAATTTGGGTGATCATTTGTATCAGGGGACGCATTCAGACTTTGGCGACATGGAAGTGAGCATAGAGCTAATTGGTTTTTATATTTTTTACCAGTATGGATTTTTAAGCCATTTGGATTCTGAAAAAGTGAGGCTGAGGACAAAGGGGGCATCGTACAAAACTATCTAGTGACGCTGCATTGTAAATGACACAACTGAAGAGTGACATATGCGTTCCTTATACATTATACTGTACAATTATACTGTACTTAATTTGTAAACTTTGTATAGAAAATCAAATACGTATAAAAAATAAAAAAGTCTTAGATTTACATTCCGAGCTCTGAAATAACCATGGTATAAATCGGGGGGTTGCTTTACAAATTTAATGGACCACTTCTCTTTAACAATGTACAGACTTGTGACAGACATGTAGACTATAAAAGGAACACAAAGGGAAAACCAAATATTTTTTTAAATTTTCACAAAACAATCGTGAGGACGGAAGCGTCGACTATTAGAATTGACAAAGAAAACTTTTATTGTGGAATCAAAAATAGATGTTTAATTTTATTACACAAGAAGTTATTACGCGTCTTTTTGCATTATTCTAACAGCGACGGCGTCGGCGCGCGGCGCCTTTTCAGCGCCGAGGGCACAGGAGGAAATCTTCAGCCTTCACAAATTGGTCTTATAAGTATATTAATATGTGCTACCAAAATGTGTGTCTTATCTAGAAACTTTTTCTATTATTTGCAGGAAAAATATGTTATTCACTCCATGACAGATTTTTCTTTTTATTTCACTTTATTGATACAAAGAAGAAAGAGTTGGGTAATTGAAGGTGAAAATGTGCTCATTTTTGCCACGCTACAATTCTTAAATAACAGTTAGACTTTCATGGCTGACATTTAGAGTTAACAATATAAAACTAAGAAAAAACGCTATCATTATCCTAAAATGCTATTCTGGGTACTCACTTAGACTGCTCTAACAGTTAAGGAAATTTTTTTTTCATAAATCTAAGAATTATCTTTTATTTACTTTTCATTTTGAGCACCTTCAGTGCTATGTAAATCCCAGCGGGTGACCCCTTAAGGGCCCCGCTAGCGCGGCCTCTTTCTCCAATTGGCCGTCGCTCAGATGAAGGCTGAGTGGCAAAAATGCACGAGCCGACAGGGGGTTTTTTTTTTTTTTGCTAGCGGGTCTTCCGCCGGATGTGAAAGTTGCACAGAAGGTGGTCAAAGGGACATTAGTTGGTGGCCGTTCTGGGCAGCCTCCGGTGCGGTAGCAAAACCTGACTCGTGAAAACGACCCGTGAAATTTGGGGAGCTCAACTAGTGCGGGGACTAGAGAGCGGAAAATGCGTCTGCGATCGACGTGCGAACGAATCCGCACGCAAACCGAGACTGTTCGACAAACAGCTTAGGAATGTGGTTTAGGACCGGTTTCGACGAAGCGCGAAAGAAGCGGCCACGCAGCGCAGCGGTGGGCCTGCGTCATCGAGCAGACAGCGAATTGCTTTCTTACTGTGCGGATGATCCCTCATCACTAAACCTTATCTCTATATTAATCTATAAACTTATATATCAAGTCAAAAACTACAGTGTTAATAACATATGTTTTGAATGAGTTAAAAGTTAAAAATTATTATATCTACTTGTAACGTTATTTTCCCATACCTACTGGGATTTCCGGCTGGATTCCCAAAGCCCTGAACTACGCTGACATATATGACGCTAGGCTACTTACCCACATGCAATGGAGGACAACGCAAGGAGAAGAAGAGTGTGTTACCGGCCTTACACCCCCATATTTTTCTCTTTTTTTTTAAAAACTTTAAAAATTCACTCATCGCTTTTTTATTCTATTTATTATTTGTTTTCGCTCAAAACTAAAGTGGTAAACGGGCCTGTGCATATAATCTGCATTAAATAAATGCATAAATCTAGCCATAATCTGCTCCAAAATTTCCTATTTTCTTATCCCCTTCTTTGATGCAGTTGGAGCAGACTTTTTTTCATACACCCAAGCCTTTGAACAAGTATACCACAGGTAAGCTGTCTTTCTGAGCAGTGGCGAGGGATGGAGGTATCAGTACTTTCTTTTGTTTCTAGATAATTTTCTGTCTTCGGTTACTTCACAAGCTGTAGTAAAGACGTGGAAATGAGACTGTAACTGAATCAAGCCCAGCTTTTTTAGCTTTATCCTACTCATTCACATTTTTTTTGGAAGTCAAGTAAATCATCAAATTATAGGTGATGAATATAAATCTGTTACGTTATTTACCAAGTGGAGTGCCACGCACTCTCCAGATGTAAATACGTACCGACTGGAACTACGTACCCACACCTTCTTCACTCTCCCCTGAGTCACTGTATGTATATATATCGACCGCATTGAGAAAATACAAAAGTGCTTCTTAAGGCAGCTTCAATACAAATCCAAGATGTATGACAAGCTGCCGACACCACGTCTTGCACATGAAAGTTCACACCAGAATTCAAATATTCCTCTGCTGTTAAAAATTGCGGGGAATGGAAAGAAACGCTGGAGCTTCTTATTAAAATATCGATTCCTACGCATAACACATTTTTCAGGCGTCCCAAACTACTGTTTGCTACAAATGTCGTTACGAATTACAGGCAAAATTCATGTGAATTGAATTGGACATCCATTTGTTTTGTACCAGTGCACAAAAGGCAAATAAATCTGTTTGCACAATTTTTTTTTGTTTTTATATAAACGTAGATTCCTTACAACTACATGGGCATTGATAAATAGTAATTTTAAATTTATTCGTTAAACTTCTTGTTAGCCTAAGTACTATATTGATTATTAAAATTTACTGTACCAGCATAGCTTCAAGTTTATCTAAAAAATAAAAATAAATCTATAAACATCGAGGTTCTGGGATTTGAAAATATGATGCGTAGCTGAAATTTGTTATTTCACAGTATATTTTGATTATACAAGAATAATATATAAATAAATAAAAATTATTAAAAGATATCAGATTATTGATTGACACTGTTTGCAAAACACAATCGTTTATCAACATGTATAAAATCAAGGTTAACAAAGTGGAAACCTTTTAAACTAAAGTTATTCAACTGCCTGATTTAAATGTATATTTATCAGATCTCCCAAAACGCTCTGCGCTAGATTAATTTAGAATTACGTACGTGACCCGAATATCAAATAGTTTTCATCTGAGTGAAGATGAATGAATTAAATCTAGAGCTATCATAAAAACTTTCAGTTATAAATATTGAGTGTGGAAATTCGCTTTAATTCAAGATGGAATAAATCTGTTTTAATATAATTCATATGTATTAAATACTCGCAAAACTAGATATGACGCATGTGTTATGAATTTTTCAACATCTGGAGTGTTGTATTAGTATGTGAATATGTTTTGTTTTTGATGTGTTCATGTCTACCCTAGCCTTAATTTAAAACTATTATTTAACTTCCATATTTGACGGCCTCATATTGGCAGCTGTACTAGCTTCTTTGCGTGCGAATCCAGGATTCTAAGGCAATAGTAGTAAGTGTCTGTATGTAAATATATAAATTGCCTTCCCCAAAGTTCATTGTATGGTCAATGGTTATCCGTGTCACACCTTTGATGGTTTTGTGCGCACAATGTAGATTAGATTACCTTATTTACTGTAATGGCAAGTCAATACCTGAGGATCTTCTATTTTTTGTGCTTAGTTAACAATAAAGTAAGGTTTCAACCTTAATCCGAATCATGTAAAAAATTAGTCTTTTATGCATTAAAGAGAACTTTGGATTTTACTGAAAACTTAGCTATAATAGAGATAACACTATTCGATTGGTATCAGGCATTGATTGATCAACGTATCGGATAAAATCTATCGCACCACAACCTGTCAAAATTATTAAATTAAAACTTTTATTCATGTAAAACTAAAAAAATTTCAATACAGAAAAGACGCCTTTAATTACTCAATAAACATATTTTGGTTGCTTGCAATATTCTTATATTTCTGAGTACTTAGCAAAATAATAATAAAACGCGACACGTTTTTCCTTGGTCTCTTTTCAATAACGTATAATATTTCTCGTGTTCTATTATAGCGCGAGCCTTCTTAGAAAGTCTTTATTATAATAACGGAGTTATTTCTCTTATATATTGACTACCAACCATTATTTTCGGCCTCTTCATCAGCAATTTATCGGGATGCCCCTTTGTGGTTTAGATACGCAGAAATATTTTGTGTCTATTTTGAATAAAGATTTTCAATTTCTCAAAGCGCTGGGGATATAAATATATAATATAAATAAATTTGTTTGCACACTATTTTTTTTTGACAAATTTAAAATATTGAGTGTACATCTCCAAATAAAACCAAAACTTACGTATTAATCTACAGAAATAATTAACTAAGTTGACCTACATCACAAATCACCAAAAATATAACAACTGAAACACGCTTTACGGAAGTATTTTACGTTTACGGTTTATGTTTCACCCTTTTTAGGGTTCCGTAGCCAAATGGCAAAAAACGGAACGCTTATTGATTCATCATGTCTGTCTGTCTGTCTGTCCACCCGTATGACACAGCCACTTTTTTCCAAAATTGTAACAACTATACTGTTGAAACTTGGTAAGTAGATGTATTCTATAAACCGCTTTAAGATTTTAAAAAATAGAAAAAAAAACAATAAATTTTTTGGGGTTTTCCATACTTAGAACTGAAACTCAAAACTTTTTTTGCATCTGACTCATACTTATGGGGTATCTAAGGATAGGTCTTCAAAAATTATATTTAGGTTTCTAATATCATTTTTTTTCTAAACTGAATAGTTTGCCCGAGAGACACTTCCAAAGTGGTAAAATGTTTGTCCCCCCCCCCCCTGTAACTTCTAAAATAAGAGAATGATAAAACTAAGAAAAATATATGATGTACATAACCATGTAAACTTCCACCGAAAATTACATCATAACTCTGAGCTGCACAATTATCTCAAGGAATTGAGGAAATTAATTTCCATTCCGAGCTATTTACAATGAAGCTCTCTAGCCCCGTGTATAAATAGACAGCAATAATTGCTTCGTTTGACATCTTGTTGCGTACAATTTGCTCATTAGCTGTCTGATTCTCGATGTTTTCCTTCAAATAGAGAACTTATAAAAATCGATAGTACAAATAACGTTCCGTACCTTTGTTCGCGGCATAAATGAAGCACTATTGTGTGTCGCCGGCCGCCGCTCAAACTGATTTATGGTAAATTCTGAATTTCATGAGTTTTGACGGCATTTTCGCGAGAATATAATTTGTACAATGTCGATAAATCAATTTCAAATTTATATTCATATGATATTTGTTGTCGTCGCAGGCATGATTTGATAAACATACTGCTTGCCGGATGGAAATGCCGGAAACATAGCACTTGCCGGTATGTTTAGGGCTAGCTTCATAGATTTATGAATTTATCAAAGTTTAAAAAATAGTTCATGATATAAATTTACTATTTTGAAAATCCAGTATATATCGCAATAATCACTTGTTCCATTCATTTTTAGAAAAGCATATTGAAATAACCTATTAATTTTAAAATATATCTACTAAGTATCTTATTCAATAGAAATAAATTTGTATAAAGCTTTGATTTTAGCTATTTTAGAAACGCTTGCCCATTGCTTATAACAATATTTACTCACTTTAGCACATTTCTTAGATACTAGTAATAATAATAATAAAAATCTTTAAGTTTAAATAATAAATAAGAGAGAATTGTGAAGTTTTAAGTTACAAATAAACTAATATTTCATTTCACTAAACCATATATTTAAATATAAAAGAGTAAGGTAGATGCTTGGTTACACAATAAAACTTCTTGGGTCAGAAATGGGCATTTTTTGCCCAATTTTATTTAATTGGAAAACAAAGTCTGTCCGTGTTCATCTAACGTGTACTTGTTGTTTGCACAAACAAGTGGTGCTGTCGACAGTTTATTGTGTGCTTTCAAAAATAATAAAATGCTAATGTTAACTACATAATTATGTTGCAAAATATTTTAAAAATATAGAATATAGGATCGCAAAACAGTGCCTATTCACTTTCCATATGCAGTAGAAGAGTAAGAGCACTGTATGACGTTTTTATCAGCTGCAACAATAAAGGATTAATGACAATTATAATCACATATACGTAAGGCAGTATTCAATATTTGATTTTAGTAAACAGATAGACACTACAGGAAAAATAATATTACTAATGAGCTCTGTACTATTTCCATTTCTTTATTTTCTCGATGACAGTTCTATCTATCTCGTTTATCGATATAGCTCCATCCCTATCAATTTCTCCGACTCTGGTATTAAATAACCTTGTACGTGCGTAAACGTCATATTTTTTATAAAATAATGCAAACATAATGTAAAAAAAACGCTCGCACAAGTTTTCACAGGAGCTGTCATCGAGAAAATAAAGAAATGGAAATAGTATATTTTAGTTTATTCGACATCCGAGTACTCGTGCCGAGGCCACTCGCCGTAGTGATTGTTAGAGACCGGATTATATGCAACCAAAAAATCTTGTTATAGAGCTTCTTTAAGTTTATGCGGCAATGCCATTGGCAACGTGGAGTTCATTTGGCATGTTGATAAATTGCTGGTGTATAATTTTTAGGCAATGTTGATTCGTCCGGTACATTTTGATTCAAGCAATATGATGATGCAATTGATGCAAGCTACGGGTAGGATTCTTAATTTTTTGCAGGGGAATATTACTTGCAAGCAATGCTTCACATAAATCCATACTAAATTGGTTGTTTTGTTTGCATATAGAGCCAGATGTAGACGCGGTTATAAGTTGTTGTCGTGGACCTTTCTTTTGCAATCCTGCGATGCGACTTGTTTTGATATGTTGGTCTGTTTGAAATTTTTTTGTGCACGAAATATTTTTATAATATATTTTTAAAATATTTTATACAGTATGAAACATTTCCGTCGTATGTAAATGTTCCAGGAAAGTCAATGATCCACGAGGACACACTTTTTTTCCGGAGACATGGCACACTTCAAATTTCACGCAAATAAATAAAAAATTAAACTTCAGATCAATGAGCACGCACGTCAAGTATGAACGAGTAACAATTTATATGCGTAATAGATGGCACGACTTTGTAATAGGTAGCCGAGCGACGCGACGCTCTTCTGTTTCTTTCATTTTATTATCGTAACTGTCAAAACAAAAGACGCGCGCGGCTACTGACTGCGTTCCGGGTCGATTTCGCGATATTATCACTTTTATCACATTTCGGAACACAGGGAACAAATATGCAAATGCATACAATCCGGTCTCTAGTGATTGTATTTTGAGACGGAGTAAAGCGATTGGCTATAACTTCAAATATCAACTGTGCAAACTAAAATTAATTTTTCATATTTGATACTTATGAAAACATTCAATTTCTGACAAGTGGATGAAAATTATGAAAACGTTCAGAATTAACAGAAAGTGCTGACAGTATCTTGAGCTTCTGGGGGTTTTGTTTTATTTTGTACATTATCTTTTCATTTGAAAAAAATATAATAAAACGCGACAAACTCTGATTAAAAATGTTTTACTTATATAATGAATCATAAAAACTGAAGGCTCTGACGTTACTGGAGACAAGATCCTTGCTAGTAAACACAGTAGTACAGTAACCTGTAACATATGTTATATTATTGGAAACGGCCGTTAGAAGATGAAAACGTAACGTCTAATTGAAGTGGCTTTACTACATAGTTTTTATAACTACAAAGTAATTAAAAACTAGTATAACCAACCTGGCTATAAGTCGCAAGCGAGAGCTCATACATGCCGCCAGCGGTGAGCGTAACGGGCCTGTTTGCGCGAGCTACCACCACGAATATGCGCGCGCGCATGCAGCGCACTGCGCCCAGCCCGCGCTCCCAGCCGCAATGGTACACGGAATTACTGATGTTAACGCTCTGCAATAGTCAAGCTTTTGAATATGCCAAAGTACTACACTGATATAAATTTGCTGTATATTTGTATAGTTTCAAAGTAGCTAAAGCTTCTTTTATTATACTATTTCCATTTCTTTATTTTCTCGATGACAGTTCTAATTTGATATAATGTAGTGTTGTGACCACATAAGTAATGATATCGATCGCATATATTTATTATATTCTGAACAAAGACAAATACAAAAAAAAAATTCAAATATATTTTTTCAAGGTGGGAACACTCAATGGCCCACCGCCATTGTGTTTGTTTTAATCTGTCACTCGCAACAAGACGGTCGTGCTAGTCTACTACTACATTTCTGTTCGCTGAGTTTTTTCACATTATCCATACGTTACGTTCTGTATTTTGTGTTCCTCCGTGTTGATTGCTGCCCAGCTGTCAAGTATCAAAATGCCGAAAGGATCTGTTCCGAAAAGGCAGGCGAGAGAACTGGTGATCAAGGTTCGTAATTACTTTGAAGCAGAGTATCAAAATGGTGGCCCGCTATTACCACTGTCGCAAATGTGAGGGCGTGTTGCGGCCGCATTAGGAATTAGTGGACCTACTGTTTCAAAAATTACTACCGAAGCTTACGGTACAAGTGGCATGCAGGAATATAAGCTTCATACGCCGAAGAAAAAATGCCAACCACGTCGTGTGACATCGGTTGACAACTTCAACGCTGATTTTTTTTTTTTTTTGCTGCCGAGTCACCCTCGCGGGAGGGAGGTGGAAGATGCGTCATGCATACCGCCCGCAGGTAAAGTCCTCTGCGGGGGGTTATGTGGGACTCACCAGAATGGCACCTACCCACTAAAAACTACCTGTTGGCTGTAGTTATTACCGTTAGCCTTCATCGGAAGCGACACCCGTCGGGAAGTTGGGCGCGCTGGCGGTAGTGAAAGTTGCACTGAAGGTGCTCAAAGGGACATGAGTTGGTGGCCTCCGGTGAAGCCGGGGCTGCGCAGAGGTCGGCCGAAGCATGATTTAGGGATCAATTCATTTAAATGAACCTATAATGAATTGAGAAGGGAACTATGTTCCGCCAGAGCTAGCAAGCGCTCTGTCGGAGAACGTGAAGCCTTAAGTTTACGGGCTAAGACTGCGATTTTACTAACATCGATATTTTTCATAGCGTCGCAGACGATACGCATATCGTCTGCTACGGAGGATTGAGGAGAGGGTTTGTATGGGCGAGGAGCCGGGATGGGATTCGATGCGGGGCGCTGCCTCCAGTTTTCTGGAGCAGGCCTGGACTGTGTAGGCTTTGCAGCCGGAGGAACCCGGCTACAGAGCGGCGGAAAGTTTTCTTGAGAAAGGCACGGGGCCTGTTTGGGTGCCGCCCTCTTGGAATTGGAGCGCATACAACGGGGTGCACGAGGGCAGCCCCTGTAATTTGCGGTGTGGCCGGACTGGCCACAAAGCACGCAATCGGGAGGAGAGGGAGTTTCAGGAGTGCGATTGCACTCCTTAGTGAAGTGAGGGACCAGGCACTTGACGCACCTGGGCGGTGCGCGGCAGTTGGCCGCCGCGTGCCCGTACAACTGGCACCGATGGCACTGGCCGGGATGACCGCGGCGATGAGGCGCCTCGATTGAGATCCCAGAGGGGCCGCATATAGTGCTAACCCCTTTGAGGATCTCCCTGAACTTGGGGACGTTGGCGAGAACCACCAAAGCGAGAGGGTGTTGCCTCCCGTACTTGCTGTGCATTTTATGCACCGCGAGTGCCCGGAAGCCTTGGGACTGCAGATCCTCCAGGATAGCCTCGTTCGATAATTCGAACGGGACTCCCCTGAGTACCGCTCTGATCTTACGCTCTTCTGACAGAGCATAAGTGTGATAAGCATATTGCTTATCGGTGAGGAGCTTTGTTAAAGCTCGAAAGTCGTCTATCGACGAGACTAAGATTTTAATAGATTCACCCGAGTTGGCCGCTCGGGTGTAATGAATCTTGTGCTCATTGCACAATGTCGAAACCTCAGTCCATTTACCCTTTTCCCGAAGGAAAACGGGTGGTGGGACCTTGGCCTTGACAGAAGTTGGGGCCGGAGCGGGTGTTGAAGACACCGGGGCAGCTGGCGTTGAAGACACAGCAGGGGGTGTAGGGACGGGCGTCGAGGGCGCCGGGTCTTGTTTCGAGCGCTTCTTAGAGCGCTTCTTAACAAGGGTGAAAGAGGGAGGCTCATCAGGGCCATTTGGGATGGCGTCCGAGGATGACTCGGTCGCGGGTGCGCGCTTGCGGCGCGGAGGGGCGTCTACTTCGCACTCCATATCACTGGAGGAAGGGGACGCGGGAGGGCCTAAGACCAGAGGGGTCTGGGGGGCTGGGGTGGCCTGAGGGGCCATTGAGGGAATTAACGCCATGATATGCGGGATGAGAGAGTCCAAGAAACGATACTTATCAGCATTTATAGACATGCCTTCAGCACCGGTACTATCAAGTAACTTCTTCCTAAACTCATCAGAGCTTAGGGAAGCCATTGCGGAGGGGTTGGGGAGGGACAACAATATATAAATATATATACTATGAACCTATCAACGATGACTAACTTCCTAAAACCACCCTACACGCAGTAGGGCGGTTGAGGACGACGCGGATAACTTACTCGAACACGAAGACTCGAGGCACCTGGAACGACGAATTCTCGTCGACGAAGCTCACGTTCCACGAAGTACGGTTAACAGCCCACTGTCCGCCGTGAAAACGGCGTTAGAAACTTATTACGGTATACAACTATGAAATTATTTATTACGGCAACAACCAGTGAAATTTGGGTGCTCGATTAGCGTGGGGGCTAAGGCAGCGGGAAGGCGTCTGCGATCGACGTGCGCTCGAGAACGCACGCAGACCGAGACTGTCAACGCTGATGCTATTCGCCGTCATATAAATGACTATTACTTGCGCAAAGAAATCTCAACACTTAAAAAACTTGTTGTTTCTTTACGTGAATGTGCGATTCTCGCTCCGATCGCCACGCGGTGCGGACGTGCAAGACCCAGTTCTCCGTTGATCGGTCCCTTCCCGCCATTCCGTGGCGCTCAGTCTACTGACGTCACAGTCTAGCGTGTTGATTCCGTGCTACGGTTTTCAAGGTCTTTCTACTCCGTCTGAGTGCTTTCGAAGTGCGATTTTTCTTTGCGACTAAGCCCCTTAGTCTTCAAAGTGCTGTGCTAAGTTGTGTTGCGCTTGTGCTGAGTGCAGTGTTGTGCCCAGCGTAAGTAGTCTGGTTTCAGTGCAAAGGATACTTAACGGTGACAACGAATTTGTACTGAACCAGTCCTTTTTATTTTTATTTATTTCTCTTCTCTATTTTATTTATTTTTCTCCTATTTTCATATTTATTTTTATCATATTTGTGTGTTTTCGTGTGTATTTGTCCTTTCTGTCGGTAAAGGTTGACCCTAACGCGGTCAACTCTTTACCTGCGTACCCTTTTTTAGGTTTCTAGGTAGCGGCGGCCTTCGGCGTACTACGGTTAGTTTTAAGTTATTCTCCCCAGCCCCCCTACCGCTGGTAGGGAGGTTTGCCGCTAGGGTTCGCTAGGTTTTTATTTAGGAATCCTAGGCATTTGTTATATATTATAGGAATACATTATATATTTATATATTACATATTATAATTCCAAGTCCTCCAATGGACCTTGTTAATATTCTTAAGTCGTTCGCCCAGGCGCTCGCTGCGTCCGGCGTAAGCATACCCGCTGACGCACTAACGCAGGCCTTACAGGCATCTATTGCGTCCCCGGCCCCTCAGGCCTCAACCCCGGCCCCTCAGGCCTCTAATGTCCAGACCCCTCAGGTCTACAGCTCTCCCGTGTCTCCCGTTCCATCCGATATGTACTGCTCGTCGGTCTCATCCTCGCGCTCATCTCGCAGGAAGCGTACCGCTCCCGGGAGCGATTCAGACTCCGCCGCGTCCGAAGCTTCGTCGGTCGCCGCCACCCTAACCGGTTCTCCTGAGCCCGCGTTCCAGTAAGTTGCCAAACGCTCTAAGAAGCGTTCGAAAAAAGCCGCGGTGTCTTCAACACCTGAGCCAACCCCGGTGTCTTCAACACCAGCCCCCGCGCCGTTAAAATCGCTCGAAGTAACCGCGTCTCCGTCGGTCCCATCGAAGCCAGCGACGCGCTGCGCTCCCGTCCCGCCGAAACCTCAGCTCCCTCCGCCCGTCTTCCTGCGTGAAAAAACGCGCTGGACCGCTGTTTCTAACTTGTGCAAAGTGCACAAAATTAATTACTTAAAAGCCGCCAACGCTGGCGATACAATCAAAATTCAAGTAGCGACCGTCGACGACTTCCGCGCGTTTACCAGGTTGCTCGGGTTAAATCAAATCGCGTACCACACCTACGCCCTCCCGGAGGAGCGTAAGATCCGCGCAGTAATACGGGGCGTCCCGTTCGAGCTCGCGAATGAAGAAATCCTCGAGGACCTTAAGTCCCAGGGTTTCCCGGCCGAAGCAGTGCACAAGATGCACTCTAACCGCGGTAGGCGCTTTCCGTTAGCTTTAGTTATCTTGTCGAATACTCCCAACTCGAGGGAGATCTTAAGAGAGGCTCGCACAATTTGCGGACTCTCAAATATCTCTGTTGAGCGTCCCAACCCCCGCGGTCACCCTGGGCAGTGCCACCGCTGCCAGCTCTACGGCCACGCAGCGGCTAACTGCTCAGCTCCCCCCAGGTGCGTTAAGTGCCTGGATCCACATTTTACGAAGGAGTGCACTCGCACTCCCGAATCCACTTCCCCCCCTGCCTGTGTGCTGTGCGGCCAGTCTGGTCACACAGCTCACTACAGGGGCTGCCCGCGTGCTCCGCGTTCCACCGCCAAGAGGGTCGCGCCTAAACCGGCGCCGCCACTCACTCACGCTAACTTCCCGCCGCTGCGCAACCGGGGTCCCCCGGAAGCAAAGCCCGCTCAGCCGACGCCTACTCCGGCTCTGTCTTGGAGGCAGCGTCCGGCCGTTCCGCCTGCACCTTCCCGACCCATCCCAGCTCCCGTAGCTTCCGTAGGGCCGCGTCCTTCTCCGTCATCCGCACCTCAGTCGTCGTTGGCTGAGGACATGAAGACCGTGTTCGACGTTATTCAAAACGTCGATATTAACGAAATTTCCGTGCTCGCACGCAAACTGCGAGCCGCCCGCTCTCCTCAAGAGCGTTTATTTGCTTTAGCCGAGCATCACTCGCTCCTAAGTTCGTTGTAAATTCTTTTATATTTGTATAAATTCGTAAATAATAAATTATAATGTCTAGACCCGCGAATCCCGCGTCCAGTCGTATTAAACCCAAGGGCTTATCCCTAGTATCTTTTAACGCTCGTAGCCTTAACACCAACCTTCCCGAGATTAAACTGTTCCTTCAGAACAAAGAACCTGACTTATTCCTTCTCCAGGAGACATGGCTTACTCCAAACCGCTCCAGGGGAATCGCTATACCTAAGTACGCGTTTATTCGTAACGATAGGCCCAACTCCGACGGTTTCGGCGGCACCGCTATATATTACAAAAGAGGCTTCCACTGCTGTCCTCTCCCTACCCCTCCTCTCCTCAACATGGAAGCCACTGTGTGTAGATTGGCTATGTCTGGTCATCCGACCATCATCATAGCTTCAATCTACATACCTAGTGGTACCAGACCAATCCGCAGCGACTTTGAGGCCATTCTCGCCCTCGGCCATTCAGTCATTATGTTCGGAGACTTTAACTCCAAACATACTGACTGGACGTGCCTATCGACTAACACCAGCGGTATCGCTCTCCTCGACATCACTAACTCCCTTGACCTAGACGTCATATCCCCCATCACTCCCACTCACTATCCCAACAACCCGTCCTATTCTCCTGACATCCTCGACTTTGCAATTATCAAGCGAATCAATCTTGATCTAAGGTCTATCGAACCGCTCGATGACCTAGGCTCCGACCATCGCCCCGTTTCCCTCGTGCTAGGACCGCCGAACGATAACGTCTCATCTCCTAAGACCTTTACCAACTGGAAAAGTTTTAAAAACACGTTAGTTTCAGCCTTAGAGGCTCCGAACTCTCCACTCGCGATCTCTCCCGAACAATTAGATAGCCCGGATAAAATCGATTCATTAGTAAATTCTCTCACTGATGCTATCAACTCAGCCATCAGTGACAACGAAAAGGTTGCTAAGCAAGGCAAACCCACGCTTCCCTTAGCCGTTAGCAATCTTATTAAAGCTAAAAACGCGGCTCTCCGGAGAGCCAAGAAATATCCCACGCCCGCCTATAGAACAGCTGCGAATCAGCTTCAACGTAAAGTTAGGTCTTGCCTCGCGGAACTCCGAGACGCTCAGATGAACGATCTCATGGCGAATATCTCTCCGTCCCACCAAGCGTACTATAGCATGGCCCGAGCCTTACGCGTAGACACCGTCTCTCACGTTCCTCCTCTCACTCGTCCCGATGGCACTACTGCCTTCGAAGTCGAAGAGAAAGCCGAATGCTTCGCCGACAGCATTGCCGCACAATGCTCGCCCAGCACGCAACCTGCTGATCCCTCACACATCCAGGCGGTGGTGGACGAAGTCCTTCGCAGAGACTCTCTCCCCATCACCGCCGACCCTGTCACAGTCTCTAATGACGAAATCTTGCTTCTCATTAGAAATCAAAAGTCCAAAAAGGCTCCGGGGGCGGATGGAATTTCCAACCACGCACTTAAGCACCTACCTCAACAGATGCTTACCTTGTTAGCTATCATTTTCAATGCCTGCTTCGACCATAGCTACTTTCCAAAAGCTTGGAAAGAAGCGACAGTCATAGGCATTCCCAAGCCGGGCAAACCTCTGAACGTCCCGGCTAATCACAGACCCATCAGCCTCCTCAAGGCAATGTCTAAACTTCTCGAGAGAGTCATACTCTCTCGAATGCGGAACCATCTGTTTCCAACGGATGGCGATCCTCTCATTATTCCCCATCAGTTTGGCTTTCGCGCTAAACACTCCTGCCCTCAGCAAGTCCACCGAATCGTCGAGTATATACTTGACGGTTTCTATCCACGTCGTTTTAAAACAGTCGAGGTTTTCTTTGACGTAGCCAAGGCTTTCGATAAAGTCTGGCACAGCGGTCTCGTTTATAAACTCTACAAGATAGGCTTACCGGATCGCCTAGTCAGGTTAATAGCGTCGTTTCTCAAAGACCGTACGTTTCGATTTAAACACGAAGGCACGCTTTCTGCACCTCGTCCTATAAAGGCTGGAGTCCCTCAAGGCTCAGTCCTCGCCCCTCTGCTGTACACCGTGTACACCAACGACATTCCCATCCCGCCGAAAGGCGTCGAACTCGCCCTCTTTGCTGACGACACCGCACTCTATACCAAAGGCCACGGTATTCGGCACCTTGTAACCAGACTCCAAAGGGCCGTAAACGCCCTTGGTGTATGGTTTCAAAAATGGCGCATCGATGTGAACCCTGAAAAGAGTTCTGCGATGCGCTTCGACCACAAACGCCGTCGTCCCGATGGCGATCCCCACGTTCGAATGTTAGGCATTCCCATCCCCTGGAAGCGCAGTACTAAATACTTAGGCGTCACACTAGATCCGACGCTTTCTTTCTAGCCACACGTCGAAAGAGTTTCGAAACTCGCTCGTCACTATTTAGTCCGCCTAAATAGCATGTTAGGTAGAAAAAGTAAAATGTCCTTCAGAAACAAACGTACACTTTACAAGGTCTGCGTTAGACCCGTCATGACGTATGCCTCGCCAATCTTTGCCCACGCCAAACCCTCCCTCCTGCACAAACTGCAGGTAGTTCAAAACCTCTTTTGCCGCCGGGCCACAGGAGCACCGTGGTACGTGCGTAACGCGGACTTGCATAGAGATCTTGAACTGCCTACAGTGCAACAACATCTCAAAACACTCTCTGAAGCGTTTTTCAAACGCTCCGAAACCCATCCCAATCCTCTATATCGTGATTCGGTCTCATATGCTGCTCCTGTGTTAGACTCGAAGTTCAAAGTCGCTAGGCCTAGAAATGCGCAAGCGTACTCATCCACCAGACTGTCACGCGATCTCGAGGCCCTTCTGGCCGCAAATTCTAATTCTAACGTAAATTCTAATTCTAACGTAAATGCGAATTAACTCAATTTTATTTTGCAATTTTTTAATTTTTGTTTTAATTATTGATTTTCATTTTGAGCACCTTCAGTGCTATGTATTCACCTTCAGTGCTTTGAGCACCTTCAGTGCTATGTAATCCCAGCGGGTGACCCCTTCTGGGTGGGGGTGGGGGGGGACAGGGGGTTTTTAGTGGGTATGGTCCTAGTAGGCGTCGGGACGAGTCCCACATAACTTTGGAATCGCGCCAGAGTATGCGTCAGGGCATTTTTATCCTCCTGCCCTTGCCGCGGAGGGGAACAAAAAAAAAAATACGTGAATGTGGTTTGTTCCATGGCCAAAAATCGTCATTAAACTTAGTTTTGAAAGAAATTGGATTTTCTTATAAAAAATCGGACAAACGTTAAATATTGATGGAGCGTCACGACGTTGCTATGGCTCGCTGCGAATTTTTGAGCGAAGCCAAAAAGATATCAGAATGGTCAAATGTTATTTTCACTGACGAGACTTGTTTAAATGCGAACCACACAGTATCTAAGAACTGGACTGACGACACCGCTGCTTCCACAAGTTCAGTGCCAATGGGAAAAGGTGAACGCCTTATCATATGCCATGCAGGGTCTAAGAAAGGACTCGTGTCAGATGCTTTACTGGCCTTTAAATCCAAGAAAACAGTGGACTACCACGAAGAAATGAACGTGCAGATTTACGAAGGATGGTTTAAAGAAATGGTGCAAAAGAACCGTCCATAATTATTATGGACAACGCTACATATCACTCCAGACAAATTGATAAAATGCCGACGCAGGCGAATAAAAAACCAGAGATAATTGACTGGCTCCAACGTTATGGCGAAAATGTGGATAGTATTTTATTAAAAGTACAATTAGTGAATATTTTAAATTCGAAAAAAAGCCTACCTAAAAGTTATGTTATCGACGAAATAGCTGCTGAATGTGGTCATTTGGTTTTTCGACTTCCGCCGTATCATTGCCAGTACAATGTTATAGAACTAATATGGGCACAAATCAAAGGACACGCCGCTCGAAACAATACCCATCCCCCTTTTACGGCAAACAAGATGTTAGATTTATTAAAAAATGCATGTGCGGAAGTAACTGCAGAAAACTGGGATTAAATTGTGAGAAGAACCCAAAACATTATTGCGTCGGATTGGGAAATTCATGTGGCATTGGATAATATACCAGTACAGGAACTTATAATAAATGTTGGGGAGAGCTCATCGAGTAACAGTGACGATTCATCAGATTTTGATTAAAATAAATATATAAAGATTACCTGTCGTTATAATTATTTCGTTTTATTGTCGAGTACCTACCTATACCTACTTATTTTACAACAGCTTCGAAAATTTGAAAGTAGTTGGCATTATCAATCAAGAATTAATACGTGTAACATCTTGTAATGAAATATAATATTAGTTAATAAATTTGTACAAAAGTATCCGGCAGTAGTTTAGTTTCTTACATTTTGTAAAAAAATATCGGGTCTGTTATAGTGTTACGTTTATCGATATAGCTCCATCCCTATCAGTTTCTTCGACTCTGGTATTACATAACCTTGTACGTGTGTAAACGTCATATTTTTATAAAATAATGCATACATAATGTAAAAAAACGCTCGCACAAGTTTTCACAAGAGCTGTCATCGAGAAAATAAAGAAATGGAAATAGTATAGTACCCAGGATAAACATTATTATATGAAAAACACATCAATAACTCGCAAACAATCGTAATGTTTGTGGCGGGACTACTATCTCCAAACATCAAGAGTATCATAGGTACTCATCATGAATGTCATAATTTGGAACTTACAACATCGGTTTAAAAAGGTGTCATAGGTAGACCGATCAGAATAAAAAAAAACCCGTTTATTGATTGCAAAAGTAATGATGTTAACAATACAGTGTCGTGATGCTCGCGTACCACATAAAATACACCATTGATACAAACAAAAAACTGAAATAAGCCCAGACTTAAACCTTGAGGTACTCCCACTTTCACAACCGACCCAAACGACGATAAACGTTAATCTAGAACTTCTTTTATTTAGGTTGAAATAAAGAGTTTAAGATCAATGCCCTTGATGCTGTAATGATTGAATTTCCTAATAAAAATTTAATGTAGAACGCGTTTGAACGCCATAGCTAAGCCACTTAAAGTTTAAAAATGATCATATGTCTAAGAATTTTTATATATTAGATATTTACAAAATAATAAGTACATATTTTTACATATCACTCACCTGCTGTTTGATTTCGTCGCCCCAACGGCAAAAAATCAATAACGCGAACAAGTTGTATCCAAGGTAAAGTAAACTCATCAGAAAATGCCATATCCCTGCATGTAATGCCTGAAATCAAATTCATATCTATTTTCATTATGTGTAAATATACAAAAATAAAATTGAATATAATTCATTTACTATTTACAAATTTACAGTATTAAAAATATTTACAACTCTAAAATGTACATATAAGTGTATTAAAATAATAATTATAAGATAAAAATATGCTACAAATAAAAAATTTAATCCTAAACTTGAATCTATTAAAGGCAACGTAGCCAAAAGTCTGGCCGAATTACCACGCTGGATCGCAATATAAATTCGTTGTGCAAGGTAGGTGCCAGCCTTAGGGTCACGAGTTTCACTCACCGATCGCCTCAATAGGTCCTTGTCCCCAGGACCCCATGGTTTCAATGCCTCAAAAATATACCCACTACTACGTTATTGGGAGCTTCTGCTCCAGATTGTACACTAGTTGTAGGAAGATGTCAAGCCGCGAGAGTGTCTAGACAGGTTGCATCCCATACCGGTGGCCTACCCATCCTTCACGGGATCAGAGTCATACCATCAGGCCGCATGCCATGGTCACGCAACAGACCCGACGAATCAAGAACCGCAGGCGTATTGGAGGTAACAAGAGCCCGATGGATGATGTCATTTAAACTGGCATGGCGGGATATTCTGCCACCGCTGCGAAAACATGCCCATGGCGACCGAGCTCATCGACCAACACGCCACAGCGGTAGCGGTGCCGAGCACTCCATTTTTTGTCCTAAACGCAACTACAGGCAAGCCTGAAGCTATGGTTGTCAATATGGGGCCCCAAGTTAGATGACGGAAGCGCCTGCAACCATAACACAGACTCCCAAGAACCCACTGCTAGCAAACGAGCGCGCTCTGTTAAATTAGGCGTATTTAATTGTTTGTTCAGCTCTAAAATACAAAGCACGCCGTCCCACTGACACTGTGAAGTGGAATTTTGTGGAACAGCTGAACTGTTAGACATAATATTCCAGTGCATTTCGGCTTCCGAAAGATGAAAAATCTCGCCCGTAAATGAAGAGGAAACAATTTTACTGTATACTGTATAATTGTTACTGTAAATCGAAAATGCTGGGAAAGCTAGACAAGAAGTTTTTCTAGTTCTCACCAAAACACACTGGTAAACTGGCTTGATCCCAGGGATTGTTAGCAAAATTTGTGTTCAGAATAATAAAATATGAAGTTAATATGAAGATAATAAACGAATTTTGTAACAAATAAGCAATGACTTAAAATGTAAAAGCCCATATGCGTATTAATTTTTGAAAGCCAGGAAGAAAATATTGAAATTTTGTAAATTATGAAGTTCTGAAAGAAGTCATCAAAAATTGGTGAATCTAGGAGCCGAAGGGAAGATTTCTCTATTGCAGTGATGCCAGGAGCGATTGATTGAAAGGCCTGAATAATGCATTCTTTATTGTTACATAAGTAGGTAATAAATAGCTAACATTTACCAAAGTTTAATGTGAGGCTTACACGCGTCAAGTAGTTAAGTTGGTAACTAAATTTTAAGTAAATTTTAAGTTAAAAATTACGTGTAAACAGTCAGATAAGTGACAAGTGGTAACTTAAAATTTAAATAGGATTCGTTCTATTTTTCGTACAAGGCGGGGCTTCTCACTTAACACGTTTGGACGTGATTTTTAGTTAAGTGCATAAGTTCACAAAGCGGGTGGCGGCAAGAGCTCATATTTATTTCGCATTTTCCCTTTTTTTATGAATGCCGGAGTGTGGAGTTTAGTTTCAACTTTAAAATTTGTTTAAGAATATTTAAAATAGGTATGCTTGTAGAATAAACGAACTAAAAAATTTTGAAAAAAAACATATTCTTGTAAAGATTTAAATTTCCGCAACCAATTCTTCTCTGAATTTGTCCAAAATCACGTTTAAAAAGTACAGAATTGACGAATTCCTTGACATTCATCACTGCTCATCTTCATTGAACTTATGAACTTAACTACTTAATCCGTTTGGAAACACAAGTGACATGTACTTACTTAAAATTTAGTTTATATTTAGTTACCAACTTAACTACTTAATACATGTAAACCGCGCATAATAGGATGAATACCTAAACTAAAAATAGCAGGGCCTGACGGGTCACCCTGTTGACAGCCCACCTCCGTTGATATGGGATGGTCTCCGTACACTAGAACAGATGGCTCGTCATAACTTTGATGAAGGAAATTAAATGCTTTGGCATGTGGCATCTATACCAGAAGCTTGTAAGGAATTCTCTTCATTGGAAGGATGGTCCAAAGGATCAAAGTTGGCCATCGAATGTGGATGTTTACTCGTGTGATCAAACAGCCCAGTGTCTCTTGGTTACGAGGCGCTACAGCATCACTAGAAGGATTCGAGAAGCCCCACTGAGGTCACAGTCTGAGATTTTTGATTCTATTTTCTTACATAGATTTAAATTTTGATCCCAAGAAGGTTTGCTAATGCTTGTTAAAAGGGGTCGACTGCAAATTTTGTTTAAAAGACTTAGTTATGGAAGTAGATTTTGATTTAACGTGCAAATATGTGTAAGATATTTGCAGAGACACAAATTTTGAGATCCTATATATATTTAATTTAGTTATATAAGGTGTCTCATCTGTTCGAATTTTAATAAATAAATAAAAAATTGTTAAAAGTTGTTCCCAAGATTGTCTAGAATTGTTTACACTACTTTATGGATAACCTCAGGAAGTTTTTCAGCAACAGTTAGTCTAGCACCTCTCAGTATTCTTATAACTAAGGGAAGATAATTTTTGAAAGAGCGAAGGGATTTCTAAAATAAAGAATTTGGGTGATCATTTGTATCAGGGGACGCATTCAGACTTTGGCGACATGGAAGTGAGCATAGAGCTAATTGGTTTTTATATTTTTTACCAGTATGGATTTTTAAGCCATTTGGATTCTGAAAAAGTGAGGCTGAGGACAAAGGGGGCATCGTACAAAACTATCTAGTGACGCTGCATTGTAAATGACACAACTGAAGAGTGACATATGCGTTCCTTATACATTATACTGTACAATTATACTGTACTTAATTTGTAAACTTTGTATAGAAAATCAAATACGTATAAAAAATAAAAAAGTCTTAGATTTACATTCCGAGCTCTGAAATAACCATGGTATAAATCGGGGGGTTGCTTTACAAATTTAATGGACCACTTCTCTTTAACAATGTACAGACTTGTGACAGACATGTAGACTATAAAAGGAACACAAAGGGAAAACCAAATATTTTTTTAAATTTTCACAAAACAATCGTGAGGACGGAAGCGTCGACTATTAGAATTGACAAAGAAAACTTTTATTGTGGAATCAAAAATAGATGTTTAATTTTATTACACAAGAAGTTATTACGCGTCTTTTTGCATTATTCTAACAGCGACGGCGTCGGCGCGCGGCGCCTTTTCAGCGCCGAGGGCACAGGAGGAAATCTTCAGCCTTCACAAATTGGTCTTATAAGTATATTAATATGTGCTACCAAAATGTGTGTCTTATCTAGAAACTTTTTCTATTATTTGCAGGAAAAATATGTTATTCACTCCATGACAGATTTTTCTTTTTATTTCACTTTATTGATACAAAGAAGAAAGAGTTGGGTAATTGAAGGTGAAAATGTGCTCATTTTTGCCACGCTACAATTCTTAAATAACAGTTAGACTTTCATGGCTGACATTTAGAGTTAACAATATAAAACTAAGAAAAAACGCTATCATTATCCTAAAATGCTATTCTGGGTACTCACTTAGACTGCTCTAACAGTTAAGGAAATTTTTTTTTCATAAATCTAAGAATTATCTCAAAGATATGCGCTAAGCCTGCCAACCAGCAGTAGGCACGCGTGGTGGACTATACATTGCGTGATACACTCTTAATTGGAATTGGAAGAGGCTGTCGTCAATTGGTATATTGAGGCTGTCGTGATTTAAGTTATCCACAAAGGCAATAGTTGTGGCTTCAGAACAGTCCCTAATGTTTCCTAGTCCTAATATCATTTCCATCCTTACTATTTAAATCTCCCCCTCCTTGCACACTTCCGTCTGTGCGCCCTCTAGCGGCGCAAAAGGAAAAGATAAGCTTCTCGACAGACCGTGAACACGTTCGCATGCGGCTAAGCAAAATATTCCATAACAGTAGTTAAACCTTATGATTGTGCCTTAATAAGTGTTCAGTGGAGACCAAGTGCACCGTGAAAATAATATAACCAAAACTTAGACTGCAGACTTATAGTGGATTAAGTGAAATACATCTACGCCCCACATGCCGTGAAGTGCTCCCGCCTTGTGAGTACTCCCCTTCCTTATATCTTCAGTTTCGGGCTAGTACCGTTTGTCTCTGCTTGAGATTACTAGGTAACTGCTGCTCGATATCCTAGGTATCCTAGACCTTAACATTCCCTGTGCAAAGAACGACGAAGCGCTCACGCACCACCAGCAATACTCAATTTTAACTTACCATGCATATTACAAGAAGGGCAAAATAAAGTTACCTTTTTTAGAATCTTCGAACGAACATTGAGGAAAAAGAACTACTGAAAACTGAGCTCTGAATTTTTTTTATTTGGATCTACTTTTAAACTAACATAAAAAAAGGTACCGTACAGACATGCATTTCTGACGTATTTATACAGGATTTTATAAATATTTATAAATGGTAACTACATGAAACGTATATTGTTACAAAGATGACTCACCACAGTAACTTGGAAACCTGAAAGACAAATGAGAATTGTACTAAAGGCAACCTGTCCTAGCAGTGGAATGCTTAAAATACGCCGTAAATCGGCAGCAAACCTGAAATAATATATTTATGATTAATTTAACAATGAGAATGAACAACGAATGTAAGAGTATAAGATGATTCTCGAAATATAATCATCAGGTATTATTATATTTCCAGGAAAATATCCCAAGTATAATCGGGTTAAGGCTTATCAGCAAAAACATTGGGTTTACAAATAAACGAAGAAAAAAAACCAAAATTGATGTACATTTAACTAAAATAACTACAAATTATTGGAAAATATTACTTTAGCAACTTCTGATCTTCGAAATAAATTCACTATTTTTGTACAAATCCTCCCAGGGTAGCGCTGAAAAAAGGATCGAATTTTTTAAATTTTTTACAAATTCAGTTAAAATGCTACTGATTATTGCGACAAATAAATTAGTTTAAAATCTGTTACGATTCCTGTTTTGGATACCAAAAGCTCCAGCTTAAAATCCTGTTAGGAATAAACAATTGTGTCATGATGATAGTTCTCTATGTATTTTAGCTTCCAGACAACTTACGGTCTATGCAAATCACCAACATTGTTTACATTTAGACAATGCAATTGTTACTTTTTAACCTGCATGATTGGTAATATATGTGGAATTTAGTCACAAATAAATATATGATCTCCGTTTTATTTCCAACTTACCATTCTGATTAATTTCAAAATCAGTCAAAATATTTTCAAAACAATCTCCGAGCGCGTTGAATTGACATATCAAATGTATAAGATGTGTTTGCATTATGAGATCTCGTCCCATTATAAAGAAGGACGCCGCTTGCATCGTACACACTACTAGCAAGTAGACAATTGAATATCGAACTATTTTATTGTATCTTAATGGTATATGGACTTAAAACCTATGTTGTAACATACTCCATCGACTAACGGGTATAAGTGCCTAAAATAAATTATTCGAGGTTATTACTTGAAACTAAAAAACCATATGAGTGTATTCCAAAAAATACAATTCATTTACGTGACAATTTCAATTCCAGTAAGAATATTTTCTTCATTGATATTAAGAAAAAAAAAGTAACTATTATGTACATATTGTGTAAGTTTCATAAAACACTTGTATTATTTAACCCCGATCAAGCCAAAGTGAAATACTGACAATAACCAATATGTCCTGAATATAATGTGTAACTACATACCAAATAAGCATTGTTAAATTTCCTAAACATAAGAGCAGTGTCATATAGTAGGAATTTTTCTGCAGCCAATGTTTAACTATTTCATTGCGTCGCCTCTTAGTTACGTCAAAGTATACAGATGTCATCGATTTTGCCAGTGTGTCGAAAACTTCTTTATTTATCCTCTAAAGAAAAAAGTAAAGTTTTGGGCAGTGTTTTCGTAAAACATGAAATTTATATGTAAGAATCATAAGTCATTATGTATATACAAAAAATGTGTGTTTTGTAAACCGTTATTTACCTATTTCTTATCCACAGATTGAGTTGACAACCGATGGATCAAGAGTTGTCATACTATTAGGGTTGGAAAATTCACATCAAGCGCAGCAATTTTATAATAGATTTTGTATTTCGGTTTGTTTGGCATACACAAGAGGTCTCGAATTTAAATCCTGATAAAGACGAACTTTTGCCAGAAGAAATCAGATACTTCTTCAAATTGACGTCTGTATTCAATTTATTTAAATACACTTTATATGAATAATATAAAGAAAAATAAACTGCATTTTCGATGAGTGTTTTACTTTCTATTTTGTCTCAAAAGAACGTCCTCGCAATATAACCCAGAACGCTCTAAATAAAGAAAATACTATAGTACGGTTGATATATAAAACAAGTATACCATTATAATAAATCTGTAAATGTAGCTGAAACCCATGAAAATGATGTTGATGCTATACGCTACCTCCTGCCAGGACTCACACTCAGTGAACATGTACCAGATTTCCCCCACAAGGAAGCAAAAAATGAAAAGCCACATGATGCAGGAGTATACCCTGTACATAGTGCTATCGTCGTGAGAGGAATGGCCTGGAAAATGGATGTTTATAATAAGTAAACTAAAAAGTTATTTCTTTGTTAATTTTGGGAATCAAGATACAACTAATGTAGGTTAAAATTAACAATTTAGTTATGTATTTTTTCAAAATGACAATGTATCTGATACACAAGGTAAATTCATCGAGAATGGTTAGTATGGGAAAATCTGCAACTTTAAGAGATATAAATATTTGTTCTGAAGAACCATGTCGTCGATTTTAAAGGTAAGAAAAGTTGCATTCAAACATTTTCTCCAAAACTTCTACAACACTCGGAAATCGAACCGGGTATTTAAAGTCCGGTGAAATTTAAAACGCCCATAGAGATAACTATAAATAAGCTGTCCATTTCGAAAAAAAAAGAACCGGGTCTTACTTACTAATTGGTCAATTGGTCAGTGAAAGATAATAAGCTAACTAATAACTATGAACAACAGACAAATTACAACAGAGATTTGATCCTTATGGTTGACTGTATTAATTGATGTCTTTTAAATAATGAGAGTTATTATCCCACAATTTAGCCCGATCAATTTGGTTTTTTTTTTAGTTCCCCTCCACGGGAAGGGCAGGAGGATAAAAAGTGCTCTGCGGCATACTCCGCGCGCGCGATCGGAGTTATGTGGACTCGTCCCGACGCCTACCAGAACCATACCCACTAAAAAAACCCCTGTCGGCTCGTGCAATTTTTTGCTACTCAGCCTTCATCTGAGCGACGGCCAATTGGAGAAAGAAGCCGCGCTAGCGGGGCCCAGAAGGGGTCACCCGCTGGGATTTTCGTAGCACTGAAGGTGCTCAAAGCACTGAAGGTGAATTCATAGCACTGAAGGTGCTCAAAAATGAAAAATAAAATATAGAATTTAAAGTTACATTAAATAAATATTAAAGAAGTTAAATTAACTCGAATTTACGTTAGAATTAGAAGTTGCGGCCTGAAGGGCTAAGAGATCTAGCGTCAGCTGCGTCGCTACGTTCGTGTGCACGGTTCTCGGTCTAGCGACTTTGAATTTCGAATCTAAGACAGGAGCAGTATATGAGACTGAATCTCGAGTAGAGGATTGGGATGAGATTCGGCGCGTTTGAAGAACGATTCTGAGAGTGTTTTGAGGTGCTGTTGCACTGTAGGTAGTTCAAGATCTTTGTGCAGGTCCGCGTTACGCACGTACCACGGTGCGTCTGTGGCCCTGCGGCAGAAGAGATTTTGAACTACCTGCAGTTTTTGCAGGACGGAGGGTTTGGCGTGGGCAAAGACTGGCGAGGCATATGTCATGACTGGTCTAACGCAGACCTTATACTGAACGACATTTTACTTTTTCTACCTAACATACTATATAACCGGCCTAAGTAAAAACGGGCGAGTTTCGTTACTCTATCGACTTGTGGCTTGAAAGAAAGCGTCTGGTCTATGGTGACGCCTAAGTATTTGGTAGTGCGCTTCCAGGGGATGGGAGTACCTAACATTCGAACGTGCAGATTGTCAGCGACATGACCTTGTTTGTAGTCGAAATAAACCGCAGAACTCTTGTCTGGGTTCACATCGATACGCCATTTTTGAAACCACACACCGAGGGCGTCTACAGCCTTTTGGAGTCTGGTGGTGAGACCCGGGACACTTTGGCCTTTGGTGTAAAGGGCTGTGTCGTCGGCAAAGAGGGCGAGTTCGACGTCTTTCGGCGGAATGGGAATGTCGTTAGTGTACACGGTATACAAAAGAGGGGCGAGGACTGAGCCTTGAGGGACTCCAGCCTTTATGGGACGAGGTGCGGAAAGCGTGCCTTCATGTTTGAAACGAAACGTGCGGTCTTTGAGAAATGACGCGATTATCCTAACTAGTCGATCTGGTAAGCCTATTTTGTAGAGTTTATAAACGAGACCGCTGTGCCAGACTTTGTTGAAAGCCTTTTGGCTACGCCAAAGAAAACTGCGATCGTTTTCTTTCGTTTCAGACAGAAGCCGTCGAGTATGTACTCGACGATTCGATGGACTTGCTGAGGGCAGGAGTGCTTAGCGCGAAAGCCGAACTGGTGAGAAATGATGAGGGGATCGCCATCCGTTGGAAACAGATGGTTCCGCATTCAGAGAGTATGACTCTTTCGAGAAGTTTAGACATGGCCTTGAGGAGGCTAATGGGTCTGTGATTAGCCGGGATATTCAGAGGTTTACCCGGTTTGGGAATGCCTATGACTGTCGCTTCTTTCCAGGCTTTTGGAAAGTAGCTGTGGTCAAAGCAGGCATTGAAGATGATGGCTTACAAGGTAAGAACCTGTTGAAGCAGATGTTTGAGTGCGTGGTTAGAAATACCATCCGCACCCGGAGCCTTTTTGGACTTTTGACTTCTAATGAGAAGCAAGATTTCATCATTAGAGACTGTGACGGGGTCGTCGGTGATGGGGAGAGATTCTCTGCGGAGAACTTCGTCCTCCACTGCCTGGATGTGGGAGGGTTCCGCGGGTTGCGTGCTGGTCGAACATTGTGCCGCTATGCTGTCGGCAAAGCATTCGGCTTCAAAGGCAATAGTGCCGTCGGGACGAGTGAGAGGAGGAATGTGAGAGGCGGCTTCTACGCGTAAGGCTCGGGCCATACTATAGTACGCTTGGTGGGACGGGGAGATATTCTCCATGAGATCGTTAAACTGAGCGTCTCGGAGTTCCGCGAGGCGAGACCTAACTTTACGTTGTAGTTTGTTCGCAGCTGATCTATAGGCGGGCGTGGGATATTTCTTTGCTCTCCGGAGAGCCGCGTTCTTAGCTTTAATGAGATTGCTAATGGCTAAGGGTAGATTGGGTATACTTCGCTTAGCAACCTTTTTGTTTACACTGATGACTGAGTTGATAGCATCAGTGAGAGAGTCGACTAATGAATCTATTTTGTCCGGGCTATCTAATTGGTCGGGCGAGATCGCGAGTGGAGAGTTTGGGGCCTCTAAGGCTGAAACTAACGTATTTTTAAAACCTTTCCAGTTGGTAAAGGTCTTAGGAGGAGTGACGTGATTGTTAGGCGGTCCTAGCACGAGGGAGACGGGGCGGTGATCAGAGCCAAGGACATCGAGCGGTTCGATAGACCTGAGATCGAGGTTGATTTGTTTGACGATCGAAAACTCGAGGATGTCAGGAGAGTAGTTAGGGTTGCCGGGTCGAGTTGCTGAGTGATTTTAAGGAGTTTTATACCGCTTTGGTTGGTCAATAGGTACTCCAGTCAGTATGTTTGGAGTTAAAATCTCCAAACATAATGACTGAATGGCCGAGGGCGAGAATGGCCTCAAAGTCGCTGAGGATAGGTCTGGTATTATGGATGTCACTAGGTATGTAGACTGAAGCTATGATGACGGTCGGATGACCAGTCATAGCCAATCTACACACAGTGGCCTCCATGTTGAGGAGAGGAGGGGTAGGGAAAGGAGTGCAGTGGAAACCTCTTTTGTGATAAATAGCTGTGCCGCCGTAACCGTCGGGCCTATCGTTACGAATGAACACGTAATTGGGAACAGCGAATCCCCTGGTGCGGTTTGGAGTGAGCCACGTCTCTTGAAGAAGCAATAAGTCTGGCTCGTTGTTCTGAAGGAACAGTTTGAGCTCAGGAAGGTTAGTGCTGAGACTACGAGCGTTATAAGAAACTAGGGATAAGCCCTTGGGTTTGATACGACCGGACGCGGGATTTGCGGGTCTAGACATTATATTTGCTTATTTACGAATTTATACAAAAATAAAAAATATAAATAAAATTTATAACGAACTAAGGAAGCGAGTGATGCTCGGCTAATGCAAATAAACGCTCTTGAGGAGAGCGGGCGGCTCGCAGTTTGCGTGTGAGTACGGAAATTTCATTAATGTCGACGTTTTGAATGACGTCGAACACGGTCTTCATGTCCTCAGCCAACGACGACTGAGGTGAAGACGACGGAGCAGGACGTGGCCCTACGGGAGCTGGGATAGGACGGGAAGGTGCAGGTGGAACGGCCGGACGCTGCCTCCAGGACAGAGCCGGAGTAGGCGTCGGCTGAACGGGCTTTGCTTCCGGGGGACCCCGGTTGCGCAGCGGCGGGAAGTTAGCGGGAGTGAGCGGCGACGCCGGTTTAGGCGCGACCCTCTTGACGGTGGAGCGCGGAGCGCGCGGGCAACCCCTGTAGTTTGCTGTGTGGCCGGACTGGCAATCTTGTGCACTGCTACGGCCGGGAAACCCTGGGACTTAAGGTCCTCGAGGATTTCTTCGTTCGCGAACTCGAACGGGACGCCCCGTAGTACTGCGCGGATCTTACGCTCCTCCGGGAGGGCGTAGGTGTGATAAGCGATTTGTTTTAAAGAAAGTAACCGAGTGAACGCGCGGAAGTCGTCGACGGTCGCGACCTGTATTTTTATCGTATCGCCTGCGTTGGTTGCTTTTAGGTAATTGATTTTTTGCTCTTTGCAAAGATTTGAAACTACGGTCCATCGCGCTTTTTCGCGGAGAAAGACGGGCGGAGGCAGCTGAGGCTTCGGCGGGACGGGAGCGCAGCGCGTCGCTGGCTTCGATGGGACCGACGGAGACGCGGTCACTTCGAGTGATTTTAATAACGCGGGGGCTGGTGTTGAAGACACCGGGGAGGGCTCGGGTATTGAAGATACCGAGGCTTTTTTCGAGCGCTTCTTGGAGCGCTTGGCGACTAATTGAAACGCGGGCTCAGGAGAGCTGGTTAAGGTGGCGGCATCTGACGACGTATCAGACGCGGGTTCGGAGTCGCTCCCGGGAGCGGTACGCTTGCGACGCGACGTGTGAGAGGATGCGACCGATTCGCAGTCCATCTCGGACGAGGCGGGAGACGCGGGAGAGCTGAAGACCTGAGGGGTCTGGACTTCGGAGGCCTGAGGGGCCGGGGACGCGATAGTTGCCTGTAAGGCCTGCGTTATTAAGTCATCCGATATGCTGGCGCCGGACGCAACGAGCGCCTGGGCGAACAACCTAGCAAAGTTTACCAAGCTTTGCTGGTCCATTGGAGGGCTTGGTCCTACGATATATGATATATAAATAAATAAAAATGCCTAGGTTCCCTAGCAAACCTAGCACCTAAACCTCCCTACCTGCGGTAGGGGGGCTGGGGACGACACGAAGTGGTGCCCCTAATTCGGACAGTACTGTACCGTCACCCTGGGAAAGGCCCAAGTGCAATGGGATCGGGTCAGCTGGTTTCTCCTTGGCCTGAAGGGCCTTGGAAGCGTACCGGGGCAACGCTATCAGGCTTAGTTGTCTCCGTTAAGTATCCACCTGATCAAACGCGAGTCTACTACGGAGTGTGTCGTCAATAAATTGACAACAAAAACCGGCCGTAGACCTGACGAAGTTGGGTTGCACTGAAAGTGCGGGATTGACTACGTTACGACCGGCTGGAGCCGGCCGCAGAGCGAGTCTCTGACTACGTACAGGCGCCAAGCGTCAAGTACGCAGCCAGAAAGACAGCCCGAGTCTTGCGAACCACTATCGAATTTAATCGACCGCGGTAAGCTCAACCCTGTTGTTGCTGCACTCACCGAGGTGAGGTTTTTAATGCGAGGGGTGCACAGAGTGCGGGATTGACTACGTTACGACCGGCCGGGGCCGGCCGCAGAGCGAGTCTCTGACTGCGTAGCAGGTGCCAAGCGTCAAGTACGCAGCCAGAAAAACAGCCCGAGCCTCGCGAACCACTATCGAATTTAATCGACCGCGGTAAGCTCAGCTCTGTTGTTGCTGTGCAAGAGACCGACTTACTTGCAGCCGATCGAAACCGGCCGCAGCGTAAGCCCTGAAGAGGCTAACAGCGTATGAGTATTGCGAACGAGTTGTCGTCGTGAGACGACAATCGTGACTCAACTGCTGGAGCGACCGCGAACGCGTCCGAGCGGGGCCGGACGCAGAACGGATCTGAGAGTGGCATTTGAGTATTGATACGAGAGAAGTCGTGAGACAACAATCGTGACTCGGCAGCCGGGAGCGACCTTCAACACGTCCGAACGGGTCCGGACGCAGATCAGGTCTGTGTTTTTCAGTGATATTACACATATTAATACGAGTAAGGGCCTTACTTTTATTGAACGCCCTTATATTGCAAGTTTGTCTGTCGAGCGATCAGTTGAAATAGCCTGTATTAAGATAGGCAATATTGTTATAATAAGTGTGTTTGAGAGCGTTATGGATAAGGTGGATAAGTAAGTAACAAACTACAACAAAGATATAATTATTTGTGGGGATTTCAATATTGATTTTGTAGACCAGACCTCACAAAGTAAACGATTCTTAAATATTTTCATTAGTTACAACCTAGAAAATCTCTTCTTAGATGGTTCGAAAAGGCTTGAATTTACAGTATAAGCTTTTCAAAATAATAAATAATTAATTAAATAAATAAACAATCGCTTTATTAGTTACGAACTCGGTTACTTGCATAGACTCAAGACATATGGCATTCTGTTGTTGGGATGTGCAGCCGACATCGATACTATATTTGTTCTGCAGAAAAGGGCCGTTCGCGCAATCTATCAGCTCGGTCCAAGAATGTTACTTAGAAATAAATTTATTGAAAAAAAATTCTTACTTTTCATTCTCAATATATTTTACAAAATTTGATGTTGGTAAAAAATACAAAACCATGTTCAAAAGAAAGAGATTTGCTCAATGCTAACATAAGAGGAAGAACTTAAAAAGGCTTCATAAAGTCACCAACTCATTCATGGGTCAATGTATACGTTTTTATAATAAGGTTCCTGAGGATATCCAAGGTCTTCCTATTGACAAATTCAAAGCAACTATAAAGCAAAAGCTTATTATAATTTATGAGATTTTGGACGATAAAAGGTTCAATCCCCATTTACAGGCTTTCCGTGTATTTGTAATAAAACATGTATAATATGTTTGTTTGTTCGTTGAGTTCTTTGTTCCGATTACTGTCTAAAGCGTTATTGTCACTAAATAACGTCTCCTTACGGTAGCGTTGATGACGGCTCTCTCATTTCCCTCTTATATGGTTGAGGAGGGCGATGGCTGGATCGCTCGGTAACCCCGTGAACGGGTGTTGTTTGAGTAGGTTCGTCGTTCAAATAGTTTATGGAGAGGAAGACTTGCCGAGCAAACGGATGCAAATAAGAATTGTTTTGTATAGACATAAGAGCCATTGTAAATATATTTTGAAAAAATTATACCCATGAAGTTTCGTGCCGGTTCTTCTTCACAAATGTTTTTCCGAACTGGTGGTAGAGTCATACTCTATATAACATCAACAAGAATAAGTAATTGTCAACCTTGAGAAATAAATATTTGAATTTGAGTTTGTTGTTTAGCCAAATATGATAAATGGGGTTCAAAAAAGTACACGATATTTCTTGCTTAACATAATTTACTAATAAAATCCTATAATAATAACATTAAATAACATTGGAATAAGTAAACCCTTTGAAATGTTTGTCCTACCAGCTACCTATAACCTTATAAAATAAAAATGAATATACTTAACAGTTGCTTAGTCATTAATATATATTCTTTATTGCACTTAACTAACATAAAAAAAATACAAAACATGTTTAACAAACGCGCACTTATCTCTTGAAGAGATTTCTTCCAGTCAATCCGTTATTGTTGGACAGTTAATATAAAATGGGTTACAAACGTGCACGGTATAAGCTAAATTAGCTATTATAAATGTGAAAAGTTAGGTACTTTGTTTCTAAATCTATAAATTGACCATGTCATGATATATAGATAATCCATCCATAGTAAGGAATAACCTATATGAAAGTTGTTGTATCTTGTCGTAAATTCAGTCCTGAATCTTCTTGAATCAACAAGATTCCACTATGGTTTTTATCTGACAAAATAATTATATACATATGTTTATAAAGTCCTATAAAAACGCGTATTTTAAGTTTTTGTTTATTTTGGGTGAAGCAAAGTATTTAGTTCCACCACAATCAAGTTAATGGAATATGTGAGATATTTTAAAGGTAAAAGTAAAAAGTTTTTTAATAATGTTTGTGATAGTTGCAAATTTACTATTTTTGCGTCGTTGTGGAAGAAATGTCAAATAACCTCGAAATTTGGATAAAAAACTTTAATATGAAAAATACTTTGTCGTTTTCAGCTAAGAATTCAAGTATACCATAAAAACCCCATAAAAGGTATTTAACAAAACTAAGGACAGACTCTCGGCTTGATACAGCAATATTTATTTGTACACACATCAAAAGTGTCAAGTTTTTTTTTATTGACAGAATTTTGACTTTATGTCCCATATTTAAATTCCAAATATACCTATATTTCATAAAAATTTGAAAAAAAGCTGTTTTTGCAAATTGTGGGAAATCAACTTAAAATAATCCACAGCGTCAATCAAATCTACAAAAATTAAGATTTTAAAAATTTTAAAGATAAAAAATTAATAGTCTCTATTTCCACCAATAACACGACTAACTCAATCTCGGCAACTCGGCATGCTTGATATCAGTTCATCAAAAGTGTTGTGGGGTGTGCACGGCATCCATACTCGGCTCTTCTTTGGAGTGCTCAATTGGGTTAAGGTCTAGCGACTGAGCAGGCCACGGCACAACGCCAATACCAGCCTCAGCAAGCGTGCATTTTACGACTCTAGCCGTGTGTGGACGTGCATTGTCGTGCAAATAATTGAGGGCGCATTTAACTAACATATTAGTATTAGTAAAGCAAGTATTAATGTAAGCCCTTGTTGAAGAATCTAAATAAATAAATAAATTAGTTGAAACAAACTACCCAACCGGCTCTGAAAAGGGATGATTACGTCTGAAACGTTTGACGTTGCCCCTGATTCAAATGACATCGGTTCTTCCACCGATCCAAATACCGGCCCATATCATTATTGTTTCCTCACAATAAGGATGAACTTCCTGACAACATCATAAACGTTCATGACGTCCAGAGTGTCTTCGAACTCGAATGCGTCTTGTATCCGGACCCATTTTGAATCGAGATTCATCGGAAAAGCACATACAATATCAGTCTTCTTCCTCCTAATCTCTCTGTGCACGAGCCCATTGTAAACGGGCCCAACGATTGCAGAATGCTATAGGTAGGACTGTCAGTGCCCTTGGGAACGCAAACCCACTACTCGTTAACAATTTCGTATGGTTTTATCGCTTATTAACAAACCTGAAGAGTACCCACGTAACCAACGGTGCGATTACGGTCATGGTACGATACCGTCGAGCAGTATTTTGGACGTTCGCTCCTGTCTGCAAGTAGTAATATGTCGTCCTCGGCGACGCTGTCCGTGAAACGATAGCGTGTCCAGAGGTGGCTTAGAATGCTCTATATAGTGCCAAGAGCAATAGCCATAGTACGTTTCCTGGAGCTACAGTTTTATAGAAATTCTAATTGACAGTTTATTATCTCTTTATAACCGAAAATTTAAGAATTTTTTGAAATTAAATAGTCAAATTTGCCAAAATAGAATCAAGAGCGATCCAAAAATTCGGTATAATAAACCTCATTTTCAGGAAAAATTTGCGATTATTTTAGCAAGTGAGTAATCAGAGGATACTCTTATTGGGAATGACCCACTACTTCCCTTAAGGGAAACTAACCTTACAAAATAAAAGCATAGCCTTTAAGAGGCTTCTAGAAGAATTAAAAGAAAAAAGAAGATTTACATTTAAAAATACATTGAATTTGATTTTTATATGTACAGGGTGCAAAACAAATGTAATTAATTTTTTGGATATTTAATGTAATTCGATTTTCTCTTTGCCATTATGCCGCACTTGCCAAACCCTCAGCAGCCTTTCCGCTTACGGAATTCCAAGTCTTACTAGTAAAGACGATAGCGGTGTCATCCGCATAAGAGTCGTATATTCTTCCCCCATCGTCTTGCAAGTTTCACAATTGATTGATGTAGATGAAGAAGAGAGTCGAGAGGCCAAGGACACTTTACTGCAACACACTATTTTTAACGGTTTTTTGGTCACTAATGAAGCTATCTATCTTTAAGGCTTAGTTTTGTCACGAAGGTAATTACTGGAGAGAGACAAGGCAACCCCTCTGTTTTCAATGCTCTCCAACGTACTTGATCCCACTTGATGTATGTAGTACAAAGAAGAAAGAATGAGCTTTTTCTTAAATTAAAGTGTTCTTTGTTTCTCAAATTCAAATTCAAAATGCATTTCTCAACATTGACAATTACTTGTTTTTATAGACGTCAAATAAAACATGACTCTACCACCAGTTCAGAAAAACCTTCGTGAAGAAGAACTGGCAAGAAACTTCAAGTCTATATTTTTTTCAAAATCAATTTAAAGTGACTCTTTGGGTTTAAACAAAATTATTCTTATCTGCATCTATTAGCTCGGCAATTCTCCCTCCCCCAAGTATCCAAACGAGGAACACCCTCAAACGGCACCCGTTCACGAGTTAACGCGGGATCCAGCCATCGCCCTCCTTAACAATATTAGAAGGAAGGGAGCGACCCGTCACCCGACGCTAGCATACCCTTACAATGTAAGGAATCTCCTAGTAAAATCCCCATTAAAATCGTTCAAGCTGTTTAAAATTGTATAGAGCAATCTCTTTATTTACAAAATCTCAGCACATAATTAAACTAAAATTTTAAATTGAACTATACTGTTGGACGAAGAACATTTAGATTTACTTATGCTATGTAAATATTAAGCAGAAACTAAAAATACACAAAAAAGACATAACGTAAAACTTGTTTCAGAATAAGTAGTTATTATAGGTTCTTAACTAAAAGGCAAAATACAAATAACTGTTAAGCTGTCAGCTTATGTGTTGCGGGAATCGAATTGAACTTCCTTCAGCGCACCAGACGCGATGTGCTGCGGATCGCACATCAACTAATAACTTAGTAGATGCATAGTGTCTTAAGTAAGAATTTTGTGTAATACAAGTCTTAATTAATTTCACTAAATTTAAATATGTACATAATATTAGGTCTTTACCTATGAAATTGCCGTTTTTCACGAAATAAATGAAGCGTAATTTTTTTTAATATTTTTTATTTCTATTAATCAAAATAATCACCCATGCAATCAATGCATCTTTGCCAACGCATTGGTAGCTTATTGACGCCTTTCTTGAAGAAATCAGCTGGACGGGAGGCAACAAATTCTTCAAAGGCATTTTGTACTGCCTCTCGGGTATTGAATTTTTTTCCCGCCAAGAAGTTATCCAAATTCTGGAAAAAGTAGAAGTCTGTAGGCGCAAGGTCTGGCGAGTACGGCGGATGACGAAAAACTTCCAACCCCAACTCTTGTAGGTTGGACACCGTCTGCTGTGCAGTATGAGGTCGCGCGTTGTCGTGCAGGAGCAGTGGAGCCGAACGATTGACCAAAGCTGGTTGGAGACGTGTGAGCTTCTCTATCATTGTGTTCAGTTCTTCACAGTACACATCTGCAGTAATGCTTGTCCCGTTTGGCAAGAAGCTGTGATGAATTACACCCGCGTTAGACCACCAAACAGTGACCATCACTTTTCTAGGGGTAAGTTTTCGTTTAGGGCAGACGACCACGGGGTTCATTTTTCAGGTCAAAATTTCCAGAACGGAAGCGGGTAAACCAATAACGGGTGGTGCGTTCGTTTGTAGTGTTCGCTCCGTAAACGTCGTTGATGTTGCGTGCCGCTTGTGCCGCTTTGCTGCCACGACGGTACTCATACTCCATAATTACTCGAATTTTTAACTTATCCATGATGACGAAAAATGTTCGAATGCGTTGAAAACAAAACACTAACTATTAAATAAATGACGATTTTAGAAAAAGAATTCCATATTTGTCAAATAAAATTAATTTGAATTTAGAATTATCAGTCAAAAAAAAAATATTTTCATTTGAAATGGCCAGTACGGCAAAACGGCAATTTCATAGGTAAAGACCTATTATATAACTGTCTGATAGATAAGAAATGAAGGAAAGGGAACAAAGGATTGATAAAAATTAAAGTAAAGGTAGTTTCACGGAATTGATTTTTCAAAATATATCTCCTAACAACAGTGCTATCATCGGCATAGTTAATAATGCCAGTTGACAAGAAGTCGTTAATAGCAGGCTAACTAACAGGAGTAATGTTGTTGAGTGCACAGATTCCTGAGGTAACCCTTAAGAAAATCACTTATTCATTCGCACATTCGGCAGGCTGGTAGTCCGTACGCTGGTAAGTGTAAGCTTACTAAAAAAGCTTGCCCAACCTGATCAAACGCCACAGAAATTTCAAGAGATACCATAATTGCATATTTATGACCTTCCAGAGCGACGCTCCATTGGTGTGTGGCATGTACTATGGGGTCACCTTGTCTATTTTGCAGAATTGGTGGCAATGGGTGAAAAAAGTTTGCCTCAGACAGACTTGGGTGGAGACCCCAAAGCTTTACTCTCAGTGGGAAAAGAAGCTAACTACTTTGCGATGCGGCCAATGTGCTCGAACTCTTCTGGTCGCTTTCTTGCATAAATATGTTGTAACGTTACACTACGCTTTTTTTTTATCCGGAAGACCCACGGTTTTGCTTTTGCGAGAATCAGGCTAAGTTTGCTTTTCGTTTACGCTTTTCTGCTAATAGGCCATCAGCATTAAACTGCAGGTTAAATTAGGTTTCTTGTGATATTTCAGCAAACGGAGGAAAGTATTCCATGCCTTAATATATGATTAAAGACTTGCAGAATTCATTTAAATCTGGATTTTCTTAAACTCAGTCTCCACCAAAATACAGCTAGCAGACAGAAAAAAATACATAACCAAATATGTACGATTTAATTATAGATAGTAGCCATATGGTAGCCGTCAAACCGTGTTCTCGTTGTACATACATAAAATCTTTCTCTTATTTCAGTTTGTCGTGCAAGTTACGGGATACCCTGTATACGAGTACTAGCTTAACGAACACAGGGCCGCGCGCACAATTGATCTGAACTATCTATTCATTTAAATCTCGACCAACCTTATCCACAAAATAGTAATTGTAAATAAACTGTTGATAATTGAAAGAAATTGTATGAATTAAAACTGAAAATTATTAGAAACCTTATTAATCTATGTATTGCAATGATGTAAATCAAAACCTTATGTAATTTTTTTTTAACAATGACTGGAATTTCCAAGGAATAAAAAATTTGTTTGTTTGATTTGTGAAACTATGACCGCGTATGCTAACTGACTCCTACAATGTTATTCTACAGAAAAACAAGATAGAATCACTAAAACATGCTGTATTTCAATATAAATAACTCTAAAATCTACTACCAAGCCAATTAACCATATATAAAATGAACCTTATATAACTCCTACACAATGTAATGGGTATCTTTTTTGAATTTTTCATCATTTAGTTACAACTCAGCAACTCAGCGAGTTTAATTACAGGCTGTTTGACAGTAACCACTGGTTGCTGACAGATAGCGATCTTTTGCGGCGGCCGGGGGGTTAACACGAAATACGTCGTCATTGTTTTCTTTGTACATCTATGATTCTGTGGTTTAGATGCAGTAGCATCTATGACACATGGTTATTTAGTAAAATAACGATGAAGTCATTGACTATAAATTATTAGTATTCAACAAATCATTTTTGTATGTAGTTATTAAAAACAACATTTATTTGTATGAGGACAGACCTCAAAAACTAAAATCGTCTTGGTTTTGGAAAAACAGAAGGAAACCAAGATATAAGCATTGTAGATTCATGAAATGTAATTAGATGTAATGATACATGCATTCAGGTACTTATAACCATACATAGCAAAGTACCTACGTATAGTGCAGAAATCCTATATAGTACAAGAAATATAATTTGTACAGTAAATAATTATTAAATCAGTACGATTCCGCAAAGTGGCCTATCAATATATGGCTGCAAGTAAGTTGTTCATAATTTCATAAGTTGGTCGCAGTTTTATGTCAAGCCACTAAAGGTAGCTCCGTTTAATTTCATCTTCCTAAAATGTACCGAAATCAATATTAGTTATATGAAATTAAACAACTTTTTTCTCTTTACAACCTAAAATTAATAAATTAAGCTTTTTTTAAATTAAAACATTGTAAAGTTGACATTTTCTAAAATTCCTAGAATAAGGTGCTATGAAAGAAATCTCAGTAATTATAAAAAATGCTACAAAACATTTACTGATAAAAGTATTTTATCCATCAAGTTATAAACAAATTACTTTAAACAGAGTCTGGCCAGCGTTTATTTATTAGAAATCCAACAGCGATATAGATAACAATGACAATACATGAGTTATTTACTTATACATGGTTTTCCTTATTAAACAATAGGTATAAGCTTGTTGACACCTTTACATAAAACAAAAAAGTTACATAAAACAGAAAATGTTAAAATTTTAAAAAACTGAAAAAACAATTAATATGTCCATGTAATTAAGAAACGTTAAGCCAACTATAAATTCCATATTTCAGCCTACAAGCTTAAATTTTTATGAATCCAATGTATTGAATTGCGAATCCAGATTAAAGAAGAAAAAAGAACATATTGATCTAAGCATACAATTAAACCTAATATTCCATAAACTTTAACTTTAGATTTCATCAACTTTAACTTCAACTTTAAAATTTTAAATTATTGACTCAATTACCAGCCATCTCCATTAATGCACTCACGACATCTGCTTTGAACCTAAACTTAGAGCACATAAACGGATCAATATGATTAAAGATAACAGCGTTATTGGCGTAGTTGGTGTAGTGTGAAGGCACATGGAATAGTGAGGAGTGACGTGTGCGGGTGGAGGGTGTTCGGTATCCAATTTGTGTGACTAGTTCTGGGGAGTCTACCTTACCATTAACTATGTCGTATAATGTGCACATGTGTACTAGTATGCGCCTTTTTTCTAACGTCAAGAGACCATAGTTACTCGTAAGAAACGTCAGTTTTATAATTTCTGAAATTTAAATGTTTGATAAAGATTTTCTGAATACGTTCCAGGGGGTGTTTATAAATGTTATATTGCGGAGACCATACAGGGCAAGCATATTCTAAAATATTTCTAACTAACGCTAAATACATTATTTTTATTGGAGTGATATCTTTAAAAGGCTTACAAACCCGCAACACAAAACCAAGTTTCTGAAATGCCTTGTTTACTACGAGGTCAATATGATCCGATAACAACATTTTGCTATCAAAGTGGACTCCCAGGTCCCTAACTAGACTGGTTCTGGAAATCTTAACACTATCGAATTAATAATTAAAAATTATGGGTTTAATTTTATGAGAGAATGTGATACATTCGCATTTTTTTATATTTACAGTTATATTATTCTTGGTGTAATATCTATGTAGTTGAGCGAGATCTTGTTGCATTAGAATACAGTCGTTTTGGGTTTTTACATTGGTGTAAATCTTCGTATCATCAGCATACTTAAGAAATTTGGAATTTTTGAAATACGTGACTATATCGTGCAGATAAACGTTGTAGAAAAGAGGCCCTAAATGTGATCCCTGGGGAACTCCGATAGGTATGCTAATGAAGTCGGATCGGTAACCACCTATAACGACCGCTTGAGAACGATTAGTTATATACAATTCTACCCAGCGCAACAAGTTTCCATGTATACCGAGAGCGTATAATTTATTTAATAGTATTATGTGATCGACTCGATCGAAGGGTTTTTCTATATCCGTATAAATTACGTCCACCTGCCCAGGCCGATCCATATTGTTTAACACATAATTAGAAAAATAACTTAAGTTAGTGATATTAGAGCGTCCTTTCATAAAACCGTGCTGGAAATCAGGTATCGCATGTGATATATATTTGGTCATAAACTATTAATTCAAGCAATTTACCCAAAACGTTAAGTTTCGATATACCTCTGTAATTCTCGATCAATATTTTGTGGATCTTTTTGTTTGAATTGGAACAATTAGCGCCGATTTCCGTTTGGCTGGAAATACCCCTTCGTGTAAAGAACGGTTAAATAGTATGGTTATAGGAACTGCGAGCACCTGAGCACACGAAGACCAAAATATCGCAGGAATACCGTCGATACCTGACCCTTTATTAACATTGAGCCGTTTGAGATGTTTGAAAACAGTCTCAATCGAGGTTTGTATAGAAGACAAATTATCTGCAGACGGGATCCCGGTCTGGATTATAGAGGACCTGTTTGAACTGTGTTTGCCGAAGACTGATTTAAAAAACATATTAAAAGCATTGCATATTTCTTTCGCATCCGAGATTCTCGTACTGTTTAGACTAAAAGATTTAGGGTAACTCGTCCCAATATGCGACGCCCTTATAAAATTCCAGAACTGCTTAGGATCTGCTTTAATATTATTTTCACAATGAGCCGTAAAGACAATGAAACATTCTTTTTGTACACGCCGTTCCGTTTTTCGTAGCATAGAAAATTCATCGTAATCGAGCTTGTTACAGTATTTTTTCCAACGTGATGAGTGAGCTTTGGCTTTTTCTTTAATAATTTTTATAAGCGCAGCGGAATACCATTTAGGTTTTACATAAGCTTTCGATATAGGAACAAATTTGTCAATGCAAATTTCAATGATAGCATAGAAAATATCAATAGCCTCGTCCAAAGAGCGAAAATTCAAGAGAAAACTCCAATCCACAGATTTGAGGGTTTCATGTTTTCTATTGTAATCCGCCTTTCGAAAGTTTCGTTTAGGGAAAGATGAATCCCGCATAGAACGCACTGTTAGATCTGGTATTTCAATTGTAAACGAAGGATGAGCACAATCTTCATCAATAAGAGGCGAGCTACTACGAGTGACAACCAGGGACAAATTAGAAAACGCCAAGTCCAACGTATTACCAGCGTGGTTTCGAAGATTGTTAAATTGTTTGAAGCCAAACATTCCTAAGAAACCGACGAATTCTATACTAGAACTATAAACAGAGCGGGATGGGAATGTCGTTGGTGTACACGGTGTACAACAGAGGGGCGAGGACTGAGCCTTGAGGGACTCCAGCCTTTATGGGACGAGCCGCGGAAAGCCGCGTGCCTTCATGTTTAAATCGAAACGTACGGTCTTTGAGAAACGACGCTATTAACCTGACTAGGCGATCCGCTGTGCCAGACTTTGTCGAAAGCCTTGGCTACGTCAAAGAAAACCGCGACTGTTTTATAACGATGCGGATAGAAACCGTCAAGTATGTACTCGACGATTCGATGGACTTGCTGAGGGCAGGAGTGCTTAGCGCGAAAGCCGAACTGATGGGGAATAATGAGAGGATCGCCATCCGTTGGAAACAGATGGTTCCGCATTCGAGAGAGTATGACTCTCTCGAGAAGTTTAGATATTGCCTTGAGGATCTGTGATTAGCCGGGATATTCAGAGGTTTACCCAGCTTGGGAATGCCTATGACTGTTGCTTCTTTCCAAGCTTTTGGAAAGTAGCTATGGTCGAAGCAGGGATTTAAAATGATAGCTAACAAGGTAAGCACCTGTTGAGGCAGGTGCTTAAGTGCGTGGTTGGAAATTCCATCCGCAACCGGAGCCTTTTTGGACTTTTGATTTCTAACGAGAAGCGATATTTCGTTATTAGAGACTGTGACGGGGTCGGCGGTGATGAGGAGAGAGTCTCTGCGAAGGACTTCGTCCTCCACCGCCTGGATGTGTGAGGGATCAGCAGGTTGCGTGCTGGGCGAGCATTGTGCGGCAATGCTGTCAGCGAAGCATGCGGCTTTCTCTTCGACTTCGAAGGCAGTAGTGCCATCGGGACAGGTGAGAGGAGGAACGTGAGAGGCGGTGTCTACGCGTAAGGCTCGGGCCATACTATAGTACGCTTGGTGGGACGGAGAGATATTCGCCATGAGATCGTTCATCTGAGCGTCTCGGAGTTCTGCGAGGCAAGACCTAACTTTACGTTGTAGCTGATTCGCAGCTAATCTATAGGCGGGCGTGGGATATTTCTTGGCTCTCCGAAGAGCGTTCTTAGCTTTAATAAGATTGCTAACGGCTAAGGGAAGCGTGGGTTTACCTTGCTTAGAAACCTTTTCGTTGTCACTGATGGCTGAGTTGATAGCATCAGTGAGAGAATTGACTAATAAATCTATTTAATCCGGACTATCTATTTGATCGGGCGAAATCGCGAGCGGAGAGTTTGGGGCCTCTAAGACTGAAACTAACGTATTTTTAAAACCTTTCCAATCGGTAAAGGTCTTAGGAGAAGTGACGTTATTGTTAGGCGCACCTAGCACGAGGGAGACGGGGCGGTGGTCAGAGCTTAGGTCATCGAGCGGTTCGATATACCTGAGGTCGAGGTTGATTCGCTTGACGATTGCATAATCGAGGATGTCAGGAGAGTGGTTTGGGTTGTCGGGATAGTGAGTGGGAGTGATGGAAGAGATGACATCTAAGTCGAGTGAGTTTGTGATGTCGAGGAGAGCGATACTGCTGGTGTTGGTTGATAGGCACGTCCAGTCAGTGTGTTTGGAGTTAAAGTCTCTGAACATAATAACTGAATGGCCGAGGGCGAGAATGGCCTCAAAGTTACTGCGGATTGGTCTGGTGCCACTAGGTATGTAGATTGAAGCTATGATGATGGTAGGATGACCAGTTATAGCCACTCTACACACAGTGGCTTCCATGTTGAGGAGAGGAGGGGTAGGGAGAGGAGAGCAATGGAATCCTCTTTTGTAATAAACTTCGTCCTCAGCCAACGATGACTGAGGTGGAGACGATGGAGCGCGACGCGGGCCTACTACGCGGGAGTAGGCATCAGCTGCACGAGCTTTGCTTCCGGGGGACCCCGGTTGCGCAGCGGCGGGAAGTTAGCGGGAGTGAGCGGCGGCGGCGGCTTAGGCGCAGCCCTCTTAGCTGAAGAGCGCGGAGCGCGCGGCAACCCCTGTAGTTAGCTGTGTGGCCAGACTCTTTTGTGATGTGTGGGTCCAGGCACTTAACGCACCTGGGGGGAGCTGAGCAGTTAGCCGCTGCGTCGCCATAGAGCTGGCAGCGGTGGCACTGCCCAGGGTGGCCGCGGGGGTTGGGACGCTCGACGGAGATATTCGAAAGTCCGCAGATTGTGCGAGCCTCTCTGAAGATCTCCCTCGAGTTGGGAGTGTTTGTAAGGATAACTAAAGCTAGTGGAAAATGCCTACCGCGGTTAGAGTGCATCTTGTGCACTGCTTCAGCCGGGAAGTCTTGCTGAGTTCAAACGGGACGCCCCGTAGTATTGCGCGGATCTTACGCTCCTCTGAGAGGGCTTAGGTGTGATACGCGATTTGTTTGATCGATAGAAGCCTAGTAAAAGACCGGAAAGCGTCGATGGTCGCGACCTGAATTTTAATTGATTCGCCAGCGTTGGCGGCTTTTACGTAATTAATTTTAATTCGTTGTCACCGTTAAGTACCCTTTGTACTGAAACCAGACTACTTACGCTGAGCACAACACTGCACTTAGCACAAGCACAACACAACTTAGCACAGCACTTTGAAGACTAAGGGGCTTAGTCACAAAGAAAAATCACACTTCGATAGCATTCAGAGGGAGTAGAAAAACCTTGAAAACCATAGCATGGAACCAACACGCTAAACTGTGACGTCAGTAGACTGAGCGCCACGGAATATCGGGAAGGGACCGATCAACAGAGAACGGGGTCTTGCACGTCCGTACCGGGCGGCGATCGGAGCGAGAATCAACTCGTCCGTTTTTACTTAGGCCGCTTATATAGTATGTTAGGTAGAAAAAGTAAAATATCGTTCAGAAACAAACGTACGCTTTATAAGGTCTGCGTTAGACCAGTCATGACATTTCCCTCGCCAGTCTTTGCCCATGCCAAACCCTCCGTCCTGTAAAAACTGCAGGTAGTTCAAAATCTCTTCTGCCGCAGGGCCACAAACGCAACTTGGTACGTGCGTAACGCGGACCTGCACAGAGATCTTGAACTACCTACAGTGCAACAGCACCTCAAAACACTCTCAGAATCGTTCTTCAAACGCGCCGAATCCCATCCCAATCATCTTGTTCGAGATTCAGTCTCATATACTGCTCCTGTGTTAGATTCGAAATTCAAAGTCGCTAGGCCTAGGAATGCGCAAGCGTACTCATCCACCAGACTGTCAGCCGATCTCGAAGCCCTTCTGGCCGCAAATTCTAATTCTAACGTAAATTCTAATTCTAACGTAAATCCGAATTAATGCAATTTTATTTTATAATTTTAAATGTTTTTAATTATTTACTTTTCATTTTGAGCACCTTCAGTGCTATGTAAATCCCAGCGGGTGACCCCTTAAGGGCCCCGCTAGCGCGGCCTCTTTCTCCAATTGGCCGTCGCTCAGATGAAGGCTGAGTGGCAAAAATGCACGAGCCGACAGGGGGTTTTTTTTTTTTTTGCTAGCGGGTCTTCCGCCGGATGTGAAAGTTGCACAGAAGGTGGTCAAAGGGACATTAGTTGGTGGCCGTTCTGGGCAGCCTCCGGTGCGGTAGCAAAACCTGACTCGTGAAAACGACCCGTGAAATTTGGGGAGCTCAACTAGTGCGGGGACTAGAGAGCGGAAAATGCGTCTGCGATCGACGTGCGAACGAATCCGCACGCAAACCGAGACTGTTCGACAAACAGCTTAGGAATGTGGTTTAGGACCGGTTTCGACGAAGCGCGAAAGAAGCGGCCACGCAGCGCAGCGGTGGGCCTGCGTCATCGAGCAGACAGCGAATTGCTTTCTTACTGTGCGGATGATCCCTCATCACTAAACCTTATCTCTATATTAATCTATAAACTTATATATCAAGTCAAAAACTACAGTGTTAATAACATATGTTTTGAATGAGTTAAAAGTTAAAAATTATTATATCTACTTGTAACGTTATTTTCCCATACCTACTGGGATTTCCGGCTGGATTCCCAAAGCCCTGAACTACGCTGACATATATGACGCTAGGCTACTTACCCACATGCAATGGAGGACAACGCAAGGAGAAGAAGAGTGTGTTACCGGCCTTACACCCCCATATTTTTCTCTTTTTTTTTTAAAACTTTAAAAATTCACTCATCGCTTTTTTATTCTATTTATTATTTGTTTTCGCTCAAAACTAAAGTGGTAAACGGGCCTGTGCATATAATAAATCTAAAATTGCATATTCAAGATGGCATTGAAGTCAAACTTCACTGGACTTGACTTTGTGTAACTTATTGTCCTGCATGCAGTGGACATCTGTAATATTACAGCTTGACCTATTTTACTTATTTTGGGACAATTCCAATAAAGCGGAAATGTGAGAAGAAATGAAACAATTCAAAGTAAATATATTTAATCATAGCAGGATTTATTAAAAAAGAACAATTTATCTTTTAAATTAATTTTAATCCTAAAATTATCTGACTGTATTTTCTTAGACTGAAATCGATAATATAATAATAATGATAGTAAAAACTATTTTCTATATATATGACAGTTAGTCCATAGATGTGTTAGTAACAATGGCCTTAATAACTACGAGTTAGTAAACTAAAAACTAGTACATACAAAATTATAAAAACATTAGGATTAAGATGATTTAGCGTCACGGTTTAACCGCGTAAAGCGTTCTTATACTTATTTCACATTTATTTTAGCTAAATGGTCAAATAAACAGCGACATTATTTTACACTGTATAGTATATTAATATATTCCGAAAACGTATCACCAAAAATTATCATTAATGTTGCATGAAACAAAGTCGCCTTTTATTTGACTATTTTGCTGAGATAAGTCTTAGCACGCTTAATAGAGTTCAGCCTTAGTCCGTTTGAAATTTTTGGAAACAAATACGACACTACTGGTGCTTTTACGCTTTTTTAGTTTGTCTCAGAAAGTCTTCTGAATAATCCCATTAAATAAACTATTTATAGCGACAAAATAATATCTAAATAAAATAATTATATCTAAGGCCGAAGTTTCTGTACTTGTAGCAGCACTGTTAGGCCACTGTAGGATTTTTGTAAAATCTGAAAGAAACATACTTTAAATTACATATAACTTATTACTTTTTATCACCCAGCACAAATAAAGCTCATTAACTTAACTATCTCATTTACTTATGTGAGTCCCGGGGTCAGTTCTGGTATGTTCAATATTTGTTAACTTAGACGAGTGTTTTCATAGGTAGGTTTGATTTCCCAGAGGTTTGATTGAATTTGATTAATCCACCCACTTAAATGAAAAAGGTAGAAGATTATGCAAAAATATTGTTTTTTTATTTATTCAATCCTTACTTTGCTATATGTAGCAAGAGACAAGTCCCAAATGCCACCAGCTGTGAGTACTATTGGTGAGCTTGCGCGTGCGATGACGAACTGAAGCTGCGCGCGCACGCAAGGCAGTAAGTATCTCTCCCACTTACACGCGTATACCGCGTTACGGATGTTGAGGCTCTGAATTTTATGGAATACAAAAATGAAATAAATATTTAGGAAATATTTTATACAGTCCTGATGTACTTATCGAAGTTATTTTTATGGGTACCTGCAGAGAAATAAATTCTTTACAAAATACTACTATAAAACGGATAACATCCCTAAAAACATTGCCTTCCATCGTTCCTTCCTTCAGTCGAAAGATTCATTGCAGCGCAAAGGCCTCCATCAAGGATCTTGTATGGCCATTTAGTCTCGCGCGGCTCGCTCTTCGGCACAACCTTCAACGTATCGTAGGACCATCTCATGAGAGCACGCCTACACTGCGTCGTCATTTTTGTAAATCATATACCTGCCGGAAAATTTTAGCACTCCCAACGACCAATAAAAATGTTCATTGACCGCTGCTGACAGCTGAAGACAAAACTAATGAGCTATCGAGGAGTAGGCACCGGGATCACATTGAATTTTTATTTTTCGCGGGAAATTGCCATGATTGCCACGCTTAACAGCCAGTGTGGCGATAACAGTTTGAGACTTATCTTTGAAAGAATATTATATTTATTCCCACTTATTTTTGGAATGGTTATACCACCATTCGTTGGTCGCCAAATCCTCGTCTGTTGGCCAGCAGGGTGCACCACAAGTCCCAATTACCCAATTTATCCCTATGAACATATGCAAACTTTTTATCCTTCAAACAAAAGTAACTTGGGTTTTTGTAAAATATTTTTCGTTGAAAAATTTGGTGATTTATTCCTAAAAAGCCATTTATTAAATAATTGTAGGATACTGAAACTTTTATGAAACTTGTCAAAATTTAGGGAATTTGTTGCAAGTACGCGCATAAAAACAATATATTGAGATACAGACAATCTCTAATTTCAGTTATATGACTCAATACTAAATAAGCAAACGTTTTGGTGATTGAAATGAAATTTTTGTACCTGCTCAGTAATTTCATCACACCATCGACAGAAGATGAAAAGTTCAAACAAATTATATGATAAGTAGAGCAGACTTGTCAGGAATACTACAATGTTTGAATTTACGGCCTGAAATTATACACAGAATTCAAAGGTTAACAAATAACTCTCATTATTTACTCATTTCAATTAAATAAGTGATAAAATTATTCATGTCTAAATAATCTAAATTTTGCGTTATATTGAGCAGAAACTCTTGTAAGGATATGCCTAAACCACCTTAGCGAGCTCGAATCCCGCAAAACAGATGAGCATCAGACTTGTTGTTAATTGCCCCAGCATCGGCACGCTTATGACCCTCTGCAGCTTTTCTGTGATGCTGAAACATATATTACAATTATTTTGAAAGATTGGTTATATCATTCCTGTACACTGGGTGTGTCACAGAATTACTTAAAGGCTAAATATTATGTTACAACTCGCCAAATTTTTGCCAAATTTTAACAGATAGAGTAGCTTTCGTGACAAATAAATAAATCTCAATTCATAATTTAATTAATATTTATATGTGTGTGTTAACTTACATGAATAAATGATTGTGCTGTTCGACTAAGTCGTTAAATCTTTTAGACACTCTATTTAAATGTATGCTGCCAGAAACTACTTTATTACTCTTTCCTGAAAAGAAAAACAATGAAAGCTCAAGAAATCTCTTTAAAATCAAAAAATGTATGCATATAACTGCAAATTTAAGCAAACTATGTATTATGTTACTTAATAATAGTTCAGTTATACCGATAACGAATATCGATTACAAACACTTTTCTGTTGCCTGATTGCGGATTCAGACTATTTCTTTACGGGAACACTTGCATCTTTAATTATAATGGATTGTTTATATCTTAACAAAGACAAAGAACAGTATTCAGGCTAAGACAAAGATTTGTTTATTTTAAAAAATTCAATAGTTCAATATTAAAACCTAGAAATATTTACCCATGACAGCACAATCCTCTATAATATTTTCAAAACAGTTTGCTAAGATAGAAAACTGGCATATTATATGTATCAGATGGGTTTGCAATATCAAATCGTTTACCATCACAAAGTAGGCTGTAAACGTAAACCAGACCACTACCATCGCATACGTAATAGGGTACAAAGCTGGTGTCTTGTAGTCGTAGAATAGTTGCATCTTCACGATCAACTGGTACTCAGTGTCTCCAAAAAAAGGTTCCGCGTACCTAGCGAATAATTATAATTATAATTTTAGGATTACTACTTTCAGACTGGCTTTGACACAGCATGTGTAGACAGTGCCGTGAGGTTTATATTGCTTGTGGTAGCCGGATGATTTTTGATTTATGCCGATCAGGTCTTGCTGATTGCGCTACGTTATTTCAGTTCATCGATCATCATTCCTGCGTTCATCATGCAGTTCTAATAATGTTGGCACAGGCGTTAAAAATTGGAAAATAGACATGCAAATCCGAAAAATAACCCTAATCGCCCAGATGCAAAAGCCAAACGACACTAGAATTGATATAGATTTTATGTACGATCGATTTTGTTATTCAAGAAAGTTGCCAAATTGAAAGTGACAAACTCCTTAAGAACTGGACATTACTTCAATTACTAGCTAACTTAATATATATATTTTTTATAAAGTCATAAGTATTTACTAACCAGATTAATATAGTACAATGACCTAAATATAACAGCAATTTAAAAAATTTGTCATTCGTTTTTGCCCACTTTTGCAGCAGTTGCTGACGTTCTTTTGTTCCCACGTCAAAGTATTCGGATTTCGTTGATTTGGTTATCTCTATGAATGTATCAATATTTTGCGTCTGAAAAACAATAAGATATTAAAAATATAACAAAAACTTTTCATGACATTTGTTCACGACAAACACCTGTTTTATTATGCGAATGCTCATTTTTACTTAGTCAGCAACCTGAGATTGCTGATAATAAAAAAGGGGAAAAATTGTTTTAATGGTCTACTCACCATATGCCAATATCTATAAACGGAAAGTAGGTTGATCAAGCTGACATTAATATTTTCAACCACTTCATTAAGGGTTCGGCACTGGCTCAACAGATACCATACCTCGCCAGCTATGAATAGACCGACAGAAGATTTTGTTAGCACACTGTATATATTGTACCAAACACTGTTATCGAGCAGCGACAACCCTGAAAGTACTATATTATTAGTGGCAAAACTTAAATAAATACATACAGTAACTTCTTTTACTAACATAAAACCTTGAATAGGTACTCAACTGCAGTCCAGTTAACTTAGGTAAATACATAATTAAGTAAGGTCTAAATAAGCTACGGAATTTTGATTCGAGAATGAAGACTAAGTAATGTTTTTTTTCCTTATCCCACCTGTATACCATAGTTGACTAACCAAGACACTCATGCATTCCATAAAATCATGCTGTTTCTGTTCGAATGCCAATATCAATGAATTTGTATTACTGTAAATATTGACGCAGTTCAAGGTTCAGCAGCTAACTAATTGTAGCAAGCGTTAAGCGTAGTTATATTGTGTTAAGAATATAATTAAAATCTTCGGACTGTAAGTAGAGAGGAGAGACTTATTATATTAGTTGGGCGCTGAATCTTAGGAGAAGGAAATCAAATAGTTATACCGGAACGAGCGGGCACTTAAAAAATATATGGTCTACTGTCCCTAAATCCTGACCACAGTCGCAGAACGGGGAAGAGCGAACTCCAATTATTTAAGTTATTTTCAGCTATATACTTAACTGCTTCTAAAAGCGCAATAGCCTCAACTGTGAAGACTGTAGATTGAGGAGACTGGAGGAGACTTGAAGGACAACAGAACTGAGAATCGAGGAATACACACGGCTGACCCTACGTCTCCCGTAGAGGAGAGTTTAGAGGCGTCCGTTTAGACCTGAAGCCAGTCCCGATATTTTCTGTCTACAGCACTCAACAATTCGTAATTTGCGTTTAGATCGTTCTTGGCAATGCCAAAACTTGTTTCTATAGTCGGGGTAAAAATCAGCGAATTATAAGGGAAAGTAAGAAGAAAAGGACGGGCGATTTAAAAACTGGAGTACGGGAGATGTTCAGGTTAGCATAACTTTTTATGAGGCAGGGCTGAATTTTATTTACCTAATTTAATTTTAATACCTAGAGTTTTCGATGGAGCGTTTTAGTAAAATGAGTTAAAGATGAAGGGGATGTGATGAAAGTTGTATCGACTTTGCTAGAAAGCGATCTGAGAAGTATTGACGACAAAGATGCAGGGGAGAATCTGCACGTTCGACCTGCATGGCATTAATTGGGGAAGACTTCATTGCACCTATTACTATGCGAAGTGATTTACTTTGAATTTTAGTAATAGCGTCTAAACCTGGTTTATGGCAGGGTTCCAATAAGAAAGAGCCGTAGTCGGAGTCTAATAGAGACTCCGTATCAATGTGTTGTATATTAGCTTCTGAGTATAGGGGTGAGAACCCCACCATAAGCCAGACAGAGCCCGTTGGTGTTGGCCTCGCATTTTTTGGAAACATAGTTAAGGTGTGATGTCCCGGAAAGTTTTGAATCAAAAACTACACCAAGAAACCTTACCTCATTGGAAAACGGAATTGGTTGGCTTTGAAAAACAATTGAAACGGGAGGAAAAATCCTTTCCCTGGTTAATATTACAGACTTACTTTAAGATGTAGATAGGGACAAGCCGTAATCACCTAGCCAGATGCCTAAATAATTTAGGGCATTATTCAATCGAGAGGGGGCCTCCTCTATTTTCATAACACGCAAATATAAAGTAATATCGTCTGCAATCCCAAGCATTTTAAAAATAAAATATTTGCTATTTTTAAAATTCCATTAGGTACATTAACCTATGAAACTGCCGTTTTGCCGTACTGGCCATTTCAAATGAAAATATATATTTTTTTGACTGATAATTCTAATTTCAAATTAATTTTATTTAACAAAAATGGAATTCTTTTTCTAAAATCGTCATTTGTTTAATAGTTAGTGTTTTGTTTTCAACGCATTCGAACATTTTTCGTCATCATGGATAAGTTAAAAATTCGAGTAATTATGGAGTATGAGTACCGTCGTGGCAGCAAAGCGGCACAAGCGGCACGCAACATCAACGACGTTTACGGAGCGAACACTACAAACGAACGCACCACCCGTTATTGGTTTACCCGCTTCCGTTCTGGAAATTTTGACCTGAAAAATGAACCCCGTGGTCGTCCGAAAACTTTGGTCGACAATTCATCACAGCTTCTTGCCAAACGGGACAAGTATTACTGCAGATGTGTACTGTGAAGAACTGAACACAATGATGGAGAAGCTCGCACGTCTCCAACCAGCTTTGGTCAATCGTTCGGCTCCACTGCTCCTGCACGACAGCGCGCGACCTCATACTGCACAGCAGACGGTCTCCAAGCTACAAGAGTTGGGGTTGGAAGTTCTCCGTCATCCGCCGTACTCACCAGACCTTGCGCCTACAGACTTCTACTTTTTCCAGAATTTGGATAACTTCTTGGCGGGAAAAAAATTCAATACCCGAGAGGCAGTACAAAATGCCTTTGAAGAATTTGTTGCCTCCCGTCCAGCTAAATTCTTCAAGAAAAGCATCAATAAGCTACCAATGCGTTGGCAAAGATGCATTGATTGCATGGGTGATTATTTTGATTAATAGAAATAAAAAACATATAAAAAAATTACGCTTCATTTATTTCGTGAAAAACGGCAATTTCATAGGTAAAGACCTAATATTATGAGATACATCTATTACGGATCTTACAGAACCAGCTGCTTTTTAGGGAGATAATATATGATCTTCTTAACACTACAGTCCACGCGCTCTATTTTATTACAAGTTTGCTCGCATGCTCTACCATAGTAGAAAAAGTAATTATGATTTTGGATATAACTAAAAGGTTTATAAAAATAAAAACAAATTTAGATATGTTTCATTTTTATAATGAAACGTAATTCAAAGAAAAATTAACAAAATTAACAGTTACTTTACAAAACATTTACAGTTTAGAAATATTATAAGAAACTCTTATGAAACAATGAATTTTTTGGATAGATTGAGATCAACTTCGATAAAAATTATATTCTGACTTTTAATTATCTTCTTCTTCACATCGAAGACATAACACAGTTTGGTGATCAGGGCATATCCACCTGGCACATCGTTTACACCAATTTTTGTGGCGCGATTTTGGGCTCGAGAGCCCAAGAAACATTTGCCAACTCTTACTCTCTTGTTTGAGTGATCATGAGATATCTCATCAGACACCCCCAAAAAGCTTTTTGTTTTTATTTTTAACTCCCGAGGAAGATAGTCAAGTGCCAAACGTCGCATCATGAGGCTTTCTGCTCCAAGAAGATAATTGAATATATTTGTACAGAGCCAAGCGCGCTGCGCTCCGCATTCCACGCGAGGCATACCTCCAGCGTGTGCTGGGCCGTCTCGTTGAGGCAATCGTTGCAGTGGTGGCACCTGACAGTCGGTTCCGGACCGATCCGAAACAAGTAACTCCCGAAACAACCATGTCCCGAGAGCAACCGGGTCAGACGGAAGGTCAGGAAACCGTGTCGCCTACCCAACCACTGCAGGAAGACCGGACGAATTGCCTCGATAGTCCAGAGTCCGGCGCTCGAAACCGCCAGCCTGGACGCTTCGGTAGCCCGTTGGCGCAGCTCAGCTCTGTGCCCCTCCAGTTCCTGCAGTGCAGGCGGGTGACCCCTGGCCCGGAGCGCCTCCACGCGCCACTCGTAGAGCGATGCGAATGGTTTTCGAAAACTAGCCTAACTAACAATAACCCTGAGATGTTTGTAATTTATTTAATTTCAGTAATTTATTTTTCATAAGGAACATTTAAAACTATCAAAAATATTATTTATAGTCAGTATAGTATAAGCACACACCATGATCTGTGGAAAGATCAAAAGATTCTTTCGTGATTTAAAAGTTTATAGTGAAAGATGGCTTGGCAGACTTTCGAGTTTGACAAACTTCTGAGTGAACAATAAAGCTTACCTGAGACATATAGAAACCTATACATATTTTCGTAAAAAACTTTTTCGTACTTTCCACTTTGTTCTAAATACTTTGTATGTGTGAGCCACTTGATTAAATTACGAAGCCCCATTTTGTTAGTTTGAATAAAATAAAAAATAATGCTCACTTATTTTTTAATAAATAAGTAAAAAACAGGCAAGCAAGGTTAGCCCTTCACAAAACACAACTACTCATATCCAATGGGAATGTTCGTCACAATTTCAAAGTAAGGTTTTAATTACTCTTTTCGGCGTACCCCAGCAGTTTCATTGGAATCCAAAGTCAATATATTTTGTAATTGCACAAGCAAAGTAAACAAACAAGCGGTGCTGTAAACAGTTTATTGAGTCCTTCGAATTATAACAAAACCATTGTAATAAAAATATCATTTTGCTGGATATTCAAATAGCAAATGTTATATATACAAATATTAAATCAGCATATCAGTTATAGTGAAAGTGCTGCTAGGTACAACATACATTCGTTGGACTTGAGGCGCAAATATCTGGATGGTTTATTTCTTTATAAAATATTACATAACTATATTAATAGCTCTCACCTACTTTGACAAGTTAATTTTAAAATTCCTCGACCTTCTTCTCGATCAAAAGATACCTTTTATATTTTACCTTACCATACTAACTATGCGAAAAATACCTTCTTCAGACGTTCTTGTTCCTATTATAATTCCCATAATGCAGTGGATATTTTCTCACATGATTTCAATAACTTTAAATTCAAATTAAAAAAATTTATGTTTGCTTTAAAAAAATTTACTGTTTAATGATTTATTTTTGTTTTTATTTATATTTTTTGTCAATCTAATATTAGGTTATATATTAGATGTATCTCATAATATTAGGTCTTTACCTATGAAATTGCCGTTTTTCACGAAATAAATGAAGCGTAATTTTTTTATATATTTTTTATTTCTATTAATCAAAATAATCACCCATGCAATCAATGCATCTTTGCCAACGCATTGGTAGCTTATTGATGCCTTTCTTGAAGAAATCAGCTGGACGGGAGGCAACAAATTCTTCAAAGGCATTTTGTACTGCCTCTCGGGTATTGAATTTTTTCCCGCCAAGAAGTTATCCAAATTCTGGAAAAAGTAGAAGTCTGTAGGCGCAAGGTCTGGTGAGTACGGCGGATGACGGAGAACTTCCAACCCCAACTCTTGTAGCTTGGAGACCGTCTGCTGTGCAGCATGAGGTCGCGCGTTGTCGTGCAGGAGCAGTGGAGCCGAACGATTGACCAAAGCTGGTTGGAGACGTGCGAGCTTCTCCATCATTGTGTTCAGTTCTTCACAGTACACATCTGCAGTAATGCTTGTCCCGTTTGGCAAGAAGCTGTGATGAATTACACCCGCGTTAGACCACCAAACAGTGACCATCACTTTTCTAGGGGTAAGTATTCGTTTAGGGCATTGTTTGGGTGCTGAACCAGGGTCCAACCAACTTGCTGAGCGATTGTCAAACAGGATCCATTTCTCGTCACAAGTAACAATGCGGTTCAGAATTCCTTCATTTGTATGCCTGCTGAGCAGTGCAAGGCACGTCTCCACGCATACTTCGCGTTGGCGGTCATTGAGTTCGTGGGGTACCCATTTGTCAAGCTTTTTTACCTTGCCAATTTGGCGCAAATGGACCAATATTGTTTTGATGCTAACGTCGAAAGCTGCTGCTAATTCAGCCGTGGATTGAGTTTCATCAGCTTCCACAATTGCCTTTAATTCGTCATTGTCGACCAAAGTTTTCGGCCGACCACGGGGTTCATTTTTCAGGTCAAAATTTCCAGAACGGAAGCGGGTAAACCAATAACGGGTGGTGCGTTCGTTTGTAGTTTTCGCTCCGTAAACGTCGTTGATGTTGCGTGCCGCTTGTGCCGCTTTGCTGCCAGGACAGTACTCATACTCCATAATTACTCGAATTTTTAACTTATCCATGATGACGAAAAATTTTCGAATGCGTTGAAAACAAAACACTAACTATTAAACAAATGACGATTTTAGAAAAAGAATTCCATTTTTGTTAAATAAAATTAATATGAAATTAGAATTATCAGTCAAAAAAAAAAATATTTTCATTTGAAATGGCCAGTACGGCAAAACGGCAGTTGCATAGGTAAAGACCTAATTTTCTTCTTGGAGCAGAACGCCTCATGATGCGACGTTTGGCACTTGACTATCTTCCTCGGGAGTTAAAAATAAAAACAAAAAGCTTTTTGGGGGTGTCTAATGAGATATCTCATGATCACTCAAACAAGAGAGTAAGAGTTGGCAAATGTTTTATGTGCTCTCTAGCCCGAAATCGCGCCACAAAAAACTGGTGTAAACGATGTGCCAGGTGGATATGCCCTGATCACCAAACTGTGTTATGTCTTCGATGTGAAGAAGAAGATAATTAGAAGTCAGAATATTATTTTTATCGAAGTTGATCTCAATCTATCCAAAAAATTCATTGTTTCATAAGAGTTTCTTATAATATTTCTAAACTGTAAATATTTTGTAAAGTAACTGTTAATTTTGTTAATTTTTTTTTGAATTACGTTTCATTAAAAAGATAAAACATATCTAAATTTGTTTTTATTTTTATAAACCTTTTAGTTATATACAAAATCATAATTACTTTTTCTACTATGGTAGAGCATGCGAGCAAACTTGTAATAAAATAGAGCGCGTGGACTGTAGTGTTAAGGAGATCATATATTATCTCCCTAAAAAGCAGCTGGTTCTGTAAGATCCGTAATAGATGTATCTCATAATATATAATAACTTAATGTACCTAATGGAATTTGAAAAATAGCAAATATTTTATTTTTAAAATGCTTGGGATTGCGTAATAAAATGAACGTATCCCAGCATTCGAAAAATGGAATAAATTAATAACTCTTTAAACATATTTCTTTTTTTAACTTTCCTTGACCACTTAAAAGTAAAAAATGTGTGTCAAATCTGATTGTCAATGTCATACCAACAGGACCCAAATCATAATCGACTGGCAATGTGACGTTAACAGGTGCGTTCTAAATCTTCATCAAAATTGAAAACACTCCGAAAACACTGAATATGACAACATCACAAATTGACTTGTTTTAGACTATTGCTATTATTTAAGGAATTGTCTATCTGTCTGCCTGTAACTGCCAACAACATATACCGTGATCGAAATATCGGAAACTTATTAGTCAAAACAAAAATCCTATTCGAAATTTAGTTATTTTAGATATATCAAAATAATGGGTCAGGCGAATAAGTAAAAAGAACCTCTTGGCGTTTTCAGGTGCTACTTCACGGACCTTGCAGAATCTATCATAATAAAGACCCGATCCACTAGATCAGATTGACCAGTTTTACTGTTCACTGGACAAATTCGCAAAAGCGTTTTTATCTGTAAAGTGTTTCACTTATTCATTGAAGGAATTTAATAACCGTCAAATCAATTCACATTATTTATTTTGTTACTTACATTTTTTTACTTTTTACTAATATTTTATTGCAATATTTTACATAACTAAAAAATTTGATACTACTTAAATTGATTGGATGCTGTAGGTATTTTTTGTGAATTGTTTTAGGCTTTTGATTGCGTTTTTCGTCTAACGATCAACCCTTTGTGTTGTTTTCTGGTGACACACAACAATCTCCCTAATGTTGTGCAGTGGTTCATTGTAAATAATTTAATAATAATAAAACAAAATGTATTATTTTCTGTACACCAAATTGAATCAAACTTGCATCTTAATGGTAACATGGTTATTCGTGGTACAAGTACAGTTTCTAAACTACTATGGGGAACCCATATTTCACAACATGCTCTGCGGCGTTCACGGTTAAAGGCATTCGCACAATGACTGATGGCCATACAGCCAGAATAGTATATTTTAGTTATTTTTAAACATTACTGTCTTATGGTATCACGCAAACATCAAAACGATCTTCTCTCTGCAAAAAAGTGGTGCTATTCGTTCTACGTGTTATATTTCTGGAATATATGTGCTTAAAAATAGAGAATCCCTAAAAGAAAAGTTTTTAAAGATTGTTATAATAACCCTTGCATCACAATATTAAAAAATTAAAGATTTAAAAAAATTAAAGACTATGAGAGTTAACCATGAGAATGATGAATCTGTAACGACTAAAATAGCGTTTCCAAAATGTAGGCTGGCTAAAAGTAACAAATAATCTATCGATATGTCAATACGGTGTTATAATAAGATCCCGTTCAATCCCTGCCCTTCTATAGATTCGAGAAAACCATAAAGGAAACTTTTTGTTTAAAAGCTTATTATACAACAAAGATTATTTGGATGACAAAATTATGTTCTCGAAGGGCTTTTTCTGTTTCTGTATAAAAAAATATATGTGTTGTGTATTTGTTTCTTTGTTGAGTTTTTAGTGCCAATTAATGTCTAAAGGGTCATTGTCTCTAAAGTGCATTTTCTTACGGTAGCATCGGGTAATGGGTCGTTCAAATCCTTCTTTATCTTATGTTCACTCCCTAATATGCGACATAACACTGTCTGTATTTATTCTGTTTTTGTTACTGTATGTGGAGAATGTATACTAAGAGCCTTTGAATTTCTAATAAATACAAATCAGGGACAAGACACTAATCCTTTAGCTATTAATATCTTGCCATCTCTTGAAATGTATGACCCTCCAAAAGACTGTGGACCACATACTAAAGCAGCTGTGCACATTATTTTGCGAGTTAGTTAGTGCTAATCCTGCTTCAAGGCTTGACCCAGCTCATATAATTGATGGCAAGGCACAATGATAAAACATTTCCTTATGATAAAATTTTTCCACTGAGTTTCTGAATACAAAATGAAAAGTTTAACTAATAGGCAGATGTAACTATTCCATGAAAATTAAATTTTTGTGTGGTCTTAAAAAACTGAAAAGAAGAATAAGCCAGTGGAACGATAATAATAGATAGACACAGATTTAAAAAATTCCCGCGTTTTTATTGCTGTGTTAAATTTTTTGTAATAAAATATCTGGAAATCAAAAAAATAAATAGGTAAGTACTGTAAAAATAATCTAATACCGGAAAAAGATATTTAGTGTTACAAAGTTTATTCAGTTTTTGATATAATTTGTCGGATCACATTTGAACACAATCTATACGTTCAGTCATCTTGCCTTTTGTTCCAATTTCAATTATCAGTATAGTTTAAATCCCATAGGTAACAATTTCTATGTGTGTTATCAATTTATATAAGGAATCATCAATGTACATCTGTATTCAAATCTCTGACTGACAGGTAGAAATATGAATTAAACACATACAAATGAATTGCGCATCTATCCAAAACTTGAATTCAAGTTGTGGTATGTTCTGAAAACTGTTTTACTCGCCGTTTATAAAGTTTTAATTTTAGAACAAATTAAATGTTGTAAATATTTTATGATGTTTCTATTTCACAAAATTTTTCAAAAATCTAAGTTGCGTATGTACTCCTGACAGCTAGGTATCTGGCAGTGAAATCCTCATCAAAATCGGTCCAGCCGTTTCGATGTTTTTTTAATATAAACAGACAATAAAAAAATTTAAGATAATGTTTGGAATCAGCATTCTTTCCATACTTATATCAATTGTTTATCAGTTTTTATTTATTTTATCCTAGGTATAGTTAAATATTATCAAACACAATAACATCAATGTATTTTACAAACTATATTTTTATTTAAATTCTTGTAAGTTGTAACTGCTGCAGAGAACCCAGGACTTTTAGAGGCAAAAGTGAAAAAGTCATTAGTGAAAAATGTTTTTTAATTGATAACGGTTAATGTAAAATTTTCTGAATAAAAAAGTTTCCAAATAGTTTATTTGTGAAACTAATCGCATTATATTAAGTAGTACCTACAATGTCATTCAATAGAAAAAAAGATATCAAGTATCTAGCCAATAAAAAATTAACCCCTACACAATGCAATTATTGTGGTTGACTTTTGACCTACGATCAAAAACCAACAACGTGCTGCGTGAATTTTTCATCATTTAATTACAACTACTCTAGATACTACTGACAGTAACCACTGGGTGCTTACAAATAGCGATAATTTGCGGCAGCCCGGAGGTTAACACGAAATACTCGTCATTGATGGTGACGTCACAAGGGTTAAACTTTGTTTTCGTTGTACGGATTTGATGCGGTAACAGTGAAGTCTTTAGCTAAATTAATAGTTGTCAACAAGTTATTAAGAGGGCAAAAGAGTAAAAAAGAGTAGTGGTTTAGGTACATAGAAAAGTATTTTTAAACCATTCAGTGACTAAACAAATAGTAGATGGAGATGATGCAAAGCTGTCATAGCTGTCAAGACGCCTATCATTTTAGTCACTCACGTTATTATAATGACCACTGTGTCTTTAAAGATACCGAAACTTCGACTTACAACGTAAAATCCGGTCAAAAAGTGTTTTATTTGATATAATGAATCGAGAAAACATAAAATTAAAATAAACTATAAATAAAAGAAGAAAATAAGTTAAAATATTAGAACTAAGATAATAAAATGGTTTTTTAATTCAGGTAATCATCGTAAACGTAAAGGAATCGGAGCGTAGAGCCGAAAAACTGTGTGTCTGCTGTTCCATCAAAATAAGAGGAAAGACATTGCTCTGAAAAAAATCTTTAAATTCGATCCTACCAAATAAGTTATTCTTATGAACAAATTTTTTACGACATTTTGACATTATAAACTTACTTACATAAAAATAGTTTAGAAGCTTAGAAAATTCTTTCCAATTAAGTTTTACTACGGTTTTCCATTTCCAATTATGTATATTATTTTTGAATATTCGAAAAGTGAGTCGGGTTAAAAGTCTTTATTGTTTTTGATTTTAATAAAACAAGGTTGCACGAAGAAACAGAAAGCCAATATTGCACAAGCGACCATCGCTGGGTCGTTATTTTTTATCTAAATGATTTGAGGCCCTTGTCGTTAACCTTTAATAACCTTTAATACGTCGTTGGTCGCGCGGGGTCGGTAGTTACCCCGTCATATTAATCACCGACTAAAAATTTTTTTATTGAACAAATGTTAAAATTTTTAGGAAAGAAAGAATATACAAATATATTTTGAGAACAATGACAAAATGCAGGATTTTTTACGACTAATTTTCTTTGTCTGGTCATCACAGATAAATTCAGCACATTTGTGACATCACCTAGCTATTTTTCTGTTGTTATTTTGTGGGCGTATGTGCCATCTTCTTCGTTTTCTTGTTTGTATGTCTTTGCTGGATTTGAAACGTTCACTACCTGAATAAATATTTTGGATAATCCATACTACAATTTTCACGACAGCCTTAATAATCCCACTGCAGGTACATCAGCCCCAAACTAAGGGGTGGTTTTAGGCAATTTATATTCCACCACGCTTGCCTAGTTCGGGCTGGCAGACTTTTATACAAATCTTTGATAATAACTTTTTAGGTATGTGGTTTCATAATTTTCCGCACGATGTTGTCCTTGACCGTTAGATCAGCGGGGCTTACTTACTTAAGTTATAAAAACTCATTGGCTCATTTGGCAGTCATAGGGCTCGAACAGAGACCTCAAGATCAAGAAGCTAGTGCCTGAACCACTGCGTCACCGACACTCAACACTACAATTATTTTATCAAAAGATAACAGTAAACAATTAGTTTTGCTCTTAGTTTCTGCTTGGCAAATAAGTAACCATATTATGAAATCTTTATAAAAATAGTTTTTTTCCATTTACTATTATGATACTTACCCAGAAAGTGCCTAGATGAATCAATGGACGCACGTTGTTTAGGGGGTGATGGATGTCGTTGGTTCTTCAACGTCTCTAATTCTGAGTTCGCGTCTCGGTGTGCCTCCAATAACGCACGTGGCTCTCAACGATAGCTTGTTCTGCATCTTCGATAATCTCACCTATTTGCTCCTCTCAAAGGCCTCGCCTATTTTGAGCCATAATGAAATGTATATGCAAAAGACAGTCCCTATTAAGATAAATATCACAATAAAATAAACATAAAAAAAACATATAATTGTTGTTTACAGGCACTGACCAAATGAAGTAAGGAATAAACTCTCTTTTAAAAAAAAAATAATAATGTAATGTGTATAATTGTCAATAGTTAATTATTTTCTTTTAAATTTACAGAATAAAATAAACAAAATCCAGAAAATCAACAATTTAAAAATATATAGGTACGAACCTTAATTTGAACTACACTATTAGACGCGCGAGGTCGCAGTGACCCCAAGCACCACCGTACGGCCCTTATTAGCGCAGGCGCCAATTAGGCCAGAGGGGTGAACGAGTTAGGAAGCTAGCCGAAAGATCAGCTCGCTAGCGAAAATAGCCAAAAATATAACTCCAATTGAAGATCACTTGGGGTCGCGGAGACCCCGGCGCCGTATTAAGGGTTAAGCGTTGTATTGCCCTTGTCATTTTATTTTCACGATAATAACTCAAAGAGCAAATTTGGCTTAATTCTACGAGGATAAAACATAGGAGTATACAGTAAGTTTATTTGTCTGTAACTTTACCTTTTTAAACCAAAGCATTTTTTCTTTAAAATAAACCTTTTAACTTTGGCTGATCAGTTAAGCGGCAAAACCTTTTAGCGATTTTTTTATTTTTCAATGAAACTCAATCTGTTTTGATTGATCCGTGTGAATGTTTTATTGGGCAAATGCAAGGACATTTCCGTAGGTAAAAGAGTGACCTATTGGATCATGGTTCGCTTTAATCATGGTGATAGTCACACTATTTAAAACGTATGAGAGACGTACGCGTAGGTTTAGATATTTCAATTCAGGGGTGATCTTTTGTTGTAAGCTGCGAGCGATAACGTGTTTTATTAGTACGACATTTAATTAAAAAATAAGACACTTAATCAGTCGCAACTAACTTAAAAAAGTTCACTCGTGAAAGTTAATTTCTGTTCAATAAAAATACAGTTAAGTGTCCTGTTCAGTTGCCATTTTATTGATATTCTTTTGTTTAAGTTTATATTGTTAAAATACTTTTGGAGGAAATGAAAAAGCCTTAACATTTGATAATTCTTTTATATTCATTTAAATCTTATGTTTTACGGATAAACGATTGATTTTAAAACAGTACATAAATATATCAGTTTTAAATATCACATCACATAGAGATTTACATTGAGTATTCTTTATTACAGTCTTCTTAACACTTTATATGTATAGTGCACATTTAGGGACAATGGCTATAGGGGTTAAAGATATAAATTTTTGGAATAGGCAAAAAGCTCTGCTTCATAATAACTGTTTTACTGATAATTGCCTATTTAAAAACAGTCATTTAATTTATTATTTATATACTATCCATGTCTACTGCATTATTGAATCAGCCGAAAGTCTGTCATTAGTTTTGTTCAAATTTATTTTAAGAGATTCTTCTTTTTTGTATTACAATTATGATTTGTTATATTTTTGTTAATGATCAGAAATTCCCTGCGAGAAATATATGTCAAATTATTATGTTCATTATTGTCATATTAAAGATGTTCATCCAAATTTCAAACTCATTTTAGATTAACTTTACAACGACGGATAATATAGTTTTTTTGCAACTTTCCTAAATATTATTATGCGTCGTATTTACTATCAAAATGTCTAGATATACAGTTTTTCTTTGCTAATAACTATGTATGGATCTGAAAAATATCTAGTCTAGTTAAATTCTAATCTATCACGTGGAACCGAATTGTGAGAAAAATTTACCATGCCAGTCTTTCACAAGATTATATATATTTGGAGCCTAACCGACAGTATCGAGGCGGACATGCAAGTTGTATACTCAAAACATCTACAGACGCCTTCCAGCTTCTGGAATGCGGTGGAACTAAATACTTCCCTTCGACTAGCTGGTTCAAAAACGAACAAATAACTTAAAAACCGCGTTTCTTTAGAACTTTATAAACATATAAAGAGGTATATATGTTATATTGGATAAAAACTCAGTTACGACAATACCAGTCTATGGATGGCATACAGAACTAAGTTTACATAAAAAGTGTTGCAATATTTTTCTATTCTTAATGCATTATTGTATTTTAATTTACTGAGAGGATAGGAAACAATCGTAAAAATAATCTACTAGTGAGATCTAATTGCGCCCTCGGCATCTAAGTAACCTCAGCCGAAATTCCAAAATTATTCTGAAACAATAGGCTCCGGGATCAAAACTCTACTATACCAGCTCATTATTATCTATTTTATTATAAAATTTTGGTAAATATATTGAACAAAGAACTAAAATCTAAGCAAATAATTTTTCATACAATAATAAAATATATAAATAACAACACGGGCTACATACTGGAGATACACACCATTATCGGGAAAAATTTATATAAATACATATATCGCCGGTTGGGTATCAAATCGTACCGAAATCTATCATAAGTAAGTAATCTATTGTATACCGAAATACACGAATACAGTCGTTAAATAACACCTTAGTTGAAAGATATATTTCCATTGAAATCTAACCCTTAGGTTAGTCTATCCTAAGGAAGGAATTATGACATATACAGCTATGTAATTAAGGATCACTAGCGTCTTGATTTAAATCTCGATTTAATCTCTGCCAAAATAACGCTAGAAGAGAAAAAAACCAAAAAGTGATTTTGAATGAAATCAAAATTAAAACGAACGCTGGAACATTCATTGTAATTGGAGCAACTTAAAATACTTATGCAGGTAACTTAAGATAACCTTTTATAATTATTGAAGCAATACAGATTTGTACATCTGTTTACAGATCCAAGTAAGTAATCTTGGTGGCAATGATGGCGGCGGTGGCAGCCAAGATGGCGGCGACGATGACGACTGCGGCCGTAGTGCCGGTGGCCTTCACGGCCAGCCCCATGATGAACGAGATGCAGAGCTGCGCCACGAACACACAGCTGCTCACTACGGCCACGTCGGTACCGAGCCCACGTGTCTGCCCGCAGCTGTTGCCTGAGCTGTCCCACTGAAGAAAAAAATTATTTTAGGAATTCCAACTTTTTAAGTTCTGCTCCAACTAGTGTACAAAATTATGTATCTATATACGAATTGGGAACCGACTCCTTATTTTCAAGTCGGTTAAACTCTGTTGATAAGCTTTATGACAGGTATTATAGATATAAGACCGAACGTAAGAAAAAAAATGATAATTGCAATAACAAAAACTTTAAAGACATCGTGATTTCATGTTAGTATATTACCACAAACAATAAAAATGGTTAAAAGTACAATCGGGAACCGATGCCGCCGTTGTTCTTCCACCGCCCCTACTAACGATGAAAGAGACTTAGTCTTTTAAGGCCTATTAAAAAGACAAGACTATCTTAAAGGACTCGACGCTAAAATAAAGACTAGAGTTTCGAGTTTTCATTAATAAGCCTTAGTCTTTGTATTAAAAGACTAAGCAACTTAAACGACTAGAGTTGTTTTCATAAAACTAAAAGACTGAAACGACTAAAGTTGTTTTTAAAAGGACTCGTGCCTGAGTATTATACATGAACATGACTCATCCATCCTCTATTGTGTCCTACTAACCACAAAGATAGACTTATAAAAACATAATATCTATTCATAATTATTTAATCATTTTGTATTATAATAATAACAGGTATGTTTTGATTAAATTATTATTCAAAAAAATTTTATAGGAATATTAAAAAGAAATCAAAAAACAACAATCGTAATTTAAAAAAACAATTAACAATAGTGCTGCTTACGATACTCATGAGTTATCAAAATGTTCGATTTCCTATGTGACACGCCATCCCGAGGCGATAAGGCGCTTTTAGTCCTTTTAGTCTTTTAAGCCTTTTACGTTACGCTTTTTACGTTATAAGGTTAAAGACTACGACTGAAGTTAGTTGTCAGTTTGTAGTTTTATGACTAAAGACTAAAGGGTTACAACACTAATTTAGTCGTAAGGCTTTAAAAATTAGTCTAGCCTTTTTAATAGGCCTTAAAAGACTAAGTCTCTTTCACCCCAAGTCCCTTCACCATAACTTTTGCATATTTTTCATACAGGTTAACGCACACATAAAAAGATCCAATTATAGCATGTCGACATCACACGCGTATAATTCAGACAAATCATGCGCTCACATACATAACGACGCAAATTGAATTTTTCATTTACATTTTTTAATACTTACTCCATAGAATAACAGGTTTTTCATCTTTAAATTGAGTATTTATTACCGTATCTACTATACGCTTTTTCATTTATTTCTCGAAAACATACGGCACAGGTCACTGACTACAAGGTACAACGATTGAAGAACTTGATATGATTTACATTACGTGAAGTATAAAAACAGCAGGGGTACACTAAATTCAATGTATATTTTTAGAAGAAAGTTGTTTTTGACTAGTCGCTTTGCTGCAGTTTTGTAGATTTCAACTGAAAACCTGTTTATTTGAGACGACCTACTACTTATGGATGAAACAAAACGGTTAGTTTGGCTACACTCTAGACTTAATTTCTTGCTCTGCAAGTAATAATTGTACAAGAACATTGAATGACTATGGACTAGCTTACTAGAACGGGCACTGATATTTACGTAAAAATTTTTGTTTTTTAAAAATACTGCAACAGTAGATGTCGCTACCAGTATATAAAATCGTGATGTGTAATTTATCAATGGGATAAGGTTGTCACTGAATGAACTTCCGCAATTGGGTGTTTGACAATTTGTTTTTATCACATATTTAAATCTTTTATCAACAGTAAAGAAATATTGCAGAAGTAACAGTATGTTTACAATCAATAGTTATCAAGATACAGCGGTATGTTTGAGGAGCTTTTGCGAGTCATAGAGTAGGGATAAACAGTTATTTTAGTATCACTGTGACTGACGTTCCAGTTCCAAAAAAAATCACAGTGATAAATCACCGTGACTTTGTCACGTCGATCACTTACATTACTAATATCAATATTAGTTCCTGAAACTATATGATAATAATGAATGTTGGCGTCTAAATGAATCACTGTATTTAGAACGTATTATCGATACGAACCGCGTACCTAAATATATGCATCGCGTTCAGTCGGATATTATTACATTAAAATTATGAGAAAAATAATTATTTTCTATGCTTTTTTTAATCAAATAAGTGTTTTAAAAGTAAGTAGATATTTATAATACGTTATTTTAGTATGCCAGAAAAAAACTTAAATTAATCGCAAAACCATTTCAATTTTTAAAAAATACATTGTACTATCAAAAATATGTTTTCAGGTTCATTGTGTATATATTTAGTGTTAATTTAATATTAAAACCTTTGAAGTCTAAATATGTTTTACATCCATCTATTTTATTTTATTTTAGGTAAGTACTTATGTTTATTTTTCATTCGTTACTTTCTTACAATAATAAGTCTATCTGACCGGTGAAAATGACCGTTGCTTCCTCTATCTCACTCGCACACAAGCCGACACGACCAGGACGGCCGAAGTTAGTTGAGCGAGAGTATCGCGTTCCGTTCGTTCGAATCGCGATTACTTTTTCTGTCACGTTTTGCTGGTAAAGAGTGACTGAGTACGAGATACGCACTAAAGAACTCGGAATATAATAGTAGCGAATTGTGACGTCACAACCTGTAAATCATACTCAAACATGTATAAAATATACAATAGCTTCGCAGACAGTGCGTTTACATCCATACTGTCGTAAAAAATAATTATCTTTACAATAATTTAAAAAATTACATATTTCTTTTTTAGGTTTTCTAAGCTTTATAATTTCGATATTAAATTCAAGACTACATTTTTCAAAACATTTGGTGACAATACAACGCAGTGTAAGGAAAAATCTATATCTGTTATGGTTTATTTTACACTGTAGATTTAATTGTTTATGTATGCTTTTATGTATATTTTGAATAAATAAATAAATAATAATAAAATAACTGATAAAAGCCCCAGCTGCTTAGAGGTTGTAAGTAATTCGAAATTCTATATTACTTTTTATTATAACTTAAAAAATTAAACCCCTTTTGAAACAGTTTTTTCAATAATTCACAGTATTTGTAAATTTTCTAAATTACACAAAAAAAGGGATTTGTGAATCTATGATCCCGTCGTATTAACTATATCATCTTTCAACGGAAAAACAAAACTAACGCTCTAAAACCTACTCTGTTTTAATATAAACATAAAAAAAACTCTAAAACACCAAGAAACTATTAAATCCAATAATCCAAATAAAAAAATAACCCTTCAATCAAGGTCAGCTTTTGACCTACGATCAAAAACCAACAGCGAGCGTGCTGCTTGAATTTTTTATCATTTAATTACCACCCAGCCGGTAAAATCACTGGTTGTAGACAGATAGCAAGAATTTGCGACGGCCGCGGGGTTAACACGAAATACTCGTTATTGGTTGTGGCGCCATAAGGGTTAAACTTAGTTTTTAGTTGATTGATTTTCGTTAACATTTATGATACTGACGATTTGAAGAAGCAACGGGGGTCGGTGGTAAAAAAACGTAGGAGTTATTGACTATCGTTTCAGCAAATAATTTTCGGTTATACTCTAAAATCTAAAGGGTTGAGTTCAAAATGTTCGTGTCGTCGGCCACTTATGTTTCAGTAAAATATATAGTTTTAATTATTTTATTATAATAATCAATAAGGTTAATACCATATTTTATAATCACTTGAGCTAAACTTATAACAACTATACTGTATTGCACCACAAATTCTTTAATCTAAATATATTTGTTACTTCATTTAATAGGGAAAAATAGGAAAAATAAACAATTAACTACTAATTAATTATTTATTGTGTTAGTTTGCTATCTCATTAGCAGGCTGCATTCACTTGTTGCACAAAAACAGAGCGAATTTTTTTTTTATTGAGAGTTGCCGATCAAAGAAAATAATTTCGCACATAAACCCAAGCAAATAAAAAGCACAAAAATAAAGACTATAAAGCTGACATAAATATATTTTTAGTGATATTATTTAATATGTTATGATTTCGATATTTTTTTAAGTAATTTCTTCAACTGAATATCTTTGTCATCTATTTTAAATCATAAAGATTACCTCAAGTATTTCTTTTTGCATAATGATTAACCTATGGTTCGAGAACCTTGTCTGTATCGGTAAAGCTGCACGCAGTTACGTATTCCTTGATTTGCTTTTATGTCTTTTATATATTTATATACATAATTTGGTTCTGACTTTCTTCGTCATTTTTTGCGTAAAGTACTGAAATAAAAAGCTTATTGAGGGCCTGGAATGAACTCAACTGTTTATTAATAAATTTAGTTAAACTCTTGTATGAGGACAGAACTCTAAAACTGAAATAGGTTTACGTCTTGGCTACAAACGGAACCAAGAGCAATCATGTAGATAGAAATGTATTCAGATGTGACGATACCAGCATTCAAGGTACTAAATGCAAGGTACTTTAAGGCTGCTGTTTGACCATAGAGTCACCATATATGTAATTTACAAGGTACCTACATATAGTGCAAGATTCGAATGCTTGATTACAAGATTTTTAATCAAAATATATATTCTATAGTGCCATCATCACAACAGCCTGGGTGGCTAGTAAATATTGCTTTTTTAAAATATATTTTGTCACGTCATTATTTACAATAAATATCTGTCACAAGAATCTACAGAACATTGTAGAGTTGTTCATTCTAGGCTTAATAATAAACTTTGTAATGTCGTTTTAACGCATCGACGTCATCGTCCAAAATTCTTTAAAAAATCAAATACTGCACATAAATCAGACATATTCAAATAGTTTTCGCAAAATACCACATCATCCGGAAAAAATATAAAAAATGACATTTCAAAATTCTTTGAATATCGAATACTTTGAAAGCAACTTGAAACCAACATTCAATTGACGTGGAGAAATAAAGCTTACGTTGAGTCATGACCCAATTTCGGCGCTCAGATCCCATAAAAAAATTAACGTCTAGTACCACTTTAGTAATACCAACCATGCCCGTCGCATGATAGTGCGCGACCAGCAAATACGGCATAGTGAAGAGCGTGGAGTACATCACACCAGCGGTCCAGCTGAACAGGATGACAGCCGCCCGCGCACGGATCACGCCCAGGAGGAACATGCCGCAGCTGTATGTGCAGAGACCTCCCACGTAGACTCTCTTGGCTCTGAAATGTGAAAGGATTGGTTTGATACATAAATAAAAATCAAAGTCCCGAATATTTTATATTTTCCACGTCCACATGACGTAAGCATCCTTCAGCCCTCAGATTTGGGCTTGAATAATGTATTAAGTCCTAACATATGAAATTGGCGTTTTGTCGTACTGGCCCCTTTGATCTGTATTATCTCCTCTTTGGTTAAGAATTCCAATTTCAAATTTTTACAGCTATTTACTCAGGCATTTGTATTTCGAAAAGTTATTTACGAGTACAAGTTCCAGCGTGGCACCAGTGCTGCACAAATTATTCGAAGTATTACTGCTGTGTATGGCGGTGGTGTTGAAAAAGAAAACAAGAACAAGCCTAGTGGGCGGCTGGAGGTCAAAGTTGATAATGAAAAATAGAAGGCTATTGTGGACGCGGATCCATCGCAAACCACGTCCGAGTTAGCTGTAGGCCGCGGTATTAGTGACATAACTATTTTGATCCACTTGAAGTAAATTGGGAAGGTGAAAAAGCTTGAGAGGTGGGTACCTCATGAATTGAGTGCAGCAAACCGACAAACGTGCGTCGACTGCTGCATTATATTTCTCAACCGGCACAATAATGAAAGGATTTTAAATCGAATTACCTGTGATGAAAAATGGATCCTGTGCGACAATCGGAAACGCTCATCGCAATGGTTGAACGCCCTGGCGAACCAGCCAAATCCTGCCCCCAGCGAAAATTGAATAAAAAAAGTTACTTGTGAGCGTTTGGTGGACTAGTGCCAGTGTCATTCACTACAGTTTTCTTAAATCTGGCCAGACGATTACGGCAGATGTCTATTATATTTCGTCGCTTCATTATTCGATATGATATTTACCAGGTAGTCCCTGCATTTGCTAGGTAGCTGTGCATATTTTTAAAAGACTTGAAACGATTTTTAAAACTAAACCATTTCCTCCCTACCTCTCACCCAGGCTGTAGCCTATTCGTACTTTCATTCCTTCTTTGTGCGCGGAAGCTGTCGCATCTGTTGTTCAATTGTTTAAGTATACTTAAAAATATCGTTACGTAATGCCAAAAAGAAGTGCCCAAGCTCGAATAGAGCACTATGCGAAAAAAATAAAAAATACTCGAGGATAAAGAAAGATGCCGGGCAACCTTGCTCAAATGTTTATCAGAAGAAGAAGATTAGCATTTTAATGCACCACTTGGCCATGTAATGTTTAATTTAATGTATGTAGGTATATACAATAGTTGTTGTAGTTTTTGGATTGACTGCGAGTCAATAACTCTGAAGTTTTCAGAACAAATTTTATTTATTATTGGCCAAAAAAGCTTCGGGGTTGACTGCGAGTCTTTAACGAAGACTTAAGCAATAAAAACGTTCATTCTAATTAGATTAACGTTAATTTGCATCGAGTTACTCGAGTGAGTTTTCGATAAAACATATTTTTCATCTACCCTCGCTAACCTAAAAGTCATACCGGGGGCGTGGCAAGCAAATGAGTTGCCGCTCCAGAGGTTCAGCTTCCGGAAGAGGAAGCTGGTGTTTTAGACGTCATTCCCGAATTGGGATCTGAACCAGTTTCTGGTCCAGAAGAACCGGTGTCGACTGATCCCGTTTTAGAACCGGATCTACTAATTGCTTTGGGGGAATCCATATCGGAAACGCCCGACTACGGTCCCAAAATTCATGAAACTTTATCGAAGTTATGGCTTCCCTTATTGAAAAAGGGAATGCCCAAAGAAGACAGAGATAAACTGTCGAAAGATGATTTGATCCCGGAAAACTGCAGGCTCTTTCTACAAGCTCCTTCACTAAACGTAGAAATTTCTGCCACTGTCCCAGATATTGTCCGAAACCGAGACAAGATGCTCACCGCTTATCAGCGGTAGCTTAGCTGCGGCATCAGAGCCATAAATAGAGGCATTAATATAGTCCTTAAAAGCGACGACAAGACCGGCGCTATAAAACACCCTAACGAACGGATGACTACTCTGTGATTCGCACTACGCGTCTACACAGAATCGCGTTAAATTTGTTACACCGAGTCTAGATAAATCCTTACTACACATGATTACTGACGGTGAACGTGATGAAACCTTATTTGGATCGACGCTGTCAGAAGAAATCAAAACTGCCAACGCCAATGACAAACAGGGGCTGCAAATAAAGAAGCCCTTTGAACGTCAAAGGACGACGGTGCCTCAAACCAGCGCTCACCCGTCTACTTCCCAGCAGAGAAACTGGTCAGCGCCTCATCGGTATTCAGCGACCAAGGGGGGGGAGGCTTCAGCCAGCGATCGGAGCCCGATGCCCTGTTTTGACGCCCGGCTACAGGCCGCTATGTGCGGGGCTGCAGGACAAGCCTCGTGCCCCAAGCGCCAGCGTCCCATCTCTAGCTAAGGTACGCCTTCACGCGGGTAACCTTACTTATTTTTATAACTGTTGTTTAAAAATAACTAAAAACGAGGTAGTGTTAGATTGGATTAAGAATCGCTTTCATCTACCATTTAAAACGTCAATTACCCAAACTAATATACCTACCAATATTTTTTCACCCGTAGTAAACAATGAAATAGTAATTGCTATCCAAAAATTAATTAAACTCGGGGCCATATCAGAGTGTCAAATCCAAAAAAATCAATTTGTTTCTAGAATTTTTCTCACACATAAATCTAATGGTGGCAAACGCTTCATTTCAAACTTAAAACAGTTAAATAAATTCATACAGACTGATCATTTGAAAATGGAGGATTATCGAACGGTTTGCAATTTAATATCATGTAATGGATTCCTAGTAACAATAGATCTCAAGGACGCATTGTTCTAGACAATTTATTTGATATATTGATAAATATTTAAAATATTTATTAATTCGACAGAATGACGTTCGCTTTATCAGTCGCTCTACGCGTGTTTACTTAAATTATGAGGGAAGTCCTAGATTTTCTAAGAAATAAAGTCTATTATTTATATATACCTAAATCAGTGTATAATTTGGTCGATATGTTATGCATCGGGGATACGTATGACGATTGCGTTGCTAACGTCAACGAAACCTCACGGTTACGTAACTGTCTCGGATTTGTCACTAATTATGAGAAATGCAATTTTGAATCTACAACAATTATGTAAATTTTTAGGATTTAACTACGATACAAGAAATCAAAGCACATGCCTTCCCTCTGATAAGCGTTGCAAGATAGCCGAGTTCGTAACAAAATTTTCAAAATTACCCACATGTATCATTCGCGAGTTTGCTCACTTAGTTGGCGTTCTAGTTACAGCCTGCCTTGCAGTAAAATATGGTTGGTTACAAGACCAAGATCTTGGAACGTCATAAATGTCTCTCTTTATTCAGAACTCACGAAAACTATGAAACAAAAATTAATTTACCAAAGATATTACTACAAGACTTGTCTTGGTAGTCGTCAAATATTGAAACCAAATCGAATTTTATGAGAGTCCAAAATTTTTTATTAGTAATTTATACAGACGCATCTGGGACCGGCTGAGGGGCAGTTTGCAATTATTACAAAATAAACGGCCGTTGGAAAGACGTAGAAAAACTAAATCACATTAATTTAGAACTAATAGCAGTTTTTCTGGGTTTGAAGTCATTCGTAAACGACATAACAAACTCCGCTAACAATATTGCTTCGCTTCGACAACACGACAATTATTAGTTACGTAAATCGGATAGGAGGTAGGTATACAATATCTCCATCTAAACGATTTGGCTCGTAAAATATGGCAGTGGTGCGAACAGCGCGGCGTTTTTATATTTGCATCTTATGTAAATACATAATATTAGGTCTTTACCTATGAAATTGCCGTTTTTCACGAAATAAATGAAGCGTAATTTTTTTATATATTTTTTATTTCTGTTAATCAAAATAATCACCCATGCAATCAATGCATCTTTGCCAACGCATTGGTAGCTTATTGATGCCTTTCTTGAAGAAATCAGCTGGACGGGAGGCAACAAATTCTTCAAAGGCATTTTGTACTGCCTCTCGGGTATTGAATTTTTTTCCCGCCAAGAAGTTATCCAAATTCTGGAAAAAGTAGAAGTCTGTAGGCGCAAGGTCTGGTGAGTACGGCGGATGACGGAGAAGTTCCAACCCCAACTCTTGTAGCTTGGAGACCGTCTGCTGTGCAGTATGAGGTCGCGCGTTGTCGTGCAGGAGCAGTAGAGCCGAACGATTGACCAAAGCTGGTTGGAGACGTGCGAGCGTCTCCATCATTGTGTTCAGTTCTTCACAGTACACATCTGCAGTAATGCTTGTCCCGTTTGGCAAGAAGCTGTGATGAATTACACCCGCGTTAGACCACCAAACAGTGACCATCACTTTTCTAGGGGTAAGTTTTCGTTTAGGGCATTGTTTGGGTGCTGAACCAGGGTCCAACCATCTTGCTGAGCGCTTACGATTGTCAAACAGGATCCATTTCTCGTCACAAGTAACAATGCGGTTCAGAATTCCTTCATTTGTATGCCTGCTGAGCAGTGCAAGGCACGTCTCCACGCGTACTTCGCGCTGGCGGTCATTGAGTTCGTGGGGTACCCATTTGTCAAGCTTTTTTACCTTGCCAATTTGACGCAAATGGACCAATATTGTTTTGATGCTAACGTCGAAAGCTGCTGCTAATTCAGCCGTGGATTGAGTTTCATCAGCTTCCACAATTGCCTTTAATTCGTCATTGTCGACCAAAGTTTTCGGACGACCACGGGGTTCATTTTTCAGGTCAAAATTTCCAGAACGGAAGCGGGTAAACCAATAACGGGTGGTGCGTTCGTTTGTAGTGTTCGCTCCGTAAACGTCGTTGATGTTGCGTGCCGCTTGTGCCGCTTTGCTGCCACGACGGTACTCATACTCCATAATTACTCGAATTTTTAACTTATCCATGATGACGAAAAATGTTCGAATGCGTTGAAAACAAAACACTAACTATTAAATAAATGACGATTTTAGAAAAAGAATTCCATATTTGTCAAATAAAATTAATTTGAATTTAGAATTATCAGTCAAAAAAAAATATTTTCATTTGAAATGGCCAGTACGGCAAAACGGCAGTTTCATAGGTAAAGACCTATTATAATCACGCCGACGCCGCATCACGAATCGTGAATCCAGATGCAGAATGGACAATTTCCGATCTGGCTTTTCATTCTATTCTTGTAAAATTCCGTAGGCCCGAAGTTGACTTATTTGCTTCACGCGATAACGCAAAATCTGAGTATTCGTATCTTGGAAACAAGACCCTGACGCATTTTCTATCGACGTGTTTACATTAAATTGGAAAAACTATTATTTCTACGCCTTCCCCCATTTTTCTTTGGTTCTAAAATGCCTGCAAAAATTCATTGATGATAAAGCAACCGGAACTTTAGTTTTTTCCTTATTAACCATCACAGCCATGGTGCTTTTTATTTAAATAAAAACCACCATCCCCTGCACAAGAACCTTACCCTGGGTGTCGCGAGGCTCTGCGGCAGTCTTTCACCAGAAGGGGTTTCTGTACACACTGTACGAAGCTAATGTTAGCATCGTTTTCCGACAGCACTATAAAGCAGTAAGATTCTTCTTTAAGATTATGGTGGCAATTTTCTATAGTCAGCAAAGTTGATATTTTCGAACCCTTGATTAATTCTGTCCGTTCATTTCTTACAAATCAATTCAATGATGGTTGCTCTTATGATACCTTAAATTCCCATCGTTCTGCATTGTCAGCTATCACTGTAAACATAGGATTCCAAAACTCTGTCAAACGCTTGCTTAAGGGCGCGTTCTAATTAAGACCCTGTCGACCCAACTACATAATTACTTGGGACCCACAGATAGTACTAAATCATATTTTTAGTTGGTTCCCTCATAATGATTTAACGTTAGACAAAATAACAAAGAAACTGATCATTTTACTAGCATTATATACCACCCATCGAGTTCAAACTTTCTCCCTTATTAAAATCGATAACATGGCATTTTTAGATAATGGCATAAAAATAAACATGACTGATACAGTAGGGATCAGCCTGTTTTGTTTCTACCCCATTTGAGGGATAACGAACGTATATGCCCAGCCAGTGTCATCGGAGTATCTATTTAAAACACAAGATATCAGATCAGATAATAATAATCATATTGTCTTTAATAATTGCACCGATGTCATAATATGTCAGATACAGCCGAAATGAAAAAATATTTTTCTGTTTGATAAATATAAACTAAAAATAGATAATATTAAATATATTGCAGATAAGTTTTCTATTTCACTTCGTTTTCATTAGCGAGAGTTTTCAGCCTACTCCGTGCCGACCGGTTTTCGGTCCGGCAGGGGCTCGGCGGCTCGGCTTCTTCCTGTGTCTTTCAGTGAATATTTTGTTACCATGGAGCAGCGATATATGGATGGATCATCTAATAGATCGTCTATTGGATCGTACCGAGATTTATTCTCTCCAGTTTCTCAAGTGAGCGTCCCATATGCGGAACGAGAAAACAATGTGTGTGTTGAGGTTAAAAAGTATGGCGAGCTTTCGGAAGATGAAAAAAATATTTTTTGTGTAGAAGATAAAGAAGTGGAGTTAGGAGAGAATTTAGAGCGATTAATCGGTACTAAAAGACCAAGAGTACAGGGTGACACTTCGGAAAGTGCTGAAAATGAAGAGAAAGAGGGATGGCAGGACACTAGGAAGAGTAAAAAGGGGAAGAAAGAGAATAAACATGATAAGGTGATCACAATAACAAAGAAGGATGATATGCAAGTTTATTTAACTGGGAAAGGTCCATTACCTAAACAGTTTGCGATGGCCCGATTCCTCAAAGAAAATGATATTAATGGTATTGTTCAGGTTAAATACATTAATTCCAATAAACTGAGAATTGAGTTTGATAGTGTGAAAAATGCACAGCTACTTTTTAATTGTGAAAATATAATTACAAGGGGATGGTTAGTACATAAGCCCATGGAAGTAAATCACTCATACGGAGTTATTAGGGATGTGGATGCAGACCTGACAGATGAAGAGATTAAGAATAAAGTTTTGAGTAGTGTTGAAATTTTTTCAGTTAAACGTCTTAAACGTCGAGATAGAGTGGATGGTCACTGGTGCCCGAGTGAGGTTGCTCGCCTTGCATTTAAAGGCTCACACTTGCCTTCTCATGTTTATGTTGATGGATTAAAGATCAAAGTAGAACCTTATGTATTTCCCGTGACACAGTGCTTCAAATGCTGGAAAATAGGTCACGGAATAAGTTTATGTCCTTCCAAAAATTTCATTTGCCCTAAATGTGGAGGTAATCATTCCAACTGTGAAACCTCCTCTTTTACGTGTGTGAACTGTAAAGGGGGTCACATGGCGATGGCAAAAACTTGTCCAACGTACCTTAAAGAGAAGCGCCTCCGAGAATTGATGGCAGAATTCAATTGTACATATAAAAAAGCGATCAACCTTTATGATACATCATCTAAAATTCAAGAGTTAGAAAACAAAAATATTCACCCGCTAAAGAGACAGTTTCCCCCTTTGTACAATAGTTGTTTGGATAATAATGTAGAGATAATAAATGTTCATACTCCATCTTACAAAGAAGTTCTATGCAATAAAATTGATAATGTTGATGTGGAGGTTAAAAAACTACGACAAAGAAAGAAAGAGCAAATAATAAAAGAAAAACCTTTAAAACCAGAGAAGCCTGAAATGAAATGGAGAAATGATGAGGAGAATAATGAAAAGGAAGTTAGTGATAGTGAGGAAGAACAGCTTAAAGATAAAGTTTCATTTATAGAGTTGATAAATAGAGTTAAAAATGTCCTGTTTCTTAAAAACGTATGTTTTAAATCTAAAATTTTTAGTATCATCAAATTAGTTGTGGAATGGTTAGTTATCTATGCTGTGGGTTTAATTTCAGATTGGTCTCTTATTAAAATGTTATTAAATTATATTTCCAATGGCTTCTCCTAAACTAATTAAGTTAAACATTATACAATGGAATGCCCAAAGTATATTGCCTAAATTGAAATCTTTCGAGGAATTGTTGCGTATTGAAAAAGTTCACATTGCTATAGTTAGTGAGACTTGGTTAAACGAAGACAAAATTGTAAAAGTTAACGGTTATAATATTTATAGAAGAGATAGAGTTGATGGTTATGGCGGTTTAATGATTTTAGTTCATAATTCAATTAAGTCTACATCTTTTGCTACTTGTTTAAATAATTTAGGTATTGAAGTGTTACAAGTAAAGGTTTTCAATTGTTTTCCTATACAAAACCTGGTAGCTGTTTATTGTCCAGGTAATGTCAATACTAGGCAAGAGGATTGGGATGAGATTTTAAATTTAAGTACAGAGAAATGTTTGGTTTTGGGTGATTTTAATGGACACCATTTAACATGGTCGACCAAAACAGACGTTAGAGGTAACCAACTTCATTCGGCCTTTTCAAATAGCAATTTTGTGATTTTAAATACTGGTGATATTACTCGTTTAAAACTTGTTGAAGGTATTTTAAAACAATCTGCACCTGACCTTTCCTTGGTAAGTGCGGATATTGGACTTGATTTCACCTGGTCTGTGCTTAATGAGTCCTTGGGCAGTGACCACTTGTTCATTAAAATCTCCAAACGTCAATGTTTAAATACTAGTAACTCAATCAAAAGGAAAAATTTTAAAAAAGCTGATTGGAGTGCTTATACAGAATACTTAAACGAAATATTTACAAACGTTCAACGTACTAGCGATTTGCAAAAAGATTATGAACTTTTTACTCAATATATAAATTTAGCTTCAGATTCCTTTATCCCTTGCTATACAATCGAACAAAACCTTAGCTCTGTGTTTACCCCAAAACCGTATTGGACTCCAGATCTTTCTAAATCAGTTGCGGAGCGTAGACAAGCGTTAGGTAAGTTTAGGAAAAATCCGATACCACAAAATTTAGATAAATTAACTGAAAAAATTGAAATTTCAAAAAAGAAATTGAATCTATCTATAAGAAATGGTTGGAACTCATTTTGTTCATCAATAGATGAGGGCACTACCTCTAGTGACATGTGGTCAAAAATGAGCTGGATGAAGGGTTATAAGAACCCACGACAATATATGGATCCTTTCAGAGTTGAGAAACTTCTATGTTCATTAACCCCTGACTATGCTACTCCTGCAATGCCTCCGCTATCTTCATATGATTCACCTCTCGATGCAGACATCTCTATCCACGAGTTGCGTAAATGTATAAAATCTAAAGATACATCTCCTGGTTGTGATGGTATATCTTACTCGATGCTAAAGCACTTATCTTTAAATGCTCAAGAGTTTCTGGTTGATTTATTTAACGATTTTTTAAAGCATGGGTTTGTTCCAACTCAGTGGCGTGACATTGGCATCATACCAATTCCGAAACCTGGTAGGGAACCAAATAGTGTATCCTCATTGAGACCGATAGCTTTAATATCGTGTTTGTGCAAAATTTTTCACTCGGTTATAAACAATAGACTTGACTGGTATGTGGAAAAACTTAATGTTTTTTCTAATAACACTTTAGGTTTTAGAAAGTGCAAATCCTGTTTAGACAATTTAAGCGTTTTGGTTTCGAGGATACAAGTTGGGTTTTCAAAAGGTTTGCCCACTATGAGCTGTTTCTTAGATATTGATGGCGCTTACAATAACGTGGAAAACACTGTTTTAATATCGACCTTAGATAAACTTAAAGTTGGTCGTAAAATATGTAATTACCTGTGGAATTTTTTGAAAGAAAGAAATCTCAAAATTTTTTTGGATGGAAAAGTTCTTTTTCAGAGATCTACTTGTCGTGGTTTAGCTCAAGGGGATCCATTGTCACCCCTTTTATTTAATTTGGCTACCTTAGAAATTTGCAAGTCCCTAGAAAAAGATATATTTATATCACAGTATGCAGACGATTTTGTTTTTTATTGTTATTATGATGATATAAACCTCGGTGAGAGGAAAATCCAAAAGACTTTGGATAAGATTCATAATATGTTGTTAGATATTGGACTAGAAATTTCACCGTCTAAAAGTAAATTGTGTCTTTTTAAACGAGGTTATAGGAGAGATTTTATTAACATAAATGTTAATGGTCAAGTATTACCTGTTGTTGATTCTGTCAAATATTTAGGTCTTTGGTTGGATCGTAATCTTCGTTGGGGAAAACATATCAACGAAACCAAAGATAAGGTACTAAAATATGTAAATATTTTCAAAGTCTTAGCTGGTTCTGGGTATGGTATTCATGTGAATCATTTGAAGCGGTTATATATAGCGTTAGTCAGAAGTCGTATTGACTATGCCAGTTTTTTGTATGCCAATAGTAGTGCAACTCATCTTTCTAAATTAGATAAGATACAAAATATATGTTTACGTGTGATTGGTGGATTTATCAAAAGTACACCTATACACGTAATGGAGGCGGAATTGGTTTTACCACCATTATCTGTTCGCAGACAATATCTGGCAGGAAAGTTCTATTTGAAATCTAGATCTTTTGATAATATGGTATGTAATGTTCTGGATGAAATGTGTAATTTAGTTCAAAACCGTTTTTGGAATCGAAAAATAAAACCTTTACTTGTAACCATGCATAACTCATTTAAGTCCACAGATATCCAATCCAATAGTAAGCCCGAAATGTATTCACTTGATACATGGGTCACAAATATTGATTTATCTGATTGTTTAAAACCTAATTTAAGCGGAATAGACAAGGCAAAATGTAAGTACACTCGAGCACATATTCAATCTGCATGGACTGATATTTTTGAAAATAGATATACATATTTTTACAAAATTTTTACAGACGGTTCGAAAACAGAGAACGGAAACGGGGGTGCGTTTTTAGATTGGGAAACTAAAGAATCTGTTAAAATACAGATTAATGCAGAAATTTCGATTATGGCCGTAGAAATGATAGCAATTTTAGAAGCATTATCGTACATTCAGAGCATAAATTTTCAAAAATTCGTTATTTTAACAGATTCAAAAAGTACTATTCAACATTTGATTCGATGTACTACCATTTTCCGAGGCTTTCCATTAGCTTATATGATTATAAATATGATAAATAGCTTAAAATTAAGAAAAAAAGATATTGTTATCCAATGGATTCCCTCTCATTCAGGTATCCTGGGAAACGAGGAAGTGGATCGGCTGGCCAAACAGGCCATGACGGAGGGTATTTATTTTCATTGGGTTCCATGGTTCGGTGATGTTCTCTATAAAGTTAAAATTAGGTGCTACGACATTTGGTCTGAATATTTTAATGAAAGATCGCTTTCTAAAGGTATCTGGTATAAAACCATCCAGCCGTCAGTTCCTCGAGTCCCTTGGTTTGAATTGATTAAAATGAGTCGGCAAGACATTGTATTAGCTCTTCGTCTCCGTTCTGGTCATATTCCGTTAAATAGTTTTGCTTACTTGATGCGTAAAATTGATTCTCCAAATTGTAGTCAATGTGGTGTGGTTGAGGATGTTTTTCATATTACTATGGAATGTGATCGGAATGTGGTACAGAGGCGCCGCCTTAATTTGAAAAATTTCAATATCGGTTTGGTAAACAGTATATTATCATCCCCTATTTCGAAGGAGGCCAAATTGTTATATAATGTAGTGAAAATATGTTTAGATAATAGGTAATATTATATTATTAATTTTATTGATGTGGATTTAGAGAGTCACGATGAGGGTGGCTTTTGTAAAACCCTCTATAAATAAATATTGATTAAAAAAAAAAAAAATCTTTTGTTGCCAACAACTCAATCTATCAGTCGTTGGATTAAACAAGTGCTGTCAGAAAGCGGTATCGACCTAACCGTGTTTGAGGCACACAGTACGAGACACGCTAGCATTTCTTCCGCAAGCTCCACAGGAGTTAGCATCGAAACTATTCGAAAAACTGCGGGCTGCACCGACACTCCTAATACTTTCGCCCGTTTCTATAACAGAACTATCGTTAACGAGGCTGATTTCGCCAGATTCATATAATTATGATCGAACTTCACATTGGGGAAGTTCATTTGATCATTAATTGTCAGCAACTGCAAACCATGATGGAAAAGCTAGCTGCTCACCAACCGACGCTGGTCAATCGCTCTAGGCCACTACTGCTTCAGGACAACGCTAGACCACACACTGCACAACAATCGGCTACCAAATTAGAGGAGCTTCAAATGGAATGTCTAACACATCCACCATACTCCCTGGACCTTGTTCCAACAGATTACCATTGTTTTAGAAATATGGATAACTTCTTGCAAGGGAAAAAATTTAACTCCGATGGGGCAATCCAAAGCGCCTTCAAAGATTTTATTTATCCCCATCCGAATTGCTTTTTTTTGTAAAGGTATCAATGAACTACCTATAAGAAGGCAAAAGGGCATATGTTACATATTTTTTAAATTGATTTTATGTTCCTCCCTTACAAAACGCCAATTTCGTATGTAATGACATTCATATTACTATACCGGTTTGACTATAACCTGTTAAGTCGATACCAGGTAATAAGGGACTATAATAAGTATCTTTTGAATACCAATCAGTCAACTCAAAATTTGGGATAATCTGGGTTTTCACTGTTTTGTTGACAGCTTATTGTTACGCACAACATCACATAAACAGAGCTACAAAAGCTTCCACATTATCACGGCAGATGTCGCCTCAGTCTGTTTTCACGAACAAAAGTATGAAAAGTTTTGCCCTCTACACCGCGACATATTTGGTTCTTTCCAAATAGCGAAGGCGTTTGCACGCATCAAATCAGGATTAATTTTAGTTGACTCCGTTTAGCTGACTGTTACACCCGAAATCATAGAAAATAATTTCTGTTGATTTCGTGTTGCATTTGTTTTGTTAAAGTCGGGAAGTATTATTTTATTGAACTTTTTTTTTTGTTTCTGTTTTGTTCAAATATGATTACAGTTTTGAATTACAGCTGTTTCCGTGCCCCACCTGATAATTGAAGTTTGTATTCATTAAACACAGGATTGTTTTAACTTTTTATTAGTATCAATCTGCCTACTTGTTTTTTTTATAATTTCTGTCTGAGACATAGTAAATTTGCTTAAGTATTTCAAAATAGCATTGGTTTTTTCAGTTGACACACTTTTTTTGCTATTATGCGGAATGAGCATTAATTTTGCTTTTCAAGCTTTGATTTTGTGAAAAATGTGCCTTTCTCAACAAACGAAATGAAAAGTGGCCATACAAAATGATGTCAGGTTCAAGTATTGTTTGGAAAAGAACATCTACCCTCTTATACCATACTTTAACAGTATTTTTTTTGTTTCATATAAAATAAATTTCAGATAAAAATCTAAGATCGAGGCCGCTTTTTAATAAATATGGTCATAAAAGTAAATCAAAATAGTAGAAGTAATGCAGTGAGTTTAGATAACCTTTTACATAATAACGCAGGCCAGGTAAGCGATATTTTCATTTTAATTTAAAAAAAACGAAATTTTTATTTCCACGCCATAGCAAGAAGACATGCGGAATTTGTATTCAGAGCCAACAACAGACAATACTGGTGATAAAATACATTCTTATCGTACATCCCAGCTATCTCCACTAACAACAAAGACGGAAATGAAATTGACGATTAAGATAAAGATCCCGATTTCAACGTAATCCTCCCGAAAAAAGACACTTGTTTTTCTCACATAGTCAGCGAAAATCATCTTCTTCTTCGGGAAGTTCATCAATTATTAGCAGCAGTAGTTCTTTTGCGAGCGATTGCACTGAGTGCCTAAATACCCAAAACTCACTCCCAGCCGAAAACGTTTCAAGAGCAGAACAAGAAGATAGAACTAATGTTTTTGATACCAACCCACTTTCCGAAACCGTTGTTCAATTTTCTGAACAGACGAGTCAAGAAAAAACGAATACGGTAAAAAACGATGCAAACAGCCTCATAAATGTAAGAACAATGTTTCCAAAGCATTAAGAGAATATTTCAGTATTTAATATATTTGATACAACTCAAAATAATTCAACAAAAGAAGAAAAAATAAAAATATCTAAGGAAAAATGCGAAATAAAAATCAACAAAACAGGCGCAACTAAAATTTTGAGTTTAATCCTTTAATATTGCATCTTATTAAAAATTAACTAGAGGAAATTAAAGGAATAGCAATAATTTACAACGCTATGCATTTAAAATACGGTAAAATAAATCGACAAAAAAATTTATGTTTTTTTGCGTTTCTCAAAAATTAAATTTTTTGAGTTAACTCTCTTTAGTGCCTGGGTGCGATATGTTCCCCGATTTTTGGTGGTTGCGGAGATACAACTTATTTTAATATTTTTTAAGGCCAAGTTACCTAAAATTATTTTATCATTGATATTAGATTAAATAGGAAAACCTGCCCATAGCCATTCTTATAGATGTTACATTTTGCGTTATTACTACATGGTATCGCTGTTGGTTTTCTTGACAAAAACTAAATATATTTTTAGAGTTTGACATTTCTTTCATTGATTTGCTATGTCTTACTTGTAATTAACACAATTTTTGTTCTCCAGTCATGGTTGTTTATATGTATGTTTATTCTGGATTCTTCCCCAGTTCGCTGTGTGTTCGCGGTCATCCATAACACAAGCTTTGCTTACTTTCAGCCATATAGTTGGGGTGTTGTGTGGGGATTTATTAATATTTATTAGTAATGGGGTGCTCAAGCTGTTGAAGGCGCGAGAGCAATCAAAAACAGCTAGTAAGGCATCGCATCATGTAATTATGTTATCAGTCACGTCAAGCAACGCAGTCGCAGCACTTCAGCCTTTAAGATCCACTGACTGAGAAAATGGCATCAAGCCATTAGCTTCTACATATTTTATGGCTTGAGTATATTCAGCCTTTTCAATAATTTTCGACATGTATGGTGATATATTCATGCGTCATCAGTTATCTTTCAACGAAAAAAGGTTCTGTTCCCAAGTAATGCGAGAGTGAAGCCGCAAGCAAAATCTAGGCGTTCTATAAATCAATTATAGTGAAACAACAAGAAAACGCCGTAAAATACTTTTTACTCAAATATTAGGTCTTTACCTATGAAATTGCCGTTTTTCACGAAATAAATGAAGCGTAATTTTTTTATATATTTTTTATTTCTATTAATCAAAATAATCACCCATGCAATCAATGCATCGTTGCCAACGCATTGGTAGCTTATTGATGCCTTTCTTGAAGAAATCAGCTGGACGGGAGGCAACAAATTCTTCAAAGGCATTTTGTACTGCCTCTCGGGTATTGAATTTTTTTCCCGCCAAGAAGTTATCCAAATTCTGGAAAAAGTAGAAGTCTGTAGGCGCAAGGTCTGGTAAGTACGGCGGATGACGGAGAACTTCCAACCCCAACTCTTGTAGCTTGGAGACCGTCTGCTGTGCAGTATGAGGTCGCGCGTTGTCGTGCAGGAGCAGTGGAGCCGAACGATTGACCAAAGCTGGTTGGAGACGTGCGAGCTTCTCCATCATTGTGTTCAGTTCTTCACAGTAGACATCTGCAGTAATGCTTGTCCCGTTTGGCAAGAAGCTGTGATGAATTACACCCGCGTTAGACCACCAAACAGTGACCATCACTTTTCTAGGGGTAAGTTTTCGTTTAGGGCATTGTTTGGGTGCTGAACCAGGGTCCAACCAACTTGCTGAGCGCTTACGATTGTCAAACAGGATCCATTTCTCGTCACAAGTAACAATGCGGTTCAGAATTCCTTCATTTGTATGCCTGCTGAGCAGTGCAAGGCACGTCTCCACGCGTACTTCGCGCTGGCGGTCATTGAGTTCGTGGGGTACCCATTTGTCAAGCTTTTTTACCTTGCCAATTTGACGCAAATGGACCAATATTGTTTTGATGCTAACGTCGAAAGCTGCTGCTAATTCAGCCGTGGATTGAGTTTCATCAGCTTCCACAATTGCCTTTAATTCGTCATTGTCGACCAAAGTTTTCGGACGACCACGGGGTTCATTTTTCAGGTGAAAATTTCCAGAACGGAAGCGGGTAAACCAATAACGGGTGGTGCGTTCGTTTGTAGTGTTCGAAAAATGTTCGAATGCGTTGAAAACAAAACACTAACTATTAAACAAATGACGATTTTAGAAAAAGAATTCCATGTTTGTCAAATAAAATTAATTTGAAATTAGAATTATCAGTCAAAAAAAATATATTTTCATTTGAAATGGCCAGTACGGCAAAACGGCAGTTTCATAGGTAAAAACCTATTATTAGAAACACTGCTTCTTTTCAGCAAAAGATCAGTCAAAAGATAACCTACGTACTTCCTTGCCTTAACACAGTTCTAAACCAATATCATCGATTTTTAAATCACTTCGAAGCCCTACAACTATCCTATCAGGAAAATACTTCGCAAAGTCAAGGGCCGCCCGATCTTATTACCTCCGTTGTGAACTAGGAAGTATAATATCGACACTGTTTACACTAAGATTAGAATTGTCAAGTTGAAGGCGACTGTCAAGCTATAGTGGAACATATTATGTGATAGGCAAATGTTTTGATGTAGCATTTCATACTTGTGAAATGGTTTTCCTCTTCTTTTGTAGGTCTGTAGGTCGTTGTGATTTGAGTTCATTGGTAGGTAATATTCTATACACATTGCATTTCAGTGGTTTGGAAATATTTTCGAATACGCACCACTATTAGGTATTTAGTTTAATAGAATCGACGAGTGAATAAGATTATCAAACTGAGCCGTAACATAAACTGTCATGAAGTACTTTCCTCTAAGTAACAGGTAATCTAGATAGATATGAATAGTAGTTTCGTTATTAGTACCATAAGCTTTTCGTACCCGAATCTTTTTATTAGTTTCTCAATAATTGTTGAGTAGCAGGCACAAGACAGGGAATACATGGCCATGCCCCAGCAACCGAACCTCACTCCAGCCTCGTAGTCCATCCGACTGTCCGATCCGACGGGCGCCTGAAACGGAAAAATAGCAGAATTTATTGGATGTAGTTTTGCACTATTAATATTTTAATAAAACAATTTAAAATATTATTAATATATAAAATATTTCTTTAAAACAATATTTTGATTTATTAACGTGTTAACGTTTCCAAGTTTTGTATAAAACCAACGATGAAATTGCATATAAATATTGAATCCTTTAAAGTTTCATTCATTGGACACGTTTTGATTAAGTATCTCTGAGCAACGTTCAACTGTGTATTGATTTTAAATAAATTCACTGCAAAAACTGACATGAGCGTATTGTAAGATATATTTTTTGATAAGTTCACAATTACTAAATTTAACTGTAACTTTTTTTGTCAGGCTTATTTTTATCTGGTCATTCTAGGCTCTTCTAGAAAGGCTAAGGAACTCTCCGAAGGTAAACCCAATTGAATATCTCTTGGCTATCTGGATGATTCGTCTATCAAAGCAGGTTTCCCCAACAATAAAAAAAAAAGCTCAGTTCGGTAATAATTCAAGTGTTCAGATATGAAAAACTGCAGTCTATGTGTCAAAAGGTAGAATTCAATTCAAGGTAGAAGTCAATTGTATTCAATTCTTTCGAAATTGCATCAAGAGTTTTATTGAACCTCATTAAGCATTCGTTTTAAGATGAACGTATAAAACGAAATATACAAAATACTTTAACAAAAAATTACACTTTGTTTCATTTAATCTGTTTGTTACTGTAACTGAATTATCCTCAACTTACCGCCGGATTCCCTCCGAAAACAGCTTCTCCTACAAAATCAGTGAAGTAGAGAGAGTAGCAGACATGCGCCATCCAGCAGAAGAGATTAGTGAGACACACCATGCGTAAGGAACCAGGCATCATGATGATGGAGCGAAGATAATGGCTCAGTGAGAGTTGCTCTCCGTGGGAAGGTGGAGCTGCGTTGAGAGCTGGTCCGCACTAGAATTTAGCAAATTTGAGGATGAAATATAAGATGTAATACCCGATAAAATACCTTACATACCTTTCTTGATAAACTTTTGCTCATTTAATACTAATACTGAAATAAAACACAAATCTTTGTTTTAGTCGAAATAGGACTGGGTTTCACTGGAAGCTTCAACTACACATTTCGGTGAAGTATTCATAAAAAAAAGCTATGTCGTATAGTACATTTTTGTGCTAGTTGGTACTCGTACGCAAAAATATATTTATACACTTATACCATTTATACCACTAATTATAACTTTGAAAGTTTCAAGTAATAAATCAAGGCATTCGTTAATTGTATTATAAATAAAGCATTGTTTAAATTTATATTTTTAAAAACTTAACAAAACAGTTACTGCATCACATATAGGTATTCACATATACTCTTATATAAACAAAACCCATACCTCAGCCTGGTTCAAGGACCCATAAGTCGTATTCTCTCTCTTTAAATTCTTCCTTCCATCTTCCGAATCAGTCTTCTGCAACACCGGGCCATCAGGGCCCTCCTCATCAAAACTCTGCTGGATTCGCTCCTCCTTCGCCAGTTGTCTAAAGTGCTCCTGCTCATTCAACTCTTGGAGAGGAATTTCTCGGAAGCTAGTGACTGTCGCAGACACGCAACTAATGAAAATGATGGTGATCAGAGCGAAGACCGCTCGGACGTGGCCACCGAAGAAGTCACCTGGAATGGTGATCAAAGTTTTTTTTGTAATCGTCACTTTGATACACAGGTATTGGATGGTAGCGCGGTTTTTCCCAAATTAGTCGTCACTATATCTAAGTAAAAACTAATTATTCGAGATAGTAGCATCATATGGATATAACTGACGCTGGCAGTTCACAACGTGTCCTTAAACAGTGAAGCGTCACCAATGAAGTCCATGAACCACCTTAGAACACCTGCACGCTTTCTGGCAACATGGACATGATATGAATATTTTTATTATAGAAGTTACTATAGTGGTAGAAAAACCCATTTCCTATCATAAACGAATAAATCATGATTTGTTTGCAAATTGTGTTCACCGGATGTTAGTCATACAATTTTAATGACTAAAGATTTTTACTAAAACTTGTTTTTCATTATTACGCAAATAATTCATAAATGTGAGTTTCGCTTATCCTAAGTAAATTTTAATTTGTAGAGAATATTTTGAATTTAAGATGTCTTACTCGTTCACAAATGACGATCAGTGATTAATAACTATTGAGCTATTTACCAAACCAGTTCTCAACAACTGGTTTATAAGCTTATAGTTTATAAGCATGTACTTTGTGAAGTTTCTGTACACAAGCCTGGCATAATTTACCTTTATATTACTTTAATTTACCTTAATGACATATCTAATCTTGTTACCTCACTATCTCTATAATGTCGTTACTCTAGCATAATGGCTCACTCAGTAAACTTGCATAGCTACGTATAGCAAGAATACGTAACATAATCCCTAATCCGATGGAATCGATCTAAAGCCTTATAAAAGTATACCTGACTAGGTGTTTTCCATACGTATTATTTTATGAGAATGAAAGAGATACAAAACTAAAAGAGGATTAAAGTTTTAATTTAGATTTTATTTTCTAGGACTCCAACTGCAGCCGAATCAGTTACGGAGTATATACTGGTAGACCAGGGGCTGGAGAAAAGTGATATTTTTTTCATTGGATGATCCATTTTTCTAAAACCTCATTGATCATTGAATAGATATTAAGAAAATCGCTGGGTGGGAGTGGTGTTATGCCGTGTGTATCGGTATCCATTTAAACCTATAATCGAAGAAAGAAATGTTGAGTAGTTTCGAAAACTCTACCACCTAAAAAGTGAGTGCTGACAATGTTCAAATGACAACGTAGGAAGATGGTGCAGAAAGAACCGGAACGATCAATCCAAAAACCAGTAAATCTTCTATATTTACTTATAGAATTAGGTTTTATCAAAAAAAGGCCTGTAAAAAATGATTAGAAAATATAAACAATAAGAACATAGTAAAGAAATACATGAAATCTAACCTTAGACATAACTTATGTTACGCGTTTTATATTATATATCACTTACCTAAATGGCCTTATGGTGTTACATAACACTAAATTATACGTCGACATCGGAGATTTATTGTCTAAAGATTTATTCTCTATATTTGTGGTAATTTTAGAAATAATTATCTTTCTTAATACATGTTTGAAATTTAATTATTGTGTATCCGATAAAATAAAAGTAATTACATCACTCGTACATCATTGTTTACAGTAAAACTATTGAAACAATTACGTCTAGCCACATCTCGAATGCTCTTTTTAATCAGGTTGAACCCACACCCTTCTTACATCGGACTACTAGACACAGACAGACCTTCCATCCCTTTATAGTAGATATCCCAAGAAGTCGAACCAAACGCTTCGATAGTTCCTTTTTGGTGTGGGTCGCCAAGGTGTGCAATGAACTGCCTGCGTCTGTTTTTCCAGAAAACTATAGTTCTAGTTCTTTCAAGCGTCGAGTGAATAGGTATCTCGTGAATAGACGTATTACACCTTCGTCTTCAACGTCACTTTCCATCAGGTGAGATAGAAGACAAACGTCTTATCCTTTTTCAATAAAAAAGAAAAAAAAATCTCCACATCGTTTATTGGCTCTGAGGTTAGAACCGTCCATATTTAAAATAATACAATAACTGCTAGTGAAGCGTATCAATCACAAAGAAGGTTTACATTTTCCGAAGACCAACGTACACCGTCACAAGGTAGTTAAATTTAACATAACTCTTACCGAGCCTAGTTTCATCCCAATTGATTCCGCCGAGGGCATATCCCATGAAGCCTCCGAGACCAGCCATTACTGTGAACGTGGAGAGGCCCTTAGCGTGATCCTCTGAAAAACCAAGATAGAACATAATTCTTTCATATCAAATAAGGAAGTTCAAGGTGTTCGACTCAATTGTTTGTCGTCCACTGTCATTGCGAACAACATATATTTTCTTTACGACGTGATTTTGGTACATTTCAAATGCTCTGACGAATAACAAAAAACATTTAAGAAAACTATCTGTTACCCGCGGCTTGGTCTAGACTGCGGTAAAAAGTGTAATGTTGTATACAAACTACATATCAATTAGGTGTATGTAATACTTATTGTAACTCATTTATAATAGATTAGTAATAAACCAACTTTACTCGATGACAGTTGTTTGTATTGGTTGCCACCTCCCTATATGGCGACCCTGCCAAACGCAGCAAACGGGATAAAATAACAAGTAACTCATTACGCATAATATATTAAAATGATTTTTTTCTTGCGATGACTTCTTCAACATACTCGTGTATTTAAGTGGTGAAAATATGGGAAAATCTCAATCAAAACAGGAAGCCACATCAGAAAACTTAGAGCTCCATCTTTATTCGACCAATATAATTCTTATAATTATATTGACTCTGCTGGCATTATTTGCCATTGTCTTTTTTACAAATATTATAAAAAGGGACATAAGAAATTGATTCGGCGAGAAATAACCCTAAATGATCTGCGACGATCATTTCACCGTCGATCTGCAAAAGGTTACCTGCCCAGAGACCTGCCCGATTTGTCTCCAGCGTCGGCAGCAGCAGCCAGAATGGAAAAAGTTTAGTGGAGTGATAGTGATTAGTGAAAGTGTGATGTTGCAAAAATGCGTAAATATAATATATAAATAAAAAAAAATTAAAAAATAAATAAAAAATTAAAATATATTAAATATAAGTATTACCTACGTATATTATTTTGAACTAAAATGAGAAAAGAACTACATAATTATATATTTAGGGACATTAAGTGAATAATTTAACACTCTATTATTTTACTTGTGTTACTCTAATTTGATTTTAACTCCATGTATATTATCATATTATGGTAACGCGGCGAATTCCATGTAACAAACGTGTCCCCTACTACTGGTAACTCATAAAATGGTAAGTTGAATTTAATTATTTTATGTTTTAGGGTATGGAAAAAGAATTATTAGAATATTTATATGAACTTACAAAAATTAAGAAATACTTAGTAAGAAAGGGAAAAGCTAGATTTTCGGGTAAAATAGCTGAAAATAAATTATCCGAAGCAGAAAATATTTACAAAAAGAGTGAGATTATAATTCAGTATTTTATTAATCAGAAAAACATAGAGTCTAGTTTATTACAGATAGTTAATTCTAACTGGGATAATATTAAATTTACTTATAGGAATATTATTCAATTATGTACTCGTACTAAAATACATTCTAGTAGTAGTAGTTTAAGTGATTATAGTGAAACTAGTGAATATTTTTCAGCGACAATGGAGTTCGATTTGAAAACTGCTTGTAATTTAGTTCCAGTTATGGACGGTAATGAAAAAACTGTTAAAACTATAATTGATGCTATAGAGATGTATTCCGAAATGCTTTCAGAAAATGGTAATAAATTATTGATTAAGTTCGTACTAAAGAGTAGACTTTCCGAAAATGCAAAATTACGGTTAAGGCCAGAGTATTCGTCAGTAAGCGAGTTGGTAAAAGATATAAAAAGAACATTAATTACTAAAAAGTCTTTTACCGCAATACAACAGCGTTTACAAAACGCTACGCAAGGGTATCGTACTATTGATCAGTTCGGAACAGAGATAGAACGACTATTTTCGGAATTAACCATAGCCCAAGCAGATGACGATAAGGAAAAATATTCTATCTTAAAACCTTTAAATGAAAAAATTGCTGTAAAACGTTTTTCAGACGGTCTGCGCGATTCACGGCTGAGCACGATTCTTTCAGCGAGAAATTATGAGCACCTGAATGATGCTATCCAAGCTGCGAAGGACGAGGAGCTTTATGGAGCTTCCACGTCCAAAGGTGAAGGTGTCTTACATTTTTCACGTCGGGGTAGAGGTAAACCTTTTAACTATTCTCGTGGGCATTACGGTGGTCAAGCTCTAAACCGTCAAGTTTATCATCCACGACCCCAGATGTCAAGTGGTTTACAACATGGAAAAAATAATTATACTCGTTTTCCACAAACTCGTAATTACGCAAATCGTAGTACGGGTCGTTCCCGATCGAAAAATTGTTCTCGATCAAATTATCGAAATACAAGTAGTAGAGGTAATAATTCTCAACATCGTGTATTTTACTCGGAACAAAATACTAATAATTTAGATAGCGCAGCTACGACTTCAAAATTGGAAGATAATCAGTTTTTTCGATCTTAAGAATAGTATTTTATCTTTAAGTGGTAATAGCAAGTTCATATCGTTTTACGTAGATAATAAAAAATATTTTTGGTTGATTGATACAGGGGCATCCCTTAGTGTAATTAAACGAGAAGCTTTGCCAAAAAACATTACCATATTTAGAGACGAGACTACAGTCAACGGCATAGGTGGTCCGATACAGTCATCGGGTTATGTAAACTTAAATTTGATCCACAGCAACCGATCTAGAACAGAATTTAGTCATCACTTTTATGTTTTCGATCATGTTCCTTTAAAGGCTGATGGAATTTTAGGTTTAGATTTTCTGTGTCAATACGGTTCGAATATCGACTTAAGCTTAAATATTATTTCATTTTACAAAAATGGAATGGAATACTCTATTCCACTTAGTGATTTTATTGATTATTCAAAGGAAATTTTATTTATTCCTGCTCGAAGTGAATCGATTCATTATTTATATATTAATTTAGAATCACATGAAGATAGTTTAATCTTGCCTCAACAATTAAAGGAGGATATTTTTCTTGCCGGATCTATAGTAAAAATTAGAAATAATAGGGTACCAGTAAAAATTTTAAATACTAGTGACCATGACGTCATATTACCTTATTTTCATCCCGAATTACATTCAATTCAGAATTACGATATTTGTAAGTTTGATCCATGTACGAAAAATGTACAGAGACTTAATAGGTTGTTAAATATACTGAATTTAAATCATTTGAATTCGGAGGAAGCTGGCTCTATTAAGGAAATATGTTCTAAATATGTCGATGTTTTCTTTTTGCCAGGAGATAAATTAACTACAACAAATATTTACCAACAGTCTATAACATTAAAGCCTAATACTAGTCCTGTTTACGTGAAGCAGTACAGACTGCCACAATCGTTAAAGAAGGAAGTAGACAATCAAATTAAAAAATTAATTCAATGTGACATCGTAGAGGAAGCAAAGAGCGAATGGTCAAGTCCTGTTTTATTAGTGCCTAAGAAAAGTATAAACCCAGAAAATAAATGGAGATTAGTTGTAGATTATAGAAAATTGAATGATTGTATAGTTGATGATAAATTTCCTTTGCCAAATATTTCTGAAATATTAGACTCACTCGCTGGTGCTATCTATTTCTCACATTTAGACCTCAATCAAGGCTATTTTCAACTGGATTTAGATGAAAACAGTAGGAAATATACAGCTTTTACTACAAATACAGGTCAATATCAGATGAAACGACTGCCAATGGGACTTAAAACTAGTCCAAGTGCATTTAGTCGTGTTATGTCAGTTGCTATGTCTGGATTGAATTATGAACAGTGTTTTATTTATTTAGATGATCTTATAGTGTTTGGAAGATCCCTTGAGGTACATAATAAAAACTTAATTAACGTTTTGGAAAGATTGAAAAAGGTGAATTTAAAATTGAATCCTGAAAAGTGTAACTTTTTGCAAAAAGAAATTCTCTATTTAGGTCATATTGTTAGTTCAGAAGGTGTATTACCAGATCCTGCAAAAATTGAAGTATTGCACAAATATCCACAACCTAAAAATGTAGAAGATGTAAAACGTTTTGTAGCTTTTTGTAATTATTATAGGAAATTTATACGAAATTTTGCTGAAATCACATCACCCTTAAATAAATTGACAAGAAAAAATGAATCTTTTGTTTGGACAGAGGAATGTCAAAAATCTTTTGAATCCTTAAAACAGATGTTAACTTCTCCACCAATATTAGAATATCCAGATTTTTCAGAAAATAATGAATTTGTTATCCAAACAGATGCATCAGGTTTCGCAATCGGTGCCGTATTATGTAATAAAAATATGAAACCAATAGCTTATGCTAGTCGACCACTTAATAAAGCAGAAAGAAACTATCCTACGATTCAAAAAGAATTAGTAGCGATAGTATGGGCTATTAAGTACTTTAGGCCATATGTATATGGAAGAACTTTTTCAATTATGACTGACCATAAGCCTTTGGTATATTTGTTTTCGATGAAAGACCCCTCAAGTAGATTATTAAAGTTTAGGTTATTATTAGAAGAGTATAATTTTAAAATTTTGTATGTAAAAGGTAAAGATAATAGTGTTGCTGATGCTTTATCGCGAGTGTGCATAACGTCAGATATGCTTAAAGAAATGAATGAGGAAATTATGTTAGTACTGACTAGAGCGCAAAGACAACAATTAGATAACAAAAATGCAGATGTTTTTAGTAAACCTAACTACGATTGGTCTGATCAGCCAAAAGTTGTGGAGTTATTAAAAATGCCTAGCAATTCTGTTGAATTGACTTTTATCGGATATGACGAATTAACTTGATTTAGACAACAAAATAAGGTATACCTTGAATACAATTGTTTTATTTATGATGAAAATAAACGTACAATTTACATAAATCTTAACTTTAAGGCACAATATACGCGAGCCGAATTTGTGATTGAGTTAAGAGAATTTTGTAAGAAAATAAATGTAAAAGAACTATGCATAGTTAAGCATGAGAATAATGATATTTTTATAAAAGATTTATTACTTGAAATACAAAGTATTAAGGAATGGACCGGTCCACGAATTTGTATAATTAGAGGTATTAAGAGAATTGAAAGTAAAGAAGACAAAGATTTTATTTTACATGACTTTCATTTATTGCCTACCAGTGGTCATGCTGGTGTGCGTAGGATGACTAATAATATAAAAAGAAAGTTTTTCTGGCCAGGACTAGACAGAGACGTTAAAGAATTTGTAAGTAAGTGCACAAAATGTCAAAAAATGAAAGAAGTTAGACACGTTAAAGAGCCAATGCAAATAACTACGACTGCAGCTCACGCATTTGATAAAGTGTTTCTTGATATTGTTGGTCCACTGGATAGAGATATAGAAGAAAATAGGTATATTTTGACTCTCCAGTGCGAGCTTACTAAGTTTGTAGAGGCTTATCCTCTAAAAAATAAAGAAACAATTAGTGTTGCTAAGGAATTAGTTAATAATTTTATTTTAAGGTTTGGGGTACCCAATAATATAGCAACGGATCGTGGGAGTGAATTTATGTCATCAGTAATGAAACAAGTTTGTGAATTGCTAGAAATTGAAAAAATTTATTCAACGGCTTATCATCATGAATCAATAGGAGCATTAGAAAATTCTCATAAAAATTTAGGATCATTTCTGAGAATTCAATGTGATGGTCATAAGGAAAACTGGAGTCATTGGATTCCATTTTGGTGTTATAGTTTTAACAATACTGTCCATACTGAAACTAAATATACTCCATATGAACTGGTTTTTGGAAAACTAAGTAGAATACCTTCTAGAATAAGTAATTGTATTGAACCTTTATATAACCCAGATAGTTATCCATTAGACTTAAGATAAAGATTACAAATAGCACAACAAGACGCTCGTAACAATTTAATTATAAGCAAAATAAAACGAAAATGTAACTATGATAAAAATCTTAACCATGTAGAATATTTTCCAGGTCAATCAATTCTTGTAAAAAATGAAACTGGCACAAAATTAGATACTAAGTTTGTTGGTCCATATGTTGTAATTGAAGACATGGGTGTTAATGTAAAAATCGCTAACAATAATAAAATTGATATTGTTCATAAAAACAGAACCAAATTGTATAAGCAATAAATATAATAATTTTGTTGTGTAAGTATACTTTAAAAAAAAATAATAATAATAAAATAAAAAGAAAGAAAAAAAATTTTTTGCTGTTATTTAAAATTTTTTTTTCGATATTGCCCCGGTGGTGTAATGTTGTATACAAACTACATATCAATTAGGTGTATGTAATACTTATTGTAACTCATTTATAATAGATTAGTAATAAACCAACTTTACTCGATGACAGTTGTTTGTATTGGTTGCCACCTCCCTATAAAAGTATCCTATGTCGCTTACCTGCAGCCCTACATCTATTTCCACACAGAAAAATCACATCAATCCGTCGCTCTTATTCTCCATTAGCCAAAACGAACATACTCTCAGGATATTTTGAATGGAAGAAAAAAAAATTTAAATTAGTATTAGAGTTTCTTTGTTGAGATCTCGCCTGGGGCGGTACTACAACCATTCTTATTTTGACCAGCGTAATAATCACGCTTACATGGTCGTGATCCTGTCAACGGGGAGGAACACCCGCTGCATTTACTGAAGCAAAGGCCATTTCATCTGAAGCCTACCGTCCGTAACGCATCATTATTCGACATAGTAATTACAGTCACTATTAATATATAAAACACCTTCGCCTAATGATGTCCATCGGTGTGGATACCATCTACCATCATGCCATTACCGCGTGCTTTTAGAATTGTAAAAACAAAATAACAGTCTATTGTGAATATAAAAATATATATTTGTATACGTCTGTAAAGGCTCATTTTCTTAGTGATACGCATAGGTAAACTGAAAGTAAAAATAAGGTAGGTACGTAAAGTCTTTACAAATTCACAATTACACAAATGTGTATTAGTAAAATGAAACAAATTCTCAAAAACACTAATAAAAAAGCTTTAAAAACCACCACCAAATAATGTAATAAATTTGTTGAAAACAATGGTACATCAAATAAGATTTGATATAAGATTTGAAATTCAATTTTCTTGGTTTTTCCCTATAGTTACAAATTGAATAAATAGTTTTAATACAATGTTGCTATTTTATAAATATAAATAAAGTAAAGTTTCGCCAATGCAATGCAAGAAATGAATAACAATGTTTGTCTCTAAAGCCTACAAATTCAAACCATTTGGGCCCTAGCCAAGTTGCAATTTTTGGTCGTTAAGCTATAGAAAACTGTTTGGAGCAACGCGTGATATAACGATAATCACATGATTGGCCCCTTACCTCTGATGTTGTATGTTCCTGTAACTCATAACAGAGAAGGCTGGCTTGAACAACTGAGCTAATTTAAAATGCAAATTACTCCCATACTTAAATGTTAGAAAATCGCAATTTCTCTTTATTCCAGAATTTAATTGATAAGAAAGATTTCGAGCAACCGTCAGTTGAGATCGGGAATACTCGCGTAACCCATTCATGTTTAAAAATGTAAGTTGGGTAATGCACACCATGATGTCCGTGTTTTTTTTATGCTTACTTTTATCATAACGTAAACGACAATACAGTTGCAAATCCACAATGCTGATTGTGTAAAATTTATTACTTGATTCGTTTTAATCTAAATTATAATATTTATTAATCTAAGAAGCGTTTCTTATTTTAAAATCTCGCCTGGGACGGTAGTATACCTGGTACTTTAGTACTCAGGTAATCTTATTTTTTTGCTGCCCGTAATAATTACGTCTGCATGGTTGTAGGTTAAAGGGAAGGGACAGCCATTGAAATTACTGGCACAATGGCAATTCCCACTAATGTCACAGTCGGCAACTCATAACAAATCAAGAACCCAAGATATAGGGTGTAACATAAAGGAAGCACGACTTAAGGGTCAGTAAATATACCCTTTTTTAGAATATACTGTAAAAGAATTGGAGTTATTGGAGCTGGTAAAAACTTTTAGACATTAAATTTTTTTTACTTCAACATCTTTGACGCCGTCACGGCGCACTATAGAAAATGGAGGTCTGTTTCGGATCAAAAAATCAATAACTTTTTTTTTTTTCAAGAAAACGATTGAAATTTTGCACACGCACGGAGTGTCAAATAATTCTTTAGATAAAGTAGAGATGCTATACTTTTATTAGACTTATTTATATTTAAAACAATTTAAAAGAAGAAATTTTGAGAAATTGTTTTTATTCTATTCTCTAACAACACTATACTACTATGATTTATATTATATTTAAAAAGTTATTATTATGTAATTTTATTATAGAATAATAATAATTGAGCTACTATCTATTTTAATAAGTAGTTAAAATTAGTAATAAGAAACACGTTTCAATAAAATATAAAGGTTACAAAATACTAATTAATAAGTGAAATAATACTAGAAAATTACGTAAGTATATTAATATGTAAATTATATTTAATTATACTGGTGAACCTCGGGATCCAAAATTAGTTCATGCACTTTTAAACAATCTAGAGTATCTAAATCAAGTACCTTCACACTTCTGCTATATGTTTTTCTGAGACTGGATGTATACGGATCTGATGTGTAGAAAAGAGTATGAGATACATCCTCATCTGTACCTAATCGAGAGCACTTCCTAGCATGATGTAGGCGAAATTTTTTATAATCCTTATTACGGGATTCTGTGCATCTTCAGAAAGTTGACCAATAGAAATCACGCCAAAATGCGTGATGAAACTTTCACCATGAATCCAAATTTTGTGAACTAAAGATGGCATGTAGTACCATTCATAATGACTTACATAGATCCTAGCAGTTTAGCAATTGCAAAATTTTTTGGCATTCATCATTATACCTGAATTCCATGGGTTGGGCTTATATTTTTTTTAATAACTCCAATTAATTTACAGTATATTCTAACAATGGTATATTTACCCTTAAGTATTATGCTTGCCTTATAATACACCCTGTATAAGAAATCAATTCAATATCTACGATTAGTAATGCTCATGCACACGGATTGTTTTTTAACTTTATCATAGCCAGCCAACGAGTACGCGATCCATGTGACATGAAGTGGCATCCGTATCCAGTAGATGATCGATTAATCGTAGATGTTATTGATTCGTTATCATGATGTTAATTCATTTTCGATTCATGATGCGTTGCTGACCGTAGCTACTGGAACACAAGCTAGTGGAACACTGGCTGTTCCTTCCCTAAACGTGGTTATTATGGTGGTTAAAATAGGAAGGACTGAGGTCTGAACATAAAAATCAGTTAAATTCAACGGTGCCGCTTACCATCAAGTGGATTGTATGTCTAATGTCTAAGACCAAAAAACTTTCCTGGTAAAGATTTAGTTAACTTATAAATCTTTGAAACACTCTACTGTAAGTTGATGCTTTAACTAGCCGAGTTCATAAGATAAATTATACTGACTACGAGTATAGCAAATCTTTTTTTTATTATTATTTAAAAAAGATTAGACGTTTGTCTTCTAACTCACCTGATGGAAGGTGACGATGAAGACGAAGGTGTTACACGTCTATCCACGAGATACCTATTCTCTCGACGCTTGAAAGAACTAAACAGGGACTATAGTTTTCTGGAACAACAGACGCAGGCAGTTCATTCCACACCTTGGCGACCCGCGCCAAAAATGAACTATCGAAACGTTTGGTTCGACTTCTTGGGATATCTACTATAAAGGGATGGAAGGCCTGTCTGCGTCTAGTAGTCCGATGTAAGAAGGGTGTGGGTTCAATCTGATCAAAAAGGATCCTATAAGAAAACAGCTAGCAAATCCTAAAAAAAAAAACGTGTAACGCTGTGCTGGCTGTGCGTTGGCCTTCTGTCAACTCAAACCTCTTTGGAAAAATACTCTCTTGGTGTTTTCTTTTACTTTTAAACTAGGGCGGTTGGAACGTCAACTTTTTTTGAACTTTGTCAGTTATATTTTTATTATTCTTAAATATTCATAATTGAACAAGTTATGTATTTATGAAATTAAATTTCTGATTGTTTTACTATATTGTTTATATTTATGATAGGGAAAAAATATGAAAGGTGAAAGAATAGAAATGTAGAAAAATTATTGCTTTATTTGGCGTTCATAAGTTTGTGGAGGCCGTCTGACGGTGAGATTACATTGTATAAGTTGGTTTTCATAGTTTCGTATTTGGTTGCTTCTTTTTGTATCGTTTATGTTTTATGTTTTGTTTTTATTATTTTACAGCCCACCATAATTACAAAACATAAAAGGTACAGTTTTTTATTTTAGTAATAACCAACATATTGTGTTTCTCGTCTTCCTCCACCTCCTTAAACTAAGTTTTTGCTATTTCTATATTAAGGCTTATTTTGTATTATTATTGACTCGGCTGTACGTTGATATGTTAGGCCGTAGTTTTTTCAAGAATGTTCATCGAGGGAGATAATTAAAAATAAAATGTTGTAAAGAAGCCGTTGAACCTGTTTGACGGTATGTGATTATTGGGCGGCGGTCATTTACCCTAAATCCTATATATATTAGATACGCGAATCTTGCGACCTGCCACAGGTATATTACCAACTCTGCGGTGCAACCTAAGCACGAACTTGCATAAGAAATAATTTAGAAAAACGCACGATGATCTTTTATTTGAGACGAAACGAGAGTAAACTCCTTTAGCCAACAGCAAAATTAAGGTCCTGATCTAATAATATATATAAGATAAAACGATTTACTCGAGTCCACTTGTATAGACTTCAACCATAAATTCTTTACCAAATATTTAACGAATATTAGGAGTACAAATAATGATTTTATAAAGATTTTAAAGATTTAACATGTGCCATATAGACAAGTAGCTTAAAATTGTGTGCTACCAAAGCAAACAGTAAGATATCGTTCTATTTATTTAAGATTACATTCTTATTATTGTGTATATAACTTGCTTTTTGTAATAATTCTTTAATTTTATTGTAATACAGGAAAAAAAGACATGACTTTATGATCCTCGATCTTGTAAGATAAAAATTCACAATCTCCAAAAAATTTACATTAATTAGATGGTTTCATTACAGCGTACTGTGGTGTGCCACCTTCAGATATCAATATATATTTTCTATACCAACATTATGTAAGGGCATTGACGTCCATCTGGTGAAAAGAAATTTAAAGTTCTGTCTTTGTTGCATGATCGAAAGAGTAAATTTGACGTTAACCCATTATGATGGAGGACATCGACGATCTGATCAAATGCAACTCACGACTAAATACTACGAGTGGAATATTTAGTTTAATTTTCATAGTTTGGAAAGTGAAGTATTAGTAAATAAATATCCTGGAAACTCTCGTTTAAGAAGCCAATCAGTACAGCCATACGAAAGACTGCGTCTTCCGATAAATCAGATATTTACATAATTAAAAGTATGTTTCGAAGCCATGTTTGCTTTTTCCTGCATAAGACACCATAACTGTAGATATTTTTACTGTCTTCTTGTATTAATCCATGTACCGACTCGCACGGAACTCATTTGGTGGTAATTTAAAACAAATCTTTTAGCCAATCTTATCAAAAGCAAACTGGTAATAAGAATAATTCAGCAATGATATCAAACTTTTACTCTAAAAACAAGTTTGCGCCTATCATCCTGGATTTTCATTTCACTTGTTCAAGTGCACATTTATTTAAACAACAACGCCGTCGAGATAAATCAATCACTTTTGTCACGTGAGATAGCTGTGTTTACTCAGCTAGTTGATCGCTCTTGGACCAAATTATATTAAAGTAACAAAATCACGAGTTATGACGTACGAATTGTTTAAATAAAAATATTTTTAATAACTATTTTCTAAAGTAGGTTAAGGTTCTGAAGTTTTGTGAGTCTTAATTTGTATAATTTGAGATTTAGTTCTTTACATTTCTTATATTTAAATAAACAGTAATAGACGGTAATATTTTTAAGATAAGCTTCCATTTTTTGAGTCTGTGTCGACGAAATAGCAGGTTGCTTTGTAATGCTTACTGTTGATCTAAATTATTATAAATGTAACCATTATTTCTACATAAATTAATTAACTATCAATCAAGCATAAAGATTTAAACAGTACGACAAGTTAACAGCTATGTGGCATAGACTGAAACCTTACAATCGCAATGAATCAAAGTAAGCTTTGAATTCTGATAACACGGGTAACGTGAAATCACAACAACCCAAATACATATCTGAAATGACCGATTAAACTGGTAACAATTAAATATCTGGAGTGGTCTACATTCAGAACAGTCTATGTTCAAGTAGAGCAGTCACTTCTAGGTAAAGTCTCGAACAAGGAACGCTGCGAGTACTTGTGCTGCCACTTCAGATCCGAATCCTTTCAGTTCATTGTTGCCTCGAGACTTTGAGTTACGGGGAAGATTGCACAAAATTTTATCAATTACGTATAGTAAATCTTGGACGCAATATGTTACCCAAAAATTATCTGACGTTAGCTAAGCTGACCATGGAGGTCAGTCTGGTTACTCTTTAGTTAATCCCTACTCTATCCACTTACAAAAAGTTACATAATGTAATCTTTGCCAGGTTATTATATTATTATTTTTTCATTGAATAATATATTTAGGTTTCTTAATATTCAAAAGGATTAAAGATATTGAATATGATCTTGCTCACACTCTAATGATAAAAATGGAATGACATTGAATCAAACATATATTTTAGTAAATAACTGACCTGGAACTGTCACGTCAAGCAAGTAAGCCCGAGCGGGACTTTGACATGCGTCGGCGTCGAAATCCAGAAACACTGTTCCAAGGATGGTAAAAAATACTCCCCATGGATGGTAGTTAGGAGGAGAAGTTTCTAGAATAGTACTCCTTGGTCCAAGTACAGACGGAACTTCGGTCTTGTTGAAAGGCATTTCGTCCCCAAATGCATATCCGAGTGATTCTCCGTTTGGCACTAGAAGTAAGCCTGAAAAAAGGTTTTGGTTGAAAAAGGGAACTAAGAAACTTTTGTGGGGTTAGTTAATGCGTTGGTCATAAAACACAGTCAGTTGTTTTTAAACGTCGAACAAGATCAACATGTTTTTGATTTTTAAATATCTACCAGGAAAAGATCAAATTTTCTGCGGAAATCAGACCTACATTTCAAAACTATGTCGTCTTATTTTATTTGAATGATAAGTACACAATACTTGCTACAAAACATCAAAACATTTTTGTAAAAATTTGTTAAAAAATGTAACTTTTAAATCAAATTATATTATCGAAATAATCGCAGAGATCAAAGAAAAGTGTCGTGAAAAGATAGACATTGTCGTGGAATGGCTCCGAAACCCTGATACGTCTGGCCTTTGTTCATGAACTATTAAGATAATTCTGTTTACGTTGGTTACTGAACATTGCTACTAAAATACAGGTTATATCAGTTCATAAGTTGATTTGGAAGTGAATCATTACTATCCTTAAATCTTCGACAGATAAATTGTCATATTCGGAAAACAAACTCAAATAACGTTATATGACTAATATGTTAGTTTTTGCTACTTTGTCACATATTGAGTCATTTGGATCTTGGTAATAAGGATTACCATCCAATTTTTTGCCTAGTTTCTTATTATTTATTCTTTACTTTCCTGCAAGTGTCCAATCTAAGTTAGCATGCCACGAGATTTAAGAGAGAAACTATGTTTTAAAATTGAGGCGTATTTCGTTTCTTCCCATAACTTATTCATTTGTCTTTGATTAAGAAATAGTGAAGAAATAAACTTTGAAATAAGGTTAGTATTAATTACTTTCATAGTATGTTTTAACCAAAACCTATACAATAAAACATACTAATAAAAATAATTATTCTTACCTAAAAGTACTCCAAAAGACATCAAGACAATAAAAGGTCTTCTTCTCCCATATTTGGACTTGCACCTGTCACTCAAAGAACCCAGCAATGGAGTCATGAAGAACCCAATGAGAGGAGATAAAGCCCACACCAGAGTCATCTGCTGGTGTGGGACGCCTATTTGGAGAAGAGTAGGAGAGACGAAGGCAGTCTCTCCAGCGTAGGAGAACTCTATCCCCATTACTGCCGCTGATATCCTCATCAGCTCGATGCGACTTTTTCTCCTTTATAGAAGAGATTGGTACATAAATTTGGTGTGAGTTTTTTTAAATAACAGTAAATATTTTTATATTTATAATAATTTTATCAGTCGTGGTTAGACTTAGCAAAAATATTTAGTTGAACAATAAATATTAACATTAGATTAGCGAGGTTTTACGAATCTAGTTAAAAACAAAAATGAATGTCCTTGTGATTATTTTATGATGTACACAAAAAAATTTATTGAATTTAAATTTTGAGAGTTAATTGTTTAATAAGTAGTTACGCATTTATGATAAATTCGTTACTATTTATAAAATATAAATCTATCTAAAACCTCTTACCTAAATATATCACTATATTCACTATCTCTCCACACTCTTTCAGGAGGATCATCCGAATTCGGGATCCCAAACAAGGACTCCTTGATGGAATCCTTCATGCCGCGAGGATGCTGCTCTTTCCACAACGCCCATCTTTCTTTATACCTCTCCTTGACACAATGTAGTCTGCCTCCGAAACCTTGGTACTCATGAAGTTTTTCCGCCATGTTTCTTTAGATCCAATATCATCCATCAAACGATACGGTTATCTATCGGCAAACATCTTTCCGGTAAGTGAGAGTGAGATAAATATAACTTTTAAAGTTTCTAGTTAAAACAACATGTCTTGATATTTCATTACAAATTAAACTTTTTAACGAAAACAAACAACAACAACAATCTCAAGCATAACAAACTATTTTAACGAACACTTTTAAACTCCTCAACTTGTTTTACTCTCAACGTCGCGTCATAATGTAGTTTTATCAAGTTATTACTTAGCAGATACTTAGCGAAGACTTAGTTAAGTGTAAGTTGGAGCGGGCGAGTCGAGTCGAGGCAGGAAGCGAACTGGGGACCAGTACTCGGCCGATCTCCGCCCGCCTTCGCCTTACTACACGTAGATAAACTTTACTGGAAACGACAAAGCTAAAGTGTTTTATAAATGAGAAAAAAGTGTATCGTAAACTTTAATTTTTCTTGGTTATTTTATTAAAATCATAATTGAAAAGAGTATTTTCATGTAAAATAAATAATTACGTAGAAAGATGCAGGATTAGAAATAGAACATTCATCAATTCAACATTCAACACATTATTTTTAGAATTTAATAAACAATGCTGTGTTTATGCAAAATTGTTAATAAACAGTAATAGTGTAAGATTTGGTGAAATATATGTAGTAGCCATATCGTAGAATTTCCCACATCATGGCAGCATTTCATAAAATGATTGACAGTCCATTGGCTACATCATGATGAGCCTTGGCCGAATCAATGATAACAAATCGTATGTCGGTGTGGTGATAGAAACGAGCGGTTACTTCAAGAAATGGGCAACTTCATTGTAGCATGTAGTAAAATAGTTCCTTTGACTACCGATAGAGGCGCTAGAAGCGCTTTATTTATGTGTCAATGTCACTCGTGGATGGTATAATTACCTGATTAATAAACTGTTGCCTTTTTGTACTCTTTATTAGTTTAATTTGCCGGGATAAAAAGCCGGGTGCTGCCCCACAACGCTGACTCGTTATCTGGGCCCGCGCAAGTTGCAAGATATCAAATCGTAGATGGCCAAATTGTGAAACATTTACGAATCAACGACCTGGCTCAACATAATTGGGCACATCACTCAATGAAATTCATTCATCAAAATCAATCATTCTAGGCTCTGGTCACGACATATATGTGAATGAGATAGTTTCTAGATAAGAGATATTGGAAAATTGACATTTTGAATTAACACCTCAACACGTCGTTGTTGGAAGACATGCCTCTTGATCCAGAGATCTCGGTTAGTACTTTTGTAATGGACAGATACTTATGTGGTATCTGGTCTATGTTTTACAGGTGCACTGGGACAATAGTTTGTTTCTGGTACCAGACTAGGGGACGATGACACGCACATACAGGGGATTCGACTGGGAATAGGAGCCAGCAGCAAAGCTCCCGACAAATTAAATACACAAATTTCCATCATTAATTTATTCAAATAAATAAGGTCAACAGTATCTACTTACGTAAAATATTTTTTTCTTGGGCCATATCTATGTCCAAATATGTTTGTAACTGGTTTGCTTAAATGGTCAAGCTGTGTCTAAAGGCGAAAGTTGTATAGCTTTTCCGTCAATAAATGCTAACTTGTTTGTTATTCTCTAGATAACAATATAAGATGGTACATATCTATACGCGTAGTAACAAACCTAAAGTCTGATTTATATTACAAGTATCTCTTATTAATACGATTGTAATACAAAGGAAATATCTGTTTGTCTATTTGTAATCAATGAAGATACTCAAGCAACAATTATACAAATAATTTTGCATTTATAAACTGAATTATCCAAACGTAGATATAGTAAGGCTATTCATAAACCAAGTAACTAGGAATAACGCGGGTTAAACCTAGTGATAATTCTACTGATCTTTTTTTAAATATGTCCCTCTACTTCAGTAACTTCAAAAAACAATTGAAAAAAATTATGACATAAACTTAATTATTATTTGACGATTATTTGGATAGTTAGAGGACGCAGGAATAAAGTCTCTACAAGCTGGTTCTTCATTTGAAATGTAAATATCCGTGTAGAACATTTTTATTGCGACATAACATTAGCACGCACTAGAAGATTGTCTTAAGTGTCTTTCAAGTGATAGTCAAATTATAAAATTACTTTTTTATGTATTGAATACTTTTGACAAAATATTGCCGAGATTCTGTTTTTCCACCGGACTTTTTTCCAATTTGAAAGTTTCATAAAAAATAATAAGGTCTATTTATGTTGACATGTTGACAATAAGCCCTACTGAAATTTCTTTCTTGGCAAAATATCATTAAAATTGTTAGAGCTGTTCTTGGAAGAATGCTATAAAATACTTAGAATTTTCAATTTTAATAAGAAACTGAATTTTTAATATTTGAAACACGCATGATCAAACACAAGGTTGTAATATGGATAGTAACTTTAATCATAATAACGATAAACATAAAAGTCCAAAAAACGTCATTAACACATGATTAAATGTCTATGTTTATCACTTAAAGCTTACATACCATAACTTGAATCCGAAACCAGTTGCCCTACAATAAAAACTACACAGGCACACTAACTCATCTAAACAGATTAAAGGTCGTGTGTGAATTTATTTAAAAACACTACATTAAAGACTTTTATAGTACTTCAAAAAAAACTTAATATTACTCTACAGTCTCTTCATTATTTAAAGCAAAACATTAAAAAACAATATTCATAAAAAGCGGGGCAATGATGATCACTTTGTCATAGGGATTTTCTCTTATTGCTCCCCAGGGAACCGAAGTCGGGATGTAGCGAATAGCGACTCGACAAATAAACAGACTCCGTCGACTTATTGCTTTCGTAAGTACTTATTTGTTGGACTTGGGAAACGGTCACACTCAGTATGGGTATTTAATATTTTGAGGTTTTTCATTTTGCCTCTTTTTGTTTCTTGTTACGATAACAATATTGCTCGTCAAGACCAGAAACTTTTATAAAATTAAAGGTTATATTTATGGTAAGCAGTCATATTCAAACAATTAGTGACTAATCGAAGATGTAAATGATAGCTATATTACATTACCTGAGTTTAGTCAACAGCTAATCCGTTTTCTACAAAATGTTAAAATTCCTTTATCGTTTTTGAACCTAGAAAACCTGAAAAAAAAAGAACCTAGAGAACCTTTGAACTCTTGGGTCCGAAGAGTTCAAAGTCGGTTTTGGAAATTTGGTTTTTTGTGATTATGATAAATAAGAAATTACTGAATTTGGTTATCATCTATCTTAACCAAATTAGTACGCTATACCAATAGAGGATGTTTACTTTTAGTCAATTTTAGTTTTCAAGTTAATAAATATGGCCATATAATTTTGTCTATTCTCCCTTATTTTAATGAAAAGATAAAAGTATTTAGTAAAAGTAGTAAGCATTAGTAATTGCGAACTATATTCGAATCTCAATGTTGACAAAGTAATCACAATTAACTGATTAGAATTCTGACTGATTTGAATAATCCATAAATACACCTTTCTTATAAGTTGAGACTTGCTGATCTAACAGATGTAAATAAGAATAATTTTGTATAGACATAAAAAGACATTGTATATTTATTGTGAAGATTTTTCCGAACTTGTGGTAGAGTCATGCTTTGTTTTACGTCAACAAGAAGAAGTAACTGACAATTTTGAGGATATGAATATTCAATTTACTTGACATTTTTATTTATATTTTAGATAATATATCAAGGCATTTTTTCCATTTCATCCGATGCAAATGTGACGATGTAGACGAGAGTGATACACACCTATTTAAGATATACCTGTACATTCGAATATATAATATTTGAATGGTCTATTTGATTAAATGCCCAGCAATAGAAAGAAAAACTCCTCACTAGATCTCAATAAACTCAATTAAAATATAATATTTTCTAGTTTCATTTTACATACTGCCTTACTTGCCAGGATTTAGTCGATTTATGGCAAGCGAATGATGTCGGCAATGGAGCCTGTTGCCGCCCGCCGAATCGACGACACGCGCCAGCCGCTCCTTCCAATGAAATTGATATTGAAATCCCGACACGGATCAAGACAAATTGCTATATCAACGATTTGCAAACATTGTTGCGATTATCTTGGAAATGTGTGTTTATTGAGGAAATTGGCGTTTGTCAGTTGAGAAGATTTTGCAACTTTTTGAATGATGCTCGAGTTGATTATATTTTATGATGCTTTTATGATACCTATTGACATGCTGAAAGAAAACCCAAGTAACTTATTTTAATATACTGCACAGACTTACAATGTTATTTCTCATTTCAGTAATATTGTATTGTTATTGTTATTCATCGTTTAGTTCATATCGTATTTCTGTTATTTTGTACCTGCTACGTTTCAGAAAAAGTATATTTGACTTTCTCTATAACAAAATACTTTTGAATTATTGGTTATATACTTTACCAACTTTCGCTAGATCATCGGATAGAATAAAAGTTATATAAATTATTTTTTCTAACTGTAAGAACCATTTAAATGACATAACAGACATGTATTTATAAAAGGCTAACCGAGGCGATATATTCAAACTATTTATAGAACTAAGTGTAAATAAATGTAATTGTCTCGTTACAGTCTTATTTTGTGAATAAGCAAGGTTGGAAAACACACGACTACTATGTTTTCTTGTATACGCAATCGAGAAATATAATTCAATTGGTATCATGGAGTTTCACACTGAAGCGCATACAACTAATTTGCATAACTTTAAAAGAGAAAGACTTGTGTGAATAATTGTAGGAACGGGATTGAACACTTTAATTGTGTTTACTTCGTATCTGACTGAATGTGGTGTTCAGTCATTTTTTCAAATGTAATTCAAAATGTACAACCAGTTCTAATCCAGTGCGGAGTTGAATTTGACAGTTGGGAAAATAATCAAAAATTGTAATCTAATTGCTATATCAATTAGTAAGACCTGAGGTGAGGTGACCTGAGTGTGAGCTGAGGTGGAGAATTCAAAATTCATTTCTCTTCTTTACAATATTATTTCGTTGTCCATTACTTGTTCTTTTTGGCGATATATTAAGCATGACTCAACCATCAGTTCCGAAAAACCTTCGTGAAGAAGCACTGGCAAGGAACTTCACTTCTAATTTTTTTAATATAAATTTACAGTGACTTATTTCTATACAAAATATTACATATCTTCTTCTGTAGCTCGGTAATTCTCCCCATTAACTATTCAGACAGAAAGCACTCATTGACATTTGACGCGGGATCCAGCCATTGCCCTGAGCAACCATTTTAGAGGGAAGTAAACGACCTTTCCTACCTTCACTACCTTTTATACCCTTTTCTTATACTCTTTTCTTATTTTGTTTTTGAAATAATTCCACGTACGTGGTACGTTACACGTGGGCATCGTGGTCGATAAACACTTCCGAGCGTTCCTTTTGTTTCGATTCTAACATTTGTCTTTCGTATTTAAATTCAAATATGTTATTTTCTTTTAAAGTCCTCGCGTCAAAATACTATTCGTGGTGTAAGGCATACTGATCGCCACGGTATCTACCTAATTGAGACGTAATAATGCTCATCAGCAGCAATTGTCTTTGATTTAGCACTAAGCGAGACATAAATTTAAATCCCTGATTATGAAATTCTTATAAATTGTATTAAAGTATACTACAGCCTTACAATTTTACTTTCGCCTTTTTCTACGTCGTTTCTCTATCATTGACATAGCCCTGTCTCCTATTTACATATTATAGAGTGTCAATAAATCTTAGCCTATAGAAATGTTTCAGTCGCTTGTGTATTCATTCATACTTCAAACCTTTTCGTACCAAAGAAAGTGTACTCTACGAGTTGTGTTATAAATATATCAACTATAAAAGATACTTGCTCTGTGAAGCCATAGAGCTGCTAATACTTTGTGGTGCTTGACGTTAGGGGCGTTTCCACTTATTCGGGACGCATTAATCAGCACAGGTAGTAGAATCGAAAACCGAACGTGCAGACCTGCAAGTAGATTGGGTACCGCTAATGGATTACCCGATCAGCGCTAACCAAATATGTGTAGTTAATAATTGTTTTAAGCAGTATGTACAATAACTGATTGTGTTGATTATGGTGTATTTATGATTTAATGAAATTGAGCAAAATCATTCCCATATTCAAAACAGGTAGAAACTTATGTTAGATTCCACTAATTATAGAACGAATTTGAAAAAAACAACATAAATCAATTACTCTCATATTTTTATGGTAATAGTTTAACGATCGTGTAAGCAATTTAGTTTCACGCGGGCTTGCTCAACAACCGTTGCCGGGGTTGAAATCATGAAACACATATTAAGTGCCTGAGTTATATGATGCTATTGGAGTCTTTTGTGACTTGTTTAAGGCATTCAATTGTATGGATTATAATAAACTAATCAAAAACCACGCGCTTAACTTGATTAAATCATATATTTATAAAAGACTGCGAAAAACTGAAATAAATGGAGTAAAATAATCAGTTGCAGATAAGAATCATTATGTATAGACACAAGATCGATTTCAAATGTATTTTGAACAAAATTTTACCCGTTAAGTAAGTCGCCAGTTCTCCTTCACGAAGGCCTATCCAAACTGGTGGTAAAGCCATGATTCACATAATGTCAACAAAAACAAGCAATTGGCATAGTTGAAAAATAAAAATGTAAAAATTTGAAAAAAACTTTTGCACCGGCCTTGGCGTTTCACAAATACCGCCCTTTTATCTAACGTTTTATTGTATAAATTAATACAAAAACAATTCGTTAACCACAAGCATTGTCAAGAAAAACTTAAGAAGTAAATCTAGATAAATTTGCGATCATTGTGCTCTAAATTTGATGTAAAATTTGACATTGTATGTCATGTTAACGAACCTCTTGTTAGATAAAAATAAAAAATAAACTATTAATCAACCTCATCAGACTCGATTTGCGTGCGGACTCGTTCGTACGTCGATCGCTGTCTGCTTTCCCGCTCTTTTAGCCCCCGCGCTAACTTCACATGAACAAATTTCATACTGCCGTTTTCAAGGCAGAGGCTATACCATATTCATATTTCATTGAAACGCCGTTTTCACGGCGATTAGGTTCGTTAACCGTACTTCTTCGCACGTAAGCTACGTTGACGGGTTTCCACGTTCCAGGTGCTACATGTTGTAAGTTCGTCGTGATCAAGACATCGTGAACAGTTTTATAACTAGTGGTGTTAACGAAGCCTGTTAGTGTTGCCCCGGTGTGCTTTATTGGCCCTTCAGGCCGTAAGAAACCGGAAGTCCCGATTCCATTTGCACTGGGCCTTAACGGAACAGTGCTTTCCGAATTAGGGGCACCACTGCGCTTCGTCTCCACCCTACCGCTAGCAGGGAGGCTTAGATGAGATTGACTGGCTAGGTCGTTCTTAAGTTACTTACTTACTGCTCCAGTCCAGCCACACCAAAAACTACAGGGGCTCCCCTCGCGCACCCCGATCCATCCGACCCGTTGTAAAGAGGGTGGCACGCAAACAGGCCCAGCGCCTTACTCAGACTAATTTTCCACCGCTGCGCAACCGGGTTCCCTCGGTAGCAAAGCCCGCCCAGCCCGCGCCAACTTCAGCGAACTCATGGAGACAGCGTCCGGCTGCACCCACTGCCTTTCTCAAATAGCAGAGTGCGCACGCATTTCCATATCGTCTTATGGTAATCGTCCAGTACGAATCTTTAATCAGCTCATTATAAATCATACAATAATGAGTTCTCCACGCCCTGCTACGCCCTGACTGGTTGTACCAAGCCCAGGGGTTTATCCCTGATGTCTTTGAACACCCGAGGTCTAATCAACAACCTTCCGGAGCTCAAACTGTTAATTAAGAACATCGAGCCGGAGTTAATCCTTGTTCAGAGATTTTACATTTGTATTGTGACGTGTGTATTTATTGTTTGGGGACCTCTACACCCCAAATAAGAATTGTATATGAATCCAAACTTTTAGTTTTATTGTAATTGTTTTGTGACGTCTTATTTATTGACTTGGACTCTATACATCCCAGATAGACAAATTTTATATTGACAGAGTTATTTTACTTTTAAATTTGACATTACAAACTACAATATTGAATTTTATAACTTTTGACGCATACCTTTGGCTAGAATGATGCGTACCCCGACTAAGACAGTGGGAGGCAACGAAGAGGTCAAAAAATCCCCACCAAAAATAAAAGTAAGGAAGAGTATTGATATATGGGAAACGGCCAGTCTTGAGACACAAATCACGTCACCAAATAGCAGAACATCTACAGACTCGGCCAAGATATATCATGATAAAACGTCCGAGGCTCGAATGTGCATGAGCAAGGCAAAGAAATACCTGAATGCGTCTAGGAACATAAAACCAGCGTATCGGAATTAATTGGCAGGCTCTATGAGATGGTTAAAGATCTAGAAATCCAACTCATCAACAAAAATCAGACAGCGCATATGCACATTCTTTGCCGGTGGACATTATACCCTCCCATCATACACTCATGCATCAGCTGCAAGAGACCAACAAAAACCTGTTGGAAAATAACCAGAAAATATCGGACCTTAGAGAGGAACTTAGTAAAAATCTAAGAATTGCTGCAGACAAGAATACAACCTATGCGAACGTTGTAGCTAAACACCCAGCCAAAGCACAACCCCCAAAGACCGCGCTGCATTCCATAGCTGTTACCTCCGAGGACGTGACCGAAACCGGTGAGAACGTCCTCGAGCAAATCAGAGAAGTTTTAAATGCGAAAGAGGGTTGGATTAAAGTGGAAAGGGTCAGGAAGGCGAAGGACAGGAAGGTCATTATGAGCTGTAGGACGGAATAGGAAAAGGACACAATCAAGCGCAAAATCCTCAACTCTAGAAAAAAGCTAGCGTGTGAGGACCTACAAAATCGCGACCCTCTTCTTGTCCTCAGAGACGTCCTGTCCTTCCACACGGACGATGAAGTACTGCTGGCCCTCAAAAGGCAGAACAAGGAGCTCTTCAACGGAGTAAACCCTGGGGAGGAGCGTCTTGCGGTAAAGTACAGAATGAAGGCCAGAAATCCGCTAACGGGTCACATTGTGCTCGCAACATCACCCATTATATGTAAAAGGGCGACTGACGCAGGTGCGCTACATATAGACCTGCAGCGCGCGAGAGTGGAGGATCAGTCGCCCCTAGCACAATGTACGCGTTGCTTGGAGTTTGGCCATAGTAAAAAATACTGCAAGACGTCCCAAGACCGGTGTAGCCATTGTGGTGGTCACCACCTCAGGGCCAATTGTGAGAAGTGGCTGGCTGGCATGACCCCGACATGCTGCAACTGTGAGACCGCTAAGTATGACCAACATGAGCATAACGCATTTAGCCAGCTATGCCCGGTGCGAAAGCGATGGGACGCGCTGGCTAGATCCTCCGTTGCGTACTGCTGAGGTCTCCGTTGCAAATACAAATGCCCGCAACCCTAGAAGAGCTTGCATGAGAGATGAGGTGACCAAGTCGCTAAAACTGGCAAACCAGGCGCTGGAATTGAAAGATATCTGGTTTAGCGGGGGATTCAATACCCCGCTATTCTGGAGAAATATCGGAATTGTAATCTTACCCGCTAATCCAGATACAGAAACAAATCACCGTTTGCCGAAATTGCACAGGAAACCCAACTTAATGTTGTATAGTAGTGCAGCGGAAACTATTACTGTTCTGAAGGCCGGATCTGCTTATAATTAAAATGGAGTGACTGGATGGTTTTTCTTAGTAGATGGAAAAATATGTTCTTGGGGTATTTTGAGAAATATCCCAATGAAACATATATTTGGCATGTTAGTACATAGATATGAAAAATGCAGAAATTAACGGAGAATAGCCAGTAATAGGTACTGAAATATTAAAAAACCTACGTATTAAAATTGTGCAAACGCTGGTATAAATTTGCTGATAATGCAATAAACAAATGTTATGTTTCAGGATAAATGTTTATAATATAGTTTAATGTATAACTTAATTGATATGATAATATGTTGTTCCCGATGTATAATTCAAAAATTTCATTCGTACCTTTATGTTATCTGCCACAAAACTGTTAATATTTATTAAATAATAATTGTTTAATATGTAACCTAACTGTTTTGATAATATGTTCTAATATAAGTTCAAAATTTCAAAGATACGTGTTATTTATATATATATAGTATTTATAATTTATATGTTTATACTTGTTTTATGTATAGATTAATTGATATATTGTTTAGTTGTAAAATTATAATATCAGTAGCATATGTCAGAGTCATAACGAAATGTTTTTTACGTATTGAATATATCTTTTTATGTATAGAAAATTGAAAAAGATTTGTTTTGTTCTATAATTGTTTAAAACATTGGATTAAGTTATCTGTCGCAAAACTCGTTAACACGATAATGTGTGTGATATCGTCATGTAATAAAATAAAAAATGGATCTTAGAACTTAGATAGCACAAGCTAAATAGCTCAGCGTGTAACATAACAAATTTTGCAATAACCTCATAAAAAAGCGAAAACAGTCTGTGGCCACCATGCCAGAGGTATGAGAGTAAAAAAAAAATATCCTTGTTCAGGAGACATTCTTTAAACCGCATCACACCAGGGATCTTTCTATTCCTAAATACTTGTACGTGATGACAGGTCCATACTCGTTCAAGGAGGTGGCACTGCCATATAATACAAGAGAGGTATTCACTGTTCACCGATCCCCACGCCTCCACTTACTAACATGGAGGCCACAGTGTGTAGACTGGGTATGACAGGTCATAGGACCAAAATCATAGTCTTAGTCTACATACCTAGTAAAATACCGCCCTTTTGTAGTGACTTCGAGCCCTTACTCGAACTAGGGCTATCCATCATTGTGTTCGGCGATTTCAATTGCAAATATACTGACTGGACGTGCTTGTCGACCAACACCACCGGTGTTTAAACTACTAGACATCACGAAGACACTCGACCTTGACGTTATTTCTCCCATCACACCCACTCATTACCCGCTTCACTCCCCTGACATCCTTGACTTTGCCATAGTCAAAGGAATCAATCTCGACCTTAGGACCATACAGGCTCTAGACGACTTAGGCTCAGACCACCATCCGGTGTCCCTATTACTAGGACCCCAAAACGATGCCCCTGCTCCGAAAGAGAGTCATACTCGCTCGAATGAAGGACCACCCAGCGGATGGTGACCCCCTCATTATAGCCTATCAATTTGGGTTTCATGCCAAGCACTGTTGCCCTCAGCAAGTCCACCGAATCGCCGAGTACATATTCGCCGGCTTCTACCTCAGGCGACTCAAAAGAGTTGCGGTACTATTTGATGTAGCCAAGGCTTTCGACAAAGTCTGGCACGAGGGTCTCATTTAAAAGCTTTACAACTCAGGCTTACCCGACCGACTAGTCAAACTAGTCGGCTCCATTCTTAAAGAGCGCACCTTTTGTTTTCAACACAAAGGTGCGCTCTCCATCCCCTGCCCCCTCAAGGCGAGAGTCCCTCAGGGCTTGGTACTCGCCCCTCTCTATACACCACCTACACCAATGACATACCTATCCCATGAAAAGGTGTCCAACTCTCCCTCTTTGCCGATGTACGTCAAGGGCGATCGTACGCTTTCATTCTGACCTCACCTACTCAGAGTCACCAAACTCGCCCGTCTGTGCATGGCCCGCCTAAACAGCATGTTAGGCAGGTACAGCAAAATCTCATTAGGAACAAGCGAACGCTTTTTAAGGTATGCGTCAGACCAGTCATGACGTATGCCGCCCCAATCTTTGCCCATGGCAAACCCTCCGATTTGTATAATCTCCCACGAATGCTCCGTGGTACGTGCGCAACGCAGACCTACACAGGGATCTCGACTTACCTACAGTACAGCAACACCTAAGGACGCTCTCGACCGCTTTCTTCAAGCGATCCGAAGAGCATCCAAATCGCTTGATTTGCGAGACAGTAACTTACACTGCTCCGTCCATGCCGTCGAGTTACAAAGTCCGTAGACCGAGAAGTGCACTCTCGGATCCCCCCGATCAGCTCTCGGCGAATCTGGACCAGCTTAAGTCTGCCCAGGCCGAAAAATCATCATCAAACCTGTCACTTGCACCTTATGTGATTATTGTTCTCAGCGGATGACCCGCTTGGACACCCACCTCCCTAACCGGGTGCCGCTTCAATGAAGGCTGCATAGCATTCCCATGCCACAGCCTGGTGAGTCACCAATCTGGTGAGTACCACATCACCCCGCAGAAGACGGTTGCCTGCGGAGGTATGCATGACGCGTCTTCCACCTCTCTCCCGCGAGGGTGCTGCTTAGGCGGTTAAAAAAAGATTAATAAAAAACATAACAAATATGGATTTAGCGAATAGTGACATTTCAGTCTCGCAGTTTATCTCCTATACATTCAAAAGCAATAGATAATTTCCCAAGTATTCTGTCAGTTCGATGTAGCTTATTGACTTTATTTTCCGAAAAGTATTTATTCAGACTGAAGCTACAAAATAGACCTATACAAAATTAATACAAAATTACAAAATAACAAAGCTTAAAATGAGTTTTTTTGAAACTGTGACGAAATCTTTCGGAAAAGTGTCAAGTGATAAAATTATTTTAAGAGTTTGTGTGAGAGAACAGAAATTATAAAAATCATCCTATCACCAAGGCCACATTACGGCCTTGACTCCCCTTCAGTACAGTATCCAAGAAAAATGGAATAACCTCGGCATCAATCATGTCATGACAGGTGGAATATTTTTATCTACAGACAACACAGATAACGTGCTTTAAAATTTCCCAAACATGTCTGAATATGTAATGTAACTACTGTTGTAATTTGGAGGTAGAACATATTTTAGAACAAATGCACTTTGGTTTATTTGGTATATTTAAAGATAAACGGAAAATAACAATGCAGCGATTAAATGCCTACTTGAGTATTTTTTTAAAGTCATAACTGCTGAATATTTTTTTATTCTTATCCGCATCTGTTGGCTTGGCAAGCCCTCCCCCCAACTATCCAAACGACGCACACCCTTAAACGGCACCCGTTCACGAGTTAAGGCGGGATCCAGCCATCGCCCTCCTCAACCATATTAGAGGGAAGTGAGCTACCCAACATATTCAACAAGTACTGATCGTGGAGTTAAATCGGTCTCTGTACAGGTCGGCTCATTCATCTCGCCTCAACAAAACCCGAACAGGATTGGCCGGGTGGTAGTTTTCCGGAACGTTAATCCACACCTTGCCGCGCAGCAGTGCCAACTGATGCGGGCCCGAATATGTTCAAAGCGCTCCTTCTCCTTTAATTTTATCGTTAATAATTATATTTCTTTTGCTAAGTAATTTCAAAGAGTGAATTCAATAATATGTATTGCCAGTTTGTCAATTTCATACTTAACCATTCCAAATTTAGGTATAAGTGTACAATAAAATACAACAGAGATTCATAAAGCTTTGCTTATCAAAACGGCAATTAAATTAAAAACAAAATTAACAACCCAATGTGTAAAGTAGCAACAAGATTATTACGATTAGCACTGCCTACTTGTAAATAAAGATAAAAAGAATTAATGTACTAGCAATAAGAGAGAGTCGCTTGCTTGTTCCCATTGTTCGCATTGCTCCAGATCCGATGATGATATGCCGCTGCGATATAAAAAGTGAATGAATCTGTCAATCTCCAACTATAAAGTGAATGAATCTGTCAATCTCCAACTATAAATTGAATGAATCTGTCAATCTCCAACTGTAAAGTGAATGAATCTGTCAATCTCCAACTATAATACAGACGAACATACAACAACATATCCAACTTTGAAGTGAATGAATCTGTCAATCTCAAACCGTAAAGTGAATGAATGTGTCAATCTCCAACTGTAACACATTAAAAGGGCCGAGTGGCGTAATTGGTAGTAGCCTCAGACGCTGGAGGTCCCAGGTTAGATTCCTGGCCGGGGCGTTAATTTGTTTGATGTACACGAATGTTTGTTCTCGGTTCATAGTTGTTGATATTTATATATCTATGTTTATTATGGGTTCCCCCCAGTGTGCGGAAAATTAGAAAATTTAAGAATACTTAACCGCCATATGAAATTCTTTGGACAATATAAACTTTTTTAATGTAACCTTAGCACGTTTGACATAAAATTGACGGAATGCGTGCTGCAAATATCGTTAAAGAGGATATATCAAAAAACTGAATGTTTTTATTTTTATTTATTTGATGTTAAATAACGAATTTATTATTTTTTACAAAAAGGATGTAAGAAAACTAAATTTCTTAGTGCTCATCACGGTTAGTTCAGAGCTATCACGCCTTATATTAAAAGTTCGATTTAATATGGCGTTTTGGTAAGTTTTCATACACTAACATACACGTTACTAACATAACACGTGATATACTTTGTTATAAAGAAGAATACAATAGTGTTCTTTAATTTACAGTTGAATTTTTATTTTGGAAAATGCCAGTAATTGGACGTACAAACGTAAGTCGTAGAACTCGCAATGCTGCGGGTCAAAGATATTCTCAAACTGACGAGCAACGCAAAGCGCGGAGTGAAGTTGAACGGAATCGATGGAATCGAAATCAACAACATAGAAATGTTGCGTTTAACCCCTATTGAGGTGCATTCAATTATAGACCGAAAATCGATTACAGTTCACTTGGCCAACTGCAAGGGCATGGTTTCAGCCACTTCATAGTTAGTCAAGCTTGCCTTGTCTCGTACAAGTTTGCAGACTTTACTCACAACTGAAATGATAAAAAAGAATATGTAATTAAAATTTTCTATCGAAACCAAAATACATAAATACGTTAATCTATTACGTTATATACATAAAAGTTGTAGAAACACTTTTTCTAAAACAATATTTGCAAGTATGAATCACGTTAGCGTATTAATAAATATAAACAAGACTCAATTTCACAATCTGTATCAATATAGAATTATCAACAAAACCCATTTATACATATTCAAATCCGCAATAAATCGTTTTTCTGATTTCTAAAGAAAGATTGACATTCATTGCTCTGGTTTAGTTAAAAACAGGCGACGCACTCACAATGATTGACATATGAAGTTTATTTAATGCCGCGGCAAACAATCTTAATTGTGTTTCTTAAATAAATGAGCCCGTTTCTGTTGAATAGAGGTTTATGTGGCAGATAAAACATTTGCGCCGGAAATTGTTGTTCCGACTGCCGAATGCTTGTTTTCAAACGCGTTTTGTATTTAATAAAGCTCCGAATAATATGAATATAATCAAGTAAAAAAACTGAAAGGAGCAAAGTAGAATAATTTGATATTGAAGACATTGGTAAAATGTTCACCATGTCTTGTTCCAGGCGGGATTCGATCCCACGTCCCTCTAGTAACAATCGACAGTCCCACTTAAACACCTATTTATATTGGATCCAAAAGTAAAGATAATCGCATATTTTGAATGCACATACAGAGAAAAAAATATTGTTAGTATTGCACGCCAAATTAGTTTTCTCAATAAACATGCCGGGTATAAAATAATCTGCTGAATTAAAAAAAATCAGTTTAAAAAAAAACGTTATTTTTTTGGTGAACACAAAAACTGTATTAAATAATCTTTTCACACCACCGCACCTGAGCAATAATGCCTCATTATACTCGAATCAATTAATAATCTTACTTACCTATATACGTGCTGTTACATAAATGAAATATCTTAAAATTTTACCGTACCAAAGAATTTTGGTGAAATAGTTAAAGTGAAGTGTCATTACATGTTTTAAAACGCAACAAAGCAATAACTCCCCAAACATTGTTGCTATGCGAATCTGTCCTCAAAGGTTTTATCGTATTATGGGTCAATGCGGGTCCTGAAAGGTCATGTTCATTGAAACGCTGATAAGTTATTGCAACTCTTGTTTAATCAAGTGTATTACTGCACTGGTATTATAATGTTATAGTTTTGTTTTGAGTCTAATATTGGAAAATATGGATTTGAGTTTAATCTACAATATTTTGAGCTAGGCTGAATCTATGTTGGTTGAAAAGCGTGGCTCGGCGGTCCACTAAACGTATTAAATCGATTTTCATAAAATTTGTCGTTTGTTATTTGTCGTTTGTTGTTGTTTCATAAAATGGTTGATACTTTAATGTTAAGCGCAGCTTTACCTGGCCCAGGTTCGAATTTGTATCGAGTACTTCGAACATTTTTATGGGGGTTTTCAGGAGTATCAATAAGAAGCGTTGGACTCTGTCGACCGAAGAGCCATGGATGACAACAAACTTACATCTTCAGATTGTTCCACATGGAAAGACCTTCGTGTTCATTTCCACTTTCCACCAGATGATAAGAAGGAGAAACTCCGCAGTTTATATGTTTTATCCGAGAAACTACCATTTTCTTCAATAAACTTTTTCCTTGACTTTGTGTAAAGAAAAGATAAAACAAATACTAGTATATTCTTACTATAATAGGTAAGTAAGTAATATACTAGTTATTCTTATCGGAAGAAAGTAATTTCTTCTGAATACTTGTCCATTTTGACCTTTTCCATGTCCTGGGTGAAGTTTTTTTGCTTGAAAACATCATTTAAAAATATTTGGTCCTTGTATATGAAATTGGTGTTTTGTCGTACTGGCCACTTTGATCTGTTGGTTAAGAATTCCAATTTCAAATTCATACAGACTCACACATTTGTGTTTCAAAAACCGTAGTTCATTTGTTTTCTCCTCTTTTGTTTTTTTCTTTGCGTCACTTAGTTTACAATATGGAACATTTAAAACATCGCGTTATTTACAAGTACGAGTTCTACCGTGGCATCAGTGCTGCAGAAACGGCTCGAAGTATTGCTGCTGTGCATGGTGGTGGTGTCGCAAAAGAAAACACAGTGCGTTTTTGGTTCCAACGTTTTCGTTCTGGAAATTTCGACCTGCAGAACAAGCCCCGTGGACGACCGAATACCAAAGTTGATAATGAAGAATCGAAGGCTATTGTGGAAGCGGATCCACCGTAAACCACGTCCGAGTTAGCTGTAGGCTGCGGTGTTAGCGGCAAAACTGTTTTAATCCACTTGAAGCAAATTGCGAAGGTGAAAAAGCTTGAGAGGTACCTCATGAATTGAGTGCAGCACACCGACAAACGCGCGTCGACTACTGCGTTACATTTCTCAACCGGCACGATAATGAATGGATTTTAAATCGAATAATGGTTGAACCCTGGCGGACCAGCCAAATCCTGCCCCAAGCAAAAATTGACTCAAAAAAGTTACTTGTGAGCGTTTGGTGGACAAGTGCCGGTGTCGTTCACTACAGCTTTCTTAAATCTAGCCAGACGAATACGGCAGATGTCTATTTTCAGCAACTGCAAACCATGATGGAAAAGCTAGCTGCTTAACTACCGAGGCTGGTCAATCGCTCTAGACCACTACTGCTTCAGGACAACGCTAGACCACACACTGCACAACAGACGGTTACTAAATTAGAGGAGCTTCAAATAGAATTTCTAAGACATCCACCGTACTCCTTGGACCTTGCTCCAACAGATTGTCATGTTTTTCGAAATTTGGATTACTTCTTGCAAGGGAAAAAATTCAATTCCTATAGTCGAAAACTGCTTCAAAGATTTTATTGATTTCCATCCGGATAGTTTTATTAGTAAAGGGATCAATGAACTACCTATGAGATGGAAAAAGTGCATAGCAATGGTACATACTTTGATTAAATAAATACATTATATTTAAAAAATTGTCTTTACGTTCCTCCTTTACAAAACACCAATTTCATATGTAACGGCCTAATAATTTAATGATGCTTTAAAAAAATACCTCCAAAAAATATACGGGGATTAAAAATACTGTGTTATAGATCGATATCTTATTACAATTTCCCAAAATTTGTTTAGTGATTTTCTTGACACCCTGTAAATAGAATATAATTCCACTTTTACTTTATTGATTTACTATTTTAGTGATGTTATTACAAATATGCCATTATTCAGTATGCCATTTTTGCAAGACAATATATATATATTTTGGCTATGATATGAAGAAATTTTTTTCGCAAATGCGATTAGTAATCAGTGAGCGGACTTTTTTTGATAAGATAACAGAGAAGAAAGAGCAATCATAAACCAAGAGAATTTGAAGTGCATAAACTAAGTAGGCATTAACTTGCGAGTTAAAACTTTCAAAAATTTATGAATAAGAGGAATTTAAAGGACTAATTTTCTTTTCCGGCATTATTTAAAGCCCACTGTTTAAAGCCTCCTCTCTGAAGTAAAATTGACAAGAATTTTTAGAAGGAAGTTATGATACTAGTAGATTACTAAAATATAACTTCAGTGCTCCATGAATTCTACGACTCAATAAAAACAAAATAAAAATGGAACTTCATTATATAAAACACATATAAACAAGAAAAGGAAAATTTAATTTATTCATTCATCGTCATTTGTCAATCCCGATTGGTTTTACGATCGTGTTCAAGACCACGCGAAACTTCAATAATATTGTGTTATACAATATTTGTTTATTTTCCTGTGAGCAATGTATTTCAATTGCAAGTTCATCAGTATATTTAAAACGCTGTTTATCAAAACATAGGTACTTAATACTTTTTCTAATGTAATTTTTTGCTTATACACCGTCTCCGAAGGAATAGTGAGAATACTTTTGAGATGGTAGAAAGTTTCAATGTGATGATTTCAAATTATATAAGTAAAATTGTTTTTTTCTAAATGAATCATTGCTGCTGCTAAAGATAAGTGGGTTTGTGAAATACACATTCCAGAAATGTATCACTCCAGGCTTGAAATATCCGAGGCTTTCTGGAAAAACTAATACCGACAGCTGGTCTTATAACTTCGCTTCACGAATTAAAAAAATAGAACTTGAAACGCCTTTCGAATGTTTATTATTATTTCCTCACAGAAAACATCTACGAGCATATTTTTTTGACAGAAATCGTCCAAAGATTTCAATGTCCAAATCATATTTTCCAAACATGTCTTCTTTGATATTACATTATAGCAACGAGGTCTTTCTAAATATCAATGCGTTTGAATATAAAGTTATTTTTGTTTATTTGTTTTTAACTCTTGCTTATTTGTTAAACGCAATTTTTATCAAGTGAGATATCTTATCTCATGTTTAAGTAACCATGAAGTAGAAGATGTTGTTGCAGGAAATGAATACATTTTTATACACTTATGAATCATAGAAAAGTAACTGTGAATTTAAAAAGTTTGACGAAATGTGTAGCCTGTGCCGATGATAAATAAACTTTTATACAGTTTACAAAAGCGTCCTCGTGTTGTGAGTGGTAACATATTCCCCGAGTTCAAACGCTTAAAGGAATAGATATTGCATAATCATGAAAACTCGTCTTCATCGTCACTTTCCATCAGGTGAGATGGAAGACAAACGCCTGCTAATTATTAATAAAAAAAAAAAAAAAACACATGTTTTTCACTCGTTATTAAGGTTTTCTATTAATGTATGTAGGTTTGTGTGATTATTCTATATACCTTTGCATCTAGTCACTTTGTGGTCCTCCATTAAAGAAAGTCCGCTTATCTTAAACTGCACAATTAGGTATTTAACAATAAAAAATCTAATAATTATTTAAATAGTTTATTGACAGTAAAGGTATAGTTTGTTTATAACCAATAGTTTTCCAGATACAGCGTTTATATGTTTGAGGATCTGCGGCGAACCGCCGAAAAACTCTCCATACAAGACGGTACCGAGTTGTGACGTCACAACCTGTGATTCAAGCTGAAAATTGTATGGGCGTTTGGATATATTATGTAGTAGCTACGTAGATAACGTATTCACATGCTTACAGTGATAATAAAAATTGTTATATTTGATGTCAGTAAGCTAACGATATTAAAATAAATTAACATATTTTACAATAAGTTTTTTGCTCCTTTTTTTATTTTGTAATCTATATATTTTCGACATACTTCGACAATTTTATTTTTCAAAAATTTTTTTGGGTCAACATAATTTATATTTTTTTAATAAATGATAAAAATGCATTTTGACATATTGACACATACAAATTTGTTAATTTTAGAATTTATTTAAATATTTTCGTTTTTTTTATTTTCTTAATAAATATATTTCATCAAATGAAAGGAACTACTAAGAGTTTTTGTTTATCACGTGTCATTAAATAAATTAGTTGAAACGCCTTTGTCCATTAAAATCCATATTAGATAATGTCTTTGGTTACTCCATTAGGTATTATATGGTGGCAATATGACTGGATAACCGTTTATATAAATGATCCACGACATAAACTCAGTGCCCTCATTTCTTTACGTCCGAGTAACAAACGTATTAAGGAATTAGGTCAAATTAAAGTCTCAAGGACAAATACGATATAACTAATCACACAGTTTATAACTACAGAAAAAAGTTACAGTAAATATGCCTTTCGTTTAAGGATAAAACATTCTTCATTTAGGTTAGTTTACTTATATTAGGTCTTAACCTATGAAATTGCCGTTTTTCACGAAATAAATGAAGCGTAATTTTTTTATATATTTTTTATTTCTATTAATCAAAATAATCACTCATGCAATCAATGCATCTTTGCCAACGCATTGGTAGCTTATTGATGCCTTTCTTGAAGAAATCAGCTGGACGGGAGGCAACAAATTCTTCAAAGGCATTTTGTACTGCCTCTCGGGTATTGAATTTTTTTTCCCGCCAAGAAGTTATCCAAATTCTGGAAAAAGTAGAAGTCTGTAGGCGCAAGGTCTGGTGAGTACGGCGGATGACGGAGAACTTTCCACCCCAACTCTTGTAGCTTGGAGACCGTCTGCTGTGCAGTATGAGGTCGCGCGTTGTCGTGCAGGAGCAGTGGAGCCGAACGATTGACCAAAGCTGGTTGGAGACGTGCGAGCTTCTCCATCATTGTGTTCAGTTCTTCACAGTACACATCTGCAGTAATGCTTGTCCCGTTTGGCAAGAAGCTGTGATGAATTACACCCGCGTTAGACCACCAAATAGTGACCATCACTTTTCTAGGGGTTAGTTTTCGTTTAGGGCATTGTTTGGGTGCTGAACCAGGGTCCAACCAACTTGCTGAGCGCTTACGATTGTCAAACAGGATCCATTTCTCGTCACAAGTAACAATGCGGTTCAGAATTCCTTCATTTGTATGCCTGCTGAGCAGTGCAAGGCACGTCTCCACGCGTACTTCGCGCTGGCGGTCATTGAGTTCGTGGGGTACCCATTTGTCAAGCTTTTTTACCTTGCCAATTTGACGCAAATGGACCAATATTGTTTTGATGCTAACGTCGAAAGCTGCTGCTAATTCAGCCGTCGATTGAGTTTCATCAGCTTCCACAATTGCCTTTAATTCGTCATTGTCGACCAAAGTTTTCGGACGACCACGGGGTTCATTTTTCAGGTCAAAATTTCCAGAACGGAAGCGGGTAAACCAATAACAGGTGGTGCGTTCGTTTGTAGTGTTCGGTCCGTAAACGTCGTCCACTTTGCTGCCACGACGGTACTCATACTCCATAATTACTTATCCATGATGACGAAAAATGTTCGAATGCGTTGAAAACAAAACACTAACTATTAAACAAATGACGATTTCAGAAAAAGAATTCCATGTTTGTCAAATAAAATTAATTTGAAATTAGAATTATCAGTCAAAAAAAAAATATTTTCATTTGAAATGGCCAGTACGGCAAAACGGCAGTTTCATAGGTAAATTTTTATTAATAAGATTAGAATGGATACATGAAATATAACCTATTTATTTGAACGTTGTCAGGTGTGAATTAAAATTATTGTAACTAAAAATAAAACAATTCAAAATTTGTTTAGTTCCGGGTTGGTCCTTTGAAGAAAAATATTACCAAAATTGAAACAAAATATAGAAACGGATGTGCTGAACTGGCAAATTAGCTCTATGATGTATAAATAAATGTGATGTCTTGCAACTTTTGTCAAAGCAAAAAATAAATATAATCAAGAAATTTGAAATTTCAGGGTGGAATATCTGCTATAAATACAACTCTGCAAGCCTGTATGGTAAAATATGCATGATCTTCTGATCATTGGCTTCTGCCAACACATGCAATTTCATTCCACACGTTGGCACTCAGGGCGGACAGAACTGAGCGTTCAAAGGGGTTTTTTTTTTTTTTATCCTTGGTGGTGAAGATACAAGTCACAACGATAGTGAACGGCTGTCTTTGCTCATGGCTCAAAGATAATTTAGAACAGCTTCGGGAGTCCGTTGCTGATTGCCTTGGCCTAGGCGACAGGCCTAACTTTTAATAAACGTGCAGAATATAAGTAGTTTGCTTACTAAGCTCACACGTTTTCAAATGCAAGGTCAACCTGTAAAATTGTGGTTATATACGATGTGTTCATGCGTACGCTGCACCCCAAGACCAGCCATTACGCTTTTTTTTCCTTTTAACGGAATACAACCACGTTCAACAAAATATGTCTGCCTGAAGTAAAACGTCCATTGTCTCAGACTTTTCTAGATTTTCACTTACTATCTTTATCATTTCGTAACTACGTGCTATACCTACTATAGCTAACATAATGTATCACTGTCAGTGTTGGAAGTATTTTCTCTTGACATTATCTTAGTAAAATGGACATATCGCTATACGTCACTTTATAGACTTATATAAGTATCTAAAAATAACTGGCAGGTATTGTAGTGAAATACCTGAGAGTTAGATTATCAAGCACTTACAAGCAGTAAGCTGTATTATCAGTTTGGTGTATTATGAGTCCTAAATATACTAAGGGAGCTTGCTACTTAACGTATGGCGTAAAAGGATTCAAGTTATCCAATCGACGCAATTATTTCTGAAACGCCGATTTCAGTTTAGGCCCTGAAAAGACGAAACGTCCAATGCTTATTTGAGGCTTTCTTAAGTGTAGATTTGGCTCAGCGAATTTAAAACGTATCTATACTTGGTCTAATTTTAGATATATTTGCTTAAACTAAAGTAAAAGTTTTCTTAGTAACCAGTTGTCGTCTTTGAGTGGGACCGTAAGTGTTTATTTGAGAATTAATTGAGAAGTTCGTTCGGAACATAAAGCTTATATTTATCAATAAGCAAACGAAACATTCTCCGATCGATACACACAAACTATTACGTTTCAAATCATGCAAGCGGGTCGAGGTTCCGCGCCTAGGCGTGTGTTTCCTTATATCGATTTTTAATATTCCACTCGCGATTCGTCTGACCCTCTACCAGAAAAATCATATGTTTTGTTTATTACCAAATTCAATGCTTTGTATTGGAGTTCAAAAATGTATGATTTAAGTTTGGGGACATTAATACCAATACATACTCTAAAAAGGTCTTAATTATATCAATAATTTTTTATTTAAATAAAGCATATACGCTCCCGTTGCGAATGGGTATCCTGTTATTACAATACCTAAGTTATTGTTAATACCACTAAGACCATTGAAATATATTAAGTCCTGTAGGTTTTGCATATATGACACTAGGCAGAATGACCTAAAAGGTCATACGTCAAATGTGGACCAGGTCATGTAACAAACATAAATACTGTAACATTACCAAAATATCACTTTAACAAAAAAGTATCAACCTAAGATATTTCCTTATCAAAATATCAATATTCAGGAAAATGGCTAACTGCAAATTTTTCCTTTCACAGATCAAATAATTTTATTTATTTATGTAAGACTTTTTTTAAGGAATTAACCTTAAATCAGGGGGCATTGATTGATGTGCAATAGTGTCGAAATTTCCTAAGGACGGCGCCATGTTTGGAATATATAAAAAAATGTTTTTCGAAGAGAAGGCGGTACGTGCGAGGTTGCATTTGTTCTAGGTTAAATTATGTACCCCTCAGGGTCAGGTTTAAGGTGATTAACTGCCAACACGTTAATCATTTTAAGTAGTAACTTTGTAACAGAGATTGTGTGTACGTGTGGTTTAGCCGATTGGCACCTGATAGATTCTGTATTGGTTTAACCGTATTAGCTTCCCAAGGAGTCGTTTAATGGCAGTAAAGTTTCTTTTGTTAAGATGTCAGGCGGTTCTACAGTCCGTCCTATTTTGACGGCCATAACAATCATGTTTAAGAATTATGTTCTGGTTTTAAAAAGTTTAGGAAGGAACCGCCGGTGCTATAACTCCTACAAACGCAATTCCAAGTTCAGCCAACGGTCAGGAGCGCGTCGTTGCTCAATATAATAATCATTGATAAATAAAACACCTAATGATGTCCACCTTACTACCAGCTGGGTCGCGTGCGCATTTACCGGCTTCTAAAAAAATCAAAAAAAATATAAGTTACATTTGTGACAGACAAAATAAGGCTTTTTAACGTCAGTTCTATAACCAGTGTGATACTTTCGCACAGCACTCAGCCATCCCAGAACTATCCATAGCGAAAAAAAATCTCTTTATAGAGCATAATTTTTTTTAAGGTAGTAATTTATAGCTTTAGTTTAAAAAATAAATGGGTAAATTAGAGTAGGTATGTCATAGTAGCGTAGAACCTACCTAATATTATTATTTAGTAATAATGTTGCTTAAATCCAGTTTATTTTAACAAACTCTACTTATTCATAACAAAGGTTAATAATTCGCTCAATATTGGCATTAGATCTAAAACGTTATACAATCAAAATTAGGATAGCCCCTGTAGTATAGTAAAAATTGCTATACCAGCTAACGCCTTCATTATTTACAACAAGTGCAGTATGTAATGCACTAGAACCAAATATGGCAGCCAGTTATACTTGACCACGAACCTGCAGTGAGTTACGGCATGTCATCAAAATTAATATGTATTTTATTGACAACCTTCAGCCAGTTGTTCCGAGTTCATTACCCGGTTCGGAAGGATTGATATATTTGTTTTAATTTACAGTATACAGGACAAGTGGTATAAAATATATTTTTCAGTATACCTATCAGGTTTAAATAAATTGAAATCAAAATGTGTACCCACGAAAAGACAATTTTTTAGTTAAATTTAATAAGTAGCCTATAAAAGGCCTTCCACCTAACCGGGAGGACCCAGGTTCGAACCAGTTTGACGTTTTCTGTAGTTAGAAATAACGTTTTAATGACTGTATCCTGACAAAATTTTAAGGCACTTATTTTTTTTTAATTTACCATTTGATGGAATCTACAAACAGCTTTATAAAACTTTTTGGGTTCATAGTTTTTAAGTCCTCATGTAATAACATTTTAAAATACTAATATAATTAATTAATACTAAAGTAGTTGTCTTAATTTATAAAAAGTATACCTTTTTAAGCTTATTAAAAGTCTCAACAACAAAGCTTTCCCGAGGGAGCTTGAGACAGCTTTTAATAAATCTCTTCTTAAAAAACGAAGTTCTTAAAATATTATTACAAACTTTGAAACAAGAAATTCTTGGCGGAAAAAATAATGAGCATGGTAAGCGGATTATATCATTTTGTATAATAAAAATTCACAAAATGGCAAGTTACGGTAAATCAATTACAATAAAAGACAATATGTTTGTGTAACTGTAATCCAACTACTCTGAAACTAATGAAACGATTTTTAGAATCCTTTGAACATAAGAAGGGTTTTTTATCCAGAAGTATCGATGTCGTGTCTGGTCGAAGTCGATCCAGAAACAAAAATGTATGCCCGAACATGTTTTTAAATATGTCTGTAGGATAAAAGTATAAAAAATTCCATTTAAGTAAGAAGCTTCACAAAGCGATGCCACTTTTGATGTTTTCGTCGTAAACGGCTTTTCTTGAGCAAAGCTCATCGAAATCACACTAAATAAACATGAAATAAATACAATGATTTAACTAAAAATATGTTAGAATGTTAATATGTTACAATAGTGTACTTAATCATTTAACAAGGCATCTTATAATGTAATTTGCTGACATATTTTCGCGCTAAGCCTCAATCCGGAAAAAGGAAGGCAGTTGACGATAAATAGTTAACCGATATGGGCAAATCTTAGTACCGGATGCATTATAATTTTATTTAATCGACAGGCATTATAGCAGTTTCTGCAATACGCCTTCATTATATAGTTCGATAAATAAAATCAAGTTTTCTCACTAGCTGTTACTTCGTGGATTTCACGGTACAAATCAATTTTCAAAATAAAGCCTGCAAGTAGTATACTGTCACTAATACAAGAAAGGGATTAATGCGTGGCGCTGGCAAGTTAAAATGATAACATAGCCCTGGATTCGTGGAAAATAACGAAGCTGCTGGTGTGGATAATCTGCGTAGATACATGGTAGATATCCCAAGAAGTCGAACCAAACGCTTCGATAGTTCCTTTTTGGTGCGGGTCGCCAAGGTGTGGAATGAACTGCCTGCGTCTGTTTTTCCAGAAAACTATAGTCCTAGTTCTTTCAAGCGTCGAGTGAATAGGTATCTCGTGGATAGACGTGTAACACCTTCGTCTTCTTCGTCACTTTCCATCAGGTGAGATAGAAGAAAAACGTCTTATCCTTTTTCAATAAAAAATTACTCTCGCTAGCTCGCATATTCCTACGACGAGATGTCAAGCTGATACGGCTGCTGCAAAAGTGTTAAATATGACCATTATGTTACAGGCATAATGTTATGGTCCTGCGGTTAGAGTGCTTATTGACTTTTAGCTGAAACTTCAAAATTATTGGAAAGTGAAACGCTTGATCTTAAAGCTGGAACTCTGTTGGAGAACGTTTTATTGCGATCCAGATAGGCGATTCTGTCAGCCTTCCCTACCTCATTGTTTAATGTAAAATGTAACTTTCTCCAAAATATTGTTTGTTATGAGCTCATCTCATCAACCTACAACATTTCAACTTAAATGCAAAATCTTGGACACTGCGCCAAAGTTTTGAATGCCTCACTTTTTTCTGCGCTCACGCTTTTACTACCCCACAAACGTAACTATCAATTGTGCAAAATAAAGCAATAAAGAAACTGAACGATCGATTACTTATCGATTGGGAATCAGCAAGGTCAACTCTTTGGACACTTTTGCTAGTTGAACAATTTAGGTTTCGTATTCGAATTGTAGTTGTTTCAATGTCTATTATTACATAAACTTATAAAACCATACGTATACTATATAAACGTAGGTATAACTACAAAGACAGACAAAAAAATCGTTAAAAAGCAATTTCTTCCTATATTTTAAAAAAACCTAGTATATTCGCCAACACGGAAAAAGTTATGCAACCTCAAGATCACGCCGATAAGAAGAGATGAGTGATCTATCGAGCAACCTTATCGTTATCAGGTGGCAGGATTCTTGGTAGAGTGTAGTGATTCTCGCGTCATTCGCACAGAAGCCTTTGTAGGCAGCACGCGGGATCCTTGAGGCGCATAAGCGCTTGCGCATACGATTGTACGCCGCGCAGGGTGACCATGCGTCGCCGGTAAAAGTTGTTGATATAACGTTAACGTGTTTGTACCGGACTCCTTTTTTATTAGTGAAGTGATTTTTTATAAGCTGCCAGTATGGGTGAGTTTTCGTTTTTTTTGTGTTGAGGCTACAATTTTTTTTATGAGGGAAAGTTTATATCATCGATTTAAAAATTGGGTTGAAGCAAAATCTTGAAAGAAACCTAAACATCGAAATGTATACAGAGCTAAGTTATTGCAATTGAAGAATAACAGTGGATATTCCAGGAATTTCTATGACCTAGGTTTTACTACAAGTACGTACGCTTGTTAATAGATAACAAGCTCATAAATATGGTAAAATATCCACGTTTAATGTGATTAGTAAACTCATTAAAATTCTAAAAGAAATATGACACACTCTAGGTCATTTTAAGGTGTTTTTACTTAGGTAATAAAAGTTGCATATTTTCAATAGGATACTTACGTTCTTTACATTCCAGTAATGTCTTAGGTCATAATATTTATGGACGTTATTTTAAAAATTTTAAACTGCATTGCCACAAATATCAAATTAATAAGAAGAAAAAACATGCTTTGCTTTCGATTAAAAACTGAAATTCTTAAAATGATAATTTTTTCCGGTAAACTACCTTTGATGCAAAACTTTTGAAAAATGTAATACGTGACGAGTGTGGTAATAGAGCCCTAATTTTCGAACCTTTCTGAATGCTTTCCATCAAACATGGTTTTTCTAATTACTATTTGGTTTGCGTCCCTGCAAAAAAATCTTTGTCTAAAATATCACAGACTATGGCATTTTCATAGCATTTTTTTACTTTTAGTTACTCATAGAGTGTTAAAACGTCGTTATTGATTTATGTTGCAAAACTTGACATTGATTTTCTGTATATCGTTAGGTAATATTTTAACTTGTCCGGAACATTTCAAACGGTATACAAGAACTGCTTAATTACAATAGAGGTTTTGTCCAAAACATTCGTAACAGTCCGTGCCGCAGTCAGTACGCTTGTCAATCAATTTGTATTGAACAAAATCACATAAAAACTTTTTTGAACCTCTTTTTACAACTTTTTATATGAAGGTACAAAAGGAGGTTCGTTTACCTCAAGGATTTGTTTTTTAATACAAAAGAGACAAATGTTATTTGTTACTTAATACTTTAATCATATTTCATAGAGATCATAAAATGTCAATTTTTAAATGTATTTCATTTTTTGGAATTGTTAACCTAAAGTTTGATGTACATAGGATACAAATTTTTTTGAAAAATAAAAAGTTACTTCATAAAATCCGGGAAGTCAGTAGATTGGTTAAATATCACCCGGCAATCTGGTTCGAATTCAGTCTGGGACACGAGTAAACATTTTACCTTACGTAGCTTGCGAGCCTAATAATCAACGAAAGTAATCAACCACACATACGCACAGTGTAATTTTTAGACAGGTGCCGAATTTTGCGTCAACGACCAATCCGTTAAATCGAACAACTTTCCAATAGAAATAAGGATGGAACAATTTGTATGTGAAATAAATAAAAAATTCGTATCCTCATCCATGCTTTTTTTTCAAGTTGTTCACTTTCACGAATAAGCCGTCTTCACCAAATTTGGCAAATGCCTAAAATGTTACCCTTCATGTATATGTGGTTGATTACTTTCGTTGATTCTTAATCATTCCCTTCAACCCCGAAATTCAGTGAGTTGATATAAGTTTTCCGTATTCCAATCAACTAGAATATAATTTGCACATTAAAAATCATAAATATTAGTTGCATGCGTAAGATCATAATAATGCTCTTTATTGCACACCATACAAATACAACAGTGATAGCAAAAAAACAGAAAATAAAAACAAAGAACGACCTACGAAACCTCGTACTAGGATGTAGTAAATATAAAAATAAATACGACGCTTTTAATACTACATCATAATATAAATATACAAAGGGAACACCCAAAATTTCCGAATTATGTAATTCCGAACTTGAATATTCTGACTTTTAAAATTCCGAATTCCACAATCCCTAAGAGACTAAATTCCGACTATTCAAAAACACGATTCATATTATATAGAAATTCATAAATACGAAATTTTAATTTTCCGACTTTCATTAGTACGAAGAATTAAAAACCCGACGTGTTACTAGTCCGAAATATGGTATTCCGAATTTTAATTTTCCGAAAATTCAATGCTAACATTCAGATTTTGTATATAAAACGGGTATATATTAAAAAATTATAATCTAAATCTCCTGTGACACAAATTAAATATTTGAATTGATTTGAATTGAATATTGAATTAAGATTTGCACTTCAGTACATAACCTATGTACTCAAGAAATAACTCGGTACAAAAAACTAAATACACTTTCTCATTTCCAGCTGACTACTTGAATGCTCGAACGTATAAATTAATGTGCTCATGCTGATTTACAAGGCGTTTGTTATTGCAACTAATATTATTCGGAATTTTGATATTCGGGATTCCTATTTATGATATCGCAGATTGTTAATAATTCGGATTTTTTACGGTTCGGTATTTTCAAATTCGGCATATTGATTTTCGTAATTATAAGCGATCGGAATTTTGAAGTTTCGAAAAAGAAAAATTAGGAACTATGGAACACGGAATTTTCTTTATCGGAATTTTGAACCATTCGGTGCTATAAAATTCGGAATTTTGAAATTCGTGATTATGACCATCGGAATACAGTTTTTCGTATTTATGTAGTGTACCCATGTGCAAAGGAAGTATAAATACAAATATTAAAATACAAACACACATACACAGAGACATACAGAAAGTTTTGGGAAAAAAAGTTTTTATGCATGGAACGCTGGCTAGTTATAATTTATTTTGAATATTCAATTATTATATAAAAGTAAAAATATTTGTAAAACTATTCCGTGCCATAGAAAAATGTACCAGCGTCGGGAACATTTTCGTGCAATCCCTTAAAACCTGATGAATCGTTGAATCGACTTGAACTAGCTTTTTTGACCAAGGCGCTTTCTAAAGTGTGCAAAAGTGTACCGCTGGTACACAGTTGCACATCGAGTTTAAGTGCGGTTGCTGTTTGAAGGATGAATTAAGAAAAGCTCATCCTTTGACTGCTTGTCACGGAATAAACGTGCTACAATTGAAAATTTTTATTCAACAAAACCGGCGAATCAAATGCCCTCGTATGTGCTGAATATTCAGCACAATCTGCAAATTGAATCGGGAAGTGTTCATGATATTCTACACAACTAAATTTGTGTTAGGAGGATTGTTTTGCAACCTTACCGAGACTCGGAAGCAGGTGCACGTGGAAATGTGCCATGATATGATTGATAAATTCAAAGCAGGTTCTTCCCGCCGTTTACTGAAACGGTCGAGAAGCGCGGGAAAAATCGGATCGCCATATTTTTTTCCTTAACGGGGTATTTAGTATCAATTCCCTTAAGAAACCAAAGTATCATCAATGCAGAGCGGTACACTACCAAATGCTTGCCAAAAGTTTTTGCAGCTGCGAGCAACAAGCGACCGAACACGAAACTCCGAGGCGTCTTGCTGTACTACGCGTCCGCGCACTGTGCGATCAAGACGAGGGACTTCCTAAACACCAAACTGGTGAAACTTTTGGGTCATCCACTTTACAGCCTAGTTATGGCACCGTGTGACTTCTCATTGTTTCCTACAGTTAAAAATCAGCTCAAGGGGATACAGTTTACGGGATACATGGAGAAAGAAAGTACCTGTTGCAGACTGCAAAATGTGCTTTGAAAATTGGTTCAGACGCTGGTGGAGAGTTCTTTGAAAAGATATAAGTAACAAAATACAAATAATCTATAGAATATTTTGATTTATATTCTCAAAACTTTCTGAGTGTCCCTCGTACATAATTTCTTCAGAATATCTTTGACCATCTTTTTCAACATCATTTAGGTTTACAAGATTTTTTATAGGTACAAGTACGTCAATATGATGGCTTTATCTTATGTTTAGAATATTAATTCTAAACATAAATTGACAGACATGACGCTACCGTTTAATATTAGGCTAGCTATTTTTCACTTGGTCGTTAATTGCCATGAGTCTTCATTGGTAATCTACTTTTAATGAATGTCGCTATTAACAAGCTGAAAAAGTCTGAGAGTAGAGGACCCGATCCTTTAAATGACTGTTTAGAAGAATGTATTGTGTATAGGCAACACGATAGTTTACTTATTTATTTTGCTCTTAGCTAAATTTTTTCGCTTATTTGCCCAACGTTTCGGTTCGGGTTTTATCTGAATTGCATTTGAATATTTTTTTAATGGCTTTAGGTAAATTTTAATGATATAAATATCACGAGGGTTGATATTGACTACGTATTTTTGTCTGTGACGCCTAAGAGCCAATACTGTCTTTATCCTTACTACAATGTTGATGGGATGGATGAAATCAGAATTTATATTTTTAAATAATCAATAGGTCCGTACCTAAGCAATAAAATAGCATATGGCTACTAGTTCCTAGACAGCCAGTCAAAGATATCTTAAAACTATTTTATAGGATTTACACACAGAAATTTTGTATATTGGACATAATGAAAGATCAGGAAAATTTCAGTATTTAATGAAAATTACTCGAGTCTAATGTCGACCAATCAGCATGCGTCATAAATCTATAAAAACTGAAAAATCATTAAAATTCTGAATGAAACACTAACAATTTTTGAATAAACATAATATACCTATACTATGTTAAAATAATTTTCCCATATGAACCTACATAAACGGAAATACTCGTAGAACTGAAAAACTAGATTACTATTGAAAATGCTACAAAACCACACATACTGTCTGTACAGCAATTTTACTGCTGTCCTGACATTATTGCATTGTGTGGTTGACATTGACATTGACAATGACAGCTGAACTATTACTTCATGCATACTCAAATTACTATTTGCTATTTTACAGAGATACAAATTCAATTTATATTAATGTTACAGGCTGACCGTGTGATAAAACTGTGAAACTATGTAATATGAAAGCGTAGATATTTAATCAATATCCAACGTTTTCAACAAATAAGATGAAATAAATACTCATGAATGGAGTTAAGGAACCATGATCCTTACCTGCCATAAATATATTTTCTTTACGCTGTTCCAGCATTTAGTTGCAAGTACGCCCTCGTCGATTCAAGATTATTTCAAAAATGTCAAAAATACAAACTTTCATCCCTCTTTTCTCTCCATTCGATTCAGCAGTAGAAAGAAAAGGCCTTCATTTTTTGGCTTCATTTTAAGGCCTTCAGTTTGGGCTTCATAATCGTATCGCCAAAACCCGAATGGCATTGTCTGGTCGGCATTTTCCCGAACGCTCGTCTACACGCGTGTGAGCCGAATTTGTCCCAGACCCATGATATGTAGCCCTTTTTATGCAATAAATTTTATTTATTTATTAATAGCTAGTAGAAATTAAACGAAATCTTTATCTGTCCATTGTGTTTTATGGGAAGGTATATACCTAAATCACAAAAAATAAAGAGAATAAACATTCACTGGAACAATGTTACAGAATTAATAACACGTGACTGTATTCAAAATAAAAGCTAAGTAACGCTGACACGATTTTAATTGTTCATTAGCTGGCTTATGCGGGATGTAGGTGTTATAATAAAAAAAAACAATTTCAAAGAAATTAATAAGTAACTAAACACCAATATTTCTAAAACTTTTCATAATTATTTAATAGCCTTACTGTCAGAAAAAAATACCGACGGCTTCGTACAATTTAGTGAAATCAGTCTTAGTTCTTAAAAGTATGTAATATATTAAACACAATTTAAGCGGTTGTTCCCTTGTAGCTCCTCACCCCTTGGGAATATCTCGGCAATATACCTATGTTATTTGTAAATAAATTATTATAAAAATGGGTATTGAAATCGGTACAGTAATTTCAAAATTTGTCGATAAAAGATAAACAAACGAAACCATTTCATATTTTGTCTTACAAATGTTAAAAATATTGAATATTTTAATCAATATCATTTAACTTAAATTGTCAATTTATACAAGTCTATAAATTATTTTCAGTGATGAAGAAAATAAATTATTTTTTTTTTATTTTTATGTTACAATACACGATTTTTCCTTTTCATTGTTCACTCTATATACTATTTACTACAATAGAATTGTAAAACGTGTAAGACACGTGAAGGAAAACCTTTAGCTCTTTAAACATTATGTCTCATGATTTTTATGAATAAAATTAATGCTATTTCTAATAATTTTTTAATATTTTTTAGAAATAGGGTTCAATATATAAAACCCAGTAAATAAAATACGTCACATTTTTTTATATGTACAGCAGAGCACGAAATGCAACATTTAATCCACTTGCGCAGATCTGAATTAGCTAGCACTAGGCTCTTGCATTATGTCTCTCTCAGTTCAATAGAAACAGAAAGTGACGGAGGGACATATTAACTAAGTGACCTGCTAGCCCATATCTGCGCAAGTGGGCCTTAACGTATATGAACTGTATTCGAATTTAAAATAAAATTTGTGTAGTAGAGTTTTATTGGCAGTAGAGTTTCTTTGCTGAGATCTCGTCTGGGGCGGTACTAGTCCTTCCTAATTTGACTGCCATAATAATCAAGTTAGGAAGGAAAACCAGTGCAAATACTGGAACAACGGCAGTTACAACAAAATGCTACATCATGACCCGATAAAAAAATCACAATCAATATTAATAAATGAAACACCTAAATTACGATTAATGATGTCCATAAGTGGGGATACCACTTACCACCAGTTGGGTCACGTGCTCGTTTGCCGGCTTTATGAAACAGTTTAAAAATGTATATTAAAGGTCTGGAGTCGAAAGCTCAGTAAAGTGACATTACAGTCACTTGTATAATTGTGTTAATGTAATGTTAATTATTACTGCTATTTGAATAATTGTGTTAATGTCTTATTTGTTTAAGGGCCGTAGTTACTTGCTTAGATATGTTCTTATGTTTATACACGGCCGATTGGCGTACGCAAACTGACTCATACGCCGGAGGTCCCAGGTTCCAGTCCTGGTTGGGACATTCATTTAGGAGATGGACACAGATGTTTGTTCTCGAGTCATGGTTGTTTATATTTTTATGTTTATTTAGGGCACCTCCTCCCCCCTCCCCATAACACAAATATTACTTACTTTGAGATTTTAGGTAAAGTATCTACCAAAGCTGTGCGTGAGCTAGAACTACTTAATTTTCTTAAAAAACAAGCGAAAATAACCTAACCCTATTGGTCATTTTCATGTTTTCCTAGTACACCTTCGATCTTCCTCACATAGTTTCGGTGGATTCGCATTGATGTGTTTGTCAAGGAAATCATTAGTATCCTTTGCTACAGACTTCAATAAATATAGGTATAGTAAGTGCCAAGAAGTCGCGCCCACTACTTTTTCGTCTAAGGTCGCATACTGCAATGTATAGATCAAAAACGTAGTGCGGCGCGGCTTCGCAAATACACTCACTATACAACACAAGGTAAATTACAAGAATGGAACCCGCCGCGGTCTCCTCGCGTAGATAACAGTTTTCCTGAGTCAAGCAGTCGACCCTCGCCGACTCAATGCCAGCACACACATAATTTGTTGACCATGTCATTGTCACAGCTATTTAATTAAGTATAACATTAACAAACTTCACCCCGATAACGAATAAACTGACATTTTGAAATATTTATGATACAAAATGCCTTTTATACAAATTTGTATGCTCATTCAAGTCTTCATATTTGATAGCTTCTGTTTGTAAGGTATAGATAAGATATGTAATTCAAATAAGAAATATTATTTCAATTCAAAGCACCTAAGTAGGTAGGTTAAAATCTTTGTAATTGAAACAATTAATATCATCATTGGTCGTCATTTTCTTTGTGTGTACGTAAAGTATCTAACGTAGACACAATTGTATAGTAACTTGGAAATATTAAAAAAAACACATGGCTTGTTTGTTTAGCGTAGTAATTGATAATTGGTTAATAAGTGAACAGATTTTTTTAAATATTTTTTTTAATTTGGTTTAATTTAAGTGTTATTTTTATTGCCCTTACTTATTACTTGCAAATTTATCAGCTTAATAAAACAAAATACATAAACTTGAACTTTAAGAAGGAATAAAATAAGTATATGCTTTAACAACTATTTACTTTCAAATAGTATGCGATGGTTAATAAGATATTGTTGAAAATAGAGGACACTTAAAAAATCTCGTAAAATATAATTAAATTAAAAAATTATCATGCGTCTGATGCTGACATCTATCCTTTTTTTCTATCAAATAAGAAATAATTGAACTAAAAGAGTTTTAACATATTGCATTCCTGTGCAAGAGCTGCAAAAGCAAATTTCTTCACCTTGAAAGAACCCAAAACTCAAAGTTACCTTTCAAAAGCAATGCACTTTAAACCCATCAGGTTCCCGACTTTCAATTTGTATCAAGTGAGTGATTCAATAGTTCGAAAATTATATATTTTAAATACCTACTGTATTAAACTTATGGAAGAAAATACCTTAATAATAAGTACCTACCTACAAGACGCAAACACAAAGTAGGATGAATGTGTGGACGTTTTCGCTAAGCGCTAGTATGAAAAGTTTTATATTTACCGTGTAAAGATTTATGAATGTACAGGAATATTGACCGGCTGGTAAAACGAACAACAAAACAACGAAAGAATTAAATAACGACTAGATTGCGTTTTTTTTTTCTTTTTTCTCTCAGACACATACTCACATAAAAAAAAAGACAATAAAAAATATGTATTAGGTTTATTAACAAGTATTTAATAAGCATGTACATACTTAATCCTCGCAAATTTTTTTATCTTGATCTGAAATCGGAAACTACATTACTATATTAGTCAGGTATCATAATATATTCATGAAGATTTGCTACTAAAAGCTGAGGACAAGCTGGTAACGTATCATGGCGTATAGGTATTATAATCTTAAAAATGAAAATACAGCTAACTAACAAAATTAAAACAATTGACTTTGCATCTCTAAAATTAATTAATTTCGAATGCCAATAGAAATCGTTGCCAAATTGTAAAGATTAATTCAAACTGATGAAACCTAAAAATAACTTGTAAAACAAGAGCAGACTCAATAGTCAAAGACTCTTTGCGTTTAAGTAAGTGTAGATTAAATATAAATACAGACGTAAACAAGTAAATACTGTGCTTTTCGCCATTACTAAGTACCAGCAGCCATTGGCGACTGTTTTATAATAAGTGGGTAAATTTAAAAGTGTCAGATAATGTACCACGTTGATTATTACAGTGTTCGGAATTCAAACCCGTTTGTTTACTCGTATTGATTTGGAAATTCTATTTCTATTATTTGAAATCAAATTAATCATTGTAGTATTAAATATATAGTGTTAAAGTGGTTTTTGTATTAGACTAACAAAGTTATCAATATAAAAATGTGATAAGTGTGTGAAATGCCAAAACTAGTTGCGATCGAAAAAAAGTTTAGTGGCGATTGTAAAATTGGAATAACTTCAAACAACGAAGCGAAAAATGATTGTTAAGTAGTTTACATTTTGTAATAAGTATTGAAGCAGGCTTATCATTCGAATCTTTTTCATCATATATGAAATAACCTAAACGGCGTTATGTATGAATTCCTATTGTTTTCTTGGGATAAGACCAATATCCTTATTTTCGTTCACGGACTCCTTGTAGTGGAATAGTTTCAACAAGAGGTCTTATAATAGAGTGTTTTCTATGTAATTGTAACTAACTCCAATATCAATCAACATTTGCCAATCAAATTCAAATTCAAATTCAAATTCAAATTCAAATTCAAATATTTATTTCTCAACATTGACAATTACTTGTTCTTATTGACGTCAAATAAAACATGATTCTACCACCAGTTCGAAAAAAAACCTTCGTGAAGAAGAACTGGCAAGAAACTTCACGGGTATATTTTTTTTTTTCAAAATAAATTTACAGAGTCTCTTTATGTCTATACAAAATTATTCTTTTCTGCATCTGTTAGCTCGGCAAGTCTCCCTCCCCCCAAGTATCCAAACGACGAACACCCTCAAACGGCACCCGTTCACGAGTTAACGCGGGATCCAGCCATCGCCCTCCTCAACCATATTAGAGGGAAGTGAATCAAAAATTAGGACAAAAAAAATGTAAACAGAATGGTAAACATGGCCAGGTTGCACTGTATTATTACAAGCGTTTTCAAGTTTTGGCTTTAAAAGCTTAGCTTTATACCAAATATTTAATTGATATAAATAAGTTCAATGCTTGATTCTTATCCTCAAAAATGTAAAGGAATTGGATTAACAATCAACTGTTTAAGATAGCAGCTTTTGTCCTAGGACTCTTTTGTGGCAATTTGCCGAATTAGTAACTAATAATAACTAATTAATTAATAACTTACACTAAGTGCTGAATAATAATTTTCATCTAATTCTTAGCATAAAAAAGTAACAAACTTTTCCATACTATACTAGATTAGGTCATTCACGTATAGCATGACACTTTCATCATTAAATTGAAGAAATTAATAAATTCAATAAAATTGTCACTGCTTTTGTATCTACGTATATACCGTTCTATTTAACAAAAGTTATACATACAGTATATTTATTTACTTTGAAGAAGTCGCGCGTCGTTTCTTACGAAAGGAAATTATTTCCGCCATGATTTCCGTATCCTTATTCCGGCTGACTTCCAATTTGTTATGGAGCTAATAAGGATTTTCTTTTACATTACTGGAATGTAAGCAATACGTTTAAATAAATATTTCGTAAATAATTTAAGATCGTGCAATTTCGATGTAATTTGAATGAGGAAATCTACAATTAAAATATCCGGTTCGAACCGATTTCGGATTGTTTGCTAGGGATTTAGATGTTTTGAAGAATTTGTAATTATTAATTTACGGTATGAGGACGTCATTAATATGTATTTATTAATGATGTCCTAAATAATAAAAAATATATATATAAAATAAAGTAAAACTCAGAAGTTGTTACCTAGTCATGCTTGTTTTTCATTTCATGGATAAAATGTGTTAAGTTTCGTCCAAGATGCCAAAATGCCGTGTGAATATTTGATAACATCTTTCAGAAGTTATTGATGTTTAGAATTGTTGTATTTAATAAATGTATTTTTGATTACAGGTTTAGACTTCTTAGAACATGGAGCAGACTTTGAAGCTGCCATATCAGCCACAGGTGAAACACACTTATATTTATTTTATAAGAAAACGTGATTTTTCTTTTCCTGTGATGTCTGCGTAAATTTAATTTGAGTTTTCGTAACAATTTCACGATAACAATTTTCCTACATGACATACTATTTATACAGGGTGTAAAATAGTACAATTCCTAAGCAGACGAAAGGGTTGATTAGAATGAACAACTTTTCCTAAGGAACTTTGCACCGTTGTTACAAAACAATATCTTGTTGTAAAAGGAGACGTTTCATTTTCGGCTAGCGCAATGTACACCAGTTCGAAATGTTTGAAAAATGTGGTAAATATACTAAAAATATGTAAAAAATGATAATAAAGTTTCTCCATATAAATTTTAAACCCTAGTTTCACCCATGTTAGAGTTAAATCTAGAAAAATTCTCCCTTAATGCTCCTCTATAGTCTCCAAGGAATATTTTCTTCAAATTTCACGTTTCTAGGTCTAACGGTTTAGGCTATGCGTTGTCTGTCAGTCACGGTACTGTTATACTGTACTTTACTGGTGCTGTATGTACTGTATACGGTACTGTTATGTATATAGATTTTGGACGTTATGTTTCTTTGGGAAAGTTGTTTATTTTAAGAAACTCTTTTACCTATTTCATGATTACCTTTTCATGGTTACCTAGTAGACCAGCCTGCTGAATATAATTTGGGCGTAAACAAATTGAGACATTTACAATCTTTCTCATCAATTATTTCAAGTATGAATTATCTCTTTACCAACATTGAATACGAGTATGATGTTATTCTGTAAACAAATCTAATTGCTTATGATTAATATGATATAGAAAATATGCTTATTCACTATATACACAGTTACTCTTGCGCAATATTGTAACGTGGTAAAACATTAAATGGTAAGGGCTAACTTAGCTCGGAATAAGTTAACTAACAAAAGTTCAAAGCAGATAAATAATAATAATATTTTTTTTTTATAACACCATCATTTAAATTAATGATTGAGGGGAAGGCTCTCCGCTCACATATTATAGCCGTCTATATTCGCATGCGCCTGTAAGGACAACAACAACAATAAAAATCAATTCATTTATGGTTTTCATCTCAGGTAAAACCTTCGTAATGGGTGTTTTTTTTAATAATAACTATTATTTCGTACCAATATTATAAAACTTGAAAGTTAGACCTGACTACGCACGGCACGCACGTTAAATATTAGGTCTTTACCTATGAAATTGCCGTTTTTCACGAAATAAATGAAGCGTAATTTTTTAAATATTTTTATTTCTATTAATCAAAATAATCACCCATGCAATCAATGCATCTTTGCCAACGCATTGGTAGCTTATTGATGCCTTTCTTGAAGAAATCAGCTGGACGGGAGGCAACAAATTCTTCAAAGGCATTGTGTACTGCCTCTCGGGTATTGAATTTTTTTCCCGCCAAGAAGTTATCCAAATTCTGGAAAAAGTAGAAGTCTGTAGGAGCAAGGTCTGGTGAGTACGGCGGATGACGGAGAACTTCCAACCCCAACTCTTGTAGCTTGGAGACCGTCTGCTGTGCAGTATGAGGTCACGCGTTGTCGTGCAGGAGCAGTGGAGCCGAACGATTGACCAAAGCTGGTTGGAGACGTGCGAGCTTCTCCATCATTGTGTTCAGTTCTTCACAGTACACATCTGCAGTAATGCTTGTCCCGTTTGGCAAGAAGCTGTGATGAATTACACCCGCGTTAGACCACCAAACAGTGACCATCACTTTTCTAGGGGTAAGTTTTCGTTTAGGGCATTGTTTGGGTGCTGAACCAGGGTCCAACCAACTTGCTGAGCGCTTACGATTGTCAAACAGGATCCATTTCTCGTCACAAGTAACAATGCGGTTCAGAATTCCTTCATTTGTATGCCTGCTGAGCAGTGCAAGGCACGTCTCCACGCGTGTTTCGCGCTGGCGGTCATTGAGTTCGTGGGGTACCCATTTGTCAAGCTTTTTTACCTTGCCAATTTGACGCAAATGGACCAATATTGTTTTGATGCTAACGTCGAAAGCTGCTACTAATTCAGCCGTGGATTGAGTTTCATCAGCTTCCACAATTGCCTTTAATTCGTCATTGTCGACCAAAGTTTTCGGAAGACCAGGGGGTTCATTTTTCAGGTCAACATTTCCAGAACGGAAGCGGGTAAACCAATAACGGGTGGTGCGTTCGTTTGTAATGTTCGCTCCGTAAACGTCGTTGATGTTGCGTGCCGCTTGTGCCGCTTTGCTGCCACGACGGTACTCATACTCCATAATTACTCGAATTTTTAACTTATCCATGATGACGAAAAATGTTCGAATGCGTTGAAAACAAAACACTAACTATTAAACAAATGACGATTTTAGAAAAAGAATTCCATGTTTGTCAACTTAAATTAATTTGAAATTAGAATTATCAGTCAAAAAAAAAATATTTTCATTTGAAATGGCCAGTACGGCAAAACGGCAGTTTCATAGGTAAAGACCTATTATTATGAAACTTAAAATAATATATGCAAAAAAAAATATTCATGCCGACTGCACAACTGGAAAAAGCCGCCATTTTGAGTCTATTTCTTTATATGACTGTGTTTTTTCATATATTCGTGAAATAACTATTTGATGTTGCGAAATCACTATATTTATGTTTATAAAAAAATCTCATAATGGCTTTAAGCTAATATCACATATTTTCAAAACCAGGATGTCTTGCCTCATCGTTCCTGAATTAGACTCAGGATAGTCACTAATTTTAATATTAATGATGATCACAAACTTTTATTAACGAACGTTTGATTTTTTCACAAATAGGATCTCCCTAGTTTGTTGTATGGTTACGCTTAACACAAGACTCTGGAGCCACACAGATAATGAATCTGTCTAATCCATGCCTAACATTCATAATTAAGTTTTTTTCAGGGTTCGGGCGTTTCCACTTCTGCCTACTGGCCATCACTGGATTGATCTACGCCAACACGGCCATAGGAATCACCATCATTTCATTCGTGCTGCCGGCCGCGACATGCGACTTTAGGATGACTTCCGCCGATAAAGGATGGCTTACTGCAGCTCCTATGTTAGGTAAGGAAGATTCATATTTTATGTATGGATACTATGTTTTAGGTAAAGATAATCTTGGGAACTTAGAGTGACGCTGTAACTTATAGTTTGTAAATCAAACTCCGTATAGATTTTATGCTTGATTAATTAGTATCATCAAGGGGTTAATAAAGCTCAAGTGGTTCTGTTCAGATGATTATTCAGCTTCCATAGAAGTCATAATATAACAAAAATGTACCAGTTACACAGACAATTGTTTTATGGACACAGTACTTATCGTACCAGTCAGCGCCATCCACCACTCCGATGGCTACCTTCGAAGGGGGAGGATGGGAACGAATCTATGATTGGTATGATGTATTTGTACAAATTGATTCTCAATAAAATGCAATTTGGTGGCCATGGTTTAACCTTTTAAAGTTATAACCCTCTTTCTCGAACATTCTGTTATAATACTTATAAATAAATACTGTATTGTTCTATCTTTCAACACTGGTTAAATAATATTTACTTCATTCCCAGGCATGGTAATAGGCTCGTACTTCTGGGGCTGCCTCGCTGACACCAAAGGTCGCAAGGTTGTGCTGGTTTCCACACTGCTGCTGGACGGCATCGTCGGTATCATCTCCTCCTTCGTGCAGATCCTGCCCATATTCATGGCTTGCCGGTTCATAAATGGATTTGCGTAAGTTCTGACTTAGTTTTGCAGAGAGTGATACGGTAGTAATAGTTTTACATAGGTGAAATAATCTCGATTTAAAAGCTATTTATAATATTTTAAGACCCCTTTCATAATGTTGAAAGATGTAAAAATACGCAATTTTATTGAAGCAGAACCGCTTATTGGATCCCTTATTTAAGTACCCGTAATAAATATCTATTAGAATATATAAAATCAATGAAACCTGATCATAAATAAACAAAAAACCTGCCTTAATAAAGTATTTTTTTAAACATAAATTCCACTTGTTGTACTTGAAAAACCATAAACAACTTTGTTTCAAATTACAACATTAAGTAACGTAATTTTATTGGCTGTATTCCTTTAATCTATTTGAAACGTAACTGATTGTCAGTTTCACCGTGATGACATTCGCACTTAGTTCAGAATGTGTGGGAATTTATACTTTAATTGGATTAAGCCGAGCCCTGATCATTGTTTCTTATATTTCCACACTTTTTATAAAGCGTACGTCCATCAACATAAATTTTCATGCTAATTTTCATTGCTTGCTTATGAAGAATAGCATCTCTTGATGCGCAAGCGGTGTTGTCGCTTGTATGAACCGTCAGATTATTTTTTCTATCTATTGGTCATAATGATGGCTTGAAGCAGTAAAAGATCACGTTTTATTAAGCATGTGTCTTTGTTCCTGGTACTGAAATTAATGGTAATCAAACGAGGGGAAATATTTTGCATCTGTTGCAGATGAACGGGATAAACGGGATTATTATAAATGGGATTGTTATTTTCAGGTGTCAGTCATTGTAAATAAGTTTACTACATTATATTTAATCTTATCTGTGACCAGATACTTTTCTATTAAAAACTGCACAAGTAATGTTCAAGGTTTAAAAGAAATGAGTAACAAGGTTTGTTTTATCCTATATTAAATGTTGACCAATATCAAGCTCATGAATACTGAAGTAGATAGTATAAAAACAAAATGGGTGAATAACTTTCCAAATCTAGATTATCTCTAGACATTAAATTCGGTTTTGAAACTTGGACTGCTTATCTAAGATAAACTATCGATCTTCAGAATGTCAAGATCTGTCAACGATGTAGGATTACCGGTGATGAAATTTAGCCTTGGGATATTGAAAACAGGATAAGTATAATGAAACAATTATTTGAGCGACTTCATTTGGGGCTGCCGGATTTATAACTCTTCTAGAAAACCAGAGAATGATGAAGAAGAGTAAACACTTGTGGCTAAAACAGTATAGCAAGGTGTTATTGGACAACGATACTATTATAATTACTCTTCTGAGAAATACTCTCCGGCGCATGCCTAGGTGACCGTTAAATAATTTATAAAAATATTTAACCGGCGAGATAAATTGTTATTTTGTTATCTGACTGACTTGTGGTAATTAGTTTTTTATATTTTTTTTATAGTTAACCAAAAAAAGAGTTAAACACCCGTTTATTTCGTATATTTCGTATATTAAGTATGTATTTCATTCATTTGTCATTTGTTTTACGATTTGGCGGCAAATTGAAAATTGTCTGTGTCACGTCAGCATGAATTTAACGCGGGACAATTTTCGTGGAATGATTTATTATGACTTTCAATGTCATTTGAGTCAACAAGAATGTTATGAAAGACTACGATTGGCATTTGTCGATAAAGCCCCAACTCGTGCCACTGTTTACAACTGGTTTAATGAGTTTAAACGAGGTTACACTAATCTCACCGATGATCTGCGGACGGACAGCATTTTACGGCGACGACTGAAAATAAAGTCTGTGTGATAGAGAGCCACAAAAGAGTGACCTAGCTATCAGCAGATTTGGACAAGCTTAGGTATCGGTATAAGTCAAGTGCACAAAATCCTCTATGAACATTTAGCGGTCCCCTTTGTGCCCGGTGGATACTTCATAATTTGACCGATGACCAAAAACTCCGTCGTGATGATTGGTGCTGTGAAATGGTTGAAAAATTTAACTGATGTGACTTAAAAGCTGTGTTCGACATACTTACGGGTGACGAAAGCTGGATTTCCCGTTATGATCCCGAAACCAAACTCAGTCTGCTCAGTTGGTGTTACTTCCGAGGAGTGGGAAAAAGATGGTGGCCTCGTTCTTCGGAAGGGCAGGTCATTTCGCGAAAATTGTTTTAGAGGATCGAAAAACAGTTTCTTCGGAGTGGTACACTAACCATTGTTTGGCTTGTCTTGGAAAAAGTTCGGGAGAAACGACCTCGCAGTAGGATCCTCCATCACCGCGACAGCGCCTCGTCGCACACTGCCAGACGAACGATCGACTATTTGGTGACGTCAAACGTGGAACTATAGCCCCGACCTCGCATCTTGCGATTTTTATTTTTACCCGAAAATAAAAGAAACCGTCAAAGGCCCCTAAGGACCACTGCGCAAAGTGCTTTTCTCAGGGGTTCTATCGGATACAGCGATGTGTTGACGTGAATGGACACTATTTTAAAAAGATATAATAAAACTAATAAATAGCTACTTTAATCAGTTTTTGATTTTCTAAGAACTTTCAGTTTGACCTTAGGTAGGTAATTCTCATTTCAAGAGCACAGAAAATTACACTTTTCATCATTTGTAAAGTAAGAAAGCTCGTCAGAGCATACACACGTTATTAGATTAGCCGAATATGCTGTTGAAAAGAATAATTAATATGTTGCTTTCTTTTACAGTGTGGCCGGAGCCATGGGTATCTGCTTCCCATACTTGGGAGAGTTCCAACAGACCAAATATAGAGAAAAAATCCTCTGCTGGATGGAAATGTTCTGGACCCTTGGAGTCATCGTTCTTCCATGTAAGGTTTATATATTATTGACTATATCAGATTCGAGCATCAAATTTCAGATATTATAGATGCACCAAACCAACATTTACATAGGTATATAAATGAAAAAGTTTATTCAGTTCCAAAGACGGCAATCTCTGCATTTCTTGACAAAAATGAGTTAATGGTATGGCTACACAGAAAATAACGAATATAAACATTTTTTTACTGTATCAAGCTACAAATCCAGCAATCTGACATACAAATCTTTTAAGTTGGTTTCAAATCTGGCACTCTGCAAGAAATCTTATTCAAAAACGGCTATCTCAAACCATCGACCAATCAGAAGCGAGAATTCTTGTGCGTCCTGTAACGGTAGTCGGAACCTTGCTTGCTGTGTATTTTAATAAGTGTTTTGTGAATATAATTAATAATTAAAGGCTAAAAATACTATCATGGAGACTAGTCCCAGCGTCGTTGATAATAATTTTACCCAAAAACGCAAGAGGATGTTGAAAATTGTTCAAGAAATAAAGCTAAGGTTTTGAGGTTAGTATAGTACTACTGTCACATGACCCGAGAACAAACATCAGTGTACATCACGCAAATGAATGCCTCGGCCAGGACTCGAACCTGGGACCTTCAGGGTATGAGGCAAGGCTAGTTTAAAAAAGGAATTTAGTTGCTTTAGCTATTGTACACAGGCTTAACAATGCCGATTTATCCAATATCACAAAAATCCGTTTGGTCGCTTATGGATGCTGTGGTCAAAACAAGAACTGTATTCTGGTAGTCTCATGTTCTAAATGGTTGTTGAAGCATAAAAACAGAAATTCGATCGAGTTGGTATTTCCAGTGACAGGCCACTCATTTATGCCTGCTGACAGACAATTTGGTATTGTTAAAAAAAGCGGAAGATAGATGTCATTTTGCACCCTGTCGTACTTTGGCAGTATGTGACGCTTCCGAACCAGTGGTAGTTTCAATATACGAGTATGTAGGAGTAGTTTAAGTTCCGGCCAAGCGCCCTCAGCGCTAGGCCACAAAGCTCGGTGAAATTTAAAAGGCTAATAGGGCCATAAATAAACTGTAAGAAAAGTTATAATAGGAGAAAATTCGACATTGGTTGGGTTAGGAAGTGACTGCCTTGTTTACAACTGGAGAGACGCCGTTAAACGGGTTTTAACGGCGTCTCTCCACGGTTTTTTAAACCTTCTAAAATTATGAAGATGGCATTTAAAGAATGTAAAAAATGTATTCTGAGACGTTTAAAAACACCAGGCAATGTTTTAGTTAGAGGCGAATTATATTACAAAACAGATATAGCCAAAGCTCAAAGCGTATGTCAACGCAATAAAATTATTACAGATATAAGCCCCTAACAACTACCGAATATAGTGCCCGTTAGTAAAAATTGTCAACAAGTGACAAATTTATTTTTTTAATATACTATATTTCAAGAACAAGAAACTCTTATTGCCACTTAATTGAAGAAAACTATTGTGAAGTGACAATGAAAGAGGTCCAAGATCTTCGTATATAATTTTTGATTATGATTTGTTTTGTTTTAATTATCTCTTTGAAATAAAATTAAATAAATTTTATTTAAAAAGAAAAGGAATTGTTGATGTCTTTGTGACAGCCCTGATAATATGAAAATGAATTTTAAATTTTCACACTGATTAACTTCAAATGCGGCGTTCTCAAAAATTTGGTTTCAAAGTCGGCAATCTGCAAAATTAAAATACAATTTATGGCTTAATCACAATGCAATATCTACTTTTTAATTGTCGCCTTAGTTATTTGAGTTTAGATAAAAACTATCTTTGTAACCTTATGAGCTTGAAAGAACAAATAACATGTTTTTTCTTATTAAACAAAAAATCTCTAAAAGTCAGATTCCCATCTTTGAAACTAGTCAACTCATATGAAACTACTACCTGTAAAATTAAGTAAGAAATATGTATATTTTGATGAGGAGTGACGTCCAGTCTTGTAAGGCGCTGCAAGGTCGTGGTCGCTTATGCCCGTGTTTTCTGGCTGGTTCTGGCGTGGAATCTTCGCTGTTGGTGTGGAAAATGATGATGATGACGATGATGATGATGAAGGCTGCTCATGTGCTCTGCTCTGGGTCACCACTTTAGGGAACTAAACCACACGTTCCAATAGATGTAATTGTGGTGACCAGGCCGCGGCCCATGGCCCGACAATCGTTGTCGGAAAGTCATATATGTTCTAATCGCTTAAGTAAAGTTGATATTGCGATGTAGTTACACGCGTTGTGATTGGTCGTTTGAGTAGCGCGTCACCGCTACAATGTAGATAGGAATAGACAAGAACGAGGCTAGCTATCAATCGGAATAGCCTTAAAATAAAGATTGTCAAGATTAGACACATTAATGATTATTACGTTGTGAGAAAATCCGCATTCCTAAGAATCCATTTACTGGGTTACACTTACTATGTAATTATAATTACGTGCCTTAAGGATTTAAACGCACTTTGACTATATCTAAATCGTATCATCCAATAATCTAGCCTAAATTACGTAGGTACTTTATATGGTTATTTATATTTATATATGTATGTTTATTCTGGGTTCCCCCAGTTCGCTGTATGGTCATCCATAACACAAGCTCTGCTTAATTTGGGGTCACACAGTTGGTGTGTTTGTCAGGGGTTTTATTATTATTTTATTACATAAGTTTTTATACAAACAAAAAACGTGAAATATATTAAATGGCCTATGACAGATTCACTTTTATATTACAACGTTGTCCCTTACCCAATTGATTCTTCATTCACCACGTCTGACTAAACCTACATCAATTACATGCCTACCTCAACCTTTAATGACTATCTTCTCTTTCAGTGATCGCATGGGGTATCATCCCCATCCAAGGCATCCGCATGGAGAGCGGAGACTTCTCCTACGACTCGTGGAATTGGTTCGTAGCCGCCTGTGGAATTCCATCTTTGATGCTCGGCTTCTGGCTGCTGACCTTCCCGGAGAGTCCTAAGTTCATGATGGAATGTGGCGACTACGATGATGCATTGGCCTGCCTCAAAGAAGTTTACAGACTTAATACTGGAGATGATCCTGATAACTATCCAGTGAGATCCCTTTATATTAATCTATATACATCATACGAGAGCTTTTATAGTCACTTTCTCTAGTAGATCCTAATTTTAATTTTAAATACAGTTTAAAATTTAAATTAGGATGGTTTTGCCGATATCTTGTACAAAATTTATATAGTCGACTCAACATGAACATCGCTTATGCATACCAAGAATTTATTGTTGCATGGTATCATAGTACTTAATAATTTTTATTTTATTTTATTTTTATTTCAATCATTAGCAACTTAAAAGTGAGAAATTTATTATTATAACTATTATAATATTTATCAACTAATTTCATATATATATATATATATATATATATATATATACGTTTTCTTTGATTTTCAGATCAAAAGCCTCAAGGAAAAAGTGCGAACCATCTCAGTCGCATCCCAGAATTCCCAAAAATCCGTCCGAAGTCTGAGCATGCGCAAACCTAAGGATCTTAAGCGATTGTTTAGCGAAATTTGGGTACAAACCAAAGCCCTTTGCAAACCGCCTTATCTTAAATATACAATTCTCACCTGCCTTATCCAGTTCGGCTTAACTACTAGGTAAGCTTTGAATCAATACCTTATAAGTAAATTACCTAGAAAGGGGTTCTATATATTATTGGACTTAGCATCATCTCCGATCGCCTTTTGTTTTGTCTTTTAAAAGTGGAGGGCACGATAATACTTATGTATTCGATATACATTCGAGACACTGTAAGGAACGCAAAAATAACATTCTCTATGCTCTAAAGTGTCACATTTTAGAGTTATGCACCGAGAAATCAATATAGCCCTATACAAATTAAAATAAAATTTTCTATACAATGCAATTTTTAACTAACGACAAACAATAAAAAGTATGCATGTCGATAGATAACCCTAAAATGAAGACAAAAATATATCTTACATTGCCCTCATGAGCCACAGTTCAAAATCAAAAGCAAAAAAAAAATATCAAAAAGAACCTGAATGAAAAACAATGTGTTTTTAATGTTTCTATTTTCTTTTTTAACAGCGATTCGTTTCTTATCACACCTAAAAACATGGAACATCTAAAGGACCTTAAATTATTTAGTCTGTATCTCTAAACTTCTGTTGCCAGAGTTATGCACAAAAAATGGGCTACGTAAGTTTTTCTATATAAATTATTTCTGCGCATATTACTGAAATGTGATACTTTAAGGTATATTGGCTTACATGGTAGCGTTTATTTAAGTGTTATAGCTCTGCACAAGTTTTACGGTGCACTGTCATTTGAATTGCTCATCAAAAATATGCTTATAATACTTGGTCCAACCAAGAATTGTGGTTTGAACCTACCACAATGCAAAGAGTCTTTAAAATTATTTTTCTTTTTTTGTCTCAATCAATCTTTGTCTCAAACAATCTTTCTTTGTCTGAAATATGACACTTTAGAGCATAATAGCTTATATTTTTGTATACCTAAGAGTGCCCCCAACCGATATAAATTGGTTTTATCGTGCGCTGCTATTTTAATTCTTGATAATTTTTACGATCTTTTTCACTCTGGAATCTCTGAAATATGAGACTTTAAAGCATAGTGGCTATTTTTCTCATGTTTCTAAAAGTGTGCTCAGATGTATATATATATAGGGTGTCCTTTAATCCAATGTCAAACCGAAACGGAACGATAGGATAGATGGTAACAATCATCAGCAATATCAGAAAATAACCGATTTAATGTTCTTTAGAAATTATGGGCAAAAAAAACAAAAAAAGCAGAATTTTCTAAATTCTTAAACCATTTTTTGGTTATTGTGGTTAATGTTGGTTATTTTTGTCCATTACAAAACGTGGTCCCTTAACCCTTAAAAACTTAATAAAAATAACAACACCGATAAAAAATAAAATAATCGGGTTACTTCAAGTTTTTTTTAATTTTTAGCCATATTTTTTTGTATTAACCCAACAAGTATTGTACCATTTCGGAATCCTGATTAAAGGCGCCAACTTTTTGAAGGTACTCTAGTACATTTTTTTTCAGGAGGCTCTGTGAGTCGTGATATTTTGAAAATGTTGAATTCAGAGTTCGGCAAAAAGTGTTATTTCTAAGAAAATTTATCGTGTTATTATTTTTATTTTGTGTTAGATATGTTATATAGGGTTATGCTGACACGTTTTGTAATGGACAAAAATAACCAACATTAACCACAATAACCAAAAAATTGTTAAAAATGGAGAAATACTGCCTTGTTTTGTAATGCCCATATTTTTCAAAGAACGTGGGATGTATATTTTTTACACAACAAGAGGTGTCAAATGTTACATATGTTGATTTATACTTTTTTTACTTATAAATTTATACCGACCTAATTTTTTCATACAAATTACTCATCATCTTTAATATTTTCAGCTACTACACCCTCATGATCTGGTTCCCTGAATTGTTTAACCGCTACGAAGAGTTTGAGCACCGATTCCCCAACACCAGTGCCTCAGTTTGCGATGTCTCCGGTATCGTGATCAGTGAGGAAGATGCCCTACCATTCGACTGCGGAAAGACCATCGATCCCAGCGTATACATGCACACTTTAATCGTCGGTCTTGCCTGTATCCCCACTTCATTGTGGCTGCCTCTTTGTGTACACAAACTGGGCGCTAAATTCTTCTTGAGTAAGTGTTATTCCTCGTTGAATGAACTATCTTTTAAAAAAAGTAACAATTAAGCTAAATTTGACACCGCCACATTGGTTTAAAAAAATTATTTGCCAATTTTGTAAATCTACAACAATTACAAAAGCTTCTAAATACCTTAATAAATAGTACGATAACCCTGTAATCATTAATACGATATAACAGGTACTTCATGTGAGGCTTTAGAAAATAAAATCATATAGCAAGGGCCCTCGTATATGCTGCCCTTCTTAAAATAAAACTATCGTAGTTTTCTAAACTTTATTATAAAAACAAATACTCATATTGGATATTTCTTACTCCAGTCTTCAGTTTGAGCTTCGCCGGCGTGGTGACCGTCGGACTCTACTACGTGCAGAACTCGGTACAGAATCTGGTGCTGTCCTGTATCTTTGAAGCCCTCACCTCGCTTGCCATCAGTTTAGTGTTCTGCGTTCTTGTCGACTTGTTCCCCACGAATCTTAGGTAAGTGATTTTATAACTTTGACAATCTCAACTTTTATTTTCTACATCAAAAGTCTAAAGTCTGAATCCTCGTGAATGCTTATAGATGTTTCTTCACGCGTCATAGATACTTACTTCCAAGTGGTATTGAGGTACGTTAGTTCATTACAGTTAAGTTGATTATACGGCCCGCTACAACATAAGCTTTTCTTGCTTCGTAACCACACTTACAGTATCTGTTGCATCATATCAAACGTTATGATCTAGTATGTTATTAAGATGTAATAAACTAATTAAATCTACATTTATAATTCAATCTAATCTGTTACTGCGTCATTCAAGTAAGTCATTGTAAAAAAGTTTCAGACGGGAGACAGCACTGACCAGTGGATCACATGTGTTTAGATCATTAGTCTAAGTATAACAATAAGTTACCTAAATTAAACTACTATTTAAAAAAAACCTTTTTCAAACAGGGTAATGGCCGCAGCGCTGTCACTAACTGCCGGTCGAGGCGGTGGTCTGATCGGAAACCTGTCGTTTGGCTACCTCATTGACATCAACTGCGTCGTGCCTATTGTCGTATTTGGAGCATTTTTATTCAGTAAGTACTTTTTTTATTGATATAACCATGAACCCAAAGTGCTTCAGCCAATTTGTTTAGTCAGTTAAAGTTTCTTTATCTTGCCATTGTCCATTTTCTAAAAATGGATGAATCCATTGAATTTTTAATAGTGATGCAAATCCTTCAATTCCACAAACAAACATTTACTTTCCTTTCCAGTTGCTGCCATCCTCTGCTTCTTCTTGCCAAAGACTGGCCAAGAAGCTCTCGACTAGACCAGTGCAAACGATCCTTAGTGCAATTTAGACTGTCACTTTGTAGTTCTGAGATTCTCCAAGTGGTTGTACATATCATTTAGAATGTAAATATTGAGGACTAAGTATTTATTTGTCGAGTTAATATTTTAGTTATGAGCGAGTAAGTACAATCCATAAGTTACCAGTTACTGTGATGCAGTATTTCAATATCTTGTTTTAAATATAAGAGATGAACAGTATTTTAGATAATGACTGTGTATATTAATGTGTTTAAATTATTATTAAATAAATATAAAATTTAACTGTGTTTTTCTTCTTACCTACCTAATTCTGATAGTTTACGAATTACCTAACTAAACAAATAGTACCCTAAGGCTGTTGTACATATTACAAAAGTATACAAGATTAATTAAGTATGGGTTGACACCAAATCACATATAATTTATATAAAAATTTTATCCAGTGTTAATTTGATACTTAAGCTTTTGCTCGCGGATTATCTCACATAAAGTAAAATGTAGCAAAAATCGATAATTTGTAAATTCACATGAAAATACTGTAATATTCGACAGCAAGTATGCTGTTAAAAGAATCTGTTAAACTGATGATTCTACTTACAAGAAAAACCTATCTGTTCTGCCGGGGGTGAAAAAGTAAGTCATGCATGTGAAGACCGCCTTAGATAAAAACATCGTAGTCAAAGCATATGTGTTTTTTACTGCATCCCACTAAATTTAAAGTAATACCTAAACTAGCTTTAAGTGATATCAGTGGGTGCGTTATTTCACCTTATTGAAGAGCAAAGAGCAAAGATCAACATAAATATTTTTAAATAGTTAACATATAAATAGGTTTTTTATGTCTTTTTTTAAGTAACCAACCCCATCTACTTTTAACCAAATTAGTAAAAAATGCATGTTAATGAGGTTTTATATGTAGAAATTCGTTCAAACTATTTGGTAAACGTATTAGTAGTAGATTCTTATGTTAAGATATCGTCGGGGGCGGTACAACATTCCTTCTATTTTGACCGCCCTAATAATCACGTTCAGTTCGTGGGCGCTTACCCCCGACCTCGTACTCAAAAGGGCCATTGACCTCAACGAATAGGCAAGCTCTAAATACGAAAAAAGCGTACCTGAACATAAAAAATCAAAAAACGGCGTCCATTTTTAGAATTGATATTTAAGAACTAAATATTATATAATGAATTTTGTAAGAGATTGACGTAGGTAAATTAATTATAGTTTATTATTTATTTACTTTCATTTTAATTATTTTAATATAAAAAGTAAAGACCTATACAGTTTAATTTCGTAAGTTCTGATATAGTCCCGTCAAATTAGCCAGAAAGATAGTGGTCAGTTTGCATTAATTCCCAACATGCTGAATTTTGGTACAGACCTTGGGTACACTATTATAAATAAAAAACCGAAAGATCCCATGTTTGCTTAAAAAGTTATTCAAGGGCAAACATCAAAGTGTTCGGTTCAATCAATTAAAGTCTGGCCTGTCTTCAATGATTACGTAATAAAAAATAAACAAAACTGTTGAATAAAACATGGGTATCGAGTAACAGTTTGTATTCGAGACTGACGTGCCAAAAGACAACTTAGAACTACCTATATATATAACACCTCCACTCTTATTTATTACCTTAACTAACTTAACACTATATCTTATCACTAAAAAAACAATTACAAATATGATTAATTCCAATCGACTTCTTCAAAACCAAATCGAAGCGGTTTTTTCCGTTCTCGCGGGGGCAGTGTATTCTCCCCAACACCTGCCTCCTTTGAGCCCACTACTGCCTCGGCCGGTGCATTGGCCTGACTACCCGTCTCGACTAGCTCCGTATTCTCCCGCGCCCTCCCCGGCGCTGGCACCTCGGCCGGAGAATCACTCCCGACATCGGCACCGTCCACCTCTGGTTCTGGTTCCGGTCTATCGTGGGATGTAGGAACTGCCAATAACTTACGCGAATGCTTATTTATTATATTTTTTTGTATTATGGTGTCTTCGTTTTTATATGAAGCTAGATTGCTATCTGTATTGTTTATAACCCTGTACCTTAATTGGTCAATGTGCCTATGACTTTCGGTTCCATCAAAGGATTTTACACAGTAATCTGAGCTACCTAAACGTTTTACTATCGTCCCCGGCGACCATTTATTGCCATCTTTGTACTCGCGGTACCACACCGCCGCGCCTACCTGCAGCTGGCGCGCCGCTCCCCTCGCAGCCCGCTCGCTCTGCGCTTGTCGCGAGGCTACCCTAGCGTCCCTGTCTGGCTTTAGGTTATCCAAGCGCATACGAAGCCTCCGACCTTGCAGTAAGCTGGCTGAACTATCGCCAGTGTATAGTGCACGCGGTATTTCTGTACGCTAACAGGAAACGACACAATGCAGTATCTACACCTACATTATTTATGAAAGCTTTTTTGATAACGCGTTTACAAATTTTGACTGCGTTTTCAGCTGCTCCGTTCGACGCCGGGTGGTATGGTGCTGAAAACATATGTTCTATTTCGTTGTCAAAAAATTTTAAAATTCCGCGCTTGAAAACGGTGGCCCGTTGTCGCTGACAGTCTGTTTCGGGAGACCAAATTTAGACCACAGATTTCTTGAAACTGATACTGACCGAATGGGCCGTAGTTCTATTCATTCTAATGGCCTCTATCCATTTTGAACCTGCGTCCACAACGACTTAGAAAGTTAATCCACGAATAGGCCCCAAAAAATCTAAATGTAAACTAGACCACGGGCGCGATGGCCATGGCCACGAGTGGGACGCCTGCGTGAACGGCGCGTCGGCCAAGGCGGCACACACGGCGCAGGCGCGGCACGTCGCTTCGACCGCCTCGTCTATGCCCGGCCACCATACATAACTACGCGCTAACGATTTAGTTTTCACTATCATACGGGTATGTGGGTCGTTTAACTCCGCTAATATCTTTCCTCGGCATGACGAAGGTATAATTACCCGATGAGCCCACATAATACAACCTAATTCACAGTACAACTCCGACCTTCGATTATGATATGGTTTCAATTCTTTTATATCGACATTCTGTGGCCAGCCATCTGCTATGTAGCTTAAAACCCGACTCAGCAATGGATCCGAACTAGTTTCTTTATTTAAAATATTATAATCTAATAGTAAAGCTTCTGTTGAAAAATGTCAGTAAGTTTGTTCTGGAAAATCTTCCTCTGAAGCTACCTCCCTTTTTTGCGATTCAATAAGACGAGATAGGACATCAGCGGTATTACTATCCGTTTTAATATATTCGATGTTAAAATTATAGGCTGATAACTTAATAGCCCAGCGCTGTAGCCAACTAGCCGCTGCGCTAGGTATACCGACATTTGGCCCGAAAATGCTAACAAGGGGTTTATGGTCGGTACGCAGAACAAACTTTCGACCGAACAAATAATGGTGGAGTTTCTCCACAGCAAAAACGATAGCCAACGCTTCCTGGATTTGACTATAGCGTAATTCATGCGCGTTAAGTGAATGCGATGCGTAGGCGCCCCGAGCCCGCCGGCGCGCGCTGCGCTAGTACCGCGCCCAACCCCCGCGCGCTCGCGTCTATTGTCAAAACGGACTCACATTCCATATCAAAGTGCACCAAAGCCCTTGTACTACATAAGTACTTTTTAATAAGAGTAAAAGCTGAATTTTGTTCGATCCCCCAATTCCAATGTTTACCCTTTTTTTAAAGTTCGTAAAGTGGTGATAAATGAACACTTAATTTTTTTATAAATTTACCATAAAAATTTACCATTCCGATAAAAGATTTTAACTCAGTAACGTTTCTTGGATGTGGCATAGTAACAATCGCTTTAATCTTGTCAGGGTCCGCCCGAATACCATTCTTATTAATTATGAAACCAAGATACACAAATCACAAACATATTCCGAAGTTCTCTCCCGTTCACTTACCTAACTAAAAATCCTGTCAAGGGCTGATTGTTTTATGGGAAATAAAAATATATTTCATATTTATTGTTATTGTGAGTACCATTCGCGTAGACATGACGAACTACCGTTTGACCGAGGTTGCAAACTATGATGTAAGCGATTTAGAAGAACAGTGAGGCGTCTCGTCGTAAATGGCACTCACTACGATTACATACAAATACGGTTACACAATCGTTGTTCTAAATATTTTAAATATACTTTAGTACTAACCTTTAGTTGTGTCCCTCAATTAAGTACGTAGTAATTAAGTAAGTAAGTAAAGTAAGTAAATTAAATAAAAAATTACCTACAACAAAATTAGTAAAAAATTATTTAAAAAGTAATTATTTTTTTATTTACAAGTTAAAGGAAGTTATTTACAAGGAATTACAAAAAAATTATGGTTTTTTTCTTCATATTTTAGAAATATTGCTTGCTTTTGCATAAAAAGACTAAAGTGCGAAACAAACACTTAGTCATCAAATAAAATGATATTTTTTCTATGTTTAGTCTTCTATTGATCAGGGACATTGTTAGAATAAATAATTAAAATAACAGAAATGTGTTCAATAAAAACTATATTCATATAAAACAGTGCCACTTATATTTAATACAATAAAATATATTTCTCCAGCATTAAAGCTAAGCAACAAATTTTGAGTTACACATTCAAATTTTGTAATTTTATAATAAAACATTAAGGAAAAATTAACGTAAATTGCAAATTAAATTAATTAATCACGTGACAAAAATAAAGAGACATTATCAGTATTATTTTCATATGTGGAAAATATTTACGTAACTATTTATTCTGAAATATTGACGCCAAACGAAAATACTAAATCAATACTTGTTATGTTTTGATAGATCATAAAGTTTAAGTAGTTATATAAAAAGCATTAATTTTGTTCAGCGTGACGTCTGAGCAGTGTTTGGAACCTGAAACAAAAAATTGGTTTTAAAAAAAATAAATATTATTTAGAATTCAAATGTTCCAAAACCTGAATTATCTAATGTCATTCAATACATTAATTCTCAAGAAGCATATTGTATAAAATTTGTAATAAAATATTTGAGTGATTTCTTTGTATTTGTTTAATATTAAAAACTTGTTATGGTCTTGATAATAAAACTACAATTTAATTATACACAACTCCTCAAACTTTTATAACACGTATTTGCATTTGTCTGGCACAGCAGCTGGTAAACTGTGCTTTGCTGTTTTAAATGCAGATGTTTGTTTTCGAGTTATGGAAATTTTATATAATTATCTGTTACGGTTTTAACCCTTAACTGGTATCGGGGTCCAAATGGACCCCAACGGCTCGTATTTTTTATCATAACTTTGTGATCTATAGACCTACACTCCCGCGCAACCAGCTTATCTTATTACGTCGCGGAGTGCGGCGGGTGACGGACGTGCGTCACTTTACTGTTACTTTTTGCATAGGTACGTACTCATACGGGGTCCAAAATGACCCCCAATACCAGAAGTGTGCTTTTTACGGTGAGGTTGTATCATAATTATATCTTATTTTTTCAGCAAATAATCATCAAAATGGCTGGTTTTTTAAACAACAATCAAATTGCACAACTTTTAGAAGATGAAGATGAAAAATCTGACTCGGAAATCGTTCATGATCCCACTTTAGCTGCTTGTGACCATGAAAACATAAGTGATTGTGAGGAAGCAGAGATACTTAGCTGTTCTGAAGAGAGTATTATAGACGGTGATACTGATTCTTCGAGTTCAAGCAGTACAGAAGATGTCGAACGTGAAGAAGAAGAGGACACTCAGCAAACTTCCGGTTTTTATAGAGGAAAAAACAGATACAAGTGGTCTAAAAATCCGCCAAGCTCATCCCGCATAAGACAGCACAATATCGTTACACACCTTCCGGGCCTTGCAGGACAAGCACGTGATAAAATGAATATGTCCGAGATTGAATCCTGGCAATTATTATTTTCCGACGATATTATAGAAATTGTTTGCCTTCATACAAATAAAAAAATTCACAGAATTTACTGAAAAATATAAAAGCCAGGGAGCACATACAGACCATGTGAGTTTGTCGGAAATGAGGGCATTTCTGGGACTCATGTTGCTTGCCGGAGTCTTAAGTCTGGACACGAGGATGTTGGAAGCTTGTGGGCTAAAGATGGTACAGGACGTGATGTTTTTAGGGTCACTATGAGTCTAAAACGATTTCTATTTATCTTATCAGCTTTGCGGTTTGACGATGTTGAAACAAGATCGGTAAGAAAAGAAACTGACAGAGCTGCACTCATTTCAGAAATATTTGACATGTTCATCAAAAACTGTCAAAACAGTTATAGCTGTCCAGAATATTTGACTGTGGATGAAATGCTTTGCCCGTTTAGAGGAAGATGTCTTTTTAGAGTTTATATGAAATCGAAACCAGCTAGATATGGCCTCAAAGTGATGTGTTTATGTGACGCTAAAACCCATTATTAATACAACGCATTTATTTACACGGGAAAAACGGAATTAAATAGAAGAAATGAAATGTTTGTACCTACAAAGACAGTTTTGAAATTAGTGGAACCGATAGTGAAAACTAATAGAAACATTACAGGAGATAATTGGTTTTCATCAGTGGAACTAGTTGACAAACTAAAAGAAAATGGTTTGACGTATGTCGGAACTATGCGCAAAAATAAACGTGAGGTCCCACCTGAATTTTTGCCACATAAAACACGTCCTGAAGGTTCATTTTTGTTTGGATTTACCAATGATAAAACGCTAGCGGCTTACGTTCCGAAAAAGAATAAAAGCGTTGTTATGATTTCTACAATGCACCACGATCAATCTGTTGATTCAACTACCGGCAAGCCAGAAATCATCATGTTTTATAACAGCACTAAAGGAGGTGTGTGCAAATTATTCTGTGGCTAGAAGAACGCAACGTTGGCCTTGCGTTATATTTTCAGCTATCATGAACATTTCGATGGTTAACGGTTATGTTTTGTGGAAAGCAGCAAATCCAACCAAACGTCTCAAAAGAAATACATTATATATGTAAAGAACATACTGCCATGACGGTTACCTGTACCAAATGTTAGAGATTTTGTGATAATTTTTTTGTTTTTTTTTAATTTGTTTTAGTTTGTCATTTTTTTTATTTTACGTGATCTCAAAATAAGTTCCTGATTTTTGTTAAGTTAATTATATATGAAAATGTTAAAAAGAAAAATTGTTATTGGATGTTTTTGTTTTAATATCAATACGAGTATCCAAAGTAGGATCTTTAAAAGAAAATTTAGAAATAAGATGTTTGCTATTTTGAATGTAAAACATTTGAAACATGATTAAAATATGCCAAATAAATGTGTTAAGGTTTAGTTTGAAGTTCTACTTTAAAAAAATAAAAGTCAAAACTTAAAAAATAAATTTGTTTTCTTAATTGTCATGCATAATTCAAATGGGGTCAATTTCGACCCCCGATACCAGTTACGTTGCCCTTTTTAGCAATACCTGTTAAGGGTTAAATAAAACACTTTTAAAACTACTTCACAAATATAAGGATGTCAAAAAAAATTCTAAAACAACAACTTTTGATTACGATTAATGTTCTAATATTATGTTGAAATTTATATTGCTTGTTGGACTCCAATACAAAGCAAGAGTATTATAAAGACACCGCAATGTGCATTTTAGTCAGCGACGCTGCCCCCTGCGCAAAAGTTACGCAGTGCAGCCGTAATGTGGCTTCAGTGGTACTGCAAGTAAATTCAAACAAACGCTTTTCTATTTCTCTCTATGACTAGTTCTGTGCCCATTCCCATATACAAAACACGATTGGTTTTGCTCATGGTTGGTAATTTTTTTTACTACAGGTAAGTCCATTTGTATAAGACACATCATAAGTTATGTACCCGATGGTTTGCTACGTGCAATTGTGAATAGTTGGGTGTATACAAAAGACCACTACCTGTTAAATCTCTGATACTTCTAGCAGTTTTCAAACCAACAAGGCGTTTCGTATTTCTTTACCGCATGTATCGACACACTGTTAGCTTTTAAGTATTAAAATTAAATTTTAAAATGTCGGATGAAGACCAATTTGTAATTATAATAATAAATAAATCATCAAACACACCAACCGTATGGCCCCAAAGACAGCAGAGCTTGTGTTATGGATGGGATATGTGGGATACACGACGGCCGAGTTGTGTAGAGTCCTGCCTCTTACGCCGGAGGTCCCAGGTTCGAGTTCTGGTCGGGGCATTTATTTTTGTGATGAAAACAATTTTTTTCTCGGGTCATGGTTTTTTTACATTTATATATGTATGTTTATTCTGGTTTCCCCCCAATTCGCTTTATGGTCATCCATACCACAAGCTCTGCTGACTTTGAGGCCATGCAGTTAGTGTGTTTGTCTGAGGAATTATTATTATTATAAGATTCTAAAAGCGCTGTTCCTGCTCGAATTGAAGCACCTAATCTCAGCACCGTGATACGGCTGTATACAGAATTTAGACGAGGACGTGTTTCAATTAATGGGGAAAGCCGTGAAAGACATCCTTCAACTGCGACCATCAAGGAAAATGTGATTACTGTTAAACGGCTTATTGAAGCGCCGGCGTATTCATATCCTAATTCAAATTTTTAAAGTGTGATGAAAACATAACGCTAATCTTAATCAAGAAACAGATTTTGAAAAATAAACTATGGTGTCTTTAAAATAAAACTACCTCGACATTAGAACTCATAGCTAAACAAAAATGCTTTTTTTAATGCATACAACTGCCCAATGGCAATTTCATAGGTAAAAGCCTATTATTATCACTATTTAACTTAGATTACCATACCTGTGGTAAGCCAAATTCGTCAACTGGTACTCCATCCCTGTTTCGGATGCTATCAGCACCCGGTTCTTTGTCGGGAGCTGCGGGTGCTTTCACGACGTCGTCTAAGTAGCTTGTGTCATCATCCTGGGCTATTTCATCACCTGAAGTTATTTAAGTTCAATTAGAAAGGTGTAAATCTAGAATTATATTTATAAATTGCCACGAGGACGGTACGCATATTAAATGTATGACCTATCTGAAAAAAAAATCAAAAATGTGGATGGTGCCTGAGATATTCTTCATATAAAAAATTACCTACTAATAGTCAGTATATCAAATTAAAGGGCAATAAATATAGTTATCGTACATTCATTAGTTTGAATATATAGTCCTTCCTACCATTGTAAGAATTTGTTTTTAATAAATGATTCACTCTAGGTAATTCATGTGAAAAAAAAGAAAACAAAATGGTAACTTATGATTGATTGATTTTTCGCAAATAATTTGTTACTTTTTTACAAGATTTTTAGATTTGAAATTAGGGAAGTTTTAGGGGGAAAAGGTTATTCATGAGTTAATCTTTCATGTGTACTACTGACCATTAGCAGGTCAAAATCCTATATTGAGTTTGACCATCACTTTTAAGCCCTTTTTGAAGAGTTTCAATAGACGATATGTCATTCACAAAAATTTACTTCGCTAAGTCACTTCTTTGGTTGAACAACTAGTTGTATTGGTAAAAAACAAATAGTTGTTAAACCAAGGTTACAGGTTTCACTACGAAAGAAACCTTTCTGCCTGTAAGCGTGTCACAGCTAATTACTGAACCGATTTTGGATTGGACCCAAATATGACGTTCAAAAAAGGACAGACGAGTAGTTTCTGCCATTGCAACGTTTCATAATTATGTAACAAAATTTTACGCGGACAAAGTAACAATTAAATAGGCTGTATTTTAGAAAGTATTATTTATAATAGCAAAACTATTAATAAGAAAATCTATAATTTTATTTATTTCATGAATCTATAAATTACATTAAATGTTTTGTGTTTTTAAAAATTCATCACTAACTTTACGAGAATAAGTAACATATCGGCAAAATGATACATCACTTTTTTATAAATCTGCCCAGAGCACATTTGTAATGTTACAAGGTCTTCTTGCTGCAGAGTATTCTCTCCAACCGGACCGCATCGTTGTTGTTATTTCATATTCCCTATTGAGTGTTATATATTTAAATGTTGTGTGTGTAGTAAGTAAAGTACGTCTTCTTATGGTAGCGTCGGGTGACGGGTCGCTCACTTCCCTCTACTATAGTTGAGGAGGCCGATGGCTGGATCCCGCGTTATATCGTGAACGGGTGCCGTTTGAGGGTGTTCATCATTTGGATACTTTGGGGGAGGGAGACTTGCCGAGCTAGCAGATGCAGATAAGAATAATTTTATATAGACTCTTTATGTCTAATTAAAAGATAGTGTCACTGTAAATTTATATACAAAAAATTATACACGTGAAGTTCCTTGCCAGAAGGTTTCTTCGAACTGGTGGTAATCATACTTTATTTGACGTCAATAAGAACAGTTTTACGTTTTAGGCCAGGGATTGTCATACAAATTACATAGCTCATAATAAATATAAATTGATGCACATTATTACAGAAGACTCCATAGTCAATAGATAGAATATGTCTAAACTTAAATTTGATAATCTATGATGCACTACCAATCTAGTATATTAAAATAATAGTGTTTATCATTTATGTTGCAATTCATGAGAATAAGAATTTTACACGTAAAATGTCCTCCACAAGACATTTTCAAATGACTTGTTTCTATATACAGGGTTACAGGTTAAGTCGACCTAGATCCTTTAAGAGGTTGTAGTTTCCATCATTTCTGACTAATTTCACTATGAAACACCATACCCCAAACCTAACCGTTTCCGAAATATTGGACTTTCAAGGTTTTTAAAAAAAACCAGTCTTTTTTTCTTTAGACGTATTTTTTTTGGGTTTCTATTATCTAATTATCGTGTGTTTGCTATTGTTGTGTAGAAGATAAGTTGTGTTATTATTATCAACACTAAAATTTCAGATACAGGAACCGATTGTAATAAAATTTATTAAATCTGTAAAAAGTTTATTTTTCTCTCTAAAATATTGCAAAAAATATCTATGAAAGATAATCGGCACATGTGTTATAAAATATCTACGTTTCATTAGCTATCCAACAAGGTATAACAAGCTAGGGTTTTATCAAAATTCTTAGAAAAAACATTGGTGAAAGGCTGGTTACCTGCTACGCCTATTGTCTTTCATGTGGTTCTAGTGCATGCGAGTGGGACAGTACTTATGTGAATTTAGCAGGTGTGAGTGAGAAAAAAGATCCGGCCATGTTGTTGCTATTGAAATCAGTGTTGCCACTTCAGTCATTTTGTCACTAGATTTAGTGAATTTTCGAAGTTAGACAGTGATATTCTGAAAAATAAATCACTGAAAAATATTTTAATGACTTTTAGTGATATTTATCAAATCTCCAGGAATTTAGAAAATACATATTGGCAACCCCCTTAACCGTCAGAAAATGAAAAATGTATATCTTTGTTTGGTTATGCTAGGGGATTTCCCGACTAATTAATCAAACCATGTTAGATTTGATTCATTAAACGGGACATCCCCCGTACGTATTTGTATGAGTGAGTACTGCATTTATTATTGTTTTTATTTAATTAGTTGCTAGTTTAAGTTCGTGAAAATAAGAGACAGGTTAAAAATAATTCAAAAGTTTTTGTGTGAGTTTTTGTAGTGTATTTATTTCGCATTACCATGGACGTGCCACTGAAAAAAAAGACTGTTTATTCTCAAAAATATCGGAAAGAATGGGAAACTCAAGAAGAGTTCAAGACTTGGTTATGACGAGAAGTTTTTGAAGTTAATTTTAATTTTGTCGTTATCTTATTCATTGTTTTCACAATTAAAGTATAATTTTTTACTTGCCTTGTCATTCATTTTAAATTATTTAGTGTATTCTGGAGATTTTTTAAGTTAAAAATATCCCTAAATCTGGTGAAATTTCAGATCAAAACTAGTGAAAAAAAATACTTTGTGCTCTTGGTGTTTTTACTCGACTTGGCTTGGATTTCTGGACTGTTTGATTCGATTCGCGATTTGACTGTGCTTGCATACTGGACTTTGGTTTTTGCTTCCGACTTGGAACTGTTGAAGATGACGTCCTTTACGAACGAGGAATATGCTGACATTTTGATTTGTTATGGATACTGCAACTGTGTATCCGCTCGAGCCCGTGATGAATACATATTACGTTATCCTGGCCGCCGAGTACAGGATGTTAGTGTCTTTGATGGAGTTTACCGACGACTTAGAGAGACTGGCTCTGTCTCGAGGCGATCAGACCTAGGTAGACCACGCGTCATTGATGACGATGAACAGCAAGACGATGAAATACTTCAACGGTTTAGATTGGATCCAACAACGTCAACCAATATCGTCGCCCGAGAACTTGGACTGACGCAGTGGAAAGTGTGGTTTACGGTGAACACTGCCGGATTATACCCATACCATTACACGCCGGTACACGTTATCGAAGAAGGAGATCCTGTCAGGAGGTTGGATTTCTGCAGATTCATGCTCAATGCGGATTTAGAAGACCCATCATTTTTGAAAAATATCTTGTGGACAGACGAGTCGAAGTTTGATAAAGACGGTATAACAAATTACCACAACGCTCACTATTGGGCTCCAAAAAATCAAGGCAACCCCAATAAGAAACGGCCACAAGGATCACAAAGACGATTCAGTTTAAATGTATGGATGGGAATAATATCTAACCATTTGACTGGGCCTTTCTTTCTCCCTAGAAATTTAAACGGAGAACACTATGAAAACTTTTTAAGAGAAGACTTACCCGTATTATTGGAAGACATACCACTCAACCTTATTCGAGATATGTGGTATCAATACGACGGGTGCCCTGCACACTACAGGAGAAGTGTCAGAGAATGGTTAGATACTAATTTCCCTAACAAGTGGATCGGAAGAGGTGGACCCATACCGTGGCCAGCAAGAAGTCCAGACCTGACCCCCATGGATTTTTATGTTTGGGGGCATATGAAGACTTTAGTCTACAGTGAACCAAACCCAATCACCTCTGTTGATGTTTTAAGACAAAGAATTATCGACGCAGCCAATAAAATGAGAAGCACTTTAACAACTGGCGTAGTAAAGACTGGATTAAGACGCAGAATGAGAGTATGTGTGCGAAACAGAGGTGGACATGTGGAACATGAACTGTAGACAGTAAACATGTTGGCAATTGATGTAAAATAGCAATAAACATGATTTTTTAACCATTTCATTATTTTATTTTATTGTCTGACCCAAGTAATGAATTTGACTTTATTCCTTAGGTCTCTACCTGGGAGCCTTTCATCAATGATTTTTCCAAGAATTTTGATAAAACCCTAGCTTGTTATACCTTGTTGGATAGCTAATGAAACGTAGATATTTTTAAACACATCTGCCGATTATCTTTCATAGATATTTTTGGCAATATTTTAGAGAAAAAAATAAACTTTTTACAGATTTAATAAATTTTATTACAATCAATCGTCTACTACCACCCAGTCGGTTCCTGTATCTGAAATTTTATCGTTGATAATAATAACACAACTTATCTTCTACACAACAATAGCAAACACACGTAAGTTAGATAATAGAAACCCAAAAAAAAAACGTCTAAAGAAAAAAAGACTGTTTTTTTTTAAAAACCTTGAAAGTCCAATATTTCGGAAACGGTTAGGTTTGGGGTATGGTGTTTCATAGTGAAATTAGTCAGAAATGATGTAAACTACAACCTCTTAAAGGATCTAGGTCGACTTAACCTGTAACCCTGTATATAAATCAGTTTATCAACAACAAAAAGATATTGGCACATTAAGTTTGAACCTGTTTTAATTACTGTTCTTATGATTCTATGTACTTATCACTGAATTTATTTATATATTTTTTTTTAAACTTAATTATATGAGGGGAAAAATAAAACTTATTTATTTTCTAGGCTGTTTCAGTTTCAAAAAAGTAAAATATAAATTACAACATTTTGGCTGTGTCATTACCTAAGCACACAGGATTCGCTGTCTTGTGTTTGTTTCTAGTCAAACTAAATAAGTATAACTTTATCTAATAATACAAATTCATGGAAAGGGAGTATATGTAAAGGTAACGTAACATCGATTTAAAATGTAAAAATAGTATTAAACGAGACAAAATGGTAAAACAGTGTTTTATTAAATATAATGAATCATTAAAACTTGACGAAATATTATGAGAGGTTGCTTTTTCAGCAGCTTTTTTTCCTCTCAGTCGGCGTGTAATACATTTTAAAATACACTGTTTATACAGTTCGTATGTTTTAGCTTCTTTGTATGTTAATAATAAACAATTATTAAACCAAACATTTCTTAAATTTTTAGCAAAGCTCTCAGGGCCTCAATTTAACATGTAGAAAAACTTAGTATCTTATTTCCTTTTGCTATAATCTGTCATATTTTTTTTCATCTTTGTCACAGCAAGTAATCGAGCATGCTATCCACCTGCTGGTAAGTGGCACCCGTCAGTTATATTGTTATCTATTGATTATGGATAAGGAATGTGTTGCCAACCATAGGCCTGGGTTGAAATTGCCTTTGTTTCAGTTAATACACTGGCTGTTCCATCCCTTCATACAGAACATAGCCATGTGATATTATAACTACTACTTTACATTCTATTATTATGTATCCTCATGAATATAGATGAAGCATGGGTACCAGATAGATTAAAAAATTTGCCTTAAAGATAGATTAAAAAATTGTACTTATGTTTTGTATTTGTGGCGCTTGGTGTTGGTGCAATTATTTCAAGCGTAGTTATAACTTATTTAACACCAACTTGTATGTAAAGACAATCATGTGATGCTGACTACAAGGAATTTTTATTGTGTTCAAATTTGATTAAAAAATAATAAATTATAAAACAAATGAGTCAGTGATTTGCTTTACAATTTAAAGCAAATCACTTAACAATTATTCACAATACATTTAACAATTACATTTAAATAATAATTGTTAAATGTAAACAAAAAAATTTTATCAACCTATATTGTCTTAGCAAGTAAAATATTTTCAAATAAGTGAAACATACCTAAGGCATCAAGTTCGGCAGCCAGCTCATCATCGTCAATCTCCGGCATGCCGTACTGGCGGCCGAGTGCTTCATGGACTTCATCGGCTTGGTCCAACATGTCTGCCAGTTCGTCATTCACATCCTGGAATTTATAGTAAGGAAAATGGTTTATACTGTAATAAAAAATTATAAAATATCCTCACACAACATTGATTCCAGTAAGGCTTGGAATCATCCAACGTCATGTAGATGATATCATTTTTAAATATTTTATTTTGCAATACATCAAAATATAAGATTTTTCTTTATCTTATAAATATTATAAGAATCACTTTACATACTTTGCTCGAGATAAGTAGGATAGTAAGAAAAAGTAAGAAAAGTAGTAGGATAAGTAAGAAAAAGTAACACCAAGTTGGACACGAAATTCTGTAGCCTGATCCCTGAATAAGATAAATATAGATAGATAGACAATTCATACTAACTAAAAATCATACTAACTACATATGATCAAAAATATTATAGAAATGGAATTTATCTTCCGACAACACCCGATTTTGTATGTAAACAGTGTTATTTGCTTACATACAAAAAGCTCAAACTGGAAAATCTAAAGTACTTGATAATAAAATAGAAATAATTAGTTAGACACAGGTGGCTCAAACCAAATTTTCCAAAAAATGCAAACCAAAAAGAGCCATTAAAATTTGGTACGGATTTTGTTTGTATTAACCATGAAAGGGTGGAATGCCTGCACTTCATAGTCCGAAGTTGGAAAGGTATATAATGGAAAGACATTCAAACACTAATGTATCCTTTAAAACACTGAGACACAAGCGACTGTACAATGGTGTTCAAGACTGTAGCTTTTTACTTGTGAGCTGTATATCATTCATTCCATTCACCATCAATAAGTTTATGGGCTTTTCTGTTAACTGACTCTAATGTTTTAAACTGATATTAGCGGAACCATCACAAATGTGACTACAGTACAGTATATGTATGGAACATATCATGACCATTAATTTTATTACTATGGGATATTGGTTTATTTATGTCAATTAGCAGGTTCCCAATAAAAAAGCATTAAATATTCCTTGTTAAGAATAGCTTGTTATTATTACAAATTGAAAATATAAAGTAACAAAACATTTGGTTACATTATAATTCTCACCATTGGACAAGAGAACAAAAGAATATGATGAATAATTTCTATTTGCCTACTAAACCCAAATTATTTGCACTGCACGAGTTTTACATTATTCAAAATGAATTTGATGATAAGAAGTCAAATTTATAACTAATATGTACAGAAATACTTAATAAAAAAAATTAAAGCAACTTACATCAATGGAATCAATATTAATTTTCTTAAATTCTTTCTTCATTTGTGTTACACCATCTTTCATAGCCGCAACTGTAATCTGTGTGTCTTTTAGTGTCTGTGTTGTGTAGTTTGCCTGTTCCATATTGAAAGATTGGTTTCTAAGATTCTCAAGTTGCTGTTCATACCTGTAAAAATAAAATTGTACAAAAAAATAGAAGTACTGTTTATTGAATATACATAATTAATGTGATATTCAGACCTATTTATCAATATACTTGTTAGCCATGCAAGACTGCACATAGATAGAACCGTGTCAAATTAACTCTGTCTTATTTGTTGATAAACATTATTGTCAGTTGATCATGAGCTTTTCATAAGTAACTTTAATAAATTTCTCTTTACAAAAATCCTGGGTTTATCTCCACTAGATTATCTGCCTAATAGAATAGCCCCAACACTTTTAATGCCCTACAAAGGACAGGTACTAAATCTTTGCAGAAAATATGTTATCAAAATATATTTATACATTTATTTTAAAATCACAATGAGAATAATATATAATCATACATATGAATCAAAGTTTATAATGGCCTCCCTGGCATTAATGATAAATATCAAATAGATATTTATATTTAACCTATATAAAATATAAACATAAGGTATTGAGGTTTATGATATCATGGATGATGATGATGGATAAATGATATTATAATAATTAATAATGACATTATTTTATAAATAATTTTAATTTTCGCTATGGAGAAATATACTTACATTTATATATATATATATAGTTACATGCTAATTATTACCTCTAATATTAGAACTTTTTAATTGACTTAATAATACAATTATTATTTTGAAATTGACAAGCAGGAATGATTAAATTATTATTTACATTATGTATTATTATGTTTTTTTTTGGTATCAATTGTCCCTCTGCACAAAAACTAGTTAAATGGTGTATGATGTCTTACGCCAGGTGAGCCTGGTTTATTTTTGTTTTTAAAATTACAGCTGGTCCGTACAGTCAAGATCTGACTGTAAAAACTTAAGTAGTATGCAACATGTATTGAGAATGATGGAATTTTGGATAATTACATTCAAGATAAATTAATAGAAATGTGTGGATGTGGCAAAGATTTGCATACTATTCCTATAGTGGAGTTTACAATTAGGACTTGGATTAAACTGACTGAACTTTACACATTTGTTTCATTTCATTATTTATCATGCATCAACCTCAAGCACTAAGTTAACACGTGAAACAGGTTTTACAAAGTCAAATTACTTTCTTAAGGTAATACTCAAATTTTGATTATATTATATTGTGATTCAACATTAAAGTTCATGAAATCTAAGCATCCATGTCATTACTAGTCCTTACATTTTACTAATTGTAAATAAATTGAGTGGTACTTGAATAGATAACATAAATTTTATATTTAAATTAAATTTCGTGTGTTTGATATGAGTGATCTCCTACTACCTGAATTTTAATAGGTGGTACCAATGTAGAATCATATTTTATATGTATCATCTATTATATTATCACAACCAACAAGAGAGTACAAAAACGTAATTTAAACATTTTACGGAAAAATTTACAATTGGTTCACTTGACGTAGAGGTTCTTTTAAATACCTGTATTGCTAAATTTATTCACAAGCGTAAGTTGAAATCATCTAGCGCTACGCCTATTTGGTTATGTGTGTAGGCCTACGGCCTATGCGCTACGAGGTTTTGTGTACTAAATGTACACAAAACCTCTAATAAAATTACTTTGAGAAAAACGAAAGTATCACCAGTTATGGAAAACATATAGTAATTCTTTGAGTTTATGACACCAAAAATGGAAAGGGTATGCTACAATAACTATACTTGATATGCTGAAGGAAAAATTAACACAGACCCCAAATACTTTTGGACTTACATAAAGTCAATACAATCAAACAAAGGTTTACCTCACATTTGTACAATCAAAGAAAGGTTTACCTCACATTTGTTTTATGTCCAGTCATTTACAATTGGCAAGTTGCGTCTAGTGTCCTTTTTACAAAATCCACATAAAAAGAATAGAAGATTTCAAAAAAAGTTCATTAAAGCTGAGATTATAGATTAGGTCATATGGTGGGAATTGATATCTAGACTACAAACATTCAGCTGCTTGATATAGGCTAGACCTCTTGAGTGATCATTGCAACTTCATTGACTGTACTATTTTAATTAAAATTTTAAATAACCTGATTATTTCACCTTCTTTACTATGCACAAATTTTTTGAGAGAACCACGCAGACCCAAAAGACATTGTCGCCTGAGACCTAGATCATATAACAATAAGTTTATAGAAATAGATATCTTTGCCACTACATTAGCACAATTTAAGAACAAGATTAAAAAATAGTTGATAAAATAAAATAAAATAACTGTGTATGTATACCAAAATAAGTAGCTTTATGTGGCAAACATTACAATAAATACAAATTTTACATTGTACTAAGCAGATTTCTTGGAGGCTGATTGTTCTTTTTTATTAGTGTTGTATAAAAATTTTATGAAACTATAGGTCAACAGTAATTACATACATTTGTTATTTTAATTTAAAATAAAATAAAATAATTATTAGGACAGTATAAAGATACAATCTTAGTTCTTATTTACTAAGATGTTGTATCATGGGATCTTACATCTTTTTTTGTTTCAATACCCTCATAGCCTTTTGTTTGACTGAATTTTTTGCTGGACCTTCCCTCATTTTTGCCATTTGATCTTTATATTTTCTTAACTCCTGTTCCAGTTTTTGAACTTTTTGATCAATATTATTGGCTCTGGTGTCAACCTGTAATGTAGTAATTAATAAAAGTCAAATCAGGTCAAGTCAAAATCAATTTCACTAACTTCCAACAATTTAACAACGTAAAAGGACGATGATGAATCATACTGTAAAATTTTACTCACACTTGTAATACAATCAGTAATGCTTGGGCCAGGTTCCTTTGGTTTACCTCTTCCAAAAATTCTATTCATTTTGCAAAAAGTATTTCTTCAAAAAAAGTAAGGTAAAACGACAATTTCGGTGGCTGGACACACGAAATAGAATAACATTACAATGGATAGATTGATTGATTGAGAAGTAGAGTGATAATTTTTTCGAAAGACGTCAAATAAATAACTTTATGGGTAACTAACATCCAGGCCCGTTTTTCGTTTGCGGTGTATGTTCGCGTTTTGCGTTTTCGGTTTTCGTAAATCGTCTGTTTTTTTTTTGTGATTTCAATGTTGTCCATTGAGTTATTTTAAGTGTTTCTGCTTTTCTCTTCCTTGTCCTTTTCTGGTAAGAGGTTGTATGAATTATCTAGCTCTTAATGCGCATGGATAGTCTTTTAATTCCTCCTAAGCCCCAGACCCAATCCCGAATCCTGAAGTCAACAACTTCAACCCTTTCTCTCAACATGTACAGACAAGAAAACTCCTAAACTATCACATCTAATCTAAAACAACTCCTAAAAATCTATTTGGAATGCTCTACCATCCCAAAACAATAACCTAATTTACACTCACCCAAACCTCTTAGAAGAAAAATCTTACGATCGTTCCGACTAGCCTTTGCTTTCCATGCAGTGCTTAAACTGTTGTAGATTTGGCCATGTGAAAGCCCAATGCCGATCCAGTGTTCGTCGCTAAAGATGTGCACAGTCTCACCCAGGTGAATCTTGCCCTGCGTCCTCATTTGGCAACTAATAAATTTTGGCCGCACATTCCCGCCAATATAAAAATCACCATGTCCTAAAAAACATATCCTTCAAGGAATCATTATCTCTCTTCCCTTCAGTGAAAAAAATGTATGCAGATGCTTTTAAATGTTTTCCTTCACCGAATCTTTCTTATAAAAAAAACAGTATATAAGCCATCAAAACCCAGTACGACTTTATCTCGTATCAGGCAGGGCAGGATTTAGATGTCTGGAGGCCATGGGGCAATAAAGGAGTGGAGACCCCAAATTAATTTCCGAATAAAATTAAAAATAAATAAAGTAATGCGAAAAAAACTCAAATTATTAGAATGAACACGTTAATAAACAAGTAATAATAGTTTGTGGACATATTTGTGAAAGTTTTTACTTTGTAGAAATGTTAATGGTTACAAAAGCCCTTTTTAAAAAAAACAGAAAAGCTTTGCGAAATCAATTTTCTTATTAATCTCTATTGCGGGGGCCCCACTCTTGTGGAGGCCCAGGGCTGCAGCCCCAGTTGCCCGCCAATAAATCCGGCCCTGTCTCCAGGCTATATACCAATAGCCCATACTGCTATTATTGCTGATCTTCCATCTTCTAAATCTGGCTGCGCCTTCCCCACTACTTCTTCGTGTCCCTTAATGACAATTTTTTATAACTCCTGGTTTCCCTAGTTTTGAATATTCGATCAAAATTTGAAGACACCCCACTACCGTCCTCTGTTGCTAAAACATTATCCCCTATTGCCAACCCTCTCCTTAACAGTGGCCAGACTTCTGCAATGCAATGGCAGAAGCATCCGCAATAAACAACATGAAATTTTCCACTTGGCTCACCAGCTTTCTTATTTGACCTTTCTCCTACTCCAGTTCCCTAAACCTACAAGTATCAAAACCCTGCTCTCCTCTCAAAATCCTCTTTATCTTTAAGGTTCTTGGAAGATTTACCCATTTGTTTAATATCAAACTATAAAAATGTAATTATAATCTTTTGTATTGTCAAAGACCTGTAAAAACTTATTTCAATCCTCTGTTTTAGTATTGTTCAAAGTAACACCTATGCTCGAGATAGTGCAAGTTTTACTCAGCAGATCACTGCAAAATTATTAACCTCGAGTAGTGTGTGTCTATACAAATACTTGAAATGGACAGAAATAGTTATTGTGTAGTGACACCAGCTGATTGCCATAAAACGCAAAATAATAATAATAACCAACATCCATAACTAACATTTTTGGACACATGTCCTGAATGCAATGTTTAAATTTTATTAAGTTTTTTATTATACTAATACTTGAAATTGGCAGAAATAGTTATTGTGTAGTAACAACAACTGATTGCCATAAAACACAAAATAATAATAATAACATCCATAGAAAAAGTATGAATGGAATGTGCACTTAAACAAACTTTATTTTAGTTATTTTCTTTGCAACAACAAGAAACTTGAATTTGGCAGGAACATATTATGTTTAATAGATAATAAGTATTCTAAGGGTACGACACAAGGTTTTTTTTAAAAAAATCGTGCGGCCTAGGAGGAATACTCGAGGAGCCCGTGGTACTGGGAAATGTGATAAAAACTGCGTAGATTAAATCATTTATGAAAAATATTCAAATATTATGAAATGTTACAACACTGAAACAGTAAAGTGGGGCCAGCAAGTCATCTTAGTCGAATTTTTACGAATTCTGAATCTGGCAGCACTATTTTCTAGTCAAATGAACTCTCAGAGTTTATAATTATAACCTGGCAATGTTGTGTTTTTCCTTGGGTGGCCTTTTCTTCAACTGGCCGTCGCACCCAGTGACGGCTGTGAGGCAAAGATTGACAAAGTCATACAGGTGATTTTTAAAAGGTAGGGCTCTAGTAGTTCGAAGAGAGCCCCACATACTCACGCAGCCGGTTGCGTGGCATGCTTCAGAACATCTTTACCCACCTTCATCTCTGAGGAGGGTAAAGGAATTTTTGTTTAACGTTATTCTTCGTATTTAATTAAAACATACACATCAACAATTTAGTACCTACGTTTTTATTTTTTTATTTACATCGTATTTAAGTAAAAAAAACACATTTAAAGCGACAGACGCAGCTTGTTATTTAAAATGATAAATAACTGCGATCGTGTTAAAAGTAACGCAACTAAAACACAAGATGATAAAATATCTAAATTTCGTTGAAATTATTGCAATTGCAGGTGCGTAATTCAAAACATGTTAACAATTACAACAAATAGCAACAAAACATATTATGGAATTTATTTTTATTATTTAAATTTGTTTATGACGATATAACGTTTTTTCCGTTCGTTTCAAATAGGAATTTTGTCAAACAACGGGTTAAGCTAAAAATTTACCAATTTAGTTTGATTCGGATAATTGTATTCTCCTAACGCAATTATTTTGTAGAACTTTTTTTCATAAAAGAGTGCCGTGAGGTTTTTTTTCTCCGGCTATTTACTGAGAGTGCTGTCCTTTGTCTCAAGCAGATTGTCCGCCCGGCGGGAAATACGCCCGTGTATGCATGTTATCTTGATCTCTCAAAGGCATTTGATCTAGTACACTACGAGGTGCTACGGACTAAAATCCTTCTTGTCCAGGAGCTTCCTTCCGAGGTTTCCATGACGCTCAAGTACTAGTACAGGAACCAACAAAAGACTAAGGTGAGCAGACAAGGTGTGGCGTGATGCAGGGGGGGTTCTGTTCTCCGCGACTCTTTAATTTTTATATTAACGACCTGATGGAGGAGCTTACCAATACCGGCGTTGGCTGCTCTATCGATGGCACTTTTTCACATAACATAAGTTATGCAGACGACATGGTGCTGCTGAGCTCCTCAGTAGATAATTTGAGACGTGTGTTGGATATCCGTCAGCAGTATGCGGCGGCCCACAGACCAGGACATAATGCCAGAAAGAGTGAAGTTATGATCTTTAAAGCTGGCAGAAAACAGTACAAGGCACCTGCAATCACTCTTTGCGGCACCTCACTAAAACAGGTGAGTAGTTTCACATATCTGGGTCATTAGGTCACTGAAAACCTTTCTGATGATGTCGACATCGAGTGAGAAAGGAAAGCGCTGTCCGTGCGTTGCAATATGCTCGCCCGTAGATTCGCACGATGTACTAGAGAAGTAAAAAAGACATTGTTCAAGTCTTTTTGTCAAACACTGTACACGTGCGGGCTATGGGTGGGATATTCGCAGTGACTGTGCAGCGCGCTAAGAGTCCAGTAAAACAACGGGTTCAAAGCGATGTTGGGGCTGCCGCGGTGATGCAGCGCCTCAGCCATGTTCGCGGAGGTGCGCACTCAGGATTTCTTCGCGGTAATGGGTGCCCGCACCGTTTCTTTGCTACACCTACTTTCCCGAACACCAACGCCATCCTGAGCACAATGGCTGAACGATGGGACTCGCCCTTCTTACAGGATTGGATGAGGTACCATACTCTAAAAAATAAAAATTGAATGATGCCTTACCCCAGCCTCTTTCCAATTTCCAAGCTATGTTTATTTTATGTTGTGCCTACTAACATTATTATACTGCAACAATTTTAACAAAGGAACCTGATTGGATAAAGTCTAGATATGGACCGTCAGACTGGACGAAAGGATTTTTACAGCTAAAAGGTTAGGTTAAGGTGTCTTTGTGCAAAGTTTCTCATTGCGGAGAAAAGTAGTTTTTATAAAATTTTGTTTTTAAATTCCAATTCAATTAATTTCAAGCTAAAAAAACAACCATAGACTATAGAGTAATAAATATAATCATTGATTGTAAAATACAGTTTACGTTTTTGAAAAAAAAATAAACATATTTATAAACAGGGTGTATAAAGACCGCTTTCACTAACTTTGGGGTATGATTATACTGCAAATTCTCATTACGAAAAAGTAGTTTTAAATTTTTTTAACTCCAAAAATTTGGATTTTTTCAAAAATATAAATTTAATTTTTTTAGGTTTACTTATGTTAGAACAAACGGATTATCAGCAAATTTTAATTAAATACACAGTTTTTTTTACAAAAAAAAAAACCCACAGTGTATTGCTAAACGTATTTACAATCATTACGGTTACAGTTCCTAAGCAACGCGAGCCCGCGCAAATGCTCTAGTGCTCGCTTGTTGCTACGTGCGCTCAGCTGACTCGCTCTTCCCTTCCCTATCTCCCATTGTCAAAACCTTAGTAGGTAGGTAGGTAAGTGCTCAACTAGAAATCTTTGTCAAAGCACTTCATCTCCCTACCTAATACGAACGAAAAGAACTACAACCGGACGACTTTTGTTGGGTCTGGGGGTGTTAGTTGGGTCTTAAATTAACTTATAAGCAAAATATGTAAGCTGAAATTGTGTCAAAATACAATAAAATGACACACTTATTATACAGTTAATGCCTATTAAAAAAATAAGCTCAAGCAGTTTAAAAATTATTCCGCTCCATCGCAAAATACACTCACTAACCTGACTAAATCCTCCTCATCCTTATGAGGTGTGGTTCGAACTGCGCACCTTCCAGTTCGATGCAGAGTTCGGCTCGTCTTTTCGTCTCCTGGTGAAGTCGAGGCAAAAAGGTAGGATCTTCTAAACTGTTTGCGCGTAACTTATTAAAGACATCGTTGTTTAGTCTTGTTATCATTTCTGCAGCACTATCGCACTGTCGATCGAACACCCTTTCTTTTACGTAACCCCACAGGAAAAAGTCTTGTGGGGTCAAATCAGGTGACCAAGGTGGCCAAGCGCGGGGTCCCAGTCTTCCGATCCACTGGCTTTCAAATATTTCGGAGAGCCGTTGGCGAACGGATCGAGACACGTGTGGAGGCGCGCCGTCATGCTGGAACCACGCTCAACGGTAGTCAGCCACAGTAAAATCTTACAAATATCTACTCAGTTGCCTGTTAATAAAATCTAAGTATGACGCACCATCTAAACGCCGTGGCAAAAAGACTGGTCCCAGAATTTTTTTTTATTGGAAAAGGATTAGACGTTTGTGTTCTATTTCACCTAATGGAAAGTGACGATGAAGACGGAGGTGTTACACGTCTATCCACGAGATACCTATTCACTCGACGCTTGAAAGAACTAGGACTATAGTTTTCTGGAAAAACAGACGCAGGCAGTTCATTCCACACCTTGGTGACCTGCACCAAAAAGGAACTATCGAAGCGTTTGGTTCGACTTCTTGGGATATCTACCATGAAGGGATGGAAGGTCTGTCTGCGTCTAGTAGTCCGATGCAAGAAGGGTGTGGGTTCAACCTGATCAAAAAGAGCATTCGCGCACTCTCCAAAATGTTATCTGTAGAAGACTACTAAACTGGCAACTTTCCGACGATGGTCGAGGCCTTGCAGTTTTTTGGTGGTGAGGCCACGATGGTCGAGGCTTTGCAGTTTTTTGGTGGTGATGATTTAAATTTTTAAAAATACCGGCCCATACGTTGACGGGCCATCGGATCTGGTGACCGGTTTCCTGTGAAGTGTGAGGGTTTCCCTCCGACCACATGTGAGCGTTTCGCCTATTCCACATTCCGTTCCGAGTGAAAGTGGATTCATCCGTCCAAATCACGTGCTCGATGAATTCAGGTGAACTATGCTGCTGATCTAACAGCCACTGGTAGAATTCAGTACGACGGACTCGATCAACTGGCAGCAAAGCTTGTACACGATGAATTGAGTAAGGCCGCATTCTGCTGCGTCGTAATATCCTTTGCACAGTTAAATGTGAAGCAATGGGCCTACCGTGCAGACGTCTAAGCTGCTAGGCAGCACTGCGCATTCCAAGACGAGGATTTTGGCGCACAAAGTCTAAAATGCGCTCTTCTGTGTTGACATCCAGCTGATGCCCACCTCCAGAAGCTACAGGAGCTATCGGCCTATTTTCCAAAACTCGCTGGTGTGCTTCTCCTAAGCACATTAGCATCATGCCATATTCTCGAGAGGTGTATACATAAGGAACAGGCATTTTTGTTCCCAAAAATAAGCACAACAAAACTTAGCACTACATAAAACGATCACAATTTGTAAACACGAAAACAAAACTGACCGTGTAACGGCTTTTTTTAGCCACGCTTCTAACCTTTTCCGTATCCTTAACCCTTTCCGGAACATAACTACGCTTAGACGTGGATATTACGGCGGTTAAAACAGGTAATAAGCATTTTTAATAAGAATACCAATAAACACTTTTAATACTTACCAATAATCCTAAGAAGACATCTTTTAAGTAATCTAATATTAGATACAATATTTACAATAATACAATACATTAAATTAAAGCAAGCACTGCGCTCATCTCAACAAAGACCAAAACTAAAACAATAACATTAATCGATAATGTTAATAAGTAATTTCATGTCACAACACTACCTGTTGTACACAGTCGTCGCACGTGCAAAGAAAGGCGGCTCATTTGTACTTGTGTTAGCGGCTTCCACCAAACGATTTCGCTCAGCAAACTACGACCTTTTGGAAGTGCTTTTCTAGGAAATAATAGTATTCGTTATTTTTTAAGTTTAATTTCAGTTCACCGTTGGTTTTAAGAGGGCCGGGCGTGCGGGCAGGGCGCGAGAGTATGTTTGTGAATAAGTACCTATTTTAGGTGCTTTTGTGCGCAGTGTTGTCTACGTGCGCAGTTTACCTATGTTTTAGTTTTGTGAACTTGTGTGAATGAGTTTGTGCATTTTTGTTATGAACGAACTTCTAAAGGTAGGTAAGACGTACTTATTTAGTAGAAAAGTAAGTTTTATTTTAAGGATCCAAATGCAATAATTAGATTTTTCTAATCTTATACCTACATGTGAAACTTTGTAGTACTTTGAAGCTTCAAAGATTGAAGCTACTACAATGCCTATGTTATAAAATATTCAATATTATTGAGTTACTGCGCATTCCATTTTTACCTATTCAATGATTGATGCAACACTACAAAAACTTTAAGTTGTCTAGTCAAACGATTTAAACATGCAGCGCTTCGATCTGAAACTGCAAACGAAGTTACTAGACGTCTACTTATAGAAAAAAGTTAGACATCACCTAGGTATCTTTGTTTGTATTTGTTGACAGTGCGTGAAAGGCACACTAGTATAAACTAATAAAGGTAAATGAAAGAGAATGACCTTGTGTTAAGATTCATCTGCTGTCTTTTAAACAAAACTGTTTACTGAGAGTAGAGTTTCTTATGTTAAGATCTCGTCTGGGATGGTAGAACTATCAGAAAGACAATATCAACGCATCATTAATCGATAATCAGTAACATCCACGATTAAATGTGCCATACCATCTTAGCCTTACCATCAGATAGATCGGGTGTTCGTTTGCCGTTCAATCCGTGGTCGCCGAGCGGGCCGCAGTGCGGTTGGCGAAAATGTAGCATGCGGAGCGATGGATGTTGAATGAACGAACTAGTTAATTCGACGGTCGACGAGCAGTAAACGAACGAACGGTTCATCGCCTGCAAATGAACTAGTTGAATCCGTAGACGGCTAAACTAAAAAGTCCACAACGTTCTTATCGACTGGCAATGCAACGACAACACCTCAACGTAGTTGGTTAACTAGTTAAAGTTCGTTGAAATAAAACCGTCGACGCAAACAAATTTAGGCTGTAATTCAACGAAGGTAGAGTTGATTTTTGTTAAGTTCGTTGAAATAAACCGTCGAGGCAAACAAATTTAGGCTGCAATTCAAGGTTTATAGAGTTGATTTTTGTATGAGTTGAGTGACAATCGACTAGTTCAACGGTGGACGGGAAATAAGTTCATTTTTGTGTTCATTTACTTACATTTCTTTCTTTTGAATTTCGATTCTAATTAGTGTATGTTGAGTAACGACTTGCGTGCGTAATTCATAATATTAAAGTGTTGTTTAAAGAATAGATAATTGACTTTTTGTTTTATTAATTAATAGATTTAGTGGTTTGAAATTCATAAGAACCTTTTTTAAGAGAAAAATAACTTTTCATTACTATTCAGCCAGTCCTAGACCTGGAAAAGTATGAAGGGAAGTTCGATTTGATCATAAATAAACTACTCTTCACATGTAAAAGCTAAAAAATATCATGTAATGTTATTTTATAGTGGAATTTAAAAACATATGTATGTACACAAGATAAACTTATAAAATATAAAATATGAATATTCTACTAGTAAATACTTGTTTATTAAACTACTCAGGACGAAGTGTACGTAGAACGTACACGAACGAAGAACTTATAAATTATCATAATGGACTAGTCGACGAAATCAACTAGTTGATCGACTGGTTGATCGACGCCAATAAACCGTTTAATTTCATTAACGTCAAAAAAATCGACGACTCATCGCTACTTGCGGTGCTTGTCTAGTAGGCTAGTACTTACTTCAATGTTCAATGTTCACACATAGTAACAGTGAGTCCACGGGCGAGAGCGTATAAAATTTACAACTTTTATTCTTACGGAACTTAATATCTACTATGTAGACTATTGTAGACTAGGTAGTTACTGTAAGTTTTATCTTATTTAAGTATTTAGGGTGTTTTTACTGTAAGTTATTAGCTATTATGTTACTAAGCAAGATAATCTTAGTTAATGACCGCGAGGTTTTGTCATTGAAACTGGTGGGTTGATGATCTTTAGGTTCAAACTATTTTTTCACAAGAAAGAGGAATCCAACTTTGTTATTGCAGTAATGCGGATAGATGATTTGCTGGAATTATTTTTGTACCGTTATTTATTTCGATCAGCTGCTGTTTATTTATTTTGTTCAGTAACAATTAAATGAGTTGGCACGAGGCAGGTAAATGATTTTATTAAACTATTAAGTAACAAATACCTATCGTCAGGTTGCTCGTTTTCTTAGAAGCGAACAAATAAGTGCTTTCACAGATTTCTAGGTACCCCTGCTTGGGTGGGAAGAAGAAGGAAGTAGGTACCAAAACAACCTAAAATAATTATTTCGAAACATAGGTAGGTACATACGTAGGTAGGTAACTCAGGGACGCTGGCTTGTGTCGTCATTTATTGGTCCATGCAGTGCAATCGGTAGGTACGCAGGTTTATCATGAAGTGAGTATAACTAATGGTATAATTTGCTTTGCCTAAAGTAAGAAAAGTTGATTAAAGAAGGTCTAGCCTAGGCTTACGAATGAAATTTTTTGATCAAAAGAATTTATTGAACTAATGATTGACAGGAATATTTTTCAGCCATTATTTATTTACATCCTACTTCGATCAACTGCTTTTAATAGTACTTACTTGTTTCATCGCCATCATACCTAAACAAATTCATGAAAAATTTCTATTACATAACATAAGAAGTCATTCAAACATAGGAAACAACTACATAAAGTTCGCTTATGGTATTCATGAGATGCGCGATACGCACGCTGCGAGTCAGCTGAGCGCGAGTAGCCACAGCCACAAGCGAGGCCTGGTGCACTCGCCCCGCGTCGCGTCGCCTAGCAACGTAGCCGCGCGGCCAGCCCAGATAGTAAATACATTTACCAATACATTGTGGGTTTTTAAAAGAAAAACTGTTCATTTAATTGAAATTTGGTAATAATCCGTTTGTTCTTACATATGTAAAGCTAAAAAATATAATTTGATTTTTGGAAAATGTCAAAAATTTTGTCGTAAAAAAAGGTAATTATTCGTAAGTGGGGTTAAAATCGGGGTAAAAAAATTATTTCTAAATTTTTTATGCATAAAGAACATGAGAGGAAGCAAAATTAAGGTGGCGCGTAGTCATGTTGAGTCTTGAAAGTAACAAATAATATTAGGTGCGACGACGAGCGTAGCGAGGTGGAGCAGGTTAGTAGTGTGTAGGTCATGCCAGAAGGGGGCTTGCATACAGAAGCTCATTGAGTTACAATAAAATAACCAGAACAGACCCAATTAGACTACAAAATGTAGAATTTCTACATTTTTGTATGCATAAAGAACATGAGAGGAAGCAAAATTATCGCACACATGCACTTTTCGATGCAATAAAATTTTTCCATAATGAAACGTCGCAAACAAAACTTGTCAACATCAGTCATCTGAGCCATCGTCTGTGCGCCCATCAGTCGAGATCGTTGCCATTCGTGCCAACTTCGCATAATACCAATTTCTCAAAATGTCAATTTCTGAAGGGACAGCCTATGAAATGAGACGCGTTAAAAGATGTGCGTGCCGAGCGAGCGAAGCGAGCGTGGTGCGGCAGTACCCGGCGAAGTGCCGCAAGGACCAAATTAAGTACCATTTCCAGCTTTTCATGAAAAGCCACTTTTAACCCTAAAGTCCTTACAAAATTTAGTCATTCTAACCTCAGCATTTTATCTTCAACTTTCTTACTATCTATAAGGCTTCGCACCTCCCCCTTCGAGGGGGAGTTCATCTTCCACTCCCCCTCCCCCTTCCATCCCTAAATTCAACATTCCATTAGTGTATTTTAAAACCACCTGACTTACGAAATAAAAATTATATTATTAATAATATTATTTTTGTACCTTCAGTCTACCCATGATATCTTGATCCGAAGTAAAGTTGTGTTTACGCAATCTCGATGAAGATTAAATAAAAATAATACTTTTACCAAGCGTACATTTTTGCCTATGCTAAAACAAAATATTTTACATTTTGAACCGTTATCCTGTTTCAAAATTAGAACTAAATTTAGTTTATGATATTACTGGAATAATTTGCTTTTTACGTTAAAATGAAATGTTCAGGTGTTGCCAGTATTTTCCAAAAACCACGTAACCGAGTGTGTTCATGAGTCAATAAGAATGAATGATCATTAACGTCCAAAGATTTTGCAAAATTTAAAAAAAAATATCCTTGACGTTGACATTTTAAAACAAAATGATTGTTGTTGTTTCGGTTTTCGATGTCGTTCATGGTTCGTACAGGAATACATAAATTGTAGTCATGGGCGTTATTGGTTATTTTTGGTAACGGATATCTAACCGATATTTGGTTTCAATACCGATATTGATAACCGTTGCCGAATATCGGTATTTATGTCTCAGTTTTTTTATCTAACTGCTACTAGCTAACTTACGTCACGTATAATCTATATAGCTATAATCTATATATCGATGTTGCATAACTTAAATTACCATTTAAATACCAAAGTTAAATATATCATTTATTTGACGTATAAGTGAACTGATTATAATGGTATTGGCGATTTCCCTTCATGCTTTACTAGGCTTAGGACTAGCACAATTTTATTGAAAGGTATAATACTACCAAAATTGTGGCGCATTTAAAAATCGCCATATTTACAATGATTGTATATACACGGCTCGCTAACAATTTACCTAATCTACTTAACCTTATAAAATAATTACAAACAATTTTTTTTTTTCATATTAATTTCGTTCAAATAATAAGGTTCATTATTTTGGTCTATCAGAGCAATAATTAGGCTTTGGACATGTCTTTTTATGTCCGTAAAAGCGTTGTCATTTTGGAATCCATAACACTTGAACCGGGGATCTAATAAAGTGCATAGTGCAAAAGTTTTGCTATATTCAATCCTGGGGAATCTTTTAATCAGGCCGTGTTTTAGTGATGACAGAATTTCTTTGACAACTGATTGAAAGTAGCTGTACTCGGGCTTTTCCAAAAAGTCTTCTATAATTGATTTGAGACAGTTCGTCATTACTATCACCAAACTGCCTGTCATGTACTCTTCGCCACTAATTGAAGAGGTAACCTCTTCAAAAGGTTTTAAGACCTCACACAGTTGGCTTGCTGTCTCCCAATCGTCTGCAGATATGACAGGCCAATCTTTCTCTATCATGGCCATGCAGTGCTTCACAGCCTCTTTTAGTAAATAAAATCTCTGCAACATGAAAAACGTTGAGTTCCAACGTGTTGGTACTTGCTGAATCAATCGTTTTGGTTCTCCGTTGTCTGCCATGTTCCTTATTTGATAGCTGAGTAGCATGTCTAAGGCAGTTGTGCTTCGCTTAAAGTGTGCTACAATTTTTTTTACATTTTCAATCAATAATTCTATTGGCTTTAACGCGTGCATGACAATAAGATTAAGAGTGTGTGCATAGCATCCATATCTTTTCCATTTTAATTCTTCAATAGCCTTCTCTATGTTCCTTGCATTATCCGAGACCGCAAAATATACTTTGGTGCTTAACCCCCACTCGTCCGTCACTCTTTTTAATTCTTGTGATAAATTAACGCTAGTGTGTCGTTCTTTTAAGCCTTTGCACTCGAGTAAAATATGCTTGGGCTCGAAATCTTTGTCGATATAGTGGGCAGTTACCGCTATGTAGCTTTCTGTTTGGGACTACGTCCAACAGTCTGTTGTAATACAAACGGAACGTACGTCCCGCGCAACAGTTTCTTTCATTTCAGCCAAACATTTTTCATAAAGAGCCGGTATCATGGCGGCTGAGATGGCTTTTCTGCCAGGCAGAGTATAGCCTGGTATATCTTTAACAAATTTTTTAAAGCCCTTGTCCTCTACTATACTAAACGGCTGATAGTCATTAATAAATAACTCTAACAAATCACAGTCAATGCGTTTTCGTTCTTCTGGGGTAATTTTTTTTGTCAGATAAGTTTGCATTGTTTTTTGACGTTTTCTTGAGTCATAACTAGTTGAACTAGCGCTTATTGTCACCGCACTAGAAGAGCTTGTACCTGGAGCTGCTTCCGTCCTGGCTGCTTGCTGAGATAGGTCATTTATCCTGGATTCTTTGGCATCAGCTTGTTGTGCCAAAAAAATCGACGCATGTGCCTTCTTCAAATGGGAGTTTAAATTCCCTGTCGATGTTTTATACGACAAAGTTTGCTTACAATAATTGCAAATCGCAAAAATTTTGTCTTTTTTCTCAAAATGAGTCCAGACTACACCTTTTTTACTAGACATTATATACACCTAAATTCTAAAAATGTTTTAATCACTACTTACTTATCTAACTTAGCACTATATATTTATATACACTTTTTACACGTGAGTTAGGTATTGAACTTTTTACAAAAACACTAAAGTAAAAGTGCATCACCAATATCAGTACTAAAATCACCCAGTCAGTCAAACGAAGCGAAAACACAAAAAACTTTACGATAATTATTTACGATAATCAACACTGAATATTTCAAACAAAACAATACGTTCAGTAATTTTTCGTTACTGTTGCATAAGTTGCAATGTATCGGCTAAAAAAAAACCAAAACCAATTAAAAATTACACATCTATCATAGAGTGCCAAGCTGAATTCGACCTCATCAATAATAACTTAAAGTATAATAACTCATAAATCGTATTAACCTTTCATAGGTCTAAATTAAATGAACAAACGTACAGTCTCGCGACTACTCGCGAGCGATCACTGTCCATTTTTGTTTGACCTACGAACAATTTTTAGTTAGACTTTATTATCCTCACAATAAGGTCGTGATTGGTTTGGGAGTTTTACGATATGCATGAAATGTACTGGCTTCCCTACTAGTTACTGGTTACCAGTGGTTATTATGCAATATTCGCTTCATCTCTCTTTCGCACTTTGAGACTCGCTTAGAGAGAGCGAGAAAGTATAATTATTTCTAGTTGTCAACCAAACCAACGCAACTTGCAGCGAGCACCACGCCGCGCCGCTTCTTTCGTTTGACAGATATTTGGTAACCAATAACCGTGGCTAGCTATGACAACGTCGATACGGTACGTTGGATGCATGGCAACCGTTTTCAGTTACGTTTCGATATAGCGGACTCATGACTAATAAATTGCCTTCTAAGTGGTTTGTCTTCCATCACACCGAATAGAAAATGTAGATGAAGACGAGAATGTTCCACTCCTATGTAAAGCTAATGTTTGCTTATGTTTGCTCTCCCATGTTTCATGGTTTAATTTACCCCAAATTTTGAGTTTTTATTGATTATATTTAAAGTTTTTATATAAGAGGTGATTTTAATATTTGATATTGAGATGTCTTATTGAAAATTGCATCTCATATTTATTGTGGTATTTACTTTTGTATTTTGCTTATTAAAACTAAAATACTAAAGGTTTTAACATATTTATTATAATATATACCTACCATTTGAAGAATGCTTTACTAAGGTTGAACAACTATGCCTTGTTAGAGAAAATAAACCTTTGTGTGAGGCAAAAGAACACATCATGGTCACGAAGTGATGACATTACCTTCATATCACTGTGACCTTAATGCTGTTGAAGTGATATATGGAGTTTGGTAAAATGAAAAGTAGCGAGCTAAAATTTTGGAGTGGAGAGAGCAGAGTGAAACCACATTTTTTTTTGCCAAATTAAAGTCTCTTGTTGTTTCCGGTTTAAGCTATGATATAAAGCGTGAATTTATGAACATGGTTACACTAGACAAGGACACACAGAGCTAAAGAACTTGTCGCGTACCGATTAGTAGTGAACCTGCCGGTAATTTCATGTTAACTCTATGGCTCCAAGCTGGTGATGGTACTATATAATGAAGGACATATGAGAAGCTTCTGATGATTGACCGATTGAGTCTAACGTAATCAATATCAATGGATCAATCTGCAATCATAGATATTCAAAATATTTAGAATTTTGGTTGTATTGTTTGTAAAAAATATTATTTTACTGAATAATAATTTTTATACTGTGCTACAAAAATCTTTATTGTGTTAAAATTATTTAAGTCATTCGGCAGGTCTTTGGATTAATTAAAGAATAGTGTTGTTGATTTATTGATAAATAAAGTATGCTGTCGGGTGGTTTTCACTTAACCTCTACAGTACGTTCAATTTATATCTGGGTATACTGTGTATATTGTTAGCAAAATATATTTAGAAAAACATTGATATTGAGTTGTTTATAGCACTTACAAGATTAAATGGAAATCAGAAAATTTTCTATACCTGATAAAACTTAAAACCTAGTTTTACCTCACTTTTAATATCACTAGTATTGTTTTTTTCTATTTTTATCGTTGCAAGTTGAGTAACTTCGCAGATGTAAACATCTCATTCTTGTCTCTTTCGTTTATTAGTAAAAATATCACAGGTATATTTTTTTCTAAAAACTAAAGTGCGAAAACAATTCCAACATTTTTAGGCAAAAATGTTCAGCAACTTAGTTTGTCAACAAAGTCCTAGTTTGTTAACATCATGCAAAAAGTGGAAATGGGATGTGTCATCTATAGTGTATCCTATGAGAAAAAACATAAGCTATGCAGTAATGATTCTAAATAGACCGGTTCAAGTTCCAGAAAAATTTATGACTGGATTTTGGAATAATGGTAGGTATGTTTGTAATTTATTTAACTAATTTTGCATTGCAAATTTCCATGGATATACCCATTATCCATGGTTACAATTAACGGGAAGGAGTTGGTTTATTTTAAATTGATTAACTGCTAAACTGATTTTAAATATTCTGTATAACTGAATCTCCATTATCAAGATATATCTGAATATACTATATTTTACTAAGAAATTTAGAACTGTGAGCTATGTAATTGTACAATCAACATTATAATTATAACTATAATGTTGATTTATTACTTTCATTTTCTAATTGTACAAGAATAACAGGCTTTTTATGAATCAAGACTAATTAAAAATGGAAATATTCAGATGTGCTATGCGGAATAACATGAACACAAAACAAGATTATATTCTGCACATTTCAGCTCAAATAAGAATTACTATAGATGGAGGTACAACAAAATGGGAAAATTATGTAAAAGAACTTCCAGAAGCATCAAAAAATTCTATAAAGGATCCTGACTTAATAACTGGAGACTTTGATTCAATACATGATGATACACTTGAAAATTTTAAACAGAAAGGTTGTAAGGTGATAGTTTATGTAATTAGCTTAATTTAAAGTTGTTGCTTATTTTTGAGTTGTTTTAAGTTACTAATAATATAATTTTTCTACTAATATTAGATGAAAATTACCTTCAAACCAAACTTATGGTAAGTTATGTCAGGGCTCATAAACTAAGATGAGCATTTTTCATTGAATATTGAATATTTGGCTTTGGTTGCAAAGAGTTCTGTTGCTATAACATACATTTTTAATGCTATAAACATTTATCACTTTTAAATACAAAGATAATCTACACAATCTATAATTTGTTACAGCTTTTTAAATAATACTTTGTTTCATTTCAGATTATCCACACACCAGATCAAATGTTTACAGATTTTACAAAGGGTTTAATGACTTTGAATTCACACTGTCAGGAATCAAATCTAAAGGTATTTATTTATATTTATACATTTAAAATATTATAGATATGTGTTAAAAAAAAACTGATGAATAAATTTTTGCTGGTTGGTTATGATTTAAATAGACATTATTTACTTATTTCACACACATGTAATTTAATTTTACTCAATGTATTATTTTTTGCGAACAGTTGGATTGCGTAGTGGCTATATGTCAGTCATCTGGCAGATTAGATCAAACTTTGGGTAACATACAAACATTATTCCTGGCCAAAGAATTGCATTTAACCCCACCAAACACTGATCTGTACTTATTGTCAGATGATTCATTATCTTGGCTACTAAGTCCGGGAGAACACTTGATTGAAATTCCTAAAGCTGTAAGGAGTCTAAGGAAGGTGTGGTGCTCCTTAGTACCCATAGGAGCAAGATGTGATCAAGTGACCACAAGTGGCTTGAAATGGAATTTAGGTATGCTATTCTAAAATGATTTTAAAATTATGCAAAAAATGTATTTGAATTTGTATTTACATTTTATTTCACACACTTCTACATAATATTTCTGTGGCACATTAGTAGCTTAATAAGGAAAAGTTTTTGCTTCTATTTGTTTGTGGGTATGGCTATGGCATTGTATCTCCCATACAAATGGACCAAATATATATAATGCATCTTTTTTGTTTAAAAGCTGGATAAGACAACAGTGTTCTTAGCTATGATTGATGCAAATCGGTTGAGCAGTTCAAAAGTTATGCTTTTTATTCTTATTTATGCATACAAATAAATTTCAGTTTTGTAAATATGTAAGTATAATAGTTTGGGTACTTTAAATCTGTATTTTTTGGGTAATGTAAAAGAAATGGATGTGGATAATCCATTTTAAAATAATGATTTGGTATTGTTGTAGTAATACTAACTGTATATCTCACACTATGTTTTTTGCTGTCCTCTTAGCAAAATACAAAATTAAAGTAAAAGAAAATATATTTTTTTAGATAACCAGCCTTTAGCATTTGGAGAATTAGTCAGCACTTCCAATACTTATGATGGATCTGAACATGTCAAAGTATCATGTAGTCATCCTTTATTGTGGTCTATGAAAATACCTGTAAGTATTTAATAATTACTTATCCATACATTTTTAGTAAATTAACAAGTCATCTCAACAATAACAATACAACTTTAATTTTATTTACTTTTTATTCCTAAGTTGAACAATGAATATTAGGTATTCTTAGAATGTGAATTATGCCTGTAGCTTGTAATGACAACAAAAAGGAGTTCAGTAAGCTTGAAGGTTTTATCAGGACTTCGAAAGTTTCGGCGCATCTACCACATCTTGTGAAAATCTTAGGCAGTAGGTAGTGGAGATGCCGGCAACATTTTTGATTAGTTTTACATTATGGATTTTAAATATCTAACCCTATATAAGCTGTAAAAAGGGTTCCAGAGTTTCCAGACGATATTCTACAATGCCGCGAATATAGGAACTATAAGGGTGTTACCACACCAATCGACCGACGTCGATCAATGGTAGAATGGAACAGTCGACGTCGACGATCGATGGGGTCGAACGACGATCGATCGATTGGTGTGGTAACACCTTATAGAATCTTAGGCGTTTTTGGAAGTCAGATGAGGTCCTAATCACAAAAGCAAGAGCTCACGAATTTATTAAATGACACTCCATTGCCTCGTCATATCTAAATCAAAAGCTAAAAACATCTATTCAAGCGAAACAAAGTTTCTGAGCTTCCGTTATATTTGTTATGACGTACGTAAATTTTTTTTTCATCTTAGTTTCTGTCATTGTGTGATTGTTATTCGTGTTTTGTTGCTGGTAATTCGAACTTTTCTGGTGTTCTAAGGTACCGTTTTTACTCAGAATCGATGCAATATAATAGATCGTAAAATAACTATAATGCGAATGTAGTACCTAATTTTCTTTTACAGGTTCCAACAGAACTCTATTACCAAACTAAGGGCTAGGTAGAAAACTAAAATTTTCTTTCACATATTGTATAATATCGCTAAAAAACAATGGCCATTAATAATTAAAGCAAATTTGACCTACCCTTTTTGTAATCTGTAATTTTTCCTTTAAATAATTTTGTAAACTCCCTGACAATGTGTTGAATAATGTTGTGTCCAGTTGAGCCATTACAAACGTGCAAACTGAGACATAAATCATTTTTATCAGATTTCTCGCTCACACTTATAGGCATATCGGAACTGTCGCTCGCACTTCTAGTGTTGTGTGTAACAACAAAGACGGTATTTGTCGTAATGTTTTATGACTCAGTTCGCACGTTTGTAATGGCTCAACTATACTACGTGACCTTGTCCTTTGAATATATAGGTAAAATGCTCAAATAATGGCGAATCACATTATTCTCTACTTCTTTTACTAATAAATCATGTAGTGTCGATGTACATGGAGTCCACAAAGGCAGACGCGCCCCACTACCTTTTTGGGCTATGGTCGCACACCACGATGATACGAGGATGGCACTCTCTATTATATTCATGATTCGTTTGATTTTGATTAGAGGTCGAAATTTAAGACTGAAGAACATTCAGTCATTTACATATACAGTACCCACAACAGTGTTCATTATCCCACTGAAAGGACGTCAGCTTCGCCCACTGAAAGGGTGAATTTTGCGTATGCTTATTATTATAAATATATGTTTTGTTGCAGGTTTTGCAGTAACGGAATTTATAAAGCCTGCATGTTATATTTAAAATGAAAGGGTCTTTAAATATTAGTCTAAACTAAACCAAAGTGTACTTACAAACGTACTTAGTTTTTGCCACTATCGATCTAAAATCTGCTGCAAAGCACGCAGCACAATATTAGCACAATATTTTGTGCATGTGATTTTATGCTATGTGAGCTCAAGTGCTGTATGGACCCGTTTGTGTATTTCGGTTATTAATTTTGTTTATAGAATTTTGTTGTTATGACGACTGGTAAAGGTATATTCATATGTTGTAAATGATTGTATAAAAGTCACAAATTGATTTATACGTTGAGTTTGTAGTCTACAGTTTTAGTAAATGATTCACGCTACATTGTCTTCTTTATTAATTATACCCCTGTTCTTTGTGGCTGTGTCGCTGATAGTTCTGCCTCATACGCCAGATTTCCGTGTTTCGAATCCAGGTAGTCGTTTCTTTTTTGTGAAACACAGATTTTTAATTACAAGCTCTATGCACTCTAGGATCTCATAGTATGTCAAGGAATTTGATTATTTATTATTATTAAACACTAAGTCATCTTAAATTTTCAGTTTTAGGTCACGTTTGAAGTTTTAAGAACAAGATCGCAAGATAGGAGCTGCTTAACAATCTTAGACATATTTATACCGTTTATTTAATAACTGAACAGAGTAGGTAATTTATTTAAGTAGTTACATTATATTTTTCTGATATCAGTTGCTATAGATTTTTCTCAGTGCTCATACGATTACATTGGGACTAAATTCCAATATGAAAATTCCAATAGGAAATTGCGACAAGAAGTGCTTGAGGAGAGGATATTTTTTGTAAAGATAAAATTAGGGAAATGCAGCATTCGGTTAGTTGAGTAGACATTAAGTTTTGAAAGCTTCCCTTAAAATCACTAAAAAATGTATGTAAATAGTAATGATATAAACATATCTGGCTTATACAAAACAGAAATACACAAATATTCGTTTCAATATTTGTAAAAAACATTAATACTAACACGCACATCAGGGATATTAAAAATAACAACTTTACCTCCGGCGATATACAGGGTGGAATTTTGCGATGCCAACTGAAATGAGAAAACTGCATTTAAGTATAGAGAGTATAAACATTTTTTTAAGTGCCTCGTGTTGAGAGGTATCTAAATAACCAGTGTGTATGTTATAAATAAACTTTCAAATTATTTTAGATTTTAACTTATCTAGAGTTATTTTTGGTTAGTTAACAAATTAATCAATCTTATAAATGATGAAAAAAGGAATTTCTTTTATTAAAATTTTCCACCTCGCTGTCTTTGATGGCCGATTTCAACGATTAATAGCCTATGAAGTACTACTTTATTATTATCATTATGAAAGCTTAGGGTCTAACGCATTCTATGAATATACTTAGAAACGAAGACCCTACCAGTTAAGATTAAAAATTTTAAGTTGATAATTTAAATGATAACTCACATTACATAAATTCTCAACTTAAGGTATTTTTTAGTAACTTTCATTAAAGTTATGAGGCTGTTTATTTTATGCACAAACACACAATTCATAGATTTAGTAGCAAAAATAGAAATCAAACAATAGGGATCTGGAAATGGGATCAAACAATAGAGTTAATCGTAAGGAGCAAATCTATCTAAGAAACTTGGTGATTTAAATTTAAAAAAAAAACTATGGTAAATCTTAACTTATACGTTTAAGAACAAGATACACCTTTACTCAAAGGTGTATCGGACAACTTACTTTAATATTTAACCCTGTATATGGTAAACGCTTAGTAGCTTTAATTTTTATTAATATTTTGCGACATTCAGAGCTTCGCTTATTGAACTATGACGTCACAGCTCAGTACAATATAGTATGAAGCGTTTTCTGGAAATTATCGTGCGCCAATTAAACATAACTATATTTTCTAAGAGTCAACAATTTTTTTCAACGATCCCTCAGTCAACGCATATACTTTTCGTTTGATCGAATCGTTGGATTAAACAACCGGACCAGGAAACATGAATACCTATACATTCTCAGAAACATTAGCCAAAACTCTAACGTAATCTTACATTTTTATTTGTGAATAACTATGCACTAATTGTAGTTTTACGATTACAATCCGTAACATCTGATCCTATCCAAATATGCTGATAAAATATATTGTATGTATTTTTAGATGATGCAGCATCCTCATGTCGAATTGCATGGTTCAGCAGGTTCATAGTTTACCGATTAATAAACTAACTAAACAAATCTTACCGCTTTATAAAATAAATAGGTATTATGTATGATTTGTAAAATTAATAAGCAATTAGTTTTAAACATAGGTGTGAGGTGAGAAAGCAAAACAGAAGTTTTGTTGCAGGCTAGGGTAGGTACTGTGACTATGTTGCCGATTGGTATGTATGTAGGTAAATATCGTAATGAAATAATAGGCTATATTTATAATTTTGACCACTGCGGTTACAAGATAACAGCTTATTGAAGTGGTAATTATTTTGACAATAATCTAACTTAATACTTTGTGTAGTTCTTATTGGTCGTTAGATTTCATACGGTCGTATTTCGTACCTATCATAATAATTAATTACGGATAAATAGGAATAATTATTTAATATCATTTTCGTGTTCATTCTTATTCCAAGTACGATGATTTGTGTAACCGTGTCGTTAATTACACGACTTAAGACAAACCTATCGTAGATAGATACTAATTATTAGCAATTCTTATTAGTGTTCGTTCACTAATTCCAGTACGTACAATAAATTAAAATACCTACGTACGATCTTATATGTGACAGTACAGGTATTATCTTTCCTATAGGTAGTGTAGGTCAAACTTTGTGGGACGTAAAAGTTGGAACCAAAAACGTACCGTTTTGTCTTTTGCAATGGCTTCCCCCAGTGGCTGCCATGCACATATTTAATGTTTATGTGACGCTGGTGCCACGCTGGAACTAAGTAGTATTCGTAGATAAAAATAGAAGTAACTCAGTCAAAAATATCAAATGGCGCGAAAACAAATATACCTTCCACTAAATTCGCAATAGAAAAACCCAAGTAATTTGAAGCCAAACGACATAACTATATGAAATGAAAGAAGCCAGTTTTATAAAACGCCAATTTCATAAATAAGGACCTGTAAAGGTATTGCAGAATTTGAAATTAATCCTACTTTTCTTGCTTAGCAAAACCAAAACTCATAATTAGAACCAAAGAACGTCAAAATAGTTAATCGTTATGTGCCCATCTAATTTGTTTCATTTACTTGCCATCTTAACAGCAAAATGCCAGAACAATGACGCAGGCGTTGCGAGGCAATTATAGTTGCGCCGCGGGTGCTCAAAGCTATCTCTTTGTTTTGGATTAATACTACTTATTGTGTGAAGGAGTTTTCACCTCTGGTGTCAGAGTAAATGAAGCCGCCTTTGTAAACCCCACAGGCCTCTGACATGGCTTTACGACCATATGCGTTTCATTGCAACAACGACCGGAACCGACGTCTTAACGAAGCCTCCCTGCTTTCCGCAGTACGGAAACTCTCAAGCTCTTACCCACAGGCAAAACTCAAATTCTAATATTTATTTTTCAACATTGACAATTACCTGTTCTCATTGAAGTCAAATAAAACGTAACTCTACCACCAGTTCGGAAAAACCTTCGTGAAGAAGAACTGACAAGAAACTTCACGGGTAAAATTTTTTCAAAATAAATGTACGGCAAGGCTCGCGTTCGAGGTCTGCTGCACCGAACGTTGCTTAACTTTCGAATTAGACTGGCAGTTATTAAGGTACCGAAACCTAAAAAGTATAAAGTTTAATTTGCTACGACTAACTCAAAATAGTTCGTCTAGTTCTTAATCGATGCAAAAGAGTTCGCCCATGCCTCAAAATTCTACCTGTTTGAATTGAAAAATGAGTAAAATTCGATTTGAGAATAGAAATAATCTGTCACATGATGCGTCACTGTCATTTCCAAACATAAAAACCATAATTCATGCAATTTTATCATTATTTTGACGAAGTACGAAACATTATTATTCGTAGTCACAATAATGGGAAATCTGCTTACCAAATAGTGTAGGACTTATCCCTACCGACATCGACAGTTCAAACCATCATCGAACATCACAGGATGAATGGCACGGTTAAATGTTTGAAGAAACCTGGTCGGCCGCGAATCACAAGCGAAGCTGAAAATCGAGTTTTAAGGAAAATCATTAAAAACAATCGTCGTCGCTGCAGGAGGAGAACTTACTATGTATCTGTAACTTATGTATCTGTCGATACCTGCAAGAGGGTCGTAGAACGATTGGGCTATGGATTTTATGCTGCTAAAGAGAAATCTTTACTCACGCCTCTCCAAAAAAAGAAAAACTGAAATTCGCTAAAGGTCTTGAAAAATTGGCCTGCAGACCAGTGGCGTGAAATAATATGGAGTGATGAATCTAAATTTGAGGTGATGGTCGGTGATGTACGGAATAAAGATGAGGCATTCCATACCGATTGTATTAAAAGAAAAGTGAAGTTTCCTGGATCGGTAATGACCTATGTTTTTGGAAACCTTTTTATTGTAATAATTTATTATTTTCCATTTTCCTGTATTTATGTTGTTTACTTTTTGACAAATCGGGTCAACTCAACTTTTTATGACAGCAATGGAGGCTGCCAAGCAAACTAAGCCTGTTACACATGTATTATACAAAACTATTGCAACAAAATATACTTGATTCCTGGCTAATAAGATTAAATTCAAAATTTCAAATTGCGGTTCCAAAGGAATGCGAACCCGGCCATATACGCCGATTGCTGGCCTTAGAACGGCATTCTATTTCAAGCCATCCTACCGATAACATCTCCAGTCTATTTCAAGCCTTCCTACCGATAACAACTCCAGTCTACTGCAAGTAACTATGCAAGTCCTCGAATTCATGCTCATGCTGAAGCTACCGGACTCTGAAGCTGCCTCCTACTGAAGCTACCTGACGCTGAAGCTGCCTTATGTTAAAGCTACCCGACTATGAAGCTGCCTCATGCTGAGGCTACCGACTCTGAAGCTGCCTCATGCAGAAGCTACCTGAAGCTGCCTCATGTTGAAAACCCCGACATTGACGCCTTATCCTGCTCCTGCTGCTGACCCTGATGATCCTGCGTACCACCTCCTCCTGCCTGCTGATCCAACCTGCTCCTCCTGTTCCTGCTCTCTCTGATCCTGCACGCGGCAGAGTGCCAGCCGGCGCATGAGCGTCTGCCGTTGACCCTGCACGCGCCTAAGCGCCTTCACCGTGGAAGCCTTCGCGGCCACCCCTCGGACTAATTCATGTCCGTGACAGTTTTTGGAATAAAAAACTTTTATTACGTGACAATTTGGGGCTGCATGTCAGCACAATGTCTGGGTCGTCTACATTTTGTAGAAGGAACTGTTAATGCAGTTTTATTGGTTAACCCACTACTTGGGTTATCAACTCACTGCAGAGTACGCAGGATGCGGACACTTTCATTGTAATCGGAATAAAATAATAAATGTTTTATATTAATTATATTTGTTTATGTTTATGTATTAACATGACAACGTAAAAGCTTGTAGTGAAAAATAAACAATATAAATCAGCATGACACAATGTCAAAATTTAAAAAGTAAATTGCATTGACAACAAGTTAATAAAACTCCTTGCTCTAACAAGTAGAATACCAAAACATTCTGGAAATAAGTCTCGTGCCCTCGAACCGAACTATAAACTATTTGAAACATCGTATTGCCTACACCTTTCAACAAGGTGGTGCTTCCTGTCACACTGCTATCACAACCAAGGATTGGTTTAACCGAGTGGCCGTATGCTGGAAAATGATGAAAATGCTGCGCAAGTATCCAGCAAGGTCTAAAAGCCATCTAAAGAAAAAAAAATTTTTCTGGGGCTGTAATAACTACACAACAATCTGAAGAATTGGTAGCACGAACTATTTTGCGCCGTTGAATGCGATGGACGAAGTTTACTGCGTGGATGGTTCCGCAGGAATTGATTATATATTTTATTCAAATAGGGAAATATTTTGTTACTTTTTTAAAATGTAATTAAAACTTTTGAAAATAAACTTCATTGAGTGTTCAAACCTCTGTGTATTTATTGAACTAGGTATTAGACACTTGTAATATTTGGCACAAGACGAACTCCTTTGCATTGGGGCTCGGAAAGATTAGAAGAAGCTTAGATTTATTTCAGTATATTAAAATCCCCTTGTTATTTTAAGATCAATAATGTTTTAAGTTCATTATTTAAACTCATACGTCATCGTATAATACGTAGTTTTAGGTAAGTTGAATTTGTAGTTGTTCCGAGGATTTTCAATTTTTTTGTGCTGTTACTTATTTAGTGCTTAAGTTAAGAACGATAGTTATCCAAAGTATCCTCAGCCAACGTTCTTCAAAGGTGGCCATAGCAATGTATACATTACTAAACTAAGTTAATTTAAGTAAAATGTTAAAGTAGATTAAGGTATGATAGGGTTGGCATATCTTAAAAGATAAAAACCCTTATAATAAAAAAAAGATTAAAAAAAAAAACGATAGTTCCGGCTGGAGTAAGGTCATCCCATTGATATAATCATTGTAATGAAAAAAATGTAAGCAACATAATTAGCATGTTAGGCTGCTTATCTAAATGTTTCTACGAAATTAGTATTTGTATCTTAAGGTTCCGAAGATATTCTAATAAAGCCCTTCTAGGGTAACTTAAGTGGCGTTGTTAAGATATTCAGCTCTTAAAACTGTTAAACCTACTTATATTATTTATTTTAATACTTAACTCGGATCTAAGTTATTTATGTAATCCTAAATATGCTGGTATCGTTCCTACACTTTAAATAATGGGTCTGGAGCAGTCTCTAACAGCAAAACAACAAATAATTTCGCTGGTCAATTTTATAAGCTCTACGAAAAACTTTTTCGCACTGACGTAAGCTTTTACGGACCCAACATTAGCAAAGCTTCTGTGATGGACGACCTAATGGGGAGGGACCCACAGTGTACCTGCTACACATAAGTATGTATACTTATAAATATAAAAGTTTATTGATCGCGCACATCTGTACTTGCCACTAAATATGTACCCATTGGTCTCAACCAGTATATAAATCGATACCTCCGGCATGAAAGGCGAACACTGCACTACAATAACGAAGCTGACAAAAAGAAGAACTAACTAAGAACTTGTGTTATGGATAAATAAACTTAAGAAATATATAAGCACAAATAGATATATATTTTTATCATAAATATTAGAAATAAACATACATACACATCCATGACTAGAAAGCAAATATAATAAAATATCTGCCTCTACCAGGATTCGAACCCGAGACCTCTGGCATGGAAGGCAAGGGTACTTACCTCTACACCAAACAGGCCGTCATAACCGGGTTAAATAAGGATGCATTACATATTAATTGATATTTAATGATTGAAATTGAAATAATTGATATGACACTTGAAATAAAATACTGTGAAAACAAATTAAAATTAATTAATGTTATTGAGTATATCGTATATATATATATATTATATATCGTGTATATAGTAATATTATATCATTGTCTGCTAGCAAAGTGTTCAGGAACTCTTAGTTTCTCTTTTTCAAAAAGAAGTGACTTTAATTTTCTTTTAAAGGTCAATTTGCATTTTAATGATCTTATTGGTGGTGGGTTATTGTTCCCACGTGCTGCACTGTAGCGAAAACTAGCCTTAAATGCTGCAGTGCGGTGATGTGTGCTTAAGGGTGATCCAATGATCTTGGTTTACGCAGTGTGCGGAAATGTTAATTTATAAAATGAATACTCAGAATCAAAAAAAAATTATAATAACAGTTGTACCTACTTTATATCATAAAGGAGCAAATCGAACCATGCATAAATTTATGTGCAATACAGTAATAGGTACCTACCTACTAGCTGTTATACGTTGTTACTTTTCACTAACATAACCAAGTCACAAATATTTATTTTCTTACTTTTTACATATTCATTTATAACAGTAAATAGACAGAGGACACGTTTCTACTCTCTTTTTTCATTTTTGCATCTTAAATTACCATTAAGTAGCTTTAAGCTGTTGCAGTTTCTGGAACTAAGCGCATATCTTTAACTTGTTAAAGCATTGTTGTGCAGCTCGTAAACAAAAAGCTTTGTTCTTCACCAGGATTTGATCCCAGAATTTATGGTATACTATTAATAATTCCACAGCCGTGAATATAAAAATAAGGCTCATGTGACAATAAAACTGTAGATAGTTCACTGCACCTAGGTAGGCATATAATTTCTTTGTACAAGTTACCTTTAATATACCTCCTTTCTCATAAACACATATATAAGAAAAATGTTTGAAAAGCAATTAATTTCCTAATTATATATTTTCTTAAATTTTCACGATCCATATTTTAAATAAAACACTTTTTACCGGATATTATCGCGTATATTTTAGTTAATTTTAAAATTATTTCGACGTTTCGGCATCTTTGCAGTCGTGACCACGGCAACTGCAAAGATGCCGAAACGTCGAAATAATTTTAAAATTAACTAAAATATACGCGATAATATCCGGTAAAAAGTGTTTTATTTAATTTCCTAATGTTAAAATGGCATTATAAACTACATATTACTTATTTCAGGACGAACGCTTGATACAAATTCTGTTTTCAAAATTGATCTACAACATAGCGTGCGCGAAGGTCACGGGAGGCTGCGCCCGCGCTGCCAACATTACGACAAGATCACGAGATACATCTTTCTTCCTTATCGTCAGCTGATACACAAATAAGGTTACTTGAACAACCGAACTCTTCGATTTTGGATTGGGAGCGCCTATATAAAAATGTAAGTTGCTTTTTTTATTGCTCAGGAGTGTTTTATGATTTATTGATATCCTTGTTACGGTGATCAGGGAATAAAATATTAATAAAAATATATGGTTTGCGTAATGTTTTGATTTAATACCGCGGTGAAGCCTTCACAGCTCATTTGGTTAATTTATTTCAAATAGTTTAAATTTATAGCTGTCTGTTTTGATTTAATTACTATAATACATGCTTAAAATAAAATATTTTTTAATTTTTTAGGGGCTCCTATTTATTTATAACCTATTTTCTTACGTAAGTAGGTGGTAGTAAGTAAGTAGGTAAATGTAAATAAAGTTTACGAAAGACCTGGATGAAAATACTTGAATTAATGAATTTATAATTAAACAAGAGTAAACTAAAATAGTATTTAGGAAGGTAATACAACATTTTCTGCTATAAAATTTTCTTTAAAAATAGTAAATTTTTTTACCATATTAAACCGTAATACCTACGTGAGTGTCTAACCGAGTTTATTATTTAGCACTTAAGCAATTATCTACACGTATCAAAACTTTTAAAACTATTTTGTTTAACTGTAATTTATGTAGGTAGCCAATGACCCATATAACCTAACATCAAAGTGATCCAATTACAAACACACTCTTTTATGAATTGTACGTAATCGGAACCAAAAATTCAGTTAACTTAATACCAATAGGTACTCAAGTCAACAAACTAATACTAACATCACGATTGGTCACATGCCACTACCAACCTTCAGAAACTGAGGACCGCCAGTATGCCCGAGCGCAACGTACCGTGTTGACGTACGCCGCCAAAAGTCAAGTTTAACGAACCGAACAAATTGTAAAGTAAATGTGTTTTGTTTAAAAAGTAAGACAGGGATATTACACGTAAGTAACTTTTTTTTTCTAATAATTTAAAACTCTTACTTTCTTTTCGAGCTGCGCTTATGCAAAATAGGAACAAAATCTTTTTGTGTATGTTTTATTATGTCAATGTAAACAATACGAAAGATCGCATTGTTGAGAGGTAAGGTATTAGTTTTTAAAATGAGAGCCGATAATTAATATTTAGGTAAGCGCCGGAAAAATTGATTATAGACTTTATTTAAGTCATGGATTGGGTTACCTAACTCGAGGCTTAATGAGAATTCACTCGTGTCGTTTATTCTCGATGAATTTTAATTGTTTCGTTGATTACTGCTTTCTTTCCTTAATTGGACTGTTCTCAAATGATTGCTAGTTCATACTTTTAGAAATATAAATTACTTCTAAATTAATGTAAGCCCGTATTTTACTGAGTTGTATTTTGCTGTGGCGTAAAACTCAACCTGGCCTCTACTGGTTTCCATGGATATCATCGGAGGTACAGGTGAATCCTTATTTGTATTGTAGGTATACCAGGATAAACATTGTACAGTGACTTAAACACGTGGTGAATTTAAATGAGATATAAAAACTTTTATTGTCTTGTTTTACGGTATTAGTAGAAGTATTCGTTTTTTTAAGAACCTTTTTAAAGAGAACTTGTTAAAACAAAGTTGGTTTGCTATTGAAATTATCTATTTAAAAAAGGGGTGTCGCCTCATTAGCGAATGTGACGAACGAAAAAACGTGACAGTAACGAACGGAATTTGATTCTTGGTGTCGGTTGTAAGGTAACTGGTAGTAATCTCGCCTCATACACCTGACAGATCCCGCATTTGAATCGTGGTAGAAAAAAAAAAACAAAATTGTAATACCTAACTATAGATGTTTTAAACAATTTTTGTCATCCCTAAGTCAAGTTTTACTTATCTTGGTACTAAATACTTCTATGCAACTTCTGAATAATGTAGCTATCGAATGGTGAAAGAAATTTAAAAATCAATCCAACAGTTTAGAGTTTATCAGTATTTATCAATTAACAGACAACTTCTCTCTCTATTAGGGGCTTTAACCTTAAATAATAATAATAATAATAAAAATCATTTATTATCTCCAAACTTGAACAATACATGTGACACGATGTTATTAATTATAGGAGACTGGAGCCATACATATAAATGTTCACATAATATGTCCAGAAAATTGCCAGCCAAGTATTTATAAATTTACCAACCTACAAAATTTTTTTTTTATGTACTGTGGAAATCAGAATAGCCATTACCTGCATTAAACTGATTCACGCTTTTCAACACGCGCAAATAAGGTCCTGAGATTTCATTCTGTTGAGCTAGTTGGGTGGTTAGTTATGCATAATATGTACTATACTTGGTTATGTTCGAGTTCTGAGGTGTCAGGAATACGAGCCCTTGTTTATAATTTTCAAGTCCGGATTAATGACTTTTTTAACTACACACATCAAAAATGAATCGAGTACGTTTTTAGTATTTCTGCAAATTAGGTTTATTAAATTGACTTTTTTGGATCACTGTTGATTCTATTTTTTGTTTTAATAAATAATTTTGTTCAAATTTCGATTGTTAGTTAGCACTTCTATAAAGCTGTGTCATGACATTGTTACAATATTGCAATTTCTACATCGGAACTGTAAAAAATTACACATATATGCACGAATGACGTCATTTAAAGAGAAGAGATAATCAGAGCTAGTGGAATGTCAGAAGCTGGCTTCAGGCAACGTGGCTATTACTATTGGCTCTGACGCTCTGTATAGTGAGCGTTATAAGCCGCATCTGGACACGCTATCGCATCACGGGATCGTGGATAAGTGACATGGAGGACGATTTCGCATTACCACTTGCAGCGAGGACCGGTACACCCAAAATACTGCTCGACGGAATCGTACCATGACCGCCATGATGTGGCTTACGAGGCTCCACAGCTCTTCAGGCTTGTTATTAGGCGATTAAACCATCCGAAATCGTTTACGTAAAGTGGGTCTGTGTTCCCGAAGGCCGCTGAGAGTCATACCTAATAGCACTGTGCAGTCATAGGGCCCGTTTACAACACACAGAGATTAGGACGAAGAAGTCTGGCGTGACGAACGTTTAAGATTTTGTCAGAAAGTTTATTCATATGTTGGGGGAACAATAATGATATGGGCCGGTATTTGGATCGGTGGAAGAACCGATATCATTTGGATCAGGGGCTACCTCAATGCTCAGATTTGCGTGGCGAGGATTGTTTCAGACGTAATCCCTTTGCGAGGCCGGTTTGCGTCCACACACGGCTAGAGTCGTAACAAGCACTCTTGTCGAAGCTGGTATTAAGTTCTGCCGTAGCCTGCTCAATCGCCAGACCTCAACCAGATTGAACGCGCATGGGATAAGCTACAAGAGGAGGTCTGCGAAGATATGGATGCCGTGCACACCCCACAACACGTTTTAACTGATTAGAAAGCACGTGGGTGGCACTGATATTAAGCATGACAATCGCTGCGATTGTGCTATTCGTGTTAATGGTGGAAACACAGACTATAAATGTTTTCTTAACCACAAAATAAAGGAAAAGGACATTGGTATTTTTAAGAATTTTGTTCACTTATACTTACGTTAAGATAAACCTGACAGTCACGTGCACGTTTCTAAGTTCTCTACGTCACAGCATAGGTTATTTAACTTACTTCGTAACACGTTCTCTTAAGGTTACGTCGGTTGACGGGTCGCTCACTTTCCTCTAATATATGGTTGAGGAGGGCGATGGCTGGATCCCGCGTTAACCTTGTGAACGGGTGCCGTTTGAGGGTTTTTGTCTTTTGAATAGTTGGGAGGAAAGATTTGCCGAGCTAACAGACGCCGATACGAAAAATTTTGTATAGACATAAAGCGAAATAGTAAATTTATTTTGAAATAAATATACCCGTGAAGTTTCTTGCCAGATCTTCTTCACGAAATTTTTTCCGATTTGTTGCTAGAGTCATGCGTTATTTAACGTCAATAAGGACAAGTAATTATCAATGTTGAGAAATAAATACTTGAACAGATAATTCACTTTTTAACTAAACCGACTTTATGTGCGCGCTGACGAAAATGTACATAAATGAGAATGCGGTACGGCAATTTAATCTAAAAAAAATCCAGGAGTATAGCGTGCGCAAGTACATTGAGTGACGTAGGCTTGGTCACATTAGCTATTTAAGAATATCTCAGCTTCACGGGAAAATTTAGTTAGTTACATAGAGCACATTTTGCTTAACCTAAACAAATATGTCGAAATATTTGAAAGCAAGTGTTTAGTCTTATCAGCTGTTTAATTTCATGTCTTGTTCGCTTTACCATTACTTACTATGACTTAGTTCTTATCTTTGCAAGCACTTGCAGGGATTTCTTGTATTTGTTTTGTAAATTATTAGATCAAGTGCTTTCGATATTATACTTTACCGATTGCTCGTAATTCGAGTGGGTATTCAAACATTTTTAAAATGGAAATGTTGCTAACTACGTTGAGTGTTCTTGACATACTTTAATAAAGTCGGAGAAGTAAACGTTATTTTTAATCATCTGAATTCAAACTCCTTATAATCATTGCATGTAGCTTTGATTTTCAGAAGAAAAGATTATCATACAACTTAGTACCTTCATAAAAACAGCAGAAAACCAACTGAAGCTGTTATAACGTGAACCAGCAACATTAACAATCTCAGTTGAACATCAATTCGATCTGGACCTCGTTTGCCGGCTCTACGAATTTGTTCAATGAACTGTATTAAGGTTATGTCATAAAAGGCAACAATTTACTGTAGACAATAATCAGGTATCAATTATCGCAATAACAGTCTGTTACATGTTATCTAGTTTGCATTAGAATTTACCAAAACTTATATCTCAGGCAGTGAGATATTGTACAAATTGTAGAAATATTAGGTCTTTACCTATGAAATTGCCGTTTTTCACGAAATAAATGAAGCGTAATTTTTTTATATATTTTTTATTTCTATTAATCAAAATAATCACCCATGCAATCAATGCATCTTTGCCAACGCATTGGTAGCTTATTGATGCCTTTCTTGAAGAAATCAGCTGGACGGGAGGCAACAAATTCTTCAAAGGCATTTTGTACTGCCTCTCGGGTATTGAATATTTTTCCCGCCAAGAAGTTATCCAAATTCTGGAAAAAGTAGAAATCTGTAGGTGCAAGGTCTGGTGAGTACGGCGGATGACGGAGAACTTCCAACCCCAACTCTTGTAGCTTGGAGACCGTCTGCTGTGCAGTATGAGGTCGCGCGTTGTCGTGCAGGAGCAGGGGAGCCGAACGATTGACCCAAGCTGGTTGGAGACGTGCAAGCTTCTCCATTTCAATCCAATTCAATCATTGTGTTCAGTTCTTCACACTACACATCTGCAGTAATGCTTGTCCCGTTTAGCAAGAAGCTGTGATGAATTACACCCGCATTAGACCACCAAACAGTGACCATCACTTTTCTAGGGGTAAGTTTTCGTTTAGGGCATTGTTTGGGTGGTGAACCAGGGTCCAACCAACTTGCTGAGCGCTTACGATTGTCAAACAGGATCCATTTCTCGTCACAAGTAGCAATGCGGTTCAGAATTCCTTCATTTGTATGCCTGCTGAGCAGTGCAAGGCACGTCTCCACGCGTACTTCGCGCTGGCGGTCATTGAGTTCGTGGGATACCCATTTGTCAAGCTTTTTTACCTTGCCAATTTGACGCAAATGGACCAATATTGTTTTGATGCTAACGTCGAAAGCTGCTGCTAATTCAGCCGTGGATTGAGTTTCATCAGCTTCCACAATTGCCTTTAATTCGTCATTGTCGACCAAAGTTTTCGGACGACCACGGGGTTCATTTTTCAGGTCAAAATTTCCAGAACGGAAGCGAGTAAACCAATAACGGGTGGCGCGTTCGTTTGTAGTGTTCGCTCCGTAAACGTCGTTGATGTTGCGTGCCGCTTGTGCCGCTTTGCTGCCACGACGGTACTCATACTCCATAATTACTCGAATTTTTAACTTATCCATGATGACGAAAAATGTTCGAATGCGTTGAAAACAAAACACTAACTATTAAACAAATGACGATTTTAGAAAAAGAATTCCATGTTTGTCAAATAAAATTAATTTGAAATTAGAATTATCAGTCAAAAAAAAAAAAATATTTTCATTTGAAATGGCCAGTACGGCGAAACGGCAGTTTCATAGGTAAAGACCTATTATAAGTCACAGTGGTCGCAAGATTTTGACTTAAACACAAAACCTGCAAGCTCCTAGCACTCCAACACCTACAAGCGTTTCCCGTTTTTCGAAAAAAACTGTTTTATTTTAGATGTTTTTTTTATCTTTGTCATAGCCGGTAAACGAGCACGCGATTTATGTTGTGTTATTTAAATTATACTATTTCCATTTCTTTATTTTCTCGATGACAGTTATCGTTTGTTACGTTTATCGGTATAGCTCCATCCCTATCAGTTTCTCCGACTCTAGTATTATATAACCTTGTACGTGTGTAAACGTCATATTTTTATAAAATAATGCATACATAATCTGAAAAAGACGCTCGCACAAGTTTTCATAGGAGCTGTCATCGAGAAAATAAAGAAATGGATATAGTATAACAGTAAAAGGGTGGCTTGACGATACATTATATTTCTTATGTATTGTTATGACTATTGTTAGTAGCATAATACCCCTTTAATAAGAAATACATACATTAGTTTTAGTGCAATAACACTATAAACTAAGGTTTGGTGCAAATGAATAGACCGAAAACAATGCGTACTATTTTGTAACGAAATAAAATGAATAACGTGCAATACGTCATATAATCGAATCAAAGTGAATACAGGACAATTTCAAAAGAACGTTGATAGAGGCAATAAATTGCGTCTTAGTTACTGTTATAAGTTAAAAGTGGGAAATCTATGCTAAATTTGTTTATTTTAAATCGGTAAATTCTAAAACTAGGATTACGATCGTTAACGATTTAACAATACTTAATTTTATTTTAATTTTCCCCAAGAACCAAAATACGGTTATTAAAAGAGTTTACAATTCTTAGCAGGAACTAATTGTTTGATTGAGCGTTAGTTTTATACAAAGGTCATCAAAATAATACAATTACGAAGGTTTATTATATGAAATATTTTATTGCAAAGCTTGACGACATAAGTCGTATAAAAATACTTTGTTTTCTGCTCGATGGGGTTTGATTACTTTTTAAAACATTATGAAACTTTGTAATAACCGGAAAACGAACACGTGATTCACCTGATGGTAACTGGTATCCGTGTCAGAGACATCATTATTAGTAGATGTTATAAATTAATTATAATGTTGTTTAATGATTATCGATTTATGAAGGACTTCAGTAACGTCCCAAACAAGATCTTAACAAAAGTAACTCCACTACCACAAATATTTTATATTTTGATGACATTATTTTTGACCTAAGCATATTCTTGATCCGTACGAAGGAAAGATTCAGTCTGCAAAAGGAGTATGGTATACCTATATTCCAAGAGCAGTGTAGTATTCCTCAAAAATCTGCGGTTTATATTTTAACAGAACGCGGAACAGACACCGATGGCTAATTCCATATTTTAATGGTTCAATATATTGCTCACTGAAAATTATGTCACATTTCAAAAGGAAAACCTCGATAGTGATACTGCAAAACGGTAGAAACGCATGCCACAAGTTGCAATCCCTACACAAATAAAATGTATTAATTTTGTAATGTTGACTGACATGACCCAGACAACCACATCAGTTTGCCGTCAACAATGTTCACCACGTTCCATTTATTTTCGGTTCACAAATGTTTAAATATTAACTAAAATAAATTACTCAGTAAAATTAGAACAACAAATAAACTGACGTCGTAATCTGGTTTGATGCTTAAAAAGCCATGACTAACACCTGTTACAATACTTCTATTTTTAAATAAATACCCGTAAAAAATGTAGCTACCATAAAAAAGAGAAAGTCGTCCAGTCATCTCTATCTCTAGAGTGCGTGTTCAGGGGGAAGAAAATATTAATTTAAAACAATTTCATAGATCAAACTTAATGGCGTATAGTTCTTGCGTGCTTCTTCACCTACGTGGAGCATTGTACGGAAACATTTTCATACATTCGTTTTAATTTAATTTTAAATATGTGTTTAAACTCGATTTGAAATTTAGTTGGCAGGGGGCCATCCATAAATTACATCACACTTAAGGCCCCCCATAGGTGGTCGAGTAATGTTACATTATGTTACAAGGAGTGGGAGAGGTCCAAATTTTAACGAATACTTAAAAATATTCCAACTCTATCTGTATAAACGTAAAGTTTTAATTGTTTTGTTAGCGAGTTCACACTCGCTCTACTTATGTCACGTGCCGAAAGCTTAAGAGCCCTTTGATAGCCTTTGAGGCCTTGATGCCTTATGCTAAACACTTTCCGCGGCCACCACTACGAGAGCATGAAACTCCATGACGCTCAAGTTTATCAACAAACACGCCACAATAGCGACGTTAGTCAGCATATAATTTGGCACCAAACTACAAGATATGCTAAAGCGTTGGTTGTTAAAAAGAGTTGCAACGTTGAAGGTGGAAGGGCCTTCTGATTTAATTAAAACTTCAAAAAAAAAGATGAAATAAAACCAATTTTGGAACTTTTGTTTTAATTTGATAATTTCTAGATAAAAAATTGCAAAATATGTGATGACCTTGGGAACACACAAACTTGAACAGCTGTGACAAGGACGGGGGGAGGGGTCAAACAGATTTGTAACAGGTTGTAGATAATAATCGAGACGAATAGTGCTCCAAGTAAGTAAAGCTCGCAAAAACTTATTCTTCTTAACTTCAATAAATTTATTAAAGAAGAATGGTTTAGTAATATACTTAAAAAATTAAAACCATATCTGTGGTGCCACTTGTACATCTTAGACAACTCATGACATAAAAAGGTGACGCTTGACTGGATTTTTGTGAATCTGTACTTTACGGATATATTGATGTGAATAGTCGATCTATGAAGGTTTCAAGCGTTATGAATCTGGAAATTTTTGTGTCAGAGATACCCCTCACCAGACGACCAGAAGTCGCGACGCCATTTGTGAAAAAGTGTTGGAAGATCGGCGTATTATGATCTGATGGGTGATGACATAATTGAAAAATTTCATCCACTTGAAATGTCTGACTATACAAAATAGCTAATAATACAAAATATTGGGTACCACACAGAAAGAAACTTAATGAGCCGTTTACTAATTTGCGATTCACTACCAAGACGTAATTAAACTGGACTATTTGGGAGAGAATGATTATTTGTGATGAAAAGTCGATCACCTACAACTAAGAACTTGCGAAAACTGTCGTGGTCAAAGAGTGGTCAAGCAACGTGGCAAAACCCGGATTAAACCGCAATAAGATATGTTTAGTGCAATTGGAATATGGGCGTGGATTCGAATCTTTACTGCCAACAGCTTGAGATAAAACGGCCGGAATCTAGGAACAGGAAGGGTCTTTCGTCATGATAACGCTAGGCTACACACTTCGTTAGGCACTCAGCAAAAATTAAGCGAGTTTGACTCAGAAGTGTGGCTGCATCCACAATACAGTCCTGACTTTGCAGCTTCAGATTGCCATTTGTTTCGATCCCTTCAAAATTCTTTGCGTACTCTTGGTTGGCAGATACAGATATACTTACTATTTGTTTATCTGACATAATGTTTTTACAGAAGACGACATGTTTTTTCACAGTAAGTAGGCTAAGAAACTTTTCCCTGACTATATGTGTCTTTCTAAATTAACAAATACAGGATTGTAACAAAATTACCAATCTATACTTGGGATCATAAATGCCCAGTTAAATTTAAGGTACACATAAACAAAACAGTTATGCATTTCGGAAGCTCTGTTTTCTGTTTATTCACTGCCCTGTTTCAGTGCCCCTAAATTTAGTTGGTTTACCTCATCGATGTTTTTGTTTAAGTTTCAATATTATACACGGTCAGTTTTATAAGTAATCAAAAATTTTTGGTCGAAGATAAACTACTAATAATAATTTTAAAAAAATACTAAATTATGAAACATAATGGATAATTGCAACACTCATCCTCTTATGAAGGGCTCCATACGGGTTTCGAAACTATTTGACCCTTTCGACAACAGTTGTATGTAATGTTTTAGCATATTTAATAATGAATTTATGTCTCACACAAATACTAAATCAAAATGCTTTTAAAAGCTGTAAATTATTACGATAAATTATAAAACTTCTTTTTTTTGTGATGGAATTAATAGTACTAAATGATTGACTTTATAAGCTCTCAATAAATGAATACAGAAAAAAAGGTTACGTTGGAGTATCTCATTAAATGGAAGTACCTGCCTTACATAGTCAACACCGGAAACGTGCGTGACTGAATTACTACTGCCTGACTGACCTTAAACAAGATCATGTGACATACACATATAAATCCCCTGAACAATTGAATGGTATGCGATAGTCTGTTTGTTTATTGGTCGTTAGTTTCATCAGTGCCCATTTTCCTTCGTAGGTAAACTCTTATATAAGGAGGCTTCGATATCACACGTGCAAAATGAGACATAAAGTATATAAGTTCAGAATTTTTTTGATTTTGGTGATTGATTGATTTGATTGATTGGTCATTAGATGGGGACCTCCACAAAGCAGACGTAGTTTTAAGAAGGTATAATCCAAAATTTGACACCAAAACTGAACTACTTTAAACTAATTGATTTTAATTTGAACTGACGTTTCGGCTGAACCTGTTTTTCAGTACTTAAGAATAGTAATTGAAAAGATCATTTTTTATCACATTTAGTCCTCAAAATCGATGCTATTGTGTGGCTTGATTTCATATTTAAATTGACTATTCACTTAAAATATTGACAATAAAATATAAAATTCAATTGGCTAACATTTAAGACGCTTGCAGTAAGCAGGTTTTCTGCACACGTCAAATAATATCGATACCCTAAAACTTTTAAACTAAAAAGACAACATTCGAAGTCAGAAAGAAATTATCCCTGAATTTTATCCCGAGTTCTCCAAACAGTAATGTTTACAAACACAAAACACTTCTAAGCATTCGTTGTAAACAATAAAGAGTATTTTCTATGAACACGCAGTAACTCGAGTAGCGCTGTTTACACCGCGTCAGTGGGGGGACACAATTCAATGGCGCGCGAAATAGTTTCGTTACTTAGAAATAAAATAAAATGAAAGAAAACCCCGTGAGTTTAGCTGAATGTTATGTTACCATGAGAACATTTATCATCGATTTCGAACGTTATTTTGAAATGGATCGCTTCATCAAACTCTATTCTTTTTGCCAGGTTATTTACTAGCATTTGATCGTGTCTTCGAACGTATTTTCCGTGGGAATGTGTTTATTACGTATGAAAAGAACTTATATCTGATAACTGAATGAGTTATATTAATAGCAGATATAGATATTCTAGCATTTTTTGGGCGACGAACCTTTGGGCGTACCCAGTGACTAAAGATTTATCACCATGGGATGAATGGTATTTGATAAGATCGAGGACGCATGTAGAAAAGTCAATGACAAAAGTGATAGTTACAACGATTTAAAATAAAGTTTTGTGTCGTACATTTTTAATTAAATTTCGTTTAAATATTTGAGGCAGTATCAATTGTGATTCAGCGTTAATGAAGGTGAGATCATTGCGCATTGTAATGATCGATATACTCGTATAGGATACGTGTAAGAATCGTTGTTTTCAATTAACGTCGCCATTAAGTTATAAAATAAGGAAAGAATAATGACCATTATTTCTAATATGAGTAATATAATTGTACATTTTTCTTACATTGTATGTATTCTATATAGGACTATATCCTTATAAAATAAGGAAAGAATAATGACCATTATTTCTAATATGAGTAATATAATTGTACATTTTTCTTACATTGTATGTATTCTATATAGGACTATATCGATTATATACGTGTTGTAAAAAGTTAAAATAAAACGTGTTTCATGTTACTGTCACAGCTTAAATTCTGTCAGAGGACTTTGGCTAAGTCAAGTCATCGATATTTAATTAACGATTTTTAGCCATAATTATCCTATAATATCGCTTGGTAAATAAAAGCTAAACTGATTTAATACAAAGACTCCCAAATTGATCGTTTAAAAAACTATCATTACCTTGCTATTGACCGTGAATGTGGATTTCCTGCTTCAGTGAACAAGACCAAACTGTGGCTAATGTATTATTTGGTCAATTTTTGCGACGTTTTTTCTGCTTAAAAGATGAAAATGTTTTGAAATTTATAACAATAGAACAAATAGTTTGGATGAGTAGGAAGGAATTTGTTTTCTGTCGGTGTTTTTATGAAATTGGAGTAGTTATCATTAGTATTAAAATTCATTTGTTAAGGATGTTGTCTGTTTTTGTTGTTCAAAATGGGGTTTCAGATTATAATATTCTTGTATTTAGTTTTACAAGTTCTTATGATTCATTAATAAGGTGTACATTATGTTATAAACTATATACACTTCTCTAAACTATATCCTTACATTTCTCAACATTTAACTAAATAAATAAGTAGGTACCAGAAATATTAATTAAGCAAAATAAGCGACTCAGTGTACAGTAAAAAACTAGCTTTATTTAACCAGTGCATTAACGTAAGAAACTCTGCCACTTGAAAAGTTGTAAATTAAAACAAAATACAGGGGAAAATACTTGTAATGCCTATCATCTCATTTTTATATCTTGATCTTGTCGATCAAGCGTGCAAACTCTTTTATTATTACTAAAGAGCAATGATCTTGCTAGATATCTTCCAAAGTTAGTATGTAAATCAAGCTTGGAGTAACTGAACAACCTAACCTTTCAATGATAGAAGTTGCCTACACGTAACTGGAGTAGTTGTCAATGGCATGACTATTGAGTCGATTCATAACAAATAGCGTCTCTAAGGTATGCCATGTACGTTTGTCTGTAATAATTGAACTCTCAAGTACATACATGCACTATCGCAAAACCTTGCATGCAAGAGATAACAATGGTTTTTGCTCTTTCAAGTTTACGTATTTATTTATTACAAAAGTATAATACTGAATAAGTCGTATTAAAATTCAGTTAATTTCGAATTTGGACGAAACCAACCAGATTTCAATCTGGTATCAACAGGTTGAAGGTTGAGCTAAATTTAGCTTTTCTTGACAAATACCAGTTTAATTTAGATCGAGAAGTCAGTGAGTCTGTAAATAAAATGGTAAAAAATTATTTGGGCGGGAACGAGTTAGAGCTCCAATCTTTTGATCTTAAATGTCTAAGGCGATTATTTTCTCTAACTTCAGCATAACAGAACTAAAACTGGCTTTTCATAAGATAGTTATCACGTGAAAGTCGATAACATTAAGTTACAAAATTGTATACGTTACTTGCAGTGCAAAATGTCCCGTAAAGCACTTTCAGTTGCTTATTATTTCTTCCGCACATCACAGATCCTTTCTCGCTCTAGGACTTCATAGTTCTGCATCAAAATTTTGATTATTCCAGGAAGAATACCTGTAGTAAATCGCGCGTCCTTCATATAGTTATTTATTATCGATGATAATTCAATCAGAAACACACTGTTTACCAACTTGGACAATAATACTATTTATTATAACCACATTAACATTATTTTTCCTTCTTCCAGACCACACCGGGACTTGAAAGACCGCCAGCATGGGGGCTATGTTCCGAAGCGAGGAGATGGCTCTGTGCCAGCTCTTCATACAGCCAGAAGCAGCTTACACGTCCGTGTCAGAACTTGGAGAGGCTGGTACCGTACAGTTTAGAGATGTAAGTACTTACTTTTTAAAGCACTTTTTTGTGTTAAGGTTTGAAATAGTTTTTAGTGGAATTATTTATGATCTCGGCTCTGATGATGCGGCTCTCCCAGTTTGCGTCAGAAACCAGTTCTTTTAATTAAGATTGAACGAATGTTTTCATTTATTTGACCGAATTGTGTAGTAGCCTCATACGGCGGAGGTCCAGGTTCGAGTCCTGCTCCGGGCATTCATTTGTGTGATTCATTCATATGTTTATTCTGTATCCCCCCCCCCTCCAGTTCGCTGTTTGGTCATCCACAACACAAGCTCTGCTTTCTTCGGAGCCATACAGTTGGAGTGTTTGTTGAGGATTTATTATTATTATTATTTAATATTGACTTTTAGGTTTAAGCGTTTGTTTTGTCATACATCTGTGAAAGGGTACCTTTGCTCCATTGTAAAAGATTTCAGTTTAAAAATACAATATATATGGATTTTACATAGTTAACTAGAATTTCATATTTTAAGACAGGTTATTTTAACTATAAAGTGATTTTCCATTTCTACGTTACAAACTACTAATTTCTTACCTAAAAAAATGTTATTTCTTAAAAATAAATAAATATAAGAATTATATTTATTCCACACCGGCTCACAATCCATAAATATCATCCTCCTTAACTTTTTTCCGCCATTTTCTTATTAATTGATTGAACACTCAATTGCCTGCAAGGTAAAGGTAAACGAGAATTCTTTTTGGACCTCATAAAGGTCTCTGTGACCTCTGAGACAAGACTTACTCGCATGTGGCATGTAGGTGACCTCGCCGGCTATTGCAATGCTGCTTAAGACATGTATATCGAATTATTTATATGGTATGTATCTGTGGGTAGAGAAAAGTATTACTTAATAGTTCCATTGGAGTTTGTTGAGCGGCAATTTGATCTGGTTTTAGAGGTTTATATTTGATTTAATGAGGTCATTCGTTTCTGCAAATTTTTGGGTAATAGTGTCGTCTAAATAAGTTAAGTTTTTTTTATTGGTATAACGAAATAAATTTTGCGATTGCAAAATGCCTGCTGCCGATTTATGTTTGACGTTCCTCCTTGAAGTCGTATCACACCATTTTAAAATAATGGCCCGATATTGCAAATGGAGTTTCTTAGACCATTCGGTACATCTTGCCTGTATATTGTTTTTTCTCCGACTACTTATTTTCTACTTATTGCGTGTGGTGCCGCACCAGAATAGCTCCACCCCATCTCTTCCCGTGGTTGTCGTAAGAGGCGTCTAAGGGACTCAAAGAACGGAGAATGGGCAGCAGCATCCTCCCGAGACCAGTATGACCACCTACTGCGATCGCTAACCCGCCTGCCAAGCGTGGTGATTACGGCAAAACCCCTCCTTTGGGGGAGGCCTTTGTCCAGCAGTGGACGTTTTTCGGCTGATCGAGACTTATTTTCTAAACTACAGTTTCCAAAATGCAAACTGTCATGCGAGCCTAGATCTTCATGACCTCAATTTAGCGTGCAGCAGTAGTAGCAGCACAGAACCGCAGCATTTATACTATTTATTATTTTTTTTTATTATTTTGTGTTTATGGCAATCAGCTCTTGTACACAATAACTATTTCTGCCAGTTTCAAGTATTAGTATACACACGTACTACACGAGGTTAATAATTTTGTAGCGATCAGCTGAGTAGAACTTGCAGTATCTCGAGCATTGAGTTACCTTGAACAATACAAAAACAGGGGGATGAAATAAGTTTTTACAGATCTTTTTAACACAGAAGAGTATAATTACATATTTATAGTTGGATATTAAACAAATTAATAAATCTTCCAAGAACCTTAAAGATAAGAGGATTTTGAGAGGAGAGCAGAGTTTTGATACTTGTAGGTTTGGGGAACTGGAGTGGGAGATGGTCATATAAGGAAGCTGGTGAGAGAGGGCAATTAAAGAGGAGATGGTCTGTGGATGTCTCCATAGTACTTTCCTGTTATTAAACTTGAATTGCACCGTATAGAGGCCCATGCCATTCTTAAGCGCGTCTGAGCCAGAAGTTTCAAATCCTGGCCAAAACACCCCGAGGGAGAAATTTTTGAGGCATCAGTGAAGATTAAAGTCCATTCCCGCCATTTTTCGTTGAGAATCCTTAGAAATTCAATATTAACCTTTGGCATGTTTTTAGCTGAACCTCGGTGTATTATAACATTGGGGGAATATACAAGGGATTCATAGGGAAGAGTATAGAGAATTGGACGATCCATCCTGAATGTAGGAATAGGGGAAGTGTCTAAATTAGAGAGACTGTTAACCAAACAAGGAATATCCTTGTTGGACCACAATGTAGAGGAACATGTTAATAATTTTAGATAGTTAAGTTTAGTGTGAAGAGGATGAAAATGAACCTGTTGGATGTTGGCAAGGAATCTATCTGCCAGAACTTGTCTTCGAAAATCAAAAGGTGGTTCTGCACATTCCACCTGCATAGCATTAATGGGCGAGGATTTCATGGCACCTAGGTTGATCCGAAGGGCTTTACTTTGTAACTTATCCAGTAAATTTAACACTGATTTGTTACATGGGACAAGACAAAAAGAGCCATAATCCATAATGCTCCTGATTAATGCGTTATATAATAGTCTCTGAGTGTAAGGGTGGGATCACCACCAAACACCAGAGAGTGCGCGCAATAAATATATTATTTTTTCACACTTTTGAACTGCATAATATATGTGGGCTGAGAAAGACAGACTTGAATTTAGTATAATTCCTAAAAATTTCACCTCATTGCACATTGGAATGGGAACAGCTTAAAAAGAGATAGCTATTGGGGGGAATCGTCTCTTCCTCGTAAATATAAGAGCTTAACTCTTAGAGGGAGAGAGGGATTCCAGCCAGTTGCCTAGGTTGTAGAGAGCAGTGTTAAGGCGATCCTGCGATCTCTGCTGTGGCTACCTTCGAGTAGAGAGTGATATCATCTGCATATTGCAGGATATTACAAAAGGAAGACACAGAGGTGTCCAAATCAGAAGTGTAGATGTTGTACAGCAGTGGGCTTAAGACAGAACCTTGAGGAAGACCCTGCCAGACTAAACGTGGAGATAGAATAGAGTGCTGGTGTCTGATTTGGACAGATCTAGACACAAGAAGATTGTATATAAAATAGGACAACCTCACCGGTAAACCTAATCGCAGCATTTTCTGTTTAAGTATCGGAAGTTGAACATTGTCATAAGCACAACAGACATCCAAGAACACCGCCACCGCCGGTTCCTTATTAGACAGGGCTAACCTTAAATCCGTGGTGAAGATGCTCAGGCTGTCCATGGTGCTCATGCCTTTCCGAAAACCAAATTGTGTTGAACTTAGCAGGGTTTGACTCTCCACATACCATTAAAGGAGATTCTTAATAAGGTGTTCAGTGACTTTTAAAGGAGTTGGGGCTAGCGCAGCTGGTAGATAGGAATTATGATAATCGGGGTCTTTGCCAGATTTTACGATGGGAATTACTAAATAGAGTTTCCATGGAGCTGGTATCTCACCAGATATGAAAATGATGTTGATTATTTTAAGTAAGGATACTATCATGGCCCGGGGTCAAGTCATGAAGGTTATTGAGAACAAGATTTAATTCGTCCATGGTGAAGGGAGCATCAAGGGGACTAGATGAGGTGAGAGTAGAATAGGTGGAAGGTAGTAAAACAGAAATCGGACATAAGGGAGAGCAATTTTATCTAGGAATTCATCAAGTCAAAGGAATGGGTTGTAAGAGAGCCCCGGTGGAGTGTATGACATGGAGCCGCGGAAGCGTCGAATGGCGCTCCAGACATGGGAAGAGGGGGAACGAGGAGCCAAATTCTCGCAGAACTTACGCCACGCCTGTTTCTTCTTTTTTTAAATAGTCTCCTGGCCTCGGCTGACACTTTTTCAACTTGAATGTAATTTAATATTGACATAGAGACAGCATATTTGCGGATAGCAGACCTACGCATTCTGACCATGTCAGAGCAATCTGAGTCCCACCATGGGGGGGGATGATCGAAGTCTTTTATCTGGGGTCTTCTTTGGAATATGTGAGTCTGCTGCGGATTGAACGCAAGAGATTAGGCTCTCATAGCACTCTTGGATGTTATTCAAGGACGGGGAGAAAATGTGGGAGGACAATTCATTAGTAACCTTAGTGAAGTTGTACCAGTTGGCCTTATCAATTATATGCTGCAGGAGGGGTGGTAACTTAGAAGGAATATGACAAGAAGAAGGGAGGGTTACAATTATAGGGTAGTGGTCACTACCATATAGGGAACTAAGCCTTCTTCAACTAATAGATGCACCATCAGCAGCCGAGCACATGTAAATGTCCACAGCACTAGGGTTCCAGAAAAACGAGTAGGACAACTATCATTCAGGACATATCAATTTTGCTCATCAATTATGTCTGCCAAATGCTGACCAGGACCTGACAGAAGCCTGTGAACATTGGCTTCCTTATAGAACGTGGTGACAGTTGAAGTCACCTAGAATAAGAGGGTTACTGGACAAAAGGGTAATGAGGGAGTGGAATTCATCTATAAGGGAAATAGTGGGGTTGGATATAAAGACCGAAATAATAACAAACTGAAGAATTTTCACAGCGAGTCTACTAATTTCAATAGAGTGGGGGGGGGAATTTGGATAGTTGAGTATGGAAGAGAAACCTTTACGAAGAGAGCTGCACCAACATGACCATCTGCTCTGTCATCTCTAAGACAGACAAACCCAGGCAATTTGGACCGACTGCTTAGGGATAGCCAAGTCTCAGAGACAGCAATAGCCAAATGGTCGTGCTGATGAGCCAAGTGAGAACTTTCATGCTGTTTATTGCAGATGCTTCTTCTATTCCATTGCAGGAGTCTGGTCATTGTTAAGAAGAAGATTAGCAATAAGGATAACTTTTTAGCAACAGAGGACGGTAGCGGGATGTCTTCAAATTTTGAAAGAATGTTCAAAACTAGGGAAATCAGGAGTTCTAAAGAATTGTCACTAGGGGAGCAGGAAAAAGTAAGGGGAAGGCGTTACCAGATTTAGAAGATGGAGGTTTAGCAATAATAGCATTATGTGCAATTTTGTCATAGCCTGGAGATAAAGACGGACTGGGTTTTAATGGTTTATATATTGGTTTTTTGTAAGAAAGATTCAGTGAAGGAGAACTTTTAGAAGCATCTGCGTACGATTATTTAACTGAAGGGAAGAGGGATGATGCTTCCTTGAATTATATGTTCTTTTGGGACATGGTTATTTTAATATTCTTTTGCCGGGAATGTTCCGGGCAAGATTTGTCAGTTGCTAAATAAGGGCCTGAACATTGCAGGCAGGAAACTTCAGAGGATGCAGGACAAGAGTCACTTGAGTGAGTTTGTGCACATCTGAAGCAACGAGCACTGGATCGGCATTGGGCTTTCACATGGCCAAATCTACAACAATTTAAGCATTGTATGGAATGCAAGAATGTATGGATCAACGGTTAGTGATGAGTTAAATATAAACACTTTATCAGGTAAGCATTGTCCAGAGAAAGTGATCACAGATTCCGTGGGGTCCAAGTGGAACCAGACTCCATGGACACTTTTCTGTTTAAGCGACGCGCCTTCAAAATTGATATATCACCTTGGCTTGTGGAGATTGCTGATACAACTTCCTCCATTGACCGAGAAGTTAGGATCCTGCGGATCAGCCCCATTCTTGTTATATTATATGTAGGAATTAAAGCTATATAGTTATGAGATTTAAGACTCGGGTTTCTGAAAAACTCGTTTGCTGCACATGCAGACGAGAATTCCACAGAGACCCGATTTCTGCCAACAGTCTTTACACCATTATTTTTAATATTTTTAATGTTTGATGTAAATAAAAATTTTCCAAAATTTTGATGATTAAATGTCCTGCCTGACTTAGGGTGAGTTTCTGACCGGGACACATGAACAATGAAAGGACCTTTGTCAGAACGATGGTAAGATCAGGGTCAGGGGGCTTAGGAAGAATTGGAACACAACCCATGCTCATTAAGAGCTAGATAATTCATACAACTACTTACCAGGCGAGGAAGAGAATAGCAGAAACACTTAAAATAACTCAATGTAAAAAAAAAACCTACAAATAATGAAAACCGTGTGTACACCGCAAACGAAAAATTGACAGTCTTCTGTTTTGTCGCATTTATATTATTTACGCTGTAGCATGGTGCGGGTGACAGTTGCTTGTCAGTACCACCTGCCAGACTAGGGATGTGAACTGATGCAATTCATTTTTATCGCTAACGATACTCGCAGCATAAATCTAATTCTCTTTAATATTGATATGAAAATTAGTGTGTTATTCAGTTGTGCAGTGTAACTACGTGTAGATACTTCCCAATATAAATACTTCATGGCTACATATCTGTGTACTTATATATAATAATCAAATAATAATAATATTTTTTTCTTAGCAACCTTTTAAGCAATTTTACCCTATATATGTTCTGTTGTTTCATTAATATAATTACAGACTTTTTTACAATAAAAACTGAACTACGCACAATATACGTTTTTTATTAAAAAAAAACATCGACTATCCATCGTAGCAGTACATTCCATCACTAAATACGTATATGGCGTTACGTTATACACATAAAACTGCTTAATTTTTCTTTCAATTAGATTTTAAGGGTTTGTAGGGTTTAATTTAATTTACTATAGTTAATAATAATTTAACACATTACGAATGTGGTACAGCTGAAATACTAAGTCATAATTTGTAAATCGCGGCAACATTCAAGAGTGAAACGAAACGTTATTGAAACTGTCACCCGCACCACGCTATAGCGCAAATAGTGTAGTGGTAGTTTTTGGTACAATGCAACAAAGTGTTGGAATAGAATTGTAGTAGCCTTAAGCTTAATTGTCTCTTCTCCGGTAAAAAGAGCACATTCAACTTGACGCCCACTTTCCAAGGTGTATCTGTACCGATCACAAACCATCTAGGGCTTCTAGGCATGACCATCACGTCGAAACTTAATTTCGGTCAACAGATTGAAACCATGGCACAGTCAGCTTCCAAAATTGGGAGTCATCGCAAAGGTCCGGCGGTACTTCAACTCCGAAAAGTTGCTCAACCTGTACACAGCTCAGGTTCGATCCTGTATGGAGTACTGCAGCCATCTTTGGCATGATTCCGCTAAGTACCATCTTGAAGCGTTGGATTCTGTCGACCGAAGGGCTCGTAGACTCATAAGTGACGACAAACTTACTTCTTCGAGACTGCAAAGTCTCGAACATCGTCGAAAAGTTGCTAGTCTATCGGTTTTTTACAGATTGCACTTTGGAGAGTGTGCGAATGCTCTTTTTCATCTGATCGAACCTTCCCCCTTTCTCCACCGATCGACCAGACGCAGACAGAAGTTTCACCCGTTTGTGGTTAGCGTGCCGAAGAGCCGAACTAAACGGTTCGATAGCTCATTTTTGGTTCGTGTTGCCAAAGAGTGGAACGATTTGCCTGCGTCTGTTTTTCCAGACAAATATAACCCTGGAGCTTTCAAGTGTAGAGTGAATAGGTACCTCTTGGACAGGCGTGTATGATCCTCGTCTTCATCGTCACTTTCCATCAGGTGGGATGGAAGACAAACGCCTGCTAAATATTAATTAAAAAAAAAATTATAATTAAAATTAAAAGTCAAATCTTACCTCTTAAAAACACAGAGACTGTGTTTGTAAATTCCTTACAGATTTGAAAAGTAGAGAAAACGAACATATTTTGATTTTTTTGTAGGATTGAAACATTACGTTGATAAATTTAACTGATTATCAATATTTTATTGTATTAATTTAATTTAAGTCATATTAATTGGAATGGACATAGAACACTTCATATAATTTGTTTAATATTTTATTAATAATACTGTTATTTTAATTTATCTATAAATTCTAAGTTATATAAGACAGAATAGACATAAAGCACATTAACATTTTTAAACTATAGACTCTTTTTGCTGTGAAAAAAGTGTCCACGGTTTTTAGAAAATTTGTGCAGAGCCCTATTCTGCTACAGCACACACGCACGATACCAAACTTATTGTTGTTTACACCTTGCATACAATACTACACTTTCATTATATATATACTTTCAATGTATATGTGATTTGTTTTTATTCTTAATGTATTTTCTTGTAATGTATGTGCGTTTGAAGTAACAATAAAGCTTTTTATCCGTCTATCTATTTAATATGTTCACGGTTGTTATCACGAAACGATTATTATTGTTTATGACATTTTTTAAACTCACTCGAAGCTTTAGGCTCTTTTCGGATGTAGAAATGTAGAGGCAGCGGTTTTACATAACATTAGCAAGTAATTTTTTTACTCGTATTAAAATACCTTCGCATTAATCATATTAGTTAGGGTTTTATAAGTAGTAGTAAGTAAGATGATCTAAGTTTGCTCGACTTCGGTATCTTTGGCAATTGGGACAATTGAAAAAAAATTTCTTTTAGTTTAAAACTGTCCCAGAGTATAACCCGCCGGAAACATCTGCGAACCTGGCTTGATGTCGTCATGCAAACTGGAGAGATATAAAAAAAAATGAGATGTAAAAATAAAAAAGATAATTATTTGTGTATATCTATTTTTTACACTTTTATACAAATTTTAGATCACTGTACTTTAAAGGGTTAAAAAAAAACAAACAATACGCATCTTACCACACTAAATAGGTTTATTAATATTTCACCAGCAGAGAATCAATAAACAATATTGCGATTACGAAAGCAAGAATAATACACGTGTGTCAGCGCTTGCGTTGGCTACGGTACTGGTACTGGATAGGCGAAAAAGGGACGAGGTGCGGGGAAGCGCATTCGAGCGAGGTTCGCAGGTATTTCCGACGGGTAGTACTTTATGTTACCGATGTTTTTTGTAAGCAAGTATATGAATTATTTTAATAAAAGAAATTGGATCGACTTTGGTTTAATACATTTATATGCGATACATATTTATTTAGTCATACTGTTTTAATAAAATATTTTATTGCATATTTTGTATAAATATTATGATTACAGAAGTTACATGCTCTCATTAATTTGTTTATAGCTTTTTAAAGAAATATTAATTGATACCTGTATAGAAACATGATTAAATTAAATAATTTAGTGCTTTCTTACAGTATGATCTACCTAAATTCAAATTCAAAATATTATATTTCATCATAGGAAAATTTTTACAATTTTTGAAGGTCTTCTTGTTCGACATCTTTATCGAGATTGCTTGAATACAACTTACCTTCGGCTTTTAAAAGGTAGTAGACAGAGAGGGAAAACAATATGTCTCCACATTCGTGAAAAAAACTTCTTTTTAGTTTGTTCTTAAAAGTGAAAATATCAAAAGCAAATATCTTTTTAATAAAGATGTTTATAAACTTTTAATTTAATCCCTGTCAATATTTGTTCTTCAACACAAAACAATGTGTGTTGTATTTTTACCAATAATATGGAGGTTAACAATACTTTTCGTAATTTAGACCGTGTAGGAAGTATATTAAGTATGGAAAGAAGAATTCGTTGTAACAAGCGATAAGTATAACAAATGGCTTTAAGAGGTGTAAAAGAGGTATAAACCGCGACATATTTTTTGTTAACGGCCATTCGTCCTTAAGAAATAACGTTACTCGCCTTTTTTTGTTTTATGAAACAATAATTTTATATAAAACACTTTTTACCGGATATTATCGCGTATATTTTAGTTAATTTTAAAATTATTTCGAAATAATTTTAAAATAATTTTATAATTTTAAAATATCCGGTAAAAAGTGTTTTATTTAAAGTATGTATCGTGAAAACTTAAGAAAAAACAATAATTTTATATTAGTTTATTGCTTTTTATTTAGTTAAGCTTTAAATAAAACAATTGAAATATTCGCACCTAATTTCGTGCTATAGTTTTTGTGTTATCTGCGCTCAAACACACTGACAGACAGAGATATAATCTTAATATTAGATTTCCAATCCAATTATAAAAACCTTATTAATAGTTCTCGATTTCCTATGTTACAATATTTTACCTCTGTATACGAATTTACTACAGTCTTGCCATGTGCAAAATGACGTATACCTTTTATAAATAATTACATAAAAAGCATAGGAATTGATCGGCAAGGGACAGCCTTCCAAAGGACTTAAACAAGCTAATATTTTACTTCTGTTTGGAGATCAGAAGGGATATAAAAAGCAGTAGGTATATTTCAATTTGGTCTGCGCCGGCCATAGGCCTATTAAGTGGGATAGCAGTACTCGCCGTTCAATTGCTTATTGTCAAAAAACGTATGCCGTGCCAGCAACGCGATAGCAGTGAAATTGTAGGCAATACGAAATTTGACGTCTTGCGATAACTGCGTAGTAATTGTTGATAGTCTATAGTCGGTCATTATTTAAGGAGCCTTCCCTAGCTAGGCAACAGAACCTATTAAGAGTTTATTATAGATCGCTTAACATTTAATTATAGTTCCGAGGTCGAATTTGTTTGGACACATAGATAATTGGTGTTATATTTATTTAATACTTTTATACAATAATTCTTCCGTAACACAATAATAAACTTTGCGTACTGAAAATAATGCAATTTTCTATACTTAATGTATTTTATACCTTGTTATATATTGTTATATCATGTGGTTTTTACACTCACGGCTTTTTTTAAATATATTTTATCATTAAAGGTATAACGTGTCTATTACGTTTGTATTTTGCAAAAGATATGGATCACAAAACACACTTTGTGTAAAAACGTAATGTTGGGACATTACGTGTGTGAATACTAATGTGTGGGGAACGAAGTCATGCTACGCTGGAATTAAAGATCATTGTCTTCGCTTGAGTGGTTTTGGTTTCAAAACATAGTTAAGGGGGAAAATTATAATTTCAAACGGCCCTGGGAACAGTTTAAATTTTGTTTATTTTGTTCGGGTTTTACAAAAGATAACCAAAATCACATTGAGTACTGTACCAATGGACTACTCTACTAAAGAATACTAAAAATTTGACGATTCTATTTTACTGCCCATGCAGCTGCGATACGGTCAATCAGTAAAATATATAAATAGATATCAAGGTTACGATTATTATTTTAACTTATAAGAGTTCCAGTAACTTAATAACCGGAGAAAAATGTACCTACCTTCGTACCTTTCAAGTATAAACCTAGAAAAACTAAACTTACCACAGTTCTAACTTAAAGCGAAACTACATAAAAGTTTAAATTGAAATGCTGCTTTAAAAAATGTACATTCCGACCTCAGTGTAAACAAAGATAACTGATAAATGGTCCGCTTTATTCATGGTGTGTTATCATTTGTCCCCTTTTATATTTCTACTGGGTTGACGAGGAAGTTATATCTTTTCAAAACGGTCCTTTTGTAAATACTAGCACTATTAAATAATAAAAGAAATCCCGAAACTAAAAGAGATCTGGTGGTCTAGATAAGTTGCAATCTAAGGGTGTTACCACACCAATCGATCGTCCATCGATCGACGTCACAATTGTAGGCCATCACGCCTACTGCGGGTTGGCAGACTACAGATACCTTCATATAAATTTATAGGTGCATAGGATTATTTTACTACTAAATTACCAACTCAGGGGTGGAGTCAGACAATTATAGGCTATCGCGCCTACTGCAGGTAGGCAGAGTACAGATACCTTCATATAAGTTTATAGGTGCATGGGATTATTTTACTACTAAATTACCAACTCAGGGGTGGTGTCAAACAATTATAGGCCATCACGCCTACTGCGACGTCGACTGTTTTATTCTGCCATCGATCGACGTCTACCGGTCGCCGGACGATGGATTGGTATGGTAGAAACCGTCGATCGACGTCGATTGTTCTATTCTGCCATCGATCGATGTCTACCAGTCGACGTCAATCGACGGTCGATCGATTAGTGTGGTAACACCCTAAGATCGCTAACGCTATGGAGAACTCTTAAACCGTATGGAGCATATCACTGTCTTTCGTTATATTACGTGATGCTCCATACAGTTTACGGGTTTTCGATTGTACATTGCAACTTGGCTAGACCCCTGAAAACCTTTCAAACAAAATATTAAATCAAGTCGCAATGGATTGTAGTATGTAAGTACGCATTTATAAAATAATATTATATTCAGGTTAAAAACTAAAGTATCAGTTTGCAATGTTCGCCTAAGTCATATTATGCTGACCTGTTACCTACTTGCTTCTGTGTTTCCCGTGTGAAAATAATGTAAAATTATTCAGTCAATAAACCTCCGTCTATTGGATAAGATGTCTTATTATTTGAAGAAACCCTAAAAAAAGTTAAGAACACCCGCAATATAACCAAAATATATTGCATGGCGACCTTACGCCAGAAGTTTCTGGAATCGCTATAGAAGATTTAAAAAAAAAACCGAAAGTCCCATCGTATAATATTTTTAAGAACATGGGAAAATCATATTCTAAAGAAGAGGTCATTGTGGCACAAAACGCTAATGGACAAGCGAACGCCGATGTCAGCCAGAGAATAAGTTCTATCAGCGCCATCGAAATACTTAATATCGCACTGGTCATCATAGTATCAGCGGGTGCCATTTACTACGTGTTGAAGAAGTGCCGTCAATACGCTCAGAAGAGAACTGAATGCAGTCACTTTAAATACTGCCATTTCGCGTCAAGATATATCCGCACCTGTGTAACCAGCGCATTTCCCGAACATCACCACCCAGGGTGCAGCGCAGCCACCCAGGAGCTCCTCCTACGTTCTCTGTTCCTGTGGTTTCGTGAGATTGTGTGTGACTTCGTGTGATTCGGTAAAACGTGAAAAGTGATTACGTCATTATTGTGTGTACGGTTACTTTATAAGGGTTAAACTTTAAAAGGTTACGGAATTTATAAGTGTAATTTAGTTTGTTTTTATTAGAAGAGATATAGGTATTTTTATTTTCTTTTCTTTCAAATATTTTTTTTTTTTAAATATTTGAGCCAATAGGTTTCGTAATTTTAAGTTTTCAGTAAGTAGGTACATGGTTTCAAATGTCTATCAATGAGTTGAATTTAATTTTAAATGGATTATCTGAGATAAAAACGTATTTAATTAGGAGGACCCGCCCGACGGAAAAGTTCAGAAACAGCACAAATAAAATTAATAGAAGCGCATAGATTATATAGTAATTTAGAAAGCATATTGTCTAGTATTAAAAATAAGATTGAAAGTAAAGAAACAGGATTAGAATCTCAGACAGATATTAACTCTATAATATCTAGTATTAATATTTTGTACGATACAATAAAGAGTTTATTTATAGAAAAGACAGGAGAAAGTTCACCGAAAATGGGTTCCAATACTTTCGATTTAAAAACTGCACTTGCATTGCTCCCGATAATGACTGGTTCCGAGCAAACGACTTTGCAGTTAATAGACGGAATTCAGTTATATAATAACATGCTAGATAGTAATTCGAGAACTCAGTTAATTGATTTCGTTTTAAAAACCAGGCTGTCAGCTAATGCCAAATTGCGTGTGAAGTCCAGCTATAAGGACGTAAATAGCATGATTTTTGATATGAGAAAATTTTTATTGCAAAAAAAATCTTACGTTGCACTGCATGCTCAGTTATACAATACTAAGCAAGGCCATAGGTCTATTGAAACTTTTGGGACCGAATTAGAACAATTATTTGTTAACTTAACTATTTCCCAAGCTGATGGGCATGACGAAAAATACGACGTATTGCGCCCCTTGAATGAAAAGATCGCGATTAAGCGATTTGCAGACGGTTTGTCTGATAAGCGCCTTAGCACGATCATAGCGTCGCGTCAATTTGACTCGCTCCCAGAAGCAATTAGGTCAGCTAATACATTCTAATATATATGCTTAAATACCGCTTTCAGTGTGGGCAGGCAGTGCGATCATGTAAAATCTCTAATTCAATAGAAAATTGAAATAAATAAATCCACAGGCAAACACACTAACTGTGTGACCCCAAAGTAAGTAGAGCCTGTGTAATAGACAACCATACAGCGAACTGGGGGGGGGGAACCCAGAGTAAACATACATATATAAATATCAATTAATTTATAATTCATAAATTATTTAGATACATAATAAATTTATTATATCTAATAATAAATAAATATCAACAACCAAACATCGGTGTTCATCACACAAATGAACGCCCCGACCAGGACTCGAACCTGGGAACTTCCAGCGTGAAACTGAGCCAGGGCTACTTCCCACTACGCAACTTGGGCGTTAATTGACCACAAGTTTAATGTTTCGTTAGTTCTACCTAGATACGATTAAAAGATTTATACTAATTTATTCACTCTTTAACTTATGCTTTTTTATTACGAAGCAAAGTCCACATTTGGTACTTAAATAGGTAACCTTGACTTTTGTCTACCTACAACAGCAGCTATCTATGGAGTTATTCATCATTTGAATTATTAAATCTTACGTAAATATATAATTCGTCAGTTGACATAACAATGACTACACAGTTCCTAGATTAGGAGTTTACTTCCATGCCCAAAATATGAATTGTTCACTATGAGTATGTGGTACTAGAGTCTCGTCTGGGGGAGGGGGTACTACAGCCCTTCTCCCTATTTTGACCGCCATAATAATCACGTTTACGTGGTTATGGGAACATAACCGGAAGGTCAAAGGGAAGAAACAGCCAGCGCAACTACTGGAACAAAGATAGTTCCAGCTGAAGCCTACACTCGGCAACGCATCATTAGTCGATATAATGCCTACTAACTACTAATCTTGATAAATATAACAGCTACGTAAGGTGCGGGTTCCATTTAACATAAGGGTGGCGTGCTCATTTGCCGGCTATGACATTAGTACAAAAAATTAAAATAAGATCTAAAATTGGCCGTAGGTATAATCGCACTTGAAAAAACTTGCACCTTTCTCCGTTTATCTACATTAGGTATTATGAATTTCATGTTTTTATTATAATTTTTTTAAACTTTATATATTTGCTGTACAAAACAGTTTCACAGTAGGTATACATGGATTAACTTAATATTACTATGACACATTGATAGACTGTCCCCTCATAGTATGTACAGACTGCATGTTTTACATATTTTGATCAAACAAAACATTATTAACATTATAAATTATTCATATTATAAATGCATTTTAATTAACAATTAAATTATAAATTATTTAAATTCTTTAAAATAATACAATAAAATGGAAATTTAATTGATAAGGTTTTTATTTATTTATTAAAATATTCACTTAATAATTTTATGTAGTTTAGATTTCCAAATCTCTACAGTAGAGCCATAAATTTATAAATCATTAGTGGGAGAGTTCGTCTTCAGGCCACCCATTTCTCTATTTTATCACATCATACAAGTATATGAATTGAGCTATTCTATCTGTGTTGCTTAATTATATATTTTTTTCTTTTTCAGCTAAACCCAGACGTAAATGCCTTCCAACGTAAATTCGTCAACGAGGTGCGTCGTTGTGACGAACTGGAGCGGAAGTTGCGTTACATCGAAACGGAAGTTCTTAAAGATGGCGTCCATATTCCGGACGTCAAGGAACAACCTAGGGCTCCCAACCCAAGGGAGATTATTGACTTAGAAGTACGTTTATAATTGTTTTAATTAAAGTCAATTAGTGGATACGCGATTAAAATACTAAGAATTGGTACATTAAAACCAATACCTAGCCAAGGTCGCCAGAAGGCAATGGATGCATGCCAGTTGTCACACAAGCAGTTTGGAGTTCTTTATAATCAAAAACAATTAACGATAAATTGGTAGAATGGATTTGTCTACCAATTTCGATCTATTCTTAATAACTACAAAAAAACATGGGTCGAAATACGAAAAAAACATTTGAACCTCCCATACAATATCATTATCGGTTGTATCAATTTAGTATGGGAAGTCTAAAAATATTTTTCATATTTATTCAACCCTTGTTTTTTTTGGGAAAGTTGTTAAGTTTCGCAAATAGATCGTCAACACCAAATATGATATACTCAGAATCAAAGTTAAAAATAATAAACATTTTTTTAAATTCACTTGAGAAAAGTTAGAACAAAATTCTGATACATCCAAACTATTTTCTCTCGTTTTATAAATCTTTAGTCTTGTTTAAAATACATGTCGAAATTCCAAGAGTTATTTGACGTTGGTATAAACAAATAGGGGTACGATTCAATTTATAGTTCTGTATTTAAACTTTCAAAATTACACAGTTCACAGTCTTCCACTATACAGACCACGTAATAGGGCACGGGTGGCTGCCGTTTTAGGGTTCTGGAGAACCGCGTATCCACCTACACATATAATTATGTAATATGAATAGTATAATAATGACGGTCTGTTTGGTGTAGAGGTAAGTAGCCTTGCCTTCCATGCCAGAGGTTCCGGGTTCGAATCCTGGTAGGGGCAGATATATTATTATATTTGCTTTCTAGTCATGGATGTGTATTTACGTTTATTTAAGTTTATTTATTTATATATAAAAAAATATCTATGTGTGTTTATATATTTCTTAAGTTTATTTATCCGTTATCTAGTATCCATGACACAAGTTCTTTAATGATACTTAATTTGGGCTAGATAATGAGGTGTGATTGTTAGAAATATAAAAAAAAACATTCATTACTATGCGTCTGTCTCTACTCCTGACGCTTTTATTTTTAGAGTCGAATGAATCTGTTGACGGATGTTTATCCCATTTGTTTATTCGACATAATTTATTGTTTATATAATTTATAATTTACAGTTATAATACTCATTCTGAAAAAAATTCCGAAAAAGAAGTACGGAACCCGGTCTACGATCGACGACCAAATCTTACGTTATTTCTATTTAAGCAGTACCGATAACTTTACTATGACCTATAGTAAAAAAAGTACATTTACTTAAAGCCTTACTTACTAACTTAAAGTTACATACGTACAACAAAAAGATTTTTAAAAAAATTAAAGCATTTACATACAGGCACTAAAAGTGTATTATAATAGTTACTTCGTTTGAATATAAATTGTTTATATATACAGCGATTATTTCTATAATTTTACGAATTCACTGCATTCATTCCACGATTTTTATTTTTAACTTCCGAATTATACTTCGGCGCTATTGGAAGCGCTATGAAAAAAAATTTTAATACACTTTATTTATTGCCGTAACTCTGTTTCAGGCTCACCTAGAAAAAACGGAGAATGAAATTCTGGAGCTTTCTCACAACGCCGTGAACTTAAAACAAAACTTTTTAGAGCTTACCGAGCTTAAACATGTGCTTGAAAAAACAGAAGCGTTTTTCAACGCACAAGAGGAGATTGGCATGGACTCTTTGACTAAGTAAGTTTAAGACGAGGGTATACTTTTTTTCGTAAAAAGTTTTTACAACTCAAGTTGTGTCTTGTTTCGATCCCGTATGTAGATCCGGCCGAATAAATCATGAGATGAGGTAAGTGAAATATAAACTTAGTGATGATATTTAACTATATTGATATGTCTTTAGATTATGGGTGAAACTGCACGAAGTATACATACTTTTATGCTCTTTTATTACTTGTTTTAAATGGTTTAAGTAACTATAATACAGCACATAAAACTTTACCAGCATATACTTTAATTATAGATCAAGAAGAATACAAGTAGTTTCAGGTATTTTGTCTTCACTAACTTTAATCTTCTTAAAACTTAAATCTTGTAAAACTGCATTACATTGACTAATATTTTAATGTAATACTTCCTTACGTTTTCTCGAGAGACCACGTCGTGTTAAAAGGTAAAAAATATAATAAAACTCGATTTATATTTAATTTTAATGACAATTATCATGTACTTATTTCCAATGACATCTGATCACATATTCTAATGAAACATAGTTTATTGATCCCCAAACTAGATCGACCTGAATTCTGGAATCACCTTCTTATTCTTCTTTCAACTAAGTATTTAACTATGAGCTTCGATCGCTCTGTGTGAATAGAAAGCTGCTTCTGTGTGATAAACCTGACTGAGATTAATTAGCCATTAGTTTACCATTATTTCAGGGGAAAATGGGATTTTATTTTTCCTTATCACTGCACTGAGCACTGATCCTTCTCTATATTCTTTATTTTAACATGCAGGTTCATCAAATATGTATTACGTTAATGAAGTTTGTATTATTAAGTATTTTTTTCCACACACAATTTCTCTTACTCTTTTATGCCCACAGATTTGTGGATATAATCCTGAAATTGCATAAAAGGGCAAAAATACAGGGTTTTGTTCTCGTTTATATATGTATGTTTATTCTGGGTCGTTCCCAGTTCGTTGTATGGTCTTCCATAACACAGGCCCTGCATGCATATTTAGGCCACACGGTTGTTGTTTTGGCTGGGGATTTATTTATATTATGTTATTATTATTTAAACCCCTAACTTTCAACAGGTCGCTTATGACCGATGAAACTGGCAACGTAGGGCAAGCCGCCGCTAGGGGGCGTCTCGGGTTTGTAGCCGGCGTAGTACAGAGGGAGAGAGTGCCGGCCTTCGAGAGGATGTTGTGGAGGATTTCCAGAGGTAACGTGTTTCTGAGGAGGGCCGAGTTGGACAAGCCTTTGGAGGATCCTACTACTGTGAGTGTCGAGTTTTTGATGTTGGTGTTGGCTAGATTTTTGTTTTGACGATTTGAACTAGAACGGAGCTTGTTGATTTCTTTTCAATAGATTTTTTTTGCACAGGTAGAAATTGTAAAACAAATTAAAGCTTATTCTCATAAATAATGCTTAGCTTTATACTTTTCTATTTTAATAATTAGTCTGACTTTTGATGTTCCTTTATATTTATAACTTATATATTTATCTTGATTAAAAACTTCAGTATAAAAAAATACCAATAAATGTGTTATACACGTCCATAAATTCTGCTTTCTTTCACGTCTTTTCCATTCAATACACATTTTAACTAAATATTTTACTAATTTTTTTTTACGATAGGTAATAATTACCTTCATTAAAACTAAAATCCCACTTTTTTCAAATCCCAGGGCAATGAAATCTACAAAACAGTGTTCGTAGCATTCTTCCAAGGAGAACAACTTAAAACGCGCATTAAGAAAGTGTGCAGTGGATTCCATGCCTCATTGTACCCCTGCCCTCCTTCTAACGCCGAAAGACATGATATGGTCAAAGGTGTCAGGACGAGATTGGAAGACCTTAATATGGTAAGTTTTAAAGGAATTTTGAATACAAGCTATTTTCTGCTGATGGATAACTGACCATCGAATTTCGTAAATTTTGCAATCTTTGAGTGTTCTTGTTACTGGGTTTTCGTATATTATTTGTTCGAAATAACGATGACGTCACACATTGTTCATCCCCTCCGCCCCTTCATGTGTGATGTAAATGGATAACTATGGAAGGCTCTTAAGTAACGTATTATGTTAAGTAAAATGTTCTTTATCCAATTTTATATTAAGTCTGTTCAAGTCTGGTCTGTACTTATTGTGGTAACATAGTTAAAAATATTTTTGAATCTTATGAACCATTAAATCAGGTAGACAATATTCTTAAACTGCATAGATGGAAACAAGAGCTTAAAAAACAGTACATGTTTGAAAAATCTTAGAGAAAAAATAATTTCCAAAAACACCATAAAATCGGTAAGTAAATCTTAACTAAATAAAGTTCTCAATCTAATTTTTATGGTTATGATTTTCGAATTTTCACATAAAATTATTATAAAAATGAAGATGTCACACCCTTCTCTGCCTCTTTCTGAAACATAACGTAATTCGTTATGGCCCTTTAACCAACATTAATTTCAGATTTTAATCCTTTACAGGTCCTAAACCAAACGAAAGACCACCGCCAACGGGTCTTAGTGTCCGTGGCCAAAGAGCTCCAAAGTTGGACCATAATGGTTCGCAAAATGAAGGCCATATACCATACGCTGAACTTGTTCAATATGGACGTAACTAAGAAGTGTTTGATCGGCGAATGTTGGGTGCCTACTGCTGATCTACCTAATGTGCAGAAGGCTTTGGCTGATGGCTCCGTAAGTCATGTTCTGTTTCTTATTTATTTATAAATTGAAATTCAAGGTCTCCATGCGTTAATTCTGATTCAGTACAAATATCATTAAAAAAATAATGATATTATAATAATTTATAACCTGTGTCAAACTGAAAGTTTCGACGTGGAAAAAGAACAAACGAACAAACTATTAACTATGGATTTTGTTAAATATACACACATTACGAAACGCTTAGATTAAAATAGATTTTTTTCCACAAGACTTCTTAACAGAAACTCTATATAGGTACTGCTGTTAAAAAAAATAGTTCCTGGTTAGAAACCCAGTAGGAACTACATATATGTTTATCTGATCATTTATATAATTATGAAATATAAATCCTAATTGTTTTTCAAATTTCAATTCACAACACTTTAAACAATTCAAATGAAACAATACCACTAATAACTTTCTTAAAACCTATTATATTATATATATAGGCCGCCTGCGGTAGTTCCATCCCGTCATTCCTGAACTGCATCGAGGCGGATGAAGAGCCTCCGACTTTTAACAGGACCAACAGGTTCACGAGAGGCTTCCAGAACTTGATCGATTCATATGGAGTAGCTTCTTACAGGGAATGTAATCCGGGTAAGTAGACATTTTAGGGTATTGTGTTATTATAGCTATATTTTTTTGATCTTTAATAGAACTAATACAATTATTTATTTAACGCCTTTAACAATCCCTCTGCAAGAACATAAATATCGCCCATAGTGCAGGAAGGAAGAATCTACACATACCTTTTAAATAAATTTGACGACCGAGTGGTGTAGTGGTAAGTAGCCCTGCCTGAAGGTTTGAGTCCTGGCCGGGGCATTCATTTGTTTGATGAACACATGTATTTGTTCTCCGGTCATGGTTGTTTGTATTTATATCTATATATATATATGATTATTCTGGGTTCCCCACCCTAGTTCGCTGTATGGTCATCCATAACACAAGCTCTGCTTACTTTGGGGCAATACAATTAAAACATTCTTAGGTATGAGTTCTTCACTATGGTTTCCACCACCATAGTTGACTTATACATATAAATAATTCATAAAAACTCATTGATACATTAGGCAGTAACTACTTAATTAAAATACATTATGCTACAACACTTCAACACTTCACTTTACACGATTTTATTTCAGTCTGTCAGTAAAATGTTATGCAGTTTTCACAAACTCTCTGTTGACCGTTTTTAATGTAATTTGGTATCTACTGGCTTTAAAATTCTGTCATAGAATAACCAAAAACATGCTACAGTAAAGTTTTCTAATTTATTCCCATATCAAATCATAATTTTGCAATTGGACACGGTTTGCCTTTCATATCACCTTTTAAATACTAAATAGAACAAAATACATTAGGACTGAATAAAAAAACTAAACTAAAAACCTTTAACTTTCAGCTCTATACACAACCATTACCTTCCCATTCCTCTTCGCTGTGATGTTCGGCGACTTAGGCCACGGCCTGATCATGGCGATGTTCGGCGCTTGGATGGTCATCAAAGAAGTTTCCTTAGCCGCCAAGAAGTCAACCAACGAAATATGGAACATTTTCTTCGCTGGGCGATACATTATTCTCCTCATGGGTTGCTTTTCAATGTACACTGGCCTGGTCTATAACGATATATTCTCGAAATCTATGAACATATTTGGATCTTCTTGGTTCATTCCTTATGACAATCACACCATGGAAGGCAACGCTGCTTTGACTTTGGACCCAAAAGATTCTTATGTTAATACGCCGTACTTCATTGGGGTTGATCCTATTTGGCAGGTGAGCTAATATTATTTTTTGAGTGATAGAAATATTGTAATATTATATTAGCAGGAAATGAATCACTATACAGAAACAGAAACACTATAGGGGACTCGATCCGAATTTGAGCCTGCATCGAATCTCCCGACTGTACCTACCTTTTTAAAAACTACAATAATAAATGATAGACAACTAAGAAATGGACACTGTTGTTCTCCAGACTGCTGACAACAAGATTATCTTCCTCAACTCTTACAAAATGAAGCTGTCCATCATCTTCGGTGTCATCCACATGATCTTCGGTGTCTGCATGAGTGTTGTCAACTACAAGTAAGTGTTGGATATATTTAGCTACTTAAATTCAGTTTAATTTACCAATTTTATGATGGGATTTAACATTTGAAGACTTCAAATAATCCTGCTTCATTTATATGATCATAACACAAGTGGATTTACATACGGTTGGCCAAAAATGTGGTCTCATCTACGGCTGAAGTGCATTCACACGTCATAAAAGAACAAGGTTGGTTTTCCCTTGTACCTGACCGTTACTAATGCTCACCCTAACAGCTAATTTGGTTACAGTAGTTTTGTCGAAAGTAGCAGACCTTTTTCTTGGGCTACTCTATATCAATATTAAGAAATGCTCAGTTTTCCATCCATGTATTCCTAATGAATGAATGTCTAACTTAAAAACAACTTCTCTTGACTTCGATGACGGCAAACTTATACGGGACTGAGTGCAAATCCTAACAAAATTATCTTAAATATGGGTTCAGCATCATTTTGATAATATACGTTTATGCTGGGTTGCAATCCGTTGTATACTCACACATATTGTATTATAAAACAAGCTTGATTACTTTGGTGCCATACCTAAGGTTTGATTATTTAAAGAGCTTTAATTTTATCTGTTACCCTTATAAAATATTCATAAAATAGAAATAAGTGCATCTTTCTATTCCCAGCTATTTCAAACGCCGCTTCTCCATCGTCCTCGAGTTCTTGCCTCAAGTGATCTTCCTCTGTCTGTTGTTCGCCTACATGGTGTTCATGATGTTCTACAAATGGCTGGCTTATAGTACTTTTAATGAAGGTAATGAAAAATGATTTTTAACACATAATACAAGTTATTAGTTGACCAAGCCAACTGCGAGACTGTTGTATGTGACGACATTTGTTTCAGATACAGACAGCAGAAATATGTTTTTCTCGGATTTAGATAACGCTGCATAGTAATAAAAAAATGGCTGCTTTTGGACTCGATTATGTTTTTGAACATGTTGCCGTATTGCTAGTCAAAATAAATTTTTATACATTATTTTGCATTAACACTAGTAGTTTTTAAGATAGGTTTTGGAAACAAAATGTTATATGATTTTTTTTTATCTTAGACCCCTGAAAGTTGACGTTCACATTTCACATTTCAAAAAAAAATTTATAGTTTCAATTTTATTTCCATTAATTAAAAGCAACGATTATCGGCGGTTAGATGATACAAAAGGCCTACTATTAAGCTATATTGAGGCAAAAATTCATGAGCGTAGATGTGAAAGTTAGGTTATAATTTTAAGTTTTCTCCTAGAATCTGATTTTTCGAAAAAATCACTAAATCCCAAATATCTGAAGAACTACTAAATATTGCTGAACATACATGGGGGTTAAATTGGTAGGTATTGAGGTCCCCCACCCCTCAGATTCCGTTGATCCACCCCGCCTGTTACACCGTGTACATGCAATAGAAAAAACAATATTGACCATACGATCAAGGCAACACAGAAATAGAACGATACATAACTAATGCCCTAACTAGAGTATTTCATAATCCGTTCTAACGGCCTTAGTAATTTATGAATTATTTTAAAGGAATCTACTTAATCGCCGAAATCTAAAATTTTCAGACCAAGCTTACACGCAAGGTTGTGCGCCATCAGTACTCATCCTTTTCATCAACATGATGTTGTTTTCGAACACTGTGCCCGAAGAAGGTTGCAAAGAGTTCATGTTCGAGGGCCAAGGGACCATACAGAGGGCCTTTGTGCTTGTTGGCTTATGCTGTATTCCTGTTATGTTGTTGGGAAAACCATTGTATTTGCTAATGGCGGGAAAGAAGAAGGATAAGGCTCAGGCTAAGGTAAGGTATTGTTTTTAAATTGGGTTAGTTATTTAGTATTCTAAAGATTTTGAGGCATACGAGTTGGCATGTTGACAAGAACTCATTCATTTCGAAGCCAATTTTAAATTACACTCTGCAAAGTGGTTCAGTAACTTTCTTATGGTGGATAGACTATTAATAATGTTATTGAGTAAAAAAAACTAAAAATGTATTTAACAATTTAAGTCGTAGGTACTGCACTCCTTTTGATCAATTCATGGAAATGTTATTACAAAATGTGATACTAATAGCCTGATTATATGTCAACGACGTTTATTTGGTAAATCAATATTTCAATTTTAGTCTATATGTAACATTTTCTATGAGTTTGGTACATACCTTCTAGGTTAGCAATGGATTACACTGTGCCTATTATAATTCAACATGTGTAAAAACCCAAATAAATTGAATTTGATTGATTTGATTTTGATCTTTAAAATAAATCATAATCTTCCTATCTCACAAACAAAATTACTTTAAAAAACCCAAATTATCATTACTTTCAGCCAGAACATTCAAACGGCAGTCTTAACCAAGGTATAGAGATGCAAGAACAAACTGACATTAGCGAAACCAACGGCGCTCCGAAACCGCCGCCAAAGAAGGAAGACGCACACGACCATGACGACGAGCCCTTCGGAGAGATCATGATCCATCAAGCCATCCACACGATAGAATACGTGCTTAGTACTATTTCACACACTGCGTCGTATTTGCGGTTGTGGGCGTTGTCGCTGGCTCATGCTGGTTAGCAATTTTATTTTTGAAAAAGTTTATTTATTAAAGCTAAGTTTTAATTGCTAAAGAGTGCTAGATGCATAACACTTGTTTGCTTGACACTGTTGTTACGCGTTTTAAGGTTTCATTCAGTGTCGATATTGTAAATTTTATTTTAGTAAGGCTCTGAGACTAATGAGTAAGCTGACATAAACGAATGTGTGTATACAGAGTTCTAATTTCACCTTCGTTATTGACAAATCTCAAATTGATTATAAACTGAAACAACAATACTATTTAAATATTTGGGGCCATCCTGGATCAGTGTTACCCGAAGGTTATTAAAATAAAACGGTACCTATACAACATTGCAGAAAACACTGTGTTAGGTTAGGTTAGGCTAAGATAATTTTATTTCAGAGTTCAGTGTAGGTCAACGGGGCATCAATTACTCCTTTCTAGTACAATACAAGTTTACAATACAATTGATATTTCCGTTTAAGCCGATAAAATAAATTACGATACAAAATCCTTCTTTCTGCCGAAGAAGTATTGTAGGAAGTTGAAGATGCGGCTATTTGTTTTTTAAATTTATACCGGTAGTCTTTTAAAGTACCAAAAATACTCTATAATCCCAGTTATTTCCTATTAACAGAATTATCCGAAGTACTGTGGAACATGGTGCTAACCTTCGGGCTGAAGGACCACAACTACATCGGAGCCATCAAGCTCTACGTAGCCTTCTTCTTCTGGGCTCTGTTCACGTTGGCCATTCTCGTCATGATGGAGGGATTGTCCGCGTTCTTGCATACCTTGAGATTGCATTGGTAAAGATTTTTTTAATTTATTTGTCTGTTAGGTTTTTTTGTTGATTTTTGGGAGTATGAAATAAAACATTTTCATTGAAGACAGTTATGTAAAAATATGTATCGGTTATTCAAATTTGCATTTTTCATAAAATGAATATTTTATTGTTATTTATTATTCCAGAAGTAATGGTATTTTTAAATATCTTCTACTGCTTCAATAGGTTGGTCTGTAAAGGCAGTCTTTTACAAAAAAACTTAATGAATTATTATTTAAATCAGCTTTCTATTTTATTTTTTATAATTTGTTTGTTTTAGATATCCAAACCATCTTTTTGTTATTGAAAATGCCTTTACAATAACCTAAAAATCAAACTAATATAAAAGTTCAAAACTGATTTAGATCGGTCTTTTATCTGCATTAGTTAATTTATTTTTTCCTGAAATATCTTTCTTTTCTTTCAGGGTGGAGTTCATGAGCAAATTCTACTCCGGGCTTGGATACGTATTCCAACCTTTCTGTTTTAAAACTATTCTCGAGCAAGAAGAGAACAAAGAAGAATAACCCTTCGACTAAACCATTTACACATTCCCGTCTCAAGAACGCAGTCGGGTAACATTTAAAACGATTGAAGAAAGTAGTTTTGTAGAGCCAACAGTATTTTGATAACCTTAATTATTGTAATTGTTTCAATTTGTCTCACAAAGAGTGTTTCTAATCAGTTGAGAATATATTTGTGCAAGTTTAAATTTGTTTTTATTTGCTTTTTTCCACTTTTGAATGTTTGAGCCCGCTTTTCATCCGTTCAGTGTTTCAATGCTAATCTATCACTTTTTCTAATCATATCAATTTAATCATTTTATAATAATTCCTGGGATCAAGCCAGTTTACCTGTGCGCTTCGGTAGTTTAGGAACTCGAAAAATTTCTTCTCTAGCTTTGCCAGCCTTTTTATCTTCGATTTACGGTAATAAAGATATTATCAATAACATTCTATCCTCTTCTTTTACGGGCGAGATTTCTCATCTTTCGGATGCCGAAATGCACTGGAATATTGTATCAAACAGTTCAGCAGTTCCACAAAATCCCGCGCCACAGCGTCAGTGGGACGACGTGCTTTGTATTTTAGAGCGGAACAAACAATTAAATACGCCTAATTTAACAGAGCGCGCTCGTCTGCTAGCGGTGGGTTCGTGGGAGTCAGGGCTATGGTTGCAGGCGCTTCCGTCATCTAACTTGAGAACCCTTTTTGACAACCATAGCTTTAGGCTTGCTGTAGTTTACGTTTAGGAATAAAATTATGTGCTCGACACCGCTGCCGCTTGGGCGTGTTGGTCGATGAGCTCGGTCGCCATGGCCTTTCATGTTCTCGCAGCGGTGGTAGAATATCTCGCCATGCCAGTTTAAATGACATCATCCATCGGGCTCTTGTTACCTCCAACACTTCTCGGTTCTTGAACCGTCAGGATTGTTGCGTGATGATGGCAAGCGACCTGATGGTATGACTCTATTTTTGAGGCTTTTGGCGTTGAAACCATGGGGTCCTGGGGACAAGGGGCTCATCGTCTTTTTTCGGACCTAGCGCGGCGATTGGTGAGTGAAACTCGTGACCCGAAGGCTGGCACCTACTCGCACAACGAATTTCTATTGCGATCCAGCGTTGTAATTCAGCCAGCCTTTTGGCTACGTTGCCCTCAATGCATTCAAGTTTAGATTTAGTTTTTTATTTGTAGTATAATTTTAACGTATAATTATTTATTAAATTTTATTGAAAAGTCCGCCCCGCTTACATTGTTTCCACAAAAGCGGAGTGGAGATTTCGGGCACTGTGATTGGTCAATTCACGGCACGCTCCGCGCAGCTACGCTCAGTCGAAATACGCTCTTAATTGTTATAGTAAGGCGTTAACGACAAATCTATACATTTTAAATGTTTATACCTAATATAATTCACAAGTATATAAGTGCAGTCGCACTCCCGAGTGGACCTCCCCGCCGTCTTGTGTGCTGTATGGCCAGTCCGGCCACACCGCAAATTACAGGGGCTGCCCTCGCGCACCCCGAACAATCTGACATGTTAATATGAGGTTAATAGGAGGGGCCCCGACCCTTATTAATACTATCAATTTCCCGCCGCTGCGCCACCGGGTTCCCCCGGTAGCAAAGCCCGTTCAAGAGACTTTTTTAAAACTCCATCACACCAGGGGTCTCTCTATTCCCAAATACTCTCTTGTCCGTAATGACAGGCCCGTACTCGTCCAACGTGGCGGCACTGCCGGCACTGCCATATACTACAAGAAGAGTGTTTACTGTTCACCGATTCCCATGCCTCCACTCACCAACATGGAGGCCACTGTGTGTAGGCTGTCTATGACAGGTCATAGGACCATAATTATAGCCTCGGTTTACATACCTAGTAAAACACCGCCCCTTCGTAGTGACTTCGAAGCCTTACTCGAACTAGGGCAATCCGGCAATATGTTCGGCGATTTCAATTGCAAACATACCGACTGGACGTGCTTGTCAACCAACGCCACATGTGTTAAACTACTAGACATCACGCAGTCACTCGATCTTGACGTAATTTCTCCCGTCAAACCCACTCACTACCCGGATAACCCGCTTCAGTCCCCTGATATCCTAGACTTTGCCATAGTCAAAGATCTCGACCTTAGGACCATACAGCCAGACGACTTAGGCTCAGACCACCGCCCGGTGTCTCTAATACTAGGACCCCAAACGACCCGCCTGCTCCAAAAACCTATACCAACTGGTAAGGTTTCAAGCATACTTTGTCCGCGGCCATGGAAGCCCCAGACTGCCCCCTCGCGATTTCATCCGACTATCTCGATAGCACGAATAAAATCGACTCGGCCACTTCGGCCATCAGTAAGAATGAAAAGGTTGCTAAACATGGTAAGCCCAAGCTTCCCTTGGACATTAGCAACCTAATCAAAGCTAAAAACGCCGCTCTCCGCAGAGCCAGGCGCTACCCCACACCCGCCTACAGGCTAGCCGCTAAACGGCTACAACGTAAAGTCAAATCCACCATCGCGGAATACGGAGACGTTCAAAGGAACGATCTCGTGATTAATATCTCTCCGTCTCACGTGGCGTTCTATAGGCGTTCTAACTTACACCCCTCTTTTGTCTCGTCCCGATGGCACTATTGCCTTCGAGGACGGCGAGAAAGCTGAATGCTTCGCAGACAGCATTGCTTCACAATGCTCCCCGAGTACCCAACCCACAGACCCTTAGCACATCCAGGCGGTAGAACACGAAATCCCACTCAAGGACTCCCGTCCAGTCACCGCCGACCCCATTACAGTGTCTAACGATGAGATTCTTTTCCTCATCAGAAGACAGAAATCCAAGAAGGCCCCGGGTGCGGATGGAATTTCCGACCATGCACTTAAGCAGCAGCCTAGTCAGGTTGCCTTGCTTGTGATTATCTTCAATGCTTGCTTCGACCTGAGCTACTTTCCAAAAGCTTGGAAAAAAGCAACAGTCATAGGGGATAGGTTTACCAAGCCGGGTAAACCTTTGAATATCCCGGCTAATCACAGACCCATCAGCCTCCTCAAGGCATTAAGCAAACTTCTCGAGAGAGTCATACTCGCTTGAACGAAGGACCACCTGTTCCCAGCGGACGGTGAACCCCTCATCATCCCCCATCAGTTCGGGTTCCGTGCAAAGCACTCATGCCTTCAGCAAGTCCACCGAATCGTCGAGTACATACTCGACAGCTTCTACCCCAGGCGACTTAAAACAGTAGCGGTATTTTCGTAGCCAAGGCTTTCGACAAAGTCGGGCACGCGGGTCTCATTTATAAGCTTTATAACACAGGCTTACCCGACCGACTAGTCAAACTAGTCGGCTCCTACCTTAAAGATCGCACCTTTCGTTTTAAACACGAAGGTACGCTCTCCACCCCCCGCCCCCTCAAGGCGGCCCCCTCAGGGCTCGGTACTCGCCCCTCTATTATACACCACCTACACCAATGACATATCTTTAGAGGTGCTCAACTCTCCCTCTTTGCCGACGATACTGCCCTATACATCAAGGGCATGTACGTCGACACCCTCATCACCAAACTCCAGAAGGTCGTAAACGACCTCGGAGCATGGTTTAAAAAATGGCGAATCGATATGAATCCAGAGAAAAGCTCTGAGATGCACTTTGATCACAAACGCCGTCGCCCATATCCTAATGCTAGGTACGCCTATCCCGTGGGCACAAACCACCAAGTACCTAGGCGTAACACTCGATCGTACGCTTTCATTCCGACCTCACATACTCAAAGTTACCAAACTCGCCCGTATGTACATGGGCCGCCTAAACAGTATGTTAGGCAGACACAGTAAAATGTCTCTTAGGAACAAGCGAACGCTTTTTAAGGTTTGCGTCAGACCAGTCATGACGTATGCCGCCCTAATCTTTGCACATGCCAAACCCTCCTATTTGTATAAGCTGCATGTAGTCCAGAATCTCTTCTGCCGCAGGGCCACGGATGCTCCGTGGTATGTGCGAAACGCAGACCTGCACAGGGATCTCGATTTACCTACAGTTCAACAACACCTTAGGACGCTCTCCACCGCTTTTTTCAAGCAATCCGAAGAGCATCCTAACTCCCTCATTCGCGAGTCAGTAACTTACCTGCTCCGTCCATTCCGTAGAGGTACAAAGTCCGAAGAACGAGAAATGCACTCTCGGATCCCCCCGATCAGCTCTCGGCTAATCTGGACCAGCTTAAGGCTGCCCAGGCCGTATAATCATCAAGTCATTGTCCCTAGCACCTTAAGTGATTATTTTTCTCAGCGGGTGACCCTATAGCGGGTCCCCGCTTGCGCACCCATCTCCCTACCCGGGTGTCGCTCCGATGAAGGCTGACAGCATTCCCATGCTACAGCCGGCAAGGTGGTTTTTAGTGGGTAGGTGCCACTCTGGTGAGTCCCACATCCCCCCGGAGAGGCCGATATTTTCCACCTTCCTCCCGTGAGGTAGTTACTTAGGCGGCACAAAAAAAAAACCTAATACAGTTCACATAATACATCAGACCAATGTGAAGCCTCAACAGCTCTATAGATAGACCAACGAAAAAATGGAGAACTACTGGGATGCATCTGCATTAACTTATTTGCTTTAAAAAAGAACACTGTACCACTAATATGTACGGCAATTTAGAGATAATAGCTAAAATTTTGTGCTCGTGATTTGTTGTGATTATTTTGGTTTTTTCTTAAGGTGAGTGCTTTAGCCTCCCAACTTGTAGAAATTAAGACCCACTGTTCCAATATGAAGACAAAATAAAGCAAGCAAAAGTTTTGATAGTTAATAAGATATTGAATATTATGGGGGGGCGGGTAATTATTACGTCTTAGGCAAGCTCGGTGATAAGTGTTAAGTGATAAAGCTAGGCTATTAGTTCAGGGGAAAAACCTCGTTCCACGGATACTGTTTTTCCCTACGGCGCCACCCACCCCGGCGCCAGCGCTGCCATCCACCACCGCACCGCCCGCGGCGGCCGCTCCTGCGCCCACCCAGCGTACGCTCATCCCTGATGCTGGACTCCAGACGAGTCCGAAACTAGTCGGACCTATCCGACCGTGTACCGTGAATAAGCCGCGTTATTAATCTATCTAATCAAAATGTCTCACGTAAGTTTTATGAACTTAATGTCTCCCAATTCGCCTTCGCAGGAACAATAAGTAGTATACTCAGCCTCCTTTTTAATGTCTTGAACTCCTCGGCTACTCCATCCTATCTACGTGAGCGCTTTAAATTTGTTCGTTCTACTGACGAATGATCGGTAAGGCCAAGTAAACGATTTCTTTTACGAATGCCTCCACACAAAACCGATTTCTATTCATACTCCTTTACAGTACATGGGTAGATGAAATTTCTTATGAAATAAGTAGTACTTTTGTACAAGCATTTTATCCCATTTATGATAACATAGTTATATTTTGTGTGTGCATAAACTGTAAAATAAATAAATAACTAGAGTAACTTCGGGTAGTAAGGCACGTCATAAGCCTTTTTGGACATAAATATCATATCGACATTTTTGAGACTAAACGGTATTTATTGGTTAGATCAGTTGTTTGAACGTAATAGTAATTAACAATTATGAAGTAAAATAAGTAGTAAAACTTTTGTAAACATACCTATTTTAAATCACCTTTTGGCTCATTTCAGAAACAATAACTTACTTCATGATAAACAATTTGGATTTACGAGGAGTCGTTCAACAACAGACGCATGTGTTCAACTAGTTGAAGTTATTGTTAGTGCCTGGGAGAAAGAAAAGATCCTGTGGGTATTTTTTTCTTATCTAATGCGTTTCGTTGCGTTCAAAATGTCACTTTAATCAGGAAACTACAACACTACGGCATAAAGGGCACTGATCTCAAGCTTTGGCATTCATACCTGAGTAGTAGAACTCAGAAAGATGAGGTAAACCTTAAAAGTCATCTGGGTCGGTTGTGGAAATGGGAGAAACCCAAGGTTAAATTCTGAGCCCATTTCATTTCTAAGTTTATATATATGACCTACCCTATATGGTAGGTAAGAATCACGATATTGTAGGTATAGTTTGCTGATGATAAATTATTAATTTTAATGATAGACCAATAGACAAAAACTAAATTTGACGATGTAAACAATCCCCTCTCTGATGTTGTGCAGTGGTTTAATAAGTAAATTATCTAGCATTAAATTACAAAAAGACAAAATGTATAAAATTTTCAGCACCTAACTTAAAACAATCAAACTTGTATTTTACCTAGTAGATAATACTGTTTTTTCTTGGCATAACCGTGGTCCACATTTCACAATGGGTGCATGGCGAGTAGACTTTGTTCGGCATTGTTCGCGGCATACAGCTAGGATGGTATATTTTAGTTATTTTCATAAATCTATTTCATTCAAAAAGCTATTCGTGGAATATATAAATTAGGAAATAGACACTCTCTAAGAGAAAAGTTAAAGGATATTGGAATGTTATCCCTTGCATCACAATATATGTACTAATGTAATATATGACTGTAAGTTAGCGTTTCGAACCGAATAGTATCTAAAAGACACTACCCGGCGCCTCCACCATATAGGGTATGGGGAGACAAATAGCTCATCCGAATGTGTCAACCGTAGTCCAATTCCTACTGAATTATTCTATATTTTGAAATTCTTTATTTATTTCTTTTAAAATCTAGCAAACCCTTTTTAAAAGCCATCAGTCCCTTTCCGATTCACTTGTAGCTGTCCCTTTCCGATTCACTTGTAGCTGTCCCTTTACGATTCACTTGTAGGCTAAGCCGTCGCCATCGGCCAAAAAAGTTGGGTGAATATATTTTTACAAAGGTTTATTATGTACCTTAATGCGATGCCCTTCTACCAGTACCAATCACAGGACAGGAACGCTGCGTTAAAAAAAATTACACAAACTTTCTCATTGAAGAAAATTATCATCAAAAATTTTTGTAAGTATATAATTTGAGCTTTTATAAGTGAAAATTATGTTCTTATACCGCAAAAAGTCAAATATATCAATAAAACCTGTTAATAAAATTGCTTTTTTTTCAGGAATGATATCAGAAAAAGAACAAAATTTCAAACTGGCTGCCAGCAACTACGCAAGCGCTTGGAACCACAGCGGGAAAGCCGACTTGTCTATCGGATACAGATAAGCGCACGCATACTTAAAACTCAAGAAATATCCAGAATGCATCGTTGTTAGCCAGCATATCCTTAAAATACACCCGGACTATCCCAAAATTAGAAAGGATATCCTCGAAAAGGCTAAAACTAATCTAAGAACATAAAATGCATGAAGAAGTAATCATTTTTTTCTTTTAAGTTGGTAGAGTTAATATATTTACTTTTAATGAGTGCAGGTATTTTATTATACTGTTGTTTATTTTTATCGTGTGTCATTTCATTACAACTGATTAGTTCTTGCCACAATTTTTACCTTACCTAGAAAGTGCGTTCCGAATGCCCACTATATCTTTCGGAGCGCTCATACACCCGTTCCGAATGTCTGTGAGCGCATTCGCGATAGGCATCAATACGTCGTAAACCCGCCATCTTTCCGCTTGCTGTGCCCGATCTATCTAGCTACGGAGCATGGTCGCTCTGAGCGATCTGTCAAAACTGCCTGATGACATTTCTTTGTTATGTTTTTATTTAGGCGATTCGAGATTTCAGAAGCTTTCTTATTAATTTTCTTTTGTATTGTTATTAAAAAACGGCTCCTGTTAATGTCTGTCGAAAATCTTAATGCCGATATAACTTTAGGTTTAAGCGAGGAACAATTAGAATTTTAGTACGCTATTTACTGTTACGATTGAAATAGCATAAATATCACTGTCAGCGCGCTAAAACGAATCGAAAAGATTGTGATCAGTTTTAGCGCAGTGAGCGGCATTCGGAATCCCTATAACATCAACTTATGCAGCTTCGACTACTTCGAGCGTTCAATATTTGACAGTTTCCAACAAGCAATATGTCATTTTCAACGTGTTGTTGGGCGGCCGAGCAAATCAAGGCTTGCATTTCATTTTTGCTCGGACGCTAGGCTACTGAACGCAGATCAGTAACGCAGGAACACTGCTTTAAAAAATAAAACTTCACGAACTTTCTCATTTGAACTGTAAGTCGTAGTAGGATACGAGAAAAAAAATTATTCAATGTAAAATAAAAAACCGGGTTTCATTGTGTACATTTTAATTGCAACCGTATTTTCTATCACTGGTTTTTTCTTTAATCTACTTTGACAAACTTCTAGTGATGTTCAAAATCCATAATTTAGTACAAAACATTTTATAAGAGGAAAGGGAATCCCCGTCGCGTTATGTAAATAACGGTCAAAATGATGACCCCCTAAGATCGGAAATTCCAAAACATCACTCTGATTTGTTTTATTTTTCGTTACACAATTGGCACAAACGGCAGTCACCGGGGTCGAACCTGTAAGAATGAAAAGCCCGCTTTTCATTAGCCTTAACCACTGCGTCGCCGACACGCTCTGTTAACGCGTAACTTCGAGTAGGTAATTTACTCTTGATGGCGGCGTTCGCCCGTATTGTAGCCAACGCGCTTTATTAGTGCCTTTGAACGCTAACACATCAACGTTACCGTACTCGGAGGTGGAGCAATAACATAGCAGTCACTCATTGTTATCTATCTTATTCCCCGTCGCTTTGGTTTGTAAGGGTTATATCAAATGATTTCTACGTAAATCCGTAAATAAATATAGCTCAGTTCTCTAGAGCTCGACCTCGACAGGGAATTGAGTCTTGGAACGTTAATTTATTGTGTCTGGGTAACCGCAAATAAAGCTTGTTGCCAAGTAGATGACTGATGTGATGCAGAATGATGCATCACTATTAGGAGTGTTCGTTATAACAGATAACTGATAAAAATAACTACTATTTATAAATAATAGATAATCCTATTATTTATTTATAACGTGAAACGTTATTTTTTTGAGAGATTATTTATATTATTACGACCGCCCGCCCGAACGAGGTGTGCGAAGCGAACGAAATGGCTCATTCATTCTCTCAATCAGTCAATTTCACTCTGCTATTATTTTATTTCACATACCAAATTGAGCTAGAGGAACCATATTGTAATAAAAGTACTTAGTCATTGTTTTGTTTGTAGGTATAGGTTCTTATTTCTAACGTTAGATTATTTATTAGTAGTTGAAATATATTCAATCAGTTCGGATTACTAGCTTGACCTTGAATGACATAGATCTACATACATAGCGGAAGTTCGGAAGTTAGTGAGCGATCGTGGTTTTTTTACTATTCGTTTTGTCTGTTTGTTTGTTGTACTTATTATAAAATTGTTCATAAAAGAAAATTTTTATTTTAGTGTACCAGCATAAATTTAATAGATAAGAATTGTGTAAAAAGTGTAGATACATTGAATAAATAAAAAAGCCGCGAAAGGTACAATTTTGGGACTATTCTCTGTGGTGGATGAAAATTCAAAAAAAGCTGATTGCAATTATTGACAATTACGACAATATCTAATTTAACTATTAATAAAATAATAGACCACACGGTACACACACATGCACTCATATTTAATAAAGTAATGATCAACGCAACGATTATCAAAACATATCGTTTCACGAAGCGAAATCAATATGTTAAACTAATATATTATAGCGTAAAAAATAATAGGCGTTTTAAAAATAACGTAACGTTATAATCGTTTTCAAAATATAGCCGTTGCGAACACTCCTAATCACTATAAATATCAATTGTCGGGACGTACGAACTTCCGCAAGTCCTGTGTACAAATATTGTACCCAGTGGGTACTTACCACTGATGATACTATTGTTTTGATTGACTCCCTTCTCGATTTTATAGTAACACTGTGGGCCGATCCCGGCGGCACTGCAATGCCGGGCCGACCCGTGACGGGAGTGGAGCGAGCCCCGAACATCCCGTCGATTTACAAAAATCAGTTTAATATACTGGTCCCTCAGTGAGGGAACTTTCAGATATTAAGCTGAAAAGAACAGATACTACACTTTGATCTTAGCCAAAAGGCCGAGAAGCGATACTGAATCGACTCAGTTCCGAACACCCAATTAAAACGTTGAAAAAATTATATGCGCGATTTAATATACTAGTACTGCCATCTGTCGAGCTTAATAGTACTCACTTCCCAACAGTCTACGTAAAAATTTATGCAAAATTTCCCATATTTGTAAAAATAGGGATAACACCCTTTATTTAACTTCCCCATTAATAAAATGCACGTCAGTTGCATCTTAAACAGTTGTGTGCTAGCGTCAAAACAAGAATTCAAATTCGCAACCCATACAACCAAGCGTCGTATTTCCTGATGCCTTCGGTGATTATCATTATAAGATAGGTATTTATTTTTTATTAAAGCGTCTTATAATATTAAAAGGCCAACAAAATGAACATTTATAGCACAGTTTAAAAAATAAAATTGGTTCTTTGTCGTTCTAACACTTTGTCGCTTTACACAATACAAAAGCAAACATTTAGCTACATGAATAGTCAAATACCGTGACTTTCAAGTAAAAGATATGTCCCAAAATGCAAGGAGTCTAGGCCAGGTCTTTGTACACTTTATCAAAAAATAGTTTAAGATGCTTAGAACACTTTTTGATTGATAAATTGTTATTAAAACACTTTGTTTACTGGTAGGAAATGAAATTGTTCATTTTTAGTGTGCAACACAAACAAAAAACATCATGGCGGAAAAAATGTCATTTTGACAGCTAAGGTTTACTTACATCTTTTTGTTTTGTGTATCGAGTAGTATCGATTATGGCATTAAGCCCAAGAATTGAATTGCATTGTTTTGTGTATTTTTAGCTTATTTAATAGTTGTAAAGTTATAAAGAAACCGAAAAACAAACTCAAGCGCAACGAACAATCAAACACACAGACAACTATCAATGTGATGTGAATGAAGTGTGCTGTGAGTGAGGTGGCTGTCCCCTCTGCTTAGTGGACTAACTTTACTTGACAACTTCCGTCATAGGAAAGACTCATTGTCAATGTTGCCCGCTAAAACGAACACAAATAACGTTGACTTTTTTATTTTCTTACCATCTAACCACTAATTAAATCAAATTATTTGTATTTTTTCTATAATTACCATTTATTTGTCAATTTTTTTAGATGGTGTACAAAGACCTAGCCTAGGTTGTGACATTTCCTTTACATTATCAGTCAGGTAACTAAGTGTATTATGGCCTTAATACGACAATAATACGCAAATACGACGCAGTATGTGAAATAGTACTAAGCATGTATTCTATCGTGTGGATGGCTTGATGGATCATGATCTCTCCGAAGGGCTCGTCATCATGGTCGTGTGCGTCTCCCTTCTTTGGCGGCGGTTTCGTAGCGCCGTTGGTTTTGCTAATGTCAGTTTGTTTTTGCATCTCTATACCTTGGTTAAGACTGCCGTTTGATTGTTCTGGCTGAAAGTAATGATAATTTGAGTTTTTTAAAGTAATTTTGTTTGTGAGATAGGAAGGTTATGATTTATTTTAAAGATCAAAATCAAATCAATCAAATTCAAATTATTTGGGTTTTTACACATGTTGAATTATAATAGGCACAGTGTAATCCATTGCTAACCTAGAAGGCAACTGACGTGCATTTTATTAATGGGGAAGTTAAATAAAGGGTGTTATCCCTATTTTTACAAATATGGGAAATTTTGCATAAATTTTTACGTAGACTGTTGGGAAGTGAGTACTATTAAGCTCGACAGATGGCAGTACTAGTATATTAAATCGCGCATATAATTTTTTCAACGTTTTAATTGGGTGTTCGGAACTGAGTCGATTCAGTATCGCTTCTCGGCCTTTTGGCTAAGATCAAAGTGTAGTATCTGTTCTTTTCAGCTTAATATCTGAAAGTTCCCTCACTGAGGGACCAGTATATTAAACTGATTTTTGTAAATCGACGGGATGTTCGGGGCTCGCTCCACTCCCGTCACGGGTCGGCCCGGCATTGCAGTGCCGCCGGGATCGGCCCACAGTGTTACTATAAAATCGAGAAGGGAGTCAATCAAAACAATAGTATCATCAGTGGTAAGTACCCACTGGGTACAATATTTGTACACAGGACTTGCGGAAGTTCGTACGTCCCGACAATTGATATTTATAGTGATTAGGAGTAGAGATGGGTAGGTCCGGATGGATGTAAATCCTCGGACACGCATCACACGCGTTAGAGATGGATGCGTGTCCAATGGCCAATTGGATACGGTTCCTCGGAGTGGTGACACGGCGCTTTGGATTGGCGGACTGGAGTGGTCGGCGCGATCCGAATCCGATTGACGGGCGGCGTATTGGTTTTGTAATTATTTCAAATCGTTCAAAGAAATGTTGTTTTTATAGTTTTGTTAATTTCATTTGATGAGACAGTGTTACTATTTTTTTTTCTCTATTTATACCAAAAGGGGTATTTTTGTTTATAACTGACAGTTAAGATGTTATTATATTTGTAGTTGTTATTTAAAACATGACTGATTGATTATAATTTTTTTTATTACATTGCATTTAAGTAAAAGTTGTGTAATTTTTCCATCCATACATTCAAGCAATCAAATCGCTCAAATCCTTTTTAAAAATTAACTGCTCGCACATCTACGTCTGCGTCCAGTACACCTTCCTACTGAATCATGTTTTGTGCCTCTCCGTCCTACAACCCGAGTTACGGTGACCGCCAACCGGATACATATGGGTCCGTCGGACACGGGATCTGGATCTTCCTACTGAATTAGGTTCTGTGCCTTTCCGTCCTACAACCCGAATTACAGTGACCGCCAACCGGATCCATATGGGTCCGTCGGACACGGGATCTGGATGTACATCACCTGAGATGGATGCACATCCGGATTCCACTCCCAATTTACGGCGGACCTACCCATCTCTAATTAGGAGTGTTCACAACGGCTATATTTTGAAAACGATTATAACGTTACGTTATTTTTAAAACGCCTATTATTTTTTACGCTATAATATATTAGTTTAACATATTGATTTCGCTTCGTGAAACGATATGTTTTGATAATCGTTGCGTTGATCATTACTTTATTAAATATGAGTGCATGTGTGTGTACCGTGTGGTCTATTATTTTATTAATAGTTAAATTAGATATTGTCGTAATTGTCAATAATTGCAATCAGCTTTTTTTGAATTTTCATCCACCACAGAGAATAGTCCCAAAATTGTACCTTTCTCGGCTTTTTTATTTATTCAATGTATCTACACTTTTTACACAATTCTTATCTATTAAATTTATGCTGGTACACTAAAATAAAAATTTTCTTTTATGAACAATTTTATAATAAGTACAACAAACAAACAGACAAAACGAATAGTAAAAAAACCACGATCGCTCACTAACTTCCGAACTTCCGCTATGTATGTAGATCTATGTCATTCAAGGTCAAGCTAGTAATCCGAACTGATTGAATATATTTCAACTACTAATAAATAATCTAACGTTAGAAATAAGAACCTATACCTACAAACAAAACAATGACTAAGTACTTTTATTACAATATGGTTCCTCTAGCTCAATTTGGTATGTGAAATAAAATAATAGCAGAGTGAAATTGACTGATTGAGAGAATGAATGAGCCATTTCGTTCGCTTCGCACACCTCGTTCGGGCGGGCGGTCGTAATAATATAAATAATCTCTCAAAAAAATAACGTTTCACGTTATAAATAAATAATAGGATTATCTATTATTTATAAATAGTAGTTATTTTTATCAGTTATCTGTTATAACGAACACTCCTAATAGTGATGCATCATTCTGCATCACATCAGTCATCTACTTGGCAACAAGCTTTATTTGCGGTTACCCAGACACAATAAATTAACGTTCCAAGACTCAATTCCCTGTCGAGGTCGAGCTCTAGAGAACTGAGCTATATTTATTTACGGATTTACGTAGAAATCATTTGATATAACCCTTACAAACCAAAGCGACGGGGAATAAGATAGATAACAATGAGTGACTGCTATGTTATTGCTCCACCTCCGAGTACGGTAACGTTGATGTGTTAGCGTTCAAAGGCACTAATAAAGCGCGTTGGCTACAATACGGGCGAACGCCGCCATCAAGAGTAAATTACCTACTCGAAGTTACGCGTTAACAGAGCGTGTCGGCGACGCAGTGGTTAAGGCTAATGAAAAGCGGGCTTTTCATTCTTACATTTCGACCCCGGTGACTGCCGTTTGTGCCAATTGTGTACCGAAAAATAAAACAAATCAGAGTGATGTTTTGGAATTTCCGATCTTAGGGGGTCATCATTTTGACCGTTATTTACATAACGCGACGGGGATTCCCTTTCGTCTTATAAAATGTTTTGTACTAAATTATGGATTTTGAACATCACTAGAAGTTTGTCAAAGTAGATTAAAGAAAAAACCAGTGATAGAAAATACGGTTGCAATTAAAATGTACACAATGAAACCCGGTTTTTTTATTTTACATTGAATAATTTTTTTTCTCGTATCCTACTACGACTTACAGTTCAAATGAGAAAGTTCGTGAAGTTTTATTTTTTAAAGCAGTGTTCCTGCGTTACTGATCTGCGTTCAGTAGCCTAGCGTCCGAGCAAAAATGAAATGCAAGCCTTGATTTGCTCGGCCACCCGACAACACGTTGAAAATGACATATTGCTTGTTCGAAACTGTCAAATATTGAACGCTCGAAGTAGTCGAAGCTGCATAAGTTGATGTTATAGGGATTCCGAGTGCCGCTCACTGCGCTAAAACTGCTCACAATCTTTTCGATTCGTTTTAGCGCGCTGACAGTGATATTTATGCTATTTCAATCGTAACAGTAAATAGCGTACTAAAATTCTAATTGTTCCTCGCTTAAACCTAAAGTTATATCGGCATTAAGATTTTCGACAGACATTAACAGGAGCCGTTTTTTAATAACAATACAAAAGAAAATTAATAAGAAAGCTTCTGAAATCTCGAATCGCCTAAATAAAAACATAACAAAGAAATGTCATCAGGCAGTTTTGACAGATCGCTCAGAGCGACCATGCTCCGTAGCTAGATAGATCGGGCACAGAAGCGGAAAGATGGCGGGTTTACGACGTATTGATACCTATCGCGAATGCGCTCACAGACATTCGGAACGGGTATATGAGCACTCCGAAAGATATAGTCGGCATTCGGAACGCGCCAATGGTCAACTTCCTACTTTCTAGGTAAGGTGAAAAATTGTGGCAAGAACTGATCAGTTGTAATGAAATAATACACGATAAAAATAAACAGCAGTATAATAAAATACCTGCACTCATTAAAAGTAAATATATTAACTCTATCAACTTAAAAGAAAAAAATGATTACTTCTTCATGCATTTTATGTTCTCAGATTAGTTTTAGCCTTTTCGAGGATATCCTTTCTAATTTTGGGATAGTCCGGGTGTATTTTAAGGATATGCTGGCTAACAACGATGCATTCTGGATATTTCTTGAGTTTTAAGTATGCGTGCGCTAATTTGTATCCGATAGACAAGTCGGCTTTCCCGCTGTGGTTCCAAGCGCTTGCGTAGTTGCTGGCAGCCTGTTTGAAATTTTGTTCTTTTTCTGATATCATTCCTGAAAAAAAAAGCAATTTTATTAACAAGTTTTATTGATATATTTGACTTTTTGCAGGATAAGAACATAATGTTTACTTGTGAAAGCTAATATTATTTAGTTAGAAAATCTTTTAGCGTTGTTATTTGCGGCCGCCTACATCTGTAGTCACAGTTTCGAATTCGAATAGTTTGGTATGATTATGTTGAAATATATCATGCTTCTGTCACTCAAGGTTGCTCGCGCTAAATACTTCCCGGAGCAAGAAAGATTGCCTACAGCCGTATGACGTGCGCGCGATCTTATCATGGTCTAAAAATACAATACATGCTGAGGCATTATTTTTGTGGTTAATTATTTTAAATATAAAATAAGATTTACTTGAATTGCATTTATTTTCGAATTCATATATTTATCTTTGCACTAAAAAATAGGTTAAATATAATAACGAAAGAGATTGGGCTTATAATAAACGGTGCATACGAATATTAAGGGTGATTTTTACCTCATGCACCCGGGGAGGTAGGTAGTAACATAGGTAGGTATGGCATGTTTTTAACCGAGCATTTTTTAATTGTAGTACAATACTATAATTACTGAGAGAAGATTTTCTAGCTTTTGCCTGCGGCTTTGGTCGCTTATCGAACAATGTCTATCTGTGCCCGGTGTTTAATGATTATAAGTATAACAAACAAATCACTTTCTTATTAATTGTACTATTTAATATAATTAATAAGGAAGAATCTTACCCAAATACTGATAAGCTGCTGCACAAGAATTATTGTGATGAATTATTTTACTTAGAACATCTTTGGCGGCGTCCATTCGTCCGGAGTTTACTTGACTGTCCGCCACCTCTAGCCAGCATCTGCAATTTATATTTATTTAGACATTAAAATGATAACGTTATTAAAAAAAATGGGTACATTACAGTATTAATATTATAATTTTAATTTAAGTACTAAAACTGCGAATCGGTTTGTTAAATTTATTGTCATTTATACTTTCAATCAAATAAACTCATGTCCACAAATCGCAACTCCATGAAATCATTTTTTTTTTAGATTTTTTCCAAACCTTTATTACCATAAGTGCTTCTCAATGTTGATGCTTAGATCCTCTTTTTTATTTAAAATTTAAGAATTTCGAACTATGAATTATGAATTTATTATATGACAATATTTGATATTGAACTGTTTTCATGATAGCGAAATGTGTTGTTTTACATTTTATGTTAACTTCAGAGTTTAAAAAAATGTTTGTGTTTCATTGTCTTCATGCCTAGTAAGATAAATTAACGTATAAAGAATGAACTTCGCATCCATGCTTAAAAAACACCAAATCAAATAGATATGTATAGATAAGAAGCGTATGAAAATGAAGCTACAAAAGGTAATTTTTATCGCGCGCTTGCTGCTTGAAGCGGCACAACGTGAATATCTGATTGACGCAAAAACGAACATTAAATAACACATGGTTCAAATTCAAATGTTTTGGAAAATTTTGTATTAGACCTGCTAACCATTCGTTTCTCCAAGGTAAGATAGTATTATTACTAATTTGTGCAATCACTAGAAATTGCATACCTAAATCTGTTATTTGGGAACTAAATAAGGTATTCATGAACTACAATGTACCTTTCTAATCCATCAGCTTTTTCTGGTGTCCACGGAATAGACGAGAGCGTTCGTTTTAGGATGTTCTTCGCCCTTGTGGGTTGCTTTAAAATGTTGTAACTGCAAAATGGAAGAGATTTTTGAATTTATTACTTATATGAAGTGCACATTGTAAAATTATATTTATATATATTAAAACTATGAGTTTTCAACTTTAAAACGTAAAAATAACTGTTTAATTATATTTTTTATTAGTCCTCTTAAAGGATTCATGCTGATTTTTTATTGAGTCTGTAGATCGATGGGTACTTTACCATACAATAATGAAATAAAATTATTGAGTCACTGGCTACAAATCCAAATATTAATGTTATCGATGAAAAAATAATGTTGATTTATTTATTTACTTTCGATGCATACATTGTAATGTCATAGATATTTTTTTATTGTTACAATACCAAAAAAATTATATGTTTATTTCGCGATAGTAGCCCGCGTGCTCAAATAAATATAAAAGTCAAAAAATAATAATAAATCCAAAGATTACCAGTTTTATGATTCACTTATAAAACTGTATTAGACTCTCGGCTATTTAAAAAAAACTTGAAGGTATTCTAGTCCAGACATCCAGTATTTCTTTCTATCTGGTATGCACCAGGAAGAAGAATATTTAAAAATTTTAATTTGAATTGGATTTGCGTTGATTTGGTGGAAAGTGATAATGAAAGACGAGGATGTTACTCGGCAAGACACCAAGAAGTGCCTATTTCAGGTTAGTTTCAGGAAAAATAACACTTTATTTCAATTTACAGCTTTACTATTAGGAAACTTACTAAGCGAGCAAAAGCACGTCGTTTAAAAACTAAACTACTCACGCCAAAGCAGCAGCGAGAATTAAATACGGTTCGTCTTGACAGCCGTCCTCCGTGATCAAAGGCAGCAGATCTTGCAACACTCGGTCAGCCATGTTTTTCTGTTTTGTTGCCAGTTGCAATAACGCTTGAAGAGGTTTTCTGTCGGCTGGAGCTACTTCGGGAAGTAATTTTTCGGCTGTACGGAGCGCTAGGAGTCTGGTATCACTGAAATGAGAAAATAATGTTTATTATTACTTTTTTTTAGATCATAATGGGTTTATTATTATTATTTGTTAGACCGTTGGGCACTCTTTTGGCGATGAAAAATTTCTGACCCTGATTGTGTATCTAGCTTCATATATGATCGATGGCAAGCATTATCAGAAAGAAGATGTTTACTGAGCTGTGACGTCATTTAAAACTTAATCAAAACCGTCTTAATGCTCCGACCCAAAATAGATCATTTGCTTTTCTTTTTTTTGAGGAAATATTACTTATTCTTATGTACAAGTAATGCGCACCGGTTTTTTTATATCTATGCGGATGGCAATAATATTTCATTATCTTTTATATGGTCAAATATTTAACAATATATAAATTTTTTTGGCTGACCACCATTGCCTTGAGCATTCATTTGTTTATGACACTACAGTGTATTCAAACTTCTTTAGCTGCCACCTCAAAATATCCGAGTTGCTTTAAAAACCTAATTATAAACAAAGAATCCTTCAGATAAACTTACGTTTCCTCGCTACTAGTGATAAACGTGTCAGCTAAAGCATCAGGAGCGTGCTGCGACAGACATAGCAACACCATTCGTTTGGCCGCGTTCTGCCCGAACTCGCTAGACCGACGCGCTACGTTCAATTGACGTAACGCTGCATTCGCTTTGCCTGTGTAGGACGAGTGGATACCAAGGCAGAAATAGTAACCTGGAATTTAATTAAAGGAATATACCTCTTGGTACATGAAAAGTTGTTCAACCTCAACTCCTTCTTTTTGTAATAAGGAGTTGAGCGAAATAGGGGAGACTTTGCGATAAAATTATGAGAGGTTATTTCAATTTCTATTTATATGAACAAAATGAAGAACATCATTAGTAAATGTTTGTTATACAGAATGTTTAGTTTCCTTAGTTTGATATTATGTTTGAAATCCAAGATGGCGGCAGTTAAAAATGTGCATATTCCTAATATAGGTGTTGTTTTGGAGTATTCTTGGGTTGCTTAGTACGAATTGGATGTTATTTTTTAACTATATTCTTTATATAATTAAATTTTTATTTACTTCTGAGTGCTATAACAAACAATTTTTTTTACTTTCCGTCAATTAAATTTCATGTTTAAGAAATGTAAATCATTTACGTGCTAACGCAGTAAATTAAAAATGACAAAAAATTCAATATTTCTTACTATAGACAGAGGGACAACCCTAGCACTTTTATCTATCGTGACAGATGTGTTGACGATGTCGGCGTTTTCGCCAACTTTAAAGGTGATTGCTGACTGTATGTAGTTAGATTGTGGCCATAGTTTGGTGGTAGAATCACTAAACTTACCCGGGTCCTCCTTATCTACCATGGCTTGCTGAGCAGCCTCCAAATGATTTTCCACCTCGTTGAGGGATCCTCTACGCCATTGGACCTCTATGAGCTGAGACAACGCCTCCCAACTCGCTGGCTTTATTGACAGGATCTGGGATAAGTGGCGTTGTGTTGTTTCTAGGTCTACCTGGAAGGTTATAGGGGGAAATATGATTCATTAATATGATTTAGATTTCCTGGCGCGGTTTTGCCGGTGTCGTTCGACAGGATCCCCTGGAGATCCTGTGGACCGATGATATAACAGCCCATTATAGAGATAATTTTTCAAATCGGTTTAGCAGTTCTAGAGTTTATCAAATCGAGGTACACATAAATAAAGAAACAAACAAAGGTTTCCTCTCTATAAGAATAGAAAATTAATTGTCTGAATATTCAAATAAATCTGAACACAATCTGAATCACAAGGCATGGCAAAATTTTCAACACAACATTTAATACTATATCAGAAAGGTATTAACTCAGTCACATACCTATTTGTAAAATAATTCAATTTTGAATAGAACTGATATGTGCTTTGTATTGCATCGTTTATCAAATGAACATGCAATTATTTTTGTTAATACCTTCCGAAAAGCCAGATCTGCCATCATAACTGCCGCGTGTTCATTGTTTGGATCCGTTGACAACAGCACAGAGCACGTTTGCTCACATTTCTCAGCGTTATTCATCTGAAAATAATAAAAACAAATCTTAACGATTAATATAAAATTAGAATGCAGGATGATTGCACACTTTTGAACTCTTGTTTTTATTGTTAATTTTATATAATTTTAGTATTTGATCTTCTTGGTGGAAGAAGGGAAAAGATGTATGTCATTATGTAATGTTGGTTGATTTCATTTTTTTTTTGATGATGTGTGTAACGAAATTACGTTGTGTGACGTGGGTTAACGAAGAATCTCTCTAGCATGCAAAGGTTTAAGTAAGCCACTCACACAATGATTAATTTTGTATAGGTGATAAAAATTTAATCACCATCAATTAGCAAGACCCAAATTATTATTTTAAGAAAATGCTAATGTCTCTCATATACCTTAAAAGTTTATAAAGAAATACCTGTGCATATAGTTTAGCCAAGGCAAGCAAAGTCGTAGGATCTCTAGGTGTATGGATCAAAGCTTCAGCGTACAAATTAGCAGCCACCGCTGGTTCCTTTCCAGATTTTACTTTCGCAAACATACATAAAATGTCCGACAATCTCTTTTTCTCCTCTACAATGTCTCCTCTACTGTCTATTTCCAATCTCTTTACAATCCCAGACTGTATTTCTTTCGCTTCTGTTAGAATTAAATTGGTGTTGCCAGCGGAAGGATTTTTAATATCGCGTGTTCTTGCTTGGGTAAGTAAAAGTTTGACTCGGCGTTTTAAAGTTGGTATGTCTTTCTCTTTGTTTGACGGGTGGTTAATTTCAGTTGATATTACTGAGTCGACTTTGTCGTATTGTTTTAGCTGTAAATGGAAAATACATGATTGAAAATTTGTTTTATTTAGGTCATCAAAGATATGGTTTAAAAATATAATCGGGACTGCGTGGAGACTAACTTATGTCACCTTTCCTGGAGATCAATTTGCCAGGAAATCCGGTCTCTTCAAACTTCTCGATCCATTTTCCGATCAGTCGAACGCCTGGCGCATCATTTAAGTAACGAACATTGAGAATATTGCAGAATTTTCTATGCGCTACATTCGCCTAATTACCGTTTTTGTAAAACTCACGCACGCACAACGCACGGTACGCTGCGTTCACGCAATAAGCAATACAAATGTGAACTTTATTTTGATATACCTTGTATGTAACATATACAATAGTGATACAAGATACATTTTGTGAAACAATAAACTTATTACCACTGTAAAGTACTATTTGTAGTAATAAAAACGAAATCAACACAGAAAGAATCAATACTTTTACCTTTATAAGCAACTCCAAATATTCAAACTTAAGTTCATCATCATTGATTGACTTTATGGCATTCTCGTAATGGTGTACAGCTTTGTCATATTCATGTAATTTCACCAGGGCATTACCGAGCTTTTTAATTAAGATGATATCTTTAGGGTTGCCATTTAAAGCCACTTCATAGGACTGCACTGCTTGCATTGGATCTAAAAACATGAAAAGAAATGTTATTAAAATTTATTGATCTTTACAGAAACGCACATCTAGATTACCTTTACATTTAAGTTTATACTAAAATCTATATTAGCTTATTTCCAACCATAAACAATTTTTCTTACAATGATGCGAGTTAATGGTACAGAAACACAATTTCTTTAATCTCTGCTGTAAACAAATTCGCATCATACTCAATTTTGGATGACCAAAAAAAGTTGCCACCTAGTATTTCACGCTTCGAATAATAATAATAATACGAGGGTGGATTGAAAAGTTCGCGGCCTAAATAAGAAAACAGAGGAATAATGCAATTTTTATGTTTATTTTTCTACATACTCTCCTGCTAGGTCACAGCACTTAGTCCACCGGTCCTCCAAAACCTTGATCCGTTTTATATAGAAGGTCTCGTCAAGTTCTTCAAAAAAGGCATCTACGGCCACTTTGACCTCCTCATTGGTAGAAAATTTCATTCCACCTAAGTGTTTTATTAATTTTGGAAATAGGTGGAAGTCAGAAGGTGCCAAGTCAGGTGAATAAGGGGGATGAGGAAGCAATTCGAAACCACAATGCACTATTTGAGCCATCGATTCTGCAGATGTGTGAACACGAGCATTGTCCTGATGAAACAAAACTTTCTTGGTCAGCAATCCTGGTCTTTTAGACTTTATTTCTTCGCGTAAACGAAGTAATAATGTGCAGTAGTATTCAGAATTTATAGTTTGACCTCTTTCTAAGTAATAAACCAAGATGACACCCTTAGAATTCCAGAAAACCGATGCCATTACCTTGTTTACTGAAAACCACACCTTGACTTTCTTGGGGGTCGGAGATCCGGGTCTCTTCCATTGTTTGGATTCAGGAGTATAGCGATGAACCCATGTTTCGTCCATAGTAACAAACCTTGTCAAAATTTCTTTGGATCAGCTTCAAAAAGCTCTAAACAGTCTCTAGAAATCGTGAGCCGAGTTCGTTTCTGTTCAACTGAAAGGAGCCGCGGAACCCATCTTGCAGACACCTTGTGGAACCCTAACTCGTTAACGGACATGTTTTGTGTACGTTCACATGAAATCCCTAGAGCTTCAGCTATCTCAGATACGTTCAATCTTCTGTCTCCCATGATGATATCACATATTTTTCCGATGTTTTTCGAAGTCGTAGTTGTCGTAGAAGGCCGTCCAGAGCGGGGATCATCTTTGATGCTCTCTCGTCCGCGTTTTAATTCAGCTGTCCACTTTTTTATCATTGTATACGACGGAGCAGATGTTTCTAAAGTAGCTATCATATCTTCATGAATCTGCTTTGAAGTTAAGTGTTTCTTGTGGAGGTTTTTGATCACGGCACGGTGCTCGAACTATCCATTTTCAAAAATTAATGAAACTTACTCTCACTTAATGTTCAATAAAATAAATAATTGTATCTCAGGGAAAAATAGCACAGAGACTGTTAAAGAGTCTAGGTTTCATATGAAGATAGTTTTATAATAATATGACAACGCTATCTATGTTAGGCCGCAAACTTTTCAGTCCACCCTCGTATAATAACCTGGACATTCACAAGTCGAGTGGGCCAGACAGTATACCTGCTATTATGCAGAGAAAATGCTCTGCAGAGTCGACACCGGTTCTAACGCGTTTGTTTTGTCTCTCTTATTATATATACAGGAATAGTCCCCAATGTATGGAAAACAGCTATTCGATCACTAAAATAGGTGATCTCCAAAATCTCAACTACCAGCTGTTAATTTACCTCTAGGATCTCGCCAGCTAATTAATGACCGACAATACGGCTTGCGTCGTGGCCGTTCGACTGGCAATCTTTCCGCGTTCTTAACACACCGATGGGCTTAAGCAGTGGAGAGTAAGGGCAAAGCACTAGCGGCTAGCTTGGATGTCGCGAAGGCTTTTGATGGGGTATGGCATAAAACTGTTCTATTCAAGCTTCCATCTTACGACTTCCCGAAAGGCTTTGCCACTGGATCGCCAGTTTCTTCACTGGGTGAAGCATAAGAACAGTGGTTGACGGTTCTTGTTCAGACCATAAGGGCGTTAATGCTGGTGTTCAACAAGGCTGTGTGCTATCACATACTCTGTTCACAATGTATATTAATGACATGCTACAAATTAGTGGTATACATTGCTACGCGGATGACAGTACAGGCGAAGCACTGTAGAATATCTTGAGGGATTACGTTAACAAGAGTCGAATCAAACTTGTGTCTGAAATCGAAGCTCCATTGGAGAAAGTTTCGGAAAGGGGTAGTCTAAACCTGGTCGAATTTAACCCTATAAAGGTTTGCGCGGTTACCAATAAAAAAAACGACATTTGACTAATCCCCCTGCTTCAAGGGTATTCCCCTAAATACTGGGCCGAATATCGGAATTCTCAGTGTCGACGTGTCTGCTGACGTGTAATTCCACGGTCGTTTGTAGGACAAAGCCAAACTGGCCTCAAAAAGGTTCGGGGCGCTTAATGGTACTTCCATCCGGACCATCGTGTTTAGCTATACATAGCACAGGTTCGGCCACATATGAAGTACTGCTGTCACCTCTGGGCTGGGGCACTTCAATACTTATTCTTTCCATTTAACCAGATTTCCTGCAAATTAGACCCATTGGCCCTACTCAGATATGTAGGATCTCTCTGCGTATTCTACAGAATGTATTATGCACAGAAGAGTTGTTTGGATTGTTGCCAGCCGCATTGTTCCGCCAACATACTACCCGCCAAACTCTCGAAATCCTCAGCATTACATGATTGGCGGTCCACTAAACTACGTTACGCGACGCTTACTACCGCGTACTCTGAAGCTCTGGAACAAACTTTATGAACGGTCTTTCTGCAAAATTATAACATTGTCCTTCCTCAAAAGGGTCGGCAACGAAACAAAATAAATATTAATAGAAAATGAGGGGAATTCAAAATTAGTATGGGTCCCTGCAAACAGCACTCTTCTACGAGTATAAGGCTAGGAGGGGCTGCCCCAAACCAACCCCTTATTCAAAATGAATATGAAGAAATCTGAAGTGACTACAACATTATAGATTTTAAGATTGGATTTTACGAAAGCTACTGAAGCTGGTAACTACTCAAGATGTAAATTTTCTGAACTTTACCTGTGGACTGAAAGGAAATAGCAAATTTTTCATCATAATATCAGAATATTTATTGTATCAACAATAAATATTTAACACAAGTACTTACCACTTATAGACATGAAAGCATCACCCATCATTGTATGGGCATCAGCCATAGGATTGTTACTAACAATTTCTTTAAAACAATTTGTGAACATATTTCTATCTTTCTTTTCTTTCAAGTAAATATGTGCCATTTTGCTATGCGCTTGGAAATAATAAGGCTGGCCTGGTTTTATTTCATTAAGAATGTCAATGGCATTGTCTATGTCGCCTTTCTTTAGAGCTCTTTCTGCTTTAGCAATAGACAAACGGCCCTCTTCAGTTGTGAATGAGAATTCTTGAATTGCATCCTGTAAAGTAATGAAAATAATGGGTAAAAAAAGATATAATGAATGACCTTCAAAAATTTTTATGAAAGATGTCTACCATGATGTCTAGAGTCACATATTAAACAAAAACTTCCTGAATAGATTTATATTTTGAATGATATTTTCTAAAAAAAAGGTTTAAAAGTAATAATTTAAATATTTGAATAAATTGTATCAATTTATTGTAAATAATAAATTGTATGTAATATAATCCCACTGAATGTGGTTGGTTTTTACAAGAAAGATAAAGAGGGATTAAATATGAACAACATACCTGCATAGTTTTACCAGCATCTCCAAGTTGACCCAAACTTGTTTGCATTTCGATAATTTCCAAATACAATGTAGCTTTGTCAATGATATTCAAATCTGAATCAAACTGTTTATTCATCATGTTCTTGTTATTAGATATTTGCATACTATTCATGAAGCTATTCAAAGCCTCTGGTAGCTGATTGTCAGATTTCAGGACTACACCATGTAATAAGTGGTACATTGCACTATCTCTGACTTTAAAATTATAACTAAGACACATTTCTAAGCACTGAGCGGCTTTGTTCATAGCTTGTTGCTGAATGTAAATCTGAGCTAACAGAATTTGACTACCTACATGTGTGTTATCCACTTCACCTATTTGGATTGCCAGTTTTTGAGCTTCATTTGCAAATCCAAACAAGAATTTTAACTTTGCTAGCTCATAAACTCCATTGATCAAACTTGGACAAGCCTTAAAGACTGTATTTAAGAGTTTAAAGCAATTAGCTACTGATGAATTGCTTCCATCTTGAGTGTATTGAAGGTACCCAATTATTACAAAGGGTTTCTTAGGTAAATGCTTTTTGTATTCTTTTAAAACTTCAAGTAAGAAATCTGGATCTAATTCCTTAATGTGTTCAAAACTGTATGGATGTTTATTAGCCATGGCTAATGTTGCATCAATTGCGCTATTCAGAAATGTTGTAGCTTTTGCAGAGTTCTTTGCATTTAGCTGAGCAGATAAAAGGTACAACAAGGGCAATCTATTTGTTCCTTGCATTTCAAATAACAATTCTACTTGTTGGGCTACTTGATCAGTAGGGCCATTCTCAAACATTTGACAAAGAGTTAAGCCACAAAGTGCTGTTATCGAATTACTGTCAATCTTACTAGCTGCTTTGAAAAATGTCATAGCATCTCGGTATTTCCCTTGCACAGCACACTGGTAACCAACTTCACTAAGGTAATCAACATTATTAGGGTACATCTCAGAAGCATACTGAGCAAATCTGTATACTTGAGAAAGAACAGTGCTTGATCTACAACAAACTTTAGAGAATATCTGTGCTGAATTATAAAACAAATACCCATTATTAGGTTCTTCATTTTCTAATGAGGTAAAAAACTGGTTCAACTGATCGGCAGCCTCTATATAATCAGAATTTCTACACAATGCCATGAATATTCGTATTTTAAGAGCTTCAATATTATTTTGATCCAGTGATAATATTCTTTCAAGAGTGTCATAAACCGGGTCCCATTTCTGCATGGCAAACTCATTTTTTAACTTTTCTATGAGTGGAACAACTTGACCTGGGTTATTTACAATCAGCCTGTCCAAAGTCATGGTAGCCACATCATGCTCTTTCGCCAAGTATTTAAACTTGGCTATTCCAAGTAAAGCATCAGGACTTTTGTCATTCTTTGTTAATGCCAATTCTAAGCAGTCCAAAGTAGAAGCTTGCATTTGTCCAGTATTCATGTACATGTCATTCCATCCTTTCAAATTAATCACATCAATATTATTAGAATCCTTTCTTAGAGACTTGTTTATGTACTCAGAAGCTTTTTCAAACTTCTCTGCTAATGATAAAAATAGTCCAGCATAGTATAAAGATAAGGCACCTGCTTGTTTTCTTTCTTCCTTCAACTTTGATTCTAAAGTATATACAGCATCCCTATCTAGAGTGCCTACTGATTTATGAGCAAAAACCAGAGTAATAGTCACAGCTAACTGCATGTCTGTATATGCTTGCAGAGGTGTGAGTTCACCAATGCCCTGTTGCACTTGACCTTCAAGTATATAAGCAAGTGCATGGAAATATAAAAACAGTGTGTTATCACTTGTTTGACTAGCAGCTATTTTCGCAATGTATCTAGCCTTTCCGTACCATTTCTCTCGTAAATAATAATGTATATTACACCTATGCCATAAATTATCCATAGTTGTGAACTGTTATTGATTATTGTTCTAAAGTATTAATCTTCTAAACACATTTTAATTTTCAATTCTTTGTATTTCTGGGCATTCTTTTCATAGTAATCAGCTAAAAAATGACACTTGCAAGTCACACTCAGACCATTTTCAAGAGCATGTTGATGTGCATGCTGAAAAATCAAACCAAAATGTACAGTATACATTGTATATTTGAAATATAAACATAGAAATGACTAGGTATATAATTCTTCGCTATTAACTCTTTACCTCTGCAAGTAATTTTCCAACTCCCTTGCCTTTGAAATGTTCAGGAACATCTGTCCGGACCCAAACTATCTTATCAGAGTCTTGCTCGTATCGCAATACTGCTTTCTCTACAGGAACATAAATATTCATGATAAACATACATATGTCATGACCATATTGTAGAATTGGTCACATCATAATGTGGCTTGGCTAAATCAATTGATAAGATATTGTTTGTTGATATGTCCAACCAATGCGTACGGGTATACTTACTTCATATGGGTGAAGTATGGGTATAACTAAAAGAAACCATTTTATGATATTATCTAAAATAAAAAAAAAATAATTATTTAATTATTATAAGTGAAGTTAGACTAAATGATTATACTATTGTGAATAATAAATAAATATAATATGGATCATATCATAAAATGGTTTCTTTAACTTCTGATAGAAGCGCAGGAAATACTTTACGTTGATAGGTTTTTGAGGTAACCACTAAAATATAATGATACAACTGAGTTAAATTGAGTTCACAAATGAATAGGTTAGGTTTGTATGTAGTTATTGCATGCGCGAGTTGACCGAACGCAGTGAGCGTGGTGCGCAGCATCTTCGTCAGATTTGTCATATATACAAAAATTAAAAAAATTGTGACATTTACTTATTTCCGTGCCTGGAGGATTTAAGCCGGGGTTATCCATCACCTTATTTTTAAATGCGAATTTTTTGATGCAATCTCTGCGCAAATAGAAGGTTGTAGCGATGGTCGTTATCTAACTTAAATAGTTGTACAACTATCTATTTTGCTCAGCAACTATCAATAGTTATCCACCACACAAAAAACGATCTATTTTCCACAACGCTCTAAAGTTGGCTATTTCACTAACAATAGTGGCAGTATATGTTGCCATAACTCCTTAAGAAACGCTTTACATTGTCTGTTTTGTAGTATAACTCTAATAACTGAATAGAATTGGATGATTTAGGGTGTTTTAATAATAGCGGACCCATGAAGAAGAGCGAATGAAATGGTTATACTATTTAAGTCGCGCGATGAATGTACTGCATAGCTCAGCCATAGTTATTTTTAATTGATTTTGTGTCTTATGTTGAAATAGCGAAAGCCCATTAAATATTGCTTTTTTTTCTTTGGTTTTGATTGAACTTATGGGTCGTTAATATTTATTTTTAATAGATTTTGTTTTATTTTTAATGACCTAAAGGGCATTAAAGATTGTATATATTTTTTTCATTTAGTTTGGTATAGGTAATATTTATTAGTGCATAAATAGTGTATACACATTTTGTAACATTTCTATAATAGTGTGGGAACATTTTGAGAAAACTGATCCATTAAATAAGGAAGCAAAATGCTTGATTTGTGGCTATCTTATTAGCTACAAAACCACGACGGGCAACTTGAAAAACAAAACGTTTCAAACTAGATACTTTTAACCTAAATTATTCGACGGTGTAGAAATAGATAGTTTTCAAAAATAGATAGTTATTACAACGTTTTTTATAAACGGATAACGTTTTCGTTTCGATAACGACACATCGCTAGCAGGTTGTCAAACGAGGTTCTAATAAAAATAATCACTGGGTCATTCTTTTAGAGTTAAATGAAACACTAATAATGTAACTTCTGTATGCCAAAATTGTTGGCCACATTATGAAATTAGCAATTCTATCATTTGGCCACGACATATTATAATTTACTTACAGATCGATATTGATAAATACTAACCGTTGTCTAATGCAACTACAAACTGTTGCTTAGCAACATTATTGACAACTTTCAGTGCTTTGGTGCTGAAAGCTCGAGAACGAGTTACCATACCAAACATGAGAGAAAATTTAAAATCAGTTTTGGCTCTAATTCGATATAAATACGCTAATACCACACTAAAATCACATAGATTAAAGATATCGCAATCAACCAACTAAAATAATGACTAACGCGACTATCTTCACTCCATGTTTACTCACACTAACTTAATTTTTTTGTTAAGGTTTGTCTTGTAAAGCATTGGAACTAAGCCATACAGCCTGTACTGTCGTAAATATAATTTCTTAAATGTAAGATAATGAATAGTCCACCAAATGGTCGGAAGTAACCTTTTGGAGTCAATTTTGGCTTAGGGCAAGATTTGGCTGGTTCGCCAGGGTTCAACCATTGCGATGAGCGTTTCCGATTGTCGTACAGGATCCACTTTATATCACGGGTAATGATTCGATTTCAAACCCTTTCATTATTGTTCCGGTTGAGTAATGTAACGCAGCAGTCGACGCGCGTTTGTCGGTTTGCTGCACTCAATTCATGAGGTTTGAGCCAAAATAAATGTACACGAGTAAAAAATATCGTGTCCACCGACTTCAACCCATAATTATTGCTATGTTTATTGCATTAAACATGTTTCAATTTTTTTTAAATTAAACTGGACCATGTATTTTAAAAATTTGATGTCATATATACACCAACATTAATATGTTTTTTACATGCTATTTTATTTTCAGTTTATTTTTGTTCATACCAATGAAACATGTCCATTTCACTACCTCGTTACGATAATAGCTTAAAATTTCCAAAGTTTCTTAGGAAGCTTAGAATTAAAATTTTATCAAAGGTTCATGTAGTACCTGGTCTTCTTTTTGATTGATATTTTATCGCTATAAAAACTGTTAATGAGGGCATCCTAGATTTCACCCTGTGAGAAACAATTTGTGAAAAACGCTATTTACACCCCCGTAGAACTATAGAAACTGTCACCTCACTACATTTTTAAAAGCTTTTACATAAACATCCTTTATTAAAAAGAAAAAGTGTCAGTATTTTGGTCATCCATATTTTTTGTGATATAATCCTGCGAGAAACGCAGTTTATATTAAGAAAAGTAAGCAATATTTTTGTTTATTATTAGTGCAAATCATTTTGATAGTAAAGTGATCCCGATATAATAGTGTCACGCTTTCATAGTATCCGGTTTTTAAGATAATAATCAAATAAAGTGCTTTAAAAGTTGCATGATGGTATACCTCTGAGAAACGGTCGAACATTCCTCGCGCAGACGTCACTGAGCGAACACATCTGTTATGTTACTATAAATTACGTTATATTTCTTCTAACTACCTACCATGTCTTAGTGTATACAGTGTCATAAAATTGTAAATAAAAGATATCCCGGGCTACGATGTAATAAATGTAGTGTTATCGTGCATGAAAAAGGCGACTGTTCAGGTCTTTCCAACAAACAACTAAGTGCCATTCGGGCAACCAAAAATTTGGAATGGACTTGCAATGATTGCTCAAAACAACGACACAGAAGTTCCCTTATTGCTCCTGAGGGTAACGAGGACGATGACGACGACTATATCAACCCGTCGAACAAAGTTATCTCAATCAACTCTGAAAAACTAACAGCAAATATTACTAAGCAGGTCGACTGTATACTAAAACGAGAAATTGGTGAAGTAACTAAATCAGATAGCAGCGAAGGAGAAAAAAATTATTGTGGCAGATCTAATACCTAATGCTGGATCCGATGTCTCACAAGAAAGAGTATACATCAGAGAATCACTCACGCAGTATAACAAAAATCTTCTATGGAAAACTAAACAACAGCTCAAGGATAAATACAAATATGTTTGGTGTAAAAACGGCAAAATATTGGTATGTAAAGCTGACGAGGACAAAATATTAGTAATCCGTCATGAGGAAGACATTCGTGATTCACTACTTAGGTCATATATTTCACTACATATAAATTAGGTACTATGATTCTTTATTTTTAAAAATGGCTGTTACTATTGATAAAAACGTATTAGAAATTAAAGACTGTGAAAGTTTATCTAACTATAACATTAACATTAAGTTGATACAAGCAAGCCTGATGTACAAAACAGGCTTGCTTGTATCCACTTAAATATAAGATCATTAATCAAAAATGTCTCAAAACTGGAACTTATTATGAATAGTGCAATGCGTGAAATAGATGTAATAATTCTAACAGAAGCGGGCATATCAGACCGTATAAGTTCACTTCATTATATTCCCGGTTATACTATGTACAAATAATGCATTATACAAATGTACAAATAATACGAAATAATAATAAAGGAGGGGGTATAATAATCTATATTTTAAACATCAACAACTTTAAAACTTATTCCACAACATCATTATCCTTTGAATGTGTTATGGGTAAAATCACAACACAACAAAACACTCTTTGTGAACTCTCCGTAACTCTTTGTGAAATATATAGGCCACCGAAAAAACGTAAGAATTATTTTATACGTGAACTAAATCGTATCCTAAGTGCGCACTCTTCCGGTGAACTCTTACTGTTAGGAGACATAAACATAAACTTGAAATTATCTAGTAACATACGCAATAACTACACGAACATGCTATACAGTCATGGTCTTGTTTGTGGGATCACTGATTACACTAGAATAGAATTACGTAAAGGAATCTTAACAAGAAGTTGTATTGATCACATATTTGTTCGATCCCACTTACAAGACGCGTACTGTGCAGCACTCGGGACCGTACTGGTGGACCTTCGCCTTACTGTAGTCACTTGCAACTATAAGAACCATGTACAGGGTGCCCAAAATTATATTACAAAATACAATAATAATATTTTAGTTAAAAAATTACATGAAATAGATTGGACATGGATAAATGAATTAGCTTGTCCTACGGCAATATATTACTATATAAAGAATACAAATACAAAACTGTTACGAAAAGTCAAAGTATACTGTAAAACTAAGTAGGTAACTCAAAAAGAAACAAAGAGGCCTGGATAAACAAAAAAATTATAGATATGTGTGATAAACGTGATCAAAAGTTTATTGAAATGAAGAAAGATCACACGAATAAAATTTTAAAAATTAGAATATAATAAAATACGAAATAAAAGAAACAACTTAAATCGTAACGATCCAAAAAAAATGTGGCAAGTTTTAAACAAAATAACAGGTCGGATTAAAACGTCGTTAGACGAATCTATTCTTGAAGCTTTTAATGACAATACTATCTGTAATGTTGAAAGAAAAATCGCCAATAAGTTTGCTGAAACCTTCAAAAAAACAATTAAAAATTTAATAGTGGACTGTAAAAACACTCTGATTACTTGCAATTACCAGAATAATACTAATGTATCAATGAGGTTTAAAAAAGCCCAACCTATTACAATACGTAAGATCTTAGATAAAATTAAATGCAATAAAAGTCCAGGGGCAGATGGTATTAGACCAATAGATATTCAATTATTATCAGAAAAACTGGCAGGTCCAATTGCGCAGTTAATAAATGTAAGTATCAAGGCTGGTAAATATCCAAAGGAGCTAAAATCAGGTGTCATCAGACCAATACACAAGAAAGGCGACAAAAAAGATTATAGTTATTATCGGCCAGTCACTATCCTTCCGGTAATAGATAAAGCTGTGGAAGGGTATAGCGCAGATGAAATCCACGAGTTCTATACTATAAATAATATTTTATCTCCAAATCAATATGGATTTCAACGCAATAAAAGTACCACAGGCTTATTGTCAAATTTTTACAGTTATGTTAACAATTGTCTTAATAACAAAGAGCACGTATTAGTAGCTTTTATAGACTACAGTAGCGTTTTTGATACGCTTAGACCTAGCACATTAATTGAAAAGTTAAATAACAATGGAATACACGGACCTTTACTAAATTGGTGGTCCAGTTACATAAAAGAAAGAACTTATTCTGTAAAAATATCGGAAGAGTATAGTGACGAGATATATGTAAAGAGTGGTACTGCACAAGGGTCTGTGCTCGGGCCTAAATGAATGCAATAACTTAATTTAAAAAATGCAAAATCTTCCAATTTGCAGACGATACGTGCCTTATTTCTAGTGATACGTGTGTTATCGACGCGATTCGTATATTGAAAGAGGAGTTTGACATCTTATGTAGATGGTCTCATAATGTTGGTCTAGTTCTAAACCCACTAAAACTAAATTCATGCATATTCCTTCCAGCCAAATTAAAACTACGCAATCACTTGAATTAATAGCTCATAGCCATCAATTTGACGCATGTAGAATGCGTCAAACTGTGTCAACGTAACGGATGTAAATCAATTGAGAAAGTGTATCGCTTTACATATTTACGCGGACGCAGTAATAAAAGAGCAGAGCAATATTAAAGCAGATTTAAACAAGATTGATACTAAAATAAAAGAAATAGAAGAACAGCTATACTCCATCAAAAACTATAGGAAATTAGTACTATACGGACTGACACAATCAAGACACGAAACAGAAAATGAGTTATATTCGCGATCCTCATAAATTTTTAATGATGTTTTGGATTTGAACATAGATCCTTATATAGAAGACCTAAAACGCCTAGGAAGGAACATGCAGACCACTCATGATCGAATTCATGAATAAAAGAATGACGAAATAGATAGTACATAACTCAAAGCAATTTAGAGATACAGGTCTAGCTGTACAAATCTTCATGGAAGGCGACAAACTACAGGAACGAAACCTATTACGTCAAAACCTTCAAAACGCTAGAAGAAACGGACACCACGCTATTATAAAGAACAATAAACTCTACGTCAATGGCTTCGAATCGCTCGCAGTCACCGCCGACAATTACAAGCCAGAAAAGAAGCAGAATGAACAAGAACGTAGACTGTCAAAAAACCAGTAAATAACAACACTAACTTAACAATAATATGTCAGAATATGCAAAGTGTAGGTAATAAATTAGATATCCTAGAAAATTCCTAAACTCATCAAATACTGATATTTTGTTGCTTACTGAAGTATGGGAAAATAGGAATTTCTGTAACTCTATTGTAATACCAGGTTATGAAGTAGCGGCAAATTTTTGTCGTGAATTACATACAGGGGGTGGTGTTTGTATACTAACTAAGGAAAACATAGATTATGTAGATAGAACTGATATAAAAAAATTATCCATAGAATATTTTATAGAATTTTGTGCAATTGAATTACTAAAATATAATTACTTACTTATAGTCTTATACAGAGCAGATCGTGATATGAATGTTTTGATGAACAAATTAACAAATCATTAAGAATAATAAATACCAAAGATAAAAACAAGAATATTTTAATAACAGATGATTTTTAATATGAATATACTTTAAAATTGTAAAAAAAAATTTAATTTTTTACATAACATGCGATTTGCTAATCTTAAATCTGTTATAAATGAACCAACGAGAGTTACTAAATCCACGTCGTCTGGGATAGGCTTGGCCTTTGTAAATAACGAATCTTCACTATCAGATTTCGGTGTTAAGGACTATGGCTTCTCAGACCATAGAGCCGTTTATGTTAAATTAAACTCACAATATAATCGAAGTACTAACGTAGCATGGGTAACCAAAAAAAGAATATTCACTAAAAATAAAATTAAGCAATTTAAAAACAGAATAAAATAAGTAAATTGGCACACAATATTACATACTAATAATGATTTGAATAAAAATTATGACCTATTTCAAAATTAAATTAAAAGAATCTTAAATGAACGGTAGTAAAAATAAAAAAATTCCGACCATACAATGTTGAACCTCTAAATCCAGTTATCAATTACAAAAACGTAAATTTAGAAACTGTAACCACATTCAACTTACTAGGCTTAAACATAGACTCAAATATAAATTGGAAAATCCGTATTCAAAGTATAAAATCTAAATTACCTAAATTTAGTTACACTCTTTTTAAAATTAGGAATTATACAAACTTGGAAACCGCTTTATCTACATACTATGCATACACTTACGCCTGGCTGCGGTATGGAGTTATGCTCCGTGGAAATAGTGTAGACTCCCAAGATTTATTCATCATGCAAAAAAAGTTTATTAGCATACTTGCTAGCGTAGAAATTCACAAAGTTGTACACCATTATTCAAAAAATATAGACTGCTTACACTTCCCTGTATTTATATATTCGACCTGTGTATTTTTGTCTTTAAAAATATTGGAACACTTGAAAAAGTTCATTAAACCCATAACATTAGGTAATACTCGTCATAAAAATAGACTAGATATGCCTACTGCAAGAATTAATATGCATATCATGTGGCTGTAAAAATATTCAATAATGTACCTCGAAATTTAAAACAAGAAAATCAACTATCAATATTTAGCACAAATTTAAAAAAATTCCTTATTGAAAATTGTTTCTACTCAGTAAATTAATATTTAAGTAAATCTATTAAGATTATATGAATATATAATTATATGAATGAAACCTAATAAAATATAGTCTTATAATATATATCTAATATACAGTGTGTTTGGTCACCGACTAGCGTTATTTGAAAGGCGCTAAGTATAGCTAATTTTATCGACAAATTACCCCCATAATGGGGTTCCCACCCTCCATATTTTAGAATGGCCGCCATTTTAATTTTTTAATTTTTGACTTGTACGTAATGAAACCCCTATATCTTCGTAACTATAGGTCATAGTTAAATATAAATTAAGCTAAGGATATTTGTGTTGCCTACTCACTAATAATAAGAAAAAAAGCGAAATCCACCTAAGATACTTAAATAAATTATCAAACCTAAATTTTTACAAAAAATCTACAAACATTTCGACAGTTTCCAATTTATTATAAAAACTAGCTGCTTAATATAAATTTATTTTGCTCGTTACTAACAGTCCATTATGGGGGTAACTTGTCGATACAATTAGCTATACTTAGCGCCTTTCAAATATCGCTAGTGGGTGACCAAACACACTGTATATTAAAAAGAATTATGCTGTGATATGGTAGATTTAAATATAGTAATAAATTTATATTAAAATTAGGTAGGTCGAACATTAATATCACATCTGCAATTAAATTATCACATCTGCAATTAAATTAAATTAAATATATGCAATAAAAATGTCATCTTTATGTTAAGAAACTAAATGAATATTTCATACTATATTAATGCCCTCTAACATTTGCAATACCCAATGCATGGGTGTCTAATTTGTAAGTCCTATATTGTTACAATAAGATCTCTGTCAAACACTTAATATGAAAATAAACACATAAATAAATCTAGGCCTAGTCATAGATCATCGGTTCTGTTGGAAGCCCCAGATAGAAGCCACGTGTGATAAACTAAGGGCTATTGTAGCTCATTTTAATACAATAAAAAACAAAATACCATTTAATATTCTGCTCCAACTGCACAATGCATTGGCTGAGAGTACATTGTATATGGCCTTAGCAGTTATGGACGTACATTTAAAACATATTTAAATGCAATATATTATCTCCAACTAAGGTTACTAAAGTTAATTGTTCCACATAAAGCCAAAATAAAATACAAAAATAATGATATAGAACTTTTCAAATACTGCAATATCTTGCCAGTTGAGTTAAAATTGAGGTTATTGCTTAATTCTGAAAATTATTTTACGTATAACTATGCAACAATATACTTAACATAAAATCAATAACAGAAAAAATTGTATGAGACATCTGATAGAAACACGTGCGAATAATTATTATGGAGAACGAACTATCGCGTATATTACACCTAGACTAATAAATAAACTACCATGCGAAGTAAGAAATAAGCTAAATTTAAACAACATTAATAAGACACTTAAAAACATTTCATAAATAGCTTAAGTTAAAAAAAAATACAAATATTACAGCATAAAATATAAAAGTAAAACAGGAACATTACTGCTAACAAAAGTACCAGCCACAAAAAAAATTTAATATTAATAAAAAATGTTAAAACAGCAAGGAAACATGTGCACCCTTTACATGTTCGTATTAACTTGTCTTTTGTTCTTTTGTAAACCGGTCGCTCGCTCAACATTTCCGATGGTCCAGCGAGTATAAGCGGGACGGGAGATGCTAGACAGAAGATAATTTGTAACTTACATTCTTATACACGAATTGTACAATATTGCGCGCTCGCGAATTCATAATTGTAATTTTGTATAAATAAGTTAGAACAGGAAATAAGTTTTTAGTTTTTTTTTAAAGATTATGTATATTGTGTGTTTTTATAGATATAGATAAAATTAACCTTTAGCATAAGCTAGCATTAGAGGAATTGCAACTTCCAGACAAACCAGCCGTGGTTTTGGGAAGTCAAACAAGATATAATATAATTGTAATATTCAGATAAATAAATAAATAAATAAAAATGTAAAACTAAGGCACGTTCTTACTGGTCTCATATTTATCACATGACCGTTTCTCAAAGTATTTATTATACCTATACTTACTAGTATTTACGTACTTGTGTGTGTCTTACATAAAAATGCCCGGTATATGATATATTTTTAACGTACTTCAAAAAAAGGAGATTCTCAGTTCGTTTTGTATGTATGTATATATGTTTGTATGTTTGGCTGTGATTATCTCGAGTTTAGGCTGAACCGATTTTAATGTGGTTTTAAAAAAAGTATTTGTTATTGTTACGACAAATAGCGCTCCGTACTCGCTGCTAACCTACTTCAAACTGTCATAGATCCGAAATCGTCGTTAAAAAAATAATCTATGTATACGACCGAGTGGTGTAGTGGTAAGTACCCTTGCCTCATACGCCGAAGGTCCCAGGTTCGACTCCTGGCCGGGGCATTCATTTGTGTAATGAACACAGATGTTTGTTCTCGGGTCATGGTTGTTTGTATTTATATATGTATGTTTATTCTGGGTTCCCCCCCAGTTCACTGTATGGTCATCCATACCACAAGCTGTGCTTACTTTGGGGCCATACAGTCGGTGTGTTTGTCTGGGGATTTATTATTATTATATAAAAATTACGTATAAGCAACCTAAAAAATATTTTTAAAAACCTATTGAATGATACCCAAATGATATTCAAGGGTTAGGTTAAAAAAATAATTTTGACATAACATTTTGGCGCAAAAATCAGCCATTTTTCACCTTCCAAATTTGCTTCAAGTGGATTGAAACAGTTTTGTCATTGACACCGCAACCTACAGCTAACTCGGACATGGTTTGCGATGGATCCCCTTCCACAGTAGCCTTCAATTCTTTATTATCAACTTTGGTCTCCGGCCGTCCACAGGACTTGTTCTGCAGGTCGAAATTTCCAGAACGAAAACGTTGGAACAAAAACGTACTGTGTTTTCTTTTGCGACACAGCATTAATACTTCAAGCCGTTTCTGCAGCACTGGTGCCACGGTGGAACTCGTACTCGTAAATAACGTGATATTTCAAGTTTTCCGTTTTGTAAACTAAGTGACGCAAAGAAAAAGCCAAAAGAGGAAAAAACAAATGCGTTTCGAAACACAAATGCGTGAGTAAATAGCTGAATGAATTTGAAATTGGAATTCTTAAGAGGAGATAATACAGATCAAATTGGCCAATACGACAAAACTGAAATTTCATATATAAGGGCCTTATAAATCTTTATTTTGAGCCTATGTTAATAATTTGTAGATCAATTTTATTTAATTAAGTACAGGGTAGCCCAAAGGGGGTTACAGTATTGAACAGGGCGACCACAAAAAGAAATCATAATCAAAAAAGTCTACTGAATATTTTCAAACAAAAACTGAATATTATATTTTAACACTCTCCTAGACAGCCCTATGTTAATCAACGGAACGCGCTGATTCTATCACGCAAGACCAGCTGATACTATGTTATTCATTCATAACGCAAGGGGCGCGAATCTGTACCCGTTTTCATCGGCAAGATGGCGCGATTTGAATGTGCGCTCAAGTGAGTGCGGAATTTATTGAATATTTCCGAAAAATTATTTGTAAGTTAGTCATTCAATGATTTATTTAAAAAGTTAGGTTGCTAATGTATCCTGTTAAGCAACATTTATTGCTATAAAACATTTCTTACTATTTTATTTTTATAGGTGTTTAGACCAAACATGCAACTTGCGACACCAGCTGTAGACTGTAGACAAACAAATTTCAAATATATTCTAAAGTTATTTTTTATTTTCATTTACTTTATACTATTATACAATAAATAAGAAATCCCCTGATATGAAAAACAGAATACCCTAATAAAAATTTATTTAGAAATGTTGATATGAAAATCACACATAACTGAAAAAAAATCGACGTTTGCCACAGGTTCGAAACCAAATTTATGTTTCTCTGGATCCATAATCACGAAGTGTTTGATGTAACTAAGTACTTATTTTTGTTAAATATGTGTAACTTTTTAATTATAATGTACAAAAAGAACATAAATTATACAAATAATATATTTTTTCTGGCAAATTGCAATTTGACAAGTCTTTTTTTCATTGACAAAAATCGAGTTTTTGTACCTTTCTATGCTCTATGAAAATGAATGAGTGATAAAGTCGACAAAATAAGCTTTCCGTTGATGTGGCACAGTAATAATACCCCATACAAAATAATTTAGTAAAACGTTAAAATAGTCGATAATAAGTCTCTCGGGATCCGCCACAAACTAATTAGTGATGCTAGGATCCGCTAACTGCGTAAGCGAATATCTACGCTATTGTACAGGTGGTTTACTTTTGTGATAATGAATAAAGGAAATAAAACAATGTGTATAAGACATGATATTTTTATTTGCTTCGATAAAGATTAAAATAAAAAGTTTTGCTGAGGAAGGAATAACTTGTAATATACAAAGACTAATTTAAAAATGTATTACTAAATCGTGTGATCGATAGTTATTTGAAAAGTCTAGTCTTTTTTATATTTCGACACAATTCTTAGGGGAAATTGTTTGAATACAATAGCACCTTTAAGAAAATGAATAGCGCCTTTTTATTTTAGAAGTAAAGTGTATTTAAATGAAGTTATTACGTTTTTACAAACGGAACACTATTATTTTTGCACAGTTAGAACCAAATAAATACTATTCTTGCTGCATCTCCCAAATTTTTCATTGAAATTTCATTCAACATACCATATGGGGATAAAAATAGCAGAAACCTAAAATGTAACAAACCTGAAAAAGAAAAGCCAAATTGAGAGTTTGACGCTAGAAGCAATTGCTTGCTTAAATAAATTATATTTAAAAAAAATCTTTTTTTGCTCACGCTACCTAACCGGTTTGAATTAACGGCTATGACGTCACAATATGGCGCTAAGTCGGTCCTATTGTTATTTGAATCGCATAGTATGCTTAAGCGCTCAAAGGGGTACGCGGAGATCTGCGCCTAAGAAAACAAGGCTTAACTCGATAACTTCTATGCAGAATAATATTTTTTGTTATTTACGAGTAAATAACAAAAAAACAGGCATGTTATTATTATTTTTTTTATTTCATAGAAATTTTAATTTATGAACGTAATTTGATGATAATAAGATCCATAAGATGGAGTAATGATGCTTTAATGACCACAGGCTTCTGTTGAAGTCGCCGTTGATGTTGTAATTTTACTCGGCGCTGTTTAGCTTTTTCTGGTAAAAAAACCAGGTCCGGATGTTCTTATTAGGGAAGTTCAATATGAAGGTTCTTAGTGCCGTCCTAAACGATCTATCTACGAAATAAGGTACTAAAATCAGTTTTGTTTGAGTTTGTTTATTAACCCAATAAGTAACATAAAAACAAATACACAAATCGAGCACTATATTATTTCAGTAAAATACCTACCTAACTTTTCTTTTAAAATGCATAGAAATTATGTTGTATTTAGAAGTCAAATGAATACCTAGTAGTATTTTTTGGATTGTTAATTGCGAATTAGACATGCACCTGTTATTACAATTTTGGTACCTTAAGTTATGGCTCTGCCTTAGATATGTGTCTATTATATTTCGTCGCTTCATTCTTCAGATATTTCATAATTAAACAGGTAGTCCTTTTAAGGTACTAGGTAACTTCGCACAGTTTTAGAGTAAGTCATTTGACTTATTCAAAAAACTTCCGTCTGTTTACTTGATCAACCCCGGTCCCGGCAAGTCTTCATTCTTTTTTCGTGCGTGGTAACAAGCACACGTCTTATACCAACCAGTAACTTACTAGTTTAATATTAAATATGTTGTAAAAGTTGTACTAAAAGTTTGAAAAATAGAACAAAAAATACAGAATAAACGAAAACGACTCGTTATTTCTTCCGATGAGGTAAGCCATTTTATGTTTTTTCATAAGTGATCGTGGGTATATAAACAATAATTTCGCTTTGTTGAAAAGATGCAGAAAACACGTGTTATCTATAATAGATATATCACGTTGTCCACATGCATTCCTGGTAGTCTTCCACCTGATATTTTAAATTATAAACTAAACTTTCGTTTTATCGAAAAGATGCAGAAATTCGTGTTATCTATAATAGATATATCACGTTATCCGCCTTAATTACTGGTAGTCTTCTACCTGATGTTTAAGGAAAAGATGCAGAAAATACGTGTAATCAATAATATGTCTCATACGCCTGGAGTCCCAGGAACGAGTCCTGGTTGGGTTATTTATTTGTGTGATGAACACAGATGTTTGTTCTCAGGTCACGGTTGTTTTTATTTATATATGTATGTTTATTCTGCGTTCCCCCCAGTTCGCTGTATGGTCATCCATAACACAAGCTCTGCTTACTTTGGGGCCATACAGTTGGTGTGTGTGGGGATTTATGAATTATAGTATTTTTTATTATATCAGTACGACCTTATGTTTATTTTCTTGTTAAAAAAAAATATTTTTATAAAAAATAAAACAGAAGCAAATAAATACAAAATAATTACAATATTGTGTTTTTATATATCCAACTTTCCTTGTGTATTCTGGCAAAAATACTCTGTTTAAGATATTCTGTTTAAGAAAGCGATAAATCACGAACTTACTCACATAACCATCAAAGATAATTCTATTTTGTTCCACACACTCAAAACGGCAATAAAATGCATTATATCTCTAATATATTCATAACACAACACCAAATCTTTAACATAAATGCATAATGATCAGAGAAACCAAAATTGTTCTCATAATAGAAAAATTCCGTTACATTTTTTTTATACAAATCGCATGAGTTTTCACTGGGGAGTTTAATTAAAACTATATGAATATGGATATAATTAACATATTACGTAAAGTTATCACATCTAGCGTTGCTGTTTGAAGATTGAGTCTGGTTTGGGCGGTGGTCATCCAATATTTATGAATGAGTCAACAACTTAAGCTTCGGGTTGCTCTCCTTATGCATTGAATAAATGTTGGTACATAACAGTTCAAACAAATATATAAGAATAAAAATGTAAGACAAAAAAATTAAAGGCCAAAAAAAAACCAAGATTAGGCTTTTTTAAATACCTACCAAGGTACACTATGCTGTACATGCGCGTGGGCAGTCGATGACGTCCCTACAGTTTTTTCAAATACAACTGTACGATTTCAATTTAGTTTGATGTGAAACAAACAAGTACCTCCTGAACTTCCATGGCGATTCAATTTGAAAGAGCTCAGTGGTTTTAATTAACATACAAGCTACGTAATAAAAACCTAACAGATAAATTATTTAACCTTTATACAGAGCTACTTTAATAAACCATTTGTTTCATTAATTTTGTTATATAAAAAAATTATTAACTTTTTAGTGCGCTTTGTACATCTAGAAAAATCGTTGGTGATGCTGTATTTAAGGTATCCGCGTCGTCAGCTTCTGACGTCAAGGGTTCGTCTCCGTACGATGGGGATGTGGGGGGCGTTGCTGTAAAATTTAAGGATTTTTGTAAGGTATTGATTTGGTATTTATTTTATAACTTATATAAACAAATCGACCGAACACGGGAACGGTCCGTAAAACGACTAACATTGTCTTATTTTTAATGTCAGGGAATGAGGTATTTGTTTAATTCGAATCTGGTTATAAGTTGCCATTATCGGCGGCGGCAGCATAAAGAGGCCGGACTCCACATTCCCCGGGCACAATGGAAATTTATTTATTCGCAACAAGAACAAATAAATTTCAATTTCAGAAGCCTAAAATGGACAGTCCTAATACAAAATCAACTAAAGACGGCTGACGGCTACATACATAAGAAAAACTTAATTCCGATAGTCATAATCACGAATTAAAAAATTCCGAATTTTATAATACCGAATGGTTCAAAATTCCGAAATTGAAAATTCTGTGTTTCATAATTCCTAATTTTTCTTCTTCGATACTTCAAAATTCCAAACGTTTATAATTACGAGCATCAATATGCCGAATTTGAAAATACCGAAACATAAAAAATCCGAATTAACAATAATCTGAAATATCATAAATACGAATCCCGAATATCAAAATTCCGAATAATATTAGTTGCAATAACAAACGCCTTGTAAAACTGCATGAGCATATCAATTTATACGTTCGAGCATTCAAGTAGTCAGCTGGAAATGAGAAAGTTAGTTTAGTTTTTTGTACTGAGTTATTTCTTGAGTATATAGGTTTTGTACTGAAATGCAAATCCCTTTTTGGCGCTTCGCCGGCCACTGCCGTAGCACGATAGTTCCGCTCGCTCGGCTTGCGCTGCATTATCTGCACACAGACTAACTACTCCTCCTCGCTTTGCTCGTCGTCGCGCGTAATTTGTATAATTTTAAAATGTGCCTTATTAATTTTAATTTGTGTCAGAGGAGATTTAGATAATAATTTTTAATAACTATATACCCGTTTTAGATACAAAATCTGAAAGTTAGCATTGAATTTTCGGAAAATTAAAATTCGGAACACCATATTTCGGACTAGTAACACAGCGGGTTTTTATTTCTTCGTACTAATGAAAGTCGGAAAATTAAAACCTCGTATTTATGAATTTCGATGAAATAAGAATCGTGTTTTTGAATAGTCGGAATTTAGCCTCTTAGGGATTGTGAACTTCGGAATTTTAAAAATCGGAATATTCAAATTCAGAATGACATAATTCGGAATTTTTGGGTGTTCCCACGGCCGACACTATCAGCTAGCTTCAGAGGGTTCTTAAAAATATTTTGTATATATAACAAGTCATAAAGAGTGAAATGCCCTCTTCGAAACTATTCGGAGGGCGTCTCATATAATCAAAATAGAATCTTTTAATAAAATCAAATCATAAACACATCGTTTTAACTTTACTTATGTATACCTGGCTAACTTATACAAAATACTGAGGACGGATGATATTGGCAATTAGATCTACAATAATCATAGAAATCATTAACACATCTATTTCGTATCTTTAAAGGTAAAATTGAAACAACAACGAACAACTCGAGAGATTCAAGATGCGTAATACGACGATCCGAAATTATTCTTTAATAAAATATTATACTCCGCACGCCGAATGATGATCCCTATGACGTTTCAACTGACAGTTGTATTAGTTATGCGAAACAATTTCGATAAAATACTGTTTTTTCAGGCAAATGTCATGTCATTCAGCCAGGTCATTCAACATAATAAGCAATATTTATTTATTTTGAAAAAAAGACTACGCGCATTGATGGACATAAAACACTAGATAAAAAAGTAACAGCCTTATTATATTTTATTTTACTATACTTTAATTTTTATTCAAATTGCATAATTTAAAGAATTTAAAATTCTTTTTGAATTGAATTTTAAAGAATTCATAATTAGCTGGCAATTATGGATTACATGGAAAAGTATTTAAAAGGAGGCCATAGACCTACCGTTTTTTTTTAATTCAGTCATGTCATGTCTTGTCAGTCTGTTTTGTCTTCTTGTCACACCGCATCACATCGCGTCATACGAGTGCTCTAACGCCTTGTATGCGCCACGTCTTTCTTTGTTAGCTGAGTTTTGTTTCTCTTTTCGCTGTTTTGTGTTATTTGTTGATTTTCTGTTACCTGTTTGTTGATTTTCGGTTTTGCAAAATGCCGATAAGACAGCGGAAAACTGTTCTCAACAGTGAAGTTCGCGAGTTTGTAGTTCGTTTGCGAGACTATTTTGCTCGTGAACAACAAAATGGCGGATCCTTGTTACCGCTTGACAATGTTCGCGATCGTGTAGCCGATGCTCTAGGAATCGGAAAGGCTACTGTTTCTCGAATAACAAAGGAAAAATTTGGGGAGTCGTCCATGGAGGACAATAAACTATTAACACCAAAGAAGAAAAAGAAAAGGTTATGTCATATAACAGAACCTGATGAATTTGATTTAGATGCTATACGCAATCATATTTATGGTTACTACCTACGAGGTGAACTACCGACCTGCCAGAAGTTATTATCTTCATTAAAAGCTGCAGAACTCTTCAAAGGCGGTGCTACTTCTCTTAGAATTGTTTTGAAAAAATGTGGATTCCGCTATAAAAAATGTGACAAGAGAAAAATATTAATGGAGCGTACTGACATAGCTTTACTACGATGCGATTTTCTTCGCAAAATCAAACAAATTGATAACTGGGAGAAGGTAGTATACCTTGATGAGACATGGCTGAACGCCAATCATACTGTAGGTAAGGCATGGACGGATGACACAGCCAAATCCAGCACAAAAACTCCTGAAGGAAAGGGCCAGCGCTTAATCATTTGCCACGCTGGCACAGCTACAGGTTTTGTGCCGAATTGCCTGTGGGCTTTTAAGTCAGTGAAAACAACGGAGTACCACGAGGAAATGAATTTCGAAAACTTTAAGACATGGTTTATAAAACTATTAGAAAATTTGAATGAGCCTCACTATATTTTAATGGACAATGCTTCATATCACTCAGTTCAAATTAACAAACCCCCCAGCAGCAATAACAAAAAAGCTGAAATTATAGAGTGGTTACACGGCAATGGTGTGGAAACTGACAGTCAGATGTTAAAAAAAGAGTTGGTTAGACTGTTGAACTTTCACAAACAACAGACGCACCCATCATATTTTTTGGATGAATTGGCCAAATCAAATGGACACACGGTAATTCGGTTACCGCCCTATCACTGCCAATATAATGCAATCGAGTTGATATGGGCGCAGATCAAAGGTATCTATATTTTTTATTTATATAATATTATGTATATGCATATATTTCTAAAAATAATTACTAAATGTACAAATATTTTCAGGTCATGCAGCTAGGCATAACACAACTCCGCCATTCACGGCAAATAAAATGATGGTTTTATTGGAAGAAGCTTGCGCTCAAGTGACAGCTGACGATTGGCGAAAAGTGGTCGAAAGAACGAAGAAAATTTGCTTACAAGACTGGGATCGAGATGTACAATACGACAATATCATTGACCAACCGTTAATAATAAACGTCACGGATAGCTGCAGTTCAGACTCGATTTTGAAAATCCGATTGACCCTGTATCAGATTCAGATTGATATAAATAAAATACAAACTCAAAGCATTTGTTTTATATTTCCAACAAATTATCGATATTTTGTTTATCGATGTGTCCCTTCTTAGTCGATAACAGCTTGACGACGTAACTTTTGCAGCACGTACCATGTACATTTGCATTGAGTTTTTTTCTATTATTTCCGAACATTACGTAATAATTTCTTAATATTCATTTTTATAATTTACAATTGTACACAATTATGATTTTTTCGTCTTTTTAATGGACCTCTAAAGGATTTGATGTGATAGGACGTCAGTACAATGTTAAGCGCTAACGAACTGTCATAGGGATCATCATTCAGCGTGCGGATTATAACAATCACTCCTCCTCCTCTTGCTAAGAAGTCAATGCGTGAATGTTGCATGGCATTCTTGATCTTTGATATATGAGAAGCTTATCGATATCAATATAGTTTCAAAATGAATTTTAAAAATATACTGCATCCACAACTTTTCGTATATGCATAATAAAGAATAATTTGAATCGTTCAATTTGTTCCTCAACCCAGAACCAGGAAAGGCGCGTCATCCAACAAGAATGACCCCAAATGTCTATGACATGACTTGGGTTACACTGTCCCAAGTGCTCGACATCAGACCAAACTGAAGTAATAGTCCGGATTATGATGAATGATCCTTAAAACTATCTTAAGTATATATCAGTGGGTGAAGCTTCGTTGTCGCCGTGCTTTGTAGAGCCGCATTGACGTCGACGTATAGTTCTCTCGCCATGTTGTCATAGATACAAGAAAAAAATTACGAGGATAAGTTTTTATCTTTATAAAGTTATCACTATTTACATTCATGTCTTAATATTACGTACTACATTAATTTATTACATTTTTCAATGACAGTTCTATCCATTCCTATCTTAATCTAAATGGTTTCAATCTATTTACATGGACTTTTGTCCTTATATGAATCCGATCTTCTTTAGTACATAATTATTATTGTTACTTACTTTAGTTACCCTACATGTACCTTTATATGGTCGCGATACTTTGCTACTTATGCCAGTCACTCTTTTAGGTGAGTATAACAAAACTAATTGACCTACTCTGAAGCTCACCTCCTTGGCTTTTCTATGGTATAATCTTTTTTGCGCTAAGCCAGCTTTCGTCAAATTCACCCTAACTTTAAGCGAACTAAACTCGCGTATTCTTTGCCTTTGGGCAATACTTGGACATCGTGATTGTTCACGAAAGGCACGGTCAGAGAGAAATTCGGGCTCTCTGACAAACATCATAAAGAACGTTGATACTTTGGTAGAAGCTTGCTTAGAACAGTTATATGCATAAGTAACATACGACAGATGTTGGTACCAGTCAGACTGTCGCCTAGATTTAATATATTAGGAAAATCATTTACGTCACCTTGTATTCCATTAAACGTTATTTGTTCAATTTTTCTAGTTCTTCAGAGAATTGTTTCCTCTTTTTTGTAGGTATTTTTGTTATATTCTCACAGCTCCTTTTTACGACTTTATGACTTTTCGACCGGCGATATTTTCTTAGTATTTTCGACGGCTACCCAGCGCCTCCACCATGCGGAGATGTGGGGGCGTCACTGTAAAATTTAAAGATTTTTGTTAGGTATTATTGATTTTGTATTTTTTTTTATAACTTTTAAACAAATCGACCGAACACGGGAATGGTCAGTAAAACGACTGACATTGTTTTCTTTTTAAATGTCAGGGAAATACGGTATTTGTTTGATTCTAATTCGAATCTTAGTTTGGTTTTAAGTTGCCATTATCGGCGGCGCGGCGGCGACATAAAGAGGCCGGACGCCACAGTACCTACTAATAAGTTTTTACAACAAAAAGGAGACGGAAAATGTTGTTAGGACTCCTGAGTCGGTATTCCAAGTTATTTGGAGAGTCCGATAAGTAGCAGTAGGCAAGGGTTGTGGACTATATGTTGCCTAGAAAATTGCCCCCTTCGTTTAGTTGTGGTAAGTTAAAGCTGTGGATAATATAGTAGTTGGTCCATTGATCAATCATCAATCTGTTATCGGATTTGTTTGCTTCGTTATTGTAAAGTTGTTTGTTGTGCTTAGGATTAATGTCTAAGATTCAATGTTACAATGAATTTTCTTGTCAGGAAAAGTATACAAATGATACTCGTCACTACGAGTATTCCGTTTTATTTAATTTTTTATTTTGTTTATTCACCAACAATTGTTCACACTGTTCCTTAGTACATAAATTGCTTACATTAATAACTTACTTAACGTGACAAATACGTACAGGTGAATACTAAATGCTTACTTTTCTTTGGCTGTCCTTACTATTTCTCTAAGAAACTAAAATAAGAAAATTTTAAGGTTTACCCCTATAGTTAAAAAGCTTTCATAACGCCAAAAGGTGTAACAGAAAGTGACACGATGGTAATAACCCACGCAGAAGGCACTACGGCAATGCGCCCGCGCACCTAACAACCAGTCCAGTCACAGACCGAGCGCTGCGCGCGCTTCGCGCCGAAACACCTGCGCGCGCATTTTTACCGGCGTCCAAGGGCATCTCTTTTCTTACGAACTTTTAAAACTATTTGATTGTGTGCGCATAAATTAGTTATTCTAGTTTTATTTAAGTGAGGTTATTTTGTCTTGGTTAGTTTGATTTTGAAGGGTCAGTTTTTGTTCTTTTTTTGTTTAGTTTGTCATAATATGTAGTGTTCATTCGGTCACTGTTCTACGTATTGTTTGTATGAATGAATGAAGATAACATTGTTTGATTGAGTATATAAAGCTTTGTGACATTAGTTTACTCGTATTTTCCAAATTTTGTAATTATTATAATGATATGTTCTTTAGTGGTAGTTACTTTAATTTTATTAGGTAGGACGTTAGGCGTGTGAAGTTCGTTCGATCGTTCGTTAATATATGCGAGCAGGAAGTAAGGGGATCAGAAATGGATGATTGAGGATGTAATGACTATTAAATGATTGCTCAGTTAATTTAAAGATAGGTAGATGTAACTACAGATATTTATAAATTTAATGAAAGCTTTCCTACAAATACATTTTTATTATTTTGCTAGTAAGTTTTACTTTTAGGAGAATATATCTTAATGTCTATTTTAACTGTCTCAATGAGTAAGTAATTAGTTATTATTTTTACTTATTATAAATAAATAAAATAACATTTTTAATTATTTAAAAAGGTAGCCTCTCTAGAGGCTACGATATCCTTAAATAATTTTACCGCCAAATATCGACAGACTTAATTTTTAAATTTAATTTTCCGGATTCTTTAGTGCTTATAATTGTATGAATGCACAGACCTATAGCACAGCTAATGGCTAGAAGTTCTTCTTTATTAGACATTTCAAGGTCACACATTGTTGATTTCAATCTGACACAAACAGTAGTTACGATTCTATGTGTTTCGACAAAATATGTCTGTTATTAATTTTATTACCTTTGTTAAAATTATCTGTTGCGTCACGTATTTTACGTAGAAATAAAAAAATATTGTGTGATTTTTAAATTTTATATCTACCTGCTAAAGTTAGTTGTGTGAGTGTCTAGGTACACGTATAAAATCCTAAAATTAAGGTTGAATCAAGCTTGGTTAATATTTTTAATGATCTGAAAGTTCTTATCCAGATTTAAAACTCCTGCAATTCCTCAACAAGAAGATTTTTATGCTGCATGTAAGGTGGATTGTATTAATCAACTTCAAATTAATTACTTATATTTTTTATGATTATAGAATCACAGAAAATAAAACATAATTTCTTAGTTTAATGTTTTCAAAATTACAAATATATAATAATACAATCACAGTAACAAACGTTCAACAATGGGATACATTTTTATAACGGTTTTCATTTGAGGCGATCTCGTTGATCCAATATTTCAGAACGTAGGTACACATGAATTGGGTATCCTTTTTTACACAGTTCTTATCAATAAAATGGATAATTTCTAATTCAACTATTAACATTATAGTTTACTTCTTTATACTTATATTATATAGTAAACAATTATTGAAGCAGATCAATAAAATATTATTTGTCAAGCTGCTAGTGCGCAGGATCCAATTACTTATCAATTTACTCTCAGGTGTTTAGCAAAATGCCGTCAACTATCTGTTCAATCGAGCATTTGACATTCAATAAGTTATTGCTTATTATATATTGCATAATTTTGTAGGTGTAACGCATTAGATTTATTTATTGATTTTATAGTCAACCTATCTACACTATTATTGTAAAGTAAAGAGGTTTGTTTATTGTTCAGTTTATTTGTAGATGGCAAAAAACTCTGAAACTAGTGAAAAGATTTTAATTTTTTGTTCTTAATTACAAGCTACGTCACCTAGATGTAACACAGGTGCATTAACAATCTTACGGAGCTACTCCCTCGAAACCACCGGTGTTGGTTAGGTACACACAATAAATATCACATTACGCGGCATGTAACAAATGAATCTAAATCTTTTTCAGCTAAAATTAAAATAGCCTGTTTTACCATATTTAATTGAATTCATCCAACTCGATCTTTTTTCAGCATACATACTTTTTTCGGATTAGACTGTTTTTGTTAGATAATATCACCTCGTAACATAACGAAAAAAAACATAACATAAACTCTCCGAAAAGTCCAGGCCTTGACGTTAATTTTCAAATCCTTCCTAAGTTAAATTAAAAATGGCGTACCCTAGAATTTTTATGAATATTTATTTTTTGTGCGTAAACTATTTTTAAATAAGTTCTAATTCAAAGGAATATTGCGTGCTTCATTTTATCAAAAAGGATTTCAGTAAATATGCTATATATTTGTTAAAGCTTTATATTATATGAAACATACTACGCTCATAGCGTATTGCCAATGCTAAGGGACGTTCGATGAAGCAGATACAGGGTGGGCCATTTCCAGTGGTTCTAGGGTCGGGTACCTCTGGAGGGCACGGTCAGCCGTCGGTCCTGGTTGTTGTCGGTAAGACAACAGTCGTGGAGCAACATCAGAGGCCATTATATCTAACATTAGTAACAAAAATTGTCTGCATAGTTATGTAAAGATTTTGAATACTTATCCTTGTCTTATTTAGCAAAATCTATCTCTCTATCCTTATCTAGCAAAATAATATTTTGAACCTCTGTGATGATATCAGTTATGCTAATTTCCTCTAATTACTTTACCAACAACATTTTTATGCGTAAATTTCCTATGTTTTTTATTAAAAGTATAATAACTGCTTCACTGATCTCAGCTTTATTATAGTAACAGAATAGCTGAGCATTCACATGTACTTAAAGTTACCATTAGAAGTGTTGATTACGAAGATTTTAACTAGATGAGCTAGATATAACATAACTCGATTGTGAAACTAAAAGTAGGTACTGTATCTTTAAATGCTCGTTAAAGATACAGTACCTACTTTTAGTTTCATCATTTCATCATCTCATCTCATGCTCAATCTGTTAGGTATGGAGGTAAGTAGCCTTGCCTACCATGCCAGAGGTCCCGGGTTCGAATCCTGGTAGGAGTAGATATTATATTAGGTCTTTACCTATGAAATTGCCGTTTTTCACGAAATAAATGAAGCGTAATTTTCTTATATATTTTTTATTTCTATTAATCAAAATAATCACCCATGCAATCAATGCATCTTTGCCAACGCATTGGTAGCTTATTGATGCCTTTCTTGAAGAAATCAGCTGGACGGGAGGCAACAAATTCTTCAAAGGCATTTTGTACTGCCTCTCGGGTATTGAATTTTTTTCCCGCCAAGAAGTTATCCAAATTCTGGAAAAAGTAGAAGTCTGTAGGCGCAAGGTCTGGTGAGTACGGCGGATGACGGAGAACTTCCAACCCCAACTCTTGTAGCTTGGAGACCGTCTGCTGTGCAGTATGAGGTCGCGCGTTGTCGTGCAGGAGCAGCGGAGCCGAACGATTGACCAAAGCTGGTTGGAGACGTGCGAGCTTCTCCATCATTGTGTTCAGTTCTTCACAGTACACATCTGCAGTAATGCTTGTCCCGTTTGGCAAGAAGCTGTGATGAATTACACCCGCGTTAGACCACCATACAGGGACCATCACTTTTCTAGGGGTAAGTTTTCGTTTAGGGCATTGTTTGGGTGCTGAACCAGGGTCCAACCAACTTGCTGAGCGCTTACGATTGTCAAACAGGATCCATTTCTCGTCACAAGTATCAATGCGGTTCAGAATTCCTTCATTTGTATGCCTGCTGAGCAGTGCAAGGCACGTCTCCACGCGTACTTCGCACTGGCGGTCATTGAGTTCGTGGGGTACCCATTTGTCAAGCTTTTTTACCTTGCCAATTTGACGCAAATGGACTAATATTGTTTTGATGCTAACGTCGAAAGCTGCTGCTAATTCAGCCGTGGATTGAGTTTCATCAGCTTCCACAATTGCCTTTAATTCGTCATTGTCGACCAAAGTTTTCGGACGACCACGGGGTTCATTTTTCAGGTCAAAATTTCCAGAACGGAAGCGGGTAAACCAATAACGGATGGTGCGTTCGTTTGTAGTGTTCGCTCCGTAAACGTCGTTGATGTTGCGTGCCGCTTGTGCCGCTTTGCTGCCACGACGGTACTCATACTCCATAATTACTCGAATTTTTAACTTATCCATGATGACGAAAAATGTTCGAATGCGTTGAAAACAAAACACTAACTATTAAATAAATGACGATTTTAGAAAAAGAATTCCATGTTTGTCAAATAAAATTAATTTGAAATTAGAATTATCGGTCAAAAAAAAAAAATATTTTCATTTGAAATGGCCAGTACGACAAAACGGCAGTTTCATAGGTAAAGACCTATTATATTATATTTGCTCTCTAGTCATGGATGTGTTTGTATGTTTATTTAAGTTTATTTCTAATATTTATATATTAAAAATATATATATATGTGTGTTTATATATTTCTTAAGTTTATTTATCCGTTATCTAGTATCCATAACACAAGTTCTTAATGATACTTAATTTGGGCTAGATAATGTGGTGTGTCAGTTAGAAATATAAAAAAAAAAAACAAAATATTTATTTTAGCAACAGTTTCTTAAAAGTACATATATTTTTTAATTTGTATGTTTTTGAATTTAAATCTTTGAATTTTCAGTTACTCTGAATATAATATTTCCTAATTAATTTGAGATAAAATAAAGCTTGTTCACTTAATTTAATAATTTGTAAAAATAATATTAAAAAAACAATAGTAATATATAGTTTATTTTTACAGCAATAAGAAAATAACAAAATTACAAAACGGTAAAAAATGGCATACATAAAGGTGTTAAAAAAGGCCTCCTTTTCAGCATTAAGCTAACGGACACTCTAAAAGAGTGCATTTTAGCGCTGATTTTCAGAGGGAGCCCGAGCAAATATCTTGAATGTACAGACTCTTCTGGTTCAAAACTATTCTCTATTTTTCTGGAACACCTGAAAACTAGAAAATAGTTTTTTTGGATATTAGCGCGAAAGGAAAAATAGTAACAAGTGACATGGAATGTTTACATAGTGACGTGACGGTATTTATACGGCACTAGATTGTTTAGCTCAAGTACAAGAGAAGTCAACAAATTAGCTTTTTATTGTGTGCCCATGCAAAGAGAGCTCATTACGAAAGGTATAGATGGAAGATTTGATGAAGGTTCAGCTATTCAAATCTTTTAGCTCAACAACGCGCAAATGATTCCTGCTCTTTAGCAAGCCTGGGCATCCACCAAGTGCGCTGAGTTTACTTCTTTTAAACCTTGGGTCACTCTTCCTTTAAAGCTTCGGAATCTTTATCGTAGACAAACACCCGTTACAGTGTCAAATATAAAAGCTGAGTAATTTATAATGTAACTACAACTCGTTTCTATTTTCTGTGTATTTCACGCATATTAAGTTTTTATCTGTAACTACGTAATGCTAGAGGGTAGCCTAAAGGCAAAGTTGTTTGCACTGTAGAGTGATCTGTTATTTACTGCAAGTTGCCTGCAGTTGTAACTAGTCTTTTGCGTATATTATTTATTTTAAGTATTGGATAAATAATGTCTCATTTAAGACTCTCTTACAAAAGACTTTAACGAACCCTTGTGTACATACCTACATATAGATATATTTAAGAGCGCCTTTCGTTTCGCCCGCAGTACAAGTAGTAAATGGAATTATATTATAAATAGACCATTATTAATGCTATAATAAAATCGACAACTTAATAGAAATTGATTTAATAGTGTAATATTACATAGGCTTAATCAAGAACGGTTCTGTAACGTAAACCTATCAGTTAAACATCGAATGAGCTATTGAGAAAATTCTTTAATTGTTAGGTAATATTTAGAATCTATTGATATATCTTGTGTAATAAAAACATACTTAATATTTACACATTGAGATGATTTCCAAGTATACATGGGAACCATTTAGGAACGAACTATATTAAATATCGAAATATTTATTCAAGAAACAAAAACTAGAACAGTGATCAAATCAACTACATTCTTTACATACGGAGTTTACTAAACAATTATACATATTTTTAAAGAGACTTCTTTATATTAACCAATCACCGGACCATATCCAAAAATAGAAAAACGTGACCACTTTCATTCCTTTTTCTGTGAGAAAAGCAGTGTTTTAGTGGTTATGAGGACTATTTTAAACTGAGACTTAACCGAGAAATTTGGCCACGCACCAAAGACATACTATTTAACACTACATTTGTTTTACTTTCCTGTGAGCTTTGACGTTAATCCTTATAGTGAGTGACATATGACAGCTGTCAGTAGTCAATGTAAAGTGACAGGCCTATGGGGCAATGTGTGACCCGGGTTAAGCCGGGGCAGTATGTCTTTTCAAGACATTATGATGCCGAGAGTTGTGCGAGCAGCCTTAGTGGATACCATCGAAATGTAAGTACTATATATTGTTGATTATTGTGTAAGTTTTTAACTGTATATATATCTAGTAGAGGTCGATCAAATTATATTGGTGAAAACTTGAGTTTGCCTTCTTTTATGAACTTGACATTTCTTCGTAGAGATATATCTACGACATTTATAGTTACCACACGTATGTGGGAAAACTATTCTTCACTTTTTTATCCTAATTGTTGAATAGATCAAATTAGACTCTCGATATTTTATGAAAAAATGTAGAGAACGAAACAAAGAAAAAAATATAACATTTAACTTTTCTTTTTTTTTGTTTTTCATTTTCTTTTGTTTGAAAAAGTCACTATCAAACGTCAAGCATTAATAGTGGATAAGTAGGAACTTGTAATTTAATATTAATTACATAATTCAAGTTTAGTAGGTATAATCCAAAACTTTTTATGCCGCGCTAATTAAAGATCGATCACTTTTTCGTAGATTACAGATAAGCTACATAATTACTCGCATCGAACAGGTACCTATTATGAACTACTTTCAAATAGCTTTTGTATTGAGGCAAAGTAATTATTTTCGATACGCTATTATAAAAATAAAAATGATAAACCTGTATTTATATTAAAACTTATTAAAACAAGAAGTTGAATTAGAGGTTAAAAAAAAAAAATAAAACAAGAAATTAAATCGCTGAATTTACTCAATCATTAGTATATACGAATACGCTGATTATCATTTCATCAAAGGTATTTTACCATTATCACTCCGTCAGCCAGCCATGTCAAAAAATCGAATAACAATAAACCTCCTTACACCGTTCAAATGGGCCCTTAAAAATCGATTTATTTCGATTGATATCGATTGGAATGTGAGATTCGATGTAATAAATCTTTGAGAAATCGACTTTATTATGCCCTATTTTAAAGCAGTAAAGGTGAAATTGCTTCTGTGAATCCAAACTGCGTAAGAGTCGAGGCGTGACTTGCTATGAATAGGTCTTAGAAGCTTCAGATTATACCATCTGATAAGGCTTTGATCAAAGAATAATACAATGATAACTGTGAATCAGATTAGCCTGATGGTAATAAGATTTTATGCTCCAAAGTCGTCTATTGACGATTGTTTTTCATTCACACGAAATTATTGCGTTATACCAACATTTTTGTTCTAGGATAAATTACATCAATATTTCGAGTTATTCTAGTTGTTGGCAGCACTGTTTGCTGAAATACAAATCAAAAGCTTAGCTCAGCAGCAAATGCTAATTTTTGAACTTTTGTTTTTGAATATTTCGAAACAAAACAATTGTAATAACAGAGTGCAAAATCATTTTTTATGGAAAAATAAATAAATAATTATTATTTTTCTATTGTTCCCTCGGCACGAATACCGGTGGTCACAGGCCCGGTAAACATCGCTTTATTATTATTATTATTATAGTTAAATCACTTATTCTTTCTCAGATTTTAAGTTATAAAACAAAATGCGACACAGCAAGTCTCTACAGTTATATTGGTGATTGGATTAAAGGAAATATGGTTCGTACTGTTCATAGAATTTTTTGTAGACAACCCCTTATTATCTTTATTTTGTACCTACTTACTTTTACTTTCCAGTAGTTAAAGTAGTTGCAATTTGATTTAATATCACTGTAAGCTCGTAACAAATAATAAGAATAAATAGTACATTAAATTTCCCCACTACAAATTCAATAACTTCTTTAATTGTGGGCTAGTATAATTTGGTGCTTTTTAACTCTTGGCGGGAAAAGAAAATCTGTTATAGGTGTGTCTGTATTCGGTGTCGTAGTTCCCAAACAAAAAGACTGGTTTTGATACTTGTTCAATAAATCAAGAGCTTCTTCAGGCTTGTTTGATGAAAATCGGTGTAGCTATTCAAAAGGTATAATCTCCTTTTCCTATCAGTCGAGGGTTTTCAACTTTTTTATACAATTTGCCATCAATCTGCAGATTCGACTTGGCTATTGTACATAACCTGGAACGGCAAATATTTCATATGAAATGTTCAAGGAATATTAATGTTACAGAGTCAACAACACCAAAATATTTATAAAATAGGAAAAATGAAACTATAAAATAACAGTAAGTAAACACGTCCGTTATTTTATTTTTCCCTACGCTTACGCAAACGCTTAATAATGTAAAAGATTAACAATTAAATGTTTTATCACAGAGTCCGTCCGTAGAGGTCTTTAATTACAGCTGCTTGGATCAGATACAATAGAACACTGAGGTTGGTGACCTTATCTACGTTATTATATATTTTTATGGTAACTTAATGAATGACTGCTATTATTGCGTGTATAGATTAGCGTAATGTGTAGAGTGTGACTTAGAATAATACTTATATAATTTGATTATAGTTAGATAGATTATAGTTTTAATTTATTATCTACAGTGGTAATCCTTTCGACTTTTCAGGTTGAGTTAATAATAGATGAAATTATGAGCGCCATTTGGTGGCAATTTTAAGACAGCAAACAAGATTTGTTCCCGTACCCGTTTGTAGATTTGTAACCACTTGTTTTCAGTAAAATTAAATTGTCACAAAGATCGTAGAATTTTATACAAATAAAAACCATCAATTTGATCGTAACTTTGTGGCGTGGTTAGCCTTAAATTCTAGAGTATAGATCCTGGGTCTTGTCCCTAATGAACACTTTTTTATCAGGATATTTTATATTTAGATAGATCCATCATGGTTATGTGCAGGTCCAGTATCGACATTAATAACACAAGTTTAAATGGAAAAAAAATATTAATTCTTCAAGGATTTTAGAAATATGAAATATTAATTCTTTTAGAAATATGTACATAACAACTATACAAATTATACCACCATCTCTATCAGCAATCGTGTCAAGTTGACAATTACGTTGACAGCCAGTTTTTACCGCGCTTTGCCACGCTGCTGTGCGGAGTTTTCACTCTAAGTATCAGATAATCGTACGCAGCTTGTAATTAACAAATAGATAGCATAAAGAGTTAAGTGAGTGTGTTATGGTAAATTTCCTATGCAACGCAGTGGTGGGTAGGTTACGAAATCTTGTGTTTTTCTCTTTTTAGTACGCGCGATGACCGCATCGATGATGTAAAGGCCGGGATTCGGCCTGCAGGATACGAAAAAAATCTAATTGTTTAATTTTAACTTTTTGCATTAACTGTGATCTCTTTAATGTTATTAATTCTTTAATATATTATTGATTCAATTTCTTAAATAGAAAGTTCTATCAATCGCGAGCTCCAAAGCAAAATAGCCATGTAACGAACTCGTTTTAACTTTGAACGAATCTTGTTATTGTTTTTTTTTCTCCCCTAATGATTTGAATAAATATTTCGCTTCTTCCTCGCCACTCAATAACCATGTCAAATACAAAACCTTATCAACTATCTCTTCTCTTGGTAAACTTACAAATGATATCTTTGAATTCTCACCGGTCACTTCAGATACAGTTCGTAAAATTTTTACTTCTTTAAAATCTAAAGCAGTGGGTACGGATGGAATTGGTCGAGTGATGGTTATACTAATGCTGGAAAATATTATTCCAATCTTCGCACACATTGTGAATTTCTCACTTTCCTCTGGCAAGGTTCCATTGTGGAGTAAAGCCCTAATTATTCCTCTTCCTAAAATAAGTAATCCAACACTTCAATGCCATTTTAGACCAATATTAATTCTACCTTATCTCTCTAAAGTCATCGAGGCTGTGGCGCACAGGCAGTTGTCTGACTTCACAATATCCCGTAATTTGTTGAGTCCATTTTAGGCCAGATTTCGACCGGGATACAGTACCTGTAGAGCACTTGTTAAAATTCTTGACGATATAAGAGAAGGCGTGGAGGAAACGAGAGTAACTGTTTTATTATTAGTTGATTTTTCCAATGCCTTTAACGCTGTTGATCATGACCTTCTTCTTGCCGCTCTCAACTTGTTGAACTTTTCTCCTCTTGTTCTTAATTGGTTCTCCTCCTACCTTCGTGGACAAACGCAAGCTATAAAAGTTTGCCCTGATAGTCTTGCCACTTCGGATTGGATATATCTGGATTTGGCGTCCAACAAATGTTGTTTTTAATTTTTATTAATTTAATAACCTCCAAACTAAGATGTTCATTTCACCTTTACGCGGACGACCTCTTAATATACACACAAGCTCACATTCTATATATTAGTACTGCTATTGATTCGCTAAACGCAGATCTTACTCACATCAGCCTGTGGTCACAGCAGTTCGGAATCAGTGTAAATCCCGCTAAGTGTCAGGCCATTATTGTGGGTAGTCCGCGACAGCTGAATAGGATGGCTATTACTTCCATGCCACCGTTATATTTTAATAATTCTAGGATTTCATTCTGTTCATCCGTCAGAGACCTTGGTCTTCATATAGACACTGCTCTTAAATGGGATAGACACGTAAAGGAGATGAGTAGAAAAGTGTCAGCTGGATTACGCATGTTGTACCGATTCAACAATTTTCTACCAGTACACACTAAATTACTTCTTATTAATTCTCTGATAGTGCCCATCATCGATTATGCTGACGTATGTTGTTCAGACCTTAACGAAGTACACCTTAACAAAATAGATCGTTTGCTTAATAACTGTATTCGCTTCATCTACGACTTGCGTAAGTATGACCATGTGTCTCGCTATCGTAGAAAGTTACGATGGCTGCCGATCCGACAACGTAGATATGTCAGAATACTTTGCATGCTATATTCAATTCTCAATGATCCTTGTGCCCCAGAATATTTAAAATCTAAATTTCAGTAAACCTCCTAGTAAACTTTCATTTAAGCTACGCGTAAACGCTCATTTTTTCTCTATATTTTTATTATATTTATCTTATATATATATATATATATATATATATATATATATATATATATACATCTATATAAGTAAGTGAAGAAGTAAGTGAATCTATATATTTAAATTTTTACATTATATGTTTTTATTTTCAACTATCTAGTTATCTTTTTTCATAACTCCGCACTACTGACCTCTCCAATTGATCAATGGTTGACTGGTAGAGAATTCCTTGTGGCATTAAGTCCGCCCTTTGTACATTTCTTCTTTTTGTGGGTTACAGTTGAAATAAATAAATAAATATAAAAAAGCACCAATTGAATTAAAATATCGCAGCAAACGACGTATCAAAGCAAAACCAATATACCTAACCCTATAAAAAGTTCCCTTGACACGTTCGAAAGCTTTTACTTTCAATCACTGGCAGCAAATGAATATTCTCAGAATATTAACTGGAGCAGAAACCTTGAAAGCCTTTTTCTATACGCACGTCATTTTTACTATCAAAATTCAAGTAAAATATTGAATTTCAAGAGTACTTTCGAGAAAGCCGTAATTCTGTAATGTTCTCCAATAGACACAGTAAAACAATTTGAGATCGTATGTCGGTAGTGATGTAAATTGATATAATGAAATGGAAAGTTTTCCGGACGTTATCTGAATTGTAAATGAGACATAAAGTTAGCAAATTTATTTGGATTCAGTGCCGATACGAATGATAAGAACTTGAAAATGTATAATTTAATAGATAGTGAACTTATTAGATACTGTTACGTGTGTTAGTGTAGAAACTTGTGACATAAATTATGTTTGAAGAATTGGTCTTTACTATTTCTTTGTGCAACACCGTTTAGAATATAAAGAACCTTTTGTTTATCGCTTACTTAATGGAAATATTTTAGTTTTGAAATAGTTCCATAAATCATGTGCTTTAAGTTGCCCAAATTTCCATAATACTGGGGCTTGCAAAAGATGTAGAGTTATAACTTAACAATTTTAAGGCTTTTTTGACTGATTATATAAACATTTGTATTTTATCCTGTTAAATAGTTTTGGCTTATATTGATTACTAGATTAAATCTAGTAGAAAAGAGCGTATAATTAAGTCTCACCAGGGAATTTGTGGAGCGTCTGCAGAAATGTATTTTTGGTGCCCGAGAAAACGGCGGTGGTGGAACGTAATCCTTACTGCTGGCTACATTTTTGTATATTCTCGCGGAAGAAACATTTTACCTTATTTTTTTAATTTGATAAGTTAATGAGCGAAAGGTTAAAAAGTATCTACGTATTTTCGGATTAGGTCCAGATTTTTACGAATCTTTACAAGCCATGGTAATATTATTCTTTTCATCTAAAATAAGTAGTTGTTAATTTTTATAAAGACTATTCTAACGATAAAAGAGGTTAAAAGTGACAATTCGAAAAACTATATATTTTTTAAGAATTCCAAGAAATGATTATTTTATCACAATAATAAAACAAATTGAGTAAATTTTCAATATTACTTAATAAAAAAATAACCCAGTCAATAAAATACCATGACATGCTTCAAAGATTGATAGCTACAGAAGCGCAGGCGCAGTAAATTACAAAATTACCGCTTAAGCCCAACTTAGAAGAGTCTACGTGAGTAATATGTACACTTAATATAAAAATATCAATTTCCGTACAGCAACGTTCTCACGAGCCGATTGGTAATGATTATAAAAAACGTTATGTCTTCCTGTGAATATGAGAAAAAGTGTTACTCTCTATAATTTCCTTCATACACGTTCATTTATAACAGTAGCTGTCTTTGATGATCTGTTTTTGCTACATTGCAGTTTATCAAAGAAAAGCTGTTTCTTTGGTTTCGGGTAGAGTTAAGTACGCAGTATAGTAAAAACATTTTTGATATTAATTAAGGGTCAAAATTTGGATATGTTTTACTAATTTACTATTATGATTTGTAAGTTAGTAAATCTTTTTGATAAATTGTATAGTTACAAGTAAATCGTTTACTTGTAACTATATTACAGTTCGCTTGATTTGTAAAAACCGTTTTAGTCAAAAGCTTAACTTACATCTTTACATTTGACTACGAATATAAAGATATGAATAGGCACGCGTTTGTATTGGATCTTTTCTGAGTCAGAGAGCGATTAAGATATTTTTTTTAAGGCCTTTTTTAATTCAACCCGAGTAGTATGAAAAAAGACAAGTTGTCAATTTATTTGAATATAATTAGTAATGAAGAATATTGCAACGCGGGTGCTACGTATTATTTAACCTTATGATTATATATCCTTAGTTTTTATCACTAGTTGTGACCATGAACTACGCTATTCCTTAATGGAGAACTTCTACGCTGCCACGTGTTGCCAAATAAAAATAGAACATTTTGAGTAGGTAAGTAGTTTTTGGCTACAAAAGTTATGTATGCGTGAAATTATTATACACAATTTATGCGTAAGAAGCACCAAGTTTTAATATGCATTATAATTGTATACAAGCTAGAAACAAACTAGATTAGTGTTTTGTATTTATCGTTGCGGCACTCGGGGGTTGGTTGCCCGGCCCGCCACAGGTAGCGGGTTCGAAATAAAAAGATGGGAATGATCTTCACATACGATTTATTAATTCTTTCTTAGTTGCCGCTTCACATCAGGATACGTAAAAATAGGTAGGCAAGGACACTGGCCTGACGGTACGGTCCTTCCTTTGTTAGCTCGCACTTCTCCAACGGGCTCCAGATATTATTACTACGGATCCTTGTGGGTAAGCAATGAGTACCGGGGCAGGTACTAATCCGCAGGTTGGGTGTAATACTAAATCTCCAGCGGGATTAACTTCCACATCAAGGTTAATTATATACTCTTAAATGCGTCTGAATTACGCAGCGGTCCAGTTTGTTAGGCTGCTGAAATAGAAATGGCCGTCGCGTCGCGTTTAGCAAGTGTTGGCCAAATACGTGCACCACAGAACTTCTAAGAATAAACTTAGGAGTTCTGTGACACGAACCGTATGGTGTTAAAGTAACCACTTACAGAATTATTACTACCAACGCCACAAATCCATTTGAATATATGTACACAATTGTACAAAAAGACAAAGATTATATACAATAAATACTGTAAGTGTCAAACAATGTAAGTAACTCATGCATCTCACAAATTCCGTGCACAGAGTAGCATGGCTCTTATGCGCGGTTTACACATAGTAGTAGTTTACACACATACACATACAGTAGTTAAGTTGGTAACTAAATTTTAAGTCACTACATGTCACATGCGTGTCGGATTAAGTAGTTAAGCTCATAAGTTCAATCAAGATGAACAGTGATGAATGTCAGGGAATACGTCAATTCTGTACTTAGATATGTAAGAAACGAGATTTTGGACAAATTCAGAGAAGAATTTGTTTCGGAAATGAAAATCTCTTCCAAGAATATGCTTTTTTTTCAACATTTTTTACTTCGTATATTCTACAAGTATTCCTATTTTAAATATTCTTCAACAAAATTTTAAGTTGAAATTAAACTTTACCCCTACATTTTGAAAAAAAAGAGAAAATGCGAAATAAATTTTTGCCGCCAACCGCTTTTTGAACTTCTGCACTTAACTAAAAAATCACGTCCAAACGTGTTAAGTGACAAGCCCCGCCCACCTACTTATACGAAAAATAGAACGAATCATAATCAACTTAATCACTTGCGTACTAAATTTTAATTTACCACTTGTGACTTAACTGACTGCGTACACGTAATTTTTAACTAAAGACTTAGTTAAAATCTAGTTACCAACTTAACTACTTATCGCGTGTAAACCAGCCATTAAGCGTATAAGTAAGTACTTATTTATTAGAGCAATAACTAAAACCCAGTACTTTACTTAACTTTTCTACAACACTAAAATACCAGTGAATAACAGTTCTTTTTTAGGGTCTCGTATTGCGGGTCAGTCCCTATTACTTGGGCTTTGCTGTTGGGCCATCTGTCTGCCCATGTCAATGTGCTGTATTCTACTATACTTTTTTAACTTTGTCATAAGAGCAAGCGAATCTGATGGTAAGTGCGATCCGTGCCCATGCACATAATTATCGTACATGTTATTTATTAATTGTATTGTTTTATTATTATTTATTGATTAATGACGCGTTGTTAACTGTAGGTATAAGTAGGAATTGCCTTTGTTCCAGTCATGGCACTGGCAGTTGCTTGCCATTAACCGGACACAACCTCGTGAATGTGGTTATTACGGCGGTTAAAATAGGAAGGACTGTAGTACCACCCCAGACGAGACATTAACATAAGAAATTGTACTACCACTGTGAACTTTGTACTGTGCAGACAGTCGAGATTTTTACTACTTTTAGTACTACAAAATTATTAAATAAATATCCCTATATTGGACGTAGTTTAGCAATAAGGATCCAACCCACAAAAATGTCAAAAACACGCTAAATCGATCGACCGTCGATCGACGTCGACTGGTTTTTTTTAAAACTTATTTGTGGGTTAGATCCTTATTGCTAAACTTTGTCCATATATCTCCAGAAAAACACACCAGCTATATGGCCCCAAAGTAAGCAGAGCTTGTGTTATAGATGACCATACCACGAACTGGGGGGAACCCAGAATAAACATACCTATATAAATATCAACAACCATGACCGGAGAACAAATACAAATGAATGCTCCGGCCAGGACTCGAACCTGGGACCTCCGGCGTATGAGGCAGGGCCACTACGCTACTCGGCCGTCAATTTGGGCTTTTGGGAATTAGGTACTAATTTACAAATACAGCAAGATGTGATATGTTGTGATTTGAGTATAATTAATGAAATACAAGCGGTTAAATTAAATATGCAGTGTATATTGTGTGCCATCCACCAAACGTGTCCCACAATTTTTTTAGGTTGAAAACTGCCATGATGTTAGACCAAAAATGTACTGAGGCGTGCTTCATAAATGGCACTCTCTATGATATAAACATATATGTACTAGTTTTTGGTAATCCATGTATTACATCTAACTCTTCTAGTTTATTTCGTTGTATGACTGTTTGATGCACTAATATATAAAATAAAATAAATTGAAAATGTTACGGGACCATTTATGCAATAAAAGCCCTACTCGTACCTGTTAATTTTTTTTATTAAAAGGTTCACATTCGACACGACGCTCGGCACCTCGTGACAGTTGCTCACGCGCATTGATTTCGCGGTTCTGATTGTTATCATCGAGAAAAAGTTATTGATTTCTTTTCGTGTGACTTTTCGGGCGAAATGTTATTTCGTCGTGATGTGGATTTGGATTTGTTTGATAGGATTGCCATTTAATTTACTTTTAATAAAGTATTTTATTGGGGTTGCTTTTTTATGTAGTTCATTTCGGTTGTAATGATTTGTACTTAAATCCCTTTGTAACAAACATTGTTCCTGTTAAATAAATATTGGATGGGCCTAACTTTACTAAGAAATTGCTTCACAGTTATAAGGCCGCCTACATTGTCTCATACATCTATTGTTTTGTGTTATCTTTTATTTTTGTATTACCTTTGGATAAAACTTAAATCTTGGTGTAAAATACTTTTTGAATTAATTACGTTAAAACTAAATGCGATCGCAGTTCATATAAAAATTTTACAAATTATGAATAATTAAATTCTTTTGTCTAATTGAATAGTTAAGCCTCCCTTAGTTACGAGTATTATAGTCCATTAAAATCCGCCTTTTTAGAAAGTAAAGACTAGTCGATTGCCAAAGATAAATCCAGTAGTAAAAGCTATTCTCTAAATTTGCATAAAACAGAGGTCCTCCATATAGCGGCGCTGCAATTTCCTGTGCTATTGTCATCAGGGCCTACAACCGCATACAAACAATACCGTTCTTTACACTGAACATAGAGTTTAGTCCACAATGGTCTGTTTTGTTTTCTAGATCGTTGGTTTTAGTCTGATTTATATTTATTTATTTTGTGAGTCACTACTTAACGTGATAAAACATGAAAGAATGCTACCATCATGGACTTGTCGACGAGATATACACAAACAATTATTTTCTCTTGATAATCATAGTATAGAATAAAAAGGTGATTTGAAGTTCTGTAAGGCAATTCTCAGTCGAATTCGAGATATAAATCTATAGAAATCATCAACCTCGCTACTTACGAGTACTCGCTGCATGTCGATCGGTAAGCTTCGTAAAATGTCGAGTTTGGCATTCCTAGAAGGAATAAAAAAATTTAAAACAAGATCGAAAAATCTCTAGATTCGAAAAAATGGAATCGTAATTAGTGACCGTTTACTAGTTACCTAGGATAGACCATAAGCAAAAGTAAATAAAAAAACAAAAATTACCTAATCAAATATTTTCTAGCACTACGTGCTAGACTTGCCTAACTTTATTTTGGTCCTACAACTTTAATAAACATATTACCAATAGCCAGTTAACGAAACATACAGTTATTGCATTATAATGATACGTTCTTGATTGATATCGACCCGAGCTGCGCCGGCGCTAACGGGTAGCTGTCATTGCGTTTTGTAATTCGAATGACATGCATACCGATACATAAAACCTGTAATGTCATTATTTTATATTACGAAGAACCGAAGAGATTTTTGTGGGAATTAACTTATAGTTTTAGTTTAACAACCAGTTTGTCATAATACTTTGCTTTCCAACGTCGCTTAACTATGGGTCCTTAGTATTATAAAAAATTCTATCGATGTTTTAGATCACATTTCATATTTCTGTTACATCTTGTACACTCTACACTAACAAAAATAATACATCTCATGACCGTTTACTATTTTGTTACACATGGACAGTGTTAACGCATCCGGTCGAAGTGCGAGTTATATTAGGTTATTAAGGGTTATTATAAAAACCCTAAATATCAGTCACAAGTACAGCATTACCATGAAATAGGTGAAAACCGCTTATGGCACGATACTGCACTGACATTAGTTAAGATAAGTTAAATGAAATCTTTAATGCTATGTCATGCAATAGTTCAATAAAGCGGATCTTATCGTTTTATCGTTCTCAGATACAGTAGGAACCGATTCGGTGTGTGATAAACCCTCCTGAATGCTTTTTCGTGTTTACAGTTCCATACTTTGTCTGTATTATTTTAAACATTTTCTCAAAATCGCACCGCAAGTCCTCACCGGTGTCACACAACAGGATGAGCAAGCCACAGCAATTTGAGACGAAGATTACGAAAATCGACAGTTCTTTTTGCTTTAATCGTCAGTAAGTGGCTTAAATTTACGCTACACTGCTTCTGTGTAGGGCTTCGACTTCATATTTGAAAAACGATTGAAGACTGATTATATTTTATGAGAAATTATCAGAAACCCGGAGCAAAATGTTTCTAGATTAACAAATCAGTAATAATTGCACAAATTCCAACTGAACCTATTTTTAAATGGATTCACAATTTATATTTCGATCTAATATTCTCTAATCCAAAAACCTTTTATACTTTACCTTTAATAAAATAAACCTTCGTTAAGTATTCTACACAAAGGAATAGGTACAAAAATATATGCTCAAGCCGAAACTTAGGTACGTAAAGGCATTCTCTGGAAGGTACATATTATAAATTCAGAGGGTATTGGAAGCGTCCAATATACTGTTTTATACTGAAACACAGAATATTAAAAGGCATCTCGCAAAAGTAGCGACATAGGCACAATTCATAACTTAAATTATGATCGAATAAACTACAAATGTTCTGATTTTTCTCCTAGAGAAACATTTCTTATCAATAAACGCCCCAAAACCTGCCTTGAAAGCTTCTCATGTGATTTAAACAAGAACAAGTTATCGATAAGTTAACTTAGTTCTCTATCTCCAAAAGTCCAATAGAAACCAAATATCCGCACTAAAAAAATTAACCGCAAGATCGCAACCAAATACGAGTTTGTATTATTTTTGGCGCAGTACTTACGAGCGTAGTTTCCTGTCAAGGCTACTTGTGAAGCAAGTAAATGAACGCAAATCTACGTCGAACGGTCTAGTGCGGTCATTAGCCGCGCCCTTATTCTGCTAGAAAAGAGCCTTCATTGTACCATATTCTTTTTTCTGAAATGCATTAACTTATAAGTTTTTACGAGCTAATCAAAAGAACTAAATACTTTTGAACCTTTGAATAGTAAATATTTATTCCAAGAGTAAATATTATATAATTATTAAGACCTAAGCTAAACTTATAGGTTGAACCTTGAATAAACTTACCAATAACAAGATAAAATTTGAAAAATCCTAACTGTCAAATGGCTAATAAGAACACTCTCGATTCATTTATCTTGTAACGAAAAAAAAACAATAATTTCCGGTCATTTGTACGGTAGATAGACGCCACAGTCAGAAACACAGACTGCGAATGGGGTTAAAATAGAAAACAAAACAATAGAAAAGTTGTAAATTAGGACCTTTAATAAGTGTATGTCAGATACAAATCTGCCTAGGTATTTCTTTTCTATACTCATCGCTCCTAAGGTAAACTTTGAACAATTTTTAGAATATAGAGGCTTAACCAAGAACTACTCCAGCCACCTCAATTCAAACTTCCTTTATTTAAGAGCATTTTTGGATGTCTAAAGGAAAAACCATAAAGAAAAATGAAAAAAAAGTGACGCTAGTATAAATCTCAGTTTCTGAATAAGGCCGTTGGCATTCCTCAAGGAGTAAACTTGAGTGCATTCTATCGTCCCAACTGGATTGCAGTAATACTGTTACGTATACATACCAACCCACGGATGGGCTGGACGATGCAATTTACTTAGGAGATGGGATGTTAAGTGTATGGTATTTGTAGATCCATTGTGACGTAGGTTTGTTGTATGTTTGGGTACATACGATTTTTTTAAAGCTCAGACCCATGCAGTTTATAATTATATTTTATGTATTGACTAGAATGTCAAAATTAATTAACTAAAACATTGAGTTTGGTGTTAAAAACTAGAAGTACATAAGAAAATTAACAGGCAATTTAAAAAATTGCGTTAAGAATTGAAGTATTAAAAATTGGTTTTGTAAAATGGTTTACATAAAAGCTAAAATGTACTTTTAAGATGACGGTTGTCACGTACAGTAGCGTCGCTGAAATTCCCACGTTCGAATTTTGACAGGTATAAAGCATGAATGCGAATAACACAAATTTTCATTGGACGACCAATATTCTTCGTCCCCTTTTTTGTAGTTAGAGAAAACCAAGTGAGATACGATATGCGGTAGGTTTATCTTTTCGATCATTCTCAAACTTAAAAATCAAATCTATTTCGCATTAAACACTGTGCATAAAACTTCTAAACGCAAAAGATAACTTTAGAAGCGGTGTAACAACTTCAATTTAAGTAACATTACTTAACGTTGCGGTCACGTGCACTTGATCTAATATTTGGCCAATCTTTTATCCAAATTCAATCTGGTTCTAACCCGGGCCAATTTAAAAATCAACTAGTACTTTTTACTTTCAAATCTTGTTTCATGTTTGTGCGTAACAAAAGCTTTTTGTTTTTTATTTTTGGAAACTATTTATTGTTACAGAGAAAATCTGTATTAGGCGTAGATCACGTGAATTTGCATTACATAATAGGATATTTTCGTACTGTTACTTGTTTAAGCTTATAAAAGACTTCGCAACACCTTATTCATCGGTACACCTTAAAACATCACACATAATAAACTTGAAATGATTAGGATCTGTAGGTAATAGATACAGAAGGTACTTATGTTTGTTAAAGGATTGCACTTCAATGAAAACAATACTGAAATGCATTACAAACTAAGTATTCCGATTTCATTGCATTAAGTAGCATAAAACAGTACTACAGTTACAACACAACAACTCATACGAGTGCCGCAATACGTCTTATATTGCATAAAATAACCAAAAATATTACATAAGATAACCAGGAACTGCTTACTCTCAATGGTAAAAAAATTTACCTATAAAATCTCTTTAATTAAAACTGGAAATAATTCAAAATATCAGGACTTAATTCATAAATATTACTTACGCACTAATAACTTGAAAATGATAGAAAGTTTCAAGTATTAGCTCTAAATACAAAATACCAATATCAGTAAATCTAACATTTCTTATGCTCAACCTCGAAAATGCGTATATCGTAAGGTCCCAAGGCGCAAAAGCTCTAGTTTATAAGATATTTTGTTCTGAGAGACAACTTGCTTGGAGTCATAATGCATTTTAAGTTTGCACTAAATCATTTGTCTTTAGAGCAGAGTTACAGGACGATTGTTGGCACTGCAAAGCTATTATGTAGCTTTGAAGTAATTTGTGGCACTTAAAGCTTTGTGTAATGTTTTCTGTATTCCTTAAAATAATAATTTTGAGTATTCCTCTAACATGCCTATTGGATTGGTTAGTTCCCATTTGTTTTATAGAACATGACGTTATGAGACAAAATGAGATAATTTTTTTTCCAGTTTATTGCTGTAGAGATATATGATACTTTCATTTCTCAAATATTTCATATGACAAAGATATCAAACTGGCCACTTGAAAACTATTATTATTTATGCAAACCTTGTATCACGATATATTTCGAAAAAATTGAATTACTTATGAGTAAGCTCGGAAGAAAAGTCAGTATGCAGTTCAATGATTTGATTTGATTTGATTTGAATGGCAAATATTAGAAAAATATTATTTATTTAATATTAATATTATTATATTATTTTTTCCGATGACCTCACGTTCAATTGGGGATGGGAACTACCGATTGGATTGTCAAATACCTAACTTCCTCATTGTAAACTACAGTTTCCGTAAGGAAAGAATTCAAATACACGATAAATTTTCTCTTTTTGTCTTAAAATATGTTCACTGTTTTTATCCTCTTTGATCCTGACAGTTATCCTTTTTGAACATACAACATTGAAAAAATTAAGAATAAACTAAGTAAATCTCCAAGTTATTTATTGTCTTCTTACGAAAATTTGTGAAGAACTTTACGCGTTGTTCTATGAGTGTTCTGCTCAACAACATCAGGGATATTCTGCACTCTCATCTGCGTACCGCCCGATAGTGATGCTCGGCGAGGACGCCAAACTCTTTGAGAAAGTTCTGGCCGCCCGGATCGTTGGGCACCTACAGGATGTCGGACCGGATCTGGCAGACTGCCAGTTTGGACTCCGCAAAGGGTAGGTCTACCATAGACGCGATTCAGCGGGTTAAGTCCTTGGTGCAGGATTAATCGCCTGGGGTGAGGTCGTGTTGGCGGTATCTCTTGACATCGATAACGCATTTAATTTCCTCCCCTGAAGCTGCATCAGGGATGTCACGGAGTTCCTCTGTACCTGCGCCGGGTCGTCGGGAATACCTATCTGGGCGAGTGGTGGAATACCCCAGTCCAGACCAGTGGTGTTGGCGGGAGATGTCCTGCGGCGTTCCTCAGGGGTCGGTACTAGGCCCAGTCATCTGGAACATCGGCTACGACTGGGTGCTGCGAGGAGCCGGGAGAGACACAGTGCCGGGTGTCGGTGTAGTCTGCTATGCGGACGACACCTTGGTCACTGCCTGAGGCAAATGCAACAGGGATGCTCCCTTGCGCGCCACTGCCGGTGCGGCATTCAAAGTGGGCCGCATACGGCAATTGGGGTTGCGGGTGGCGCTCGATAAGTCTAAGACCGTGGTTTTCCATGGCCCGCGTAACGCGCCGTCCCGGGGCACCCATATCGTCGTATCCGGCGTCCGCATCGACGTGAGGCCGTCGATGGGCTATCTGGAACTCGTCCTAGATAGCCAGTGGAACTTTGGCGCCCGCTTCGAGTGCCTTGCGACTTGGCTGCTGAGGGTGGCTGTGGCCTTGGGACGGCTGCTGCTCAATCTCGGTGGACCTGAGACGTCGTGTCGGCGTCACTACCCGCTTGGTGCAAATCCGGCGGGTGATGGCGATCAGGGAGGTACGGGGCTATCGCACGATCTTGGGTGAGGTATCTCTCTTGCTGGTGGGTAGTATTCCCTGGGACATGGAGGCGAGAGCCCTCGCGTCGCTCTACGAGTGGCACGTGGAGGCGCTCCGGGCCAGGGGTCACCCGCCTGCACTGCAGCAACTGGAGGAGCACAAAGCTGAGCTGCGCCAACGGGCTACAGCAGCGTAGGAGTCCAGGCTGGTGCTTCCCAGCCGGACTCTGGACTCTGTCTTCCAGCAGTGGTTGGGTAGGCGATTCGGTTTACTGACATACCGTCTGACTCAGGTGCTCTCGGGACATGGTTGTTTTGGGAGTTACCTGTTGCCTCGACGAGACGGCCCAGCACGCGCTGGAGGTATGCCCGGTGTGGGATGCGGAGCGCTCGGTTTTGTATTGGGTGCCGGTATCTCACTCCTATGTTCGCGCTATGGTTGAGAGTGAGAGGTCGTGGCAAGCCATGCGAACCTTCTGCGAGGCCGTAATGCTCGCGAAGGAGGTGGTGGAGAGGGCGAGGGAAGATGCTGCATCCTCCTTCCTGCTTTGTCGCCGTCGCACGGGACACCGGTGGCTTTCATTGCCGATAGCTTTCCTCCCCCGCAGTCCCACGAGCCTTCGGTGGCGGTTTTGGGGGTTTCCGCCATCGGTCCAGGGCGCAGGAAGCGCACGCACCATCTCACGAGGGACGATTAGAGAGGGACCCCTCCCTCTCGGGATGTGGCCGGCGCTCCACAGAGCGCGCCGGCTAACGCTGTTGGGCCGCGAAAGCAATGGATGCTCCTCGTGATTCAATATCCAAAGGAATCCTAAATTGTTTTGGAGCTACATTAAAACTTTTCGAAAGAATTTAGTTCTATTCCTGATTCTATGAAAATGAACGACGACGTTGTTTCAAATAAGTCACAAATCGCGGAAATTTTCGCTAAACAGTTTTCTTCGGTTCATTCCTCTACCAGTATTTCAAATATCAATACTTCCCATCATTTACCTGATCAATCTCACAGTATAACTACTTCAGTAAATTTTTTAGAATCTGATATTCATAAGCAGATAAAAAACTAGACGCACAAAAAGGATCCGGTCCTGATAATATACCTCCACATTTTATTAAACGTTGTAGATCTGCTCTTACGTTACCCTTAAAGATAATTTACAATTACTCATTAAAAACTGGTCAGTTTCCGGACGAGTGGAAGAAAGCGAGAATCATACCAATTTACAAGAAGGGTGATGTATGCGACGTGGCCAATTATAGACCAATATCTATCTTATCATGCTTTGCTAAACTATTAGAGTCACTTACTCTATTGTTTACCGTCAAGTTAATATTTCCTTGTCTGATTTCCAACATGGCTTTAGAAGTGGTCGATCTGTGGATAGTAATCTGGTTTCCTTTGTATCTGAAATAGCTGCAAAGTTTGACGCAGGAGCACAGGTCGATGCAATTTATACTGATATGTCTAGTGCATTCGACAAAGTCAATCGTGTCATTTTGCTTTCAAAGCTAAAGGCATATGGTATTCGGGATATCTTATAACAATCGTTCAGTTCATGTCTCAGCAATAGACCGCAATCAGTTGTCATCATTGGATCTCAATCACAAGTTTTTTATGCTCGAACAGGTGTTCCGCAAGGCTCCCATTTAGGCCCTATATTATTTTTAATTTTTATCAATGACATAGTTACCCACATAAAGCGCAGTAAAACCCTTCTTTTCGCCGATGATTTTAAGATTTACAAATGCATAAACAGTTCCAAAGACGTGTCAGCTGTCCAAAATGGCAGAATATGTATGGCAGAATGGTGCTTTCATAATAGTATGGTCCTCAATCCAAAAAAATGTTTCTAAATATAATTTACAAAAAAAATTAAACCAATAGTTTATTTATACCAAATAGATGGTGAACCACTGACTACATACAGTCCATGAGATCCGTGATTTGGGAGTAACTATCGACAGCAAACATAAATTCACGGCACATGTAGATAAAATTGTGAAAAAATCAACACAAATGCTGGGTTTCATAACACGAAATACTCGTGACTTTAAACATCCAAAAACAGAAATTATTCTTTGTAATTGTCTTGTCCGTTCTCGTCTTGAATTTGCATCATTGAAGTTGCTTGGAGTCCAGTGTACAATGAGCCATCGCAGCGGTTGGAAAGCTCACAGCGTGCATTCACAAGACACCTTGCCTTTGTCTCATCTGGCATCTCTCATAGATGTTCCTACAATCACAGACCTAAATATTTCAAAATAATCACTTTACAAAATCGCCGTACTATAGCTGACCTATCTTTTCTGCATAAATTACTAAGTGGAAACATTTCTTGCCCTTCCGTACTCGACCTAATAAGTCTTTCCATACAATTATCCTAGGCATCGCATCACCAAACTGTTTAGCATTTCTCCGTGTCGCACTAATCTAGGTTTCCACTATCCTATTGCCAGGATGTCATCTTACTATAACTCTATGTGCGTTAATTAACCAAATCTGGATATATTTAATGATTCTTTAAGCACTTTTAGAAATAAACTTCGGAAACTGTTATTATTTAGTGTTAGAATTATTTTTTGTTTTTTGCAACCTATTTTTAAACATACTATGACTGTATGGATTGATTATTGTAACGCAAGTTGAATTTAGTATACCTATAATAGGCATATATATATAAGATTTTTAATAATGCAAAGTACTTATAAGTGATTTTGTATATATGCTGTTGGTGTACGTATTAAACAAAGATCTGTGACTTGGATTCGAGCGTCCAGACGGAAGCTGCAGGTTTTGAGCCGGTAGGAGTCCGGCATAACCCGACTACGCCCACCGCTGGGTCGAGTATCCATGAGGATTTTCCTGTGTAAAAAAAAATTCTTCATTCTGCCGCAGGTTCGCCAAGCCAGTGACTATTTATTTTGGTTTATACTTTGTAGTAACAGAAATTCTAACTTCTTTTCAAACTGAAATAACTGAATATAACTGAAACTAATTAATAGTCAAGATTATCCATAAGTTAATGGGTTACATTGTACAAGTTCTTAAAACATATATCTTAAATCATTTTTGTATGGAAGCGATTTCAATTTAAGTATTGAGTTCCTTCATATCTCTTCGGGATTGAACTAAATATATGTGCTAACGAGGGGAACACCCAAAAATTCCGAATTATGTGATTCCGAATTTGAATATTCTGATTTTTAAAATTCCGAATTTCACAATCCCGAAGAGTCTTAATTCCGACTATTCAAAAACACGATTCGTATTTTACCGAAATTCATAAATACGAAATTTTAATTTTCCGACTTTCATTAGTACGAAGAATTAAAATCCCGCTATGTCACTAGTCTGAAATATGGTACTCCAAATTTTAATTTTCCAAATATTCAATGCTAACATTCAGATTTTGTATCTAAAACGGGTAAATTAAAAAAATTATAATCTAAATCTCCTGTGACACAAATTAAAATTAATAAGGCACATTTTGAAATTATCCAAATTATATAGTAGATAGTGCAGCAAAAGGGATTTGCATTTCAGTACACAAACTACATACTCAAGAAATAACTCGGTACAAAAAACTAAATAAACTTTCTCATTTTCAGCTGATTACTAGAATGCTCGAACGTATAAATTGATGTGCTTATGCAGTTTTACAAAGTGTAACACTTACATCTTTTATGGTCCCTTTATTGTAAAATATTATTCTTTATTGGTATTTCTGATTTACTTAATTTTTCTAAATATTAAAAAAACAATTTTTTTATGACAGCAATGGAGGCTGCCAAACAAGTTAAGCCTCTTACACACAGATTCTTACAAAACATTGTATGAAAATATACTTGATTCCTGGCTAATAAGATTAAATTCAAAATTTGTAATTGCGGTTCCAAAAGAATTCGATCCCGACTATATAAGCCGATTGCTGGCCTTAGAACGTCTCGGAGCTGAACATTCTCGCTCCGATCGCCGCCCGGTACGGACGTTCCAAGACCACTCCGATTGGTCGGTCCCTTCCCGATATTCTATTGCGCTCAGTTTACTGACGTCACAATATAGCGTGTTGGTTCCGTGATACGGTTTTTCTGGGTTTTCTTACTTCCTCCGAGCGCTATCGTAGTGATTTTTCTTTGCGACTAAGCCTCTTAGTCTTCAAAGTGCTGTGCTAAGTTGTGTTGTGCTTGTGCTGAGTGCTGTATTGTGACCAGCGTGAGCAGTCTGGTTTCAGTATAAAGGATACTTAACGGTGACAACGAATTTGTACTGATCTAGTCCTTTTATTTTTATTCCTTCTTCAATTTTTTTATTTATTTTTCCTATATTTTTATTTATTTATTAAATTTTTATCATATCTGTGTGTTTTCGTGTGCATTCGCCCTTTTTGTCGCTAAAACTTGACCCTAACGCGGTAAATTCTTTACCTGCGTACCATTTTTAGGATTCTAGGTAGCGGCCTTCGGCGAACTACATTTAGTTTTAAGTTATTTTCCCCAGCCCCCTACCGCTGGTAGGGAGTTAGCCACTAGGGTTCGCTAGGTTTATTTTAGGGAACTCTAGGCATCTTTTATATACTTATACATTCATATTGTTATAATTTCCAACCCCTCCCTTATGGATTCGCAAAGCATTATTAACTTCGCGAAAGCGTTCGCGCAGGCGCTCGCTGCGTCCGGCATCCCCATTCCAGACGAGGTCTTCACGCAGGCCTTATTAGCAATTAACGCGTCCCCGGCCCCTTAGGCCACTATCGTCCAGACCCACCAGGTCTTTAGCTCTCCCGCGTCTCGCGCACCCTCCAACATAGTTTGTGTATCGGTCACATCCTCGCGCACATCCCGTAGGAAGCGTACCGCTCCCGGGAGCGATTCAGACTCCACCGCGTCCGAAACTTCGTCAGCCGCCGCCACCTTAACCGGCTCTCCTGAGCCCGCGTTTCAGTTAGTCACCAAACGCTCTAAGAAGCGTTCGAAGAAAGCCGCGGTGTCTTCAACACCCTAGCCCACCCCGGTGTCTTCAAAACCCGCCCCCGCGCCGTTAATGTCACTCGAAGTGACCGCGACTACTTCGGCTCCGTCCAAGCCAGCAATGCGTTGCGCTCCCGTCCCACTTAAGCCTCAGGTTCCTCCGCCCGTCTTCCTCTGCGAAAAAGCGCGATGGACCGCGGTATCTAATCTATGCAAAGAGCAAAAAATTTATGATGTCAAAGCAACCAACGCAGGCGATTCAATTAAAATCCAGGTCGCGACCATCGATGTCTTCCACGCGTTCACTAGGTTACTTTCATTAAAACAAATCGCGTACCACACCTACGCCCTCCCGGAGGAGCGTAAGATCCGCGCAGTATTACGGGGCGTCCCGTTCGAGCTGGCGAACGAAGAAATCAGTTAGTGCACAAGATGCACTCCAACTGCGGTAGGCGTTTCCCACTCGCTCTAGTAATCTTAACTAACACTCCCAACTCGAGGGAGATCTTCTGAGAGGCTCGCACAATCTGCGGACTTTCGAATATCTCCGTCTAGCGTCCCAATCCCCGTGGTCACCCTGGGCAGTGCCACCGCTGTCAGCTCTATGGCCACGCAGCGGCTAACTGCTCAGCTCCCACCAGGTGCGTCAAGTGCTTAAACCCACATATAACAAAGGAGTGCACTCGCACTCCCAAATCCACTTCCACCCCTGCCTGTGTGCTGTGCAGCCAGTCCGGCCACACAGCTAACTACAGGGATTGCCTGCACGCTTCGCGTTCGGCTAAGAGGGCCGCGCCTAAACCGGCGCCGCCACTCACTCCCGCTCACTTCCCGCCGCTGCGCAACCGGGGTCCCCCGGAAGCAAAGCCCGTTCAGCCGACGCCTACTCAGGCCCTGTCTTGGAGGCAGCGTCCGGCCGTTCCGCCTGCACCTTTCCGACCCATCCCAGCTCCCGAAGCTTCCGTAGGGCCGCGTCCTGCTCCGTCATCCGCACCTCAGTCGTCGTTGGCTGAGGACATGAAGACCGTGTTCGACGTTATTCAAAACGTCGATATTAACGAAATTTCCGTGCTCGCACGCAAACTGCGAGCCGCCCGCTCTCCTCAAGAGCGTTTATTTGCGTTAGCCGAGCATCACTCGCTTCTAAGTTCATTATAAATTATTTTTATTTTGATTTTTTATTTTTATATAAAATCATAAATAAGTAAATTATAATGTCTAGACCCGCGAATCCCGCGTCCAGTCGTATTAAACCCAAGGGTTTATCCCTAGTTTCTTTTATTGTTCGTAGCCTCAGTACCAACCTTACTGAGCTCAAACTGTTCCTTCAGAACAACGAGCCAGACTTATTGCTTCTTCAAGAGACGTGGCTAACTTCAAACCGCTCCAGGGGACTCTCTGTTCCCAAGTACGCGTTCACTCGTAACGACAGGCCCAACTCCGACTGTTTCGGCGGCACTGCTATACATTACAAAAGAGGCTTCCATTGCTGTCCTCTCCCTACCCCTCCTCTCCTCAACATGGAAGCCACTGTGTGTAGATTGGCTATGACTGGTCATCCGACCATCATCATAGCTTCAATCTACATACCTAGTGGTACCAGACCAATCCGCAGCGACTTTGAGGCCATTCTCGCCCTCGGCCGTTCAGTCATTATGTTCGGAGACTTTAACTCCAAACATACTGACTGGACGTGCCTATCGACCAACACCAGCGGTATCGCTCTCCTCTACATCACTAACTCAGTCGACTTAGACGTTATCTCTCCCATCACTCCCACTCACTATCCCAATAACCCGAACTACTCTCCTGACATCCTCGATTTTGCAATTGTCAAGTGAATCAACCTCGATCTCAGGTCTATCGAACCGCTCGATGACCTAGGTTCTGACCACCGCCCCGTCTCCCTCGTGCTAGGACCGCCTAACGATAACGTCACCTCTCCTAAGACCTTTACCAACTGGAAAGGCTTTTAAAATACGATAGTTTCAGCCTTAGAGGCCCCGAACTCTCCGCTCACGAACTCGCCCGATCAATTAGATAGCCCAGATAAAATAGATTCATTAGTAAATTCTCTCACTGATGCTATCAACTCAACCATCAGTGACAACGAAAAGGTTGCTAAGCAAGGCAAACCCACGCTTCCCTTAGCCATTAGCAAGGCTAAGGGAAGCGTCGGATTGCCGTTCTTATTAAAGCTAAGAACGTGGTTCTCCAGAGAGCCAAGGAAATATCCCACGCCCGCCTAAAGAACAGCTGCGAATCAGCTACAACGTAAAGTTAGGTCTTGCCTCGCGGAACTCCGAGCCGCTCAGATGAACGATCTCATGGCGAATATCTCCCCGTCCCACCAAGCGTATTACAGTATGGCCCGAGCCTTACGCGTAGACGCCGCCTCTCACGTCCCTCCTCACTCGTCCCGATGGCTGTATCGCCTTCGAAGTCGAAGAGAAAGCCGAATGCTTCACTGACAGCGTTGCGTCTCAATGCTCGCCCAGCACGCAACCCGCGAATCCCTCTCACATCCAGGCGGTGGAGGACGAAGTTCTCCGCAGAGACTCTCTCCCCATCACCGCCGACCCCGTCTCAGTCTCTAATGATGAAATCTCGCTTCGCATTAAAAGTCAAATGTCCAAAAAGGCTCCGGGTGCGGATGGTATTTCCAACCACGCACTTAAGCACCTGCCTCAACAGGTGCTTACCTTGTTAGCTGTTATATTCAATGCCTGCTTCGACCTTAGCCCCTTTTCAAAAGCTTGGAAAGAAGCGACAGTCATAGGCATTCCCAAGCCGGGTAAACCTCTGAATATCCCGGCTAATCACAGACCCATTAGCCTCCTCCATCAGACTCTAAAAGGCTGTGAATGCCCTCGGTGCATGGTTTCAAAAATGGCGTATCGGTGTGAACCCAGAGAAGAGCTCTGCGGTTTACTTCGACTTCAAATGCCGTCGTATCGCCGACAATCTCCACATTAGAGTGCAAGGCATTCCCCTCCCCTGGAAGCGCACTACCAAATATTTAGGCGTCACCTTAGACCAGACGCTTTCTTTTAAACCTCACGTCGATAGAGTAACGAAACTCGCACGTTTTTACTTAGGCCGCCTTTATAGTATGTTAGGTAGAAAAAGTAAAATGTCCTTCAGAAACAAACGTACACTTTACAAGGTCTGTGTTAGACCCGTCATGACATATGCCTCGCCAATCTTTGCCCACGCCAAACCTTCCGTCTTGCACAAACTGCAGGTAGTTCAAAATCTCTTCTGCCGCAGGGCCACAAACGCACCTTAGTACGTGCACAACGCGGACCTGCACAGAGACCTTGAACTACCTACAGTGCAACAGCACCTAAAAACACTCTCAGAATCGTTCTTCAAACGCGCCGAAATCCACCCCAATCCTCTAGTTCGAGATTCAGTCTCATATACTGCTCCTGTCTTAGATTTGAAATTCAAAGTCGCTAGACCGAGAAATGCGCACACTGGTGAAACCACGCAATTAACATTAGATCTCGAAGCCCTTCAGGCCGCAACTTCTGATTCTAACGTAAATTCGAATTAATTCAATTTTTATTTTTCATTTTGAGCACCTTCAGAGCTATGTATTCACCTTCAGTGCTTTGAGCACCTGCAGTGCTATGTAATTCCCAGCGGGTGACCCCTTCTGGGCCCCGCTAGCGCGGCCTCTTTCTCCAATTGGCCGTCGCTCAGATGAAGGCTGTGTGGCAAAAAATTGCACGAGTCATTCAGGGGGTTTTTTAGTGGGTAGTGGTTCTGGTAAGCTCGGAGCGAGTCCCCTAAAACTCCGATCGCGGAGTAAGCGTCGGAGCATTTTTTATCATCCTGCCCTCTCCGTGGAGGGGAACAAAAATAAAATTAGAACTACAACTGTTATCTTTTCGTAATTATAAACGTTCGGAATTTTGAAGTTTCGAAGAAGAAAAATTCGGAACTATGAAACACGGAATTTTCATTTACGGAATTATGAACCATATGAGTGTTATAAAATTCGGAATTTTGAAATTCGTGATTATTACTATCGGAATTAAGTTTTTCGTATTTATGTAGTGTACCCGCTAAGGAGTTCTCCTATAAATCCCATCTAAGTGCGTGCGCCATCTTGATAGTGGGAAGAAGCAAGACAGTTATGACGATGTAATGAGATTATATGTATGTATATTAATATGAAATTGGCGTTTTGTCGTACTGGCCACTTTGATCTGTATTATCTCCTCTTTGGTAAAAAATTCCAATTTCAAATTTATACAGCTATTTACTCTCGCATTTGTATTTTGAAAACCGTTATTCATTAGTTTCTTCCTCTTTTGGTTTTTTCTTTGCGTTACTTAGTTTACAAAATGGAAAACTTGAAATATCGCGTTATTTACGAGTATGAGTTCCACCGTGGCAGCAGTGCTGCAGAAACGGCTCGAAGTATTAATGCTGAGTATGGCGGCGGTTTCGCAAAAGAAAGAATTGAAGGCTATTGTGGTAACGGATCCATCGCAAACCACGTCCGAGTTAGCTGTAGGCTGCGGTGTTAGTGACAAAACTGTTTTAATCCACTTGAAGCAAATTGGGGAGGGAAAAAGGAAAAGGAAGCTTGAGAGTTGGGTACCTCATGAATTGAGTGCAGCAAACTGACAAACGCGCGTCGACTGCTGCGTTACATTACTCAACCGGCACAATAATGAAAGGATTTTAAATCGAATCATTATCAGCCAAATCCTGCCCCACGCGAAAATTTACTCAAAGAAAGTTACTTGTGAGCGTTTGGTAGACTAGTGCCGGTGTCGTTCACTACAGCTTTCTTAAATCTGGCCAGACGATTACGGCAGATGTCTATTGACAGCAACTGCAAACCATGATGGAAAAGCTAGCTTCTAAACAACCGAGGCTGGTCAATCGCTCTAGGCTACTGCTGCTTTAGGACAACGCTAGACCACACACTGCACAACAGACAGCTACCAAATTAGAGGAGCTTCAATTGGAATTTCTAAGACATCCACCGTACTCTCCGGACCTTGCTCCAACAGTGTACCAAATTTTTTCGCAATTTGGATAACTTCTTGCAAGAGAAAAAATTCAAGGCAGTCCAAAGCGCCTGCAAGATTTTATTGGTTCCCGTCCGAATGGTTTTTTTAGTAAAGGGATCAATGAACTACCTATGAGATGGCAAAAGTGCATAAACACCAACGGTAAATAAATATATTATATATAAAAAAAAATTTCATATGTAATGACCTAATATTAGTTTCCAAATGACGCAGGATTGGTTGATACGGGACTAAGAGTGCAACAAACTGTAAAATTGTACTTTAAATAGTTTGGGAACAACTGGCAGGAGCTCCAACCGGTTGCGCAAAGCGTGCGTGTACGCAGTGCGGCGTATGTGTCTGTATTCTGAGTGTAACTAATTGGTTGGATTCCGGACGACACCGCCCGCGGGTCCGGCTACATCTGCTGTGGCGCTAGCTTGCACAATAATACTGTAATTCCGACTTGATGCGTATTTTATTTTACGAACGTCTTTGTGAAGTGATTTGTGAGCGTGTTCACGTACAATATTTTAAACTAATAAGAGAAATAATCATTTGATTCTAACTTCAGAATAGGATTCGGGAAATGAAATATCTAAAATATATATTGTTTTTGTATTTTTGTTCTTTTTATGTTCCATAGCGTGATCATTTTATTATTATGACAACATGAATCTAAGTTACTGCGATGTTTAGTCTATTGTCGTGGAGTTCTCGTACAGTATTACTTTCCTTCACTGTTCACTACTATGGGTACTGCAGGAGTCACCACTATAATACCAGAACTCACTTACAATTATTTATTAGCTTGGTAATTAATCACATTCGCATTTTATTAAATAAATGTAACTTATTGTAAAACGTTTGACTTTGTATCATCATCAATTATCTCATAACACGGCCAAAGCCCACTCAACTAATTATTCGTCGGCTTTTCTGTTATAGTAAAAAAAACTACAAAGTAATAACTGCATAAAAAAAACATTTGTACTAGATTGTATCGAAATGAAACCTAACTTTAAAAGTTTACCATAAATAGGTAACGATATTTTGAAATGGTTTAACTGTCAAAATTAACTATAGAAATCACAAAAGAAATGCGCGTATATTTTCTAAAAATTTATTCTGTTTTTGGGCGGAGACTACATCAATCAACATCATATAGATGGCACCAAAATAGTTACATTTTGCTAAGATTAATAACCACATTTCATTTTTCCATACAAAAGTAATTTATCATTTCTTAAGAAAGCACCGGATCTATTTAAGCAAGTACTAATGGAAACTAATGGAGTTAATAGCGTAAGTTACAAAAGTTAATTGTTAAGTTAAACTTACTTTATCACCATTATTGGTGCTATGCGTAATATAGGTAATCATTCGTTTGAATAAACCTTAATACAGACTGTAAAATACATAGTTGTTGAATGATGCTATATCTATTGCGATCCAAACGGGTAATTCCGCCATTTTTTTGACCATATTTTTAAAGTAATTTAACAATTTTACAACAGCTAGAAACCACAGATTTACATTACACCTGGTTTAAAGTTCTTCTTCTGAACAAGTCGATGAACCAAAAGTGTTTTTCAGTATTCAAAATAAGATTTGTTTGACCAGCCTTGGGGCTAGCTGCAAGTAGGTCTTGACACGCACGAAGCTGGGCACGCTGGGTAGGACAAAATGGAAAGCATAGGCTCCTCTACACTCACATATGGTTAGTTGATGTGGCTAACTTCAGAAGGTTTTCTCCGCATCTGCCAACCTCAGTCCGAGGTCTAAAATCAAATTCGTAAAATATATAATTAGAATGTTTTAATTTTTAAATTATATTGACTATTAATAATAATAATAATAATATTTCTAACAATCACACCACATTATCTAGCCCAAATTAAGTATCATTAAGAACTTGTGTTATGGATACCAGATAACGGATAAATAAACTTAAGAAATATATAAGCACAGATAGATATTTTTTTTTCATGTATAAATATTAGAAATAAACTTAAATAAACATACATACACATCCATGACTAGAAAGCAAATATAATAAAATATCTGCCTCTACCAGGATTCGGACCCGGGACCTGTGGCATGGAAGGCACGGGTACTTACCTCCACACCAAACTTATACATACAATGTCCATTTAATGATGAATGTGCAGTGCTACTAGAAGTAAGTATACAGAGTAGTAAAGTGTGTACAATGTGACGTGTTGGTGGTTTGTGCCTCCTGTACATTCCAAGTTCGAATTCCGGTAGAGAGGGAGACACTAAGACGATAAGAATGCAATCCGTAAGTAACGGATGTATGGTATTCACATAGAGAACACAACGCGCGGTACATTATCCAAATACATCTTAGCTTACTTTGGGCAAGAACAGTTCTTTTTTTTAGTCCAGCAATATTATTATTATTTTTAAATATCCAAAAAGGTTAGATGACAACTAAATTGTTGATTTATTTAATTAAATCAACACTGTGACGTAACTGAGTGTTACGTCACATTGTCGTCCAAAGAATATTGAGTTATGGTCACCCAGAGCCCTGTTTCTTAATATCGTGCGCCTCATTTAAAACTGTTGATGAAAACAATTATTCAAACAAAGTCACAAGTTATTCTACCTTTTATGACTAACACAAAACATACGCCAGTAATTTTCCGGTCTTATTCCTGAGTGTTTCACCCGGTTTCTGGATCACGGGATGTGAATCTAGACAAAGTATTTTGAAATAACTTGTTTAATAAATGTTAAACTTTTAGCCCTTTTATTCTGTTTATGCCCCCCAGTTCGCTGTATGGTCATCCATAACACAAGCTCTGCTTACTTTGGGGCCATACAGTTGGTGTGTTTGTCTGGGGATTTATTATTATTATTATTTAATAAAAAATCTGTCAGTCAGTCTTTGCCGATGTAAATAAACAAGAGAAGCTTACTTTTTATACTATAAGTGGAGACGTTTTTTTATGTACAAAGCTTTAATCAGTTTATGTAACGTTCGTCGTGTAGTTGAGTCGGTACTGCAATTACATACAGAAAATATTAAATACCTAAAAAAGTACAATGTACAAATGTATGTCGTGCAGTTGCCCTTAGAAACATATAGTACCTTTCGGCTCTATATCCGATTATTTTTAGTAGAAAAACCGAAAAATACACACTCAAACTATGAGCCCAATGAATTTCAAAAGTTACTATGAATAGATGAACAGGAACATTGTAAAAGCTTACTTCTACAGCTTTGTCTATGAACACCATCACATTACTAATTCTCTATAACATAGTAAATCGCAGTTTCCTAAGTAATAAGATAAAGAGATAATAATTGCCACGAAAGTACGTGCAGATGCGTCTATGCGCAAAGAATGCAGAACTCCGTCCTCAGTTAGCGGCCGTGTGGTTATTTTTTGCAATATCTTAGCAACTGGCCGCCTCTTCTTGTTTATTTTCTTCTTAATGACTAGTTGCGTCAAGTTTGTACTGACTGTGGGCAGTTATTCAGCTGGGGTATAGATAAGAACGCTAAATTCTTAATATTTGTAAGGAATAAAACGTATTTGATCGTTCTGTTAATCTGTGCTTATGGTGTTTCTTTCAATACATTCATTGAACTATTGAAGTGATTTCATGTGTTTTAATTTTATGCTATAGATAGTGCTATCCATGAAGACGCTCCCTACTACCCGTGAAAAACAGTAACTATAAACGGTCAAGGGTTTTGGAGCAAGAAAATCAAATGCTTAGCCAATGCCAATGAAACGTACGTTATGAAAATAATTTTTCAAATCTTACAAATGACGAAATTCTAAGATAACAAATATAAAAAAATACAACCCAGTTGAACACCTCCTCCTTATTTGAGGTCGGTTAAAAATTATTAATTAATAATTCTCGACATAGCAATTTCACTGTGGCCTTTCAACTTTTAGGAATCATCTGGAAGATGTGGCTTGTATTTTCAAACTCCACAGTCAAGACATAAATAAGGAACCTTGTTTGTCAAGAGACCTCTTTGGCACCACTAGCAGATGCTCGGTCACAGTCATAAATTATTTAATCCAAGTTTGATCTAAGGATAGCTCAGTGAAAGGGGCGAAAGCTCTTCAAACGTGCATACGAAATAAATAACTATAAGTTCGTGACTAAAACCACGTTTATTAGAGTGCCTTTCCAACAAGGCACAAGTCAGTGGGAAGAAAATATTGATAAGTAATAGAAATCTTGTTAGAGGCGGTACGTGAGAGTCATGGGATTCTTGGCGATTAGCTATGTTGAGATTGAGCTTTTTATATATAACTATGCTATTTGATTTATTAATTGACGCTTTGTCCTATCCAAGTTTTCTGGAACAAGAATCCTTTATTTGCACAACTTTTCAATAAGCTCTGTAATTTTTTGCAATGACGTATTAATCTCCTAACTAGTGTAAAAGTTCAATAAACAATAAACAATATTCTGCCAAAAGCGCTCAAAAGTTGTTATTATCTTCACACGTAACTGCTATTTGGTAAATATTTAGAACTTTTGGCAAAATAAAGCCAGGTTTCTATTGTGATAGCCGGTAAAAGGTTAAAAGGATAAAGGGTTTATTTTATAATTAACAAATCTATTTCTTAAAATAGAAATATTTTTTTTAAGAATTAAAACATAGAAAAACACGGAATACAGAAACTCAAAAAAAAAAAATGAAAAAAAAAACTGACAGAGGCATGGAATACAATTAAAAAAGTCCAAGTTTGAAAAGTGTCTATACTGCCATAGGACAGCTTGTTGAACGAAAAAGGTTTGAAGTAAGCAAAAGATAAATGCTAACGTTAGCGTTACCAACATTATTTTTAAATCATAGAAAAACTTTCTCCTGTTATCAATTACATGTCACCTAATAGCTAACCATTTTCATTCTCGCATGGATGTAGAAAAAGTTACAAAAACCTCAATGCGGTAAAGGAAATACAGGAACCTACATACTATATTTTCTCAGCTTACAATCGCAGTACCTATTCATTACTTCTATGTTTTATTGGTGTGAAGAAATTCTTTATGAGTTTAGAATGAAGACCTTAACTCTTAATTAGTCGTTATTATATATACTGGCTGTTGATTGAAACGTTCTTATTTATGTCATGTTTGTTTGTCGGAAATGAAAAACTGTTTTAACTCGACTTTTATAAATACTTTTAAGTAGTTATATATAAATAAATAATACTAGATTCGAATGGATCACGAGGAATTATTTGAATTCTGTCTGTTTGTTTATAAGTATTTTTCTACCTTTTTATTTCAGGTTCATTATCACAAAGTTTTTGTCCGTGCGTATCTGTGTGTTTTATTTGTACTATACATTTCGTACCTGTCGGCTACGAAAGGATGTTATTAAGGTTACTTCTCTTGGAGACAAACAACCACTGGCCAAATCAAAACAAATACCATGCAGTAGATATATAAAGGTTCAATAAGCAACATTAAGACGAGAAAATAAATTTCTGCTGAAATCACATACTTCTCAAAGTCCTAAGCAAATTCGGGTGGGTTTCGTTCATAGTTCATGAAACTTTTAGATTATTTTATAAAACCGAGCATGTGTTACGTCTGAATAAGATATTAAAAAAAATGTTTTTTAGACTTCCAAAGTATTATATAAATCAATAGACTAGTAGTAAGTTTTAGAACTATTGCTGTATACGAGTACATCTTAATGAAATATTCAGGTACACCATTACGAATTATCGTTTATAATTTGAAGATATGTCATCGCCTGACCAATTAAATCGTTTAAACACTAGACTGTATAAAATACTGCCTACCAATGGGACGACTTGTCTTTTACAACGACAAAACGTATTTATGGATGCGGTTTAACTTATTTTACTCATAAATCCTCCTTATCACTCATGCAATGAACTCTGCACCCATGCGTCCTGTTCGTCATTAGCTCATCTCTCGTCGGCAATTTCCGAGCTTTCTCCGGCAATTGTCGAGATTATCTCAAGATGGCGGGCTTTTTCTGAGGTCGTTGTACATGGTCATTATTAGTGCTAGGATCTTGAGGTGAGATTGTACGTTTGTGTCAGATTTTGGTAGAAGAATTTTGGAAGAATCGTGTTGATGGATCAATTATGTCGACTCACTCTGGTCACATTACAACTTAGTTCATTATTTGTACCTACAAGGAACGATACGAGAATGTTTCCTAGATACACGCACAATATACTAATTCCTCTCTTACTCAAAACGCACATAAGAATTGTCTCAAATCTATTTACTCATACAAATACCACAAATCTTGCCGTACAATTTAAAATTGCCGAACAATTGCAGAGAATCGCCGGCTTGTTGGAAGGAAGGAAGTCAACTGATTGTTACATTATGGCATTTTTTGTTACCATTCTGCTACCATTCTATGAGAACAATAGCTTCTCGTCGACTTGGAACTAGAGAAAGGGGGTACTTATCAATTTAACGCTCCGAAGATGAAGATGTAGAGGACTATTACTAGTTATTATGGTGAATTACTGTGTGATGATAGAGATCTCTTCTTAAGACTAAATGGTTTATCATTGTTCAATGTCACGCAATGTTATTCGATTCGACATGATGAATTGTACAGTAATTAATAATGTTAATGTAAAAAAGTTGTTTTAATGTGGTAACAACAATGAAATATTTTATTTGCCTAAACCCGGATCCTCTAATTTTGAGGTGATTCTAATACTACTTTCAAAACAATAACAAAAAATTCTTAAAGTCTTTTTTTACCTCGCTCTATAGAACCCATAAATTTAGCTTTAGGTAAAAGCACAAATAAAACCATTAGTTACAAACATAATCAACCTCAAAAGCTCAGCACTGACATTTACTTTAAAACTTAGTTACAATAGATTTTCTTTAAGATGAGAAAATTACAATTAACAGTCTCTGAAATTATCTACCTAAAAACTATGGCGCCATTCACACAACATGGCACCGACTAGAAACCCGCCAACCTATCTAGCTATCACACTTACCCTTTTGTGAAGAAGCGGAGTCGTGCGGTGAATGCCCGCGTCCCGAATGCCTTGGCACACTTGTGGAACACCTGCTAGTCTCCTTTTACTGCTTAGACCTTAGGTAGGTACTTGGATGTTGACAATGAGCTGTTCGGTTTGGTGCTCACGATTCTAGATCAAGATAGCGGTAGATTGAGTAAGGCTAATATAATATTGGTGTAAAGCTTTAAAGGCAAAATTGTGTATTTACGAAATCTTGGTGAAGTCGGAGAAAAAGAACACTTTCAGTAAGTGTAAAATTGTCTCAGATATTTAATATTCTCTAGACCAGAGAGTCCTCTAAATTTGTATACTTAAATAAAATTAAATATATCGTCGTAACAATGACCGTAGCAAGCAAGACAAGATCACGTATATGGTATGTTAGTTTTAGCCCGGAACGTTGATTGTACCTTATTTGTCGTGTTTGTTATATATCGGTGTATGTAGTTACCTTATTTTTAAAGAATTCAATGTCTGCTTATAAAAATATACCAAAGTAACATCCACAGCCTAACGTAGATTTTGGTAGTAAATTTAGCGTAAATTCGGTAAAACTAATTTGAAAGTACTTATCTTTTTTATATTTTTCCCGAAAGAATTAGGTATTTTGAGAAAATAATTTGAATATTTCTGATTTCTGTGCAGTTTTACTTTTTAAAATTTTCACGGACTATCTCGGTATCTTTTCATCGCAGTACAGTGTCTAATATTATACCTGGAATGAAGAACTCTACAATTTTCTATGGATACATATTTATCGTTAACTTGGACATGACAGTTTAACCAAAGAGTAATTAGAAGTGGATTGTACTTGATGACGTCATACACAAAGATTGAACTTAATAATAATAAAATAAAAATAAAATATATAAATGAAAATCTGGAAATCTGAAATCTCAAAGTTTTTTTTACATACCAAATTAACTAAGCAAAATCTTGACTAAGAACCGCTTAGGTATCGATTTGACGTCATCGAGTACGGCTGTTAGTACATCGTTGACACCTTTACATGTTATAACTACGTAACTGCAGACCCCGTAGGAATACTTGAATTACATAAAGCCTAATTTTTAAAATGACTTTAGTAATTTTTAAGTTTGTGGATAACAACAAACAAACAAAGCTTCCCTCTTAATACTAACCTATAGTACAAAAGTATAAAACTGGCAAAGTATGTAGTAACATTATATTTAACGGTGTCAAAATGTGCCATTAGCCAGTTGATTTTGAACTGTCGATAAAAACTTACGTAAGAGAAAGTACAAGCGTGCGGCCTTGTGGGTTACCGTTTAGTGTTGTGCTTTAGGTAATTAACCCTGACCGAGTGAATGTGGGCATTTATTTAAACTTCTTTTCTATGAGAACCTTATTGAAGCCTTTAAACCAAAGCTGTGCAAGGAATTTCAAACAAAAAAAAAATTCATTTTTCTTACCGAAAAGACAAAAATGTAGGAAGTTATCCTATTTTTAACTTTATCCTATTATTAACTTTCGCGTTACGCACAACTTAGGTGGACAACGCAGCCCTTATATATAGTCTACATGTAACCAATTATTAGTTGAATAGAATAAAATACTTACATTGGATATAAAAATTGTTTTAAACTACCGCGGTTATTTAAAATATATGTATACATAATTTATTTTGGATAATTATAGCGAGTTTTACTTGTCACAATATGTTAGTGGTCCCGTGTGAAATGCCTATTCTAAGGTATTTCTCTTGACATGTCCATCAGGTCTACAATATAAACCGGAAAATACAAACCCAACGCATTTTTACGATAAGTGCAACACATTCAGGCTACATGTTATTAAAAACACTTTTACAATGTTTTCTATAGAAGTATAGGATATTTCAATTATAACTACACGAAATGAAAATATTCAATTCTATACTTTTTCAAAATATTTTATTTTTATTTTATTTAATATAACCATAAAATATTTGGGTCATTAAAAAGAAAAAAATATCTTATCTTACTTACATCCAAAAGTTAAATCAACGAAATTGCGCGGCTGGCCACTCTGCAAGTCAAGAATGTAACTAAATACATTAAAATTGACCAGTTTTCGCCCACGGCTACAAATAAAGGTCACTCAATGTTTATTTCACTAAACTACCACAATAAAAAAGTGCACAATGTGTGTTTTTCGTCATAACAATGAACATTACAAATTTTCTGGACAATAGAGCTTTCCATTACACACGATTTAAATAAAACCAGTTCAACATTTCACATGACATGTGTTTCTAGTGCTATCAACTTTGTTACACAAGTAAAATACAATAATAATGAAATCACACGCAAAATAGCGCATCTATACGCCGTTTACTAAGAAAAAGTGTGAGAAAATTACGTGCACATGGCATGTATTCATTTTTATGTCCATTCTTGGCAGTTTCCAGAAATAAAATTAGAAAATATCTCGACGTGGCTGAAGGTTTTGAATGGAAAGTTCTGCTTCTAATGTTGTTCTCAACTCGTTCGAATGTTTTCGAATATTTATGTACCGAATAATAACAAAAACAAACAAAAGTAGATCGATTACACATTGAAAAGTTTTAAGGTTTTGTTAAACAGCTCACCTCGATTGTCAATTTAAAACAAAACAGAGTTAAAAAAAACAAATGGAATAGTCCTTTCTTTTCATGGAAATTAAATCAAGATAAACAACATAGAAATAGTATTTCTTAAAATAAACCAAACAGCATTGCGGTAGTCTGTGAAACATAAAACCGCTGTATAAAGTGACTTATACAGCGCTACTGCAAATAAGTGCCCATTAAAGCCCTTTAGAAAAAACCATGTCTGTCTTCATTCTCCCCGGCATAACGAATGTCAAATGTAAAGTCTGCCGAGCATGCGCGGTGCCATCGGATCAATGCATCCCCTTGCGCGCGCCACCCCAGCCCTCAGACATTCTACGCAGTTCTCAGAAAATAAACCGCTTAACTGTCTCGGTCACCAAATCGCCCTTGAATGTAAAAAAATCCACATTGTATTTAATCTTAAACTGTACAATTTCAATTCATCTCATTAAAGGCTACCTACGTTTCGAACGATGCTCTTTAGAATTTAGTCGTTGTCGGTTGCTGTGAGTCATCGGTTTATCCTAGACAGTAGTGCGTTTCTGTGTTATTCCTGGTGTGTTTTCTGGTGGAGTGAGTGTGTCGAATGCCGGTGGGTCTGAGTCTGGAGGCTGTGAAGACGAGGGCCGCGTCCCTGTGAGCCCCAACCTCGAAGGATGGAAGACTGCGGAGAAATCTTCTATGACGACGACACTGAACCTCAGTGCGAAATGGTACGTTCTAATATAACTGTGCATCAATTGATGTCTTTATTTGAGCGTTTGATCCGCCTATAGCTTAATTCTACGAGTAGTTTAAGAGGAGTATATGATATTCTAACGTATTTTATAATGTTTTATTATTTAGCGGCGTTACTATTTTCATGTCGTCTTCATCAATATGCAGATTATCACTTAATTAAAAAACCAATTTGTCCATGTTAACTTGTTAGTTATAAGATCCTCGGTGTAATGACTACGCAAATGTTACTCGACAATGATTTTTTATCATTGTCTAGTTCTATTACATAAGTTGTTAAGTTATAATAACAAAAAAAAAAAATTATTTATTAAAAAAAACCGTTAAGTAAACACCTATAATGATTTCATTTAGATTGGAGTTTTTTTGTACTCTGAAAGACTGCTCTGCAAAGATACGAGGGATAATTCATTTCGGGAGCCCGAATGTGGATAAATAGATGTTCCGATGAAACTAGTTATAGGAGCAGATGCAAAAAATAATTTTGTTAGAATTATAATATTGTACAAAGCCAACTATTGCATCATTCTTGTTATTGATACAAATAAAATAATTATTATTATTGGTGAAAGATTATATCTCTAAGAATACAAAATAAGTATTTTGTACTTAATGAGATTAAAGATCCAACCACGTGACCTGTTATGTAACTAAACTGAAGCTGAATGTGTCTTTGGAAATAGTGTCCACTTTTTTTCACTTGTGCAGATACATCATCTAAAATATCTTTATTTGGTTAGCAGTTACTTAAGCCATGTGAATCGAAATATTTAGATTGTTCATCTTTTCAACTCATCAAGAAATTCAATTGACAATGAGTACGTTATATCGCTGCAAAATCAAAACTTTATAGTCATGATAAATGCAATGCAAATGAAATTACTTTTGGATGCAATCACAAGGTCATTTAATATTTCAAGAATTTGTCACTGATTTTTTCATGAGAGTCTCGAACGCAATGTTCATATAAAACGATTAATTGCGCCGGAGCAAGCGAATGTGACTTACAATTAAAAGTGAATCGCGCATCGTAGCCTTGAAATTATATATTACCTAATATATAATAAAGTCAAAGTGATTCGTATGTGGGTGCACGCGGTTACATTTCTAGTTTTAGTGACTAAGTTAGCAAACGAGTTTCCAGCAAGATTAGTTAATGGACCGTACTCTTGAAATTTTACTTTATACTCGTAATGTAAGTTATTTCCAATAATTATATTCGCTTGGATGTATATTAAGTGGCAGTAGAGTTTCTTATGCTAAGTTCTCGACAGGGGCTGTAATGCTATCCTTCCTTTTTTGTCCGATATAAAAACCCCGTTTACGCGTTTATGTTCTGGATAATGGTAAGCACCAGCCAGTGCAAGGAACAAAGACAATTCCGAACCCAGGCCTTGGCTCGGCAACGCATCATTAATCGATAATCAGTAAATAACAATATAATGAATAATAACATCTACGATTGAAGAGGTGTATGGGAACCTGGGAACCTGGGAAGAGGTGGGCACAGATGCCATTTACCATCCCGGGTGGATCCTGAGCTCGTTTGCCGGCTATGATAAGTTAAACAATTACAAAATATATTAATTATGGTTGAAGAGTTTCTCATAATACGATTTCGTCTGAGGCGCTGCCACAGCGCTTTCAATATAATAATAATAAATATTTCTAACAATCACACCACATTATCTAGCCCAAATTTAAGAACTTGTGTTATGTAGAACGTGTGTGTTACACACGTAGATATTTTTTTTATATATAAATATTAAAAATAAACTTAAATAAACGTTCATGCACATCCGTGACTAGAAAGCAAATAAAATATCTGCCCTTACCAGGATTCGAACCCGGGACCTCTGGCATGGAAGGCAAGGCTACTTACCTCCACACCAAACAGGCCATCATATGAATGCCATAACAACCAGGTTTACTTGGTTCTGTTCCGTTTAAACGAAAGTAATAGCCAGCTAAATAACAGGAAAGTTAATAAATCCAATAACTACATCAATCCATTTAAAACCTACCTACGATAACTGATGTCCGTGGGCACGGATGGCACTTACCATCAGCTGGATCACGTGCTCGCTTGCCAATGTAACTGTCTATTTACATCCTAATTGTAACAAGCTTCCTAGCTGCAATAGTCCTCTATTACAGCTGGAATGTAATTAGCACCTGTAATTAGCATTCTCTTCGAAGTTACAAGTTAAGGTTAATACAATATGCCACACTATGAAAACATTGGCAATAGATACATATTCATATAATTTACGGTGTTATACGTGACGCCGAACTAGTATGAAATAAACCGAAGCTAAATAAGTTTAAAAGTGTTCAATTGACTATAATTTCGATCGTTATATTGATTTATCGTTAGACAACTGAGAATCAATCCAACTAGCGTCTTATAATCAAGACACCTAAAGCTTCATCATTCGCTACAATTAATTGAAAAGGTGTTTTATTTCGAACAAAAACGCTCCATTGTTCAGTTAAATTCTTTCAAAGAAGTGAAAGTTAGACAATAGATTAAGAATAAAGAATTTAATCTTCCGCACTCATGTCAAATGATTAATTAAGGAGTTCTTAAGTATAGACTTTGCTAAGCAAATCTATACTTAGAATTGGGAGTAACAAAATACAGATTTGCTTAACACCATTTGACGTGTATGAGCGGGGTTTTGAAACGTTGATTGGTTTAAAAAAATAAAAATTCAACTCGATTTTTTGAAAGTATCCTTTTATATTGTTAAGGCAATCGTAAAGTAATTTGGCGATTAATAAATAAGATTGGGTTCTAGTGAGAAAAGTAAAATGTAATTTGGTCTTCAATTATAATAAATCATAAGCCGCGCCGTGCCACGTCGTTAAACCACCAGCGAAATCGGTGGATTCCTGATAGAGAAGTTGACTAGTATTTTGGAATTACTGATATTAGATATACATGCAATATTCATATTCTTCAACATTTGTACTGGATAACCTTTAATTGGGTAAGTGTATTTGGGTCTCTTTCAACATTTTCTTCATTTCAAATAATTAAATCATGGGGACAAGCGGCTCATCGCCTATATTAGAACCTTTATGATTGAAACTCGTGACCCTAAGGCTGGCACTTACATCATTCAACAGACTACTTTTGCGATCCAGCGTGGTAATTCAGCCAGCCTTTTGACTACGTACCCTTCAGTGGATACTAGTTTAGGTGCAGCTTTTTATTTATAATGTACTTTTATCCTTCTTTATTATGTTTTAGTGTTGTATATTTTGGGATTGTATATATTTTTAAAAGCATTAGTATTTTAAGCTGGAAGCATTTTAAATTAAAAAATATAAATTAAATAGAACCAAAATAAAATGGCCATAAACGTGGAACGTTAAATAATAGTTTACAATCTGAGGCACGAACTAAGTGCAATATTGTAAAAAAAATCATGAATCACGTTTGAATCATAATACAATCTTTACAAAGTACACATATCCATGTTACATCGATGCTTACAATGTAAAACAAACATAACACATTTGCCTTTTAAATCCAGTGACATTTTGTATTAATTTGTGTTTATAATTACCTGCGAAAAATTTTATAGAATCCGTCTCACTATAAACATCAATTAACAATCACAGTTGAGCCATTTTACTATCTTTTATGACCTTTTATTACCTCTATATAGTAAGTTACGTCCACGAAGACGCACCGCACTACTAGTTTGTTCTATAGGATACATACCAAAAACAGTGGGCCGCGTTTTCGTGGGCCATGGTTGTGTACAAAAAGTCGGTAATTTTACAATCGCCTGTTTTAAGAAATATACTGCATAGCCAAACCATCGACCTCTTTAGTAGGAATGCAAAATGTGTTGCAGTAAAACTATAAATCCCGCTATAATCGCAGTAGTCCAGTAAATTACTAAACAAGCTTTGACATTAGCCTGACGGACTGCAGCCGCGCCGTAACCACGAGCCAATTTGAGCAAAAATTGCAGTTATTTATTTACAATACAGTTATTACTTTCAAGCGGATGGTAGAATGTTTATGGTGAAGTCTAGATGTGGATGCAGTAAATATCGTTGCGGATCTCGCTGCTTGATGAAACGTGGAGTTTCATTGCTGGAAACTCAATGCGTTCACCACACCCTAGGGCTTGTTAAAGAATTTTGCATTTTTTGCTTCAGTAGGTAACATAGGTTAGGTGTAAAATACCTTATTAATTTTACAGGTCTATAAAAATTTACCGTACTCATGATTTAAGGGTTCAATGTATACAATTATTTTATTTAAGACTCATGACATATAGGTACTCTATCAAAATAATTACCTCTGTAACTTTGAATCCATTGAGCGTATTTTTTATAATCAAAAGCAAACAGAATTATTAATTAAACAAAAAATTTAAAGGAAAATAAGCTTTAACAAATATTAACAGTTGATGAAGATTCAGGAGTTCTGATATTCAAAGAGTATTAAGTAGTAGTAATAAGGAATTCAAAACGTCAAAGTTAGCACCTTCAAAATATAATATGACAAGGGAACTTCACGTCAAACAGAATTGAATAAAAGCCATGCTAGAACAACTTGACTGTCAATGACATATTACATATAAACAAGTCATACCCAAACATTACCGCACAAAAAAACGGCTTGAACGTCACTATAGATACCTACCCGGTATATAGATTAATTTAATTTGTGGGAGAAGGAAATATCGATACTGTTCACTTGTTGTAAGAAAGAGATACCTATGAATTTCGTGACGTTCCTTCGCACTAATTGTTCGCGAGCGTACGTGATGTAGTACGTAAATTGTCGAAACTCTATAGCGTTGTTTCTTTTACTACCACATACAAAATCATATTACATCTCGCACTTCGAGTTTGTTGAAACGAATAGCGATGTCAAGTTTAATACGTCATTTTAAATAGCAAAATAAAATAATAAATAAGATAGTTATAAAAAAAATAGTACTTACGCATGAAAGAAAACGTTTATTCTATCTTTAACAGTAACAGTGTAATTAGTACACTGTCTATACACAAAAGAAGGCATTGTACGGTATTACAAACACAGAATAAAGAATAAGTTTTGTTTGACTTTTAGCAGTGACACTGGGTTGCACAAGACTAAGGCCAAATAGCCGGCAAATGCCTTGCATTTTCATTGCCATTTTTGAGAGCGAATAACCTGTCTATTTTTAATATGTCATTGTTGACAGTATCATTAAAATTTACTATTATAATTTACAGTAGTTTGGCGTACAACCTCTTAGTATATCAACATTAGGTCAAAACGAAAAGATAATTTATTAGTAAATATTAGATGCTGTCATCTGTATTGTTGATTGAGAAAAATGTAAAGCTATGTTCATTGTATTTAATAATTTGAACGAAAAAATATTCATCAGACGGACTTGAAATCAAGAGGTCACTAACAGTTACTGAGGCTGTAGCACTAAGATAGCTATAAAACATCAACAGTTCTCTTAAATTTGACGCACAATTAACTTTTACAAATACCTCCAAATATCCAGCATGCTATAGGAAACCCCTAATAAAAATCTTAAAAGAAAAATCAAAATATCACTCAACATGAAAACGTTATGGTAATCAATCAGATCTACAATCTTTGATATTGTTAAGAGAACGTGCTAAGAGATTATAAACGGAAACTTTTAATGAGTATATTAGTAACATTGAAACAAATATCTCAAAAAACCCTAATGCTTTTTGGTCTTATGTGAAAACAAAGAACCAGTATAATTCATATCCTACTCAATTCCAGTTTGGTCAGCAATCATCAGATAATATAGAGTTAATCTGTATTATGTTTAGCAGATGTTTTCACTCCACCTTTCTTCATAACACACCATCAGAGTATCCTTCAGACGCTATAATAAAAGTTTATCGGTGGAGATATAGGAGAAATAGAGGATTTATATAGGAGAAATTGACAGCCTTCAAGTCTTAAAACAGCTTGAATCTTTAGATTTAAAAAAAGCTGCTGTGCCTGATAACGTGCTGGCCATTTTTATTGTTATATGTGTAAGTAGTCTCGTGATACCCGTTAATATACTGTTTAAGCACTCATTATCTGAAGGCATTGTTCCTACGTTGTGGAAAACAGCATTTATCACTCCGATCCACAAAAACGGACCAAAGGATAAGCAAAAAACTATAGACTAATCTATAAAATGGGTTCGTTTGCAAAAATCTTAATAATGTGGTGAGAGTGGTTAACAAGGTACTGTACGCTTCACTAAAACATACATTGGGTAATCAGCAACATGGTTTTTTGAAGGGAAGATCCCTAACATCAAATCTCATCTTGTGATAATTGCCTGTCTGCGCACATGTCAGAGCCCTCGCGAGTCGACACCATTAACACTGACTACAGTAAATGCTTTGATAAGATAGATCACGTATTGCTTCTACGTAAACTGCTGTCAATTGGTATTAAAGGCAACCTTTATAGATGGTTTACATCAATCGTTGACAATAGAACCCAAAATTGTGGCACTTAATGGCTTTACTTCCACGCCATCAATAATCTCATCTGGGGTTCCGCAGGGATCGTTATTAGGACCGCTACTCTTCAAGCTTTTTAAAAATGATATATCATCGTGATTTTGCTATTCTAAAATAATTTTATATGCCAATGATATGAAAATCTTAAGTTACTGTAGTAATCATAAATTAGATTTAAATGTCTCCAAATCCTTCATCTGTACGTTCACTTGGAAAAAAAGTTCTCTACATTTCACATATACACTCTAAGACCAAGCGATTACTAGAGTTATATATACGAGATCTGGCAATAACTTTTGACAGCAAACTACTCTTCGATGAGCATATCAATAGTATTGTAAATAAAGCTTCTAAAGCGCCCGGTTTTATTCTGCATCTAACCAAACAATTCAATTCCATAAAAATCATTAAAATATTGTATTGCACTTTTGTGCGTAGTCATCTCGAGTACGCTTCTCAAGTATGGAACCCACTTTATGATACTGACATTTCGCGCATCGAGCAGATTCGAAAACGATTTCTTAGATATCTCCAAAATATAATTAAAACATGTGTACTAGATTATACTGAGCGTTGCCAAAAGTTTCATATACTACCTCTGCAGCAGAGAAGACGAATAGCGGACCTAATTTTTCTTCTAAATATCATTAGTAGTTCAGTCAACTGTTCATTGTTGGTCCACTTAGAAGTCCAAACACACTCCACATACCGCATGCTTCTTCAACTACAGGCAAAATTCATATTTGATCAGAGCAAGCAAGAGTTTCAACAAGCTCTTTAGGGATCATAATGTAGACCTCTTCGACACCTCCACTAAACAGCTTAAAAGGCTGCAAGCAGATCAATCTTTTGGTAGCAAGTAAGAATATGTATGGGTTTAATTTTGGCTTTTTGTTTTTTTTGTAATGTACACTTTTTCTTGTAATCTTCTGTTGTTGTGTGCAATCTTTGTGTTCTATTTCTAAATTTCATATTACCGATCTATCTGTGGAAGTTTGTAAATGGCCTTTTGTCTCTATGTTTCTGAACATGTAACTAGATGTTAGTTTCCCTAATAAATAAATCTGAGGCTTTTAGGCTAACTGCAATTTTTAAACGATTTTAAAAAACTTTTTTTCCAATATCTCCTCGTTATTCCATTTTATAAAAACTCCTCGTTATTCCCCTCTCGATATCTTACACTTTTTAACATTTTAAAGTTATAAATAAACGTGACAATTTGGCATTTAGAATTTAAATCTTTAAACTAGCTATAGAATGACCTTTCTTTCATCACGAACTTTATTTACAGTCTATGCGATCGCTTATAATAAGTTATAGTATAAAGGAGTTATATTAATCGTAAAATAGCTGAGATTCTATTTATCAAGAATGTCTGCAACATTGTATCTATTGAATTGAAAGGTTAATTGAGTTAAGCACGATGGAATAAACGTATTAATGATGTGTCATAATTTTTTTATGACAGCGTGTGTGTTTCACAAAATGATATAGTATTTGACGTTTGAAAAATGTAATTGATACATTTACACAGTTTTCGCATTAACTATGTACCTACATGTGTATGAACAACACCTACCTGCCCATTTAATACAAAAGTTTTAGCAACATATCTATCATAAAATTAAACATAGAAGGAAAAAAAAATAACAAAAAAGCGTTAGCAAGGAATCGCGTCAAACCAATTCTTAGCCAACATGATGGAAACCTTTTCTGGTTTAGTGTTGAAAATGTCTAATTCGAATTTAATTTATAATAACTGAGGAGTGAGAAGACTGATGATGGTACAAGTGGTTTCACTTAATGATTTTTACTCAGTTATACGTCAGTAATTCGCGCGCCACCACTGTTTATTCTACACTCGTACACTTCTATTTAGAGAAAAAAAGAAGTGGGTGGAGCTGTCTCATACATTACATCGGATAGTATGAACAATGGATTACATCAATATATGATAAATACTTAGTTTACCTAAAATGAATTTTGTCTTATGATTTTCATCAAAAACAGAACATTGAGATCGCCTTCAATAGGAGTAAAAATCAAAGCTATTCGTAAAACCGTTTTATTTTATTTCGGACCAGTAATTTCTACGTCGCTTATTAATGGCTGGATTCTGTTATATTACATCTTGCTCGTACATCGTTGCTTATTTCTCGCGCCGCCCTGTATACTCGGTGTTAATATACGAGCCGGTTTACACGGGACCAATAATCCGGGACAGCTACACTCAGGTACCGTTAGTTAAGGGCTGGTTATGAAGGATTTCAAAATATTTGTTTTATGAGAGTATTGAGAAATATATTGGAAAGAATACCTGATGATTAGTTGAAAATATATTTTGTAAGGGTTGTAAATATCGGCTCAATTAATGTAACTAACTAGACTGACAAATGAAAAAATAAGCAAATAAATAAAAAACTTTACATATTATATAAAACGTATGTATATTACAAAAAACAAAGAGTTTCTTTTTATTATCTTCTAAGTTCTTATCTTCAATGCAATCTGTTAGATAAAATTACAATATCATGTAAATATGTCCATTTAAAAAAGATATTGAATAAATGAGTAGTGAGTATGAGTAGAAAATTAAATAAAATTTGATAAGTTGTGAAAAACGATAGTTCATATGTATTTCTTATATTATAACTTGCATGTTACGTAGGTACCATCTGAAGCCTGGTTATTACAGTTTGTGGTCAGAAGCTTCTTGGTGTCATATCATGATATTACAGCTCATACCATTTATACCACAGATAGGTGACTACCTTATTTTTATTATGTAAGGTGTTGGTTACGCTCGTCTTCAATTAACTTTATTGTAAATCTTTTCGATAATAGGTAATGCCAATGAAATTAAAAGCCATTTTGCAGTAACAACGATGTGTAACGTTTATATTTGTTGATATAATAAATTGAAAGTTTTTAGGAAATAACTATCATTGATCGTTAGCAATTTCGAGCCACTTTCGAGCTTATGAAATGGACAAAATAGCAGTGCGTGAGGTCAAATCGTGAAATTACTAAATTACTTTGTTTATAATAATAATAATATGTAGTAAACAGTGAATGTCAATAAGTCAGAAGGTTTAGAAACAATCATAACTGGTTATCTAAAAACATATTAATGAAAAACATATAAACAATAAAATATTTATTGAAATTATATAATCAGACATCGATTGTTTAATAAAATGGTACACAATCGTGTATTTACGACCATTCTGCAACAAGAATTACGAAAACTACGAAAAGCACAGTTGTTATTTTTATTCGGCTGAATTTGGGGAGGGGATGACGTTATTATATTATTAAATTATTTAAAAGTATTTTGATTTACGAAAGAAAGCGTAGGGTCCCGTAGGGCATTGATTGGCACTACCGGGCAGCAATATCGAATATTCGAGATGAGATGAATTCGACGACTTGCATAAAGCCAGATTGGACCGCCTAATCAGCACTAGTCGAACTTTGTAGTGATTGCTTCAGGTCTGCGTTGTCGTTCAATAAATTTTAGTACTACCAAACCGAATTTGCCGGAAGGAATATGTGAATAGCGTCCCTTACGATTTGATACCATTTCCACTACCCTCCCCGGACCACCGCGACCGCTTTGCTGAAACCCCCTATACACCCCACCTTTTTATTGCTGGCCATTATTATTAATCAATGTTAGCCATTAGTCAATCATAACGTCCAATGGTAGGTGTGTCTAGTACTAAACTGTAAATATAACCTAAGCTGGGAGACATTTTAAGAACCTTAACGTCGTAAATAAACTCAAGTAGTATTAAAAAGCTAAATAGTTTTGGTTTATACTAAGATGCGCCTGTCACTCACTCATCACGGTCTGACAGCGGACTCAGAACACCAGAATCTTGATTCATTAAATATGCATCAAAAAACGTTATTAAATATAATTTTCCGGCACGTTAAATACGTTCGCACCTTCACCTTCGCACTTGGCCGATTATTTCTTATATCCGGAACCGTAGACAACAATTGAGACCAACTTGACACCGTCGTCGTGACGTTTTTCGATTGCAAACCAACTATTGTATGAAAGCAGCTGAAATTGTGTCAATCTATTGTAACATTTAGTTATGTAGTACCTTAAATTTTTTGTTACTGTTGTTTTTGTGAAAGATGTAATTAAACCATAAAGAAGACAACCTTTGAATTTTACTGCTTATGAAGCTTGGTTACGTTATGGTTGTATAGCGGCTGTAGCATGGCGTGCCAAGACAAGACTTACGTCACAGATTTTATCACATATTGGCCAATATCATCGATACTGTAGCATTTATTCGTTGTTTACTATATCACCCACATACACCCTAATTTACAGTAAGAGATTATGTCGCATCGTCAACCCGTTTTACCACTTAATACTCATTTCATTGCTGGGAATAGTCGAATTTTTGTCTGCTGACTGGTGTCTTATGTCGTCCATGCTACGCCTGCAGCCTACAAACAGCCTGCCAGGAAAACAAAAAAAAAATTACCGATCAATGTAACAGTATTCGTTAAGCTTTTCAGTACCAAAACAATATTAATAATGATTTATAACAAAACAAAGATAACGGTAGTTACATTACTCAAATCAATATGTATCTACGATAAAATTACGGATGCATTCAAATAAATAAACTCTAGATAAATATTTAAAAATATTGCACAATTTTTACGCGATTTGTCACATTCTACGACATATTTAGGTGAAGTCCTACCAGACTGGTTTCTACAATATAGACAGTATATCGATATTTTATGTATACTAATCGGCTGAGAAAAAACAAAGAAAATGGATATATTGTAGAATAAACTATTTAAAACTGTTATTGTATTTTAGAGAAAGCCTGTTCAAAAATACCAAATCATGATGAAAGTCACTAAATTCAATGAAGATTTAAAAAATGTAGCTTCTATCTTATCAAAATGGCTTTTGTTGTAGAGTAGATAATTTATGAAAGTTGAATACAAAATGTTTATTGTTTTTCTATTAATATTTCAATTCCTATTATTATTTGCAATTATACTTTGTGTTTCATTTTAAATCTGTATAATATTTTATGATAAATGATTTGTGTTTTATGTATTCTATTTGTATTCATTTTACTATGAACACATCCAGAACCATTGAATTACTATGTACTACGTACTAGAGAAGCTATTCAAAACAAATTTTTTGTCACATTCCATTTTTTCCTATTCAATCATTTATTATTAGATGCAGCGCTACAAACATTTTAAGTTGTCTAGTCAAATGATTCAAACATGCAGCGCTTGGATTGCTACAATAATGTGTAATATCTCTCGACCAATCAACGAATTGCAATTTGTCATACCAATAGATTATACGAGTGGTACAGAATGTTCAAAATATTTAAATTTTACCTAACTGCATAGAAAATAAATATATATTTTGTTAGATAAGTAAATCAAAATTAAAGTGGATATATATCCGCTTTATATACGATAGCTTAGGTGTAATTAAGTAAAAAGATCGTTTTAACTTTATTTACCTCATTTATATATAAATTGGTATTATCAGAGACTAGTAAATAACTATTTATTTAGTTATATTATTTAGTTATTTACTAGTCTCTGGTATTATACAGGTTGTCCCATAATTTCCACGACAAATTGAAATGAAAGAAAGATTGAAGCGTGCCCTATCAGATAAAAAAAAATTACCTTAATAAAATTGTCACCGTTTTCGAGATATTCCCGACCTTTTATTTTTTTTCGTAAAATGCCATTTTGGTCAGTTTTTTTGTTGGTGTGTGTACAAACAAGCAGATACTTTTGTATTTTTTTTTGTAAATATTCTAGAATAGTAGATCGACCGTGTACAAATATCATTTTGTTAAATATCATTAGGTATCATTGAGAAAAAACATATTATTCTCATTATTTTCTTCTACAAAAATTATTTAACTCAGATTTGGCATTCAGTGGTGAAAAAAAAATGTACTGGACTCGCACTGAACATTTTACAAATAAATTACATATTTGATAAAATTTTAGAAAGGTAAAGGTAAATAACAAAGGACAAAGAAATGCGGCGTTTTGCTCGGCCACGCGCCTTTAGTTCACAAATATTTTTCTCGAGTTAAGTCGAAAATACTCTTTTTAATTAAGATAAACTAATCTAACTTCCAACGCAAATCTTGTTTCATCATCAGGTATCAAGATTAGTTGGCTTTAATTTATGTTGTGAGACCTGATCGTCAATTCAATGGTAATTTCAAGTATCACGTAATATCAGCTCATGTATTTATTCATTAATTTCGTAACACACACTAAGGGCTTTGTTACTAAAGTGTATTCATTCACATGAATTTTTTATATCAGCTAAAAAAATTACATTTCAATTTCTTGTTTAAAAGCTAATTTCGACATTGTTCTTAAAATTATTTTCTTACTTCCTTCTTTACGCTTTACGTAACAACCTAAAAAATAAAGCTGAAAACCTATATAAATGATATTCCAATGTTTCGGGATGATCACAATGAGTTTCATGACATTATTAAGTAAATTCCTGATATTTAAAGTATTGTAAAATTAAGCTGATCGCATGAAAACAACCGACTTTTTACTGCATACGTAAAATTACCAACTATGGAATTGTAAGTATTTTTACTGCATACGTAAAATTACCAACTATGGAATTGTAAGTATTTTTACTGCATACGTAAAATTACCAACTATGGAATTGTAAGTATTTTTACTGCATACGTAAAATTACCAACTATGGAATTGTAAGTATTTTTACTGCATACGTAAAATTACCAACTATGGAATTGTAAGTATTTTTACTGCATACGTAAAATTACCAACTATGGAATTGTAAGTATTTTTACTGCATACGTAAAATTACCAACTATGGAATTGTAAGTATTTTTACTGCATACGTAAAATTACCAACTATGGAATTGTAAGTATTCTTACATTTAGTATTATTTACATGTGTACTGATAAATAAAATAATTAAACCTTAATTATTTAAATTAAAAAATCATCATACCAGTTATACTCAATGTACCTAGTGAGTACATAGATTCCGGGTTCATGGCACTTGCAACAATGACTATTGAAAATCGGGAACTCAAGATTAAATAAGTTACCTTCACCTTCTTATATTCAGATCTTAGTGTCATAAACAACGATTTAAAGGTGTGATATAAATGCTAAAATATTCATACCAACGCCTTGTCCCATACCAGAGGACGTAACGCCATATATGTGTGTACGTCTATTGTTTGTAACATCCGCATCGGTTGTGCCACCCAAGCTTTATGCAACTGTTAAGACAGACAAGTTAAATAGTAAAACGTTCATTGACAGTATCTGAGTCTAGGGGAATATAAGATATTGCCTAATTTATTGTTAAACGAATCAGTGAAATTCCCAGACTACTAAAAAAAATTATGGACTCAAAAGCTTGTATTATATAAAGCTTGCTAAAAGTACCTAGATCTTTGAATTGATCCATAGGCATTTGAGGTCTAAAAACAATAGTTTGTATTTTGCATGCATTGTGTGATATTATTTATAGCACAGTGTGACCTAAACCCGCAATTTACGCACGCTTTTCCGTGACCTACACCAATTGCCTATTTCTGCACGGTGCGTAAATTAATTGACCAACTTCACTCATGGAGAAAAAATAAAAGAAAATATATTTAAATGTCATTTGAAGCTTGAATGGCCCTTGCGGCAATATTGTCTTTAATAATTGCACCATCACCACGTCCACCACCAAAAATAAAAGTGTAAGACTGAGGAAAGCGATTGCTGAATTAGTGTGGTAGCTGGATTCTTGTTTCAATTATGTGAGTATAAAAAGTAAAGCTCATTCCCGTTGTAATTGTAGAAATTATTTAGTATGTATAGTGTACTTGTAACTTTAGTAATACATTTTGTTACTGATGGCGCCACAAATAGATTAAAGCGTGCATGTAACTTTTTAAATGTTTTTATTCCGCAACCTTGGTGGATTTCTATTGTCAATAAACTTTCACCATATGTTTTTGTGACTTTCATTATACCTGCCTCTGGTATCTGAGCTGTCTTTGTTCATGGTCCTTCGAGCCGGATATTTCTGGCAGGACTTCGTGTTGTTAAGTTTGTTCATTTTTGGAAGATCCTTTTTGGAGTAGGGAAATCCTGAAAGGCACAATACGGGCAGTGGATTGCTGTCGTAAACGTTTTTGAAGTAGCGGTCTGCTGAAAGGCGGGCGGCAGGAACGAGCAGTTTGCTGAACAGCGGGCGGCAGGAACGAGCAGTTTGCTGAACAGCGGGCGGCAGGAACGTGCAGTTTGCTGAAGGGCAGGCGGCAGGAAACGGATAGCTGCACTGGAGGATTCTGGATTGGAGAAATCGAGGAGCTATCTGTGATGACACGAAGTGTCAGGTGTGAGTGACAAATAAATATTGTGAGTACTTTTGTTGTTTTTACACGAATTTGGGCCTTATTGGCAGTTAATTGATTTGCAAATCTAAGTGAAGATTTATTGAAGTTTGAACCTTATTATAAAGACTTTCTTAACTTTTAAAGATTAAGATATTCGTTTAATTTAGAACAGTAAAAGTATGGTATTTATGACTTAGAATAATTTAAGAAATTTGGTTGTGGCGGGGAACCTATGCCCAATTTTGTATAGAATTTAGAGTTCCCAAACACTTAGAATTTTTTAGTATAAAAGTTTATTACTTATAGGTTTCGTTGTATTAAACTTTTTGGTGCGTTCTTAAGTTAAATTTTAAAATGGAATCTGTTATAAATTTTCAAATAGAAATTTATTCTAGAATTAATAAGGCTAAGATTAACTTTAAAAAGTCTCCAAAGGAACGTATTACCAAGGAGTATGTAGAAGGGCGAATAGAAAGCTTAGAGCAATTATGGTTTGAGTTCTTAGCGGGACATAAGGAATTAATGAAAAAGTTTCCGTCCTCTGATGTTTCGGCTTCGACTTATTGTAAAACAGATGTTTATGATAAGGCTGAGGAATTATATAGTGATTATAAATGTGATTTAAAACTAATTTTATCTAAGTTCATGGAAAATAAATCTAAAGAAACTTGTACTAGTGACATGACTGGTAAAAAGGGTTTATCCGCAGTCAGATTACCAAAAATTAATATTCCTAATTTTTCCGGAAAATATAGTGAGTGGGTTACGTTTAGAGATTTATTTAAGGCATTAGTTGATAGCAATGAAGACCTAGATGACATACAGAAACTTCACTATTTAAAGGGATATTTAACAGGGGAGGCCGAGCAATTACTTCGTATAGCAACTACATATTCCAGTCATTGCAACTAATTATATCCGCTGCTGGGATATGCTTGAGCAGCAATATAATAATAAAAAGTACATGTCTCACCATATACTTACGCGGTTTTTAAGTCAAAAAAATATTGTTCATGAATCTGCAACTAGTTTGAAAGAGCTTACTGATTGTTCAAATGATTGTTTGTCAGGTCTCGGTAACTTAGGTATAGATGTGAATAATTGGGATATTATTGTGATTCATATCCTCACATTAAAATTAGATCCAGAGAGTAGACGACAATGGGAGTTTAATTTTACGTGTTCAAACTCTTCGAACGAGTTGCCGACTTATGAACAATTCAAAGAGTTTCTTACTAGTAGATATCGTGCAATTGAGTTTTTAGGCACCAATATAAAACCTAAAATGTTAAACAAAGATAAAATAAAATCTTTTCATGCTAAGACGATAACAAGCTGTCACTATTGTACTGAAAAGCATGAAATACTGCAATGTAAAGCGTTTTTAAATTTGTCTGTTGATAAACGTCGAGCTTTTGTATTAGAAAGCAAATTGTGCTTTATTTGTTTAGGTGGCAAACATTCGGCGAAGTCTTGTTTTTCTAAGAAAAGGTGTCATGTGTGCAATCGTAAGCACAACACATTGGTGCACCCCCGAGGGGAGGTTGTTGCTGAGGCTCACGGTTCTACGAGTGAAGACAATCCTGTGGTTTCTTGTTGGTCTTCAGATAGGTGTGGTAAAGTAGAGCGTGTTCTGTTGGCAACAGCATTGGTAAAAGTGACTTCGATGACGGGCGCAGATTCGGTATTAAGAGCTTTGTTAGACCAAGGCTCGCAGTCGTCATTTGTCACGGAAAATGTGGTTCAAAATTTGGGTTTAAAAAGAACACGAATTCATGGTGAAATTTCAGGTGTTGGAGGTAACACAAATATTTCATGCAGGGCGATGGCGACTATCAAAATAACTTCAATGGTTGATCCGAAGGTACATTTTATAGTTAAAGCACTAATTTTAAAATCAATAACGTCGTTAATTCCCTCAAGACGAGCTAGTTATTTAGGTTGAGAGGAATTGAATGATTTAAAATTAGCGGATCCACATTTTAACGTTCCTAATAAAATTGATTTATTATTAGGAGCCGAGGTTTACGCAAAAATATTACAAGACGGCCTTAAAAGAAGTCCGTCAGGTTTGTCAATCGCGCAACTAACAAGTTTAGGTTGGATTATATCTGGAGCTATAGAGACAAACAATCATGGCCAGATATGTACAAAGGTTTTTCATTGTCTGGAAAATGAAAATGAAATTTTAAGAAAGTTTTGGGAGTTAGAATCTGATTCTAATATTGTTAAAAATAAAATGCTGACGGAAGATGAGACTTATTGTGAAAACTTTTTCCTGAAAACAACGGCTAGAAAGGCTGATGGTAGTTATGTTGTACGTCTTCCTTTTAATGTAGAATCGCCGGAAGTAACAAATTCAAAGGAAATTGCTGAAAAAAGATTTAACTTGTTAGAAAAGAAATTTAGAAAGAACCCTCAGTTTAAAATAAAATATTCAGAAGTAGTGAATGAGTATTTACGGCTGGGCCACTTAGAAGAAGTACCAGCAGGAGAAATAAACAACAATAGAGCTATTTACTTACCTCATCACGCAGTCATCCGAAATGACAAAGATACGACAAAGGTAAGAATTGTTTACGATGCCTCGTGTAAGGGAAGTAACAATCTATCGTTGAATGATCAGCTGTTAGTCGGACCAGCTCTACAACCAGAATTACGTCATTTAATGACTCGTTGGCGGACTTATCCCATTTGTATTGTAGCAGATATTGTACGAATGTTTAGAAATGTGTGGATTAATAGAGAAGATGCGGATTATCAACGCATTTTATGGAGAGATAGCGAAAAGGAAGAAATAAAACATTTTCGATTACTTACCGTAACATTCGGGACAGCCTGTGCACCCTACCTGGCTGTCAAAGCTTTGCAACAACTGGCTATTGATGAAGAACATATGGCTCATCAAATGATAGTTCCTGAAATAGCTGAAAAAATTAAATCAGATTTTTATGTGGATGATCTATTAACAGGATGTCAAAGCAAGGAAGAAGGTATTGAGATTTACAAAGGGATGAATACAATTTTACAAAGGGGAAAGTTCAAGCTACAGAAATGGTCAAGCAATGATAGCGATTTAATTGAGGAAATATCAGTAATAGATAAAAATAATGAAATAGTAGACGGATTAACAATCAAAACAGATGAAATTATAAAAATAGTGGAATTACCTGGAACAGAAGAGAAGATACCTACCAATACGTTGTAACTTTACCGCCTGTAGAAGAACCTGTAACAAAAAGAAAAATAATATCGGATATTTCTAGATTATATGACCCACTAGGTTGGGTAGGGCCAAGCACAATCGTAGCAAAAATTATTATTCAAAAGCTGTGGTTGACAGGTATTACTTGGGACGAAGAGGTACCTATACATTTACAAAGGGAGTGGTTGAATTATAGGAATGAGTTACCTCTGCTTGCAAAAATTCGAATACCTCGGTGGATGGGCGTTCGCGCTGGCGACACCATGGAAATTCACGGGTTTTCCGATGCTTCTAAACATGCATACGCTGCAGTGGTTTATTTACGTATAATTGGTGCCAATAGTGAAGTCAGGGTAGCTTTGGTTTCTGTAAAAACAAAGGTAGCTCCAGTCAAACAAGTTTCTATACCCAGGCTGGAACTTTGCGGAGCAGTTTTATTAACAAAGCAAATGGTAGAGGTTGCAAGTATATTAAAAATTGACAAAAGAAACATGCATGCATATACCGACTCTACAGTGGTACTTGCCTGGCTTAATGATCATCCAAGCCGATGGAAGGTTTTTGTTGCGAACAGAGTCTCTGAGATTTTAACGAATTTGGAGTCTTCATGTTGGTCACATGTTTCTTCACAGCAAAACCCTGCTGATATAGCTTCTCGGGGAGCGCGGCCATCTGAACTAGTAAATAGTTCTTTGTTCTATGATGGACCCAAGTTTCTGTTGCAAGAAGATATAGATTATAAAAGGCCTAAAAATGTTCTAGTCGACTTGGAAAGGGTTAATTTGAATTGTAACCTTATAAACGAAAAGCTTGATTGTATTTTTGAGTATTCATCATTGTCATCACTAGTTAGAATGGTAGCATATTGTTTACGTTTCATTAACAATTCAAATAAATTTTCTAAGGTAAAGCACAAAGAAATGTATCTTACAGCAAATGAGTTACAAAGGGCATTAAATGTTATAATAAAACAGTATCAAAATAAAACATTTTCAGCCGATATTGCATTAATAAAACAAAATAAAAACTTACCTAATTGTAGTCGGTTGCGCACGTTGAATCCTTTTCTTGACGATGAAGATGTTTTGAGAGTTGGTGGCAGGTTAGAGCACTCGGTATTTAGCTCAAGTAGGAAACATCCCGTAATAATTCCTAAATCACACCTTGCCGAAATTCTTGTACTAGATGCACATAAAATAACACTACACGATGGACCCCAACTTATGATGAATTATGTACAGTCAAGGTACTGGATTATAGGCGTGAAACCGTTGGTGAAAGCCGTAAATAAGAAGTGCGTTACTTGTGCTAAACACGCAGCCGTCACCCAAAACCAACTGATGGGTCAGCTTCCTGCTGCCCGAGTTACTCCCACGAGAGCGTTTAAACGCGCTGGATTCGACTACGCTGGACCAATCCAAGTTAGAACGAGCAAATTTCGTGGTTACAAGTCCTACAAGGGGTACATATGTTTATTTATTTGTATGGCAACGAGCGCGATACATTTAGAAGTGGTCACCGATCTGTCGACAGAAAGCTTTCTACAAGCCTTCAAAAGGTTTGTAGCTCGGCGTGGCTCATGTGCTGAAATCTGGAGGGACAATGGAACAAATTTTGTTGGTGCTTCCACAGAGCTACAGCGCATGGCTAAAGCGGAACAAAGTTTGCTCCCTAAGGAAATAGGCGAAGCTTTGAGTAGTCTTGGGTGTACTTGGCACTTTATTCCTCCTCGAGCTCCTCACTTCGGCGGACTTTGGGAAGCCGGGGTCAAGTCGGTAAAGTTTCACTTAAAACGAGTTATAGGTCTTAGTACTCTAACTTACGAGGAACTGGCCACGGTACTTTGCCAAATAGAGGCGTGTCTGAACTCAAGGCCTTTGTCGGTGTTGCCAAATAACATCAGTGACGATACTACGGTGTTGACTCCGGGACATTTCCTAGTAGGAGAGTCTTTGTTAAACGTGCCTGACAGAAATTTCGAAGACTAAAATATTAGTTCGTTGCGTAGATGGCAGTACGGTCAAAGAATGTTGCAAGAGTTTTGGCGTAAATGGTCGCAGGAGTATTTAAATAAATTTTTTCAACGTTACCGATGGTCTAAGCATGTACCTCCGTTAAAAATTAATGATGTTGTTGTCATAAAAGAGGATGGGTTGCCACCTAGCAAATGGTTGTATGGAAGAGTTATCTGTACTCATGAAGGCTCGGATGGGGTTGTAAGGGTCGTAAGCCTTAAAACAAAGTGTGGTGAAATAAAAAGATCCATACATAAATTGTGTAAACTTCCTGTTACAGAATAAGTTAAGCTTAAGGAAAATTGTTATTTAATTTTAATTTTAGTTTAGGTGTTGATGTATGAGCCTTTAAATTGTAAAGTCAAACGCTTGGTTTGTCTTTAGCGGGCGGTTTATGTAGAAATTATTTAGTATGTATAGTGTACTTGTAACTTTAGTAATACATTTTGTTACTGATGGCGCCACAAATAGATTAAAGCGTGCATGTAACTTTTTAAATGTTTTTATTCCGCAACCTTGGTGGATTTCTATTGTCAATAAACTTTCACCATATGTTTTTGTAACTTTCATTATACCTGCCTCTGGTATCTGAGCTGTCTTTGTTCAGTAATGCCAATCAAGAAATAAACATTCATGGAAACTTTGAAGTTTTATTCTGTTGTAATAGTATTTGATATTTTTCTTTTAAAATACACTTTCAAAATAGTAATATGAACCCCCACTGCCCGCTCCGGCCCGGGGCAGGTTTATGTCACACTTGCTATAAAATAGTATACGATACTTGGGACATAAGTTGTCTATTAATGCATGGCGCTTAGCACCCTGGCTGCGCTCGGGCGCTAACTTCACGCCGTGCAGTAATAGGCTACCATAGGTCACGCATATGGTAATGTACTACCCAACTACGGTGGTGGTAGGTATAGAAACTGTTCCTTCAGAACAACGAGCCAGACTTATTGCTTCTTCAAGAGACGTGGCTAACTCCAAACCGCTCCAGGGGATTCGCTATTCCCAAGTACGCGTTTATTCGTACCGACAGGCCCAACTCCGACGGTTTCGGCGGCACTGCTATTTATTACAAAAGATGATTCCATTGCTGTCCTCTCCCTACCCCTCCTCATCCGATCATGATCATAGCTTCAATCTACATACCTAGTGGCACCAGACCAATCCGCAGCGACTTTGAGGCCATTCTCGGCCTCGGCTATACAGTCATTATGTTCGGAGACTTTAACTCCAAACATACTGACTGGACGTGCCTATCGACCAACACCAGCGGTATCGCTCTCCTCGACATCACAAACTCACTCGACTTAGATGTCATCTCTCCCATCACTCCTACTCACTATACCGACAACCCAAACCACTCTCCTGACATCCTCGATTTTGCAATTGTCAAGCGAATCAACCTCGACCTCAGGTCTATCGAACCGCTCGATGACCTAGGTCCTGACCACCGCCCGTCTCCCTCGAGCTAGGACCGCCTAACGATAACGTCACCTCTCCTAAGACCTTTACCAATTGGAAAGGCTTTAAAAATACTTTAGTTTCAGCCTTAGAGGCCCCGAACTCTCCACTCGCGATCTCGCCCGATCAAATTGATAGTCCGGATAAAATAGATTCATTAGTCAATCCTCTCACTGATGCTATCAACTCAGCCATCAGTGACAACGAAAAGGTTGCTAAGCAAGGTAAACCCACGCTTCCGTTAGCCGTTAGCAATCTTATTAAAGCCAAGAACGCGGCTCTCCGGAGAGCCAAGAAATACCCCACGCCCGCCAATAGATTAGCTGCGAATCAGCTACAACGTAAAGTTAGGTCTTGCCTCGCAGAACTCCGAGACGCTCAGATGAACGATCTCATGGCGAATATCTCTCCGTCCCACCAAGCGTACTATAGTATGGCCCGAGCCTTACGCGTAGACACCGCCTCTCACGTTCCTCCTCTCACTCGTCCCGATGGAACTACTGCCTTCGAAGTCGAAGAGAAAGCCGAATGCTTCGCTGACAGCATTGCCGCACAATGCTCGCCCAGCACGCAACGTGCTGATCCCTCACACATCCAGGCGGTGGAGGACGAAGACTCTCTTCCCATCAACGCCGACCCCATCACAGTCTCTTATGACGAAATCTCGCTTCTCATTAGAAATCAAAAGTCAAAAAAGGCTCCGGGTGCGGATGGAATTTCCAACCACGCACTCAAGCATCTGCCTCAACAGGTGCTTATCTTGTTAGCTGTTATATTCAATGCCTGCTTCGGCTTTCGCGCTAAGCACTCCTGCCCTCAGCAAGTTCGTTGAATCGTCGAGTACATACTTGACGGTTTCTATCCGCGTCGTTATAAAACAGTCGCGGTTTTCTTTGACATAGCCAAGGCTTTCGATAAAGTCTGGCACAGTGGTCTCGTTTATAAACTCTACAAAATAGTCATACAGGATCGCCTAGTCAGGTTAATCGCGTCGTTTCTCAAAGACCGTACGTTTCGATTTAAACATAAAGGCACGCTTTCCGTACCTCATCCCATAAAGGCTGGAGTACCTCAAGGCTCAGTCCTCGCCCCTCTGTTGTACACCGTGTACACCAACGACATTCCCATCCCGCCGAAAGGCGTCGAACTCGCCCTCTTTGCCGACGACACCGCACTCTATACCAAAGGCCACAGTATTCCGCACTGTATAAACAGACTCCAAAAGGCCGTAAACGCCCTTGGTGTATGGTTTCAAAAATGGCGCATCGATGTGAACCCTGAAAAGAGTTCTGCGATGCGCTTCGACCACAAACGTTGTCGTCCCGCTGACGATCCCCACGTTCGAATGTTAGGCATTCCCATCCCCTAGAAGCGCAGTACTAAATACTTAGGCGTCACGTTAGATCCGACGCTTTCTTTCAAGCCACACGTCGAAAGAGTTTCGAAACTCGCCCGTCACTACTTAGGCCGCCTAAATAATATGTTAGGTAGAAAAAGTAAAATGTCTTTCATAAACAAACGTACACTTTACAAGGTCTGCGTTAGACCCGTCATGACATATCCCTCGCCAATCTTTGCCCACGCCAAACCCTCCCTCCTGCACAAACTGCAGGTAGTTCAAAACCTTTTTTGCCGCAGGACCACAAAGGCACCGTGGTACGTGCGTAACGCGGACTTGCACATAGATCTTCAACTGTCTACAGTACAACAATACCTCAAAACACTCTCTGAAGCGTTCTTCAAACACTCTGAAACCCATCCCAACCCTCTATATTTATAGAGGACTTATACTAAGATAAGTTTATCGTTTTGTGTAATAAAGCGTCTAAACCCCATGACACATCATTTACCCGTATATTTATATTCGTAGTAGGTATACACGAGTATTCTAAAGGTATCTATATTCATGATCAATGGAGGATGTCGCTAATAAATAATATTTAACTTGTATAATTGTAGGTTACACAAATATTTTGCTTTTGTACTACATACTGAAATAATGAAAATTAACTTACTTATAAATCGAAATTTGACCAAACAGGGTGAAACAAACCCCTATAATGTACTGCCAATTCTAGTGGCTTTTATTCAAAAATCTTATTGTGTTATGAAATAAAAAATACGTGCGATAAGCCTAATATACATGTCCAACTCTCCATTGCTTCAGAAATCTAATATAATTGTAATAATAACCACGAAGGCATCATCATTTCACTTTCTTTGAACTGATGGTGTAGCGCGTCACGCGATCACCTCGTCACGTCACTTTAATTTGTGCAACTTTGAACTTTACGAGATCCTAATAATAATTTTGAAATAGAACTTAATAATATGCTGGTAACATATGAATGTCTATGTTGTGTACTGTAAGTAAAATATTGTACTTTTTAATAGAAATTTAGCTTTAGAATCGAAATTATTTGAAAAGTAAATTTGGGTTTATTCATAAAATTTCGCGAAATTTTACATAGACTTTTATAAGTTATCTTATTTAAAGGCAAGCTGGGTAGAATAAATCTGTAATCAATTAAGGTAAAAGAGTTTCTTTGTTAAGATCTCGTCTGGAAGGTTCTAAAGTCCTTCCTAATTTTACCGTTAAGTAAATCAGTAGTCGATATACGCTCTACGGTAGATACAAAGCTAAGTAAATAGTAAAAAAAAATAATTTATTAACCCTTTGTGTGATGTACATATTCCGCGGCAGCATTACTGCGATTTATTTATTTTTTTGTTCCCCTCCAAAAGGAGGGCAGGAGGAACAAAAAAACTATACCCCGCGCGCGCGATCCAGGTTATGTGGGACTGGCTCCGAGCCTACCAGAGTCTCTACCCACGAAAAAACCCCCCGAATGACTCATTCAATTTTTGCCTCACAGCCTTCATCTGAGCAACGACCAATTGGAGAAAAAGGCCGCGCTAGCCGGGCCCTTAAGGGGTCACCCGCTGGGAATTACATAGCACTGAAGGTGCTCAAAACACTGAAGGTGAAATCATAGCACTGAAGGTGCTCAAAATGAAAAAGAATTTTATTAATTTGAATTTTTAAATTAGAATTAGAAGTTGCGGCCTGAAGGGCTTCAAGATCTAGTGACAGTTGCATGGCTACGTTCGTGTGCGTTTCTCGGTCTAGCGACTTTGAACTTCGAATCTATGACAGGGGTAGTATACGAGACGGACTCTCGAACTAAAGGATTGAGGTGGGTTTTGGAGCGTTTGAAGAACCCTTCCGAGAGTGTTTTGAGCTGCTGTTGTACTGTAGGTAGTCAAGATATCTGTGCAGGTCCGCGATGCGTACGTTTGTGCGTTAGTTGCGTTTGTGGCCCTGCGGCAGAAGAGATTTTGAACCACCTGCAGTTTGTGCAGGAGGGAGGTTTGGTCGTGGGCAAAGATGGGCGAGGTATAAGTCATGACGGGTCTAACGCAGGTCTTATAAAGCGTCTTTTAGAAACAACTAAAAGACATTTTAATTTGTCTACCACTACAACAACAAACAATATAGGCGGCCTAAGTAAAAACGGGCGAGTTTCGATACTCTATCGACGTGTGGTTTGAAAGAAAGCGTCTGGTCTAAGGTGACGCCTAAGTATTTGGTACTGCGCTTCCAGGGGATGGCGATACCTAACACTCGAACGTGGAGATTGTCGGTGATGCGACGGCGTTTGAAGTCGAAGTAAACCGCAGAACTCTTGTCTGGGTTCACATCGATACGCCATTTTTGAAACCATACACCGAGGGCGTTAACGGCCTTTTGGAGTCTGGTGATGACACACAGTGGTGCGGGACACAGCGGCCTTTGGTGTAAAGGGTGGTGTCGTCGGCAAAGAGGGCAAATTCGACGCCTTTCGGCGGGATGGGAATGTCGTTAGTGTACAAGGTGTACAACAGAGGGGCGTGCCTTCATGTCTAAAACGAAACGTACGATCTTTGCGAAAGGATGCGATTATCCTAACTAGGCGATCTGTTAAGCCTATTTTATAAAGTTTATAAACGAGACCTCTGTGCCGACTCTCTCGAAAGCCTTGGCTACGTCAAAGAAAACTGCGACCGTTTTATGTTTGCTGCGATCCACAGCCTTTGCCATATTGAAGACTGACAAATTAAACTGAAAGAAAAAAAAATGTTTGAAGAGGCCAGCGCAATATTAGTAATAATATATTGTTTTGCAGAAAATATATTGAAAATAAGTAGTTAGAAAATTTTATAAAGAAGTGAAAAAGTTGAATCTAAATTTTCATAGATAGAAATATTCGAAGTGATTAAGTAGAAGCTTAAAAAGTACAATTTTATATTAAACCTGCGAACTTTATTGACTTGGAGTTCTAACCATAAACATATTAACTACTTAACTCCGTAGATAACTGGCTATGTGCACTGAACGATACATTATTAATTGGTGTATGACATGATACTATCTCACCTGCGGAGATATAGTTTCTTTATAGGCAACATCTTTGATACTGCCTCAACTGAAGTACCATCATCACAACTTTCTTACATTATGTATTCAGCTCGTCTAACGTCAGATCGTCTAAAGTTTCACACTTGATGAGAGCCCATATTACAGAAGGTCTATAATTATAAAAAAATATAAAGCATTCTTTACTTCCAATATCATCTAATTCTATTAAGTACCTATCAACAAACAGTAATCTCCATCTGGAACCATCTCAATCATCAAACAGCCGCCTGACTGACTGTCAATCTGTCTGTCTCACAGGGCCACTCAGAGTCGAAGGGTGCCAGGAAAAGGGACAAGAGTGTGGGCAATGGGAACAAGCAAAGCAGAGGAGTGGCCACGTCTTTCGGTTTCCGTCGACGGCCTGCCAGCACTTCTCGAGCTGATGATAATGCCAGGAGAACGCAGAAGGCGCAGGATAGGAATGGGAATCGAGGTATGCCAACTAGATTTTTAATTTAATATTTTAGTAAAACAAAGTAATCTATAAACCCTGAAAGCACTGCAGCTATTTAAATATACTTTCACCTTTATATATTATTACTGTGTAATTTATCTCAAAATAAAAAGATCGAGTTACGCGAGTTAAACTGACAGATCCCGCCTATACAGTATAGAATAGGTATTTTAACCGTATTTGACATACTGTTTACCTATTCTGATAAATCTTCTATTTCCGTGCACACCCTTACTTAATTACTGTTTGAATGTCTTGAGGCCGCACTCAGAGTTTAAGGCAGTCCTTATTAAATATTTTAGATAGCTAATCTATCATTGAATAAAGTACAGATTAAGTATAATTCACTAAGCAATATCAATACTTAGGAGAGCAGCCGTTGTACCTAATAAAATGAAATATTTATCTCGTATATTTCCCCTTGTTCCTTTGCATAAAAGGTACCTACTGTAGTAAAGTTCCATCCATGAAAACGCGCCCCATGTTTGGTCTATTCATCGTAGTGGGCGAATTTAGTCCAAAAAAGAAGGACGCCTCTCCTGGATGACCCATCATTTGTTATCATTTGATAAAAAACTTGGATATTCCTTGTCTCACACAGGATCATCAGAAGACCTCAGAGCGGAGGAGGTGCTGTCGGGTCGGTGCACTCCTCTCGCGAGACCGCGGAAGGAGGCCATTGGCCAGCCTTTACGGAGTAACAGGTAAATATCTTCAATACCTAGATAACTAGACGGCATAGTGGTCTTCTTATCCAGTCAGGGAAGACAACTTCTAGTGTCAGAGTCAATCTAACTTCCTCTGATAACCTCGTTGCTTGTAGGTAGTAAGAGCCATTTAACTTTAGTATAGAGGTAAAATCTGAAATTCACGCTATTGTAAATTCGTGGATCGAAAGTTATGTGTTATTATAGTTATGTGAGATTCACGCAGACGTTTGCTCATTGATCATAGCGAGTGATCTACACTTGTTTAATATGTAAACGTAGATTATTTTTACCGGTTATAGGTAATAATAGTTAGGAATATTCGCGGAGTTCGTTGTGTGCTTTGCAAAGCTCTGCTTATTTAGGATCCCATACATGGGTGGTGCATTTGATTTCACTTTAATTATTATTATTTCTTTTAATCTAAATCGTTGCCCTTCCATCAGACACATCAATTCATGTGTAGGTGAAATGAATAGGCATCACACTATGACGCTCCATCAAATTTTTATGTTGAAAAATAAATCACATCAGAAAATATTCCGAAAAAGTGCAGCAACGGTGGGTTCATATACTAATCCTGAAGCAAAGAAGTACGCTCCTTAATTGTGTTGTTTGCCTTCCTAAGTGTTTTCATTCCTTATCAAATCCGTACATATATCTATTTCATATAGTACAATTTTCAGATCTCCGAGCAGGTAGGCAATGCAATAACTACAATAGTTTTTGGTAAATTTCTTTCTTCGAGTGGTACGATAACTCAATAATGTAAGAAACCATAAAGGAGTATGGTGCAAGAGGATTAATTTAAACGGAAAGGTTTCGTAATCCTCTTTGATATTACAGATTAAAAGTGCAGTTTACAAGGCAACTACATCTTAATTATATTTTATAACCAATAAATGTTCCATGTTTGATCCATTATAAAATATTATGAATTTTTCATGATTTGAAGTACAGTATTATTAATATTAGTATTTTTTTTAAGTGCAATGTCAATGTCAATAATCAATGACGTTTTATTTTAAAGTAAATCGTAACGACAACTTACAAAATCCAAATTTGCTGTGACGTATTACCACTGCTAATGCTATTAAATAATTGAATTTGTGAAATACTTGTATTATATTATTATATTTTTCAATACAAGACGCATAATGGTCATGCACCATGATCATATTATATACGATGTAAAATGGATAAAATTGCTAATAACTGCCACAATTTAGGAAGTTTAATCAGTTGTCAACTAAATCGATGTCGGTCTACTCGCAAAAATACCGAACAACGTTTTAGAATTACTGCGAAATCTTCTTTGTGTATCTACTGTATTTTGCAATTATTGGACTGTTCGCAATGATCTAGTACGTTTGCAAAATAATACATTTAAATTAAAATTCCACTAACGCCTTAAACTTTCTCATAACTTATTTCGTACGGTGCATGATTGCATACAGTTTAAATTCAGGCGCTTGACTTTAGCAAGTCACGCAAAGATAAAAGTAAATATATTTATTACTTCCATTGCTTAAAGTTACTAAGTTAAAATATTAATAGAATTTGAAAGTTTTGAGTTTTGTCTTTCAATGTTAATGCACAGTTAATTAAAAAGCGATGTGGTTTTTAAAATTTACCTTGAGTTTTGCGTGTTTTACATTTTTGATAATAAAATTAGTAGTAAAGTTTGAGGGGTAGGTATTGAAAAATATTTAGTGTTAAACTTGGCCTGCAAACGTCAAGTATTTATAGTAAATAAATTAAATGAATCCCCAGACAAACACACCAACCAACTGTATGACCCCAAAGTAAGCAGAGCTTGTTTTATGGATGACCATACAGCGAACTGGGAGGGGGGACCCATGTTTAATATTTAAAAACCCATGTTTAAATACATAAAAATAAAAGACTACCGATCTCGGGGTCAAATCTCGGTCTGACCACACGTCCATGACCGAAAAACTTCATCTTTTTATCTTGCCAGAAAATATACCTAGGTACTTTGACAATTGAAAACTCCATACACTTCATATATATGTCATGAAAAAAATCGCTGAAACAGCTTATTTCTTGCAACCGTATCTTAAATTTGCTAGTATTATAGCAAATACAACCTTATTCCCTTATTGTTTAGGTTCGGTTTCAGACAGGGAGCCAGCAAGACCGCGAAGGTTGGTGACGTCACCACTTCTGTAGAAGAGGCTTTCACGGCCGATAAGGAAACCGCCTATAATAATAATGCACTTGGTAAGTGTGTCTAAGAGTTTAGTAATTTAGATTAGATATTAGTTTGATTTGTGTAGTTGGTTGTATCTAAATGAGTCTGTGGGTTTAATAATTGAAGTTTCTTCATATTGTTGAAGAAATTGTTCAGAAAAAGAGTTCAGAAATTGAAAAAAAATATAGGAAATTAGACAGCTGACAAAAACATAGGAATAAAGTGCAACAAAGAGTTTAGCAAAATCTTCATAGCGTAGGTGGTTTTGATACATCCATATCTCATTTATTAGACAGCCCACAAGTCTAGTTACACTTATTTCAATTAACAGTAACTTATAAATAACTCATTTTCAATTTTTCAAATTTTGAACGCTACTAGAAACCAGTTTATAGATGCTCTTAATTCTGCAATTCAAATTAATTTACATGAACTCCTAACTACTAGAAACAGTTAAAATACTGACTACTGTCTATGAATCGAAATAAAATAAATTTAATAAAGAAAAGTATAATTATCAATTTAAAAAAATCCTCTTTACAGATAAGAAAAGTACAAATAATATAAACCAGGAGTTGCTAACTACACAAGTAACAGCAAACGGCTCTACAACCATCATTGGGTCTACTGGACAGCCTAAAACTGTCACCAAACAAACTGTCATTCTAACATACCAGACTCAACAGCATGCTAATGTAAGTAGTTCAATTTAGTTTGATTTCATAAAAACCCCAAAGACAAAAGTAATTGTTGTGCAATTATTTTACTTCATTGTAGAAGCGTGCCACTTAATAAATATCAGATTTTTTTTATTCATTAATATTATTATGTAGATCGCGAGCATAAAGTAAATAATTCCACTAGTGCTAATTACATACATTAAAAGACAAAAACGGTTATTAATTGGGAAAATTAAGCCAAGGCTGCAAGGGTAGTTTAAGCCAAGCGCGAAGATCTTGCAACAAAATGGTCCTTAAACCATATAAACCAAAACCATAACCTAACAACAACCTAACAAACCATAACCTATTACTACTCATATCAGGAGGACAACCAAATAATCTTTGACATCAAAATTCCAGGACGGCAGGATAAAGTTACCTCCGAAAGCGTCCGACCATTCCCGAGCGTCGTCTATGACCAGGGTTCCTATAGACGCCCAGCGGCCGCCGGGGAAGTATACCTTTCAGACCAGCCAGCTGCCGCGGCCTCAATATCCCGCTGTCAAGACTATTGATACTAAGGTAGCTAAGCAGGTAATAGATAAACATGAAGATAGTGTTATTATAAATTTAAAGAGGTTACCTATCTTGTTTGATCTTCTTGATTGTCGGATTTGATGAACTGTTTTTAGTATTAGATATAATGTTATAGATCCAATTGGATATTAAGTACAATGATAGAGTTGGGTATTTTACCACTAACTAATCTAAAGCTAGTATATTTCAATTTAATCTCAAATTAACCTATTGAGTCCTGTTGCAGAATTAAAAATACTAAGAGCAGTAGTACCTACGGAACAGAACTAAACTTTAAGCATTTTGTTTTTTAAGAATTAATGTAAAATATCTGAATGGTTACATAGGTATATCAATGATAGGTTATATATGTAGGGGAAATTTCTATTACTGAACTATCTCTAAAAATCGTTTGAGCAGTCGGTTGATACAATACATACATACACTTACTACAATACTTATCTGATTGTGTTACAGTCTCCTGGATATCAAGTTCAAATATCTTTAAAAAGTAACTCCAAATTGAACGTTCTGTTATGCGGCAGGAGAAATTTATAAGTCTAACAAAATACTTAGTTTGCACTAAGTTTCAAAATAACTGGTTTCGATTTATAGCTATCCTTTAACAAATATGTTTTATTCGTCAACAAATAAATCTAAAATAGTAAACTTCCTGCTCGTAGGTGATTAAAGTTAATGCATCTCTTTTTCAAATCAGAAGAATTCGCCACATTACACAATGCTTAGAAACTTTCGAAAATGTGTCTTGTATGTTTTGACAAAGGGTTTATTTTTGTTGCGTAGTCGGAAGTAGGTCAGTGGTATATTTTTGTTCTTACAATTTGGAAGCTCGTCCACGCTAGCTTAAAATAGACCTATTGCAGCTTGCATCTCACTGTTTTGTCAACTTTGAGACAGAAATGAGTCAAACCGTCTAAAGATATTTTGAATAGTCGAAGATATATCTTTGCATTAAAATAGAATTAAAAGAAACGAATACATAATTGGCATTATTTGGAAATTTGCATGATTAGTTAATTAACTTCCATGTTCAATTATTGTTTTTGTGGTTTTGTTGAAATAAACTTTAATTTCATAGCTAAAGTAATAAAAAAAAAATTATAGTAGTCATTATGTGTGATAAGCTATCGAAAGTGTTTCCACTCGTAAATATTGTTTTATTACTACTAGAATTTGTAATCATTATAAGGCAGATTTCACAAATTCTACGTAAGAATTTCAATCAGTGCACTTACAATCTGAAACTATCTACGACTTACATAAACACAAATTATAATATTCGTTATTTTGGTTGTGCATAAAGCAGATATGTCGATAAAAATCTTAATGAACAAACGCTTCGCTGGTTTAAAAGCCTATTTGTTGGAAGCCAAAATTGTTATTCGGACTCTAAAACATTTTTAGATTTACGCTATTTGAATTTATGCTTATAAAATTTAGAAATACTTGTATCTGTCAGTATAGGTTACAAAAAAAAATCGTTTACAAAAATAGGCCAAAACATACTTTCAACATACTAAGTATCTGAAATTAAAATTCAAGTTTAAAATTTAATTAATTTCGTAACGTATCGCATTGCCTGTACTTTGGGCACAATCTAATTACTTACGAGGTTATTTTTCTTTTGCTCTAGACCGTAACACAACGTCTGTAGCGTCAAGAGTTAATTAAATTATTACTCTTTGATGCATTTTCAAAAATAAAATAAAAATAGAGAAAGTGAAAACGAAATATCTTCAGACTTGCTCTAAGGTTAGATTGGTACCGTTTCAACGTTGGTTTATTTTTAACTGAACTAGCAATAGCTTGGGAGCTGAACATTTTAGATTTGAATAACGTAACGTAACGTGGGATAGTAGGGAGTTCGGGATCAAAACCCTATTTCATTGATAGATAATGCTAGAGTAATATACGATGGTGATTAGAAAACTGCAAATAAGTGAAGTAAGCAAGTGAAGACTAAGTAATGAATTCGTTTTGGTTGCAGGTGGTTAATAACACGAGGAAGGCTAGTGCCGTGGACGGCTGGAGAGAAGGTAATTATGTCTTTTAATAGTTTTTCATTTCATTTATTCAGTGTTTTAAAAATTTTACCTATTTCACCTACTACCTAAAAATTAATTCGAGTAGCGAATTTTTAAAATCTTTCTTAATATTCTCAAACAATTCGCTACAACTATAGGTACGAGGTACAAATATTTAATTCATCTCAATTATTCGGAATCATAAAAGTAATAAATATGAGCATAAATCAAATCTATAATAGCAGTTAATTTGCGAAATTCGTGCAGAAGTTGCGTGTAGGTTTATTGGCTGCCTAATTGACGTGCATCTACGACTACCTACGTACCCGCACTTCAGCAACTATGTAAAGATTTTTTTATTTAGGTCCATTTACTAAGTTTTTAATTCGATTCGAAAATCAATTAACGCCATGTACATTTTTATATTTGTACCCCATGATATGCATACTATATATTGAACTAGTTTTTCTGTAAGTTATTGCTTACCCTTTTTTATAATTTATAATTAAAAGGAAAGTAGAAAATGCCATATGGCATTCAGCCCACCTGTACAATACGATATATCCGAAGCATCAATTAATGAAAATAAATAATCTGACTTTAAAATAGGAATATTTGTAAACAGTTGAATTTAGCAGTCATGCTCATGCAAACAGGTAGTGTAAATCATGTATTGTTGTAATAACGAAAGTCGTCGAATATTTTATAAAGCATATTTTCTGTTCGATAAAATAAACTTTCACCCGACAATCTTAAAGGGGAACGGGTAGTTAAATAAGCGACTGAATTAAGCAGTTCATAACTGTCGTGGATGTTATGATTCCAGCAGCGGTAGCATAGCGTACCAAGAGCAAACAATCACAAATTGGTCGATATAATCGATATATACGCATTTATTTGTTCATTTTTATTACACACTAAGTCACCCAAGTTACAGTAAGACATGTACTGGGTCACATGGTCGGGCCGTGTTACCCTTTAAGACGCAATTGAAGACGGGAACTATACAATTGTTAGTCTTCAACTACAGTCTTATGTCGTCCGTGCTACGCCTGCAGTGACTGACACCATTGAACAGCGTTTCCGTGACAGGGCAACTACCTACTTAAGGATTATTCTTCCTATATTTATATTTATTCTTAGAATCTTGATGGATTCACGACAAACATAAGTATTTGAATCAACATTTACTTATTTATGGAAGAGGAATTAATATTTTAAGGAGCGAATTCAGCTGTATCCACGGATTCGGGAGTGTGGACGGGAGGCGAGGGTCCTTCGGGTGGGGATTCCCCCCGGTCTCGTAGGCGCCCCCGTAACTTGGAGATGGTGATGCGAGGCACGCATAGCTTCCATTTGAGAGAACTGCAAATTGCTGATCTGGATATTATGGGTAGGTTTTTAAATATGGCAGGTATTTTGTATTACCTAGTTGAAAAGTGGATAAATATTGATATAAAGTATTATTAAATTTAGCTAATCAACGAAATTCTGTCGATCTTTGTTTGAAATGTTGAGTTCTCGATATTTTGGCTAGCACAAATCGCGATAGTGTGAAACGAAAGTTGATTGAAAGTTAATCATGCAGGAGAATTTTTTATTTGCTATATTTAATTTATAATAATAATAATAATAAAATTCTTATATGAATCTGGTCAAATCGTAAATCAGCAAATTCTGATATTATAAATATGCTGTTATAAAATAAAATAAAAATTTTCTTGAAAAAGAATAAAATATTAGTTCTTAGAAAAGTATATACTCGTCGAAATACTTCAACAAAAGAATCATTTCAATTTACTACAATAGTTCAACCGTAAAACAATTTAAACTAATTAAAAATATCTCCTTTCAGACGACGCCGTAATAACAGGCCACACTGTAATACCCCTTCCAAAACTGCCCAGTTCATTCACTGAAGATTCCTATTCCCCCGATTGCGAATTACCAGCCCCTACTTACTCTCCACCCTCCCCTATTTTACCGAAACCCTCCCCTGTGGAAACGCAAAGAAACTCCCCCATGTCTACGCTAGAAAGGTATAGGAATAGAAGCAGACAGACTAGAATGCAGTCCAGTGAAGGAGAAGAAAAGTTTGTTCTTGATCGAGCTCAACCTGAATTGTTGAATAAGCAGGTAAGTCACTTTTTGTTTTACTTGTGTATATTATACACTTACCTACCCCGTTAAGGTTAAGTTCCGCACGTACTTGTCTTGTGTAAATTTCAATAGTTTAATCATTAAAACTCGTTTCCTATATTGCTACTAAAATTTACGAGTACATTTATTTTTAAAATTAATCGTGATTTAGTTTTGGGACTGAATAATTAAAATGGCTATGCAATTTTTAAGTTAATTAAAATGTTATACTTTCATTATTATAACTTGATATGAATCTTGACCGTAACTTCAACGTTTCTTGTTGTCTAGTAGGGATCGCTTTGTAGCGATAAGACCGACATAATCTTTTTGTATAATCAAAATTATTTTATGTTATTAAAAAGTGTAAATAAATTAATTAAACGAATTGGTAATAATAATAAATCCCCAATAAAAAGGCTTGTGCCTTGGCCAGAAATTAATGATGTTCTCTGTTTTTTATGAACCGTTAAACTGAAACAACTAACCGAATTAAAAACAATTTTTGTTCTTATTTCTTCGTCACTGTAATTAGAACTGAGCTTTATATATTAGTTTTACACGAGTAAATGTGGATGAATCACATTGTATACATAGAGTAATAATGTTTTTAACATTCATCCCACACAGAATCTATAATTTTTAGTAATTTCTTAAACTTACCCTCTATTTAACATAATAACTTACTATAAAAAGACTTCTACAAAAATTTTTGAAAATGTATTTGCATAGCTGACAAACGAGCACGCAACCCCCCTGATGGGAAGTGGCATCCACATCCTTGGACATCATTACTCGAAGGTGCTTTATTTATCATTATTGAATGTGATTATTATATCGGACAATGATGCGTTGCCGGCCGTAAGCTTCAGTCGGAATTGCCTTCGTTCCCGTCACTGCCCTGGTTGTTACTTCATTTTAACCGCAACACGACCACGTAATCGTGACTATTATTGCAGTCAAATAGGAATTACTTTAGATCTTAAAAAAAACAAATCTACTATTATTAAACGTATGATTGCATTTATCCACAGAAATCCTTCATAAAATCTTCAAGTGGAGTAGTAACGCCAACAGTGGATTCAAGCAAAGAGTCAAGTCCTTCCTGCAAAAGTGAAGAAACACATTTTAGTGTAAGCACGGCCTGGCAAAGTCATGCTGCGGGCGAGGCCATGGCTCATAGGTGATTTTATATATTTTGTAGTCATACTCATTCTGAATTGTGCTTAAGGTAAGGTTAGATGTTAATGGGTATTAAGGCAATTTCAAGTAGCACATTTGAGACGAAAAATTACGACTTAGGAATTGGAGATTTTATAACGAACGTTACGTAATAAAAATAAATATACATAAAATTTTCGTGATGTCAGTGGCCAAACTAAGAAATCCTGATACTACACCAGAGGAGTTCAGTTCAAATCATAGTAGTGAAAGGTATCATTATTTAATGAACTCATGTACATTATTTGAGCTGGCTATTGTTTATATCTAGGTAATATATCAAATAATTAATTTATGATCTACATTGCAAACCAGTGATCGGATGTAAAACGTTGTCCGGAAAATGTGATTGATATGAACAGGCGTAAAAACAATACATAAATCCCAGAAAACTATTAAATAATTAAACCAATAGTGTTAACTATATAATTACTAACAAAGAACTTTAATGCTTACAAAACTGAAGAGTCACACACATACATTATTATATTTATACAATTATTTTTCAACTAACTAGCACTATTTGCAATTTAATTTAGATCCCAAGATGACGTGTCCCTCGCACTAAGCATATCAAGCTGCGAAGATGACAAATCCAAACTTGAGCAGCCTCAAGTTCAGAAGACGGAGGAAGTTCCAAAAAAAACTATTGTAATAATGGATGAGCCCCAACCACCACATCCATTGCTGATGAAGTCCATTACACTGAGTCAGCATGATTCTTTCAGAGGGACTATGATGGGTAAGGATTTGTGCCGTGTATTTGCTTTATTTGAGATAATATTCAAATAAATAAAACAGCTTTTCTATTGCTCTTATAACAATGGACAACTTAAATTATTTATGATTAATTCACTCATGCCCCGTGTCAATGTCCTATTATAAATACATAGGTACTAATTTGTAGTTCATTCGCTATTTGTATTGTATTGTACCGTATGTATGGTATGCACTGTATAGGAACAATAATGGAATATCCGAATCAGTGGTAATTTCAATATACGACATCCTAGGCCAAGGCGTATTCCTCGGGTGCCCTTAGGCGTTTCGTTTGTAGGAGTTGTTTTAAGTTCCGGCTAAGCGCCCTCAGCGCTAGGCAACAAAGTCCGGTGAAATTTTAAAGGCCAATAAGGCTATAATTAAATAGTCCAATTCGAAAAAAAAGCTGCTAATAAAATGTCTTTATAAATTTATTTTGGTACCTATCCAATGTAAATTTATCATATACTTTAAATTATATTTTATTTCATTAACCCCACCCAACTTATATATCAGAAATCTTTTGCAGGATCAATGTCCAGTTCAAACTACAGCTCCACAAGTACTTGTACAAACCAAAGCGCTGATCACAACTTAACCCTAACATTGGAAGATCCGAAATTCGACATAACAGCTCTCGAAACTTCGACCCAAAGTCTTTTAGACGACGAAACATCTCCAGCCGATAGTCTTATATCATCAACGAGCACTAGTGACTCAAATAATGATCACACGGATTTGGTCGAAAGGGATAACACAATTTCTAATGATCATACGGATTTCGTTGAAAGAGAAAATGTTACTATGTCGAGCTCGGCGTATCAAACGGCTAACACTAAATCTAAGGCATCGGAACCTACTGGTGATGGAGTCGACGGAGAGACGTTTTCTATTAGGGAAGTAAGGTGAGATATTACTGTGATTTTTTTTGAGTTATGGCTTAAGACGAAGAATGGTTATACGAATAATGTTCAGACTAAAACTCAAACTCTAACCAAATCTGAGTTTAGCTGACTAAATATAAGGTATAACTATGTAACTATTTGGATATTGAAAAAATTTATCATTGAGTAAATAGAACACTTTTTAAATTAGTGAATTTTATAATAGGTCTTTACCTATGAAACTGCCGTTTTGCCGTACTGGCAATTTCAAATGAAAATATTTTTTTTTTTGACTGATACTTCTAATTTCAAATTAATTTTATTTGACAAACATGGAATTCTTTTTCTAAAATCGTCATTTGTTTAATAGTTAGTGTTTTGTTTTCAACGCATTCGAACATTTTTTGTCATCATGGATAAGTTAAAAATTCGAGTAATTATGTAGTACGAGTACCGTCGTGGCAGCAAAGCGGCACAAGCGGCACGCAACATCAACGACGTTTACGGAGCGAACACTACAAACGAACGCACCACTCGTTATTGGTTTACCCGCTTCCGTTATGGAAATTTTGACCTGAAAAATGAACCCCATGGTCGTCCGAAAACTTTGGAAGCTGATGAAACTCAATCCACGGCTGAATTAGCAGCAGCTTTCGACGTTAGCATCAAAACAATATTGGTCCATTTGCGTGAAATTGGCTAGGTAAAAAAGCTTGACAAATGGGTACCCCACGAACTCAATGACCGCCAGCGCGAATTACGCGTGGAGACGTGCCTTGCAATGCTCAGCAGGCATACAAATGAAGGAATTCTGAACCGCATTGTTACTTGTGACGAGAAATGGATCCTGTTTGACAATCGTAAGCGCTCAGCAAGTTGGTTGGACCCTGGTTCAGCACCCAAACAATGCCCTAAACGAAAACTTACCCCTAGAAAAGTGATGGTCACTGTTTGGTGGTCTAACGCGGGTGTAATTCATCACAGCTTCTTGCCACACGGGACAAGCATTACTGCAGATGTGTACTGTGAAGAACTGAACACAATGATGGAGAAGCTCGCACGTCTCCAACCAGCTTTGGTCAATCGTTCGGCTCCACTGCTCCTGCACGACAACGCGCGACCTCATACTGCACAGCAGACGGTCTCCAAGCTACAAGAGTTGGGGTTGGAAGTTCTCCGTCATCCGCCGTACTCACCAGACCTTGCGCCTACAGACTTCTACTTTTTCCAGAATTTGGATAACTTCTTGGCGGGAAAAAAATTAAATACCCGAGAGGCAGTACAAAATGCCTTTGAAGAATTTGTTGCCTCCCGTCCAGCTGATTTCTTCAAGAAAGGCATCAATAAGCTACCAATGCGTTGGCAAAGATGCATTGATTGCATGGGTGATTATTTTGATTAATAGAAATAAAAAATATATAAAAAAATTACGCTTCATTTATTTCATGAAAAACGGCAATTTCATAGGTAAAGACCTAATATTAGCTAATATTACAAATACTTAGCATGTGTCAAGAACTAGCTTTCTGTGTGCAATTTTGAGTCAACCTAACAGTTGAAATATAAATAAAGTATTCTACTGTTTTACTTTAAATATAACTTTACTTCTCGATATCCATAATCTCATGATGAAATTAAAGTGTAACGGTATCAAAATAATAAAATTTCCTTTATTTTATTAGTATAGAAAAAAAGACAAACTACTTACTCACTTAGGTAGTTTGAAAATTACTACAATACTTGTCTAAAATGACATCAATATCAGAGAAAAGCAATTAAAGTTTATTTTCCTATTGCATGCAATACTGCAATATCACGAAACATACCTATCTGATAAAATATTTCTTCTTATAAAAAAGCCTGCTTCCAAAAACAGGATCCACTTGATGGTAAGTGCGATTCTCACAGCCCATAAATAATGAATGTCGTATTTATTAAAGTTGCATGGCCAAGTTTTCTGATCCCTAATCCATGGTCTAATCAATGATCCAAAGCGAAAGATTTACGTCAAATGTTAAGTTTTCGATAACATTCTCGTGTGTTTGTTTGTTCCAGCCATCAACCAAAAACGCTAAGTCAAAGCAATTCAAGCAAGGAGGCCTCACCAGAAAGCCCGGGAACGCCGACGCATGCGTCAAATTCACTGTCACTGTCAGATGGAAGAGATTACTTTGATGACGAAATCGCTGATCAACCCGCTTTGCTGTTCAGAAGTAAGTTACAAAACGAAGTAATTTTAACAATAATAATAAAAACAGTAAATCCCCAGACGAACAAAAGAGTGGCGTAGTGGACCTGCCTCATATGCCGGCGAACTCAGGTTCGAGTCGTGGGGGCATTCATTTGTGTGATGAATACAGATGTTTGTTTTCGGTTGTTTATAATACACGTAACATATATATGTATGTTTATTCTGGTCCCCACCCCAGTTGACCCAGTTGTGTTATGGATGACCATATTGTCATCCATAACACAAGCTCTGCTTACTATGGGATCATAGAATGGTGAGTTTGTCTGGGGATTTATTTTTATTATATACCCACAATATGTGTTGCAAATACACAAGTGGGAATGTTTGTGAACGTAAACAACATAACTTCGAAAAATCACAAAAACATCTGAATTTCATGCATCCTCCTCATGTCAAAGCATGTTAAAAAACACAATACCTTTATTTCAGTAATTTATCTTTATCCTCTTGTTTTTAAAGGCATTGAATCGAGTTTTGCGCATATCAAAAATTCCATCCCGAGCTATTTTTCAGTACGTTGTAGGCCTTTCAATAGATATACCCGTCCGTTATAAGTCTAATCAAATAGTTTAAATCTAAAAATAAACTTTAAAAAAATGGCTGTACGACTAATTTGGAATACATTTTCATGGATTCGTTATTTTAAAAAATGCTTATTTTCTTCAGAAAATTCAGAGAGTAGTCCGAGGAAAAATCTTGACTCTGAAACAGGCAAACTTTTAAGAAGATCCAGAGAAAAGATTCCAGCTAGTCCCCTTGCACAAAGGAATAAGAAAAGTAAGTACTTGTAAATTAAGTATTTTGCATAATGTTTGTTGATACCGATCAAGCGTGGTAAAGCCTTTCGGTCACTTTTTCTAATATGCAATAATATTTAGGAGTTGGTTTCTATCTGAGTTTATTTTTTTTCCATGTTTTTGTTTCTGTTTTTGTTTGTAAATAAAAGTATTCAATTATCAATAACTTCATAGAAAATTAAATGATTAGCGGATTGGAAGCGATTTAATTATTAGTAAATTAATTTTTTGTATTAAGTTTTAATCAATTTATATATTTAATAAAATTTCTCACCAGTGGGCGCCCGCAACGGAGCAGCAGAACGCACTCCATCACTAGATACACTTTCAAGTCTGGCGTCTGATGATCTAATGATGGACAATGATCTGGCGCAGTCTGTCACTAGTCTGCAGAGCGTTGATGATTATATTGACAGGTACGTGTGGGAGAATTTTTTAATAGCGTTATAGACTATGCTAAGCCAGATTTACGTCTACAGTCGTCTTATTTAACCATACATAAATAAAATAATTATACAATCTGGATCCTTTTCGAAATGTTAACCTGACTAAGCTAAGACAATGATACAATTTGGTCATCGACAGTGGCATGACTCTATCAGTTTTTATTGAATTAATATCGATAATTTCAACTCCTACGGCTTTGGATGTCACTTACTATCAGATGGGTCGCGTGGACACTTACCGTCTTTGAAAATTGTAAAAAGCTAGTAAATGTATAGGAACGAGACTTCGTTGATGGTACTCACAACACATTTGGTTTACGAAAGACACATATCCTATCAAAATCACTTTTTTCAGACTGGACAGTTCCCTACGCGGCCTGAACGCGTTAGACGAGAAGCAACTGCGTCAAGAACTGTGCTCCATGTCTTCAGTGCGTCAATGGAGCCAGCTCTTAGAACAGAACACGATGTTGGATCGCCAGCTGGCTGCCGTTTCACAGCAGAACTCGCTACATGCTAGTACTAATAGTCTGGGCAGTGTTGGGTGAGTGTTGTTTAGTTTTATATCTTCATAAAATATCACAAAAGACTTATATATCATATTATGGTGGCATCAGCCTTAATACATTTTAGATAATGTTGATTATTAAAGCAAAACTGGAAAGAATTTTTTTAAGATTGAAAAGAAATGAATTTATACAGAGTCTGCGATTCCATACAAATGTAACCAACGTCGTAGGTGTAATTTCATTTCAGATGTTCTTAACAAAAAAAAAAAAAAAAATTAACAGAAGGTATTCTTTTTAAAGAAATTATTAAGAATATGAAATTATTCATTAAAATAACTAACGTGAACATTAATAACGCACTTGTCTGGACAATGGTTGTTTATCATTGTGATGATTTACAAATTCAAATTGATGCAGGATGGCTTTTGTATCCAGAATGAAATATAGGTTTTGAGGTGTTCGTTTTTTGACTTTTACAGTTAAATCCTTTTATCCAATTTTATCCACACAATACTTCAGTACGAAATGCTGAATAAAAACGTTATTAGCGAGATTATTGAATCCAATATGTTATTTACTAAAAGATGCGTTAAAGTTAGTTTCTTTTCACTTGTATCATGTCAAACAATCTTGGCCAATCTTGGAAATCAATCATTCATGCCATAATCAAATATAAAACCGAAATCGATCAAGTTCTCAGAATTTGATGTGGCGATAGGGTTAAAAAGTACAATGGCCGTTTCTGTTGCAAAGATAGATAAACTACTACTTCCTTATTATGATGTAAGCACCATTTATAATTCCATAATGTTCAAAAATACAAATACATTATTTTGTTCCTAAGAAAATACCTTTGATGACACAAAGTTATGTAATTATGCAAAAGGTCTGGAAACTATATGCGAAAAGCCCAAAATTTTTATATTTTTGTAACCTCACGCGGCTATCGGGCTAAGACTTTGCTTTAATTTTTGCTACCTCAAAATGTACAACAAATATAATGTTAACCTTTACGTTGAAACCATAAAAGTATGTTAAATAACAGATGCTATAGTAGATTAAAAGATTATGTAAATTTAACTATCGTGTAATCAAATCGTCGTGGTTTCCTTAGGAAGTATGTATTGAGTGAATTAACAGTGGTTTCCGGCAGGAAATGTGTCTTTTATTGATTTTATCGACGATTTTAAGTATCACTTCGGAGAACATTAATTTTGTAATAATCGGGTTAAAATAGTAAATTGTTTCATACGGGAGCAAATGACATTTTTAAGCTAAGGGTGCTATTTGCGATAACCGTTGCATATAATAATCCTGATCGCAGTGAAGGGATTTAAAGTATCCGACCGACGCAACAATAACTTTGCGTCCGAATGATACACTCTACTTCTTATTTATTTATTTATTTTTATTTATTTTATTTATTTACTATTTATTTACACTCTACTTCTTATCACTCTCTTTGAGAAAATAAGTAAGTGCAACGTGTAATAAGAATAGTATGTTTATTTAATTCTCACTACTTGATGAAGACACAGAATTTTGCGAATTCGAGTAAATACAAACGTTAAAAATGCCATTTAGCGCGTATTTTAATTTTTCACACTTTTTTTAAATATTAGGCTCGCATGTTTTACCATACAGCTTGTAACTTGTTCATACAACGTTCGTAATTGATGTGCTTTGGTGATTGGAACTTTTACTAATATTATTCAGATTCCAATTCAAATCACTTTTAATCCGTAGGGACAAAAGCGCTATTTTAGCCCCTGTTTACTAAGAATAAATTAGCTCTCTTTGAATGGACGTGATTAAAAAAATCTACTAATAGGTCAAAAGTGACTAGGTCTGGTTAAAGCTACGTTGATATTGCTCGTCAATAAGATGTTTTAAAAAGGATTCAAACCTGCTAATCTAAATTTGGCATTGTTCTAAAGTATTCAAAATGTTCTTTTAGTTATACAGAAAACATTTCGACAATAACGTATAGGAAGGGAGCACAATATTAATAACTTATAAAGTACAAACTTAAGTAATTATATCAAAATGACCATAACTCTGTACTTATCTGACCATTTCCGCCTCCTGTTGACAGTTCCGTTGAATTCTCAGTATAATAAATGACAATTATGAATATAAATAAATGAAATTACATATAATGGTAGTATAATTGTAACTAAAGATAAACTAAGAACACAAATTTAACCATATTATGTTCTTTCTTGTGACGAGAACTTATCTCAAATGCTTATTAACGAAATACAATGTAAACAATCTTCTTGACTTTGTAAAAATGATAGTTGAAAAGTTGAGTCCATAAAACATTGAACAACGTTGTGGCTTATACCCCAGATGGCTTTTATGGGATTTTAATCTTAGAAAGACATACATTTTTAAGACAAGTGTTTGTTTACGTGGTACAGTTTGTAGATTTATGTAAAAGTTATCGGTATACGCGAAACTACAGGACAAATTCTCAGTAAACCTTATTTTTTCCTAATAAATTGACGTGACTATACCGCTTGATGATCTTCGGTATAAATTAATACGCCCAAAATATCGGCTTCGGTTTAAATTTATTAAAAATAATTTGCACATCAGATGCTTTACATTTACACTTATTAAGAGCTTCAGCACAAACATATGTATGGATAAATGCTGACCAAACGCTACCAACAGCCTTGGTTTTATTAGTAAAATACGTAAAACTCAGAGTGTCTGATGTTAAATAAAAAATACTTAATGAATTTGTTATTAGCGGAAATAATGTATTAAAAAAACGAAAATGACTGCCAGTAATGTAATACGAATTCAAATGCTGAAGTACAATATTCCAGAAGAGGCTGACACAAGGCATAGTAGACCATTCTGAGAGTTTGGCGTTTAGCTACATGCTTAAAGGCCTTAAAGATACATATATATATATATGCTTCCGCAACCTGGGCACAAGAGTGTCAACATGTGGTTTAAAAGAGAGAGTTTGGTCTATAATCACACCCAAATATGTTATGCTACTAGTCTTTTCTAGTATAGGGCAGGAGCAAGTCTAGTATATTAGCCTATTTAAAAAAAGAACATGTCCACGTATAGACATGGCGGATGGTATTCAACTAAAGAGCTAGCCGTTTGATTGAACGTTTTATGCTTAGGTTATAGTCATTAATTTTCATAATGGAGCTGCGCAGGGCGATACCGCACCACGCTCACTTTATTAACTCGGTTTAGCAAATAGCAAGATATTAAATAGTTAAAAAAAAAACAGCAAAAAGTTGCATATTCGTTGTTTAATAATTAACTTTTCAACATGACAGCTAGCCAGTTAGTTGAACAAATCCATTCAACCAAACGGCTAGCTGTTTAGTTGAATGTCTTATTCAACCACCCGCCTGCGACATTTGCCTACATTACAATTTGATATAATATTACTTGACCACAAAGCATGAGGCAAGAATGAGTCACTATACAGCATCCATTCAATAGTATTGTAGAACACGTTCATAATTTGATACATCCCGCTTGTGGAACAATGCATCTTGAGTTTTTTGTTCCGTGCGAATGCGCGTACGCAACCGACGGTCACTAACAAAATGCTGTTTTGTTTTAGGAGAACTTGTAGCTTTTGGTCTTGATTTTAGTGATACTCAAAAGTAAACAAATTTTCTTAATTAATTTATTTTAAAGTGGAATGATATGCAGAAAATAGGTTCGTGTAATACAGTACTTACAATAAACTTTTTGGTAACTTACATTTTGACAAGGTTTTTTCGTAGCCAGTTCTAACGTCAAGTCTCAGACAGTCACGAATTTGACAGTAGAAAAGATTTTCTTCTCCCATCAAGTAGGTTCTAGTATTTTGGAAGATAAATGTTTGTAAAAAGTATCACTTCATCTTCTATTACGTAGACATTCAGGTAGTTTAGGTGGAAGAAGAGTGAATTGGGTTAAGATCTCACCTGGTGCGGTACAGAGAATTGAGAATATTGTATGGAGACCGCATATTTATCACAGAACTGATAATTTATGTAACGCTTTATAAACCATGAATTAACCAATGATTTCAAAGTATGGCTAGTCCGAGAAAATAAATACCTTCAGTTACAGTAAAAATGTTTTGAGTTCCTCAGGGACTGTGACTATTTAAAACAAAATGAGAAGCAAGTTAAAAGAGATATATTACTAATAACAATAAATATAAAACAATATTTATTTGATAAATATACAGCATGAGACAATGAAAAATTGTTATTTTTAATTCTAAACAACTGCGTATATTCATATTTACGTAGCGTGCACGGTTGTGCTGCAACGGTTAAATGTAGTCTAATTAAAATGTGCTAAGCGAAACCTTGACTGTAATCGAACGTTTTACCAGTTATATATTAAATAAATACACCATTATTTGGATTAATGCTGATCCAATTTTGGCAACGTACCACTGAAATATCAGGTTATTCAGGTGTCACAATACTTGTAATATCCATTGTCCGGCAGCTAAATATTTTTGCAAAACAAAAGCTGATCCCACGTTTAAAGTCATTATAGAAATGGTACAAAGGGAATTTGAAATAGTAATCGTGGAAAATTTAAATTACGTTACCTTTAAAGCTACGTTCGGATTCTTAATTATTAGCAAGGACTTTGACTTCGACCTTCCTTGTGGAATAAAGCCCAGTTTATTGTTCTTGTGTCGCAATAATCAGAAAGTAAAGTATATGTTAAAAGTCGTGCGAACTCCAGCCTTAAATTCAAGTTTTGGTTCCATCGGCTAAAAAATCGATAGTTTCCAATGTGTAGGTAACTGTTTCTGGAATCTCCATTTTGTATGAAGGGTAATTTTTATTGAAAAACAAAGACGAAGAACCGTTTCGTATTCAATTGAAGTGAGATAGACGCAGTGGGTGTGTACTTTGACCTCCTTGCTCTGGCGCATGACATTGTGCCGAATTTGGGATGAAGTTACATTGACAGTTGTTAAAGTTCTGTATTATTAATTTATTTCGACTTATTTATCATGATAGTTAATCTTTTAGGAGGTACAATCAAAGCGTAACGGGAAACGGCTGGTCAAGTTTATGACGATGGTCGTTTTACAATTGCATTTTTCACAGATTGTTATGTCTATTCCCGACTCGAGATCAACTTCGCACATTTTTCTCTTATTTAGTATTTTAAAACATGAACAGTTATGATAGTATTGCAAGAGTTAAACCAATTTTCCTATTATAAATATGTCTTATAGCGCCCATTCCGGTGGAAGTAGTTCTTTATTCAAAAACAATGGATAACAATCAGCACGACAATGACAAGGCGTGCAATTCGTAGTTTTAGAATTAAATACAATGAACTTTATACGATACACTTTATACTAGAATAATAAGAATATAGTTATTCCAAAAAAATACTCCGTAGGCAAAAACGTAGGAGTGGTAGATACTCCTTCTATTCCCGAATTGATCGCCCTGCGTTAATAAACCAATAGGACCTTATTTTTAATCATTTTATTAATTGGATATTTAAGCACCGCATTGCTTGCTTAATTCACTGCTGTAAAATAATCTTATGATTTAGAAACTATTTAACTAATTTTTTCTTTTTGACCTCTTGAAACGAGAGTTAAAAGATTAATTGCATATTTCATAACCATTTTAATTACAAATGTCAACTGTTTTACTTGTTTCTTCTTTTATTTATTTTTCTCGACCTGCGAACCCACGGTCAATCTGTCTAATTTCCAAAAAAACCATCTATTTTTTGTTTCGCAAGCTCTGGGGTTCAATTTTGCACGTATATTTCACGGTAGTGTTGAAAGGTCCCTGCACTTCGATTGTGAGGTAATCCGATAAAATGCGAACTACCAGCTGCTCGTGGGTTCTAACTATGTTGATAATTTGCACCTTGATATTTTCATGAAAGTATTACATTTTTGTTTGTTTATACGAGTAGTACTATTTGTCTCAAGGTTCTTTGTGATTTTCGAAACGAGTAGGTACATCCGAGGAAAATTGACTTCATGAAGCTTTTTAACTAAGGTATAAAATACAAAGACCTGGAAATTGAAGAAAGTTGTCTCGAATTTATGTACAATAAAACGTAAGACTTCATGATTCATACAGCTATTTAATCAACAATAACAATTAAAAATACAACAATAAAAGTAAATGCTTCCTGTATCTTAGGGCGTGCAAATTTGAAATGTTCTATTCTACAAAAAGAAAAAACTAAGCGGAAGCTCACACGAACTTATTGTTTGAATTGGTTTTCTTACTAAATGACAAATCTCATCCAGATTATTTGAGACGGTAAATTTGTTTTGTAAACTGAGAACAACCCGCACAAGCTACGGATCATCTCGTCGTAAGCGCGTGGTCGGTCGCACACGCTTCAGTCACAGACGAGTCGCGCGCGCATACGAACGTCCTCCTTCTGTCTATTTGACAACCGACTTATCAATCATTCGGCCGTCGAACCGCCAAAACAAGTACCGTGTCTAAAACCTTCCTGTAAGGCTTGGATCGTAGCTTTATATTTCGTGATTTTCAAAAGGCGTGTTGTGTCAGTATTGATTTATTAAATTTGTATCGCATAGTGTTGTAAAAATATTTTGTTGTGTCTACAAATAAAATTGGCAAATACATAGAAATGTCCAGTAACTAACCTAAAAAATTTATAAAATTTTTGCCGGTAAGGTCGTTGTGTCGAGCCATCCATTTGACTAAGAGAAAATATACCTACCAATATTTATCGCCCTCTGAATAGTTCTAGCACGAACGGTGCCACCAATCGGTTATAAGAAACCTGCGTATATAAAATGTAGATACATAATTGAATTAAAGCTAATGCAGTGAGGCCTAAATCTTATAAAGTAAACGATATTGGATACGAAAATGGCTTCTTGGTTTTGCAGAATTCTAAGTATACTGTATTCCTACATAGTTAATGACTATTTTTGAAAGTTTAGGAAAATATGTAGTGGAAACATTACGAAAATGATTAGTCTTGTGTGTTTGCTACTAAGTTTATAGTTCGCTTTTCAAACCTATAACATTGAAAAGCGGTACTTTTGTCGTTAATTGTACTGACGGTTAAAACTATTATAAATTCTAAAAAATAAATTAATGTTATACTTTAAAAAATGTTCTTGTTACATTAGGTATAAAAAGGTTTTTGAAAAAAGACTGATGTCTTATATTCTATTCAAATAGATGTGCATATTCTTATTATATTTAAACAACAGAGGCAGTTGTTTTTGTTTACGACCACTAACAATGCCTGCAAGATTATTCCAGTCAGTATATAGGAATATTGTAAACTTAATTAAACAATTAACAAAAAAATTAATAAATATTTTTACTAGTAGGTATTAATATTTTTCTTCATATTATCACTAGGTAACTTATTATAATTCCAATAATGCACTGCTAAAAGTCTTTCAAAATATCTGTAAATATTCTACAAACTAGTTATATAGTTGATCACAAGATACTGTTGCGCGCAGATGCCATGCGATAACAATAATCGTTATCGCCTGTTGTCAAAATACTGTATCCATGGCAACGTTCTCATGCTTTATCGAACTTTTGTTAACCGCGTGCTTTCTAAAGCTTTTAGAAATACAGAACACCTTTACAGAGCTTTTGTGTTGCTAAATTACGCTTAACCCAATCTATCTAACATTTTTAAACCATTCATGATATTAAATGATATAAAACTAGTGTTTCTGAATATTGAATAAATTCAAATAGGAATGTAGGTTTATTCTGTGTCTAATACATATCTATGAATAAAAATAAGCCAATAAAGTGGTCTTAATTTAAAGTGAAATTCATTTACCGTTTCGCTTTCATTGCTATGTTGAAAGATAATTTTGTAAAATGAAAAAAAAAATATTTAGAACTAGTTAAAACCGGACTTCAAAAAATCGTTATATTGTGATAAAAATGAGATAAATAAAAGTCAACTGTAATATATTAATGTATGTTTAATTATTGGTCGAAGATAACATAATTAAATTGAACTTTTTATAATCAATACTGACACAAGAAATGCTCTCTAAAACATTCTAAAATAATAAAACTTATCAAATTTTAATTGACCTGTCATCAGTGAAACTATGAATAGCTAATTGAGCCAATCAAATTAAATCTAATGAATGACACAAAATAAAAGTGTGTTGAGTGCTTCAAGACGTTATTTGTAAATACCTTCACATCGGAAAAAAATCGTATTTGCCTATGTACGTTTTGTGTAGTTTTGCATTGCCTTAGCACGAGTGACTTAACCAATCATCTAAACAAGTTTTGTGAGTTTTGTCATGAAGTGTTAGCGGATAAAGTGAGAAGTCTCAATGATTAGTTCTGGCCACGTTAGGTGGACTATCTCCAGAATTATGATGACCAGATCCAAAGGTGTGCTGGAACAGGAGGCTCCGGCCAAGGGCATTGTGGCTCATGTGGTCACCATGCTGAATGGGCAGACACAAAGGTGAGTTTCGTACTTGCAAGATGTTAAAGTTGTGCGTGCCGGTATTTCTACCACTAAAGAAGCAGTTTAAAGCATGCAAGTTTTTTTTTATTAATTGGTTTTTTAATGATATCCTTTGGACAGCTTCTTTGGTAAAAATTCAGGGTATTCTGGGTTAATAAAAAAAATCTTAACAAGATATATCTGGATGACTACCTGTCTTTGGAACCGCTAGTTTAATATGATTTTTCAGATTAGAACAGGAGCTCCGAAGGAAACTTCTTATAATTAACCCTCCATCTATTCTTCTCCTACTGTAAAGTGTCAAACTTGATATTTTTTACAGTAACACGCGTTGTATACGAGGTTGATCAACTTGAAAACAAAAAATCACAACACAACCAACGATATCCATTAACAATGCCTAAAAATTATTCGTTAAATACAAGCGTCTTATATCATAATAGAGGTATAATGCCAACTAACATTTTTCAAAACAAGATTTATATAAATCAATACCCAATTTCGGACTCACCCCACAGTAAAAGTAATAAGTAAAGATATCCACAATTTGTTCAGCGGCTGCTCTGACCAGGCGATCTATATGAATCCCCTAAAGGCAATTCGATACTGCAAAGCGGTCTAGTCTGTAATTAAATCTTTAAAGCTATATAAAAAATCTATAAAGTTGAACCACATGTAAAAAAGCTCAGAAACTTTAAGTGCCAGGCACGATTTTAAGTTTTTTATCAGCTGCCACATTGCTGGATCTTTAAAGCCAGGTGTGTATTAAATACTGTAGCAATAAATTATTTGAAGCATCATAAACTGAACTTACTTTTGAAGTCACAATCATAGTGTAAGAGTGTGTATTTGAAATGATCTTACCGAATCAATGAGAAAATGATGCGTATATGTTAGTTTTAGTTAATACATTTTGTAACGAAAATATAAACAAATAATTAGCATAACTCATAATCACCGAAAATGTGTATAATGTTTATCTTGAATAATAAGAAGAAATATCTTAATTTTACGAGATTTCTTTCGAGGAATTTTGTGTTATACAATACAATATAATAAATTTAAATTTACGAAAGACGGGGCCTTGTGGTTTTACATTCAGGACATTATGCTTTCTCTCGTGACATGTGAAATGGTTCTTTTATTATGTTTGGTTATCACATTATGTAGCCAACGCGACAGCATCCGAATGATGTGTTCAATATTTTCTATATATTGTTGTGTTGAATATGTTCACAAGAACTACGACTAAACTTTTAAGATCTTGATGTTATTATGTTTTGAGCACAGGTACCGAATATATAGAGAGGGTTTAATATATATGCTTACTCTCAAAAGCGAAAAGTTTAAATCTACCTTCATAATACGAAAAACATATTTTGTAACTGTTGTTTTAAAGCGAAGACTATTGCTTATTCACAGCCATCTTTTTTAGACGTCGCATGTGTTTTGAAAGCTGGAGCCCAAATTAAAGCATTACCATAGCTTCACGGTTGCCTATCATTACATCAATTCAGTGTGAATACTTCAACATGTACAATACCGACTAAAATTACCTTAGCAGAATTGTATAGACTAAAAATGTAATGGACAAGATAATTCTCTTTTGATAAGCATATTTGACGATGACTGCATTACATAAGTCGAGACACTTACCTAATTGAATATCCCCATGGTAAGAATGATCTTCGAATTCTTATGTAATGGAAATGTAGGTAAAAACTGTAAACTTGTTTTTGCGAATGATGACCGAAATTTTGGGCTACTATCTCCGATTCCGACTCGTAACTCAATTGCAAAATAATTACTCTGGTTTATTTGGCACCGATCAGTTAATTAAGTTGATCCGAATTAAAACTGTTGTTTTGTAATTGTCTTAATAATATTCATGCCGTTAATGAAGTTTAACCTCAATTATCAACCTACACGGGCGGCTTTCCATGTTTTTAAATGTATTTCTGTAGTTTCGGCTATATTTAGAAATTTTACTTGTACTTATTTCTTCATCAGGATCTCGATAATGATAAAATTTATTTCATTACATTCTAAAGGTTCACGAATACTAATAAAACAAGCTTACGGCGTTAAAATATCAATTTACTGAAGAATCTATTTAAACATTTCTTGAAGGACTGAGGGACTTCAGGATTTTACTGCATTTTTGTGAAAGGAAATATATCACAGGGCCAGTAAGCGAATATAACAAAAAAATACTTAACTTTTTTATGACATAATCTTTTAGGTTTATGAAATACATTCTGTACATAAGCTTTAATAACACACTCTTCATAAGCTATCGTTCGTTGGTACGATTAGTGCTTTGCAATACTTCACTATTGATCACTTCGTTCTTTATCTAAATCTAAAGTGGACGATTGCGTAGACTTTATGGCAAATCTTAATGGAATTGTGCAATAACTGATAGTTACGTTACTGATAATATTCGGTTCGTGTATGTTCAGTGCTAGCAGACTATCGTCGAAATTCTGGGGTTTTGCTCCATTTCGTGTGCAGGGCAAAATGTTTAACTCATGAAATTATACACCAACTGTGTAATTTGGCCAGTCCAAAGGAATACCAAGCGTGAGTTCGCAAACATGATAGAATCTAAAGAAGACTTAAATAAATAGGAAACATAAGTAATGGTAAACACCTTTGTTTGCATGGCCACTTACGACACGAGGCATTCAATTCAATATTTAATCCAGGGATAAGTTTCTTTTGTAATTGCCGTGATTCTCGAGTTCCTAGTAGTTCCTACTACAAAAGCACGAGCGCGCTCTATAGAATTACGAGTATGTTTTAGGTGCAGTGGTTTTATTTTAATAGCGGCTACATAAACATACATAATTTCACATTGGACTTCCTTGAGACGAAAAGATAATTTTCTCGGTTCTCAAGACTTTAACAAACAAAAAAGAAGACACTCTATGCCATAAAATGTATAGGCACACAACTATTTAATTCATTGATTCTTGCGATGCTTTCGGGTAGAATCCTTAAATTGCTTGTATCGGTTATGACGTCGTTCCCATTTTTTATATTCAAATCAGAAGTTTACGGTACATACGATACAATCTGTTCTGTTTCTATACCAGTTTTGATAATTAAGGTATAACATTACAATGTCTTCATTAAACAGTCCGGCTTTATAATCAGTTTTTTTTATATCCTCCACAATCGCGTTGCGTATGCTGTTATAGTTTAGAGGGCGTTTAAAATATTATTATAGATAGGCACTGGTCATAACCCAACAAACTGGGCGGAACGTTAAAAGTGTCGAAAGCTTGGTGATACAAAATCGATGTATGGTGTGAGTAGGTGAAATATTGTCGAAGAGGAGTTATGTCAAGCGACCAGAATTGTGCGATTATGAAATGACTAAAAAAAATTGAAAAAATGGGACTTTGCAGCTGATATTGTTACATCATTTTGGTTATATAGATAAATTTATCGTTAGCTGTTCTATGACTTTTATTGTAAAGGATATTAAAATAACATTGATTTAATTTGAAACTAAATTTTAATCATAATAATAATCTTTTTATGAACGTAAGTAAGTAAAACCGTAAGTTTTTACTGTTATAAACTTACGGTTTTTACTTATTTACTAAACTTACGTAAAGTACTGCAAGCTTAAATTATTCTTTAAGCGACTTGAACAAACCCGTATGATCTTATAAAGGATCAACCACAGGGAGCAACAGAGATCGCTGCAGTACACTGTGGTTTATTTCTGTTCATGGTTTTAATTAATAAGTAATTAAAGCTATGAACCAGCATGCGGGTAGGTATTAAAGTTAAATTGACATTTATTTACCTATCATACTAACAATTATGAAATATTATTTTGTATATTTGGTAACTTTTGGCCGTAAATAATGTGGGGTTAGTGCCCCGTAAAAAAATCCAGCTGATGTTAAGCTTAACTCTAGATACCACCGACCAATAAGTATCTATTATTTCTCTACGCAAATATTTTGTAAATTGTGGTTTACCCAATAAATGAGTAAATCTATCTTAGAACGCACAGAACTAATTTTTTATATTAACACCCTGAGTTACCACGGATTGCTAAAACATCCACAGAATTTTCTGTTCTAAATTAAGGGCACGTCCTACTTTTTACTTAGTTTGTCCCACAGACTGTCAAGCTTTCAAAACTTTCCTCAATAAAAACACATCGCCCAACAGTAACTTTTATTTTTACTAAACATCTGTTTAATACATTAATCACATGACTGAAATCATTGGCGTCGTAGTAGCTGGTTAGTTGTTTCATTCCACTTCCAAGCAGTCATCAAGGGCATAATAAGGGGTTATTACAGAACAGACAGACGCACACCGCGGAAGCGTTCCAAGAGTAACTGTTCATAATGACATCACATTACAAAAACAATTTTGAACTGAACAAACTAGTTCAGTGCAAATTACGTTCTTAAAACTATTAAAGATTAATTTCCATAATCCGGGAAGTAATCAGAATCGATATAGGTACCTATATTAATTTTAGGAAGTATTGAATGTTGTTTATTCGGTTTGACTCGCTGCAAGAATGCAGAGCAATAAAGCAGAGCGTGCACGTTGCGCTTTAAATAATGGCAGGGGCAATATCTCTCTCATAACATAAATAAGTCCAATAGTGTTCGCTTCATATAAAAAGTAATTTAAAATTTTATTCGATCCTACAAAATTTTTGATGAGTTTTTGATACTTGGTTGTTTGATTTAAATCTTAATTACAACTATAATGTCAGAAATATATATATTCCAACAGATATATATATATTTCTCATTTGTATTAATGTAATTTAAAACCTTAGGTACTTTTATTCTATTTACACGTTTTCAATTCTAATAACTTCAACAACCACGGCTTAGTTCACGATGGTTTTACAAATAACCTTTTTTTAATTTAACGTTCGTATTGATTCAATTCCATAACATCTAGACCATAAGAGGAAGCGGTCGAACTCTCGGCCTGGGTGAGGTTATTGTATTGAGTGCTGGGGTTGTGGTTGTTCACGATTTATTACATAAATATAAACCCAGCATCGCAAGTGACAGTCGCCTTAATGACTGCAGTTTGTATATTATTTTAATTTTGATCTTTATATGTATTTTCTTTTAATTCGAGTTTTACTTAACTAAAACGTAACAGTTATTAACTATAACAAACTTTGACAATGTTCCAGATTATACATTCTGACTGTAATAACGCTGTATCAAATATTCGTGCATTCTGTTTTTGCCACTAACTGAGGCTGCACTTAATATTGAAACATAATATAAAAATTTATTTTGAAAATGTACATTGTATGCCTTGTTGGCAAGCCTATTATGAAATATAAGAAGAATATGTTGATAATACATATACTGCAACTACCAGTACTACTGACAATACACTAGTTAATACGTTAATAGAGAGATAAAGATAAAGATATATATATATATATAGCTAAAGATATATGGGAAATAAGGGAACGTTTTGACGGCCGAGTGGCGAAGTGGCCTGACTCATACGCCGGAGGTCCCAAGTTCGAGTCCTAGGCAGAGTTCGGGGCATTCATGTGTGTGATGAACACAGATGTTTGTTCTCGGGTTATGGTTGTTAATATTTAATATGTATGTTTATTCTTAGTTTCTTCCCAGTTCACTGTATGGTAATCCATAACACAAGCTCTGCTTATTTTGGGGCCATACAGTTGGTGTGTTAATCTGGGGATTTATTTATTTTTTGTGACTTCACACTCAAGTTTATGAATTTAGAGTCCCCATGGGAAGTTAATTTGAGGGTCAGTTTATTGACCTACTCCGTCCGTACAAATGGTACCCTAATTCAACTCTAACATTAACGAAGCAGTCAACAGCTTACAGCGTGAGGGAGTGTTATTGAGCGAGGGCGCGCATGCGTACTGAGTGACAAACTTCGCCGACAAGACACAAAATAAACAAACTCCCGCAGACACAGGCTGACACTGACCTATAGATCCTGTTACCGCTATCAATAACTTGTGGCTCTGCGGTTTTATTCGCTCATTTAGGAAATAACGAGAAAAGTGTTATATTACTGGACCGAAAACCATTAGTGAGTGAACAATGAGCAATAGTACAATCACGTGCAGAAGAAAGTGTTCGTGGTATTGTGACTAGCACGGGAGCAGCGAGCGGAACGCATTTATGACGTGTGCAACTGTGTTGTCGCTGTTTCCCTATCCGATGCACTTGCTGCCTCGTGAGCGCTTCACAAAACTACTGTTAACGACATTTGCCGTGACACATTTAAATTTGCAAAAATTTTAATTTTACTGTCACTTTGATGCTTATAAAGTAAATGTGGCGGATAACAGTACCCACGTCAATTAGAGCGTCAATTGTAAACAGAGTGTATCGGAAAGAAATCTATCGGATGGATCGTTCGTTCGGCATGAATGGATAGGGTCGTCGCCACGAGCGAGATGTGATTTTTCCGGGCGAGGCGATGCGTCGCGGGCGCTGGCGGCGGTGGCGCTAGCGCGCGCGGCGCCGGGCTTCAGTCGTGACGTGCGTGCGCGCCGAGACAGCCTCGCCATGCAGGCCGCAGCCCACGGCGCGCCGTCCCTGGGCGCGCGCAGACAGAAGACCGACCTGCAAGCCGCTAGCCCTGCGCTGGCACGGTCCTCCAGCCCGGCCAGCATCCGCAGCCAACGCGCCAGACAGTACAGGTGCTAACAAAAACCCCGAGTTAATATTTAAAAAAATCAAACGGTGACCATCGATAAAAGTGACAAAACATCTTTCCTTATCGCTATCTAATACCATGTGATACCAGTGTATATTATTGTGTTTCAGTGTTTTTATTTCCACGATAAATTAGAAACTTAATATTAAGGTCAAGCTTAACAAAGAATAGTGTTTTACTAAGCAACGGTTCTACGACCAGTTTTATAAATCGATTCAACGGCCACCAGTTGCAGTTTTTGTATAGATATCGTGTCGCAATTCCGCTAATAAATGTTATTTGGTCGATCAAGTTCAGAAGTGATACTTTGTTATTATTCTAAAAAGGCAAACATATATGCGAAGCAATTGTGCAAGGCCGATGGAGAGGCGGCCAGGCTGCTGTACCACTAAGCTAAACCGATTTCGGATTGAACAAGGTCTGCCATGTATAGTAAAACTTCTTGTTTATGTTAATATTTTAAAATTAACACTGCTTCCAAATATTAATGAATATATATTTAGAGCGATGACATCATCAGATTAATTTGTTATTCGCACTAATTAAAAACGAACCAAGTACATAGACTTGTGTGTGTGTGGCTAATGTATAGGTATTTTGCTACCTAGGGCGTAAGTCAATTAACAAAAACTATTGTTTACACACAGCTCCAAAGTCGTTTTGGATAAAGTAAAATCTGCCACTGCAACTGGGTACAGGACAAAGGCGATTTCGATGGAAGGATACGGCCAGCATAGCATAATTAATTAATATGATCTAAGACTAGTGATATCCATGTGTCCAGGGGCACGATTGGTCTTACTAATCTACCTCCAGATAAATCGCGCCCTAGTCTACCAGTTATAAAAAGGTATAAAACTTCTGCTGTAAAATTATAAATAAATATATAAATGTTTACTTCTTTTCATAAAGATTTCTCATGGTTGATATCTAAAAATATCTTTGCTGTAATTTCATATAATTGTACATTCCTGTAAATCACGACGAAGTTTCGATAGCAGTTATTTCTCGCAGTCGTTTGTTGGGTTTTATTTAGTATCAGACACAAGGATGACTGACGTTTATTTTATTACTTTAGCATAATCCTTGATCAAAATAACATTACCTACCGCATTGTAAAAATATGTAAAAAAATACCTAAATATTTGTTTATTTTCATAAAACGATAACGACCAAGTGGCGTAGTGATTAGTAGCCCTGCCTCATACGTCGGAGGTCCCAGGTTCGAGTCTTGGCCGGGGCATTCATTTGCATGATGAACATAGATATTTGTTCTCGGATCATGGTTGTTTATATTTATATATGTATGTTTATTCTGGGTTCCCCCCAGGTCGCTGTAGGGTCATCCACTTTTTTTTTTTCGAGGGGGAAAATGCATACGCATACCACCATAAATGCATACGCAGTGGGCACCCGAGTGGTTATGTGGGACTCCCGTATAGCCTAATGAGACCCACGGTATACCCACTAAAAACCCCCCCATCTTCCTCCTCGCCGCCTTGTGACGGGGTCAAGGGAACGCTCTCGCACACATCCGCGACCCCGCCGGCGGCAGCCGCCCACAAGCGGCTTCATCGCGACAGCCCGAAGGCCCTCCACGATGGGCGCACCAGATGGTAAGGTGCGCCTCCCTCCTCGGCCTCCACCAGTACTGTAGCAGACTCCCCCCGAGTCTGCCACTAGGAGGCCATGGGTACCAGATAACTGGTACCCGGTGGCAGATCGGGTCTGTGGTTCTGACACGACACCTCTGACATTCGCACCTCGGCCGCAGAGGATAGGGCAAATGGCGCACCGCAATACCGACATGCCTCTTCCTCTGCGGCCCCACCAGTGCCGTTTCCACGGAACGGCTCCGCCGGCTCGCAGCGGGTAGGGAGAGTGGCGCACCGTAATACCAACACGCCTCTCCCCCTGCGATTTCTCCACGGCCGCAGAAGATAGGGAGAACGGCGCACCGTAATACCAGCACCGCTTCTTCAGCCCGCTGGGAGCGCCCTCCTCGGGCCAGCTGGCGGCCCAAACAGGCCGGCCCTGGTTGCCTCTTAGTTCACCGTGGGTGACCAGTCCACGGTTACTAAGCCCTCACGCCACGGCAAGGCGGGCAACACATCGGGGGGGGCTGTATGGTCATCCATAACACAAGCTCTGCCTACTTCAGGGCCATACAGTTGGTGTTTTTGGCTGGGGATTTATTTATTTATTTTTGCTACAATAAAAGCTACAAATAAATCATAATTGAAATGTTTAAGGTCAGATGAATAAATCTAAAATGTGGCAGTTCCTGCCAGCATATTGAACATAACCATCGTATACAATGCTGCCAATTATGAAATTCTTTTGAGCAATAATAGTTAAATACAAAGAATTACGGCAGAAGGTCACGTCACGTTATTTGGTGTTGAGATCGAATGCTTTTGTCCTTTGTCTTTTGCTAAACAAAGCGCTGAACAAGAATTCAGAATGTATCCTCCAACTGTTTAATCCCATGTGTAGATATTTTGATAGGCTGTGTTTATCGGCTGGCGCGGGTATTGTTCAGATAGGTCTGAGTGAGCTCTGCACACCATCCTATTTTATGTCAGTCTCGTTGGACCTTACCTCATATAAATAATTATGAACAAAGTTAATAGATAGTTTCTACTAAGCTTCTTAAGGTTAAGTACAGCAAGTGATTCGTAAGCATAAATTAAAAATCTCCCGACTGACGACATGGCTAAGAACATTCTTGATTTATAGATCTAAACAACCGCATCAAAATGGTGTACTCGTATAGAAGATACGATGTCACTGAAAACTTATAACACCTCTCTTTTTTCGTCGAGTTTTAAAAATAAATTAATCAATTTTGCATGTCTACTCTCAGGTTTGTACCTACATGTGTGAAATGGATACAATTCTAACACATTAAATAGACGTCTTCTTTCGACATTGTTCCTAGAACACTACATTAAGACGAGTCTTAAATTTTTTGTCCCATTTCAACCGACATTACGTGTGAGCGTTGTGTTTTTAGGATAAAGGGAAGGTGTCAGGGTAATTATAGAAACTGAAGGGTATTCTAACTAAGTTAAGAACATCATTTCGGCTCTACTCTATTAATCTTCGCATTTAACAATATTGGAACAGTCAAATAAATTTTAAAGTCGTTTAAATAATTATACAGTTTATTAATATGCAGAAACGAATATACACTACATATTATAAGTAGATAGATTATCGGCATCCGTAGATCCAGATAGCGCTATCATCCGTAAGGCCCGGTGTCGCCAGCCCGTTTACAACTAAAATTTCCTCCTTCGGTCGCGGTACCTATGTGTAAATAGTAGCTTGTAAGTTAGTACATACATTTGGCATATTTTTTTACGCTCTATTGGAGAACTCTTTCGTAACCGGACGTTTATTGTTTTTTTTCTTTCCAATGCTTGAGCTTGTATTTTATAACAAAAGGACTGTTTGGAAATGTTACCTATAAATTCATCGGTCGTCATAACTTTATCAACTTTTTTTTTTTATTGACAAGAAAATTTACGCAACTAGTTTTTCATATTTGAATCATCCGTCAGCCCGAGGGTACTCATACTAGATTAGGTAATTTTTAGATTTTTTACAGATTTTATTGGTTCTGATAAACCGTAAAAGATTTAAACTCAGGACGGAATTTTTAATGAAATATGAGAAATTATAAAAATTGCAATCTTTTGCCTACAATTGCCTTCAATTGCCTAAAAACTAATCAAATGATATAATAATGTATTGATAACAATGTAGTTTGAGTAACGTTGATATTAGTTGTTTGTTGTAAATCTGATTCAAATAAGATTAGAAGTAATTTTATACTTTAGACTAATCCTGAACTCTCTGAGGCTGAAATCTATAGAACGTACATAGATTTTAGCTAAATGGTAAATAATAGTGAATTGGTTAAATACTAAAAACTATACACCTAGGGTTGCCAGGTCGCCAAACCCAAAAGTCGGACAGACCAGCCAATTTGGCCGGACATTTGGGTAGAATGGCCGGACACAGGTACGACAAAAAAAATTTATGTAAAATCAAGCTTTTTGGTTATAATCATAAATCTTTTTAAATTCTGGTGAAAAAATAAATAAAACCGAATGCCAAATCAGTCTTAGGTAGGTTCTTTATTATTAAACAGTCAAATAGTCATCAGTCAAAATTAAATTCTTGTTACTTAAACATTTGCGAAAAGTAAAAAGCTAACAAAAGCCTGACACACCGGACACTGCTTATTTTTGCCGGACACGCAATCAAAAAGCCTACCTATGTCCGGCTTTATCCGGACGCCTGGCAACGCTATATACACCCATATCCTAAAAACATGTGACACCAACATTGTCAAACATTTTACTGAGATTTTCATTATAAAACAAAATCGCTCTTCATTTGACCAGTTAGCTGAAATTAGCCTGAGATAAGTTTAAGCACGCTTTATATAATTATATGTTTCAGCTTGAATTATTTCAAATACGCATGGATTCAAGTGTGCACCTTTATTTAAAAAAACGGAGAACATCTTTTTTATAATTAGTGTTGTAATTGGTATGACCACTTCGTAATTTGGAATGGTAAACTGTTCTTACCCTGAAAATAGATAAATAACAAACTCCACCCTTAGGAAATTTTGGTAAAAACTAGGTGAAATTAAACAGCGCAAGGTACTATAATTTGCTGATTAATTTACCTAGGCGGGTCGTGCCGATCCCGCTATGAAGTGATATAATTTTGAGAATGGCAGCATATTTACTCATCCATTAATTAACCTTAAACAATTTTTTTATGGTATCTATCTAACTTATAAAAGAACTGGTTAATATTGTTCAGTTATGAAGAAGAAACATTTTTAAGTTGAATTAAATACTTACATACTTTTAAAGTGATGACAGATTTCTACCATTTGTAGATGTTTGCCAACGATATACAATTTTTTCAATGAATTTCCTATCCTTAGATGTACCTAAAGTCTTAGATTGAGCTTTAGAAATTTACATTCAATGTTTTTTAACTATAATTAAAGTTATTTGTTCTTGGAATCACTTTAAGTGAAATAGTAACACGAATAGAAATAGCTAACGAAACTAAAATTTGCATTTTGTATAAAAGAAAAATAACGTCTGGCTACCTAGGTAACCTACTGCATTGCAGATTGCAGTCATACATTACTTGAACAGTACATGCAAGTATTCGTAACTCAGTTAAGTCAGAAAACAGCTTTATGTAATTTTCTGATTCGTTTGCCCTTAATAACCTTACGCCTTACGGCACTGGCATTTCAGAAGGGTGTTAAAGCGTTTGCCGGATTAGGAATTAGGTTAACCTTACTAGCACAGGTAAATGTCACATTGCCATTATATGGCTTGTTTATAGTTCATACGGCTCCGTTGTTAAAAATGTTGAACAAGGGAGTAAACAATTTAAAACAATGGAATTTAGAATCGAGCTCACCGCAAATCAAACAATAGGTTTATTTTAAATATCCTTTGAAAATATAAATTTCTGTGCGGTCCTAGTGACACTTATTTGTCTATTTATTTCGTGTTATCTAGAAAACTTATAACAAATATCATTAAAATCTTGTCCACAGAGCAAGTCTACCAGTGCGCACGGCGCGCCTTCTCAACAGATCTCGAACCCAGACCCCTTCGGACGTGGGCAGTGAAGGCACGGCGTCCCCGGCACCCGCCACGCTGCTCCAAGATGTGGTGGACATCAAAACCAAGCTGCTGCTGCTTAAGAGAGTCTTACAGGAGGTGAGTAGACTTACATTTTGGTCCGTGTGGGATTTTTGTTGTACGATTGGATGTATTGTTTTGTTCGGGGAGTGAAACCTGGACAGAATTCTGTTGGGTGTCTTTTTTCATACAGTTACAATTTAACCTGTGGTGATTATGATTACACTATCAGATTTTTCATTATTTGTAATTATCAGGCCGGAAGGTATAAAAGAGATCAAAGTAACTGGTTCTTTATAAATTTATTTACCGAGTCAAATCACAAATTGTTATATTACACAATATATCTAAGTTCTACCAAATTCGTTAACAAAGAAAGTACTATTATCATAGTTAGCAAAATTAGGCAAACGAAGCGGTGATGAGCTGATTGTGAGGCAATTTGGAGTTGGAAATCGGAACCCCAGAGGTCAGATGCTGGCTGACTTCATAGACTATACGATTAACTCCTTCTTCAGGAAGCCGGAGCATCGTATGGACTTGAATTGGCTTTGACGGTTTAACTTAAAACGAGGTAGAGTTCATCATGTCATCGAGAATAAAGACTTTCATTGATGTCGCTGTGATCAACTGTGACTGGTAATCAACGACAAGTTCTACTCTCCCGTATGATTCACTGACGATAACATAGTCATGACTGAGACCCTCGAGGGCTTTTAACTGCCCGATGATTTCCACATAGCTTAGGATGACGAGTAGGATGTAAGATGAACATGGAGGAGACGATAGTTATGTCTAACGTAACTACTCCCGTTATGTTGACTCTCGAAGTTGTTGACGACTGCGTGTAGCTAGGGAGAACAATACTGTTAGGTAGCTCCAATCTCGAGAAAAAGGTCAATCGGCGAATTCAACTCAGGCTAAGAGCTACGAAACATCTTCTCGTCTCACATACCGCAATGTTTAAAGAAAAGGTGTGCGTACGACCAATGTGTGTTGCCTGCCAGCGATGATAAACAGCATAGAGACTTGGTCGTTAACTATGGGCCTCATACATAAGTAAGTACAAAAACGTGTAGAGAGCAATGGAGAGGCCTATGATTGGAATTTCGCTGCGATATTGAATCGGGAATAAGGAGATCCGCAAGTAAATCAAAATCAGTGACAGAGCCTGAAGGATTGTGAGACTGAAGTGGCTTTTTCCTGCAGGAGATGTCATTCGGCTAGAAAAAAAGACAGAGAAATATTATTAAATGCTCTTAATCAAGATTATAATGACAGCGTTAGAATAACTTTTAGTTGTTTTAATGACATTATTGTACTTGTAATATTCGGGAATATCAAATTTTAACTGCGTCATTTATTTTATTTATTATATTATTACTGCGTCATAAGGAAATTTAGGCAAAATCATGTTGTGTTTTTATTGAAAAAGGATTAGACGTTTGTCTTCTATCTCACGTGATGGAAAGTGACGATGCAGACGAAGGTGTTACACGTCTATCCACGAGATACCTATTCACTCGACGCTTGAAAGAACTAGGACTACAACGTATGTAGCGAGAACCAAGCATTTCATTGCAGTGCGATTTGGTTCAGTACCTACTTTTAATATAGCAGGTCTTCTTTGTTTAAGTCGCTTTAAAACGGAGTGTAAATTGAATAATTAATATATTTAATATGCTGTAAAATATACTGAATTAAGTGCAACTGAGTTAAATAAGAATAAAACAAGAGTTCGCATCAAGTAGACAAAAAAAACCACAATATGTAAGGATTATTCATATAATATTGTTGATATTTAGATCTGTGAATACTTTGAAATCCATCCCGTATTTGGTCAAGAAGTTATAAATAATATTCACTAATTCAGTTTACTCCATTTGGTACATATTTTTCCTAATTAATTACATATTTATTCTACAACGCTAATGAATAGTATGTTATGTATGTATACGTTTAATATATTTTTTTCCATTCCATTATTTGGTAAGCATTGAATCAAATATGCTTTTTGATAGTTATCAATTTTCCAGGTCAAATTAAATAGTAACTTTTTGTTTGCCATTGCAAAATTGTTGTTAATCATTAATTTCTCATATACAAACTCATGATTACTTATATCAATTGTTGATTAACTATCCAATCATCGAATTCAATCATCGACAATCAGAAACGCTTGCTAACTAAACTAGTATCGTGACAAATGTATATCGTGTATCTTAAAAAAAGATACTAAACCGATAATCTAGACAACTTTAATAACCTGTTAAAATAGATCTTATTTGCAACACAGCAAGGTTGTGTTCTCTTAACAGTTGAAAACTACGATAGCAACCTCATTTTTACTCAAAACAGTTCTAGCAATAAACGCTCAGTGATCGTAATTATTTTTTTGCTTTTTTATGTTAATAAAGTATACGCGATTGTTACATATAACACACTTTCTGCATACTAATGTTGGGCAAAACGAGCTGTATGTAATTAAGCATGTTGCTGTAGGAAGTTGACGATGAAGTTAATCATTGTCCTGTAGTTGTTTCTTGTGTGTGTGTATGTTTGCAAAATACCTTAGCATTACAAGTTGTAATCAAGTGGACCAGTATGAGACAATCGATTAAGAGAATTGTTTTAAATTTCAAAAGAAACGGGTGTTTCAACAATTTATAGACTGAATTAGGCATCGACTTCAGGTTATTATTTACTAAATGACCTCATGGTGTAGATAGGGCATCGGAAACCGGTCCGTTTTCAGAAACCGGGTTTTTCGTCCCCAAGTTCATGTCAGAACCGGGTATCCGGGCTTTTCGGGTATCAGCTGTATATTTTTAAATAATTTTTAGGAGTCTACTATATTAGAGTATTTGTAGTTTCAATGATAATGTTGATGAAATAATCATAAGTGAAACAGTCAAATCGTACATAATATTATTTATTAAGTATTTTTCTTTTGGTAATAATCACTTTTGAGTGTCATTGAATGTAAAGTAAGTACTTAATCTAAACATTATAAATAATTAGTCCTTATTATTCGGTAATCACGGTAAAAAGCTGTTATTAAAATTAAATCATCAAGTCTTTGTAATAATTTCTTTTTAATAAAATAAAAAACAAATAAAACCCCTCACTAGCTAGGAACTAGGAACATTAATTTCTCAATTGCACATGAACATTATTGCACAATACTATTGCCATAACAAAACATTAATCAACGTTTCTATAAGTATGATATTTGTTCTTGGCTTTATTCAAATAAAAACACGCAGAAAAATGTATGCTTCAAGGTTTTGTCACTTAAAGATGAGCGCAGCCTGTTGGAAACTATGGCAGCTGATGAAAATATTCGCTCGTTGTCTATCCCCGCCATTCTTAAATAGACCTATTTCCACTCTCACAGTAGTTATTCAATCATTTTGAAAATCTGTAGATTTGGTATTTGTTATAGCTATACTCAACTCTATTAAGTTCCTCTTCATTTGTTAGGGAGAATTCACACAATCCAACTTCCTGCAGATCTTGACTGCCAAGTTCCGACGTTTCTTCAATAGATACATTTTGATTCCGGTTGTTCGAAGCAGTAGTTCACAATATCGTGTAACATTTCCTCACTTGTAGGCCGGGAAAAGATAGCTGCATCTTCGTCAATACTAGCAAAATAATTTTCAGGGTTAGTCAAATATCTCATCTCGGATTACTCATCTTTTTTATATCTGCATTCGTAAAGCAGCTTCCATTTTAATACTAGAAATTTAACACTAGAAATAATAATAAAAAATAAATTTTATAGTTCACTGCAAAATGCGGTGAAATACTTTTATTTTTTTAATAAACGAATCGAAAGGACCGAAAAACCTGAAAAAACCGAAAAAACCGGATTTAATATTTTAAGAACCGGTTCGTTGCGTGATGCTCAAACCCGGGAAAAACCGGTCCCGATGCCCTAGGTGTAGATGATACTTCAGTTTGTAGGTATACATTATGTACCTATGCAATATCCTATCTTCGATATATCTAGGTTTGAAGCCTGGAAGGGATATAGGCATTTGTGATATGGTCACATATTTATATGAATGTTCATTCTGGATTCCGACATACTTTAGGACCGTTTAGATAATGTGTTTTCCTTTTTCATAAGGTGAGTTGATTTACTGTTTTTAATGAATTTTCACGTAGCATATTTAAATAGTTTTAATAGGCGCAAAGATACTTGTTTTGGAATTCATTATAAAACTGATGCATGGCAGACAATGCTTTAAAAACAAATTACGACGCCTAAAAGTATGTAAACAAAGGTTTAATATTCTTTCCAAACCGATTCTCAGTAAGAATCATAAATAACTTACGCTTCCAATTACCCTGTAAGTTACACGAGCAATCTGTGTGAACTGGGTCTCCATTGTTTAAGTTGTGATAAACATGTATTAACAATCATACAGATAAAAGTTTTATTGTGTTTTGTGGTAAACAAAGTTCATCAAGCTTACTTCGAGACAGGGAACGCAGTGAATCATTCGTAGTCGCGCTCTATTAGAATATTGCTTGAAGAAAACAAATTAATGTTTAAGAAACAAAATAATTGATATTTTCTTTTTTTATTCCCTTGCTTATATTGTGTAGCATTGAGTTATGAATTCGTTACCCCATCATGTAAAAAGAAGGAACTTCTTTTACTTAACGTGTGATCCCTCACAGTAATGGCATTCATCAGCGTCAGAGTAGATCCACAGGCCTCTGACGTGTCTCTTAACGAATGTTATCGTACGAAAACAAGCGGGACCGATGGCTTAACCTGTCTTAAACGCTCAAGTACTTAAGCCACTGGCGGTCTTCCAACCTAGGTCTGCCGCACCTAAGGATGAAACGATACGAGTAAATACAAGTACTTACTCGATACATTCCTTTCGATACCAAGTACTTTTTGTATTGATACTTTGAAACTAAGTATCAAGTAGGTATTAGTCAAAAGTACTCGTATCGCCCATGCCACGATAAATTTTAAGACATTGATGTATAGAAAATACGCTCACGCTCATATGCTCAGATCCAGTTTTGTGTAGTTGGCAAGCTTGTTATCTATGCCCGAAAGGTAACGTATTGACGACAGCAATAACGAGCACTTCTACGGAACTAAATTAAATGATATCTACTCAAAAATAACTTGGTTCAAAGACAACACTTATTATCCCCATAATCTCAAGGGAATGAGAATTTAGCCCAGTTCACGTGCCAATTCTAGTAGTTTATTAAAGAAATACTTAGTAGGTACTAGTGCATGTCATTTTGTTACTTATATTAAGTACTTACTAGATTGTATCGATCATGCATCGATAAGACCTGGTTTAATTGTTTTTTAAGTACCTTATTAAATAACTTGTTCTTTATAAACTTTGTAAGCTGAAAATAAAGTTAATTTGATCTAATAAGTATCGTAATTTTGTATTTCAATGTCATACAACAGAAACCAGGTGTTTAATTTTTGTGTAGTATATTAATATTCGGTTGAGTTTGATGTAAGCAGCTAGTATTTTATGTGTAGGTATTTAGGATCATTTTGGAATTTTGGACTTATTCAGAATTAAACAGCTTTTGAGCTCTTTAGTTAAGAACATGAAAAAGAGGTATCTATTAATACCATATTAACTATCCTGTAATAAGGTACAAAGGTACATCAAATAATTAGTGTCTATAAAAGTAATTTGTATGGTCGTTCAAGAAAGTGCTTTACCAGTTCCAATGACCCCTCGCAATGCAATGAAAGTAGTTTTCAATTTAGTTTATTATTGATTTATTGTCTGTCGTTTGTAGTTGTCATAAAAAATCACGTTAGAACATTATCAGCTCTAACCTCAAATTAGAAATAACCGATCACTGAGGTAATGCTTAAATAAGGTTACAAAAAATATGCCTTTTATATTATTTTCCAATGTAGCAGTTTTATATCGGGAACCGCATACTTTTTTTTTTTTTGCTGCCGAGGCACCCTCGCGGGAGGGAGGTGGAAGATGCGTCATGCATACCGCCCGCAGGAAAATACCGTCCTCCGCGGGGGGTTATGTGGGACTCACCAGAATAGCACCTACCCACTAAAAACCACCTGTTGGCTGTGGTAAAATTTTACCGTTAGCCTTCATCGGAAGCGACACCCGTCGGGAAGTTGGGCGCGAAACCACATACCACAGGACATACTTTTTATATGGAGGACTAATATGACACTATGATCCTAAATTCGGCAGAATTCTGTTCAAAGATTTTTTTAAATAATTGAGTGGAGATGTCTTTGTGTGAGGACTATGCTAGATTCTTCTAAGCCTAAAAAAATCTAAAAAAATCATTTGACTAAGGAAAATATAGAATATTATAGAACACAGTACAATATTTTTTTTAAATTAAAAATAGCCTAAGAAAATCTAAAAAAATCAGCAAATCCCTGAAGATCACAAAAACATTATTTAAAAAATTATGATTTCCTTATACTGTTTCTGATAAAAACATTTTTTCAAACACATTTGACTTATAATTTGTTCCTTTTTTGTTATTAATAACCACTTGAGTTCCAAGCTTCGCACATTTTGTTTGCGTGTTTAAATTTGTGTTTATTTGGTTGCATTTCGCCTTGTTTGCCGCACGCAGCCCGGGGAGGAGCGACTTTCGTTGAGTGTAAGTATGCCTGTGGAATCAGAGCTCAGAAACTGCATGTGCTTTTTCATGTATGTCACTTGGTGGTGATGGAAGTTGGTTGGTTCTCAATGCACTTTCTTATGGCTAAATATTTTATTTAAAAAATAAACTTAAATTATATATCTACATCTAAATATTGCAGCATTTTTAATTTATTTCGGTATGGATAAAAATGGGGAGATCATTCGCCAACATTAGAATAATTATTTTCTAACGCTTCAGTTTCTTAAAACCTTATTCTAGTTAAACCATTTTCCCTTAACTACAATTGAGACATTTTCTTCATATGGTTTAGTGTAGGTCGCTTCGTAATTATCCTATAAGGTAACTTACTAATTATCTTGTAATGAGTCTAGAAACAATTTCTTTACCTTTTAGTACCAATTATGGTACTTAAAATTTGTTTTAGTTCTAACTAAGCATAGGGTTGCAACTTGCAACCTTAGTAGTATTAAAAATAACTGGATACATAAATAATATACTATAGATATAAATTATACTGGAACCTCATAGAATACTAAATTATGTTACGAAGATATTTTGGACAAGTGTTAAAATATGTATTTACTCTTGTGTAAGCTTTCCTGCATTCCGGTGATTAGGAATAACTTTACCACAGGATCAAAAAGGCTGAATCGCAGATATTATCACAAACTTAACAAAATAAACTTCGCACGTAAATTCAAAATTAAACATTTTAGATTCAAGTTCATAAAACACAGTCACAGTTTGCGTGTTTTGACAACCCTGGCCAAGTTGTTTATAGCCCTTATTAAGTTACCGTAGCGTCGATACATGCAGACTTTCAATTTACTTAGCTAATTACGTTAGCAGAAGAAGCTACATCAAAGCTAGTAATGTAGTTCATTCTAAATTGGATATTTGTGAAAGCAAAAATCGCTGAAATAAATATTCATGACTATTTCAAACAATAATTACGTTTTTTTCACGATTTCCTAAAAAAAATATGCTTATTCTGATAATTAAAAATTATGAAACAAATAAAATATTTAATTGCAAATATAATTTATATTCATGTCATATTATTTTAATTTTATTAATTAACTGTATTGTTGTACACTGTAGATTATTTTAATTAGTTTAGGTATATTTCACTTGCTTGTATTATTGTTCTTATTGAACAAACTTTGGTAAGACAACAGACTTTGAAGAAGCAATATAATACGTAATAATAATAGTTTCATAATTTAGTATGTAAACTAAGAATATGAATTTTAAATAAAATCAAAATTGTAGTTGTACGTAATATAAAGTAACTGTGAAATGTAAACTTGTTGTTGATATTTAATGGCAAATATATTTGCTTTCTACTTTACTAATCAAATCCTAGATGTGGGATTTTATTTTCACATTTTATTAAATTATTCTATTTATTAATATTCTTAAATTCATGATTATAGTATCGTTATTTTCTCGCTGCAGATTCGGTCATAATATTCTGCGAGGGTCCAGTCCGCTAGGGTTGATCGCTAGCGGCGCGTGAGCAACGCCGTTATCGATAAAACCTTATTATGAATATCAAAGACAGTACTAGTTCTAATCATTCACCATATTTCGATATGTACTTTTTGAAGTTGATTTATATTGACGCTAGGCTTGTTGTATTAAGTTATTGTTTTCTTATTGATAAACAAATTATTATTTTTAAATTTTTTATTACTGAATAAACATATTAAATTACACATGTTTTTAATTTCTATCAGCCACCCATAAAATACACTATCGATATTACTCATCGACAACAATAATACACAGCACTAAGCGGCGTCTACGTCATCTCGTATGGCCCGTGAGTGGAAGAGAGAAAAAGAGACACGGCACCGCTCACACTTTTTATGACCGACTCTGCAGCGAGAAAATAACGATAATTTTGTCTGATACTATGAGTATTACACATGCATCTATAGACACTTCTCTATTATTATTATTTTTTTGCTGTAGGTAGTTCATCAGCGCACGAATAGATCTTTTTTGTGGTAAAAATCCATCAGAAAACAATATGTTGTAAGTAAGTTATATGTGGTCACAGTGGCTTTACAACTTAACCAGGCTTGAAAATTTTTTCCCAGCCGCAATCTGTACTTAACAAATAAATTTCAGGTTACACTTAAGCTTTGGATTCATTCTAGGAGAAGGCATTTAAAAAGGGTTTAAACATCAATTTATAAATACACAAATATTTATTCCACAGCTTCGAAGCTTCGAAATCTACTTCTACTTCTGCTTAGAAATAGTTTATTTTTCTTTCATCTTTCATTGATGTATAAGGGTGCTTTACAGTTTTAGTTAAATACTGCGATGTCAAAGCCGGCTTATCTTATTAATTGATAGTGTGATTTCAACGTTTTCACTCTGGCACATCATAACATTTGAGCTTTTGACGAATATACTGTTTCACTGGTAACGTAACCATGATCACGGTTATTAGTGTTCTTGTTTAGAAATAAATCTACTATTGCATCATCTCACAGTTCTTTTCTTTTAAATTATTTCTTGAACCTGTACTGTTCTATATCTAAAGCCTACAATACCCCGCAGAGTGAAACTCTCGACCCGTTGGTAGCGGCGTGCGCGGAGAGCCCCGCGCGCCTCAACGGGCGCCGTCCCCCCGCCTCGCCGCACACCCCCGACGCCAGCGCTGAGATGCGCAGACAGATTGTGTTCTTGCAGGTAAGGATGTACTTAAGAATTACTCTTTTTTAAACGACATATTACGAGAAGAGGTTTTTATATTCAAATGTGTGAATTAAAAAAATGGTAAAATGCTATAAATGGCACCCAAAGTTTTGGTAGGACAGAATAAACGCTTGGTAATTTAAACCTGTAGTTTTTGCCCAGTATATAGCATTGAAGCGTACTATTATTACCTTTTCCATGAATCCCCAGTCCTTGGGTTCTTGGGTTGTATATCTTTTTTATACGAGATAAAATAAGGTGCATGAGGGCTTTAAAGTGCTTAATTAATTCTTCACTTAATTATATCTCGATTTCACAACATTTAAGATCGAGTTTCTATCTAGCTGTTTGCTTCTTAACAAACTAAAAGGCCACTAATTTATTCCCTAAAAATTTTCAGAGTCAGTTGGAGGAACGAGACCGAAAAGTCCGCGTATTGGAACAGCAGGTGCTGAAGATGTCAGAAGGTCACGATAGAACGCTGTCGGACGAAACCTGCAATGTTGCTACGCAGACTGATCGGGTATTTATCTATTTCGATAAATAATAGTGTTTCGCTTATTTCGCAAAAATACGAAGTACATAAAAAGTTCATTCTGATCATGATAAACTTCATTTCATTTTAGAATACCGGTAAGAAATTAAGCTTTTTTTTAATGAAAATTAAGGCAAAAATTCTGATAAAGTTGTTATAAATTAATTTCTGGTCCCAAAAAACCCAAACTTAGAATTTTTACCGAAATAAAAAGATTTTTCAGAAACCATTTGCTTAAACAACAAATGTACAAGAAATTCTTAAAACCTTCCTCAGAGTAGGTATGCTCGACTTGAAGTATGTGTCAGAATTGCAAATGCAATTGCAAGTGTACAACTGGCAAATGAATCTGTAGTGTTTTGTTATAAACTGTCTCAAATGATCTTCTTGGAAAGAATATAAAATTTTAAATCCTGGTTAACGATATTACAACGTTATCGGCTTGACAGTTTTCAGTCCCATAAAAAGACCCTTAAACATATATACATAGTTGGAAATATGTTACCCTATTGAGAACAATTTTATCGCGTTCTGCAATTTATTATAATTATTTGTTTGGGTTCAAAAATGCTTTAAAACATTTTCATGTAGTTATTTTGAAATTCTTGTCGATAAACTCATCGGAATTGAAATTATCATTGTGTTCAGACAGTAGCGAAAGTAAACAAAACAAAAGTACTTATGCGATAAATATGTGATTCAACTCGTTTTAGTTGTAGGTAATTGTCTGTCTAAAATGAATATGATATCTTAATAAGCGCATGTACGTAATTATAAAAGAAAGTATGCATTAATTGCTGTTTGTTTGCATTCCAGTTACGACCGCCGATGGCTTCGGGTCTAACGAGTTCAGAAAATTCCGGATTAGTGAGGTAATTACAAATATGCTTCGTTGAACTTCAAAAATACTGCAGATTTTAACATTATCTTTAATATAAACATCTTTTAGTTCCTTGTCCTTATCACAATTATCTATTTACTTATAATACTTACGATTTTGGTTAAACCATTTATATTCATGTATTTTATGTCCCTTATTTCTTGTTTTAGGTTTATCGCCGCCTCAGCACAAGCATTTAACAGCATTTTAAACATATTACATAATTCAGTCACATTATTTTATTTCGCACCAATCCCAAAACGTATTATTCAATACAAATACCACTGTGTTACTGCCATTAGAAACACATTTACTCATACAAAGTCTTTAACGTCAGTCATTAGAAATTTTGCTGATTACATGAATACAAAAATGTCATTTTCACCAACATCTATGTGTAGAATTACTTTTACTGTATCTCCGTACTTTATGGGGATTATTATGTAGCATTTAGTAAAATTAAGTTGTTATATTATGCCGTTAGTCCCTAATTTAATAATCATCGCCATCAATGCCACTTTTCTTAATTTCATTTTGAAAAATTTCTCCACATGCTGCTTTAAATTTAAATTGGATTTTGGGCTAAAATTGGATTGGACAGTTACCATTTGGGCGGTTCGAGGGTTCGTTCATCAGAGCAGGTAGCTTGGATCGATTGCCTACTGTTTGTCTGTTTGTTGTGCTCCATCAATGCATTGTGTTTGCTGCATTTACTGTATAAAACCGACGAAGTTTTTATAGTCTCAGAGAGAGATTTAGAAGAATATTGTCATAAGATTTTGAAGTAACCACGCATAATGTTAACGCTTTCTAAATGAGAACAGATGTTTTATCAGTATTTTTAACGTTTAAAGTTATTTTTGTGTATTTTAAAATTTCTAAACACATGTGAAAATATTTTGTATAAACTTTAGTAAATATACCTATAAGAATTCTATTTTACATACTACGTATAGACGTATATTTAACAGAAAGGGCAAATGATTGAGGCATCATAGAACACAAATGATGCATAACGTGTTTCAGATAGTTTCATTACAAGTATTGTTTATAGTGATTATTTGGCAAGAGGCTTCATAGTAGGTGTAGAATAAATGTGTTTCAGTTAATATGTAGGTGCTGAAGTAGTGCAAGTATTATCATTGTTTGTGCGTTCGATTTAATTTAAAGCAGCGTGCCTCTGTAAATACTTGAGTATGAATATGTTCTCTGTGTTACACGCTGCCCTGACAGAGTATAAAGGTGAGGTCTAGAAAACTATTGGTTTTAAAGCCTACTGTTTGTGCGATTGCTGCATTGTCTGTGTGCTGATAACTTTAAGTTGTTCCTTTAAAAAAATGCTCAATAACAAGAAATATCACTATATAAAATTGAGGTTTAAATTTACATGTACAATATGTCGTCAACGATTACTCGCTTAAAAATTAACAAGATCGCAAATTACATACGTTCTTTCCCACAGGAATAAAATCTTTTTGAATAACCCTCACACTTGCTTTTGTTCATTAATACCTACATAATTGTAATAATTACAGTTGGAATGAGCAATCGAGCGCGAGGAGGTTGCCGCCTTACAGTGAAGCACAAAAGACTAAAAAACCCGCAACCAACGGTACAGTGAAGTGCACGTGTGGAGCCAGGAAACTAAACGGAATCCCTAACGGAGACGACACAGACAAACGTACAGACACCGTGCTCTTGAGAACATCAAGCCGGTTCGGATCCAAATACCTTCAGGCCCTTCAGAACACCAACGAAACTAGACGATACATCAAAAGAGACTCTTCCGTCGGAGAAAAAACAGAACGTCGATCTTTATACTCCAGCAGATCCAAGTCAATAGAAAATTTTCAATCGCAGAACTTTGCCATCCACGAACCAAAACTAGCTAAAAATATAATCGAAGAAAACTCTGTCATTAAACATCATACGTCTTACGGAGATTTGTATAATGGCAGAATTAGCAGCAAAGAAAGCGTGAACGGTAATAGACATAGTCCAAGTTTGAATGGCGGACAATCCACCGACACGGACTATAGTTCCGATGGAGGCTACAAATCTCTGCCGTCGTCTATCAATTTTACTTCAACTTCTCCGAAACGGGTCAGTGGGATTCCAAGAAGATCTATAGAGCAAAAGTTTTTAGCAACTAAACACGTGAAAGCGAGCGCCGTTTGACCGAAAGTTATTTCTTAATGATGCTTGTTAATATGGAGGCTGACTTTCCGAATGTTGATTTTAATTTGCTCACATTTATTACCACTCACCTTCCTGTTGATTTTAATGCAATTTAAATAATTTAATGTTTCTGTATCTGTTTATCTGGTACAAGTCTGCCTTCATATTCAATGGAAGCTGAAGGTTTGTGCCATCTAAGGAGCTCGCTGTCTATTGGACAGTGATAGCGCTACGCTTCTCCGCATTTATATAATTTCTCTCAAAACGAGGTATTAAATTAAGCTGTATTTAATTTTGGATGCCAAATTGTAATCAATGTATTCTTCAGCGATATCTATTATTATAATATATCTTCGTGTTTTGACTAGAAATTTTTTGATTTCGTGCTTTTAATTGAACAATTTCCATGCATTTTTGTTAAGTCTTGAATGTAACAGTTTGTTACTAAGATTTGCCTCTTTAATTCACTAGTTTTTAGTAATAAGATCTCTATAGGTGTCGATAAAGATAGTGAATTAAGGGACTTGTCTAAACTGCTGATTTATAAATAAATTTGTTAATACACTGGCGATGATAATATTAATTTTAGACTTTTCTATCATAGACAAACTAGTTGATAGTGCTGTTATTTGTGATAAGAGTGGCTGTTAGAACTTAATGTTGAAAATTATTTTGTCTTCATTGATTTATTACATTATTTAAGTAATATTTTGTTGATCAGCATCTTCATTTTATAGCGCGAACAGTATTATTGTAATCTAATAAAACGTGTGTTAACTAATATGGTCATATTCATAAATGCCAACCTTGTTCGTGCTAATGGGTCCTTAATGTCGGTAGGTATCATATAGGCACAAGTAATACATATTACAAATATGTCCGTATATTTTCGTTTGCTTAGCACTTGATAAAAATTAAAAAATTGAGATTGTATACGTACTTCCAGAACGCCTAAAGTTAAGGACACTATGATGATACCTAAATTATTTGATAATAATAACTTAAAATGTACTTATCAATACGTATCTGTGTATTCATTGTATTAAGCTTTCCTTATTTATAAGTCTCAGCCCTTTTAGCTTTAGTAAAAATATATCTTCTTATTTATAACTGTTTCAATAAAATTTATTTTTAATTGAATGTTGTTTTTTTTACACAATTGCCACAAACTGTATAATAGGTACATCATAGGTATGTAACCTTCCATTTCATACCGTAATACACCAGGCATAACCATGATCAATCAGAAAAACTACTGGATCGTCAATTGAAACCTGTGGTATGTTGGTATATTTATTTTCACTTTATTTTTCACTCAATTATTTTTACTTCTCTCTAATATGGTTGAGGAGGGCGATGGCTGGATCCCGCGTTAACTCGTAGGCGGGTGCCATTTGAGGGTGTTCGTCGTTTGGATATTTGGGGGAAGGGAGACTTGCTGAGCTAGCAGATAGTCTGTGTTCATCACACCTATGAATGCTCCGACCAGGACTCGAAGCTGGGACTTCCGGCGTATGAGGCAATGCAATAGCTCAGGTACTCTGGTCATGGTTGTTTGTATTTATATTATGTATGTTAATTATCAGGGATTAAAAAAACTATTTCCATTAATTTAAGTTTAAGTTGATTAATTAATTTAATTTTGTTGATTTGAGAGCCATCTCATTATGTTTGGTGCTAAAGGTCTAATGATGAAGCTCAGAGCTGGACATAGAAGTTTTGACAAATAACTAATTACCCATCGTGTTTGGGGACATTTGATTTGTCTCAACATGTTCAACCAAATACACATTATGTTGAGCTTCTGATGATGAATTTAAAAGGTCTTTAAGGTTGGTAGTAAATTCACGATCCTGAGTTGGCCCCCAACCCCAACGAGGCAGTTTGTTACAGGCGTCCGCGTAACGTCTTAATAGATCCCAACGGTGCTATTACATCAAGGAACGCGGGCGATCCAATTAGAAATAGACACGGTATTAAAATTGCCTAACCCGCCGGTGGTCCAGACTAATGCGACGTAGTCCTACTGAGTTTCTTACTGGTTCTTTGATAGTAGGGTCATTCCTTCCTTGGTAGTTTATAAACGACATCCTACATCAAGATGTAGGAGTCGTTTTAAGTTCCGCCTAAGCGCCCTCAGTCACCAAATCCAGTGAATTTTAAAAGGCCAAAGGCCATAAATAATGGGAAATTATAAGTCAAGCCAAGCATTTCTTTATTGGCCACGTGATCAAATCAATCTTCAAACTTCTAATTTTATAACTAAGCCACGGAAAAATGAGATAGCCTCTAATACACTAATTCGTCTTTTTTGCAATGCCTACTAAATATTCTATAGAAAGCGTAGTAAGTAGTTAAAATAGCGAAGCGAACGTGGTACGGGAGCACCCGGCGAAGCGCTATAATCGAAATTGGATAATAATTCAAAATTTTATAGCAAAAACATCATGTAACTACATATTTCTATGGTGAAGGTAGTATCGTTCAGACGCTCGTAAATTGTGGCTAACTTAGTAATTTAGAAGGAAAGGTAGATTTTTAGAGGCGAACAATGCTATTAAAGAGATGTCTGTTTAATTAGTACCCATAAATAAACAGTTAATTTGAAAAAAATAATTACCATCGTCACCCGTATTTACGACCTCACTCAGAAATGTCAAATGGTTAATTAAGCTGCTCTTAAGTATAGATTACGCTAAGCAAATCTATAATAAATAAAATCGTTCTCGTATAAAATCTGAGAGCGGCCGTTGGTCTGTACTGTAATTATATAGAAGATTGCTGCTTTGTTTGTTTTGAGGAAAACTTGAGAAAAATTTTGACAGCCGAGTGGCGTAAGTTGTAGTAGTCCTGCCTCATACGCCGGATGTCCCAGGTCCGAGTCTTCCTTGGGGCATAATATTTGTGTGATTTACACAGATGTTTGATTCATACAGTTGGTGTGTTTGTCTGAGGATTTGTTATTATTATTATTATAACATAAAGAAAAAATACCCAGTCAAACACAGCATTCAGCTACCCCGCAGTACGTAGGTATCTATTAGCTCATTACATATGAAATTAGCGTTTTGTAAAGGAGAAACTTATAGTCAATTTAAAAAAATATACAATTTATTTATTTAACCAAAGTATTTACCATTGCTATCTATGCTTTTTTGCCATCTCAGAGGTAGTTCATTGATCCCTTTACTAAAAAAAAAACCATTCGGAAGGGAATCAATAAAATCTTTCAAGGCGCTTTGGACTGCCCCATCGGAGTTGAAGTTTTCCCTTGCAAGAAGTTATCCAAATTCCAAAAAAAATGGTAATCTGTTGAAGCAAGGTCTGAGGAGTACGGTGGATGTCTTGGATATTACAATTGAAACTCCTCTAATACAGTAGCCGTCTGTTGTGCAGTGTGTGGTCTAGCGTTGTTCTGAAGCAGCAGTGGCCTAGAGCAATTGACCAGCCTCGGTTGTTTAGCAGCTAGTTTTCCCATTTTCAGTAGGTGACAATAGACATCTGCAGTAATCGTCTGGCCAGATTTAAGAAAGCTGTAGTGAACGACACCGGCACTAGTCCACCAAACGCTCACAAGTAACTTATTTTGAGCCAATTTTCGTGCGATGAGCATTTCCGATTATCATACAGGATTCATTTTTCATCACAGGTAATAAGTCGATTTAAAATCCTTTTATTATTGTGCCGGTTGAGTAATGTTACGCAGCAGTAGACGCGCGTTTGACGGTTTGCTGCACTCAATTCATGAGGTAGGAGCTCGGACGTGGATTGCGATGGATCCGCTTTCACGATAGCCTTCAATTCTTCATTATCAACTTTGGTCTCCGGCCATCCACGGGGCTTGTAGTGCAGATCGAAATTTCCAGAACGAAAACGTTGGAAACAAAAACGCACTGTGTTCTATTTTGCGACACCACCGCCACACACAGCATTAATACTTGAGACGTTTCTGCAGCACTGGTGCCACGGTGGAACTCGTACTCGTAAATAGCGCGATATTTCAAGTTTTCCATTTTGTAAACTAAGTGACGCAAAGAAAAAACCAAATGAGGAAAAACAAATGAATTACGGTTTTCGAAACTCAAATGCCTGAGTAAATAGCTGTACAAATTCGAAATTGGAATTCATAACCAAAGAGGAGATATTACAGATCATAATGGCCAGTACGACAAAATGCCACGTTAGTAGTCCCTGGGATGACCAAAGTACGCTTTGACAATAAACAATTACATAAATAATCCTAACAAAACCACTTCATAAAGGAGGATGTTCAACTGTGTGTTTGGGGCTTTTTTGTGTTTACAGTATCTTCGTCATTTCGTGGACCAAACCGTCTGATTGATTTTTTTATTAAAGCTTGTTTATTTTATTATTATATTTATAGCTTACAATTTATAGTTCGGTGTTTTTGTCTTTTTCATTCCAGTCCCTGCCTTCAATTAGATTATTTTATATGGTTTAATGTTTTTAGTATGGCTGAATTCAACGTTTCCAACCAACTTTGTCAATTTTTATACATTGTAAGTTCGAAAAAGAACCTTATAGAATTTATAGTAAACTTATAATTGAGAGAAGTGAGTTCTGTTATCCAGTTCTGTTATCAAGATCCACGAGCTTTCTGTTATCTTTATTTCTGTTATGGTACCTAACCATTTAGATTGTGTAATATGTATATGCCTACTTGTTTGCATCATCCTGCCGATTTATTGGTGTCAATAAATAAAATATTATCAAGCTACAATAATTTCAACACATCATAAAAGATACCGATGGCCATAACTTATTCAAATATTATTAATATCCCGCGTCGGTCAAGAGCAAGGTAACAACACTATCAGTATTGAAACAAGTAGTTAAATAAGTCTGCACTTATCAACCCTCACTTTTGAGGTCATGGGCTGTAATCGAATCAGTTTTTGGACCTTGGTCAATGGTCTGATAAGGGAGGAATCACGGCACTAGTCATACAGCCGAGCCGGGGTACAGAGCACACATATAGCACTCATTCAGTCCGCGTACGCACCACCGAAGTGACGTGCGGCGTAGATTCTCCCGCCAAGGATTTGACAGATCTATTTAAAGTTTTCTTTTATTTGTTTTGATACGCGCGTGTTTTAATCTGTGAGGTGAATTGTTATTTTTGTCGAATGCAGTTTTTATTTATTTAGGTGGGTTGTTTCACTAAGTGTCTTGTTTGGTTTGAAAGCAAAGTCAGCGAATGTTTTATTTATTTGGCGGATGCTCGTTTATAACAATAGTTTGTTAAAATATGGTATAGTATTATTTGTGGATTGGTTCTTAAGCACAACCTCCTATTTCTGCTCTGTAACGGACGGCAGTATTTCACGCCCATAAAAGAAGGCGAAGGTTTATAGAGAAAACAAGAGAACACGTAAGCTACGCATCAGATGTATATATTTAAGAAAATTTTACATATCTTTTATTATCCTGATAATACAAGAAATATTTTTATTTTTTGTTTAAAGAAGGTAGATAATCGATATTAGACACCACAGGTCAACGAAACTTTCTTAATTACAAATCATTTATTTGTCTGGTAGTACCATAATAAAAACTTGTAGCCAGAACTAATCAGTAGCTTTTTCTACATTGTTGTATCTAGAAAGGTAAAATTTATGAACTTTATAACCAAAGAATATATTTAAAAGATGCGAAATTTGAATGTAAAATATTAATAAAATATGAGATATTTTAGACTCGGTTGCACCATAGAGCATTAAAATGAACTTAAAAAATGAAAAGTTAATAAGCGTAACTTTTATTGAAAACAGTGTTTTCGACAAGAGCCTATAGGTATATAGGAATGAACTAAATCATTACATTCAGCCCTATACGTATGTTTTCATTTCATTCAACCCTAAAGGTATATTTTCATTTCATTCAACCCTATAGGTATATTTTCAAATCCGTCTTAAGTAATTTTCACCGAATATTTACTAGCGCTAAGTACTGAGAAACTTGTTTGTACTACAGAACAAAAATAGGATTTCATACTTGTTAGTACATTTACTGAAATATTATTGCTAAATCTTTAAATTATCATAATTACCTATACTGAAATCTCAGTTTCTGTAAATGTAAGAGCTAAAATAAGCTTCGTTAACTGACCACACTAGCTATACTTTCTACGTCATATTTTTATTTAATTATTTTTGACTGTAGAAACATCAATTCTAGAATCACTTAAGCTTCATTATGGGTAATAAATAAAGTAAGAAAGGTTTTATTTAATTTTTTCCCTTTTTTTCCCGAAATACAAATAAAAACAAATATGCTTAGCATGTTTCAAGTGATACTATGCATTAAATTCGGAGGTATAGATATAATCCGGTTAAAAAGTGGTTTTGATACTTTTGCATAGATAGATAAGTAATATAAATAATTAGTTATTTTAAAATCAAGTTTAATGAAATTTTATACAGGGAGTCCCAAAATGCAACGACGAGCCGAAACGGGACGACAGGATAGATCATCATAAAAATAAAATAAAAAACATCCATCCCATGTTCTTTAGAAACTATGGGCATTAAACAAAAAAATTCATAGTTCGGCAAAGTGTTATTTCTAAGAAAGTTTGGAGTAATTGTGTTATTCTTTTTTTATTGTGATTAACAATATGTTATTTAGGGTTATGGCGACCCGTTTTAAATGGACAAAAATAACCAAAAATGGTTAAAAAATGGAGAAATTCTACTTTTTTGGTTCAATACCCATAATTTCTAAATAACATGGATGGATTTTTTCCAGATTTTTCTGGTGATGGTTACCATCTATCCTATAGTTCCGTTTCGGCTTAACGTTGAATTTCGGGACACCCTGTGTAAAACTACATGAATACGATCTTTCTCATACGATTTATGTCACGGCACATTCCACAATTAACATTCGACTGGTTCCTTGTTACATGTTTATTTATACAGATATATCGTTCCAAAATACAGGATGATTGTATCGTTAATCAATGAAAGCTAACAAAAATATTTATAAACTTATCTCTGGAATTTCGGCAATTCTAAATTTCATCATCGCGCAGACGGATACACCGTTTCTTGGCTCCCTCTATCTTTCGTGACCCTGCAGCTTACGATAACACTATCGAGTCACGGTATTACACAAATTACATTACTAAATTAAAAAATAACTCTATTAGAATGCATTAAGACCTACATTGTATTAAACAGACTGGTGTCGGCTGTAAAACAATTAATGTTTTGATTGTGGTCACTACAACAAACGAAAGATATATTATTCGTATCCGCCTATCTATTTGTTACCTTTGGCCTGTTTAGTTGTCTCTCTGGGAAAATATTTGTCAAGTTCTATTCTAAATCAAAATAAGGAAATACACTCTCGAAAAACAATTTTAATGTGAATTGCAGTGGTAAAGCATGAAGTCATTGTAAATTGGAAGCAGTGCAAATCTGAAAGGAATGGATTAAGAAGACTAGGATTTTATATCAACCTTCCTTAAAAAAATAAGCTTGAAGAAAACATATATCTAGGAATTGATTTTTTTTTCATCGAAACCTTTGTTATATAGATGAAGCGGGCATTATGAAAGGATAAAATAAGCATCACGATTTGCAATTTTTAACATTTTGTAAATAAAAAGAATTAGTATTTAACTATTCAGTAAAAAAGCAGAATACATATAAATGGATCGAGAAAGATCTCCTTTTTTGTAATAGGTTAAAAACACTTCATGCTACTCATAGTTAATTTAATTATGATGTTATCAACAGAAACTTAAAACAAGTAACTACATATTAGATATTGAATTGTAAAGATGAGAAAAAATTTTATTCTATTCAACAGATGGTACTTTTGTATCTTAGTTCTTAATAAATAACGATCATATTTCTGTGTCTGCTGTAGGTGTGTAGATTGTATGCGTCATGACAAATGACAAAACTAAAACACATTATTATTATAAATATAATTCACATAATTAATGTTGGTATTTATAAAACAAATTATGGAACGTGAATTACGATTTACATAGGAATTACAGGTAACCATGGCATTAAGAAGGTTCATGGTAATGTTCATAAATAATTATTACTATAATGGTTGACTAATTATCGCGTGTAGACTAGTCTAGATTACGGTCTAGATAATCTCATCTACTTTCATCAGTCATTATAATAGTTAACACTTTCATAAGATAAATCTTTAGAACTTAAGATGCATCGGCGATACCCTGAGCAATACATGCATTCATGCCACGCGTTGGCGACGCACGAGTTGCAGTAGCGAATAAGCACACATTTGTAAGCACACATAAAAAAGCACATTCTGGTAGGTTACTCTTCATTTTGAGAATTCATATTTTCCTTCGAACATTAATATGAGCCAAACTGTGTCGATATCTGGATTCAAATTCCACTTAATTATCACTTCTAAGTTTTTTCATACTTCACAAAAATTTTGAGTGCTTCATTTATTACTGTGCTTTTTATACTATATAAAAACATTGTGACTCTACGTCACACTTTCTGTTGTCCATTTTTTTGCTCTTCGAAACTTGATGCGAACCAAAACCTTTCACCGTGGGATAGTGAAAGTGAATAAAAAGGTATGGAAGTGGAATAGCTAAGTTAAAAATGTATAACTCAAGAATATATTAAACTTTAAATATGTAGGTCTGTGAAGCGTGAACAATAAATCTAGGAGAGTGAGTCAATATTTTTAAAGTTCGAATGTAAATTCATATAAAAACTGGTTTTTGATAAGTGTTACCACAATAATAATTAACAACTTGGTCAATTATGTTTTGCTGTACCATTTGTTAATACTGATGGCATGAAGAATATGCTTCAAAGGAAAGTAATGGATTGAAAATATTGTTGATTGGGTTAAAAGCCGGGGATGGGATAAAACTAGTCGCCTGGCCAACACTCTTACGTACAGGGTGATATGATATGTTTGTTTTTTTCGTTGATTAGTGATATCAAAAGTTGTAAAGAACACGATAATTATCTGATTTTACTGTATTGTAAAAGACTGTCATGATACTTTTTTTTTCTGGACTCACAGCTAGAATTACCACTTATCTTAGAATACTTTTTTCGTCATAATACCTACTCCGTGAAAATATTATTAAGCTATATTATTATTTACACTATTTGTTCAAAGTAGGTACTTTACTCTTAAGAGTACTCTTAAGACTCTTCCACTTAAGAGTGGAAGTATGATTTTTACTAACTGAATTGAACATTTGATTCCCGTTCCCCATAAACAAAGATTTTGATTAGGTATGCTTTTAAAGACTGAATGTTTTTTTTTTCTAGGTATTAATGTACTAACTCAGTGCAATAATTATTGTACTTATAAAACGAAACCAGACTTTTTTTTTCCACATAGGACTTGTTGAAGACTAACTATTCGTAATACGGATAGAACATTTTATCCTTTTAAATAAATCTTTTTTTTTTTTTCCTCCTTAAAACAATCAATAACCCTCTTTATATTCATTAAAACTAAGAGGTTGTGACGCTGTGCGTTGGCTTTCCTATTATCTTTAATATTTCAATCAAATCAATTTATTTGCAAAATATAGGTGTTAGCGACGCATCATGAAATGGATTCGGCATAATAGGGACATAGCCATTCAAATAGTTTTGTAAATAACGCTAGTCCACGCCCTCACTACTTGCGCCCGTCCTCGGATAGGTGGTTATTTTCGAGCGTGACGTAAGCAAGTACTAATAAGATTCTTATAGGAAATTATGATGTTATAGGAACCTAGGTATAGGTATATTTTGAATTCTATTTTGATAACATTGATTTATGGTTGAATTGATGATATTTGTGTTTAATAAAGTTCTTAGAGATTTCATTGGTATAATATAAGCATAATATGAGAAGCTTTATGTATGTTTTGGATAGAATTTAGACCTAGGTTATTTGTAAAATACTGATTTGTTCAGATTTTTCATAATTGTGGTGAATTAATGGTTATTTCGTATCAGATTAGGTACATAATGGTAGATATAACGTTATTGTATATAGGTTCATATAATAAAATACGCATTTGAAGTAATAAATGACGTAATATGGTTAGATATTTTCTCGTTGAATAACTACGTAATTATATGGTTTATTGTTATGGTTTATTGATAATAATGTGTAAATTGCTTTCTTTTATTGAAATGTAATAACTATTTTCATGGTGTTTTACGTATTTGAAGAGAATAACGAGAAAACCTTTGTTGTTGTATATGTTCCTAATTGGTAGTTATATCTTGTTTGATTATGTTAAAATCTAATTGTAATTAGAATGTTTGCATAATATGATAATGTAAAATGATAAAATTATGTTTGTAACCGTTTCGCCTTAGGTACAATGTTAGGCTAAGTAAGTAGTCTGCCGGCGCAAACGGTATTTTGAGATAGTCTTTGTTCTAGAAAGTTTTTTGTGTTTAATTTTATCAAATTGGTATTTATGTAAACATATAGGAATCGTTTCGCTCTATTATTTGAATATAATATTGTAATAGTTTTGCTTAATAGTTTGAAAGATAATTCGATGTAAAGTTTAGAATCCAAGTAAAACTTAAGCGTAATTAGGTGCAAACTGCACAAACGCGCCAGCCAATCAGAGCGCTGGAATTATTTAGGGCGAAATTTGTATAAAAGGCGCACGCCGAGCTTTGGAAGTCAGTTCGGTGCCTGCAGCGAAGAAAACAACAACTAATAAGAAGAAAGAAAAAGTCTAATAAGAAGAAAGAAAAAGTCTAAGAAGAAAAGTTCAGAAGCTTCCAGTTAGAAGAAAGAAAGTGCTGTTCGGTGAATCCGGAGGCCAGTGAAGACCCAAGAACACATAAGCGCTGTTCGGTGTATCCGGAGGCCAGTGAAGAGGTCTGAAGAAAGAAGCTGAACTACAGGAACGATTGCGGTTCATAGGCTTATTTAAACTTAAGGTTTAATTGTATACGCAATAAACGTTCCCACTTCGAAGATTTGTGTTGTTTTCACTGCGCTCCAACCTGCACTCGATCAAGTCGGGTGTCACTCCGTGGTTAGTCAGGTCGTGGTGTCTTCGGGGCCAAAGGGTACATACGGCGGCATCTTCTCCAGCCGGCGCAACAAAACTACGCGCAACAGTTTTTCCTGGTCCTTCGAGCCGAGATCCTGGATCAAGAAGATGCCAACCACACGGTCGACTGGAAGAACGAAGCCCACCACCGCCACGGAGTCTTCGAGGGACTGGAGCGCAGCCACGCCGACAGAGACGACAGACACGATGGGGTCGTCTACGGGGTCGACGTTGACACCAGGGGCACCAACGCACCCCGCCGGAGGAGCGCCTGAAGCACGCCACGCCGAAGGTTGCACCGTACCGCCAGCAATGGATGGGGTTGCGTCAAGGGGCGCTGCGGACGAAGAGGCACGGTTCGCGGTACCAGCGCCCGTGGAACCCAGGAGGGTTGGTTCCACCACCAGGTCGAGGGCTTCCAGAAGAAGAGAAGCTGAATTGAAAATGGAAATAGCCCAGAGGAAGCTGGATCTCGCCGAGGCCGAACTGGAGCTCGTGCGGGTCGAGTCCGGCAGCGAAGAGGACTTCGCAGACGAGGAGCGGCAGCACCACGTGGAGGAGTGGCTACAGAATACTGAGAGGAGAGCGAGGGTAATGCCACCCTTGGTGCCGCCGTCGCGACCACCGTCACCACCACCACCACCGCGGCTACCACAGCCGCCGCCTGCATCGAGGAAGACCGACATCCAGGAGTTGGCTGAAGCGTTGGGGAAGCTACCTAGAGGCCGGTCGGAAGCTGTACACATCGAGCTTCCCAACTTCGACGGCGCCGCAGAAGAATGGCTGGCGTTCAAGAGGACATTCGAAGACACGGCACCCAGCTTCAGTCACGTGCAGAACCTGTCCAGATTACGGAAGGCGCTGCAAGGCAGGGCGCGAGAGGCAGTAAAGAGCCTCTTGTTTACGGCGGAGCATCCCAGCGAGGTCATGAGGGGGCTACAACTGAGGTTCGGAAGACCCGAAGCTCTGGCAACTGCGGAGCTGGAGAAGCTGGAGAACCTGCCACGGGTCACAGAGGATTCGAACGACGTGAGCACGTTCTACAGCCACGTGAGGAACGCCGTGGCCACGATCAAGGCAATGGGGGCAAGCAAGTACTTAGATGCCCTTAGAACCACGAGGGCCCTCATTGCGAAGATGCCGACTACGATGAAACACAGGTGGATCGCATACAAGAGGGCGAATCCTGACGAAGAACTTCGGGACCTGGAAGTCATGAACGCATTCCTGGAGGATGAAAGCGAATGGTACGCGGAAATAGCCGACCCTGAAGTATCCTGGAAGAAAGAAGACCGTCAGCGATCTGCACCACCGAAGACATCATGGGGCCACGAGCGAAGACCAGTGAAGAAGGTTCACTACGTGCAGGGGAATGAAGAGCACCCCCGCAAGAATCGGTGTCCAGTGTGTAACGGCGAACACTGGATTTACGAATGCAAGAAGTTCAAAGAAGCAAACCTTAGTCAAAAGTACGAAATGGCTAAGAAGGCAATTTTATGCTTCAGGTGTCTACGAGGAAGACATTCAAGGAAGACCTGCAGGGCAGCAGATTGCAAGAAGTGCGGAAGATGGCACCACACCAGTCTTCATGATGAAAGCCGTCCACCAGCAGCTGTTGGGGATAGAGAAGAATCCCGCTGCAATGTCTCCAGTCGCAGAGAAGAGCCCAAGGAAGTCGTCACCTCCGTGCACACTGCCAGTGATGGGCAGGTGTATCTGAAGATGATCCCAGTGGACCTGTATGGACCGAAGGGCGCAGCACGCGTACTGGCCCTTCTGGATGAGGGGTCAACAGTCACGTTATTGGATGCTGGGGTGGCGCAGATGATTGGGGCTGAAGGCAAGGCGAGTCCGATAACTATCGAGACAATTGGAGAACATGGAATCAAGAGGTGCGACTCGCAGAAGATAAGTGTCAAGATCAAGGGAGCTCATCGTAAGAAGAAGGAAACGATTGAAGTTCGAACAATCGACAGTTTAAAGCTCTCAAGACAAGGTGTGGATCGAGGTGTCATCCAAGGATGCTCGCACCTGCAAGGCATTCAAGGTCAACTGGTATATGAAGATGAAGAACCAAAACTTCTCATCGGGCAAGACAACTGGGGTCTCATCATCACGAGAAGACTGAAGAAAGGGAAAAGGTCCGATCCAGTTGCATCACTGACGAGCTTGGGATGGGTCCTCCATGGGCGTCACAACGGGAAGACGTCACCAGTACAGTTCGTCAACCACAGCAGACTCATCGAAGAAGATGAGACAGAAGCCTTGGTGCGGCGACACTTCGACATCGAATCAATCGGAGTGCAGCCTCGCCGCCCGAGCAACGACGCAGACCAACGAGCGCTTGAGGTCCTGCAGTCAACGACGAAGCGCCTTCCAGAGGGGAGGTTTGAATCCGGGCTGCTGTGGAAGAGTGAAGACGAAACCCTCCCAAACAACTACGTGCAAGCTCATCGACGTCTTATTGGGATCGAAAGGAAATTGGACAAGGATGCAACCCTGAAGACGTCATATGAAGACCAGATGAAGAAGCTGATAGAAAATGGTTATGCAGAGAAGGCTCCAGTATCAACGACCGCTGGAAGAACATTTTATTTGCCGCATTTTGCGGTAATGCATCCCGTGAAGAAGAAGCCAAGGATAGTCCTGGATGCTGCTGCCAAATTTGACGGGAAGTGCCTGAACGACGCACTCCTGCCGGGACCAGATCTTCTGCAATCGCTATTTGGGGTGCTTGTGAGATTCAGAGAGAAGCCGGTCGCCGTCGTCGCCGACATTCAAGATATGTTCCTGAGGGTACAGATGCGTGAAGAGGACCGCGACAGCCTGAGGTTCTTGTGGCGCGGCGACAGAAGAAATGGGACACCAGACGAATACCGAATGTGCTCAGTGGTGTTTGGTGCGGCTTCATCACCGTCTACGGCGATTTTTGTAATGAACAAGAACGCAGAAGATTTCAGAGAAGATTACCCGGCGGCAGTGGAAGCTATCGAGAAGAATCACTATATGGATGATTATTTGCAGAGCTTTGCCACAGAGGAAGATGCAAGAAAGATCGCGCATCAGGTGCAGAGCATCCATGCAAAGGCAGGCTTCCACTTGAGGGGATGGAGCAGCAACAGGCCGAAGATCCTCGACGGGATAGGAGATCAGCTCAAAGAAGACAGCACAGAACTGGTTGCTGAAGAGAAGACCCTTGGGCTGAGATGGCTGATGGCAGAAGACTTGCTGGCCTTCAACGTCGGGTTCCGGAATACCAGCGCAGACATACTCGAAGGCAAGAAGACGCCAACGAAGAGAGAAGTCACCAGCGCCGTGATGTCCACCTTCGACCCCCTGGGCCTTGCTACCCCAGTCTTAATTCAGGGAAAGAAGCTAATTCAGGACATATGGCGCACGAAGATCGGCTGGGATGACGAAATTCTGGAAGAACAGCGAGCAGCCTGGGCCAAATACGTGAACGAAGTGTCCGTATTGAAAGACCTTCGAATACCCAGGTGCATCTCACCGAGGCAAGAAGAGGGCGAGCTGCATACTTTTTGCGATGCGAGCGAAGAAGCGTACGCCACCGCTATCTATTGGAGAACAACAGATGCAAATGGAAGAGTCCAAGTCGCGCTAATCGCCGGTAAAGCGCGGGTCACACCAGCGAAGCCTATATCGGTCCCGCGGCTAGAACTCCAAGCCGCTGTTTTGGGAAGCAGATTAGCGACGACAATTGCGAAAGAGATGGGACTCAAGATCACCCGGCAGCTATTCTGGACAGATTCAAGCACTGTTTTGCAGTGGATCAAATCAGACCCCCGCAAATTCAAGACGTTTGTGGCACATCGTCTCGCAGAAGTAGAAGAGCTGACGAATCCTCAAGACTGGCGTTGGGTCCCAACCAAGGAGAACCCGGCAGACGACGCTACCAGAGGGACTCCGAGCGAATTCGACCACCACGCAAGATGGTTCAACGGTCCCACCTTTCTGCGGGGCAACGAAGAAGACTGGCCAAAGCGAAGATTTGAGGGGAGTGAAGAAGTCACCGGGGAAGAGAAGAACCTCCAAGTGGTCGGCGCGACGCGGGTCATGGCTGATATGGTACCAGACCCAGAACGATTCTCAAGCTGGACGCGATTATTGAGAACTATGGCACGCGTGTTCCAGTTCATAGAGATCATGAAGAAGCTCGCTCAGAATGGGTCAACAAAAGAGGCGGCAAAAGTGAACGTGGCAAGAAGAAAAGAAAAGGACGCACCTTGGAAGCCACAGAAAAAGAGAGGGTCAGAAGCGAAGACTCAATCTCCAGTGTCGGTCGAGAAAAGGACCGAGAAAGAATACTTGCCCCTGGAAGAGGAACATTTGCAGAGAGCTGAAAACGAGCTGATGAAACGAAGCCAGAACGAGAGCTTCGCCAACGAGATTACCTGTTTGAAGAACGGAAGAATCCTAGAGAAGTCAAGCCCACTTCGAAAATACGACGTGTACTTGAATGACGATGGCATCCTAAGGCTGAGAGGTCGGGCAAGGAAGATCCACATCGAGGGCAGAAGGATCAACCCGATCATCCTACATGGCAAACAGAAGATAAGCCGACTGATCATTGAACATTATCATCGGAAGTTCTATCATGGGAATACAATGACAGTCATCAACGAGATACGACAGAGGTATTGGATATTGAGCCTTAGGACTACGACGAAGAAGATCGTTCATGAATGCCAGTGGTGCAAGGTCCACAGAGGCGCACCCATCATCCCACCCGTTGGAGACCTGCCCGCCGAGCGCTTACGGCATCATCGACCACCGTTTAGCTGCTCAGCTGTGGATTATTTTGGGCCCATGAACGTCAACATCGGGAGAAGAACAGAGAAGAGATGGGGTGTCCTGTTCACATGCCTAACGACACGAGCGGTGCACCTTGAGTTGGCGAACACATTGAGCACCGACTCCATGATTATGGCCTTGCGAAGAATGGCGTCAAGAAGGGGAATGCCGAAGATTATCTTCAGCGACAACGGGACCAACTTCGTCGGAGCGCACCGAGAATTGGAAAAGGCAGCGAGTCAAGAGGGAACCCGGTGGAAGTTCATACCACCTGGCTGTCCAAACATGGGCGGCGCTTGGGAAAGGCTCGTACGATCGGTGAAGACGGCTCTGACGACGGTGCTGCAGTCCAGGACACCACAAGAGGAAGTCCTACACACGCTGATGACTGAAGTTGAACACGTGGTGAACTCGAGGCCACTCACCCACGTTAGCGTAGACCCTGACGACGAGGAAGCTCTAACGCCGAACCACTTTTTACTTGGCAGATCTTGTGGAGCACCGGCGCCTGGAGAGTTTGCAGACGTCGAGCTCGTCGGGAGGGCAACGTGGAAGACGGCACAACGGCTGACGGATCACTTCTGGAACAGGTGGATCAAGGAGTATCTGCCTACCCTGCTGCCGAAGAAGGTCAACGGAGCAGCAACGCAGGATCCGCGCGTTGGCGACATTGTCATGGTCGTCGACGCAACACTGCCGAGGAACACCTGGCCGAGAGGAAGAGTTCACCGAGTCTACCCTGGACCTGATGGGAGAGTTCGAGTTCTGGACGTGCAGACACCATGGGGGATCCTGAGGCGACCAACGAGACGGGTCGTCATCCTGGTTCCAGCTGCAGCGTCGCAACCGCAGGATGGAGTGCTACGCACTGCGGGGGAGACTGTTAGCGACGCATCATGAAATGGATTCGGCATAATAGGGACATAGCCATTCAAATAGTTTTGTAAATAACGCTAGTCCACGCCCTCACTACTTGCGCCCGTCCTCGGATAGGTGGTTATTTTCGAGCGTGACGTAAGCAAGTACTAATAAGATTCTTATAGGAAATTATGATGTTATAGGAACCTAGGTATAGGTATATTTTGAATTCTATTTTGATAACATTGATTTATGGTTGAATTGATGATATTTGTGTTTAATAAAGTTCTTAGAGATTTCATTGGTATAATATAAGCATAATATGAGAAGCTTTATGTATGTTTTGGATAGAATTTAGACCTAGGTTATTTGTAAAATACTGATTTGTTCAGATTTTTCATAATTGTGGTGAATTAATGGTTATTTCGTATCAGATTAGGTACATAATGGTAGATATAACGTTATTGTATATAGGTTCATATAATAAAATACGCATTTGAAGTAATAAATGACGTAATATGGTTAGATATTTTCTCGTTGAATAACTACGTAATTATATGGTTTATTGTTATGGTTTATTGATAATAATGTGTAAATTGCTTTCTTTTATTGAAATGTAATAACTATTTTCATGGTGTTTTACGTATTTGAAGAGAATAACGAGAAAACCTTTGTTGTTGTATATGTTCCTAATTGGTAGTTATATCTTGTTTGATTATGTTAAAATCTAATTGTAATTAGAATGTTTGCATAATATGATAATGTAAAATGATAAAATTATGTTTGTAACCGTTTCGCCTTAGGTACAATGTTAGGCTAAGTAAGTAGTCTGCCGGCGCAAACGGTATTTTGAGATAGTCTTTGTTCTAGAAAGTTTTTTGTATTTAATTTTATCAAATTGGTATTTATGTAAACATATAGGAATCGTTTCGCTCTATTATTTGAATATAATATTGTAATAGTTTTGCTTAATAGTTTGAAAGATAATTCGATGTAAAGTTTAGAATCCAAGTAAAACTTAAGCGTAATTAGGTGCAAACTGCACAAACGCGCCAGCCAATCAGAGCGCTGGAATTATTTAGGGCGAAATTTGTATAAAAGGCGCACGCCGAGCTTTGGAAGTCAGTTCGGTGCCTGCAGCGAAGAAAACAACAACTAATAAGAAGAAAGAAAAAGTCTAATAAGAAGAAAGAAAAAGTCTAAGAAGAAAAGTTCAGAAGCTTCCAGTTAGAAGAAAGAAAGTGCTGTTCGGTGAATCCGGAGGCCAGTGAAGACCCAAGAACACATAAGCGCTGTTCGGTGTATCCGGAGGCCAGTGAAGAGGTCTGAAGAAAGAAGCTGAACTACAGGAACGATTGCGGTTCATAGGCTTATTTAAACTTAAGGTTTAATTGTATACGCAATAAACGTTCCCACTTCGAAGATTTGTGTTGTTTTCACTGCGCTCCAACCTGCACTCGATCAAGTCGGGTGTCACTCCGTGGTTAGTCAGGTCGTGGTGTCTTCGGGGCCAAAGGGTACATACGGCGGCATCTTCTCCAGCCGGCGCAACAAAACTACGCGCAACAATAGGTGTTATAATTATTTAAGTACATCATATTTTACCGTGTCAAACGGTGTGCAAATCTTTGAGACGTGATATAATCTGACGTAATCAAACCAAATAAAACAAAATAAAAAAATCTTATAACAATAATTATTAAAGCTAAGGATTTGAATCTATAATCAATATTCCTTTAATGAGTAGTAACTCTTTTCTAATATAATATATTTCTAATATCTATTTTATTATAGATACGCACAGCCATATAATAAACATATATTAAAAGTATATTAAGTCGTTGAGCAGGTACATATAGTTTATGTTTATGTCTGCCTCTGCAATTAAACATTTCATTTAAAATATTCTGGATGTGCTCGTACAAATATGCAGATCTCAAAAATATATAAACAGGGCACAGGTAGTATCCTTAGTTTTTAAAAAGAGTTTACAATGTTCAATGTTCCCAGCACCACACAGTATTCCAATACATTTTTTTGTGCACAAAATAATTTATCAACGCAATGTCCCCACAAAACAATCCCATACCTTAAAATAGATGATATATACCCATGATAGGTGAGAAGGGCTGCTCTTGTACCGGATACATCTTTGATACGTCTTTATACATATGTATATGTGTCAATCTTATTTTTTACATCCATTACATGAGCTTTCCAATTGCAGTATTTGTCTAAAGTAAAACCTAAAAACTTTGTAGCATTTGCACTGTCAATTTTTAAACCATTATAGTTTACACATAATTCGGGAACTTTCATATTGATTGTATTAAATTGAATTATATTTTTTTTTCGATAAATTAATATTTGAATTATTCGCACTAAGCTAGACCTTTGTCAGAACTAATTCAATTTCATTTTTGAGGTCACGGGCTCACGGGGTCAGACTTTACTTAAAATTGTTATGTCATCAGGAAATAAAAAACATTCATCATACACCTGTACCATTTACAAGAAATTTGGCTTCCTCGATGTTTGTTATTTAAATATGTCACTTCAACACACTCTAGTCTATCTCGATTCAATCTAGAGCAATACCTGTTATGCCGTATTGCTATTTAAAAGTATTTTATGTGAAACAAAATCAAAAGTTTGCTCCTATCAAGTAGAAGTGCTCCAGGGTAAAGCTTTATGTCTAAACTTTCCGTAATTCTTTTAACTAGTGAAAAACAAGCCAAAGTACATGATTTATTTTCCTGAAACCAAATTGTTCTCTACACAAAATTTATTTAATAATTTAATTTTAACCATTTTTATCCAGAAAGCTATTGAGTTTCTTGAACATAATTTTTTCGATAATCTTTGACAAAATAGATACTAATGTAATTTGGTCCACAGTAAATAAGGTCCTCACGGTTTCCTTTTTCAAATTTTAAACGACTCAGTCGCAACGAAAGGGTTGGAACCCTTTAAAAACGACTCTGTTCGCGGGAGCTTTAACCCATTAGACTGATAATTATTTTGTAATAAAATATGTACTTTTTTAATAAAAACTCACTAAGGTAAGGTACAAACTCTGAAAAAAATATCAAATGAGAGGGGGAGCAAAGGGGGGTCTTACCATATATGGTACAGTAGGACTATAAGTATGCAAAAAATACTAGATCATCACACCACATTCTACGTGGACCCGAATATCGCACTTGACACATCTTATAGAACATGTCCACAATGGTCCACACCTAGTTCTATTTTCTTGCTTAGTGACATAGTGTTCTTTGCCATCATATCGCGAATCTGATGTAATTGACGATGGTCGACTAGGTCCTGGTTTTTCACGTTGTTTATTATTTTCAATTATTCAGTAAAAATTTCAATATTGTATTGGCAATACGACGTCAAAAGCTCAGCAAGTCCGTGCGTCCGCCATTATGTCTGTGCAACAACCAAGCATTTTGCACAGACATATCAACACAGTGCAAAATCAGAGGCATGTACCATTTTTTCCACGAATGCTAGTTCGCAGTGACGATATGTTTTGGTCTGATAGATCCACGCCCTGTACTTTTTACACGCCTTATACAGCTGAATGAGATGAGGTTGGGAAACAGTTACCTTCTTTTTTTGTTGCTGTGAGTAGCGTTCGGTTTTATGTACAGGATCAACACCAACTGCATTAGAACACACCGACACGGTGCTATTATCATGCCACTTGCAAATAATTACACCATCAGATACGCGATAATCATAAAACCCTCTCCTTTGCTTTTGTTTCCTTATTGTCCAATAAAGGACATTTACCTGAGCTGTTCTCTTTGAAAGTCCCAGTTATACGAAACCCTCTTTCTTATTTATCTGCATAACTCAAAACTACACTTGCACCCAGACCAAGCTGGGAGTATCGCTCATTAGTAAATGTAGACGTCCTTGATATGGTTCAAACCATGCGATGTAACCACTTGACGTAACACCAACCCACAGTTTGTATCCATATCTTATAGGCTCACCTCTTACGAACTGTTTGCAGCCGTAGCCGCCAAAATACGGGACCATATATAGCCTCATCAATGCTATGATTTTCTTTATGCGGACAGTATTTCAGGAACTTTGTAGCTAAAAGTTTGAATAAAGGGCGCACTTTTGCAAATTTATCCAATGTATCTAAATTGAGATTATCAGTGACATGAATATTAAAGTAAGCGGGAAGAAGTCTTCAGTAACTCAAACACTTCTTCTGAAAAGAACAACGAAAACCATTCTAGCGGATTTCTTTCAATATGAACATGATAAATAGGTTGCCAAGTGTTAGGTCTAGGTTCTAAGTCTCGCTTTCTCCAATTATACTTCAAGACGCGTTTTTGCAACGGTTCCTGAGTTTGACTGGGGTCTTCCGTCTCATCCAAAGAAGTGGAAGAACCAATTTCCGCTGGTGCTCGAAGTAAACTCGGAGGCAAATTATTTATAACTACGATATCTTCTTTACCCGAATCTTCATCAGTGTTTTCGTCATTAGCAGTATCAGGTGGAAGTAAAAAAACATCAAGATCTTGCCCCTGGTGGTAAGAATCATCATCTTCCTCAAGAACCGTAGCAATATCGTGAAGCGTTAATGGCCTAGAACAATAAAAAGCAAAGAAATAAATAAGTATAGTTTACGGTACACCTAATTGAGGATTGAAAATATCTAACAATAATAATTTTTGGCATACTAATTTATGGTAATAACACATATTGTACTCCAAACTTTATGAAAAATGCGATAAATTATTCACTTCATAGTAAAAAATGTTCAACTTACGTTCTTGAAGACATTTTAAATGAATTCTTCCAATTCTGCTAGGTAAAATCACTAAACAAGTCACAATTACTTTCGCGTAACCTATTTGTAACATTACTAACGTAAGATTGACACTGTGAGCTCATTATAACCATTGAACAAAATATTAAAGTAAAGTAAAGTACATGTAAGTCACAATAATTTTACTAAGCTACCGTACCATATACGATACGGTAGGTCTATATGGTTGTCGTGAGGCGCGTTCATGCTCGTATACTTGAATTAATGTCGATATGTATGTCGTGTTCAGACGCTAATCATTACAGTTAAAAGAGGCTAATAGGTAGATACGCAGATTATTTTAAATTTTTAAATTTCAAATTATCAAGTGATAATGAACTTTAATACGTCTTGAATTATTTAATACGGGTGGACTATAAATAAATCAAGCCTAATATTAAATGGAATAATGTTGTATCCTAATGGCGAAAGATTTTTTTAAGAACAAACTTTCGTACTTATAATATTTGTAAGATAAGATAAGATGTTAAACAGCTCATGTTATGCTGACGACTCGAGTTCTTTACTAAAAGGCTTGCGGCTAAGTCGTTATAACTCTTATTAAAAGACTCAATTCGTTTTATTTCAAAGTTGAACTCTAATGACTGAAGTCATCTTACATTAGTAAAAAGCATCAAGTCGTATTTTTTCTCGAGTCCCAAAAATTGAGGCGAGTTTTGATTGAAAAGGTTTAAAAACCTCGAGTCCTTTCATCACTAATCATAACCTACAGCATTTCTGTTTTTAGGGCTCTTATTTCATTTAAAACTTCATTTGCTGTGACAGGGGTTAAACACATTGTAGGACTTACGTTTTTAATTGAGTGTATTAGTTGAATCTGTCAAGTTAATAAAAAATTCATTTAATAAATTACTAATTTTTTGGGGGTCAGTGTGAATTATACAATTTATTTTTATTTTTGATATGTCATCGGTACTTATATTAGAGCCCGTTTCATTCTTAGTTACCTACCAACATGTTCTACATTTATTTTTTAAAAATTTTATTTATTTTGAATTTACTATTTTTCTACCATAATTTAAACATCGTTTTAAAATCTTACTGTAGGTTCTAATCCTATATCCTATACCTAGTAAATATTTATAGTATAACATTATTTTCTTTATACGGCTGATTTTTATTCCCTTTGATAGCCTTTTTTTCATATGTTTGTTTGTTATTTTTACAAATATTTCCGGGAAACAAAGATTATAATGTTAGAATAATGTTAGAATGTCATGAAATTAATTGAATGCCGAATTAGTATCATTGTCATTATACATGTCATTGAATGAGAGTGCGCCCAAACACTGTTTAAATTTTATTATATTTTCTAGTGAATAGTCACGTTTTTTTGTAAACCAAAATTTGGGACGTTTTTATGTAGGGATTTGTTACTTCTACCAAGGCTGTAACACTTTGTTTAAAAAAAATTATTAACTTTGCTTTTTGTAACAAGAGGCCAACGCACAGTGTTACAAAGTTGTTGACATTTTTGTTAGGAATCATTGATAATCTCAGCCTAACGTGTACCTACATCATATAATTCCAGCAACATCAAAGACGTGACACGCAGCGTCAATGGCGACGGTGACAACGGCGCAGCGTATGAGCCTGCGCGCGCGCATCGCAGAGGAGCTCTATACATGCTGCGCGTTTTGGCTGGCAGTGTCCGCGATTCCTGCGCTGGCAGTATCTTATGCAGGTACATGGTGGTGAATATCAACAAGTTTCATACAAGCTTGGGCCCAACAGGCAAAGCGTCGGCTAGCACAAAAAGAAACTGCATCTACATTGTAGTTAATGTAAATCTAAAAATGTTTACCTGTAATATCAAATCTCCAGGACCATTGGTTAAGCAGATTTATTAAGTTGAAAAAAATATATATTATTTCCATTTTCTTTTAAATCTTTTCACTTGTTGAACAAAATTTCCATGGCATTGTTTTTATAAAGAAGATAAAATACAATTTTTACCTTAAAAAATCTGCTGACTCTATAATCGGTACCCAAGCAAAAAATGTTAAGATTAACTTCACCTAAGTGTCTTTGTCAATAAAACTTTTGCATTGGTCGGAACTTTAACTTAAAGATATTTGGGTAACGCAGGGTATGCCGTGCTTATTTGCATGGATGGAGTGTGGACCACTGCAGGTAGAGCGCGTGCTCTTTAACCAGATACAAACATGTAAACAAAAAAACTCTGGTATAGGACAGCTTTTGTTAAATGAATTTTAGTTTTAATTATTTGTGTTATTTATTATATTTTTTCACCAAGTTTCGCAACCTATAGGAAGCTAATCACTAAGAGAGCTCTGTTTCTCCTGTGTCTTTTTTAAAGTTGGATTTGTTTGAATTTATCCTAGAAATGGTTCATGGTTATAAACCATTACTTAAATTAAAAAAAAATTATTACTTTGTTACAGTGGTTCGAGTTAGTAAGCACATATGGCTGAAAGTGTTATCCAGTAGATACCCGTACTTGGAGTTCATACAGGCGGACACGGTGCGCTCGCTCCTGGACACGCACAGGAACCAAGGCATCATCAATGTTCTACTCAGTGTGAAAGGTAAGCTGCTTACATTTTCTGCTTTAAAAATTGTTTGCTGGAGAATTTGCTTAACATTTTAAATGGTAGTTCAAAGGCTCCAGTAAATAAACAAGTCATATGTTTTTTTGCGAATAATAAGAGCTGTAAAAAAACCAGCTGATACACGGCTGGTACAAAGGTATACCTTTTAATAATAATAATAATAATAATAATAATAATAATAGACACTTTATTGCAAATAAAAAGAAAAACAACAAAAATGAAATATACAAATGGTAAAAAAAATACGGAAATGCAATTTGGGCGGCCTATCACTACAAAGCGATCTCTTCCAGGCAACCCTGCTTAAATGAAGTGAAATATCTTAAACAATTACAGACTGATGGGCAGTGCAACTTTAAAATAAACCAAAAAAAAACACATCATAAATAATAAAATTATATATACATACATTTACATCGTATACTTACATAAAAATACAAAACATACATAGATGTACATACATATGCATAAATTTATAGGAAAATCATGAAAGATTGTACGAATTATTATGACAGATTTTTTTTATTTTTATTGAAAAAGGATTAGACGTTTGTCTTCTATCTCACCTGATGGAAAGTGACGATGAAGACGAAGGTGTTACATGTCTATCCACGAGATACCTATTCACTCGACGCTTGAAAGAACTAGGACTATAGTTTTCTGGAAAAACAGACGCAGGCAGTATATTCCACACCTTAGCGACCTGCACCAAAAAGGAACTATCGAAGCGTTTGGTTCGACTTCTTAGGATGTTTACCATGAAGGGATGGAAGGTCTGTCTGCGTCTAGTAATCCGATGCAAGAAGGGTCTGGGTTCAACCTGTCAAAAAGAGCATTCGCGCACTCTCTAAAATGTAATCTGTAGAAGACTGCTAAACGGGCAACTTTCCGACGATGGTCGAGGCTTTGCAGTTTTTTGGTGATGAGGTCAAAGTTATTAATAATTTTTCGGGCTCTTCGGTCAACTGCGTCCATCGCTTATAGTTGGTACTTTGCAGAACCATCCCAAAGGTGGCTACAGTACTCCATACAAGATTGAACTTGAGCTGTATACAAATTAAGTAGCTGTTCAGGGCTGAAGTACCGTCGGACCTTCGAGATGATTCCCAACTTTTTTGAGGCAGTTTGAGCCATGGACACAATATGTTGCCTAAAGTTTAGTAGGGACGATATAGTTACGCCCAGAAGCCCTAGGTGGTCGCTTAAGGGTACAGAAACATTTTGAAAAATGGGCGTTAGGTCGAAACTGCTCTTTTTCGCGGAGAATAAACACGCCTGTGTTTTCGACGGGTTAAATTTGACCAAGTTGGACTCGCCCCAATCGGACACTTTCTTTAAGGCCAAATCCACCCGCTCAATCATGGACTCTCTCAAAGCCCGGATTTCTTGAGGACTCGCTCGCGCATTGGACATGTATCTCTCTACAACGGTGCTGTCATCAGCGTAACCAATAATGCCTGGGGTATTTATTTTTTTATTTTTTTATTTTTATTTATTCTCATACCTCTGGCATGGTGGCCGGATACTCTTGTAAAAATTTATCAACTAATATTATATTTCATTACAAGATGTTACACGTATTCATTCTTGATTGATAATGCCAACTTCTTAAAAGTTTTTGAAGCTGTTGTAAAATAAGTAGGTATAGGTAGGTACTCGACAATGACATGAAATAATTATAACGACAGGTAATCTTTATTTATTTATTTTAATCAAAATCTGATGAATCGTCACTGTCACTCAATGAGCTCTCCCCAACATTTATTATAAGTTCCTGTACTTGTATATTATCGAGTGCCACATGAATTTCCCAATCCTACGCTATAATGTTTTGGGTTCTTCTCACAATTTTTTCCCAGTTTTCTGCAGTTACTTCCGCACATGCATTTTTTAATAAATCTAACATCTTGTTTGCCGTAAAAGAGGATGGGTATTGTTTCGAGCGGCGTGTCCTTTGATTTGTGCCCATATTAGTTCTATAGCATTGTACTGGCAATGATACGGCGGAAGTCAAAGAACCCAATGACCACATTCGGCAGCTATTTCGTCGATAACATATCTTTTAGGGAGGCTTTTTTTGGATTTTAAAATACTCACTAATTGTACTTTTAATAAAGTACTATCCACATTTTCGCCATGACGTTGGAGCCAGTCAATTATTTCTTGTTTTTTATTGGCCTGCGTCGGCATTTTGTCAATTTGTCTGGAGTGATATGTAGCGTTCTCCATAATAATTTTGGACGGTTTTTCCAGAGATTGCACCATTTCTTTAAACCATCCTTCGGAAATCTCCGCATTCATTTCTTCGTGGTAGTCCATTGTTTTCCATTGTAGTCCATTGGAATGAATGGTCAGTAAAGCATCTGACACGAATCCTTTCGTAGACCCTGCATGGCATATGATAAGGCGTTCACCTTTTCCCATTGGCACTGAACTAGTGGAAGCGGTGGTGTCGTCAGTCCTGTGCTTAGATACTGTGTGGTTTGCATTTAACCAAGTCTCTTCGGTGAAAATAACATTTGACCAATCTGATATCTTTTTGGCTTCGCTCAAAAATTTGCAGCGAGCCATAGCAACGTCGTGACGCTCCATCAATATTTTACGTTTGTCCGATTTTTTGTTCTCTCGCCTGCCTTTTCAGAATAGATCCTTTCGGCATTTTGATATTTGACAGCTGGGCAGCAATCAACACGGAGGAACACAAAATACACAACGTAACGTATGGATAATGTGAAGAAACTCAGTGAACAGAAATCTAGTGACTAGCACGACCGTCTTGTTGCGAGTGACAGATTAAAACAAACACAAAATGGCGGTGGGCCATTGAATGTTCCCACCTTGAAAAAATATATTTCAATGTTTTTGTTGTATTTGTCTTTGTTCAAAATATACTAAATATATGCGATCGATATCATTACCTATTTGGTCACAACACTACATTATATCAAATTAGAACTGTCATCGAGAAAATAACAAATGGATATAGTATAGTAATAAATCAAATACAAAAATGTAGCTATCAAATATAGCTTTTGATCTCTGTTGCCTGTGGCAACCGAATCTTTGTTAAAAATTGGTGTAAGTGCACGGCAGATTTCAATTTCTAACCCATAAACATTAGAGACTATTGATATTAAAAACCCAACTAATCTGTCGGGTATATCTGTTAAAATGTTATCTTCTGTTATAGATATAATAGCCTTACCTCGTTACAATATTTAACAACTGTATTGCTAGTGGAGTTTTCTGATTTAATGAAGCATAGTAAAGTAAATAAATCAGTTAGATCTACAGACCCTTCTTATTTTAGACTAATTTCAATATTACGTAGCTAAAGTAATTTTTTTTTAAATATTTTAAATCAACTTTTGGCTCATTTCACCAAAAATAACGTACTTCATGATAAACAATTTGGAATAACGAGAGGACGTTCAACAACATACGCATGTGTTGAACTATTTGAAGTTATTGTTGGTGCCTGTAAAAGCTTTGGGTATTTTTTCTGACTTATCTAAGGCGTTTCATTGCGTTCAGCGTGATACTTTAGTAAGGAAACTCCAAAATTACGACAAAGACCAGGGCTAAAGCCTTTAGAAATGGTAAAAGTAAAAAAAAATTAAAGTAGTACCCCATTGGAAAAGGAGGGGGATATAAAAAAAATGAAATGAAAAATAAATTACGGTTGATCTGAGTTCGGGAAGTGGGGGGTGGGTGAGGTTTTAAGGGTAAAAAATGGTTTTAACCCGATTTACAAAAAAAATTTAAAATCCTTAGTCCTATGAAAAAAAGTTAAGTAGCAAAGTTGTAGTTAATAAGAAGATCTACAACTTTTGTATTTACATTTTTTCACATAACGCATCTACGTACTAGTGAAGCTATTCAAAACAAATTTGTGTCACAATCCATTTTTTCCTAATCAAACATTTATTATTAGATGCAGCGCTACAAACATTTTAAGTTGTCTAGTCAAATGATTCAAATATGCAGCGCTTGGATTGCTACAATAATATGTAATATTCTCGACCAATCAACGAATTGCAGTTTGTCATACCAATAGATTATACGAGTGGTACAGAATGGACAAAATATTTAAATTTTACCTAAGTGCATATAAAATGAATATATATTTTGTTATCTAAGTAAATGAACATTAAAGTGGATATATATCCACTTTATATACGATAGTGTAAGTTGATAGGTAATTAAGTAACAAGATTATTTTAACTTTGTTCATCTCATTTATATATAAATTGGTTTTATATACAACTAGCTTTTGCCCATACATTAGATTTTTTGAGATAAAAGCAGGCTTCCGTCACTCTTTGTACTATTTTATCCGACTGCAAAGAGGGCTTTTCACGCCTATCCTTTTTTTATTTTTGACGCAGAAAAATTATCATGGATACCCAAGCCCAGCGGGGGCCGAAGTTGGGTTATGCCGGACTCGTACTGGCTAAAAACCTGCGGCATCCATCTGAACGCACGGAGTCGGGTCACGAGGAGCTTGCGCATTCGTTCGCGGCCCGACAGCGTTGGCCAGCGCTCTGTGCAGCGCCGCGACTTCCCGAGAGGGAGGGGTCCCTCTGTAGTCGTCCTTCATGAGATAGTGCGCAGGAAGCTCACGCGCCATCTCGAGCTCTGGACCGGAGGCGGGATCCCCCGAAAAAGCCACCCTCCGGCGTCCCGTGCGACGGAGACGAAGCGGAAGGGAGGATGCATCATCTTCTCTCGCCCTCTTCACCACCTCCTTCGCGAGCATTACGGCCTCGCAGAAGGTTCGCACCGCCTGCCACGATCTCTCACTCTCGACCATAGTGCGAACCACGGTCGGGAGCGAGATGTCGGCACCCAATACAGAGCCGAGCGCGCTGCGCTCCGTATCCCACGCCGGGCATACCTCCAGCGTGTTCTGGGCCGTCTCGTTGAGGCACTCGTCGCATTGGTGGCACCTGGCCGTCCGTTCCTGACCGATCCGAAACAGGTAACTCCCGAAACAACCATGTCCCGAGAGCACCTGAGTCAGACGGTAGGTCAGGAAACCGAATGGTTGGCGCAGCTCAGTTCTGTGCCCCTCCAGTTCCTGCAGTGCAGGCGGGTGACCCCTGGCCTGGAACGCCTCCTCGCGCCACTCATAGAGCGACGCGAGGGCTCTCGCTTCCAGGTCCCAGGGAATAGTACCCGCCAGCACGCAAAATGCCTTACCCGATATCGTGCGATAACCCCGTACCATCCTGATCGCCATCACCCGCTGGACTCGCGTCAAGCAAGCGACATTGCTGTGAGTCAGGGCGCTGCCGGCCCACACAGGGGCGCCATACAGGGTCATCGACCTCACGATACCCGACACAACGTTTCAGGTCCGCCGAGATTGAGCAGCAGCCTTCCCAAGGCCGCAGCCGCCCTCAGCAGCCGAGGGTCAAGGCACTCGAAGTGGGGGCCGAAGTTCCACCGGCGATCCAGGACAAGCCCCAGATAGCGCATCGACGGCCTCACGTTGATGCGGACTCCGGATACGATTATATGGGCACCCTGGGGCGGGGCGTTCCGCGGGCCATGGAAAACCACGGCGGTAGCACGCAAGGAAGCATCCCTGTGGTATTTGCCTTGGGCAGTTGGGTGTCGTCCGCGTAGCAGACTATGCTGATGCCCGGCACTGTGGCTCCTCACAGCACCCAGTCGTAGCCAATGTTCCAGAGGAGTGGGCCTAGTACCGACCCCCGAGGAAGGCCGCACGACATCACCCGCCGACACCACCGGTCTCGACCGGGGTATTTCACTGCACGCCCAGACAGGTAGTCCCCGACGACCCGGCGCAGGTACGGAGGAACTCCGTGGTATCGGAACCCCTCCCTGGTGCAGCTCCAGGGGAGGGAGTTAAATGCGTTAGCGATGTTGAGATACACCGCCAACATGACCTCACCTTGGGCGATCGCGTCTTGCGCCAAGGACTTAACCCGCTGAATCGCGTCAACGGTAGACCTACCCTTGCGGAATCCAAACTAGCAGTCGGCCAGATCCGGTCCGACATCCTCTAGATGCTCGACAATCCGGGCGGCCACGACTCTTTCAGAGAGTTTGGCGTCCTCGTCAAGCATCACTATCGGGCGGTACGCAGATGGGGGTTCCGCCGGACGCCTTACCTTTCTGAGGAGAACGAAACGGCCTGTCTTCCGTTGTGGAAACTGGCCCAGGGCCAGACAGGCGTCGAAGAGCCTCCTCTGCCGTGGGTCGAGGGCATCCATGGCCAAGACCAACACCCGGCCGGGTATGCCATCAGGACCAGGTACGGTGTTTTTGGCTCGCAGCCGAAAAAAAAAATAATAAAAAATATGATATCAAAAAAGCACCCCAATTTTCGATCGAAAAAAACAAATAAGTAAATAAGGTAAATATTTAATAAGATATCCACAATATTTTGAGAAAGTTGTAAAATCTTCTTTAAATTATATTTGTAGATGCTGTTTTAAGATAATTTATATACCTGAGTGACCTACGGAAAATTTTAGCCCATTGAAAGGTATTGTGGGGTAAGGAGCTAGGAGAGTCTGGGCCTTGCTACATACCTGTTATTTCGTAGCAGCAGTAAAAACCGTTAGCCAGTATTCGAGATACAGAGCAGTATACAACATCGTTTTAAAAATAAACGTGCAGGCTGAGTTACTTTAACCACTGAAACGTCCAAGCACAAGTTGTAATGACGCGCTAAGTATCTGTCCGCGCTCGCGGCAGGTCGCCGTCGCGTCGAGCGCCCCATGACTTCATCTAGTTTAAAGTCTATTTTATAGTAAACTACGGCAGCTATTGCTAATAAAAAAATACTTTAGAAAAGCTGACACAATACAGAAACAACTAATGTGTAAACTAAACAACAATGCTAAATTTTAAAAGTATAAAAAATATTGAACTTGAAGTATGGTTTAAATTTGACAAAATTATTTGTTTAAACCAATAACGGGTGGTGCGTTCGTTTATAGTGTTCGCTCCGTAAACGTCGTTGATGTTGCGTGCCGCTTGTGCCGCTTTGCTGCCACGACGGTACTCATACTCCATAATTACTACTCATACTCCATACTACATAATTATCCATGATGACGAAAAATGTTCGAATGCGTTGAAAACAAAACACTAACTATTAAACAAATGACGATTTTAGAAAAAGAATTCCATGTTTGTCAAATAAAATTAATTTGAAATTAGAATTATCAGTCAAAAAAAAAAAATATTTTCATTTGAAATGCCAGTACGGCAAAACGGCAGTTTCATAGGTAAAGACCTATTATTTATTTATGAAAAAAGAATACCTATGTGTGTTATATATTTCTTAAGTTTATTTATCCATTATATAGTATCTATAACACAAGTTTTTAATGATACTTAATTTAGGCTAGATAATGTGGTGTGATTGTTAGAAATATTTATTATTATAATTTTTTTTAATTTTTATTAAATAATTCTTACATATGACAATTACAACATAATGAATAAATACAATTACAACAATGTAACAATTTGGAAACTTAATCATTGTTACATGTGTATTTAATGATGTATTATGTTTTTTTAAATACTAGCTGTGCACGTGACTTCAAACGTGAAAAGTGTCATGTTTGATAATCCTGTAACTTTTTTTTGGGATAAATAGAACTCTGTGTATTAATCCAGGTAACTGAGCTTCATATTCCATCAAAATCAATTTAGTCATTTCAGTTATTTTTCTATAAACAAATATTTACATTGAATACATCTATAAAACAATGGTTTGCTTGGTAAAAAAACGCATTTTTTAGTTTGTTTTCCATTTTAAATCTCTGATATCCTCTAATATGTTCACTTTATTTGTACACCGAAGAGAATAATTTTGATGACATGCACAACGTAATCGTATCATTTTTAATTAATACCTTTTCATTTAAAATAACTCTGAAATAGCATTTATTTTTGTAATATGTAAAAGGTAAAAAATGTTTCCGTGAACTTGATTAACCAAAATTTTTTTAAGATTCTCAATTCTCTGAATCGCAAACAGACACACAGAGCTATTTTGTTGAATTCTGCACCAATATGGGAACCATAATGCACGGCTGCCGCTCTGGAGATATCCTCCTGAAAAATAAATAAGTCTATATCGATCATTTTGATCAACCCTATATGGTATTATTTGCTGATGACACATCATAAATTTTTAAAATGAATAGATAGACAAAAAACCAATTTTGAAGATGTGAACAATGCTCTCTCTAATGTTGTGCAGTGGTTTATTGTAAATAACCCAGCATTTGACAATAAAAACAAAATCTATAAAGTTTTCGGTACAAATGTAAAATCTGTCGATTCAAACTTGCAACTTAATGGTAATAGGTTGAACCTAGTAGATAATACTGTTTTTATTGGCATAACCATAGAATCGAAACTTCATTGTGGTCTTCATTTTGAAACTAGCGAGTAGGTATTTTGTCAGTTATTTTCATAGTTTAATATCTAATGGCTTCCTACTGTAGGGATATGCCGCAGAAATCGACACGATCCTCAATCTGCATAAAAAAAATACTCGTGGGATACATAAAGTAAGAAATAGACAATATCTGAGAAAAACGTTTAAAGAGATTGGTATATTAGCGACCGTAAGTTAGGGTTTCCAAAATTTAGGCTGGCTAAAAGCAGCAAATAATTTATTAAGGAAACACTGTGCAAAAACCTTACTGTAAGATCAAAGACTATTTGGATGTCAAAAGGGCTGACATGAGCATGCAAAATTAGCTGTCATAGGTGTTTCTTTCATGTAGTCATTAAATGGTATAGCTTCTTTAGTCTGTTTAATACATGGTATAAAGGTATTTTTGTGACGAGAGGTTCTTTTCCGCTGGATTTTCGTCCTTTTAGTGTACCTATAATATTTCATTTTTAAAAGCCAAAGTTAAGCTGTATTTAAGCAATCTTGATGAAGATGAAGAAATAGAAGACACTCGTCACCTATGATGATATAAAATATTTCTGTTTTTTTTTAACTTAATTACCTAGCAATTCCTTGACGAATAAGACACAAGAAGATTCTTAGTGCCTAATAAAGGATTTATTAATACGAAAATTACGAGGGTGGATTGTCAAGTTTGCGGCCGAAATATGAAAACACAGGAATAATGCAATTTTTAATATATACCTTTCTGCATACTCTCTTCCTAGGTCACAGCACTTATTCTAGTGGTCCTCCAAAGCCTTGATCCCATTTAAATAGAAGGTCTCGTCAAGGTCTTCAATAAAGGAATCTACGGCCACTTTGACCTCCTCATTGGTAGAAAATTTCATTCCACCTAAGTGTTTTTTTAGTTTTGGAAATAGTTGGATGTCAGAAAGTGCCAAGTCAGGTGAAAAAGGGGATGAGGAAGCAATTCGAAACCACAATTCACTATTTGAGCCATCGATTCTGCAGATGTCTGAACACGGGCATTGTCCTGATGAAACAAAACTTTCTTGGTCAACAATCCTGGTCTTTTAGACTTTATTTCGTCACGTAAACGACGTAATAGTGTGCAGTAGTATGCAGAATTTATAAATTGGCCTCTTTCTAAGTAATCAACCAAGATGACACCCAGGGCCTCCAATAGGTTAAAGACGGCCCTGCTTGTGGCCCTAATCCGTTAACGATCATGTTTTGTGTATATTCATATGAAGTCCCTAGAGCTTCAGCTATCTCAGATACCTTCAATATTCTGTCTCCCATGATGAGGTCACATATTTTTTCGATGTTTTCCGAAGTCGTAGGTGTAGAAGGCCGTCCAAAGCGGGGGTCATCTTTGATGCTCTCTCGTCCACGTTTAAATTCAGCTGTCCACTTTTTATCATTGTATACGACGGAGCAGATGTTCCTAAAGTAGCTTCCATATCTTCATGAATCTGCTTTCGAGTTAAGTGTTTCTTGTGGAGGTATTTGATCACGGCACGGTGCTCTAAACTATCCATTTTCTAAATTAATGAACTTACTCTCACTTAATGTTCAATAAAATAAATAATTACGCATTAATAACTTTCGTTCTTAAAAATTTCTTTAAAAACTTCTTACTATAAGGTCCTCAATATTCTCAGAAGAGACTCAGTTCTATGGATTCTCATACTTTCTTAACCACTTCCAGGAAGCCCCGATGCAGAAGACATCAAACATCACCTCCTTCATCACGTGATCGACCGCCGCGACAATAATGGAGAGCTCATGTTTCCTCGCCTTCGACAATTGCTGGTATCCTGCTGGGGAAACTATGCTTGGAAAGCTGGTACTCCCTTCAGCCCTGACAATCATGTCGTAATGATGGCTAATGCCGTGTACAGAGGAAGATCAGTCTCTGATACAAATATACAGGTAAGCCTGTCGTGGTTGAGTTGTGAGTTAGGGATTTACATTTTGACCCTCAGCGAAGGTGTCACTTAGTAGGTCTTACTACCATTAATTAAAATATAGCATATAAATTAATTAATTACCAAGAATGCTTTTCATTTTCAGGAATACGTCAGTGAAATAATCTCAAAATATTTCCCGAGTGACCAACCACCATGGCAATACATTATTATTCCCTGTATATCCCCTGAACCAAAATACTACGTTCTGGTTCGGGTACACCACTTGCTACTCAGCGGGAAAAAGTCACTTAATATCGGGGACATGTTAATGATAGAGCAAGCGAAACCTAAGGATAAAATGGCAGTTACTACAGAATATACCCAAGTCAGTCCACTCGCCAAATTGTACCCAAATCCATCGGCAATACCAGAACTATGGGGTAGAATCAACGAGAATTTATCTAACACTTGGAACGAGTTTATTTCTGAGTATGATCCTGTGGAGAGTCCTAGAGCACTGAAAACGTTGCCAGGTCTCTTCCACGTAGCTGGCCTGATGATGATATCTGCGGCGAGTGCAGTGCGGGAAATAAGGAAGAAGAGACCTTACAACAGCGGAGTCCCAAATACAGAGCCAATTGCTACCGCTATATCTTTTTTGTTGATAGTGAGACGAGAGTTTAGACGAAGAAGGTTGACAGTCCTAAAGGTATGAATGGAACAAACATTTCCTTATCAATGTATATATTTTTATAAATATAAACTTAAAATATCTAAGTTAAAATTCATAGTAAAAGCTACCACCATTTATATTTAAAAAATTGATATTTTTTTGACCAAAAAATTATTTTAATTACAGCTTCTAATATCTCCTCTTATCACATTTGACCCAAGAAAATGGCCACGACAAGTCTTCAACGCAATCATTGCATCAATCAAATTGTTGCTGAGTTTCCCTTTCAAGCTGCGTGATGAAATCCTGGCGCTATTTGAGTTGAAAAGGACTGGTCAAGTGAGGTATCCAAATACAATGACTTGGAAATATGCAGAACTGATGCAGCTTATGATCAGAGCTTTAACAGAGGCTTGGAGGTGTCTGGTGGAAGTTTATAGAGCTCCTTCAAAACTATGGACAGACGCAATCGCACAAGATAATCATAAGAGAAATCTTTTGCAGACTGTTTCTTTGTGTGGAAGGAAAGTAAGTATTTTTATAAACTGTTCTTGCTCTCAGAAACCCATTTTAAAAGAAAAGTTTACATAAAATTTGATATGACTTTTCCTTGAAATAAAATTCTTCATCGTATGATTTTTTTAAAGTTTATTTTTCTATTCTATTTCAATAAATACCATTAATATTCCAATAATGTTTTACTACAATTCAACATTGCAAATATACAACTCGTTTTATTTTACGATATAACCCTTCTAAAGTTGCTAATCAATTTCCAGGTAGCCGCTTGGTCCAAGCCAGTACCGCGTGCAGACATAGAGCGCGCAGCGCGAGCGCTCGGCGTGTCATCCACTGACATATCTCTCTACGCCACCACGGAAGGCTTGCGGTCCTTCTTTGAACAGAGTCACGCTGAATCTCCTGATGTCATACTGACTACTGCGAGATCGGCACCGGAAGATTTTCTTTTTACTTTCGCTGAAGGGTACGGGAAGGATTATAAAAAGTCTCAAACGGGAGGTAAGCTTATTTGATGAACAGCTTTTTGTTTTTGAAACTTTTTAAATGGTTCAGTCGATAAAGCTAAATATATTAATAGCTAACATCATTGTGAAATTTATGTATTACTTGAAAGTAATTTGACCTTAGTCAATTCGGAGGAATATTTTCTGCAAAGAGGTAACTAAAATTATATTAGCCCACAGAAGAACATGAGGAATGCCAACGAGTCCAAATTTAATGTTAACCATCTTTATGATTGGATTGGATTGGATTCTAGATGGACTACGGTGGTTCTAATGTTTTTGAAGGAGTGGATATTTGTCCAGCATTTAATGATTTCTTTTCTAAAAATTTTAGTTTACCGCTTGCTAATTATAATGATAACTACGCTAATCCATGTTCCTCCTTAGTTGAATCTGTAAGTATTCTTACTGTAAACCATGCATACTGTGAAAAAATTCTCAAAGGTCTTGATGTCACTAAAGGTCCAGGCAGTGACAAACTGCCTCCTTTGTTTATTGTAAAGTGTGCAAAGGCTTTATCTTTTCCTTTGACTTACATTTTAAATCGTTTCTTCGCTGAAGGATATTTTCCCACTATACGGAAAACAGCTCACGTTGTTCCTGTACATAATAAGGGACCTAAGATCTCTATTGAAAATTACCGCCCTATATCAAAACTTAATATTTTTAGTTAAGTTGCTGAAAAAAAATTTTACGATCATATCTATCCTTACGTGAGCCTTATGATTCCAACACAGCAGCATGGTTTTATGCGTGGTCGTTCTACTTCAACAAATCTAACTTTATTTACAAACAGAATTCTTAATGACATGGAGAGTGGCGGTCAGTTTGACGTGATCTACACGGATTACGAAAAAGCTTTCGATCGCGTGGATCACGTCATCTTGTGACGTAAACTTCAAGAATTAGGAATATCTGGGAATTATTGAGATGGATTGAATCTTGCCTGCGCAATCGCAGTCAAGCAGTTGAGGTTATCGGTCTGACTACATAACTATTCCTTCTGGTGTCCCTCAAGGCTCAACCTTAGGGCCCTTGCTGTATTCAGTGTACGTATATGACATAGGTCAGTCTATTAAATACGCAAACTTCATAATGTACGCTGACGACACAAAAATCATTATGAAGATTAAGACTTTTTCTGATAGATTTTTATTATTTTTTTAAATTTTTGCGACAGTTTGTCTGAATATTATATATAAACTTAACCGTATCAATATCAATGTAAAAAAATGCTTACACATAACCTTCACTCGCAAAAATAAAATATTAACTACTACGTACTATTTTAATGGCTTGGAATTAAATAAATCTAACATCGCTAAGGATCTGGGAGTGCTTTTGGACTCAAAACTTACATTTAGTGAGCACATTGGCAGTATTATTAATTTGGCATACAAAAAGTTAGGTTTCATCTCGAGAACAGCTCCTTTTTCTGATCCTCTTTGTATTAAATTATTATATTTCACATTTGTCCATAGCACTTTGGAGTATTGCAGCTGTGTTTGGAGTCCGCATTATATAATTTATAAACAATCTTTCGAACCAATACAAAAAAAATTTGTTTAGCTTATTAATCTTAGGCACAGTGAAAATTATTTGCAATGCTCAGACAGTTGCAAACACCGCCATCTTCTTCGTTTAGAGAACTTCTTCTTCGCCTACTACACATGCGCTTTCTGCATAATTTATGCAATAATTCAATAGATTCCATTGATCTAACTTGCTAAACCCTCAATTTCTGTACTCCTTCATCAAGAACTAGACACACTCACTTATTATATCCTATCCATGCAAAGTTTAATTATACACAGAACTCAGTTATTCCCAGGATTCAGAAAACTTACAACAAAACTTAAGCTCAAATCACGGACATATTCAACGATAACTAGGCAAAATTCAAAAACACTATAATCAAGCACGAATTGTCAATCATTACATAAATTAAATGACTCACACACACATACACATACATACACACACATACATACAAACACACACATACACACACATACAAACACATAAACACACACATTACACACACACGCGCTTAAACACGCACGCACATTAGAATTTCATAAGGCAATTTTAATATATATACAATAATTTTTTCTTAATCTTAATTTGTCTCTTTGTCCTATAATTATAAAAAATATCACGTTTCAGTATTTTAAGTATCTTTTATTTATTAGTCTGCTATATATTAGTAACAAAATGTAGATCCTTAACTGGCTGTCAGTAAAACTTAAGTATTTGTAACATAGTTTAAGAGCTGTGGATTTTGTGATAAATAAATAAAATAAAAAATTACTATCTCGTTTCTAGTCTTTAGTTAGATTAAAATTCACCGTATTTTCAGGCATGATATGTCTATCCGTGCCCGTTGGCGCGACGCCTCGCCGCATTGCCTCGGTCATAGAAAATGCTTGCAACCGCCAGGCCGCGCTCGCTAGCGCCTGGGCCGCACAAGCTAGATACGGCGCTCTAACTAGAGCCGTCCCTTCTCCATTAGCCAAGATGACCTTGAACCTACTATCAAGGAAATACGCAGTATCTTTCACGGAGATAACTGCACCTCCAGGGTCGAGAAAACGGACGACTTTGTGGGGCCAAGAGTTGGATTATGTTGTGTATTGGAGGCCGCCGCAAGCAAATATTAGTGAGTATAATCTAAGAACTCAGTTTATAAAATAATTATAATGATTTCAATTTTTTATATATATCAGTAGATATATCTCGTCTGGTTTCTGCACATTTTAGAATTGTGGTTATGTTTCCGCATTTCAATGAAATAGAACAAGAGCCGTCTTAAAGCTTGATATACAATGCAATGTATACATTGTGGTTACAATGTTGTGGTTACCTATATTCTAGTAGAATTGTTAAGATTTGGGATTAAAGTCAGCATTAAAAATGTTAATTTTTCTTTTTCAGGTATGTCGCTAACAGTTATCCAGTATGCAGACAGCGTTCGTCTGTCTGTGATGACGGATGCGCGCCTCTCCCCTGGCCATATTGTGCCGGCCAACCGCTGGGCTACCTCTATAGAACAACTTGTAACCAGAATTGACCAAGAAATCGCCAGAATATCTGCAAGAGCATCCAATATCCCGCAAATTGTAACAACGCACGCCAATGAGGAGGAAGCTGAAAGTGAACTCGCGACTTCGCAATCTGAATGTAACTTGAAACCACCGACCACTACAATAGCAAGCCCACCGCCCTTGAGACGTTTAATGACCCATCACTAGAATTTTTACGAAATAGGTTTCATATTAAAAGGCATAAGCAAGAAACTAATGATTTCTTGCAAGAGTTCTTTGCTAATTGCGCGGTGCTGAATGAATAGTGTCTCTCTGAATCGTGAACTAATGGTTCATTGTACGGAACAAGCAGAGCCTGCCAGACTTATGCTTTGTTAAATAGACATAAAAATGTACGTACTTGGAGAGATTTTAATAATTAAAAGTACGCGTAGATAATACGAATAGGTTACGTAAGACGGAAGGCTATATCAAGAATGTAACAAGTTATTTTGACTGTTTCTGAAACTTTTCAATGTTATTGAAACTTGCAATATCAATATGTACCTTATGAAAATATTAATAGATACATGTTAGTTAGGTAGTGTTAGGTTTAAGATGAAGCCAAAGATAGAAAATTATGTGTGTATTTAAAGTTGTGATACTGATTTTATTTGTACCCACTCATATAATAGTATCCATTTTACTGTTTACTAAGTTAATTGTTTTTATTCTTAACGATATTTTTCATGGGTGTCACAATTAACGCAATTCACGGAACTCACACAACTGTGCCAGTACTTTCTGGACAACTTCATCACTAATGAATAATGTGTATTTAGATACATATAAAGTAATATTTGTACAAGTAGTAATAAGTGTTTTTATTTATGTACAAAATGCAATAAATGGATTTTAAAAACTGAATACTTTTTTATTGTTCTACCGCAAAGAAGCTAAATATAAATATTTAATGTACACAAAACAGCAAAAAAGGGAATATCTGAACTAAGGAAAAATGAGCAGGTATCTACGAGTAAAATAGCGAATTTGAATTGAACATCCCTTAGCTATATGTCCCAGAGAAGACTGTCAAAAGGCAGGCCGGAGGAAAGGTAAACTTTTGGGAATCCAAATGACCTCCATATATGTAATACGATTTTTTTAGGTTAGATGTTATGAAGCGCTTTCTGACTTTTTAAGTTATTTACTATAGAGCTGATTTTGGTAACTTAAATTTTTTGAGATATTGCTTCATTTTCTCTCCATTAGTTGGCTAACGGTCGGGCCTTTACAAACACAAACTTAATTAAACCCAGAAAATAAAATGCAACATTTCACCGTAATAAATATTACACAAAAAAAAAGGAAAAAAAATACAAAAATTCTCAAGGCGTTTTAGTAATTTTATTGTATATAGTATTAAAGATCATTGACGGAATTTTTTTAAAATTCTTTAGGTGTAATTTACTGTCACTGAATCACTTCACACCTTTCATGAGTTGTCATACTGTTTTTTGTCCTTAGTCTCGGGGGGCAGGGGTTGCAGGGGCTGCGTATGCGCGGCGGGTGGAGTAGCCACTGACGGTATTGCGGACGATGCGTTGTGTACCGGCATGCTGAGCTCACGGTGTCATTGGAGAGTGGTGTCCGGTTCTTCACGTGTCCGTATTTGTGAAGTATAGGTTTCCACGCAGCAAGTACAGTCCAGCTGTATCGCGATTGAAATTACCCCTACTATTTATTTCCATTGCTTTATGGACTTTGCGAGACACGAAGTTTTTCCCTGAACTAATACTCTGGCTTTATCAAAGCGGATGAAATGCGACGTACCAGTGTCTAACACATGGTCGACAACTGCAGAGGTCTTTTCATCCATCTTCTTCACACTATGTATGTGTTCAGTGAGTCTCGTATTGATGTTTCTGCCCATCTCTCCTATGTAGTTTTTACCACAGTCACAGGGAATCTCGTATACGCCTGGTCTACCTAGAGGGTCTTTGTCCTTTGGGGATCGCAAAAGTTGTCGTATTTTAGTAATAAATTGCAGGAAACCAATCTTTTAGTAGGATGAGTCGTGGGATTAAAATCTATGCTTGAAACGGTTATTTATTAATTAACGGTTTCTAATATTTATTTAGAAACAAGAATATTCACAAATGAACAATAGTAAAAAGAAAAACAAGGAAAGGGAAAGATGTACTTCATTGAAGCAGACCGACGCATTATACCTACTGCAAGTAGGTACTACGCCCTAGACGCCAAAACCTATGAAAATGCAACATATAAGAAGACCTTATTAACGGGTAAATATTAACGCCATACTTACGTCCTGAACACCTTTCCCACCGTACCTTTGTATAATCTAAAGGAAACTTTAATATTTCCTTAAGTTTTCACGATCCATTATATTAATTTAAACACTTATTAATAGGATTTTAACGCGTTTAATTGTATTTTTACATTTTAACTCGACTAAGATGACGTCACTCACGGGCGTCTTGATAGTTATGAAAGCATTCAATAATCTCCATCTGTTTCTCAATCTGCGAGCGTACCCTCTAGGTTTAACACAGAAAGTGCTGGCAGTGTCTTGAGCTCGAGGTCTTGCAGTTCGTTGGATTTAATGTTTTTTAGTACAGGATCCCATGTTGGACGAAGCTTTTAACCATCTTTTCTATTAAAATTGGGGTGTTTCTTAATTTCAATAGTTTCTCTGATCTGATCTATGTATCGAGTGTTTTTCCTTTAACATTGTTTTTACAGAATCTACCCAAAATAATGGATGTGCACAGACTGCAGACTTGTTGCTCTTCTGTTTTTGATATCAGTTCGTACAACACATAGTTCGTTACCGCGGGTTGACACATTTCGTTTAGTATGACACTACAGTTTAACGGCGATAAATGTGTTTTGATGACCTTGGTACAATGATTACCAGATATCTGTGGGTTAAATGCATGACATCTGGAAAGAACGGCATAAAACTCTTTGAAGTAGGAATGTTCTGAAGGTAACTCACGGTTATATAACATGTATGAAAGAACCAGTTTTATTGCAACCGCGCAAACGAAGATTGCATTCATACCTCATTATATTTTAAAGTACCTCGTTATGACATAGCGCATACCTACATACCGTATAAAGGCATCACGCAAAAGGTATTCCACCTCAATAGTTACAGTTGAGGAAGCTGGCTGAGGGTCAGTCTAAGGCTAGAATCGTTTGCGCGTTGTAGGGTCTTTTGTAGGCGCTCCCCATACTAAAGGGTGACAAAACTGCAGGGGTGCGAATTTGAGCCTGTGCCAAGTTCCCCGACTGTACGTTCACCAAATATTACCTTTATGGTCGGAGCCAGCACAAAATATAAAGACAGAACTTAAATAACTGAGCACACGGCGTCTTTCACCGCACTCGCCCCTTACTTACAGTCATAAAGGCTGTCTAGGCCATGCGCCATTAAGAAAGTGGAGTATAAAATGAGTTACAAATGAGATCGAAAGAAATAAGCGGATCACGAGTCCTCTCGTATAATAACAATTCATTTAATACAAGTACTTCCATAGAAAAAGAGTAAGCTGAGCGGAGAGAGCTTAACTAGCTTGTCCGCTGCCCAGCTTACGAAAACGAGTTTTCCAATCCTTTCCTTCCTACATTCGTTACCTCTCGTTAGCCTTGAAGGTACTGCAACGTTTGCTTGTGCCGTATTTATTAAAAGAGGTTATTGCACAAACAAACTTGCCGACATTTATGACTGGCAACTTATAAGTCTGTCAATATTTGATTTTATTTGTAAAATGTAAAAATATATATATTATGGAAGATGGTTCCATGGCATCCCTTGAGGGGATTCCTTGACGGAATTCCTTACGGAATTCTATTGCGGGCTTCGTCCCCAAAATAGTCTAATAATTATCAGTGTATTTTCTTTTAAAATAGATTCATCTTAAATAAAAGTTACTTAAAATAAAATTGTGTTATATTTCCTTTGTGGATTAGGAAGACCTCCCTAGGTTAGATTAGGTCCATCCCGGGTACCGACCCCAGATGGTGGAGGCGCCGGGTAAGTGTAGTGTTTTGTGTTTTATTTCAGCTATATACGCCACTGAGTATAGCGGAAAGAAAATTTTAGAAGGCAAGAGCTATCTGAATACTAGGAGTAAAGGAAAGACTCTAAAAAGTGACGACGCTTTACGGCAAATAAAAGAATTATAAAAGTTATATATATATATATATATATATATATATATATATATATATATATAAGAAAATTATAAAAATAGCCATGAATTTAAATAAGTACTCTGGCATTTCGACAGTTTTGGTGAGTGAATTTTTAGCCCAGTTCGAGGTAATTGCGGCAGTACATAAATACAACGATGAAAGCAAGAGGCTAGTTATACAAACATATTTAGAAGGACCTGCGTTGTATTTCTACAAAACGATAATGAATACATGCGAAACGTTCGACGAAATTAAAAAAAGATTTATAGAACAATTTGGCAGAAAAATAGATTCATCTTAAATAAAAGTTACTTAAAATAAAATTGTGTTATATTTCCTTTGTGGATTAGGAAGACCTCCCTAGGTTAGATTAGGTCCATCCCGGGTACCGACCCCAGAGTACTTTGACCAGCGAGGTTCTAGCAAGGATCAGAGAGGGCGACGCTGACCTTTTCACGATATTAGTGGACATAGCCGTAAAAGTGACGGAAATATGTGTTTGAGACAAGTGGCTTTTTTTACAATTTATTGCGAGTAAAGGAAGATGTTAATTAGAAATGTAAATTACCTAATTAAATAAACAAATATTTAGAATGAAAACCCACTGAACTTTTAAATTAAATTCATTTTCAAATTTTACCCACAAATTGTTATGACTGATTAGGTATCTACTCTTATGATTTTTATTAAAGTTGTATTACTTACTTATAATTTATGTATTTGCTGTTCTATACAATGGACTATCAAAAACGTCTAAAATAATATTCTCCAATAATACTTTTATTCACTCGATAAAAACAAAAAGTAATAAGTTACGGCACTAGGTCACACCAACGCGCGGACAGCGCTTAATTGCCACACACTGCTCTTGCGAACACCTCCACATAAAACAATGCCTTCGAACGCACTGCCACATTGAAGTAGGTAGTTTCTATTTTTGTAATACCTAAAATAATTTGTTTAAAAAAATTGGAGTGCGTAGTTACGAATAAATTAAAAAAACTTGCTTGTTTACTTTAGTGACACTATCCACTTATTTGGGCCGGAACATTCGATTTGGTACTACTTGCTGAACGACATGGCCGGCCTGGAGCAATCAGGCACTAGGTTTATTCGGCTAGTGCCAATCGGGTAGTCCATTTGGGCTTATACAGGTCGGCACATTTGGCTCGTTATACTAAAGCGCGTCGCTTATACTATTTCCATTTCTTTATTTTCTCCATGACAGTTCTAATTTGATATAATGTAGTGTTGAGACCAAATAAGTAATGATATCGAACGCATATATTTATTATATTTTGAACAAAGACAAATACAACAAAAACATTCAAGTATATTTTTTCAAGGGCCCAACACTCAATGGCCCACCGCCATTTTGTTTTTGTTTTAATCTGTCACTCGCAACAAGACGGTCGTGCTAGTCACTACATTTCTGTTCACTGAGTTTTTTCACATTATCCATACGTTACGTTGTCTTTATCGTGTTCCTCCGTGTTGATTGCTGCCCAGCTGTCAAATATGAAAATGCCGAAAAGATCTGTTCTGAAAAGGCAGGCGAGAAAACTGGTGATCAAGGTTCGTAATTACTTTGAAGCAGAGTATGAAAATGGTGGCCCGCTATTACCACTGTCGCAAGTGCGAGAGCGTGCTGCGGCTGCATTAGGAATTAGTGGACCTACTGTTTCAAAAATTACTACCGAAGCTTACGGTACGAGCAGCATTCAGAAAAATAAGCTTCGTACGCCGAAGAAAAACCACGTCGTGTAACATCGGTTGACAACTTCAACACTGATGCTATTAGCCGTCATATATATGACTATTACTTGCACAAAGAAATTCCAACACTTAAAAAACTTGTTGTTTCTTTACGTGAATGTGGTTTGTTCCATGGCCAAAAATTAAGCTTAGTTTTGAAAGAAATTGGATTTTCTTATAAAAAATCGGAAAAACGTAAAATATTGATGGAGCGTTACGACGTTGCTATGGCTCGTTGCGAATTTTTGAGCGAAGCCAAAAAGACATCAGATTCGTCAAATGTTATTTTCACTGACGAGACTTGGTTAAAAGCAAAGCACACAATATCTAAGAACTGGACTGACGACACCGCCGCTTCCACTAGTTCAGTGCCAATGGGAAAAGGTGAATGCCTTATCATATGCCATGCAGGGTCTACGAAAGGACTCGTGTCAGATGCTTTACTGGCCTTTAAATCCAAGAAAACAGTGGACTACCACGAAGAAATGAACGTGGAGATTTACGAAGGATGGTTTAAAGAAATGGTGCAATCTCTGGAAGAACCGTCCATAATTATTATGGACAACGCTACTTTTCGTTCCAGACAAATTGATAAAATGCCGACGCAGGCCAATAAAAAACTAGAGATAATTGACTGGCTCCAACGTCATGGCGAAAATGTGGATAGTACTTTATTAAAAGTACAATTCGTGAATATTTTAAAATTGAAAAAAAGCCTCCCTAAAAGACATGTTATCGACGAAATAGCTGCCGAATGTGGTCATTTGGGTTCTTTGACTTCCGCCGTATCATTGCCAGTAGAATGCTATAGAACTAAGATGGGCACAAATTAAAGGACACGCCGCTCGAAACAATAACCATCACCCTTTTACGGCAAACAAGATGTTAGATTTATTAAAAAATGCATGTGCGGAAGTAACTGCCGAAAACTGGGAAAAAATTGTGAGAAGAACCCAAAAAATTATAGCGTCGGATTGGGAATTTCATGTGGCTTTCGATATAATACAAGTACAGGAACTTATAAAAAATGTTGGGAAGAGCTCATCGAGTGACAGAGACCATTCATCAGATTTTGATTAAAATAAATATATAAAGATTACCTGTCGTTATAATTATTTCGTTTCATAGTCGAGTACCTACCTATACCTACTTATTTTACAACAGCTTCGAAAATTTTAAAGTAGTTGGCAATAACAATCAAGAATTAAAACTTGTAACATCTTGTAATGAAATATAATATAAGTTAATAAATTTGTACAAAAGTATCCGGCAGTAGTTTAGTTCTTACATTTTGTAAAAAAAATATCGGGTCTGTTATCGTGTTACGTTTATCGATATAGCTCGATCCCTATCAGTTTCTCTGTCGCTGGTATTATATAACCTTGTACGTGTGTAAACGTCATATTTTTATAAAATAATGCATACATAATGTAAAACGAACGCTCGCACAAGTTTTCACAGGAGTCATCGAGAAAATAAAGAAATGGAAATAGTATAGTGTTTCACGATCTCACGCGCTGAGAGTATTATGAAACGCGATGCCTAAACTATTAAATAGAGCCTTCTAGTACAATTATTTCCTACTTGCTGAGCAAGAAGTTGGGTGTGGCCAAAGTAAGAATTTCGTTTTATCCATAAGTAGTAAAACTTCTAAATTAAACTGTTTTTTGTAAACTTTATAAAATTGTATCGAGTGATGACGACGAGGTATGATTGACTCTTTTTTGGTGTGCATTAGCTTGCATGTATAATATGCAATAGTAACGGCCATAGCAGGTCGTCTTCATACAAAAAAAAACTAAGAATTATGTCTATGGCTAGAATTTTTTGATTTTGCCAGCTCCGTTGCTACTTTTCGAGCGATAAATTGTCATATGTAACTTCAATGTGAATGTTGAATGATAACACTATGTTCAATCAATGAATTAATTTTAGGTTACCTTTCAAAGTTTTAATTATGTTAAAACTACTTTTATTATATTAATACTTGAAATTGGCATAAATAGTTATTGTGTAGTAACTACAGCTGATTGCCATAAAACGAAAAATGTAATTTAATTTTTAATCAATCAGCTCGATCTGCCATTACGGTGTTAATGTTGGACGAGTGAAGAGTTTTCATTGATAATTTTCCAAACATAACCTCTCAAATCCCAAATATAGTAATTAATTTGCGTTTATGGTGCTTCACAATGTACAACAAGTGCTGTGTAGTGAATAGAAAGTAGGCGAAAATCATTTTCCAAGAACTGAGATCAGCCTTAACATTGGTTACCGCGTCTTCGTGCTAATAGTGTTAACTTAAGTTTAAGTGTAGAACTTCGTAAATTATTTGTAAGTCACAAACATTTTGAGAAGATATGTTTTCTGGGTTACTCAATAAGAATAACGGTGTTTAATTGTGTAACATAATGAACAGAATATTAAAAGGTACTAATGTCTCGCGTCTAGAAAATAAAAATTTGGCTCCCATGCGATACAAACGAAGCATATAAAAATATAAAACAAAGTTTAGAAATAAAAAAATTCATAAATATACAAGATATAATTCAATTATATAATTCAATAATTAAATTCAAAAATTAAATAATATAATTCAATTAATATAATTCTGTTCATTTTACCTTCTTTATCTTTAAGATTGTTAAAATATCTTGTAGAATAGATAAGGGGCTTTCGCGCTGCCACGATGGGATTACGCCAAAATCCATATCAGTCACTTAAAATTAAGAAACAAAGGACTATTAAAAAAAAGTTATCAAATTGAAAACGTGGGTTCCTAGTGTTGTAGATAGGAAGACGTTCGTCTGATGCGTAGCATCACTAGTTAGTTTGTGGTATTGGCATTCGCTTTTTTATAATTCGTTTATTAAAACTACAAATTAAGGAATTTAATGGGTTTCTATAGAATACAAATACATTTTTATCACGATGTTTTTTTAACTACATTCCCGATATTGTATTTAACGGTACCAAGAAATCGTGAAAGTTAGGATGGCTCATGAAGTATCAAATCAAATCAAATCATTTATTGCACGAATATAGGTAAAAAAAGATGTCATACAAGTACCTAATAGCACAGCCATATTCTGCCATTGCGGCGTGTACAAGGTTTACGTTTAAAATTACAATTTACTCAATTTATACATTTGTCTTTTAAGTATTCATATGTCCTATAATAGCATTTATTTAATAGAAATGATTTTAAATTATATTTGAATTCATCATAATTAGTTAAATTTTTAATAGTTTTTTTTTTTTTAATCTTTATTTATTTAGGGACTTTTATTACAATATAATATGTTAGTCCCATTGTACCTTATTCTACTTATAAACGATTAAAGCAATTATACATCGAACGAAACTATTTAATAAGCATTTTATATACATCAAATGCGGCTTTTGAAGTGGGATTAGCAAGAATCTCTACAAACCAACCCATATTGTAAACATTTAAACGGTACCGCTTAATTAAGGCCTCTCGCTGACTTTGATATTTGGCACAATCCACCAATAGGTGTTGGACATCATCGATTTTTCCACAAATTTCGCAATTTGGCGATTCTAACTTTTTCATAAGATAACCAAACCTATTGGATGGATAGTGCCCTGAGCGCAGTCTATGTGCCATTATAATAAAAGTTTTGGCAATTGTTTTCTGTACAAACCAGGGCTTACGAGAAGGCTGACACTGGATAATTTTGTACCAAATACCCTTTTCTTTACTTCGCTCATCAAAATACTCTTTAAATTTTTCATAGCAACTGTTTTTTATTTGTCCTAGAAATTCTGAAAAATTAGGTTTAATTATATAATCTTGTCCGTTTGTTATAGCTAACTTAGCCAGTGTGTCAGCCCTCTCGTTACCCTGTAATCCTACGTGTGATGGAACCCATTGCAGTCTTAGCCTTTGGTAGGTAATTTATTATATATTCTAGGGGCCATCCCAAAGAAGCTTTCTGAAAACAAAGTGGTTCCGCGCCGTTGAGCTTTAAGCATATCCTTTCGGTTACTTTGTAATTTTTCAAACATATTGTAATTTTTTCTAACGAACAAGGCAGTTTCGAGTATATAGAGGCATGGAAATGTCAAAATTCTTAACTTTTTGAAATAGGGTTTGCAGGAATCTACAACTTTTCGATTATTAATTGATCTTCGATCTTCGATCGATTGAGACTTGCCGAGCTAACAGATGCAGAAAAGAATAATTTTGTATAGACATAAAGAGACTCTGTAAATTTATTTTGAAAAAAAAAAAATATACCCGTGAAGTTTCTTGCCAGTTCTTCTTCACGAAGGTTTTTTTTCGAACTGGTGGTAGAATCATGTTTTATTTGACGTCAATAAGAACAAGTAATTGTCAATGTTGAGAAATAAATATTTTAATTTTGAATTTGAATTTGAATCTGATACACCGCTTTTGCGCTTTAAATATATTTTCCTTATCAGCCGAGTTTCCCCAAAAAACTACGCCATATCGAAGTAACGACTCGACGTATGCATAATAAGCCGATAAAACTGCCGATTCATTGACTATTCCTGCCAATTTCCGTAAAGCGTATGAAAATGTATTTAATCTATTGCACACACCCTCTAAATGGCTCTTTCAGTTCAAGCTGGAATCCACGCTTATCCCCAAAAACCTAGCAAACTTTACCTCCTTAATTTCATGCCCGTTATATTCGAAGTCAAAAGATGTCAAGTTGTTATTTCTATTTTTAAAACTTATAATATTTGTCTTACTTAAATTAATTTTTAAATTATTAGTTTCGAACCATTTCATAATATTTTGTAAATTGCTTTCAATGTCATGTTTTAGTGAATCTGTGTCTTTATTACTACATATCAAAGTACTATCATCTGCAAATAATACCATCGGATGTGAAGAAATTTTTGGGAAGTCATTTATATATATTATAAATAATAACGGCCCCAATATACTGCCCTGTGGGACACCCTGTTTAACCTTCTTATATTTTGACACGTAACTTATTTCTGTAAGAGATTTCAAGCATACACTGTTTATTTGAGTGGCTTGCCTTCTGTTCTCGAGGTAAGATTTTAAGAGTTCCAATGTTACTCCTCTAACTCCATATGCATTGAGTTTTTTAATTAAAATGTCATGATTAACGTAATCGAATGCTTTCGTGAGGTCCATAAATAAAGCACATGTTGGTATTTTTTTGTCAACATTAGATGTGACATTTTTTAAGAAATTGTACAAGGCCAAGTTAATCCCTTTATTTTTTCTAAAGCCTACCTGTTCATGTGATAATAACGCATTCTTTTCAAAAAAATCATTAAGGGCATTGTAAATCACTCTTTCGAAAATTTTTGAGAAAACGGAAATCAAAGCAACGGGTCTGTATGAAGCCATGCATTCTCGGTTTAATTTCTTATATATTGGTTTTATAATCGTAACTTGTAATTTTTCTGGAAAAATACCGTATTCAATACAAAGATTAATAATGTAACTCAATACCGGTGAAATATAAATATCTACTTCTTTTATAATTTTTGTAGCAATGTCGTCATAACTAGTACTGTTTGAATTTTTGAGGTGCTTAATTATGGTCAAAATTTGATTGGATGTAGTGGGCTTCATAAATAATGATTTTAAATTACTGGAAATATTATTATTTTTAAATTTGCAACTATCATTATCTTGTTCTTGATCAATAAAAAAATTATTGAATGAGTCTGCAATACCTAAAGGATCTGTCAATTTAACGCCGTTGTTTATTATTTGGTCAATATAATGTTTTGGTCGATTATTTTTATAGTCATTAATTAGTTTCCAAGTTGCTTTCATTTTATTATTAGATGTTTTCATAAAATAATTATTTTGAGCTCTTTGAGTTAGTTTCATTACATTTTTTAGGCGTTTGGAGTACATGTTCAACTTACTTTTATTCTCTAGAGTTGGTGTTTTTCTAAATTTCCATAATAAATCTCTTTTATTTTTAGAGCATTGCATGATACCTTTTGATTTCCATTTTGGTCGTTGGTTATTGTTAATTTTTACTCGAACTAATGGAAAACACAACTCACAAAAAAGTTTAAATAAATCAAAGAAATGGTTGAATGCTTCATTAGGATTGACAGTGGAATAGGTTTCTGTGAATTGAAGAACTTTAATACAATCTTTAAATTTCCTGATATTATCTTTACTAATGTCGCGCTTTATAATAAACGAGTGAGAAGCAACTACAACACCTTTATTAGGACATTCGAGTAGTTGTCCTGTGTGATCAGACAATGCAATATCTAACACAATACTCTGACAGCCTCTCAAATTATGTGCAAAGTTGTCTAAACACGTGCCACTAGACAATCTTGTGGGCTCTCTTATAGCAAATTTGAGATTAAAACCTTTTATTAATTGTTCAAAATCTATTGTGTTTTTATTATTTACTAAAATATCTATATTAAAATCGCCACCAATTTTATAAAATAGTTTCTGTAATAAGTCATGTATAGATTTAAGGAACATCTCAATATTTTCTCGTTTTGTCTTTGGTGGTTAATAAGTTCCACGGCTGAACATTCAATGACGTTTGAAATACTGAGGTCTTCAATTTCTTGTAAAGTCTTATATTTAATATGGTTTCGAACTAAAATACAAGAGCCTCCATGCCTATTATTTCGGGAAAATTTAGAAGGTAAATTATAATTTGGTATCTTTAAGAGACTTGTATCAGATTTTAACATATTATGCTCTGTAATACATACAACATCAACCCTTTTATTTTTATTTTCTAATTAATTTAGCGAGATTAGTTAACAAATTTGACTTCTCCAATAGGCCATTTATATTCTGATGCATAATATTTACGGTTTTAGTCACGAAAATTACTATTCGAATTAATTTGTTTATTAGATTTACTACCGCTATGAGTTAACTCTTGCTCGGCCGCACTAGAACTGTTACACTTTGCTTCTGTTTGCGTAGATTTTTCAAAAGTTACTTTATTTAAATTTTTTGACCTCAGTTGATTTTGATAAGTGCAGTAATTATTGGCATATTCAAGATGCAGTATATCTTTTAGAATGGTCACGCACACATACAGAGGGAAGCTCCTTTGGTACGGTCTGTTTTCATAATAACTCATATTTACAAATGTCACATTCTTATACCTATTACATACAAATTTTAAGTCATTATTTAGTTTCATTTCATTCAAACTCCTGTTAAAGGGTATTTCAGAAATCAAAATATTTGTATTTTTAACAGAATTAAGCCAAATATTTAACCTTAACTGAAGTTCATATGGATTTACATCATTTATACCTCCCAAAATGATAACACAATCGCTTTTATTTAAGGTTTCGATCATCTCTTTTCCTGATTCGATTATATTATGTAATTGAGCTCCAGGTTTCCAAAAACATGATACATTATATTTGGCCTTCATATCTTGACGAAATATATTCTAAACAATGGTATCTGAACTGTAATTAATATTATCTATACAAAGACAAATAGTACCTGGAACATTTTAGTCACAAATAAAAAGTCTGCTATCTGACGTCAGGTTGGCTGGAGTATTGTTCTATTAAAATTTTCGTCAGGTCGTGATTCCTTAGGAAACACAGGTAAATCTTCATTTCGCAGCTCGTGTTTCTCTAGGCACCACAGGAAAAGCTTTAATTTCGTCAAGTCATGTTTCGCTATGCACCATTTTACCTAACTTACCTTACAAGTTACCTAACTTTGGTGAAAATCTCCTGCTAATAGAACTGTCACCCCTCTCTCCATATTCCTGGTCCTGTTGATAGCTTCATCAATCTTTTTATGCGCCACTATAATTCTTCAGCCAAACCACTGTTTTTAGATATGTTGCATAATGATGTATTTGTTAGTGACAAAATTTTGTGGTAATTTTGGCCACCATCTAGTAACGTGGCAATTCCGAAAGAGACGACAGCAAGAACGATACCGCGAGAACTTTTCAAATCAAATCAAATCAAATCATTTTATTTGCACAAATATAGGTATATACAGGTCATTAAGATATAAAAACACAATAGTTCAGCCATATTTCACCATAAAGGTATGTACATTACAATTCTATATTAGTATTTTTCAGTAAAATAAAATTCTTAAAACAATTCTTAAGTCCAATATTATTTGTCATTTATCATTAAAATAATCTTGTACAGAATAATAACATTTTTCTATTAGTAAATATTTCAATTATTTTTTGAACTCATTAATATTATTAATTTCCTTTATATGTATTTTTTCAATTTGGTAGTTTGTTATAGATTTTGGGAGCCATACCAAAGAAACTCTCAGAATATAGCGTGGTTTTACGGGGTTGAGATCTAATTTTATGCTTAAGTCTCTGGCTTTTTACACACTCAGATTTGTATAAGTTATTCTTAACAAATAAAACCGTTTCTAAGATTTAAACGCAAGGGAAAGTCAGAATTTTTTACTTTTTAAAGAAAGGCCTACATGAATCTTTGCTTCTGAGGTGACAAAAGGACCTTATGCATCGCTTCTGTGCTTTGAAAATTTTTATTTTATCAGTAGAGTTTCCCCAGAATATACCGCTGTAACGTAGAATTGAGCCCACGTATGCATAGTATGCTGATAATACTACTGTCTCGCTCACTATATTTGATAGCATGCGTAACGCGTATGCGAATTTATTTATTCTACTACATGTAGCCTCAATGTGCTCTTTCCATCTAAGTTTTTCGTCAATAATATATTATTCCTAAAAATTTTGTCGACTTGACTTCATTTATTTGATGTCCTTTATAGTCAATTGCATAATGTCAATTCCTTATCTCTATTTTCAAAATTAATTATTTTTGCTTTAGTCAGATTCATTTTAAGGTTATTATTGTTCAACCAGTCCATTATGTTGTTCATAATAGATTTAACGTCAGATTTTAACATATCGATGTCATTATTGCTACATATCGGTGTGCTGTCTTCTCAAATAATATAATGTCATGTGATGTTATGTCAGGAAAGTCATTAATATAAATTAGAAATAATAATGGACCCAAAATACTACCCTGTGGTACAACATATTTGACAGGCCTAAATTATGAGAGGAAGTTTTTCTCAGTAAGCGTATTAGGACATAATCTCGTTATTTGAGTGGCTTGAAGTCTGTTATCCAGGTACGATTTTACGAGATTTAGAGCAACGCCTCGAACTCCATACGCGTCAAGCTTATTTATGAGAATTTTAAGATCAACAAAGTCAAAAGCTTTAGTTAAATCAATAAAAAGAGCACAAACAGGTGTCTTATTATCGACATCAATCAAAACCCTCTTCAAGCAATTGTACAATGCTAGATTAATTCCCTTATTTTTTCTAAATTTAACTTGTTCTTCTACTAAAAGATGATACGTTTCAAAGTATTTATTAAGAGCATTATATATAACCTTTTCAAAAATTTTGGAAAAAATTGATAAACGTGCCACTTGCCTATATGACGTCTTGCATTTAGGGTCGGATTTAATAAGGTTTGATAATTTCAATGTCTCGGGAAATCTGCCACTTTCGATGCACAGATTAATCAAATGACTGAGGATAGGTGCAATATACTTTGCTACTTCTTTAATAATTCTTGTGGATATCTCGTCATATCCAGTACTATTCGTATCTTTAAGGCTCTTTATTACTATCAAAATCTCATCAGCATTTGTAGGCGCCATGAAAAACGAGTTAGATTTTTTGGATTTACAATAATTATTGATTGCGTTATTATGATTTTGACTCTCGACTTGATCAATGAAAAAATTATTAAAAGATTCGGCAATGTCTTAGGGATTTGTCAATTTAAATTTATTATTTACTAATTCACTTATAATTTGTCTAGCGCTATTATTCTTAGTCTGTTTATTAATTAGGTTCCAAGTTGCTTTCATTTTGTATCAATAAAGTTACTATTTTGCGCTTTTTGTGTTAATCTTATAATGTATTTAAGTTTTTGGGAATATGTTTTAAAATGATGTTCATTTTCGTGACTTGGTGCTTTTCTGTATTTCCAAAGTAACTCTCTTTTATGTTTGCTACATTTTAAGATGCCTTTTGAGATCCAACTTGGGCGTGGATTAGTTCGGATTTTTATGCGTTTCAATGGAAAACACTGGTCATATATAAGTTTAAATAAATCAAAAAAACTTTGGAATGCTTCATTGGGGTTTTCAGTGGTATAAGTATCAGTAAATTTTAGAGCTTTTATATGTTCCTTAATTTTTTTTACGTTTTCCGGACTAAAGTCACGTTTCATTCTAAACCAGTATGGTATATTTATATTTTCCTTTACGGGGCACGTAAACAATTGTGCTGACAATGCCAATTCAAGAACTTTACTTTTATATTGGCGCAAGTTATGTGCAAAGTTATCAAGACAAGTACCACTAGATAGTCTTTCCACGAGAACGTTTTCCCAGTGCCTCCTTGAGCATTAAATAAAGCCGTCCTGCATCTATTTCGATAATTTATGCTCTGTATACTATTTCCATTTCTTTATTTTCTCGATGACAGTTCCGTTGAAAACTTGTGCGAGCGTTTTTTTACATTATGTATGCATTATTTTATTAAAATATGACAATTACACACGTACAAGGTTATATAATACCAGCGTCAGAGATTCTGATAGGGATGGAGCTATATCGATAAACGTAACACAATAACAGACCCGATATTTTTTTTACAAAATGTAAGAAACTAAACTACTGCCGGATACTTTTGTACAAATGTATTAACTAACATTATATTTCATTACAAGATGTTAGACGTATTGATTATTGATTGATAATGCCAACTTATTTAAAATTTTCGAAACTGCTGTAAAATAAGTAGGTATAGGTATCTTGTTTGCCGTAAAAGGAGGATGGGTATTGTTTCGAGCGGCGTGTCCTTTGATTTGTGGCCATATTAGTTCTACAGCATTGTACTGGCAATGATACGGCAGAAGTCGAAGAACCCAATGACCACATTCGGCAGCTATTTTGTCGATAATATATCTTTTAGGGAGGCTTTTTTTCGATTTTAAAATACTCACTAATTGTACTTTTAACAAAGTACTATCCAGATTTTCGCCATAACGTTGGAGCCAGTCAATTATCTCTTGTTTTTTATTGGCCTGCGTCGGCATTTTATCAATTTGTCTGGAGTGAAATGTAGCGTTGTCCATAATAATTATGGACGGTTCTTCCAAAGATTGCTCCATTTAAAGAAATGGTGCAAACCATCCTTCGTAAATCTCCACGTTCATTTCTTCGTGGTAGTCCACTGTTTTCTTGGATTTAAAGGCCAGTAAAGCATCTGACACGAGTCCTTTCGTAGACCCTGCATGGCATATGATAAGGCGTTCACCTTTTCCCATTGGCACTGAACTAGTGGAAGCGGCGGTGTCGTCAGTCCAGTTCTTAGATATTGTGTGCTTTGCTTTTAACCAAGTCTCGTCAGTTAAAATAACATTTGACCAATCTGATATCTTTTTGGCTTCGCTCAAAAATTTGCAGCGAGCCATAGCAACGTCGTGACGCTCTATCAATATTTTACGTTTGTCCGATTTTTTATAAGAAAATCCAATTTCTTTCAAAACTAAGCTTAATGACGATTTTTGGCCATGGAACAAACCACATTCACGTAAAGTAACAACAAGTTTTTTAAGTGTTGGAATTTCTTTACGCAAGTAATAGTCATATATATGACGGCGAATAGAACCAGCAGTGAAGTTGTCAACCGATGTTACACGACGTGGTTGGCGTTTTAATAATACACTTTTTGCAACGCCTACTAAATATTCTATAGAAAGCGCAGTAGTTAAATTTGGGTTAGGGTAATGTTAGACTGTAATTATCGTGCGCAAGCCAATCGAGCGTGGTGCGGCAGCACCCGGGGAAGCGCCATAATCAGAATTGGACGACAATTCAAAATTTTATAGCAAAAATATCATGCGACAACATATTTTTTGTGTCTAAAATAGTATCGTTCAGACACTCGCAAATTGTGGCTGACTATCAAATTACTTAAATACCTACTTTGATCTACAAACCGTCCAAGGTATTAATATAAAAAACAGCATTGTTTACCAAAATATGACTTTTGTTGCTGAAACTATGAAAATCATATTCAGAGTCCGCCAATTACTACCTACCCTACTACTATCTGGAAACAGGTCATTTCGGGTTTTTTAGGGACGTTGGCTCTTCCGCCTACTAGTCCCAATTATTTTGGTATGCGGATTAATCTCATTGATACCGCGAGCCCGCGGATCTGGTTACAAATAAATATGTATGTAGTTGGAAATCTAATTGGACAAGAGGTGAATTTAAGTAAGAATTTGTTATTTATTATTCAGATCCGGTTTAATTACCATATCACGCGATTCAATAATGCACATTGCTTTCATTAGAGACAAAAACGTCCGCTAACTTAGTGAGCATCGCGGTTTGATTCGACCCCCGCGGTCTTAAACCTAATAAGTGAGCCAGAACCCGCCAATACCTACTACTCCTATGTTACTTTTTGTAAAATAGCTTTGTATAAGTTTTAATATACCTAAACTATAGGAGCATATGTGAAAAATACGAATAGAAATAACGAGAAATATAAATAAAAGTGAGAAATACGAAATAGCCTTTGCTTATGTGTTTGGCCTAATGATTCAATTGAGACTGTAGGTCTTGTAACCTTGAAATAAATTAATTACTCAGATCAAAACCATTTAACAATAATGAATTTAACGAATGGTGAATTGCGAATGTTAAATTGTGAATGTTTTTGTTATTTGTCACGTTATTGTTAAAATTATATAAAAATATGTATTGAGTCCGTCTGTTTCTTGATTTTATGATAAAGGCCAGAAATCAATCTTTAGTTTTCACATAAACTTACCTACGTAAACTTTAAAGACATACAATTTGATTTAAAGAATGGATGTTTACGTATAGGTAAGATTGTTTATTCGATTGTATGCTCCCAGTTAGCTGTATATGGTCATCCATAACATCAGCTGGGGGAGAACAAACATCCGTGTTCAACACACAAATGCATCCCCGACTGATGCAGGGCTACTACCACTACGTTACTTGTGTAAGCCGTAGACATACCTTGGATGTTTTGCAATATAATCCTTCCACGCCTACTGAGCACTAGTGCACTGTCAAATTCGAATTCAAATAATTATTTCTCAACATTGACAATTACTTGTTCTTATTGACGTCAAATAAAGCATGACTATCACCGGTTCGGAAAAACCTCCGGGAAGAAGAACTGGCAAGAAACTTCACGGGTTAAGTTTTTTCAAAATAAACATACATTGTCTCTTTATATACAAAATTATTCTTATCTGCATCTGTTAGTCGGCGCAGGTCTCCCTCTTGGGGGGACCAAGTATCCAAACCACGAACACAAACCTCAAACGGTTATCCGTTCACGAGTTAACGCGGGATCCAGCCATCACCCTCAGCCATATATTATTAGAGGGAAGTGAACAACCCGTCACCCGACGCTACCATAAGAAGACTTAACATATATTGAATAGTAACACTAAAAAGCCCGTTTCATATGAATGTCAAAACATGAGTTTGGACAAGGAACCGGTTACGGATAAGTGCCAAGCTTAAAGCGGCGTGACAACAAATTTTTACTTTAATTTTGTTATGAACTCCAACCATATTTTCAATTAATTTTGCATGTTTAATTAGGAACTATTAAGGTATAGTTTATTGGTGTAGGTTTTAGGAGGATAGTTTTAACTATAAGTATAATGTAACAGTACACCGGTAAACCTGATATATCAGAATGACCGGCTTTTTTGTGTAGGTAATTAAAAAGTTCCAGGTATAACTTATTTTTGTATAGGTACTGTCAGGTACAGTTCGGGTACCGTTGTTTAGAAATACTTTGTCAAGATGTGAATACCTCATGAGCCATCTAGAAATGGAAACCCGAAACTGAAATTGCCTGAAACTACTTTTTAATGATGTAGATGAAATAAGAAATTTGGGTGAGGCTGATGTCACCCTGCAGCGGGATTATAAAGGCTGTTATGATAATGCAGTGTCAGTAAGAGTAGCTCAAAGTTGGTTCGAGGGTTTTTAATCCAGATGTTTTGATGTCAAAGATGCCGCTCGCCCTATTACTTCATTTTATAGTAGTTACGACATAGCTGAAGAATTTGAAATTGACCACAAGACAGTTTTGACCCATCTGAAAAGTTCTTAATTAACCGTGTACACATTAGTGTTCCTCTAATAATAGGTAATAAAAATTTTACCATTTTTTAAGAATATTATGACTGAAAAGTGGTGATGTAAAGTGGATCACCTACGGTAAGTATGTGCAAAAAGTTCATAAACGGCACTGATTTTAGCTAAGGTATATTGATTTTATTATAATGTATAAAAGCTCATATAAAGAGTATGGTTCAAAAGATATATAATGCTCGGATTTTAGGCCCCTTCACAGTACTTACGCTAATGCAATTTCACTATTCAGAGATCCATACGTGACTATAAAGGTACATAATTGCGTTATTCGTAGCATCCTGGAATACTGATATCATATATATTTACCTATATATCAAGTTCATATTATATTTACCCATTAAACAAATCTAAAAGAGATTTTTATGTCATCTAGCATACACAGATAATAAAAGTAGTTTTGCGATCCTATGAGGAAATATATAATTATTATAACGTCATTCTTTTATTCAAACCACGAAAAATATTAGATATGACGTTTCTTTACAAAATTATTAATTAAAAATTATTAAATTAACATAATCGTACCACGCCAGGGGAGCAGATTAATAAGTAGAAAGATGTTTGATGAGGGAAAAGTTGGCACTAACATAGGAAGTCACGCTCCACTTCAGTGGACGTTCTTCACAGCCAATGCGCTTATGAACTGTTGAGATATTTTTGGTGATTCTTTGGCCTCAATAAAAACTAAATTTGGAATGTTCGATTCACTTGAAATAGGTAATAATTTAGGTTAATAAATTTTTTTATATATTGTTGTGAACAAATTTCATAAAAAATACATTTGTATATTAAATACTCGTAGTTTTAAATATTCCTTAATAGCAAACTTAGATAAAGAATTAAAAATTAAACAACGTAAAATATGAAAAATAACATTTATTTTCATAGATACAATTATTTCTTTTTATTCTTCTTCTTTCCACTTTTATTTTCCGGTACGACTTTTCTTTTCTTTTGGGACGCATCCACCATGTGAACGTCAGTTTTGTCTTCGGTCACGGTCACTTGATCTTTACTTTCACTTTCTTCTGAAACGTAGCTAAAGCCCGGTATGTGTGGTTTGACAAGTTGGAAAACTAATTTTCTGTGTTGTAGATTAGTACTGTCAAGGCTTAGACGAACTGTTAATTCGTCGAAAGTTTTTAGTACAACACCGTCACATACTTGAATGTGTTCCTGTAAATGAAAAATGGATATTGGTTATGTGAATGAATTAATATTGTAGGCTTGTTTTTTTGGCAACTCATATGCTTATGTGTTCTGATAATAAGAAGTTACTCCATATTTTCACAAACCAGACAGCAAAATTATAAGTATTATCAATTGTATTACTAATTTACTGTATTAACTATGAAAGAAGGCACCACAAATGAAAGCCTCCTCTAAGTTATTGATTAGAAACATTATAATAGATAACTAAGTATTTCGTTTATCTCATTAACTCAGTTTTTGTAATGCAAATAATAAAAACTTAAAAACTGGTAATACAAGTTAGTAGTAAAGCCACTCTGAAACTTACGAACTATTGACATATACACAATATTACAAACCTCTTCATTATACTTGAATTTATCACTCGGCAGATACAAGGGACCTTCTAACCCGTACTTCGGTATGAGAACTTGCAACGCGTTTCGTTTCACAGCTAAAACTACTGCAGACTCTACTTCCACTCGGTTTTTGAACAGTATCTGTAAAACGTAATAAAAAGTTTTACAAAAATAAGTATTAAATAGAAATACCTAGAACCTACGCTCTATTGCAAATAAATGAGGTATTATTATTTTTTGAAATACTTTCTCTTAAAACACCATAATTTTATAATCCTTTATTTAAAGTAAAAGGCTAAGCAAGCATACACTTGTTTTGTTTGCATCGTCTAAAATTTATGGCAATAATATTGAATTACTAGATATTGCAGACCAAAATAGCCCCTTCGGTGTATTGGATTAGCCAAAAAAAACTATGGTAATACATTTTTATTGAAGTTTCAGAATTTCTCATACTGACTCATCTTGATGGATCACTATCATGTTTTCTATTTAGTTTCTCAAACCCGAGAAAACAGCAATACAAACGTCATACAATTATTGACAAAATTGTAGCATAAAGGCATAAAGGTTTGGGTCTAGGCGCCATATTTGTTTTCAAATTTAATATGGGCATGTTTATTCTTAGTTTCTCTAACTTCTTGCATCCGTACAACAAACTTTGTCTAGCCACATATATACAAACAAACTCTACTTACATGAGTATTCAAAGCCACAGAGGCTCTTCCAGCGTATTGGGCCTGTCGGTGTCTATAGTTGAGGTTGTCACAGATCGTGTCCGCTAGTTTGGTGTCTAACAACGAAGCGTGAGTGACATCTTCGCCGATACATGCCGCTAGTAACCGATGCACTATTACGTCTGCGTACCTGAAAATGTTCACGGTTTATAATTAATAGAAAGAAATACGTTTATGAATATACTAAGCTGTAGCCTACGGATTTGCTTGCTTATTCCTGTACATTGAAAATAAGGGTCTACTTTTAATTTTTAAAATGTTTAATTGGATTACACCTTAGAACTCGTCAATTGGGAAGAATTATTATACAAATAACCAAACACTATATTCTGTTATGGGTGTGTGTATGTATAATATTAAATTTATAATAAAAAATATATTCGATTCAATAAAATATCAGTTGCTTTTATCGTATGAAAGTTATACTTGGATGAGATTAAGATTGATCGAGATCTAGCGCAAGAAATCTCTAAGATATTTTTCCTGTGTCATAAGGATTTACTTCTATAAATTTTAGTAATATTATAACAATTTTATAATAATAAAACTATATTAATTACCTTCTGATAGGCGAAGTGAAATGCGTATAAATAGGACACGCCAAACCGTAGTGATAAAATTCTTCTTGAGTACAGGTACCACTTGAAAAGTATACAGCTTGTTGCATGCATCTGTAAAAAATAATAGATATCTTCGTTAACTATAAGTCAATTACTACTTATTTATAATTTACAGTACCAGCTGATGACAACGAATCATTTAACATTTTTATTTTTAATTACCACTCTTTCTTTATACACCGAATCACTAGATGCATACGTGAGAAAACTGAAGGTTGTACTTAATGCTTCGATATGTGTGTCTTTACCATTTAATATATAAATATAGTCTCCGATCTTTCAAGAGCAGTGTATATAAATTTTTGTCGAGAAATCTTCTTCTTCTTCTTTCCTATTAACGGCTTTCTTATATTTATATTTCTTTGATTTTAAATAGCATTTTGCTAATCTCTATCCCTTGGCCGAAACGATGTTTAAATCGGCTCGCGTGCTGGTGGTTTGGCAGGAAGGACATGAGAACACGTGACCAATAGTCTACACTTCAAACCTGCAGTCACACTGAACTTTTCATGGGTAGCCCTACGACCTATGTAGCCCCACTTGGCCATATTCTGGTTGCAGCGACCTACTTAAGACTAAAGTCGGTAAGAGTCGAATTAAAGAACTCCAAATGGACTGCGAAGTAAATGCTCTGCTAGCAGGAAATGGTTCGCAGGAGGTGTGTATCTCGGCTTCCACAGCATTATTCTCTCGTGACTTTTTTATCTACTACGTGGCCGATTAGACGTTACCGAGGGTCGAAGACTTGTTTCTGTTTCTCTACCTTGCAGACTATTTCCCTACGTACGGATGGCGGAGTTATGCCTACATGTGTAAAGCTGTTGGTTTGAGACAGCTCGTTATAATTCGGCACTTCTCATTCAATGCAACATCAACCTTCTTTGAATGTACAGATCGATGTCCTACAGGACATGCATATTCACCTACAGGAAACGAAAGTGCAAGCCCCGTTGATCGGACTACGTGTGAAGAGGCCCACCATGAAGTCGAAACAAGACGTCAAATCTGAATGCTCCGTCCAGCATAATACCTAGGTAAGAAAACGTGTAAGGGTCGGTTGGCTTGACTATTTCGCAGATTTTAATGAATTTGCGTCATAATAAAGCTATCTTGAAGTCAGTTTCTACCTCTTGAAAACTCTTGGGCTGCCAAAGCAAGGTAGTCGGCGTAGAAAAAGTGTTTAGTTTTCGGTGATACTGGTGGATCATTTAAATCATCAGTATACGTATTAAAGAGTAGAAGAGCAGATTTTTTAAAGCGCCATTTACTTTTGATATTATTTAGGTATACGGCTCGAGGACATTTCATTTAAGATTTTAACGAAGCACAAATCATTAGTAGGTTTTATCACCTTGTGAAGTAGCCTCTTGATGTTGACAGTGTCGTACGCTGCTGACAGGTCAACGAATACGACACCAGTTACTTTCTGGGTATCATATTGATCTTCAATGCATTGGACAGTTTCCTTGGGCAAGGTCTCTTTGGTGCAAGATTTACCGGGTCTAAAGAGCGGCCTGTCCCGGAATTAATTGTGGGTCAATTAGTGATTGAAGATGTGTAAGAATGAGCCTTTCGAGTAATTTGTAAGTGTAGCTTTGGTGTCCGTGGGAAAATTTTTGGGTTTTAGCAGCGCTATGACCTTAGCTCATCTACACTTGCTTGTTTTAAGGAAAAAAGCCAAGAGCCATGGTACTGAGATTGGACCGAGGTGTTTAAATTGATCTATGGTAATATCAACGACACCAGCCGACAGTTTTTAACAATATCACAAATGGTTTGTACATTCATCGGATTTTTGTCCTTTTTTAGCTTAAGCAGACGGTGGGGACGCTTCTGATTTAGAAGAAGCTGGTGGGCTATTTGATTGACAGTTACTATTCGTAGGTAAGTAGCTACGTGACCTTTTTTATAGTAGGTCATGAATTTTTGCTATTATGAGTCATATCAACATTAGAGACCAGATCCATCCATTGCTTCTGACGGTTTTTTCAACTACTTTAAGTAATTTTTCTGATATTGCCAAGTATCTTCAGATAAGATGATCTCATAGCGTTGCTTATATTCAGCATACAATTTGGGTGAGTCAGGCTTCAATCCTAGAATGTAAGATGTGCAGAAACCTTTAGTATTAACGTTAATTTCCCAGATTAGGATAACAAATTTATCATAATTACTTGGGTCTATACTATAAAGTTAATGATCAATGGTATTTGTCCAGGCGGATTAATTTGCTTTAGTGAAAATGAATTTTCGGCACAATTAGGGATGGACAGCGCTATGAACGACAGATGCTCATGTGCAGGTCGATGTTGAGTGTGGGGTATTGGGTCTAGTGTAGAGTTTTTTACATTATTGTGTGCATTAGTAGAGTGCGATTTTCATTGTCAGCCCACTCCTCAACCGGCAGACCATCGTCATTTGTTTGAGAATAGCCCCAGAGTATGGCTATTGAAGTGTTTGTAGATATTCAGATTATAATTAAGCCTGAAGGGTTGGTTGGGAGGTTTATAAATAGGAGTGACTGTACAGTATCCTAATGTCAATGGCAATTAATTCTACATTATCGTTGCTTGAGGTATGAACAGAATTTAGAGATGGTTTGGAAAAACCGACTTCCATATTTTGAGTAGGGTATTTTAGCAATTGGTATCATATACCAGTAATTTCAGTTCTCGGATGGTGTTTGACCCTTTACGTTTCGTGTAACCACAGGATTTCACAATCGTGAAAACGGCTTTTAAAACCCCTCAATTTTAATAGATATAACAGTCAGTGCTGGTTTGTGAATCTGCAAACGGTCTGTAGTATGATCTGTTTGTTTTGGCTCTGAAAAGGCTCTGTGGCGACATGGCATCGAGAAGTGGGTCGCTAAGGAAATATTGTCACAAAACTGCTTTCATGTCCCATTTTGTAATATGGCGGCGCGAACGGCGAAGATGAAATTCAGCGAGCGCTAAATTCAAATATCAAAAAAATATTTATTTAAAAAAACCCCGAAAAACTTTAAGGGTAAAACTACCAAGTGGCTGCACTAAAAGCCATGTCACAATTGAACTGATAAAAAATGTTTCTTCTCTAAAGGCCATGGGCACAGTTTAAAAATAAATCCAAATAAAATTGATTCTTACCTTGTAGCCATAATTCGTAATAACGTATTGAAATATGGTCGTCCCGGTATTACTGCCTCGTCTAAGGATTTGGAGAATGATTTGTTTGTGGATACGTCGATTTCGAAGCCCTGGAATTATTAAATCTGTGCTTAAGAACGAGTAACATTTTTGACCGGAGGGGTGTTACAGGATTAATTGCATTTGTCTGTGGTATCGCAGCTCGTAGAAACTGGATTCGGTTAATGTGCCACATTGTCATAAATTATGAAGTGCGTTATTTGTAGGAGTACAATCATAAAATAATTACGAGTTCCTTTGTTTATTATCTAATGCCTGAAGTTCATTTATGATATAATTTTGAAAATTTCGCATGACTATCTATGACTGGCTCTTTAATTCTTGATGATTTAGTACACGTTTTGACAAACCATTGCGTACGGTAACGCTTAAAACTTGTCAAATATGCCATCGTCGACACACTGCATATCATCTAACACCAAAGCCAATAACACAAACGACTCGGTGAACTCAGTTTACTGTTTTAAGTATAACACGTACTTAAAACTAGTATTATTACCTAATTATACTGGCAACACTCAGAAAAGGCATTTCACTTTTTTAATTTTTGATTTAAATACCTTTGTTTGGCTACAAGATAGACTGCAAGACTGTATTTAAACATTTATTTTTTACTTTTTCTAAATTAAAATATATAGGGTAATTGGTAAAAAAAAATAAGAAACAAAAATACAAACTACATTCTGATTAATTGAAATGAAAAATTTACAGAAACATATCGTATGGAATGTATCCTACATAAATAAATAAATATATTGATATATAAAGCAACAATATATATCTGCACCTGCTGACTAGCAGCTTTCAGAAACGTATTGAAGAAGGCGGGCGGCGGCGCGGGGTGGCGCCTCAACAGCGCGCACTGAGGGAACTCCGCCGCTATCCGCTCCGCCACGCTAACGTTTGCGAGCAACATGAATTCTTCTACCATTGAGTTGGTATCGACAATCTTCTTGGCTTGAACTTCGATTGGGTCGTGGGTTTCTGAGTCGACCTGTTGAATTGTAGTTTAGTTTGTTATTGAAAGGATACAGTTGTAGTTACATTTGTGAAAGCTAAACAGAAAGTGGAATCAGTAAAGCTTATTAGAACTTTTTACATGCTTATACAGGGTGTAAACGATAAACGATCTCACTCAATTATTTCTAAACTAAAATATCGGAAAACTGATAACTATTCCTGAAAGTGCTTATCTATCAAATGGTGTCAATAATGTTTTATAAAATAAACTGGATTTCTCCGAAAATTTGATCCGAAGTGCGATGTGAAGTGCCACCATTAAATAAAGCCTCATACCAAACTAATGCAAAAATATTTTTAACCTTACATTAGTTTCCTTATGTATAAAAGCTCTTATAAAATGTTTTCGTCTGATTTTGTAGCTTTTGCAGCCCCCTTGACGGCACGTTTCGTACGCTTATGTCAATTTCATACATTTAGCATTAAATTCACTTTTCTATACCATCGTGGAATGCCAGTCTAGACGGTCTGTTTAGTAATTTCTAGAGGTGCCGGCACGGTTTCACTGGCGTAACTCTTGACCCCGTGGGAATATCGGATAAATATAACATATGTTACTAAAAGGTAAACATCGACTAAAAAACAAATTGACTCAGGGTTCGTGTTCAATAGCGTCCCAGTAAAAATGGAATGAAAATAAACATCATACCAGTCTTGATTTGCTCGGCCGCCAGACAACACGAAGAAAAAATTTCTTTGGTTCCTTAGCTTCGGAGTTTATCTTGTCTAATTTATCAGTATTGTTTTATAAAAACAAACGTTGATGTATTTATTTAATTATCCATATCATTATAATACAATTAACATCTGTTACCATCATAAATGAAAGGCAAAATAAATCCAGAGTGAAATCAGGTAAGGGATCGTTTAAACAATATTTAAGATTTCACGATTCAAAAAACTTAACGTGACAATTTTGAAGTTTAATTTACAAGCTATTTTGGTTGATTCAAACGCCATTTGTTCATAACCTTAACAAAACGTCTTAAAACTGTGCTTTTCGTCGCTGGGTAGAATAGTAAAGTTGTGATTTATTTATTTAACACTTTTTGGAAAACTTACAGCTAATTTATACATAATTATGGAAAATAGATAATATGTTAGGGCTAATTACAAGTTTTCACTTTTAGTTGTAGCTAATGCAACTAGGTTACAAATGAAAGAGAACAGTGGTACAATAATATTAATTTAATATACACAAAAAGGCAAGAAAAAGAAGATTAAAAAGAAAAAAAAAAGGAAATATTCAAACTACATAGTAAACTTTTAAATGAAAAACGATCTAGCGAGCGCCGTCCGAACATTGGGAAGGCTGGTATGAAAAATGTCTAAATCGGGATGGTGGTGTATGACGATAGTGGTCATGATGGCTATGTTACCATTACTTTAACGTTCTACTAAGTACTACAAATATAATCCAAATATTTACCTGAAACCGTATCTCAGGCGAGGCTAACAAAAGCGCTCCATTATTCAACCGCTTTTTCTTCAGTTTCTTAGCCAAAGCGTTGAGAACTCTAAGTGATGACGCTATGTCATCATTGCGAGAAGAATCGTCGATAGTTATTTGTGCTTCTTCGTACGTCATTGCTGACTTGGACTGCAAAATAATTTGTATTCATTATATATTTATAATAATTTATATGTAGTTATTATTTGTAAGATATCAATGCAGGAAGCAGAATACTTTAAAATCATAGCAATTTGTTCTGGATTTCTCTGTTAAGTGTGTTTGATTTCTTAGCTGCAAAATTAAATGTTTTCACTCTGATGTAAATAAAGTAACAACAAAAAATTATACCTATTATTCATACTATAAAGATGCCAATCATAAAACCAAACAAGCAACATGAGTAAGAAAGGAAGAAAGTTCAAATAACTTAGATGGAGTCAAATAAGAAAGTAAAGTCTTTCATAAACCTAATACCTACTTCATATAGACCTCCAAACTAAGCGAGGGAAAAGAACTACCCTTACGAAAATATTACCAAATCAGAAAGGGAAAGCAAATCTAACGATCTCGTAATATCTTTTAAATGACAGGTCGTCACAAGTCGGCACGCAAAGTTAGATTAACGTTATAGTTTGACTAAAATTACTAATATCATCGATATCGATACGTCGTAACGTAGTACAATCATAATGGAGAGAAAATGTAAGAAAGATTTCCAAATCGAAAATTTCGTACACTTCAAAAACGATAACATATACATTTACAATACAAACACATACATGTTTCATTTGTTTCTTAAAAGAATTAATATGTTCTAAGTCACGTGCAATCGGTATTCTTTAAATGCATTTATCAGTATTTGAAAGTTCATTCTATATAACTAAATAACTGATTCAATGACAAATCAAAACTAGTCACGCGTCACTATGCTGACAGGTAATCTTTACGGAAGAATAGAATAATAAGTCTATGCGTAAATGGATGATTTAACAATTTTAGTTAACAAATCGAGGTAAACAAACTCACCTTGATAACACTTTTATGGAACTTAGTACTCAATATGTTAGCGTTTTCGTCCAACTCCCAAACACAAGAAAACGCCAATCTTTCTTCGTTGCCTCGCAGCGAACAAAGGTTTGAACTTAGCAGGTCTGAAATACATAAAAATCTTTGTCAATATTTTTTTTAACTAGCCTTCGTTCACGCCTGCGTTCTTGTGGAATTAAGGTTTTTAGGTATTATATAATTTTTAGGGCTTAACATTTTCGTACCCTGTCAAAATGTTCAATGTTCTACGCAAGAAGAACAAGAGCTACCTATATGTTAAATTATGCCCCAACCATTAAATTGCTTTAGCTGCACGCTTGCTTTTACTAATTTACAAGACGAGGCGGCTTCTCCCTTAAGAGGATGGATTAGTAAAATGTGTCATTTAAAATCTAAAGCTAGCCAATTTTTCATATGATTGTAAATCCGTCACCAAATGAACGAACCCAAAGCATAAAGTGAACGTACCTTAAAATATAAGTTTTTGTTACGCTAGAGCAATAATCTAAAACAGATTTGTCTCGTTTACTGCCTTGACATTGATCTCAAGTGTTACCGAAAACACAATATCATAAACGGCTACTATACTGTTTAACAGTGGCGTGTCCTTCGAAAATGCATACCCTGTAGTCCCAAGTATATAACTGATACTTAACTGAAATATTTAAATGAAATATTTATTTCTAAACATTGACAACTACTGGTTCTTATTGACGTCAAATAAAACATGACTCTACACAAGAAACTTCACGGGTATATTTTTTTCAAAATAAATATACAGAGTCTCTTTATGTCTATCAAAATTATTCTTATCTGCATCTGTTAGCTCGGCAAGTCTCCCTCCCTCCAAGTATCCAAACGACGAACATTATATAACGTATACATTGACCCATGAATGAGTTAGTGACTTTATGAAGCCTTCTATTATGAGCTGCCAGCATATTTCTTCCTCTTGTGTTAACATTGTGCATATCTTTTTTTTCTTTTGAACAAGGTTATGTTCTTTTTTACGTACATTAAATTTTCTAAAATATATTGTGAATGGAAAGTAAGAATATTTATTTCCTTAAATTTACTTCTAAGTGACACCCTTGGACCGAGCTGATAGATTGCGCGAACAACCCTTTTCTGCAGAATAAATATAGTATCGATGTCGGCAACACTCCCCCACAACAGAATACCATATGTCATGAGGCTGTGGAAGTAACCAAAATAGACTAATCGAGCAGTTGTTTCATTTGAAATTTGTGTCATTTTGTAACAGCATAAGCGGCAGAGCCAAGCATTTTCGCTAAACTATCAACATGCGGTCCCCACTGAAGTTTGGCGTCTAAGGTTATGCCCAGAGACACAGTTGAGTTTACAGGAGTCAGTTTCTGGCTCTTAACTACAATGTTTGTGTTTACCTGTTTGACATTTGGCAATGTAAACTTAACACATTTCGTTTTTTTTTTTCATTGAGGAGCAAATTATTAGCTAAGAACCCCTTCTCTGTGTTGGAGATGCATTGGTTTGCTGCTCGATAAGTTTCTTGTCTTTTGATTTTAAATAATAAAGAAGTATCGTCAGCAAACAATAAGAGCTCGCATTGATGCTTAACGACCGATGGCAGATCATTGATATATACCAAAAATAGGAAAGGACCAAGAACTGAGCCCTGGGGCACACCCATTTTCACTGCCGATCCTGATAATTTTTCTCCATTTATTGCAACTTTCTGTTTTCTATGTTTGTTTTGTTTTTTTTTTTATTGAAAAAGGATTAGACATGTGTCTTCTGTCTCACCTGATGGAAAGTGACGATGAAGACGAAGGTGTTACACGTACAATATGTTTCCTACATGTACAACTGTGTATTCTTTATACAACTGTATAAAGAAGTATACAACTGTGTATGTACATGTAGGATTATAATATAAGTGAAATAACTCTGTATTGTATTGAGAAAGATATGAATTATGAATGGGAGTGAATGTAAGGAATATGAAGAATAGAATAAAGTATGTACGAATGAAGTTGTAAATCTCTCTGCTAACCGCTGCGAATGAGTGAAGACGTGTGTGCCATAGTTAGTTATTAAAAGTAATTAAAATAAAATACCGAAGTCTAAAAATATAAATCTGTTTATATTCATCCCCCACATACATGACATCGCCCATAAATTATAGCTAAAAGTCCTAAAAATCTTGATCATAGATTAATCTTACTGAACAGCGCTTTGGCTTTACGTTTGCGATATCACGTCATCTTAACGATTATTAGTACTAACATGTTAAATGGCAAACATGGTCCAGTACCCAGTGGATCAAATCGCTTTTAACTTTAAAACAATGAAAACGCTTCCGCTTATAACATGAACTACCGCAAATCACGCCACCATCGGACGACAGACCACGGAGGGAAACGGAGTCTACGAGAGCGAGCGCCGGCACACGGCCCTCATACCGGCTCGGCGGCTATGTTTGGAAATGACAGTGACGCATCGTGTGACAGATTATTTATTCTATTTGCAAATCGCATTTTACTCATTTTTCAATTAAAACGGGTAGAATTGAGACACGGACAAACTCTTTTGCATCGATTAAGAACTAGACGAACTAATTTGAATAAGTCGTAGCAAATTAAAGTACCCAAAAATATATATTTTAGTAAAAGAAGATTTTCTTTAAAAGTACCTGATTAACAACAATAAGATAGAGAATTTTACCCTGTACAATATGTCTTCTCAAAGGCCTGTTTTAGGAAAATGTTATGTTGAAAACAGGCAACCTTTGCAATATGTGACTGGACGAACTCTTTTGCTTCGGGGCTCGTATTTGTCACGATGCAGGCGTCACCTTATCTTGCCACTCTCACTACGTAGTGATATCGCTGATGTCTGGATTTTTTTTAAAGATGCTCGATAGTAAAATTGACGTACCGGAGCTATTGTCTGTAATTTTTATTTGCGCGCACACTAAATTGTACAGAAACCCTACATTATTATTGTTCCTACCGCCAAGACCAATTACAGGCAGAATTACTACGTGATACGAGCATGTCACCTGGTGAACAAGGTAGAGCGTAAACTAGACGACTTTGATTGCGGTACGGGATGTCCCTAGTGTTAAAGCAGCCATAGCAAATGATTTCTTTTTTAAATTATTAACTTAATTATCTACTCTTGTATTTGTAAACTTGCATCATCTGGTTTTTTTTGTGATCATCCCTTTGTTTTTGTTCGCATTATTTTACAGTGTGTATTATGTCCATGTTTGTGGGCTAGCCTATTATTTAATAAATGTCTTGTTTTGTCATTTTCTGAAAACTTTTAAATAGCTTTCATAATTGTAAATATGTTGTCTATTATATTTCGTCGCTACATTATTCGATATGATATTTACCAGGTAGTCCCTCCATTTGCTAGGTAGCTGCGGACATTTTTAAAAGACTACACGGTTTTTAAAAACTAAACCATTTCCACCCAGGCTGTAGCCTATTCGTACTCTCATTCCTTCATTGTGCGGGGTAGCTATCGCACCTGTTGTTCAATTGTTTAAGTATACTTAAAAATATCGTTACGTAATGCCGAAAAGATGTGCTCAAGCTCGAATCGAGCACTAAGCGCAGAAAATAAAAAAAAACTCGAGGAAGAAAGACGCCGGGCAACCCTGCTCGAATCTTTATCAGAAGAAGAAGGTTAGCATTTAAATGCACCATTTGGCCATTTAATGATTCATTTAATGTAAGTATATACATTAGTTGTTGTAGTTTTGATACGCTTTGGGATTGACTGCGAGTCAATAACTCTAACATTTTCAGAACTAATTGCCAAAAAAGCATCGGGGTTGACTGCGAGTCTTCAAGGTTGACTTAAGCAACAAAAGTCATTAACTTTGACGTTTTCAGAACTAATTTCATTTATTTTTGACCAAAAAAGCATCGGGGTTGACTGCGAGTCTTCAACGATGACTTAAGCAATAAAAACGTTCATTGTAATTAGATTAACGTTAATTTGCATCCTAAAATCAAAATACTCGAGTGAGTTTCAAAGTGAAGTTTCAAAAATGAGAGCGATTCAAATTTTGTCTACCGTCATTATATTTTATATTTGAAAATACGACAACTTGTGCATAGATATAATAAACTTTTAAAAGTACCCTACAAAAGTAAAATTTGAATGGGAAATTATTTGTTTTTGTGAGATTTTTCTGTTTAAATACTTTATTTCATTAGATCTGTATTTGTGACACTTGTGAAATTATAAAAAAGTACCATTATTTTATTTTATGTACGTATTAAGTTTGTAAAATGGAAAAATAATTGTCATCATTTCAAAAATTGTTTATTTTTAACTATAAATGTAAAATTAACGAGTGGAAGAGTGTTCACCCCTAACACAGGAATGTTTATCCTAAAAAGGGTGTTCCGCATCAATTTGTAAAAACCTTAGAAATAAAGAAATTTTGAATTTTCAATAAAAAATATTTTTCAGCTACCCTCCATACTACTACCGGCCATATCCGAGTGTCAAACCCAAAAAATCCAATTTGTTTCTAGAATTTTTCTCACACATAAATCTAATGGTGGCAAATGCTTCATTTCAAACTTAAAACAGTTAAATAAATTTATACAGCCTGACCATTTCAAAATGGAGGATTATCGAACGGCCTGCAATTTAATATCATGTAATGGATTCCTAGCAACAATAGATATTATTCAAGGACACATTTTTTTAGTACCTATAAGTAATGTTCACCGTAAATATCTTAGGTTCGAATTTGAACCTTACGATTCTAGAAAAAAGGTTATTTATCAATTCAACGAAATGCCATTCGCTTTATCAGTCGCTCCACGCGTGTTTACTAAAATTATGAGGAAAGTCCTAGCTTTCTAAGAAATAAAGGCTATAAATCAGTCAATAATTTATTGATATTTTATGCATCGGGGATACGTATGCGTTGCTAACGTCAACGAAACGTCACGGTTACGTAACTGTCTCGGATTTGTCATTAATTATGAGAAATGCAATTTGAATCTACAACAAGTATGTAAATTTTTAGGATTTAACTATGATACAAGAAATCAAAGCACAAGCGTTCCCTCTGATAAGCGTTGCAAGATAGCAGAGTTGGTAACAAAATTTTCCAAATTACCCACATGTAGTATTCGCGAGTTTGCTCACTTAGTTCGCGTTCTAGTTGCAGCCTGCCCTGCAGCAAAATATGATTGGTTACAAGACCAAGATCTTGGGGCGTCATAAATTTCTCTCTTTGCTCAGAGCTCACGATAACCATGAAAGTAAAATTAATTTACCAAAGATATTGCCACAAGACTTGTCTTGGTGGTCGTCAAATATTGAAACCATATCGAATTTTTTGAGCCTCCCAAACTTTGTATTAGAGATTTATACAGACGCATCTAGGACTAGCTGGGGAGCAGTTTGCGATTCTACTAAATCGCAAACACGACAGCTATTAGTTACGTAACACGGATGTGAGGTAGGTATACAATATCCTCATCTAAACGATTTGGCTCGTAAAATATGGCAGCAGCGCGGCGTTTTTATATTTGCATCTTATGTAAATACAAGAGATAATCACGCCGACGCCGCATCACGAATCGTGAATCCAGATACAGAATGGACAATTTCCGATCTGGCTTTTCATTCTATTCTTGTAAAATTCCGTAGGCCCGAAGTTGACTTATTTGCTTCACGCGATAACGCAAAATGTGAGAAATACGTATCTTGGAAACAAGACCCTGACGCATTTTCTATGGACGTGTTTACATTAAATTGGAAAAATTATTATTTCTACGCCTTCCCCCATTTTTCTTTGGTTTTAAAATGCCTGCGAAAAATCATAGATGATGAAGCAACCGGAGTTTTAGTTTTTCCCTATTGGCCATCACAGCCATAGTGCCCTTTATTTAAAAAAAAACACCATCCCCTACACAAGAACCCTACCCTGGGTGTCACGAGGCTCTGCGACAGTCTTTCACCAGAAGGGGTTTCTGTAAACATTGTACGAAGCTAATGTTAGCATCGTTTTCCGACAGCACTATAAAGTAGTATAATTCTTCTTTAAGATTATGGTGGCAATTTTCTATAGTCAAAAAAGTTAATATTTTCGAACCCTCGGTTAATTCTGTCCGTTCATTTCTTACAAATCAATTCAATAATGGTTGATCTTATAGTACCTTAAATTCCCATCGTTCTGCATTGCCAGCTGTCACTGGAAACATAGGATTCCAAGACTCCATCAAACGCTTGCTTAATTCTAATTAAGACCCTGTCGACCCAACTACATAAGTACTTGGGACCCACAGATAGTACTAAATCATATTTTTAGTTGGTTTCCTCATAATGATTTAACGTTAGACAAAATAACAAAGAAACTGATCATTTTACTAGCATTATATACCGTCCACCGAGTCAAACTTTCTCCCTTATTAAAATCGGTAACATGGCATTTTTAGATAATGGCATAAAAATAAACATTACTGACATCATTAAAACATCAGTAGGGATCAGCCTGTTTTGTTTCTACCCCATTTGAGGTATAACGAACGTATATGCCTAGCCACAGTGTTATCGGAGTATCTATTTAAAACACAAGATATCAGATCAGATAATAATAATGTTTTGTTGCCATACAAAAAGCCATACAGAGCCGCCACAACGCAATCTATAAGTCGTTGGATTAAACAAGTGCTGTCAGAAAGCGGTATCGACCTAACCGTGTTTGAGGCACACAGTACGAGACACGTTAGCACTTCTTCCGCAAGCTCCACAGGAGTTAGCATCGAAACTATTAGAAAAACTGCGGGCTGGACCGCTACTCCTAATACCTTCGCTCGTTTCTATCAGAACTATTGTTAACGAGGCTGATTTCTTCCGTAGTGTTTGTTTACCTAAAAAATTGGTATTAATTAACGTTCACACGTGTTATTCTTAAATATAATTTTAAAAAAAATTTTTTGTTCAACTTATCAATCGTTAATGATTAATTTCATTATTATATGTTATTATGATACATAAACAAACATTATTAAACAAAATTTTCTTCTCTTAACATCTACCTGGTAAATATCATATCGAATAATGAAGCAACGAAATATAATTAATGATCAAACGAACTTCCCCGATGTGAAGTTCGATCATAATTATATGAGTCGCTTCATATGAAGATATGATCACCCACCCACCCTAGCTCCCCGTTAGAAGGCTTCAAAAGCTTTATTTCAAAAATGTTTGCTTCTCTAAACGAATGAGAGTACGATTAGGCTACAGCCTGGGTGAGAGGTAGGGAGAAAATGGTTTAGTTTTTAAAAATCATTTAAAGTCTTATAAAAATGTGCGCAGCTACCTAGCAAATGGAGGGACTACCTGGTAAATATCATATCTTCATATGAAGTGACTCATATAATTATGATCGAACATCACATCGGCGAAGTTCGTTTGATCATTAATAATAACAATATAATAATAATAATATTTATTTTCAAATAAAAGGATTAAATAAAAGTAGTAATAATACGTCCTAGCTGTCAGTTTCCCTTTTGAAATAAACATATGTACAGTAAAGCGTTTTTAATGAAAAACTACCTACCTAAAGATTACTCTGATATTACACACAAATGAATATTGTAGATAAAATTACATCATTTATTCATAGTTATGCTTGTAACATGAACTCTAATGAATTATTGTGTATTATGTTTAGGCTTTACGATAAGTGGTCGTTAAACATACAATATAAATCTTACAGGCAATAAATTCGATAGTCACCTAATTAAATATGTTTATAATTTGTCTGCAGTTATTTATCAAATTAAATGGAAAGTGATATTGGAATGCTTTAATAACACGAATTTTTCACAGAATATATACTGGGTGGGACTTTTCGATGCCACCTACTTGATATGAAGAATTGATCCTTATGATTGACTGTATTCATTGATGCCATTACAATACGGGGTGTTATTTTAGCCGGTTTGATTTCCAGGCGTGGCATGATTATTCTCAAATATCTTTTAATGCAGTTTTTCTTCTTTTCTAAAATAAAGAAACGTTTCCTAAGAGTAAAACTTGCTATTTCTAGTATTACGAGTACTTTATCTCCAGGTGGCAGCGCAAAATAACACGCTGAATAAATTTTTTTCATTATTTTCATAGACGGCAAACGACCCACCTGATGGTAAGTGTAAACCGCACCCATGGGCTTCATTAGTCGTAGGTGTTTTATTTGTCAATATAAAATGCTATTACAATATCGACTAACGATGCGTTGCCCGCTTCAGTTGGAATTGCCTTTGTTCCAGTAAGTGCAGTGTCTGTTCCTTCCCTTTGATCGGAACACAATCACGTAAACTTAATTATTATTTCGGTCAGTAAGGAAGGACCGCCGCTGATGAGATTTTAGCAAAGGAACTCTACTACCACTAAAATTTTAAATAATAATTTTTGAAATACCTGACTGAACTCTCAAGTTATTTATTGATTTTTACCAATAAATTGCTTGACTTCAACTTTTTATATCAATCATATTTTGGTTGATTCTTACCTAGTTGGGTATTTATACTTTTTTTTACTTTTGAATATATGGTAAAAGTTGTAATGGTAGTGTTTTTTAATTTCATAATTTATGTGTTATAAAATTAATAATCTCCTTTATAATCTCTTCTATCCGGAGCCTTAGTATATTAGTAAGCCCAGATACTAAATATCGGTTGTACAGCTATCTCACCATTTAAATACGACTTGATAAAAAGAACTATATTTTAAAATTTAAATTGTAGTGATAAGTGTGATTTATTTGTAAACAAACTACATCAATAATACTGTTTTATCACCTGATACTACGTGATTAACACAAATAAATGGTAAGAACGAATGTACAAAGCGCATAAGTGTTTGTGAATTGCACGTGCATGTATGTTACTACTATGTGTCTTTATCGGGTACAGTCTAAAGAGACAGACTGTAGAGGAGTTATTATGATAAGAATGCATTCTTGGAATTTTAAACGATTACATATTAACATTATTTAAAACAAAAATTCTTGGGAATATTGATAAAATAACGGCTTATGATGCCTTCGAAATGTAGTATAATGGGATGTGGTGCAACTAAATACTCAAATCAGCCAAATCTTACGTTTCACCGGTAAGTAACCTATAGTTGCAAAATTACTAGAGAATTGACTAGAGCATAAAAAGTAATGATAAATAAATGATGTTTTAATTTCAATTATATCTGTTTGATTGTTTTGATTTTAGTGTTGTACATAACCGAACGTCTTACTATCGATAGGTAGTTTCTTAATTTCATTACTCTGAGTAATTTGATATAAGTACTATTATTAATCTTTATTATCTTTTTATATCTAAATTATCTTTTTTTTCACAGACTACCTTAAAATTAAAATAAAAAAAGTATTTTGTTGGAACCCATAGGAAAAGAGAATTTACGAGAAAATACTAATTTGTATCTGATTATAAAATTTTCTTATAGTGAAGAACCAGGAAGTGCATATAAAATAAATAACTAATATTGCTTTTTTTTCCTTAAATAGATAATTTACCTTAATACTATTTGAACTATCATTCCTTTATGATCTATATATATATAAAACTCAAAGTCCTGACTGACTGACTGAACTATATATCAACACACAGCCTAAGCCGCTGGTTCTGGAGACATTAAATTTTGAAGGTGTATTCTTTGTAATGTGTTGGCATCCATTAAGAAAGGGTTTTTTTTTTAATTCCACCCCTAACAGGTTGAAATAGGAAATAGGGGTTGAATTTTATATGAAACACCGTCAGTTTTGAAGCTTAATCGATTAATTAATGACGGGTTTCAAGATTTAATGAAATTTGCCTGTTAAGGGGTAAAATAGGGGCGGGGGTTAGTTTGTATGAAACTCCTTCAGTATTGAAGCTAAATCGATCAAATATGGTATTTATAAAATAAATAAAATAAAATAAAAATTGCGTTTATTTCTGTAAGCTTGGTAACAAAATATTTCTAGGACTTCCCAGTGAGTAATCAGAGGGTACTCGTATTGTGAATGGCCGCTACTTCCCATAAGGATAACTTTTAGATTACAAAATAAAATAAAAAAATAAAAAGTAATACAATAGCCTTTCAGAGACTTTTAGAAGAATTAAAAGAAAGAAGAAGATTTCCATTTAAAAATACATTAAATTTGATTAAACATTGTGTTAGCGACGCAATATGAAACGGATTCGGCATAATAGGGACATAGTCATATAAGTAATTTTGTAAATAACGCTAGTTCACGCCCTCACTACTTGCGCCCACACTCGAGCACCGGGTCGTTCAAATTGTTAGTAAGTCATATGATTCAATCATATGCCCGTCCTCGGATGGGTGGTCATTTTCGAGTGTGACGTAAGCAAGATCTAATAAGATTCTTATAGGAAATTGGGATGTTATAGGAAATGAAATGAAATGAAATGAAATGAAATGAAATGAAATGAAATGAAATATTTATTACTCAACATTGACAATTACTTGTTCTTATTGACGTCAAATAAAACATGATTCTACCACCAGTTCAAAAAAAACCTTCGTGAAGAAGAACTGGCAAGAAACTTCACGGGTATATTTTTTTCAAAATAAATTTACAGAGTCTCTTTATGTCTATACAAAATTATTCTTTTCTGCATCTGTTAGCTCGGCAAGTCTCCCTCCCCCCAAGTATCCAAACGACGAACACCCTCAAACGGCCTATACCTAAATATACCTATACCTAGGAACCTAGGTATAGGTATATTTTGAATGTTATTTTGATAATATTGATTTATGGTTGAATTGATGATATTTGTTTTTAATAAAGTTCTAAGAGATTTCATTGATAGATATAACGTTATTGTGTATAGGTTTATATAATAAAGTACTTATTTGAACTAATTAATGACGTAATATGGTTAGAGATTTTCTCGTTGAATAACTACGTAATTATAGGGTTTATTGCTATGGTTTTTTTTATTATAATGTGTAAATTGCTTTCATTTATTGAAATGTAATAGTTATTTTCATGGTGTTTTACGTATTTGAAGAGAATAACGACAAAACCTTTGTTGTTGTATATGTTCCTAATTGGTAGTTTATATCTTGTTTGATTATGTTAAAAACTAATTGTAATTAGAGTGTTTGCATATTTTAATAATGTAAAATGATAAAATATGTTTGTAATCGTTTCGCCTTAGGTACAATGTTAGGCTAAGTAAGTAGTCTTCCGGCGCAAACGGTGTTTTGAGATAGTCTTTGTTCTAGAAAGTTTTTTGTATTACATTTTATCAATTTTTTGAATATAATATTGTAATAGTTTTGATGAATAGTTTGAAATATAATTCGATGTAAAAGTTAGAATCAAAGTAAAACTTGAGTGTAATTAGGTGCAAATTGCAAACGCACCAGCCAATCAGAGCGCTGGAATTACTTAGCGCGAAATGTGTATTTAAGACGCACGCCGAGCTACGGAAGTCAGTTTCACAAGTGAAAAAGTAATAACAAGAAAGAAAGAAACAGTTCGGTGCCCACAAGTGAAAAAGTAACTACTAGGAAGAAAGAACGGTCTAATAAGAAGAAAAGCACAGAAGATTCCAGTTAGAAGAAAGAAAGTGCTGTTCGGTGAACCCGGAGGCCAGTGAAGAGGTGTGAGGAAAGAAGCTGAACTCCAGGAACAATTGCGGTTCACAGGGTTATTTATAAGGTTTATTTGTAACCGCAATAAACGTTCCTACTTTGAAGACGTGTTGTTTTCACTACGCTCCAACCTGCACTCGATCAAGTCGGGTGTCACTCCGTGGTTCGTCAGGTCGTGGTGTCTTCGGGGCTTCGAAGGGTACTACCACATCTTCCGAGCCGGCGCAAATAAAATTGGCGAAGTCGGACTCGGGGCTGATTCTGTTTATCGGTTTCCCCCACACATTGAATGTTAGGAAATTATTTATGCATAGGTATATACCAATGAGTGCGTGAGGGTGTGTGGTTGATACTGCGGATGTAGTATTGTGAATGTATGTGTGCGATTGTGTATGGATGTGTAGGTGAATGATATTTAGTATTTTAGCAGGTGTACGTTAACGCCCATATAGTAGATATAAATATAGAATTATACATATTTGTTTTTATACATATATTATGATTCTTTATTTAATTATGAGTACAATAGACAAAGATTCGTTAGCGCCTGCATTTAAAATAAGTTAGGATCTATTTCAGACAATTCCACTTGACAGGTTTTATACTTCGTCATAAGTAAGTGTAACCAACCATTGTGTTAAAGTTTTCTTGCAAATCTATAAATGCATAGGACATATTTTGAGTATTTAATTTAATTTATTGTATACGAGAGCAGACTGGCATGAGTATTGCTCTTAGCAAAGACAGTCCGTACTGGAGGTGTTGGGACCACAATATCATTTCTCCTCTTTTTTTTTAAGTGATTTATTAAACGGTAAGTGTTTGTGACAATTTAGTATAAGATTAAAAACATAGAGCTTTCTAACCGTCAGGAGTTTACTAATTTGATATAAGTTGTTTGTAGAGAATCTATAGGGTTTGAAGTACACGACCTTTATTAGACCTTTATTTAGCTATTTGAAACACGCAGACGAAGTTGCGGGAAACAGCTAGTCATTTTTTAATGTCATGGCGGTACAGTTATTGAATGTTGTTCCATGATTATTCAATATTAGAAAACATTTACTTTAAATAGATTAGAACTCAGAAGCATTAATCGATAAATTGATTAACAATAATAATTGGTACAACACTAGTCCGCCAAGGTATACACGTTTTTTTCGTTGGTATGGCATTTTCATAGGTTTCCTTGTTCTGAGACTATGACAGTTAGAATAATCAAATCACATTGGTATTCAAATCTTTATATTTATATTGAGCTTATTAAAAAGAATCGCTATATACAATACGATTGCCAAAGTGTATTTATATATCACGCTTCTACACCTTTATATTTATGTATGTACAATTCTGTAAGTACTGTGTTAGGTGTCCAAAAAAGTATCGTTGTACGTGGAAGATTTGATTAATAAATGTGGGAAGGTTGAACATAGTAAAATAGTAGTACTTAGTACATTTTTCATTAATTAAAAATAAAAAAAAAATAATAGTACTAGTTTTATTAGGGCGCATTATAAGTTTTCACATATTACGCTTCTTAATAGTTTTTAAATTAAATATAAATGTTTATTCGTTTAAACTTAACAGGATAGGGTAAAAGTTGTATTTAGTTTGTATTATAGTATAATCATTCAATTTAAATAAAGTATGAAAAAAAATTTCTCTACTTTGTACGTAAAATACCAAGAAAAAATTCCTGCCCTATAAAAAAATAAAAAGATAGACACAAGATGGAAACAAAAAAGAAAATAACGTTATTAGAAATAATAAATTGGGTTTTGAAATTAATACATAAAATGGTGACTGTCGCTCGAACGCTGGGGATGCTAGTTTGAAAGTTGTTTAAATCGAGGTCACGAGGGTAAAGAGTAGGTATGAAAGCTGTCTTATCTACACATCATTGCAAATCTACACTATTATTATCTATGGTGACCTTGGGACGGTTAGGAAAATAAACACATGAGCTCAAACCAGAATTCTTAGCAACTTATTTAAATAGCGAACCAACATACCATATAGCGAAAATTAAAAAAAGATCGATTCTTTCCCCCTCTACACACGGGTCAGATGCCAATTTTCTATCAGGAGGTGTCTTTTTTTAAACTAAACTTCCTTTGCATTTTTGCATACTTCATTTTTTTTAAATGTAGTCGATAATCGCGAAACTGCCGATTTCGAATGGGTAAAAATACTACACATTGGAATGCTAATTTATAAAAGAAATTGTCGTGGGATCGGGATCTACGCGGATTAAATTGCGCGAATTATCTAGTATAAATAGTGTTTTATACGTGTATTTCCGGTCTATACAATGCCAGAACGCAGCCATGCGATAGTAGCCATAACTACTCGCGTATATTTTGTAATGCTATTTCCATATCTATTACTACAAAATACACAAGAAATGTTCGTACAGTTCGTGTACAGTTTGTAATCAGCACGCTCAATTGTAGGTTTCAGAGTTTACTGCGCTAGTTACAACCACCAAGAATTTAAAAAATATGGTTTTTAAAATAAATTAACAGTTCCGTGTTAAATAATTTTTAAGGATACATGGAATTAAATAAATAAGAACTCTCAATAAAAACTAAAAAAGGTGACTTTTTAAATCAACCACATTGTTCTGCACAATTTTATTAGTATTAAAAAATTATAATTTATACGATTCTTACATTTCAGGCACTGTATATCTTGGAAGCATCTATTCCACTGTAGCCATTATGATGAATACGCAATCAATGCGCACTACCGCTGTTTAGTTTGTAAGACCCAAAATATAAAAGTAAGATACAATCTATATGCGATTAGTATGACTACCCTGCATTCTGGGCTTGTATATAACGGATATACGCTACACCTACATACCTGGCACCATATCAATTCTTCGGTCTACCAAGTAAACCGTAGTAGATCTACTTTGAGCCTCCTTATCTAAAGCTGTGTTCGGTCTCACGAAGTATGTCACGTCTGCTATGTGTACTCCAACCTGCAAAGTTATAGAAACTAAATTAATATTCTATAAATAAGCGTAAATAAGTATAGTACATGTAAAACTTAAATTTTGTGTAGATTTAAAAGCGAGGTTTTGCTTTCGATTACATTCACATAAATTTCAAGACAAAAATTTGGCTAAGTGTCCTTTTAGGTACTGAAAGTCATTCAAATTCATTTGTATGTAAGAACACACATAAAAACTTTTGCATTTTTAATATGAGTGTGATGTGCAGAGTAAGAGCATGCGAGGTCGAGCACAATTAAATAAAATTTCGTCAGTCAACCTTTGTCTGTGCTTACAAACGTACGTTCCACTATCCCGTTTTGAAGCCAAAAAAATAATGCCTACTTGTGCCATTAAATGGCGTAGTAGAGCTGTATCAAATGACACTAAAGACCGTATAACATTTCACATCTAAGTGATATTTGTCTTTTAAATATTTATTAAAATCAAATTCTAAAAAGTTGACGACTTTCATGTTGTCCCTCTTTCATAAACTAAATTGAGAATAAATTATTCATCCCTAAGCAAAGTTATATTCTCGTGTAGTGTTTATGCTGCTGAAATTGGCCCAGAAATATGCATGTTTATCTTATTTATTTTTTTATTTTAATAATTTTACGTATTAAGTTTTCTTAAAATAAAAACTTATTTGAAAATTATACCACGACCTACGCGGTTTAAAAATACTGAGGCTTCAGTTTTATAGGGTCCTGCATACAGGAGACTCCACGCAAGCGATTAGACAACTGAATCTCCAATGAGAACATTAGGCCCAAATTCGCGCTTTACGAATTAAGCCCTTAAGTAGGTTTACTTAATGTTACCTCATATTTCTTTAATCCATCAGCAGTTTTGCCCGAAGGTCGTGCGTGTAAGGCGTCATCAATGTCAGTGCATCCCGGCGGATCTACAGAGCAGATGCATATCGATCGAAGATCTACTCGTTTCTTTATTTCCTAAAGACAGAAACATTGCAATATTTATAGGAAATGTAGATATACTTCAAATTCGAATTCAATATTTATTTCTCAACATTGACAATTACTCGTTCTTAATGACGTCAAATAAAATATCACTCTACCACCAGTTCGGAAAAACCTTCGTGAAGAAGAACTGGCACGAAACTGCACGTGTATATATATTTTTTTCAAAATGAATTTACAGTGTCTCTTAGTCTATACAAAATTATTCTTATCTACTTCTGTTAGCTCGGCAAGTCTCCCTCCCCCTAAGTATCCAAACGACGAACACCCTAAAACCTTTGTATTGTACATTCTAAACCTAATTAGAATGTACAATAATGTTTGGTATATTAATAATTGTTACACATACAATAAGCCAATATAAATTCTTCATCGAATGAAGTTGTTAATAGCTTTGTGAGTTAATACTGAAAATCATACAGATCACAAAATAAATTTTTGAAAGAGCTCGTATTATCCTGTTGTCGGATATAACGGCCGCGTTCAGGTAGGTCAAATGAGTACTTAAGGCGCTTCACATTTGGTTTAGCGAATTAATACTTTATCTGTAATTCATGTAAGTATATATTTGCTAAGCAAAATCTAGGTGCGCCTTAAGTCTCACTCAAGTAATGAGTGGTTTTAGGCTCAGTCCACCACACTGAAAAACTGCGGTTGAGTAGACCATTACTTAAAATAAATTTAGATATGTGCCTTGCCTCATGGCGTTTCCCTGAACAGTCAAAGTAATTATAAGTTGTTAAAACAAACTGGCAGCCTCCGAGATATTATATATCGGACCTCAAATAAAAATCTCAGTGATATAACAATGTCATACTTAATGTCATTCATATTACGTATGTGCATATCATATCAATATTCAAGTTGGGAACCAAACAAAGACTGCATAGTTGCGTATTGACATGTCAGGCAGGAACCTCGACCGGAAATTATGATAGATAATTATATTTATAAACGTTCAGTGACACATTTGAAATAATACGTAGTTTTAGTAACTATTTACCACTTCACCTTTTGTTGTTTGACACAATATAATTGATTATTTGCCAATGTTTTATTTATCTAATGTCTTATATTTTAGCTAACAATGAAAATGACTATAACTTATCGAAGCAGTAGCCATGTGGTCTATTTATTTATATACTTAGGACACTTAAATATTATAAGCACTATCTATGTTCAGCGTTATCTATGTGATACAAGGTTATACTTCAGAATATAAAACAATGAAACTGTTTCAAACGAACAATTTCTACTACAGAGGGTATTTCAAGTATATAAATTTACTATAACGTGGTTATGTTCCGGTGAAAGGCAAGAAAGAGCCAGTGCTATAACAAGAACAAAGGCAATTTCAACTGAAACCCAAACAATCACAATCATTGTGAATAAATAACACACTTGCGAGTAATTATGTAAATAGGTGCGGTTGCCACTTACTCAGGTGGGTCGCGTGCTCTTTTGCCTGCTATGAATATAGTAAAAAAAATTGTAATAATAATTATTTTAAAAAAATTATTATATTAAGGTTATTAAATAGTAAATGCCTTTCAAAAGGCTTATAAAATAATATACTACTTTTGAATAAATTCTGTGACAAATAAAATAATAGATTAGAATAGAATTTTCAAACACGTTATTACGCATTTGAAAGAGGCGAAGCAGCTGCGAACGTTCCGTGGTAAAACAAAATAACTTTTAGTAATTAGGGCTCTGCAGTCAATTTGATCTCGACATCGTTATTATACAGCTTTGACTACGAGTAGTGTACGGCGTTTTTGTAGTCAAATTACTTTATATTTTGGCATGAACCCAGGATATATCAATTTATTTTAATAACTTCGATGGTACAAAGCGCATAAAAATGTACTCTTTCTAATGTATCACAGTATTGTTATTTATTTATTATAAAGTTGATCCAACGAACTCAACGCTAATACAATACAGATAGAAAACATAACAAAGAAATGAATCTGAATGTTAGCTAACTTATAGGCACAAACACTTACAATAACATTAGTATAATGAAAACAAAATTAAATTGCACCAAAATGAAATTATAATCAACATTGAGATTTTTAATCAAAATTGCAAATTAAAATCAGAATTTAAACTGGTGAACAGAGTGTCAGCCCCATAGCGATCCTAACACTGTGAAGCCTATTTGAGAAAATATCAATTTCATAGTGTTGTCCGGAACCACCCTTGTGATCAATTAGTACTATACTCTTGTTATGATCTGCATTACAGCTATTAAACATTCTATTTAACTCTTCCAGACCCACAAACAATAAACCAGCTGAAATATGAAAAATATGAAATATATTTTACTCTAACATTCGGTAATATAATACGGATTCCAGATTTGGGTAACGTACTCTACTTAAGGTCTTACAAGTAAGAAATAATGGGCAAGATAAACCCAAGGCTCATTTACAATATTGGCATTCCTCATAATAAACCCGTACATCTGAAAGGCTTCGCTTGCAGTTTTCTGAAAATGAATGAATTTTGTACCCTTTTGTACCCCAACTTTGGTAGTACCCGGAAATGGTAACCACACTTTAAATAAGATCTATTAAAATTCAGTTCTAGGTTTTCAAAATGTTAAGAGTACAAATCAAATCTTATTAAAAATAAAGAGATATACAAGAACATAACGATTGTTGAAGCCACACATGGGGGTAGAGATTTCATGGAAGTTATTTTTTTGATAATTCTTATTTTAACTACTTATTTTCCATCGCTAGGAACGATAGTTTTTAACAAAGCTATTTGATTGTTTCAAGATTTTATTTAAAAAACTTAGTCATGTTGGTATTAAAAATATCAATTCAGAAATGTTATAATAGATGTGCAAGTAAATTGTCACAGCTGAAGCTTTAAAAAATATGCGCCTAAAGTATATACCCTTACGATATCTACAGCGTCAGCTTAAGCCTTTTAAATGTTAATTACATCTTAATGTTGGTTTGCTTAGGCAATCTAGACGGGAATTAATATATACCTTTATCTGTTCTATGGACTTTCTAAGGATCGAATTGCGTACCTTGCTGATTTAATGACTTTTCTATATTGAAACATACATATAATTATCCTAATACAATATATATCTAATCAATATTCAAAGAGACAACTCGATATGCTAATCTCAGGAAAAATAACATGTTTTTCTTACTTCAGGTGGTATGGTCCAGTCATTGGAAGGTAGGCAGGCCAACACAGCTTCACTAAATCTCGCGTGAGGTACATCGTGCTCCAGTAATATTACTTCATTCTCTGCATCTTTGTCACCTGAACAGAGAACAATTATGATGCTCAGTTAAATCAGTAAAAATATAAGGAATCACGCAACCAGGAAACTTAATGATTTATCGTTTACAATATTCAAACGAAAATAAGAAAGAAATAAAATTGAAAATAATCACAATATTTTAGTATTGTCTTTCGTTTTCACAACTCATTATATTAAAATAAAAACAGTCTTTTAACCCGGCTTTTTTGCGTTGATTTATATATTTTTAGGTAAGATGTAAAATTAAAAGAAATATAACTAAACGCGACAAAATCCGGTTATAAAACGGTCTTATAGAATAATTTATTTAATTATCGGTAAATGTCAAGATTTTCTTTGTACAACTTGAAACTTCGAGTTTTATAAGGTATTATGGGTAGACCGGCAGAAAAAGCTCTCTGCGCTCTTGTATCAAAAATGTTCATTGCATGCATTCATAGGTATTTAATTTGATTCTCGCAGGAAAGAATCAAACACAAGACGTTGTTTGCTTATCTCTTGTAGCAGGCAAGCGATTTACTTATATTTTAAGAAATAAATAAATATCTACAGAATTAACAATGCAATTAAAACGTGTGGATATTGAAAATAGTTTCTGTGCAAATAGGTCGCAGTGAGAAAATTTTGACTTTTATACTATTTAAACAAATGCTTTTATGATAATTCTGATTAGTTCTGATTTGTTTACTAAACCTTATAGTGTTGTATCATGTTTTACATTTTATTTATTACGTTATTAAAATGATATCAAACGTTTTTTACAACGAACATACTCGAATGTATTTATGTAATCCTATAATCATCTAGTAAACAGTGGGTAAACTATCAAATTGTAAATACGATATCTCTAAAGCTGCCGAATTGTTAAAACAAAAAAATATAAAAATAAATGCGACGATACCTAGTTGGAATAATTTCATTTAAAACCATACCTACCTCTGGTGTGCTCTTTTAAGTCATTACAGTTAATTTGTACATAGAGGTCATTAACTAAGTTATCATCAATGTACTAAAATAAACGACAATATCACGGAAAAGGTCAATAGCTTAAATTTATGATAAACATTAACTGTACCTATTTTAGAGCACTTATTCAGGCTTATATATAGAGATTAAAAAAGAAGTGCGAAATGAGCTCCAACCCACCGACGGTATAATGTAATTTTGTCGAAAGTTTCTTGCGGTAAAATAAAATACCTATCCTACGACTTCGAGCGCCTCAAAGCCAGTTCAAGACATTCTATGCCAAATATTGTTGTCAAAATAATGTCTATGTTCTATAGGTACATGGAATTAAAAACACTTTAAATTAATAGTAATATTGTTAGGGTTAAAAGTATTTAATAAGGGCTAGGTTCACTTGGAACTAATTTTCACCGAGGTGCGATTTTTGTTGTTGTGGAAACACTATGTTATGACCGAGTGTATTTCACGAAGTCCGTCTATTGAAGTAGGCTGTGAATGCATTTTATCATAATGAAGTATGTCAAACTTTCACAGGTTAATTTTAATTTTTCTTATTAATTTTTTTTCTGCTTTAACGTCTGAGAATGTTAAAATTACGAAAGTATCCAAAAGAATACATGGCAAAAAATAGCAGTGAAGAAAACTGCCATGCTCGACGTGCTTAGTGATTTTTTTTGATGGCACCAATTTTATTATTTTATTTCGTTTAGCTCGATAGGATGTCATCTACCGCCTTTTTTTTATTCGGGCTGTCAGGAAATCCTCCATTACTTTTGAAAACTAATATAAATACTTACCTATGTGAACTATGTAGGTGCGAAGATAGATGACATTATTAAAACTTCACAGCCATTTAAAACCATAACCTTGTAACAAACGGCAACAGAAAAGTAAGCTTTTTTGAATACAATTTTGTAGCAATTTAAATACGAAATCCAATTGTACTACTAGCAATAGCCATTATTCATTTAATGTATCCTTTATTTTGTAAGAAAAATTGTCCTCAGAATGTTTTAAGAAATGTTATAAGCTATTGTTATGTTATAAGCTAATGTTATATGTTATAAGCTAAGATTTTTTTAAATCAATAAACGGTATTACATGTGTAATCCTGTCGAAGGGTATATTGATACCAATTAGGTTTCAAGAACATTATGGTAAATATTAATTATTTTACAAATACTTATCATTGATACCGTTATATTTAATAAAAAAGATTAAACTATCTTTAAATCCTTTAAAGAAAGTATAGAGATTTATGACAAGTTTAGGCTAGTATTATTTAAACATAACTAGACAAATGAAACATAAATACAAATCAGTCAAAGTTTAACGTTAGTATTATAATGAAATTTTGACTACCCATTGACCATCAGATCAACCTAGTCTTACACACAAAAGAGGATAACTGATACATCGTTGTGACTTGTACCTCGAAATTAAAATATGATATTTTTGTATAAATTATTATTATAGTAAATGGGAGTTGTGTTATGCGAAACAAAGGCGAATGAATGACAAAAATCTCGCGAATGCGCCATTACGCAGTCTCTTGGATAGCCATGTAACATCCTCGCCTTCATCTTCACTTTCCATCTGGTGAGATGAAAGACAAAAGCTTGTCAATTAAAAAACATATACATGGTGTAACATAAAGGAAGCTACTCGATAGGTAGCACTCTGCTGCGCTCGGCACAGCGCCGAGTACCGCGCCGCCTCACGCGCCTATTGCATAGGTAGGTAAACGTTTGTAAACAACTATTTAGGGCTGTCAAGGCTGATGAAGTAAAAAAATTTAAATAAAAAGTTATGGAAGTCTTAACCAGCCCCAATAACTCTAATTCTTTTACAGTATATTCTAACAATGGTATGTTTACTGACTCTTAAGTATTATGCTCCCTTTATGTTACACCTTGTATAAACATATGAATACAAGTCAGAACAAGAATCCAGTCGTAAATAAAATAATTACCTACATTAATTATTACCTTATAACCTATATTAACCTTCAAATCTGACGATTAATTGTGATTATATTAATCTTGCTTATAGATAAAAGGTATTCGTGTTAATTGTATAAAATGTATCAAATGACATTTAAAAATGCAAATATTTGTTTCTCAATTACAACAGTTTGTTGTGCTTATTAGTGTCAGATGATGTAATAACAAGTTCTACCAACCGTTCGGTAATACTTTTTTTTTAATAAACTCTCCAGGTATTTCATACGCGAACAAAATATTTATTATCTGCATCTGGTAGTTCCGTCCCTGTCCTACTCTGTCCCTATAAATTGTCCGAACTACGAACCTCCGCAGAAGGCATTCGGTCCCGGAGAACCAGCCACAGCCCTCCTAAACCATAGTAGAGAGAAGTGAGCTACTGTACAACCGCTACCGTAAGAACAGGTACGTTTAAAATAGTAGTATTCAACTAGTTGACGTGAATAACAAGACAATATCAGAGGTCTGATATTTACACAGGCACGCTTTTTGAGTTTTGTCGTTTGGAGAAAAATCACAAAACTTTTTAACTTCGGCTTTTAAAAGGTATCACAGGAGGGATAAAAGCCGGCGATCAAAATTGTTAACATGAAACAAAATGTTAAATACACGTATAACAAAAAAATACCTTCATGGTGTAGGTACAATTTGACTAAGACATGAAGAGAAACCAACACAAGACAGGTAGGTAAATACTGAACCGTTTAAAACGTAGTCTGAGCTTGTGTTGTCATAGTGTAAAAAAAAGTGCCGCTTTCAAATAAAAAAATTTATTTCTCAACATTGACAATTATTTGTTCTTATTGACGTCAAATAAAACATGACTCTACCACCAGTTCGGAAATAACCATCGTGAAGAAGAACTGGCAAGAAACTTCCCGGGTATATTTTTTTCAAAATAAATTTACAGAGTCTCTTTATGTATATACAAAATTATTCTTATCTGCATCTGTTAGCTCGAAAAGTATCCCTCCCCCCCTAAGTATCCAAACGACGAACATCCTCAAACGGCACCCATTCACGAGTTAACGCGGGATCTAGCGATCGCCCTCCTAAACCATATTAGAGGGAAGTGAGCGACCCGTCACCACACGCTACCATAAGAAGACGTACTTTGGGTTAGATTTCCAAAGTTCGGCAATGAATTGTGCTACCAAATTGTGGAAAACCAACCGCATCTTGCGTCGGTTTTTGTTTGTCTGGGAAACCCAGATTATACATTGTTTTTTTGCATAGGCAAGGCCATAGGCATAGATCCAAGAATCGTCACCACTGGTGATTTGAATTTGACTGTCCAAAGTTGAACCCCGAAAAGTTTTCTAAAACCATCTTTTTCAAAACACCTTTTGATAGTCGAAAAGTAAATATCCAGCGCTAAACTACATAGTTCACACAGCAAGTGCCTCCTGACTTATTGTACCTGAGATGCCTATTAATGCTATGTCTCATGACGATCTTTAAGAATCAGTTGTCTCACAACAACGACTTTTTCCTCAGTGAAGGCGGATTTTTAAGGTTTTCACGAAATTAATCAATCAGACTAGTATGTTAACGCTGGAATTCTGAATATCAGAATACATTGTAGAACACAGATGTTAGCTCTTCGAAACAACTAAGTTGCTTTTTTTTTAACTAAATTTTTTTTTTAAATCCCCAGACAAACACTTCAACTGTATGGGCGCAAAGTGTTTGTGTTATGGATGCCTATACAGCGAACTGGGGAAAACCCAGAATAAACATACATATATAAATACAGACAACCATGGCCCGAGAACAAACATCTGTGTTCATCACACAAATGAATGCCCCGGCCAGGACTCGAACCTGGGACCTTCGGCGTATGAGGCAAGGCTAATTACCACTACACCACTCGGTCGTCATGTGTTAAAAAATCGCTATATAATAAAGGACAATGGGAAACGAAAGTATGGAATCTGGGCCCACTCCTCAATAGAAATATGTGATATACTGTTAGACAGGGCTTTTTAAGCGGAACATTATTTACAGTATTATTCGTCCTGTGCATCGATAACCATGACGTCATTTAAAAAACCAGCGAGGGCCATGAATGGTTGTAATCTCTCAACTCCTAGATACCAAATCAAAGATATGATGTTAGCACAACTTCCTACAGTTCGCCGCCCGGTCAAACAAGTGCAACATATTAATATAATAATATAATATGTAACATATAAAATAAATAAATAAATATATTATATTCTATTAGGTCTTGCAATTCGCTTTCTCTGTAGGTTTCTATGATGTATAAACCGTCTTGAAAATGCTCACCACAGTACGACCTCGCTAGCTTCATGTGGTAGGAACCCAAAGCAAGAAACATGAAGTTGTCTTTTGTTATTTGAGGGAACTTGTAGATTTGCATCAATTCGATCAAAGTTGACTCTGCGTCTGTTCACATTATTCCCTTCCACGTTGTTAAATAAGAGGTTATTGACTTCAAACTTTTCATTAATCAAATGCAGAAAAGACTGCATTTCTGTGGTCTGCTATAGGCATATGAAAATGATTTAGAGTTGCAGACGGTATTTTAAAATCGGTTATCATATTCTGTGCGGTTTTATTAAAATAACTAACCATCAACAATTTCTACCGGCCAGCGGCATATAGTCACCAACCGCGATTTATTGGCTTGGGCGGTGGTTAGTTGAGTTGCCCGTGGTTCTTTGGATGGTGGCATATGCGCTTCATAACCATATGATTGTAGATTCCTAATAAAGTCCCGAAAGCCTCTATCTAATATGAAGACATCGTTCTCTTCTAAAAACCAATGTAACGGATGAACCGCTCTTTTGACAATATTGCTCATAATTGTAGCGTCCAATTAACTCAAAATGTACCCATCTGTGCAAACAATGAGGAAAGGCTTTAAAATATTTCTGTATTTATGTATATTTATCTATATGAGTGTCTTTGGAAGAGGAAGTGAGAACTCTTCTATATGTATATATATATGTTCCATCACATATCAGGATAGCCTGAGTATTTTGTTCATTGCCAAATATTCCGCTTAGAAGCAATAGGTTTCTCTTTATCACATCATTTCTTGTAATGTGATCTAAGCCTAGGTGTTGGAAAACATACTGGTTCGAAAGACATTCCCATGCAACCTTCAATAATATTTCGAGTGTGCGTCGCGTCATAGCGAAAAGAGTTGCCAACCTTAGGTTTGGTTCTCTAGTTTTCAGCTTGCATAGATATATGCCTAACGATGTTTTTGGCCGATTGCATGGCCGACCAAAGATGCCGACCAAAGATGGAGTCTGTTCTAGGACATGTGAAAATTCCATTCAACAAAACTGGGGTCAACAATAAAAACAACAACAATCAGTGTCCAACGAAAAGGTGCACAAAACAGATAACGATCGTTCATTCAACGTTAAACACACAACAATATGGCGACGACTAGCGCTAGCGCAAGCGCATCACTGGCCGGTCGGACATCGCAAGTTCGCCATTTGCAAGGTTCGAGTCTGGGTAATGTTTATATTATAATGAGGTAAACTGCGATCATTATTTGCTTAGATTGGGATCACTTTTATAAAGCAGTATAATAGGTAGTGTAACTCCGAAAGTACTGACTTTTAACCTTAGTCGTTATACTAAGTTGTGACGTGTTGTTTGCGGAGTGGTAATTGAGGGTCCAGAAAGGAAATACCAAAGCTCTCTTCTATGTTTATTTTGCAGTAAAATTAAAAATATACAAAAATGCCTGTAAATACAAACAAAAAATATAAACAAAATTGAAATAAAAAATAGTCATACAAAATAAAACAGAAACATTAATACAATTAAATTTGATCTGAAAAGAAAAAGTAACAACAAAATAAAATTTTAATGAATGAGAATCCTTACCAAAAATTTTGGCTACGCACACTCGTGTACGTAAAAATAAATTATTGATTTCATGAAAACTTTGATTGTAGATAATAAAAAATTGATAAACATGTAATTTTGAATAATAATAAACTCGGAAACAATAATAAATAAATAGATTCTAGTTGTTATGATGGATAATTTTTCGTGACTGGCTTGTCAAATCAAAACATTGCCGTTCTCCGACACTACGTAATTCGTAGTTTAAAATTACGTCGGGAACGACAAAAAAATAAAATTTACTGACAAAAAGAGGTCGAAATAGACAACCGTCACAAAGTTTTATTCTGCATTAAAATACGTACTCATTAATGAGTATCTCACTTCTATTGAGAGGTGGGCCCAACATTACTCATTGTCCTTTACTAAAATTAATAGATAAATGATTTCCATTGCATGGACATTTTCCTTAGCTAGATTAATTTTCGAATGTGACTAAACGAGGGCATGAATCCTAATACTTTCAATTGTATGGAAATTCTGAATTAAAACCAATTTGAATATTGCACAGTTCCAATTTCAAAATTGTCGGTCAAAATGTAAACTACAGAACATAAAAAGCATGCCATGTACAAGGTTTTCAAGTTAAGGTTCTGATCCATCCTGATTGTATAAGCTGTAAAACTTTAAATAGAATTAAAACCATTCCTCATTTTTCAGTTTGTCCTACACCTTTGTGGTATAGTGGATATCTTACGTTTTCCACTTTGTTTCCATTACATCATTTTTTGGGATTAATAAGATAATATAATCGAAACTCTAGTAAGCAGTAAAGTATGTTGTTTTGCAGTCTCTCATAGTTAGTGAGACGAATAATTATTCACTATTTGAAGGAGAGAAGAGAATAATAAATTCAAAATATTAATCTTATTATGAAATGTGTTTTTATAATACCATAATTATAAAATCTAAACAGCTTCGTTGTAAAGAAAAAATGTTCGTTTACAGTTGCCTTAGTAGTATTTGAATGTTTAGAAACGTTCCTTCGCAAACCTGAGCTTGATAACGACAAGAATACTAATTCAATTTAACTATTAAGTCAACGGTGCATTATTCATCATAAAAAAATATTTTTTGATAGCCATGGGCCTGTTTGAAGGTTTGTCATCTTGAAACGTACGCTTATTAGAAAATAAAACACTTACCAATAGGTCCGAGAGCACGTACAAAGTGTCCTAACGGATACCGACTATTTCTAGGCCAAGAATCGAGCGCCACTAATATCCTTTGGGACGCTAGAATATCGCTCTGTCTCGTTTCAATCCTCACTCGGGGTATCCTCTTTTCAGCCGGAATAAACAGGTGCCGCGTTGCCCCTAATTTAGAAATATAATAAATAAATCTACGCACAACTTTACGACAATATTTCCAATTAAAAGTCAACTTTTTCGAAGACATGCTTCCTGTGAAAACTCTGAAAACCTGATATAAACTATCATGTTTCTATCTGTATGTTTACCGACACGTGTTTTGGCGTAATAGCAAGTGGAAAATTGATTTAAATATAGACGATGCACTTGATTTACTAAAGTCTAATATTTGCCAACAACTTTCACTGATTTATTGATACATGCTCGAGCAATATGTACATGTATATATATATATATCTAGGTATATTCCTGATCTAAAAATAGTTATGGGATATCTGTGTCCTATGAGCTATATTTTCGGAAAAAGATTTTGCATCAAAAACCAAACCTTAACATGAAAAATATATGTACATTTCAAATTAAGGCCCATTTTTATAAACCTCACCCAGGTGCGCGCGTCAATTTGAGGGTAGGAAAGAGCAAGACAGATACAGTTTCATTACAGAAAATAATGTCAGTCTCACTTCTTGAAAAGATTTGATTGAAGTTTATTCATACAACCTATGTGGTGGTTAGTTAGTAAGATATAAAATATCTTAAGCGAAATTTAATTACAGGGCCATATTATATTTAACTAAAACTACTTATAAGTATGTGTGTATTTAGTATTAAGAAAAAAAAAATTATGTATATCTTGTAACTTTTTTATTTTTGGTTTTTTTAGAATATTACTTGCACTTTTGTCACCAACTTTTGTCATTGTGTAATTATCTTCCATTACCTGGGTTGGCTGGAAGAGATCTGTTTTAGAGATAAGTCCACCTTTGCTAAATAACTTATTTTTGTACCTAGTTCTTAAGATTTGATTACGTGCAATAAAGAATATATATAAAACCAACAGAACTTCGACGTCAGTAATGTGTTATTCGTGTTTATGTTATAGGATAAACAACGATGCATGCTATTCAAATAAATATTTATTCTAGTATTTGTCGGATTGTTCATAATTACTTGGTCAATATTAGGGTTCACTAAAGATGTAACAAAGTTTAAAAAATTCTAGTGTTAATCGATGACGCTATGCAAATATTGACATGAAATATTCTGAAATCAGGCAAACTATACAATTTACTTGATAAATGAAATCACGGACCATAGGTACATTCAATGCACATCTAAAGTGCACATTAGAATTTTTCAAAGCTTTTTTTTAATGCGTCATTAAATTTGATAAACGAGGTGCTTATTACATCATAACTGGTATTTATCATGTTTAGTTCTCAACATATTATAGTGGCTATAAACCAAAGTTTATTCTATAATAACCTTATTTTAAACAAAATCAGTAAAAGATTTTGCAACACAATTAAGTACTTACATAATTGTTTATATTATTCATATTTTTGAAAGTCTTGTATACTATACCTAAAGGTATCATTAGGGTTTGACTTTAAAGTCGCTTGAATTCTCACAGCTAAATAACAGGAGGAACCTTAATTTTTCTAACCATACAGGTACAGTTCGTAGAACTGTAGGTGGATAATAGGTAATATAAATAGGTAGCTTCCACTAAACGAAACTAAAATGATAATTTTAACTGCCATAATTAGCGTAAGTATTTCAAGCCAAACTTAGCTTGGGCATTAAAGTAATAATCTACACCAATAACAAAATCATCACAAGAATCGATTAAAAATATCCATAAGCCTAGAGACCTAGACTGTAGGTCTTTAGGCTAGGACCCAACTGTAGGCTACGATTGGGTCCTGTACCTATTCGATGACTTTAAAGATATGCTATGGATAACATAGGACTTTAAAAGTAAAATCTTAGAGAATCAAATACCACACTTACCAGGTAATTTACTTGGCAGTAATATCCCACAATACTGTCTCCACTTTCGCCTTATGATGCCAACAACTTTACCAGTCGGCGTAATATCTTCATCAGACTTATCTTCTTCAACTTTCTTGAGCAGTTCCGCTTCCTCATCAAAAAGGTCGCCGGGGTCATCAGCCTTGTCTTCCAAAACTATGTCCATAGGTCGACGCCATTCTGATTCTGGTAACACTTCTATTGCTACTAAGTCACCGTCGACAGCCCTATTTATGCCAATGTGGCCTTGTAACAATATCTAAAACAAATAAGGGTTGTTATAGAAACTGTGACCATCTAAGTATTAATTATTAATAAAGTAATTTAATAATTAATCAATTAACTATGTCAGTTACATATACCAACCTAAATAGATCAGAATGAAAACGCAGGTCTGATCTTGGATACTCCCAGTTATAAACATACATATAATTTACTGCACATAATATACATACATATTAAGATCACGTATTGATGTCCATGATTCTACCAACAGAATCTTTATTTTCAACATCTGGCATGGCAACAGGCCTTACATAATAAAAGTAAATAAAAGTAAACAAAAAAAAAATGACGGATGTTTGGATGGTTACATATAAGAATTTAGATGAGTGTAGGGAACTAAGGGACAGTTGCAAATATTTGTGTACCTACTGTTCCTGTAGTGGAGATTACGATTGGGACTATTAAAACTGACTGGAAGTTCCACAATCGTTTAATTTCATCTTTTAAATGTATATACTTGGTAAGTTTATCAGTGATAGTTTTTTGAAAACTTTGATTATTGGAAACAGTTATGTCTGTTATGATTACTGTTTCATTCATTTTATATATAAGGGTAATATTGACTACGAACCCGATATTAATGTTCATAAGGGCAGTCATATCTGTTAGGATAGCTCAGTCTAAATTATGGCCTGCGCAGACGACGGACTTCTGTCCGCGGACTTTTTTGTCCGCTAAAATAGATTGCTTACAACTGTATCGAGTAACGCAAACAAGGGATTAAAAGTACCACGTACAAAAAGTCCCCCGAAAAACCGAGGACATGCAGAGAGCGGACCGGACAAAAGTACGGGGGAGTCCCCGAAAAAAATAGAACTCGTGTGACTAGGCGAAGCAACGCACATGGCGGACTTTAGTCCGGGTTTATTTCTACATTTCCGGGCAACAAATGATCGCACACCGTGTGCGTTGAGTTCGCGGTAAATTCGCGGCGGACTTCTTATTCGCGGAGCGTACTTTTTTCTCCGCCGCGGAGAAAAGTTCGTCGTCTGCGAAAACATCTAAGTGTATGATAATATAGCAATTAATTGTTTTCAAAATATATCTATTAAAATGTTAACTAGCAGTTTTGTATTATATAAACATAATAATTAAAACAATATATTTAATTATTATGTCAGAAATCAATATATGGTCAAAAACTTATCAATAGCAAACACATGTACAGGGTCAGTTGGCACTAGTCATACAGACATCAAAACAACACAACACATATTATACAAAGACATTCTTAACAATAATATTTTGATAAGATTAAGTTGAGATAATAAATTGCTAAAAACAGTGTGGTTCAATATAGTGATTTGATTATGGAAGTTTTAATAGATTTATATTTGTCAAAGTGTTGATATTAGTAAGAATGTCATTAATTTACTTTAAATGAATAACATTATTAACAATTCAACTATCAAACTGATTAAGATGAACAAGTGGTGACGTCGTAAGTAGCTTCGCCTTATACGCCGAAGGTCCCAGGTTCGAGTCCTGGGCGGGGCATTCATTTGTGTGATGAACACAGTTGTTTGTTTTTATATATGTATGTTTATTCTGGGTTCCCCTCCAGAACACTCTATGGTCATCCATAACACAAGCTCTGCTTACTTTGGGACCATAGTTGATGTGTTTGTCTGGGGATTTATTATTATTATTAAGCCTACTATAAATCACTAGATTGTTTTGATTTCTGAACTGAACCTACTCTATCTGGTTTTATGAATCAGGGAACTTCCACTTAAGGCAATCTATGAAGCTAACACAGCATATCCACCTCATTCTGAATATCAAGTATTTTATTAAGAAAACAATTACCAACAATATTCCAGCTACATGAAATTGTCTATTTACCTGTTTCTCAAAGCCATTTACTGTAGCGGTACCTTCCAGAAAATTATCTCTCGAAGCATGAAAAGTGCCCTGGTGGAGTTTGCCAGACCTGATGCCCATATGTATTTGAGCAGGAGTGAGATGAGCTGGATACAAGGCATCTTTTGCCACACTCTCCGGAATCACATTTTTTGACAATTTATCTAGGAGTCCAATAAATCCAGTGACATTTTCTATGTAGTCACGAACTGAAACAAAATTACATTTTAGGATTTAATCTGCCTAAGTCCTATTTGGACGATAAAAACTCTTGGGTATAAACCCCTCATTAACAGGGTTTTACTTGTATTTGTAATAAAACATGTGCAATGTGTCTGTTTGTTTGTTGAGTTCTTTGTCCCGATGAATATCTAAAGCGTCATTGTCACTAAAGTACGTCTTCTTATTGTAGGGTCGGGTGACGGGTCGCTCAATTCCCTCTAATATGGTTAAGGAGGTTGCATCCCGCGTTAACTCGTGAACGAGTGCAGTTTAAGGGTGTTTGTCGTTTGGATACTTGCGGGAAGGGGCAAGTCACCCGCTGAGCTAACAGATGCAGATAATAATAATTTTCTATAGACATATTACATAGACAAAAATATACCCGTGAAGTTTCTTGCCAGTTCTTCTTTATGAAGGTTTTTCCGAAATGGTGGTAGTCATGCTTTATTTGACGTCAATAAGAAAAAGTACCTAATTGTCAATTTTGAGAAATAAGTATTTGAATTTGAACCTAATTGTCAATTTTGAGAAATAAGTATTTGAATTTGAACACCAAATTAAACAGACTATGTAAAAGCAGTTATATAACTTTTTTTACATTAATTTCTTGATTTTTTGAAAATTTGGCACTTAGAACAACTTCTTATTCTTTGGAGAACCAATTTTAGTTTTGTAATACTTTCAAAATAGTTTTTTCTAGATATAGACTTGCTGTATGCATGATGTAGAATAGATTAAAACAATAAAATAGTTATGAACTCTATTTATTTTAAACTAAGCGTTTTTATTATTCACCTTTGACCAGATATTCTACTGTAATTTTTGTTAGATACTTTATTGTATTTTGGTAATATTAATGTCTCTATACTTTACATTATGAAAAGAGTTAATATTTCAAGGTTTTCCATTATGTTAAGTGTTAAAAAATTAATTAATTCAATTTGAAATTATAACTCAAATATATATAAATGTTTTCACTTGTTGAGATTAAGATTTGTTTACAAACGTTTGTTTTTCTTTTTGTAATTTTTACAGTATTCTGGACTATTTAACTTCACTTTTGAGCCTAGTAAGGGACTGCTCCATACACCTTCCTAGTTTAGAATCCTAGCAGGTCCAAATGTCTGAATGTGTAATGTTCTTTCTGAGTTATGACTTCATTTATATTAATACTACATTGGGGCAACAACATTGCAGGTGTTCAAGCCTTTTATGTATCTAATGCCTTTTATGCATAGTCAGCCAAAAATGTGGACCATCATCCTATGGGTGAAGTTCATTTGCATGTCATTAACACGTTGAAGTGAGCATCCCATATGGCTACAAGTTGTGTTGTGACACAAAATTTTTACATACTGAAGAAAGAGACGTCTATATCCGTTGTCACAATATACGTGATTTAGTCATAAAATTGCCAAATTGTCGTCTTACAATTGTCGGAAGGACATAGCTATTAGGTTATGCCTAAAAGAAAAGATGTGGAATCACGTTGTTCGCAGGGGTGAATAATATAAAATTGACGTGTATATACGTTGTGTCACATTACATTTTACAGAATTAGGCGGGTAATCACGTTGTTCACTTCAACATGTTAAATAAGGATTTTCCATTGTAATAATATTCTGACAGTAATGTTTTCTTTATTGGTTATTGTAGTATCAAACAATACCTTATAATTGTGTAAGAAAGACTGAATCAGAAGATTCATCACTAGTGGTTTACCAGTTTCTTGGGCGCCTGTAATTCTGAAAATGTACTTTATGCAAGTGTTCAAGGATGATTACTAAGGGTGTGAAAGGGTAACAAAGAGATTTATAATATTAGGATGTAATTTCAACTTCATCATCCTTAACTCAAGGGGTCTCAGCTAAGCAGCATGTATGTAAGTCTTGGTATTATGATACTAAATGATTTTGAATACTTGCAGATCTATCCCAACATTAGAAACGGAAGCATTTACTTTGAGAATGAATATACTTAGTTTTCTTAGTATTTTAGCTTCAATAATAAAAAAGTACAATTAAGTGCAATTGACAAATAAAATTTTTATTTGTTTCTATAAATGCATACCCGAACAGCAAGTAATTCCATCTTCAATAGCAATCTTCCTGTTGTTTACATCATCTGACAATAAAACCATTTGCGGAAATGTACCCTCCACTTTGCAACTACTTAAGTGGTTAGAGTACCAACATGCTGCTCTCCGTATAGCTCTATCATTGCGGTCATTTTGCTTCTCCCCGGGGTTCCGTTCCACATACGTATCTCTGAAATGATTATGAAGTGAGATAATTTTACATATTTTATAAATACTAAATAACTACATTATTATTTTATTATAATATAGACTAAAGATTAAAATACAAGTATAAGGCGAGAAAAGGGATATACACTGCAATCCTCCATACATCAGTAACTTTTTGACACATAATATTTATATATAAAATTACAAATGTCAATTTTAAGATGATTATGTTATGGCATGGCAATAATAATAGTAATAGTTATGGCAATAATAACTTAAAATGCAACTAAAAAAATAATAATACATTCAAGGATTTAAAATACCTATAGGTAAACAAAATAAATACTTACTTATGATGTTCATTGACAAAAGAATAAAATTTTCTTCGTTTATTTCCAATTATTTCTAAAAGGCGTTGAAAAATTGCAGTGTTTTGATGCTTAACTTCATCCAAAACAGTTTGCAAAATTATCACATTACATAGGGCATCTTCTTCGAGTATATCTATTTGATGAAGCACTACATTAGTATCCAGTACTATATAATGCGGATAATCAAATAAAGAACAAACAGATTGAGGTGAGCTTTCTAAAACAAAATCTTCATCTTTGTGGGGACACACAGTGCATGCCGCTGAACCACACAAAAGATCATCGCGCAAATAATGTTCTCTTACGATCTGAAATAAAAATAAATATTGTATTCAACAAGTTTCAGTAATGAAAATAAAAATTTTAACTACTTGTATTGTAAACATAACCTCACTTTTATAATATTTCCACGTTTCGTTTTAGTTAAAAAAGTTTTAGTCGTCCACATCGTATAACAAAATGTTATAGAGGTTGGAAGCAGTATTCAACAGGATTTTGTGAAATAATTATACAGAAAAATATATTAAATCAAGCAAATAACATCCCACCAACACAAATGTAACGAATGAAATGACACTTTTCATTCATTCATTCTACTTACATTCTACAAAGGCTGTACAAAGGTTAGTCTGTCAGCCAGTACTTCATTTTGGGAACAGTTACTAGTAACACTAGTAGCAAAGTTTTGTCTTTAATATTCAATTTATAACTTTTATGAATCATATTTAAAAATAGTACATTACTTTTGCATGTTTTTCAACATTATAAAATTACTGTTACTCTTATACCAGAATGAACGTTTTTCTCTCCCTCAAATGTGTTCATTCTCTGTTCACTCAGCATCACAGATCGTTTGGGGATACTAACTAGTGCAGTGCGTGCGTGCATCATTTATTCGTTCTGTCTGTGCCAAGGAACATATACTACGTCTGTGCTGTGTGAGATAAGTGAATATGACATTAGTTAGGTTAGTTACGCAGTATTTACCAACTCGTTGGTGTCGGTTGACGTCCGCAAAGGTGACGCTGTTCTGTGAAAGTCTTTTATAATAAATACGCAACGAGTGAATGTGTTAATACTAAAATTAGTAAAACCATAACTGTTATTAGGTATACAATTTGGTGATTATTATTGCAACATGAAATAAAGACAGCGTGGATGACTTGTTATACGTGCAGTGAATACTTAACAATGAGACTAATTTAAAGCCGCATATTACAAAAAAAAATTATTTTGTGTCTCACTACTAATATGCCTTCGAAAAAAGGAAGTAAATCCCCTCAACAAATATGGGAAACTGTATCCTCTAGTTTGGTTCACTTTGTGGAAAGAATCTTTTTCAAGCTTGGAGTAACAGTCGCAAGAAATCCCTGGAAAACCATTATTATTACATGGACTTTTGTTATATTAAGTGCGATAGGATTATTAAGATTCCATATAGAGAAAAATCCCATGAAATTATGGGTCCCACCAGATTCCGATTTTTATCATGATACGAATTGGTATGTGGACAATTTTGGTACTGGATTTCGACTTCAAAAACTTATGATTACTGCAAAAAATGTGTTGGACCCAAATATTTTGTTAAAAACTTACGAAATAAGCAATAAAGTTAACTCAGTTGAAATTAGTCACTTAAACAAAAGTTATAGTTACGAAGACTTATGTTATAAAGTACCTGTTGTTAATTTTTACACATCTGGTAGGAAAACGAGATCTGTGCAAAATTTAAGTGATATATCAAATCAATCTACAAGTAAAAATTATTTGAATGAATTTTCAGATCCAACTCTTTGGGTCGATGATGAGTTTTACTGTGGCTTTTTAGATTCGTTTCCGACAACTTGCTTGCAAGAAAATATTTTAGACCTTTGGAAAAATGACTTTAATTTACTCCATAATCTTACGCTAGTAGATGTCGTTAAAAAGATCAATAATGAAAAGCAAAACCCGATTTCTGGGCATCCATTTGATTATAAAAAATTGTTGGGTGGTGTAATTCGAGATGAAAGTGGTGATATAGTTTCTGCTAAATCTTTATTGATTACATTTTATACTTATGTAAACATGACAATGGTAGATATGAATGAAGTCGGTAATTTAGTCGGCACAGAAGATTGGGTATCTATACCACTAGCAATTTGGGAAAGACAATATTTATCTCTTTTACATGCCTTAGCCCAGAACACATCCGATTTAAAAATATACTATGAAGCTGGCATGAGTTTTGCTGAAGTTAGCGGGGAAGCTATGTTTAATGACTTAGATAAAATATTCATGGGCGTCTTTTTGATGTTTTTTTATGTGCTATTTGCAATATCAAAATTTAATTGGTTGGAAATAAGGTCAATGCTAGGTGGAATGGGTATGTTTTGTGTAGGGATGGCGTATGTTAGTGCCATTAGTTGGTGTTCCATAATCGGTATTCCTTTTGGTCCAGTTCATTCATCTTTGCCATTTCTTTTGATGGGTCTGGGAGTTGATGACATGTTCGTTATGGATGCTTGTTGGAAAAATTTGTCCGTGTCTGAAAAAGAGAAAAGTCTTCCGACGAAAATCGGTCTCATGTTGAAACACGCTGGTGTGTCAATTGTTATTACATCTTTTACTGATATTGTTGCCCTTTCAATAGGCGCAATAACTATTTTGCCATCATTAAAATCGTTTTGTATTTATGCTGCAGTTGGAGTGTTTTTCATTTTTTGTTTTTCAGTAACCTTTTACGTTGCTGTTTTCACATTAGACGTTTTAAGAATACAATCGAATAGAAACGGTATTCTATTTTGCTACAAACACAAACATCAAGTAAAATTGACTGAGGGCCATTCTGTATTACAGAGATTGTTTTTTGGTTTCTATAAAAACCTAGTTTTTACGATACCTGGAAAAATTATTGTTATTTTGATAACGATAACACTAACCGGTATTAGTATTAATTCAATACTACAACTTGAGCAAAGATTCGATCCTAAATGGTTTATACCTTCCGGCACATACTACAAAGATTTCCTAGACGTCCATGAGTATTACTATCCTGAAGATGGATATAATGCTATGATATTTTTAGGTGACATGGATTATAAATACGAATTCACACAATTACGTAACGTAGTTCAAGAATTAAAATCTCAAAACTACATAAAAGAGGTAGATGCTTGGGTCGATGCTTTTTACGGGTATGTCCTAATAAATTTTAAACATGATTTGAAAAATTCTTCTTCTATAACGGACGATCAGTTTGTTTCATATTTATCCAGGTTTTTATTTAGTCCAGTGGGTGGCAGATACCAAGTTAATTTCAAATTTGTAGATGAATTACGCTGCGGTCACAAGGTACCGAACATTACAGCTACTTCTATAAATTTCGTATTTAACAAGTTTTTTGGTCCTGAGGAGTATATTCCAGCAATGAATGATGTCAAAAACATTGTTAAAAATACTTCAATATTAACAGGCGATGGTTATCGTAGCGTTTGGGCCAAGGTATTCGCCAATTGGGTTACCGATGAAGTTATTGCTATAGAAGTGGAAAGAAATATTGAATTAGCTTTACTGTGTGTTATGGTTTGCACTGTTATTCTTATTACAAATCTTCAGATGTGTTTATGGATATTTATTTGTGTTCTACTCACAATTATAAATGTACTTGGATGGATGCAAAAATGGGGTATGACGGTTGATATAGTATGTTGTATTGGTCTAGAACTTGCGATTGGATTATGTGTAGATTACGCTGCTCATGTAGGACACACTTTCCTCACGACTCAAGGGGAGTCTAGGTCTGACAGGGCCTTCAAAACAGTAACGTCAATTGGTGCGGCTGTTTTCTTGGGAGGAGGATCCACGTTTCTCTCTTTATCGCTCTTGAGTGTTTCAAAAGCATATACTTTCCAATCATTTTTCAAAATCTTCTTGCTTGTGGTAATTTTTGGATTGTATAACGGGTTATTATTTTTACCAGTTGTATTATCGTTAGTAGGCCCTGCTGCCCACAAAATTGATATAAAAAACAAAGATTTAGATACTGTAGAACTCAATGGTACAAAAACATTAGAATTAGAAAAATATGACAGATGATGAAAAAATAATGTAACTAGGTGGGATTAAAGTATTTCATATTATTAACGATTGTGAAGCGTGAATCGTTATAAGTTTTGTGCGTTAACAAGCAATGTAAATTATTAACTACCAAATAAGTACATCACTAAATTTTCAAGTTTTAAACTTCCACAGAAGGAATATACTGAAAAATCAATAGGAGTCACAAAAGCTTGAAAGTTAATTGTATTGCCTTTAAAATAAAAATATATTCTCAATATTTCAGAGTATTCGATTTGGGGTTAAAATGTAACAGTCTGTGATGAGTAAGTTGTGATTAAAATAACATAAGTCACTGACTGATCAAAACTCGAACTTTGTGTTTGTTCTTATTATGTATGTACAAAAATAGAATGTAGTCATATTTTAGTTCCTAGTAATGTAAAAAAAAAATTTATAATTTAAAAGTAAAGCAGTCACCAGATTTTTTATGATTTTAAATAATAGTTATTTTGGACTTAATACGTGTTTAAAGAAAACAAGCTTTGGATTTCCATATTAAAAAATTGTGCTAATACAAACAAAAAATACAGTTTTATTAGTACAAACATAAAATAACCAAAAAAATTGTAATATTGATTATGATTCATACTGTTAGAAACAATACTAAATACCATAATGTTTGGTCTAATTTATTTTGTCAGCGTCAATCAAAATGATTATGTAGTACAATGGTGAACTGGACATCACTAGCACATCATAATATATTACTTATATATTTTAATAACAAAGTGACTTTAGCTTTAATTTACAGTAGATATTTGAAATACAGCTCATGTCTAAAATATAGTATAAACCACAGCAGGTACCTAATAAGATGTTTGCAATGTAATTTTGTGAATTTCATACACATCTAAATATTTAACTTTATCTCCTTTTTGCATAGGTAAATACATGTATTATTAAACGTACCTAAGTTTTGCTAAAAGCTGTAAAACGACATGTGTATGTCAATAAAAACATTTTTTCTCGCACTGTGTTTGTTTACCTACTTATTCATAATCGTTTAATAATTTGATTATGACCTAAAGTTTTCTACAGAGAGCTGTCAGAAATAAAAAATCTTAACTAAATTTTAAAATTATTATTTACGACAAAAACTTAATGATTATAGAAGTCAGGTACTTACAAAAGTTAATACTATTTAATAGCTCTATTTTTTTTTTCAACAATGAGCAAACTTATCCTCATCAAACAGGTCACGCAAAACGATTAAAACTTTGGTACTCTTTTTTTGTAGGAACAGAGTACTTTAAATAGTTTTACTTTTAAAGTTATTTGCTAAGTTTTTCTATAAATAGAAAAAATCCAAAAGGGTGTTTAACAAAAGTAGGCTTTTTAATTATTTATTTTAGAAATTACATCACTTACAACAAAATACAGTACAGAAAGAACGTCATATTATAATTCAATAAATGTATTTTTTTATTTTCAAAAACACGTAGTTATTTAATTTAGTTTGTAACAAATTAGTCAAAAATTTACATTTAATTAAGTACGTCTTAATTGAAGAAAGCATCATCGTGCTTTGTGATCTTATTTTTTTAATTATTACTATCAAAGTGATTTAATTCATTAACTATGAATGAATGGGTGCATTTTAATAAGTCTCCAAGTCTCTGTTTAGTAACCTCTGTGCAATTACTACATTCTTGATTTTTCTAATTGTCAATTCGAGTCAATCATAATGTCCGTTTTTAGTTAATATCAGTTCTTGAATTACAATTTTCAAACAACGGACCATTGTATACGGCTAAATCGCGAATCACGTCGACAAATTTTGAAATCTACAAACGTAATCTTTAAAGTTGAATAATGTGTAAAGATAAGAAAATACGCCACTAATTTGCACAGCAGAGAATGTCAAAGAAATTAAAATAATTGAACAGACAACATAACCTGCAAGGTTATTTTTATTCGTAAAGATAATTTATAAGTTAATAATGCTTTTGTTTTGTTGAAAACATAACTCATCAGACTTGAATAACAAAAATATGTCAGTTTTAATTATAACATTTATGAAACGCAATGGTTATTCTATGGACCAACCAACCCCATAACTCAGCAGGTTCGTCGCAACATCGCGTCCACCATGGTGTGCTCAGTGCTGTAAGTTACTGGGCGGCGGCGTGAGTGGTAAGGTAATAGACTCGCTTCCCATGCCAGAGGTCTCTAATGCGAATCCTAGTCAAACGGTAATTATTTACATTATGAATGTATAATATTGTGACCTGGTGGATATTTGTTGAAAAAGATTTTGGGGTCACGTATGTTTTGTAGTGACGATCATAAATTCGAAATTTATTTGAGGACGTTCTTTTTTAGGTTATCTCCTTTTTATAAGAAAACTTAAAATAGTTGTATAACGTCAAATATGATGTTAAATAAAGCTACATGGGAATGTCTTTATTCGAGTGTATGGATCGTTTGACCAGTAAATCTGGTAGCTACGACGATGATTCAAGCCTTCGTAATTTACCGATACTTTTGAATAGACGTATAATAACGATTTATAGGTAATGTGGTGTAAATGGTTAACGATCGGAAAATAAAAGAAACGTTAACCCCAAAAATTTTCAGTAAATTATTCCGTCTAAAATAAGAGGTAACTTGGGTTCTGGATATTAATTATTACAATTACAAATAAGCATTCATTCGCATATTAGTACGTATCAATGGGTCCGAGTGTCGTTCACTTGGAGTTCATTGACCACCCTGCATAAATAAAAATAAAGAACCTAATTATTTTAGTAGACGGCTCGATATATTTTTGTAGTCCTGTGAATATCTACTAACATAATATAAAAAAGGAAATGTTAAAAGTATGTTATGTTAGTAATGTTCAAAAGGAAAGATTACGCTCGTTACTAAGAATTTCGAAATTTTAGACTATTTTCTCTATGTATACAAAATACAATTCCTTATTTACTTAACTACCTACTTCTTTCACCTTGAAATAACATAATACTTAATGGCAATTATGATCATTTATTAAAATGCCAGCGCTTTGCGTGCAAAAGTACTTGTCTAATGTTTCGTTTTCAAGAATATCATCTAATAACACTTAATAAATCCTTTTACGCCACTTGGGCACTGTTATGCGGTAATACAAGTATCACTTTACACCAACTTGACACTGATAAGCTAAGATTTATTTTTGTGTATGTTTTATCACTCGTGTAAGCCAAACGAGCAGAAATTATTTAATTTTTATACAAATAGGCTGTTATACTAATTAAATACTTTTAATTAGGAACTTTTTACGAAAAACGGTAATTTAGACCAAGTGAGAATAGTTTTTGAGAAATGTTATTGATTGATACGAAGGTACTTAACAAGTATTTATGTCGTCTAATAATGTCACATAAATAAGGGAAGGGCACCAGTCCGTACGATATTAAAAACAAAGAGCATGTATCACGGTAAAGATAGTGAGCCGTCCGCGAAGACGCGTTTCTTCATTTTTTGTTTATCGATAATAAGAAATGGTGGCGCGTTTTTGTTGGTGGCACTTACTAATTACTATACATTCACGTTAACACATATATACAAAAATAGTGGCGTCGGGTTTGACTCTGTTTGAACTAAACTTTTGTGATTAACTATTTATTTAAGGCTTTTTTTTTATTTATACTGGATAAACTTATTTAATTTAATGTGATTTTACCATAAACGCAAATGGTAAACAAAATATAGTTTCCGTGTTTTAAATCCTATGCTAGACTTTTATGTTATCAATACTTTCACATATAATTAGTGATATTTCCAAGTTATAGGTAGTAGGTACCTATATTGTTTATTGGGTTTTGTTTTACTCTCTTTTAGTTTACTGTTCCTATATTTGTTCAATCATTACACAAGCATTGTCTTCTTATGCTTCTTATTCTTAAGCTTCTTATGGCTTAAATTTCAGAGGTCAGTGTAATTGTAAAGGTATCTTTATATTATTATTGAAACTTACGATTTATCTTTAAATACTAAACAGAGGACAATGTAGGACGGTACAATAAGATATTCGTATCTATCTCCAAAGCTCTACGATGATCGATGAACGAGGAAAAAAGTTACACCAATAGAACAACCTCAGTTTTCTAATTAAAATAATAGATAGGTAGTAGATTTGTCTTCGTATACCGCCGAACTTTCGCAAAGCTTTGGTGGGTACCTACGTAGCTTTTTGATAAAAGCAGAGTATTCTAGGGATCTATTCGGTGACGTGAAAACCTGTGCAATGAATGAAAATACACAAATTATTTATTTTCTTATAATGAACATGGAAGGTACACACGAACAGTTACATGAAGAATAGTTTCTTTGAAATATTTTGACTTTACCAAAGGAGAAGTCCTAACCTAATAGTAATAGCCAAGATAAAGATACAATTATTATTTTTTCAATTTTTATTGAAAGAACTCCAAAGATTGACAGTGCGTCGAGTTGATTCCAGATTATGATTAAATGTTGATAATATCGATTAAGTGTACTTTATCAATAATTTATCTTTACTACAAGGAGTGATGCTAGTAACTGCCTACGTCGTAAACTAACTGACACAATTTATGAATGCATTAAAATCTTGACGGACGATTTAAAAGATACAAACAGCTGAGGAACCGATCATTGACCCTAGGTTATATGTTTCTTTTGAGGTTTGTCAAAGTATAATGGAGATCGAAAGAAGAGTATAATTTTTGAACCTGATTTCCTTGGAAACCGGTCGACTTCTCCGACCACGTCCTGCTTGGAAGACATAAAATGTTACTAATGCATTGATGCAAATTGAATGCAATAGATTTAGGCATTACTTACTCCTCAATTTTTTCTAGATCAAACCGCCTCTGGATACTACCGCCGTACTATCCATTTTTTTTTGACAATCCAAAATGTGCCATTGATAGTATATTGATACTACTGTAGGTATAGAAGGTCTTATGCAGCTGCAAATGGTAAAAATGCACCAGGAAGAAAGGTAGACATTGTTGCTTTAAATAATAAAGTCCCAACGGAATTTGATACTCTTGAAAAATTACTCACACACCCAATAGAACCTTTCCCATTGTTTTCTCAACAAAATAAAGTAAGCGCAGTAACTTAAACGTCTAGGGGCTGATTGTTCAATACTCAGGTCTTTTTCAACTTCTATCTTGAAAATAACTTTGTTAAAAATATTAATTAATTATTCTGCTGGTAAAAGTTATGTGAACATTGTAGACGAGTGTTAAAGCGTGATTTTTAAAGTAGGCACCTTTTGGTGTTTTTACCTACATCGCCATAATGCTAAGAGCAAAGATGATTTAAATAGTATCTATAAGGTCCAAGTGTAAATATATTCTATGCAAACACCATTCTGTTCATCTAAAAATACATAAAAAACAAGCTATAAGTAAAAGACTTATGTAAGCTTCATCGTCATTGTTCTATTAAAAAGAAATAACTTAGATACATATATCTTTTTAGATCATAACTTACTACATGCTAATGATAAATTTGCGAGAAAAAAATAATTTCATATGTTTTGAACGTGAATATCATGGGCAGCTGAAAAACATATATTTTTAAAGTTTATTAATTGATCTCAAGATAGATATAAAGGTTAACGCAAGATATAAAATACAGTGATATACGTATTAATATTTCGTATTTATACAAGTCACATTCGCGATTGTACCTTATATCACCTCTACGTAAAAGATTCTTAACTTTCCTCCTACACCAAGTCAGTTTTTAAACATAATGATGTCCAAGAATGCTCTTAGTTACAGTATCCTTTTCATCGCAAAGATCTTTATTTAGATATCCAATTATTGGACAAAAAAGAAACGACAAATTTCCATTTGAAAAAATAACGTTTAACAAAATTATACTTGATAAATGTATCCTTTTAGAAACTATTATTTAATAAACTACTTATTAGACACAATATTTACTAGAAAAAACTTAATTATCCCATAACATCATTTCACAAATTGATTATTTTTTTAAACTACATGCTTGCATTTGACGCTCGCGCCGCTGCGCTCCGCTAGATTTCTGCTTGGTCACAAACACAGGTTCAATTGGGTTAGGTTATGTTTGTATGTAGTTAGTACACGAGCAAACCGAGCGAGCGAAGCGCCAGGACCAAATTAAGTACCAATTCCAGCTTTTCACAAAAAGGGTCTTGGGTTCAATTTGGTTCAAACAAACATCACGACACGAGGTGTTTTATAATTTATATTTTAACAATTGAAATATTTTCTAAGTAAAACTTTTGCGAAACCACATAATACAATGTCAAATGATTCTTTTTAAAGTAATATGTTTGCAAAATGAAAGTTTGTCAATTGATTCGTTTTTCAAACGTTGTTTGTAAATGATCTTTTGTCATACGTTACCTAAGTAAGATGCGTAGATGTTATTGCTTATATTGTTATTTAGAATCGCTCAATGAAGCGTCGTTGAAATTACCTCTGTTCTAGGAAACAGTCCTTTTTTATTCTGAACGCAACCACGTAACGTGGTTATGATGGCGTTTTAAATAGGAAGGAATGTAGTAACGCAAAGACAGGATCTTAACAAATGCATCGCTTCTGTCACAAAATTTTTATTATAGTCATATACAGTCAAAATATACACCCATAATTAAATGTTATTATTAGGTTTATCAATATAGAGTCGTCATTTAGATAATACAAATGCAAAACAAAATCAGTAAAAGCAAAGATAACCCAACTGCAGCTGCAAATAAAACCAGAGCATCTGTTTTTATGCCTATACTTTGCACTGTTAGCAAAACTGATGTATGAATCACATATTATGGAACTAAAAGGCGTTAATGATAACTGATAGGTCTGTTGTACCGAGAGTGTTGTAGGCAGTGCATACGTACTAGTGCAATATCGCTCAATTAAATGTGGACATACTTACCTAGCGAGATAGGTAATTTAATCGTTTTTTTTTTCTGACGAACTGTTTAGCCTCTGATTAAGCAGCGTAAACAACAAACTCGGATAATAGTGAATGCCATCCACGAGGTCGGACCATGTAGGAGTTTTTTCCAAAATAGTACATCGTGATGTATGGACGAAAAACGTAGTGGGGCTCGTGGATGTGGATGTAAATTACTATCGCACGGTATTAGTTAAAATATATGTGTAGAAAAGATATCCATTACTCATTAATATAAATTGTGAGCGATCAACTAAGTTTATATTCGAATATATATATATATATATATATTCTCTGGATATCTTCTGGATTTCGTATATTGGAAAAGCGAGTAAGTGTCCTGCTTGTCACATTCCATCAAGTGAGATAGTGACAAATTAAAGACGTATAATATTTTTTTATATATTATAACTGGCAACGTACGTACTGTTATGTTCAAAAATAGTATATTTAATGCTAACCAAGCAATAACATGTTTTTCGAGCAGTCTCGGTCTGCGTGCGTTCTCGAGCGCACGTCGATCGCAGACGCCTTCCCGCTCTTTTAGCCCCCGCGCTAATTGAGCACCCAAATTTCACTGGTTGTTGTCGTAATATATAATTTCATAGTTGTATACCGTATTAAGTTTCTAACGCCGTTTTCACGGCGGACAGTGGCTCGTTAACCGTACTTCAAATAAGTTTCTAACGCCGTTTTCACGGCGGCAAGTGGCTTGTTAACCGTACTTCGTGGAACGTGAGCTTCGTCGACGGGGTTTCGTCGTTCCAGGACTTCAAGTTCCGTGTTCGAGTAAGTTATCCGCGTCGTCCTCAACCGCCCTACTGCGTGTAGGGTGGTTTTTTAGGAAGTTAGTCATCGTTGATAGGTTCATAGTATATATATTTATATATTGTCGTCCCTCCCCAACCCCTCCGCAATGGCTTCCCTAAGCCCTGAGGAGCTTCTGAATAAGCTGATCGCTGATTACGACGCCCAAGGCACTTACTGCCCCCCTCATATGATTCGCACACTGCAATCATTTCTCCCTCTAATCATGGCACTAATCACACCGGCCCCTCAGGCCACCTCCGTCCCTCAGACCGCTCTGGTCTTAGGCCCTCCCGCGTCCCCTTCCTCCAGTGACATGGAGTGCGAAGTAGACGCCCCTTCGCGCCGCAAGCGCGCACCCGCGACCGAGTCATCCTCGGACGCCACCCCAACTGGCCCTGAGTCTCCCTCCTTTACGCTTGTTAAGAAGCGCTCTAAGAAGCGTTCGAAACAAGACCCGGCGCCCTCGACGCCCATCCCTACACCCCCTGCGGCGTCTTCAACGCCAGCTGCCCCGGTGTCTTCAACACCCGCTCCGGCCCCAACTTCTGTCAAGGCCAAGGTCCCACCACCCGTTTTCCTTCGGGAAAAGGGTAAATGGACTGAGGTCTCGACATTGTGCAATGAGCACAAGATCCATTACACCCGAGCGGTAAACTCGGGTGAATCTATTAAAATCACTGTCTCGTCGATAGACGATTTCCGAGCCTTGACTAAGCTCCTCACCGATAAGCAATATGCTTATCACACTTATGCTCTGTCAGAAGAGCGTAAGATCAGAGCGGTACTCAGGGGAGTCCCGTTCGAATTATCGAACGAGGCTATCCTGGAGGATCTGCAGTCCCAAGGCTTCCCGGCACTCGCGGTGCATAAAATGCACAGCAAGTACGGGAGGCAACACCCTCTCGCTTTGGTGATTCTCGCCAACGTCCCCAAGTCCAGAGAGATCCTGAAAGGGGTTAGCTCTATTTGCGGCCTCTCTGGGATCTCAATCGAGGCGCCTCATCGCCGCGGTCATCCCGGCCAGTGCCATCGGTGCCAGTTGTACGGGCACGCGGCGGCCAACTGCCGCGCACCGCCCAGGTGCGTCAAGTGCCTGGTCCCTCATCTCACTAAGGAGTGCAATCGCACTCCTGAAACTCCCTCTCCTCCCGATTGCGTGCTTTGTGGCCAGTCCGGCCACACCGCAAATTACAGGGGCTGCCCTCGTGCACCCCGTTGTATGCGTTCCAATCCCAAGAGGTCGGCACCCAAACAGGCCCCGCGCCTTTCTCAAGAAAACTTTCCGCCGCTGCGTAGCCGGGTTCCTCCGGCTACAAAGCCTACACAGTCTAGGCCTGCCCCAGAAAACTGGAGGCAGCGCCCCGCATCGAATCCCATCCCGGCTCCTCGCCCATACAAACCCACTCCTCAATCCTCCGTAGCAGATGATATGCGTATCGTCTGCGACGCTATAAAAAATGTCGATGTTAGTGAAATCGCAGTCTTAGCCCATAAACTTAGGGCTTCACGTACTCCGACAGAGCGTTTGCTAGCTCTGGCGGAGCATAGTTCCCTTCTCAATTCATTGTAGGTTCATTTAAATGAATTGATCCCTAAATCATGCTTCGGCCGACCTCTGCCCAGCCCCGGCTTCACCGGAGGCTGCCCAGAACGGCCACCAACTCATGTCCCTTTGAGCACCTTCAGTGCAACTTTCACTACAGGCGGAAGACCCGCTAGCGGGTCTCTGCCAGCGCGCCCAACTTCCCGACGGGTGTCGCTTCCGATGAAGGCTAACGGTAATAACTACAGCCAACAGGTGGTTTTTAGTGGGTAGGTGCCATTCTGGTGAGTCCCACATAACCCCCCCGCAGAGGAATTTACCTGCGGGTGGGTATGCATGACGCATCTTCCACCTCCCTCCCGCGAGGGTGCCTCGGCAGCAAAAAAAAAAAAAATAACATGTTTTTCAGTAAATATGTTGTTATGCATTTTTAATCAATAAGTTTATAAATTGTATAGCCATACGTACCTACTTTAGCTGCCTGTATTGCACTTAACTTCTATTTATGTATACTTACTGAATTTGACTTTTTCCGAATCAATTGAATCGCTATCCAATCAAAACAAAAGGACAACTTATGTACCTACTTCTAAAAGATATCGATTCATCCCATCACCAACATGAATGTTGTAATTCCAACAAAAATATTTGCATGTACAGGTAGGTGTCATAACGCGAGTATCGGTTAGTAAATCTTACTACCTGTGGGTAATGTCAAGAGAACATCACAAAGGAACTTACCTGCTTACAACCGGCAGTTAAAAAAGACCTCTGCGGTGAACAGGATACTGTAATATAAGACCATTCTTGGACATCACAATGTTTAAAAACTGACTTGGAAAACTAAGAAGAGATGTAATTTTGGAATCTACGTGATATTAGGTAAAAATGCAAATGTGACTTGTGCAAATACCTCAAGATAAACACGCACTGTAGGTTAAACATATGAAACATTAATAATTATATCACTGTATTTTTATATTATTTTTTAAGATTTTATTATATTGCGTTGACCTTTTATCTTTGTTGAGGTCAATTAATAAAGTTTAAAAAAATATATTTTTCAGCTGCCCATGATATTCACGTTCAAAACATTTGAAATTAATTTTTTCTCGCAAATTTATCATTAGCAAATAATGAGTTATGGTCTCAAAATATACGTAAAAGTCATTTCTTTTTAAAAGAAGAATGGCTATGAAGTAATGTAACGTTTTTAAATATAACTGTATATTTTAGTGTTAGCGTAGAATATATTTACTCTTGAATAGATATATAATAAAATATTTTTTATTATTTCTATTAATAATTAGCAGGCGTTTGTCTTCCATCTCACCCGATGGAAAGTGACGAAGAAGACTAGGATCATACACGCCCTCAAAAAGAGCATTCGCACAGTCTCCAAAGTGCAATCGGTAAAAAACCGATAGACTAGCAACTTTTCGACGATGTTCGAGACTTTGCAATCTCGAAGAAGTAAGTTTGTTTGTATAAAAATAAAATAATGAAATGTATGTGATGTGTGCACATGTGATGTACGTAGATAAACCGAAGGATACCTGCTGTAAAAATTACGCTATAACAGATAACTTAATATTTTTCTTAATGCCTCGTTAATTTCTCTGTCTATTGCATTTACGTATTATTCACAATTAATTATACTGAACACAAAGACATGAACAAACTCCAGCCGCCTTTATATAGGTACAGTTTTGAAACCTGACTCTATTAAGTTTGACATGTGTTGGTGATTCAACTGCGTGACTCATTGCATCAGCTTCCTTTGTCCGTAATGTTAGGAGACGCGTGTAAGTTAACCGTTCTTTTGTCTGGTTTTTACATTGAAGTCCTTAGCTTAAGAACAAAAATATGGTTTTTTAGTGACGATCGCTACCTTTATAAAGACCATATAAAAATCTAAAAAAACATAGATCGTTCCACATCTCGTTGTATGTCTTAGTTTAAAGATATGTCGCACTCGGCCATGACCCAGCCTAAGGTTGAAAATAGCGTGCGTGTTGTTCGGTCTTTTGTAGGCGCCTCGCACACGAGGAGACGCCGCCCTGGGCCAGCACCAACGCTATTTTGGTTTACCGTTTATTCGAGTCCAAGCTTCTGCACTTTGAGTAATAGATACGACGCTCTTGTGCAAGGCTATAACTTAGGCAGCAATGCTGTATAATGACGGCTAAAACAAAAATGTTTTCGTTAATCAAAATTAAAACAAATAGATAACCTAGAATTATGAATCAAGTCATTAGACTTCGTGGTTTACCACGAAAACTTTTATATTGGTGATAATACTCGTATTAAACATACTTGTTGTAAATAAATCGAATAAAGATACTTGAAACATAGATAATAATAGTTGTTATGCTCGTGCGCAGTTGGTTAATATTGAACTGACCTAAAACACTTTGAGTGGGTAATCATGCAGTTGTTACATGAAATTGGTATCAATAATGTCAACACTGAAAGTTCTAATTAGAATTTACTGTCATATCGATTGATTGCAAATAGTTATGATTAAATTAAGTCTGTTACGTGTTTTAAGATAACTGCGGTAATTTACATAGCTGCATGCCTACTTACTAGCAAAATATTGCTATATTGATCGTGTATTATTATATATAACACTATATAATAATACACGATCTTCGTGAATTCCCGTTATCAATCAGCTGTTCAGCCGTTCGTGCTTAAAAAAGTGACCAATAATAAACACAAACTTTCTCATTTATAAAACTATTATATAGTTTGATTGTTTGTTACTATCACTACAATTATATTAAAATCGTATCTTAAGTAGACTATTTATCGCATCAATAAGACTGTAGTGCTTACCCAATGCATCAAAGTATTAGATCCTGAATAAATAGATCCAAATGAATAGATATCGAATTGTATTACTGGATTTACATTTCTTACGTACATATAAATAATCACAAAAATGCTATGAAACTTGATATGTTTTCTTTATTTGAGATAGTACTAAAAACCTCTTTTGTATTATAAGTGTCATCTCAAGACGCGAGGAGCGACAGATATTATTTTCTGTTCCAATGATGGCCCGCGCACTGACGTGAGTTTTTCAAATACAGCCCTATGAAATAGGCATATTAAAAAATTTTTGTGAAACCTTAATAGTTTGTTTAGTTTTTCTCAAGAATATTATTAGTATATAAATAAGTCTTGATGTAATAACCTTATTTTATTTCTACTGCCCTTAGAACTCCTAAGCGGGCAGAGAGAGCTATACGTATCGAATATGGATTCATTTTGTTTGTTGAAATGAGATCATATTATCGGAGCTGGTAGAATAAGCTGAAGGTATATTTTTGAGACGACGACAGTCATTCCTAGGCAAGTAGAGCTAGTTGTTCAGAGTTTGGTGAGTAAGGTGTCCTAGTAGAATTAGCTAAAGGTTTACTTCCAAATCTGCTATGGCGGGTAGAGCTAGGTGAACCGAATTTGGTATAATTTTATGAGTTCAATTGAAACCTGCCCATCTGACCTGGCAAAAACTGCTTGGAAGGCTTGAGTTATCGGCTTGAAATATATATGAAATATAGCACCAGAAAAGGAAACAATTGTTTTTTAATTCACACCATACACCACTGCCATAGAATATCTGTTTGTAAAAATTCATTATTGCTGTTTGCTGGCATTCTTAGAGTAGCGATTTGCCCGAAATTCGGTGGGGTCCGGTTTGGCATCGATCGCTACGATACATCTACGTTCCTCTAACAAACAAGTAGATATGCTAATACTGAATATTACAAAGATTTGTAGAAATTAATTTTGCCAATTGCTGTAGATCAATATTATCTGTTTAATTTTCTCGGCCAACTGACTAAAATTATTTAATATCTTAGTATAATTTTAAAATTAAGCTTTTGCATGCAAACTATTTGCATGATTTTTTGAATTTAGAAATCACTCTTTTAAACCCAACCAAATCAGGTATCAAAATATTTAATAGTAATTATTATCGCTTTCATGCTTTGAATATTTTTTTTGCAGTAGATATCTTTAGTGTCCGGCTGGACATTTGATAACAAAAACAGATACCAATATTGAAGTATGTAGAAATTTAACATTTAAGATAAGTTTTATAATTCAAATGTAAAACATTAGGAATAACATTACGCCGCTCGAACACTAAGAGACAGAGATTTTTTGTGTTAGCTGTTCCAAAGGTGTACCATAAAAAATGGCTGAAATAATACACTCCAACAGCATTCTTACTTGATCAAAAATACAAAAAGTAATACCTACGTGCGGGCACCGCTGACACCATTGACATCTTCATTTTACGAGTAACAATCCTTCGAACGTGCTACACCCGCCACCCCTGGTTAGCGTAAAAGGCAAGTACACACCCTTAAAGGCGTAGATAATTGCAAATAAATGACAATTACTGCGCTCAGCCACATTTGATAAAGCAACCGAAAGAGGCAGTGCACTTTGAGATTTTTTGTCTATTAAAAAGTTAAACAAATATTTAAATAATATCTCTTAATAAACAGACTATGTATTTGATCTGTAGCAAAAAACCTATATATAGATAAAAATAACCATGTGACTGATGTGACTAATCCATCCACGTTATATTAAGGCTTTCGATATTTAAGGATTTATTTGAAAATTGAATGCAATGAAAATAACAATTTCTCTCCTGATCAGTCCAAGGCTAGTGTGCTATGGCTTATTATTGGGTATGAATTAGAGCAATTGCTGATCTGACCAACTACTCACTCACAATTCGACCAAGCCAACTAAACGACTGTCAAACATGACGGTATTATTTCTAATACGGCCATCAGCATCATTATTATTTACTTCAGTATTTCACGCATTTGCCTGACTAAATTATCTAAGTATTCAGGATCAGACTTTTTTCGCAGCGCTTGCTTCGTTTATTGAAGCAAAAGATTTAAAGGTGAAGCGCCATTCCGCCCCATTCGCCTAGTACGCTTGGTTGATAGTCCATAACTGCAGTTCGCTGCATTCTACTCATTTTGACGAGATATCTGTCACTAACACATTATCTTTATCGCTAACCTTGTACCATTTGAGTAGGTAATTTATATTGGCTTAGTTTTACTAATTATATAGAAGATTTTATACAGCCAAAAACATTACAACTGTGACATTATGGCCAAGACTTATTCATTTTGCTATCAAAATAAAGCAAATGCATCCAAAATTAAAACGAATTTCAAATATTTAGGTACCTACAATAAAATTATGTGTAATAAATGTTCTCCTAAAGTTTGATTCACCACTGCATAATGATTTACCCGATTTTATGAACTTATAAATACAGTTTCAATGCTCTCGAGCCAATAAATCAGAACCATTTAAAAATCTTATTAAGTAATTTTTATTCTTCTTAATAAGTAAGTAGGTATTAATAAGGTTAAATTAGGTACCAGTAATTGTCAAAATCATAAGTCGCAAGAAAATGGTCATAATAAATATGAATTTAACGCTGAATAAACAAGCGTATGAAACAGAAAACAAAGCCAAGCCAAAGTGTCTGGTATCGCATGAAGACTATTTACGAGTAGTTGCGACTTCTATATACCTACCTACATTATGTACATTCAACATATATGTACAGTCGGCCAAAACTGTGATCTAATTCTACTATCGAAAATAATGCTTAGTGTTCCCAATCGCTCAATTTCACGCAGAAACTTTTTAAAATTACTCTCTGCTCCGTGTCATGGTGAGGAAACCCATGGCAGCCCTCTCCCTCCCGTCTTTTCAGGTACAGCAGGTCAGGTTAGCACCTGCTTGCATGCCTTCTCCTCTCACGGCCAGGCCCCATGGAGAGCCACTTTCAGACTTCGCGCTTGTAAGCGAATTCGCTTCAAGTTTCGATTTGGGAGAAATCACCACTTTGGCTCGCAAACTATGAGCCGCAAAGGGTGACTTCCAGGCGACGTGCTTCGTTGCGATTGAACACCAGGCGCTTATCGCCAACGTCCAAAAATTCAATAAATTATACTTTTAAATGGCGTCCTCTAGATAAAAAACTTTTGGTCCCTCACTAATAATTACTTTAACGCCGATGGTCTTAAAAAAATTCATGAACTCTTTTGAGAATTCCAAATCGACATTTCATTTGTGCAGAAAACCTTTTTGAAATCTAGTCACAAGGACCCGAAAATAGCGAACTACAACATCGTTCGTAACGATAGGATTACCGCCGATAAAGGCGGTACCCTCATCTATTACAAAAGGCCACTACACTGTATACCTGTCGATCCCCCACAGTTCGAGAATATCGAAGTTTCCTGTTGTAGAATAGCGATGAGCGGCCATCAGCCAATCTACCAACCACCAGATAAAGCTATAGTTTAAAGCGACCTCCAGTCGCTACTAGATATGAGTCCCTCCGTAATACTAGCTGGTGACTTTAACTCGAAACATTCAGGTTACTCCGTAGTTACCAACCCAAACGGCCGTCGTCTTCGTCACATGTTAGAGTTGCTAAGCTGTGATGTAGTGGGTCCTCGGGAACCAACTCAATATCCCTATAAGACAAATCAACGCCCCGATATTATCGATATAGCAATCATACAAAGTGTTAAAGGTACACTTAGTAGAAGTCATCCACCAACTTACTTCGGATCACCGACCGGAAGTCATGCAGCTAGGTATCCCAAGTGACCCTGTTCCTCAAACGAGGGCACACACTGGCGAAACTAAGGGAAGCCCTTAAGGCAACCGACAGCCTCGACCTGAACACCATTCCCGATTCATTGTCATCCATCGAGGAGACCGATGCAGCGATCGGTGCTTTCACCAACCACCTTCGAACTGCTATCAGTCCATCTTCCATCTTTAGAGCACAGAACGTAGCTATCCGGGTGTACACTTACGCTCCGACCGAGGCAAACCGCATCCATATGAGGGCCCTACAGCGAGATGTTAAATCTCGCATACGCGAACTGCGGTCTAACAACTGGGACGCGCTTCTTGAAGAGATTTCGCCTTCGTATCTGGCTTACTGGAGCTTGGCGAAGTCTCTCAAGATGGACTCTACCGCGTCATCGATGCCTCCACTCACGACTACCGCCATCGATGACTTTGAAAAAGTTGAAACCCTAGCCGATAGCTTAGCCCAACAATGTACACCGAGTACAGAAAGCACCAACGCCCTCCGTCGTCGGAACTAAATGCGGCAACCCACCGACAGACACCCACCGACCGGTAACGGTGGAACAGGTATAGACAATAATTAGAAACTTCAAACCGCGGAAAGCTCTAGGTTCAGACGAAATATCAAACAGGGTTCTGAAAGCTCTCCCACTCGCACTCAAACTGCTCCTTTCCGCAAACGTGGAAGGAAGCTACTGTCATAGGTATTAGGAAACCCGGAAAACTTCAAGCTTGTTTAGTGCGATAGGCAAATTATACGATAGGACCAGTTTGAACAGGCTCCGAGAGGTCATCCTTTCGAAGCACCTGTTACCGGATGAACAGTTCGGCTTTAGGTCCCGTCACTCCTGCGTCCAACAGGTGCACCGCATCACGGAGCACACCTTGGAGCAAAGGAACGTAGGTAAAAAACCGATAGGCACGGGTGCGCTTTTCTTTGACGTGGCGAAAGCCTTCGACAAGGTCTGGCACAACAGCTTATTATATAAGCTCTTTAAACTAGGCGTGCCAGACAGCCTCGTGCACATCATACGAGACTTTCTCCACTGTCGAACCTGTGCACTCTCCAATCCCCGTCCTGTATTAGCCGGTGTCCCGCAAGGCTCTGTGCTTTCTCCAACTTTGTTTTCACTATACACTAGTGACATGCCAAGGACGAAGAAAGAAGACCTAGCGCTCTTTGCAGACGACACCGCGCTATATACATCTGATAGGAATCTGCGTAGGTTAACTTGAATACTTCAATCCGCATTCAACGCATTAGGCGCTTGGTTTAGGAAATAGAGAATAGAAGTCAACCCAGAAAAAAGTGCAGCAGTGCTCTTCGCTCTCTCAACCTGCTCTAGGACAACCTCTAGGAAACCCTTCAAAAGATTCGGTCAGATCACCCTGTTTGGTACTCCGATCCCATGGGCTAAAATAGTCAAATATTTAGGAATCACTTTAGACAGTGGACTAACATTCGCGGATCACATAAAACGCGTCCGGGACCGAGCCGCCTTCGTCATGGGTAGGCTGCACCCTCTAATTTGCGAGAAGAGTAAAATTTCGCTTAGAAATAAGCTTACACTTTACAAAACTTGCATCCACCCCATTATGACATATGCCAGTGTGGCTTTCGCTCACGCCAGCAAGTCAAACCTCAATCACTTGCAGGTTATTCAAAATAGGTTCTTACGCAAATGCGTCGGGGTCTCGCCCTATGTCCGCAACTTAGATCTGGACAAGGATCTCGAGCTACCCACCATTGCCGCATTCATGAAGTTGACTTCTAGGCGCCACTTCGATAATGCTCCTCACCATCCCAACCCGTTGGTCAATAAGTCATCCGAATACACAGCCAACCCAGACGTGGCGGTTCGTTATAGGCGGCCGCGTAATGTCTTAAAAGATCCCGACGATGATATTACGACAAGGAACGCCGGTGTTCCAGTTAGAAATAGGGCAACACGGCATTCGAATCTTCTAACCCACTAGTGGGCCAGGCTAACGCGTCGTACGCATTCCTACTGAGTTTCTTGCTGGTTCTTTGGCAGTAGATGATCCTTCCGAACCAGTGGTAGTTTCAATATACGACGTCCTAAGCCAAGGTCCGTACCCTCTCGGGTGCCCTTAGGCATATCGTATGTAGGAGTAGTTTAAGTTCCAGCTAAGTGCCGTCAGGGCTAAGCTACAAAGTCCGGTGAAATTCAAAAAGCCCATAAATCGAAAAAAATATCTAACTCTCTCCACAACTATTTTTCGCACTGAAATTCTATTTAATCCAACATATTCTGCTTCAGTGGCCCTACGTAATGCAAAAAATACATCTTTTAATCACGAATTCATAATAGTTTATTTTAATTAGTGATTAACTGACCTGAATAACTTGACCTCTTTTAACTCTGCTGTTGTTGATATGTCTACGTATTAAAATGAAATTACTTAGACAAATCACAAGGTATGCACAGCGCATCAATAGTTTGAAGTTACTGTGTATACAGGAAATATTGTTGACAATATTTCCTTCAGGTTACGAGTGATATAATTATTAATGATATATAATACGCGATAAAATCCGGTTAAAAGTAATTTTATAATACCTACCTGTCTCACCCACGTAAATTATGCAATATTAGAATAAATTATTTATCATCCCCAAATAATAATCAATCATATCAAAGTATAGCTAATGTTGCTTTTAAATAAATAAATCCTCAGACAAACACACCAACTCTATGGCCTCAAAGTAAGCAGATGGTTAAGTAGCAGTAAGTTAACTGCAGTAAGCAGTTGTGTTATGTATGACCATAAAGCGAACTGGGGGGATCCTAGAATAACATACATCTATAAATATCAACAACCATGACCCAAGAATAAACATCTGTGTTCATCACACAAATAGATGTCCGGACCAGACCGGACCGTAAGCCTCCGGCGTATGAGGCCACTACGCCATTCGACCGTCCTTTGCATAACTTTACTTTAAAATGGCTGACTTTTTGAAATTATATTGGTTCAATGTTTTTACGTTCAATTGATAAATGAGCTAACAAAATTTTTTTCTTCTCTAAATTAATGATTTAAGACTATAGCAGAATCCCCAAAGTCAAAAGCTTGGTAAAAAATGTATGCTTGAACACAAAATAAATCATTGGACAGTTGAAATTTTAACCGGTTCTCTGTAGGCCCACTATTTCAAGATTAAAGTTGGATAACATGCTAAAACCGAGGACCCTGAACCCGCTCTAAGCAAGCTTTATAAAATATGGGCTAAAACAACTTTTATTAACGTCCACTTAGAGTCTAATTTACCTCAAATAACTTAACCAGATCTTGTAATAGGTAAAACGAGTTGTTTTTAGGCAAGTAATAGGCTAAAACTGTTTTTGACTTTTATGATCACGTGATGGTCGCAGTTTTTATCGATCACGTGTTTTATTTATGTTCTAATGTATATCAGTGAAGGATCTTTGACCGTTAAATGATTTACTTTAACGATCAGGCAGATTTAACATGCAGATCAATTATGGGATAAATTAAATAAATGATACAGTCTGCTGACTGTACAGCACAGCAACCGGCCCCAAAATGTAAAATTTTCTCAATCGATTTTCAACTGCTGAATGTACAAAAGTGAGCCCTTACTTTACATAACTATGTCAGTAGATGACGTTTTTCTACCAAAACATTTATGGGTCATGTTTCAAAAAAAGTACAGTCGGGGAAGACGGCGGATCAGGCTAAGGCGAGAATAGCTTGCACTTTGTTCGGTCTTTTGTAGGCATTCCGCATACTGACGGGCGATAAAACTGCAGGGGATTTGAGCGAATTGCGCCTGCACCAAGTTTCCCGAATGTACGTAGACTGTTGTTAGCTTACTAGATGCCTATTTATTAATCTTAGCCTATTTAATTGAATACAAATTAAAAAGAAATACATTTAGATAGTTTACAAAGATATTCAGAGTCAAAACGATAAGTGATCTGACTTTATATTTTCTAACTCTAACTACAAGATAGCGAAAACTGATAACTGATACTGAAAGTGCTGCAAAAAGTGCTAAAAAACAACATCTCCAGAACTTGTAGAACTTTGGTAAAAATGTAATAATTTATCATTCGTAAGGGTGCGTGGCCCTATGTTGCGTTAAGCTTGTTTATTTACAGCAACTGTGTGCGAGTGACTGAAGTGAAAAAAAGCGATGACAACATGGTTTGATAAGATGACGGATGTCACAAGTAAAATAACATTTCATAATTACAAAAAACCACATAAAGAACATTTGTGTAATAAAAACATTTAGGGTTTGAACGTCAGCTCGGAAATTTTCTTTAAGTGGAATATTATCACTTACATTTAAATATTTTAAGTACACTTCTATCAACAAAACTCTCTCCCAAAAATACGGACACAGGTCAAATAAAAAAAAATTTAAACATTTAGAATAGGGACACCAGTTTACCAAAGTTTTTACATTTAGATAGTATCTGGAAATTAGCAAGTGTTTAACTTTTTTGTACTCAGGTCGAATATGTTTTACATAAAATTAAGAAAAGAGATTCATCTTTGGTAACTTAAAATTAAATATAAAATTCCATAAAACTTCTGCGTCTATCAAGCTTTCAAAAAATCGTCAAAAGACCCAACAAAAGCATACAAGGGTTAGATTTCATTGACCACTTTTACTGGTGGCAAACTTAACCTTAAAGAAATACATACATAAATAAGATATAAGAATACAAACATACTTAAATAAAACAGACATATTATAAATCATAATTTTTATATTCATATTTCTTTCCGTTCATCTATATTTTTATTGGAATATTTTATTTTTATTTATGACGTGGTGTCGCACGGACCCAGTATTCGGGTAGCGTAGTAATAATGCCTGGTATTCTTTCTAAGGGTTTCATCGGTTGACCGTCGGCTGTAGATATGTGGAAAGCTTGCATGAACGTGGAGAACACTTGAAACATTGACTGACGAGCGTAGGTCTCACCGGCACAGAGTCTTCGGCCTGAAAAATTCATTAAAATGTTTAAATTTATACAATTTTAGGGTAAATCTTTCTAACAGTTAATGGATAACCATGCAACTGAATTCGGGTAACAAAATAAGATAAATAATAATAATAATGCCTTAATCAAAACAGACATATTATAAATCATAATTTTTATATTCATATTTCTTTCCGTTCATCTATATTTTTATTCGAATATTTTATTTTTATTTATGACGTGGTGTCGCACGGACCCAGTATTCGGGTATATATTATGATTGGAAAATATTGATGTCTCGATTGGTTACTAACTAATAACTTAGTAAATTCCACTCGTTTTATAACTAGTTAGAGTTTCAAGAAGTTTCATCTCAACAAGTACGTAGTAGCACCAACATTACTTTGTACAAAGGGATAAGTGGCCAGTAAGCTGATAAAATTACCGCGTTGGATCACCATCGATAAAAGTTGTGCAAAATAACTTCCAGCCTTAGGGTCAGGAGTTTCACTCACCAGTCGTTTAGAAATTTCAATGAAGAGTCTATGAGCACCCCGACCCCAGGCCCTCATAGTTGCAACGCCAAAAGCCTTAAAAATGTAACCATTGCCTTAGATTATATTGATATATCCTAAACTATTCGTGTCGTTGGCAGCCGACCCAGCTTGATCACTACAAAACAGCCAGGAAAGTGTCTGCGCAGGTTGCATCACACACCAGTGGCCTACCCATGTTCTACGGTACTAGAATCATATCATCAAGCCGCTTGCCATCCAGTAAGAACTGCTAATGGTTCCCAATAACCATGCTAACTTTAGGTAATAAAGCTTTCAAATGCTAATAAAGTTATTGAATCCGTTTCAGTAATTTCACAATGTTTCAATTGAAAATTTACAAACCAATCCTCCATACAAAAATATCCTAGAGGTACGGATTGCTTACCAGCACCAAAAGGTAGAGATTTGTCCAAGGCCACATTGAGGCGTCCATTGGTGATGAACCGTTCAGGCCGGAACACCTCTGGATCCCCCCAGATGTCCTTGCTCGTATGTAAGACTACTAGGTTCCCAGCTACCAAGGTATCCTGGAAACAATATGCTAGCTTCATTTCCTCTGGTTTTATAACTTGAAGAAACTGAAGCTGTCTTGCATTTTCATGTAGAACATCTCTATGTTTAACCTACAAAGGTTAAAAAGTTTCGTTAAGTGTCGGATGGTAGCTAAAGGTGATAACTAACTATGTATTTCTATAGTGATTGCCAGAATTTGAGCTTCATTAGGCTAAATATTTATTCTCCAAAATTTGATTTTAAAAATGCGATCCCAATAACTTAAAAAAAAGGTATGATAGTAATTTTGTAGACATACATGAAGCGCTCAACTGTAGGTAATGAATATTAATTTACTTCGACAATAGAAAGTAGTTTTGGGAAGGGATTTTAGGAAGTACCAAGGAATTTTTGTGTGAATAATAAACTATACAAATATATATATATATATATATATATAAATGTTGCATCCGGTCATGAGTGTGGAGCGTGACTTCTATTTTATGTCGCTTCATAGTATTGCAATCTGTCATGAGTACAAGCGAAACGAAGGCGTCATCTGGGCAGTGCGCCATAGCAACGTCGCCTGAGAGACTAGTCGACGGTTGATGTGAGGTTAGTTATAAAAACCCTGGGAGTATCTAAGAGGCCCTCTTTTTCTATGATCATCATCAAAGTGTAACATCGTCGACTCGGAACTGTCCTACTTTTCGTAGAGTGTGATTATAAAAATTCAAATAATTAATTATTTTATATTGTCATAGTTAATTAGAGCTATTCAAGTGACTCGCGTTAATCAAGACGGACTTTTATTTTCACGAATACCAACAAAGCCTACGAACGAACTCGTTCTGATGTCGATGAAGAACAGTTTAACCCCAGACCCGACATGTATATGAGTGTCATGCTCTTCTTAAAAGTGAATCACAGCATCACTTGGAATTCTTTTTTCTAGTTAACAGTGCGGTTTTAAAGCTCTACTCATAAATCCTATTTGATAAAGAAACAAAGAGTAGTTTTTATGAAGTATTATAAAGCTCACTAACCATGGCCTGATCGAAAAGGGTTCATTATTTATTTTTTTAACGATAGCTGAATTATCTCACTACATATGGACATGCTGACGCAAAATTAAAACTGTAGTTAAAATAAGGAAAATTTCGCAATTTACATTTTTAAGTACACGTAAAGTATAATTATATCGGCCATAAAATTCTTCCTTTCAAATAAATAAAAACAAGTTCTTTCTGACAGCTAATACGGTCAAGGAAAAGTGACCAATAAGTATTAAATTATCTGTATAATACTCGTATTTAAACCTTGTTAAATATTCTCTTCATTGATAGCACCAGGTGATAGATTGTGTCAATTGCCACTATTGCAAGTCTATATACAAATAAAACTGTAGCTGATGATAAAACAGTACATAGACGATGTTTAAAACAAACTTTTACTGGAAGTCTTTATTTACGTAAAGAACCCAGAAGCCTGATTTTTGTCATTTTTGTCATTTTTCCTGTTTATTTGTAATTACAAAAAATACCTGCGTTTTGAATTTCAAGAAAACGATATGTTCGAGCCAAACACATACGAGTAAAACGGCCATCCGTATGGATTATCCGTTGCTCCGGGGGTATAAATTATGTGCGAAGTTATGAGTCACTTGTTGTGATTTTGGACAAAAATCTACTAGTACCGACAAAGTCAGTAACATTTTTAGGCTTTATGTTTAACATCGAACAGTACCTGACGATAATCGTTATAATAGTAAATAAATTTATGAAACTTCAAATATGCTCGATACGAGATTTTGCCAAACATATAGGTGTACTGGTCGCAGCCTGTCTAGCTACAAAATAAGTACAACTTTGAGGCAAAAATTAAACTCCCTAAATTACTGTTAGAAGATTTAATCTGGTAGAAAAGTATATGTAAATATACCATTTCATGTTCAATTACTTCACAAATTTATAAGATATATACAGATGGATTCAGAACTGGCTGGGGCGCAGTATTCCAAAACAATAAGTTTTATGATTTTTGGAAACATAGTGAAAAACAATACCATATGAATTATCTAGAATTATTAGCCGTTTCCTTAGGCTTCAAAAGTTCAGCCGGGGAAGAAAGAAATTGTGCACTATTATTACGTATTGAAAATACCACCGCTATTAGTTATATCAATAGGATGGGTGGTATTCAATTTCCAGATTTAAATACTCTAACTAGACATATTTGGCTAGGGCATTTGGCGAGGAACGTAATTTATGGATTTTTGCTTTAATGTTTGTTTGCAAATGTGAGCGCATTTGTAACTTGGTATCGATGCGTTTACGATTAATTGGGCCTCTGCGTAATTTTAACAATTTGCTCCATTTTCCCTAGTCATAAAATGTGTAAAAAAATAATTGATTTGAATTGAAACAAAAGATTTAATTAACTCTTATAACAGCACCAAAGCAAAGCACTCCAGCCTTACCCTGGGTGCCGGGAGAAGCTATGTGCGGCGTTCGCGCGGCGCGTTTGTCCACCAGAGACCCTGACGTTGGTGCTCGCTTCTGTGGAATCCATGACTATTTGTCCATACAACATCACGTTGAGGTCATGGTGGGAGTTTTGTACTTTACGTAATACTGATATGTTCAAAAACCTGTTTTATTAGTTCTCTGTTTTTTAAACGAGCAATTTAATAAGGATTGTTCATTCGGTTCATTAAATTCACATCGTTCAGCCTTGTCTCTATTGAGGCGAAGATATGGGCAATAATGAGGCAAATTTGACAAGAAGCCTGTAAAATGAAACCAACTAAATCGAAGTCATTTTCTTGGGATTCAAATTAGTTCTTAATCAGCTTTCTCTGTGAGATCCTTATATTACTTTAACTTTTGAAAAAATTACCAAAAAGTTACCGTTACATGGTTAGCCGTATGCACCGACATAGGGTCCAGACATTAAATTAGAAAATATAGTTTTTGCATAATCATAATATACATCATAAAAACCACAGCCCCAAATTGTAAACAACCTATGTTATCCTTGCCAATCTTTAAAAATAACATAATGATATGTCCTGTATCGACTCTAAAAGATTATATTTTTTATGACGAAAAATATTAAAGCTTCGAACTCGGGGTTCTTGTTTGTTACATGAGAGGCCCCTCACAGAGCCGCGTCGAGTCAGACGCTAAGTCGGTGGACACTGCAGACGCTAGCTACGAGCGGCGTTGGCATGAGTGTGTTCAGCGCACTCAGCACGCGGCACGTGCTCAGTGTATTTGTTATATGCAGTGGTTATCCGAGAAACGGCTGGGTGGACCTAAAACTCTCAGGCCTTTACAAAATTTTACCATAAACCTATATTAGATCCACTAAACGACTTTGCCTTGTCCATACTCAATAAAGGTACAAACCACCCAACCAAATTATTCTGTTTATTTATTTCATTAATTTAGCAATCACCAAGTGTATAATAAACGCCTAAAGGTTACTGGATTCTTAAATTATGTACTAAAGTAGGAATTTAATGAATAAACGTATATAAATTAATTATAATTTGAAAAGACAAAAGAAAACAAAACTTAATCTCTAAAAATCTACCTTGTTAATTAAATACTATCTGAAGAATGAAGCGACGAAATATAATAGAAGATAACGAACTTCCAAGTGAAGTTCTATCGCTATTATATGAGTCGCTTCATTCGAGGATATATGAAGACCCGGTCCCTCCCGGAACCCATACAAAAGTTTTGTTTTGATCTCTAAAAAATGAAGACTTGCCGGGACCGGGGTTGATCAAGTAAAAAGTAGGAAAATTTTTTGAATAAGTCAAACGACATACTCTAAAACTGTGCGAAGTTACCTAGTACCTTAAAAGGACTACCTTGTTAATTAAATACTATCTTCGAATGAAACGACTCATATAATAGCGATAGAACTTCACTTGGAAGTTCGTTTAATCATCTGTTATATAAAAACAATGCTGAAAAATTCGAATGTGTGGGAGATATAATCATCCAACGTAAGTGGAGCTTGCATCAATATCAATTAGCTTATTAAATAGTATTATGTTTACACCCCTCAACAGGTTTGACAAATGTATGGAGAAATCTTGGGAGCGCGCAACATAAACAAACTAGCTATTTATTACTGAATCTGTTTTTTTACTTGATTTAACAGTCAGAACATGGTAATAAAGAAATGGTAACCGTCACTGTCATTAAAATACATTTATGACTATGACTTCGACGTTTGAGTTTCCGGTTTTCGATTAGATTCAGTTTTTTTATTTCTTTGGACAAAAGTACTACTGATAGTAATTAACCAGGAAGCTGAAATTGTCACTACCTGCCGCACTCATAGACTCCAAATCGTTTCTAAGGATAGAAAGTCTCTGTACTTGGGAGCTATGACTATATTGCCTAGCAAAATCTATGATAAGGAGCGTCCTAACCGTTTGACGTCTATGATTACGCCCTCAAAATACTTTGCTATATAAAGCTAAGAAAACTATTTATTTTAAGTATTTATTATGTCTACTAAATTACATTAGTACGTTTCTCTGAGGGGAAAAAATAAGTTACTCCTAACTGATATTAACTGTATTTTAACATGGTAAAAGAAAACTCTGCCATTTTAGCATGATGTGCGAGGGTAGAGATGCTTTATCCCTATGATATTTATTTAGGTAATGCAAAATGCTGGTAAAATTATGTCATATGACGCTTGGTGAAAGGGTGTAATAAATTTAAGGAAATAGACATTCTTACTTTTATAAGAGAATATATCGTTAGAATATAACGAAGAATATAAAGAGGTCTGCACAATGTTAACACAAGGTGCAGAAATAAGCTGGCAGCTCATAGTAGTAGGCTTCATGAAATCACTAACTTATTCATAGGTCAATATGTATACGCTAAAAGCGTATTAGAGTGTTACCACACCAATCGATCGGCGTCGATCGACGGACGATCAATTGGTGTGGTAACACCCACCAGCCATAATGGCTGGTTTACACGCGTTAAGTGGTTAAGTTGGTAACTAAATTTTAACTAAATTTTAAGTTAAAAGTTGCGTGTAAACAGTCAGTTAAGTGACAAGTGGTAACTTAAAATTTAGTACGCAAGTGATTAAGTAGATTAGGATTCGTTCTATTTTTCGTATAAGTGGGTGGGCGGGGCTTCTCAATTAACACGTTTGGACGTGATTTTTTAGTTCAGTGCATAAGTTGACAAAGCTGGTGGCGGCAAGAGCTCGTATTTATGTTGCATTTAATCGTTTTTTTTATAATGGAGTAGAGTTGGGTTTCTACTTTAAAATTTGTGGAAGAATATTTAAGGGTGTTCACCCATCGATCGACCGTCGACCGGTCGACGACACCACCCCTTGTGTTGGTAAGTCTGCCAACCTGCAGTTGGCGTGATGGCCACAATTATCTGACACCACCCCTGAGTTGGTAAGTCTGCCAACCCGCAGTTGGCGTGATGGCCTACAATTGTCTGACACCAACCCTGAGTTGGTAAGTCTGCCAACCCACAGTTGGCATTATGGCCACAATTATCTGACACCACCCCTGAGTTGGTAAGTCTGCCAACCCGCAGTTGGCGTGATGGCCTACAATTGTCTGACACCAACCCTGAGTTGGTAAGTCTGCCAACCCGCAGTTGGCGTGATGGCCTACAATTGTCTGACACCAACCCTGAGTTGGTAAGTCTGCCAACCCGCAGTTGGCGTGATGGCCTACAATTATCTGACACCAACCCTGAGTTGGTAAGTCTGCCAACCCGCAGTTGGCGTGATGGCCTACAATTGTCTGACACCAACCCTGAGTTGGTAAGTCTGCCAACCCGCAGTTGGCGTGATGGCCTACAATTGTCTGACACCAACCCTGAGTTGGTAAGTTTGCCAACCCGCAGTTGGCGTGATGGCCTACAATAGTCTGACGCCACCCTTGAGTTGGGAGAGGCTGATATCCCTCTAGAGATTATTAAGGGTACCTAATTAGTAAAGGTACCACACCAATCGATCGTCCGTCGATCGACGTCGACCCGTCGACGTAAGAAATTTAGAAAAATACATAATCTTGCAAAGATTTTAATTTCCGAATCAAATTCTTCTCTAAATTTGTCCAAAATCACGTTTAAAACATTATATCTAAGTACAGAATTGACGAATTCCTTGACATTCATCACTGCTCATCTTCATTGAACTTATGAACTTAACTACTTAATCCGTTTGGACACACAAGTGACATGCAGTAACTTAAAATTTAGTTAAAATTTAGTTACCAACTTAACTACTTAACGCGTGTAAACCGGCTATTAGGGTGAATTTCCCGGGGCCAAAAATTGTGTGGCAACCATGACATCGGTACTAAAAAACATAGTTATAATGTTCTAACGTTTTTTTCTGGTTAGGTGAAATAGTAATCTAAGTGTAGCACTAATATTTTAATATAATGGATTATAGGTACTCCAAAAAAATCAATCAAACCTCGAAATCTTTCATTGCTGTGTTTGTCCACACGTCACCTTGAAGTGATACATTCATAAAATCTCATTGATAAAATCTATTGGTTATTTATATTAAAACCTAGTTTTATTTCATACGTTAAAGTATTGTTACGGAATACATTTATTCAAAAATTCATTTGTCCTAGAAGTACCTTTCATCGCCATGTCCTAAACATGTTTAAGAATATCGTTTTATCAAACGACTTCTGTCCCCTGCCCCTGTGCGCAAAACGTTGCCTATTAGTGCCGCCAAGTGCTCGACGTGGAAGGACGTGCACACTTGCCTGCGTTTCGGCTCCATGAATATAAGTATTCCGTTTTTATGTTACTGGAAATTTTTTGATTCATCGCCGTGGATAGGTATAACTTCTGCTTGCGTAATTTTATTCTCTTGATTGCGCATTCGATAGAACGCCATTTATCTTATGTTTATTTGTGAAGTGATACTTCGCATAATTAATAGATTTTTTTGTTATTTTATATTTTTGCCTTGATTTTCATCGCCATGTTTTCATTGCCGTGGTTTCCGCGGCCAAAATTTGCTATGGGAATAAAAAAACAGGCACAGCAATGAAAAAAATATTTCATTGCATGCCATGTAAAGCAATTTAGTTTCATTGCCGTGACTTATGTTTTCATCACCATGGTATGATGAGGCAAACAAAACATATTTACCTGTAACATACAGGTAGTTGCGAATACTGACGGGCTCGTCAAGTTAACTTACTGCAATACCATAAAAAACCTACGGATAGACTTGATGAGTTTTTAGTGTACACTTGCGAGCTTTAAATTGGAATCATTTCTTCGCGGGTTGCTCAAGACAAAGTTTTACCATTTAAATGCTTGGCTTGTGTTATATCATTAAATGGATGTCACTTTCCTATCAAAAATCAAGAATTAACTGCAATAGGTCGAATTGATGACGTCTAAATAAAACGAAAATCAAAAAAAAAAAAAATTTATTTACAATATTTCCTTCAGTATTTTGTGTACCCTCGGGCCCTAACTACTGCATGTTAACGGTTTTTCATTGATCGAATGAGATTCCTGATGGAAACATGTGGGATTTCTTGCCACTCTTCGAATAAATCTCTTTTGAATTCATCTATCACTGCTGGAGTTGACCTTTTTTCCTTATCCCGCCTTTTCAGCTCGTCCCACAAATGTTCTATAGGATTCAAGTCGGGACTGCGGACTGGCCAGTCTATTGTGGCAATCCCAACTAGTTCCATGTACTGTCTAGTACCGGCAGCGGTGCGACAGCGAGCATTATCATGCATTAACTTGAAATTTTCGCCTATAAGTCCAGCGTAGGAGAGCATATGGGTTAGCAGAATATCGTTGATGTATCTTTCTACGGTTAGCCCCCCTCTCCGACCTCCACCAGGTATGACTACCAGCTCCGTTTTAGCTGCAATAGAAATGCCCGCCCACACTTTACAGGATCCACCCCCCTATGCCACTGTTTCTGTAATACAACATTGTGCAAATCGCTCCCCCGGTCTTCTGTAGACACTTCGTCGACGGTCGCTACCATGCAGGCACATTCTGGTTTTGTCCGAGAACAATATTTGGCTCCAGTGCTCCACATCCAAATTGCAGCGGTCGCGAGCAAACTGTAGCCAGGCTTGACGAAGAGCTGGGAACAATTTGGGTTCAGTGGCTGGCCTTTTTGGGGTCAAGTTTGCTTCTTTAAGTCTTCGTCTCACAGTCCACTCGCTAACACCTCCTTCGAACTTTTTTGAGCTTTCCTAGACGTCCACACCGGTCAGGTGTCGATTGCGCAGACAAGTGGTGATAATAAATCGGTCATCTCGCACGAAGTGCATCGTTGTCGTCCTGATCCTGGTCCTCGGACTAAGTTACCAGTCTGTATGAACCTCTTGTACACCTTGGAGACACAAGACTGGGTCAAATAACGTTTTCGATCGATGGCACGCTAAGACAAGCCGCCTAAGCCGGATAAACCGGATAAGGACAACGATCAGTGGCTTCTGGATGTGCATTTTCTTAGAACCTCAGTATTTCCAGTGACATGAAATTTAGGACTGAATACCAATTTCGTAAAAATTTGCTTTTTATAGGGTTTTAGGACTATTGAACGATATGGTTTTTTGTTATGAAAATCGTTGTCTTTTGTTTTTACGTCTTATGACATAGAATGAATTTTTTTCTCTATTAAATGAGTATTAAAAGAGGTTGAAAGCTATCAAAATTCCCTTTCAAACGATGTACAACAAGATATACTTTATTGTATTTAAATGGTAAAAATTTATCTTGAGCAACTCGCGATGAAATGATTCCAATTTAAAGCTTGCAAGTGTACAAAAAGATTTTTCCATGTGGACGCTTGTTTCATTGCCGTGCACGCATGTTTCATTGCCGTGGCACGAAATTTTTAAACTTGTATATCTCGTTAGGGTTTTAAGTTATCTGCTAGATATTAAGCAAAAATACATACATTATCTAAAACTTTAATAAATGCGTTTTGTTTTTAAAATAAGCCTAAAGATAAAAAACTCCACGGAAATGAAGATTTTAATGGACCTGTTGTAATTTACCTATTAAGGTTCCTCAGGATATTAGGATATTGGACTATGAGAAATTCAAAAAAACTATAAAGCAGAAATTGTGTGCTATAGCTATCCGAATTTTTTGGTGGATAATCCCCGCATTTAAAACATGTGTTATTTGTCTGTTTGTTTGTTGTCTCCTTCGTCCCGCTTAATGTCATTGTTAGAAAAGTACGTCGGGAGACGATAGCGGCCGGAGACGAGTCGCTCAGTTCCTTCTAATATGGTTGAGGAGGCGACGGCTGGCTTCGGCGTTAAGCTCGTAAACGGGTGCTGTTCGCGGATGTTCTTCGTTTGGACACTTGCTGAGCTAACAGATGCACATAAAAATTATTTTGCATAGACATAAGGGCCATTGTTAATTTATTTTGAAAAAATGGTATCCGTAAAGTTTCTTGCTAGTTCTTCTTCACGAATGTCTTTCCGAACTAGTGGTAGAGTCATACTCTATGTAACGTCAACAAGAAATAAAACTATTAGCAATATTATTGATAAGCAAAGCAGTGAAATTATGAAAATGAAACCAATTATTTTGAATAAAAAGAAACACATAGAAAATATACATAATTTTATCAAGAAAATCTTTTAAATCTGTGAGCTTCTACTGTTTTAAGCGTATTTGCAGTTTTAAGCGTAATTGTAGTTATGGTATGCATTTTTTTTTATATTCACTTATAAAATTAATATTTAAATAAATATAAGAATTTTCCGTTATAAAAAAAACAGGAAACACATAATATTTATTTAAAGTAATAAATAAAATGTGTATATACATTTTTTAAATGTCAGCGTTAAGACCGATTATTGAAATCTCGATATCGATCACGAACCATCCCGAAGTATCCTAGCAGAGGAGCTAGGTAGCGCGGGCGGGATATCATTTACCGTCCCACGCGTCTATTTTACCCCCGCAAACCTATGTAATCACCACTAGTACCTTGAAATGAGAATCAAATAAGTATTATTTTTTATATTGTATTTTATTTTTTTACATTGTATAATTTTTACAAAACTTGATTGCAATTATATTTATTAATAAATATCAACACGTAATAACACATTGCTACGGGCAACCAAAAATTACTGTACGCGGAAAGTTCCGAAATTCGCACCCAGATGCGCGTTTCTTACTAAAACGTTCGCGCTCTATACAAGTAAATGAAATTCAAACGTTGTAATAACGTATAATTTTTTCGATAACCTATCTTTTGCACTTTGATTTATGAAAGAATTAGGTACACTTCGTTTTGGCCTTGACAGGTGCAAAAGGATTGAGAGACGACTCTAGAAAGTGCATTGTTGCAAATTAAAACCTCTTCATCGCTACTTTATTTATATAACAGTATTACGGGCAATCTCAGTATTGAATAATGTTTTTGTTTTTAAACGAGCCACCATGAAAAAATTGTGGTTACTGTTCTAATGAACAGTCGAAACAGGAGATTGAGGCAAGTTTTGACTTCGTTATGCTCTAAATATCTGAGCAATAAACCTTGATATTACATCTGGCTCTAACACTTTTTGGGAGGTTATTGCGTAAATTTCTTGCTACAGATAATCCAAAACGTTTTGTATAGTTTTTTTGAATATTCACTTACCTGATGCACAACTATTTTACTTAGTAATATGAGTTCTAAAAAAAGTTACATAATCGTACACCACATTAAAGGCAAGCGATTTAACTCTTGTGAAATCATATAATTTACTATAATTAATATTTCTTCAATAGCAAACATAATAAACCGAATGCCAAAGGTGAAGTGTTAAAGTGTTATTGTTTTTTAAACGTTGTGAGATATTACGATATTACTTTAATTGTTTGAGAAAAGTTCCTGTAATACGACCAAACTATAATGATATCGTTGTTATGTTTTGTCAAACAAATACACACATTGTATAATTTGTCGGGCTATCTTTCCATATATAATAGTGGAATGTGTCTTCTTTTTACATTATTTTAACACGATACCATTTTTATTTACTCACATTAGGATTTCAGTAAGTCGCTATATATTCGAAAAAAATAAAATGTATGATATGTTTATGTCAATTTGTCTTTAATAACTAAGAGACTGCAAAAGAACGTTGGATATAAGTATTTATACATGTGCATGGTTTATGAATAGGTTTTGATGATAAGCGGTTTGAAGTTGTTGATGGGGTTACTTGTTAGTACTCTTTAAGCGGAGATAAGGTGTAAATAACATTGTTCTTAACGATTTGTCAAAATATATACATAATTATTTAGATTTACTACCAGGTACCTTTCAACCTGAAAAAGTTCTGTCCCCAAAGGAATACGTAATACGTAATGCCGCAAAAGACACCCTAAATATAGGCGGTGCTATAGTTGGGGTGTCTAATCTTCTCGGATTTTGCAGTAATATAATAATTATAATTTCTGCAGTATTTTGAAATTGAAGTTTTCATAAATGGTATACTTTTTCATTAATATATTTTAAATGAAAAAATGTAAATAATCATTCTAAAATATGTAAATTTTACCTCAGGGATATCGTATCCTCCAATGGAAGTGTCCTTCATGGCTCTGTGCGGTAGGCCCAGGGGCACGGGTGTGTCGAACCGCATCATCTCACGGATACATGCTTCTGTGTACGGCATGCTGAGAAAAATTATATCAGATCATTACAGACTACCAGTTTTTCTTGAATAATGCTTACTCGTAAAATAACATTTGTAATCGGTATAGTATAAAAAAGTATGTTTTTAGGAGGTAAATGTATTCTTAGTATGTAATCATTTAGTAGTAAGAGCAATAGCTTATAATTTTTCGTCAACTATCGCTTCAACTTACTGAACCCTGTCATCCAGAGTAGGCACACGATCTCTCCCGACGACTCTATCAATTTCCTCGTGAATCTTGTCCTGTACCTCCGGCTGCATTAGGAGTCTTTCCACGAGCATTGCCAGAGTGGTTCCCAGGCAAGTTGCCGCAGGGAATGTGTAGTCTGTGCAAACAAGAGCTAGCTGGTCCTCTGAAATAGATTAATGATGTTGACCACCAAGACGATAAGAAATAGAAGTAACTTTTCTTTTGTTAATATCTCGTCTGGGTCGGTACTACGAGAACAAACCAAAAATTATTAAACTACAATTACGTGGTTGCGTTTCTGTCACAGATTAGTTCAGGTTGAAGGGAAGGATTCCCCCGATAAATTAAAAGAACAAAGGGCGCTCCAACTGAAGCTTACGGTTGGCAGTGCATTATTAGTAGATGCAATAATCATACCTACATCAGAAGTAACATAGGGTATATATTTTGGAAACTAAGTGACGCAAACAAAAAGCAAAAGAGGAAAAAACAAATGAATTACAGTTTTCGAAACACAAATGCGTGAGTAAATAGTTGTATAAATTTGAAATTCGAATTCCTAACCAAAGAGGAGATAATACAGATCAAAGTGGTCAGTATGTCAAATAGGCAATTTCTTATGTAAGGACCTAATATTTATTTCTCAACATTGACAATGACTAGTTCTTGTTGACGTTACACAAGGCATAACTCTACCACCAGTTTGAAAAGACCTTCGTGAAGAAGAACTGGTAAGAACTTCATGGGTCTCATTTTTCAAAATAAATTTACAATAGCTCTTATGTCGGTGCAAAATAACTCTTATCTACGTCTGTTAGCTCAGCAAGTATCCCTTCCCACAAACTATCCAAACGACGAACATCCGCGAACTGCACCCATTAACGGGCTTAACGTGGGAGCCAGCCATCGCCCTCCTCCTCTAAATATATTAGAGGGAAGTGAGCGATCCGTCACCTATGTTACCGTAAGAAGACGTACTTTATTGACAGTGACGATGACTTCATCCGAGTTTAGATATTAATTCGAATGAAGAACCATAACGAACAAACAGACACATAACACATTTTTTATTGCAAATACTAGTAATCGAGGACTACTAAGTGCGAGGACTATAACCACGGGTTTTATCGTCCAAATAATAAGATAGTTTCTTTGAATTTTTCAGTAGGAAGATCCACCTTTCTATAAAAGCATGTACATTGACCCATGAATGAGTCAGTGACAGTCACCTTATTTCTTTCTCTTGTGTTGACATTTTGCAGACCTGTTTTTCTTTTCAACAAGCTTATGTTATTTTTTAGAAACATCAGATTTTCTTAAATATATTGGAATAGAATAAATTATGTTTATTCCCTTGGGCCGAGCTGATAGGTTACGCGAACGGCCCTTTTCTACCCAATAAATATGAAAATAATAAATTAATGATAATGAATGCCATATGACAAGAGGCTATGATAGTAATTTTTGAATTTTTTTTAACAGCATATGCTACAGAGCCAAGCCTTTTCGCTAACCCTTTAACATGCGGTCCCACTGGAGTTTAGTGTCTAAGGTTATACCCAGAAATACGGGTTAGTTTAAAGGTCCTGGTTTTAAACTACAATATGTATCTTTACCTTTATTATATAGGTAAGATTTATCCAGAAATTTCCACGGACCAGTAGGCCTTGCACGGGTGACATAAGACCCAAGGCAAGAAATCGAGTAATCTTGGAATCAGACTTAAGTGGTAAAACGGATCTATCATGCGACTTAATCTCTTTATGGCATGAGAATCATTTGGCATGATATAAAAATGAATGAATGAATGCGATTACATGGTTTATGTCGGCCGAATTGTGATGTAAACCGTTACATAAGCCTGGTCTTGGCACGCCATGCTACGGCTGCAGCAGCTACGCTGTTGAAACTACGCATAGAGAAGTTACCTTTGATTTTACATTTTACAACAACGCACGCAACGCGTAGTGAATATTTAAGTAGTACAGGATTTACAATCAAATTACACTCAAAGTCGTAGAAAATCATTCTACGAACATTTTCACGAGTTCTTCGATAATGACGTTGACACTCAATTTTATGTAACTGGCTAGTTCCGGAAACTGTCTGTGCGCTCTGTGTATAATTATTTTAAGTAAAGCAGATGTTTGTTTGCGTTTTAACTCCATAACAATTCTCATTCTTGTTTTACCATTATAAACTGACAGTACGCAAGTAGTGTCTGACCTTGCTTAGCACACTTGCGGGGTAAAACCACGCGATGTGATGTAACCCTTGTCGTCAATGAGACATATTATATTATATATACCTAAGGCAAAAAATCTGGTCGGACTATAGTCGACGATAGGACGAGTTGTACCGAATCAAGTTCTTATTCCTTTAAAAGAAAACAATTTGTTTTGAAAGTACTTTTCTGTTGCTAAAGTATCTTTGTTCGTTACTTTGTTTATAAAAGTGGTTAATATGCATCATTCTATCATATAATAAATGCTAAAAAAGGACGCTCATTAGGCGATTAAAGTAGGATTAGAGTAGTACCCGCTAAAGATAAATTTAATTACATAATTGTTGTAGAAGGCGGTATTTTCAGATTATCTGATTATCGCAACAAAGTGTTTTCAACGAGAAATAATATTGCTATTTTTATGCACTTAAGTAAGTTTGCGTAATCATTATGCATGTAGACAATGAATGCAATTTGTATGCAGACAGCAAAGGTAACGAACGACATAGGTTCGGCGTAACGTACATGTTTTGTCAACTATCTTACCTACTTATAAAATTAACTGAGAAGACAAAATTATTAAATCTTAAAGTGTCCCGTTATAATAAGTTCTATGTATTCTAAAACGTATAATAAGTTCTTGTTTATTTCATAGCTTCTGAAATGGCGCTCCTGTCTGTTGCCAGTGAATGCCGCGAACTCTGCACAATCATAAAACTCGCAGTATATGTCTCAAACATGCTGCTATTCTGCAATCTGTTGCACTACAAATGATTAATTTTTAAAGAGACCCTTTTGTATCACTTCAACATTTTTCTTTGCATTCATACTTTTAGAAGTAAATGTCTTGGTAGACTTGTGCACATGGCTTAGCTACTGCAGAAGAATTGTGAAAAAATACTAAACTGTCACTCAACATGCAGCTTAAAAGTGTACAATTAAGTATCTTTATCGTGTAACCTACCATCGCACATATAATTTTGATTCTTTTTTAATTAATTTTGGAAAAGTTTCATTTAATATTATTAATAGTATATCATCTAAGTAGGAAAAATTTTAGGATATGTTTTTAAAAACTTCGTATAGGTACGCCGGGTTCGTTTGTATGAATTTCTGACTTCATATTATTATTTCAACCACGGATAAAATATTTGTATAAGCTTTACATTTTGTAACAGTCTCAGTGTGCAGTAAACATATGTTGAGTTTGTAAGCGAGAGTCTCATTTATGTATTTATAAACTTTTACCAAACACTGTACATGTTTTATCAATTTGTACATGTTTTAAAACACACAAATCTCAATATCATTACAAAAAAAAATGAATATTGTATATGTAAATTACCGCCTTCTCTCAATCCATAAAGCTTCATTTATACTAACCGGCCGGAAGCGACGAAGTAATGTTTAAAGATTTATGGTCTTGTGACCTATTCTAGTAAATTTACATTTGAGAAATGCCACTATGTCATAGCTAAACATAATTAAATTCGGCAACATAAAGTTTTATATTTGGAGAGGGACGTATCTTTCTTAAAACGTTTTTATATGCCACGTATGCCTACCTCAGCCTATTCCGTAAATATGGAATGCACAAGAGCAGATAGCCTATAAAATGTTAAAGAGCCACTTGTTAAGTTACAGGTACAACAAGCTGTGTGACTCGCAATGCTGTTCGTTATCAAGAAAATATATACTTATCTCAATTAAAACTTAGTAATTTAAATAAACATATATTTTCCAACATTGACAATTGCTTGTTCTTGTTGACGTTACCAGGCAACTTAGAAAATTTTTCGAAAAAAACGTTTTACTATGGTAAGTTGGCAAGTTATAATTTATTTTGAAATTTGATTTTTTTTAAATAAAAATATATTTGATCCAGTTTAAAATTTCCCTCTAAATTTTTACCAGCATTATGTTACTATTGTGTGTCATAGAAAAATGGTTCTGCCTCGGTAACATTTTCATGCAAAGATTTTTACGACTTCAAGTCCAACTTGAAACCTGGTGAATCGTTTAATCGACTTGAATTAGCTTTATGAACAAGGTGCCTTCTAAATCAACTGTGTACCGCTGGTATAACCAATTTAAGTACGGTCGCTTAAATTTGAAGGATGAAGATAGAATGGTCGTCCTTTGACTGCTGTTACCGAAGAAAACGTGGTCCAAGTGAAGGACTTGATTGAACAAAACTGACGAACCACGTACGAGGAGATTCAGCATAATTTGCAGATTGGATCGGCAGGGGTGACACAACCACCTTTGCGTAAGGAAGATTATTTCGCGGTGGGTGCCCCACAACCTCATCGATGATCAGAAGCACGCGTGGAATATTGCCATGCTACGATTGATAAATTCAAAGCAGGTTCTTCCCGTAGGTGACGAATCTTGGATTCATCAATATGAACCAGAAACAAAGGGCCAGTTACCATTGTGTGTCTGTTTCAAAACGAACCAATGTCTACGGAAGTGAAACGATCGAGAATCGCTCGGAAAATGTTGATCGCCAGTTTTTTTTGTCCTTTACGGGGTATTTAGTATCAATTACCTTAAGAAACCAAAGTATGAATGCATTCTACCAAATAGTTGCCCGAAGTTTATGCTGCTGCGAGCAAAAAGCGACCGAACACAGGACGTCGAGGTCTTTTACCCCACTACGACAATGCGCCCGCGGACTCCGCGATCAAGACGAGGGACTTCCTAAACATCACACCGTATGACTTCTTTATGTTCCCTAAAATTAAAAACCAGCTCAAGGGGAAACAGTTTACATCGCCAGAAGATGCGCTCTCTGAGTTCGAGAAGGCCATTCAGGAAGTACTTGGTGCAGACTGGAAACAGTGATTTCAAAATTTGGGTTAGACGCACAAAACTCTGTTTAAACGCTGGTGAAGAGCTCTTTGAAAATATGTAATAAAAAACATTACCTATAGAACATTTTTATTTTTTTGTCTTTAAACTTTCTGAGTGTCCCACGTATATAAAACATGGCTCTACCGCCAGAAAGACCTTCGAAATATTGACAGCTCATCGATAAGTAAATGTATGATTTCAGAAATTCCTATTTAACTCATATAATAAGTATTATTTTAAAACATGATCTAAAGGGTCGGGCGTTAGTGTATACCTTGTATCCTGTATGTTTAATGGGTATTTTTGAACATATTTATCCTCCGCATGAAACTGGATCAAGCCGTGTGTTACAAACATAAAAAGAAGACAACAGGACCCAATCCCTGTGAAAGAAAAATCTCTCCAATTTTTTTCTATGTGTACGGACCCTAACAGATATAATTTCAGAAGGTCAAGTGTCACGGAACAGCGTCAGACGGCCCTGACCTCCGCCAAGACACCCACCACCCCGCACTCCGCATCACCACAGTTATCCAATTGCCCATAAACTGTTGACAATCATGCGCTTCGCTGCAATTCATTCTTGTTTCTAACTCTAATGCCACGTAAGACGCTAACCTGGCGAGACGTGGTTTCTAAGATATATTTAAACAATAACAATGTGTTTATGCTACTAATTAGATAATGGTGCATAAATATTTACATTAGATACTATTTTTAACTATGAAATCGGATGAACTTTAAACTTGTCAAAAATTAACTATCTTTCTATGTTTATCTCTTTGTCGCATAAATAAGTGTCGAGACCCAAACCAGTAACATGGTGCAAATAAGCGATAGTCTGATTGATAAATAATTATAAATATACAGTGCGACTTATTTTAAACTAAAGGTTTTTCCGTACTGCGAATTTTCACCCGCGTCTCCCGATCCCATAGGAATTCCGGGATAAAATAACCAACGTTATCTCAATCACTTCCCTTTATTACGGTTGAGGAGGGCGATGGCTAGCTCCCGGGTGAATCCCGTGAACGAGTGTTCGCGGATGTTAGTCGTTTGGATAAGGAAGGATACTTACCGAGCAAACAGATGTAGTTAGGACTACAATAATTTTAATCTGTTCTTAAACAATAGTACATTTATTTTAAAAAAATTACATCCGCGAAGTTTCTTGCCAGTTATTCTTCGCGAAGGTCTTTCCGAACTGGTGGTGCTTTATGTTAGGTCAACAAGAACAATTAATTGCCAATGTTGAGAAATAAATTTTAGGTCCTTACATAAGAAATTGCCTACTAATTGGCCACTTTGATCTGTATTATCTCCACTTTGGTTAGGAATTCGAATTTCAAATTTATACAACTATTAACTTACGCAATTGTGTTTTGAAAACTGTAATTCATTTGTTTTTTCCTCTTTTGGTTTTTTGTTTGCGTCACTTACGAGTTCCACCGTGGCACCAGTGCTGCAGAAACGGTTCGAAGTATGAATGCTGTGTATGGTGGCGGTGTCGCAAAAGAAAACCCAGTGCGTTTTTAGTTCAAACGGTTTGATTCTGGTAATTTCGACCTACAGATCAGGCCCCGTGGACGGCGGGAGACAAAAATTGATAATAAAGAATTAAAGGCTATTGTGGAAGCGGATCCATCGCATACCACGTCCGAGTTAGCTGTAGGCTGTGGTGTTATTGGCAAAACTGTTTTCCACTTGTCCAAATCCACTTGAAGCAAATTAGTAAGGTGAAAAAGCTTGAGAGGGTACCCCATGAATTGAGTGCAGCAAACCGACAGACGCGCGTCGACTGCTGCGTTACATTACTAAACCGGCACAATAATGAAAGGATTTTAAATCGAATCATTACCTGGGAAGAAAAGTGGAGCCTGTACGACAATCGGAAATGCTCATCGCAATGATATTATATATATAGTATATTTAATGACTGTGTTGATAATGGTATTTTTCCTGATTTAATGAAATTGAGTAAGGTCATTCCAATATTCAAAGCAGGTAGTATGTCTGACCCTAATAATTTTAGACCTATATCTATACTACCAACGCACAGTAAGATTTTTGAAAAATTAATTTTAAATCAATTACTCTCTCATTTTTATGGTAATAGTTTAATGAATTTTAAGCAGTTTGGTTTCACGCGGGGTCGCTCAACAACCGATGCCGGTGTTGAGCTCATAAAACACGTATTCAGCGCCTGGGAGGAGTCGTGTGATGCTATTGGTGTCTTTTGTGACTTGTCCAAGGCGTTCGACGGTGTGGATCATACCACCTTAATCATGAAACTGCACCATTGCGGCATTAAAAACCGAGCGCTTGCCTTGATTAAATCATATATTTCTAATAGAAAACAGAAAGTTGCAATAAATGGAGAAAAATCATCAGGATTGGCAGTGACAATGGGTGTGCCCCAGGGCTCAGTTCTTGGTCCTTTCCTATTTTTAGTTTATATTAATGATCTGCCATCGGCCGTTAAGAATCAATGCGAGGTCATATTGTTTGCTGACGATACTTCCTTCTTGTTTAAAATCAAAAGACAAGAAATTGACTATCGAGCGGTGAACAAATGCATCTCCAACACAGAGCAGTGGTTCTCAGCGAATAATTTGCTCCTCAATGAAAAAAAAACGAAATGTGTTAAATTTACATTGCCAAATGTCAAACAGGTAAACACAAACATTGTAGTTAAGAGCCAGGAACTGACTCCTGTAAACTCAACTGTATTTCTGGGCATAACCTTAGACGCCAAACTCCAGTGGGGACCGCATGTTGATGGTTTAGCGAAAAGGCTTGGCTCTGCCGCATATGCTGTTAAAAAAATTAGACAAATTTCAAATGAAACAACTGCTCGATTAGTCTATTTTGGTTACTTCCACAGCCTCATGACATATGGTATTCTGTTGTGGGGGAGTGCTGCCGACATCGATGCTATATTTATTTTGCATAAAAGGGCTGTTCGCGCAATCTATCAGCTCGGTCCAAGGGTGTCACTTAGAAGTAAATTTAAGGAAATAAATATTCTTACCTTCCATTCACAATATATTTTAGAAAATTTAATGTATGTTAAAAGAACATAACCTTGTTCAAAAGAAAAAAAGATCTGCACAATGTTAACACAAGAGGAAGAAATATGCTGGCAGCTCATAATAGTAGGCTTCATAAAGTCACTAACTCATTCATGGGTCAATAGGATATCCAAGGTCTTCCTATTGACAAATTCAAAGAAACTATAAAGGAGAAGTTGTGTGCTAGAGCATATTATTAGGTCTTTACCTATGAAATTGCCGTTTTTCACGAAATAAATGAAGCGTAATTTTTTTATATATTTTTTATTTCTATTAATCAAAATAATTACCCATGCAACCAATGCATCTTTGCCAACGCATTGGTAGCTTATTGATGCCTTTGTTGAAGAAATCAGCTGGACGGGAGGCAACAAATTCTTCAAAGGCATTTTGTACTGCCTCTCGGGTATTGAATTTTTTTCCCGCCAAGAAGTTATCCAAATTCTGGAAAAAGTAGAAGTCTGTAGGCGCAAGGTCTGGTGAGTACGGCGGATGACGGAGAACTTCCAACCCCAACTCTTGTAGCTTGGAGACCGTCTGCTGTGCAGTATGAGGTCGCGCGTTGTCGTGCAGGAGCAGTGGAGCCGAACGGTTGACCAAAGCTGGTTGGAGACGTGCGAGCTTCTCCATCTTTGTGTTCAGTCCTTCACAGTACACATCTGCAGTAATGCTTGTCCCGTTTGGCAAGAAGCTGTGATGAATTACACCCGCGTTAGACCACCAAACAGTGACCATCACTTTTCTAGGGGTAAGTTTTCGTGTAGGGCATTGTTTGGGTGCTGAACCAGGGTCCAACCAACTAGCTGAGCGCTTACGATTGTCAAACAGGATCCATTTCTCGTCACAAGTAACAATGCGGTTCAGAATTCCTTCATTTGTATGCCTGCTGAGCATTGCAAGGCACGTCTCCACGCGTACTTCGCGCTGGCGGTCATTGAGTTTGTGGGGTACCCATTTGTCAAGCTTTTTTACCTTGCCAATTTGACGCAAATGGACCAATATTGTTTTGATGCTAACGTCGAAAGCTGCTGTTAATTCAGCCGTGGATTGAGTTTCATCAGCTTCCACAATTGCCTTTAATTCGTCATTGTCGACCAAAGCTTTCGGACGACCACGTGGTCCATTTTTCAGGTCAAAATTTCCAGAACGGAAGCGGATAAACCAATAACGGGTGTTGCGTTCGTTTGTAGTGTTCGCTCTGTAAACGTCGTTGATGTTGCGTGCCGCTTGTGCCGCTTTGCTGCCACGACGGTACTCATACTCCATAATTACTCGAAATTTTAACATATCCATGATGACGAAAAATGTTCGAATGCGTTGAAAACAAAACACTAACTATTAAGCAAATGACGATTTTAGAAAAAGAATTCCATGTTTGTCAAATAAAATTAATTAGAAATTACAATTATCAGTCAAAAAAAAAAAATATTTTCATTTGAAATGGCCAGTACGGCAAAACGGCAGTTTCATAGGTAAAGACCTATTATAAACTATCCGATTATTTGGATGATAAAAGCCCTTGGGTATAATCCCCTCATTAACAGGATTGTACTAGTATTTGTAACAAAGCATGTGTAATGTGTCTGTATGTGCGATGAGTTCTTCGTCCCGATGAATATCTAAAGCGTCATTGTCACTAAAGTACGTCTTCTTATGGTGGCGTCGGGTGACGGGTCGCTCACTTCCCTCTAATATGGTTGAGGAGGGCGATGGCTGGATCCCGCGTTAACTCGTGAACGTTAACTCGTCGTTTGGATACTTGGGGGGAGGGAGACTTGCCGAGCTAACAGATGCAGAAAAGAATAATTTTGTATAGACATAAAGAGACTCTGTAAATTTATTTAGAAAAAAAATATACCCGTGAAGTTTCTTGCCAGTTCTTCTTCACGAAGGTTTTTTTCGAACTGGTGGTAGAATCATGTTTTTTTTTATTATTTGACGTCAATAAGAACAAGTAATTGTCAATGTTGAGAAAAATAAATATTTCATATTTCATATTTCAATTTAATGGTTGAACCCTGACGAACCAGCCAAGTCTTACCCCAAGCGAAAATTGACTTAAAAAAAATTACTTGTAAGCGTTTGGTGGACTAGTGCCGGTGTCATTCTCTACAGATTTCTTAATCTGGCCAGACGATTACGGGAGATGTCTATTGTCAGCAACTGCAAACCATAATGGAAAAGCTAGCTGCTAAACATCCGAGGCTGGTCAATCGTTCTAAGCCACTGCTACTTCAGGACAACGCTAGACCACACACTGCACAACAGACGGCTGCCAAATTAGAGGAGCTTCATTTGGAATGTCTAAGACATCTACCGACTTTGTACCAACAGATTACCATTTTTTTCGAAGTTTGGATAACTTCTTGCAAGGGAAAAATTCAACACCGATGGGGCAATCCAAAGCGCCTTCAAATATTTTATTCATTTCCGTCCGAATGGTTCTTTTAGTAAAGGGATCAATGAACTACCTATGAGATGGCAAAAGTGCATAGATAGCAATACTTTATATATAATAGTACCTACATATTTGATCAAATAAATATATTATATTAAAAAAAAACTGACTTTATGTTCCTCCTTTACAAAACGCAAAATGTAATGACCTAATATTTGAATTTGAGTCATAAACATTTGTAATGGTGTACAAATGTTTAAAATCGATTCGTATAATTGTTTTATAATTTATCGATCATCACAAACAAATGTTAACGTAGTATATGTACTATAAACTACGATTACTTTTTTATAATTAACAGAAGCCTCTTTTGAGCTTAAGCCTCTATATTGAAAATAAATTGTCAATGACAGGGTTAGTTGACTAACTAAAACTACGGCAGTTTTTAAAATACTTGGAATTTAATGCTTAATTTAAAACATAGTTGAACAATCCACACGTAATTTATTCGGCGCAGTCCTAAGCATTCCTTCCTTTATATGGCGTCGCCGGAAACCTATCATTAACCATTTGATATGCTTATATCCTGGTTTTTATCATAGTTATTCCCGATACTAGAAATACGTAGTAAATGATAATAGTTTTAGCTCAAAACGTAAGGGTTATTTATATAATTTATTTAGTTGTCACGAAGCTATAATTTATTATTTAGTTTTAATTCGTTATTCGTTCGATTGTTGATTCACGTGGAAGAGCGCATATGGACCTTTCAATATGGCTAGTAACACGGCATTATCGGGAGCGTGAATAGAATCATACGATGAAACGAATGGCATTAAAACAATCCTACCTATCTCATTCGCTACATGTAGGTAGGTACTTAATTGAGCGTTGTTCCGAACTAAGGCGATGAGATTTACAGGAAAGCGGATATTACTATCAGGTACCATACTGCAGTTGCTTAGTCGTTACCCAAACACTACCAAGTTTGTGGTTTGAACATAAATAATGAGAATGAAAATAAATTTCTTGATTCAAACAAGAGATATAACATGTTTAACCAAAGTTTTCTATTATTCAGTGGAGCCTTAATCGGACAAGACCTTAAGTGAATTTCGTTGTTAAAAAAGATTTTACAATAGACAGCAAGCCATGAGCGTAAACTAGTAGGTACCTTAATAATTAATCAGACGTATTTTCCTTAAAACCATTAATAAAATAAAAGTTAGAATCTTTATAAGTTGGATTAAAATTCAATCAATCAAAGGATTAGATTAGAACAATCGTACATAGAAATTCATATGAATAAGATAGCCCTCAACACGTTTTTATAAATAATGGATTAGCTAAGTATTATCTAAGTATCTGTGTGAAGTTTAGTCTAAAAGTCCTATTTATTATTGTGAGTTAATGCTGAATTCTATATAGCGTGTTTAGATTTATCTCAACCAAATGTAACAATAATAATAATAATAATATTTCTAACTAACACACCACATTATCTAGCCCAAATTAAGTATCATTAAGAACTTGAGTTATGGATACTAGATAACGGATAAATAAACTTAAGAAATGTATAAACACATAGATATATTTTTTTTAAATATAAATGTTAGAAATAAACTTAATTAAATAAACATACAACTAGACTAGAAAGCAAATATGATAAAATATCTGCCCCTACCAGGATTCGAACCCGGGACCTTTGGCATGAAAGGCAAGGCTACTTACCTCCACACCAAACAGGCCGTCAAAAAACGTTCACATAAAAAGCGCCTTTGTTCCAAATTTAAATATATATATATATATATATATATATATATATATATATATATATATATATATATATATATATATATGTGATAAAAACTCAGTCAAAAATAAAGGCCGCCATTTTGGCAAGCTTGGTCACGTGTTTTAAGGTTATGAATACAATAAAGAATGAAATAAAGTCGATTTTTATTTGACCATTTAGAAGAGATGAGTATAAGTTCTCTTTTTAGATTTCAGCCTAAGGCTGCCTAGCTGCCAAAGCTGTGCCAGGATCTCGGTGGTGGGGGTGTGATACAAAAACAAACCAATACTATTTCTACATTTATGCAAGTTTTATTTGATTAGGAAAACGAAGTCATCCAATTGGTGGAATTGTTCGGAGCACATGATCGAGCTGCATTGGACAGCTTCGTTGGATACTCGATTTTCTCTCTGGAATTCAGTCTTGTAAACAAAGGGATTGGGAGAAACCTCTACTGTTTGCCTCTCGTTTATGGGCACATTAGACATTATTTCCCTCTGTATTCGCAAGCGCATGTAAGGATGACAACGAAAAAATCAATTAATTCATGGTTTTCTTCTAAGGTTTTAGATGAAATGTGTGTTTTTTTATACATTAAGTATAGTTCTGTACCAAAATGACCAAACTTGACCGTTTTTAGTAGATCCGACACACGGGACACACGTTCTAAGTGTGTCTAACGTTAAAAGATTAATACCGTTACTTAAAAAAATATGCATATAGGAATTTACACGCGGACCCTACCGCTGTTGTCGCCAACCACCTGATATCTGTAGTTGCGAATTATTACACCAAATATACGTACCTACCTGCACCTTAGTGCACACGTATTTTAACTCTCTGAATCTGAATCGAGTAAACACTCGTCGTGACCGCTAATAAGCGATCCTGAATAGGAGTTACACTCCTTCACTGGCATATCTCTTATAGCCACACCTGTCCACACAATCTGATCTGAATCTGATACTCATTAACTGACACGACAGTTATCTGATCTTATAGATACACACACGCTGTCGTCAAATACATCCTAAACGGTATTGGACGAATCTCTAAGTATGTAAGTATTGGCTATCTGGTTATAGCCTGTACCTAATCTTCCTGGTTGAAGATATAGGTACCTGAGCTGATACGATTTGGGGATACACCCCTAGTGGCCTCCAACCTCCCCTATAGCCACCCCATGCCTCGCTTAGATACTGATACTGGTAAATCTCATTGTGGTCTGAGCTGATCACTGCTCGCAAGCAGTCCCGCACGCCGCCGGTTACACACACATAATACACACAATATAATAAACACAACATCATAAAATGATCAAATAAAGCTGAGAGTGAAATATAAAATCACATTCGCATTCGTTGTAGGCCGTCGACAGCTGTTGTAGGCCGCCAATTACAGTCCCCTTATTTGAATGACTAGTTATACTCATCCGAATGCTGTGGTGTACTTTGAAGCTTGCACGGGGTTAAGTCAAAAACTTGGTAAAACAGTCACAAATGGTACATAACCGTAAAAAAATCTACTACTACATAAAATGAATCGTCTATATACTTCTAAGATATGTATTTGACAGTGCCCAGACAGGTAAAAAAATTTCTATGTTCCTTATTAGGCAAAGCCTTTTACGCAAAATCTTATATAGTTTCGATTTTCTCTGCCTCAAATAGCCTAGATTCTGCGTCGATTGTAGCATTTTTGAGAAACTTGTAAGTACGGCACTTAAGAAATCCAATTGGAAAAGTTAATATATGAAATATACAAAACAATTCGAAGCTTCATACAAAATTTTCAAAACGGTCAACCGGTTTTACCAGACAATCACTTCTAAGTGGCCAGCGTACGTAGTCATATTGCTACAAACTTATATAAATATTTAGGAAAAGACCTCAAGTGTACGACCATGGCCCTTGTGACATAATGCATGTAAGACATAGTACATACTGAAATTAATTTCAAATAGACATTTTCCCTAACAAAACAAACAGATCTTTTAAGCTGCTTTTTATTTATTCATTTTGTTTAAACATTATCCATTTGTTATATTAGTTTGTTTCCTTAAGAATGAAGCCTTTCAAATGATTAGATATTAAGATCACGAGTGACGCAGATGTTAGCATTTTCTTGGCAATAGTATAGTAAGTAAAGTGCGTCCGCTTTATATTGATCATTCAAATTAGGTAGGTTAATCAACCAGAATCACTTCAAAGCGTTTTTTATCATCAATAGTTAAACTAAAGTTAGTAGATTTATGATTTAAGTAACCGTTTATTAAGTGATTTTTATTTTAAAAAAATCAATTATTCAAATCAATATTCAATATCTTTTAATTATGAAAATCAGTAGGGAGAAAAAACAAAACATATATTTAACATCAGTTTTATTAATTTATTCTTAACTATTCAAAATCGCTACGCAGGATACATTTGTTCACACTAGCAACAAAAACCACTTTACTAAGCAATTATATTATAATATAATTAATCACAGACATATTTCACTTTACTTATCTACACAGTTCTCACCAAAAATAAACTAACTTAAAAATTTCTTCTTAAAACCTTAACCTTAACAATATTATCCCTATGTTTTATATGGTACCTGGAACCGAACCGAATCGAACTTGTTAAAATTAAAAAATAACACTCTGTACGTTTATGACATCAATTTATAGAGTCAATCTTTAAGATCAAATCTCTCTCTCACAAACATGGTTATTTAAATGAAAGAAAACTCATGAAATATTAACTTATACATTCAATAACAAGAACACGGTGAAGCTGTTTACTTATGGGTGCAACGGATTACTTATTTCAATACCTAGTTCGCAAAACGGTAACAATACTGGATCAAACTTCATAAAAACAGAGAACTTTCAGTGGTAAATGTTTTCTAAGAACTGCATGAAAAATGAACGCTCATATGCACGGTTTATTATAAACTCGCCATAGCGCACGGCCGCGTGGCTGTATGCGAGCGTAGAGTTATCTATGTCAATGTTATATCAATTATATTTTTTATTGCAAAATTAAAATTGACACTTGAGTTAATTTTGTCAAGCGATTTTTTTACGTTTTCGAATAATTACAGGTTAGGACATACTTATTCAATTAAACTATTTCAAGTAGGTTTAAAAAACGTTACATTCAAATCTAATTTCATGTTCGACGCAACAATCTGATGCGACACTACGACAGAAAACATATTTAGGCATAAATGCACTGTTACCCGTGCGAAGCCGCGCCGCGTCACTGGTAAATGAATAAATAAAACCATCAACTACAATTCATGACATTCATAGTCTCGGTCTGCGTGCGTTCTCGAGCGCACGTCGATCGCAGACGCCTTCCCGCTCTTTTAGCCCCCGCGCTAATTGAGCACCCAAATTTCATAGTTGTTTACCGTACTAAGTTTCTAACGCCGTTTTCACGGCGGACAGTGGCTCGTTAACCGTACTTCTAAGTTTCTAACGCCGTTTTCACGGCGAATAGTGGCTTGTTAACCGTACTTCGTGGAACGTGAGCTTCGTCGACGGGGTTTCGTTGTTCCAGGACTTCAAGTGCTGTGTTCGAGTAAGTTATCCGCGTCGTTCTCAACCGCCCTACTGCGTGTAGGGTGGTTTTAGGGAGTTAGTCATCGTTGTTAGGTTCATATATTGTCCCTCCCCAACCCCTCCGCAATGGCTTCCCTAAGCTCTGATGAGATTAGGAAGAAGTTAGCTGATAGTATCGGTGCTGAAGGCATACATATAAATGCTGATAAGTTCCGTTTCCTAGATTCTCTCATCCCTCATTTCATGACGATAATGTCCACAATGGCCCCTCAGGCCACCCCAGTTCCCCAGACCCCTCAGGTCTTAGGCCCTCCCGCGTCCCCTTCCTCCAGTGATATGGAGTGCGAAGTAGACGCCCCTCCGCGACGCAAGCGCGCACCCGCGACCGAGTCATCCTCGGACGCCACCCCAACTGGCCCTGAGTCTCCCTCCTTTACGCTTGTTAAGAAGCGCTCTAAAAAGCGTTCAAAACAAGACCCGGCGCCCTCGACGCCCGTCCCTATACTTCCTGCGGCGTCTTCAACGCCAGCTGCCCCGGTGTCTTCAACACCCGCTCCGGCCCCAACTTCTGTCAAGGCCAAGGTCCCACCACCCGTTTTCCTTCGGGAAAAGGGTAAATGGACCGAGGTCTCGACATTGTGCAATGAGCACAAAATCCATTACATCCGAGCAGCCAACTCGGGTGAATCTATTAAAATCTTAGTCTCGTCGATAGACGACTTTCGAGCTTTAACAAAGCTCCTCACCGATAAGCAATATGCTTATCACACCTATGCTCTGTCAGAAGAGCGTAAGATCAGAGCGGTACTCAGGGGAATCCCGTTCGAATTATCGAACGAGGCCATCCTGGAGGATCTGCAGTCCCAAGGCTTCCCGGCACTCGCGGTGCATAAAATGCACAGCAAGTACGGGAGGCAACACCCTCTCGCTTTGGTGATTCTCGCCAACGTCCCCAAGTCCAGAGAGATCCTGAAAGGGGTTAGCTCTATTTGCGGCCTCTCTGGGATCTCAATCGAGGCGCCTCATCGCCGCGGTCATCCCGGCCAGTGCCATCGGTGCCAATTGTACGGGCACGCGGCAGCCAACTGCCGCGCACCGCCCAGGTGCGTCAAGTGCCTGGTCCCGCACTTCACTAAGGAGTGCAATCGCACTCCTGAAACTCCCTCTCCTCCCGATTGCGTGCTTTGTGGCCAGTCCGGCCACACCGCAAACTACAGGGGCTGCCCTCGTGCACCCCGTTGTATGCGCTCCAATTTCAAAAGGGCGGCTCCCAAACAGGCCCCGCGCCTTTCTCAAGAAAACTTTCCACCGCTGCGTAGCCGGGTTCCTCCGGCTGCAAAGCCTACTCAGCCCAAGCCTGCTCCAGAAAACTGGAGGCAGCGTCCCGCATCGAATCCCATCCCGGCTCCTCGCCCATACAAACCCACTCCTCAATCCTCCGTAGCAGACGATATGCGTATCGTCTGCGACGCTATTAAAAATGTCGATGTTAGTGAAATCGCAGTCTTAGCCCGTAAACTTAGGGCTTCACGTACTCCGACAGAGCGTTTGCTAGCTCTGGCGGAGCATAGTTCCCTTCTCAATTCATTATAGGTTCATTTAAATGAATTGATCCCTAAATCATGCTTCGGCCGACCTCTGCCCAGCCCCGGCTTCACCGGAGGCTGCCCAGAACGGCCACCAACTCATGTCCCTTTGAGCACCTTCAGTGCAACTTTCACTACAGGCGGAAGACCCGCTAGCGGGTCTCCGCCAGCGCGCCCAACTTCCCGACGGGTGTCGCTTCCGATGAAGGCTAAAGGTATACGCTTACCACAGCCAACAGGTGGTTTTTAGTGGGTAGGTGCCATTCTGGTGAGTCCCACATAACCCCCCCGCAGAGGAATTTACCTGCGGGCGGGTATGCATGACGCATCATCCACCTCCCTCCCGTGAGGGTGCCTCGGCAGCAAAAAAAAAAAAAAAAAAATTCATGACATTCATGCCACCTCCGATCACCTGGGTAACGGCTGGCATTAAAGGAATAAAAAACTAAGCCTCGTATGCGTCTAACGTTGTTATAATAATTACTCGACACTGGTTTAGCAGTGCCGATTCGTGACTTGCTAGTTAGTGGTAATGTTTTAATTGGCACGTTAACCAGGCAAATTGATCGCTAACGCCAACGAATAATGATAGCTGCATTAAGTAATTATATTACAGTATATGACATCGTGCTTAGTATTTTAATGAACAATGCCTCCTGTTGTGAACTTATAATGTCGTGTATCATGAGCATATCTGTATTTTTAGTAAAATATAGATCTGCTCACCTGGTGGAAAGTGATGATTAAGACGAGGACGTTACACGCCTGTTCAAGAGGTGCCTACTCACTCGACTCTTGAAGATCCCAGGACTATACGTCTGTGACGGTTGTCTATTTCGACCTCTTTTTGTCAGTAAATTTTATTTTTTTGTTGTTCCCGACGTAATTTTAAACTAGGAATTACGTAGTGTCGGAGAACGGCAATGTTTTGATTTGACAAGTCAGTCACGAAAAATTATTCATCAAAGCAACTTGAATCTATTTATTTATTATTTTCCGAGTTTATTATTCCAAATTACATAGTTAAGATATTTTATTATCGATAATCAAAGTTCTTTTTAAGAAACCTATATTTATTTTTTACGTTCACGAGTGTGCGTAGCCAAAATTGTTGGTAAGGATTCTCATTCATTAAAATTTATTTTATTGTTATTTTTTCTTTTCAGATCAAATTTAATTGTATTAATATTTCTGTTCTATTTTGTGTGACTATTTTTTATTTCAATTTGGTTTATATTTTTCTGTTTGTATTTACAGGCATTTTTGTATATTTTTAATTTTACCGAAAAAATAAACACAGAAGAGAATTTTGTGTTTTATTGAAACTACGCTACACGTCGTTGGATAAATAGGCGCAAGCAGCTCATTTCACACTTTGCCAACCAAAAGCCAACCAAAAAAGAGCGGTCATAACGTTTGGTTCTACTTTTAGGTTTGTCAATCATAAATCTCCAAAATAAATCCTATAAAACACTGACACACAAGCGACAATACCACGACGGTCGACTCGAGACTTTGTAGTCTTTTACTCGTACATCATCTCTTACGGGCTCTTTGTTACATTTTATTGTAAAACATCAAAAATCTGCGATTCAACATTTCTTGAATCATTAGTCATAACTAATTGATTATTCAAAACTTTTTAAATAAAATAACCCTTGGAATGGAGTCACAAAAAAAATGTTTCTAATTGTATACGTTCAGGAATTCAGCGTTCCGGCTCTGCGTTGCTGTACCTATGATTTAATTAAATCAGTCATTTCATGTAAAGATAAAAGAAAAATTATAATCTTAGACATGTTGGCTTTAGTTGCCACTAAAAATTATACAGTGTTTTAAGAGCAAACAATTCAAACCCATTTAAATAAGTATCGTCATTGTGGATTTTCGGTTACGTTCTATGATTACATAAAGAACTTTTGAAGCATGGTTTTAAATTTTATTGCGTTAAAACACAAACTGAAAGAAATCGAATATTAACCAATAAAAGTCTGAAAAATAATCTGAGGGATTCGATGCTATTTTTATAAATAATATTACAAACATGGTTGTCAATATTCCCTACTTGTATATGTATACATCATATACTATAAACAGTAAAAACTGAGATAACCATTGTGATTATATACTTTGCTCTATTCATAAATATTTTTTTATGCTTTGCCTTCAATAAAGATAAAAATGAAAAATTTGCAGATGAAGACAAAATAGAATACAAAATGCAAAATGTCAACGATATTTACACAATTACAAAATATACTAACAGCTGTTACTCACATCTAACTGACGAAACGGTCCGATTAGTTTCAACCCCTTATGCAGCTCATCGACAGCGAATGAGTGCATATTCAGGGGGTTTTATAATTGAATATGACTCACCAATCATTCAATTCAACAACTGATATTAAAACAATATTCTTTTTTTACAACACTTACCAATTCTCAACAGCATAACTATACTCAAGTGTTACTTTATAAAAGGTAATGAGGCGCCCGCAGGCAAGTTTTTTTTTGAATTGGTTAGGCTATATACCATAAGTGTAAGATAGAAGTTCCCTATGGCAACTTAGGTGCGTTAAAAGGTTTCATTTGATTTTGAATTTGTAAATGTTGCATGTGACAAATACAATTTCACTTTTGTTGAATCGCAATACATGCCTGCCCTGAAAATAAAATAGCACTTGCACGATCTTACAATATACTAATAGCTCATGCATTAATGAAATACTTATTTTCGGGGTATTAATCCAAATATTACTACCTAGGTAGGATGTCAACAATATTATTAAATCCGAAAAATCGGGCGCACAAATTACTTAATCTTCTAAAGTTTTATCCAGGGATCTTTTGTCCCCGACATACATGGAAGAGAAATTAAAGTGTAGCTATAATTTCTGCTATCGAACGGATACATATCTTTACTCAGACTATTTTCGCATTACGAATATAAATGCAACTGGGGCTTACAGTCAGACGACCCGGAATTAAGATTGTGCTGTAAAGAAGAAGAAACTGCTATCCACATCCGAAGCTTTTAAACCAACGCGCAGTAAACTACTCGGATTCTACTGCTTCGAACCGAAAGACGTCTCCAAACTCACACTGTACGTACAACATCCTAAAGTTGATAGCTGAAGATAGACAGACAGTCACTATGGATCTGCCAAGTCTTAGTGAGGAAAGGAGCTTTCCTCTCTTAAACCAAATCAAAATCAATAATAATAATAACAGAAACGAGGACGACGATATACTTGTTGTCAACTTATTTAGATGATGGGGCTGGATGCGTCCTACATTTCATTTCTTTACAGCTAATAAACGAAACAGGTGTGAAAGTTGTGTTGCTCAATACTTTAGTCTTTTAAGTAATTTATTCAGGTGGATAAATACTGGTATAAAATATAGAAGCAAATAATAATAATATTAACGTGCTAAATGATATCACATTTGCCATTATTAGGTGGCTAGGTCGACAAGTACAACTATTACTTAACAGCTTCAAATTACCATCATTATTATTGAAATAACATATCAACTTATATATTATTTAGAAAAAAATTTGGGAGTCACCTGAAAATGTAGTTCTTTTTTGTGTTCTCCTCTCTTCGTTCATTCTTTTAATGTAAATGTCTACGAAGTGCCGATCGTAATCGTCTTTCTGTGTAGATTTGACTTCGTCGATCAAACTCTGAAATTAACGTGCTGCTTCAATCGAGAAGGTCAGATTAAAGTTCGACCCCAGACAAACATATCAACTATTTGTACTGAACTACAGTGGCATAGTGAGTGTCATCCAAGAAGACGCACCGCACTACTTTATTATTCTATGACTGCACACTACGCTGGATAGACCAAAAAAGTAATGACGCGCGTCTTCGTAGTAGGAGCACTCCCTATAGTAGAGACTCTTTTGACGAGAGCTTGTTTGGGACGGTGTTTAGGAAGACAGAGCCAGTGAAATTCAAGAGACTAGGAGATTCCAACTAAACCCTGCTACCGGAAACTCATGATTTATCAAAACACCGTGTACTGAATTGTACAATTCTGTGATAACAAATAATGTCCATGGGCACTGACGGGATTGTACATAGCCATTTCGCAAAATTATACGGTATTGTATTTTTATGTCTCCTTGTAGTGCCTAGTATATCCTCACGATTACCCTCGACGCACGTAAGTAAAGGAACATGCTCTCCGTATTTTTGACAATTTTATGTTAACGCAACTGTTTACATAAAACCGTACTCAAACCGTTTAATAGAAAAATGACAATATAATTTCAGTTCAAGGTATTGATAGGTAACTTCGTACATACCTATAGCAAGCATTTATATATTTTACAATTTGAAATTACTTTCATACCTTAAAGAAATCCAAAAAGGGTTGGTTTCCATTTCTAAGTCCATTGTAACCACTCCAGTTAGGTATGAAATGTCTTATCCAAGGTGTCATAGCTAGAGCTCTGCCGAGGTCATCGGAGCTTCTTTGGAACATAATCCCACTTTTAGAAAGTTCCAACAATGTTCCATAGTTCTTCCTGGGCACTACCATTTGACTGAAGACGTGGACGACTCCATTTATGACAGGAATAGAGAATATGTACGGCATATTGACCAGCTCACCTCGAACTATTTTCTGAAATTGCAGGGAAAAGGATATTTATATATATTATAGGAAGTTTTACGTAGGATTTAAAGTGGATTTTTAAATTTCTTTCCAAATAGCGTCAAAGTGACTTAGAGCTGATTTTTAAATGTTCAGATATTTTTATCAGTAAGAAAAAGTTTGAACTTTAATCAGTAATTTTGATAATTTGATATAATTGTGGGAAGTGTCAAAGTTATTCGCCAAATAATAGTCATCTGTCGATTGACAAATCAGTTCTTAGAAATAAATTTCTAATAACGAGCCCAGTCGGCATTTACCTCCGTAAAAATTCTCAGCTAAAACTTCCACGAATTTTCTACTATTCGAGAAAAATCATAAAAACTAAAATTGTTTTTTATTCTATAGTCTACGTTGGACGATAGTGCAATAGTGCAATCTTTATTTTCCGAGCTAAAGGGGGAAGCAGGGAGAAATGTAATTGAATTAAGTCAATTTCGTGCAGCGGTCATACTTGATCGTGATTTTGAATATACACTCCCAGTGATGATAAGAAAAAAATCTTTTTAATAAAAAATTACAAAGTAAATATAACTTACAATATTACAAGAAGAGTCATGAGTTTAAATTGTGATACAATTCTAATACATTGATCTAGGGTATCAGGTCATGCCACACAACATAATTTAACCCAGACCGTTAAATTATGTCTCCTGACTTTAATCGGCGTTTAAATTTTAACATGAGACTACTTATCAATAGATAGCGCGGTAATTGAAACGGTCAGAAATGCATACATCTAAGACTTTTAGAAAATCAGAAATTGGACGCTTAACATAATGAACTAGCGAGTACTAAATAGATATAGTGCCGGATTTATACTATTGATAATTCGCAATAATAATAATTATTATTATAGTTCTGTATTAACTTAATATTTTTGTTTTGTCTTTCTAAATGATAAAAGGTTATCTCCTAGTATATTATATTATTAAGTACAGGCGTTAGAGCTGGCGATGATTCGTGAGCATGGCAGTCAGGGCTTAGACTTTCTTGTGTACAGGTCAACTTCCTGTAGTTTATACACTACCTCTTCGTTTGCGTTTGTTGGTCCATTGAGTCTAATATCTATAACTTCTTTCATTTCCGCTGCGATGACAGATTCCAAGTTCTGGTCTCTCTTCCCGAAGCCATAGTCCCTCATATTCCGCAGAGAGAAGCGCCTCTGTACGTGCCAGAAGTAGCTATCGGTGAAAAATATTCCTGGAATATACAGAATTGTTACGTATTAAAAATATTTTTAGTAACAAACAAATTTTCTGCGCGGGCGCTACGCTACCTTGAACACTGTTTGATCAAGCCAACCAAACGATTGTCAAACGTGACGTCATTTATCTTGGATATGGACATCAAAAATATTCTTATTTTTTCGAAACTTACGATTTGTTAAACTTAGGGCTATATGAATATATAGGTAGATAGATAGTTAAATAGCATCATAATAGATTCACTTTACATGTAAAGTTTTTATTGCAAAGTACATTTTATGTGATGAGAATGTACTAATTGAACCAAGTTGAGATTGAATATGTTTAGTGTAGAAATGAGAATGGAAAAGCAACGAATACAACTCGAAACAAGTAGAGGAGAAAACGCCGGCTTCCAATATTACTATAGTGTTTCTTAGCCTTAGCCTGCCAATTCGAAATAAAAAAATCTTACTGAAATAATGCGTCATCCTTTCGTATCGTAAATCAAACTGGGTCCCTATCAAACTTACCTAAACGTTTCCAATGGGACCTTACGCGTCCAATGAAGAGATCGTTCCTGCCGTCGAAGTCCTCCCTGAGCAACATTTCTTTCGTCAAGGCTGGGTCATTGATCACTATACTAGGAAAAGCCCCCAGGTATGCTCCTACTATTTTACTTTGATATTCTTGTCCCAATTTGACGAAGGCTTCGCTTAAGTTATAAAAAGATTTGGCGAGGATCAGCCAATAGGAACCGTAAATAGGGAGACGCGGTGGACCTGAAAACAATTAAGTCATTAATTTTACTTCATTGGCAAATATACAGAAAATGGTAAAACTATACAAGGTGGCCAGAAAAGGGACGTCCTAAATTTTTTTTTAGGTGCCTCGTGTTGAAATGTATCTGAATCACCCCTAATTGAAATTACCTAAAACGAAAATTGTGCCTAATGTACATGTTTTGGACAACTGTTTCTTCCTTGAATATTATAAATCTTCCTTGAAGATTGCCTTTTGGTAACATACGTAACTGGTTTCGGGCAACATTTAATCCAAATCCACGAAAATAACCTAGAAAACTCCATTCGAATTCAGACATTGGTTTAGCTGCCACCGATCCAAATCCGTGATGCGGAGTCATGCATATGATATGATAGAGCCACAGCAAAGTAATCACGGCGTTGAGTGAGTTGTGTGATGTGCCACACATTCGGCTTCGTAAGCCGTAGGTTCGTGTCCTGGCCGGGGCATCCATTTGTGTGATGAAAACAGATTTTTATTCTCGGGTCATGGTAATTATAAAAACAATATAAATAATATTTATACATGTACGTATTCAATCCCTAATGTCCAATTATTTGTCTTGGATATATTGCATTAGATACCTACATACTTTTTACCAAAAATGAATTTTACGATACATAAAAAAATTTGTACCTGGAGGAAAGTTCTCTGGCCGCTCGTAAGCTTGCTTGCAACATTTTACAACAATCATGATGATGAATAAACATATTACTGACAAGGCAATATACATTATATCAAACGTCTCTGGTAGAGAAATAGAACACTAAATATGTAATACCCACTGGCAACTTCTTAAGCGTCCAACAACCAACTGATAATGTTCTCAAAACGCAAATAAGTATAAAATACATACGTACCTACTTCCATATAAAATTTATACTTTGGCTCAGATAAACGTACACAACAAGGGCGAGATTCGATACAGTGTGAATATCAAAAGCCCCAGACCGTCTTAATTTGTGACATAATCTAATATGAAGTGCCTTGATATACATTTTTTTAATAATTTAATAATTTATTTAATAAAATTTTGTAATTTTGGATGGATCAATTTATTACACATAAAAATTACAGATGGTAGCTACACTTATACATATAAAATTGACAGGCACATATAAAATCCCCCAAAACTGCAAATAAAATACATATATGCAGCCAATCGAAGAGAATTTCGGATCTTATATTACAACAAATATATAAATCGACCTTTGATAACCTTAACGCTTATTAATTTTATAATCAGCCTACTGGAACTTCTAATTACTTATTTTTTTTATTTTTCTGTCACGGTCTTGTTTAAAAAATATGTTCGGGCCAACACACTAGACACACGTTGGAGAACCACACCAGTGGACTCTGTTCTAAGCCCGCTTCGTTTTATGAATCTTACCGCCGATTTTTCAATGATGATAAATATATATGCTTAATTTTTAAATATGATGATATCAGCTGTACGTAAATATAAAACTTAACTATATACCTGCAGCTATTGGCAAATTAAATACAAGATCTACATAACGATTCAGCCTGGACGTCTCAAAACAGCCGGATACTCATATCCATTAAAACATTTATAGTTCTGGGAGTGAAAGGTAATATTCGATACGCTTCGGTCGGCTTTTTGGTACATCGACCATTTACGGATGAAACTTCTGTCTGCTCTTGGTTGACCGGTGGAGCAATGGTGAGGGTTCTACTTGTTTAAACAGGGCATTTGCACACTCTCCAACATGTGCTCTATAAAAGACCGATAGCTTGCAACTTTTCGACGGTGATTGAGACTGTGTAATCGCAATTTGCAAGTTTACCGCCATTGATGTCTTCGGGCTCTTCGGTCAACAGAGTCCAATGTTTCTAGTTACTTTTTGGCAGAATGATACCAAAGATGATGAAGAGCATCCATACAGGGTTGATCCTGAGCAGGGTAAAGGTTAAGCAGCCGTTCATGAAGATATCCAGTTTTTTCGAAGCAGTTTGAGCCATGGTTTCAATCTGTTGATTTAAGTTGAATTTGGATAGCTTGAATGCATTTTTTGCAATGCAGGTTTTTAACGGGTTCAGTTTAACGTGTTCGGTATCGCCCCAATCGGCCACTCTACGCAGAGTCAAATTACCCTTTCAATCACTGGATCTCGCACAGACTCGCCCGCGCATTGGATAAGTAGCTCTCAACAAGAGTGCTGTCATCAGTGTAACCAATAATGCCCGCCAATAAAAGGAGCTCATTCATATGTAGCAGCTTCAACACTATCAACGTGCTTAATCCTTGTGTACTCGGATTTCCCAGAGATTATTAATTTTATTTTGCTCTGATTAGAACTTTATAAGTTTGATAAATATTAAGCAATTTGATTCGAAGTGTACAGGTATATTAAATTCGAGACGTTTTTGTGGTTGTGTACGGTCAGCACATAAATAAATAAACCAATACTTTTATATTTTTTTATAATTTTATAGCCAGGTACTTTATATGGCACTAATAAACGATATGAAAATAGTGAATATTAATATTAAATAATATTAATATTAATTCTAAATTTCTTCAACTCTAGGCATTTCGCACTCACCCTCATCCGATGAATAATTTGTGTTACCTATAATTTGTCTGATCTTATATCTAAAGCCTCATCCGTACCTTGAAATTTATTTTCCTCTTTAATAGCATGTAGACAAACATTTTCTATTCCATTCCTCTACAGTTATGCTATTAAGTTTTTCCGCAGCTAATGTCATCGTAGCACTCATGTTCATTGTGACATTTTTTTCGGGAGGTAATTTTTCTATCTTCCATATATTTTAAATAGAATTAAACTGAGGGTGATAAGGCGGTAAACGGAGCACAGTATGACCGTGTTGTCATAATATTCGCCTACTCTACAAATCAAATCAACAAATGTTGAATGAATGTTCAATATTTGTAAACGTCAGCCAATCAATCATTTGCTGTTTTTTAGAATTAGAATTCGGTGCATGTATTGAATTATGATAAGGTGCATTATTAACAACAATAACACTATTAGGTTTAAGGTTGGGTATTAATTTGGATTCACGTTTGGATCCACTTCGAATAATTATCATATTTCATATTATCATGGTAACCACTACTTTTTTGGTTGGCTTTAAACATGAGCAAGACATTCGGTACAAAACCATCCATTCCACAACCTTTACCTATAATCTATGTCTTTAAATTTTGCTTGTCGTATTTTCATTGTCGGAATTACTTTATTTGTAACGTGAAAGTTGTGAATCGTTCTCCGGATTACTTGTTGATCTAAGTCATCTATTATAATCGTAGGCTTCCAATTTGGTTTCCTTTTTCCCTGTTCTGAAGAATGACATTTACTTTCTGATAGGACCTTTCTGACGGAAGTCAGTGATTTTCTGGTTGATATAGCAACTAATTGAGTGGGAGTCACAATACTGCTCGGATGGCTATTGTGTTCATTTTAGAAATATTTGTACAAATTTTACAAAACGTCTTTAGTTTGGGAAGTCAAAGGCTTATTTCCACTATATGTTTCAACATCGGAACCATTTTTAATTAACAACTTTACAATAATAACTATTAACAATTAATATTATAATCCATACGAATAAACCACAAATAAAATCAATTCATTAATTTATTAACTAAAACCAAATCGTTAGACCTCTCAACAATTAGCAATGTTTATAAATATAATTATTATTTATTTGACATTCACCATTGACTTTTGATTGCCAATATATTTTCTTCTTCAAAATCTTCAAAACTCTCTTTTTTCTGTCTGTACAAGGAAATTTAAATTTCAAGTTTAGAATTCCTGTAAATATACAAATACTACTACAAAGGCAAAATCGTCTCGAAAGTATTTTACCTGTATACCTTTTATTGAAGTTTTAACTAATAACGTGATTTGGTTACAAACTCGTATAATATTGATATGTATAAAAAGATTACAGTGTGACTTATATTTGAGTTATAGAATGGTCTCGATAATCAAGCTGTGAGTAACTTCGTAACTCAGTAATGCTTCGAGTAGTAGTAGCAGTAGTGGAACCCCTACAAAGAAAATCTGATTAAAACAGAAACTTTTTTCATATAATATAACTTAATATAAAATGATATGATATACAGCTATATGATACAGATAATACATATAAACCACAGCATAAATCTATACCTTTGAAAAAACCGATATTTCTCAATAACAATTAATTAAATTGTCGTTACGATACCATAATAATGAACTTATTATTTTTAATGCACAAGCTTAATAATGCTTAGGAATTGAATTAAAATGCCTTTATAAGCTATTATCTACGTGAACAGAAAATAATGTCGAGAAGTTAATTGGGGATAGTCTCATTAATTCACAATAATAAGCCTCATTACATAAGTAGATAAGGTATCCATACTAGCAAGGGATAGTCATTACAAATTAACAAAACTACTTGGAACAGCTGTAATTTCTCATTTCTCATTACTGTGAGACTAGTTTCGAGTTGCGGTGGGCCTTCTTTTTGAACCACCTTGTTTTAAGATTCCATTATTAAATTCACTGTTTATCTTTTTACTATAATCGCAGTATTTCTTATGGCAAACGATGCCGTGACGAAATCAGTAATAAGGCATTAATGACGTGCAAAATCTGTCTTGGTTATGACTCTTTCATCTTGAGTGACCTAGGATAAGTTTCAGAAAATCATATAAGCCCTGAATATTATAACATTCCTTAAACCCAATCGATCCATGAATGAAATAATATTTAAAGATAAGTAGGAAGGCACAATTTTTTTGAATGGACGGAATCGAAGTATCCCATTTAAACCTTATTCCTGCACGCATAAAGCTTAATGAATTAGTTCAATTTGCTTATAATTTGAACAGGGCTTTAAACACGATTATATGATTTTCGATACAAACAAAAATCCTTATTTCTTATATATTAATTACGCAAGAAATTCTTATCAGAACGCAATCAAGACTATAAAAACCCGGTGCATTCAATAAACCACGCAAATGTAATACGTTTTGCGAATATATCAAGATGGCGCTATTGCAAAATGTAAAAAGTTTATTTTCAAAAGATTTCGATAACAATGAGTTTACATATTTGAATATGTACAAGTTTCATCCACAGCTGCGGATCATGTTTATTGTCAACGGGATATTTTTTAATAAAAACAGTAATTCAAAATGGAGGTAACTGTTGTAAAGACTTTTTATATATCGCCACTTGTACTTATACAAAAATACTGTGCCGGAGTCCATAAAGGATGTAACGCATTTAGACAACTATTTCATAAATTTTAGAGACCTTTGTAATTTGAATTTTATGACTGGTTTAATTAAATTCAAATTAATTCGACGACCGAACGGCATATTGGTTAGTAGCCCTGCCTCACACGCTGGAGGTCCCAGGTTCGAGTCCTGGAATAGATGTTTGTTCTCGGGTCATGGTTTTTTATGTTTGTTCTGGGTCCCCGCATAACACAAGCTCCTCTGCTTACTTTGGGGCCATGCAGTTGGTGTGCCTGTCTGGGGATAAAAAAAATGTTTTAGACCTTTGCAAGTATTTTCATATTATGCAAACTAAGAAGAGAATAAAACTAAATTAATTTAAAGTTTTGCAAATTAAACTGTAACATTATATATGCGTTTTCTGATTAATTGTGTGTCTAAGATCTTCTAGTTTGCCTAATGCCCATGAAATAATATCATCGTGAATTTTTATTCGTGACAAACAAATCATCAAGCACAACAAATATAATTGCACAAACTTATCTGCTTAATCTGCTGAAAAAGCGTCATTTAAAACCACCCTTATAAACATAGGTCTACATCGATTTGCCATGTCCAGCTTTCGTGAAGCAAAAGTAGTTAATGTGTCTGGTATTTAAGGACTGTGCAATATTTTTACTACCCATACATTACAACAGGAACACCTTTATGGTTTGTTTGTTGTTAATCTAAGATTTGTAATCTTTATTTTGTTTGTTAGGTAAGTAATTCAAGTACAAATCCTAGGATTAATGAATACAAAGGTGATTTAACTTTTGAATTTTGTAAAATATTAAGGTATACTAAATTTTCGTTTATTTCCTCTAATTTCGTTTGTTCGATAAGATTAAACTCTTACACTCGGGATTACCACCAACTATTTGGTAATTGTGCTAAAACTACGTGGTAATTGAAAAGAATGTTATAAATTGTATATATTTTTTATTTAAATAATTTTCTAGTACATCTTGCTCTTCTGACGGAGCAAGTCGGAATGTATTCCTTCTTTTATTTCTGTTATGTCAAACGTATATTTAATTTAAATTCATATTAACTTCTTTACTGAAATGTCGCGGCATTCTGAGGTGCTTCCTAAGGCTTAGCCGTGACGGAACACCAATTTTACGAATCACAGCTTTTACAATGATTTAATAAAATTCGAATGTAACTACGCGTTAAAGCCCCATATTATGACATGAAAATAATTAAATGAAGTACCTAATAAGTAACTAAAATAAAATCCGTAAAAAATATTAAACTTCACTTTGAACTCAAGTAATATCTGAAAATATTTTTATCCTCAGATTCTTGTGGCCAATGTTAACAGTAGCTTTCGCACTCGTGGCAATGGCCCTCGAGATAATGAACGTATACCGCGGGATCGAAATAAGAGACTATGCATTTGCGACAGAAAACTTCGTATACTTCATGGTCCTGTGTACCATTCCGATCCTGTACACTTCTGTCCTACTGAATGTGAATAAGATCAAACATCTTCTGAGCGTCATGAACGATCAGTTTGCTTACGTCTGCAAGCTTGGGGATAGATACAGGTTAGTTAAGCCAATGCCTTGTAACACATATAGTAACAAACCTTTTAAACCAGTGCAGTGACGTTTACGTGGCTGAGATTCTGGATCCAAATCTTGGGAAGACAGACGTGAATGTTTGTTTTCGAGGCATGTTTTTATCTATTCATACATGTTCATTTATTCTGGGACCCTTTCACTTTGTGGCAGGGTAAGCCAAGAAGGCCCTGAATGAAATACTTAAATCGTTCTAAGACATGAGATATCAACACAAATATTAGAAACAAACAAAAACGATGTAGGTAGTTCTTGTTATTGACGGTATTTTATTTCACAACATAAATGAGTCCTTAGCTAGACAAAGGATATCTACCACAATCTATGATCCTACCCGCTTTTGACCTCTATTGTCGCTCTACTAGATAACAACTCAAACAGACACATTATTTATTCTGAATCAGTTGTTATGAACTTTGCTCAAAACATCAAAATTATCTATGCTTCCTCACCAATTTAATCTGTTTATGTAAATGTATTTATATTTAAAGTATATAAAGTATAAGATAATAGTTATTTGTATATATATTTATATATAGTAATTTAAAGTTACTGTCTTTGATGGCACTGGTTCCCCGTGGCCTGATTTAAGCCTGTTCAACCGTTCAGGCAATCTTTCTCATCTCAGTGCATAAAAGAGGAAAAATCACATTCCTAATTAGAGTTCCGTTGGAAAACATTATATATATAGCAAGCAAGCAATATAATTGAGTTTGTGTGAGTAAATGTACCTGTGCTAGTACCAGAACCATTTATCGGGTACGTCATGTAAGAACGTCACCTGTCTTCCACCAAGACCGGATCAAATGATCAAACCGGGGCTTCTGGTGAAAAAGTAGGTATACTACCATCTATGCTATTAAGGCGTGTTAAACACAATTTATGAGGTATATAAGGAAAAGATAAAATCCAGATTCTGTTAAAGGATGTGGAAAAGATTTCAAAAAATGGCATGCTCATGCTAAAGAGGGCTACCATATCTGGGTGCAATCAGCCAAAGTTAAATAGTGTGTACCACATTCGTTACTTTGAAAGATCTTAGCCAGCCAGAAACTAAACTTTTCGATCACGTTATATTTTAGGTTGTAAAAAGTTTTTGAGGACCCTTCTCAGATAAAAACTTATTGGCGCAATATGTGACTGCATCGAACATGGTTCATCCAGATAATACAAAAGTAGTTTGTTTTACATCAGATAGTTATATGATAAACTAAAATCATTTACGATTGTGAAGAATATAAGGATTGTAGTATATGAATCACCTTTAATTACATATGTCACCTTTTAGTAAAAGTTTTAATTTGGGATCAATACACTTTGCAGATTGTAGGTGAACTTGTATCTTACTTACTGGCCAGTTAATAGTATAAACCTAGAGATAATGTTATCAAATTCGTTAGTAAACGTGACTTTAAATGATATGTATATATAAAAAAAACAACATTAAAGTCTCATTCATTTTCTTCAAGTTAGAATACTTATACCTACTTACTCGTATCTCTCTTATGCTTGGACCTCTCACAATATACATTCAATTATTTACGGGTTGATATTTTCTTTGATTTTTTTTTTTCAAAAATGATCTAGTCTCAAATGCTCGAATGGAACCTGGTATCGATCTCAAATAGTCGGGTAACTTCGTGCAGGCTGAGACTCGCATTCGAATCCCTTGTGGTGTCATCGTCCCCTAGTGAATAAGCCGCGTTGTTAAATATCTAATTAAAATGTCTTACGTAAGTTTGAAATTGAGTAAGATAAATGCTCATTTTTTTCTTTATTAGTTAGCTATAGTTCGGGCCTAGAAACTAAGCAATGACAGAGGGTGGGATATTTCACCTTACTTAAAGGCTATGAATGGTTCACATTAATAATTTCAAATAATTTTACCGAAAGTCGAGATACTTATAAATATAGGGTTGATTCCTTGGCCTGCAAGGTGTTCTGATTTGACACCACGCTATTTTCATCTCTGGGACCATATGAAACAGTTATCCAAAATAAATAAATAGTTGTACTAATTTTGCAATTAAATATAATGTATAATTAATTAAATTATACACAAATACACGTAATTTTTGTGTATGTATAATTAAATTGTGATAAATCCTTTGTAAAATTTTGTTATAATAACCTATTTCAATTTGACAAGTAAACTATAGAAATATTTATATGTATTTTTATTTAACTATAACTATAAACTTCTTTCGGAGCTCTGAAAGTCTCAACTTGTATCAATTTACACAAGATTAAAGGCTATTTTTTTAAATAATAAAAGTACACAACAAAAACCACAACATACGACGCGCTACTAATATGGCGGATAGCAGACACGCAAGTTATGTCACAAACAATATAGGCGCTGAGAAAGACCAATATATTTAGCTCATTCTCACTACCTATATTATATGAAGATGACCGCATCCTTATTATTTTGGCTTTAAACTTTTTATATACCTAGGTTGGTATGGCATTTCCATGTGTTTCCTTGTTCTGAGAGTAATATAAATTTGTGGGAGAAGCAAAGAATAATACGGTTCACTTGTTGTAAGAAAGAGATATCTATGTACATACTTCGTGACGTTGCTTCGCGCGTAAATTGTCGCAGTATATAGCGTTGTCTCTTTTACTCCCACATACAAAATCATATTACATCTCGCTCTTTGATTTTGTTGAAATGTATAGCCATGTCACTTTTAAAACGTCATTTTAAGTAGAAAAATAGAATAATAAATAAGATAGTTATAAAAAATTTTTTTCTGTCTTTAATAGTAAGAGTGTAACAAGAAAGCATAGTACGGTATTAAAAACACAGAATTGGGAATAAGTTTTCTTTGACGTTCAGTCGTGACACTGGGTTGTACAAGACAAATGTGGGCAATTGCCTTGTATTGAGTATTGAGAGTGAACAACTTGTCTATATATATTATGGCATTGGTCACATAGTGAAAAAATCTTTGGGTGTAGTTGGCTCGAAATTATATCACTCAATCTGTTAAATCAGAAAAAATATATGAAAATTTCTGCAATGAAGCAAATTTTCTTATTCATATTTAATAACGCTTAGTTGATTCACAATCTAGACTAACCTTTAGTTGAGATGAAATACTTATAAAACAGCATGTGGTAAAGAATGCTGTAATAGGAATGCGGAGGGTTAAACAGTGCCATACCTAAATACATAATATGTAAGCCTTTCATGAATGGCCGGCAAGAAACAAAGTAATAGACAAACTTCAGAAAAGTATATTTTATTTCAATAATCCAATGGTACGTTTATAGCATCCATTTCTTAGGACTCCACACTCCATCGAAACACCGTAAATAACCAGTCAAAACTCTTCAAACAATTTTACTAATTCTAATCTATTCCATGTCAGAAAACTTTTTCGCTTAGAACAGAACCAGGTATAGCAACTTCTTAGCACCTGGATGATGATCAACATTTCTGTGGATGTAATGTTTGCCATTTATACACTTATAAATACGTGATGTATGACACATTTTACAAATAAAGCGACATCCTTAACTCGGCGACCTACTATTAGCTTTATACTATCCATTTCTTAGGAACCCACATTTTAAGAGAACGTCCGAATAGCTCCATTTTAATTTTACCTTCTATCGCAAACTAAAATATGCCCCATTTCAGAAAGCCGTTCCTCTCAGGACAGAAAGTTATATGGCAACTCTGTATCGCCTGGATGTTGTTCAGCACCTCCGTGGCTGTCATGTTTTCCGCCTGTACCCTTTTGTACCTAATGTATCAGACGCTATTTGCCACCCAGGATGAGCATCTGAAAAGACCGCTGATCTTCCCGATTTGGTTGCCAGAAGATGATCCCTATAGAACGCCTAACTATGAAGTATTCATAGTCTTCGAAATTATAATTTGCTTCTTTATCGTGCAGACTTTTGCTGGTAAGTGATTTATCCCATAAATTGTTAACAAGAAATGAAATAGATTACTGAGACCTCACACACAGTGTATATGTAAAATGTCGTAAATCATAGAATTGCTGATTTCCTGAAATGCTCGATCATTTCATAAAATGGTCGCATTTCATGATGATAGTATATTTAGCTACAACGTTGAATTGCAAACCGTCATCAACGAATGGCCATTTCATAACTTTTTTTGCGCGAACCGAGCAAACGAATTGAGCGTGGTGCTGCAGCACTTAGCATTATCTGTTGTAAGTTGGCCATTTTATCGACAAACCATATTGTCCGGTTCTTGTCTCAAACGCAGGTAGAATAGAAAAAACACAAATCGCGGGTGACTGACGTTTTGTTGCGTGACGTGTGTCGAATCTGCATGGGCGCTGCTCTGCTTCGTTTAAATACCTTGAATAATACTTTAAACTGAGTTTTCCTGCGCTGTGAGCTTTGTTTGGTCTACATTGTGCTGTTAATGACGTGCTGGGCTGTCTGAACATTTATTTAAGCCTTTTACCAGTTTGAATTTGTTACCATTACGTTGTACCATTACGTTGAGGAATTACTACAGGTATGAGCCATTATTGAAAGGGCTTTCTCCTCAGAGAGAAAGGAATTAATATAGTCTTTTCTAGAAGTCAAGTTATTATTTTAGTAAGAGCAGATTTGGCTATGTCCTGCCAAGAAGATCTATTGACAAGTACGGCAGTGTCATCGGCGTATGTATAAATGCCGCAGTTTGCAAGGTTCATTATAACCACACCAGGACTAGGAATAGCTTATACAGTTTTGCTTAACTCTATCGTGATGCCGTTAAACACAATTTGCGGGTATAATTGTTTGTCGATTTGAATAGCTTGAGTGTTTTCGGGATTTACAATCAAACCATGTTCATTGCTCCAGGTAAGTATTTTATCAAGGCCATCATTGGCAATGCTGATGGCCTCATGTAGGTCCCCTACTTTTGACTGCGTATAAAGGAGACAGGTGCCGTCCCATACATTTCTGAGCTGTGGTGTTAACAACTTGAAAATTGTGTTTTCTTTAAGAAACATACATTTGAAGTATTCACCTAAAATTTGAAAACATTTTTACTTCTAGAAGTTAACACGTTCGGAGGTGGTATGTAATTTGTTGAGTTTGCAGAATGGCAGTGAAAAATTTCATACAAATTAGATATACGGTTCAAGCCGTACTGGCGTAGAGCATACTAATAGTACGTTTGTGATTGGCCACCACGGCTATAACCATAGTACGGGTATGACTGTACCTGCTCAACTAATTTGTGAATGCCGTTTTGTTGCCATTAACAGATAATATTGACCGTGTTTCAACATCTATTTCATCACTAAAGCAGCTGAATTTACGTTTAGTGAAGCTAGGAAGGACATGACTCAAAATGGTAACTTAGAGGATTTCTTCATTAGAGCTCGATAATACACTATATTGGTTCAAAATTCTTGTTTGAACAATAGAGACAACTCTTTCAAAAATAAACAAGTGGAACCAGTTTTAAATTTAATCCGCAGAGGTCTCTATAGCCTTCTCAGTTAGAATTTTTAAAAAGGGTTTAATTTGTTACTATGAAGCGGTTATTGACCTGAGCTGGTTTTTTGCTTATGCCTTTTTGCTTATGCCTTTTGCTTATGATTTAACAGGTGTTTTGCTTATGCGATCATAAATTATAACTGTATAGATTTCGGTTTTGGATGTATTGCCTAGTAATTGATAACTAGTACTAAAACTGTTGCAATTTAATTAAAAACAAATATAATATTGGTTTATTCACACTGTGAGCCCATATGGAAGCTCGAAGAGGAAAAAGAAGATTTGCTACAATAAACTTATCTTATCTTCGTAACTATCAGGTAAGAAGAAAAATGTGTCCAAATAAAATCTAGAAAAATGTCCAGTGTAATAAATAAAACCTTATCCAGAAATAACTTATAATTCTATAAACTATATTCTATTTTCAAACAAACGAGCAAGTGACGCGTCTGAAGTGGGAATGAAGTGGCATTAGTCGAAGGTGTTTGAGTTCGACTAATGATGACAGCAGGCTTCAGTTGGAAGATTTTTTGGCTGGATTTTATTACGTTTAATTCTTTCTTTCGCTTAATTGATTCATATGTTTAGCTCGACGTTCGGTTGGAGTTGCCTTTTTCAAAATTAAAACTTAGAAACAAAACACATACGCTTGTGGCTCGAGCAAGATTTGTGTATGCTCAGCTTTGCCGTCGTACGACATCCTATGTAGTAGATGCTGCGCTTAGAGCTTATAAAACGTAGAATTAAAAAATTCTGAGTTCAAACGAATGAACTAGTTTCCATGATTTTCTACCGCAAATGAAATTGATTTGTTTGTGATTTTTAACTAATTTGTATTTATAACGAGTAACATTTCAATACTATGCTATTCAATACTATGAATAAGCTTTCAGATGCATGTATGAAGTTTATAAAAATAAAAAATAATTTTATTGATACGTTAAAAAAATCTTATACACAGTAATGCCTAATTATGCAAAGAAGGTGGTGTGGTGATTTAATTTTCCGAATGAATTGTGCGTACACGTTCAAGTTAATACTTTTCCGCCCTTCACCTTTTTCAAGGTCACTTTTTTATAGCAAAATTATTATCATTAACAATGCGATCATCAAGCAATTACTGCCAATTTAAGCCTTATTATTTTAATTTCACTTAATTATGATGGTAAAGCCACACCATTGTTTTTGTAACAAGCGCCTCAGCTAGAATAGGAAGCTATTAGGTATGTAAGTTACTTAATGATTTACGTACTTCTCCGTCAACTTCAGAAGATGTTTTCTAGGACTTAATTTAAAATGTTTCCAAAATTCTAAGATTATTACTTTCATGACAGATTAGCAAGCAGGAATTTTTAAATATAGCGTTCTTTTGAAGTACCATATTTCTTATCAATAGAAATCATCAATTCTGTAAACATAATAATTTGAAAGGTCATTTTAATCACAATTGAAATAGTAACTACAGATTACATTCTTGTCACATTTTGGTTACATTGTTAGTTTTTATTAACAGATGCAATTAGATGTTAAACACCATGTCAACCAGTGCGCTGAGTTTATTGTGCTGAGATTAATAAATTGACGTTTGGTTGTCAATCCGAAACTTTCAGAAAAGTTTGAATAACTTTCTGCTCCGTTGATTATAATTCCTGCGAGTCCAGCCAAGTGGCATTCGACAATAGAATAGAAAAATGAATATAATGCCAATTGGGTATTTTTTTTTTTATTGAAAAAGGATTAGACGTTTGCCTTCTATCTCACCTGATGGAAATTCACGATGAAGACGAAGGTGTTACACGTCTATCCACGAGATACCTATTCACTCGACGCTTGAAAGAACTAGGACTATAGTTTTCTGGAAAAACAGACGCAGGCAGTTCATTCCACACCTTGGCGACCCGCACCAGAAAGGAACTATCGAAGCGTTTGGTTCGACTTCTTGGGATATTTGACAATTTTCTTTTACTACATATTTAAATACTCGTAGTTTATGAACAGTAAATAAATATTGCATAAGGTACATTACGTTTACAATCAATAGTTTTGTCCAGTCGCCAAAAAACGCTCCATTCAAAACGGTACTGAGTAGTGACGTCACATTGGGTAAATCATACAAAAATTTGTATGGGCGGCGTTTGGATAAAATATATAATAGCTGCGTAGAAAATGCGTTTACATGCTGTCATAATAAAAACTGTTATATTCAATGTCAGCAAGCTAATAATTTACAAAAATCACTATATTATCCAACAAGGTTTTGGCTCCTTTTTTAAGTTTTCTAATCTACTTATATAACTTCGATATTAAATTCAAAACTTAATTTTTCAAAACATTTTTGAATCAAAATAACTTATATTTTCTAAATAAGTAATAAAAACGTGCATTTGCAAATGGCGTCAAATACCCAATTGTAGGATATTGAAATAAGCGTTCAAAACGTTCAGTCGAACTTTTATACTAACTTGCACTGTTCAGAGACAGTCAGAATACCTCCTCGAGCATGAAAAGTCTCGTGGGAGAGGTTACGCACTGCCTACAATTATAGTTTCAATATCAAGAGTTGTATTTAGAATAGGTGTTTATGATAACATAATACAATAATTGCACGGGCAGACACAATATTTGAAATAAAGAGAATCAGGTTGGCAGCCCGCACCCTATATAATGCGAAAATTATGTTCACATAGGGTGCAGCACAGAACGCATCCAGTGTGACAATATTTAGTAGTGTTTATATTAGTCCTTTAATATTCCTAAAAATAAGATTCGTCACTCGCTTACTCCATCCGCCACAGTCTAATAAACTTATCCTTGTTCCAGCATACGTGTACATCTTGTTCCACATCCTGCTTCACGAATACAACATGATGTCCATGATAATCCTGGACCTGGAAGTGATATTCGAGGGTCTGGAAGAGCACGTGGCCCTGCTGCCGGTTGATCATCCTGACAGGATGGAGGCGCAGGGGATACTCAATAAACGGATGAAAAGGGTTGTGGACTGGCATCTTTCTGTGCTTCAGTATGTTTTGATTCGATAACTGGTTTTTTCAAAATCCCTCGCGTTTTATCGTATCGTGGTAAAATTTGGCGGTAAAAGAACGGTATTCCGTGATATGAAAACATGAACCTGTTGTAAATCTATCTCTGTACATCAAAATACATACAATTCGGTTCAAAGGGATTTGTTTAAAAGAAAAACAACATTCGTATTTGTGATCCATATACATCGTTTATATTTACTAGTTTCTTATAGCAGGCTTCATCGATTTACATTATTTATTTGGATAATATACAAAGAAAGGATTTACATTATATATTTTATTTGCATTATATTTTTAAGGATTTACATTGTACATAACTTTTTATGTTAACAGGTTAATGCGACAAAGAAGAAAGATAATGATAATATATCTATTAAGTAATCGTTATATACTACTTCTGTTTAACACAACTATGATCTATAATTTTCCAAACTGAAAATGTTGTTAATTATTTCTAATATTTATATTTAAAAAAAATATCCATGTGTGCTTATATATTTCTAAAGTTTATTTATCCGTTATCTAGTATCCATAACACACGTGCTTAATGATACTTAATTTTGGCTAGATAATGTGGTGTGATCGTAAAAAAAAATAAGATTATCCTTTGATTTATACTATTTTTCAAGGACCTGTTCGATAAATCGGTGGCCAGAAAAGTGACGTCCAAAAATTTTATTTTGGTACCTCGTGTTGATGGGTATCTGAATCACCCCTATTAATGATATCAGCTATGTGTTCTTGAACGCGGGTGTACATATTCCACTTAGTCTGACCAAACTAGGAAAACCCACAGCCTCAATGACTTTTGTAAACACCTGGATCTCGTAAAGATATATTTGATTTAACATGATGAAGATGCTAACTACTTTTTGTGAGCGGTTTATACATATATTGATCAAACCAAGATTGAAAAAATTCTTTGGTCGGCAAAAGCTGACACCGAATAATCTAAAAAAGCTTTGTCTCCATAACATATATATTCCTTATAACATTTAGTTTTTATTTAAGTATAACTTATTTTTCAGTTCCCTAAAGACGGTATCCTCGGTATATGGTCCGCTCCTGGTGTACCAAGTGATGTTCAGCTCGCTGTTGCTCTGCTTGATGATGTACCATCTTACTGGGGTAGGAATCTAACACATTTGAATTTTTTTTTCACATACAGTTTTTACTTATAATGTAAAACGATAAGATCTAGGCACTACATACAAATAACCCATTTAAAATTAATTAACAAATGAAAATAATATATCAGTTTGAAAAGACAAACGAGTATTTAGGAAAAAAGTGCTTTTCAATAAAATCTTAAAGATTTTGTCATCCCCTTCATGGGGTGTATAACGACAATGATATAAGCGTATATAAAACAATGTTGAAGAATTTGAGTGTTTCCAATAACCAAATAAAGTTGATCTCGCATCAATATCCCTGGGCAATATGCCCTATGGCGTACATACAAAAACAAATGGCATGATGGTCGGTTGTGTCGAAACGAAAAACAAACAAACACACTCACTTTCACACTCATAATAGTTATGATGCCGGAGAAAGTTGATTGGTTTACGTTACAAAATAATTTTTACGCTTGAAAATAAGGAACAAATAAAGTATTTTATTATTTTAGAATATCTTTCTTAACCTTGACGGAGTAAAAGTGAATTGTGGGGATCTTTTTGGGGGTGTTTTTTGTGTGCAAGCATAAAAGCTAGCAGTGTGGTATTCTTAAAAACACCATTCTTGAAAGCCGTACAATGCCAATTGGGTAGTATTTAGAAGCGATTAATCAATGTGGTTAATAAAGCACTCCACCAATATAGACAAACTTGATTTGTTACTCGACTTAAAGATTTAAGCCGCGTTATTTACGCGATTACATTTGTAACAAGCGGCTCATGAACGCTACAATCACACAGCGATCGAAACGTACAAACAGTCGGTAATATATATGTACAACGATACTGACTTTCTTATTTATGAGAGCGAAGCCGCGGCTAGTTCTGAATAAAATGTGTCTTATAGACAGTTTTCATCTACGGCGCGTTTTGTTAAATGTAAAATATTTGAGTAAAAATCTTAATTTATAAGACAAACATAGTGCTATATGATTCGATTTATATCTTATCAAATAGCCTTCGCACGCCCTAATGAATGTCTTCTTCAATCTTCAACTTCAACAGCCTGCTGCCGTCCTCAGCTGTGTGGTGGCTTCTCCAATACCACGCGAAACTATCAATTACGTTTAACATAAATGCAATTAAATCGTACTATTGTGTAAGGCTATTCAAATATAATTTTGAATTTAATTAACAAGCATTTATGAGTTATGCAACAGAAAAACACATAAGTATACTGTTTCAGAGAACAATACCGTCATATAACTTGATAATTATTAACTTAGAAAAACCAGGCAATTCAAAAAAGATTGTAGTTTTTTGTTATTTCAATATAACCTAATCATCTGCCTTAATGCTCGTATGCTCTAAACACCTACTTAAAAGTACTTAATAATTTGCAAGATAATATTCCATTACAAAACTAAACTCTATGGATATTAAAATTATTATACGTAATAAGTGTCAGGACTTAATGCTCACGAGATGCCCCAAAACATAATTATAGACATCATTGGCCCCAAACTCATTTACTTATCGTGGTTCATAGCGTACTGTTTTTAAAATGTTTACAAGGTCGCGTCTATCGATTTTTTAATTGAATGTCGTCTGCATGCACGGAATAGAATCTGCACAATTTCTGCAAATGCACATATCGCACTTAAAGACGATATACAAAAAAGTTTAGCTTAACAACTTAGGCTTTTCCAGAAAAGCTTACCATTTTTAAATCTAGGGTGAGTTCATCAGGTGTGCTGGCAGACAATTCGTAATTATAAAAAAAACATATTTACTTAATTCTTACGCGGTCTCACCCACGTAGCTCTTTCCCGATACCGTCAATATATCATGATGCTAAGTGGACATTATGTGATTTCAAGATATTGTAGCTGGAGAGATTCATCTCATTCATAATATATTTATTTAATCAAAGTATGTGCAATTGCTATCTATGCACTTTTGCCATCATATAGGTAGTTTATTGATCCCTTTACTAATAAAACCATTCGGATGGGAATCAATAAAATCTTTGACGGTGCTTTGGACTGCCCTATCAGAATTGAATTTTTTCCCTTGCAAGAAGTTATCCAAATTTCGAAAAAAATGGTAATCGGTTGGAGCAAGGTCCGGGGAGTAGGGTGGATGTCTTAGACATTCCAATTGAAGCTCCTGTAATTTGGTAGCCGTCTCTTGTGCACTGTGTGGTCTTGCGTTGTCCTGAAGCAGCAGTGGCCTAGAGCGATTAACCAGCCTCGGTTGTACAGCAGCTAGCTTTTCCATCATGGTTTGCAGTTGCTGACAATAGACATCTGCCGTAATCGTCTGGCCAGATTTAAGAAAGCTGTAATGAACGACACCGGTACTAATCCACCAAGTAACTTATTTTGAGTAAATTTTCGCTATGGGCAGGATTTGGCTGGTTCGCTAGGGTTCACCAATTGCGATGAGCGTTTCCGATTGTCGTACAGGATTCACTTTTCATCACAGGATTAGATTTAAAATCCTTTCATTATTGTTCCGGTTGAGTAATGTAACGCAGCAGTCGACGCGCGTTTGTCGGTTTGCTGAACTCAATTCATGAGGTACCCACCTCTCTAGCTTTTTCACCTTCCCAATTTACTTCAAGTGGATTAAAACAGTTTTGTCACTAACACCGCAGCCTACAGCTAACTTGGACGTGGTTTGCGATGGCACCGCTTCCACAATAGCCTTCAATTCTTTATTATCAATTTTGATCTCCCGCCGTCTGACGACCAAAAACGCACTGTGTTTTCTTGATGTATTAATGCTGTGTATGGCGACACCGCCGCCTTACACAGCATTAATACTTCGAGCCGCTTCTGCAGCATTGGTGCCACGGTGAAACTCGTACTCGTAAATAACGCGATATTTCCAGTTTTGCATTTTGTAAACTAAGTGACGCAAATGAAAAACCAAAAGAGAAAAAACTAATTAATTACGGTTTTTGAAACAAAAATGCGTGGGTAAACAGCTGTACAAATTTGAAATTGGAATTCTTAACCAAAGAGGAGATAATACAGATCAAAGTGGCCAGTACGACAAAATGCCAATTTAATATGTAAGGACCTAAAATTTTATTCTAAAATACATGAAAAACTTATAGCTAGGAGATAGAATAACATAAAAGTGTTGAGGATTAAGGCCAAATAAAGTTTTTACATTCAGTAAAACCTTAAGAAATAAATATAAAACAAAGCGGAGGGGTAAATTAAACTATAAATAGGTATGACAACGTCACGACATTTACAAACACAACATAAATACATGCACAATAGATAAAGGAATAAATTATTTTTGTAATTTACAATTGTGCAAAAAAATTCTCGGGCACTGTCAGAAAAAATATCGATGTTTTTGAATTTACGAATTAACCCATTAACCAGCTTACATGCTCGTGTAATAAATGAGTTCTGTCTGTAGCTGGTACTGGCATAAGGGACGTGGAGTAAAGTTGGATGTCTATATGATTTGTTGTGCGCACAGATACCCAATTTTGTTATGCACATCAATTTTGTTATTTAATATTTTTATAACATTGCAGATGTCTGCTATCTCTCTCCGTGTATTTAGGGGGAGTATATGATGACGCCTACAACGCGATAAATAGTCGCGTTTAACTGCATTACACTTACACTGTAAAAATTTCAAAAATTTCCTTTGTATTATTTCAAGTCTTTTTATATCAATATTATATGAAGGGTTCCAAACAGATGATGCGTATTCAAGGTGGCTTCGAACATAAGCGCAATATAATATTTTTAGGATTTTGACATTGTTGAACTCCGACGATAATCGTTATACAAACCCTAAAGCATTCGTAGCTTTTTTATATCAATATGTTTATCAAAGATAAGTTTGGAGTCGTTCCTATTTGAACCGCCGTAACAACAATGTTTACATCGTTTACGCATCATTAATCGATAATCAATACATAACAATACAATTAATAAATAATGTCTACGATAAATTATGTCTTGGCTAAGGATGCCGCTTACCATCAGACAAGATTAAAAAGAGGAATATTAAACGCAGTTCAGTATCTTCAGAGTTCATTGATTACAAACAAACAAACACATCGTTTTTCTGTATAATCATAGTGTAGAACTATCGCAGAATGATTCAGCCAGTCCCCGTCCTATCTGTTTATATCAGCAAGCAGACCGTCTAACCTATTAACCCGTTGTTTGGAAAATTGTTCATTAGGACATTTCCTGACCTTATCTACCAATCAATAATCCTGTATTGCAGCAATTGGAGCAAGGAAAAATTCATTTACCGTTTGCGATGTTGACCGGCGCCGCGTGCTTGCAACTCTGGATCCCGTGCTACCTTGGCACTTTGATAAGAAATAAAGTAAGTGTTCAATGACAGATCCTGTTTGAGAAACTTATTAGTATTTTAGCTGTACTGCTCGTGAATTTCACCATTAGAGCTGCTCAACTGAGGAATGAACTGGCGTTGGATAACAGAAATCGAAATCTGTTGCCAATTTCACCTAGAAACTCCACAAGTTTCTTTTGAATAAAGTTTTATAAAATGATCTATGTGTATTAATTTATGAACATTTAGCTACCTTCTATTCTATCACAATTTCCTCCTACACAAAAGTTGTTTGTAAGAGATCGCTTCAAGCGATAAAGCCGCCTTTTCCCACCCTAGTTTTAAGAATAGTTTTATATTAGTGTTTTTTTTTGTACCTCTATGTGTGAGCAATAAAGTTCTTAATGATTATTATTATTATTTAATAGGATTATAAGATAAGTTATAAATTTAAAATTTTTTAAAACCCTTTAAAAATTAAAGAGTCTTTGTTTGATAAAACGGACTGGTAATTACATTAGGTCTAATTTATTCTTTGCAAGTGAATATTATAACAAACTCACCAACAGTTTGGTCTCAAAGTAAGCATCATTGTGGAATGGATGGAATGAACATACATATATAAATATAAACAGTCATGACCCAAGAAAAAACATTTGTGATCATCACATAAATAAATGCCCCGACCAGGACTCGAGCTTGGGACCTCCGGCGTATGAGCCAGGGCTTCTGCCCACTACGCGCCACTCGGCCATCTGCTCATTATAAACATTTTATTTTTGGTGTAAAGTATTCTTGTTTTTTAAGTTGAATTGGAAAAGTAAAAAAAAAAAAGATGCGACTATTTACCAAGCAAAAATTCGCGCCCGTATGAACCGTTAAATGTTTATTACCTTTCGCCGGGCTTCTAATACATATTAAAATAGTAGGTAATATTCAAAAGTTTTAGTTCTCTACCATCGAAAGCCACACATCTCTTTTAATAAAACCCAAATAAAACCTTATTTTTGACCTCCACCACGTACTCTCGCAAAGATTCCAAGATTCGTTCGGGATCTTGACATTACTTTGTTACCATCTATCATATCTCACGATGCATATTAATTATCAACAAAAATAATTTCCAGGCGTTCGCAGTAGGAGACGCCTGCTGGAGCTGCGGCTGGGAAACCACGTCCCTCAGTCGCCTGGTGCGCATGGACATCATCGTGGTGATCCTCAGAACCCAGCAGCCTGTCACCATCAAGTTCACTGGCCTGCCTGATGTCCAGCTCGAGACTTTTTCTTCGGTAGGCTCTTGTGTATTCTTGACAGGTTGCTCTCTCCCTCCAGTGCACGGTCTTGAGGTAACAGCTCTAACCTGGTCCACTATTACTATTATTCGCTTCTGAATATGACGCCCTCGGCGTCCCCCCCCCCCTGAATTGTTTAAACGTGATTTTAATCTGACTGAAGGAATTGTGTGTATATCACTGAGATAGGCCTATATCCTGCTCTGTAGATCTTTCAGCTAAAGAAAGGTAGGAAGAAAGATAGGGTTTGTACGCGTTTGCACTAACAACATTTTCATTTGTTTTGATTTTAATACTTAGTTTTATTTTCCAGGTAATGAGTTCAGCTTATTCATACTTTAATATGCTGAGACAATATGCTGCCCAGATGGATAAATAAACTATTAATTAAATCAAAGTAAAATAAATAATAATGAATTCAAAACAACCTCATTATTTACCTACCTACCTACAGTACTTATAACAAGTTATTTGCTATCAAAAATTAAAAAAAAATTGTATGTTTGGGAGCTATGGGGCCACAGACAGAAACAAAAACACAAACTCACTAACAAAACGGACACTTATAACGCCACTCTTTTTGCATCGGGGATTAAAAATATATATTTTTAATAACAATTCGCAAATAATGGCTTTGTGGAGTATGTAGTTTGATTATGTATTTCTCTCATTGACATGTAAAATAGCACCTAATACAAACTAAGCCGATTATTTTGAAGGAGACCCAGGGCCTTGGACTTGCACCTAGAAGAGTCTATGTAAGCAATTGGTCAAACCATTTTACATTCTAAAATACACAAAGAATTTACGTATGCATTTAAATGATTAGTTTATTAGTTTCTCTCATACTTCAGATCATAAATAATCGAATGACCTCTAAGGTTTTGAGGCCTTCATAATTAGTGCTAATAGTTAGACATCTGATTAGGTACTGAGTGAAAGTTTTTGTACAAAAGACAGAAAACCTACTTCAACCCTGTCACGTGAACAACATATTTCTTGAAAAGTAAATTAATATCAAAATGCAAATTAAACAGGTGTTTAAAAAATTATGTTATCTGTGGCTTTCTATCTAATATTGTATAAAGTTACACTTGTATATATGCCTAAAGTAAATCTACGCTTTATCACAAACCAACTAGTGTTACTACGCATCAGACAAACGTCTTCCTAATTACAACACTAGGATCGCACGTTTTCATTTTCACGACTTTTTTTTTTAAATTAGGTTGTCCTTCGTTTCTTAATTTTATAATGTCTGCATTTGATTTTGGCGTAATGCCATTGTGGCAGCGCGAAAGCCCCTCTTCTATTCTACAAGATATTTTAACAATCTAAAAGATAAAGAAGGTAAAATAAATAAAAGACTTGTATATTCAGGATTTTTTTATTTCTAAACATTGTTATATGCTTTGAGCTTGATTGAAAATTAAATTAAAATTTGCGTTATATGGCAATTAGCTGTAGTTACTACACAATAACTATTTCTGCCAACTTCAAGTATTAATATAATAAAAGTAGTTTTAACTTAATTAAAACATTGAAAGGTAACCGAAAACCGTACATCATTGATTGAACATTGTGTTATCATTCAACATTCACATTGAAGTGACATATGACAATTGTTCGCTCGAAAAGTAGCAACGGAGCTGTCAGCATCAAAAAGTTCTAACCATAGACATAATTCCTAGTTTTTTTTTGTATGAAGACTTCCTGCTATGGCTGTTATCTTCAACTAATACGGCTATATGTATGTAGCGATAAAAAGGCCAAATATTTATCTTATATTTTGTGTTATTGAAATTTCTGGTCTGGATTATTATATAATTGAGGGATATTAAAGTGTAAAATAAATAGATAGATAGGTTGGTAAGTACGATACGAATTGCCTTAAGTAGGTTTATGTAGGTACGTAGATACTTACCCCATAATTAGGACAACAAATAAACATATCTCGAATTCGAGATGCAAGTCTGGACATCTGCGTCTCTACAGCTTACGAGCACTTGGTGCATGTCCATCGGTGAACTTCGTAAAATGTTAAATATCGATCAAAAAATCTCAAGAAAAATCATTTAAAATGAGGATTACCAACCATGTCGTAACATATGTGCAAAACATTATATAAATGCCTACTTATAGATAACAACCCTGTAAAATCCATAAGAATGATCGGCCGGTTATCACTTCTAATACTCTCAAAAAAGATTGTTAAATCAAACGTAGATATGAAAAGACCGAAAAGATTATTAACAAAAGATTATTTTAATACTAAATTGTATTTTGAGCTGTTTGAGCACTTTTGGTATAACCAAAAAATCTTGACTTCAGGAAGGATTGAAGAAGAAAAATTACAGTTATTCATTCAAAAAATACAGTCATAAAACTTGACTAACAATTATCACAAAAAATTCTTAGCAGAAACATAATTAAAGAAATTATCTATGTAAATTTTAATCAAGAACGTCTTATGTTTTTGCCTAAATTTCATATTATTTTAGCTTATTGTTCTTTAAAAACGTTGACAATAACATTTTCAATAATCTCTCTTTCTTCACCCACGACAACTGAAACTTTTTTCGAACCAAATACTTATTAGCTGCATGCAACTTCGAGATATTATATTTTCTGTTTTAAATTTTTTATTTTTATTAAAAAAGGATTAGACGTATGTCTTCTATCTCACCGGATGGCAAGTGACGATGAAGACGAAGGTGTTATACGACTATCCACGAGCTGCACCCTCTAATATGCAAGAATAGTAAAATGTCTCTTAGAAATAAGCGTACACTTTACAAAACTTGCATCCGCCCCATCATGACAGACGCCAGTGTGGCTTTCGCTCAGGCCAGCAAGTCGAACCTCAATCACGTGCAGGTTATTCAAAATAGGTTATTACGCAAATGCATCGGGTCCCACCCTATGCCCGCAACTTAGATCTGCATTAGGATCTCGAGTTGCCCACCATTACCGCATTCTTGAAGTTGGCGTCTAGACGCCACTTCGACAATGCTCCCCACCCTCCCAACCCGCTGGTCAATAAGTCAGCTGAATACACAGCCAAACGCAACGCGGCAGTTCGTTGTAGGCGTCCGCGTAACGTCTTAACAGATCCCGACGACGTCATTACAACAAGGAACGCCGGTGTTTTAGTTAGAAATAGGGCAACACGGCATTCGAATCGGTGGGCCAGGCTAACGCGTCGTACGCATTCCTACTGAGTGTCTTGCTGGTTCTTTGGCAGTAGATGACCCTTCTGAATCAGTCGTAGTTTCAATATACGACGTCCTAAGCCAAGGTCCGTGCCCTCTCGGGTGCCCTTAAGCATATCGTATGAAGGAGTAGTTTAAGTTATGGCTAAGAGCCGTCAGCGCTTAGCTACAAAGGCCATAAATAAACTGTCCATTTCGTAAAAAAAGGTGAGCGGCTAGGCCTCGCGTCCTGCATCTCTCATCCCTCACGCGCCTATCTCAGCCATATAACTCACACCACGTGATTTCGTGAAACATAGAAACATTATAAACGTAGTGTATCATTAATTACATTTCTTTTCTTTTTCTTTCTTTTTATTAATTATTTTTTTATGTATATATAAATTTCAATTAACATTTATTTCAAAATCTCCTTAAATTCAATAAACTGCAATATTTAGTTATCACCCGCTCAAATAGAATATAACTGGATGATAACTTGATTATAAAGGCATCCTAACTTATTTTTCTTATGTTTTAATGATTTTTTTCTATGCAAATATACATTCCAATTCCTATTTCTATCTATAACTCTTCCTAAAACTCAATAAACTACAATATTTAGTTATCACTAGCTCAAATGGGTTATAACTGGATAATAACTGGGTGATAATGGGTTTTAACCCAGCCATGGGTTTTAACCCGGATGATTACCCATCTCAAACTACAGTATGGTATGGATTCATCTAAGTTAATTGATGTTGGATAAGCGATTTCAGTTCTGAATACATTTACAGAAACACCGGGTTGTTTTGAGATTTGGACAAATTGATGGCGAGAGGGAAACGCTTGCCTTTGGTACTGTGCATTTTATGCATGGCTTCAGCCGGAAGCCCTGGGCCTTGAGGTCCTCCAGGATGTCCTCGTTCGCTAGCTCGAACGGGACGCCTAGTGAAGCACCGGAAATCGTCGATTGACACGACTTGAATTTTAATTGACGTGCCTGTGTTAGACGCGCGGATTTAAGTAATTTTGTGCTCTTTGCACTTTTTCACGGAGAAAGACGGGGTTGGGAGCTGAGGTTTAGCGGGGGCCCAGCGCGTCCCATGCATTGATATTAACAGGACGGAGGCGGGTGTTGAAGACACCGGAGTGGGTTCGGGTGTTGAAGACACCGAGGCTTGCTTGGTACGCTTCTTAGAGCGTTTGCTAGCTGAGGATTGCGAGGCTCAGGAGAGCCGGTTAAGTGGTTGGCGTCCGTCAGAGCAGTGGGATCGAGTCTGTCGGTTTCTTCCGAAGGGCTTTGGAAGTGCACCGAATCGACACAAGCAAGTTTAGTTGTCACCGTTAGGTTTCCTTCTACTCAAACTACGCGGGGTCTCACACAGAGTGTGTTGTCAAATATATTGGCAACAAAAACCGCGCGTAGACCTGACGGCTTCGTGACATACACCAGTCGCAAAGTTGGGCTGCACTGAAAAGTGCTATTGAGGGGCGACCACACAGGGCGGCTGCGCTCTATTCGCACGGGAGCACTAGGAGGGCGGTTTGACCACGTTACGACTGATCGGGACCGGACGCAGAGTGGTCTCTCGCACACAACGATGAGTAGAGCAAAAGAGTGTGGCGCATCTTTATGGATGGCACTCACTGTAAACGGCGGTTAAAACATAAGTACAACAGTGGCGCCCCAGGCTGGTTAGAAGTGTTGGTACAATGCATTTGGACCTGTGGATATATATTTACTAGAATAGATAGTTATCTTGAACATTCAAAACCTAAATATGCATGTAACTTGTCGTTGATGTTAGATTTATATCTAGGATCACATGGAACGTGCATAAAAATAAAAAAAATGTACCTACGATTTTTACTTTTAAAAAAAATATGCATTTCTTTCTTTGAATTTATTACGGAGTTATTAAAACTTATTATAGTTATATAATGTTAGGTAAAATTAAAAACGAAAAAACAAGAATCCTTTGTGTTTTGGCCGTTTTGTTTTCCTTTGTACAATTTTGAATAATTCCCTGAACCTTTGTGGAGGCGCTTCGCCTGCGTAAAACGAAACGCAGAATTTTGAATTTGACGCGTACTTCACGCAGCGCGCAACGGTGACGGTTGTGTGCTAACTTTACAATTCTCTTCCTACTTGTTGGAACTATACATGTGCTGTGATGAGAAAGTGATTTATTGAACTTATTGAACATTATCTACAGTTTATTCGTACTAGTGTCTACAGTCTAAACGCTACGTATAAGTGTGACTCGCCAGCCAAGAGTCGTAACCGGGACCCGAAATAAGAAAAGCTTAATCCTCAAGTAAGTGTCTCCACTTCTTCTTGGTGAAGGGTTGATTTCGGGGTTGTGCTGGGGACGACAAAACGGCCTACAACAGGGTTTAATACTATTCAATACCATCTCGTAGTTGTGCTGATACGGATTTTATACTATCGTGCTACCCGCTCGCTTAAAGGCTCTGAAGATTTCTGGAGCTTAGTACGCCCAGTATGTGGCGCGTACACCCCTGTGATGGTCCTTCGACCCTAGGATAGGATTAGCCTGTGAGATACCTAGATTTGTTTAGTCATTTACGCTAGAACTTGCCATCGTGGTCAAGTACCTACTTTTATTTCGCTGCGAATAAAACTGTATTAGCCTACACCAACATCAGTTGTTACCTAGTAACTAGTTTTTTAACAGTTCTAGTAACAAAATTTAATATTGTCGCACCATAATTTCTAGAAATTTTCGTCTATTTTACGCAAAGGTTCTACCAAGGTCACTTTACCTTGCCATTAAAAATTATAATACTAACTGACTTTTTCTCTTTGTTTTCTCGTTTGTTTTACGTATATTTCGCTATCAGATTATTTTAATCCTAATAACAGTGATACAATTTCAATTTACGCTATATAAATACGTAAAATCGCATTTGGTCAGTGTTCCATATTTCATATTACGAATACCTACGTATAGGCCATTTTATTTGTAGAACTGTAATATTGTTTCTAGAACGCTCGAACGCTCGCTCGCAGCACATTTTCGATAGACTTATTTAGTTCCACCCGCATACGCATTTTATAACCACTTGGTTAGTTATATAAACGCATTCATACGCATTTATTTTTTTGTTTGTTTATTCGCTGCAATTTAAGTAAACAGATTTTACCCATTATTCTTTGAAAATGTCGAAGTCAATTCAAACTAGAAGTAAGGGAGATGGTGATATTGTTACGCCTCAAATTAAATTATTAGAAGCTCGCATTCAAATATTTTTTGCTAGATTACAGAGTATTTATGATTTATCGCAGGATGTTTCGACTGTTGCATTACGTAAACAGTTTTTGAATTCGTCCACTTGTATTGAACAATTACGCACTGATATTATGAAGTCCATAGATGATTTAAACTTGTCCAAACTCGAGTTAGATCCAAATTATGTGCCAGACTATAATTCTTTTATTGCTTTTGACGAACTGTATTGTTCTATATTAAATACGTTAAATAGTTTAAAGAATAATGTCGCAGAACAATTACATTCCCAAAAACCTAAATTAAAACTCCCGCCGATCAATTTGCAAACCTTTGATGGCGATTTCAAGTCGTGGCCTTCGTTTTTTGAGTGTTATAATAACGCTGTACACAACAACACTGGGTTAAGTAATTCAGAAAAGGTATTTTATTTGTGCGGTATTCTTTCGAAGAACGCTTTATCTACTATTGCTGGTGTTCCGCCTACCGGAGATAATTACGATCTTATTTACAATACATTGGTGAACAAATACCAAGACCGCCGAACTTTAGGTACTTCTTATTTACAACATATTATGAATATTAAACCGTTAACGGTTCAGTCAGCTGATGGTTTAAACACTTTTATTGATAAGTTTACAACTTCGGTATCATCGTTTGAACAATTGAAAATAACAGATGGGAAGGATTTTATTTTTTTGTTTTTAGCATTACAAAAATTAGATCGCGAAACCGCTCGTATGTTTGAAAATTCAGTTCGTTCCGAACAAATACCAACGTACGAAAGTCTTGTAAAATTTTTGCGTGAACAAACTAAAATTCTTGAACGCACCAACAGTCATACTTTTAATTACGCCCCCACAAATAAGATAACCTATTCAACTCAAAATAATAAATCATTTAAACCCCCAATACCAAAAAATACAAAGTCGTTTTTAACTGCGCATGATTCTAAAGGCTTATGTGTTTTGTGTAACAAACCCGGGCACGAACAATTTTACCGTTGTCCTAAGTTTTTGAAAATGACACCTACAGATCGCTATTCTATTATTAAAAGCAAAGGTGGTTGTTTTACTTGTTTAAGTTTTTATCATCGGACATTTGCTTGTAATTCGAATAAAAATTGTAACATTTGTGGTTTGAAAACGCATCACACGTTACTTCATTTCCCGCGCCCGTCGGATAATGCTTCTCGATCGGGATTCGAACCTCCGCCCGGCAGCGTCCGCGCGTCTATACCGCCAGCTGCTACGCCCGCCGCGTCGTCAGCGCGTGACGTCACACCGCCGCCACCGCCGACTAGTGTTGTGCAGTTTAGTGATGCGCACCATAATTCAACGCTTTGCTCGCATACTTCGCTTACGATTACTAAACCTAATGCTACAACGGTGTTATTGGCGACCGCGCGTGTTATTATTAAGAACGCTCAAGGTTATGAATTTTCAGTTCGCGCTTTAATTGATAACGGTTCGATGAATGACTTTGTTACTTCTCGGCTGTGTAAACGTTTGTCTTTAAATATAGATACACTGCCCGAGCAGGTTACTGTAAATGGTTTCGGTGGTTCGTCAAAGACTGTGAAAGGTACCACAAATGTAAAAATTTATTCTCGTTTTAACCGTAATGTTTCCTTTGACTCGAATCCACTCGTTGTGGATACCATCACGGATCACTTACCGACATCCTCGATTAATACGTCGATGTTAGGTTACCTCTCTCGCACACCTCTTGCCGACGATACGTTTTCCGAACCCGGAGAGGTGGAGATGCTTATCGGCGCGCAACTGTTCCCTCGTTTACTTTTGAAAGGTCACATTCAGGGTCCACCTGGAACTCCTGATGCGATTCAGACCACGCTCGGATTTATTTTAATGGGGACCGCTCCCATTTCAAACGCTTCGATTAGTTCAAACGATCGTGCGTCTTCGCGCGCGATGTCGCATACTTTATGCGCTATTACTGCTCAACCACTTGATTCTCTTTTGAAGAAATTTTGGGAGGTAGAAGAAATTTCTACTCCACGCAACGCTGTGCTCTCAGAAGATGAGCTACACTGTGAGCTTATTTATAAATCCACAACAACTCGTGAACCCGATGGTTCTTTCGTACTCGCACTTCCATTTAAAATCGATCCTTCAGTTTTAGGTGATTCGCGCAAGGCTGCTCATAAAAGGTTCCTTGCTTTGGAGAAGCGTCTTACAAACGCTCCCAAATTACGTTCTGCATATGATGATATCGTAGTGGATTACTGTAAGAAAGATTATCTTGCTCCCGTCTTATCCGATGACAACTCATCCGGTTACATCATACCTCACCATGGCGTTATACGTGATGATAAGTTAACCACCAAGGTCAGGCTTGTTCTGGACGCAAGTGCTCGCACGGATACTGGTATTTCACTTAACGAAGTGTTACATTCAGGTCCAAACCTGCAATCAGACTTATTCGTCGTTCTTTTAAATTTTCGACTCTTTCCCATCGCTGTCTGTGGTGATGTGGAACAGATGTATTTGAGAATTAAATTGTATCCTGAATTTCACAAGTATCAGAAAATTTTATATCGTTTTAACAGTTCTGATCCTTTACAAATTTTTGAGTTTAAACGAGTCTGTTTTGGCTTATCTTGTAGTCCATATTTGGCTTTACGCACACTACGATATCTCGCTGAGCTTGAACGTTGTAGCTATCCACTCGCCGCCGACGTCATTGAGCGTGGTGATTATTTCATGGATGACGTACTCTTCTCTGTAGAGTCTTTATCATCTGCTAAAGAGATAACTTCGCAACTTATTAATATGTTTGCTGCTGGAGCTTTCAAACTCCATAAATGGTCTAGTAACTCGCAAGACTTAATTAAATCTTTACCACAAGACCATTTACATCCTCAAATTGTTAATTTCGATTCAAACTCGACGCAAAAGGTATTAGGAGTCACTTGGGATCCCCCAAATGATAATTTCAAATTTACTATTTCTATAAATGACGTTGCTTGCACAAAGCGCAATATACTTTCGGTAATTGCACGATTGTGGGACGTCATGGGGTTTGCTGCTCCGCTGATTTTATTCGCCAAGCTTCTAATAAAGGAGCTCTGGTTGCTCAAGATGGACTGGGATGATGAGCCGCCTGCGCACATTGTTGCTCAATGGTCGAAGTTTCAAAGTGAACTTCCTATTATATCCAAACTCGCTGTACCTCGTCATATTGGTGTGGTACCATCTTGCAGTGCTAGTCTGATGGCGTTCTCTGATGCGTCTGAGAAGGGCTATGGAGCCGTAATATACATACGCGCGCAGCATGAAAACAAGGTAACTGTAAGATTATTGTGTGCAAAGTCAAAGGTAGCTCCTGTTCAGACTGTTAGTCTTGCTCGCCTAGAACTCATGGCAGTTCATCTAATGTCAAAATTAATTAAAATCGTTGTTTCAACTTATTCAAACCGCTTTACACTTACCAATATTTTTGCCTTTTGTGATTCAACCATCGCTTTGAGCTGGGTTCATTCCAGCCCACATCGCCTTAAGACTTTCGTTGCAAACCGTGTTGCAAAAATTCAAGAAAACATCGATCCGCAACATCTTTACCACATTTCGGGCAAGGATAATCCAAGTGACTGTTTGTCTCGAGGTCTTACACCGGCGCAACTCATCGCCCATCCCATGTGGATGAATGGCCCACCATGGTCATATCTTAAATTAGACGCTTGGCCAATCAAGCATTTTAACGCTCTAAGTTCGAAGGAGTTGCCAGAACTTAAAACTATAACTTTGTCTACATCTCAGAATAAAGGTGAATCTTTTATCTGTAGATTGTCCTCTCGTGTTTCTCGCTGGACAAGGTTATTGCGCATTGTAGTTTACGTTTTACGCTTTACAAAAACGCTCACTTCTCGTGGTGATATAAACGCTGCTGACTTAAACAAAGCCGAGTCAGTAATTGTTAACGCTGTTCAACAAGAACATTTCGCATCTTTTATTAAGTTAATTGAAACCGGTAAACAACACCCAAAATTAATTCGTAAGTTGCGGCCGTTTATGCTTAACGGCATTCTTCGTGTGGGTGGCCGCCTGGAAAATAGTGACTTAACATATGATCACAAACATCCGGTGCTCCTGCCAAGCAAGGACCGAGTTGTCAATCTTATCGTCGATCATGTTCACCGCACTGCTTGTCATGCAGGGCCCCAACTTCTTCTCGCTCTGTTAAGACAAAAATATTGGATCTTAGCAGCTCGTCGTCTAGTTCGCGCGCGAGTACATTCATGCTTTCAATGTTTTAAGGTACGCCCTAAAGCAAATCAACCTCCGATAATGTCAGATCTTCCTTTATGTAGACTACAAATTTCGAAGCCGTTCACACATACCGGCGTAGATTACGCAGGACCTCTGTCAATAACATTTTCTCGTCAACGTGGCATAAGAACTCACAAGGCTTACTTATGTATTTTTATATGTTTAACTACAAGGGCAGTGCACGTTGAAATAGCGCCTGATTTGAGTACTGATTCCTTTTTGAACGCATTTAAACGCTTAATTTCCCGACGAGGTCCGGTCGAGAGGCTTTATTCAGACAACGGTACGAATTTTGTAGGCGCGAAGGCATATTTAGACGAACTTCATCAATTTTTAACTTCTGAAGCCTTTATTAATAATTTTAAATTCGAATTATCTACTAAACGCATCGATTGGGTTATGATACCACCCAACGCTCCCCACTTTGGTGGTGGATGGGAAGCAGCAGTCAAGTGTTTCAAGACACATTTATCGCGCGTCATAGGATCGCAGATTTTAACCTATGAAGAGCTGTTAACGGTGCTCTGCCAAATTGAGGCAATTTTAAATTCAAGACCGTTAGGTATTTTAAGTGAGGATCCCGCGGAACCTTTACCATTAACTCCATCTCATTTTTTGAACACAGCGCCTTTAGTCTCCCTTCCCTCGGTGGACGTTCCAGAGCAGAGCCAACAGTTACTTTCGCGCTACATGCTACTCGATAGGCTCGTTCATTCCTACTGGAGTAGATGGCGTGACGAGTACTTACATACGTTACAAACCCGTGAAAAATGGAACACTAACTCGCGTCCGGTTAGAATAGGTGAAGTGGTTTTAATCATGAAAGATAATTCACCTCCGCTTCATTGGCCCTTAGGCATTATTGAAAGGGTTTATCAAGGAGTTGACGGCCATGTTAGAGTCGCCTTGGTAAGAACTAAAACTGGTACTTTAAAACGTCCAATTATTCGTCTTTGTCCATTACCTAAATTAGATTAGCTATAGCTACGTATACATTTTAGTTATAGTTTAATTAGTAGTTACTCCAGATAGCGCTATAAAAATATTTCGTTAATTTTCACGCTCTTAAGGTGTAACTTTAAGATATTTTTTTTTGTTTGTGAGATTATCATGGCAACGCTCTAAGTTTAAATTTAGAATTTATTCTCGCTTTTTTTACGCATTGCTCTATTTAGGACTTGTTCTAGAATCAGATTAATCTTGTTGCGCGTTTCCACTAGGTAGTTGAAAGGGAGCCTTTCAAGGCGGGGAGGATGTTTTGGCCGTTTTGTTTTCCTTTGTACAATTTTGAATAATTCCCTGAACCTTTGTGGAGGCGCTTCGCCTGCGTAAAACGAAACGCAGAATTTTGAATTTGACGCGTACTTCACGCAGCGCGCAACGGTGACGGTTGTGTGCTAACTTTACAATTCTCTTCCTACTTGTTGGAACTATACATGTGCTGTGATGAGAAAGTGATTTATTGAACTTATTGAACATTATCTACAGTTTATTCGTACTAGTGTCTACAGTCTAAACGCTACGTATAAGTGTGACTCGCCAGCCAAGAGTCGTAACCGGGACCCGAAATAAGAAAAGCTTAATCCTCAAGTAAGTGTCTCCACTTCTTCTTGGTGAAGGGTTGATTTCGGGGTTGTGCTGGGGACGACAAAACGGCCTACAACAGGGTTTAATACTATTCAATACCATCTCGTAGTTGTGCTGATACGGATTTTATACTATCGTGCTACCCGCTCGCTTAAAGGCTCTGAAGATTTCTGGAGCTTAGTACGCCCAGTATGTGGCGCGTACACCTTTGTCTCAAGATACCTGTTTGTATTCACAGCTTTAAATATACTGTTAAATATTCGTGAAATATAAATAATCGTCATAGAGTTTAAAAACATCATACTTTACATAATATAAACTTATTTTATGCTTACATTTCGAATCAAGTAACTTGAACCACTAAAATCTCGAAGTTATTTAGGATACAATATGAAACACACTTATTGCCAGAGATCTAGGGTCTGTTCAAACAGTCTTGGTTCGGGTCAAGCACCACTCTATGCACTTTGAAAGCTGTCATACAACATTACGTAGCACTAGGTATTAAGTTCATTTTTGGGACATTCCACCTGATAAACTTGCGTCTGCGCTGGTGCCAGAGTAATCGTGCTAACCTTCTCTTGAACATCGAAATACGACATTTCTGAATAGTCGTTCTGCACCGCAACAGTGCGATCACCCAAGTTTACGCTATTTGACAATTCCTGCCTTGTCATATTATTGCAATTGTCACATATTTCCGTATCTTCAGTCAATTTCCGCAAAAGACCACGTTTTAATACGTTGTTTATTAATGCCTCGGCGTAAATAGCCTGCACTGGATCCATTTTGGCCATTTTCTTGGCCATGTTGATGCCAACAGCTTCGAATTCGGACAGGTCTTTGGCTGCGTTTATGACCTCAGTTCGCACTTTTGGTGGTGGCATTACTGGTGCTTTTGAGAAAATCTTCCTTTTTCTACTGGTTAGTGAATCATTGGCCTGCAATGTAATTTTTCATGTTTACCTATATTTGTTACAGCTCCTAAGTTAAGTTAAATTAAAGAAAACATTAACAATCCTATTTCTTATTCAGAATTCATTGACTAAACACGCCGCCATTCAGAAAATTTTGCAGAAAAAGTTTTTATGAATGGAACGCTAACGATTTATAATAAATTTTTGAAAATCCGATTATTAAAGAGTACAAATATAACTTGAAACGTGATGTTTGTAATGGACGAACACAAAAACTACTTAAATTATATAAAATATGCTTTCGGCTTTCGCCCACAGAAAGCTATATTGTCAGCGGGTTAGATAAGCTGCTTTTTTTTTAAAGGTATTGTGTAATTGTAAATTAGCCAAAAAGTAACGATAGGTGTCAATTAAGTCGGAAATAATTCTGCCACCTGCGAGCTATTTTGGCGTGCGCTGCATAACCGTAAGAGTAACACGAATAGAACGTATGGTTTTTTTTTTGTTTTGCGCCTCAGGCAGCCTCCGCGGGGAGGGAGGTATTAATGCATACCTCGCAGCCGGTCTGCAGGGTGATGTGGGACTCACCAGAGTGGCACCTACCCACTAAAAACCACCTTCATGGCTGTGGCATGGGAATGCTATGCAGCCTTCATCGGAGCGACACCCGATTAGGGATAGGGGGTGCGCAAACGTATGATGGAAATGTTTATCTTAAATAGCTCTACAAAAAAGACTGCGACGGTGTATATCTATTTTTTGGTTGCAAGTCATCATTGCCAAAATAGTGAACAATAAAATTTTATACACAATGCACATTTTGAAGTTACTAATTAATGATTATGAGAATAAAAACGTTTATCGCTTCAGATGTTTAATGAAGATAAACTTTGTCTTATACACTACGTAAAGTGGAGAAATATTTTGAAATATTTTAATATTTTAACGGCCGAGAGTGGCGTACAGGGAAATAGCCCTGCCTCATAAGCCGGAGGTCTCAGGTTCGAGTCCTGGTCGAATTCTCATGGGAATAGGAATTACGCGGGGAAATAACTTTAGCAATCGGGTTTTTTATGTGTCAAATTCTGCAGCTTATTTTATGTACGTAATTTTAAAGAAGGTACCTTCTAGAGCAAAGCTTTTGTTATATATCAACATAAAAATCTAAAGGGGAAATTATATTAAAGATACAATTATACAGAAAACGTCTATTAGGTACTCTTATAAAAAAATTATTTTAGTCCGTTTCAACCCGCGGGATCTTTGCCGCTCTATACAAGCATCACTTCTTTATCTTGGGGAATTTAAGATATAACAATAGGTAATAATTAATACAACATAAATAGTAACTAAAAATCAAAAAAACTAAGTAACTCTTACCCCATTACGTGTTGACAGAAGTGTTTCATTATTTTTAAGATTATGAGTGACAACCCCCGATTCCGTTTCTTGATCTTTAGTAAATAACAACATATCATAGTACCACAGACCGGGCTTATGATCCCGTTTCCCACTATTTTTCCCCTGCTCTAACTTCCTACATTCCTTCCTAAAAGATCCTCTTAAACTTTGTAGTTTTTTCACAACGAAATCCCTATTCGCATCCAGTATTCCATTCTCTTTACAAAATTCGACAATGCTTTCATAAGCCTCATCCTTTAGAGCTTTATTTTTATAATCTTCCGACTTTACTTTCCACAAACACGGAAATGATTTGTAGTATTCGATGAGTTGAGATATGAAGTCTTTATTCCAATGTCGCAAATCAGCCATTGTTTAGTATTCTATCGCGTGTGAAAGGGTGAATTCCGTAAATTCCACAAGTAACCGTTCACATGCAAACGACTAACCTGCGCGAAGCAAGCCCGCGGGATAGACGCGGCGCGGGGCGAGACAAGATGGCTGGTCATGTCTTTCTCCTTCGTGGTAGTCGCTCGATCTCTTTCACTCACGGATAGTAATATTTTTAAGTCGAAAGGGAAGCCATCACGCGTGATATGTTTAAGTCACAGAACAATATTACTGCTTGCTATATTATTAGCGGTTTGAGTTCACACTGCATAATGCATGCACAATGTATGTAGAGGCATAGTTAATTATAAAATTGTAATCGTTGTAGAATAGCTACATACTGAAACTTTTTGAAACATTAATTACATTGTGTTACGTGCACCGGGAATCGCAACCGCCACTTCCAGTATATGCGACCATGAATAAGATATTCAAACGTTTGGATATAGTTTCTTTTTATTTATTTAAAATTAAATCTTATACTTCGATATCTCTTAAAGTAGGACTTAAGATTACTTAAGACCTACTTAGGTGCTACCTTACTTATTAGTTTAAGCACGTACCTAATAAACAACAACTAAAGAGTTTTATTAGGACGACAAATGCTATCGCTCTCACAATTCTGTGAGCCTACAAAATTGAAACAGTATTCCACAGTGCATATTGATTGCCTTTCATATGTATCAGGCGCTATAATTTAGAAACAATAAATAAGTGCGATAATAAAATAATAATATATAAAATAATAATAATAAGTAAATATGAGTATAATTATGATTGAGACTGTTATTTTTATTTATAGTACGCTAATATGATTCTAATCTCCGCACTTACCTGCCAATTCAAAACGATATAATTATTGTTAAAGAAATTTAAAATTCAAAAAGGTGTTACTGTGAATCTATCATTTATATCTGAATAACACAAAACGTACGAAATATAAAATTATCATTGGCTGCATGAATAAAAAAAAACCATCAAAATAAGTTATATATATATATATAACTTATATATATATAACTTATATACAATATAAGTTATATACAATATAAGTTATATAAAAAATAAGTAAGTCAACTCTAGCGCATCCCTTATTCGTCATCGATAGTAAGTTCATTGTGCGCCATCGTTCAATATAAAAGACAACGTGATGACGTCATAAGCGAATGCAGAAAATAGTGAAGTGCCCGGGTACACTACATAACGAAAAACTTAATTCCGATAGTCATAAACACGAATTTCAAAATTACCAATTTTATATCACCGAATGGTTCAAAATTCCGATAATGAAAATTCCGTGTTTCATAATTACTAATTATTATCCTCGAAACTTCAAAATTAAGAACGTTTATAATTACGAAAATCAATATGCCCAATGTGTGTCACAGGAGATTTAGATTACAGTTTTTAATATAAACCCGTTTTAGATACAAAATCTGAATGTTAGCATTGAATTTTCGGAAAATTAAAATTCGGAAAACCATACGTATTTCGGTCTAGTAACACAGCGGATTTTTAATTCTTCGTACTATTGAAAGTCGGAAAATTTAAATTTCGTATTTATGAATTTCGATAAAATAAGAATCGTGTTTTTGAATAGTCGGAATTTAGTCTCATAAGGGATTGTGAAATTCGGAACTTTAAAATTCCGAATTTTTTTCGGTGTTCCCAAGTGCAACATGAGCGATGTATCGGAACACCTTCGTATTGTAGAAGGCGTCGATGATGATGAAGATTTTTCGGAATTTGAATCATCGTCAGAAGAAAATTTAGGGATAGTATCTTAAGATATTAATAAATTAAACTTGTTAATGTACATTTCCCATTTGGTGTAAATAATATTGGGTACATTTTGTTTAACTGTACTCGTAAATATAATAAGTACTCAATAAGGAACAATACCCTGCCCTGATGCCTTGAGCAATGCTCTTCTGAGCATTGACTATTTTGCTAACTATGTGCCTACATTTCTAAATCTTTTGTTCCGAGACTCAAATAATTTTCATCATTATTAGAACCCATTCGCTAAGTTTGCTAGTCCGTGGAATACTACATAAATTATCTCTGGTGTTGTCGTCGAAAATATAACGTTGCTTGCTATGTACTATTGGTATTTAAGAGATATTTTTATAAAAGCCAAATTAAGTAAAAAACTGAATATATTTTAGTTTACTTTAATAAAAAAATTAAATGTTCGATGATATAACGTTAAGAGTTGAAATAGCGTGTCGACTTGGGACTAATTAGCTTGTTTCTATTCAGCTCTTTGCTAACAAATATGCTTGTTACAGCATAGCCCTAGAATAGTTATTAAGCTAAATTAAAAATGGATTTAAATGATTAATAGACACGCAGAAATAAAAGTAATACTTATTTTTAGATCAAGATAATTATGGTGAAGGTCAAAATTATATAAGTACTTACAATTGTTAATAACTAAATAAATATGTTAAATTGTAGATTTTTACATTCCATGACCAAGATTTTAATGTTTTAAGACTAATAAGAATAAACAGTTAAGTGCAATTGTTGATTAGTGAATAATGATGCTAAATTGTTTGATTTATATAAGAAAACCCAACTTTTACATTACATAACCACAACTTTAATGTTTAAAACTGATAATCTAGTGAGAATCATAATATTGTGTAACTACAATTAGAAAAGTGCATATCATGGTTTATATTATACCATTACAAATAAATAAGGTGTGTTTTTTTTATTTCAGGCATGAAGAGCCAAAGCATTTTTGAATCGATTTCTACTATTTTGTAACGATTCTGAAATCGATACAGCTTGCAGTACGGTTACATCTCTAAGGAAGTACTGAAACCCTAGGTCAGCTGCGCCGTTGTCTTCTATTTGTGACAGTGACGTCATCACGCTGGCGAATAACGTTGTCCTTTACACTTGTGTTATATTATCTAATGTTTGTTTTTTATTTACGTATTAAGTACAAATAGGACAGAGTGGAAGGTAGCATAGGCCTAGCACAATAGAACAGTCTTTATTGCTTCAAAAAAACAACAAAAATAAGTCACTGTGTGACGATATACTGATTCTTCCCAACACTATTTTTTGTAGGTATTATTGTTCCTTTAGTGCCTTGGCGTACAGGACGCGGCATTCCGTTGGTGGCGTGGCAGTCAAAAGGTTAAGCAGTGAATTATAAAAAAAATGGAAGAAACCAACATCCATTTCATTATACCTACTCGAGTTCAAGGTAGGTAGTCTTTACAGATTTTTTAAAAACCGTATATGACCGTCGCCAATAACAAACTAAACTGAAATGGAAGTTTGTTTGAGCAATTTTGACCAAGAAATAAGTAGAGATGCAATAGAGGTACTTGCACTCGCTCTGTCTTGTCATTCCATCTCAGTTACCTATGATATTCAGATACCATCGTCATTACAGATTCGTTTCTTTAGTTGCCGTGTCATCATACACTTTGTTTGATATCGCTTTTTTTGATCACATGTTCCAGGTAGTGAATCTATTAACGGTTACACATTATGATTTATGTTTAAAAATTATGTGAATTAATCAGCTTTTTAATGTTTAAAATATTGTATGGGGTATATTTACAATTTTTTTAAATTTAAAGTGGCACAAAAAAGGTTGGGAAACAGGATAACAGATGACCCCTTCAGTCCGCCATTTCAATTTAGCACACGATGCACCAAACACCCTGTATATTTCGGATCCAAATTAAGTACAAGCATTTTGACACATCACTGGGATCTAGGGCGCAAGTTCTATGGGCGAAAAAAAATGTCTTTTGGAAAGTGACTATTTCACCCAGTAAAAATGTGCGACTTAATAAGAAAGACAATAAAAAACTTGATTCTCTTTTATTCGTAACATTACTGAATTTATTAAATAATAGTATTTACATAATTATTTACACATTTTGGAAAATTTCTTTCTATATCATGCCTTTCTGAAGATGCAGCACAAAACTCCGTGTACAATTTCTGTTAATGGTGAGAGCCTTTGTGCTCAGGCAACAAGAAGTAAATAGAGACGGGCCCCTTACTTGTGTGAACAATTTCTTGATGCCTTATCAAACATGTAGCAGCCATGCCATATAAAAGACACGGGATACCTGTACAATATGGTAATAAAGTATTAAGTAAAATGGTGAAGTTAAAGATGTGAAAAGTGAAATATGTAGGTACATGATTTCGTTCTTTTTGTTAGATTAACTACTAAAATGATTTGTATGAAATTTTTATATACAGGGTGACCCAAAAGTCGACGTCAAGCCGAAACCGGGTAATAGGCTAGGCCGTAGTAGTTGTCAGAAAAATATGAAAAAAAATTTCAGTCATGTATTTTTCAAATTATAGTACTTTTAAAATAAGAGGATGTCATTTTATGCCGAACCAAGTATTCAAAATTAATTTTTCGGCCTACTTTAACTGCCTGTACTGAAAAAAAAATGTACTACGCTATTTTGGCATGTAACTTAAAAAAGTGGCGCATTTAATAACAATTCTAAAATGGTGTTAGCGCTTACTACATTATTTCTTAAACTAGGCGCGAAAAATGTTTTTCAAAAAAACTCAGTTCCGAATTATTTCTCTTAACTTACTAAATAAGATTAAATAAAAGGTATTTTTAAAGAAAATCAGTTTCGTTTTTATTATAACATTCATTTTCGTGCAGTTAAAACATTTTACAAAAGATGTTGAAATTATCTTCCTTCGAGCGACCTAGCCTATCACCCGGGTTCGGCTTGACGTCGAGCTTTGGGACACCCTGTACATGACACATAGTATACCTTTAAGGTGAGAAATTATTTCATATGAATTTCTCGCTACATTACCACTTATGATCAGCTGGATTGTATGTTCGTTTATCGGTAAGGTAAATAAAAAAAGAGTCTTAATTAGTCATATATAAGCACTAAGATAGCAATGAAATAAAAAAGTTTGGAAAATGTTCTATTAACATCATGAATATAGTTAGTAGATATTATTTAACAGTTTATAAGTTTTAATATTGTATATTTTGAAAATCTGATCACATCACATCATTTATACTATATTCAGCACAAACTGTCATATATCTAATCAGTAAGGTATCCTACACAGCTTAACTGCTCATATAATTATAAGAACTATGATTTGTGTACACTAGCCCTGATACTACTTAATCCGGAACTTGAATCAGATGGCTTCTTATGCATTTACTCCTTGAAATTACAAGCTTTATCAATAAAACCCCGGAATTAAAACAAACATTTAAAGATGGGAAACTTGGACAAATGGGAGATATTCAGAGCACGATGTTTGGGAGCAAAAGGTAACAAGAAGTCTAGAATGACAGACCATTCTTCTTACACTTATGCGCGGTTTACATGTATGAAGTAGTTAAGTTAAGTTGGTAACAAAATTTTAAGTTACTATATGTCACTTGTGTGTCCAAACGGATTAAGTAGTTAAGTTCATAAGTTCAATGAAGATGAGCAACGATGAATGTCAAGGAATTTATCACATCTGTACTTAGATATGTGGTAAACGTGATTTTCGACAAATTCAGAGAAGAATTTGTTTCGGAAATTAAACTCTTTACAAGAATATGTTCTTTCTAAATTTTTTACCACGTTTGTTCTACAAGCACACCTATTTTAAATATTCTTTAACAAACTTTAAAGTTGAAACTAAACTCCACTCCGACATTAATAAAAAAAAAGGGAAAATGCGAAATAAATACGAGCTCTTGCCACCACCAGCTTTGTCAACTTATGCACTTAACTAAAAAATCACGTCCAAATGTGTTAAGTGAGAAGCCCCGCCCACCTACTTATACGAAAAATAGAACGAATCCTAATCTAATTAATCACTTGCGTACTAAATTTTAAGTTACCACTTGTCACTTAACGGAATGTTTACACGCAACTTTTAACTTAAAATTTAGTTACCAAGCTAACCACTTAACGCGTTAAAACCAGCCATTATGTGCGGTTTACTCGTATTAAGTAGTTAAGTTGGTAACTGAATTGTAACTAAATTTTAATTTACTACATGTCACTTGTGTGTCCAAACGGATTAAGTGGTAAAGCTCATAATTTCAATGAAGATGAACAGTAATGAATGTTAAGGAATTCGTCAATTCTTCACCTAGGTATGTGGTAAACAAGATTTTGGACAAATACAGAAAAGAATTTGTTTCGGAAATTGAAATCTCTATAAGAATATATTTTTTTATAATTTTTTTAACTCGTTTAATCCAAGCAAGCATTCCTATTTTAAATATTCTTTAACAAATTTTAAAGTTGAAACTAAACTCCACTCCGACATTTTGAAAAACGGAGTTAATGCGAAATAAATACGAGCTCTTGCCGCCACCCGCTTTGTCAACTTATGCACTTAGCTAAAAAATCACGTACAAACGTGTTAAGTTAGAAGCCCCGCCCACCTACTTATACGAAAAATAGAACGAATCCTAATCTACTCAATCACTTGCGTACTAAATTTTAAGTTACTACTTGTCACTTAATTGACTGTTTACACGCAACTTTTAACTAAAATTTTGTTACCAACTTAACCACTTAACGCGTGTTAACCAGCCATCATTCTCGAATGGCGCAAACAAGTACTCCATAAAAACTCGAAGAGGCCCCCAAAAATATCTACATCACAGTAGATCTTTCTAAGGATATCCAAAATGCAGGGAAAAATATTTAACAGTAAGCTTAAATAAAGAAAGGCGATTGCAATTATATGCTACAAAAGTTTATTGTAAAAATCCAAGATTCTGAAAATAAACCAAGCGGGAAAAGGTTCAGGGCAAAAACAATCACCCAAACATCAAAAATGTAGAGAGGTAAAAACTCATTTAAATAACAAAAACAAGCTCCTTAGGCCTCTCTTGTCCCCAAAAGTCAACTCAACTTCAATTAATCTATAACAACCAGTGTACGTCAAAATTCGGAAGTGTACAAACAATGAACAATGACAGAATAAGAGAGTAGATACGAGCCAGGAACTGGTTACTGTGGGGGATAACGACCGCAACCTCCAGATATATAAAAGTTATAAAAAAAAACGCAGTGGTTTATTATTAGCAACATTAAACAAACTAATTCTAAAACATAAAGAAAGGCTAAATACAGAAATGGATATATGCTTTGGAAATTGATAAAAGGGTCTCCCGACCCGCTGCGCTGGTCAATAAGTCAGCTGACTACACAGCCAACCCAGACGCGAAGGTTCGTTACAGGCGTCCGCGTAACGTCTTGACAGATCCCGACGACGCTATTACAACAAGAAACGCCGGCGTTCGAATCGCCTAACCCACCGGTGGGCCAGGCTAACGCGGCGTACGCAATCCTACTGAGTGTCTTGCTCTCGGGTGCCCTTAGGCGTATCGTAAAATAAATGGGTCATTTTGGGCCTAAGCAAAGTGGCAACACTACAAAAGAGTGTGATAAAGTATATATTCTACGACAATGGGGTGACACTGAATGTTCTATAAGTTATTTTTTTCTTGTCTGCAACAGGTACTTCCTCAAAGGCCTTCTCGAACGCAGTGACCGCATCTTATGGCGCTGAAAACTGTATCCCCTTGAGCGTTTTTAATTTTAGGGAACAAGAAGTCATACGGTGCCAAGTCAGGGCTGTAAGGCGGATGACCCGTGAACGCGAAGTGCGCGGGCGCCTAGTCGTGGTGGAGCAAAAGGCCTCGAAGTCCCGTGTTTAGTCGCTTATAACTCGCAGCAGCAAAAACTTCTGACAAGCATTTGGTAGTGTACCATTCTGCATTGATGGTACTTTGGTTCTTTAGAGGAATGGATACTAAATACCCCTTTAAGGAGAAAAAAACTGGCATTCAATCAACATTTTATTAGCCAATATGGCCGAACCAGCAAGCCCATCGGGGCGGTCTTCACTAAAACATGTAACACCCAGAAGGTTAAAACTTGAACTAGGCCTAAAACACGTTTTAGAGAGGGCAAAAATAAAAATGTTACACTTATTAGCAAGAAATGTATAATCAGATTTCTTGTTAACAACTGGTTGACAATTCCATACACATTTATGATGAAGATGAAGAAAGAGAAGACATATTTACATGACATGTATTAAAGTAAATAAATAATAGTCTCGAGTTGGAATGGTAAGGGCTCAATAAGTTCCAAGATCATTTGCACACTTGCCAAAATACAGACAGGTAAAATACGGACAAATAATTGACTGTGTGACATGGTTCATGAAAAAGACAATAATAAATAAAGTTATCATATAGGTATGTATTATCAAAGTATACTTCCATTACATTACTACCTAAGTTTACTATTTTGATGGCCCTCATAAATGTATCTGATGTCCTCAAATCTTCATTCTCTTTTCTTGAGCAGTGGTATTTGATATATGGATAACAGCCAGTTCTTAATACTTGATAATTTGACTGTCCAACTTTCCAGTTAAAATTAGACATTCCAAATTGATCATCCTTAACACTCATATACTGAAAAATTTTTGGAATTGAAAATCTTTAGTTATTATGAATTTCTTAAGTGTAAACACACAATATATTAGACAAGATTTTCTCAAGGATGTATAAAATTGTAATTTCCTCAAAATAGCATAAAGGTAAGTACCAACTTATATGAAAAGATGTTCATCTTACTTCATAATTTTGGATTATAAACAATAGTAAAACTGCTTAATAATCACATATACTGATAAATAGCTACACTGCAAGATAGTGCCTCGATTACCTTAACGAAATATGAGGTCCAAGGGGGTTCTTTACACTGCGTTAAATATGTTGTTAACACTTCAGAAGCGGTGGGCCTATTCAAATATTTTAATAATAAAGTTCTAGTCATAATATAATATTTCATTTTCTTATGTTCATTTTCATTTGTAATTGCTATTAAATTGCAAACTATTCTATAAATTACGCAACTTTTTCGAAACCAAATTATAACCTCCCTAATTAAACAGCCGATCAAGCAGCAGTTGAGCACTTGAGCATAGAGATGGGTAGGTCCGGTTGGATGTAAATCCTCGGACACGCATCACACGCGTTAGAGATGGATGCGTGTCCAACGGCCAATTGGATACGGTTCCTCGGAGTGGTGACACGGCGCACGGATTGGCGGACTGGACTGGTCGGCGCGATCCGAATGCGATTGACGGGCGGCGTATTGGTTTTTGTAATTATTTCAAATCGTTCAAAGAAATGTTGTTTTTATAGTTTTGTAAATTTCATTTGATGAGACAGTGTTACTATTTTTTCTCTCTATTTATACCAAAAGGGGTATTTTTGTTTAGAACTGACAGTTAAGATTTTATTATATTTGTAATTGCTTATTTAAAACTTGAGACTGATTGATTATAATTTTTCTTAGAACATTGTATTTAAGTAAAAGTTGTATAATTTTTCCATCCATACATTCAAGCAATCAAATCGCCTAAAACCTTTTTAAAAATTAACTGCTCGCACACCTACGTCTGCGTCCAGTACACTTTCCTACTGAATCATGTTTTGTGCCTCTCCGTCCTACAACCCGAGTTACGATGACCGCCAACCGGATCCATACGGGTCCGTCGGACACGGGATCTGAATCTTTCTACTGAATCATGTTCTGTGCCTTTCCGTCCTACAACCCGAATTACAGTGTCCGCCAACCGGATCCATATGGGTCCGTCGGACACGGGATCTGGATGTACATCACCTGAGCTGGATGCACATCCGGATTCCACTCCCAATTTACGGCGGACCTACCCATCTCTACTTGAGCAGCAGGGGCATAACTTGGGTGCGTTCCGAATGCCGCTTACAGCTCTATCAGCGCTAAAACTGCTTGCAAACACCGTTCCGATTCGTTTTTAGTGCTCTAAAAGTTATATTCGTGCTATTTCAATCTTAGTGTTATTTCAATATTAGTTGTTGTCGTTATCTTTCTGTTTTTGTTTTAAGTCTATTGAAAAGCACGATATTAATAGTTAAATAGTTTCAGATATCTAAGAGCTTCTAGCTAAAAATGAAATAGCAGAATAGAATGAAGAGAAATGGTGATTACAATAATTAGTTATTAAGTACCGTCACGGCTAAGCCTTAGGAAGCACGTCAGAATGCCGCGGCAATCCAGTAAAGAGGTTAATATGAATTATTATGAATTAAGAAGAAAATACATTTAAATATACGTTTGACATAACAGAAATAAAAGAAGGAATAGATTCTGACTTGCTCCGTCAGATGAGCAAGATGTATTAAAAAACAATTAACTAAAAAATATAAAATTGATAACATTCTGTTCAATTACCACGAGTTGCTGGTAATCCCGAGTTGGCATATATGTGTTAATGTTATATTCTAATATACTAATATGCTCTTTATTTTTCGTATTGTGATTTATAACGGAAATGAGAAGGCAGCAACTAGCAGATGAGATGGCAGCAACTAGTTGATGCGATGGCAGCCACTGAGGGATGAGGATTGATGACAACCCTCCCTTGGCGATGCGAAAAATAATGAAATTAATATTATCTTTTCTTAAAACTTGTTATATGTAATGATCAATAAAGATTTTTTTGCTTTGTGTTTCACTATGTCCTTATCTGGTGATGGAACCGAGGGGCGTTCATTCATTATCGGGCAGTCACCAACACCATAAATTCTCTTAAAGTATAGGTTGCATGCTTTGCTGGCTGCAGGTGACATGCTGGTTATTAATGCGCGCGATAAGGTGAAGTTATCTGCCAGGGACGTGAAACAACGACATAACATCACTATAACGGTTCTGGCTCGCATCTCAACATTCTGTAAGAATATTTGACATGTGATTAGGAAACATTATATTGAAAGTAGCTTAGGCGACGTTCGCTCGCTTTTAGCGAGGTTTTACGGGCGGGAATTCCTATCGAAGCAGTTATTCCTTGGATCACGGTGAAGCCATTGCTTTTGTAATATTATATTTATTCTTTGTACGTAAAGATTTCACACCAAACACCAGGAATGACAGAGGTAGTCTCTCCTGAGGCCGTCATACAAATACATCCTTGTTCAGGCAGGTAGTTAGAAAAACTTTGTAAGAAATTTATCCATCCGACCTTGTTTGTGACCGATTGTCACGGCTAAGCCTTAGGAAGCACGTCAGAATGCCGCGACATTTCAGTAAAGAGGTTAATATGAATTATGATGAATTAAAAAGAAAGTACATTTTAATATTATGTTTGAAATAACAAAAATAAAAGAAGGAATACATTCCGACTTGCTCCGTCAGATGAGCAAGATGTACTAGAAAATTATTTACATAAAAAAATATATAAAATTTATAACATTCTTTTCAATTACCACGAGTTGGTGGTAATCCCGAGTGTACTCAGAACTACATCTTTGAGTTTGGTAGAGCGCGTAGCGACCGGGCAGTGCATCATAAATTCATAATCCTATAATTGTACTTTGTGTTGCTTAGCATAGCATGCGGCATTTTGTTAGCTTGTTATTGCTGCCGGCCGAGGTTTTATCTCGTGTAAAGTTTGGAATCTGCAATTTTATGTTTTAATGTGATGATATTATTGTAGTAAAATTCATATTCCCGTTCCGATTGCCCGTGAGCGCGCTCACAGCGATATCGATACGTCATCAATGACGTCATAAACGCCGCCATCTTCCCGCTCACAGTGCCAAAGCTACGGAGCATGGTCGCTGTGAGCGGCCTGTCAAAACTGACACATGACGTTACTTTGTTGATGTTTTATTGGTCGATTAAAGATTTTAAAAGCTCGCTTATTAATTTTCTTTTGTTATAATATAAACAAAAAGGCTCCTGCTTCATTCAGGATCAAAGATCTTAATGATATTAAGCGACGAACAATCAGAATGTTATAGCGATATTTACCGTTCCGATTGCAATAGCACTAATAACACTTTTAGCGCGCTCAAACGAATCGGAGCGGTTTTGAGCACTTTTAGCGCTGTGAGCGCTGTAATCGGCAAACGGAACGCAGCAATGCTAAAGCTTTACTCGTACAAAAAAATTTTAAAACATAATTTGTAGCAAATTGCTTTGTCTAAAATTTTGTTTAGGTATATAACTTTTTATTGTAAAACAAAGAAGTTATGAGCAAAAAAGTGCAGAAATTTCTAAAAAAAATTTCTTTATGCTGCAACCAACGGCTTACGTTTTGATTGGCAGATAATTGCAGAAAGTAGAACTGATAAAGATTCAAGCATTAAAGAATGAACGTCTTTAAAAAAATAATTTGAAGGTGGATACTGATACATTTCGTATTACCGTGACTGATGTCTTCCAAAATAATTGCAGCTGCATCTCTGACTTTCTGCAATCTCTCCTCATGATGATCATTTTTTACGAGATGATTTTTTCGATATTATTTTATATACTTACAAAACTTTTAAAGCAGACAGTGCTGTCTTGTTTATTTTCATTAAAGATTACAATGTCATTCTTATACTTCGCCTTCAATCGTTCTATGACCGTACGCTTCTCAGGAATTTGATAAAAAATAACAAAATGTAGGTAAACATTTCGTTTTGACCGCTTCTCATAAATATTGACGAACCCGGTCAACACAACCTGGTCAACCGAATCCGGACAAAGGTGGCAAACCCACAAACTTAGGGTTAAGTTTCTAGTGACCCCCTACATGTCCTAAAAATAAAATTGTATTGTAATGTGAATTTGGGCCTATAAATTGTAACATTTCAATAGACTATGTATAAAATGGTGCAGGTGTTAAACAAAATAGTACAACCGTAAGTATACTTTTGGAACTGATGATATTAACATTTCTTGCCAAAATGACGAAACCTCTTGTTACTTGGACCTATTTTACCAAAGTACCTACCCAATGAAGTAAAATTAAGTAAAAATATAGAAAAATAATAAATAAAAATATAAAAGTAAAATATAGAATGTTGGACATATCTTACAATGGATGCTTTTTTATGTATTAAGTACTGCACATTTTATCAATTGTGAATTTATATTAAATTCAGTGGTTCTGAAATGCAAGCAAATCAATGATGCACAGACTAGCCAAAATCTAGCTACAGTATTACAACGAACCTGTTTGGAGTGGGATATGGGATGTATTGGACAAGATAAACTATTGCTTGACTGATAATGTAGCAAACATTGCTCGAGCAGTTAGCTTATTAGGCTGGAGTCATTTTGGGTGTATAGCCCAAAAACTGAACCTGTGTTACAGCACCCATTAAAATTATTTGAAAACACATTTTTAAAAAGCAAAAAAAATTATTTCTTTCTATCGAACAAATAGTAAAGCTAAAGAGAAGTTATTGGATTACCAAATAAAAAAATTAGGCCTTAATCAACCATTAACTGTGAGTCAATAAGATGGAATTCTGTATATTTTATGATAAAGCGTTTTGTTCACCTTCAAGATGCCATAAGGGCCATAGTAGAAGTTCATTTTCAGCACCGATTTTCTTTAAATGTGTGGACGGGTATCATCGGACCATACGTACTGGGACCGGTACTTTTACCGCGTTTAACAGGTGAGGTTTACCACAACTTTCTCACAGTAACTTTGCCACAGTTGTAACTGCAATGGCTGGAAGACAATATATACCTCTGCAAAAAATCAGCAGAATGTACTACCAGCATGATGGTGCTCCAGCTCACTTTCAGTGGAATGTAAGAAGGCACTTGGATGGGCATGGAGGCCCGGTCCAGCGGCCTGCGAGATCGCCGGACTTGACACCACTTGACTTTTTTTATGGGGGCGTATTAAGACATTAGTTTATGACGATGGAAATGGACCAACAAATGTCAGTGAACTATAAAATAAAAAAAGGATGGCATTTGAAATAGTGAAACGTGACACTCAAGTGCTTAATTCGTTAATAAACAGTGAATGAAATCGTGCCTTAACGTGTGTTTGTAATAGTGGTAGGCACATTGAATCTTTGCTGCCACAAAACTCAAACAGAGATTTGTAAGTAATTCAATTATTTTTGTAAATAAGTTGATCATTAGGGCTAAACGCCCACAAATTATTGTATTGTATACATTGATTCAAATTTTTTAAACACGCCATCGTGTGTTTACTGCGTACCACTTTCATTTTTTAGCTTGCTATCTATGTAAGTAAATAAACTTATGTACAATGTTACCGTGTCTACTACACCATAGCAGGTAGTCTTCATACAAAAAAAACTAGGAATTATGTCTATGGTTAGAACTTTTTAATAATGACAGCTCCGCTGCTAATTTTCTGGCGTACAATTGTCATATGTCATTTCAATTTGAATGATGACACTATGTTCAATCAATGATGTATGGTTTTAGGTCATCTTTCATTGTTTTAATTATGTTAAAACTACTTTTATTATATTAATATTTGAAATTGGCAGAAATAGTTATTGTGTAGTAACTACAGCTCATTGCCATACAACTCAAAATTTAATTTAATTTTCAATCAATCAGCTCGATCTGCCGTTCAATGCTGGACGAGTGAAGAGTTTGCGTTAATCAATTTCCGCAACATAACCTCTCAATTCCCAAATATAGTAATTAATATGCGGTAATTTTATTCGGTGCTTCACAATGTACGACAAGTGCTGTGTAGTGAATGAGAAAGTAGCCGAAAGGATGTTATTTTCCATCACTTTCCAAGAACTGAGATAGGACTTAACAATGGTTACTGTGTCTTTGTGCTAATAGTGCGTTGTGTACAAAATCTACTTGAAACAGACAATATTATATTATAAAATTATTGGCCACCCATGTATTCATAAATTTTTTTCATACCCAAGAGGTTTGAACTTTGCTTAAAAAATATTTTCACATATTTTTCAAAAATACATTATTTTGCGTAATTCAAAAAAAACTGCGTAAGCTTTTCATATTATTTACTTTTAATCTATCAGCACAGTTAGTCTATAATATTAAAACAACAAAAAACTAATAGAAATCATTCGTTTCTGGTCATAGTTTTTAAGACAGTAAAATAATATTGAAAAAAAGACTTTTCTTTAAAAAAGAAATATCAGAGGTACTACTTATGATAAATTATTTTTCGTACTTTTTTCAGAACGGCTATAAGTTGTACTATTAGACGTTTCTAAGTTATCCATTCATTACCGGACACCCTGTATGTAATTAGGCCCTTTTTGTGTGGACGTAATTCATTCCACCCCAAGTTAGCTGGGTTATTTTTCGATAGTTGAATAAAATACTAATAAAATGCACTTTTGTGATAAATAATTAAAAGAAATGCAACTTTTTTTCAATTTCTGGTGAAAATATAAAAGGTGTAATTAAATTAACTGAAAACCTCAGACGCCCCAATTGAATTTTATTATTTTAAATTAATTTAGCAAGTAATAAATTATTTCAATTAAATATCATAGAAGATATGTGTATGTTTTGGTGTCATGACTATTCTAGTTGATTCATAGCTCTTCATTTCTTATCAATGACGTAAGCGCAACAGCAATTAAAAGCATTGTGGATGGGCTGCGGCCGGTCATAATACGTCAATAAAATTAAAAGGCAGAGTACCTTTATTGTTTTAATTTTAATAGTAAGTAAATAGATAAAGTGATTCAAACTTTCCCGTCACACTTTTCCGACTTTGGACTGGCAACGGGTTAATTTTATTACGTGTAGTACACAAACTAACTAGTGATGCTACGCATCAGACGAACGTCTTCCTAACTACAATACTAGAAACGAACTTTTTCAATTTGACAACTATTTTTTTCAATTTATCCTCCGTTTCTTTTAAAAATGACGACACTGGATTTTGGGGTAGTGCCATTGTGGCATCGCGAAAGCCCCTCTTCTAATCTACACGGTATTTTGTCAATCTAAAAGACAAAGAAGGTAAAAAAATTAAAGACTTGTATAATTATGAATTTTGGCATTCCTAAACTTTAATATATATTTTTATATGCTTTGTTTGTATTGCATGGGAGGCAAATTTTTATTTTCTAGACGCAAGACATATGTACCTTTTAATATTCAGCTAATTATGTTACACCAATTAAACACCGTTATTCTTGTTGAGTAACCCAGAAAAAATTTATTTTCAAAATGTTTGTGGCTTACAAATAATTTACCACACTTAAAGCTTTTAAGTTAACACTATTAGCATAAAGACACGGTAACCGACGTTAAGTCCGATCTCAGTTCTTGGGAAATGATGGAAAATGACGTCCTTTCGCCTACTTTCTTCACTACCAGCACTATACAACAAGTACATTGTGAAGCACCATGAACGCAAATTAATTACTATATTTGGGAATTGAGAGGTTATGTTGCGGAAATTGATTAACGCAAACTCTTCACTCGTCCAGCACTGAACGGCAGATCGAGCTGATTGATTGAAAATTAAATTAAATTTTGAGTTTTATGGCAATGAGCTGTAGTTACTACACAATAACTATTTCTGCCAATTTCAAATATTAATATAATAAAAGTAGTTTTAACATAATTAAAACAATGAAAGATGACCTAAAACCATACATCATTGATTGAACATAGTGTCATCATTCAAATTGAAATGACATATGACAATTGTACGCCCGAAAAGTAGCAACGGAGCTGTCATTATTAAAAAGTTCTAACCATAGACATAATTCCTAGTTTTTTTTGTATGAAGACTACCTGCTATGGTGTAGTAGACACGGTAACATTGTACATAAGTTTATTTACTTACATAGATAGCAAGCTAAAAAATGAAAGTGGTACGCGGTAAACACACGATGGCGTGTTTAAAAAATTTGAATCAATGTATACAATACAATAATTTGTGGGCGTTTAGCCCTAATGATCAACTTATTTACAAAAATAATTGAATTACTTACAAATCTCTCTTTGAGTTTTGTGGCAGCAAAGATTCAATGTGCCTACCACTATTACAAACACACGTTAAGGCACGATTTCTTTCACTGTTTATTAACGAATTAAGCACTTGAGTGTCACGTTTCACTATTTCAAATGCCATCCTTTTTTATTTTATAGTTCACTGACATTTGTTGGTCCCTTTCCATCGTCATAAACTAATGTCTTAATACGCCCCCACTAAAAAAGTCAAGTGGTGTCAAGATCGGCGATCTCGCAGGCCGCTGTGTATATTGGGACATGGCGTTTGACATGGAAACCCCAAATTCTTCCAGAAAACGTCGCACAGCTAGGCTCACGTTGTCGTTTCATCTTGCTTAAATTCTCACCATCTCACAATATTGCACATTAGTGTAACAAAAAGCCATTGTAATAGAAATTGCAAGCGTCCGCGTGAACTAACAATACCTACTGATTCAATCAGTGACGCAACGTATGAGCGTATTTTCAGCAAAATTTAGAAGTAGGTACCCTTTTATTTTGTAAAGTGACATTCTTTCGCCATTTTTGTTACCCAGCATGGAGCGTCATTGTGGACTTTTGCTAATTTACCGCCGGCGCCGCTATCCAGACTATCTGGCGCCTGCGTTGGCTGTCACCCCTCTTTACCCCGCACCTCCGAGCTTCTCATTGAATAACGAATAGACAGGTGTACGCTTGAGTTATATACTTAGTACTTTATGAATGAATTGGTAAATAAACGAAAATTAATGACGCCTTTAGTATAATATTTTAGTCACGGCATGACAAAAAAAATGTTTTTAGGAAAAAAATTAACCTATGAAATAAAGTGGTGTAATCGATTCTACTCTCGATTCTGATCCAACTACTTTCAGGTTTTCAGTTTACTCAATTACAACTCGTAGATATTACAGCTACGGGGTATTCCACAATAATAGACATACAATACATTATGCCTTTTAATTCTTGACCACAAAAGTATATTGTTAGCGTTTCATTGAACTATCGAAAAATCGTCCTTCCATCACTGTCAAATTCTATTGGTCTGAAAAAATCATGAGATACGTATGTAAATACTTATTGAGTCTGTTACCAATTTTCTGCTGTAGAATATCACCTTCCATGTGCAAACAATGATAATATAAAAAAGAAAAATAAGAAGTTTTACCTAAAACTTAAAATAGTGAAGAAATAAATTAAAATAAATGAGAAACTACAAAACAACAGTTAATAATATGAAAAACGAATTTAATTTTTACTGTTATAATACAAGTTTGCAGGATATACAGAGGACGACATTTAATTTTACCCTATTTATATGTGAAAAATATATAATTTGTCCATTATTAGGTATAAACTGCCCTGTAGACGAGTGCGGGTGGCGAGATAGCTTGTTTTAATTAAACCGCTTTGACACACGGATGACGAAATAAGCCGTTTCAAAAAATCTGTCGTAACGTGCGGTCGGCGAGATAACTCGTCCTAAAAATGTATAGTCAATATCATCAAAATGAGGGTACTGTTACCATATAATTGTAATCTTGACTGTCTGGTATATAACTGATTGTTATCTGTTGTGTTTTCCAAATAAATAAATAAATAAATATACAAATTTGTCAAGTCTGAGTAAGAATTTGCTACGCGGTTCCGTAATTTATAAACGACTATACTATTTTCATTTCTTTATTTTCTCGATGACAGCTCCTCTAAAACTTGTGCGAGCGTTTTTTTTAGATTATGTATGCATTATTTTATAAAAATATGACGTTTACGCACGTACAAGGTTATATAATACCAGAGTCGGAGCAACTGATAGGGATGGAGCTATATCGATAAACGAGATAGATAGAACTGTCATCGAGAAAATAAAGAAATGGAAATTAGTATAGCTGATGCCCGCGACTTCGCACGCGTGGAAATTAGTACGCATAGAATTCATATTTATGGTGAAATAGCTGGTGTCAATACACAATATCTTTATAAGTTTAGCCTATATGTGGCTCAATCAAGGTGTACTGGCGTATTCCGAGGGCTAGTCTAAATTGAGCCTTATTCTGATGAAATTGTATAAAATTTTCAGTAGTTTTTGAGCAAAGACGCGTTGCTTATCGGGTGACGGGTGGGTCTAATGAGCTACGATCTTAAATACCTACACATCTCCCAATTGTAGGTGTTGATAGTTTGTCTATTCATTTATTTATTCTATTACGGACAGCAAACAAATTTACAAGATCAGTTTAGCTACTAACTTAAAATCAAAATAATTATACAGATACAGTCCACAACAATATCTACAAATAAGTTACTAAGTACTTCACAGTAAACTAAATATTATATATACGCAATAATGGATATAATTCAAACTTTAGGCTGTAACAGAATTTACGACAATTCTTTTAAAATTTCTATATCTAAAATTTTTTACCTGCACAACAAACTGAAATGAAAGAAAAATTGAAGCCTGTCCTACCAGATAAAAAAAATTACTTTAAAAAAAGTGTTACCGTTTTCGAGATATTCCCGACTTTTTATTTTGTTCGTAAAATGCCACTTTTGGTCAGTTTTTATATTCATTCACCACATATATATTCACCGTAAGTTTAAAATTTTAGTCGGGAATATCTCGAAAACGGCGACACTTTTACGAAGGTAATTTTTTTATCCGGTGCCCTACCGGCACGCCTCAATTTTTCTTTCATTTCAGTTTGTCGTACAAGTTATGGGACGCCCTGTATATCTAATTTAAATAATGTAAAATTATAGGTACAAACAAGACGTCTAAGCGGGGACCTCAACCCAGCATTAGTTTTACAAATCTTTGTGAAGATTTTATGAGAATTACGTTGATTTTCACTAGGAACACAATATGTTATTTATTAACAATAGTGTAGGAATCAAACCTATTATTACAAATGTCATGAAGTGTCAAAAGTTCAAAAAGTGTTCATCTATTATTTAATGTTAGGAGATGGTACTTATCAAGTGAGTTTTTAATATGCTATTTTTTTTACGAAAACATCGGTACTGCGTTGAACGAAAGTATTTTCTTTGGACAAGTTCAATTTGATCAGCTTATTAAATATAAAAGTAGTAATAGCGTCGGAGTGAAGACAAGTCTAAGTAACGTTTGTTGAAGTTCCGTTTTTGTCGTAAGCTGAAAGAGTAAATTTTAAAATACATTTTCTCCTTATTATACATAGGTGATTACATAATAAATTATAAATAGGTATATTTACTGCTTAACTTTAGAGACATCCATTTCTTCAAAGTTCTCGTAGACTACTGTTCTGACGTTGCATATAAAAAGGCTATATTTTGAAACGATTTATTTAGAACGAATAAATTTACCGTTTTTGGTCCTGATCTATCAGGACGTGATTACTCGCCTTCGGCATGAAACGCAAACATTTTTTTTTATTTTTCGCTCTAGCAATACCAACCAAAACATTAATATATTTGGTAGGTATGGCTTGGGCTGTTGGTGTATGCTACGATGAGTCCGTCTGTAGAAGCTTTTACCGATTTCGAACCGCCGTATGTGGTGGCAGATTTCCGTAAATAAGTTTTCTCGACCACCGTGTCTTAGAACACATTTTACAGAACAAGTTAACTCGCCAACCGCAGTGAAAGGGTTAAAGTCAGCTAGTCGAGTTACTAAAATATTTTTAAATGCAATGAATCTGCAAACTCACAATTAAGGCATCTATAACTGGACACTGTTAAAGCTATCTAATTAATTATAACTGCATAGTTTTATTGATTAATGTAAGGTCCTCGAACATACAAAAGCGAGCAAGCAAATAATTCCAGATTAATAAAAATGGATTTTCTACTGTAAATTGCTAAATAAAAATGAAAAGGAGACGTTTCATTATGGCATTACTTTCGGCTAGCGTGATGTACACCAGTTTGGAAAGTATGAAAAACTGTGGTACACACACAAAATATTTAAAAAATGACATTCCGCATTATGTTCTACTTTGAAACAAAAAACAAAACAACATGTGGCCACACCGAGGTGAAGCTTCCATATTCCGCTATGTTGAACCAAAATATCAAATATGCTTGTACCATTGAGTCTGTGGCAGCTTGTTGTCTGCCTTGTCTGTGGTTAGTTCAGGTCCGTTTGTCGAACTAGAGCAGACTGTATGGTTTTAATAATCGATATAAACTATGAGTTACAACGTAGTAAGTTTATCGTAACCATTTACAAAAACTTTGGAGGTGTCAAATGAACGAAAACAAAGATAATAATCGTTTTTGCAACCTGAAATAATTAAAATATTATTTCAAGCATTACCAATTATTCGATTACAAATGAAGATTGTTGTTATATTTATGGTAAATAATTAAATCAAACGAAAAACTCCAAAGAAGCTCGTAAAAAGGGACAATAAACCTTACAGCACAATTAACCCCAAAACTTGAAATAATAATAAAACATTAACATGACAGATTACGCCATGTTTCCAATATGTAGTATAGCTGTTTTATGAATTTGAAAATATTTTCCTAAGACAAAACTAAACGAAATTCTGAAATATTGGCATTCAATTCTCGTTGTACTTATTTTATAAAATCCTGGAAACAACCATTCAAAAGCTAGCCGAGCGGCCCCTTAAATATTAGAACGTCTCCTTTAACAACACATTTTACACTAACTCGTAAATTGTACATTGCAAGGCAGAGTTGATTGTGAAGTAACAGTTTAATGTATGGCAAAAGCAGTTAAAATCTGAATAAGCTCGATTTTTCATATGTTAATAAAATTATACCATTTTGCAGCACACGTTGCGATATTGTACCTCAATGAAATCTGATCAGTTAATATGTAAGTATACACATAAAACTTACTGCAGTGTATGCTTAACAATAATATTCTTACATTCTAAGGTTAAATATGGCTTTTCAAAAGCATTCCTGTATAACATCACTTACAATTGAGATGGAGAATACACAAATATTTCTGTATAAGTTTTTTTTTACTATTTATGTTTTTTAAATAAAAAGTGACACATATTTTGTAAACGAAAATAATTCAACTCCTCTAGGTATATGTTTGACATTTGAATATTTATTTGAACAACAGATTTCCTGTACTATAAATAACACGATAGCTTTGATTCCACTAATTTGCCACTGGTTGGAGTATTTTGATAAGAATTTTTAAGAATGTTAGTACAATGTATTCTAAATTCGAATACTAACGTAAAAGGACAGATTAATTTGACTTGACCGTTATTCGAAGCTTATTTATTTAATTGAGATAGGCATTTCCGTTTCCGCCTTAACATTTTTCGTGTTTTTTTCTACTTAAAATACTCGTCACTTCTAACTGGCAATGGTGGGGAGTCGCGTGAGCCTCACCTGATTTATCTTTTTTGAATTCATTGGCGTCTTGTTTTCCGCCGCGATCGGTCGTGCCTACTCTTGGCTACAAGACCTATCTACATAAAAGTAATTTAAAAAGTACTTTTAAAACCTAAAGGTTTTCGTGTTCGTAATTAGATTGAAAATCAGTAGTGGTGCTAGTGATTGTGGAAGAATCGTGTGAAAATGCCAATGTGGCAGTTAGTGAAGTGCTTCCAGGACCCTCCGGCATGCAACAAAATCGGCAAACTCGGTCGTCAAGCAGCTCTAGTAGTTCAAGCTCGAGCAGCTCGAGTTCTAAAAGTAGCTACTCTGAAAGTGGAGGTAAACCGAGAAGAAATCGCCGCAAAAGGAAGAAGGCCGGCAAGCGCAAGCGTCATTCAAATCGTAAGGTTCGAAAACTAGCTAAAGAGGTACGTTGTCTCCGTAAGCAAATGATGTACAATGATAATAGTTGCCAAGCAGGGACCAATTTTGATGATGATGTTGTTTCACTTCTGTCGGGTATTACTGAAAACAATTACGAGCAAGCACTCGATTTCAATTCTGAAAATATTAATGCATGTGGAGAAAAAGAATTTACTTTCAACTTTGAAACTAAGTTAAAGGAACCTGCAATGCCTAAGACTTCTGATAATTTTTTGAAGATGCTCTTTGAGTTGCAACATCTAGACAAAAGTGACTGGAATGAAATTCGATATTCGGAGACACAAAAACTTTATAATCATTCACCTGGCTATACGGAAATTGAAATGAATGAGGAAGTCAAAGAATACGACTCGTCGCGTCAACTCATTCATGCCGATAGGGCCTTTGCAGCTTTAACTTTGTGTGTCCTTAAACAAAAGGAAGCTTTACAACATACTATTCAAGATTTATTGTTATGGGCAAGGAATAGTGACTCACTTAGTTATGACACATTGGTTCAAAAAATTAATGAGCTTTTTTCTACAGGAAACTTTAGCAAGTGTTCCTCAGATCTTTTACAGATGGTTTGTGGCCATCGTGCCGCGGTCCTCCAGATGCGAAGAGACTGTGTCATTAAACAAACAAAGGACCCTCTGATTAAGGCCAACTTGAAGAAAATTCCACCAACATGTACAAACCTGTTCAATACGGAGAAGTTTACGGCTGCTGTAGAGAAAGCGGGTGGAGTAAGAAAATGCTTTTGGCCATTGCAAAAAAAAAAATAGGTTCTCTGTCTCGCAGGTAGATGTGAATAAGTCTCGTGGTTCATCCCAGGTAAAGGTATATAATAAACCCTCGCAGGGTTTCGTTAATGACGCTCAAGTCTGCCAACACAATACTGTGCATTCACATTGTGCTAGCACTAACCTACCTCCGCAAGGTAGTGGCAGCAGCAGTAACCCACCTCCGCAAGGTGGATATAATGCTCATAGCCGTGCTGCTCATATTTCGGTTGCACCGAATAATCGCCATAACTTTCGAGGCCAATCTAACTCTAAGCGATACAATCAACAGAGGGGTGGGCGAAAGCGTGCATCGTCACCTCCCCGCCAACACGACAACAAACGGCGTAAGTATTGACTCGTTCAGAGCGGGCCGTCTCCTTCACTATCGAGACCGATGGGAACAAATGGGTGCACCAGACTACATTCTAAAGGTTATATCCGGGTATCGCATACCCTTTTGCCAGAAACCTCCGCTTGCACATCCATACATCATCGGAACAAGTGTAAATGTTCCGGAGTCAGCCGAAATGACTTCAGTCATAAACAAAATGATGGAACAAGGAGTTCTAGAGCGAGCGATAGTTTCAAAATGCTTCCTGTCATCAATGTTTCTGGTTCCCAAGGGAGACGGGACGTCTCGACCAATATTCAATTTAAGAGCATTAAATTATTACATAAAGACAGAACGATTCAAACTAATAAATGTGAATCGAATCCCAGACTTTCTTCAACCACAAGATTGGCTGTGCAAGGTCGACCTGTCGCAGGCGTATTTCCACCTGCCTATAGTGCGCAGCCACAGAAGGTTTCTTCGCCTGCTGTATCGCAACGAATTGCTAGAAATGACTTGCTTACCCTTTAGTCTAAGTACAGCGCCCAAAACTTTTGCTGCACTCACAAATTGGATAGCACAAAGACTTCGACAGCAAGGTATAAGGATTATAGTGTTCCTCGACGATTTTTAATAGCTCATCAAATCGAGAAGACACTTCGTGCTCAGGTAGGGGTTGTGCTCAACACTCTAGAAACTTTAGGTTGGATGATCAACTATCAAAAATCAATAACAACACCGTCAAAAAATCTAGTATTCCTAGGAATTCATTGGGATCCATGGTCGAATCTCAAGCGCCTTCCAGACGACAAGATTCCTGCACTTTTGAACAAAATAGATCAAGTGGCACGGAGGCAACGTACTACTCTCAACGAACTTCAAAGCATTGTCGGTCTGCTCAATTTTGCCAGCTTTGCAGTTCCAAAAGGGAGACTGAATTTTCGAGCATTGTTAAACTTTCAGAACAAAATTTTGCAGTCAGATCTCCAGAAACAGTACAACCTGCCTCGTGTTGCAATGAACAATCTAATATGGTGGCGCCAGAATTGTCAACATCCATCGGCTATACATGTGCCGCCTCCTTCTCATTTCCTCACGACAGACGCGTCAGACATCGCTTGGGGAGCTCGACTAGACAATCTGTCACTCTCGGGTCTGTGGTCCGAAGCAGTAAAGGGTCTGCATTGCAATCAGAAGGAAATGTTGGCAATCCTAAAAGTTTTACAAGATCAATGTCAGCTCCTGAAACACAAAACCATTTTGATTCTCATTTGGTCTCATATCTTCGTCACGAGGGAGGCACCAAGTCAGTACCTCTCCTCAATTTGACGTACAAAATTTTCCAAATAACACACGACTGGCAAATTCATATGAACATTTTTTACATACCTGGAATATTCAACAGCCACGCCGATCATCTGTCGAAACTTCGTATGGCTCCAGAGTGGCACCTGTCTTCAAACTGCACAGACAAGATTTTTTCGAAATGGGGAGTTCCATTAATCGACCTATTTGCATCCAACCGAGCACACGTCGTGACAAATTACATATCCTTGGACCAAAACGACAACCAAGCCCTTTCGTACGACGCTTTTTCTCAGACATGGAACTACAACCTGGCGTGGGTGTTCCCCCCTCCATTTCTAATCCCAAAAGTTCTGAGCTGCTTGAATCAGGCGTGGGGAACTTACCTGGTAGTAGTGCCACGATGGGAGCGAGTCTTTTGGCGCCCCGACATCAAAGCGCGAGCTCTAGCCCCACCATTCACGCTGTATCACTTAGACAAAGTCCTGATAGACACGACAACGGGACTACCTCCCCCGTATGTTCACGATATGACTCTGGAAGTGTGGAAATGTGGGGGTGGTCGGGGATGCTGAAAACCTGGAATAAAAGTCAATTAGAGCTGCTTGGAAAATCATGGCGTCCTTCAACCCGCAAAGTTTATGACGCTGCTTGGAAGAGATGGGTTGCATGGTGCGAATCTCATCAAATTAACCCTTCAATTCCAGCTGGTAGTGACTTGGCAAGATTTTTATCTGACCTCCACCTAAAAAATAATTTATCATATAATTCTATTTTGTTGCATAAGTCAGTAGTATCAACCCTGTGTAATCCAGAGATTTCCGGTCAGTTAAGTTCAAATGTCTTAGTGAAACATGTTTTAAAGTCCATAGCTTTACATAAACCAGTCACCCACAATAAATCTCTTGTTTGGAATATTGACGACCTCGCAAAATTTCTGGAAAGCAAACATATCAACAAAAACAATATATTTCAAGTTCAGAGACATACAGCTGCTCTACTTCTACTATGCTCTGGGAGAAGAATCCATGATTTGACCTTGCTCACGGTTGACCCTGCAGGTTATTCTGATCAAAATAGTGAAATAGTTTTTTGGCCAGCTTTTGGATCAAAAACTGATTCTGCAAGTTATAGGCAATCCGGTTGGAGGTTAATTTCTAATGAAGTGAATCAAAATTTAGACCCAGTTTATTGGGTTAAGCATACAATATCGCTCCTTGAAAATCGTAGATCTTCAACAAATTCTAATAATTTGTTCATAAATATAAGAGGAGAACCAAGACCAGCTTCGAAAACGTTAATTGCAGGTTGGATCAAATCCTTATTAGTAGAAGCTGGTATCAAGGCATCACCAGGTAGTATAAGATCAGCCGTGGCCTCAAAAAATTGGATCGACAATTTACCTCTTGAAGAAATTATTGCTAGAGGCAACTGGCAATCACAAAATACGTTTTGCAAATTTTATAAACGTGAAGTAATAACAACTGTTAATCGATCCTCAATAACTACTTTGTTTAATCCTGTTGGTTAGATATGATTAAGATGATTTATAGATTATATGATACAATTTTGCCTGCTATATTTTCAAGTATTTTTCTTAAATACAACATTTCTTCTAAATGTTTTATTTTATTTATAGGGCATAAAATGCCCTTTAACCTTACATCATTAACCCTTTTACTACATACTAGTAATTTAGGTTTACATCTTCACATTGGCGTCTATCACTTCTACCAGGCGATAACAAACACATCTCAATTAAATAAGCTTCGAATAACGGTCAAGTCAAATTAATAGAACGTTTTACCTACCAATAAAACGCATATTAATTTACTTACCTTATTCGAAGCTTATAAACAAGCTCTGCCTGGTAATTGAGACTCAATGAATTCAAAAAAGATAAATCAGGTGAGGCTCACGCGACTCCCCACCACTGCCAGTTAGAAGTGACGAGTATTTTAAGTAGAAAAAAACACGAAAAATGTTAAGGCGGAAACGGAAATGCCTATCTCAATTAAATAAATAAGCTTCGAATAAGGTAAGTAAATTAATATGCGTTTTATTGGTAGGTAAAACGCTTCTATTAAATTACCTTCGTGGTGTAAATCAGTACGGATCAACTTAACGATTTGTATCGCTGCGTATTAGACTATAGTTAAATCAACAACAAACAGAATAAGCAATAAAACATAACATTCTTTGACGAAGCAGTTACAGCTTCGTAGTACCTATTAATATCATAATTGTTAAAATTTATTCTTAGGTTCGGCTCCATGTAATTATTAAAAATTTTGACCAATTATAGGTATATCCTATCACACCATAGCACCACAATTTATCATCAATAAAATTATTCATAACATCGTTTAATTTAATAAAGATACTTTTGTTTGACAAGTAATTAATTTGTTATTTAAACGTTTGCAAGGATAATAATGCAAATATAAAATCTCAAATTATGTCTAAAAAGTAACCTAGTTACATGTAAATATAATAAAACAACATGCTTGTATCAGACACTGTTTCATAGAGATCTTAACCGGAAAAAGTACCTTCGGTTTTTACGCTTCATTGTTTGAAGTAGGTGGCCTTAAAAAAAGTCACAAGAGTCTTACAGTTAGACCACGGTGACACTCGTTTGGCTCTTCCACGTTTAAAAAGAAAAAGAATAATTTTTTTTACTATAACAGTTATAAAGAAACGACTATCATACATAATGGATCAGCCACATGACATTTAAAAATTTTATACAATACAGAACAAAACAACTAACACTACATAATCAATTTCTAATCATTTAATTATGCATTCAAACCAAAATCTTTAACATTTCTTACAGATTAATCATCTTTGTTATTAATATGTTTACGAATAATATTCGCCGCCTCTTTTTCTCCGTGTTTTTCAAGCATGTGTGCTAATGCGCTTGAAGTAAGATTTTCGCATGATTCCTGAAACAGAAAAAGGATTTGTAAATATATGTGCAATATGTATTTTAAAAAGATATTCGTAATTTAAAGATAAAGAATCGCAATAAACAATATAATGTATCGACCATGTATTTTGTTTTGAGTTTACCATTGATGTATTTATAACGTATACCAAATTTAAAAAAAAACTTTGTAAACAAACCATTGCCGGATATAAATTTGTCAATTTCATCAAGAATCTCACTTCCAAGACTCAACAATTGCACACCAGTAACTCAGAAAACACTGCCACCTTTTTTTAAACAACACTTAAGTAGTAATTGGAGCTAAAACTTGTGAGACTAAAAAAATACAATTTGATAAAAAAATTTGACGTTAATTCTTTTTTTTTTAATGCAAACATTAGGGATACCCATCGAAACTGTAGGAAAATAAATGAATGACAGGTATCGATTCCCGATTCGTATCGACATTTTGATATATCGATATAACAAGATCCGATAAGACTAAATCGCTCTGATAAATGTTTATGTAATAATGAATGTTTCTTTATTATACTTATTTAAAAAATATTTAGAAAAATATTGTTGTTGTTACTGAATCTTTTATTAGGTGAGTTTTGAGCATAATTCGTTCTGCTTATAGTTCCGTGAAATAATGTACCACTAGAATGTGTCGTTTTTGGTACAATAAGTCCAATTCAGGAGAAAAAATATCCTTTTTAAAACTTGTTTACTTATATTTTTCGTATTTAAATTCATAAAATTGTACATAAATATTAATATTAATTTTAAGTGTTATTTTTTTATGTGGCAACTTTAAATTGGGTTTATGATGGCATACCCACATCAATACGCGTAGGTATACCCCGCATATGCAGCAGGGGTCAGCTTTATTGCCTGATAGCAAACTACCTAGAAGGGAAAACTTTTCGAGCTATCGGGATAATCTAATTATGCAGATGACTAAAGTCAATTGTAACTTATCAGAACAGGAAGTATTTATTCCAGTAGACGCACAAATGATAGTGCTATAATCGAAAGGCCAGAGCCAAGGCAACAGCCAGCAAAGAATTTACAATGGTCACAGGCCTGAAGACAATCCGACTAGAAAATTGTGACTGATTCTGAGTAATAAAAATACTTATTAAAGAGTAACTCTTATAAATATGAATAAAAAATATATATTGATTTTAGAAGTGCATTTTATTTGTTTTTTTGTTTTGATTGTGTAATCTGGAAAAAAAACATAATAATCAGTTTAGTATGATTCTACTATTTTAAAAATATAAAGAAGACTGATTGATTGTTAATTCTATTACATTAATAAGAAGAAATTATATTTTTGATAACAAAATAAATTTGTTGATTTGTTGATTTTGATTGTCTTGCTAGCTTTGCCAAAGCGATTAGGTTTAATATTTCAATAATCAGTACGGGTAACATCACTAAAATGCTAAAGGGTCATTGACGTTTCATTGTTTACAAAGTTTTTTTTTTAATTTGGTATAGATAATAGAAGGATGTTCTTAACATTATTAGTCTTAAACACTTAAACAAGGTTATGTTCCAGTTAAGTAAGCATAGTTATTAACCATATATTGAACTGGAGGGGAACCCAGAATAAACATAATAATTATCAAAAGCCATGACCCGAGGCCAGGGCTCGAACCTGGAACCTTCGGCGTATGAGGCAGGGCTACTAAACACTACGCTACTCGGTCGTCAAGTTAACTAATAAGCATTCGTTCTTTGCACCGCAGCTCCGTTCGCGTAAATGAAAAGTGTAGGGAATATTATTAAAAATATAGCGAGAATCACCTTAATCCTCAGTAAAAGTTTTGCAGAAGGGCTGCCCGTAGTCTCAAGGTCCATTAAAGGTGCTTCGATATCCAAACTTGTAGCCAAATGCATCCAAGCACTGCTTGCATCTAATAACGGACTGATTTCATCCAGGTAACTGTCTAATTCTGCTAGCCCAGTTTGAGGTTCCTGTAAGTTTATGAACATTTTTCTTCATAAATTATTTATTACGTAAAAGTTGAGAAAGAGGGACTTGAACCAACCCGATAAACATTTTATTTTCAAATATTTTTTCGATTCACGACTAAGATCACTTGATCAAATAAGTTATAAGATGAAATAGTTATAGGAAAACCAATTCTGGGGGGGGGGGGGGGGGTTAAGAATACATCACCCTTGAATAGGTGCGTGATCTTAGTAGATAAGATGGCAAAATAAGGCTATATTGGTTGCTATTGACTAAAAAATAAAGGAATTCAGTAAGAACAACAATGCCACAAAAGAGACATAGATCCATTTAAGGTAGATTAAAGTAAAAACATTTATTCAAAAAGAATTGAGATTTCTCTAGAATTCAGCAGCTAAAGTACCAAATTGAATTTATATGTAACTTAATTGAAAATAACAATAATTTCTTCTTATCGGATTGATTTAACCACTTTTTGGATTTATTTTTAATTATATTCGCTTATTTTTTGCTATTGCTAAGTTTCCATCGTGCGTAAGTGTGTTAGCGAGTTATATCTTATGAATTGTTAATTTATACAGATGACATTTTATTACCATATGAAATGATTAACAAGAAATAATAGGAAGTAGATGGGTACAATTCGCACTTGGCGAATTCTAGTGAAAAATCATTTTAACTTACCCCTTCTTCCGCAGATTCATAATCTGCATCATCTTCCAGTTCTGAGTTGTCGTCTTCTTCAGGTAGTTCAGTATACTTCTTTATTAACTCGAGTATTTCCGGTTTATCTTTAGCAAGCTTCCATGCTGGGTAACTGTTCAGTTCATGTTTTTTTGGATCAGCCTGTATAGGGAATGATCGGATATTTTTAATAAGTAAGTTAGTTTAAAAATAATGTCTTCATTTTTGTTACACATGCACCTGCATGCACACCAGTTAGCTGTAAGGTACCTATCCTCTTGACAGATTTCAATATTTCAACATTTGTAAATACTACTAGCCGAAGCAAACCTGACGTCATTTGTTTCGGACACGGACAGGACCACTATTGTTATTTATTTCTGTATTTTATTTATTTACTTGACTTAACTATGCTAGTCGCAATGCTGCGAAAGAAGCGCCGCTCATTACTCATTACATTTCTATATTAGTCGCAAAGACTCGTGGCAGACGAGGCCATAAATCACTTTTGTTGTAGGGCTGCGCACGCGCAGACTTAACACGAGTGAGTTATCGCTGCACAAACAAATCACCAAATTTTATAATCACTCACTAATGACCATAACTAATAATTGTTATACTGTTTTTAATTTGTTACACGAGTAAACGTAAAATTACACATACACTTTGTTTACATTAAACGCCTCACTTAGAACCTAATACTATCGACATAAACTCAAAACCAAACGAAGCGCATCTCTAAATCGTTGTGACGTCACGCATAAACAGTGTAACTGCGAGCGAGATAATGATGTGCGCTGTCTTTGCGACTAGTATAGAAATGTAATGAGTAATGAGCGGCACTTCTTTCGCAGCGCTTGTTCGTTTATTAAAATAAAGGATTGAAAGTGGATACCGCACTCCACGCTCTTGTCTAGTTGGCTAAGTAGAGTAGTATACGAAAGAGCAAAAAGTCATCACCGCCTTTTTAGTAAACAGCACATTTAGTTAGACCACACACATAACTTACTTCATGAAAACAACATTTTTAGACGTTTTATGATACCTTTTTCTCCAGTAATTCCTTAATAACTTCAATGAGTCCCTCTTTAACATCCCGTCCACATAAGATTTGTAAAACTGTATTTCCACGGCCATCTGTAGCGTTTATGTCACCCTAAGAAAAAAAAAATTGTACATATTTTTACGTGGCAACCTCATTTCATACTGAACTTGAAAAAATATAGATCACTACTTTCATATTTTGCTAAAACCGCACACATATTTTTCACAGATAACAAATAATATTATTTGTACACTATATTATATTATAAAAATTAGTCTAGATTGAAAGATTCCACAGTGATTCCCTACAAATTAATTGTCTAATATTTATTTCTCAACATTGACAATTAAGTCAGTTGGGGCAAGTGCGGGATAGTTTTTTAAACATTACTTTTAGTTGTAAGTATTTTTAATTTTAAGAAACATTTACACGTTCAGTAGGTTCCACTGGATAGCTTTGTTTCTTTAGTTGTAATTTATCATTCCGTCGAGCAATATAAACAACGTTTTCTTAAGATTTTACGTGTTTGAATAAAAGTGGTCGCCTAGACCCACTTTCCCTTGGAACTGGGGTAAGTGCGGCTAGGCTTAATAAATAGCTTTTAGTTTGTTATTATTAGAATAAGGTCTATTTTTCGAATAAAAGCTTATGAGCAGAAATGGTCTAAGAAATCAGATATGTAGTACTGTTAAAAGAAGGACTATTATCGCTTAAAAACAAATACTGGGGTAAGTGCGGCATGCGTTTGCTTTCAGGGGTACTGAACATTTTTCAAACCTAGCATGGGCAATTAAATTGCGATATTAGTGAGTAGAAAATAATAAAAAAAAACATTTTAATTGACGAAAACATTTTATTATTTTATTAAATGTAGCTTGTGCACTCGTTACTAATAATAAAGTTTACAAAACCTCAGTCTTAAATAAAACAAAGTAAATCAGTCTCATAATTAGCCTTTATTTTTTATATTTTAAACAATAACATTTATCAAACAAATCCTTTATTAAATACAGTACTTAGTTTTAGTATATCTCGTATTATCTTATTCTACTTAATATCTTTCTCTCTTTGGAATGTAGGAATATGTTTGAAAATTAGAAACACTAATTTTTCTCTTACTTGTCTAACTAGAAATTATTTAACGATAAGGAAATAAAATCTCTAAAATATAAATCAGTCTTAAAAGTAATAATAAAAATTTGTTTACTGTATATTGTAATTTACAAAATCAATTTTGAAAATAATTTGGCCACGTCGAGAAATTGTTGGATGGGGTAAAATTGAAATTATGTCATCAATATGCTTCAGTTCGCAAATATCTTGTATATTTGGATATGTAAAAACAGAATTTTGCTTACTGTCTCGGACTTTCCTCACTTACTTTATTGTTGGAACATTATTTTGCATGTTCAGTACTTCACCGACATAATGTTTGATGTTTTTTTTAGTGTTAAATTTAACCAAAACCCAATCACCTTTTTTAATTTTATTAGTAGTCTCAGCGATGTAATTGAGATCGCTGAGTTCAAATGTCAACTGTGGGTCCATATTTTCTTCATATGTATCATCACCAGATAAATCTAAATCTGAGGAATCGTGTACACTATAGTCACTATCTTCATCTGAACTATATGTTATCTGTGTGTTTGTTTTCTTCTTTTTGTTTTTACATTTTTTATTTTCATATTTGAATTTCATCACACCCTGTTTTTCAATTTTATCACTTTTAGTTCTCTTTAATTTAACGTTTTCATTTCCATTCTTCTTAACGCTTCACATCTTTCTCTATGGTACGTATTTCTGTCTTTGTTACCATATCTTCAAAAACAAATTTTTCCTCTTTGGATAAGTACTTGTCTTCTACTATAGCTATTTTTGGTACACATTTTGATGTGGAGGCCTTAGGAGATTCTAAAGGAGATTTACTGTCAGTATTGACTGACATAGAGGGTGGTTTTTTCTTTGGTATATTGCATGCTGTGGTATTTTTTATCTTCTGTTTCGTTATCTTAAAATTTTTCTCCCGTTCTATTTCTTCTAACTTTTTTATCACATCATCATGCGAAATCAATTCAGCACTAGCGATTTTTACTTTTTTCTTTTTAAAGTTTTTACTTTCGTCACTTTTCATTGTTTTCAAAAGCAAATCTTCTTTTGACCTGCAGATCAGATGGATGTGAGCTCAGAGCTAACAAATCAGCGCTTTTTAAGTCATAGATAAAATTATTTACTTGTTTTAGACATATTGCACTCAATGTTGGTGGATTGTTTGTAGAACCCATTCCTATGTCGTAACAGTGTATTACAAGAGATTTCTCTGTATGACTCTTCCATCGCTTCAAAGCATTCGGATCTAATTTACTTTCAGGTATGACATCTCTATTAAAGGGATTTATGCCACCTTTCTTAAATCCATTTCTTATTATCTGCGAATCTAATTTTTCCCAAAATTCGCCAATCAGAATGGCAAACTCCTATTTTGGTAATTTTTTACCAATATGACATCTTTGCCACTTCACCATTTCTTCGCCCATCTATCCTTATATGCATTAAAAACCGCCAAGTCTAGCGGCTGCAGTAGGTGGCTAGTGTGTGCTGGTAATTTGATGATTGTGACGTTATTTTGTTTTGCTATTTCTATAACAGTCAATTGTACATGGGTACTATGTCCATCAGATATAGGAAGCGTTGGTTCTTCTTTGTTGTCAATCATGGGTATAAAACTTTTGGCGATATATTGTTCAAATGCATCGGTTTCGATCCAGCCATTCTTAGTAGCATAGTATAACCTGGATACGCTTTTTCGGAAGTCCATTCACTCCATATGTTTTTGGCTTTATAAATGATAAATGGAGGTCACTTTCCACCTGCTGCATTGCTTGCAAATAAAACTGTAGTATTTTCTTTGCCTGATGTGGCCGTGGTTCGTGTAGAAGCATAACCACGCATCCCAACTACCTTCGTTTTTTTTGGGTCATTAGAAAAACTCGTCTCGTTAATGTTCCAGATTCTTTCTGGTTTTTTTTCCAGCCCCAATTCTTTTATAGTTTTTTCAAGTATATTGAAATACTCGTCTATAATGAACGGGTCAGTCGCTTTTTTTCTAGAATATTCAACAGCCTGCGGCTTTTTCAGTGATAAATTATTCCTTGTAACAAAGTTATTGAACCAGTCATAGCCTGGAACTCCATCTTTAAATGGGTTTTTTAATTTGTTTGCTTTTATATAATCTGAGACAAGCTCAATCACTTCCTTACGTGATAGCCCGAAGCCATTCTTTTCCATAATATGCAAATAATTGGCTAATTTTTCTTCCACTTCTCCAAGTAGGCCCATCTTTTTTTCTTATATATTGCCGAACCATTTTAGTGATCTAAAACAAAATATTACATTTATTTTATTGAACACACTAGCTGAACCAGGATTATTAAAAAAAACCTATAGATGCATCTAACATCGTAAGTATGGATTTAAAAACATTTTAATTGATTTTACTGTAATACTAGCAATTAGTTTACAAATAAACTTTCATCCTCTGTTTCACCCCCAGGAATTCCCGAAAGTCCTTCCTACATCTACATCCTTTTATGGAAACGACATGCCTTTCAAGTTTGTTGGCTTTAGTTTCTGAGTGGTATTTCGATTTTATATTTTTAGATGTAAGTATAGATTGACTGGTAGAAAATGCCTAAGGCATTAAGTCCGCCTATGCAATAATTTAAGTTTTATGAAGTTGAATAAATAAATATTTACATTATTATAGGTATTCTAACAATCACATAATTTCTTAAAATGTTGTCAACTTCTGGTTTGGGGTTAGGGCGTTATAATGGCGCACTTACCCAAGGCTAGTAGGCGCGCTTGCCTCACTTCGTTGTTTCTAGGTTATAAAAATGTATTACTTGTTCTATGTTCCTAAAATGAATTACTTGTGAGATAGAAACAAAATATATACAGGTATAAGAAGAAAAATGAGAAGGCAATTACCTGGTTCAAATCACCCGTTAGTCGTTTTTTCTTGATATTCGTACAGATAAGCACAGCACTTGTCAATGCGGACTCCACGAGAAAAAAATGATCGAAACAAAATGGCGACTCACATCGTACTTAGCCCAGTGGTGACATCCATAATTTTATTCCAGAACTAAACTGTGTTTTAGAAGGACAGGTTATGGCGCGTTTTTCAAATACTGCTTTGGTTTAGGAGATATTGATGGTCACCGCACTTACCCCGTAGAGGCACTTGCCCCAACTGACTTACTTGTTTTTATTGACGTTAATAAAGCATGACTCTACCACCAGTCCGGAAACACCTTCGTGAAGAAGAACTGGCAAGAAATTTTATGGGTGTAATTTTTTAATTAATTTTTTTATTGTTAGCTCGGCAAGTCTCCCTACCCCCAGCTATCCAAACGAGGAGCACCCTCAAACGGCACCCGTTACGAGGTTAACGCAGGATCCTGCCATGGCCCTCCTCAACGATATAAAAGGTGAGTGAGCGATCCGTCACCTGACACTACCGTAATGCCCGTCAATCGATACAACACAATTATTATTGTATCGAAATTAAAATGACCGTCTACAAAATATGTTTGAATATAAGTCTTGCCACAATAACACTTAACGTTTAAAATCAACACCACTTCAAATTCTCACCTCCTTAATAAACTTTAGCATAACCCGAACAACATCAATTTGTCCGTCGTAAGCGGCCAAATGTACAGAGGATCTTCCTTCTCTGTCGCACATCGCATAATCTGCACCGTACTCGAGTAACAACTTTACGTTGGTCGTGTTACCTTGAGTAATGGATATATGGAGAGCGCTTTGTTTTTCTAGAAAAAAAATAATTATTGTTAATTAGTTTTATCGTAAATTGTAAAATAATATTTCTATACTACTATAAAGAGCTTAGGTTTGTATATTTGTAAGCTACAAAGTCTAAAAACTTTTAAACCGATGCATGTATAATAATGTATAAAAAATTTGTAATAAACTTTATTTTATCCATAAATTCGCACACGATTATGAGTTACACAGATACAAATTAGTACATAAGTAACCTTTTTTAGCACTTGGCAAAAACACGAGCTATATGGTTCCAATAAAGGCAACCCCGGAAATTAATAAATATAAAAACAAAAATCATCCATGACTTCAAAAAGAACTTCTTTTTCTATGAAACATATGTTTGTCAGGACTGTATTTGGCACCGCAAACTAAAAACAGCCAAAGTAAAAAACATTTAATCGCAGTTGTGATTAAACGAAAAGGACCATCTGAGATAAGTAAATGGGCTCGGGAACATATCTAATAGCGGCGCTACCCACATGTACGGCACATTCGGGTTGGCAGCATTTCTTAATCGCAAGGCCAGCTCGAAGTAATTACATGTTCGGCTTGTGCCAATCGGAACGCTCATTCGGGCTTTAACCAGGTCGACACATTTGGCACGACTCTCGAAAATCCAAACGGCATAAGCCGCGCGGCATTTTTCCCGAATGTTCATTACATTTATTCGAATATGAATCCACCGGGCGAGGGTGTCGCCCCATATATTTCAATTGGTACACTACATTAATACGAAAAACTTAACTCCGATAGTCATAAACACGAATTTCAAAATTCCAAATTTTATAACACCGAATGGCTCAAAATTCCGATACCTAATGAAAATTCCGTGTTTCATAATTCCGAATTTTTCTTCTTCGAAACTACAAAATCCCCAACGTTTATAATTACGAAAATCAATATGCCGAATTTGAAAATACCGAACCATAAAAAAATCCGAATCATTAATAATCCGCAATATCATAAATACGAATCCCGAATATCAAAATTCCGAATAATATTAGTTGCAATAACGAACGCCTTGTGAAACTGCATGAGCACATCAGTTTATACGTTTTAGCATTCAAGTAGTCAGCTGGAAATGAGAAAGTTTATTTAGTTTTTTGTACCGAGTTATTTCTTGAGTATATAGGTTATGTACTGAAATGCAAATCCCTTTTTGGCGCATCGCCGGCCGCTGCCGTGGCACGCTCGCTGCACTCGCTCGGCTCGCGCTGCATTATCTACATACAGACTAACTGCTACCCCTCGCTTTACTCGTCGTCGCGCCTAATTTGTATAATTTCAAAATGTGCCTTATTAATTTTAATTTGTTGTGAGATTTAGATTATAATTTTTAATATATACCCGATTTTTAGATACATTTTTATTATTTTTTAATTTATTTTTTTATTTTAGATACAAAATCTGAATGTTAGCCTTGAATTTTCGGAAAATTAAAATTCGGAATACCATATTGCGGACTAGTAACACAGAGGGTTTTTAATTCTTCGTATTAATGAAAGTTGGAACTTTAAAATTTCGTATTTATAAATTTCGATAAAATAAGAATCGTGTTTTTGAATAGTCTGAATTAAGTTTCTTAGGGATTGTGAAATACGGAATTTTAAAAATCGGAATATTCAAAGTCCGAATTACATAATTCGGAATTTTTGGGTGTTCCCGATTTCATCGTTTTTATTGTAACTTGTGTAAAAAATACCCAACCTTATCAAATTGCTGAAATCGTTTTATTGATAAAATGCTTTTCATTCGATCGTTTTTTTTATTTTGATAAGAGCAAATACGATCATTTTATATTTGCTTATAGTATAGTAAATCTAATATTTTATTAGTCACTAAAAAAAATATACCACTTACGATTGTTCAAGGCCTTGAAATCAACGTTTAACTTCTTATCTTTGATAGCCTTTAAAAGCACTTCGAAACAGTTATCCCAAGTAGCAGCATAGTGTATTGCATTGTTTTCTTCATTATCAGGAATCATTGGATCACTTCCTGAAATTCGTTAAAAAAACATCAATTTTAACAGTATTTTTAATCCCCGGGGTAATGCGGGGAAGGGTGATCACAGCTTCTCATGAGTGACATCGTAGTTCTTTATTATTTTAAAAATTGTTTGAAACCAGATTTGATTCAGAGTTTAATATTGATTTTTTTATGAATTTATATGTATGCTTGTAAATACAAAATACTGTTAGAGATCTTTCACTCTAGAAGTGCATGCCCATCCAAGTACTTTAAAACTCCTACATGCAAAATAGTTTATAGATGCACACACGAGGACACATTAATATTATTGGTTCCGCAAACAATACTTGAATAACCGGATTCGTCGGTCAACTTGTGCATAAATGGCGCAAACTCGTGCAAAGCGGGCGTATCGTTCGATACAACCGCGCGCTCTGCGCTATGCAATGCCCTGACCTAGCTCGATCGTGCGACTAGCTGGCCGATACGTGACCGAGTTTACAACAAAATGGCTTAACACACACTAGTGAAACGTTGCAATAATTATTTCTTTTCACACATTTGAGTGGATCACAATTGGTGGAGGGGCATGCACTTTTAAAATGAAAGATCTCTACCTATAACTATTACATTAAAATTAGTATATTAATTTGCATTCACAACAGTTAACGTATAATTTTCACAATGACATATAATTTATATAATGTGCAAATCTCACACTTTAATTATTTATTTTAAATATTCATAATTGAACTAATATACAAGGCCACTCAGAAAGTTTTGCAAAATAAAGTTTTTAAGCATGGAACGCTGACGAGTTGTAATTTATTTTGAAAATTAGATTATTTAAAAGATAAAATATAAGTGTTCCAAATTTAAATTGCGCACCAATTTTTTTTACTAGCATTATTAAACTATTGTGTGTCATAGAAAAATGGATCTGCGTCGGGAACATTTTCATGCAATGATTTTTTACGACTTTAAAGTCCAACTTGAAACCTGATGAATCGTTTAATCCACTTCAATTAGCTTTTAATGAACAAGCCGCATCTACATACATTTGAAGGATGAAGAAAGTAGTGGTCCTTTGACTGCTGTTACCGAAGAAAATATGTTAAAAGTGAAAAATTTTACTTAAAAAGAACCGGCAAATCACATACGAGGAGATTTAACACTTTACACTTCACTTACGAGGAGATTATGCTCGGAAGCTGACACGCATGGAATGGTGCCATGATACGATTGATAAATTCAAAGCAGGTTCTGTCCGCTGTGTTTACAATAAAATTACAGGTGACAAATCTTGGATTTATCAATATGATCCAGAAACAAAGCGCCAGTGGTACACTACCAAATGCTTGCCAGAAGTTTTTGCTACTGCGAGCAACAAGCGACCGAACATGAGACTCGGAGGCAGTTTGCTTCACCACGGCAACGCGACTGCGCACTCCGCGATCAAGACGAGGGACTTCCTAAACGCCACACCGGTAAAGCTTTTGGGTCATGCGCCTTACAGATCTGACTTGGCACTGTGTGATTTCTTCTTGTTTCCAAACATTAGAAACCAGCACCAGGGGATACAGTTTTCATCGCCAGAAGATGCGCTCACTGCATTCGAGAAAGCCGTTGAAGAACTACCTGTTGAAACCTGGAAAATGTGCTTTGAAAATTGGTTCAGATGCATGAAACTTTGTATAGATGATGGTGGAGATTTCTTTGAAAAGCTGTAATAAAAATATATAACCTATAGACAATTTTTATTTTTTTTGTCAAAACTTTCTGAGTGTCCCACGTACATAGGTACAACATTTTACTTACCGTTAGCAACAAGAAAGCTGACATGTTTCGGCATATCTTGAACAATAGCCAAGTGTAAGACGGTCTGTTCGCAATGGTTCTGTAAGTTCAATAAATGAGTCATTTTCTGACTGTTTATTATTTTCACTATGTACTCCATACTGGGCTGTTTGCTGCATAATGTCATGTGTAGGAATCTAAAAATATATCAAAAAGTAATCAATTATCTATTTCTATTTCTGAATATTGAGTAACTAACAAAAAAGGAAAGTTTCAGGATAGAAATGATAACGAAATTGAAGGTAACAAACAGTTCCAAATCAGAAAAATAAATAAGACAAAATACACATTGTAAAACCTAATATTTAACATAAGATCATAAAACCGTTATATTTAACATGACAGTATTACATAGGACTGGCATTTATTTTATGTTTTTTTGTTTGATATAAGAATCAAGTTTATTTAAACAAATTAAGATCTTTCTCTACATTTTCACATACTATTTTTCTAAAGTACTATTGTTACTGTCAATAGTCAGGGGCTCTATAAAATAAATTGAAATTAAAATATTTATACTCACGAATCTCCGTTAGAAAGTCGCAATTGGAATAGTCGCTCCAATTTCATTTGTACGTGCTGTTTCTTATGCCCTGTCTTGTTCCGTATCATGGTGACCAATTCTTTTACAAGCTGAAAATATATACAATATACAAATAGAGGCTGTCCTTTTAAAGTAAATGAAGAGGAATTTATTGGATCAAACCAAAGACTTAGTTTTACTCCGTATAGACGAACAAAATGTGTGTACCTCCTTTGTGAGAATTTACCAAGATAGAAAAGGAAAGCAATTTATTGTTAGGGCAATCGAACCAGTTTTTTAATGAGGGGTCGTCACGAGTCGGCGGGTCGACCAAGTTATCAGTGCAGTAAAGGGTGGCGCTGCTTTCTATGGTTGGCGCTATTGTCCATTTACGTAGGGTTTGAGTCAATGACAGATCAAAACTAGTCACGCTCTATAACGCTGTTAGAAAATATACTAAATCTACTATGGTTAAAACGCAAAGTATAGATGCCGTAAGCGTTCTCCGACAGTTGTTTCTCCTTTGAACTGATCAAAACAGGACTTTTCATTTTTGAGAGATTCGCCGACACAACGGTCCACCCCTGGACGTGTGGTCGACAGAATGGTTTACAATAGTTAATTTCGACGGCAGGACGTTTCCACTACGAATTATTCACCGGCAGAACTGTTCACATATGGAAGTTTCATCGACAGGGCTTTTAACTACGCAGTTTGTTTTGATTGTATTTCAACATAACTAATCTAACTAAAGGTACCGTACATGTACTGAGTAAATTATTATACAAAATTGTAGTCACTGCAGGCAGTAAGCATCTATTATACTAGTTTTAATCATAAAAAATATTAATATTATAATCCGATTTTTTTAACGTCTATGTACCTATATAAAAGTTTCTTGAGGTTATCTGATTTTTGTGACATACTCGCAGTAGACGCTTGTAAATAGCATATTATAAATTATATGACAAAAATGTGGGTAGTTATGATTATCTATTTTACTTTTCTCTTTACCGGTTATACTATACTTTGCATCGTTGACAATTATATTAGTTCTAAGTTATTTAACGTTTTTAAAATGAATTAATATGAAATCGTAAAATCGAAACGTTGCAAAGATTTGTTAATTTATGAAAAATATTCGTACCGTTTAAATAATAAACAAGATACAAAGTACTACTGGAGATATTCTGAAAAAAAAAAGAGCGCGGTGTAATGTGTGCTTTCAACAAACAATCAACACGCTGTCCCAAAATCACGACAATATGCACTTATCCAACCTGAACAACGTATTGAAATTAAGTTAAATGCTAATTTGAAAAATAAAGCCAATCGATCTATGGATTCACCGGCACATATTATACAGCGGTGCATCCAAACGGTTAAAACGAGTACCAGTTCTCCGCATATGCCCAATACAGACGCAATGAGGAGGATTATTCAAACAGAAAGTAATATACCCGAAATTCTGTCGACGAAATGTAAATGTCCATGGGTGAATCGTTCTGTCGGCGATTCTCTCAAAAATGAAAAGCCCTGTTGGTGATCACTACAAAGGAGAAACAACTGTGGGAGAATGCTTGTGGATTCCAAAGTGAAATGGTTGTTAACATTTAGTGTTAAAACAGTTACGTGAATAAATTTCGATGTACATTCAAAAATAAAGTGAACTGAACTAATCACTGTGTAGCAAGTGTTAAATATTATACATTTTATTTAATTACTGCAGATACTGTTCAATCTCTTATAAACAAAATTAGTACTTAGTGCATCGAATTGACTCATTTTATTAATTGCGTCACGTGTAAAACGGTAATAAATTATGTAACGGATTTGCTGAATATGTTGTCAACCGGCCTGAGTTTTATAATCCGACAGATTTTACATTTATAGGTACATCAAAATAGCAAAAATTTTATGAGTTCAGGATGTACGTAAAATATATTTACTTGTCTAACTTTCCATAAATTTGGAATATATGATAGAGTTGATCACGCCACATCGGTTGAAAAAAAGAACAAGGCACTTAGCCGATGATTTGAAAGAAATATTTGAGAATAAAAGCTACATTTAACTCCGTGTTATTCGTACCGGAACTTGACGAAATCGAACTAAACTGATCAAAAAGTAGATATATGTATCGTAGTCAATGCACGGCCAAAATAATGAATTTCAGAAACTTCATAAATTTTTTAATTTTTTACGAAAAAAAACACTATTCCAGATGTTGTTATGGAGATATAAGTGTTTAGCTTTGGACGTTTGGTGGTTTCAGTAGCTCTTTGTGAACTTGTACACGGCCACAAATATCAAATTGCGTATTAGTTTTATTAAAAATCGTAAATTAATAAACAATGTGACCTAATTTTTTCATGAATAAATTGTAAACTGCAAACAGAAATGATTCGGCATTGACATTTTGACATGAAAATTAACTATAATGAATAAATAGATGTACGTCGGATTACCTTGCATACATCGTTAAGTAAACAATTCATTCGGTTTACACGTGCCTGAATATGTGCAGTTGCCTTTAGAAGTTGACTGCTTGATTAATGGTTTGACACATAGGCCGTAAAGACAATTTCAAGAAATAAAACATATTTAAGGGTCCGGACAGACATGCTCATAAGCACGGATGTGAATACCTGCTGAAACTATAATAAACGCTTGTATTAGCGGCTATGCTGCTTTTCTTAATTTGGACTAGTGAAGCGTTTCAAAAGTAACGTTTAGAGAGTAAGAAGTAACGTAAGAACATTATATTCATTTGCTATTTGTTGTCGATAATCGTTTAGATCAAATACAATCATAAAAACGCAATTTGCGACTCAAAATTGTGCTAAAGAACTACCTATGTACAAGTGTATAAGAGTGCGTGGCGATCGGGTGTATGTCGCAAGTCACTGAACCAAGTTACGTTATATAGATTCAAAAAGATTGTCTAGAATGCTTTTACACATTTTTTTTAAAGTGATAATAAAACGGGTAAACTATTGCAAGAGATAGTGTTAAAGTTTACGTCTGACCCTCAGGCGGACATGATACACTAAGTAAAATTAAAAATACTGCCAATAAATAAGTATGTAACTATCAACTACAGACTTTCTGTAAAAATGTCACAAAAGTAACTAGAAAAGATTATTGGACATCTGAAATTCTTGAAGACAAAATGGTAGAAACATTTAATGAAACAATCAAGCTGCATATACACTGTTTTATCAGTTTTCTTCTGAATGTTGGTAATGGCAAGTAAATAATGAATTACCTTTTTAACTTCAGCAGCATCCTCAGCCTTATAAAAAGCGTTGTATTCGATAGCGTCCTTGTCTTTTTGTTTTAAAGTATCTTTGTCTTGACCAGCTGTAGGACTTTTACTTGAAGTTGATGGCTTAGGCTCTTCACGCTGTAAATATTTCATAATACGTATTATCAATTAAATTAAATTTGCTAAATATTTTATAAGTTCTGTGGAATTTGCCAAAACATGCTTCAAACAAATGAAAGACGGAAGATGAGACACCTAATTTTACGAGATCAATTAATCATGGTATATTATAACAAATATTTCACAAACAATAATTAGTACCTACTGGAAAGCCTTTTTGTACCAACAGAAATAGTTCTTATGAAACAGAATTTAAAATACAAAATAATATCAAATAAGCGCGTTTTCAAATATACAATAATAGTTAAGGTTTAATAAGGTTATTATAAGTATATTCTACAAGTATTATAATAATAATTTAAATTATAAGTAGATATGTATTTGAAATAATGTATTTAATCACACATAGCTACTGACCTTTGCTCTCCCGGAGTCTGCAACCCATTCCTTGCTGTTAAATTGTATACAATTCGGTATAGTACTATTCTGAAAATATTCTTTAAATAAAAAAAATAATTACTAAAAAAACCAGGGGAAGATTTTTGTCGTCATATTTAACGTACGTAGTTTATTAGGAAACATTTTACGTATTGCTGGATAATGTATGAGCAATATATAAGTTTTTGAATTAGTTTTTAAAATCCTGCCTCATACGCCGCCGGAGGTCCTAGGTTCGCGTCCTGGTCGGGCCGTCCTGTTCCTTCCTTCATAGGCATAGGATTTCGGGTCATAGTTGTTATATTCATATGCGTCTGTTTATTCTGGATTCCCCCCAATTCGCTGTATGGTAATTCATAACACAAGTTCTGCTTACTTTGGGGGTGTTTGTCTGGGGCTTTTTATTATTATTGTTATTATAAAATCTGCAGTTTTCGTAAAGTACAACATTGTTAAATAAATAATAATTCTGATTTACATGTACAATTAAAATCAAACGGTTAATAATCCATGTTTGCATATCAATAACTTGAATTCAACACACATAATTATGTTAATAAAGTACCAAATTCAAATGTACCTTTTAGATCCATATCTGCAAACAATAGTTTATCTTCGTCTGACATATGCGGATCTTCAGTCACCATCCGATTAAGTTCTTCTGAATCAATTTGAATGTCTGGCAAACTATGGCCAAACGTTGGGTCTGCCGGTGTGGGAATATCATACGGTTTGGCAAACATTGGATCAGATTTGTTCAAGAAATCGAAATCTTGAAGGACTCTTTCGCTACCTACTTTTGACTGCAAGGCGTCGGCGAGTGGATTTATATTGGCATTATGTGTTATTTCAATAAATGGTTGATTTATCTGAAATTGATTACGTAGGATATATGAACAATAAATAAGTGAATATATTTATATGAAAACTGTTTGTAGATTTATTGAAATCCGAGCATTATGTACTATGTGTATAGGGATACAAGCAAATATTACTTCGCCTTGAAATTTTTACTTTAAATTGAATTGAAATTAAAACTTAGTCTGTTTTGCTAATTTAGCTACTGTGATCCTAAATTAAGCGAAGATAAACCAAAATCAATTATTCCAGATCCAGATCCGAATTACGTTGCTTTCAAATCGTAGAATGACATTTTATTCCTACACGAAACCTCTTTTAACTATGTCAATAAAAAAAATGTACGTAGGTGACGTGGGGCACTCAAATTTGATGGCCGATTGGCGCAGTGGGTAGTAGCCCTACTTCATACGCCGGAGGTCCCAGGTTCAAGTCCTGTTCGGGGCATTTATTTGTGTCATGAACATGTCTGTTTTGCGGGCGTGTAGTTGTTTATATTCATATACGTATGTTTATTTGAGATTTATATTTATAATTCATCTGTGTATACTTTTATATTAATGAGGAAACATTCGTTGGTTTATAATTAATCCACAGACTTTGAAAGTACTAAATCGTTTAATTATTGTTTAAGTATATAGAAAGGTTTGATCTAAACGCAACAAAGCCTTCATTTAATACCGGAATTCCCACGGGATGAAGAGATAAGCGGGTGAAAGCGACTTTCTTTTATACTACATAGTGAGGAAAATTCTGTTAACAGTAATGGCTACCATTTTGACAACATTGGTATGTATCACATTTTTTAAGAATATGTATTCTATGTAGAATAAAAAAATCGCTTTCTATTTGACCATTGGGCTAAGAAAGGTATAAGCTCGCTTTATAGATTCAGTTCAGCCTTAGTTGCAAATAATTGAAGAACAAAATGTTTCGTCCTTATTAAATTAATAAAGATAGAATAAATAAACATACAACACTTACGGTACTTTCGAAAACATTCACATTATTTTGGAGAACATTAATACTAGTTTGGATCTTTGGTATTTCTTCAGTCAAACTTGAATGCTGGAAAAAAAATTTCTATGTATATTTTGCATATTTATTATGAAGTTGATAGACAGCATATTTTACATAAAGTTGGACCACAAAAATGTTCTATGAATACCTGGGTAAATACTCAAATAGAAATACAGCTTAGTTTTAATCAATACAATGATATGAAACTCGTCACAAGTCGACATACGTTTCATTTGTTCTGAAGCTAAATTTTGCATTTCTTTATTTATCTCATCATCAAAATAGCTTTTATTTAATTGCAGAGTTTGTTTGGCTTTCCAAGAATACGAGCCTCAAATAGTGTAGCAAAAAATGTTGATCGTCCTATTGAAATGAAAATGCCATTACAATATTTCCTAGTGATGTAATGATTTCCGAAATAAACTATTTAATTCATAACAAACTGAAGATGCTGGACATACTTCAACTCATTTTTGCGCACGGCCGTACGTGTGCGTTACACTTATACAGGGTGTAATCGTTAAGCCCTACGTGTGCGTTAAGCTTATACAGGGTGTAATCAGTAAGTGTGACCAGGCGATTATTCCGTGACTATTACAGATATCAAACAAATTTAAACTGATATCGAAAGTACGTTACCTAATGAGTAAAATGACATCAATAACTTTAAAAAAATCAAACGATAAGTATCCAAAATTTTGACATTAAACACTCCCATACATTTAGTACGAGATTAGTAGAAAGGTTTTAGTTTCCTTATTTTATTTAACTTGTAGATTAATTATCTTACCACTTCAAATTAGTAATAAACCTTGTTTCAATATCGCATTAATTTTTATATAGTGGTGGTCACATAGTTAAAGACGCTCAGTGGATATTAGTTCACTGAGATTTTTATTGTCGATATAATGTATTGATGCAACAATATATGAATCATTCGTATAGTTATTGTGAGAAATAAAAACTAAATATTTTGGATAAAGTTGAGACGTCTTAAACTTTTTACCAGAGTTCAAGCCGTGTGAATTGAACAAAGTTATGGTCAACTTAGTAACTAAAAAAACAAATAATAGTAAATATTTCAACGAAGTTTATTATCATTAATTTTAGATATGTTGTGAAGACGATACGTAAAATTATCAATATTTTGTCACGTATCCTTAAGCACCAATAAAAGCCTCGCATTGTTTTAGCATAGAAGAGACCACTTTGTTGCAAGTTGATACTGGAATTTGCTCCCATGTCTCTTTGAAGTCTCATAAAGTTGATGAACGTTAGCGGTACGTTTTGCGGCCATCATTTTCTTCACAAGATACCACAAATTTTCAAATTTCAAGACTCAGGAAAGTCTTTAACCACTGTTGTTGTGTGTTTTGGATAATGGTCTTGTTGGAAAGTCTAAACTAACGGCACACTTTCTTTGGCATACGGTAACATACTTTCCTCTAAAATATTTTTATACTAGAATATATTTATACTCTTCTACATACAATAGCCTACAATTTTAATGACAAGTCAGATACCATGCTCCTAAAACAGCCCCAAACTTTGAGGTCCCCTCCTCCATGTTTGACTATTTTCTTCGTATACTTTGAATCCATTTCTTTATTTCAAGGGCGTCTTACATACTGTTTTCCGTCAGAATTTATCATAATGATTTTAGTTTTATCCGAAAATAGTACATTTTTCTAGACAAGTTCAGTCCAGGTTCACATTTTTTTGAAAACTCTTATCTAGCTTTGCTATTTGTTTTTTTTTTAAAGTGGCACCATAAGAGCTATTCTTCCATGTAAGCTTGGCTCGTATAAGCGCCTTCTAATTGTTCTTACTGACACACCTCTCGAACCTTTTGCACCAGACTGCCAAATCAATTTTAACACATTAACATTCTTGATTCCTCACGTGGGTTTGTTTTCTGGCTTTCGGTTGCTTAGACACATTTACTGTTGTATGAAATTTCTTGAAAGTGCTTGATAACATTAATTACCATATCTTTAGAGCATCGCAAATCATTCCCAATTTTCTTATATCCCCTATGTCAAATAATTTTCGAGTGATTCTCCTTATAGAGATATCACAACTTTTCATTTTTCCCATTATGTCTTAATGTAAAATGATCAAAAATACATTAAGTATTAAGCTGTCTTTTTAAGTTTCAAAGTGGGAAGAAATATAAACTGTCTTTAATTAGGTGGTCAGCAGCAAGAACATTAACGTCTAAAATTTATTTAAAACACGAATAAAGTCTCAGTTACAACCAAATACGAGTCAATGTTGTCTTCATTTTAATATTAAGACGTTATATTAATTATTCATAGTGATAAAAGTAGAATCAATACATATTTACACAATAATTAAAAACAGTATCAATGAAATAACGTCTCTTTAATTATTTGACTACCACTGTATACTGTAACTGTGTGTGTGTGACAAAATGATTGTACATTCACACCAAAGCGTCGACAACACTTGTGGAGAAGATGCCGGCTGCCCCGCTTCTGCTACACAAAGTTAAGTTGCATATTTATAGGCACACGCACACATAGCACCGTGCGCAAAGATGATTTAAAATATCCAAGCTTAATATACTTACATTAGCGACCACGACTGGTAAATTACTTATACTGTTAATAGATCCACCTGAAACAAAAATTAAGTTATTTTCACTGAGGCAAATATCCCTGTCACTTGTGACAATACTTGCGGCTAAAAAAATACATAAATGGGTTATATCGAATGACATTAAAATGGTATTTGCCCGCGTTATCACTCGCGTATCCTTCGGAACAGCACCTTATTGAGCAAAACTAAATTACCGCGGACGACGTGCCTGTAAAATAACAAAATGATAGATAGTTATAATAAGAAATCACACCACATGTATGCTGGGATCTTATTTTATATATGGATCCCACATATATAAATATGAACAACCATGACCCGAGTAAAAAACACCACTGTTCAATCATGAATGCCCTGGGCAGGGCTCAAACCTGGGACCTGGGGTATAAGGCAAGGCTACTATCCACTCCACCACTCTGCCGTCCATAGTGATAGATAAGTTATTACGGAGTATCACAATATAAAAACAAACCCAAAATATACAGTTAGTTACATTATCCATTAAAAAAAGTAAGCTAAATTAAACATTAAGCTATATTTCCTCCCGAAATTTCCATGGGACCCATATCTTTTAAACGCAACGTATTGGTAGTATTTTAATATACTTACCAATTAATGTATTAAAAAGTATAAAAAAAATTCAATATTCAAAAAAGACTTGTGAAATGAACATAATTACCTATTCTTGTTTCTATTTATATGATGTGTCTTGTGCCAACCGCCAGAATCTATACTCAGTAGTAAACGAGCTGCACTGACTACCAGTTGTGTTTTACTTACATACATCTCAGTGACGACGACTTTTTTCATTATAATGTCGTATTTAGGGAATTTATCTACTTCTGGCTACAAAAATAATGATTGGGTGATATTCAAAGGTCGCTTAACTCAATTCCTTAAAGTGAATACCGTGGTTGAAGAGAATAAAGCAGCAGTAATCCTCACACACTTGAGTGATGACTCATAACGCCTGCTACGCAACCTGACATACCCAGAAGATGTTGAAGTTTTAAAGTACAAGACGCTGGTAGACAAACTCTACGCGCATTTTAAGCCCAAGCAGTGCCCATTTGCTGACTAAGCAAAGTTTTACGGTGCCTTTAAAGATTCATGCGAATCATTGGGAAACTGGGCAGCTCGATTAAGAAGGTTAGCAAGCGACTTTGGTGCCGCCTTGGAGACGAACCTTACAGACCGTTTCGTTCTCAGTTTGGATGAGGGCCCCGAGCGCTCCAAACTGTTTGAGTGCAACGCGGCGAAATTTGTGCCCGGGAGACCACGAAAGTACTCAGCAGTGGAGAAGCTGGTGCAGTTAAAGAAGAGCCGATCTACAAAATGAGAGGATATCGAGACAGGACAGGGCGCGGCAGCGGCGCGCCAGGCGACAGGAGGCACCGGCCCCCAGCGCCCACGCCGCCGCGGCCGGCGCCAAATCGTAAGCGACTTTCGTCGCAGTGTTCTGTGTGTTGAAAAAAAAACCATGACTCGAATAAGTGTAGATTGAAAAGCTATAAATGTCGTGATTGAGGTGAAGAAGATCATCTTAAAAAAATGTGCAATTAAAAGCGTTCGCGAGTTTATAACATCCAGTGCGGTGAAAGTGAAGAATGTCAGAATTTTAACTTGAGGTATGGGTCAGATAAACCTGTTAAACCATCCGTTATTTTAGGTACGGTAAAACTATCTATGGAACTTGATTCGGGCTCGGGCGTTACTGTAATCTCGGATAAAATCTATAAAAAAATATTCACAAGTTACAAAATACATTAAACGAATGTCAAAATGTGCTTATATGAAGGACATAAACGGCTATTTTGTGACTAAGATTTGCTTTAACAATACTGTTAAAACGCTACATATATTTGTTGTAACTAATGGCGGGCCACCATTACTTGGGCGCGATTTTATGTCAGCATTTGGTTTGGCCTTGACTGAGAAAATAAACATAAATAACGTTGCAAGTGCAAATAAAGAGGTTAACAGTTTATTAGAACAGTTTCCTAATCTATGTAAAGATGAGTCAGGGTTGTTCAATAAGGTCAAAGTTAATTTAGAATTAAAACTCAATGCTACGCCGAACTTTTTCAAACCAGTACCATTTGGCTTTGAACATAAGGTAGTTAAAGAGTTGAACCGTTTAGTAGATGTAGGTATTCTTGTACCAGTTAATTATTCAGACTATGCCACACAGATCGTACCGGTTTTAAAAGAAAACGGCGAGGTCAAAATAGCTGGCGATTTTTCTGTTATACTGAATAAAGACCTTTTAGTCGAAAAGCCCCGTTACCGAGGATAGAAGAGGTATTTTCCAAGCTATGTGGGGGTGAAAATTTTTAAAGATTGATTTAAAAAATGCCTATAACCGATTTTTGTTAAGGGACTCCTCTCAGATTTTAACTACAATCATGACAACAAAAGATTCCTTTAAATATACGCGATTAGTTTACGGTCTAGCAAACGCCCCCGCAATATTTCAAAAATCCATGGAAACACTTTTATCTGGGTTGGACGAGGTAAGTTGCTGGTTAGACGATGTCTGTATTACTGTACACAATAGGGAAGCTCACAATAAAACATTGCATGAGGTACTGAACAGGCTTAACATTGCGGGATTACGTACACGAATAAACAAGTGCGAGTTTGTAAGCCCAGCGTAACTTATTTGGGTTGCATTATAAACAAGGACGGATTACGAACTTCAACAGAAAAAGTTCAAGCAATAATTAATGCACCCGATCCGACTGACGTAAGTGGCGTTAAAAGATTTCTAGGTGTCGTTAATTATTATAGGAATTTTATCTATAGTGTTCTGAGCCCCCTAGCTGACTAGGGCGGACGTGACGTGGGAGTGGAGCCTGCGGCAGCAGCGCGCCGTGGCGTGAAGCGTGAGCTGGCGTCAGAACACGTGCTGTTGCAGTTCGACCCGCGCCAACAGCTGGTGCTGGCGGTGGACGTGGGCCCGGACGGCACGCACGAGCGACCTCTTGCCTTCGCGTCTCGATCGTTGAATTCCAGTGAGCGTAATTATAATCAAATCCAGAAAGAGGCGACAACTATAATATTCTGTGTAAAACATTTTCATCAGTATTCGAATGGACGTAGTGGCCCTTTTATTTTGAAGACGGATCATAGGCCGTTAGTGTCAACTTTTAATCATAAAACTGGCATTTCCATAACGACAGTCCTACGATTACAACGTTACTCCATAATATTGTCGACATATAATTATGTGGTGGAGTATGCGTCGAGTTAAAATAATTTAGTTGCAGACTACTTTTCGCGCTCGCCCTTTCCAGTCACATCGGTCAAAACAGACACAGAATTTGATGGGCTATATTCGCTGAATTGTGTAGATCCAGGTAGTCTAGTTCGATGAATTACAAATTGCTACAAAAAACGACAAGGTCCTACAAGTGGTTAAAATAAATGAAACATGACTGGCCGCGTAAAATCAATTGTAAGTTAATTAACCCTTATTTTTATTCTAAAGTTGATGCACAGGTCGAAAACGGATGTAACATGGCTGGCCGCGTAAAACCAATTGTAAGTTAATTAATACTTATTTTTATGCTAAAGTTGATTCACAGGTCGAAAACGGATGATTAATGCGTGGCCATAAGGTTGTTATTCCAATGAAATTAAGAGAACGCATGTTAGACGAGTTACATAGCACACACTTAGGCATAGTAAATATAAAAGGTAACGCGCGGAGTCGAACGTGGTGGTCGGGCATCGACGCGGGTATCGAGCGACGAGCGGGCGCGTTTGAGCGCTGCGCCCGTGCACGTGATGTGTTTTGTGCCAGCCGCCAGAATCTATACTCAGTAATCAAGCTGCACTGACTGCCGACCAGTTGTGTTTTACTTACAAACATCTCATTCTATCACACATAGATTATTCTAAAGCCCTCCCAGTAGGCATAGCACGGGCGACAAAAGACTCAAGTTACAAGACAAGAAATCGACTAGTCCTCGTTTTAGATTTTGTCTTAAGTGGTAAAACGGGGGACCATGCGACTTACTGTCTTGCTGTGATTTAGGCTGTTTTGGCGTGATATAAAAATGAACGAATAAATGCGATTATTTTGAACAAATTATGATATAATTCGAGACTTAAGTCTCGTCTTGGCCTTCTCCCGGTCGCAGTTGTCTTAACACGATAAACTCAACTAACTCGATAGTCCCGCGTACTTCAAATATACCCTTTGTAACGTACCTGCATAAAGTAACATTTTAACGGTGACAAAATATTTTTTTAAATCGCTTACAGTCCTGTGAACAAATGAACACACCAACATAAAGCACGCCGCCGGCATGCAAACCGCACCAAACAATTATTTTTTGTGGGTGAAGTGGTGTTTCATGATGCATATGTGGATTTTCACCCGACCAATAACGCATATTCTGCTTATTGACGAACCCATTGAGCCAAAAATGAGCTTAGTCACTGAAGATGATTTTGCGATGAAATTGATCATCTTGGCGCATCTTTTCCAGAGCCTAATCGGAGAACGTACGTCGCTTCAAATGGTCCATCGGCTTCAATTCTTGAGTCAGCGTGATATTTTATGGGTGTAAACCAAGATCCTTAAGCAAAATCCTCCATAAAGTGGTATGGGCGATGCCCAACTCTTGAGAACGCCGTGGAATTGACTGATTTGGATCATTTGCTACGGACGTTTCAACGGCAGCGATATTTTCGACACTTCAACCAACCCCTTGTCTCACTGGCACGGCAACATCACACAACGAATAATATGTAGACTCAAATTTTTGCACTAAAGTTGTTACTGCCTGTCTACTAGGGAGAGAATTACGACCGAAAATCGGAGATAACGCTCTTAAAGTAGCGGTCACCGACTTCGAATTTCTGTAGTAAATTTTTATAATTTGCAGACGTTGTTCGTTCGTGTACTTTACCATGATGAAAATGTTAAGTTTACTGAATAAATTGACAGTGTAAGTTCGATGATTAGTGAAAGGTGCGTTCACAAATTGAATTCTAAGTTGTCAAGTTCCTATTGGAAAACCCTTTACTAGGCAGCTTACCTGAAGAACTATTCAAAGATGACATCGAATTTTGAGCCCGTCTCTTCTTACCCGCGAACCGCGGCACTTTCTTAGCGATATAGTTGAATACCGTGGCTTCGCTCACTCGCTCGTCCGAAGGCCTGAATAGTTCTACGTAAACTGTCACGTTTTTTGGAGTATCACGGTCCTTGTACTTGGGCGTTCTGAAAAGAGGCATTTTTAATAAGTACAGTTGTTCAAAAATGTGGTATATCACCCTACGGGTGAATTTAATTCGTATTCGGTATTTCAGTCCTTCATATTTTAACCACCATAACCACGTTTACACGGTTTTGTTCCGGATAAGAGAACAGCCAGTGTAATTGCTGGAACAAAGACAATTCGAACTTAAGCCTACGGCCGGTAACGCATTATTAATGCGTTGCCGAATTGATGTCCTTGGGCACGGATGCCACTCACTATCAGGTGGATCGCGTGCTCCTTTTCCGACATATACATATAAAGTCAAAAAAAAACTTCATAAAAAATAAGGTTAATTTTTCCTTGTAATATTCTGACCACTTTCTGCGACTGTGTCATTTACTTTATATAACTACTACTTATGATAAATAATCTACTAAAATAAAGAGTATGGCGAAAAATCGAAGATATATGTACTCTGAAGCTACTGAATCTTTTATATAATCCTGCACAAAATTAGGCACAATAACATTGTATCTAGAAATTCTGGTGGAGCGGGACCAGGAATTAAACGAGATACACCCCCATAAAACCTTTAGTTTCTTAGATACTACATAGATGCTTAACTTGATACTTTTGTGAAAGTATACCAGGTTATTTTCGCGTTTCGAATGGGAATGATATTCTTTTTCGCCGTATAAATATAATTTGTGTCATTCTAGGTCAATCACTGAAGGGACCTAAATTTCATCCAAAACGGTTAGCCGTTAAAAGTTTGAGCCTTCCTCAAGAAATACTATCAAATGTACAAATATTTATTCAAAACCGACAGGTTCAAACGACAGAAAACCTCTTTAGTTCAGCATTTGTGTTAAATATTTAAAGAGACTCCGCTAAGAAGCGTACCAGTTTTGCAAACTCGCAAAATGCATTCGTTTTAACTATTTTATATTCGAAGGTGAATACAAATTACAAATAATGACTTGACCATTGGAAACTCAGCTTAAGAAATGCCTATTCCTGTGAACTAATTATATAATTTATTATTGCAAAATATTGCTTATTAATTTTGTGTTAAGGACTAAAATTAAGTGGCTACAAACGACGCAGCTGTTAAGCGAGAAGGTAACGTGAGCTATCAAAACACTTGATGTTTAGAATATTACACCGTGTTATTAATAAAAACTTCCTTTCTTAACGTTAAATTTAGTTTACTGAATAGATCCATTATGAAAATCGTAGTTATTGTGCAATAAAAAGTAATAACTTTCTCTACGTTTTATACAATTTGAGGTTTTGTTTGGCAAATGATGGGAACTCTTGGAGTTTTAATAACCACTAGTGTTTCATGACACAGAATTTTTAAAGGCATGTACGTTTAATGAGTTACATCCACGAAGACGCGCCATTGTAATTTTTGTTCGAGGTCGCACAACTCGATGAACGAACAAAAAAGTAGTAGGGCGCACCTTTACGGATAGCACCTACTATACGCAGCTTTGTTTTTCGAATTTGCACTCACATCAAAATTATTTAAAGAAATTAAATGTCAAACATTTAAGCTCATTCAAAAAAATTCGAGATATAATTTGACATAAAAAAGATCATCCGCAGCTAAAAACATTACGAAATGCTAATAACATAATCTTACGGACCCCGAGAACGAATTATGGAAAAAAATTACATTTGAGTGTGCCCAAAATATATACATCAAATTACCAAAGTACAAAAATATTTCAAAGAAAAACAAAGAACACTTTCTGAAAGTACAGCAACAAATCTAATGCAAATTAAATGTGATAGCATCAGCGGTCTACTTTTCTTTATTTTTGGCAGGAAATAAATGAAAAATAAATAAATAAAATGAATTAAAAAAGAACTATATAAAAAAACATTAAACATATAAACAAATTTTACCGGACAATTATAGCAACTATAAAACCGAAAACTTAAAAAATAAAAATGATTTTGCCTCACCCATCCTGCCAATAATCAATGGTTTCTTTACTTAACTTTCCACACTCCACGGGAAGTTTCATATGAATTTTTGTATAAGCAAAGTCTCGTTTTGTTATGTCAAATAACCGAAAGTTGTACGTACTTCAATTGCTAATTCTTCTATTTTTGGCTTGCTTGTACAAGCCCCAATGTAAAAGAGTTCGTCTAATGCCAAATATTCGGAGTAAAATTTAGATAAATAAAAGCTTCATTTCACTTTCCACACATGGTCTGGCTTGAGAGTGCCCAACATCTTTCACATAAAATTATATAATGTCTAGGTGAAACAAGGTACAGGAATTATGATATTAAGAATTATTTAGTGGAACAATCAAAAGTTATATTTTGTAAGCTCAAAATACGATTGAAATTGAAGGCTATTAGAAAGTTTTAAAATAAATAAAAGACATAGTTTTTTTGTGTATTTATTCTGATTCATATATGAGAAGTAATTATCTCATGACTGGGCAGATGTTACATTATTTTCATACTTTGCCCAGCCAAGTTACCAAATGATTGTGGCAATATGAGCGCAGCAACCTACTGTCCTCCGGCCTACCTGGCAGTTACAATAACACTGCTTATTATAGCATATATTTTTTTAAATTAATTTGTTCTACGATTACCTTATCATTAAATTAAGAAAAAAATACTATTAATTTTAACAATAACATTATTTTATTCCTAACCTGGGCAGCCGCAAGCCAGGAATGAAATGAAACATTTAACTTTATAAGTTCAAATACACAGTGGTTTTGAATACTTAATGAAGTTTATTTTCAGTTAAAAAAATTAACAAAATATTTCTCTTTTTAAATAAAATAGCAATCAACGGCGCAAAATAGTTCGTCTACAACTCAGTGGCTTCACCTTTAGCATCGATCACGGCCCTTATTCTTGTCGCATCGTTGCTACCAACTCTTCACTTTGTTGTGTAGATATTGAGTCCCAGACAGATTTAATTTTTTCTTTTAGTTTGCTTTTTACCCTTGCTGGATACTTGCGCAGCATTTTCTCCATTTTCCACCAAAGGGTCTCAATCGGAGACAAATCTGGACTGCTTGACGGCCACTCCATTGTAGGGATCTGATTCCGGTTAAAACAAGCCTTGGTTGACCTCGCTGCGTGACAGGAAGCACCATCTTGTTGAAAGGTTAAGTTGAAAACAGGCAACCTATGCAATATATGACTGGACGAACTCTTTTGCATTGGGGCTCGTATGTTTAATATGCTTATAGTTGTAATATTGTTCATAAAAATAAGTGAAATTGTATAAATCTTAAATCGTGTAAATATCTTATTTAAATAAAGATTATTTAAGCCGAAGTCGGGAGCAAATACACAGGATGTCACTGGAACTACGTTCCAGCTCAGAGACTCGCTATCAAGGAAAAAAAATTAATTTACAGTAAACGCTGGGTAAATTATTTGTTAGGCACAAAATAGGTATTTGTTATATTAGCTATTTAATTTTTCCACAAATCCTATGGGTCAAAAAAGTAACACATTATACATATAAAAAATTATTAAACAGAAAAATACCTGAAATTTTGACACTAACTAGTAATTAACCAGACTATTTTTATTTGGTTATCTTCTTTGATACTGGACCCGTGCCCGAGTTATGGCACCTAAAAATAATAGATAAAACACAAAGAAACATATAAAGAGGACTAAATCGTCGACCATGGTCTATTAACGAACGGTCGTCATTGTAAACCAATTAAATATTTGACACCTTTCGAAAATGAAAGTTTTGAAGTTTTTGAAAAATAAAGTTTTGAATTTAATATCGACATTATATAGATTAGAAAACTTAAAAAGGAAGCAAAATACCTATTATAAAATATGATAATTTTTTAAATATATAATAAGCTTGCAGACATTAAATATAACAATGTTTATTATGACAGTATGCATGTAAACGCATTATTTACGTAGCTATTATATATTTTATCCATGAAACACCCTAACAATTTTAGTATGATTTACACATTGTGACGCCACAAATCGGTGCCGTTTTGTATGGAGCGTTTTTCGGCGACTCGCAGCAGCTCTTCAAACAAAAACAAAAAAACTAGAAAATTATTGATTGTAAACATACTATTACTTCTGCAATATTTATTTACTGTTGACAACTACTTAAATATGTAATTTAAAAAATTGTCAAATACCCAATTAGTATTTCCTACCTAACTTCCTCTTTTTATAAAACTAAATAGTGTTCCCTGATTATGGACGAAAATAATGTGCTGTTAAATGTTTTCAAAATATCTGCAATTTCTATTAATTTAATCGTATTTACGTAATCGATGATGCTACATCTACCAAATATTAATATAATAAATACAATGAAAATATAAAAAAATAAATAATTGCGCTAGAGCTTACTTGAAGCTTATGACTTGGACTTTTATGATCCAATTCACCCATTTTACGCAACATTTCCAACACAATGTTAACTGGAAGAAAACTTTATCTAAAAAAAGGTCGTCAAAAACTGTTTGCTTATTATTAAAAAATAACACCCATATAAATTATCTGTTATTACCTAAATGGTATAGCGTATTGGTGGTGAACATCAGTCGTCAAAAAGTTTCCAAGATCTTCCCAAACTCTTTCACCGTCCTGCATTTCGAAGAAACGTATTTTTATATCCTCTGAAACAATAACATTTACAAATAATACTACTTATTAAGTTAATATCGATTATTAAATGCTTTTTCCTGTACCTATGTTCTGATAAATAATTTTTTTTTAATTCTTATTTTATTTAGGAACTAAGTAAAGCTGTGTAAAGGCTTTGACACTCCCGTAGTGTCCACTATGAGTGGGAGACACTACGAGTGTCAAATTGGAAGTTTTTAGAAAATCAAAAACGAATTAAAATAACTAGTTATTAGTTTTATTATATCATTTCAAAACAGTGTCCATTCACGTCAATACGAGTATTAAGTCAATAGAGTAATTCACTGAGAAAAGCACTTTGCCCACTTGTCCTTACTCCTACCTTACTCTCTTCTACTTTTGAAACGCAGCCACAGATTCCGCGGCGTCCATAAAACGTTATCCTCGAAGTTTTTCTTTTATTTTTGGGAATAAATAAAACTCGCAAGGTGCGAGGTCGGGCCTATACGGCGGGTGACCTAGTAATTCTACGTTTGACGTCACCAAATAGTCGATCGTTCACCTGGCGCTGTGCGACGAAGCGTTGTAGTGGTGAAGGAGGATCCTACTGCGAGGTCGTTTCTCCCGAACTTTTTCCAATACAAGTGGCAAACAACTGTTAGTGTACCGCTACGCAGAAACTGCTTTTCGATCCTCTAAAACAATTGTCGTGAAATGACCTGCCCTTCCGAAGTACGAGGCCGCCATCTTTTTTCCCACGCTTCGACCTCTCTTTGACTTTAGTTAGCAACTCCTCGGAAGGAAACACCCACTGAGTAGAATGTCTTTTGGTTTCGGGATCATAACAGTAAATCCAGCTTTCGGCACCCGTAAGTAGATCGAACACAGCATTTGAGTCACCTCCGTTAAATCTTTCAACCATTTCACGGCTCTAATCAACACGACGGAGTTTTTGGGCCTCGGTCAAATTATGAGGTATCCACCGGGCACAAAGCTCATGCATACTCATACCGATGTACTCATACTCAGATTGTTCGAATCTGCTGATAGGTCACTCTTTTATCGGCCTCTATCATACGCCGCAAAACACAGTCGTCGCCGTAGAAGGCCGACCCTCACGCAGATCATCGGTGAGATTAGTGCAACCTCGTTTAAACTCATTAAACTAGTTGTGTCCAGTGGAACAAGATGGGGCTTTATCGTGAAATGCCAATCGTAGTCTAACATAACTTTCTTGTAGATTTAAATGACATCGAAACACATATTGAAATTTGAAATTTTGAAATACAATTTTTATTTAAGTACAAATAGACAAGAGCTTAATTTAGTCACTGTTACAATACTTTATACATGTAATTTTAAAATGTCTTTACAGTGTCACTGGACTCCACACTAGGATTCCCTGGGTCGTGAAGACCAGTCTTCCCATTTAACAATGCGATTATGTTTGTGCTTATAATGTGTGTGTGTGCGTGTGCGTGTGTGTGTGTGTGTGTTTGTGTGTGCGCATGTGTATGTGTGGGAGTGCAATAGGATACATAGATATATATTACTTATTGATTTATATACATATTTATACATATAAACATACATACATACATATATATATATACACATACATATACATATATACCTACACACACATACACAAACTATATTTACTTTTAAGTACTTTTATGTAGCCTATTAAGTACATTTTTATTTGTTTGATTAATATTATTATTTATTATTTTAAGCCCGTTTTAGTACTATATCATAATTTGTTGTAAGGTTTCCGTTTCATTATAGCTTTTTGATTGTAACCATTTGTATACCGTTAGTATACAGCCTGTTCTAGTCATATTTAGAATACTATTATGCGTCTTGTATATTTTAGTATACAAATAAGGACCCATAAATCTGAAGGATCTACGAGCAAAAGAAGTTATGGTTCTGGGACGATCCCATTTAAGTGATCTGTGGCTGGTTCGTGCTTGTTGGTAAGCTTGTCTGTGAAAGAGCCCTATTGTTGCAGATATGTAGAGTTGACGAACGTTGAGAAACTGACACTCGGAGTAGAGTTTGATAGTGGGATATCTTCTAGGTCGGCGGTAAGCTATTTTCAAAATGGCTCGCTGGACACGCTCGAGTTTGATCAAATGCGTTTTACGGGCTACGCCCCATATCACTATACAATAGTTTATTGTCGACTGGCATAAACTAAGGTATATCATCCTAATCAGGTCCAGGTCCGCAACATGACTATGTTTCTTGAAAATATGCAAGAGTTTTTTGAGTCTTTTTGAGACTGCCTCTACTTGTGCCAGCCATGTGAAATTTTGGTCAATAACTATGCCTAAGTATTTGATAGTTTTTACTTGTTCAAGTTGTTCACAGTTGCATATTGAGCGATCTTCATTTCGGCAAGAGTGAAGCTTAAGTTGAAGAGCTTCTGTTGGTGCTGTTTTGTTGGTGATCCTTAATGAAATAAATTTAGTTTTGCTAGCATTGGCGGTTAGTAAATTGTTTTGTAGCCACAAACTTATTGCATTTATTCCCTCTTGAGCCACGCGACCAACCCGACTCCAGGAGCATGCATGGAAAATAATAGCGGTGTCATAAAAAAAATCATTGCACGAAAATTTTCTCTCGTTAAATTCATGCTGACGTGACACAGGCAATTTTCAATTTGCCGCCAAATCGTAAAACAAATAACTATATAAATCTCCCGTTCTAAAATCCGTAGTCGCTTCGACCTTGAGAATCCTTGTCCGATATTTACGTCGAATTGTTAACAAATAAATTTTGGAAAAACGTACACATCCTTTATGTTATCAAATCGATTTTCTTTTGTACTTACTTTTATTAACTTTTTCGCAGAGCATGATGACGTCATCACCGCCGTCTGGAGTACCGCTACTGTGACTCAGCCTACATATCTTCAAATCATTTGTTGCTGCACTCTCTGCATAGAAAAATAAGCAATACACGTTTAACTTAAATTATCTTTTTTTGTCTAGACAAAATATTCTTCAGAAAAAAGTTAATTCCCCATTTAAACATCAGGCCGAAAATTTATAAAAACTTGCTACAACAATCTGAATCACCGCTGCATGTAAATAATACAAACCATTTTATTTTTAATTCAAAGCCATTCTCTTATGCTAAAGTGATGACTGCTTTTTCATGATGCTTATGGGCATGGGCTAATCGGTGGATACAGAAAAGCTGACACTTTAGAAAGTAGAAAATGTATAGGTATGCTTAAGAAAGATTGATGCCAATCAAGTATTTTGGAATACTCGCAACGCAAACTTTGCCAGTTACATTTCCTATCCACTAAACTGAAAATTACCTTTTTTCAGTCTAAAATGAATAAGACCTCGCTCCAACAAATCTATAGAAGATTTGTCAATGCAGGCAACCTTGAGAAACGACTTGTCAGTTTAGTGAACATGTTAATTTTTTTATTATTTCATTTCAATGAACAAAACAGAATACAAACATACTTATTAATAAATTACATGTAATGGTCAGTTTGTACAAGAATTCTTGGATATTTCATCGCAAATAGAATATTTAAATAATAATACCATATTCAAGTTAAGGCAGTTAGTTCCTACGCAAAAAGCAAGACGTAGTTTATTCTACCTTCTTGGATCATTTAGAAAAGCAATAACCGGTAACTTGGACCATGAAGACGCGATCCGTTACGATACAAATACAGTTACAGTTACAAAACATACAAGTTACGAAACAAATACAGTTAAATTAGAAAATAAAATGACTTTGGTAACTAAAATGTCGGATGTGTTTGTTGACAGCACAGAGGCCTCGAATAATAATACTCTCATAGTTGATAAACGATTAAGGTACATAGAACAGTTAATAAAATCTGGCACAAAGTAAATCTCTGTATTTATTCCATACATTAAAAATGTTTGAAATGTTAAGGAACATATTTAGAACCATTTATATTAGTATAAACGAAATAGAAATTGCTCTCGCATTTACCAAAGTATCAGTACTTCATCAGTCTATTGTTAACTCTACCGAATTGTTAAACTTCTTAAAGGAAATTAGCCAAAATTATGATTTAATGTATGAAGTAAACGAAAACAACTTATTGAAATTTGAAAGATGTATAACAGTCAAAGCCTGTTTAAAGGAAAACCAGATAACGTTCATTTTGGAAATTCCACTTGTTTATAAAACCGTATTTAATTATTTTAAAATTTATTCCCTACCGGTGTATAAAATGCGATTAATAAGAGCGTGGTCCTACTCCCTGAATTCCCTTGTAAGCCGTGCGAAAGAATAAATTGATGCAGTCAACGTCCTGTGTACTGACGACCACGTGGTACTGGTAACAGGTACAATAACGTCGATGTATTTTATAGAGTTGCCCAACCTTTTTCTTGAATTCAACTCGAAATACATTGAAGAATATTTTTGAGAACCAACTTCGTAATATTTTTAAAGTGAGGCGACCACGCGCGCCACTTATCATCTCGTTATCCCGTTTTCATGCTTGACCCTTGCGTTTTCTTCCATGGACTTGTTTTGCTTCTGGTGATCTGGACTGTTTTATATCTGGACGTTTAACTGTTACTGTTCCACAAGTTTTAAATGCATATAAAAGCATTAAATTAAAAAATACTGCCGATTTAGATGGAGTTTCTGTTAAAATTATTCAATCTGTCATTGATGGTATAGCTTCGCACTTAGCCAGTAAATTTAATGACTGTGTTGATAATGGTGTATTTCTTGATTTAATGAAATTGTATAAGGTCATCCCAATATTCAAAGCAGGTAGTATGTCTGACCCTAATAATTTTAGACTTATACCTATACTAACCTATAATAACGTATACCAACGGTGAGTAAGATTTTTGAAAAATTAATTTTAAATCAATTACTTTCTCAATTTTATGGTAATAGTGTAATGAATTTTAACCAATTTGGTTTTACGCGGGGTCGCTCAACAACCGATGCCGGTGTTGAGCTCATAAAACACGTATTCAGTGCCTGGAAGGAGTCTTGTGATGCTATTGGTGTCTTTTGTGACTTGTCCAAGGCCTTCGACTGTGTGAATCATACTATTCTACTCATGAAACTGCACCATTACGGCATAAAAAACCGAGCGCTTGATTTGATTAAATCATATATTTCTAATAGAAAACAGAAGATGCAATAAATGGAGAAAAATCATCAGGATCGGCAGTGACAATGGGTGTGCCCCAGGGCTCAGTTCTTGGTCCTTTCCTATTTTTAGTATATATCAATGATCTGCCATCGGTCGTTAAGAATCAATGCGAGGTCATATTGTTTGCTGACGATACTTCGTACAAAGAAGTAAATTTAAGGAAATAAATATTCTTACTTTCCATTCACAATATATTTTAGAAAATTTAATGTATGTAAAAAATAACATAACCTTGTTCAAAAGATAAAAAGATCTGCACAATGTTAACACAAGAGGAAAAAATATGCTGGCAGTTCATAATAGTAGGCTTCATAAAGTCACTAACTCATTCATGGGTCAATGTATACGCTTTTATAATAAGGTTCCTGAGGATATCCAAGGTCTTCCTATTGGCAAATTTAAAGAAACTATAAAGCAGAAGTTGTGTGCTAAAGTCTCCAAACTATCCGATTATTTGGATGATAAAAGCCCTTCGGTATAATCCCCGCAATAACAGGATTTTCTAGTATTTTTAACAAAACATGTGTAATGTGTCTGTTTGCTCGTTGAGTTCTTCAACCCGATAAATATCTAAAGCGTCATTGTCACTAAAGTACGTCTTCTTATGGTAGCGTCGGGTGACGGGTTGATGGGGGAGGGAGACTTGCCGAGCTAATAGATGCAGATAAGAATAATTTTGTATAGACATAAAGAGACTATGTAAATTTATTTTGAAAAAAATATACCCGTGAAGTTTCTTGCCAGTTCTTCTTCACGAAGGTTTTTTTCGAACTGGTGGTAGAGTCATGTTTTATTTGACATCAATAAGAACAAGTAATTGTCAATGTTGAGAAATAAATATTTCATTTCCAGCCACCTACTTGCGCGCAGCAGCTATTGGAGTTCCAGCTGGATACAAGCAGATACGCGGCATTTCCTGTTGACATTGAGGATGTCAAGATCCAGCGGATCAGCCTAGGAAGCTGGATCGTGTTCACCCAGAAATCTTCACTAATCACCGAGACCTGTGGTCATGATGAAAGTAAAGAATCACTCCATGGTACTTATATATCAACCACTGAAAATTGTTCTCTTTCTCTACACAATGTAAAGCTGAAATATCAACGCTCATTTGCTAAAGGAATTCAGTATGCGGTTACACCGATTACTACCCTGCCTGAAATCAGTCACCCAAATTTAAGTCGATTGCAACCAATCAATATCAAAAGCATGAACCTGGAAGAATTAAGACATTTTTCGCGCATTCTGAACAGTGACAAAAATCGTGAAATAAGTGAAAGTGAAAATATAGATTTAAGTATAATCAGTAAAACTGTCAGTATTCCTAACTCATTCTGTACTGTACTGCACTTGTGTTTAGCATATTGTTTTACTCATTTATTAGATACATACTTAAAGGACGAAATCATCGGAACCCGATCGAAATCTCAGTGGAACCCGATAATTTCGCACTTGATGAGGGAGGAGTTATGCAACGGCTACCGGGACGCTTAATAACTGTTTCGCATGAAAATGCTAACGTAGCGTTTGCCAGACGCTGACGTCCGGTACGTTGCGAGTTTAGAGATAAGAATTAATTTAAGCTTACTGTAAGATTCATTCATGTTAGTTATATAACTCTGACTACATGTCTCATTAAAAGTAATTTTTAATTTCAAATTTAGTTTTAAAAAACATATTTCCCGCTCCCGAGATCCTGACTACATACAAGTTATTCAAATAAACATAAACTAGGAAACGGTAGCCAATACAACGACTTTTCAAGCCTAATAGCCATCCAGCAGTGACAACACAAAACACGTTACCCTAGAAACTTGACAATAATAAATATCACAAATCATAAAAAGGAAAGTAAAACCACTTCATTAACTTTTCATATCAAACACAACTCGGTAACTATTTAACAGATCCTTTATGTTTTTTTAAATTAATTCAATTATGTTTACTTTTCTTTAAACAAATAGAAACCGAAAATACCTTATCATAAAGTAAGATTTCTAATCTTCAAGCGCTTTGATACACGCTACAGTTAAAAACAGCTATCAAATACTATATATGAGGGCATTCATATAAAATACATAGCAACTGGAGGGGGATACAAGAACGCATATATGTAGTTCCTGACAATATTCTTATGAAGTTTTGTTTTAAATTCCAAATAGGCTGTACAAATCTTGTGCCGTTCCAATAATATTACATAAATACGGGTCGAAAACATAACATTCCTTTTTGTAAAGTCGGTTAACAAGTGAATGTCGTTAAAAACAAAACAGAAACCTTATTCAAATCATAAACAAAGAAGTCATTGGCAGTTCTGGTTCAGTTAACAACCACCTATTCGACATTTTTTTACATCGTTTCTATACTGGAACATGCTTTATCGCTGTTTTAAAACAAACTCAAATACAAACGAAAAATTAAAATTTAAAATCTTGTTTATGCTTCTACACACTTATAATTATTAATAAGCTACTGTTTACTTTGCTGTTACCGTGTAATGATGTGAAGGATGGTGTACTGTATTTAATTTTTTTGCAAATAAAAATTATTCTATCCTATTCTTCTACTAACAAGGGTACTATTGTCCTTCCTATTTTAACCGGCAGTTACAAACAGCGTGCAATCGTGTCAAGTGGAATGAGAAGTTTTCAGTAAAAAAAAGTAACGAGTTAATCTCAACAGAATCCGCAACGTGTAATTAGACAGATCTTACGATTAATAATAACCATAGGCAAGGATAGAATGCTATCTAAAATAGCGTAATAATTATAGGCAGTCTAAGCAGCAGGCAATGCCTCTACCGAAGTATTTGCATCCTTTTCTAACAACCAAAAATCATTTAAAAGGGAAGTACAATTAACAACATTTAACGTTTTACAGCGCCATTCATTGTTTATAAATAGAAATGCATGAACGTATTAGGACTAATTTACATGGTAACTTGTGACGGTTGTCTATTTCGACCTCTTTTTGTCAGTAAATTTTATTTTTTTGTCGTTCCCGACGTAATTTTAAACTACGAATTACGTAGTGTCGGAGAACGGCAATGTTTTGATTTGACAAGCCAGTCACGAAAAATTATCCATCATAACAACTAGAATCTATTTATTTATTATTGTTTCCGAGTTTATTATTCAAAATTACATGTTTATCAATTTTTTATTATCTACAATCAAAGTTTTCATGAAATCAATAATTTATTTTTACGTACACGAGTGTGCGTAGCCAAAATTTTTGGTAAGGATTCTCATTCATTAAAATTTTATTTTGTTGTTACTTTTTCTTTTCAGATCAAATTTAATTGTATTAATGTTTCTGTTTTATTTTGTGTGACTATTTTTTATTTCAATTTTGTTTATATTTTTTGTTTGTATTTACAGGCATTTTTGTATATTTTTAATTTTACTGCAAAATAAACATAGAAGAGAGCTTTGGTATTTCCTTTCTGGACCCTCAATTACCACTCCGCAAACAACGCGTTACATACTGGCGCCGATCATTCAAACGCAGTTTATGGAGAAGAGAGGAGGAACAATATCAACAGAGGAATAGCAACATTAAAAATAATTTTTTTATAATTATTATTGAGGTCAGGCATAAAACTTTATTTGTTACCATTTTCAACCATTAACATTCACTAGTTAGGTTATATATCTACTATAATATATCAAATTACTGCTAAATTATTCAGACATTTAAGTTTCTTTAGTTTCTTTCGTTATAATATCTTTGAAGAAATTTTCTGAAGGCACAACATTTATTCTATAACCCAGTAATTTCACTATTTAAATAACATTTTCTATTCATTTTCATCACTTGAAAATACGTATATTTTTAAGGCTCTTTTCTGCATAACGACTATTAACAAATTTATTTCACTTTAACATTTTTTTTTTGGATTTTGCAATGAATTTTTCACAACTAAATAAACTTGAAATAATTTATGAATTAAAAATCAGAAATATAAATTTTTCTTCGACGCAATCTGTAGACGAACTACGATCATTATTATTAAATATTAATGTAGATTCTGAAACAGAAATTTTACAAAATAGCCCTGAAGAATTTTCAGAGGATATTAATGCCATTAAAAAAAATTTAAAACTTGTTGAAGCTTGTATAAACTCTTATCCTATTAGGAAACAAAAAATTTCATCTTATTTAACTCATATAAGAACAAGATTAGGCCTTATTGACATTACATCAGATTTATCTTCAGAACAGTTAGATTTAATAAATTCATGTTGGAATGATTTAACTCAATTAGACTCACGTTTTAAAAATTTGGAAAAATCACCAACACATTCCACATATCATTCCGCAGAATCCACACAAAATATTAATTTACAACCCCTTTCTTTTTTCGAAGCATTAACTGATAAGGTCAGTAAAATTACAGAAAATCGAACTAACAATGATTTAAAAAGATTTATTTATAAAGGTGAAGGTTGTCCAAAGGATTTTATTCAAAAACTTGAAGAATTTTCACAAATAAAAAATATTTCTGAAAAATCTTTATTCTCACATATTTATGATATTTTATCTGGATCTGCTCTTGATTGGTTTAGAGCTAGAAAGTCGACTATTAATGACTGGTCATCTTTCCGATCTGCATTGTTGAATGATTTTGCAATTACCGATTACGATTATAAACTAAAAAAAGTAATCGATGCTCGTAAACAAAAACATAATGAGAGAATTATCATTTACTTTGCTACAATGGAATCTCTTTTTTCAAAACTCTTGGAACCAATGTCCGAAAAAGAAAAAATTAATACTCTTGTTAGAAATCTTAAACCTGAATTCACATTACGTCTTTCACCTACTGATTTACATACTGTAAATTCCCTCTTGGAATCATGCAAATTTACAGAAAGCATTCTCCAAGTTTCTAATAATACATCTTACTACTCTTCATCATCACCACCAGATCATTATCATTCTTTTCCTATTCCTTCTACATCGAATTCTAATAACAAATCGTATAATAATACTCTATTTTCACATAATCAACCATATATTCCTGAATTTCCTTTTAAAGCTTGTACATATAATTCCATAGCAGCTGTAGCTAATCCATTGCCTAATACTGTAGCTGCAATTAATAAAAATCAGAATTTTTATAAATTCACTTGCCCACGTTGTAGATCTAATACACATCTATTAAAAGACTGTACTAACACTAATATAGTGTGTTTTCGTTGTGGAAAAAAAGACTTTATTACTAGTAAATGTCCTAATTGTAATAAGTCAATTCCAAAAAACTAAATAACGAGGAGTGTATAAATAAAAATAATAGTGTTAAATCATCAAATTTTGACAAAAAAGATTGGGATACATGGTTAAAAACTTTAACAATTTTTTTTAAATCTTATAACACTTGTGCTCTCCTCTTTAATAAAACATCAGATTTTGAACGTCCTTATTTACATATAAAAGTAAACGATTTAACTTTAAATGGTCTTTTAGATAGTGGTAGTGCTATCACTATATTGGGTAATAATTCTCATAAAATTTTATCACAACATGGTCTTTTTATGCAAAAAAGCTGTTTAATAAAAGGTAATGTTGCAAACGGACAAACTATTTCTTCTATCGGCATTATTACTCTTCCTACTTTTTATAACAATAAATTTGCGTTAATTACAGCTCATGTGATCCCAGAAATCACTGAATCACTTATTTTGGGTATTGATTTTTGGAAAACTTTTAATCTTGCTCCGGATATTCTTAGTAATATCACATTACAACCTTCAAATTTAAACTCATCTTTTCTCATTAATACAGATCCTAACTTTCATTTACATGAATACCATTCTTTAACAGATACACAAAAAATTATTGCAGATGCAATTATGGAAAAGTTTAGGTTGATTTCAACTGAATGTAAACCTTTAGGTCGTACTCATTTAGTCGAACATTTCATCGACACTGGAGACCATCCACCTATTCGTCAACGCTGTTACAGACTTTCTCCTGAGAAACAAAAAGCTCTTTGTAAAGAAGTTGATGATATGTTACAATTAGATGTCATTGAACCCAGTGACAGCCCATGGCTGAACCCAATTATTATTACACCTAAAAAAGATGGTACTTGGCGATTTTGTATTGATAGTCGTAAATTAAACGATATCACAAAAAAAGATGCTTACAAACTTCCTTTCATTTCTGATATATTAGATAACCTTAAAGATGCTAAATTTATATCATCTATTGACATTGCTAAAGCGTTTTGGAATATTCCCTTAAAAAAAGAGGATAAACTCAAAACTGCATTCCATGTTCCAGGCCGAGGAATGTTTCAATTTAAAGTTATGCCATTTGGTTTAACTAATGCACCTGCTACCCAACAAAGATTCATTGAAAATCTACTAAATGACCTTACAAATGATAATAATGTTTTCTATTTTATCGACGATATAGTCTGTATCTCTCAAACCTTTGAACAACATGTCGATATACTTACTAAAATTCTTAAAAAACTTTCAGATGCCAATCTCACAGTCAATTTTCCAAAATGTTCATTTTTCCGGAAAGAATTAAAGTACTTAGGCTATGTAGTTAATGAAAATGGTTTAAAAACGGATCCTAAAAAAGTTCAAGCTATTCTTGATATACAAACTCCAAAATCTGCTAAGGAGGTCAAACGTTTTTTGGGTACTGCCAGCTGGTACAGACGTTTTGTACCTAATTTAAGCACTCTTGCAGCACCGTTAACTAAATTAACTTCTACAAGCAAAAAATCACCTCCATTTAAGTGGCCTGATGAAGCTGAAATTGCTTTCAAGGCTATTAAGCAAGCTTTAATTAGTACACCAGTTCTGGCATGTCCAGATTTCTCTAAACCATTTGCTGTTCATTGTGATGCCTCTTCCTATGGCATTGGCGCAATGTTAACTCAGGAAGTCGATAATATTGATAAACCTATTGCTTATATGAGTAAATCACTTACAGGCGCTCAAAAGAATTATTCAGTCACTGAACGTGAACTTTTAAGTGTTATTACGGCACTAGAGCATTGGCGTTGTTATTTAGATAATGGATTACAATTTACAATTTATACTGATCACGCAGCCCTTCAGTGGTTTATGCATTTAAATAATCCTACTGGCAGATTAGCTCGATGGAGTATTCGTTTATCTATGTTTAATTTCGTAATTAAACACAAAAAAGGCTCAGATCATGTCGTACCAGATACTTTATCACGTATAAAACCAATTGATTTAATTAATTTTTCTACTTCTCAAACTAAAGACACTTGGTATTTAGCAATTTATAATAAATGTTTATCATTTCCTTCTAGTACTCCGGATTACATGATTCATAATAATAAATTGTTTAGATTTTGTAGATCTAACACATTATTTAACTCTGAATTTAATTGGAAACAAGTAATACCATTAGAATTTAGGGAATCTGTTATTACACAAAATCATTCTACTCCCCAAACGGCACATTTTGGTACTTTTAAAACATACCATAGAATTAAAAATCTCTATTTTTGGCCTGGCATGTATAAAGACGTAGCCATATTTATTGCTAAGTGCGAGACTTGTTTAGCTACCAAGCACCAAAATCAAAGCTTAATTGGTTTAATGGGCAAACCCAAACATTGTTCACGCCCTTTCCAATGTTTATCCATAGATTTGATTGGTCCACTTCCTACTTCACGTAAGCAGAATAGATTTCTATTTGTAGTTACTTGTTGTTTTTCCAAATATTGTTTGTTATTTCCAATAAAACATGCAACCGCTTCTATTATTCGCCATATATTGGACAATTTAGTTTTTATGGTTTATGGAGTTCCAGAAACTATTATATTAGATAATGGTCCTCAAATGATAAGTACAGAATTATCTGAATTATTTAAATTTTACAACATACCAAAAATACATTACACCCCACGTTACTGTCCACAGGTTAACACCGTTGAGCGTTACAATAAAACTATTGTAACGGCGATTGCAGCTTTTATAGATAAAGATCACAGAACCTGGGATACCTATATAAACAAAATACAGTTTGCTATTAATACTGCGGTTAATGAAACCACAAAATTCACTCCATCATTTTTAGTATTTGGTAGAGAAGCTGTTACATGTGGATCTATCTACAAAAATAAAGATTCCAGAGATGAACTAATTTTCAGTCCTAGGGATGTATATGCTGAAAACATAGGACAATTAATACCTATCTTTTCCGAAGTACAGAAACGGTTATTTAATGCACATCAATATAATGCAACTTATTATAACAAACATCATCAGAATTTAGAATTTAATAACGGTGATATTGTTTGGAGGCGAAACCATGTAATAAGTTCCTCTAAAAAACATTTTTGTGCTAAGTTTGCACCCAAATTTATTAAATGTAAAGTTTCAAATAAAGTTTCACCATTAATTTACGATTTAGTGGATATGAATAATAACCCATTAGGTCGTTGGCATATCAGAGACATTAAACCTCTACCGCGTTTAACTTCTTCTTTGAGTGACTAGATTGGTTGTTACCAATTACTTTATATGAATTCATATATAATTATTGCTAATTATCTCACGGCGAGCATAAGCCGATTCTTTTTGTCTTATTTTTTTTTCTATGCACCTCATTATCGTTTGGCTATACCATTAACATTGACGTTGGTCAAAACTTATAATTAATTATCATCATCGTAGTATTAGGTTAACTTATTGTGTAATTTATTTAATATTTGCAATTCTAGGAGTGTAAACTCTTATTTTCAATATCTGTATTATACTTTATAGTATAATTTGTTAAGTGTTATCAATTTTTTTTTTTTCTCAATTTTTTTTTCAAGCGGTTTGCAACTTGTAAAATTAAGCCTTCTGCACGAGCGTTTATTAAGGTAACTCGTTAAACTAAACCATACCTATGTGTATTATTTATACGCTTGAATCACTTTCCCGTGAGAATTATTTTCATATGTTTATTACATAAGTATTTTAATTACTTCACAAAAGACCCTTGGATTTTATTTAAAAGTCAATGTTTCACGACTGGCTATGATTTTCTTTTCTTTCCGGCATATTTATTTCAGTCTTTAACTGAAACTTGTTTATAGTAATCACCGTGCGGGAGTTAGCGACACGTTAAAGAAGCCATAAGCTATTAATATTTTCAGCGGATGGCAACTATTAAAGCCTTTTGCCGTTGCGTCCAACTCTGTTGAGTTGACTTATTTAGGATACGATTCCTCATAAGCAACTCTAACTGCATGATGTTTTATTTCCAGTAGTTGGAATAAGACTAGTATGAAAGAGAATGTATGTTGTAATTATAATGTACGTTGATGGAGTTGAACGATGTATATTAACATTGTATATTCCAGGAACATGTTTAAAATTTTATCATTCATGAACCATGTAATTTAAGATAATTATTTAGGATTTTTTTTTTCTCTCTCTCGTCTGTTTTGTTTTCTTTTTCTATTAAATAACTTGTTGATATGCAATATATCAGTATTATTTTTTTTTTCATATATACAGGATGTTTTTTCAGAAAAATTCTTCTATAGGATGTTAATATTAATTTTCATTTTGCTTTTAATTATTATTTTTTTTTGATCGTTCTTTCATTTGGCAGATTAAATATTAAAATTCGATATGTATATGCGGTTTATTTTGATTTGGTTTGAATATTTTTTTTTTTTAAAACTATACTGAAAAAATCTTTCAGATTTTTTTTCCCGGCCCCCGGGGTATTGTGACGGTTGTCTATTTCGACCTCTTTTTGTCAGTAAATTTTATTTTTTTGTCGTTCCCGACGTAATTTTAAACTACGAATTACGTAGTGTCGGAGAACGGCAATGTTTTGATTTGACAAGCCAGTCACGAAAAATTATCCATCATAACAACTAGAATCTATTTATTTATTATTGTTTCCGAGTTTATTATTCAAAATTACATGTTTATCAATTTTTTATTATCTACAATCAAAGTTTTCATGAAATCAATAATTTATTTTTACGTACACGAGTGTGCGTAGCCAAAATTTTTGGTAAGGATTCTCATTCATTAAAATTTTATTTTGTTGTTACTTTTTCTTTTCAGATCAAATTTAATTGTATTAATGTTTCTGTTTTATTTTGTGTGACTATTTTTTATTTCAATTTTGTTTATATTTTTTGTTTGTATTTACAGGCATTTTTGTATATTTTTAATTTTACTGCAAAATAAACATAGAAGAGAGCTTTGGTATTTCCTTTCTGGACCCTCAATTACCACTCCGCAAACAACGCGTTACAAACTTATCGAGACGGGTCAGTATGGGATTTTTAAGATTTACGGTTTCAAGAACCACGACGTCAATTTTCGAATAAAGCTAAGGAGTTTTCAGTGTTCGTTTCCGATTAAAATTTTACACGTATGCATCGAAATATGAGTTCAAATTATTTGAAATTTTATCGTCTAAAACATGTTTTGAGGAAATTTTCATTTGTTCAGATAGTTTTTAGTAGGAATACATTGTTCATACGCATTTTCTTGTAATCCGACGAAACATGCGTACTTTGCCGTTCGATAAGTATAAAAGTAACTGATACAAACAGAAAAAGAAAAGTTTGCTATGGTCTCTATTTTGTCGTCAAAAGAGTCTATAGAGAAAATAGTACAAGATATAATTTTTTTTAAAGGCTAAAACATAAAAATCAAAGCGTGTAAAAGTTGGATTTCAGTCTAGTTTGTCGCAGTATTCGATACACTTGTATTGTTACAAAAGTAATAATTTTTACTTCTTATTACAAAGATGTAACTAATGAAAATAAACAGAAATATTATTCAAGTCCATTTAAAAATACTTCTAAAAAATCATTTAAATAAATGTCTAAAGTTGATATAAAATCTAATGCACGCGCTGCTTGTATTTAGTACCGGCCGAGGCCTTCCAGAATATGTACGTATCGCTTTTTTTCCCGTGCTTTCGCCCAGTGCTATCGAACTCCGTCGTAAATATCGAAAGCTTGCCATCAATTTTGATACTTTTGGTATAAATATTTATTTTTATTATAAATAATAAATTTAATATTGAAGTACTGCATTTTTCCAAGTATTATTTTACTAATAAGTAATACACAAATCTATATAAGTCTTTGTTTTAAGGTACCGTCACTGCTAAGCCTTAGGAAGCACGTGAGAATGCTACGATGTTTCAGTAAAGAAATCGATATAAATTAAGAAGAAAATATATTTGAATATATGTTTCACATAAAAGAAATAAAAAAATCAAGACATTCTGACTTGCTCGATCATCGGAGTAAGATGTATTAAATTACAGCTATAAATAAAGATAAAATTATACCAAGACCAACATTTTATTTTAAACACGAGTGTAGTTACCACCAACTTTTAAAATGGCTAATAAGGGTAGGAAACAATATAATTTAAAAAGAAAAAATCAAAACGGTGGCCGAAATAATAATATCAGGAAGGCTAGACAAGCAAAAAGGCACGGTACCTTATTATTATTTATTCATTCATTCATTGCACATATTATTCAGAGCCGCGAAAAGGCTCGCATCCTGCAGTGGGTTGAAAATGGGTTGTTGATGATGATGATGAATCAGAGCTGTGGTGGCGCAGCGGCTGGCCTCTTAATCCAAGGGTAGTTTGTTCGAACGAACCCAGCCGCACACTAATGGTTTTTTATCTTTAAAATATGTATGAGCGCATAAAAACCTGCACTGACCGGTAAACCGGAACCCAAAGTTCAAAAAGACATTCGCCAATCCGGAAGAGGCACCGATGCCTTCTTAATATAATGCGATATTGTCCATCTGGGACAAGGCTTTAACCCTGCAGCGGGTCGACAATGAGCTGATGATGATTACTTTTTTACCGGGTACTTAAAAGTTTAGACTTTTAATTAATATACAGTGTAAACTATATTGCTAAAATCGTAATAATACACCTTCTTCACCTTAAGCTCATTATGTTAACTGAAGGTATGCAATTATGTCAATCGTGTCATTTTCAGTATTGTTTTATAGATTAAAAATCACTATGAACAAGGAGCAACCAGCGACTACTATAGTCGAATGTAACGAAGATCTTCCCAGTAGCTCCAAGGCTGTTAATTATCTTGTAAGTTAATTATTATTTAAAAAAATTAAAATTTTAAATAAAAAATCTATCTTTTGTTGCCCTCAAATCTAATAAAGCAGTGATTAGACTATATGACAAACTGTGACTTTCTCTGATTGACGTTTTAGCATGGGAAAGTGAAAACCTTTAGATCGTACATTACAGTGCATGCAGATCCCTTAGTAAGCCAGATTTTGACAATCTAAAGTACTGCGAATTTTAGTCCAATTACTATTTTAATTAACACAATTGCTCCTAAAATTGTTAAGATATACCAAGGTATCTTCGTTGCAGGTAACTGAGAGTCATGTGGATCCTATACTCCTATGAAGGGCGCCGAATTGTCAATTTTCAGTTATAAACTTAAAATATTGAATGACCATATTAGAAGACTTGGGTACACGTTAGTAACCTGCAAATTATTAAAGAAAACAACCTGGAGCAATAAATTAGCAATTGATTAAAATAGTAATTAGACTACAATTTGTAGTACTCCAGATTGTCTCAATCTGGCTTACTAAGGGATCTGCATGCACTGTAATCTACGACCTAAAGGTTTTCACTTTCCCTTGCTAAAACGTCAATCAGAGAAAGTCACAATTTGTCATATGATCTAATCACTGCTTTATTAAATTTGAGGGCAACAGATAGTACTTTTATTTAAAAATTTAATTTTATTAAATACATTTTTAACTGAAAAGATAATTAACAGCCTTGGAGCTGCTGGGAAGATCTTCTTTACATTTGACAATAGTAGTCGCTGGTTGCTCCTTGTTCATAGTGATTTATAATCTATAAAACAATACCGAAAATGACACGATTGACATAATTGCATACCTTCAGTTAACATAATGAGCTTAAGGTGAAGAAGGTGTCTATAATCCGATTTTAGCATATATAGTTTAAACTGTATATTAATTAAAAGTCTGATTTTTTAAGTACCCGGTAGAAAAGTTATCATCATCAGTTCATTGTCGACCCACTGCAGGGTGTTTATCCCTATTTTTTGTAGGTGTAAAAAATATGTCAAAGTAATCAGTAAATTTATTAGCTCTAGTCATTTTCAATTTGCTATACGATATAGCATCTTAAGTGGGTCCCAAAATTAAGTATTGTATAATAATGAATTATATTTTTTTCACCCAATTTTATTTATTTTTATTAAGTAATCACTCTTACCTTAAATCATAACTACCATAATTAACGTCTATATATTAATGACATAAATTTTTTCGTTTAGCCCTTATTGTACCCCAATTTTATTTCGTCCCATGTTATCCTAACCAGGAAATCCTAATATCTTACTTCGCAAAACATAATTCAAGTAGTAAATTACACAACTTTATATTTCTATAAATCAAACGTAAAATATAATAACGTAAAATAAGTCAAATATATTTGTAAAAGTATCAAAACCATTGCGGACGCGCTATTGACGGCCAGCGACTGTATCATACAGCACTGCAGATGTGTGCATGTAAGGGATACGTGTGCGTGTTGCAGTTTACCGATAAGCGTTGATTTGTATAAAGGCAATGCAATATTATATATATATAATTATATAATATGAATATATATATATATATATATATATTATAATATTGCATAATATTATATATAGTATAATATTATGCAATATTAAACATGAATAAATAATATCTCTGAGTGACAGCAGTGATGAAGATAACAATACTAATAACAGTTCTGATAGTTCAACTGAATAAATGCATTTTTTTTGTTATATTATGTACTTGTCTTATTTTGCTCCTTAAATTTACGAAAGAAAAAATAATAATGGGCCAGGGATTCGCCTGATGATTTTTAAAATTCACATATGTTTCAAGTCCGTAGCGATTCATTCACTTTGATCGATGTTTTTAAGCAGGTCCCCTCACTATGAAGATAAAACTGACAGACGTCAAAATAATGTTACCTATTAAAATGGCCAGACTATAAGACTAATTTATTATCTACATTTTCAGGTTCCAAATGAGACCTTTTGTGTTTGTTTGAGCTCTAAATGGAAGATATTGCGTTTTTATCATGCGCATTCGATCAGCAAAAAATAAAAAGACTGCCATTTCGTTATGCTTGGTGAAAAATTACAAATGGCGGGCGATTTGTCGATAAAATTGAGTGAACTATAATCTTTTGAAGGTTCCCACAACGCTGACCCAACACATTTTCTATACAAAAATATTTACAAGGTCAGCAGAGATATTAAAGAAATAAAATATACAAAATATTAATATAACTGTATTAGCTGTAAGTTTTCCGTTGAGAATAAAATAAAATAACAAAGACTCACTCAAATTGTGAATGGGATCAGAGAACACCGGCGGACAAATTTCTTCGTCGGTCGAAGTGTCATGCGCACTAAATCGAAGTCTCACTTTATTTTTGTTGATAGCTTTGCCCATTTCAGTGCACTGAAACAATAATTACTAATAAAATAAAAGAATTGTAAGGGTATGTTAGGTTTCAGCGAAGATGTTACCCAATTTGCATTAAGTTGAAAAGAACTTTCAAACCAAAAAAAATATTAGTAAATAATAATAAATCCTCCGAAATACACGGCTGTATGGCCAAAGTAGAGCTTGTGTATGCATGGCCATATAGCGAACCAGGGGGAACCCGGAATAAACATACATACTATATAAATATAAACAACCATGAATCGATAAAAAACACATGTGTTCATCACGGAAATGAATGCTCCAACAAGGACCCGAACCTGCAACCTCCAGCGTATGAGTGTCATGCGAATGTTAAGTCAATTCACTTACTAACTGCAACTTTTTGATAAGCTGCAGTTAGTAAGCTGACATTTTAATATCAACATGTAAAAGCCGAAAACATCTCAATAATACTGCACGCAGCTATACTGGGAGCATTAACTACAAATAAAAATCGACAGTTAGCAGATTTTAACACTGCTCAAGATTTTGCTAGTAAGTACTTACACATAGATTATGATCGTAAATACTATATACACATCAAAAGAATCTAGGGATATTTTATCAAATAACTAAAATACTATGAAGAATTCGCTGATATTGTAAATGGAATAATTATAGATTATTATAAGGTCGTGATTTTTGTTGTGTTTTAAGAGCGTTTATACTAAATCGTGCAATTTTAGGAGTTTTCAGTGTTCGTTTCCGATCAATATATTACACGTATGCACCGAAAAATTAGTTTAAATTATTCGAAATTTCATCGTTTAAAACATATATTGAGAAAATTTTCATTTCCTCAGATAGTTTTTTAGTAGGAATTCATTGTTCATACGCCTTTTCTTGTAATCCGACGTAACATGCGTACTTTGCCGTTCGATGCGTATAAAAGTAACTGATACAAACAGAAAAAGAAAAGTTTGCTATGGTCTCTGTATTGTCGTCTATAGAGAAAATAGTTTAAAATATAATTTTTTGAAAGGCTAAAAATTTAAAATAAAATCGTGAAAAAGTTGGATTTCAGTCTAGTTTGTCGCAGTATTCGATACACTTGTATTGTTACAAAAGTAATAATTTTTACTTCTTATTACAAAGATGTAACTAATGAAATCCATCAATTTTGATACTTTTGGTATAAATATTTATTTTTATTATGAATAATAAATTCAATATTGAAGTACTGCATTTTTCCAAGTATTATTTTACTAATAAGTAATACACAAATCTATAAATGTCTTTGTTTTTAGGTTCCGTCACGGCTAAGCCTTATGCGCGGTTTACATGTATTAAGTAGTTAAGTTGGTAACTAAATTTTAACTAAATTTTAAGTTACTACATGTCACTTGTCTGTCCAAACGGATTAAGTAAGTAGTTAAGTTCATAAGTTCAATGAAGATGAATGAGCAGTGATGAATGTCAAGCACTTCGTCAATTCTGTACCTAGATATGTGGTAAACGAGATTTTGGACAAATTCAGAGAAGAATTTGTTTCGGAAATTTAAATCTTTGCAAGATTATGTATTTTTTTTTATTTTTTATACATTGACGGGCCGACGTCGATCGACGGACGATCGATTGGTGTGGTACCTTTACTAATTAGGTACCCTTAATAATCACTGGAGGGATCAGCCTTTCCCAACTCAGGGGTGGCATCCGACAATTGTAGGCCATCACGCCTACTGCGGGTTGGCAGACTTACCGACTCAGGGGTGGCGTCAGACAATTGTAGGCCATTACGCCTACTGCGACGTCGACTGTTCTATTCTGCCATTGATCGACGTCGACCGTCGACGGTCGTGCAGCGTAATTACTATTTTAACCAACACAGTTGCTCCTAAAATTGTTAAGATATACCAAGGAATCTTCGATGCAGGTAACTGAGAGTCATGTGGAGCCTAAATTAGGAATTCCCATTGAAGGGCGCCGAACTGTCAATTTTCAGTTTATGATGGCTAAACTTAAAATATTGAATGAAATAGAAGTTTTGGGTGCACGTTTAGAAATCTGCAAATTATTAAAGAAAACAACCAGGAGCAATTGTGTGGTTAAAATAGTAATTAGTCTACAATTTGTAGTACTCTAAATTGTCACAATCTGGCCTACTAAGGGCTATATAAGCTCATTATTTTAACAAATAAATTGTCACTTAACATGTAATCGTATCTTCATTTACAAGCATTTTCCCGGCCATCATACACACCAATCTAAAACTTGAATATCGTGGTCTCGGAGAGTGGAGGACACCAGCCGTATGGGAAGGAACATTATCATGCATGAGAATAAATTCCTGGCCCATTTGGATTCTGAGTGGGACAATAACAGTACAATACATCCTCGAGGTATTTTTGTGCAGTCATGCTGCCTTGGATCCAAACGAGCTGGGTACGTCCGCTAAGCCAAATTCCTGCCCACACCACGATTGTCCCGCATTGGTATGAGTGGACTTCCTGAGGGTGTCGTAGACGGCTAACACTGCCTGGAGTTCTCCAAACGCGTGTTCTTCGTGAATCCGTGTGAAACCCAAACCGAGACTCATCGGTGAACAGCACCAAATACCATTGTTTGTCACTCCATGGTAAATGCTCCCGAGCCCACGAAAGCCGCCGCCCGCGATTGCCACGTCGCAATGCTGGAACACGTAACGGTCTTCAAGCATGAAGATCAACTTCATGCAACCTCCTTCGCACAGTTTGGTCGCTAACCAGCAGCTGGTGGTCCTCCTGGAGCCTTTGTACTAGTTGCATCGCTGTGGTATTGGGTTGTCTTCTAGCGGTCCTTTGGAGAAATCGATCCTGTCTCTGCGTAGTAATACGATTTCTACCTGAGTGCCGTTCAGCCACATCCCCAGTACTGCGATAACGTGATATCACGTTATGGCTAGTGTGTAGGGCCTCGGCAACGAGGCGTTGAAAAGCACCATTTTCTAACATCCCACACCGATTGACGTCGATCGGTTGGCGTGGTAGAAACCGTCGATCGACGTCGACTGGTCTAATCTGCCATAGATCGACGTCGACGGGTCGACGAAAAATATAACGGCTATTGCAGTCTTAATAAAAAATAAGTCGATTAAATTTAGTGAGTTTTGTGCATCATACCTTGGTTTTTATACATAGAAAGTATTTTTTTTTTGTTTTAGATGGATGTATAAGAACCGTTTCAATTTTCACACTAAACTTACTTCGGAAAGGTCATAACCAGTTTTTTTTATAAAAATTCAGATTCAAAATATTCTATTTCATTATTAGTTTACAAACTGTAACAGTTAATGAATATAGAACGATAAAACTTTGTACTTCGGCTTTTAAAATGTGTTAAATGTAGACCGAGAGGAAAAAAATGCTGGCGGAAAAATACTGTGGGCACTCTTTTTGACATTAATGTCCAATATTGCAATAGAAGGTAAACAATTTGACTTTGATATGAAAGAAACAAATACAGATAATTGAGCGTGCTATTTCATGTCGCAGCCAAGCTGTTTACATAGTATTTATATTTATTTTTTAGAAACAAAACGTTCTATTATAAACGGTATAATAATTATTATACTTACCACTCTCAAAGTAAATTTTCCACCATGTTTTTCATAAAGCCAATTTGTAATCTCGTTCTTTGACGAGTGTATAACGCCCAAGTCCGGAAAACTGTGGAAAAAAACTTTATCTAAAAGAAAAGAAACGAAAGAAGTTTTATACAACTGTAGTATGTAAGTACGCATTTATAAAATAATATTATATTCAGGTTAAAAACAAAAGTATCAGTTTGCAATGTTCGCCTAAGTCATATTATGCTGACCTGTTAGTCAGTCAATAAACCTCCGTCTATTGGATAAGATGTCTTATTATTTGAAGAAACCCTAAAAAAAGTTAAGAACACCCGCAATATAACCAAAATATATTGCACAACAAAGCTTCGATTACATATAAAAACTAGATAGGTAGATAGTGTCATACAAATATGCCTCCGCAATTATTTAGAAGTTAGCCAAGAAATGACAATTGATACATAACAAGCTGTGTTACTGTATGTAAATTCAACCCTGCGTGCATGATTCAAAATATAATAATAGGTCTTTACCTATGAAACTGCCGTTTAGCCGTACTGGCCATTTCAAATGAAAATATTTTTTTTTGACCGATAATTCTAATTTCAAATTAATTTTATTTGACAAACATGGAATTCATTTTCTAAAATCGTCATTTGTTTAATAGTTAGTGTTTTGTTTTCAACGCATTCGAACATTTTTCGTCATCATGGATAAGTTAAAAATTCGAGTAATTATGGAGTATGAGTACCGTCGTGGCAGCAAAGCGGCACAAGCGGCACGCAACATCAACGACGTTTACGGAGCGAACACTACAAACGAACGCACCACCCGTTATTGGTTTACCCGCTTCCGTTCTGGAAATTTTGACCTGAAAAATGAACCCCGTGGTCATCCGGAAACATTGGTCGACAATGACGAATTAAAGGCAATTGTGGAAGCTGAAGAAACTCAATCCACGGCTGAATTAGCAGCAGCTTACGACGCTAGCATCAAAACAATATTGGTCCATTTGCGTCAAATTGGTAAGGTAAAAAAGCTTGACAAATGGGTACCCCACGAACTCAATGACCGCTAGCGCGAAGTACGCGTGGAGACGTGCCTTGCACTGCTCAGCAGGCATACAAATGAAGGAATTCTGAACCGCATTGTTACTTGTGACGAGAAATGAATCCTGTTTGACAATCAGCACCCAAACAATGCCCTAAACGAAGACTTACCCCTAGAAAAGTGATGGTCACTCTTTGGTGTTCTAACGCGGGTGTAATTCATCACAGCTTCTTGCCAAACGGGACAAGCATTACTGCAGATGTGTATTGTGAAGAACTCAACACAATGATGGAGAAGATCGCACGTCTCCAACCAGCTTTGGTCAATCGTTCGGCTCCACTGCTCCTGCACGACAACGCGCGACCTCATACTGCACAGCAGACGGTCTCCAAGCTACAAGAGTTGGGGTTGGAAGTTCTCCGTCATCCGCCGTACTCACCAGACCTTGCGCCTACAGACTTCTACTTTTTCCAGAATTTTGATAACTTCTTGGCGGGAAAAAAATGCAATACCCGAGAGGCAGTACAAAATGCCTTTGAAGAATTTGTTGCCTCCCGTCCAGCTGATTTCGTCAAGAAAGGCATCAATAAGCTACCAATGCGTTGGCAAAGATGCATTGATTGCATGGGTGATTATTTTGATTAATGGAAACAAAAAATATATATAAAAATTACGCTTCATTTATTTCGTGAAAAACGGCAATTTCATAGGTAAAGACCTAATATTAGAATTCATGTTTAAATAAAATATATTTATATTTTATGAACTAAACTCTAATGATTTTTATGACTGATATGATATGACTTAGATTTTTAAGCTGGTGTTAAACTTAAAAACGTGATTTGCGCATACGCTAGATTCATCTGATACGGAGTGATAACGTGTCCTTACGGACAGTGTTTTGTGTGTTACCTACGCGACCAAAGGATTTAGAAGAACAGGCAGAATGCCGACTTGCCCTTTTAATTTTTTTTAACGGGTGCCGTTTGAGCGTGTTCGTCGTTCAGATACTTGGGGGGAGGGAGACTTGCCGAGCTAACGGATGCATATAAGAATAACTTTGTATAGACATAAAGAGACTCTGTAAATTTATTTTGTAAAAAATATACCTGTGAAGTTTCTTGCCAGTTCTTCTTCACGAAGGTTTTTTCGAACTGGTGGTAGAGTCATGTTTTATTTGACATCAATAAGAACAAGTAATTGTCAATGTTGAAAAAAACAAATATTTCATTTCATTTCAATCCTTTACTTTGTATGAACAAAACAAGCGCTGCGAAAGAATGCCTTTCTGGAATACTTTGGTGATCTAATCAAGTAAATAAAAACTGGCATGAAATACCGAAATCTATACAAATAAATAAATTTGAAGTGCCTGTTTGTAATGTAAAAATTACAGCTTATAGATCAATTCGCGTGAATGTAAACACGATACTGATACCAAACCGTCAATTCATAGAATTTTTGTATCTCTGTCTCTCTGTTTGTATTCGATAAACTTCGAAACGGCTGGACCGATTTTAGTGGGAGTTTCACTGGCAGACTGGTAATTTTATAAGGAGTAACATAGCCTATTTTAGTTTCAGGAAAAGGTTAGTAAAATAATAATAATAATGTAAATATTTATATAATAGTTAGTTTATAAGATTTAATTTTAAAAATAAATAAACAAATAAATAAGTAAATAATTGATAAACTTTAAATTCTTTCTAAACTACATTTACATACATTCTAAATGACAATTCTTGCAAAAAAAAACAGAACGCATAGAAAAACAGTGAAGTGTTTTGTTTTTACACTGTATATTAAGAGAAAAATATAAATAAAAGACTTATGATTAAATCACAATTAAAACCCAACATAAATCAAAGTTCTTGATATTTCATTATTAAGCCATTTATTCATACAATCTTATAACTAACGTAGCATATACAACAAATTTAGCAGTAATAATAATGAAAGTGTCTTTTGAAATAAACACTCAAAGAAAATAGTGTTTATAAAATAGTAAATACAATGAGGCGTGTAGACAGTGCTTTCGTTTAATTCCAAGAAATCCGTTTGTTGATAGTAAAGTCACGCTATACTTTATTTTGACTTTAAACTTGATCGCCTTCATTATCATTTATCATATCATCGATATTATAATATAAAATAAATAATTACGACAGACCGCGGGGTGTGGAGTAGTTTATTTACCTTTCTTACAAGATATCCAAAACCAGAAAGTAAAGTCTATGAAATTGCTTATCTATAGATTACTATACATTTTATGAGACCTTTTTTTTTAGCTATGTATTTTCATTGCCCCCGAACTATTATACAATCTGCCTGATTCGAAGTGGCATCCGTGACCATCAAAATAGTAGATATGTATATATATATAGTATATGTAGATGTTTATTTTTTTGTGCTTACTATTAAAGAAGCGTTGCCTTTTATAGCTGTTTTTTTTTAAATCCGAAACACAGATTCGTAAATAGGTGGTAGTTGTGACAGTCAAACTAAGAAAGACTGTAGTAAATAGATTTCATTGTAATTGTAAGTATCTTCCCAAGTCTGTAAGGATTATGCCTTATTATTTTGTAATGTTAATGAAAAGTGCTCCCCGAAACCAAAGTAGAGCAGGTAACCGAAATGAAACTCACTTTCATGGAAATCCATCAAGTAGAGATTCCAGAAGGTTTTTTGTAATAAAGTTACAAAACTGCTCAGGGTTTGCTTTTGTTTGTAATCGAATTATATTTTGAATGTTTATTCTTAAGTCAAATCCAGTAATATAATATTCGAATAACCAAATTTTATACCAAACCAAGCATCTTGGCAGTTGACTTTACCTCAAAATAAGAAAATGTAAATATCTTTTGTTATTGAATTAAGTATTTTTGATTTACGAGGTAAGTACCTTAATATAAAAGAGTAACTATAGTAAAATATAGTATTATTAAGATATAATGGAGTTTAATATACAGTATCGTTTAAAAAAATATAATATGCATTAAGATACGTGCAATCAGTTGCAAAAAAAACTTTACATAGGGACTTGCCATTGTTAATTGGCGACATAGGCGCTTAGAAAATAATATTTTCTAAATTTCAAATATTATTTGCGCAATTTGACCTCTGAAGCAACAAAAAAGGTGTCAAATATGAAATATACACAAAACTATTTAATTCTAACAAAATCTCATCAAAACATGTCACATAACTACGAGTCTAAGTTTTATCCTAGAAGCTATTTTTGGGAAGGAGCCGTACGTTAAAACAGGGTCTTGCAAAATTCCACCTTTAAATGGATAAATTGTATGAAATGAAAGTTTAATTTAAATTTTATATTCGAATACTGATGTCAGTGCCAGTTGCCATTATGATCTCATAATTGTCAAGAAACCGGATTGCTTCATATAATGTCTATATTAAAGATTTCTATATTAAAGTATTTCGAGGACTGTTGCATTTTTTCTTTTCCTTACTTTTAAAAGAAACCATAATGAAAAAAGCTTTTAATTTTAAAGTTAAAAGTAACAGGTAATGCAAACGGTTAAAAACAGTCAAATGGTTTACTTATTGTTTTTAATATGTAAGTATAATTATTAGTACAAATTTAAAATTCAGAGTAATTGTGTTACGTAAAACTCAGTGTTACGTATAAAACACAGTAAACATTTTTGGGTCTGTTCTGGTCAAGTCCTGGCACAACGGCTTGTTATTCAAGCTCTTGGAACTAGGCGTGCCAGACGGCCTCGTGCACCTCATACGAGACTTTCTACATGTTTGACAATGTACAACTTTCGCTACAGATTGGAAGGTGCACTTTCCAATCCCCGTCCTTTATTAGCCGGTGTCCCTCAAGGCTCAGTGCTTTCTCCGACTTTGTATTCACTATACACCTAGTGACATGCCAAGAACGGAAAAAGTAGACCTCGCGCTCTTTGCAGACGACACCGCGCTATACGCATCTGATAGAAATCTAGGTAGGCTAACTAGAATGCTCCAATCAGCAGCCGACGCATTAGGCACTTGGTTTAGGAAATGGAGAATAGAATTCAACCCAGAAAAAAGTGCAGCAGTGTACTTTCCTCTCTCAACCTGCTCTAGGACAATCTCTAGGAAACCCACCAAAAGATTAGGTCAGATCACTCTGTTTAGTACTCCGATCCCATGGGCTAAAAAGTCAAATATTTAGGAGTCACTTTAGATAGTGGACTCACATTCGCGGATCACATTCGCGGATCACATAAATCGCGTCCGGGACCGAGCCGCCTTCGTCATGGGTAGGCTGCACCCTCTAATCTGCAAGAACAGTAAAATGTTGCTTAGAAATAAGCTTACACTTTACAAAATTTGCATCCACCCCATCATGACATATACCAGTGTGGCTTTAGCTCAGGCCAGCAAGTCGAACCTCAATCACTTGCAGGTTATTCAAAATAGGTTTTAACGCAAATGCGTCGGGGTCGCGCCCTATGTCTTCTACCTAGATCTGCACAAGGATCTCGAGCTGCCCACCATTGCTGCATTCATGAAGTTGACGTCTAGACGCCACTTCAACAATGCCCCCCACCATCCCAACCCACTGGTCAATAAGTCAGCTGACTACACAGCCACCCCAGACGCGGCGGTTCGTTATAGGCGTCCGCGTAACGTCTTAACAGATCACGACGACGCTATTACAACAAGGAACGCCGGCGTTCCAGTTAGAAATAGGGTAGCATTCGAATCGCCTAACCTACCGGTGGGCCAGGCTAACGCGGCGTACGCATTCCTACTGAGTTTCTTGCTAGTTCTTTGGCAGTAGATGATCCTTTCGAACCAGTGGTAGTTTCAATATACGACGTCCTAAGCCGAGGTCCGTGCCCTCTCGGTGCCCTTAGGCGTATCGTACGTAGGATAGTTTAAAATCTGGTTAAGCGCCGTCAGCGCTAAGCTACAAAGTCTGGTGAAATTTAAAAGGCCCATAGGTCCATAAAAATCCATTTCGAAAAGAAAAAAAATAGTAAGTCCAAATTTTTGGACGTCATTGAATAAGTTAATATTTAGTGTTCAATTAAAAAATAAATTTATGATATTTTCCTATTCGATATTACTGTTGTACGTTTTATTTCACGTTTTTAGATAATCAGTTATATACAACAAATTGAAAGGACACGGTATGTAGTGTAGGGTGTCCTTTCATAGAGTCTTGACTACAATTCAGCCCCAGAAAAGTGAATGAAATTCGAAGGAAATGTGACAAAAATTTCAGACAAGACATTACAAGACACAAATCTATTTACTCTACAAAACTATATAATTTTTTGACTTTTGGGGTGCGTTCAGATTTTAAATAAAAACTGCTACCTTTAAAATTTTTATTAAGACATCAATTAATTATAAGTATGTATGAGCTATATCGATTACAAGTATTGTTGAGTCAGCTGCTTCTTATGGAGATATTATACTGTCACTTTTACCATTCCACTTATTTTTCCGAACGAAGTCGCGGGCAAAAGTTAGTAAATAATAATAGTGTTACTGTCCGTATCCAAAATAAACGACATCGACTGATACTGGGTATATAGCAAAATTTGTTCAAACGTTTGTTTATTTTTAACTTTATTCAAACTTATGCTTATTTTCAAACAAAAAAAGTTATAAATGAACTAGATACTCACGGCGCTACATATTGACCGTTGTAAGGGAGGTCCACGCTAACAATTCTACCATCCTCATTGTCCAGTAATTTATGTGGATGGTCGTCGTCGTTGTTGCATTGAGCTAGCCGACATTTGATCGTGGCTGGACCAGTATAGTTTAGTAGCTGTTGAAAATAAAACAAAAATAAGAGGATTTTTAAAAGCACGTCTAGAGCCTATATTACAGTTTGTGGTGTGATTGATATCACCATTAATGCTTTAGTAATCATAAGACATTAATAGTCTCACCCAACTTAGGTGTGAAATTAAGCAATGTACAAACTAGGGATGTTGCGGAGATTGGATTCGCACTCCGAAAAGCCGGATCTTCCGATTGATTTTACACTTCCGGATCCGACTGCGGCTTCAACTCTTTTACACCAATGGATACAACAGAGAAAAACGCATTCCTATTGGTGATGACCCCTTATTGTGGTTGAAGATGAATGGAAATACCAAATATCGACCCTTTAAATCGATTGACGGCCAAAATTAGTCAGGTCCACCTCTTCTACGGCTCTTTAAGAAATGGACTGGTCGGACACAAAGCTGCGAAGCTTATATTCATTAAATATAATTGAATACTTTTGGAGTCAATAAATTTTGTTTAATTTGTAAACATATTGAATACGTTATTTTTAACCGACGTTGAACAGAGTAGGTAACTGTAAAATAAAATAAAACAAAGTAATTTTATTTTATTAGGTCTGCCCTGATAACTTAAAACGAATCTCTTTCGCCTACACATCCTACTATACTTCCCACTCCGATTCGCTTTCCGATTTCGATTCCGACTCTGACAAGCCAAGTTTAAAAACTCCGACTCCGACTTCGGTTCCGGTAAAACCTCCTCCGTAACATCTCTAGTACAAACCACCACAATTTTCTACTACAACTTGGGCGGAATTGGGATTAAATGTACATAAGTTGTAAATAGTAATTGGTATTTGGTCATCGGCTTGAGTGTGATGTGAGTTGTTTGTCACTTGTCAGCCCTAGGGTTTTACAAATTAGAGATAACAAAAGAATACAATCTTTCATAAAGTTTCATATTTTAATTAATATGGAAATCATATGTTAAAAGAATGCGTACCTTTACAGTCGGGTGAGTTTTTGTTTTGTTAGTAATATGGGATCTTCCAAATATGCAGCCATGGGTTCCATTCATTTCACTTAAATAACGGAATCGAAAGTGGTCTTGTGGTTGTTCCGTGATTCTAAGAAAAGGTCTGCCATCTGGGGGATTAAAGTTTAAATAAATAAAATGTATAGAAAAGAACTTTTAGTCTTTTCTATACATTTGGCTCCTTCCTCTTATCCCATGAAGTTGAAATTTTCACCTATTGTATTCTAACTACAATGATTTTTTTGATAAGTCATACTTACTACATATCAATTATATCAACATAAAACCAACTCTATGACAAGGATTACTTTATTCAATATAACTTTTATTTATTTATTTGAAAAAGACCTGCAACAACATTATGCAAAAAAATCATAATAACATTTAAAAAAAACTTATTTCTAGTATAATATGTCAATTATAGGCACATACAGTGTTCCTAAGTCATGCACTCACACTACAAAAATAGAAATAAATAATATTATAATAATATAATATAATTACAATTAAATTATTAAAATATATAAAATAAAAAATTTGTTAAATTAAAATGTTACAAGAATACAAAGTCAAGAATCATAAAACAAATTTCAAAATAGTGATAATGATATGGTTTAAGATAAGTCCGGGTGCAAGTTGAACAAAGCACAACATGTGAAATTTTCAAATATTAAAAAAATATATAAAGAAAATTGTAAAGTCAAAAAAAAATAATAAAACATTAAACAACTTTAATTATGCTTTTAAAAAATTTTCTTGTTACACCCCCACCTACATACATAAACATACTGAATGTAAGGAAATACACAAATTATTTTTATTTCAGATTAAACGTAACATAATAAATTATTTAATTTGATATGAAAATCATAATGGGGCCAAAATGATAACATTATTTCCGTTTAACACAAGGACAACATAAAAATAATTTCAGATCACTTTGATAACTAACTAAACATTAGTTGTACTCACTCTCTGTGTTTTGAACTTCAATAATTACATGAATCTAGTTAAGATTTCAAATTAATATAATTTTGAGTTTCATTAAAATTTATTTAGTAGTATGTGCACATTATCATAGTCAAACGGTATACCTAAATACCTGATTCATTTTTTGGAATTTCTTATTCAATTTGAATTTCTTAGCGTGACAAATATACACACAAAACTCATATTTAAAACTAGTAGTGTAAATAATAATAAATAAATACATAATAAATAAATATTTCTAACAATCACACCACATTATCTAGCCCAAATTAAGTATCATTAAAGAACTTGTGTTATGTATACTAGATAACAGATAAATAAACTTAAGAAATATAATATATATAAACAAACATAGATATTTTTTTTATATTTAAATATTACAAATAAATTTAAATAAACATACATACACATCCATGACTAGAAAGTAAATATGATAAAATATATCTGCCCCTACCAGGATTCGAACCCGGGACCTCTGGCATGGAAGGCAAGGCTACTTACCTCCACACCAAACAGGCTGTCTAAGAATGTCAGGCTAGTAGAATGTGTTATTATTTAATAATAATAAGAAAACATTATTATATATAATTCTCTGAATTTAAGAACAGAGCTTTCCAGTTTTTCTAAGATTTACCTAATTATTCATTCATAACAAAGTTATATTTAGAGTGGCTCGCAACACTGGCTACATGTTATTTCCAAGGTTTAAATTTACAACTTGCTAAGTGTTATAGAGCACATTTTTTTATTCCTACCATTGAGTTATATGTAGGTTATAAGGTTAAGAAATATTTACAGCTTTATTTGCCTGTCTCTATATTGAAATTAAACCTGTTTATACTTTTTTAATGATTCTCGGAATCTCACTTGGGTAACAATTACTAATTGTTTTATGTTTATCTATAAGTTTAAATTTTTAATTCTATCTAAACTCACAGCCAGAATTTAAGTTTACAACTTCTGATTATGTCTATGATTTATTATTTAAAATATTGCAAAATAACATGCAAATTATAGAGTATAGGGAATTTCTTAGAAATGATAAGTGTAGATAAGTACCTTGAGAACGTTGACTATCTACACATGATAATCCATTCAAAAACTGGGCTAACTGTGGCACCTGCTGTGAAGGCGGACTGACTGGAGAATCTGAAGTCAAAGGAGACTGAGCGTATGAAGAAGAAGTTTCCTGATCACTCGACGACATCTTGTGGTTTTACGAGTTTTCTACTACACTTTTTAAAGTGCCATTAAATTGCAAGACGTAGCGTATAGTTTCCAAAACTTGAATCCGCAACAATTTTCCCAGTTTGATCCAAACTTTGCCGCGTTTTCAGAATAAGTAAAATCGCTTCTTGTTTACTATTCTTTCTCTTCTCCACACACAACAATCAGAATCAACACAAAAATGACTAAACCATAACAAACCGACAGGCAGACTTTGACATTGACAGAGTCCTAATTGCCAGTACTTAATAATATTATGCCGTACTTATGCACAGTGCATTACTATACTCGGTGCTATTTAATAGCTTTTTTAATTATTTCTTACTTTTAAAACCTTAATGTTACATATTTTACTTTTTTTATAATTTGTTACTCTGTGAACCTCAATTATCTACGTGTATGTCATTTATTCAAACAAAATTTAAAACTTTGTATCGTACAGTTTACTGTAATTTACAGCAAATAAATTGTGTACGTTCTTATTTGAATAACTTAAGACAAGGTCATTCGTACTTACTTTAGTCTAAACATATTATATTGTAGATAGGTATGTATAACGGGGAAGAACATAAACCCGACATTCGACTCGAGACCTTCACATGATTACTCATACATACATTTAGGTGATATGCACTGGTTTTATTTGATAGCACAGCCGATTGCGTTCGATGTCACTACACTCACCGGCTACAAGAAATCTTCGTCTCTCGGGGTTTAATATTACTACCTAGTACCTACCCTCTCGGGCAAGTTCCTACTCACTACGTACGATCGGTTTTGTTCTGAGTAAGACTACATTTACGATAGCAGAAAATCGACGGTGAGATAAACAACTTAAAAACTTATAGGTAATCTAGCAGCGAAATAGATCTCCCTTAAGTAGCAAACAATGAGTGAGAGATTCGGTTATAAGTTAGTTTGTGTCTTAGTATATACGCACTTCTGTTTTTACACCGCCAGGAGCGTTGTTGTAGGCTCAGATTCGCATTCGTCCCCAAGTGCGGGGATGCGGGGCGCCAGCAAAATATCGAACCACACTCAAGCAATTCTCGCTTTCATCCTGGGCCTCTGCCTTGTATACCAACCTAGAATATCATAATTTTTTGCAACAACCACAGTTTTCAATGTGCGATCTCCACTTTTATTTTCCTTTGGGATACGAAAATACGGAGAGATTATTTTGTACCTAGTTTTTAAACTCTGAAGACTAGGGTCAAGTAGGCAACAGTGACTCAGTCGACTACAGTGGCTCAATCATTTTTCGATCAGAAAGGATGGTAATATATTATATATAATAGGTAGTATAACCTGTATATTACAGGTGTCTCTCTCACTTTTAGGAAGTGTTTGTTACCCGAACATGTTCAAACCAGTAAACTTGCAGATCGAGGGCCAAGTGGTAGTGTGACTAAGCGTTATAAGATTTCACGGGCACAAAATTACTGTTTAAGGTAAGTTTCAATTGTTTTCACAGCTTTATTCGTTGCAATTGCTGATAGACGTGAAATTCATTGAATAGTATAACTTGTATTTATTATCTTTTACCTGTTTTTTATCATATTTGATTTTGATTTTCGTTGGTGTGATGAAATATTTTCAAAATGGCGTGGAAGTACACAGCGACTCATTTAAAAAATGTACACATTGGCTCACGAGCCACTGTGTACCTCTTAGATTTTAATATTTCTTTGACTCGTAATGATTCGATTTCTTTTTGTTTATAGAAATCCACGGAAGAAGACCAATAGAAAAATAGGAAACACTCAACAATATGTTCTGCCAAAACCTTCATTAGTTGGAACGTCATTCAGGCCATTTTATAACTTTGGTGCACAGTGGCTCATATACATTTTTTTGTATATTGTGTCTTAAATTTGTATGCATAGTATTTTATCGGTTTATACTGATATAATATTAAACTGCTATAATATCAACTGATATAATATCAACCAACATTCTGTAAAAGTTTCACAGTAATCCCACCAGAACTTCCATTTCAAATAGCGTTGCGAAAAAAAAAGGAGTCACTGTTGCCTACTTGACCCTACCTGTATGGATAATCATTAGATTATCTTGGCCTATTGGTGCAACTAAAAAGTAATATTCTATTTTGACTTATTCCACCATATAGAAAATATAAAGTATTAGATCCATGCAACCCACCAGCTGTTTCGAAGGATATTTCTTCATTTAAAATAAGTACAAGTAAGTAAGGCATATTACATTATCATACTCGGATGATCGTCTGGCTGGAGTGTGGGATGGCGAATATTAAATTATCACATTATCGGGAGGTCACGATCTGTGTACAACGTCATCGAAGTCACATCGTATAAAGGTCAACGTTGTAACAAGACCGTTAGTTGAAAATAATGCTCCATCTATAAGATCCTGTCGTGTTTCCTTCCAATTGCATGAACCACTTACGTAACAATGTATCTTAGATCCATAGCATTTTTATGAAACTACTGGATGGTTCACTATTGTTCATAACGTGAACAAAAACAGAGGTTCTTTGTGTGTCTTTGTCTAGAGTAACCATCATACTTTATTTTATTGCTTGACTTGGCAAAAAAAAGAGACTTGAATTTGACAGGTAACATATGCAGTTTAGGCTTAGCCAAGTATTCTTCCAAGTTTTTCTTTTTGTTTAAATATTTTGTAGTGCCTACTACATTTGTGTTATTTTACGGGTAAAGGTACCTAAGGTATTTACTTAATAGTAGCGTTGACTTAATAGTAACGTACCTAAGGTATTAACGACTATTATTACACCAAAGATTTCCACATTCGCTGCTGATTAAAAAAAACGTTACTCAAAATCGACGGTAAGGTACTTACTTTCCTTTGCCCGTAGAGCGATACATTTATTCATACTTACAACCAGGGCACGGAAACCCGTTCTAAAAGTCCAAATCGTTGTCGCGTACCTACAACAAATGCCCTTTTCATTTCCGGTTTTTAACCGGTGAATTGGGGTTTATAAGTACTACTTCCAGGTACCTATTACAAAACCGATTTCAGAGCCCTGTCTACAAAGTTTGTTTACAGTAATGGAAATGAGTAACAAACCAAAACAGCGCAATTTTTTTACTAAGTAAAAAGAAATAATGAATTTGTACGCGACTGTATATCCATATAAATGTAGGGAACATAAGAAGTTTTTATTTTCAAATGAAATCAGCTCAAAATTATTTTCGTTTCATACGACTATTTCATGACTATTTTTTGGCACAAACTTTAAACTGAAAGTCGTAGGTTTCGGAGAAATTTGAGGTTTTCAAATGTTCAAGCCATAATCCTCACCAGGGAACCTTTATATCTCTGGAATCTTTCATCGACTATTTCTGAGATTTGGTATGTCGTTACGACTATTTCATGACTATTTTTTGGAACCTAAACCAAGTCGATAGACCTTACCGTTTGCTAGCACGAGAGATGAGGATTACAGCTTGACGTTCAAGCCATAATCCTCACCAACCTATAGCTATAACGGCGGAACTATAATACGACTATTTTTTTTACATGCATGACTATTTCATGACTTTTTTGTTAGCATTGTCAAAATTCGTTTTCATTGAGTTTTCAAATATGAGGATTACAGCATGAAGGACACGAAATATCACCTCATGGTACGAAAAATGAACGAACTAAAACAGTTTGCGATCCAATTGCCGACTTGATTTGGCGTCAACCTAAACTGGATCGCTTTAATGACGTCGAGGTATAGAGAGAAATAGCAAAGCAGTTTATTTTAGGTCGACAATTGAATCTCAATAATAGTTCATAGTAGGCCTTCAGGTCAACAATTACTTGACCATGATTACATTCCGTTATGACCAGATTAAGAAAAACTTAGCATATGTTATAAAATTTAAAATGTTTTTATGAATTGTAAGACTATGATTTGATGTTGAAACCAATTTATATATATTGACATTATTTAAAGTTGTGACGGTTGTCTATTTCGACCTCTTTTTGTCAGTAAATTTTATTTTTTTTGTCGTTCCCGACGTAATTTTAAACTAGGAATTACGTAGTGTCGGAGAACGGCAATGTTTTGATTTGACAAGTCAGTCACGAAATATTATCCATCAAAGCAACTTGAATCTATTTATTTATTATTGTTTCCGAGTTTATTATTCAAAATTACATAGTTAAGATATTTTATTATCTACAATCAAAGTTTTTTTTAAGAAACCTATAATTTATTTTTACGTTCACGAGTGTGCGTAGCCAAAATTTTTGGTAAGGATTCTCATTCATTAAAATTTTATTTTATTGTTATTTTTTTCTTTTCAGATCAAATTTAATTGTATTAATATTTCTGTTCTATTTTGTGTGACTATTTTTTTATTTCAATTTTGTTTATATTTTTCTGTTTGTATTTACAGGCATTTTTGTATATTTTAAATTTTACCGAAAAAATAAACATAGAAGAGAGTTTTGGTGTTTTACTGGTACTACGTTACATACTGGCGCCCGAATATTCAAACGTAGTTTATGGAGAAGAGAGGAGGAACTATATCAACAGAAGAATTGCAACATTAAAAATATTTTTTTTATAATTATTATTGAGGTCAGGCATAAAACTTTATTTGTTACCATTTTCAATCATTAACATTCACTATAATATATTTATATATATATCTACTATAATATATCTACTTTAATATATCAAAATACTGCTAAATTATTCAGACATTTAAGTTTCTTTAGTTTCTTTCGTTATAATATCTTTGAAGAAATTTTCTGAAGACACAACATTCTATAACCCAGTAATTTCACTATTTAAATAACATTTTCTATTCATTTTCATCACTTGAAAATACGTATATTTTTAAGGCTCTATTCTGCATAACGACTATTAACAAATTTGTTTCACTTTAACATTTTTTTTTTTGATTTTGCAATGAATTTTTCACAATTAAATAAACCTGAAATAATTTATGAATTAAAAATCAGAAATATAAATTTTTCTTCGACGCAATCTGTAGACGAACTACGATCATTATTATTAAATATTAATGTAGATTCTGAAACAGAAATTTTACAAAATAGCCCTGAAGAATTTTCAGAAGATATTAATACCATTAAAAAAAATTTGAAACTTGTTGAAGCTTGTATAAACTCTTATCCTATTAGGAAACAAAAAATTTCACCTTATTTAACTCATATAAGAACAAGATTAGGCCTCATTGACATTACATCAGATTTATCTTCAGAGCAGTTAGATTTAATAAATTCATGTTGGAATGATTTAACTCAATTAGACTCACGTTTTAAAAATTTGGAAAAATCACCAACACATTCCACATATCATTCCGCAGAATCTATACAAAATATTAATCTACAACCCCTTTCTTTTTTCGAAGCATTAACTGATAAGGTCAGTAAAATTACAGAAAATCGAACTAACAATGATTTAAAAAGATTTATTTATAAAGGTGAAGGTTGTCCAAAGGATTTTATTCAAAAACTTGAAGAATTTTCACAAATAAAAAATATTTCTGAAAAATCTTTATTCTCACATATTTATGATATTTTATCTGGATCTGCTCTTGATTGGTTTAGAGCTAGAAAGTCGACTATTAATGACTGGTCATCTTTCCGATCGGCATTGTTCAATGATTTTGCAATTACCGATTACGATTATAAACTAAAAAAAGTAATCGATGCTCGTAAACAAAAACATAATGAGAGAATTATCATCTACTTTGCTACAATGGAATCTCTTTTTTCAAAGCTCTTGGAACCAATGTCCGAAAAAGAAAAAATTAATACTCTTGTTAGAAATCTTAAACCTGAATTCACATTACGTCTTTCACCTACTGATTTACATACTGTAAATTCCCTCTTGGAATCATGCAAATTTACAGAAAGCATTCTCCAAGTTTCTAATAATACATCTTACTACTCTTCATCATCACCACCAGATCATTATCATTCTTTTCCTATTCCTTCTACATCAAATTCTAATAACAAATCGTATAATAATACTCTACTTTCACATAATCAACCATATATTCCTGAATTTCCTTTTAAAGCTTGTACATATAATTCCATAGCAGCTGTAGCTAATTCATTACCTAATACTGTAGCTGCAATTAATAAAAATCAGAATTTTTATAAATTCACTTGCCCACGTTGTAGATCTAATACACATTTATTAAAAGACTGTACTAACACTAATATAGTGTGTTTTCGTTGTGGAAAAAAAGACTTTATTACTAGTAAATGTCCTAATTGTAATAAGTCGATTTCAAAAAACTAAATTACGAGGAGTGCATAAACAAAAATAATGGTATTAAATCATCAAATTTTGACAAAAAAGATTGGGATACATGGTTAAAAACTTTAACAATTTTTTTTAAATCTTATAACACTTGTGCTCTCCTCTTTAATAAAACATCAGATTTTGAACGTCCTTATTTACATATAAAAGTAAACGATTTAATTTTAAATGGTCTTTTAGATAGTGGTAGTGCTATCACTATATTGGGTAATAATTCTCATAAAATTTTATCACAACATGGTCTTTTTATGCAAAAAAACTGTTTAATAAAAGGTAATGTTGCAAACGGACAAACTATTTCTTCTATCGGCATTATTACTCTTCCTACTTTTTATAACAATAAATTTGCGTTAATTACAGCTCATGTGATCCCAGAAATCACTGAATCACTCATTTTGGGTATTGATTTTTGGAAAACTTTTAATCTTGCTCCGGATATTCTTAGTAATATCACATTACAACCTTCAAATTTAAACTCATCTTTTCTCATTAATACAGATCCTAACTTTCATTTACATGAATACCATTCTTTAACAGATACACAAAAAATTATTGCAGATGCAATTATGGAAAAGTTTAGGTTGATTTCAACTGAATGTAAACCTTTAGGTCGTACTCATTTAGTCGAACATTTCATCGACACTGGAGACCATCCACCTATTCGTCAACGCTGTTACAGACTTTCTCCTGAGAAACAAAAAGCTCTTTGTAAAGAAGTTGATGATATGTTACAATTAGATGTCATTGAACCCAGTGACAGCCCATGGCTGAACCCAGTTATTATTACACCTAAAAAAGATGGTACTTGGCGATTTTGTATTGATAGTCGTAAATTAAACGATATCACAAAAAAAGATGCTTACAAACTTCCTTTCATTTCTGATATATTAGATAACCTTAAAGATGCTAAATTTATATCATCTATTGACATTGCTAAAGCGTTTTGGAATATTCCCTTAAAAAAAGAGGATAAACTCAAAACTGCATTCCATGTTCCAGGCCGAGGAATGTTTCAATTTAAAGTTATGCCATTTGGTTTAACTAATGCACCTGCTACCCAACAAAGATTCATTGAAAATCTACTAAATGACCTTACAAATGATAATAATGTTTTCTATTTTATCGACGATATAGTCTGTATCTCTCAAACCTTTGAACAACATGTCGATATACTTACTAAAATTCTTAAAAAACTTTCAGATGCCAATCTCACAGTCAATTTTCCAAAATGTTCATTTTTCCGGAAAGAATTAAAGTACTTAGGCTATGTAGTTAATGAAAATGGTTTAAAAACGGATCCTAAAAAAGTTCAAGCTATTCTTGATATACAAACTCCAAAATCTGCTAAGGAGGTCAAACGTTTTTTGGGTACTGCCAGCTGGTACAGACGTTTTGTACCTAATTTAAGCACCCTTGCAGCACCGTTAACTAAATTAACTTCTACAAGCAAAAAATCACCTCCATTTAAGTGGTCTGATGAAGCTGAAATTGCTTTCAAGGCTATTAAGCAAGCTTTAATTAGTACACCAGTTCTGGCATGTCCAGATTTCTCTAAACCATTTGCTGTTCATTGTGATGCCTCTTCCTATGGCATTGGCGCAATGTTAACTCAGGAAGTCGATAATATTGATAAACCTATTGCTTATATGAGTAAATCACTTACAGGCGCTCAAAAGAATTATTCAGTCACTGAACGTGAACTTTTAAGTGTTATTACGGCACTAGAGCATTGGCGTTGTTATTTAGATAATGGATTACAATTTACAATTTATACTGATCACGCAGCCCTTCAGTGGTTTATGCATTTAAATAATCCTACTGGCAGATTAGCTCGGTGGAGTATTCGTTTATCTATGTTTAATTTCGTAATTAAACACAAAAAAGGCTCAGATCATGTCGTACCAGATACTTTATCACGGATAAAACCAATTGATTTAATTAATTTTTCTACTTCTCAAACTAAAGACACTTGGTATTTAGCAATTTATAATAAATGTTTATCATTTCCTTCTAGTACTCCGGATTACATGATTCATAATAATAAATTGTTTAGATTTTGTAGATCTAACACATTATTTAACTCTGAATTTAATTGGAAACAAGTAATACCATTAGAATTTAGGGAATCTGTGATTACACAAAATCATTCTACTCCCCAAACGGCACATTTTGGTACTTTTAAAACATACCATAGAATTAAAAATCTCTATTTTTGGCCTGGCATGTATAAAGACGTAGCCATGTTTATTGCTAAGTGCGAGACTTGTTTAGCTACCAAGCACCAAAATCAAAACTTAATTGGTTTAATGGGCAAACCCAAACATTGTTCACGCCCTTTCCAATGTTTATCCATAGATTTGATAGGTCCACTTCCTACTTCACGTAAGCAGAATAGATTTCTATTTGTAGTTACTTGTTGTTTTTCCAAATATTGTTTGTTATTTCCAATAAAACATGCAACCGCTTCTATTATTCGCCATATATTGGACAATTTAGTTTTTATGGTTTATGGAGTTCCAGAAACTATTATATTAGATAATGGTCCTCAAATGATAAGTACAGAATTATCTGAATTATTTAAATTTTACAACATACCAAAAATACATTACACCCCACGTTACTGTCCACAGGTTAACACCGTTGAGCGTTACAATAAAACTATTGTAACGGCGATTGCAGCTTTTATAGATAAAGATCACAGAACTTGGGATACCTATATAAACAAAATACAATTTGCTATTAATACTGCGGTTAATGAAACCACAAAATTCACTCCATCATTTTTAGTATTTGGTAGAGAAGCTGTTACATGTGGATCTATCTACAAAAATAAAGATTCCAGAGATGAACTAATTTTCAGTCCTAGGGATGTATATGCTGAAAACATAGGACAATTAATACCTATCTTTTCCGAAGTACAGAAACGGTTATTTAATGCACATCAATATAATGCAACTTATTATAACAAACATCATCAGAATTTAGAATTTAATAACGGTGATATTGTTTGGAGGCGAAACCATGTAATAAGTTCCTCTAAAAAACATTTTTGTGCTAAGTTTGCACCCAAATTTATTAAATGTAAAGTTTCAAATAAAGTTTCACCATTAATTTACGATTTAGTGGATATGAATAATAACCCATTAGGTCGTTGGCATATCAGAGACATTAAACCTCTACCGCGTTTAACTTCTTCTTTAAGTGACTAGATTGGTTGTTACCAATTACTTTATATGAATTCATATATAATTATTGCTAATTATCTCACGGCGAGCATAAGCCGATTCTTTTTGTCTTATTTTTTTTTTCTATGCACCTCATTATCGTTTGGCTATACCATTAACATTGACGTTGGTCAAAACTTATAATTAATTATCATCATCGTAGTATTAGGTTAACTTATTGTGTAATTTATTTAATATTTGCAATTCTAGGAGTGTAAACTCTTATTTTCAATATCTGTATTATACTTTATAGTATAATTTGTTAAATGTTATCAATTTTTTTCTCAATTTTTTTTCAAGCGGTTTGCAACTTGTAAAATTAAGCCTTTTGCACGAGCGTTTATTAAGGTAACTCGTTAAACTAAACCATACCTATGTGTATTATTTATACGCTTGAATCACTTTTCCGTGAGAATTATTTTCATATGTTTATTACATAAGTATTTTAATTACTTCACAAAAGACCCTTGGATTTTATTTAAAAGTCAATGTTTCACGACTGGCTATGATTTTCTTTTCTTTCCGGCATATTTATTTCAGTCTTTAACTGAAACTTGTTTATAGTAATCACCGTGCGGGAGTTAGCGACACGTTAAAGAAGCCATAAGCTATTAATATTTTCAGCGGATGGCAACTATTAAAGCCTTTTGCCGTTGCGTCCAACTCTGTTGAGTTGACTTATTTAGGATACGATTCCTCATAAGCAACTCTAACTGCATGATGTTTTATTTCCAGTAGTTGGAATAAGACTAGTATGAAAGAGAATGTATGTTGTAATTATAATGTACGTTGATGGAGTTGAACGATGTATATTAACATTGTATATTCCAGGAACATGTTTAAAATTTTATCATTCATGAACCATGTAATTTAAGATAATTATTTAGGATTTTTTTTTTTCTCTCTCTCGTCTGTTTTGTTTTTTTTTTCTATTAAATAACTTGTTGATATGCAATATATCAGTATTTTTTTTTTTTTTTTCATATATACAGGATGTTTTTTCAGAAAAATTCTTCTATAGGATGTTAATATTAATTTTCATTTTGCTTTTGATTATTATTTTTTTTTTTGATTGTTCTTTCATTTAGCAGATTAAATATTAAAATTCGATATGTATATGCGGTTTATTTTGATTTGGTTTGAATTTGAAATTTTACTAAAAAAAATCTTTCAGATTTTTTTTTTCCCGGCCCCCGGGGTATTGTGACGGTTGTCTATTTCGACCTCTTTTTGTCAGTAAATTTTATTTTTTTTGTCGTTCCCGACGTAATTTTAAACTAGGAATTACGTAGTGTCGGAGAACGGCAATGTTTTGATTTGACAAGTCAGTCACGAAATATTATCCATCAAAGCAACTTGAATCTATTTATTTATTATTGTTTCCGAGTTTATTATTCAAAATTACATAGTTAAGATATTTTATTATCTACAATCAAAGTTTTTTTTAAGAAACCTATAATTTATTTTTACGTTCACGAGTGTGCGTAGCCAAAATTTTTGGTAAGGATTCTCATTCATTAAAATTTTATTTTATTGTTATTTTTTTCTTTTCAGATCAAATTTAATTGTATTAATATTTCTGTTCTATTTTGTGTGACTATTTTTTTATTTCAATTTTGTTTATATTTTTCTGTTTGTATTTACAGGCATTTTTGTATATTTTAAATTTTACCGAAAAAATAAACATAGAAGAGAGTTTTGGTGTTTTACTGGTACTACGTTACAAAGTTTTTCATACACCGCATGCATTGAATTTAAGACAAGGCTTAGAAATAAAACAACTAAAATATTTTAATTTATTTTATTAACATGAGTCATCGGAATCGTTATTTATACTAGACTCGTCCGATGAGGAGCACAAGATGAGGAGTCTTCAGTGATATTAAAGACTAGGTGATGTGTACATGAATTATCAAATGCAATGTCACGGTCCCAGACATTATAACTTTTTAGTTCTCTCTACCACACTCGCCCAGTTCTCAGCCGTCACATGGGCACAAGCATTTTTTAGTAACTTCAACATTTTATTCGCTGTGAATGGGGACTTGTGTTGCTTTTTGCAGCATGCCCTTTTACTTGTGCCCACATAAGCTCTATGGCATTGTATTGACAACGATACGGAGGAATTCTAAGGACGGTGAGGCCATTTTCTGCTGCCATTTCATTAATCACATACCGTTTTGGTTTCTTTTTTGTTTTTAATATATTTAATAATTCTGTTTTAAACATAGAATCGTCCACATTCTGTCCATATTCGCGTAGCCAATAAATAATTTCTTGTTTTTAATGGGTTGCGTTGTCATTTTGTCAATTTGGCGAGAGTGGTAGGGTGCGTTATCAATAAAAATTACTGATGGTTCTTCTAATACTAAAATCATGTCTGTGAACCAAATTTCATACACCTCCGCATTCATTTTTTCGTGATAATCGCCCGTTTTATTTAATTTAAATGCCAGCAATGTGGCTTGTATAAAACCTTTTGCTGTTCCTGCGTGGCAAATGATAAGGTGTTTGCCTTTACCCATTGGTACTGCTGATATGGAAGCATTAGTATCATCAGTCCAGGATCGGGATACGGTGTGGTTAGCGTTGAGCCATTTTTCATCCGTAATTGTTAAAGTCTTGAATTTTTTTTCCTCTTTTAAAAAGTCACATCGAGCCAAAGCAATAAGCTGCAAGCTTTATATCTTTGACAACTGATTTCTTAAGGTTACTTTAATATTTTTCTTTTATTTATTTTTTTATATTAAAAGCCAATTTTTCTCAATACTTTGGCCAATGAAGATTTTTTACCACGAAATAGACCACTGCTTTTTGAAGATGCTATTAGTTTTCTTAAAGTTTTCAATTAGTAATTATATAAAAAACGGCAATTGCTGTCACATCACGGGGCCGGCGTCGTTTTCTTTTTGGTGTAGAAGGCTTGTTTTGTTCTAAGCCTGTGGGCTTCGGTAGTGATTTTGGTCACAGTTACAGCACTGATACCTAACGCGGCAGCAACAGTATTAGCGGACCGCCATTTTGATTTTCTTGTTCAAAGAAATCATGAAGTTGCAGAACAAATTGTCTCGACTGTCCTTATAGCACACGTCCTTTCGGCATTCTCACGAACAATGCACTCAGTCCAAATTGGCAAATGGAACAGGTAAAAGCACCCAACCAATGAATGGTGACGGGTCGCTCACTTCCCTCTAATATGGTTGAGGAGGGCGATGGCTGGATCCCGCGTTAACTCGTGAACGGGTGCCGTTTGAGGGTGTTCGTCGTTTGGATACTTGGGGGGAGGGAGACTTGCCGAGCTAACAGATTCAGAAAAGAATAATTTTGTATAGACATAAAGAGACTCTGTAAATTTATTTTGAAAAAAAATATACCCGTGAAGTTTCTTGCTAGTTCTTCTTCACGAAGGTTTTTTTCGAACTGGTGGTAGAATCATGTTTTATTTGACGTCAATAAGAACAAGTAATTGTCAATGTTGAGAAAAATAAATATTTCATTTCATATTTCAATGTCACGTAAGAAAGAACTCACAAAATGGACTCGGAGGAACAAAACTACTCAACTTGATGGCAAATGCGAGGGAACACTCAACGAACGCAAATACGTGTGACTAACACGGGCGTCTTTGCGAGTGATAGATCACAGAACAGACAGACCCCGTCAAAATGTCGACCGAACGGGCGGTAGGTTGATGTTACCTGTTAATAAAAAACTATAAAATTTTCGAATATAATACTTCTAAATATAAATCAATTTAAACTATAAAGACATACACAAGGATTTATATTTATTCCACAGTACAATAATTTTTCTAAAAGAAAATGAAATCAAAATGTACATTTGTTTTTATCGATTATTACCTATGTATCTTATCACATTGTGTACGTTTTTTTATACAAAATAACTTTTTTTAAACTTTTAACTAATTTTGGCTTTACCTAAAGAATTGGATCATAAATCAGCGGAACTCTCTTAACGCAAGCGAAGGATATGAAAGAAAATGATAATAAATACTTTAGGTACATCCTACCCACTAGCAAAAAAAAAACAAGTTTAGATTTGTAAGTGTGGCCCCCCATAACAGCCTAGCGCTTCCGGTCTATTATGCAACGGCGTAAAGATAGAAATAAATAACATAGATAACAAGGAGAAAGGCAGGTCCTATATACCGAAATAATGTGGTTGGAAAAACCGGTTTTCTGACAACCCGAATAAAAAAGCCTAGTCTTAAAAAGATGACAGATAGCGCTGGCAATTGCAACACGGCGCTGTCAAATATATGTCACCATGAACATTAAGGTTAGTTTCACTATTTGCTAACGCCATTTACTTCATCTTTTTGTAAACTATTTTTTAATCAGCTGTCTGAATATTATCCATTCTAACTGAGTCGTACCATCACGGAACACATAATTTATCAACCATAACGATAATTCAAAATTCAAATTCAAATATTTATTTCTCAACATTGACAATTACTTGTTCTTATTGACGTCAAATAAAACATGATTCTACCGCCAGTTCGAAAAAAACCTTCGTGAAGAAGAACTGGCAAGAAACTTCACAGGTATATTTTTTTTTCAAAATAAATTTACGGAGTCTCTTTATGTCTATACAAACTTATTCTTTTCTGCATCTGTTAGCTCGGCAAGTCTCCCTCCCCCCAAGTATCCAAACGACGAACACCCTCAAACGGCACCCATTCACGAGTTAACGCGGGATCCTGCCATCGCCCTCCTCAACCATATTAGAGGGAAGTGAGCGACCCGTCACCCGACGCTACCATAAGAAGACGTACTTTAGTGACAATGACGCTTTAGATATTCATCGGGACGAAGAACTCATCGCACAAACAGACACATTACACATGCTTTGTTACAAATACTAGTACAATCCTGTTAATGAGGGGATTATACCCAAGGGCTTTTATCATCCAAATAATCGGATAGTTTATAATATGCTCTAGCACACAACTTCTCCTTTATAGTTTCTTTGAATTTGTCAATAGGAAGACCTTGGATATCCTCAGGAACCTTATTATAAAAGCGTATACATTGACCCATGAATGAGTTAGTGACTTTATGAAGCCTGCTATTATGAGCTGCCAGCATATTTCTTCCTCTTGTGTTAACATTGTGCAGATCTTTTTTTCTTTTGAACAAGGTTATGTTCTTTTTAACATACATTAAATTTTCTAAAATATATTGTGAATGGAAGGTAAGAATATTTATTTCCTTAAATTTACTTCTAAGTGACACCCTTGGACCGAGCTGATAGATTGCGCGAACAGCCCTTTTCTGCAGAATAAATATAGCATCGATGTCGGCAGCACTCCCCCACAACAGAATACCATATGTCATGAGGCTGTGGAAGTAACCAAAATAGACTAATCGAGCAGTTGTTTCATTTGAAATTTGTCTCATTTTTTTAACAGCATATGCGGCAGAGCCAAGCCTTTTCGCTAAACCATCAACATGCGGTCCCCACTGCAGTTTGGCGTCTAAGGTTATGCCCAGAAATACAGTTGAGTTTACAGGAGTCAGCTCCTGGCTCTTAACTACAATGTTTGTGTTTACCTGTTTGACATTTGGCAATGTAAATTTAACACATTTCCACCATTTCCACCACCACACAACACCACTGTAAATCATCACAACCCTCAATGAATAATGCCCTTAAGCATGGATGCCGCTATCAGGTAGGTCGTGTGCCCGTTTGCTAGTTAAGATATTAAAGAAATACATTAAAAGTATTTAGAAATGACCATTTATTTAATAAGGCACCTTTAAGATCACTTGCTTCCACAGTACTAAATACATTTCTTTTATTTGATTAACAACATTTCAAAAATGTGTAAACTTCGAAACTATAAAAATAAAGTTATAGTACTCAGAGATTCTAAATATAAAATATCTTCATTTGTACAATTATACCTTAAAATATGATTTTTATGGAATGTGTCAATAACTAAAGGAACAATGGACACTTTAACAGCACTTAAAATTATATGTTTGATTTAAGAATTCACTAGATACTTTTCAAAACAAATACAAGATTAAAATTAAGATAAAACATTACGTCTTAATGATGGAAAAGTCTGAGGTTAGTGTGGGCTAGAGTAATTTTATGTTCATTGCATGCATCGATCACTTCTTTATCATTGTTGGATCCTGATGGACTTCCAATGTATTCCACTCCACACTGCAAAAAAAATATTTTATTTGGAAAAATGAACTTATTAAAAGAAGATAAAGATTGTTTAATTTTGGCAGTAACCAGCCATAAGATTTAAGTTTGATTAACCGATTCCTTGCCACCTTCATTTTTCGAGCCTTTCCGCCCCGGCCTTATACAAAACTCAATGACGCGTGAGTCGCGTCATGGGCCTCCCTGAATGATAACGCACCTAGCGCATGGTTGGCCCCCGGTATTGTTTTTACGCTATTTTAAGCAGTTTTAGCTATAATAATACAACGTGAAATCTTTAACTGTGTATTATGTTGTATTTATTAGTTTAGTGTGTTTTAAAGTGACTATCTACGTGTTTTATAGGAAATGGAAGGTAAGTTACAGATTTCCACCAGGAGTTGTAAACCTTTTATACTTTTTTGTTGAATTTATTGTTGATATAGGGTGGTATAATAGCTATAGATATTACTGTTTAGGAATCATATTGCATCAATCTGGATTAATTATTTAAGTATATAATTTTGAACCAGAATTAATTAGCAAACGCAGATATATTCCCGAATCGGAAATAAAAACACAATGAGACCATGACCATTCAATCAGAACTATCAGTCCTTGGAACCTGGTAGTGTAACATATTAGGGTGTTACCATACCAACCGATTGTCCGTCGATCGATTGGTGTGGTAGAAACCGTCAATCGACGTCGACTGCTCTATTCTGCCATCGATCGATGTCGACGGGTCGACGTCGGTAGACGGACGATCGATTGATGTGGTAATACCCTTAATAATCACTGGAGGGATATCAGCCTCTCCCAACTCAGGGTGGTAGGTAGGCAGGTAGATGGTAGAGAATATAGACGACGTCAATCGACGGTTTATACCACACCAATCCTTATTTGACCCTTAAAGTGCCGGTCAAATACTTATGTGTAATTATTTAAGAATTCGTTGGCCATACATATCATAGCTTGAATAATAATTATTTACATAAATAGAATGGCCAGCGTATAAATATATTTCTGTAAGTAAACGTAATAAGTTCTAGGTCTACGCGAGCATTTGTTTGTATTAAGACGAAGATGAGCCTGTGACCATTTTATTCAAAAATATACCATAAACTAATAGGGATTTTTTGGGCAGGAGACGTTCTAGATATTTGTTTATTAGTTCTTGACCTTGATGAGCTAAACATAATTCCATGCAGTAAATATTTTAGTTAATAGGTTGCTTTAAGTTTTACAATTATTGCATGTGGTTGACGACCTCTGACAATTTAATTTTCCAAAAAAATGTCGTGGCCACAGATATTAGTGACTCGAATATTTTAATTTTTATATATAATAAAAGGATTTTTGTTTGAATTGAATAAGGATCTGATTTACAACAATTTTCTAATGAAGCGCTCGTCGCGTCATGGGCTTCCCTGAATGTTTATTTGGGACAGGAATCGGTTAATAATAAATAAATAAATTAGTTAGTCCCAAATCTAACAAAAACAAATCAGTAAATTTCTTATCGGTTTGTTAACTCAACTACGAGTATATTTTTTTTTTTTTTTTTTTTTATTAATAATTAGCAGGCGTTTGTCTTCCATCTCACCTGATGGAAAGTGACGATGAAGACAAGGATCGTACACGCCTGTCTAAGAGGTACCTATTCACTCTACACTTGAAAGCTCCAGGGTTATATTTGTCTGGAAAAACAGACGCAGGCAAATCGTTCCACTCTTTGGCAACACGAACCAAAAATGAGCTATCGAACCGTTTAGTTCGGCTCATCGGCACGCTAACCACAAACGGGTGAAACTTCTGTCTGCGCCTGGTTGACCGGTGGAGAAAGGGGGAAGGTTCGATTTGACAATTCACCGTAAAAGCCGTGAATTGTCAAAAGTGCGGGGCTCGAAAAAGGGTCAATACTTCTACTTTTTCAATGTTTGACAGCCAAGTGGCGTAATGGGTAGTAGCCATACCGCATACGTCCCAGGTTCGACTCCTGTTATATTTTATATTGCAAAGATAAATATGTTATTTAAAAATTATTGAAGTATGCAAATTAACCAAAGCTTACATTTCATTCCACATAACTTATCAACATAAAAATTCTGCAGCATGTATTTTATTTTAAGACACTGATAAAAGCGCACGAACGCGTTATCATAAGGGCCTACAGCCGCGGCAATGTATTTTCTAGGGGTCGGTATTTAGCGCGTAAAGTAAATCGAGTTACAGATACCTGCTTAGCACTCTATTAATGTCTGTTCATTACAGTGACATATTTTTCCCCTCTACCAGAACACAACAATGCTTTTACACAAAACATATTACGATGGTAATGGATTACTTGGAACCAAAAAAGGGTATGCTGAATTATTTATCTTATAGTTTTGAATGATACAACAAAACAAACCTGCATAGCTCTATCAATGTTATCTCTGAATGGGAAGAAGGCATCGGAAGCTAAAGCCACTTTGTCCATTTTCTTTATCCATTGATCTCTTTCTTCTGTGGTCAACAATGCAGGTGGTTGGCCTTCAAACAAAGAGTTCCATTGTTCGAATGGTAGATCTGATCCTGAAAGAGAAAAATACGGATTATTTACTATTGTTATGAAACTGTCCAGAATCTTAATGTGAAATTTTATCAAAAATTCAGTTTAGTCATAGTTTTTCATATGATTTCTTTAAGATATGAAAAAAAGTCCATCTTTATATAGCAATGAATTGAATTTTAGAAATAAAACGATAGCGCCTTTGCCGTGACTATCGGGAAAAAGATGAAAACCTATAAATTTACACATAAAACTAATAAGTTTCGATTAAATTTTTTGTAAGCTATTTCTCTCTAGGTTATGAGATATGAGTTATGAGTTAGTCAGTTATGAGCAATGTTTACAAAAAGTGCAACCACCATTATTCATTTATTTATTTATTTTATTTATTTATTACAATCACCTTAGAACTATCATTACAGGGTAAACCTAATGCGATAGTTGTGTTACATTTGATTATAAAAATACTTTCGCCAAATCTCGAAAATAAATATATGACTAATCATATTTTATAACTTGTACTTTCACCACACACAAACAATAATAAAAATTTGTGAGTTACTTACCAATAGTTCCATTAACATAATTATCAATAGCATTGGACTGAACAGCCCTAGTGACACCTTGTTTGAATTTCATTGACAATACTCTTGGATGTTTTCTAGTCCACCATAATGCAGCTTTAGTACCGGCTAAGCGAGTACAATGAATTCTTGATTGTTGGCCTGCACCAATACCAATTACCTGTAAAAATTAAGATATTATGATGGCACTAGAAGCAAACAAGTGAAAGTAGGTTATTTAAATAGGTATTTTCTTTAATAAGATTTCAGTTATTTGTATTCTGGATTGCACACTGACAATTTATTATGTAATTAAAGTGAAACTATATATTTTTTTGTAATTGGTACTATTTCAATGAAACTTATACTGACTGCACACAATTGGCAGCTGACCCGTTGGATCTGCATGAAGAGCCGAATCTTTTTTAAATTTTCGCTGTATGGTTTCTTTGGGAAAGTGCTTCAGAATTTTGTAATTAGTCCCTTTGCCTATTTTCCGTAAGTAGTCATCCGGTATAATAGTATAGATACAACGTACCTGTCCGTCCCTTGCGTAACAAACAGAATTACTCTGTGTGTATTTCAAAGCAATAGTGGCTACTACTAGATCGCGAACAGCGTTTTTTGGAAGATTCTTATTGTTCGTCACGATGTTTTTGAACAATTCAGGAGTGATTTTAGCATCGTTTCTACGCTGCTCTAATGTAAGACCAAAGATAGTTTTCTGTTCCATTAGGTCAGGCTCGTAGTTGGGATCCATCTGGAAATAATCAACTAATATTTTAAAGTAGTCCACAATGCTATAAACAAAAGGCACGAAGTATAATTTTTAAGGGTCATTTACAATCTCAAATCAAAATTACTTTGATACTTAATCGTTTTCATTATAATTTTTTTATACAAATTAAAATTGTATGTATAAAGCAACTCTTACTAATTCACAGTGTAAATACTACATACTTTATCTTCGTGCTTCTAAATGCCTGAAAGAAGAGTTAAACCAGAATTCATCACTGTTCAAAAACATAAAATTTTTATGTTAACTTAAAAATACATCTTGTGGAACATATTTTTGAGTTAACAGAAAGGTTAATAGAAAAGCAAATAATTGAAATTAAAGTTAATAATGTAAATGACATTGACACAGTTTTCAGTGTTTTTCTTTCCAAACAGCTTCATCGGAATAGCCAGCATTTATCTTTTATAAAAATTTTAAAACACTCACTTGCAAAACACAATAACTGCCCCCCTTCTTTTTGCTCAAAATCTCCAAAGCTTCCTTTGTGTAACCTGGAGCCACAATACCATCAGACACCTCCCTGGATATTATTCTAGCAGTAATTTCATCACACACATCTGAGATGGCAATGAAGTCTCCGAAGGAACTCATTCGGTCTGCACCCCTAGCCCGAGCATAAGCTGAAGCTACCGGAGTCAATTTTGGAAGTAAGTCTAGGACCATGCAGACGGACGCCTGAAAATTGGGAATTATTTTTATGAATGTGTGCCAAAAATAACAGCTTGGCCGACTATTAAAATAAAGCACTTAGTGCAATTAGTACCAATTGGTGTAAACCAACCAGATTGGTTTAAGTATTAATTTCTATATTTAAAAAGTCCCTAGCAGGTTATGGTTGAAGTCTTTTTTGGCTAGTGTTTCTGTTTCGCAAAATGTTTTTTAAGAGCACGCGACCGCCTGATGGTGTGTGGCATCCACACCCGTGGATATCTCATTCGTCGTAGTTTGCATGCTTTATTTATCAATATTGTATGTGATTTGTTAAAATGACTAATGAGGCTTCAGTTTGGCTCTTTATGCGCTGTTATTTGAGAATAATACATTCAATTTTGATTTATAGACTCATATGTTAGTCATTTTCTTTAACTATGAAATGAAATGAAATATTTATTTTCTCCACATTGACAATTACTTCTTCTTATTGATGTCAAATAAAACATGACTCTACCGCCAGTTCGAAAAAACCTTCGCGAAGAAGGACTGGCATGAAACTTCACAGGTACTGTTTTTTTCAAAATAAATTTACAGAGTCTCTTTATGTCTATACAAAGTTATTCTTATCTGCATCTGTTAGCTCGGCAAATCTCCCTCCCCCCAAGTATCCAAACGACGAACACCCTCAAACGGCACCCGTTCACGAGTTAACGCGGGATCCAGCCATCGCCCTCCTAAACCATATTAAGTGTGAAAACGGACACGCGATCCAACTTGTGGTAATTGGCTTCCTTGCCCATGGACACCATTAATCATAAATGTTTATTTATTAATATTGGCTGTGATTAGTAAAGTACAATGTCGATTAATCACGTATAAACCTGTGTAGGTTTCAGTTCGAATTAAGTTTGTTCCTGTAACGGCACTGGCTGCTCTTTCCCTTTGAGCGGATTAAAACTGGATCTTTTTCTCTTATTTATAGATTTCCTGCCTTTATAAATCCACAATCCTTTATAAACCATCTTTAGCCAAAATGATTGTTCAGTTTAAACAGTGAGAATCATAGTATCTGACCAGGGCATAAATATATTAACAAACAAAAAGTATTTTTCAAGTAATCGAGATATATGTTGATTTGCTAAAGTTCGTATAAAGTATTTAGAAATATTGGTTTCACAGACCAGCCAAGTATAAGTAAATAAACAAAATTATTTTTTTAACTATAAGCTGTTCTGTTATCGATAGATTTAAAAAAAACATCATGAGTACTAACTTTTAAGCTACATATGACTTCTTGCAAATAGTATATACGAGCCCCAATGCAACACAGTTCGTCTAGTGCCAAATATTACAAGTGTCTAATATTTGATATAATAGGTCTTTACCTATGAAACTGCCGTTTTGCCGTACTGGCCATTTCAAATGAAAATATTTTTTTTTTACCGATAATTCTAATTTCAAATTAATTTTATTTGACAAACATGGAATTCTTTTTCCAAAATCGTCATTTGTTTAATAGTTAGTGTTTTGTTTTCAACGCATTCGAACATTTTTCGTCATCATGGATAAGTTAAAAATTCGAGTAATTATGGAGTATGAGTACCGTCGTGGCAGCAAAGTGGCACAAGCGGCACGCAACATCAACGACGTTTACGGAGCGAACACTACAAACGAACGCACCACCCGTTATTGGTTTACCCGCTTCCGTTCTGGAAATTTTGACCTGAAAAATGAACCCCGTGGTCGTCCGAAAACTTTGGTCGACAATAACGAATTAAAGGCAATTGTGGAAGCTGATGAAACTCAATCCACGGCTGAATTAGCAGCAGCTTTCGACGTTAGCATCAAAACAATATTGGTCCATTTGCGTCAAATTGGCAAGGTAAAAAAGCTTGACAAATGGGTACCCCACGAACTCAATGACCGCCAGCGCGAAGTACGCGTGGAGACGTGCCTTGCACTGCTCAGCAGGCATACAAATGAAGGAATTCTGAACCGCATTGTTACTTGTGACGAGAAATGGATCCTGTTTGACAATCGTAAGCGCTCAGCAAGTTGGTTGGACCCTGGTTCAGCACCCAAACAATGCCCTAAACGAAAACTTTACCCTAGAAAAGTGATGGTCACTGTTTGGTGGTCTAACGCGGGTGTAATTCATCACAGCTTCTTGCCAAACGGGACAAGCATTACTGCAGATGTGTACTGTGAAGAACTGAACACAATGATGGAGAAGCTCGCACGTCTCCAACCAGCTTTGGTCAATCGTTCGGCTCCACTGCTCCTGCACGACAACGCGCGACCTCATACTGCACAGCAGACGGTCTCCAAGCTACAAGAGTTTGGGTTGGAAGTTCTCCGTCATCCGCCGTACTCACCAGACCTTGCGCCTACAGACTTCTACTTTTTCCAGAATTTGGATAACTTCTTGGCGGGAAAAAAATTCAATACCCGAGAGGCAGTACAAAATGCCTTTGAAGAATTTGTTGCCTCCCGTCCAGCTGATTTCTTCAAGAAAGGCATCAATAAGCTACCAATGCGTTGGCAAAGATGCATTGATTGCATGGGTGATTATTTTGATTAATAGAAATAAAAAATATATAAAAAAATTACGCTTCATTTATTTCGTGAAAAACGGCAATTTCATAGGTAAAGACCTAATATGTGTCTAAAATTTTGGTAAATAAATACACAGTGGTTTTGAACACTTGATGAAGTTTATTTTCAATTTTAAAAAGTAACAAAATATTTATCTATTTAAATAAAATATAATACATTCTTGGGGAACCATCCACGGAATAAACTTCATCCATAGCATTCAACGGCGCAAAATAGTTTGTCTACCACTTAATGGCGTCACCTTTAGCATTGATCGCGGCCTCTCTTCGTGGCATTGTTGCTGCCAATTCTTCACATTGTTGTGTAGTTATTAGTTATAGCATTTTCTTCATTTTCCACCACTGAGTCTCAATCGGTGACAAATCTGGACTACTTGACGGCCACTCCATTGTAGGGATCTGATTCCGGCTAAACCAAGCCTTGGTTGTCCTCGCAGTGTGACAGGAAGCACCATCTTGTTGAAAGGTCTAGCTAGGCATTACGATGTTGCATCGTTGGAATCGAGGGCACGAGACGTGTTTCCAGAATGTTTTGGTACTCTACTGCATTAACAGTTCCTTCTACAAAATGTAGACGACCTTGTGCTGACATGCAGCCTTATATCATTACCGATCTAGGAAACTTCACTTTTCTTTTGATACAATCGGTATGCTTCACCTTTATTTATGATAACTTTTTTCCGTATATCACCAATCGTCACCTCAAATTTAGGTCCACTCTAGGTAAATTCTCCTGCGCCGGCACGACGATTCTCTTTAATGATTTTCCTTAAAACTCGATTTTCATCTTCGCTTGTGATTCGCGGCCGACCAGGTTTCTTCAAACATTCAAACATTTCATCCAACCATCCAAACATTTTTCCTGTGATGTTCGATGATGGTCTGAACTGTCGATCTTGGTAGGGATAAGTCCTTGGCTATTTGGTAAGCAGCCATTATTGAGGCTACGAATAATTCTTTTTCGTACTTCGTCGGCGATAGGTTTCCCGCGAGCCATTTAGTTTGAAAATAATGATAAAATGTGACGTATCATGTGACAGATTATTTCTAATCGAAATCGAATCGAATTTTACTCATTTTTCAATTAAAACATGTAGAATTGAGACATGGACCAACACCTTTGCATCGATTAAGAACTAGACGAACTATTTTGAGTTAGTCGTAGCAAATTAAAGTGCCCATAAATACATATTTTAGAAAAAATAAGTTTTTCTATAAAAGTGCCTGATTAACAACAGTAAAATGGAGAACTTTAAATACTACTACCCTATAGATACTACTTTGTTCTTCAAAAGCCTATTTTATGAAAATCTAGTTAAGTTGAAAACAGGCAACCTTTGCAACTCTATTGCATTGGGGCTCGTCAAATTCAAATTCAAATTCAAATATTTATTTCTCAACATTGACAATTACTTGTTCTTATTGACGTCAAATAAAACATGATTCTACCACCAGTTCGAAAAAAACCTTCGTGAAGAAGAACTGGCAAGAAACTTCACGGGTATTTTTTTTTTTCAAAATAAATGACCTGTTTCATTTTAGTATGGGCGCCTGGCTAGCAGCTGTGCCATGGGAAATAGTTGGGGAATACTATTACTAAAATTCTAAAAATAGTTGTTTTTTAAAAACCTTAGTACTTTTTGTGTACAAAATAAAAATTCAATAGTTTTGACATTTACCACAGAGAACTGACATGGCGTCGTCAGTCCAGTCAGTGGCGCCAACATTCCTGTATTATTATGAACGCGCAAGATGATTTCAATAAAAAAACACGGAAAGAAACTGATAAAATATTGAGGTGTTCACTAGTTTAGTCACAAAGTATGCAGTGGGTTAAAATTAAGCGTAATTTTAATTCGAGCTTCACAAATCACTACTAAAATCTACAATTGCAGTATTTAAAAAAAAACACATATTATTGATTAGTCATTTCGTTTTACGTGTCTGTAGTGCTTGTTATTTACTCAGTGCTAGAACGAAGTTCTCTATTAGTGAATAGGCGGATAGAATAACTTTTCCAAGAAACCTAATTTTGAGAGACAGTTTATTGTTCTAATGTAATGCAGTCCTTGATTGTAATGTACAATACATATTTTACTGTAAAAACGGACCAATAATTTTTTTTTTCCTCCTTGCCTTCCTTATTTATTTATTTACTTAAAATCGTAATACCTACGAAAAGCTTTTTTGTAAAGCTATTACGTAACCTCTGAGATTTAATAGTCTGTGTTTTATTGTAATGCAATACAATACAGCTGATATAACGAAAATCTTTCTTAAAAATATCAACAAGCCTATGTTATATTCACCGCTCTTTTTAAACTATTTGTAGATTTTAGTAACTTTTAAAGTCTTAGCTTCGTTTTGGTATGGTCCTATCTATTTCGGTTCAATAGAAATCAGGTATTTATTTTATTGTTTTTATCGATGAGTTTAAAAAACCCGTTTAAATCGAAAACTTATACCAAAATATCATCGACAATGGACTAACGTTCGGTCTTTCAATCGATGGACAGATCGAGTCCTACCGTAGTGTCAATCATGTCAAACTGCCCTACGTACGGCCATTTTTGATAAACTGTGGGGATTTCTGGCAATAATTTCGAGTTGTTTTTTTATTTGTACACGAAAATCGCTGATTTATTTTCAAAAGAGATATTTTTATTACACTCTTGAATATTTTCCACAATTTAATAGATAAGTCACAAGTGGAGGCCAGTTATGAAACGGGTCCTTTACAGAGTCTCTTTATGTCTATACAAAATTATTCTTTTCTGCATCTGTTAGCTCGGCAAGTCTTCCCTCCCCCCAAGTATCCAAACGACGAACACCCTCAAACGGCACCCGTCGTACATATCAACTAAAAATACAAAGTTACAATAGAAACTTTAACTCACCTCTTCTTCGGTAAGTGGCAGCCCGACGGCAGCCCCAGCCGGTGACACATGTTTAAAGCTAGTGGCAGCTGGCAACCCCAAGGCCTGTTTTAACTCCCTGACCAATTGCCAGGCGTTCAACGCATCACACAGATTAATGAATCCGGGGGAACCATTCAAAGTAATTAAAGGTAATTTGTCACGGTGTGTGAACACTTGGGCCGGTTTTTGATGGGGATTCATACCTGTAATTTTAAATAATAGTATATAAAATATCGAAAGTAATATTTTATTATATAAGTTGCTGTAAGTATACCTAATACAAAATAGGATAATAGAGGGAAGGATTTTTTTCAATTCATTAAAATAAGCAAGGCTAGTGTTATGGATGAAAATAGACTGAACTGTAGACGTGTGAACTGTTAGACGAATCCACAATGAACATAAATATAAAATAGAGTCAACCCTCGGTTCGCAAATAAACCAATATTTTTACAACACAAAGTACTCTTGAAGAAGAAGTATGAAAAAAGGTACACCAATCTTTTTTTTCTCGAAAACTATCAAACCTAGAGATTTTCTGTAAATCACATAAGTTGATAGTCCAGTCAACAGCTAATCCATAAAAAAACAAATTCTGACTTGAGATCCTATGTCCACTTATTTCCAAAATGGAACTACTGTGAGACGGTGGATCTAGTAGGTACAACAAAGAATAAACAAATTTAATTATTTTAAATTTAAATAGTGTGACAATGCATTACTGCTGGTTATTATTATTGCTTGCAAAAAATTATCATGAAGCTTCAACTAGGGGGTACACTATACCCCCCCGATGGTTGCCCGCCTTGTCGTGGCGGGGGGGCTTATTAACCGTGGACTGGTCACCCACGGTGAACTACGCGGCAACCAGGGCCGGCCTGTTGGGGCCGCCGGCTGGCCCGAGTAGGGCACTCCCAGCGCAGCGGGCTGAACAAGTCCGCTGAGGACGCGCTTGGAGGTGGGACCGCAGAGGAAGAGGAGTGCCGGTATTACGGTGCGCCGTTCTCCCTATCTTCTGCGGCCGTGGAGGGATCGCAGGGGTTGGTATGGTGTTGGTATTACGATGCACCACTCTCCCTACCCCCTGCGAGCTGGCGGGGCCGTTCCGTCGAAACGGCACTGGTGGGGCCGCAGAGGAAGAGGCATGTCGGTATTGCGGTGCGCCGCTTGCCCTATCCTCTGCGGCCGAGGTGTGGTCGGTGGCAAAACCACAGACCTGATCTGCCACCGGGTACCAGTTATCTGGTATCCATGGCCTAATAGTAGCAGACTCGGGGGGAGTCGCACCTTACCATCTGGTGCGCCCATCGTGGAGGGCCTTCGGGCTTTCGCGATAGAGCCGCTAGTGAGCGGCTGCCGCCGGCGGGGTCGCGGATGTGTGCGAAAGCGTTCCCGAAAACCCGTCACAAGGCGGCGAGGCGGAAGTTGGGGGTGTTTTTAATGGGTATACCGTGGGTCTCATTAGCCTATACTGGAGTCCCACATAATAGGGGAAAATGGAAAGGGGAAAATGCATTACGCATACCACCCGGGCGCAGGGGGCACCTGAGTGGTATGCGTAATGCATTCCCCCCCCCCGAAAAAAAAGAGGGGGTACACTATAATATTGTATGACAAGAAACCAAAGAAGCTCTTGGTTAAAGAGGAATGTGTGTACAAAAATATATTATCTTGTACTGTAGTGGCTGTCTTACACCAAATAAAATGGATGACCTTTTTACCGTTCGGAAAATGAGCCCATCTCAGAGACTCAGAGAATAAAGGTTATTACAGTTACAAAGCAAACAAGAAGGGTAGTTTTAAAGAACAAGTAATTCATTGTTATACGCTATCAGTAGATTTATGCTCATTCCATCCAATTTAGGCTCAGAATTCGTATTTTTCTTTGTGTATTTGCACAGGTTGGCGAAAATTATAATAATAAATCCAAACACACCAACTGTTTTGACCCAGAGTAAGCAGAGTTTTTGTTATGGATGACCATACAGCGAACTGCGATCCTAAAATAAACAAATATAAATAACCATGACCCGAGAAAGACCATCTGTGTTCATCACATAAATAAATGTCCCGACCAAGACTCGAAACTGGGCCCACTCCGGCGTCTGAGGCAGGCAGGCGTACTACCCACTTAAGCCAATCGGCCGTCGAAATTTGAGGTTATGTGAGTTTTGAAAAAAAAACGCTTACGTTACTCGTAACGTAACTGTAAAGCTTTATGAACTTCTAGGCATTCAAATAAATAAAAAAACCCGAACTTACCATATCTCAAAGTTAGCTGAGAATCACCGGCGGAGTACTGCTTACGGAAATAATCAGAAATCGCCGTGTCGTACTCTGAGGTGTGAGTGAAAGCTTTAAGTGCCAATCTTTGCCTGCAAGAGAAACATATATTCAATCCTGTATAGCAGCTTATATACTCGTAGTACAGGATTGGCTGATGGTATACAATCAGTTTAGACTGTAACATGTCTTAGGTGCTCTCAATGAAAGCTTCACTAATTTGTTCTATAGGAATGTGTAAAACCAGTAGTTAGTGCAGACCTGTGAAATCCCAGAAACAAAGGCTATTCGAACTGAATCAACCTCTTCTTATTATAGATTTGGTGATAACATCTACCTACGATTTGATATGCTACATACCATCAAATAGACCGCAAGCTCTTATAATCGATTATGAAAATGTAAAGGAAATACCGAGGACGTATGACGCTTCTAGAATAATGGAATTATATCAATTTGCCAAAAGATTACTTTTATTTAATGTTTGTTGTAATAACATTAATTATAATATAGATAACATCAATGCACAGTCTGAACAAATGGACTTAGAAAAATAAAGTAATATACAGGGTTTCCGTATGTAGTGTAGGGGAGCCTTACTAATTCAATATTTACTGCGCAATGAATCAAAAAATTTTAAAAGCATTAAAACCAATGTTTACCTAGTCTCCAGAGTTGTCTGATGATCTTTTGCATTCTTAAGCTCATCAATGACTTTCTCATAATCACTAGGGTCGCAAACCACAGTGACTCTATCGTGGTTCTTAGCAGCTGCTCTTAGCAAAGTAACACCTCCAATGTCAATGTTTTCTACAGCGTCAGCGATGGTGACGTCGGCTTTCGACACGGTTTGAACAAATGGGTATAAGTTGCAGACAACGACGCTTATCATGTCGAACTTCTGACGCTTCATGTCAGCCTTGTCGGAGTCCGATAACCTGTTAGATATGAGACCATAGTTATTTTATATAAATTTGCGAAAAAATATTAGTTACATTCTAAATTATGCTTTATCGATTTATGTAATAAGTTTCTCTTCGAATATTTTCAATTTTATTTATTTCTTTTATTTTTATTAAATAAATATAAATCGAGTTTTAAGTGTAAATGAATTTCAATTTTGATCTTTCGAGATGTGAAATCTTGTTTTATACATATTGTTATTGTATCAATACGATTCTTTGAACCAAAAAGATTTCTTTATTTATCTTACCCAGATAGCTTATCTATGTCGTAGTTTCATCCAAAATTAGACTCAAAAACTCAGTTGTCCAAGACGACTGTAAACCTAACCGAACTGTTTACCTTATAGTTTAGCGTAAGTATTACCATGACTTAACAAATAGCCCATAATTCTGTTTATGTAGGTATTATATTAATCTTAACGAACTGAACAAAAATTAAAAAAAAGCCGCCATTGTGACTGTGACAAATTAAATATATGTACCAATAAGCTACAATACAATGTTAAAGCATTCAGTTTGTAAACTTTATACACAGTTCAAATATAAAAAGATTAACTACCTTGCTAAAATCCCAGCATGTACAGCCGGATGCAGAGACTTTACCCGGCCTCCCAGCATTTCTGGTGCTCCAGTAATGTCGGACACATCCAACACTTTGAGTCCAGCATTACGAAGAGCTGTGGCCGTTCCACCACTGCCAACTAAACCTAAACCAATGTCAGACAGGCATTTTGCTAGTGGCAGCAAGCCTGTTTTGTCTGACACGCTAAGAAGAGCTGTAAAAAAAGATATATTAAGATATAAAAAAGGTCAACACAAAATGTTGCGATATGTAAAAATTCACCAACTTTAAGTGATTATTACACATGGCTAAATGTAGTTATCAAAATGACAGTCAATGAAAGTCACTAAATTCAGGAAAGTGTAATATCATTTAATCTATTAGAATCAGAAGCTTCAAATTAGCTTTCTAAATTTAGCCAAGTGTAAAAACCACTTTAACTCTAATATTTCATACGCAATTCATATAAAAATAACATAAATATCTGTTAGCATCGCAGAATTTGAGTACTATGCAAATTTACTTGTTCCTCCTTTTTATTGGTAATTTTTTTTATTGAGAGTATTTTGAACACTTATCATTTTTTACCTAATTTTCCGTTCTGCGCCATATTTGTCGGTGCTTTTCTCAGCGTTGGTCAAAATGAAGTAATCTCTCCTGAGTTGTACGACGCCAGAATATATTATATCACTGGCGACCTTTTGCAGGGGTCCTGATAACAACGTGAACTTGTTTACTTGAATGAATAGGGTTGCGAAAAACATAGGTAAGTCAGGTTTGATTATAATATATAGGAAAAGTAAGTGAATATTCAGTTATTACGGTTACAATGTGTGGATAGCACAGTTGTGTACTTATTTATGAAATTTTTGATAAATCGTAACAAAATATTTTATTTACTATAATTTAATCGAAAATTATGGTAAGAATCCCGTAAATTCATTAAATTATAGTAAAAATAACCGCGATATTTTAATAATACGTACTTAATGTTTTATTATGATTATTGTTTGAAAAGGGTTCATCGGCTTCTATCCGAGCGTGAACAGTTTTATGAGTAGAACTAAAGAAAATAATATTTTCTTTATCTATTTCCAATGTCTTTGCTAATAACAAAATTTTCATAGATTTTTTCCTATTTCGTGGTTTGTGGTGGCGATTACCACCTTAGCTATCATTATTCCTCTTCCGGCGATTCAAGTCACCAATTTTCAGCCTTCTAGCAGGCTGTTTGCTGCAGTTGGCTATTTCTTCAGTCGCAGTTGGTATGTTTAAGTATTTCTGAACTTCGCTATTTATGGAGAACTATGCCATGAAGTCTTGTTTTATAATTGGGCACAATGTATTTTATAAGCATCACAATACTCAATGTATATCTAGTGGTCTTAACCTAATATTGGTTAATATTAATCATCTTATTTTATTTCGATGCTAAAAATGTACGATTCTCGAAGAAACAAGTTGCTAAAAATTAATACTTACCACCAAATACTCTACTATCGAAATCTCTGTAAAACGGATACTTTTTGGTTGAACAAGGATTTATATATTCTTTTTGACAAATTACAAATACTTATAATACAGTAAAACTTTCGTAAAAATATGAAATATCAAGTTATTTGATCTCATGCAATACGTATAAGCAATTTAGATAAATCCTAAGTGCCAACCCTAAGAGGTCATTGGCTATGATGAAATAAATTGTTGGTTATTAAGAATCATCAGTGAAAACGAAAATAATGTAGGGTGTATATTGAATTGGATTTTATTTTTATGTGATAGTTATTATAACTGATGGGATAATTATTTACCGCGTACGTTAATTTACTATACCTGCGACTAGAACTACGATCTATTATTTATTCGTTTTATTAGAGAGAAAATTAAATTAGGTTTGTTCTCATTCTAGGGCACAAGGGATTTATCAAGTAGTGTTATAAATGAAGATGAAACTCATTACAAAAATCATTTCATAAAAGGAATTTCGTTAAAATTAATAAATTATGAAATTACTGAGTTAAATAATTCTAAGAAAAACGATGTGCTGAACCTAAGTATTTTACAAATAATTCGCATGGGATCAGAATTTATACAAGTGCTGAACATAAAGTTAAATTTCTTCTTATACAAACAAAAAAATACTAAGCAAAATTGTTTCCCCCCTCTTTAATGATTCTTTGTAACTCTGATGATGCAGTGAGTGCCGCACTAGTACAGAAACGATCACCACACTTGGACAAACATAACTGTACAAAACGGAGATCGGATACATTGCCGTCAGGAAGGTGATTCGCTTCCTGGACTCGATCGGAGTAAGCGGCGAGCTATAAACAGGTGGACTCACACAATAGATCTGCTAGGTCGCGGTGTGATAGGGCGCAGTTCAAGTGACCACATAGTCCCGTAAAACAAATAATAAACTTTGATTTTCACTATAACTTAAATCACATTTATACTATTTTATAAAGTGCTTAAATAAGCACAAGAAATAACACAATATAATATAAACTTTTAATACACAAACAAACACATACATCAGTAGGTGTGTGAATTTGCTGAACAGGCATTATTGTAATTCAGAATTGATTAAAGCTTCTCTTTCTTTATCTAATTACTATGTACAGCTCTTATTCCAGCTCTTCCTCGAAATCTTATTAATTACAGGAAACATGTAGATACAAATTCTGGTAGTCAACTAACTATGATTTTTTTGTGACAGAAGCCAAAAAAACAGTTAAATTCAATCTATTGTTTATGTATGGAAATTAATTATAGTTCATACAAGCTCATTGTTTTATATTTATTTTTAGTCTTAATAAGCAAAATTGATTTCCAGGCTATACCTAGTTCACAAAACTTTACCAGGTTTTACTTCCCAACAGAGACGAACAGAGTAAAGGCAACATTCACAGTGAGGAACACAGTCTTACCCGGTTTACTGATGGCACCAAAATGGACAATACAGTAGAATATAGGGAATATGGAGTAAAATCTAGAAGTAGCGACAACTAAGAAATATGGACCATATGCCTCTATATTTCGGGCTGGGGTATATGGTAAGATGTGCGGAAATTAATCTGGGTAAATCCTACAAAGGTCTATATTCCTACAAATAGATATATTCTCGGACAGCAAAGCAGCACTAATGGCACACAACTCCGTCAGCATCGACACCTAATTGGTAAAGAAATGCCATAAAACTAAACAAACTTGGGGATCAAAACATGGTACACCTAAAATGAGCCCTAGGAAACTAAAACATCACTGGAAATGACAAGGCTGACGAACTGGCGAGAAAAGGCACAATGGATGGATGGATAGACTCGGAACCTTTCTGCGGAATCCCAAGAACCCTCACACTATGAATATGAATGAGAGAAAGCAAACACCTCGGCCAGCCGAAGCAGAGGGCATGAAACACACTCCAGGGTTCTAATGTGGGTAGGTGAGAAACTCTCATTCTCAAAATCCTAAACCAGGGATCTACTATAACTCAACAAGACCCAGCTGAGAACTATTGTGTGAACAGTGACAGATCAGTGTAAACTCAAGAAACATATTATGTTAAAGGTTTAACACTTTTGCTGAACCATGTTACCCAACTTCCATTCAGGTTTTAAATTTTCTTGAAATCTTATCCCTGCTTGATGCTTGGGTGATGCTTTCCCGCAACAGAAAAGCAGGTAAAATCTTGCTGATATTACAAAAGGAGAATAATTTCAGGTTAAATGCATTCTTAAATCTTACCTCATTCACCTTAGTGTAAATCTTAACACTATGTCACTTAAGGTGTCAGCTCGTCTCTACTTCACCTACACTGCAGACCCCCTTAACAGTAGCACGCAACATACAGGTTTGTCAAAATCCTGCCATTCTTGTACACAAGTATCATGAAATTATTCCATTTTTAATACCCTGCAAACTAGCCTAGAATACATTTAAATAATTTAAACATAAAATCTTGTGGCTATCCTGGCCTTTCAGTCTATCTGTAATAACTTTCAAAAGCCAAAGCTAAGGTGTATTTTATGCTATGATGATGAAGTAAAAGAATAATGTTACTTATGATGAAATGAAATATTTTGAATTTTGAATATTTTTCTTTTTTACAAGCTCTACCCATGGAAGTATCAATTCAGCATTGAAACAGATCTTCAAAATTTATTTTAATAAAGCACAAAACAATCATCAGAAACTTACACTAGGCTATCTAAACTGGAAAATGATAGATTTCAACAGTCCCGAAAGAAAAAAATTTACAAAACCTACAAATTTTCCTTAAAAAATTATTTAAAAACCTTTATGATACAATTGTCTTTCATTTAAGTCAGGAAACAAATGGGTTTCCTCCAGCAGGAGTTCCACCAGAAATGTGGATAAAAGGTAATATCGATAAAATTACATACAAAAATTAAAAATTTTGGGTTTTACTTATTCACTTGGAGGAGTTCATAGGGGGTTACTAATATCCCCCATGACATCATCACCCCAAAAATGCTTATTTTGAGATGAGAATTTCTAATGCAACCACCACAGTCCTACCCTTAGTATCGATGGCTGCAAATTTTAAATTGTTTTTAGTCCACACAGGTCATAAGTAAACAAATAATACTAACCAAATGCTGTATTCTCAGCTGAAACTATAAAAACGCATGCAAAAATATGGAACTAACACTTGAATAATATAAATAAAGTAAAGATTTTAATTGAGAAACACTATCATACTTTACGTTACCATAACCTATTCAATCATAACAGCCAGCAGGCAGGCGTGCAAGAAAGAAGCAAAAAAAAACAAACAAAAATATTGGGCTGCTTGCTTGTGAATTTTCTCCATTTTTATATATATTTTCCTCCAAAATGTTATACTCAGGTATAAGTGCATAAAACACTCTTTACCAACCTATTGAATAAAATGTTATATAGAGACACTGCTGTTCACAGTTCGTCAACTATAATATATTCGCTAAATCAGTTTAGCTACCCACAAAGGACGATGAGCAAATATGTATGGAGCCTGGTACTGGAGTCAACAATTACGAGTTGATTATTAAAAGATGAGTAATTTAACGAAGAATAATAATATCAATGGCGCCAGTCGCGATTGTTAGTATTTTAGGTATTATGGGACTTTCAATACAATATATTTATAACACTATTATCAACAAATTTTTGACTTACTTCATTTCATTTATACTTTCTACAGATGATTACGTTGAAGAGATTTCTTTTAAAATTTCGTTTAAATGAAACACATATGAAGTGTAATATTTTATTTTAATTTTTGATGTAACTCCTAATTGTACAGGGTTATTTATAACATGCTGACAATCTCTTATAGGGTCATTGCAGTTATCATTATGAACAGCTTTCACTACGGGACCAACATTGAAATCGCGAAAAAATAATCTGCTGTGCCATACATTTCGATCGAGTAGGTATCGAAGTTTTGTATGGCACAGCTGTTATTTTTATGCATTTTTTATCATTATCATATCATTTAAATATAATGCAGGCGCAGTAAAACTTTCATGTCTCCCATATCCTAAATACCAAACTATTGATATAATATGTGTACATGTTCCAACAGTGCGTTGACCTAATAAGCAAGTACAATAATATTGGTATATTGAGTTCGATTGATCAATTTAAACAGAAAAATTGTTTTGCTCTCACATGCCTTGATTGAATGCGGCCACTTAAAAGCCATGCATCACATTTAAAACCATAATTGGCTAAGTCTGTCAGCGCAGTTTGTCTGTAGACTTCTATTGTATATAGGCCATTTTGTAAATGATCACTGCAATATGACTTAGCCAGTTTTAATTAGTATGTACCTAAAGATAGTATTGTTATATCTTCTATGCTCAATCTTGGAAAATCCTCTAATTGTGCAGCCTTTAACCTCACAAAATCAGCCCTTCTATGTATGAATTTTTTCGCCTCAACATAACCGTATAATAGGTTTGGGGAATGTATTTTCTCTCGTATTTTTAGTAAAAAAGCTTCTGCATGAGGGCTGTCAGCAATGGATTGGTGGAAGTGATTTTAAAATCACAAAACATATGAGGCAACGCGTTATTAATATTATTTTTGCCGTAACAGTTTAAAATCTCACTTAAATCCCAACGGCATATTGTAACTTGTCGCGACTTGTTCGCTTAGTCAGTAGTAAGCTGCGAATCCTGGGGATTTTTTGAAGGAGGGACATGATGTTCGTAGCCAGCGGCTTCTATGTCTTCCAAGCTATTTCTGAAACCTCTAACTAAAATGAACACATCATGTGTTTGGAACAGAATGTGAAGCGGATTTTCTTCATCCACTCATTATTGCAGCATCGCTCTTGGAAGCAGCGTATGGACCCTTGACGTCGATAATGTAACCGTCTGATGCTACGATTAAAAAGAGACTTTAGAAGATTTTGGAATTTATGAATGCTGTATGATTGCCGCTGAAATAAAAAGTTAGCACTCTTATGTATGTAAACATACGTGCCGTCGCATATTACAATCAGTTTGGTATTTTCTTCATTTCCATAAATAGATTTTGGAATTCTTAAATTCCTGTCTAATAGATTATGTCTTGTTGTATGGTTTGCATCTAAGTTAATTACAACGTAATCATTAGATAGACACTCTTTTGCTACAGAAAGGAGTCGTTCGAGACTTTGTCTCGACATACAAAACAATGTAGCTAATCTTTCGTCGGATTCACCGGTCCGAAGTTTGGTAAGGCAACTTTTGGTTTATTATACCTCTGATTTACAGAAGGAGTTTGCTCCAAGATAGCCTCAAACTGTTAAGTATTACGACCTGTCCAGTAGTACATTTCTTCTTCATTTAATTCTCCTTCGCCAAAATATAGTCTACATCCACGTTTTAAGGCGTTGGTCATTTGATCACTAAGATTATCAAACTGGGATACGTTGAAGTCATGAGTAACATTGCAGAATTAAGGTATTTCATCCCAACTATTTCCCAGTAAATGCTCTCGGCAAACTCTATCACCGTCGGGAATATACAGCTTGTGGTCAGAAAATATGTGAGTTTTAATGACGTTTGGTACCCGATGGCGAGTTTCGTTATTGCAGTTATTAAATATACAATGCCCCAGAGTATTTGATGCTCTAGAGTAGACGGATGAATAAATCAGTCCCTTAATATGTTGTTCTCGCGGTTAGTGTAGTTCATCTTGTGATCGACGTGCTCCATCTTGAAGACGTAATCTTAAATCACTTTCAGCCCGTTGCCAACATCGATGGCACACCTTCTGCGTACCATCAAACAGAACCTGTAAATAATGAGGAGTGTAAGGTTATCACAATCTTGCTCTTCGAGGTAAAAATATTAATGGTTATATTATAAGTAAAAAGTAAAATGGGTTATATATGACCACCCCTTTGGGAAACCATGCGCGCACTATTATCACATGACATATTCGACGGCATTCTTTTGTATCATTGTTAGAAATTGATATTAGAGTGCATGCACTGACAAAAAACCACAAGCATACCGATGCATGACGTTTGGTCTAAGCCTTACCTTAAAAAAAGCCTACTTTATACTGATTAGCCGTAGCGCAGAAGGGGGATATCTGCTGTAAAATGTATACATGTTTCGCAAATAAATGAATAGTACTAACCTCCACCACAGCATTTTCTTGTATGTATACAGGTAAATCCCCATGGTATAGTCCTCTCTGGCACATAACACCGTTTCGTAATTGTTTCATTGCAAAACAGTCGATAAGCACTTCAGTAATTCACAGTTCAAGCCAAAGTCAACGTCTGTGGCGGGTAACAAAGGTCCAATATATAGTCGGGGTCACTATGTAAAACAGATATCGGTGTCCAGTAAGCGCGTAAGGGTAAAATAATAGTAGTTAAGTGTATGAGCTGAGACGTACTAACACAGCAAACACAAGCAAACGACTATTGAGATCAAGGTTTGCGCAAGCGCACTCCTGCGCCTCCAACTAACTACCTATCCCCGCAGATGACTACCTGCACCGTGGGCAAACCAGGTTTCCAGGAACCTTAGTTAGCTATTTACTCGGTGTAGGATAGTAGTTGTATTCTTATTATTTAAAAATATAATCAAACAATTTACAATATTTCTAACAACTGGCCTACCTATATAAACCAATATAGCTCGGAAAATACTAATATTTCGTAGGTGGTGCTAAAGTAACTTATATTCTACATAAAAAGATCTATTTAATGATGTATAACTTAACCTCGTTGAAGGGTTGTACCAAAGCACCCATCATCCTTTATTCTTTCCTCACCTAACTACAAGAATATAATAAATAAGTGTAAGTAAATTTATCTTTTCCAAACATCAACTCCACTTTCATTAAAAGGTTTCATTATTATGTATATATTTATTTGTATATGTATATACAGGTTGTCCCGTAACTTTCACGACAAATTGAAATGAAAGAAAGATTGAGGTGTACCATACCAGATAAAAAAAAATATTACCTCAGTAAAAGTATCACCGTTTTTTTATATTCCCGGTTTTTAATTTTTTTCGAAAAATGCCGGTTTTGGTTAGTTTTTTGTTGCTGTGTGTACAAACAAGCAGATACTTTTGTAATTTTTTTTGTAAATATTCTCGAATAGCAGATCTACCATATACAAATATCATTTTTTTAAATATCATTAGGTATCTTAGAGAAAAAACATATTGCTCTCATTATTTTTTTTCTACAAAAATTATTTACCTCAGCTTTGGCATTTGGTGGTGAAAAAAAAAATGTACTGGACTGTCACTGCACATTTTACAAATAAATTACGTATTTAATAAAGATTTCAGAAAGGTATAATGCTGTCCATATTTTTATAGAATTAAAAAGGAATAGCCAGTTTTGTGCCGAAGGGGCTGATTCATATTAAATCCGACTTTTACCGATCCCTGGCCATGATAAATTGATAAGTAACATGAAATTTACATGCGCTTAATTTTGTTTTCTAATATTAGGTCCTTACATAAATATGAAATAGGCGTTTTGTCGTACTGGCCACTTTGATCTGTATTATCTCCTCTTTGGTTAAGAATTCCAATTTCAAAATACAGCTATTTACTCACGCATTTGTGTTTCGAAAGCCGTAGTTCATTTGTTTTTTTTTCCCTTTTTTGGTTTTATCTTTGCGTCACTTAGTTTACAAAATGGAAAACTTGAAATATCGCGTTATTTACGAGTGCGAGTTCCACCGTGGCACCAGTGCTGCAGAAACGGCTCGAAGTATTAACGCTGTGTATGGCGGCGGTGTCGCAAAAGAAAACAGAGTGCGTTTTAGGTTCCAATGTTTTCGTTCTGGAAATTTCGACCTACAGAACATGGACGACCGGCAACGTGGACGACCGGAGACCAAAGTTGATAATTCAAGAATTGAAGACTATTGTGAAAGTGGATCCAATGCAAACCACGTCCGAGTTAGCTGTAGGCTGCGGTGTTAGCGGCAAAACTGTTTTAATCCACTTGAAGCAAATTGGGAGGGTAAGAATGCTTGAGAGGTGGTACCTCATGAATTGAGTGCAGCAAACTGACAAACGCGCCTCGACTGTTGCGTTACATTACTCAACCAGTACAATAATGAAAGGTGTGTTTACTACAGCTTACTTAAATCTGGCCAGACGATTACGGCAAATGTCTATTGTCAGCAACTGCAAACCATGATGGAAAAGCTATCTGCTAAACAACCACGGCTAGTCAATCGCACTAGGCCACTGCTGCTTCAGGACAACGCTAGACCACACACTGCACAACAGATGGCTACCAAATTAGAGGAGCTTCAATTGGAATGTCTAAGAAATCCACCGTACTCCCCGGACCTTGCTTCAACAGATTTCCAGTATTTTCAACATTTATTTAATTTTTTATTTAAAACTTTTTGGAAAACTTACAGCTAACTTATACATAATTATGGAAAAAATTTTTTTATAACTTTTGTAAAATTATTTAACTATAAAAATTTGTAAAAATTACAAGTTTTCACTTATAGTTATAACAAATTCAGCTTGGATAATTTCTAGCAAGGGAAAATATTCTACTCCGATGGGGCAGTCCAAAGCGCCTTCAAAGATTTTATTGATTCCCGTCCGAATGGTTTTTTTAGAAAAGGGATCAATGAACTACCTATGAGATGGCAAAAGTGCATAGATAGCAATGGTACATACTTTGATTAAATAAATATTTTTAGGAGCAGAAATAGAATTATGCCAAAAAGAACACAATGATCACAACATTATTTTTAATTTACAATTTACAACGATTTTTACAACAAATTGATGAATTTAAACAAAAGCGAAATTAAAATAAAAGAAAAATTATACCGACCTGAATGCACCGGTTCGGATCGACGACCAGCATAAAAGAGGCCCCCATTAGGCACACCCATTATGTAGGCATGCAGTGAGCTGTCATGTTGGTAGGGATGGTGTTCCCTTATACGGCATCTCCTGACGGAGATCGCCCTCGAGCTCTTCGCTACAAATTTCATCGCGGTGCGGTGCGTCCTGAGCTGACGAAGGGCTAGCAGCGGTATCTGGCTCGGTTTTCTCATGGAAGCTGTCTGAAATAAGTGACATAGCTGTACCAGATGTTTATTCTTAAACAATCTACACCTCTTTAACAACATTTCTTTGAACATACATGAACCAACCATACAACCCAGTGAACAAAGGCGTCCTTACTGTTCACACTATCCACAGGCAACGTATCTGGCTACGTTTGCCAGAGGATAACAACCAAACACGTATCTACTACGTCGGTAATGTTGTCATGTCTAGCTATCCGCAGGCCACGTATCTGGCTACGTCTGCCCGAGGATTACAACCAACCACGTATCTGCTACGTCCGTAATGTCGTCATGTCTCTACGGTTACGAAACAAATCTACTGATCTGCGTATCTAGCTAGGCCTGACGCTGTAGGTACACATAGTTCAACACGACTGGACCTTGTATCTATCTACAACTGTCCGGTTGCATCGAGTCATACTAATAAAGATCACGTATCTCCTACGTCGATCACAAACTTACCATTGAAAATTTCACAGTTATCAAATAGTAGGCAGGATCCTACCCGCTCATGAAGATCCGTGTGATTTTTCAAAAAGTACAGCACATGATTCAGCACACCATTCCCCGCACTAAGGTACCATAAACTCAACTGCAGCTTGCGTAGTTTTTCCATAGGCACCTGCTAATAACTGTAGTTCGCACCTTAGCCAAATGACCTTGTATACCTGCGTCAAGCTTGCCGATGGACTGCGAATATTTAATGACAAAGATAAGATCATTCACTTCAAATTACCTTTGTACCTGTCTACTTTGATTAACATACAAATCTTGTGATTGAATTCTTTGGTCAAGTAATCGTGATGCTCGTCGTGAAAATGCTCTTAGCAAAATTAGTAAAATCCCTTGGGAATATAACACGAAAGTTTCTATTCCTCACCCACTGAAGTATATCGATAGTACAGAAGACAGTTATGATTAACGCACCGATTGTTATCTAACTGGTTATTTTGAACTTTTTATAATAGATCTTGGGTCTCAGTGTCCGCAGCTTGTACAACTTGAGCCCAATTGCGAGGCTAAGATATGACATTCACACGAACGGGATAACGACTTAAATAGTCCCCATGTGACATCAGTGAGCATTTGCGAAAGTCGATTAAAAGTGAAAATCTTGAAGGTATGGGTATACCAACGCGTGGCGGGGCAGCACTTATGCTAAATGTGGACTTAAGGGCATTACAGTCCGCAACGAGTTTAAAATCTATCCCGACAAGGTAGTGACGGAAATGTTTAAAAGCTTTCACAACTACACCGCAAACTAGACCGCTAGCGGGTCTTCCGCCGGATGTGAAAGTTGCACTGAAGGTGCTCAAAGGGACATGAGTTGGTGGCCGAGGTCGGCCGAAGCTTGACTTAGGGATCGATTCATTGAAATGAACCTTCAATGAATTGAGAAGGGAACTATGCTCCGCTAGAGCTAGCAGTCGCTCTGTCGGAGAACGTGAAGCCCCAAGTTTACGGGCTAAGACTGAAATTTCCCTAACATCAATATTTTTGATAGCGTCGCAGACGATACGCATATCGTCTGTTACGGAGGGATAAGGAGTGGATTTGTATGGGCGAGGAGCCGGGATGGGATTTGGATGTGCAGCGGGGCGCTGCCTCCAGTTCTCTGGAGCAAGCTTTGGCTGAGTATGCTTTGCAGCCGGAGGAACCCGGCTGCGCAGCGGCGGAAAGTTTTCCTGAGAAAGCGGCGGGGCTTGTTTGGGTGCCGCCCTCTTAGGATTGGGACGCATACAACGGGGTGCATGAGGGCAACCCCTGTAATTTGCGGTGTGGCCAGACTGGCCACAAATCACGCAATCGGGAGGAGAGGGAGTTTCAGGAGTGCAATTGCACTCCTTAGTGAAGTGAGGGACCAGGCACCTGGGCGGGGCGGCGCAGTTGGCCGCCGCATGCCCGTACAACTGGCACCGGTGGCACTCGCCGGGGTGACCGCGGCGATGAGGCGCCTCGATCGAGATCCCAGAGAAGCCGCATATGGTGCTAACCCCTTTGAGGATCTCCCTGGATTTGGGGACGTTGGTGAGTACCACCAAAGCGAGAGGGTGACGCCTTCCGTACCTACTGTGCATTTTATGCACGGTGAGTGCCGGGAAGCCTTGGGACTGCAGATCCTCCAGGATAGCCTCGTTCGATAATTCGAACGGGACTCCCCTGAGTACCGCTCTGAACTTGCGCTCTTCTGGCAGAGTATAAGTGTGATAAGCATATTGCTTATCGGTGAGGAGCTTTGTTAAAACACGGAAGTCGTCTATCGACGAGACTAAGATTTTAATGGATTCACCCGAGTTGGCTCTTTTCCCGAAGGAAAACGGGTGGTGGGACCTTAGTCTTGACAGAAGTTGGGGCCGGAGCGGGTGTTGAAGGCACTGGGGCAGCTGGCATTGAAGACGCCGCAGAGGGTGTTGGAGACACCGGGGCGGACATTGAGGGTGCCGGGGCTTGCTTCGAGCGCTTCTTGACAAGAGTGAAAGATGTCGGCTCTGTGCCGTTGAAGGTTGCGTCCGAGGATGAGTCGGTCGCGGGTGCGCTCTTGGGAGCGGTGCGCTTGCGGCGCGAAGTGGCGTCCGATTCACACTCCATGCCACTGGAGGTTTTGGGAGACGCGGGAGGGGCTAGGACCAGAGGGACCTAAGGGGCTTGAGGGGCTTGCGTGGCCTGAGGGGCCTGAGGGGGGAGCGCGGTAAATCCGCATGTAATGCATAATTTATACATTTGTTCTGAAGTCATTTCAATACCGAGAAAGGTAAGATTTCGAGCTAGCATCACCGCGAAATCTTCAAGACTTCGCGAGGCCATTGCGGAGGGGTTAGGGAGGGACAATAATATATAAATACATATACTAAGAACCTGCCAACGAAGACTAACTTCCTAAAACCACCCTACACGCGGTAGGGCGGTTGGAGACGACGCGGATAACTTACTCGAACACGAAGACTCGAAGTCCTGGAACGCAGAGCTTGCCGGAGCGGCGACGGCGACGCAGGTCGGCGACAACGGGCTGCAGGCGACGAACGAATATTTGTCGTGAAAACGACGGTTCTATGAAATTTAGGAAGATACGGTACGAAAACCTGAGTCGTGAAAACGACCCGTGAAATTTGGGGTGCTAAACTAGTGCGGGGACTAGAGAGCGGAAAAGCGTCTGCGATCGACGTGCGAACAAATCCGCACGCAAATCGAGACTGCTCTTACGATATCTAAAGTATGCGTCTATCTCTGTCATTTTTTCCTGCCCCTCCCTCTGCCAGCCAGTCACTAGCCAGTACGATCCTATACGCTCTCCTGGGCACATGTCGTCGCTATCTTACCACTGTTGTTTTGTTTTCTAAGCAGCACCAAAGACAATGATCAACACCTAAAGAAGTTTTATAACACAAAACTCAGATCAAGTGCTGCTCCTCGTTCTTACAACCATATTAACTACACTGTACAGAATTTGGTTTCAAGAAATGTTGGAAGCGATAATACAGAGTTACAGCCCCTGTTAGCGACGCAACATGAAACGGATTCGGCATAAAAGGGACATAGTCGTATAAGTAGTTTTGTAAATAACGCTAGTCCACGCCCTCACTACTTACGCCCACACTCGAGAGGGTCGTTCAAATTGTTAGTAAGTTATATTATGATTTAATGGTAATATTTGGCTCCGGCTCTTTCCTGGAGACAGCGTCCGGCCGCTTCTGCACCACCTTCCCGTCCTATCCCAGCTCCCGTAGCTCCCGTTGGCCCGCGTCCCGCTCCGGCGTCTTCGCCTTAGTCATCGTTGGCTGAGGACATGAAGACTGTGTTCGACGTCATCCAAAACGTCAACATTAACGAAATCGCCGTACTCGCACGCAAACTGCGAGCCACCCGCTCTCCTCAAGAGCGTCTATTCGCACTAGCCGAGCATCACTCGCAACTTAGTTCTTTATAAATTCTATAATTCGTATAAATTCGTTAAATAGTATATATAATGTCTAGACCCGCAAATCCCGCGTCTTGTCGTATGAAACCCAAGGGCTTATCCCTAGTTTCTTTTAACGTTCGTAGCCTTAGTACTAACCTCCCTGAGCTCAAACTGTTCCTTCAGAACAACGAGCCAGACTTATTGCTTCTCCAAGAGACGTGGCTCACTACAAACCGCACCAGGGGATTCGCTATTCCCAAATACGCGTTCATTCATAACGATAGGCCCAACCCCGACGGTTACGGCGGCACAGCTATTTACTACAAAAGAGGTTTCCACTGCGCTCCTCTCCGTACCCCTCCTCTCCTCAACATGGAAGCCACTGTGTGTAGATTGGCTATGACTGGTCATCCGACCGTCATCATAGCTTCACTATACATACCTAGTGGCACCAGACCTATCCGTAGCGACTTCGAGGACATTCTCGCCCTCGGCCATTCAGTCATTATGTTCGGAGATTTTAACTCCAAACATACTGATTGGACGTGCCTATGGACTAAAACCAGCGGTATCGCTCTCCTTAACATCACTGAGCAACTCGACTTAGACGTTATCTCTCCCGTCCCTCCCACTCACTATCCCGACAACCCAAACCACTCTCCTGATATCCTCGATTTCGCGATCGTAACGAATCAACCTCGATCTCAGGTCTATCAAACCGCTCGATGATCTATGATCTGATTACTGCCCCATATCCCTCGTGCTAGGACCGTCTAACGATGACGTCACCTCTCCTAAGACCTTTATCAACTGGAAAGGCTTTAAAAATACGTTAGTTTCAGCCTTAGACGCCCCAAACTCTCCGCTTGCGATCTCGCCCGATCAAATAGATAGTCCGGATAAAATATTTTCGTTAGTCAATTCTCTCACTGATGCTATCAACTCAGCCATCAGTGACAACGAAAAGGTTGCTAAGCAAGGTAAACCCACGCTTCCCTTAGCCGTTAGCAATCTTATTAAAGCTAAGAACGCGGCTCTCCGGAGAGCCAAGAAATATCCCACGCCCGCCTATAGATTAGCTGCGAATCAGCTACAACGTAAAGTTAGGTCTTGCCTCGCAGAACTCCGAGACGCTCAGATGAACGATCTCATGGCGTATATCTCTCCGTTCCACCAAGCGTACTATAGTATGGCTCGAGCCTTACGCGTAGACACCGCCTCTCACGTTTCTCCTCTCACTCGTCCCGATGGCACTACTGCCATCGAAGTTGAAGAGAAAGCCGAATGCTTCGCTGACCGCATTGCCGCACAATGCTTGCCCAGCACGCAACCTGCTAATCCCTCACACATCCAGGCGGTGGAGGATGAAGTACTTCGCAGAGACTCTCTCCCCATCACCACCAACCCCGTCACTGTCTCTAATGACGAAATCGCGCTTCTCATTAGAAATCAAAAGTCCAAAAAGGCTCCGGGTGCGGAAGGAATTTCCAACCACGCACTTAAGCACCTGCCTCAAAAGGCGCTTATATTGTTAGCTATCATTTTCAATGCCTGCTTCGACCATAGCTACTTTCCAAAAGCTTGGAAAGAAGCGACAGTCATAGGCATTGCCAAGCCGGGTAAACCTCTGAACGTCCTGGCTAATCACAGACCCATCAGCCTCCTCAGGGCCATGTCTAAACTTCTGGAGAGAGTCATACTCTCTCGAATGCGGAACCATCTGTTTCCAACGGATGGTGATCCCCTCATTATTCCCCATCAGTTCGGCTTTCGTGCTAAGCACTCCTGCCCTCAGCAAGTCCATCGAACCGTCGAGTACATACTTGACAGTTTCTATCCGCGTCGTAATAAAACAGTCGCAGTTTTCTTTGACGTAGCCAAGGCTTTCGATAAAGTCTGGCACAGCGGTCTCGTTTATAAACTTTACAAAATAGGCTTACCGGATCGCCTAGTCAGGTTAATCGCGTCTTTTCTCAAAGATCGTACGTTTCGATTTAAACATTCATTCGAAAATTCGAAGGCACGCTTTCCGCCCCTCGTCCCACAAAGGCTGGAGTCCCTCAAGGCTCAGTCCTCGCCCCTCTGTTGTACACCGTGTACACCAACGACATTCCCATCACGCCGAAAGGCGTCGAACTCGCCCTCTTTGCCAACGACACCGCACTCTACACCAAAGGTCACAGTGTCCCGCAGCTTGTAACCAGACTCCAAAAGGCCGTTAACGCCCTCGGTGTATGGTTTTAAAAAATGGCGCGTCGATGTGAATCCAGACAAGAGTTCTGCGATTCGCTTCGACCCCAAACGCCGTCGTCCCGCTGGCGAACCCCACGTTCAAATGTTAGGCATTCCCATCCCCTGGAAGCGATTGTTCGCGGTACCTATTGCCTTGACTATCGCGGCGATCACGGCGAGAATTACTATCACGAACACTGCGACTACGATTACGCTCACACTCAGACATTCTAGTATGAAAACCAGTTGATTATAATCAAAAGGACTTACCCCGTAACGCACACGAACACAGTTTATACACACAACACTTAATTGGACGAATCCACTGAATCAGATTTAGTTTATACAACAACACAATTCGATATTTAAAGTAATTCAATAATAATAATAAGAAAAAAAAAACTTAGAAATCACAATAACGAAATATTTAAGAAAAATAACGTGTAACTTAACGCGTGGGGTAGTCTAAGTAACGGAAATAAGAAAAAAAAACGAACTGGCCAAGCCGGAATGAGCCCAAAAATTCACAAAAATAACAAAAAGCTAAACAATCCGACAATTTGAATTAATAAAGCCTAGTCAATCACTTATTTTATCAAATCGGTAAACTAAATCTGACTCTAAGACAAAGACAAACCGAACAACAAGAATATTACAACCGAACACTGTATAGCACCGACGCGACGGACGAAACGCAAAAAAAAAGGACCTGACTGTCGTTGACACTCTCTTAAATAGCATTCCTCCCTCCACTTCTCTCATATTCTTCTACAATATATTTATTGCAGCTGTAGGCAAAAAAGGACCAAAAAGTGGAAATTTATAAAAAAATCACAAAAGTGGCAATATCTCGAAAATCAGAAAACTTTTGGTGTTATTTTGGCATGTTGGTGTTATCTGACGTATACAGTAGACAGTATATAATGACGGCCTGTTTGGTGTGGAGGTAAGTAGCCTTGCCTTCCATGCCAGAGGTCCCGGGTTCGAATCCTGGCAGCGGCAGATATTTTATTATATTTGCTTTCTAGTCAAGGATGTGTATGTATGTTCATTTAAGTTTATTTCTAATAAATATATAATTTAAAAAAAAATATCTAGGTGTGCTCTTATATTTCTTAAGTTTATTTATCCGTTATCTAGTATCCAAAACACAAGTTCTTAATGGTACTTAATTTGGGCTAGATAATGTGGTATGATTGTTAGAAATATTTATTTATTTATTATTTATTTATATAACCCTAAATTTTCACCATTTGACCACCAACCATTACCAAAATATTCACAAAAATAATTTATAAGGGAAAACAACGTTTGCCGAGGCAACTGGTTAGCTATTTATAAATATGCCATATTGTGTTATATATTGCATTAATTATTATGTTGATAAGTGGTTGTAAAATCATTGTTTATAATGTTGTTTATAATACAATGTTGGTATGGTATGAATATTTTTATTTATTTTTATTTTTATTATTTTATTTATTGCTATTAGATTTGTATGACCGACACGCTCCTTTAAGAAGAGTGAAAATCAGACAAAATCCAGCTCCGTGGTTATCAGACTCTATTAAAGAAGCCATGTCTCTTCGAGATAAGGCAAAACACAGGTACAAACGCTCCCCCACCGAGCAACACTTGAACCACTACAAACATTTGCGTAATCGCTGCAGCCGTCTATGTCGTGATGCCAAAAGGCGCCACTTTCATGATTCCCTTACTAATCGGAGCCCTGCAGAAGTATGGAAATTTCTTAAGTCTGTTGGAATTAGTAAGTCTCCTCCCACTGATCACAACATCTTTAATTTAGACTCCCTTAATAAACAATTTTCCGAACCTCCTATTGTTGTTTGCCGCGCTGTTAAAGATGAAACTTTGAAGTCCTTATCATATGCTTCCTCTGCTCATTCTCCATTTTCACTGAAAACTGTTTCAGAAGACATTGTGAAGAGAGCCATTCTTGCTATTAAATCTCCTGCTGTTGGTGAGGACCAATTGTGTTCAAGAATGATAACTTTGATTTTGCCTACGTTATTACCAATACTCACCCACATTTTCAATTTTTCCCTCACAACTTGTATCTTTCCCACGTCCTGGAAGCTTGCTCATGTTATCCCATTACCCAAAATACCAAACCCTAATTTCCAAAGTGCTCGAACATATTGTTCATGAGCAACTCTCTAAGTTTCTTGCACACAGTGGCCTCCTCAGCAGTTTTCAATCTGGCTTCCGCCCTGGCCACAGTACCACTTCGGCTCTTATAAATGTCACTGACGATATTCGATGGGCGATGGAGAATCAATCTCTGACTATAATGGTACTTCTGGACTTCAGTAGCGCGTTTACTTCAGTCGATTTCGACATCCTTCTCGGAGTTTTAACTTCACTCAACTTCTCCTTTTCTGCAGTGGCCTGGTTCAGCTTCGGGGCCGGTCGCAGCGGGTCCGCTATGGTGAGTCTCACTCCGATTGGTGCGATCTTATTGAGGGCGTGCCTCAGGGTGGCGTCCTCTCCCCATTGCTTTTTTCAATTTTTATTGACTCCGTTACTACAGTCCTTTCTTGTAATTTTCACCTTTACGCTGATGACTTGCAAATCTATCGCCATTTCACACTTTCAGATACAGAAATTGCTATTGCTGCAATCAATGAGGACCTCAGTCGTATAAGTGACTGGGCTAAATCATTTGGTTTATGTGTGAATCCTAGCAAGTCTCAAGCTATCATAATTGGTAGTCGGCATATGCGCGGCTGCATCGATTTTGCCAATTTGCCCTCTGTCCTCCTGGATGGTGTTCCTATTAATTTCTCTGATACTGTCAAAAACCTAGGAATGATGAAAGATTCTTATCTTACGTGGAATGCTAACGTCAGCGAAATTAGTAGGAAGGTGCACTATTCCATCCATCAACTAAAAAGTCTTCGGAGTTTCCTGCCCTTTCGGACCAGGATCACTCTTGCTCAAACACTCATTCAACCAATAATCGAATACGCAGATGTCTGTTACTTGGACATAACTGAAGAGCTATTAAATAAACTGGAACGATTACAGAATCTGTGTATTCGATTCATCTTTGGTCTTAAAAAGTTTGATCATGTTTCTGAATACCGCGGTCAACTCCGATGGCTTCCTATTCGGTACCGTAGAGATTCTCGTATCTTATCCCAGCTATTTAACGTACTGTTTAACCCATCCTCCCCTCGTTACCTAAGTAAGCGTTTTTCCTTCACGCACACCGATGGTGCTCACTGCAGAAGGAATAAGCGTACTCTTCTCAAAATGAAACCGCATAAAACTGACTTTTTCTCTTATTCCTTCACCATACACGCAGTTAGGTTGTGGAATGCACTTCCTTGCTTATTCCGTGAATCGAAAACGTTATCCTTATTTAAAAACCGAGTAAGAGAACATTACCTTTCTCGAGTCTATTAGCTTGCGTTCTTGTTTTTGTAACCCCCTAGTATTATTATTGTCTTATTGTTCATTTCTTTGAATCATTTGTAAAGGTCAAGTATACTGTGTATATATTAGTCTGCATTTATTTATATATCATGGATATTCTATTTATAAGTAGATAAGTAGTTTATATTTATATTTAATACAATATGTAAGTATATTAGCATTTGTTTATAGTATTTATCTTATGTATAACAATATATAATTTAGTACACACTAAATTTGCTATTATTCACACTCTCCAGTCTCAAGTCTGTTGGAAGAGATTTCTTTTAGAAATAAGCAGTACCTTTGTACATCATTTCGTAACTTCTTTTTATACTGTAATTATAACCTGTGTGTACATTAATTATTAAATAAAATAAATAAATAAAAATTAAATACTACTTAGTATATTATACGACAAAATAACATATTGTGGTCGGTTTTTTTAACTTTTAATTTTAAATTTTGGCATTAATCATAAAATTAATTTAACATAACAAACGACAAAAGAAATTAATGACATTTATAACATAATATGGCATGAATATTTTTGTTTATTGATGTAAATAAAAATATATTTATTGATGTAAATAAAAAAAAAACATTTTGCAATAGAAAATATGAAATAACGTAGGTATTATTTTCGATATTTCAATCTTATCTATCTAAACAGGTGCATTTGAATACCTACATACCTACTACTGATTAGACAAATAAATGACACTATGATTCTGAAAAATCTTTTACTACGTACTAACCAATCCCTCAAAAATGGTGCTAAACTTTTTGTTTAGTAATAAAACATAAAAAATATTCGTATACGTTGCCTTGAAAGTGCATTTTATACATGTTATTGAAATTATCATAATATATGTAAATGAAACATATAACCGAACAAAAACAGTTCATTGTAACGCCAACGCACCCGGCTATCTAGTTATGTGTCCAGCTATTACGCCCACGACGGTGAACGTGAGGTCCTAGACGCAAACGCTGCAGTTTTGTTCTTAGTTCTTAGTATTAACCAAATAGAAGTAAGGATGTTATTTTAAGATAAGTCTGCCCAGTTTCATGTCTGATAGAATTAAGTCAGTTACATCTAGCTCTGTGACCAAGTAGTACTAAGTTTAATTAACATTATAATAAAATTAGTGTTTTAAAAGTAAATCTTGTCTTTTTAAAAAATCATATCAAGTGCTCCCGATCTTGACTGGCGCAGCCGGTAGGATCGCTGGTGATAAATCATCCGTTATTACGTGTTTTGTGAAAAATTAGCTGTGCGAAAGTTAATGGAAAGTGGAAAAGGTGAAAACCCCTTATTGAGAACAGGCTGTTCTCCCTGCACGTCGTGACGGTGATGCCCGCGATCCACGAACGAACCAAATAAAATAAGTCAATCGAGGAAACACAGGATTTTTGGACAATGAGAGCGACTGGTTGGTGAGTGAGCCTTTTTCACCATTCGTCGTATCGATCGTTCTGTTATCTTGAGATAAGACTTCTCTCATTTTAACGTAGTTATATAATTTTTACGTATTTTTACGTATATCATTGTAATTAATTTAAATTTTAATAATACTTCTTTAATTGATCATATTATCAATTAAATTGTTAGTTAAGTGTATTGTTTTAATAATTTTACTTTTGACCAATCAAATTATTGGTTAATTGATAAGTTTTATTATTGATATTTTAATTTTTGCGTCTTTAATTTTTGTGTTTGTGTGTTCAATTATTTTATTTTTGATTTTACAATTTTTATCTGGAAACGTTAAAAATGGAAGGACAAATAAGAATAATTCCTAGTGACATGTTAAAAATTATCCCTATTTACAGTGGAGATAAAAGGCAACTTAATTTATTTTTAAGAAAAAGTGAGTATATTATTGAAAAGTTTATGGGAAGTGACATACAGAATAGTTATGTATTCGAAGCAGTTACGAGCCGTTTAACCGGAGAAGCTGCCTCTCTTATTAGTGAACGAGAAGATATAACAACTTGGACAGAATTAAAAGATTTACTTATTCAGCATTTTGGGGATCCGCGTAGTGAAGAATGTGTTTTAATAGAATTAGAGAATTTAAAAATTAAGCCCGGTAAATCTTACTCCGATTTTTGTTCTCGCATTCGAGGTGTAAAATCAGTTTTATTTTCTAAAGTAAATTTAATCGAGGATATTTACATGCGAAAAAGTAAAATTACGATATATAATCATAAGGCCCTTAATGTATTCCTTTATAATTTGACTGAAAATTTAGTGCGCGTCGTAAAACTAAAGGCGCCAACTACCCTAGAAGCAGCCCTTAGTATAGTTTTAGAAGAAGTAGATTTTTATGATTGTTTCCATATGAAACAAAAAGCCTTAAACAGTAATCACTCGAACCCTAAACCACAAAATACTACGAATAATATTAACCAGCAGATTACTCCGTCAAATCAAAAATTCGGATTTTTAAATAATAATTCAGGCTTTAGATTTGGCACACCAAATAATTACTCACCTTTTAATAATGCCTTTAACAATAAACCTTATAATAATAATAATAATACTGGCTTCCGATTCGGAATTAATAATAGTGGATTTAAATTCGGAAATAATCAACCCTATCAAACAAATCAAATGCCTAGGTTTAAATTCGGGATTCCCCCAAACCAACAGTTTAATCAGTTTCAGCAACGACCACAAATAGGTTTCCGACCACAATTTGGTTATAGACCACAAGGCCTTCAGCCACAACAAAATTTGACCCATCAGCAATTTATGCAACTTCACCAAAACAAACCCTCAAATAATGCTCAAGCACGGCTCTCTAACGACGTTTCAATGCGCACTGCTCCACCATTTAAACCCCAACAAGGATTTTCTTTAAACGAACTAGACCTTCATGAAAACAGCTACTGTCCAGAATTTTATTATGATTCTAGTTATGACAATTATTATTATAACTATTACGAAGACCCGACAATTCAGAACCCCTTGCAATATGACATGACTATGGCTGCCAATGAACAGTCAGAAATGTTAGACACGCAAGACTCAAAACCCACGGAGGAAAATTTTCAAATACAAGCCTCGCTAGAAGACGCGAAAAAATAGAACTAAATTGTGATTTTAATACATTACGTTTACCTTATATTCACATACCAGAAATTGATGCAAAGTTTATGATTGATACAGGTAGCACTAGATCGTTTATCGGTCCGAAAAAAGCTTTTCAATAATTTACGCAATATATTTTTCACGAACCTTTTGAGGTAATTAGTACGCATGCCTCAAGTAAACATGACCAGGTTATCGAAATTCCCCTATTCCCTACATTTAAAAGTTCCGAAATACACAAGTTTTATGTTTTTAATGTAGACTCACGCTATGATGGATTAATAGGAAATGATCTTCTGAAACAAATAGAGGCGGTTATAGATTTTAAAAAACGAAAATTAGTAACAAAAACAACCACGATACCACTAATTCATAATAATTTAGACTCTAAATTTAAGATTCCACCCCGCTGTGAAACACGAGTAAAATTACCCATAGATACATATCAAGGAGATGCAATATTAAATTACACCGAATTTTGTAACGGCGTACGTATGCCAGACGCCATAGTAACTTGCGAAAATGGATATGCTTATACTGTCATTCAGAATACTACAAATAAAGAAATGACTTTAACTGTGACTAGCCCATTTAGGACAATAAAATACGAAACGACTAACTGTGAGTTAAACATGACGACTGACATACAACAAAATAGTACAGAAATTAATAAGTTACTGACTGATAATTTATCTAAATTGAGATTAGACCACATGAACGAAGAAGAACGACAGAGTATTTTAAATTTATGCACAGAGTACAAAGACATATTTTATAGTGAAAACATACCCCTATCTTTTACCAATCAAGTGAAACATTTTATTAGAACCAAAAATGAAGAACCTATTTACATTAGACCTTTCAGACAAAGCCCCATGATGACAGAAGAAATCAAAAATCAGGTTAACAAACTTTTAAAAGACAATGTAATACAAGAATCTTTTTCACCCTGGAGTGCCCCAGTTCACCTTGTACCCAAGAAGCCTGATGCTTCTGGTGAAATGAAATATCGTATGGTTAATGACTATAGACGTTTCAATGACATAACTATTGACGACAAGTACCCACTTCCGAACATAAATGACTTATTTGACAAATTAGGTAAAAGTACTTACTTTACAACGCTCGATCTCGCAAGCGGCTACCATCAAATAGAAGTAAATGAAAGCGACAGGCCTATTTAGCACACAATTTGGACACTATGAATTTTTGAGAATGCCGTTTGGTCTTAAGACCGCTCCAGCCACTTTTCAAAGGACGATGGACAATGTTCTGCGTGGACTACAAGGTATACACGCCCTGAACTATTTAGATGATATTTTAATATTTTCATCCAGCTTACAGGAACACCTCCAAAAACTGAAAGATATTTTTGACAGACTTAGAACGACAAATTTAAAAATACAACTTGACAAATCTGAATTTCTTCGCACTGAAGTATTGTATCTCGGACATACTATAACTAAAGACGGACTGAAACCTAACAATGACAAAATTACAGCTATTATGAACTACCCCTTCCCTAAAACTACTACAGAAATAAAAAGTTTCTTAGGACTGGTCGGATATTACCGAAAATTCATTAAAGACTTTTCCAAAATAACTCAACCCCTTACAAATTGCCTAAAAAAACGAAATAAAATTATAATTGACGAATCATATATAAATTCTTTCGAAAAATGTAAAGAATTATTAACAAATGCACCGTTATTACAATACCCTGACCCTGAAAAACCTTACATTCTTACTACAGATGCTTCTAATGTGGCCCTAGGTGCCGTGTTATCCCAGGGGCCCGTAGGTAACGATAAGCCCGTAGCATACGCAAGCCGCACCCTCAGTGACACCGAATCTAGATATAGCACTATAGAAAAAGAGTTGCTCGCTATTATTTGGGCCGTAAAGCATTTCCGCCCTTATTTATATGGCCGAAAGTTTTTCATATATACAGATCATCGACCACTAGCCTGGCTTTATTCACTAAAGGAACCAAACTCTAAACTAACTCGCTGGCGTTTAAGGTTACAGGAATACGACTTTGAGATCATGTACAAAAAGGGAAAACAAAATTCAAATGCGGACGCTCTTTCACGTATTAAAATTAATGCTTTAGGATCGGACGAAGACACGTTATCCATGAAAGTAAACACTGACAAAGAACAAGAGATCCAACAGTATGTTAGTGAAATAACGGACGAGATAGAAAAACTTGCACGACAACGACCATCTAAAGATACTTCCGAAACTGTTACCATATCAGACGTTGACAAAACTATATCTGCATCATCAAACTCTGACATTTTAACTGAAATATATCAACCTGACAACCTTAAAGACTCTGTACCATCTATATCCAATAGCAATTGTTCTACAGTCCACTCCGCAATAGATCCAGACGCAGCTGTTATCCCAATTTTACATGAAGCAATAGACACGAAACCGAATCAAATTTTGGTACACGAATGGCTTAAAAATGACTTAAAAGTTACCAATTTATCCAGAAAAAAAACAAAAAATTTTAAATCATCGAGACTCGAATTCGTCCGATAATTTCGTACTTTACGGGGGACGAGTTATGTGTCCAGCTATTACGCCCACGACGGTGAACGTGAGGTCCTAGACGCAAACGCTGCAGTTTTGATCTTAGTTCTTAGTATTAACCAAATAGAAGTAAGGATGTTATTTTAAGATAAGTCTGCCCAGTTTCATGTCTGATAGAATTAAGTCAGTTACATCTAGCTCTGTGACCAAGTAGTACTAAGTTTAATTAACATTATAATAAAATTAGTGTTTTAAAAGTAAATCTTGTCTTTTTAAAAAATCATATCAAGTGCTCCCGATCTTGACTGGCGCAGCCGGTAGGATCGCTGGTGATAAATCATCCGTTATTACGTGTTTTGTGAAAAATTAGCTGTGCGAAAGTTAATGGAAAGTGGAAAAGGTGAAAACCCCTTATTGAGAACAGGCTGTTCTCCCTGCACGTCGTGACGGTGATGCCCGCGATCCACGAACGAACCAAATAAAATAAGTCAATCGAGGAAACACAGGATTTTTGGACAATGAGAGCGACTGGTTGGTGAGTGAGCCTTTTTCACCATTCGTCGTATCGATCGTTCTGTTATCTTGAGATAAGACTTCTCTCATTTTAACGTAGTTATATAATTTTTACGTATTTTTACGTATATCATTGTAATTAATTTAAATTTTAATAATACTTCTTTAATTGATCATATTATCAATTAAATTGTTAGTTAAGTGTATTGTTTTAATAATTTTACTTTTGACCAATCAAATTATTGGTTAATTGATAAGTTTTATTATTGATATTTTAATTTTTGCGTCTTTAATTTTTGTGTTTGTGTGTTCAATTATTTTATTTTTGATTTTACAATTTTTATCTGGAAACGTTAAAAATGGAAGGACAAATAAGAATAATTCCTAGTGACATGTTAAAAATTATCCCTATTTACAGTGGAGATAAAAGGCAACTTAATTTATTTTTAAGAAAAAGTGAGTATATTATTGAAAAGTTTATGGGAAGTGACATACAGAATAGTTATGTATTCGAAGCAGTTACGAGCCGTTTAACCGGAGAAGCTGCCTCTCTTATTAGTGAACGAGAAGATATAACAACTTGGACAGAATTAAAAGATTTACTTATTCAGCATTTTGGGGATCCGCGTAGTGAAGAATGTGTTTTAATAGAATTAGAAAATTTAAAAATTAAGCCCGGTAAATCTTACTCCGATTTTTGTTCTCGCATTCGAGGTGTAAAATCAGTTTTATTTTCTAAAGTAAATTTAATCGAGGATATTTACATGCGAAAAAGTAAAATTACGATATATAATCATAAGGCCCTTAATGTATTCCTTTATAATTTGACTGAAAATTTAGTGCGCGTCGTAAAACTAAAGGCGCCAACTACCCTAGAAGCAGCCCTTAGTATAGTTTTAGAAGAAGTAGATTTTTATGATTGTTTCCATATGAAACAAAAAGCCTTAAACAGTAATCACTCGAACCCTAAACCACAAAATACTACGAATAATATTAACCAGCAGATTACTCCGTCAAATCAAAAATTCGGATTTTTAAATAATAATTCAGGCTTTAGATTTGGCACACCAAATAATTACTCACCTTTTAATAATGCCTTTAACAATAAACCTTATAATAATAATAATAATACTGGCTTCCGATTCGGAATTAATAATAGTGGATTTAAATTCGGAAATAATCAACCCTATCAAACAAATCAAATGCCTAGGTTTAAATTCGGGATTCCCCCAAACCAACAGTTTAATCAGTTTCAGCAACGACCACAAATAGGTTTCCGACCACAATTTGGTTATAGACCACAAGGCCTTCAGCCACAACAAAATTTGACCCATCAGCAATTTATGCAACTTCACCAAAACAAACCCTCAAATAATGCTCAAGCACGGCTCTCTAACGACGTTTCAATGCGCACTGCTCCACCATTTAAACCCCAACAAGGATTTTCTTTAAACGAACTAGACCTTCATGAAAACAGCTACTGTCCAGAATTTTATTATGATTCTAGTTATGACAATTATTATTATAACTATTACGAAGACCCGACAATTCAGAACCCCTTGCAATATGACATGACTATGGCTGCCAATGAACAGTCAGAAATGTTAGACACGCAAGACTCAAAACCCACGGAGGAAAATTTTCAAATACAAGCCTCGCTAGAAGACGCGAAAAAATAGAACTAAATTGTGATTTTAATACATTACGTTTACCTTATATTCACATACCAGAAATTGATGCAAAGTTTATGATTGATACAGGTAGCACTAGATCGTTTATCGGTCCGAAAAAAGCTTTTCAATAATTTACGCAATATATTTTTCACGAACCTTTTGAGGTAATTAGTACGCATGCCTCAAGTAAACATGACCAGGTTATCGAAATTCCCCTATTCCCTACATTTAAAAGTTCCGAAATACACAAGTTTTATGTTTTTAATGTAGACTCACGCTATGATGGATTAATAGGAAATGATCTTCTGAAACAAATAGAGGCGGTTATAGATTTTAAAAAACGAAAATTAGTAACAAAAACAACCACGATACCACTAATTCATAATAATTTAGACTCTAAATTTAAGATTCCACCCCGCTGTGAAACACGAGTAAAATTACCCATAGATACATATCAAGGAGATGCTATATTAAATTACACCGAATTTTGTAACGGCGTACGTATGCCAGACGCCATAGTAACTTGCGAAAATGGATATGCTTATACTGTCATTCAGAATACTACAAATAAAGAAATGACTTTAACTGTGACTAGCCCATTTAGGACAATAAAATACGAAACGACTAACTGTGAGTTAAACATGACGACTGACATACAACAAAATAGTACAGAAATTAATAAGTTACTGACTGATAATTTATCTAAATTGAGATTAGACCACATGAACGAAGAAGAACGACAGAGTATTTTAAATTTATGCACAGAGTACAAAGACATATTTTATAGTGAAAACATACCCCTATCTTTTACCAATCAAGTGAAACATTTTATTAGAACCAAAAATGAAGAACCTATTTACATTAGACCTTTCAGACAAAGCCCCATGATGACAGAAGAAATCAAAAATCAGGTTAACAAACTTTTAAAAGACAATGTAATACAAGAATCTTTTTCACCCTGGAGTGCCCCAGTTCACCTTGTACCCAAGAAGCCTGATGCTTCTGGTGAAATGAAATATCGTATGGTTAATGACTATAGACGTTTCAATGACATAACTATTGACGACAAGTACCCACTTCCGAACATAAATGACTTATTTGACAAATTAGGTAAAAGTACTTACTTTACAACGCTCGATCTCGCAAGCGGCTACCATCAAATAGAAGTAAATGAAAGCGACAGGCCTATTTAGCACACAATTTGGACACTATGAATTTTTGAGAATGCCGTTTGGTCTTAAGACCGCTCCAGCCACTTTTCAAAGGACGATGGACAATGTTCTGCGTGGACTACAAGGTATACACGCCCTGAACTATTTAGATGATATTTTAATATTTTCATCCAGCTTACAGGAACACCTCCAAAAACTGAAAGATATTTTTGACAGACTTAGAACGACAAATTTAAAAATACAACTTGACAAATCTGAATTTCTTCGCACTGAAGTATTGTATCTCGGACATACTATAACTAAAGACGGACTGAAACCTAACAATGACAAAATTACAGCTATTATGAACTACCCCTTCCCTAAAACTACTACAGAAATAAAAAGTTTCTTAGGACTGGTCGGATATTACCGAAAATTCATTAAAGACTTTTCCAAAATAACTCAACCCCTTACTAATTGCCTAAAAAAACGAAATAAAATTATAATTGACGAATCATATATAAATTCTTTCGAAAAATGTAAAGAATTATTAACAAATGCACCGTTATTACAATACCCTGACCCTGAAAAACCTTACATTCTTACTACAGATGCTTCTAATGTGGCCCTAGGTGCCGTGTTATCCCAGGGGCCCGTAGGTAACGATAAGCCCGTAGCATACGCAAGCCGCACCCTCAGTGACACCGAATCTAGATATAGCACTATAGAAAAAGAGTTGCTCGCTATTATTTGGGCCGTAAAGCATTTCCGCCCTTATTTATATGGCCGAAAGTTTTTCATATATACAGATCATCGACCACTAGCCTGGCTTTATTCACTAAAGGAACCAAACTCTAAACTAACTCGCTGGCGTTTAAGGTTACAGGAATACGACTTTGAGATCATGTACAAAAAGGGAAAACAAAATTCAAATGCGGACGCTCTTTCACGTATTAAAATTAATGCTTTAGGATCGGACGAAGACACGTTATCCATGAAAGTAAACACTGACAAAGAACAAGAGATCCAACAGTATGTTAGTGAAATAACGGACGAGATAGAAAAACTTGCACGACAACGACCATCTAAAGATACTTCCGAAACTGTTACCATATCAGACGTTGACAAAACTATATCTGCATCATCAAACTCTGACATTTTAACTGAAATATATCAACCTGACAACCTTAAAGACTCTGTACCATCTATATCCAATAGCAATTGTTCTACAGTCCACTCCGCAATAGATCCAGACGCAGCTGTTATCCCAATTTTACATGAAGCAATAGACACGAAACCGAATCAAATTTTGGTACACGAATGGCTTAAAAATGACTTAAAAGTTACCAATTTATCCAGAAAAAAAACAAAAAATTTTAAATCATCGAGACTCGAATTCGTCCGATAATTTCGTACTTTACGGGGGACGAGTTATGTGTCCAGCTATTACGCCCACGACGGTGAACGTGAGGTCCTAGACGCAAACGCTGCAGTTTTGATCTTAGTTCTTAGTATTAACCAAATAGAAGTAAGGATGTTATTTTAAGATAAGTCTGCCCAGTTTCATGTCTGATAGAATTAAGTCAGTTACATCTAGCTCTGTGACCAAGTAGTACTAAGTTTAATTAACGTTATAATAAAATTTGTGTTTTAAAAGTAAATCTTGTCTTTTTAAAAAATCATATCAAGTGCTCCCGATCTTGACTATCTTAAAAATATTATTAGCACCAACAAAAATGAATATTTACATTTAATTGCAATCTACATTGTGTACATATTTTTGAAATGATACATATCAAAATAGTAAAAACTGCTGCAGAACTTATTATTGAAAAAAAGGTATACTATATAGGCTATTGGGTATACATTGCTTTGAAACTGCATTGTATACTTACATGTTATAGAAATTGACGCATATACATAAATAAAACTTCTGCTTAAAATAAAACGGTGTTGCTTCGTTTACTTTACAATGAAGAAAAAGTATACCTAATTTTGACCTAGTGTGATAGTTACATTATTTTGAGATAAACTTGAGACACTTCTTTTTGAAATTTTCTAATATTTACATTTCTTTGGAAATTTGTCAACGTTTACTTATCAATGCAAGTGACTGTACATACTTTTCCATGCTGTCAGAAAATCCCTCATTGGATAGATTGACAAGGTGTCAGAACCACGTGTTCGTCACCCATGCCCTATACAAAAAACATCAAAAATACTTCATTTTTGTAATAAATAATGTCGGTTCCTGTTCCTACAAAGCCTTTAGGTAAAAGTTGGCGTGAAATAAATCAGGAAAGAAAAGCTCTGAAACGACAGCGAAATGAAGAAAAGATTATAAAACAAGAAAAGCGGCGTATTGTAGAAAAGGAAATTGAATTGGCACATCAAGCAGAAGTAGAAAAAGAGAAGAAATATTCAGAGATATCAACTATAAGTATAGCAGTGCCTGGTTCAATATTAGAAAATGCACAGTCGGCTGAATTGCGAACTTATTTGGCCGGCCAAATTGCAAGAGCTGCTTGCGTCTTTTGTGTGGATGAAGTCATTGTGTATGACGATATTGGTGATAAGATAAACACAAAAAAATCTAAAATGGAAGATCTTGATGGTGTTAAGGTTAGTCGGAAAAGTTGTGTTCAGTTGGCAAGAATACTGCAGTACTTAGAATGCCCTCAGTATCTTCGTAAACATTTCTTTCCCTTGCACAAAGATTTGGAATTTGCTGGGCTATTAAATCCTCTAGATGCACCTCATCATTTAAGGCAATCCAATGATTTTAAGTTTCGGTAAGTTCATACAATGTTTATTTAACTGTAATTTTAGTATGATATGTTATGTTTATTGTAAATGGGTTATATTTTATTACTACTTAATTTATAATAAAATTCATGAAGAAATTATTCCACACAATAAATAATATTCTGGTAATGCCATACATGTTTTTAAGTAAAAAAATAAGTTGCTTAAAAATTTTGTTATATCAAACTTTTAATTTTGTTTAATAATAACATTTATAGACTCTCAAAGCTTATATTGGAGTTGAAGCATTAAAAGTTTTCACCTATTTTGGAAGTAATAGGTAGAATGATGTAATAACTATTTGTTATTATCATACTTGTACAAATTTTCTGTGTTAAAGTGTTAAATCAAGGCTGCACAATGATGTGATGATTTAACAAATAAAGGAGCATAGTCTAAAAATATATGACAGCAGATGAATCTATTACATTCCAATTTAATAAAAAAAGATTTTAACACCATATATGATAGTGCATTGTTAGAAATGATGTAACTTATTGACTTTAACTTAATTAGGTAAGGCATAATCAAATTAATAATTGTCCAGTATTTTAATGGTTTAAGGTTGATTTGGTACTTTATATTACTTCTTAGGTAAAAGCATTCTAATTGTTTAAGGTAAATTAGATACATTGAATTGTTTTTATTTAGCAGCAGGTGTTTGAGGAGGTTTTATGAATTATTGCTAACAGTTATTAGATTATTAAAAGGCACAAAGATTTGCAAATTAGACTGATGTCATATTGTCCATGATCTACTTTTTGTAATGATTTTTGTTGGCAGAAAGAGTCAGTCTGAGTTGAAACTTCACTAAGTGTACATCAAATAAAATAGTTGTTTTATTCAATTATAAACCAAAACTATGAATAATCTAACATATATATATTATTATGCTAGGTTAATTATACATTAAAAATTTTTGCAGTGAAGGAATTACAATGAACAAGAAAGTGAAGCCTGGCCATGGTTCCCAAGTCAATGTGGGTTTACTGAAAGATGTATCCACAGATAAGCTTTTAAACCCAGGAGTAAGGGTAACTGTGCGAATGCTTCCCACTGCGGAGGGTGGCAAGAAGTTAAAAGGAAAAATTGTCAGCTTAACAACCCCACGGGCTGAAACTGGTGTTTACTGGGGGTATACTGTGAGAATTTCCAATAATCTGAGCCAAGTTTTTACTCAATGTCCATATAAAAATGGGTAAGTTTTTTTTATTTCTTGTTGTTCATGTGTTTATCTAAATTTGTATGGGAATAGCCCTGCAATCCTTATAGTCCTTCCGTTCCTACTCTGTGTCCCTTTCCCTTTCCTACAAGCAGCACTAAATTGAACTTTATGTGATTTAACTATATATTGTAAAGTGTACCTAACAGTGTTCGATAGACAAAGTGCACATAGTTTAGTAACTATGTAAGACTTCCTGAAGGAGTTGCCACCACTGGATGCCACGCTGACATCCAGATATGTGTATTATGAGTGACATCAGATTAGTGCTGCTTTTCTTATGTGCCTATCCTTTCATCCGCATTTATCCAAACTCATTAAAATACGCGCATCCCCGCTTGTAGTCACTCAAGGGTGGCGAGTAGTGGCAAGGATCTAATTAGTTGTTTTACATCGAAAATGCACATAATGATTAATTTATTTTCAGTTATGATTTAACAATAGGAACTTCAGATAAAGGTAACCCAATTGACAGTGTGAATGACAAAGAATTAAAATACAATCATGCTTTGATTGTGTTTGGAGGACTACATGGAATAGAGGCTGCTCTTGAGAGTGATGAACAATTACAAGTTGGGGAAGCCAGTTTATTATTTAATCACTATTTGAATGTATTGCCAAATCAAGGTTCCAGAACTATTAGGACTGAAGAGGCCATATTAGTCACATTAGCTGGATTGAGGACAAAGTTAAAAGCAAATGTTGAAGCAATAATTTTTGACAATACTGGCATAGCAACAAGTTCATCGTTTCCTGTGTCTAAACAGGAGATATCAGATAACTCAGGCAATGAAACTAATTTAGACTTAAGTAGATTCAATTAAAAAAGCAGATAAAAAGTAAAAAAAGTTTTATTTCAAAATAGTCTTTGAACTTAAATCTAATGGTTCACTTTTGGAAGACAAGTTAATAGGAATGTCTTACATACTAAATTAATATTTTTCAAAATTTTTTTTCTTATCAATTGATTGCTGTACAGTATTTCTCAGAAGTTTTATTGTGGCAGCTTGATCCTGTGCTCCAATGACTGCTGTTCCAGAGACAATCATGTTAGCACCAGCCTGAAAGATAAATAAAATAATATTGAGATAAAAAGGAAAACATGGGTAAAATAAAATGGCTCACTTGATTTTGACACTTACAGTGGCACAGCAGGAAATTGTTGAGGGTCCAACTCCCCCATCTACTTCAATGTCCAGTAATGGATAAGCATTTCGTAGATATCTCACTTTATCCATTTGATTTTCCATAAATGTTTGTCCTCCAAATCCTGGCTCTACGGTCATTATAAGGACCATATCAGATATTTCAATATACTTCTCAACATCTGAGACTGGTGTACCTGGTTTAATAGCTAATCCAACCTGAAAAACTTACTTGATAAATATACTAATTATAATATATGAATTCCTATGACAAACACATTTTGTGCAAACCCACAAATTAAAAAGAGCTTAATAATGATACCAGGCCAATCAGAAATTATTGGGAAAAAAGTTTTTAAGCATGAAATGTTGGTGAGTTATAATTTATTCTGAAAATTTGATTATTCAAAAGTAAAATATATTTGCTCAAAATTTAAATTTCCATCAAATTTTTTTTACCAGTATTATGAAACTATTATGTGTTAGAAAAATAGATCTGCCTCGGGATCATTTTCGTGCAATGATATTTTTTGGACTTCAAGTCCAACTTGAAACCTGATGAATTGCATTGACTTCAATTAACTTTTATGATCCAGACTCCTTCTAAAGCAACCATACCACAGTTCAAGGGGATACAAGCGTTACCAGTGTGTTTGAGAAAAAAAATATAACCTGTAGAACATTTTTATTTTATTCTCATTAATACTTGCTGAGTCTCCCACATATGTATCAAATTAGACAGTTAACTAAATGATGAATTAACATATCAGTACTACTGCAAAATTTTCAGTATTCTGAAAAATTATTTTCATTCTATATATTATTGTTTTTGTCTAAATTAACTGGACATACCTTCATGCCATTTTCCTTAATTTTTCGACAAACTTCTTCAACATTTTTAATTGGTTCGATGTGGAAAGTGTATTGATTTACTCCTGCATCAGCCATAGGAATGATCCACTATAACATAAATGAGTATTAAGGTGAGTAATTATTTATAGATGCTTGTGCGTGTTCAAGTTCAATTGAATTAATTTGATATTACACACCTGTTCTGGATTGGAGACCATCATATGTGTTTCAAAAAAAGCTTCTTTAATTTTTGAACGCAAACATTTTACTACCGGATGACCGAAGGTTAAATTTGGAACGAATTGGCCATCCATTACATCCAAATGTAAATAGTCTGCTCCATTATCTAAAAGTTTCTGAGATTCTTCACATAGTCTTGACAGATCAGCATTTAATATGGAAGGTCCAATGAGGGCTCTGAGACTGCGATTCATCGTAAAATAATTGTTTTTTAACTATGTGATCAAAGAAATTAGAATTATTGTAACAGTAGGTTGTTGTTTTGTAAAAGATAACCTTAAAAAACTACTGATAACGTTTGACAGACAATGACATTCAAATGACATAGGTAATATTCTTCAAATGCAGCGAGGTGATAAACACATGGAGTAGCCGTAATGTCCTATATAAATAAGTAGTTATGTATATCGACGAGGAAGAAGAGGAAGAACTTGGTTGTCTCCCTTTACTTATACAAAAATGCCAATAAAAGAAAGAGATAGTACTATTTTTGAATGTTGTCACTAAAATATCAATCATGTAGTGACGTCATAGCAGATGGCTAGCGTGCCACAAATCGCCATTTATTGTTACATTACTGTCAAAAAAAAGTTGTCAAAAGTGATGTTCCGGAGCTTTGATTATTTAACCAGATATCGATGATCATTATTAATATGCTTTTATTTTTCATACTTTCGATGTAAATGATAACAGGGGCTTACGCAGTAAATCATATCGAAACGGTATTTGCTTTGCTTGCCGTTGTGCGAGTATTTTTGAATCAAAAAGGCGTGAAGAAAGAGGGAATTAAGCTTGCTTAGAATTGTTAAATTTGTTATTGAATATTAGTATATTATTGGTAGTTGTTTTGTCTGTTTATGAATCGTAATTATTGAAGACAAGCCAGACTTTAATTGATTGAACCGAAAACTTTGATGCTTGACCTTGAATAACTTTATAAGCAAACATGGGATCTTTCGGTGTTTTATTAATAATAGTGTACCAGGTCCTTACCAGACTCAGGTCTGTACCAAAATTCAGTTAGTAGTTCTTTATTTTTTATATTAAAAGAATTATAATGAAAGTAAATAAACCATAAACTATGATTATTTTATTTACGTCAATCTCTCGCAAAAGTTCATTAAATTACAATATTATATTGCAAGTTCTATATTTAGTTTTAAAATATCGATAGTAGATTCGATACTCTGTGCAACACTAAAAATGGACGCCATTTTATGTTACATTTCAAGTTTAGGTATGCACGTTTTTTTCGTACTTAGGGCCTGTCCATTAGTTAGAGGTCAATGTTCAAATGACATAGTTCTATTATTAATTTTTTTCTGACACATCTTGATAGGAATGTTTTAATTTTATTAACCTTTTGACCGCCACAAAAGGCACAAAAAAATTGTGCTGGGAAGAGGCAGTGTATCAGTAATACACAGTGACACTTTTTTGTTGTTATTTACGCAATAAACGACTGCTTATAATACTTCAGGATATTTTATTTCTATTTTACTAGGCCTATCCTATCTTCCACTCCGTATATATATATATATATATATATATATACCTGGACCTCTTAATATTTGTAATATATTTATAAATTTACAAACTCTCTCCTTTAGTTCATTTATATGTTTGACCATGTAAGACCACGATCTAACCGAAGACCTAAATATTTTATATTATTTACAACTTCTATGTCATTATTATCAATTTTAAAGTTAATCTGGTCCCTTTTGTAACCTTTCTTAAAAACGCATAATTTTGTTTTTCTAAAAGATATCTCTAGTCCAATTTCATTTAAAAATTCTACTAAAAGTCCCACCGCTTCCTGTGTCTTTTGGGTACTTTTTAAAATGTTGTATCCAGTAGAGTATATGACAAAGTCATCAGCATATTGGGATATAAAAACATTTTTGATTTCATTACATATTTTATAAGTTGCTATATTAAAAAGTAAAGGAGACATCGGTTCCCCTTGGGCTAAGCCCATATTTGTAGTTCTCACAACTTTAACTGAATCTAAATAAATTTTTAAGTTTCTATGTTTAAGAAAGTTCCACAAATACATGCAAAGCTTCTTTCCTGCTCCAATTCGATCTAAAATTGCAAGTAACGAAACTATATCGATATTATTGTATGCATTGTTAATGTCAACAAAACAAGCAAGCGTTGCCTGACTCTCAGAAAACTCAATTAATATCCTGGTAACTAATGTACTTAAATTAAGATAGAAAGAAAAAAGATAGAAAATTTTATTTTTCTCCTGTCATTTTGAAATTTTTTGCGTATAATATTTTTTTTGCCCTTGCGTCACCATAATACTATGAATTACAATGTTTTTTTCCTACAGGAATGCATAAAACAAATTTACACCCCTATTTTAGCAGGACCACTCACGAATAATTACCAACCTAATTTCTCTTTGTTCGTCTATGGAAGGATTTCAATCGCCGCTCCACTTTCTGAGTATTCTATCGAACTTGCCACCATTCTATTGAGTGTATGCGCAAGTCGATCGGCATTTAGCTGTAAATGGCTTTGGTCTACAGTTTCTTCACGTCGTATTTCCCTTACTCCCTTACTCGTTCTCTCTCAGCTAATAAATAATTTGCCTTGCTCTGACGGGTTAGCTCATAGTTTTCTCTAGCTGTTTGTAATCTTTGTTGATATTCATCTACATTTTCAAGAAGTCTAGCATAGTTGTGTCGCTCTCTTGAAACTACTTTCCAGCTCTCTAGACTGCAAAGTTCATGCTCTTTGAGAGTTCAGGTGAGCTTCCCTGTCAGTGAAAGTCTCAGATTCACGCGTCAGTGCATGAGCTTCACGATCGGCAGTGAGACGGGTTTCCCGTTCTTCCTGTGTCTCCTGAGATCGGGCTTTTGCTGTCCGGACCCTCTGAGAGCTCAAGCGGGTTTCCCTGTCACCAAAGGTCTCAGACTCACGCAATAGTGCGTGAGCCTCGCGATCTGTAGATAAACGTGCCTCTTGCTGTTCCCTGTTCTCCCTAATTCGAGTGAAAAATGATTTGAACTCAATCGAGATTCTCACTGAGTCGAAGTTTCTGCAGCACGAAACCTGGTCTGATGTTCCTGAGATGCAGTAAGTCTTGCCTCACGCTGTTCTTCACATTCCTGTGATCGAACTAATCTCATCCTTTTAGAATTTCTGCTGCACTGAGAGAGGTTGGATCTTTTTCGTGGCATTCTTATAATGAAGCGTACCTACTACTTTACACAACGTTATTTAGTATTAAACACGTACTAATACAGAAAAAGCTTTGTAAACAATGAAACGTCAATGACCCTTTGGCATTTTAGTGATGTTACCCATACTGTGATTATTGAAATATTAAACCTAATCGCTTTAGCAAAGCGATAATCAACATCAATCAACTAAATTAACAATCAAAATTGTAATAGAATTAACAATCAATCAGTCTTCTTTATACTTTTAAAATAGTAGAATCAGACTAAACAAAAATAAACTAAATGTTATGTTTCCTTTCCAGATTACACAATCAAAATACAAAAAAAGAATTAAATGCACTTCTAAAATCAATTTATATTTATTTATTCATTTTAATCGATACATCAAAATGTCGATACGAATCGGGAATCGATACCTATCATTAATTCGTTTTCATACAATGACGATGGGTATATCGAATGCAACTATTCGCCCATGCACCTGCAGAATGCGTGCGTTCGCTGCAAATAACTGAATTATACTATCATTTTTAACTTCTATTTATAATATTTTTTTATATACAATTATTATAAAGTTTAGTAAAGTTTCAGTCAATGCTACTAACAGAAAAAAAAGATAGAAGATAGATACAGAATGGTGTAAATTGACATAACTTCTTTATTTCTGAACCGATTGATATGAAACAAACACTAAATGTTAAGTGAAACTTACCACAATATATTAATGAAAACCGCAACTTAATCGGATAAGCCGTTTCTGAGATTAGCCTGCACAAACACACAAACAGACAAAAAATTATTTAATACATTTTTAGGTTCGGCATCGTTATTATAACCCCTGCTATTTTTTATTTTTATTTTCAATGTACAGAACGCATGTTTCTGCAATTTTATTATATGAATAGATAAATAAATAAGATGCCTAAGCATCGATTCAAACCCCCATAGGTACTCATTAGAGCGTGTCGTTTTTATTATTTACCCACCTTATAATAAATAATAAAAATAAATATTTTGAATCGATTTCTACTATTTTGCAACGATTTTGAAATCGATACAGCTTGCAGTTCGGTTACATTTATTTATTTATTGTTTCACAGAGCCAACAGCACTTAGGTCTAATTTACACTTGTTTGTATTTAATTGCTTAAACAGACCGCCAATAAAAGGCTCACAATTTTTAAAATGATCTTATAGAGTAGAATACCTATGTGAACTAATTTTACATTTTTGGACTGAGAACACTATAAACAAAAAACAAATGACAGAGAGAAACACAAAAAAGAAATTTGAGATAAATTAAACAAATCTATGTGTATATGAATTTACAAATAATAATAACAGTACGCGAATATGTGTATGTGTGTGTGTGAAAAATTATATATATGTATGTTAGGTTTACGTTCAAGTATTACACCGGAAATAGTTTCGGATGTCACTTTTGATCTGCATAGAATTCAGCAATAACAGAATTTTTAAATGATTGCTTTGTGAGATGGAATATATCAATTGAGTGAAATTTTTTATTGTAGCAGCTAAGCATTTGGCAAATTACCGAGTTTTTGGCATAATTTGAGTGATGAGTAGGAATATAGAAGAGAGTACAATGTCTAGTTCGCTTAGTTGGTGTTCTGAGTTGTAAGACGTGCGAGGTTAGCTCAGGGTTGTCAATTTTATTATTACATATGTCATGTAGGAACAGCATCTGTAGCAAAGTGCGTCTGTCTGTCAGTGGCAAGAGTGTGTGACTACTGCACAGGTTTGTATAGCTGGAGTTTTTAAAGTAGGTGCGATAATTAAGAGCTCTCAGAAATCTCGACTGTATTTTTTCAATATTTTATATATATATATATATATATATGTACGTAGTACGTAAATAAAAAACAAACATTACATATAACACAAGTGTAAAGCACAACCCTATTCGCCACGTCACTGTCACAAATAGTAGAAGCCAACGGCGCAGCTAACCTAGGGTTTCGGTACTTCCTTAAAGATGTATACGTGTAACCAAACCTTTTTCTGATACCGAATGTATAAAATTGTTATACTTTGCCTACGTCCGCAGCGTAGTGGAATATTGTTGTGTTGTCTGGACCCCTTATTATTTAACCCATGCTCAAAATATTGAAAAAATACAGTCGAGATTTCTGAGAGCTCTTAATTATCGCACCTACTTTAAAAACTCCAGCTATACAAACCTGTGCAGTAGTCACACACTCTTGCCACTGACAGACAGACGCACTTTGCTACAGATGCTGTTCCTACATGACATATGTAATAATAAAATTGACAACCCTGAGCTAACCTCGCACGTCTTACAACTCAGAACACCAACTAAGCGAACTAGACATTGTACTCTCTTCTATATTCCTACTCATCACTCAAATTATGCCAAAAACTCGGTAATTTGCCAAATGCTTAGCTGCTACAATAAAAAATTTCACTCAATTGATATATTCCATCTCACAAAGCAATCATTTAAAAATTCTGTTATTGCTGAATTCTATGCAGATCAAAAGTGACATCCGAAACTATTTCCGGTGTAATACTTGAACGTAAACCTAACATACATATATATAATTTTTCACACACACACATACACATATTCGCGTACTGTTATTATTATTTGTAAATTCATATACACATAGATTTGTTTAATTTATCTCAAATTTCTTTTTTGTGTTTCTCTCTGTCATTTGTTTTTTGTTTATAGTGTTCTCAGTCCAAAAATGTAAAATTAGTTCACATAGGTATTCTACTCTATAAGATCATTTTAAAAATTGTGAGCCTTTTATTGGCGGTCTGTTTAAGCAATTAAATACAAACAAGTGTAAATTAGACCTAAGTGCTGTTGGCTCTGTGAAACAATAAATAAATAAATGTAACCGAACTGCAAGCTGTATCGATTTCAAAATCGTTGCAAAATAGTAGAAATCGATTCAAAATATTTATTTTTATTATTTATTATAAGGTGGGTAAATAATAAAAACGACACGCTCTAATGAGTACCTATGGGGGTTTGAATCGATGCTTAGGCATCTTATTTATTTATCTATTCATATAATAAAATTGCAGAAACATGCGTTCTGTACATTGAAAATAAAAATAAAAAATAGCAGGGGTTATAATAACGATGCCGAACCTAAAAATGTATTAAATAATTTTTTGTCTGTTTGTGTGTTTGTGCAGGCTAATCTCAGAAACGGCTTATCCGATTAAGTTGCGGTTTTCATTAATATATTGTGGTAAGTTTCACTTAACATTTAGTGTTTGTTTCATATCAATCGGTTCAGAAATAAAGAAGTTATGTCAATTTACACCATTCTGTATCTATCTTCTATCTTTTTTTTCTGTTAGTAGCATTGACTGAAACTTTACTAAACTTTATAATAATTGTATATAAAAAAATATTATAAATAGAAGTTAAAAATGATAGTATAATTCAGTTATTTGCAGCGAACGCACGCATTCTGCAGGTGCATGGGCGAATAGTTGCATTCGATATACCCATCGTCATTGTATGAAAACGAATTAATGATAGGTATCGATTCCCGATTCGATTCGACATTTTGATGTATCGATTAAAATGAATAAATAAATATAAATTGATTTTAGAAGTGCATTTAATTCTTTTTTTGTATTTTGATTGTGTAATCTGGAAAGGAAACATAACATTTAGTTTATTTTTGTTTAGTCTGATTCTACTATTTTAAAAGTATAAAGAAGACTGATTGATTGTTAATTCTATTACAATTTTGATTGTTAATTTAGTTGATTGATGTTGATTATCGCTTTGCTAAAGCGATTAGGTTTAATATTTCAATAATCACAGTATGGGTAACATCACTAAAATGCCAAAGGGTCATTGACGTTTCATTGTTTACAAAGCTTTTTCTGTATTAGTACGTGTTTAATACTAAATAACGTTGTGTAAAGTAGTAGGTACGCTTCATTATAAGAATGCCACGAAAAAGATCCAACCTCTCTCAGTGCAGCAGAAATTCTAAAAGGATGAGATTAGTTCGATCACAGGAATGTGAAGAACAGCGTGAGGCAAGACTTACTGCATCTCAGGAACATCAGACCAGGTTTCGTGCTGCAGAAACTTCGACTCAGTGAGAATCTCGATTGAGTTCAAATCATTTTTCACTCGAATTAGGGAGAACAGGGAACAGCAAGAGGCACGTTTATCTACAGATCGCGAGGCTCACGCACTATTGCGTGAGTCTGAGACCTTTGGTGACAGGGAAACCCGCTTGAGCTCTCAGAGGGTCCGGACAGCAAAAGCCCGATCTCAGGAGACACAGGAAGAACGGGAAACCCGTCTCACTGCCGATCGTGAAGCTCATGCACTGACGCGTGAATCTGAGACTTTCACTGACAGGGAAGCTCACCTGAACTCTCAAAGAGCATGAACTTTGCAGTCTAGAGAGCTGGAAAGTAGTTTCAAGAGAGCGACACAACTATGCTAGACTTCTTGAAAATGTAGATGAATATCAACAAAGATTACAAACAGCTAGAGAAAACTATGAGCTAACCCGTCAGAGCAAGGCAAATTATTTATTAGCTGAGAGAGAACGAGTAAGGGAGTAAGGGAAATACGACGTGAAGAAACTGTAGACCAAAGCCATTTACAGCTAAATGCCGATCGACTTGCGCATACACTCAATAGAATGGTGGCAAGTTCGATAGAATACTCAGAAAGTGGAGCGGCGATTGAAATCCTTCCATAGACGAACAAAGAGAAATTAGGTTGGTAATTATTCGTGAGTGGTCCTGCTAAAATAGGGGTGTAAATTTGTTTTATGCATTCCTGTAGGAAAAAAACATTGTAATTCATAGTATTATGGTGACGCAAGGGCAAAAAAAATATTATACGCAAAAAATTTCAAAATGACAGGAGAAAAATAAAATTTTCTATCTTTTTTCTTTCTATCTTAATTTAAGTACATTAGTTACCAGGATATTAATTGAGTTTTCTGAGAGTCAGGCAACGCTTGCTTGTTTTGTTGACATTAACAATGCATACAATAATATCGATATAGTTTCGTTACTTGCAATTTTAGATCGAATTGGAGCAGGAAAGAAGCTTTGCATGTATTTGTGGAACTTTCTTAAACATAGAAACTTAAAAATTTATTTAGATTCAGTTAAAGTTGTGAGAACTACAAATATGGGCTTAGCCCAAGGGGAACCGATGTCTCCTTTACTTTTTAATATAGCAACTTATAAAATATGTAATGAAATCAAAAATGTTTTTATATCCCAATATGCTGATGACTTTGTCATATACTCTACTGGATACAACATTTTAAAAAGTACCCAAAAGACACAGGAAGCGGTGGGACTTTTAGTAGAATTTTTAAATGAAATTGGACTAGAGATATCTTTTAGAAAAACAAAATTATGCGTTTTTAAGAAAGGTTACAAAAGGGACCAGATTAACTTTAAAATTGATAATAATGACATAGAAGTTGTAAATAATATAAAATATTTAGGTCTTCGGTTAGATCGTGGTCTTACATGGTCAAACATATAAATGAACTAAAGGAGAGAGTTTGTAAATTTATAAATATATTACAAATATTAAGAGGTCCAGGTTGGGGGGTGCATCAAAGTCACTTACGTCGAGTGTACATAGCGGTGGTTAGAAGTAGGATTGACTATGGCTGTGTTTTTTATAATAGTAGTTGTCAGTCTAATTTATACAAAATTGATAAACTGCAAAATCAATGTTTAAGATTAGTTGGAGGTTTTATTAAATACACTCCCATTCACGTGATGGAGAGTGAGCTGTGTGTCCCTCCTCTCTCTGTTAGGAGAAAATATCTAGCTGCAAAATACTGGCTGAAATGTAAGGCCATGAAAAATAATACCTCTATTGAATGTGTAATGTGTTTGGAAGAGTTATGTCACAATGTTTATTGGCGTCGCAATAAAATTCCATGACTTGTAGAAATTCAACAGTTTTTTCATGGAATTAAAATATTTCAAAGCGAAATGTTGGAAATGTTTTCTCTGGATACATGGGTCTGCAATGTGGATCTCGATATAAGATGTTATTTACCATTAATAGAAAAATGTAAAAGGATGTATAGTAAGCTTAATCTGAAACTGTCATCATGTTATACGTAAAAGTTACTCAGATTACTTTAAAATATTTACCGATGGGTCTAAAGGGAACTGTAACAGTGGAGCGGCCTTTTTTGACCCCCAACACAACACTCACTGTAAGTTTAGCATCAATGCTGATGTATCTATAATGCGGGTGGAATTAATCGCAATATTCGAAGCTCTTTCGTATGTGGAATCTTTGAATTACAATAAGTTTGTCATTTTATCAGATTCAAAAAGCGCATTGCAACATGTATCTCTTTGTACCTCGAGCGCTCGAGGCTCTCCGTTAGGCTACGAAATTTTAAAGCTGATTTGCAAGTTGGAGGGTACTAATAAAAAGGTCGTTCTCCAGTGGATACCTGCACACGTTGGTCTCGAAGAAAACGAGGTTGTCGATTCTTTGGCTAAAGAGGCTATTAGTGAGGGGATACAATATGATTGTTTGCCATTTCATCATGAACTATTATTTAAAGTGAAAAACTATTGTACGAAATTGTGGAGCGAGTATTTTGATGAAAGGTCGTTGAACGCGGGAATCTGGTACAGAACCACACAACCAGTCTTGAACAGATCCCCTTGGTTTGAAGGAAGCAACATGTGCAGGCGAGACGTAGTTACTGCATTCTGGCTTCGCTGCGGACACATTCCCCTAAACAATTTTGCATTTCTGATGCGTAAGACGGCTTCTCCAAATTGCGCTGAGTGTGATGTGTTTGAAGATGTGTACCATATGATGATGGAGTGTGTCCGGAACGAGCCAGAAAGACACGAATTTTTTATTAAGATTGATTATAATGGTGAAGTGGGTATATGTAACAGTATATTAGCTCGTCCTACCTCTGAGTCCGCAAAATTACTGTATAAACTAGTTATGATTTGTTTAAAACGTAGGTTAAGTTAGGTTAATTTATTCTTATTGATTGTATTTTGTAAGAACTATGAGGGTGAAGTCTTCTAAACTAGAAGACCCCTCTGAAGAAACTGAACTCTGAAGAACTCTGAAGAAACTCTGAAGAAACTGAAAACCCTCAATAATAAATAAAGAATTAAAAAAAAAAACCTGCTCCTCCTCGCTACGCTCGTCGTCGCACCTAATATTATTTGTTACTTTCAAGACTCAACATAACTACGCGCCACCTTAATTTTGCTTCCTCTCATGTTCTTTATGCATAAAAAATTTAGAAATAATTATTTTACCCCGATTTTAGCAGGAGCCCCACTTACGAATAATTACCATCAGGTTATTTGTATTCGCCCAGAATTGATTATTCTAACGTCATAGGAGGTATGGTGGTATGTTGTCAGTTTTGTAATGCTTTAAAATGGCAAAAAGAACCAAATGGCATATGCTGTTCAGGTGGCAAAGTATTCATTGAAAATTTCCATGAGCCCCCAGACATTATAAAAGCTTTACTACATGGTGAGCATCCTGAGTCGAAACATTTTTTAGACAATAGCCGTTTATATAATAGTGCATTCCAAAGGACATCTTTTGGGGCCAAAAAAATCACAGAGGGCCCATTCATGCCAACTTTTAAGGTTCAGGTTCAGGTAATGTTAAGTAGATTATTTGACACATTAAGTAATTTACTTGGATTTTTTAGACAACACACACGTTTAATAGTATTCCACGTCTTTTTGAGATCAGCTTGATTTTGTTTTAACTCCGATATATCATGGGCTTTTTTGACATTGTGTAGAATATTGTTGCAATGGTTTCTATAGCGCTTATATGTAATTCTTAGGTTAAGATCATTGGGGTTTTTTTATATTTTTGATGTAACTTGTCTCTAAATTTTATACAGCGCAAAAGTCCTGGTGTCATCCATGGTTTAACAGTCCTTTTCCTACATGATATTTTTAAACTATATGAAGATTCTTTTAAAACCGTGTTTACAATATTAATAAATTTTTCCGTCGCAACATTCACATTCGTTATACTTAAAAAATTATTTCAATTAATATCATTTAACAATGATGATGCCTTGTTAAAGTTTATTTTAAGTATTACTCTTTTTACTGGTTTTTATTTCATTTGGCTCTAAAATAGCTTCTAGATGGACAGTATCATGATCTGTAATTGAGGACTCACAAACCATTGTCAACGTTTTATTGTTCGTTTTTACAAAGCAATGATCAAGACAGCTATTTCCACGAGTCGGTAATCTGTGAGTTGGTAACAGGCCATGCATTGCTAGAAAATCCATGTAATTATCGGATCTAGGATCAGTAGAAGATAGGGAAATATCTGTTTTAATGTCTCCTATGATGAAGATATTAGGTACATGTTTTAATTTATGTAGTATTGAGTCTATGGAATTTTCAAAATTAACTGGGGAAGAAAAAGATGGTGATCTATATATACATATTAGAGAAAAGCTAGCACCTTTTTGTACAACCAAGCAGTCAGAATCCTCAGTCATGGGTTCATAAACCGAGATATCCATGACACTCTGTCGGACGTATATTACTACACCACTGTTTTGATTCAAATGCCTAGTCGTACTATAATAATTATAGTTGTCTAGGTTAGGTATAAGTTCATTATTTTGCAACCAACACTCCGTTAGTATAATTACATCATATTCAATTTTAGTTCTAGCTAGAAATACTTCAAGGTTATCAAAATTTTTATTTAAACTTCTCACATTTTGTGTTATGATTTTAATGGATTTTTTAAATATTAATTCTATGTAAACAAAAATCACATGGATCACCAACTGCCATTGAAACGCCAACGTTGAGCTGATAAACATCGGCAGCAAACTCTTCAATATCATCCATAAGCATACTTTAATAGAAGAGGTATAAAACTGTGATGCAGTTGGTGGTTATTACTTGTAAAGACGCGAACACTGATTCGATTGATAAAAAAGATATATAAATACATGTAATATTCAATTAGAATATATACTTTTTATATTAAACTCACGGTGACCCCATTGAAACAAAAATAGAAAAAAATACTTAAATTTACCTAATACTAGTAACATGCCATGAAAAAAACAGAAATAATACAAAGGTATAAAAATGGATTTACAGTTACCAATACACATGACCAACAGTCATGCCGGTGCACGCAGGTCTTCAACATGTTGGGTTGATCTTAATACCAGGGCAGGTTGTCCATCTGCCTTGCGAACGAAAACATTGCCTCGTGATGTCCAGCAGTACTTATAAAGGCCATCTTTTATAAGATCTCGAGCTGCAGCAAGAATTTTTCTATTTATTGGTGTTAGAGCTTCCGAAATGTAGAAAGGTTGACTTTCTCCTCCAAGTCCAATTTGATTGGAATTGAGTTTACAATCTTTGTTTCCTGCGTTAAAAGCTTTGGTCGCTTTAATAAGCTTCTCTTTGTCTTTATGGTCCTTGTATTCGATGACGATAGGACAATTGCTTTTTCCTTTACTATAGCACTGTACCACTTCTGTGGCAGGAGTCAGTTTTAGAGTATCATATAATATGGAAATTATTTTTATCAGATTTTCGTTTTCCTGCCTTGGGACATTCCTAATTTCAATAATATTTTTGTTGCGGTGCTTTTGTAAGTCATTCAATTGGTTTTCAAGTTCACTAATACGTTCCATAGCTGTGGCGTGCTTATTTGCTGTGGCGTGCTTATTCAAAGCCGCAATAGATTCCATCTCACGAGGCCAAAATAACAATTATAAAGTTATAATTAAGGCAGATAGGCGTCCTGCGGAAGAACATCGTGGAAGGTACAATGCTCCCGTTGCAGACGAAGTTGCAGTAATTTTAGTCGATCAGTAATGTGACAGACGTGACATCGTGCTGCGTACTCATGATGATCGCTTACAACGCATTTACGAAACACATCGAGCTTATGATGCCTTGCAGTATCCTTTGATATATTTCCATGGTGAGGATGGGTACAATTTCGCACTCTACCAAGTTAATCCAGGTACTAGGATAACAAATTATAATAAAAAAATATCAGCGCTACAGTTTTATTCATACCAAATTAGACGAAATTGTTTTAATTATTTGCAACGTTTTCGAGGATTGTTCAGCCAATTCATCAATTCAAAAATAGAGACAGAGAGGTTAATCTATATACGCACTAACCAGAGACGTTTATATGCTGAGGATTATGTGCATCTGCGAGACGCAATGCAGCAAGATAACAACGTGGAGAACATGGGAGAATTAGTTATCTTACCGTCAAGCTTTATAGGAGGTCCACGTTATATGCACGAGCGTACGCAAGACGCCTTTTGATATGTCCGTAACTACGGTCGACCTGATTTTTTTTTAAATCACTTTCACCACAAACCCAAAGTGGAATGAAATTTCACAAGGGCTTTTTGCCGGTCAGGCGCCTCATGATAGAAATGACGTAATAGCCCAACCTTAAACTCAAGCTGATGGTCAAACTAATTACAAAAAAAGGTTTTCGGACCATCTCTGTGTTATATGTACAGCGTTGAGTGACAAAAAAGGGGCTTGCCACATGCCCACATAATACTGTGGTTAGAAGAAAAACTTAAGCCTGATGCTATCGATACTGTTATAAGTGCTGAATTTCCGGACAAGAACGAGGGTCCCATATTATTCGATATTGTAAAGACTCACAGTATACACGGACCATGCGGCACATTAAACAGGAATCCTCCCTGTATGCAAGAAGGTCATTGCTGTAAAAGATACCCTCGGGCACTTTCAGAGCAAACAATATCAGGAGAAAACGGATATCCACTATATCGTCGAAAATCACCTCAACAAGGAGAGTTTACAGCTAAAATAAGGTTACATGGTCAGGAAATAGATGTAGATAATAGATGGGTGGTACCTTATTCACCGGTATTATCAATAACCTTTCAAGCTCACATCAATGTTGAAGCATGTAACAGTGTCGAATCCATAAAATATATTTGCAAATATGTGAACAAGGGCTCTGACCAAGCAACTGTGGGATTTACTAATAATGATAACGATGAAGTTACGAGGTTTCAGTCGGACCGATATATTAGCTCCTCCGAGGCAGTTTGGCGTATTTTATGTTTTTCAATTAATGAAAGATATCCACCCGTTATCCATCTTGACGTTCATCTTGAAGGTGGACAAAGGATATACTGCAACCCTGACAATGTAACGGAATGTTTAGAAAACCCAAGATGAACCATACTACTCACTTTCTTTAATCTATGTGACTGTTTCACACAGATTATTTGCTAAGTCACTCGTATACAACGAAGTTCCATCGTATTATACCTATAATAAACAACAGGGTATTTTTAACCGCAGAAGACGTGGAACAGCTGTGGTAGGTGATCCAGGTATTTTTAAAGATCACGTCATTGGAAGGGTTTATACGGTGCATCCGAATAACTCCGAATGCTTTTACCTGCGCCTACTTCTACACGTTGTTCGAGGGCCTACTTCTTTTGCCGAGCTCCGAAAGGTTGATAATATCGTACACCCTACATACCTAGCGGCTTGCCGGGCACGTCAATTACTGGATGGGGATCAGCACTGGGATGATGCTTTGTCCGAAGCAATTATTAGCGACAGTCCTCAGCGATTGCGCCATTTATTTGCAGTCATGCTGGTGTTCTGTGCACTTTCTGATGCTTCACAGTTATGGCATAAGTATCAGAACAAATTAGATGAGGACTTTTTTAGGCACGCACAACTAAATGATGACAACCCAATTAGTAAGAGATTACGTGAAAGTCATTTGAATCGTTGTTTGTTGTCTATTCAAGATATAGTTACATCTATTGGGGGTAATCCTATTTCTCAATATGGGATGCCCGAGCCATCCTTCGGCGGTGAACGTATTAATAGAGGTTACGCGATGGAAATCAATTATGATGCAGTAGATCTGGCCGAAATTTTACAAACTGATGTCTCGAGACTAACTGAAGAACAGCGTTTAATATTTGATCGGGTGTGTCGCAGCGTTGACAGTGCTTTGGGAGAAATGCTATTTGTAGATGTTCCCGGTGGAACGGGTAAGACATTTCTTACCAAAGTGATTTTGGCGAAGGTACGAAGCCAAGGTAAAATTGCGCTTGCTGTCGCTTCATCGCGCATAGCAGCCACTTTGTTGCCAGGAGGGAAAACTGCTCATGCAATGTTTAAAATCCCGATTAACTTAGACCGCACAGCAAGCCCTGTTTGTAATATTTCTAGAAACACTATAAGGCTAAGGTTCTTCGTAATTGTAGCCTTATTATATGGGATGAGTGCACAATGGCAAACCGAAAAGCAGTTGAAGCAGTAGACAGAACGTTGCGTGCTGTCAAGCAAAATAGCCAACCTACGCCTAACCTAGTAATGCCACCCGCATTACTATGCTTTTTTGTGGCAATTTTCGTCAGACTCTCCCTGTAATACCACGTGGAACAAGGGCTGGTGAAGTTAGAGCCTGTCTAAAGAGTTCTCAACTGTGGCATTACATTATCCCTTTGCATTTGGCATTAAATATGCGAGCTCAAATCGGAGGCAACGAACATGCTGAAGAGTTTTCAGATTTGCTACTCCAGATCGGTAACGGTGTGTATCCACAGGAACAAGGAAAAGTTGTTCTTAATGAAAAGTTTCATTAATGCGAGACCTCATATCATCTGTGTATGGAAACGCAACGCAAATACCAACTTGCGAAAATTCCTGGCTTTGCGAAAGAGCTATTTTGACTCCACGACCAAGCAGCAGCAATAAACACTGAAATTTTGAGCTTTGTTCCAGGGGATAATGTAGAGTATATCTCCATTAACAGAGTTATGAAAGAAGAAGAATCTACCAGCTACCCAGTAGAATTTTTAGAATCCCTCAGTGCTCCTTGACTACCAGCTCACAAAGTAAAATTTAAAGTCGGCGTACCCATAATGCTGCTTAGAAAAAACTTTGCAACGGTACAAGATTAAAAGTGACCAATTTACAACGAAATCTGATAGAAGCAAAGATTTTAACAGGGTGTGGAATAGGTGAAAGTGTTTTTATTCCTCGGATTCCTCTCATTCCAAACAAGTTTCCATTTAGTTTTAACCCATATATGCCCCCCGATTCGAAAACGATCCAACACCCCTATCTGCCCAGAACTTTTTAGGACTTCACATTCTTGTAAATTTTGGAAATGTAGTTGCTAATAGGCATTTATTAACGTAATGACTAGTTAAACGAAGGTTGGTCATGTATAAGTAACTTTTTTTTAACTGTTCGAAAACGAAACATAGGGCAATTTCCTAACATTTTTGTAAGTAAATATATATATATATTTTTTTATGATTGTTTATTTAAAAATTACATATTTATATAAAACAGTCTTCATTTAGGAACTCTTAAAGTTTAGGAATTAATAGAACTTAAAAATAACATTGAATCTTAAAATTTAGGAATGAAAAGCAGCAAAACATTTGGCATGTAAGTTAACCTGGCACTTTTGACAAGAGGTAACCGTCAGACTTTTGCAATAAGCACATCGGAGTCGGCTTGGTGCTCTGCTGATCATGTGGTCAGCATTGTGCTTTCGCACAGTAGGAGGAACAGTGCTAAAAACTCTTTTAGAAGGACCTGGCTGTCGTTTATCAATGCCATACTTTTGGAGTAAGGTTCGGGCAATACTGCGTCGAAATTCCAGCGTGTCTACGTCGTTGTTAATTTCTCGTGCGATGAGTGTTGCGTTATTGACAGCCACATCAATAAGCCAAAAAGCAATTGGAATGTACCATTTTTTGCCCCTAATTGCAATTCGGTACGTCCCCACATTTGCATCCAATCGGTCAACTCCTCCCATGAATCGATTATATTGATTTACAACGTCAGGTTGTGGCACTTCAACTCTAGCTTTTTGAGCAGCTGAGTATCTTTTTGCAGATCGCAGAGGTGCAACGCCGTACTCGCTGGATAACAACGTCACGACACTATTGTCGTGCCATCGTACAGCACAAATACCACTGTTCTGGTCCAGCCGACTGTCATGATAGCCCCTCTGTTTCTTTTTACAAGAGTTGACTTCTCTTAGGGGACACTTCTCAATCCGATTATTTCTAACTGTTCCCGTCACAAGAACATTTTGTACCTTCATATCAGTGATCAGGGGCAATCCTGTGAAGAAATTGTCTACATACACAGAAAATTTTGTGTCTTCGTAGACTGCTTTGATCTCGGACATAAGTTTTTGTACAACGTGTTGGCCTAACCCGGTCCTGACTCTTTCAGATTTACCTTGGTAAAGATCAGCCTGTAAGCAGTATCCTAATCGCAAAGCTGCCACCCATGTCTTGAATCCGAATCGGATCGGTTTTCCCCTAATGTGTTGTTTACAGCCATGTTTGCCATAATAAGGGATCATAGATTCATCTATGCTGATATCTTTTTCAATTATAGCGTATTGTAAAAACTTTTTATTGAGCATATCACACAAAGGGCGCACTTTGGCCATTTTGTCACCGGAAGTTAAATTTGAGTTATCAGCCACATGAAAATACCTCAAAATTTCTTCGAACCGGTTGCGTCTCATAGATTTAGCGACTAACAAATTGTGAGTATCCTCATTACTCTCCCAATACATACGCCGTCGTGGAAGTGGACAATAGCCTGACAATATAAGAATACCAATGAAACAATATATTTCATCAACAGAAAAGGTAAATGCCATATTTCCTTTCTCTGCAGCATACATAACTGTATGACGGACAATGTGTACTACCACTTCATGACTAAAAAACAATTCGAAGAAATCGAGTGGCTCCGACGCATCTGATATTATCACCACAGATCTTGGAGGTGGTGCAACCCATTCATTTTTTATTATGGGTATGTCTCGTTTTACCCACTTACGGGTTTGAGGCTGTCGTGGTCTACTCGACGAGGATATTTCATATGCTCGCTCTGGGCCAGCTTGGAACTCTGATAGAGGAAGATCATCTACTTCGTCGAACTCACTATCACCATCATCATTTACACCTCTAAGTACGAGTTCGGCTGGTGCCAGAAGTTGTCTACGTGATAAGTTCTCAAAGCTTACATTTGTCTCGTCGCCAGAATCTGAATCCGAAACTAATCCATCGCCAGGAGGATCAATATAGATATCTAAACCTGTCGCTTCATCGTCCGAATCGAAATCATTGACAATATCAACTATTTCATTGGTCGTCAACGGCTTACTTCTCCTGAAATACAAAAAACATAATTTATTATGTCTGCCGTGTATTATCCCAATGTATCGTTTTCGAAACGGTGTTTATTTATGTGATTTTTTGGTAACCAAATATAATAATTTACACAGTATGATTTCACAAAAATATGCTATACTTATCTAGCTTTATTTTAAAACACATAAAACTTATAAACTTAAATAAATTTGGATAATCACTTACTTTTTTGCGGGAGGCGCCATGTTTTTTGCACGTCGAAATCAAGTCACGACTTGCACTGATTAATTACCGAACAAATACGCAAAGATTGTCAAAACAATCAATCACAATTAGAAGAAAGTACCCTATCCTTGACATAGATGGCGGTAGGATGAACCTTTCGAGCGAAATGTAGCAGTTGATGACCTTAAACGAAACCTCCATTCTTGTTTCGTTTTCGAATCATGGTGCATATACGGTACCAAATAAAAAAATAATTCTGGGCATATATGGGTTAAACGAGTCCAGTTTCCAGTGAGCCTATGTTTTGCAATGACAATTAATAAAGCCCAAGGTCAGACGCTAAAAGTTGTGGGTGTGGATCTAAGCATTAGCTGTTTCTCGCACGGTCAGATATATGTGGCTCTGTCACGTGTTAGCAATCCTAGCAGCCTTCATGCTTTCATCCCCGATATCCATACGTCTAATATCGTGTACAGAGTAGCATTACTGTAAAACAGATTTTTTTAGCTACCCAAAACGACGGTGTTTATAATAATATAATAATAATAATAATTTATTTCGGACACTTGATCCATATAAATAGTTATTAATGTAATCCCAATTTGTTTGTTTTTTTAATTTTATTTTACATTACATTGTATGTGGCAATTATTCCAATGTTTTAATATAGATTACCTATCTACATATCTAAGCTATCTACCATTTCTTTTACTACTAATACTTTATGATCCCATATTAACCAAAGCTATATCCAAAAAATGCTGCCCAAAGTCACTATTCCACGCGAACGAAGTCACGGGCACAGCTAGTTTATTTATATTAGGTCTTTACCAATGAAATTGCCGTTTTTCACGAAATAAATGAAGCGTAATTTTGTTATAAATTTTTTATTTCTATTAATCAAAATAATCACCCATGCAATCAATGCATCTTTGCCAACGCATTGGTAGCTTATTGATGCCTTTCTTGAAGAAATCAGCTGGACGGGAGGCAACAAATTCTTCAAAGGCATTTTGTACTGCCTCTCGGGTATTGAAGAAGATCCCGCCAAGAAGTTATCCAAATTCTGGAAAAAGTAGAAGTCTGTAGGCGCAAGGTCTGGTGAGTACGGCGGATGACGGAGAACTTCCAACCCCAACTCTTGTAGCTTGGAGACCGTCTGCTGTGCAGTATGAGGTCGCGCGTTGTCGTGCAGGAGCAGTGGAGCCGAACGATTGACCCAAGCTGGTTGGAGACGTGCGAGCTTCTCCATCATTGTGTTCAGTTCTTCACAGTACACATCTGCAGTAATGCTTGTCCCGTTTGGCAAGAAGCTGTGATGAATTACACCCGCGTTAGACTACCAAACAGTGACCATCACCTTTCTAGGGGTAAGTTTTCGTTTAGGGCATTGTTTGGGTGCTGAACCAGGGTCCAACCAACTTGCTGAGCGCTTACGATTGTCAAACAGGATCCATTTCTCGTCACAAGTAACAATGCGGTTCAGAATTCCTTCATTTGTATGCCTGCTGAGCAGTGCAAGGCACGTCTCCACGCGTACTTCGCGCTGGCGGTCATTGAGTTCGTGGGGTACCCATTTGTCAAGCTTTTTTACCTTGCCAATTTGAGGCAAATGGACCAATATTGTTTTGATGCTAACGTCGAAAGCTGCTGCTAATTCAGCCGTGGATTGAGTTTCATCAGCTTCCACAATTGCCTTTAATTCGTCATTGTCGACCAAAGTTTTCGGACGACCACGGGGTTCATTTTTCAGGTCAAAATTTCCAGAACGGAAGCGGGTAAACCAATAACGGGTGGTGCGTTCGTTTGTAGTGTTCGCTCCGTAAACGTCGTTGATGTTGCGTGCCGCTTGTGCCGCTTTGCTGCCACGACGGTACTCATACTCCATAATTACTCGAATTTTTAACTTATCCATGATGACGAAAAATGTTCGATTGCGTTGAAAACAAAACACTAACTATTAAACAAATGACGATTTTAGAAAAAAAATTCCATGTTTGTCAAATAAAATTAATTTGAAATTAGAATTATCAGTCAAAAAAAAAATATTTTCATTTGAAATGGCCAGTACGGCAAAACGGCAGTTTCATAGGTAAAGACCTATTAAATTATAAGGGCAGCCAGAGAAGATTACATGTCTTAACTTCAATATCTAATTATAGTAATTCTTATACAATTTCCATTTCTTTATTTTCTCGATGACAGCTGCTGTGATAACTTGTGCGAGCGTTTTTTTACATTATGGATGCATTATGTTATAAAAATATGACGTTTACACACGTACAAGGTTATATAATACCAGAGTCGGAGAAACTGATAGGGATGGAGCTATATCGATAAACGTAACACGATAACATCGGGTCGATGTTTTTTACAAAATGTAAGAAACTATACTACTGCCGCATACTTTTGTACAAGTTTATTAACTATAATCCGCACGCTGAATGATGATCCCTATGACAGTTCGTTAGCGCTTAACATTGTACTGACGTCCTATCACATCAAATCCTTTAGAGGTCCATTAAAAAGACGAAAAAATCATAATTGTGTACAATTGTAAATTATAAAAATGAATATTAAGAAATTATTACGTAATGTTCGGAAATAATAGAAAAAAACTCAATGCAAATGTACATGGTACGTGCTGCAAAAGTTACGTCGTCAAGCTGTTATCGACTAAGAAGGGACACATCGATAAACAAAATATCGATAATTTGTTGGAAATATAAAACAAATGCTTTGAGTTTGTATTTTATTTATATCAATCTGAATCTGATACAGGGTCAATCGGATTTTCAAAATCTGAGTCTGAACTGCAGCTATCCGTGACGTTTATTATTAACGGTTGGTCAATGATATTGTCGTATTGTACATCTCGATCCCAGTCTTGTAAGCAAATTTTCTTCGTTCTTTCGACCAGTGTTTTATGTCCATCAATGCGCGTAGTCTTTTTTTCAAAATAAATAAATATTGCTTATTATGTTGAATGACCTGGCTGAATGACATGACATTTGCCTGAAAAAACAGTATTTTATCGAAATTGTTTCGCATAACTAATACAACTGTCAGTTGAAACGTCATAGGGATCATCATTCGGCGTGCGGAGTATAATATATTTCATTACAAGATGTTACACGTATTAATTCTTGATTGATAATGCCAACTTCTTTAAAATTTTCGAAGCTGTTGTAAAATAAGTAGGTATAGGTAGGTACTCGACTATGAAACGAAATAATTATAACGACAGGTAATCTTTATTTATTTATTTTAATCGAAATCTGATGAATCGTCACTGTCACTCGATAAGCTCTCCCCAAAATTTATTATAAGCTCCTGTACTTGTATATTATCGAATGCCACATGAATTTCCCAATCCGACGCTATAATGTTTTGGGTTCTTCTCACAATTTTTTCCCAGATTTTGGCAGTTACTTCCGCACATGCATTTTTTAATAAATCTAACATCTTGTTTGCCGTAAAAGGGGGATGGGTATTGTATCGAGCGGCGTGTCCTTTGATTTGTGCCCATATAAGTTCTATAGCATTGTATTGGCAATGATACGGCGGTAGTCGAAGAACCCAATGACCAAATTCGGCAGCTATTTCGTCGACATCTTTTAGGGAGGCTTTTTTTCAATTTTAAAATATTTACTAATTGTACTTTTAATAAAGTACTATCCACATTTTCGCCATGACGTTGGAGCCAGTTAATTATCTCTTATTTCTTATTGGCCTGCGTCAGCATTTTATCATTTTATCAATCTGGAGTGATATGAAGCGTTGTCCATAATAATTATGGACGGTTCTTCCAGAGATTGCACCATTTCTTTAAACCATCCTTCGTAAATCTCCGCGTTCATTTCTTCGTGGTAGTCAACTGTTTTCTTGGATTTAAAGGACAGTTAAGCATCTGACACGAATCCTTTCGTAGACTTTTCCCATTGGCACTGAACTAGTGGAAGCGGCGGTGTCGTCAGTCCAGTTCTTAGATACTGTGTGGTTTGCATTTAACCAACTCTCGTCCATGACAATAACATTTGACCAATCTGATATTTTTTGGCTTCGCTCAAAAATTCGCAGCGAGCCCTAGCAACGTCGTGACGCTTCATCAATATTTTACGTTTGTCCGATTTTTTATAAGAAAATCCAATTTCTTTCAAAACTAAGCTTAATGACGATTTTTGGCCATGGAACAAACCACATTCACGTACAGAAACAACAAGTTTTTTAAGTGTTGGAATTTGTTTGCGGAAGTAACAGTCATATATATGACGGCGAATAGCATCAGCGTTGAAGTTGTCAACCGATGTCACACGACGTGGTTGGCGTTTTTTCTTCGGCGTACGAAACTTATTTTCCTGCATGCCGCTTGTACCGTAAGCTTCGGTAGTAATTTTTGAAATAGTAGGTCCACTAATTCCTAATGCGGCCGCAACACGCTCTTGCACTTGCGACAGTGGTAATAGCAGGCCACCATTTTGATACTCTGCTTCAAAGTAATTACGAACCTTGATCACCAGTTCTCTCGCCTGCCTGTTCAGAACAGATTCTTTCGGCATTTTTATTTTTGACAAGGAGGAACATAAAATACACAATGTAACGTATGGATAATGTGAAAAAACTCAGCGAACAGAAATGTAGTCTTGTTGCGAGTGACAGATTAAAACAAAATGGCGGTGGGGCATTGAGTGTTCCCACCTTGAAAAAATATATTTGAATGTTGTTTGTCTTTGTTCAAAATATAATAAATATATGCGATCGATATCATTACTTATTTGGTCACAACACTCATTATATCAAATTAGAACTGTCATCGAGAAAATAAAGAAATGGAAATAGTATTATTAAATGTATCAACCGTTGAAGGCTGTTACAACATGCTTTTACAGTTTGAGTTAATTACACACAATAAGATCATATATGCTAAAGTAAAATTAATTTTCCAAATGTCAAAGAAAAGGTTGCGTTAAACAATTATACTTTGAATCAAAAAAGCAGACGTTTCATTTTCGGCTAGCGCGAAGTACACCCGTTTGAAATGTATGAAAAATGTGGTTAACACAATAAAAATATTGAAAAAATTATATTCTGCATTATATTTTCTTTGAAACAAAAAACAAAACAACATATGGCCACACCGAGGTGCCGTTTCCATATTCCGCATTGTTGAACGAAAATTGAGTCTGTTATAACTTATGGTCTTTCTAGTTTGTGGTCTGTGGTTCGTTCAACTCCGTTTGTCGAACTAGAGCGGATATGTGGTTTCAATGATCGATATGCACTTCGAGTAACGATATAGTAAGTTTACCGTAACGAATCACAAAAATATTTAAAACAAAAGTACATAAAACATTTGAATGAGATTTTTAATGATAAATTACAAAGATCATAATCGTTTTGGAAACATGAAATAATAAAAATATCCTTTTACACATTATCAGTTACTCGATTATGAATCAAGATTTTTGCGATAATTTTAAGACAATTAGATAAGATTAAGATAAGTAACTCGGCATCATACACTGGACTTCGCTTGCACGTGATTGTGGATTTTGTTAGTATCACAGTGGATTTCTTGATTTACGAGGTCAGGATAATATATTTATGTTATTTCTATGCTCTTTTAAACATGTATTAGCAATTGTAAAACACTTATTTCTTATTTTTAATATTAATAGCAAACAACTGCTTCGTTCTAATGTCTATTTATGCATTTGACTTATCTTAAATAGCTGAAATGGATTTTAATAGATGAAAACGAAAGGTTTCATTTGACATTAAATTAAACAATGGCTATCCCACACTTTATGTTGAAGTATTAAACGCATACTTTATTTTTATATTGTAAGTTACTTTGTTGTAATTATAATGTCATCATATTATGTTGGTTAAAAATTTTCCAATAGTGAATCCAATCTTTCATCAAATACCATTACATACTTTTCTAACAGACTGACTTTGCACATACTATGTCTTTTTATTCGACAAAGATCTTTGCCATGTTGAATGCTACTCTAATATGAAGCTGACATAAAACTTTATTGCGCAAATATTATTTTGTCTAAAGGCCATATCGGTAAATATATAGTTTATAGACATAAAAATAGTACTTTTCGTTAATTTTTATACCTATAATTTGTAATAAGTGTATTTCAGTTAACATTTTTTATTATTAGTATATTAGTATAAGCGTTCTTCTGGCATCTTAAGCACCTATCTTATTACAACTGTGCCGTTATCCTATTTCGTTCAACTAAAATCTTTTTCTAAAATCGATCACGATTACCCCGCACAATGCCCATCACTAGAATTTGTTCCCATTTTGATAGTGACAGTTGTCAACTGAAAATAGCTAGGTTCAATTGTCATTGTTTGTTTTGTTTATCTCAAAATATATGAAAAACAATGGTTATTAATAATTACTTAAGTGATCTTCAACTTAAATGTAGCAATTTGGGAAAAATAAATCAATTTTTTAAGTTTGCAATTCTATATAATTTCTCATAAACGTCTGGAAAATATTTATCTCAGTATATTTTCAGCAGAAACTATTTTGTTTTACATTTTCATTAGTAAAATTACAATTAATGGTAGAAAAGCTTGCAAAGTTACTAAAAGAGTAAATTGTTATTATTATGTAATTACAGAGAACAAGGAATGTCAGTGACTGTTCCACTTTTTGTTATTTATAATTTTATTAATAATAAGGTATTTTCAAATAAAAGAATACAATTACAATCAGATATTCATTTTTCATGAGAAATTATTCATGACGTAGATTTTCATATAAAATTTGGGCTTCAGCAGAGCAAAATGTCTTCAAAACTTGAAGGTCTGGATATATTTAGCACTAGCTATCTTGAGATTCATCACTATGCGACGTTTTCAATGTTTATTTTCTTTTATCAAAACGTAAGTTAATCAAAAAGACCTGCAAAACAGGATTGGGCATTTTCGCGAAACATTGCCTCTGTGACGAAAGTGGAATTTTATGAATTTTAGAAAAAAAAAGCAACAGCTTTAATACAATTACATTAATGGATAGTTTGAGTATAAGAAAAAAATATTAAAACCTGTGTTAAGCGGTAAAATTACGAAAAAATAAACATTTTTCGTGATAAAGTATAGCAACCCATTCCACACCGTCACAGGATTCAATTGTAATTTTCAAATGAAACTGTGCAATATAAAGGAATAGTTTTATTTTATATTTAGAATACCAGATCAGAATAATAAAAAAAATAACCTTATTTATTATTTATTCTCAAAGAATAAAAACAATCATAACTTTTGTATCCAAATCGTCACAATGTCGACAATTTGCTGTCGTTTTTTTCGTTGGGACTCTTTCAATTAAATAAATTTCTTATTTGGTATAATAATACTTAAATCTGTGATTCTTAACATGAACTGTCCTGTGATATTTTTAACTTCGACTTAGATATTTAGTTAACAACTAATATGGTAAAAAATCAAAGACAGTTACTATATAGGAACACATCGTGACTTAGTGGAAATATTAAGCATATTTTACATGAGTTAGGTCTATTAAAAACAACCATCACAGATTTACAGTTTTAACTTTGACATTATTAAAATTTGTAAATATCAACATTATATTCTATTGTACTTTCCGGTTCTCTTCTTTTAAAATCAGTATGTATCTTTCATATTTTAGTTTTCGCTTGGTTCTAATTTTTTTTTAATCTTTCCAGTTGTCTTCTTTTTCTCTGTTTTTAACGGTTGTCGCAGTAAGAGCCATACTAACGAAGTTCTGAAAATATATATACCTAGGTATAGAACGTTGATAAAAGCGAGAGGCATTTAATGAAACCACATATACTATAAGTGCCTACTGTTAATCCGAAACTATTAAAAAAAAATTTACGAGAAGTATACGAAAAAACGTTTTTCAAAGAACTTAAATAGCTTAATAATTGAGTTAAAATGTAAACATCCTTTGTTGAGTAGCCTGCCGCCACCTGCCTTACAAATTGGTAACGTAGCATTTGAGTAGCATAGCGCGTGCGGCGGCAGGCTCACCGGCTCGCACACCTACCTACACAGTGGAGCGCCCGGGTTTTGATGTGGATGATAATGTAAACCTGTGTTGTAGGTAACGTTGGAAGGTATGATCAATGAAAATAATAAACAAAAATAATTAATTGTAACACTTACACATTAAATCTTCAATTGTTCGAAATGTCCGCCGTTTGCAATGGTACACAAATTATGACGACGTATAATATTGTTATTTAACCGTGCAATAATTTATTAAACGCCAAAATAATCCGGTTTTTAAGTTCCTCTACGGTATTCACATCTGTCGCGTACACTTCACTTTTCACAAACCCCCAGATAAAAAAATCCATTGGAGTGAGATCCGGGGACCCTGGTGGCTATTATACTGGTCCAAATCGACCAATCCACTGCTGTCCAAACATTTCGGTGAGTAGCTCTCTGGAAGACATCACTGAATGTGGAGGAGCTCCGTCCAATTGGTACCATAAATGCCGATAATCGGCTAAGGGTAGTTCTTCGGTATATTCAGCAACGGGACCGGATAATATCTCCAAAAATTTTGCCGCGTTAAGGGTGCCGTCAATAAAAACAGGGCCAATAATCTGGTCCGTGTGTATACCAGCCCACACATTAACAGAGAAGCGGTACTGATGCTCTGACTCCCGAATCATGCGTGGATTTTCAATACTCCAGTATCTGAGATTTTGTCGGTTCCATATGCCATTGCGTGTAAATGTGCTCTCGTCGGTCCACATGACATTTAATAAAAAATTCGGGTCGTCAGTAACTTTGTCAAGTATCCACTGGCAGTGAGTACGCCTGACTGGCAAACCCCTTCTTAAAAGGGCTTGAACTTTATTTTTGTACGGTTTGCGTTTATTCCTTTTTAAAATGTTATGCACGGTTCTATGGCAAACTCTAAACTGGCGTGCGACTCTATGCAGTCTCGATGTGGGGTTTCGGTCAAAATAGTCAAGAATCTGTTGCTCGCGCGCAGTAGGTGTCTGCTGCGGCGGGACTCCCTCCTGATGTGCTGCTAATGGTTTGTTTTCCCGTGCCCGTTGTACTGCCAATACTATGGTGCGAGCGTTCCTAGGGCACGCGCGGCTGTCTCCATACCTTTCTCGATAAGTTCGCAGAGCTAGAGCTGCGTTTCCGTGGGATTCCCCGTAGATTAAAATCATGTCAGTGTATTCTGACGCCGTGTATGTAGCACGAGGCATTGTGGATGTCTTACGTACTTACAAAATAATTAAAAACTACTCACAAAACTAAACCTAAAATACTCAGTTACGTGTCCTATCACAATAAAAACTTAACATTAGTAAATGGGATGCGTGAGCGACAATAATCTGTGCTGAATTGCGCAACGTGCACCCCGGATGCAACGCGTCTTAGCACTAAACAAACAAAGTAAAAATTGTGCCCTTGACCTAATTAGCCGAGCCGCCGCCGGCGAAATTACAACATTTTGATCTATTTCTATTTCTGTTACGCTTATTACATTAGAGTGAGATAACCGTGATCTGTACTTTCTTTGTTTGTACTGCAAACTTACGATGCGAACTGACAACGTCACATCGCTCGTGTGAATTTTGTCGTTTAGATAACTACGTATGCCTATAGTACAAACTTACGATCAGGTGATCGGGAAGATACAGAGTGTTTAAATGAAACTAAGTAAAAACTAAAAAACATTCCTGTGACTAAACTGTTGCTTACATTGATCTGATTTTTGTTGTGTAGCCTGATAGTGATACACAAAATATGTGGTTTCATTTAATGCCTCTCGTTTTTATTAACGTTGTATATATATTTGAACAACGTGATATCATTCAAGAAGATATATGAATAACCTGCTTGCCCCCTAGCAAAAAATAGGCAGTAATTTTACAGTTACATTCTGTACCTGAGAATAAAACCTGATAAACTTTTTAAAGCTTGATGATAAGCTGTTTCAAAAGAATTCAAAAGCAAGTGGAGTACATTTTATTTCCCTTTCGCAAGCATATAATGCACACATGACGGATTACAGTGTAAGTGCTCGGTACAATCCCAAATGTTAGGTTACTAGGTATAAGCGACGCAGAAGAACAGTACGTTATTTTTTTTACAAAATAAGTGGTTTTATTTTTTTTTGCATAATACTTTACCTACCTAGGAAAAAAACCCAGATTATCTTATATATCTTATCCTAACAAACAGACTTTTATCACAAATCTGCTGTGGAAATCATAAAAAAACATACATTTATTTAATAAACATATTTCTTTGTTGCGTTAAGTACTATGTAAACAGTCCTTATGTTCCCCATCGTCACAATTTATTTTCCACCTGTACATCACGTTACGATGTGGATGTGACGACCACTAATTTGAGCAACATATTCTTAAATTTATAACAGTTTTGATCAATTAATTGTTATTTAACTAAATATTCACATTGTAAATTAAATAACCGTTTCAAATATTACCAAAATACAATGAAAAATTTAGGAAAAAAGCCGTAACCATCGTGGAACAATATTTTTCACTCACACCAAATCACAAGCCAGTTGCAACCTATCATCACGCGTTTTAGCACCAAAATGAAAATTTAGACACATGGAGTTGATATTTCTGAACTAATAATGTTGTCAGGATTAAAATAAATATTTTATTTGGTAGTTTTAATCTAAAATATATATACAAACGTTTGTATTATTGTCGTGACGATCTAGGAATTTCCACCATATGCAAAATCAGTGGACAAGCTTTAAAACATGATTTTTAAATATTTTTCCTAGAAAAACTACTAAGCAATACTATAATGAGATAACAAAAGGAATGAAAATTTATAAAACCATTAATGTTCGTCGAATATTTAACATTTTGAATAGGTACAAGCATTCAAAGTTGAGAAGATAACTAACTGCATCTAATACCTCTAAAAAGGTAGTACTGCATAATTGAATGCAGAGGACAACCACTTTTACTTGAGGGCAACCGTTCGCGAAAATGCCCGATTATAATATGCAAATAAACATAACACACACGTTATAAATGATTGATTTTTGACTAACGTGCGCGCTTGCACTGACTGACTGACGTTCCGTGTTTTTGTCGACTACGTTCGGACATTCCTTGTTTTTAACCAGCCTATTCAAATAAAAAATGCGAACTGTCATGGACTTGTCGTATTCTAGCGTTAAATGAAATATCAGAATGAAAAGTGTTGCCGAACTACCACTAGATGGCATTATTAGTTTAATTCTTTAAAAATACTGACATTCCTTGTTCTTCCCACGTGGTCTTCATTTGAGGTTGAAGTATACACCCAACTTTAATTTAGAACCACCAAATGTAAAGCTTTTAAGAGCATGCATCAGGTCTTGTCACAGCAGTAATAGAGTTTACTACATATATATATATATATATATATTGCTATTGCCAAATGAAATCAAAAGGTATTACTGCAGTTGCATTTGTGGCATGCATACAATAGGTTGCTGTAATCATGTTATGACAATAGTATGGTATTTGGGGTGGGCTTGGCACCAAGACTCTTGCTGCTCCAGCATAATTCCTTATGTAGGGAGGATAATGGTGAAGAATAAAAATCTAGTATGAAATTGATTGTTTTGTTTTATTTACCTTTTAATATGAAGTATTTCGGCTGAGTAGCGTAGTGGTCAGTAGCCCTGTCTCATATGCTGAAGGTCACAGGTTTGAGTCCTGGCCGGGGCATTCATTTGTGTGATGAACACAGATGTCTGTTCTCGGGTCATCGTTGTTTGTATTTACATATGTATGTTTATTCTGAGTTCCCCCAGTTCGCCAGTTCCCAGTTCCATAACACAAACTTGCTTACTGTGGGGCCATATAGTTGGTGTGTTTGTCTGTGGATTTTTTTATTTATTTCAAAGTAACATTTATTTATTAGCTGCCAAATCCCATATCTGTTTCAAAGGAAATGAAAACGGTTATAAAGCTGTCATCTTTTCAAATTGAATATCACACAGTGAATATCCACAGGGATCCCTTTTTGATATAGAAACTATTTTACACAAATCAAGACAAACTGCAGTATTTCAGTGTAAGGGCCCTTTTTCGATCAGCATTTAGTAAATATACTGGAATATTTACTGCTTCTTTAAAAATCTTAAGAAAACATGTAAACGTGATATTCTCTTTCCGCAAGAGTCAAACGCACCCAAGACAGAACTTGATAAAAACCCCTCGAGAACCTGATTTTGTACAACAGTCTTTCTTTTCTTTTGGTTAATGCTAATCTTTAAGTCTTTAATTTTCTCATTTTATGGCCTTTTCTTCTAGATTCCACGAGAGTTAGATCTTTGGCATGATTACCTTTATGAAAAATAAAAGTAACATCAGAATTAACCTCAAAACTTGAAATAAAATAAAACGTCAACGTCAAGATCAAATCAACGTCAAGATGACGCCACGTTTTTATTATCTAATGTGGCTGTATAGATAGTTGTTTTAGGATTTTGAAAATGTTTTCCTAGGACAAAACTAAACGAAATTATGAAATATTGGCATTTAATCCGAGTTCTATTTATTTTATGGAATCCTGGGTATCACCTTACAAAAGCTGGCCGAGTGGCCCTTAAATATTAAACGTCTCCTTTATAAAATAAAATAAAATTTAGATTGAATTACAATAGAAGAATAATCAATTGTCAAATTATAATACAATATAAATAATCATTAGTACAGTAGATATTAAATATTAGTATCAATAAACATCGTCGAACAACTTCAATGTTTCAATTTTAAACTTTTGTTGGGAGTCAAAGAAAATATCGACGGTTCGGTCTTGTCTGTTATATGTGTCAGGCAATCGGTACGAAGTGGCGTGTTTGCGGATGTTAGTGCGAGCGGGGGCTTGTGGAATAGCGGCGCCGGAACGCTGGGTGGTCTGCGCGGTACTCTAAAACTCATTGAGCCGAGTATCTGAGGACAGTCGATCTCATTGCGGACAACTTTAGAAACTCTTCATACCTGGAACTAAAAAAACATACCATTTTTTTTTGTAATTGTATATTTTAAACCAAAATATGCACTTTTCTAATAGTACACAATATTATTATTCTCACTAGATTATCAGACTTACAAATTAAAGTTGTGGTTATATAATGTTAAATTATAAATAATGTTGTTTTTTTTTACACAAATCAACCAATTTAACATAATTATTCACTAATCAACAATAGTACATAACAGTGTTCTTATTTTGTCTTAAAATATTAAAATCTTGGTAATGGAGTGTAAAAATTAACAACTCAACATATTTATTTAATAATCAACAATTGTAAATAATTTTCGTACAAGGTCTTGTAATATTTAAATCTCGACCATAGAATCTAAAAATCATCATTACTTTTATTTCTACATGTCTATTAATCATTAAAATCCATTTTTAATTTAGCTTAGTAACTTTTCTAGGGCTATGCTGTAAGAAGCATATTTGTTACAACACAAAGCGGCGCGGTGAATAGAAACAAGGGACTTACTCCTACGTCGACACCACAAACTAATTAGTGATGCTACGCATCAGACGAACGTCTTCCTAACTACAACACTTTTTCAATTTGACAACAATTTTTTTAAAATTTATATTGTCCTTCGTTTCTTAATTTTAAAATGGCGGCATTGGATTTTGACGTAATGCCGTTGTGGCACCGCGAAAGCCAATCTTCTATTCTACAAGATTTCTGCCAATTCCAAGTATTCATATAATAAAAGTAGTTTTAAAATAATCAAAACATTGAAACATAACCTAAAACCGTACATCATTGATTGAACATATTGTTCATCATTCACATTGAAGTGACGTTCGAAAAGTAGCAACGGCGCTGTCATAATCAAAAAGTTCTAACCATAGACATAATTCCTAGTTTTTTTGTTTGAGACTACCTGCTATGGTCGACACGCTATTTCAACTCTTAACAATAGATAAATTTTTAGTCTACTATGCGATTCAAATGAGAATAGGAACGTCAAAACCTCTATCTGTCAAATTTGACTTCAACATTATGGTCTGCAAAGAAATCTTTTTTGCAAAAAAATAATGATTTATTTTTCTTTATTTATTAAAGTACTATATCGAAAAGAAATTTTTCAAAATAAAACTGTTATTAAAAAAAGAACTGTTATGAGTTAATAAAAAGGCACAAACCACCAAAAAATTATGTCGAGAATAACATTTTCAACTCTCACGGTTTTGAAATTTTGAGGTTGCCACCTTACAATTCTAGTTTAAATCCAATGGCATGACAAAAACGTCAAACGTTACAAAGCCAAATTGAGAGTCCGACGCTAGAAGCAATTGCTTGTTTAAATAAATTCTATTTTAAAAAATTCTTTTTTTGCTCACGCTACTTAACCGTTTCGCATCGACATCTATGACGTCACAATATGGCGCTAAGTCGGTCCTATTGTTATTTGAAACGTATAGTACTCGCAATACGATTCGGAACGATTGTACATGCCGCTAGTCTATATACTATTAATGCAATTTCATAAGGTTCATTTATAATTTGTGGTCTTTTTACTTACAAATATTTAAAAAAAATGCACTACTCGTTGCATTATAAAAAAAGTAGATAAGTTCTACACGTCTGCCGCTGACGATGTGACGTCATAGAACATTTGAAAGAAAATTTTTAAATAAAAATTAAAGTAAACTGAAATATGTTCAGTTTTTTACTTAAAACTATAAAAATATTTATGAAATGAAATATTTATTTCTCAGCATTGACAATTACTTGTTCTTATTCTTAAATACCAGATATTAATTCATGAAGAATTTCCACCGACTAGCAAACTTAGCGAATAGGTTGTAATAATGATGAAAACTATTTAAATCTCCAAACAAACAAATTGAAAAATTTTGGTTGTTACACTATTTCCGTTTCTTTATTTTCTCGATGACAGTTCTAATTTGATATAATGTAGTGTTGTGACCAAAAAAGTAATGATATCGTTCGCATATATTTATTAGTTCTTTACCTATGAAATTGCCGTTTTTCACGAAATAAATGAAGCGTAATTTTTTTATATATTTTTTATTTCTATTAATCAAAATAATCACCCATGCAATCAATGCATCTTTGCCAACGCATTGGTAGCTTATTGATGCCTTTCTTGAAGAAATCAGCTGGACGGGAGGCAACAAATTCTTCAAAGGCATTTTGTACTGCCTCACGGGTATTGAATTTTTTTCCCGCCAAGAAGTTATCCAAATTCTGGAAAAAGTAGAAGTCTGTAGGCGCAAGGTCTGGTGAGTACGGCGGATGACGGAGAACTTCCAACCCCAACTCTTGTAGCTTGGAGACCGTCTGCTGTGCAGTATGAGGTCGCGCATTGTCGTGCAGGAGCAGTGGAGCCGAACGATTGACCAAAGCCGGTTGGAGACGTGCGAGCTTCTCCATCATTGTGTTCAGTTCTTCACAGTACACATCTGCAGTAATGCTTGTCCCGTTTGGCAAGAAGCTGTGATGAATTACACCCGCGTTACACCACCAAACAGTGACCATCACCTTTCTAGGGGTAAGTTTTCGTTTAGGGCATTGTTTGGGTGCTGAACCAGGGTCCAACCAACTTGCTGAGCGCTTACGATTGTCAAACAGGATCCATTTCTCGTCACAAGTAACAATGCGGTTCAGAATTCCTTCATTTGTATGCCTGCTGAGCAGTGCAAGGCACGTCTCCACGCGTACTTCGCGCTGGCGGTCATTGAGTTCGTGGGGTACCCATTTGTCAAGCTTTTTTACCTTGCCAATTTGACGCAAACGGACCAATATTGTTTTGATGCTAACGTCGAAAGCTGCTGCTAATTCAGCCATGGATTGAGTTTCATCAGCTTCCACAATTGCCTTTAATTCGTCATTGTCGACCAAAGTTTTCGGACGACCACGGGGTTCATTTTTCAGGTCAAAATTTCCAGAACGGAAGCGGGTAAACCAATAACGGGTGGTGCGTTCGTTTGTAGTGTTCGCTCCGTAAACGTCGTTGATGTTGCGTGCCGCTTGTGCCGCTTTGCTGCCACGACGGTACTCATACTCCATAATTACTCGAGTTTTTAACTTATCCATGATGACGAAAAATGTTAGAATGCGTTGAAAACAAAACACTAACTATTAAACAAATGACGATTTTAGAAAAAGAATTCCATGTTTGTCAAATAAAATTAATTTAAAATTAGAATTATCAGTCAAAAAAAAAATATTTTCATTTGAAATGGCCAGTACGGCAAAACGGCAGTTTCATAGGTCAGGTAGTTTCATTCAGTACCTATTATTATATTTTGAAAAAAGACAAATACAACAAAAACATTCAAATATATTTTTTCAAGGTTCATGTTTTTTAAGGTTATTTTTTCAATATAATTTAAAAGGATTCGGGTCAGATGCTTAACTGGCCTTTAAATCCAAGAAAACAGTGAACTACCACGAAGAAATGAACGCGGAGATTTACGAAGGATGGTTTAAAGAAATAGTGCAATCTCTGGAAGAACCGTCCATAATTATTATGGACAACGCTACATATCACTCCAGACAAATTGATAAAATGCCGACGCAGGCCAATAAAAAACAAGAGATAATTGACTGGCTCCACTGTCATGGCGAAAATGTGGATAGTACTTTATTAAAAGTACAATTAGTGAATATTTTAAAATCGAAAAAAAGCCTCCCTTAAAGATATGTTATCGACGAAAGTGGTCATTGGGTTCTTCGACTTCCGCCGTATCATTGCCAGTACAATGCTATAGAACTAATATGGGCAAAAATCAAAGGACACGCAGCCCGAAACAATACCCATCCCCCTTTTACGGCAAACAAGATGTTAGATTTTTAAAAAAATGCATGTGCGGAAGTAACTGCCGAAAACTGGGAAAAAATTGTGAGAAGAACCCAAAACATTATAGCGTCCGATTGGCAAATTCATGTGGCATTCGATAATATACAAGTACAGGAACTTATAATAAATGTTGGGGAGAGCTCATCAAATGACAGTGACGATTCATCAGCTTTTGATTAAAATAAATAAATAAAGATTAGCTGTCGTTATAATTATTTCGTTTCATTGACGTGTACCTACCTATACCTACTTGTTTTACAACAGCTTTGAAAATTTTAAAGAAATTGGCATTATCAATCAAGGATTATTACGTGTAACATCTTGTGATGAAATATAACATTAGTTAATAAATTTGTACAGTAGTTTAGTTTCTTACATTTTGTAAAAAAATATTGGGTTTGTTATCGTGTTACGTTTATCGATATAGCTCCATCCCTGTCAGTTTCTCCGACTCTGGTATTACATAACCTTGTACGTGTGTAAACGTCATATTTTTTTTATAAAATAATGCATACATTATGTAAAAAAAACGCTCGCACAAGTTTTCACAGGAGGTGTCATCGAGAAAATAAAGAAATGGAAATAATATAGCAAAAGAGTCAATGCTCAAAAGAATTTCAAGGCATCAGGGCAGGGTATTGTTCCTTATGAGTACTCATTATATTTACAGTTAAAACGTACCTAATAATATTTACACCAAATGGGAAATGTTGGATGCGAGTACGTAAATAAACTTTAATTTATTAAAATCTTAAGATACTTACTACCCCTAAATTTTCTTCAAACGATGATTCAAATTCCGGAAAATGTTCATCATTATCGAAGCCTTCTAAAATACGAAGGAGTGCCGATACATCGCTCATGTTGCATTTTAATAATTTTTTCTGCATTCGCTTATGAAGTCATCACGTTGTCTTCTATCCTAGACCACGGCGCGCAGTGAACTTATTATCGATGACGAATAAGGGATGCGCTAGAGTTGACATTAGTAGTTGACCATGCGAACTTATTTTGATGGTATTTTTTTATTTATGTAGCCAATGATAATTTTTTATTTTGCAAGTTTTGTTTTATTCAAATATAAATGATAGATTCATAGATAATATAACACATTGTTGAATTTTAAATAGTTTTCGAGAAATCTACGCCTCTTACGTTCCGTCACTAACGTACTGGACATAGTTTATGCTTGAATAAAAATACATGTTTTTGTTCAATATATTTTTTGTCCTATTGTTCCTGAAAGACTCGCTTTTTCCACTCACATGTTACTGGGATATTCTATTTTGAGGAATGCCGAAATAAAACGCCAGCAATAATTCTTTAATATTTTTAATAATTTTTTTGTAGGTCGGGTTTTTGTCTTCTATTCACGTCGTTGGCGCACAGAGCCCTTAAATGCTTGTTTTGTATACGTGACTTTGGCGTTCATAGTTTAAGAGCGTTTATACAAAATAGTGCAATTTTAGGAGTTTTCAGTGTTCGTTTCCGATCAAAATATTACAGGTATGCATCGAAATATGATTTCAGATTATTTGAAATTTCAGTGTCTAAAACAAGTATTGAGAAAATTTTCATTTCTTCAGATAGTTTTTTTAGTAGGAATTCATTGTCCTTACGCTTTTTCTTGTAATCCGACGTAACATGCGTACTTTGCCGTTCGATGTGTATAAAAGTAACTGATACAAACAGAAAAAGAATAGTTTGCTATGGTCTCTGTATTGTCGTCAAGAGAGTCTATAGAGAAAATAGTACAATATATATATTTTTTTAAGAATAAAACATAGAAATCAAAGCGCGAAAAAGTTGGATTTCAGTCTAGTTTGTCGCAGTTTTCGATACACTTGTATTGTTACAAAAGTAATAATTTTTACTTCTTATTACTAACAAAGATGTGACTAATGAAATGAAAAATGAAATATTATTCAAGTCCAATTAAAAATACTGCTAAAAACCATTTTAAAAATGACTAAAATGCGCTACTTGTATTTAGTACCGGCCGAGGCCTTCCAGAGTGTGGATGTGTCGCTATTTTTCCCGCGCTTTCGCCCAGTGCTATCGTACTCCGTCGTAAATATTGAACGCTTGCCATCAATTTTGATACTTTTGGTATAAATATTTATATTCATTATAAATAATAAATTTAATATTGAAGTAATGCATTTCCAAGTATTATTTTACTAATAAGTAATACACAAATCTACAAATGTCTGTGATTTTAGGTACCGTCACAGCTAAGCCTTAGGTAGCACGTCAGAATGCTATGATGTTTCAGTAAAGACGTCGATATAAATTAAGAAGTAAATATATTTGAATATATGTTTGACATAAAAGAAATCAAGACATTCTGACTTGCTCCATCATTGGAGTAAAATGTATCAGATTAAAATTATGTATAAAATAAAAAGATAAAGTTATACCAAGACCAACATTTTATTTTAAACACGAATGTTCTTACCACCAACTTTTAAAATAAAACAATATAATTTAAAAAGAAAAAATCGAAGTGGTGGCCAAATAATAATACCACGAAGGCTAGAGAAGCAAAAAGGCACGTAACCTTATTATTATTTATTCATTCATTTATTGCACATACTATTAAGAACCACGTGAAGGCTCGCATACTGCAGTGGGTTGAAAGTGGGTTGATGATGATGATAATGAAGATTCAGAGCTGTGTTGGCGCAGTGGCTGGCCTCTTAATCCTAACTAATGGTTTTTTATCTTTGAAAAATGTATGAGCGTATAAAAAGATGCATTGACCGGTAAACAAATAACCTCATGAGGATGCCGACATGTCTAAGCACCCAAAGTTAGCACCCACATCTGGTTCTGCTGCCTCAAAGATAAAGCCGTACAAATATCATCATCAGATGTATTTAAAAAAAAATTACTGAGCCTGGTGAAACGCACGAAAGTGTTTCTGCTGAAAAAACTGATGAGGTTGACACCACGGCAATACACAAAAATAACGGAACAAACAAAAATGACAGTGACGAGATTGAACTACTTGGCAATGACATTCAAACAGATAAAAAAGTTCCCACCCCGGTAAAACGAAGAGCACCAACAAAATTTTATGAATTAATGCCAAAATGATGGCCTACATAAACCACCAGACAAAACCTAAGAACCTTGAACGGGATGATCGTAATCTCTTATTCTTCAAAGGCATTTTGCCATCCTTGGATTTGCTCAATGATAATGAAATTCTAGAATTTCAGTCTTGAGTTGTTAAACTATTGCAAGATATTAAAAGAAGGAAAGTTAGCCAGTCAACCTATTATTGGTCAGCTCCGACTTTTTATCACGTTTTAACGCTTGCTCGCCCTTTGTTAAATACTATTTACCTATTAGGTTACTTATTACCTAATCTAATAGGACTGCCTTGGTAAAACGTAGAACTAATTTTATAACTGCGAAAGTGAGTTTTATAAATGTATCTTGAAATCCAACCATTCACCGAGAAAAATTTTACTATCCCCGAAGGATACGCGAAAGGTTTTCTTGAATTCGAAAAAATATCAAAAGATCCCAATACTTTCTTAAGTTTTTACGATTCATTACCTTTATGAAATGAAACACTTTTAAACCCTTACCACGGACTATCTTGCCAGTCTGTTCTGGCCATTTCTTCCACCAGAACTCCTTGTTCCATCAGTATTGGAACCCGTTGTATTGGCAAGGGACGATGGAAAAAGGTCAGACGGGGCCACTGGCGCTTGGGACAATCACTTATGGGGCAACCTGCGCTGATACACTTGGTTCTTCCCACCAGAGCGAGTTTCAAGCGTTAGAGCAGATGCTGCTGCAGAGAAGGCTAAGGAATTAAAGTCCCATAAATACAAAAATCTACTATGCAATCACGTGTTTGTGGCGCGAGCTAGCGACGAAAAAATTGGACTCTTGGTCATCAGACCCAAAAAAATCTTCAGAGTTCTTTCATCCAGATTCTGATTTAGTTAGGGTATATCATAAAACTTTGTAATCATTTATTCAACCAACTTTTTTGGCTAAATAAATCTGATGCGGACGGCCGATCGTGACGGCTTAGCTTCACAAACGAATCGGAATGTGGCAGATGTCTATTAAAAAGGTTTTGCTTGAATTTAAAAGAAACAAATAAGGTATTTAAAATATGGAATGTGTCAGTAAAAGTTGTATTATAACCCGTTTAAATGTTATATCGAATCTGTAGAAGTATGGATAACAACAATTAGTCGAAAGATAATCGTCCATGTCAATCGGCTGAAGCCTTTTACCATGAGATAGTAACTGTAAGTTATACAAATTGTTCGTTCTATGTAAATATACTTAAACTAAATGTTCAGTGTAAATAAATAATTATTCATATTAATAGATAATGGCGATAGTCTTTTAGAACCTAGTTGTTTATCTTCATTTCTAAATAGGTATAGATCGAACTTTTACGTCGAAAAAAATAATATACTTACGTCGATGTAATATTGTTGAAGTAGCGATAGATACTACGGATGAGGCTCCTGTGCAGAAAGTTCTTGGGTTTCTGCTGCACAACATAGAATCATACGTGAACAAGTCTCGGACATGTTGCAGAATAACATAACTCGTAAATCTAAAAGTCCACATGCATCTCCGGTCGTAATCAAAAAATCAATGTTCGGCTCCGACAACACATGGAAATTTTGTGTCAATTTTAGGCAACTCAATAAAAAAAGTTAGAGATGCATATTTATTTATTTATTTAAAACTTTATTGCACAAAATAAAATTATTTTTATTGTACAAACGGCGGACTTAATGCCATTTGGCATTCTCTACCAGTCTACCGCAGCAATGGAGAGGTTTTCAAAATAAGGGGTGCCTACAAAATACATATGCGTACATACTTATATACTAATACTTATATACTATAAGAATGACTTTTAATATAATAATATATAAACGTCATAAACGATATTTAAAAAATTATAATAAATAAATAAGATATATATAATAAAATAGATAAGTAAACAGACATTATATTATAACTTATTTTCACTTGGCCATTTCAAATGAAAATATTTTTTTTTTTGACTGATAATTCTAATTTCAAATTAATTTTATTTGACAAACATGGAATTCTTTTTCTAAAATCGTCATTTGTTTAATAGTTAGTGTTTTGTTTTCAACGCAATCGATCATTTTTCGTCATCATGGATAAGTTAAAAATTCGAGTAATTATGGAGTATGAGTACCGTCGTGGCAGCAAAGCGGCACAAGCGGCACGCAACATCAACGACGTTTACGGAGCGAACACTACAAACGAACACACCACCCGTTATTGGTTTACCCGCTTCCGTTCTGGAAATTTTGACCTGAAAAATGAACCCCGTGGTCGTCCGAAAACTTTGGTCGACAATGACGAATTAAAGGCAATTGTGGAAGCTGATGAAACTCAATCCACGGCTGAATTAGCAGCAGCTTTCGACGTTAGCATCAAAACAATATTGGTCCATTTGCGTCAAATTTGCAAGGTAAAAAAGCTTGACAAATGGGTACCCCATGAACTTAATGACCGCCAGCGCGAAATACGCGTGGAGACGTGCCTTGCACTGCTCAGCAGGCATACAAATGAAGGAATTCTGAACCGCATTGTTACTTGTGACGAGAAATGGATCCTGTTTGACAATCGTAAGCGCTCAGCAAGTTGGTTGGACCCTGGTTCAGCACCCAAACAATGCCCTAAACGAAAACTTACCCCTAGAAAAGTGATGGTCACTGTTTGGTGGTCTAACGCGGGTGTAATTCATCACAGCTTCTTGCCAAACGGAACAAGCATTACTGCAGATGTGTACTGTGAAGAACTGAACACAATGATGGAGAAGCTCGCACGTCTCCAACCAGCTTTGGTCAATCGTTCGGCTCCACTGCTCCTGCACGAAAAAGCGCGACCTCATACTGGACAGCAGACGGTCTCCAAGCTACAAGAGTTGGGGTCGGAAGTTCTCCGTCATCCGCCGTACTCTCCAGACCTTGCGCCTACAGACTTCTACTTTTTCCAGAATTTGGATAACTTCTTGGCGGGAAAAAAATTCAATACCCGAGAGGCAGTACAAAATGCTTTTGAAGAATTTGTTACCTCCCGTCCAGCTGATTTATTCAAGAAAGGCATCAATAAGCTACCAATGCGTTGGCAAAGATGCATTGATTGCATGGGTGATTATTTTGATTAATAGAAATAAAAAATATATAAAAAAATTATTCTTCATTTATTTCGTGAAAAACGGCAATTTCATAGGTAAAGACCTAATATATTATTTTTCATGATTCCCTGAGTGACTTTAAAAAATGAGCTCTAATTCGCTGCTTAAAAGAGAGTTTACTGGAAGCTTTCCTCAACTCCACCGGTAGAGTATCCCATAAACGTGTAGCCTGGATAACAAAAGAATAAGAGATAAATCCGGAATGATGCATAGGAATATGAAGGCTCAGATTATAGGAAGACCGGAGACATCTATCATGTGTAGAGCTTAGAAACTGGAATTTACACTTTAAATATTCCGGAGCGTGAGGATCGTTGAGGATTGAAAAGAGTGTACAAAGTATCCTAACGTGCCTGCGTTGCCTAATAGGCAGCCAACCAAGTTGTTTGCGAAAGTTGGATATGTGATCATATTTGCGCAGCCCATAGATGAACCGAATGCAGTTGTTCAGAAGACGGTCCAACTTGTTGAGGTGATCTTCGTTGAGATCTGTGTAGCACATATCCGCGTAATCTATTATTGGCAATACCAACGCGTTTACAAGTAGAATCTTGGTCTGCCTAGGAAGAAAATACTTCAAACGGTACAAAGAACGCAGTGAAGCTGTTACCTTTCGACTAACTTCCTCTATATGCTTGTTCCAGCTGAGAGTAGCATCAATGTGTAAGCCGAGATCTTTGACGGAAGAATAGTAGGCAATAACGGATGAGTTTATAGAAAGAGATGGCGCACAGGAAATATCAATTTTATTAATCTGTCGTGAGCTACCTAATATTATGGCCTGACACTTGCTGGGATTAACTCTGATACCGAACGGCTGTGACCACTGGTTGATATGCGCAAGGTCAGCGTTAAGCAAGTCAACAGCTATATCAATATCATGTGTACTGGTTTGCGTGTACAGTTGTAAATCATCGGCATAAAGATGATACGAACATTTGAGATTTAGGGTGACAAGGTTTATAAAAATAGAGAATAACAGTGGAGAAAGTATGCCACCTTGGGGAACGCCAGCATCAAGATTCAGCCATTGCCGATAACTGATGATATTAGTTCTCACCTAAATGGTGCTAATTACTACGCCGATATCGATTTGAATTCAGGCTCTTATCAGCTTGAAATTAAAGACAGCGCGTTCATTTCGAAACAGACATACTGTTGACTGACGCTTTGTTTCTGGGTCATATTGATAAATCCAAGTTTCGTCACCTGTTATGATATCGTAAACACGGTGGAAAGAAGCCGCTTTGAAATTATCATGGCACTATTCCACGCGCGCCTGCTTCTGAGCATAGGTAAGGTTGTGCGGTACCTACTACGAAACAATCCTCCTTACGCAAAGGTAGTTGTGTATAAAATCATTAAGACATCCCGATCTACAGATCATGCTGAATCTCCTCGTAGGTGATTCGCCGGTTTTGTTGAATTAAATTTGTCACTTGTAGCACGTTTTCTTCCGTAACAGGCGTCAAAAGAAGGCCAATTCTTTCTTCATCCTTTTAAGCGACTGCGCTTAAACTCGCAATACAGCGGTACACAGTAGTTTTAGAAGGCGCTTTGTCCATAAAAGCTAATTGAAGTCGCTTAAACAATTCATCAGGTTTCAAGTTGGACTTTTATTCGAAAAAAGCATTGCACGAAAATGTTCCCGACGCAGATACATTTTTCTGTGACACGCAATAGTTTCATAATGCTGGTAAAAAAATTTGGAGGAAATTGAAATTTGGTTAAATAATCGAATTTTCAAAATAAATTATAACTCGCCAGCTTTCCATACATAAAAACTTTTTCTCGCAGAACTTTCTGAGTTGCCTGGTAGTTCGTCGATAACTTCGTTCGTCGGTAATCGTCTATGGGAAGACTTTTTGACAAATAACTGTTAATTTTTTATCATTAACTTTGGTATTGACAAAACTTTTAAAAAAGGTAAAAAGTTTGTGTGGTACTTTTGACAAAGTGTTATCATTAATCCAAGAGGTGGAAGTTTCACCTCATTCTAGTAACGAACAAGGCATTAGGTTTTATTAGTGATCTAGCTCTAGATGCTTGTTTGACGCAGGGGTCATTATGAGACGTTACCAGTTTATTTCGCTTCACGAAAATAAACTGATGCAGAAAAATAGTACCTACGCGATAACAGAAAAGGAATGTTTAGGTGTAGCACGGGCATTGAGTTACTTCAAACTTTTATTGGGTGTTCGATTTCACATAATTACAGATCACAAGGCGTTTGTTGGCTTAGTGAACGTCAAGATATGTCCGCTAAATTAGCGAGGTGGACGTAATCATTCACGTAATCCATTGCTCAGAAAAGCAGAATGTAGTACCTAATTTTTTGAGTTGAAATCCTTAAGTAGAATACGAGCATCCTCCGAGTGGATCGGTAGAGGATGGTTTGCAAGTATATAACTGTAAACCAGGTTCCTGCGAGCCGATATTAGAGCGAGTAGAGAAAGCACTAACTCCCTCCACGTAGAAACTGTGAATAGCACAGTCGAAACTAACGGTAACATACATACATAATAGACGTGCTATGAAAACTATTTGTGCAAGTATAATACCAGTTTAAGAAACCAATATTACAAGCATATAAACTTATTTTGGTAGAAACTGTCTGTTAGATCGACGCACAGTAGATCAAAAATCGACTTTCATTGACATAGGAAAATAAAATTTTAAGTTTAGCTTTTTCGTTGCGTTTTGGTTTGGCTTACCATTACTATGCTCAAATACGACATAAAAGTTACTTTGAGATATAATCGGATGAGTTAGAATTTTTTTGCGAAAAATTTGTATGAAGCTCGTATATAAAATCCGATTATCTTTGGATGTGCAAGTCAAACCGTAATATCCTTACGGATGGTTTTAGAAATAATTATTTGGGACTTTTTGGCATACCACACATATTTTTTTTGTTTCGTTAATTATAAGTTTTTTTACATTAAGTCAAAATACTAAGTAACAAATAGTACCAATAACCTCTTATTATCTTCCTAATCCGAGTAAGACCTGGCCTAAGTAGATATTAAATAACCATTGTTGCTTGTTGTTGCTCAAGCAAGGTATTCCATCGCTACGCTAAAAAATTGCTCCGAGGCGTATTACAAATGACAGAAAATCCATTATAATTAGTGAGCTTGGCCCACTTATGCCTACTAATAGAAGAGTTTTTTGGGAAGCTTTACCCGTTAATGATAGCTCAGTTGATCTCACTAACACTTATGAAGACTTATGTGCCGTAATTAATACTAACATATATATACGATTTTTTCTAGTTTTGAAACAGTTTTTGTTAATTATATTTTATAATATTGTCATTTTAATATATTTCAATTTCAATACTTATAAAGCGCCATATTTTTGTATAAGTGCAGAAGTCAATTTACTACTTATTTTAGTGCCGAATCTAAGTTCCTAAATGGTTATGATATTACAGTTGATTAAAGTGTGGTTTGTATTGTACCTTATTCATATAAAAATTAAAAGTTTAGCGGAGATATATTTTTTAAAACTTTAACTTTAGTGTAAGTTTTCACTTTTTTATTTAAAACAGTTTGTGTTCACTTTTTTTTATATTTTTATGATGTTGCCAAAGCAATAAAGTAAAAAAAATAATGTACAAGCTCCATTTTTTATATTGTAGGTAAGTATTTGAAATTGTAAGTTGATTTGATTAAGTTGATAATATTCGTTCTCATTGAAACATTCCTTAAATATTGTGTGGATAATGATTAAAGAAATTTAAAAATACCCGTAAGGTTATTTATAAGTTCTCTCTTAAAATATTTTTAAGTTCTCAGAAGACATATAATTTTATGTTAAATAAAAGTTTTATATGTTCCATTTTTTTTTTAAATTTTCCTATTATTGAATCAAACGATGCAAATGAAGCAATGTAATGTATGATTTTTTAAATTACTTTTATAAAATGCATTGCATTATTTTAAGGCTATGTTTTTTTTGCTTAAATATAATAGGGGTTTACCTATGAAACTGCCGTTTTGCCGAACTGGCCATTTCAAATGACAATATTTTTTTTTTGACTGATAATTCTAATTTCAAATTAATTTTATTTGACAAACATGGAATTCTTTTTCTAAAATCGTCATTTGTTTAATAGTTAGTGCTTTGTTTTCAACGCATTCGAACATTTTTCGTCATAATGGATAAGTTAAAAATTCGAGTAATTATGGAGTATGAGTACCGTCGTGGCAGCAAAGCGGCACAAGCGGCACGCAACATCAACGACGTTTACGGAGCGAACACTACAAACGAACGCACCACCCGTTATTGGTTTACCCGCTTCCGTTCTGGAAATTTTGACCTGAAAAATGAACCCCGTGGTCGTCCGAAAACTTTGGTCGACAATGACGAATTAAAGGCAATTGTGGAAGCTGATGAAACTCAATCCACGGCTGAATTAGCAGCAGCTTTCGACGTTAGCATCAAAACAATATTGGTCCATTTGCCTCAAATTGGCAAGGTAAAAAAGCTTGACAAATGGGTACCCCACGAACTCAATGACCGCCAGCGCGAAGTACGCGTGGAGACGTGCCTTGCACTGCTCAGCAGGCATACAAATGAAGGAATTCTGAACCGCATTGTTACTTGTGACGAGAAATGGATCCTGTTTGACAATCGTAAGCGCTCAGCAAGTTGGTTGGACCCTGGTTCAGCACCCAAACAATGCCCTAAACGAAAACTTACCCCTAGAAAAGTGATGGTCACTGTTTGGTAGTCTAACGCGGGTGTAATTCATCACAGCTTCTTGCCAAACGGGACAAGCATTACTGCAGATGTGTACTGTGAAGAACTGAACACAATGATGGAGAAGCTCGCACGTCTCCAACCAGCTTTGGTCAATCGTTCGGCTCCACTGCTCCTGCACGACAACGCGCGACCTCATACTGCACAGCAGACGGTCTCCAAGCTACAAGAGTTGGGGTTGGAAGTTCTCCGATTTGGATAACTTCTTGGCGGGATCTTCTTCAATACCCGAGAGGCAGTACAAAATGCCTTTGAAGAATTTGTTGCCTCCCGTCCAGCTGATTTCTTCAAGAAAGGCATCAATAAGCTACCAATGCGTTGGCAAAGATGCATTGATTGCATGGGTGGTTATTTATTTATTATTTATTAATAGAAATAAAAAATATATTAAAAAATTACGCTTCATTTATTTCGTGAAAAACGGCAATTTCATAGGTAAAGACCTAATATAAGACTTAATATTACTAGTCACTTAATATTTTTATCTGGAAAATAATAAAACCAAACTATATCTATTGGAAACTAGCATATTTCGTAGGCTTGAAATTATGTTAGTCCCATAATAAGAAGATGCCCATATTATTGTTATTCGTGTACCTTTTCAGCTTTGCAAAGTCAAATATACAAGTGCTTTTTATATGGATTAATGTAAATGGTGCCATTCGCATTTTTAATAATCATCTAATAACAAATTTGTAATAAGTACTTATAATTGTACCTACTGCTCGAAACTATTTATTTATTTAGCGAATATTAAAATTTAGGGAATTAGATACGTACTTAAAACTAAACAAAAGTAACGTCTATTTATATCAACAAAAAATCCTGGTAGTACTTTTTTGATCTAGTTAGTAATTTACAAACGAAAATTATCATAAACTGTGTCCATTATAACCCGTGACCAAGTCACATGTATGAGAAACGTTTATGTAGTGCTATTGTGAAAACAACAATTTTGATAATTGTTGTGTGCGCACAACCTATAATCAGCTACTACAAAATGATAGACAGTGTAACTACTTATGCATCTATATTTAAGTCCAAGATCATAAACACACTTAAGACCGCACACGCAACATGACCGTTCTTGTATTCACACTCTTTCTGATACTATTATCGCTATTTAGCGTTGTATTTATTTACACAGTTACAAGAAAATATAACTACTGGAAGAAGAAAAAAGTTCCACATTTAAAACCACAGTTATTGTTTGGAAATTATGGAGACTACATACTTCAAAGAAAAAATATTGGTGACGTCGCTAAAGAGCTCTGTGAGCAGTTCCCTGATGAGCCTTACGTTGGAGCGTATTTTGGGACAGAACCAGCTTTGATAATCAAAGATTTAGACTTACTCAAGAGAGTGTTCACAAAAGATTTTTACTATTTCAACGGTAGAGAAGTATCGGATTACAGTAATAATGAAATAGTGACAAAAGGTATTTTCTTCACACATGGTGATGATTGGAAGGTATTGCGTCAAAACCTAACTCCTTTGTTCTCTGCCGCTAAGATGAGAAACATGTTCAATCAAGTAAGAAGTTGTTCTAGAGTTCTAGAAAATTTACTAGACCGTGAAACTGCTGGTTCAAATACCATTGAGGTACGTTCTTTAATGGCTCGATATACTATGGACAGCATCGGAAGCTGTGCTTTTGGTGTCGAAACAAATGTGATGGGAAAATCTGAGGGAAATGCATTCATAGATATTGGAAAATCCATATTTGAATTTTCTAGATTTAGAGGATTCAAGTTGGTTGCACGTGCGGTTTGGCCAGCCATATTCTATGGCTTGGGTTTTCGTTTATTTTCAGAAAATCTTTCGAACTTTTTTACGACACTAATTGTCAATGGTTACGAACAACACAGAAAAGAAGCCAATTTGAACAGGATACAAAGTTTTGCAGATATGGTTTTCAGCTTTAAAAATAATAAATACATTGTTGGTGACAGTATTGCAAATTCAGTTAAAGGTGAAAACAAAAAGGTTACATTAAAAGCTAGTAATGAGTTGCTGTCGGCGCAGTGTGTCGCTTTCTTCGGTGCTGGGTACGAGACCTCAGCTGGGACATTGAGTTTCACGTTATATGAATTGGCTAAATATCAAGAAGTTCAAGAAAAGGCCATTGAGGACGTGGACAGGTATCTTCAAAACAATAACAACAAATTAGAATACGAATGTATAAACCAGCTCCCATATGTTGAAGCTTGCATCGATGAAGCACTTCGCATATATCCAGTCTTAGGTGTGATCACGAGAGAAGTTGCCGACGATTATACGTTTTCTTCTGGTCTTCAAGTGAAAAAAGGACTACGAATCCACATACCAACCTTTTACATACATAACAATCCTGATTATTTTCCAAATCCAGAAGAATTCCGACCAGAAAGATTTTTCTTAGATGAAAAGAAAAATATAATTCCCTACACTTACATGCCATTTGGAGAAGGACCAAGAATTTGTATCGGTAAGATAGTTTATCTTGTGAACTTGATTAATGAGGTTACTAGTACATCTTATAACCGTCTTTAGATACATATACTTGCATGTTTACATTGATATTGTGATTCAATACATATATTATATACATATATAATAGATATTTAACTGTGTTTTCAGGTATGCGTTTTGCTAAAATGCAAATAATGGCGGGCCTTGTCACGCTTCTCAAGAACTATCGTGTTACTTTGGCAGATGGTATGCCACGAGAAGTAGAGTTTGAACCGAAAGCATTCGTCACACAACCCAAGAGAGGAATATATCTGAAGTTCATTCCTAGACAAGATACCATTTGTTCCAGATTTGAATAACACATTTTTTTTGTTTTACCTAATAATCTAATATGATAATCACCAATTTAAAAAAAATACTGTTGGTTAAAATAAAAGTTATTTGTCTGCTTTAAATGATTTTAGATCTATGTTTGTATTTAAGTTTCAATTTTCAAGTTTATTTTATTCAAAAAACAATTTTCATTGTATGCGAATGTATAAAATAAGTTACAATACATATTTGATTTCATTATCTAAAATTACTATTTACAATAAATGAGATTACAATAAATATCATTTCTTAATCAATCATAATTATTTAAAATCATCTAAAGAATAACAACATTTTTCCAACAAGATGGCTCTAAGCTTATTTTTGAAAATTGGAAAACTATGCGTCGTCTTTAATTCCATCGGCAACTTGTTAAATAGTAGTACCGCCTGGTATACAGGACAATGCCTCACTATTGTCAGTTTGGGTTCGATCATAGCCTTAAAGTCTTTTCGCCTTGTGTTTAATCGCGCCACTCTTTCCAGTTTGGTTTCATTTAAAATCACATTTCTCATAAAATCCGTCAAAAGTTTTAAAATATATAGGCTGGGCACTGTTAGTATGTCGCTGATCAAAATTCAAGCGTCAAAAAAAGTAAGACATAATAGCAATGACTGAGTGAGTGATAGACAAAAAAAAAAATGCGCCCGAAAGGGCTTCTTTTGAATATGAATCATTCGTCACTGGTTGAAGGTGAAGGAGCCATAGGTATCAATTTCAATAAACTTTACGTAAAGAAAAAAAACTAATAAAATAAAATAACCTAATCTACCTCAAGGAACTGTTACGGCGCGGGTCGGAGAAGTGTTTTTAAAAAAAATATTTTAATGACACTAGTAAAGTAATAAAGTTTATTTATAAGAATATAAGATATTGAAAAATTCACAAAAAAATAGAAATAGAAATTGACTTTAGATTGATATCAACCCGTGTAGTTACTTCGAGATATGAAGATATATAGATATACAGACCGAGACTGAAAAATATATTAATTAAATCTAAAACGACAAAACTGAAATACCTATGATCATTTTGTTTACTGTAAGAGATGCATCGTGGGAATGCAACTCAGCAGTTTAATATACATTATCATAGTGTGAGCATATGTAACACCCCCCACCTTAAGACTGAACATCACCCTTAAACTGTGATGTGAAGTTAGAACAAGGGTTGTTATCTATAACAAAAATATCATTATAATTTTAAACCAGTTAAGATACACAATATTTTCAAATTCTAAAGACTAAATTTAAACAATATAGAAGTACACATTACGAAAAAGTAATAAAAGAATTGAATTAAACACGAGTACAATTTAATTGTTATAAAACTTAAGTTTCCTGAAATTTACTTAATCCAGTCTCAATTTAAAGATAAGCTCTACACAGAGAAATAATGTGCTTATTGTAATAAACTAACCTAGGACTATATGATAAACTAAATTTACACTTCTAAGTTTAACGACATAGCATAGTGTTATACAAAATGTCGGGTAGCTTGAGAGACCACATAAAATATTTAGAAAACAAAAACATGTTTGTTACTTATAAAAGATTTTAAAACAAACTCAACGACTTAGTAAAGTGAAGATAAAGACATTTTAAAAGTAACATATAATATAAGTGTATTAACATTCACTACTATAGAAAGTTACGAAACACTTAACATAGGATTCATAAAGACATAGGCTAGGAAATATAGTAGCTTACTAAGTATATTTAATTATTTATCAAAGTAATTACTAATAAGTATAATACCTAATTATAAACATACAATATTAATTATAAGATTAAGTTATAATATTACGTTTCGACATTACAGGCAAAGATCTAATGGAAAGTTCGTCATCCTTTGAATTAATGATTTCTTGTAAACTATGCATTTTATTTGTAACTTTCTTTTGAATTATGACATTGGTTGTAAATTTGTATACAATATGAGTTAGGATTCTTTTTACAAAAATATCTTCGACTTTTAAACAAAATGTATATAATAAGAAAAGAATACTTAAAACATAGGAAATCGACAAATAGTGTGTAGAGTATTTTTGAAAGTGTGACTTTTTCAGTGGTAGAATAATTACCTTCGGATTTGTTTAGAGTTCGGGAAGCAAATGCTATAGGAAGGTCGTTACCGATTTCGCCTTGGGATAGGATTGCTGAAACGGCGAAGTTCGAGGCGTCGGTAGTAAGGATAAAAGGTTTTGAAAAATCAGGATATTGTAGAATAGGAGCAGTGGTTATTTTTTCTTTTAGTAAATTAAATGCATTCTGTTGTTCATTTTGCCAATTAAACTTTACATCTTTTTTCAAAAGGCTTGTTAAGGGTTTGGGAAAAATATGGGACACTTTGGAGTTGGAAAGTTTTGTACACATTCGACCTTTTTAGGATCGGGTTTCACGCCTTTATCAGAAATAATATGACCTAAGTATTGAACTTCTCTACGTAAAAATTAGAATTTCACTACCCCCTCTCATCCCGTGGGAGTCGTAAGAGGCGACTAAGGGAAACTTGATCCAAGGAGATGGGCAGCAGCGTCTTCTTGCGTGGGCCGCAGAATTGGCCCATACTGCGATCGCCAACCCGCCTGCCCAGCGTGGCGATTATGGGCATATCCCCCCAATGAAGGCACAGTAGGCCACGGCCCCCAGTTCCCGGCGGCCCCGCTATTCCTGGTCATGGTGGCGACCATGGTAATGGCGGGGCAGGGGGTGCGAAGAATCACCGGGCTACGGGAGGCCACCACAACAAACTGACCCTGGCGACGTACAACGGACGCACGTTACGGCTTGACTCGCATCTGGCGCAACTGGAGGTGGAACTTGGGAAGATTAGGTGGCACATATTAGGATTGTGTGAAGTCCGAAGAGAGGGGGAGGACACCATAACCCTCGAATCAGGCCACCTAATGTACTTCCGAGAGGGAGACCAACAATCCCAAGGTGGCGTGGGGTTTCTGGTCAATAAGTCCATTTCTGACAGCGTTGTGGAGGTTTCCAGTGTGTCGAACAGGGTAGCGTACCTAATTATAAAGCTCACTGATAGGTACAGCCTAAAAGTGGTGCAAGCGTACGCACCGACCTCGACACACTCGGACGATGAAGTGGAGGATATGTTCGATGACATATCGAGGGCCGTCCACTTCACTACTAAGACTCACTACAGCGTTGTCATGGGGGACTTTAACGCTAAAGTGGGAGTACAGAATTGCGGCGAATCGGTAGTAGGATCCCATGGATTTGGAAGCAGAAATGACAGGGGGCAAATGCTCGTCAACTTCCTCGAACGGGAGGGGCTGTTCCTGATGAATTCTTTCTTCAAAAAACAGCCCCAAAGGAAGTGGACGTGGCAAAGCCCCGACACTGTGTCAAAAAATGAGATCGACTTCATCATGACGGACAAAAAGCACATATTCAGAGATGTCTCCATGATCAACAGGTTTAACACCGGTAGCGATCACCGACTTGTCCGAGGCTCTCTGAATATCGACTTCAAAGCTGAACGTGTCCGCTTGATGAAGGCCAGGCTCCGACCTACTCCGCTCCAAACCATGGCGGGATCTGAAACGTTCCAGTCAAATCTGGAGAACCGATTCGCTGCCGTGGAAACCGTGGAAACCACAATAGACGTTGACCAGAACCTTAAAAATGTGATTCGAATCCTCAGGGAAGAAGGTACGAGATTTTGTAAGATGCAGCGTACGGGCAGGAAGTCTAAGCTTTCGGATAGGACTTTAGGGCTAATGAAGGAACGACGTGAGAACCCACCCGTCACTTCGTCAGGAAAACGAGCTCTAAACCAAGAGATCAGCAAGCGCGTACGACACGACCTCCGATGCTCCAATACTCTCGCTATTGAAAGAGCGATCGAGCAAAACCGGGGGTCAAAGGTGTTCGTACAATCTCTTGGAAGAAGCCACTTGACAAAGTTGACCACAGCAAGTGGAGAAGTCGTTGCTTCGAAGCCGGCAGTCCTTTCAGAAGTGGAAAACTTCTATGGCCGGTTATACGCTTCGCATGCATCTCGACCTGATCCCGGAAATGATGATCCTAGAGCCACATTAACACGCCATTACACCGAAGACCTGCCAGAAGTCAGCATTGGCGAAAACGAGATCGCTCTTGGGCAGCTTAAAAATGGAAAAGCCCCTGGAGAGGACGGCATCACGACAGAATTATTAAAAGCAGGAGGTAGACCCGTACTGAGGGAGCTCCAAAAGCTTTTCAACGCTGTCCTCTTCGAAGGGAGAACTCCGCAGGCGTGGAGTGAGAGTGTAGTCGTCCTGTTCTTCAAAAAGGGAGACAAAACCCTGTTGAAGAACTATCGACCCATTTCCCTCCTAAGTCACGTCTATAAGCTGTTTTCAAGAGTGATCACGAACCGTCTTGCGCGGAGACTTGACGAGTTCCAACCACCGGAACAAGCTGGGTTTCGGAGCGGATACGGCACCATAGACCACATCCACACAGTGCGGCAGATTATACAGAAGACTGAAGAGTATAATCAGCCCCTTTGTCTAGCATTTGTGGACTATGAGAAGGCCTTTGACTCGATTGAGATCTGGTCCGTTCTGGAGTCCCTGCAGCGATGCCAAGTAGATTGGCGATACATCCAAGTGATGAGATGCATTTACGAGGCCACCACCATGTCCGTCCACATACAGAATCAGCAGACGAATCCCATACCATTGCATCGAGGAGTGAGACAAGGAGACGTAATATCTCCCAAATTGTTCACAAATACAATGGAGGATATGTTTAAGACGCTGAACTGGAAAGGACGTGGCATAAATATCAATGGCGAGCATATCTCTCACTTGCGATTTGCTGATGACATCGTTATCATAGCAGAAACGCTGCAGGACCTACAACAGATGCTGAATGACCTGGCTGACTCTTCTATACGCATCGGCCTACGGATGAACTTGGATAAAACCAAGGTCATGTTCAACGAACATGTACTACCGGAACCGATTGCAGTGCACGGAGCCGTTCTCGAAGTTGTTCAAAAATATGTTTACCTCGGGCAGACATTGCAGTTAGGTAGAAACAACTTTGAGAACGAGGTGAATAGAAGAATTCAGCTAGGTTGGGCAGCGTTTGGGCAGCTACGTCAAGTCTTCACATCCACGATTCCACAGTGCCTAAAGACGAAAGTCTTCAATCAGTGCGTCCTACCCGTCATGACATACGGAGCCGAAACTTGGACACTAACGGCACGGCTGGTCCACAAGCTGAAGGTCGCTCAGCGTGCTATGGAAAGAGCTATGCTCGGTGTTTCTCTGCGGGACAAAATCAGAAATGAAGTGATCCGGCAGAGAACCAGGGTCATCGACATAGCGCACCGGATTAGCAAACTGAAGTGGCAGTGGGCTGGCCATATTAGCCGAAGAACCGATAACCGTTGGGGTAAACGAGTTCTTGAGTGGAGACCGCGTCTCGGCAAACGTAGTGTAGGACGTCCTCAGACACGGTGGAGTGATGATTTGCGCGGGATGGCTGGCAGGAGCTGGATGCGAGTAGCCGAGGATAGACCTCGATGGCGTGAAATTGGGGAGGCCTATGTCCAGCAGTGGACGAATATGGGCTGATGATGACGTAAAAATTCACTTTTATCGGGTTGTTATTTTGGATTATGGGATCTGAGTCTTTCGAATATTTTTTCTAATTTTTGAAATGATCGTCGAGGTTATGGACAAAGCAGCAGATATCGTCAAGGTAGGTATAGCAGTCGATACCTTGGAGACCTGTTAAAACTACGTTCATGAGACGTTGAAACGTCGATGGGGCGTTTTTAAGCCCAAAAGGCATTCTGGTCCATTCATAGTGACCTGATGAGGAACCAGCGCCGGAAACACTGAAAGCGGTCTTCTCACGGTCTTCTGGTCTCATTTCAATTTGATGGAAAGAAGATACAAGGTCAAGGGTGGTAAAATACTTACTGTGGCCTAACTGGTCAAGGATATCAGTAATATTTGGAATAAGATATGCATCACCAATAGTAATTTCATTTAACTTTCGGTAATCGATAACTATGCGCCATTTCCTTTTACCGGAGGCGTCTTGTTTTTTGGGGACAACCCATATTGGCGCTGACTAAGGAGACATGGAAGGGCGGATAAGTTTTTGTTCGAGTAAACCTTTAATTTGCTTAGAAACTTCCTCTTTGTGACATTCTGGGAAGCGATAGCTTTTGACATGAATAGGTTTATCAGATGTGGTTCGAATTTCATGATTTAATGTTTTAGTAGATGTTAATGAATCGCCTTCCATAAAGAAAATATCGGAAAATCTGGAACACAATTCCCGCAGGCGTTTTTCCTCTTCATAATTTAAATGATCACATCTGAGGGCCTTTTGGACGTTATCGACTCTCCTTTGGCTTTTATAATTTGAGTTATGTGAAATATCAGTGTTGAATACGTCATGAGAAGTAGAATTAATAGACTCAGTTTGTAGGACTTGAGAAACTGGTTGCAATTCGAATTTTAAATTTTTCAAAATACATTCGTTTTCAGAAATATTGAGGACTGATAATTTTATTTTATTATTTGGGTTTACTCGTACAAGACAGCGGGAAAAATAAAGCTTAGGATATTCGGGTAATTGATTATTTAAGATAAGTCCCTCTTTTATTTCAGGGTTAGTAACGTCGCACTCGATAAACATTTCACTCCTAGGTGGAATAGTAAAAATCTGATTTTGAAATGTTTTTAAAATAAAATATGTTTTTGGATTTTCATTAATTTCTAACCTAGATGAAGAAAAGATAATACGAGCTTCGTACTCTTTTAAGAAGTTCGAGCCTATAATGCCATCATAATTTAAATTTACGTTTCCAACGACATGGAAATAAAATGGTAAGTTTACTTTTTTATTAAGACGTATAGATAGCAAGAATTTACCTAATGATTCAGAGTAGGTGTTTACGTCGTTAATACCTTTAAACTTAATTTTTTCGTTTTCGAGATCGGGTTTTAGAGATAAACTAGAATTTGTTATAAGACAAATAGATCTTCCCGTATCTACTAGTAATCGAAGATTTTTGGAAGAATGAGATGATTCGACTTCTATATAGGGCAATTGAGTAGGTTTTCCTTGAGAGATGTCATATATTTCACCGATCGGATTTTCAATTTCGATGAAACTATCGATTACACATTTTTCACTAATGGTCTCAGGTGACTTATGTTCAATACGACACAGTGGTTTAATTGTTGAGACATCGTCACATTTTGGAATAGAACTAGAACTAGGCTTATTTTGTAAATTGTCGTTAGATATAGTACTTTTAGAGATAGTAAAACGATTAAGTACGTTACACGAATTAGAATTATTTAAAGAACTTGAACAACGATATTGTAAATTACTTAAACACGAATTAGTAGATTTATACGAACTAGAATTTTCATAAGAATTGGAATTACGATTTTGTAAATTATTAGAACTAGAATAACGATTTGGTAAATTGTTGGAATACGAAATAATAGATTTAGTATTTTGTAAATTATAAGAGTTAGAACTTACAGCTGGTACATTTTTATAACACGACATAGAAGATTTAGTATTTTGTAAATTATAAGAGTTAGAACTTACAGCTGGTACATTTTTATAACACGACATAGTAGATTTAGTATTTTGTAAATTATAAGAGTTAGAACTAGTACACGATTTAGTAAACGATTTAGTACAAGTATTAGTATTAAACCCTTGCATATTTGTGGGTTTAAAGTTTGTATACGACTTAGAATTAGAGGGAGTGCCTATATTTCCTGATAGGTTTTGCCGGCACTGATGCGAAAACCTATTGCATAGTTTAAATCTTGTTCATTTTCTTGAAAATTTTCATGTTCTTCTCCAGAAGAAACATGCCTTACGCTTTCTCGGGCATTATTATTTTGTTTAGCCCTGTTTTCATTATTATACAACGTTTTCTACAATTAGATATATGATGACCCACGTTCTTATAATAACTACAAACTAAAGAATTAGAATTTGATCCTCCTTGTCGGGCCTCAAAGTTACTGTTTCTATACTGATTTGGAAAATTAGAATTTCGCAGTTGATTATAATTACTAAAATTACGTTGACAAGAATAGTTATTAGAATAGCGTTGTGATTGCGAATAATTGGGGTTGCGATTTTGTGAAATATTTCTATTATTATTATCATAAGATGTTTTAGAATAGGATGAATTACTATTTAGCATAATCTGTATCTTTTCCTCCTCTTTAGCCATGTTGATAGCTGTGTTGAGCGTTTTCGGATCTCGACATCTGACTGCGGTGCTAATCTTTGGGTTTAACCCGATTGTAAATGTGTGTAAAGCTAGATCTTCAGTCATGGCAATACGGCCTGGTAGATCCTTTTTATATGATTCTGAGTTATGAATTTCGGTTTGTAACGAAGTCAAACATGTTTCAACTCTTAGGGCAAATGCTGAGACTGATTCACTGGACTGTTGCTTGCATGGCTGCAGATCTATGAATAAGTGGTTATAATGTTTTCTCTCACCGAAAGATAGTTTTAGAAAGTTTTTGAGTTCATCGAAGTTTTCGAATACTTTATTAGAACAAGCTATTTGAGCTTTTCCTTCAAGCTTTGCGATTATAAATTTAAATAAGAGATCTTTTTGGGACTTAGTAGCCAAATTAAGAGCATTTTTGCAATTTGTTAAAAATGCTGGCAATGTGTCACGTTCACCCCTATAAATATTTATGAAATTGCAAAGAATTTGTATTGGATATTCGTTTTCATTAGTTTTCAAGGAAGTAGACTCAGTTTTCGACATATTGAAAAGGTAAAGTTTAGGAAAGTTGAAATATAAATTAGAGAATTAAATTAGACACAAAAATAGCAAAAATAAATGATAGAATGGCTTACAGTAAAATCACGATCATATTCTGCACTTTCTGTAAACTTGTAATTCCTGGTTGGCTCGCGACGACCAACGTTGCTGCTGTGCTGCCCACAGCACGGTGACGACGGATGTGGTGACATAGGAGGAGTCGGCTTGACCCCACAGGAACGGCGGCAATGATAGAGACGAAGATCTGGGAGGAGCCAGTCAGACTCTACAGGATCGGCAACGACGAAGGAGACGGAGATTTGGGAGGAGTCTATTGGGCTCCACAGGAACGGTGAGACCGAGACGGGTTCTGGGTTTTCGTGAGAGTTTGTCGAGGCACAACTAATACCCCGGAGACTCGGTTGTAGATTTTTAAATTTTGTTCTTAAATGTCATTTGCACTTAACCCGCGATTCGCTTTAAAGAAATGTTACCAATTTCGCAACGAACAATGGTAATCCCACTTCTGACACCACTGTTACGGTGCGGGTCGGAGAAGTGTTTTTAAAAAAAAATTTTATGACACTAGTAAAGTAATAAAGTTTATTTATAAGAATATAAGATATTGAAAAATTCACAAAAAAATAGAAATAGAAATTGACTTTAGATATCAACCCGTGTAGTTACTTCGAGATATGAACCAAGACTGAAAAATATATTAATTAAATCTAAAACGACAAAACTGAAATATGATCATTTTGTTTACTGTAAGAGATTCATCGTGGGAATGCAACTCAGCAGTTTAATATACATTATCATAGTGTGAGCATATACTATATACTATATTACTAATCTTTTATAAGATGTGTGTGTGACTGAAAATAAATATATGATAAATATGTAACTGGTATAAATATATAATATATCATAATATAAACATACGGTCAGTCAAAAAACAAAGGGATTGACATTGACTCTTGAGTTTTGTTCAACGCCATCTAGTTTCGAATCTTTAAAAAAAAGAAACGAAAAGCCCTCATTGAGATTTGATATAAATATGTTTTTTTTTTAAAATGAAAGTGAGGAACCAGTACGTTTGAAAATCAGTACAAAACTTTACTAATGTAAATTCATTTGTCAAAAGTTCTTTATCTATGCTATTATCATAAAGAGGAAGGACATGTTTGTTCATATGTGATTCATATACTCTGAAAATACTGTTACGATTTTAAAAATTCTCTCGCCGTTACAAATTTCCTTTATCCAGAAGTTACACATAGGCTATTGTTTCTGGTTTGAAATCTTTCAAGACCAGCAGTTGCCGTTTGAATCTGCGCGGGAATCTCTAGTAAGTCGTTCATAGAAAATAATGGCTTATGTGGATCACTCACTGATATAACTATTTAAACCTTAAAATGTTGTGTTAAATGTTTTTTTCAAGTTTTATCTATACTACGAGTGTCCGTGTCATTTAGATATTCGCTAGCAGTATATTTAAATGTAATACTAGATGTTATTAACATCAAAATATGTTTGTTGGCTTCGAGGTGGTTGATACTTTATGTAGAGTTACTTATATAGAAGATTTAGTATTCTTGTTTAACCACCTCTATTGGTTTTTCTTATAAAAGGGAAAAATAGACTCTTATTTGGTTTTAGCAGCTATTTAAAAAAAATTCGGTCTTTATTATGTCAAACAAAATCTGCATAGTCAACAGTGAATCAGAAATATATTCCAAAGTACCAACTAAGAATAAAATAAAGATATTGTGGCCTTTTTTCTAAAATTATTACGATTTGTAATCGAGAATGTCTGGGTAAATATAAAGTATGTGCAAAAACAGCCAAATCCTTCTGGTTATTTGAGCACGCAAAGAGACATATAAATATTGATATTTATATACAGGGTGGATTATGAAATGCCACCTGGAGGGAAAGTACTCTTAATACTGGAGATAGCAAGTTTTGCTCGAAATATCTTTATATTATATCGACGGTTCCGGGTCGAATTCGCTTAAGCAACATTTTGAGAACTTTACAGGAGAGCAATTTAAAGTTTTTATTTTCATTAAAAAAATCGTAATTAATTTAATACTCAAGCAATTCTGGAAAAGCTTACAGATTTATGAAATATAAGAAACGCGCTATAGTTATATTGTATTACCATTCAAATTAGACCGTAGATAATGGAGATAGCTGTCGCTTGAGTCAAATTGTATTAATTTTGGAATAAGGATAAATGATTTAAGCACCAAAGAATTTTATTTCGAGATCAGGTAGAACAGCTGAACTCTTTAAAAAAATATATTTTGTTTACGGTAAAACGCTTCAAATGATTGCCAATACCTATGTTGAACGAGGTAAAAAGGATTATGTTCCGAATTTGTCTGAAACGAAACAAGTAAGAATAACTTAATGGTGACATGTTGTTTTTCTTAAGAAGGGTAAAACAACTGAAGGAGCAACTTAGATTTTTTCATATCAACTGAAATCCTTAAATATGGCGTTTATATTCTGTGTAGATCCTTAAGCTATTTAATATTTTAAAATGAAAGTAAAGATGACACGTTTCAAAATAATTAAAAAATATAATATATTTGCAAAATCAACGTTTATTATTTTTGTAACATGTTTTTTAAAGTACGTACGTAATGTAACACAATTTAAAAGAGAGATCAATAATTAGTTTAATCTTAGGTATAATTAGGAACATTTAAAGATTAAGTAGGAAGGCAAATCACAAATATGTTTATTATTTTTGTAAATCGCTTTTTAAAGTACTACGTAATTTAACACAATTTAAAAAAGAGATCAATAATTAGTTTAATCTTAGGTAAAATTAGGAACATTTAAAAATTAAAGAGGAAGGTAAATCACCAATAGTCGTAATAGTACTATACGCTTATTATAAGATGTTTTTTTATATAGTTATTATCAATTATCTTTCATAACTACTGTTAAGAATAATTAATATTTAAAATCTGAAACAATCATAAATAACATTTATCTTATTTACTCTTCGTCACTTCTTTGGTCTTCAACGTCTGTATCAATCAAAACATCAGTTCCATTTCCAGTTGGCAGGTTCAAATATTCGCGTTGAAATATTTTTGGGATGACACCAGTATCGCATAATTTTTTTAAGTCGTTATACTTCGCTTTAGTAATAGGTAAACATGTCTTATAAAGTTTTGAATTAACAGTCTTTTGTTTACACATTTCTTTAATAGTTTTCTTAAAAAACTGCTTCCTTCTGCTATCCATTTTGAATGAACAAGTTAGACTGTAACAGTAAACAAACAAATAATGAATATTCCTAAAAATTGTCGCGACATAGAATAGTTAAACAAACTTAAAAATAAATACCATTAGCCGCTGCCAACGAACGCAAACTTCGTTTGTAACTTCTTAACACACACAACCGACACGTTCTGTAGCTCGAGCACGACTGAAGCGCCACCTCCCACGCGTCTTTATTTTAAAAACACGTGACTCAAATGCGCCAACGCTTGTACAGCAGAGACTCAATCGACATGTTACAATTTAATCTTTGATAAAATGTAATGCTTAATGATCATTATAATATTTTTAAGATCAAAGTATAAATGATTTAAACACAATCTTTGATATTATTATAAGGTTCAAACGCCAGCATTGTTTTATTGAATTTAAGAAAAAACCACTTAAAACTGCTGAATATTGTATTCAATATGATGTGAAATGTCTCAACCAACATATAATTGTAATTTCAAATGAGGTAAAAAGCGCTCAACCAACAAGAACTTTATTTTTTGTTTGAAGAATAAAATCTCAAGCGACATCAATCATAAAATCGTTACAAGGTAAAATGATTCAAGCGACATCGTTTCTGGATTTTAGATAAGGTAAAATAACTGAACTTTATTCGTTATGTATTTCAGCACAAGGTAAAAAACCTCAAGTTTCTTATCAATATTTTTTTAAAAGAAGTAAAATGACTCAAGGAAGAATTGAATATATTTTATGCAATTTTAAAATAACTTAAGTACATATTTTTCAAAAACATGCTAAATTAATGTCGTATAACTCCTCGAGCCAGAAATTGGTGCCATTTTCGTCATTGACTCAAGCGCCAAAAAAGTGCTCCGATTGTCGTCAAAGTCGGCTCAAACGACGCAGAAAAATGCGCTGATTCCGAATATGTATATAAGTCAATATCGCCCATGGCGTCGCTTGAGCGAATTCTCCCCGGAACCGTCGATATAATATCTTTAATTTTCGAAAAGAGGTAAAACTGCATTGAAACCGAACCAGCTACAATCTGAAAAAATAATGCCAAGTGTTTTAATGGCATTGATCAATAGGGTAAATCATAATCATATGGATCAAATCTCTCGAACAAATATGGTGATTTAAATAAAAGGAGAACCATGCAATCTATCTTCAATCTACTTCAACATTTAACAACAACAAGACATGTAAAATATAAAACTACCAAGAAGAACTCAGCTAAAGTTTATAAATCATAGTTTAAAGATTCACCTCGACTCGCATTAAAATGTTCACAAAATTAATTCTTTAATATAATATATTTGTTCCTGCAACAAAATGGAACTCATCTCGAGCAAGTGAACGTAAGTTTGGTAGAGAGATTTGATTTTTATGGTGGACTCCATTGATTGATTCCATAAAATTGTAGTTGACCAACATTTTTGAGAACAGTGTAAAACGTAATAATCAGTATGGTATGTATTAATCAATCAACAATAGATATATGTTAAAGAAATCTAATCGGATATGATAAAACCGATTGCAAAATTACTTATTTGAGAATCTGCAAATAAGCTTTAGTATAATTCAAAATGACCATTGTAGTGTTTACACTGCTTCCAATACTTTTGTCGTTATTATGTGCTTTGTTTTATTACTTTGTCACAAGAAAATATAATTACTGGCAGAAAAAAAAAGTTTTCCACCTTAAACCGAAGTTACTTTTAGGAAACTATGGAGACTATATACTGCAAAGAAAATTTATTGGTGACGTCTCGAAGGAAATCTGCGCACAGTTTCCAAACGAGCCTTATGTTGGAGCTTATTTTGGGACGGAACCAGTTTTGTTGATTAAAGATCCTGAGTTACTCAAGCAAGTGTTCACAAAAGATTTTTATTATTTCAATGGAAGAGAAGTATCTGATTACTCTCACAGTGAAACTGTCACAAAGGGGCTTTTTTTTGCTCATGGTGATGAATGGAAGGCTTTACGTCAAAATCTTACTCCTATATTCTCTGCTGCAAAAATGAAAAACATGTTCGTTTTGGTAAGAAAATGTGCTAAAGTTTTAGAAAATCTATTAGATCAAGAAATAGCTAATTCAGATACTATGGAAGTACGTTCCCTGATGGCTCGTTTTACTATGGACAGCATTGGAAACTGTGCTTTTGGCGTCGAAACCAAAGTAATGGAAAAATCAGAAGGTAATGCGTTTAGAGATATTGGCGACTCCATTTTTGATTTTTCCAGCGTCAGAGGATTCAAACTAGTTGCACGGGCTGCTTGGCCAGCCATTTTCTATGGTTTGGGTTTCAAATTATTTCCAGACAATGTCTCCAAATTCTTTACATCACTTATTATCAATGGTTACGAACAACGCAGAAAAGTAAATGAGAATAGCGCTCAAAGTTTCGCAGATTTTGTTTTCAACTTTAAGGATAATAAATACATTGTTGGTGACAGTATTGCCAACTCAATTAAAGGTGACGACAAAAAAGTTACATTAGAAGCAACTAATGAGTTGTTAGCAGCGGTGTGTGTTGGTTTCTTCGGCGCAGGCTATGAGACGTCGGCTGGCACCCTAAGTTATATGCTGTATGAACTTGCAAAACATCCTGGAGCCCAAGAAAAGGCAATCGAAGAAGTGGACAGTTATCTTCGTGAGACTAACAACAAACTAGAATACGAATGTATTCACCAGTTGCCATACGTTGAAGCTTGCATTGATGAGACACTACGCCTGTACCCTGTCTTAGGAACGGTCACTCGAGAAGTTACCGATGACTATACATTCCGTTCTGGTCTTAAAGTGGAAAAAGGAATGCGAATTCACATTCCAACCTATTACATTCAAAAACATCCAGACTATTTTCATAATCCTGAAGAATTCCTACCAGAGCGATTTTATCAAGAAGAGAAGAAAAATGTTATTCCATATACATATATGCCATTTGGAGAGGGACCGAGAATATGTATAGGTAAGCAAAAATGTATTAATTCCAACATTATATTTTAATTCGTTATTATTTTCTTATTTGAAAACACACTAAAACTGCAACTTTTTTGTGTCGTGTGCTTCTCCTGCTTCTCGAAACTGGCTTAAATACCCCATCGTACCGCATCGAAGGCTGATTGCTATTTTTTTATTAACTAACTCTTCGAATTGTTAAAAAATATAAGAATATGGAATACATAGTTCATTTTAACATAACTATCAAGTTAATTTATGCCAAGAAACAAGATATCCGATAGATTAACACTGGTTCTCGGGAATAAATATAAGTCTTAATTCAAATTAAGTCTTATATTTATTGCCGAGAACCGTGAACGCTCTAACTAAAGATGTGCACCTTTGTCGGTGGCGTCGGTATTTAGTAGAGGGATTTATTTAAAAATAGTTTTATTGTGGTCTGGAAATGTAAGTGATACAATTTTAATTCGTTTAAATAATCTCCGTATGTAAAGTAATAGATTCGTAAGGTCTATTAATTTATTTTATATAACTGGGTCTGAGTAGAATGCCCAAAACTTATTGATAAATCTTATAATTACAGGTATATAAAATAAACTACTATTTTGATTCAAGAACGATAATGAACGAACTTCGTTAATTTGAGCATTGCGACTATACTCGTACATGTTACGTACATTCAACATTGACGTATGAATTTAACATACAATGACGGCCGAGTAGCGAAAGTGCTAATAGCCCTGCACCATACACCGGAGGCCCCAGGTTCATGTCCTGTACACAGATGTTTGTTCACAGTAACGGTTGTTTATATTTATATATATAGGTTTATTCTGGGTTCCCCCCAGTTCACCGTATAATCATCCTTAACACAAGTCTGCTTAATTTAGGGCCGTAAAGTTGGTGTGTTTGTCTGAGCATTTATTGTTATTAAATTTAGTTGTTGATAGATTTCTCTTCTTTTTCAGGTCTGCGTTTTGCGAAAATGCAAATGATGGCTGGTCTTGTGACGTTATTTAAGAAATATCGCGTTGAGTTAGCGGGTGAAATGCCGCGAAAAATTGAATTTGAACCTAAAGCTATTGTCACCCAGCCTAAGGGAGGAATCAATTTGAAGTTTATTCCTAGGCAAGATACTGTTTGTGATAGATTTGAATGATACTAATTTGTGCAATTAGTATCAATTATCTTCTTCTGAACTATTTGTGCAATTTAATATTTGTGTCGAAACGTTTTCCGTCAATTGTTTTAGCTTTTCCTTAACGGTTTTTGTATAAGATTTAGTAACGTAATTTGAAAAATTCATAAAAACTTTTGAAGCAATTTTGCTTTGTTTAGAGAAAATTTCACATTTTGAGCCACCACTATATAGATAGATATATAAAATTCTTATTGTATTTTATTCAAAAAATATTTCTAAGAGCCAAAAATAATTCTTCAAATTTTACATTTGACATAATATACAGGGTGGTCCATTTGTAGTGGTCCAAAAATTGTTTTTTATGAAAAGGACATTTGATTAATCATCAGAAAATCGTTATTTGAAAAAAAAATGTATGGTATAGAATTTACGATTTTTTGAAAAAAAAAATGAAATTTCTCTAGTCGTTTCACACAAATTACTCTAGTGTGAAAAACTATTCATTGGAATCAAATGGAAATCGGTATAGGAGTAGTTTATAAACGTGTCTACCACGTTATATGCCTTTGTATGCCTGAGTGTAAATTCTGAATATACTTTTTAAAATTTTACTTCTCCTGCAATATTTTAAATTTGAAAAAAAAAACAAACTTTCAATTAAATTTTGTAACAAAAAATTGTACTGCCAAAGTTTTGCTCATGCTTCTAAAAATTATCTTAACATATGAAAACATTTGATGGATTCACGAAGCAGTTTACGAATAAATTTTCGAAAATAACATCAACCACAGGATAGTCTTTCTTAGAAGACGAGTCGCCTGCGGAAGATCATTTTCAGATAAGTCGGTCACCGCGTAGGATCATAATTCTGAAGGAACCTCGATTTCTGAATATTATTTATCAGCAGGATGGTCAACTGTGACAGAGTGGTTCTTTGAAGAGTCAACTAGTGTTGATAATAATTTTTCGAAACCCCCCACTCTGAACAGATTTTTGATTTTTCATCATTTATTAGACGCGATGTACTATTAGGTACGTGCTTTCGTGGTTAAAATAATTTACCTCTAGCTTCCCGGGTTACAGCATTTTAGAAAATGGAAGTCCATTTAAATGTCGATCAAAAAAGCTAAACAAATTGTTTAAAGCTGGCTACTGGATCTTAACTACGAAGAAACAGAAAAAAATATTCCCTCTTCGAATTGACATGCTGTTTCATCCACTCACTTACACCCTTACTACACATTTACACACTCACATTCTACACTCATTTACAACAAAACTTCATTAAAATTAAAAAAAAAATACTTATAACTTTAAATTATGTATCCCGATCTTTTTGTAAGTTTTTGGTTTAAAATATTAACTAAAGTCATTCAACGGTAACTATAATTGTCAGGCCTGCGTGCCTAGTATAGTGCCACTGTCTCTTTTACATTGTAAAAATATTTTTGAAATAAAATGTATTATTATTACTATTTAAAAATATATACATTTTAACTGAGATTGTGTTTTGTTATTTTTTAGAAATACCGTCACAGTAAAACGCAAGAAGGAGTCATAATATACCTTATAATTATGCCATAGAACTGGATAAATGACATGAGTATATTTATACCTACTTTTAGAATAATCTGCCTTAACTACCACAACTCAGGAAAATAAATAATATGTGTTTAAATTATAGTAATTTTATTGGTTTACTTGTGTTCCAATGCCTAAGACTAGAAAATAAATGTTGAAAACATATGATTTGTTCATATAAATGGTTTAAGCGTTAAAGCAATGAAGAAAGTTGTAGATAATAAAAAGTTACCTAAAAAGGATCTTCTTACAGTTGTTGATCTGTAAATCTTCTTAAGCGCCATTCCCGAGATAGCGTGGTTATGAAGTGAAAGAAAATTTATCATACATTGTTATTAATTTAAAAGCTCAGGGAACGAAAAAAAACATCCTTTAAGCTTTTTTCAATTTTTTGAGATTGAACAATTAACAAAGATATCCGGTGCTCGTCTTTTATATCTGAAGTTAATCCAAGATTGTGAATTTCAACCTCCCTGCCAGTCAACAGATTTGTTTCTTAAACAGATCATTATACAATTTACAAAACCTAACTTTATATTCACGCTCAATCATTATTTCCTGAGTTACTTACTACCAAAGTTGAAAAGTCCTTTTACTTCTATCAGTGAAAACCCCGCAGCTAACAGAATTTCCAATTTGGCAACTTTACTTTAAGGGCATCATTGAACTAATATGTACTAACGTACTTAGAACAAGCACCGCAGGCAAAATTTTTGCCGACCCAACTGCGGCGCCCGGCGCCGCAGTAGCCGCAATCACTCAGTGACCTCGGATCGACGTGTACGCGTTCTTAGAAAAAAAATCTAAAAAATGCCTACTTGTGCCCTTTTGACTTGTAAGAACAACTCCTAAAACAAGAAAAAAGATTCTAGAGTGTGTTTCCACCGGTAAATAGCTAAACAATTCATTATGACATATTATTATCAATATTTACAATAATTGACAAATTAGATAAAACACTGCGTCGTCGCCCGCCATTTTCAATGCCGGTCATAAACCAAACATTTTCTGTGCATACACATGTGTCAGTACTACGGTTTTAGAGTGCCTACCCATATCGATTTTTTCATCTTACAAAAGTAGACTTCAAATCTTTATTTTTAAGAATAAACAAGCTTTCCTTTTACTTGGTTAAAATTTTAACCGCCAAAGTCGGATTTATCCGGTAAACATTTCGGGCTCATTCCGCCTGAGTCGTATATAAACGACTGAAAACCCTTTGTACCTACTGTATATTAAACGACCATAATAATTGCGCGGTTTTTTCTAAAAATTAGCAATTTTTCAGATAGATCGTCTATCGAACCTTATTTACAGTCTGATATGCACACCTGCAATGACTATAAACAAAAAGAAAATGCTATTTCAATTATGATAAATATCCTATTACTATCCTTGAGAAAATCTATTGTTTTGAAACGCCCCTGTCGTATATATATGTATAAAATAATTCGATACCTATATGTCGTAAATAATACGAAAAAATAAAGAATATTATGTATAGAATATACCATATTAAAAAAAAAGTTTGTAAACAAACCATTGCCGGATATAAATTTGTCAATTTCATAAAGAATCCCACTTCTAAGACACAAAAATTGCACACCAGTAACTCAGAAAACACTGCCGCCCTTTTATTTAACAACTTTTAAGTAGTACTTGGAGCTAAAACTTGCAAAACTAAACAAACTGCAATTAGATAAAAAAAATTGAGGTTATTTCTTTTTTTTAATACAAACATTAGGGATAACCTCGACATAAAATGAAAATGAATGAATGACAGGTATCGATTCCCGATTCGTATCAACATTTTGATGTATCGATACAACAAGATCCGATAAGACTAAATCACTCAGATAAATATGTTTATGTAATAATGAATGTTTTTACTTTCAGTGTAATTTAGTAAAATTATAGTTTACAAAGACTTTTTGCCGTTGGAACAAAATTGTGGTTGTTACTAATTCTTTTATTAGATAAGTTTTGAGCATAATTCGTTCTGCTTATAGTTCCGTGAATTAATGTACCACTAGAATGTGTCGTTTTTTGGTATAGTAAGTCCTATTCGGGAGAAAAAATATCCTTTTTTAAATTAAATATGTTTACTTTTATTTTTTTAATTCTAATTCATAAAACTACATTGTACATTAATATTAATTGTTAAAATGTTATTTTTTTATGTGGCAACTTTAAACTGGGTTTTTGATGACAAACCCATATCTGTAGCGCGTACGCGTACCCCTCATTCACAGGGGAGGTCAGCTTTATTGCCTGATTGCAAACTACCTAGAAGGGCAAACTTTTAGAGCTATCGGAATAAGCTAATTATGCAGATGACTAAAGTCGATTGTAACTTAAAGGGCAAAGATTTTATCAGAATAGGAAGTATTTATTCCAGTAGACGCACAAATGATAGAGCTACAATCGAAAGGCCAGGGCCAAGGCAACAGCCAGCAAAGAGAGTTTACAATGGTCACTGTGCTGAAGACATTCCGACTACAGAAAATTTAAAGAGGAACATTAAATACCTTAATTGCCTTCTGTGCAGCAAAAAGAAAAAGTGCAAGGAAACGAGGTTTAGGTATAAGATTTGCAAAAATCGTCTTTGCCCTGCTTGTTTTGAGGAATGTCATACTAATTATGTAGTAAATGTAACTGATTCTGAGTTATACAAAGACTGATTAAAGAGTAACTCTTGTATAATATGAATAAAAAATATAAACTGATTTTAGAAGTGCATTTAATTTGTTTTTTTTTGTTTTGATTGTGTAATCTGGAAAGAAAGCATAACATTTAGTTTATTTTTGTTTAGTCTGATTCTATTATTTTAAAAATATAAAGAAGACTGATTGTTAATTCTATTACATTAATAAAAAGAAATTAAATTTTCGATAAAAAATAATTTTGTTGATTTGTTGATTTGTTGACGTCGATTATCACTTTGCCAAAGCGATTAGATTAAATAATTCAATAATCAGTATGGGTAACACCACTGAAATGCCAAAGGGTCATTGACGTTTCATTGTTTTCAAAGTTTTTTTCTGAATCTGGTAAAGATAATATACATAGATAGGTGCGAGAAGCCCTCTTTGCATTCGGGTAAAATAGTACATGCACGCGCATACTCAAACACAGCGGCGCGTCGGCACTGACTGAAATTGTAGTTTTGTACAAAGAGTGCCGATAGGAGTGACGGAGGCCTGCTTTTATCTCAAAAGCTACTTGTGTAATATATAAAACCAAAAGCTACTTGTATAAAATATTAAACTAATTTTGTATATAAATAAAGTAAATTAAGTTAAAATAATCTTTTTTATCAATTATGACTACGCTATCGTAATTAAAGTGGATCTATATCCATTTTAATTTTCATTTACTAGTATAAAAATATTAATTTTCTATAAAGTTAGGTAACATTTTTTATTTTGTCCATTCTGTACCACTCACATGATCTATTGGTATGACACATTCCACTTCGTTGATTGGCCGAAAGATGTTTCACTTTATTGTAGCAATTCAAGCGCTGCATGTTTAAATCGTTTGACTAGACAACTTAAAGTTTTTGTAGCGCTGCATCGAATAATAAATCATTGAGTAGGTAAAAATGGAATGCGACCAGCGAATGCGACACAAAATTTGTTTTGAATAGCTTCTCTAGTACGTAGTACATAGTAATTTAATGAAGGGCATTAAATTTTCTGTTAAAGTTATATCGTGAAATAATCGAAAAATGTTGACCGTTTTGAAGTCTATCAAAAATTATAATTAGGTAAATTTTTTCTATTAGGGTTTTCTTAGAAGATTTCTTAGGGTAGAATTCAGTACTCTTATTTTATTGTTAAATCTAGATTGAAGATTGATTAAAGAACTGGACCTTTAAAGCCACAAATTGATATTTTTTAGATTTTTTGAACGATATTTTTAAAAAAATTAAAAATGCCAAACGAATTTTGTCATCTTTTAAATATCCTTTAGTTTTCCACCAGCTACGGGAAATATCCTTAACACCGTCTTTTATAATCACAAAAGTGCCAGTGCACACGTCTTTAACTCCTCTCTTTTGTCAACTTAGTCAAGAGAATCAAATATTTAAGTTGCAGATTATTAAGTTCCAGACAGTTACATATTTCGGCTATTTCGACTTACATTTCTTACTGATACGCTGGAGAGGATCAAGATACCAGAAATAGTCAGGATGTTTCTGGATATAACGAGTAGGAATATAGATCCGAAATCCTTTTATTTTTACTTTAAGCCCAAGAGGAAACGTATAGTTCTCGGCAACTTGTCGTGTGATTACACCTAAGGCCGGGTACAAGCTACCAGCAAGCTTCAAGTTATGGTTTATAGATTCGTATTTTTATTCGTAGTTTGTAGTTATTCTCACGAAGATCACTTTCCACATATTCAATTGCCTTTTCTTGAGCTGCAACATCTTTTGCTAGTTCATACAGCCTGTAACTTTGTCCCTCAGCCATCATCTCAATACCAGCATCAAAGATACCAACGACTATTGCCGACAATAATTCATCACTTCTTATTTTCCCCTTTGACGGTGTTAGTAATAATATCACCAATTATGTCGTTTTATCTCTGAAACTGAAACCAAAACGACAAAACTTTTATATTATTAATATTCCCATTTTCCTTCATCGTTGTTATTTCCTCATAAATTCCTCATAAACAGAGTAGTATAAAAATTGAAAGGTTGTCACCAAATAATTGCAAACCCTAGCCGTAGAAAATGGCTGGCCAATCTGCAATGCTCTAAAGACAGAAAATTAAAAAATAGAATTGCCAATGTCTTTAAACGCATTTCCATCTGGTTTTTTCATCATATTTGTTTCAACACCAAACGCACAACTTCCGATGCTGTCTGTGACCTAGCAGCTTTATGATCTAGTAAGTGCTCTAAAGGTTTGTTACATAATCTTATAAAATTAACGATATTTTTCGCCTTTGTGGTAGAGAATAATAGACTCAGCTGTTAACGCAGAACTTTCCATTCATTGTTATGTGTGGAGAAGAGAAGACCTCTGGTTATTGGCTCGCTAAGAACGTTGTCCGATATTTCTCTACCTTCAAAATACTAGAAATCATTTGCGAACATTATCTTCAGCAATTCTAAAAATTTTATCAACAAAGCTTGTTCAGTACCAAAAAACGTCTGTATGTATTGTTCCTTGGAGTATTGTTTTCAGGTGGCTTTTGCAAAATTGCCAATACGTTTTCTTTGAAGAATATAGTCTTCATAATTTCCGAACGGTAAATGTCTTTCTCTGCCAGGTATCATATTTTTCTGTTATGGTAAATAAAATACATATTAACAGTAGTAAAAGTTATGTGATTTTTCGGGCCGTCACACCGCATTTGCCTTAGATCCAACGGCATAAAACCATAATTTGAAGCTTGCTTGTAGCTTGTACCTGGCCTTAGGTACCTCACACGAGAAGTTGCCGAGAACTATACGTTTCCTTCTGGGCTCGAAGTAGAAGTAAAGGGATTTAGGATCTATATTCCTACTTATTATATCCAGAAACATCCTGACTATTTCCCAAAGTAAGAGGAAGGTCGAAATATGTAGCTGATAAAGCTAGCTATTGAGAATGTGAATTTTAATTGTCAATGGTTTAAGGAACGAGATACCGCTGTCATAAAATAATATGTTCAAGTGCGAGTGCACGGAGCGCGCGTCCTCTCTGGACGGACTGGACGTGGTTGCTAACCCGCCACTTATGCCCACGCCAGCAGTGCTGCTGCTCGTAAATACTTTTCAATACGGACTAGCGAGCGTGCATCTGCGAGATATTTAGCGTTAGCCCTAAGTTTGAACACACTATTTTATGACAGCGGTTTCCCGTCTTCTCCATGGTATTAATCTTAAGCGAATGTGGCATTTGTACCCATGGTGATTAGTGATTGTGATTATTTTTTCGACTAAAGATGCGTTACTGATCGCAGGCTGCAGATGATTGCCTTTGTTTCAGTAATTGAACTTTTGGTTCCTTTGCTATGATCAGATTTTTTTCAACGGGATTTTTATCACGGTCAAAATAGGAAGGTCAATAACAAGTTAAAAAACGAGAATGATGCAACTTATAAAGAAACATATATTAACATTTAAGAAATAATATTTACAATAACACATAACTTTGAATAAATTTAGGTTTTATTTACAATGACGTTGATATTTAAATAACAATTAGTTCCTTACCTCTCATAAAGCTTTCAAACTTCCTAATGTTCCTAATCTACATAGAACAATGAACAAATAAACTTCAAACGTACGTTTCTTGGTTTTACAAAATAATTATTACGAAAATAGTAACCATGATCTATCAACACATTTTATATATGTAGATAGACTTATACAGGGTGGTTTTTTTTGGTGGAATTTGGATGGGCAAATCCTAAACTACGAGGAGTAGTAAAAAATGCTCAAAGGAGTTCTAGAGTAGTTACTAGCCCGATTTAAATTAAACCTAAAACTGAAACATTGCATTTTTTTGAAATAAATATTCCAAACTAGGAATAGAACACTGTCGAATGGTGTAATAATACAACATGTGTTTTTGTTTCCAAATTTTCAGAACCGAAATGGGTTCAAACTCCTTTTAGCGATTTTCGGTTCTCCTAGTAGTTAAGAATTTGCACATCCGTTCCCATTTGAAGAAACCATCCTGAATATGTAATGAACTTAATCAGTAAGGATCTTAGACTTTTCGTCTAGTAATATATTCCCAAAGTTTCAACATTAGTTAAAGTTCACTTTCTATTTTAGTCAAGGAATGATATTTAAAGTCAATAATAAACAATGGTCTGTAGCCCTAACACTACATTTGAAAGTTTATTACTTTAACTAAATTGTGGCTAATGCAAAGTATCCCACATCGATTACCTACTACTATATGTTTATGACATATTTATCTTTCGGGATTGTTATTTTGTTTAAACATGACTGTTCGATATTATAAATTAAATGAATTATGCGATTAACTGGAAAAGTTATCTTGATGATAATTTGTAATAATACGTCTAACAAATTAAGATTACAATAATATAATATTGATAAGTAAATATTTTTCCTTTTATTTTTAATTTGGTCACTAATACATCCTATTATTATGTACCTATTTCTCTGAATAAGATTAGGTTGTTTTTCTGAAAAACGAAGTCACTCCTGTTTGGAAACAAATAGATAATAAATCCGTTTAGTTTGGCCATCGAACCAAATTATTTTAGAATGCGTTTGCTCACTTGGCGGGTGGAGAGCAATAATTTTCATTCAGTTCTATTATATTATTTCATCTCATACATTACGGCACCAGTGCTTAGTTGTATATCGTAGTCAATAATTTAATCTTACTTAAGGAGTAGGTAAGCTATATATTATATGATAAGCAATATCTCATCAGCGATTGTTTTTATTTTAGGCATTGTACACAAACATTGTTACCATAATAATATACCTACTTCACAACAAACGGTAACTCTTATAAACTTCACATTCTTTTGTACAGTTTTACTTATTCAAATAAAGCGGTTCAGATTCCTCATTACAAATATTAAAATATAATTCATAAAATATAAGTTTTCTTATATTTTCCGCAAAATTACTTTATAGTACCTAAGCCCCTATGAATGCGCAAGATTTTCAAAGTATTATAAAAGAGCGGGGTTGTATTAGAACAGATAAAATTAAAATTACTAAAATTAAAACCCCGATGTACAAAACCCCTAAAATTACAATAACTAATGAAAATAAAATTCTAATAAGCTAATGATGAAACCCCGAAGTACAAAACTACTGAGTTTGAAATTTCTTATATTCAAATCACCTAATGGTTCAAAATATTTAAGGTCGTAATAATACAAGTTCACAGTGTCGTAGTTCAAAACATTGAAAGTTAAAATACCTACATTAAATATGAGAAGATTGAAAACAAAATAGATTTAAAAAATGTGGGTACCTACAAAGAATAATGACGATGCGGTTCATATTTATCTAATCGAAAATCATTTGGCATATCGTATGGAATATATAATTTAAAATTATTTTATTAATTAAGTCAATTAAGCTTTCAAAGTTTTTATGAAATGAGACGCAGCCGTTCAATTGGGTAAGGTTAGGTTTGTGTGTAGTTAATACACGCGCGGGCCGAGCGAGCGAAGCGAGCGTGGTGCGGTAGCACCCGGCGAAGCGGGAGAATCAAATTAAGTACCATTTCCAGCTTTTCACGAAAAGCGACTTTCGTGAAACATCACGTCACGAGGTGTTTTATAATTAATATTTTAACAATAGTTAAATGCAGTGAAAAAATTACGAGAAACAAAAGTAAATCTATCTTTAAAAGTCAAAAAGGTGCAATTAAAGTTCAAGTTGATGGTTTCACCATTAGGGATTATATTTTTAGATTTTTCAAGTTTAGGTATTATAATTTTGGGGTTAATGATCTTCGATATAAGAATTATTTAACATTTAGAACTTTCATTATTTTGAATTTAGGTCAACCAACCATTAGGTATTGTAATTTTAGGGGTTTTGAACATCGGGGTTTTAACTTTAGATATTTTAATTTTAGGTGTTCAAATACGTACCAAAAAGAGCACCTAACAATTTCTAAAACATATACACGTACATTACAATTAATTCTCGTTATTGATTAGAGTTTCAAATTTCATATACAAATAGCTTCTTCTAACACGATTTAGCAGAGTGCAAAAATACATCTATTAATGATTAATGATATCTCAACAAACATATGGAAAATACTGAATTCACGAATATCTACATGATATTATATTTAATTAACAACTAAAGACTAGGTTATTTTAAGAGTTGCTCTTTAGAGAATCTCGAAAGCTTTTCTTTTTGGTGAACTGCGGCTTGGCGTACCACGACGGCGGGTTGACGACGCTCTCTTCAAAACTCTTCATGCTCATGCTTCTTTGAGATCCTTCACGATTCGATATTTTAGATGAGATCGATTTGATCAATCCTGACTTAGACACTAATCCTTCAGTTTGGAACGGTATATCCTCCATTGCCAAGACTTCGACGTCATCACTCTCGCTGAGCTCCTTGCTCATTCGATGTCCTTTTGTTGATGCTACAGTATACCCAATCGTCTTCATTGTTCCTCCCATGCGCTTCGATTTGTCAGAGAATAGTAACTTTTTAAACTCCTTTCGGAATTTAGGGTGAGTTATTATGTAAATGAAAGGATTGATACAAGCGGCTGTTTTGCAAAATAGAGCTGGGATCATGGACGCTAGAGGTGAAATCAGCTGCTTTTGGCCAAATATTCCTAAGAGTGCCACAACTGCATACGGCGTCCAAGAGACAAAGAAAAGAACGATAACAGCGATGACAAGCACGGCTAATTTTATTTCAGCTTTTTTCTTAGCTTGTTCTTTAATGTGTCGAGAAGAGAGATGTTCTTGGGTGGTGGTGGTAACGTTTCGGGTTCCGACGACGACGTGAAGAATGTTAAGGTAGCAGTACGAAATGGTACATAAGGGGAGGACCCAAGCGGCGCAGAAGAAAACGAAGATAAAGTATCGTGGGGGAAGTTCTTCGGTGAGGTAGTCGAAGCTGCAGCTGGTGAGGTAGCCCTCGGGGACGTAGCGCCCGTAGCCAATGTCGAGGGCGGGGATGAGGGCGAAGATAGCGGCGTAGAGCCAGGAGCCGGCGGCCAGCAGGCGCGCACGGATGGCCGTCAGGGCGCGCAGGGGCTCCAGTGGCCGCACTACGGCCCAGTATCGATCCAGCGCAATGGCCGACAGCGTCGCGATTGACGTCGTCCCCGTCATACCGCCCACGAACCCGTAGATAACACAACCTGAAATTGAACAAAATAATCTAAATTATCCAATAACGATTTAATAAATTGGCGTAAAAATAAATGTACTGTGGGTCTAATGCAAAATTGACGTAAAACGTATCCCGAGTTAATCTACAAATGTATTGAAAGATGAATTAATTAAAACTCTTGAAATTTAAATAGTGTGTCTTACACAATCGTTCACCTTATGTAACTAGGATGTTGATTATAAAATCACCTTAAGCCGCTTCGACTACTTACAGCGTTCAAATTTTGAGCAATTTGCCATTTGACCGTGTTGTAGCGTGGCCGAAGAAATTCCGACTGGTAGGTAATGAAATGAAATGAATTGAAATGAAATGAAATATTTATTTCTCAACATTGACAACTACTTGTTCTTATTGACGTCAAATAAAACATGATTCTACCACCAGTTCGAAAAAACCTATCAAATTCATACCATATTTGTATTTTCATTCCAATCATTTCATTGAATTTTCGCTATTGAACACAGTCCCGAAGTCCGCATATATACGAGGGTGGATTGAAAAGTTCGCGGCCTAAATAAGAAAACACTGGAATAATGCAATTTTTTATATTTATTTTTCTATATACTCTCCTCCTAGGTCACATCACTTAGTCCAGCGGTTCTCCAACGCCTTGATCCCATTTAAATAGAAGGTCTCGTCACGGTCTTCAAAAAATGCATCTACGGTCACTTTGCCCTCCTCATTGGTAGAAAATTTCATTCCACTTAAGTGTTTTTTTAGTTTTGGAAATAGGTGGAAGTTAGAAGGTCCCAAGTCAGGTGAATAAGGGGGATGAGGAAGAGATTCGAAACCACAATTCACTATTCGAGCCACCGATTCTGCGATGTGTGAACACGAGCATTGTCCTGATGAAACAAAACTTTCTAGGTCAACAATCCTGGTCTTTTAGACTTTATTTATTCGCGTAAACGACGTAATAGTGTGAAGTAGTATGCAGAATTTATAGTTTGACCTCTTTATAAGTAATCGACCAAGATGACACCCTTAGAAATCCAGAAAACCGATGCCATTACCTTGTTTACTGAAAAACACACCTTGGCTTTCTTGGGTGTCGGTGATCCGGGTCTCTTCCATTGTTTGGATTGTTATTTTGATTCAGGAGTATAGTGATGAACCCATGTTTTATTTATAGTAACAAACCTTGCCAAAAATTTGTTTGGATCAGCTTGAAAAAGCTCTAAACAGTCTATAGAAATCGTGAGCCGAGTTCGTTTCTGTTCAACTGAAAGGAGCCGTGGAACCCATCTTGTAGACACCTTGTGGAACCCTAATTCGTTGACGATCATGTTTTGTGTACGTTTCAATTAAATCCCTAAAGCTTCAGCTATCTCATATACCTTCAATCTTCTGTCTCCCGTGATGAGATCACATATCTTTTCGATGTTTTCCAAAGTCGTAGCTGTAGAAGGCCGTCCAGAGCGGGGGTCATCTTTGATGCTCTCTCGTCCACGTTTAAATTCAGCTGTCCACATTTTTTATCATTGTATACGACGGAGCAGATGCTCCTGAAGTAGCCATCATATCTTGATGAATCTGCTTTGGAGATAAGTATTTCTTGTGGAGGTATTTGATCACGTCATGGTGCTCTAAACTATCCATTTTCAAAATTAATGAAACTTACTCTTACTTAATGTGCAATAAAATAAATAATTACGCATATATCTCAGAGAAAAATTGTACAGAGACTAACAAAGAGTCTAGTTTTCATATGAGCGTAGTTTTATAATAATATCACAACGCTATCTATGCTAGGCCGCGAACTTTTCAATCCACCCTAGTACTTCACAAACTTCACCGTTCTATCTTTTTTACTCAGCATATAAAGCGCATAAGCTACATTTACCTAAACAGTACTTAAAAACAGAACGAGCTTTTGATACCAAATACTTTCAACTAGTGAGCCCTGACACGTGGGAAACTATTCAACTACTGATATAAAAACTAACTTCTAAAATGGAAAAGTTTAAAATACTTTATTATTTAGTTTGTGTACGCAGTATACTTTTATAAACTATACATATAATTATAAATGTTTTTAGGCATCGCCAAATAAAAGATAGACATTAAATATTGCAATAGTTGATAGATATCGTACGTTGAATTAGTCTGTAAGCAAGTCACACTAACCAGTTTTTCCCAAAGCAGGTCCAAGGTTAAATGAGTTGAAGATGAAGATGGGTGTCTTAGCCAGCATTAGGAAATCGCTCAGTGCCAAGTTCGCCACTAGGATGTTTCCGGGTGTTCGGAGAGTTCGACATCTGAAATTGAAATAGGATTCCTGGTGAAATCACGATATTCTTAAAGTTGGCTTACCTTGCTAATTGAAAACGCTTAAGAAGCTACATACATACAGCTTGTAATGAAAAAAGGGGATCGACAATCATCCGCGTCAATACGATCATTAATTTGTTTGGAAGAAGTCACTCAGTTGTTATATTATAAAAAAATGTTTGTGATTCTACGTCGAATACTCTACCAAAACCCACAACAAGGTATGCAATTAGGAAACTGAATAAAGCGATAACAATAAGTTAAATGTTATGTAACCAGCCCACTAAGTATCGAACTTATGGCATGAAATTTCTATTATAATCTCATTTTAACTTATTCACTTAATTACAGTAACGCATTATTTCATGAAATCCACCACGTATAAACGAAAATTATTTCGGGTTGTCGGGATCAAAAGCGGGATGCAACATTGATGTTCACACGAGATCCTTCGGTGGGAAAGACTAACGATGTGATAACTAGCAACGTGCTTTTGGATCACATGCAAAACGTTGAAAATACGTTCACTTATTCAGCAGCAAAATTGAATTCTTAAATTAATAATGCTTTTTCGAGTAGTTCTTTTCCATCCCTACCACCCGTAAAAAACGCATCTTAATTTTAAATGTCAAAAATAAATGTCCTAGGATTTTCTGCCAAATGATATTTGAATACGCATTTGCATTTAAAATATCCGACCCTAATGGTGGATAATTTGTTATTTTGGGTTTATTTTCGTAGTCATATTGGCAATGTGCAGAGAATCAAGAGACTTTGATTAACCAATAAAATAACGGGAAGCTAATAATTGACATCTTCAAAGGTCAGCTGCGTAGGAAATCTATATTCGAACGATGCCGAAATATTTAGTTCGCAAAGTAATGAGTCAGACTTGTACGTAGGTATATCGTCCTTGTCCACTAATTTTTATTACTCAAATTATCTCAAATATAATCATATTATCTGAACCATACACTTAAACAACATTTGGCAGGCTTTACACATACCTTCGAATTAATTTCTAAGGTATGTGAGTTTCCTCACGGTGTTTTCCTTCGCCGTTAGAGCAATTGGCTTGATGTACTTAAGTTGACAGTCATCGGTATAACAGGCCGTACCTCAAACTGTTCGCCAAGAACATAGACCCCGAGTTATTCGTTGTTCAAGAGACATTTTTAAAACCCCAGGGGTCTCTCCATTCCCAATTACTGTCTTGTGCGCGATGACAGGCCCTTTCGGCGATTTCAATTGCAAACATACTGACTGGACGTGCCTGTCCACCAACACCAGTGGTGTTAAACTACTAGTTATCACGAAGTCACTCGATCTTGACGTAATTTCTCTCGTCAACTCACTACCCGGACAACCCGCTTCATTCCCCTGATATCCTTGACTTTGCCATAGTCAAAGGTATCAATCTCGATCTAAGGATCATACAGCCCCTAGACGACATAGGTTCCGACCACCATCCGGTGTCCCTAATACTAGGACCACGAAACGACCCCCCTGCTCCGAAAATCTATACCAACTGGAAAGGTTCCAAGTACACCTTGTCTTCGGCCTTGGAAGCCCCAGACTGCCCCCTCGCGATTTCATCCGACTATCTCGATAGCACGGATAAAATCGACTCAATAGTCGATTCGCTCACTGCCGCTATTAACTCGGCCATCAGTGAGAATTAAAAGGTTACTCAGCATGGCAAGCCCAAGCTTCCCTTGGACATTAGCAACCTAATCAAAGCTGAAAACGCCGCTCTCCGCAGAGCCAGGCGTTAACCCCACGCCCGCCTACAGCTAGCCAGCCGCAAATCGGCTTCAACGTAAAGTCAAACGTACCGTCGCGGAATACTGAGACGTTCAAAGGAACGATCTTATGATTAATATTTCCCCGTCCCACACGGCGTACTATAGGATGGCGAAAGCCCTCCGACTAGACGCCCGTACTTACACCCCTCCGTTGTCTCGTCCCGACGGCACTATCGCCTTCGAGGACGGTGAGAAAGCTTAATGCTTCGCGGACAGCATTGCCACACAATGCTCCCCGAGTACCCAACCCACAGCCCCTTTGCATATCCAGGTGGTGGACGACAAAGTCCTCCAAAAGGAGTCCCGTCCAGTCACAGCCGACCCCATTTCGGTATCTGACGATGAGATTCTTTTCCTCATCAGAAGCCAGAAATCCAAGAAGGACTCGGGTGCCGATGGAACGTCCAACCATGCACTTAAGCAGCTGCCTCAGCAGGTGCTCACCTTGCTTGCGATTATCTTCAACGCCTGCTTCGATCTTAGCTACTTTCCAAAAGCTTGGAAATAAGCTACAGTCATAGGCATTCCCATGCTGGGTAATTCTTTGAATATCCCGGCTAATCACAGACCCATCAGCCTCCTCAAGGCAATGGCCAAACTTCTCGAGAGAGTCATAGTCGCTCGAATGAAGGACCACCTGTTCCCAGCGGACTGTGACCCCCTCATTATCCCTCATCAGTTCGGCTTCCGTGCAAAGCACTCTTGCCCTCAGCAAGTCCACCGTATCGTCGAGTACACACTCGACGGCTTCTACCCTAGGCGACTTAAAACAGTCGCCGTATTCTTTGACATAGCCAAGGTGGTTGAGCCGCATACAAATATAAAATTGATAAATTTATTAATTAACACATTTCATATGTTTGTGGCGCCGTCTAATTATTTTCTTGCCGAATTTACTGATCTGTAAGGACTTTCGGGACGCTAGATGGCGTTACATGGTTCGCTTGCATCAATATGTGGCTCGTCTTACGCACGCTGCTCTTGTGTGCGCGCTTATGTGTGTTGAACTTTTTGCGAGTCACATCTTTGAAGGACATTCATAATTTGTCCGTGAGGTTGAGCGCTGGTCAAGGATGCCGACCTTCGCCCCCTCACTCCGCTATAATATGTTTCTTTGTTGTGTGAACGATATTTATGGCTTAAGATTTTGTATAAACATTGTACAATAAGTGCAAGGTTTTGCCCGCAATAGCTGCAGTGACGCCCTAGAAAGTTCTGGAAGCCGACCAAACGCGTGTCCTCCTTTGAGAGACACCCTGGATCCACCAGGTTAGTGATTAGGCTAAGGTAATGATTCTGACGCCCACAAACATCTAAGCACAACCTCCTGAACATAAATTATTTGTTTAGACTTAGAATTATTTGTATGCCTGCGGTTCTATGCATGACGCATCTTCCACCTCCCTCTCGTGAGTATGTTGCTCCGGCGGCAAAAAAAAAGTATAACAGGCTTGATCTACGTCCGGACCCGTGCGCACGTGTGTCGTTGTCTCCCTCCCGCACTCTTTCTAGTCCCCGCACTAGTTGAGCGTCCCAATTTCAGAGACGTTGTTTTCATGACGTATTTCGATTCGCTACCGTATTTCCAATTTCATAGGAACGTCGTTTTCACGACACAACTTCAACATCGTCGTTTGCAGCTATCTTCGCCGATCTCCGTCGCCGTCGCCATTCCGGCAAACTCTTCGTTCCAGTACTACGGGTCGTCGTAAGTTCGTCGTGGACAGGTGGATACCTAACAGTGATAACTAAGCCTGTTAGCGTTGCCCCCGTGCGGTTTATAGGGCCTTCAGGCCTTTGAAAACCGGAAGACCCGATCCCATTGCATTGGGCCCTTCCCAGGGTGAAGGTAAAGTGCTGCCCGAATTACACCACTGCGTGTTGTCCACAACCCCACTGCGGGTAGGGAGGTTTAGGAAGTTAGACTTCGTTGGTAGGTTCAAACTATATATATTTATATTTTTTTATTTATTTAACAGTTTTTGTACACACATATAAAAGCAATATAAAATACCTTAAAGACTAAATATGTACAAATGGCTTATTTTTAAAAGAAATCTCTTCGAGCCGACCTATGAGAGGAGAGATTAGTATAATAAAAAAGTGTGTACCTAATTTAAACATACATAAATTATATGCTTAATACCGTAAATAAACTTCATATACTCATATACATATATAAATAAAATAAATTACAATAAAATATATACAATCTAAAATTGTGTAAAGGAAAATTCATAAATGCCTAAACAATAAATAACTTACTTAATAAGTGAAAAGTAGTAGCCTTTAACTCTTTTTTCAAAGATAAGTAGTGTTACTGACTCGCGGATTTTATAAGGGAGTGAATTCCACAATCTGACTGCATGAACGGTAAAAGAATAGGAGAAAAAGTATGTTTTATGTGGATGTATGTGAAGGAGAGTACGCTTATGTGCTCTGCATGGCGCCTCTTTATATATTTGGAGTCCCTCCCCCAACCCTCCGTAATGGCTTCGCAGTCTTTCAAACTTCGCGACGCATCTAGCCTATAGCCTTAGCGCACTCGGCTTTGAAAGTGAGCCTCAGTTAATGCATAAAATAGTTATTGCATGCGGTATTACCCCCTATTCCATCCCTCAGGCCTCTCAGACCCCTCTGGTCTTAGGGCCTCCTCACCTCTAGTGACATGGAGTGTGAAACGGACGTCTCTTCGCTCCGCAAGCGCACCGCTTACAAGAGCGCATCCACGACCGAGTCATCTTCGGACGCAAACCCAATTGGCTCTGAGCCAATCTCTTTCACCCTTGTTAGGAAGCGCTCGAATCAAGCCCCGGCGTCCTTAACGCCTGTCCAGGTGACTTCAACACCCTCCGCGGCAATTGTAAAGCTTACCGCTCCAGTGTCTTTAGCACCCGCCCCTACCCTAGTGATGTCACTCCAAATGACTCCATCCCCCAAGACAGTCAAGTGCCACCACACGTATTCCTTCGGGAAAAGGGCAGGGCCTCCGAGGTCTCTAACTTGTGCAAAGATCACAACATTCAATATACCCGAGCTTCCAACTCGGGTGAATCTATTAGGAGTATTGTCTCGTTTATAGACGTCTTCCAGGTCTTAACTAGGCTCCTTTCCGGCAAATTGCTTACCACACTTTCACTCTCCTTGAAGAGCGTAAGGTTAGAGCAGTACCACGAGGGGATCCCGTTCGTATTAGCGAACGTGGACATCATCGAGGATCTGCAATCCCAAGTCTTTCCGGCACTTGCGGTGCATAAACCTTGGCGGTTCTCGCCAACGTTACCAAATCCGCTTGCGCACCCCCTTCCCTAACGGGGTGTCGCTTCCAATAAAGGCTAACGGCAAAAATTTGCTACAGCCATCAAGGTGGTTTTTAGTGAGTGGATGCCATTCGAGTGTGTCCCACATCACCCTGCAGACCGGCTGTGGTGTATGCATGACGCATTTACCACCTCCCTCCCAGCGAAACGTGCCTGCTTAGGAGCAAATTAAAATTGGTACATTTGGCAATATGACCCGGGACCTTCAAAGCGAGCAACAACTGCGTCACAAACTTATTTCGTATAAAACCAACTAAATGTAAATATTATTGGCAAACTATAACTTTGTGTTAACCACGTACTAACTTTATAGTCGGATAATATTTGCCGAATAAAACTTGCGGTATGAGTTTACATTTAAATTAGGGTTTTGTAACTGAAAAGGGGCTTCAACGTAACTATACCTCCGTGTGTAAGCAAAGTAATTACTGTCTATGTGTATGCTAAATAAACATTTATTAAACTACTTTACTTTTTAAACACGTACTACCTACGCTTGAAATTACCTATTGTAGTAGCTTTGTAAAAATAAATATCTGAACTCAACTACTGATCTCAAACTTTCGATTTCATACCTTAGTAGTTTGAGGTCTCTGAAAATTGAGATGAACCATAAATATTCATGGGATTATCTCAAGGCTCAATTCTAGGCCCATTTTTTTTCCTAGTCTCTATGAATGATCTATGCCACTAGTTTGGACTAATGGGGTAACCAAAGAAATTTTAAAATTTAAATGTCTCTGCGCTTAAATTTAATCTATAAAAACCTGTTAAGTCTATCTAATCTAAAATTCACCTATTCGGAGGTTTTTTTGTGACCGAAAATAACCACATCAACAAAGTGTGAAGGTATAAATAAAAAAATAAAATTGTTATAATCTTGTCGGTATTTCACGGTCTGTAAATAACTTTCTATGGAAAAACTTACTAATAAAATATAACAAGTACATTATTTTAAAATTGATTTGACTTAAAGAACATTTTAATAGAGTGCTTTTTAATGGCACTATGTAGATATACTTCGAAACTATAATAAAATTTAAGAACCACGTTCATATAACACAGGCTTTGGCGAATGTTACTTACTTTTAAAAACGGGGGGAGGAGCAAGGTCAAGGAGCAAGGTCCGGGGAGTACGGTGGATGTCTTAGACATTCAAATTGAAGCTCCTCTAATTTGGTAGCCGTCTGTTCTACAGTGTGTGGTCTAGCGATGTCCTAAAGCAGCAGTGGCCTAGAGCAATTAACCAGACTCTATTTTCCATCTTGGTTTGCAGTTGTTGATCCACTTTTCATCACAGGAAATGATTCGATTCCTTTCATTATTGTGCCGGTTGAGTAATGTAATGCAGCGGTCGACGCGCGTTTGTCGGTTTGCTGCACTCAATTCATAAGGTACCCACCTCTCAAGCTTTTTCTCCTTTTCAATTTGCTTCAAGTGGATTAAAACGGTTTTGTTACTAACACCGCAGCCTATAGCTAACTCGGACGAGGTTTGCGATGGATCCACTTCCACAATAGCCTTCAATTTTTTATTATCGACTGTGGTCTCCGGCCGTTCACGGGGCTTGTTCTACAGGTCGAAATTTCCAGAACAAAAACGTTGGAACCAAAAATGCACTGTTTTTTTTTGCGACAACACCGCCATACACAGCATTAACACTTGAGCTGTTTCTGCAGCACTGGTGCCACGGTGGAACTCGTACTTGTAAATAACGCGTTATTTCAAGTTTTCCATTTTGTAAACTAAGTGACGCAAAGAAAAAACAAAAAGAGGAAAAAACAAACAAATTACGGTTTTCGAAATACAAATGCGTGAGTAAATAGCTGCTTAATACGCGTAGAGAAAGCATACGTAAACCATATGTACGAGTATTACTAAGTTTATTGATTGAGCTGAAGCATTTATACGACAAAGGATCTTATCAGCTAATTCAGTTAAACTGCATTAACTTGAGATCTGATATATAGGTATAATTATGTGGTTATACAAGAATTAATGTAATTATTGACTGTGGTGATTGTTTGATTTATTCTTACTGTGTCCAGCTATGTTCTTATTTATAAATTAAGAGATAATTGATATTCTTTATAATATAAATTAGGTTAGACTATACTAGTTTCATTTTTATTGAGAAACGTATGCGGATAAAAATATTTCTTGAATCAGTGTGCAATAAAAAAAATTTATTCTTGCTAAATTGATGTATTACCGTTGCCTTTGATACCATAAACACAGTCCCTTTACCCCAAAAATAAATGCTCCGAGTGGATAGTCATCTAGTTCAGTAGTGGATTGAATAGTTTTCATGTCTGGATTAATCGTTTAATATAGGGACACTGCTGGATATTAAGTGAATTCATATAATTCTAGAAGCAAGTCGTGATTAAGGAAGATTATTATCAGAAAAATGTCATTGATTATCTTCTGAATGAAATTATAACTGAAATAATATTGAAAGCTTTTTATTAAAAATATCGTAAATTTGTATTATTAGTTAAAGTCTTAAATTAGAAGAGTTATGTTGAAATGTCTATATTACAAAAAAATCGTTGATTATCTAACCACGAATAGACATATTACACACTCGCCTAAATTCCCTTTGTCTCTGTAGTTCATATATTTAAAGTTATCGTTGTTATAACGTTCACATTTTAAAATAAATTAATTGTTTTTCTGGCATTCGATCATTTTTAATTCAATATATTTCAATACTTTTAAAACCTGCAAACTCGGTATAGTATACGGTTTCAGTATATTTTAATCAGGCTTAAATAAACTAAGAGATAAAACAAAACATTATCGCCTGGTGAATCAAACAAACTCTCCATTGAATTTTTCTAAAGATTTATTAAACGTAAACGTTCTGTTGTCTATGTAGCTTTAGGGCATATCGTCGAGTGGTCGTTCAATCTCGATCACAAGCCTCCGTTTTTGTTTGTTTCTGACGGTCCATTTTGTTTGAAACTCCGAACCAAGTTTTATTAAGTACCAACCTATACACCAAAGTTCTACGAGGACCTTGCTGCTAAATCAAACATTGCAAAGACCTTTAATTAGAACTTCAGGCTGAAAATGATTCACTTACATCGACTTTGCTATGTGGCTGAGGTAGTTATGCATTTTACCTACTAACATTTATACTAAGCTATATTTACTTTGGTTCACTAGAAATATTACTGATTTATATACAAATTTTTTCACATTTGCAGTGCAAACAATCATGCGAACGTACAACTGCTATAAAAAATACGAGTGCTCAAATATGCTACCTTGCAGATTCAAAAATACTTTTTCCTAGGTTTTTGTGTACTGCAAAATAATCAAATAGCAATATTTGCCTTGATTAAAGATTACTTTTATATAGCTAAGCATAAATTGAATATAACAAAAATTGGGAAGGTTATGATGGAGATGTCTCCTCCTCCTTAGCTCGTGTTTCTTTATTGTATCGATCTGGTATTTTATGGGTACCAGGTGTTTTTCATTAAAAACCGAAGCTACAGGACTACATTCTATTATATTATAATTCAAAAGCTTCATAAAAGTAGAGCTTGAGAAAAGCGCTTTAAGTAGTTTTTGTATCATCTCCTTTAAATTGTTGAACATTTTCTACGGAAAGAGATTTAAAACTACAAACAAAATTAAAGTAAAGCAATTATGCTTGCGAAAAGTATATATATTTTTTAACCTGGTGTAATCAATTTTAAGATATTATTGCGGAATCTAATAGAAAAACTTTGGGTCTGCAAAAAATAATTCACAATTCGATAGCGCCTGACTGAAATAAAAATGAGAGTAGCAACCTCAAGGTACATAGTACTCGAGGAGAGCAGCATTACCTCTAGCTGACCACGAGGAAAAACTTTGATGGATGCGGAATTCCCAAAGTTTCTTTATATAAGTATTGTCCTTTTTTTCGAATAGACTTGCTGTTGCGGTTTATTAATATTACTTTCCTTTCAATTTTTGTCCATTGCCGTAAAAGGCATTTTACATGTTCCTGGGTAACTTATTGTTAGTGTTTTTGGTTTACCTCGCCGTTGGGTTTTTGCGACTACGAAGGCCCGTAGTTATTATGGTTGAGAGTTCAAATAGTAGTTTCCACGCTAGAAATAGTATTTTAACAAGAGACTGAATTCAGTAGGTGTTATTTGTTAATTCTAGTTTAGCTTCTATTACATCGTAGGTTTATATTTCATAACGTAACTGTGACAACAACCGACACCAGATAAGAAGACCGATAAATCCTTCGAACAAAAGCAAAGGCAATGGTTAATTAGACATTTTGGGATCAAAAAGCTTTTCTTACCTTGGAATTTGATGGAACTGTCTTGGAGACGAAAGTCAAACATATTTATTTACATTTTGCAAGAAAACCTTATTTTTTTATTTTAATACCAAAATATCTGGATTGTTTCTTTGTCTACTTTTAGACAAAACTCTATTCTATCAAATGTTGGGCATGACAGTTTAACCAAATTCTAAATAAGTAGTGCCAACTAGCTAATTTTGAAAATGTATGGTGATTAACCCATTATCAAACACGGAGGATTAATATACTACCTGCGCATTGAATAGGGCGTTCATATACACAATCATATTTGTAATTCAAATCCATAACATGAAGTTACCATTGCTTAGTAATTATTGTTGTATTTTCTATAGGAAGATATTAATAAACAAAAATTAGAATCGAAAAAGGACTAGGACTTCGTTTGTTTGAGTCTAATATGAAACAGGAAAGATTGTATATTTGTTGGTAAAAGATAAACTTATTATAGAAACTGTCGAAGATTCTTTGACAGTCTTTCTTTTTTTAATAATTTTTTTTATCAATTTCTACATAATTAAAAAAAAGATTTAGTAGATTTTAGAACTTGTTTTAACACCAGACACCCACCTAGATGTACAGTTATGGCTGTATAACTTTGTTCAGTTTGTTATTTATTCAGTATTACGCAGCTTAAATATATCATTATTGTTGTTTCCTGAAAGAAATATGAGTATGCGAGAAAAAATTAAACAATGTTTTTTATTGGATTTTAATCCAATATTTAATTTGTCTTTAAGTATTTAAATATTGTGTGGATTAAGGTCAAGACGCTACTCACAAAATTAAATAGACGTTATTTCGGGTACACTACATAAATCCGGAAAACTTAATTCCGGTAGTCATAATCACAAATTTCAAAATTACGAATTTTATAACACCGAATGGTTCATAATTCCGAAAATGAAAATTCCGTGTTTTATGATTCCGAATTTTTCTTTTTCGAAACTTCAAAATTCCGAACGTTTATAATTACCAAAATCAATATGCCGAATTTGAAAATACCGAACAGTGAATTTAGAAAAGTGGTATTACCACACCAATCGATCGTCCGTCGATCGACGTCGACGGGTCGACGTAACACCCTTAGATACAAAATCTGACTGTGAGCATTGCATTTTCGGAAGATTCAAATTCGGAATACCATATTTAGGACTAGTAAGACAGCGGGTTTTTAATTCTTCGTAATAATGAAAGTTTATTATTATTTCATAGATTAAAATAAACTTTCATTAGATCAGAGATAGATTATTTCAGTAGAAATTTACTAGAGTTTGTATATACAGGATTATTGGAAATTCAACACATTATTTTCGAGAGTTTAATGTATTGCTTGCGGTGTCATGTAACGCCATATTCGAAAATGGCTAATTAGTGAGATATACTAATTGTTAATAAAACGTAACCTCTATCACACAGCTTTCACTTCTTTCGAAAAACGGCCTAGTGGCCGAGTAGCGTAGTGGTTAGTAGCCCTGCCTCGTACGCCAAAGATCATAGTTTCGAGTCCTGGTCGGTGCATTCAATCGTGTGATGAACTCCGAAGTTTGTTCTCGGGTCATGGTTGTTAGAATTTATATGTATTCTGGGTTCCGCCCCAGTTCGGTGTATTACTGTTCGCTTATTTGTAGATATTATATTATGTCCTTACTTTGTCTGGAGATTTATTATTATTAAAACTATTTCTTAAAAGCTCCTTTCTGCAGTTGCATACTTTTCTTTGGCATATATAGTAGTTTAAGTTTCCTGTTACATTTGCACCAAATTAGATAGCTATTGATACGAGGCATTTATCAAAATATTTTCGTGTTAACTACAGATTAATTAGCATGAATGTGTTTCACTAATTAATCTGAAGTAGGATCTTAAATATACATCTTCATCTTTCTCTTCATCAAATTTAACTGTATTACTTTACATTAATGTTACTTCGAGGTATTGCTGAAATGTAAGCTACCAGACGATGCCCAAATAAAATGATTTAATAAAAAAGAAGACTAAATGATTTTTTGGCCTAAAATAGGGATGATTATAAAAGATTTAAAAAAATGTTATATGTTACAAAACTAGCCGTTGTTGCCTGACAAGATTTGTCGCAGATAAGCTTCACTTTAAGCTCCCCAAAGGAATATGTCTAATTTTTAATAACAAGTGATCATTCACGTGACAATTTGGATAATATTGTCAAAGGAAGACTTTATTTCCATTTTCACAAGTTTGCAACAGACTTCATTTTATGAGCTGCGAAAGAAATGTTGCAAAGAAGCATTAAAAGATTTTTCTTTACTAACTTTTGTTCCGGATTTTCCGATTTCTATTTTATTTATTATTTGGTTTAGATTGCATTACATCAGCTTATATCGTTTGTTTATTAGCTTTGTTATTTTAATAAAACAGTTAGATAAATGTAAATAGGACATGCCTTCAGGACACTACTTTTCATAGAAAAATACGAAAATTATTTTTAAATTACTCCGAAAACATTAAAACATGGTGTTTTCCTGTTATTTAATAAATTTGATAAATTGCTTTGTTTGTTTGTGATATCACTCAGCAGGGCAATGTTTAGGGTAACAGTTTCGATCTCTGATAAATGTGTCATCGTTACGAAAAGGAAGTGAAAGAAATAAATAACTCAGTGGTAGTATAATCTTCTATTTGGCAAGTTTCGCCTGTGAACAAGCGTGAAGACGAGCAATAAGTTTGAAAAATAGGTCATGGTGTTCAAACCTGGCCACTTAAATAATGAACCTCGCCATTTTGCGAAAAACTTGTGAAACTAATTTCTTGTATGGCTATGCACAGTGCTGCGATAAAAAGGTGTGTAGGCTAGGTTTTTTTAATTTTTATTAGCTTTCAACAAATAACTTAGTAGCTTACTTAGCATGTAACAAACGTATGTGGCCTTTTTATTTAAACCTACCTAGGGGTGTGGAGTAATTCGCACTCGGTCACTCTCACGATGTCGCATAGAATTGTCTCTTGTTAGTCGGTGTTTTATAAGATGCAATTATTAGAGTGTGCGAGTGCTCAGTTCGAACTTATTGAACTCCTGCTATTCTAATGAGCTGCCAGCGTCTATTTTTCCTAAAACGTATAGTCTTGATATCTTAGATAGGCGTGTAAGATCCTCGTTATCATCATCACTTTGTGTGAGATAGGACACCTTTGTGTTGAGGTGAGTTGGAAGACAGACAAAAATCCAATTAGCAATAAAAAAATATATATGTACAATTATGTCGAGAAAAATGTGTTGTAGAAATGTTTGTTTCTGACTGATTTTGATCTTATAATAGTTTCCTTTAATTTTTCAATTGGGTTTTTTGTTCGATAATATAAACGAGCGTAAAGAAGAAATATACATTCAGAAGTTTTATATAAAAAAACAGAAGAATGCGTCACAAGACGTGATGTTTTTTTTGTTTGTGGACACAATGCAGTGACACTTAGAGTATCACAAAGTTTGTTCAAGCGTTTTGAATCCGGATGATCCAGCAAAGATGCTGCTCGAACCGGTCACCCTAGTTGAAAGTCGAAGCTATTTTTGAAAAAAGTGAAGTCAGATCGAAGACACTTAACGAACCGTCACGAGAGGACTATCAAAACTACTTGACGCAGTTTTCTAACTAATGGCACCACGTCACTAACTACAAGATGGCAACAAGTAATTCAATACTTTATATACATTATAATAAAATTAAAGAAATTATCTTTATTTTGTATGTAAAATACAAAGAAACTTTTTCCCTGACTTTTTATATTTTTATTAATAATTTTCATATTAATACAATTTGCTTACGTTAATTTTTGTATCTGAAAACATTATAACTATCCTAGGTATTGTAATGTATGAGCTTAGGTTGGTAGGGTATTATTTTATATAAGTATATTATTAGAATGTTGGGGGTATTAATGAATCTGTCAATGTGAGTCACTTTGGAATATAGCGGTCAACAGTCATACGTGTTTCTCTTGTCTCCCGTTTATATTACCAAGTTACCGTAGGAAGCTCCATATTTTTCAGGTATATGAAGGTCACATCGCGTTAATGACTGGACTCACAGAAGGTTCTAGATTCTTTACAAAAGTAGAAGTCAGAATAATTATACTGTTATGTTGCATTTTATAAGTACCGGAGTATGTCACGTAGATACTTTTTTTTTTTTTTTTTTTATTAATAATTAGCAGGCGTTTGTCTTCCATCTCACCTGATGGAAAGTGACGATGAAGACGAGGATCGTACACGCCTGTCTAAGAGGTACCTATTCACTCTACTCTATACTATTTAAAGATTAGGTAATACGGCGATTGATCAATTGATTAGTTTTTATAAATTATATTGTCAAATCTCGAATTTTATAAGTAAAAATTGAGAATTCAAGGTATTCTCGACAAACTAATCTATTTTAGAACACTTCAATGAAATAAAAATACATCTTTTCATCAAAAGTTTTACGCTCCAAACGCTCTATTTACTAAAAAAATTATATTCCGCGGGCAATTTCATAAATCTGTCCACGCCCAAGGAATTTCGCAAGAAAATTGTCGTATAAATTTATTCGCGTTTACATTTTATTTTCAGTATCGCGACTGATTGTACCTGAAGCGTTGATAGCGCGCCATAATATTCCCTAAGTACTTGTTTTAAAATAGTGTCATTAGAAATAAAATAATGGATATTAACGCAATAATAATAAAAAGAAATAAAATTAAATAGTAAAAAAACAAGATATTTTTGCCTATTTTTTTTTTTTTTTTGCTGCCGAGGCACCCTCGCGGGAGGGAGGTGGAAGATGCGTCATGCATACCCGCCCACAGGTAAATTCCTCTGCGGGGGGGTTATGTGGGACTCACCAGAATGGCACCTACCCACTAAAAACCACCGGTTGGCTGTAGTAAGCGTATACTATTAGCCTTCATCGGAAGCGACACCCGTCGGGAAGTTGGGCGCGCTGGCGGAGACCCGCTAGCGGGTCTTCCGCCTGTAGTGAAAGTTGCACTGAAGGTGCTCAAAGGGACATGAGTTGGTGGCCGTTCGGGGCAGCCTCCGGTGAAGCCGGGGCTGCGCGGAGGTCGGCCGAAGCATGATTTAGGGATCAATTCATTTAAATGAACCTACAATGAATTGAGAAGGGAACTATGCTCCGCCAGAGCTAGCAAACGCTCTGTCGGAGTACGTGAAGCCCTAAGTTTACGGGCTAAGACTGCAATCTCCCTAACACCGACACTCTTGATAGCGTCGCAGACGATACGCATATCGTCTGCTACGGAGGGTTGAGGAGTGATATTGGATGGGCGAGGAGCCGGGATGGGATTCGCTAGTGCAGCGGGTCGGTGCCTCTAGTTCTCTGGAGCAGGCTTGGGCTGGGTAGGCTTTGCAGCCGGAGGAACCCGGCTACGCAGCGGCGGAAAGTTTTCCTGAGAAAGGGGCGGGGCCTGTTTGGGTGCCGCCCTCTTAGAATTTGTACGCATACAACGGGGTGCACGGGGGCAGCCCCTGTAGTTTGCGGTGTGGCCGGACTGGCCACAAAGCACGCAATCGGGAGGAGAGGTAGTTTCAGGGGTGCGATTGCACTCCTTTGTGTAATGAGGGACCAGGCACTTGACGCACCTGGGCGGAGCGGCGCAGTTGGCCGCCGCGTGCCCGTACAACTGGCACCGGTGGCACTGGCTGGGATGACCGCGGCGATGAGGCGCCTCGACCGAGATCCCAGAGAGGCCGCAAATGGTGCTAACCCCTTTGAGAATCTCCCTAGACTTGGGGACGTTGGTGAGAACCACCAAGGCGAGAGGGTGTTGCCTCCCGTACTTGCTGTGCATTTTATGCACTGCAAGTGCCGGGAAGCCTTGGGACTGCAGGTCTTCCAGGATAGCCTCGTTCGATAATTCGAACGGGACTCCCCTGAGTACCGCTCTGAACTTACGCTCTTCTGACAGAGCATAAGTGTGATAAGCATATTGCTTATCAGTGAGAAGCTTTATCAAAGCACGGAAATCGTCTATCGACGAGACGGTGATTTTAATAGATTCACCCGAGTTGGTCGCTCGGGTGTAGTGGATTTTGTGCTCTTTGCACAAAGACGAGACCTCGGACCATTTACCCTTTTCCCGAAGGAACACGGGTGGTGGGACCTTGGCCTTGACAGAAGGGGCCGGGGCGGGTGTTGTATGCACCGGGGTAGCTGGCGTTGAAGTCGCCGCGGTGGGTGTTGAAGACACCGGGACGGGCGTTGAGGACGCCGGGGCTTGTTTTGAGCGCTTCTTAGAGCGCTTCTTAACTAGGGTGAAGGAGGGTGGCTCAGGGCCAGATGGGGTGGCGTCCGAGGATGACTCGGTCGCGGGTGCGCGCTTGCGGCGCGGAGGGGCGTTCGTTTCACACTCCATGTCGCTGGAGGTGGGGGACGCGGGAGGGCCTAGGACCAGAGGGGTCTGAGGGACTGGGGGGGCCTGAGGGGCCGGTGGAGCCAACGATGGGAAATGGGCGACAAGTAGTTGGTAAATTACTTGAGGATCATTGGAGCCTTTAGCGGCCAGGTCTGTGGCGAATTGTTGAAGGGATTCTAACAAACATTTTATATCCATTGCGGAGGGGTTGGGGAGGGACAAAAATATATAAATATATATACTATGAACCTAACAACGATGACTAACTTCCTAAAACCACCCTACACGCAGTAGGGCGGTTGGAAACGACGCGGATAACTTACTCGAACACGAAGACTCGAAGTTCTGGAACGCAGATCTTGCCGGAGCGGCGACGGCGACGCAGTCGGCGACGTCAGGCAGCAGGCGGCGAACGAAGATTAGTCGTGAAAACGACTGTTCTATGAAATTTAGGAAATACGGTACGAAGCCTGGGTCGTGAAAACGACCCCTGAAATTTGGGGTGCTCAACTAGTGCGGGGACTAGAGAGCGGAAAAAGCTTCTGCGATCGACGTGCGAACGAATCCGCACGCAAACCAAGACTGTTTGTTGTTTTTTTTTTTTTTTTTTTTTTTTTGCCTATTGACATTAAGAGCCTTTATACAAATGAACGCTTTCTCGAATAGGTAAACTGCAACACGCACACATATCCGTTACACGCACACATCTGCAGTGCTGTATGATACAGTCGCTGGCCATCAAGTAGCGCGTCCGCATAGGTTTTGATACTTTTTCAAATATGTGTGACTTATTTTACGTTATTATATTTTACAAAGTAAATTTATTTCAGTAAATCATTCACAAATAAGTTGCTGGGGCTTCCCAGAAAGTAATCAGAACATACTTGTGTTGGGATAGCCTCGCTCTTCCTACGTATACTTAACAATTTGGATTTACTCAATTTAGTTAAGTTTAAATACTACAATATAAGTTAAATAAGAAAAAAAAAGAAAAGAAAACAAAACGAGATCTTAAATTTTTTTTTGTTTTCCTCCACGGGATGGGCAGGAGGATAAAAAATGCTCTGACGCATAATCCGCGCGCGCGATCGAAGTTATGTGGGACTCGTCCCGACGCCTACCAGAACCATACCCACTAAAAAACCCCCTGTCGGCTTGTGCAATTTTGCCCAGAAGGAGTCACCCACTGGGATTTACATAGCACTGAAGGTGCTCAAAGCACTTTAGGTGAATACACAGCACTGAAGGTGCTCAAAATGAAAAGTAAATAATTAAAAACATAAAAAATTGAAAAATAAAATTGCATAAATTCGGATTTACGTTAGAATTAGAATTTACGTTAGAAACTTTTTTTTTCTATTTGTATCAGTTACTTTTATACTTATCGAACGGCAAAGTACGCATGTTTCATCGGTTACAAGAGAAGGCGTATGAACAAAGAAGTCCTACTAAAAATAATCTAAAGAAATGAAAATTTTCTCAATAGATGTTTTAGACGATAAAATTTCAAATAATTTGAACTCGTATTTTGATGCATACGTGTAATATTTTGATCGGAAACGAACACTGAAAACTCCTAAAATTGCACGATTTTGTATACACGCTCTTAAGATGGACGGTGGGTCTCATACAAAATTTACGTAAAAAGTGTCGCGATCCTAATCCACGCATTTACAGAATTTTGACTATATTAAATCACTTAAATTTTAAATCGTATTCCGTTGCATTACATCTGATTATTGCTTGCCACAATTTTTCACTTTGCAGCTTCGACTACTTCAATCGTTCAAATTTTGAAAGTTTTCACCAAGCAATATGTCATTTTGGACGTGTTGCCATTTGAGAATATCATTATTCACATTTTTGCATTTTCATTGCATTTTTGTACGGACTCTTTTACACACAGACTCGCAGTCCATTTGTTTGTAAATCCATGTTTCTGCCTGACTTATTTAGGGCAGCATTTTTTTAAGTGTAAGGCGTAATAGTGCACGTAATGTACACTAAGTTGTATATTAAACTAGAGTTTTAATGTAAATTATCCAGATGATGTAATGTTTCCATATTGGTCTTCTAGGCGTTCCTAATTTAAATTAGTAAGTGTTTCTGCTCTTGCCACACATGTAACTTGTCTTTGTCACTGTTGTCCTCATTCATACCAGCAAAGCCACGGGCAAAACCAATAATGAGTTTAAAAACTAGTCATATCTTGAATAACCTACTCTTTAATAGAAAAGAATGAACACTTACTAGCTCGGAGAGCTTTTCATCTCGCATTTTCACTATTACATTGCAGCCATAATAGTTCACAGAAAATATAAAAGAACTGTTTAATATAATACGGTACATCAATTTACATGTTATTTAAGTATGTATACTCTGAATAGAAAATATAATTCGTTGGTTTATTTAAAAGAAAGATTTTCCCTGTAGAACACATTGAACACATTCGAAATATATTTAAACTGTTCCCGCATAAGTCTACAATAAATCGATACTGTGTTAAACTATTTAATGATTCAAGTCAAGTCTCAGAGTTTGTTTTAGAGGTTAACGTTTTGCTAAATTTTCATAAAATTTGCTTCCTTTGTTCATAATATTTGTAATTAATAAAAATTTATTTATTTCACATCATTGACATTTACTTGTTTCTTATTGACGTCAAATAAAACATGACTCTACCACCAGTTCGAAAAAACCTTCGTGATGAAGAACTGGCAAGAAACTTCACAGGTATAATTTTTTTGGAATAAATGTACGGTATCTCTCTATACCTATAGAAAATTATTTTTATTTGCATCTGTTAGCTCGGCAAGTCTCCATCCCCTAAGTATCCAAACGACGAACACCCTCAAACGGCACCCGTTCACGAGTTAACGCGGGATCGAGCCAACGCCCTCCTCAACCATATTAGAGGGAAGCGAGCGACCCGTCACCCGTCACCCGTATATAATGCTTATTCCTATCTCCATGAATATTGTTTCTAAATTAAATTTTTTTGTCTATTTTTATGGCCAGCAAACGAGCACTTGACCCACCTGATGGAAAGTGGCTTCCGCACGCAAGGACATCATTAGTCATAGGTGTTTTATTTATCAAGATTAGTAGTTATTAGGTATTATATCGACTAATGATGCGTTGCCGAGTGTAGGCTTCAGCTGGAACGATCTTTGTTCCAGTAGTTGCGCTGGCTGTTTCTTCCCTTTGACCCGAACACAACCACGTAAACGTGGGTATTACGGCGGTCAAAATAGGAAGAAGGGCTGTAGTACCCCCTCCCCCAGACAAGATCTTAACAAACTCTCTCTCTACTACCACTACTACCTTTATTATATTTAAGAGATTCAAAACCATTAGATATTTCTATTGAACAAGACTACGAGTACAATATATTAGACAACAACATCACTTTCTATCAGAAAAGACATTGCAGCCTAAAGAATCAGTTAAATATTTCAGAAAAGAATACAACATATACCAACGCATATTTACAAACATAACAAGATTACGTTACATAAGCAAGGACCATTTGTTAAATTGTTGCGAGTTAATGTTTGCAGGTAAAGTCGTTGTGGCTTGAATAAAATTTGCGCGCTACAATTTTCCTAATTATGCTTAAAAGTTGGGTATTGCTTTCAATTTTCTTAAGAAACTTGGTGTTTCCTTCTTACTGAATATTTTTTTTACTCTGACTTTCACCAACTGAGTTTTCATACAAAATCTCTTGTTGCCGGTGTTTGCATAGTTTCCTATTTCTCTTTTGTGTTTATTTGTCTATTTCCCACAAATTTGTCATAAGGAAATCTAACGAAGTCGCAAGAGGAAACATGCAATTGTTGTCTTTATTGCAAAACTATTCAAATACTTTGTATGGCGGTCTACACAAAAGAAATATAAAGATATTACAAATAAATTACAATACTTTTGTAAGAAAATGCAAAAACAGAACGAGGGCGTTAAGAAACATATAGAGGTTTATTGCAATCGTAAAAACAAATTGAGAAACGAGCCAGACTTTTTTAATTTTTCTGGACAAAAACTATCGTGAATTAAGCTTTAAACAATAACAATACTAATGCCTTACCGCTGAAAATCGAAAGCATGAAACACAAATACAAAACAATCTGAATACTAGTGGCAAACACTCACCTAATGTTACTTTGACCATCGCTATGGCATAAGATATTGCTCCAAGCCACAGAACGTCATTAATTTGGGGTACCTCTAGCCCTGCGGGATTATTGAGGCCGTAATTGACAGTATAATATTTGCAGCCAGGAAATTTATCCTTAAAAGATAGACATAAGCCACTGTAAACTTTTCTGTAGTCCTATAAAAGAGGAACATTTCTACCATACATTGTTTAATTATCTCGAACGAATTAAGCAGCGTTTTCGCTGAAAGCTCCCAGGCGGCTAAAATTTTTCCGATATGTATATATATATACAACAATTATCATCATATTTAAGCCAATTTACACAAAACGTTAAAGTATTATACACATAAACCTCCCTATTGAATCACTTCTATCTCGTGGATAGACGTGTACCACCTTTGTCTTATATAATATAATATATATACCATGTAGTTTCCCTGGGTACTAGGTAACATTCGCACAATTTTTAGAGTACTCAAAAGATTTTTTCACTCGCCATCCCCACACACCGTTATCTCCACGCGCCTTACTGGCGGCTGCTCATTCCTCGGTAACGCTCGCACGCGCACCACTGTGATATACACGATGCCGAAGAGAACCGCACAATCACGTATTGAACGTTATGAACATAATAAGGAAGTTAATGGAAAAGGAGAAACGTCGAAAAATAATATCGCCGTTTGATTCATCCTCCGCTTCTAACCATGAAAGTGAGTTAAATATAACGATTACATAAATTTTACTTGTGACATATTCGCAAAAGTATTATTTTGTGATGTGATACTTTGGGATTGAAATGAAATGAAATGAAATGAAATGAAATGAAATGAAATGAAATGAAATGAAATGAAATGAAATGAAATGAAATGAAATATTTATTTCTCAACATTGACAATTACTTGTTCTTATTGACGTCAAATAAAACATGATTCTACCACCAGTTCGAAAAAAACCTTCGTGAAGAAGAACTGGCAAGAAACTTCACGGGTATATTTTTTTCAAAATAAATTTACAGAGTCTCTTTATGTCTATACAAAATTATTCTTTTCTGCATCTGTTAGCCCGGCAAGTCTCCCTCCCCCCAAGTATCCAAACGACGAACACCCTCAAACGGCACCCGTTCACGAGTTAACGCGGGATCCAGCCATTGACTGCGAGTCAATAACATTGACATTTCTTCATCACATATTAATTATCTATATTTTACGCATCGGGGTTGACTGCGAGTCTTCAACGATGACGCTAGCAGAAAATACGTACAATCTGAAATGGATGTATCGTTCATCTGCAGTATAAAAACTCAAAAACAATCGTTTCTGAGTTGAGCTTACAACTACCGTCATTTTACGTTAAAATGACGAACGTAACGTAACGTAAAAAAGAATACGAACCGATTTTGGATCCCACGGCCTTATCATCGGTGGGCATCGAAGCGTTTTCTGACCCACTGCTGAATACCGAATTCCAGAAGGACAGTGACCAACCTGGCCCTAGTCATCAAAACGAGTCCGGTAACGAGCTGGATCCTGACATCTTATCCGCTCTCGGTGGCGCAATATCAGACACCCCTGAATATGGTGAAAATATTCATGACAACTTGTCGAAATTGTGGATGCCGCTTTTGTCAAAAGGTCTGCCAAATTTACAGATTTTTACAGACAGAGATTTTACAGATAATTGTAAATTTTTACAATCACCAAGTTAAATGCGGAAATATCCGCCGCTATTCCGGATATGGCACGATACCGCAACAAAATAATTGCCACTTCCCAGCAGCAGCTGGGCCAAGGAATTACAGCCATCAATAGAGGCCTTGACATTCTGTTAAAAGGTGATTATAAGATCCAGGCAATGAAACACCTAAGTAATGCGTGTAGAATATTAAGTCTTTACCTATGAAATTGCCGTTTTTCACGAAATAAATGAAGTGTAATTTTTTTATATATTTTTTATTTCTATTAATCAAAATAATCACCCATGCAATCAATGCATCTTTGCCAACGCATTGGTAGCTTATTGATGCTTTTCTTGAAGAAATCAGCTGGACGGGAGGCAATAAATGCTTCAAAGGCATTTTGTACTGCCTCTCGGGTATTGAATTTTTTTCCCGCCAAGAAGTTATCCAAATTCTGGAAAAAGTAGAAGTCTGTAGGCGCAAGGTTTGGTGAGTACGGCGGATGACGGAGAACTTCCAACCCCAACTCTTGTAGCTTGGAGACCGTCTGCTGTGCAGTATGAGGTCGCGCGTTGTCGTGCAGGAGCAGTGGAGCCGAACGATTGACCAAAGCTGGTTGGAGACGTGCGAGCTTCTCCATCATTGTGTTCAGTTCTTCACAGTACACATCTGCAGTAATGCTTATCCCGTTTGGCAAGAAGCTGTGATGAATTACACCCGCGTTAGACCACCAAACAGTGACCATCACTTTTCTAGGGGTAAGTTTTCGTTTAGGGCATTGTTTGGGTGCTGAACGAGGGTCCAACCAACTTGCTGAGCGCTTACGATTGTCAAACAGGATCCATTTCTCGTCACAAGTAACAATGCGGTTCAGAATTCCTTCATTTGTATGCCTGCTGAGCAGTGCAAGGCACGTCTCCACGCGTACTTCGCGCTGGCGGTCACTGAGTTCGTGGGGTACCCATTTGTCAAGCTTTTTACCTTGCCAATTTGACGCAAATGGACCAATATTGTTTTGATGCTAACGTCGAAAGCTGCTGCTAATTCAGCCGTGGATTGAGTTTCATCAGCTTCCACAATTGCCTTTAATTCGTCATTGTCGACCAAAGTTTTCGGACGACCACGGGGTTCATGTTTCAGGTCAAAATTTCCAGAACGGTAGCGGGTAAACCAAAAACGGGTGGTGCGTTCGTTTGTAGTGTTCGCTCCGTAAACGTCGTTGATGTTGCGTGCCGCTTGTGCCGCTTTGCTGCCACGACGGTACTCATACTCCATAATTACTCGAATTTTTAACTTATCCATGATGACGAAAAATGATCGATTGCGTTGAAAACAAAACACTGACTATTAAACAAATGACGATTTTAGAAAAATAATTCCATGTTTGTCAAATAAAATTAATTTGAAATTAGAATTATCAGTCAAAAAAAAAATATTTTCATTTGAAATGGCCAGTACGGCAAAACGGCAGTTTCATAGGTAAAGACCTATTATTATGTGATTCACATAAATCAATTTACAAACGATCGCGTGAAACTTATCACGCCTTGCACCAGTCCTAACCTAACTTGCACAAGTCTGTCGTCAATGCGATAAGGAAGTCCGACCGAGATGAAACTCTCAGTCTCGGTCTACGTGCGTTCTCGAGCGCACGTCGATCGCAGACGCCTTCCCGCTCTATTAGCCCCCGCGCTAATTGAGCACCCAAATTTCACTGGTTGTTGTCGTAATATATAATTTCATAGTTGTATACCGTAATAAGTTTCTAAAGCCGTTTTCACGGCGGACAGTGGCTCGTTAACCGTACTTCTAATAAGTTTCTAACGCCGTTTTCACGGCGGATAGTGGGTTGTTAACCGTACTTCGTGGAACGTGAGCTTCGTCGACGGGGTTTCGTCGTTCCAAGACTTCAAGTTCCGTGTTCGAGTAAGTTATCCGCGTCGTCCTCAACCGCCCTACTGCGTGTAGGGTGGTTTTAGGAAGTTAGTCATCGTTGATAGGTTCATAGTATATATATTTATATATTGTCCCTCCCTAACCCCTCCGCAATGGCTTCCCTAAGCTTTGACGAGTTTAGGAAGAAGTTACTTGAAAGTACTGAAGGCATGTCTATAAATGCTGATAAGTACCGTTTCTTAGATTCCCTTATCCCTCATCTCATGACGTTAATGTCCACAATGGCCCCTCTGGCCGCCCCAGTTCCCCAGACCCCTCAGGTCTTAGGCCCTCCCGCGTCCCCTTCCTCCAGTGACATGGAGTGCGAAGTAGACGCCCCTCCGCGCCGCAAGCGCGCACCCACGACCGAGTCATCCTCGGACGCCACCCCAACTGGCCCTGAGTCTCCCTCTTTTACGCTTGTTAAGAAGCGCTCTAAGAAGCGTTCGAAACAAGACCCGGCGCCCTCAACGCCCGTCCCCACACCCCCTGCGGCGTCTTCAACGCCAGCTGCCCCGGTGTCTTCAACTCCCGCTCCGGCCCCAACTTCTGTCAAGGCCAAGGTCCCACCACCCGTTTTCCTTCGGGAAAAGGGTAAATGGACTGAGGTTTCGACATTGTGCAATGAGCACAAGATTCATTACACCCGAGCGGCCAACTCGGGTGAATCTATTAAAATCTTAGTCTCGTCGATAGACGACTTCCGTGCTTTAACAAAGCTCCTCACCGATAAGCAATATGCTTATCATACTTATGCTCTGTCAGAAGAGCGTAAGATCAGAGCGGTACTCAGGGGAGTCCCGTTCGAATTATCGAACGAGGCTATCCTGGAGGATCTGCAGTCCCAAGGCTTCCACGCGCTCGCGGTGCATAAAATGCACAGCAAGTACGGGAGGCAACACCCTCTCGCTTTGGTGGTTCTCGCCAACGTCCCCAAGTCCAGGGAGATCCTCAAAGGGGTTAGCACTATATGCGGCCTCTCTGGGATCTCGATCGAGGCGCCTCATCGCCGCGGTCATCCCGGCCAGTGCCATCGGTGCCAGTTGTACGGGCACGCGGCGGCCAACTGCCGCGCACCGCCCAGGTGCGTCAAGTGCCTGGTCCCTCATTTCACTAAGGAGTGCAATCGCACTCCTGAAACTCCCTCTCCTCCCGATTGCGTGCTTTGTGGCCAGTCCGGGCACACCGCAAATTACAGGGGCTGCCCTCGTGCACCCCGTTGTATGCGCTCCAATTCCAAGAGGGCGGCACCCAAACAGGCCCTGCGCCTTTCTCAAGAAAACTTTCCGCCGCTGCGTAGCCGGGTTCCTCCGGCTGCTAAGCCTACACAGTCCAGGCCTGCCCCAGAAAACTGGAGGCAGCGCCCCGCATCGAATCCCATCCCGGCTCCTCGCCCATACAAACCCACTCCTCAATCCTCCGTAGCAGACGATATGCGTATCGTCTGCGACGCTATAAAAAATGTCGATGTCAGTGAAATCGCAGTCTTAGCCCGTAAACTTAGGGCTTCACGTACTCCGACAGAGCGTTTGCTAGCTCTGGCGGAGCATAGTTCCCTTCTCAATTCATTATAGGTTCATTTAAATGAATTGATCCCTAAATCATGCTTCGGCCGACCTCTGCCCAGCCCCGGCTTCACCGGAGGCTGCCCAGAACGGCCACCAACTCATGTCCCTTTGAGCACCTTCAGTGCAACTTTCACTACAGGCGGAAGACCCGCTAGCGGGTCTCCGCCAGCGTGCCCAACTTCCCGACGGGTGTCGCTTCCGATGAAGGCTAACGGTAATAACTACAGCCAACAGGTGGTTTTTAGTGGGTAGGTGCCATTCAGGTGAGTCCCACATAACCCCCCGCAGAGGAATTTACCTGCGGGCGGTATGCATGACGCATCTTCCACCTCCCTCCCGCGAGGGTGCCTCGGCAGCAAAAAAAAAAAAAAAGAAACTCTGTTTGGTTCGTCACTGTCTGAGAAAATAAGAGCTGCTAAAGCTATCGAAATGCAGAGCCTCCAAATTAAGAAATCGGTCCCAAAACCTAGACCATCAATATGTCAATCCAGCGCCCGGCCAACATTCCATCAGGGAAACGGCGGCCAGCGCCTCCCCGGTACCCGCCGACGAACAGGGGGGGGCGAGGATCATACAGGAACCCACAGCCGACATCGGTTTCCCGCCGGCCATACCAGGCACCAGCACAACAGGCACATCGAGCTGCGACCAGTTTCGTGCACCAGCACAGAGTCACCGTTAACGCAGGTACATGCAGGCAGGCTTACCTACTTTTATAATTGTTGGTTAAACATACCATTTATATCACCTGTAAACCAGTGTAATTTAAACCAGTGACATGTTAGTAGCCATAAATAAATTAAAACAATTAGGTGCCATTACAGAGACTAAATTAACACGAGATCAATTTATCTCTAAAATATTTCTTATACCAAAACCGAACGGTGATAAGCGCTTTATTTTGAATTTAAAACCATTGAATAAGTGAATTCAAACCGACCATTTTAAAATGGAGGATTTTCGTACTGCGTGTAAATTAATACCTCGCAAGGGATACTTAGCTACCATCGATTTAAAAGATGCCTATTTTTTATTACCTATACATTCTTCACATCAAAAGTACTTAAAATTCCAGTTTCAACTAAATAACACGTCTAATACTTTCACTTATCAATTTTGTGCTTTACCATTCGGTTTGTGTGTAGCTCCTCGTGTTTTTACTAAACTTATGAGAGACGTTATTGCTTATCTAAGATGTCGTGGATTTACTTCTGTATTTTATTTAGATGACATACTGTGTATAGTTAATACATATGATCAGTGCGTTGATAAAGTAAATAACACGTTAAAATTATTAAATTGTATTGGGTTCGTTATTAACTACGAAAAAAGTTCTATAATACCTCAAGAAACTTGTAAATTTCTCGGTTTTTGTTATGACACAACAAATTTAAGCTTATGCCTACCGTCGGATAAACGTCGTAAAATTGCAGAGTTAATCAAAAAATTACAAAATTAAAGTCATGTACCATACGCGAGTTCGCTCAGTTGATTGGTACACTCGTTGCCGCTTGCCCGGTCACCAAATATGGGTGGTTATGCTTCCAGCTTCATTCTTAGCAATTTGAGTTAACATATTGTAGTATGCGGTACCACGCATCAGCCTTGCACGGTTATTTAAAGTTTTTTTTCCACTAATTTGGCAACAATCTCCCCACCACGACACAGCTCAGGTAACTCGCGGTCCTAACTATTTGACTCATTGTGCGTTTCCGTGCTGAGCCTTCGTACGTTCACACTCCTCCACGCCAGAGAAACTTGAAGTTTGGGTACAGCTCTCAACATGGGGAGAAAACGGAAGACTGAGGATAAAGAAGAAAGAATAAAACGAAAAATAAGAAAGTTACAGGAAAAGTTGGCGAAGTCGGAATGTAAGTTTTGAATTAAAGAAGATGGAATGTAAGTTTTGTTTTCAATATAAAAACTGATGTAATAGCTGCACTGGGTTGTCTCTGTCAGAAAATTGTAATGCGTAACTGCCACACTGGGCTTTTGTTGCTGTTATATTTAAATAATATATTAAAAGTTTTAAAATAAAGAGGATGCGAACTTACCATACTGGGTATTTTCTGTCTCATAAAAATGTTTTTTTATTTTTTATTATTACAATTAAAACTAAAAGATGTGAATTTACCATACTGGGTATTTTCTATCTTCTAAAAAATGGGTTTCTTATTGCAGATCCACAAGAAAATGTTGAAGATGACGTAATCGACACGTGTTCCGCCCGTGCTCAACTTGACGAGCTGCCTTCATTACCGGAAACTCAAACACCGGGTATTACGTCACCTATGCCAGACCAATCTAAAGAAGTTGGAAATATCGAAGTTGCCGATGATGAATCTAAACAAATTTTTGATGAGGGTATATTAAATATTCTCGGCGACGCACCTAAACCGGAAACTAAATTTGGCAAGAATATACATAAAGATGTCGCAGCGAGATGGCAGGAAGTATTAACTAAGGGTTTGTCGAAAGAGATCAATCAAGCGATAAAGACAGATTATTTTATACCTGCAAATTGTGATCTATTTGTTGCTCCAATTTTGAACCCAGAAGCCAAGGCAGCCATAACGGAGCCCCTGGTTAAAAGGGACTACTCCCTGCACATCAAGCAAAATCAAATAGGAATTCTTTTTGCAGCTTTATCACAAGCCACTGAATTTATTTTATTAGACGAATTTATTTTTGTTACGAATGCTATTAACAATAGTCTTAAAGACACCCTTATCAACACTTCCAGGGACAAATATCTTTTTGGAGAGAATGTTACACAAAAATTAAAATCCGCTCAATCAATACAGAAGTCTGGAGAAGCATTGAAAAATCAACCAATAGTCACGCATACCAGAAAGAACATGAATGTTGCAGATAATAGACCCAAGAGGTTATACAGAGCCCAAAACAAGCAGGCCAGTTCGATGCGGGGCAGGCTCCTCCAGCTGCCAGGTTCCCGGCCACCCTAGCGGCGGCGCCACACCGCCCACGCTCCCCATCGCTGCCAGCCCGAGCGCCAGCGGCACCGCCGGCAGGGCGCCATCAGTACTACCGCCGTTAAGAGTACGTTCTGAGGTACAGTACGCAGGTCGATTGAAATTATTCTCGTCTCAGTTTTATCATGGGTACACCATTCCGTTTCATTCTACGCCGCTACAAAATGTTTCTCCAAGCGTTTACCCTAAATCACCACAAGAGGCACTCGATTTTCAACTAGCTTTGCAAAACTTGCTAAATATTTATGCTATTTCGGAATGTTCTCACATTTCTGGTGAATTTTTGTCTAGTGTTTTTTTAGTGCCGAAATGTAACGGCCAAAAACGTTTTATTTTAAATTGAAAGAAATTGAACCAGTTTGTTACTAATTCACATTTTAAGATAGAGGACTGTCGTACTGCCTCTAAATTAATTACGAGTAACTGCTATATGGCGTCGGTAGGTTTAAAAGACGCCTATTTTTTATTAATGTTAAAAAATCTCACAGGAAGTACTTACGTTCCAAGTATAATGATAAATTGTATCAATTCAACTGTTTACCTTTCGGTCTTTGTACTGCCCCTTTAGTTTTTACGAAAATACTTAAGCCTGCCATGGCATACTTACGCTCCCGGGGTTTTTTGTCAGTGATTTTTCTTGATGATATTTTTATCATCGGAAGACACTTACGGAATGTCAAAAAAATGTCAAGGAAAAATTGTCACTCTTGCAGTCACTGGGTTTTATTGTTAATGTTGAAAAAAGTTCCTTGATCCCAAGGAAACAATGTCAATTTCTCGGTTTTATATTCGATTCTAAAAATATGGTACTGAAACAACCCGATTCTAAAAGATTAAAGATAAAAAATGTTTTAATAAATTTTTCAAACATCAAATCTACTAAACTACGCGAATTTTCCCGACTTATTGGCCTTTTGATTTCGGCTTGTCCTTCAATAGATTATTCCTGGGATAAAGAATTAGAAAGGCACAAATATTTACGTGTATTAGGAAATGATAATTACGAACAACATACTTTAATTACGGAATCGTTAAAGGACGATTTACGTTAGGGGATGGCACATATTGATAACCATGTTTCAAATTTCCGTTTTAATAATTATAAATTAGAAATATATTCCGACGCGTCAACCACTGGGGTGCGTTCTGTAACGGTTACGATGCATTCGGGTATAGGAAAGACAATGAATTAAATTTACATATTAATGAGTTGGAGATTCGTGCAGCTTTTTTCGCATTAAAAACGTTTGCTAAGGATTTTTGCAATTGTGAAATCTTATTGACAGTGGACAATGTTACGGCGATTTCCTGTTTATACAAGATGGGTAGTGTACAATACCATTAGTTACAATACCAATAGTGCGAAGACTAAGACGAAATAATAATTTTTCTTTTAAATAGTAAAGAAAATTGTGACGCAGATCGTTTGGCTAGAAAAAAGTTTATCGACACGGAATGGGAGTTATCCAATTACTCTTTTCAAGAAATACTAACGCAGTTAGGGTGTCCAGAAATAGATTTATTTACTAGTCGACGGAACGCTAAATGTAAAACTTATGTAAAATGGAAACCAGACTCTGATGCATGGGCAGTGGATGCATTCACGTTTTCGTGGCAAACATTAAGACTCTATGACATTAAGACGCCATTTTATTTAGTTTTGAAAATGCTTCAAAAAATTATTAATGATAAAGCAGAAGGTATTGTTGTGGTACCGTATTGGCCTACTCAGGCTTGGTTTCCATTATTTAAGACACTTGTTATATATATTTGAGCCTAATTTGACTCTTTTGAATTCGCCTTTCAGACAGTCCCACAACTTACACAGCAGTCTCCAATTGGTTGCCGCGAAGTTGTCAGGGAAGTATTATTGGGAAGATTTTTTTCACCAATCTCCGTTGACATAATGCTTTCTTCTTTATCACAACACACGTACAAACAGTACGACTGTGCTATTAAAACTTGGATATCTTTTTGTAAGTCATATAATTATGATTATAAATTGACCTCCGTAAATTCAGTGATTCATTTTTTAACTTCGTGTTTTGAGTCTGGAGCTAAATACGGCACTATTAACGCTTACAGGTCTCTTTTACCTCTTTTAAATGGCAAATCGCTTGACGATCCTTGCATTAGTCGATTTATGAGAGGTGTTTTCAAACTAAGACCCACAAATCCAAAATATAGTTTAATGTGGGATCCCACTATAGTTATTAATTTTCTGTCAAAACAATGGCCGAATGAGGGCCTTAGTGTGGAAAACCTTTCAAAAAAGACTCTGACTCTGTTGGCCCTTATTACGGCACATAGGATGCAAACGTTTTGTTTAATAAGAATTGAAAATAAATGAATCAGAACAAATAATATTATCATAAAATTCCATTTAATTAAGACAACAAAGCCTGATTCTAACCAACCTGTTTATTGCCTTTTTTCAATGACAATCCTAGTATTTGCCCCACCAGATGTTTACAAGAATATTTAAATCGTACTAACAGTTTGCGTGCACATAGTACAAAATTCCTTTTTATAAGTTCTAGAAAACCACACAAAGCATTATCGCGTCAAAGGATGAGTCATTGGATTAAAGATTGTTTAACTCAAAGTGGCATAGACACAACTTTGTTTACAGCGCATAGCACTAGAAATGCTAGCACCTCTGCGGCCAACAGACTAGGAGTCAGTGTAGACTTAATAAGGAAAACCGCTGGTTGATCAGTTTTATCACTTACCTTTGCTAGGTTTTACAATAGGTCTACAATAAGAAACGAGGGTCAAGATAAGTTTGCTAAAAGTATACTGTCATTATAACTTGATTTATAAATCACGTCAGTTAATGATTTTAAAAAATTGTAATAGTTATTGATGCTTAAAAACAAATTAAAGCATATTTACGATTATAAATTGCAGTTATTTTATTGATCATGTACCCATAACGAAATATTCACTTTTACCTTCTTCTCTAAACATCCTACAAAATGTTAACTCAAATCGCTAAGAATGAAGCTGGAAGCATAATTGGAGATCAAACGAACTCACCAAGTGAAGTTCGATCTAGATTATGCGACAGCTTCAAGCGATGCGATTTATACAAACCCATCCACAATGAAACTATTATCTTAATAAAATTACATTACTTTTACCCATCCCTACAAAAAGGAAAAGTGAATATCTTTTTAAGCGGTCCTTGTGGTGGTTAAGTGGTATGGCTTTAAACAAATGAGTCAAATAGTTAAGACCGCGAGTTGCCTGAGCTGTGTCGTGGTGGGGAGAGTGTTGCCAAATTAGTAAAAAAAAACTTTAAATAACCGTGCAAGGCTGATGCGTGGTACCGCATACTACAATATGTTAACTCAAATCGCATCGAATGAAGCTGTCGCATAATCTAGATCGAACTTCACTTGGTAAGTTCGTTTTATCTCCAATTATATACTAAAACTCTCGAACGTCAAAAATACCTGGCACTATTAAGAAATAATAATTATGAAAGTAAAATCAATTTACCTTACGTTATTCGAAAAGAATTTTATTGGTGGTTATCGAATATCGAGTCGACTCATAATTTTTTAAGACTACCCGATTTTGTATTAGAAATTTACAGTGACGTGTCCCAAACCGGTTGGAGCGCAGTCTGTGGTAATTCAAACAGGCATGGACAATAGAAAGATTCCGAAAAACCGCAGGACATTAATTACTTAGAATTAATGGCTGTGTTTTTGGGTCCTAAATGTTTCCCTGACGAGTTAAATAACTGTGCAATTTTACTACGAATCGACAATACTAATGCTATAAGTTATGTTAACCGTATGGGGGGTATCCATCCCCCATAGTAATGACTCGACTCGGGCCATCTGGCAATGGTGCGAAGTTCGCGGCTTATGGATATTCGCATCATATGTAACACGAAAGATCACCGCGCAGATGATGCATCGAGGATTGTCAATCCGGATACTGAATGGGCAATTTCCGTTAGCACTTTTCAAGAAGTAGTAAACTGTTTCGGACAGCCCGAAATTGACTTGTTTGCATCACGTGATAACGCAAAATGCACTAGGTTTGTATCGTGGCAACAAGACCCAGATGCTGAGTACGTAGATGCATTTACTTTAAACTGGCAACATTTTTACTTCTACGCATTTCCACCATTTTCTCTTATATTAAAATGTCTCCGTAAAATTATTGACGAGAAAGCAAACGGTATCTTGATTTATCCTTACTGGGTTTGGTTCCCTCGGCTGCAAAGTTTAATAGTTTCAAAAGTACTTTATCTTAATCCAAATAATAACCTTTTGCAATCTCATTTCAGAGATCACCACCCCTTGCACAAGAACCTTATCCTGGGTGTCACGAGACTCTGGGGCGGTTATTCAGCCGACGGGGAGCCTATGCAGATTCAATCAATCTGATGTTGGCATCATTTTCCGACGGTACTATTAAACAATACAATGTCACTTTAAAACTTTGGTGGCAGTTTTGTATCTTTAACAAAGAAGATGAATTTAATCCATCAAATAGCTCCATTTTAACTTTTTTAACGTCATGTTTTAAAAACAATAATTGCAGTTATGGTACTTTGAATTCTCACCGTTCCGCTTTATCGGTTTTAATCGGAAATAACATTGGTTCTGAGGACTGTGTAAAGCGATCGCTAAAAGGGGCATTCAAATTAAAACCCACCAAACCAAAGTACAGTAGTACGTGGGACCCGCAGCTAGTTTTACATTATGTATCAAAATAGTATCTTTACAGTGAACTATCGCTTGAGAAAATTACAAAGAAACTCACTATTTTACTAGCTATTTGTACAGCCCACAGGATGCAAACACTTTCACTGATTAAATTAAAAAAAATAGCTTTTTCAGACCACGGTATTAAGATTAATATTATTGATATTATAAAAACCTCTGCTCCGGGCAGAGAGCAACCGGTGCTTTTTCTGTCATATTTTAAAGAAAAAGTCAGCATTTGCCCCGCGACAACGCTTTCAGATTATATTTCTATTACTAGAAATCTAGGAACGGAGAACACAGGTAATCTCTTGTTAACGTACAAAAGAACACATAAAGTTGCCTCGACCCAATCTATCAGTTGATGGGTTTAACAAATGCTGTCGTAATCTGGTGTCGATATCAGCATATATACCGCACACAGTACACACCATGCGTCCACCTCTGCCGCTAGCTCGGCAGGTATTAATATTGAAACTATCCGAAAAACCGCAGGTTGGACTGCCAAGTCCAGTGCGTTTGCTCAGTTTTATAACAGACCCATTCTAAGAGAAGGTGAATATGATAGATCCATTTGCTTAGCTTCAAAAACTCAATAACTATACAGTGAAATAAAAATTCGTTTACTGATAGATACTTACTTTAGTAAATTTCTAAAACAATAAATATAACGTCAAATTGAGTTACATAAGATAAAAGTTATGTCGTGTGAATTACGTAGTCTTATTTTTATATTAGTTGCTAATTCATATAAGTACAGAAAATGTATCTATCTAAGATAAGTCGATTACATTTTCATTGTAATACATAATATAGGACAGTTATAATAATTTAAAGTGTTTTATTTCAAAACTTTCTGCTCTTAACATCTACATGGTATATATATTATATCTGAAGAATGAAGCGAGGAAATATAATATGTGATCAAACGACCTTACCTACAGTGAAGATATTTATAAATAAATATGTATAACCAGCATTAGTAATCCGATAAAGAAATCTCGTCCCAAAAACATATATTTAGGTAGAGGCTTCAAGATAGATATCTGGATGTTAAGACCTAGAAATAATGTTTTATACATACACGAGTCGTTTTGGGACATCATTAAGTATAGTATATTTAAACAATTTATTGAAAAGTCCAAAGAAATAATTTAAAATATCATTCTCATAACCGAACGAAGCTTTATATGACACTACTTAAATATCTTATATCTTAACTTCTAGAAGTACAAATGTTTTCAAATTTTCGGTGAATACTTCAAATGTATGTTTCTTAAAGAAAACACAATTTTCAAGTTGTTAACACCATAGCCCAGAAATGTATGGGACGGTATTTGCCTCCTTTGTTGGTATAATCTGAGTCATCACCTTTATAAAACATGTCACCTAGTTTTGTATTCTGGGGCCCTCTCAAAATTTTACGTGAGTAAAAGTAAAAGAAAATCGAGTATAAGGCCTTGATTTATGTCATCGTGTCAGTGAAGTGTGAGGGTAGTTTATTGGTAGGAGCAATCAAGCGTAAATGGATTTCTCCGGTCATTGGTAACGGACATCGTGAATAGTAGGTGCTTTTTTCATTACCACTTATTTATATACTGAAATATAGTTTAACTATGTGTTTCCGTACTCAGTTATGCAATGATTTCGGCTTTTCTGTCACACACGTGAACGTTTTATCATGGTGGTTAAGTAAGAAGGACTGTTATGCCACACGGTATATTATGTCAAGGAAAAAGTTCTCCGTATTTAGGGAACAATATGAATTATAATTTATTCACATTATTTTGTTTACTAACTTGTTGCCATCTTGTGGTTAGTGACAAGATGCCGTTGTAGAAATTTGCGATATCTGATCATAAAACTGAGACAAGTAGTTTTGACTATCAGGGCTGCATGGTGAATGCTTCTCACCCAAACACTCCAAAATTTTTACTGAGTGGCTAAAGAAGTCTGCCTTATCATCATGAACGTTGACAAGCCAGATCACACATTCTCTCTGTTGCTTAATTCAACTTTATTTTATGTAAATTATTTTATATTGGGCTTGTGTGTTTGTTACATCTTTCATTATAACTTTTTGTAAATTTGTAAGCCTAACAAATAAACCCCACCTAGGTTTATTTCGTTTTTAATTGGAACGCTATGTTTAGTCGTACACAAAATTTGAGCAATACATTTTTTTTTTTTTTTTTTTGTTCCCCTCCGCGGGAAGGGCAGGAGGATAAAAATGCTCTGACGCATACTCCGGCGCGACTCCGAAGTTATGTGGGACTCGTCCCGACGCCTACCAGAACCATACCCACTAAAAACCCCCTGTCGGCTCGTGCATTTTTGCCACTCAGCCTTCATCGGAGCGACGGCCAATTGGAGAAAGAGGCCGCGCTAGCGGGGCCCTTAAGGGGTCACCCGCTGGGATTTACATAGCACTGAAGGTGCTCAAAAATTAAAAGTAAAATAAAAACATTGAAAATGAAAAGTAAATAATGAAAACATTAAAAATTGAAAAATTAAATTTGCATTAATTAGAATTAGAATTTACGTTAGAATTAGAATTTGCGGCCTGAAGGGCCTCGAGATCTACGGTTATCTTCGAAGGTTCGCTTGTGTGCACGTTTCTCGGTCTAGCGATTTTGTATGCCGAATCTAGGACAGGAGCAGTATATGAGACTGATTTTCGAACAAGAGGATTGGGATGGGATTCGGCGCGTTTGAAGAACGATTCTGAGAGTGTTTTTAGATACTGTTGAACTGTAGGCAGTTCAAGATCTCTGTGCAGGTCCGCGTTGCGCACGTACCAAGGTGCGTTTGTGGCCCTGCGGCAGAAGAGGTTTTGAACTACCTGCAGTTTGTGCAGGACGGAGGGTTTGGCGTGAGCAAAGACTGGCGAAGCATATGACATGACTGGTCTAACGCAGACCTTATAAAGCGTACGTTTGTTTCTGAAGGACATTTTACTTTTTCTACCTAACATACTGTAAAGCCGGCCTAGGTAAAAACGTGCGAGTTTCGTTACTCTATCGACGTGAGGATTGAATGAGAGCGTCTGGTCTAATATGACGCCTAAATATTTAGTACTGCGCTTCCAGGGGATGGGAGTGCCTTGCATTCTCAATTGGAGATTGTTGGGGATACGACTGCGTCTGTAGTCGAAGTAAACCGCAGAGCTCTTCTCTGGGTTCACATCGATACGCCATTTTTTAAACCAAGCACCGAGGGTGTTAATAGCCTTTTGAAGTCTGGTGACGAGACCCGAGGCTCTGCGGCCTTTGGTGTAAAGGGCAGTGTCGTCGGCAAAGAGAGCGAGTTCGACGACTTTAGCTGGGATGGGAATGTCGTTAGTGTATACGGTATACAAAAGAGGGGCGAGGACTGAGCCTTGAGGGACTCCAGCCTTTATGGGACGAGGCGCGGAGAGCGTGCCTTCATGTTTGAAACGAAACGTGCGGTCTTTGAGAAACGACGCGATTATCCTAACTAGGCGAGCCGGTAAGCCTATTTTATAGAGTTTATAAACGAGACCGCTGTGCCAGACTTTGTCGAAAGCCTTGGCTACGTCAAAGAAAACTGCGATCGTTTTCTTTCGTTTCGGATAGAAGCCGTCGAGTATGTACTCGACGATTCGATGGACTTGCTGAGGGCAGGAGTGCTTAGCGCGAAAGCCGAACTGGTGGGGAATTATGAGAGGATCGCCGTCCGTTGGATACAGATGGTTCCGCATTCGAGAGAGTATGACTCTCTCGAGAAGTTTAGACATTGCCTTGAGGAGGCTGATGGGTCTGTGATTAGCCGGGACATTAAGAGGTTTACCCGGCTTGGGTATGCCTATGACTGTCGCTTCTTTCCAAGCTTTTGGAAAGTAGCTAAGGTCGAAGCAGGCATTGAAAATGATAGCTAACAAGGTAAGCACCTGTTGAGGCAGGTGCTTAAGTGCGTGGTTGGAAATACCATCCGCACCCGGAGCCTTTCTGGACTTTTGACTTTTGATGTGAAGCGAGATTTCATCATTAGAGACTGTGACGGGGTCGTCGGTGATGGGGAGAGAGTTTCTACGGAGGACTTCGGCCTCCACCGCTTTGATGTGATTGGGATTCGCGGGTTGCGTGCTGGGCGAGCATTGAGACGCGACGCTGTCAGCGAAGCTTTCGGCTTTCTCTTCGTCTTCGAAGGCGATAGAGCCATCGGGACGAGTGAGAGGAGGGACGTGAGAGGCGGCGTCTACGCGTAAGGCTCGGGCCATTCGATAATACGCTTGGTGGGACGGGGAGATATTCGCCATGAGATCGTTCATCTGGGCGTCTCGGAGTTCCGCGAGGCGAGATCTAACTTTACGTTGCAGCTGGTTCGCAGCTGTTCTATAGGCGGGCGTGGGATATTTCTTGGCTCTCCGGAGAGCCGCGTTCTTAGCTTTAATAAGATTGCTAATGGCTAAGGGAAGCGTGGGTTTGCCTTTCTTAGCAACCTTTTCGTTTACACTGATGGCTGAGTTGATAGCATCAGTGAGAGAATTTACTAACGAGTCTATTTTATCCGGGCTATCTAATTGATCGGGCGAGATCGCGAGCGGAGAGTTTGGGGCCTCTAAGGCAGAAACTATCGTGTTTTTAAAGCCTTTCCAGTCGGTAAAGGTCTTAGGAGAAGTGACGTTAACGTTAGGCGGTCCTAGCACGAGGGAGACGGGGCGGTGGTCAGAACCTAGGTCATCGAGCGGTTCGATAGACCTGAGGTCGAGGTTGATATGCTTGACGATTGCAAAGTCGAGGATGTCCGGAGAGTGGTTCGGATTGTCGGGATAGTGAGTGGGAGTGATAGGGGAGACGACGTCTAAGTCGAGTAAGTTGGTGATGTCGAGGAGAGCTATACCGCTTTGGTTGGTTGATAGGCACGTCCAGTCAGTATGTTTGGAGTTAAAGTCTCCGAACATAATGACTGAACGGCCGAGGGCGAGAATGGTCTCAAAGTCGCTGCGGATAGGTTTGGTGCCACAAGGTATGTAGACTGAGGCTATGATGATGGTCGGATGACCAGTCATAGCCAATCTACACACGGTGGCTTCCATGTTAAGGAGAGGAGGGGTAGGGAGAGGACAGCAATGGAATCCTCTTTTGTAGTAGATAGCAGTGCCGCCGAAACCGTCGCAGTTAGGCCTATCGTTACGTGTAAACGCGTATTTAGGAATCGCGAATCCCCTGGAGCGATTAGGAGTGAGCCATGTCTCCTGGAGAAGAAAAAGATCTGGGTCGTTGTTCTGAAGGAACAGTTTAATCTCGGGAAGGTTAGAGCTAAGGCTACGAGCGTTAAAAGATACTAGGGATAAGCCCTTAGGTTTAATACGACTGGACGCGAGATTCGCGGGTCTAGACATTAAAATTTATTTATTTAAAATTTACAAAAATAAAAGAATTTACAACGAACTTAGGAGCGAGTGATGCTCGGCTAACGCGAATAATCGCTCTTGAGGAGAGCGGGCGGCTCGCAGTTTACGTGCGAGTACGGAAATTTCGTTAATGTCGACGTTTTGGATGACGTCGAACACGGTCTTCATGTCCTCAGCCAACGACGACTGAGGGGAAGATGACAACGCGGGACGCGGCCCTACGGGAGCTACGGGAGCTGGGATGGGTCGGGAAGGTGCAGGCGGGACGGCCGGACGCTGCCTCCAAGACAGAGCCGGAGTAGGCGTCGGCTGAACGGGCTTTGCTTCCGGGGGACCCCGGTTGCGCAGCGGCGGGAAGTTAGCAGGAGTGAGTGGCGGCGCCGGTTTGGGCGCGACCCTCTTGGTGGTGGAGCGCGGAGCGCGCGGGCAACCCCTGTAGTTTGCTGTGTGGCCGGACTGGCCGCACAGCACACAGGCAGGGGGGGAAGTGGATTCGGGAGTGCGAGTGCACTCCTTGGTTAAGTGGGGATCCAGGCACTTTACGCACCTGGGGGGAGCTGAACAGTTAATCGCTGCGTGGCCATATAGCTGACAGCGGTGGCACTGCCCAGGGTGACCACGGGGGTTGGGACGCTCGACGGAGATGTTCGAGAGTCCGCAGATTGTGCGAGCCTCTTTGAAAATCTCCTTCGAGTCGGGGGTATTGGACAGGATTACTAGCGCTAACGGAAAACGCCTACCGCGGTTGGAGTGCATCTTGTGCACTGCTGTGACCGGGAAACCCTGAGACTTAAGGACTTAAGAATGTCTTCGTTGCTGAGTTCGAACGGGACGCCCCGTAATACTGCGCGGATCTTACGCTCCTCCGGGAGGGCGTAGGTGTGATATGCGATTTGGTTTAATCCGAGTAACCTGGTAAACTCGCGGAAGTCGACGACGGTCGCTAATTGGATTTTGATTGTATCGCCAGCGTTGGCGGCTTTCAAGTAATTAATTTTGTGCACTTTGCACAAGTTGGAAACCGCGGTCCAGCGCGCTTTTTCACGCAGGAATACGGGCGGAGGGAGCTGAGGCTTTGGCGGGACGGGAGCGCAGCGCGTCGCTGGCTTCGATGTGACCGACGGAGACGCGGTTACTACGAGCGATTTTAACGGCGCGGGGGCTGGTGTTGAAGACACCGGGGAGGGCTCGGGTATTGAAGATACCGAAGCTTTCTTAGAGCGCTTCTTGGAGCGCTTGGCGACGAGTTGGAACGCGGGCTCAGGAGAGCCGGTTAATGTGACGGCATCTGACGATGTGTCAGACGCGGGTTCGGAGTCGCTCCCGGGAGCGGTACGCTTACGACGCGACGCGTGGGAGGATGCGACCGATTCGCAGTCCATCTCGGACGAGGCGGGAGACGCGGGAGAGCTTAAGACCTGAGGGGTCTGGACGTTGGAGGCCTGAGGGGCCGGGGTTGAGGCCTGAGGGGCCGGGGACGCGATTGTTGCCTGTAAGGCCTGCGTTAGAATGTCATCCGATATGCTGACGCCGGACGCAACGAGCGCCTGGGCGAACGACCTAGCAAAGTTTACCAAGCTTTGCTGGTCCATTGGGAGGGCTTGGTCCTACGGTATATAAAATATATAAATATATAAGAATGCCTAGGTTCCCTAGCAAACCTAGCACCTAAACCTCCCTACCCGCGGTAGGGGGGCTGGGGACGACGCGAAGTGGTGCCCCTAGCTCGGACAGCACTGTACCGTCACCCTGGGAAAGGCCCAAGTGCAATGGGATCGGGTCTGCCGGTTTCTCCTTGGCCTGAAGGGCCTTGGAAGCGCACCGGGGCAACGCTATCAGGCTTAGTTGTCACCGTTAAGTATCCACCTGATCAAACGCGAGTCTACTACGGAGTGTGTCGTCAATAAATTGACAACAAAAACCGGCCGTAGACCTGACGGAGTTGGGTTGCACTGAAAGTGCGGGATTGACTACGTTACGACCGGCCGGAGCCGGCCGCAGAGCGAGTCTCTGACTACGTACAGGCGCCAAGCGTCGAGTACGCAGCCAGAAGGACAGCCCGAGTCTCGCGAACCGCTATCGAATTTAATCGACCACGGTAAGCTCAACCCTGTTGTTGCTGCACTCACCGAGGTGAGGTTTTTACTTCGAGGGGTGCACAGAGTGCGGGATTGACTACGTTACGACCGGCCAGGGGCCGGCCGCAGAGCGAGTCTCTGACTATCGAATTTAATCGACCGCGATAAGCTCAGCTCTGTTGTTGCTGTGCAAGAGACCGACTTACTTGCAGCCGATCGAAACCGACCGCAGAGTAAGCCCTACAGAGGCTAACAGCGTATGAGTGTTGCTACGAGTTGACGTCGTGAGACGACAACCGTGACTCAACTGCTGGAGCGACCGCGAACACGTCCGAGCGGGGCCGGACGCAGAACGGATCTGAGAGTGGCGTTTGAGTATTGATACGAGTGGAGTCGTGAGACAACAATCGTGACTCGGCAGCCGGGAGCGACCGTCAAACACGTCCGAACGGGTCCGGACGCAGATGAGGTCTGTGTCAATACATTTTCCGCAAAACGTTTTTATATTTTACTGGCTGGGCTAAAATGTTTAATTGTAATATTTTTCATAGTATCAAAATCAGTCAAAAACAAACAGTACAAAGAGATATTACACAACAGCCTTAATAATCCCACTGCAGGGACATCAGCTTCACCCAACTAAGGGGTGGTATTAGGCAAGATATGGTCCACCTCGTTTGCCTTCTGCGGGTTGGCCGCCTTTTAAAAATAACTTCGAAATAATTTCCTGACGATGCTTTCCTTCACCGTTGGAGCAGTCGGCTTAACGTACTTAAGTCGTAAACTCATTGGTACATTTGTCAGTCACGGGGATCGAACCCGGGACCTCAAGATCGAGAAGCCAGCGCCTTAACTACTGCGCCATCGACGCTTTAAATATACGAAAAGATATTTTTTCCCGAACTATTAATGACAAAAACTTACTTACAATTAAACTAATGTTTTCGTATGGCTGTCTATGACCAAACAGTTGATATTAGCACTTTCAACGTTCAGTGTGTAAAACTTGTTTACACACTGAACTAAAACACTGTTTAATAGTACAGTAAGATTTTTATTCTTTTGACTAAAATTTGTTACAGAGAAATTAGTAGAGGTACATTCATAATATTTTTACTATTATATAAAAATTTCTTACAACAATTCATTTAAATTATATTATCATGAATGAATTGAACGTGTGGTCAAAGATCTGTGGTCATCTCCTGAGAGTTGCGTTGTGTAATTTGCGGTTATAAGTAGGTACTCAAATATACAAACCCTATAAATGGTTGCAAATAAATAATAAACAAAAAACGTTCCAGCTGAACATTTGATCTTCCCAAAAGTTTATGAAAACACCGGTAGTAAAATGGTATCGTCAAAAAGTGTGCCTGTGTTGACGTTATGATGGTTGGTATTGGATTGATGTCTATTCCAGAAGCGTTCACCAATTCTATAAATTGAAAAATACATTATACATTACAAGTGAAATGCGTGGATACAGAATAAAATGATTCTTATTTAAAAGATGAAAATAACGTAAGAAATGTTTGAATTAGCGTTTTTTTGAATAAGCAACTATATTTCAAACTCTGACACATTCGTAATAAATAAATCACTACAGAATACTTTTGGCACATGCTGCAGCTACTTTCTTCCAAAATAATAAAGCCTGAAATATATCATTTTCCACAGAGACCTGTAATAAATAAGTTGGCCTTATGAAAAAGATTTGTCACAATAGAGCCCAGGAAAATTGGATGAAAAAAGTACACTTTTCAAAGCAATGAAGTGGGCGAAAGGCAATCCTTTCATTACAGATTGTTTTCCCGGAAAAAGTTTTTTATTAATTGAAATACTGAGTTTATATCTTTTGATATTTTAATTTAGAATGTTAAAACAATGGGTGTGGGAGAGGAAAAGACTGTACAGCTTAATCACCTTGGGTGTTTATTTTAAAACAATTACCTATTATGTGTAACTTAGATAATATTTATGAAACTAGCATTGTATTATGAAATTTTTTTTAATTTATATGTGTATTATTTGGGATATTCTTATCGAAATCTAAATATATCTTCCCTATCTTTTTGTCTACAACGCAATAAAAAACAATGGTTGAAGAAGTCGATAGGCTATTGTTATTTCGATTTCAATTTTCTGGCACTTGAGAGAGAAGGTAAGTAAAACCTTGTTAAAATTGTTAAAAGAGGTAAAGAAGGGTTTAACGTTTCAATTCAAAGAAACAAAGATCATAAAAATAAATAATATTTGACATTAAAACAGCTGCATATTCAGGTAAATTCTTTGACCTCTCTTAACATTCTATGAGAAATGTAATTGAGTACTTATAATCGTTTATTTCGTAGGTCCTATGAATTGATAGGTATTGTGTGTTGATTATAAGTAAGTAAGTATGTTTCATAGTCGAGTCGGGGTTCTGTCATACATAAAGGTACCGAACCTAGTACAGACTCCAGTTTTCTGAAAGTTTTAACATCACACTCTATCCGCAGTTTGTTATCTTTGATATTGTTCGTTTTTGAGAAAAATAAACATATTTTATTATTCTGATTACGACAGGATGAAAAGGTTTTCCTTTTTTTCATAGCCGGCTAATGAGCACGCGACCGAAGTGATCGTATCAAATAATACTAAGGATTGTAAGTATTAACGCCAGAACTGTGAGATGTACTAAAGAATCGAGATGTTAAGGATTGAAATTCTACTTTTCTACTAAAGTTCTATTTTTTGTGCATAGTCGATATTTTCAAAACGAAATGAGTTTTGATCTTATTTTATGAAGGGTGACAATAAACATAAATAATTTACAATATTGTTTGGAAGCATTCTCATAAAATAATTTATCGTATCGTATAATATAAACATTTTTATTGATATATATTGTGATATATTAAAGCAATAAAGCGCTGTATTGTATAACAACGAGGCTTGGGAGTAAGTATATTTTTTACCCTTATTAAATGTTCGTGCCACGCATAGAAAATATCGAATTTTTAATAAATCCCAGCTCAATACCAAGTACCGAAATACTAGTCCCAGGTATTAGGTTTTTTTCGTATGTTTTGAGAAATGAAAATCAAATCTTAGCATATATATGCAAATGCCCTTGTAAATAGTTTAACTGCATAACAAGTAGGCGGTATTTATCACTTTTCTCATCCCACAGCCAATTTTTGCAATAATCAAATTAATCATTCCGAAAATAAGAAGACTTGTTTTATCGTTATTTTTTAAAAATTATTTGAGATTGAAAAAAACAAATGGAATAATTTCATGAAAACATCATATTGTTAAACTTTTATGCCATTATAAGGCCCTGTGTGGTTGAATAAGTAAAGTACTCGAATAATAAAGAAAGAAATTGAATTAGTTTACTGTATGTTGTAAAAAATACGCTTTATTTATAATTCCATTAATATATAAAATCTAATACTCTGGAAACTTATTCAATCAAGTAAGCTTTTATGAAAGCTGATTGGGTACTCTACAAACGGGACTTTTATGAAAAAACCTACTCAGTAGATATAGCAACCATTAGGGAATTTAATTTTCCATAAATTTAACTTATTAGCTCAAAGATGATAAAACATTACTTTTAATTACATATTTCGTTTCTTTTTTCATTTCCAATGCAAGGTGGTTTTTAATGTAATTTTTTACAAAACTCAAATTCAAATTCAAATTTAAATTTAATTTGAAAAGCTCGCAGGTTGATATAACTTAGTATTAGCATAAGGCCAACACATGCTTAATTCTCAAGGATTATAATTTTAATATTAAATTACACGTAAATAGGCGATACATGATTCACCTTATATATTATTACCAATTTTGGTTTTGTAATAATAAGACGACTGATAAAAAGTAAAAAGGTTATTTGAAGAAAAATTTAAGTAGTATTTAAGAGAAGTATGAGAATGTCATTAAGATTAATTTTCTTTAGGCTTCAACTGTATATGGGACATATTGCTTAAAAATTAATCAACAAAACTAATTCTCTCTCCAGATTGAAAATGTCAATGCCGGCGTTACAACCGAATAAATAACAACTTCGAAGCCGTGTTTTGAAATAATGTAATATAATGTTTACAAAATGTTTTAGTTACAGAGAGACTGTCAATTTGTCGTTTCATATTAAAGTGCCAATAAATTACTTCAGAGGTACATTAATTGGTTTGTTAAACCTTCCTTTCCTTCCTATGTAAGTGTGAGAAAGACATACGGAAAATAAGTGTTCCAGAAATGCCTCCAACAAGTGATATAGACTCAATATCAGATATCAGATACAGTAATCTGAGTACCACCTTGTTTCTTTGAGAAACTTGTAAAATAAAAGTAAAGGTGTTTCAAATATACTTTTATTTTAATTTTGAAAAGGGCCTCATAGCGTATGTTGTGGTTACCTTGCTTTCTATACCAGAGGTGTCGGTTTTTAATCATGGTAAGGACAATCTTTACAAAACCAACCAATCACAACGCGTTTAAGGGATGACTTCAAGGTTTAAATAACTTTTGAGGGAGTTTTATAAATTAACACTATAAAAAAAATGTTATTTAAAACAAATGATAATTAGCGATCAAATGTTTTTCAGCTAGATTCAGCTACAGTTTTTTTTTTTGCTTCCGAGGCACCCTCGCGGGAGGGAGGTGGAAGATGCGTCATGCATACCGCCCGCAGGAAAATACCGTCCTCTGCGGGGGGTTATGTGGGACTCACCAGAATGGCACATACCCACTAAAAACCACCTGTTGGCTGTGGTAAAATTTTACCGTTAGCCTTCATCGTAAGCGACACCCGACGGGAAGTTGGGCGCGCTGGCGGAGACCCGCTAGCGGGTCTTCCGCCTGTAGTGAAAGTTGCACTGAAGGTGCTCAAAGGGACATGAGTTGGTGGCCGTTAAAGCCGGGGCTGCGCAGAGGTCGGCCGAAGCATGATTTAGGGATCAATTCATTTAAATGAACCTATAATGAATTGAGAAGGGAACTATGCTCCGCCAGAGCTAGCAAACGCTCTGTCGGAGAACGTGAAGCCCTAAGTTTACGGGCTAAGACTGCGATTTCACTAACATCGACACTTTTGATAGCGTCGCAGACGATACGCATATCGTCTGCTGCGGAGGATTGAGGAGTGGGTTTGTATGGGCGAGGAGCCGGGATGGGATTCGATGCGGGGCGCTGCCTCCAGTTTTCTGGGGCAGGCTTTGCAGCTGGAGGAACCTGGCTACGCAGCGGCGGAAAGTTTTCCTGAGAAAGAGGCGGGGCCTGTTTGGGTGCCGCCCTCTTGGAATTGGAACGCATACAACGGGGTGCACGAAGGCAGCCCCTGTAATTTGCGGTGTGGTCGGACTGACCACAAAGCACGCAATTGCACTCCTTGGTGAAGTGAGGGACCAGGCACTTGACGCACCTGGGCGGGGCGGCGCAGTTGGCCGCCGCGTGCCCGTACAACCGGCACCGATGGCACTGGCCGGGATGACCGCGGCGATGAGGCGCCTCGATCGAGATCCCAGAGAGGCCGCATATAGTGCTAACCCCTTTCAGGATCTCCCTGGACTTGGGGACGTTGGCGAGAACCACCAAAGCAAGAGAGTGACGCCTCCCGTACTTGCTGTGCATTTTATGCACCGCGAGTGCCGGGAAGCCTTGGGACTGCAGATCCTCCAGGATAGCCTTGTTCGATAATTCGAACGGGACTCCCCTGAGTACCGCTCTGATCTTACGCTCTTCTGACAGAGCATAAGTGTGATAAGGATATTGCTTATCGGTGAGGAGCTTTGTTAAAGCACGATAGTCGTCTTCCGAAGGAAAACGGCTGGTGGGACCTTGGCCTTGACAGAAGTTGGGGCCGGAGCGGGTGTTGAAGGCACCGGAGCAGCTGGCGTTGAAGACGCCGCAGGGGGTGTAGGACACACCGGGACGGGCGTCGAGGGCACCGGGGCTTGTTTCGAGCGCTTCTTAGAGCGCTTCTTAACAAGCGTAAAAGAGGGAGACTCAGGGCCAGTTGGGGTGGCGTCCGAGGACGACTCGGTCGCGGGTGCGCGCTTGCGGCGCGGAGGGGCGTCTACTTCGCACTCCATGTCACTGGAGGAAGGGGACGCTGGAGAGCCTAAGACCAGAGGGGTCTGGGGAACTGGAGTGGCCTGAGGGGCCATTAAGGGAATTAACGCCATGATATGCGGGATAAGAGAATCCATGAAACGATACTTATCAGCATTTATAGACATGCCTTCAGTACTTTCAAGTAACTTGTTCCCATCGACGAATCCCCGTCGACGAAGCTCACGTTCCACGAAGTACGGTTAACAACCCACTATCCGTTGTGAAAACGGCGTTAGAAACTTATTACGGTAACAACCAGTGAAATTTGGGTGCTCGATAAGCGCGGGGGCTAATGGAGCGGGAGGCGTCTGCGATCGACGTGCGCTCGAGAACGCACGCAAACCGAAACTGTGGCTACAGTTGTGGTTACACGTTTTTTATTACAGAAGGTTTTTTCCAGCAATTTTATAACTTGTTAGGCGAGTTAGTATATATTCAACAAGAACTTTGTTTTTTAAGTCTGAATTAAACAAAATTTATTGACAATGATTTAAATTTTTATTGTATTAGAAAAAGAAAGTTTTGGCAATCATATATGAAAAATGATATCGGACAAATGTCCACCACAACGGTTTGAGATATCGATTCTTTCATCAAAATTTTTAATCACTTTTTGGCAAAATGGGGCCTATTTTGTTAATCACGTCATGAATCTTAAATTTTAAGGCTGAAATTGATTCGATAGGCTCCGTATAGACTCTGTCTTAAACATGACTCCACAAAAAATAATCAAGCGGTGTTAAATTACATGATCGAGCCGGCCACTTAACAGCTGAATTCCGTGTAATTATGCGATCGGGAAATTTGTTTTCCAATAAATTCATTGTTTCTGTGGCTGTGTGACTTGTGGCACCATCTTGTTGAAACCACATGTTAGTGATATCCATATCATCAATAATAGGCCAAATTTGAGTTGTTAACATCTGTCGATAGCGTAATCCATTAATTTAACCGCATTTCCAGCCTAGTTTTCGAAAACAAACGGCCCAATCACGCCTCCAGACCACATAGCGCACCATACAGCGACACGTTCAGCATAATATAAAGGTTTCTCAACAATCTTTCTTGGGTTTTCAGAAGCCCAAATGCGGCAATTTTGCTTGTTGACCAGCCATACAAATGAAAATGGGCTTCGTGTGAAAAATGTTTTTTTCAGAAAAACTAACTTGTTGTTCTTGAATGAATTGAGTAAATCTACGACGATGTAAATGGTCGGCCGGCTTAAACCGTTGCACCAGTTGCACCTTGTAAGGCTTTAAAGCCAAATCCATACGCTGAATTCGCCATGTGATTGTTGTGGATAACTTCAATTGTTGAGAACGTCGAGGAATTGAAAAATTCGGATCTTCTTCAACACTGTGACTCACAGCTGCGATGTTTTCACTTGATCGACCCGATCGAACACGCGTTGGTGTTGGCACATTAAGTAACGAACCTGTCGACTCTTTATTCACCAAATTCTTAATAGTGGTCTCAGGAGGACGACGTGTTTACCGAAAATATGCCGAATATATAACTTTTACACATCTACTATTTTCATAGTGAATTTTTATTATTTTAATGCGATTTCCAAGTGTAATTGAATTCATTGTAATAATCGCCCAAGCTTCAACTACGGATATGTCAAAAACTAAATGTCAAAACAGTCATGTGGTTCCGGTGTGACCATATTGAAAAACAAAGTTCTTGTTGAAAAACCCTTTATATACCGGGTGACTACTTTTACCGTTTGTAAAATGGGCATGAACTCAGACCACAGTTCTAAGCAACTTTTCTAGAGTAACCATTTGAAAATTGTACTCTTCATATATACGGGTCAGCTGCCAATTTCGAACTAAGAGTCGATTTTTTTTAGTTTTTGTTAATGTACCTCAGCATTGTGGTCTAAGTTCATGTGCTCGTTTTCTGAACGGTAAAAAGATCATCCGGCTTATTTCCTACTTTTTCGTAGCTAAAGAAACAAACAGGTTCTTCAAATAATAAACCGATAAAATATATTTGTCGTATAATATATATCTATAAGATGCTTTATAGTGTACTTAGTACAAGTAACTCAGTACTTTGATTGCTGTAATGCTGTACAGTGCTTTGAAAATACATTGAATGACCTATTGTTCTTCTTAATATATGGGAATGCTGAGCAGCCTTCATCCAAGCGACACCCGTTTGGGAGGTGGGTGCGCAACACCGTCAACAAGTCTGTCGCCGCCTTATATAACCGGCAGAGGTGGCACTACTTACTTCCCCGATCGTATCACACGTCATGTAGCGCTGAAGTCACTCGCGAGCCCACACGAAAAATGGTTCCCTCGTTTATTTCACGACTGACAATAATTTGCAGTTAAAATCGATAAACAAAAACTAACTTATATTACACAAAAAAATAAACGATTTTAAATGACGCGTCGTCATGTATAAGTTATTAACGTAGTACTATCTTTTCGGCGCTCATGTTTTATTTTCGCCTTATATCCCTATACTTTCAAATTTCATTTTCTCCAACGTTTGTTTGTAAGAAACCGCTGATAAGTGAAAATTTATATAAAATATAATTTCCATAAAGTTAAACAATAAAGTGTAAATAAATAAAAAAATGATGGTTTGATCTAGTAACAAGTCCAAGAGCTAACACATTTATCATTATTTTGTAATTATTATGAACAGCAATTTTAATATAATTTTCGCATTGGTGCATTATTGTTATGTACAATCAAACACAAATTGAAATTATACAAGATAAGTACTCATTAAAACGTACTTATCTTGTATAATTTCAATTTGTCTTTGTACTATAATGAAAGGAATATTTCTCCTTTAACTAAAATAACAATGGCGCTTATTTGCATGAAAATAACTCAAGTTCTCTTTGACAATAACAAAGAATCCCTAAAAAACCATTACCCTAGTAGGCCATTATTCTCATTGACGATTGATTAATTTGATTAACAATAAAACAGAAAAGGCCGAGGGATAAGTGAAAAAATACCACAAGTAGGTATTTATTAATTTGAATTATTTTATTCATAACGGGAATAGAATATAAATGTATCTATTTACAAACAAGAATACTTACAAATCAACAAGAAAAGTTATATAATTTAAGACAGAATACAACGTTCACACTCTTTACACTTTCCGCGTTGGCAGCTGAGCCAGCTTGAACACTCGTCGTAGGAAGACGGCAGACGATGCATCCTACCAGCAGCCTAAGAGAACTTTAATTCCTTAACTATAAGATATTTTAAGTTTATTATCTTTATTACGTCATCCATTAGAATTTTTTCAACATTCATTCAACAATTTGATTAACATTTTATGGAAAATTCATGTGCTGGGTTATGTAATAACAGTATCCTTCCAAGAGCTTTACCTAGATTTTAGGCACTGGTCCATTTTGGTACTTTTGATTTTTTACCAAACTTTTTATGATTTTATTATGATTAATAGATTTTTTAGAATAATGTTTTAAACTTTTACAACGTTTGTAAAATCGACAGTAAAAGTTTAAAAAAAATACTTCGATTGCCATTTTTACTTTGCTTACTCTGCCTACTCTGGGGCTATACTACATAATACACTACATACATACACTAAATTTATAAAGCTTATAAACCTTTCAGTAAGTAGGATTTGATTCATGTTATGAAAGGTCAACAAATCGGGCTTATTAGTATTTTTACTGTACAATTTAAGTGAAGACAGACACGAAAATTTATGTACAGTAGTCAGTTATCAAATTTTGTAATATTCTTACAGGAATTGAGCAATATAATTATTAAAAAAAATTCAAAATATACCCCTTTAGTTTATAATCAGCATGCGGAGGTATGTTCTAGATAACTTGAGATCGTACTTTAATACCTGCGCCGTTAATAGCTTTATCCTACTAGTAATTTACTAAGATATTAAACAAATTAAGGTGTGGTTAATTTATGAAACTGGGTTTATAATTCGTCGAGTGTAAGCACTTGTATTATGTACTTTGTAAGCACTTGTATTATGTACTTTGTAAGCACTTGTATTATGTACTTTTCTTACTTAAGGTTTCTTACTGTTTACTCGGGGTGGATACGAACTGAAATATTGTCTACAATATATAAATAGGAAAGATACCCTCGTTTTTTGGGTTATTCATTGTTCAAATGTAATCGATAAACTGATTTTTAAATTCCTTTAGATAGGCGCGATAGTTGCGAAGTAACATAGGCTATTATACATTCCCATATTACCAAGGGATCAAAGAGTTCCGCGGGTTAAACTGCGTTGGGACCTTAATGTTTTATTATTTACATCGATACAGAGTGCCATTATTTTGAAAGGTTAAAACAACGAGAAATTAAAAATGTAACCACCACCTTGAGTGTTATGTATGAAACTGTAGAGATCCGATGCTGACAATTTATTCTTCAACCTTTCTTTTGCTTTTCGTTTTGAACGTTGCCAGACCAAGTCAAAACGGAGATAAAATAAAAGTAGGCATGTCAAATTCCTGTATGTCTAATAAGGTACAGCTCTAACTTAAACTTTTCAGTACTTATCGTAAATAAGTCTTTTACATCGTCCTTTTGCACATTTGCACAGGATAGTTGCACGGGATAGTTGGTATGGCGTAAGATTATATTTGATGTCAAGCAATTACCTATAGACAAGTCATACCCAAACATTACCGCACAAAAAACGGCGTCAACGTAACTATAGATACCTACCCGATATAGAGAGTGATATAATTTGTGGGAGAAGGAAAGAATAATACGGTTCACTTGTTGTAAGAAAGAGATATCTATGTATTTCGTGACGTTGCTTCGCACTAATTGGTCGCGAGCGTACGTGACGTAGTACGTAAATTGTCGAAACTCTATAGTGTTTTCTCTTTTACTCCCACATACAAAATCATATTACATCTCGCTCTTCGAGTTTGTTTAAACGAATAGCCATGTCAATTTTAAAACGTCGTTTTAAATAGCAAAATAAAATAATAAATAAGTTAGTTATAAAAAAACAGTACTTACGCATGAAAATAAACGTTTATTCTATCTTAAACAGTAACAGTGTAATTAGTACAGTATCTAAACACACAAGAAGGCTATTGTACGGTTTTGTTTGACGTTTAGCCGTGACACTGGGTTGCACAAGACCGAGTCAAATAGCCGGCAAATGCCTTGCATTTGCGTTGCCATTTTTGAGAGCGGATAACCTGTCTTTATGTAATATGTCATTAATGTCAAGATGTTAAACATTAGAATAAGTTTATTTACCTATAAAAACTAAACATAAACTAAGTTACTAGAACAAACGTCAGTTCATTTTTCTCGACATTAAATTGTTTTTACTGATGAAAATTATACTTGATGGTACATACAAGGATGGCGGCAATAAATAATAATATAATAATAATAATCATAATAATAAATCCTCAGACAAACACACCAACTGTAAAGCCCTGGGGGGAAACTCAGAATAAACACATATAAATATAAACAACCATGACCTGCGAACAAATATCTATGTTCATCACACAAATGAATCTGGCCCCGGCCAGAACTTGAAACTGGGAACTCTAATCTGGTATTAGGCATGACTACTAACCTATTTGATCTTTCGCTAAAAGACTGTAAGGCAATTTTCATTCAGTGACATTATATTTCGAATTCGAGATGCAAGTCTATTTTCATCTGTACCGCTGACAAGCACATGCTGCAAGTCAATCGGAAAAATATAATATCAATCAATATAAGAAAAATAAAAGTATATCGGATAAATTTTAAATGTCAATCGAAAAATATCTGGATTCAAGATTTTTTTCTAACTTCGACATCAACCTGTAAAATGAGAATTACCATCCTAGTTACTGATTACTTGTAGAGCTAAAAGTACAGTAATCAAGAGAACTCCGTGCTAATTTATATTTTAACTAAAAAAAAAACATTGCTTGTATTATCTGACAGTATATTTTAAATTAATAACAATGTCATTGATTAATTTTGTATGTTAGGAATTTATTAACTAACGAAAATTTCGGAATACCTGTGGCGCACAGCTACTTAAGCTGTGTACATCAAAATGTGAATGAAGTAAGTGACATTGTATTTGTAGCGGCTGTTGCATTACTTTTTTTTTTTTTGAGTTTATTCAGGATGCATATAAAAGCTGGCCAGTTTTCATTAAATGGATTACAAACACTTTTTTTACATTTAAATTAAAACACTGTTTGAGAATTCAATGAGGTTTTACTTACATTTATTTTTTAAGGTTTTAATTACAGTTGAAACATCGACTTAACCAAACTGGAGTATCTATGGCTTGATAAAAAAAGTACTTTACAGTAGCAAGTTTATTTTAAGTTAAGTATGTAATTTAGTATTATTAAATATTCTATATAAACAAGGCAACGTTTGATTATAGTATTACGCCACACAAAAAACGATCGCTGTGTAATTATAATAGTTCATAATCATGTGGTACTTCAAGAAGATAAACTGACATATTTATGTTACAAAAGAGACATATGATTTCGCGAACATGCTGGTACTGGCCTTTATTTAACTCTAACATTTGATACATGGATTTAAAGATTAAGGAAATTATTCTAATTAAGTTTGTTTAACTTTTTTTACTCTGTGGACCTCTGTTTTCATTTAAAATAAAATTAAATGTTTTCGTTAATTTAATTACACCAATACTAAAGTTGCTAACATATATCAAGACCTATCAATGACAATGTCAGATTTGCCACTTAGAGTACGTTTCATAAAACTTCAAGTTGCTATTATTAATCTATGGAAATAGTTGGTAAAATATATAGTTTTGAAATGGTATTAAATTTAAGTTATTTTGTGATATAATTTCTACAAATAAACAAAGATAACCAATCCACAATCAAAAAAAGAAAGAAACGTCAGTTGTCACTAGCTTAGTCAAAGTCAATGTCTACCTGAAATACAGACTTGAAAAACGTGGCTGTCCCTGATTTAGGAACAAATGTTCTTCCATTTTCTTAATTTTCACGTATTTTAATCGGGGGTCTACAAAAACCCAACAAAAGCAGAAATGAATAGCGCTATTTATATCAAAACACGTAGTTCTTTTATTGTGTTGGTTAGAGTTATATTAATATCTAGTACCAGTACAGCATGTTTCCTTTACTCAAGGTTTGCTAACAGAGTAAGGAAACTCAGCCATAATTAATGCAATAACGCCTATATAACGCCAATTATTGATATTTTTCTGAGCTATATTGACTTGGGGTATTACCTATGTTTTTATAAATAATTAATGTATAATTATAAAGGTTATTTATTTATGAACTATATTTTAGGGACTTTTAAGTTCATAGTAAAATTTAAAAACCCCTAGTCATTTATTACTGTTCTTATGGAATGTCTGAAATAATTACAGTTTGTCTCATTTTCACTGAAAACGCAAGTGAAATATATATGTGAAAGCTTATATACATTATATATATCTATGTATGTATATATGTATGTACTATACATATTTAGTACAGTCTAAATAGCCTCATTGCTGGAAATGGGCGCTCACCCAATAAACGGGACATTATTAGGCAATTTTAAGTCTACCGCCAAGCCGGACTGAACTTATTCATACTGAAATTTATATAAAAATTTTGGGTATTAAGTCTCACACTGGTGAAAATTTTGTTTAGCATTTAATTCCATTAGTGAAACGCTACGATTATATATGTCAAGGCTTTTTTATCTTTAATTTCGGGGGCTTCATTACGAACATTGGGGGCGGTAAGGTTGACCCACAAATTTCGGAGAAAGGGGAGAAATTCATTTAGGGTCACCTTTTGAAGATGTTTTCGTGACCTTGAATCAGGGCCAAGATCTCCAACGTATTGAAGGCCTTTGTGAAGATGTTTTCAATGTTTCCCTTAAGAGCCCGTAACGAATAAGATATATTTAAAAAATCTTGTTCAATATCTTGTTTTGATTAATTTATATTAATTGAAAAGAAATAAAAGCTGGCAGATAACGTTATCAAGTGACGAAGCGGTTTCAAGATTTACAAGGATTTATTATTAAGTACAACAAAATCCTACTGTTTTCTGTAAATATTAAACAGTTCAGTGATCTAAAGTTTTTATAAAATATAATTAATATTTTTGCTAGCATACACCTCGAGATACCGATATGCAAAAATGTGCGCCAGTCTGTAAAATGCACATGATTAAAATACCAAAATTCTTTATTCTATTTTACCTTATAATATATATAAAAATATATTTTAGCCACTGACTTTCAAAAACAAAAAATGCCATTGTAAAATATTTTAGTTGTGAGTAAATCGACACTATGTTAGGAAATTCTATGTTTTTATGCCAGTTTGCTTCCAGTGAAGTCAATTTCACAAAAATAACAAAAATTTCTCACAAATTCAAATAGCTCGTAAAACAAAATTGTTCACCATTTCACAGTTTTACATTTTTTGCACAGAGCTAGTTTTTAGTTCTTGTACAATCAGCTAGATGCCAAATCAGCTATTGAGTACAAGACCAAAGTTTCAAAGTTGCAGAGGCACGTACAGTTAGGTGAAAGACAGAAACTTGCACATTAGAAGATTGCTCATTGAATTTTAAGATGTGCAGGGCTGAGGGCAAGCAAGTATTAATTCACCACGTAAAGAATAGATCGCGTCGTCAGCTACTGTTCAAAAAATGCATAATTTCACCAAGTGATACATAAATTTGCACTTAAATTTCGAGTTAAAAATAGCCTTTATGGTATTCCAGATTGCATTTTATGTGACATAAATCGATTACGACATCCGAACATATAAATATGCAAACATACAAACTATCGCATTCATAACATAATTAGTAATAATATTAACAATAAAATAGAATAAATATAAATAATTAATTAAGTATAAGTAGGAAAGTAAGACTAAATAGGAAATAAGATAAAACACGTATTAGCAAATAGATTACTGTGCAAAGTAATTTCCGCACCCTCAACTTCGCAATGTCGCCACCCCATATTAGCAAATTAACTTATGGATATTCACAACGACAGCAGGTACTTGTGGTAAACATCAATCAAGGTACCAACTTATTAGCTGCATGGATTGCATGTATCTGTATGAAGTGTTCTCAGAATTTTTTGCTATACTACTCCACGTTATCCGTTAACAAACATTGATACTCCTAGTTTATGAATCTCACACTCGTATAATTTTTCAACGAACACCAAACAAAATAGCCGAGAGATTTTAAGCACTTTCCACACATGACTGTTAACTCACACATAAATACGTAGCTTTAAGCGTAAATAAAATGTTAATTATCTAATAATTAACATTTTATTGATTGATTGAACTGATTTGATAGGTTTTCGTTGAAAAATTATACGAGTATTAGATCCATAAATTAAATATTATTAAAATTTATATAAAAATCATAATGACAATATTATACGTCACAATATTTGTCTCGAATTATCAAATTACGCATGTTGTCTATGCAAATCTATTGGAAATAAGCTCAACTACAACCCCTTAAAAGGAATGTATCGAATATTCTTTCACCCTGTATGTATATATTGTCCATGTTAGTCATTTTGTGATATATATTGTAACAAATATTAGGTCCTTACATACGAAATTGGAGTTTTGTCGTACTGACCACTTTGATCTGTATTATCTCCTCTTTGGTTAAGAAATATAATTTCAAATTTAAACAGCCATTTGTGTTTCAAAAACCGTAATTCATTTGTTTTTTCCTCTTTTGGATTTTTCTTTGCGTCACTTTGTTTACAAAATGGAAAACTTGAAATATCGCGTTATTTAAGAGTACGAGTTCTGCCATGGCACCAGTGCTGCAGAAACGGCTCGAAGTATTAATGCTGTGTATGGCGGCGGTATCGCAAAACAAAACACAGTGCGTTTTTGGTTCCAACGTTTTCGTTCTGGAAATTTCGACCTGCGAAACAAGCCCTGTGGACGGCCGGAGAGAAAGTTGATAATGAATGAATGACCACGTCTGAATTAGCTGTAGGCTGCGGGGTTAGTGACAAAACTGTTTTAATCCACTTGAAGCAAATTGGGAAGGTAAAAAGGCTTGAGAGGTGGGTACCTCATGAATTGAGTGCAGCAAACCGACAAACGCGCGTCGACTGCTGCGTTACATTACTCAACCGGCACAATAATGAAGGATTTTAAATCGAATCGTTACCTGTGATGAAAACTGGATCCTGTACGACAATCGGAAACGCTCATCGCAATGGCTGAACCATGGCGAACCAGCCACATCCTGCCTAAAGCGAAAATTTACTCAAAAAAAGGTACTTGTGAGCGTTTGATGGACTAGTGCCGGTGTCTTTCACTACAGCTTTCTTAAATGATGAAAAAGCTAGCTGCAAAACAAGCAAGGCTGATCAATCGCTCTAAGCCACTGCTGCTTCAGGACAACGCTAGACCACACTGCATAACTGATGGCTACCACACTAGAGGAGCTTCAATTGTAATGTCTAAGACATCCACCGTACTTCCCAGACCTTGCTCCAACAGATTACCATTTATTGCGAAATTTGGATAACAAAGCCCCTTAAAAATTTTATTGATTCCCGTCCCGTCCGAATGGTTTTTTTAGCGAAAGGATCAATGAACTACCTATGAGATGGCAAAAGTAGATAGCAATGGTAAATACTTCATTCAACTTTGATTAAATAAATATAATAGGTCTTTACCTATGAAACTGCCGTTTTGCCGTACTGGCCATTTCAAATGAAAATATTTTTTTTTTGACTGTTAATTCTAATTTCAAATTAATTTTATTTGACAAACATGGAATTCTTTTTCTAAAATCGTCATTTGTTTAATAGTTAGTGTTTTGTTTTCAACGCATTCGAACATTTTTCGTCATCATGGATAAGTTAAAAATTCGAGTAATTATGGAGTATGAGTACCGTCGTGGCAGCAAAGCGGCACAAGTGGCACGCAACATCAACGACGTTTACGGAGCGAACACTACAAACGAACGCACCACCCGTTATTGGTTTACCCGCTTCCGCTCTGGAAATTTTGACCTGAAAAGTTAACCCCGTGGTCGTCCGAAAACTTTGGTCGACAATGACGAATTAAAGGCAATTGTGGAAGCTGATGAAACTCAATCCACGGCTGAATTAGCAGCAGCTTTCGACGTTAGCATCAAAACAATATTGGTCCATTTGCGTCAAATTGGCAAGGTAAAAAAGCTTGACAAATGGGTACCCCACGAACTCAATGACTGCCAGCGCGAAGTACGCGTGGAGATGTGCCTTGCACTGCTCAGCAGGCATACAAATGAAGGAATTCTGAACCGCATTGTTACTTGTCACGAGAAATGGATCCTGTTTGACAATCGTAAGCGCTCAGCAAGTTGGTTGGACCCTGGTTCAGCACCCAAACAATGCCCTAAACGAAAACTTACCCCTAGAAAAGTGATGGTCACTGTTTGGTGGTCTAACGCGGGTGTAATTCATCACAGCTTCTTGCCAAACGGGACAAGCATTACTGCAGATGTGTACTGTGAAGAACTGAACACAATGATGGAGAAGCTTGCACGTCTCCAACCAGCTTTGGTCAATCGTTCGGCTCCACTGCTCCTGCACGACAACGCGCGACCTCATACTGCACAGCAGACGGTCTCCAAGCTCCAAGCAAGAGTTGGGGTTGGAAGTTCTCCGTCATCCGCCGTACTCACCAGACCTTGCGCCTACAGACTTCTACTTTTTCCAGAATTTGGATAACTTCTTGGCGGGAAAAAAATTCAATACCCGAGAGGCAGTACAAAATGCCTTTGAAGAATTTGTTGCCTCCCGTCCAGCTGATTTCTTCAAGAAAGGCATCAATAAGCTACCAATGCGTTGGCAAAGATGCATTGATTGCATGGGTGATTATTTTGATTAATAGAAATAAAAAATATATAAAAAAATTACGCTTCATTTATTTCGTGAAAAACGGCAATTTCATAGGTAAAGACCTAATATATACACTCCCTTACAAAACGCCAATTTCATATGTAATGATCTAATATTACAATGTTATTATACAGAGTTAATGTGTATACAACATGTTCAGTTGATAGTTTGGACGTGGTTTTTAAAGATACAATCTTGTATACTTACTAAAAATATGACTATTTATTCTTCATTTCTCCACTTAATGTACGAAAATAAGTTTTAAAATAAGTTTATTACATTTGTATTTCACGTGGACATCAGGTCAAGAAGTCGTTTCGATTTAAACACGTAGCGGCGCTACCGGCAAAATTCATAAGTAAGTAACCATGTTGATGTCGTTAGATATGTATTTAATCAAAATTTAGAAAAGATGTTCCAATTCACGTACGCGAAAATTATAACCATAACCGAAAAGCTTGAAGCTCAGGAAATATCAACATTTAGACCATGATGTATTTTTTTTTACTTTTGGCGTGGAGACAATTGTGTCCTGGGATCAGGGGACTTAGAGACTCTTGAATGGAAACGATTAGTGAATGAAACTCGTGACCCAATAATGCCTGGCACATATTTTGGTCAACTTTATAATAACGTGGATAACGTACTGTTACGGGGTGGGTCAGGAGAGAGTTTTTAAAAAACACTTTTAAAGTTACAAAAATAGAGTTTATTTCGAATATTACAAAAAACTTATAATTAAGGATTTAGAAATGGTGTAATATGGAAACAGCGACTGAACGAGACGGAATTTTAAACAATCTTAATAATTTGAAAAACAAGTTATCAAAATTACAAAATTAACAAGAATAGAGGAAACAAACAAAAGTGTCCATTAACTGGCACGGAGTGTCAGCGCGTTTGCATACATAAGCTGGTTGGGTTGTAGCCATTATAACTATACAACGCGGTGATTTTGCCAGCCCTTTGGCCACTTTGACCTATGTAAGAAGTATTTTAAGCGTTGTTTTCTATCTGTAACTATGTTTATTTTCCTGTTTTTTCCTTTTGTTAGTTTATAAATTTTCTTGTTTGTAATTAAATGTTCTCTGTCCATAACATATCTTTGTATCATACAACCAAGACTATCTTAACTAAATATCATATCTAAAATCGAACGAGAATCAGTTTCAAATAACTTAAGTTTATTTTCGTGGTATAATATTATACAAATATATCGAGTTTCCTTTCGTTTGTTTCCAATTTTGTACGATCAAACGAATTCTTCAATAAACAATAATACCTTTGAAAGTCCAACAAAGTACAACCCAAGTTGTAATCCTGAATTTAGTTTGTAAATAAAAGTCGCGTGAATCTTTTTGGATATCCTTAGTAATGTCGCTTTGATTATTATTGACTGACTGGGTACTACCGTCTTTTTTATTTTTGATAAACATCAAAATAGGAAAAAGTACTCAATTCATATAGCTGTAACCTCTAGAGTCTAGAGCAACGCGCGAGGCCGAGCGTATGTGCTGTCCTTGTTTGTGTGGCCTGAGGAATAGTCGATATGTGTCGTCTACCATTTAAGCTATCATCTCCCTAATGAGGCTGCTGGCACTGACTTCAGACTGAAAAATATCTCATTAACGGTTAATGCGAGTAACACTGTTCAAAATATCAATAAAAACACAAAAATCCAGGAAAGTAAATATTATCAGTAAAATTGTGCAAGCTAGAGTACTACCTAGATTGGAAGAGATATAATCTCGTAACATGGTCTTCACGACAGCCTTAATAGTCCCACTGCAGAGATCTCAGCCTCACCCAACTGAGGGGTTATAGTACCTCGCTTGCTCACTGCGGGTTGGCAGATTTTGCACCTGCTTTTGATATCATTTCTAAGGTTACATCACGATGTTTTCCTTCACCGGTAGAGCAGCCGGCTTGTTGTATTTAAATTATAAAAAATCATGGGTACTTTGGCTGTCACCGGAGATCAAACCAGGGACTTTCAGATCGAGAAGCCAGCGCCTTCCACTGCGCCACCGATGCTAAAAAATGTGCTTTTAATGCTTTGACACAAATGTCTTATCTAAATAAGCGTAGCCTATTTGACCTAAATGTAGATTTCAGTGTAGAATTCGATTGTATTCTCTAAGATCGTATTCCGCTGCAAACATAGGTATCCCGAAGCTTCGTGGTCTTTGATATCAGATACATATAAATTCGACACAAGTTACTTAGTTTTGTTCGACCAATGGTTTAAAAATAATAAAAAGATACAATCTGACACTCAAACCGTAGAGTGACCGTGACCGCGACATCAAATACTATGAACACATTAAGTAGGTGTTAGAAAACCAGAATTATATATATAACGATACTTTAACTTCTGCGAGAGAAGCATAAATAGTTACTGCTGACCTACATTATATTATTACAGATATTTCAAGACAGTTTGTTGGCAAGCTATGTCAAGATCATTGAATAATATAAGATTAAAGATATGTTTATTGCTAATCTCAATACGCTTTATACCTGATATTAACGCCCCGCCAAATTAATAAAGAACTGAGAGTCAGCTTCCTTTGAAGAAGAGAAACTAAACAGAAGAGTTAGACCATGAAATGGCCTTTGATATCAACACCGTAATGTTTATTGTTATACGAAATACAAGTGATTATTTATAGTTTTCAGATAAAGACCTGGACCCGGCGCTACCGTGAGCAAATGACCTTGCGCAATCAGGTCAAAAAAACAAATCAATTTTATGCAGCGCTTATGCAGCAAATGAACATAAAATTTGCAGCGCTTAACAATTTTGTTCACATGGTATACGGTTTTAATAAGGTTTTGTAACTTTAACTTTTATATTTTTGTAATAGGGAACTTAAGCTAAAATTATTTTTTAGAAATTTCATTAATAATTCAGTTAACAGTGCTTTACTGAAATATTTATTCGAAAATTTTGCGAATAGTTTCAGCAATAAGTAAGTTCAGCTGTTTCTTGTTTTATACTCTTTGTTAATGCAAGTTTCCGCAAGGTTATGATTTTTACAAATACAACTACTCATATCAAAATGATCTTCACAACATCGCAAGACAGATTTCGGAGAAGGTAAAGGTTGTCTGCTACTCTCATGCACTGTTCTCTAAGTTTAAGCTCTCGAGGCACATGTAAAACTTGATGAAATTGGAAGAACGCAAAGATAAAATTTCAGCAGATCAAAACAATAGATCACTGCACACTTTTATTGTGAGATTTGTCTCAACCTGTTGAAGGGTAATCCATTGTCGTAAAAATGTGTGATTTATTATATTAAATAAAACAAAAAATGTAGTATTCTGTAATAAATATTATTTTTGCCCCATGACAAGTTAACGTCTTATGGAGTGACGTCACGTCGAGCCAGTGAGCCTTACGCCCTAACTTTGAAATGTTATTTTTTTATATTTCTTTTTTGGTATGTTTATGTAATCCTTAAATCGTTAAGATATATTAAAAAACATTAAATTACGCAAGTTTCTTATTGCTTATTAATTTAGGGATAAGCACTCTGGTCCCTAATAAAGCTTATCATAAACCCTGAGGAAATGAGGAACCATTTCCTTTAGTAAATATTTTATAAAATGGAGGCAGAATGTTTACAGGTCAATGTTTTTTTTTATGTTTTATTCTAGTAATTTCCAAGTCATAATATAAATGCAAAATTCCAAAAATTCATAAAGTTTTCTTTCATCATTGGTAAAATAAGAAAACACTTGATATACATATATAATCTCCTTATTCTTCATCTTGATCATCATATTCATCATCAAAGCTAAAGTACTCCTTAAACTTCGGCTTTTCAGATGATTCATAGGTCACCTTTCAATCTTTTGCCGTTGTAATATAATCTTTCAGGAACAGTACCCAAAGCTTTGCAATAGTCGCTTAGTTTCCTAAACTTATCAAAATTCTTATGTAATCTCAATACTTGTCGCACAGTACGTAAGTTCTTACAGCCAAATCTAGAGTAGATCAAGAATTAACCGATGACCAGGCGAGCATGATGGCCTGTGACCATAGTTACATCGGTGTTCGTGCCGTGGAAACAGTAGCTACCAAAGAAAAATTATAATAATAAACGAGAAAACTTACACACCACCAATATAAGCACATAATCATCTTTCACTTCCATCTCATCGATCAAACACATGGAACACTTGAGATAAGTCCGTACCTTGCTCCTATTTACTGACCCAGAGTTGAGATTATGAATATATGTACATAAAGCAGAGCTTGTGTTATGGAGAACCATACAGCGAACTGGTGGGAACCCAGACTAAACGTACATTTATAAATCTAAATAACCAGTGATCTTCGATTTTATGAGATTTGTTTATTATAAAATCCATTCTTAATCAACATTGTCAAATAAATAAACAAAGTAAATAAAGTAAAGGCCTTTGGTACCTACCAGTCATACTTTTTTGTAGCTCCGTATTTTAATCTATTTGCAGTGTTTATAATACAAGTATTTGGACGTTACACCGTCACATGAAATAGTCTAATTGTGTGCTGTGACGTGTACTGAAAACAACTCGGAATACCAAGCAAGTTAGTACAAAATATCGAAAATCTTATAGTGAAATTTACAGTGTTAACATAAGCCCCCTTTCGCGAGGGTACTTATATACTGCAAATAAAATAAGTAAAAACTAGTTCCCAATTTCATCCTCGCCACTTAACGTACAGAGACCTGTCGTTAAAAACCGACGTTGCGAAGCCGGCAACCGCGGTTCGATCCCCGTGAGCAGCGTCCCAAGACCTTGTAAATTTTAAGTTTTCGTTTTACACTTGACCAACACTTTTAATACCAAACGATGGGTGTTAACTGCGAAGCTTGCAAATGCATATTAGCGGTAACACAAAAAAGGATTAAGTGTACAGTATGCATACAACTGTTCCACTCGGATTGTGTCGGATTTGTGGGCGATAGTACAACTGCTCCTCGTTCTCAGTGGATATGTCCTAAGTGTAACGCTGCACGAAAACGACGCGGCGACAATAGCAACACGCCGGTTAGATCTTCAAAGTCAAACAAGGAAACCGAATCGACATCCACCGACTATCCAATAGATGGCGCCGTGTGTCCAAGATCAATACCTAACTCTGAACTAATAAAAGAGTTTGAAATAATACTTGACAGTAAGTTAAAATTAATTAAGGAAAACTTATTAAGAGAAATTAGAGCAACGGTATTTAATGAACTAATTTCAGAAATGTCAACTATTAAGGAAAATATGAAAGAGTTAGAAACAAGCCAAAATCAAATACTTACCGAGCATATTACTATACAAAATGATCTCAAAGTTATGAAACTGCGCATGACAGAAACTGAGAATGCCGTTAAAGATATTCAGGTTGAACTGCACAAACAGCAGCAATATGCGCGATTGAGTAATCTAGAAATTAAAACCCTATAGATTTAACGGTTCGAATAGCGAAACATGCAGGTGTTATACTGACTTCTAATGACATTGAATTTGCTAATCGTGTTCAAGCAATAAAACCAACAACTGGTCGACCTAAGTCTTTAATAATAAAACTGAAAAGTAGACTACTCAAGGACAGTATTATTTCTGGACTACGGAAAACCAAGGGTGTTACTACAACGGATATCTGCATTAGTGGAAAACAACAACGTTTTTATGTTAATGAACATTTGACCAACAAATGAAATTTTGACCAACTAATAAAGTTTTATTTAGAAAAGCAAAAAATCAAGCAAATGACAAAGGTTTCAAATTTTGCTGGGTCAGAAACTATAATATTTTTTTACGGAGAAACGAAGAATCTCCTATAATTTACATAAATTTCGAGAAAGACCTTTGCAAAATAGATTAACTACATGTCTTTGGAAAATTGTACATTATAATATTAACCATTTTACACGTCACCTTCACATACACACCACACATAAATTAACTCAGTCTTCGAGTAAATTATATCTTAACTCAGCTGTCCTAATTTTAATTATTTTTGGCTATGTGTTTCCTAAAAGGAGTTCTTATTGTGATATTTTAATGCCGTTCATTTATATTCATCAAAAAGTTTATAATTGAAATTGTTGCTTATTACCTTGTAACGTGACTAATGCTTACTTCACTTAAAATATTTTATCAAAACGTACGGGGTCTCAGAACCAAAACATCGACTTTCCGAAGTAATGTATTGAATTGTGACTATGACGTTGTAATTATTACAGAAACCTGGCTTCACGGTAATTTTTACAGTAGTGAATTTTTCGATCAAAGATATGATGTATTTCGCTGTGATCGAAGTATAAAAACATCATCTTAAACCCTCGGTGGTGGCGTATTGATAAGTGTAAAAAAGAATCTAAAGATTAGACTTATCATGCCCGAATGTTGAGTGCATATGGGTTACAATATCTGGTAAACAACTGCATACCTTTGACAGGCACGATATTTATATTGGAACTGCCTACATACCTCCAGGGCGCGGGCACGCTACTTGTCTTAAATCAGTGACTAATTGCTTTGCAAAGGTATTCTCAGCCTAACCTCAGGATCATTTTATAATAGCCGGGGATTTTAATCTACCGTATGTTGACTGGTCGTTTTTAGCACCAATTATAACCCAAAAAGGGTCAGTTGAGGAACAAAATGCGACAGTTGAATTTCTAAATTTATGTAGTATAACTGGCTTAAAGCAATCTAATTTATTTAATAGCTCTCATAACTCAATTCTTGACCTTTTATTTAGTGATGTTGATGTAGATGTCATTAAATCAGATTTTCCTCTTGTTTCTGAAGACGGGTATCATCCCTCGTTGCAGATAGATGCATCGGACTTAATACAAAAAAAACTTAAAAGCACTGCGACGGTGAAACCCGACTTCTTTAAAGCTGACTATGACAAAATTAATTATTTATTTTCAAAAATCGATTGGAACTATCTCCTGTGTGGGGACAATATTGATGACATTGTAGATATTTTTTATTCGAAAATTTACGATATAATTGCTACACATGTTCCTTTAAAATTAAACGTAAATCACGCTCATTACCCGGCATGGTATAGCAAACCCTTAATTCAACTAATAAAAGAAAAAAAAAGTTACATAAAAAGTGGAAAATGTTTGGCAACCCCAGAGATCATGCTGAATTTAGACTGTTAAGGTCACGACAGAAACATTTACAAGACACTTGTTTAAAATTACACATTGAACGCATGCAGAATTTTATTAAAAAAGATCCGAGGCAGTTATGGTCCTACATCAAATCATTACGTAGGAATGACACCATTTACCCTTCTAAATTTACGCTCACCGATACTGCTCATTTGGATGAGAACGCGGCCTGTAATGCTTTTAATAACTATTTTGAAAGTAATTTTATTGAACCTGCCAATAATTATGATATACACTTGTTACCCTACCCTGAAGCTGGTGAATTTATTAATAGAGTTAATATCACAGAGTCTGTAGTTCTTAAGATCATAAACAAACTAGACGCTCGTAAAGGCGCTGGGAGTGATAAGATACCGCCAGTGTTTTTGAAGAACTGTGCATGTACTTTAGTGAAGCCATTAACTATAATATACCAGTTGTCTGTTAACAAATTCGGTGCTTACCCCAGAAAGTGGAAAGAGGCAATAATAGTACCAATACATAAGAGTGGCTCTAGATCCAAAATCGAAAATTATAGGCCTGTATCGATACTTAATACTTGTGGTACGATACTGGAAATTATCATTCACAATGAAATAGTGCCTGTTGTTCAAAAACATTTCCCTGTCGAACAACATGGCTTTATATTAGGACGTTCTGCAATAACTAATTTAGCAACGTTCAGTGATCTGGTTCTTTGCGAAATGAGCAATAATCACCAGGTGGACGTTATCTACACCGATTTTGAAAAGGCTTTCGATCGGGTAGATAACGTTATCCTCTTACACAAGCTTAAAGCTCTTGGAATTAGTGGAGACCTGCATAGATGGTTTTTTTCTTATGTATCAAATCGAACTCAAGCGGTTCGACTCGGTATCGTCTTGAGTAATTATATAACGATTCCATCCGGCGTCCCTCAGGGATCTGTACTGGGTCCAACGCTTTATAACGCCTACATATTTGTCATAATAAGGCCTATTAATCACTCCCATTACCTTTTATTCTCTGATGACAAAAAAGTATATGCTACTATTAGAAATATCCATGACTGTTCTCTTTTGCAAAATGATTTAAATAGTCTCTCCAAATATTATATACAAAATAGAATTACCATAAACACTCACGAATGTGTACAAATATCTTATACGCGTAAAATCTCTAAGATCTCATTTGATTATAAAATAAACGGGACCAGTATAAAAAAGTCATCATCAGTCAGAGATTTAGGTGTTCAACTAGACTCAAAACTTCTCATGTCTGACCACATTGACATAATTATTGATAAGGCATACAAACAGCTAGGTTTCATAAAACGGGTTTGCGGGCGTTTTAAGGATATAAGTAGCATTAGGGTACTTTACTGTGCATATGTTCGCAGCGCTTTGGAATATGCTTGTAATATTTGGTCACCACAGTACACAACATATATTCATAGGATCGAAAACTTGCAGGTAAAATTTCTTACATACCTTGCATACAAAGATTTTTTACATTTCGAAGACTATAACGATGCATGTTCACGTTACAATTTTGAACCACTGGAATAGCGACGTCAAAAATATGATATGGCCTTACTACATTCACTGTTGTCTGGGAAAGTAGACTGTGAAGAACTACTTAGCAAGCTTTATCTTCACGTACCTAAAAACCGTACCCGCCATACTGCTCTCTTCGCCATACCTTTTAGAAAATCCAACTACTCTCAGAATTCAATCACATGTCGTCTAGCTCGTACCTACAACAAATTTTACTCAGACCTAGATTTATTTAATCTTAATCTTGAAACTTATAGGAACTGCATAGCTAAAAAACACTTTGATAACATTCGTTAATATAAATAATTAACAAACACACACAGACACTCACAAAAACACACACACACAGGCACTCACACAAACACACACACACAGACACTCACACACATACATCCACCGACACCCCCCACAACTTACTTTAATTAATACGATTTACTATTCTAGAACATTATTTTTGTATCTAAACCAATAATCTTTGTAATCTTTATTTTGTTTTCAGTGTATAAACATTTTTTGTTCACTTTTTTATCGTTGAATTTGTACTACCATTCATCGTTTAAATTAAAAAGTATAAAAACTGCTACAAATCTATAGAAACAGTACTAAGACAATGTATTTCTATTACGTGGTAGTCTATAATTGGCCTTATTGTAATTTACTAAAATATTTTATGATTATTTTTAAGAGTCGCTGTTGATTACCTGAATAAATAAATAAATGACTAAAATAAGCTCTCTCGAGAAGAGTATGCAGTTTGCACGTGGAAGGTAGTATTAAATAATGTTATAAAGCAATTATTTTACCTGGCTCAAGTGGTAGCTTGCCTGATATGCGAGAAAATTTTGTGGTGAGCGTTATTTTCTGATAACTCAAAATAGCCTTAAATACAATTCTACAAGGTTTTTAAAAAGATTGATTTGTTTCTGCATGCTCAAAATCATGGCAAGTGAGAGATTTTCCGAGAGTTTCCGTGATTGTGGTTCACAGCTTCGATTTCGGCGCCAGTTTGTGTTTTCAAAACGTCGAAGCCTTTATAAGAATTCTTTTCTTTTAGGAAAATATTTGTGGATGCCGCATTGAATTTTTTGTTTTTGCGGTATAGTTTGTTTATTTGATATTATACGCATTAAAGTTGAGAGACAGGACAAGTATTCGTTATAGTGGAAGTTTTTAGAAGTAGGTTATCAATAAAATAAGTCGGTTTTATACTGTTTCATTCAAATGAGTTTATAAGAATATGGTGCAAATAGCCACACAAATTGTTAAGTTGCATTACTGTCACTAAATATTTTTTAACAGCAGCCAGTGATGTAATAAAAATTCTCGAAGCTCTTAATTTAAGTTTAATTTACTAACATTTCTTCCCCTTTGAAAGCACCGCGACCAAGTAAGTTGTCTTATATAGTTAGCGAAGACAGAGACCCTCTGTCTTTTTTTCTATTTTTAATAGAGTGCTAAAGAAACTTAGTCAAAATGGTCAAAAATAATTTTACAGGTGCGCACTGGACGAAAACTAGTTATTGGAAAAGTTTTACGTAAAGCCATTAGAAAGCTGCTGTAAATCTTGGTACCGAAGAGAAAGCTGGGTGTGGTACACCTAGAATCCATTAAATGACTAATTGATTCACACTCACAAAAGTAATTTATGCATATGATTTCGAAGTCTAATTGTTTGTACCTTTTATTCCATTTATGATAAAAGAGTGCGGAAAGGTATTTTTTTCGCCGGCTTTTCTTTCTTCTCGCTATTTCAATATAACCTTTTAAAAGCTGAAGTGCTATTCGCCGTCTTTAAAAGTTCATGAAGTACTTCTGTTGTAAACCAATAATGAAATAAAATATTTTGATTTTGAAAAAATTCTGAAAGAATCTTAGTAAAAGTTATAGAAGAAGTTGTTTAGTAAGACAATTCCAATTTGATTTGGAGTAATTAAGGTAAATTTATTATGTTGAAGTATTTGAATTTTTTTAACCTTATTTCGTTTTAGTTTCAGTCTTTCCACGAAAATGTGAAGTAGGCGATCGAAAGTTTCTTCTTATACTTCTCCTCGGTTTTATGCTTGTAAAACAAAATTTGTTGTTACTAAAATTATATCCGTTGTTCTAAGATTCCTAACATGAGATTTTGATTTACTTGGATTTTCTTACAGCGTTTTATTTAAATTTGACTTAGAGCTGATTTTTCAATGGCCACATAACTTTTATCAATAGAATAATTTTAAGAATTTGACATAATTGTATCAGACAAAGTAGAGAATATCCAGCTAACGATAAAAAAATTGCTCTGAAATACATAAGCATCACAGATAATTTGACTGATCAAGAATATTATAAGAAAAGGATTTTTTTTATTTTTAACTTAATTCACTTGTTTTCACAAAGTTCACAATTCACAAAGTTGAAATGAACTTCGAAATATTGGATTGAATCTCGAAATAAGTTCAACCATAAATCTTGTAGTCAGCTACAAAGAGGTAAAATAGATAAGGGGCTATTCTGGGAACTCTAACATGTTGTTACTTATTCATGTCATCCTTCGTTCAACACGGGCTCATTCTGGCTTTTTATGTCCCGAACATACGCACCTCGTTACGGTAAAATTGTTACATAAAAATATATGTTATAAATGTTTAAACGTATAGTTATAAGATTATCTCAAAAACTTGATTATCTTACCAAAATAGTTTTACGACAATACAGGTTGCTTTTCAAGCAGACTTTTGACTTGAGTGACAGTGTGAAGTTTTTATTTGGTACGCATTAGGATAATATGTTTTTGAAAGTTGGTTATTTAGATATAACTCTTAAATTAGCTTTAAACTTAATTTAAAAATAAATATATGAGATGAGAAAAAGTGTTGGTTCTTTGTTAAAATTGTGGGTTAGTACCAAAAAAAAATCATATTCTTAAGCTAGTTGCTTGGTCAATTTAATGTCCTTTACATTAGTTTTGTTATCCAATACAACATAGAATGCACAAATTTTTTGAATATTCCTAAATTAAAGATATTAATATCTTAAACAATAAATCAACTCTAAATCTCAACGTAATATATAAAAATATAATATAATGTAGAAATAGTTAAAAAAGAGTCGTAAAACTTTTCCAATAACCACATATTCGACATATGCACAATCTGCAAAATTACTTTTGACTAAGTTTCTATGAAAAGTAGAAATAAACAGACAGATATAGATAGTTGGTCTCTGATTTCGCTAAATACATTTGCATGGAATGAAAATGCAAAAATGGTGTGAATATCATACTACTCTTGATTTGATCAGCCGCCAGACAACACGTCCAAAATGACATATTGCTTGGTGAAATTTGTCAAAATGGGAATGCTCAAGGTAGTTGAAGCTGCATAGGGTGATGTTATTGTCAACTTCCTAGTTGCAGCTACAAAAGGAAAAATTTGTGGCAAGCAGTAATCGGCTGTAATGCAAGTGACACGCGATCTAAATTTCAACTGATTTAATGTGTTCATAATTCTGTTAACGTGCGGCTTAACTCGCGACACTTTTTTTGTACGTCATTTTCGTATTAGACCCACCGTCCATTTTCAATCAATTTCAATGGTCGCGGTGCTTTCGAAGGGGAAGAAACGGTAGAAAGTAGATTTTATTTGAAGAATGAGTTCGAGAACTTTTGCTTTATCACTAGCTGCTGTTGAAAAATATTTAGGTACAATTATGCGACAAAACAGTTATTATTATTATGTTAACCAAATGCTGCTAATCTCATTTTCTCGCAACAATACAGAACAAATTTGTTTATTGATAACCACATTTCATAACATCCACTATCACAAATACCTTTATATCTCTCTCTCAACTTTAATACGTATAATATCAAATTAACAAACACAAACCGCAAAAATAAATACAATACGTCATCCTCAAAGTTTTTCTTAAAACAATCAGAAATCTAATAAAGGCGATGTGTCTGCAGTAAATATGGATTTTTATTTAAAACGAATTCTGAAGTTTTTTGTTTTTAATTTGTTTTTAGAGACCATAATTATTTAATCTAAGGTGATTAAAATTATTAGTTGATACTTTTCGATTAGTAGACATTTATTATAATCTCTTTTCTAGATAATGCAGCTTCCTAACGCAGAGAGTTTATTAAAATTAGTTTAAGCCATGCTAAAACGTTTTATTTAAAGGTTATGATCATCAAAAAAATGTTCCTGTATCATATTAGTACAGAAGGTCTATTTTACTTTTGTACGATCACACAAAATAAAACGAAAGAACATTTTAACTCAGTTGACTCAGTTCTTAACTTAAATCCTCTCTGGAAACACATTTATTTATCCTAATTCTCTATACGAGGGTCCGAAAGAAATTTACCGCGTTTCGAAATGCGTTCTTGCAATCTGTGAAAGATTGACAAAGTCTTAAATTTTATGAAATTTGTTTAATTATGAAATCAATACTTGGTCGACATTGTCAAATAAACATATTATTTGGTTCATTTTCGTAAATAAGTAAATAAATTAACCCCTTTTGAACAGGTTGTAAGGTTATTCTTCAAACGTACCTATTAAAACTCTGCCAGCTGTCGAACTCTTCCGAATCATCAGAACTGACCATTCAATGTAATGATTTGGTTGGGGGGTAAAGGTTTTCCAAATTCACATTATAACTATGCCGATCATATGCGTAAATGAAATTGTAAATATATGAGTAGATTTTCGTTTATTACAATTCAATTATGTGTACGTATTTATGTATGCGTATAAAGTATTTATGAAGGTATACGTTATCTGTAAGTGCTTATATATAATTTAGGTTCTTTTTTTTATGAAATTTGTTAAATAAAAAGCGCACTGATATTATAGATTTTCCTGTTAGCCCCAGGTCTATTGAAAGAAATGTTTATGAAATATCTCTATCCCATTTCTAACAATTATTTGTATTTTGTGTGTACATAAAAAAAATTAAACATATTATCAAATATCAAAGTTATATAATATGAATATATAAATAGAATATAAGAACCAACATCTGACGTCTAGAAAAAAGTAATTATGTAAGTATTTTTTTTTTCAATATCTACACAATAAAAATAAAGCGAAACGCACAACGTTGCTAGCCCCTTACGCGGGAATCTTTTGTGGTGAGCAGTGCTGTTTGTTGAAGTGTTTCACTTTTTATATAAAAAATTAGTAGACATAAACATAGTTCATATTTTCTTAAAAAAAAAACAAACAACCATATATATTTTAAGTTGGTTATTAAATTTCGAGACATTAAACGGTTTTGATTGGCTTAGTTTTAAATAAAGTCACAGGCAAGTATAAATTTTGCTTCTGTAATGCATACGACTTGACGCCACTGTGTGACGTCACAAGGTAGTTTCGACGCCGTATTGCTGGAGCGAGCGTTTTGGCAGATTAAATAATTAATCTACTTTTTGATGACATTTTTATTAATTGAAATACATACAATTAATAAAAATCAATATTATTTCTAGAGTCCTTATACACCACAAATAATGTGAGATGGTTTACGAAAACTGGTCAAATAGCCGATTATACAAGATTTTCTAATAAGATTTATGTGTTTCTGCATTCTCAAAAACATGGCACGTGAGAGGTTTCCCTGATTGTGATTGTCGAAGCCTTTATAAGAATTCTATTTCTTTTAGGAAAATCTTTGAGGATAACGTATTGTATACAGGGTGGCCAGAAAAGTGAAGTCCAAATTTTTTTTAGGTGCCTCGTGTTGAGAGGTATCTGAATCACCCCTATGTATGTTATACGATTTTTCATAGTTTTCGAGTTACGATTTTTTTTTTATGAATTATCGCAAAGTTGCACCGAATCAGTTTCAAAAATTTCTAAAATAAAAAATAGGTTTCTGCAGTTTTCTATTTTTGCTACTAAATCTCTATGGACTTTGTGTTTACGCAACATAAAACAAAGATAATTTATTTACAATAGGTTTTCAAAATACCCCCATCCCACAGAAATGCACAATCTACACCTGCGTCAGAAATTATCTTTTAAATGTCTGAAGGCTTCACGATTCGCACTTACTACTCTTTCGGCTTCTTCAATCTACCCTCTCAGCTCTTCTTCGCTCGAGCAATCTCTATGTGATTTCTTTGTAGTAGTTCCAGATGAAATAATAAATAGCAATTTTGCGAAAATTCATAAAAAACATTGTAACTCGAAAACTATGAAAAATCGTATGACATACATAGGAGTGATTCAGATAACTTTCAACACGAGGCACCTAAAAAAATTTTTGGACGTCACTTTTCTATCCACCTCGTATATGTGGTTTGTGTTAGTTTATATGATATTGTACGTATTAAATTTGAGAGCGAGAAGTAAAGATATTGGTGATAGTGGAGGTTTTGAAATGCGGCTATCAATAAACAATTTAGTTCTGTATTGTTGCGAGAAAATGAGATTGGCAGCATTTGGTTAACATAATAATAATAACTGTTTAGTCGCATTATTGTACCTAAATATTTTTCAACAGCAGCTAGTGATAAAGCAAAAGTTCTCGAACTCATTCTTCAAATAAAATCTACTTTCTACCGTTTCTTCCCCTTCAAAAGCACCGCGACCATTGAAATTGATTAAAAATGGACGGAGGGTCTAATACGAAAATGACGTCCAAAAAAAGTGTCCCTAGTTAAGCCGCACCTTAACAGAATTATGAACACATTAAATCACTTGAAATTTAAATCGCGTGTCACTTGCATTACAGCCGATTATTGCTTGCCACAAATTTATCCTTTTGTAGCTGCAACTAGGAAGTTGACAATAACATCACCCTATGCAGCTTCAACTACCTTGAGCATTCCCATTTTGACAAATTACACCAAGCAATATGTCATTTTGGACGTTTTGTCTGGCGGCTGATCATATCAAGAGTAGTATGATATTCACACCATTTTTGCATTTCCATTCCATGCAAATGTATTTAGCGAAGACAGAGACCAACATATCTGGCTATTTATTTCTACTTTTAATAGAAACTTAGTCAAAACTAATTTTGCAGATTGCGCACATGTCGAATATGTGGTTTTTGGAAAAGTTTTACGTAAGGTCAGTAGAAAGATACTTAAATCTTGGTACTGACATAAAGTTGCATGCATTACGCCTAGACTCCATGAAATACCTTAGGTTGTATGTATACTAGATAACAATTAATACATGTGATTTCCGAAATAATTATGCTGACTTAGTTCTAAAAAATGAAGTCAAAGCACCTTAGTAATAGTTGTTAAAGTAGTTGTAAAGTAAGACTTTCATTTGGATTTAAAGGAAATAAAATATTAAATTGTTCGATTTATTTATTTTACTCCATTTTGGTTTCCGTCTTTGACAGCCATGTGAAGTAGGTGACAGAAAGTTTCGTCTTATACTTCTGCTTGGTAAAAACGTGTAAAAACAGAATTTTGTGCAATCATCATTATATAACCGTATATCCGTTGTATTATTATTCGTACGTAACATGAGCATTTCCTACTATATTGCGTGGGCACTTGATGATTTATTCGGGTTTTATTATCACTTTTTATTTTGATTTCACTCTAGTAAGTTCATATCAATCAATTTCACAAATTTTTTGATTGATTAGAACGTTATAAATTACGATTTTACTATTTATTATTAAATTTACTTTAAACGTTGAATGAACTTTGAAATATTAGGTTGAATTTCGAAATAAGTTAAACCATAAATCATGTAGTCACCTACGAAGACGTAAAATAGATAAGGGGCTATTTTGTGATATACTAACATGTTGTTAGATATTCATCTTTTCCTTCCATACGGGCTCACTCTGGGCTCACACCTAAACGTTCGAGTAAATTTTTTATATTAAAATATACCTATGTAAGAAGGTCTATGTTAAAATGTATTGTTACAAGATTATATCTAAACATAGATTCTCTCAATAAAATTGGTTGTACGATATTGAAGGTTGCATCGTAAGAGTCTTTTGATATGAGTAACTGGGCGAACTGTTTGTTAGGTATTTATTAACATTATATCTTTTTTGCAGTTTGTGATTGATATTACTTTGTTTGATATTGATTGATATTGATATTACTTGAGTCACAATTAACATATATGAGTAATGGATATCTTTGTTAATTATTCAAACTTAAAGTGTCCGAAATCAGCCCTAAAAGTTGAAAAGCGTTGCGATCCTCTTTTTTTGTGACGCGAGCTCATTCTGATAATTTTTCGTGTATGTTTCCAAATAGCTTCTTATGGAAATTGATAAGAAAAAAATTATGATTCATAGATACATTTATAATTTTTAACTTTGTTTAACGTATTTTTATGATAAAACTTATAATTTATTAGTATAACTCAAAGACCTAATATTTTGAATAAATTTTTAAGTAGAAGTTATATTATGGGAACTTTTGGTATTCAATATATAATAATGTCCAAAAACTTCGCACCTATATGCGAATCAATTCAAACTTATGACTATTTTTTCAGCTATTTTGACCGGACTAAATTATTGAAATAATCCAAACTAACCCTAAATAAACACCTAAAAAATAACTGTTATGAGCATATTAACCATATTTTTAGTTTTGTAACTTTGTAGATATATTTACATTTTATAGATACATACATTTTATTTAGGCGTACAACGCTAGATATGTCTAGCTATTTTTCTATCTTTTTGTTTGTTTTTTAGTTAGTTCTTATATATTTTAAAACACATACATCTGTAACTAATGAGACAAGGTTTTATTATTATTTGCTATATGTCTGTTATTTTCGTATTTCTCTTATTTGATTAATAAAATAAATACATTCACAATACAATAATATACATTCTTGAAATACCTAACAAATGTATACTTACATTTAAAAAACCTGAACTAAAATAGTGAGTTTGTTTGTTAAGCTTTCTAACACTTTCTTTCATAACAAACAAACTTTGCAATGAATCATCTTGAATAGGGTTGAAACTAGTACTTGTAAATATATAAATATTCTCAAGATTAAACTGAGTCGATTTAAAGAGTAAATATGTTTGGATTTATAGAACTTATTATTTATAGTTTTCCAGCTTTATTCAAATTAAAATTTGTTTTTTACTTAAATGTTTATTTCTCAACATTGACAATTACTTGTTCTACTTGACGTTAAATAAAGCATGCTTGGAAAAACCTTCGTGAAAAAGAACTGGCAAAAAACTTCACGGGTATAACTTTTTCAAAATAAATTTACAGTGTCCCTTAATAAAACACAAAGTTATTATAATCTGCATCTGTTAGCCCGGCAAGTCTTCCTCCCCCCAACTATCTAAACGACGAACACCCTCAAATGGCACCCGTTTAACCATAGTAGGTATTTTAACAATAAATTAAATCACATAATACTTAACTTAGCATAAGTTGTCTTGTTAAACCAGAATACAAAACTTAGTACATAAACGTAATACATATTATATTATTTCTTATTAATAAATACACATAAACATACCTAAGAAGGGCTTTATTAGCAATCAAATATAGAAGCACGAACCTATCAAATTAAAGCAAAGGGTACTTTCTAGTTACCCTTTTTGGGTAAGAGTAGCTTTTTAAAGGGTTTAAAAAAACGTATACTAAACTATGAACATCAAAGCGTAATCGTGAACTGAAACCACTATTATCAACTCTGTCAACCAGTCAACATGAAGCAGCCTTTTAAGTGTCTTACTCGATATCCTGCGCTTGACACCTCACAATGGGTACTGGTAAATCCTGGCATCTATTCAGCCTTTGGTTGCTCTTTTGATGGCGTCAATTTTGTAGGCGATAACAGTTGTCATATGTAGGAAGTGATATGTATACACTCTTTCGATGTGTGTTGTACCTCTTAGAGGTACAACTCTACAACACACAATGTGTGTTGTAGAGGATTCAACCTTTATAAATCACTACAGTTCTCAGATCCCTTACGCGGTGTAAAATAATATGGTAAGTCAAAATAGTAAACAAAAAAATAAATGCATAAGTATAGCTATTTAAAAAATATGTATATATTTGATCATGGACATTTTCAAATTATATCCAAATTTGTTTTTGTTCGTGTAATGGTTTAATTTTGGTTACCACAAAAATGCCATTCTAGTCGAAATTAATAAAAAAACAAGGTAAAAAGCATAATTCATGTTTATGAGTTTGAAGGAGCGTCAAAAACTAACTAAAAAATAAATAAAATTGAGAAGCAGACCGAATCTTCTCGGCTCGGTCTTATTCGTGTAGTGATAGTCGACCGCGACTTAGTTATATCAGGTGGCAGGGACAAGATTTATGAGGTCTATGCGTCCATGTATATAAAATGAACTGCAAAAATTCTGAAACATGGGCGACAATGCCACTTACGATCGGGTATATTGGCGTTTGTATAATGTTTCCCGGCCAGGGAAGACTAAAATAATGGATTTTTTAAGTTGAATTATAAACACATAGTTTAATTAGTCTTGTTTTCTTTTCTATGTTGTCTTTTTTGTCAATATTTATTATATTAAAGAGCTGGCGCTTATCCTTACTAATATATCTAATACTAGCGGCCCGTCCCGGCTTTGCACGGGAACTCTTCCTTTTATTAAAGGTTAATATTGTTTTTATTAAAGCTTAATTTGAATTGTGAAATTAAATTTTAAGCATTAAATAATGAACAATATGTATGAATATTTTTTTTATAATAACGTTACGCGATTAGCAAATTTAAGTCTTAAAGAGAAAGCTAATTTAAACATAGCAGGCAAATAAACTGAAGGTTTCATGCATAACGTATGTTAAAAAAGTTACCAGTTCGTTAACAAGATAAAACAACCAAAGATTTTTTGATAATGTAGGTAAGTTAAACTTGTCAAAAATTAATTTCGTACTGAAACATAATTTATTGCATCTGTTTCAAACCATTATGTAAATTATTTAAAGGAAAATGTATTATCATTTGTAAATTATATATTATAATATTGAAAACAGGATTTAATAAAATAGATGCACCTTATTTGTAGAAGACCAGAGATGATTAACCTTAGTCTATCGTTTTCTTTTGGATGAAGCGATAAGTATTACTTACTTTCGACTTCATGCAACGTTACAATACAGCGTTAAAAAATAACTTTTGAATTAAACTCTACGACCAGAGCCAAAAATGTTTGCTATTTTCCGGAAAAAAGGGACTTTTATAAACATATAAAATCCTGTTACCGTAATTTAGAAATGCATGAATACCTAACCACAAAAGCCGGTTTGAGAGCATAATATGTCCTTTGAAAATACATAAAGGCATTGAGGCACCTGTATTAAATTTTTATTAGAATTCAATTTATTTGTAGATATATTTGGCCGTGGGTAGTAGGAAAATAATAGGTCTTCTTTACCTATGAAACTGCCGTTTTGCCGTACTGGCCACTTCAAATGAAAATATTTTTTTTTTGACTGATATTTCTAATTTCAAATTAATTTTATTTGACAAACATGGAATTCTTTTTCTAAAATCGTCATTTGTTTAATAGTTAGTGTTTTGTTTTCAACGCATTCGAACATTTTTCGTCATCATGGATAAGTAAAAAATTCGAGTAATTATGGAGTATGAGTACCGTCGTGGCAGCAAAGCGGCACAAGCGGCACGCAACATCAACGACGTTTACGGAGCGAACACTACAAACGAACGCACCACCCGTTATTGGTTTACCCGCTTCCGCTCTGGAAATTTTGACCTGAAAAATGAACCCCGTGGTCGTCCGAAAACTTTGGTCGACATTGACGAATTAAAGGCAATTGTGGAAGCTGATGAAACTCAATCCACGGCTGAATTAGCAGCAGCTTTCGACGTTAGCATCAAAACAATATTGGTCCATTTGCGTCAAATTGGCAAGGTAAAAAAGCTTGACAAATGGGTACCCCACGAACTCAATGACCGCCAGCGCGAAGTACGCGTGGAGACGTGCCTTGCACTGCTCAGCAGGCATACAAATGAAGGAATTCTGAACCGCATTGTTACTTGTCACGAGAAATGGATCCTGTTTGACAATCGTAAGCGCTCAGCAAGTTGGTTGGACCCTGGTTCAGCACCCAAACAATGCCCTAAACGAAAACTTACCCCTAGAAAAGTGATGGTCACTGTTTGGTGGTCTAACGCGGGTGTAATTCATCACAGCTTCTTGCCAAACGGGACAAGCATTACTGCAGATGTGTACTGTGAAGAACTGAACACAATGATGGAGAAGCTCGCACGTCTCCAACCAGCTTTGGTCAATCGTTCGGCTCCACTGCTCCTGCACGACAACGCGCGACCTCATACTGCACAGCAGACGGTCTCCAAGCTACAAGAGTTGGGGTTGGAAGTTCTCCGTCATCCGCCGTACTCACCAGACCTTGCGCCTACAGACTTCTACTTTTTCCAGAATTTGGATAACTTCTTGGCGGGAAAAAAATTCAATACCCGAGAGGCAGTACAAAATGCCTTTGAAGAATTTGTTGCCTCCCGTCCAGCTGATTTCTTCAAGAAAGGCATCAATAAGCTACCAATGCGTTGGCAAAGATGCATTGATTGCATGGGTGATTATTTTGAATAATAGAAATAAAAAATATATAAAAAAATTACGCTTCGTTTATTTTGTGAAAAACGGCAATTTCATAGGAAGACCTAATACTTTGTTCACCGATGTGTTGTGTTTTAGTTGAACAATGTAGTGTATGTAGTTGAACTATAGGGTTATGAAACCCCAATATAATCGTTTAAAATTTCCTAAAACACAAAATTAAAAAGTTGCGAACGGAGATAAAGCTACTATCAAAAAGGACGTTCTCAATCATAGGAACTGGACAAGGTATATGATTTAATTTAGTGTAGTTTAAGTAATACATTTTTATTGCGTAAGGTAGTAAAAGTCGATAGTTATCCCAATGAAAAACAGCTTAACTATAGGTATCGAGTTTGTATGTTACAAATTAATTTGATCAGAATAACAGTTATATCATATATAAAAAGCCACGATATTCCAGCTCTAAAAATATAAGCTTATATACGCTTTATATATATACGCTAATAATGTCACCTTTGTAGTCCAGTATTAAACGATTATTCGTACCTTTATTAATATAAAATAAATATGTTCTTATTTTTGCATACAGAAGTGCACTATTTCAAATTTGTAAGAAGGACCCAATTGTCAGTGGTCTACTGAATATTTCTACTTATTTCGTACTTTATAGTTTTCAGGTTTAATTTTTAATTGAATTTTATGTTAAAATCTTTAAGGTATATTTTTCATTCTTAAATTAATATCAATTAAGCTACTTTCAAAGTTGATTTTATTTGTGACTCCATCTAGACTTTAGATAACTTTGAGTAATCAGCGCCGGGAAACTGTGGGGATTTTTTGTATCGTGTAACTATAACTAAGGTAAAGTTAATAATAGGTCTTTACCTATGAAACTGCCGTTTTGCCTTACTGGCCATTTCAAATGAAAATATTTTTTTTTTTACTGATAATTCTAATTTCAAATTAATTTTATTTGACAAACATGGAATTCTTTTTCTAAAATCGTCATTTGTTTAATAGTTAGTGTTTTGTTTTCAACGCATTCGAACATTTTTCGTCATCATGGATAAGTTAAAAATTCGAGTAATTATGGAGTATGAGTACCGTCGTGGCAGCAAAGCGGCACAAGCGGCACGCAACATCAACGACGTTTACGGAGCGAACACTACAAACGAACGCACCACCCGTTATTGGTTTACCCGCTTCCGTTCTGGAAATTTTGACCTGAAAAATTAACCCCGTGGTCGTCCGAAAACTTTGGTCGACAATGACGAATTGAAGGCAATCGTGGAAGCTGATGAAACTCAATCCACGGCTGAATTAGCAGCAGCTTTCGACGTTAGCATCAAAACAATATTGGTCCATTTGCGTCAAATTGGCAAGGTAAAAAAAGCTTGACAAATGGTTACCCCACGAACTCAATGACCGCCAGCGCGAAGTACGCGTGGAGACGTGCCTTGCACTGCTCAGCAGGCATACAAATGAAGGAATTCTGAACCGCATTGTTACTTGTGACGAGAAATGGATCCTGTTTGACAATCGTAAGCGCTCAGCAAGTTGGTTGAACCCTGGTTCAGCACCCAAACAATGCCCTAAACGAAAACTTACCCCTAGAAAAGTGATGGTCACTGTTTGGTGGTCTAACGCGGGTGTAATACATCACAGCTTCTTGCCAAACGGGACAAGCATTACTGCAGATGTGTACTGTGAAGAACTGAACACAATGATGGAGAAGCTCGCACGTTTCCAACCAGCTTTGGTCAATCGTTCGGCTCCACTGCTCCTGCACGACAACGCGCGACCTCATACTGCACAGCAGACGGTCTCCAAGAGTTGGGGTTGGAAGTTCTCCGTCATCCGCCGTACTCACCAGACCTTGCGCCTACAGACTTCTACTTTTTCCAGAATTTGGATAACTTCTTGGCGGGAAAAAAATTCAATACCCGAGAGGCCGTACAAAATGCCTTTGAAGAATTTGTTGCCTCCTGTCCAGCTGATTTCTTCAAGAAAGGCAACAATAAGCTACCAATGCGTTGGCAAAGATGCATTGATTGCATGGGTGATTATTTTGATTAATAGAAATAAAAAATATATAAAAAAATTACGCTTCATTTATTTCGTGAAAAACGGCAATTTCATAGGTAAAGACCTAATATTTGATGGTTATCTTTACTAATATTATTTAGAAGGTTAAATAGTAAATATTTCTTCATTTATTTATAATCGACAAAATGTAAATCAAATTAACAGATTTAGTAAGTTACCTTGTCCGGAAAGAACACGCTTTATTTTGATTTGGAATCTCATTTTGGTCTGGTTCTAAGTAATTGAAGAAAAATTTAATATGTTACTTACCATTATTGTATTGTGCTATGTCAGATTCTATTTTATTGTTAGAAATTCTAAGGTAAACCGCAAACGAGACGTGGCCGCCACTGCCCTCAACCAATGATGAACATCTACATACGAGCTCTAAGCTGTCTGACTTCCAAAGTTCCAAATGAGGAACCGTTATAATTTTTATAACGCCCAAAACCTTTAAAGATTTATTGATCTCTATTTTTCTTATAATAAAAAGATTGAGCTTGAAGTGAACTTTTACAAAGTATGCTAAGGGCGAAGTTATTTTTGGTTGTAAATACAGTTGGTGCTTCCATCAAGATCTATGAACAGGTTATTTATATATCGCTTGGAAAAACAAAATATTTTTATTTTATTTTTGCTGTTATTCATTTCTATAAACAAAATATTTATAAACTATTTTCATATATCTCGATAACGATATTACATTACTATGACTGGACTTGTTATTAATATATGCAGCTTAAGGGCTACTTAATTTAGTCGATAAGCTAAGCGCTGTTTATTCCAAATTATAATATAAACATTGTATGCCGCGATTTCACGAAATGCAGTATCAACCTACAAATTAACTGAGCCAAAACGAGCATACCCATTTGCTTAACTTATTTTATTCTTTCTCTTTGCTTCGTTTGCTTTTTTAGTTTTCTTTGAAATAAAGTTCTGTTCAAACGAACTTATCATATAACTTTATTAGGTATATATATTTTTGAAACTTACGATACTACAGTTTATAAGAGTTCACAAAACTATTTGATATCCTAGAGTCAAACGCCGCTGTTGCATTTATAAAATATTTTTTTTGAACCTTTCGCTTAGCAAGCAGTATCTAATTCGAATCTGTATTCAGACTGTAATGTGTCGAGTTGTGTTGTGTCAGCTGGCTCACCAAGCTTTAATTTAATAAAAAATCTCAGGCTCTTCAATTTGGTAGATAGCCTGGATCATGGTTGAATGTTTCAAGGTTTAAGTATTATTTTATTCCGCAACTGTGATGAGGATTTTTGCGCTTTTTTTTTGGTTTTAGCTCCAACAATTTACATAAAAATGGTTCTTAAAGGTTCAGTCTTTGTATTTTTGCAGCTGTAGGTATATTAATTTATAAATGTCACAGTTTTTTGTAGTTGGTCAAAAATACAACCTTCTTTTGGTTTTTATTTGCATATTTTTTCGTAAAGTTTGAATTTTGTTACTCAGTCACGTAAAACGAACGGGTTACGTGGTAGGCCAGGTATTGAAATATTATTTGCTTTCCTAATTCAGGGACATTAAGTTGAACAGAATGTAAGTCTCAGGTAATATATGATGTAATAATCTGATTCGTAAGAAATTAGTGAGAGTAGTCCGTGTCTATTTCCCAGGACTCGGCCATGGATGTTAGATTTACGATGCTGCGAAATACTGTATTGCAACGACACGGAACTGTGAAAGTACTTACTTCAAGACATCATTCTTCTATACGATGAAATGTAAATAAATGTAATTGCTATAACACCGAATTGCGAAAATATTTACTTCGACACACCATTCTCCTATATGCTGAAATGCGCTGACATGGAACCATGATGACTCCTCTACGGAACTTTGCTGAACTTAAGTTCAAAAGTATAGAAGTACGATGTAGTTCGAAAGTTCACTGTAGAAAAGTGTGGAATTCCGATGATCATGTCTTTTTTTTGTTTTGAACCAAAGTCGCTTTTCTTGAAAATCTGGAAATAGTACTTAATTTGGTCCCGGTGCTTCACCGGGTGCTCTCGCACCACGCTCGCTCGGCTCGCACTTGTTTTAATTACATACAAACCTAACCTAACCCACTTGAACTACAGTGAACTTTCGAATTAATGTACATCGTATGTCTATTACATACATCGCGATTTCGTAATTCGCATTTCAGTATTGATAAATAGATATAATGTGTCGAAATATACATTTATCGCAATTCCAGGATTCACAACTTAGTAAGTCGAAGAAGGTATTTTTACAGTTCCGTGTTGTCGCTTTACAGCACTAACTTCCATGGCCGAGTGGTTTCCCAGTCTGCGAGCGTAGCGTTCAGGACTAACACTGAAAGTACTTACACTATTTTTAACACATGGTATGTTCTTTTATTTTAATGTGTATCAACTGAGGGGATGGCAGAATAACTACGTCTTTCGATAATCTCTAAATCGGAAGACATTATGCAAAGTCATTCCCAATTTTAGCAGTAAGATAGGATTATTAATTAACCATAATATGTGAAACCCAAAAACTGTTAAAATAAATATCTTTTATTTTATTATTATCAGGTCGTGCAGTTTGTTGGATTTTATGTTTTTAAGTATAGAATCATGTTGGATAAATCTTCCAACCATCCAAAAAGATATTTAAATATATGGTTGACAGAACAGAAATAAATGAAGCAATACATTCTGACTTGCTCCGTCATCTCCGTCATCGGAGCAAGATGTAATAGTAAACTATTATCTATTGAAATAAATATATTTCATAAATACATAAATTCATTTCTTTCGTGTTAATTTAAACCACAAGGGTGGTCAGTCGCGTGTGGGCGAAGAACGCCAGTGTACGAAGTGTTTTTTAATATACATTTTTTTTTAAGTGTAACGAAAACGGTCATAGTCTAACGAAAAGTTCATCATGGATGTGTCATCAAACGGGAGCCTTCGGCAGATTAGTTGCTCAGATGGTGGTGGGGTTTCCCGTTTAGGTATTTGTCGGTGTGGGTAGATTTTCTATATCAAATAAGACCAGAGAGAAGAAAGCTAATTTATTGTCCTGCTCTAATTCCATTGTAAACTGTATTGTGGAGGGCACGCTCCTCAAAGTCTTGAAAATGTCAGCAACTACAGTGACTTGAGAGCTCATGGCAACATCATCGATTTGCAATTAGAACTCGCGGTTCTACATAAAGTAGCCACATTTTAGGCAAATTTCAAATTAATTTCAAGAGCATTTCTGCATATGAAACGGGTAGATTTGACTCTGTTAGCTTCGTCCTAACTATTGCAATGCAGTCTCTGACACGTAGTGAGGTAAAAAGAGACTAACCATAGTTACATTGTTATCAATGTCGAGATGTTTTAAACGGGTAAAAAACGGGTAAGAATCTTTAACATATGCTCTTGTTTTACCTTTTAGTTGTGAGAGCAAACCTGCTTCATGTTGAGTAAGCTTGTCCGTTGGTGTGTCAAGCTGACTTAAACTATGTCGCAGTGGCCGTATGCACTTTTGATAACCCGTCATAACCCGTAAAGTTATGGCAGTTTTGCACAAGTTGGACCAAGCTTTGTCACATCTAAATTCAACCATTCTTAATATTTTTGTAATATTTAATTCTAGTAGTAGAGTCGTGCATTATTTTTCTATAAATTAATACTTCATCCGATAAATGGTTAGCTATTTTGGTGTTGTATTCAGATCTGTTAATCAATACAATAGCGTTTCCTTTATCTACACGAAGGACAATGAACCTTCCGCATGGTCTTTAACGCTTGACGTTTATACGTTTTTTCTAGTAAAATTCGATTTCAGTAATTGACATCGCCTTAACAAGCCGGCAATATCTTGCCGATTGGTTTCCAAAAACTCTTCGATAATTTGTTTTGAGATAGTCCTCAACTGGTATTTTTAATGGAGTCAATGTATAATTTAGACCATTAATTAAAATTTTTATCAATTGCTTGTCTTGATATATTATCGTCGAGTAAAAATGTAATAGTTAGTAATAATTAATAAGTAATAGTTATTAATAATAATAGTTAGTAAAGTAATAAGAATCGATAAAATCCAGTTAAAAATGTTAAATCATATCAGTTTTTGTTATAGTATTTAGCTAGTATAATTTTCTTAATTACAAAATAGTAACATAGACTGCACCTTTTGAATTTTTTTATTATTCTACCTGTGGAACTACTTTGTAAAACGAGAATTAAACCTAAAGATAAATAAAAATAAACCTTAGAAACTTTGTATAGTATTTTCTTTGGAAATATTTTTGGGAGCAGTCCGTTCCACTACTGACCCGATAAAAAAGGGCAAACACAAGGGCCAGCGGAGCTTTTGCTGAAGGTATTGCTTTTGAACTTATAGTTTCCAGTTTATACTAGCTGAAATAATTTCTTTGGGTAACATTTATTTAAAAACTGAATAAAATCTAAAAGACTTGACATATATTTCAATACGTATCGAAACTGTGTGAATTTCTAAAGTGTTTTTTAAATTTTGTAATTCATTGTTATTTTGTGATGCTGGTTTTTTCCTAAGAGTTTTAGAATTGGTTCATTTCAAAACGTTTAGCATTCTTTACAATATTCTTAGGTAAGATCTAAAAAAAATAACATTTAGATTAATTTTATTCTGAAATAAGTATTTACGATAATTTTTTACACAACAGTCTTATAAGTAAATAACCTAACATTAGTTTACTATCACTATTAGTCAAAGTATAATACTGTTTGCTAGTACGTTGCGTATTCGTATAGATTCCCAACAATTTGTGTATATCTTGCGCCAAAAATGTTTATTTGCATTGCCGCATATTCGCAGAAACTGTGTTTGGCATACCTAACGATGTCTAAAACTTGTTGTCAACATAAAAACTGTGCAGAAGGGAACTATAACTGATTCACGTAGATAGGTTAATAGCTTTTCACTGAATGTATATAACCCCAAATATTATGATCAAACATCAGAGTATTTGGCTTAATTTAAAATCAGTGAAATTGACATAAGCTTGACATAAAACAGTTCTGGATGTGTATTTTAAAAGGAAAATTAGACTAGCCAGGTTTATTAACACACATTTGTTGGCTTTTTAAACGATAAGTATACGTCATCATTTTTTATTGAGAAAGGCAAATATCAGGCACTGACCTATTCAAACAGGACGAGGGTAAAACTGCAAGGTATGATAGTATCTAATAAAATAAATGTAAATCCTCACTAATAGGTATTACAAATATGAAAGTGAGTCTGTTATTTCCAACTCTATCAATACCATAACAACTTAACCGAACACCGTTAAAGCTTATATATTCTTTAAGAAACTTGGTCGGCTGATAAGTTCGCGACCTGAGGTACTTAGCGATGATTAATCATCTCGAAACTGATAACACTAGTTGCCCAACTAAGTGGTATTATAAACAATACCCTTTTGTTTAATTCAGTTCATTAACATTTCATCCCTGGAATAAGCAACAACACCATGTCGACCGAAACTGAAAATTCTCGCTATTTTGAACACTGCGCAGTGATTAAATTTCTTGTGAAGAAAGGAAAATCGCCGAAAGACATTTTTGAAGAAATGTCATCGGTTCTTCAAGATTTTGGGCCTTGGTATGTACTGCAACGTTTGCTTGTGCCGTATTTAATAAAAGAGGTTATTGCACAAACAAACTTGCCGACATTTATGACTGGCAACTTATAAGTCTGTCATTATTTGATTTTACTTGTAAAATGTAAAAATATATAGAATGTGGAAGATTGTTCCATGGCATTCCTTGACGGGATTCCTTTACGAAATTCTATTGCGGGCTTCGTCCCCAAAATAGTCTAATAATTATCATTGTATTTTATTATAAAATAGATTCATCTTAAATAAAAGTAACTTAAAGTTAAAAGTGTGTTTTTCCTTTGTTGATTAGGAAGACCTCCCTAGGTTAGATTAGGTCCATCCAGAGTACCGACCCCCCAGATGGTGGAGGCGCCGGGTACAGTTATAATGTGGTAGTGTTTTACTATTTTTCAGATTATTTCAGCTATATACGTCGCTGAGTATGGCGGAAGGAAAATTTTAGAAGGCAAGAGCCATCTGAAATACCAAGAGTAAAGGAAAGACTCTAGAAGGTGATTCATCCAACGGGCGAGGAAGGAATTTCCCAAACTTCAACCGGCGTCAGTAAGACAGCTTGGGACATTGTTGATACCGATTGATCAAGACAATGTTTTATTGAGCTAAATAAGAAGGTAATTAAGGATTTGTATCATTTGCTTATCATCGAAGGTATGATAGCGCAGCTGAATGGGGCGAAATTCTGCGCTGATTTGGATTTAAACTGTGCCTATTGGTAATTATCGATAGCGGAGAAGGATAGACACGAAACGGCAATCATCACATCGTCTGGATTATACGAGTTTAACGTATTATCATTTGGATTTAAATCGAGTAGGACAATTGGTTTCGTTACATTGTCCAGAAAGAATATCGGGTGGAAGTCGAAAACTTGGTCGACCATATGAAAGTTTATTTCGAGTATTGCGATATATAGGATGTGACAATTATCTTGTAAAAAAAATACAAAATAACCAAGAATTAATTGTACATGTGAATAGATTGAAACCATATAATATTCGATAAAGTAAAACTAATGATAAAACTATGTCTATATTTATATATATAAAACAAAGTTTTTGTATATACATTTATTTCTTGAAATATTACAATAATATTATAATTTCTTTATTCTTAGAATTAATAGAGTAAAAGTACACATTTAGGTGTACAAATATGTATATCGTTCATTTGTAGATATACAACGGTTAGAATTTCGTTGGGGTTTTAGAATAATATAAGAAACTAATTTTTTTTTCTCAAATTCTATGTACACTTCACAACGCAATGTTCCGAGATGATATATCCTGCAAAGCCGATCCAAACAGCATCACCAAAAAGGAGATGCAATGGATGGACGATGCAGATAAAAGAAAAATAAGGAAAAGGTTTTTATATATTGAGATAAGAGGGTCTCTCTATATACATATGTATATATTTTATCTAATGATTTAATAAATTAATTTTAGATACCCGAAGAGAAACCTCTAAGGGGCGGCAGGTACACACGGCACGTATTTACCGCGTTACATTTTATTTACGAATCATAAATATACGTGTGGTGCCAATGCTCTAAAGAAGTCAATTTTCAAAGACTAAAATAACACTATAGATAATGTGCACGTTTAATTTGAGCCACGCCTAATAATCTCCATAAGAGAGAAGGTGATAGCCGATTTAGCCATGCGGCCAAAGTTTACGAGTATATATAATATTGTGATATTGCTGTCTGTGGGTTAACACGCGGATGTAGAATAGGATCCTCAGTGGGGTAAAATAGTAAAAGGGTTGTGATGGAATAGGTAATGGTTTTTAAACGTTATTGGTATAGAATTTTGTCAGGTGTATTTCGGTGCATTTTGAAAAAGTTCTCTGCATTGCGTTGTGAAATATTAATTTGTTAATTTATAGGTATCATTCTGGGTTAAATGAAATACTTTGGATCCAATTTTATGATCTATTCATAGGAAGGTTTGTCCGGTAATAGTTAGGCAGGTAAAATCTTAATATTTAGGTAGGTAATATTTAAACTTTCGAAAGTTACAAACTTTCAAATAAACTTTTAATCATTCAGAAAAGTTTAAAGTTAATATGACAGTTCATGTCAAACGTGTTTGTTTTGCCAACTGAATGATAATGTTTGATAATATAATTTGATTAATTTAGTATTAATTTTAATATAAGTAGGATTAACTAAATTTACTTTTATTGGGATATTAATGTATTTATTACTTATCAATTAATTATGATTATAATTTGATTGTATTCAATGGGTTATTTTAACAATTGTTAATTAATTTAATAATAAATATTGGTTATTTGAATTTGCGTATGATTGTGTAACGTAAATGATTAATATGGGGTTGTTGATTATTCATGAATTGTATGAGAAATTATAATAACTTACACTGTTTTATTTAGATATTAATTAACCAGCCGGGATCTTGGCTGATTTTCATCAGGTTTTGTGGCTAAGGCTCTATTGATGGAGAATAAATACTATAAGATCATTTTTGGTGTAATAAGATGTTGTAATTTAAACATGATCAAGTATATATATTCCTATCGGTAGGGGGCTCATCTGAGAGTAATCCCGATTAATGTATATGGTCCTGATTTAAGTAGGGTCGTTATTTAAGAATGAAATGTATATAGGAATTTATTTAATCAGCTTCACTGATTAAATAAATTAAACAAGAGGGGCGATTGCAACGTTTGCTTGTGCCGTATTTAATAAAAGAGGTTATTGCACAAACAAACTTGCCGACATTTATGACTGGCAACTTATAAGTCTGTCATTATTTGATTTTATTTGTAAAATGTAAAAATATATAGAATGTGGAAGATTGTTCCATGGCATTCCTTGACGGGATTCCTTTACGGAATTCTATTGCGGGCTTCGTCCCCAAAATAGTCTAATAATTACCATTGTATTTTATTATAAAATAGATTCATCTTAAATAAAAGTAACTTAAAGTTAAAAGTGTGTTTTTCCTTTGTTGATTAGGAAGACCTCCCTAGGTTAGATTAGGTCCATCCAGGGTACCGACCCCCCAGAGTACCATGGTAAAAAATGGGCTCGGCTTTTTCAAATAGGAAGAGAGAGCTGTGAAGACGACGCCCGCCCGAGTCGCCCAGTGACGGCAGTCACTGAAGAAAATGTTCAAAGAGTTTAAAAATTAGTATTGGCCGCCCGTAGAATTAAATTGTGGTAGATAGGCTGAAGAGTTGCAGATTAGTAAAGAGCGACTCAGATAAATTTTGCACCAAAATTCAAATATGAAAAAAATTTTTCGCGCTTTGGGTACCGCGAATGACTCGGGAGTTGTCAGGATTTTTTGGAGTTGTGTCAGAGCAATTTTGATGAAATTTGTAATCGCATTGTAACCATAGACGAAACCTGGATACGTCAGTATGATTTGGAGTCAACCTAGTTTCCAGTGACTATTTCTTTTTTTCAAAACTGAAAAAGGAGTTGCGGGGGCGAAGATTTTCGGATGATAATGAAATGAAGTCCGCCGTAGAGAGCCATTTTGAAGAGCAATCTTCAGAATATTTTTTAAGTGGTTTAAAGGCCTTGTATTTACCATGTGAAAAGTGTACTTCACTTTAGGGGGATTACATTGAAACATAAAAATAAAAAAAATATGATTTTGTTTAAAAAAAATCCCTAGGCCACGAACTTACCAGCCGCCCCTCGTAAGGTCACGATCACATATTGGCAGCTAATGCACATGTAGATCGATTGGTCATAAAAACAAAATAACTGAGTATTCTACGATAAAGCCTTTTTTCTGCTCGATTCCCTCTTACTATATTACCTTTTAAAAGCCGAATTCGAAAGTTATTTAACCCTGACTTAGATTAGGAGTCCTCTACACACCAATTTAAAATAAAATATTTTGATTTTGAATAAAATTTTGCCAATGATATACTTTTACATATCATTAAAATTTTTGAAAATAAATAATGAAATTTTTTAAAGCCAATGTTAAGTGTAAACTCTTACCGATAAAATCTTGCCGCTAAAATACAAAATTAAAGGACTGTACAAATTTTTGAAAAAATTGATTAGCTATTTGTTTTAATGTACTTTGCATGCACGATACCAGGGTCAAAGAAAAAACTTAAAATCAGAAATTATAAAATTGTAAATTATACATAATAAGCGTCTCATATTCATAATTATCTTCTGTGTAATAAGTATAATTTGAAAAGTCAGTTTAAAAAGATCTGAAGTATATATTCTTCAATAAATAATCCTTAGCCGGAGCACGTGCTGATAACATTTACGATTGGTTAGCATTTTATTTGTTTTTTATAGAGCAATCGACTACAGTGGCAGTCAATTCTTTTTACTACGAAGATAAACCTGCCTAGTTTGTTAGGATATATCTCTTTTTTATAGTCACTGAGACTAACAACCCGCAATTATTGAAATGCTGATTATAATAGGCACTCCTTGATTTAAGAGTACGAATATTCTCAGTGTAATATGTTTTCTTAACAATGTAACTTGCCATTGGTATTTCTTTTCTCTACGTTTATTTTAATATTTATAATATACGTATTTTAATACACAACTTGCCTCTAGAATACTTCCTTCTGCTTCTGTATTCTGAGTTGGTATAATTTTTAAGTTGAGTCTTACTTTTAATTCTCGGTTTAGCCTTGATTACACCGTATCTTTATTTTTCAATTTGGTACTCTCTCATGTAGGTAGGTACGCAACCTTGTTATTAAAGGTCATGACCATGTTGTGTGTTAGTATGTACTTTATATGAAAAACTTTAGGTATTTTAAAAAATCATTTATTAGGTCTTTACCTATGAAATTGCCGTTTTTCACGAAATAAATGAAGTGTAATTTTTTTATATATTTTTTATTTCTATTAATCAAAATAATCACCCATGCAATCAATGCATCTTTGCCAACGCATTGGTAGCTTATTGATGCTTTTCTTGAAGAAATCAGCTGGACGGGAGGCAACAAATGCTTCAAAGGCATTTTGTACTGCCTCTCGGGTATTGAATTTTTTTCCCGCCAAGAAGTTATCCAAATTCTGGAAAAAGTAGAAGTCTGTAGGCGCAAGGTCTGGTGAGTACGGCGGATGACGGAGAACTTCCAACCCCAACTCTTGTAGCTTGGAGACCGTCTGCTGTGCAGTATGAGGTCGCGCGTTGTCGTGCAGGAGCAGTGGAGCCGAACGATTGACCAAAGCTGGTTGGAGACGTGCGAGCTTCTCCATCATTGTGTTCAGTTTTTCACAGTACACATCTGCAGTAATGCTTGTCCCGTTTGGCAAGAAGCTGTGATGAATTACACCCGCGTTAGACCACCAAACAGTGACCATCACTTTTCTAGGGGTAAGTTTTCGTTTAGGGCATTGTTTGGGTGCTGAACCAGGGTCCAACCAACTTGCTGAGCGCTTACGATTGTCAAACAGGATCCATTTCTCGTCACAAGTAACAATGTGGTTCAGAATTCCTTCATTTCTATGCCTGCTGAGCAGTGCAAGGCACGTCTCCACGCGTACTTCGCGCTGGCGGTCATTGAGTTCGTGGGGTAGCCATTTGTCAAGCTTTTTTACCTTGCCGATTTGACGCAAATGGACCAATATTGTTTTGATGCTAACGTCGAAAGCTGCTGCTAATTAAGCCGTGGATTGAGTTTCATCAGCTTCCACAATTGCCTTTAATTCGTCATTGTCGACCAAAGTTTTCGGACGACCACGGGGTTAACTTTTCAGGTCAAAATTTCCAGAACGGAAGCGGGTAAACCAGTAACGGGTGGTGCGTTCGTTTGTAGTGTTCGCTCCGTAAACGTCGTTGATGTTGCGTGCCACTTGTGCCGCTTTGCTGCCACGACGGTACTCATACTCCATAATTACTCGAATTTTTAACTTATCCATGATGACGAAAAATGTTCGAATGCGTTGAAAACAAAACACTTACTATTAAACAAATAACGATTTTAGAAAAAGAATTCCATGTTTGTCAAATAAAATTAATTTGAAATTAGAATGATCAGTCAAAAAAAAAATATTTTCATTTGAAATGGCCAGTACGGCAAAACGGCAGTTTTATAGGTAAAGAACTATTATATTAAAGGTTTGTAACTATTTGAGAAGAATGGAGTCTATTTTAATTAAGAGCCTTACTCAGAAATTGGACTCTGCTGTCTTATCTTATCATTTAGAACTTTCATTGAAACAATAGTTTTCTATTCAAAAATAAGATACTTAATTCGTAGAGTTTTAAGTCAATGACACTTAAACTAGTATTATTAAGTTTTAAATTTGAGGCAAATACTTAATAAGAAATCAAAAAAAAAATGAAATCGGAGTTTATTTTTATATGTACAGAATTAGGTTCTTATATATGAAATTGGCGTTTTGTTGTACTGGCCACTTGGATCTGTATTATCTCCTCTTTGGTTAAGAATTCCAATTTAAAATTTATACAGCTATTTACTCACGCATTTGTGTTTCAAAAACCGGAATTCATTTGTTTTTTCCTACTTTGGCTTTTTCTTTGCGTCACTTAGTTTACAAAATGGAAAACTTTAAATATAACGTTATTTACGAGTACGAGTTCCAACGTGGCACCAGTGCGGCAGAAACGACTCGAAGCATTTATGCTGTGTATGGCGGTGGTGTCGCAAAAGAAAACACAGTGCGGTTTTGGTTCCAACGTTTTCGTTCTGGAAACTTCTACCTGCAGAACAAGCCCTGTGGACGACCAAAGTTGATAATGAAGAATTGAAGGCTATTGTGGAACCGGATCCATCGTAAACCACGTCCGAGTTAGCTGTGGGCTGCGGTGTTAGTGATAAAACTGTTTTAATCCACTTGATGCAAATTGGGATGGTGAAAATCTTGAGAGGGCGGTACCTCATGAATTGAGTGCAGCAAACCGACAAACGCGCGTCGACTGCTGCGTTACATTACTCAACCGGCACAATAATTAAATGATTTTAATTCGAATCATTACCTGTGAAAAGTTGATCCTGTATGACAATCGCAAACGCTCATCGCAATGGTTGACCCCAAACCCTGGTTTGGCGAACCAGCCAAACCCTGCCCCAAGCGAAAATTTACTCAAAAAAGTTACTTGTGAGCGTTTGGTTGACTATTGCCGGTCTCGTTCACTACAGCTTTCTTAAATCTGGCCAGACGATTACGGCAGATGTTTCTTGTCACTTCGTATTGTACATGATGGAAAAGCTAGCTGCTAAACAACCGAGGCTGGTCAATGGCTTTAGGCCACTGCTGCTTCAGGACAACACTAGACACATTACAAAACAGATAGTTACCAAATTAGAGGAGCTACAGTTGGAATGTCTAAGACACCCACCGTACTCCCCGGATCTTGCTCCAACAGATTACCATTTTTTTCGAAATATGGATAACTTCTTGCAAGCGCAAAAATTCAACTCCTATGGGGCAGTCCAAAGCGTCCGAATGGTTTTTTTTAGAAAATGAACTACCTATACAGTAGTACCTATACCTATACAGAAGGCAAAAGTGTATAGATAGCAATGGTACATACTCTGATTAAATAAATGAATTATATATAAAAAAAAATTACTTTATGTAAATTTCCTCCCTTACAAAACGCCAATTTCATATGTACTGACCTAATATTAATGCCTATGAATATCAAACGAGAGAAAGTTGTTATTAAATAATATCCACTACAATACACAGTTTAATTTATCAAATACGTCTCTTATTGCTGCCCTTAGTTATAAAATGAATAACTAGACAAATAGTTAGCAAAGAAAATACGACTCATCATTTGATGAAGATAACCTTCCCGCAAGTTTGAAAGAAAACCAGCATAAAGTTATGAATCAGACGCTAGTAGAATAAATCGGAAACGAGATCGTCTGAAGCAAGTTTGTTAGCAAACAAAATCTGGAAAGTTTGGAAGATTTAGCGCTTTCATGTAGAGAGTGTTAACATTCAACTAAGTTCTTAGGTCTTTTGGTTGTGATATCAATATTGTATTAGCTTTCGATGGGTTTATATTGACTTTTGTGAGGTTCTTTTCCTAGAGCCCTTACATGAGAAATGTCAACATAACAATATCTAAAATAAATACTGAAGAATACATCAAGTCGTTACAAGAAATTTTGTCACAGAGGTCGACATACCACACATCCACAGGCACTTGAAAAACATTACCCTCAATTTAGAATAGACTGATGAAAAAGGAAGGGTTCTGTTTTTCTTCATTATTACGTTCCTAGTAATTCTAATACACACAGAGTGGATTTTATTGAAATAAATTACATACCTGTTCAGAAAGTTCAGAGTTAAGAGCAGAACGTGACTGAAAGCTATTTAAAGGTTAGCGTTTTTGTGAGTCTCGTCAATAAGTTGTTGAATTCATTTGTTTAGTTATCAAGCATAACCGGTTTCGGGAGTGCATTATTGAATAGTACGCAACCAAACCATCCGGAGGCGAGATAAATTAGCGTTCTTGACCAAGACCAATACAAAAATCAGGTTATTTCAAGACATTTACTGAATCTTCTAAAATAGTAAATTGAAATAATATACATATTCCTACCAAATCTTGTAGTTGTATGTAATAATGATAAGCAATTTGCATGTTACCAACCTAAGAGGAGAACTTAAAGTGTGTCGTTTAGGTTCTGAACGTAGTACAGAAATCAAGCAATCAGAATTTTGTAAACTGTACCATTCTCAAATAAATATACAGCTATGAAGGTAGCTCTATTCTTCAGTCAGTCTAATCTGGCTGCGTGTTCTTCGCAGTCTCACGAGCTGTAATTATGAGTCCGACGAATGTACTAAAAGGATTCATTTATGCTCGCAAAACGTGTCTTTATATGTATGAGATTGTAAGACTCAGCAAATTCAAACTTATGTCTCGACTAAGAGCCTATATTACTAGGTGTGAAGAATATATAGTCACTTCCATTTTTTTAAACTAGTCTTTTAAACAAAATCTGTAAAAGAGTTAACTATTTCTGACGGTTATAACAGTAAGTAGTGTTATTTTTATTCGTTTCAGTAGGTCATAATCTAAAGGTATGGTAAAGGTGTCTGCTAATATTTTATAAAACTAGAGTAAAACTCACTAAAGAGATGCACAAAAAGAAGAAGACGAATAAAAAGTTTCTGAAATAACAAATATGTTCATCAAAACTTTGAAACAAGCTATGGCCAATTCACAAAATTATTCGCCGGCACGCTCTGATCAGGCTTAACTGTTCTAATTACCGATAACATATTTATTGATTGTTATTTGTTCTCAGTCATCGAATTAAAAACAAGGAATTTGAATTGTGTTTTTGATAACTTTTTGTTTTAGTCAGAATCCGGCTTGCACGAGTTACAATAAGTGGACCGGATTAAAATAACGGTACCTGTCGTTTTCAAGTAGCATACCCGAATTAAATTAGTTCACGAAGAGTTGCTCTACAAGTATTTTTGCCTCAAGATATGCAGTTTCAGAAGACAGGATAAAAGTAGACGGTTTTGGGTCTTTAATCCTGCTTTGCTTTCACTCGCTTATACTGATATAATTATAGGAATTTGACTTAATTGATTTTTAATGAGTATTGATTTATAGTGTTTGCGATATCTTAATGGTTAAACAAATTAGTGTGTACTTTTATAATGACGGACACAAATAATGTATGAGAGCTCCTTTTGGACAAGATAAATAGGTATTAGTTCCATAGTGCGTGTGGCACTTGCTAATGGATTCTTATTGTTGTTGACTATATTCTTGTAACATCATATACTTTTGAGATAAGACTTTATCTAATTATTAATTATTAAAGCATTTACACTTAGGTACTCGGTTCTTAGCTACATACCTTTATCATAGATGTGAAGATTCACGAGGTTATTCATGACGTGCGTTCATATGTGCATTGTTGTACGCGCGCGAGTATTAAATGGCGGTAAATTATTTTTAAACTCTAAATTGTTTACACAAAGGGACAAAAATTGATAATGGTTATATCTAACCTGAAATACATAAGAAGAACAAGTAGATTTCCACAGCAGCCGATTAAGAAGAGCACGATGTAGAGTGAAGCGAGTGCGTAGTGGACTGCAGGCGGCGGGGGTTCGAATTCCAGCCAATGTGGGTTTATCAGAAGCAGGTAGTTATCCGCAAACAGCCCGTACTGCCGCCACTGAGCCACCGGCCACCGCAGTTTGAAGCGCCCCACTACCGTCTTCGGACTCACTCCGCCATCAGAAACCTTCCCAGCCACCATCGCAAGACCTTCGTCAGCCTTCCTTTTAACCCTAACAAAACCTCGATCTTCTCTTTTTCTCTTCTTCCACACTTTGAAACGATCTAAACGCCGCCACAAAAAGTCACTGTAGCACTTGAGAGGCTTTTTTGTTGCGATTTGGCCGTCGCACATGGTTTTTTTGAACTTTTTTACTGAGAGCTCTTTTGTATCTGTTGCACATGTAACGGTGATACACTGAACAGCGATTGTGAGCGAAACGAACAAGATGGGAAGGCGCACGGACATGCCGCGGCGGTCGTTGCGCGCTGTACGTCCCTCCACACGTCCGCTCGGCGCGGCTACTCACCACAAAATACAGATGAAACATTGACGTCGTGTTGAGATCGCACTCCGTATTGTTTTTGTTAATTACAAACAGATATTTTCACAGAATAATTCAGTTTATAGCTGCAATACTATGAATAAAATCATATTTCAATTCATTTGTAAATTTTATCAAAAGTAACGGTTAAGTTACTGTGAAGAAGCTATGAACTTTATGTCTGTTAGATTTAGCAGGTCCTACGAAAATTAATTTGGATAAAATTTTGCGTTAACTTTTGAACTGTCGTAAGTCAAATGTATGGTATTGGATTAAATATTTTCATATACTTGTTTAAACAGGTTGACTTTCATCTTTCATTGTATGCTTTCTGTAATTATCAAAAACTTTGTTTCAATTTCAAGATTATTTAATGTAATGAGACGACAAATTGAAGAGTTCTTTATGTTGGTTTTAATTTACATTTCTTTTAGTGGTTCTTGATTCATCAAAAGTCGTTCAAAATAAAATTACAAAGCATCCACTTTTTCTTTATATATCGATCAGTAATCAGGATACGGGCCGGAAACGGAGACGGAACCTTCTGTTCTATTATTATACTTTGATGTACCTATTTGTTGATTTTACAATAAAACGCGGGAAAACAAAAAAGTTCCCTTAGAGTTGGTTACTTTATAGTGTGTTCTAAAGTTGAAATAAATAATCACATTACAAGCTTTCCTAGGCCTATTTAATATATAATCACTATTACCGTCGTTGTGATGTGGAAGAAGACACAAACAGTTAAATATCAGGAACAAAAGCAAATCCAAGTAAAGCTCGCGTGCTCATTTAAACTTGATTAGTATATTTTAAAAAGCGCTCATAAAGAAACTTTATATCTAGATAGAGAATAAAGTTTTTGCAACTAGTAGAATGTTGCAGCCGGGGTTTACTGCTAGCTGCTTTTCATGGAACTTTGTCGTTTGATAATTACCAATACTAAATAAAGCAATGATGATGAAATTGTGCGATCATATTCACGATTACAGTACAAGCTACGCCTATTCAACGAGACACGAATATCTACTTCGTCACACAAGAGTATCGCAACCCACTCGCTCTAGGCTACTTGTCAGATTCAATATCTAGTAGAATTGATCGTGGCACAGCGATGTCAAATTACAAACATTTGTCTGTGGTATCGCCAGTGGACTTTGACATCTTGCTAAATGTAGACAATCACCTTTTAAAAAATATTAATCGAGATTTATTATGTAAGGGGCGCTACCCACTGCAGACAGCCAGGCTCTTTCAGACAGGCAAATCGTATATATGTATGTAAATGAATGCTCGGGAAAAAGGCCACATGGCTTTTGTTTTTTGGACTTTAGCTCAATGTGCCGACCTGCATATAGACCACCCGTTGTGTAGAAAATGTTTCAGGCCTGCTTTATCGTTCAACAAGTACTTGGGTATTAGTTGTGAATTTGCTAAACTCGATGCACAAATAATTTTTTTGTTTCTTGCGTCAATGTAGTTTACGTCGCACCTGAAGACATTTTTACCTTGTTATGTGTTGTTTAAGTATATTTAGAGTGAAACACCGTTGAAACAGTCAACTTAAGTTGTACAAACTTACTGGTACTTACATTTGGCAGTCACGGGATTGAACCCGGGCCCTCAAGATCGAGAAGTCAGAGTTTTAACCACTGCGCCACCAACACTGATGCAGGAACCGTTATAAATGTGAAATAAATGCGATAATATCAATTTATTTTTTAATTTTATTAGTAAACCTAATTAACTATAAAAGCCTTAAAAGGCATTAAATTAAAAAAATACTTTTTATTATTTCCTTAGCATATATAGTTTTATCTCTATATTTGAAGGAGATACACACGCAGCGTCGATTGTAATTAAGATTTGTTATTACCTAAAGCAGTTCAAAACAAATGTAGGTGGTTGTAAAAAAACTTATTTTTGTGTGCACCCCGGAGTTCAGCAAAAGTTCACAAAGAATCGAACAGAAAGGTGATGTTAAGGTATGACTTAAGATTCTTTTCTAGAAAACAATCTATACACGAAAGTAAAGCGGTCTTCCGCGGCTCGTTTAAGCGCATTAATTATTGACACTTCCCGATAAATCAAAATAAAATTTGACCGCTGACGAAACTTTTGAAAAAGATTAACCACTGGGGATGCAAGCGAAGCTGCGACTTTATTTTTAACTGCGTCGTATAGATATTTCCGGATGTCACATGATTATACTGTCTTAAAAATAGATATAAGTATCGCAGGTGGATGGTTAAATTAGAAATTCAACGTTGTTGAACGTTCCATGCTTTGTTTACAGTTTTCAATTGTTATAATACCAAATTGAATCTAGAACCGACTTCAAATGTGTCGTTATATTATTTTCTCCCAGCTTTAGAGACTTATTAACAAACTCTACAATCGCTTAATTTCTCTCTGTGATGTAGAAATCAACGATCGGAGTCAATATATTTGTATATGAGGGTGACGACAGCCCTTACATAACACTGAAGATGTTTTTGAAAGGGATCCTGAAATAAAATGCTCAGATACATAAACCATTTTGAGAGGATTGATGGACTGCATCAATAAGATGGTAGTATGTTTTGGTATAATAGTATTCAAGTAATTGTAATGGTACGAGGATGTATTTAAAAATCTTTGTTATATTATAACCGACACTGTTGAAAATGCATCTGTGTTTCAAGATAGTTTAAATAAAATAAATGAGATGGATATAAATGTAAAATCGAAAAGTAAAGATGTTTTTCAAAGGGTAAGGTTGTAACCAACCCAACATCGTTCCCTAAAATAGACCTTTTGTTATTAGCATTTGCTATTTAAACCGTTTTCTCAAATTACGCAAGCAGTAATGTACGATACATCCATCAGATCGTTTCGTTATGGCTGTATTCCTACTTTGATTACGTTTGTTTCCAGTTGATTTTTCTATGGAGTGTACTACTATCTTATGAAGGAAACATTCCTGAAGCTCAATGCACTGTGAAAGAAAGTTTTGTTTGCTTGGAAACGAGGTAAAAATGTTAAGTAAAAAAAAACAACTCGTATAGAGGATTATTCGCTCTACGATGTTAGCTGGTTGTTGATAAATAATATCTTTATTTATTGACTACCGATTAATGAAGCGTTGTCGATCGTAAGCTTAAGTTAGAATTTTATTGTCCCAGCAATGGCTGTTTCTTCCCTTTACCCGGAACACAAAGTAATTGTGGTTATAATGGGGATTAAAATAGGAAGGACTGTAGTACCGACCCAGACGAAAAACTACCACTGTTAACAGTAATAAATGTTTTAGCTAATAATATCCAAAAAATATAAATAGCAACATGTATTAATTACCGGAGATACACATACCGTTGTCGAAGAAAATTGATGGATGCTGCGCTGACAGTACCAAAGACAAAACAAAATGTCACCGATACACGATATGCATTTACTGTCTATTGTTACAGAATCTTAAGTCCCTTGAAGACATAAACAAAGTTTTATAAATATGTTCTCCAAGAAAGGATCTTTGTAAGCGGTGGCTTTTGAATCACTTTTAAGTCGCTTTTGAAGTTGATTTTCTATTCATTATGAGATTATTTTCAATTACATCAAATGCAAATTTGACAATTAATAATAGATTGTCATACACGCATAGGTACTTAGAATTTTAATGATATGGTTTTTAATGAAAAATGAATTGGTAAAAAGGGTGATTCTACCACAGAGAAATATGCTTCACGCTGTCAAAAACAAATAGGTAAAAACGACTTCTTAATTTATCAAAATCTTTTCTATGTTTTACTTAATAATTAACGATTATGATACTAGGTCAAAAAAGGACTACAACTTATTTCATATGTTATTTGTTATATAATGTACCTACCATACTCATATTATTGTCGTAAAGGCCTAGCAGGATAATATGAACTATTTCTACGTATAAATTTTAATTATTTATATAGAATTTAACATGCTTAATTACATGTCATTATCTATCTACGTCAAATTTAATACAGTCAAATCTCATTTATCATATACATTTTTACTTTGGAAAACCGCATTAGGTACATACATCGTTTCTTTGAATTCGGTCTATTTAAAATTACATTTAAACATGAATTTTCACATCTCAGTGTAAATCAAGTTATCTTGATATTTAATCAAAATGAAATGCTTGTGAAAATAGCACAAAAGAACGTTTTATTTAACTGCACAGAAACAAAGGGAAAATAAGAAACACGTCTCAAAGAAAATACCAATGGAGGTATGATTTAGTGCAGCCTTTGTACGGGCCTCATAGAGCTACAATAGTTTGGAAAAAACTGTAGCTAAAAAAAGGCTGCCAGGGCCTTTTAACAGCTGCTTCATCATTACTGTGTGCAATTTTGTTAAAATTAGGTAATTTTGTTACTAAATCGCGTCACATCAAAGGTAGTCCTTGATTAATAATTAAAACAATCTTAAAGGCTACCTTACAGAGCAGCCTTGACATACACTTTAAATTGTAGTGTATATTTTTTTCCTTCAGGGACTTTTTGTGTGACTAAGGGTTTGCTTATTTGATGTTCCACTGACCAGTTATTTTTTGTTCCATCGTGTTAAGTGATCAATTATACATAGCTTACATTTTAATTTGTATTGCAATATAACAACTGCTGAGCAAAACACTTAGACTGAAATCTATAAAGCATACTCATCTCAGTCTTATCTCACCTAATCGGATAAAAAGCGACATTATTTTATACTGTGTAGTGTACATATTTTGAAAATATGTACTAAGATTTTCAGTAGCAAAAATCAAAGTCTTTTTTTATTTGACTCTTCAGTTGTGACAAGTCTAGACACGTTTTACAGATTTACCTACGACCTTATCAAAATAAACTTATCTAAACCACACGTATCTCTGCGGCCTGTGTGCTAATACGGCTCTCTGCGGCCATTTAGAATACATCTTTATTTTTAAAAACTACTACGAAACTGAAAAATGGTTTTGCAAGTAAATTAATTTGGAACCGTAATTTTAAAATTAAGGTGGTTTAAGAATGCGTTCAACTTTGTCAAACGTCCAGAACCTCTGTCACCGTTCTACCTGTACTGTTCTAGCTGTACTATACGAAACACAGACATAGACTACGAACAGACTCAGATTATAAGGTAATACATATGAAATTGTCGTTTTGTAAGGAGGAACCTAGTCAATTAAAAAAAATATATATTATATGTATTTAATCAAAGTATGTACCATTCCTATCAATGCATTTTTGCCATCTCACAGGTAGTTCATTGATCCCTTAACTAAAAAAAACCAATCGGATGGGATCAATAATATTTTTGAAGGCGTTTTGGACTGCCCCATCGGGGTTGAATTTATTGCCTTGCAAGAAGTTATCCAAATTTCGAGAAAAATTGTAATCTGTTGGAGCAAGGTCCGGGTAGTACGGTGGATATCTTGGACATTCCAACTGAAGCTCCTCTAATTTGGTAGCCGTCTGTTGTGCAGTGTGTGGTGTAGCGATGTCCTGAAGCAGCAGTGGCCTAGAGCGTTTACCAGTCTCGGTTGTTTAGCAGCTAGCTCTTCCATCATGGTTTGCAGTTTCTGACAAAAGACACCTGCCGTAATCGTCTGGCCTGATTTAAGAAAGCTGTCGTGAACGACACCGGCACTAGTCAACAAAACGCTCACAAGTAACTTTTTTAGAGTCAATATTCGCTTGGGGCCGGATTTAGCTGGTTTGCCAGGGCTCAACCATTGCGATGAGCGTTTTCGATTGTCGTACAGGATCCACTTTTCACAGGTAATGATTCGATTTAAAATCCTTTATTGTGCCGGTTGAGTAATTAAGCGCAGCAGTCGACGTGCGTTTGTTGATTTGCTGCACTCAATTCATGAGGTACCCAGCTCTCAAGCTTTTTCACCTTCCCAATTTGCATCAACTGGATTAAAACAGTTTTGTCACTTACGCCTACAGCTAACTCGGACGTGGTTTACGATGAATTTGCCTCCACAATAGCCTTCAATCCTTCATTATCAACTTTCGTCGTCCACGGGGCTTGTTCTGCAGGTCGAAATTTCCAGAACGAAATCGTTGGAACCAAACACGCACTGTGTTTTCTTTTGCAACACCACCGCCATACACAGCATTAATACTTCGAGCCGTTTCTGCAGTACTGGTGCCACGGTGGAACTCGTACTCGTAAACGCGATATTTCAAGTTTTCCATTTTGTAAACTAAGTGACGCAAAGAAAAGGCCAAATGAGGAAAAAGCAAATGGTTTAAATACTACGGTTTTCGAAACACAAATGCGTGAGTAAAAAGTTGTTTAAATTTGGAATTGGAATTCTTAACCAAAGAGGAGATAATACAGATCAAAGTGGCCAATACGACAAAACGCCAATTTCATAAGGACCTAGTAATAACATATGCCCATCCTGTGGAGAACACTGATAGGGAATTACTAACCTTTTGTGACGAGATTTATTTAACCATCAGATACCTACAAGTTCATCAGTGACGCGCACCGTAGTAGGTGGTGGCTTGATCACTGCATTCTTACTAAATCTGCTATGAATTCGTTATTTCATGTGGCAGTTATGTATGACATAACTTGGTCAGATAACTTTCCTCTATGTATTATCTGTGATATTAACTACGTAGTAACGGCTTGTAATTATTTAGAAAATAATATAATAATGTGCAAAATGGGATTAAATGGAGAACACGTATATCTGAACAAACTTTAATTTATTATGAACTTTGCCAAAACTACCTGAGCAATGTACCTGAATATGTAGATTGCTTAGGAAGAGATTGTATAGAGACGGGATCTGTATGTAGTGATAGACTGAAACATATAGAGGCTTTAGATAGTACGAGTATGTACGAATATTTAGTACGTGGGCCTAAGACTTCAGCTATAGCTATAGTGCTTGTGACCGTTCTGGTAAGTCTGACAGGAGTAAAATGATAAAGCTTATAAACTATCATTTTGTTCTTGGGTTGTAGCTGGTTGGCCATCCTTTGGCCATTATTGTGTACGAAAATGTGTGTTTTAATAGAAAGGTTTTTAAAACAAACTAAAATGAGGTCAATCAAATGATGAAAACATTAAACTAAGATTATTTCATCAAAACGGAAAGATTCTTTGAAAGAAGAAATTTAGTTGTTTTCAGGAAGGTAACAAAGAAGTTAATTTACAAAACTAGCTTACCAGTAACTGTGAATGGCTTACAGCAGGCACAGTGCGCAACCGATTTGTTTACAGCTTAAAATGTCACCGACGTCAGTGCAGTTGGAAAGTGTGTTCGAGGCGGCTCCAACAGCTGGAGTCAAGGTCAAGGATACTTCATCATTCCTTATAACAGCAAAGAACGTGGAGTTGGCGGTGAGTCGAATGAAGCGAGAAAAATCATCAGGCTTTGGTGGATTGAGCGAAGCACCTTTTGTATGCAGGTAGTTTACTTGTTAAAAGGTTGCCTGTTTCTTTAAACAATGTTTAAAATGGGAAATTATAAATCTAGCCAAAAATTTCTTTATTGATCACGTGATCAAACTTCTCATTTTTAATTAATTAACTAAGCCACGGGAAAATCAGACAGTCTATCTATATCTTATATCTATGTGAGATGATAGATATAGAGGCTATCTATATCTGGAGGCTATATCATCTCTCGAGGCTATGGTACATTTTATGGTACACTATGGTACACTGGTACACTAATTCGTCTTTTTTGCAACGCCTACTAAATATTCTATAGAAAGCGTAGTAGTTAAGTTTGGGTTAGGTTAATGTTAGGCTGCATTTATCGCAATCGCCATAATCGAAATTGGATGATAATTGAAAATTTTATAGCATAAACATCATGTAACAACATATTTTTAGTGGCGAAGATAGTATCGGTCAGACGCTCGTAAATTGTGACTGACAGTAATTTAGAAGGCAATGGCGATTTTTAGAGGCGAATAATGCTACGTCAATGGTCTGATTGAGGAGCTGAGTAAGACGCGCATAGGATGTCACATAGGCAATGTTAGTGTTAATAACTTGTCATATGCTAATGATATGTCTTTCCCAGTTCCTCAATCATCTGTCCTCAAACTAAGCTACTTTAAATCTGTGAACAATATACAAATGTTTCAATGCTGCAAATCAGATTTGAAATATAATGTTAAAAAAGCGAGATAGTGGTCTTAAAATCTGGTTGGGGTCTAGAAAATATTCCAGCAGTAATGTTAAATGGTTGTGTGGTTGGGTGGTGCAAGAGTTTAAGCACCTTGGCTATATACTGAGTGAAGACCTCAAAAGCGAGCGGATTATGGAGAGGGAAAAGTGGGCCTTAGCAGGTGCAGTGTTGAGGCCAAAATAACTTTATTTCAACTGACAACTCTGGTTAACATTTCCGAGAAAAATATTTGCAGCATTAGAGTGCAATACAATAATGCCTTTCGCACACTCATAAGGCTACCACGATCTTGTAGCGCTTCTACAATGTTCGTGAACGCACTTTTTTGCAGTAATTAGATCGCAGATTGCTTCTTTCTTGGCTAAATTAAGAGATTCTGTGGTTGCTGTAGTTAATGATTTATATTCGAGCCCAATCTTTATATTCTGGTTATCTACTCATCAGGACCCAAACAAAAAGTGGCCGGATAGTCTGCTAAATAAAGCGAAGTTAAATTTTACATGTTACATATACTTCTTTTATTACTCGATTGACATATTTTGTATTGGATTTTTAAATAGTAATAACATGTTGGAGAACACATTAGACATTGTTTCTATTGGCGGTTTTTATTGTATTGGTTTTTTGCCTTTAAATAAAGATTATTATTAATATTTTTATTTACTATACTATCACGCTTCAAACATTTTAAAACACTTATAGTTTTTATAGCGTCCAATTTAATGCAGAAATATAACCTAAACAAGATATTCTGTAAGGATCACCTTGTACCTTCGCAACGCAAAGTGCTTTCTCCGTGTCGTCCAGACACTTTATGTTCATTGTAGATTTAGTAGACGAGACACTTTCTAGCTCCAATGCAGAGGTGAATGGATGGTTGACTGTGCAGATAAATTAGATGCAGACATCACGTTTAAAAGGTCATTTTGTTATATCGTTTTGCTGAACAACATCCCACGAATAAAATATAAACATAACACATTACGTGAGTTATAAACTTTTTAAGTTCATGTCTTTGTTATTTAACTACTTTTTATTTTCAATAATATTTCTGGTGGCTATTTGACAGTTGATAAGACAACTGTTTTAATCTACTGGGTAATTCATCGAGATGGGTCGGAACGGGAAAATTTAAAACTACAAGAGACAAAGATATTTGTTCTAAGGAACATTTTAGAGATAAGAAAAACTACAATCAAAGATTACCATAAAATCTCATATATCACTCAGAAATCTAACCCAAATTAATCACTTTTTGTGATACCAAAATATATTACAAAAAGTGATTGAGTACATCATAAAAATAAATGTTACCATGAATTCCTTTCTCTCAAATTAAAAGATAAAGCTTTATTGATCTATTATAATCCAAAACTGCCTTAATAACCTACCCTATTGCCTTAAATAGATTATCTCTTGTAGCAGCAGCAGCAAAGAGACGTTTTAACACATAAATGTATATCATATCACCAAATAAATGTGTTTAAGGAAATGGTTATCGCTTTAACATTTACCTACTCAAATTAATAAAATGGGGCAAATTGATAGAGCAGTGGTTTAGGCTACATACTCTCGATCTTCATGTTTTAGTGTTATACACTGGAGAATACCAAATGTGGCAATAAGTTTTTATATTCTTGATAATGAAGCCGACTGTTCTGAGGGTGAAAAAAGTAATATACTACCTAATAAACTATTACGATTTTACATATAAAATCTGCAAACCTTCCAATCACCGAGTGGGGTACGATTTTCATAGGAAATATTTTAACGCAGTTTTTCTGAACTATAAAATATTAGTATATAATACAATTTTTGTTTGCTTTTGCATTGACTAATATTTGTAGTACGGTTTTCTGTGATTAATATTATAATTAATACTAGTACTTTCGTCGTTTCGACATACACAACTAGGTTTTTCGATTATTTACCTTACTAGCACAATAAAATCTTATTGGGCAAAAAATTATGCGGATGTTTTTTTTAAATTGAACTTTCGTTAAAATTTAATTTTTCCAACCAGATGGTACAAAATAAATCAACGTGAAATAAATACAGAAAGATTAATCCAAAATATTTGTTCATGTTTTTCTATATCGATTTCTAGATTTATTTCAGTTTAGCTTCTTAAATAAATAACACAATTAAAGTGAGTAAAATCTCTTAGCATTTTCGTATAGAGATGTTAAGTTTAATACTCAACAATAATCGTAAAAAATGAATCGTAACACAAAAAACCAACGTTGGAGTATAATGACGGTGTTAGAAATGTACGCAACGGCGTATTTTTTTAAAAGTTAATTGCTTTATATTGTAATTTAGAATTAAGAAAAAAGGTCATGTATAACTTTTTAATCGAAAGTTAAGATGTGAAATTTTTACATAAAATAATCTCTTACCTGACATACATGAATAGTACAATAATGTTGCCCCAGCATCCGATGACAGCAAAAATGACGTAAACGCCTCCCGCCAGTTGGTAGTACATTGCCGGTGGCGGCGGGAACTTCAGCCAGTGCTCGTTTATCGTCGCGACATAATCCTCAGTGAAGTAGCCCACTTCCGTCCAAACTCCGATAGGCCACAACTTCTTAAACCTAGTCACTAACTCCGCGTGCTTATCAGCCTTTGAAACGTTAAATTCAGTCTCATTCGCATCTATTTTAGTCGCAACCCGCCGAGCTGGATTAACTTCCCTCGACTCCCGCCTTACTCTTTTTAATTGTATCTCACTGGCAACGAAGTAATCTTCATAGAGCCCGCATGTTATATTTTCGTTCACATCTTGCAAATTACCTTCAACTCGCTCATTTTGAGCTTCCAAAATATATTTCCGCGACTGTTTCGCGCTTTTACAGGCGTGGAGAGCCTGTAGAGTAAACAGGAAGGTGATAAAGTTTACTCGCATACTTTTTGAGTTCATTTTTTATCGGGGTGCAAGATGTGACTTAATTTTTTACGTGCAACTCGTTTGAAGTCTTGCGATGTTTTAGAAGGAGCTATGAATCAAGAAGCAAGGTACGGGCGACATGAAACCACGGGCAACGACGTTTCCCTGAGGACCGATTCGTTTTGTGACTTAAGTGAATTAAATTGGCTTGCTTTTAACAAAATCTGAAGCTTCGATGGCCACTTAGCAGAATAATTGATCGACCTTGTACGCCACTTGTGCAAATTGTTCGTCGGAAGTGTATGACAAATATTTCGGATATATGAAGGTCTTTGCTAGATGTTGCATCAATGACGAAACTATTTGAAAAATGGGGAGTGAATGGAAAAACCTTAGAAGTATGTTTCTAAGAGTCAAATATACAAAAAGGCATCTAGAAAATCACGTTATTATTTATTTATTTACAGAGAACTGTAAATAAATAAATATATGTGTTTTCTCTAAGAAGAAAATACACTAATATGAAATAGTATAGCTTGGGATGAGGTCACAAAAATGTGTCCTCTTGCAAAAGCTTCTTTAAATACCTATTTATATTCATGAATACTTTTAATATCGCCCCTATTTTTTTAAAATTAATTGCTGCATTTTGCCAAGAATTGAATACTTTTTTTATAAGTACAGCATTAGTGATAGTAAAGCGATTGCATGCACGCAGGCAATGAAAGACTAGAGTGAAATAAAGAAAATCTTTAGGGACCTATTTTGCTTAAGATGAAAATTACATCAATGAGACTCGGGTTTTCAAACCTAGATTTAATGTAGTAAATATTTTCGAGCGCGCTAGGTATTAAGTTTTTGTGTTCTTGTATAATGCAGTTGGATGGAAGAAATGCCTAAAATCTATGAAATTAGTAAATAATTATCTTAACAAGCATGTGTTTATACGATAACAAACAATTTGAAAAAATTGTCAACCCTACTAGGTAAAAGCATTGTTGTACTTGAATTTAAATGACAGAAATCATAGGCCTAAAACAATCTATCTATTTAATAACAGGAGTATTATTATACTCCTATTATAAGATAACCGCTCAATCTAATCACATGTTCAGGTCGGCATTAGTTGGCACAGCTAGGCGGCAAAATCGAATGGATAAATGTTGGGAAAGACTAACCGAATAGACTACCCAATTGGCACTGGCCGAAAATGTGTACGAAATGGTTAAGAACTCGATCCGGCGCAAAATCCGGCGATCAAATCTTTTAGCAAACATGGTGATTCAAACGAAAGAAAAATAATTATTATGAAATAATGAAATTCAATAATTTGACTGCCGAGAAGCATAGGTGTCAGTAGCTCTGCTTCATAAGTCGGCGGTCACAGTTTCGAGTCCCGGTCGGGGCGTTCATTTTTGTGATGAACACAAATGTTTGATCTCGGTCCATGGTTGTTTATATTAGGTCATTACATTACATATGAAATTCGCGTTTTGTTAGGGAGGAACATAAAGTCAATAAAAAAAAAAATATATTTATTTAATCAAAGTATGTACCATAGCTATCTATGCACTTTTGCCATCTCATAGGTAGTTCATTGATCCCGTTACTAAAAAGCATTCGGGCGGGAATCAATAAAATCTTTGAAGGCGCTTCGGCAGTTCGGCAATTCGGAGTTGAAATTTTTCCCTTGCAAGAAGTTGCCCAAATTTCGAAAAAAATGGTAATCTGTTGGAGCAAGGTCCGGGGAGAGTACGGTGGATGTCTTAGACATTCCAATTGAAGCTCTTCTAATTTGGTAGCCGTCTGTCTAGCGTTGTCTAGCAGCGTGTTTAGCAGCTAGCTTTGCCATCATGGTTTGCAGTTGCTGATAATAAACATATGCCGTAATTGGCCAGGTTTAAGAAAGCTGTAGTAAACAACACCAGCACTAGTCCACCAAACGCTCACAAGTAACTTTTTTTGAGTAAATTTTCGCTTGGGGCAGGATTTGGTTGTCGCCAGGGTTCAACCATTGCGATGAGCGTTTTCGATTGTCGTACAAGATCCACTTTTTATCACAGGTAATGATTCGATTTAAAATCCTTTCTCAAGCTTTGTCACATTCCCAATTTGCTTCAAGTGGATTAAAACAGTTTTGTCACTAACACCGCAGCCTACAGCTGACTCGGACGTGGTTTGCGATAGATCTGCTTCCACAATAGCGTTCACTTCTTCATTACCAACCGTGGTCTCCGGCTGTCCACGGATCTTGTTCTGCAGGTAGAAATTTCCAGAACGAAATCGTTGGGACCAAAAACGCACTGTGTTTTCTTTTGCGACACCGCCACCATACACAGCATAAATGCTTCGAGCCGTTTCTGCAGCACTGGTGCCACGGTGGAACTCGTACTCGTAAATAACGTGATATTTCAAGTTTTTCATTTTGTAAACTAAGTGACGCATAGAAAAAACCAAAACAGGAAAAAACAAATTAATTACGGTTTTCAAAACACAAATGCGTGAGTAAATAGCTGTATAAATTTGAAGTTGGAATTCGTAACCAAAGAGGACGTATTACAGATCAAAGTGGCCAGTACGACTAAACGCCAATTTCATATGTAAGGACCTAATATTATATACATAAATATTTCTTTTGGATGTACCCCTGTTCGCTGTATGGTCATCCATAACACAAGCCCTGCTCACTTTGTGGCTATTCTGTTGGTGTGTTTGTCTGGGGATTATTTATTTTACTAGCTTATGCCCGCGGCTTTGCTCGCATCAAATAATAGTGGTCAACAATATTTTTAAAGCTATTTATATTTTTTAAATACTTTTCGAGTGAGAGGGTGATATAAGTTTAATGTGTTATCCGTGTCTATCCATGTCTCACATACTAAAAGACTGATTTTCGATCCGGCATTTTTGTAAATAAATTGAGATTACTGTTACATTTTATATATCTAAGTTTGATGGAAATCCGTGAAGCCGTTCAAAAGCTATGCATGCTTTTACCTGTCAGTCCCTGGTTACTTATTTTCCAAAAAACTGTTTTGTGTTTACTAATCACCAAATACAGTAAAATATAAAGGTTAAAAAAAAGTTATACCATATATAAAAACCAAGATGGGAATCTTATTTACATTCAAAATGATAACTTCTGATTTTGATCTTTCTATTGCGATCCAGCTTGGTTATTCGGCTAGTCCTTTGGCTACGTTGCCTTCATAGATTCTAGTTTAGTTATTAATTTGTAGTATTATTTTATCTTATAATTATTAATTTAATATATCTTTAGAATAAATATATTCAAATTAATCATAATCAAACCCACAAAATTAAAAAGAATCTGAAAATCTTTGCACCTACCTCCTTTGAATAACATTCAACATTTTTAACCGATTTGTTTGTTGTACCAGATGCCTATGACTTTATTATAATTTCTATTAAAATTAAGACAAACTAAAAAATTTGACATCGACCTAAAAAAAAGGTAACTTTTCACCTTCCAACCAGATCCGTACAAATATGAATGTATATTAATGCGAAAGAACCTCGGTCTGTCTGTTTGTTACCTTAAACCTAAACGTATAAAGTAACACTCTTCATTTGAAAAAATATACAATAAATCCTTGAATAGGATACATTTCTATCAAACGCTGCGAAAGAACGATACAAAAGATTTCGAATTTTTCGGGAGGGGATTTTGTGCCCCACCAAACTTTTCATATATATATTTCGTATCGAAAGACAAGTAACATAACATGTGAGAAACGAAAACGAGGATTAATCCCCTATTTAATCCCAGAATTTCCAAAACGCCAAGTTATGATTTTACTTACTTTATTCAAGTGCCTGAAACAAAAATTACATGGCTCATGCTTGAAAGTAAAATAATTCCTTTCAGTATTTCATCCCCATTTTAACATCTCAAATTAAAATAGTAGAATTTAATGTTGTATAAAGAACCTAAAATATAAGTTTTATGCCTTTAGTTTCAAAACTATACGCAAAACTCCCATACACCCTTGCAACCCTCTTTTACCTTCCGTGTGGATAATCTCCAGGATAAAAACTATCCTATGTCCCTTTCAAGTTCCTTTTAACTACAGGTTAAAGTCACTATACACACACAAAATAAAAGTTTTATGGCTCTAGCTTTAAAACGAAAACTTACTCACATACAAATTTTCATCCCCATTTAAAACCTTTAAGGTCTAAAATGTTGAAATATGTATAATTTATATTGATAAAGTACCTAAAATAGAAGTTTCATGCCAGAGCTTCAAAAATAATAAAATTAATAAACATATTTTCAAACCCCTGTTTACCCTAAGGGGTTTTTTCCAAGATGTAAACTATCTTGTCATTTCCGGTATATCAAACTAACTCCATACTAATTAAAAGCTTTGTGCCTCTAGAAAAAAACTAAAAAAAATATTACAAATTTCCATCCCCCGTTAAAGGGTGGAATTTCTAAAAGCATCGAAATCTGTATTATGTATGTTTGATAAAGATCAAGTCAGGCGTGATGACGTCTCACATTCTTACAACCGTGCCACTCACCTTTCATTACATATTACACTTAAATTTATCACACTTACAGTTTTCATTTACATTGCAATCATATGTTGTATTAAACCCCAACAATGATAATCTTCGGGAAGCAAAGTCGTTTCGTTTACAATTTGTTGTGACAAAAAAAAAGAGAAAATTTGTCATTTAGGAGCCGTTTTCTTTGACTTTACTGCATCGTTCCAATTTCCCTTTTCTCCTAATAACTGAAAGTTATTGTTTTCTGTAATTAATTGTTTCCCAATTAATTTGACTTCAGTTGTTATTAATTATAAGCTAAATTAACTGGCAATCAGGAAGGCACTGTTAAAGGAATCACGGTTTTAATTAGTAAGTTACACTTATGAACTTGTTTATCACTTACGTATACATTACGTAAACAAACTTTTACGAAATTATGAAAATAATATGTGCAGTTTTTTAATTTCTATAAATATTAAATTGGTGCATTAAATACATTTTTAGGTATTCCCATTTCACTCACATCTTTTTATCGTAATTATAAAGTAATATAACCATCGATAAGCAGTAAACTTAGAACGGGTTTCTAAAATCGTCCAAGATTTAACAAAAGCAGCAACATGACGTAGGATGTCAGCAAATAACGCAGTATAGTTTGCAGATAAAACACTTGAAAGGCACTTTATAGCTCATTATACCTTTAGGGAACACCTTTATGAGATTACTAAACAATAGAATAAGATTTTTTAAGTGTTACACAGATTATTTTTATATTATTTTAAATTTTATACGTACTATTGATCATTTTAATTTTCATACAAAACAAAAAAAAAAGCATGAAAAATTATAAAGGTGGAAGAAAGTTTGCTAATTACACGCACATTTTATCAGATTTTGATTAATAAACTCACAAGCTTTCTCTACTTAATAAATTGTTTTAGGTTTACAAACAAATAACATCGGACTTTTAAACCAGATTTTCAAATTATATTCCCAGCGAAGTGGCGTGCAAAATTTAGTCATGAAATAAAACGTTTCTATCCATTATATAGGTGTACTATTTTCATACTTATTTTTTATTTTGAACAGGCAATTAAAATCCCTAATAGATTCATGTAATTTGTTTTTTCCTTAAGTCTTTTTTTGCTCAATATAATATGATATAGCCCTCTTAGAAGTTTTCTTACGACTAAAAAAATTCTGATGAACTTTTCTTGTATGAACGAAATACACTTTATTGCCTCACTAGTTACGAAAATTAAAATACACAAAAACAACCTATAAAAAGACAGAAACAATACAGGCAGTCTTATTACTAAAAGAGTGATCCCTTCTAGGCAACCTTGAAATTCATAAATTGAAAATAGTGAATCGGAACTACTGTGGGGAATGCCCGTGTGTTTAAATAAATATAAAAGTCATTTAAAACAAAAATACATAAAAAGCCTACAGCCACGGAAAATTTTGTAAAATGTATAAATATAATTAAACGCGATAATTTCTGTTTAAAAAAAAGTGTTTTATTATTTGAATTAAATATGATTATATATTCACAATTGCCTGATCTGTATATTTAAGAAATCAATTCAGCTTCAGATTCCGAATGTAGGACTTTATTGCGAGGCTGTATTTAAACCTTTGCTCAAACTCAAGTATCAACCCCCCTGACCAGACCACCATTTAGTACTCAGACATATTATAGCGTAAAAGAAGCTACCTTTAATGCAGTTTTCTAGTTTTGTATAAAAATGTTTAGTACCTACTTAAATAGATTTCAAATTATGTATGTAAACATTAAAGTGGTGCGGCCGGAAATTGTTACGATGTTACAAATGTTTATACAACAAGCTTTTGGTAGCTTCTTTTATGCTATATTGCGTCTAAGAACTAAATGGTGGTCCGGCTAGGGAGGATCACACCAAAACCTAAGCCTAGTGTTGTTTCGGCTTGGACTGCCAGCCCAGAGACAGAATTGGTAAATTTAGTTAAAACTCAGTTAAACAAGACCAACAGCGGGAAATAAAAATTATACTGGCACGTACATTTTTCAAAATAAATAAGGTAATTTTTGTTAAAAAGAGAAAAGTACGTGTTTAGAGGTACAGTTTTTAGTTCATAAGTTTGCAACTAGATGCCGTTAAGTAGTTATTAGTGGGTAGGTGCCACTCCGGTGAGTCCCACATCACCTAAGATTGATTTTAAAAGTCTCAAACTTACATTGCAAGGTACCGATTTTGGCCCTGTATATGAATCTGAGAATGTTAATGACGCCAGTAGCAAACTTATAACAATAATAAACCAGGCTATTCTAAGTAATTCGAAATCGGTCTCAGTTTCAAGGAAAAACAGGATTATAAAACCCTGGATCACACCGGGTTTACTCAGATGTATACGTCACCGCGATAAATTGCATAAAACTTACAAAAAATCACCACAAAATGTATGCCTCAAACTGACTTATACTAGATATCGCAACTTTTTCGCCACAGTTTTGAAAAAAGTTAAACAAGAATTTGACAGAAACCTTTTAATTAGCACCAAAAACAACACTAAAAAGACCTGGAAAGCTATAAAAACTATTACCAACATGTCTAAACCCAAAGCCTGCTGTCAACATCTCTTAAATAACAATGACAATCCCACTAAATCTCTCAATGAGCTAAATGACTTTTTTGTAAGCATAGGTAGCAAATTGGCCTCTGCAATCCAAAATAAAAATAATCATAATTATAGTGAAAATATGTTTGCCAAACATACTATCTCCCCGGCTAATTCTCTGACTTTGCATGAAGTTTCCGAATCGTAAGTTGAAGTTATTATTAAAAACTTGCGTAGCAACTGTGCTGTTGGTTGGGGTGGCATCTCCACTCAGGTAATCCAATTCTGCTACAAATCACTGGTGCGCCCAATAACGTTCATTTGTAACTTTTCCATAAGATCTGCGATTTTCCCATTGGCTTTTAAAAAGGCAATAGTCCACCCAGTTTTTAAAAGTGTAAACAAAGAGTCCATTAACAATTATAGACCTATTTCTATTCTAACCTCAATGTCTAAAATATTAGAAAAAATTTTAAACAACTACCTTGCTAAATATCTGGAGTGTCATAAAATTTTAGCAAATAATCAGTATGGTTTTCAACGCGGAGTCTCAACTGAAGATGCAGTGACTGATTTAGTAGATATTATTACAGAGAAATTAGATAAAAATAAAAAATGCCTTGGTATCTTCTTGGATCTCAGTAAGGGATTCGATACTGTCTCGGTTCCTATCCTCATTTCCAAACTAGATCAAACTGGCATTAGGGGTCGAATACTAGATCTCTTTAGCAATTACTTACAAAATCGTCAAATAATCAGAATTGGCTCTTTTTACAGTGATGAGCGAAGACTTTCTTATGGAGTCCCTTAGGGAAGTATTCTAGGCCCCACACTCTTTCTCCTGTACATCAACCAACTTTGTCAGCTGTCCCTCAAGGACTCCAACATCATTGCTAATGCTGATGATACGGTCATTCTGGTTTCTGGGTCAGGCTGGGTAAGCGTAAAAGCGCAGTGCAGAAGAAGCACTAAACAAGGTTATGATTTGGCTACATTTGAATCTATTAACCTTAAATTTCAATAAAACTACCTTTGTTCCTTTCTCGATCTCTCTGAGGACGGCAGCCCCTAATAATTTTCACATAATGGCCCATACGTGCTCATTATTGTCTTCGGATAAGGTTTGTGATAGTGATTCGATTGCGCGGTCACCAACGGTTAAATATCTGGGTGTACTTTTGGATGAGAGGTTAAACTGGCAATCCCATATTCATGATGTATCATCACGAATAAGGAAAACACTTCATGTTTTTAGGGCTCTCAGAAGCTGTGCTGACTTCTCCACAGTGAAATGCTTCTATTATGCACTGTGCCAGTCGATCTTTAGCTACTGCATAGTGGCTTGTGGAGGTGTTAACGAGTCACTGCTGATCAAATTAGAGAGGGCCCAGAGAGCGATCCTAAAAGTTATGACTTCGCGACCCAGGCGTTTCCCAACATTTGACCTATACCAGAACACCAAAATGCTGACAGTTCGCCAACTATACATACTCAGGGCTATGGTTCGGAAACAGTCTACAATTCCCCCATACCTAAACCTCGAGAAACGTTCTCATTATAACACATGCACTCCGATAATTCATGCTACAACATTTGCAGAGCGTCATTTCCATGTTCAAGGTATTCTTTTATATAATAACTTAAGCAGAATTCTACGCAACCTGGAAAAACTAAGTAAGTTTCAACTAAAAAAGAAACTCACTTCTTGGTTATTTACCTTAAGCTACACGGATATTGAAAAGTTGCTGTCTGTCCCAGGTTTATAGTTCTGCCTACACTACTACACCCACACACAAACGTTCACACAAACACACACACACACATATATGTTCACACCAACACACACACACACACATACGTTCACACAAACAAACACACACACATTTTTTTTTAATTAATTTACTTGTTTATTTTTGTTTTTTGTGAATCTAAATTTAACTTATCTTTTGATCTCCTTATGTCAAGGTATGTTTAAATAAAGAGTCAATTTTTAATGTGGCGGGAGGGCACTGGCTCCCAAGTCACAGGTCTTCCTATTTCGGGAGTTCAGGGTTTTTTCAAAAATACGTATGCAGAAATTTATGTACCCACCAGATTATTTCCATTTTGTCCTAGTTTTAAGTAATTTCAGTAAAATATGGTGACCAATAAACATTATTATTATTATTATAAACATTATTATTATTATTATAAACATTATTATTATTATTATTACCCTGCAGACCGGCTGTAGAGAAATGCATGACACAATTATGACATCTCTCCCTGCGGAGGGTGCCAGCTTAGGCGAAAAAAAAAATTCAATTTTGTAATAACTTTGATACTGTGCCTCTACTGTGAATTTAAATAAAGTGTTAAATATTTGTTGTGTGTTTTAGTAAATAAACAGTACGTAATAATTATATGCAGTTATAGATTCTTTAACATATCAAGTTAAAGTTCCTATAAAAACGAATGAGAAAATATATTATTATTATTTTTATATACCAAATACTGCAACATTATGCTGAAATATCAGTCCTGTCCTGCACTGTAATATTTATTTTGCATATGTATGTTTAATACCATAATGCTTTGTCTGCTTTATCTTTATAATAACAGCAAACATAAACTTTATGGGGTTTCCGACATGTTTTCTTATTATGCATACAAATATTATGTAAATTTATGTTGTTGTGGTATGTAGATAGAAATATGAGATCAACTAGTAAGTATTTTTTTTACAGACAGCTATAGTGTTAAATAATCTAACACAATTTATCACCTTTTTATATAGTATATAAAATAAACTTAGATCTAAATCTGTTCTTTCAGACCACAAAAATGGTTTTAAAACAGTTTTCATTAATAGAAGAGGGAATAGGAAGTTATACGTGGGAGCGTTTTTAAATTCGCGGAATGGGGTAAATAGAATGAAAATAAAAAAAGCAAATATAAATACGTAAAATAAAATACGTATAAATTTTCAGATCTTTCAAAAAGTTTATTTATACCCTCAAAAAAAAAAAAAAAAAAGATTTCTCTTTGTCTGAAAAATATGCCGGAACTGCCTCCTTGATCTCTTCATCGGTGGAAACCTTTTTTCCCCACAGCTCTTTTTTTTCTTTGGAAAAAGATAATAATCGTGCGTCATTTGAGAATGTTTTGCCTGATGAATAGCTCGTTGATCTGTAATCTTTTTTTGTACGTTTGGACATTTTTTTTTTTGTTCCCCTCCGCGGGAAGGGCAGGAGGATAAAAATGCCCTGACGCATACTCTGGCGCGATTCTAGAGTTATGTGGGACTCGTCCCGACGCCTACCAGAACCATACCCACTAAAAACCCCCTGTCGGCTCGTGCATTTTTGCCACTCAGCCTTCATCTGAGCGACGGCCAATTGGAGAAAGAGGCCGCGCTAGCGGGGCCCAGAAGGGGCACCCGCTGGGATGACATAGCACTGAAGGTGCTCAAAGCACTGAAGGTGAATACATAGCACTGAAGGTGCTCAAAATGAAAATCAATAATTAAAACAAAAATTAAAAATTGCAAAATAAAATTGAATTAATTCGCATTTACGTTAGAATTAGGATTTACGTTAGAATTAGAATTTATGTTAGAATTTGAATTTGCGGCCAGAAGGGCTTTGAGATCGGCTGACAGTCTGGTGGATGAGTACGCTTGCGCATTCCTAGGCCTAGCGACTTTGAACTTCGAATCTAAGACAGGAGTAGTATATGAGACTGAATCACGAACTAGAGGATTGGGATGGGTTTCGGAGCGTTTGAAGAACGCTTCAGAGAGTGTTTTGAGGTGTTGTTGTACTGTAGGCAGTTCAAGATCTCTATGCAAGTCCGCGTTACGCACGTACCACGGTGCGTTTGTGGCCCTGCGGCAAAAGAGGTTTTGAACTACCTGCAGTTTGTGCAGGAGGGAGGGTTTGGCGTGGGCAAAGATTGGCAAGGCATACGTCATGACGGGTCTAACGCAGACCTTGTAAAGTGTACGTTTGTTTCTGAAAGACATTTTACTTTTTCTACCTAGCATGCTATTTAGGCGGCCTAAGTAGTGACGAGCGAGTTTCGAAACTCTTTCGACGTGTGGCTTGAAGGAAAGCGTCGGATCTAATGTGACACCTAAGTATTTAGTACTGCGCTTCCAGGGGATGGGAATGCCTAACATTCGAACGTGGGGATCGCCAGCGGGACGAAGGCGTTTGTGGTCGAAGAGCATCGCAGAACTCTTTTCAGGGTTCACATCGATGCGCCATTTTTGAAACCATACACCAAGGTCGTTTACGGCCTTTTGGAGTCTGGTTACAAGGTGCCGAACACTGTGGCCTTTGGTATAGAGTGCGGTGTCGTCGGCAAAGAGGGCGAGTTCGACGCCTTTCGGCGGGATGGGAATGTCGTTGGTGTACACGGTGTACAGCAGAGGGGCGAGGACTGAGCCTTGAGGGACTCCAGCCTTTATGGGACGAGGCGCAGAAAGCGTGCCTTCGTGTTTAAATCGAAACGTACGGCCTTTGAGAAACGACGCTATTAACCTGACTAGGCGATCCGGTAAGCCTATCTTGTAGAGTTTATAAACGAGACCGCTGTGCCAGACTTTATCGAAAGCCTTGGCTACATCAAAGAAAACCGCGACTGTTTTATAACGACGCGGATAGAAACCGTCAAGTATATACTCAACGATTCGATGGACTTGCTGAGGGCAGGAGTGTTTAGCGCGAAAGCCGAACTGATGGGGAATAATGAGAGGATTGCCATCCGTTGGAAACAGATGGTTCCGCATTCGAGAGAGTATGACTCTCTCGAGAAGTTTAGACATTGCCTTGAGGAGGCTGATGGGTCTGTGATTAGCCGGGACGTTCAGAGGTTTGCACGGCTTGGGAATGCCTATGACTGTCGCTTCTTTCTAAGCTTTTGGAAAGTAGCTATGGTCGAAGCAGGCATTGAAATTGATAGCTAACAAGGTAAGCATCTGTTAAGGTAGGTGCTTAAGTGCGTGGTTGGAAATTCCATCCGCACCCGGAGCCTTTTTGGACTTTTGATTTCTAATGAGAAGCAAGATTTCGTCATTAGAGACTGTGACAGGGTCGGCGGTGATGGGGAGAGAGTCTCTGCGAAGGACTTCGTCCTCCACCGCCTGGATGTGTGAAAGATCAGCAGGTTGCGTGCTGGGCGAGCATTGTGCGGCAATGCTGTCAGCGAAGCATTCGGCTTTCTCTTCGACTTCAAAGGCAGTAGTGCCATCGGGACGAGTGAGAGGAGGAACGTGAGAGGCGGTGTCTACGCGTAAGGCTCGGGCCTTGGTGGGACGGAGAGATATTCGCCATGAGATCGTTCATCTGAGCGTCTCGGAGTTTCGCGAGGCAAGACCTAACTTTACGTTGAAGCTGATTCGCAGCTGTTCTATAGGCGGGCGTGGGATATTTCTTGGCTCTCCGGAGGGCCGCGTTTTTAGCTTTAATAAGATTGCTAACGGCTAAGGGAAGCGTGGGTTTGCCGTGCTTAGCAACCTTTTCGTTGTCACTGATGGCTGAGTTGATAGCATCAGTGAGAGAATTTACTAGTAAATCAATTTTATCCGGGCTATCTAATTGTTCGGGAGAGATCGCGAGTGGAGAGTTCGGGGCCTCTAAGGCTGAAACTAACGTATTTTTAAAGCCTTTCCAGTTGGTAAAGGTCTTAGGAGAGGTAGCGTTATCGTTAGGCGGTCCTAGCACGAGGGAGACGGGGCGGTGGTCAGAACCTAGGTCATCGAGAGGTTCGATAGACCTGAGGTCGAGGTTGATTCGCTTGACTATTGCGAAATCGAGGATATCAGGAGAGTGGTTCGGGTTGTCGGGATAGTGAGTGGGAGTGATGGGGGAGATGACATATATAATCTCGGGAAGGTTGGTGTTAAGGCTACGAGCGTTAAAAGATACTAGGGATAAGCCCTTGGGTTTAATACGACTGGACGCGGGATTCGCGGGTCTAGACATTATAATTTACTAATTTACGATTTTTTATAACGAAAATTTATAACGAACTTAGAAGCGAGTGATGCTCGGCTAACGCAAATAAACGCTCTTGAGGAGAGCGGGCGGCTCGCAGTTTGCGTGCGAGAACAGAAATTTCCGTAATGTCGACGTTTTGAATGACGTCGAACACGGTCTTCATGTCCTCAGCCAGCGACGACTGAGGTGAAGATGACAAAGCAGGGAGCTGGGATGGGAAGGTGCAGGCGGGACAGCCGGACGCTGCCTCCAAGACAGAGCCGGAGTAGGCGTCGGCTGAACGGGCTTTGCTTCCGGGGGACCCCGGTTGCGCAGCGGCGGGAAGTTAGCGGGAGTGAGCGGCGGCGCCGGTTTAGGCGCGACTCTCTTGGCGGTGGAGCGTGGAGTGCGCGGGCAACCCCTGTAGTTAGCTGTGTGACCGGACTGGCCGCACAGCACACAGGCAGGGGGGGAAGTTGATTCGGGAGTGTGAGTGCACTCCTTCGTAATATGTGGATCCAGGCACTTAACGCACCTGGGGGGAGCTGAGCAGTTAGCCGCTGCGTGGCCGTAGAGCTGGCAGCGGTGGCACTGCCCAGGGTGACCGCGGGGGTTGGGACGCTCGACGGAGTTATTTGAGAGTCCGCAAATTGTGCCAGCCTCTCTAAAGATCTCCCTCGAGTTGGGAGTATTCGACAAGATAACCTAAGCTAACGGAAAGCGCCTACCGCGGTTAGAGTGCATCTTGTGCACTGCTTCGGCCGGGAAACCTTGGGACTTAAGGTCCTCGAGGATTTCTTCATTCGCGAGCTCGAACGGGACGCCCCGTAGTACCGCGCGGATCTTACGCTCCTCCGGGAGGGCGTAGGTGTGATAAGCGATTTGTTTTAAAGAAAGTAACCTGGTGAACGCGCGGAAGTCGTCGACGGTCGCGATCTGAATTTTGATTGTTTCGCCAGCGTTGGCGGCTTTTAAGTAATTAATTTTGTGCTCTTTGCACAAGTTAGAAACCGCGGCCCAGCGTGGTTTTTCACGGAGGAAGACGGGCGGTGGGAGCTGAGGCTTCGGTGGGACGGGAGCGCAGCGCGACGCTGGCTTCGAAGGGACCGACGGAGACGCGGTCACTTCGAGTGACATGAGCGGCGCGGGGGCGGGTGTAGAAGACACCGGGGTTGGCTCGGGTGTTGAAGACACCGCGGCTTTTTTCGAACGCTTTTTAGAGCGTTTGGCAACTAATTGGAACGCGGGCTCAGGAGAGCCGGTTAAGGGGGCGGCGACCGACGAAGCTTCGGACGCGGCGGAGTCTGAATCGCTCCCGGGAGCGGTACGCTTCCTACGAGATGAGCGCGAGGATGAGACCGACGCGCAGTCCATATCGGATGGAACGGGAGACGCGGGAGAGCTATAGACCTGAGGGGTCTGGACGTTGGAGGCCTGAGAGGCTGGGGTTGGGGCCTGAGGGGCCGGGGACGCGATTGATGCCTGCAAGGCCTGCGTTAGGATGTCTTTCGGGATGGAGACGCCTGCCGCAGCAAGCGCCTGGGTGAACGCGTTCGCGAAGTTAATAACGCTTAGCGAATCCATTAGGGAGGGTTGGGACAATTATAAGTATAAAGTAAGTATGTCACAGGATGCCTAGTTCCTAAAAATCTAGCGAACCCTAGCGGCTAACCTCCCTACCAGCGGTAGGGGGGCTGGGGAGAATAACTTAAAACTCACCGTAGTACGCCGAAGGCCGCTACCTAGAAACCTAAAAAAGGGTACGCAGGTAAAGAGTTGACCGCGTTAGGGTCAACCTTTACCGACAGAAAGGACAAATACACACGAAAACACACAGATATGATAAAAATAAAAATGAAAATAGTAGAAAATAAATGAAATAGAGAAGAGAAATAAAATAAAAATAATAAAAGGACTAGTAATGTACAAATTCGTTGTCACCGCTACCTGGAAACCTAAAAAGGGTACGCAAGTAAAGAGTTGACCGCGTTAGGGTCAACCTTTACCGACAGAAAGGACAAATACACACGAAAACACACAGATATAATGAAATAAATATGAAAATAGGAGAAAAATAAATAAAATGTAGAAGAGAATAAATTAAAAATAAAAGGACTGGTTCAGTACAAATTCGTTGTCACCGTTAAGTATCCTTTGTACTGAAACCAGACTACTTACGCTGGGCACAACACTGCACTCAGCACAAGCACAACACAACTTAGCACAGCACTTTGAAGACTAAGGGGCTTAGTCACAAAGAAAAATTGCACTTCGATAGCACTCAGAGGGAGTAGAAAAACCTTGAAAATCGTAGCACGGAACCAACACGCTAAACTGTGACGTCAGTAGACTGAGCGCCACGGAATATCGGTAGGGACCGATCAACGGAGAACAGGGTCTTGCACGTCCGTACCGGGCGGCGATCGGAGCGAGTTCGCGTTCGGACCAATATTTTTTTGTTTATATACCGGTTTTGATGAGTTTCTCGCATTGGGTTTAGTTCAGCGTCAAGTTGGTACCATTATAATTGCATAGATGCTGAGCCCTGGACTTAAGGATATACCATGGAACTCCTGGAAATCAAAGAGACTGAGTTTTTCTTTAGTAAGGACAATTCCAAACCAGAAAAGATAGTAACTATGATCGGGGATATCTCGGACTGGATCTAGACTCATATAACGGAACTCCTCAACGTCAAACAGCAAACGCATAAGAATTATTTCGATCCATTTGGGCTTATGTATATTGGGAAGTTACACAAAGTATTTTGGGTAACTTTACGGTGGGCTAAAATATCCTGGACTAGACCTGGACGCATACAACGAACTCCTAAACAGAAAATCATACATTAATGAGAATTATTTTGATCGATTTGGGCTCACGTAATTATTTTATTGCGATTTGTGCTTTGATGAGAGCCCAAGTTTTGCAGCCATAAATGAGAACCGGAAGAACACAGGTATTATATAGCCTCTTCTTGATGAAAATCTTAACCTCCTTGTTTGCATGATTTTTTTCAGTCTCCAGTATCTTTTCCAAGTAAATAGACACAAGAATAGGCAATCTTGTGTCTATTTCTTTTGACATTAACTTTGTTGTTGAGATCAACTGACCTAAGTATGTGTACTCTGTCACGTATTCGATGGGATTTCCGTTCAGTATAATAGGGTCGCTAGTTGCAGTTGTTGTCATAGTTTTAGTTTTAGAGGCATTCAGTGCTAGGCCAACTCTGGGGCTCTCTCTTTCAAGGTCTATCAGTTTTTGATGCAGCAAATATTATAATATCATCAGCGAATCGTAAGTGGGTTAGTTGTTCTTCATTTATGTTCAGGCCGTATTTGTCCCAGTTTAGTTTGCTGAAGATTTCTTTGAAAAACGGCAGTGAATAATTTGGTAATGTTCTCTTGGTTGGTTTTTTATTCTACCAAAAATAATTTTTGTGAATATTTTATATAGGTTGGACATTAGGCTGATGGGTCTATAACTATTTAATTGGTTCTTGTCACCTTTTTTGTGGAGCGGTATAATTGTAGAGTGCGTCCATTGAGTAGGTATAATTTACGTATTTAATATATCATTAAAAATATGTTTAAGAACGGGTGCAAGTTCTTTTTTACAGTCTAACAGTAGTTCGTTGGTTATGTAGTCAGGTCCATGTGCTTTATCGCTTTTCTGTGTTTCAATCGCTTTAATTATCTCGTCTTCAATTATAGGTGGTACATCCTCATAGTTATAAAAGAATTTCTGTTTAAAAGTAATGTTACGGTAGTTTAAAAATTTGATCTATTTTTTTATACAGAAGAAATAAACTGAGCTAAGGAGTTATTTATGTATAGTTTTTCTGAGTCAGCTAATAGTATAAATTATTATGACCCCAATTATAATACTAAAACATACATTTTTCTACATATATATTACCTTTTAAGTTTATTTCATATCATTTTGTATGTATTTTTATTTCAGGTACGAGTCAAAAACGTTGCCAAGAGCTCCACAATGTATGCATAGCTCTAACAACTTGCTATGCAACCTTGTGACGACGAAAATGTTGCGAATGTTTCATGAAGCTTTCTACAAAAATGCTTGTAAAATTCAACAAGACGCGCTGTTATTGAAATGCTGTAAAGCTGTTGCTGTTATAAGGAAGAGACCACGTAATGGCAAGAAAGCATCTAAAGATTTCACGACTAAATTTCATATCATAGCTGATCGACAAAAATCTGTTTGACAAAAAGCGTTTTTAAAAACATTGAACATTAAAAAAGGAAGAGTACTTTACATTACACACTATTAGACTGATATCGGACGGTTGTGGTGGCCAAAATAAAAAGAAGACCATGGTGTCTATGTGCTCTAAGTGGCTTTTAGAATACCCGACCATCAAAACTGTGGAACTCGTTTCTCCAGTCACCGGCCACTCTTACTTACCAGCGGACCACGTATTTGGACACACGGAAAAGAGTTTCCGAAAGATGGACACAATTTTCTCGCCTATTAAATATACTGACATCATTGCCGAAGGAGCAACAGTCGTGAAAGTTGGTGATGATTTTCCAGTGTATAATTTTAGATCAGGTGCAGAAACAATCATAAAAGCACCTGGACAGAGGGAAGCAGATTTTTCCAAATGCAAAAGATTTTGTATAAAACGATCAGAGCGTGTAGGCAATGTACTTGTTAATTTGAGAAAAAAGAGAACATTTGTAAAAAAGGAAAAAATATATCCATGTTAGTATTAGAAAATTATATCGTTGAGAAAGGTGTAGCCGTGAAAAACCTCAAGTTGCGAGATGTCGATTCTTTATTGAAGACTCATTACGGCAATGATTGGAGAAATCAAGAAGGTATTGACTTAACATTTTACCGTAAAATTTTGTGTAACCAAGCAGACACCATTCAAAGAAACGAGCCTGAAGAGGAAACGTGCGAATCTCTGCAGGAGTCACCATTTTTAATTGTTTAATATTATGTTTGCTTTTAATGAATTTATAATAAAAGTACTTATTATCGTTATATTATACTAACTGACTTTTATTACCCTCACCCTCCAGTTAATGACCCGTGTGAATTAATGCTCTTATATTTATTAATAGTAAAGACCTAAATCCAACCCTGTCCAGTGAGTTGGCAACAAATTTAGGTTACAAAATTAGCAAAGTCCAACTTTTGGTAACAAAACTGGAAAAGTCTATCATAAATATAAAGTTTTCCTCAAAATCTTTGGTCTGAGCTTTGTAAACGGTTAAAACGTAAATTTCTGTAATTGATTATATCCTACATGTACAAAAATAAGATTAACAATCGAATAGTTGCTTGAAGTTAAAATATTAGTTTTTATCGTTTTCTGAAAATTTTGACACTGTGGACGTTTCCATCTTTGATTCTATACACCTTATTTCATCTTTGATACCTTTTTTTTGTTTTTGATATGTATGAGCTTAGATCGTTCTCCTAGGAGACAGTTTTTTCTATCATCTTATATGTCGTGTTGGGTTTGTCTTTGATTTAATTGTCTGGTTTTGTTATCAATATTTCATTTAGTGTGTTATATTTTTCTTGCGTACTAAGGTTCTGAATCAAAGTTTCTGTCAAAGAATTAAGTTTTTCTTTAATGGTTGTAGTCGGTATTTTATTGTTAGTATTTGGCAACTTTATTTTAAAGGATCGAATAAAATTTGAAGAGCTTTCAGTGCTTAAACGTGCTCGGAGCATTCTGTGATCACTATTGAAGTTGAGGTTCGAGATACTCCCACAATCATCAAAGGATTTAGATCTATTCTTGAGGATATATTCTATTTCGTTTTTATACCTTCCATCTCGTGATATCCATGTCCATCTTCTTGCTGGTCTTTTCAAAGTGGCTATTCAATATTTTAAGGTTGTTTTCAAATGCGAACTCTTATAACTTTTGCCAACTTTTCTTGTTCTTTTGCCATTACTATAAGGGCCTAGTATTATCTCTTCTCTGTTACTTGGGGTTCCAAGTTGGGCATTGAAATCCCCCATCACTATGCAGTTTTTATGCGTATGTTCTTTGATAGCATTATTCAAATGCGAATAAAAAGACTCGATTACTGAGTCAGTTGATTTCTCTGTCGGGGAGTGTGCTTGAACAATACACCATGTTTCGTTTTGTTTTTGAACAAAGCACAAATTGCGAAAATAAAGACTTGTCAAACAGCGATGGAGAGGAGCATGCAAGCGACAGAATAAGAAATTTGACAATCCGAAGACACACAAAAGTGGACGATGAACTCTCCAGAATTCGAAAGCCAAAGTGAAAATGGGCAGGTCATATTATAAGGGGTACTGAAAAATGGAACAAAAACTTAATTTTTTGGGCCCCCAGAAATTCAAAGAAGAAACGTGGAAGACAATTACTAAGATGGGAAGATGACATAAAAGCAACAGCAGGCAAAACTTGGACCTAAACAGAAGAGACTGGAAAGAAATGTTGGAGGCCTTTGCCAAACATGGGCAAACAGACCAGACTATCGATGTCGACTCACCAGAGTTATAATTGTTTATATTATTGCAAAAATTTGTTAATGTCTGAATAAAGGCTTATATTATTATTATTATTATATAATTATTTTGTTGGGTCTAGATCATTAGATTTGGTGATGAAGGTCTTGATCTTGACAAGCCTAATTAATTCATTACACTTAATTATGAGGTAATATCGCCAAGTTTTTGTCATAGTAGTTTGACCTAAATTCAAAGTAACGTTAGTTTAAATATGTAAAATTGAGTGCTTAAATCTTCATAAATTAATAAATTTGGTATTCAACAAAAAAAATTCAGAAAAATAATTTTTGGAAATTTGATCATAAGTTATTTTATGAGTAGGAGTTTAAAACGTAGGGGTATCACACGTAGGTGTTTTAAATTTTAGGGCTATGGCTGTACACTCTTTATTCCATGAGGGATTTTTGGTTCACTCGATATTAAAATACTCTTTGACCCTCGTATACCTGTTTATCTCAAAGAGCGTTTCAAATTACTTGGCTCAAGCCATAGCCTCTGCCTCCGATCAGGAACAGATAACTTGCTGGAGACTCCTCTGACTCGGTCTGGATACTATCATGAGTCTTTTACTGTGAAAGCTGTCCATCTTTGGAATCAACTGCCGTCTGATATACGACACTCCAAATCTAATAGCATTTTTAAAACTAAACTGCACAATTACCTTTTGGAAAAATCGTAGTTTGCACATGTTTATATATAATGTTATTATAATATATATGAGTGTTTATTTATTTATATACCTATGTATTTTGGTATTTATGCATATTTTAAAATAAATTGTATACAATTTTTTTTTCTTTCATATTGGCACTCTACCCCCCCTTTCTTCTTGATTTCCGTCAACACAAAGGTTGTCTGGAAGAGATCGCTGCTAGCGATAAGACCGCCTTTGCCCACCCTAGTTTTATGTTTATTTTTACAATTTTTACATTCGTGTGTGAGCAATAAAGTGTTTTTATTATTATTATTATTATTATTAAAAGCTGTTTAATATTGAATATTATTATTTAGATGTTGTCTTTGTAGGTATTGTAAACCATTAGCTATAAACGTGGACGTGGCTGAGATCGAACCGCTCCAGGATGACTGATGCGATCATGTAAAAGATAAAGTGGCATGGCTTTAGTAAAAAATATTACCATGATGTATTAAAGTTTCAATTTGAATGCAAATGCAACCCCTTCATCGACCAGTCGGTCTTGATACGATATGTTTTCTCTGATTGTACGATTTCTTTGAAGTTATTACAGAAGAACTTTAATTTACTGTTCAAATATTTAAGCAAGTTAAAATAAACAGCACTTAGTTCTGCAGCTTCACTGTAAGCATTCCAACAGATATTTAAAATTAAAATAACAAACACGTACACTACGAGCTAGCAATTCCCATTAACTTACGTACAAACTGGAATTGAAATAACTGCTTTTCTAGATAGAACGGTTAATGAAAATAAAATAAAAGTAAGTAAACTAGCATCTCTGCATTTCAGGTGAGCTGAAGAGTTGATTATTAGGATCCGCCTGAAAAATATTCTTTTTTCTGAAGTATATTTAGTTCGCAATTACTTTTGCACGTATTTAGGGATATTTTGTATTTGAGTTGAGAGACTGAGGGTGAAATCTATAAAGCGGACTTATCTCAGCTTAATGGTCAAATAACAAGCGACATATAACAACAGAATACATATTCTGGAAACGTTTATTTTATCATTTCAGAAGCAGAGTGATGCTTTTATATTTTTAGTGAAACATTAAATATAATTTAAATTTATTTTATTGATTAAATCCTTTTAAGTGTATTTTCTTCAAATACAAATAAGGTGTTTAATAATTTTTTGTTTCCTCAATTTAATAATTTTTTAGTTATCAACTGTTTTTGAATTTTATTTATTCTTGTAACAACAGGTTATTGTATTGATCATAAATCTATAGCTACGTTCTTTTCCGTAACCAATATGGGTTTCCTTAATTACCCATCCATAACAAGTAATTATATTATTATTGGAAAACTTTGAGTCTTTGCCGACGAAGATACACAAATGAATACTAATTCTTGCTAATTGTCTCAATAAACTACTAATAAAGCAATGACAAGCAAAGCCGGCAAATTATTACTTATAGACTCTGAGTAGGCACTTAATGACTATTAAAGACGATTGTATGATGTTAATTATTTGAAAGTGCTTTTAATATTTTACCGGCGTGAATTATAGGCTATTGGATGGTTATACCTCTTTACCCTCTAGTATACAAATTGACTATTAAATACAACCCTCTTGTACCTGAGAAATTTAAAGTTAAAATCATGAAACCAATATAAGAATACGTTCTCCTGGAAGGCTTATTTAGTCTCAGTGATTAAAAACCAACGGTAATAAGGCTTCTTAAAAATGGTCTCGAAATAGACTCACTTTTGCTTGCTGTGTCCCATTCCAACCGATTATCATGTTTTGAGAACGTTTTACTAATTTATTAGTAGGTTTATACTATTATTACAATCAGGAAATATTTGCTGCTAGTTAAACATTACACTGATATTTTATATTATACACCTGGGTATATACCATGAAATAGTTCGTGTGAAAATTGGAAAGTTATACTAATAACTAACTAATATAAATATAAAAACTAAAATTAAGTTTTACGGCCGAGTGGCGTAGTGGGTAGTAGTCCTACTTCATACGCCGGAGGTCAAAGGTTCGAGTTCTGGTTAGGGAACTCATTTATGTGATGAACAGTAATGTTTGTTCTCGTGTCATGGTTGTTAATATCTATAAATGTAAGTTTATTCTGGGTTCGCTCGATGGTCAACCATAACACAAGCTCTGCTTACTTAGGGGCCAAACAGTTGGTGTGTTTGAATGGGCATTAATAATAAGAAATAATTAATAAAGAACTCAACTAAGTTATGTTTAAGTAACTAAGTGTTTGTTATTTATCCTTTTAATTCTGTTTATTCCATAAATAATGAAACCTGGCTTGAAATTAATGCATTGATGTTAGTTGTTAGTAAATATATAACCATTACACATACATAACGATGACATTTTAACTGGCGGTAAAAAGATTTTCATTTATATTCGTTGATATTCGTCAATAAATACAGTACACGTATATATAAATTTTCTTTTAGTGCATTTGGTTTTCATAGTACCTGGCATTCTAGTGGATATTTAACATATTACTTCTACAGAGTTACTGGAAATTTGATAAGTTTCTTTCGAGGGGTTGAAGTAGAGCTTATTTGAGATAGATTATGTCATGTAACCCTCTAGCTAGACAATGGGTGGCTAGTTCCTGAAATATTATTGAGTAATTTATCGAATTTATTTTTTTAAATGAAATTTATTTGCATAATGCGTGGTAGCCTATTAGGTCAAAAATAGATTACGCGTGTTGCAGATAGAAATAGGAGGTCTAAAATAAAATATTAGATTTTTCAAACTGTCTTAGAATGTTATATATAAAGTTTTGATTGACCTAATGTCTAAACTTAACGATTGACTCAGTTATCAGAGTTTGAATATGAATTGATTAATGTAGCAGTTCAAACTACAGTGCAACCTTAATACAACATACCTCAATATAACGACTTCCTCGATTTAACAAATTTTTCGTAATATATATACGAATATATATATATTGCGAACATTTTTTGCGAACAACCACTTTATAACGAATTTTCGATTATCGAGAAAAAGTATAAATACCTCTAATTTACGAATCTTGTCAACCCAAAACCTTTATATAAAGTTCTCACCAATGTATAACTCTAAATCTCATAGTATGTAATTCATGTCGCGACAGGTTTCGACACGCTTTTGTTCGTAAAACAATCATTGTTGTTTGATGGAAAGTAATATAAACACTGCTGCTCGTCACTATGGTGTTAAGGTGAATAAAACTATTTTACCTCTTTATGACGAATTTTAGACCAACCTAACCTCAAAGTAACGAACCTCAGTTCAACGAATTACTTGATATAACGAATATTTACTTGTTCCCTTCCGATCCGAAGATCTTTTGTTTTGGCTCGCGATCCGAGTAGTGAACCAGTAGATGTACATCTTCTTTTTAGATGATTCCCTCTAGTGAATTATAGCTTTCGAACATTTACGCCACAATCAAGGAAAACGGCTTTGTAAAATGTCACAAACAGCATTCTTCAATTGTTACACGTGTATTTAAAACATTGTAAGTTGTACCAAGACTACCTTTTACGAAAATATGTATCATAAATGTTAAAAAAGCTAAGTACCTTATACAGACTTGTTTGATAATTCCAAGTATAATACATTACATTTCTCCGATATTTAAAGACCAAAAGCACTATTGAAATTAGCCAATAACAATGTATCTACCTTATAATATTTCAAATTTAGCCATAACCGAAACCAATAAAAATTTGAACAATTTATTTTCACCCCCTCTATTAGAGACCATAGGGGTCTTACACAATTTTATTTAATAGAAATATCAATTTCATAAAATTGCCGATTAATTTGTCGAAAGAGTCGCGTGACTTCACCGTCGCGTGTGACCAAACACGTGACTGAATCAAATACTTATATACGTCATGTACTCGTGGAATTAGAAGATCTGGAAACTTGCATAGTCATCATAGTGAGTGGATGTCCATAATCAATTCTCTGTAATTACCAAGAACTTCTATCTGATTCAAATATCTGTCCTACTTATGAGCAGATACCTCGTTCCTCTTTAGGTGTCTAGATTTGATCTATTGCTAAAAAAAAAATTTTAGTTTATCAATTTATCTGTAAAAATGTAAAAATTACTAGAAAATTAAGTTTAAACTCAAAAAGTGGTCGACGGTTTACCTACTCTTCTTACAAGTGATAAAAATGTAGATTATAAAAATTTTAAACTCGCTCAAAGTACTGTGAACTGTGAATTTTCAAGTTTTGGAGCATGTTTTGAGTGGTAGTTCCTTGAGTCAGATCACACAATTCTTAGTTTGCTGCGTTATTAGTCGATAACCTAATCTCAGATCTCAGAATCTCAGAGTAAGCGTTTGGTTGAGGCCGTGTTTTATTTAAAATAATCTTTAGTTGTTTTTTAAACGAAGGTGTCCTTTATCATTACACGGTTTTAATTTTGTTAACGTACTAAATTGCATATACGAAAAATTTCACTTTCCATTTTTCTACATTTCTTCTAGTAATCGCTTACTTGGGTCAAGTTACGTTGTGAGGATCAGTAAAATATTTGATTTATTACCTTTTATGGTTCGTATAAAATAATTATCGCCTAAATATTTAATATTCCAAGTGCTTATTTTACAAAACTTAAAATACAAAAGCCGTTCAAGCTCCTGGACTAAGCCAAACAACACCAGGAGGAAAGCTGGTGTAGTTTGGCTTTTGAGTAGCAGAAGCTCAAACCCTGACAGATTTGAGTGAAATGCTCGCTGACCTTTAGAGAGCCTCTCAAAGACACCTGGCTTAAGATCATTTGTACAAGACTATTTTAGATAAATATGAATGTAACGTCTTAAGACCATGTCGTACCTAGGCATCATTGAATTCTAAGTAATATATTTTTTTGTTGCGCTAGGAGTTCAACATTCTAAAAAACAGTTCAATATATAATGTCTAAACTAAAATACCAGAAAATTGACATTATACGGGCGCAGCAACCTATTGTCCTTCACCCAGCCATCAATTACAAAATATCAATTAATCAAATAAAGTATTTTTACGTAAAATAAAGATGAATTATTGGAATTCTAATTGGCAGGTCATCAGTTTAAATAAGATTTGTGTAATGTACTTAAGTATTTTTAAATGTTCTTTTATATAACTAAAAATGTACGTGTGATTGGCCGTACGTTGTATTGGCCGTTGTTTGTACTTACAGTCAGTACCTATATTAAAATATCAAAATATCAATATATCAAAACAAAAATATGCTTATATAATAAATATTGGTAAAAGTAACGTATACGCAGCAAAAACAAATCAAACTCAATTAATATATGATGTACAAGTTTTTTAAGCCATTAAAACATATTATATCAATAATGTAGTTAGTTTACTAGGTATTTATAAACCTGAGCTAAACTTTAATAAAACAAAGTATTATGGATGACCACACACCAAAATTGACGGGGAACTTAGAATAAGCAAGCATATATAAATAAAAACAACCATATCCCGGGAACAAAATTTCCGTGTTATCATACGAATGAATGCCCCGACCAGTGCCACTTTGATAATAACTCGGATTTCAACAAAATTTAATGTAACGGTTACCAAAATTTAGAATATTTTATGAATTACTTAAAAATTACTACTTGCCACATTCATACAATTTCTAGATTTTTGTCTATAAAACACAGTTAGCAAAGCTTTAACAATTTCCTTTCGAATCGACATTCGGCAGTGAATCGCTTTATTTCGGAGAATAAAATTTGCTTCCGTTTCATTCCGTTAGCTAACCGGAAATATCAAATATCGTTCTCATATAGACTGTTCGCGGTTAGATAGGGAGCCTTGCAGCCTCGTGATGGCAACTTGCCAACGGGACTTAGATTATTTGTTTTATAGCAGCGATGAAATAGTAAGATACAGAAGGCCCTTAAAAACGAACATTTTTATTTGTGTTGCTTGTTCAGGAATTCCATAATATATTAAACATGTACCTCTTTACAACTACAACAACTAAAATAAATTTAGTGCGTATGTAAATTCAAGATAGCAAGTATAACTGTTAATGCCCCTTTGTGTTTGAGAGAACTAAAATTCGTAGGTTCCGTTGATCCCTAAAATTCTTCAATTCTATTCTAAAAAATAATTATGAGCAAACTTGAAGTTGTAGCACTGGGATTGTAAGTTTGGTAAGGCGTGGCTAAATCATAACATTTGAGTACTGTTGTTTTCTGTTATTCACAAAAAAAGTTGCTGGCTAATAAAATAACAGGGTATAAATAAATTATAAGTTACCAAAAATTTATATATTAATTTCGGAATACTTAAATAGTTTGACTAAGGTTTCAAGATAAAATCTGCTGAGGTGATTATTTAGGTTGTTTACAAATAAAAGTCAAATTTTATAATTTAGTCATCTTGATAGAAACACATGGAACTACATGCGTATCCTGAATTATATTTGCTAAAATATGGTGATCCTTCTGTATTTTTATTATTTTTGCTATTTCTGTACAGATTATTGTGAAGCTGACTGGCAGATTTGTATTTTATTTTATTTATTTATTTATTGTACAAAACATTTGTAAATGATCTTATAACTAATGTCATATCGACGAAAACCCGCAAGGTAACACGTCAAACGACGAGTTCGTTTATACATAGGTATATTGATAGTAACACACTTGATTAATTTTTTTTGTAGCACTGGGATTGTAAGTTTGGTAAGGCGTGGCTAAATCATAACATTTGAGTACTGTTGTTTTCTGTTATTCACAAAAAAAGTTGTTGGCTAATAAAATAACAGGGTATAAATAAATTATAAGTTACCAAAAATTTATATATTAATTTCGGAATACTTAAATAGTTTGACTAAGGTTTCAAGATAAAATCTGCTGAGGTGATTATTTAGGTTGTTTACAAATAAAAGTCAAATTTTATAATTTAGTCATCTTGATAGAAATACATGGAACTACATGCGTATCCTGAATTATATTTGCTAAAATATGGTGATCCTTCTGTATTTTTATTATTTTTGCTATTTCTGTACAGATTATTGTGAAGCTGACTGGCAGATTTGTATTTTATTTTATTTATTTATTTATTGTACAAAACATTTGTAAATGATCTTATAACTAATGTCATATCGACGAAAACCCGCAAGGTAACACGTCGAACGACGAGTTCGTTTATACATAGGTATATTGATAGTAACACACTTTATTAATTTTTTTTGTTTGTTTCTTTATATTACAATTATTATTTCAAATAAATTACATGTTATTATATTCCAAAACACGTTAAGGCTGGTGTGATAAAATAATAAATAAATAAATCCCCAGACAAACACACCAACTGTATGGCCCCAAAGTAAGCAGAGCTTGTGTTATGGATGACCATACAGCGAACTGGGGGGGATCCCAGAATAAACATACATATATAAATACAAACAACCATGACCCGAGAACAAACATCTGTGTTCATCACACAAATGCATGCCCCGGCCAGGACTCGAACCTGGGACCTTCGGCGTATGAGGCAAAGCTACTTACCACTACACCAATCGGTCGTCAATTTTAGTTAAGTATTTAAAAAGTAAATTGTGGATTATTTTCTATTGAGTACTTTTTAATGGCAGGGATAGACGTATTGCTAAGTTGGTAAGATTCTAATAGATTCAACGGCAAAGTATTTAACACTAGAGGAAGAAAATAATGAGCAGATCCTTTACCATAGATGTTGTTATACTTGGGTAACACATAACTCTTGAAATTTTTTAGTTGTCTAAGATAACTACGTCTTTAGTGTTTTGTTAATAAATGAAGCTTATTTTTCCTTTAAAGTAGCAATTTTTATTTTATTATAAACGGATAACACTGTACAATATTTAAACAATGAGATTTTTTTAAATGTATTTAGGTACAATTGTTTTTAATAATCTAATTTGTAACTTATATATTTTATTTAAGTAGATATTGTAAGTTTTACCGTAGCTACTGAGCCCGTGAACGATAACACTATGTGCCATAGCCACATATAATAGTCTTAAAACTTGTATGGCATTTTGTATTTAGGTATATACAACTTGCTTAGCAATGCTCTAAATTTTTTTTCAATATGTGGTCGCCATCTAAACTTACGGTCCACCAACAAACCAAAGTATGTATGATGTTTTACACTGTCAATATGTGGACATGAACAATTAAGGCTTTTTTGATGAAAACAATCATGGGTGTGAGATACTGCTGCTATGGATGTGTATCATTTTAGTTTAGTCCGAGTTAATTACCAAGTCCATGTCATGTACCCACTGGCACACAAGGTCATAATTGCGCTGCATTAGTTGTTGCGCGCATCTTATGCCCTTGTGTGTATTACTAGGCAGGTATCGTCAGCAAACTGATAAATTGATCCTTTTTTCATTAAATTGCACATATCATTTACGTAAACTAGGTACTCAGCAGGACAATAATAGATCCCTGGGCCGTGCCCTTGTTGGTGAAAATTGGTTCACATAATGTATTATTAATCTTTACATAATTTTTTTGTTCTTGTTATAGTTACTGGGCAATTTCAACAACGGGCCTTGGATGCCGCATTGTTGAAATTGGTTATACATCTTGATATACCGGAGCAATTCAAATGCTCTGCTGAAATCAATGAAAATAACCATTACATGAAGCTTGTTGTAGCTCGCTGGTGCTCGTTAATTTCGTTCGTAAATTCGCAAAGTAATTGACCTGTACTACGACCTATCTGAAATCCATACTGTTTAGAATTAATAATGTTGTTTCCACATGAAAACAAGTTATTTCATCTCCTATGTACCTTTCTATTAACTTATCTATTGTTGACAAGATAGTTATGGGTCTGTAATTATTGTAGTCGCAAAGACTTCCTTTTTTATGTATCGGACGAATGACTCCAATCTTTAGTGAGTCAGGATATGAGCTCGTTTCAATACAAGAATTTATGAAATGTGTAACAGGGGTTATTAAATGTTTAATATTCTTTAGGTGGATTGCTCTAATTTTCTTGAGGCCAAGACTTTTATTATCATTTAATTTTTGTATTAAACTTGATGTTTTATAATTATCGATATTTTTAAACGTAAGCAAATTTTTGGGCTTTTGGAATAGATAGATTTAATGAGAAGAGGTATAGAGCATTCCTGAAATTTGTTTGAGTTGTAGTCGTAAGGATTTCCAAATACTTGTACGTACAATGTATTTGTTATGGATACTATCATTTTTATTTCTTGTAGTAGAAAGAAACCCTATTATACTATGTGTACTAAGTACTAAGTTAAGATCATATTTTTTCAAGGAATATTGATAACTTTTAGTCAAAAGGAATAAGTTACTTCAGTTTTACTAGTGTAGTTCTTCTACATTACCTTTTCAATTTGTAAAAAACAAAAATTACTAATTCAAAGTAATATACATGAACCTGACAGAGACTGGTAGAGAGCAAAAGTGTTTTCATGACTCTCACGCATCATTGGCGCTTTGCCTGTGCAAGCGGGAATTGACATGACGACGGGACATTCAATTGAAATGCACTCCCGTTTTCTGTTTTCACACCGTATGAGTAACATAGTGAACAGAATACACATTTTTCTTTATTGTGCGAATACGAACTAGCGTTAACTTTTCAATTAGAGATGATGAACGCGTACACCCTTCTGTGAGGGCCCAGCGACAGACACCTCAGCCATTTTAGTTTTCATTACATAGCTGATTGATAAATAGTATTGACAAGGTCTGAGAAACATAAAAGTAAGTTCTAACATTTTTATTTACTCTGACTACTAGGAAAAAGAAAATTCCGATGCTTTTATACAAGTATCTTTCAAACACAATAACTGAGAAATTATAGCAAGAAACCTAAAATATATCGTGACAGCCAAAGGGATTAATAGGTAGTTATTTGAACTTGAAGTTTTTGAACTCAAATTAAAATTATTTTGAATGTTAAAAAAGGTTTCAAATGCAGACGATTTGGTTACTTAAAACAAGCTTGCAATATTTACTATAGTGATTTTAATCTAAATTATTTCATTCTTTAATTTAGAGATTATGGCACTAATGGTAATTAGCAAATAATAATTCAAAAAAGAACAAGCCAAGAAAATCAAGAATATGAAATTGCATACCAAAATAATTCATTAGCATCCATAAAGTAAAAGTAAATCTCATTTCTATATTTATACAAGTCTCGGGAGGGTCGCATACACAGAGGTGAAAACAACGCAATTCTTATTTAGTGAAAAGTGTTGTTTCATATGCATGGCGTCGTTTTACACCGCTGTGATTTTTATCTGCACCCCTCTCCACGCGGGGTGCGGAATGCATACTAATCTGACCACACCCTGCAAATTTGTGGCCAGGCAAACGTCGTGCAGTCAGCGCTGCTGTTTTAAAGAACTGCGAAGATTAACTTGCAACATAATATTATCGAATATAATATACCATTTGGTGTGTATGGTAGTAGTTTGTTTCACGAGAAGACTTTAAGTATGGACAAATATTTGTAAAATTAACACAAATGTTTTGTTCATAATATCATTTTATGGGCGTTATTCTGGGTTCATCTCCAGTTAAGTGTGTGGCTACGCTGGACAATACCACGGTTTACTCACATCTTACATTTTCAAGCAGTTGATGTATTTATCCAGAGGTTAACAAAAGAGGCGAATGATGGAATGGAGGGCCAGAATTGTAACTCACTATAAACAAACAAAATGCGTATCAAAGGTTGCTGTAAACCTCATTTGTCGTTAGCGAATAATTAAAATAAAACTATAGTCTCAGTCAAAATAAATATAAAAATAATAACTTAATTTGTGATAACATTATATCATTTGAATTGCGTTTCATTGACTTTAGCTTTAAAGTGTTTGTGCTGAAGTAGTAGAGAGTTTATGTTCTTTAACGAAATCACTTATTTCCAGTTTCTCTCATTTCTCACTCTTGAAATCACGGGTCATGCAAATTCAAATTCAAATTCAAATATTTATTTCTCAACATTGACAATTACTTGTTCTTATTGACGTCAAATAAAACATGATTCTACCACCAGTTCGAAAAAAAACCTGCGTGAAGAAGAACTGGCAAGAAACTTCACGGGTATATATTTTTTTTCAAAATAAATTTACAGAGTCTCTTTATGTCTATACAAAATTATTCTTTTCTGCATCTGTTAGCTCGGCAAGTCTCCCTCCCCCCAAGTATCCAAACGACGAACACCCTCAAACGGCACCCGTTCACGAGTTAACGCGGGATCCAGCCATCGCCCTCCTCAACCATATTAGAGGGAAGTGAGCGACCCGTCACCCGACGCTACCATAAGAAGACGTACTTTAGTGACAATGACGCTTTAGATATTCAAGGATATTCAAGATTATTCATGCAAAACAATTATACCATCTGAAATTCTACGCATTAAGGAAAAGATGTACGTGAAACTATATCTCTGTTTTGATCGTGAAATTGTAGTCCGTACTGTAAGTATTGGCGGTCAGGGTTAGTTATTTAGTTACATACGTATCGAAGGGCTGCGGACATGGATTCATGTAAACAAACTTTGTGGTATTTACGTTCATGACACTTTTCAGGTAGATAATGGAGGGTGGTTAAACAAAATCGTAATAACGCATTCCATATAATTGTTATCCAAATAATTTATAAACTATACTCATAGTTTATATTATTTTAATGAACATTACAATAGTAAGTAATAATCCAAGACCGTTTTTCTTTTTGTAGAAAGGTTGTTCTTTGTGTATTCATAACTTTATGGCTAATAGGAATAAAAATCTTATATACACGATCTAAACATATATTTATTTGTTTTCTTTACATTTCACGTCATAATTAGACTAAAAACGTAATAAGTACAGGGTTCACAATCATTGAATAATAAATGGAAACGGTGAAAAATTTCGCGAAAAAATAAAAATTACTGTAATTTGCAAATTGCTATAGTATTAGATACTTAGCGAAATTTCATCGAAACTTGAGGGTGTAAGACATTCATGTACCTATTAATATTACCATCCTCTCTACCAATTACATATCATGCAGTGATAATTGCAGAATGATATAAAATAGACAGAAATACTCTCACCATCTCAACACGTGTTTTGCCCCAGCCAGGGGCATTTTCAGGACAACCAGCAGGGGTGCCATTGGCTGGGGCGAACCACGTGCGCACTCCAATGTCCATTAATTTGCAATGGATTTCAGCAAACTAATGCCTGATTTAATCAATTATAATAGATGGTAATAATACATTATGATACAAGTGTGCTACGTTTTTTTTTTATTAATAATTAGCAGGCGTTTGTCTTCCATCTCACCTGATGGAAAGTGACGATGAAGACGAGGATCATACACGCCCGTCTAAGAAGTACCTATTGACTCTACACTTGAAAGCTCCAGGGTTATATTTGTCTGGAAAAACAGATGCAGGCAAATCGTTCCACTCTTTGGCAACACGAACCAAAAATGAGCTATCGAACCGTTTAGTTCGGCTCATCGGCACGCTAACCACAAACGGGTGAAACTTCTGTCTGCGTCTGGTTGACTGGTGGAGAAAGGGGGAAGGTTCGATCAACTGAAAAAGAGCATTCGCACACTCTCCAAAGTGCAATCTGTAAAAAACCGATAGACTAGCAACTTTTCGACGATGTTCGAGACTTTGCAGTCTCGAAGAAGTAAGTTTGTCGTTACTTATGAGTCTACGGACCCTTCGGTCGACAGAATCCAACGCTTCAAGATGGAATTTTGCGGAATCATGCCAAAGATGGCTGCAGTACTCCATACAAGATCGAACCTGGGCGGTGTACAGGTTGAGCAGCTGTTCGGAGTTGAAGTACTGCCGGACCTTTGCGATGACTCCCAATTTTTTGGAAGCTGACTGTGCCATGGTTTCAATCTGTTGATCGAAATTAAGTTTCGACGTGATTGGTCATGCCTAGAAGCCCTAATTGGTTTGTGATCGGTACAGATACATTTTGGAAAGTGGGCGTCAAGTTGAATGTGCTCTTTTTACCGGAGAAGAGACACGCCTGGGTTTTGGAAGGGTTGAACTTGACAAGGTTGGCTTCACCCCAATCGGAAACCCTATATAATGTCAAATCAACCCGTTCGATCATCGACTCTATCTGAAATTGGATCTGGTTTGGACTCGCTCGCGCATTGGACAAATATCTCTCTACAACAGTGCTGTCATCGGCGTAACCAATAATGCCCACCGATAAAAGAAGGTCATTAATGTGCAGCAGGAATAATGTTGCAGAGAGAACAGATCCCTGAGGTACGCCGGCGTTGATCGCCATTAGGTCCGATGAGAAGCCATCGACGTTAACTCGAATTGACCGTTCCCTCAGGAAATCAGAAATCCAGTCGCAGAGTCCAGATGGTATGCCATACGCAGGAAGCTTGTTCAAGAGGGCTTCGTGCCAAACCCGGTCAAAGGCCTTGGAGATATCTAAGAATACGGCTATGGCATCTCCGTGCCCTTCCAAGGCCATGCTCCATAGATGCGTGACGTACACTAGAAGGTCTCCTGTTGAGCGTCCTCCGCGGAAACCATATTAGTTGTCACTGAGGAGCTCATTGGTCTCTAGGTACGTCAAGAGACGATGGTTCAATACACGTTCCATAATTTTGCAAATTATGGAAGTGATTGCAATAGGTCTATAGTGGACTGGGTCGGCTCGACTGCCCTTTTTTGGTACGGGCTGTATGTTTGCAAACTTCCATGATTTTGGAACTTTTCCAGTCCTTAGAGAGAGTCGATATAGGTGTGTCAAAAAAGGAGACAACTCGGCTGCACAGTGCTTTAAAACCACTGCGGGAATGCCATCCGGACCACTGGCCTTATTCACGTCTAGATTTTGTAAGCATTTGAGTACCTGTTTCTGGTGAATTTGGACGGCCTCCATCTTGGGGTCGAATGGAGGTAACGTGGGTGGGCTTTCACCTTTGGAATCTAGACGTGAACATTCCGCGAAGAGATTTGCGAACAAGTCTGCCTTCTCTTTTGCGCTGTGGGCCAAAGACCTGTCAGGCGGCAGTGATGGGCGACAGAAGTTCATCTCAACCGACTTGGCAAGGGACCAGAAAGCTTTACTCCCCGTGGGGTAGGATGCTTACTTGTCCCCGATACGGCCAATGCGGTTGAAACGAGCGCTTCTGATCACCTTTTTGCAGGACTTGGCAGCAGCATTGTACGCCTGCTTCTTAGCTGGGAGATCCATAGCTTTGCTTCTGCGAGCGCTATCCCAGGCTTGGTATGCTACATGCTTTCGCTTTTCAGCTAGGAGGCAATCAGCATTAAACCATGGGCGGGTTTTGGACTCCACTGATACATCAGAGAACTGTATAAAGTATTCCATACCTTGACATATCACACTGGAGACAGCATCAGCACAGCATGATGGATCATCAGAAGTAAAGCAAGCTTACCACCAAGGATAAGAGGCGAAAAAGTGACGCATCTCATCCCAATCTGCTGACTTATACCGCCATACTCGCCTTTTGCCTTTTGGGCTGGTATAGTGGAGAGGAACAAAAAAAAAGTTTGGAATACGCATATTTTGCAGGTGGTAGGATTCATAATTTGCAAAATTATGGAACGTGTATTGAACCATCGTCTCCTGACGTACCTAGAGACCAATGAGCTCCTCAGTGACAACCAATATGGTTCCGCGGAGGACGCTCAACAGGAGACCTTCTAGTGTACGTCACGCATCTATGGAGCATGGCCTTGGAAGGGCACGGAAATGCCATAGCCGTATTCTTAGATATCTCCAAGGCCTTTGACCGGGTTTGGCACGAAGCCCTCTTGAACAAGCTTCCTGCGTATGGCATACCATCTGGACTCTGCGACTGGATTTCTGATTTCCTGAGGGAACGTTCAATTCGAGTTGTCGTCGATGGCTTCTCATCGGAACTTATGGCGATCAACGCCGGTGTACCTCAGGGATCTGTTCTTTCTGCAACATTATTCCTGCTGCACATTAATTACCTTCTTTTATCGGAAGGCGTTATTGGTTACGCCGATGACAGCCTTGTTGTAGAGAGATATGTGTCCAATGCGCGAGCGAGTCCAAACCAAATCCAATTTCAGATAGAGTCGATGATCGAACGGGTTGATTAGACATTATGTAGGGTTTCCGTTTGGGGTGAAGCCAACCTTGTCAAATTCAACCCTTCCAAAACCCAGGCGTGTCTCTTCTCCGGTAAAAAGAGCACATTCAACTTGAAACCCACTTTCCAAGGCGTAGCTGTACCGATCACAAACCATCTAGGGCTTCTAGGCATGACCATCACGTCGAAACTTAATTTCGGTCTACAGATCGAAACCATGGCACAGTCAGCTCCCAAAAAATTGGGAGTCATCGCCAAGGTCCGGTGGTACTTCAACTCCGAACAGTCAACCTGTACACAGCCCAGGTTCGATCCTGTATGGAGTACTGCAGCCATCTTTGGCATGATTCCGCTAAGTACCATCTTGAAGCGATGGATTCTGTCGACCGAAGGGCCCGTAGACGCATAAGTAACGATAAACTTACTTCTTCGAGACTGCAAAGTCTCCAACATCGTCGAAAAGTTACTAGTCTATCGGTTTTTTACAGATTGCACTTTGGAGAGTGTGCGAATGCTCTTTTTCAGCTGATCGAACCTTCTCCCTTTCTCCACCAGATGTAGATAGAAGTTTCACCTATTTGTGGTTAGCGTGCTGAAGAGCCGAACTAAACGGTTTGATAGATAGCTCATTTTTGGTTCGTATTGCCAAAGAGTGGAACGATTTGCCTACGTCTGTTTTTCCAGACAAATATAACCCTGAAGCTTTCAAGTGTACAAGTGTAGAGTGAATAGGTACCTCTTGGACATGCGTGTATGATCCTCGTCTTCCTCGTCACTTTCCATCAGGTGAGATGGAAGACGCCTGCTAATTATTAATGAAAAAAAAAATTAAGGCTTAATGACGTGAAAAATATATAATTGGATGAAATGATGATAATTTTGATGAATGATTTATTTAACCTTATTTATTTATTATTATATATTCACAAAAATACTAATTGTCTTTAGATACAAAAACTCCTTGCGGAGATTGAAAAACACTGGTGTGGTAATGTAAAGTAAATAATATAATCATTAATTTCTGTGATAAACCCAGATGTTTGTTCTTGGTTATGTTCTTATGTTTATTCTGGGTTCCCCCGGTTCGCTGTATGGTCATCCATAACACAAGCTCTTTAGGGGCAATACAGTTATTTAGGGGCAATACAGTTGGTGTGGCTGTCAGGGGATTTATTTATTTATAAAAAGACGAGTGCATTTCTCGCTATTATTGTATTATCTATTATAACTAGCCCATTTAGAAAGTTTTGCAAAAAAATGGTTTTTATGTATGGAACGCTGGTGAGTTATAATTTATTTTGAAAACTCGATTATTTAAAAGTACTCTACATTTATTAGCTGCATTATGAAGTTATTGGGTGTCATAGGAAAATGGATCTGCTTCGGGAACATTGTTGTGCAATAACTTTTTACGACTTTAAGTCCAACTTGAAACCGGATGAACCGTTTCATCGAGTTCAATTAGCTTATAAAAACAAAGCGCCTTCTATAGCAACTATGTATCGCTGACATAACGCCTTTAAGTGCGGTCGTTTAAGTTTGAAGGATAAAGAAAGAAGTAATCGTCCTTTGATTATGCTATTATGGATAAAACCGGTGAATCACATACGAGGAGATTCAGCATAACCTGCAGACTGGATCGGAAAGTGTTCTTCTTGATATTCTACACAACCATCTTTGCGTAAGGAGCATTCTTTCCTGCTGGGTACCCCACAATCTTACGAAACACACGTACGATTAATAAATTCAAAGCAGGTTCTTCCCGCCATGCTTACGACATCGGTGATGAATCTTGGACTTATCAATATGATCTAGAAAGAAAGTTGCATCAATGCAGAGTGGTACACTACCAAAAACCTGGTTAGAAGATTTAGCTGCTGGGAGCAACAAGCGACCAAACACTGGAATCCCAGGCATTTTGCTCCACCACGACAACTTGCCCGCGCACTCCACGATCAAGACGAGGGACTTCTTAAACACCACACCGTTAAAACTTTTAAGTCATCCGCCTTACGGCTCTTATTTGGTGCCGTGTAGTCACACACACGGTCTTGTCTTCTTGTTCCCTAAAATTAAAAACCAGCTCAAGGGGATACAATTTTCATCGCCAGAAGATGCGCTCACTGCATTCGAGAATGCACTTGAGAAAGTGCCTGTGCAGACTGGAATATTCGCTTTGAAAATTAGCCCAGACAATAAAAAATAAAGATAATGGAAAATCGATAACGCTTTTTGCGTGGCCACAATGTAAAGGTCTTATATTAAAGCAACTGTCTGTAGATTTGCTGCGAGACGGACGCAATCTAGGTAGGTGTGGATTAAAATATTCTTCATTAAAACACTCATGATGTAGTTTTGTGATATTATGTAGTTGGTGTATCCGTCTGGGACTTCAGTTATTATGAAGCTTTATAATACAAATTATATTACAAAATTATAATTTTGTAATATAATTTGTATTATATTATAAAAATAAATTATATTACAGAATTATAATACAAAATGCAGGCAGTTTTTTTAATTATTCCTTTCTAAATATCATTTTACATTGTATAAACCGGTGTTACAATTTTGTTACCTATACTTTCTCATTTTTTTGGCAACATTACGTGTTCATGTTTGTTTGTTGTGGCTACTGATCATAGGCCTCGTGAGAAAAGTAATATTAAGGAAACAGAAAATTTACTTTTTGCAGGAGCTGTTTTCTGAAAGGAAAATGTTCCAAAATTAAGTCTGTTCTTGTCTTCTAATTTATGTCTGTTTAATATATCATTCAAACTTTTCTAGCAACTTAACCACTGTAAATGTGAAAGTTGTTTCTTAATTTATTCGTTTGTTTTTTCGTTTTGTACTTTCGTTACAATTTTCTCAATACGTTATCCATGTCAGTTCTAAAATTGTGAATTCTTCTCACCTAATGTTTATAAATATACTGCTTAATATCAAAACGTTGATTCAACGTGGTTGTGGTTGTAGCCACCATACAATAGACTGCCACTTACACATTTAAAAAAAATGTAATTTACAAATGAGTATATTCAATTAATACTGAATTTTTTTCTTTCTGTAATATGTAAGTATTCATATTTTATTTATTTATTAATAATCAAACAGCTCTATATTTATTAATAATATTGAAAATTATAGAATGTACAAATAAATAATAATAAATAAATAAATATTTCTAACCAACACACCACAGTCATTATCTAGGCCAAATTACGTATCATTAAGAACTTGTGTTATGGATACTAGATAACGGATAAATAAATTTAAGAAATATATAAACACACATAGATATTTTTATTTAAATATAAATATTATAAATAAGCTTAAATAAACCTACAAACACATGCATGACTAGAAAGCAAATATGATAAAATATCTCTGCCGCTACCAAGATTCGAACCCGGGACCTCTGGCATGAAACGCAAGTCTGCTTACCTCCTTACCAGACAGGCTGTGAGCGTTATACAAAATCATGCAATTTTAGGAGTTTTTAGTGTTCGTTTCCGATCAAAATATTACACGTATGCATCGAAATATGAGTTCAAATGTATTTAATGTATATATAAAAATAATGTATGAAATTTCACCGTCTAAAACATGTTTATAGAAAATTTGCATTTCTTTAGATAGTTTTTTAGTAGGAATTCATTGGTCATACGCCTTTTCTTGTAATCCGACGAAACATGCGTACTTTGCCGTTCGATGCGTATAAAAGTAACTGATACAAAAAGAAAAAGAAAAAGAAAGGTCTCTGTATTGTCGTTAAAAGAGTCTATAGAGAAAAAAGTACTAAATATTATTTTTTTAAAGGCTAAAACATAAAAATCGAATTGTGATGTTTCAGTCTAGTTTGTCGCAGTTTTCGTTACACTTGTATTGTTACAAAAGTGATAATTTTTACTTTTTATTACTAGCGAAGGTGTAACTAATGAAATAAAACAGAAATATTATTCAAGTCCATTTAAAAATACTTCAAAAAATCATTTTAAAAATGTCTAAAATTGATATAAAATCTAATGCACGCGCTGCTTGTCTTTACCTATGAAATTGCCGTTTTTCACGAAATAAATGAAGCGTAATTTTTTTTTATATTTTTTATTTCTATTAATCAAAATAATCACCCATGCAATCAATGCATCTTTGCCAACGCATTGGTAGCTTATTGATGCCTTTCTTGAAGAAATCAGCTGGACGGGAGGCAACAAATTCTTCAAAGGCATTTTGTACTGCCTCTCGGGTATTGAATTTTTTTCCCGCCAAGAAGTTATCCAAATTCTGGAAAAAGTAAAAGTCTGTAGGCGCAAGGTCTGGTGAGTACGGTGGATGACGGAGAACTTCCAACCCCAACTCTTGTAGCTTGGAGACCGTCTGCTGTGCAGTATGAGGTCGCGCGTTGTCGTGCAGGAGCAGTGGAGCCGAACGATTGACCAAAGCTGGTTGGAGACGTGCGAGCTTCTCCATCATTGTGTTCAGTTCTTCACAGTACACATGTGCAGTAATGCGTGTCCCGTTAGGCAAGAAGCTGTGATGAATTACACCCGCGTTAGACCACCAAACAGTGACCATCACTTTTCTAGGGGTAAGTTTTCGTTTAGGGCATTGTTTGGGTGCTGAACCAGGGTCCAACCAACTTGCTGAGCGCTTACGATTGTCAAACAGGATCCATTTCTCGTCACAAGTAACAATGCGGTTCAGAATTCCTTCATTTGTATGCCTGCTGAGCAGTGCAAGGCACGTCTCCACGCGTACTTCGCGCTGGCGGTCATTGAGTTCGTGGGGTACCCATTTGTCAAGCTTTTGTTTCCTTGCCAATTTGACGCAAATGGACCAATATTTTTTTGATGCTAACGTCGAAAGCTGCTGCTAATTCAGCCGTGGATTGAGTTTCATCAGCTTCCACAATTGCCTTTAATTCGTCATTGTCGACCAAAGTTTTCGGACGACCACGGGGTTCATTTTTCAGGTCAAAATTTCCAAAACGGAAGCGGGTAAACCAATAACGGGTGGTGCGTTCGTTTGTAGTGTTCGCTCCGTAAACGTCGTTGATGTTGCGTGCCGCTTGTGCCGCTTTGCTGCCACGACGGTACTCATACTCCATAATTACTCGAATTTTTAACTTATCCATGATGACGAAAAATGTTCGAATGCGTTGAAAACAAAACACTAACTATTAAACAAATGACGATTTTAGAAAAAGAATTCCATGTTTGTCAAATAAAATTAATTTGAAATTAGAGTTATCAGTCAAAAAAAAAAATTTTCATTTGAAATGGCCAGTACGGCAAAACAGCAGTTTCATAGGTAAAGACCTATTATTTAGTACCGGCCGAGGCCTTTCAAAGTGTGGACATATCGCTTTTTTTCCCGCGCTTTCGCCCAGTGCTATCGTACTCCGTCGTAAATATCGAACTCTTTCCATCAACTTTGATACTTTTGGTATAAATATTTATTTTCTATTTCTATGCTATTAAATCTATAAAAGTCTTTGTTTTTAGGTACCGTCACGGCTAAGCCTTAGGAAGCACGTCAGAATGCTACGATGTTTCACTAAAGAGGTCGATATAAGTTAAGAAGAAAATATATTTGAATATATCGATACCTTGCGATTCAAAGGGCGTAACCACCAAAACACAACTTTTCAGTAGGGCCAAAAACCTAAAATTAAAATTTTGTATTTGTCATAACTTTGTTGTTATTGAACTTATAAATATGATTGTCACACTAAAAGCCTTTGATTTTTTTTGTGTACTTTATTCAAAAATCATATTTTGAGAAATATTAATAGTTCAAAAGTTAGCTGGTGAATACGCCTCACAAAATCAAACATATATTTTTTTTACGCCCCATAAAAAGACCACTGCGTTAGTATCACCAATTTTAGGAATTAAAATTTCAGTTTTTAACCCCTGTTTTATTATTATATTAAAATTTTGTTTTAAATTACAGTGCATAAATCTTTTTAAGTAGAATAGTTCAGTCAAGCAAATGTTAGTCCATCAAAAGCTTGTATTTTAAAACAATGTCAATGACACATAAAGGTGTGAGATCAATGAGATGATTTTTATTTTTAGATTTTTGCAGTGAAAATTGTAAATACTTTAAACTAAATCTGATTCTGGGATTCAAGAGTTAGGAAGTGACATAAAAAGTAACCCTATTCGTATTTAACTTGAACTGCCTACCCGAAAGGGATGGGAAGCGAGATGTTTAACTGAAGATAAAAGAGTAGGAGGCTAAAGCTTTTTCTAGTCCTAAAAAAAGTAATAAATAAAAAACAAATTATTTAAAAAAAAATTACTTATCGTATTATATTTGTAAATATTTAAAAACTGGCCAAATCGAATATCGTAACGTATCTGATATAATTATAGAATTCTATGATGAAAGATAGAGCAGAGAACAAAAATGATGATTCTTTTTTTTAAGTTTTAAGTTTCATCATTTGTTCACATCAGTGTTCACTTCTTCATCTTCTTCATCGGTTTCAGATAAAATATCTGGAACATTTGCCGCAGAAGGAAGGTTACGATATCCGTTTTGGTAAGTTTTTGGTATAATGGTGTCACAAAGCCGAATAAGATCTTTATACTTCGCTGCACTTATAGGTAATCTGGCTATGTATAAAGGTTGCAATCTGAAATTAGCCTGATGATCTTTATCTGCGTCATTCTTTGAATTTTGATTGTGTGTTTTTGTTCTTTTCTTCTCCTTTCCCTCTCCCTTTCCCTTTTCCTTTCGATTTCTTTTTCTGCTCCTGAAAGAATTTGATATTGATCTCTTCTTTTTCGAGCTGACTCAAAATATGACGCCCATTGTGAAGGGCTCCACACAATTAATCTCTTCACCTCTCTTTCAATTACTGCGTGAACGGAATCTACCGGATGTAGGTATGCCCGGGAAGCAAAAAAATTATTTGGACGGTTTTTAAATTTAAAGAAACAGTCAAAAAATAATGCAATTTCGCCAATACGGTCTTGTTCCTGCTTTGACCACCACATGAATCGCAGTAAAGTATTTAGTTCTTGATGGCTCTGCTATCTATATTTTGTAGATACTTCAATAAACAGGTAGCAATTTCAATGCTGCCGCGGTTTCCTTCACTTTCTCCCCAAGTATTACAAAAAACTTCTTGAGTAGTGCTCTCATACAGGGTAAATTATACACTGAGTATTTCCTGGAGTAGGAGAGCAACATACTTTCGCCATGCGGAGTGTTCAATACTTTTTGAAGGTCAAAAGATGTTGTTATCGTATCATTAGTAGAAGATCTTAGGTTCTGATGAAATTCAAAACGCTTATACATCTCCCTTTTTTCCTCAAGATGCTCTTTCAATATTTCTTTGTTTTCTTCGTCCATATTTTGCACTGTTTTATTTTCAGCTCTTCTGCACAAAAGACACATATATTTTTTTGGTATATGAATTCCTAAATTATATTCTAATATTTTTCTAAATAACGACGAACTAACAGTTTGTTGCTTGTTGAGTTCACAGTCTTCTATGTATTTGCGATATATACTTATTCGAAACATTTTTGAAATCTTGAGGCAAATACATTTTATTGCCCCTTTTTCGACTGTAGTCTGACGGCACTACAGGTAGTTTTTGTATATATGTATAAACGTAGTTTTTTGTCTCCTCTGAAAATTTTTTTGGGACATTCGATTTTCTCATGTCTTCTTTAGCCATGTTATTGACAGCATTATCCATTGTATACCGTAAAGTTTTTGGAGATATATCTAATGTTAAAACTGTTAATGTTAATGTTTAAAACAAATTGTCCGTCACTGAGTCGCCGCCGCGGGCGCTTTCTTGTGCCTGTATAAACTTGTTTACGCAAGTCGCGCGGCGGGCGTAACCCCCGCTACCCGCACCACTTTACCGCTAACCATTCAGTTTCACTCTAAACGGTAGTTGCAGGATTACTTTAATTGCTCGTATAATCTTATCTTACTGAAAAATTTAAAAGAATTATGGGTGTAACTCCAATTTTGTATATACTGAACTTATCAAATCAAATTGATTGGGGCGTAAGAGTCAAATTAATTTGAAAACATTAAAAAACCATGGGCGTAACCGCCAATATTAACACAATATTTTATAAAATTTGGGGCGTATATTTTTAGTTAGTTTAACGTTCATAATGTATTTAAGTCATGTGCATTATACGCCCTAATATTTTATATGAGAGTGTCGTTTACATCCAACGCTTTGATGAAGTCTTATTTTGATTGGATTTACGTCCAAAAACACAAAAAAAACTGCATTATTAGCCTTGGATTTTGCGGTCGTATTCACCATTAATTTTAGAATTTGAGAATTTTAAATACACAGTTCGATAGCTAAGAAAAAACTTAATATGATGGCATTTAAAAGTCATTTTCGCTAAAATGGTGGTTACGCCCTTTGAGCCGCAAAGTATCGATATGTTCCCATAAAAGAATCAAGACATTCTGATTTGCTCCATCGTCGGAGTAAGATATATTGGATTAAAGTTATATATAAAATAAAAAGATAAAGTTATACCAAGAACAACAAACAATCAAACAGCTCTATATTTATTCATAATATTGAAAATTATAGAATGTACAAATAAATAATAATAAATAAATAAATATTTCTAACCAACACACCACAGTCATTATCTAGGCCAAATTACGTATCATTAAGAACTTGTGTTATGGATACTAGATAACGGATAAATAAACTTAAGAATATAAACACACATAGATATTTTTATTTAAATATAAATATTAGAAATAAACTTAAATAAACCTACAAACACATGCATGACTAGAACACAAATATGATAAAATATCTGTGCCCCTACCAAGATTCGAAGCCGGGACCTCTGGCATGAAACGCAAGGCTACTTACCTCCTTACCAGACAGGCTGTGAGCGTTATACAAAATCGTGCAATTTTAGGAGTTTTCAGGGTTCGATTTTATTGCCGCCAACTTTTAAAATGGGTAATAAAGGTAGGAAACAATATAATTTAAAAAGAAAAAATCGAAGCGGTGGCCAAAATAGTAATAACACGAAGGCTAGAGAAGCAAAAAGGCACGTTACCTTTTGATTTATTCATTACACATATTATTCAGAGCTGCGAGAAGGCTCGCACCCTGCCGTGGGTTGAAAATGGGTTGATGATGATGATGATGATTCAGAGCTTTGGTGGTGCAGTGGCTGGCCTCTTAATCCTAGGGTCGTTTGTTCGAACAAAATCCTGCACTGACCGGTAAACAATTAACCTCTTAAATCTTCTTTTACTTGCTCTGCCCGATTAATGATTCAAAGAAAATTTAAATAATTATATGCATTTATAATAACGATTGTTGCTTGAATTTTGTTATTGGTTAAGTTTTGAATTATTTACAATCTTTATTATTGTTGTATACACCTGTAAAGACGTATCTGTTATTATGTATATTTGTGAAATTGTTTATTGATATTGTCGTTCGTGTAGCTATTTAAATACATAAATAAATAGCTGATGATGATGATTACTTTTTTACTGGGTACTTAAAAGTTCAGACTTTTAATTTATATACAGTGTAAACTATATGTGCAAAAATCGGAATATATACACCTTCTTCACCTTAAGGCTCATTATGTTAACTGAAGGTAAGCAATTATGTCAATCGTGTTATTTTCGGTATTGTTTTCTAGATTAAAAATCACTATGAACAAGAAATGTCACGAAGATATTCCCAGTAGCTTCAAGGCTGTTAATTATCTTGTAAGTAAAACAAATAAAGTATTTATTTAAATTTTTTAAATTTTTAATGAAAAAACTATCTGTTGCCCTCAAATCTAATAAAGCAGTGATTAGACTACATGACAAATTGTGACTTTCTCAGATTGACGTTTTAGCAAGGGAAAGTGAATACCTTTAGATCGTAGATTACAGTGCATGTAGAGACCTTAGTAAGCCAGATTGTGACAATCTAAAGTACTATGAATTGTAGTCTACTTACTATTTAAACCTTAGCAAGAAAAGATATAATGTGTGTTGCTTAGACTTTTTTGATGTGTGTATATTTTCATAGATCACTACTAGGTTATAGCTACGTCTTACGATAATAATAAGTAATGTTTTAAATGTTATACAGAATACCTATGTATTAAGCTGAAGTCTCATATTTTAGTTCTTACTAAAATACTTCAGTTCAAAACTGCTTCTACTATTATACTATATACGATTATAATATTATATACGATTTCAGACAAACGTTAATTTAACAAAAAGCCTTTTAAGATTTCGTTTAGAGGTGGAATTTTCCAAAATGCCATAGTTTTTGACATTTTTGATGATTGTATGAGGTTTGTAACAATAAAACTTTTTGAACCCCCTAATATACCTTTACAGGCAGAAGTTCGCAAAATGCTTTCTTAGCATGCACCTTCTACTTTATAGTATTTAAATACTCAGATGCTCAGATTCGCATTTGAACCCCCTGCAATGTTGTCGCTACTTTGTATTTGTGGAGCGCCAACAAAGACCGAATAAAGCGCCAGCGATTGTCTTCCCCGCCTGCACATGCATGTATACCAAATTCGAGATCATTCCGTATATTTAGATACAGATATAGCTAAAGCAACAAATAAATTAGAAAAATACTTCAAAGAAAAAGAATTCGAAAATATTATTATTTACAAAATAGTATTTTTAGCGAACTAAAGTTTATAGTATTTTATTTTTATTTGGAGATGGTGTACAAAGAGCAACAAAGGGATGGTAACACATATTTCATCAATTTACCTTTTGCGTTTAGCAATTAGCTCGATGCGGCGTCAATTAGCAATACAATATAGAAAACGTCATCGGTGAGAACACTGATAACCTGCTTTTATTTTGAAAATGACCATTAAATAGGATGCTCTAACTAATAATTATAAATTGTTTTTATATCAAAATGTATCAAATCATCTATTCTATAATTTAATTAGTTATTTGGTTTAATGAGACTGCAAACAAAATGTAAGAGTCATTTATTAATAATAATATATTCATAATATAACAAAATATAATTTATGCTCCCTTTTGAATGAGAAATATTACACAAAATTAAAGACTAGTTAATAGCATAGGACAAACTATCATTCGATTCATGTATTACTATGTGTAAAATCTTCCCGTAAATCTTCCTACGATGAATAAATAAATAAATACACTATAAATTTAATAAAAATTGTACCTATTTTGTATATGTTTATGTCTACTTTGTATTATTCAAATTCAAATATTTATTCTGAACATTGACAATTACTTGTTCTTATTGACGTCATATAAAGCATGACTCTACCATCAGTTCGGAGCAACCTTCGTGAAGAAGAACTGGCAAGAAACTCCACGGGCATAATATTTTCAAAATAAATGTACAATATCTCTTTGTGTCTATACAAAATTGTTTAATATACATCTGTTAGCTCGGTAAGTATCCAAACGACGAACACGGTGTTATGGATGACCAAAAAGCAAATTCAAGGGAAACCTAGAATAAACATACGTATATAAATATAAACAACCATGACACGAGAACAAACATCTGCGTTCATCATACAAACGAATACCTAGACCAGGACTCGAACCTGAGACCTCCAGCGTAAGAGCCGCCAAAAGTGAAGCGTGAAGAAAAGTGAAGTCAAAATGATAAGCTCTTGACTATTCAAACCACCGCGGGAATATCAACTTCATAAAACTAAAGATTATGGTTTTATATTCGACCACATTTGTTCACTGAGGATTGCACACGGCCTTTACACGAACTTTCGAAAGAATCTCTTAGGTATGTGGGTGTTTCCGTTCATCGTTAGAGCAGTCGGCTTAAGTTGTAAATACTAATTGGTACGAGTAAATTTGACAATCACAACAAATCGGGACGTTAAGATCGAGAAGCCAACCAGCAAGAAATCTTAACCACACTCCACTGATATGGAGAAATAAAAATCCAAAAATTTTACTTTATTCTCGTTTAGGTTCAGCAAAGCAAAAGAACGTTCAAATTTAAACGCAGTAAAGGAGTCTGAACATTTTACAAAATTTATTGGGAACAAAAAATAAATAAAATCTCTACTCTGATAATCTTTTATAAGTAGGCTCTCATTGGTTTGAAAGGCCTTTTCTCCTCTCTATTTGAGCGTAAAGATTTATATTCATATTTTCTCTTCTTGGTTCAAAACAGGAAATATCCTAGTGATGCTCGTGCCAAAGGCCAACAAAGTTATTAACAGACTCAGTTTGTGAACGGTTATTGATATCATTTCTCATTAAAACTAAAATTAAATTTATTTTCCGTTGTAGCGTTTTCAAAAGACGACAAGCTAGAGTGGTCGTGCCGGTAGCTGCCACGCTATCAAACGCCCTTATTCTGTACCAGTAAATTGCAGTTGCTTAGAATTTGTACAATTAATATTTGTAAAAGTTTGAGATTTTTATTTGATCATAATGTTACCAATACGAGGAGTTATAAATAAATAAGTACTACACATTCAGCGTCAACTGATTTTAAATGTGTTACACAAACACATTTAAAATCAGTCTTCTTAAACATAGTGATTTTATTCATTAAATGTGTGTTTCTGTGGGAGGTCACTACTAGGGGATTATATACTAGCGTCATATTACTCGCACCCTAATGAAAAATAGGGTCGATCCTGTATTTTATTAAAAAAGGAAAAAGGTACACAAAAATAAAGATACAAAAACCTAGCATACATAATTTAGAATACTGTGCTGTCGAATTGTTAGACTTAAATGTATATGTTATTTGTGTTTATAGAACACCAAATTCAAAATTTTCAAATTCAAACCAATCTTTCTTTCAGGAACTTGAAACAATGTTGCAAACTCTATCGAAAAAACATAATAGATCTATACTCATTAGTGGAGACCTGAATATAGATACCTTCAAAAATACAAAAAGCTCAAAAATATAATTTGGTGTACTTTCTAACTACAATCTTTCTACGCATACAAATAAACCGTCTATAAAAAAATCGTGTATAGATTTAATTATTAGTAACTTAAATTTTATAAGAAGTGACATTCACCATTTATGATTATCCGACCAAGAAACAGTTCGTGGAATGTTTGTCTGCGTTATCTTCAATGAAGTTTATAGCGAAAATAATACAAAAATGGCATTACATAATTTTCACGACCATCTTACCCTGTTTTATATTTTGTGCTACCCCTTTATAAAAGTAAAAAATGTGAATAAGCCGATCAAAAAAAAATTTATAACAAAATGTTTAAAAAGATCTTGTATTGTCAAAAGACAATTAATTTAAAATATCGGCTTTGTTTTGACACAATCCACTAGATATGATCACATGCGTACAAAATTTTTTAAGGCTGCTGCTAAATATAGGAAATGTAGGATCGTTGACATACATAATAAATAAAGTAGGTTAAAAAAATCAATAGTGAAACCGCTCTATAAAAAAGGAGAATTGAACAATATAGACAATTTCCAACCAGTAACGCTTGTGCCAGTTTTATCAAAAGCATTTGAAAGAGCCGTTTATGATAAATTTTAATCCTTCTTTGCAAAACACGATATACTAAGTAATAAACAGTTTGGTTTAAAAAAAATGCTCTATATCGTTAGCTTGCTATTCTCTAATGAAAGGAGTAACGGAATCTTTTAATCAGGGAATATAACCTGTGTCAGTCTTCTTAGACATGTCAAAAGCGTTTGATCGTATATTGCATGAAATACTTTTGACAAAGTTAGAACGTTATGGAATAAGGGGAAAAGCTTTAAATTGGCTGCAAAGTTATCTAGTAACAGAGAACAACGTGTGTAAATTTCTCGGTTGAAGGGAAACACTCTGAGTAAATATCAACCTCCTTATTCCCTCTATAAACGAGGATTTCCTCAAGGAGCGTCTTAGGTCCGCTATTGTTTTTATTTTATATTAACGACCTCCCAAAAAGTATTGACCATAAATTTATTTTATTTGCAGATGACTACAATTACAATAAAAACTAAAAATAAACATGACGCTGAAAAAGAGACAAATAAATCTTTTTTGACGACAACATCATACATTTTAATTTAATTTAATTTTGTCTTCTAAAGTAATTTATTAGACTTTTTAATGTATGTGGGATGATTAATTGTTAAATAATTATTACTTATTATTTTGATGTCATTTATTAGACTCTTTGCTTATGGATTTGTGGCGTCCCCAGACGTGACCTACAGAGATGAGTTTATCTGTCCAGTAAACGTACGTGATAAAAGTAAGATCATGAGATGATTAAATATTTCTGTATTTCACACGTTTATATCTAGTATATAAGCTCATTATTATAACAATAAATTGTCATTCAACAGTCACTTAACATGTAACCGTGTCTTGATTCAGAAGCCTTTTCCTGGTCGTAATAGATTCATAAATGTTATCCAATTAATAATATTTTTTTCTTAATGACACATTAATTATTCTTTTGTGTGGTATTATACGTTAGACTTTTTTATTATTAGATTGATCTACTATTAGCCGATGACATATAATCCTGTAAAATGTATGTAATATGATTTGCACACTAAAATCCAGCAGTATATGAACAAACGAAAAATAATTGTAAACATCTGTTAAAACGCATTAATTGCAAATAAATAATTTATTATTATCATTAGAATAAATATATAACAGGCGAGTAAATAAAATTGATGGTTATTAAAGTAAAATTCTCAATAATTAAACAATTTTTACTAAGTATGATCGAAGACAGACGCCTGTCAATTACTTATTATATAACACTTTCTCTATTCAATGTAAACAATACATAAATTGGCTTATCTATACGACTCGATTGAAACTTGATTCTTGAACGTGGAATTCATTTATTATGATTCGAGAGCGTCGATGCAAGCTCACATTCGCATTCGCAACCATTATAGAGTCGTGCCTTATTTGATTCTCGGCCTTAGCGTAGGGCTCCGCTGAGTGTGCCGAGTGTACTCTTGGATAGGCGTCCATGAAGTCATAAATATATAAGTATGCCTCTTTAGCATTAATTGTGACACCCGATCTGCGTCGGCCCCGTTCCGACGTGTTGACGGTCGCTCCCGGCTGTCGAGTCACGATTGTTGTCTCACGACTTCTCTCGTAGCAATACTCTAACGCCATTCTCGAAGCACTTTCGAGTGTAGCCCCAGACCCGTCCTGAGTCCGGCCCCGGTCGGACGTGTTCGCGGTCGCACCAGCCGTTGAGTCACGATTGTCGTCTCACAACGACAACTCGTAGTAATACTCATACGCTGAGATCGAATCAATATCTCGCTTCGTCCCCGACGACTTGAGATGAGCCTCTTTAGGACTTACGCTGCGGCCGGTTTTGACCGGCTGTAACTAAGTCAGTCTCGCACTTCCGTGCACCCTCAAATAGTTCCCTCACTTCGGTGGGAAGCAGCAACAACAGGGTTGAGCTTACGTCGGTAACCGATGTTCGTTCGCAAGGCTCGGGCTGATTTTCTGGCTACTTACTTGACGCTTGGCGCTACGTCAGTCAGAAACTCGCTCTGCGGCCAGTTTCAGCCGGTCGTAGTCAATCCCGCATTTTCAGTGCAACCCAACTTCGCAACTGGTTCACGTCAGGTCTACGGCCAGTTTTTGTTGCCAATTTATTGACAACACATTCCGTAGCAGACCCTTGCGTTGATCAGGTGCATACGTTTAACGGTGCCAACGAGGCCTGATAGCGTTGACCCGGTGCTCTTCCAAGGAACTTCAGGCTTTGGAGAAACCGACAGACTGGATGCCGGTACAGGGGCTTTTCTTCCCAGGGTGAAGGTACAGTGCTTGTCCAATAGGGGCAACACTGCTTATTGCCCCAACCCCGCTACCGCTGGTAGGAACGTTAGCCGCTAGAGTTTGCTAGGTTGTTAGGAACTTAGGTATTTCCCTCCTCATCATGGAATCTTCGCAAAGCGTGGTAAACTTTGCGAAGGCGTTTGGCCAGGCGCTCAACTCGTCGGGCGTTGCGCAGGAGCGCAGCTCCCAGGAGCGACTAGGAATCCGCGTCTGATGCGTCATCGGATGCCGCCCCTTAACCGGCTCTCCTGAGTCCCCATTCCAACAAATCGCCTAACGCTCCAAGAAGCGCTCAAAGAAAATTGCGATGTCTTCTACACCCGCCCCGCGCCATGTCATTGCAAGTGACCGCGACTCCGTCGGTTCCGTCGAAGCCAGCAACGCGCTGAGCTCCCGAAAGAAGCGAAAGGTGCAAAGAGCACAAAATTAATTACGTAAAAGCCTCCAACGCAAGCGATACAAATGAAATTCAGGTCGCGACCATCGACGACTTCCGGTCTTTCACTAGGCTCCAAACAAATCGCGTATCATACCTACGCCCTCCCGGAGAAGTGTAAGATCCGCGCGGTATTACAGGGCGTCCCGTTCGAGCTCGCGAATGACGATGTGTTGGAGGACCTAAAGTCCCAGGGCTTCCCGGCTAAAGCAGTGCACAAGATGCACTCTAACCGCGGTAGACGTTTTCCTCTCGCCCTTGTCATCCTATCGAACTTCCTATCTCCTTTCCCTTCCTTCCAACTATTCCACCAACTTCCCACCGCTGCACCACTGGGCTTCCCCGGAAGCAAAGACCGTGCAGCCGACGCCGACTCCAGCTCTGTCCTGGAGACAGCGTCCGGCCGCTCCACCTACCCGTCCCATCCAAGCTCCCGTAGCTCTCGTAGACCCGCGTCCCGCTCCGTTGTCTTCACCTCAGTCGTCGTTGGCTGAGGACACAAAGACCGGGTTCAATATTATTAGAATCGTCGACATTAGGGAAATTTCCGTTCTCGCTCGCTACTTAGTTCCTTGTTAATTGTATATTTAGTACAAATTCTTGATATTTATTTATTTTTATTTATTTATTTATTGATCCTCCAACGTTTGTTTACATCAGTACATACATAAGACATATAAAAAACAAATCTTAACTTAAATTAGGTGTAACAAACACTTAAAGGAGAATACATCATGCTTTAACAAGAAAATAAAATAAAAAGCAACCAATAGATAGGAGCCTCTTTTTGGTAAGTAGATTATAGTGTTGACATGTTTCTATGTTTTTAATTTATGGAAAGAATAAGAGAAAAAGAAAAAAAACGACTATATGATTAAAATTACCGTTTAAAAAAAAACATAATAATAATCATTGAAATTTATAACAAGAGCCTAACGCTGAACGAATTGTATTTGTTGAATCTATATGGACGTCTATAAGGTCACTGTGCTCATTAACCATCCTGCAAAGTCGTGGAACAGGGGAGTTTGATCCAAACACTGTCTTCCAAAGCGGTGGATGGAGAGGAGTTACTTTATTCCTCGGGAGCCTCACTGGTACTCTGATTGTAAATTTATGCAGCAATTGGGGACAATCAATTTTATTTGTAAACAGTTTGGAGACAAAAAGACATCTAGCAGATTTCTACGCGCCTCTAAGGAAATCATTCGAAAGTGTTTCTGACGGTTACAATAAGAAGGTAGTTTCCTTTTCAAAATTCCATTAGAGACTAGCAGATGCCGCACGAATCTTTTTTGTATCCGTTCTATTTGCAGAGAATGCGTCGCGTAGTGAGGTCTCCATACCACTGAACAATATTCTAAGACACTGCGCTCGAGGAAGTTATAGAGCATTATTTTAACTTTATTATTACGAAACCCTTTGATGTTTCTTAGCAAAAAACCCAAAAGTTTAGATGACCGATTTTTTGCTTCTTCAATGTGAGGTAAAAAAGTTAATTTTTTATCAAACAAAACCCCTAAATCGCTAATTTGTTCGAGCTCCTTGATATCAGTGTGAGCTATGTTGTACTGAAACGAAATCATATTTCTTTTTTGGCTGTACCTGAGATAGTAGCATTTCTTTGAATTTAGGTCCATTTTGTTATATTGACACCATTTCACGAGCTCATTAAGTTCTGTTTGAGGAAGTATTGAGTCCTCAATACTATTTATTACTCTACTTAGTTTTAAGTCGTCTGCATACATGTAGGTGTTAGAAAACTTGATTACAGATGGTATATCATTGACAAAAATTGAGAACAGGATCGGACCCAGGTGAGATCCCTGCGGTACGCCTGAAGTACTTTTTCGCAAATTGGAATGAAACCCATTTACCACTACAACGAACGACCGATCATCTAAGTAAGATTTTATCCACCGTAAAAATGTGCCACAAATCCCATACGCTGATAGTTTTTTTAACATTATGTCATGAGGCAAGCAATCAAACGCCCTACTAAAATCTGTATATACAACATCAATTTGTTTATTAGAATCCAGAGCCTCAAATAGGTTTTCTGTGAGTTCTACTAAATTAGTGCATGTCGATCGAGATGGAACAAAACCATGCTGCTGTATACACAAATTTTGTTTAATGTGGCTTTGTACATATGGAGTAATAAGCGATTCTAATATCTTAGTTGTGTAAATATAATGTCCAGTAAATGAAATAGTAAATATAATGTCCAGACCTGCATATACCGCGTCCGGTCGTATCAAACCCAAGGGCTGCCAGACGTGCTGCTTCTTCAGGAAACGTGGCTCACTCCGAACCGCTCCAGTGGATTCGCTATTCCCAAGTACGCGTTCACTCGTAACGATAGGCCCAACTCCGACAATTTCGGTGGCACTGCTATTTACAACAAAAGAGGTTCCATTGCTTTCCTCTCCCTACCCCTCCTCCCCTCAACATGGAAGCCACTGTGTGTAGTTGGCTGTGACTGGTCATCCGACCATCATCACAGCTTCATACCTAGTGGCACCATACCTATCCGCAGCGATTTTGAGGCCATTCTCGCCCACGGCCATTCAGTCATTATGTTCGGAGATTTTAACCCCAAACATACTGACTGGATGTGCCTATCGACCAACAACAGCGGTATCGCACTCCTTAACATCACTCAGCTACTTGACTTAGACGTCATCTCTCCCGTCACTCCCACTCACTATCCCGACATCCCGAACCATTCTCCCGACATCCTCGATTTTGCAATAGTAAAGCATATCAACCTTGATCTCAGGTCTGTCGAACCGCTCAACGACTTAGGCTCGGATCACCGCCCCGTCTCCCTCGCGCTAGGATTGCCTAACGATAACGTCACCCCTCCTAAGACCTTTACCAACTGGAAAGGCTGGAAACGAAAACATTGCTAAACAAGGCAAACTCACGCTTCCCTTAACAAACGTACGCTTTATAAGACCTGCGTTGGACCCGTCATGACTTATGCCTCGCCAATCTTTGCCCACGCCAAACCTTCCGTCCTCCCGTAGTTCAAAATCTCTTCTGCCGCAGGGCCACAAACGCACCGTGGTACGTGCGTAACGCGGACCTGCACAGAGATCTTGAATTACCTACAGTGCAACAGCACCTCAAAACACTGTTTGAAGCGTTCTTCAAACGCTCCGAAACTCACCCCAATCCTTTTGTTCGAGATTCAGTCTCGTATACTACCCCTGTCATAGATTCAAAGTACAAAGTCGCTAGACCGAGAAACGCGCACACAAACGTAGCCACGCAACTAACACTAGATCTCGAAGCCCTGCAGGCCGCAACTTCTAATTCTAATTTAAATTTGAATTATTTCAACTTTTATTTTTCATTTTGAGCGCCTTCAGTGCCATAAAATCACCTTCAGTGCTTTGAACACCTTCAGTACTATGTAATTCCCAGGGGGTGACCCCTTCTGGGCCCCGCTAGCGCGGCCTCTTTCTCCAATTGATCGCCGCTCAGATGAAGGCTGTGAGGCAAAAAAATTGCACGTCATTCAGGGGTTATTTGTGGGTAGGGCTCTGGTAGGCTCGGAGCGAGTCCCACATAACCTCGATCGCGCGCGCGGAGCATGCGTCAGAGCATTTTTTATCCTCCTGCCCTCTCCGTGGAGGGGAACAAAAACAAAAATTATTTGTGCGATAAAGACTTTGAAATCCTTAAGTAAAACGCATTTCAGATATGGTTTAAAGTTCTGTTATAAAATAATTACATATTTTTTATTTTTAGCACAATTTTAGATCATGTAAATCTTGGCAGTATTGGAGATATTTCCGGTTTTCTATAGATTTGGAAATTGATCTTTAAATGTGATGTGTCAAGTCAAGTAATGTTAGAGGAGTATGTATGGTTATTCTTTTGTTACGTTAAGTTCCGCACGATGTATATACTAAACTTAATAAGTGGTCTACTTTAATTATTGATAAGTTGTTTCTAAAAAAACTCTCCTAAATTACAAAAAAATGCTTGAAACCCAAAAACGTTTGACAAATTGCGATTGGATTCGCGAAAACACCGCAGTTGTTTTGTCAAAAAAGTTTGTGAATTAGGGCGTCTCGGTTCCCAGAATCGATATTCGCTGTCGGATATAAAACGGCAGCGCGCTTTTCCGACAACAGCCTTTTGTAGGAGGTTCAATTAATTTTATCTAATAATAGACCTGCATTGTTCTTAAACTGTATTCAATTTGCTTAAGTGTTTCATAAATTTATATTTCTATTACTGTCAAAAGGACTGCAAGACTTTATTTTATTTTCGCCACTTCTACGAGTAATTATCGTGGGCTGGGTGGGAGTTTAAGGTTTAAAATAGTTTAAAATAAGGACTAAAAGTTAAACTTGTTAATTAGACAAGTAACTAGTTAGTAAAATAATTTAGGTAGGTAAATGATGCATTGCCAGCTGTAGGCTTGCTTCTGTTCCTGAACTGGCTGTTCCTTCCCTATAAATGAAACACAACTACGTCGACATGGTAATTAAGGAGTTCAAAATTAAAGGACTGTAATACTGACTCAGGCGGGATTTTAACAAATATCACAAAACATATCAAATATTACTACATTTAGTATTTAGTGTATTTCGTTTGATGTAAATTGTATTATAATTAATAAAATAAAATAAAAATGGTTTTATTGTTTCATAAAGTTACAAATTAGTGAAATAAACTTTATCTTGCACAAAATCTACAAAAGTTAAAATTTTATTTCTTATTTAAGACCCTTTAAATTTTGTTCATCATACTCAGAGGAACCACGGACTATTTTTGAATGTATCAGTTCATTCGGGCTTTACCAGTTTTAAAGCCCTTGCCCACGGAGATTTTTAGAATCATACTTAAGTCTTTACATAAGACAAGAACAACCGCGACCTATTTATACACTTGGTGGAAAAGTATTACATTGGTATATTTTATGAGTTTTGTCATAACATTTTGATTAAATTGTAATTGTGGCCGGCGTTTTTTAAATTAGAAAGCCTTAGAGAAGAAGAAAATATTTATTTTAACATAATTCAGTTGGCAAATTGAAACTTCAAATATAGATTGAATATTCCAGTGACCTGTGTACTTTACGAAACTCATATTTTCACTAAATTGAGCAAGTCGGTCGAATCATCATTCTTATTTATTGCTTATCAGCATGACATCACCACTGCTTCAGCATATTTCATCTTTGCGGATATTACTTTTACATAAAAAAAAATATCTATAGAATGATACTTCTAAAAAGAATAATAAATTTATTCAATATTTTATAGGATACTCGTATATATTATTGAAAAAGTTACAATTTTTCTAAATACCTACTGCTTAATTTACATGGATGACTGAGTTTAAGAGTTGATTCAATTCTGGTTTTGATAGTTATTCCAGGTGCTTAGTGATTAACGATGCCCCAATATATTGTTTGTTAGACTGGCTAGAGAACCTTACGGACCTACTTCATATTTACTATTTCCAAGGTTTTAGTGTTGTTGGCCGTAACCATGTTTCTACTCAACTCAACAGTAAAAAGAGTAAATTACAGAAGTGTGATTTTAAGTATGAAGCGCAAAAGTTTCCAAACATATATAATACCTGCTTCCTTCTATGATTATGAGACCGTTTTGTGTCATCAAATTTACTTATCTTAGAACTAAATTCCATAACCAGCTTCTTATCTTTCGACCTATTATTTGGAAATCCGAATTTTGTGTGCATCTACTATTTGTATTCATATTTTAACAATTGTTATTGTTTATTGTTTTCTTTAAATAATTTTATCCTATAAGAGTTTTCCTAAAACATTTCAGTACCTTTCAAAAACTCTTTAATCCAAAAAAACTGTTGTTGGAATCCGACTTTGTCGTAGTCCGAATGGGTTACCTAGAGCCCTAGTCACAGCGGCACACGCACGCGAGGAGGACGCCATGCGAGGGTGGGGAGGTGGCGAGCCACAAATATCTCCAAACAAATGCTTGCAACACAAAATCAGTCTCGGTCTGCGTGCGTTCTCGAGCGCACGTCGATCGCAGACGCCTTCCCGCTCTTTTAGCCCCCGCGCTAATTGAGCACCCAAATTTCACTGGTTGTTGTCGTAATATATAATTTCATAGTTGTATACCGTATTAAGTTTCTAACGCCGTTTTCACGGCGGACAGTGGCTCGTTAACCGTACTTCTAATAAGTTTCTAACGCCGTTTTCACGGCGGACAGTGGGCTGTTAACCGTACTTCGTGGAACGTGAGCTTCGTCGACGGAATTTCGTCGTTCCAGGTTCCTCGAGTCTTCGTGTTCGAGTAAGTTATCCGCGTCGTCCTCAACCACCCTACTGCGTGTAGGGTGGTTTTTAGGAAGTTAGTCATCGTTGATAGGTTCATAGTATATATATTTATATATTGTTGTCCCTCCCCAACCCCTCCGCAATGGCTTCTCTAAGCTCTGATGAGTTTATGAGGAAGTTACTTGATAGTACCGGTGCTGAAGGCATGTCTATAAATGCTGATAAGTATCGTTTCTTGGACTCTCTCATCCCGCATATCATGGCGTTAATTCCCTCAATGGCCCCTCAGGCCACCCCAGTCCCCCAGACCCCTCAGGTCTTAGGCCCTCCCGCGTCCCCTTCCTCCAGTGACATGGAGTGCGAAGTAGACGCCCCTCCGCGCCGCAAGCGCGCACCCACGACCGAGTCATCCTCGGATGCCACCCCAACTGGCCCTGATGAGCCTCCCTCTTTCACCCTTGTTAAGAAGCGCTCTAAGAAGCGCTCGAAACAAGACCCGGCGCCCTCGGCGCCCGTTTCTACACCCCCTGCGGCGTCTTCAACGCCAGCTGCCCCGGTGTCTTCAACACCCGCTCCGGCCCCAACTTCTGTCAAGGCCAAGGTCCCACCACCCGTTTTCCTTCGGGAAAAGGGTAAATGGACTGAGGTCTCGACATTGTGCAATGAGCACAAAATCCATTACACCCGAGCAGCTAACTCGGGTGAATCTATTAAAATCTTAGTCTCGTCGATAGACGACTTTCGTGCTTTAACAAAGCTCCTCACCGATAAGCAATATGCTTATCACACTTATGCTCTGTCAGAAGAGCGTAAGATCAGAGCGGTACTCAGGGGAGTCCCGTTCGAATTATCGAACGAGGCTATCCTGGAGGATCTGCAGTCCCAAGGCTTCCCGGCACTCGCGGTGCATAAAATGCACAGCAAGTACGGGAGGCAACACCCTCTCGCTTTGGTGGTTCTCGCCAACGTCCACAAGTCCAGGGAGATCCTCAAAGGGGTTAGCACTATATGCGGCCTCTCTGGGATCTCGATCGAGGCGCCTCATCGCCGCGGTCATCCCGGCCAGTGCCATCGGTGCCAGTTGTATGGGCACGCGGCGGCCAACTGCCGCGCACCGCCCGGGGTCAAGTGCCTGGTCCCGCACTTCACTAAGGAGTGCAATCGCACTCCTGAAACTCCCTCTCCTCCCGATTGCGTGCTTTGTGGCCAGTCCGGCCACACCGCAAATTACAGGGGCTGCCCTCGTGCACCCCGTTGTATGCGCTCCAATTTCAAAAGGGCGGCACCCAAACAGGCCCCGCGCCTTTCTCAAGAAAACTTTCCGCCGCTGCGTAGCCGGGTTCCTCCGGCTGCAAAGCCTACACAGTCTAGGCCTGCCCCAGAAAACTGGAGGCAGCGCCCCGCATCGAATCCCATTCCGGCTCCTCGCCCATACAAACCCACTCCTCAATCCTCCGTAGCAGACGATATGCGTATCGTCTGCGACGCTATGAAAAATATCGATGTTAGTGAAATCGCAGTCTTAGCCCGTAAACTTAGGGCTTCACGTACTCCGACAGAGCGTTTGCTAGCTCTGGCGGAGCATAGTTCCCTTCTCAATTCATTATAGGTTCATTTAAATGAATTGATCCCTAAATCATGCTTCGGCCGACCTCTGCCCAGCCCCGGCTTCACCGGAGGCTGCCCAGAACGGCCACCAACTCATGTCCCTTTGAGCACCTTCAGTGCAACTTTCACTTCAGGCGGAAGACCCGCTAGCGGGTCTCCGTCAGCGCACCCAACTTCCCGACGGGTGTCGCTTCCGATGAAGGCTAACGGTAATAACTACAGCCAACAGGTGGTTTTTAGTGGGTAGGTGCCATTCTGGTGAGTCCCACATAACCCCCCGCAGAGGAATTTACCTGCGGGCGGTATGCATGACGCATCTTCCACCTCCCTCCCGCGAGGGTGCCTCGGCAGCAAAAAAAAAAAAAATGCTTGCAACAAATAAAGTGGAGCAATAAATTTTCAATTCACTTTATTCGGAAGTCCATAATCAGTATTGTTATAATATCTAATTTATTGCCGCTGTAAGATATATGTACCTATCCAGTAAAATAAAAAAAGGTATTTTAAAAATATTATTTTAATTTGCAATGATGAGCTTTAGATAAGTTTATAGATATTCTCTGTAATAAAAAAATATTTATGACAATTGAATTTACAAGTATTAATGATTACGGATTCTATTTTAGTATATTTTTAGACCTCCAGACAAACACACCAACTGCATGGCCCCGAGGTAAGCAAAGCTTGTGTTATGGATGACCGTACAGCGAACTGTGGATAAACAAACATGTATACATACATGTAAAGAACCATAACTCGAGAACAAACATCTGTTTTCATCAAGTATGAACGCCCCGACCGAATCTTGGAAGCTGGACTTTAGGCCACTCGGTCGTCTTACTTGATTACTCGTGTAGGTAATCGTATAATAAGAAATACATTTTTAGACAATCGATAATTATGATAAAAACTTTACAATTAAATTATGAGTAAGAAGTTAATGTAATTACACGTCTAGGTAATTATACGTACAAATAGTGTGCAATTATACAAAATACTTATCTTTTTCAAAGGGCTGTACGCATTTGAACTTTAAATATAAGAAACAAGTAATTCGTAAACGAAAAAAATCATTTGAATCAGTAGCACTTTTATGAATAATGTTTTTGTCGCATTCCAATAGTATTCTTACGTATTCACGTAGTCTCCAGAGAAATCTAAGAGATATCAGTGTCTGAAACTTTGCTTCTTTCCAATATATATACGAGTATAGGAAGGATAGTTTGTTCTTGATGGGACAAACTATCCTTCCTATACTTTTAATATTATACTGTTAATTAAAACCTAAGTAGCTATCGGTAGCTGACTTATGCTTTACAAAAACTGTCTTTACTTTAGTGTTAATTTTTAAAGATTTATCTAAGAAGCAAATGGTACTATAGAATTTAAAACGTTTATTTTTTTTTTTTGTTAACTGGAGTAATTTTACCAACATAATCTTTATAAAAGTCCTTTTTATACAAGTAAGTCTAATTTATAAAAAACGAAATTAAACGATTTTGGTTTAAACCTTGGATTGCCTTGACTTAAACCTGTTTTAGAGACAATTCCATTAAAAAAACAATCGAATATAGAAAAACATAGTTTTTGACTGCCTGAAACTGAAACGAGACTAACCGTTGCAGAACAATTAAACGTGCGCCATTTATGCGGCACATGTACTTTCAAAAAGTTACCAGAATATAAAATTCATTTAATCCGTCCGTTTCCAGTTTGCAGTTTGTGCTCAGCTATTGAAATAACTATCCAGCGATATAAGGGTCTACTTGGATTCATCTATCGCCACTTATATTCGTTATGAAACAATTGTTTAAGATATACTATGAAATCAATAGACACAGTTTTTGTGCTCTTGTTTCCTTTATGGGCGCCCGAAAATACGCTCAAAATACGATGTAGAAAACTATGTATGAAAAAATTATCTTATACTATAAAGATGTTTCATTATAAGATGTTCTCAGTACAAATATTTCTTCGTCCGAAAATTGATAATGGAAAAACTTGTTCCATCGAGTCACTTGACTAAATTCAATATCAAGGGAGTAATTTTACACCGGTCGAATGAATGAATGTGTGATTACAAACCTTGCAATCTTTATCGTCCATCAGACCGTACTTTAAGAAATATTAATACAACCAAAAGGCTTGCAAAATCAATACCACATAAAATTGTAAATGTAGTTAAATCCGACAGTCTAAAAAACATGTGTTTTCAGCAACTTGCTCCAGCCGTCTTGCCATAATTCAAATTAATTGCCTATCAGCATGACGTCGTCGTCACCACTGAGTATTCTGTAGATATTATTTTTACGTAAAATACAATATTATCGTTTGAATCGTCATGGATCGTGTGAATAATGTATATGGAAAAAATTGTCTATCACTAATTTTAAATTTTGTAGTTCGATTTCCGTATTCCTAGTATGGCAATGGCTTTTTCACAAATATACGTCTAATGAGTTATCCTACATTGTGCCGCCTGAACACATAAAAAAAAAAACAATAGTTTTTTTAATTTGTTTATTTTTTCTCGACGTCATATCTAATCAGCTAGAGTACTGACGATAAACCCTAAATAATACGCTATCTGTAAGTCTCGTATAAAATGTCATATTTAAATATTATTTATCACATTATCTACTGTAAAGAACTTTGTTTGTCTAATTGCCAGAGTAATCGCCATAATATGCTATTTTCCACTTACATTTTCACTTTTTTATAAATTTATCTTTGCCTTACCTTAGTCCATGTGGATTCTTCTAGGTCTTTCTCACCGTCTTTTCCTTCTACCTTTCTTTATTTGTCGTCGTAAGAAGTTTCTTAACAAGAAATATAAATTCCTCAATCGTAAGGCAATGGTATGGTAATGGTAATGGTACAAGTTTCTCAAACTGTGATTAAAAGGCTAAAAATGCACCTCTGACTGCCGGCCACAAATCTGTCCTACCTATGCCACAAATTCAATATTCCTATTCTGGGACGAGACCTTATGAAGGTTCATACAGTTTATTCAAAATATATGCAAATATGGATCGGCGAATGGCATAGAAAGCATTTCAATTAAGTTACGTCTGTATAGCATTTCTGTAGTTATCAACTTTAGTTCTTATTCTCTATTAAAAGAATTTGCGTATCACATGGATTTTTTGTAAAACCTTTGTGGCTTATACACTAGCAAAGTATAGCATCGATGAAATTTGACCTATGTTGTTATTGAGAAAAATGTACATTAATTTAACTGATCTGTCAAATCTTAGATCTCGAATGGTTTTATTAAGGCCAAAAATTTTTTGTTTTGAAACTTAGTACTATACTATTTCCATTTCTTTATTTTCTCGAGACAGTTGTAATTTGATATAATGTAGTGTTGTGACCAAATAAGTAATGATATCGATCGCATATATTTATTATATTTTGAACAAAGACAAATACAACAAAAACATTCAAATATATTTTTCAAGGTGGGAACACTCAATGGCCCACCGCCATTTTGTGTATGTTTTAATCTGTCACTCGCAACAAGACGGTCGTGCTAGTCACTACATTTCTGTTCACTGAGTTTTTTCACATTATCCATACGTACGTTACATTGTGTATTTTGTGTTCCTCCGTGTTGATTGCTGCCCAGCTGTCAAATATCTAAATGCCAAAAGGATCTGTTCTGAAAAGGCAGGCGAGAGAACTGGTGATCAAGGTTCGTAATTACTTTGAAGCAGAGTATCAAAATGGTGGCCCGCTATTAGCAGTGTCGCAAGTGCGAGAGCGTGTTGCGGCCGCATTAGAAATTAGTGGACCTACTGATTAAAAAATTACTAACGAAGCTTACGGTACAAGCGGCATGCAGGAAAATAAGCTCCGTACGCCGAAGAAAAAACGCCAACCACGTCGTGTGACATCGGTTGAAAATTTCAACGCTGATGCTATTCGCCGTCATATATATGACTATTACTTCCGCAAAGAAATTCCAACACTTAAAAAACTTGTTGTTTCTTTACGTGAATGTGGTTTGTGCCATGGCCAAAAATCGTCATTAAGCTTAGTTTTGAAAGAAATTGGATTTTCTTATAAAAATTCGGACAAACGTAAAATATTGATGGAGCATCACGACGTTGCTGTGGCTCGCTGCGAATTTTTGAGCGAAGCCAAAAAGATATCAGATTGGTCAAATGTTATTTTCACTGACGAGACTTGGTTAAATGTAAACCACACAGTATCTAAGAACTGACGAGAGACTGACGACACCGCCGCTTTCACTAGTTCAGTGCCAATGGGAAAAGGTGAATGCCTTATCATATGCCATGCAGGGTCTACGAACGGATTCGTGTCAGATGCTTAACTGGCCTTTAAATCCAAAAAAACAGTGGACTACCACGAAGTAATGAACGCGGAGATTAACGAAGGATGGTTTAAATAAATGGTGCAATCTCTGGAAGAACCGTCCATAATTATTATGGGCAACGCTACAAATCACTCCAGACAAATTGATAAAATGCCGACGCAGGCCAATAAAATGTGGCGAAAATGTGGATAGTAATTTATTAAAAGTACAATTAGTAAATATTTTAAAATCGAAAAAAAGCCTCCCTTAAAGATATGTTATCGACGAAAGTGGTCATTGGGTTCTTCGACTTCCGCCGTATCATTGCCAGTACAATGCTATAGAACTAATATGGGCACAAATCAAAGGACACCGGAAGTAACTGCCGAAAACTGGGAAAAAATTGTGAGAAGAAACCAAAACATTATAGCGTCGGATTGGGAAATATAATAATAATTGTTGGGGAGAGCTCATTGAGTGACAGTGACGATTCATCAGATTTTGATTAAAAGAAATATATAAAGATTACCTGTCGTTATAATGATTTCGTTTCATTGTCGATTACCTACCTATTACCTACTTATTTTACAACAGCTTCGAAAATTTTAAAGAAGTTGGCATTATCAATCAAGAATTAATACGTGAATATTTCTTGTAATGAAATATAATATTAGTTACTAAATTTGTATAAAAGTATCCAGCAGTAGTTTAGTTTCTTACATTTTGTACAAAAACTATCGTTAGTCTCTGTTATCGTGTTACGTTTATCGATATAGCTCCATCCCTATCAGTTTCTCCGACTCTGGTATTATATAACCTTGTACGTGTGTAAACGTCATATTTTTCATAAAATAATTCATACATAATGTAAAAAAATGCTGGCACAAGTTTTCACAAGAGCTGTCATCGAGAAAATAAAGAAATGGAAATAGTATAGTGAATGACTTGAGCCTAAGTAAACGTTACAATCTCTCTTCAATGTAACTGAAGCACTATGATCAATAAATTGATTGTTGAAACTTACCCGAATAAAAATAAAACAAACAAATAAATTAATTTTAAAGAAGCGAATACTTTCCAAATTATCAAATAGACAGTATTTACATTCGACCGAAATAATTGTGGCTTCTGGTAATCCAATGAAAATTTGAAATTATCGCGAATGAAAAAGTAAGATTTTCCTTACAAAACGAAAACTAATCCGGCTTGTTACATTTACAAAAAATAATCACTACTCAGATGATAATAATAATAATAATAAAAACATTTTATTGATCACAAACTTGAACGTAAAAATTAATATTAAACTAGGGTGAGAAAAGGCGGCCTTATCGCTAGCAGTGATCTCTTCTAGACAACCTTTGTGTTGACAGAAATCAAGAAGAAACGAGGGGTAATGTGCCAATAAGAAAAAATTAACATAATTTATTTTTAAAATATCCGTTAATACCAAAATACATACGTTTATAAATAAATAAAAATAAATACTCATATATATTAGGTCATTACATATGAAAATGGCGTTTTGTAAGGGAGGAACATAAAGTCAATAAAAAAAAAATATATATTTATTTAATCATAGTATGTACCATTGCTATCTATGCACTTTTGCCATTAAATAGGCAGTTCATTGATCCCTTTACTAAAAAAACTATTCGGACGGGAATCAATAAAATCTTTGAAGGTGCTTTGGACTGCCCCATCGGAGTTGAATTTTTTCCCTTGCAAGAACTTTCCAAATTTCGAAAAAAATGGTGAAGCTCCTCTAATTTGGTAGCCGTCTGTTGTGCAGTGTATGGTCTAGCGTTGTCATGAAGCAGCAGTGGCCTAGATCGATTGACCAGCCTCAGTTGTTTAGCAGCTAGCTTTTCCATCATGGTTTGCAGTTGCTGACAATAGACATCTACCGTGATCGTCTAGCCAGATTTAAGAAAACTGTAGTGAACGACACCGGCACTAGTCTATCAAAAGCTCACAAGTAACTTTTTTTGAGTAAATTTTCGCTTGGGGCAGAATTTGGCTTGTTCTGGAGGTCGAAATTTCCAGAACGAAAACGTTGGAACCAAAAACGCACAGTGTTTTCTTTTGCGATACCGCCGCCATACAAAGCATTAATACTTGAGCCGTTTCTGCAGCACTGGTGCCACGGTGGAACTCGTACTCGTAAATAATGCGATATCTCAAGTTTTCCATTTTGTAAACTCAGTGACGCAAAGAAAAAACCAAAAGAGGAAAAACAAATGAATTACGGTTTTCGAACCAAAAGGTAATTGTGTAGAATAGTTTTAAAAATGCCATTGACAATGCCAGATTTGGATGTCGTATAACAGACGGCAGTTGATTCCATTGGTGGGCAGCTTTCACAGTAAAAAACTATGAAAAAGACTGATGATCAGTGGTAACAAATACAAGCAATCGGTTTTCAACTTCGTGATGAATTGTCTAAGACCTAAAGTAAATTTTGGTTGGTTTCTGGTTTAAATTTCTCATATATTGTGTTAATAATGTTTATTAATTCTCTAATTGCAGGTTATTTAACTGTTGTTAAATAAAAAAATAAAGTTTATAAAATCCAAAGAACCTTTTATAAAACGAATATTTTAATAAATAACAAATATATTTTAAATCTAGATCTGTCCGTATACTTTTAATAGTAACTTAATGTAAAGTAGGTACATACCTCCTATTGAGTTCATTTTAATTTGCAGTTTTATAACTTCTGAATATAAATCTTGTTTGATATCCGGTAAATTATTGCAAGTAGATGTTAATTAACACTTATTCAGTAATATTTCAACAACATTTTCCATACAGTCCTTATATCAATATTCACAGAAACAAAAATGTTGACATTTTTTGAAAATTTTGGCGCCACTGTGCCACTGTTTACAGTGTATCATTATTTGTGTTTTAGAAATATTTAAACTGTTATTTATACGGTAAAAAGAGTTAAACTGTTGAAAATACAAACTGAATCGTAGCAAGCATTGTGGAAACCGACAAATAACTAGTGCATTAAAAACTAAACAGTGAGAATAACTTGAACTGAACCCGACTTTGTTGTGTTGTTTATACAGTTTTATTGAACAATTTCAAAACGGGAAGAATACAGAACTTGAATATTGGTGTTACCGAGTGCAATCACATATAATAAAGTGGTCCGTTAGTGAAATTAATAAAAAAACTAACTTAACTTACTCAATGAAACGGCACAAAAAGATCACTTTCAAAATTATTTGCAATTAATCCCATCTATCAATACTGGCACGACATAATTAATCGATAATTCCGAATATTAAGAAAGTTCCAGGTATACACCACGAGAGGGCGCTTTTCACAAACACACTTAAGGCCTAAAATAATACGACGTGACGTCACAGTGTAAGCTACAGGAATAACTAAGCAATCAATACACCGACGCCACACAGTACAAATACATGAATGTTGGCACTCTGATTATTGATATTTTTCATATATACTTGTTTTTGTCTTGTAAATAATGTGCGTGTCACACTCACCCCCCGGAACTCCTGAGCCAAGCTTACATCAAGTTCAGTTGGAGCCTAACATACCTGGTATTCCTGAAACACTTAATATCATTAGTATGTCGCGGAGAAAACGCCCACATGAAGATATGTCACCAAAAAAGGACTTTGAAAACTTTAGAAGAGAGCTACGAACAGATATGATGGATATACTTCGCAGCTGGCAGGAAAATCAAAAGACACTTTTTAACACCATGATGGAGACCCAAAATACCATTCTCAAAAAACTTGCATCCGATGTCGCTGAAGTGAAAGCGCAAAATATCTTAATACATTCGACAAACCAAGATATGGAAAAATCGTTGTGTTTTATAAACAAAGAATTTGAGGATTTAAAAAGAAAGTCGAATTCATAGAAAGAGAACGCTCTGAGCTAAATGACTGCACAAAAACACTAGAGAATAAAATTAAAGATATTCAACTAGGCTCTCGGCACTCAAGTGTCGAAGTAAGAAACATACCTAGCAAGGATCGAGAAACCCACACGGATATGATTAAATCCGTTTCTAGCATTGGCCGCGCTATAGGCTGCGATATAACAGCATCAGTCATAAGAGACATCCGACGACTGCATGGAAAACCTAGGACTACCAGACCCATTGTGGTTGAATTTGTTCAGGTAGATACAAAGAATCGGTTTTTAACGTCAACAAGACTTTTCAATAGACAAAAACCATCGCAGATAAGCTCAATACTGAAACAATTGGACTCCCAGGGGCCCGCCAGCCGGTGTATGTCGCAGAATTCCTCTCTGCAAGCTCAAAACGACTACTATTTCTAGCACGGGAGTTCACTAAGGAGTATAAATATGCCTATTGTTGGTCATCAAACGGCAATATATTTTTACGCAGAGAACCAGGAGGAAAACAAATTATAGTCCTTTCAGAGAAATGTTTACAAGATCTACGTTTGCAAAAATGACTAGGGAATACTTTACTCTTGATAAACAAATGCCCCCTATTTGTAGTCTCAATTTATAGTACTTATTTTTATTATTTTCAGTTTTACAAAATTGTCTTTTTTAAGTTTTGGGTGTATAACATCACTCTATTTATTTCTTGTATATTAGATTACGCACTTTTTACAACTTACACACACAAATATCGAACACTTAAAAACATTATTCATACACTATATAGCCCTATTAAACACAAAAATATCACACACATACACTTATCTCTTAAACATAATTACAAGAAATTTTATAAAGAGCTAATTTATAGAAAATGGATTAAGAACATGCTTTTTATTATCTACTTATATCAAGAAGTTTGCGCTAACTAACAATGTATCAATTACTGCTTTAAATGGCTAATATAAATAATAATATTCAACCAGAGCTTGATGATTTATTAGTGTCTATAGAATTTATGTCCACATATGACGAATGTCATTAGCTACTTAATATCTCTGAAAATACATTATCCATTATACACATGAATATAAGAAGCATAACAAAAAACTTTGAGCAATTTAGGTTACTGCTTTATGCTCTAGAAATCAAGTGCGATTTTGTTATTCTGACCGAGTGCTGGTTAGCCAAAGCGGGCAACCTACCAGTTATCGAAAGATATAAAAGTAATTTTTCCTCAAAAAACAGCAATCAAATTTCTGGAATTGTCATATATGTCAAAAGTACCCTGAATAATTACTCGATAGCCAAATGTAGATGATTCCGACTGCTTAATATGTAAACTTGATTCTCACACTGCTATTATAGCATCATACAGATCACCATCATTTAGAAAAACTGACAGATACTTGGAGAGTTTGAATAATATTTTACCTGATCTAGCTTCTTTTAAAAATTTAATCTTGGTTGGTGATATTAATTTAGACATCAAGGTGGGATTTGATGACCAGCGTTCAAACGACTATCTAAACTTCACATCCTTCCACGGCCTTCAGCCTGCGCACCGCTTCCCAACCAGAGGCCAAAATTGCCTTGACCATGTACTATTGAAATCATCTTATGCTGCTACAACTATAGTACTAGAAGCCACAGTAACAGACCGTTCTCCGACTTTGTTATGCCTCGATTTAAAGACCATTAAACGTCACAAAATGCAATCTGTGACTCGTGTAAATCATTCCAAAGTTACAGAGGACATAGCAAAGACGGATTTTTCAGCTATATTCTCAATGGATTATGTTGACCAGGCTACAAATTTATTAATTAACATGATCACATCTGTAATCAAACTTCATACTAGGACTGTTACAATACCATCTAAGCAAAGAATATTGAAGCCATGGATTACTGCTGGTTTATTAAGGTGTATAAAAAATCGAGACAATGTGCATAAAAAGCTAAACAAACAACCTATATATATTTAATTAGATAATTTCGTACTTAGATTAACTTATAAACGATACAGAAACTATTGCAACACACTACTTTGTAAACTTAAAATCTATTTTAAGTTACTCTAGTATGAAAGATCAGAATTTGTAAAAGCTCGTAATAATCCGAAAAAGACTTGGGAAGTTATTAAGAAAGTTACTGACACTACTCGTACAATTACACCCCCCTAGACTTACTTAACATGAGTTACGATCCCAGTATCTCAGTGAATAAAGTCAATGCTTATTTTGCTAACATCGGGAGAGAGCTGGCAAGTAGTGTGATCCCTAGCCAGAATTTCATAGCTCTGTCTGTAACTAGCGGAAACGTTTCAGCACCTAACTCCTTTGTTCTTCTCGAGGTCACTGATGATGATATAAATACTTGTATACGGAACTTTCGGAGTGATGCATCTGCTGGTTGGGATGGAATATCTCCCAAGGTTCTTATTTTGGCAAACAAAGAACTGACACCAGTTATAACCTTCATCTGCAACCTAGCAATAAGAACTGGCAAATTTCCCAAAGCATTAAAAAAAGCAATGGTACTCCCTATTTACAAGAAGGATGACAGAGACCTAGTCAGTAATTACAGGCCTATATCTATATTGCCAGTTTTGTCTAAAATACTAGAGAGGGTAATAAATACTGCACTAGTGCGATTTTTGGAAGCTAACAACATTTTATCTTAGAATCAATATGGATTTAGAAAAGGACTTTCCACAGAAGATGCAGTAATATCTCTTGTATCTATTGTTGAAAATATCGACAACAAGCGCAGGTGCCTTGGAATATTCCTTGATTTATCTACGGCATTTGACACCGTCTCTGTCCCACTCTTGATAAACAAACTTGAAAAAGCCGGAGTCAGAGGTATCACCTTGGCTCTCCTGACAGACTACTTATCGGAGAGGACGCAATTCGTGAAGATTGATTTTCAATCCAGTGAGGAACTTTCGCTGAATTATGGCATTCCACAAGGAAGCATCTTGGGGCCAACCCTCTTCCTGATATATGTCAACGAGCTATGCAACATTACATTCATCAAAAGTAGTATTTTTTCATATGCGGATGATACACGGCTATTCTTGTGAGTGGTGATAGTTGGAATGAAACTATATCAAATGCAGAGTCCGCTCTTGCCTTAGTCATGGGCTGGCTCTCTAATAACCTCCTGACGCTTAATATTGTTAAAACTAAATATCTCACCTTTGCCATAAGACCACGCGACCATCCTTCTGATATAACAGTTCGTGCTCACAACTGTTTTCCTATGACGACGAAATGTCCCTGTCGTGCACTCGCTAGAGTTAATTGTGTCAGGTACTTGGGAATTTTGATTGATGATTGTTTAAATTGGTACGCATATCTAGAGAGCTTAATATCCCGTACAAGAAAACTTTTCAAGAAGTTCAGGAATTCGGCAGACCCTGAAATTCTTAAAATAGTCTACAAAGCGCTCTGTGAATCCATTTTGATGTATTGTATTCCGGCTTGGGGTGGATCATCTAAGACCCGTTTCATCAATCTGGAAAGATCACAAAGAGCATTGCTCAAGGTCATTTTCCGTAAACCTTTTAGATACCCCACTAAACAACTGTACGGCAAGCATTCAAACTTGACGGTGAGACAACTGTATATTTTACGTTGTACACTCCGACGGCACGCAAGTGTACCCATCCCAAGTACGAATATTCTCCGTAGGCGACCGAGACCTGCGATTGATCAACTATCAGCCCGCACCACCTTTGCTAAAAAACAATTCCACTACCGAAGTGCTAAAATATACAACCTAACCCATAATCTGCTTAACCTTCTATCTTTAACTAAACTCCAATCCAAAGACAAAATAAAAATATGGCTCCTTTCTCTTAATTATGAAGACACTGAATCCATTTTAACCTAATATCTGACTATGAAATAACTATGTAAACTATATTTAAGTATGTACTTATATACTACTTGCACTCGCTTTCACACATTTTCACTCTTACACACAACATTAACTCACCCACTCATACACACACCCTTTTCATACTCATATGGGCTCATTACAGTAGGCACTTTTCCACAAATGAACATATGCGCTAAATATTTTTAAATTGTATTAAATTAAACTGTATTAAAGTAGGTACTTATGTAGCTTTGAATTTGGAGCGTGACCACTAATTCTCATAATACAGGTCTACACCTAGCTTGAGAATTAGGGAACACAAATTTTGGTGCTATAATTACAGCCTAGTATTTATTTAAAGAACAAATATGTGCCTAACTGAAAGAAACTCTGCGTTATTAAGTAAAAAAAATGTACCATGGCTTTGTTTGGCTATGAAATAAATTAAAAATTATTATTATTTTCTTCCTTCCTCTACGGACAAAAACACAGCAATCAGAGGCTACATTACGCATCCGCAACAAACTCGCAAAGTACAAGTGACCATTACACACGAGCGTGAATATGAGGGAGGAGGAACCCTGTTATGTAGGTTATTGTAGGGTCTGAGTTTTTAAAAGATAGACGCTGAATATGCATAAAGTATGAAAGCAAATTATAAGAACATATATAACAAGGATATATGTAGCTTTATGGAAACTGAACCTTTTTCATAACGGTTCATTCAGAAACCAGAAAAGAGAACATTATTTGAAGCTGTAATAATATCAGTTTAAATATTTAGACAAAGTTATATACTTGGGGACCACATGAGGTATGTTTAAAATATGAATTTGAGAAATATATTTAAAAAAGTGAATACGAGTATCAATTCTTCTTCAATAAGAAACATTAAAACATTGATTAATGAGGACTTATACATTAAAATTCACCTCGGTATAACGTAAACATTAATAAAACAGACCCGAAAAAAGTAAAAACGTATCTTTTTTTCTTTGAAATGCTGATTCATTGTCGTTTCACCAGAGGGTGGAGGAAGACCCTCCTCCCCCATGCGACGTTGTTTAAGGAATTTTACCTGAATCATCAATAATAATTTTGGGGTAAGCTATTTTTTTAAGGAAAGACGTGACAAGATTAATTTGTTTGAAGTTAAGCTAATTGTGTGTAGGTAACCTTAATTTGTTTTTTTTAGTTGCGTAGTGAAGTTGCTGTAGGAAAATGCAAAGTGTGGAAGAATTTTACATTATAATATTAGCTGACGTTATAAAATATGTAAACAAAATATGTTCAAAGTGTTATGGATAGAGATGAATGTAAAATTAATTACCAAATTGCTACTTTTTGTAAATAAGAAAGTAAAGGCTGCCGAAATAAAATTTTGGCCAAGAATTGTTCCAAGGTTAAATGCTAACCCGATCGTACTTTTGCTCTGTGGGTTCAACAGTTATAAAAAAAACATCTATGTTTGGCTCAAAATATTAAAAATAACTGTTATTATAAAAATAATTATTTAATTTAAACTACACAATACATTCAAATTTTGAATGCATATCTAGTAGGTATTCATATTAAATGTAGGTTTCACTATTTGATTGGTTTTCCCATAAGAATTTAACTACTTTAACTTAATTTTTTTTAAAGATTTACACTACCTCCATTTTGACGCTATTAGCCCAACTGATATCTCAATTTCAAAAAACTTTTCATTTATTATTTCCTCTTTTGGTTTTTTCTTTGCGTCACTTAGTTTACAAAATGGAAAACTTGAAATATACCGTTATTTACGAGTACGAGTTCCACCGTGGCGCCAGTACTGCAGAAATGGCACAAGGTATTAATGCGGTATATGGCGGCGGTGACGCAAATGAAAACACAGTGCGTTTTTGGTTCCAACGTGTTCGTTTTGGAAATTTAGACCTTCAGAACAAGCCCCATGGAAGGCCGGAGACCAAAGTTGATAATGAAGAATTGAAGGCTATTGTGGAAGCAGATCCAACGCAAACCACGTACGAGTTAGCTGAAGGCTGCGGTGTTAGTGACAAAACTGTTCTAATCCACTTGAAGCAAATTATAAAGATGAAAAAGCTTGAGAGGTGGGTACCTCATGAATTGAGTGCAGCAAAACGACAAACGCGCGACGACTGTTGCGTTACATTACTCAACCGGCACAATAACGAAAGGATTTTAAATCGAATCATTATCTGTGATGAAAAGTGGATCCTGTTCGACAATCGGAAACGCTCACTGCAATGGTTGAACCCTGGCGAACCACCCAAATTCTGCCCCAAGCGAAAATTTACCCAAAAAAAGTTACTTGTGAGCGTTTGAGACTAGTGCCAGTGTCGTTCACTACAGCTTTCTTAATTCTGGCCAGACGATAACGGCAGATGTCAAACCATGGTGGAAAAGCTAGCTGCTAAACAACTGAGGCTGGTCAATCGCTCTAGGCCACTGCTGCTTCAGGACAACGCTAGACCATACACTGCACAACAGACGGCTACCAAATTACAGGAGCTTCAATAGGAATGTTCAAGACATCCACCGTACTCCCCGGACCTTTCTCCAACAGATTACCATTTTTTTTAAAATTTGGATTTCTTCTTGCAATGGAAAAATTTCAACTCCGATGGGCAGTCCAAAGCCCCTTGAAATATTTTATTGATTCCCGTCCGAATGTTTTTTTTAGTAAAGGGATCAATGAACTACCTATGAGATGGCAAAAGTGCATATATAACAATGGAACATACTATGATTAAACAAATATATTATATTTTTTTAAATTGACTTTATGTTCCTCCCTAACAAAACGCCAATTTCATATGTAATGTTTAATGCATTATGTTATTCGTTTGTTCGATAAAAACATTGAATTGGGTGTGCATCTTTACTGTGAAGTGTTGTGTGCTTTATTTCAACGTAGACTTAAAGAAACCGAAAGTACATTGATTAATTGTGTTGTTTATGAAAACAAAGCTACATTTATGTTCGTATGTCAACAAAAGGCTAAATGCAAAAATTACTAACATGAAATTAACGAAAAAGAACCTTTTTATTATTCTTTCAACAATCATGATCGCTGCAGCTGAAGAAGTTTTAATTAAATGAAACCCCCAAACTCATGCTCATAAAGTTGGCTAATGTGATATTGTCAGCTTAGTTCCCTCGTTTTGCCGACACGTTCTAAACTACTGCAAACACAAAAATGCTGTACTGCAACGTTTGCTTGTGCCGTATTTATTAAAAGAGGTTATTGCACAAACAAACTTGCCGACATTTATGACTGGCAACTTATAAGTCTGTCAATATTTGATTTTATTTGTGAAATGTAAAATATATATAATATGGAGGATTGTTCCATGGCATCCCTTGATGGAGATTTCTTGACAGGATTCCTTACGGAATTCTATTGCGGGCTTCGTCCCCAAAATAGTCTAATAATTATCATTGTATTTTCTTTTAAAATAGATTAATCTTAAATAAAAGTTACTTAAAATAAAATTGTGTTATATTTCCTTTGTGGATTAGGAAGACCTCCCTAGGTTAGATTAGGTCCATCCCGGGTACCGACCCCAGATGGTGGAGGCGCCGCGTAGTGATGTAATGTGGTAGTGTTTTACTATTTTTCAGATTAATTCAGCTATATACGTCACTGAGTATGGCGGAAAGAAAATTTTAGAAGGCAAGAGCCATCTGAAATACCAAGAGTAAAGGAAAGACTCTAGAAGGTGATTCATCCAACGGGCGAGGAAGGAATTTCCCAAACTTCAACCGGCGTCAGTAAGACAGCTTGGGACATTGTTGATGCCGATTGATCAAGACAATGTTATAAGAAGGTAATTAAAGATTTCTATCATTTGCTTATCATCGAAGGTATGATAGTGCAGCTGAATGGGGTGAAATTCTGCGCTGATTTGGATTTAAACTGTGCCTATTGGTAATTATCGATAGCGGAGAAGGATAGACACGAAATAGCAATCATCGCACCGTCTGGATTATAGGAGTTTAGCGTATTACCATTTGGATTTAAATCGTGTAGGACAATTGGTTTCGTTACATTGTCCAGAAAGAATATTGGGTGGAAGTCGAAAACTTGGTCGACCATATGAAGGTTTATTTCGAGTATTGCGATATATAGGATGTGACAATTATCTTGTAAAAAAAATACATAATAACCAAGAATTGATTGTGCATGTGAATAGATTGAAACCATATAATATTCGATAAAGTAAAACTAATGATAAAACTATGTCTATATTTATATATATAAAACAAAGTTTTTGTATATACATTTATTTCTTGAAATATTACAATAATATTATAATTTCTTTATTCTTAGAATTAATAGAGTAAAAGTACGCATTTAGGTGTACAAATATGTATATCGTTCATTTGTAGATATGCAACGGTTAGAATTTCGTTGGGTTTTTAGAATAATATAAGAAACTAATAATTTTTTTTTTCAAATTCTATGTACACTTCACAACGCAATGTTCCGAGATGATATATCCTGCAAAGCCGATCCAAACAGCATCACCAAAAAGGAGATGCAATGGATGGACGATGCAGATAAAAGAAAGATAAGGAAAAGGTTTTTATATATTATATATTGAGATAAGAGGGTATTTTATTAAATGATTTAATAAATTAATTTTAGATACCCGAAGAGAAACCTCTAAGGGGCGGCAGGTACACGCGGCACGTATTTACCGCGTTACATTTTATTTACGAATCATAAATATACGTGTGGTGCCAATGCTCTAAAGAAGTCATTTTTCAAAGACTAAAATAACACTATAGATAATGTGCACGTTTAATTTGAGCCACGCCTAATAATCTCCATAAGAGAGAAGGTGATAGCCGATTTAGCTATGCGGCCAAAGTTTACGAGTATATATATAATATTGTGATATTGATGTCTGTGGGTCAACACGCGGATGTAGAATAGGATCCTCAGTGGGTTAAATAGTAAAAGGGATGTGATGGAATAGGTAATGTATTTTAAACGTTATTGGTATAGAATTTTGTCAGGTGTATTACGGTGCATTTTAAAAAAGTTCTTTACATTGCGTTGTGAAATATAAATCCCTTAATTTATAGATATCATTCTGGGTTAAGTAAAATACTTTGGATCCAATTTTATGATCTATTCATAGGTAAGTTTGTCCGGTAATAGTTAGGCAGGTAAAATCTTAATATTTAGGTAATGTTTAAATTTTCGAAAGTTACAAACTTTCAAATAAACTTTTAATCATTCAGAAAAGTTTAAAGTTAATATGACAGTTCATGTCAAACGTGTTTGTTTTGCCAACTGAATGATAATGTTTGATAATATAATTTGATTAATTTAGTATTAATTTTAATATAAATGGGATTAATTAAATTTACTTTTATTGGGATATTAATATATTTATTACTTATCAATTAATTATAATTATAATTTGATTGTATTCAATGGGTTATTTTAACAATTGTTGATTAATTTAATAATAAATATTGGTTATTTGAACTTGCGTATGATTGTGTAACGTAAATGATTAATATGGGGTTGTTGATTATTCATGAATTGTATGAGAAATTTAAATAATTTACATTGTTTTATTTAGATATTAATTAACCAGCCGGGATCTTGGCTGATTTTCTTCAGGTTTTGTGGCTAAGGCTCTATTGATGGAGAATAAATACAGTAAGATCATTTTTGGTGTAATAAGATGTTGTAATTTAAACATGATCAAGTATATATATTCCTATCGGTAGGGGGCTCATCTGAGAGTAATCCCGATTAATGTATATGGTCCTGATTTAAGTAGGGTCGTTATTTAAGAATGAAATGTATATAGGAATTTATTTAATCAGCTTCACTAATTAAATAAATTAAACAAGAGGGGCGATTGCAACGTTTGCTTGTGCCGTATTTATTAAAAGAGGTTATTGCACAAACAAACTTGCCGACATTTATGACTGGCAACTTATAAGTCTGTCAATATTTGATTTTATTTGTGAAATGTAAAATATATATAATATGGAGGATTGTTCCATGGCATCCCTTGATGGGGATTCCTTGACAGGATTCCTTACGGCATTCTATCGCGGGCTTCGTCCCCAAAATAGTCTAATAATTATCATTGTATTTTCTTTTAAAATAGATTCATCTTAAATAAAAGTTACTTAAAATAAAATTGTGTTATATTTCCTTTGTGGATTAGGAAGACCTCCCTAGGTTAGATTAGGTCCATCCCGGGTACCGACCCCAGAGTACTAAAGAGTTCTAGGCCTTATTTTCAAAAACTGCGTCCGTTATGTTGCATTTTCTGGCATTGAAAAGGCAATTGGAAAAGGAAATTGTTTACGTTTTCAAAGTGCTTTTGTGATTATAATCGTTGTACAGTCGGGGAACTTGGTGCAGAAGAAAAACTTTTGGCTTTTCTAAGACATTTTATTTGAAAAATAAGAAATATAGTAATAAATTAAGTATAAAATAGTAGCGGTTAGTAAGTTATAGAAATACTTACTACCTACTACATAATGTCTGCTTCAAAGTCAGAGATTTGCGCTGGTTGTACAAAATTATTACCAAAAACTGAATACCTACGCTGCGTTGCATGCAAGTTGGCTTATGATTTACCTTGTTTAAATATATCTAGCAAGCGTTTCACATCATTCTACTCTGCAAACTCGGAACGCAAGAACAGTTGGAAGTGCCCCGAGTGTGAGTGTAAAATACCCAAGCAAGGCAACCTAAACACACCTTTACGTGCGCTGGCGCTTGCACCGACTGGCAGCTCTGACTGCGCGGCGTCGAATGCTAGCCCGTCGTTCAATGAACAACAAAATGTTACACTTCGCTCGAAGTCAACCGCTGTGCCACTGGAGTTGGAAGCTGTTTTATCGAGTTCAAAGAATGCCGATACTAAGCAGTTCATGATATATTTTAAAACATTTAGATGAGTATGTTTCGACAAACTATGTCGTCTCTGGTTGCTTCAGTGCGTGATCAAAATTTGCGTATTGACGGTTTAGAGGCGAGGTATAATTCTATTGAGGGACAATTAACCAACACCCACAGTCAAATCAGCTCTCTTGAGGAAGAATTGCAAGGTTTGAAAATGGAAATACAACATCGGGACCAAGAAATGTTATTGAATGACGTTGAAATTACAGGCTTTCCGGAAACAGCGAATGAAAATACCATCCATATGCTGCTAACAGTTGCTAAAAAGATCAGGGTGGAGCTGACTGGTGCATGACGCACGACGTGGTGCACTCGGAGCGTGTTGGATCGACGTCGGCAGGGGCGGGGTGCGCGGCTCCGTGCGCGACGCGTTACTTCGAGCCACGCGCGTCCATCGTTCTCTCACTACGAAACATATGGATCTTCCTGGACCCACTCGCACGTTTTACATAAATGAACGGCTAACAAAATATTACATACGCCTGTTTCATGAAGCCAGGGATTGTAAAATTTTTACTAGAAGTGAGGCAGGGATGGCACGCTATCTAGTTCGATCCCAGGCGGACATAATTAAGGTTTTTGGCAAAAATACTGTTAGTGTGGATTCTAAAAATTTGCAAAACTAAACTTGATATCGTTTCCCTGTATTCTGGTTTACCATATCAATTAAATTTTATTAAACTAAAATCACTAACAACACAAAATGACATACCATATAAATTGCTGTACTTGTTCTGCCCCATTAACTCTATTGTTTTGTTTGCCATTTGTTTTCAGAAGTTATATAAAAATAGTATAGAATTTAATAGAATTATAATAGAATTTATGGTTATCGGAATCCTTTAAAAATTTGACTGTTCATTTATTTATTGTTTTACAAAATATGTTGACATTTTACAATTATTTTTTTATTACAAATAATTTATGTGAAGTAGTGACGATCAGTGATCACCAATTCTTTTTATCTTTTTATATAAATGAATCAAAAAATTTAAATTTACAATACAATTCTTATTTTAATGATTTTATAGAGATATTTATAGGGACTTATCGTGATCTACGACATGTGAATATTTTAAGGTATATTTTGACTAACTGTACATACATACATATACTAGCATGCAGTTTTGTTATTCAATTTCTTGGACGTAAACATGTATCTTTGGGTTTTACTTAATCCCGGCTCACTAAGTACTCGACACGAAGAGTTTGTAGTTGCGATGACACGTCATGGAGTGGATATTATGGCTATCAAAGAGACGTGGTTGAGGTAGGGCGAAGAGGGTCGCGCACCGCGGGGTGGGTGTGTTGGCTTTTATCTTCGACGTGGGGTCACAGTGCGATCACTTGGACATCCTCCTTCTGCCAAAGTTGAACAGTTGTGGCTTAGCGTATCTCTTCACGGCTATAAACTTGCTATAGGCACAGCATATCTTCCGCATTGGCTGAGCGTGGATACATTTTTGGATGCGATGACAGAAACTGTGACCTCTTTTTCGGGATTCAATCATATTGTCCTCTTGGGAGACTTCAACATTGATTTGCTAAGTGCCTAGTGAAACAAACGCATAGAAATTACTTGATTTTCTTCACTGTCAGAATCTCAAGCAGTTTATTACAGAACTCACACATTTTACAGACCATTCAGAAACGCTCCTAGACGTAGTTTGTAGTACAACAAAAGTAGCAAACATCGACCATGTTCTAAATTTGAGTGGCCATGCATTTATCTCGTTCGAATTAAACATCAAAAAACCTAGACCAACACCCCGTTGGATAACCTACCGAACTCTTCGTGATATCGATAAAGAACTGTTTGTTACACATGTTAATTCTATTCCATGGGAAAACGCACTTAGTAAAAATGTTAACGAAGCAGTAGAGTCATTTAATACATATTTAAATATTTTGTTTGACATGCATGCCCCTCTTAAAACTTCTCTGATTAAACAGCAAAGCTATCCTTGGATTACGCAAACTATCAAAGATATGATTAAACAGCGTGACGAGGCATATATCAAAAGTCGAAAAAAAAATAATAACTGTGATAAAGAGGAATATAAAGATTTAAAAAAAATTGTAAACGTGGCGATAAACAATGAAAAAACTGGATTCTTAAAGTATCAAATAAATAGCAATTTAAATGACCCTCGAACTCTATGGAAAAATATAAAAAACCATATAGTTGACTTTAAAAAAAAAAAGAAACAGGCTTACCAGTTGCTTTCAGTAATCCAGATGATATTAATAATAATTTCTTGAACATACCTAGTAATAATAATATGACATTTTCTCAATTGTCAAATTTTTGGTTCAATCGTTACAATTCATCAGTATTTAGTTTAAACTTGGTTGACGAAACGACAGTACTTAAAATAATAAAAAGTTTTAAAACAAATGCAATGGGAGTAAATGGCATTTCATTGGACATGATTCTTTTAACTCTTCCACGTACCTCGTCTGTCATCACTGATATTATAAATAAATCTATTGAGACGGGTACATTTCCTGACTTATGGAAAAATGCTAAAGTTAAACCACTTCCAAAAGTTGATAATCCCATAGAATTAAAAGATCTTCGTCCCATAAGCGTGTTACCATTTATGTCTAAAATATTGGAGAAAGTGGTCTGTATTCAGTTGGATAACTATCTTAATTCTAATAACATCTTGCCTCTAAAACAATCTGGATTTAGAGCAGATAGAAGTACGGCCACTGCTCTTTTGGATGTGGTTGATAGCATTCTGACAGAACATAAGGGAAGGAGCATTTTTGGTTTTTGTTAGACTACTCGCGAGCTTTTGACACGATAAATACCACGTTACTAATGGCTAAACTTACGTACTATGGTTTTGATAGTAATACCTTGAAATGGTTCTCTACGCAATGTGTAGCGATTGTTCGTAGCGATGGTACAAGGAAATTTTCAGCAAATTTACCGGCTTGAGAAAAGGCGTGCCATAAGGTTCGATATTGGGGCCGATACTTTACATTTTATATACGGCAGATCTTCCTAAAGTTATTAACACCGAATATTGCCTTTACGCTGATGATCTTCAGATATACCATAAATTCAAGCCATCTCAAACAGACACTGAATTTAAATGACACGAGAATTTAAAATTCTAAAGTAATGTGCGTGATACTATAAAAAATGTTATTATCGGCTCAAAGTATTATACCGAATACGACAGCTCTTAAGTACGGAACTAAGAATACATCTTTGTGAAACTCTTATCATGTCAAAGTTAAGTTACGCCGATACTGTGACCGGATCGTGTCTGTTGGCTCGTACAAAAAAAACTAATGCAACGCATGCAAAACTCTTGCGCGAGATTTTGCCGCCCTATCCCACCCAGAGCCCACATTACACCTTACTTAAATAATAGCAATCTAATGAACATGGAGCGACGTTAACTTCACTTTTACTCTTTGATATCGTAAAGCACAGAAGTCCCCCGTATGTATTTGATAAGTTAAAGTTCACACTACAAACAGCTAGAAGATGTAACCGCCTAATATGTCCACCGCACAAAACAGTTGCTTTCCGCGGCAGCTTTAAGTTCACAGCCACGAAGTGCTGGAACGACATACTCCCCCCCAATAAAAAATTCTAGCTCACTTCACAACTTTAAAATTAAATATAATGATTATATTTAAAAAATGCAAAAAAAATAAATACGTAGTTTAATTGTTTGGATTGTTTTAGATAAAGTATACTTTGTTGTCTTGATGTGCTGTGCTATCACTGTTTTGATTGATCTACTTTAAATAACTATTAAATAAAATTAAAGATCTCATAAAGACGTATAACTTAAAATGCATATATTAAGATTTAATAATATATACCTAACTTTAAATTGCAAAGAAATATAAAATGTTATGAATAAGTTATGTTATATGTTAAGAATATTAAATGTTATGCGTGTTCATTCATATAGGTATAAAAACTTGTTTAATTTTAATATAAAGAATGGGAAATGATAGAAATCGAGAATTATTTTAATTGAATACTTTGTTGTCAAGTGATGTAAATATTTTGTTTTGATTTATTTGCTATGATATGACATGTACTTGATTAGAATTAAATGTTTAAATTTAAGTATGACTCGGATGAGACTATATAAATATGTAAAAATTATAATAAATTGGATAGATTTAAAAAATATGTATAAAATATGTAATTTGAAATGAATAATATTTAAGATAATTTGAGATTGATTAAAAATAATAAATTTAAATAAATAAATAATTGCTTCTTAAATATAAATAAATAAAATATTAAAATTTATAAATACGTATATAACTATCTATAAATTGAAATTAAATAATAATTATGTATAAGTAAATAAAGGCATCCGCTGAAAACCAGCGTCGTGACTTGGTCGCGGCACTTAGCTGAGCGGAGGCATTTTTGATATTATGTTTCTGTTAAATATTAACTCTTAAATAATGTATTAATTGAATACATCAAATAAACGTTAAAAAAACACATTCAGAACCTAAGCAAAATTGAAACTTTGCTTTTACCCTGCAAAGTTTTAATTTATACATATAAAGCGAATAAAAAGTAGCGACCGTACGGGATTTCTCACAGAGCACGGCAAATACCTCAAAAACCGGGACATGGAATCGCCAAGCGAGCGTTCTTCATTTCACAAAAAGTGTGGTCCTTCTTACCCTTAGTTGAGATAAAAGGAGCAACCAGGTAATGGTTGTTTTTTACTCAAACAAATGAAATATAATTCTGATGTTATTGTTTTTTATTCATAAAAGCATTTTACGCGTATGAGCTGAAGTCATATATTAATAAAGCCACAATTATAGTATTTCAATAAAATATACAAACCAAAATACAATATAACAAATATCCCAGTGAAAAATTCTTAAAGCGTCAAAGGTACTTTACTTTAGGAACTTCAAGTAAATTAATAATATTACAAAATTATTAAATACGTTTTATAAGACAGAACCACTACACCACTCAGCCTTCATTGAATTATCTCAATATCCTCCTTTAGAACTAAATTATCCATAAATAAATCAAATAGATAACTCCAGATGATTCATAATGGTAATTAAATATTTTTACATAGTGTAAAACAAAGTCGCTTCCAACTGTCTGCCCGCTTAAAATACGCAACGGATATTAATACGGTAATATTTTGACATATAGTTTAATATTGTTTTATGTTAATTTCTTGAAATATTGTTACGAGCACTACGATAGTTGTTCGAGATGTAGGAAAAAATCAAGCTGACTGAGAGCTCTCCACGGAAATGCTGTCTGATTCTTTTGAAATATTACAAAATAATTTATGATGGAACTGTTCTTCCTTTATAAATCTACAGAAAAGTCAGCAATGGCATACGTCTGTCTTTTACGAGTAGCTTTTTAAACGCGTTAGTTACCTTAAGCATTTCATCTTATTATAATTGCCCATTACACCATACACTTTAAAATCATATCTTAGAAGTTATCGCAAAATAAATAAATACCGAATTATGTAATTCCGAATTTAAATATTCCGATTTTTTAAATTCCGAATTTCACAATCCCGAAGAGTCTTAATTCCGACTATTCAAAAACAAGATTCTTATTTTACAGAAATTCATAAATACGAAATTTTAATTTTCCGACTCTCATTAGTACGAAGAATTAAAAACCCGCTGTGTTACAAGTCCGAAATATGGTATTCCGAATTTTTATTTTCCGAAAATTCAATGCTAACATTCAGATTTCGTATCTAAAACGGTCATTTATTAAAATTTATAATCTAAATCTCCAGTGACACAAATTAAAATTAATAAGGCATATTTTGAAATTATACTGTATGTAGATAATGCAGCGCGAGCCAAGCGAGCGTAGCGAGCGTGCCGCTGCACCAACCGGCGATGTGCCAAAAAGGGATTTGCATTTCAGTTCATAAACTACATAAACAAATAACTCGGTACAAAAAACTAAATAAACTTTCTCATTTCCAGCTGACTACTTGAATGCTCGAACGGTTAAATTGATGTGCTCATGCAGTTTTACAAGGCATTTGTTATTGCAACTAATATTATTCAGAATTTTGATATTCGGGATTCGTATTTATGATATTGCGGATTATTAATAATTCGGCTTTTTTATGGTTCAACATTTTCAAATTCGCCATATCGATTTTCGGAGGTCTTTGATTATTTCATAAAAACGTGATTTGTGATCGATGACTGAGTTAGTAAAATATCAAAATTTTTTGAAACACTTATTTTTAGTTTTTCTATGAATGGATGCAGTTGCGCTGGCATTGTTTTACTAGGTGAATCACTTTAAAGTTTAAGGTTGCATTTTTGTTTTATTTTTCACTTTACTTGTTTTGTCAAAATTAAAATGTACAGTTGTGAACATACCTTTCATTGAGTAAATTTTAACAAAGGTAATTTTCTTCAAATTCGATATTTGATTTTATAATAACAAGCGATCCCTTACGTTTTCAAATACTTGCAGGATAGGAAATAAGAACTTTACAAATATTTCAATAAGGTTACTTCAATAAACGTTACATTTTAATCTTACTTCAAGCTCGACGCCACAATCTGACGAGACACTACGACAGAAAAGAAATTTAGGTAATATGCGCTGTTATGTTACCCGTGCGAAGCCGGGCCATGTTGCAAGTTGAAATATATGATGCTCATTTTAGAACAGTTTTGTTTCTTATCTATGTCGAGTTTGTTTTAAATTTAAATCAGTTAAAGAACAAAAATGTTGGTATCTACTTTACCTACTCTACGTACCTAAATCCGCGAATCCGCGCTAGGTGGATGATGCCTTGTGTTGTTATCTCTATCGAAATATTCAAGGTGCATTGGGCGCAGAAAATAAATTCGGAGTACATTAAACATGGGCCTTATCACCTATTTTATGAATAATTGGAGTGGAGCTTACTATAAAAATAACAATATCTGGGAAATATTTCCATTGTACTTAAACCATTGAGAAGATAATGAATAATATCTGTGAAGATATTAAAACTCTCTAAACTCAGTGGAGCCTTGCGCTATATTTGGATTTATATGTTCCGTCATGTTTAACCAGTTTTCACGAATTTCAAAACAATCTTATTCACTGTTGCTGAAACTTTTTCAAAGCCCTAGTCACTGGAGACTGAAATCGATTTACATAACCTTATGGAGAATATCACTTTGAAAAATAAAAAACGCTCGTACCTCACAAAAGTACATTGTTAGGTTTTTAATAGTGTCCATATTTCATTTCATAGGAAAGAACAATGGAAATTTGGTAAAACTATGTTTTAGTTAATCTAAACGTCTTTATTGTAGTGTTAAAAATATTTCAGCCACGTTACACATATTAGTTGTTAATTTAATCAAGATATAATATACTTGGTTAAAATATTTTCAACACAAAAATAAAGACCTTTAAAATAAGGATAAAAACATTTACTAGATTAAAATATCGTTAAAGTACTGAAACTGAAAATTTTGAACTGAAACTGTGTCTATAAAGAAACTCACATTTTCCCCAAAATGAGCAAGTCGGTTGCGTCATCATCCTTATTTATTGCCGATCAGCATGACGTCACCACAGCTTCAGCATATTTCATCTTTGCGGATAAGTATAACTTTTACACAAAATAAAATACACATCTTTTGGATGACATTTCTAGAACGTATGAATAAATTTATTTAATGTTTTATAGGATGTATGTACTAAATGTTTGTTTAACCCTTATAAACTTTTCAAACCTTTATTTAATAACATTTTTACGTTTTTAATAATCATATTTAGAAACAATGCAAAAAGACATTTCATTTAAATCAACTACAGGCAATCGTATTTAGCCACTAAATTAAATTATTGCTTAGGTAAATGAAAGGGCTGTAAGTTTTGTGCGATGTCTCGTGAAACGTAAAGATTACTATTAAAGAAAAATAGGAGAAAGCAATTTGTTAACGCACAGACTGAACTATTAAGGAAGTATAACATTTACGCAAACCTATAAATATAATCATTGATTTATTCAGTAGCACTTTAATAAACAATATTTTTGTCGGATTCCTTACGTATTCTCGTCACGTAGTCTCCAGAAGTCATCAATACCTGTAGCTTTGCTTCATTCCAATATATACAAGGAGTGGATTTTGTTCTTCATGGGCACATATACTCTCATAATTACAATATGGGTAAGGGTAAAATCACACCCGGCAATCTCCAGTGATTGTCAAATTTTAACTATTTATGCAAGATTTTGGTCTTTGACTTGTAAATAATAAATATTTTCTTAAGTTTTCACGATACACACTTTGTAAATAATAGCTTGCTAAATCCGACAACAGCCCATTCAAATAGGCTCCAAAATAAAATATTCAAGCCGAAGTTGACAATCTCCTTTAGTAATTAAATAGAAGCTCGCAAAATCCACTGGCTTTTTCCTGGCTTAATCATATCCAAAACGGCAATCTCCTTGTTGTCATATCAGAGTCGGTAATCTCTAAACATTTCACGTATTACTGTTGTTATTCGCAGTAATTGACTATTTAATGACTGAAATCTTGTTAAACTGGTAGTACTTCATGTAAATAATCAGACACTGCCTTAGTTGTGGCCTACAACTTGTTAAAATCACACTCTTACATTTCTCCAACAGTTGAGTAGACAATGTAGAGATTGCCAGGTTTGGTTTTCTATGCCTCACAGGTTTTAACAAAAAAGTTTAATCTTTCTATCACTTTACATGTATTTAAATGCCAAATGCTTTCACAAAATTTTATATTTCATTTCTTATTTATTATCTGAAATTACTTTGGCTAGGTTGCGTTTATAAAAAGTACCATTCCAATTCATAGGGAAAAAAAAAAAACAAAATGGACCGACTTTGGATAAACGCCTCATATTGTAACTGTTTTGCACAGAAAACAACCTGTAAAAGAAAAGCAAAGTTTCTGAAAGACTGTTACCAAATACCAAATTTACCCGTTTCAGTACAACCCTAATATTAAGACTACGAATTGATTTATTCCGTCCGATTCCAGTTTACAGTTTGCGCACTGATGCCCGGTTTCAACAGTGTATCGTAATAACTATCCAAGGATGTTAGTGTCGACTAATTCGCATTTTGCCATTCATTGCTATATCGTTATGAAAAAAATGTTTCAGATAATATAATTATACCAGTTGTGATGGTTTGGAGTATTACTGGACACAGGTTTAAGTATTTTACTTTAAAGGGTTCCGAAGATACGCTCATCAATAGGTTATTAATATTATATTACGTCACATTACGTGCTTCCTCTAGCTTGTCAGCAGTATGTGAACGGACATTTATTTTTATTTATATTCAATCAAATTGTATCGCATATACTTGCAAATAAAGAATTATTATTATTATTATTAATGCGTCTATGTGAAAAGTCTGAGACTCTTTTTCAGTAAATTATTTTTATTTTTTAGTTTTCCTGAAATCGACAGTTACCAGTACAGTTGTCATCGTTCTGTTTTCAAATAATAAATTTTAGTACGAGAAAAGGAGATGACACAGTCATTGCTATTGAATCATAAAAACATAACACAAAGAATTACAAGAAATGTTCTCAATTATACACATTGTGTTGATGTTGATGATGTTGAGCCATTACCCATGCAAATGTTTTATAAAAATGGAAATTGCTGATAATAGTCAAGATATAGCTAATTTATTCGCTAAACACTGTGCGGTTAATAGCAAGTCATAGATGACATTCCTAATTTTCCCGAAACAAGCGTAACCTTATCATCTATTACCATATCAGATAGAGATGTTAGCAAATTGTTGTGCAATATTAACGTGAACAAAGCGAACAAATATTTAACAAAAGCCTAAAAGAGCCTAAAAAAAGGTATACTCCCAACTATGAAGAAGAAAAAATCTATAAGCGTTCCTGTTTATGAATCGGGTAATAAAATGGATATAGAAATTTATAGGATAGTTTTAATAATTTCTGATTTCGCGAAGGTCTTTGAAAGTATTGTCTATGAGCATAACGTCACTGCGCCTCCATATATCGCTATGTGTTTTTTTTACGATTTTTTGATTTTGATGCCATTTTGATCCTTATTTCAATCTTCATAGGGTGTAAAAATATATCTGTGATCAAAGTTTATTTAACAAGAGTTACGAAAATCGCTTTGTGTCGTTCATACATTGAATGCGCCTTTAAAATGCCTAAGTGTTTAAAATCACATAGCTATATTAGTTTGCCCGATATGTCTTTATCTAAACATAGCGATATTTGTGAACGAGTTCAAACCTCTTTGATCGTGGCTAGTGCTCGTCGACCGTCGCATAACGGATCAGACACACATGTTAAACTGAAATGTTTATACCAAGAATAGTTAAGTAAATAAGAAATATAATATCGCAAAGTAAGTAAATACACGCCTTTTCTTTATAATATTACATTCCAAGTATGGCTACTGGCTTTTGTGTGCAATGGTTTAGTTTCTTACATTTAAAATTATTTCTTTTATTAAGTACCTAAATAAATAATAAATAAATATTTCTAATTTGTCTCTTGGTCAACTGCAATATCTTCAAATCTTTGTTAAAGCCGAAGGAACTTGTGACGTTCATAAAGTGTACGTTCGTTTAAGTACCTAATACGAAAATAAACATCTTTGAAATCTTGTGTTATGGAAACTAGATAATTAACAGATATACTAAAGAAATATATAAATATACTTATTACATATAAAAATACTAGAAATATGAGGTACCACCAGAACCGCAATATTTTTTTTTTCTGATCCGTATGGGAATCGAACCCACGACCTTGCCACGCCTTACCAAGTGCGCCAAGGAAAGTTCAAAATTAAGTAATAAAAAATTATAAGTTCTCCCTTAAGTTTATTTAATGAATAATATGATGCCATAATGTCTGTTTTCGCTTAGTAACGCTTTATATCATATCTATGCTGCTTTTATAGGAGTTGTGTCATTGTGCACAGCTGAAGATCCAGAACAATCAATAAACCAGTTGGCAATGGAACTTCAAGTAGAATCTTTGATATTATTTCCACCCTCTACAATTACTGGAGCAGACGTAGGCAAATTTAAATGTACAGACGTCAATACGAGGGTCAAACTGAAAGTTCTTAGGACTGGCCACTTTTTAACAATATAATAAAAAAATAATTCAAAATTTTGAAAATGGAACTCTGCCAATATTATAGAGGCAAATTGAAAATTGTCTGTCGTGCGATGATTCTTATGACTTTTGATGTCATTTAAGTCAACAAGAAAGTTATGATAGACTACAATTGGAATTTCACGATAAAGCCCCATCTCATGCCACTGTTTGCAATTGGTTTATGAGTTTAAACGAGACGACAAAAGCAGACACCTATCAAGTGACCTATCAGCAGATTTGGACAAGCTTAGGCATCGGTATGAGTCAAGTGCACAGAATCTTCCATGAACATTTAGCAGTTAGGAAGCTTTGTGCCCGGTGACTCATAATTTGACCGAGGGCCAAAAACTCCGTCGCGTTGATTGATGCCGTGAAATGGTTGAAAGATTTAACGGAGGTGACTCAAATGCTGTGTTCGACATACTTACGGGTGACGAAAGCTTGATTTGCTGTTATGATCCGGAAACCACAAGACAGTCTGCTCAGTGGGTGTTTCATTCTGAGTAGTTGCCAACTAAAGTGAAGAGAGGTCAAAGCGTCGGAAAAAAGATGGTCGCCTCGTTCTTCGAAAGGGCAGGTCATTTCGCGACAATTGTTTTAGTTAGAGGATCGAAAAACAGTTTCTGCGGAGTGGCACACTAACAATTGTTTGCCACTTGTCTTGGAGAAAGGTCGGGAGAAACGAGCTCACTGTAGGATCCTCCTTCACCACGACAACGTCTCGCACACCGCCAGGCGAACGATCGACTATTTGGTGACGTCAAACGTGGAATTACTAGGTCAACCGCCCTATAGTGCCGACCTTGTACCTAGCGATACTTTTTTATTCCCAAAAATAAAATAAAAAACTTCGGGGAAAACGTTTAATGGATGCCGCAGAAGCTGTGGCTGCATTTCAAAAGGCCGTCGAAGAGACCCTTAAGGATGAGTGGGCAAAATGATTTTCTCAGTGGTTCCATGGGATGCAGCGATGTATTGACGTGAATGGACACTATTTTGAAAAGATATAATAAAACTAGCTAGTTTAATCAATTTTCGAATTTCTAAGAACTTTCAGTTTGACCCTCGCGCAAGCAGTTTTACTGACCTTACAGAAATTTTGTATTGTATAATGTCAAACTAACATTCATTCCGAAACCTACCGCTGTATAGTGAACATCACTTAAGCGAAATTATATGTTTCTGTGTTGGAATCAAGAGTTTCATTCCAATTTGGAGCTCCACTGTGTCATCCAAAGATACATCTTGGCGACCGTGACAGGACAGTACTCCAAAAAGTACTGAAGAGAATTAAAGGTCTGCTACTGTTCGTGAAGTCATCGGCCGCTACAGTATCGCATCAAGAACCTACCAGAGAGCAGAGGATAAGGAGCGTACTGGCTGACTGCTGAGTGCTGAGGCTACTACAATCACGGAACAGTGTCGGAGCTCAAGTTTTGAAGGAAAACCCAGGGTCGAGCTGAACCAACCGCCGGGCAGTGACGCAGCTTAAGCATCACCTCGCAGCATAATTTGTCAGTTAAGTGCCCTATTTATCCTTCCATTCTTCATAATTACAAAATCCATCCAATATAAATCCTATAAACATCCCTTTTTTAACAGATTAAAACTAAAAATTCAGATTGGTGTAACTTGAAAGTACCCTCGTAAAACTTTTTTATTTTGGATAACCATTAAAATAATTTCTTTGTTCTTAAACTAACATATTACAAACAATTATAAAGATAGATTGTGTACTTTGAAGAGAAGGTTCATCATAATATACCCTGTAGTGGTGTTTTGCGTGGTGATTAATAAGAAATTGCCGAATATATTCCAGTTGCTCAAGCGGCCAGTCAAGCAAGGTTAACGACCTAGTTATGTGGACTGCTAACATCAGCTGAGCATCACCAGGCATCGCCGTGTGAGGAACGTGAGCCAAATATTCCATAATTAACTTAACAACCTATTTGAGACTAGCTTTGTGAATAATATTTAGGTACCTAAACATATTTATACTTTAGGAATTTCACTATTACTTTTTTACCATATTTGCGATTGAATTACGTTGTTTTCAATTATTTGCCAGTGTTTTGTTTCTTTAATTAATTGACTCAATTAAAATGACCGAACGAGCAAGTTTATTTGAAGGGAAGATGGGGCCAAATGGGCCACAAGAAAATAGTAGTATATTAAAAGACTAAAAGATAATAGAAAGATAAAAGAATAAAAGATAACAACATTTAAAAATTACTTAGATAGAATCTCAAAGCAATCTACAATGACTTCTGTCGAATTTGCTGAATTATCATTGAAATTAGGCAGGTCGAGAGTTTGTCAACAAAATTCGATGATTTGCAAACTCAGACTGAACTAATGATTTGCTCTAACTTAGATCAAGAAATATATGAACGAGAGAGCATTGAGCAAGACATTATCTTATGAACAGCCATGTGCAAAAGTTTAATAGAAAACCAAAATGAATCAAAATCTTTAGAACAAGAAAAACGACGTCGTGAATTAGTATTTTGTGAAGCTCAGTCCTTTTGGGCATGATGATTTTGGTATAAGGTTACCTCAAATACAAATATCCAAGTTTGACGGCTCATTCTTTCGCTGGCTAGAGTTTCAAGATACATTTTTTATTTTAATACATAAAAATCCAAGAATTCATCTAACAGGAAAACTGCCTCAGTTTCCTATAGATGCTACAAAACAAAAAAAACCTGAAAATATTCCTCTAGCTAAATATACCCTCAATTCGATCAGCCAGCTCCGATTGATGTGTTAATTGGAGCCGATATGTTCTGGGATATCATACAATCAAGTTCATTAAATTATTTAAAATCACAAAATAATTTAAACAAAACTCATTCAAATCATGCAATCGTTTTTGAGCAAGAATCACCTAAAGATTCCCAAATAGATAAGTTGCTTTCTAAATTCTGGGAGCTAGAGGAGCTCCCCCACAGAGTTCTTTTAAGTGAAACTGAAAGGGACAGTGAAAACCATTTTTTACTTAATACAACAAGACTAAACATAGGTAGATTTTGTGTTAAATTGCCTCTTTGTGATTCACTTGATTGTTTAGGTGACTCCTAACAACTAGCAAAAAGGAGATTTCTTAATTTAGAAAAAAGATTTAGAAAAAATAAAGATTTAAAAACGGAATATGTTTAATTTATAAAAGATTATGAAACGTTAGGTCATCTCTTTAAATCTAAATATCATTTGCCAATTCCATCATATTTTCTTTGTCATCATGCCGTTTTTAAAATTTCTAGCGAATCAACTAAAATCCGTGTAGTGTTTGACGGCTCCACACCTTCCTCTTCCGGGTTCTCCATCAACGACCTGCAAATGGTAGGTCCAAATGTTCAGGAATCTCTTTTCTCGATCTTGATACGAGCTCGATAGTACAAGTTTTTACTTACTGGGGACGTTGAAAAAATGTATCGACAGGTGAACATCCACCCCAGCGATCGGCGACTGCAGTTCGTACTATGGAGAGAGGATGAGCCCTTACCTATCCAGACAATGCAGTTAAATACTGTCACTTACGGGACCGCAAGTGCTAGCTATTTAAGCACTCAATGTCTAGGGCAGGTCGGGGAGGAGTGTCATGATAATTTAATTAAAACTATAATTCAAAAGGACTTCTATGTCGATGACCTAATTACTGGTTCTGACAATGAAAATGAATTACGCTATTTTCAGTCAGCAATAACTTCAGAATTACGTAAAGGTTGCTTCAATTTACGCAAATTCAAAACTAATTTATTAACTTTATTTCAAAATTCACTGAATATAGAACAAAACAATACAACATACAACACACTTGGGCTAGGCTGGAATCCTAACAATGATAGCCTACATTTTCCTATTCATAATTCCCCTTCAAATGAACAAATTACAAAAAGATTTATAATGTCGCATTCATTTAAAGTTTTTGATTCATTAGGTCTCCTTAGTCCATGTATTATACAAGCAATGTTAATGCTGCAAGCCTTATGGCAACAAAATATCGACTGGGATCCGCCAGTCCCAAATAATATAAAGGAACAATGGTTAATTTTTTCTAAACAATTACCTATGCTAAGTTGTCTTCAAATTCCTAGATTTGAAAAATGTGACTCTCCATGTTCCACAGAAATACATACTTTTAGTGACGCTTCACAATTAGGCTACGGGGCATGTATCTATATTAGAACAACCAACGACTGTGGTGATGTCAGAGTTCGCTTGCTTGGCTCTTAATCTAAGGTAGCACCTTTAAAGCCTACTTCTATCCCACGCCTAGAGCTCTGCGCTGCCCTTCTAGCTGCCCGTTTGTGTAAAACTGTCACAGAGTCTTTACGCTACATTCCTGATCGTGTTATTCACTGGTGTGACTCTAGTGTTGTTCTTAGTTGGTTTGTAGGCAGACCTTCAAAATTGAAAACCTTTGTCGCCAACAAGATTGGTGAAATACAAGAACTCACTAAGGCCCCATCTTGGCGATAAGTACCAACTGCAGATAACCCTGCTGATCTAATATCTAGAAGGGTAAGCCCTTGTCAGCTTCCTAGCGCATCATTGTGGTGGCATAGTCCTAAGTATTTAGAACTCGACGAAACAAAATGGCCTATTTTAAACATTAAATATTGTGGTGTGTTGCCAAAAACATTTTGTTTCTGTTGATGTTGAACAGTTGACAGATGAACAGTTGATGAAATAATACTTGTGCATTTGATTTTGAGCGATTTTCCAAATTTAACCGACTTATAAGATGTTTTTGTTACGTACAACGTTTTATTCATTATTAAAAAAATCCGGATATTTTAATAAATTAACTGGAATGTTAACAATCGATGAGCTTAAAATTTCTTTCAAACACTTATGCCTTGTGGCTCAAAAACAATGCTTTTCTAAAGAGTATTTAACTTTAATCAATAAACAAACATTAAATTCTAAATCACACATTTTATCTTTGTCGCCGTTTATTGATAAGGACAACCTGATAAGAGTAGGAGAAAGAATAGATGCCTCGGATTGTTCTTATGAAAGAAAGCATCCCGTATTATTAGAATCATCTCATCGATTAACCAAGCTAATATTTGAGCTAATATTTGAATACGAACATTATCGTAATTTGCATGCCGGCCCTCAATTGCTGCTAGCCATTGTAAGAGGTATGGTGTGGCCTTTAATTGGTAGACGCCTTGCAAGGCGAGTAGTTAATAACTGTGTGCTATGTCGAAGCGTTCGAGGTAAGACTCTAACTCCGAAAATGAGTGAGATCACCAACACGTTGTGATGGGAGATCCCATCACAACATGTAACTTAAAGTTTCCCATTTAAATCAGTAGGTGTGGATTACGCGGGTCCATTTTTGATCCTCAATAGGAAAGGTCGAGGAGCCAAACTAACCAAATGTTACTTATGTGTTTTCGTTTGCCTAAGGTATAAATGTTTACACCTAGAGGCAGTAAGTGATTTCTCTAAAGACGCCTTTATCATGACGCTACGGAGGTTAATATCTCGTCGTGGACGTCCATTAGAATTATTTTCGGACAATGGTCGAAATTTCGTTGGCGCGGCCAATGAATTAAGTTTATTTTAAAAAACTCAAAACAAGGTTCTGTCTGAATTTGCAACTCAAGAAGGTTTAAAGTTTATTTTTACTCCGTCTTACGCTCCTCACTTCGGCGGTGTCTGGGAGGCTGGCGTAAAATCCGCAAAGTACTAGGTAATTAACATCTTACATTTGAAGAATTAACAACATTATTTGCGCAAGTAGAAGCTATACTCAATTGTAGACCACTGTGTCCCTTATCGCAATCTCCCGACGACTTCCTATACCTATCCCGAGGGCACTTTCTGATAGGACGTCCTCTGAATGCTCTTCCTGCACCAGCCCTTGAATGCAAAAATTAAACCAGCCTGAACCGATACGCCCGTTTAGAGCAAATAATGCAACTTTTCTGGCAAAGGTGGCAAAGAGAGTACTTGTCAGAACTACAAATGCGAAGAAAATGGAAGCAAAATATATCCAACCTAAAAGTTGGCGATCTTGTCCTGCTACAGGAAGACTCTGTTCCTTCAATGCGCTGGCGCGTTGGACGAGTGGCCAAGCTGTTTCCTGAACGCGACAACATTTCGCGGGTTGCTGACATCACCACCACCAAGGGAAATTACAGACGACCCTTAGTTCGTCTATGTCCACTTCTACCAGAAGATCAAAATGTTGAAGAACCGACGTCTTCAACGGCGGGGAGTTTATTAACACCGAAGCTATTCGTTTCGCGAAATGATTTGCTATTTTTTTTTGTAAAGAATAACTTTTGTATTGTATAATGTCAAACTAACATTCATTCCGAAACCTACCGCTGTATAGTGAACATCACTTAAGAGAAATTGTATGTTTCTGAGTTGGAATCAAGAGTTTCATTCCAATTTGAAGCTCCACTGTGTCATCCAAAGAAACACAACACAATACTTGTACATACACTACTACAGACTACACCAGCTCCTCCTCACGCCTTGATAAAATTTAATGACCAAACTGGATATTTTAAACCTAAGAGGCATGTCGGTATTGCTGTTCACCGCTTGCCCTATCCTCTACAAACAACAAAAAAACAAAACAAAAACTTTTTATTATTTAAAGCAAGTACATAATAATGTTAGAGATTGGAGTCTCCTTTTAAGCGTACATAGCCTGTATCAGGGGACTCCGCTCTTCCATATAAGCACGTCATAGGTTTACATACCATTTACACAATAAATTAGGTTTTAAATATTTCCATTACACAGATTACAGTTTTTTTTATAGTTTAAGAATTTTAAAAGACTAATGTAAAAGAAAAATAGAAAGTAAATGTGTGTGTAAATGCAAGTGCGTGTAGGTGTGTATGTGGGCGTGTAAGTGTGTATGTGTGTGTGTTTGTGAAAGTTTGTGATACATACCAGCGTGAGTGGATATGTGTTATAGAATTGATCGTATTATGTTAAGTTATTATATTCAGGAGAGCTTCTGTTTCGTCATAGGTTTTAGATTTAAGCCATATAGTAATAATTTTCTTACACTGGGCATATAATTTGTCATAAATATCAAGCTCTTTGTTAAGTTTGTTATATAGGAATGCTGATCTTACGTAAAATTGTCTTTGTGCAAAACTAGTTTCAGTGTTAGGTACTACAACGACTCTGTCTTTTCGTCGTATATTTTTTACTAGAGGGTTATAATTTAAATGTTTGTGAGTTGATAATACACAGTGTTAAATATACAACTGTCTAACTGTAAGAAGGTTGCATTCTTAGTATAAAGATACGGTTGAAAATATATTTCTCTTAAAATACATAATTTTAAGTAGATATCTCTGGGCTCTTTCAAGGTCAAGAAAATACGTCTTAACTGCTCCCCCCCATATCGTTATACAGTAAATAAGAATAGATTGAACTAGAGATATATATACGTTGTTAAAAAGGTTATTGTAATCATTTGAATTTGCCTGAGTCTGTACGTTTAAGTTTCTCGGTACAACATGCCGTAGTGACTTGAAAATATATGATAGCTTTCTGACTCCGTTTATGACATGATCAAGATGTGAAAACCATGATAGTCTTTGATCCACCATAACACCAAGGTATTTTATTTCAGTGACTCTTTTGATTTCTGGACAATCACAGCTCGGAGCAGCCTGATTACAGGAGTGTATTTTAACATTAATAATAATAATAATAATAAAAATTCTTTATTAGTCCAAAAAACAGTTATTGGTTTGCATAATCAATCTTATTTTAATTACATTGACTTAAAGATGTAGTATCTGCTGCCGTGCTAGGTTTTACCCTGTATTACGACAGTCAGCGCCGTATCCCCGTGTATCAGCGAACAACATCTTACATGTAATTAGGTAGTTACATTTTGGACTGATTTGTTTGTATGCATGTTAGTATTTATTTATTGTGTGAATGTGTAATTGTATGTGTATGTGTGTGTGTGTTTGTTTGTATTACGTAGTGTAAAATTATAAAAAATAATGAAATAAAAGACACTTATTGGTTATATTAATTTTTAAACCAAATAATGTTTGACATAATTATTCAGGTACGTTAAGAATTGATTCTGTTTTGTCATAATTTAACTCTAGTAAGTAGTTTACAACTTTTACCTTTACTTCCTTTCTATTCAGTTTATATATTTGAAGCTCTTTATTAAGTTTATTATATACATATGGGCCGATGAATGGTTAAAATCTTTTTATAAATTTTGTATGAAATTTATGACCATATGTGCACACCTGCTGTATTCTGCGTGTCTGAGAGATTGAGTGGGAGAAATCTACCAATGAGTGCTGTTTTAAAGCTACGTTTAGTATGTACAGTTGTCTAACGGTTAGCACCTCACAAAAACGGTACAGCTCTGACGTGGGAAAAAGTAATGGCTTGAATGTGCAAACCTTAAGTACAGCTCTTTGCGCGATCTCAACTTTTTTAATAACAGTTTTCGAGGCTCCACCCCAACAAGTAATACAGTAACTTATCAGTGATTGCGCAAGAGCAAAGTAAATTTGTTTTAGGCGATTAGGTTCTAGGACGTTTCGGAGGTTTTTAAAGATAAATATGAGTTTTCTTAGTCTCAGACTTAGTAAGTCAATGTGTTTATGGAAATTTAGATTTTGGTCAATAATGATCCCTAAATATTTAATTGATTCAATGCATTCTAGTCTTTGGCAATCACATGAAACGCCAGGCGTTATTTTACAATGGTGAGCAACAATTTGACGGTCTGGAGTGATTTTGGGGGGATGTTTAATGAAAAAGTTAATCAATTTAGATTTATCTATGTTTAAAGTCAGAAGGTTATCGCGCAACCACTGAGTTACCTTGTTGAGACCATTTTGTGCACTCTCATATACACCCTTTCAATCCTTGGCTGCTATAAGCAAGGCTGTGTCATCGGCGTAGGATACAATTTCACTGTTGATAAGTTTAGGTTCCAGTAGGTCATTTACAAAGACAATAAAAAGGGTAGGTCCCAAAATGCTGCCTTGCGGAACAGCGTAAGTGAGAGGAAGCTCATCGCTGACGTGTGAATCAATATTGACGCACTGGTATCTACCTGTTAAAAAACTGCAGAAAATTTGCAATTCCTTGCCTCGCACACCCAATCGTTCCAACTTGTCCAGGAGAAGTGGAATCGAGACCGTATCAAAAGCTTTTTTTTAATCAAGAAAGATTGATGAACATTTGAAACCTTTGTCCAGATTTTTCAAGATGAAATCTGTCAGTTCAATTACGGCATCATTTGTAGATTTTCCATTTCGGAAACCGAATTGGCACTTTGATAAGAGTTGTTTATTCTTCAAATACCCAGTCAATCTTTTGTCCAAAATTTTTTCTAGCAATTTAGATATAGATGGTAGTATTGAAATTGGCCTATAGTTGTTGATACGGTCTCGATCGCCACTTTTGTAGATGGGAGTAACTACAGATTTTTTTAGAATTTCGGGAAAAATACCGCTTGAAAGGCATAGGTTAAATATAAAAGTTAACGGTGGGATAAGAAAGTGTCTAAAATCTTTTAACAATTTGTTTGGAATTTTATCTGAACCGATGGAGCTGACATTCTTTAATCCCGATATCAAACAATCCAACTCAGCCATTAAAATCTACATTGGGTTGATTACGAGAGTCAAGACCAAAACAGACATAGTTCGTTTTAGAAGTATTAAGAGTAATTAAATTGACTCTCAGCCAGTCAGCTATCCGGATCAAACCCCTCTCAGCACTAACTTTGGCGTCATTCCACGTGGACCCAGTAAAGACAATCACTGTGTCGTCAGCATAAGTCAAAATTTTTGCGCTATTGATGGCCATGTTACATAGGTCATTGATGTAGGCTAAAAATAAAGTAGGGCCAAGGACACTACCTTGGGGTACACCGTATGCAACCTCCTCCCAATCACTTATATGGTTTTCAATTTTTACACTTTGTTTTCCATTGCTGAGATAATCTTTAAATAAATCCAGTGCTACACCTCTTATTCCAAGCCGCTCCAGTTTGCGTAGGAGAATGGGGATTGACACAGAGTCGAAAGCACTTTTCAGGTCAAGAAATACCGAGACACATTTGACGCCCTTGTCCAAAGACTGTGCTACAAGATTACTGAATACGGCCACTGCGTCAAACTGAGTAGAGGAGAGAATGTTAAACTTTTCCAAATAGTTAACTAGTCTATAGTTAAGTAGCTTTTCCACTACCTTAGAGATGGCAGATAGGACGGAAATGGGTTTGTAGTTACTGATTTCACGTCTGTCCCCTTTCTTGTGGACCGCTGTAATGATGGACTGTTTAAGCTGAATTGGGAAGACACCTCGTGCAAAACAAAGGTTTGTAACGTAAGTTAAAATTGGTATAATTTCTTCTTTGGCAAGTTTAAGAAAAGAAATAGGGACTTTATCCCATCCCGCTGCACTCCCTGATTTCAGGCTCATTAAGACACTGTTTACTTCATCATAATCTGTCGGTAATATAACTAACCTGTTTGGTTGAGATGGAATATTATTTAGCATAAGATCTAGTTCTGTATCAGAGCTAACCTGAATGCACATAGCCAATGTCTTTCCAATATTTGCAAAATAATTATTCACATGATTTACAGACTCTAAGTTTGATGGTTTAATATGTAGCAATTCAGAACTCTGACAATTTATTTTATTCGTATAGGTTTTTTTTTATGGATTTCCATAGCATTTTTTTATTGTTCAATGATTTTACTAGTAGCTCTTTTTCATAATTTCGTTTAAGTTTTCTGATCAGGTTATTACAATAATTTCTGTATCTGAGATAAACTATTCTAGCCATATTATTTTCGGGGTCCTTTTTCCAATTCATTTGTAATTTATTTCGGGTTTGTATACATCGTAATATTCCCGGTGTGATCCAAGGCTTAATAGTTCTTTTAGATCTTGGTATTTTAACAAAGGTGGAATTTTGTTCAAGACTTTTAGATATTTTATCAATTAATTTATCTATTACATAGTCAGGGCTTTCAGATGTAAGTAGTTCTTCTAAATTACTGTTTTTCAGACATGTAAGAGCACCTGCAAAATCAGTTTTAATCATATTTGTGTACCTTGGAGGGCGGTGCTTTATCTTGGACAATGAAAGGAAAACTGTTTTGTGATCTGTGATACTAGTGAAAAGAACAGCAATAGATGCTAAATATTTTGTTTTGTTTAGTTTAAGCATAACGTGATCCAGACAGTTTTTGTCATTAGTGGCAAGTGTATGTCCAGTAAGTATCCCGTGGCCTGATAGCATGTTTAAATATGAAACCCTATTAGAGCGTTTAAATGTAGGTTCATTATCTTTAAGTTTTATATTAATGTTAATGTTAACTCCCGTAATAATAATGCTTTCTCTAGAGTTCAAAGAGGCCAGATGAGTGTTCCACGAGCTTGTAAATGATTCAGCGTTTTTGTTAGACGGAGACCTATATATACCCAAAACAACAGTGTCAAACGTTTCAAGTTGCAGACATGATGCGTGAATCAGTTTGATTTCCATTACCCTATGTTTCAGGGAGTTTTTAATGTAGATAACAACTCCGTCATTTTGGTTCAAATGTTGGGTAGTGCAATAGTAAGTATAGCCATTTATTTGCGGAAGGGGTCTATTATTTTTTAACATACATTCGGTTAATATTAATATGTCGGTTTCGAAAGTAAAACTAGCTAAATTAATAATGAAATCGTCGAAATTGTGGTAAATACTTCTTATATTTTGAGTTAAAACGGTGAGATTAGATTTATGTAGTTGTATTTTTGAGGTGAGATCTGTAGGATTACAAATACAAGAGTAAGCTATGTCCATCTTGTCAAGGTCATTAATCGTTTCCAGTCTGTCATCCACAATATAAGATAAATTTGAAAAAGCTTGTCAAAGTTACGAATCGTTGATATATGAATTTTATAAAGATGAAATACATTACGTTATAATACGTTTTGCTTGTGTGAGAGTGAAATATAAGTAATTAATAAAAGTAACAAAAAATAATACAATATATGACTTATTATACGGTTATTTAGAGCATAGTATATACGTAGTGATGATAGTCATTTATGTTGAAAAAGATGCTGTACTTGATCTTCAGTCTTAATGTTAATTATTGGCGAGTTTTCAGTTTTCCTAACGTATACCTTTCCGTAAGCCGTCCAGCAAAATTTGTAGTCTTTTGATCGAGCCAGATCACGCGCCAAGAAGTAGAGCCGCGATCCTTTGGAAGTCAGATGTTCAGCTAGGAAGATTGGAGTGTCTGCGGCTGAGGTGTGGTCGGTGGCAGAACCACAGACCTGATCTGCCACCGGGTACCAGTTATCTGGTATCCATGGCCTCCTAGTAGCACAGTACTGTACTGGTGGAGGCCGAGGAGGGAGGCGCAGTATACCATCTGGTGCGCCCATCGTTGTGGGCCTTCGGGCTTTCGCGATGGAGCCGCTTGTGGGCGGCTGCCACCAGCGGGGTCGCGGATGTGTGCGAAAGCGTTCCCGCAACCCCGTCACAAGGCGGCGAGGCGGAAGACGGGGGGGTTTTAGTGGGTATACCGTGGGTATCATTAGCCTATACGGGAGTCCCACATAACCACTCGGGTGCCCCCTGCGCCCGGGTGGTATGCGTAACTCAGTAACACGTTGCAACCAGCAACTGGTGAAACCAAAACATTCCTCTGGGTGCAATGCGTCTGTCCCGTATCGGGCGGCAGTCGTGCTTCGTCAGTGCCCTGTGTCTGACCCATAGTGGGCGGCAGGGTGCCCTTTGGTGGTTGGGGCGGGCTGCATCTGTCCCGTATCGGGCGGCAGTCTGCTTCGGCGATGCTCTGTGTCTGACCCACAGTGGGCGGCAGGGTATCATTTATTGGTTGGGGCGCGATGCGTCTGTCCCCAATGCGATGGCAGTCGTGTTTCGTCGGTTCCCTGCGTCTGACCCAGAATGGGCGGCAGCGATACCTTGTTTGCGGGATTGGGGTGCACCGCGTCTGTCCGATAGCCAGCGGCAGTGACACCTGACAGTTGGCCGACGATGTGGAGTCATCGGTGTAAGGCAGGATGAACATAAGCGATTGCGAATGTGGTCACGAGGTGGGTACGTCAGCTGATGCCGGGAAATCCCACCTCTCCACCTCGGTGGAGGACCGCCCCTCGTACTCTGGGGGGGGCAGCAACCGCTTTGTGGACCAGCAGACCGCTAGCTCCCGTAAACACGACCTGGCGATACACGGAAAACTGATAACGCCAACCAAGAACCGGGTCATAAAATGGGTTCAGAGAATGAAAACGCTCATGTTGAGGAGCTTAGCTCTGGCTCAGCAATGAGTGTTGCGGAGTCTCTGGTTCGAGAGACTCGGGGGCGGCTCGGGCAGCGGAAACGCAGCCGTTCCGCCAGGGGAGCTACGTCCGACGAGGACAGTAGCTCCGCGTTGGAGCCTGTAAAGGCTCCGAAGGTTTCCACTGCCCGAGGCAGAGGCCGACCGCCCACCACTGGACAATGGACCTCGCCAACGCTAAGGCGGAATTGGTGGTGGCTTAGCGCGCGGAGATAGAGCTCTGCGCCGAGCAACAGGTGGAGGAGGTGGCTCGCAAAATCCATTTGGCTGGAGCCAAACTGAGCTCGCCGGCGGTTGCGAATGCCGCAATGGAGGAGACCTCAGCGGTGGACCTACAAGCTCGGGTGATGAGCTCCGTCGAGGTAATCGAGATAATCTCGAAGAACCTCAAGGGGACCTACGTAAAGGCTCTTTGAGATGCTGCCTCCTCCATTAAGGAGCTAGTAGGTGAGCTCCAGAAGCACACTGCGTCGGAGGAGCTGACCCAACTGCAGCTGGCCAATGACCGCTACAAAGCGGACAATGACCAGCTGCGAATGGAGTTGGCGGAGCTACGCCGCAAGTTGGCTGCATTACGGGCCGACCAGCGGCGTGCCCCAGACAGGGTGGCAGCATGCCCAACGCCGACCCCGTCCTCCAACAAGGCGCAGGAACTCGAGCGGAGCGTCTTGATCAGTGTGGGCAAGATGCTCGATGCTCGGTTCGAGGGCTTGCAGCAGAGGCTGCTGCCCGAACCACGCCTCCGCCCACCGCTGGCTGCCGACAAGGCCAAGGCTACCCCCCAGCCTAAGCCTGTGGCAGCAGCAATGCCTGGCCCTGGTCTCACCCCGAAACCCCAAAAGGGAAAGAAGGGAGCGACCAAGGGCCAGAAGCCTGCCCCGCCCCCACCCCAACGGGAGCCCCGCCCACTGCCACCGGCCCCTCCGTCTATGGACGAGGGGTGGAGTGTGGTTGCGAGGCGGCGTCCTAAAGCGGCACCCATGAGTACTGCCCTGCCGTCTCAACCACGGAGGGCCCAACAGGCTCCGCAGACAAAGAAGGGACGACAACGGAGGCGCAAGCCGCGCCCTCCCTGGTCTTTGGATGTAGTCTTAAAACTACAGTCAGAGGCGGTACAAAAGGGCGTCAACTACGCCGCAGCTCTCGCCGAGGCCAAGAAGAAGGTCGATCTTCGAAGCCTCGGCATTGACTCTGTCAATTTCAGAGTGTCCGCCGCAGGTGCGAGAATCCTGGAAATTCCCGGGGTCTCAAACACCGAAAAGGCGGACGCTCTGGCAGAGAAGTTGCGGGGCCTGTGGGGAGAGTGTGGCCTTATCCAGGCCCACAAAGTGCGTGGAACTGTGCGTGTCCGGTTTGGACGACGCAGTTTCCGCTGCAGATGTCGCGGCAGCGGTGGCCGGAATTGGTGGATGCCCAATTGCGTCCATCAAGACTGGCGAATTCCGCCTCGACAAATCGGGTCTGGGCACGCTCTGGCTGAGCTGCCCGGTGGCTGCCGCCAATAAGGTGGGCGTCGGCGAAGGTCTCGCTCCTCGAAGCGAGACCTCTGCACTGCTTCCAGTGCCTGCAGCTCGGGCACGTCCGGGATCAGTGCAGCAGTCCAGTTGACCGCAGCAGTAATTGTTACCGTTGCGGAAAACCGGGCCACGTCGCCCGCAATTGCAGCGCCGCCGCTGCACACTGCTCTGTGTGTGCGGCTGCCAAGAAACCAGTTGATCACAGGCTGGGGGGCAAATCGTGTCATGCCCCTCGGCCTAAAAGGCGGGCACCACCACCGACTGCATCCTCAACGCAGTCGGTCAGTGGCAGCTCAGCTGGAGTGTCCGGGGACGGTCTTGTGGCCATGGAATCCTAGTAATGGACCACAAGCTCCGATTCCTCCAGGCGAATATCGAACACGCCGCCAGAGCTCAGGACCTCCTGTTCCAGAGCTTCGCGGAGTGGTCGATAGACGTGGCAGTGATATGCGAGATGTACTTTGTCCCCCCCTGGTGAGAACTGGGTTCAGGACACTGACGGCTCCGTTGCGATCGTTCGATGGGGCGCGGCGAACTTCCCACCCTTCGAAAAGGTAGCGAAGGATCCGGGATACGTTGCTGTGTGGTTTGGAGATTTTGTAGTCGTCGGTGGCTACTTTTCCCCGAACCGAACACTCGCCGAGTTCGAGATTTATCTCGGACGGGTGTGCGTCTTAATTGGCCAATGCCACCCTTGCCAAGTGCTCCTTGCTGGCAACTTCAATGCCTGGAATACGGCTTGGGGTTCCGTCAGAACGGACGTATTTGGCGAGGCACTGGAGGAGTTTGCCCTCGGAAAAGGGTTGGCCCTTCTCAACCGGGGATCGATGAGCACGTGCGTGCGACCCCAGGGCGAGTCGATCGTGGACATCACGTTCGCGAGTCCCACCCTGGCGCGCCGTGTTCGGGACTGGGGAGTGGTGGATATGGCGGTGTTGTGTGATCACCGATACATTTGGTTCAATCTCGTAGCCGTATCCCCGTCAGATCTAGCCGGTCCCTTCCAGCACCCGGTTGACAACGGCTCGAGATTTGGCAACGATCGTGGCCAAATCACCTGTGGGCCCCATGGTGGTGGAGCTTCTGGAGCCAGCTGGGACCTGGAAGCGAGAGCCCTCGCGTGGCTCTACGAGTCGCGCGTGGAGGCGCTCTGGGCCAGGGGTCACCCGCCTGCACTGCAGGAACTGGAGGGGCACAGAGCTGAGCTGCGCCAACGAGCTACCGAAGCGTGGGAGTCCAGGCTGGCGTTTTTAAGCGCCGGACTCTGGACTATCGAGGCAATTTTTCCGGTCTTCCAGCAGTGGTTGGGTAGGCGACATGCTCTCCTGACCTACCGTCTGACTCAGGTGCTCTCGAGACATGGTTGTTTCGGGAGTTACCTGTTTCGGATCGGTCCGGAACCGACTGCCAGGAGCCACCACTGCGACGATTGCCTCGACGAGACGGCCCAGCACACGCTGGAGGTATGCCCGTCGTTATCTCGCTCCCGACCGTGGTTTGCGCTATGGTCGAGAGTGAGAGATTGTGGCAGGCGGTGCGAACCTTCTACGAGGCCGTCATGCTCGCGAAGGAGTTGGCGGAGAGGGCAAGGGAAGATGCTGCATCCTCCCTTCCGCTTCGTCGCCGTCGCACGGGACGCCGTAGGGCGGCTTTCATTGCCGAAAGCCTCCCTCTCCCGCAGTCCCATGAGCCTTCGGTGGCGGGTTCAGGGGAACTCGCCTCCGGTCCAGGGCTCGAGATGGCGCGTGCGCTTCCTGCGCACCATCTCATGAGGGACGACTACAGAGGGACCCCTCCCTCTCGGAATGTCGCCGGCGCTGCACAGAGCGCTGGCCAATGCTGTCGGGCCGCGAACGAATGCGCAAGCTCCTCGTGACCCGACTCCGTGCATCCAGACGATAGCTGCAGGTTTTTAGTCGGTACGAGTCCGGCATAACCCGACTTCGGCCCCCGCTGGGGTCGGGTATCCATGAGGATTTTCCTTCGTCAAAATAAAATTTTATACACGCGCCCCCTCCCGATGGTTTTGCCCACCTTGTCGTGGCGGGGGGCTTAGTAACCGTGGAATAGTCACCCACGGTGAAGCTAAGAGGCAACCAGGGCCGGCCTGTTTGGGCCGCCAGCTGGCCTGAGGAGGGCGCTCCCAGCGGGCTGAACAAGTCCGCTGCGGACGCGCGTGTAGGTGGGACCGCAGAAAAAGAAGAGTGCCGGTATTACGGAGCTCCGTTCGCCCTATCTTTTGCGGCCGTGGAGGGATCGCAGAGGAAGAGGCATGTCGGTATTGCGGTGCGCCGCTTGCCCTATTCTCTGCGGCCGAGGTGTGGTAGTGGCAGAACCACAAACCTGATCTGCCACCGGGTACCAGTCATCTGGTATCCATGGCCTCCTAGTAGCAGACTCGGGGGGAGTCTGCTACGATAACTATAACTCAAAACAAACCGTAGTACGCAGAAGGCCGCTACCTAAGAAACCTAAAAAAATGTGCGCAGGTAAAGAGTTGACCGCGTTAGGGTCAACCTTTACCGAAAAAAAATTACGCATGTACACGAAGAGACACAAATATGATAAAAATAAATATGAAAATAGAAGAGAAAATATAAAATAGTAGAAGGAAATAATAAATAAAATAAAAAGGACTGGATCAGTACAAATTCGTTGTCACCGTTAAGTATCCTTTGTACTGAAACCAGACTACTTACGCTGGGCACAACAGAGCACACAGCATAAGCACAACACAACTTAGCACATCACTTTGAAGACTAAGGGGCTTAGTAACAAAGAAAAATCACTACGATAGCGCTCGGAGGGAGTAGGAAAACCCAGAAAAACCGTATAACGGAACCAACACGCTATACTGTGACGTCAGTGAACTGAGCGCCATGGAATATCGGGAAGGGACCGATCAATCGGAGTGGTCTTGGAACGTCCGTACCGGGTGGCGATCGGAGCGAGAATGTGATTTACACACCGGTTTATATTTACTCAAAGCCGAATTGTCTTCCAATTTCTCCAATAGGTGCACCGACTGCCTGTCCCAGCTGCCGCGCGCCTGCGCCGCCCCGCGCTGTCCGCACCCGGTCCCGTGTCCACGAGCGCCCGCGTGCCCCGTGTAGCCCGCGCCGCCGCTGCCACCACCGCCACCGCCAACGCGCATCACGCGACCTCCACGTACTCTGGCATTTACCGCCATCCGTCTCGACTCCTGATTCCCCGTTTTGCTAGGGCACATTCTCCTTAGGTGACCGACTCCTTGACACGAACTGCACACGTCATCTTTAAAAGAACACTCTTCCGCCCGATGGCTTGGATTTCCACATCTTGAGCAAACCATGAAGCCTAATTTATTAATTCTCTGGGTCGTATTCACACTCGAACTATCCACCTCGATGGCATTCCGCTCGGCCGCCTCCAGTGACAGCACTAAGGTGACTCTTAAGGTCCCTTAAGGTGAACCTCGATTGTACTGCAAATCATCTTCCGCGAACAACCATTGAAATGAAATGAAATGAAACCACAAACTTTTGAGACCACACACTAATTGGTCCCGTAAGTTGTCGTCTAATGTAGTCTTAAAGTCGCACTACTTTGCTAACTTTTTCAACTCCGCGACGTAGTCAGAGATGGCTTCGTTGCTATGCTGACGTCGTTGCCGGAATTTGTACCTCTCAGCCAACACTGGTAGTTTCGGTTGTAGGGGCGCTGCTAATAATTCCATCGCCCTATTAAAAGTTAGCTCTGATGGTTTCAAAGGGCTTGACAACGTTGAAAGTAATTCGTAGGCATCTTGACCCATAACGGATATTAACGTCGGTAATTTTAAATCTTCCGTTACTTTGTTCCTAAAAAGTACATTTCAAAAATTCTTTCCACATAGCTTGTCCATTGACCACATTTACAGTCAAACTCTTGCACTTTGCCGATTGACATGTCGAAAACAATAGAAACGACCACAAGCGACCACTATTATTAATTTTCTGAAGTTCTTTTTTATTTTTTTATCCTCGTCGCCACTGTTGAATGAAGCACGGGTATCGAGTAACAGTTTGTATTCGAGACTGACGTACCAAAAGACAACTTAGAACTACCTACATATATAACAGTTTCGAGTTTTTAAAATTGTATTTTGACGAAATACAATTTATAGCATTTCATTTAACTCTCAAAAAATTTCCTTTTAAAAGTACGGTTTTACAGTTTAAGCCTACACTCACAAAGTGTAAGCACGGTGACGGCTCTTTCACATATTTACCTGTTATTCTTCATCGTCACTCCTCACTAGATGAGAAAGAAGACAAACGCCTGCCAGTTTATAATAATAAAACCTTTCCTTGTTCTTATAAGGAGTTTGGGAAAAGAAATGTAAATGTCTTATTGTTGAGGTAATGTAACTGTACAAGTTTTTTTAAATGAGGACTAAATTGACGAAATATGCATTTCTGACTGTAGGCCATAAATAATATTTCTGTATAATGCCACAAACCTAATATTTCCATTCTTGGATCATCGGCTATTCAACGGCCTTGTGACGGTTAAGACAATTTATTCATAGCCGCTGCCAAGTATGGATTGGCAAATGGAAAAGGACGCAGTTAAATAAAGTGATGTAACATTTCTTAATTAGTTATAACCTGTATTGAAAAGTTTTTTGTATCGTGCTTGTAAGAGTATAAAAATGTATACATAAATTATTTTAAAAATACTGGTCTAAAATTTACAACAGAATACCAACGTATAGATGTCCATTCTAAACAATGTTACGAGTCGATAAATTGTTAAGGAAAATTTAATTACATGACAAACCAAACTTTAGATCACGAATTGTTTGGTTAAACTATTAATTTGTTTGTGGTAAATACTATTGTGGTAGTAACTGATACAGTTCAGAACTTTACTTCTCCTTAATGTCTCATGTACAAGAAAGAAACACTACAACAATTTAACAGGAGAAATATTTAAAAAAGTTAAGCTGTGAAAACATTTTGTGAGGATAATCCCGTTAAAACGGTCCCTGCATAACATTCTCACTTTCAATAAACCAATCTAATACAAGCAATACGTTTTCGGCTTCATGATGCTTCATGATGATGTAATCGAAGTAAAATATTTATTAAGATTATAAATATAACTATAATTAGTTTAAAAAATTGTGCAATCAAATACAGATGTACAATGTTTTATATTAAATTTTGAACTCCTGATGTAACTTTATATAACTGTCAAAAAAGGTCTTACAAACCGTCGTCGTACAAGCTCGAAGGAATCAGTCTCATAGTCTGTTAAAGGTATTCGTACGTACATTATGTTAACTGTGCACACATAAAATATGCGATATCTTATAGTGTTTGCGAAATTTTAGCCTTTTATAACATTTAGTCATGAAATCGACAGGGCCTCTTAACACCGCAAGTGAAATTTCACATATAGACATACAAAGAAATAAAAATGTTGACTGAAGTATTTCCTTCCTTTACGGACAAAAACACAGCAATCAGAGGATCCATTATGCGTCAGCAACAAACTCGCGCAAAAGTGACTATTACACACGAGCGTGAATGCGAGGAAGGAGGAACCCTCTTATGTGGGTTACTGTAAGGTTTTGGTTTTAAGGAGATCTTAAAATTAATTTTGGATGGTAAATTATGAAAGCACAAAGTAGTCAAATATTAATGGCCGTAAAAAATTTCATACAGTTTATAAGAACATAAGCCATAAGTTTGCTAAAAATGAGAACTATATTAAACACAATAATAATATCACTTTAAAATACTACGCGAAAGTAAATATTACAAAGAACTTGCATCAGTTATTCAGCTTCAATAAAAAATAATAATTCATTTATAAATATTTATTTATGAAGACTTATGCAATGAAACAAATTCACCTCAGTACAATATATATTTGATTGTGAGTGACCAGTTTTAATGGAAGTAGTTAAATATGTCTGTTCTGAAATACTGATTGATTGTCGTTTCACCAGAGGGCGAAGAAATCCCCCTCCCAAATGCGACGGTTTTTAAGGGGTTTTACCTGAATCATCAATAATAATTTTGGGTAAGCTATTTGCTTGAGGGAATTGATATAACGGAGTTTGTATAAATAAATGTATCTAAGAATTAGAGGGTTTAGGTTGATTGAACGTCTTCTGAAAAATCTTATTTTTTTTGCGGTTTCATATATGAAATAACTAGTTTTGATCGGTACGTTGTGTTGGTGCTAGGAGTAAACGAATTACCAGTTGTTGCTTCTTAATTGAAATTGATATACCTCTCGTGTTAAATTATTTTCTTTCTGGCATAGCCACTCTGAATTGTCTTCTCATTGTATTCAATATTGTTATCTGAATTCTGCATAAAACGTTGCCGATGCTTTGGAATGTTACTTTTAATAACTTACTTTTTATTAAGTCGTATTAAACTAAACTTACATGAGAAAACTAATTTTTTATCAGGTATGTTAACTCATATTACGTAGACATTCCGGAACAGAACATCAATCACTGTAAAACTAGTCGCTCGTGACAGAGCTCTTATTACTGACGTTATTGGTTTGTTCACGCCTCGCCTGAGCGGCATTGTTTGCTCCAATGGCTGACATTTCATTATCATAGAACCACGTTTGCACTAAAGAATGTGTAATTAAAAAGTTGACTTTTCTGTGCTTCTTTGTTGTGCAGCATTGTGTGTACTAGTGCCGTAATGTAGATATTGTATACCTATCCCTGATACCAACTCATATAATCACACTGCTGTAGTAGTTCTATGTGATTTTTAATATAGCTCATAAACAATTTATAATAATATAGGACCTCGTCTCTTGTTTCAGCTGTTCCAATTCGTGCATCACAGTTTGGTTTCTATTAAAATTAACATTGAAGTGCTTTTTATTTGTATATTCTTAGTAGATATAATTATATTTTGCTTTAAATATGCACAGTTTGTTTTGTTAAAGTTTTTTTTTTTCATTATTTATTTAAGGTCGCACTTTACATTATAGTTCATTAGCGACCATAGTAGGTACATTTGATTATTCTATACAAGGTTATACAAGTTTATCAATTTAAGAAACCTAATAGTATTCTTATAATTATCAACACTCAAGCAATCCTTTAAATTATTAGGGATATTACATATACATTTTTTGTAACTGTAAGCTTGACATTCAGTTTAAAGGTGAAATATGGTTAGATCCACTCCGCATTTACATTTTGCTTTACTGTTTTTGGTTATTTAATGAATGTGTGTCTTATTGGTATGACCTATGCGATGTCGGGTGAGAGTGACTTGGTCCTTCCTAGAGCTTGATATCGCTGGAGACTTTTCAAAAACAGAATTACGTATATTATGTAATTTACTTGTGTCGTTTATTTTCCAATTAACGTCCCATAGTTTCATTACTCAAAATTTAATATACTTTTTCAAGTCTTCTGGATTTGTTTTTATAGTCGCGTCAGGTAAAGTTGCAGTGTTAGCTTCAGTATCTAATTTTTTCATTTTCAAAAATTCCTTGGTGGCTAAGAATCCAAATAATTCGAAATCAAAGTATTTTTTTAATAAGCTTACTATTAATTGTTTTATTTCTATGACGAGTGCATCAACGTTCATAATATTTTGTAAAGCTTGTAGGCATGACATTGAATGGGAATCAACTACATACATACTAATATATGAATCATTTGATATTAATTCTAAATCTCTTAATAGAGCTATAGCTTCGAAGCTGAAGACCGAGTGGAAATCACGCAGCCTATAACGGTAACATTTCTTCACTGACTACTGCCAACTCTGCTCTACAATTCATAACAAACCCGTCGGTATAAAATATATTACAGTTTTTAAACTTTTAAAAGATTTTTATAAACAATTTGAAGTGTATTTCCTTTTACGTTATTTGCTACAGTAAGGTTTATGGGAAGTTCGAAATATTCCCATGGGCCATAGGATCTATGTTTTTTTAGTTAAATACTTGGGATATTCACATCCATTTCTTCTAATTATTTTTTTAACCTATTCAAACCGTATCAAATTCAAAAAGTTTGTGACAAATGCGGTTTAAAACTGATATTCAACGTCAACGTTCTTCTTCACGAAGGTTTTTCCGAATTGGAGGTAGAGTCGTGTTTTATTTGACGTCAATAAGAACAAGTAATTGTCAATGTTGAGAAATAAATATTTGAATTTAAACGTAGAGAATGTTGTATAGTTCTTGTAAAGTGCACTATGTGGCTGTGATAGGATGTTGATGGCGTATACAAGCGTAAGTTGTTTTCTCGTATATGTTAAGGGTAGTTCACCAGTTTCAACTAAAATACTACCTGTCGGACTAGCTTTAAAAGCGCCAACCCTTAGTCTTACAGCAGAATTTTGTATTGAATTTAAGAATTCAACGTACGTGGTTTGGCTAAACCATAAATTACTGACCCATAATCAATTTGTTGTCTAATTAAGGTACGGTACATATCAGTCAAGCATTTTCTGTCGGAATCCCACTTAATAGATGATAAAGATTTTGTAGGGTTTAATTTTTTATAACGTTCGGCTTTCAATTAATTTATATGTGTTCCAACTCATTTTAGAACAAAATATCAATCCTTATATTTTTAAGTCATTTAATTCTTTAATATTAGGTCTTTACCTATGAAATTGCTGTTTTTCACGAAATAAATGAAGCGTAATTTTTTTATATATTTTTTATTTCTATTAATCAAAATAATCACCCATGCAATCAATGCATCTTTGCCAACGCATTGGTAGCTTATGATGCCTTTCTTGAAGAAATCAGCTGGACGGGAGGCAACAAATTCTTCAAAGGCATTTTGTACTGCCTCTCGGGTATTGAATTTTTTTCCCGCCAAGAAGTTATCCAAATTCTGGAAAAAGTAGAAGTCTGTAGGCGCAAGGTCTGGTGAGTACGGCGGATGACGGAGAACTTCCAACCCCAACTCTTGTAGCTTGGAGACCGTCTGCTGTGCAGTATGAGGTCGCGCGTTGTCGTGCAGGAGCAGTGGAGCCGAACGATTGACCAAAGCTGGTTGGAGACGTGCGAGCTTCTCCATCATTGTGTTCAGTTCTTCACAGTACACATCTGCAGTAATGCTTGTCCCGTTTGGCAAGAAGCTGTGATGAATTACACCCGCGTTAGACCACCAAACAGTGACCATCACTTTTCTAGGGGTAAGTTTTCGTTTAGGGCATTGTTTGGGTGCTGAACCAGGGTCCAACCAACTTGCTGACGAAAAATGTTCGAATGCGTTGAAAACAAAACACTAACTATTAAACAAATGACGATTTTAGAAAAAGAATTCCATGTTTGTCAAATAAAATTAATTTGAAATTAGAATTATCAGTCAAAAAAATAAATATTTTCATTTGAAATGGCCAGTACGGCAAAACGGCAGTTTCATAGGTAAAGACCTATTATTTTGATCCATAGAGGACGATGATTTATTTTTTACCTTTTATTGCTAAATATTAAGTTCGTTACATATGAAATTGGCGTTTTGTCGTACTGGCCACTTTGATCTGTATAATCTCCTCTTTGGTTAAAAATTCTAATTTCAAATTTATACAGCTATTTACTCACGCATTGTGTTTCGAAAACCGTAATTCATTTGGTTTTTCCTCTTTTGGTTTTTTCTTTTCAAAAACCATAATTATCGCGTTATTTACGAGTACGAGTTCCACCGTGGAGCCAGTGCTGCAGAAACGGCTCGAAGTAGTAATGCAGTGTATGGCGGCGGTGTCGCAAAAGAAAACACAGTGCGTTTTTGGTACCACCGTTTTCGTTCTGGAAATTTCGACCTGCAGAACAATCCCTGTGGACGGCCGGAGAACAAAGTGAAGAATTGATTGCAGAATTGAAGGCTATTGTGGAAGCGGATCCGTCGCAAACCACGTCCGCGTTAGCCATAGGCTGCGGTGTTAGTGACAAAACTGTTTTAATAAACTTGAAGCAAAATTGGAAGTTTTAAAAGCTTCAGAGGTGGGTACCTCATGAATTTAGTGCAGCAAACTGAACCCTGGCAAACCAGCCAAATCCTGGCCCAAGCAAAAATTGACTCACAAAAAGTTACTTGTGAGCGTTTGGTGGACTAGTGCCGGTGTAGTTCACTACAGCTTCCTTAAATCTGGCTAGACGATTACGGCAGATGTCTATTGTCAGCAACTGCAAACCATGATGGAAAAGCTAGCTGCTAAACAACCGAGGCTAGTCAATCACTCTAGGCCACTGCTGCTTCAGGACAACGCTAAATCACACACTGCACAACAGACGGCTACCAAATTAGAGGAGCTTCAACTGGAATGTCTAAAACATCCACCGTACTCCCCGGAACTTGCTCCAACAGATTACCATTTTTTTCGAAATTTGGATAACTTAATCCAAGGGGAAAAATTCAAAACTGTTGAGGCAGTCCAGAGCACCTTCAAAGATTTTATTGATTCCCGTCCGAATGGTTTTTTTTAGTTAAGGGATCAATGAACTACCTATGAGATGGCAAAAGTGCATAGATAGCAATGGTACATTCCTTAATTAAATAAATACCTGTATTAATTTGAAAAAAAATTGACTTTCTGTTCCTCCCTTACAAAACGCCATTTTCATATTATAATGACCTAATATTATAAATTCTGTTTTATTTATATAAAAACGAACTCCTGAATTTTTGACCATTCTTGGAGGTTATTTTGAATGAGCTGTAATGTTGGGCCAAGAGTCCTTTCACTGCAATTTATTATGAGGTCCTCTGTGAATAAAAATCTTTTAACTGGTTTGTTCAAACATGAGAAAACATCATTTATAGCTATTATAAAAAAAATACACATAACACTGAACCTTGTGGCAAACCGTTTTCAATAGGTACCGAGTGGGACACAATATTATTAATTCTTACTTTACCCAATCTTTTCGATAAGAAATTTATGACAATTGCTAAATTTTTTTTGAAGCTTTATGACCCTATCTTTTCACACCATTTCATAAGCTTTTTCTATATCTAGCGCTACTGCAATCGTATAATTGTTAGTTGAAAGTGCGTTAAGATTTCTTGTTTTATATATTTATATTTATTGAATGATCTGTTGTTGATCGAAACTGTCTAAATGTATATTGATGCTCGAAAAGTAGTTATTCATTTTCATGTACCAACGAATTCTCTTATTTAAACCTTTTTCCAATAGTATACGTACATTCACGTAAGTGAATGTTACCTGGTTTAAGTAATGGAATTACTAGGGCTTCCCGCCACAAATCTGGAAACAATTGATTTAGCCATATAAAACTAAATAGTTTAAATAAATACCGGTGTTTACCAGAAGGTGGTTATTATGTGTAGTATTATCACTATATGAATATACAAGATTCTTTATATTTTGTTTACCTCGAGTATTGCCCAATTAACTAACAAATTGGTCAATGTCTATAGGGAAACTTTCAATATCTTGTTCAGTTACACTCTCCTTTATTTATTTCCGCACTTTGTTTTCTGTTCTTGTAACCACTTTTTTAGCTTTTATTTTTATGTCTGAGTCATCCAGAGAAATGTAGCTGTCCTTCTTATCAGTTTTACTTTATACCATGCAGGATTCTTTAGGTATGCCTTGATGTGCAGCTAGAGGTTGTGCAAATTGAGTTTTTGACGATTCGCTCGTCGATGGAGAATGTATTCGCTTTTTTCCTTGTTATTTGATGGTTCCGGGTACTTGTGGGATTGGCTGGCGGATAAAGCTAAACCGATGACTAATTCTTTTGCCTGAGAGCTTTTAATTGTGACAGTTACATTTTTTTGTGACATTTTGTGACACTCTTTAGGTGCTTTTTGTGAGCTCATATTATTTTCCGGATAGTTTTTGGAGAAGTGTCCTATAAACAAAGTGTTTTACAAACAAAGCAAAACAATATTGCAAATTTTAAGCCTATATGTATATTATATACTTTATCGAGGGTCTTTGAAAAATTAGTTCATAACACTTTATATCCTTTAATTTCCAATCAAATTATACCTAACCAGCATGGTTTTGTGAAAAATAAATCTACAATTAGTAATCTTATACTGTACACTTCTATGTTATTTGAGTCTATGGACAAAGGAGAACAAATAGATTGTATATATACTGATTTTAAGAAGGCCTTCGATAAAGTTGACCACTTAATTCTTATGGAGAAGCTAATATTTAATGGGGTAAAGGGATCCTTATTGAGATGGTTTTCATCATATATACACAATCGTAAACAAAAAATTGTTGTCAATGGGTATGAATCTGAAACATTCACAGCAACATCCGGCGTAATTCAAGGATCATACCTTGGACCCTTTTTATTCATTTTGTATATCAATGATATCAAGAACTATATAACACATTCGAATTTTGTCATATATGCTGACGATTTGAAAATATATAAAGTGGTAAAGAATATCCAGGATTGCACTCTTCTACAATTAGATTTGCAATCTCTTCAAAACTACTGTCACATAAATAAAATGTACTTAAGTTTCTCTAAATGTAAATATTAGGTCTTTACCTATGAAATTGCCGTTTTTCACGAAATAAATGAAGCGTCATTTTTTTTATATATTTTTTATTTCTATTAATCAAAATAATCACCCATGCAATCAATGCATCTTTGCCAACGCATTGGTAGCTTATTGATGACTTTCTTGAAGAAATCAGCTGGACGGGAGGCAACAAATTCTTCAAAGGCATTTTGTACTGCCTCTCGGGTATTGAATTTTTTTCCCGCCAAGAAGTTATCCAAATTCTGGAAAAAGTAGAAGTCTGTAGGCGCAAGTTCTGGTGAGTACGGCAGATGACGGAGAACTTCCAACCCCAACTCTTGTAGCTTGAAGACCGTCTGCTGTGCAGTATGAGGTCGCGCGTTGTCGTGCAGGAGCAGTGGAGCCGAACGATTGACCAAAGCTGGTTGGAGACGTGCGAGCTTCTCCATCATTGTGTTGAGTTCTTCACAGTACCCATCTGCAGTAATGCTTGTCCCGTTTGGCAAGAAGCTGTGATGAATTACACCCGCGTTAGACCACCAAACAGTGACCATCACTTTTCTAGGGGTAAGTTTTCGTTTAGGGCATTGTTTGGGTGCTGAACCAGGGCCCAACCAACTTGCTGAGCGCTTACGATTGTCAAACAGGATCCATTTCTCGTCACAAGTAACAATGCGCTTCAGAATTCCTTCATTTGTATGCCTGCTGAGCAGTGCAAGGCACGTCTCCACGCGTACTTCGCGCTGGCGGTCATTGAGTTCGTGGGGTACCCATTTGTCAAGCTTTTTTACCTTGCCAATTTGACGCAAATGGACCGATATTGTTTTGATGCTAACGTCGAAAGCTGCTGCTAATTCAGCCGTGGATTGAGTTTCATCAGCTTCCACAATTGCCTTTAATTCGTCATTGTCGACCAAAGTTTTCGGACGACCACGGGGTTCATTTTTCAGGTCAAAATTTCCAGAACGGAAGCGGGTAAACCAATAACGGGTGGTGTGTTCGTTTGTAGTGTTCGCTCCGTAAACGTCGTTGATGTTGCGTGCCGCTTGTGCCGCTTTGCTGCCACGACGGTACTCATACTCCATAATTACTCGAATTTTTAACTTATCCATGATGACGAAAAATGTTCGAATGCGTTGAAAACAAAACACTAACTATTAAACAAATGACGATTTTATAAAAAGGATTCCATGTTTGTCAAATAAAATTAATTTGAAATTAGAATTATCAGTCAAAAAAAAATATTTTCATTTGAAATGGCCAGTACGGCAAAACGGCAGTTTCATAGGTAAATACCTATTATATTTACTTTTCTAGAAAAAGAAAACCCATACAATATAAATATGCAATTAATAATCATACTCTTGTCAGAGTAAATAGCATCAGAGATCTTGGTATTATACTGGACTCAAAACTTATTTTTGAAGATCACATTAATAACATTGTTGGGCGAGCATTTAAGATGTTTGGATTCATTGCTAGATTAAGTACTGTTTTTAAAAACCTTCCACCTATTTGTATCTCTATAACACTCTCATTCGACCTATACTGGAATATGCTACAGTCATATGGGACCCATACTATAAAAAATACAAAATCAGTATAGAGCGTATTCAAAAAAAATTTCTTAAAATGACAAGCTATAGATGCTTTAACAATTATGGTAATTATAATGCTTTGCTTAAAAAGTTTCATTTACTGTCCCTTGAACAACGTAGAATTCAACTGGAGCAAGTCGCATTGTACAAGATTGTTAATAATAAGTTTGATTGTTCTGAGCTCATTAGCAGTGTTGATTTCCGCGTCCCAAACAAAAATCTAAGATCTAAACGTTTATTCTCAACAAATTTTAGCCGAACTAATGCCGGTAAACGATCACCTATTACCAGAATGTGCAATGGATATAATGAGCTGTTTACTGATCTAGATATATTTCACACAAACATAAATAAATATAGAAAAGAAATTGTTAATATCTTAAAAAAACAAAATATAAATATAGATGTATAATTGAAATAAACAACGGTGAGCTTCTCATTCTCATTTTCATTTTTCACCGTATATTATTATGTATTTATATATTATATGTATGTATTTAAATGTGTATGTATGTACTTATATATTTATTTACTTGATTTTTTGAAACAATTAAGCCTAATTTAATACAAAAGTGACAGCCGTGAACTTGTAACTTGTATAATTTAATTGTGGATCATGTTGTTGGGATGTACAGAAACATATTTAAATATTATATTTGTAAACTGCTTTGTACATTACTGTTTGTGATCTCCTGAGTTTTAATAAAATAAAATAAAATAAAATAAAATAAAATAAAGCGTTTTAAAAGGTCTGTAGAACATATATCCAGTAGTTCGTACCTTCAAAATTAACATCTTCAAAAAAGATTCTGGCAAAAGGTTTTCATTCTCTGGTTACGTTTAAGTGTCTTCTAAAGCATAAAATGAGAGAAACCATATGTGAAAAACCAAGATCGGTAGCGCCTATTTTGACAAAAGAGATTGGTGACATTATTTTAATATTTAACTCTTCAATTTTGTTTCATTATTACATCTATCAGGTTATCCGCAGTTTTCTTACAAACAAAATAAATACATATTATTCACGATATTCTTGAAATAAACTTAATCGATGTTGCAGGAGCATTAGACGACAATGAGATAAGATCGAGTCTAAAATAATTGCCTGATCTTTCTTTGGATAACAAGTTGATGACGTAATTTTTGCATAACTTTTTTTTTGTTGCCTGAAAGTTCTTGTTTTGTTGAGACATTGGAGTGGGTTGTAACGTAGAGAAGGGCACTGAACTAAAATTTGAACATTATTATATATAAAATTTGAGCACTAGATTTAGAATTTTTTGGAACTGTAATCCCGCTCGTGTCGAGTCTTCCCCATGCCAAATATAACTTTAGAAAAATAAATGAATTTGTCATACTTATATACATTTTAAACGTTTTGAGTAAAAAAAGTTGAATTCGATACTATTACTTCTAGCTAGCCTATCTGTCCACAATGCAACTCGTACTCGCTGTCACTGGTTTCACATCGTTAACGTTACACTTTCGAGTGCTTGTCGACGGTCAGCGGGCAAAATCGGGAAGTAAAAACTCTTAGTCGCAAATTATAATAAAAAGTGCTTAATTTCTAGCATTTTACGTTCCTTTTGTTGTTTAACCTAGACTAAATGCAAAGGACTATATTCAGTTTCTTTCAGTCAGACCTCTTCATGGTGTGGCCTCAGTATTATTGACAATGTTTGATAGACCTAACATTTTTTTGAGAACTTTTATATTTCAAACCTGTTCCGTGCTTAGTATTTTGATTTAAGAGTTACAAGCATATTCTTACAGTAAGTACCTACCATATCTTATCACTTCACACGCATCATGTCATAATACATGTTCTCACCATATTGTGTGTTACCTATATTTGCTGAGAAGTCCTAGACCAGAAAACTGAGATTTGGAAATCGTTTGTTTAATTATGTAGATTTTGATGGAGAAACGCTTAATTTCAAGCCACACATCCAAAGAGTATCTAAACTTGCTCATCTTTATCTAGGTAGCCTAAACAGTATGTTTAGTAGACACAACAAAATGCCTCTTAGGAATAAGCTAACGCTCTTTAAGGCATGCGTTAGACCAGTCATGACTTATGCTTGCCCAATATTTGCCCACGCCGACCCCTCCCTTGTGTACAAGCTGCAGGTAGTCCAAAATCTCTTCTATCGCAGGGCCTAAAACGCACCCTGGTACGTGAGTAAGGCGTACCTGCACAGAGATCTTGAACTACCTACAGTTTAAAAACACCTCAAAAATATCTCGGATGCGATCTTCAAACGCTCCGAAACGCATCCCAATCATTAAATTCGCGAGACAGTCTCGTAAACTGCCCCGTCCCTAAACTCGAGGTTCAAAGTCCCCAGACCTAGAAACGCAGTCTCGAACCCCCCTAAAATCAGCTTTCGGCCGATCTTGACACCCTTTTGGCTGCCCAGGCCGTATCTAACTCTAATACTCCCGGAGCACCTTACGTGCTATGAATTTCCTAGCGGATGACCCGATAGCGGCTCCCCTCTTTTTTCCATCTGGCCGTCGCATCCGATGAACGCTGTGAGGCAAATTTTGCCAGAGTCATACGGGTGGTTTTTACTGGGTAGGTTTCTAGTAGTTTGGAGCTTGTCCCACAAACCCACGCAGCCGGATACATAGCATGCGTCAGAGCATCTCCCGAGAAAAAAAAATACAAAATAGGGAGGGTGGGTTTTCCAAATTTTTACTGTCCGATGAGGGTGGTCGATATTGGAATTGATGGACAAAAGCAGGGTACTGAAACTTAAAAAATTTAAAGGTGTGGTGAACATTTTTGAAAATAATTGGTGAAAACACTAATTTTAGCCAAAAAATGCCAGATTTTAATAAGTATTGCGAATTTTTTCTGCCCCGTTTTCACTTAGGAAGTGTAATGTATATAGGAATTGCGATTGAAATTAAAATTACCCAAAAAGTCAACAACTATTTTTGAAGGAAAAACAGTGAAAATATAAACTTTCCGTCAACAACGATGTTCCAGAAGCTGTAATTTAATACCTTTGAATCAGTAAAAATTTAAATAGAAATAAAAATATATATACTTATTTATATTAGTCCTATTCCAAACCGGTCAGAACGGTGATTTGTCTATTAAATTTTATATGAGTAACTAGGATTTTCTCGAGATCTAAAAAGAAAATATCACCCAAGCCTTTAATTAAATGGGCAACGATAAAACAAAAACCTTGATGTATGAAGCTCGAAAATAACCAGAAAAAACCCGATAAAATGTTTATATTTGTATGGAGGGCCCAGGTTCGAGTCCTACAGCTAATGCGAAAATGTATTTTTATTATTGGAATGAAAAAGTTTTAGTCGTACTGTATATGTAATCTCATGGTGTAGGTTGATATATTATTATCTTCTTAGTTTTTTTTGAAAAAAATGTTAAGTGACATCATCTTGAAAAAATCTATATTAAGAGTTTGGTGGATATGTAAAGATGTCTTAATTTTAGCAATATAAAGAGTTACACCAACCCACAACTATTCCATAAAAATTTTACAAGGATTAGTCCTATTTAAAATATAACTTTAGGAGTAGGGTGTTTATTTTGTACGTATTTATTAACATCTAGGTAGCGCCTGCGGCTTCACTTGCATATCTTTAGGATTACAACATAAGTTAGGCTGTATATTCTTTAACTCATATCCGTACACCAAATTTGATCCAAATTCGTACGGCCGTTTTTGCATGATTGATTAACAAATGTACAAACATAATAATTTTCATATTTATGGCTGCCATACAATTGCTATGAACAATTATTGAAATATTATATTATGAATCCGTGAAGCGTTTTTTATATGAGTTCAACCGTTAACACGAGCCCCAATGCAAAAAAGTTCGTCTAGTGCCAAATATTACACGTTTCTAATATTTGAAGTAAAATTTAGATAAATAAATTTAACTTTATTAGTACAATAAATACACAGTAGTTTCGATGTATTTTTTTTTTCAATTAAAAAGTAACAAAATATTTCGCTATTTAAATAAAATATAATAAATTCTTGTTGAAACCATCTTGTTGAAAGGTGAACATTACGATGTTTCAACGAGACTTGTTTCCAGAATGATTTGGTAGTCTACAGCTTTAACAATTCCTTCTACAAAATGAAGACGACCCCGACATTGTGCTGACATGCAGCCCCATATCATTACCTACCTGGGAAAACTTTATTTTCATTTGATATAATCGGTATGGAATGCTTCATCTTTATTTCTGATAACTTTTTTCCGTACATCACCGATCGTCACCTGAAATTTAGATTCACTTAGACTTAGACGTATTAGAATTCACTCCATATTATTTCACGCCACTGGTCTGCAGTCCAATTTTCATGATCTCTTACCAATTTCAGGCTTTCCTTTTTTTTTGAGAGGCGTGAGTAGAGGTTTTTCTTTAGCAGAATAAAATCCATAGTCCAATCGTTTTACAACCCTCTTGTAGGTATCGACAGATACATATTTGTAAACCATGTCTCTCCACTTCAAGGTGAGTTCATATGCGCGGGCACGACGATTCTTTTTAATGATTTTCCTTTAAACTCGATTTCAGCTTCACTTGTGATTCGCGGACGACTAGGTTTCTTCAAACATTCAATCGTGCCATTTTTCCTGTGATGTTCGATGATGGTCTGAACTGTCAATCTTGGTAGGAATAAGTCTATTTGATAAGCAGATTTGCCATTATTGTGGCTACGAATAATTATTTTTCGTACTTCGTTGGCGATAGGTTTCTCGCGAGCCATTTTGTTTGAAAATAATGATAAAATTGCATGAAATTATGGTTTTTATACGTTTGGATATGACAGTGACGCATCATGCGACAGATTGTTTCCATTTTCAAATCGAATTTTACTCATTTTTCAATTAAAACAAGTAGAATTGAGACATAGACGAACTCTTTTGCATCGACTAAGAACTAGACGAACTATTTTGAGTTAGTCGTAGCAAATTAAAGAATTTTACCTGTTAACTGCCTGAAAACAGGCAACCTTTGCAATATATGACTGGAAAACTGTTTTGCATTGGGGCTCGTATTATCGGAAGTACCTACTTTAATATTGCAATAACTTGAAACTTAGCTGGCAAATCTCTTGCTGAGCTGTGAAAACGATTATGCGAATATTATTTTTGGTTCCATATAAATAATAATAGTAAAAGCTTGTTAATAATAGCTTACTAATAGCTTGTTTCCAAATTACTAAAACAATAAACATTTTCAGATACAATTAATTTAAGAATACAGATTCATTTTAACATAAAAAAAAATTGTTTCTCTTGATATATTTAAGCCGATTCATCCTGTGAGAGACCCTCGTTCGGTTCAATTCTTTTTAATTTTATGGCCTTTACACAAAATTGGTGGTTACTCTAGGCGTTCTGAATGCAAATAACATACCGAGAACAGGAACGAGGGTTGGCGTAGCTCGGCGTGAATAAGAAAACCTCTTGCCTCAGGGAAAGTTGTGTAATTCGAAGTAATACCAACCTCACAAACGCTGAATTGAACATACATTTCTACACGCTGAAAAAAAAAAGCTTAAATTTTATAAGATAACTTTTTGAAGAGAAATATAATTGCACGTTATATGGATATTGTTTAAATCAAAGATAACAAAAAAGGTTGAGTAATGGCGGGCTGCAGGGTTTTTTTCATCATCTGAAGTAATTAAACCACATCTAAATATAAATAAATACATTATATGTTTTCAAGGCGCTCACAGAAAAATTATACCTGAATTTGATAATATACAGAACAAATTGAGCATATTATAGAGACTATACTTGCTAAGTTTGTATAAAGTCCATATAAAGAATTTAAGAAACTCTTAATTCTAAGAAGTGGTAAATTCAGTTATTCCTTCTCCTAAGTAACCTTTTAACCTAAGTAACACAAACAGAACTTTTCCATAAGAGAAAGTTTTGAGAGCAAATAAAAACTATGCTCAGAAGTTTGGTAACACCGGCAATGAATTTACTATGCTTGATTTGTATTTACGATCACGTCGGTAGGGTATTGATTTTGACATATTTTGCAACTCTCATACCAGTTGCTTGAATAAAATTCTCGTTGAGTATTGAAGCAACCTTGACAAGTTTTAATTTATACTGATAACAATACTGTATTCAAAAACAAGAACATTTACATATTAACAATAGGAAAAATAAAAACAAGAAAATAAAAATAATGAAATGTATACAATTAAGAGTAACAGATAAAAAGGTATAATAACGAGAACATACGCTTACATTACTTTGTTTACGGGGCAAAGTGGCCAATAGGTTGGCAGAATAAAAATAAGAACAAAAATAATATAACCATTGCCTAAATGTTGAAATTGACACGTATGTAAGTTTCTTGAATCTGTTGTCATATTTTCTGCAACTAATCAAGTAAGATTTTGTTATTACCTTATTTATAGAATACACGATTAGAGACGTAATCGGGCCAAACTAACTCGGTCTGGTTGTAGCGTTTTTACGCAAAAATTTAAAGTAATCTTATGAATTTTAACATAGGAGATAAGGAAGGCATTGAAGAAATAATAGTAGTGGGTAATATGTTGTATTAAGAAACCATCGTTTCAGGGATATATATATTCATATTTTATACATAATTTAAATTTGGCTATTTTGAATTTCACCACATCTACTTATCACTAACTGATATCTTCTAATGAACTCGGGTAAACGGAATATTTTTTCACTTAAAATTTTTTAAATAGTCCGAGGAACAATAATATCCGTCTCAATTCCATAAAATAGTCCAAATTCGAAATGTCAAAAATGTAATGGTTTAGTAATGTTTACATTATTATGTTTGCCCAGTTTATAACCGTGAAATCGAACAAGAACTAACTCAATAACGAAAATTGCAATAGTAGCAATAGATCTGTTTTTCCATATCCATTTTTCTTAAGGGCTTTGGTAACTTATACGGGTGCGACGATTTTTATCGCATGGGCAATAAATCCTGTCATACGCTATCAGGTTATGGTGTGTGAAACCCTTTTGCTGGCGTAGCACTTTTTGATTATTCACAAAAACCATGGTTATGAATAATATGATGTTTAAATTAGCAACCCTAGTATCAACCAAGATTTAAAATGCTGTTGGATAAAAAAAAGGTGAACAGCTATCTATTTTTTACTCTTGAAAAGAAAACTTTAAGCATTTTACTACATATCTTTTTCGCTTCCTTTATATAAGAAAATTGGTGCGACTTGCTTTCTCTTGAAAACGATTAATCGTTAAATCTGATGATAATAAAAACTTTAGGCCACATGCAGTCAATTATAAATACAATGCATTTAAGCGCGCTGGTGTGTTCAAGAGAGCTTTACCTAGACATATCCTTTTCAAAATGGAATACATGAATAAATTCCATTAAGTTACGTAAATTGCATCCCCTTTTGTTCATTTGTGAATTTATCTATTTATGTAACAATAATTTAAATAATTAAATAAAACGTTTTTTATTCGGAATCGTGATTTATTATATTTTTACATTTTGATTGAACGTTTCGGTACCTTTGCAGAGACCGTGGTCTACGAGTGACTAAAGATGACATAGGTCTTGACAGTTATGAACGCATTCAATCATCTGCATCTGTTTCTCAGTCTGCAAGATAGCGTTTCAAATCAATAGCTTTTTCATTATTTTATTGAACAAATAATGTAACCATATTATATACAGGGTGTCCCAGAAATGACACTAAGGGTGACACTGAAGGTAGATGGACTTTAGGCCTATCAGATAACACCAACATGCCTCCAGTAAAAGTTTCTGGGTTTCGAGATATTGCCACTTTTGTGATTTTTTATGAAATTTCCACTTTTTGTTCCTTTTATGCCTACAGCTGCAATAAATATCTTTTAACTCACGGTTTTTTTTACCAAGACTATCGTTATTAGTTATTTGAGACAACCTAGTAATAATTTTGACGGAAACTAGCACACTATGCTAAGAAAAAGAGTTGAATTGTTTTATTTTATTTCATTGTGAAAACAACTGACTAAAGTGATTGCTGTGAAAAAAAATGTGTGGCGATGATACTGCACATCTCTTAAAAAATTGCTTGTTTAATGACCTTTTCAAAATAGCATCATAATAGCTATTTTTTTAAACCAAATCTTAGAAAATTTAATTTTTTCATGAAAGGCGTTCTACTTGGAAAATAGTACAACTGCATCATAATGCTTAATGACAGGTCCAGGTGTCTTTTGTGGCAAAATTACTAATAAATGAAATTGCAGAAGCAAATAACTATCTTTACCCTAAATGCAGACCAGTATTTAGGTTTTTTCAATCATCTACCCATTATGATGGAAGATGTGCCACTTGAATTAAGAAGAAATATGTGGCTTCAAAATGATGGGTGTCCTACACACTACGCTCGTGCAGTACGGGGGCATTTTGATCAGGAATTTTCAAGCAGATGGATTGGCCGACTGGGACCAATTTTGGTCTACTGATGAACTGCGACAGCGAGTAAATCATGCAGCGAGTGAAATATCACATTTTACGTTCAGATATTCAAAAAGACAATTTTTGAACAGATTATGTGTAAGAGTTGGAGGCAGACACTTTGAAAATCGTTTGTAACAAGATTAAATAAAAAATTTGAAAAACCCCTACATTTGTGCTGGCGACCATGAAATTTATCATAGTATTATATAGTCAAGCCCTTTCATTTGGTACCAATATTGACGGAGTTCTGAAAAATATGTAATCCACCATTTTGTGGCGGCGGCCATCTTGGACTGATTTTCATCAAACATAGCTGAAAACACTCGCCACTTATACCTTTCATACAAGAAAAAACAAAATCAAAATCGTTTCATCCATTCGACACACACACATACACGTAGACACATCAAACTTATAACACCCCTTCGTTTTTGCGTCGGAGGTTAAAATAATAATAATAAAAATAAACATTTTAAGTTACAACCTACCAACCTACTGAAAACAAGTACTTCACTTCTAGTAGGTCCCTAACTTCAAAAAACAATAAAAGACAGAAAAAGATAGATAGTTATGTGCTTCTGCAATTTCATTTATTAGTAATTTTGCCACAAAAGACATCTGGACCTGTTATTAAGCATTATCATGCAAATGTACTATTTTCCAAGTAGCACGCCTTTCATGAAATAATTAAATTTTCTAAGATTTGGTTTTAAAAAATGGCTATTGTGATGCTATTTTGAAAAGCTCATTAAACAAGCAATTTTTTAAGACGAGGTGCAGTATCATCGCCATACATTTTTTTTTCACAGCAATCAGTTAAACTTTAGTCAGGTTTTTCGCAATGAAATAAAATAAAACAATTCAACTCTTTTTCTTAGCATTATGCTAGTTTCCGTCAAAATTATTACTAGGTTGTCTCAAATAACTAATAACGATAGTCATGGTAAAAAAAACCGTGAGTTAAAAGATATTTATTGCAGCTGTAGGCAAAAAAGGAACAAAAAGTGGAAATTTCATAAAAAATCACAAAAGTGGCAATATCTCGAAAACCAGTAAACTTTTACTGGAGGCATGTTGGTGTTATCTGATAGACCTAAAGTCCATCTAGCTCCAGTGTCACCCTTACATGTCATTTGTGGGACACCCTGTATACAGAAATAACATTACAAAATTAAGATATACACATTACTATTGCAATTATAACTGAACTCTCCAGTCCCCTGCGCACCTACTGGAAGAAATTTATTTACCTTATTCCAAAATAATCTAATACTTATTCCAAAATAAATTTCTTCCAGTACGCCGGGGACCCGAGAGTTTAGTTAAAATTAAGTATAATATACTTAATTTTAATATTATGCTTTTTTACCTTTTTACATAAAAAAACATACAATAAACCAAATTAATACAAAAATATGTAAAATGTTTATAGATTTATACTCGCGAATTATGTGTGGTAAGGAGTTCCAAAGCCTGACCGCATGTACTGTGAAAGAATATGAGAAGAAATCAGTTTTACAGGGAGGCATGCATAAGAGTAAGCGTTTATTTGATCGAACTAAAGAGTCATGTGACCGAGTAATGAAAAGAGTTCGCGTAAATAGACTGAGGACTGTTAAAAAGAAGACAAAGGATCCGAGTGTTCCTACGAAGGCGGATTGGGAGCCACTGGAGCTGCTTACGAACGAAATTCGGAGACATGGTCAAAATTCTTAAGGACAAATATAAAACGGTTGCAAAAGTTTTATAAGCGCTCCCGATTATTAAAAATTTTAATGATTAATGGAACTGATGAGGCTACTCCTCATACTACTGACTAAAGTTAAATACTTATACCTATACTCCTGACTAAAGTTAAATGCCAAACTACAGTACCTCATTATTTATGAGATTTCTTATATAGATCCAAGAGTATTCACACCATTATTGAATACAAAATATTTTTTCCATATCTGACCTAAAATATGTTTTCGCAAATGATCGATTCCAAATTTAGCTTGTACAACAATAACGTAAATGAGTTTCATAGACCCGGAAGTTGAATTCAGTCCTTCGTTTACGACCAACTGCACACTGAATATCTTGATGGAAATTCATTCAGCTATTCACACATAGAATAAATGATTTCACAATCCATATCTAATTTAAAGATCTACGAATTTAGTTTGGTATTTCGAGCAAGAAATACCGAGTACCGAGCGAGCAAGTAAAGTAAAGTATATTATATGAATTTATAAATATAAAAGCTTTTAACTGCGGCTGCGCTCCCGGAAAATATTTAGGGTGGTAAGTATATTGGCTTGTGTTTAACTCATTACCAAATGCATTGACATGTAATGTGATAAGAAACTAATACCTAATTAACCTAAAAGTTATCACCAAAATTTTGACCATGTTTTTATCAGAAATATTATAAATAATTTTAACTTCTAGCTATACTGTTAACAGCAGATAAATCCAATTAGTGTTTGATAACCAAAGAGTAAGTCCTTATCTGTTTGGAAATTGAACGACAATTAAATAAAAATATTATCAAAATATTTAAAAATTCAATGTCCTTAAAAAATAAAGTTATAATAGATGACCTCAAAACGTTTTACTTGGTGACATTTTTGATACTATTAATAAACGTTTACTAAAAATATAACAGCTACTTTAAATACCCCTACATTATCTTCAAGATAACAATTTTTGTTTTTGGTAATGATGATTCGGTCGCCTATATTACGCTTTTGAATTACTATTAAAAATCCCGTTACCACTTGAGCAGGAAGGCCTTTGTGTGCTATTTTAGGCTCTTCCTGTTTGGTACAGGTTTCCTATTTACTTAATTTTTCACAACATCTTGAAATGTGTTCTTCCTAGTCTATGTTCTACTTTTCGTGGTAACTTTATTGATAAATTTTGTCCTTATTTTACTAGTCAGATGCCGCTTGTGAGGAAAATAATAAACAGCTTCTGCAAATAAATTAAGCCCTTGCACCGTATTATTGTAATAATTTAGAAACATTTTGTCGGAAAATTGAAATGATTTAATATAATAACTTCTATCGTTTATGGTGGTTGTTAAGAACGCTTCGATGCTAGGTTTTATATTGACGACTTAAAAGTACAACCTAAAACAAGTTATCTTAGGAAGACATGTTAAAATTAATAAATCACTTAGTTCGTTTTTGTTGTTAGATATTTAAAAACACTTTTGCCGCATTGAAACCATAATTGATTCCGAAGTTAGTTTTCCATTTGTTTGTTTCCTTATAACGCTTTCACGGCTAAACTGCGCGACCGATCATCATAATATTTGTTATGTACGCACGCCATCAGTGGTATAGAGAGCGTAAAATGTTATTTTCCCGAGGGATACTCAAATGAAACCACGGGTATTTCATAGTATGAAAATAGTTTTAAACATTTATTAACTTGGTTTCACATTATTAACTATTATCACTAATGCACTGAAACTATGTTATGTTAAATACCTATTGTACTGAACTTACATAATTATATACCATATTAGGCTAAAAACCCTTGAAATATCTTCAGAAATTACCACATTACACCACCATAACCAAATTTAAAGATACGAGGGGTGATCCAAAAGTTATGATAATCAATATGAAACATGGGTATTTAAGTTTAAAAAATGGGTTTTGTTTCATTTAGTCCATCTTATTTCTAAACCCATAATTTCCTTTGAAAAATACTATTTTCCTTGACCCACCAAAAACGTCATCCTCGCTATCCTCGTCAAATTTTTTGCCTCGGAGGTGTTCCCTGAGTCGAGGAAAGAGGTAAAAGTCACGAGTGGGAGCCAGGTCTGACGAATAGGGTTGCCGCTCGAGCAATTTGAATCCCGTTTCTTGAATGGCAGCCATCACGACAAACGAGACAACTAATTTTCCTTATCCGTTTGGAACTTTTCGAGCTACACCCTGGTAAACATTCATCATCGGGTAACATTCTCGGTGCAAAGACCTTTATCATTTGCAGTTCGTTCGCAAAGATTCTTTGAATACTGCCATATGAGATCCATGTGACCTCAGCTTCATGCCTTATGGTCACTACTCTTCGATCTGCCAACGCGTAATCGTCGACTTTTACCTCGCCACCTCGCCACCTCGCCAGTTACACCGTGTATATGTATATATGTAAATATATATTTAAATCTATATATCAGAACAAGCATATTGTTTCTTACGTATTTATTGCAAGTAAACCTTTATTAGCCTGTTGGTTACATTAAATTCGAAATAAATATATTGATATTAATACTTCACTGGTTATGCAATCGCAGTGGAATGAGAGAGGGTTACGTATAGTTGTGAAATGTTTTCTCCCTAAATTATGGGACACCCTCCCGAGCTCATTTCGTTGAGTGTTATCTCAAACTTTTGTGTCTCCGCGTGGATCGCTGAATAAAATAACTATAATGCTTATCATGATTTGAGAATACGGAAGTTATTTAAAATGTATTATTTACCGAAATTTGTCACAACCCTTTTTAGGAACAAAAATATTTCTTTATGCTACGTAATGCTGTATTATGTTACCATATTATCAAGTTTTTTAGTACAACAGTTAATTAGAAAATAAAACTATTTTTGATACACGGGTTGAACACCAAGTTTTTGTAACCAAATTTCATAATATGAACGACTTATAGTTATCGATGTTAACTATCCAGCAATCTAAAATTAAGATGTGAAGCATTTCTCCGTTCTGAACGTAGAGATGTAATCAGTATGCCATCGTTTGTAGGCAACTTCCATTATCCGTCAGCATCAGTTTGTAAGCGCTGCTGTAGTTGCTAGCGCTGATAACTGCATATCGAAGATAAATTAGATTGGCTCGGCAACATTGCACACAGAACTAACTATTTTGCAACGTGATATCTAATAGTTAAAAAAGTTAATTTAATGCAAGATTTAAAATATACCAATGTTTTAGGAAGTCAACTTTTGATTTTCTCAAAAGTTAATTAATTCATAAACAATATCTTACAGCGGCTATACAGTTTTTCCTCAATAATCTAATTTTTTTCTCTTCTAAATCTTATATAAGAACTTTAAAACCTTCGTGCTCAAACATAAAAGTTTATTAACTGTGACGTATTGCGCATTAAATTTGTATTGTTCCCATTTCAAAAACAATACATCTGAGACTGCAAATAATGAAAAAAAGTTTTTTACTTTGAAAAATAAAGTTAAACTCACTATTTAATACACAACAAGTACATTACAAAATCCGTTTTATTAATATGACAATAAACCATAGGAATACAAATCAGTAACCTACAAAACCTTATTTATTTTACTGATTTTTGGAAGACATAAATATCAGAAATTGTCGAGTAAGCACTTTTGGAACGATCCTTGAAAATGTTACTCACTGCAGATCCTATCCAGATGCGTTCACTTTGCCAAGTGTTCTTTCGCTAACGTTTCGTTGGTATTTTTAAAACATAAAATTAGAATTTTTGCGTGTTGCTGAAATATTTTTCAACACTACTTCGAAATGTGAGCCAAATTCTATTTGATGTTTTTAACTTTCTTTTTTTCATTGTGTAAATTCGGCTAAAGTGTTGCTCTGAATAAAACTACCCCTGAGTTACACTTCTTAGAAGCACTACGTTAGTGGTCCGCTTCTAACCACTTCACATGTGTAGAAATACGAGTATATCCTTCTTTAGGTCATTTAATATAAACCCACGTGAGTGAATTTTTTTTTAACAATTTTAAAATAAATAGATTTTTGAGGCTGCATAACGTTTGTGCTCATCTTTTTCTGCCTACGTATTTTATAGGTCACGATATTTTTAGAAGAAACAAATTCAATGTCAGATAAAAGGCTTTTCCGTATATCAGCGCGTGGGTCGAAAATAACATCGAATATTTATGAATGTCTTTAGGTGTTTACCTTATCATTTATTTAAGGTTGGAAATTGCAATATTTTCAGTACAGATTATATATATTCACTTTTTATATTTACCACTGAGTTTCTCACTTTAGTAAAAATTACAGCTATAAATACTAGGTAATAAGGAGAAGTTATGTACTCTACTGTAGATTAGGAAACTGTAGATGTAGGATAACATAAAAATTGCAAAAAAAATTCGTTGAAAAAATTTAGATACAATTTTGTCTCTATGTAATTACTATCCTACTTAATCTATCTATTTACTATAATACCATACAAAAAAACAAACAGACAGATATTTTACAAGTTTATTATAATATAATAATAATAGACAAAGTGCATACTGTGGACTTACTCAAATTGTTACGTGTCGCATTGCCTCGTACGAAGGTTTGTTGCAGAACCTTTCTGAATGCATCACTTCCCTCTTATATCGTTGAGGCGGGAGATGACTGGATCCCGCGTTAATTCGTGAATGGATGCCGTTTGAGGGTGTTCGTCGTTTGGATACTTGTGGTAGGGAGACTTGCCGAGCTAACAGATGCAGATAAGAATAATTTTTATACACATAAAGATACTCTGTACATTTATTTTGAAAAAATATACACGTGAAGTTACTTAGCAGTGCAGTTCTTCTTCACGAAGGTTTTCCCGAACTGTTGGTAGAGTCATGTCTTATTTGACGTCAATAAGAACAAGTAATTGTCAATGTTGAGAAATAAATATTTGAATTTGAATGGCTGCAATATATTTACCTGGATAAATATACCCTTGCACACAATATAACAACATGACATACCCAGCGTAGCTCTTGTCTGGCTAAAAAGCTATCACAGCATTATATTAAGAGTAACAAACAAAATACTCAGTAAACTCGAAAACTAGACTAACGATCGCACTCACAGACGTCAAATAATTACTTAAGGCGCAACTCAGTATATTTTAGTTTGTGAATTTATATACATATACATCATCTAAGTCTACACTCGATAAGCTAAATCTATAATTAAGAGCATTCTAAGTAACCGTTGGATGTCTCATTCTACGGCGGCCTTAGCATCATATTCATCAGTTCGTCCTCGATTTTTTTTTTTTTGCTGCCGAGGCACCCTCGCGGGAGGGAGGTGGAAGATGCGTCATGCATACCCGCCCGCAGGTAAATTCCTCTGCGGGGGGGTTATGTGGGACTCACCAGAGTGGCACCTACCCACTAAAAACCACCTGTTGGCTGTAGTTATTACCGTTAGCCTTCATCGGAAGCGACACCCGTCGGGAAGTTGGGCGCGCTGGCGGAGACCCGCTAGCGGGTCTTCCGCCTGTAGTGAAAGTTGCACTGAAGGTGCTCAAAGGGACATGAGTTGGTGGCCGTTCTGGGCAGCCTCCGGTGAAGCCGGGGCTGGGCAGAGGTCGGCCGAAGCATGATTTAGGGATCAATTCATTTAAATGAACCTACAATGAATTGACAAGGGAACTATGCTCCGCCAGAGCTAGCAAACGCTCTGTCGGAGTACGTGAAGCCCTAAGTTTACGGGCTAAGACTGCGATTTCACTAACATCGACATTTTTTATAGCGTCGCAGACGATACGCATATCGTCTGCTACGGAGGATTGAGGAGTGGGTTTGTATGGGCGAGGAGCCGGGATGGGATTCGATGCGGGGCGCTGCCTCCAGTTTTCTGGGGCAGGCCTAGACTGTGTAGGCTTTGTAGCCGGAGGAACTCGGCTACGCAGCGGCGGAAAGTTTTCTTGAGAAAGGCGCGGGGCCTGTTTGGGTGCCGACCTCTTGAGATTGGAACGCATACAACGGGGTGCACGAGGGCAGCCCCTGTAATTTGCGGTGTGGCCGGACTGGCCACAAAGCACGCAATCGGGAGGAGAGGGAGTTTCAGGAGTGCGATTGCACTCCTTAGTGAGATGAGGGACCAGGCACTTGACGCACCTGGGCGGTGCGCGGCAGTTGGCCGCCGCGTGCCCGTACAACTGGCACCGATGGCACTGGCCGGGATGACCGCGGCGATGAGGCGCCTCGATTGAGATCCCAGAGAGGCCGCAAATAGAGCTAACCCCTTTCAGGATCTCTCTGGACTTGGGGACGTTGGCGAGAATCACCAAAGCGAGAGGGTGTTGCCTCCCGTACTTGCTGTGCATTTTATGCACCGCGAGTGCCGGGAAGCCTTGAGACTGCAGATCCTCCAGGATAGCCTCGTTCGATAATTCGAACGGGACTCCCCTGAGTACCGCTCTGATCTTACGCTCTTCTGACAGAGCATAAGTGTGATAAGCATATTGCTTTTCGGTGAGGAGCTTAGTCAAAGCTCGGAAATCGTCTATCGACGAGACAGTGATTTTAATAGATTCACCCGAGTTTACCGCTCGGGTGTAATGGATCTTGTGCTCATTGTACAATGTCGAGACCTCAGTCCATTTACCCTTTTCCCGAAGGAAAACGGGTGGTGGGACCTTGGCCTTGACAGAAGTTGGGGCCGGAGCGGGTGTTGAAGACACCGGGGCAGCTGGCGTTGAAGACGCCGCAGGGGGTGTAGGGACGGGCGTCGAGGGCGCCGGGTCTTGTTTCGAACGCTTCTTAGAGCGCTTCTTAACAAGTGTAAAGGAGGGAGACTCAGGGCCAGTTGGGGTAGCGTCCGAGGATGACTCGGTCGCGGGTGCGCGCTTGCGGCGCGGAGGGGCGTCTACTTCGCACTCCATGTCACTGGAGGAAGGGGACGCGGGAGGGCCTAAGACCAGAGCGGTCTGAGGGACGGAGGTGGCCTGAGGGGCCGGTGTGATTAGTGCCATGATTAGAGGGAGAAATGATTGCAGTGTGCGAATCATATGAGGGGGGCAGTAAGTGCCTTGGGCGTCGTAATCAGCGATCAGCTTATTCAGAAGCTCCTTAGGGCTTAGGGAAGCCATTGCGGAGGGGTTGGGGAGGGACGACAATATATAAATATATATACTATGAACCTATCGACGATGACTAACTTCCTAAAAAAACCACCCTACACGCAGTAGGGCGGTTGAGGACGACGCGGATAACTTACTCGAACACGGAACTTGAAGTCCTGGAACGACGAAACCCCGTCGACGAAGCTCACGTTCCACGAAGTACGGTTAACAAGCCACTGACCGACGAGAAAACGGCGTTAGAAACTTATTTGAAGTACGGTTAACGAGCCACTGTCCGCCGTGAAAACGGCGTTAGAAACTTAATACGGTATACAACTATGAAATTATATATTAAGACAACAACCAGTGAAATTTGGGTGCTCAATTAGCGCGGGGGCTAATAGAGCGGGAAGGCGTCTGCGATCGACGTGCGCTCGAGAACGCACGCAGACCGAGACTCTTCGTCCTCGAGCAAAACGATTATTTTTAAATAAAAGACGAAATATCTATTTCATAACGATTTTATTAACAATATAAATATTTAATTACAAACTTATCTCTATACAATTGAGCTGCGCTACTCTACTGCGAGCAGTCCCAGTGCTTAAGTAATTTTCAAATAACTATTATTATTTCATTATTTGCTATGCATACAATATCATCAAACGGCTTATCGTTTTTGGTTCATGTTTACTTCATTGTACAACTAGAAGTTGCATATTTTTATGAATATATAAATATTATTTCATAAATACATAAAATTAAAAATATAGACCTTAATACGTACTCAAAATGCTTTTATTTTTATATATTTATTTTTGTACAATATTTATTTTTTATATATTTCATTATTTAAGTGCCTATAAAATTAAAATATTTTGATTTTGTTCAATTCCTGAATTTGGCACATTTTCTTTGCAGTGCTCGATTATACATTTTTACCTAAGTGTATAATTTTATCTAATACTTATGAAGACTCACTTTTGAACACAATATACAGTTAGGTACTGGTAACTAATAATATAATAATAGTAAACAGGTAGGTACTGGTAACTCATAAAGTAATAATATTTAACTCGAATAATATAGTTTATGTCATCAGTAACACTGTTTATAAATTATTCTAAAAATAATCTTATTTGAATTAAAATGTATTTGGATTATCAAATGCAATTAACCTATTGTTTCGTAATACTGCGTACCTATATGTTCCATTCTACGACAAAGAAGTCAATCATTAAGTTAAGACTAAGCGAAGTATTAAGTTGAAGAGTAAAGTTTATATTAAGTCCATAGATTTAAATTTATTTAGTATGTCTAAATGTTTATCCTAAAGTCTTGCTACGCAGACGTAATGATATGACGTGACAACTAAATTAGAGTGGCTATTTTAAAATTCCATGGCTTAAGCTGCAAAGGATTTTTCCATTTACGTGCAGTTTTAAATTAGCCAGACCATAGTGCTTCTATTTATTGCATCTACAGTGACGGGTGCATAGTCTACGTGTGTTATACCAATATTTAGTATTATTTATTTTTATCAATTTTATTATTGTGTTTTATTACTCAACAAAAAATATGGAAGGTACAGGATTAAAAAAGTTCGTTAAGGGTGAAACAGGGGAAGTTCCTGACCGTGAAAAAGTTTTCCCAAGGTACATAGGTCAAATTCGTAAGAAGGAAATTTCCAAATATAATATTTCGTATCCATAAACCCCAGTCCATATAACCCAGAGTATCCAAAGATGTGTCATGAATTTGTCCTTTTTGCTTGAGAAAAGTGGTTCAGTTTTAGCAATTCTTTCACCTATTTCGGTTTAACAATACTTTTTACACCCTGTATATTTTAAAACAATTTAATTTCATGATTAGATGAAGCATTGAGCGGTTATGTTTTCATATAAATTATTTTTATAAAACATACACCATTTATATTAAGGTATCCAGAAATGGATATATAGTTATTTGTACCGTAATTTATTTAATTCCAATCTTTTTTAATTTTGACCTTCTCTGTGGTAATCTTACTTACTTACAAAACAAGCCCAATCATCCTAAAAACGTAATGATTTCGTTAACGATATATATAATACTGGCTTGCCCAGTACAACCCTCGATTCAAGTTCACCCAATACAGTCAGTGGGATTATTGATTTTTATTGAATTAGCTCTTTAACTTGAAAGAGGTCCTTTTTCGTTTTCTGAACTTTTAATGTACACTTTTGAACATACAACAGGTAACGAGTCAAACATTAGAATGAGCATGGACTAATTTTAGGTCAGATCTAGGTTGAATTTCAACTTCTGGTAAATCCTTAGGTATTTCTTTATAAGTATAATGTCGGGAGTAGAGGATAAAAAGCTGATGATTTACTGACTAATGAGCTCGCTCTAAGTTGATGTTTGAACACAGACAATATTCATTTGGTGGTGTTTCATAATTTTATCTCTAGAACTACTTCGTTTTAAGCTGAAGACCTAAAGTCTTTTAAGTTATACTTATTTATATTAATTTAGATCATGATTAATCATAATCGGTAAAAATTATGCAGGTATATTGCAACGCTTTTTATGAAAGTCAACGACGTTTTACTTTATTGTCGCAATTAATTGTTGAGTTTAATAAAATATAGGAACGTTTACGATGATGCAAACACAGAATAATAAAATTTTATTAAGTACATCTTTTTTGGTTTATAATGAGCGTCGTTGTAAATTTTTCTTTTACTGTCATTCCTGTGGATTTTATTGTTTATAAATCACTTTTTTATTCATAGCTATTGAGCGTATTTTTAAGAGAATCAAGATTTCTTTATACAATAAAAAGTTACAACTTTTCAATTGTCTACGTTAAAGTGTATCAAGTTAAGGACTCAGGAGTCTTAAAGGCATATAGTACGCTAATGTTACAGAGATAGGAGACAACATAGTTTAGATACACTATATATTTAGTTGTAAGATAATAGCGGCGTCGTCGAATAGAACACATTCCAGGAGGGACGGGACTGCGTTGCATAGATAAGGCGGCAAAATACCGAGGAAAACCACATTTTATGTATTTTCTACAGTAATATTCTCCTCGTGCATTTTCACTGCCTTTTCTAACTACTTAATACAGATACCGCAACTTTTTCTAGCCAACGTAGAATGTAACTATCTAAAATAAACTATGGTTCTGTTAAAACTATTGTCAGATACGTTGTAGTGCTAGTGTTTGGCTATGAAAAAGTTACGCCACTCAACGTATAAATAAGAATCTTACATCACTTTGTTACTTTGGTTTCGTTTTCACAAATGAACTGATTTCAGTTGCTTATATTGACCAATATTTAAAAGGATTCTTGGTGCAAAATAGAGGCTTAATTCTGAAAAATTATTTCAGATTTATGAAACTAAATTTCGAAAATGTTTAATTTTACATCAAAATCAACGTCACTAAGCCATCGACATATTAATTCTAGCCTGTCAATAAGACGCAAACGGTCTCAATCATGCGAGAATCATTTGGTAAAAATGTATTTAGGTACTCTAATATATTAGCTACGAGTTTTTACCACTTATTGAAACGCAGACAACATATTTTTTTAAGTAACATAACACAGTCTCCATTTACAAAAACAGAATACAATAATTTTCCAAAATTTCAAAGTGATTTAAAATCGTTTAATTCGGCGGTGGACAGCGCACTAAGGATGAAGTGGCTATTTGGTTCATCTGATTGTCAATGGGTACTCTATCGTCGTAGAGAGTAGGTGCCTGTAGGATTATACCGGCGGTGCCTACTAGCACTGCTAGTGTGAAAATCCAGAGAAACAGGCGATCTAGTACCATGGCCACGTACTTCCAGTCTTCTTTTACCTGTGGAAGACGAAAATAGTCATTAGCCAGTCGTAATACTTAATTGTTATTATTATTTTATTTGCACAAAAAAAAAACAAAACAGTTCAACCATATTTCACCATCATTACAATTTTATATTAGTATTTTTCAGGAAAATAAAATTCTTAAAATAATTCTTACATCCAATGTTATTTGTCATTTATCATTAAAATAATCTTGTACAGAATAATAACAAGTTTCTACTAATAAATATTCAAATTATTGTTTGGACTCGTTTATATTATTAATGTCCTTTATATAATTTGGTAGTTTGTTATAGATTTTGGGAGCCATACCAAAGAAACTCTCAGAATATAGCGTGGTTTTACGGGGTTGAAATCTAATATTATGCTTGAGTCTCTGGCTTTTTAATCATTCAAATTTCTCTAAGTTTTTCTTAACAAATAAAACCGTTTCTAAGATATATATGCAAGGAAAAGTTAGAATTTTTAACTTTTTAAAGAAAGGCCTACATGAATCTCTACTTCTGAGGTGACAAATAAACCTTATGCATCGCTTCTGTGCTTTGAAATTATTTAATTTGTCAAAAGAGTTTCTCCACAATGTAACGCCGTAAGGTAGAATTGAGTCCACGTATGCGTAATTAAAATATAAACCCAAGATAATTCTAAAACTTTTCAGTTTAAGTACGTGAAGGTTGTCTTATGGAAGACACCTTGAACAATTGTACGAATTTGTATCTAGGATACAAATTCGAGACATATGGTTATGAGGCTGTCAAATTGCAATTATATAATAAAAAATTGCAAAGCATACAATACTGTTGCTATTCAGTAGGTTTCCGTGCGAACCCCTTTATTATCAATTCGATAAAATATTATGCCGTGTTTGCCTGAAATAAATGTTTGGAAACGATAATTTATTTTGTAATGATTTTAGACAATATGAAACTTAAATGGAGATATTTGAAATGATATTAGAATTTTCAGATTATTAAGTAGAAACTAAATGTTTTATCACATATATTATCTTAAAAGATAATATTTTCATTCCAATCCTGCAACAGTTATATTTTGAATCCATTTCAACCAGACAAAATAATAACTATTTCAATTAAACAACAAATTATTTATAAAAAAACATTGATTGTGATACGTTACAATAAATTAACTTTTCCGGGAAATTTGAAAGTCCCAAAGCTGTAACAATATTGCAAAGGAAATAAATAATAAAAGCCCAAAAGCATTTCACGCTCTGTTTTAATAAATTGGAATCGATGCGCTGATTGTGCTGTCCAGATAAATCGTAGTTTTTGTAACGTTCGCAAGGCTGCCGCAAAAAGATAAAATAATAATTTCGTTTGACTTTTAAAAAAGCAGCTAGCGACGATCGTAGGTAAAAAGTTGAAACATTTTTCGGTTCTTTACGAGTGAAATAAACTTTCCAGAAACTTCCAATTTGTCGTAGCTAAAGTTGGAAAGTTGAGTAGCACGCCGCATTGCCGTATCTTTGTAACGAACTTGAGATTCTGGTTTGTTGATCTTTATATGGTTTCAGTACACATTGGTTATTGCATTGACATAACACTTCAGTTGCTATCTAACCTAAGGAAGTGTTTTCTCTATAAAATTGTTGTTTTTGAAGTTTTATAATCTCGATAGGACCAGCCTACTCGTTTGAGGAAACTGATTTTATTATTCTAAAACACTCGGTTTTAGGATTCAACGTTTAAAAGAATCTGTAATAAAAATCAAAGGGATAAGAGGAATAACAGATGAAATTATCTAATTGCAGCTCACCTTAGTAGATTCCTCCAACATCCTCGTATGCTCCGCAATGAACCTGACACAGAAGCAAGTCTTGTGCATTTCTGGGGGACATGCGGAATGACTGAACCCTGGCGGGGGGTCGGGTACGGGGCTTAGTGGCTCATCCTCACTGCTAAGCCCTAAGCCTCCAAGGGCCCCTCCCTCGGTAGACCCGTGAACAAGGCAGCTGCCTCCGAAACGGTTGCTTTCACCCATCCTGGTGAAATGTCGGGGTTATTCATTGATTTAATTGTAGATGGTAAAGGAGATGTTGATGATTGAAGTCTATAAAGTTCTTTTAGTAAGCATTTGCTTGCATGAGTATCTATTTTAAAACTAAGGAGGCAAGCACATTTTGTACTTGTAGGTACTGAGGAATTTTTACATCTACACGCAATAAATTTGGTTTACAAGAAATACAAACAAGAAGTCAAAATCAATAAATTATACCTTAATTCCTATTCATACGCATGGCGTCGAACCAAATGCTCTTGGAGAGATTTACTAGGCACTCAATTATTTTCATTTACATAGAGCCAGCGTTATCGGAAATATATATTCAACAATATTATGAACATTTAGCATTAGCGAGTAAAAATAAAGAACCTGTAACTTCATAATTACTGCCCTTATTGTAATATAATTTGGAAATCCCTAAAATAATTATATTAATTTGGTTTGATATTCTAAACCTGCGTTATCGCGGAATATTATAGTAACACTTGGGTTGGAATACACAAATACTTAATTTAAGATGATACTGTTAAACTTTAATAGATACTGTTGGAAAATTCATTACGGTAGGTACTGATGTAGAAAGATATTTATCGACATAGGCAAAATGGTATTATATTTTGGCGAGCGCAAGATTGGTATGAAAAATTATAGGCGTTGATATGTATATATTAGGTCTTTACATATGAAATTGGCGTTTTGTCGTACTGGCCACTTTGATATGTATTTTCTCCTCTTTCGTTATGAATTCCAATTTCAAATTTATAAAGCTATTTATAGCTATTATATAATTTATAAAGCATTTGTGTTTCGAAAACCGTAATTCATTTGTTTTTTCGTCTTTTGGTCTTTTCTTTGCGTCACTTAGTTTACAAAATGGAAAACTTGAAATATCGCTTTATTTACGAGTACGAATTGCACCGTGGCACCAGTGCTGCCGAAACGGCTCGAAGTATTAATGCTGTGTATGGTGGCGGTGTTGCAAAAGAAAACACAGTGCGTTTTTGGTTCCAACGTTTTCGTTCTGGAAATTTCGACCTGCAAAACAAGCCCCCGTGGATGGCTGGAGACCAAAGTTGATAATGAAGAATTGAAGGCTGTTGTGGAAGCGGATCCATCGCAAGCAACGTCCGAGTTAGCTGTAGGCTGCGGTGTAAGTGACAAAACTGTTTTAATCCACTTGAAGCAAATTGAGAAGGTGAAAAAGTTGGGTACCTCACGAATTGAGTGCAGCAAACCGCCAAACGCTCGTCGACTGCTGCGTTACATTACTCAACCGGCACAGTAATGAGAGGATTTTAAATCGAATGAAAAAGGGATCCTGTACGAAAATCGAAAACGCTCATTGCAATGGTTGAACCCTGGCGAACCAGCCAAATCCTGCCCCAAGCGAAAATTGGCTCACACTGCACAACAAACGGCTTCCAAATTAGAAGAGCTTCACTTGGAATGTCTAAGACATCCACCGTACTCGCCGGACCTTGCTCCAACAGATTACCATTTTTTCGAAATTTGGATAACTTCTTGCAAGGGAAAAAATTCAACTCCGATAGGGCTGTCCTTTGGAGATATTATTGATACCCGTCCGGATTAAATTTTTTTGTAAGTTTTAATTTTCTTTATGTGTATACTTAACAGGAAACTTTATATGCTGCGTCCAATAGCTACAGATGCCGCTTGCCTGTAACCGCCACGGCACGTTACATACTATACGGACATCAATTGAAAAAAGATCTACGTTTGCGCAAGAACTTGCTGATTTTTAATTATATGAAAAAAATATATATTCTCTGGTATGCTGTGTCCACAAAAGTATCCACGTTTGCGAAGCAATCAAGAAGAGTCTGTCTGAGTAACGTAATACAAAGCTAGAGGTGTCTGCGCGAATCCACCCGCGTTATTCCTGAAGCCCGTTGTAGGTAAGTAGTGTCTATTGGAATTTCGCAATAACGTATAGCCCATGTTACTTCGATATAATGTACCTACCGACTTTTCTAATGGCGTAAGAATTTTCAAAATCAATTTAGTAGCACCCAAGTTATTGATTACATGTAACTTACACACGAATAAATATTTCCTCACGATTATAATAGATATGAAACGTTATGAACTTCAAAAATCTTCAACATTTAATCGAGTTACTCTACAGTGTACTAAGCTCTACTCATACACATTCACGTCGATTTCAGCTTTAATAGACTAGTAACTTAGCAGGTTGTCGGATATTAAACTGTTATATTCTTAACTAAAATACATGTTAATATACTTGGAACCAAGGGGTCAGATAAAGCGATTTATAATCCCTTTGAGGGTTAACACATGCAAGAACAACTAAGAGGTAGATTATAAGCTTGCCTCATGTTTCCGAAATAGGAAATCGTCTGACGACCGAGTGGTGTAGTGGTAAGTAGCCTTGCCTCATACGCCGAAGGTCCCAGGTTCGAGTCCTGGCCGGGGCATTTATTTGTGTGATGAACACAGATGTTTGTTCTCGGGTCATGGTTGTTTGTATTAATATATGTATGTTTATTCTGGGTCCCCCCCCAGTTCGCTGTATGGTTATCCATAACACAAGCTGTGCTTACTTTGGGGCCATACAGTTGGTGTGTTTGTCTGGGGATTTATTATTATATTATTATTGCTTCAGCTATTCTTATTTTCTATTCTTGCAAAGAACTAGTACCTTGATTATATGTAGGTACATTATTTAATTTGTTTTTGTTTGGTTTTGCTTTGTTGAAGAGCTAAGTTCAACCATTAATAATTCCTTAATAACTAAATAAATTAAACCACTAATGGTTTGATTTATATTTCTTTATGTAATTTTATCCGCTAATAAAAAAGTCATCTGTAAAAAAGCATGATGTCAAGGTTTTTTTTGTGGAAAATCATCAAAACTGAAAAATGATAGTAGAACTGAATACTTTAATATAAAAGGGACTCTTAAATAAAGGACTCTGGTATGATAAAATGCCATGTGAGCCTCCTCGTATTCCCGGGTTTACCAATGTAAGTAAAAAATTTTTACATTTAGCATACACTAAGAACAGGACATATGCCTCTCAACAAGTTTAGTTTATTTATAGTAAAAGGGAGCAGCCTAAATTGTGCGGCGTCACTGTTGAAGATGTTTATTGCTTGTTTTTAGAATGTGTCCCAAATAGGAATGAGAGAAGTGCCTTTATGACTTAATGAAAGTTTAATAAAATTGATTTAGGTATATTCTTTCATCTTGTAGTGAAAAAGCAAGTAAAAATTATTTTACTAGTATAGGAAATCTCATTAGCAGTTAACGTAATTCCTCATTACTATAGGCTTGTTCATGTTTCAATGAAAATAAAGAATTTAAAAAAGTGGTAGAACTCATGAACATAACTTAGTCCAACAGAATTGTTTGCATTAAAATTACGCTTTAATGTTAAAAATTACTGCAAATTAAGTACCTTTTTAACAATTAAAACCTAAAAATGGCTGCCATATAGAAAGAGTTTGGTTACTGACACCATATTAAATATATTTTATCAATAAAATTATTTGTACCACTAGCCCCTACAGTATGTACAGTCGTCACCCAAAACATTGTATAATATACTTGGATAAATGTTCAATAAACGTCAATAATCCGTTTAATTCCTGTCGCCTGTTACCTTAGTGATTTCACTCATGGCGTTTATTGATTGCGTTCGGTCTTGCAATCTGTAATCCTGGTTCAGTTTGTTTTCTCGTGATAAATATAAAAAAAATATATATGTTTATTTCAGACAAAGTCCATAATATGACAAGATAATTTAAATGAAATCTAGTAAAACGAAGATTCGGTTGTTGTATTTTGTACATTAATAATAATAATAAATAATAAACCCCCAGATAAACACACCTACCCCAATGGTACCAAAGTAAGCAGAGCTTGTGTTATAGATGACCATACAGCGAAGTGGGGAGGAACCGAGAATAAACTTACATACAAACAACCGTGACCCGATAATAAACATCTGTTTTCATTACACAAATGAATGCTCCGACCAGGACTCGAACCTGGGAACCTCGGCGCATGAAGCATGGCTACTAACCACTCGGTCGTCAGTAATAAGCTTTGGCTCCCAATAGTAGATAGATAGATAAATAAAGATAAGTCCTATGATATATTATTTGCGTTGTTCCTTAAAGAAGAATAATTATGTTTATTTTAACCAAACTAAAAATTACTTATACGTGTTATATTTGAGTGAAATTTGGAACCATATCTGTTAATATTTTAAAAAGGTTATTATTTAGATATTACTCATATTGTAAAATCCTGTACAGATAAATCAAGACCTACATGAAATAAGGCAGTTTCTTTTTTACCAAATAAAATATACTAATAACACGATATTTCTTACAATGTCTTGATATTCAATACAAATTACGTATTATTTTTTCACTAATATTCTTGAGCGTGAGTCCTTCGAGAACCTGATTCATGGTCACTTTAGGGTTTTTAACATGTGCGGATAACCTCAAAATTGATGCCATTTGTCCACGTCGTTTTCTCAGTTCCCGTTTGGGAAAATGTTTTTAGATTACTGTGATAGTTTATATTATAGATTGACGACCGAGTGGTGTAGTGGTAAGTTGCTTTGCCTAATAGGCCGAAGGTCCCAGGTTCGAGTCCTGACCGGGGCATTCATTTGTGTGATGAACACAGATATTTGTTCTCGGGTCATGGTTGTTTGTATTTATATACGTATGTTTATTCTGGGTCCCCCCCCCAATTCGCTGTATGGTCATCCCTAACACAAGCTCTGCTTACTTTGGGGCCATACAGTTGGTGTGTTTGTCTGGGGATTTAAATAAATTAAATTAAATTAAATAGTTATATCCGTGGCGCACGCTGAATTTTATCTGTTTTCAATAATTTTGTTTGTCATAAAATCCCCACGCGACGCCGCCGCAACGTTTGTCCTGTTTTGATTTAGCAGTGACGCGCAGTAATTGTAAATAGAACTAAATACTTCAATTTGCCGTGGCATCTTTTAAACGACACAGTCACATGTTCTGGCATATTATATATTGACAAGTTGATGACGAGGTTATTTACATTTTGCCTTTAGCATATTTCATATCAGCGAGCTCTTTTAAAGGGTCGACGCCGTATGTAAAACCGAATCATACAAAGTGCCTCCGAAACATACACTACGTTGCAAACGGTCGACCAAAACATATCTTAAGCTGTCTATTACAGATGTGTTAGACTTGGATTCCAAACAGCAACAAGAAAAATACTCATATTAGCATTATCATACGTTGATAGGTAGATATAGCGTCTGTTTGCGTTCAACTTCAAAAAAGTTACAAAAAATGCGTCACTTACCCTGAATTTAGATATGTCGTATGTGTAAGATCTTCTTTACTAGGCGTTCTAGTCAAGGGTCGTGGTGGCGCTGCGGGTGGCACCCAACTCCCGCCCGCGCAACAGTCGTCATCCGCGGTAGCCAACCGATACGGATACAGCGGACGAGCAGTGCCGCCGCAACGCACAACCACGCCACATGCTGTGTACCGGGACCTGCAATTGTAGGTTAGCTTAGGGATAGTATTTTGGACTGGAATCTTACGATAGCAGATGTGTGTTTTACTGTTACAGACATGTGTGTTAATGAAATGAAAAAATTGATTGTATGTAATTAGTAGATAAATATAAATGAGACTCTCGATCCCACAGTCAAACTGTGAAACAGTGTTGTGGGACCATAATTTAGGTCTAAGATTTTTTTGTATAATAATAATAAAACATCAATAGATTGGTACTACGAGAGCTTCAAGTTGTCAGATTACGAGATGAGAAAATATAGTCTTATGCTAGACTGCGATCCTTAGTCTTCTCTCGCTCTAAGATTTTTGTCAAAAAAATATGCTGTTTATTTTGTGCGTTAACATTTGAACTCTTAAAGATTATTGTTATCATTCTCAGCAAATAATTATTGTTTTTCTTTGCTAAAACAATATTATAAATGTCAATTGAATTTAGAAAGACCATCCATTTAAAATAAATATGTGATTTATCCAAGTTAAACCAGAAATTATCAACTACGGGAAAAGTTCCTAATTGACTGGTCTTATTGTATTGATCCAAAGTACATTAAATTTAAAATCAAATAAAAGCTAAAGGACAATTTTGATTAAACTTTATGAATGTCTACAGTAAAATAAAAGTTTTAGCTCTAAATTTCATAAAAAGATAAGGGATTACGCATACAAAGAAATATAAACACATCGTAGTTCATACAAAAAATAAGTCAAAAGTATACAAATAAAGCCTTTCTCAACCCCTACATAGTAGGGGAGGTTGCTATTTAGCAGAGGTTAATCGGATTAGTTAACTCGTAGGATCTGCAAGCTGGGGTGGCATGGGTATTCTAATCCCTACATGATTCATGAAAGCATAAAGTAAGCCATTAAACCGTAAGCCAATGAAGCAGTGTTTTGTTAAAATTTACTGGAACTTTGGTATGTTGACATTTTGAAAAATATTTGATAACATGAAAAAGATGTAGTAACTATGTTTATTAAAACCTAACCAACTTTTCTTTTTTGTATTTAGACCATTGATTTTCAATTACTTAGTTATAGAGCGCGCATGTTGCTCTGGTTGCTTAGAGCGTAGGGTAGCCAAGTCAACTAAAACAAATGTTTTACAAACGTTATTCTGTGTACTGAGTTACATTGGTACATTTCTGTAAGAGTAGTAAATAAGTAATCCCATACAAATATTTACTAGCTATGAGTTAATATTAAAAACTAAATTTTTCAACCTTTTTGAAGCGTGGTATGCGAATTATTTTCTAAAACATATGTTTCACAAACGTTATTTTGTGTACTGATTTACATAAGTGCATTTCCCAATCCCATACAAATGTTTACTACCTGTGTTAATATACAAGGTGTAACAGGCGGGGTGGATCAACGGAATCTGACCTCAATACCTATCAATTTAACCCCCATGTATGTTCAGCAATATTTAGTAGTTCTTAAGATATATTTGGGATTTAGTGATTTTTTCGAAAAAATCAGATTCTCGGAGAAAACTTGAAATTATAACCTAACTTTCAGATCTACTCCTATGAATTTTTGCCTCAAAGTAGCTTAATACTGTAGGCCTTATGTATCATCTAAAAGCCGATAATCGTTGCTTTTTATAAATGGAAACAAAATTGAAATTATTACATTTTTTTGGAAATGTGAAATGTGAACGTCATCTTTCAGGGGTCTAATATAAAAAAAAAATCATATAACATTTTTTTCCAAAACCTATCTTAAAAACTACTAGTGTTAATGTAGAATAATATCTAAAAATTTCTTTCGACTAGCAATACGGCAACATGTTCAAAAACATAATTGAGTCCAAAAGCAACCATTTTTGTATGCAGCGTTATCTAAATCCGAGAATTGCATATTTCTAAAGTGTTTTGTTCAGGTAATTAGCTATATCTGCGTTTCTTATTTATGAACAAAGTCGGTTATGTTTAAGGAAGGGTAATAATTTCATTATGGTTATGTTATTATGTTACATGCAGTCGATTTTTTTACTGCACCACGTAAAAAACGTGGCTATTGTTTCAGGCGTTGACTTAATTTGTAACTTTTGCACAACTATTTAGTCGTTTATCGTCTACCCTTCTACCCTTGTGTCTACACGTGCTCCCTCTGTCTACTACTGTTTTACTCAATCCTACATATTTGGCAATTTAAACGAACCTCAATACTAGCTAAGTGATTTGAATTGTGATTATCTCGGAACGAAGACTCTGCGCGATAAGCGGACGTTGATACTTGATAAGTATTTTGCATAGCTGCCACAGAAACTGTCAAGTTTACGTACCATGCCGTATTCTCCGCGTAAATATGCAGAAATGTATTATTGTTACGGATCAGCTCAAGGAAACGCCCGAGCTGCTGCTAGAATGTACCGAGAGCAAATAATTAGAAGAGGTGGTCTTCAACCCGAGGTCTACCCAGACTACCGTGTTATTTTGCATGTTAGAAACGCGTACATGGAAGGTCACATATCTAGTACCACTCAGCAAGAAAGTGTGCCAAGGACCGATCCAGATCGAGCAGAACAAGTTTTGAAAGAAGTGCAAAGAGATCCTTCAACAAGATGGAGAGAAATTGGCTATTGCACAGGCCTGTCTCACATGTCTGTGCATAGAATGTTGCGAGCAGAAAGCATGCATCCTTACCACGTAAAAAAAGTGCAAGATTTGGCACCAGCGGAATATACACGACGTTTAGCTTTCTGTCAAGAAATGATCAACCGATGTGAAATGGACGAAGAATTTTTTGATAATATTATGTGGACAGATGAATCATCTTTTAGCCGAAGTGGAATTTTCAATATTCATAACTATCACTCTTGGAGTTTCGAAAATCCCCATGCGATCCACCGCCATAGTTTTCAGCATCAGTCATCATGGAGGAACATATTTAGCATTCTTACAAAATAATTTATACCAAGTATTGGAAGACATTAATTTAGCAGTTCGCCGCCACATGTTCTTTCAATGTGATGGAGCACCATGCCACTACGCTCGAATTGTAAGAGAATATTTGAATGTTTATTTTCCGCGGCGTTGGATTGGCCGTGAAGGGCCTGTAGCCTGGCCTCCACGGTCACCAGGTCTTAACCCAGTAGATTTTTTTATTTGGGGATATTACAAAGAACTGGTGTACAAAACTGATTACACTACCATTGGCGAATTACGTTCGAAACTGGCCCAGGCTCAAATGAAGATTAGAGAAAAAGAAGATGCATTTAGAACGCTCAAAGAAAACTTCTTAAAACGATGTAGATTGTGCATCTCTAATAATGGAGGCCATTTCGAACATTTGCTGTAGAATAAAAAAAAATTTAACCAAATTTTTATTTAATTCTTCCTTTCTTTTTCATTATGTTAAAAATTAGTTCAACACCTACAAAATAGCTTTGTAGAACCTACCACGGTGGTGTACCGCACTACCACATTATTTAGTTTATTACCCTTCTTTAAACATAAACCGATTTTTGTTCAATTAAAGCAAATATCGCTTAAATATTACGTTTAAACATTTAAACAAAACTCTTTTTGAGTGTGTAATTCTCAGAATCAGATAAAGACACTTTTCATGTATACAATTCTCGGATTTCGATAACGGTGCATAGTAATAAAAAATGGCTGCTTTTACACTCAAGTATGTTTTGGTACATGTTGCCCTGATGTCAGTCCAAAGAAATTTTAGACATTATTCTACATTAACATAAGTAGTTTTTAAGATAGGTTTTGGAAAAAAATTTTATATGATTTTTTTTATCTTAGACCCCTGAAAGTTGACGTTCACATTTCAAAAAAAATGTAACAGTTTCAATTTTATTTCCATTTATAAAAAGCAACGATTATCGGCGGTTAGATGATACATAAGGCCTACTATTAAGCTATTTTGAGGCAAAAATTCATGACCGTAGATCTGAAAGTTCGGTTATAATTTCAAGTTTTCTCCGAGAATCTGATTTTTTCAAAAAAATCACCAAAAACCAAATATCTCAAGAACTACTAAATATTGCTGAACATACATGGGGGTTAAATTGGTAGGTATTGAGGTCCCCCACCCCTCTGAGTCCGTTTATCCACCCCACCTGTTACACCCTGTAGAAAACCAAATTTTTCAACCTTTTTGAAGCGTGGTATGCATACTATTCTTAGATCAGACTTAAGTTTGAAGGAAGAAGTGCAAAAACACTGTGCTTGTATGCCCCTTTTTTACTCGACAACACGCATTTTTTTGCTTAGTGATATATATTTTTTTTTGTTCCCCTCCGCGGTAAGGGCAGGAGGATAAAAATGCCCTGACGCATACTCTGGCGCGATTCCAGAGTTATGTGGGACTCGTCCCGACGCCTACCAGAACCATACCCACTAAAAACCCCCTGTAGGCTCGTGCATTTTTGCCACTCAGCCTTCATCTGAGCGACGGCCAATTGGAGAAAGAGGCCGCGCTAGCGGGGCCCTTAAGGGGTCACCCGCTGGGATTTACATAGCACTGGAGGTGCTCAAAATGAAAAGTAAATAATAAAAACATTAAAAATTGAAAAATAAAATTGCATTAATTCGAATTTACGTTATAATTAGAATTTACGTTAGAATTAGAATTTGCGGCCTGAAGGGCCTCGAGATCTAAAGTTAATTGCGTGCGTTCGCTCGTGTGCGCGTTTCTCGGTCTAGCGACTTTGTATACCGAATCTAAGACAGGAGCAGTATATGAGACTGAATCTCGAACTAGTGGATTGGGATGGGATTCGACGCGTTTGAAGAACGATTCTGAGAGTGTTTTTAGGTGCTGTTGTACTGTAGGTAGTTCAAGATCTCTGTGCAGGTCCGCGTTGCGCACGTACCAAGGTGCGTTTGTGGCCCTGCGGCAGAAGAGGTTTTGAACTACCTGCAGTTTGTGCAGGACGGAGGGTTTGGCGTGGGCAAAGACTGGCGAGGCATATGACATGACTGGTCTAACGCAGACCTTATAAAGCGTACGTTTGTTTCTGAAGGACATTTTACTTTTTCTACCTAACATACTGTAATGCCGGCCTAGGTAAAAACGTGCAAGTTTCGTTACTCTATCGACGTGAGGGTTGAAAGAAAGCGTCTGGTCTAAGATGACGCCTAAATATTTGGTGCTGCGCTTCCAGGGGATGGGAGTGCCTTGCATTCTCACTTGGAGATTGTTGGCGATACGACTGCGTCTGTAGTCGAAGTAAACCGCAGAGCTCTTCTCTGGGTTCACATCGATACGCCATTTTTGAAACCAAGGACCGAGGGCGTTTACAGCCTTTTGGATTCTGGTGATGAGACCCGGGACTCTGCGGCCTTTGGTGTAAAGGGCAGTGTCGTCGGCAAAGAGGGCGAGTTCGACGCCTTTCGACAGGACGGGGATATCGTTAGTGTACACGGTGTACAATAGAGGGGCGAGGACTGAGCCTTGAGGGACTCCAGCCTTTATGTGTCGGGGCGCGGAAATCGTGCCTTCGTGTTTATATCGAAACGTACGGTCTTTAAGAAACGACGCGATTATTCTAACTAGACGATCCGGTAAGCCTATTTTGTATAGTTTATAAACGAGGCCGCTGTGCCAGACTTTATCGAAAGCCTAGTGATTAAACTTAGTGTTCAAATTTATAAGGAAAATGCCCTAAGAAACTTTCCTGACTAAAGGAAGGAAGGAAGACCGGGAAAGTTTATAACACGGAAATGATGGATCGTTTTAATTGTAAATAATAAAATTTATAACTGTAAAATTAAAACTACAACAGGTGAGTACATCAAGTTAACTTTTAAGAATTAACGAGTTATGAATATGAATTATGAACAAAAAATGTTATTTATTGTTAGAACTTTCGTTACACCTCCCAGTTTAATAAAACTCTATAAATATCAAAAACAAAAAGTGCTGTCTGACATACTTACACTTTCCACGACTTTCTTAGTACTTTTTTTTGACAACTGTCATTGAGGCCTTCTAAAGAGATAGGTACATTAATTACTTTAGACATTCCAAGACAACCAAGCATTGATTCATCATCGATTTTCATTCTTCGAAACCTAGCACTAAAAAAGCTTCGCTTCAATATCGCACTGGAGTAAGCTCGCAAATATTCGAGTCACTTATTGACCTACTTACATTTGCATCATTTTCCAATAGCGATTCGTAGACTTCACAAATTCCTGACTCTATCAAAAAGAAATGTAGCAAAATCACAAGATTTATATTCATTACGTTCCAAAGCCTCAGTTTTTTTTTTTTAAATATAACAGTTAGAGCGAGTATTTTATGACTTTGAGGCACTTCTTTAAGCGCGAAGAACAAGAAATTTTGTTCCAGTATGGAAATATACTTTTTGTAGCGGACAATAGACACTATGATAGCTATGAATGGAAAATATTGCTAGAATTATTTTTCTTTACATTATTCTTTCTGTTATCTGAGAGTATCCATTCATGAAAGAGAAGATGCAGATCTTCCGAATGAGAAAATTTCAATATAATAAATCCCCGGACAAACACATTATGGTCCCAAAGAGATTTAGAGAGTTGTGGATAAACATACAGCAACTTGGGGGACCCAGAATAAACATACATACATAAATCTAAAGAACCATGACGTGAGAACAAACATTTGCGTTCATCACACAAATAAATGCTCTGACGAGGGCTTGAACCTTGGACCTTTGACGTATAAGACAGGGCTACTACCAATAACGCCACTCGCGGACAATTTTAAATGCACTGTTTAAATTAAAACTTATTAGAATTGTTATCTTTACAACTCTAGTAAGTTATAAAAACTTATTGCCTAAACAATTTTTTCCAAACGAACGGTAGCCATTTGTAATTAGTCATTCTCAAATCAGCCGATAGTTTGAAAGATATTATTGGCGGATTTTAAAGAGACAATTCTTATCCATAATATATTATGTCGAATAGCGCACGCCTCTGCGATACTCAAGCAAACGCTCAATGAATTACAATGGCTGACCAATCCGTAAGAATGACCGTCGGAAATAACCCTCTAAATTCGACTTTCTCTGAAACGAGGGCAATAGTAACTGCCTTAACTTTTAGAGAAATATTGGAGTGAACAATATTCGCCTCGGTGTTTTACTCTCAAAGGTCCAAGAATGGGATTGGTAATTTGCAATGAATATGAAACATGCTTGGAACGTTTTATTCTCGGAATGTACGAGTAGTTTGTTATTTTTTTTACCGCATTGCCGTGATTGAAAAAAGATGTTATATGTTTTATTGATGTTAGTAGATTACATGATTCTTAGTGTATACTTTAGTATCTTTTGAGTTTTAAATATGTTTTTTTGTTATATATATGTGACTGATGTTTCCTTTATTTACACCTTGGACCTAGAAACTTTAATTTTCTACATTTGTCTCTATGTTGCATGCAAGGAGTAAGTTAGAATACTTTGAAATTTTATCTCTAAAGTGACACCTGTATTTTTTTACTGAGTATTTTGGTGGGAAACCGTAAGACAAACACTGGTATTAAATACTTGCTCTTATATCATGATAGATAAAGTTTAGCTGATTATCTATAAAATGAACGTTTAAACTGAACGTTTAATATTATTTGGAGTCTCCGTTGTAAATAAATATACTAATAAATTGTGCTTCTTACTATACGACCAAGCCGAACTAGGCGAGCGGGGGAAAAAGACCCCTCTTTTCAACCCTGGACTACTTTTAAATTTTCAAAAAAATAAGCAGTGCCAAGAAATTTTGTTCGATACTTTGGCAATTCAGTCAGGAAATACGGAAATAAATAAATAATAACATAAAATACTGAAACCATTTAAAAAAGTCTGTCCTTAAATAAAATTAATAACGTCAATTTAAACACTCATCTATTTGACTTGGTCATCAGTAAAGGTTTACGTGTACGGTGTAAATATTTTTGCTCCTCCTGTCGGGCCGCTGTCGCAAAAGCGCAGTTTTTGAGTCATATCGAAGTTCAATCGATATATTGAGGTAATCTTTAGAAAAATTAAGTAAAAAGTTTGCGATTGTTTTAAACAAGAGAGAAAGTTAGCAAGAAATGTTATCTGTCATATTTCAATATCTGATTTAATACCTAAAGCTACCTGCTGCTACCTCTAAAGTGGTTTGTACCGAACGTACCGTTTATCAATTATAGCTAATTGAGAAAAATCAACATCTACATAACTCTTCCATTATTAATATTATTGGTTCATGTTCACCAATAGAAAATTCACTATTAATGATAATTCTTGATTGAACTTGACTGATTGAAAGTAAAACTCATCGAATGTTATTATATTAAACGTTCCAATTAAAGCACACAACCCCCAGTAGATATATACTTTTATAGCATACCAAAAAAAAAACTTGAAACAAATAACACGTACAAATATAAAATACAGAAAATAGTTTGAGTTCATTCAACTGTTTGTTCACCCACATTTTGTATCTATATATGTATAAAGGAATAAACTCCTAGCAACCCTCCAGCCAATTTGTCTCGCATAGGATTCGATTTTATGAACATGAATGCGGAAATTTCATGAAGACATATTAGAAACTTATCTACTTTTGGCTGGCGCTGGTGCGTTTATAGAATAATAATCAATGAAGGGTTCTATAGAGGATTAACATTATATCGCGTATACGTTACATCAGCAATATCACGACAGCCTTAATAATCCCATTGCAGGGATATCAGACTCACCCAACAAAGGGGATGGTTCCAGGCAACGCGTAACCCACCACGATTTCCAACTATGGTTTGGCGGACTTGACACATACCTTAGAAATAATTTCAAAACAAACACAAATCACATTACAAATGGCAACTTAAAAATTTTAACATCATAAACTTCAAAGAACTCACACAGAATTTTACGTCTGAACTTTTGCAAAGGGTTATCAAGATATTAGCTTGTCTGGTTTTCACTGGAAGCGACAGTTTCTTTTCACAAACAATCGTAAAAGAGATACGCTCTTGTAAAGATATCAAGGCAAAGGCTAATTCTGGAGATAATACTATTTCCCTTTGAAATATTGCAGTCTATTTACACAGAACTGGATTGCACTTAACAACTTCAAAAACGAATTACTATCTTTCTCTCGAGATCTTTCTTTGTTTCATTGTTATTTTTAATTACACGTTTTACAACAAAGATTGTTTATCTTTTCATCAAAATATCTTTTCTTTTGTATTTCTGTTCTAATTTTATTTGTTTATGGAGGATGTGGTTGATTGAACGTTTTAGGTAATTTAAGGTATTATGATTTTCTTCAATATGAAGTAATTTCACTATACGTTTATATGTGGACATTCGTAAGTGCGTTATAGAAAATTATCTTTTTAGGACACATTTTTGTAAAAAATTTTGTTTGAACTAAAACCTTCAGGATTACCGTTAAGTCGTAGGAGCAAGTTTATCAAAACGATCAGATGCAAGTTGTCGGGTTACTTAGTAACTTGCTCTGTTAACTTATGCAAGGAACTTCTACGCAAATTTCACTTGAACTTAGTCGCTGAACGCGACTAACTAGTCGTAACGGGTATAAGGTTTAATAAAGAAGTGGAAACGAAAAACAAGTATCTAGAAAACTAGTAACAATTAGTAATATTTTGTAATTAAAAAAGCGATTACATCGCTATATTTATGTATATATGTTATGTATATTATATATATATATATATATATATATATATATATATTTATTTATTTATTTATTTATCGGATACAACTGAGGTTTCATTATTTTTCTTTTTACTGTTTATTAAATAATTTTAATTTTTTTTAAGCCTATATGCCTATGTATAATTTTTAAATACTTTTTAAGTTATGATACGATATAATGGGGCAATTTTAATGTAATGTAATAAAAACACCTAAATAAATCATCTGTAAAGATTTCCGACAAAATTTCCTAAGTGATTTTTCTCCAAGTCGATTTCATTTGGAACCATTTGTTTTATAAAACTATTATCTCATAAGGAACTTTGTTTGGACACGTTGCAGACAATTTGACAATTTTTCTTTCACATGACGGGTTTATTATACCCAACATAAAGAATACCAGAATAATTTTTCTTATGATTACTAAGTCAGTTAATTAATTATATATATTATATATTATATAATATATATAATTAATATAATATAATAATATATTATATAATAATATATTATATAATATTATATATTATATATATTATAATAAACTTGTTATTTTAATTTGGCCAGATTTCATCACATTATTCTATGACAAGTATTGCATGACAAAGAGGTCTTAATAATAAACGATACCAGGCTGATAAAATAATTTATATAAATTTAATATTAGGCTTCGACCGATTTAACTGCAAACAAAATACCATTTAAATAGATTAGAATCTAAAATGTGATAAATTAGACTGAATGTTGATTGGAAACTACTGCAGAATTTAGCGCCACATAGGAATAATGAGTACATAACAATTTGAGTAACGAAAATAAATTGTTGTTATATATTTTTTTGGAAAAATAAAGCTAGGAGAACTATTGACAAATTTAAAGAAGCAGAATAGCTCTTTTTTTTTAAACAAGTCAGTATCATTGAAGCAAAATGTACTTAAATTGCCTAGTACATATTTGCATTTACCTTTTTCGGAAATAGTTTATGAGACTTATACACCTCATTGATAAGAAGGTAACTAAAACACTGGTTGAGGAGGGCGATGGCTGGATCCCGCGGTAACTCGTGAACGGGTGCAGTTTGAGGGTGTTCGTCGTTTGGATACTTGGTGGGAGGGAGACTTGCCGAGCTAACATTTATGCAGATAAGAATAATTTTGTATAGACACAAAGAGACTGTAAATTTATTTTGAAAAAAATATACCCGTGAAGTTTCTTGCCGGTTCTTCTTCACGAAGGTTTTCCCGAACTGGTGGTAGATTCATGTTTTATTTGACATCAATAAGAACAAATTATTGTCAATGTTGAGAAATAAATATTTGAATTTCAATTTGAATTTGACTGGATTTGGATTTCCTAATCAAACCGTTTTAATTGAAAAACTTAAATAATAGTAGTAAATATGCTAAGCAAGTTACTCGCTGAATGATATATGTAGATTAATTATCAGGCCGTGCTAACCATTAGATCGCGCGGCGGCGGCGTGGCTTTACAGGGGTCAAGCCACACGCCGCAATAGCAAGCAAACTGTTTCTAATATAGCACCCATTTTTTCACAGTCTATTATTATTATTAGTATTGTTTATAAACTTACAGAAGCTTATTATTTTTCGTCCCTGATAAAAAAGTTATCCAGATTGAATTCAAACGTAACTGTGTCAATGCTTTGTATTTGGCTGGAAAATCGCAACCAGCCATTGTTAATGAGCTACGACATTTACATCTAATCAAAATGTTTGTGTATCGGACCATCACGCGTTACAATAATACGGGTAGCATCAAAAAACGCCATGGAGACAACATCATCAGAAATGGTTCGAAAGGTAAATTCTAGAACTGAACAAAATCCACGACAAAGCGCAGTTAAATTGGCGAAAAGTCTTAATGTATCTGCCCGGAGCAAAGGGCGCATATTAAAAAATAAACTACAACTGAAGCCCTACAAAATACAAAAAGTGCAAGACTTGACACTTGCACAAAAGGCAGTTCGCCTAGAAAGAGCTAAGGAGTTAAAGCACTTGCACATTCGTAGTGAGCTTGAAAATTTGGTATTTTCCGATGCAAAAATTTTTACGGTCTGCAATATGTCAACAAACAAAACGATCGCGTATGGTTAAAGTGTAAATCAAACGAATATTTAGACCAACGAATCGCTCTGCGAAAGCAAGCACCAGCATCAGTGATGGTTTGGGCCGCGGTAACTGCTACGGGACGTTCACCTCTCGTTTTCATAGAACAGAGTGCAAAGATAAACCAGCAAATCTACCGTGAAAAGATTTTAAACGATGCTTTGTTACCTTGGGCACGTAAGCAATTCGGTAGAAACCATTGGACGTTTTAACAAGACCCGGCACCATCCCAAAAAAGCCCGTCAAACCCAATTTTTTTTGCAAGAAAAAGTTCCGAGCTTCATTTCTTTGCAACAATGGCCACCATATTCCCCAGACTTAAACCCAATGGATTTTTCCATATGGTCAATCCTGGAGGCCAAAGTGTCAGTAAAAAAATATGAGACGGTCGACACCTTAAAGAAGTTTTTTTTTTTATATACTGAAGTTTTTAAATAAAAAGAAATAAAATTGTCAAAATTACAGCATTTTTAATTGGTAACACTTCGAGTGCCGACCCCTGTATATACATTCGGCGGTTCATTATCAATGCTAAGCTGATTCAAATGCATTACATATTCTCAATTTGTGGACTAAATTACGAGAGAATTGGTTTGCTTCAGAATGCGTGTCGTAATTGTTAACATCTAATCAGCTATCTATTTATCGAATAGAATTTATTGAACTTTAATCTAAGTTAAGGATAGAAAAACAATATTGGCCTACAATGAATCCTCAGAACAAAGACTTATTCTAAGACAATTGCTGACACCTAACAGAGATAAATTACTAAGTTTTATTAAAGCAGCTTCCATGCAGATTATTTCGATCTACAAAATCGTAAATTGTTTCTAACAAAGTTTAAACTTATTAATATTAAAGTTAGCAAGCGTCGAAGACGGAAAATAAGTGCAAAACTTCACCGGTAGGCATCTCCAACTTATAATTAATTTACACTTGTTACTGGTTCGCTGAAGGATTTATAACTAACGAGGCCTTGCCGCGTTAACTTTGAAACGATCGTGTTAAGTGATTAGGCGGTGAAGACGGATTTGACTTGGAGGTTTCTGTCACCGTTGCCGTGGGAAGTTTACCTTTAACTTAATATCCGCGAAGTCGAGATGCGGTGTGCTAGTAAAACAGTTTTGCTCAGATACAGGTTTTGTTATCGTTACCAGCACTAATGGTGTGTATATTATGCAGTTATTAATTTTAATGTTTACTATAAAAATGTTCTTGGTCATAAAAGCCTTTTGGATGAATCTTAAGATATCTATATGAGATATGATAAATTTACAAGTATCTTACTACTTTAGGGGTAGTAGAGTTTCTTTGTTAAGATCCCGTCTGGGACGGTTTTACAGTCCTTCCTTTTTTGACCGCCATAATATCACGTTTATGTGGTTGTGTTCCAGTCGAAAGGAAGGGAAAGCCAGTCCAATTACTGGAACAAAGGCAAATGCAGCATAGATGGCAACGCATTATTAGTCCAGATAGTAATCAGAATCATTATTAATAAATAAAACACCTACGAGTAATCATTTCCATGGGTGCGGAGACCACTTAACACCAGGAGGTCACGTGCTCGTTGATCACCGATAACCCCGTGACGAGGATGTTCCTAATTTGGATAGTTTATGGGGAGGGAGAGTTTAGAGCTAACAGATGCAGTTAAGAATTGTTTTGTATAGACATAAGCGCTATTGTAAATTTATTTTAGAAAAATGATGTCCGAGAAGTTTTTTGACACTTCTTTTTTACTAAGGTTTTTCCGAACTGGTGTTAGAGTCATGCGTTATAGTCGTATAACTTCAATAAGAACAAGTAATTGTCAAAGTTCTAAAATAAATATGTGAATTTAATTTGAATATTGTAAATAAAATAAAATAAATCTGAAATATAAATTATATAATGATACTTGGATTAATTGACGTAGTGTTTTTTCAGACCACCAAACCATTTTTTTAATCAGGTCAGAAAATTTACAAGGAATTTGTAGTACCTACACTTATTTAGGGCAACAGGTTAAAAGTATATCCTATATTTTGAAGATAAAATCTTGCTAAACAGAAACTTCAAATTATGGTATAGTTTTTTCTAAAGCATTAATATGTGTCTAACAGTAGCAATAATTTTCTCTTTTATATTTTAACGCCAGATAACTAAATATTTGAAAATAAAGGTGACGAGGGTCATCAAGAATTCACTTCACTGAATCAAAAACTGACAAAACATAACAAAATAGAATGCAGTTAGGCAGCACGCTGCTGTCAAAAAGGTTACAAAATGTTGCACAAAACAAAACATTTTTAATAAAAACTTTTACTCCAAAAAGCAAGCATTACAAGATTGCGTATGATGCTTAAAATAGAACAGAATGAGCTGAACAATACTGTAAGCGCAGAGAATGGTTTATTCAAGTGTGTAATTTATATTCTATGCTCCGCTTTAACTCGGGTTTGTTACTCAAATATTGTATTTGCATTTCAATTTCACCTGTCTTTTGTAACACACCTACATGGGAGGTATCTTTATTATCACTACATGTTTGTAAGGTCCAAAAAACTTTAAGCATTTATTTTGAACTGTTACAATCACGACATGTACAGACAGAGTTTTGATTCCAAAGAAGGTTAGAATAAGACTAAGTGTTCTTTTGTCAATCAAATGGTCTAATTCAAATGGTTAATTGAGTAACAGCTCTTTTTGATGTTATAACGGAAGAAATCCAATAGTTTGTTTGATCTATATATTACCAATAGATATTTGCTACGGAACAAAAATGAGCTTGCCATTAATAATATATTTAAAAATTTTCGCGATCATGCTTGTAGTTGTTGTGCAATGCGTGACGGCCTAACGAATAAGTGTGAAGATGAATAGAATAAACTATGTCAACGTAATTATGCAAACGTTAAGTTCACTAGGTATCATCTGAGAGCTGCTGGGTAAAAAACGCATTAACTTGTTAACGCTTATTAAAAATTCTTAAATCCATCCCATAACAGTTTACCCGCCGACTCACCAAGTTATAAGCATTAAGGTGAATAATGAATTTTATCTCCTGCCCTGCTAGCGTTTAGGCTTGTTATCAAAAATGTACGTAATGTAGTCGATTCTCGTAGAAGCAATGAGGGCAAATTGTTATACGGCTGAACCTTATCTACTTTCTGGCCCATATTACGTGATGCAACGTGGAACGAAAGTACATTTATATTTGCTTGTTTTTAGTATATATATGTATGTATGTATGTAAAGGTACTTTTGATACTGAGATTCCTATTTTAAGAAATCAGATTGCATTGACTTTTAACTTTGTCACAAATAAGTTTTACAGAGCACAGAATATTTTAATAAATAAATTTAAATTTTGTTTGTTATTAAGGTTGTATTATACAAATTTGTATAATACAAATCTCTTCGAAAGTCGCTCTTACTAAATTGTATCAAATTTGACTTGGTACTTTAGTTTCAACAGCCTGTTGGGTGTTACCCCATGATCACTGCGCTTGCGTGTTGGTTAATTCAGTAAATAATTTTTTTAGCTAAAGTACATAAAAAAGAAGCTTTGGCTAAGGGAGTTTCAGATATAAACTATTTAAGTAAAAATTCTTAATCTTGTTAATGTTTTACAAATCACCTGGTAGTATCAAACTTGTACTGCGGTCGCTTCATGAACAGCAACCTCGGTAGTATGTGTATGAAGACTCGCTTCACCCAAGGTGCCATACGATGCGTCTGCGGCGATCTGAAGTGGACGTTTAGCACCACCACCGTCACGCATATGCTGTGAAATAGAAATGTTACTTTGGAGTAAGTTGTTACAAATGTTATAATATACTTATTTATTACAATCACCTTGGAACTATCATTACAGGGTAAACCTAATGCGAACATGTGTAATGTGTCTGTTGCTCGTTAGGGTTCTTCGTCCCGATGAATATCTAAAACATCATTGTTACTAAAGTACGTCTTCTTATGGTAGTGTCGGGTAACAGGACCTCACTTCCATCTAATATGGTTGAGGAGTGCGATGGCTGGATCCCGCGTTAACTCGTGAACGGGTGCCGTGTGGGGGTGTTCGTCGTTTGGATACTTGGGGGGAGGGAGACTTGCCGAGCTAACAGATGTAGATAAGAATAATTTTGTATAGACATAAAGAGACACTGTAAATTTATTTTGAAAAAAAGTATAACCGTGAAGTATCTTGCCAGCTCTTCTTCACGAAGGTTTTCCCGAACTGATGGTAGAGTCATGTTTTATTTTACGTCAAAAAGCACAAGTAATCGTCAATGTTGAAAATAAATATTTGAATTTGAATAGTTGACATTTAATAATTAATAATATTCATGTCAATAATATCATTAAAAATAGTAAAAATGTCACAATTGAAGTTATCTTATATAATACGATATATGGATGCACTACAGCCATGGAATCTTAATTTGGGGACAGACTTGTAAGAACATTATGTTCATTTATTTTCTCTGAGCTAAGGTTTTTACTTCACAAAAATGTTTACTACTCAAATAGCCGATCAGCTTCATAAATCCTACAAAATTCACATATTTATAAATTACAGTATCAAAACATAAAAGTCTGACGATATTACAAAACACTGAAGAGAAGATAGATCAAAAGACTATCTGATAGTGACTAGGTAGACCAGTTTGATATTATGATAGGACAAAAAGACTAGCTTTTATTTCGCATAAATAATGGCTTATATCAAAGGCGCTTTTTGGAAAAGACTTCTTGGGAGAACGGCTTCTTTTGTCAGTAACGTACGGGCTACAAGATAGGTGTTATATTTATATGATTTGTAAGGGATACAATACATTTTCGAAAAATATTAAAAATTGGTTGTACGGAAGTAACTTCAGAAACAGTAGTCAAAAAATAAGAACAATGTTGTATTTATACACTATAACGAATCTAATTTTTGATAAGAGTTTGAAACTATAAACTGATAAATCTAACAAATTGACAACAATTACTTTAAAATATCCAACCGGGAGTTTTTATTAACATACCCATCCGTACTTCTTGACAGAGTCGCTTTGTGTTCGTGCGGATATGTGCACTCTACGAGTCTTAATTTGTTTTTATTGAAATTTTATTCGTTTTATTTGATAAAACAGAACTTATTATTTAACAAAGTACAATCAAAATATTATGCATAACTCTTAATTATTGCAGCTTAATTACAGCTCTTATTTGCAAAAGAAAACTTGAAGTGTTCATTCACAATAGGGGACGTTCATTCGCTGAAACCATAACCCTATGTACTACATATTTGCCGCGGCTACACTCATCCTCTGATAAAGAGATCCACACGAGCTCCAAACTAGTCGAACCGTATCGGCATTTACAAGTGAGCAAATCATAACTTATACTGTAATTAACTTGTAATTGTAACTAAAGTATTGCTAATTCGGCTTATGTAGAATGTTATTTGTATTATTATTTATTTAATTTAAGATGTAGGCACGTATAGTTCACTGTTTGTTTCATCTATAACTAAATAAAAATAATCCTCAACGTACTTATACAATGTACAAAACATTTCATATCGCAAAAATTCAATGATTGTCATCCATTACATTAGATATATCGTTAAAAGTTTTTCGTTGTTCTCGCAACAAAATAGCAATAAATTGCCTTTAACCTTATATCGATGAAACGGCTTATCGAACAACGAGCCCTTTGCCATCAGGAGGGATCCCGAGAATTGCCTCGATGAAACCACCTTTATTGTGTTTTCATAAATCCACAGTATCGATGCCAGTCGCATCGCTACTCGGCGGGACCTATGCGTATTATCATTAGGCAAATTGCTTGCTAATGACTCAATAGGTATTATCATTTTATTTACTCCCTTATATAGTCTAATTAAACTATACACAGGCTTGTTGGTAATTAAGATTTATTACTTAATTAAAAAAAGGGTACGCAGCAAAGGCGGCCCCGTCTGTCGCACTCTAGGCTGAGTAAGCAGTTTTGTTATTTGCGCTCAGACCCTCATTAACGTTCGTTCGCTTTTCTGTCATGTTACCACGTGCCCTTATGCATGCCGAATATACAGCTTATCAAACAAATATATATATGTCAAATTTTTCTGCACAGTGATTGCTTTTGTGCGAAAGGGGAGTTTAATTTAAATGGTAATTGGGGTCTGTGACAGGCATTAGCGACATTATTGAAATCTCTTTTTATAAATCAGCAAGCGGATAGCTGGCTGAGGCGACGAGGGACTCGCAACAAAATACGCTTTATATTATTCCGGCGGAATATTAAAATAAAAGCGAAATAGCTTTCTTGACGGGGGAGTAAGCAAAGCAATAAATATTTGTCTGACCGCGGTAAAATAATAATTGAATTGGGAATAGTCTGTGAAGGTGTAGTGCAGCCAGCTAACTTCAATTTAGTTCACGCCTCAAACTCGGTTTAACCGCTTTGTGGACGTAGTGCAGACATTATGTAATTACAAAGTTTCATATTACGCCCAACAAGTAAGTTTTTGAATTTTCTGGTATAAAATGTATATAAAAAAAACTTTTGCTACCAAATAACAATATTCACAAATATCTTATTTTTAATGTTTTGCTCACAGGTTTTCAAATATGTTTAGGTATCAGCATGTTTATTAAGCCTATAATTTTTTTCTTTACCGACGATCAGAACACACGCCGAATTTTCGAAAATATGTAATTGAAGCAAGACACACAAAAGTTTTCAGCCAACAAGTGACTAAGTTATTTGCTTTATTTAAACTAAACATATTAATATTAAAACTACTTACGAGATAACTTACCTTATTGATACGAGTATCATAGCAAAGATGAGGTACTTCCCAAGCAGCGGGACAACCAGAGAAGTTGGAGGGATGATTTCCACGACCAGCAGGAAGAACACGTGGAGACTAATTAGGATTGAGATGGAGAGCGTCACCTGTTGAATAGATTATTAATTTTATCTTTTTTTCTTATATCATTCTATAGAGTCTTCGTAGATTGAAGAGGATTAGGTTATCTTTGCCGGAAAATTTTTCAGGCTTTAACTAACATAACTGGAGCAGCATTGCCCTACACGTCGGAGGTCCCAAGTTCAAGTAGTCAATAATAAAAACATACATAGAGATGTTGTTTGTTGAGCATAAATGAGCTGGCAAATTTTGTAGGCTCTTATTTAAACCTATGATATTCCTATCACAATCTTTACTAAGTGTACTTTATACAGCTGGTTTAAATATTTTACAAGGATTTTGGTCAATTAACTAAAGATTAAATATATAAATGAGTATAATTGCCAATCGTGTTCATGTAAATAGTCTGTAATTTCAATAGCTTGTTTATAATTTTTTTTAACAAATCATTGCTCATAATATTGTATTAATTCAGCAGTCCCGTATCAAGACTGCTACTCTACCAAGCGAAGTAAAATGTATTTTTAACGAATACAACGAATCCGAAACTTTAAACAATATTGCTGTAATAAAGTAAAGTAGTTTATTTATTTTACAACATACTAGTTTTGCCCACGGTTTCACATAGAAACTTCTCAGGAATAATAATTTTAATGGATATAATACGTTTTATTATACAATATATAATACAAAGTCCCATTTTTGTACCTCTTACAAAATGTGTGCGAAACTTTATGTGTTACTAAAACACGTAAAGCTGTGAAATTTTATAAATAGGTTAAGGTTTTTTGTAAATACACTCGTGCACCTAAAATAATTAAATTACCAACAAAGTTATTTGACTGCGTACCTATTTAACTGAAGCGTACGTGTCAAGTTAAAATACAAATAAATAAACTTTGGCATTTATAATATCGGGGTGGCTTTATAACAACTGGACATACCTCGTAAACTTTTGTTACAAACTTTTTCATTTCACCTAACTCCCCTTTGGAACACCGAAAAAAATATTTTCAGACTTTACATTTTAAAGTTTTTGTTGAAATTTCAGATATTTTAATTTGATAAAATTGTAATTTTGTTGTAAAGTTGTAAATTACATACAATTTTACAGCTCTGAGCAAGTTTCCAATAAACATTAAAATAAATAGACAACGATAAAAAATTCACCAGTCTTGTGGAATCCGCACCCGTTGTTTTCCCGCGATTTTGACCTCGTCGGTGCATGCTTGGCCGCCTCTACAATTATTAATGCCACATCTACGTTTTCTATTTTGATTACATGGTCTATATTTGAAATAACGAAAAAGAAATACAGTAAACGAGATCACACTTTGAAAACATCATTAGGTAGTTCAAGAGCGCACGGTGATTACAAAGCGCTATTTTGTCCGATCTCTGCTTTTGATATGTAACGTTTCTTAACTTAATTTTATTAACTTCCTAATTCATTAAATATTAAGATCCCGGTAAAACAAGGTATAAATTTAAACAACTTTAGCTTTCACAAGTCCTGTTAAGTTTAAGTAATCTTTCCTAAGCCGCTTGTTCAAACTTACTACATTAGTTAAATGGCTAGGCTCGTCAATATTATATTTGCCTATCAGGTTTTAATTTCAATAAACCCAAACGAAAATTAAGTGACTGAGCTAGGTCTTAGGTGAGGATTTTTTGTTATTTTGTCAATTTTACTTACCCTTGTTGACTTTGATAAAAATAGCTTCAGTATCTGTCTCGCTCACTCTTGCCAAACTGCACAATCCATCTCTCTCATCATTATTCACCATTTGCCATAAAATTAAGGACTACCAAAAAGTTTGTGCGTATCGCATTTTAGCTAAGTAAACTGGATTCGCATAAAATCGGATTACTTCTAGTTTTTTTTTATTTTTTACCCATATTTTTTTAGTATTAACCAATCAAGTGCTGTAACATTTTGGAAACCTGATTAAAGACGGCAACTTTTGATGGCACACGCCATGGCAAGTAATATAGTAAATTTTTTTTCAGGAGGCTGTGTCAAAGTCGAGATATTTTGAAAATGTTGAATTCATAGTTCGGCAAAAAGTGTTATTTCTAAAAAAATTTGGTGGAATTGTGTTATTTTTTTAATTTTTATTGAAAATATGTTATTTAGGGTTATGGTGCCACGTTTTAAATGGACAATAATAACCACAATAACCAAAAAATGGTTAAAAATGGAGAAATTCTGCTTTTTTTGTTTAATGCCCATGTTCTAAAGAACGTGGGTTGGATTTTTTTTCTGATTTTTCGGATGCTTTCTGGGCTTGGCGTTGAATTTTGGGATGCCCTATATATATATATATATATATATATATATGTATGGGTATTTTTTTTAATTAATTTTGAACTGGTAGTTATACACACTACTGTTGTAGTTTTTAACCAAACTCTCCAGTCCCAGGTCTACGGGAAGAAATTTCTAATGAAATAAGTAGTATCTTTGTACAAGCATTTCATATACATCCCATTTATTATAACTTAGTTATATTTGATGTGTACACAAACTTTGTAATAAATATAAATAAAAACTAAAGAAAATACCTGTACCTTCGAACACAAACGAATCCAACACAATTCAATTGACGAAGTGAAAACTTAGAACCACCTCAATACAATACCAAATAAACTCATACAATATTGAATTAAAAACGGTAAAGTAGGAAGGAGGGTAAAGCCTTGCCGACATCATTGGCATGGCGCGAGCCGCTGGCGCTCCGCCAGCTATCGGAGAAAGAACTCTACTATAATAATACGGAGATAATTGATGCTGCGACGCTGTTCCGGCAGCAACAAGAAATCTTTTGATAAATATTCTTCTTTGAAAATAAAGGGAATAATATCAATAGACTTGTTAATATCATTGATAAAATTCATTAAAGCAAAGAAGGAATTTTGTCAAATATTACATTACCTATTTCATAAAATTTCGTATAAAAACCATTTTGGATACCAAAAAAAAAGTCTTTTTTTGGGAGTTTCGAGCAGAATATTGCTGTTACCGAGATAAACGAAATGAAAGTAAAATGATCTTATCAAACCAAGGGCTCCACGATGTTGCAGAAGTTTTCATTTTTTAGAAAAACAAATTTCCTGATAGGAAAATTCAATTTAATGCGAGATAAGTTTCGCGTGAAATCATCGGGTGAGTTTTTACGAGGAATTCTGTGATGGTTTCAAATGAAAGTTTTTGGATGCTATTCCGTAACTGTTGAAAGTTGAACGTCATTGCAGTTAGAGTGCGGAAAGCGGGGTTATTTGTCTTATAAACTGCGCTTCATAAAAATATTATAATCCAAAAAGTAAACTTATTTTTTAAATCAGCTATATGTCATTTATACGTGCTTCATATATATATCATTGTGTCAAACAAAACGTTATAAAAATTTGCAACACACACACAAAAAGTTACACGAAATGCATTTCTTCCAGAGATTTAAGAAAATCTACGCATCTATTTTAATGAAACTATAATCTTCATGAAACCAGAAACATTATAATGTCATTTAAAATTCACCCCTACACCACATTTAACATTTTAAAATATTAAGCACTTGTCTAGCGTATATCACGGAAACCTCCTGAAGGTGAAATTATTCGCGTCAGCTCTAATTCTGTCTTAAAATTTAATGCAAGTTGATACTGTCGGCAAAGTAAGTTGAAAGTCGCAGTGCTACGTCTTATATAACAAAATAATTTGGGAATATAACTGTAACCTATGGATAAAAATACTGTTTATAAAGTAAATATGTTTGAAAACAAGTTAATTAGTAAATTAAACTTATTACTTTTTTTATTTATATTTAGGGCACCTCGAGTGGGATTACAACTTCCCATACTTCAAGTACTTAATTTTTTGTTGAGATGCAATATAATTTTAACTAATAATATATAGATACACTAATTATAATACACAAAAAAATTCATCATAAGTTTGTTCTTTGTTCAAATTGAACAAACGATTTTATTACACAAAATAGCATTAAATATCCACCTCAATATATTACTATAACCAATGAAAACCAAAACTTAAAAAACCTTTTTTTGGTGACTGTGCTAGGACCTGGTGTCCTAGAACGGTGCGAAGTAAGTTGTGTAATAAATCAAGATTACCTTGACTTTTCCGAAGCAGGTAAAAACTACGCTCACGGAATACTGTAAGTATTTGAACTTAACTAAATATGTTTTTCATTCCTTGTATTTCTACTAGGTACACTTAATCAGTAGTTAAAATGTCAATTAGTTTGTTACACATTTCTTTTTTTGTCTACAGAATAATATTTAAACATTAAACATCCATAAACTAAAAATATGTATTGGAGGAAGTTATTTAGATTATTTGTAGGTTATATCCATATTCCGTTAAGTTTATTTTAAGACCCTCATTGCTCTATATTTACAAATCAGGTCGGACAAATTTAGTTTTATTTTGTTTTGTATTAATTGTTAAAAACAAACAATTAATTGTTAATACAAAACAAAATAAAACTAAATTTGTCCTAACTGATTTGTAAATATTAGACAAAAGTTAATTAGGGAAAATGAAACCATTCTACAATATTTTATAAATATGCATTTATAACCAATGTTGTCTCTCGCCTGACAACCGCAAAGCAAAATGACGCTCTCACCACAAAACGAATAGTGTTTTTGAAAAGCAGAACGAGAGTTGTATAAATATAAAGGATAATGACTGAAAGTGCATTTAACAAAACGACTTCTTTGGAACATCAGTACAAGTATTGTTTATAAATAATATTTTATGGATGCGAGGGAAAAGATAACGCTTAAATCAAATGTAATTCGATGATGTAGAAGAACTCAAATACCAGCTTTACTACAACAAACAAGATCAATTCATGTCTGTCACATTTCTCAATAACCTCATGTAACGAATCGATACATCTTACGACACAAGCCAACAGTATCCATCTCAACGATGGAGATAAACTGTGTTCTCCTGACATCCTGAATTCCTGATTGATGGTTCCCGGCTTCAACTACCCGTTATTTGATATTCAAACAATGGCCGACCGACTAATACACACCAATTTCTCAAAAGCTTCGCAACGAGGTACTCTGTCACCCATTACTCCACCGAAAACACCTACCGCCGACGTCTATTTACTTAGGATTAATTTCAACTTTTTCATCTCCTGAAAGGAAACTCGGGAGTCAGCAATAATCCTTTCCTGGCAGCGTCTTTTGCTGACGATATTTATTCGACTGTAACGTAGAAGGAAGCTACAGTACTTATGGCGGTATTTAGAGTTTTATTTTTATATTTCTGCTCGCGCAGCGGAAACGCTCGGTTATTTGAATCGTGGTTTTAAATTACAAGCTTACGTTTGTTTTGTTCTTTATAAATTGCTTCGTTTAAAAGTTACGTTATGTGCACGTTTATGTTAGTCGAATTGTCTGAAAAGTTATCCACACAAAGTATTTTCTTTTTATGCTTTTTCGTGGTATACAAATCATTATTTCTTCAGCGGTATAAAATTTAAAACGTGAAAAAACATATATTTTAGTTAATTTTACTTGTTTAAAAAAAATGTCACATCTCGTGTTGATTAATATTCCAGTAATACATATCAAAACGTTTACATAACTAAAGGATATAATAAATCTTGAACATTGGTTTATTAATTCAGAAGCTCGGATAATGCACGTTTAAATAAAACATTTCTACAAAGTTTTTAGAGTTCACTTTTTGGAAGTAACATAATTTGATAGTCTTGAGAATTTCATATAGTAAAAAATATGTGAAACTTTCCTAATGAAGAACTTATGTCGTATGAATAATTATTTTACTTGCTTTTTACTTTAAATCGGAATATTTGGTGTTCTTTAAGATACCATTAAGTACATTAAAATTTCAGCATGTATTCAGCATATTTTAGAGATCCCAGTTTTTGTAGCACCATTGTGCCGTGAACTGACTAATCCCATTTTTAATGGGTCGTGGTTAAAGGTGTGCCCTAGTTTAGGTTTAAATTAATTAATTTAAATTACTATCTCAAGCAAAGAATTACAGCGTTCTTTTTAAAATTTTATCTATTAAGTTTCACAATAAAAAAAGGTGCTTATATTGGGTGGCCATTAGAAATACGCATCCGAAATTCTGAATTAAAAAGGGACGATTTTAATAGGGGATGGTCCCCTCTGTTATACGAAACTTTAAACACGTATTAAAAAAAAACGCATCTCCTCAGGAGGGGAAAGGTAGCATTTGGAACGGGGGACCATAGCCTAAATTACTAGATTAGGTTAGTGTTGTTAACACTACGTTTTAAACAAGTCAAAAGTATGTAAAAAAAGTGTCATTGGTTGGGTTAGGTTAGGTTTTGTGTGTGATAAGAATATGCGCTAGCCCAGCGAGCGAAGCGAGCATGGTGCGCAGCACCACTGTGGAATTCAGTTTCATTTCAACCCTTTCACATGTATAGTTACTATTAACCTAACCCTTTAGTCCCGTGTTAAGGGTTTTAGGCGATATTTAAAAAAAAATCATTAAAAAAATCTACTCATTTCCTCATTCGGAGAGTGGTGGGGTTGGACTTCTCACTACCCAAAGCTTAATTCGGGATGCGTATTTCAAATGCAACCCCCTTGTATTTCATTACTATTACGATAGTTAATAAAAAACATTCTCGCTCCGATCGCCGCCCGGTACGGACGTGCAAGACCCCGTTCTCCGTTGATCGGTCCCTTCCGGATATTCCTTGGCGCTCAGTCTACTGACGTCACAATTTAGCGTGTTGGTTCCGTGCTACGGTTTTCAAGGTTTTTCTACTCCCTCTGAGTGCTATCGAAGTATGATTTTTCTTTGTGACTAAGCCCCTTAGTATTCAAAGTGCTGTGCTAAGTTGTGTTGTGCTTGTGCTGAGTGCAGTGTTGTGCCCAGCGTAAGTAGTCTGGTTTCAGTACAAAGGATACTTAACGGTGACAACGAATTTGTACTAAAACAGTCCTTTTATTTTTATTTTATTTCTCTTCTCTATTTTAATTTATTTTTCGCCTATTTTCTTATTTATTTTTATCATATTTGTGTATTTTCGTGTGTATTTGTCCTTTCTGTCGGTAAAGGTTGACCCTAACGCGGTACCCTGCGTACCCTATTTTTTAGGTTTCTAGGTAGCGGCCTTCGGCGAACAACGGTTAGTTTTAAGTTATTTTCCCCAGCCCCTCTACCGCAGGTAGGGAGGTTAGCCACTAGGGTTCGCTAGGTTTATTTTAGGGAAGTCTAGGCATCTTTTATATACTTAAATATACATTCCTTAGTATTCATACCAACCCCTCCCATGGATTCGCAAAGCGTACTTAACTTCGCGAAAGCGTTCGCTCAGGCACTAGCCACGTCGGGCGTCTCAATCTCTGACAAGGTATTCACGCAGGCCTTATCTGCGCTTAACGCGTCCCCGGCCCCTCAGGCCCCAACCCCGGCCCCTCAGGCCACCAACTCCCAGACCCCTCAGGTCTTTGCCAGCCCTCCCAAGTCTCCCGTTCCATCCGATATGGACTGCGCCTCGGTCACGTCATCTCGCGCGTCGCGGCGTAAGCGTACCGCTCCCGGGAGCGACTCCGATTCCTACTCCGCGTCCGAACCGTCGTCGGGTGCCGCTACTTTAACCGGCTCTCCTGAGCCTGCGTTTCAGTTAGTCGCCAAACGCTCTAAGAAGCGTTCGAAGAAAGCAACGGTGTCTTCAACACCCGAGCCCACGCCGGTGTCTTCAACACCCGCCCCCGCGCCGTTAATGTCACTACAAGTGACCGCGAATATGTCGGCTCCGTCCAAACCAGTAACGCGCTGCGCTCCCGTCCCACCTAAGCCTCAGCTTCCTCAGCCCGTCATCCACCGCGAGAAAGAACACAAAATCAATTATCTCAACGCGAATAACGCAGTCGATACTCTGTTAAAATCCAAGTCGCGACTATCGACGACTTCCGCGCGTTTACTCGTTTACTCTCGCTTAAACAAATCGCGTACCATACTTACGCCCTCCCAGAGGAGCGTTAGATCCGCGCAGTTTTACGGGGCGTCCCGTTTGAGCTCGAAAAACTTAAGTACCAGGGTTTCCCGGCTGAAGCAGTGCACAAGATGCACTCCAACCGCGGCAGGCGTTTTCCGTTGGCATTAGTTATTTTTTCTCATACTCCCAACTCGAGGGAGATCTTCAGAGAGGCTCGCACAATCTGCGGACTCTCGAATATCTCTGTCGAGCATCCCAATCCTCGCGGGCACCCCGGGCAATGCCACCGCTGCCAGCTGTATGGCCACGCAGCGGCCAATTGCTCAGCCCCTCCCAGATGCGTTAAGTGCCTAGATCCCCATAATACGAAGGAGTGCACTCGCACTCCCGACTCCACTCCCCCCCCTGCATGTGTGCTGTGCGGCCAGTCTGGCCACACAGCTAACTACAGGGGTTGTCCGCGCGCTCCATGCTCCACTTCAAAGAGGGTGGCGCCTAAACCGGCGCCGCCGCTCACTCCTGCCAACTTCCCGCCGCTGCGCAACCGGAGTCCCCCGGAAGCAAAGCCCGTGCAGCCGACACCTACTCCAGCTCTGTCCTGGAGACAGCGTCTGGCCGCTCCAGCTGCACCTTCCCGTCCTATCCCAGCTCCCGTAGGCCCGCGTCCCGCTCAGTCGTCTCAACCTCAGTCGTCGTTGGCTGAGGACATGAAGACCGTAATTGACGTCATTCAAAACGTCGACATTAAGGAAATCTCCGTACTCGCATGCAAACTGCGAGCCGCTCGCTCTCCTCAAGAGCGTCTATTTGCGTTAGCCGAGCATCACTCGCTACTTAGCTCTTTATAAATTCCATTTTTTAGTTCCGTAAGTTATCATTTTCAATGCCTGCTTTGACCATAGCTACTTTCCAAAAGCTTGGAAAGAAGCAACAGTTACAGGCATTCCCAAGCCGGGTAAACCTCTGAATATCCCGGCTAATCACAGACCCTTCAACCTCCTCAAGGCAATGTCTAAACTTCTCGAGAGAGTCATACTCTCTCGAATGCGGAACCATCTGTTTCCAACGGATGGCGATCCTCTCATTATTCCCCATCAGTTCGGCTTTCGCGCTAAGCACTCCTGCCCTCAGCAAGTCCATCGAATCGTCGGGTACATACTTGACGGTTTCTATCCGCGTCGTTATAAAACAGTCGCGGTTTTTTTTGACGTAGCCCAGGCTTTCGATAAAGTCAGGCACGGCGGTCTCGTTTGTAAACTCTACAAAATAGGCTTACCGGATCGCCTAGTCAGTTTAATAGCGTCGTTTCTCAAAGACCGTACGTTTCGATTTAAACATGAAGGCACGCTTTCCGCACCTCGTCCCATAAAGGCTGGAGTCCCTCAAGGCTCAGTCCTCGCCCCTCTGTTGTACACCGTGTACACCAACGACATTCCCGTTCCGCCGAAAGGCGTCGAACTCGTACTCTTTCCCGACGACACCGCACTCTACACCAAAGGCCACAGTGTTCCGCACCTTGTAACCAGACTCCAAAAGGCCGTAAACGCCCTTGGTGTATGGTTTCAAAAATGGCGCATCGATGTGAACCCTGAAAAGAGTTCTGCGAGTCGCTTCGACCACAAACGCCGTCGTCCCGCTGGCGATCCCCACATTCGAATGTTAGGCATTCCCATCCCCTGGAAGCGCAGTACTAAATACTTAGGCGTCACATTAGATCCGACGCTTTCTTTCAAGCCACACGTCGATAGAGTTTCGAAACTCGCCCGTCACTACTTAGGCCACCTTAATAGCATGTTAAGTAGAAAAAGTAAAATGTCTTTCAGAAACAAACGTACACTTTACAAGGTCTGCGTTAGACCCGTCATGCATATGCCTCGCCAATCTTTGCCCACGCCAAACCCTCCCTCCTACACAAACTGCAGGTTGTTCAAAACCTCTTTTGCCGCAGGGCCACAAACGCACCGTGGTACGTGCGTAACGTGGACTTGCATAGAGATCTTGAACTGCCTACAGTACAACAACACCTCAAAACACTCTCTGAAGCGTTCTTCAAACGCTCCGAAACCCATCCCAATCCTCTAGTTCGTGATTCAGTCTCATATACTACTCATACATATACCTGTCTTAGATTCGAAGTTCAAAGTCGCTAGGCCTAGGAATGCGTAAGCGTACTCTTCCACCAGACTGTCAGCCGATCTCGAAGCCCTTCTGGCCGCAAATTCTAATTCTAACGTAAATTCTAATTCTAACGTAAATCCTAATTCTGACGTAAATCCGAATTAATTCAATTTTATATTGCAATTTTTAATTTTTTTTTTAATTATATACTTTTCATTTTGAGCACCTTCAGTGCTTTGTATTCACCTTCAGTGCTTTGAGCACTTTCAGTGCTATGTAATCCCAGCGGGTGAACCCTTCTGGGCCCCGCTAGCGCGGCCTCTTTCTCCAATTGGCCGTCGCTCAGATGAAGGCTGAGTGGCAAAAAATTGCACGAGCCGACAGGGGGTTTTTAGTGGGTAGTGCTCATTAGGAGCTAGTCCCGGATGCCATGTAACGCGCGCGAGAGGCATGCGGAAATGCAGTTTTTGCCTCCTGCCCAAACGGGGAACAAAAAAAAAAGTTAATCAAAACTTACATGACAAAATGATTGGTATTCGGTATTTTTTTTTAATTTTTTGTTTTGTCGTGACAATGTAAAACACAACTGTAACATTGTATGACAAAGATTGGGGTTACAAAAATATATATGCTTCGTCATTTTACATATAAACAATCATAACATAACCTAATCGAAGCTATCGAATTAATAATAATTAAACAGTACATATGATAAATCTATTGTAAAGCTTAACTCACGGTCCTTCTTAGTCTAGCAATTTTCACTCTCTGGCATCTTATTTTACTTAGTACTCATACCATTTAAATATAATTTAGGCTGCAACGCGTTATTATCATCCTTGTTTGATAGAGACCATTAAGACCACGTTAACCAATCAGAACCCACGATATCGAGAAAATAACTAAGTCCAAATAAGACAGACTGTGAACCACTTATAGCCACTCCATACTTCCAAAAAGCGTATGTGTCTACATGAAGATCTACCATCTTTTTTGCACTACAGGTTTCTTACCTTCTCTCCGCTATCTGAGGGTAAATAAAACGTGAGCACTGTTAGGAATGAGATGCCCATGCAAGGGATGATGATGTTCACAGTGTAGAACAGGGTCTTCCGCCGCATGGTTATGTTAAAGGTGATGTCCAGATACGGCTCATCGCAGCACGTGTAGAACTTCTCGTTTCTGGAACAAATTAATGGGAATTTTTAGTTTATATCCTATAAAATATTAAATTCAAGCATAGTTGTAAGGGACGGCATATATTACCTGCTTGGACTGTTGTTGTTTTTTATTCAAATTTACAATATAGTGGATTGTTAATAAAACACATCTATAAAGATGTTTAATGTTAAGCTGTTACCATAATATATTAATCTATATTTTTTGTAGTGTAAAAATAGACTCAATACCATTACCATTTTCTAAAAATGTCGTGTAATTTTAGCTTTTAAAGTACCCCATAAGCTTGATCCGTTTGATTCATACTAAATACTTCATAGAAGAGTCTAAGCTTAAAGAATAATCACATTTTTTTTGATTTTAAAACTTTTTAAAACATTTTAGTCAGCCAAATTAATAATATTTTGCCTGATAAAATTGAAAAACGATCACTTAACCTCCATTATTGAAATTACTTAATAAATAGATTATTTTGATGCGAGTATAAGTTTTATTAAATTTATCCAAAAGTTTGAAATAATGTATGCCAGTTTAAATAAATTATCTCTAGCTTTTTACACTTAATTTTTACGTGAATGTAAAGGACCTAATGAAAACTGTTTTCAATGATATTTCTAATTTTTTTTATTATACCTTTTATCTTCGTTACTGACCTGAGGATTTATTCAAAAGTATAAAAAATATTGGTATAATTCCATTACTCAGAGTAATGAAATGAAATAAAATATTTATTTTCTCAACATTGACAATTACTTGTTCTTATTGACGTCAAATAAAACATGATTCTGCCACCAGTTCGGAAAACGCCTTCGTGAAAAAGAACTGGCAAGAAACTTCACGGGTATATTTTTTTCAAAATAAATTTACAGAGTCTCTTTATGTCTATACAAAATTATTCTTATCTGCATATGTTAGCTCAGCAAGTTTCCCTCCCCCAAACGACGAACACCCTCAAACGGCACCCGTTCACGAGTTAACGCGGGATCCAGCCATCGCCTTCCTCAACCATATTAGAGGGAAGTGAGCGACCCATCACCCGACGCTACCATAAGAAGACGTAAAATAAACTTAGTATTCCGTACTTTCAATGTTTTGTGAGAGTATAATGGTAGCACAAATATGTATTTATCTTCGAATCTGTTTATGAACAAAATTTTAATGCGATCAATGCCTGGTCACTCAAACCAAACGTCAATCGTGACGTCATCACGATACATTAGCGCCACTATTTCTCAAAATATAATTTGGCGAGGTCGCATTGCCGCCGCGCGCGCTCCCGTAATGGCCTGCGTAGACGACGCGAGGGACTTTTCTCCGCGGCGGAGAAAAAAGTACGCTCTGCGAATAACAAGTCCGCCGCGAATTTACCGCGAACTCAACGCACGAGGCGTGCGATCATTTTTTGCCCGGAAATGTAGAAATAAATGCAGACTAAAGTCCGACATGTGCGTTGCTTCGCCTAGTCACAGGAGTTCTATTTTTTTTGGGGACTCCCCCGTACTTTTGTCCGGTCCGCTCCTTGCATGTCCTCGGTTTTTCGGGGGACTTTTTGTAAGCGGTACTTTTATTCCCACGTTTGGGTTACTCGATATAGTTGTAAGCGATCTATTTTAGCGGACAAAAAAGTCCCTGGACAAAAGTCCGTCGTCTGCGCAGGCCATAAATCTCATATTATAATACATCAATGATCAGCAAGACAAGACCTATGGATTTATAACATCACACTTATGTCAAGGGATCTCTGACACTGCACATAAAAATGGTCCTTCTGAACCAAATTACTGAACTTTAAACGATTTGTGCTATCATTGTTAGGTATTCATACTTCTTTGTACTATCATTGTTAGGTATTCATACTTCTTTGTACTATTATCAGAATTCAGCTTAACTTAAAGTGTTATATTAGTCAATTCTTATTTTACGGTAGGTAGTCTACAAAGACGCCGCATTCCTGCGAGCGCATCCGGCGCTTGCCTAGCGACCAACCGGACACGCGTTAGGTACTTACGTTTTTCAACTCACCAACTCGTAGGAACCTATTTTTATTTCAGAACTTACAATTTCAAACATTACTTTAAAAGTGTGTCCGTACATTACAATATCAAATAACAACAATTTTAACTTATTACGTGACTCTTTAACTTGCTTAACCAACTCAACAAAAGAGTAAGTTATATTTACAATATTATCCATCAACTTTATTCACATATATACAAACTATCTACAACTATTTACAACTTATACAAACATATTTTGTCCTAACGATATCTACGTTTACTATATAAAAACAATCAAATTTCATAGCAGCTTATTTACGACTAGATTGAATATTTATAATGGAGTTGGAACAATTATCAGTTGACCGTGATCTCCTTATTAATAATTTACCACGCATTGTCGATTGCATTAGAAATGAATTGGAGTTTAGAGTTCGAGTAAAGTAACTTAGTAATATAAAGAAACAGTTCTTTGCCGTACAAGCTAAATAAGAAAAACTTTTGGCGAAAGGTGGTGAATTCAAGTCTGCCGAACAGTTGCCTAAGTGAATTCAATTTGATGACTTATATTACAAGGTCCAGGTTGGTCTCGATAGTTCCCAACACAAAATTCAATTACCTACCCTGTCTTTACCTACTTTTGATGGGAATTTAACCGAATGGAATTCGTTCTGTGATCGTTTTGTATCGTTAGTACATAACAATACTAGTCTGCCCGATGTTGAAAGGTTTCGATATTTATTGCTTTCTTTGAGAGCAGAACCATATAACCTAATTAAATCTATTTCGTGTACCGAAGTTAACTACGAAAACGCTTTAGGTATATTAACAGCTCGTTATATGATTAAACGAATTACAGCTACTAAACACTTAGATAACATATTAGATGTTCCTTGCTTTAGTAAGAGGAACAGTGAACAATCATTACGTAACATTCTTTATACATGTCATAAAAACTTTACAGCTTTGAAGTCGTTAGGTATGCCAGTGTCACAGTGGAGTTTTATGCTGTTAAATTTTTTACTTCGTAAATTGTCGCCAAATATACGTCGTCGTTTTGAACATTCTTTAGCGTCAAGTAATGAGATACCTACTGCGGTCCAACTTCTGGAGTTTCTGGACAAGGAATAATCCACGTCAGATGAGATGAACGCCAGCGCTCACCAGCCGCCTTTGTCGAGTGCGACCCGCGGTGTGACGTCATCGCTGATGCCTACTGGACCTGCGCTAACGTCACGGTATTCATTGTCTCGCTGGCACTCGCAGAACGTACCTATACGTTCGCCGAATAAGCATAAACCGGTGCATAATACGAGTGTTCATTTAATAATCATTCTCGTAAATATAATTGTATATATTGCAATAATGATAACCATTTTTTACAAAGATGTGAAACCATTAACAAACTTACTTTAACAGATCGAAAACATCTGAAACAGAACAAAAAATTTGTACAAATTTCTTATACGTCGGACATGATTTAAATATTTAGTAGTGTATAAATTATTGTAGCGTTTCTTTTAAGCGGCACCATACTTCCTTACATGAAAAAGTGCCCAATCCTCATTAGTATTTAATTATACCTTGGTATTAGATATACATACGTCCCCACCTATACAGGGTGTTTGCGGACTTTCGTCAACATCTATACAGGGTGTATATACACATACGTCCCTGCCTATACAGGGTGTTTGCGGACATTCGTCAGCCCTTATACGGGGTGTATCGACACATTCGTCCCTGCCTTTGTGTGCCAAAGTGTTTACGGACATTTGTCCCTATCTAAACAAGATGGATGTGGACAAATTTCAGCTACGCCTAGACAGGGTGCTAGCGAAAACCCCAAAAATAGTTATTCGGTTTTGTTAACAACATTATCGTATCGACGCAAGTACAACGGTAACAGGCATCGGTGATCAAAACGAACTACCACGCGGTTATGTTGTTTGTTAACTTACACCTCACAATAAGACTGATCCGAAATTATTTATCGAAGCTCTTATTTTATCTAAATTTACAAATTACATTCCATTCATACCAAATTCATTCGATTCAATTTTACATTTACCAAATATTCCTCTAGCGGACCCAGAATTGCGCTCTGCGCGTCCCGTTGAACTTTTGCTTGGTTCTGATTATACTGATAGTGATAGCATACTGCTTCACGATAATATCATTGGTCCACCAGGTACACCTGTGGCCCTCAATAGTATCTTCGGCTATTCACTGAATGGCAAAATTTCCCATTCTGTAAATTTAAATCAAGTTCGTGTTAATTTAAGTACATGTCAACTTGATATTAAACTTCAACAATTTTGGGAACTGAAATCGCTTCCAGAACATAAACCTCTTTCAGAAAACCAAAGATTGTGCGAGTCTATCTTCGTTGAAACACATACTCGCGATGCCATTAGCATCGTTAATATTGTGTTACACTTCCCTTCAAGAAAAATGCTTCCACTCTGGGACAGTCACGTGATATTGTCCTGTGACGTCTTTATAGGCTTGAACGTAAGCTTCATTGCGATAAAGACTTGCGGGACCAATATGTCGCGTGTCTTCGAGAATACTTCGAGATGGGGCACATGGAGCCGGTTCCTAATACAGATTCTAATTTCACCTCTTATTATATTCCTCACCACTGTGTGGTGAAGGAGTCCTCTGCCACTACAAAAGTAGTTTTCGACGCCTCGTGCAAAACAACTTCAGGTCGTTCACTTAACGACAATTTGCTGGTAGGTGAAAAACTACATCAAGATATCACGAACGTTCTTTTAAAATTTTGACTTCATAAAATCGTTTTTATAGCGGACATCAAAATGATGTCTCGTTACATTGAACTTCATCCTGAACATAGAGATTACCACGTATTCTTTGGAGAACTTCTTCAAATTCACCTGTTCAAGAATTTCGACTTTCCACGATTACTTTCGGATTTGCTTCCTCACCTTACCTTGCCTTGCGCACATTGCGCCAGTTAGCAATGGATGAAGGTGATAAATTTCCCCTAGCTTCTCAGATCCTTCTGAATGAAGTTTTTGTTGATGATGCTATTTCTGGAGCAAACCTAATTGAAGAGGCTGTTAAAAAACAACATGAGTTTGTAGCTATTTGTAAAGCGGGTTCTTTTGAACTTCGCAAATGGACAAGCAATAGTCCAGAATTTCTTGCTTCAGTTAGTTCATCTTCAAATGATAATACGTCTATTTTTTCTGCGTTAGATAGTAACGCATGCGTTAAGGGTTAAAATGAAACCCTAAGTCAGATTTATTCAATTACAAGGTAGACGAAACCACTAATAAATGTACCAAACGCATCATGTTCTCTGAGATTGCTAGAATCTACGACCCGTTAGGTTTCTTGAGTCCCATTATTCTGTTTGCCAAACATCTAATTCAACTTCTTTGGATATCAGGTACGGGGTGGGATGAAACGCTTTTATAAAACATTTACATGCCGCGTCAAGTATTACCGGATAGTAAAGGAATACAAATTCACGGATTCTCGGATGCATCAGAAAAGGCGTACGCCGCCTGCACTTACTTACGTGTCATTGGTCTGGTTCCATCCACATTAACTTACTTCTAGCAATGGCAAAGGTAGCTCCTTTGAAACATATCTCGCTGTCACGCTTAAAACTGTTTGGGGCGTTACTTATCTTTAAAGTTTTTACCACATATGGTGAGATCTTGACACTTAACAATATTTTCGCTTGGTGTGATTCGTCTATCATCCTAGCTTGCATTCGTGCACATTCACACCAATGGCGAACATATGTGGATAATCGTATCACGGAAATTACAACTCGCGTGCCTGCCGCTCACTGGCGACACGTGCGCTCGGAAGATAACCCAGCGGATATTGCTTCCCGTGGGCCTCTTCCATCTGGCTTTAACCAGCAACATTGGTTCAAAGGCCCAATCTGGCTCTTCAAGCCACAAAAACAATGGCCCATCACTAAAATAGATTTTACCACCGATGAAGAACGTCGTTAGCATGTTTTCATTTCAAAAACAGAAAATTTGGATTTACAATTTCTACAGCGATTTTCCTCATTGCCACGAATGCTAAGGGTTATTTCTAATGAAAATCGTTTTATTAACAAGTGTCGTAAATCATCAGTGACATACCTTTCATAAATTACAGTCTACGAAACTAAATCTACATTACAAAATTTTATTTTACTAGTTGAACAAGATCTGTTTGCGGATGATATTTTACAATTGAAGGCTAGTAAAAATTGCTCTAATCGTTTTCAAAATCTAAAACCTTTTCTTGACTGTGTCGGAATTCTCAGGGTTGGCGGCAGAATCCAACGTGATCATATTGCTTATGTCGCTAAATATCAAATAATTTTGCCTAAAAAACATAATCTTACAAATTTATTGATTGACTTCTACCATAAAATTAATTTACACGTAGGTCCACAAACTTTAAAATTTATTATCTCTCAAACTTACTGGATTTTGTCTGGTCGAGACGCTATTCGAATGCGCACACGTCATTGCATGCAATGTTTCCGACTTCGACCCGTCACACCGCAGCCACCGATGGCGCCAATGCCAGCTGGGAGAGTACGTTCTTTAAGACCCTTTCTCCACATCGCTGCAGATTTTGCCGGACATTCTTTCTTTAATCGGGTCCTTTGAGGAAGGCTAAAATTTTCAAATCTTACGTATTCGTGACCATGTCTACGAAGGCAGTTCATTTAGAACTTGTTCCTGATTTGTCAACTGATTCCTTTCTCAATGGTTTGAGAAGATTTATATCCCGTCGTGGGCTATGATCGGATATATACTCGGATTGCGGTCGCCATTTCGTCGGCTGTGATACATTAAACAATATGTAACGTTTCTGCAGAATCAATCAGTTCAGTCTGAAATTACACACAAACTGACTGACTTATCCATGACTTGGCATTTTAATCCTCCATATGATAGCCACTTTGGCGGCCTTTTTAAGGCCGCAGTCAAAAGCATGAATACTCATCTTTATCGTGTCGCAGGCTACCTGACTTTGGCATAAGACGAATTCAACACGCTTTTATGCCAAATAGAAGCTGTTCTCAACTCACGACCTCTCTGTACACAAAGTAACGATCCTACCGATCCATTACCTCTTACATCTGGACACTTCTTAATTGGGCAACCACTTGCTTCCTTGCCTGAATATGATTTCACGTTCGATAATCTCAGTGGCCGGGTTCACTGGCAACGAATTCAACAGACAATTTAACATTTTTGGAAACGGTGGAGCGTTAAATATCTCCAACAACTTCAATCAAGAAGCAAGTGGTTTCGGGATGGTCACACCCCCCTCACGGAGGGTTCAGTAGTCGTTTTAATTGACAACACACTACCATCGCTACAGTGGCGTCTGGCGCGCGTGCATGAATTGCATCCTGATAAAGACGGTATGACCCGTGTTGTTACTGCCCAGTAATATTATATATATGTCGCCGATAGATGTCGCTACCGTACAACGTACAGCGCCATCTATCAATTCAAGTCACAACTAAACATCATGTGATTAGAAACGCAAGCGCGCCCCACCGCTTGGACACGATCGTCGGTAGAGGGGATGCAGCGAAGACGCACAGAGACTGAGCGTCAGCTCAGTCTAGTTCGGACAGTCTTGGCAGACGCTCAGTACCAATGCACGTGTCTGTTTCTGTTTTAATAATAAATCGTTACTTTAAATAAAGTCAGTGAAAGTTATAACCGTATTTCGTTCGAGTACCCACACAGTGCCCACGTTCATCAAAAATTATGTCGGATCGTGAGGAAGACCCAATGCTTCGCACCTCGGCCACCCTCGATGCGACATCAGAAGTGGGATACACTCGAGCTGAAGAAAATATGGAGAATGGAGCGATGACGTCACGCTGTGACGAGAATTTGCTTCGTACGTTGTTGGCGGCCCAAAACCAGAACATGATGTCCCTCATAGAAGCCGTCAGGGGTCCAGCAGGTACCAAGCATATTTCTTTGCCTGAATTCGACCCAGATAAGCCGGATGTAGACGCACGTGCTTGGTGCACTACAGCGGATCTGTGCTTATCGGAAGTTCCGCTTCAGGGAAGTGCGCTTATCATCACCTTAAGCAAGGCCCTGAAAGGAAGTGCTTCACGTTGGCTGGCGCAAGTGTCGTTTGCGGGGATGACATGGTGTGACTTTAAAAGCCTGTTTTTATCCCGTTACGACTGCGTGGACACACCAGCCGCTACGCTTGTCAAACTGATGAGTAGCAAGCCTAAGGAAGGTGAATGCTATGCTGCTTACGCTGCCCGTTTGCTTTCTACACTCACGTCACGCTGGCAAAATATGAGCGCCGAGCAGATTGCCATATCCACAGTGCTGGCTCACATGGCACAATTTGATGGACGCATTCAAAGACTGGCTATTACTACCAATGTCAGCAACAGGAGCAAGCTTCAGTGTGAACTTCAAGCGTTCTCATTTTTAAAAAGGAAAGCTTCCATTGGTAACACAACCGAGGCTGCACCAGGTATCAAGCGACCGAAGTTTCAGCCGTCAACTTTGAAGTGTCACAACTGCGGTAAACTAGGTCACAGAGCGGCTGACTGTCGATCAAGGGGTGAAGTGAAGGGCAAGGCAGCCTATTCTGCGACCTCTGCATCAACTTCTATGGGATCGAAGCAGCGTCCAGATGTCATCTGTTTTCGATGCGGCAACGGCGGACATTTTGCTTCTAAATGTCCACGAAGCAATGGAGGAGGCAACGGCACAGGTGGTTCGAGCAGTTCAGCGGCAGCGACTGCACCAGCAGCGAGCAGCGAGCGACGCGTTGACGTTTGCTACGTCAGCAATCCTAGTGGTGTGTTGATGAACTCTGGTGAGTCATTTCCATTTTATTATGATTCTGGTGCCGAATGCTCTCTAGCGAAGGATAATGTTGCGTCAAAGTTTAGTGGCAAACGTGTAAACAACATAGTAAATTTAACGGGAATCGGTCACGGTAGTGTGCAAAGTACCCTACAAATTTTATTTGAGGTTATGATAAACAATTTACGATTAGAGATTTTATTTCATGTTGTACCGGATATTTGTCTTAAAAATGATATTTTAATTGGTTGTGAGATTTTAGATCAGGGGTTTAACGTTAGTATGACGTCTGATAGTGTTGTTTTGTGTCGTGAAAAAATCGTTAAATTATGTGACGTTTCAAGTAAGCTCAAAAGTGGTTCTTCTTTTCAAATTGATTTCGATTATGTTAATACCGACATTCCGACGGAATTTCATTCCCAATTGAGTGCTCTTCTGTCAGAATATTCATCGTCATTTTCTAGTGGTGTTTCTAGATCCCGCGTTACAACAGGACAGTTGCAAATTCGACTAATAGACCCTAATCGTACAGTCAATCGTCGCCCTTATAGGCTAAGCGCTAGTGAACGCGAAGTTGTTACTACTAAAGTTCGGGAATTAGAGGAAGCCGGTATAATTAGGCCAAGTTGTTCGCCTTTTTCCAGTCCAGTGTTGCTCGTTAAAAAGAAGGATGGTTCAGATCGCATGTGTGTCGACTATAGGGAACTGAATGACAACACTGTATCGGATAGGTTTCCACTGCCGTTGATAGAGCATCTTGTCTCTAGGCTAGGCAGTGCTACATGGTTCACGTCTCTTGACATGTTATCAGGCTATCATCAGATCCCAGTCCATCCTAGATCAATAGAGCGAACTGCATTCGTCACACCTGATGGTCAGTGGGAATATTTGACCATGCCGTTCGGTTTGAATAATGCAAGCTCAGTATATCAGCGGGCTGTTATGAAAGCACTAGGTGACATTGCATATGCTGTAACATACGTTGATGACATTTTGGTGATAGGGTCATCTGTAGAAGAGAGTTTAGTGCGTCTTCGTACTGTACTCGATAAATTAACAAAGGCTGGTTTTTCCTTGAATTTCGCTAAGTGTTCATTCCTTAAACGCCGCGTTGAATATTTAGGGTTTGTTGTAGAAAATGGCCAAATTAGACCCAACCCAAATAAAATTCTAGCTTTGTCCAAACTTCCGCCACCTAAAACCATCACTCAGCTGAGACAGTTCATAGGTCTGGCCACTTATTTTAGACAATTTGTGCCACAATTTTCAAAAATAATGGCTCCTTTGTTTCGTTTAACGAGTAGTAAGAATAGGTCCATTGGCTGGGAACCGTTCGTCAAAAAATAATTTCCCATTTAACCAGTGAGCCAGTTCTAAGAATTTTTGACCCTGCTCATGCTATCGAGTTACATACCGATGCTAGTGCTGAAGGATATGGTGCAATTTTTATTCAAAATACTAATGGGAAACAACACGTGGTTGCTTATTACAGTCGTCGTACGTCCCCAGCCGAATCGAAGTATCATTCATTCGAGTTGGAGACTTTAGCTGTCTTTAACGCAATAAAGCATTTCAGGCATTATTTGCTAGGTCGTAAGTTTACGGTGGTGACAGACTGCAGTGCTGTCAAAGCTTCCAAAAATAAAACTGACTTGTCTCCAAGAGTTCATCGTTGGTGGGCTTACATGCAGTCATTTGAGTTCGACATTGTTTATCGCGAAGGCAGTAGGATGGGTCACGTAGATTTCCTTTCTAGAAATCCTCTTCCTACTTCTAATGTAGCTATCTCTCGTGTGGAACAGAAACGTGTCGATTTAGCTGAGCTTTCTAGTAACTGGTTGCAAGCTGAACAGGAAAAGGACGAAGAGATCAGCAAGATTGTGTCTGATCTTCGTAACGAAGTTTTTCCTGAGGAAACTCGCAAAACCTACGAAATACGCAAAAACATTCTGTTTCGTAAGATTCAGCGTAACGGTCGTACCAGATGTCTGCCTATCGTACCAAGAGCGCTCAGGTGGTCCGTGATCAATAATGTCCATGAGTCAGTTATGCATTTGGGATGGGAGAAAACTCTCGAAAAGATCTATGAGCACTACTGGTTTGAAGGCATGTCCAAATACGTGAGGAAATTTGTGGATAATTGTGTCACTTGTAAAGTAGCCAAGCCTCACTCGGGCAAAGTTCAGGCAGAACTTCACCCAATTCCCAAATTTAATATCCCATGGCATACCATCCATGTGGATGCTTCTGGTAAACTGTCGGGCAAGAACGACATCAAAGAATACGTGTTCGTCATCATAGATGCATTCACCAAATTTGTTTTACTTCGTCACTCACTCAATATTGAAACGAACAGCAGTATTTGTGCTATTAAGTTTTGTGTAGCTTTGTTTGGTGCTCCAAAACGCATAATAGCAGACCAGGGTCGTTGTTTCGCGAGCAAAGACTTCTCTAGTTTCTGCGCTACTAACAACATCGAGTTGCACTTAATAGCTACTGGAGGCAGTCGTGCAAACGGTCAAGTCAAGAGAGTAATGAGTACCCTCAAGAGCATGTTGACAGCTGTAGAGACTAGTCGTGATCACTCTTGGCAGGATGCATTATGAGAAGTTCAGCTGGCCATGAACTCTACTATTAATAGGGTGACTAAATCCAGCCCTCTCGAGTTGATGATAGGAAGGGTAGCACGTCTGCTTAGTTAAGTGACCGCTGATGATGATGAGGTTGACATTAATTTAGACGAGACTAGAGAGCACGCGACACATAACATTGAGAAAATGTCAAAGTACGATAAGAATCGTTTTGACCAAAATAAGGCCAAAGTGTCGAAGTTAGCCATTAATGATTATGTTCTGATTGAAAATGAGGAAAGGAATCAGACTAAATTAGATCCCAAATTCAAAGGCCCATTTAAGAATATTGAGGTATTAGACGGGGATAGATACCTACTTAAGGCGCTTGACTCTAAGCGAACGTACAAGTACCCCCATGACCGTGTGAGAAAGATCCCCGATCACCAAGTGCCTCGAGAGTTAGATGTCATAGTTGATGACAGTGGTAGTGAAACCAGATCCGATTAAGAATGGCGTGTGTACTCATATTCGAAACTCTTGACCGCACCTCATGAGTACCATGTGGCGATGGGTCTATTAACTTTTGACCGCACCTCATGAGTAACATGTGGCGATGGGTCTATTAACTTTTGACCGCACCTCATGAGTAACATGTGGCGATGGGTCTATTAATTTTTGACCGCACCTCATGAGTGACATGTGGCGATGGGTCTATGAGAATCGTTGGTGCGATTCTGGTCTGTGTTGGGGCACAGAGCGCTTTATGTGTTGTAGCACATTTTGCGCAAGATGTTTTGAGAATCGTTGGTGCGATTCTGGTCTGTGTTGGTGCACAGAGTGTCTCATGTGTTGTAGCACGTGTGACAGTGAGTATGAAAAGAATCGTTGGTGCGATTCTAATCTGTGTCGGTGCACAGATTGTGACGAAAGTTTTTGGTGAGTTGAGTACGCATTGCCTTTGAAGTTAGATTCAGATTTGTGGAATTTAACCGAATGGAATTCGTTCTGTGATCGTTTTGTATCGTTAGTACATAACAATACTAGTCTGCCCGATGTTGAAAGGTTTCGATATTTATTGCTTTCTTTGAGAGCAGAACCATATAACCTAATTAAATCTATTTCGTGTACCGAAGTTAACTACGAAAACGCTTTAGGTATATTAACAGCTCGTTATATGATTAAACGAATTACAGCTACTAAACACTTAGATAACATATTAGATGTTCCTTGCTTTAGTAAGAGGAACAGTGAACAATCATTACGTAACATTCTTTATACATGTCATAAAAACTTTACAGCTTTGAAGTCGTTAGGTATGCCAGTGTCACAGTGGAGTTTTATGCTGTTAAATTTTTTACTTCGTAAATTGTCGCCAAATATACGTCGTCGTTTTGAACATTCTTTAGCGTCAAGTAATGAGATACCTACTGCGGTCCAACTTCTGGAGTTTCTGGACAAGGAATAATCCACGTCAGATGAGATGAACGCCAGCGCTCACCAGCCGCCTTTGTCGAGTGCGACCCGCGGTGTGACGTCATCGCTGATGCCTACTGGACCTGCGCTAACGTCACGGTATTCATTGTCTCGCTGGCACTCGCAGAACGTACCTATACGTTCGCCGAATAAGCATAAACCGGTGCATAATACGAGTGTTCATTTAATAATCATTCTCGTAAATATAATTGTATATATTGCAATAATGATAACCATTTTTTACAAAGATGTGAAACCATTAACAAACTTACTTTAACAGATCGAAAACATCTGAAACAGAACAAAAAATTTGTACAAATTTCTTATACGTCGGACATGATTTAAATATTTAGTAGTGTATAAATTATTGTAGCGTTTCTTTTAAGCGGCACCATACTTCCTTACATGAAAAAGTGCCCAATCCTCATTAGTATTTAATTATACCTTGGTATTAGATATACATACGTCCCCACCTATACAGGGTGTTTGCGGACTTTCGTCAACATCTATACAGGGTGTATATACACATACGTCCCTGCCTATACAGGGTGTTTGCGGACATTCGTCAGCCCTTATACGGGGTGTATCGACACATTCGTCCCTGCCTTTGTGTGCCAAAGTGTTTACGGACATTTGTCCCTATCTAAACAAGATGGATGTGGACAAATTTCAGCTACGCCTAGACAGGGTGCTAGCGAAAACCCCAAAAATAGTTATTCGGTTTTGTTAACAACATTATCGTATCGACGCAAGTACAACGGTAACAGGCATCGGTGATCAAAACGAACTACCACGCGGTTATGTTGTTTGTTAACTTACACCTCACAATAAGACTGATCCGAAATTATTTATCGAAGCTCTTATTTTATCTAAATTTACAAATTACATTCCATTCATACCAAATTCATTCGATTCAATTTTACATTTACCAAATATTCCTCTAGCGGACCCAGAATTGCGCTCTGCGCGTCCCGTTGAACTTTTGCTTGGTTCTGATTATACTGATAGTGATAGCATACTGCTTCACGATAATATCATTGGTCCACCAGGTACACCTGTGGCCCTCAATAGTATCTTCGGCTATTCACTGAATGGCAAAATTTCCCATTCTGTAAATTTAAATCAAGTTCGTGTTAATTTAAGTACATGTCAACTTGATATTAAACTTCAACAATTTTGGGAACTGAAATCGCTTCCAGAACATAAACCTCTTTCAGAAAACCAAAGATTGTGCGAGTCTATCTTCGTTGAAACACATACTCGCGATGCCATTAGCATCGTTAATATTGTGTTACACTTCCCTTCAAGAAAAATGCTTCCACTCTGGGACAGTCACGTGATATTGTCCTGTGACGTCTTTATAGGCTTGAACGTAAGCTTCATTGCGATAAAGACTTGCGGGACCAATATGTCGCGTGTCTTCGAGAATACTTCGAGATGGGGCACATGGAGCCGGTTCCTAATACAGATTCTAATTTCACCTCTTATTATATTCCTCACCACTGTGTGGTGAAGGAGTCCTCTGCCACTACAAAAGTAGTTTTCGACGCCTCGTGCAAAACAACTTCAGGTCGTTCACTTAACGACAATTTGCTGGTAGGTGAAAAACTACATCAAGATATCACGAACGTTCTTTTAAAATTTTGACTTCATAAAATCGTTTTTATAGCGGACATCAAAATGATGTCTCGTTACATTGAACTTCATCCTGAACATAGAGATTACCACGTATTCTTTGGAGAACTTCTTCAAATTCACCTGTTCAAGAATTTCGACTTTCCACGATTACTTTCGGATTTGCTTCCTCACCTTACCTTGCCTTGCGCACATTGCGCCAGTTAGCAATGGATGAAGGTGATAAATTTCCCCTAGCTTCTCAGATCCTTCTGAATGAAGTTTTTGTTGATGATGCTATTTCTGGAGCAAACCTAATTGAAGAGGCTGTTAAAAAACAACATGAGTTTGTAGCTATTTGTAAAGCGGGTTCTTTTGAACTTCGCAAATGGACAAGCAATAGTCCAGAATTTCTTGCTTCAGTTAGTTCATCTTCAAATGATAATACGTCTATTTTTTCTGCGTTAGATAGTAACGCATGCGTTAAGGGTTAAAATGAAACCCTAAGTCAGATTTATTCAATTACAAGGTAGACGAAACCACTAATAAATGTACCAAACGCATCATGTTCTCTGAGATTGCTAGAATCTACGACCCGTTAGGTTTCTTGAGTCCCATTATTCTGTTTGCCAAACATCTAATTCAACTTCTTTGGATATCAGGTACGGGGTGGGATGAAACGCTTTTATAAAACATTTACATGCCGCGTCAAGTATTACCGGATAGTAAAGGAATACAAATTCACGGATTCTCGGATGCATCAGAAAAGGCGTACGCCGCCTGCACTTACTTACGTGTCATTGGTCTGGTTCCATCCACATTAACTTACTTCTAGCAATGGCAAAGGTAGCTCCTTTGAAACATATCTCGCTGTCACGCTTAAAACTGTTTGGGGCGTTACTTATCTTTAAAGTTTTTACCACATATGGTGAGATCTTGACACTTAACAATATTTTCGCTTGGTGTGATTCGTCTATCATCCTAGCTTGCATTCGTGCACATTCACACCAATGGCGAACATATGTGGATAATCGTATCACGGAAATTACAACTCGCGTGCCTGCCGCTCACTGGCGACACGTGCGCTCGGAAGATAACCCAGCGGATATTGCTTCCCGTGGGCCTCTTCCATCTGGCTTTAACCAGCAACATTGGTTCAAAGGCCCAATCTGGCTCTTCAAGCCACAAAAACAATGGCCCATCACTAAAATAGATTTTACCACCGATGAAGAACGTCGTTAGCATGTTTTCATTTCAAAAACAGAAAATTTGGATTTACAATTTCTACAGCGATTTTCCTCATTGCCACGAATGCTAAGGGTTATTTCTAATGAAAATCGTTTTATTAACAAGTGTCGTAAATCATCAGTGACATACCTTTCATAAATTACAGTCTACGAAACTAAATCTACATTACAAAATTTTATTTTACTAGTTGAACAAGATCTGTTTGCGGATGATATTTTACAATTGAAGGCTAGTAAAAATTGCTCTAATCGTTTTCAAAATCTAAAACCTTTTCTTGACTGTGTCGGAATTCTCAGGGTTGGCGGCAGAATCCAACGTGATCATATTGCTTATGTCGCTAAATATCAAATAATTTTGCCTAAAAAACATAATCTTACAAATTTATTGATTGACTTCTACCATAAAATTAATTTACACGTAGGTCCACAAACTTTAAAATTTATTATCTCTCAAACTTACTGGATTTTGTCTGGTCGAGACGCTATTCGAATGCGCACACGTCATTGCATGCAATGTTTCCGACTTCGACCCGTCACACCGCAGCCACCGATGGCGCCAATGCCAGCTGGGAGAGTACGTTCTTTAAGACCCTTTCTCCACATCGCTGCAGATTTTGCCGGACATTCTTTCTTTAATCGGGTCCTTTGAGGAAGGCTAAAATTTTCAAATCTTACGTATTCGTGACCATGTCTACGAAGGCAGTTCATTTAGAACTTGTTCCTGATTTGTCAACTGATTCCTTTCTCAATGGTTTGAGAAGATTTATATCCCGTCGTGGGCTATGATCGGATATATACTCGGATTGCGGTCGCCATTTCGTCGGCTGTGATACATTAAACAATATGTAACGTTTCTGCAGAATCAATCAGTTCAGTCTGAAATTACACACAAACTGACTGACTTATCCATGACTTGGCATTTTAATCCTCCATATGATAGCCACTTTGGCGGCCTTTTTAAGGCCGCAGTCAAAAGCATGAATACTCATCTTTATCGTGTCGCAGGCTACCTGACTTTGGCATAAGACGAATTCAACACGCTTTTATGCCAAATAGAAGCTGTTCTCAACTCACGACCTCTCTGTACACAAAGTAACGATCCTACCGATCCATTACCTCTTACATCTGGACACTTCTTAATTGGGCAACCACTTGCTTCCTTGCCTGAATATGATTTCACGTTCGATAATCTCAGTGGCCGGGTTCACTGGCAACGAATTCAACAGACAATTTAACATTTTTGGAAACGGTGGAGCGTTAAATATCTCCAACAACTTCAATCAAGAAGCAAGTGGTTTCGGGATGGTCACACCCCCCTCACGGAGGGTTCAGTAGTCGTTTTAATTGACAACACACTACCATCGCTACAGTGGCGTCTGGCGCGCGTGCATGAATTGCATCCTGATAAAGACGGTATGACCCGTGTTGTTACTGCCCAGTAATATTATATATATGTCGCCGATAGATGTCGCTACCGTACAACGTACAGCGCCATCTATCAATTCAAGTCACAACTAAACATCATGTGATTAGAAACGCAAGCGCGCCCCACCGCTTGGACACGATCGTCGGTAGAGGGGATGCAGCGAAGACGCACAGAGACTGAGCGTCAGCTCAGTCTAGTTCGGACAGTCTTGGCAGACGCTCAGTACCAATGCACGTGTCTGTTTCTGTTTTAATAATAAATCGTTACTTTAAATAAAGTCAGTGAAAGTTATAACCGTATTTCGTTCGAGTACCCACACAGTGCCCACGTTCATCAAAAATTATGTCGGATCGTGAGGAAGACCCAATGCTTCGCACCTCGGCCACCCTCGATGCGACATCAGAAGTGGGATACACTCGAGCTGAAGAAAATATGGAGAATGGAGCGATGACGTCACGCTGTGACGAGAATTTGCTTCGTACGTTGTTGGCGGCCCAAAACCAGAACATGATGTCCCTCATAGAAGCCGTCAGGGGTCCAGCAGGTACCAAGCATATTTCTTTGCCTGAATTCGACCCAGATAAGCCGGATGTAGACGCACGTGCTTGGTGCACTACAGCGGATCTGTGCTTATCGGAAGTTCCGCTTCAGGGAAGTGCGCTTATCATCACCTTAAGCAAGGCCCTGAAAGGAAGTGCTTCACGTTGGCTGGCGCAAGTGTCGTTTGCGGGGATGACATGGTGTGACTTTAAAAGCCTGTTTTTATCCCGTTACGACTGCGTGGACACACCAGCCGCTACGCTTGTCAAACTGATGAGTAGCAAGCCTAAGGAAGGTGAATGCTATGCTGCTTACGCTGCCCGTTTGCTTTCTACACTCACGTCACGCTGGCAAAATATGAGCGCCGAGCAGATTGCCATATCCACAGTGCTGGCTCACATGGCACAATTTGATGGACGCATTCAAAGACTGGCTATTACTACCAATGTCAGCAACAGGAGCAAGCTTCAGTGTGAACTTCAAGCGTTCTCATTTTTAAAAAGGAAAGCTTCCATTGGTAACACAACCGAGGCTGCACCAGGTATCAAGCGACCGAAGTTTCAGCCGTCAACTTTGAAGTGTCACAACTGCGGTAAACTAGGTCACAGAGCGGCTGACTGTCGATCAAGGGGTGAAGTGAAGGGCAAGGCAGCCTATTCTGCGACCTCTGCATCAACTTCTATGGGATCGAAGCAGCGTCCAGATGTCATCTGTTTTCGATGCGGCAACGGCGGACATTTTGCTTCTAAATGTCCACGAAGCAATGGAGGAGGCAACGGCACAGGTGGTTCGAGCAGTTCAGCGGCAGCGACTGCACCAGCAGCGAGCAGCGAGCGACGCGTTGACGTTTGCTACGTCAGCAATCCTAGTGGTGTGTTGATGAACTCTGGTGAGTCATTTCCATTTTATTATGATTCTGGTGCCGAATGCTCTCTAGCGAAGGATAATGTTGCGTCAAAGTTTAGTGGCAAACGTGTAAACAACATAGTAAATTTAACGGGAATCGGTCACGGTAGTGTGCAAAGTACCCTACAAATTTTATTTGAGGTTATGATAAACAATTTACGATTAGAGATTTTATTTCATGTTGTACCGGATATTTGTCTTAAAAATGATATTTTAATTGGTTGTGAGATTTTAGATCAGGGGTTTAACGTTAGTATGACGTCTGATAGTGTTGTTTTGTGTCGTGAAAAAATCGTTAAATTATGTGACGTTTCAAGTAAGCTCAAAAGTGGTTCTTCTTTTCAAATTGATTTCGATTATGTTAATACCGACATTCCGACGGAATTTCATTCCCAATTGAGTGCTCTTCTGTCAGAATATTCATCGTCATTTTCTAGTGGTGTTTCTAGATCCCGCGTTACAACAGGACAGTTGCAAATTCGACTAATAGACCCTAATCGTACAGTCAATCGTCGCCCTTATAGGCTAAGCGCTAGTGAACGCGAAGTTGTTACTACTAAAGTTCGGGAATTAGAGGAAGCCGGTATAATTAGGCCAAGTTGTTCGCCTTTTTCCAGTCCAGTGTTGCTCGTTAAAAAGAAGGATGGTTCAGATCGCATGTGTGTCGACTATAGGGAACTGAATGACAACACTGTATCGGATAGGTTTCCACTGCCGTTGATAGAGCATCTTGTCTCTAGGCTAGGCAGTGCTACATGGTTCACGTCTCTTGACATGTTATCAGGCTATCATCAGATCCCAGTCCATCCTAGATCAATAGAGCGAACTGCATTCGTCACACCTGATGGTCAGTGGGAATATTTGACCATGCCGTTCGGTTTGAATAATGCAAGCTCAGTATATCAGCGGGCTGTTATGAAAGCACTAGGTGACATTGCATATGCTGTAACATACGTTGATGACATTTTGGTGATAGGGTCATCTGTAGAAGAGAGTTTAGTGCGTCTTCGTACTGTACTCGATAAATTAACAAAGGCTGGTTTTTCCTTGAATTTCGCTAAGTGTTCATTCCTTAAACGCCGCGTTGAATATTTAGGGTTTGTTGTAGAAAATGGCCAAATTAGACCCAACCCAAATAAAATTCTAGCTTTGTCCAAACTTCCGCCACCTAAAACCATCACTCAGCTGAGACAGTTCATAGGTCTGGCCACTTATTTTAGACAATTTGTGCCACAATTTTCAAAAATAATGGCTCCTTTGTTTCGTTTAACGAGTAGTAAGAATAGGTCCATTGGCTGGGAACCGTTCGTCAAAAAATAATTTCCCATTTAACCAGTGAGCCAGTTCTAAGAATTTTTGACCCTGCTCATGCTATCGAGTTACATACCGATGCTAGTGCTGAAGGATATGGTGCAATTTTTATTCAAAATACTAATGGGAAACAACACGTGGTTGCTTATTACAGTCGTCGTACGTCCCCAGCCGAATCGAAGTATCATTCATTCGAGTTGGAGACTTTAGCTGTCTTTAACGCAATAAAGCATTTCAGGCATTATTTGCTAGGTCGTAAGTTTACGGTGGTGACAGACTGCAGTGCTGTCAAAGCTTCCAAAAATAAAACTGACTTGTCTCCAAGAGTTCATCGTTGGTGGGCTTACATGCAGTCATTTGAGTTCGACATTGTTTATCGCGAAGGCAGTAGGATGGGTCACGTAGATTTCCTTTCTAGAAATCCTCTTCCTACTTCTAATGTAGCTATCTCTCGTGTGGAACAGAAACGTGTCGATTTAGCTGAGCTTTCTAGTAACTGGTTGCAAGCTGAACAGGAAAAGGACGAAGAGATCAGCAAGATTGTGTCTGATCTTCGTAACGAAGTTTTTCCTGAGGAAACTCGCAAAACCTACGAAATACGCAAAAACATTCTGTTTCGTAAGATTCAGCGTAACGGTCGTACCAGATGTCTGCCTATCGTACCAAGAGCGCTCAGGTGGTCCGTGATCAATAATGTCCATGAGTCAGTTATGCATTTGGGATGGGAGAAAACTCTCGAAAAGATCTATGAGCACTACTGGTTTGAAGGCATGTCCAAATACGTGAGGAAATTTGTGGATAATTGTGTCACTTGTAAAGTAGCCAAGCCTCACTCGGGCAAAGTTCAGGCAGAACTTCACCCAATTCCCAAATTTAATATCCCATGGCATACCATCCATGTGGATGCTTCTGGTAAACTGTCGGGCAAGAACGACATCAAAGAATACGTGTTCGTCATCATAGATGCATTCACCAAATTTGTTTTACTTCGTCACTCACTCAATATTGAAACGAACAGCAGTATTTGTGCTATTAAGTTTTGTGTAGCTTTGTTTGGTGCTCCAAAACGCATAATAGCAGACCAGGGTCGTTGTTTCGCGAGCAAAGACTTCTCTAGTTTCTGCGCTACTAACAACATCGAGTTGCACTTAATAGCTACTGGAGGCAGTCGTGCAAACGGTCAAGTCGAGAGAGTAATGAGTACCCTCAAGAGCATGTTGACAGCTGTAGAGACTAGTCGTGATCACTCTTGGCAGGATGCATTATGAGAAGTTCAGCTGGCCATGAACTCTACTATTAATAGGGTGACTAAATCCAGCCCTCTCGAGTTGATGATAGGAAGGGTAGCACGTCTGCTTAGTTAAGTGACCGCTGATGATGATGAGGTTGACATTAATTTAGACGAGACTAGAGAGCACGCGACACATAACATTGAGAAAATGTCAAAGTACGATAAGAATCGTTTTGACCAAAATAAGGCCAAAGTGTCGAAGTTAGCCATTAATGATTATGTTCTGATTGAAAATGAGGAAAGGAATCAGACTAAATTAGATCCCAAATTCAAAGGCCCATTTAAGAATATTGAGGTATTAGACGGGGATAGATACCTACTTAAGGCGCTTGACTCTAAGCGAACGTACAAGTACCCCCATGACCGTGTGAGAAAGATCCCCGATCACCAAGTGCCTCGAGAGTTAGATGTCATAGTTGATGACAGTGGTAGTGAAACCAGATCCGATTAAGAATGGCGTGTGTACTCATATTCGAAACTCTTGACCGCACCTCATGAGTACCATGTGGCGATGGGTCTATTAACTTTTGACCGCACCTCATGAGTAACATGTGGCGATGGGTCTATTAACTTTTGACCGCACCTCATGAGTAACATGTGGCGATGGGTCTATTAATTTTTGACCGCACCTCATGAGTGACATGTGGCGATGGGTCTATGAGAATCGTTGGTGCGATTCTGGTCTGTGTTGGGGCACAGAGCGCTTTATGTGTTGTAGCACATTTTGCGCAAGATGTTTTGAGAATCGTTGGTGCGATTCTGGTCTGTGTTGGTGCACAGAGTGTCTCATGTGTTGTAGCACGTGTGACAGTGAGTATGAAAAGAATCGTTGGTGCGATTCTAATCTGTGTCGGTGCACAGATTGTGACGAAAGTTTTTGGTGAGTTGAGTACGCATTGCCTTTGAAGTTAGATTCAGATTTGTGGAAATAGTTTTCCGTTGATTACCTTGTTGATCGGATCTCTTCCAATTACTTGTTGTGCAGGAAGCACTGTGTAGAAAACCCTAATGACAGGGCATTGTAAATAATGACAGTTGGTTATTGTATGTGCGTAGATTTAGTGGAAATAAACTGCAGTGAAAATGAGTCACTTAGTCTTATTGGCAGGATAGCCGAGCAATTTTTACTCTCGGAGTGTATTTTGTCCACAGGTACTACACCCGAGGACGGGTGCTAGTCAGGGATGGCCGTGTCGCCGATAGATGTCGCTACCGTACAACGTACAGCGCCATCTATCAATTCAAGTCACAACTAAACATCATGTGATTAGAAACGCAAGCGCGCCCCACCGCTTGGACACGATCGTCGGTAGAGGGGATGCAGCGAAGACGCACAGAGACCGAGCGTCAGCTCAGTCTAGTTCGGACAGTCTTGGCAGACGCTCAGTACCAATGCACGTGTCTGTTTCTGTTTTAATAATAAATCGTTACTTTAAATAAAGTCAGTGAAAGTTATAACCGTATTTCGTTCGAGTACCCACACAGTGCCCACGTTCATCAAAAATTATGTCGGATCGTGAGGAAGACCCAATGCTTCGCACCTCGGCCACCCTCGATGCGACATATATATAAACATAAGTAATTCCTTTTCAAAGAGACCTGTTCTTAAGGTCTGCCCTCTTCCTATAGAATAGTAGGAAGACTTTAAATTTTCTTTGTTTGGTGTTGGGTAGGATAGTTTCATATTAAAATAAGTTATTTTAAGGTCGGCGGCATGTTCTGTACTTTCAATGTTTTTTGAGTTTATAGTGATAGCACAAATATGTATTTACCTTTGAGTCTGTTTATGAACGAAATTTGAATGCGATCAATGCCTGGTCACTCAAACCAAATCATCACGCTACATGAGCAACACTACTGACACAAAATATAGCTTCAGCAAGACAAAACGTATGGATTTATAACATCACACTCATGTCAAGGCATCACTGACACTGCAGCAGGCACCTGACATCAAGGTACGTGGTCAGGCATTATAATTCATCAATAATAATTCATCTCATTAAACTCCCGCGACAGTATCTAATTCAATATTCAAAGAATATACTTATAGGAAATTGAATTGAGGAAAAATAAATCTTACCTAACAAATTATGACTATATCTCATACATGAACGTGTTTCCACTCATTCATTACCTGAAATTGAGTATCATTTGTTCTCAGGATTACTATAACTTCCGTAAAATTTTAACAAAGTGATCCTTTCTCTTGCGTCGTAAATGGCATCTTATAAGTACCTCCCGGTACAACTGTGCGTACCCGGTTCGCTCAAAGCCTGAATAAGTAAATACTCTGAATAAAACTTGCAGAGTAATTCCACAAAGTGAGTTATTATTACACCTCGGTAAAGGTGCGGCTCTAACGAGACCACTAAATCTTTTCGAGTCACAATGAATGTAGGCGTGCTTACGGGCACTGTTGCTTTTTATTTTGTGGTCTTTTCCTTGACTTTGATATATGGAAGGCTTTGAATATTTGACAAGGCTTTTTGGTTTGTATAGATAAATAGAGTAACACTTTATTGCTATCATCTTTGTGCATTGTGTTTCGGATAATTTTATTTAAAAAAAACAGATGAAAACTATTCCAAGGTTGATTCTGAATATTGGTTAGTTGTCTGACTATCAATAATGCAAATTCTAAATAAAACAAGTCGCAGTAAGCTTTTTTTTAAAAATAGAATTAGTACATAAATTTTATTCATGGTCAACGTATTAATGTATGTACATAAATTCAATATGGTATGTAAATAATTAATTGAAAATTTTGTATGAAATAACAATTAGTAACATAGCATAAGCTTAAATGAAACTTAACATTCTGGCATTTTAAATTGGTCTAAAAAATAAAAACCCCAATAAAATTTATAAGGCTTTCAAAACGCGCCCTAACTGCTCAGCCGTAGCGGCCGGTTTCCGTCGATTTGTCTGGGGTTTTCAAATGGGCCATAAATATCCAACTTTTAAATGAAACGTTTTTAACGCATTAAATTGTCATAACTGCCGCCTGTCGGAGTAATCGTCTGCAGTACAGGTATAATTGGGGAGCTGACTTGATATAAACATTTCGCACCTTAAAAAAATATTTTAATTAACTTGAACTAGAGTTTTTAATCTTATAAAAAATTACTTCCTAACTCTTCTGAATTGTATTTACCTACCTACCTATAAAAAAGGAAAATCATAAATTGTTTGATTAATAATTTTGGCACCATCCGTTTTATGGTACTATGCCTCATTTGAAAGGCTTAACCTATAACGCCTATTACTGCCTATTATTGCCTATTACGGACTTTTCATTTTTTTTTATAAATAAACGTATAAGGCATGTTAAAAAAGCTGTATTGTAAAGATCAAAAATTCTAATTCATTTCGATCAAATAATAACAAAAAACTTATAAAAAAGCTTTTATAAAGGAAGCCATAATGTGTGCGGTGTGTGTGTGTGTGTGTGTGTGTGTGTGTGTGTGTGTGTGTGTGTGTGCTTGTTTGTGTTTGTGTGTGTGTGTGTGTATAGAAGTAGTTAATTGTAAATGTTTTATAATTTAGTTTTTGAAACGTTGCTTGCTGCTACTAAAAATATCAGCAGATGTAAAATGCTTATTATATCTATTCTGGATTCGGCATATGACAGAATTTATAGCATAATTAGTGTTGGCAGCTGGAATGTGAAAAAGTTGCGTATGTCTAGTTCGCTTACTACTATTTTTATTAAATAGGGAAATATTTTGTTACTTTTTAAAATTGAAAGTAAAATTTATTAAGTGTTCAAAACCACTGTGTATTTTTGATTTCATCCTGTACCATTACCATACAGACGAACACTTTTGCAGATGTAGTAACTCGTAGATGACAGTAACGTTATGATTAGCATTTCTTCAAAGGAACCTCGTGTAAATATCTTCTTTATTTTATATAACATATTTAAGGGTACTTGGATAAAAATATTGCCATATGTCTGTTAGTCCAATAGAAGTCGACGGTGATGGAGGAACATTCTACACTGACTAACCGGCTAACTCCGAGTTAAATTGTTAAATTAGGTTTGCGCAAGTCAGCCCAGTCAACACTGAATGAAACGTCGTTTGAGGGTATTCGTCATTTGGACACTTGGGGGGGGGGGGGAGGGAGACTTTCCGAGCTAACAGATGCAGGTAAGAATAATTTTGTATAGACATAAAGAGACTCTGTAAATTTATTTTTAAAAAAAATATGCCACTGAAGTTTTTGGCCAGTTCTGTATTGGACGTCAACAAGAACAAGTAATTCTCAATCTTGAGAAAAAAAAATATAACTGTAAAAACCTGATTCTGATGTAGAATTACGTTTTCCAAATGGTTCTTATATTCAACAACATTTCAAGAAATCAATAAAAGCCAAGTCACCTAAAACAACTTGAACAACAATCAAAAGTCTTCACACTCATGCGTTATATTTCCTTTCCTACGGGCCCCTTGAACCCAAATCACATGTTTCAAAAAAGAAAAGTAAATCCGAATGCATTAGAATTTATTTAGTCGTCCGGTTTTGCTAAGGGTCTACGTTTACTGATAAAATTTCTGCTCTCGATAAGGGACTCTGTAAATTGTAGTTAGAGCTTAAAGTCTATGTGATGTTAGTTTAAAAAAAGGTACTACATTTGAGGTCTCAAAAAGGATAGAAGATCGTTTAGTTTATTTATGTATTTAATGGCTGAGATTTAAAACATGAGTAGCCATTTGAATGTTTTCAAAGTAGGTACATAATTATCGATACACGGTATTAAGAATACTAGTAGCACATAAATGTAGTTAAGGTAAACAATACAATCTATTCTCATCAATTAATATCAAAGAGTTTAATGTTATTTTTAAGTATAATTGAAAAATTTCATGACCTGTACAATTAAGTGCTCGAAAAACAATATTTGGCACTTGTTTTAAATAAAATACAAAGAAACATATGAAATAAGTAGCATGAATTAACCTTAATCCTAGGCTTAACTTTGAATATTATATTCGAGTAGAAAAATATATAAAACGATCAATTAGTTAGAGTTAATTGTATTAGGTCTTTCCCTATGAAATTGCCGTTTTTCACGAAATAAATGAAGCGTAATTTTTTTTATATTTTTTATTTCTATTAATCAAAATAATCACCCATGCAATCAATGCATCTTTGCCAACGCATTGGTAGCTTATTGATGCCTTTCTTGAAGAAATCAGCTGGACGGGAGGCAACAAATTCTTCAAAGGCATTTTGTACTGCCTCTCGGGTATTGAATTTTTTTCCCGCCAAGAAGTTATCCAAATTCTGGAAAAAGTAGAAGTCTGCAGGCGCAAGGTCTGGTGAGTACGGCGGATGACGGAGAACTTCCAACCCCAACTCTTGTAGCTTGGAGACCGTCTGCTGTGCAGTATGAGGTCGTGCGTTGTCGTGCAGGAGCAGTGGAGCCGAACGATTGACCAAAGCTGGTTGGAGACGTGCGAGCTTCTCCATCATTGTGTTCAGTTCTTCACAGTACACATCTGCAGTAATGCTTGTCCCGTTAGGCAAGAAGCTGTGATGAATTACACCCGCGTTAGACCACCAAACAGTGACCATCACTTTTCTAGGGGTAAGTTTTCGTTTAGGGCATTGTTTGGGTGCTGAACCAGGGTCCAACCAACTTGCTGAGCGCTTACGATTGTCAAACAGGATCCATTTCTCGTCACAAGTAACAATGCGGTTCAGAATTCCTTCATTTGTATGCCTGCTGAGCAGTGCAAGGCACGTCTCCACGCTTACTTCGCGCTGGCGGTCATTGAGTTCGTGGGGTACCCATTTGTCAAGCTTTTTTACCTTGCCAATTTGACGCAAATGGACCAATATTGTTTTGATGCTAACGTCCAAAGCTGCTGCTAATTCAGCCGTGGATTGAGTTTCATCAGCTTCCACAATTGCGTTTAATTCGTCATTATCGACCAAAAATTTCGGACGACCACGGGGTTCATTTTTCAGGTCAAAATTTCCAGAACGGAAGCGGGTAAACCAATAACGGGTGGTGCGTTCGTGTTTTGATGCTAACGCCGAAAGCTGCTGCTAATTCAGTCGTTTAATTCGTCATTGTCGACCAAAGTTTTCGGACGACCACGGGGTGGTGGTGCGTTCGTTTGTAGTGTTCGCTCCGTAAACGTCGTTGATGTTGCGTGCCGCTTTGCTGCCACGACGGTACTCATACTCCATAATTACTCGATTTTTTAACTTATCCATGATGACGAAAAATGTTCGAATGCGTTGAAAACAAAACACTAACTAATAAACAAATGACGATTTTAGAAAAAGAATTCCATTTTTGTCAAATAAAATTAATTTGAAATTAGAATTATCAGTCAGAAAAAATTTTTTTCATTTGAAATGGCCAGTACGGCAAAACGGCAGTTTCATAGGTAAAGACTTATTATATTTGACAATGACCCCAAAACTAATAGGCAAATTGCGATTTCGGGTAATTTTTGTAATTTACATGTCGGAGTGAGCTTGTCACCCAATTAGTTTACTTACTTTAGCATCTGTTTCGTACATTAAAGTTGTGCAACACACATTTTTGGGACTTCTATCAACCTTAATTTGAAAAAGAAATATTGAGATTTCCACGCTTTTCAAAATCCCTGCACATTTTACATGAATTTAGGGTCAGTGTATTTCAATTTCGATATACATGATGTAAAAATAAGCTAACCACAAAAAATTTTTTGACTTCATTGTGACCAAGTTCGTTTTATATCGTAATATCTATGTTGCTGTTTGTTGGTGCACTTGAAGCAACTAACTATTAACTTTATTTCTAGAAACTTATTTCACTGCGGTGAAATGCCGATACTTCTCTTTTTCATCTATCCCTTTCCTCCAGGAAGACCGAATACGAAATCATTGTATACTAAATACTAGTAAATAAGAAAATATATTCACTCTATGAAACTACTACCAACTCAAAAAAAAAATTAAATATGTGTTAACGGGCCTGTTTGGTATGGAGGTAAGTAGCCTTGCCTTCCATGCCAGAGGTCCCGGGTTCGAATCCTGGTAGGAGTAGATATATATTATAATTGCTCTCTAGTCATGGATGTGTATGTATGTTTATTTAAGTTTAATTCTAATATTTATATATTAAAAAAATCTATGTTAAGTTTATTTATCCGTTATCTAGTATCCATAACACAAGTTCTTAATGATACTTAATTTGGGCTAGATAATGTGGTGTGTCAGTTAGAAATATTAATTTATTACTATTTATTTATCTTTGCGTCTAAAATGAACTGGGAGCAAAACCTTTTAAAACTAGCACTGAATGCCCTTTTGTGATGCTGAATTGTTTGTACTGTGTATTCCAGTTAACAGCTCAAACCCACACGTAGGTAACATTGATTTAAACATCCACCGGCCAACCCACAGGTTAAGTAAGCTGAGCTTATTCTGCTAGTAAATGTTTGGGTAAAGTGGATCCGCGTTTATGCATGAAACCACATATGTATATTCAATATTGATAACATTCATAAATGACATATTATATTTTCTAAAGTAATGTATTCAACGATTATAAAAAAACCTCCCAATTTTTAACTTCAAACTCACGAAACACCGCTTGAAAAGTTTGATTAAAGTAAACTAGCGGAAGATAGGCGACGTCCTGCACAACGCAGGTGAAAAAAATAGCTCTGTAACTACCATAAATTTACTAACCCAAACTCAATTACTCGTATTTTCCTCCCTGGCAATACTAAGATTTTATTGTATATATTACTTACACTCTATACTATATATTATAGTAGTAGTGTATAAGAGTGACTTGTTGTATATTGTCCTTTCAGTTCGCGTAATGACAAAATTATTTGACAAGTAAAATCAGTGACCGATTATCTTGCGCTATTCAACTTAATCAAAGCTTGGAAAGCGGGGATTCATATAATTCAATAAATAAATAAAAAAGAGAGATTAAAATGAACATTATTTCAATACTTCATTAGGATGTAGTGGATTGCGCCACCATAGTAGACACTATTGCAAACAATAGCAATGAAAGTAAATACTCTATTGAATTAGGACTTGTTATTTAAGCATTTCTCTTCACTTTGTCGGGTAACAGTTGTTCGAGGTATTAATTGAGTGATGTTAATGTTTCTTTGAAAGAGCCCTCTTCATAACAATGAACATGATAAATAGAAGAAACAGCCATACTATATCGTATTGTTTGTGTTTGCATTTGTTCGTTGTGTGTACAACCAATGAACACAAAGAAAGGGACTACAAAAGAGAAAATCATACTGAAAATAAATTTTGTTCACAAAATGAGATACTTTTCTATACGATTATGTCAATTTACAACAAATTCCAATTAACAATTGTAATCATCCGGATTTCCTTAATTCTATATTGCATAGTAACATTACGGAATTCTCAACTCATTTGCACAATAACTTGGCCATCTGCTATAAAAAAGCCTTTTTCACTTTCACTACACGAAAGAAAATAACATATTTGTACATTTCTTCTATGTTTGTACTCGTAATCATTGAGTTCGTTTGTGCAGGCCTGTTGTTAGCTGTTACATTTTCTTTTTTTGTGTGTCTTTTGTGCTTAGCTTAACACCAGTCTGAAATAGTGTATAGTAAATAATATATCATAGCAGACCATCACAAAACAATATAGTCAAGACACCCCATTTTACCACCTCGGGGACTGAAATGCAAAATATTCTTATATTTAGTTTAATCTTATATTCTACGCGGTGCATTGATTCTACTATACAATATTTAAGAACTTTTGTATATTTCTTTTTCAATTTCATGTTAACGGGCATATGTCGGTAATAATATTATTCTATTCACTGTAAAAACAGATTTTTCCAAATTGCTATATCTATAATCCTCCTGTCTTTCCATGCCATTTGCCTAGTTTACACGTGATAACTTTATTTCCCATAAATATACAAATCCCTCCGGAAGGTAAAAAGGCAATATAAACAAGAAAAAAGGGTGTAAAATAATGAAGTAAGTAGGTAAAGCCTGCATCTCGACCAACAATAGGTGGGCCTATTGTACACATTATTTTATACGCTTCATCGGCCGGCGAGTACGGCGGCGCCGTGTTGCTTTGCGAGGAGTTTACCAGGTACCAGGTCTTACCATTAAGGCCTGTAGCTTACTGTTAAGGTCTGCCCTTTATTTTATTTCTTTTGAGTTTATTTAGAGTAATTGGTTTTTTATTCTGGTTTTAGTTTATCTTTATATCTTCTTTATCACTCTATCTATCTTATTGCATAATACGAATTACGAGAATGTGATTTTACCTAATAACGTTATTTTTCGCGCCAACGACGAGAGCTGCAAGTCCAAATAAAGAAAACTGAACAGTCAAAGCTGTTCATATGCACAGCATGCCACCAATATGCACAGTAAAACATCACTCAAAAATCTATCCACAATAAAGTATTTTACCATCTAGACTTTTTGAATATAATATTAATTTAATTTCAAAAGTTTATGTTCTAAAAGCAATTCAGCGAATAATTGAATCCAGAGACTTCACTTTTGTGATTGTAGCGTGTTTGTTTGGGATAGAAAGCATTTTTGAGGTGATAAAAACCCTACAAAAATGTACGAACAGTTGTAGCCAAGTTTCCTTTATTAAGGTTTTCCTGCTCCCAACTTGAACTAGTGATTGCCTCTCGAACAACAAACTACAAAGTGGTGACATTAGTTTTTGATGAACGCTCAATCTGTCAATTTTTCCGGTAGTTTGTATACGTATAGTCGGCATAGTGAACTGTAGATTGGCGCTAACACTTCGAGTAATTTGAAGATCGTATAACTTGTGCACGAAGATCTAAATTGGCATGAAACTGTTACAGTTACAGATTCTTTGAGATGCGGACATTGAGTAATGGGGAAGTTTTATCTCAGCTGCCGATTGTACCGGATTTATGATATAATGAAAAAACTTTTTCACTCCGGACCTTCGGAAAAACACACATTTGTCTTTTATGTCACAATAACTTTTGTGCGCTTTATTTGTGCGCTATATTTGTACTTATTAATAAGTAACATTGTTAATTATACTTTTGACATTCGAAAAAATTGCCAACTATACAATAAGCAATAAAATAGTTGACATTTATTAATAGTTGATACGAGGGTGGATTGAAAAGTTTGCGGCCTAAATAAGAAAACACGGGAAAAATGCAATTTTTTATATTTATTTTTCTACACACTCTCCTCCTACCTCACGGCACTTAGTCTAGCGGTCCTCCAAAGCCTTGATCCCATTTAAATTGAAGGTCTCTTCAAGGTCTTCAAAAAAGGCATCTACAGCCACTTTGACCTCCTCATTGGTAGAAAATTTCATTCCACATAAGTGTTTTTTTAGTTTTGGAAATAGGTGGAGGTCAGAAGGTGCCAAGTCAGGTAAATAAGGGGGATGAGGAAGCAATTCGAAACCACAATTCACTATTGGAGCCATCAATTCAATTCTTTGAATTCATTCGAAACAAAACTTTCTTGGTCAACAATCCTGGTCTTTTAGACTTAATTCTTTGCGTAAACGACGTAATAGTGTGCAGTAGTATGCAAAATTTATAGTTTGATCTCTTTCTGAGTAATCAACCAAATGACACCCTTAGAATCCCAGAAAACCGATGCCATTTCCTTGTGTACTGAAAAACACACCTTGGCTTTCTTGGGGGTTGGAGATCCAGGTGTCTTCCATTGTTTGGATTGATGTTTGGATTCAGGAGTATAGTGATGAACACATGTTTCGTCCATAGTTATAAACCTTGCCAAAAATTCGTTTGGATCAGCTTGAAAAAGCTTTAAACAGTCTCTAGAAATCGTGAGCCCAGTTCGTTTCTGTTCAACTGAAAGGAGCCACGGAACCCATCTTGCAGACACCTTGTGGTACCGTAATTCGTTAACGATTATGTTTTGTGTACGTTCTTATGAAACAGATATCTCAGATACCTTCAATCTTCTGTCTCCCATGATGAGATTAAATATGTTTTCGATGTTTTCTGAAGTCGTAGCTGTAGAAGGCCGTCCAGAGCGGGGGTCATCTTTGATGCTCTCTCGTCCACGTTTAAATTCAGCTGTCCACTTCTTTATCATTGTATACGACGGAGCAGATGTTCCTAAAGTAGCCACCATATCTTCATGAACCTGCTTTGGAGTTAAGTGTTTCTTGTTGAGGTATTTGATCACGGCACGGTGCTCTAAATATCCATTTTCAAAATTAATGAAACTTACTCTCGCTTAATGTTAAAAGAGAAAATATTGAACTTAATAACTTAAGAGAAAAATTGCACAGAGACTGACAAAGAGTTTAGGGTTTCATATGAGGGTAGTTTTATAATAATATGACAGCGCTATCTATGTTAGGACGCGAACTTTTCCGTCGACCCTCGTAGTACCGTTTACTATCTTGCTTTCTATAAATTTTACAACTCCTAAGTCAAAATATTATATTATTTTCCATTTTATTTACCGAAAGATTAATGTATAACTCAAATTACCAAAATGACTCTTAAAATACAGAACCAGTCGATATTGTATTAGCATTGAACATACGATGCCAATAGTTTTCTCCTGGGTCAACAAAAGCATGCATATGAATAGTTTAAAACGTCTAGACGGTTTAACAAATATTATGCAAAATACAAGTACTTTACCCGATCCAAAAACAGCATAACACAACATGTAAATAACCAAGTCATTGAATAGAAAGCACGTTGCTTTCCACGACATGTGAGTTTTCTAACATATAAATTTCAGAAGATCAACAACATAATTTATATTGCTTTTAGCATATATTTATTTTGACGTTACTTTCAAAGAGACGTTCCATTAATGACGCATAATAAAAGTTACGGTACTCAATTTCAATTTAAAAGCCCTTTAGTTCTGCATGTGACTTTAATAAAATTTTATCCATCATTTCCTATCAGAGTAAATGTTTTACTAAGCAACGGATGACATTGCCTGTTTTTGAAATATATGACTTGTAATTATGTTAAAGAGATTGACTTTATTGAGTAGAGGCAAAATGGTGTAATTATTAGACTTTTTTCTATCACTTTTTAGCTAATTTACCTAGTTCTATAGTCGACAGCTTAATGTAACTTGAGAGATTTTACAAGGCTTCCCAGTATATAAGAGATGGTATGTAAAACTTTGATATGCCTTGATATACTTTGGTATGTAAAAATTTGATTAATAAAATTGACATGTACAAATAAACCAGCTCAAAAAACTATCCAATACATCACAAACTCAACTTACTTCACTATTATTGGTGAAAAATGTATAGCGTAATACATAAAGAATACACAAAATATTGCTCACGGGAACCTCCATTAAGAGCAATACCAAGACAGGGAACTCAGCAGCCCGTTAAATCAGTTAAACATAATCTTAGGATGTATTATGGAAATATATTTTCGGGGAAATAAATTGTACTTCCAACAAATTTTCCAGAAAATATTGACGAAAGCTGAATAAATTCGCGTCAAATTTCAATACGTTTTTGGCCGACGCTTGACTATAAAACATTTTCCATTTTATTTGCAGGATTGATGGTTTCGTATTCTAGGCATTCGTCATTGTAGAGATTAATAGTTATAACAAGATTTGAGAGCAATTGGGAGGCAGCTCTAAAATAATAATAAAAAATAAGATCAAAAACTTTATTTTTGTATGCATTGAATTAATTCAAGAACATTGCAAAATACTTCGTTATTTCCGAGAAAGATTTGTTTGTTGGAAATAATATTCAAGAGTTTTATGCGTAAACAGCACGTTGTATGAAAATACGCAATAAAAAACATTAGTTCAAAAAGCGACCTTTTGAATAATTTTAAATGACATTTAATCTTTAAAGAAAAGAACAACTCAGTTATCAGTCAGCAATTTTTCTTACTTTGTTTTTTTCATTAAAATATTTAAAATATGTATTAAATATATAATACTGTCGCGACCGCAGGGTTGGGAAAAGCACTGAAACTTCGAGATAAAAATGTAAAAATAAAAAATAATAAAACGTGATAAAATCAGTTTATAAAGTTTTAAATAAAACACTTTTTACCGGATATTATCGCGTATATTTTAGTTAATTTTAAAATTATTTCGACGTTTCGGCATCTTTGCAGTTGCCGTGGTCACGATGGACTGTTTATAAAGTGTTTTATTTAAAGAAGTTCAGAATCAGAGTGTGAGTTTCTTTAAAACAAAATAAATTCAAGGGCATGTGAAACAAGTTAAATTATAATGTATTAACCCTAGCTCAACGAATTATCAATTTTGAAAGTGATTATGGTTACTTCAATATCTCTACTTTAATATATGAAATCTTTCCCAAAGAAAGTCGCTAAAAATCGTGGTCCGAACCCATGTAAATATTTTCTGGACGGTAAAAAAGTCACCTGGTATATATTAATAGTTTAAAGATACTTATAGAAGTATACCATATTTTTAAGTATTTATACGGAGTTAACTAAAATTCTACAAGTAAACTGTTTTGAGAATGTAGTTATTGTTTTGAAGGTTTCTTATAACAGCTCCTCATCAAACTTGAACTCTTTTAGAATGCTATCGGATAATTATGTAACAATACATACTTATATTACAAAAAATTGTCTCAGTTCCACAGATTTATCATATAATGTAATTTCAAGAACTTGTAGTCATTTTATACAAAACTATACGAACACACCACTATAAATAAGTACAGTCTTTTTCACTTACCTGACGGCGGGTACCTCTAGGATGTCCCATTCAACGGACATGTAGAACTGGGAGAGGTCAACACCAACAGAGACCACGTTGCTGCCGGCTGCCTCGTCCATATGCCGCAAATCCACCTGCACACACGCACAACACATTACATCACTGGAACTATTGACGTCACAGCTCAACTAGAAGCTCCTAATCTTCTATTTACTTACCAAATGATTTCAAAGTTACTTATTTTGATTAGCTGTTATATCCAATATAAATTTTTACAACATTTAGATAAGACACCGATGACAACAGAAACGTATGCAAATTAAATCAAAGGACAATATTTCAAAAATTTTATGGAATTTCGTTTAATATGATATTTTATTAAGGCTTTTATGATTTTTTATTTTATAGAGCTGTGTGAAGAAAACAATGTGAAGAAAATATCAAATTTAATTTGAGAATTTTTTTTTTGAATTTATAATAAACATAGTCGTTTTTTAATACACTGATTTTAACTTCACATTTAATTATTGCATTAATTTAAATATTATCATATCAGTTTAATTTATGTTAATACATGCACCCTGTCACACAATGTGTGCCTCATTCCATGATTGCGATGACACCTTTCATTATTACTAAGTCAAACTCGAGCAAGGACTATCTATAAAATCGTTTTTAAGAAGATCCTCATTATTAAGGGCTGCCACAAATTGTGCCAACCGGATGTCCCTGCATCACAATATTTACTGAAATGCCGAAAATTCTCCATTCACGACACAACAAAGTTGGAGACATGCCTACGACATCGCGAACATTGATCACAGTGATTATTTATGGGCCGTGGAGTGTAGTGTAGATATGTGATTAGGATAGTCCGCATTGGCTTGATGCTTGCGTCACTGAGTCATGGACGCACCCGTGTGGGTTGGACCTGACAAAGTGAGCGCCAGCAGCTAGCCGCTTTGGGATCGCCGGCTCCGCCACGCTGCTGCGTCACCCGTCCAGCCAACTACTCTGACAACACATTTCAGTTAATATAAAGCTTAATATAGAGGTGTTGTCTGAGCTAGCGGCAAACGGTGTAGCGTAAACATGCAATGGATAGAGTTCGTTAACCAAATTCACACAACTTTGGCCAAGGAAGCAGCGCATAATTGTTACATCCCGATCAATGAAATATGGCTTTTAATGATTGTGTTTAACAGTGATTTTTAATTATGTCTGACAACATGCAATAGACGGCCAGCGATATCTGTCGATAGAGCCACTAGGAAACGCTAGTAGGGAAAGGTATAAAATATGCATCATGATAGCAGTTTCGATCGAAAGTGTTTTGAGCCAGAGGAGTGTTAAAACACGTGCGGATAGTTCGCGTGTAAGGTACAGTGTAAAGCTGTGAGTGGGCGGGCCGCCGTTGTGATCGGGAATGCAAGTGTGTGCAAGCGCATGCGGTGACGTGACAACGAGTGACATGCAGCAAGCGGCGGCCGGGGCCGCGAGCGGAGCCAGCTAGTGGGCCTCGCGGGACGCGCCCTGGGCACACCACGCCGGGGCGCGCCCCAGCAAGGGTAGGCGGTGGAGTTTGCATCCCATATCACCTGGCAGATCAATTTTATACCTTTCCGAGACGAGCGAGGAAGGCCGAGGATAAACTGGAGCATTCGTGGTCACGCACGTCGACATACCGCTACTCCACATACTTAAAAAACACCATTGCAAGATTTTAAATTGCAAAATGTCACTGCTAAAGTAGCGAACGTGGCGCGAAGCCACCCCGCTACCCTCGTACAGTCAATTTGTAAAAGTGAGATAACATACCACATAGACAAGAAATGATTAATACGACGAGATACAATCGAGACAACAAGCTATGGCATGGACACGGGCGAGGCGAGGGCCCTAGGCTACGGCCCGCGCGCGCCCCAAGCAGTGAGCAAGGAGCCGTCACCTTGAAGCCATCATACGTCCAGCTGCCTAACTTAAGCACACAGGTCTGCACGTCGTAAGGAAAGAACTCGACGTCGATCGAGCACGAGGACTTATAGACAGCGGGCGGCTGCCACACCACCATGCCGTTGTAGTACACGGTCGCCTTGGTCATGAGGGTCACCTCGTAGTTGCCGTCGGCGCTGCGGACAAACAAACGATCAGCGAGGGCGACGCCGCAACTATTACCTTGAATCCGTCGTACGTCCAGCTACCGAACTTAAGAACGCATGTTTGCTCGTCGAACGGAAAATATTCCACGTCTATTTCGCAGGAAGACTTGTAAATGGCAGGTGGTTTCCATTCGACCAGCCCCTGGTAGTAGATGGTCGCCTTGGTCGCCAACGTAACCTCGAAGTTGCCGTCGGCACTGCAATATGAAGGCACGTTACACGCCGCATGCGGCTGCCCAGCCAGGGGTTGTATTCTGTGTGTGTACGACTAGCTTACTATTACTAGCAAGTACATTCACTAATAACTTTAACTAAAATAATTTGTGAAATTCATACCTTTGCTGTATGGAATTAAAGTTCTTGTGTACCTATACGAAACAAAAATGTATTTAGTATTAAAACACCTAACCAAAGGACAAATTTTAAGACTTCTTATATATTACACTTTTTGGAATAACTAGTTCTTTGCAATAAATATGCGTTACAGTGGAAAACTAGGAATGGTGGGATTTACTCTAGACTAAATGTATAAAATTTGTTTCAAAACAGATATCACAATATAACCCAAATTGTATAATTGACTAATGTAATTTTTTCCTATTTTAAAGATCATGGCAGCTCCAAATGTTACTTGGAATAAAAATAAAACCCATATTGTGTAACGAGTGAAATAAGCAAGAGGCGTGTCAGTGTTAGACGCGCGAACCTACTGGCTAATGCACCTGTCACAGGCGATTCTAACGCCGGCAGCGGGAAACAGAAAAAGTAAGCCAGAGGGCTTACAATTTTAATCACATTGAGTTAGTAGGTACAGAAAATAAAGCGAAACAGCTATTTAGAAACATAAAACTCATGCATTTATAATTAGTTTAGAAGGAAAGTTTTAGAAATATAGTTAGTAAGATACAATAAAACTTAAAAGCAAATAAATCATGGTCACTGATAAGCTATAGCTACAGGTCAACGAAGGTTTGTGCAGAAAAAAGGCAAAAGGGTCATTAATCGGAAGAAGCTCCGTCCCTTCGTGAAGGGTCGGATGCTAGCGGATTGTGTCCGACCATTTATCACCGTCGGCCTTGGACTGACCTGAATTTGATAGAAAATTTGATTAATTTCTGTCGTCTAAGTGTATCTATAGAAAAACAATGTGAAATTAACATTGAACACAATTCAATTTAAATCTTAAACTTCAACTTCTTACATCTAAGCGCGGCGAATAGCTTGAAACTTCGCCGAGCGTTAGTAGCATTATTAATGCGACAGTCACGCACCTGCCCTGAACAATTTGTAACATTACCAAGTCACATTAAATGGAATGAGTTGGCGATAAAATTTTAATATTTACACGCGAATCCAGTTCAATGTTGCCAACACTCTTCAAACACATTAGTCCGCGGGGAGTGCCTCTTCGCGCCTGCTCGCGAAACAAACTAATTTTAGACAATAAATGTTATAATTTGTGTTCTGAATTTCCAGAGGTTTTTCAGTAATTTATGTCTACTTTTTTCAGGATACTAATTTTTATGTGTATTTGAATACTTTAAAAATCTTTTACACAACATTATGCATTTCGAAACTCTCTTTAATTTTATCACAAAAGTTCATCGAGACAAATGTGCCATGTTTTCAGATTAAAGCGAGTTGAAAGTCCAAATCGCGCTTCGTGTTTAGTAAAGTGGTCCGGAGAGGTTCGCAACGTCGGGTATTCGCGGGAAGAACTCGAAGGTTATTGGCTCCTCGCCGACGTACAGAGTAATACGTTTGAAAGCATCCTTTGTAATCTGTCTTTATTCCTACAAAACGCTTTAGTATGCTACTTTATACCGTATAGCCGCTTTACTGAAAACTATTGATGCGTGAAGGGACATGTTCTAAAAAGGTGATCGAATGACAGTAAAGAGCACGAATGTTTTGTGACAGGTAATACTCGTTATATATTTTTCATAATATTGAAATTGCTTTGTTAAGTATTTTAGTACAGCAAGTTGAAAGAAGATAGGGAAATAAAAATCTTTAAAAAGAATGAAATTGGTAAACTAATATAATTGTTGGATAATTTTTTTGTGTTTTTATTGTTTGTCTGAAGTGTGTCATGATATTTTATTAAAAACTAAACCAACATTCATTTGCTTATAAACTAAAAAGGAGTATTGGAAAAATGGGCGTTGAAGTGAATTTGTTTCATCTAAGAACTAAAAAATTAAAGGTTTAAAAGTCATTTCACATTAAAATAAATATATTATATTTGGAGTTGAAGCGATATCTCTTTAACATTCTTACTCAGAATTCAAAAAAGTTTTCGGTTTTCTTACATTAATAATTCAAGAGAAACTTTCAGAAAAATAAAACTGAGGGTTATGACTGAAATTGATAAAGTTTTCTAAGAAACAATGCTGATTTATTTAAATTCTCGCTTTGGTTACTTGAAAGAACTTTTTAAAATTTCTACGTATAATTGAAATCTTTCAACAAAACATTGATCAAATTGGAAAAATATCGCTTACCTATAAATTTCGCTCTTTTAGAAATATCTTTGAATACTAAAACTTCATTTAGATCAAAATTGTATCCAAACAGGGAGTCATTATAACGTTGGAAACTTTAGCAGCGTGATCTAGTCAAATTTTTAAACGCGAATTACTTTCAGTATATACTTAATATAATAGAAGTAAGGATTTAAATAAAATATTATAATAACTTGAAAATGGAAACAAAAACTATTACACATTAACTCACAGACATCGGTTCAACGACCATGTATAGTTTTAAAATGTGTTTATTTCACGACATGTAAGCAAGTTCCTAATAGTTTACTCTTACTTATTGTACAGGACGATGTCCGGTCTCCAGATGTGATCTGAAGGGACGTGAAGCATGTGGACTCCGCCATATTCTTTGGGTTCCCACCTGAGTTTGTAGTCATACCAGGATTGTTCTACCCAGAGGTTCGTGGTCATTATCTGGTTCTTGAGGTTCTGCAACAATTACAACAATGATTGTGAGGCAAATTATGTACAAACCAGTTTATTAACATAAAAATGTTCTTATAAGAGTACATTGCTATTCACCTTTACGAGAAAAGTAACGCGCTTACATATAAAATGTTGAGAAAGATGTAACAGAGACAGAGATCTAAAAAATTACTGAATTTTCCTTTAAGATTCATATTTGAAATTGTTCGTGACAAATTTCAATCTCTCGCGAATAGTTACTTAATTTTTGAAACCTTTAGGAAATTGCGATGTAGTAAGTACTTGATGCGGAATTAAAATATTACAAAATAAATGAAGAATTCTCGCAAATACGACGCCATTAAAATATTTTATTGTAATTTTTTTTTTCTTATTTGAAATACGAAATATAATATACAGCCCGAAAAGTTTTTAAACATATTGCTTGGAAGTGTACGTTTTAAGGAATCTGCGTTCAAGACGCGTGTTATTAGTTATTATAATTAAAACTAAAGTATAATAGTATTTATTAGCGCGTTATCTCGGTTGCCATATTGCTATTCAAATTCAAACTGCAAAACTAGGTGCCTCATAAATTTAAAACTTCCATAATGTAAAAGATTTTTCTTCACGCCAGAAAAGAAATCTGTCTGACAAGAAATATCTATGCACTAACAAAAAACCTAAGAATAACCCATTTAACAACCAAACTACGCCTATTCCACGGCGCACATAAACCGAAGCAGTTACGTGTTTAGAAAAACTTACTTCGCGAGAGGAAAGGTGCTCATAAAGACGGATGTTAACTTCGCTTTCTTTACGGGTTATAATAGTTTCCTGGTTTAATTATACACTTTGTCCGAACATTAGACCCTTGGGTATTTGTTTACCATTAAGATAGAACTTAAAGTTATTGGAATTTCGTCTTTAAAGATTTTTAGCTTTTAAAGTAGGTAACTCTATTGAGAGAGTTTTTGTTATTAAAGGCAATAATGTAAAATGACAGTTCAATGCAAAGAATACATTGAAACGTTCTACCTATTGATATAGGTGCGTAATTACTTAATAGATGGAGTCAATCTTTGTATATTGTGAAAATAATTGAAGAAATAAATACTTTGAATTATTATTTTTTTAACCGCCATAAACAGTTGCAATTAATGTATTATGTTTTTACATGGATGGATGGCTATAAAAATGATTAATAACTATAATCACATTTTACCTTCAGGTCCCATTCAATTGTATGGTTTAGTGTAAAAATTATACGACATACGACCTATGCTAATAGCACACTACTATAATATCCCACGCTCTTTTACACTTAAACTTAAACTAACGCGTTAAATGGGTTCTTTTTCCCCATTTATAAGAGCTGGTCCGCACTTATAAGTACTTATCGACTCTGTACGGTATTTACTAAGAAGGTCATCTGTACTTTTGACAAAAACATACGAGCATATGAGAATTAACGCGGTCCATAGCAAATTAACCTCAAATGTAGCTCTACCAGGACCTAATGGAATGTCGGCCACAATTATGATGCATTATATGCTCTACCTAGCTAACACCTGAAAGAGCACAATGTGTTACTATTAAAATGCCCAAATAAAGTGTTAAATATAGTGTGAAGGATATTTCACTTATAAGTAGATTTGATTTCCTAAGTGTAGGTTCCTCCTGCCAGCTATGATTTCAGGTAACTTGAACTAGTCAGTTCAAGTTATTAACATAATAAGCCCTAAACACTCCGTTTTCAATAATTCTATTAAATTTTTAGATTTTTTTATTTATTACAAACACCTTATAACTATCATTACAGGGTGGCTTTTTACTAAGGCTTTATATAGCGCTAATAAACTTGAATGTTTGTAAATCCAGCAGCATCTATTGTTTTTACTTTACAAATTTCCTGCAAAAGTCAATTTAGAAGGTCATTGTATTAATGAGCCAACTCACAGTGACATTTATTAAGACGAGGGTTCAAGCATTTGGTTATTACTTTTATTTAAAAATTCATAAAATATGAAAGACAATGATATCTAATACTTTCAGGCTACTGCGCCTGACATTGTAATTACGGTCAAAGCTGTCCCTCGTTTGTAATTTCGTCTTGAGTTTATACATAATAGACCAGTCAAATCTGAAAATGGACGAACTCGGCAATTGTTATCAGCGTAGTCACTTTTTTATCCATTGTGTTTGAGCTGCAGACTTTGTTACAGAACACTTCAAAGAAAATGTCATGTAAACTATTGATAGTTTCCACATTTTTAACAATTCAGAAAACATTTTTTGAGGAATAAAGATCCTTTTTACGGTGAATTAGTGATTTAAATTTATTTATTAAATGCTTTGATAATAACATTTACTTAAAGTTTCTGTATGTACCAAAATCCAAGGTAAAAAATTCTTGTGTATAATATACCGGTTGTCCAATCTATATTATTCATTCTCGCTAAATCGTTTCTTTGGGAATGTTTCTCAGACTTGTGATCGGAGCCTATTTGCCGAACAGTAAAAGAGGTGAATTAAGTGAAACTTAGTGAATTTTCCTTAGCACGCCGCCAATCATCCTTACACAGCTTTGCAAAACAAATTAAAGGTTCAAGTTTATTATGGTTCAACCCTGTTCAATATTATTTACAGATGTCAAATTTTAATATTCACTGAGCAACGATTGTCTGTAGTTAACTGAAAGTAGAAAACTATCTATGTCAGGATTCCGTGTTAAGATATTAGGCAGTTATTGTAAACACGGAGTTACTTTTCTTTGGTATGATCTTGCCTCTATTTGATTTTCAATTCTATAAGTTAATAACTAAGACATGAGAACCTAGTTACTGTGCCGTACTTACCTATTTTAGTCAAAAGCTGAACGTAAAATTTCTCTTATTCGTAATTTAAAGTAAGTAATTTTTTAAGAAATATCACCTCAACCATCTTTTGTGAAGTTCAGTTAGGCGGTTTCATAGCTTTCCCAGTGACAAGCAAATTTATTTTCACAGTATTTGCCTTGTGAGGTCTACAGTTTAGCAAACAAAAACTTGTACAATAATAAATATAATGTTAAATGTAGATTTGTTGTATGTACTGTGTACATATTGTGACTTTTATCTGTATCAACAGAAATGAGTTTAAATAAAACACTTTTTACCGGATATTATCGCGTATATTTTAGTTAATTTTAAAATTATTTCGACGTTTCGGCATCTTTGCAGTTGCCGTGGTCACGATAGACTGCCGAAAGATGCCGAAACGTCGAAATAATTTTAAAATTAACTAAAATATACGCGATAATATCCGGTAAAAAGTGTTTTATTTAAAGTATGAATCGTGAAAATTTAAGAAAATATAGAAATGAGTTTCTCTAATAATCATATGATCAAGTTTATGAACCATTATTTATTGGCCAAATTTTAGTTTTGCATATTTTGTGTAAGAATTAACAATCTTAATACATACTGCAAATAAATATATTTAAGCTCGTAGTAGTCCAAGCTTGTAAGGGATTTATTTATATTAAGTTAAACAAATATCAGGAATAAGATCATGGAAATGAAAGTATGTGTTTGAAAACGCGGGGCAGCAGATGAATTGCGATAAATTGCGTTAAAGAAATGTAAAAACACGATCAACTTGAGTTTAACTCTGTACGCACTGATTCTAGGTATATACATCTTACTATATACTAAACTATTAAATAAGTATTAACCCTATGAATATAGGTTGGCTTTTGTTTACCGATCAGAAAATCGGGTCATGGCCTCAGACTAAAATTCTGAGCAACTTTCCCAAAGGCACCAGTATAGCAAAAATAAAAAAATGGATTTCCATACAAATCCGAGTCAACTGCCAATTTTGTATAAAGAGTAAATTTTTTTCATCACCACAAAAAGTCAAACTATGTACTTAATATGACATTGCAAATAGTTTCCACTTTTACTTCGAAAAAATTTGAGTTTATGTCAACGACGTCAACATGTACTCAAACTTTATGAGGTCTTGATAAGAAAGAAAGAACACGGAATCTTGCAGACTGGGTTTGCGTGCGGACTCGTCCGCGGGTCGATCGCTGTCGGCCTTGTCTGACGCTTAGTAGTCGTAACGTACGTGATGTGACCGTCGTTTCACATCATCGAAGCAACATCAACATCGTCGCCGCAGCTCGTTGTCGCCGAGCTCCGTCGCCGTCGCTGCTCCGGCAAGCTCTTTGTTCCAGCACTACGAGTCGTAAGTTCTCCGCGAACAGGTGGAAACCTTACTTAGCGTTGCCCCTTTCAGGCCGTAAGAAACCGGAAGACCCGATCCCATTGCACTGGGTCTTTCCCAGGTTGAACGTACAGTGCTTACCTAAAATTGTAACTTTCATTACAATTTTTGCAAAACAATTTGCAATGAAAAAGAGACTGTCAAATTTTATAACTAAATTTGACATAATTTGTAATGAACAATCAGGATTCCAAAAGAAGAAATCCACAAATACTGCTGTATCGGTTACGGATATTACAAGAAATTTAATTCAAAAGGGATACAACAGTTACATTTTTGACATGACTAGGGGCTTTCGATTTTGTTTCTCAAAAATTAGAAAATTATGGTATCGAGGTTCAGTATTGAATTGGTTTCAAACATATGTAAGTAATGGACAACAATCTGTGGAAACTCAATATATTAATGATAATGCAGAAATTTAAATTGCAATTGCATTCTTCTTTATATCAATGACCTACCAAAATTAACTAATCATAAATATTTTTTATTCGCGGATGACATTTCTGTAATTTCTGTAATTGTGACCAAAAATACTAATAATAATGAAGAATATGAACATGAAATTAATAATACAATTGAAGCAATAATTAAATGCCTATTAAATAATAATCTGACTGTCAATTTGACGAAAAAAAACTTAATTAGATTTAATACTAATAAATTTAAAAAAAAATATTGACATTACATATAACGATGAAAAAATTAATGAAGTTTACTGTACTAAAAGAAATGGCCCAAAATGCAAGGAGTCTGAGCCAGGTCTTTGTACACTTTATCAAAAAATATGTTAAGATGCTTAGAACACTTTTTGACTATTAAATTGGACTTAAAACACTTTCGTTTATTGGTAGGAAATGAAATTGTGCATTATTAGTGCGCAACACAAACAAAAAACATCATGGCGGAAAAAAATTTAATTTTGACAGCAACGGTTTACTTACATCTTTTTTGTGTATCGAGTAGTATCGATGGCGGGTTGCCATTAAGTCCAAAGAATTGAATTGAATTGTTTTGTGTATTTTTAGCTTATTTAACAGTTGTAAAGTTACAAAGAAACTGAAAGAAAGAACTCAAGCGCAACGAACAATCAACCACACAACAGACAACTATCAATGTGATGTGAGTGAGTGTGCTGTGGGCTGTGAGTGAGGTAATTGTCCCCTCTGCTTAGAGAACTAACTTCAGTTGACAACTTCCGCCATAGAAAAGACTCATTGTCAATGTTGCCCGCTAAAACGAACACAACTAATGTTGAATTTTTTATTTTCTTACCGTCTAACTACTGATTAAATCAAAATATTTGTATTTTTCCTATAATTAACATTTATTTGTCAATCTTTTTTAGATGGTGTACAAAGAGGTTGTGACTAGCCCAGGTTGTGACATTTCTTTTCTTGGACTGAATTTCTTGGAAAGCTTGACAAAAATTTAAATTGGAAGAAGCACATAGAACACGTTTGCAATAAGATGAATAGTTAAGTATAAGTATTAACCAGACTCAGAAAAAGCTGCTCTTTATCTACAATACTTTGTGCTTACCATGGGTACATAACATCGACCTAAAAATATGGGTTATTAATTTGGGGAAATTCCACTGATATTTAAAAATGTTTTAGAGCTCAAAAAAGATGTATTAGGACAATACTTGGAAAGGAGCCTTATGAGCCATGTCAACCTTTATTTAAATCATTAAAATTATTGACGATACCTTGCATGTACATCTTGGAGGCTGCCACTTTTGTAAAAACTAATCCTAGACCAACTCGCCATGCACAGAGGTTGGTTTATAATGATAAGCCACGTCTAGAGATATATCATAGGCAGTGCTTTGCGATGTGCATAAAAATATACAATGCATTACCTAAAGAAATCCGTACACATTGGATTTGGATTGAATAAAAGTAAATTTAAACGAGATCTGTCAAAATGGTTGAAAGAGAAGTGTTTTTACTCCGTTAATGACTTTCTTAACTATAAAAAATAAATAAATTTGGTTAATGGTGGTGGTATATTTAGTAATATAAATATTGTAACTGTAAACATTAATTTATAAATAATTTTGCGTGCTGTTGTACAGCAATATTATGTAGAACTTATTTTATGTATAACACCATATTGTACACCATATTATGTTGCAATAAATGGTTTGATTTGATTTGATTTGCTGCCTGAATTATCACTACACGTCGTCCTCAATCCCCCTACCACGAGTAGGGAGGTTTAGGAAGTTAGTCTTTGTTAGTAGGATCGGTGCATAATTATATATTTATATATTTTTGTTATCCCTCCGCGATGGCTCAGATTGATCTTTCAGACTTTCTGAAGCAGTTCGCCAATGGCGTCGCCACTTGTGGCTTTAAGGTTGATCCTACTAACCTAACCCCCTCCTCGCCCCTCAGGCCCCTCTGGTCTTAGGCCCACTCGCTTTCTTCACCTCCAGTGACATGGAGTGTGAAATTAACGCCCCTTTCGCGCCGTAAGCGCACCGCTTCCTTGAGCACAGCCGCGACCGAATCTTCGGACGCAACAGCTGGGTCGGAGAAAGTTTCTTTCACTCTCGTTAAAAAGCGTTCTAAGAAACGCTCTAAACAAACCCCGGCGCCTTCAAAGCCCACACCCATCCCGGTGTCTTCAACACCTGTCCCTACTCCACTGATGTCATGCCAACTGACCCCACCCTCCAAGTCAGCGAAGCCTTAGGTTCCGCCACCTGTCTTCCTTCGGGAAAAGGGCCGTTGGTCTAAGGTTTCGAACTTGTGCAAAGAGCACAACATTCAATATACCCAAACTTCCAACTCGGTTGAATCAATTAAAATCATTGTCCCGTCTATTGACGATTTTAGAGCTTTAACTAAGCTTCTCGCCGGCAAGCAATTTGCATAAAATGCACAGCTAGTACGGAAGGCGTCACCATCTTGCCTTGATGGTTCTCGCCAACGTCCCCAGATCCAGGGAGATTTTCAGAGAGGCTGATGCTATATACGGCCTCAAACCCGGTCAAACCCGGCCGCAAAGCCTACTCAGCCCAAGCCTGCTCCAGAAAACTGGAGACGGCGCCCCGCTGCACGCCCTGATCTATCTCGACCTTCTATGGAGCACCGATGACCTGAGAGCGATATTTGAGGCCATCAAGGAGGTTGATCTAAACGAAATATCAATACTAGCCCGCAAACTTAAGGCTTCTCGTTCGCCTTACAGAGCGACTCATAGCTTTGACAGAGCATAGTTCCCTTCTCAGTTCATTAAAGGTTCATTTACCTCATGTCCCTTTGAGCACCTCAGTGCAACTTTTACACTGTTAGCGGGTCTCCGCTCCCACCTCCCTACACGGGTGTCGCTTCCGATGAAGGCTAACGGCAAATTCTTGCCGCAGCCAACGAGGTGGTTTTTAGTGGGTAGGTGCCACTCTTGTGAGTCCTACATCACCCCGCAGAAGTGGCTCCTGCGGAGGTATGCATGACGCATCTTCCACCTCCCTCCCCATGGAGGGTGCAGTCTAGTACGGCAAAAAAAAGGATCTTGCTCTAGGAAAAATACAACAAAAATATAATTTGAATTAAAAATGAAACTTTTTATCAGCTTATAACAGATTTCTATTATTTTATTATTTCAAGCAAGCCTTGTTTAATTTCTTTGCTAAATGTCAGCTGAACTTCCACCTTATCTATGTTGACTTATCTTCCCAAGGCGAGTGGGTCTCAAAATGGTTTAGGTACTTATTCGCGGGAAAAAGCAGATAAATAACGATAACGATAAAAAAGGGTATAAACCTTTTAACTTCGAAATTGTGAGCAGAGACTGCTTTAAGATTTTTGCTCTCTGGATTAACTTTTACTTTGCGGGTCGACTTTATGGTCAAATAGAAATCATTTTGGTAATGTAAATTGGTATAAGAAAACCCTGAATACAACCCTTGTTGATTTGGACTGTCATATTGCTTATATAAAGGGTGCTACTTTTATGGCAAATTTATTTTTAAGGGGAGTTGAGGTTAGTATAGGTAGAGTTATCATCTATATATTCCAACAAATCATTCTAGATTTTTATTTGGAAAAAAAACTTCGTGATCTCTTTGATTTTTATTTTATGCTTTTGTAAGGTCCTGGTTCATTTTAAGTCAGGAGAAGGCACAAGTTATTCTTGACAACACTTTTTAGTGCCAAAGACTTTCAGAATAAACATTGACTTCCCATACTAAGTCATGTCAAATCTAAAACTGCAATATTTTGACTTTTTATCCAGCAGGAGGCTAATAAACGACACTTATACAAACAAAATCCAATATTGGTGCCCGTTTTCATTTAAAATGTAGAAAATCACAACTCCAAAACCGAACACATCACAAACCTCGTAAACAATACGAAAATCTGACATTCACGCGATTTTTTATGCTTAAAACATGTATGCACCACAGAGAAGCGTTAATATTGTTAGAAAATTACTGTTTAAACACTGTTAAAACATTTTAAAACAAATCACTCGTTTGTTCATAAGTTTGTTGACATTATACGTACGGCCCCGCGTTTTTTTTGCAACAGTTCAACCTTTAGTTCGTGTGATCGTTGCAAGTTTGACAGACAGTTCTCAAATATATAAGGTCTTTACCTATGAAATTGCCGTTTTCACGAAATAAATGAAGCGTAATTTTTTTATATATTTTCTATTAATTTTCTATTAATCAAAATCATCACCCATGCAATCAATGCATCTTTGCCAACGCATTGGTAGCTTATTGATGCCTTTCTTGAAGAAATCAGCTGGACGGGAGGCAACAAATTCTTCAGAGGCATTTTGTACTGCCTCTCGGGTATTGAATTTTTTTCCCGCCAAGAAGTTATCCAAATTCTGGAAAAAGTAGTTGTCTGTAGGCGCAAGGTCTGGTGAGTACGGCGGATGACGGAGAACTTCCAACCCCAACTCTTGTAGCTTGGAGACCGTCTGCTGTGCAGTATGAGGTCGCGCGTTGTCGTGTAGGAGCAGTGGAGCCGAACGATTGACCAAAGCTGGTTGGAGACGTGCGAGTTTCTCCATCATTGTGTTCAGTTCTTCACAGTACACATCTGCAGTAATGCTTGTCCCGTTTGGCAAGAAGCTGTGATGAATTAAACCCACGTTAGACCACCAAACAGTGACCATCACTTTTCTAGGGGTAAGTTTTCCTTTAGGGCATTGTTTGGGTGCTGAACCAGGGTCCAACCAACTTGCTGAGCGCTTACGATTGTCAAACAGGATCCATTTCTCGTCACAAGTAACAATGCGGTTCAGAATTCCTTCATTTGTATGCCTGCTGAGCAGTGCAAGGCACGTCTCCACGCGTACTTCGCGCTGGCGGTCATTGAGTTCGTGGGGTACCCATTTGTCAAGCTTTTTTACCTTGCCAATTTGACGCAAATGGACCAATATTGTTTTGATGCTAACGTCGAAAGCTGCTGCTAATTCAGCCGTGGATTGAGTTTCATCAGCTTCCACAATTGCCTTCAATTCGTCATTGTCGACCAAAGTTTTCGGACGACCACGGGGTTCATTTTTCAGGTAAAAATTTCCAGAACGGAAGCGGGTAAACCAATAACGGGTGGTGCGTTCGTTTGTAGTGTTCGCTCCGTAAACGTCATTGATGTTGCGTGCTGCTTGTGCCGCTTTGCTGCCAAGACGGTACTCATACTCCATAATTACTCGAATTCTTAACTTATCCATGATGACGAAAAATGTTCGAATGCGTTGAAAACAAAACACTAACTATTAAACAAATGACGATTTTAGAAAAAGAATTCCATGTTTGGCAAATAAAATTAATTTGAAATTAGAATTATCAGTCAAAAAAAAAAATTTTCTTTTGAAATGGCCAGTACGGCAAAACGGCAGTTTCATAGGTAAAGACCTATTATCAGTGAAAAAATATCAAAACAACAAGTGATTTGTTTTGAAAGTGTTTATAACTGTAATTTTCTGAAAAATAACATTTTCTAATATTGTATGTTACCTTAATAACAGCTTAAAATAAATACCTAAAAATTAATATAAAAAAATCTATCTAGCTCTCCTAAAACTAAATTCGCCATCGTAGTAGTATATTATTTACTTACACGATTTTGTTAAAAATGTTTGATTGTTTCTTGAAGTTACTGAAAGTTCTATAATGTAAAACACAATCATTACCTAACCAGCACACCGTTTATTGTTCCGTACAAAATTATAACTAATACGAGTACATCTTTGACGGCCATTATTATAATATGTGTTATCCCCTTATTGTGGTCAGTCACAGTTCAGAAGATCCGGCTGTGAAGAAGAATCGATATTTACAGAAGTAATATTTATATATATATATATATATATATATATATATATATAATTCTAAGTATTTGAAAAGAAACATCAATAAAAATAAACATGTAATGTTTTTCTTACCGCTTAAAAATTTTTACTCTAACTAGAAAAATCTGCGAAGAGCTTTCATCATTACAGTTTTACATCAGCTTCATATCATTTAATTCGTACTTAACAGAAATGTAACAAGGCTTTTATCTGGAGGGTAGTAGCGACTGAATATTTCAGTTGGCGTGGGGCCATTGCAGCCAGCTGGGGATTCTCATGACATTAACGGACCCCTAAAAGACCCGGGAGCCGTCGCTTAATGTAATTTAGCCTTGTTTTTCGAAGAAACCGAATAAATATGGCGAAAAGTTCGCGTTTCCTGTATACGATACTTCCTTAAGTACATATTAATATAATTTTCTTTATTTATTCTTCTGGACATTGGACTTGATTAGAGTAAAATATATATCTCGATAGATAGATAAATCATACATGTCTGTCTATAGAAATTTTTGTTTAAATTCGTATTTGTTATTTAATGTACTTTATTAATAAAATTCAAGGAGAACCTTACCAAATAACTACAAGTTTAACTTTTATTTCATATTTCTATCTTTACATAACTTTAGTACTTTAATAACACCTCTTGCAAGTTCATTATTGTAATTTAAAAATAAGATAAACTTAGGCATACAAAGTTTTCATTGTGATATTTGATTTATTTCAGCATAAAATTATCAAAATAAGTCAGATTTTTTTAAATGTACCTTTTAACATTTGATAAGCACATTATGCATGTAGCTTTTGTAAATTTTGTCACGTTATTCCTAAAAATATTTAATTAATACGGTTGCAAAATCAATGCAAACATTATGAGCTTTTGTTGAAAACTGTACAAAGTGACAAATTGATGGAATATAATTGCGTGATAAAATTTACAAAAACGCACATACATATCTTTAATTACAGGACATTATACACCATTGACACTAGGACCGATTGTATAACATGTCACAAAGAAAACATTTCTTAAAAAATGTATGTGACTCACGCTCCAAGACGTGTTTCATCTTTACAAAGCTTAATTAGTCCCGTATCCTCTCGTTCTATGAAAATGGTTAACAAGATAGTCTTAGACGTTTGTCATTCATCAGTCATGATAGTGACGCAACATCCTTTAGATTGCTTTTGGAAGTGACAATATACTAGGTCACATTTGTAACTCCGATCTAAATTAATTGACAAAATAGATGGTGAAAATGAATTCATATGTACGCGCGGACCTTTGTGTGCGCTAAGCTTGCTTGTATACAGCAAATGTGTTTGCGTGACAAAAACGGTAACGAGAACATGGTTTGACTTGGTTTGCCTTAAAAATTTTTATTGTATATTTAGGACCCGCGTACAAATGAGTTGAACAATTAGGTATCTATACCAGGTATTCTAAGTTTAATAATAAAAAACCGTTATCACCACGATATCTAATGATACCCGATTCCCTGCTTAATACGATCTTTAAATGAAGCAAAATAAGAGTAAGTCAGTTTGTAAAGTCAATCTGAGTGATATGTAATATGAATTACATTCAGCTCGTCGTATTATTAGTATTAACTATTAATTATTCCGCAATGTGAGAAGCTACGAAGGACCTGTTCTTGCATATTAATTATCTTCATGAGACGAATAACTTACTACGACGAGGTAAACAGGTACCAGGTAAATTTTTTTAAAAGTAACTGGCACATCAGAATTCTAACTAATGTAATAAAAAATCTGTTATCTTGTTATTATAGTGGTTCTTGTAAAAATAACCCTTGATTAAAATTATAGAGTTGTATTCTCATTAAGAAAATAAAAAAAATAAAAAAATAATAGATGCTTCAAATCTTCTTATTATTTTAACATTCCTAGAACCTGTTTTAGGTCGGCTTCGTAGCAAAAGATCAAGTTTTCGTCTTTTTTCTGCAAAGCTAGAAAGATCGGTAATTTTAAAAAGTTAATAGAAATAAACCTTTAACTTCCTTAATACAGAACTAATTTCAAGAAAACTCAGTAGCAAATAGCAAATGTTCTGCCTTTTTCTACCACATTTATCGCGAATCGAATAAAATGTTTGGGAACAATAATTCCAAGTTTTATGTGAGAACTCATAAATTCATTTTCCCCGTTCTTTGTTGTATAAAGCTTATGAAAAAACGTATCAGGATGAAACTCACTAAGACTCTGTAAAAATTTGCTGTTATTTTCATGTTATACAAGATTGTCACAATTTTATTATTTTTGTGACACTACGAAGAGTTTTCTAAATCCCGTAATCGATTTACATTAGCGCTTCGAAAGTAAATGATAAGTAAAATAATTGAATAGATTCGAAAATGGAATTTAAGTAATTTGGCGCAGCTTGTGCCGAGGACTGTTCAATAAGATTTAATATTCATAGTAAATACTTTATGATAAGTCTATTGAAATAATAAGTTCTATGAAATAAATTAGTATAGCATTCAATGAATTAAATTAGATTCAAAGTAAATTTTTGAAAGAATTTGATCTTTCAAATGGTATCGGCAAGAACATTTTTATCATCGCAATAAATGTTTACAAATGTCAAACACAAAGTAAGCAATTTTAGAGTTACATTTTACTCAAAAATGTTGTAAAAATTCGTGATTTACCGACCAATACGGCCTCCTTTTTCATTCCTTTACAACTTAAAAGTGAAACAAGGAACTTTGCTTTATCAAAAAAATCAACGTATTTTTACAAGTGCGCGATAGAGTCATAATGCAAAATAATATACTAGCAAATCAGAACATACGTGCCATCAATTATATAACGCAGTTAGCTTTATTTCAAGACAAACTCAGACCCATGACCTCTTACGAGAGAGCTATTAGTATTGTTTCGATTATAAACGTTTTAACAAGCTATCATGTATCCTTTAAAGATTCATCAGTTTTTCAATCTTAAAGTGATGACGCTGCATAAGAAACAGTTCAGGCCAAGCAAAACCTTATATAGGAGTTTTTCGGCTTACTATTAATAAAATATTCTTATTGGCTCCATCTGCCTAAAAATCGCCGAATAACTCAAATATTAACGTTTAGAAACTACTAATCTGTTGACTTCTCAAAATAGTAAAGCGACAGACAAACTATAGCATATATAATGTAAGTTAGGATTCCATTACAAGTTTATATCTCCGGGCTTAGTTTCAGTAATGTCGTAATTTAGACTGATCGTATCACGTTGGAGTGCTCTGCTGCTGAGCCTATTTACATCGAGCGTGTATCCTCAAATATTGACTCACACATACACACTCATTTGCATGTGTACGCAACAAAATGACGTAGTGATGGTGTGTGTTGTGTGTAATTAACTGACTCTTGATTCGTCAGAAGGTCCCACGATCACTTTAGTGCGCGGTTCATTTTATGGGCTTCTGGTGATATAGGTGTAATATCTGTATTTAGTAATGTAGTAAATTTCATAAAATTCGACTGGAGTTTGTGTGTTTAATTTATCTGTACATCAGAAAAACTTTGAACAATATTAAAATCAAATTGGAACTTTATTACATATGGTAAGAAACAAAACTTGAGTTTCGTATTACTAATAGTTTACAAGTTCAAAATAAAAAAAAATCAAAATCAGTTTATTGCAGAAATATGGTAACATTTGGTGGTCTACATAATTTTTGAGCACATATTTCACTGTATTACAGCATGCAATATTAACCTAAAACTATCTAAAATTACTCTACAGTTGATTGTTCTATATTTGATACTATTATATTACTATTTATAATTATTATCACATTATACTCAATCCTTATTCGAGAGCACAATTATTTAATACTTAATAATATTTTTCATGTCAAATTTACTATTTAAAAAATCTTTCATATCATAAATACATTGTTCAATTAGCCATCGGCGTAAAATATATTTAAATTTATTTAGTGGCCAAAACTATCTGGTTTTCTGGTAATTTATAAAAAATGTTGAGACACATAACGAGACAATTTCTGCTACATATTTCTGTTTCAACATTCGGAAGACATAATTTATTTGGAAATCTAGTATTAAAACACAAGATCTCTTTTTTTTAACAAAACATTTAGGATTTTTAGCATTTTAATAAACAACGCTGTTTCGTAAATATACATACTTGGAACGGTTAGAAGTTTCATACTTTTAAACAAAGGCTTGCAGGTTGTCCACGAATCAACATCAGCTATTGCTCGAATACATTGCTTTTGAGATATGAATGCATTATTTATTTTAACCGAGTTCCCCCAAAGCAGAACACCATACCTTAGGATTGAAGCAACATAGCCATGATACGCTTTGAGTGCCGTTTCTTTATTTGTGATTTTATACAGTTTCCATAGGACATAGGCGAACCTGTTTAATTTAAAACAAACATTTTCTACATGCAAGTTCCACGTACAGTGTAGGTCAAAAAGTATACCTAAGAAAGAATAACTATCTGTTTCTTGTATTATTTGGTCATTATATTTTATGTCAAGTTTTTGTTTTTTTGCCCCTGTATTTTAAAATTGCATATACTTAGTTTTAGTCATATTAATAGTCAAATTGTTACATTTAAGCCAATTGATTATGTCAAAAATTGTATTATTGACAATGTCATTAAAGTTATTGTTTGAGCTGTCTGGATTTATAATAGAAATGTCGTCTGCATATAAGGTCATGTGGAAGTTTGTGATAAGTGGCAAGTCATTGATATACAAGAGGAAAAGCGGGGTCCAAGTAAGCTACCTCGGGGCACGCCTGTCTTATTTACTTTTGATGTAGATGTCTTAATAGTCTCTAGGGAAAAAGAAGAATCGACACTTTTTATTTGAACAAATTGTTCCCCGTTTTCTAAATAACTTTTTATCCATTCAGCTGCTATACCCCGAATGCCATAAGTTCCGCATTTTCGTAAAAGTAAGCTGTGAGAGACAGAGTCAAATGCTTTGCTCATGTCAAATAAGACCACTGTGATTTTAACCTTTTTATTTAAGAATTTTATCACGTTATTGACAAGATCAAATGCGGCGAGTCCAGTTGACTTTCCTTTTTGAAAACCATACTGGTTTGGGTGAAGGATATTAAACTTCGATATGAATTAAGTCAACCGAACATACATGCACCTTTCAAATATTTTTGAAAGTACAGTAATTACTAGTTGAAATGTATTCAAAATCAAAATTTCGAAGCTTATAATGAAAATTTAGTTAAAAGGATGACATAAACTTAAAATAAACAGAACTTGACATAATGTGTAGCAAAGAACTTTCTTAATCAAGTATTAAAATGTATATCATCGTAAGAATTATGTTCTTGTTTTGATTATAAAATTTTAAAAAGCAGTGTGTTACTTTAATTTTCAATACTAAAATTCTAGTCACCACCAAAGTCATTGGCATTGTACTTTTCATTTTTTAGCTATTCCTAAACATGACAGTTTACGGCCAAAAGGTTGGGTTTAGTAGAGATCTATCGAAGGATCCTATAATCCGTTTATAAAATGGATACAAGATAAAAATCCATACTTCTTGCACATGTGTATGTGTAATTTCTTATGACTTGTCCATATTACTGCATCGAATTTTGTGTGAAATACATCTGTGTATGAATGCATTTTTTAAACTTTTGGTTTATAATACTAGCAGGATACTTATTTATCGGAAACATAGTCCACATTTACATAATCTATCTGAAACATTCCAACCTATGAGCATAATGCCCACTTTTGGGATATTTTCCGTTTTTGGCAATGAATTGAAGAATGAATATTGTATAGGAAATACGAAAGTAATGATTTATAGCCGCCGAAGAAATCCGCAGTATAAATGTGAATCTATACTTATATCTACAATAAAGATGGTCATGGCCAAGAATTTTTATATAAGAAATGGTGTTAGTCGTGTGTCAACAAGGTTTTATAAACTATTTATTAAATACTGGTGCATGCATCAACATTTTTGAAATCTATACACGTATCGTTGGTGAAAAAGCTTTTCGTTACTGAACAGTAAAACAACCTTTTTTATACCAGTCTTTGACCCTGTAGGCTTAATTTAAGAAATAATAGAAAATTGCACTTATTGGACGTCTGACCCAATATAAATATTTAATTTCTTAAAGCCCCTAATCTTGTACGGATTATTCCTTCTTGAGTTAAAATTTCTCATTAAATATACCTCACACACAAATCAACTTTTGAAACTTTTGATTAAAAAATGCGGAAACCAGTTTTGACAATTCTATCTTGATGTCAACCTACACTACTACACTAGCCAAATAATTTTTAAGAGACCAAAACTAGTGCAAATATTGATCTTTATCTTTTTCCAGTCAAACTCTCTTAATTTTTGCTGTTGACTAAATAAGTATTTAAGTATATCAAGATGAAAGACCACACCCTTGTTGCTTAGTTATTGCCGTTTAACTTCAATTTCTTCGTACTCGATTTCCTTTTTATATTCTTATATATACAGGGTGTCCAAGAAAGAGACGTAAGAGTGACACTGGAGGTAGATGGACTTTAGGCCTATCAGTTAACACCAACATGCTTCTAGTAAAAGTTTTCTGGTTTTCGAGATATTGCCACTTTTGTGATTTCTTATGAAATTTCCACGTTTTAGTCCTTTTTTGCCTACAGCTGCAATAAATATCTTTTAACTCACATTTTTTTTTTTACCAATACTATCGTTATTAGTTATTTGAGACAACCTAGTAATAATTTTGACGGAAACTAGCACACTACGCTAAGAAAAAGAGTTAAATTGTTTAATTTTATTTCATTGCGAAAAACCTGACCCAAGTTTTACTGATAGCTGTGGAAAAAAAATTAATGGCGATGATAATTCACATCATCTTAAAAAATTGTTTGTTTAATGGGCTTTTCAAAATAGTATCAAAATAGCCATTTTTTTTAAATCAAATCTTTGAAAATTTAATTTTTTTCATGAAACGCGTGCTACTTGAAAAATACTACAACTGCATGATAATGCTTAATGACAGGTCCAGGTGTCTTTTGTGGCAAAATTATCAATAAATGAAATTGCAAAAGCACATAACTATCAATTTTTTTCACCCTTACATGTCAGTTCGTCCCAAAGATCCCAGTCCAAAGATTAACTTTAAATTGGTGCTGGGATCGATCTTCTCTAATTTCATGTGGATTTTCTAGTTGCCAACTGTGTAGATTATGATGGTTAAGAAAGCCATCTCTTTTGCAGGCCGACCCATCACTCCACAAAACGCGGTTGAAAAAATTTCGGTCGTCTTGATGCTTTTTTAGTATTATTCGGCAAAATGTAACATGCTTAGCGTAATCACTACTCAGCAGTGTTTGAACCCTTTGAACGTGTTAAGGGTGATATTTATATCGTTTTAAAATTCGATGTGCTGACGTTTTAGAAATGCCAGTATGTCGTTCGATCAAACGTACCGAAGTTGATGGGTCCCCCGTTACTTGCTCCAATACAACTTCATTCTCTTGATTGCGGGGTCCTCTTCGTACGAAACGGGGTTCTACTCGTGCGGTAGGCATTTACAGCCCGAAGAATAATTTCGTAACTTGTGCGCCTGCGGTTTGGATATCTTTCCGAATACAATCTTGCTGCAAAATTTGCGTTATACGAAATGCTTCCTCTAGCAGATATGCTCCTTGTTTCGCCATAAATTAGTAGCATGTCTATGTACTCACTAGGGGTGAAACTTAAAGATTGTTGATTTTCATTATAATAGGGCAAAGTCGAGAGTCTAATAAGAGCGCAGGATCGTCTTTATAGTCACAGACTGCGGGTCCTTTACACAACCTAACTTCATAAACCAATAAAAGAGAGAAAAAAAATAGATAGTTATGTGCTTCTGCAATTTCATGTATTAATAATTTTGCCACAAAAGACACCTGGACTTGTCATTAAGCATTATCATGCAGTTGTACTATTATTCAAGTAGCACGCCTTTCATGAAAAAATTAAATTTTATAACATTTGGTTTTAAAAAAATTGCTATTGTGATACTATTTTTAAAAGCCTATTAAACAAGCAATTTTTTAAGATGATGTGCATTATCATCGCCATAAATTTTTTTTCCACAGCTATCAGTAAAACTTGGGTCAGGTTTTTCGCAATGAAATAAAATAATACAATTTAACTCTTTTCCTTAGTGTAGTGTGCTAGTTTCCGTCAAAATTATTACTAGGTTGTCTCAATCAACTAATAACGATAGTCATGGTTAAAAAAAACCCTGAATTAAAAGATATGTATTGCAGCTGTGGACAAAAAAGGACCAAAAATTGGAAATTTCATAAAAAATCACAAAAGTGGCAATATCTCGAAAACCAGAAAACTTTTACTAGAAGCATGTTGGTGTTATCTGATAGGCCTAAAGTCCATCTACCTCCAGTGTCACCCTTACGTGTCATTTCTGGGACACCCTGTATATTTATATTTTTTTCTTTTTTCTTTATTTTTATAATGAAATTTATGAAATTGTTTATTTTGATTAATAAATATATAGGCTTAAGAGCCTATTTAATTAGTGTACTGCCACAGTTTTTAACTATGATAATTTTCCTCAACTTTTTCAAAAATAGCATCGACTTTTGATCTAATAGCGCAACCAAGGCGAGCGGCGTCTTTAACATGAACATTTTCTGATTCGAAACGCTTAAACTAAATTTATGCCACTCTTACTGACACTGCATTATATCCAAAAAGTCAAAATTTATTTTGCTGCCTTTGTCGCCCTTTTCCTTTGACTTCCTCCCCTTTTGCAAATTTCAGTGTTATTAGAATTTCTTCTTTAAAATCGCGCATTTTCTCGACCAACAGAAAAACTACTGAAAATAACGGAAAAGTGTTTTTTTTGTTTATTTTCAATTAACCTTCTTTATAGGATTAAAATCTATCAGAAATAAACAATACAACCAAAAAATACAAATTATACAATTACAAAATCTTACATTCAAAATATGAAAATACTTATTATAATCTTTCTTAAAATAATAAATCGAACACAATTTCAACAGAGTTTATTTAGTACTAAACTACCTCGAAACGTACTAAACTCCATCGAGTAGTACTGAAAATTGCAATGTCAGTTGAAGTTCACGTAGAAATTCCATTCGTCAGTTCGTAGCTACCCGAGCTTGAGGCTTTGTGTTGGGTATTTGGGCATGCAAGTTTCTAAAGACGGGAAAGACGGGCGGCTACAGCTTTGCCTTGTGAATTGCAAAACAGACTTGCAACAGTAACCTATACTTGACTTTTGTGTTCACAAGTGGAATACGTGGAGCTGATATAACGCATTGAAAGCAGATTTGTTTCTTTTTTCTTACGTGTTCTTAAGGTACAAAGACGAACAAATATTTTCATCTGTGCTTGCATAGTCGACCTTTCTTTGGTTAATAGTTAAGGTAGCAATTCTTGATAACACTAGTTACAACTAAAACAGGCGTATAATTGCTACCACTTAGTTCAAGTTATGAAGTTTTATTGAAACTTATTTTAATAACAGATGGCACTTGCGAAATGACAATTTTAAACGTTTGATGTTATCAGTCTTGCAAGTAATGTCTCTGGTACTCATGGAAATTTTTTTTTAAATTTCTAGTAGTTTCTTCTAGTAAAAAGACCCAGGTACTCTATGCTTTTTGTTTGTCGATTTTTCTTATAAAAAAGGTTTAATTATCTCTCAATTTGCAGCTAAAATTCAGTCTTAGTCGGATACTAAAACGATACCAATTCCATTTAAAAACGAACAAGTTAAGAGACGGGCGTTAAAATTAACTTTACAAATCGGATTTGCTTAGTCCTTTCCGTTAACTCGCTCGCTCAATTTATATCTTGTAACTTGTAACAAAATCTTGAAAACCGTTTACTGGGTAACACAAAATTGTAATTTATACCGTTTTAATCCTCTTCCATAGATTAAGATAATAGCCCAAGGATATTGGATCCTCTATTCATTGTTAATAGACTTATGTTTTATATTTAACAGAGATTAATATAGTAACTAGTTTAGTCCATTTTTACTTAGTACTCGTAGTTTGTTGTGCTCTAAGCTGAATTGATGACCATTCATAATTAATTCTCGTACCAGGCGGTGCTTAAGCGAAAATTCGATTTTAATCCAATGAATAGCGTACATTCGTTACGTACCTCATGTTGTTATATAATTAATTTTCAGCACATTTCATTCATTTTCCCGGTAGTGGATTAAAATGAAAGCTACTTTGACGGTGAAAGGGTTAAATTATATAAACAACGAATCAAATTACAGTCTCTTTATATCGTAAAACAGGTTTGATACATGATATCAACTTTTAGCTGTACATATAAAAAAAACATAAATATGGCTATACGAGTAGAACAAAATTTATTACAATTTTATACATGAAAGAGCCATGTCGTAAATGTAAAAGAAACAGAGAGGAAAATTATTTATTGCTTTCCTTAGAAAAAAAAAAAACTTATTTCAAATAAAAATGTCCTGGTTTTCAATTTTTTTACATGTCCATAAAAAAAAACAAATGCAAAAAAAACGCTCTTGCACCACTGAGATGGACAATCCTCCAAGATTTTTGTAACATTTGAGCGCTGTACAAAAACTAGGGCATGTGAGGTGTTGGTACGTCTATTTAAATTGGGGGCAGCGGTGCATGCTAGACTAGGTCAGTTAAAAACAAACTTACAACATCGATAAGTTGGCTGAGTTTGAGCTTGATGCAGACTCGGAGGACGTCGGTGGTGTTAACGACGGGGCGGACGAGTTTGTTGTAGTTGGAGAGGAGGTCGTCATAGAGGCGTTTGGCGTCGGGGTTGCCGGCGGCGACGGCGCGCGCGAGGCAGCAGGCGGCGAGCCACCAGAGGAGCGCGGCCATGGGGGTTCGGGCAGAGCTCGGCTGGCATGGGGGCGCGCGGGCCCGGGCGCGGCGCGAGTGGCACTGCCGCGCCGCCGCCGACCGTGCGCCGCAACCTGCCCTACCCGAGAGTACGTACGGATCCCTGTTTGGGGCAAAATGATCAGTTATTATTTTTTAATGTAATTGTTTTGTAAATGTTAATGTGTGTTAATTGGAAAGTAATGCTATGATGTGTTTACACGTAAGGTAGGGTTGAATGATTGATGATTCTTGTTCAGTAGATATGGAACTAGATTTTGAACTAGAACTTTACAATGTAGTTTTATACGGTAATTTATTAAATTGTTTCTAAATTCACACTGTGACTTTTTTTAAATGGTTTGTGATAATGTTACATTATAATGAATTATTACGTATATGTCTACTAACAAATGTGTCCACAATATTGAATTCTACAAGTTCGAGCTCATGTATCTGCAAAAAAGTAGCTTCTATGTATTTAAAACAGATTTTATATTCACAACAGATTTTAAACACAAAACATATTATATTTTTCAATTAAAAAATGTATGTTTCGCCACATTTATCACATTTCACAATTTAATAACTAGTTTAGTTTAAATACACTCAATAGACTTAATAGAAACTAGTAATTGACACAATAGAAGCCCGTATTTTCAATTTCCGAGGAATCACCGTTTGACGCAGCTCTCTTTTATGTTATTAGTTCCTATTCGGCTTAATTACCAGTAGTGTCTGTCAACTTAGTGACACTCACTTTGATCTACTTTACTGGCAAAACGCGCTCATAAAAAAATCTCATCATTTTTAATTATTTTATTCAAACCATTATTGGACTACAAATACAATACGATCTCAATTAGTAAGTAATTAGTAAAGCGTAAGAATTGATGTTCGTTTGTTAATAGGATTTAAACAACACTTGAATAAAACCTGCATTTCAGTTATTTATATTCAGTAATTATTAGTGGATGACTAATAACGTAGATAAAAGGAAATTACTATTATATTATATCTGACATCGTTCCCTTATAATTTATTTTATAACGTATAGTGTAACTACACTTTAAGCAGATAGGTGATAGAGAAGATAGCTGATACTGCTGCTGCTGATGCTGATAGATGCTTCTGATATATGGTGAAAGATTTCTATGATGTTGATACTGATAGGCAATGATAATAGGGATGTGAAATGAAACCCGTTGAATGCGTAATGATCACTGTTTTTATTTTAAAAATAACACATTTATTATGATACGATATGATATGATTATGATATTGCTTACTTAGGTAAATGCGGTGAACGAGTGCAATGATACATTGGCTCGTACATCTTACGAGTCTCAAAAAAGAATACATAACAAATAATATTGTAAAATGTATATATCTATAACATAATTAATCAGTCCTCGCTGCGGGCGCGCTGCGTGGGTATCGCGTACACAGGGGAGGGCGACGCCGTCTGATGCTCTTCTCCTGTGCTGCGTGCTGCGGACTGCGGTGATAGTGTGCCATCAGGACGCTGCCTTCGTCTGAAAATAAAACAACTCATCGAAACTGTTAGGGCAATTATAGTTGAGGCTAAGATGTACATCATGACGTAGTGATGTTGATGGTGAACCGAGACATTATTTATACTCGCTTCATTCAGAGTATGGATCTTTTTTCTGGCTGTCTCGTAAATTTGACTCTCGAGAGTCGATCGAGACTGACGTGTTTATGAAGTTATTAAGTACTGATACGGTCGGCATTGTTTCTATATACGCATTTCCGATATTTATTTTGCTGCGATAGTCGTGATGGCCGAACACGGTAAAGGTGTCTCCTTTCACGTTACAGTCCTGACCTAGCGCAATGACGCCGCTCCGTCCAGGTGTGTGTGACGTCACACTGTCTGGACTCATGACGCGCACATGGCACTGCCCGCGGCAAGTAATAGGTCTTTACCTATGAAACTGCCGTTTTGCCGTACTGGCCATTTCAAATGAAAATATTTTTTTTTTTTGACTGATAATTCTAATTTCAAATTAATTTCATTTGACAAACATGGAATTCTTTTTCTAAAATCGTCATTTGTTTAATAGTTAGTGTTTTGTTTTCAACGCATTCGAACATTTTTCGTCATCATGGATAAGTTAAAAATTCGAGTAATTATGGAGTATGAGTACCGTCGTGGCAGCAAAGCGGCACAAGCGGCACGCAACATCAACGACGTTTACGGAGCGAACACTACAAACGAACGCACCATCCGTTATTGGTTTACCCGCTTCCGTTCTGGAAATTTTGACCTGAAAAATGAACCCCGTGGTCGTCCAAAAACTTTGGTCGACAATGACGAATTAAAGGCAATTGTGGAAGCTGATGAAACTCAATCCACGGCTGAATTAGCAGCAGCTTTCGACGTTAGCATCAAAACAATATTGGTCCATTTGCGTCAAATTGGCAAGGTAAAAAAGCTTGACAAATGGGTACCCCACGAACTCAATGACCGCCAGCGCGAAGTACGCGTGGAGACGTGCCTTGCACTGCTCAGCAGGCATACAAATGAAGGAATTCTGAACCGCATTGTTACTTGTGACGAGAAATGGATCCTGTTTGACAATCTTAAGCGCTCAGCAAGTTGGATGGACCCTGGTTCAGCACCCAAACAATGCCCTAAAGGAAAACTTACCCCTAGAAAAGTGATGGTCACTGTTTGGTGGTCTAACGCTGGTGTAATTCATCACAGCTTCTTGCCAAACGGGACAAGCATTACTGCAGATGTGTACTGTGAAGAACTGAACACAATGATGGAGAAGCTCGCACGTCTCCAACCAGCTTTGGTCAATCGTTCGGCTCCACTGCTCCTGCACGACAACGCGCGACATCATACTGCACAGCAGACGGTCTCCAAGCTACAAGAGTTGGGGTTGGAAGTTCTCCGTCATCCGCCGTACTCACCAGTCCTTGCGCCTACAGACTTCTGCTTTTTCCAGAATTTGGATAACTTCTTGGTGGGAAAAAAATTAAATACCCGAGAGGCAGTACAAAATGCCTTTGAAGAATTTGTTGCCTCCCGTCCAGCTGATTTCTTCAAGAAAGGCATCAATAAGCTACCAATGCGTTGGCAAAGATGCATTGATTGCATGGGTGATTATTTTGATTAATAGAAATAAAAAATATATAAAAAAATTACGCTTCATTTATTTCGTGAAAAACGGCAATTTCATAGGTAAAGACCTAATATATAGCCACGCTGCATTAGAGTGCAATTTGAGCCACATATCCGTGCAATGGAAATAAATATATCGCTGACTACGAGTGAAAACTATGAGTTGGATCGCGTCATCAGTCTACCTATATCAACAATTTATAATACAAATTATTACGTAATACCAAGTATGGAATTCATGGCTTTCAATGTGAGAAAGGACATATTCATTCCGATGTCACGAAGGATATGTTATTCTGCATTAAGTATCATGATGACAGATTATTAAGCCCTCTAAATGCCCATATATATCAATTAAGAATGCAACACCCGATTTGTGACACTCAAATATTAATTTGTTTTCTTTAATTAATATTTGAGTGTCACAAATCGGGTAGAGAGATATAGGTAGACTGATGACGCGATCCAACTCATAGTTTTCACTCGTAGTCAGCGATATATTTATTTCCATTATTAGAGAATTGCTTTTAATTTTAGTTCGGACATGTAGGATTTCATACAGGTGTTTTATGTTTTCAGATTTCACAGGAATTGATAAGTCTCCGTTTATCTGTCCGGAAATGATGTTCAGTTGCTCTTTTAATTGATTGGGTAATAAAATGTGAGTGTCCAGTCTTTCTTGGATTTTTAGAAGTTCATTTTCAAAATGTGATAATGTCGGGATGCAATCGGGGTCCAATCTTGCTTCATTACATATGTCTTGTAAATTATTGATATGATTTTGTATATTTTCGATATTTTGCCAGTATGAGGTCAGATTATAGTAGGCTACAAGGGTCCATTGATCTTTGATGGTTTGCATTTCGGCAATTTTGTCAAAGTATAGCGACTTATTTTGATACATTTTTGTAATGTTAGATATTTGCAGACTCGACGGAATGATATGATAAATAATATATAAATTAGAAAGTTTTGTAATACGTTTTCTTTTTCTCAAGGTTTTTTTTAATTTATTCTCATTTGGATTAATTCTGACAGTAAGTTATCCCATAATAGTTCTGACAGCCATGTTTGTTGAAAAGGGATTTTTGAAGGAGTGGTGAACGCCAGCCAAGTGGGTCATAGATTTTTGAAACTTCTGATAAGAGTTATCTTTTAGTTATTTTATCTTGATGACTTTCAGTTAGTTTGCAATGATAAGAAAAGCCGCATTTCAGAGTATTTCTGTTTTCGGCGTCCTTGAACTCGAAAATGGTGTTTAATTCCTCAGATGATAAATTTTTCGTGAGTTCAGGAGTGTTGCTGGACCATTTTCTTAGATTCATTCCCGCGCCCTTCAAGACTTCGATTATTTCCACTTGTAACTGTTTTGCTTCAAGGATACTGTCGCTCCCACATGTTAGGTCATCAGTGTAAATATAATTATTTAATGCTTGCTCAGCTAAATTATATATTTTTTGTTGTCGGAGGCAATCTGACGTAATCTTCGCATGGCTAGGTCATGGGATGCATTGCACTCAACGCAGGGCTTGCGTGTGTATGTTGGTGCGGCTTGATAAAATCCTTTGCGCTTGTTCTGATATTGCGGTGGCGGTGGCGGTGGGGTGGTCTTGTTATAATATGAAACTTTCGGCGCTTGATAGACAGATTTTTTGATATTATGATTATCTTTTTCCCTACATTGTATAGGTTCCAGCGCCGTAAATTTACTTTCAATAAACGACATATTTTAGAGGTAGTGAGCGTGGCTCCTTGCGGGACTCCTTGTAGTCGCTGTAGGTATCAATGTCTAGCTTTTTTCATAAAATGTGTACTCTTAAAGGATCCCAGCTATTGGTGTCCACCCCCAGGTTATGTACGGCGTGGATACATTCGGTTGTTGTGTCGTAGAGCTTTTTCAATTTATATGATGTTTGTTTGTGAATATTGGGCTGATTGAGAAGGACTTTGACATGAGCTGCAGATTATTGTAGCGTTGATCTAATATTTCCCAGGCGGTGCCGTAGTTCTCTGCTGATATATGAAGGTGTTGAATGATGCGCTGTGCTTCTCCCTTGAACTTACATTTTAAATATTGCATTTTCTGTGCGTTCGTTAGATACTTATTGTTATGTATCGCTTCGGTGTATAAATCGCAAAATGTAGGCCACTGTGTATACTTTTCCGTAAATATGGGAATATCAATCTGAGGTAAAGAATGTTGTAGGTGTGCGCTTGAGCCTAGTTTTTGATTCAGGGTCCGCTTTGTGGTAAGGTACTGGCCCTCGATGTCAGCGAATTTTCTTTCATATTTATTGTCCGATCCTATATCCGAAATATATTATATATCGATGCGCAGATGTAAATCACCGACGTTTCGCCAGCGCTGGTGTAGGTTGCGCAGCTCGTCTTCAGTCTCCCATTTTTCTTCGAGTTTTTCGATATAGATGCGATTTATGCCCTGAAATTAGCGTATTGTTGCACCAAAAGCTCTTGCAGCCTTTGGCGCGTGCCGGACTTTTCCAAATGAATGCTTGGGATGTGAAAGTTTGTTTTCGATGTTGTTGGTTGGGAGAGTTTAGGAGTTGAAGGCCGCTTGGAGTCCGATGTCAGGGTTGCTCTGGCTGTTCTATAGAAGCTCATAACTTCAAGACAAATGTTTTTTGTAACATAATCGGATGTTTTGTCTTCTGCTGATTCCAATTTCTCATTATTGAGGTCAAATTCACCCCACAGGCTGTCGATTGCTTCTAGACGTTTTACAAAGTATTCCGGTGTTTTTCGATCCGCAGAATCCTTCTTATAATTGATGAAGATCCTTTCGATCTCTCGCATGATGGTGCTCTGACGTTCTAGTAGCTCTTGCATGTTGATAGGTGATATTGAAGTATTCATTGATTGGATCCTGACTACCCAATTTTTTGCAGTCCAAGCAGACCTTATGAGCCTTCTCAATCTGAGCTGGGGGATCCCGCTTGCGGGAAGCCAGTCAAACCGATTCGCAGTTATATCAAATCAACTTCGATCAAAGGATAGCAGTGGCGTAGGATCCTTATGGTCGCTGTTTTCCTTCGATAAAGATCCAAAAAAAATTTTGCGAGCTATACTTTAAGCTGATAGGTGATAGAGATGGTAGCTGATACTGCTGATACTGCTGATGCTGATAGATGCTTCTGATATATGGTAATAGATTTCTATGATGCTGATACTGATAGGCGATGTTAATAGGGATGTCAAATGAAACCCGTTGAGTGCGTAATGATCAATGTTTTTATTCTAAAAATGTCGCATTTATATACATCTGATATTGCTTACTTAAGTAAACGCGGTGAACGAGTGCTATGACACATTGGCTCGTACACATAGTTTGTTGCATAGTGGCGGTCTCACCACTAGCTCGTTTCTTTGAGCTAAAGTAGTTTGAGTATAGTATAAGTACTCATAACATCAAATTAAAATGGCATTATGTGCCATTTCTTACAATTACTTATAACCAATGCCATTTCTTAAGATTTTATTGCTCTTAAATCCCACTCTTAAACTTGACCTGGATCTAATTACAGATGTATCAATTAACCTTCTGGGAGACATGGAAACTACCATATTATAGATTCCAAATATCCGAAAATATTCGGACCGATCTCATATTAAAACCATTAATATGAAATTAATATACAGTCTTAATTATTACATCCTGAAATTAAAATTCAAGTATCCTTTTGTAAAAAGCGATAATGTCTCTATGTGGGCAATATAATAGGTCTTTACCTATGAAACTGCCGTTTTGCAGTACTGGCCATTTCAAATGAAAATATTTTTTTTTTACTGATAAATCTAATTTCAAATTAAATTTTATTTGACAAACATGGAATTCTTTTTCTAAAATCGTCATTTGTTTAATAGTTAGTGTTTTGTTTTCAACGCATTCAAACATTTTTCGTCATCATGGCTAAGTTAAAAATTCGAGTAATTATGGAGTATGAGTAACGTCGTGGCAGCAAAGCGGCACAAGCGGCACGCAACATCAACGACGTTTACGGAGCGAACACTACAAACGAACGCACCACCCGTTATTGGTTTACCCGCTTTCGTTCTGGAAATTTTGACCTGAAAAATGAACCCCGTGGTCGTCCGAAAACTTTGGTCGACAATGACGAATTAAAGGCAATTGTGGAAGCTGATGAAACTCAATCCACGGCTGAATTAGCAGCAGCTTTCGACGTTAGCATCAAAACAATATTGGTCCATTTGCGTTAAATTGGCAAGGTAAAAAAGCTTGACAAATGGGTACCCCACGAACTCAATGACCGCCAGCGCGAAGTACGCGTGGAGACGTGCCTTGCACTGCTCAGCAGGCATACAAATGAAGGAATTCTGAACCGCATTGTTACTTGTGACGAGAAATTGATCCTGTTTGACAATCGTAAGCGCTCAGCAAGTTGGTTGGACCCTGGTTCAGCACCCAAACAATGCCCTAAACGAAAACTTACCCCTAGAAAAGTGATGGTCACTGTTTGGTGGTCTAACGCGGGTGTAATTCATCACAGCTTCTTGCCAAACGGGACAAGCATTACTGCAGATGTGTACTGTGAAGAACTGAACACAATGATGGAGAAGCTCGCACGTCTCCAACCAGCTTTGGTCAATCGTTCGGCTCCACTGCTTCTGCACGACAACGCGCGACCTCATACTGCACAGCAGACGGTCTCCAAGCTACAAGAGTTGGGGTTGGAAGTTCTCCGTCATCCGCCGTATTCACCAGACCTTGCGCCTACAGACTTCTACTTTTTCCAGAATTTGGATAACTTCTTGGCGGGAAAAAAATTCAATACCCGAGAGGCAGTACAAAATGCCTTTGAAGAATTTGTTGCCTCCCGTCCAGCTGATTTCTTCAAGAAAGGCATCAATAAGCTACCAATGCGTTGGCAAAGATGCATTGATTGCATGGGTGATTATTTTGATTAATAGAAATAAAAAATATATAAAAAAATAACGCTTCATTTATTTCGTGAAAAACGGCAATTTCATAGGTAAAGACCTAATATGTGAAAGTCATAGCGAGGGTCGTGTTTACCAAGCCTAATGGCATATTTTACACGTTTTCTGAGTGAGGTTGAAGGCTCAAAACCAGGCTGGAGACTATGAGTTACATTATGCCGGGCAAGGAATATTGACAAAGAGGGATAGATAAGTTTACAATAAAAAGGCGTGCTATTTTTTGCAATTATTGACTTGGAAAAAAATATTTAAATGAAAAACAGTACTTAAACCATTTTAACGAAATACAGATTAGTATGTATATACAATGCGTTAATTTTACACTTAAACAAAAGAAATTTGCGAATATAAGACAAAAATTTAACGATAAAAAAACCGAAAAAAGATCGGTAAGTAAGCTATTTACAAAATCAAGCCTTTTTATTTTTTTAAAATAAAATTCCCATCTTTCGCTTTAAATTTTTTTTCTCTTTAAGTAAACTGTGTATTTTTTTTTAAAGTAGACTTCTTATTTGAAAGCTAGGAAAATTAACTAGCAATACAACTTAAAAAAACTTTAAATTTCAAGCAGAAAATTTATTTAAAAAAACAATAAGTTTATTTTATCCAAAAAAAAATTTTTTTTTTAATTTTTGATCTGTAACTTCAAAAGTAGCACATTCAGGCGACTTTTTTAGCATGTTTTATTAAATTTCATGACTTACTCTACAAGTCCACCATAATAACATGGATTCTATCTCTTTTCATTGTTAAGATAATCAACATGCCATCATGAATGCCATGATGATAGAAAGAGAAAGATGCATTGAGGCTTAAACGAGTGAGTGACGTACTCACGTAACTCACTCTGAGTTGTCGTTTGAATGCCATTTGGGTCTCGATTGTCGTAACGTAGCTTTTTTAATACAAACAGTTCATCTTGTTACGTTCCCTAACTTGCACGTTGAATACGCTATTTTTTGTTCGTGGCTATTGTGGCAAAGACGTATCGTCCACAATTTCTGTGTGATTTTTATTAGAACTTTAACTGGACTGGAATCACAAATTTTCGAAACCAGCACTTGTGGATGCCGGAGGAAGAAAATCGGTTAGCGGTTCGACTAACATCGTTTTAAGTCGAATTTTCAATAAAAGTTTGGGCTGGAATGATTGGAGAAAATTTAATCGGGCCCTTCATCCTTCCATCAAAGTTGACAGGCCCAGCTTACCTACTATATTTACAAGAAGAGCTACCTAGCTTGATGAGTGATTTGGACCTACAAACAAGGAGGATGATGTGGTCCAACATGGCGGTGCTCCAGCTCACTTCACCACAATCGTGCGTAATTACTTAAATGAACAATACGGAGATACATGGATTTGACGAGGCCGACCAGTGGCGTGGCCTATAAGTCTCAATAATGTAATGGAAAATATATATGGGTTGGCAAAGTAAACCCTTATAACCTTTAAAAAGCGTATAAGTAAAAACAACAGAAACAACACGTGTGCGACAAAACTTTATATTTTTAGACTGTAAACCTAAATTGGACAAAAAGTATAAAAAAACTGATAAAAAGCGATACTTTTGAAAAACACTTGTTCATAAAAAATAACTTTAGGTTGTATTGTAGTCCTAAAAAGTGCTGATTGATTTTGACTGGGAGCTTTTTGCGGATTGAAATGGGGTCTTAAAGGTCGAATTTGTAATCATTCTTTGGAACAGAAATTTCTTCAGGTTCTGCGTGACAGCAAACTTCAAACTTAGTGCTCTCTGTTTGAAGCAAATTAATAGGATCAGAAAATAACGCCTGATTTCATTCTTTTCAAAATTTCAGCCTTGTTCGGGAAATGTTGGGGTTTGAACTTATTAAAAGCTCGTGAAGAATGTCTCATTGTATGGCACTTAATAATTAATAGCTTTCGCGTTTTGTGATACACTTTTATTACTTTATTGGATTTAATTTTCTTAATTACAATTTTGAAATAATAATAATAAATAATATCTTTATTGGAATGATGCAGTTACAGCATATTTACGTATAATTTATTTAGGTCTAGACAATTGAAAGCCTCTCCAGCTTAATTAGAATTGTCATCATGTACTTCAGCTTGCAGCGCCCTCAAATTATTATATTATTTTCATTATTAGCTATTGTTGATATTGATGTGTTTTAGTGGATGTGAGAGGGTGAGTAGTTGTAGTTGTAGTATTTTAAATAGAGAGTACTATTATATTGAGAGCTTATAAGCTATATTAAGTGAGTTGAAATACAACATTTTAAATTATACATTCAACTTTTTAACTCAGTATTTTGGTAATAAATCAGTTAAGCCTGTTTGTAGGTTTCCGACAAAGGACATCGATATTTTCACAGCATTTTTGAACAAATGAAGTTTTGTTTCATTCGACCTATCACAGACAGCAAAACATATACGCTTCGCTGCTTCGCTATGTATGGTAGTATGCGAACTCTTAAAAATGAAGTGTGTAAACTGTTTTGTAATCTATATAACCCAATATTATTCTTAAATAAAGTCAGTATTTATCCAACATTCAAAAGTATCATTTTGCTCCCGATACGCCACCTGTTTATGACGACCCTGCCGCCGCGCCGTCGCGTCAGTAACAGGAGCTGTCCCGCATACAATCTTTCTAGTGTGGCACGCGATTCGTAAACTGTAACACTAAGTTGTGATTTATTCATTATTAAAAAAATAAAATGATAAAGGTTTTTACAATATGAATTATTCACGCTATATTGCGCTCGGTAAAGACATCGAGACTTGTTCGGGTATACCTGCTTTAATTTGGATTTTTTTTTGGAAATATGGGCTCAAGGCAAACTAAATCGGTTGGTCAAGTCATCATCGCCCAAAATGAATCTGCGGTTGATAACAACACTCATCTAGAACAGTTAAAATTCCATACAAGTGCGACAAATATAATTTTGCTTATCGAAATCAATACAATTCGTATTAAAAAGTAGATTTATCTTAGCAAGCAAAACTAAAAATTGCACAAAAATATGATAATATCGTTGAGATATTAATTAAAATTACAAGATATTAAAAAAATAATACTGCCATAAAAAATCTTTACAGCCTTACAGCAAAAATATATTATTTTTTATATACATATTATTTTTTTTGCCTACATTGCATTAGCAATGTAGGCAAAAAAAATAAATCGAATATTTTATTTTGACATCATGATGACAGATTTTGACAAAGAAATATCAGAACTATTTGCTGATTTGACTATTTCGCAGGCAGAAGGCGAGTCAAGAAATTACAACGTATTAAGGCCGCTTGATGAAAAGTTGGCTATTAAGAGATTTAGAGATGGGCTGCGAAATAGTCGATTGAGCACAATTATCGCAGCGCGAAGCTATACTTCTTTGTCAGATGCCAAACAAGCTGCGCAAGATGAAGAAATCGCTTCTCCATCCACGTCTGAAGGAGTCATGGGTATGTCATACAAAAATTCTAGCTTTTATTCGTCTAGGAAGAGACCTCAACGTGGAAACTATGCCAGACAGCATGGTTTTTGCAGTTTTTCTACCAGATCGCAAGGATATCAGATGCGCCCGTACTACCTCCAGCTGTCTCAGAAGGTACAAAACAGGGAAAATAATTACTACCGTGATTATACAATTTGGAACGACGAACTATACGAGTACAATAAAAGAGTTATTTATTTATTTATTTTATTTATTTATAAAAAGGCTTACCAACAATTTTTGTAATATGACATTCATAAAAAAAACAAAGATTAATAACTAAATACAAAAACTAATTAATGGTAAACACAGCATGCAGTATTTAAAATAATAATAATAAAAATAATAACAATATTCTAATAATAGTACAAAATTTTCAACTATTTTTTGGTTACATAAAATGTACGCTTCACACTGACCTTAGTACTAAACAATACAAAAAAAAATGCGAGTTATGCAAAACCTTAAAAATTTATCAAATTGCTTCCACAGCATATCACCATGAAAGTATCGGTGCCTTGGAAAATTCACATAAAACTATGAGTGCGTATTTAAGAGTTTATAGCGAAAACAAAACAGATAAATGGAGCAGCTACTTGCCCTACTGGTGTTTTGTGTACCACACATGTGAAATACAATATACCCCACATGAGTTGGTGTTCGGTAAGCGATGAATATTACTTAGTCATTTTAATAGTGGTATGGATCCTTTATATGCTCACGATACATTATTCTTTACAATTTAAGTTGAGATTACAGTAAGCGCAAAAGGAAGCTCGAGATAATTTAATTAATAGGTACGGTTAAGAAATCCTTCTGATCATAAAATGGATCGGATATATTTAGGACCATATTTAGTAGTAGAAGATTTGGATTGTAATAGATATTGTGCACCATTATCGCACTAAACTTTGCAAATAATTTTGTAAAAGAACATTTCTTTATTTTATAACTTTCCTTTGTATAAATATTTGTACTATAAATTTTTGTTGTTGTATTATTATGATGTAACTGCATATATTTATCCTTAAAATGAACATGGAATGAAAATAATATGAACATAATGAATTATATTTCTATAAATGGGTAGATGATTTGTGTTAACTCTTTTGTTATCGATATAACCCAATATTATTTTTATATAAAGTCAGGAAACTCTGGTTTTAACATCCAACATTCAACTCATTCGCTTAAATTCAATTCATTTCGCTCCCGATACGCCACCTGTTTAATAAAAATAGTTCTCTAACCGTCAATACCTCACAATGTCGTAAAAACGCTGAGTGGGACGAAGAAATGGTTTAAAAGTGCATATTTTATAGCCGGTTTACACGCGTTAAGTGGTTAAGTTGGTAACTAAATTTTAACTAAATTTTAAGTTAAAAGTTGCGTGTAAACAGTCAGTTAAGTGACAAGTGGTAACTTAAAATTTAGTACGCAAGTGATTAAGTAGATTAGGATTCGTTCTATTTTTCGTATAAGTGGGTGGGCGGGGCTTCTCACTAAACACGTTTGGACGTGATTTTTTAGTTAAGTGCATAAGTTGACAAAGCGGGTGGCGGCAAGAGCTCGTATTTATTTCGCATATATACTCTTTTTTTTTTAAATGTCGGAGTGGAGTTTAGTTTCAACTTTAAAATTTGTTGAAGAATATTTAAAATAGATAAGCTTGTAGAATAAAAATTTAGAAAAAAACATATTCTTGTAAAGATTTTAATTTCCGAATAAAATTCTTCTCTGAATTTGTCCAAAATCACATTTACCATATATCTAAGTACAGAATTGACGAACTCCTTGAGATTCATCACTGCTCATCTTCGTTGAACTTATGAACTTAACTACTTAATCCGTTTGGACACACAAGTGACATGCAGTAACTTAAAATTTAGTTAAAATTTAGTTACCAACTTAACTACTTAATACATGTAAACCGCGCATTAAGGACAGTTCCTTCACAGTCTCGGTCTGCGTGCGTTCTCGAGCGCACGTCGATCGCAGACGCCTTCCCGCTCTTTTAGCCCCCGCGCTAATTGAGCACCCAAATTTCATTGGTTGTTGTCGTAATATATAATTTCATAGTTGTATACCGTATTAAGTTTCTAACGCCGTTTTCACGGCGGACAGTGGCTTGTTAACCGTACTTCTAATAAGTTTCTAACGCCGTTTTCACGGCGAATAGTGGCTTGTTAACCGTACTTCGTGGAACGTGAGCTTCGTCGACGGGAATTCGTTGTTCCAGGACTTCAAGTGCCACGTTCGAGTAAGTTATCCGCGTCGTTCTCAACCGCCCTACTGCGTGTAGGGTGGTTTTAGGAAGTTAGTCATCGTTGTTAGGTCCATATATTGTCCCTCCCCAACCCCTCCGCAATGGCTTCCCTAAGCTCTGATGAGATTAGGAAGAAGTTAGTTGATTGTACCGGTGCTGAAGGCATATATATAAATGCTGACAAGTTCCGTTTCCTTGATTCTCTTATCCCGCATATCATGGCGTTAATTCCACCAATGGCCCCTCAGGCCACCCCAGTCCCCCAGACCCCTCTGGTCTTAGGATCTCCAGCGTCCCCTTCCTCCAGTGACATGGAGTGCGAAGTAGACGCCCCTCCGCGACGCAAGCGCGCACCCGCGACCGAGTCATCCTCGGACGCCACCCCAACTGGCCCTGAGTCTCCCTCCTTTACGCTAGTTAAGAAGCGTTCTAAGAAGCGTTCAAAACAAGACCCGGCGCCCTCGACGCCCGTCCCTACACTTCCTGCGGCGTCTTCAACGCCAGCTGCCCCGGTGTCTTCAACACCCGCTCCGGCCCCAACTTCTGTCAAGGCCAAGGTCCCACCACCCGTTTTCCTTCGGGAAAAGGGTAAATGGACTGAGGTCTCGACACTGTGCAATGAGCACAAGATCCTTTACACCCGAGCGGTAAACTCGGGTGAATCTATTAAAATCACTGTCTCGTCGATAGACGGTTTCCGAGCTTTGACTAAGCTCCTCACCGATAAGCAATATGCTTATCACACTTATGCTCTGTCAGAAGAGCGTAAGATCAGAGCGGTACTCAGGGGAATCCCGTTCGAATTATCGAACGAGGCCATCCTGGAGGATCTGCAGTCCCAAGGCTTCCCGGAACTCGCGGTGCATAAAATGCACAGCAAGTACGGGAGGCAACACCCTCTCGCTTTGGTGATTCTCGCCAACGTCCCCAAGTCCAGAGAGATCCTGAAAGGGGTTAGCTCTATTTGCGGCCTCTCTGGGATCTCAATCGAGGCGCCTCATCGCCGCGGTCATCCCGGCCAGTGCCATCGGTGCCAGTTGTACGGGCACGCGGCGGCCAACTGCCGCGCACCGCCCAGGTGCGTCAAGTGCCTGGTCCCTCATCTCACTAAGGAGTGCAATCGCACTCCTGAAACTCCCTCTCCTCCCGATTGCGTGCTTTGTGGCCAGTCCGGCCACACCGCAAATTACAGGGGCTGCCCTCGTGCACCCCGTTGTATGCGTTCCAATCTCAAGAGGTCGGCACCCAAACAGGCCCCGCGCCTTTCTCAAGAAAACTTTCCGCCGCTGCGTAGCCGAGTTCCTCCGGCTACAAAGCCTACACAGTCTAGGCCTGCCCCAGAAAACTGGAGGCAGCGCCCCGCATCGAATCCCATCCCGGCTCCTCGCCCATACAAACCCACTCCTCAATCCTCCGTAGCAGACGATATGCGTATCGTCTGCGACGCTATAAAAAATGTCGATGTTAGTGAAATCGCAGTCTTAGCCCGTAAACTTAGGGCTTCACGTACTCCGACAGAGCGTTTGCTAGCTCTGGCGGAGCATAGTTCCCTTGTCAATTCATTGTAGGTTCATTTAAATGAATTGATCCCTAAATCATGCTTCGGCCAACCTCTGCCCAGCCCCGGCTTCACCGGAGGCTGCCCAGAACGGCCACCAACTCATGTCCCTTTGAGCACCTTCAGTGCAACTTTCACTACAGGCGGAAGACCCGCTAGCGGGTCTCCGCCAGCGCGCCCAACTTCCCGACGGGTGTCGCTTCCGATGAAGGCTAACGGTAATAACTACAGCCAACAGGTGGTTTTTAGTGGGTAGGTGCCATTCTGGTGAGTCCCACATAACCCCCCCGCAGAGGAATTTACCTGCGGGCGGGTATGCATGATGCATCTTCCACCTCCCTCCCGCGAGGGTGCCTCGGCAGCAAAAAAAAAAAAAAAGGACAGTTCCTTGCGCTAACTCTAGTTGTTTTAGCTTTATTTTAGGAGCAACACCACAGGAAGAATCATAATGAAAATTGTAAGTTTTTTCTTTAACCTGAACCTTTAATACCATAAGGATTTGGTGCCAATTTAAAACTTACGTTGCATATTAGTTTCTATTAAAACTGATAAAAATCCAATTCGAGGCAAGCGACACGTGTTGTTTCTGCTGTTTATACTAAACTTTTAAGACGTTATAGGGTTTACTTTGCCAATTTACATCTTACAATACATTTTCCGTTACATAAGTGAGAATAATGGGCTTATCATAAGGAGAAATTACTATTTCAATTCGGTAATTTTACCTTATTTTCACGCATAATAGTTTCATAAATAAGAAGATCATCAAATTTATAAAAATAATTCAGTTAAAACGACTAGTGTTTGAAAAATAATATAATTTTATAATTTATTTACAATTGTTATGCATATTGACATTTTCAACGCCTTGTTACTTGCGGGGCGGCAAGTCACGGCACCAGGTACAATTTTTGTTTTGGACACAATTACCCGGACTACCTCTATATAAAGCTAATACACGCACCAAATCGGCCCAACTCGTGAAAAAAATTAAATATATTTGTTTCTTTAATAATTTTACATAATTTTTTTCTCGAAAACTATTAAACCGAGAGTTTGTCTGTACATCATAAAACTTGTAAGTCTTGTCAACAGCTAACCAATAAAAATAAATAACATCTAAATTCTGACTTGAGATCCTATGTCCACTTATTTTCAGAATGGAACTACTGTACGTCATTAGATGGTCAAATAAAAATCGTCTTGTGTACATATATACCTATAGTGATGAAAATGTCTTTTGGAACGCTGGTAAGTTATTCATTTTGAAAATTCGATTATTCAAAAGTAAAAATATATTTGTTCCAAATTTAAATTTCCCTGTTAATTTTTATACCAGCATTATAAACCAATTTTTTGTCATAGAAAATGGATCTGCTATGGCAACATTTTCGTATAATGATTTCTTACGACGATAACTTGAAACCTGGTGAATCGTTTAATCGACTTCAATTAGTTTGTATGAACAAGGCGCCTTCTAAAGCATTTTATTTGAAAAGTTGGTTGAGATTAGTTTAAGCAAATTTATAGATTTAAGTCTAAGTCTTTTAAATAACTTAATAGTTACGTTGCACATGAAGAAGCTGTTAGCAAATTACTCTTTCTTCATTCTTGGCCATCAAAAAGCCTGGGATATAAGTTTGCTTGTCAGCGTAGTATTTCATTACCAACGACCAAGCGATTAACAAGTTGTATTAAAAAACAAGGCAACCTACCACACCTTTTTTTAAAGACCGATTCTCCTTATTTTTCTTTGTTCTCATATGAAATTAAAAGACCTGTTACCGTTTAACACTTATAGGAAAATTTTGCCTCTTTAGGTATAAGATATCTTCTGAAAGGCTAATTCATTGTGATTTCCTCGACCCCTTTGCGACGCTTTTTAAGGGGTTTAACCTGAATTACCAATAATAATTTAGCTAAGCTATTTGTTCGAGAAAAGTGATAAGCGATGAGAGAAGATTCCTATTTTTAAGATATACAAAAAGATATATCTAACTTATCAATTTTTATACTGTATTAATAAATAGATTGATAAGTTTATAAGTGACACCTTATTTATAGCTTTGCTAAAATATTGAGTATTTAGGTTATATTAGCACATCCTTCAAATGTTTTTTGATTATAGTTTCATTTGAAGTTAAAATGATTCATATAAAAATTAAAATTGAGGTTTTTTTTTAAAAATTGTAACATTATCAAAGTAATGAGTAATGTTAAAAATCAAATCTTTTCTTAAGTTTTTACGATACATACTTTAAATAAAACACTTTTTACCGGATATTATCGCGTATATTTTAGTTAATTTTAAAATTATTTCGACGTTTCGGCATCTTTGCAGTTGCCGTGGTCACGATAGACTAAGGTGTTGATTCTTAGTCTATCGTGACCACGGCAACTGCAAAGATGCCGAAACGTCGAAATAATTTTAAAATTAACTAAAATATACGCGATAATATCCGGTAAAAAGTGTTTTATTTTAATGTTAAAAATCGTTTCATGCTCCATGACGTCACATCCCATCCCAACGTACGTGGTGGCGAGTATCATTAGAAACTACGAAAAGAGTTTACCCTGACCTTAGTCTACATCTAATACATCCTGCCCCGGCCTCACGCCTTTCATAACGCTTCGCCGAGTGAATGCCACATTTGCTCAACTCGACAACAATATATATTGCATGCAAGCGAGTGAAATCCATGTAGAATTTCTCGTATCATATCTCACACGCATGCCATGACGTGCCTTACAAAAATACTCTAGCATTGAACAAAAAAGTACAACGACCAAAGTATTATTAAGCATTAGTTTAGTTATATTCGATACTTATTTGAACTCATAAGTTAAGGTTTGTCATGGTTACTATGATCTAAATGAAAACCACTTGTTCTTGTAAAACTTCTACACTTTAAGTCGTGAAATAAAGCCTGTAGACATTAAAAAATTACATTTCTTTTAACATAAAACGACAAAAATAAAACATGATATTGGAAATGAATATGTGCTGATGAAGGTGAGAATGTTTACTCAACGTTTCATAATTTATTTAAAATCGTAGATTTTAGTGATTTCTTCATAGAATTACGCTAACCTCTACGAAAAAGAATAGATTTTTTTCTTAATTAAAAAAATAAACATACTATAAATGTCAGTTATGGACCTTATAAATCACTTTTTAGATTTTAATCCTCAAGATAGTTAAGAAACTTAAACTGCGAAGTTAACATTTGGCCTTAATTAAGAGCGTTTATATGATACGTTGACACCCCCTTTGTAATGGAAGACTGCGGAAAGCGACATTGTTTTCCAAATGACTGCACTGAACTGTCTAAACTAAAAGGAAATCGTTAGACACATGCTCTCACAAGATAGTCATGGTTTTAATTTGTTGTTTTTTTTTTTCAGATCTTATGTGTTCTTTTGTATTACATTATTTATTTATTTTATTTATTTATTTATCTTTGGAAGACCAACAGTTATATTAAAACATAATAAATTAATTTAAAAAAATAACAGTAAACCAATTACAGGTCTTCACTTATAACAACTAATGTTTAAATGTAATCACCACAGAATTTAAACTAAGAAATGGCAACATATATTTTTTTTATCAATACATTTACATATTCTCTTTCTATCCCATATCCAAAACTAATTTAAAAACAAAATTTTCTAATTATAACAAACAATTAGCACAATTTGCAGAGTACATATAACGCAATAAAAAACATAAATTAACCTTCCCATCTACTCGTCAAAAACTCACTACTTAGTTGATTGCGGTTTTAAGACTTGTATTGAACAGTTCAAGGTTAATCTCCCTGCTCACTTTATTAAAGTTACTGGCGCTACGCAACAAAAATGAATTTTGCCTATAATTTGACAAAGCTGATGTTATAGATATAGATTAAATCTAAATGTTTTGTTTGGCACATTCAAGTGGATTTTTTGGAGTAACTCGGAGCAGTCCACGGTATTGTTGGCAATTTTCATAAGGCACGTTATGTCCGCGATATTTCGACGTAATAGAAGTGGAAGAAGATGAATTTTGTTACATAAAGCCAGATATTTTTTAGAGTTGTAGGGCATTTTTAGACGATAGCATAAATATTTAATAAATCGTTTCTGGATATTTTCAATTCGGTTTATGTAAATACTGTAACGAGGGTTCCAAATTTCTGAAGCATACTCTAGATGACTACGGATGTACATGCAGTACAGTATTTTCAGTGTTGTTGCATGACAGAAATTGGAAGAACTTCTCAGAATAAAACCTAAGGATTTCGACGCTTTAGTGATTATAGTGTCAATGTGGGAATCAAAATGTAAGCATCATGTAGAACTCCTAGATCTCTCACAAGTTTAACCCTATTAAGAATGTGCCCTTTCATAAAGTATTGAGGACAAATTGGTGTTGGCTTACGAGTGTAATTCATTGTACAACATTTGAGAGGTCCATCTTGATTGAGTCACAATATTAAAGTAATCTTGTCAAGTTCTCTTGCATGTTGTCAACGTCATTTTTCATCTTAATCGTTCTAAAAAATTTTCATATCGTCTGCAAAATATAATATCTTGCAAGTATTCAGTGTTTTATGAATTTCATCTATGAAGATCGTGAAAAAGAGAGGTCCCAGCAACGAACCCTGAGGCACACCGCTTGCTACCGTAACCCAACTACCACAAGACTACCACAGCCTGTGTCCTGTTAGTGATATATGACGTGAACCATCTTAGGAGGTCCCCGGCGATTCCTGCTTTGTTAAGTCGATTAATAAGTATATTGTGGTCTATTCTATCTAATGCTTTACTGTAATCTCTATAAACTACGTGTACTTCCCCCTCCCTGCATTTCATTGGTCAAAAAATCATTAAATATAACTAAATTCGAAACAATGGAGCGCCATCAGACCCGATCTGCGTCCGACCCCGTTCGGACGTGTTGACGGTCGCCCTCGGCTGCCGAGTCACGATTGTAGTCTCACGACTTCTCTCGTAGCAATACTCACACGCTGAGAATCGTACAATATCTCGCTTCGTCCTCGACGACTTGAGATAAGCCTCTGTAGGACTTACGCTGCGGCCGGTTTCAATCGGCTGTTACTGAGTCAGTCTCGCAGCATCAACAGAGCTGAGCTTACTACGGTCGATTAAATTCGATAGTAGTTCGCAAGGTTCGGGCTGTTTTTCTAGTTACGTACTTGACGCTGGGCGCTTGTTACGTTAGTTAGAGACTCGCTCTGCGGCCGGCTTCAGCCGGTCGTAACGTAGTCAATCCCGCACTCTGTGCACCCCTCGAATAAATACCTCACCTCGGTGGGAGCAGCAACAACAGAGTTGCGCTTACTAGGGTCGATTAAATTCGATAGTTCGTCGAGTAGTTCGCAAGGCTCGGGCTGATTTTCTGGCTGCGTACTTGACTCGCTCTGCGGCCGGCTCCGGCCAGTCGTAACGTAGTCAATCCCGCACTTTCAGTGCAACCCAACCTCCGGCTGACCCGATCCCATTGCACTTGGGCCTTTCCCAGGGTGACAGTACAGTGCTGTCCGAATTAGGGGCACCACTTTGCGTCGTCTCCTACCGCGGGTAGGGAGGTTTAGGTGCTAGGTTTGCTAGGGAACCTAGGCATTATTATATATTTATATATTATATATTGTAGTTCCAAGCCCGCCAATGGACCAGCAAAGCCAGGTAAACTTTGCTAGGTCGTTCGCCCAGGCGCTCGTTGCGTCCGGCGTCGCCATTTGTGATGACGTACTAACGCAGGCCTTACAGGCAACTATCGCGTCCCCGGACCCTCAGGCCTCAACCCCGGCCCTTCAGGCCTCCAAAGTCCAGATTCCTCAGGCCTACAGCTCTCCCGCGTCTCCCATCCCGTCCGAGATGGACTGTGAATAGGTGACATCCTCTCGCGCGTCGCGTCGCAAGCGTACCGCTCCCAGGAGCGACTCCAAACCCGGGTCTGATGCGTCATCAGATGCCGTCACCTTAACCGGCTCTCCTGAGCCCGCGTTTCAATTAGTCGCCAAACGCTCTAAGAAGCGCTCTAAGAAAGCCCCGGTGTCTTCAACACCCGAGCCCTCCCCGGTGTCTTCAACACCCGCTCCCCCGCGCCGTTAATGTCACTCGAAGTAACCGCGTCTCCGTTGGTCCCGTCGAAGCCAGCGACGCTCTGCGCTCCCGTCCCACCGAAGCCTCAGCTCCTTCCGCCCGTCTTTCTCCGCGAAAAAGCGCGATGGACCGAGGTATCTAATCTTTGCATAGAGCATAAAATTAAGCATATCAAAGGAACCAACGCATGCGATACAATTAAAATCCAGGTCGCGACCATCGACGACTTCCGCGCGTTCACTAGGTTACTTTCAATTAAACAAATCGCGTACCACACCTACGCCCTCCCAGAGGAGCGCAAGGTCCACGCGGTATTACGGGGCGTCCCGTTCGAACTCAGTAAAGACGACATTCTAGAGGACCTTAAGTCTCAGGGCTTCCCGGCTGAAGCAGTGAACAAGATACACTCAAACCGCGGTAGGCGTTTTTAACTAGCTTTAATTATCCTCACCAACACTCTCAACTCGAGGGAGATCTTCAGAGCGGCTCGCACAATCTGCGGACTTTCGAATATCTCCGTCGAGCGTCCCAACCCCGCGGCCACCCTGGGCAGTGCCACCGCTGCCAGCTCTATGGCTACGCAGCGGTTAACTGCTCAGCTCCCCCCAGGTGCGTTAAGTGCCTGGACCCACATATTACAAAGGAGTGCACTCACACACCCGAATCCACTTTCCCCTGCCTGTATGCTGTGCGGCTAGTCCGACCACCCAGCAAACTACAGTGCTGTCCGCGCGCTCCGCGCTCCACCGCTAAGGGGGCCGCGCCTAAACCGGCACCGCCACTCACTCCTGCCGCTGCGCAACCGGGGTCCCCCGTAAGCAAAGCCCGCGCAGCCGACGTCTACTCCGGCTCTGTCCTGGAGGCAGCGTTCGGATGCTCCACCTGCACCTTCCCGTCCTATCCCAGCTCCCGTAACTCCCGTAGGCCCGCGTCTCGCTCCGTCGTCTTCACCTCAGTCGTCGTTGGCTGAGAACATGAAGACCGTGCGTTTATTTGCGTAAGCTGAGCATCACTCGCTACTAAGTTCGTTATACATTTTAAAATTTTTATTTTATAATATAAATTCGTTAAATAAGTAAATATAATGTCTAGACCCGCAAATCCTGCGTCCGGTCGTATCAAACCCAAGGGCTTATCCCTTGTTTCCTTTAACGTTCGTAGCCTTAGTACCAACCTTCCTGAGCTCAAACTGTTCCTTCAGAACAACGAGCCAGACTTATTGCTTCTCCAAGACACATGGCTTACTCCAAACCGCTCCAGAGGATTCGCTATTACCAAGTACGCGTTTATTCGTTACGATATGCCCAACTCCGACGGTTTCGGCGCCACTGCTAAATATTACAAAAGAGGATTCCATTGCTGTCCTCTACCTACCCCTCCTCTCCTCAACATGGAAGCCACTGTGTGTAGATTAGCTATGACTTGTCATCTAACCGTCATCATAGCTTCAGTCTACATACCTAGTGACACCAGACCTATCCTTAGCGACTTCGAGGCCATTCTCACCCTCGGCCATTCAGTCATTATGTTCGGAGATTTTAACTCCCAACATACTGACTGGAAGTGCCTATCGACCAACCAAAGCGGTAGAGAACTCCTTAAAATCACTCAGCAACTCGACTTAAACGTCACTCCGACTCGTTATCCCGGCAACCCTAACTACTCTCCTGACATCCTCGTTTTTGCGATCGTCAAACGAATCAACCTCGATCTCGTCTATCGAACCGCTCGATGACCTAGGTTCTGATCACCGCCCCGTCTCCCTCGTGCTAGGACCACCTAACGATAACGTCACCTCTCCTAAAACCTTTACCAACTGGAAAGGCTTTAAAAATATGATGGTTTCAGCCTTAGAGGCCCCGAACTCTCCGCTCGCGATCTCGCCCGTACTATTAGATAGTCCGGATAAAATAGATTCGTTAGTAAATTCTTTCACTGATGCTATCAACTCAGCCATCAGTGAACGAAAAGGTTGCTAAGCAAGGCAAACCCACGCTTCCCTTAGCCGTTAGCAATCTTATTAAAGCTAAGAACGCGGCTCTCCGGAGAGCCAAGAAATATCCCACGCCCGCCTATAGAACAGCTGCGAATCAGCTACAACGTAAAGTTAGGTCTTGCCTCGCAGAACTCCGGGACACTCAGATAAACGATTTCATGGCGAATATCTCCCCGTCCCACCAAACGTATTATAGTATGGCCTGAGCCTTACGCGTAGACACCGCCTCTCACGTTCCCCTCTCACATCCAGGCGGTGGAGGACCAAGTTCTCCGTAGAGACTCTCTCCCCATCACCGCAGACCCCGTCACAGTCTCTAATGATGAAATCTCGCTTCTCATTGAAAGTCAAAAGTCCAAAAAGGCTCTAGGTGCGGATGGTATTTCCATCCACGCACTTAAGCACCTGCCTCAACAGGTGCTTACCTTGTTAGTTGTTATATTCAATGCCTGCTTCGACCTTAGCTACTTTCCAAAAGCTTGTAAAGAAGCGACAGTCATAGGCATTCCCAAGCCGGGTAAACCTCTGAATATCCCGGCTAATCACAGACCCATCAGCCTCCTCAAGGCAATGTCTAAAGTTCTCGAGAGAGTTATACTCTCTCGAATGCGGAACCATCTGTTTCCAACGGATGGCGATCCTCTCATAATTCACCATCAGTTTGGCTTTCGCGCTAAGCACTCCTGCCCTCAGCAAGTCCATCGAATCCTCGAGTACATACTCGACAGCTTCTACCCGTGGCTTTTTAAAACGGTTGCACTTTTCTTTGACGTAGCCAAGGCTTTCGATAAAGTCTGGCACAGCGGCATCGTTTATAAACTCTACAAAATAGGCTTACCGGATCACCTAGTTAGAATAATCACGTCGTTTCTCAAAGACCGTATGTTACGATTTAAACACGAAGGCACGCTTTCCGCGCCCCGTCTCATAAAGGCTGGAGTCCCTTAAGGTTCAGTCCTCGCCCCTCTATTGTACACCGTGTACACTTACGATATTCCCGTCCCGTCGAAAGGCGTCGAACTCGCCCTCTTTGCCGCCGACACTGCCCTTTACACCAAAGGCCGCAGAGTCCCGGGTCTCACCACCAGACTCCAAAAGGCTGTAAATGCTCTCGGTGCATGGTTTCAAAAATGGCGTATCGATGTGAACCCAGAGAAGAGCTCTGCGGTTTACTTCGACTACAAACGCAGTCGTATCGCCGACAATCTCCACGTTAGAATGCAAGGCATTTCTATCCCCTGGAAGCGCACTACCAAATATTTAGGCGTCACCTTAGACCAGACGCTTTCTTTCAAACCTCACGTCGTTACTCTATGTAACGAAACTCGCACGTTTTTACTTAGGCCGCCTTTATAGTATGTTAGGTAGAAAAAGTAAAATGTCATTCAGAAACAAACGTACACTACAAGGTCTGCGTTAGACCCGTCATGACAAATGCCTCGCCAAACCTTCCGTCCTGCACAAACTGCAGGTAGTTCAAAATCTCTTCTGCTGCAGAGCCACAGACGCACCGTGGTACATGCGTAACGCGGACCTGCACAGAGATCTTGTACTAACTACAGTGCAACAGCACCTAAAAACACTCTCAGAATCGTTCTTCAAACGCGCCGAAACCCATCCCAATCCTCTAGTTCGAGATTCAGTCTCATATACTGCTCCTGTCTTAGATTCGAAACTCAAAGTCGCTAGACCGAGGAACGCGCACACTGGCGAAACCACGCAATTAACATTAGATCTCGAAGCCCTTCAGGCCGCAACTTCTAATTCTAACGCAAAATCGAATTTATTCAATTTTTATTTTTCATTTTGAGCACCTTCAGTGCTATGAATTCACCTTCAGTGCTTTGAGCACCTTCAGTGCTATGTAAATCCCAGCGGGTGACCCCTTCTGGGCCCCGCTAGTGCGGCCTCTTTCTCCAATTGGCCGTCGCTCAGATGAAGGCTGAGTGGCAAAAATTGCAAAAATTGTCTGGTAGGCGTCTGAACGAGTCCCACATAACGTAGATCGCGCGCGCCAGTGTATGCGTCAGAGCATTTTTTGTCCTCTTTAATAAAGCCATTTTGACATGTGCTGAAGGTTACTTTAAAAGTTGCAATCATTTGGTTGTATATAAAGCGTTCAAATACTTCAGCTAAGATACACAATTTAGAAATTGGTCGATGGTTAATTATGTCGGTTTTAGAGCCCTTTTTATGTATTGGAGAAATGAAGGCTGATTTCCATACTCCAGGAATAACTCCTTCTTGTAAAGATTTTTTGAACAATAGTGTCACAGGTAGAGCTAGTGTTAAACAGCAATTAATTAGGAAGATAGGTGGCATTTTATCAGGCCCTGCAGATTTATTTGGGTCTAGTTTTTATAACAAAGATAAAACATCATTATAATTTACTTCAATTGTGGCTAAAAAGTGATTACTATTCTGCGACTCTTCAGTGTTAGGTATGCAGGGCAAGGGTTGGCTTGTGTTAGAAAATGATGACAAAAAATTATCAGAGACAAAGTTACAATTTGTCTCTCCATCATTTGCTGAACTGTCATGATAAGTTACATAGCTAGAAATATAATTAGACTTAGAATTAGGATTTTTTCCAATTGCATTTTCAACATAACTCTTTATATTACTTTCATTTTCTACTTTTTGATTCCGTTCCCTAAATATCTTAAACGATAGCTGATCACTAAAATTACCATATTTCTTAAATTCCTTCAAATATTTAGACTTTTCTCTTATTAATTTTATAAGCCTGGCTGTAAACCATCTTGGATACATATTAGTTTTACACATTTTTGTAAAGTAGAATAGAAAAAATCAATGGCATCTTCAATATTTCTACAATCAAAGTCAAGAGGCCAGTCAATTAATGAGAGTTCTTTATTAATTAATGTTTAATTTCCTTTATGATAGCAAATCCTTAATCTGGGTGCAGTTTGTAATAATTTAGATTCAGCAAAGGTTAATTTAATAGTTAAAACTGGGTGGTCTAAGTCAATAGGTACAAGCGGTTCCATACATTCTTTTACTAAGACTACATCATCGCTCAACACCAGGTCCAGTATTTTGCCATGAATATTCAACACATTATTAAATTGGTTTAAATTGTTTGTTTGCATTTCATCAATAAAATATATATCATCTACCGTGGAATGGTTCGACGATTATTTAACTGTTCAGAGAATGCATAACCTTTATTTTGCTTACATAAATATAGTACACAAATATTTACTAGCTAGTCAAGTTCGGGAGCACTGGGATCGACTATTTAAAAACACTATTTGATTTTTAAAATAGAACTTTTATTTAAACTTTTATAAAGGAACTTAATTTTAGAATAGTAACCTATGGTCGCAGAGTTAGATGCAGACTGTCCGATCTTAAGAACTAACTTAACATTACATAGTTTATCTTAAACCTACATTCTTAATATTATTCGTTCCCAGAATCGTACCACCTAGAAGTGCAGCGTTTGCGTCTACGCTCTAACTGTAACGGTCGCGGGTGGTATGTCCGGTGACGTAACTCCTCCCCCGTTAAGTGCGAAATTATCTGACGAATTAGAGTCAAGATTATTTCGCAGAGATTTACATAATATAATTCTAAATTTATATGCTAGAAACAAACGAAAACTTATTACTATAATACTTTAAATTACCACATTGAAAATGTTCACAACGTTTGATGTTTTTCACTATGAAGCTCTAAAGATAAATGTTTAACTTCGTCCAAATTCATCCCCTTTAGGTTGATTACTTGGGAGTCATTAAAGTTTTGATCTTTTAAGATAGGTAAGTTCATTACCGGTGTAGTTGACTGGAACGCTGATGTCAGGTACGGCTTATGGGACACAAGCCTGGAGCTGCCAAGACGATATTCGCAGTTATCAGGGACGTCAAGGATAAAAGTCCCTTGGAGAGACTCATAAGTAATGTCATCATCACAATGCACCTCCATGACAGCCGTTATTTTCAGGAATAATATCCAATTATTCAGCCCGATACACTGCAGCTTTATGTCCTCTATCACAGCGCTGTAAGACCTACAATAAGTCGAATTATCGTGGAACTTCATCTGCATCTCAGCACACGTCTGTTCAGGGTAAGTTACTATGTTATTCTCGGTGCACAGGAACTCGTCAGCATCTATGTCAGCACACGGCGTCGCGACTGGTAAGTACTTCAGCCCATTCACCATTAGAAACTGATATTTTGGTATGATTACCGATGTTCTGTTATCATGAATATTATACATGGGTAACGTATATAATTTAAAATAGTTATATGTAAAGTTATCTACAATAGGTATCTCAAAAATAAATGTTAACTGGTGTCCCTTTACAAACGCTTTAACAGACAATGTTCTTTCTAATTTAACAGATTATTTTCAGTAACGGGGTAGATTAAATGGCTTTTCTTTTCTATGGATGTTAAAATATACATAAATTCAGTGGTATTTATAACAAACTGATGCAATACTGAAACCTTACTTAGGGCCAAAGCTGTTTCTATTTCACTTATGGTAGTATAAATTATATTAAAATTATTTATAAAGGTATGGAACATTCCTAAAATATATGTCGCGTATATGGAATTATTTTCTTTGGTGGCTATATTTTTAACAATAATTTCAATTCTTTTTAAGCGTTCATCTAGTATTAAGGTCTCGTTCTGTAAGATTTCCGTATTGTTGATCATATAATCCAGCATTTTAGATATAATGGTAATTTTATTAAAAACGGTACTTTGGTCAAGCTCAAACTGTGAAATAAATTTATCATACTTAAGGGCATCCTGATTGTCTAAATTACCGGTAATAATTTTTATAAAGGATCCTAATGGATTAAAAATGCCTCTTTTGTTTCGGCCAAAGCCAGACGGAATAAGTTGTCTTATTTTATCTAGAGTCCTATCAAGCATAAACTGTGTTTGTTTTTTCATACTAATAAATTCATGAACGAAAGGCTTGTCTGTATCTAGAAGATGAATAAATTTGTTATAACTATTGATATTAAAAATAAAGTCATTTTGTATTTTAATCAGGTCTATGATTTTGATTACAGTCCAACTATCCACCTGTCTGTACGCATGTCCTTGTTTTACAGGTAACAACCCTGGGTTAAGTTCTAGCTTGCGAATGTGAAGGCTTTGGGTCTGAGGAAGTAGTTGGGCCAAGCCCATCAGGACCAAACTCCACCTGTGGAGAACGTTTAATATTTTTAACTGGGACTTTGGTATTTCTATTTCCTATTCTAATGGGAACTACATTTCTTTCTGTTGTACCTATTACTATGGCCTTAACGTAGCGTGGCTTATCCTTGCTTTTACGGGTATTTACGTCTTTAGCGAAGACGACTTCACCTACTTGAAATTCCCTATTTATTTCACCCCCCTTCTTTTCTTTAATCCTTTCCTTTGTTAAAACCATTTTATCTGAAATGTAATAATATAAGTATTTCGTACGTTTTGAATGATCTTTCATAAGCTGCTGTATATATGATTTTTCAAAATTAATATCAAAGCTATTATTATTGTCTGTGTGTCCAAAGACTACTTCAAATGGGGTTAATCCTGTAACGCAATGTATAGTATTATTATAGGCCATAATAGCATAAGTCATTATCGTAGCGGCGTCTGGACATTTTTGTTCGTATTTGGCTAAGCGATATATTTCTATGAGTGTAGAGTGAAATCTTTCTACTATACCTGTGGAGTTCGGATTATTAGGTGTGCTTATGTTTAAAACTATTTTAAACATATCCATAAGTTCTCTTAAAAGTTCATTGTTAAATTCAGAGCCTGGATCACATGATACTTTTCTAGGAATTCCATATGTAGAGAAATACTTAATCAAAGCTCTTACTACCTCGGGTGTCGAACGGTTGGAGATTTCTATTGCCTGACCAAGTTTGCTGAATGCGTCTACAATCGTGAGAAAATACTTGCCTTCTATACTAAAAAGATCTATGAATATTTCCTGAAATGTTGCGCTTTGAGTCTGTGTTAACTGGATGAATGGTTTTAGCGGCTTACGGTCATATTTCATTTTACGGCATAGTTCACAACTGTTAATAATAGCTGCTACGGTTTCCTGCATGTTTTCCCAATAGTAACTTCTACGTATTCTAGTCATAGTTTCTTTGATACCGCGATGGCACGTCTTGCCCTCGTGATATTTAACAACTACAGCTCGCTGTTCATTTTCGTCCTCTATATATATAACTCGTTCAGTGCATTCATAAAAACAGACTGCACCTTTCTTAAACAGCTCTCTTACTACTTTAGAAAAGATTTTACGATGAGCTTCTTTTTCGAAATATATAAAGTATTTTAAATTATTTTTAATGTATTCTAATAGGAATCTTTTAACTATATCTTCGTTTTTAATGGGCATGAAAACTTCTAACACATTTTGCTTTTTCCTAGATAAATTTTTAACTTGCATGTCATTTTTAAACCATTCGAAAACTAAGATCTGATTGGGCTTAGTATCAACCGCTTCATGTAGAATTGGTATAACAGCGGCGTCTGGGTCTATAGCGGAATGAACTGTAAAGCAATCGCTATTGGATATTGAAGGAACGGGATACGTCAAGTTGTCTTGCGGGTCAATTGCAGATATGATGTCAGATTCTGAAGATATGGATATAGTTTTTTCACAGTCTGATACAGTTATAGTCTCTGATGTGTCTTTAGAGGGACGTTGTCGGGAAAGTTTACTAATTTCGTCAGTTAACTCAGTTACGTATTTGCGTATGTCTCGTTCTTTGTCTACATTTACTTTCATGGATAGTTGATCATCGTCTGATCCTAGAGCGTTTAATTTAATACGGGAAAGAGCGTCAGCGTTTGAATTTTGTTTGCCTTTCTTATACAATATTTCAAAGTCGTATTCCTGGAGTCTAAGGCGCCAACGGGTAAGTTTGGAATTTGGTTCTTTTAATGAATAAAGCCAGGCTAGTGGTCGATGATCGGTGTAAATATAAAATTTTCGACCATAGAGATATGGGCGGAAATGTTTCACTGCCCAAATAATAGCAAGCAACTCCCTTTCTATGGTACTGTATCGAGATTCGGTATCACTGAGGGTGCGACTTGCATAGGCTACAGGTTTATCATTACCTACTGATCCCTGAGAAAGCACAGCGCCTAAGGCCACATTCGAAGCATCTGTAGTAAGTATATAAGGCTTTTGAGGATCAGGATATTGCAACAATGGTGCATTAGTTAGTAATTCTTTACATTTTTCAAAGGCGTCTATGTAAGCTTCGTCAATAATTATTTTATTTCGTTTTTTAAGGCAATTTGTGAGTGGTTGAGTAATTTTTGCAAAGTCTTTTATGAATCGTCGATAGTATCCAATTAAGCCTAAAAAGCTTTTTATTTCAGTGGTCGTATTTGGGATGGGATAATTTAACACGGCTTTAATTTTGTCGTCATTAGGCTTCAAACCATCTTTAGTTATAGTATGTCCCAGATAAGTCTTATGTCGAACATCTACAAAACTTTTGCTAAAATCATTTTAAAACGAATTGAAAGAAAACTGGACGAGCACCAACCCATAGAGCAGGCAGGATTTCGTAAGGATTATTCTGTGATTGACCACATCCATGTAGTTCGTCAAGTTTTGGAGAAGTACAATGAATATCAACTTACATACTACATTGCATTTGTCGACTACAGCAAAGCATTTGACTCTCTATTACACAAAAACATATGGGAAGCATTGGTGGAACAAGGAATTGAACACAAATACATAAGACTAATAAAGAACTTATACAGCCATACTACAGCCAAAATCCAGCTAGAAACGAAAGGTAATGCCTTTAATGTAGATAAAGGCGTTAGACAGGGAGACCCCCTATCTCCAAAACTATTTTCAGCTGTTCTGGAATCTATTTTTAAACGAATTAATTGGGAAAATATCGGGATAAATGTAGACGGCGAATCATTGACGCATTTGAGATTTGCTGATGACATCGTACTATTCGCAAAAACACCTGAAGACCTCACTACAATGTTAAAAGACCTTGCGACTGAGAGTGAGAAAGTAGGTTTAAAACTTAATCCAGAAAAAACTAGACTAATGACAAATGGAAACAAAGACGAGATACACTTAGGAAACACGGAAATTAACTACACCGACCATTACATCTATCTAGGACAACTCATAACTCAAAAAGACCCTATGCGCGAAGAAGCTAATAGAAGAATTACGAACGGCTGGAAGAGGTATTGGAGTTTGAAAGAGGCTATGAAAGACAAACAATTGCATATTTATATAAAAACCAAACTTTTCAATACTTGTATTCTGCCCGTCCTTACGTATGGATGCCAGACATGGATCTTAACCCAGGAAATTACAAGCAAACTAGCAACTTGCCAATACGCTATGGAAAGGAGTATGCTGAATATAAAGAGAGCAGATAGACTAAAAAACTCTGTAATCAGGAATAAAACAAAAACCGTAGATGTTACAAAAAAAGTTAGAAGACTCAAGTGGACATGGGCGGGGCACATGTATAGAGGTTACGACAAATGGAGTAAGAAAGTGACAAGATGGTATCCTAGGGAAGGTAAAAGGAAAAAAGAAAGACCGCAAAAAAGATGGGACGACGATATAAGGGAAGTGGCAGGAGTCATGTGGAACAGAGTGGCAGAAGATAGGAAAGAATGGAAACGGTTGGAGGAGGCCTTTGCCGATTGGGAAACAGATCTTCAAGGAATAAAGAAGGTGCAAATACTAGAATAAGTTATTTTTTGTTTAAATTTTATTTGTGCATAAGAATATTGTTATTAGGTTAAGTTGATCTGAATAAAGGCTATATTATTATATATTATATTATTATTATTATGTCCCAGATAAAGTACTTCAGTTCGGAGAAATTCAGATTTGTCAAGTTGTATTTTTAAGTTTGTCGTTCTAAGTCTATCAAAAATTGCTCTTAGCTTTTGTAAATGCTCCTGTAAGCTGGAGGAAAACACAAGGATATCGCCAAGGTAAATTAGGGCGTGAATGCCTTGCAACCCACGCAGAACATTATCCATTGTCCTTTGAAAAGTTGCTGGGGCTGTCTTGAGTCCGAAAGGCATCCTTAAGAACTCATAGTGTCCAAATTGTGTACTAAAAGCGGTTTTCTGTCTATCAAGGTCATTTACTTCTATTTGATGGTAGCCGCTCGCAAGGTCTAGTGTTGTGAAGTAAGTACTTTTACCTAACTTGTCAAATAAGTCATGAATATTTGGAAGTGGGTATTTGTCATCGATAGTAATTTCGTTCAGCCGTCTGTAGTCAATAACCATGCGATATTTTATTTCGCCAGAAGCGTCAGGCTTCTTAGGTACGAGATGAACCGGTGCACTCCAGGGTGAGAAGGATTCTTTTATTATGTTTTCCCTTAAAAGTTTAGTTACTTGATTTTTAATTTCGTCTGCTATTACCGGACTTTGCCTATAAGGCTTAATGTAAATGGGGTCTTCGTTTTTAGTACGGATAAAATGTTTGACTTCATTGGTAAATGATAAAGGTAAAATATATCTTTATATTCTGTACATAAATTTAATATACTTTGTCGTTCTTCTTCGTTCATGTGGTCAAGTCGGAGTTTAAATAAATTTTCTGTTAATAATTTGTCATATTCACTAGGGTTTTGTTGTACGTTGGACGCATTAATGTGACAGTCAGTTATTTCGTATTGTAATGTCTTAAAAGGTCTAGTAACGGTAATTGTAAAATGTTCATCTTTAGTGTTTTGAATTACAGTATAAGCATAACCGTTTTCACAGGCTACGATCGCTTCAGGCATCCGCACTCCTTTGCAAAATTCAGTAAAATTCAAAATAGCAAAACCTTGAAACGTGTCTGTGGGTAATTTAACTTTCAGTTCGCAACGAGGGGGTAAATTAATTTTATAATCTAGGTTATTATGAACTATAGGTATTTTAGTGGTGTTCGTTATTAAAGTAAGGCTTTTAAGATTTATAATTGCTCCAATTTGTTTTAAAAGATCGTTTCCTATCAAGCCATCGTAGCGTGAATCTACATTGAAGACGTAGAATTTATGAATTTCGTTACAGTTGAAAGTTGGAAATAAAGGTACTTCTATTACTTGATCGTGTTTACTTGAGGCATGTGTGCTAATAACCTCAAATGGTTCGTGGTACATATATGGTGTAAAATATTCAAAAGCTTTTCTAGGAGCAATAAATGACCTAGTGCTACCAGTGTCAATCATAAATTTGGCATCAATTTCAGGTATGTAAATATGTGGTAATTGTAAGGTATTAGAGTCACAGTTAAACGCTACTTTTTCTCTGGTTTAAATAAAACACTTTTTACCGGATATTATCGCGTATATTTTAGTTAATTTTAAAATTATTTCGACGTTTCGGCATCTTTGCAGTTGCCGTGGTCACGATAGACTAAGGTGTTGTTCATCTATTGCCAGTAATAAAAACTACATGATTGTCAATACATATTAACGCCATCTGTTTCTCAGTCTTCTCGCATAACGTCCCGGATTGACACAAAAGGCACTGACTGTGTCCTGAGTTTGCAGTCTAACAGTTTGCTGGTTTTTCATTTTGATGTTTTTAAGTATTGGTTCCCATGTTGATGAAAGTTTCCAACCATCTTCTCTATTAAAATTTGGATGTTTTTTAATTTCAATAGTTTCTCTGACCATCCTAGGTATAAAATGTTTCTCTTTTGCTAGGATCTTCACGGTATCAAATCTTAAATAATGGTTGGGCTTGTCTATGGAATGTTCACAAACTGCAGATTTTGAGGTTCGTTTATTTTTAACATCAGAGATGTGTTCTTTAATGCGAGTTGACACATTTCGTTTGGTTTGACCGATATAAGAGAGCCCGCAGTCACAGTCGATTTTATAAACGCCTGGATCTTGTAAAGGGATGCTTGATTTTATTGGACGAAGATGCTGGCTTATCTTTGAGTGCGGCTTGTAGATAGTTTTGATTGAAGCTCGCCGAAGAATGCCTCCTATCTTGTCAGTAACACCCTTTATATAAGGCAGGAATGCTGGTCTTCGTTCAACTGTGAGTGGCTTTACGCGGTTTCTGCGACGGCGACGCGGTGTTTTTAAATCGTTATCCCGCAGCACTTTAACCAGGTGGTTGAGTTCCTCATTAATGTGTTGGGGATCGCAGATTCCATGTGCTCTCTGAAACAAAGAGTTGCCTACGGCAGATAATTGGCTCGGGTGGTGATGGGATTTCCCATTTAGATATCGGTCAGTGTGGGTGGGTTTCCTATAAACAGTATGGCTAAGTGTACCATCAGGATTTCTTTGTATTAAGACATCTAAGAAAGCTAATTTGTTCTCCTGCTCCAATTCCATAGTGAATTTAATTTTAGAATTAAGGGAATTGAGGTGGTTTAGGAATGCAGTCACTTCATGCTTAGGTAATATAGTGTAGGTGTCGTCAACGTACCTCTTGTATATCTTCGGCACAACAGGTGCCATTCGGAGCGCTTGCTCCTCGAAGTTCTCCATGTAAATGTCAGCTACAACAGGTGACACCGGAGACCCCATGGCAACACCATCAATTTGAATGTAGTAATTGTTATTCCACATGAAGTAGCCAGATGTTAAACATAGCTCTAATAGTTCTGCATATTCCTCGGGCAAGTTTGACTCACTTAGCTTCCTTTTTACTATATCAATGCAGTCTCTAACAGGTAGTGAGGTGAATAGAGACGACACATCAAAGCTAACCATAGTTTCATTGTTAGTTAACTTGAGATTTTTAAGGTCACTAACAAAATGGTAAGAATCCTTTACATATGCACTTGTCTTTCCTCGCAGTTGTGAGAGCACAATTGCTAAGTGCTGGGCCAGCTTGTAAGTTGGTGTGTCTAGCTGGCTCACAATAGGTCTCAAAGGTACTTTAGCTTTGTGTATTTTTGGTAACCCATACAATTTTTTGGTGGTTTTGCACTTGCTGGTGTTAACTTTTTCACATCTAAATGTAACAAATCTTTGTGTTTTTGTATTACAGTGGATGTTTTCTTCATAATCCTGTTGGTGGGGTCGTAATTCACCATTTTGTATGTGTTTTCATCCGCTAACAACTCCAAGATTTTTTCGTTATATTCAGATGTATCCATCACTACGGTAGCATTTCCTTTATCTTATCTGCACTGCAATAATGACGAGTTAACAGTTCTCCGTGCAGATAAAGGAAATGCTACCGTAGTGATGGATACATCTGAATATAACGAAAAAATCTTGGAGTTGTTAGCGGATGAAAACACATACAAAATGGTGAATTACGACCCCACCAACAGGATTATGAAGAAAACATCCACTGTAATACAAAAACACAAAGATTTGTTACATTTAGATGTGAAAAAGTTAACACCAGCAAGTGCAAAACCACCAAAAAATTGTATGGGTTACCAAAAATACACAAAGCTAAAGTACCTTTGAGACCTATTGTGAGCCAGCTAGACACACCAACTTACAAGCTGGCCCAGCACTTAGCAATTGTGCTCTCACAACTGCGAGGAAAGACAAGTGCATATGTAAAGGATTCTTACCATTTTGTTAGTGACCTTAAAAATCTCAAGTTAACTAACAATGAAACTATGGTTAGCTTTGATGTGTCGTCTCTATTCACCTCACTACCTGTTAGAGACTGCATTGATATAGTAAAAAGGAAGCTAAGTGAGTCAAACTTGCCCGAGGAATATGCAGAACTATTAGAGCTATGTTTAACATCTGGCTACTTCATGTGGAATAACAATTACTACATTCAAATTGATGGTGTTGCCATGGGGTCTCCGGTGTCACCTGTTGTAGCTGACATTTACATGGAGAACTTCGAGGAGCAAGCGCTCCGAATGGCACCTGTTGTGCCGAAGATATACAAGAGGTACGTTGACGACACCTACACTATATTACCTAAGCATGAAGTGACTGCATTCCTAAACCACCTCAATTCCCTTAATTCTAAAATTAAATTCACTATGGAATTGGAGCAGGAGAACAAATTAGCTTTCTTAGATGTCTTAATACAAAGAAATCCTGATGGTACACTTAGCCATACTGTTTATAGGAAACCCACCCACACTGACCGATATCTAAATGGGAAATCCCATCACCACCCGAGCCAATTATCTGCCGTAGGCAACTCTTTGTTTCAGAGAGCACATGGAATCTGCGATCCCCAACACATTAATGAGGAACTCAACCACCTGGTTAAAGTGCTGCGGGATAACGATTTAAAAACACCGCGTCGCCGTCGCAGAAACCGCGTAAAGCCACTCACAGTTGAACGAAGACCAGCATTCCTGCCTTATATAAAGGGTGTTACTGACAAGATAGGAGGCATTCTTCGGCGAGCTTCAATCAAAACTATCTACAAGCCGCACTCAAAGATAAGCCAGCATCTTCGTCCAATAAAATCAAGCATCCCTTTACAAGATCCAGGCGTTTATAAAATCGACTGTGACTGCGGGCTCTCTTATATCGGTCAAACCAAACGAAATGTGTCAACTCGCATTAAAGAACACATCTCTGATGTTAAAAATAAACGAACCTCAAAATCTGCAGTTTGTGAACATTCCATAGACAAGCCCAACCATTATTTAAGATTTGATACCGTGAAGATCCTAGCAAAAGAGAAACATTTTATACCTAGGATGGTCAGAGAAACTATTGAAATTAAAAAACATCCAAATTTCAATAGAGAAGATGGTTGGAAACTTTCATCAACATGGGAACCAATACTTAAAAACATCAAAATGAAAAACCAGCAAACTGTTAGACTGCAAACTCAGGACACAGTCAGTGCCTTTTGTGTCAATCCGGGACGTTATGCGAGAAGACTGAGAAACAGATGGCGTTAATATGTATTGACAATCATGTAGTTTTTATTACTGGCAATAGATGAACAACACCTTAGTCTATCGTGACCACGGCAACTGCAAAGATGCCGAAACGTCGAAATAATTTTAAAATTAACTAAAATATACGCGATAATATCCGGTAAAAAGTGTTTTATTTAAAGTATGAATCGTGAAAATTTTTTCTCTGGTTTTGTGGAGGCTTGAATTTGAAAATTTTCTGATGTTTCGTCAAATTTTTGTAATTCTAATGGTTCTGTTTGTTCATTTTCAGTCAACGTCATCTCACTTTGCGAAGTGTCTTGGATTTGTGTGTATTGGTCATAGTCACAATAATAAGGGTAATAAGAAGGGTCATAGTCATGGTCATACTCCGGGTAAGCGTAATTATTCTCATATAAGTCTAATTCGTGTAACGGAAATCCTTGCTGAGGTTTAAAAGGTGGGGCGGTACGCATTGATACGTCAGTCGAGTTATGAGGTTGCGGATTATTTTGAATTTTATTCTGATAATGTTGCATAAATTGTTGAGGTGTCATAGGTGGTTGTGGCTGAAGGCCCTGGGGTCTATATCCGAATTGCGGTCTGTATCCTATTGGTGCACGTTGGTGAAATTGTTGGTTTTGAGGTATACCAAACTTAAACCTAGGCACTTGATTGTTCGATTGGTAAGTGAATCTGGGTTGATTATTATTATTCCCAAATTTAAAACCTGGATTATTATTATAATTAGGAATGCCGAATTTAAGGCCTGGGTTGAAATTGGGAATACCGAACTTAAAGCCTGGGTTGAAATTAGGAATACCGAATTTATGGTTAAGCGGAACTATTTGTTGATTAGATGTACTCTGTATACTTTGTGGCTTAGGGTTAGAAGAGTTGCCTAAAGATTTTTGTTTATGAAAACAATCGTAAAAATCAACCTCTTCTAACACTATGCTAAGGGCTTCTTCCAAGGTGGTTGGGGCCTTTAATTTAACTACCCGTACTAAATTTTCAGTTAAGTTATAAAGAAAAACCTTAAGGGCTGTGTTATTATATATTATAATTTTACTTTGTCGCATACTAATATCCTCTATTAAATTAACTTTAGAAATCAAAATAGATTTAACAGTTTGTATCCTACCACAAAAATCTAAATAAGACTCACCAGACTTAATCTTTAAATTTTCAAGCTCTATTGAAATACATTCCTCGCTACGCGGATCTCCAAAATACTGAATTAACAAATCTTTTAATTGTGACCAAGTCGTGATGTCATCGCGCTCACTGATAAGAGAGGCAGCTTCGCCCGTCAATCGACTCGTAACTGATTCAAATACATAAACGTTTTGAATATCATTTCCCATAAATTTCTCTATAATATATTCGCTTTTTCTAATGAATAAATTAAGCTGTCGTTTATCTCCGTTGTACATGGGAATAATTTTTAGCATTTCACTAGGAATCATCCTTATTTGAGCCTGCCCTTCCATTTTCAATGTACAAGAATAAAACTAATAAACAAAATAACACGAAACTGTATAAAGATTATAAAAATAAAAGGTTGTAAAAGTATAAAACACAATTAACTAAAATTCTTATAACTAGTATCACTTAATCAATAGTTTCATCGATAAAATGAAAAGAAACTAATAGGAACACATTAATTCTAGGTACACTTTAGTATTTCAGTTAAAAAGAGAGAAGTCCTATCTCAAGATAACAGAACAATCGATACGATGAATGGTGAAAAGGCTTACTCACCAACCAGCCGCTCTCACGTTCATTTTCCAGATTTTCCTCCGATGACTTATTTGTTTGGTTCGCGGATCGTAGGCCACACCGACATGACGTGTAGAGAAATAGTCTGTTTTTATTCACGGAGAAGAATTTTCACTTTCACGAAAATGTACAGTCTAATTTTCACTATTTCACGTACTGATGGACGATGCATGCAAACCACGATCCTACCGGCTGCGCCAGTCAAGTTCGGGAGCACTGGGATCGACTTTTTAAAAACACTATTTGATTTTTAAAATAGAACTTTTATTTAAACTTTTATAAAGGAACTTAATTTTAGAATAGTAACCTATGGTCGCAGAGTTAGATGCAGACTGTCCGATCTTAAGAACTAACTTAACATTACGTAGTTTATCTTAAACCTACATCCTTAATATTATTCGTTCCCAGAATCGTACCACCTAGAAGTGCAGCGTTTGCGTCTACGCTCTAACTGTAACAGTCGCGGGTGGTATGTCCGGTGACGTAACTAGCTCGGTTCTGTTTGTGTGTGGATTTTTTAAACTTAAACACAGCTACAAATCCTCCGTCACTGAATTAAATGATGGTTTAGGTACTAGAGCAAAGTCCCTACACGTTGCAATCAAGACACCACCTCCTCCCTTTTCAGTTAATTTGTAATCCCTATCCTTGCGCCAAACTACATACCGGCCGTCAAATAACTCATTACTATTGATTCCGTCACAGAGCCAGGTCTCAGTAAGAATAATTACATCATAATATTTAAGTGCAAGGTTACGGAAAAACGTTCACGTTTTTGATCTAAGTCCTCTAACGTTTTGATCTACGAAATTACTCTAAGATATTCTAGTGTGCATGGTCAACATAAGAAATATCGAAAATTATCACAATCACCTACACAGATATTACTATTATTTGTAACTAAAACTTCAACATAGCAAAAGTAATAAAGGAGAGATTGACCTTGAACCGGTAACAATTCACAGACATACTTTGCATCCGAGGGTAGCATGCGCAGTGCGGTGCGCTGACGGACTGCGGCCACCGCGCGCATTGTGCCTACAAAAAACAGTTGGCTAGGGAACAAGCAAGGAGTCTCGATTTGCGTGCGGATTCGCCCTCTTCTAGCCTCTCTTCCGCCCTCTATCTAGTCCCCGCACTAGTTGAGCGCCCTCATTTTCATACCGTCGTTTTCACGACGAGTAGTCTCGTACCGTAGCTTTTTAAATTTTGTAGGATCGTCGTTTTCACGACGCATCTTCGACACCGTCGCCTGCAGCCCGTCGACGCCGACCTGCGTCGCGCTCCGGCAAGCTCTGCGTTCCAAGACTTCGAGTCTTCGAGTTCGAGTAAGTTATCCACGTCGTCCCCAAACCCCTACCGCGTGTAGGGAGGTTTTAGGAGGGTAGTCTTCGTTGGTAGGTTCTTAGTATATATATTTATATATTATTGTCCCTCCCCAACCCCTCCGCAATGGCTTCGCTAAGCTCCTCGGAACTTACGAAGTTGTTAGTCGATGGCCTCGCCGCCATGCGTCTCCTATGACGCTAATGTCCTTAATTTAATTATCACTATCTCCCTCATATTTATTTATTTTATTTACGCGACTGAGTCATCCGCGGACGCCACCGCAACTGGTTCTGAGCCTCCCAATTCCACCCTTGCCAAGAAGCGCTCAAAACAAGCCCCGGCGTCCTCAACGCCCCCGGTGTCTTCAACACCGCGGCAACTTCAACGCCAGCTACCCCGGTGCCTACAACACCCGCCCCGGCCCCATTGATGTCACCCTTCAGTCAAGCCTCAGGTCCCACCATATCCTTCGGGATAAGGGAAAATGGTCCGAGGTCTCGACACTGTGCAGAGAGCACAAGATCCTCTACACCCGAGAAAGAATTAAAAATAACTCATTTCAGAAAAAAGCTCAGTTGTCATGTAAAATTTATAAATTTTAAGGTCCCTTAGTTCAATAGATTAAAACTAAGGTAATTTACTACTTTAAAGTTTATGTGACAGAGCTGACTCTATAATAATTGCCAATAGTTCCTTTGAAGTCAAATAATTTATAAAGCTCATCATCAATATCTAAGTACTTATGGAACTTCTGCGTACCTACCTAAAAGTCTGAATTCATTTGTACAATCAGAAAATATCGAAAACTGACAAGTCTAGGTTTTATGAATAAAGCTTTATAACACAATATAATTTTGCTGTTATCTTGAAAAATCAATCTGAGTCTGAATTGAAGTCAATCTGAGTATTCATTTATGTATTTTATTTAAACTCCAATTAATTACAATTCCCACAGGATTCGAGAAAAGGTGACGTGGAAAATTATACTTTACACAGCTATTCAAGAAAATGCCTTAATTTAATACTTTACTATAAGTATATTCCTAATGTAAGTCCGCACATGGCATCTGCAGAAAACTATAAATTGCCTTAACCTTCATAAGGTCGTTGAGAGGACAATGATCTAAGAGAAGGATGATTAAGGCTGCGGCATAATACTACTCTCGCTACATGGGCTTCCATTAGAGACAAACATTTGATCTAGTTCGGCCTTGTTTATGAAACTCTTAGAACAACAACCGCTATAAGAAAAAGCCTTGTAGTACGTTATATATGTATTATTTAACGTACTACAACACAAGTTATGTATTTGGAGATACAAAACCTTTCTGTATAGTAGTAAATCTGCTTCAGAAAATACATGTAAAAAATCAAAAATAGTTCTGCACGCGTCGACGAAGCATTCCAATTTCCTTTCGATATTCAATCAGAGCTGGCAATTAAAACAGCGCTTACAAATTGTCGCTGACGAAAACTGAAACTTGTTTTCAACGACGTCATATTGATCACAACTCTAAACTGTGTTCACTATGTTATTTACGTTTTAATAGATGGAACTAGTTACGTTTTAATACATTTTTTACAACTTAACATTTTAATTACTGACACTATAATTGGAATAAAGTATCAATTATCAATTGTTTCTTTTTGAAGGAAAACTTGGTACGGTATTCTTGGCCTCTGTTTTTTGTTCTGTCTGATTGTGTGAGTCTGTATTCCTACTGATTTACATGTGTATAAAATTATTATTTTGGATTTATTTATTTGCAGGTAACACATTCGATTTCATCACTAAGGGCTGATTTTTTGATGCTTAGATAACTTTGACCAGATTAGATATAGATAGAACGATTTTGAGAGTTTGACATAATTTCTATGGATAGTCTTGTCAAGTGTCAAAGTTATTTTTCAGATAAAAAATATCTGAGCATTGAAAAAACAGCCCTAAGAACAATAAAACTTAACCAAATAAAAAAATTAAGATTAGCTGTTTTTGTAAACATGAATAATTTTAAGGACTGTAAGTAATCATAAATAGCGTCTATAATACATACAAATAAATAAAATTAAGGTATCTGTTTGTAATGATTTTTAATCAATTAATTTGAATGTAGACGCGATAATTATGTCAAAAGGTATTTTTTTTATTTTTTGTCTGTCTGTCTGTCAGTCTAAAACGGCTGGCCCGATTTAATGGGAAGGTAGATTGGTAATTTTTTAATTATTTTTAATTAATTAAATTTTAATTTCAGAAATTGTCAGTAAAATAGGAAGATTACTAAATATTTTACAGAGCTCGATTACTTCTTCCTTCTTCTATTATTATTATATATTAGCGTTTAAAATTATGATATAAACTACATAATAATTTGTCGAGTTTTAGACTCTGAAGTACTTCCCATTGTTGGAAAAAAATTGAAGCAGAATGGTTCCACAAGTGTTTCTAGTAAAAAAAAAGCCGTGGTATATTTTTACATCGTGACAAGTATAAATTAACATTTATGAACGTAAAACCCAACTTATTTAAAAGTTCTTGACATAACATCATTTACTACGACGTCTTTCACAAAACACTAATAAACAAACGGCTAAGTTAGTATATCACGGATACGTTTCATCTCTGCTGCGATAAGGCCTTCTGTGGGGCAACTCAGTGGACTTCCACATGGCATTCATAGCTCAGAAAAAAAAGCGTGCGGCAAATTTGTAAAGCTTATTACACAGACAGTTGTAAACACTTATTTAAAGATTATAAAATACTCCCACTACCTAGCCTTTACAATTTTGGAATCTTACTTTTTGTAAAAAAACATATGTAACTATTTCAAGTACAGAAACAATTCTATAATTACAATTACAGTTACAGAACTAGAATTAAAGTAAAAATAGATTACAAATTATATACGCCACAACGGTGCCCGCAATGTTTCAGAAGAAATGTGAATACACATTAGTATGGCAATCACCATCTTTAATCACCTCCAGGATTCTTATAAAAATCTGACCTCTTTGAAATTGAAACATAATTTTATATATAATTTTATGTAAACGTATTAAGGTTTTTAATAGAAAAGTGTTATAATAGACTGGACGAATATTTGAATGAAAATAACCTTATAATTAATAGAACCATGAATGTAACTTTTTTATTATTTTTTATTTTATATTTAGATGGACATGTAAACTTCAAATTCAATTTTTGTAATAGTAGATACCTAAATTTAAACCAATAATATTTGCACGACTATATGTGGCAGTCTGTGATTTGGGAGTTCTATTATCAACAACATCTTATTGTACACACATTCTTGCAAATCAATGATGATTATTATTATTTAGAGATACAATCTTTTAACTAACATAGCATATACAACATATACAGCAAACATTTGAAGCAGTTATAACAAAACCTTAAATGGTAACCCAGACAAAGATATAATTGACATTTAATTTTTCTTTTATTTTGTCTATGGAACTTGAGGCTTTTTGGGGGGAATGTACGAAGCAAGTCGTCGCAAAATTATTTAAACGAGTATGCAGTGTAGCTAAATTTAATTACATTAATAATAAAATTAAATACAGTACTAACATTTCAAAAACTGCATGGAATATAATTAATCAGGAAACTGGGAAAGCAAAAGAACCGCACACCAAATATAATTAAAAAATTAATGATAAAGTGTTGTCAACTGACAAAGAAGTTGCTGAAGCGTTTGAAATTTTTTTTAATGCCATCCCAGTGTCAACTACTTCGAGTATAAATTCATGTTCCACTCTTGCACAGTCACTGCTAACGGAAAATGTAAATTCATGCGATATTGATTTTATTATTAACATGTTACTGTTCCACAAGGTTTAAATGCATTTAAAAGCATTAAAGTAAAAAAATACTGCCGATTTAGATGGGATTTCTGTTAAAATTATTGAATCTGTCATTGATGGTATAGCCCCGAACTTAGCCAGTATATTTAATGACTGTGTCAATAATGGTGTTTTTCCTGATTTAATGAAATTGAGTAAGGTCATTCCAATATTCAAAGCAGGTAGTATGTCTGACCCTAATAATTTTAGACCTATATCTATACTACCAACGCTCAGTAAGAAGCTCAGAAGTTTAATAATTTTTAAGGAATTTGGTTTCACGCGCGGGTCGCTCAACAAGCGATGCCGGTGCTGAGCTCATAAAACACGTATTCAGCGCCTGGGAAGAGTCGTGTGATGCTATTGGTGTCTTTTGTGGTTTGTCCAAGGCGTTCGAGTGTGTGGATCATACTACTCTACTCATGAAACTGGACCACTACGGCATAAAAAACCGAGCGCTTGCCTTGATTAAATCATATATTTCTAATAGAAAACAGAATGTTACAATAAATGGAGAAAAATCATCAGGATCGGCAGTGACAATGGGTGTGCCCCAGGGCTCAGTTCTTGGTCCTTTCATATTTTTAGTATATATCAATGCTATCGGTCGTAAAGAATCTTCCTTCTTATTTAAAATCAAAATACAAGAAACTGATTATCGAGCAGTAAACAAATGCATCTCCAACACAGAGAAGTGGTTCTCAGCTAATAATTTGCTCCTCAATGAAAAAAAAAACTAAAGGTATTAAATTTACATTGCCAAATGTCAAACAGGTAAATACAAACATTGTAGTTAAGAGCCAGGAACTGACTCCTGTAAACTCAACTGTATTTCTGGGCATAACCTTAAACGCCAAACTCCAGTGGGGACCACATGTTGATGGTTTAGCAAAAAGGCTTGGCTTTGCGGCACATGCTGTTAAAAAAATGAGGCAAATTTCAATTGAAACAACTGCTCGATTAGTCTGTTTTGGTTACTTCTACAGCCTCGTGACATATGGTATTCTGTTGTGGGGGAGTGCTGCCGACATCGATACTATATTTGTTCTGCAGAAAAGGGCTGTTCGCGCAATCTATCAGCTCGGTCCAAGGGTGTCACTTAGAAGTAAATTTAAGGAAAAAAATATTCTTACTTTCCATTTACTATATATTTTAGAAAATTTAATGTATGTAAAAAAGAACATAACCTTGTTCAAAAGAAAAAAGATCTGCACAATGTTAACACAAGAGGAAGAAACATGCTGGCATCTCATAATAGAAGGCTTCATAAAGTCACTAACTCATTCATGGGTCAATGTATACGCTTTTATAATAAGGTTCCTGAGGATATCCAAGGTCTTCCTATTGACAAATTCGAAGAAACTGTAAAGCAGAGGTTTTGTCCAAAAGCATATTATAAACTATCCGATGATTTGGATGAACAAAAGCCCTTTGGTTTCAATCCCATCATTAACAGGATTATACTAGTATTTGTAACAAAACATGTGTAATGTGTCTGTATGTTTGTTAAGTTCTTCGTTCCGATGAATATCTATAGCGTCATTGTCACTAAAGTACGTCTTCTTATGGTAGCGTCGGGTGACGGGTCGATCACTTCCCTCTAATATGGTTGAGAAGGGCGATGGCTGGATCCCGCGTTAACTCGTGAACGGGTGCCGTTTGAGGGTGTTCGTCGTTTGGATACTTGGGGGGAGGGAGACTTGCCAAGCTAACAGATGCAGATAAGAATAATTTTGTATAGACATAAAGAGACTGTAAATTTATTTTGGAGTTTCTTGTGAAGTTTCTTGCCAGTTCTTCTTCACGAAGGTTTTTTCGAACTGGTGGTAGAATCATGTTTTATTTGACGTCAATAAGAACAAGTAATTTTCAATGTTGAGAAATAAATATTTCATTTCATATTTCATTTAATTTCATTTAATTTCCTTCATTACCAAATTAAATTTAGGGTATGCTATTATTATCACATGCTAAACTTTTTACTTTGAAATATTGACAAAAACGTTAATATTTACAGGAAGGTTATGACTATCGAGTGGATCATCATAGACAGACCAATCACAAGAACGAGCTGTTGAGACACCACAAGAGAAAACCAACTCTACTCGCCATACCATTATTCAAAAGGACCAATTCGCTATCATCTACTAATTACTATTGGCTATATATAGCTCTACTCGTACTAAGATGTGTAACGAGCATTAAAATCACTTTAACTTAGGTGTTGACTTGAAAAAAGCATCAAAGAATGATGGCAAATTCAATACATATTCTGCCTTACATAAAAAAAGCTTAAGAAACGGCATGCATTAATGAAACGTGTGTCTTTTGATAGAGCGAAATATATCAAATTATCTTTTGAATAATATCATTGAAAGATGGGAGAAAAAAGATAATTTACTTTAAAAACACTAATAATTTTAGGTTAGGTTTTTACGAATGTCACTGTATTCTGTGTGGCACTAGTTTTATCACTGCTCAAACAAATCACTATTAGGTTTATAATTATTTACAATTACAAGCCGCTCTATTTTCTATTTCTGTCAATATTTTAACTTAAGCCTGTACTCTAGGTATACACCGTTTTATTCATAATCCTTTTATAAAACTGTAACTGTAACTAAAATATGTTCTGCCTCTTTTTGACTTATATATATGACAATGTAGTTGATAGAAAGAAATTTAATATGATGTAACTAAATCACTGCTATAAGGGGTTATGAATAAGAACAGTAAGATGTTAATCAATTCATAATTATAGCTATGGACTCAGATGGCATTTACCAGTTGATCACATGGATATAACGATTAGTGTATTGTAGTAACCAGTTATATATTTAAAAAGGGTAGGTATAATAAAAAAAAAATACTTAATTATCGTTTTTCTTGATTCAATTATAACATTGTAGAGAAATGCCGCTGGTGCTCCAAGATATCCCAAATATCTTGCATAACCCATATAACATAATATACTCACTACATGGGAGCTACGTCCCACAGTCCTATTTCCAGCGGCACAATTACAATAATAACTAACTTAAGATTGCTCTGCGACAATTCATTATTTGTTTACCTCATTCATATGTATCCTTCTAGAAAGGCTAAGGACTTTACTTATACGGTTACGTCGTATGTTTGAAGTTTTTATTTTATTATTAAAAAGTATCTTAATTTAGCTTTTTTTTTTTACTTGTTCGCTTGCAACGTTCTTGTATTGATTATTTAATTACGTGTATTTTAAGTCAAAAAGAAAATGAAATCAAATAATGACATATTTATTTATTACAAGGCTGTATGGCTTAGCTCCTTTCGAGCAAATAGAACAAACAACAACAAAAAGAAAATGTTTCCGTAATCAACAGTTTAAATCCGAAAAATGAAATCGATTACTTTTTATGCCGTTCTTTTAAAAATGTAATGAATTTTGAAAATGTAGGGGATTTATTTTTTATTGAATTGTGTTATTTTGTCGAGTGTGAACGCTTTGTCGTTTTGTTTTTTTTTTGCTTTGTTTTTAACTATAAGGCGAATCTCGCCATCGTTCCTTATGTTTATCAAAGAACGAAGAGCAGTTAGTGTGGCAATAGAAACTTATGATGCTAATTTCTTTGTTATTGACACTAATATTAGCACATATATTGAGAAAAAAGTTGTCATAATAGGTGCTAATCATATAATATTTTATTTTATTATGAATTAAAATAGCAACACCATATTTTTTATTGCCAATGTCTTTTCTTTCAATGTTATAAACTTTTATATGAATGGGTATAGTAGTATTCCTTGACTGAAATTGAATTTATGGCCTGATTATCTTTTTGATTTAAAATTATTGTTGTTATGGCTTGTTAAAGGGTGGTCAGACATAAGTCAGAATTGGTTGTTTTGTATCTGTGTTTCCAGTGATTTGCTTGTAAATGTTGAAAATTAGTTTTATTAAATCAATCTGTATGTTTTAAGAATTTCGTTTTAGATATATGATATATGTATTTAGATATATGTATATTGGGAGGCTCGATTCACTATAGTTGATTAAGTGTCTTTCCAGCAGTACATATTGGGCTGGAAAATTGATTAAAACGCTTTAAAATAATTACGTCTATCGTTTATGGTATTTGTCAGGAGCGCTTCAATGTTAGGTTTTATACTTTTGTAACCTTTTTTTAATTTTAAGGATAAATAGGATACATTAAAATTACAAACTTTATCTGGAAATAGAAATACATAAAATTTTCGAAACAGTTAGTTCGTTTTATGATCATAGGTCATAAGGTCAAAAACCTTTCTGGCATCGAAACCTTATTAAATTTTAAAGTGAGTTTGCTTTTTGTTTATTTATTTCTTTTGTTGATAATTTGAACTGAAACTTAAAGATGTACTATTTATATGAATTATAAAAATAAATAAACTAAAACTTAAATAAAAATAATCACAAAATTGTCAAAATAATTTTGCTATTAAACCTAACAAATCAAAGATGGTAAGTTCAATCCTTTAGTTTCCTAAAATCCGAAAAAGCTTGTTATTTCTTGTTAAACTTTTTTGTACGAAAAAATTCAGTTAACGTTTTAAGGCTTCTACATATATTAGCTTCCTCAGGAAGAAAACAGTAATTCTAATAATATTTAAACTCGTTAAATATTATCAAATGTTTTAATTTAAAAAAGAGTTATTACTTAGTTATTGTAATTTTAAATGTTTACAAATACATCCAGTAGTATAATTGATGATAATTGCTGGGTACAAACCAAATGATTTCCCAGTAAATAATATACCAAAATACTGCTTTTCACTAATAGATTTTATTTTTCATTTACAAGTTTATGCCATCGGCGGTTTAGTTTAATGCGGTCTATGCAGGATTAGTGGTATGCTTAAGCGTACGCTATTTTGGTACAATAGACAGAAAAAGGACGTTAAATAGTACTACTTTACAGTACCTTTTTATTTCCTTGCCCCAGCCTTGACCCAGCCTTGCCCCAGCCTTGCCCCAGGACATAATTAAATGTTTCAGTTGGAATTGCTATTGTTGCTGTTATTGCAATTGATGTTTTTTCTTATTCGGAACACTACACTACTTGTCCGTACTTATTATGACGGTTGAATAAGAAAGAAGGTGGAACCCATTTAGATATCTCTAATCAAAAGGGACTACAGTATTAAACTTTTATCTCACAATGAGTTCAAGAGAATTTTGTTTTCAAACATTTTCAGAATAAATAAGACTCAGTTTCGATTCTCACAGAAAACTCAATTTTAAATATCAATTCCTATTGCTTTCAAATGTCAGAATATTCCAGCGTCAAGCTTAAAAGATAGATTGTTTACATTGCATGGAAAATCAAACAAGAAGTCGCCCCAGCACTTAAAGATACGGGATAGAATTCCAAAGATCAACATCGACAAATTGTCAGTACATAAATCGTTTAAGTCTGAGTCCGTTACTGTTTTATTTGTTTTGTTATTGTTAGCTTTGTCTCTAGAATGTTACAGTAGAGATTGGCGAGTTTAATATTCATGTTTTATTTTGCATTTAATGCCTAGTGACAGTTAAAAATAGTTTAACTTCTTACGGTAACATATTATCGAGTGAAAAATATAAATTTCTTTAGAATTCGTATATTGAAAAAGCTTTTTATACCCTGTTATTACATATTTATAGAGTCTGTGCGGATTTTTGACATGTATTTGACAGGGATATTTGAATGTAAAAACAACATCATAAATAAGGTCCGTATGAATACAGCACGGAATCATTTGAGAAACTAGTTGTGTAGACTTATGCCTTAAAATGATAGTGTTGTTATACAGTGTTCTAATACCCACTCTAATTTATCCCGGTGCTTGCTTCGTTTTTTATTAAAACATTACCTCCACCCCTGCTTGCTTTCATTTGTATTTACTGTATTTACTTGATTGTAATTAATTGGAAACTTTATTTCATCCGTCAGATGTAACTTTATGAGAATTTGTTTGCCTGCATATAACATTTTATAATTTTGTATTAGTTCTAAATTAAATCTTCTGTCTGTTTCGCAATATACTATTTAATTTAGGAACCTGTAATTGACCTTACGCTTAAACATTATATATAATTAAGTATACCGTGTTACGCTGTTTGTTTCAGTAAATAAAATAAATAAACTATCGAATATGTCTTTTTTTAAATAGTTTTTGTCACTGTTTTGGCCGCTTGTGGTGTTTTTGGGTTGCTTTTTATTGATGTTCATTTAAAATAATTTAAAAGAACATAACAAAGAAAAGCTTTCTTTGTTTATATGGATTAACCGATAACAAAGGTGATTTAGATAGCTTAATTACCATATAGTATTTTTCCATGGAATAACATGCTGTGAAAAATAACTAGAAATTTCAACTTGGTGGCGTTGAGCTTAGTTACAATGGCTAGGGTCCAATTGAAACAGATGTTCGGATCGATTCATCCTTTGACACGTGTTCTATTCAATCGACTTCAATCAGAAACTAGTCTAGTGTTGAACAGAAATTACCGTTCAATCTAGTAATCTGCCACTGCTTGATTTGAAGTAGGTGTTTTTTGAAAAGAGAACAACGTTTGTTCTAATAAATAGTACAGCCAGAATTATTTATGATGTAAAATAAGTTGTTCAACCGTTTATTAAATAAAATTAAATTTAAATAATAGATGTTCCAAATATGAAATGTCGCTAGACACATCAGCTAACCGTAGGTGTGGTTTTTTGCGCTTGTTAAAAGCAATTAAAAGAAAAAACTCCAAAGTGTTCTTCGAATATATAAAAGCAAGATACTTTTTGAAATTGAATGAAACATTTCTTCGCTAATATATTCAAGGGACGTGACTCCGGGCGCTACCCCGTAGTCACAGCGTAGCACATTCCGACAATTTAGTTTACCCTCCGCGAAACACTAAGAATGTCTCTAGGTGAATTTGAATAATATTCTGAGTAAATGTTGAAGGTACCCACGGTGAAAACATGATTATTCAAGGTGTTTCTTAGTAATATTTAAACAAGATTTTCTAATGATCTTATACATTTCTGAAATGTACTAAAAAGTAAACTTAGATACGAGTACCTTCATATTTAAAATTATAGTACTATGTCTAAGTGCATGTTCATTGTAAACATAATTCATGTTTGTATTAATTTGAACTAACCGTAACTATAGTATTTGAACTGTTGTTACTCATCTTGAAAAAGTGTAGCAAATATTGACAGCACCATAACACTATCGGATGTTTCTAGAAATTCGCCTCAATTACACATAAACCTTATTTCAAATCCCTAATACGTATGTATACAACCAACTACGCGCTCCAATAGCTTGAAGCTCCGCCGAGTGTTGGTATTAATGCGACAGTCACGCACCTGACCTGCACAGTATGTAACATTACCAGGTTACATTGCATATAATTTTGCGATATAATTTTAAGGTATGCACGCAAATCCAATTACCAGCAAATAGCATGTTAGAAAAGCATTCTTTAACTTAATTTCTTGCAAAACTACTTGTTTAGGACTGTCCTTCATTTTCTGAAACATAATAGTACTATGCTTTCAAATGACCATAGAAATAAATCCAAAAACCTTCAAACAAATCTACGAAAAAGCGTAAGTGGTCGAAAACTTTTCGATATTCCGAAAACTGAATGTTTTTTTATAAAACTATGCTTTCAAAAACCTTCTTCAAATTCATAAAAAATATTTAAAGGAAGTTTGGAGAGGACCGCAACATCGCATCGCTTGCGGGAACAATTCGACAATTGGCTCCTCGCCGACGTCCAGCGTCCTAAATAAAAATTAAAGACGAGATGTCCTGAGCAAATGTAGTAATCTTTCTCAATGTAAGCTGATGTGACACATTCTATAGTTCAAGTCTTTCATCTCTAGGGGCGCTGGCGTCAGTGCCACTTGTGGTTTGGCGGCGGCGTGCACTCGGCACGTGATTATTGAAATCTCGTCTTAATTTGTTTCTCAGTACCTACAAAAAATGTATTGCATTATATCACGTCAAACACGGACCAACAAAATTTTATAAAAGGAAGAGAATGTGTATTTTTGACTCTTCAGAATGTATAAAGCCGTATTTATAAATAATAAAAATGTTCGGTAGCAAGTAGCAAGTGATACGACCTAGCAAATTATTCTAGAATTTTTTATATAGCTCATGATTTTTTTTTAATTTAAATTACTTCCAAGTGGCGATGGTATCGCAAAACACATTGCCGCTACTTGCACGTTAGCTTCACCTGCTTCCCTAGAGAATGGCACATACGGCTCCTCTTTGTACTTGCTCCATGTACAGTGTAGTACTTTTGAAAGATGCCCTGATTTTTCCTTGTAACAATCAAACTACGCAATTACACAGCGCACGCAGCCAAAGCAGTTGCCTGATAAAAAAGCGTCTTCGCATGAGTAACGATGCTCATGAAGACGGATGTTTGCTTCACTATCTCTATAATTTCTATAAATAGGAGTTTTCTAGTTTCTTTATCTATTTTGACTGGACATATTTTCTATAGGTCAAAAGTCAACAATAGTTTGCTATTGTGTCTTTGCTGTTTTTTGTTTATACAACATTTGATAGTTGAAATAGTTCACGCCATTGCAGTGAATATTATTACAATATACAGAAACAAACTTAATATTAGTAAGTGCTCTCGATGCAATATTGATAATTCAATGTATAATCTTTATTGAACAGAAACTTCTGTTCTGTTTGTAGAATTCAATTCAAGTTGATAGAAAATTAAGTAATATCAAAAGAAGTGCGTATTTATAATGTCGCATATTTTGGGTACCTTCTGTATGTATCGTGGGTTTTATCCAAAAGTTTCGTTCACATATAGAGTGATTGCATCCAAGTCGACGCGTCTCACTACTTTTTTGTTCTATGGTCGCACAATACATGCAATATAAAAATAGAACTGGGGAGCGTCTTTATGGATAGCACTCTTTATAAAAAATCCCATTAACATTTTGAGATAAAAGTTGGACTGTTTGTTATTTGATGGAATTACGTTTATTCAGTCTGCGCAATTGAGTAACTAACTTGTAAACTAACACATTTATAATATTACTGGTACCTATAAGCGTTATTTGTAATACAAATGTACAAAAAACATATGAATAAAATAACCAACATTAGGGAATTAACTGTAAAATTAACGATGCAGTGTTGTTGAATTAAAAAAGTTTCTCGAAATGTACCTAATAAATTATCTTTCAAATTCTCTACCGAATTTACTGCAACACACTACATAACAATATACAAAAAATGAATCAAAATACAAACAATGATTAGCAAAACTTGGTCGGAATAAGAAAAGCTCTTGCTCATATAAATGCTCCATTGTATATAATTGGAAAAACCGCGAAAACCGGCAAATGCAAAATATAACTAACAACTGTATACTATTTTAGGTAACACATAAATTATTTGTGGAGGATGTAATTTTAGCTTTTTTTGAGTTTATGGCGCGGCAATAAATACGTTTGAAGAGGGAGAATTTACACACTGCTCCAAGTTTCCTCAGCATTATATTTTGTTTCAGATACATAGCTTTAATTATATATAGTATAAAAAACAACGTACAATGGTTTTAACATAACTGCAACATTTATCTATAATCAATAACATTAAGTTACACTCACAAACATTTCTTCAATTAACACGGAATCGTTATTAAGTCAATAAAAATTAATTACGAAAGGGGGGCACTCAAGAAACAGTTATTATCTTCTAACCGATTGCGTGTCGATATATTAAACGCATTATCACACAAAGCTATTACATATCACGTCGTTAAATCGAATTAATCACCATCAATATCAAACACATTTACAAACATGTTCCTGTTACAGATTTATCACTTATTGCCGTCGAGAAGCAGGCGTGGTTGAGACAAACAACAAATTGATGATTGGACATTGCGTTGTCTACAGCAACTAATTGAAGATAACTAAAACCCATTTAATGGCTTGATATGCTTGTGATTATCCTCTCTATGTTTATTCATTAGGAGTATCTTCTTATCTCTTGTGAATAGAAGTATTATTTTGCTTAATTGAAAGGAGGCGTGAGAGATTTTTAGGAAGGCTTTAAACTTGCTGTTCTTAAATTTAATGTGCACCAAATTTTATAATCACTAACGAATGACCATAACTAATAATTGTTATACTGTTAAATATTATATTTTGAAGGTAATTAGCAATAAATTCGTAATTATATTAAAAGTAATTAGTTAGTGATAATTTTGTAATTATATTAAAGGTTAGCAACAGCTTAGGCTAATAGGTTACCCTTTAATGTATCGTAATTTTTAATTAATGTGTTACATTATATGCCTCACTTAAAACCTAATTCGTAAAAAACTTAAAACCTAAATAGTCTTTTTAACTTTGTCTAAGTTGAGAATAAAGACTTAAATTTTAATTAGGAAACTGCTCCCGGATGGTTTATTAGGAGCACAACTGGTCTGTTAAATGGAATATAAGTAAGTGAATTTAAGGAAAAAATGTCGCTAATCGCTAATAACATTTTTACAGCTTTTCCAGTTTTTGCCGGCTCATTACGAAGGTCTCGAAAATTTTTGGTACTGCACATAGTTGTAATGAACTACCCGATGGGCACTAGTAGAATAAAAAGCAATATGTCTAGGGACTCCTTCAAAACGTACTACCGAACTGAATGCGCCGGGCACTTTAACTGTGTAGCACCCCTTTAAGTGTGATTACGTTTAGTATTACAAAATAAAAAAGAGTTTTGCTTATTATGATTTGAAATGAGTGTACAGGTTTAATTATATGATAGGGAAAACAAGCTGCACAATCGGACATATTAAAAACCCGACTGCTTAATTTGTTTTTCCTTGTAATTCCTATTCCCATGGGAATTCCGGGAAATAATATAGCCTATGTTACGCCTACAACCGTCAATCAGTTTAAGCTGTAGAGCAAGCCAAAAAATATACAAACGAGCGTACATTCTTAAAACATAACCCTTTTTCGGACAGTCGGGAAATAAACAGTACGTTCGAAAAACATAACAAAGTAAATGCTAACTTTTTAACCCTTTATCTCAATGTTGCGAAAATTTTGAGCATTGTTTGGTAATACATGCAATATTATGTGCCAATGAGACCAAACATTTTGGAGATAAGATCTTTTTGTACACACGTAGCAAATATTTAAAGAAAAAGCAAAATGGCTGCCAGAGAGTGGGATGGTGGAGTGCGCCCCAATGTTGAATGTATTTATGTACAAAAATAGTTAAAGTAGGAACTAAAATTTCACTAATTATTTATTTCTTTCTTTTTATTTATTTATTAATTATCAGATACATGAGAAATGCAATGATGGGTGTAAGTTGTCTTTAAACCTTCGTAGGTTTGTCTAGACAAGTTCTCAAATGCGAATATTCACTCTTAAATCCAAAACCAGTTTATGATACAGTTTCAAAAAATAATATACTATGTACGACTCTAATTAAATATTTATATAGTACTTTTATACAATATTATTAAAGAATATCGTTTTTAGGGCACAGGATGGTTTTGAAGGTGTTGAAGGTTTAATTATTAATTTATATATACAAGTATATTCAATTGTAATTACAAAAAAAAAAAGAAAAAATATTAACCTCAAACTTTTTGTAAGAAGTATTTTTTAAAGTTTGGTTTATTTTGGTTTATTTTGTTTTTAATTATGGTTAGAACATTATTTATTAGAAAGGGTATTAGATATTGTGAGGTCCGTTTCCCGTTTTCATTATTATGTTTTGGTTTACATAATTTTTTGTTTATTATGCTTCTTGTTCCTATTTAATGATGCTTTTGTGTCTGAATCTCTTTGCAAAAATACTGTTCGATAAGTAAGTTCTGAATTGAAAAGACTTCACAGTATTTAAATAGTCCAGATGGATTTTCAGAATATACTTTTTTTGATTTTTGGCGGGATTATTAGTTTCAGTAGTCTGTATTGTATATTATATATTTGATCTAGATATGTTTTGTAAGCACTACCGTAGCTAATTAATCCATATGATAATATACTCTTCCCTACAGTTTTGTATATCATTATTAGTATATCAAAAGGAATTTTACTTTTGATTATATAAAACTTTGCTGTACAGTCCGCCTGATGGGCAAAATGCACAGGATAATTTATGTGACAGGGGACCTAAGCCCCAGTAATCTACGAAGCCTCAGTCCCTAAAGTCCTGTCGGCCCTAGCCCTACCATATAAATGTGAAATTTTGTGAAATATATAAATATATTTCACATTTGGTGTGAAGGTAAGTAGCCTTGCCTTCCATGACAGAGGTCCCAGAGAGAGGTGACAGAGGGTTCGAATCCTGGTAGGGACAGATATATTATTATATTTTCTTTCTAGTCATGGATGTGTATTTACGTTTATTTAAGTTTATTTCTAATATTTATATATAAAAATTTATTTATGTGAAAAAATTATGTGCTCGACACCGCTGCCGCTGTGGCGTGTTGGTCGATGAGCTCGGTCGCCATGGCCTTTCATGTTCTCGCAGCGGTGGCAGAATATCTCGCCATGCCAGTTTAAATGACATCATCCATCGGGCACTTGTTACCTCCAACACTCCCTCGGTTCTTGAACCGTCAGGATTGTTGCGTGATGATGGCAAGCGACCTGATGGTATGACTCTGGTCCCGTGGAGGATGGGTAGGCCGCTGGTGTGGGATGCAACCTGCGTAGACACTCTCGCGGCTTCCCATCTTTCCACAACTAGTATACAATCTGGTTCTGCTGCTAATAACGCTGAAAGCCTTAAACGTAGAAAATATAACAATTTGGGTAGCGGGTATATTTTTGAGGCTTTTGGCGTTGAAACCATGGGGTCCTGGGGACAAGGTGCTCATCGTCTTTTTTCGGACCTAGCGAGGCGATTGGTGAGTGAAACTCGTGACCCGAAGGCTGGCACCTACCTCGCACAACGAATTTCTATAGCGATCCAGCGTGGTAATTCAGCCAGCCTTTTGGCTACGTTGCCCTCAATGCATTCAAGTTTAGATTTAGTGTTTTATTTGTAGTATAATTTTAACGTATAATTATCAAGAAATAATAAAAGAAATTACATTAAAAAGAAAAAAAAATGTATAAGTGATATCTAATAACAAGTAAGATTTCAAATATAAATTAAAAAGTATTTATGTGTGTTTTGTATTTATATATTTCTTAAATTTATTTATCCGTTATCTAGTATCCATAACACAAGTTCTTTAATGATGCTTAATTTGGGCTAGATAATGTTGTGTGATTGTAAGAAATATTTATTATTATTTATTATTATTATTATATGGATGGATGGGGGAAAGGGTGTAAGGGGTGTGTACGTCTTGCAATGTACACAGGATAGGGTTTTCTCACTGCCGGTCAAGCAGACTCACAAGACCGATCAACTGGTGGCTAAAGGTGTCTTCTCCACACAATTTTCATCATTATTTATACTTAATTCATTACACTCACGCTATAACAATATTTACAAAAAAAATCTTTGTATTACGTCCGTGTATTTAGCATCGTTGCACTATCTTGCGTTTTTCTTATTGCGTGTTTATTGTCGTATGGTATTGAGGTTGCGCGTCAGCGTTTCCGTGTGTCGATCACATGTTCGTAGCTGAACATTTACTAATATAGGACACTAAACTAAACTGAGGACAGTTTCATGCATATTTTGTCTATATGTTTAGCCCAATTGAACCTATTATCGATTACTAGTCCTTAGTTATACACACTGTATAATTTCAAAATTAGGACTGCTACTTTGTGGTTTCACTGAATGTGTTTATGTCTGACATTATTAATACAGGGTTTATTTTTCCAGTCATGCTCAATGTGATGCACACACGCAATATAATAAAAGGCAAAATGACCATTTGTGTTTTTCATACTACATAAACAATTTTCTTTAAAACAAGCAATAAACAAAAGTACAATTCTCGAACGATTTGATGCGGTCCCAAAAGGAAACATAAGACAAACGATAAGCGATAATAAGCAGAATATTTAGTAGTGGCAATTAAATCCGTAATGCCTATTGGGTTTGCAATTTGATTAGGAGCTAGATATTATTAAATTGGTCTGATTCGAATATATGAAAATACAATAGAAATTACCTAGTACCGATCTGCCAGGAAATATCGGGTAGAGTAGGAGTTTTAATATGGAACTTATCGTAAGTAGAGTTAGTACGGGAAAAAGATATTGTCACTTAAAATGAAATAAGCTTGTTATTGAACTATTTAGCTATAGACTTGATATTTATATGAGCGTTGTTGTGTAGGTACTCAACTGCGAGAAAGGCGAAAAAAGAGGTTTACAATAACAATCAAGCCGTAGACATAAATTAAAAAAAAAATCCTTATCATTTTATAAGATTTCAGCCTGTTATAAACTTCCAAGTCACCTACAAGTACACTTACCTATTTTTTTTTATAACTCAACAAAATCCTCCTTGGTTACTGGATGAAACCTATAGTTAAATTATGTCACGAACGCGTCGTCTAATAATTAGGCAATGAAGTTGTGATTGTAGATAGCTGTTGTGAACGACGAGCCGGCGGCGGAGTGTAGCTTGTTATACGTTTGTTGGTTCATTACCATCCTGAGCTGAATCTAATGCATTGCGTATTCCGAATTTGTGGTACAATATTACCATGATAACTTATTAGATTGATTAACGTGTAATGTTTCCATGGTTAGAATCGTCACTGATCGATAAGTATGTTATACAATGAGAAACAAATTTTGATAAAATTCTTTTCAATAATATAAGTCATTGAAGAATACGTTATTGTCTTAAGTCAATTTGTATTTTCTTTTTAATGAAGAATTCTATACTTAAGTATCAACTAATGGTATTGATACAGACTTGTGTTTGTGACCCAGCTAAAAAATTTGCATCCAACATTAAAATATCTATTATTATTTTATCATCTTCATGTTTATATTTATAAATGTATATTTATTCTGGGTTTCCCCGTTCACTGGTCATCTATAACACAATCTCCGCTTAGTTTGTAGCCGTATAGTTGGTGTGTTGGTTGTCTGGAGGTTTAAAAAAAAATTTGCAAGGGTAAATAAACAGGCCCTGTATTTTGGCCAGCAATGGGTGTGCACATTCCATCGGTCGACTAGCGCGGCGCTGCTGTGTAAGGCGTGTATAAATGCTTATGGTACTGCATATTATTTCGATTCGATTGCGCAGAAAAATATCGTTCCAAAAAAATTTAATATAGAGCTTAAAAAAGGGGCCAAATAGCTGTTCTTGCTTATTCAAGCACTAGAACAAGACTATATTTAATTAAGCATATTTTTAACTTACTTTTAAAACAAGATTTACTGTAAAAGTACCGTATAGTCAATAAGTTATCTAAGAAGACGGTGCACAGTAAACATTTTATAAAGTTTAACCCGAAAAATTTAAACGAACTCAAAAACATATGCCACTATTTTTAAGATATCACGATTCAGAAAGTTGCGCAAAGAAATCTTCTAATAGAAGGTTTTTTTTTTGTCGAACGAAATGACATTAATTTATGGCCCTAATACTCTTTTAAATTTCATCGGACTTAAATTTCAAAAAAAAAATTTACTAAGAGCCTTTTTTTAGACTGTCGTAGGTTCAAACGAGAAATTTTAGCTTCTTACGATGTAACTTACTATGACGGCCTGTTTGGTGTGGAGGTAAGTACCCTTGCCTTCCATGCGAGAGGTCCTGGGTTCGAATCCTGGTAGAGGCAGGTATTTTATTATATTTGCTTTCTAGTCATGGATGTGTATGTATGTTTATTTAAGTTTATTTCTAATATTTATATATAAAAAAATCTATTAACGTAACAAATTGTAAGTTATTTCCTGACCTTAAATAAACTAGAATTTTCTTTATTTTGTCCAAATATTAAAATATCTGTTGACTTGTAGCAGCACAAAAATCTACAAATATAAATTCATCCAGTAGGGCTGAACCTCGATCACTCGCGGCCGAACCTAACGTTCGTTCCGTTTGAATCACAGTGACTTCACAGTTTCTTGCGAAATTGGTTATCGGTTATCGTAAAGGCAGGCCAGTTGAATTTTGTGACGTAGTCATTGTGACAATAGAAGATAGAAATTCGAAAATCTCTGCAATAATTCACAAAAAAATATAAATAATATAAACATCCGAAACTTATTTAAAAAAAAAAGTTAAATATAAAATAAATTCGGGGACTCTTGTTTCAGAAAATGCTTTGATATAAAACTTAAAATTTAAGTTTTTGTTAGTGATAACACATAGATATAATTGCAGATTAGTCTATGATTCAAATGGTGCAAGTACCGAAATTCGGACAACTGTCTGCATTACATATTGAAGACAATTATTGTGTTGTGAAGAAAGTGATAAATTTAATTTTAACAGCATAAAAAGTTAGATTATTGGGCAGTTATTGAGCAGCAGGCTCTAATTAACATCTTTTGTTTATTTATGTTTGTATGTTTGCAAGCAGTGCTATCTGTTCGTGTACTTGTAAATTTGCAACTTAATTTTCTGCGGTAGTTGATGCGACAGCCGTAAAAAACTTGGAAGTATCTATTTCTGACTTCAGCTTAAATTGGCAAAGCGAATACATAGCTTAAAAGTGATGTCAACTTGAATGATGTTGGCATTATAATGGCACTTCCTTTGAGAGCCTCGAGTGATGGCTTTATGTTATTAAATGCTAAGAAAATACTTAAATGTATGATGCTAGAATAATCGGATTTGTTTCCATTTGGAAATTCGAGTGCCACGTAAATTATGCTTCCGATAAGCATAGGAGAACCTTAGGATACATTTGTTATGATAGATATGTCGCATAAAGATGTGTTTGTAAGTGTCAAATTCAGTGGCAATTTCGGCCACCGTCTAACAACATGGCTGCAATTCCAAAAGAGGTGATAGCAAGAGTGATACCACCAGAGCTACTGATTTGTACAAATATCAAAGGAGGCTGAGTAATCGTGGGCTAGACAGTTAATAGGTGGAAATTCATGCCAAAAAATAAGTTATATTAACCTTATTATAAATATAATTAACCGCGAACGATTTAATTTCTGGAAATGAAATAAATTCAAAATATGTAATTTCACTGTGATTTTTATGAATGGAATTTAGTTTTAACGTCGGCAATACTGATATTTTCCCCCAATAACGAGCGAAAAGAACGAACGCCACGTACGTGATTGACGAGTCACTCACTCAATCATGCCGTCAAATGGCTGCCATTCTGATACTCGTTTGTTTGGCTTTGTTCCATGCGCTTGAGTTGTTTTGTGGTTTTCCTATTTTCTTACGACTTACGCTTGTTATACGGACTACCTACGATTCTTATTAACTCGGATACCTTCTGCTTGCGTACCGGATCCCGACAACCCGCCTTACACGATGAATATTAGATTTGTTCCCTTGGATACCCGATTTTGCATTTCGACATGGATCGTTGTGTTAACTGTAACATTGCGTTTGGTCGCTGTGCTACTGTTGGCAGACGAGTTTTAAATGAAGAAATATTGGTTGAGATTTGACAATAGCGTATGACTGAAACAGTAAGTAATTTATTCTTGCGAATAATTTCAAAGTGAACAAGATAGTGGTTAAGATAAATGTTTATGCTATTTTGGGGAGCATACAAGAGGTGAAATACATACACGATTCGTTTTGGGACATCATTAAGTTTAGTTTATTTAAGTAATTTATTGAAAAGTCCAACGAAATAATTTAAAATAACATTCTCATAACCTAACGAAACTTTATATGACACTACTAAAATATCTTATAGCTTAACTTCTAGAAATACAAATGTTTTCAAATTTTAGGTGAACACTTCAAATATATGTTTCTTATAGAAAACACTATTTCCAAGTTATTAACACCATAGCCCAGAAATGTATGGGACGGTATCTGCCTCCTTTACTAGGAAGGTTCTCCCAGTGCCTCCTGGAGCATCCAAAAAAGAGTCTTCCTGCATTTCTTAATACGCCGGATATAACTTTATCGCACACGAATTTGTGCTCTGTAGTTTATGTACGCTCACTGTCGGACACGAACCTCCCTAAATCTTAAACTTGTAATTAGTCTCTTTTAGATACTCTAGGATTTCAAGGTCAGTTTTGGTCTGTTCGTTTGGGATACTTCCACCTAAAGCAAACAGCGATATTTCGAAAAGCACGAAATAGAGTGCTATATTAAAAGTACATAAAAACCACTAGAATCCACATACAATTTCTCACCATTCCTCTTCCTCCACATCGATTTAACTTAACGTATTCATTCCAATTTCATCACCTTGGAGGTTGATTATTCAGTAAGCAAGATACACATGATCTTTGATTTGTTTTTCTGAGCACTTATGCAAAGTTTCGAAGTAAAAGTTAATTCAATATAGTTTCTCCATACAAATTTTAAAACCCCGTTTCAACCCTTTACAAGTCAAAACAATATACTGTTACTAATTTCTTCTGAAAAAATTGCAGCGTTTCTACCTCTGGTTTGCCACTTTGATTGAACTGTTGATCGAACGGTTGAGTGAACGATTACATTTCGTTTCTGTAGTTGCAATGTTGAGAATATTAATGGCGTGTGACAGTTTTTAAGTGACAACTCCAAATTAAAATATAATTGTAAGTACCAAATACTTTTATTCAACTATCTACTAAATCTGTATATTTACACGCCATATTGATTTCTTGAGAATTTTAACAAAATACTTTGTAAATAAAATATGGTAATAGTAGTTTTAATTAAACTGACCAGGAATATAATTGGTATAACGAGTAATATAGTCAATTTACGTAGTATTAAGTAGTAAACTGACTTCTTTTGTTATAACAAGTAAAAATAATTTAAATAGATGTTGGGTTATGATAAAACATTCCATTAAAAATGTCGAATCGTTTTGTTACTATTAGTAATAATTTTCACCCGCTTATTATCAATGTTTGCTGTTGTTAGTGCTAAAAATCACCTTTCTTATAACTAAGTGGTCCAGAGAAGGGCCTATGAGCGAATTTTATATACATTATTTATGGTTCTCTTGTTTCAGTATAGAAAACAGTTTAGGGATCAATTGACAATACAAAAAACCTTTGTTTGGATAAAAATAATGTAATACACTCATACTGGTTTAATATTGTATTTTTAAATTACAATTATAATTTTATTTCCGCTATTGATCGGAACTACAAACAAACACTGTGAAAACCAAACACTGTTACAGAGCCAAGCACCGAGAATTATATAATAATTCGTAAAATCCAAAAGGCACAAAAACTACGGATGCACTTTTCTGATAAGAATTTTATAAGTATAATATTATTTTAGGTCAACATAATACAAATATACTCGCAGTTGTTGCCTTTTTAGAGTAATAACCTCAATATTAAATTTTAAATCAAAGTTTAAATGAAATAGCTGTTAAAATGTATTTTATTTCCCTTTGTCGGTAATCAGAACACAATTTATATGAATCTTAATTATTTTGGTTCTAAGAGTTCTGATGAGTTTTATTATATATTAAGGAAATTATGTTTTAAATGTTGATTATCAGATGAAAATGAATTTAGAATAATTAAAGTAATATGATATAAAGATATAAATAAATATGATATAAGAACCTGTAATGCCAGAAAGGTTCATTTCATTATCCTTCTAGATATTCCAGTGGTTTAAGAGTTGATTTTGTTGATATATTATTTATTTATTTATTTATATTTATATGTAGATAAGCGTGGTACAACAGCGGTAAGGTGCACAACTTTAACCCTGTGGGTGGTATCATAGCAGGTCTTCATACAAAAAGAACTAGTAATTATGTCTAAGGTTAGAACATTTTGATGCTGACAGCTCCGTTGCTACTTTTCGATTGAACAATTGTCATATGTCACTTCAATGTGAATGTTGAACAGCGAGGTGATAAATACATGGAGTAGCCGTAATGTCCTAAACAAATAAGTAATTATGTATATCGAATCATAGAAGAGGAAGAATTTGGTTGTCTCCCTCTACTTATACAAAAATGCTAATAAAAGAAAGAGATAGTACTATTTTTGAATGTTGTCACTAAAATATCAATCGTGTAGTGACGTCATAGCAGGTGGCTAGCGTGCCACAAATCGCCATTTATTGTTACATTTCTTTGACAAAAAGCTGTCAAAAGTAATGTTCCGGAGCTTTGATTATTTAACCAGATATCGATAATCATTATTGATATGTTTTTATTTTTCATACTTTCGATGCAAATGATAACAGGCGCTTACGCAGTAAATCATATCGAAAAAGTATTTGCTTCGCTTGCCGTTGTGCGTGTATTTTTGAAACAAAAAGACGTGAAGAAAGAGGGAATTAAGTTTGCTTATAATTGTTAATTTTGTTATTGAATAGGCAGGTAGTTGTTTTGTTTATTTTTGATTCTAAATCATTGAAGACAAGCCAGACTATAATTGATATCAAGAGGTAGTGACAAACTTCTCATGAACGTGATAATGATTTTCAGTTCAGCGCTTATAGCGTCAATAATATTGATTCAGAATGCAGCCAAGGGTGCCACCATTTTGTATTTTGTTACATTACTTGAGGCACTTGAGCTCTCAAGTAACTTTGTTGTTGGACGTTTAAGAAAGTTTCATGCGATTTTATACAAGTGCTGTGAATTTGTGATTATAAATACGTATTAGTATATTAAAACTAGAGTTCGATATGCCCAAATGCTCGATTGTGTAGTGTGGTGCGAAGAAGGACGATGAAAACCTGAATTGACTCTCCATAGGTTGTTTTAACGAACTAACTTATAATAACTACTACATTATTTTGTTCTGAGTCTTTTCAGGCGTGTTTTATTGCAATATATCTTATAACAAAATATACTTGTAAACACAGTTAATTAGTACATGTTGTAGTTTCCACTAACCATAAGTCCTTTTTATTAATAGTTTTTAAGTGAACTAACAGGTTTTGGTTGTTTTAGTGAGTCTGGTGTGTCCTGCTCTGAGGAACCCATCGTCATTCAATAACCGTGGCTCTTCCAATACCTGACACTGGCAGTATAGTCTGTCGCGTCGTAACGACGGCTGATTGCCATATAGGTATTACAAGAGTAGAATAGAATAGGGCTTACTAAAATAAACTGCGTAGTTCTTTATTTTTTATATATGTAGATAAATAATAACTGTGATTATTTCATCTACGTCAACTCTTACAAAAGTTCATTATATAATATTTAATTCTAAAATATCGATAGTAGATTCGATACTCTCTGTGCAACACTAAAAATGGATGCAATTTTATGTTACATTTCAAGTTTACGTATGCACGTTTTTTTCGTACTTAGGGCTTGTCCATTGGTTGAGGTCAATGATGTTGAATGAAAACACAATGTTCAATCAATGATGTACGGTTTTCGGTTATCTTTCAATGTTTTAATTATGATAAAACTACTTTTATTATATTAATACTTGAAATTGGCAGAAATAGTTTTTGTGTAGTAACTACAGCCAATTGCCATAAAACGCAAAATTTACGGTTACGGTTTTACTGTTTTTATTACGGTTTCAATGTTTGACGAGTGAAGAGTTTGCATTGATCTATTTCCCTAACATAACCTCTCGATTCCCAAATATAGTAATTAATTTGCGTTTATGGTGCTTCATAATGTACAACAAGTGCTGTGTAGTAAATAGAAAGTAGGTGAAAAGACGTCATTTTTCAAGAACTGAGATCGGACTTAACATTGGTTACCGTGTCTTTGTGCTAATGGTGTTATCTTACAATGAAGAAATGTTTTCTGGGTTACTCAATAAGAATAACGGTGTTTAATTTTTGTAAAATAATGAACAGAATATTAGGTCTTTACCTATGAAATTGCCGTTTTTCACGAAATAAATGAAGCGTAATTTTTTTATATATTTTTTATTTCTATTAATCAAAATAATCACCCATGCAATCAATGCATCTTTGCCAACGCATTGGTAGCTTATTGATGCCTTTCTTGAAGAAATCAGCTGGACGGGAGGCAACAAATTCTTCAAAGGCATTTTGTACTGCCTCTCGGGTATTGAATTTTTTTCCCGCCAAGAAGTTATCCAAATTCTGGAAAAAGTAGAAGTCTGTAGGCGCAAGGTCTGGTGAGTACGGCGGATGACGGAGAACTTCCAACCCCAACTCTTGTAGCTTGGAGACCGTCTGCTGTGCAGTATGAGGTCGCGCGTTGTCGTGCAGGAGCAGCCGAACGATTGACCAAAGCTGGTTGGAGACGTGCGAGCTTCTCCATCATTGTGTTGAGTTCTTCACAGTACACATCTGCAGTAATGCTTGTCCCGTTTGGCAAGAAGCTGTGATGAATTACACCCGCGTTAGACCACCAAACAGTGACCATCACTTTTCTAGGGGTAAGTTTTCGTTTAGGGCATTGTTTGGGTGCTGAACCAGGGTCGTACCAACTTGCTGAGCGCTTACGATTGTCAAACAGGATCCATTTCTCGTCACGAGTAACAATGCGGTTCAGAATTCCTTCATTTGTATGCCTGCTGAGCAGTGCAAGGCACGTCTCCACGCGTACTTCGCGCTGGCGGTCATTGAGTTCGTGGGGTACCCATTTGTCAAGCTTTTTTACCTTGCCAATTTGACGCAAATGGACCAATATTGTTTTGATGCTAACGTCGAAAGCTGCTGCTAATTCAGCCGTGGATTGAGTTTCATCAGCTTCCACAATTGCCTTTAATTCGTCATTGTCGACCAAAGTTTTCGGACGACCACGGGGTTCATTTTTCAGGTCAAAATTTCCAGAACGGAAGCGGGTAAACCAATAACGGGTGGTGCATTTGTTTGTAGTGTTCGCTCCGTAAACGTCGTTGATGTTGCGTGCCGCTTGTGCCGCTTTGCTGCCACGACGGTACTCATACTCCATAATTACTCGAATTTTTAACTTATCCATGATGACGAAAAATGTTCGAATGCGTTGAAAACAAAACACTAACTATCAGTCTACTATTAAACAAATGACGATTTTAGAAAAAAAATTCCATGTTTGTCAAATAAAATTAATTTGAAATTAGAATTATCAGTCAAAAAAAAATATTTTCATTTGAAATGGCTAGTACGGCAAAACGGCAGTTTCATAGGTAAAGACCATTATTAAAAAGTACTAATGTATCGCGTCTAGAAAATAAAAATTTCCCATGCAATACAAATAAAGCATATAAAAATATGAAACAAAGTTTAGAAATAAAAAAATTCCTGAATATACAAGTCTTTTATATATTTTACCTTCTTTATCTTTTAGATTGTTAAAATATCTTGTAGAATAGAAGAGGGCTTTCGCGCTGCCACAATGCCAAAATCCAATGCAGGTATTTTAAAATTAAAAAAACGAAGGACAATCTAATTTAAAAAAAAGTTGTCAAAATGAAAACGTGGGTTCCTAGTGTTGTAATTAGGAAGACGTCGTCTGATGCGTAGCATCACTAGTTGGTTTGTGGGTAGTATTAATTGAAAATTTTGAACCCATAGTTCATTTTACAGATTTTATTTATATTGATCACTCTTAAACAGTAAGAAGTAGCAATTTCTACCCAAATAGCACCGATATAGAACTTTGAGCAAATGCTTAGCTGCGATTATCACTAATGCGCTAGTTGGGTTCTTAACACAAAAAAGAAGTATTTTTGAAGATGAAACTTTGGCAGGTTTAACTTTTCGCCGCGGTTCAGCATTATAGTAGATGCGTATGCCAGATTCTTTTGAAGATATATTATTCACATAGATCATCTAATATATCAGATGTACAAGTTTATTTTTATGTAATTTTAAGCCTAATCAAATCACCAGCTTATCAAAGCTAGGTTTTCAAAGATTTTACCAAATTTCAATGTTACTTCATGATATGTATTTTTTTAAGTTTTACTCCGTGGGTAGAGTGGTGTTTAAATAAAATATTGTTTTGATTAAACTTTATCCTTTTATTTTATATAACCTTATTTTATAAATACTTTAATCTAGTACATCTTACTCCGATGCCTCCGGAGCAAGTCAGAATGTATAGTTTCTTTTGTGTCAAAAATATATTTACATATGTTTTCTTCTTAATTCGTATCGACCTCTTTACTAAAACATCGCGGCATTCTGACGTGCTTCCTAAGGCTTAGCCGTGATGGTATCAATGAAATTCCTGTAATAAATAACAATACAAAACAATAATTTTATATTGCCATCATAACACAAACACTAACAAATAACACAAGCATGAGACAATTTAGGCCAGCTTAGATTTTTTGGGGTGTAAGGGGGAGTCGCCTACCATCAAGACTCTCCAAATGCCAACCTCACCTGCCCGTGGTGCACCCTGCCGGACAGCGGACGAGGCTCTGGCGAACGAAAAATGGCGGGATAACCATTTTGCAGGTGGTAGGTTTCGACCGCGGCTTGCAACCACCCTCTAGACAAAGCCATGCTGCCAAGTGACCTAGTCAGGTTCCGGCATGATGATCGGAGTAGCCATTGTTTGCCTTTCTCTAAAATAACACTTCTCTAACATCCGAGGAGTGCACTCAAATCTCCACGATGTCCACCACCACCTTGAGACAGAGAGGCCGCACTTATTCTTTCTGACAGAGACGCAGATCTGTGATCGTTCGGAACTGGCATACCTGCTTTACCCAGGCTATATCCTGGAGACCAAATTTCACCCCAATGCGGGCGTGAGCGTGTATGTCAGAGACGAGATCTGTTGTCGGCGTCTCCGAAACTTGGAAGTTCCGGATTTTTCTGTTTTATGGGTCTATGTAGATACTGGCCTGGACCGAATTGTATACGCCAGTATTTACCGATCACACACGGGAGCTCAGGAGACAACTCGACTTATTGAATATCTTAGTGATACTGCAGATAAGGTCTAACGACGCTATCCCTTTGCGCAGTTGGTGTGCCTTGGGGACTTTAATGTCCAACATGGAGAGTGGCTGTACCCGTTCAAGGACACCGACCACGCTGGCAGAGAAACCTATCGGTTCGCATTAACTCATGGTCTCTCCCAGCTCGTCCACGAACCTACGCGCATTCCTGACGTTGTTGACGATACTGCGTATTGCTTGGACCTTCTGCTGACAACCAATCCAGACAGATACTCGGTGTCCGTATCTCCGCCATTAGGGACATCCGACCACTGTCTGGTGAAATCTGTGTCGCAATACTCGCCAACCGATACCAGCCCAAAAGGGAATAAGCGAGTATGGCGGTTCAAGTCAGCAGATTGGGAAGAGATGCGTCACTTTTTCGCCTCTTATCCTTGGCGGCAAGCTTGCTATACTTCCGATGATCCATCATGCTGTGCTGATGCTGTCTCCAGCTTGATATGTCAAGGTATGAGTACTTTATACCGTATCCCTGGAGTCCAAAGCCCGCCCATGGTTTAATGCTGATTGCCTCTTAGCTGAAAAGCGTAAGCATGCAGCATACCAAGCCTGGACTAGCGCTCGCAGAAACAAAGCTATGGATCTCCCAGCTAAGAAGCAGGCGTACAATGCTGCTGCCAAGTCCTGCAAAAAGATGATCAGAAGCGCTCGTTTCGACCACATTGGCCGTATCGGGGACAAGTTAGCATCCTATCCTACGGGGAGTAAAGCTTTCTGGTCCCTTGCCAAGTCGGTTGAGATGAACTTCTGTCGCCCATCACTGCCTCATCGCCCATCACGCCCAACAAAGGCCTGACGGGTCTTTGGCCCACAGCGCAAAAGAGAAGGCAGACTTGTTCGCAAATCTCTTCGCGGAATGTTCACGTCTAGATTCCAAAGGTAAAAGTCCACCCACGTTACCCCCATTCGGCCCCAAGATGGAGGCCGTCCAAATTCACCTGAAAGAGGTACTCAAATGCTTACTAAATACTAAATAATTTGAGACTGAAAAGTCTCGAACATCGTCGAAAAGTTGCTAGTCTATCGGTGTTTTACTGATTGCACTTTGGAGAGAATGTACAAATGCTCTTTTTCAGCTGATAGAACCGTCCCCTTTTCTCCATTGATCAACCAGACGCATACAGAAGTTTCACCCGTTTGTGGTTAGCGTGCCGAACAGCCGAACTAAACGGTTCGATAGCTCATTTTTGGTTCGTGTTGCCAAAGAGTGGAACGATTTGCCTGCGTCTGTTTTTCCAGACAAATATAACCCTGGAGCTTTTAAGTGTAGAGTGAATAGGTTCCTCTTGGACAGGCGTGTATGATCCTCGTCTTCATCGTCACTTTCCATCAGGTGAGATGGAAGACAAACGCCTGCTAATTATTAATAAAAAAATAAAAAAAAGATGAAAAAGATATGATAATAACAGGGCATTATAACAAATTTAAATTACAAATTTATACATAGGTAAATATACATACAAACCAAAATACCCTAAAACGGGTATATTTAAAAAATTATAATCTAAATTTCCTGTCACACAAATTTAAATTAATAAGGCACATTTTGAAATTATACAAATTAGGCTATATACTCAAGAAATAACTCGGTACCAAAACTAAATAAACTTTCTCATTTCCAGCTGACTGCTTGAATGCTCGAACGTATAAATTGATGTGCTTGTGGCGTCCCCAGACGTGACTTACAGAGAATCAGTTTATCTATTAGGAACATACGTGATAAAAGTAAGATCATGAGATGATTAAATATTACTGTATTTCACACGTTTATATCTAGTATATAAGCACATTATTATAATAAATAAATTGTCACTCAACATGTAACCGTGTCTTAATTCACAAGCCTTTTCCTCTCAGCCGACCTACAAGTGTTATTAGTGTTAAGAAGAAACACATTCAAGCACAAGCATGTTACAAGTCATAGAGTACATACACGCCGCGAACGGTAGCCTCATTAGAACATACGGCGAAATACTAAAAAACCTTAATATAGGACTAAGTCGCAAATTTAGATGGAATTTTGTTATTGCGGACGTCAATACGTCCATACTTGGTGCTCGTTTTTATAGTATTACAAATTACTCGTCGATTTAGACGAAAGAAAGCTTACTGAGAAAGTTACTGAGCCAACAACGCCTGCAACAATTATCAGAGCAAAGCAACCTAGCGTTGAAACTATTTCACAAGAAATTAGCATAACATAATTACTGGCAAAATACGAAGATATAACTAAGCCAGCTACCAATATACCCAACTCCAAGTGTCAAGTGCAACATCATATCGAAACAAAAGGAGCGCCCATCAGCGTGCGCGAGGCCGTTACCGCCAGACAAATATAAGAGCGCAAGAGAACATCTACAACACCTGAAAATAATATTAAAACGCCTGCATGAGCAAGGAATAACAATATACTTAGAAAAATGCGAATTTCTCAAGACCGGACTCGATTTCTAAGGTTATCATGTAACGAGGCAAGGAATCACTCCAACTGATGAGAAAGCATTCGTATATTTCCATTGACCGTGTTAAACCAGCATTTTTTGCAGATATTAACGATATCTCAAATAATTTTAAAGCACGCAGCGAGAGAAAATATTACTTATCACGATCACGTAGAGAACGTAAACAACCAGTCAGATTTGTGCTAGCATAATATGGCGTTAATTGTTATTTAGTATTTTATTTTAGAGTAAGAATGTTGAATTGTCATTTTGGTGTATAATACTAATTTTATAGAACAATCACAGAAATTAATTTTGTTTTTGAGACAAAAATCCCACCATAATTTGTATGTGACCCCATATTGGTGAAGTGTGTTATCTGATAATGAGGATGCCAAAAGATCTTAAGCCGAGTCAGGGGCGTCTCTGCGAGAGAAGGTTACCGGAGACAATCCTGGCAGCCAGGGAAACTGGCGGTGGCTGGTGGTGATCCGACAGCCGGGTTCTGAAACCAGGGCAAAAAGGCAAAAATTAATTATTATGATCTTTGATATTAACATTATATTGCATTGTGTTCAAAATGGCCGTCAGTTGACGTAATCTCTGCTAAAAAAAACTCCTGTTCTCCTGCTTTTTATTGTTTATTTATATTTATATTTTGACGGCCTGTTTGGTGTGGAGGTAAGTAGCCTTGCCTTCCATGCCAGAGGTCCCGGGTTTGAATCCTGGTAGGGGCAGATATATTATTATATTTGCTTTCTAGTCATGGATGTGTATTTACGTTCATTTAAGTTTATTTCTAATATTTATATATATAAAAAAAATATCTATGTGTGTTTATATTTTTCTTAAGTTTATTTAAGTATCCGTTATCTAGTATCCATTACACAAATTCTTTAATGATACATAATTTGGGCTAGATAATGTTGTGTGATTGTTAGAAATATATTTATTTATTTATTAGCAAGTTCCAATGGATAATTCCATCAAAATGGTGCCACCAAATAATGCCCGCAAACGGCCTAATGTTGTGCTAACCTCCATTTATGTATCGATTTATTTATTATTTTGTTGTTCACTGTTACATAATAATTTTGGTACAATAAGTATGACGGAATTTAGTATTGTTACATAATACACAACTGTGCCGTCAGATTTGTGTCTTATCTTAATGACTTACTATTCTGTCACAGGGGTTGCTAAAACAATCAATAAACGCGGCCAATCGTTTAAAAATTTTATCTAGAGAAACTGCCACTTGGGCAATCAAGAATGGGCTCAAGGGCATCTTTGGTGCAATTAAAGTATTACAAAAAAGTGCTTATAAGTAAAAATGATAGTGCGCCCGATGAACGAAGAAGAAAATGAAGAAGAAGTATTGAATTTTGTTTAAAATATATATAATAATAGTGATGGAAAAATTGCCAATTTTTTTTGCATATGTCCGTATTTAGTTTGTATTATTTTTTAAATTAGGTATTTAGTTAGCTACCACAAATTTTACTGTCGATTGTATTCCGTTACTTTACCATCACCACATCCCTAGTTCTTCTTATAATCTTATTTTTCAAATCTAGATAAATCCAGAGCTGTTTAGTCAAAATTTTATAAATCCACTTAGAGTTTTTTCAAAACTAGATAAATTACATTAAATTTTATCAAATGAAGGTAAATCCAATCTAAATTATAATTTTAAAAGAATGTGTCGGTATAGTGTTGAATTTGTTGAAAATGACCATTTCTTTCAATGCTGTTGCCTTAATATAAAAATACTGAAATTCATCAAATTCAGTTGATTATCAGTTTTTTTGAAATATCTCCTAAGTAGGTAGAGTGGATTTATCCGAGTTTGATGTAACATGACTCAAATCTTTTTAAGTAACATTTAAGAAATATTCTTCTGAGCTTGTAGTCTGTTTTGAAGGAAGGCCCTGAGTATAATAAAATACGGTAATTTTTATGGCTGTTTCAGGAGTGCTTTAATATTCTTCTAAAGATTTTATCGATTGACCCTTATCATGGATATGTTTCCTTTTTGTATTTCATTTATAGTTCTTACTAACTGTAACAACACGCCAATTAGTTTGATTTCTTGCTTTCAGACAACACACCTCGGAGCATTTGTGTTCGCATTAAATTGTCTTAGAAAATATAAAAAATTGATTCAGCACAATCTGCAGATTAGTTCGGAAGAAGTTTTTATGAAATTGTACACAACCACCTTTGCGTAAGGATGGTTGATTCGCACTGGGTACCCCACAACCTCACCGATGCTCAGAAGCAGGCGCACAGGAAATGGTGTCATGATATAATATATTAATTCAAAGTAGGTCCTTCCCACCGTGTAAACGATATCACAACAGGTGACATATCTTGGATTTATCAATACAAGCCAGAAACAAAGCATCAGTCAACAGATTGGCTATTTCAAAACGAACCAATGCCTACGAAAGTGAAACGACAATGCGCCCGCTCACTCCGCGATCGAGACGAAGGACTTTCTAAACAACACAATGGACACAACCGTGTGTCTTCTTTTTCAAGACCAGAAGATGCGCTCACTGCGTTCGAAAAGGCCTTTGAGATCTGTTGCAGACTGGAAAATGTGCTTTGAAAACTGGTTCAAAGGCATAAACATTTTAATACATGCTGTTGGAAAGTTCTTGGAAAAGACGTAGTAATAAAAAAATTACCATTAGAACATTTTTTTTTTCAAAACTTTCTCAGTGTCCCACGTACGAGCATTCTCCCGATTGATTTTTGATTCCCTCAAAAGTTGGGATATAAGTATAAAACATGAATTTTTGCAATTAACATTTAACGTTTATAAGTATAAGTTAGGTAAGGTTAAATTATAGATCCTCAAAAAAAATCGTTTGTAAAAAATACTGATGCAGAACTATTGTAGCCCCCTTTAGATTTTGAAATATATCGTCTTAATTAAGTATATTTTAATGAGTTTAATTAATTGATTTAAACGTTATACAAACGCAAACTATAACAATACAAATTTTTGAGTATTTCGATTGAGGTAAATGCTAAAAATATATTATTTTTAAGTAAAAGGGTGTTGTTATTTTTATCTATATCTTGATTCGTACTTGACAATAGCTTTATCAGATTTATTTATTATCTTTATGGTTTTTGTATTTCTTTTAAGGTAACGAGGATAAGACCTTCACATAGAAAACCATCACAGTCCACATATAAAACGAGTAATTGGTAGAATATGGTGTTAATAAGCTTAGGCCTATCACAACAAGCTATAGGAACGCCAAAGAGGTTAAGATGCTGGCTCAAAATCTGGTATCCCGAGTACGATCTCAATGCTAGCCAAAAGTACCAATGTGATTTGACAACTTACGTGTATCAAGTCGACTGCTGTAATACTGTAACGGGGAATGAAAACATTATCAGAAATTCCCTTATCTAAGAAATAGTGTGGGATCTTACCCCCGCAATTAACAAGCGTTGATGACTACATACTACATGAACAAACCTTTTAGTTAAATTAGGCTGATGTCCCTGTAGTGAGATTATTAAGACTGTTTCGGATTCTAGAACCATTGCAGAAACTTTTTTTTTTTAAATTAAATATTGTTTTAAGCTTACAATAAAGTAAATGTATTGTCATGTCACCAAAATTGTACTCCATATGAGTATGTGTGAAAAAATCTTTCACAAAGAAAAAAAATAGCGCTGTCCAAAAACTCAAAATTTATTTTTAGGCAGTTCTAAGATTGAAAAAAAAATGTAATCTTGTCGAAGAACGCCATTTCTTGTAACTAAGCTTTTTGAGCTTCTTCAATGATTTCTTTGTAATTTACTTTCAAAGGCGAAGAAGAGGTTCGGAAAACTCTAAGAAGCGACAAAAAGTTTATAAAAATATCTCAATCCGGTGTGATCTGAGAACAATAACTCACAGACGTGTTTCTTATTGACCTTCTGACGAAGAACGGAAGCATAATAATTATAAAAAAACACATTAATAAATTATAAATATTTAGAGTCGTTCATAGCATTCAATGTATTTAAATTATGTGATAAAATTAAAAAGCTGAACATATATGACGTTCTTACATGACGTACTTTTGACTAATAGGTCGGGTACTAAACTCAAGTGAAAATGAAATTTTACATCAATAAAACCTTGAAAATAAAAAATTTCATTGTTAAATTTCATTCTGTCACCAGAACGATGCATCTCGGTTCTTTCCACGTAGTAACAGACGATTGGTTCTACCACCGCGTCTCAGTAGTTACTACTACATACGTCTAATCCAATTTCGTATTTTCTTGTGTGTAAATGGCTGTTATACCACATCAACCTGGTACTTAATGAAAACTTATTAAAGTACTCGTAGACAGACGTCGTGGAGTTCGCCTGTTTGTTCGCTTTTCCCTTGTGTTAAGCACTACTAGAGCCGGTTTCACCAATGTTCGGTTTGGGAATGTTAAAATTTCTTATCAAAATAGTGTTCATCACATTGATAAAAAGAGTGATTACGAATTATGGCACTGGCGCTACGGTTGAATTCAGAATATGAAGCACAATTTAACTTCTTAGCACTTGCTGAATTTATTTTTCAAAGGGGTTGTAAAATAAACTCGTTTAATATTTAAGTTACCTTTTATCTCTGTTAAATGTTCATATCTCTGTTTAATCAACTTACTTCACAAGGGCTTTAATTTTATATTAAACTTTATTCATGCTTAAGTTGTTTTTAAAATTGATACCTTACCGAACTATAGAGGTGTTCCAGACACCAGCAGTTTTTAAAATTTCATAAATATGCTAACAATTGTTCTAGTCATGCTCTGTTTAAATAAAAGAGACTTTGTAAAAATCAAAAATTAGCATTACGACCGGAAGTGAAATAACACATACGTAAGTAATTTTATCAAAACCTAAATGGTAAACATAATAACGATGAAAAAATTATCAACATTAAAAAGCTATTCACTTAAAAGAAATAAATTTCCTGCGAATTCATCCAGCTTTCGTCAATCTTTCAAGGCAAATTTGATGACAATTCAATTTATTTTCCAAAAAGATATTTCCATAAAACATTCTAAAATTACGTTAAACTGATTTAGCAAGCCGCCAAAATCCTGGCCCGTCTTGGTGTTGTTTTTAATGGAGATTCTCCCCAATAATTGAATGTTCATTTCCCAACTCAGCCGAAAAAATTTGCAGTTTGTTCTGACGTCGAAGAGCTCAAAGGTATTTGATATCTCGAAGTTTGAAAAAGGACAAGTAATGCTTACTCAGTAACTTTGTACAGGTTTTAAAAATTAAGTGAGCTATCGTTAGAACCTTGATAAGAAACACAGCTAAAATAAAAAAAATAGGAAATCTAAACGATTACCACATATACAAATTTTCAAAGCGAATGTAACCAGACTCGAGGCATACATTAGTTATAATATGCTGAACATTCATCAATAACAATGACAAAATGATTCACTAAGAGATAGACAAAAAAAATGAAATAAACTCATTTCATAGCTTTTTCAGCTAGTTCAAGAGTTAGTGACGTCAATTTTGTTAGTTTTTCAACTGTTATTAATATTTTTTAGTTTTTGGGCGATATAACACGATTTTTACTATTTTACCTTTAAAATAATGTATGCAAATATAGGGAACACCCAAGTGCCAGTAGGCTTGCTATCTGAAAATTACTTTAGTATTCTGAATTTAAAAAATAGTAGTTGTCTCGTCAACGTAACAACAAAATTGAATGATAGTTTTGAATATTTTCTATCGTTGTAGATCAACTTTTTTCTGTGTAAAAACATGTCTGTTAACTCACAAAGTTATGAACTTTTTTATTAGGATTAGATATCCTAAACCTTGTTGTGGTTTTTCTATTCTACCAACAATGTAACTAAAATACTATACTAAAAATAGACAGACAAACAAATAAATACTAATAACAAAATGAAATAGAATTGAAATAAGAGGCAATACAATAAGCTGCAGGCATTAATGGTGAGCCGCAATGCCGTGGCATAGAGCTCCTCATCGTACATACCGACCCTGTTCTTGTTGATAGTTGGAGTTGAATAGGTGTCTATTGCTGGCAGAGATGCACGTTTGACTCACTTCTTCTTGTACAACTTATTTAGCTAACAGTAACTTATCCTTTGGGATCATGATTTCCAAAATATTTAGTTTTCATAAGCATTGTGAGAAGTTTGTTTAGGCCTTGCGATGTTTGCTTTCTAAGATCTTCGCGATCTTTGCTGAGTCGCGATAATCCAAGATACGTGTATATTTAAACACACTCTTCTTAAAACAATAATCATAAAACGTCTCATATAATACAAATTGATTTTGTTCTCTATCCTTAAACAGTAAAAAAATAAAACAACAAAAAAAGCCCAACAAAAATAAGACAAAAGTAAAATAAATAGTGTCCTATTATCATTGCAACCCTGTGTATGAGCTACCTGTGAGCCTACTTAACCTGTGGGTGACCGAAGTGTATTTAAATCAATGGTGCCTACGTGCGGGTCTGAGCGTCCGCTCATTAAAGCATTGAGTTACACCCACGAACAAGCAGAGCGAGTGAGCGTGAATTATTCATTATTTTAAAAGAAATTAAAACTTAGGGAGTTATCTATTTTTTTTTTAAAGTTTTAATGGGCAACTTATTATAGAAACGTTTCATATAAGGTGTACATAATTGGGATTGTTATTTGTAGTCGCGTTTTTACTTCTTGTGCTTTTATATTTAACGTATCCATAAAATATTCTTAAATTCATGCACATCATTTCTGTAAATAGAAATCGAAATTGTTACATTTAAACCAAATTCGATAGGAATCCCAGAAATATTGCAGCTGCAATACATTCAATAATTAATGTACTAAATGCGGAAGCTTCCTTGAAATTTGAGAATGTAATTTACGCATTTGTAAATAAGAAGGAATCCCAATAATTTTATGAATCTTCGATGAAAGCAATAAATAGGCCTAAAATTAAACTACCTGCATGCTTAATACAAAGTACATATATTTCTTACTATCCTCCTGTCGTACACCAGTTCACTTAATTAAGGTAATCGAAACATTAATTTACATTTTAATTACTCAAGATTTAGAGTAATACATGAAAATATAAGTTTTTCAAAAGCTTAGCTCTAATAACAAACTCCCTTAAATAGACTGAAGAAAACGATTCGACCCGCTCATCCTAATTGAACTACCAGTCGATGTGCTCAAACGAAGTGCCTTATTGAGCTAACATCAGGTCAACATCTCTTTTAAGCTATGTACTTGCTTTGCCAAGTTAAGCTGAAGTTCCAGGAAAGTTTTAGGAAAAAAACTTTTAAAATGTATAATCAAATTCTACACTAATGGTTAATTGGTACGCATTCAAAACTAATACTATTTTGGAAGGAAGGGGTTTATAAGTAAACACGTGAGTTACGTAAACATAATAGTCACATATATATTTAACTTTCACAAAGATCTTTATGATTTAAGGCAAGGTGTTAGCCGTCCCACCAGACAAAAAACCTGTCTGGACCATTTCATGGTTAAAACCATTTTCAAAGTTCAAACTTTTGTGTTTGATGAATTGACAGATTTTACTTTATTTTACTTTTACCTATTTTACTTTACATAGATCGTGCCTCTGTTTCCAAACCTAAAGCTTATATAAATAAAATTACCGTGGACATTGATGGTATAAATAAATGTCTAAAAAGTGAGTCCTGGAATGATTTATACTCAACAACAAATGTGGACCAGGCTGCAATAATATTAACCTCAAAACTTCGTAGAATCATTAATGCACATTCCGCTATTAAAAAAATTGCTAAACGAAACCAACCTTTAAAGCCCTGGATAACCATCGGAGTAATAAAAGCTATTCGAAAACGTGATCTTTTACATAAAAAATCTAACAACTATCCTCTTAATATAGAATTTAAAAATAACTATTTAATATATACAAACATATTGAACAAGATTATCAAATCATTAAAAAATAATTACCTTGCTGAGAAACTTAATAAAAACAAAGGGAGAATAAAAGAAACTTAAAACACAATCAAGGAAATATGCAATGTGAACAAATATAAAACATCGTCTTCAGAATTGATAAATCATCCCACAAGGACTTTCTCAGAATCCCTTGACAAAGTGAATGAGTTTTTTACTTCTATCGGATAAAATCTTGCAAAAGAAACTCTTAAAAAGCTCAATATCGATGAAACTACCCTAACTTAAAAAGCTAAATCTACGAATCTGACCGACCATTTGGAAGTTCTTAGTACAATAAGTAGCCTTAAGACCCATAACGCTCCTGGTATAGACAAAATAACATCGTCTATTTTAAAAACATGTCATTTTTACCTTGCAGAACCAATATGCTACTTAGCTAACATAAGCTTTGAACATGGAATATTTCCTAAAATACTCAAAAGCGCAATTGTTTGTCCCGTTCAAAAATCCGGCGAAAAGACTCTTCCAACAAATTATAGACCAATATCTCTCTTAAGCCTTATATCTAAAGTAGTCGAAAAGCTTATGACTAAAAGGTTAGTGAAGTATTTGGAAAATAATAAAATTCTAGATGAGAACCAATATGGCTTTCGGGTTAACCGCTCCACCGAAGATGCAGTGTTGCAACTGACGTCTAAGGTAACCGCACACCTGAACGGAAACCATAAATGTGTCGGAGTGTTCCTGGATCTACAAAAGGCGTTCGATACAGTTTCTATCCCAATCACAAAAACGCACTTTTGTGGTCCAGGATTACCTGACTGATAGAAAACAATGTGTAAAAATTGATGATCAGTTTAGATGCTTCAGTTTGGGGATGTATGGGTTGGCGCCGGGGCAGCACACTTGGCCCCACATTGTTTTAATATAATATATATATAAACGAATTATGCAAATACCAAATTGAAGGTGCTGCGATACAAATGTTTGCTGAAGACACAGTCATACTTTTCCACAGCAACACCTGGGAAAGCTTACAAAAATTAACTGAAAAGGGCATGTCTTCTGTGACTGCATGGCTTGAAGACAGCTTATTATCACTCAACAGCAAAAAAATAGCATTTCTCTGCTTTAGCAAAACAAAGGCATCATCGCCAAATGGCTTTTGTCTAGGTATGCATTCCTATCCCAGCAACTGGTCCTATAATGCTCTCACAACAAACTGCAGTTGACCTATTTTGTCACAAACATCAGATGTCAAATTCCTAGGTATCGTCATAGATGACAAACTAAAATGGAAGAAACACCTATCAACAGTTAGCAATAGATTGAGAAAGTTTATCTATATATTTAAAAACCTACGAATTATATAAGATTTGCACTTTTGTTACAAACATACAAAGCATTGGCAGAATGTAATATCACCTACTGCATTTGTTCATGGGGATCAGCAGCTAAAACATACATGCTTGAACTAGAGAAAGCGCAGCGCTGTGAGCTGAAGGTTCTCCTTAACTTACCATTTAGACATCCCACACATCTGGTTTATGACAAAGCTAACGTTCTCTCGGTGAGAAAATTATTTATCTACCAATGCATCCGTAAATACCACAAAAATGCAATACCCTTTGCACAAAACTCAGGTGAACTCTGGGAACTGGACATTTATTTATAAGAAAAAAAATTTTCATAGTAAAATTGCCCTACAACACTAAAGTATTGTAGCACCTAGATTATACAATAAACTTAAACCTAACGTATAAAACTAGAAACTTAACAAATTTTTAAATTGAGCATACATTCAAACTTTGGTTAAAGGACCTAAAATATGAAGATACAGAACACCTGTTGCTAATTCTGAAATGAAAACCTCCAACATCCAATATTTTTACAATACAAACATTAGAAACACACACGCACATTACACACATACACAAAATACATGCGCTACACATACCCTTTTTATATTCTTTTTACAAATACACATGCATTCTTACACACAAGTGCGCATATTGTTGAATCATATTTAATTGTAAAATAATGTATTAGTGATAAGTTGTGATAAGATAGTGATAAGTTTCTCTTGTTTTGTGAAGTAATTGACTGCCGATAAACAGCTTACGCTGGTTCAGCAGTCAGGGCTTGTACTCTCATTGTATTATTTTGTTGTTACAATAAATAAATAAACTTTGTACAAACAAGTTCTGAGAGAGGCAAGTGGATCCGTAAAGAATAGCACAATGTCCGTTAGAATAGATGATTAAACGAACTGCCAAGTTAAGTTATATCGCTATTATATCAGTCGCTTCATTCGAAGATAGTATATAATTAAACAGGAAGTCCTTTTAAGGCACTAGGTAACTTGGCACAGTTTTATAGTATGTAATTTGACTTATTCAAAAAACTTTCCGTCTGTTTACTTGATCAACCCCGGTCCCGGCAAGTCTTCATTTTTTAGAGATCAAAACAAAACTTTTGTATGGTTTCCAGCAGGGACCCATACAAAAGTTTTGTTTTCTTTTTTCTTTACAAATTATAATTTATTTAATTTTTAATACATTTATTCATTAAATTCATTACACTACAATTTAAGAAACCAGTAACCTTTAGGCATTTATTATACACTTGGTAATTGCCAAATATATTAAATCAGTAACCGAATTATTTAATTTTTATTAATCTCTTTATCGGAAGATATTGGGTGGTTTGTACCTTTATTGAGTACGGACAAGGCAAAGTTGTTTAGTGGATCTAATGTAGGTTTATGGTAAAATTTTGTTAAGGCTTGAGAGTTTTAGGTCCACCCTTTTTTCTTTTTTTTTTTTTTGGTTCCCCTCCACGGGAAGGGCAGGAGGACATAAAAAATGCTCTGACGCATACTCCGCGCGCGCGATCGGAGTTATGTGGGACTCGTCCCGACGCCTACCAGAACCATACCCACTAAAAAACCCCCTGTCGGCTCGTGCATTTTTGCCACTCAGCCTTCATCTGAGCGACGGCCAATCGGAGAAAGAGGCCGCGCTAGCGGGGCCCTTAAGGGGTCACCCGCTGGGATTTACATAGCACTGAAGGTGCTAAAAAAAGAAAAGTAAATAAATAAAAAACATTAAAAATTGACAAATAAAATTGCATTAATTCGGATTTACGTTAGAATTAGAATTTACGTTAGAATTAGAATTTGCGGCCTGAAGGGCCTCTAGATCTAAAGTTAACTGCGTGCGTTCGCTCGTGTGCGCGTTTCTCGGTCTAGCGATTTTGTAAATCGAATCTAACACAGGAACAGTATATGAGACTGAATCTCGAACAAGATGATTGGGATGGGATTCGGCGCGTTTGAAGAACGATTCTGAGAGTGTTTTGAGGTGCTGTTGCACTGTAGGCAGTTCAAGATCTCTGTGCAGGTCCGCGTTACGCACGTACCAAGGTGCGTTTGTGGCCCTGCGGCAGAAGAGATTTTGAACTACCTGCAGCTTATACAGGACGGAGGGTTTGGCGTGGGCAAAGACTGGCGAAGCATATGACATGACGGGTCTAACGCAGACCTTATAAAGCGTACGTTTATTTCTAAAAGACATTTTACTTTTTCTTCCTATCATACTTTATAGACGGCTTAAGTAAAAACGCGCGACTTTCGTTACTCTATCGACGTGTGGCTTGAAAGAAAGCGTCTGATCTAAGGTGACGCCTAAGTATTTGACAGTGCGCTTCCAGGGGATGGGAATACCTAACATACGAATGTGCGGATCGTTGTGGCGATTACGACGTTTGTGGTCGAATTGAATAGCAGAACTCTTTTCTGGGTTGACATCGATACGCCATTTTTGAAACCAAACACCGAGGGCGTTTACGGCCTTTTGGAGTCTGGTGATGTTATACGGGATTGCTTGACTTTTAGTGTAAAGGGCGGTATCGTCTGCAAAGAGGGCGAGTTCGACGCCTTTCGGCGGGATGGGGATGTCGTTAGTGTACACGGTGTACAGCAGAGGGGCGAGGACTGAGCCTTGCGGGACTCCAGCCTTTATGGGACGAGGCGCGGAGAGCGTGCCTTCATGTTTGAATCGAAAAGTACGGTCTTTAAGAAACGACGCTATTAATCTGACTAGGCGAGCCGGTAAGCCTATTTTATAGAGTTTAAAAACGAGACCGCTGTTCCAGACTTTGTCGAAAGCCTTGGCTACGTCAAAGAGAACCGCGATTGTTTTTTTACGACGCTGAGAGAATCCTTCGAGTATGTACTCGACGATTCGATGGACTTGCTGAGGGCAGGAGTGCTTAGCGCGAAAGCCGAACTGGTGGGGAATGATGAGAGGGTCGCCATCCGTTGGAAACAGATGGTTCCGCATTCGAGAGAGTATGACTCTTTAGAGAAGTTTAGACATTGCCTTGAGGAGGCTGATGGGTCTGTGATTAGCCGGGACATTCAGAGGTTTACCCGGCTTGGGAATGCCTATGACTGTCGCTTCTTTCCAGGCTTTTGGAAAGTAGCTATGGTCGAAGCAGGCATTGAAGATGATAGCTAACAAGGTAAGCACCTGCTGATGATAGCTAACAAGGTAAGCACGTGCTTAAGTGCGTGGTTGGAAATTCCATCCACACCCGGAGCCTTTTTGGACTTTTGCTTTCTAATGAGAAGCAAGATTTCATCATTAGAGACTGTGACGGGGTCGTCGGTGATAGGAAGAGATTCTCTGCGGAGAACTTCGTCCTCTACCGCCTGGATGTGGGAGGGATCCGCGGGTTGCGTGCTGGGCGAGCATTGTGCCGCTATGCTGTCGGCGAAGCATTCGGCTTTCTCTTCGACTTCGAAAGCAATGGTGCCGTCGGGACGAGTGAGAGGAGGAACGTGAGAGGCGGTGTCTACGCGTAAGGCTCGGGCCATTCGATAATATGCTTGGTGGGACGGGGAGATATTCTCCATGAGATCGTTAAACTGAGTGTCACGGAGTTCCGCGAGGCGAGACCTAACTTTACGTTGAAGCTGATTCGCAGCTGTTCTGTATGCTGGCGTGGGATATTTTTTTGCTCTCCGGAGAGCCGCGTTCTTGGCTTTAATGAGATTGCTAACGGCTAGTGGAAGCGCGGGTTTGCTTTGCTTAGCAACCTTTTCGTTGTCGTTGATGGCTGTGTTAATAGCATCAGTTAGAGTATTGACTAATGAATCTATTTTATCCGGGCTATCTAATTGGTCAGGCGAAATCGCGAGCGGAGAGTTAGGGGCCTCTAAGGCTGAAACTAACGTAATTTTAAAGCCTTTCCAATTGGTAAAGGTCTTAGGAGGTGTGACGTTAACGTTAGGCGTACCTAGCACGAGGGAGACGGGGCGATGGTCGGAGCCTAGGTCATCGAGCGGTTCGATAGACCTTAGATCAAGATTGATTCGCTTGATAATTGCAAAGTCGAGAATGTCAGGAGAGTAGGTCGGGTTGTTGGGATAGTGAGTGGGAGTGATGGGGGATATGACGTCTAAGTTAAGGGAGTTAGTGATGTCGAGGAGAGCGATACCGCTGGTGTTGGTTGATAGGCACGTCCAGTCAGTATGTTTGGAGTTAAAGTCTCCGAACATAATGACTGAATGGCCGAGGGCGAGAATGGCCTCAAAGTCGCTGCGGATTGGATTGGAGCCACACGGTATGTAGACTGAAGCTATGATGATGGTCGGATGACCAGTCATAGCCAATCTACACACGGTGGCCTCCATGTTGAGGAGAGGAGGGGTAGGGAGAGGACAGCAATGGAAGCCTCTTTTGTAATATATAGCGGTGCCGCGGTAACCGTCGGAGTTGGGCCTATCGTTGCGAGTAAACGCGTACTTAGGAATAGCGTATCCCCTGGAGCGTTTTGGAGTAAGCCATGTCTCCTGGAGAAGGAATAAGTCAGGTTCTTTGTTCTGAAGGAACAGTTTAATCTCGGGAAGGTTAGTGCTAAGGCTACGATCGTTAAAAGATACTAGGGATAAGCCCTTGGGTTTAATACGACTGGACGCGGGATTCGCGGGTCTAGACATTATAATTTACTTATTTACGATATATACAAAAAATAAAAAAAAATAAAAAATAAATGTGGGAGTGTGTTTAAAAGTATGATTATTGATTATTATTAATTGTTAGTAGTTAATTTATTATGTTTCGATATGTTACACAATAAAAGGACTAAAACTGTAAAACCGTTCCCACCTAAAATTGCCGCCATCTTGTAATGACGCAACTTGTTTACTCGGCTGTATAAAAGCGCTTGCCCTACTCTGGGAAGGGGATTCTCTCTTGGTTCGTGGTCGGAGCATGTTGTACCAAACTCGTCAGGTGATTATAATTTATCATTTATTATGTAACCAATAAAGTGTTAAGCTAAGTGAATAGTGTATTATTACATAGTTGAGCAAAATGTGTTAACAATATAAAAAAAACAGTTTATGAAATATACCTAAAACGCTTTAATCAATTTCTTGTATTTTTATTTTAGATTAATCTCCCACATAAATTTACAACGAACTTAGGAGCGAGTGATGCTCGGCTAACGCGAATAAACGCTCTTGAGGAGAGCGGGCGGCTCCCAGTTTGCGTGCGAGTACGGAAATTTCGTTAATATCGACGTTTTGAATAACGTCGAACACGGTCTTCATATCCTCAGCCAACGACGGCTGAGGTACGGATAACGGAGCGGGACGCGGCCCTACGGAAGCTACGGGAGCTGGGATGGGTCGGGAAGGTGCAGGTGGAACGGCCGGACGCTGCCTCCAAGACAGAGCCTGAGTAGGCGTCGGCTGAACGGGCTTTGCTTCCGGGGGACCCCGGTTGCGCAGCGGCGGGAAGTTTGCGGGAGTGAGTGGCGGCGCCGGTTTCGGCGCGACTCTCTTGACGGTGGAAGGTCCACCCAGCCGTTTCTCGGATAACCTACACTGAGAACGTGCCGCGTGCTGTGTGCGCTGAACACACTCAAGTCAACGCCGTTCGTACCTTGCGTCTGCTTTATCCACCGACTTCGCGTATGACTCGACGCGGCTCTGTGAAGGGCCTTTCATGTAACAAACGAGATTCCCGAGTTCGAAGCTTTATTATTTTTCGTCACAAAAAACATAATCTTTGGAGTCGATACATATCATTATGTTATTTTTAAGATTGGCAAGGAAAACATAGGTTTTTCACGATTTGTTGTATTTGGTTTTAATGATGTCTGTTATGATAACTATATTTAGCAAAAACTATATTTTCAAATTTAATGTCTGGTGCATACGGCTTACGATGTAACGGTAACTTTTTGGTAATTTTTTCTTAAGTTAAAGTAATATAAGGATATCATAGAGATAGCTGATTAAGCACTAAATTTGGATCCCAAGAAAATGTGTACTTCGATTTAGTTGGTTTAATTTTATAGGCTTCTTGTAAAATTTGCCTCATCGTACAAAACTCCCACCATGACCTCAACGTGATGTTGTATTGATAGTCATGGATGCCAGAGAAGCGAGCATCAACGTCAGGGTGTCTGGCGGACAGTCACGCCGCGCGAACTTCGCCCGGAGCGTCTCGCGGCACCCAGGGTAATGCTGGAGTGCTTTGCTTTGGTGCTGTTATGGGAGTTAATTAAATCTTTTGTTTCAATTCAAATTAATTATTTCGGTTACACATTTTAAGGCAAGGGAAAAGGGAGAAAATGGTTAAAATACGCAGAGGCCCAATTAATCGTAAACGCAACGACTGCGACTGCATTCGGTTCAGGATACCTAGTTACAAATGCGTCATATTTGCAAAAAACATTGAAGCAAAAATCTATAAATTACGTCCCTCGCCAAATTCCATAGCCAAATGTGTCTAGTAAGTGTATTTAAATGTGGAAATTGAATACCACTCATCCTATTGACGTAACTAATAGGAGTGGTATTTTCACATTCATGGTATTTTCAGTGGTTTTTGCACAATTACTTTCTTCCCCGGCTAAACTTTTGAAGCCTAAGGAAACGGCTAGTAATTTTGGATAATTGATAATATGGTATTCGATTTCACTATGTTTCCAAGAACCATAAAATTTATTGTTTTCGAATACTGCGCCGCAGCCTGTTCTGAATGCATCTGTATATATCTTATAAATTTGTGAAATAATTGAACAGGAAATGGTATATTTACTTATACTTTTCTACCAGATTAAATCTTCTAACAGTCATTTAGGGACTTTAATGTTTGCCTCAAAGATGTACTTACTTTGTAGCTAGACAGGCTGCTACCAGTACACCTATATGTTTGGCAAAATCTCGTATCGAGCATATTTGAAGTTTCATCAATTTATTTATTATTATAACGCTTATCGTTAGGTGAAGAAATAGACATCTGTTCGATGTTAAACATAAAGTCTAAATATGTTACTGACTTTGTCGGTTCTAGTCGAGTTTTTTCTAAGTTCACAAGTGACTCATAACTTCGCGCATAATTTTTGTAAATACCCCCGAGCAACGGATAATTTATACGGCATGGCCGTAAACTCGTAAGTGATTGGCTCAAACATATCGTTTTCTTGAAATTCAAAACGTATTGTTTTTTGTAATTAACAAATATAGGTACGAGTAGGTATGATCTTTCTTATCTATGTTAGCTAAGAAACCATTATGGGTAATTCATTAAGAAGCTAAATTATAAGCTTCCATTTTAAAGTCTACTTTTTCTACAAAATTGTATAATTTTATTTATTAATTCTTTTTTATTTAGTACGAACCGTTTTTTACCGTTGAGTTTCGGCGCAAAAAATAATTATTTATTATATTTGTTTGATATAAACTGGTCACATGAGGTATACCAAGGTTTTATAGCCTTTAAGTCTAACAATTTATTAATTGCTATTATCATATTTAGTTTTTCACTATGCGACAAAATAAGTTTGGGAGTAATACTGGTGTAATTTTAGCATGAAATGGAATTGAGAAACAGAATTTTATTCATTTTAAAATCGTTTCATTATTTGTTTTCCCCATTATTTGTTCACCCCCCCGCCCCTGTTTGACGGGTAACGAGGAGGTCCCATCCAGTTTCCCGACTGGGTTGACCAATTGCCTGTCGATGTTTGGGGAGTACTTAGATAGCTTCGGTGTACTTTTTTATTATTATTAGTATTACTTTTTTTAAAACACTTTATACCTCCTTTTTAAAGAAGTATTTTTTTTGTTCCCCTCCACGGGAAGGGCAGGAGGATAAAAAATGCTCTGACGCATACACTGGCGCGCGCGATCCAGGTTATGTGGGACTCGTGCCGACGCCTACCAGAACCCTACCCACTAAAAAACCCCCTGTCGGCTCGAGCAATTTTTGCAACTCAGCCTTCATCTCAGTGACGGCCTATTGGAGAAATAGGCCGCGCTAGCGGGGCCCAGAAGGAATCACCCGCTGGGACTTACGTAGCACTGAAGGTGAATCCATAGCACTGAATGTGCGCAAAATGAAAAATAAAAAATTTAATTAATACGAATTTACGTTGGAATTAGAAGTTGCGGCCTGAAGGGCTAAGAGATTTAGCGTCAGCTGCGTCGCTACGTTCGTGTGCACGTTTCTCGGTCTAGCGATTTTGAATTTCGAATCTAAGACAGTAGTAGTATATGAGACTGAATCTCGAACTAGAGGATTGGGATGGGTTTCGGCGCTTTTGAAGGATGCTTCAGAGAGTGTTTTGAGGTGCTGTTGCACTGTAGGCAGTTCAAGATCTCTGTGCAGCTCCGCGTTACGCACGTACCACGGTGCGTCTGTGGCCCTGCGACAGAAGAGATTTTGAACTACCTGCAATTTGTGCAGGACGGAGGGTTTGGCGTGGGCAAAGATTGCCGAGGCATATGTCATGACGGGTCTAACGCAGACCTTATAAAGCTTACGTTTGTTTCTGAGGGACATTTTACTTTCTCTACCTAACATGCTATTTAGGCGGCCTAAGTAGTGACGGGCAAGTTTCGTTACTCTTTCGACGTGTGGCTTGAAACAAAGCTTCTTGTCTAAGGTGACGCCTAAGTATTTGGTAGTGCGCTTCCAGGGGATGGGAATACCTAACATTCCAACGTGGAGAACGAGCCGGTAAGTCTATTTTGTAGAATTTATAAACGAGACTGCTGTGCCAGACTTTGTCGAAAGCCTTGGCTACGTCAAAGAAAGCTGCGACCGTTTTCTTTCGTTTTGGATAGAAGCCGTCAAGTATGTTTCGACGATTCGGCGGACTTGTTGAGGGCAAGAGTGCTTAGCGTGAAAGCCGAACTGGTGGGGAATAATGAGGGGATCGCCATCCGTTAGAAACAGATAGCTCCGTATTTGAGAGAGTATGACTCTCTCGAGAAGTTTAGACATGGCCTTGAGGAGGCTGATGGGTCTGTGATTAGCCGGGATATTCAGAGGTTTACCCGGCTTGGGAATGCCTATGATTATCGCTTCTTTCCAAGCTTTTGGAAAGTAGCTATGGTCGAAGCAGGCATTGAAGATGATGGCTAACAAGGTAAGCACCGATTGCGGCAGGTGCTTAAGTGTGTGGTTAGAAATACCATCCGCACCAGGAGCTTTTTTGGACTTTTGACTTCTAATGAAACGCAAGATTTCATCATTAGAGACTGTGACAGGGTCGTCGGTGATGGGGAGAGATTCTCTGCGGAGTACTACGTCCTCCACCGCCTGGATGTGGGAGGGATCCGCGGGTTGCGTGCTGGGAGAGCATTGTGCCGCTATGCTGTCGGCGAAGCATTCGGCTTTCTCTTCGACTTCGAAGGCAATAGTGCCATCGGGACGAGTGAGAGGAGGAACGTGATAGGCAGTTTCTACGCGTAGGGCTCGGGCCATACTATAGTACGCTTGGTGGGACGGGGAGATATTCTCCATGAGATCGCTAAACTGAGCGGAGACGGGGCGGTGATCAGAACTAGGTAATCGAGCGGTTCGATAGACCTGAGATCGAGGTTGATTCGTTTGACAATCGCAAAATCGAGGATGTCAGGAGAGTAATTAGGGTTGCCGGGATAGTGAGTGGGAGTGACGGGAGAGGTGACGTCTAAGTCGAGTTGCTGAGTGATTTTAAGGAGTTCTTTACCGCTTTGGTTGGTCGATAGGCACGTCCAGTCAGTATGTTTGAAGTTAAAATCTCCGAACATAACGACTGAATGGCCGAGGGCGAGAATGGCCTCGAAGTCGCTAAGGTTAGGTCTGGTGTCACTAGGTATATGGACTGAAGCTATGATGATGGTCGGATGACCAGTCATAGCCATTTTACACACAGTGGCTTCCATGTTGAGGAGAGGAGGGGTAGGGAGAGGAGTGCAATGGAAACCTCTTTTGTAATAAATAGCTGTGCCGCCGTACCCGTCGGGCCTATCGTTAAGAATGAACACGTATTTGGGAATAGCGAATCCCCTGGTGTGGTTTGGAGTGAGCCACGTCTCTTGGAGAAGCATTAAGTCTGGCTCGTTGTTCTAAAGGGACAGTTTGAGCTCAGGAATGTTAGTACTAAGGCTACGAGCGTTAAATGAAACTAGGGATAAACCCTTGGGTTTGATACGAGTGGACATGGGATTTGCAAGTCTAGACATTTATATTTATACTTACTATTTAAAGAGTTTATACGAAAAAAAAATTTAAAAAAATTGAATTTAGGAACTAAGTAGCGATTGATGCTCGGCTAACGCAAATAGACGCTCTTGAGGAGAGCGGGCGGCTCGCAGTTTGCGTGCAAGTACGGAGATTTTCCTAATGTCGACGTTTTGGATAACGTCGAACACGGTCTTTATGTCCTCAGCCAACGACGACTGAGGTGAAGACGACGGAGCAGGACGCGGGCCTACGGTAGCTGCGGGAGCTGGGATAGGACGGGAAGGTGCAGGTGGAATTTAAAGAAGTAAGTTCATCCCCCTATTTATAGCGGTTATTCCATGACTGGAGCCCCTTAAGCCCCGAGGTAAGAAAGAATCTCTGGATCCATTTCGGATATAATTCTCCCGACTAGCCCGGTTCATTTTGGGAGGTCGACGATTCCAGATAAGGGAGCGTCTACATAGAGGGCTCAGGTATTGCGGTAACCAAAATGGCTAGCCAGAGATTCGTCCACTGGGTTCATCATTATATTTAAATAATTTTAGTAACGACTTTCAGATTTAAAAAAAAAGTTTTATCCCTTTCAGACCACACGCATTTTCTGTATTCGTATTAAGAAGTTAAAACATTATAGAAAAAAAAAGTTAAACATAACAATACCAGTACTATACAGCATTAATAGAAATAAAAATTTCAGGTAGAAGACTACCAGTAATTTATGCGGATTACATGATATATGTATTAAAGATAACACGTGTTTTCTGCATCTTTTCGATAAAGCGAAATTTTGGTTTATAATAATAAACATCAGGTAGAAGACTACCAGGAATTTATGCGGATAACTTGATATATCTATTATAGATAACACGTGTTTTCTGCATCTTTCCGATAAAGCAAAATTATAGTTTATAGATACCCGCGATCACTTATGAAAAACAAAAAAATGGCTTACATCATCGGAAGAAATAACGAGTCGCTATCGTTTATTTTTTATTGTTAGTTCTAATTTTCGAACTTTTGGTACAACTTTTACAGCATATTTAATATTAAACTGTTAGTTTACTGGTTGGTATAAGACGTGTGCTTGTTACAACGCACGAAAAAATAATGAAGACTTGCCGGGACCGGGGTTGATCAAGTAAACAGACGGAAAGTTTTTTGAATAAGTCAAATGACATACTCTAAAACTGTGCGAAGTTACCTAGTACCTTAGAAGGACTACCTGTTTAATTTTATACAAAGATACACGTGCGGACGCGTCCAGAAAGAATTCCAACTGGCGATCGCTCGAACTTGCCGAGCGCGGACGACCAATCCCGGGCTAGGTGCGTGTACGAGTGAATTTAAAGTTGCGTTACCAGTTCGTACTTGTTTATATGAGAAGATGTGTGGTATGAATGACGGGGTGAATTTTTTAAGTGTTAATTTATGTGAAGTGTTATTGTATCTATGTTTATATATGATGTAAGGAAAATATTATGTATTCGTAAATTAAATAATTAAATATATTATGTATGTGTAATATATAAAGTTTATGATTATGAATAAATAAATATAATTGGTGAAATAAGTGGGAGAAACCCACACTATCTACTTTAATAGGGCTCAAACAGAGTCATATAGAAAAGTTCTGGATATAGTAGTGGTAGAGATTCTTACGCTTAGGTCTCGTCTGTTCTAATACTACAGTCCTTCCTGTTATAACTGCCATAATAACAATGTTTCGGTAAATGGAAAGGAATCAGTAAAGGCTTTTATTTCAACAGCTTTTGTCCGCGGTTTCCTTCTCATAAAATAAGTGGAGTAGTAAAAGTTACAGTATATCTCCCTAAAAGCGCTGACTGTTGTACGTCGTACGTGTGTAGTAATCGAAATGTTGTTCATCATACCTTCAGTCGAAATCTTTGTTAAGCTTTGTCATAAGATTATGTCTGGGTTGCCATTTCATTGTTTGTTATTACTGCTAATTATGTTTGCTGCATATGTTGTAATATTTAATATTAACTTTATTGCCAAACCAGTTACAAAACTAAAAACACTTACAAAAAAAGAGAATGACAATGAGGCCATATCACTAAAGGAGTGATCTCTTCTTATATGCTTTGTTAGTTAAAATATTGTAATATATATGTGTAATACTTTAATAAAATTCAATAAAATTCACAATGCAGCGTCACTAGAAAGTTTTGTACGACGCCCATTGTCCTCAGCCTCACTTTTTTAGAAGCCAAAGTGGCTTAAAAATCCATACCGGTCAAAAACATAAATCCCAATCAGTTCCAGCCTCTCTCCCTTGTCGTCAAAGTTTGAATGCGTCTCCCGATACTAATGATAACCCAAATTCTTTACTTTGGAAACACCTAAGCTGTTTAAAAAATTCTCTTCCCTTAGTTAAAAGAATACCGAGAGGGGCTAGAATAACCGTTGCTGAAAAACTTACTGAGGTTATCCATGATGTGGTATCAAACAATTCTGCACAATCTTGGGAACAACTTTTAACATTTTCTTACACATATTTGCATGTTAAATCAAAATCTACTTCCTTAACTAAGTCTATTAAACAAAATTGCAGTCGACCCCTTTTAACAACTATTAGCAAACCTTCTTGAATTCAAAATTTTAATCTACGTAAGAAAATAGAATCAAAAATCTCAGATGGTGACCTCAGTGGGGCTTCTCGAATCCTTTTTTCTAGTGATGCTGTAGCGCCTCGTAATCAAGAGACACTGGACTGTTTGATTAGTAAACATCCACCTTCGACGGCAAAATTTGATCCTTTGGACCTTACTTCCACGGAAGAGGATTACTTACAAGCGTCTGCTGTAGATGTCCTCGAGGCTGTTAGTTCTTTTAAATGTGGCTCTGCTGGAGGCCTCGACGGTCTTACGCCCCAGCACTTTAAAGATCTTCTTTCCAGTGCTAATGGTGATACCGGTCAAAAACTTTTACAAGAATTAACAGCTCTAATAAATCTTCTCATTACAGGAAAAGTCCTCAATAAAATAAGGCCAATATTGTACGGGGCCCACCTAATTGCCCTTAAGAAAATAGATGGTGGAATCAGGCCAATTGCAGTTGGTAGTACTTTGCGCCGCCTTGCCGCTAAAGTTACTTGTCGATTTGCCTATGGTGACCTGGCGAGATATTTTCAACCCAAACAATTAGATTTTGGAACCAGAGGTGGCTGTGAAGCGGCCGTACATGCTTTGAGGACTTTTCTCGATTGTCAAGGAGGTGGATGTTAAAAACGCTTTTAATTCTTTACAGCGAGGAACCCTGTTGACAGAAGTGAGAAAGCACTTGCCCAAAGCATTTAATTTCCTTCATCAATGTTATGACGAGCCATCTCTTCTGGTGTACGGAGACCATCACATATCATCAGAGGTGGGCTGTCAACAAGGTGACCCGTTAGGCCCTGCTATTTTTAGTTTAGGTATTCATCCTATCATTGAACAACTAAGTTCGAAATTTAATGTTTGGTATCTTGACGACGGAACCTTAGGGGGAGATGCAAGTGTCGTTCTCGATGACCTGAATCTTTTGATTGATAAGTTCGCCAAAATTGGCCTCACATTAAACTTTTGTAAATGTGAGCTATTTATTACCGACTTTTGTAAGAATAAAGAAAGCATTATTCAGGCCTTTCAATCAATTGACCCCGGCATCACTGTAATAGAGAAATCTTCCCTTCGGCTCGTAGGTTTACCAATTTTCGATGACTCCTTTCATAACTTTATAATTGACAAAATTTCAAAATTTTCAGAAAGTTATTCCCGGCTTTCACAAATTAATACACATATGGCCTTTTACATTTTACGTCATTGCTTATTCGTGCCAAAATTAATTTATTATCTTCGCTGCTCACAATTTTGGAAACACCAAAATTTACTTTCGGTTCTCGATAAAAAAATGAAATCAACTCTTTCGAATATTCTGAACATAAATTTTGATAATAATTCCTGGGATCAAGACAGTTTACCAGTGCGCTTCGGTGGTTTAGGAACTCGAAAAATTTCTTCTCTAGCTTTGCCAGCCTTTTTATCTTCGATTTACGGTAATAAAGATACTATCAATAACATTCTTTCCTCTTCTTTTACGGGCGAGATTTCTCATTTTTCGGATGCCGAAATGCACTGGAATATTGTATCAAACAGTTCAGCAGTTCCACAAAATCCCGCGTCACAGCGTCAGTGGGACGACGTGCTTTGTATTTTAGAGCGGAACAAACAATTAAATGCGCCTAATTTAACAGAGCGCGCTCGTCTGCTAGCGGTGGGTTCGTGGGAGTCAGGGCTATGGTTGCAGGCGCTTCCGTCATCTAACTTGGGAACCCTTTTTGACAACCATAGATTTAGGCTTGCCTGTAGTTTACGTTTAGGAATAAAACTATGTGCTCGACACCGCTGCCGCTGTGGCGTGTTGGTCGATGAGCTCGGTCCACAACTAGTATACAATCTGGCTCTGCTGCTAATAACGCTGAAAGCCTTAAACGTAGAAAATATCAGAATTTGGGTAGCGGGTATATTTTTGAGGCTTTTGGCGTTGAAACCATGGGGTCCTGGGGACAAGGGGCTCATCTTCTTTTTTCAGACCTAGCGAGGCGATTGGTGAGTGAAACTCGTGACCCGAAGGCTGGCACCTACCTCGCACAACGAATTTCTATTGCGATCCAGCGTGGTAATTCAGCCAGCCTTTTGGCTACGTTGCCCTCAATGCATTCAAGTTTAGATTTTGTGTTTTATTTGTAGTATAATTTTAACGTATAATTATTTATATATTTTATTTTTAAATTTGTCAATACACAACTATAAATATGTAATAATGTAATATCAAGAACTTCGATTTTCGTAGGGTTTTGAGTGTTGATTTAATAACTATATAATATATAAATATAATGAATGTTTTATTTACATTTGTCTCGTAATATACAATGGAAAAAAAGAATACTTCGCTGTTTTGTTTATACTGGCAACACTTATGGCACTTACTGGCAACATACCGTTCTGTTTTTTTTGCAAGAATCGGGAGTATTTTGAAGTCTTATAAGTTAACAAATTATATAATAGTCATCGTTTTAAAGGAATATACTGTTTGAGCTGATTTAATAATAAAGGGTAAATAGAAAGTAAATAGAGTAGTAAATAGAAAATACAATTATTTAGGTTAGTATATATCGTTATATTACTCGTAGACGTTTAGATCTATGAGAAAGTAATCTACGTATATGAAAAATTTATATTACGTTTTTATTTAACTTACCTTTTTCTGAAGTTAAAGTAGCCTATGTTACTCCTTGTGAAATAACCAGTCTGTCAGCGCAATTCTTATTGAAATCGTTTCAAAGTTTGTCGAATACAAACAGACAGGCAGACAAGAATTTCAAAAATGTACGTCTACATTTACATGAATTTATTTGAAATCTGTAATTTTTACAATACATACAGACATATCAATTTTATTTATTTGTTCAGATTTTATTTTTAGCATCATGCTTGTTGTGATTTTTGATAAAAACTCAACAAAGTCAAAGAAAATCTAGAAACCCTTGACGCATTTTCTGCAACCAGCGACAATCATGACAAATGAATCCGCAATTAACATATCATTGAAAAATATTGGTGGACCAGAGCTAACTTTCTGGAAGACCTTTAAGTTTTTGTGAAACGATATTTACAAAACATTTGGAAGTGTATTTTTAGGTGCAAAAGGTTTAAAAACCTTACTTATCAGAGCTGAATATTATAAATTAATATTAAATATTCTTTAGAGAGTTATGAGATACAGTTTTGCCGTCTTAGCCCTCAGATTTCTCACTTAATATACGTATTAAAGTAGATGTAAGAAGAGTGAACCTTTATTGAAATTTTTATGATAATTTTTCTCTCATTGTTTGTACTGACTACCCATCTTTATATATTATAAGCTTTTAAGGGTAGGAAGACCGGGAATCAAAGAAAATCCTGACTCTTTGTTTTGTAAATATTAAACATTTAAGATTTGACCAAGTTAAAAAATATAGATTTTTATTACTGAAGCTTATTTTCAATTAAGTATTTTTCCACTTTTCAATTTGCCCTTTGTGTCAATTATTTAAAAACTAAAACCATATGTGAAAACCTCTGAGAAGGAAATCATTTTCTTCATCGAGCTAAATTATAATGCAATGACGTCCAACATCTTGTAATTAAGGATGTATTCCTTGGGAGCTGTAATTAGTACTCAACTTTCCAGAAGCGACTTATTGTGCACTAACTTAACCGAAAATTAGAACTTATATTGAATTAATATTGTCAATCGAATCCTTCACCAGTAAGTATTAAATTCTATGCCACGTTATTTTAGATGATGCTTGATAAGTTTTGAAAGATTTTCTTCACGCAGCCTCACAGCATCAATTATCTCTGTATTATTATCATAGAGTTCTTTCTCCGATAGCTGGCTGAGTGCCAACGGCTCACGCCATGCAAATGATGTCGGCAAGGCTTTACCCACCTCCCTAAATACATACTTTACAGTTTTTCAATTGAATATTGCCTAAGTTTCCCTAATATTTGAGTTTGTTTCTAAGTTTTCACATCGTCAACGGTAGGGCAGAAATCGTGTTTCTGTTGGAACGTTCAAGATACTTATTTGTTTATTATTCAAGTAGTTCAATGATTTAAATGAGTGCTCATAGTGGCCTTCTGCTGTTATATCACTAAAATGTATATTATAACATCTTACATTTACATGTTAAAGAATATCTAAACTAAATTTCTCCCAAATTTAATTGAATAATGTTTCCAATGCTCATCGACAGTTTAATACCGAGAACGTTAGTGTATAATAGCCAACCCGAAGTTTGGACATCTGTATCTATCTATATCTATCTTTATCTTGACGCGTCTGGAAGGAGACTATTTGGCCCATGCAGATGTATACTGCGATATATTCCACTTTCTTCCCCAACCTGTCTTTTTGTGCTTTTAGTCATTAGTTTGGTTTTTGATTTATTCATGGACAATCTAACCTTCAGGCTTGCCTTTTAGGCCTTTGAGCAAAGTTTCTATCTGCACTGCTTGCGTTGCAAACAATAATAATAATAGGTCTTTACCTATGAAACTGCCGTTTTGCCGTACTGGCCATTTCAAATGAAAATATTTTTTTTTTACTGATAATTCTAATTTCAAATTAATTTTATTTGACAAACATGGAATTCTTTTTCTAAAATAGTCATTTGTTTAATAGTTAGTGTTTTGTTTTCAACGCATTCGAACATTTTTCGTCATCATGGATAAGTTAAAAATTCGAGTAATTATGTAGTATGAGTACCGTCGTGGCAGCAAAGCGGCACAAGCGGCACGCAACATCAACGACGTTTACGGAGCGAACACTACAAACGAACGCACCACCCGTTATTGGTTTACCCGCTTGCGTTCTGGAAATTTTGACCTGAAAAATGAACCCCGTGGTCGTCCGAAAATTTTGGTCAACAATGACGAATTAAAGGCAATTGTGGAAGCTGATGAAACTCAATCCACGGCTGAATTAGCAGCAGCTTTCGACGTTAGCATCAAAACAATATTGGTCCATTTGCGTCAAATTGGCAAGGTAAAAAAGCTTGACAAATGGGTACCCCACGAACTCAATGACCGCCAGCGCGAAGTACGCGTGGATACGTGCCTTGCACTGCCCAGCAGGCATACAAATGAAGGAATTCTGAACCGCATTGTTACTTGTGACGAGAAATGGATCCTGTTTGACAATCGTAAGCGCTCAGCAAGTTGGTTGGACCCTGGTTCAGCACCCAAATAATGCCCTAAACGAAAACTTACCCCTAGAAAAGTGATGGTCACTGTTTGGTGGTCTAACGCGGGTGTAATTCATCACAGCTTCTTGCCAAACGGGACAAGCATTACTGCAGATGTGTACTGTGAAGAACTGAACACAATGATGGAGAAGCTCGCACGTCTCCAACCAGCTTTGGTCAATCGTTCGGCTCCACTGCTCCTGCACGACAACGCGCGACCTCATACTGCACAGCAGACGGTGTCCAAGCTACAGGAGTTGGAGTTGGAAGTTCTCCGTCATCCGCCGTACTCACCAGACCTTGCGCCTACAGACTTCTACTTTTTCCAGAATTTGGATAACTTCTTGGCGGGAAAAAAATTCAATACCCGAGAGGCAGTACAAAATGCCTTTGAAGAATTTGTTGCCTCCCGTCCAGCTGATTTCTTCAAGAAAGGCATCAATAAGCTACCAATGCGTTGGCAAAGATGCATTGATTGCATGGGTGATTATTTTGATTAATAGAAATAGAAAATATATAAAAAAATTACGCTTCATTTATTTCGTGAAAAACGGCAATTTCACAGGTAAAGACCTAATAATAATAACTCTTTTATTAACTTAGAAAAGTGTTACAAGCTTATGTGATGTCATCAGGAAAAAAATTGAGGTTTTTAGGTCAAGTTAGTAGTCTATTTGTTGATAACAGAGGGTTTTGCCAAAATCATCAGTACAATAATTAATCCGATTGACCTTCAGTAACCTCCATTTATTCACTGCCATAAAGAATTGCCTACAATTTTTTTTCTATAAATATTGTTATTTGAATAATCAAGGTTCACTTCGTGTTTCAGTCTTGGTTTTGTCCCAATTGAAATATAAACTGACCCTTTGGTATCATACAAAATTAAGAAGAATACGACCAGTGCGTTCCTGTTGCCGATTACATCACTCAGAGCGCTCATATATCCGCTCCGAAAGCCTGTGAGCTCGCTCACAGCGATATCGATACGTTAGCAATGACGTCATAAACGCCGCCATCTTCCCGCTTACAGTGCCCAAGCTACGGAGCATGGTCGTTCTGAACGCCCTTTCAAAACGGACATATACGGTTCTTTGTAGATGTTTTTTTAGGCAATTAAAGATTTTTGAAAGCTTGCTTATTAATTTTCTTTTGTTATAATATATAAAAATGGCTCTTGTTTCAATCAGGGTTAAAGATCTTAATTAAATTACAACTTTAACCCTAGATTACTAACCTTCGTCGATTCGACGACGCGGATTCTCAAAAATCGCTAAAACTTTAAAACGCAGGAATGCATCGCTTTGATACTTCCGCTTATCTCAGTTGACCCGTCGCCCCGCGCCGGAAGGAAGTGTTTTTTGTGTGGGAGCTCCGTGAGTACCGTTTCAGCAACCATGGCTCGTCGAATCGACGAAGGTTAGTAATCACGTGATATTTTAAATATTAAGTATATGGTTTGTATATTTTTGTGCTTTTTTGTTTTGTTTATTTATTTTAATGATATAATGATAATAATAATAAAATTCTTCATTTGCCAGTATATGCGATACAATGTGATCTTAAAGAATGATATCCGTCCGTTCATATACAACTGATACGTCAGCGTGCAAACATGTCTTCAGTAGGCGTACATAGATAGTTAGTCACATCTTGAAATTTCCAAAAAATAATATTTAAATTAATTACATTCAGATTAAATCACAAATAAACTGTTCTTGAATTAACTTAGCTAAAAATTTTCAATGTCAAATAGTTTATCATTCAAATATGCATTCACAGCATAGTACATTTTGTTCAATAAAAAATTAAAAAGTGTTGTTTCAAATTTATTTTCGGGCAGTTCTTTATAAAGCAATGGTAACTTATTATAAATTCGTATTGACATACAATAAGCACTTCTGCTGTGCAAACCAAGTTTTTGGTGATGAACATAAAATTTTTTCTTATCCCTTCCACGTCGTCCAATCACATCGTTGCTGCTTTCAAAAAGATGTTTATATTTTTTTACAAAACAACAAATTTCAAATATGTAAAGACACGGAAGTGGCAAAATTTTTAATTTTTTGAATAGAGGCCTACAGCTGTCCATGAAATGTGCTCCACAAATTGCTCTTATACATTTTTTTTGAATAATGAATACTTTATCCGTGTCCACTGAGTTGCCCCATAATATAAGTCCATACCTGATTACAGACGATACGTAGCCATGGTAAGCAAGTTTCGCTGCCTCTAGAGATATGACCTGCACTATTTGTTTTAAAACATACACCAATGTGTCTAATTTTAAACATATATTACTGATATAGTTTTTCCAACTACAGTCTATTGTCTATCTATTGTCAGTTCAAGGAATTTTGTCGATTCTACCATGTCAAGATTAGTGTCATTATATTTTATGTCATGTTTAGATAAATTCAAATTATAAGCCTGAAATTGTATTAGTTTGGTTTTGTTAATATTTATTATTAATTCATTCATGTCTAACCATTCTTTTTACGTCATTTATAACTTTGTTTGATTCTTTTTCAGCGTAAATTTTTTATCACAATTTATTGTTATTGTTGTATCATCTGCAAATAAAATACACTTATGTCCAATATGATCGGGAAGATTGTTGATGTACAACAAGAATAATAGTTGACCTAGCACGCTACCTTGCGGCACTCCACGATCATTTAAAGAAAAATGTGATTTAAAGTGCTTTAGCGTATGTTAGTTATTTCTTTTTATAGATACAGCTTATCAATTAATATTGAACAACGACTGTGAGGACGGAAATTCGTCAGGAAGTGAACAAGAAGACCACGTTGAGCTTGACCCAGCATATGAATTAGACGATGATAAAGAGGTTCCTTTGAATCATGAGCGTCCACAAAGTCAAGATGATGAGGCAAATACCAACACATCTATAGAACAGTCTATTGAAGAGCCTATCCCTAACTCAACAGTACAATCAAGTGACATGATAGTAAGACCAACACGTAATATTTTTCGGGGGAAAAATAAACATAAGTGGTCATCCATAAAGCCGAGTTCAGTGAGCAGGACAGCTGCTAGAAATATAGTGCATATTAGACCTGGGCCTTCACGATTATGTAAAAATGAGTCAGATCCTCTCCAATGCTTCTTATTTTTTATTACTGACGAGATAATTGACATAATTGTGACCCATAATAATGCCGAGTTAGAAATAAAGTCTCAAAAATATAAAAACGTTTAAGCTACTCAAATTTCAACAGATGCTGTTGAAATAAAAGCCATCATAGGTGTACTTGCATTATCTGCAGCAATGAAATGCAACCATTTGCCGTCACGGGAGCTATTTGACATAACATTCTGTGGTAATCCGTATCGCAGTACAATGTCCTGTCAGAGGTTTGATTTTCTTACTAACTGCCTCAGATTCTATAATAAATCTATGCGCCAAGAACGAAGGATGGTTGATGTTGCTCCGTTTCGAGATGTCTGGAATCTGTTTATATCTAAATGTCGAGAGAACTACAAACCTTGTTGTTATCTTACCATCGATGAACAGTTACTGGGCTTCAGGGGAAGATGTCCATTTCGCATATATATATACCTAATAAACCGAGCAATTACGTATTGAAAATGATAATTCAACAAAATACATGTTAGATGCAGAGCCTTGTCTGGGTTATTTTACCAAAACTGATGGCCTACCTCTCGGCTAATATTTTGTAAAAATATTAACTCGCACTGTTCATAGCACTCATAAAATTATTACCATGAATAATTGGTTAACTTCAGTGCCATTAGCATAAAAGAACCAAATAAGTTGACTTTGAGGGCCAATAAAAGAGAAATACCCACTGAATTCCAAAATGAAAGAACAAGAAGAACTGGTACTGCAATGTTTTGTTATGATAATGAACTAACTCTATTGTCATATAAACCAAAACCCCAAACAGTAATATTCTTGCTATCAACGTGTGATGAAGATGGGACTGTTAAAGAAAATACGAAAAAGCCCACAATGATAGAATTTTATAATCAAACGAAAGGCGTGGTAGATACCTTGGATCAAATGTGTTCCCTTGCTTCGTGTAGTAGGACACCGCGTCGCCGGCCTTTATGCAACTTTAATGGAATGCTCAACATTGCGTTCATAAATAGTTACATTATTTATGTGACTAATAGTATGGAAGCTAACAAAAACACTTTATCGAGACGAGATTACCTATAAACTCTGCATCAAAAGTTAGTTGAACCACACATGCAAAGACGATTACAAACAGCAACTATTCAAACTGCACTTCGGGACTTGATCACAAAAATTTTAAATTACAGAACATGTAAAATGTTTGAGATGGAAATTAAACTAATGAATTTCACGATGTATTACGAAACTGCTTGATGTGACATTAATCTTGTTATGTCAAGTCTGTTTGATTTCATCGTTTGTTTTTTCAGATATGGTTGATAAAAATTTAATAATAATCGTATTTTAAGCAAAACTATACTTAAACTTACTCGTTAGTTCCGCCACGGAAGGGAAAGAAAAAAAATACGTGTTGTTGAGCGACCCCGAGTGAAACCAAATTGCTTAAAATTCATTAAACTAGTACCGTAAAAATGAGAAAGTAATTGATTGAAAATTATTCTTCAAAAATCTTACTAAGCCTTGGTAGTATTGATATAGGTCTAAAATTATAAGGGTCAGACATACTACCTGCTTTGAATATTGGAATGACCTTACTCAATTTCATTATCAGGAAAAACACCATTATCAACACAGTCATTAAATATACTGGCTAAGTACGGGGCTATACCATCAATGACAGATTCAATAATTTTAACAGAAATCCCATCTAAATCGGCAGTATTTTTTACTTTAATGCTTTTAAATGCATTTAAAACTTGTGGAACAGTAACATGTTTAAAAATAAAATCAATATCGCATGAATTTACTTTTTCCGTTAGCAGTGACTGTGCAAGAGTGGAACATGAATTAATACTCGAAGTAGTTGACACAGGGATGGCAGTAAAAAAAAATTTCAAATGCTTCAGCAACTTCTTTGTCAGTTGACAACACATTATCATTAATTTTTAAATTATATTTGGTGTGCGGTTCTTTTGCTTTCCCAGTTTCCTGATTAATTATATTCCATGCAGTTTTTGAAATGTTAGTACTATATTTAATTTTATTATTAATGTTATTAGATTTACACTGCATACTCATTTAAATAATTTTGAATACTTTTTGACATATTCATAAAATGTCTTATTATGATTTTAAGTTCTTTCACTGTACAATTCATATAATCTATTTCTACTTCTGCATATTCCCACTGTTGCCCAGTCACTAAACCTAAATAAATTATTATTTATATATATTTTCTTTATTTTAAAAACAGAGTCATATTCATTTCTAATTATATTATGAATAGAGTTATATTGAGTAATAGGATCTCCACAGTAATCAAATTTAAATGTTTTTTCAAATACATTTTTCCTAAATGTCTCTCATGTATGTCTCTGTCTCTCATACATGAAAAAACTTAATGAATCAGAAAACTTGTATTTATAGACCTTTATATTAAGTTAAACAATACAACTAACGTAATTGACATACGTGAAAATAAAGAGACACAATTTTAGTAATCTATGTAATTACAGCCGAACAACGTACTGTGTTTCTTTGAAGTCGCGTTTAATATCTTAAATGTATTGTTTATCAAAAATTTTCCTTGAATGAAAACCTACAATGATGATGAAATTTAAGTGTTGAAATTATCTATTATTATTTATTGAAGGTACCCCATGCTGATCAGGAAACATAAGGCAGCTAAATAATGTTTTTCATGAATGGCCTTTTGCATAAGCAGGTACTATGCATATTTAAAAAATATTCCATTACTAAATGAAAAAGTTATTCCTTTAAAATGCATTCCCTTATGGTGAAATGTGATATTTTCTAACTCACTGTATAAATATAAAGGTATTCGGTAAAGGTAGTTTGCTTGTTTGTTACGCTTTCACGCCAGAAATCCTAACCGATATTTTGCATACATGGTTTTAGGTATACAGAAAAGGTTAGGTAGGTTTTATACAGATAAAACGGACATTTTCTGAATCTTACCAAGTTATATAAGAAACATTCAGTTCTATATCTTGCCTTTATGGTTATCCAATAACCAATTGAAAAATACGTTCAGCTAAAGGGAGTAAATAAAACTAGGAGACTAGTATTACCTGTAACATCCATCTTTATGAGCACCTTTCCTCTCGCGAAGTAAGTTTTTCTAAACACATAACTGCTTCGGTTTATGTGCGCCGTGGAATAGGCGTAGTTTGGGTTTTAAGATCCTAGTAAAAGCATTCCGTTTTGTGTCTGTTACTTTCTTATATTTTTTTAGAGTTTGTATTTTTTTATAACATTTTAAGTTGATCCTCAGCATTCATAAGTTTTCATCGTGACAATATAAGAACATATTACAAGGTTTCGTTATCCGAGTTAATATTTTTCTGATTAATAATAAAACGTTACATGCTTGATGTGAAATTAAAGAATTAAATAGTCAAAAAATAAATTTCAATTACAAATCAACTGAAGTGTGAATAACTACGTAATATTTTTCTTTTTATGTGTCAATAGAACTTATCACCGTTCAAAAGTTGATTTTCATGAATTGACAAGTTGATGTAAATAAAGCCGTAAGTAAATCGAGCAGTTCTTTTAAAATACAATGTATTAATTAGGTAAAATACCCTGTTTTATTTTGTACAAAGACCTTTAGATTACAGGAAGGAACCTTGAGCCTAAGTAGTTTTCGGAATACAGTTTAGGAGAAAGAGGTCATATATCACGGGTGAAGGTAATTACCCGTTTAATAAACAGCTAGACGTTTTGTTGAATGTGTTTTAAAAAAAATGTATACTATAAGAAAGTAAGAATCAAATCACTGATTGCTAGCTTTATAATTAACAATTCTACATAACGTCTAGCAACTTAGCTTAACTTCGTTATGTAGCAACTTGCCGTTTAGTCTGCGACAAATCTTAGCAAGAAATAGCTTCAACTCCTTTAAAATCTCTTCTAGTTGTAATATAATATTGATTAATTTTGATATTTAACATGATTTTATCAAAACCGTTTTGAAACAAAACAGTGGTTCATACAATTTTCTAATGCACAGTAATATTACAAATGGTACGTGCATTTTATCATCTTTTATAGGCATTTAATCACCTTTTTAGAACGTGTCCCTTCACGCATCAATAGTTTTCAGTAAAGTGGCTATACGGTATAAAGTATCGTACTAAAGCTTTTAGTAAGAATAAAGGCAGATTACAAAGGATGCTTTCAAACGTATTAAGCTGTACGTCGGCGAGGAGCCAATAACCGTCGAATTCCTCCCGCGACGACGCGTCGTAGCGATCCTCTCCGGACCACTTTACCAGACACGAAGTGCGGTTTCCATTTTAGAGTCGCTTTTAACTGAAATCATGGCACATGAAAACTATCTTACGAATTCGACGTAAGGTTTTGGAAAGCATATTATTATGAATAAGAATTTTAGGATAACATATGTTCAGGTTTTTGGAATAGATATTCAAACGTAAGAAAATCATATTTTCTTGCGAGAATCTCTTCTTTTTATGACAAGGCTTCAAAATAAGTGTATAATTGTATATTCGCAATACCCTTTTTTCTTAACACAAGATAATTTCGCTAAGCACTCGCGCCACGTATTTACTTGCTAAGATACGAGTATACGTAAGTCACAATTTATCACAAAATAAGTAGGTACTAACAATAATTTCTATTTTGAAAGCATGTTAATTGTTTAATTTCCAGGGTTTTTTCAATGGCGATCTAAATTCATGAGTATGTGGCAAATTGTTCAGGACAGGTGCTCGACAGTCAGGCCTTTTCAATTGTTAGCCCTCCTATTTACTTTTTGTGTTACCCGCTGCTGGCGTTAGAATCACTTGTTACAGGTATCTGTTTCTTTACTTGTTTTAAACATTAATAGAAGACCTTACTCACGCCTTATTCATATTGTATATGGCGTGAGTAAAGTAATACTACATTTCTATTGTTTTTCACCATTTTTATAGATGCGTCATGCATTTTTATTTTGAATGCAATAAAATTAGAATCTAAATGATTTTCGAGGATAAATAATTTGAAGGAACTATAAAATGTGATTAAATTGTAATATGGGTAGCGCCCAACTTTACTCACTTATACATAATAATATGAGCTGTAAACTACTCGGAACCTTTTGACGGATTAAGTGGTTTATAGTCGTAATTACATTTTATTATTTTAAAAAAAAGCTCAAAAATCTTTTCTAGAACTTAAACTAATTAATTTATATCATACAGAACTTTGAAAATGGAACATAATACAAAAATAGAATTTGTTAATATTGCAATAATTCCAATCAACCCGAAATACATTTTTTTACACAAAGTCTGAATGACTGAATTCAAGTATTTATCGTTACAAATCTGTCATAAAAAGATACGGCGTAAGTTAATTAACGTTATTATATAACGTTATTATATATATAAATTCTTATTCTGGTGGTGGCCCTGCAACTACTGAAGGTTGACCATCAGATTCTGGCATTCTTAGTATTCTAAGAAAATATTCTCTTGGTAGATATTCTAGTGCGGAGGATCTACATAAAATAAGCAATTTAATAATAAACGAAAACGTAGTCATTATTGTCCCCTTCTCGCGCCGTTACCATGTAGCAACTTCGTTCCGTGATTTATTTTAAATTATACTAAACCATAGGATTTCTTAATTTAATATATTACAGCTTTCTGTATACTGTTTGTTTAAAATAATTTTCATAATCCCAAACTTTACCTCAAGCTAAATCTGCGCATTGTATAAAAACTATACGCGAAAGTTCAGTATCAGAAATTAATCTGCGTTATGAACCTCTGGTGATTAACATTCCTCGAATATGAATTTATTTTATAGTGGACAAATGCGACGGGTGTTACAAAAAGTTCAGTTGTTAGCAACTAGGGGATTTAATAATTTCCGATATATTTGCGTATTGTGAAATTGTGTTTTTCTTTAGTTTAGTTCCTTTTTCTTAGTGAGAGAGATATTTTGTTATAATGTATATATTTTTGAAATTTCTTTCTTTTCAAGATTATATGGTCATAAGATTTTATACTGCATCAACCAAGAGCGCTTGAATTGGCAATGCGATGTAATTTTCTGTGAAGAATTTTATGCTTATCGTTCTACAAAATCAAATAAATAAATTTAAAGACCTATATTGCTACAATATAACTAACAAAAATACATTACTGAATAGTTGTGTATTGACAAATTTAAAATTTAAATTAAATAAATAATTATACAATAAAGTTATACTACAAATAAAACACTAAATCTAAACTTGAATGCATTGAGGGCAACGTAGCCAAAAGGCTGGCTGAATTACCACGCTGGATCGCTATAGAAATTCGTTGTGCGAGGTAGGTGCCAGCCTTCGGGTCACGAGTTTCACTCACCAATCGCCTCGCTAGGTCCGAAAAAAGACGATGAGCCCCTTGTCCCCAGGACCCCATGGTTTCAACGCCAAAAGCCTCAAAAATATACCCGCTACCCAAATTCTGATATTTTCTACGTTTAAGGCTTTCAGCGTTATAAGCAGCAGAACCAGATTGTATACTAGTGGTGGAAAGATGGGAAGCCGCGAGAGTGTCTACGCAGGTTGCATCCCACACCAGCGGCCTACCCATCCTCCACGGGAGCAGAGTCATACCATCAGGTCGCTTGCCATCATCACGCAACAATCCAGACGGTTCAAGAACCGAGGGAGTGTTGGAGGTAACAAGAGCCCGATGGATGATGTCATTTAAACTGGCATGGCGAGATATTCTGCCACCGCTGCGAGAACATGAAAGGCCATGGCGACCGAGCTCATCGACCAACACGCCACAGCGGCAGCGGTGTCGAGCACATAATTTTATTCCTAAACGTAAACTACAGGCAAGCCTAAAGCTATGGTTGTCAAAAAGGGTTCCCAAGTTAGATGACGGAAGCGCCTGCAACCATAGCCCTGACTCCCACGAACCCACCGCTAGCAGACGAGCGTGCTCTGTTAAATTAGGCGTATTTAATTGTTTGTTCCGCTCTAAAATACAAAGCACGTCGTCCCACTGATGCTGTGACGTGGGATTTTGTGGAACTGCTGAACTGTTTGATACAATATTCCAGTGCATTTCAGCATCCGCAAGATGAGAAATCTCGCCCGTAAAAGAAGAGGAAAGAATGTTATTGATAATATCTTTATTACCGTAATTCGAAGATAAAAAGGCTGGCAAAGCTAGAGAAGAAATTTTTCGAGTTCCTAAACCACCGAAGCGCACTGGTAAACTGGCTTGATCCCAGGAATTATTATCAAAATTTATGTTCAGAATATTCGAAAGAGTTGATTTCATTTTTTCATCGAGAACCGAAAGTAAATTTTGGTGTTTCCAAAATTGTGAGCAGCGAAGATAATAAATTAATTTTGGCACGAATAAGCAGTGACGTAAAATGTAAAAGGCCATATGTGTATTAATTTGTGAAAGCCGGGAATAACTTTCTGAAAATTTAGAAATTTTGTCAATTATAAAGTTATGAAAGGAGTCATCGAAAATTGGTGAACCTAGGAGCCGAAGGGAAGATTTCTCTATTATAGTGATGCCGGGGGCAATTGATTGAAAGGCCTGAATAATGCTTTCTTTATTCTTACAAAAGTCGGTAAAAAATAGCTCACATTTACCAAAGTTTAATGTGAGGCCAATTTTGGCGAACTTATCAATCAAAAGCTTCAGGTCATCGAGAACGACACTTGAATCTCCCCCTAAGGTTCCGTCGTCAAGATACCAAACATTAAATTTCGAATTTAGTTGTTCAATGATAGGATGAATACCTAAACTAAAAATAGCAGGGCCTAACGGGTCACCTTGTTGACAGCTCACCTCTGATGATATGTGATGGTCTCCGTACACCAGAAGAGATGGCTCGTAATAACATTGATGAAGCAAATTAAATGCTTTGGGCAAGTGCTTTCTTACTTCTGTCAACAGGGTTCCTCGCTGTAAAGAATTAAAAGCGTTTTCAACATCCACCTTCAAAACAACCTCAACTCCTTGACAATCGAGAAAAGTCAATCAGTCAAAAGGCAAATCGACAAGTGACTTTACCGGCAAGGCGGCGCAAAAAAGCGCTTTTTCTTAAGGGCAATTAGGTGGGCCCCGTACAATATTGGCCTTATTTTATTGAGGACTTTTCCTGAAATGAGAAGATTTATTAGAGCTGTTAATTCTTGTAAAAGTTTTTGACCGGTATCACCATTAGCACTGGAAAGAAGATCTTTAAAGTGCTGGGGCGTAAGACCGTCGAGGCCTCCAGCAGAGCCACATTTAAAAGAACTAACAGCCCCGAGGACATCTACAGCAGACGCTTGTATGGAATCCTCTTCCGTGGAAGTAAGATCCAAAGGATCAAATTTTGCCGTCGAAGGTGGATGTTTACTAATCAAATAGTCCAGTGTCTCTTGATTACGAGGCGCTACAGCATCACTAGAAATAAGGATTCGAGAAGCCCCACTGAGGTCACCGTCTGAGATTTTTGATTCTATTTTCTTATGTAGATTAAAATTTTGATTCCAAGAAGGTTGGCCAATAGTTATTAAAAGGGGTCGACTGCAATTTTGTTTAATAGACTTAGTTAATGAAGTAGATTTTGATTTAACATGCAAATATATAAATAAATGAAATAAATATAACAAATAAATGTTACGATACAAAAACGCTTATCTATAAGATTACTTTGTTTTACTTTAAATCATTAAAAACCTTTCGGTCGTTCGTTGCATTGCGTCGAGCGTTGGGTTCTGGATAACGATAAAGATGGCCTTAAAATACAGAACCCATCAGTTCGGCTATCGCGCTAAGCACTCCTGCCCTCAGCAAGTCCATCGCATCGTCGAGTATATACTCGATGGCTTCTTTCCGGAGCGTAATAAAATGGTCGCAGTTTTCTTTGACGTAGCCAAGGCTTTCGATAAAGTCTGGCACAGCGGCCTCGTTTATAAACTCTATAAAATAGGCTTACTGGTTCGCCTAGTCAGGATAATCACGTCCTATCTCAAAGATCGTACGTTTCGTTTTAGACATGAAGGCCCGCTTTCCACGCCTCGTCCCATACAGGCCGGAGTCCCTCAAGGCTCAGTCCTCGCCCCTCTGTTGTACACCGTGTACAGTAACGACATTCCCATCCCACCGAAAGGTGTTGAACTCGCCCTTTTTGCCGACGACACCGCCCTTTACACTAAAGGCCGCTGTGTCCCGCACCTCATCACCAGACGCCAAAAGACCGTTAACGCCTTCGGTGTATGGTTTCAAAAATGGCGTATCTGTGTGAATCCAGACAAGAATTCTGCGATTCGCCTCGACCACAAACGCCGTCGTCGCGCCGACGATCCCCACGTTCGAATGCCCTGGAAGCACAATGCTAAATACTGAGGCGTCACCTTAGACCAGACGCTTTCCTTCAAGCCATACGTCGATAGAGTTACGAAACTCGCCCGTTTTTACATAAGCCGCCTATATACTATGTTAGATAGAAAAAGTAAAATGTCCTTTCGTAACAAACGAACGCTCTTTAATACCTGCATAGACCCGTCATGACTTATGCCGCCAATCTTTGCCCACTGCACAAAATGCAGGTAGTTCAAAATTTCTTCTGCCGCAGGGCCACAAACGCACCCTGGTACGTGCGTAACGCGGACCTGCACAGAGATCTTGAACTACCTACAGTGCAACAGCACCTAAAAACACTCTCGGAAGCGTTCTTCAAACCCTCCGAAACCCACCCCAATCCTTTAGTTCGAGACACATTGTCTTGTGTCCCACACACACCTTGTCCTTGATTCGAAGTTCAAAGTCACTAGGCCTAGATCGTATGTAGCCCCCCAGCTGACATACGATCTCGAAGCTCTTCTGGCCGCAAATTCTAATTCTAATTTTAATTTTAATTCGAATTAATTAAATTCTTTTTCATTTTGAGCACCTTCAGTGCTATGTAATTCCCAGCGGGTGACCCCTTCAGGGCCCCGCTTACGTGGCCTTTTCCTCTAATCAATCGTCACTTCAAACACACACAGCTTCTATGAAACGTACCTTGGCATTGCCCTTGGCAGACAAAATGTGACCCTTTCTACTACTACTACTACTCCGACTCCGAAATAGTTTGGCCTATATTTATGAATTGAGTAAAATGAGCTTCCTATCTCCTGCAAACACGAATGGTATGGCGTTTATTTTAACAACTTATTCTGTAACCACTATAATATCCTCTCGTGACGTGATAACCGTAGAAGTACCGAAGCCACAAACAACATGCATTTTACCTTTCTCTATTTGACTGCTTTTTGGTGATGGAATTCTACGAAGGAACGCCTGGTTCTATCAATTGGAAGATATGTTTTCCAAGCATTTGTAATGTATGAGCTTAGGTTGGTAGGGTATTATTTTATATAAGTATATTATTTAGCATGTTGGGGGTATTAATGAATCTGTCAATGTGAATCATTCTGGAATATAGCGATCAACAGTCATACGCCTTTTCCTTGTCTCCCGTTTATATTACCAGATCCCCGTAGGAAGCTCCATATTTCTCAGCATTAAGCTTATTTTAATTTACATACATTGGAATTGAAATTCTACCTGTAAGCGTCCCTTACAAAAATTCAGTTACTTCTTTTCGAAAGTGTTTATATCTAACGTGGCCCACAGCGGCAATTTCATATCAACCGTATTATATTATCAGTCGGTAAGGATGGATTTGACTTAGACATTTCTGTTAGCGGTGGAAAGCTTACGACGAACTCAAAATCCAAGGTTTTGAGATCCGATTTACTTGCAATACTGTTAGACACTTCGAAATATGCTGTTATTCGTAACAGTTTGCAGTATTACTACAGCTGCAGACATTTGCATCTTTCAGGCCGTTAGTGTGTTGAAACTTTTAAGTTCTTAAGTGAAGCATTAGCTTTATAAATTAATCTGGTAAGCAAAAATTTCATTAAATAGCGCGTAAAAGACATTTAGCATTTAGGTAAATACATTTTTAAAGCATATAAAATACAAGTACATTTTTAAAGTTTTTTGATATTATAAAATGCTCGAACTTTGATGAGATGATCGAAGGACGTGGGTTCGAATCTTGCGGATAATTCTGAGACACTGATGGCACATATAAACTGGTTAATATCATTTCCCTTCTTTTGATTTCGTCGAAGTCAAGTAGAAAGTAGACAAGATGACATTTACAATTAGATTTGTGGTCTTGAGATTCCCCAAATAGTTCCAAAAAGGGAACGGTTGTACAGTCGGCCGCATAAGTCGCTTAACAGAATCAAAAGTTCGACTTTTGGAATGAAAGCTTTTAGCAACTTATGAATCAGTTGTGTTATGCTTATTATGAACATTTGTAAGTTAAGTTTAATTTGCGCCCTTGTAACGACAAAGAGTTTATTGGGTGTTCAGTTGTTTTGCACTCTTGATTCTGTTAAGCCACTTATGCGGCGGACTGTATACTAAAAATATAGATGAATTAATTGTACAGTTAGCATACTACGTTGTTTTTTAATCCGGATTTGTTAGTCAAACATTGTGGTTACATTTCAATTGCAACTGCCTTGTTACCACCTCTAAGCGAATGCTCTCTACATACCATATTGTGAGACAAGTTTTAACTGCAAGCACCTATTTTGAACTGTGACATGCATTCCCCGATGGGAATGAGATGGGCAAAAAGACTTGTGTGTCTAGAAAGTATTAAGCAAAGCGAATTAGGTAACTCTTAAGAGTTATTTCATTTGCATTTCCAATGTTACTTTGATTGGAAAGAAATATTAAAATAAATGTAACGCACCTGTGAAACTCATCGATTATAAAAATAAGAATAAATAAAGCTACTCATGTAAAATATATTGATTATTATGCTGCAATGAAATATCGATATAGTATTAACAATTACATGGTTAAGTTAGGTAATTATTGTTGTAAAACGAAAGTTGGGTCATGTTGCAGTAATAAGGTGGAGGCGGCGCAGAGGGCGAGGGAAGAAGCTGCATCTTCCCTTCCACTTCGTCACCGTCGCAAGAACGCCGGACTCGATGCGATAAAAGCCGCCCTTTCATCGCTGAGAGATTCCCTCCCCCGCAGTCCTATCAGCCTTCGGCAGCGGTTTCGGGGGACTCCGCCTCCAGTCCAGGGCTCGTGATGGCGTGTGCGCTTCCTGCGCACCATCTCACAAGGGACAACTAGAGAGGGACCCCTCCCTCTCGGGACGTCGCCGGCGCTGCACAGAGCGCCGGCTAACGCTACCTGGCCGCGAATGAATGCGCATGTTATTCGTGACCCGACTCCGTGCGTCCAGACGGAAGTCGCAGGTTTTTAGCCGGTAGTGGTCCGGCATCACCAGCTGGGTCAGGTCTCCATGTGGATTTTCCTACGTCAAAAAAAAATGTTGCAGTAATAAGGTACAAAATGCAGGTTCAAATAAACTATAATCTTTGATAAGGTAGAAAAAGCCTGCAGACGAGCTTTAGATCTATATGGACTCATGTTTGCTTGTGTTATGGAATAAAGGATATAGAAGAAATTCATATCGATAGATTATCGTAATGTAAGTAATGTTTTATGCTAGGACCACTTAAAATTGGATATATACAACAGAGGTGAGAACGGCGTGGTCTTACAAATATGTATTAACAGTGCAAACAATCTTTCCTGGTCGGAGTCCATCATCAAACAGCGCACCAGAGAGCGGGTAAAAAAATGTGGCGGCTTCCGTCGTTCACGCTGAGCCTTAATTTACAAATGCAGATAAGTCGTAATGCATGAAATCCACATGGAGCAATACAGTAGTCCGTCTATTTTTTAACACTATTTTTAAAACGTTTTTACTCTCCTACTGGCTACGTGATATGCGGAAATTACTATACCTTATCCTGGTTGCCGCGAAACATGTCTCTATGCGAATGTAATAATCTTAATTTACGTAATATAAACTTATGTGTACTAAGAAGTACATATTGCAAAAGGTTTATAAAACATCTACTTTTTCCAATATGAGTGCTGACTATGTGTTTTATAGTCATCATTAATAAATACTAAGACACCTGCAGGTTCTGCTTGAAGCTTCGGCAACCAGCCATGTTTATCCATTATGAAACATTTTGTTTAAATGTTATGACAAATTTAGAGAATAGTATGATGAAAGAAGCAAAGAAAAGAGCATTTGGTACTAGATAACACAACGTCCTCCTCTAAGGATTCCATGGTTTATACGTGAACCGAAAAGTAGACAGTATATTATTACAGCCCCCCATCACTTCGATCCAATCATTATCCATCTAAGAAATTTGGTTTCTTAATGAAAAATTTAGAATCCCCTTATTGTGAAACCTGTAATATTGTAGATGATCTCCAGCACATGCTTTCAGAATGTGTAAAGAATCAGACAGAAAGGGAATCTTTGTTGCGAAAATATAATATTAATAAATTAGATGTAGGTATATTCTAGACCATATTAGCAAATCCAAATTCAGATGTCTTTGATTTTCTAATTCATATATTCTTACAAAAACAAGCCTGTCTCTCTGGTCCTTCAGTTATAATATAATTAGAGTTTTGTTTTATCTTAAGTATAGGTTATGATGAGGCTGAAATATTCTCATGGAATTGAATGCAATGGAAAGCTTCTTTTAAACATAAGATTAAAAATGAAAAAACATTTTGTTTTTCAACTTCTGATCATACCACAGCCATCCTTCTAACTAACTACATCAATCATACTGTCTTCAAATAAGGAAAATACAAGCATAATAAATAACAAAATCAAAATATACAAGACGAAGATATTGTACCCATATTAAAACGGATAAGCTAGATCAAAGGACAACGAATTGATAATGATTTCTACGTTACCAATTTCGTATAACATCAGGATAAAAAAACAGGATTTGAGTGCTCATATATAATGGCTTTTGGATGCTTTGCAGAAAAAAATATTCCTAGGAAAAATTACCTATCCTGTAAGGTCTTTTGATACAGGAGCTTTAATTTATAATACGTTATTGATTATACAAAACCTTTCGTATACAACCATAATACACCATTTGAAATGAAATTGTAAAATGTCATGATATACGAATTATAGAATTGCAAACTTTGCAAACTAAGAAAACGTTTTATGTCTTACTGAATCAATGATGTTTTGTCATCCATTACATTGAATATGTCGTAAATCGTTTTTCTCGCAACAAAATAGCAATAAATTATCCTGAATCTTATATCGAGAAAACGGCTTATCGACGAACGAGGTGTTTGCCATTTCGGAGGGATCTCGAGAATCACCTCGATGAATTCATCGCTACATATAATCAGAAGGAAAAGTTCCGGCTAATGACTTAAGATATATTGCTCATATCACTTAATTGCTTGCCTTGTTGACTGATATATCACAAAAATATATCATTTTTCAGTTACTGATCCAAAGTTAATCGTTAATTTTTAATCTAAATGTACTTTAAAGCTTTATAGATCTAAGTTTTACTCGCGTTATGTTTTCTGTAGTTAAAAATTTTATTTAAAAAAAAAGATGTGCAACTCACGGGCATGAGTCATTTTCAAATAATTATCCAAACTAGTCTCCTTCTCAGTCTAAAATTTTAGTAAGAATGTATATATAATATATACTACTGCGTGATTATGTTTTAGACTGCAAGGGTGCCACTCTATGCTGAACATTTTTGTTAGATTAAGATTTCACGAATCGTGAAATCTTAATCTATTACGAGTTAATTATATAGTGCAGATATTAAACATGTCTTACAAAAAAGGAGCCATTGTTTAAAAACCGTATGGTGTGTAAATACGACGTATAAAGACTTATTTGATCAGCTATATATGGACTCATGCTAACTTAGTGGCAAAGCAAATGTGTAACTGAGTAACAAAAATGTTCAGCATAGAGTGGCACCCTTGCAGTCTAAAACATAATCACGCAGTAGTATATATTATATATACATTCTTACTAAAATTTTAGACTGAGAAGGAGACTAGTTTGGATAATTATTTGAAAATGACTCATGCCCGTGAGTTGCACATCTTTTTTTTTAAATAAAATTTTTAACTACAGAAAACATAACGCGAGTAAAACTTAGATCTATAAAGCTTTAAAGTACATTTAGATTAAAAATTAACGATTAACTTTGGATCAGTAACTGAAAAATGATATATTTTTGTGATATATCAGTCAACAAGGCAAGCAATTAAGTGATATGAGCAATATATCTTAAGTCATTAGCCGGAACTTTTCCTTCTGATTATATGTAGCGATGAATTCATCGAGGTGATTCTCGAGATCCCTCCGAAATGGCAAACACCTCGTTCGTCGATAAGCCGTTTTCTCGATATAAGATTCAGGATAATTTATTGCTATTTTGTTGCGAGAAAAACGATTTACGACATATTCAATGTAATGGATGACAAAACATCATTGATTCAGTAAGACATAAAACGTTTTCTTAGTTTGCAAAGTTTGCAATTCTATAATTCGTATATCATGACATTTTACAATTTCATTTCAAATGGTGTATTATGGTTGTATACGAAAGGTTTTGTATAATCAATAACGTATTATAAATTAAAGCTCCTGTATCAAAAGACCTTACAGGATAGGTAATTTTTCCTAGGAATATTTTTTTCTGCAAAGCATCCAAAAGCCATTATATATGAGCACTCAAATCCTGTTTTTTTATCCTGATGTTATACGAAATTGGTAACGTAGAAATCATTATCAATTCGTTGTCCTTTGATCTAGCTTATCCGTTTTAATATGGGTACAATATCTTCGTCTTGTATATTTTGATTTTGTTATTTATTATGCTTGTATTTTCCTTATTTGAAGACAGTATGATTGATGTAGTTAGTTAGAAGGATGGCTGTGGTATGATCAGAAGTTGAAAAACAAAATGTTTTTTCATTTTTAATCTTATGTTTAAAAGAAGCTTTCCATTGCATTCAATTCCATGAGAATATTTCAGCCTCATCATAACCTATACTTAAGATAAAACAAAACTCTAATTATATTATAACTGAAGGACCAGAGAGACAGGCTTGTTTTTGTAAGAATATATGAATTAGAAAATCAAAGACATCTGAATTTGGATTTGCTAATATGGTCTAGAATATACCTACATCTAATTTATTAATATTATATTTTCGCAACAAAGATTCCCTTTCTGTCTGATTCTTTACACATTCTGAAAGCATGTGCTGGAGATCATCTACAATATTACAGGTTTCACAATAAGGGGATTCTAAATTTTTCATTAAGAAACCAAATTTCTTAGATGGATAATGATTGGATCGAAGTGATGGGGGGCTGTAATAATATACTGTCTACTTTTCGGTTCACGTATAAACCATGGAATCCTTAGAGGAGGACGTTGTGTTATCTAGTACCAAATGCTCTTTTCTTTGCTTCTTTCATCATACTATTCTCTAAATTTGTCATAACATTTAAACAAAATGTTTCATAATGGATAAACATGGCTGGTTGCCGAAGCTTCAAGCAGAACCTGCAGGTGTCTTAGTATTTATTAATGATGACTATAAAACACATAGTCAGCACTCATATTGGAAAAAGTAGATGTTTTATAAACCTTTTGCAATATGTACTTCTTAGTACACATAAGTTTATATTACGTAAATTAAGATTATTACATTCGCATAGAGACATGTTTCGCGGCAACCAGGATAAGGTATAGTAATTTCCGCATATCACGTAGCCAGTAGGAGAGTAAAAACGTTTTAAAAATAGTGTTAAAAAATAGACGGACTACTGTATTGCTCCATGTGGATTTCATGCATTACGACTTATCTGCATTTGTAAATTAAGGCTCAGCGTGAACGACGGAAGCCGCCACATTTTTTTACCCGCTCTCTGGTGCGCTGTTTGATGATGGACTCCGACCAGGAAAGATTGTTTGCACTGTTAATACATATTTGTAAGACCACGCCGTTCTCACCTCTGTTGTATATATCCAATTTTAAGTGGTCCTAGCATAAAACATTACTTACATTACGATAATCTATCGATATGAATTTCTTCTATATCCTTTATTCCATAACACAAGCAAACATGAGTCCATATAGATCTAAAGCTCGTCTGCAGGCTTTTTCTACCTTATCAAAGATTATAGTTTATTTGAACCTGCATTTTGTACCTTATTACTGCAACATTTTTTTTTGACGTAGGAAAATCCACATGGAGACCTGACCCAGCTGGTGATGCCGGACCACTACCGGCTAAAAACCTGCGACTTCCGTCTGGACGCACGGAGTCGGGTCACGAATAACATGCGCATTCATTCGCGGCCAGGTAGCGTTAGCCGGCGCTCTGTGCAGCGCCGGCGACGTCCCGAGAGGGAGGGGTCCCTCTCTAGTTGTCCCTTGTGAGATGGTGCGCAGGAAGCGCACACGCCATCACGAGCCCTGGACTGGAGGCGGAGTCCCCCGAAACCGCTGCCGAAGGCTGATAGGACTGCGGGGGAGGGAATCTCTCAGCGATGAAAGGGCGGCTTTTATCGCATCGAGTCCGGCGTTCTTGCGACGGTGACGAAGTGGAAGGGAAGATGCAGCTTCTTCCCTCGCCCTCTGCGCCGCCTCCACCTTATTACTGCAACATGACCCAACTTTCGTTTTACAACAATAATTACCTAACTTAACCATGTAATTGTTAATACTATATCGATATTTCATTGCAGCATAATAATCAATATATTTTACATGAGTAGCTTTATTTATTCTTATTTTTATAATCGATGAGTTTCACAGGTGCGTTACATTTATTTTAATATTTCTTTCCAATCAAAGTAACATTGGAAATGCAAATGAAATAACTCTTAAGAGTTACCTAATTCGCTTTGCTTAATACTTTCTAGACACACAAGTCTTTTTGCCCATCTCATTCCCATCGGGGAATGCATGTCACAGTTCAAAATAGGTGCTTGCAGTTAAAACTTGTCTCACAATATGGTATGTAGAGAGCATTCGCTTAGAGGTGGTAACAAGGCAGTTGCAATTGAAATGTAACCACAATGTTTGACTAACAAATCCGGATTAAAAAACAACGTAGTATGCTAACTGTACAATTAATTCATCTATATTTTTAGTATACAGTCCGCCGCATAAGTGGCTTAACAGAATCAAGAGTGCAAAACAACTGAACACCCAATAAACTCTTTGTCGTTACAAGGGCGCAAATTAAACTTAACTTACAAATGTTCATAATAAGCATAACACAACTGATTCATAAGTTGCTAAAAGCTTTCATTCCAAAAGTCGAACTTTTGATTCTGTTAAGCGACTTATGCGGCCGACTGTACAACCGTTCCCTTTTTGGAACTATTTGGGGAATCTCAAGACCACAAATCTAATTGTAAATGTCATCTTGTCTACTTTCTACTTGACTTCGACGAAATCAAAAGAAGGGAAATGATATTAACCAGTTTATATGTGCCATCAGTGTCTCAGAATTATCCGCAAGATTCGAACCCACGTCCTTCGATCATCTCATCAAAGTTCGAGCATTTTATAATATCAAAAAACTTTAAAAATGTACTTGTATTTTATATGCTTTAAAAATGTATTTACCTAAATGCTAAATGTCTTTTACGCGCTATTTAATGAAATTTTTGCTTACCAGATTAATTTATAAAGCTAATGCTTCACTTAAGAACTTAAAAGTTTCAACACACTAACGGCCTGAAAGATGCAAATGTCTGCAGCTGTAGTAATACTGCAAACTGTTACGAATAACAGCATATTTCGAAGTGTCTAACAGTATTGCAAGTAAATCGGATCTCAAAACCTTGGATTTTGAGTTCGTCGTAAGCTTTCCACCGCTAACAGAAATGTCTAAGTCAAATCCATCCTTACCGACTGATAATATAATACGGTTGATATGAATGGTTGAATGGCTGTGGGCCACGTTAGATATAAACACTTTCGAAAAGAAGTAACTGAATTTTTGTAAGGGACGCTTACAGGTAGAATTTCAATTCCAATGTATGTAAATTAAAATAAGCTTAATGCTGAGAAATATGGAGCTTCCTACGGGGATCTGGTAATATAAACGGGAGACAAGGAAAAGGCGTATGACTGTTGATCGCTATATTCCAGAATGATTCACATTGACAGATTCATTAATACCCCCAACATGCTAAATAATATACTTATATAAAATAATACCCTACCAACCTAAGCTCATACATTACAAATGCTTGGAAAACATATCTTCCAATTGATAGAACCAGGCGTTCCTTCGTAGAATTCCATCACCAAAAAGCAGTCAAATAGAGAAAGGTAAAATGCATGTTGTTTGTGGCTTCGGTACTTCTACGGTTATCACGTCACGAGAGGATATTATAGTGGTTACAGAATAAGTTGTTAAAATAAACGCCATACCATTCGTGTTTGCAGGAGATAGGAAGCTCATTTTACTCAATTCATAAATATAGGCTAAACTATTTCGGAGTCGGAGTAGTAGTAGTAGTAGAAAGGGTCACATTTTGTCTGCCAAGGGCAATGCCAAGGTACGTTTCATAGAAGCTGTGTGAAGGGGTTGTCGGCCGATTTAAAAAACGGTATAAATCGCATTTACTGCAATAATTGTGAGGATGAAGGATCGGAAGAAGAGGAACAGGAGGAGCCCCTACAAGATTATTCCAAAATTCTTAAGGATATTCATAAGAAAGTGGGCGCTATCCCAGGATTAAAGAGTCAATTAAACTCAATCACGCAAAGTTTAAGTTTGTTGTCTGATAAATATGACTCTTTAATAATGGAACACGAGCAGTCTAAAGAAAAAATCACAAGATTGGAAAAGTCTATGACAAGTGTAAACAATAAATGTGTCTTCCTGGAAAAAACAAAACATGGCCTTGGAACAAAAGATACATGACTTCGAGCAGGCATCTCGTAAACATAACATCGAGATCGTGGGTGTGGAACAACTTCCCGGCGAGTTGACAAATTAGGCAAGTTACTAAAGGTGAGTGGCTCGGATATAGAGTGGGCAAGAAGAACGCGACCCACGAAAGACGCCAGCAAACCCTCATCTATCATCGTGGGCTTCAAGACCGCCGGTACTGGAGCCAGAGACAGCTGGCTAGCTCAACGTCGTAAGCTATCAGATACAACAAGTGATATAATTACTAACGGAACTGCCAAGTACAAACTTTACGTAAACGAAGACCTGACGAAATCTACGCGAACCCTGCTATGGAGTGCAAAAAAACAACTTCTTGGCCGATTCAAATACATCTGGGTTTCCAATGGTAAAATCTTAGTCAAGAGGTCTGAAGGCGAAAAAGTGATATGCGTAAGATGTGAAAGTGATATCAGTGCCCTAATTAAATCTAAATAGGTAATTCAGTAAAAACTACCTACTTTATTAATAAGGTAAAATAAATAGTAACATTCTCGGATCTAAACGATATATATAATAACATTATTGGTGAACCCATAGACTACACATGTGTAAATAATGTAAGTTCGTGGCTAAAAAATGTAAATAATAACAAAGACTTAAGTATTCTGCATGTCAACATTCGCTCAATTAAAAAGAATTATAGTAAATTTTTAGTGTCCATAAATAGTGAATTAAGTAAATTAGATATTATTGTGATAACAGAACCAAACATAGATTACTCCCTTTTGTCATTTTATAAAATTCCGGGCTTCGAGGTCACAGTGCGAGTACGCCAAGGACGAACGGGCGGTGGCGTGTTGGTGTATTCGCGACCGCATCTAAACGCGGGTGTGAGCGAGACGGCTGCGCTCGGGAATGCCAGCAGCATGCGTTGCGCGGAATGCGTTTCTATTACACTTAGTGTAAACAGAGAGCTAATTTATCTTATAGCAATTTACAGGCCGCCAAAATTTAATAATCAAGACAGGATAAAAGGATTTATTATCGAATTACGTAATTTGTTAAATAACCTACCAAAACATTCGAAAGTAATATTTTGTGGCGACATTAATATAAACTTGTTGGACTTCCGTAATAAAAACGTTATAATTTACGAAAATTTAATGGCTGAATATGGTTTTTATAAATGCATAAATGACGTAACTAGAAGGGAAATAGTTATGAGTAATCTAGTTGAATCATGTTTAGATCATATATTTATCAGAGCGCCCTCCGCACTCATTAGCTCGGCGGTAATTAAACATAAGATATCAGATCATTATTACGTTGCGGCGGCCATACAATGGAATCTCCTTACGCAATGTACAAGTAATAATAACCTACCAATATTTGAAACTCGCCGTGTCCTCGACAACAGGCTAGTAAAAGAAAAGTTACTTAAAGCTAACTTTAATGAATTACTAAACATAAAATGTCCAGTTCGATTATATGAGGCTTTTTCTGATTTATTCATAAAAACATATGATGAGTGTTATAAATTAGAAAATGTTAAGATAAATTATAATGATAGGAATTATAAAGGGTGGATAAATGATAATTTAAAAAAGATGATAACAGAAAGAGATAGATTGTATACAGTATGGTGTAATGAACCAAAAAATATGATAAAAAGACTAGACTACACTAGGTATAGAAATAAATGTTTTAAAACAATACTTAAATATAAGACTGAATATGATAAACTTAGCATAATAAACTGTAATAGAAACATAAGGAAAGTATGGGCTAAGATAAATAGCCTTCTAGGTAATGACAAGCAATCATTAGATAAATTAATAACTAGCAATATGAAAAATCAGGGCAGTGTAAAGGATATCTGTGACAAATTTGCAAAAAGCTTCGTAAGCGAAGTAGATCTGGTTAAACATTTTTGTTCAAAAAAATTTTTGGAAAGAAGTAGCTACGCCAAGCAGTCAGACGTCTACATGAGGTGGCAACCAGTCAGCGATAATAGTGTTAAGCGCGTCATATCAAAAATGAATAAACATAAATCTCCTGGGAGCGATCACGTGCGGATGTCTGACTTAAAGTTTCTTATTGACAAAATAAGCCCAGTCATGGCTAACATGATTAACCTGTCTGTAAAACATCACATAATTCCACATAAACTAAAAGAGGCAATCGTTCGTCCTATCCATAAGAAAGGCAAGCGTGACGTTTACAATAACTACCGGCCTATAGCCATACTCTCCAGCACTGAAAAAATTATTGAAAAATGCATTACTGATCAACTTAGCAACTTTTTACAATCAAATAACATTTTAAATGAATGTCAACACGGCTTTCAGAAAGGCAAGAGCACAAATACCTTACTGTCTAATTTTACCGATGAAATTAATAGTTACCTAAATGAAAAAAAGTTTGTAGTGGCAATATTTTATGATTTTAAAAAAGCATTTCAATCTTTAGATAAAGATACACTGCTTAATGGAATGGACGAATGTGGTGTGGGTCAACCACTAAACTTATGGTTTCGTGATTACCTCACATCACGCCACTTCTCTGTCAGGCTCGGGGACACGCTCAGTGAGACGACTAGGGTGAAGTACGGAGTACCTGAAGGATCCACGTGTGGGCCCATTTGCTACTTACTACATGTCAACAGCTTATGTAGCGTACTACGGTACTGCACAGCCTACATGTTTGCGGATGATCTCTGCACACTGCGTGCTGGTACCGACCTAGAGGAAACGTGTCGCATGGTCCAGAATGATGTTAACGCTGTAGTCAAATGGTCACATGACAATGGCATCGTGTTAAATACAGATAAAACTAAACTGCTTCTCATACACTCACCTTACCTTCGTCCTGCTGAACCGTGCCCTAATTTGTTTACTCATAGTTTTATCTGCCTCCATAATAATTTTGTTAACTGTCAATGTAAACCTATAGATAAAGTCAATTGTGCTACTTACCTTGGTGTTAAAGTTGATGACAATTTTTCTTGGTCTCATCATATAGACTATGTTCGTAATAAATTGAGAATATTGTTAAGGAAATTCTACCACCTAAGCTTTAAAGTTCCTTCCTCTATATTAAAATGTCTCTACTTTTCGCTAGTCGATAGTATACTGTGTTACGCACTTGACAGTTATGGCCTTACATTTAAATCATATATTGACAAACTTGAGTCCTTGCAGCTCAGATTCCTAAAGTTACTTGTAAACAAAAAAACTAAAACAAATTGTAAAGGAAATTATACAAAATTATTTAAAATTTGTAACATTTTACCTATCAGATTAAAGCATAAATACCTGCTGGCTATAAATAATTATAACAGACAAGAGCACTTAAAATTGTTAACACATAATCAAGGTACCAGGTCGGTGTCGTCTGGCAAATATGAAGTACCCAAAGTAAATAATTATTATGGTGACAGAAAATTATCAAAACGATTACCATACTTTTTAAATAGTTTACCTGACGACATACGACAAGAAAGCAACAAAAATAAATTTAAATTTAAATTAAAAATACATTTATTGTCTACATTAAAATAAATTACATGTTACTAGTAGATAATTATTAATGAGACTCTCGTTCCTGCAGTCAAACTGTTAAACAGTTTTGCGGGACTGTAATTTAGTTATAAGATTGTTTTGTATACTTAATAAATAAATAAATAAAAAAAAATAGTTGTTAATAAACTTTATTAAATTAACATTTGTCTTATTTTTTCTTGTACGTGCTAGTTTTAACAATCCCCTCTATCGAAAAATAATAAAAAAGGAACCTACGCTACCTAAGTGATTTTTTAACATACGCGTTTTCTGGAAAATTTGGGAAAGTTAATTATAATCAGCTTATGTCGGAATGCTCCTGTATAGGCATAATAATAAATGATTAAACGTACTACCAAGTGAAGATCTATCGCTATTATATTAGTCGCTTCATTCGAAGATAGCATATAATTAAACAGGTAGTCCTTTTAAGGTACTAAGTAACTTCGCACAGTTTTAGAGTATGTCATTTGACTAATTCAAAAAACGTTCCACTCAACAGTGGCGCTGTCTGTTTACTTGATCCACCTTGACCACCAAATGAAGACTTGCCAGGACCGGCCTGGCAAGTCTTCATTTTTTAGAGATCAAAACAAAACTTTTTTATGGGTTCGGGGAGGGGCGGGTCATCTATACCCTCGAATAAAGTGACTAATATATAATAATAATATATAGCGAATAATAGCGATAGAACTTCACTTGGAAGTTCATTTATTATATTTCGTCGCTTCATTCTTCAGATATTATTTAATTAAACAGGTAGATTTTTAGAGATTAAGTTTTGTTGTGTTTTGGCTTTAAAAATTAAAATTTATTTAAATACGTTTATTCACATAATTTCTTACTTTAGTACACAATTTAAGAATCCAGTAACCTATAGGCATCTAATAAACACTTGATTGTAATTGCTCAAATAATTAAATCAATAAACAGGATGATTTAATTTTAATTAATCTCTTTATTGGAAGGTATTGAGTGGTTTGTACCTTTATTGCCGTTTAGTGGTTCTAATATAGGTCTATGATAAAATTTTGTACAGGCCTGAGAGTTTTAGGTCCACCCAGCCGTTTCTCGGATAACCTACACTAAGTACGTGCCGCGTGCTGTGTGCGCCGCTGAACACACTCATGTCAACGCCGCTCGTACCTAGCGTCTGCTTTATCCACCGACTTAGCGTCTGACGCGTCTCTGTAAGGGGTCTTTCATGTTACAACCAAAAACCCCAAGTTCGAAGTTTTAATATTTTTCGTCACAAAAAGTATAATCTTTTAGAGTAGATAAAGGACATATCATTATGTTATTTTTAAAGATTGGCAAAGTTAACGGGTTTTTCAGGATTTGGGGCTGTGGTTTTAATGATGTCTGTTATGATTATGTCTACGGATGCAGAAACTATTTTTTCTATTTTAATTAAAGATAATATCTGGACCCTATGTCCGGTACATAGGGTTAACGATGTAACGAGATTTTTGGTAATTTTTTCTAAACTTAAAGTGATATTAGGATACCATAGAGAAAGCTGATTAAGAACTAAATTTGAATCCTTAGAAAATGTGTACTTCGATTTAGTTAGGTTCTAAGCTTCTTGTAAAATTTGCCTTATCATTGCCCATATCTTCGCCTAACAAAAGAGACAAGGCAGAACGGTGCGAATTTAATGAACCGAATGAACAACCCTCATTAAATTGTTAATTTAAAAAACAAAACTAATTAAACAGGTTTTTTGAACATATCAGTATTACGTAACGTAAAAAACTCCCACCATGACCTCAACGTGATGTTGTACTGACAAATAGTCATGGATGCCAGAGAAGTGAGCATCAACGTCAGGGTCTCTGGTGGACAGCCGCGCAGCGCAAAGGCTGCCCGGAGGTGCCCAAGGTAAGGCTGGAGTGCTTTGCTTTGGCGCTGTTATGGGAGTTAATAAAAGCTTTTGTTGTATTGAAGAAAACTATTTCTGAAACCAGCAGTGCATTTAAGAGACGGAACCATGGCTGGGAGGGCCAGTAGGGAAAGATCAACACTCCTTCGGCTTTATCATCATTTATTTTTCTTACACATTTAAGAGAAGGTAAAAATACGTAGAGGCCCAATTAATCGTAAACTCATCGACTTCGACTGCATCTGGATAAGAATTCCAGGTTACAAATGCGTCACATTTGGCATTGGTACAACTAGAAAAAAGGTTGATATCCACTGCACTAAACTGATCGTGTATTGTTTTGAAGGCACTATCCGAAAGAGCTCACTCTATATCAGGGTTCAAGTTCCATTTCAATTCCACGTCTGCGCATTTTTCTTTTATGTTATCATTAAAGCAAAAATCCATAAATTACGTTCCTCGTCAAATGCCATAGCCAAATGTTATCAGTTAGAGTATTTAAATGTGGAAATTTAATCCTACTGACGTCACTAATAGTGGTGGTATTATCAATACGTAATAATATTGCACAATTACTTTCTTCCCCGGCTGAACTTTTGAAGCTAAGGAAACGGCTAGTAATATGGTATTCGTTTTCACTATGTTTCCAAGAACCATAAAATTTATTGTTTTGGAATACTGCGTCCCGGCCTGTTTTGAATGCATCTGAATATATCTTATAAATTTGTGAAGTAATTGAACAGGAAATGGTATATAATATTTATATATTTTGACAGGCTGCGACCAGTACACCTATATGTTTGGCAAAATCTCGTATCGAGCATATTTGAAGTTTCATAAATTTATTTATTATTATAACGATTATCGTCAGGTAAAGAAATAGACATCTTTTCCATGTTAAACATAAAAGCCTAAACATTTTACCGACTTTGTCTGTACTGGTCGATTTTTGTTGAAATTCACAACAAGTGACATAACTTCGCGAATAAGTTTTGTAAATACCAACGGAACGACGGATAATCCATACGGCATGGCCGTAAACTCGTACGTAATTAGCTCGGTATTTTTTGTAACTAACAAATATAGGTATGAGTAGGTATGATGTTACTTATGTATGTTAGCAAAGAAATCATAATGAGGAATTAATTTAGAAGCTGTTTTATTAGATTCCATTTAAAAGTATACTTTTTCTACAAAATTGTTATACTTTGGTTTATTTTTTGGTCTAGTACGAACCCTTTTTCACCGTTCGGTTTCGGCGCTAAAAATATTCATTTATTATATTTGTTTGATATAAACTGGTCACTTGAGGGATACCAACGTTTTATAGCCTCTAACAATTTATTAATTGCTATTATTATATTTCGTTTTTCACTATGCGACAAAATATATTTGGGAGTAAATACTTGTGAACGCCGAACTCAAATGTGGACGCTGAAGTGGAGGCCATGCCCCTTTCCATACCTCGCCCCCCCCCCCTGTTTGACGGGTAACGAGGAGGTCCCATCCAGTTTCCCGACTGGGTTGACCGGTTTTCTGTTGATGTTTGGGGAGTACTTACATAGCTTCGGTGTAATTTTTATTATTACTTTATTATGTCCTTTTTCAAAAACTAAGTCCATCCCCCTATTTATAGCAGTTATTCCGTAACTGAGCTATTGCTGGAGCCTCTGAAGCCCCGAAGGCAAAAAGAATTTCTGGATCCATGTCGCAAAAAAATTTTCCCGACTGGCCCGGTTCATTCTTAGAGGTCGACGGTTCCACATTAGGGAACCTCTACATAGAGGGCTCAGGTATTGCGGTAACCGAAATGGCTAGTTAGAGATTCGTCCACTGGATTCATCATCATCAGGGGGCCAGATTGACGTGATCTACACTGACTTCGAAAAAGCTATCGATCGTGTGGATCACGTCATCCTTCTGCGCAAACTCCAGGAAATCGGTATCTGTGGTAACCTTTTACGATGGTTAGATTCGTACTTGCGAAATTGTAGTCAAGCGGTAGTAGTGGGTGGCTTTCGGTCGAACTTCACAAGCATTCCCTCTGGCGTCCCACAGGGATCTCTATTAGGACCGCTTTTGTACTCTGTATACCTTTACAACATTGGTGTATCTTTGCGATATGCAAGTTACGTAATGTATGCCGATGATATTAAGATATACATGAAGATCGTTAACCGTTCAGACAATCAAAAATTACAATTTGATTTAAACTCTTCATCTGACTTCTATAAAAAAATCTAATAACTATCAATGTCAACAAATGTGCACATATAACGTTCACACGGAAAAATAGTCCACTGCTGCATACCTACTTGATAAATGGCACGATTGTTAATAAGGCTAGTCGCATTAGAGATCTGGGTATACTTCTTGATTCAAAATTGCTTTTTAATGAACACATTACAGACATCGTAACAAGGTCGTATAAAAATCAAGGTTTTGTACTAAGGACAACCGCACCATTCTCGGATACCTCATGTATGGAACTACTTTACTACTCTTTTGTTCGGAGCATACTAGAATACTGCAGCCCAATCTGGAGTAGTCAGTATGTTCTATATAAACATCAAATTGAAACTATCCAACAAAATTTTTTTAAACATCTTAATTTTAGACAAAATTTACCCTACATGCAGTATCCAGACGCCTGTGTACACCATAGGCGTCTGGATACTGCATATTATCTTTAGAAAATCGACGCTGCCTCCTAGATATGCTCCTCCTGTATAATATATGTAACGGTGCTATAGATTGCTCAGACCTAACGCATGTGACTATTACCTTACGTGACTATTACCTTACCTTAAAGTTAATTCTGTATAATGTAACTCCATAATTGGCCTTCAGCCATATTTTAAATAATTCATTTGTATTTAGTGTAAGGGCTGTGGATTTTGTGATAAATAATAAATAAATAAATCATATTAAAATATTTAATGACGACTTTCAGATTTGAAAAAAAATTAAAATAAGAGAATATTACGTAATACAGATATCGTGTTTCAAATTACACGCATTTTCTGTTTTCGATTTATAATTTATAAATGTTATTGAAAAACAAAAAACAAAAATAACATCAGGTAGAAGACTACCAGGAATTTATGAGGATAACGTGATATATCTATTAAAGATTACACGTATTTTCTGCGTCTTTTCGACAAAGCGAAATTAAAGTTTATAATAAGAAATATCAGGTAGAAGAGTACCAGGAATTTATGCGGATAACGTGATATATCTTTTATAGATTACACGTGTTTTCTGAATCTTTTCGAAAGAGCGAAATTATAGCTTGTAAATACCCGCGATCACTTATGAAAAAACATAAAATGGCTTACCCCTTCGGAAGAAATAACGAGTCGTTTTCGTTTATTGTTTATTTTTTGTTCTAATTTTTGAACTTTTACTACACATTTAGCACAACTTTTACAGCATATTTAAAATTAAACTTTTAATTTACTCGTTAGTATTAGACGTGTGCTTGTTACCACGCACGAAAAAAGAATGAAGACTTGCCGGAACCGGGGTGGATCAAGTAAACAGACGGCGCCACTCCTGAGTGGAAAGTTTTTAGATTAAGTCAAATGACATACTCTAAAACTGTGCGAAGTTACCAAGTAGCTTAAAAGAACTACCTGTTCAATTATATACTATCTGAAAAATAAAGCGACGAAATAATATTATAAGGCAAATAAAAAGCATAGATGGGATAATAGCATTGACTTCGAAACCATTTTTGAATTATCGTGTTCTAGATGAGTTTCTCTAATGACACCTAGACTAGATCTGCCATTGTTAGGACTTAAAAGCGTCTTAAGAGCTTCATAGATTAGTTTTATACAAAAAATATTTACCTCCGACAAAAATTGAAGTATCAATTATTAGTCGGATTACTAATAAGAAGTACTTTATTTATGACCTCTTTTATAAATTCATCTCCTATTGTAGTTTTAGAGATTTATAAAATGCAATGTATTAGAATGAACCTAGTGTTGGTATTCTATCGAATGATACAGACGGCACTTCCCTGAGTGCCAAGACTTTCTTGGTTCAATAACTTCCGGATCATATCATTAGGCACCAATAATTAATGGACGACACGTTTTTAAATTAACTAACTACCAATATTAATTCGATTACTTCTACAAGTACCAATTATAGAGGGCGCTGTGATTTCTTTTGGCAATATGAAAAGATCAATAGAATATTTACAATATTTCCTTTAAGTGCAAGTACCACTTTTATAGTTTTAAAAGCAAGGTGACGTTTACTTGCTTATTTCTAGAGCTTCTTTAAGCGGCAGATTTACTGCAGAAATATTCAAGGTTTCAAGCAATATTTGAATCTAATTTGTACGTAATACATATTCCCTGAGACACTCCATTTACCCATATGTTCTCTCTATATAATATGTTTGCTAGTCATATTTGATTACCTAGATTCTGTTATAATTACTGATCAACAATCATACTATCAGATATTGTATTCTAATTGACTCAGATTGTATTGTGGTCACAATCGTGCTGGCAAAGCATAATATATTACGGTTTCACTGCTATAAATAGTTATCATAATCAACACTAGGTTTTTCTAACAAGAACTGATTTGTTTGTTTGTCTAAAAAGTAATTGATAAACATTTATTCACTGAAAGAAGCATTCTCCAGATGTATCTAACATAGGCTATGTATATCCCAAATTCCCACGGGATCAGGAACTATGCGGGTGAAACCACCCAGGGACCTGTAGGGATAATATTTTTAAACTGTACATCGTTATGTCACCTTTACCTATACCATATATGTTCGCGTAGTACTATTTTTATGAACAACGTATAGAGATCATGAAAGTTTAAAATGGTTTTAAGGTTGCTCTGCAGTGGGCACAAATGCTTGTAACTTAAAATCGAAAGTAAAAGAAATAACATGCGCTCAGCCTGTGTTTCATAGTTTACAATATAGTGTAGAAAATTATAGAAATCCACGCCGGTACGGGCCAGTTTAAAAAAAATTTCTTTGTGTTCTGCATTGAATCTATGTATGTATGAATTTGGTGGTCGTATAAGAAATAAGTGTGATTCTGTAGTGATCCTAACTGAGTTAATGTGATCTTTGAATAAAATGCAAAAAAGTGTTTCATGTTTTGTTATTTAGATGTTATTTACATCGGTACAACTGAGAGACTGGACATATATTTAAGAATGAAACAAAAAAATTGGTAGGTAGTATTTTCTACTACATTGGGTTAATTACAGTTATGTTTTATTATTATAATTAATCCAGAAATTTTTTTTTTAAATAAAATCAAAAGTAATTATCAAAGGTAATTATCAAATGGTATTATCAAAAGTTTTAGAACAAAACACCGAGGCCCGAGAACATTTCAAAGAAAGTCGAATGTAGAGGGTTATTTCTGACGATCGTTATTATGATCAATTGTAGGTAATTCATTGAGAGCGTGGCTGAGCATCGCCGAGGCGATGATTCCACGAAAATTCCAAATATTCTATTCAAAATGTGCGAAAACTCGTTATCAATATAAGATGTGTCAAACAGCCTTTGTCAATATAATATTACGAAACGAAACTCAATTCAAGTGTGAAATCTTTATACGTCTAACGATTTTTCAGACAGGTTAGTCAAGCATGAAGCAATAGAAATAGGTTTGGAATTTTAAGATGGAAATAGGATTAAATAAGAATACCTATGAATATAACTTGCAATTTTGTGTGTAAAAAATACGGCCTAGTGTAACTTTGCCTTCAATTCAGGGGTCACAGGAATGAATTTTGACCCAAAAATATAGCTGATTATGATTGACATAAAATAGAAAAACATACTTTTTACTAAGTGTTGGCCATAGTATGACGTTGTCTAATATATGCTAATTAAATAGGCTCTACATGAGTACACTTGTGTTTAAATTTGTTCGAATAAAAGTACCAGTATTTTTGTAACGATATTTATTTTAATAACACAAATATTTCATATAGTTCGAGCGTGTAGTTTGCTGCATATTTGCGTTGACGTAAATGAAAATATTAAAGCTGTTTAATTTTATTATCAGGTTTTAGAACAAAACTTGAAAGTAAGCAAAAATTATAAAAATAGATAAAATTATTTGAGTTGAATAATTGATTCTGCAAATACGTTCCTGAATAAATAAATAAATCCCCAGACAAACACAACAGAATGGGCCCAAAGTAAGCATAACTTGTGTTATGGGTTAAAAATCCAGCGAACTGGGAGGGAAACCGGAATAAACACTTTATATTATAAACTTTTTTTGGAATAAAAAATACAATTATACAAAATTATACAACGGCCGAGTGTCGTTATCAGTATTTTCCGCCATATTGCTTGTTATCTGTGGGCGTGCTTATTTAAACTGCAGTTGTAGCTACTTAATAATTTTAATTACCCACTTTAAGTAACAATCACGTAACAGATTATAACAATAGTACCAATTAATTAATTTACAATAAACACTTGGAACGCGCGACAGTTCTAGATGTGTGTAGCCTGACCGCTTGCTCAATTGTAAGTTAGTGTTTTTCAGTTAGCGTTTAGCGCGCGTAAGTGCCGGACGCATTCCCCTTGTATAGTGTCTAAAATATACCAGCTGTCTAAGTGCTTATATGTTAAGATTGATCGTATTCGATATTTATCCTAAAGCTATACATTTAAATTGAAAAATTGGATGTTATAAAGTTATTTCGCATTTTACTACCTGATAAAATGCATTGTGCAAAGTGTAGTGAAATTGTTACTGATTTCGTTCTGTGTGGCAAATGTGATGGCCACTATCATTTTGGATGCGCTGGAGTATCTGAGTTGAGCTACCGAAGAATGGAGAAAGAAAGGCAAGAAAAAAAGGCTTCCTGGAGGTGCGTCGCTTGCCACGGCCAACACTCGGATTCCGCAGTAAATGTTTTTCTTGCGGACATTCTAACAGAGATAAAAAATCTACGTGCCGATTTTATTAGCCTGAAAACCGATTTAAGTGACATCAGATTAGATAAGCAATGTATAGAAGATTTAAATACGAAATGGAGCGACATGGAATGCAAATTTGGTAATGTTGAAGGTAGGCTAGATATTGTTGAACACAAGCTTTCCGGCGTTACTGTAGTTCAAAATGAGCTTTCAAAGGCACAAGAAACAATATCTGAATTAAAAGAGGCCAATAATATGCAGGATCAATTCTCACGACAGAATAACGTCGAAATATCTGGCATACCGTTACGCAGTGGTGAAGTTCTACACTCAGTATTGCATGACCTTTGTTCCCTACTAGGATTCAGCCTTTCAGAGACAGACGTAGATACAGTGCATCGAGTTCGCCGGCATACCACTGATGGCAAGCAACCGCCATGGCATGAATCCATCATCGTGCGCTTCACGCAGCGGCGCCGCAAAGACCAGCTACTGGCGGCAGCGCGCGCGCGCTGCACCCTCACCACCAGCGACATCGGCATGCACGGGCCCACCTCCACTATATACGTATCTGATCACCTGACGCCTACTAATAAGTTATTGTTGAAAAGTGCCCGTGAATTAAAAATTTACACAAATTTTGCGTATTTGTGGGTATAGAGATATAAAGATTGTAAGATTTTAATGCGCAAAAATGACAATGCAAAGATTATACGTATCTCAAAAGAGTCAGACCTTTTAAAAGTTAAGTCAATAATCTGTCTGTCCTGGTTCTCCTTCGGTATTTGTTATTATTATTCCTATTTATCTGTTCACAAGCTTAAAAATCAACAACACACATTATTACATTATATAGCTTTTTATAAATTAACACTCCAACAGAAATTCTGTTTTATTTACTGCTTTAATTGTTTTACTCCATTATATTCTGTAACTTTTCATAAATTAAAACCCCAGCACACTAAACTTCCCAATAACAACTGTAATGTATATATATATATATATATATATATATATATATAAGCTTGCTGTCTGTTTTATGAACTGCTTAAAATTTTTTATCCATACAGCATTTGTAAATATTTCACTATGCACAACTACTAAGAATTACTTATACATTATTATAATATTATTGAAGTTCATTTATTTGGCAAATAAATCTTTTATCTCTTGTAAGAATTACTTATTGGTCGAAGAAGGTATTAAACTTCATAGTATTGTAGGTGTTTATCTTAAATACTTTAACGATGACTGAAATAAACTCACAAACAATTTATTATCAGAATTCTAGGGATTTGCGCACTAAGTCTCACAGTTTTTTTAAATCTAATATTTTGCTAAGTATAACTTAGACTTATATATATATATATATATATATATATATATATAGATATATATATATATACTTATATATATATATATATACTTATACAGTATGGATACCACTTATGGGCAATAAATGAAACCTCATACTTGTTATCGCCTTTTCTAACAGTATACAAAAAATGAAAGAAATCGGTCCAGTAATTTGGTCAAAAACCAGAGTTTTAATTTTGAGCAAATTCGTAGAGACACACCCTGTAGATTTGCTACACTAGGTCAATGAGTCAATGAACTTGAATTAACATTATTTAGGTACTTAGTTGGAGAAATGCGACGTTGCCACGTAGTGCGTTATTTGCCGAGCGCGGGAATTCCCCTGAGCGGGGCGCGTGCAGGGTGGACACACCTGCCGCCCTACCGTAAAAGGATGCTAAGTACAAAATCATATTTTTGAGAAAAATGACAATAACATGACAAACTTGTTTTCTAAAGTTGTATGTAAGATAGCATGTTATAATCAGTTAGTTACCAATGTTTTGTAAAGGGAATAATAATCGGTGAATAAATAAGTTGAAAGAGAAAATTATTCGAGATTATGTTTATAATGTTTAGCTTTAATCACTCAGTACATAGTGTTTTTAAAATTATCATAACTGTACTTAAAAGCGTTCTTATTAAAAATGATTATGTGTAATTAGAGATAAAATAAATAAAGAAGTAGACAGTGAAATCTTATGAATTGTTTTTACGTGTTACGCCTAGACTGGACGAGTCGAATCGCTCCTGTTAAAATTCATAAATTCAATCGTAAAAACAAAAAGAATAAACATTCATTATAATAGGTACATAGACCTTTCCTTTAAATAATTTGTTAATTGTTAATAACAATAATAATAAAAACTCTAATAACGCAAACATACTCTTATTTTAGTGCATTGATGATTATCATAGTTCCTTTTCTTAGGTACGTAATTGTAAATAAGTATTGAATACTAACAAGTGCACCAATTGCACTATTTATGACTTATGTTTTTTTGCCAACTGGGAAGTCATGTTTTGTCACTCACTCGCACTCGTCACGTCAGTTCACCGCTAGACTTCCGGGCCACTGCGCATGTGCTTATTGCAGAGATTTTGATACTCGGCTCGCGCATTGTGCAGTAATTATTGTAAACTGTGGTTATTAGGTAGTTTAATTTATTCAGTATTTATTTGTTATGGTGAAATTGACACTAGGTACTTTACTTTTGTGTGTGTGTGTGTGTGTTTTGACAAAATGCCGCGATAACAGCATTTTTACAGTGCTGCAGAGTATACATACATGATTTTAATGTATAGGATAGTGCGCCGTGACTGGGTTTATTTTCAGTTCAGTTAAATCGTGACGAAATAAAAAAGCGCAGTAAAAACATGAAAGTAAGTGATTTTTTTCTCATTACGTCGCAAACCGTAAAACAACAATCGAAGATGGCGGCGCCGTGCTGCCTATCGCGCCATGCGTGTGCATCGTTGCCACTCTTCTGCTGAGGCTAAGGTACGTTGTCTAAACAGAGTGTTATACTGATACTGCATTTATTTCGCTATTTATTTTGTTTGAAAATGAAAATTATTTAATTTGCGGCTTTTCGTGTAATATTCGATTGTGTTATACTTCTGTGGACTATTATTACTTGTGGTTTCATTTTTTGCCCATGAGTGGTATCCACACTGTATATAGACTTAATAATTTTGACTGAAACTTGGTTAACGACAGATTTTAATGATGCCGAATATTTCTTTAGCAACTACGACGTGTATCGAAAAGACCGTGTAGAGCGCGCGGGGGTGGCGAGTTAGTGCCGGTGCGGCGCGGCGCGTGCACACGCCGCCGCGACGACTGGTGCTCTGCGCGCTGCACGGACGGTGGCCGCAGCCACGAGCATAGCGCCCGCGCCATCCCGCTCGCCTGCGCGTGCGTCTCACTCTTTCCTAAACATAGCTTGCTGCAACTTTCCGCTCCGCATAGCGATAATCATTCCTAGGTACTTCAAAAATTTCATGACAACACGTCTGAACTAATTTAAAATAATTCCAATGACTACTTTTTAATTATCGGTGACTTTAATATATCACAAGCTATCTGGTACAAAGATAGCAATTCATTACTTAAGTTAAATACAAATAACGATCAACGAACCTCCTGTCTGTAGGATTTTATAATATATATATATATTGTATATATATATATATACAGTGTGGATACCACTCATGGGCAAAAAATGAAACCACAAGTAATAATAGTCCACAGAAGTATAACACAATCGAATATTACACGAAAAACCGCAAATTAAATAACTTTCATTTTCAAACAAAATAAATAGCCAAATAAATGCAGTATCAGTGTAACACTCTGTTTGACAACGTACTTTAGCCTCAGCAGAAGAGTGGCAACGATGCACATGCATGGCGCGATAGGCAGCACGGCGCCGCTATCTTCGATTGTTGTTTTACGGTTTGCGACGTAATGAGAAAAAAAATCACTTACTTTCATGTTTTTACTGCGCTTTTTTATTTCGTCACGATTTAACTCAACTGAAAATAAACCCAATCATGGCGCACTATCTTATACATTAAAATCATGTATGTATACTCTGCAGCACTGTAAAAATGCTGTTATCGCGGCATTTTGTTAAAACACACACACAAAAGTAAAGTACCTAGTGTCAATTTCACCATAACAAATAAATAACTAATAACTAATAACCACAGTTTACAATAATTACTGCACAATGCGCGAGCGCGAGCCGAGTACCAAAATCTCTGCAATAAGCACATGCGCAGTGGCCCGGAAGTCTAGCGGTGAACTGACGTGACGAGTGCGGGTGAGTGACAAAACATGACTTCCCAGTTGGCAAAAAAACATAAGTCATAAATAGTGCAATTGGTGCACTTGTTAGTATTCAATACTTATTTACAATTACGTACCTAAGAAAAGGAACTATGATAATCATCAATGCACTAAAATAAGAGTATGTTTGCGTTATTAGAGTTTTTATTATTATTGTTATTAACAATTAACAAATTATTTAAAGGAAAGGTCTATGTACCTATTATAATGAATGTTTATTCTTTTTGTTTTTACGATTGAATTTATGAATTTTAACAGGAGCGATTCGACTCGTCCAGTCTAGGCGTAACACGTAAAAACAATTCATAAGATTTCACTGTCTACTTCTTTATTTATTTTATCTCTAATTACACATAATCATTTTTAATAAGAACGCTTTTAAGTACAGTTATGATAATTTTAAAAACACTATGTACTGAGTGATTAAAGCTAAACATTATAAACATAATCTCGAATAATTTTCTCTTTCAACTTATTTATTCACCGATTATTATTCCCTTTACAAAACAGTGGTAACTAACTGATTATAACATGCTATCTTACATACAACTTTAGAAAACAAGTTTGTCATGTTATTGTCATTTTTCTCAAAAATATGATTTTGTACTTAGCATCCTTTTACGGTAGGGCGGCAGGTGTGTCCACCCTGCACGCGCCCCGCTCAGGGGAATTCCCGCGCTCGGCAAATAACGCACTACGTGGCAACGTCGCATTTCTCCAACTAAGTACCTAAATAATGTTAATTCAAGTTCATTGACTCATTGACCTAGTGTAGCAAATCTACAGAGTGTGTCTCTACGAATTTGCTCAAAATTAAAACTCTGGTTTTTGACCAAATTACTGGACCGATTTCTTTCATTTTTTGTATACTGTTAGAAAAGGCGATAACAAGTATGAGGTTTCATTTATTGCCCATAAGTGGTATCCATACTGTATATATATATATATATATATATATATATATATATATATATATATATAATATATATCTAATATATAATATATTGGATCGCAATATAACGACTGTACTTGACTGTACTGAATCCTAGATTTGGTTCTGAGTAATTGCGAATGCACTGCTAGTAGGTCATTCAATCCACTTACAATTGAAGATCCTCACCATAAATCGTTAGATATAACTATTAATTTACCATCCACACTGTTTATACAGGAAAAGGAACATTATCAATTTATCTATCAATTTACAATTTATATATATGTCTGGCCACACAGCTAACTACAGGGGTTGCCCACGCGCTCCGCGCTCTTCAGCTAAGAGGGCTGCGCCTAAACCGGCGCCGCCGCTCACTCCCGCTAACTTCCCGCCGCTGCGCAACCGGGGTCCCCCGAAAGCAAAGCCCGAGCAGCCGACGCCAACTCCGGCACTGTCCTGGAGGCAGCGTCCGACCGCCCCACCTGCACCTTCCCGTCCTATCCCAGCTCCCGTAGCTCCCGTAGGCCCGCGTCCCGCTCCGTCGTCTTCACCTCCGTATACATTGGCTGAGGACATGAAGACCGTGTTCAACGTCATTCAAAACGTCGACATTAACGAAATTTCCGTACTCGCAAGCAAACTGCGAGCCGCCCGCTCTCCTCAAGAGCGTTTATTTGCGTTAGCCGAGCATCACTCGCTTCTAAGTTCGTTATAAATTTTATTTTTTTGTATAAATTCGTAAATAAGCAAATATAATGTCTAGACCCGCAAATCCCACGTCCGGTCGTATCAAACCCAACATTGTTCAATGAGCTTGTCTGCAGTGACCCCGACATGGTCACTACAGTTCCTTCAGATTCCTCTTTAATAATTGATTTAACAAGTGACCTTTCAATGTATGCAGACCCTGCATTAGAATCTTTGGGAACGGTACATAATAAAAACAATAAAATTCACCATACTGGTAACATAAAATTGAGCAAAACTAAGAGTAAGGAAATTGTCAAACTCAATCAATCTATTCAGAGTAGCTCTAAATTTATCAAAAAGCAAAGCATTTTATCTCAAACTATTCCAAGTAAAAATCAATGTTTAAAACTAAAGAATGAACTGATATTCTGTAAAAGTAACTTGGAGCAGAATAGGTTAACTTATGAAAGTGACATACAGAAATTAAATGTAGAAATACAGAGACTACATGAAGAGCTACTTATTCTAACCAATAAGTATGAAATTTCTCAAAAAGAAATTAAGGAACACACTGTAGCTATGGACAATTTGATTGAACTGTCTAAATATAATCATGACCGCTTTGAGTCCCTTACTAATTATTATGAAAGTAATTCAAATAATACTACATCAGATTGTCCTCTGCCAATATCCAGTCAACCTGAGGAGCCATATGTCACTAAGCATGTAGAATCAAACTCAGGTAGTAGCTTAGATAAGAAGTCAAATAAAAGTGAATTAAATATAATTATGTATAGCGATGAACTTGGTAAGAACATGGGATTGCAACTTACTCGGTGTGTTGGGGGGCCAATAACTAATTATTGTTACCCCGGTGCTTCATATTATGACATAGTTGATAAAATTACATCCCGTACATTTAACCCTAATACAATATTGATTATATTAGTAGGCAGATGTAAGCAACTAAGTAGGAAAACAATGACAGCATGTTTTGCTAGATTGAATTGCAGGCAGAATATTAGTAAAATTATTTTGTTTGCATTTCCATTTACCCAGAGCCCCTCAGAAAATAATATGAAGCATCGACTAAATATAGATGTACAAAATATGACATGTCGTCATAGTGAAAAATTTCAGTTTATTGATTTAAATACATTTATTAACAAGCCATATATGATAAATGATAGGTACAATTTGTACAGTAATGACCTACGACATATAGCATACTCGCTATCATATATTTTATTCATAACAGTCAATTCGTTGACTACAACCGCTGCTTCTATTGAGCAGTCACTTTATACTTTTGACCCGTTGGAATGTAATATTCCAAAACATAGTATTAGAAATAATTTAAACATAAGTTAGTGACAATAGATAATACATCTAGCACCAGTATTCTAAGTAGTAATTTAAGCAATAAAAATGTAAAAAATAATTTTCTGAACATAGTCCATCAAAATATGCAGGGCATTGATGGTAAGGAATTACAGATCGAACTATTCATAAACTGTGAAAATATTCATATACTATGTATCACAGAGCACTGGCTCACACAGTGTCAAATTATGTCTTCTTATAAGAATCATGTAATTGCTAGTTCATTCAACAGAGAACAAACAACTTGCGGCGGCTCAATGATTATCACTCATAAGAGCCTAACATTTAAAGAACGCACTGATATTGTAAGTCTGTCTGTTGAGCGATCAGTTGAAATAGCCTGTATTGAGATAGGGAATATTGTTATAATAAGTGTATACAGACCCCCATCCTCACCATTTGAAGTATTTGAGAGCACTATGGATGAGGTATTACATAGAGTAAATAACAAAAACAAAGAAATAATTATTTGTGGCGATTTTAATATTGATTTATTAGTAGAGACATCACTAAGTAAACGATTCTTGAATCTTTTTAATTGTTACAACCTAAAAAATCTCTTCTTAGAGCCTACGCGAATCACAGCGACCTCAGCCACATGTCTTGATAACATTTTTACAAATTTAATGCCATGTACAAAGTCAGTAATTAATAAACTACAATCAGATCATAGTGGGCAGTTGGCCACTTTTGATATTGGGCTAAAAAAGACTTTAAAAAGAGAAATTACCTTTATACCCATGAATGAGAGACGGCTTGAAACATTTAGGAAAAATGTATTTGAAAAAACATTTAAATTAGATTACTGTGCAGATCCTATTACTCAATATAACTCTATTCATAATATAATTAGAAATGAATATGACTCTGTTTTTAAAAAAAAGAAAATATGTATAAATAAGAATTTATTTAGGTTTAGTGACTGGGCAACAGTGGGAATATGCAGAAGTAGAAATAGATTATATGAATTGTACAGTGAAAGAACTTATAATCATAATAAGACATTTTATGAATATGTTAAAAAGTATTCAAAATTATTTAAACGAGTTTGCAGTGTAGCTAAATCTAATTACATTAATAATAAAATTAAATATAGTACTAACATTTCAAAAACTGCATGGAATATAATTAATCAGGAAACTGGGAAAGCAAAAGAACCACACACCAAATATAATTTAAAAATTAATGATAGAGTGTTGTCAACTGACAAAGAAGTTGCTGAAGCATTTGAAAATTTTTTTACTGCCATCCCTGTGTCAACTACTTCGAGTATTAATTCATGTTCCACTCTTGCACAGTCACTGCTAACGGAAAATGTAAATTCATGCAATATTGATTTTATTTTTAAACATGTTACTGTTCCACAAGTTTTAAATGCATTTAAAAGCATTAAAGTAAAAAATACTGCCGATTTAGATGGGATTTCTGTTAAAATTATTGAATCTGTCATTGATGGTATAGCCCCGTACTTAGCCAGTATATTTAATGACTGTGTTGATAATGGTGTTTTTCCTGATTTAATGAAATTGAGTAAGGTCATTCCAATATTCAAAGCAGGTAGTATGTCTGACCCTAATAATTTTAGACCTATATCTATACTACCAACGCTCAGTAAGATTTTTGAAAAATTAATTTTAAATCAATTACTTTCTCATTTTTACGGTAATAGTCTAATGAATTTTAAGCAGTTTGGTTTCACGCGGGGTCGCTCAACAGCCGATGCCGGTGTTGAGCTCATAAAACACGTATTCAGCGCCTGGGAGGAGTCGTGTGATGCTATTGGTGTCTTTTGTGACTTGTCCAAGGCGTTCGACTGTGTGGATCATACTACTCTACTCATGAAACTGCACCATTACGGCATTAAAAACCGAGCGCTTGCCTTGATTAAATCATATATTTCTAATAGAAAACAGAAAGTTGCAATAAATGGAGAAAAATCATCAGGATCGGCAGTGACAATGGGTGTGCCCCAGGGCTCAGTTCTTGGTCCTTTCCTATTTTTAGTTTATATTAATGATCTGCCATCGGTCGTTAAGAATCAATGCGAGGTCATATTGTTTGCTGACGATACTTCCTTCTTGTTTAAAATCAAAAGACAAGAAATTGACTATCGAGCGGTGAACAAATGCATCTCTAACACAGAGCAGTGGTTCTCAGCTAATAATTTGCTCCTCAATGAAAAAAAAACGAAATGTGTTAAATTTACATTGCCAAATGTCAAACAGGTAAACACAAACATTGTAGTTAAGAGCCAGGAACTGACTCCTGTAAACTCAACTGTATTTCTGGGCATAACCTTAGACGCCAAACTGCAGTGGGGACCGCATGTTGATGGTTTAGCGAAAAGGCTTGGCTCTGCCGCATATGCTGTTAAAAAAATTAGACAAATTTCAAATGAAACAACTGCTCGATTAGTCTATTTTGGTTACTTCCACAGCCTCATGACATATGGTATTCTGCTGTGGGGGAGTGCTGCCGACATCGATGCTATATTTATTCTGCAGAAAAGGGCTGTTCGCGCAATCTATCAGCTCGGTCCAAGGGTGTCACTTAGAAGTAAATTTAAGGAAATAAATATTCTTACCTTCCATTCACAATATATTTTAGAAAATTTAATGTATGTTAAAAAGAACATAACCTTGTTCAAAAGAAAAAAAGATCTGCACAATGTTAACACAAGAGGAAGAAATATGCTGGCAGCTCATAATAGCAGGCTTCATAAAGTCACTAACTCATTCATGGGTCAATGTATACGCTTTTATAATAAGGTTCCTGAGGATATCCAAGGTCTTCCTACTGACAAATTCAAAGAAACTATAAAGCAGAAGTTGTGTGCTAGAGCATATTATAAACTATCCGATTATTTGGATGATAAAAGCCCTTGGGTATAATCCCCTCATTAACAGGATTGTACTAGTATTTGTAACAAAGCATGTGTAATGTGTCTGTTTGTGCGATGAGTTCTTCGTCCCGATGAATATCTAAAGCGTCATTGTCACTAAAGTACGTCTTCTTATGGTAGCGTCGGGTGACGGGTCGTTCACTTCCCTCTAATATGGTTGAGGAGGGCGATGGCTGGATCCCGCGTTAACTCGTGAACGGGTGCCGTTTGAGGGTGTTCGTCGTTTGGATACTTGGGGGGAGGGAGACTTGCCGAGCTAACAGATGCAGAAAAGAATAATTTTGTATAGACATAAAGAGACTGTAAATTTATTTTGAAAAAAAAAAATATACCCGTGAAGTTTCTTGCCAGTTCTTCTTCACGAAGGTTTTTTTTCGAACTGGTGGTAGAATCATGTTTTATTTGACGTCAATAAGAACAAGTAATTGTCAATGTTGAGAAATAAATATTTGAATTTGAATTTGAATTTGGCTTATCCCTAGTTTTTTTAACGTTAGTAGTCTCAGTACTAACCTTCCTGAGCTCAAACTGTTCCTTCAGAACAACGAGCCACACTTATTGCTTCTTCAAGAGACGTGGCTAACTCCAAACCGCTCCAAGGGGATTCGCTATTCCCAAGTACGCAATCATTCGTAACGACAGACCCGACTCCGACGGTTTCGGCGGCACTGCTATTTATTACAAAAGAGGATTCCATTGCTGTCCTCTCCCTACCCCTCCTCTCCTCAACATGGAAGCCACTGTGTGTAGATTGGCTATCATCCGACCATCATTATAGCTTCAATCTACATACCTAGTGGCACCAGACCAATCCGCAGCGACTTTGAGGCCATTCTATCACTCGGCCATTCAGTCATTATGTTCGGAGACTTTAACTCCAAACATACTGACTGGACGTGCCTATCAACCAACACCAGCGGTATCGCTCTCCTCGACATCACTAACTCACTCGACTTAGATGTCATCTCTCCCATCACTCCCACTCACTATCCCGACGCTAGAGGTGGGCGTTATAACATGTAACAGCTAATATAACACATTATAATTTTCTAATCTTACAACACATTAAAAATAAATAACCATAACAGTTATAATATTTTTTTATGATAAGTATAAGACAACTAAAGCCATCTAACAAAATAACAGTAGGTAACTTTACAAGTCGTATGAAACCAACTTCATCCTCATATGTCCCGACTACAAAAAGTCACAAAATTTGACATTGAAACACACAAATATGAGCTTTATTACTAGAATATAGGAGTCAATTTTGGTTACATTAAAATATAACAGTTTGAAAATAATAGTTCTTTACCTATGAAACTGCCGTTTTGCCGTACTGGCCATTTCAAATGAAAATATTTTTTTTTTACTGATAATTCTAATTTCAAATTAATTTTATTTGACAAACATGGAATTCTTTTTCTAAAATCGTCATTTGTTTAATAGTTAGTGTTTTGTTTTCAACGCATTCGAACATTTTTCGTCATCATGGATAAGTTAAAAATTCGAGTAATTATGGAGTATGAGTACCGTCTTGGCAGCAAAGCGGCACAAGCGGCACGCAACATCGACGACGTTTACGGAGCGAACACTACAAACGAACGCACCACCCGTTATTGGTTTACCCGCTTCCGTTCTGGAAATTTTGACCTGAAAAATGAACCCCGTGGTCGTCCGAAAACTTTGGTCGACAATGACGAGCTGATGAAACTCAATCCACGGCTGAATTAGCAGCAGCTTTCGACGTTAGCATCAAAACAATATTGGTCCATTTGCGTCAAATTGGCAAGGTAAAAAAGCTTGACAAATGGGTACCCCACGAACTCAATGACCGCCAGCGCGAAGTACGCGTGGAGACGTGCCTTGCACTGCTCAGCAGGCATACAAATGAAGGAATTCTGAACCGCATTGTTACTTGTGACGAGAAATGGATCCTGTTTGACAATCGTAAGCGCTCAGCAAGTTGGTTGGACCCTGGTTCAGCACCCAAACAATGCCCTAAACGAAATCTTACCCCTAGAAAAGTGATGGTTACTGTTTGGTGGTCTAACGCGGGTGTAATTCATCACAGCTTCTTGCCAAACGGGACAAGCATTACTGCAGATGTGTACTGTGAAGAACTGAACACAATGATGGAGAAGCTCGCACGTCTCCAACCAGCTTTGGTCAATCGTTCGGCTCCACTGCTCCTGCACGACAACGCGCGACCTCATACTGCACAGCGGACGGTCTCCAAGCTACAAGAGTTGGGGTTGGAAGTTCTCCGTCATCCGCCGTACTCACCAGACCTTGCTCCTACAGACTTCTACTTTTTCCAGAATTTGGATAACTTCTTGGCGGGAAAAAAATTCAATACCCGAGAGGCAGTACAAAATGCCTTTGAAGAATTTGTTGCCTCCCGTCCAGCTGATTTCTTCAAGAAAGGCATCAATAAGCTACCAATGCGTTGGCAAAGATGCATTGATTGCATGGGTGATTATTTTGATTAATAGAAATAAAAAATATATAAAAAAATTTATTTCGTGAAAAACGGCAATTTCATAGGTAAAGACCTAACATTAGCTTTAAAATGTTATATTTGTGAGTGAGTTGGTAACAATTTAAATATTTTGTTCATTATGTTGTTTATGTTACGAATGAGAGAGAGTTGAGGAATTGAATGTTAATTAATGATTAATGTAACGAGCGTGCTAAGCAGACGTGTCGCTAAATATTTAAAAATATTTTCAACCAGTGTTACATCAATCTAAACCTTAAATGAACTGTCTGTGAATACTGTTTACGTTGAAGAAAGTTTTGCCGGTTACAACGTTTAATACAAAGTCTATCAAGCCGAAGTAGCTGCAGGCACCCCTCACCACCTCGGGGAAAGGAGACGGGCTCTTGACTTTTTTGCTTGCTCGCTACAGCTCGCGCGCACGAGACGCCTTCGTGACGATACGCCATGAGCGTACAAAGATCACCCAATGGATGCGGTATCGGTCGAAGTGGATCTCAACCGAACTTATCTTCAGAAAGTGCTCAAGGTTCGAAAATTGTCGGAACATCGTTGGTCACAGTCCGAAATAAACGAAAATATACTGATGAAAGAGAAGTCCAATCTCAGTTGTCTGATATTCAGAAACAAATGACAGAGATGATGTCACTGCTGACACAGTCCATTGCTGCACAAACTGAAAATACTTCAAGATTACAAAACGATATCAGCACCATCAAGGATCAAGTTTTGGAAATAAAAGCAGGTATGTCTGTAACTGAAACAAAGTTAAAAAATTTACTCTTGGAACAGTTGGATATCAAAACTCATATAGAAAGTCTAACAAATTCAGTTAAAAGTGCAGACGACAAAATAGTAACCTTAGAATCAAAGATGCAAAATTTAAAATTACAGTCAGTTGAACAAGTATCGAATAAAATAATACCGTATGAGGAATTGTTGGCTGAACTGAGTGATCAAAATTCACGAAAAAATAACGTTATTATTGTAGGTGTGCCTGAAATTAGGGTTGATAATAGAGAACAGCTTCTTAAAATAGATAAAGAAGAAGTTTGTAAAGTTCTAAAACAGATCCTTGAAAATCCTCCTGAAGCAATCAGCATAACTAGGGTTGGAAAATTTAATCCTGATGGCAACCGACCAATCAAAGTATGTTTTGAGAACGATAAGTACGCTAAGCTAATACTCCGTAACAAAAATAAACCAAATAAATCTACAATCACAATATATTCTGACCAGACTCCATATCAGCAAAAGCGTTTGAAGTCACTCAAAGAAGAACTCCGACTTAGGAACTCAAAAGGTGAAGAAAACTTAACCATTAGATTTTTTAAAGGAATTCCACAAATTGTGATGTTGGATTCAAAAAACTACTCAACGAAAAGAACAGTCACCAACACTCATCAAAAACTACTTATCAAGTCTTAAACAACTACAATGATGTGAACTGCAATAAAAACTCACTAAAATTCTTATATGCTAATGTTCGCAGTATAGTAAAGAAAGGAAAATTTGAGGAGTTGTGCTGTGTAATCAAATCCTTTAAATATACTATACATATCATAATATTAACGGAAACATGGATAAAATCTGATGATGAGGCCAAAAGATTTAGAATACCTGGATACACTCATTACTATCACATAAGGCGCAATGCCATTGGTGGAGGAGTTTCAATATTTGCTTTGAATCATTTAAATCATTATATAGTTGAAGAATCAACCCAAGATGGCAGTCAGTTCTTATGGATACACCTACGAAAATTCGACATTGATATTGGAGCAGTATACAAACCAGGACGGACTAATGTCCAAAACTTTTTCGAGAATTACTCACAACAACTAAATAGGAAGACAAGAGCGATCGTATTCGGGGATTTCAATTTGGACTTGCTGAATTCCGATTGTAGAGTAGTGAAAGAATACAAAGAAACAATTCAAGAAAATGGATATCGTATAATAAATAAAGTTAAACCGAAATATTGCACCAGAGAAACCTCACACTCAAAAACGATACTGGATCATGTTACAACAAACCTTACTGAAAACATATTCAACCTGGCTATTATAGAGTCATCAATGTCTGATCACAAACAAATCTGTTTTGAAGTCAATAGATACAAACCTCCTGTAAAGAAGAAAATCTTTTACAAAGCAATAGATTACGAGCATCTAAAAATATTATCAAAGGAAGTTTTTACAAATAACAAATACCACGATTTCGTTAAGTTTGCGAAAGATCTTTCCAACACCTTTAAGTCATGTACAGTAAATAAAACGAAAATACAAAATAGACCCAAACAAGACTGGATAAATGCAGAAATACTCCAAGAGATTGACAGCAAAAATGAAACCTACCGACGTCATAAACAGGATCCGACAAATGGACAGCTAAAAAAAGAGTTTTTGTTAAAAAGAAAGAAGGTTTCTCGGAAAATACAACTTATGAAAAGTGATTATTACCATAAACAGTTCTTGCTGTGCAAAAATAAAGCGAAAAAAATGTGGAGCTTAATAGACAGCTTAGCACACAACAAGACAAATACGATAACTACACCTGCACATTTAAAAAAAGGAAATCTTATTTTAACGAACACTAAAGAAATTTGCGATTATTTCAATGATTTCTTCTCCACGATTGGTTGTTCCTTAGCGAAAGCTATCCCTGCTACATATTACAATAACAAGACCCATACTTCTGCAAAGATCAACACTAGTCATGAGGAGGTTGCTTTGAGTAATTTTAGAACGGCCACTACCGATGAAGTTATGCAAATAATTAATAATCTTGACTCAAACACTAGTTCTGGTATTGACAATGTTAACATAAAGTCTATCAAAGCCGTAAAAAATGAAGTTATCGAAAGCCTAACAACCTGTCTTAACTACTGCCTAGAACAAGGAACTTTTCCAACTAACTTAAATATAGCAAAAGTTACGCCTATCTTCAAAACGGGTAAAAAATCGGACCCTAGCAACTATAGGCCAATATCTGTTCTACCAGTACTTTCTCAAATTCTTGAAAAACTTATCTACCATCGCATTAAAAACTACCTGGACTCAATAAATTTCTTATACCTCAAACAGTATGGTTTCCGTCCCAAATCCAATACACTATCTGCAACTGTCGATCTCGTAACTAAAATTAAACAGAACCTAGACGAAAAAAAAATATGCGTTGGTATCTTCATAGACCTACAAAAGGCATTTGATACCGTTAGTCACAAAATCTTGTTAGGTAAACTAAAAGATATTGGTATCAAAGGCCCAGCTTACAAAATCCTAGAATCATATCTAACGGATCGAGCACAAGTAGTTAGAATTGCAGGAAGTCAGAGCGACTTCGCATCTATCAATTGCGGAGTCCCACAGGGGTCTATTCTTGGACCCTTATTATTCCTCGTGTACATTAACAACATAAGCAACCTCGGACTCAAAGGTGAACTGTCGTTATATGCTGATGATACTTGTCTTTTTTACTTCGGTCACAAAATTGATACACTCATCCAAGACGCTCAAAACGATCTTGATCTGTTAAACATCTGGTTTCAATGAAACTTATTAACTGTAAACGCAAATAAAACACATTACGTAATATTTGCAGCAAAAAACAAAAAAATTAATAGCTTTAAACCACTTTCCATAAATAACACTATACTGAATAGATCAGACAGTGAGAAATATCTGGGCTTGATTCTCGATAAAAACCTTTCATGGAAACCTCATATAATGAAGATTAAATCTAAATTATCAGCTCTTACTGGTGTTCTTCGGCGTGTCGCTCGTTGCCTTCCCCTTAGAGTAAAGTACATTATTTACAACTCTCTAGTAAAACCTCACATCGACTACCTGATCGAGATCTGGGGATCAGCTGCAAAAACTAACCTCAATACCTTACAAATATCACAAAACAAACTAATAAAAACACTATTCCACTATGATTTTACTACTCCTACATCAAAATTATTTAAAGAAACCAAACTTATGAAAATTAACACTACGTTTAAATTTAAAACATGCTTGCTCATTCGAAAAATGTTATCTGGCGATATACACAGCAACACATCATTTAACATAAAAAAAGATCATCCGCAGCTAAAAAGATTACGAAATGCTAATAACATAATCTTACGGATCCCAAGAACAAATTATGGTAAAAAAAATATTACATTTCAGAGTGCCCAAATATATAATAAATTACCAAATAATATCAAAGAAGTTAAAAGTGCAAACATATTTAAAAGAAAAACAAAGGAGCACTTTCTGTTATTACAGCAACAAATCTAATGCGAATTAAATGTGGTAGTATCAGTTATCTACTTTACCATATTACTGGCAGATATATAATAACAGATATATAAATAAAATGAATTAAAAAAAAATACCGACACTCTCAAAGACAAAACACAATAAAAAATTTTACTATAGCGACTTAAATCTTTTATTTACATTCAATAAATTTGTACTAACAACACAAAACTGCAACTTGAAAATTCATAACAAATATTAAAAAAAAAAAAACAATAATATTAATACAAAGTACTTAGTCAAGTTCGGGAGCACTGGGATCGACTTTTTAAAAACACTATTTGATTTTTAAAATAGAACTTTTATTTAAACTTTTATAAAGGAACTTAATTTTAGAATAGTAACCTATGGTCGCAGAGTTAGATGCAGACTCCCGATCTTAAGAACTAACTTAACATTACATAGTTTATCTTAAACCTACATCCTTAATATTATTCGTTCCCAGAATCGTACCACCTAGAAGTGCAGCGTTTGCGTCTACGCTCTAACTGTAACGGTCGCGGGTGGTATGTCCGGTGACGTAACTCCTCCCCCGTTAAGTGCGAAATTATCTGACGAATTAGAGTCAAGATTATTTCGCAGGGATTTACATAATATATTTCTAAATTTATATGCTAGAAACAAAAGAAAACTTATTACTATAATACTTAAAATTACCACATTGAAAACGTTCACAACGGATTCACTCACACTTGTTTGATGTTTTTCACTATGAAGCTCTAAAGATAAATGTTTAAGTTCGTCCAAATTCATCCCCTTTAGGTTGATTACTTGGGAGTCATTAAAGTTTTGATCTTTTAAGATAGGTAAGTTCATTACCGGTGTAGTTGACCGGAACGCTGATGTCAGGTACGGCTTATGGGACACAAGCCTGGAGCTGCCAAGACGATATTCGCAGTTATCAGGGACGTCAAGGATAAAAGTCCCTTGGAGAGACTCATAAGTAATGTCACCATCACAATGCACCTCCATGACAGCCGTTCTTTTCAGGAATAATATCCAATTGTTCAGCCCGATACGCTGCAGCTTTATGTCCTCTATCACAGCGCTGTAAGACCTACAATAAGTCGAATTATCGTGGAACTTCATCAGCATCTCAGCACACGTCTGTTCAGGGTAAGTTACTACGTTATTCTCGGTGCACAGGAATTCGTCAGCATCTATGTCAGCACACGGCGTCGCGACTGGTAAGTACTTCAGCCCATTCACCATTAGAAACTGATATTTTGGTATGATTACCGATGTTCTGTTATCATGAATATTATACATGGGTAACGTATATAATTTAAAATAGTTATATGTAAAGTTATCTACAATAGGTATCTCAAAAATAAATGTTAACTGGTGTCCCTTTACAAACGCTTTAACAGACAATGTTCTTTCTAATTTTATCAGATTATTTTCAGTAACGGGGTAGATTAAATGGCTTTTCTTTTCTATGGATGTTAAAATATACATAAATTCAGTGGTATTTATAACAGACTGATGCAATACTGAAACCTTACTAAGGGCCAAAGCGGTTTCTATTTCACTTATGGTGGTATAAATTATATTAAAATTATTCATAAAGGTATGGAACATTCCTAAAATATATGTTGCGTATATGGAATTATTTTCTTTGGTGGCTATATTTTTAACAATAATTTCAATTCTTTTTAAGCGTTCATCTAGTATTAAGGTCTCGTTCTGTAAGGTTTCCGTATTGTTGATCATATAATCCAGCATTTTAGATATAATGGTAATTTTATTAAAAACGGTACTTTGGTCAAGCTCAAACTGTGAAATAAATTTATCATACTTAAGGGCATCCTGATTGTCTAAATTACCGGTAATAATTTTTATAAAGGATCCTAATGGATTAAAAATGCCTCTTTTGTTTCGGCCAAAGCCAGACGGAATAAGTTGTCTTATTTTATCTAGAGTCCTATCAAGCATAAACTGTGTCTGTTTTTTCATACTAATAAATTCATGAACGAAAGGCTTGTCTGTATCTAGAAGATGAATAAATTTGTTATAACTATTGATATTAAAAATAAAGTCATTTTGTATTTTAATCAGGTCTATGATTTTGATTACAGTCCAACTATCCACCTGTCTGTACGCATGTCCTTGTTTTACAGGTAACAACCCTGGGTTAAGTTCTAGCTTGCGAATGTGAAGGCTTTGGGTCTGAGGAAGTAGTTGGGCCAAGCCCATCAGGACCAAACTCCACCTGTGGAGAACGTTTAATATTTTTAACTGGGACTTTGGTATTTCTATTTCCTATTCTAATGGGAACTACATTTCTTTCTGTTGTACCTATTACTATGGCCTTAACGTAGCGTGGCTTATCCTTGCTTTTACGGGTATTCACGTCTTTAGCGAAGACGACTTCACCTACTTGAAATTCCCTATTTATTTCACCCCCCCTCTTTTCTTTAATCCTTTCCTTTGTTAAAACCATTTTATCTGAAATGTAATTATATAAGTATTTCGTACGTTTTGAATGATCTTTCATAAGCTGCTGTATATATGATTTTTCAAAATTAATATCAAAGCTATTATTATTGTCTGTGTGTCCAAAGACTACTTCAAATGGGGTTAATCCTGTAACGCTATGTATAGTATTATTATAGGCCATAATAGCATAAGTCATTATCGTAGCGGCGTCTGTACATTTTTGTTCGTATTTGGCTAAGCGATATATTTCTATGAGTGTAGAGTGAAATCTTTCTACTATACCTGTTGAATTCGGATTATTAGGTGTGCTTATGTGCAAAACTATTTTATACATATCCATAAGTTCTCTTAAAAGTTCATTGTTAAATTCAGAGCCTGGATCACATGATACTTTTCTAGGAATTCCATATGTAGAGAAATACTTAATCAAAGCTCTTACTACCTCGGGTGTCGAACGGTTGGAGATTTCTATTGCCTGACCAAGTTTGCTGAATGCGTCTACAATCGTGAGAAAATACTTGCCTTCTATACTAAAAAGATCTATGAATATTTCCTGAAATGGTGCGCTTTGAGTCTGTGTTAACTGGATGAATGGTTTTAGCGGCTTACGGTCATATTTCATTTTACGGCATAGATCACAACTGTTAATAATAGCTGCTACGGTTTCCTGCATGTTTTCCCAATAGTAACTTCTACGTATTCTAGTCATAGTTTCTTTGATACCGCGATGGCACGTCTTGCCCTCGTGATATTTAACAACTACAGCCCGCTGTTCATTTTCGTCCTCTATATATATAACTCGTTCAGTGCATTCATAAAAACAGACTGCACCTTTCTTAAACAGCTCTCTTACTACTTTAGAAAAGATTTTACGATGAGCTTCTTTTTCGAAATATATAAAGTATTTTAAATTATTTTTAATGTATTCTAATAGGAATCTTTTAACTATATCCTCGTTATTAATGGGCATGAAAACTTCTAACACATTTTGCTTTTTCCTAGATAAATTTTTAACTTGCATGTCATTTTTAAACCATTCGAAAACCAAGATCTGATTGGGCTTAGTATCAACCGCTTCATGTAGAATTGGTATAACAGCGGCGTCTGGGTCTATAGCGGAATGAACTGTAGAGCAATCGCTATTGGATATTGAAGGAACGGGATACGTCAAGTTGTCTTGCGGGTCAATTACAGATATGATGTCAGATTCTGAAGATATGGATATAGTTTTTTCACAGTCTGATACAGTTATAGTCTCTGATGTGTCTTTAGAGGGACGTTGTCGGGAAAGTTTACTAATTTCGTCAGTTAACTCAGTTACGTATTTGCGTATGTCTCGTTCTTTGTCTACATTTACTTTCATGGATAGTTGATCATCGTCTGATCCTAGAGCGTTTAATTTAATACGGGAAAGAGCGTCAGCGTTTGAATTTTGTTTGCCTTTCTTATACAATATTTCAAAGTCGTATTCCTGGAGTCTAAGGCGCCAACGGGTAAGTTTGGAATTTGGTTCTTTTAATGAATAAAGCCAGGCTAGTGGTCGATGATCGGTGTAAATATAAAATTTTCGACCATAGAGATATGGGCGGAAATGTTTCACTGCCCAAATAATAGCAAGCAACTCCCTTTCTATGGTACTGTATCGAGATTCGGTATCACTGAGGGTGCGACTTGCATAGGCTACAGGTTTATCATTACCTACTGATCCCTGAGAAAGCACAGCGCCTAAGGCCACATTCGAAGCATCTGTAGTAAGTATATAAGGCTTTTGAGGATCAGGATATTGCAACAATGGTGCATTAGTTAGTAATTCTTTACATTTTTCAAAGGCGTCTATGTAAGCTTCGTCAATAATTATTTTATTTCGTTTTTTAAGGCAATTTGTGAGTGGTTGAGTAATTTTTGCAAAGTCTTTTATGAATCGTCGATAGTATCCAATTAAGCCTAAAAAGCTTTTTATTTCAGTGGTCGTCTTTGGGATGGGATAATTTAACACGGCTTTAATTTTGTCGTCATTAGGCTTCAAACCATCTTTAGTTATAGTATGTCCCAGATAAAGTACTTCAGTTCGGAGAAATTCAGATTTGTCAAGTTGTATTTTTAAGTTTGTCGTTCTAAGTCTATCAAAAATTGCTCTTAGCTTTTGTAAATGCTCCTGTAAGCTGGAGGAAAACACAAGGATATCGTCAAGGTAAATTAGGGCGTGAATGCCTTGCAACCCACGCAGAACATTATCCATTGTCCTTTGAAAAGTTGCTGGGGCTGTCTTGAGTCCGAAAGGCATCCTCAAGAACTCATAGTGTCCAAATTGTGTACTAAAAGCGGTTTTCTGTCTATCAAGGTCATTTACTTCTATTTGATGGTAGCCGCTCGCAAGGTCTAGTGTTGTGAAGTAAGTACTTTTACCTAACTTGTCAAATAAGTCATGAATATTTGGAAGTGGGTATTTGTCATCGATAGTAATTTCGTTCAGCCGTCTGTAGTCAATAACCATGCGATATTTTATTTCGCCAGAAGCGTCAGGCTTCTTAGGTACGAGATGAACCGGTGCACTCCAGGGTGAGAAGGATTCTTTTATTACGTTATCCCTTAAAAGTTTAGTTACTTGATTTTTAATTTCGTCTGCTATTACCGGACTTTGCCTATAAGGCTTAATGTAAATGGGGTCTTCGTTTTTAGTACGGATAAAATGTTTGACTTCATTGGTAAATGATAAAGGTATATGTTCACAGTAAAATATATCTTTATATTCTGTACATAAATTTAATATACTTTGTCGTTCTTCTTCGTTCATGTGCTCAAGTCGGAGTTTAAATAAATTTTCTGTTAATAATTTGTCATATTCACTAGGGTTTTGTTGTACGTTGGACGCATTAATGTGACAGTCAGTTATTTCGTATTGTAATGTCTTAAAAGGTCTAGTAACGGTAATTGTAAAATGTTCATCTTTAGTGTTTTGAATTACAGTATAAGCATAACCGTTTTCACAGGCTACGATCGCTTCAGGCATCCGCACTCCTTTGCAAAATTCAGTAAAATTCAAAATAGCAAAACCTTGAAACGTGTCTGTGGGTAATTTAACTTTCAGTTCGCAACGAGGGGGTAAATTAATTTTATAATCTAGGTTATTATGAACTATAGGTATTTTAGTGGTGTTCGTTATTAAAGTAAGGCTTTTAAGATTTATAATTGCTCCAATTTGTTTTAAAAGATCGTTTCCTATCAAGCCATCGTAGCGTGAATCTACATTGAAGACGTAGAATTTATGAATTTCGTTACAGTTGAAAGTTGGAAATAAAGGTACTTCTATTACTTGATCGTGTTTACTTGAGGCATGTGTGCTAATAACCTCAAATGGTTCGTGGTACATATATGGTGTAAAATATTCAAAAGCTTTTCTAGGAGCAATAAATGACCTAGTGCTACCAGTGTCAATCATAAATTTGGCATCAATTTCAGGTATGTAAATATATGGTAATTGTAAGGTATTAGAGTCACAGTTTAACGCTACTTTTTCTCTGGTTTTGTGGAGGCTTGAATTTGAAAATTTTCTGATGTTTCGTCAAATTTTTGTAATTCTAATGGTTCTGTTTGATCATTTTCAGTCAACGTCATCTCACTTTGCGAAGTGTCTTGGATTTGTGTGTATTGGTCATAGTCACAATAATAAGGGTAATAAGAAGGGTCATAGTCATGGTCATACTCCGGGTAAGCGTAATTATTCTCATATAAGTCTAATTCGTGTAACGGAAATCCTTGCTGAGGTTTAAAAGGTGGGGCGGTACGCATTGATACGTCAGTCGAGTTATGAGGTTGCGGATTATTTTGAATTTTATTCTGATAATGTTGCATAAATTGTTGAGGTGTCATAGGTGGTTGTGGCTGAAGGCCCTGGGGTCTATATCCGAATTGCGGTCTGTATCCTATTGGTGCACGTTGGTGAAATTGTTGGTTTTGAGGTATACCAAACTTAAACCTAGGCACTTGATTGTTCGATTGGTAAGTGAATCTGGGTTGATTATTATTATTCCCAAATTTAAAACCTGGATTATTATTATAATTAGGAATGCCGAATTTAAGGCCTGGGTTGAAATTGGGAATACCGAACTTAAAGCCTGGGTTGAAATTAGGAATACCGAATTTATGGTTAAGCGGAACTATTTGTTGATTAGATGTACTCTGTATACTTTGTGGCTTAGGGTTAGAAGAGTTGCCTAAAGATTTTTGTTTATGAAAACAATCGTAAAAATCAACCTCTTCTAACACTATGCCAAGGGCTTCTTCCAAGGTGGTTGGGGCCTTTAATTTAACTACCCGTACTAAATTTTCAGTTAAGTTATAAAGAAAAACCTTAAGGGCTCTGTTATTATATATTATAATTTTACTTTGTCGCATACTAATATCCTCTATTAAATTAACTTTAGAAATCAAAATAGATTTAACAGTTTGTATCCTACCACAAAAATCTAAATAAGACTCACCAGACTTAATCTTTAAATTTTCAAGCTCTATTGAAATACATTCCTCGCTACGCGGATCTCCAAAATACTGAACTAACAAATCTTTTAATTGTGACCAAGTCGTGATGTCATCGCGCTCACTGATAAGAGAGGCAGCTTCGCCCGTCAATCGACTCGTAACTGATTCAAATACATAAACGTTTTGAATATCATTTCCCATAAATTTCTCTATAATATATTCGCTTTTTCTAATGAATAAATTAAGCTGTCGTTTATCTCCGTTGTACATGGGAATAATTTTTAGCATTTCACTAGGAATCATCCTTATTTGAGCCTGCCCTTCCATTTTCAATGTACAAGAATAAAACTAATAAACAAAATAACACGAAACTGTATAAAGATTATAAAAATAAAAGGTTGTAAAAGTATAAAACACAATTAACTAAAATTCTTATCACTAGTATCACTTAATCAATAGTTTCATCGATAAAATGAAAAGAAACTAATAGGAACACATTAATTCTAGGTACACTTTAGTATTTAAGTTAAAATGAGAGAAGTCCTATCTCAAGATAACAGAACAATCGATACGATGAATGGTGAAAAGGCTTACTCACCAACCAGCCGCTCTCACGTTCATTTTCCAGATTTTCCTCCGATGACTTATTTGTTTGGTTCGCGGATCGTAGGCCACACCGACACGACGTGTAGAGAAATAGTCTGTTTTTATTCACGGAGAAGAATTTTCACTTTCACGAAAATGTACAGTCTAATTTTCACTATTTCACGTACTGATGGACGATGCATGCAAACCACGCTCCTACCGGCTGCGCCAGTCAAGTTCGGGAGCACTGGGATCGACTTTTTAAAAACACTATTTGATTTTTAAAATAGAACTTTTATTTAAACTTTTATAAAGGAACTTAATTTTAGAATAGTAACCTATGGTCGCAGAGTTAGATGCAGACTCCCGATCTTAAGAACTAACTTAACATTACATAGTTTATCTTAAACCTACATCCTTAATATTATTCGTTCCCAGAATCGTACCACCTAGAAGTGCAGCGTTTGCGTCTACGCTCTAACTGTAACGGTCGCGGGTGGTATGTCCGGTGACGTAACTACTTTGCCACATCCATCCTGCCTATAATCAATGGTTTGTTTATTTAACATTCTACACTCCACGGGTACTTTCATATTACTTTTTGTATGAACAAATTATTGGTCTTGTTTTGTAATGTCAAAATACCCCCAAAACTGAAAGTTGTACTATATTTGTTTATTGTTCTATTTTAAGCTCGCTTGTATGTTTAACTTGCTTAAAATGTGTAATGTTCTTCATGAAAAGTGAAATTGTATAATTTCTTATTTAAATAAAGATTCTTTAAACCGAATGTTAATACCTACTCGCGTAGAAACAGTAATTGCTTTGAAATTCGTTTTCGGTGCTATAGACTTTCGAAAGGATCTTTTTGGGATAAAAGTAATTGTGTGTGTGTGTAAATAGGTGTAATTAGATATAATTTTAATTATTAGTGATAAATCTTGTGGATAAAAGTGATTGTGTAATTAGTTACGATTCTTACATAAAAATGAGTCCTTACATTCTGATGTGACTATAGTTTCCTATATTTAAAAATTATATAACATAATCAAATACTCGTGCTTGTTCACAATCAATCCTATGTATGATTCATAATAAAAAACGACAGAAGCTAAAACAAAGTGTACAAGTCAAATCAAGCTTTATAAATCAACTATTTTTTTGGAGACTTCTATACATGAAGCTAATATCATGGAAATTCACATAAAAAAAGAATAAACAAAAGTACTATTTACTTTTCTAAACGCTCACTGTTTACTCAAATAAGGATTCGCCGATATTATTTTTTAGTCTGTCCCGTGGTCAACCTATTTAATCAAAAATAATAAATTGGTGGTAGAATCATGTTTTATTTGACGTCAATAAGAACAAGTCAATGTTGTCAATGTCAATGTCAATGTCAAAAAATTTCAATGTTGTCAATGTTGAGAAATAAATATTTCATTTCATTTCATACTATAATATTTATTTAAAATGTAACAGTCAATTCTTGTTATAGGAATAACGTATACAAAAAATAGAATTTATAACAGTATAATATTACAGTTAGAAAAATATATTATAACAGTATAATTTATTGGAAAAACATAACAGTTACGCCCATCTATAACGACGACCCAACCACTCTCCTGACATCCTCGATTTTGCAATTGTCAAGCGAATCAATCTCGAACTCAGGTCTATCGAACCGCTCGATGACCTAGGTTCTGACCACCGCCTCGTTTCCCTCGTGCTAGGTCCGCCTAACGATAACGTCACCTCTCCTAAGACCTTTACCAACTGGAAAAGCTTTAAAAATACGTTAGTTTCAGCCTTAGAGGCCCCGAACTCTCCGCTCGCGATCTCGCCCGCTCAATTAGATAGCCCGGATAAAATAGATTCATCGGTCGACTCTCTCACTGATGCTATCAACTCAGCCATCAGCGATAACAAAAAGGTTGCTAAGCAAGGCAAACCCACGCTTATTAAAGCTAAGAACGCGGCTCTCCGGAGAGCCAAGAAATATCCCACGCCCGCCTATAGAACAGCTGCGAATCAGCTTCAATGTAAAGTTAGGTCTTGCCTCGCGGAACTCCGAGACGCTCAGATGAACGATCTCATGGTGAATATCTCCCCGTCCCACCAAGCGTATTATAGTATGGCCCGAGCCAAACACGTAGACGCCACCTCTCACTCGTCCCGATGGCTCTATCGCCTTCGAAGTCGAAGAGAAAGCCGAATGCTTCGCTGACAGCATTGCCTCTCAATGCTTGCCCAGCACGCAACCCGCGAATCCCTCCCACATCCAGGCGGTGGAGGACGAAGTTCTCCGCAGAGAATCTCTCCCCATCACCGACGACCCCGTCACAGTCTCTAATGACGAAATCTCGCTTCTCATTGGAAATCAAAAGTCCAAAAAGGCTCCGGGTGCGGATGGTATTTCCAACCACGTACTTAAGCACCTGCCTCAACAGGTGCTTACCTTGTTAGCTGTTATATTCAATGCCTGCTTCGACCGTAGCTACTTTCCAAAAGCTTGGAAAGAAGTGACAGTCATAGGCATTCCCAAGCCGGGCAAACCTCTGAACGTCCCGGCTAATCACAAACCCATCAGTCTCCTTAAGGCAATGTCTAAACTTTTCGATAGAGTCATACTCTCTCGAATGCGGAACCATCTGTTTCCAACGGATGGCGATCCTCTCATTATTCCCCATCAGTTCGGCTTTCGCGCTAAGCACTCCTGCCCTCAGCAAGTCAATTGAATCGTCGAGTACATACTTGACGGTTTTTATCCACGTCGCAACATAAAACAGTCGCGGTTTTCTTTGACATAGCCAAGGCTTTCGATAAAGTCTGTCACAGCGGTCTCGTTTATAAACTCTACAAAATAGGCTTACCTTATCACCTAGTCAGGTTAATCGCGTCGTTTCTCAAAGACCGTACGTTTCGATTTAAACATGAAGGCACGCTTTCCGCACCTCGTCCCATAAAGGCTGGAGTCCCTCAGGGCTCAGTCCTCGCCTATCATTCCCATCCTGCCGAAAGGCGTCGAACTCGCCCTCTTTGCCGACGATACCGCAGTCTATACCAAAGGTCACAGTGTTCCGCAGCATGTAACCAGACTTCAAAAGGCCGTAAACGCCCTTGGTGTATGGTTTCAAAAATGGCGCATCGATGTGAATCCAGACAAGAGTTCTGCGATTCGCTTTGACCCCAAACGCCCCGCAATCGTCCCGCTGGCGATCCCCACGTTCGAATGTTAGGCATTCCCATCCCCTGGAAGCGCAGTACTAAATACTTAGGCGTCACATTAGATCCGACGCTTTCTTTCAAGCCACACGTCGAAAGAGTTTCGAAACTCGCCCGTCACTACTTAGGCCGCCTAAGTATGTTAGGTAGAAAAAGTAAAATGTCTTTCAGAAACAAACGTACACTTTACAACGTCTGCGTTGGACTCGTCATGACATATGCCTCGCCAATCTTTGCCCATGCCAAACCCTCCCTCCTGCACAAACTGCAGGTAGTTCAAAATCTCTTTTGCCGCAGGGCCACAAACGCACCGTGGTACGTGCGTAACGCGGACCTGCACAGAGATCTTGAACTGCCTACAATACAACAACACCTCAAGACACTCTCTGAAGCATTCTTCAAACGCTCCGAAACCCATCCCAATCCTCTAATTCGAGTTTCATTCTCTTATACTACTCCTTTCTTAGATTCGAAGTTTAAAGTCGCTAGGCCTAGGAATGCGCAAGCGTACTCTTCCACCAGACTGTCAGCCGATCTCGAAGCCCCGAAAATTCTAATTATAACGTAAATTCTAATTGTTACGTAAATTCTAATTCTAACGTAAATCCGAATTAACTTAACTTCTTTTAATGTATCTTAATTTAACTTCTCTTTGCTCTTTACGAATTCACCATTAGTGCTTTGAGCACCTTCAGTGCTATGTAAATCCCAGCGGGTGACCCCTTCTGGGCCCCGCTAGCGCGGCCTCTTTCTCCAATTGGCCGTCGCTCAGATGAAGGCCGAGTGGCAAAAAAAATTGCACGAGCCAACAGGGGGTTTTTTAGTGGGTAGTGGTTCTGGTAGGCGTCGGAGTCCCACATAACCTGGATCGCGCGCGCCAGTGTATGCGTCAGAGCATTTTTTATCCTCCTGCCCTTCCCGTGGAGGGGAACAAAAAAAATCCCCTGCGCCATCGATTCTCACTCCGATCGCCGCCCGGTACGGACGTTCCTAGAACACTCCGATTGATCGGTCTCTTACCGTTATTCACTGGCGCTCAGTTTACTGACGTCATAGTATAGCGCGTTGGTTACGTGATATGGTTTTTCTTACTCCCTCCGAGCGCTATCGAATTGATTTATTCTTTGCGACTAAGTCTCTTAGTTTTCAAAGTGCTGTGCTGTGTGTGCCCAGCGTAAAGTATTCTGGTTTTAGTACAAAGGATACCTAACGGTGACAACTAAATTGTACTGATCCAGTCCTTTTATTTTATTTTTATCACATTTGTGTCTTTCCGTGCATATTTGCCCTTTTTGTCGGTAAAGGTTGACCCTAACGCGGTCAACTCTTTACCTGCGTACCCTTTTTAGAATCGCCCAGCAATGGAATCAGGAGTTTGATGTTAAAATAAAATCACCAAAATATTTATTTACACACTTTATTGAATTAACATAATGAAAACAAACATTATATGTATTGAAATTAATCTCAATGACAGTATACTGTAACCATAAGGACAACATTAATATTTAACATTAAGTAATCAATTCATTTCACAAAACGATTTAGATATGTCGACAATACACAGTGATATTATTAAAGATATGACAATTTTCAATCTCACAAGTAGATTTATAATACGTAGAAAGTAAGAAACATTAATTTTCAGGGATCCTCATGAGAAAACGTACATAAATATACGTCAATAGTACATAAATACATCATGGTATGGTGTTTAGTGTTGTGAAAAATAAATAAATGCCCTTGAAATTGCAGCGGTGAAGAAGTGAAGATATGCAGCATTTTGATTATATACTATGTTCAGTCAATACGTGCTAGAACTTCTAACGCTAAATAATGAGTGTATGTGATGAAACAGCCGAGGCATAGTCTACGCTAATACAATATACGACGCAAAATAAATAATTCAAAGTACACACATTATTACGTCATATTTGATATTCGTATACAACTCGACTATGCCCGATAAACTCCGTACTATATAGATTACACTTTTATAACATAGCATGCATTTTATTGTTCTGTTAGTTGATTAAAAATGTTTATATAATTAAAAATTATTTCTTTTATTTCAAAATATCGGATATTTGATACAATCGTTTATGTGATTTCGAACGAAATAAATGATTCGTATTTATAGTTACCCTGGTAAATTACTTCTAATATAGCTGATGTGCAATATGTATATTCTTTTAAATGTCTACTGAAAATGGGATTAAGCAAATATAAATATTGTAAATGGATAACAAATACCACAACCCTTTTTACCCAATCGTCTCGAACCTGTTAATTTTACCATATTTTTGTATTTCAATATTGCACACGTCTTTACAAATATCAAAATTCAATACAACATATTGAACATTTCGGGGAAGCATTTGAAACATTCTTTTAGATTATCAAAACAGGAGGATTTCAAAACGGTGCAGGAATTTTAAACTGTGGTGCTCACATGAATATTCTTAAAAAATTCTCTATTACAATTATTTAATAAAATTGTTATTTTATTAAATTACACTCATACAGCGCTCTCAGACCCTGTCAATAAAGGCTAACTATAATGTAAAACTTGGCGCCAACTCAGTAAAGTATAAAACGAAATAAAAAGGCACCAAAATATCTTCTGAACCTGTGCTTGCATTCCTTTCGACAATCTTAAATATCTAAAAAAATCAGTACTTCGTAAAGGGACCAAATCGTTTTATAACCAGATCATAAAGTAACGTTGCTTGAGACTTCTTACACCTTTAATTAAAGTGCTTCAATTTAGATATACTGGGCACTGATACACAATAATTTACAATTTGTTAAAATGAAACAGATCAACAAAACTAACTAGAGCTTGCAGCCTACCATACGTACACATTCAGTAAATTGAGCAAATAAAAATAAAAATAAGTAACAATATAAAATTATTCAATACAAGATAATAATATATTGGAGTGCTTAGTAATACTAAAACGGAGTAATAACTATTAAAAAATAATAATAACACTATAAACTAGTCATACATAGTTAACACCATTGTACTAATTAATTAAGTAATGACAACATCAACTAAATTGTTGAGAGAAAAAGTTATATATTTTTAATTGCTTATTTCACATACACCTTTATTTACCTAGCTATGTATGTGCAACTGTCCGTCTTGTCACCTATAAGCCGTCTCTAGACAATAATACCTACCTGCATTTACTTGCTACGTCATAAAAATACTACGTTTTTATAGCATTTCCCAAGGTAGCTTTTATATGCACAAAAGCGTGCCGATTCGTAATCACAGCTCAATCTCTTGTCTATACCGTGTAGCCCCTTTCGAGATATTTTAATAGAATCTATTTATACCTGTGTGGGTACTTAGTGTACAAAGCTCTATACATTATCTTATTAGCGATTAATTACTCTATAAATAATTGATTTTATCAAATTTTATTGCTAAATTTTTTGAAGCAAAATCACACACATCAACTGAAAATAAAAATGTAACTTTCACAAGAAAAGAAAATACTTTTGTATAAAAAATATCAATTTAAAAAACCAATTTTGACTAGTATCCGTAAACTTTTTTCTCAGTATTTTCAGAACAATTGACTAGCATAAACCGATGAAAATCCGTTTAAAAAAAACGTTAACATTTTTCAAATGTTTGGCACATTCATTCCCTTACAAATAATAAAAATATTAAAAGGGGAAGACTGGGGGAATATGTATCAAGGGATATGTGGGACTATATCTTTCCAATTAAATATAATTGTGTTTCTTATTCTAGGGTGCGAAAGAATAATCTGTGATTTACCATATAATTTTAGTAATAGATTTGATTTAACGAGTCACCTTATTAATATGAATAAAAATACTTTTCCATATACCCTACAACACAGGTATATATTATGCTTCCATTTTTCAGTTTTATTTAGTTTTGGCACTAATTTAAATCATGTTGTGGCACTAATTTTGTAAGCAATAAACGTACGCATTGGAAAGCCTCCATACACTGGTCCTATATTATCTTACAACTACAATATTAACCTAAGATTTTTTTTATATTTTTGGAAATTTGTTGATTATTTTACCACAGAACTAAATTCTATATTTTCTCATCTAATACTAAATACAATGAGCAGTCTGGAGAGGGTGTTAAAATAATTTAAATAAAGTTTATATTTCTAAATATTAACTACTCTCAGAATAATTTAGCATAAATCCACAACATTATTAATGTTAAACAAACTTTAACAATCTTTGGCTTTGATCCCTAGACCAATATTTATTATTCGACTTATAATTTTCAGTAGCCGATGTACAGATAATCATAGTCAAATGTTTAAATAAATTATAAGACTATCACATTTAGCAACACTATTAATACAACTAACGTCTTTTTTGTATTTATTTAATACGATTAAAGTATAAATATTGTAATGTTGACGATTTGTCTGCCGCCGTGTTAGAAGATTCTTAAAGGATTTGATCCCATCGGTTTCGGTGCCGCGACGCGGCTGATCTGTATTACCTAATATCCGGGTCATTACGATTATCTTTTTATTTACAAATATTGTCCTTAACCCTCTCACTCTGTTCGCTACACTATCGCTACGGTACGTTCAGCGATTCCAAGACGATCCTGCGTAACGCTCTATCTAAACTTATACTGACGCTCCAATAATATATTATTTTGAACATTCTTCTTTACTCATGGTCAGTATTGTTTAGAATGGAAATAAATCCCAATAATTGAAATATTTGACCGCTTAAAATGTATAGTAAATTCGATCAATATTAGCTAATTTCTGTCGTACGTATTCTTATAAAGTTTCCGAGCCGTGAACGGCGAACGATACAACAAAACATTAAAATACAATAAGTTTATCTTTTTTTGAAAATAATAATTACATTAAAGATCGGGGTCATTCGGGATTCACGGCTGATGATTACAAAAATTTTAAAATGTCAGTCACATTTAAAACATTTCATACTTTGCGTTAATCCCGAGAGTAACGACCCGCGACGCGTCATACATTAAAATTCAGTGGAGAATAAATATAAGAATATCTAAAATACTCATAAACTCGTAACAAATGTAAACGGGTGTTGTTTCACTTGAGGAAGAAGATAGGGGCGAGCGCTCTTGGGGGGGGCAAGTAAAGAGCGCGGTCTGCGTCAAGCAGTTTATAGGCAGCGCGGTGCCCCGGCCCGCGCACCGCCATTCAATGTATCGGCGCCTTCACGATGTGGTTTGGGGCGATGTAGTGGTACCCAGGCAGCGGCAACCCAGCTGTCTCCATTGTAATCCTGTTCAATTAAAAACATAGCTTTATATTTAAAAATTAACAGGAAACGGAACAGAAAATGATTTTAATTAATCACACGCTATATGGCTCCAAGGTTTGTGTCGGGCGTGGATCGGACGAGGAAAACGTAGGTTTCATCATTAAAATATCTCTTTTCGGTTCTGGGATAAAAATTAAAACGTAAAGGAAACTTCTTACCAGGAAATTGGAAGATCCTTGAGCGGTGGGATGTAGGTACTCGATGGGCCACATTGTCAGGTAACACAGGATTATTTGATTCCTTATTAGGTGAGGGATGGCATAGGTCTTGAAAGGGATATTCAAACATGGAATTATATTTAATTAATAATTTACAATTCAAGTTGGTACAGATTATTAATTAAAAAACTTTCACATAATTACCAATTTTATTAAGTGCCTTAAAGAGATACATTTCCACTTAAAAGATCCTAGCGAATATAATCTTGCAATTATGCTAAAACATCTACCTTAAAATTAACATGATTTATTTTTAAAAACTGGTTGTCGAATATTAAGTATTTCCTATGGAAATGCAATAATGCTAGAAAAACCAATGACATATTACATATAGATAGGTTATCCGCTCTCAAAAATGGCAACGAAAATTCAAGGCATTTGCCCGCTATTTTACTGTCTTGTGCAACCCAGTGTTACGGCTAAACGTCAAACAAAACTTATTCCCTATTCTGTGTTTTTAATACAAAATATAATAAACGTTTCTTTTCATGCGTACGTACTATTTTTTTAATAACTATTTTATTTATTATTTTATTTTGCTATTTAAAATGTCGTTTTAAAAATGACATGGCTATTCGTTTCAACAAACTCAAAGAGCGAGATGTAATATGATTTTGTATGTGGTAGTAAAAGAGACAACGCTATAGAGTTTCGACAATTTACATACTACGTCACGTACGCTCGCGACCAATTAGTGCGAAGCAACGGCACGAAGTACATAGGTATCTCTTTCTTACAACAAGTGATGCGTATTATTGTTTCCTTCTCCCACAAATTATATTACTATATATATCGGGTAGGTATCTATAGTTACGTTGACGCCATTTTTTTGTGCGGTAATGTTTGGGTATGACTCGTCTATATGTAACATGTCATTGAGAAAAACACTCAAATTGGACCTCAATGTTAAATAGCTAAATTAGCGGGACTGTAAATATGAAAGATTCTTGTACAAATTTACAGTACCTTTTGAAATACAACTCTAGAACTACACCTAATTAAAAAATTATTGTATAGCTTCACAGCTAAATTTCTTACAATGTAAACTGCAACTTGTTATGACATTTTCGAAATAGTTTATCTTAATTCAAGTTGTTTCTTATGTGTGTTTTCAAACATTGCATTAAGTGTATAAATAGGCAGTAATCCTAATCATAAAATAATAAAAATATAATATAAATTAATTAAATTAGGAAACTAAATGAAATTTAAAAATAACACAGTCTTGAACTTTTCATAGTAACTAGCTTTGTGGCAAAGACGATGAAATTAACCTTGATTTTTTCTGATTGATGTATGTGTAGGTATAGTTACTAGTCTAGTTTGTATCATAAGACCAAATTAAAAATACTTAAGTCGGTAGTCCGATAGCTGTTCACCCTGTTTAAAATGTCGAATCATACATTTATATATGTTCTATACTCTGCCAAGCGATCTACAAACACTACTGCTTTAGCGTGCCTAAATATTCCCTACTATTGTCACATTCACTAGTTATTTTTATAAGGTATCTTTTATGGTCAAAAAACAAATTGTCTAACAATTTCACACATTACTTGCCTTTTTTTTTGCTAGATTTTACTTTCATTGCAAGCTCGATCTATTTTACTTTAAAATAAAACAATAACAGATAAAGGAAACATTTATGACTCTTTATTTACAATAATTAACACTTTATACTTAATCAAATCAGTAATGTTACTTAAGTAACAAAGGATCAATTTATAGTAATAAAAAAGCTAAAATAAATTATCTCAAAACCTTACGTATTATAAAGATATCATACGCGGAGTAATTTCGACAGATTACAAAAAAATATGTGATTTCTTTTACTTGTCTATAGCATGATAATTCTAAAATGTGTCAATCTAGAAAGGTGTTTATATAAATCGTCAAATAAGTAACTATTTACAAAGAACATTATTTAGAATGGATTATAGAAGAATGAATGATTTAAATCTTTTTGAAATAGTCCACGACAAGGGATAGTGATTTCTAATTACTTAAAGGATCAATATTATTCCTTTTTCCCTTAAAATCTAATTTTGGATTTTACATGAGCACAATACAAAACCGTTAGGTTTTAATAAGGTATGGGTATACCCAGCTTGTTCATCTAACAAACATATTCAATGTACAAATAAAAATAACGAAAACATTCAAAGTAAGAAAAAAATATTGCCAAACCTACGTCTACAGTGATGGAATTCCAAAAATTTGCAGTTAAATAATAAAAAATATTTGTTTCTTACTAAGTGCTCAGAGAGACCGTTTAATACGGGCTAAACTTGCTTCTTTCTTTAGAGCTTTTTGTTGGAGTTTCATCATCTTGCCGTCTTTGGTATTTATGGTTTCTGTGAACGCCTGTAGTTTGGACTGGTGGGTTGGTGGTGGATCCTGAGAGTAGGTCTGTGAGTCCGCCGAGGGCTGAGAGAGAGTTGAGGGCTCCTAGGGCCCCGGATTTGCTTAGCAGTTGCGCGAGAGGGATGGCGGAGGCTAGGGGGTTAGCGGTTGAGGTAGAGGTGCCTCCGGAGCCGCCTTCTAAGTTCGCCTTCTGAAGCTCCACACTGTGATGGGGACATGGGTAAGGGGTTAAGGTTAGGTTACGTGGGAAGGTCTGTGCTGGATCCAAGGTTCGCTAAACGGAGATTTTGTTTCAATGACATGCTTATGAAAAATCGTTTAAGATAGTTATTCATGTATTGTTTAGTTGATTTCAACATGTATTATAAAAGTTATATTGTTGTATATAAAATCTCCGCTTAGATACAAAAATAAATTTCACAATTGACTTAAAATATTAAACCGACCTATGAGGTAAAAGATAAATCAGGAGACAATTTATAGGAAAAATTATACATACTGACAAGGACTAGGCAAGAATGATTAGGCATCGGACATTTAAGTAATTAATTATGGATGGATATAATTCGGGAGGAGCCTAGCGCAAAGTTTTTGTTAATATATAGATACTGACCTCATGTTGATAAGATATTGTGCAAGAGCAACTGAATCAGGATTTCCGGAAATAGTAATGGTCCGATCAGTGCTGCCACCTTCACGCTCTTCGCAATTAGATATTCTAATCATGGCGCCGGATATTTGGCGGATCTCTGCGATTTTAGTGCCACCCTGTAAGTAAAAAACACAAACCAATTATGTCTTTTTATCAAATGTGTTATTCCATATTTTTAAGTACATGCTTATTATAATTATCTAGTACACATTGAAATACGTAATAGCAGTCTAAAAAGAACAGAATTTATTTATTTTAATGATTAATCTACGATAGGCTTTAAAATTTATTCATTTAGTATATCGGGTTGGCTAATAAGTAATGAGCGTTTCAGTTTTTATTTTCTGGAAATTTCGGGTAAGGTCGAGAACATTCTGTTGCAGGGGGTATGTATATAAAGAGCGAGTCGTGAGCATGCCGTCAGTAATGTTTCGGTTGTCATTGCGTAAAGAACCACGAAAAAAATTAGTGATATTAAAACGCATATTCGGCACTGTTTATTATATGAGTACTAATCTGGGCATTTGGCTGCAAGTTGCACGCAATAGATGCCAGAGGATAGCTGATGATGCAGTCTCCGAGGCTACAGCAAAGCGGTGGTTCCAAAAATTCCGCAATGGTAACTTTATCCTTAATCGATCAACCAAGGTCTGTGCGTGCGGTAGAAATAGATATAAATAAACTGAAGGCATTAATTGAAGAAGCTCCTCGAAGCACTACGCGCAATTTGGCTCTTAAGCTCGGAGGCTTTCGTGGCGGTGGAAAAGTATCTGCACGGTTCGGGGAAGACGTACAAATATGGTGTTTGGGTACCCCACCAGTTGAACAAAGATCAACTGACTTACAGTGCAGATATCTGTGCATACCTTTTATCGTTCCGTCGCACTTTTTTTTTTCTCATACCTCTGGCATGGTGGTCACGGTTTTATATATCATTTTTACTGTCAATTTTATTTGCTCGCCGTTTTGTAAAACAAAAATTTTCTTCGAATATTACTTATTTATATTATTATACACTCATTAGCTTTCAGTACTATTGTTAATTTTTGTTGATTTGCTTAATCAATTGGATATTCTTCACACGGTTTATGTTTTGCTTAATTATTGGATGTAGGAAGGAATATATGGGATATTTTTGAAAAATATCCCAAAAACATATTTCCCCTTTATTTATATACTCAACATCTTTCCTTCATTCTCGTGTTTACAAAGCAGTGCCTTGGCTTGTAATAGGGAATGTTTAACGACAGCGCGCAAATCCGGTGTACTTATATACTGCTTTAGTTTTGCCGGCAAACGGTGATCAGTAGTTATGTATGGATTGGCGGATAAGATTGCGATTCCAATATCTATACAGGATAGGGGAGCATCGAATCCTCCGCCAATCCCGATACAGTTCAATTTATGCTCCTGGTTTGTCGGTTCTGGTAGTTTGTGTGTTCCAGCTTTTGCGTTAACTGTCCTACAGACTTGGGCTTCATCCATTTCCACAGGGGAGATCTCAGCAATATGAGACGGACGATCTAGACAGAGCGTCCCATCGCTTGCGCACCGGGCATATCTGGCTAAACGCACTTTGGTCTATTTTTTCACATTTTCAGCCTCGCAGTTACTGCAAGTTGGGGCTGTTCCTGCCCGCCATTCGTCGCAATCCGTCCTGAGGTGGTGACCACCGCAGTGCCTGCATCGGTCTTGGGCGGTTGTACAGTATTTCTTAGAGTGCCCGTAATCCAGACAACGGGTGCACTGTACTAGGGGCGACTGATCTTCCACCCTTATTACCCGCTGCAGATCTACGTGCAGCGTGCCGGCCTCAGTCGCCCTTTTCCATATAATAGGTGATGTTGAAATCACGATGTGCCCCGTTAGTGGATTACGGGCTCTCATTCGAAACTTGATTGCGAGGCGTTCCTCAGCAGGGCTCACTCCAACAAACAAGTCCTGATTTTGTTTTCTTACAGCCTTCAAAAGCTCTTCGTCCGTGTGAAAGGACAGGACGTCTCTGAGAACGAGAAGAGGATCGCGGTTCTTAAGGTCCTCACAAGTTAATTTGCTCCCTGAGCTGAGGATTCTACATTTTACCTTTTCCTCTTCCGTCCGACAGCTCATAATGACCTTCCTGTCCTTTGCCTTTCGCACCCTTTCAACTTTAACCCACCCCTCCTTCGCCTTTATCACTTCCTTTATTTGCTCTAGGACGCTTTCCCCGGTTTCAGTGATGTCTTCGGAGGTAATGGCAATGGAATGGAGCGAGGTCTTTGGGACCTGTGTGAAGACTGGTTGTTTCCTTGCTATACTAGCGTATATAGTGGCGTTTTTGTCTGCTTCCATTTGTTTATTTTTGTTTAGCTCCTCTCTCAAGTCCAACATTCTCTGATTGTTTATTTCGAGATTCTTATTTGTTACTTGGAGCTGACTAAGAAGCTCTGAGTTGGCGCCTAGAGAAGGGAAGGTGGGTACGCTGTTTTGCGGCGAAGGATGTGTTTGATTTGTACTTGGACTGCTGTTTCTGGTTAATTGAGTTTCCAGGTCCTTTACCATGTCGCCTTCCGATTAGCCCTGTGACACCGGTCTTAATGTCGGTACGGCTATTACGACAGGCATTTAAGTACTTCTTGGCCTTACTCATACACATCCGTGCCTCGGATGTCTTATCAGTGTATACCTTTCCCGAATCTGTCGAAGAACTTCCTTTGGGAGAAGTACTTTTTGTTTCCAAACCGACCGCTTCCCATTCGCCAACACTTCTTCTCACATTTGTCTTCCTTTTTGGAGAGGACTTTTTATCTTCTCTGTCATTTTCAGCCGTTTTTGCTGGAGTACGAAACATGTCAAAGGTATTCGTCAATTATAAATGTTTAATACAATATTTGTTCAGTCAATATAAATAAAAAGTAAAATTGTTTCTAGAGAGCTGTATATGGGCTCACAGTCTAGAATCAAAGTATAAAAATAAAATAATAATAATTGAAATTTTTGCTAAAAATAATATTATCTGCCTGTTTGGGGTGTAAAGGACCCCAAACAATAAATAAATACGTTACAACACAAATAAATTGCTTAAAACTAACTTAAAACTAAATCACATCAGTCAATATCACAGAATAATATAAAAGCCCAACCTTAATAGATATCATATAATTTACAACTAGGACAAAAGTATGGGTATGCGGTGGGCTGTTTTTCAAAGTTTTTAACGTCCGATCAGGATGGTTTATGTGTTTATCGATGCGGACGGATTAGGGGAGTCTATTGAAACTAGAGAATTGGAATTCCCAAAGGAAAATTTTGAAAATTTAAAGGAAAAACACAAATTTTAACCAAAATTTGCCGGATTTACACTAAGAATTTTCCAACACCGTTTTCCCGTGGAGGGGTCTTTAGTGCCTTAAAAGACGCGCAGGAACACGGCGCAGATGATGGTATAACAATTTTGAATAATATTTGCAAAACTAAGTGTTTTATAAAATTTTGAAAATAAAATCTACCAAACATCGACTATTTTATATGAAAAACAAATGAAAAATTGAATTTTCCGTCAACAACGATGTACTAAAACCTAAAAATCTAAAAACAAACAAATAGACAGTTAAAACTATATTAATACCCGGTCAGAACGGTATTTTGTCTATTATATTAGTATCAAAAAACGAGTTTTCCGGGATTTCCACGAGATTCCAAAAAGAAAATTTCACCAGAACCTTATAAACAGGGCGGCGTCGATAAAACAAAAATCTCGAAAATCGACCAGCAAAAACTCAATAAAATATATATATTTGTATAATCTCCGTCGCACATTTAGCTGGCTAGACCATCTCGTTACTGGAGACGAAAAGTGGGTTATCTATATCAACCACACACGCAAGCGCCAGTGGCTGAGCCGCAACGAACCAGGTAAACCTACGCCAAAAAAAAGTAACTCATACTCGGAAAGTGATGTTCTCGGTCTGGTGGGACATACATGGAGTCATATATTGGGAAATTCTTCCTACTAATACCACGATGACGGCAATAGTATACTGTAATCAACTTGAAAATCTAAAGTTTGAACTCCGTCGTAAACGTCCACAACATGACAAAATATTTTTCCTTCACGACAATGCCCGGCCGCACATCGCTAAGAGTACCCGACTAAAGCTACTGGAGCTCAACTGGGAAATGTGCCACACCCTCCATATTCGCCGGATTTAGCCCCAACGGATTTTAGTTTATTCCGGTCTCTCAGTAATCAGTTAAAAGGAAAAAGCTTCGACAATGAACATCAGGTGCAACAATACATAGATGAATTCTTCAAAGCAAAACCGGCGAAGTTTTACAGGGATACCATCCACTCTTTCCGAATCGTTGGCGGATGGGTAGATAACGACGGTGATTATATTGTTAACGATTAGTAGTAAATTATTAAATAAATAAATACAAACATAAATTCATGTATATCGCTCATTATTTATTAGCCAACCTAGTAATTATATAGCAAACTTAGAGCTACTTCGAGATTTGAGTTAAATAGGTTTTATATATTATTGGCCAAATATTTGTAATCCTTCATGGTAAGTGACGATGAAGGCGATGGTGATGCACGAATACCCAAGAGGTGCCCTATATACATATATACAGGAACATAAGGGATCTATTTTTAAATGACCTGAGACTATGTTTATCTGGAAAAATATAAGTGTTACTTATTTTTGGCCCATACGCTAGGGTCTGTTTATATCGGGAGTTCATATTTTGTATTATGCAATACTTTCGCCTTCGCATTTCTTAGTTGTTTTATCTGTGTCAAAGATCGTACTTGAAAACTTTTACTTGAAAAGTAAATTAAAAGAAAACTAATCTGTTGCCCTAATGACTTGCAAAATTTCATGGTGATGATTTGAATTTTGATGAGATTAAAATGATATTGATGGTTATTGAGTGTTTTTGTACTTAAGGTCAACTAAATATATCAAATGTAAATCTATCAACCATCCATAAAATACAGGGTCACAGGGAAAGTCGTACTGATTATTAAAGGACGTTATTATTCAGGTAATTTCTGATGGATTTGACATCAAAAAAAGCCCTAGGACGCCTAATCTAAAAAAAAATCGATAACGAAGCCAATAAAAAAAAGTTTTTTCAAAATATCTTTAATTCAATATCTTCATAACAGTTTAGTTTCGGACACCATATTACAGAGTCAAATCCATCAGAAATGCCCTGAATAAAATTTAACATGTAAGTGTACAAAAAACTCATTTTCACATTAACCTCACCCGAGGAATTTCAGGTTGAAATATGTGTTATTCCTACTTTCTAATGATCAAAGAACTTCTGTTCTTAAACTTCTATGGTTAATCTGTCACTTAAAACTACTGAAAAAATACCGTAGCTTCAAATTTTATCCATTATACATAAACAATTCTGTTCTCTCTCATAAAAGTAGATAGACAAAACAAAACAGACCTTGCCAATGATACATCCAATGAGTTCATTAGGCACGGTCATCTCGTGCGACTGCGCGGCCGGCGGCGGTTGGTTGCGCGCCGCGTTCGAGGTACGCAGCTGCGAGCCCGCCAATGCTGCTAGTGCTGCTGTAATTTAAATAAGAGAGGTGGGATAACATTTGCTTTGTTCGGAATTAGCGACTTAACATTGACATATAAGGAAATGGACGACATGAAAAATGTACCCTCAAAATTGTTTCACCAGCATTATAAAAATATTTTGTGTCATAGAAAAAATGGACCTGCGTTGGCTACATTTTCATGCAATGATTTTTTAAGACTTCAAGTCCAATTTGAATCCTGATGAGCCGTTTAATCTACTTTAATCAGCTTTTATAACGAGTTTAAGTGCGGTCGCTTAAATTTGAAGGATGAAGAAAGAAGTGGTCGTCCCATGACTGCTGTTACGGAAAAGACGTGCTACAAGTGGAAATTTTGATTCAACATACGAGGCGAATAGTATACGGAGGAGATTCAACACAATCTGCAGATTGAATCGGGAAGTGTTCAAGATATTCTGCAGAGCCTTTGCGTCAGAAGGATTGTTTCGCGTTGGGTATCCCACAACCTCACCAATGCTCAAAAGCTTGCGCACGTGGAATGGTGTCATGATATGACTGATAAATTCAAAGCAGAATTTTCCCGCCCTCTTTACGATATCATAACAGGTTCGAATCTTGGAGTTATCAATGCTGCTGCGAGCGCCTGTGACTGAACGTGGGACTCTGAGGCCTTTTGCTCCGACACGACAAGGCCCGCGCACTTCACGAACGAGACGAGAAACTTTCTAAGCACTACACCGGTAAAACTTTTAGGTAGTCCGCCTTACAGCCCTATTTGGCACCGTGTGTCGTCTTCTTGGTCCCTAAAATTAAAAACCTTCTTCTTTTCGAGTTCTTTGAAAAGATATAATAAAAAATATAACCAATAGAACATATTTTTTTTCTCAAAACTTTCCGAGTGTCTCGCGTATACAGGGTGGTTTTTTGAGAAGGGCGGTGATGGCCAAGTCCGAAACCACGAGAGTTAGGGAAAAGTCATGAAAGGAGTCATGCCCTCGATTTATAAGAAAACAATAACTGCATATTTACTCTTTTCAAAAATGTTTTACTTTTGACAGAAATGGACCCGAATGATTTTTGAAAAAAAAATGAACCAACGGATTCTGTTGCTTATAAGGACCAATCTTTGCAAATAAACGTTTTACTAAAAATAAAAGAAAATAGCAAATTTTTACGATTTACTTTTATTATCTCAATTTTAGCTAACTAATAAGTAGCTCAAAATGGTTTCCATTGACTCCAATGCATAAGTTTATAGGTCTTTCTAGAGACATAACTGCATTTGATACCATGACAGGATAAATATATATGCAGTTATATTATATATAGGATAAATATATAGTTAAATATATATGAAAATAGATATGCAGTTATTGTTTTCTTATAAATCGAGGGCATGACTCCTTCCACGACTTTTTCCTAACTCTCGTGGTTTCGGACTTGGCTATCACCGCCCTTCTTAAAAAACCACCCTGTATAATGATATATACGGTATACAAAAAACAGTTGCATGTATTAATCAATACACGTTTTTATTTATATTATTAAGAAAACCAACAGCATAATTATACATGGTAAAGTATAAAACATTGTTTAACTAAACATAATGCCAATAACACGTTTCCCTACAATTTTTTAAAAATAGTCTCAGTAGAATAACAAAAATTATTGAAGCAAAATGTTATTATTATAAAAATAAATAAATTTGTTATGTGATTATATATAATACTTAAACAGATACAAAGGATAGAAGTTTAGTTATAATAATAACAATAATAATAAAGTAAGGAAATACAAATGTACATACACATATACATATACATAAACATACACACATATAATGCATACAAATTTCAACTATTTCGTTAAAATTTCAAGAACTTCCTTTCAGAATTTAGGTTTACAGCAAGCAAAGATGTCTATTTGACTGGAGTGTTTATTGTATGTGTGTGTAATGCGGGAAATGACAGTGTTTTAGTGTAGTTTGTGTAGTGTAATTGTTCATGCAGTAAACCTGGTGTGCCTCGTACGGTACGATGGTGTACGGTAATGTATTTTAGAAACAAGTTCAGGGCAATCAATTCGGCTGTGAACAATGTCGTACAAGAGGCACATATAATAAAAAGATAAAAGTCCGTGCTCCCTGCAGCTATCTTGATAAGAGTCACGGTTTAAACGACTGCGATACTTGTTTAACAAATTTTCTTTGTATTATTTCGTTTCGGTTTTTGTATGTAAAATACTATGGCGACCAAACTGCACTAGAATATTCCAGAATACTTCTGACATACGACAAATACACCAGCTTAATTGATTCTCTATTGGAGAATGGTTTACAAGTGCGAAGGACAAAACATAGGCTCCGAAAAGCTTTTTGGGTAACATAATCTATGTGATCAGAAAGCATCATCTTCTAGTCTAAATATACCCCAAGTCGCGGACTGTTTCACTTTTATTAATAGGAATGCCGTTAAAGATATAAGTGTGTATAATTGGGGAGTTTTTACGCGAGAAAGTGATTTGTTCGAATTTACTTATATTTACAGTGATTTTGTTATTGCTGTAATATTTGAAAAGAGTGTCGAGGTCTTCTTGTATTAATTTGGAATCACTTACATCATTTATTTTGTTTCCTAAGATGCTTGACGTCCTAAACGTAGATAACTGTTAAGGACGTAGTACGTTAATATTGAGGACTACTGAAGTACCGTGGTAAGTGAAAAAGTAATATTCCTTTATTAATCTACTTATACTTAACTCGAAGCTTACTCCTGTTAAACTTCATGGGCTTTGTGTCTTTGAGCAGAAACTGCTTGTTAAAAAAAGCCAGGAGCAAATTTTGTCTATATTGTTACATGCTGTGAAGGCACGTATCATCCCCCATAAATACGCCACGTTGATCATTTTGCTGTAAACCAAAGTTACTATACTATCGTTATTTTCTCGCTACAGACTCGTCATAAAAAGTGGGAGCGGTGCCGTGAGTGTTTCTTTCTCTTTCCCACTTACGGGCCATACTGGATGACGTAGACGCCGCGTATTGCTTTGTATTATTGCTGTCGATGAGTAATGTCGATAGTGTATTTTTATAGGTGGCTGATAGAAATTAAAAACATGTGTACTTTAATATGTTTATTAAGTAATAAAAAAGTTTAAAATTAATAATTTGTAAGTATATAAATTATAAATAATTTTTTAAATTATAATTATAAATAATTTTTCAAATAAAAATTTGTGTATAAAGGAGGAAAATAACACACTAAGCCTAGCGTCAATATAAACCAACTTCAATAAGACATATCGAAATATAGTGTATGATTAGAACTAGTACTGTCTTTAATATTCATAATAAGGTTTTATCGATAACGGTGTTGCGCACGTGCCGCTAGCGCACAACCTTAGCGGACCGGACCCTCGCGGGTTGTTACGACCGAGTCTGCAGCGAGAAAATAACGATACTATAAAACTTACTAACTGTTTTCAACTATCGCGGTTATTTTCACTATAATTTAATGAATTTATGGGATTTAACGAAAATCGTGGTAAAAATCCCGTAAATTCATAATTTATACTATAAAACTTGCTATATGCGTGGACGGCGAAGAGGCGAAATATGCTTGTTTGCCTCAAGGTCTCTGGGCCGATTTGGCACATGCCAACAGGGTTGGTGATGAATATTGAATGTTATAATAACTGGACACGCAAGTATTTTCCGAGAATAAGAGATATCAACATGCTGTCATAAAAGTCCATTGTTAATTAACATTTAAGTTACATACTGATAAAGACTTAACCCATATCTTTTACAGATTGAGGTACTTGATGACAATTCAAACCATTTCACAGAACACGAACTCATTTAGTAAGAATTTTACCTGGTTTTTATTCTTTAATAGCCTAACGGACAAATAAATAAAGCTCCCCACGTGAAAGATCCATTGTATGGTTAATGGTGAACTGGTTTGGACAACAGCGGGTATTTATCCTCCGCAAAATACACAGCTTCGTGGTGTAAATCAGTTGCCAAGTATAGATACAGTCGGGGAGGTTGGCAAAGACGAGAATCGCTTGCACATTGTTCGTTATTTGGTAGGCGGTCCGCATACTAAAGGGCGACAACACTGTAGCGGATTCGAATGCGAATCTGAGCCTGTACCTAATCAATTGGGGGTGATCTGTGTTAACTGTACATAACATGAAATGGACAAAAAAATTACAAGAAATATCATTTATTGCATGTATTAAGTCTAAGAATTAATGAAATCTCACTTAAAACCATAGCTTTACCCAAATCGAGGTTGCCCAAATAAGTAAATGACTGTCCCTTATACATACCAGCAGGATTTAACCCTCCAGTGCTTGCAGGAGCAAGACCTCCAAGACCCAACGCTGCTAAGCCAGCCAATGGAGACTTAGCTAGACCACCCATCTGTAATTTGCAATGTAATAATGGTTAAAATGATTTCAAACTCTGAAATAAACAAGGCTTTTTTAGGCTCATAAGGTTATGAGCCTCTGAGCCTATGAGGTTATGAAAATTCAAGCAAATGAAAAAATATTCAAATTTGGAACAACAATCACAGTAGTATAAACCAATTGAACTTCTTGAAAACCTCTTTTAATTATTTAGAGTCGTAAATCAAAAATCAAATGTGAAGATCAGAAACCAGTCATTTGGAAAAATGTTATGATTGTAACAATGAATGAGAAATTCAATAATTATATAATTTACATAATTGCATATTTTATGCTACAGATACAATAACCAGTTAATAAGTGAGTAAATGCATATATGAGTATAACAAAAGGAACCTCACCCATTGTTACATTTGAGAAAGACACAAGATGAAAGTTGTTTGTATACCAAAGTAAAGTGTCATTAATACTAAGACGCTATATATGTATATATATATATATATAGCTCCAGCTGCTTGTTTTCTCTTCAGTTATTTTTCCGGGAAAAGGACGCTGGATAGGGTACCTGGATCGAATCTAGATTATTGGAAAGATCTGAAAAGTACTGCTAAAGATAGAAAACTATTCTTGCGAATTCCATCAGATTAAGATTTTGAATACACATTGTGAGTACTTGAATGGTGCTGCCCAAAATGTGCACCTTTAATTTATATTACAACAACATCAAATGAGAATTTATAGACAAATCACTAATTTCGATTCACTTTAAGCCATGCGATTACATGGTTAATCTCAATAAATTTAACAACAAAAAAGTAAAGAAAAGTAGAATGGAAGAAATAGGCAAGGCAGAGGCAAATTAAGGAGAGGTGCATGTAAGGATTTGTAATAAAAAATCTGCTGTGTTATAGCAGTTGGGAAACTGCTAAAATTGCAGAAAACAAACAGATAAAGCTTTTTCTGTTTCTATATACAATTACTGAATACAGCTATAACATTTATAATAATTATAACTGTTGATATTAATTAGAAAACTATTCTACATAAAAATAATGGTAAATACATTTATACTTCATACTCAGGGGTATATGGGGTGACTGGGGGGTTCTCGTGCATTAGGTAGAAAATAATCTACTTATATTGAAAAGCTGGGGCTATAAAAACAATAAGAGCATTGGATTTCTTCATTCCTACATTCCGCATCACCAGGGCACATTAGTTATATACTTATTTGAAGTTTTCTACAGGATAAGGATGACTCCACCACACATTAAACCAAAGGATTTTGGGGCAGCACCAATCACATTATGACACTCAATTCACACAACCTCATAGAGATTTAACTTTCAAAATAGTCACAGACCAAGTTATTGGTAGTAGTTGCATTACTGGGTACCAACTACTAGACTTCGGACCACAAATCACAAGCTACGGGTAGGAATTAGTGCCCGGAATGCAAAGACAGAGTGGAATATTCTTGAAAGGGCCGAATTAAGAAATTGAGAAGTTGATAATTACCATTACATAATAAAAGAAGTTTTTTCGGGGTTATACAAATAACATACCTTAATTAATGTCAAGTATCGCTTTTTAAACAAACAAATATTTCTTTAGAATGTAGAAAAGAGTAATATTATTTAGTATCTAGCTTAAATTAGGGATTAAATTTAAGTGGTTCTGATTACATAAAGGGAAGAAGGCAAGTATCAACTTTTACAATTTGGAATTTGGATTCATAACATACTTTGCGAATTTATAAAATGTGTTTTTGACAATAATTAATCAAATCATTCCATTTGATAATAACCCATACAATACATCAATTTTAACTTTTTATAACATAATTGTTTTAGGTCACTACTTGATTTTGGATACACCATACAGTGATTTGGGTCAATGGGGCTGTATTTGTGGGTTTTTAGACTCAATTTCAGTAAGCTCATCTATAAAAATAACGATTTCGTCCTATATCTTAGTGTAAAACGTTATGTCTGTTTCTAATCCCTAAAAAACTTTTACAATATAGGTAGAGTAATTACTACAATTTAACCAGGTTTCCAACTAATTTATCTGTGCACTTGCCTACGATCGTATTGACTTGGCAACATTAACAGGATATGTGTGATTTTTACGTGTTTGCGGACAGCGGCGCGGATAAAACACACCATATTCGTATAATTAATTCAAGAATATGTACATTACCTATTAATTTACAACATTATGCATATAATATATTGGGATAGAATCAAATCCATGACGTGTCTAACACAAAAATTACAAAAAAAAGTGTTCCATTTTGATTACAGATAATTAGAAAATGTATTTGAATGATATGTTATTTATTTAGTGCTTAATGTTTGATTAGAACATATTTTACCCTATGCAACTTCATCTATGAGGCGCACTTTGAAGTCACCTAAAGCAGCTGCTCTTTCACTCCCTTTCTCAATTAAAACCGTTTTGGTTGAAACACTCTTGAGCGTGAACGCGCTTTACATATCCTTTATATTTATATGCCATTGGTATCATAATAAAATACATTCATTTATCGCACGTCAACTTAGTTCTACGAAACGAAATATCTTAACAAAAAACCTACGATCAATCCAACGAAATTGAGCCCAAAAACCGTTACAACCAAGGTACTATCTCTATGAGGTTATGCGCACTCACAACATGGTGTTCCATGGGCGGCGGCAGCAGATGCGGCGGCGGCAGTGCGGCTAGCAGCGGAGCTCGCGGCTCGAGGAGCGGTATCATGCCGCATACACCCTTGTAATTAGTTGGTTGATGGGTATTTTTGTTGGTTTTTTAATGGGCCTTATGCTGCGTATTCACCAAAGCTGTGCGAAAAAACTCGGGTGCGTGCTCAGAAAAATCCACCAATACGATTTCCCTAAACAAAAGGACAACAATTTCCTTGCACGCTGCTAAGCTTCCACGCTCATCTTTGGTTTATAAACAGCCTTATTATTAAGTTTTAAGCCATCGATATTGCGATGTAACTTTGTTTGAAAGTGTAGTTTGTTAAGCACAATACCTTTTAAGATTTTTACTGTTTAATGTGTTTTAATATTAATGTATAATATATTAAATTAGATTATGATTGTAGGTTGGGGGAAAAGTCTTATCATATCTTGGATGTAATGTTTCGTAATTATGTCTTTGGTTGTTTCTGGCTAACTTTGATATCATGAAAAAGGTTGTATTTAGAAAAGGGAAATAAAAGAATAAAAAAAGATTGCATAATTTTTGAATTTATTTTTCTGTTCGATAAATGTACCCATCAATCACCCTAGGAAAAATTTTGATATTCGAATTTCGATTCTGAAATTTTATTTGAAAAATAAAGTAAAATGCTATACAATCCGGGACATAACTTTGTGAAGTTTATGGACATAATGTAGTGGGAATAGCACAAAGTTGGTTCAAGCGTTTTGAATCCGGAAATTATGACATCATAAAACGTAATGAAATGACCATTTGAAGAGAAGTATCTCTAGTGATGAAAAGTAATCACCTACAAATAGAAAGTGCGAAAAAGGTCACGGTCGAAGAGCAGTCAAGCACCAGCCGCAATAAGGTGATGTTCAAGTGATGGTGGCAATAAGGAGGCCATCATTATTTATGAGCTTTACTGACAACAGCTGATCAGGGTCAAGTAAGTAATTGAAAAAAGTGGTTGGAAATATTAACAGGAAGGGTGTGGTCCTTCATGAAGAGAAAACCACACACTTCTTTAGCCACTCAGAAGAAATAAAGAGGGTTTAGCATCTTTAAGTACTGTAATGTTGACCTAAAGAGAGGACTGTCAAAACTATTTTTTATAGTTTCTTAATCAGTGGTCTCAAATTCAAAATGGTTCTTCTAAATATGCAATGAAAAAAGTTTGTCTTCATTTTGTATGTTAAAAACGAAGAAACTTTTTCATTTACCTCTTTTGTAAAGGAAATCCTTACCTTGGAAGTGTTACATGGTTATTGTTACCTTCACAATTTGACTGTATTATATTAGTTTTGACAATGCCAACTGGAAATTTATTGGGCTTTTTTTTACACATCTATTCATAATTTAGTTTTGCAAGAATGCTGTTTGGAAGACACTTAAATTACGGTTTGTCTAGTAAACTGCCTTATATGATGATAATAGTTACTATAATTTTATGTCTTAATAATTTATTAATTATTGTTACTGACTGCAAATTTATTTAAATTATAAATTACCTTAGAAAAGTACATGTAAACTCGAAATTATAACTATTTGTGGTAAGATTCCTGTGCATAGGTTAAATTAAAGTATCAATATAGGTGCCTTTGCTAAATCAAACCTTTTTATCACTGCATGTATTTCCCCTTTTCATTTAGATGATAATCTATCCTCTTTAGAAGTCATTGCTTCAATCACCACATGAATTAAAACCATATTTAAATATTTATGTTTGCGCTTCATACCTTACTGACATAGGGTATTTATGTCTAATTTTATTGTTATCAATCTATAAAGTATTTTTTTTACATTATTACATCTTAACCTAGTAACGCAATTATTGTAAGCAATGATACTTATCTATTTCTTTTAAAATATTGTATAGTAAACACAACATAGAATATTTATCAATCAGTTAATTTATATGTATTTTCTACCTTATAGTTACTTACATCTTGGGCAGGTACTGCATAGTTTCCTTGGATTGTATAAGCCTGTCCACCAGCTAAAATAACTGGACCGGCCACATTTGGTTTTGGTCTGTAAGGTATGGTAGCTCCTTTTGGGGGACTCTGAAATTATATTAAACAAAAATAACTTAAAATTTTTTTTTTTCAGACATGTAACTTATACAAAAAAATTGATTAAAATGTGGCATCACAAATTGGTATTAAAACGTAATTTGTAATTCAATATAAAATTATTAAAATTCTGCTTGACTCATGAAACAACTTCGTTCGATCATTTGCCATTATGTGATAAATATTTGAAAAAACTTGTTTTAAGATGTACCTATTACCTAATGAAGCATGAAACTTTGATAGCTCCTCATGTTACCACTTATCACTATGAATTTGAATATCTATTTTTAAAGGACATAATAATATCGAAACTTGTTATACCAGTCAGATTATTAACAGGTGTGAAGTAAATTTTTATATAAATTGTTGAGCATTTTCTTACCTCTAACATTACAACGCAAATATGGTAAATGCATTGCGTTATAGCATCACAAGTCCCACTGATAGTTACCGCCCTTTCCGTTGAATTTGGCAGCATTTCACTCGCCACCTGTTATACAGAACCGATCTAATTATACATCGTATTGTTAGCATTTATATATCATTCTAATCTAACACTTGCTTTTATTGTAATTAGAACGGCGGTCGGATGTATTTAAAATTGATGAGTAGGACAAGTGTAGTCTTTATTTATTGCGCAGGAGGCGCGTAAATTTCGCTTTGTCTGACATATGCTATTGCAGAAGGACTTTGATTTGGTTTAATTATAGCTCAGCTGTGAAGCGATGGGTATCTAGGATAAGTTTAATTTATTTATGTCTTGGTAGGTTTGCTTTACATGTAAATATGCTTGAATCGTAGTTGAACTATTTTATATAAAACCATTTACAAGAAAACAAATTCAGTAAAAATAGGGTCACAAATTATCAGGAAGGAGACTTGTACAAAAAATTATTATGTATGAGTATTTTTTATGTAATTCGTAATTCAGTTAGTAACCTGATCATACAGATCTTTTATATTTCACAGAGCTTAGTTTAGCTCAAATGGCACCTACCTCATTATATTCTAAAACCATAGTATTTGGCAGAATATAAAATTCTATTTTATTACTAAAGTACAAAAACAAGTAAATTTAAACCTCTTCATATTATAATTAATATGGTTCTCCACATGCACTATGCATTATTTGTATTTCAATATTATCTCAAGTACAAAATCATAAAGCTAAAACTCATAAGACTCATAAACTATGTTTAAAGTGTCATACAAAATGGAAGCATCCTTAACTCAACCTATACCCATAACAATTATTATTATACCACACACGTTTTCTTCATTAAAAATAACCATTTCTTACTATGAATAGTAATTAAAAAGAGAAGAGAATCTGGAAATTAATCTAAGAAATTCAGAATTTCATGACTACTATTTAATTTGGTATGGTTGGTTCAGTATGAAAATGGAGTGAAGTACGTTTTTATTGCCATAATGATAAAAAAAAATATTTAGCTGTTCAAGTCTTGGAGCGGCCGATGACCGAGACAGCGGGGCGCGGGCGGATCATAACGGTGCGTCGCCCCGCTCCGCACCGCCGACCGAGCTACTGACGGCTCATTGCCGTACCAACTATCATACGCACAATCCGCGCTCGCGCATTTTATATTTGTAGTTCGAAATACGAGCTTATAATTCATTTGTCTTAACGTTTAATACATATCATACAGTCCACTACACATAGTTTTATTGAAGGCCCCAACAAAGCTGCTCAAATGTTCAACAATGAACAACATTTTGTTCGTGTTTTTAATAAACCCATAAGTTTCAATAGGTTCATCCAATTTTAGTATAGTTATATGAGTATCTGGTACATTTTAAAGAATATCTACATAGTTTCTTGTTGCATTGTTTATATTAACTAGGAGCATTCCGTGCAGGCTCAGGCCGAAGGCGAGAATGTTGTTCGGTTTTTTGCAGGCGCCTAGCGTACTGACTACATTACAAGGGATATGAACGTGAATCTGAGCTTGCACTAATGCTTGCGCCGGTACCACTGACATAATTTTCAATAAAGGTTTTCATAATAATTTTAATCTGTCTTACAGATTAATGCCTCTTATAAGATAAAACATGATACAAACCTGAATATTAGCTCCAGTAACATCTCTGATCTCCTTGATTTTGGCTCCACCTTTTCCGATGAGAGATCCGCATTGTGAAGCTGGTACAATGAGTCGGAGTGTGATGGGGGCTCGGGAACCTCCACCACCACCTTCATTGAATTGCGAGCACCACTGAAATTTTAATTACTGAACATATAGCATCGTAAAAATTGTCATTGTCATTCTTTAGTAAGAATTAAAAACTTTCCTTTACTTACACAAAGGTAACATTCTCTGTTTAGATCTTAAAATATTTGCAGAATTATAAGTTAAGCATGTTAATCATTATTTGAAATTATGCATATAGCATACATCTAAAAATAGTTCTTCTCTAGTTTTCGTTTGTAATATCTTTACAAGTTATTTTAAAAGATGAGATGAAATACAAAAGGAAAATAATCTAATCTTATGTTGAGTAAAAAATATTGATCATTCTTAAATCCTTTCCTTAGTTTCTTATTTCAAGGTTACTGAACAAAAATGTAATTCTAAAAACAAGTTCTCATTAACCATATAATAATTCAAACAAAACACAAAAGTTATGTTTTACGTAAATTAGAGATACGGCTGTATAGAAACATGTAAATGATAATATCTTATCGAGCTGTAGCGAATGTATTGAAAGGTACTTACATAGAGTGGTGCGCGATTTGTATGAAAAAATATTGAACTAAAGCAGTCGTGTTATGAACTTCAGTTAAAAATGAACTTTAACAATATAAAAATGATAGTTGGTACGAATGTTTAGTTAACAACTGACTGGATTAGGATGAAATTGTGATAAAGACACAATACAATCTTGCATAAATCGTAAATGAATAATTTAGATCCGAAATTTTGAAGGAAGCGGCGAGTCACGGGTGGGAAATAGGTTTAATAAAATATTGTTGGTATATTTACCTCTTCGAATTTCTTGCATATGAGTGTGAAAGCCTTAAAAATTGCACTTGTGTTACCAGTGACCGTGACGATGCGTTCAGGGCATGATCCATCGGATATATTTATTTTCGCACCAGACTGAAAACGAAAATAAAATTCATAAATAATTCAATTTACCCTATAATACTGTATGCTGTTCTTTTACTGAATGTACCGTACGTGCGAAAAAAATTTTAAACCAACAACGTCAACTGTGCAAACCCATTTTGAGGAACAAACACATTTATTTCAAATTTGAGTGTGTAAATAGTTTGCACTCCCGATGGTGGCAAATTTTACTTTATGTTTTATCTTTGACATATCTTTATTTAAACTCAAAACAAGTTTTTACATCAACATTGATAAATTCGAATTATTTCAATGACGTGATGCTCAAATGAATACGACAAACAACTTTACTTTAATATTACTTGCAAAAATTCAATAGGCTGATTAAAACAGGTTTTAATAGAAAGTCTTATCAACATAAATTTCATAAAAACAATAGCGCTTTTGTTTTTACGTACAACGCGAATTCTTAAAACGTGCGTTAATTTCTGGCCTCTTTCACCAAAATTTTTTATATTTACATACATTTATGAACCAGATAGCAGGCAAAGAAACTTAATATGATCACTATTTTAGGACGTTCCACTTCAAAACAGGTTTGTTATATCTAGTTCTTGTTAATAGTCAGAAAGAACTTTTGGAAAAAAAAAACTACTTTAAAGTTGTGAACCCTACTTAATCTAGAACGGATGAATAAGTATACCAACCTCTTCTCTGAACCTCTTTACAATTTCGCCTTTTTTACCAATGATACTCCCAACTTCCTGTAAAAATGCAAATACCATAAATCAGCCAGGTGATTCCAGCTCACGTCCTAACATTTTGTTTCGATCTATTATAATGCTCTAAACTAAAGCCAGGGCCATGGATCATTTGGAACTATGGTGCAATCGGGCGTCGTAATTTATGCAGTCTCAAAGATTTATTTGTATAAATGATTTCCTGTCTGCTTGCCAATAATAGGATTCTCCAAAACGATATAGGGCTGCTGGGGACGTATCAAGGCATCCTCTAAGTGGTTGGATGAATTAGCTTTCAGCAACATGGTATGTTGACTTGTGTAGAATGTGAACAATGTATTTGTCACGGCGACGTCGATGTCTGCACTCGACGACCATAAATAGATGACTAAATCAGATTGGGTTCAAAGAACTCTTTGGTAACGCAACTTGACGCACTTTTGCTTGATAATTTCGATTTAAGGTCAATTACTCAGTCTCTTTTTGAATTTAATTGCACCACTACCGAAAATAAGAAGATGTGTGAAAATCGCCTTCCAAAACATAAATGGATTCAAATGACACTTCGCGTCCCTACTAATTGTCGCGTCGTAATAAATGTTACAAACTCGTAACAAGGCGCATAATACCCATAATTTCTTTTAACAATTACAAATTTTCTTAGAGAAACAAGCCTGTTTACTTGCCACTATTATTTTATAAATAATTTAATAAATAAAATAATATCGAAGTAATAAAAGACGTGAATTTAAAACCTCACCAAATCTACAAGAAGCCTTATAACCCTGATCATTTGGATAATAATAAATTACAGTTCTTTTACTATCAAGACTACGACATGTAAAACATGGACTCACATCTGACATAGCTGGACCATTTTCCCAGACAAAAAATCAATTAGCAAAAGAAACAAATCGACAAGTTTGATGCACTGGTCTTGATGTTGAGAGCTGGCCGCCCGCCAAAAATACTTTGTATTGGATTACAGCCAATTAGAAGTACCTACCTACAAATACTTGTATGTGTCACTATAGCTCAATACCTAACATCAATACATCTTGCATGACAGCAATGTGGACACATCTAGGTGCGCTAAATTAAAGTCTCTGTTGAGCAATGCGGCCCTAAATAAAACTTGCATTTGAAGTATGTAACATTACACATTTAAATGGTTAAATGTTTATGTTTGAATTTTGTAAAGTAAGATTAACTATGGATGTTCAGGCCTATTAAGTGAGTTCATCATATTATACATTTTTTCTGTTTCTAAGCTGTGTAATTTGAATTTTTACTACTTAGCTTTGTGTGCCAAAACAATAAGATTTCTGTTGTATGCCCAAATTCTTATTATTGACAGTAAGATTAATCATGTGTATTGCTTATCTGTAATTTTTTTACTATTATCATCTAGCTATTAATCAACCAGAATAGCAGTTGTAAATAAATGTTTGGTTTCTTTGATTCCTGTATCTGCTCTCTGACTTGAGGTGTTGCAGACTTGATGCATTGCAGAAGTTTCTTTAGCATCTTAAGATCATATTAGGGTACATGATTTTATGGTTAAAAAAGTAATAAACATACATTTTTATTTTATGAAACACTTATATTAGTGTTTTTTTTATTAATTATATCATACCTATAATACCACATAAGGGTGTTACCACACCAATCGATCCTCTGTCGATCTATGGCAGAATAGAACAATCGACAGTCGATCGACAGACAATTGATTGGTGTGGTAACACCCTAAAATTACCTAGAATGTTATAATTTACAGTGGATCATGCATACTTAATTGGTTACTTTGATACAAATTACCCACAACCCAATTATCATCTATATTGACATTCTCAATGTAAGTAGACTGATTATTTTACACATAATCCTAATATTTGATGCATAAGTGAAAGTAGCAATGCAACTTTCTTTGGGCATATCATTAATTAAAATTCTGAATTCAAGACTTGTTTACACTTTGTAGTTTCAGGTGTTGTGGTTGTTCAATAAGAAGTACTTTATTCATTGTAGAAGTTTTATGTGATATAAGCAAAGTAATTAAAAAATGTTTAATCATATATATGAATGAAAGATTACAAGCATTTCAAATAAAGGTATAAATAATAGAAAATACATTCACAGGCATATATGAAAGTAAACTAAGCTTATGCAGACTAGAAAATATTATGAATACAGTTCATTGGTAAATGAAAAGTTGTAATTAATCATTATGTGCAAGTTGCTCTACTTTCTAAAAGTACTTAACTATAGGTGATATGAAAGTGTAGTCAATTAGCATGCTAACATGGACAGCAAACAAGATCTTGTGTGATGCAGCCATACAAGTGTTTTGTGAACTAACAAGATTGAAATGCCAAAGTCATATTAGATTACCACACCCAGTTAAACAAACAACTCGTTTAAAAAAAAATGTCTTAATTTACAAGTAAAATATTTTAAATATATATATTACATGCTAAAAATATTTTTATATGTATTCTAGAGATGGGTATTGTTAAGCTGACTGCTGACTAACATTTAAAATATTTTGTAAAACATTAGTATAAATAACCATAGTTCAACCAAAATAATATCACTTTTAAATTCCTTATATGATATGATTAAAATGTCATAAATTTAATTATGCAGGTCTGTCTTAAATTATCTAATTATCACAGTCACTTAAGGTTTTATTTTATTTTATTTAATTATTAAAATTATAGATCTTACCTTTACCATCAATAATGAATTATGTAGCAAATCTTAATAATAAATCTAAAATCAAAATTGTAATACTCACTTATGTCACAATAGCAGTTTTCAACTAAGAGATTTGTTGAATGCTTTCTAAATGTTTTACAGTTTCTTTCATCAGTAAGTGTGTCAGGTAGTTTGTTATATATTTTAATAGAAGTCATAACAAACTTATCTAAACATTTTTATTAATTCTGCATTAGCTCCGCATAAAATGCTATACCTATAGCTTTGCTTTCACAAAAAAATTTATAATTTGTTATTAAGTAAGTATATTGTAGTAAAAATTATAGATTAAACCTATATTAAACCTACCACAGTGCAGGGTATTATAAGATAAAAATAAATAACTACCAAAATTAGCCTACTTCAAATCATAACATGCAGTTTCTTGGGTTACAAGTTAGAAGAAGGTAAAATATTCAAAAAATATAATTAAACACAAACAATAATGCCAACTGTTATAAATGTCTTACCTTTCCCTGCATGATCAGTCTGATAGTGAGGGTAACTTTTGAGTCCTCCTCGTGGAGAGTGGGGGCTTTCTCCAGGTCCATGCTGGAGGAGGTGTCCGTAGAGTCTCGTGGAATTTTGGCAGCCTACGGGGCTACGTGTGGGTGGACACAGGGAACACTCCACTCAATCTAATGGCTGGGACTCGGGGGCTCTTGGCACGCACTGCAGGCAGGGTAAGCTGGAAAACAGGCCACATCTCAAAAGGAATTCGACAAGGTATCGAGCTCTAAAGGTTTAGGATATGGATCATCTTTCAGTAACTAAAGCAAAGCTTATTACCGATAATTCATTTACAGATGCGATCAGTGGCTCGTAACGAAATGAGGACGGCGAATGAGGATCTAAACGCTATAATAAACTAACTGGTCCTACGTTGGACCGGATTCTGCGGCCGCAACGCAAAGCCGTCCGTACTGCATAACACCGTTACTTGAACTTCTATACTTGTTCGTAAAAGGCGACATAACCTCAGCGACGCGCCTCATGGCTAGTCGGCCGGGTTATTGATCCCGTAATACCCCAAACACTGGGGTAGGGACTCCGACATTTTCTTACCTCATAAAATTTTCCAATGCGTAACAATACACAACATAACAACTCTTAAACACTACTGTATCACCGATTTGTATATAAAAGCACACTTATCACAATATCTTTGTCACAAAAAGTAAAAAAATAAAATTCAACAACACGACGTGTGACGCGTCCGTGAAACTTGCTTTGCTTTATTTTTTTTTTTTTTGAGAGCACAGACTAGATAGTCCTGTCATTAGAACGACAGCCGACAGCAGCGCCAGTCGCGGCACTAGGCGCTAACTTACGACAAATACGGCTGTGCCGATAAACAGACGATGAACGAATGAATGAAGTAAAGCTCATCTCGTACTGTACGTGAAAAAAAGAACAATTTGTAACTTATTGCATTCCACAAAAATCAATACCATTGCATGTATAATCTAAATTTAAGGATAATCTTCTACGTCTATAAAATGTATAATTTTATATTTTATATGATTAATGCCTTTGTGTGAAAATGGAGTAGCTAACTGACCAACCCTGCGTAGATAATTCCAGTCGAGTAAGTTTTAACCTAACTTGGAGTACTCTTCTGACCATAAGAAATATATAAGACGTTAAAAACGAAATACCTAGATAAGTTCTTGGGTATAAGTGATAAAATTCATCTTTTCGTGTCGCCCTATGTCGTGTGCAGCTTGCATATGCCGTTTTACATGCGGCGTCGTCCATTTAAGAATGCTCGCAGTTATGAAAAAGTGAAGGCAAATTATTGACATCTCGTTGAAATTATAGAAGTCCTAAAATATCAATACTGATAGTAATTGTAGGGTGACAATTATAAACACAGGTTGGACAAATCAGACTTTTATTTCAGTAATTACGTGTTATTATTACGGTGTGTGCTTTGATAATCGTGTAGTATTTAACATATTTAGGTAGCAGAAATAATATTTAAACTGACGATAAACATGTCGCAGGCGAATGGTTAAATTTGTTCTTATTTTTTTCACTAATAGTATTGAGCAGTAGTCATCCAAGCACCCGTTGTATCGTTTACATGCAGGATAACCTAAGGATAACCTCAACAATAATTTCATTTGAAAAATTTAGAAAGTTTATTTGTCTTTAAAAAATATTATGGCGCCTGTTTTGAAGATGTGCCAAAACATATCTACGTTTCATCAGCTATCCAACGAGGTCTAGGCTTTTATCAAAAATTTGTAGAAAAAACTTAGTTTCATAGCCTACAGGGGAGTCAAAAAAAAAGCTAAATAAAACAATAGGCGAGTACAAGAAGCGAAGTCTATTTTTTAATACACTAGTAGTTAAAGCCCTTTTCATTTCATTCGCCGAATAAATTATCCTGTCTCTCAATACTTCAGCTGACAAAATTGGGTTGGGCTCACTGTACACGAGACGCTTCATGTGCCCCCATACATAACAATCTATGGGGGTTAGGTCCGGACTTCTGGCTGGCCCACCTCGTCCAATCCATTTGTTTAGATAACTTGTGTCCAGCCATTCTCTGACACTTCTTCTAAAATGTGCAGGGCAGCCATCATGCTGAAACCACATATCTCGAATCAGTTTTAGTGACAAATCATCTAGTAGGTCACTTAGGTCTCCTCGCAGGAAATTTTCGTAGTGTTTCCCATTTAAATTGTCGGGAAGAAAGTAAGACCCAATCAAATGATTAAAAATAATGCCCATCCACACATTCATTGCGTGCAAGCACCGCATTAACCCTTAAGGACAAAATAAAGTTAGCATTATCAGAGGTTGATTGGGAAGAGTCTTTAGAACACAATGATATTAATGAATCAGTTGCAAGGTTTTATAAAATTCACGATATCATCGATCAGTTTGTGCCAATAAAAACAGTTAAAATTAACTCTAAATACCCTATTTGGTTTAATCGTGCTCTTATCAAAATTATTCAGGAAAAGCTAAAATTTCATCGTAAATGGAAAAGGTATGGCAATATGAATGATTTTAATACCTTTAAATTACTGAGTGCGAGACAAAAGATAGTTCAGGATCAATGTTTTACTAGTTTTATTGCTAAAGCCGAAGAAAACATTCGTATAAATAGTAAACATTTTTGGACTTACGTTAAATCCAAAAGAAAAGGATGTACCGACTTGCCTAACCAAATGTATAACGGTCACCAAACTTCAGCAGATGGAAAAGTAATATGTGATTTGTTTAATGAACACTTTAATTCGGTTTTTAATAGTGACAATGTTGATGGGACAGTACGTTTAGACTCAGGTATTCTAAAGGACTCTGTCAGTCTGCATTCTGTTGAATTAAATTTGACCTTAGTTCAGAAATATTTGAATAGTGTTGATGTAAGAAAGGGTGCGGGACCTGATGGAATCCCGCCACTTTTTCTCTATCTCTGCCGCGAACAACTCGCTATACCCTTGTTTATATTATTTAGCCATTCCTTAAGAAAGGGCATCATGCCAGTCGTGTGGAAACAGTCACATATAACGTTTTATAAATCCGGCGATAAACGCAACATTACTAATTATAGACCAATTTCTAAATTGAGCACCATACCTAAGCTTTTTGAGAACATTATTTATGATGCAATCTATCCTGCTATTAGACCCTTGTTTTTAACACAGCAGCACGGCTTCGTAACCATTAGGTCCACTGAGACTAATCTCTGTGAGTACCTAGATTTTGTATGTGGGGCGTTAGATTTCGGTTATCAGGTGGACGCTATATACACTGATTATTCAAAAGCCTTCGACAAAATATGTCATTCCGCTCTTATAATCAAATTATATCGATATGGCATACATGGGGACCTTTTGCGATGGCTTACTTCTTACCTGAGAGAAAGAAGTCAAGCAGTAACGGCTAAAGGCTTCTGGTCTACATTCTTACCCGTAGCTTCTGGGGTACCTCAGGGCTCACATCTCGGTCCATTGTTGTTTAATATTTATATTAATGATGTGTTGTCAGTGTTTCAGAACTCACAAATACTTCTTTTCGCTGATGATAAGAAAATTTTTAAAATCATCAAAACTGAGCACGATTGTCGATTGTTACAACAAGATTTAGATCGACTGTTTCTGTACTGTCAAAAAAATTTTCTGCAACTTAATATAGATAAATGTCATGTTATAACATTCACTAGGAAAAAGAAAGGAATATTCTTCAATTACAACATAGATAATGTACAAATTAGTAGGGTAACCGAGTTGTGGGACCTAGGTGTTCAGATAGACGATAAGTTAATATAGTAAATATTACGGACAGGGTTTATAAGATGCTTGGTTTTGTGTTGCGTACTGCTGCTGAATTTAAAAAGCCTGCAACTTTAATTCTATTGTATAACTCTTTAGTTCGGTCAATCTTGGAATATGCCTCAACCGCCTGGAATCCTTACTATAAAACCTACATAGACCTAATAGAAAAAATTCATAATAATTTTTTAAAACATTTGAAATATAGATCTGCTACTGACGATGCTAATTTAGGACCATTGGTTACTCTTTCACCTCAACGTCGTCGTTCTCTTAGAGATCAAATGCTCCTCTACAAAGTGCTACATAATTCCATTGATTCAATAATGCTCCTTAGTAGAATAAGTTTTAAATGTCAAAGAATTAGCGCAAGAAATAGGATTTTATTTAATGTTCCATTTATAAAAACAAATTATATAGCAAATAACTTCATCTCACGTGCTTGTAAATCATACAACAGTCTGTATTCTCATATTGATTTATTCACTTTAAAGCATGCACAGTATCGGAGGGCAATTCTTCAAACTTATTATAATTGTTCAATTTAATTTAATAATGTGATTTAATCATGTAACTTAATTTTTTTTTATATTTAATGATTGATATAATTTTATTTTTTATTGTTATTAAATTTTTGATGTATTTTTAATTCATTTTTAGTAAAATTAATTTCTAAATATGTTTAGAGTTCGTAACTATTGTAAAACGTATTATGTATTGATGAAATGTACTAAATAAATGCGGAAACTTTATTGGTATTTGGGAAAGGATTGTCATATTAGTTTTAAGAACTATATTCTGTATGTTTCCCTTAAAAACCAAATAAATAAATAAACAATTGGCGAGGCACTGTTAGAACTGCTACCTGGGGGCTCACAACTAAGTTTTTTCTATGAATGTTTATTTAAACTCTAGATTGTTATACCGCGTTGGATGAAACGTAAATTTGTTTGGGCACATCTGCAAAACAGGCACCATATTTTTTTTAGATATTCTTTGAAGAAAAATAAATTTCTTAGTTTAAATAATTATGTTTTTTAAGTTTTGACTGTGACTGACAATGACTTATTTATTCACTTTACGTACAATATTGGGTATCAAGGTCATAAAACATCTTATTTTACTTGTAAAAATCAAATAATAGTAATAATAAGACTAACACATTTAAAAATATCTAAGCCGACAGTCGAAAATCGGGAAAATTTTATAAAAAAACATTTAAATTCAAATATCTCGAAAACGGTTGGATTTAGGATAGGGTGTTTCTTAGTCAAATCAGTCAGAAAAAATAAATGTACACTACACGCTCTTAACGGAAACAGGTCGACTTACCTCTAACCCTGTATAATGAATGACAAGGCAATTTTCATTTTGCCCTCGGAATATTTTATAGCAACAAGCTTTTTTGAAGGGACGACGCCGTACGTAACTAGATGTGCGTGAAAAAATGTACTACTTGAACAAGTGCTTTTTGCGTCTTAGAGCATTCCTCTTTCCTAATGATTTTTTGAACAGAAATTATGATGTCCAAATTACTGTGAAGATTATAAGACCAAAACTACCGAATTAGGAATTTAATCTACTGTAACTTGTATTTAGTTCTGTTAGGCAAAGCGGTTATTATTTGAAGAAGAAAAGTGAAGGCTTACTTATTTGAGGATATTTGTAAATTGCACATGGTTTCATCATCAGATGAAGAAGGGCTCTAATCTGCAGGTCTTAATAAAAAGAACTCAAAGGTTTTGACATTTAATGGACGTGTTAAATAAATACATAAAGAAGAGAGTTACTGGTTAAAAACTGATTAAGTAAATAGATAATTTAGAACCGACGATCCATTGCAAAATTAATGTAAGAAAGGTACCTACGACCATTCTTGAAAAATTAGGGTTACTTTTATATCCATTACCAAAAAAATTTTATTTAGTACTAACTAATAAAAAACAATAATATTAAAAATAAAAACTTACATAATTATCAGTTAACTCTGAATAAAAAAAATAAATCTTATAAAACAAGCCTAAACCAATTTTGACGAAGAATCGAAAGTCTTAAAAGACTTGAAATGCAAGTTCTTTTATTTTATCTTATGCTAAAGGAAAGAAAACTGTCTTATTTCTCCTGTCAAAGTTTACTGGGATATAGATAGGATAGGATAGGATGTCTTGGGGTCTCACAGACTCGGTTTGCGTGCGGACATTTTCGTACGTCAATCGCTGTCGCCTTTCCCACCTTTTTAGCCCCCGCGCTAACTTGGCTCCAAATTTCACAATTTGTAATCGTATCATTTTCATAAACGCCGTTTTCACGGCATTGGTTCGTAATCCGTTCTACGAGTACTTCACACGAGAGCTATGTCGACGGGTTTCGTCGTTCCAGGTGCTTCGTGTGTGTAAGTTCGTCGTGCTCAAGCTTTATTAAACAGGTGGATACTTAACGGTGACAACTAAGCCTGTTAGCGTTGCCCCGGTGCGCTTTATTGGCCCTTCAGGCCGTAAGAAACCGGAAGTCCCGATCCCGGAGTGCACTGGGACTTTCCCAGGGTGACAGAATAGTGCTGCCCGAATTAGGGGCACCACTCCGCGTCGTCCCCAACCCCCCTACCGCGGGTAGTGAGGTTTAGGAAGTTAGTCTTCGTTGGTAGGTTCGTTACTAGTATATGTATTTATATATTGTGTTCCCTTCCCAACCCCTTCGCAATGGCTTTGCAAAATACAGCTTCGGAAGCCATTAGGCAATTCGCCGATGCTCTCGCCGCCGCCGGCACCAATGATATCCAAGTAGTTTTCCAACTACTTAACACTTTTCTCCCCCAATTTGCCAACATTTTGGCTCCATTGCTGCCTTAGGCCACCCAGGCCCCGCAGACCTCTCTGGTCTTAGGCCCTCCCGCGTCCCCCTCCTCCAGTGACATGGAGTGTGAAGTAGACGCCCCCTCGCACTGCAAGCGCACCGCTCCCAAGAGCTCACCCGCGATCGAGACTTCCTCGGACGCCACCCCAACTGGCACTGAGCCTCCCAATCTCACCCTTGTTAAGAAGCGCTCCACCAAGAAGCACTCGAAACAAGCCCTGGCGTCCTCAACGCCGACCCCGGTGACTTAAACACCCTCCGCGGCGTCTTCAACGCCAGCTACCCCGGTGCCTGCAACACCCGCCCCGGCCCCACTTATGTCACTCAAAGTGACTCCACCCCCTACCCCGGCTTCAGTCAAGCCTCAGGTCCCACCACCCGTATTCCTTCGAGATAAGGGAAAATGGACCGAGGTCTCAACATTGTGCAGAGAGCACAAGATCCTCCACACGAGCGACCAACTCGGGTGAATCCATTAAGATCATTGTCTCGTCGTTAGACGATTTCCGTGCTTTAACAAAGCTTCTCACCGGTAAGCAATATGCTTACCACACTTACGCTCTCCCAGAACAGCGTAAGTTCAGAGTGGTACTCAAGGGAGTCCCATTCAAATTATCGAACGAGGCTATCCTAGAGGATCTGCAGTCCCAAGGCTTCCCGGCACTTGCAGTGCATAAAATGCACAGCAAGTACGGAAGGCGTCATCCTCTCGCTTTGCTGGTTTTCGCCAACATCCCCAAGTCCAGGGAGATCCTCAGAGAGGTCAGCTCTCTGGGATCTCGATCGAGGTGCCTCATCGCAGCTGCCAGTTGTACGGGCATGCGGCGGCCAACTGCGCTGCCCCGCCCAGGTGCGTTAAGTGCCTGGTACCTCACATCATTAAGGAGTGCAGTCGCACTCCTGAAACTCCCTCTCCACCTGATTGCGTGCTTTGTGGCCAGTCTGGCAACACCGCAAATTACAGAGGCTGCCCTCGTGCACCCCGTTCCATACGTTCCAATTCTAAGAGGGCGGCACCCAAATAGGCCCCGCCCCTTTCTCAGGCAAACTTTCCGCCGCTTCGTAGGTGGGTTGGCAGCGCCCTGCTGCACACCCGAAGCCCATCCCGGCTCCTCGCCCATTTAATTTCACTCCTCAACCCTCCTTAGCAGAAGATATGCGTATCGTCTGCGAAGCTATTAAACATGTTGATGTTAGGGAAATTTCAGTTTAGTCCGTAAACTTAAGGCTTCACGTTCTCTACAGAGCGATTGCTAGCTCTGGCGGAGCATAGTTCCCTTCTCAATTCATTATAGGTTCATTTAAATGAATTGATCCCTCATTCAAGCTTCGGCCGGCCTCTGCGCAGCCTCGGCTTCACCGGAGGCTGCCCAGAACGGCCCCTAACTCATGTCCCTTTGAGCACCTTCAGTGCAACTTTCACATCCGGTGGACGACCCGCTAGTGGGTCTCCGCCAGCGCACCCACTTCCCAACGGGTGTCGCTTCCGATGAGGGCTAACGGTAAAATATTGCCAAAGCCAACAAGGTGGTTTTTAGTGGGTAGGTGCCATTCTGGTGAGTCCCACATCACCCCCGCAGAAGTCGGTATTTTCCTGCGGCGGTATGTAAGACGCATTTACCACCTCCCTCCCGAAGTCTTTTTTGTATACTGTTCAGCTACGAACATGTGATCGATCCACAGAAACGCTGACGCGCAACCTCAACACCCGCAACCTTCGATCGTACCAAATAAACACGAAATAAGAAGAACGCAAGATAGTGCAACGATGCTAAATACACGGTCGTAATACAAAGATTTTTCTTGTAAATATTGTTATAGTGTGAGTGTGATGTATTTAGTATAAATAATGATGAAAATTGTAAATAAATTTGTCTTCCACTTGCAGTCGAGTATTACTTATCTCCTGCTGTGGCGTCCTCTCACTGTAGCCAAGACACCTTAAGCCATCAGTTAATCGGTCTAGTGAGTCGGCTTGACCGGCAGTGAGAAAACCCTATCCTGTGTACATCGCACGACGTACACAACCCTTACAGCCTTCCCCCCATCCGTCTGTTGCCTTAGGTCTCACGGCGCAGATATCCCGCACTTATCTATATATTTTTATATTTCACATTTATATGGTAGGGCTAGGGCCGATAGGACATTAGGGACTTAGGCTTCCTAGGGTGTAGGTTTCTAGGGTTTAGGTCTTTCCCCTGTCACATAAATTATCCTGTGCAGTTTGCCCATCAGGCGGACTGTACATTTTGGTCCTTCGAGAATTGAACCACGCGCCCCTCTTGCCCCTCGTTGGGACTGACATTGACTGACAGACACTTTGGATAACTGCGTACTGGTGTATCCAACAAGCACCAGTTTCGTAGTGATCGAAAGTACAGACTTACTACTTAGTGTATCCCGTCAGAAAGCTCCTCATACGGTAGCGGATCGATCACTGGCTTCCCACCAGCGGGTCCCACCAGTTGTTTTGAGACGTCGCATAATGCCGTACTCGAGGGCGTAGGTGCACTAAGTAGGAGAATACGACATACTAGCTCTGTTAGGAGTAGGGAAAAGAAAGAAGAAAGAAGACAACAAATTAACAAATTAATACAAAGCCAAGAAAATGACCTGATTGAACTGAAGAGGATACTGGGGAATATGAAGAAGGACTCGGCTACAAGGAAGACCAGACAATACAAAGACGAGAAAAAGGAAAACGCTAAAAACTTATTCCAGCGAGTACAAAATATCAATAGACAACTACAAGACGAAGAAACGGTATCAACCCACGAATACTTTATTGAAAACTACTTCAACAGTATGCAGAAGTACTACGACAAAACCATAAACGACCTTGACAATTGCGAAGCAAACCTGACAAAAGAGAAGACTAACAACTCAAAAATATTTATTCAGCAATTTCGTATGGCACAACTTTCGAAGAAAATAGCTCAAGCTAAAGAAGCTTTAATAGACAACAAATCGACATGGCATCTATAATTCTTATTGCAATCCTTGGAAAAACTATGGCAGGAAATTGAAACAATACACTTAGAAATATTAACTAAAGAAAATGATCTCCAACAAGAACACTTCACCAGTCATTGTTTCGAAACCATAAAAAAAGACTACGGCAATGGAAAATATTACATACCACATCAGGCTGTAATACGAGACGATTCCCTGACGACAAAATTACGAGTTGTATTTGATGCAAGTAGTAAAACAAAAGCACATTTAAGCTTAAATGAAAATCTATACAAAGGACCTAGATTACCGTGTAAAAAACATGTAGGAGCACTTTGAGACTTTCAGATCGAGTTTATTAAGCGAGCGATAGATTGAAATCTAAGAAGGTCTGCCTGAAGATCTTCTACATCCCTTATGTTACAAATTGTCTTGAGCACTTTCATCTCATTAGCAAAAAGTAGAATCATCGATTTTTGAAGCACTGGTGGATATCTAGGATAAATATTGTGAACAGTAGTGGCCCGAGCAGACATCCTTGGGGTACCCCAGATGGAACAGGTGCCCAAGCTGACACAAATCCATTTAGATCTAGCCTGACTACGATTATCGATATATGATGCAGACCACCTATACAAGTCACTGTGTATTCCAGCTAAAGTTAATTAATCTGGCAGTATGGTATCATTAATTTTGTCACAGCACTTGCTGTAGTCAGTGTAAATTACGTTGAGTTGTGCACCCTGTTCCATGCCGGTAGTTATAATATCATTGGCTAGTACGAGGTTAGAAACAGTAGATCGACCCTTGAGAAACCCTTGTTGGCCTTCACTGAAACAGCGGCGTAACACGTTATAGATTTGATCATATACAGTTCTTTCTAAAACCTTGGCAAATAGGCAGAGCTTTGAGATTGGCCTGTAATTTTCTATCCTAGCCTTGTCACCGTTCTTAAATATGGGCGTTACGTAAGCAGACTTCCAGATAGATCGTACTATTCCTTCTGATAGAGATCGCTTGAATAATATGCAGATCGGTTTTAGGAGGCTGTCGGCACAGTTAGAGATAAGTATAGGTGATACATCGTCAGGGCCCCCGGACTTGGACAAGTGGAGTGATTTTAACAGTTGCAATACTTTTATCATCAACAGTAACCAATAGTGGAGTGACCAGCGGTGATAGAAGGCAGGGTAAGGGAGTCAACATTGCAAAAAGGTTCGGGATTGCTGAAAGTTGAGGCAAAGTAGCTTCCAAATAAGTCAGCAATACTTTGCCCAGTATAGGTACGAATTTCATTTACTTTTTATATAGACCAAAAGCTCTTTGGATTCCTAGCTGTACTGTCTTCAATTTTGGTTATGTACACACTGTAGCACTCTCTTTCTAGAAGAATGGCTCCTTGACGGAGTATTGAGAAAGATTGTAGTCTGATAGATTTCCATAAGTACGGTATTTGTGATGAAATTTGTGCTTTTCTTTAAGAACTTTTATCAGGGCTGAATTAAACCAAGGGGATATATGATTTGGATTTTACTGCTCTTAACGACGTTCTCTCAAGCTGGGGAGCATGTTTAGGCCATATAAATAAATAGTTTAATATAATAATGAATGCTTGAACAATGTTAGGTACTAACATCCTCGATCCTTTTTTCTCTTAATGTTCTAATTACTGACAAATTATTAACTGCGAATATCACGTGAAACATAAGAAACTTCTATAGTGCAGTGTTGTGATATATTGTACTCTGTGTGTGAGGATTAATAAGGACGCTTGGGATTGCATAGCTGAGTGAAACCTTCCATGCTTCCCTTATCCAGCCAAACATTTGTTCAAGCATAGGTAGATTGATCTAAAATCTATTCTTAAGCCTAAATACAACCAACGGCCGCGTCAATATGATTGTCAAGTACTTCATACAATCGATTATAAAAAGAGGTTACGGCCTGCTCCAAGGATTATTTGTGAGAAGATTTGTCCAATTGGTGTTCATAAGCTCAGGTGATATAGCCGAGTAGTTGCCTTGATTGTACATATACTTAGTTCTCCGATGCTGTGGAAGCACATGACACATTAAAGGCAGCAATTATTGAGAGTGGTTTATGATGACGATCTTCTTTTACAAAAGGAGCTTCGCAAGCACTGATGTGAACCTCGTCATTCGATAAAACCAAGTCTAATATCGTATGGTTACTATTCGTTTCACTGTTATATTGAATAAGATTGCAAGTGTAAAGACTATCAAGGAAGTTATTAAGGTTTTCTGCGTTTATGGCTAATTCACGCTTCAGGTCATTTTCACTCGGATTTTTGGTCCATGTATTATGATTTTGCAGGTTGAAGTCTCCCATAATAACAAATTTGTCAAGTGGATTTTCCAAAACTAAACGAGTTAACTTGTACATAAAGCTCTCTAGCTGGATTTTGTGCTAATTTCCGCCTCCCGCTTCATCGATTAAGTAGACTGTACAAAGGTTAAAGTTATAATTCATCGATGGCTGCTCGTTACGGTTTGAAATTGTAATCTTTGCCAAGCTTCCTATCCATTATAGTTAAATTTTGTTAAACCGTTATTAAAACAACCCCGCCCAGACGTTGCCCTGTACGAGTATAGTCACGATCTCGTCGCCACACCAAGTAGCGGTCATCAAACAACCCACCATCAAATATGCTATCCACAAGCCAGGTCTCAGAGACCATGCATAATTTCATTTTCCTTAAATCGCATCCTTTACTTGCGACCTTTCCTGCTTCAACTTACAAATAGTGTAAAGCTACAGTAAATACTGAACAAACCGCAAACTTTTCGGTCCAAAGAGCAAATGCAAAAGGGCCTTAATTGAAAATCGTTCCAGAGGTTGTAAAAATGCTGACTGCGCCTTACTAATACTTTTCTAGAGCACCGTTAACTTAATGTTTTATTTTTACAATCTAAGACATTAAATACCACGATTTAGAATTTCTTTTCCATCATTTGAATTTAATATTTCATCAAATCTAATTTGGGTTTAAATTTTTCTACTCTACTGAAAATAACGATACGTATGTTAATAGGTTTATAGATTTATTCACAGATCAATGGTTAAAACACTCTCTGGGTTAAAGTTGTCATACCTCCTCATAAAATTGCATTGTTGGTTTTTTAAACGTATAAAAATAAGCTATCGGTCGTAAAAAGGGCTTCTATGATGTTTTTTTAAATGTTATTTTATTATTCTGTCTGACACAGAGGTCACTTTGCATATTATATGAAGGTATTACTTTGGTCTTTCTAAAAATGATGTTTCTTTGGTTTTCAGTTATGAACAAATACTTGACTAATGGGTGACTTTTTACTTAAGTTGCACTTATTGCTTTGATTATTTAATTCGATAATCAGAAACTGTCTTTTCTTCCTAGGAAGTATTTTAAATGAAAAAGTTGTGGTCATGTTATGACAATCCAAAGGTTTCATCTTCCAACAAATATAATTAAAAAGATCAACTTATAAGACAATGGCGAAGTTGTTGCAAAATAACAGTCAAAAAAAAAATAAAAGTAATAGTATAAATTGGTTTTTATACTGGGCTCTATATTTTGTCTAAAATTCCCACAGGTCACGAGTTACGAGGGTGAAACCGCAGCAAACTTCTTAAACCAGACTAAACCAAAGCTTTTTAATTTCTTTATCATAGTTTTCAATTTAAGTGGTTAGGTTATTTCGGGCCAGCAAATCCGAAGCGGCAGTATTTGTTAAACGGCAATGCGGACCTGAACCAACTTATTTGGCAATATTCGACAAGAGCCGATCGGGTAGTCCATTCGGGCTATATATTCGGCTAATCGTTTCATTTAATTAAAACTCGACTTTGCCCCCCGGCACTGCCAATTTATGCCGGCACGAATATGTAGATAGCGCCCGTAAGAGACGTGGGTAAGGTTGGTCATATATATTTTTTCAGCCATCACCACATATTTTATCAATTTTCAAAAAGAACACATCTATAGTTTCTTTTTAACTTTGAAAACGGTTGATACAACTATGAATCATATAAGCGTTTATTTTGGTCAAGCTATTAATCGCGTCCAATTATGTTTTGCAAATCTACACTATGTTTTCCGTGTCAGAAAAAAGATATAACGTATTTAGGATATAATGTGAGGATATAATCTAAATCCTATGCCATTGGGCAGTGAGGACTACAATTTATTTCGGAAATTCCCGTTTTATGTATGACGTGATCTCATATGCCCTTTAGATATTTATTTTAACGAATAGCTTCGGTTAATATGAAATAAACTGGGTGTGTCGAGATAGGTTACCTAATTACAATAGGGAATTTTTGAGAACATGGATCTATTTAGTCTGCTTAACCAATTCGAAAAGATAACTCGTGTGTCTCTTTGCTGTTGTTTTGGCTGTTTGCTTGTTTGCTAATTTGAAATTATTTCTTTGTAAATGACTATTACATCAGTTATATTAAAAATACTACTAAGATTTTTAATTAATTGCAAAATGAATCAAGATATTTGGAATATATTTAAGTCAACCAGGTAATTAGTTAAAGTGTTTTAACTATTATGTCTCCACCATTACACCCACATTTAGTCATACAAGATTAATTTACCCCTCATAAAAGCAAAACAAACTTTTATCTCACCATTGTTGCTGTCACAACAAACATTTCACAACGCTCTAATTGACTTAAAGCATATTAAAAACTAGGCCGTATGTGCTTAGTAAGTTCCTTCAGATACTGAAATTAATAGTTTTCCTAGTTGAAAAACTTTAATTTTATATTGCCAAAGTTAGTAAAAACTCAAGGAAAGAAAAGTTTCCAATGTTTGTTTATTAAATGGTTGTATCACAATGGTTGTATAAAATGTTTTAAGGGGAAAAAATCGGTCGGTCGGGCGGTTGGAAGCTCTTCGCATACCAGATAAGCTTGGGAATACTTCTACAGGTACCTGGGAACTTCTTAACATAAAATTGGATGGCGGACGGTATGGGTTGATATATTACTTTAGTCCTTTTAAGCCACGTTTGGGGTACTATTAATAATGTATAGTGACATATGACGAGACAAAGACGCAATATTAAACGCATGTATTATTCACCGTAATGGAGACGGTGCATTTGTGGATTGGCTGTGAGAAATTACGACTGTTATTGTGGCGGGAAAAATGAATTATTAAAAACAGGATTTGTTAGCTTCTTATATTCTGTTGACGTAACAACGTTTTCTTGTAGATCTATATGTACAAAGTGAAATAAATTGATTTTTTCGTGAGTAAACCAAACGAAAACTACCGATAGCTGGATCCCGCGTTAACACGTGAACGGCTGCCGTTTGAGGGTGTTCGTCGTTTGGATACTTGGGGGAAGGGAGACTTGCCGAGCTAACGGATATAGATAAGAATAACTTTGTATAGACATAAAGAGACTCTGTAAATATTTTGAAAAAATATACCCGTGAAGTTTCTTGCCAGTTCTTCTTCACGAAGGTTTTTTCGAACTGGTGGTAGAGTCATGCTTTATTTGACGTCAACAAGAACTAGTAATTGTCAATGTTGAGAAACAAATATTTCATTTCATTTCACCATGTTACCCACGCATCATCCGAATAAATTTTAAGTAAATTTAAAATCGAAATAGGGACAAGTTACAAGTATGTTTTATACCTGATTAAATTTAGAGTAGCTCCCATCTTGTAGATTGGTACCTAGCTTTTAAGTTTAATACTGACCTAATTTATCCAAAATAAACTATAACTACAATTACAAACTACAAATTATGTAACTTTGTTCATTCAAGTTACATGATATATCTACATTGTAGTTAGTTCTAGCAAAAAAAAAATGGACTACATTTTTGGCACTTTCATTACCACGTATACGAACGGAATGGCTACCATTACTTACATTTTATCAAGCACCCGCTTTGTTCTCCAAGGGTACTGTGATCTGAAACAAATTAAATTTACATAAGATACTTGTACTCAAACCAAGATTGTTTATACTTTGGTTGAACTTCAAAAGAATCCACTTATTTTACGTCTGAATTCCGACTCCCCATTCAGTATGTTTCTGAAGAGTTATTTAAATTAACATTCAGCTTGAAAACTTTTTCATAATTTCGTTGAATTTTACCGCCAATTATATAATAATGCCTTGTTTTCGCAAAAAAATACTATTTATTTTTCTAGCGGTGGATTTTTTTTTGTTATTATATTTAACTATAATTGAGTTTATATATAAATAAATATTATTTTTAATGAAAGGCTTAAAATAATATTTAAGGTAGCAACTAGTCTATTAAACGATATTTAGTGGAACGAAGCTGTAAATGATATTAAAATGATATTACAGCATATTCAATCCGAGTGATACTTCTGCTTGTGAGTTAGAACTTTTTGAATAAATCACAAATTTTTAAATATTGCAAATTTTTTTCACTATTTGGCCATTCAATAACACGAAAGGTACCTAAAATATTGAGAGCATACGTTTCATTTTACAAAGTCTATCAATTGAGTGAACACGAGCATTTAATTTTAATTTAAATTATGGAACATATTGCAGTTAAACCTGATTTCAAGTTTGCAAAATTTTATTGTTCTTAATAAGATTACTTCAGATGCAAAATGAAAACTGAAATATCCCTTTTAAGGTTACTCTCCTGAAAAACCCCGAAACCGAAATAAGTTTGTTGCACAAACTCAATTTATATGCCTGGGTATTTTATTTACATTTTTATAAAATACTTATTAATTTAAAAAAATTCTTCTATACAGAATAAAAAATCTATTATATTAAATACATAAGTATCATAGTTGAGTTAGTACCTACTTTGTAAAAGGACAAGAATATCTTTTAAATGACTTATTCGAGTCTCAAAATAGAAAGGAAATTCATAGCCCGCGTGCAATAGGCAATTTACCTTTATCCTTTGTTCACATCCAATTTCCTTTTAAATGATGTCTTGATATAATTTTAGAACGTTTTGAAATAGCTACCTACCTTCTTCAGCGCTAATAAGTAACCAAGATGTTTGTTATCTACCAAAATGCTATTTTATTTAATTTTATGGTTTTAATAAAATACAGACTAATCTGCTCGAAAACTGCTCCAATGGCGAAGGATAATATCTTGAGGAAACCCACGTACACGTACGTAGGCAAGCGTGTGGGACTATGACTTTACTAAAACCACAGTGTGGTAGGCTCAAAACATTGTTCCGCTTCCATCAGTTAATATGGAAGACATATAGCTAAACTTCAATAAATGTCGTATTAAATTGCCTTGCAATGCCTGAGGCTACGGCAGCATTTTAAACTTAGAGTATGTGTATATTAACAGCAAATAATCATTCAAACGTACAACACAAACGTGTCGTATTTATGAAAACTCAGAAAATTCTACTTTGGAGCATGTAATGATTACTAGACACATTCTATTTTGCATAATTTTTTAAACTAAATTTTACTCACAAACACACTTATACTTCGTCATAGGTTACTTGGCGTAGCCCCGTACCTAGGCACGTAAAATCGACGATTGTCGAGTAAAAAAATAACTAAACAGAATAATAGTAATAATAATAACCTTTTCCTCCAAATAACTGTCACAGAGTAATAATCGATTCAAAAAATATTGGATAACTTTCCTTTAAGAGTATAGAACGGAGAATCATAATGAAAATTGACAAAGGCGCTATCTCAAAAACATCGGAGAAACCAATTAAAGTTAATAATCCCCTTCAAGAGAACCGATCTCCACTGTAATGACTAAAGATATTACCGTATCATATTTTTTTCTCAGATCTGTTTAAATAACTTAGAAAATACGCTGTCAAAATGTTTGTGAATTTTTTCAACTTAAGACATTTTTATTCCGTTATGACAAGGCTTATACTATTCTAATGTATCTATAATATATCTATACTAATGAGAACATTTCACCGAAAAACTGTCTGTCTGGATTATGCTTCGAACAAAATATTTATATGCCATTGGCTAGGTCCTTTATCATTGAAAGGTGTTTCAGCATACCGCCACACAGGTCATGGTTTCACGATCATTTCACAGTGGTTTCGTATTAACGATTTAACTTCTTCAAGCTTCAGTTGCTCAGTAGACAAAAGCACTCCGATTCTCGATCGTAAGTTTATATCGATCTAAAGCTCGTTTCTCGAATCACAGTGTCTGAGCAACGCTTTCAAATAAAGTGACCGAATAAAAATAGTTGTTTGGTGATTTCAAACGGGCAGATACTCTCTACAATTGTTTAGCTGAATAAAAGGCAAATTAATGGATGTATGTTTGATGCACAGAAGTGACCACGATATACCCGTTTGGATTGCTTGTGTTAAACAATGTCGATTTTGGGCTCGTATATTTCTATTTCATAAGAAAATCTCATAAACGCTGTTTTGAATATATCCTTGAGTTGGCTGAACACATCATTTCGAAACTTAATACGGCGAAATTAAAATAATCGCAAAGATTTAAATTAATCGTCAATCGTATAGATGTATAAAGTCTTATCTCTTAGCAGCGTGAGCTCAGTTAAATTCAAAATGATGAAAGCTCTTGCTTTTTGACTCTTGAAAGTTGATTGTTTTTTAATATTGATGCATGAAACATATACATTATTTGCTATCGCTGAGGTGGTATTCATGTATAAACTTCTATTATGTATAAATCTCTAAACTTATATTTATATACGAGCGTCGGAGGTGGTGCGGTAAAGACGCTGGGTACTCGTTCAGAAAATTTTCAAATTTCTTGTGAATATTTACCAAATGTTGTGATGTTTGTAGCTCAAAATTTTGGATACCGCTTTCTAAGATGAGAAAAATGAAAATAAATAAAGTCAATGTCATTACATAGCTCTACTAAGCTTTCTGCATTTGCCTTCATTTTACAACTTAGAGCTAACTTAGTTTTATTTAATGTTTAATTTTATGTTAAGCTTTACAAGTTTGCACAGGCTAGTTGTCTAGTCGTTGACTGGAATTGTAGTTTTTCGTATGCGCATCTTGAATTGGATCTCTATACAAATCAAATAAAGTTAACGATTGACAAAACCATTAAAAAATATATGAGCGTATTATGTTACGGAGCACACACAGACATTTTCTATATACAGTAATAATAGCTTTGGATAAATAAATATATAGGACAAATATAAGAATTAAGTTATTGAGTGAATAATTAATATATTACCAATGTTTTATTGTAAAATAAAGTTCACAATACAGCAGAAGGCAGCCTAGCAATTAACAGCCTCTTCCAACTGAAACGAATGGTTTTCAAATAGTATTTTAGGAATACAAGCATCCTAAAGATGCATTCCTTTACCTTTTCGTAGTCATCCGGATAAAGCTCAGGACGTCAGGACTAGAAGCCAGCGCCCGCCTCCGTCGCTCATAAATACGAGGGGAGGTCAAAAAGTTTGCAGAATCGAAGGGAAGGAGTGTGGATGCTCATTAAACATGTTAACCATTAAGCTACTCATAATAATTACATTTACCAATTATTTTTACCATCGGGTATTTAACTGTTGTCATACTTATTTACACACAACTCAATCTGGAAAAAATCGCAGATCATGGGGAAAATCAAGTTCCGTGTCGTTCTAGTACGTAGAAGATTAGAGAATATTCTAATACGTGATCAAATATCACTTTAGAAATAATATATATATATATATGTTTATGTTTAATGCATTAATATTACCAAATCATATGCCACATGTTGGCAATATAATAAATGAACAGCGTTGGATTGTGTTACACTGAGATATTTCTCTATTGGTCTATCAAAGGAGGCGTGCATTGTTGGCATGTCTGGAATAGCGCCTGCATTTACTGTTTGTCTATTGTTCCACTCAGGAATTCATATGAGCAGCTATGAGATATCTGAAACTCCAAGATCAGTTTAATACGGGTATTATCGAGTACATATAATTCGATATCGGATTACGATTCAATGGTCGAGTTATAAAGGTTTGGTGGTAAGGTGAAGTGATTAGTATGTATAGATGAGATTTTGAATCATTATCTTACTTATTCTGAATTAATCAAGGATGTTGAGCAATAAGGCGGTTAGTCTTAACATGTATTAAAATGGTATTCACCAAATGTGAGACATACTACGGGCCTATGTATGTGTATGTAGATTGCTTTGAAAGACGCAAATTAGATTATATAATATATAGTATAGATTATATAAAATATCTGAAGTATACTGCTGATAAACTTAATTTTAAACGGAAAACTTCAGCAAAAATATTTGTACGAATATAGGTAAAATTTATTAAACCTTGTTTGAATCACTTTTAATATGTACTAGCGTAAACGCCATTGTAACAGAGTTCGACAATATCGGAGGTCGTTGTTTGTGTTTACCTTTCACGGGTTCTGTAAAAGTATGGTTAGAAAAAAAAATCTCTCTGCAAAAAGAAATAACACCATCATAGGATAGAGCTAATCGACTCGTTGAATGAGCTATTTATGCATTGTGGTATATATATTAGGTCTTTACATATGAAATTGGCGTTTTGTAAGGGAGGAACATAAAGTCAATTAAAAAATATATAATATATATATATTTATTTAATCAAAGTATGTACCATTGCTATCTTTGCACTTTTGCAATCTCATAAGTAGTTCATTGATCCCTTTACTAAAAACACAATTCGGACGGGAACCAATAAAATTTTTGAAGGCGCTTTAGACTGCCCTATTGGAGTTGATCTTTTTCCCTTGCAAGAGTTATCCAAATTTGAAAAAAAGTGGTTATCTGTTGGAGCAAGGTTCGGGGATTACGGTGGATGTCAAATTTTAATATGCTTGTTTTGGTAACACGCCCTCAAAAACTATTAACCATGCCTCTGTTGTTTCTTTAAGGTCTTGAGTTACAAAAACATTTAAAATGGTCATGCATCACAACAACTAACTTTTTAGATCCCGATTCAAATTCAAATTCGAATTAAAATTAAAATTAAAATTTTTATTTCTTCACATTGACAATGACTTGTTTTTATGGATGTCAAGACTCTGCCAACAGTTCGGAAAAACCTTCGTGAAGAAGAACTGGCAAGAAACTTCATAGGTACTGCTTTTTTTTCAAAATAAATTTACAGTATCTATTTGTGTCCATACAAAATTATTCTTATCAGCACCTGTTAGCTCGGCGAGTCTGCCTCCCCCCAAGTATCCGAACGACGAACACCCTCAAACGGCACCCGTACACGAGGTAACGCGGGATCTAGCCTTCGCCCTCCTCAACCATATTAGAGGGAAGTGAGCGACCTGTCACACGACGCTATCACAGACGCACTTTAGTGACAATGACGCTTTAGATATTCATCGAGTCACGATCTGTCCAGTGATCTTTGAGAGATGAATTTTTTTTATACATTTTATAAATCTGTTTATTAACGACTGAACTTATCTGAAATGTAACATTATTCTTACATCTAAACTTCCATTTTTAATATACGTAGTATTTTAAAGAAAAGTTCCTTTTAGTTTTTCTTTGTCAATGTTCTTAGTGAATAGGTATAATTACTCTGCTTAGAATATTACTTAATGTACGAAATATTGATCAATATATTTGTCAGTGCTTCTTTTTGAAATCACATGCAGCTATTTGCATCGTGCCTTTTAATATATTTGGTAAAAGGGTTCTCTAAAAAAAATGCCGGTAGAATTTCTTTTATGCAGGCTTTTTTTCCTCTCGGTCTACCATATATGTTCGCCAAAAATTTTAAGTCGTTCGTGTTTACTTGACGTTCATTAAGCATTTCTGCTGTAAAACAATATAATTTTTTTTTAAATATTTTTTGCTATCTGTACAAACCGTTCGTCCGTCCAGCCACTCGCAGCGCTAATATAAAGCTGATATTAGGTGGTGCGGTGTCGGTGTTTGTGTAAAGGTGAATAAATTGCCGTCGCCGCTTCTGGGGCGTGAGTGGAAATATGCCAAGCGCTTAGTAAGCCTATTTCAGTTGCAGACCTTTTTTGCTATCGGCGTACCGTCGTTGATTGGACAGTAATTATGATACGGTGGCGTAGTGGTGGATTTTCTAAGGTTACTTTTCTTTCCCCAGACAATTACACCAACTGTATGGCCCCAAAGTAAGCAGAGCTTGTGTTATGGATGACCATACAGCGAACAGGGAACCCAGAATAAACATACATACATAAATGTTTACAACCAGGACCCGAGAACAAACATCTGTGTTTGTCGTACAAATGAATTCCGTGGCCAGGACTTGAACCTGGGACCTCCGGCATATGAGGCAGGGCTACTAACCACTACCCTACTCGGTTGTCTGTACGTACGTAAGTAAATTTCTATGTAGTGATTTATAGACAAACAATTATAATGTAAGTTTATGAGGATTTCAACAAAACTTGGGTTAGATGTTCTACCGATCCTCAACCTGTTAAAATATCAGCTTTTATATTTTAGGAATAGGAACATACTTATTTTATTTGTGATCTTTTCTTAATCTTTCTTATTTTACTAGACTACCACACTAAACACAGGCGGTGTTGAAGAGACGTATTAAACACAACAGTAAATGTACTATTTTACTGTATTTTAATGTACTTTACATATTTCAAAAGCAACTCTTCCAAAACCAACGTCAAAGTATTCCTAACCTTCATTCCTAACTCTCTCATCAGTTTGACAAGAATTTGATCCAAAAATCTATTTGATCTCGTGCCTGTCCCCTAAATCGAATAAAGCTGACACAAGACTACTCGAAACTAGCGTCAAGTGATCAACACTAGACGCCATGACCAAGATCCCTTTACAAGGGATGTTATGACACTCGGGTGTCACAAAGCTAATTTCTCTTAACACCGTTTCGAATTATCTCCGGAGATTGTTGTCAAATATTATAGGTTGAAAAAATTTATGAATGAATGAAATACACTTTACTGCCAAACCAGTTAAGTACAAGAATTAAAATATACAAAACAAATTAAGCCGAAGACAGGAGAATGTTAATTTGAGCGGCTTTATCACGAAAAAAGTATTTGTTTCAATGTACGTAGATTAAACTTAAAATGTTTGTGGAAGTAAGTCTTCTTTTATAGAGTAGTAAACCTCTTGTATACAAACACTAAAAACAAATAAGGACTGTGGTTCAGCTCAATCCACCATGACTTCCTTTAAAATATAGCAAGCATATCTTAGGTTTAGTCTTGTAAGCGCTTGTTTATTAGTTGAATAAAGTAATGTAGTAATGTATTATGTTCGCTCCCATTAATACCAAAGATCCAACTAATGCTAACGTAAATTCGAACTTTCGCAAAAGTGCTTTTACGACCAACCTCCCCTATATGCTAAGTTACTGTAGTTCACGATACCTTTTAAAACATCCAAAGTTAATTATAAAATACCTGAAATAGCTACGCTGAGAGTTTTCATCGCGTCTAACAAACGAGTATTTTCTAGTTAGCCAGTTGCAACTATTTTGGTACGTTTACAATTAACTTGAATCTCAGTATAATATCGATCTTGCTTACCTCAGACAAGCTAATTTTAAGCAAGTTCTAGAACTACTGAAAGACAATGGCGCACGTTCCTAATTACGTTTAGTTACATGTTTGGTTGATATACGGCGCTTGCTGCTTTGGTTTTAATTGCGACACGTCAAAGTACTGTCACACTTGAATATTGAAGCTGAAAGCTTTTGTTGTAAGCACGTTTTAATTATATATTGAAGTTGGAGTTCTACTTAGCATCAAGAGTGGGAACTTTAACAGTCAGCACCGACTGTCAGTTTTCTTTGTACGTTATAGTAAAGCTCATTAGTTTAAAATGTTAATGAGAAACTCATTAGTTTAAAATGATAACTTATTCGATTTATTGTAATACTCCTTGATCAGTGCTATTAGCAAGCAAGGAATTTTAATAAGTATTCATTGTGGTTTCCATGAATTTACCGAATGTTTATTTGTAATGTGCCAAATATCCAATGTAATTTATGCAGCGCTGCAAATGCGGTCTTCCTAAATGTTAACCCACTATGTAAAAAATGTGCATGATCTCTTCGAATAAGGGGTGGATCACTATAGAATATAATAAAGTATATCATTTAAAATAATCAAATAAAACGATTAGATAGCGCTTTTATGATAGGTCTGTCGACCAAAAATGTGGTCTATCACCGCCATTCCATAAGGGTGACTTTCCCTTAGAATAATTTTTTGACAGTTACGGACTCAACCTTACAGCTAGACCTTACAACAGCTGGTAGACCACTTTCTTGGGCTACCTGGACAAGGTTGATCTATTTTATCGAAGTTCCCAATCTAATTAATTATGTTTTACTAGTAATTATTTATTTCGAAGTACAACTCAAACTGAGTTGCACTGATCAAGCTTTTCTGCGTGAAAGAGCGTGAATAGTCTAACACTATAAAACTTGTAGTGGAAGTAGAGTTCTCTTCTCGGGCGGTACTACAGTCCTGCCTATTTTAAACGCCATATCATGTTTACGTGGTTGTTCAAGTCGAAGAGAAGGAACTGCCAGTACAATCACTGGAACAAGACAACTCTAGCCTACGGTTGGCTACGCATCGTTAGTCGATAGTATAATTACAATCACTATTTAAAATAAAACACCTTCGATTCTTGGTTTCCAAGGGTGCGGATGCCACTTACCATCAAGTAGTTCGCGTGCTCGTTTGCTGGCTATGAATATAAATATAATTAATTAAGAATGTTGAGAAATAAATATTTAATTTAATTTCATTTATAGTATAGTCAGGAATTCAAGAATATTTACTTTTTATTTTTCGGAAATGATTAACAGAATGAATATCGCTTAACTACCCTCTCTCTGCAAAATTGCCTTGTCAAAAAAACGACATGGAAAAATTACGCAAGAAATGACTTTTCCTCTTAGTGGGAAAGCACATTTAGTATCAAACGGTCAAACATTAAAAAAGGACCTTTGTTGCGCTCTAAAAAGTGAAATATTTTCCAGGTTTTCAAAGTAGGTTTTGAATGGTTGAAGCCTTTTATTAGAAATTTATCGAAACTCGGTGTTAAAATTGACAAATAATTTAAAAGTACTAAAATCAGGCGTATTTATTTAAGATATTAAATGTTTATGAAAATTAATCAAATGTAATAGTTGTCGCAATCAAAAAGTACTAATTAATTAAAAGATTATAAGAGCTATATTTATCGCTGATTGTTTAAATGCACCTTAGTTTACAATTCACAATTAACATTGAAAAGTTGAAGTTTAAAAAAAAATATTATCATGAAGTTTTTTAACAGTTTTAGGTACTCTATGGATGAATTTTTCGAACTTTTATTTACATAGAAGAAGAAAAGTTAGTTACATCAACAGATCATCCAAAAAAATAATTTATCAACTATCTGATACACTTTAATAAATATAATTATTTTCTCATTCAATTCAGAGCATGAGTGTTTTTTTATATGACATCAACAATGATAACCATAATCGCAAGTATTCGCGGAAGCTTAGTACGACTTTCAAGATGTAAGCTTTACTAAGCTTTGCATATTTACCTTGCGAGAACTCGGATCCATCAAACAAATATTGTGTGGATTACGAGAAACAAACGGAATTAATTTTACTAACGATGTTCGGGATATTTACTGTGAAAATCTTTCATAATTTTTGTAAGTTATTTTTACAGGAGCTTTTAAAATGTTTTTCGTTGAAAGTGTTTGTTTCTTTTTTTATTGAAAAAGGATAAGACGTTTGTCTTTTATCTCACCTGATGGAACGAGACGATGAAGACGAAGGTGTTACACGTCTATCCACGAGATACCTATTCACTCGACGCTTGAAAGAACTAGGACTATAGTTTTCTGGAGAAACAGACGCAGGCAGTTCAGTCCACACCTTGGCGACCTGCACCAAAAACGAACTATCGAAGCGTTTGGTTCGACTTTTTGGATATCTACTATACAGGGATGGAAGGCCTGTCTGCGTCTAGTAGTCTGATCTAAGAAGGGTGTGGGTTCAACCTGATCAAAAAGAGCCTTCTCGCACTCTCCTAAATGTAATCTGTAGAAGACTGCTATACTGGCAACGTTCCGACGATGGTCGAGGCTTTGCAGTTTGTTGGTGGTGAGGTAAAAGTTATCAATAATTTTTCGGGCTCTTCGGTCAACTGCGTCCATCGCTTCTAATTGGTACTTTGCAGAACCGTCCCAAAGGTGGCTACAGTACTCCATACAAGATCGAACTTGAGCTGTGTACAAATTAAGTAGCCGTTCAGGGCTGAGGTACCTTCGAGGTGATTCCCAACTTCTTTGAAGCAGTTTGAGCCATGGACGCAATTTGTTGCCCGAAGTTTATTTGGCTTCAACATATCTGACTCAAGAGACCATCATGCCCGACCCTATCAAAAGCCTTGGAAATGTCTAAGGATACAGCTATGACCTTGACCTTCCAAGGCTTCGCTCCATGTGTGAATGACATACACAAGAAGATCTCCAGCCGAGCGTCCACTGCGAAAACTATTTTGGTTATCACTAAGGAGCTCGTTGGACTCAAGGTATGCCAGGACTCGATTATTCAATATACGCTCCATAACTTTGCAAAGTATGGAGGTGATTGCAATAGGTCGGTAGTTGATAGGATCTGCACGGCTTCCCTTCTTTGGTACTGGTTGCACGTTAGCCAGCTTCCAGGATTTAGGGACCTTTCCGGATTCCAAAATATCAAAGTTTATTCAAAGATCATGTTGTAATCAGGACGTCATTATGAAAAGTATACTCAAGCAGTGAAAATAAGCTGATAGCTTATTTTTATCATTTGGGATTTGAAGATTACAGCATTGTATTTTGTTCCCTAAATATATACATCTTCTTATCGCATCCTTTATACCTTAGGTAACGATTGTAAAGCAAAGTGGGTTCAGCTTGTGCAATGTTAGTTTAGTTATTTGTTTTCTTACATAATACAAAAATAAGTTGATCGAGCGGGGCCTTTGTCCTGCAGTGAGCGTCTCGACTGAACGAACGAACAAAAAATAAACCTCGCTCAATTTTTCAGAAATGTGTTCCAAAGGTTAGTTTTCTTAAGCATCCGGGTTGGAAAACAAAAATAAAAAGCTTTATTTAGCAAAAAAATGATAAAAAAGGTTACTTAAAAATTCAACCTTCTTTCTCTGAAAGAAACTAAAAAGCCGTTGAATTTCACTCCATCCTCATCCGCATGACAATACTTAAGTTCAGACAAGCCAACCGTCGTATTCCCTAGGTTTCTAAAAATAATATGAAAGCCTAGTGAAGTGCAGTGTTTAGACATATTTCCCCTGTGTCAGTGTCCCAATTTCTCAGCAAGAGGTAATCGGATTATTTCCGAGAGGAAGATAGGTTAGTATTTACAGAAGTGATTTCACTGGCTTTTGTGGCTTTTACCCTAAACTATTATTTGCTCTTGAACCTGTGGATAACAAATCAATGTCTACTTTGAAGTATTCTTATCTGAGAATGGATTTTGTGGATAAGTATCGGAGTCTATCAGTACTGCAATTTTTGATTTTAAGGTTTCGTACAGTTACGTAGCTACTCGAAGTTAGTTGATTGGTCATCAAGCTATGGTCGAGGAAAAGCTAAGCATGCGGAATTGAAATATTAGGTCTTTACCTATGAAATTGCCGTTTTTCACAAAATAAATTAAGCGTAATTTTTTTATATATTTTTTATTTCTATTAATCAAAATAATCACCCATGCAATCAATGCATCTTTGCCAACGCATTGGTAGCTTATTGATGCCTTTCTTGAAGAAATCAGCTGGACGGGAGGCAACAAATTCTTCAAATTCCTCTCGGGTATTGAATTTTTTTCCCGCCAAGAAGTTATCCAAATTCTGGAAAAAGTAGAAGTCTGTAGGAGCAAGGTCTGGTGTGCAGTATGAAGTCGCGCGTTGTCGTGCAGGAGCAGTGGAGCCGAACGATTGACCAAAGCTGGTTGGAGACGTGCGAGCTTCTCCATCATTGTGTTCAGTTCTTCACAGTACACATCTGCAACTTGCTGAGCGCTTACGATTGTCAAACAGGATCTATTTCTCGTCACAAGTAACAATGCGGTTCAGAATTCCTTTATTTGTATGCCTGCTGAGCAGTGCAAGGCAGTCTCCACGCGTACTTCGCGCTGGCGGTCATTGAGTTCGTGGGGTACCCATTTGTCAAGCTTTTTTACCTTGCCAATTTGACGCAAATGGACCAATATTGTTTTGATGCTAACGTCGAAAGCTGCTGCTAATTCAGCCGTGGATTGAGTTTCATCAGCTTCCACAATTGCCTATAATTCGTCATTGTCGACCAAAGTTTTCGGACGACCACGGGGTTCATTTTTCAGGTCAAAATTTCCAGAACGGAAGCGGGTGAACCAGTAACGGGTGGTGCGTTCGTTTGTAGTGTTCGCTCCGTAAACGTCGTTGATGTTGCGTGCCGCTTGTGCCACTTTGCTGCCACGACGGTACTCATACTCCATAATTGCTCGAATTTTTAACTTATCCATGATAACGAAAAATGTTCGAATGCGTTGAAAACAAAACACTAACTATTAAACACATGACGATTTAAGAAAAAGAATTCCATGTTTGTCAAATAAAATTAATTTGAAATTAGAATTATCAGTCAAAAAAAAAATATTTTCATTTGAAATGGCCAGTACGGCAAAACGGCAGTTTCATAGGTAAAGACCTATTATGTAAACCTAATATGACATGCAAATAAAATATGCTCATGAAACTTTGAATGTGTATTTGGAACATGTGCTCATTTTTCTTCTTTTTTTGGACTGAAAACTTTACTAACTCTCTAATAAACGTCAAATCAAAGAATATCGTTGGTGATCATAAAAATTTATTTCACCAAGTAAATGTTACTGGAATCAATCGCTCTGCAGTTGAGGAGCAGAGCTAACCATTTTGAGATAAACGTCACTCGCATATAGTCGAAATCGATTCGCTGTCGTCGATTAAACTTGGAATCTATTATCAAGTTTAATGTTTGAAAATATTTGTGAAAATGAAATTCATGGCATAAATAATAAAACTTACTTCGGGTAATTAAGATGATCTCATTTAGTCTTCTTTGCTGTATTGGTAATGTTTATCTAAAATCCCCTTAAACAATTTCTATTTGGAAAACCATAAAAAAAATTTGAAGGAATTTAATTTAGCTCAAAGAAAGGAGGTTTTGAAACCGCCATAATTGTATGATTTTATTTGTTAAATTAACATAAAACTAACGCTTTAATATTGTTGGTTTTTGAACTGAATAATATTTTCTTTTCTTTTTTTAATAATTGTTGTTTTTAAATAACTTATTTTGTTATAGTCAATAGTATACTGCCACCGCCGTATTAACATTGTGCTTACTAAGTGTTATTAAAAAGAACAAATAAAACTACACTTGCTTCAATAAACATAGGGTTTTTGTAATTAAAATGCAACTCAAACTCAATTATTTTATTCCTTTTATCTGATAAAATGACCACAAATCTCTCAGATAATGCCGTTAAAAACATATTAAACTATAATTGGAACTGAAGTTAGTAAATTTTTTAAAATTACATATAGATAAATTTAAACATTTTTGGATTTTTGACTGTGATAAGAACACCCTGTGATTGGTGGCAAATCCGGTGACGACGTAAGTAAACACGGATTTGTTGACTGATTGTAGTACGCGCATTTCGTTTTATAGGTGTTGCAGTTTATGTTATGTTGCAGTTTCTTTAAGAATAACACTGATTATTATGCTGTGGAACTGAAAAACAGTTACACCACTAAAAACAATTGCTGTTTTAATTGTAAGTACCACATAGGACTTATTTATTAACAAACCTTTATGTGAGATGTTCATAAAAATGTGGTAAAATCTTATTTTAGGTTATGTTGATAAATAGTTAGCAGTTTCATTATAGTTTCATTTATGTTATCTTTGATATGGTAATCACGGTCTTTGGGTTTTGAGAATTACTTGTAGACGTGTATGTACAGTATCTACGTGTATATACATCATTTATACTTGCGTGTGACGTCACACGCGTTATGTGACCAGAGCGGTAAAGATTTCAGCGTCTTCACGCGGTTTTAACAATTTTAATTTTTACATTTAGATTTTATTGAAATACATTGATTTTTCCCCAAATATCAAATTTGTAAACTTATTATGTAAGAAGGAGTAGTTAAAAATGATTTTTCTTAATTATTCAAATAGCCTATTACAGCTTTTATACACGATATATTTATGATTCGTGGACATCCACATACCTACCAACAAATAGCCTTTTTTCTGGCTATATATGAAATACTAATATAATTAAAACGAGTAAAATAAGTTTACGCGCGTACCTGGAGACGCGTTGTTACTTTTGTAAAAATTTTTTATTAAACCCGACTTCAAAGTTACAGTTCATTGAAAGATCTTGTAATTGCCCATAAGCAGCTTTAATTTGTGCTCCACAGGAAAGAAATGGGCAGACACCTCTCCCAAAATTAAAAGCGGACTGATTTACAACTCGCGTGAAGCTAAAAACGTCAGCCTTATTATCATTACATTTTATATCAAGAACGGTACAAAATGTGTAACAATGTAGACTGAAATTTAATTAAAAGTTCTAGTTAGAGGTGTTTACTAGCTGTAATAAAATACAATTTTTATAATAAAGCTAAAGTAAAAGAAGTAATGTTTATTTTTATTGCTTTTGTGAATGTGGTTTCAGAAAACTTTCAGAAAACAGAAAAATTATGTTGCGCAGAGTTTAATTATAAATGGTATGATAATATATTGTGACAATGATAACAAGAATAAACTGAATGTGTATTGTGTATTGTGAAAGCCTAACCAGAGATATATTAATGATATGTATAATAATAACAATAAAATCCCCAGACAAACACACCAAAGACATAGCATGAAAGTAAGCCAAGCTTATGTTATAAATGACCACATAGTGAACTGGGGTTGGGGCAGTATAAATAAATATACTTAAATAAATACTAACAACCATGATCCGAGAACATGATCTGTGTTCATCACACAAATGAATGCCCCACGAATGAATCAGGACTCCTCCTGGGTTCTCCGGCGCATGAGACAGGGCTACTGCCTACTTGCCATTGATACATTAATTATATTTGGGGTGTACAAAAACAGTAGTACAACAAGTATACTTCCAACAAATGTATGGACAATAATAATCGATCGAGAGTTATTGGGCGTATTTCCTAAGGCATTGTTAGTCATACTGGACTGAGAAGTAAATATATTGTGGACAAAACGCAATCCGATTTACGTTCGTTTAAATAGGGTTCTTAAATCTTAGTTGAAAAGTGATTTGTAGGCAACAAGAAAAAAATTGTATGATAGATTTGAAAAATTCTTATTTACTACTAGGTAAGTATCACTAAAATGAACTAATTCGAATTTCAATTTGACAGTAATTTTTGGAATAATTTTAAATCCTCCTATATTTACATAATTTTTCTTTAACATAAAATTTCCAATCATGTTAAAAGTTCTTTATTAAAAAGATACTGTTCTTATTTTATATACTGTTTCAGGTCGACTGGCAGTAGATGTTGTGAAATATCAAACATAAAGGTCTGCGTAAAATCTACTGACAGAGTTTTATCGGCATAGTAACTTGGATTCATACTTAACTGATTCTAAAAATCAATTAAATATGTAGGTATGTATTTTTATGTAAGAACAGACTTATATTTTAAATTTCTAATCTGTGTAGGGTATTCAAGCTGCAAACTTAACTTATAAAAATTGTATTCATGAGTTTCCAATACAAATATATACAGAAAATTAGTATACAAAATTGTATACAAATATAATTTTCCTTCTAAAGGTCGAGTATCTTAAAATCTCGCAACTGCTTACTGGTTCATGAGTTAAAACTTATTGACCCTTTCAAGTAGGGCTGGGCGGGAGATTGAGGGTTCCGAGTCTGTCAGTTCTCATCAGAACCTTTGCTGGCAGAAATTTTAGGTTTAAGCACTTTGATATACATAGTTATGGATTTGTTTTAAGATATTTCGTAGCTTAAGGATTATTTGAGATTATTTTCTGGTTGCTATTCAATAACTATGGCACACCTCAAGTGTACAGAAATGTGGAAGCTACGTTTATATATTTTCTGCTGAAATATTTATAAAACTATAATTTACTTACCTACTTAATTAATACTCAGATATATTGTTTTATTTAGTAAATGTTGAGTAGTTTTAATTGTAATATTTAGTTAGTTTATTGTGAACATTAGTAAATTGGAAGACATTGTGGGTTTTTGCCTAGATACCGAAACATTTTGTAAATTATTTAAACACAAGAGTGTTCCTGGAAAGTCTCATGACAAGCGTAATGTTAAAATACGACGCGACGGTAAGAAAAGGGTTACATGAAACTTTTAAAATTATATTCTTCCTTTTATAAAACTTTGAAGCATTTTATTTAACAAAACCTCTCTGAGTTAGTCAAAATAAGATTAAATCGAATTTGTGGTGTTTGTTATAATTTTATTTGGATTAAAAGGTTAATGGAAACATTTTGTCTGAAGTAAAAAAACCGTACAAAAGTGTATCTATAATTATTATAGCTCTTGATGGGAATAAGCTTTTATGTATGCCACTAGCGATTTCTTGTTTGTTAGAATCAATTTTCTTTCGATAATTGCCATTTTAAGACAAAAATAGTCTCCTAAATAAATCTTTGCCTTGTGCAACAAAAACATAACACATTATTATCGTAGGCAGGCAGGTAAAAGTGAAAATACTCAAACCGCTGTTTTTTTTAAATAGTTAATGTGTTACTCTTCTCCCACTATTCTAGTTAAGACAAAGATTGGCCAAAATAAGATTGGTACACCCTGCCGTTACGATTTATACAATTTCTATAGTTATCCTAGTATGACAAAATAAAGCATAACGTCGGAGCGTTCCGACAGACCAAAATAGTTCACCATACCGAATGTAAAAATCTCAAAAAAACTAAATTGTATGTATCCATAAATGTTGCATGTTCCCCCGGGCGGCAACTCACGTACATGTTCCGAATTAAATTTTCAGTTGACCACCAATTTCGCCAGAACACCGGCCCTGAACATACAATGGGTGTCCTCGCGTTATGTTTGCCTACTTTTAACATCACACATCCTGATTATCACGGTTCAATTTTGGGACATCTGTCTGATTTATAATTTAATAAGTGAAAAACGTGGTACAGGTACTTTAGAAAGAAGAAATAGAAGTTTAATATAGAAATATGTCCAGCTAGATTCTAATTGTTTTGTGAAGAAACTATATTTTAACTAAATTACGCATACGATCACACTTCCTAGAGATCTCAAGAAGTAAGAATAAAGATTTTTAAATGTAATAAAAACTCGCCAACAAAGATTTCTGTTCATTTTATCATAGAATTTAAATCGGGGGTTTTGATATACAATATCACTAACACTAAACAACACTAAAGCCACGTCTCCATAACAGCTATCCTTACACTCAACACCAACCCTCTGCTTCTTAGAAACATTTGTTACGCTGTCCTCGCTCTTTGATATTATATATTTTCCAAATACTTTTTATATATGATCCCTACCCACGATTTACCGAATCTATGACTTTCTTAAACATCTACACTTGTATTATAATAAATATTATGACGAATTTATCACTTTAAAAGCTATTTTTAGCCAACTTAATTATTTTTCTAATACCAAATTTCACGTTTCATCTAAAGACACTGATATCGACTGTCTATTAGTTATTAATTAATATACCAATTGTTTTTTATTAGTTATATTCACAAATACCCAATTTATTTTTATACAAAAAAGAGGGATATGCTCCCGTATTCCTAGCCAATAATGCTTTTTTCTAAAACAAATATAAGTTTAAGAAAAAATAAATATTCTATCCCAAGTTACTGCAAATTTCAACCGAATCCTATGAGCTTATAAAGGTGTCTATTGTTGAACTTATAAAGAAAACAAAAAACTGTGTAAACGAAACACAAATATTCAACCATAAATCTATTTTATTTGAACGTTTCAAAGACGCTTTTACAATTACAAAAACTAAACTAGAAAAAATCTTATCCAGAAAACACTTTAAACAATGTACTAGTTCCAGTGGAATCTTTGCAACGAGCATAAAAATCTGTAGAGTCGATTTAATCCATTCTTTATAGGCAAAAGGCTAATTCAATAGCAAGTTTGTTAAAACGTAAAATTCAATACGCTTGCTAAGCGAAAAGCCTTCTTTTGCAAATATTTTATGAAAAACTTTGTGTTGTGGCTTCGTCTTATCCGACTTATAGTTCAACAACACTACCTGCTTTTACTTATTCCTGCTGCAGGATTTTTTGCACCGCATAAATTATTCAATTAACCGTATTACTTTGCTATATCGTATTTGAATTTTGTAGATGTGGAAAATGTCAGTTTTCACCTTATGACGTCTTCGTAGCAGCTCGTCTTGTAAAATTTTTAAAAGGGCATTGTTAATTATCCATTTTAGGAAAAGTTAAAGATTATTCATATATTCATAATAAACGGATAATAAATTAGGTAGATCTAGTTTTTAAATTAAATTATTGTATAACTTACAGAACATGTTGAAATATCAAAAAATAAAGAGTTGAAGTTTCAAAATATAAAAAGCGCGCTTTTTCCACCCACGATGAATCGTCAGACTCTCATCATGCACTTATGACTAAATGCAATGTATTCCTTTAAACAATTCCACAACAAATCAAATGAGGTCAAAGTTGAGAGGGTGTCAAGAATCCATTAAAAAGGTTTCAAGATCTTGTCACTTCTATTTAACTTGACAATTTCGCAAAATCTCATTAATATTTGCTGTAACATCAGATCATATAAAATTTTATCTACGCACAACCAGGCATGGATCAATTTTGCAGGGTTTATAAATGATGTAAATTGGTAAATAAGCTATCATTTGGTTGATAGCGAGGTAGCCTGGGATACTAAATAAATACCCTCATTGAGTAAACAGCCACAGGAGGTATAATACAATACACATTACTGGCAAAAAGGGTTAAAATAATTTTTATCTGTTTTGATTGTATTTTTTTGTGGAAATGTTGAAACAACTGTTATTTACCTACCCATGGATTAGATGCGATTTCAACCTGCTTCGTTGTAATTAAAACTCAATAAATATTAATTCTTTGCAATTTACTATGTTTTTTTTTGTAAATAACATAATTGGATGTCAAAACCTGTTTTAATTCTTTATAATTATAATTCAAGAAATTTTGCCAATTTTCTTAAAACTTGCATAAGCTTAAGTCAATAAACATTAAGAAGTCTTCCTTAAAATTAACGCTAAGTTTATGATCGATGCTTCAAAATAGTCAAAATATTTGCCCAAATCATTAATACACAATTTGTTTAATATGAGAAAAATCTCTAGACTTTTCTTTTACGAATTTTGTCTTACTTTCAACTCTATCAACGCGTTGCAAGTTACAAAATTGATTAATTGAACTTAGTAAGAAAGGTAAATCAAAGTTGTTGGTGGTCGTGTAATATATTTTCGGGCGTATTTATTCCTTCTCTTAACGATGTCTATTTATAAGTTTCACGACTAATGATCTCAAATTTATTATAGCTGATAATATATAAACTTCATTGAATGGCGAAAATAAGAGGAAACCTGATGTTATAGTGGTAAGAAAACTGCAGAGGTTACTTTTATAAAAGTACCTATTTGGAGATTTTTATTTATCGAACAAGTGGTTTGTTTGTGGTGGCGTATTGATCAGGATATATAAAATAATAATGAGTTAGTATTGAGGCCCATTTTGCTGAATACTTCCATAGTAATACTACTAACTAATTAATACTACGAATACTTTCTGAATGTGAACGTACTATATATAAAATTATAATATAATAAACCATTGATTAAGTATTTTTTGTTTCATACCTATGCGAAAATCTAGTATACCAGTACATGTATCAGTAAGCATTTGCTCGTATCTTATAAAAGATAATAATTTGAATAAAATATTGCATAATATTGTTTGCAAAATACATTTCTAGATGATATTATATTATGTAGAGTAAAAAACTCTGCATTAATTTCAACTATTTATAACCATAACTGATTTATTCGATTTTCTCATGGATGTATTGTAAATCAAATGTACCTATGATACAAATCTAAATCTCACAAAAACATTTTGTTGGTATAAATAAATTGTACCTTTTTATTTACCTACTTCGATCGAGGATCATTGGTGGTAGTAGCCTTGCCTCATGCTCGTACGCAGCCGGAGGTCCCAGAGTCCTGGTTTAGGCACTCATTTATGTAATTAACACATATGTTGGTTTTATGGTCATGGTTGCTTATATCTACAATATGTATATATATATGGTCATCGATAACACAAGCTATGCTTACTTTGGGGCCATACAGCTGAAGTATTTCTGTGGGGATTTTATTTATTTATTTATTCGACAAATGATCCCGTAAGTTTGCCCACTGTCCCCGTAAATCATCCTTACTTTGCAATATTTATAATTTTGATTTAATATTACTACCTAATCGTCGCTGTTTTGTAAAAATATGACTGCAAAAATTTACTATTCTACGAATAACCTAAATGTCTCCACATAACTTTGTGTACATCTGCATTTATTCTTCAGAGACTTCCTCAGAACAAACATTGATTACTCAATCATCATTTTCATTTATATCTCAATCCCTTGACATAAAGTTTTACTATTCATTCCCCGAATTGACTTACGTATTCTCGATTGCGTATCTTATTATTTAATCATGAAAAACAAATACAGCATCTGTGTCTCATCTACAGTATCATTTCAATATTTGAAATGAAGCGGAAGATTCTCAAACAAACCGGTTCATAATCTAAATAATTACAATTGCAAATTGGTACTAAGCTATCATCAGGCCCTTGAAATTAAATCCACTTAACAAATAGAATTTATACAAGCCATTGTACAGCGCCTGAGATTATTACAGGTTTATGAATACTGGCAATTCTTGTAGAGATTTCTTGTAATTATTATTTTGATTGACTGTGATTTGAAAACTTAGTTACTTTTAGATTAGAGCAAATTCTTTCATGGTTAATTATATTTTGCAGGCGTCTTCGCTCGCTTTTCCGGAATGAAAGATAACCTTTGCATGCACGATATTCCAAATGGCATAGATGCAAATTGATTGCGATCACTTGAGAAGTTAAGGCGCGAAAGCCTCATAAAAGCCAAACAGTTTCACTTTTAAATTAAAAATATAAAGAGACATAAAACATCTGAATTTTATCTTTAAAAAAATCCAAACATAACCATAACAAGTTCTGTCAAAACAAGCTATAAACAATTTAAATGATTCAGCGGCTCTAGTTGAAATATAGCCGCCAGTGATACGGGTGCACCAGATTCGCTTGTGGCTTCACTGCTTGCAATATTGTTACTATTAATCAGGTAGCAAAGTACAAGAAGAGGTAGAACGGAATAATAACCGAGCAAAGAGCTCTCATATTTCACGGTATACTGAGGAGTTTTAAAAGGGGATACGCAAAATTCTTTCGTACATTTTAATCGTTTGTACATACTGAATATAAGTTAAATTCATACTTTTTTACAACACCAATTAGGTACATGGCAAAAGGTACTAGTATCGGATACCTATTTTTTTTTAGAGTTTTAAATAGTTGATATTTGGGTTTATCAAACAAACATTGAAATTTCTATCTTTTTACAAATATTATGTTCGTATATTATGACATGAACCGCTAATGACACAGCTTAACCTGATGGCAATACTTTGATAATACTTCTCTCACCTATTGTAATTCTTGTCTATTTATAAAAAATCTTTGATACCGTTTCATCAGTTTAAACATTTAAAGTTAAAATAAAAGAGAACCGCATTGATACCAAAAGTAATACTTAAAAGTAAAGCCTTACTTATAAAAACCTACTCAGAAAACAGTGAAATAATTAAAATGTTATTTCATTTTGTTTCATAGATCAGATATGTGGGTACTATAGCTGAGAATAATAGACTTACCTAACAATAACTCAGCAATGAGCTCTCATATTTTGCGAGCCTGTTCATAACTATTCGTGACGCTGCCGTTGTCTACATTCAAGCGCTTTTTTATTGTTGCGAGTAATGATTTAGAGAAACTTCAATGTGAATTATTAAAGGCAATTGTAGTGTTTTTTCTGTTTGAAATTTTTCGACTTGAAATATTCTGGACTGAGAGTTGTTAAATAAGATCAAAATTTTTATTAAATCGCTGGAATAATAGGAATTATACTGAGGTACCTTTGTTCTTCAATAGTCAATGGCTTTGATTATTTCCAAAGTTTTTGTCAAAATGGTCAATATGCATTTCACAAAACTTTGTTTCGAAATGAGGAGGTATAAAATTTTTCCGTAATTTTCAGATACCTACCTTCAAAAACACACTTGGAAAAAAACAATCTTAAAGTCTAAAAACAGTTCATAGATAGAAAAAGTTTATATCTCAACTTTGTTATAAAATATTTAAGTTACTAGGCAAGTTATCAACTAAGTAAACTCATTAAAACGAAATGGCGCAAATCTTTCAAACTCGTCCAACATTCGATTGGTCGACACATATTAGCTTTAAGGTACCAATTAAACTTTTCATCAGAAATTTTGGAACTAATTTCCAGTTTGACAGAGTCAGCACTTTCTACAAGTTACCCACAGAGCCTGGACCTGACTGGTTACCTAACTATTACCGTTATCGGTTAATTTCTGGTCGAACCAACTTGGTTTCTATTACAGCCAAAAATTATTAAATGTTGGACAGTTTTCTTGGAATGTTCTGATGGATTGTGGTTAGGTATTGTTGATTATAACATATGCTTTACTCGTTTTGATAAAATTGTTTTTGAACAAAGTTGTTAATTAAAAAAGGTCCCAAGAATGTAGTAAAAGCACTTTATTTAGTCATTAAAAACAAGGGAAGACTAAGGGCTAATTTTTCAGTGCTCTGATAACTTTTAACAATAGATTTCTATGGAAAGTGTGGAAAGTGTCAAAGTTATTTTACAGATAAAATATCTGTTCGTAGAAAAATCAGCCCTAAATGAAAGGCTTTATCCATCTGCCGATTAACAACAAATTAATCACTTATTAAAAATATATCACTTAATTTACATACATACAATTTAAGCAACATGTAAACACAGCAAAAACTTAAACTAAATGTTATTTTTAATTATCAAGTCCGCGGGCCACAGAAACAGTCCAAAACTTAAAACAACAGAAGCCTGATAGTCAGTTTTAGAAATGTACAAGTAACATTTATCTGGGATATTTTGGTTCCATCAAAATTTGAAACCGCTCCAGCATAAGTTAACAAACAATTACGAGGTGGAACACTTGTTCAGAAACTTATTCCATCGCAGAATTTGCTCACAACATTGTATTTGTTGCTTATTAACCGAGATAACTTTCCTGAATGACAACTTTTGCCCCAAAAGTGACATTGAATAATGTTATTTAAAAAAAAAACATTTTGATACTGACTATAAATCTAAACAGCGAAGTTTAAAACCCATTTGTCAACTGTCTCGTAAAATAAAGGCAAACAATTTGTGATCTTTAAATTTCCGAGTAGCTTAGACAAAGTAAAGTGTGTTGCACGTTCTTGTAAGGCAAAATATAAAGAAAAAGATATTAAATGAAATTAACTGTATCAATAGTCTAGTTTCTGGGGTCATGTAGTATGCCATAATTCACTGTCACTGTCATAATTTGTTGCTGTAAAACTTTAGTTACAACTTATGCACATTGTTATACGAACAAAACTGTACGTACTTACGTCAAACCATCAGAATAGTCACCAGGGGCGGACATTTTTATTTAGCTTGGTTATACACTTAGGCAGATAAACAAGTAATTACCTTTTTTTCTGGTATCTTTAAATCTATACCAAATAGATCATTCAACAGAGTAGCATTCAAATCTTCATCGATTTCCCGTGAAATGAGATGACAAGCGCTGTGCCATTATTCAAGATAGTAAGTACATCTTTAAAGATATTAAACTTCCATAAAATTTTCACTTCTTTTATACCTTTACAAGAGATACGAGTACATTGAGTACAAAATAGGATGTCGTCACAGTTATCAGCCTTACGCCCTGATCGACACTAGTGTTCAAGTAGAACAAGGAAACCTTTAGAAATCAACCAGAAAATGTAACAAAGTGCGATGTAGGGTAACCATTGTCTAAGCTGTCCGACACTGCCGGATACACTTGTCAGAGGCTTTTACGCCTACAATATTGTCTGACATTACCATATAAGCGAGATCTGGTGATAAATGAGTTTCAGTTTGTTTTTGTTGTAAGCAGATTTGTAGAATGAATATGTTTGTGTTGTGAACGGATTTGTAGAGACCCTGTTTGATATTATTTGTCTTGATCTAGACGAAGCTAAGCTAGTAAGTTGCTTGGTTTTGGCTCAGTGTTGTTTATTTTTTTAATAACACATTTACGATTCAAAATTATTTATTCATCAAAAGTTCACATATACAGATAAAAGAATTTACTTCAGGGCGAGCCCTATTTTGAGCCCTCTATGGAAGTGTCCCGTGGAATGGAAACGTGATAAATGCAATCAGTCATGTATATTATGTGATGCCGTGTTTTAAAATAAAACAGGTCTTTTCAAAGGTATTTTAAAAGGTTATTCAATTTCTAATAAAAAAAAAATATTACCAAAACCTATCATTAGACATCGATTAGTGATGCAAATTTCTTAAGCCTAAAATGGTTTCGTAATGGCCTTCGCGAGAGCTGATGAATAAGCACAGGTCGTGGATTACAGGACCCTCGGGAATGGCTTTTCAATTTGATGTTTTAATAATCATTTTCCCTTTCCAACTTTTTTGCGGTAATTTTTCCTGCTTTGTTATTAACTTTATTTAAGTCTTTTACCTTTTTCTATTTGATTAATGATAATTCAAGTTAAGTTAATTGCTACCGTGTGTTTTGTTTCTATAGCTCTCAGCTACAATTTTTCTTCAGACGACTTGATTCTCTTAATTGCTACGCCCTAAATTTATTGTATAACAAAAGTTACAAATGAAAAAGGGATTCAGAAATTAGGATTCAGGATTATGTCATATATCGGTATCAAGATTGTTAAACAAAGGCTTTCCTTATCAATATCGAATAAATAATCTTCATTTTATTATGCAGATAACTTCATCAAAGTTACTAATTTAATAGTTAATTATATTCCTTCCCTTAAAACGAAGCTCAGCAAAAAGTAAAAATATTTATTAAAATTGCTAATAAACAAAAAAGGTTTACGTTTCAGGCACTTGGCACGGCATCAGGGGAACTCGTGAAAATGTTTGAAATCGCTGTCTGAGAGTAGTTTCGAAAATTCTAAATACATAACACAGAGACTGTATGCGTTACGAGACTCGGAATTATGCAAGTAATTTTGTAGTTTCTTGTGTTCCATGGTATTGAGGATATTAAATTAAATTAAATTAAATTAATGTTTTTAATTTTTTTATTGAAATAAGCTGTTAAATATAAGTAATCAGATTAACTATAGCTTCCAGCCTGCAACTTCGCTTGTGTCTACTATATTCCATTGATTTAGTGTGCCAATGTTACCTTTGCGCAACATTATATAGTGAAAGAATAATTCATTAAACGATATAATTTTAGATTTTATCGATACAAGGATTTTTCCAGTAAAGGTTATTTTCCGATGGTATCATCTCTACTACTTTCATACAATTCTACAGTCGTAATGTGCAAAAAGCCACATTTATTCAAACTACATCCAATTATTATCCCGTTGTTTGTATCTCCGGGATGTGGGCGACTTCGCCCGCATTCCTGTTCGAAATATTTATTCTTCGTTTGTACGAGGTCGCACAATTATTTGGCAAATGTTTACTAAGTCGAGTACCCTGTGTGTGCCAAGAGGCAGCCATTAAAGGAACTAGCTTGTAGTAGCAGAACGACCTAATAAACTGCGATAATGGGATGAAAAAGTAAATAAGAGCCGGTGTGAGATAGATTAGAAGTATACATGCTTTTTAAGAGCTTGAGGAAAAAGTTAGAGGATTGTGTCGTAATTTTTGATTAATTTGTGATGTTGACAAGATTTTGGGTATGTGGTGCGTGAGTGGTGCATACCAGTGCAAACGAATGTATAAAACATTTTTATTCGAACGTAGATACCTTTTATTCTTGTTATAGTAAAATCTAAGACACACGGCTTTGTGCGGTGTTTAAATTACCGTCGATTAAAATCAGTAAGTGCTCTTTTCCAGTTTATACAATATTTCCTCTTTGGATCGTATAAGATAGGGGTAAAATTGTGTATCAAAAAATGGTAAAATGATCGAAAAACTTCTCAAACTCTTCACATACCGGTAAATTTTCGAATGAGACAAAGTTTTAAGGAGTCAAACTTTTTTAAACTTTTTAATAATTGTACTCCAACAACATAACTAAAACAAGCTAAATCCGATAAAGCCACTCAAAACAAATAAATCATTGCTAAATAACAATAAAAAGGAATCGGCAAACTTTGGGGTTCCACGGGCAAATAAATCCAACCGTGGTAGATAATCGTATCTACAGAACTGATTCCTGGCAAATTGAATATAAGAGGTACTCTTTGCAAGGGGAGGGACCCCCGAAATTATGAAATACTTTACCGTGAATATTCGCTACCGTTCAGCTCGAGTCTGTGGAGAGAGTAAATAATACAAAGTTTGGAGGACTCATTATTAAGATTACAACAGGAATTGTTGTGTTTTAAATATAAAGTTTTAAAATTGATGAACTTCTCGGTGGTTTGAATATCGAATTTGATTTTGAGGATGCCGAGAAAAGTTTAAATTATTAAAATCTTGGTTACATTACATATAACCAGCACATTAAACGAAACATTAATACCAAAAATATAGTTAGCACTACGGTAAAGATGGGCATCAAGTGTTGCAAAAATTATTTTTAAAACCGAATCGGAGGTAAAAAGTTAGTATAAAAACGGGTTGGTTCAGTGCAAAACTTCGCTGGCATTGTTTCGCGACAATGGAGTGTTTTCAGTATATTTCATGTATGAAATAGGTATTTTCTGTCTACATTGGTACATGTATAAAAGCGTAAGGCAAAATTTACTTAACCTGCCTATATTTGTATGGAATACCTGAGGTAACGTCGGATTCGGTAGGAACGTTCTTAGTACACGTTTTGGTTATTTCGTAAATAAAACATGTATCTGGTGGCAGACACAGCTTTTTACAATTCTTTTATATAAGTCTTTGTAAAGCAAGATATAAAAGTTCATTTCAAAAACTTTTCAGACACGAAGACATACAGTTAAACATGTGTAAAAGGTAGATTTTAATTCATTAATTTACCAAAAAACTTTTAAATGAGTTTTATTTTCGATAACTCATTACAAAATGAAATATTGGTGCAAATAATTCCGCGCTGCATCAGATCGCTTATGCCGATGCGTCATAACTTAACGTTTATACAAATACATAATTGAAACTAAATATATTATATTTTACATTTTATTTTATATTTTTAATATTTTATATTTGCTTGGCTTTGGCAAATTACATTGGCATCTATTGAAACTCACTCAATACCAACACATGTCATATTCTTCAATCTTCAATCGATGATATTTTCAACTTAAAAAATAAATTCACGGTCATCAAACCTATAAATTTACTTAAATTTTTCATCATCCAAAACAATCAATTATTATCAAACATTATATTTACATTTCCCATAACCACGGCTATCGTAGTGACGTTTTCCTGGGGACGTGTTTTATTTGGTCTAATTTAGTGGAAAATTGAGTGATTGAGTGACTCGCGAGCCGTTCCTTTGGCCATATAATGACATGAGGTGGTCGTACACGTTTAACATTAAACTAATAGTTGGGTCATTCTTTTAGAGTTAAATGAAACACTAATAATGTCACTTCTGTATGCCAAAATTAGGACATATTTATACTTTTAAAATTATTTACGAAAATATAAATACTTATAGAGGTCCGTATTTCAGGATATTTTACAATAATAAGGGTTTATTATTGTAAAATATGTCCTAATTTTGGCATACAGAAGTGACATTATTAGTGTTTCATATAAATCTTAAAGAATGACCCAGTTATTAAAAAATATACAATATTTATATATTAAATTATTTAAAAAAAATCCTTATTGGAAATTGTTTCTACTACTATATTAATATTTAATAAGTAAACCTATTAAAATATAGTCTTTAAGTAAAAGTTAACAAGTTTTTAAATAGAATAAAAACGATTATGAAGTGATATGGTAGATCTAAATATATTAATAAATAATATTGAAATTAAGTAGTTCGAACGTTAATATCACATCTGCAATTGAATGTTATATACCTACGCAACATCTTCAAAATTTCATCTTTATGAAAGGAACTATTTGAATATTTCATACTATATTATTTGTAATGCTCTCTAACATTTGCAATACCCAATGCATGGGTGATTAAGTTATAAGTTTTTTACTGTTACATCAAGATCTGTGTAAAACACTTAATATGCAAATAAATAAATGATATGAAATGAAATGATTCATTGAACTGAATTTCCTCGGGCAAAAAGAAGAGCAAAACATTGTGGGGAAAAAATATAAGCAGACTTTATATACAAGGGAGACAAAGAGGTCTAATTGCTGTGGGGTTAATTTATCTGTCTTGTTTTGAATACTGCTTACGATTTCACGATTACCCTGCATGTAACGTTGGACGTTACATGCAGGGTTCGTTATGTATTTTTTGTGGAGTGTGTAAAGGCCAACGTATATATATTCGTTGTTTAGGAAACTTATCTAATCAGTAATTTATCATTGTAATAAAAATATGCTATTAAAATTTCTATCAAATGTAGCCTGAAAATATGCTTAAATTAAGTTTAAATAATCAATAAAAGAAGTTTCATTAAACATTGAAATAATAAGTTTTATATTTATAAAAAAAACTGTATGCTATCACATTTTAAATCGCAATACCCTATAAACATAAACAAATTCCAAAAATTACTACACCATGTCAACCAAAACTTTTCCTGAAGTCGTATTTTTATTTTTATCTAATTCAGTGGAAAATCGAATGATGCCCGCCGATTATCCGCGAGGCGCCGGCTCGTGAAATACGAGACGAAACCTAAACTTTTTCGTAATATCGCAAATTTGTGCTAATGTAGTGAAAGTGATGGCGATTAGGAAGTTTTACTCAAGTTTTTCTGCTCAAGTTAGAAACTAACATAGTTAGAGCAGGTTGTGAGTTGATGTGACGTGTTCGTTTACTTAATATTGCGATATAAAGGGTATTATTGAAGTGTATGAAGGAGTTTATCTCTATAACTATCAGTTGGCCTTAAAACTCAATTGTATTTGCTTTACAATACTTAAGGAGGCTATGAACATCCTTATTTGGAGGAAAAGTAGAGCACAAATACATAGAAAAGGCTAATTTCAAATTTGAGCTATTTAAGCCTACGTCGAATTTGAAAATAAGAACAATTTTATCGTATAGAATTAAAATCGGAAAACTAGGTAACTTCCTATTTGGACACACAGACAATCTTTTAGGAGAAAAGTGTTTAATAACAAATTCAAAAATCTATAGCACCGGTTTTTCTTATTTGAACTCCCTCGGCAACAAAAAGTGTACGATTCACCAGAGGCGGTTTTGACGGAATTAATGGAAGTTTTCCGCGTGAAAATACCTAACTAATTAGCGGGAACTGGCCCGGTGTTCGCGGTTTCTAAAGCCACGTTCGGTACTGGCGAGGGAAGAAGGCTGGATTTTATTTATTTTTATTACCGCTATTTTTCATCGGTGACAGTTTACTAGTAAAATATTTTTTCTAATAAGTAAAAATAAGTAACTAATATGTTTTATTCATTTGAAAAGTGACCCATGATTTAGCCTGCCTGCAATACTGATATTTTGTGGAAGCATATGACTGTAAAATAAATAAAAATGTAATTGAAATAACGCGTCAAAATTTGTTTTCCCAAAAGTATTTATATTATTAAAGCTTTCGGACCTAATTGTACCTACTCAAGCTCTCCCTCGCTTCGGTTTTCGCCTTTTTCAGTTGAAGCCGATCTACGGTTTATTCAATACAACGAATTGCAATTTATTTGCTGTTTGTTTTATAAATAACTTCTTACTGGATCCATTTATGCTTTAATCATAATCAAAGGTGTTTAACTGAAACTCTGTGTATTTTTATTGCAAACTTTGATTAGTTATGATAAGTCTACGATATGCATTTATTTACTTTGTTTATTAGCTGTGAAAACCTGTAGACAAAATCAACTTAATTTATATGCGATACTATTTTTCAAAGCTTGATTACCTCCACATCAACCGCCATATTCACTAGGAGAAGTTATGTATAAGCGGAACGCCCAGTGTGAAGTAAAGTTTAATATAAATGTTAATGTATATAAATTAGTTAATTTGATGAGAAACACTGTTGGAAATGTAAAAATTTGGTAAAACTCTGTTAAATCAGAAAGGAACAGGGTTTTTAACAAAAACAAAAGGCTAGTTTAATTGAAATTACAATTTCAAAACATATTATTTCAATGAATTCGACAAGCTTATCTAAGAAAATAACCAGAACTTTAAAGTAAACTTTAAATTTTCGGTACGTTTTACTCTGAGCGTTCCGCTTGTACATCACGTATCGTAGTGGATGTTTATGTTGATGTGGAGGTAATCAACATTAATTACAAATGAAATCGGAGTTTAATGTATCATTCAAAAAATTCCCATAAAATCATATTCATTTTTAATTAGTGTTGATTACTTCCACATCAACATAAACATCCAATACGATACGTGATGTACAAGCGGAACGCCCTGAGTAATACGTACCGAAAATTTAAAGTTTACTTTAAAGTTCTGGTTATTTTCTTATATATTTTGTAATAATATATTTTGTTAATAAAACCTCGCAGGTGAAAGCGATTATGCTTGCTTTAACAAAAATGCGAGAAATAATTGGATTTACATTCAACCTCTATATGATGACCTTAAATTCAATTACATTAGGGGATAGGAACAGTAAATTCTTCACATTACAGAAACGGGGTGTAAAACCCGAAAAGGGTCTCTTATAAATATTTTTATTTATTCTGAGGATATATATTTCTATTTATTGCTTGTAGGTAAATATTTTAAATGATATTTGGATTGAAATATAATGTTTAAACTCGGTCCAACATTAATTGAGTATAATTTTTATAAAGAGTAATTTTTTCCTAAAAAATAATAAACAGTAACTTAATTTTGATTAATAACTTGTTTACATTTCATCAAGTAAGTAACTTGACCTAAATTGAAATTCTCATTTTGAATAAAATATACGTTTTAATTTCAGAACAAAAATTTGTTACGTTCTTTTGGAAATTTTTCGTTGGAACTCATCACTTGATTCTAAAAAAGCTATCTTATCAATTTTTACATTGTTATCGAATAATTTAACTTTATTAAATAATGACCAAAAATATAACCAAGACTTTGAGTAACATAGATTGAGTAAAATGAAATAGCTAAAGATGAAGTAATTGCTGTGAATTTTAATAATTTAAAACTATGAATAATTTTAATTCACTTTATGTATTCTATTTTTATCATACAACTCAAAAATTTATCAAGTGAAAACTTATATACAGATTTCAAATTTACATTTTTCACATCCAAGATGAAAATGTACGTAGCTCTGGGAAATCTCTTTTAAGTTCAGCGCATAAAATGCAACATATAACTAACATAACACACACTCATAATATGCCGCTCACCCGAGATTTTACTATTCAATGGAAAATCATATCGTCATATCTGATTTATGTACCTCATATGCCATATAAAACCATAAAAAGTTACCTAAAACCTTTTATAAATAATCTTTTTTACGATTATAAGATACCTCATAAAAAGCAATATAAAAATATATGAATTGCGAAACCCTAAGTTTCAGATTTAAACTGAGAATGTCAGAAAAGTTTCCGCCCAAAATTCCTGAGTTTTAACAGTACGAAGTTTCCCATCCTCTGTCTTTTTGATGCGAAGAATTTAGAAATATTAAAGGTAAAACCGAAAACTTGAGGCGACCACCCCTGGCTTTATCATAACGAAAGTAATTTTGCAGTAACCTGAGAAACATTGTCTATAATAACAAAGATGGCCGTTCTATTTTTAAGAGTTGCTTCATCATATTTCATAATACAGGTCGTAAAAAAATTAAACATAATTTTTTTGTAATGGTCTTTAACGTTTTATTATCTTTAGTTACCTTTGTGTTGCCTTTTTGAATAAAAACATAAATTTTTTTGTTGTAAAAGTTTGTACTAATTACTATATTTTCTATGATTTATAAGTAAAGGCGTGACGAAGTACTATCAGACATACAATATCTATGCCTTTAGATATGCGAATAGCAGTACAACTAATGCGTTTATGGGAGACGTTACCCTCGCCTGTCAGTGCTTGATAGACTACATCATGGATACATCTGGATTAAAGCATCACCTTATTTTTATTAAGATTCGATGTCAGTAGTAAGCATAATCTTATTCGAATTGGCTCCTAAGGAAGAAACTTTTCAAATATCAATAGCATAGATAAAAATGTTGTCTTACAACACACTACATGAACATGTTTTATAAGAAATATTGCTTTTACATTATTATGTTTAACTATTAGCTGTCTAGATATTCTACTTTTATTTTGGTGATAAACAGATGAAAATGTAAAACTACATAAATTTCTACACTTACAACTGTAAAAAGTAAACTCCTAAATTCATGGAAATATTGATTTTGCATTGCTTCTAGAACATAAAAACACATCACAAAATACACGTAAAAACCTCGTTATTTTCACGCCAATTAACTTCGTACTTATGTAAAATTTACATCAAGGTATGCAAACAATTCTTTATGAAAAATTTTTGCTGTATTATAGCAAAGCTTTTAATGTCTTTCGTTACTAAGCATTTGACTATATATTGTTGTTTCGCTGACACCTAAACGTGGCATAGATTTGTCTTTGTCCGAGCTAAAAAACGAAGTAGGCTCTTTGGGGACCCGTTTTTTTATTTACAGTTTATTGAGATAAAGAAAAAGCATTAGTTATTACTACAAATCACCCATCAGCAAACTTTCCATTTAATTCAATTTGAAAATTATTTCTACAAAATAGGTCTGAAACCTATCTGGCTCGCGTGGAAGTAACCTTTGGCGGAAGATCGGTAAATTTTTTTGGCTATAATCCACATATGATGTAATTAACTGCGGTTCATAATTTTATGCATTTAATAATGGAAAATGTCATGTCCAACATTGTTCTATGACCATTTATCAGACAGGTAAAAGAGTGGAGACAAAGTGTAGGATAGATAGAGCCAAGAATAAATCTTGCGATCATCAGTGTGAGAATACCTGACATAATTTCCCTTGTTATTTACACTTGTTGTTATACACTTGTTCTTTTAATTATTATACTCATATATTTTTGATGACTATACGGTTTTATAACCTAAAAATATAAAGACCTGTAATATTTTTAAACTATGATCTTAACAACAAACTGGTGCAATTCAATTCTGCAAGCTTTTGCTTTTACCACTATACACAAATATTCATATTTCAAATATCCATAATAACATGTAAATGTACGTAAGCTGTATGCGCTCTCAGGTACTTGATTTCAAAACAAATAAAAAAAGCGAATGAACTTAAATGTGCAAATAATTTGGCAACATACGCCGTGTGTGTAGCCTGCGGGCGACGAGCGCTACATTTACAGGACTAGGGTTTCCCACGGGTCTAAGAATAAGTCCACGGGTAAAAAGAATTAGCTAAAAGGAAACGTGTCACCCAAACAGGCCCCGCGCCTTTCACAAGAAAACTTTCCGCCGCTGCGTAACCGGGTTCCCCCGGCTGCAAAGCCTACACAGTCTAGGCCTGCCCCAGAAAACTGGAGGCAGCGCCCCGCATCGAATCCCATCCCGGCTCCTCACAAACCCACTCCTCAATCCTCCGTAGCAGACGATATGCGTATCGTCTGCGACGCTATGAAAAATATCGATGTTAGTGAAATCGCAGTCTTAGCCCGTAAACTTAGGGCTTCACGTACTCCAACAGAGCGTTTGCTAGCTCTGGCGGAGCATAGTTCCCTTCTCAATTAATTATAGGTTCATTTAAATGAATTGATCCCTAAATCATGCTTCGGCCGACCTCTGCCCAGGTTCTGCGGCTTCACCGGAGCCTGCCCAGAACGGCCACCAACTCATGTCCCTTTGAGCACCTTCAGTGCAACTTTCACTACAGGCGGAAGACCCGCTAGCGGGTCTCTGCCAGCGCGCCCAACTTCCCGACGGGTGTCGCTTCCGATGAAGGCTAACGGTAATAACTACAGCCAACAGGTGGTTTTTAGTGGGTAGGTGCCATTCTGGTGAGTCCCACATAACCCCCCCGCAGAGGAATTTACCTGCGGGCGGGTATGCATGACGCATCTTCCACCTCCCTCCCGCGAGGGTGCCTCGGCAGCAAAAAAAAAAACGAAACGTGTCAGTCTCGGTCTGCGTGCGTTCTCGAGCACACGTCGATCGCAGACGCCTTCCCGCTCTATTAGCCCCCGCGCTAATTGAGCACCCAAATTTCATTGGTTGTTGTCGTAGTATATAATTTCATAGTTGTATACCGTATTAAGTTTCTAACGCCGTTTTCACGGCGGACAGTGGCTCGTTAACCGTACTTCTAATAAGTTTCTAACGCCGTTTTCACGGCGGAAAGTGGGTTTTAACCGTACATCTAATAAGTTTCTAACGCCGTTTTCACGGCGGACAGTGGGCTGTTAACCGTACTTCGTGGAACGTGAGCTTCGTCGACGGAATTTCGTCGTTCCAGGTGCCTCGAGTCTTCGTGTTCGAGTAAGTTATCCGCGTCGTCCTCCACCACCCTACTGCGTGTAGGGTGGTTTTTAGGAAGTTAGTCATCGTTGATAGGTTCATAGTGTATATATTTATATATTGTTGTCCCTCCCCAACCCCTCCGCAATGGCTTCTCTAAGCTCTGATGAGTTTATGAGGAAGTTACTTGATAGTACCGGTGCTGAAGGCATGTCTATAAATGCTGACAAGTATCGTTTCTTGGACTCTCTCATCCCGCATATCATGGCGTTAATTCCCTCAATGGCCCCTCAGGCCACCCCAGTCCCCCAGACCCCTCAGGTCTTAGGCCCTCCCGCGTCCCCTTCCTCCAGTGACATGGAGTGCGAAGTACACGCCCCTCCGCGCCGCAAGCGCGCACCCGCGACCGGGTCACCCTCGGATGCCACCCCAACTGGCCCTGATGAGCCTTCCTCTTTCACCCTTGTTAAGAAGCGCTCTAAGAAGCGCTCGAAACAAGACCTGGCGCCCTCGGCGCCCGTCCCTACACCCCCTGCGGCGTCTTCAACGCCAGCTGCCCCGGTGTCTTCAACACCCGCTCCGGCCCCAACTTCTGTCAAGGCCAAGGTCCCACCACCCGTTTTCCTTCGGGAAAAGGGTAAATGGACTGAGGTCTCGACATTGTGCAATGAGCACAAAATCCATTACACCCGAGCAGCCAACTCGGGTGAATCTATTAAAATCTTAGTCTCGTCGATAGACGACTTTCGTGCTTTAACAAAGCTCCTCACCGATAAGCAATATGCTTATCACACTTATGCTCTGTCAGAAGAGCGTAAGATCAGAGCGGTACTCAGGGGAGTCCCGTTCGAATTATCGAACGAGGCTATCCTGGAGGATCTGCAGTCCCAAGGCTTCCCGGCACTCGCGGTGCATAAAATGCACAGCAAGTACGGGAGACAACACCCTCTCGCTTTGGTGGTTCTCGCCAACGTCCCCAAGTCCAGGGAGATCCTCAAAGGGGTTAGCACTATATGCGGCCTCTCTGGGATCTCGATCGAGGCGCCTCATCGCCGCGATCATCCCGGCCAGTGCCATCGGTGCCAGTTGTACGGGCACGCGGCGGCCAACTGCCGCGCACCGCCCAGGTGCGTCAAGTGCCTGGTCCCGCACTTCACTAAGGAGTGCAATCGCACTCCTGATACTCCCTCTCCTCCCGATTGCGTGCTTTGTGGCCAGTCCGGCCACACTGCAAATTACCTGGGCAGCCCTCGCGCACCCCGTTGTATGCGCTCCAATTTCAAAAGGGCGGCACCCAAACAGGCCCCGCGCCTTTCTCAAGAAAACTTTCCGCCGCTGCGTAGCCGGGTTCCTCCGGCTGCAAAGCCTACATAGTCTAGGCCTGCCCAGAAAACTGGAGGCAGCGCCCCGCATCGAATCCCATCCCGGCTCCTCACAAACCCACTCCTCAATCCTCCGTCGCAGACGATATGCGTATCGTCTGCGACGCTATGAAAAATATCGATGGTAGTGAAATCGCAGTCTTAGCCCGTAAACTTAGGGCTTCACGTACTCCGACAGAGCGTTTGCTAGCTCTGGCGGAGCATAGTTCCCTTCTCAATTCATTATAGGTTCATTTAAATGAATTGATCCCTAAATCGTGCTTCGGCCGACCTCTGCCCAGCCCGGGCTTCACCGGAGGCTGCCCAGAACGGCCACCAACTCATGTCCCTTTGAGCACCTTCAGTGCAACTTTCACTACAGGCGGAAGACCCGCTAGCGGGTCTCCGCCAGCGCGCCCAACTTCCCGACGGGTGTCGCTTCCGATGAAGGCTAACGGTAATAACTACAGCCAACAGGTGGTTTTTAGTGGGTAGGTGCCATTCTGGTGAGTCCCACATAACCCCCCGCAGAAGAATTTACCTGCGAGCGGTATGCATGACGCATCTTCCACCACCCTCCCGCGAGGGTGCCTCGGCAGCAAAAAAAAAAAAAAAACAAAAAGAACTAGTAAGCTATTTCAATATTAAGTTTCAAAGTATTCTCAGGCGTCTTTAAGTTTTATAAGTAATAGCTTAGTAATAAATTTAAAAAGGCTGTAGTAATGCATGATAAGAGAAATTCAATTTAAAGAACAACGTTTTACAGCCTGATTTTAATGAACTGAGCTTTTACACTAGTCAATTTTTATCAATTTATCAATTTTTTTTTAGTATACTTGGTATTTGATTTCCGGTGCCTATATACAATAGTAGATCACATAGTTTCACGTCGCTTACCTCCACCAATTTTCAAAACCTTGGATTTCAGTGAAATGGTGGAAGATAGGTGACAAGCTCCCGTCCCACCTCAGAAATCTTATCCCCATCGCCTGGTTTAACTTTTTCGCCATCCAACTGCCGCAACGCGAAAAGAACCGAGACCAAAACAAATAACTATGAACTAACTTTATTCCTTCTTGCTAGGCGCCACGTCATTTCATCATTCTCTCTCTTTCTCAGTTTCATAAATGTTGTATAATTGAGTTTGTGTGAGTACCAGATCTATGCTCAAGTAGGTACGTCATGTAAGAACATTACCGGTCTTTCGCTGTTTTTACTTTCATCAAAGTTTAAAACGCATTTTGTAATATGCGACTTATCACTTTAACATTTGCCAAGGACAAAATCCAACGGAATTTAAAACTAACCATACTTACGCTTTCAAGAAGCACATGCACGTCGCTGTTTGGAAAAGATAAAATTACGCAATCATTAAAATTTCACGGCAGTGATTGATAGCCCAAAATGATAATAAATATTGAATTGATTCATTCCGATTTTACGCCTGTTTCCATTTTAGCTCATTACCGATACCGTTACTGTAGTGAACTGTATTTTTAATTATTATGTGAGTATTATGTTAGTCAATAATTTGGTTTCGGGTTCATTTATATTGTTCTTTTAAATATACATTTAAGCCTGCAACGTAGTGAACAATAAATAATTTATTAACTTACCCATACTAATGCACTACATATGGCATTGTTCTTGTGAATTTATATAATATATTGATTAATTGAACTTCGTGGCCTAGTGAAATCAAAGGAAACATGGAAATGACTTGTTAGACCGCAATAAATACGTTATTTTGAATAATAAATACTTAAATATATAAAAATATATTTAAATATATCAGTTCACTATGCTACTTTTTAAAGAACAAGTGAAGGATAATTTTGTGTCAAAATTTATAAAATAAGAAAGTGACGAATTGGTCCATGATAGTAATGATAGTAACTCTTTGCTTTTAAACAGGGGTGTTATAAGTTTAACGTGTTTATTGCGTGTCTGACTGTGGCATCGTAGCTCTCATACGAATGGGCTTTTTTTTTAGTTTCTTCGCAGTGATGTAGGACTCACCAGAGTGGCACCTACCCACTAAAACCCACCTTGCTGGCTATGGCATGGTAACGCTAAGCAGCCATCATCGGAGCGACACCCGGTTAGGGAAGGGGGTGCGTACGAATGGGCCAATTATAATCCTTTTTATTTTGTAGCTGGCCGCTTTTGAGGAAATCGTTTCTAACGTTCAAAAGTATCATCTAAAAAGCACCTTGTCCTGTCAATCAATGGTTTTACTAGTTTGTGTTTAGAAATAATTTGTTTAGTAGAAAGATAGATAATATGTTCTCAGGGGTTGAATTTTATTTAAATAACTATACTTCCTAATGTAATGCTCATTCATTTCCGTATTATTAAGTTTGAACTTTAAAAAAAAATCTACATTTAATTCCCATCGGTTTCATAATCTTAACATACCTCTAAATATTTACTAAAACGACAAACGTCCGCTTTGCGGTCGGTTAAGTTGTTTTACTGGTTAAGTTACAATGTGGTAAAGTGGGCTTTAGTATCACTACGTGCATACTTGCCAAAGTTAGACCATACCAAACTTAGTACTTAGAGTTACTCTGTGTGTTATATTAAAATGTATGGCGTTTATGTCACGTTCAGGGATGAAAACTTCTTGAGGTTTAAAAAGACATATTTGCTGTTGATTCTAAATGTTTATATACATTATTCAGAATTGTAATAACTGAAATACAGAACCAAAAAAAAAAACTCATAGAGGTTTGTTCTCGGGTCATGGTTGTTAATATTTATATATGTTTATTCTGGGTTCCCCCAATTCGCTATGTGGTCCATTCGTTGTTGGGGCCATACTGTTGGTGTGTTTGTCTGGGGAGTTATTTATTTATAATGAACGGTGTTAATCATAATGCACTGTAAAATAATTAAGGAACATATAAATAATTGAATCAATGTTTTTAATTATAGATCATGAGTAGGTAACCTAAGTCTAGCGTAATTGGGATAAGAGTAGTTCTTAGAACTATAGGAATCGATTTGGTTAGGCTCAGATTACACGAGGCTTCCCTTTCGAACTTGGAATAAATGTCCAAATTACGTACTGTATCAAAGCCTGGTTTACAAGTAGAATTTATTTGCGGGAAAATATAACTGCACTGTACCGGATCCGGTATTCTTTATTTTATCTGTAAGTGTAATTTTTTTATTAATATTATTTTTCGAGCTTCGAAGATTTTGAAAAATAATAATAATAACAAAATTACACTCATAGATAAAATAAAGAATACCGCATTTCTTATAGACATAGCTTTACCCAAACACTGCTAATTTGCAAAGTACAATACCTAGCTACGAAACTCTCAAAGTACGTGGAACTGAAAGACGAAATCACGCGAATGTGGCATATATAGTGGCACTTAATATCGTAAATGCACAATGATTCCGAAACAACTTCATCCATCTTTAAAAAGTTTAGACCTCCCTGCAAACCTCTTTCAAGTATTACAAAAAGCAATTATACTCAACACATCATACACTCAACACTCATATCTCTCAGGATCCACAGCTATTCCTTCCTGCGAATTAACCTTAATGTACAGTTGGCTTAGGCCCGTGTGCGTTAAAATACCGGTAAATGCCGAGAATATGAAAATATAAAAAAAAAATAATGCCTAGGCACGTAAAACTGACGATTGTCGAGTAAAGAAATAATTAAACAGAATAATAATAACAATAATTTATTTTGGACACTTGATCCTTATAAAGTTGTAACAGTTTTAAAATTATATATTAACGTTAGGAATCACAATTTGTTGATTTTTTAAATTTATTTAACATTACATTGTAGGTGGCAACTATTCCAATGTTTTGATATAGAGCTATCAACCTTTTCCTTTGATACTAGTAGAATACTCTTAGAACTGTCGCAGGTCCCACGCATTAGTGAGGCGACCATTTTACTTGTAATCGCGAAAAAATCGCCTACTCGTGCCTCCGCGAACATGCCTGACGTGCTGCAGTACCGCGGCAGCCCCAACAGTATTCTAGAACCGTTGTTATATTGTACACGTAGAGCTGAGTAATCCTTTTTTAAAATAATTAACCCAAAGGTTGCACATGTAAAAAGACTGACAATAGGCTCTAAAATAAAGTTAATTTAACTGAAATAAAATGAAATAAAATGAAATATTTATTTTCTCAACATTGACAATTACTTGTTCTTATTGATGTCAAATAAAACATGACTCTACCACCAGTTCGAAAAAAACTTTGTAAAGAAGAACTGGCAAGAAACTTCACGGGTATATTTTTTTCAAAATAAATTTACAGAGTCTCTTTATGTCTATACAAAGTTATTCTTATGTTATTTTTATTATTATTATGTGCTCTTTCAATGTCGTCGTCATCCGTTAAGTTGGAATTAATAACGTGCCCAAGATATTTACATTTAAAGGTCCGCTTTAATTCAATGTTATTGAGTGAGAGCCCAGGAATTTTAGTGGGTAACTGTATACCCGCGCTAAACACCTAAAGTTCACACTTTTTAACATTATACATAAGTCCATGCCTGTTACCATAATTCTCACATACCTTTAACAGTTTTCTCAAAGCGTGGATCAACGGGCTCAGAAACACCATGTCATCATAATTATTTTTATTTATTTATTAGGTCGCCAACAGAGTGTACAACAAAAAAAAATTAAAGGTTTATAACATGAAAACAAAATTACATTCTAAATGCCACTCTAATTACAGGAGACATCGACCACCTTAAAGTATAATTCAGTTAATACTACAAACGTCCATCGGCCGCTGGACGCCTGAGTGACGTAGTGGGTAGTAACCCTGCCTCATACGTGTGAAGAACAGGTGTTTGTTCTCGGGTCTTGGTTGTTTAAATTTATATATGTATGTTTATTCTGGTTTCCCCCATTTCACTGTATCCATAACACAAACTCTGCTTACTTTGGAGCCATACAGTTGGTGTGTTTGTCTGAAAAAAAAAACTAAGCTACAGTAAAGCTAACTATGAGTGCAAAGGGCAAATATAACGTACAAACTAAACCAATCTTTATGTCAAAGGTAAGGGTCAATATGTAAGTACCAATACTCTATTTGCAGGTTAGTTAAGTTCAAATGATCAATCTATTCGCTTTTTGTAGAAACTCATTATGTAGCTACGTTCGTGGTAAGGAAGCTGACCTCGGTAATCCTTGTAATTAGTATTGTTAATATATTTTGTATTTGGAATATGTTCCAATGGATAAATAAATAATATCCAAAATCGGTGATATACAGTTACGATATATCTTTTTTAATGTAGAAATAATAAGCTAAGTAAGTAAGCTAACAGTAAGTAAGTAAGTAAGCAGTAAGCTAAGTGAAGAAAGTCTAAAATAATCGAAGTTTAACAAATTTTTATTATAGTTTATGATTATTTCATCTGCTCAATCTATTATTTATTATTATTGTATTGCATCACCTGAGCGAAAGTGGAGGGTTGCATATTTGCGATAAGGTGTGGGATGGGTTATTCTGTTAGAGTTCAATGAAACACTAATAATGTCACTTCTGTATGCCAAAATTAGGACATATTTTACAATAATAAACCCTTATTATTGTAAAATATCCCGAAATACGGACCTCTATAAGTATTTATATTTTCGTAAATAATTTTATAAGTGATATGTGACATGACCCACATACCGATGTATGGCCATATCGTACTTTTTCCATATACTCGTACTGATTACTTGTTAAAGATGAGAAATTTTTAAATGAAAAAATTAAACCTACCTTATGTACTTATAACGTTGCAGACTTACTTAACATAAGATGTATAATTTGTATAGGTTTCATTACAATTTTCATAAAAGCTGGACAGATAAAATATTAGTGGATGTTTCAATTTCCTAGTTTTGATCGCAGTGTTGGTTAACAAAGCCACTAATAAACGAAAATCTCGGAAAGCCATCATTCGGACGACGTGACGTTTAAACAAGCTCCCAATTGGTCCACTCTATGATGATTGAATGCGTGATTGGTTAATTTGGTAGTCCAAGTAGCGTTGTGGAAAACTGGAGTTAGAGATGAATTCTGAGGACTGCATAAATGACGCAGAAAGCGTTTTCATGTGTACAAATAATATTTTTTATGATGTAAGACTCAATAATAGTTGATCTTGTTGAGAATGGAAATCCCTTATCATCGAGGAGTAAACCATAAAACATATTCATTTTCATGAAAAATACTAATTCATAACCTTTTATTTAAAGTGTTTTTACGTTATTCAAGGTTCGATTTACCATGATACTTAATACTCATTTAAAGTTGCATCCGGAAAATCTAATAACGTATCCACATATTGACTTGTAAAATTCAGTGTTTTAAATGAAGGTGCTAATATTGACAGTAACAAGAAAACTAGTAATAGGAATAAAATAATCACTCACCAATAATATAATGGTATTTTCCCTTTTTTGATAAATCTCTTGTTGATGGTCAATCTGAAACCAAATGAAAATCAAATTTTGTACTAACCGAATTTCAATTATTTAACATAATAAATATTCACCAAATCCCCATGTATCAGATTTTGTTTGAAAATATAGTTTAATTGAGAGAATCCATTTCCGACGATGAAATAAATGAACGCATAATTAAATAACGCTTTAGCTACATATTTGGGTATAATCTCGCCGCAGTTTTCATAGCAGTGGTATTATAATACTGACTTACTAATTAATTTATAAGTTGTACCTAAAGTAATAATATTCACTAGGAATAAATTGATAAATTTCCGTGAAACTGTTACACGAGATGCCTGTATCGCATGAATTCAAAATAAACTCGTATTTTACAAACGCCGTGTAGCAATTGTGTAGCAGCAACTTTACGAACTTAATATGATAAAATTTATAGACAAAAACCTTCCCATAAGCGGTCGAAATAACAAAAATAATAAGTAATCTTTCAGTTTGACAATTTGGACCTTCACATAGTTTATTAAGACTTGGCATCGGATCTAGTTTTTTTATGGCCTTTTTGAAACAATAATAATAACGAAACCGATTTATTGTAAATAATTATTCAGAACTCTTCCTAAAATGCTCAGTTCTCAAAATTGTTAAGTGTGATACATGTCAGTTACGGCGTGTACATTTTGCCCCTAAAATTGTATTTAAGCTAATAATGTAAAATGATACAAATTACTTTATGTAATAATAGTAATAATAGCTCCACAGTACAATATATATATTGATCAGTAACAAAACATACAAAATATATCATTCCATAGTATTAATTAGAATACAGATTCCATAGTATTAAAAGTGATAGTTTAAACATTGTGCCTCTTGAATGAAGAAGAATTGGAAAGGATCAATTATTTTTATATAAATTACTAAATAAAAAAAATTATTCCCAATATTTATTATGTAATTTGAACTTTGAATGTAGAAAACTTATTTCTAGAAGAAAATACTTGTTTTACACTACTTCAAGCAAAACAAATTATGCTAGCAACATATTTAGAAAGAGAGCTTGTGATTTCTACAACAAAAACCTGTGAGAATTGGATCATTTTCATATAAGTTTGCAACAATTTAAGAGATAATTGCAGACAAAAATTCAAAACCTTAATAAATATTAAAATTGTAATGTACTCATTACAATTTTATATATATATATATATATTATAGGTAATAAAAACAAATGTACAGTATAGTAATTCTAATGTTTCACATATACACTTTTACAAAATATGATATAATTTGTTAAATCTAGCAGTGGAAACTTCACTAGTTTCTGTTGTAGCTATTGTACCTTTAGTAAATAAGAATTGTACATAACTGTTCGTTTCCCAAATACGGAAAGAAAGAAAGAAAATACGTTGCGTATACATTTTAAGTCAATACATAATGGATCCAGGCATCACGGTATCCGAATATTTGATGACAGCTAGGTTTTGCTCCATTAAATCCAAAAATGATTAATATGGGTTAAGGTATAAAGGTTAAAACAACCAAGTAAAACTATAAAATGTACTAAAACTGAAAAACAACTGAAGCTGTAATTTTTTTAAATATTGTTCTCTAAAATCTGTGCACATATTTTTAATACCGAATAACAATTAACCATTCCTCGTTATCTTCATAATAAAACCCCAGTTTATTCATATAGCCAAACAATTTTTTTTTTTTTTGGTTCCCCTTCACGGGAAGGGCAGGAGGACATAAAAATTCTCTGACGCATACTCCGCGCGCGCGATCGGAGTTATGTGGGACTCGTCCCGACGCCTACCAGAACCATACCCACTAAAAAACCCCCTGTCGGCTCGTGCATTTTTGCCACTCAGCCTTCATCTGAGCGACGGCCAATCGGAGAAAGAGGCCGCGCTAGCGGGGCCCTTAAGGGGTCACCCGCTGGGATTTACATAGCACTGAAGGTGCTCAAAAAAGAAAAGTAAATAAATAAAAAACATTAAAAATTGACAAATAAAATTGCATTAATTCGGATTTACGTTAAAATTAGAATTTACGTTAGAATTAGAATTTGCGGCCTGAAGGGCCTCTAGATCTAAAGTTAACTGCGTGCGTTCGCTCGTGTGCGCGTTTCTCGGTCTAGCGATTTTGTAAATCGAATCTAACACAGGAACAGTATATGAGACTGAATCTCGAACAAGATGATTGGGATGGGATTCGGCGCGTTTGAAGAACGATTCTGAGAGTGTTTTGAGGTGCTGTTGCACTGTAGGCAGTTCAAGATCTCTGTGCAGGTCCGCGTTACGCACGTACCAAGGTGCGTTTGTGGCCCTGCGGCAGAAGAGATTTTGAACTACCTGCAGCTTATACAGGACGGACGGTTTGGCGTGGGCAAAGACTGGCGAAGCATATGACATGACGGGTCTAACGCAGACCTTATAAAGTGTACGTTTATTTCTAAAAGACATTTTACTTTTTCTTCCTATCATACTATATAGACGGCTTAAGTAAAAACGCGCGAGTTTCGTTACTCTATCGACGTGTGGCTTGAAAGAAACCGTCTGATCTAAGGTGACGCCTAAGTATTTGACAGTGCGCTTCCAGGGGATGGGAATACCTAACATACGAATGTGCGGATCGTTGTGGCGATTACGACGTTTGTGGTCGAATTGAATAGCAGAACTCTTTTCTGGGTTGACATCGATACGCCATTTTTGAAACCAAACACCGAGGGCGTTTACGGCCTTTTGGAGTCTGGTGATGATATACGGGATCGCTTGACTTTTAGTGTAAAGGGCGGTATCGTCTGCAAAGAGGGCGAGTTCGACGCCTTTCGGCGGGATGGGGATGTCGTTAGTGTACACGGTGTACAGCAGAGGGGCGAGGACTGAGCCTTGCGGGACTCCAGCCTTTATGGGACGAGGCGCGGAGAGCGTGCCTTCATGTTTGAATCGAAAGTACGGTCTTTAAGAAACGACGCTATTATACTGACTAGGCGAGCCGGTAAGCCTATTTTATAGAGTTTAAAAACGAGACCGCTGTGCCAGACTTTGTCGAAAGCCTTGGCTACGTCAAAGAGAACCACGATTGTTTTTTTACGACGCTGAGAGAATCCTTCGAGTATGTACTCGACGATTCGATGGACTTGCTGAGGGCAGGAGTGCTTAGCGCGAAAGCCGAACTGGTGGGGAATGATGAGAGGGTCGCCATCCGTTGGAAACAGATGGTTCCGCATTCGAGAGAGTATGACTCTTTCGAGAAGTTTAGACATTGCCTTGAGGAGGCTGATGGGTCTGTGATTAGCCGGGACATTCAGAGGTTTACCCGGCTTGGGAATGCCTATGACTGTCGCTTCTTTCCAGGCTTTTGGAAAGTAGCTATGGTCGAAGCAGGCATTGAAGATGATAGCTAACAAGGTAAGCACCTGCTGAGGCAGGTGCTTAAGTGCGTGGTTGGAAATTCCATCCGCACCCGGAGCCTTTTTGGACTTTTGCTTTCTAATGAGAAGCAAGATTTCATCATTAGAGACTGTGACGGGGTCGTCGGTGATAGGGAGAGATTCTCTGCGGAGAACTTCGTCCTCCACCGCCTGGATGTGGGAGGGAACCACGGGTTGCGTGCTGGGCGAGCATTGGGCCAATATGCTGTCGGCGAAGCATTCGGCTTTCTCTTCGACTTCGAAAGCAATGGTGCCGTCGGGACGAGTGAGAGGAGGAACGTGAGAGGCGGTGTCTACGCGTAAGGCTCGGGCCATTCGATAATACGCTTGGTGGGACGGGGAGATATTCTCCATGAGATCGTTAAACTGAGTGTCACGGAGTTCCGCGAGGCGAGACCTAACTTTACGTTGAAGCTGATTCGCAGCTGTTCTGTATGCTGGCGTGGGATATTTCTTTGCTCTCCGGAGAGCCGCGTTCTTGGCTTTAATGAGATTGCTAACGGCTAGTGGAAGCGCGGGTTTGCTTTGCTTAGCAACCTTTTCGTTGTCGTTGATGGCTGTGTTAATAGCATCAGTTAGAGTATTGACTAATGAATCTATTTTATCCGGGCTATCTAATTGGTCGGAAATCGCGAGCGGAGGGTTAGGGGCCTCTAAGGCTGAAACTAACGTTTTTTTAAAGCCTTTCCAATTGGTAAAGGTCTTAGTAGGTGTGACGTTAACGTTAGGCGTACCTAGCACGAGGGAGACGGGGCGATGGTCGGAGCCTAGGTCATCGAGCGGTTCGATAGACCTTAGATCAAGATTGATTCGCTTGATAATTGCAAAGTCGAGGATGTCAGGAGAGTAGGTCGGGTTGTTGGGATAGTGAGTGGGAGTGATGGGGGATATGACGTCTAAGTCAAGGGAGTTAGTGATGTCGAGGAGAGCGATACCGCTGGTGTTGGTTGATAGGCACGTCCAGTCAGTATGTTTGGAGTTAAAGTCTCCGAACATAATGACTGAATGGCCGAGGGCGAGAATGGTCTCAAAGTCGCTGCGGATTGGATTGGAGCCACACGGTATGTAGACTGAATCTATGATGATGGTCGGACGACCAGTCATAGCCAATCTACACACCGTGGCCTCCATGTTGAGGAGAGGAGGGGTAGGGAGAGGACAGCAATGGAAGCCTCTTTTGTAATATATAGCGGTGCCGCCGTAACCGTCGGAGTTGGGCCTATCGTTGCGAGTAAACGCGAACTTAGGAATAGCGTATCCCCTGGAGCGTTTTGGAGTAAGCCATGTCTCCTGGAGAAGGAATAAGTCAGGTTCTTTGTTCTGAAGGAACAGTTTAATCTCGGGAAGGTTAGTGCTAAGGCTACGAGCGTTAAAAGATACTAGGGATAAGCCCTTGGGTTTAATACGACTGGACGCGGGATTCGCGGGTCTAGACATTATAATTTACTTATTTACGATTTTATAAAAAAATAAATAATAATAATAATAAAAATAAAAATAAATTTACAACGAACTTAGGAGCGAGTGATGCTCGGCTAACGCGAATAAACGCTCTTGAGGAGAGCGGACGGCTCGCAGTTTGCGTGCGAGTACGGAAATTTCGTTAATATCGACGTTTTGAATAACGTCGAACACGGTCTTCATATCCTCAGCCAACGACGACTGAGGTACGGATAACGGAGCGGGACGCGGCCCTACGGAAGCTACGGGAGCTGGGATGGGTCGGGAAGGTGCAGGCAGGACGGCCGGACGCTGCCTCCAAGACAGAGCCGGAGTAGGCGTCGGCTGAACGGGCTTTGCTTCCGGGGGACCCCGGTTGCGCAGCGGCGGGAAGTTAGCGGGAGTGAGCGGCGGCGCCGGTTTAGGCGCGACCCTCTTAGCGGTGGAGTGCGGAGCGCGCGGGCAGCCCCTGTAGTTTGCTGTGTGGCCGGACTGGCCGCATAGCACACAGGCAGGGGGGGAAGTGGATTCGGGAGTGCGAGTGCACTCCTTAGTGATGTGGGGATCCAGGCACTTAACGCACCTGGGGGGAGCTGAACAGTTAGCCGCTGCGTGGCCATATAGCTGGCAGCGGTGGCACTGCCCAGGGTGACCGCGGGGGTTGGGACGCTCGACGGAGATGTTCGAGAGTCCGCAAATTGTGCGAGCCTCTCTGAAAATCTCCTTCGAGTTGGGAGTGTTGGTAAGGATTACTAGAGCTAAGGGAAAACGCCTACCGCGGTTGGAGTGCACCTTGTGCACTGCTGTGGCCGGGAAGCCCTGAGACTTAAGGTCCTCGAGAATGTCTTCGTTACTGAGTTCGAACGGGACGCCCCGTAGTACTGCGCGGATCTTACGCTCCTCCGGGAGGGCGTAGGTGTGATACGCGATTTGATTTAACGAGAGTAACCTGGTAAACGCGCGGAAGTCGTCGACGGTCGCTACTTGAATTTTGATTGTATCGCCAGCGTTGGCGGCTTTTAAATAATTAATTTTGTGCTCTTTGCACAAGTTAGAAACCGCGGTCCAGCGCGCTTTTTCACGCAGGAATACGGGCGGAGGGAGCTGAGGCTTCGGCGGGACGGGAGCGCAGCGCGTCGCTGGCTTCGATGTGACCGACGGAGACGCGGTTACTACGAGCGATTTTAACGGCGCGGGGGCTGGTGTTGAAGACACCGGGGAGGGCTCGGGTATTGATGATACCGAAGCTTTCTTCGAGCGCTTCTTGGAGCGCTTGGTGACAAGTTGAAACGCGGGCTCAGGAGAGCCGGTTAAGGTGGCGGCATCTGACGACGTATCAGACGCGGGTTCGGAGTCGCTCCCGGGAGCGGTACGCTTGCGACGCGACGCGTGAGAGGATGCGACTGATTCGCAGTCCATCTCGGACGAGGCGGGAGACGAGGAAGAGCTGTAGACCTGAGGGGTCTCGACGTTGGAGGCCTGAGGGGCCGGGGTTGAGGCCTGAGGGGCCGGGGACGCGATTGATGCCTGCAAGGCCTGCGTTATGATGTCTTTTGGGATGTAGACGCCTACCTCAGCAAGCGCCTGGGTAAACGCGTTAATAACGCTTAGCGGATCCATTAGGGAGGGTTGGGACAATAATATTAATAAATATAAGTATAATAGATGCCTAGTTCCTAAAAACCTAGCAAATTCCTAGCGGCTAACCTCCCTACCAGCGGTAGGGGGGCTGGGGAGGAAAACTTAAAACTAACAGTAGTACGCCGAAGGCCGTTACCTAGAAACCTAAAAAAGGGTACGCAGGTAAAGAGTTGACCGCGTTAGGGTCAACCTTTACCGACAGAAAGGACAAATACACACGAAAACACACAGATATGATAAAAATAAATATGAAAATAGAAGAAAAATAAATAAAATAGAGAAGAGAAATAAAATAAAAATAAAAGGACTGGTTCAGTACAAATTCGTTGTCACCGTTAAGTATCCTTTGCACTGAAACCAGACTACTTACGCTAGGCACAACACTGCACTCAGCACAAGCACAACACAACTTAGCACAGCACTTTGAAGACTAAGGGGCTTAGTCGCAAAGAAAAATCGCACTTCGATAGCACTCAGACGGAGTAGAAAAACCTTGAAAACCGTAGCACGGAACCAACACGCTAAACTGTGACGTCAGTAGACTGAGCGCCACGGAATATAGGGAAGGGACCAAACAACGGAGAACGGGGTCTTGCACGTCCGCACTGGACGGCGATCGGAGCGAGAATGTCCGTGCAGCCAAACAATACTAACAAGCTTCTTATTAAGTTTCAAGAGACCAATCCGCGTCAATAGTACGGTGTCTAATCTATCTCTGAGACGCCACTTGATCGGCCTCAACAAGCGTGCCCTAAGTTACTGTGGAGATAGTAGGATAGTAGATAGTAGTAACAGTACAGAAATTATAAAGATACTTATTTCTTTTAACTAGAAAAAATAACAATCACTATGATTATACTATCAATAAATCAGAGCAAAATATATATGAATCGATCTTAATATAACTTTGTTGAAACTCACTTTCAACGCAGATTATTTACAATCAGTAGTGTCTTTAGGCTTAACGTTATCTTATAATCTAGTTCCTTATATCCTATCTTATATGTTATCTTATATCCTAGGGTTTTCTCCCAGTGATTAGGACGAGAACTAAATTTTGTTGAACATCGCACTCAAATAATTCAACATATTTACATCAACTAAAGATCTATCAAATTATTTTAAAGCATTACGCTTTTCATGCATAAGGATAAGTTGAATTTTATAATAGATTACATACAAACTATTATACTTATAATATAACTAAATGTAAATAAAACTTAATTAGATTTTATTCTTATATCTATTTAACAACAAACTACTACTGGCAATTATTAGGCTTCAAGTCAGTTTCAAGAGAACTCGAAGTACTCAACAGACCGTTGCCTAATCTACGCGACTGCTCGATAGTCCTGAACAAACGTGCTTCTGAACACTGGTTGCAGACAATAATGAGCGGTACAAACTTTGCTGACGAACAATTAGATTGACTAATTGACTAGTATTTTATTAAAGATTGATTTCTTGTCTTATTACTTAATGTTTACTAAAAAAAAAACTCAACTTCAAGTACGTCTAAAATAGACATCTAAATTGCCAAGATATATTTTTATTCATTTACCTCCGACTCCCTGATATTTCAGATTTAGAAATTATATATATAAAAACAAAACTTCTAAGAAAAATAAGTAATAAAACATACACAGTTACACTAGGAACTATTTTTCTTAACAAGCATGTGCTGCTCAAATTATAGGCGTCTCGTATATTTATGGCATCGTTTTTCTAAATTAGATACTTTGGGGTCAGGCCCCATTAATCTATACTCGTTAGAGAAAGACAAATGGAACTAAGAGGGGAAGAGTTCCCGCTTTAACAGCCCGTTTGTTAATATTAGCAAACTTTTAGCGACAGAAAAATAACCCCAGCGTAATAGCGGTTAAATCGAAAAACTACGTATTTTATTCTCGACTTATCTTCATTTGCACAGCCATGTTTTTTATTCAAATTAATTGTTACCCTTTTCAAAAGCTTCCCAAACAATTCAAGTGTATATATTTAGATACATATGTGATAACAGGTATTGTAATTAAGAGTAAAAACGATAGGGCGCTCTGATGTGATGATAAATTGAATATTAAAACATATTCGGTGTACGTGGGGCTTAATTTGTGGGTTCCCGTACTGAGACAGCCGAGTGAAAGGTATTATGGAAATTTAATTGAAGTTTTGATGAAGGACTGCTATATGCTGGTCGATGATACCAGTGTTTGCGTTGTGAAGAGGAAATGTCGAAAATATTCTTCATTTAATTATATTTTGAGACTTGTTTCGGTATAACATAATTGAGTATCAGCTCGTAATGTCAACTTCTCAAAATGAATGCCGGGCCCTTTCTCAAAAAGTCAACTTCTTGAAATGTCAAATTCTCAAAAAGACAACTTCTCATAATGTCGATTTCTCACAATAACAAATTCGTATTTTGTCAACTTCTCATAATGTCTACTTCTTAGATGATAAATTCGCATAATGACAACTTCGTGATTTCTACTGTGCGAACATGTTCGCAAGGCTAATCAAAAAGAAAATCATGTTTTTTTTCATCAATTCAATTGATTGTCATTCCTCACCGGGACCGCACCGTTTGCGTCGAATCGCTTTCTAAAAAATATGGAAGTATTCAATATACAGTCAATTATATTTCTTCGCTTCATTCGAAGATAGTATATAATTAAACAGGTAGTTCTTTTAAGGTACTAGGTAACTTCGCACAGTTTTAGAGTATGTCATTTGACTTATTCAAAAAACTTCCATCTGTTTGCTTGATCAACCCCGGTCGCGGCAAGTCTTAATTCTTTTTTCGTGCGTGGTTACAAGCACACGTCTTATACCAACCAGTAACTTAACAGTTTAATATTAAATATGTTCTAAAAGTTGTACTAAACGTGTACTAAAACTTTGAAAATTAGAACAAAAAATACAGAATAAACGAAAGCGCCTCGTTATTTCTTCCGATGAGGTACGCCATTTTGTTTTTTCATAAGTAATCGCGGGTATCACGCTATATGCAAAAAATCCTGGAAGTCTTCTACCTGATGTTTATAAATAAAAACTAAAATTTCGCTTAGTTGAAAAGATGCAGAAAATACGTGTAATCTATAATAGATATATCACGCTATCTGCTAAAATTCCTGGTAGTCTTCTACCTAATGTTCATTATTATAAACTATAATTTAGTTTTGTCGAAAACATGCAGAAAATACGTGTAATCTATAATAGATATATCACGCTATCTGCAAAAAAATCCTGGTAGTCTTCTACCTGATGTTTATTATTATAAACTAAAATTTCGCTTTGTCGAAAAGATGCAGAAAATATGTGTAATCTACAATAGATATATCACGTTATCTACATAAATTACTGGTAGTCTTCAACCTGATGTTTCTTGTTCCGATTAATGCTGTATAGTACTCGTATTGTTATTTTTGACTTTTTTTCAATAATGTTTAAACATTTTAATACGAATACAGAAAATACGTGTAGTCTGAAAGAGATTTGACACGATATCTGTATTACGTAATATTCTATTATTTATTTATTTTTTTCAAATCTGAAAGTTGTCATTAAAATTATATAAATGTATAAAAATAATAATCATTTATTCATAACCCACACTAATAATTTAGTCAGTCATACAGAGTAGGCTTAACGCTATACAATTAACAATTTTTGGGCTGTATAATAAGGAGCACATGACAAGTAGACCCCTGACTCTGAAACTATTTTAAATGTATTATCAGAGCCAGTGATTCCTCCGGTATGATTGCATTGTTTTCTTTTATTTTTAATGAGGGAAGTAGCATATGTAATGCGTTATTTACAGTAAGACAGACAAAAACTGAATGTGGTTACAATAAAATAAAAAATCTCAGAATTATGAATGCTGGTGTGTGTATAGTGTGTAATAGTGTATTTTGAGGAAGTGTATATATGAGTAGTGTGTGTATATGTATGATGTATGATGAACCGTCGACCTCCGAGAATGAACCGGGCCAGTCGGAAGAGTTATTTCCGACATGGATCCAGAGATTCTTTCTAACCTCGTGGCTTAAGGGGCTCCAGTTATGGAATAACCGCTATAAATAGGGGGATGAACTAACTTCTTGAAAAAGGAGATAATAAAGTATTAAAAAACGTAATAATAGTAATAATAATAAATAATACACCGAAGCTATCTAAGTACTCTCCAAACATCGACAGGCAACCGGTCAACCCAATCGGGAAACTGGATGGGACCTCCCCGTTACCCGTCAAACAGGGGTATTGACGTCAATGGAAAGTGCCAGTGCCTCCACTTCGGCGTCCACATTTGAGTTCGGCGTCCAACGCAAAATTCAACCAGTACGGGACTCGTGCACCGAATCACCCATGATTCAGGTACACGCAGGTCGAATCCATTACTTTTACGATTTTTGGCCTAAAACAATAAATAATGAAACTATTTTAAAATGGATAGATAATAATTATGATAATTTTAATTCCATTTCATGATAAAATTACACCAGTATTTACTCCCAAACATATTTTTCCAAATAGTGAAAAACGAAATATAATAATAGCAATTAATAAATTGTTACACTTACAAACCTCGTTATACCTCAAGTGACCAGTTTATATCAAACAAATATAATAAATAAATATTTTTGGCGTTGAAACTCCACGGCGAAAAACGGATCGTACTAAACAAAAGAAAATACAATAAAATTATACAATTTTGCAGTAAAAGTAAACTTTAAAATGGGATCTTATAAAAGAGCTTCCAAATGAATTCCCCATAATAGTTTCTTAGCTAACATAGTTAAGAAAGATCATACCTATTCGTACCTATATTTGTTAATTACAAAAAATACCTACGTTTTGAATTTCAAGAAAACGATATGTTTGAGCCAATCAGCAAAAATTAAACTCCCTAAATTATTGTTAGGAGATTTAATCTGGTAGAAAAGTATAAGTAAATATACCATTTCCTGTTCAATTAATTCACAAATTTATAAGATATATACAGATGCATTAAGATATATGCAGAACAGGCTGGGGGGTAGTATTCCAAAACAATAAATTTTATTGTGAAAAAGAATACCATATCAATTACCTAGAATTACTAGCCCTTTCCTTAGGCTTTAAAAGTTCAGCTGGGGAAGAAAGAAATTGTGCAAGATTAGTACGTATTGAAAATACCACTGCTATTAGTTACATCAATAGGATGGGTGGTATTCAATTTCCACATTTAAATACTCTAAGTATACACATTTGGCTATGACATTTGGCGAAGAACATAATTTATGGATTTTTGCTTTAATGTTTGTTTGCAAATGTGACGCATTTGTAACTAGGTATCCTGAACCGGATGCAGTTGCAGTCGCTGCGTTTACGATTAATTGGGCCTCTGCGTATTTTAACCATTTCCTCCATTTTCCCTTGTCTTAAAATGTGTAAGAAAAATAATTGATTTGAATTGAAACTAAAAGATTTAATTAACTCTCATAACAGCACCAAAGCAAAGCACTCCAGCCTTACCCTGGGTGCCGCGAGACGCTCCGGGCGGCGTTCGTGCGGCGCGGCTGTCCACCAGAGACCCTGACGTTGATGCTCGCTTCTCTGGCATCCATGACTATTTGTCAGCACAACATCATGTTGAGGTCATGGTGGGAGTTTTGTACGTTACGTAATACTGATATGTTCAAAAACCTATTTTATTCGTTCTTTGTTTTTTAAACGAGCAATTTAATAAGGGTTGTTCATTCGGTTCATTAAATTCATACCATTCAGCCTTGTCTCTTTTGTAAGGCGAAGAAGGGCTATGATGAGGCAAATTTTACAAGAAGCCTATAAAATGAAACCAACTAAATCGAAGTACACATATTCTTGGGATCCAAATTTAGCTCTTAATCAGTTTACTTTATAATATCCTAATATTACTTTAACTTTTAGAAAAAAATACCATAAAAGTTACCATTATATCGTTAGCCGTATGCACCGACATAGGGTCCAGACATTAAATTACAAAATTGTATAGTTTTGCATCAGTACACATAATCATAATATAATTCAATAAAACCACAGCCCCAAATCGTAAACAACCTATGTTATTCTTGCCAATCTTTAAAAATAACAGAATGATATGTCCTGTATTGATTCTAAAAGATTATATTTTTTGTGACGAAAAATATTAAAGCTTCGAACTTGGAGTTCTGGTTTGTATCATGAAAGGCCCCTCACAGAGCCACGTCGAGTCAGACGCTAAGTCGGTGGATAAAGCAGACGCTAGGTACAAATGGCGTTGACCTGAGTGTGTTCAGCGCACACAGCACGCGGCACGTGCTCAGTGTAGGTTATCCGAGAAACGGCTGGGTGGAGCTAAAACTTTCAGGCCTTAACAAAATTTTACCATAAACCTATATTAAACCCACTAAATGACTTTGCCTTGTCCGTACTCAATAAAAGTACAAACCACTTAATACCTTCCGATAAAGAGATTAATTAAAATTAAATTATTCTGTTTATTGATTTAATTAATTTGGCAATCACCAAGTGTATAATAAATGCCTAAAGGTTACTGGATTCTTAAATTATGTATTAAAGTAAGGAATTTAAATAAATTATAATTTGTGGAGACAAAAGAAAACAAAACTTGATCTCTAAAAATCTCCCTGTTTAATTATATACTAACTGAAGAAGCAAAGCGGCACAAGCGGCACGCAACATCAACAACGTTTACGGAGCGAACACTACAAACGAACGCACCACCCGTTATTGGTTTACCCGCTATCGTTCTGGAAATTTTGACCTGAAAAATGAACCCCGTGGTCGTCCGAAAACTTTGGTCGACAATGACGAATTAAAGGCAATTGTGGAAGCTGATAAAACTCAATCCACGGCTGAATTAGCAGCAGCTTTCGACGTTAGCAAAAAAACAATGGTCCATTTGCGTCAAATTGGCAAGGTAAAAAAGCTTGACAAATGGGTACCCCACGAACTCAATGACCGCCAGCGCGAAGTACGCGTGGAGACGTGCCTTGCACTGCTCAGCAGGCATACAAATGAAGGAATTCTGAACCGCATTGTTACTTGTGACGAGAAATGGATCCTGTTTGACAATCGTAAGCGCTCAGCAAGTTGGTTGGACCCTGGTGCAGCACCCAAACAATGCCCTAAACGAAAACTTACCCCTAGAAAAGTGATTGTCACTGTTTGGTGGTCTAACGCGGTTGTAATTCATCACAGCTTCTTGCCAAACGGGACAAGCATTACTGCAGATGTGTACTGTGAAGAACTGAACACAATGATGGAGAAGCTCGCACGTCTCCAACCAGCTTTGGTCAATCGTTCGGCTCCACTGCTCCTGCACGACAACGCGCGACCTCATACTGCACAGCAGACGGTCTCCAAGCTACAAGAGTTGGGGTTGGAAGTTCTCCGTCATCCGCCGTACTCACCAGACCTTGCGCCTACAGACTTCTACTTTTTCCACAATTTGGATAACTTCTTGGCGGGAAAAAAATTCAATACCCGAGAGGCAGTACAAAATGCCTTTGAAGAATTTGTTGCCTCCCGTCCAGCTGATTTCTTCAAGAAAGGCATCAATAAGCTACTAATGCGTTGGCAAAGATGCATTGATTGCATGGGTGATTATTTTGATTAATAGAAATAAAAAATATATATAAAAATTACGCTTCATTTATTTCGTGAAAAACGGCAATTTCATAGGTAAAGACCTAATATAATAAGATGATTAAACGAACTTTCAAGTGAAGTTCTATCGCTGTTATGTGAGTCGCTTCATTCGAAAATAATAAAGGATCTCTCCCAGAACCCATACAAAAGTTTTGTTTTGATCTCTAAAAACTTAAGACTTGCCGGGACTGGGGTTGATCAAGTAAACAGACGGAAGTTTTTTGAATAAGTCAAATGACATACTCTAAAACTGTGCGAAGTTACCTAGTACCTTAAAAGGACTACCTGTTTAATAATATACTTTTTTGACTCTTCGTAAAAGTAAAAAATATGTAGTGTAGTTGCTAACGAATTCTACTATAAAGTTCGGCTTAATTTGCTACCTCACTAATCGTTTCCAAATGTCAACATTCACTTATGCAAGTGATGTCCATAACTGAAAGACAGTTCACAACAAAAACAGAAAACACTCATAGTCAGCATTTATTAGCCGTTACAAAACGAAATTCGCCTCTTACAAAGTATTTATCAATCCACTCATATTATTTGAGTTTTCGTGATTCCCAGCCCTGCAAAAAGCTTTGTACAAACAACGACAAAACTTTAATAAAAGTAAATCGTATTAACACCAAAGTTGTTAAGCTCGTTCATTGTGTCGCGATGATATACGGACGCTTAAAGTGCGGTTTAGGGGTGTGATGGAACTTCTATTTACAAATAACTAAAGCTACTATATTTCATAACACAAAGAATGTATTTTATTCCAAGTACAAGGATTTTATACAGTTTGTTGGTTCAGCGTGATTTGTTATTTGAATGTGAAAACATTATTTGAGGGAATACTGTGTTTTTGAGATGATTCTTGGAGGGAGGACGTTGTCGTGCCTTGAGCTTATGGCAGTATTTATGAAAACGGTACAAAGAAACTGCAGCATAGATCCCCTTAGACTGACAAAAAAGACAATAATCATATATTGGCAAAATACTGGATGAACTTGTTAAAGTGGAGGAAGAAGCACATTGCCTTAGACGTCGTGATGTTCCTTAATTAACGTCCAAATAAAGGGATGGAACAAGATAATTACTTAATTTAAAAATGTGACCTAGGTTCTATCATAAGTGCGACTCAAATTTTTCAATATTAGCGTAGCATTTTTCGTCGACATCTTAACTTACTTATGATAAATTATCTCAATTTATATATTCGTATATAATTATTTCTTAAACATAAAACAGCTTATATAAAAACAGCTACTTATATGTCATAACTTTAGCTAACAGATACATACGTATAAATACACATATGTAACTCAAACGAGACGTCGGAGAACACAAAACGTTTTGTGTCGTTCCAACAGTTAATTTTCATCGTTTTGTTTTTCTTGACATTTGGAGAGAACTCACGTTTATTTGGTTAAAGTTTTCAGATTATAGGAATGTGTTTTGTTCAAGTTTTACACAATCTCATTTAAATGTTTGCAGAAGTTGTGAAATTTGGGATTTCGTGTCCTTCCTTGTTTTTAAAACTTTAATAGACTGTATTTTTTGCCCATGCTCTTGGATTTTTTTGCCTTTTCTTATTTTAAATGATTTGGTTGCCTATGAAGGAAATGGTTATTAAACTAAGATAAGTACAGTCTTTCAATCATATTTAAAAATTAAAAGACATAAAAAAACTGTTTCTTTTTACAAATATAGAAATTTTACATCTAGAGCTCTATTTATCAAAAATAATTAAAAGTAAGACAAAAAAATTAATTCAGAATTTAAATAATATTAGAATGCGACCCGTGCGCTGAGTTCTTTTTTATTCCAAGAGCTCTTAAAGATTCGGAAAAATGAAGAGACAGGGGTTGGCAAACTAGTTTTAAAATCATATGTTTCTACACGGAGCAGGGCCGTGGAAAGGGAAGTAAAGTGGGGAAGCGAAAGAAACGAGGCGGAAGAAAGTACGGGCGCAGATCGCGGCTGCTGTATGCCACAGTGATTGAGGAGGTCGGATTGACAAAGGCGACCAGCTTTTTGGGCTCGAATGACATTTCGCGTATAACTAAATCATCGCCCGCTGCTGGCAACTTAAATGACTCGTCGATTGCTCGTGGCCTAGCTCCGTGTATGGAAAAACACATTCCGCAACTACCTAGCTCCACGTCTATGGACAGACACACTCCGCAACTGCGCCCCACATTGCTTTCTCGGCCCGCTCCGCTACCTAGCTCCGATCCAGTGGACGGGCAGCCTTAATTTTCATGTACAAGTCAACATATACAAAAAAAATCACGATTTATTGAAATAGTCGGACGAATTTACCACTAATTCAAATGTTTTACTTTTCGTTGAATCAATAAATGGAAGTTAATAATAGAAATAATTTTAGTAGAGTAATTTAGAAAAGGCCAAACACAAAATATATTACTGCCACCGGATTGTATACTGATTCGATGACTTTTATTTTTAAATCGAAATCCTTTACATACATAAAATTGATTGTATTTTATCAATATGCAGAGTTTTTGTTTGGATTCTTTTCTTGTCCAGAAACCGAAATTAAGTTTTTTGCACAACCTTGCCAGAGTTTTCACAAAGTTTTGTTTATCGTAAAATTTCTTCCCAGCATCATAACGCCATTTCGGAAAGACCTATTTAGTCATCTTAAAATATTGTACAAAAAAATACGATTTTGTTTTTACCCTCGTCTCAGTTCAATTTAGGCACAACAAGGCTTGTTAGATGTTTTCCTGCATACACGTGTCCATTCGTACTTTCTTACTTCTAGTACAAATTCGAGGTCAGGGACTTTGAATTTAAACGTCTGAGAAATAAGGTTTGTTTTTGTATAGGGTGGAATATAGTATGGATAGCAAGGGTAGATTCGCGGGCCGTCGTTAAAACCGCGGTAATTACGAGGTTCCACGATGTAAACTGGGAAATGAAACAGTCCGGGTGTGGACTTTTTCATTGAAATATAAAGCTTTACATGCAGTTTTAAAGCAATTGGGTATTTAAGAATTTAATAAATATATATTCAGTCTGTATGAGAACTATACCTCATATAATATAATATACCCCTAAAGGATAGTTAATAGCCACCACGGTTAATAGTATGGGATTTTTATGTCTCAGTATAGCTATTTAAGGTTTATTTCATTAGCATAATTTTCATTTTCAGGAATGCTTATCGACTCTATATCGAATAGTTAAGTAGTAATAGTTAAGTAAGTTAAGTAAATACACTCTAAGAAACAAAAACAATATTCATTTACCTAAAATTCACACAAATTACGGAAAAAGGACTGTTTTACTTGAAGGAGCACAACTATGTAACAAATTACCAAATTACCTAAAAGAAATAGACTCTTTTGAGTCGTATAAACTTAAGTTAAAAGAACATGTCCATAATCTCCATAACAATTAGCATATTATCTCATTTTTTTTAATGTATAAATGTAACCAACTTTGTCATTAATTTTTATACAAGACGTCAGAGACGGGAAAAAAAATACCTTCATCTTATCTAGTTATAAGAAAAAACTTACTTGTATCTCATTTTAAGTGAACTATAAATTTGTTCTTATGAGAAATAAAGTTCTTTAAACCTAAACCTAATACCATATAAAGAACATTTATATTTTTTAAATAGCGTTCAGTATTACAACGTGCGGTACTTTTTTAGGCTAATAATGGTGTCCCTAATAAAATTAGCTTGGGGCAACTAAAAAGAAAGGAATCTCTGGTGCGGCTCCACAGATGGATTAAAAAGAAAAAACTAATAATAGGCCTTTATGAATCAATTTCGTGGAATGAAAATGATGTAAAAATCGCAGACAAAGAAAAAAGGGAAAATTCCGGTAACCTAGAGAGATGATGTTCCTGTACATACACAATTATAAGTGTTAAGTATATATATGTAATATTTATGTGTGTATGTAGTTTTTAAGTGAATTTAAATGTTATTTATTTATTTATTTATTCAATTCAATGTCAACTTACAGATAACAATCCAACTCATCAACATGACGATTTGGATTGTTATCTGTAAATAATATTTTAATATACGCCGAACCTGGTATTAATATTAATATTAATTGTAACATCAACGTTTCTGGTTGTCTGGTAGAGATGGCTACGTAGCGATAAGACCGCTAAATATAGTAGTATAATCAAATTTTTTTAATGGTATTTCTTGTAATAATTCTTTTTTGAAGTGTAAAAAAAATAAATTGTTTTATTTTATTTGAACTACAATATGAAAGTTGAGATCTAATATTATTCTAACTACACCTTTTGTAATCTGATAACGTGTTTTCTTTAGTTTATAAACTTTTCTTCAAGTTATTAAGTAACACTTATTGTATATGACAAGTTAATAAAAACACTTATTATTATTATTGATGATATACTTAGCTTTTGGTTAAGTTTAAGAATAAATATTTGTAAATAGTTATTGAGTGTACAGTCGGAGACTCGGTGGAGGCTCAAGCTAAGGCGAAAATTGCTTGCGCATTGTTCGGTTTTATTACGCGCGCCGCATACAATGGGTGACAGCACTGCAGGGGAATCGGGTTTGAAGTTCCTGAAACAAGTTCCCGAGTGGACATAAAAAAATTCAAGCAACTGTTATATGTATAACTATATCCTATGATATACCTGATGATTTTCTTTACCGTTCGGAAAATTTTCACATGGGCTCAAACCACAATTTTAAGCAACTTTCCCAAACAAACCATGTACCAAGAATAATGATAAAATTAAATCGTGTCTCCATACTCCACATTCGGGTCAGCTGCAAATTTTTTTGTTGTTCATTTTCGCTATATGGTTCCTTTAGCTTCCTTGCTTGTTATTTCGGCTAAGTTACTTTTAACATTAAAAAAAACTACAATTAAGCAAATATATGTCAGTATTTTTATACTCTACAGATCTTTATTACGAAAATGGTTATCAAGATTTTTGGAAATCCTTTCCGAAGTCAACAACAAGATAAATAAAGAACATAAATATTTCTTTACAAAATTTTTTTTTCCACAGCGAAAAATTTTTTTAAGCTTAAAAAAGAAAAGTCAACTAAAAACAAAAAGCCCCCAATGAAAAAGCACCGGTAACCTAACCTAAACGAAAAATGTTGTCGTAAATAATTTAATAAAAGTCTGTTTGTCTCGTAAAATTTAGTCCTAAATTAGCTAGCCTAACTTTAATAATAGCTGTTCATAATTGTTTATTTTTAGTAAGCCGTGAGTAGCCATAAATAAAATTCTCTTGGAACAAAGAAGAATAATCCTTTAATAATGTGGCTGGATCGCAGGCTCGTTAGACTGAGTCTACTCCACCTGCCAGGCATTCGTGGCTCTGAAAAACGAAAGTGCCTGTAACGTATGCGTGACTGAACTTTGTTCATAATTGTTTACGAAATAAATTCAGAATTATTTGTAGTTGCAAAATATTTTGAAGTATGGATAGAAATGTTTTGAGTTTTCAATGAAAATATATGGCGTAGTTAAGCTCCTAATGTACGTGTATACAGATATTTATTTAGAGACTGTTTTGTTACGTTCTAAAAGTTTTATTTTCAATTGAAAAACATTTATAATTGTCAAAGTATTTTGAAATATATAATGCAACAACACATATTCATAAATATTAAAACATAACACATTTTATAGCCCAGCTTAAACATAAAACAATGAAATCTTTGTAAAACGAGACGCTTAAGTTACTTCTAGACAAAATATGTCGTCAGAAATACGTTGGTATAAATTAAATATACATGACATATGAAACTCATTAAACCAGCAGCATTACCTTTTCAGTTGATAGCTTTCAAACAAAATCTTTCCCTTTATTCCTGTTCTTCACTTGTAAATTAATCATGACTGCATAAGGTGAATCTTAAATAAATAAGCAAATATATCCAGTAGTATCTCATTTAAGCGTCCACCAGGTGTACATTAAGCCGACTGGTTACTGCGCTGCGGCTTCACCGAAATTGAATTTAAAAAATATTACCGGGTGGCGAAGCCTTGGCTACAGTCCAAAAGACAATGCATTCCGGCTTATGTCCATTTAAAAAAATAAACATGTAAGTACTTAGAAAACAACGCGATTTCGGAGAAGTTGTATTAACTGTTAAAAGAGTGGCAGAGGTTCAGTCAGATTTGGAAACATTAAACTGCGTAAAAAGTATGATAATCATCAATACTTCGTCCGAAGATTAAAAACTTTTTCTTTTTTATTTAGCTGGTATTCTATATTACCTGATACGAATCGACGATGTAAATAAGTTTATGTATGACACACTCTACATTTTTTTTAATTTATTGGACTTTATTTTTCATAGTCAGTTATGATGGAAACTACAACCTTTTAAAGTAACCCTGTATATTATACTTTAATTTGAAGTTTGCTTATTTTAACTTACTTACTTGGCACTTGACAAGTACGACTTAAAGAAGTAACTCCGAAAAATTCCTCGTTGTTTCCATTTGACATTTTATATACTTTTCAGATGTAAGCTAAATAAACAAAAATAAAAAGGAGGAAGAATAAAATTGAACGTGGTAACAGCGGGCGACGCGGAGCGAGTTCCAAATAAGATGATCCCGTAAGAGACGGAACAACTAAACAACATCAAAGTACTTATCGATGATGTTTTGCAAGTAAACACTGTTACAGGCAGGTGGAAGTTTTTACATTAGCCTCTGTCGGGTTTGTTTGTTTCGAACCTTAGACCCATTTCAAAACTACGAAGCACAAGTTCGACTCCCGTTTCTACCGAGGAAGGGTTTTAATCATAAAAGACACAATACACACAAAGTTAGCCAAAAATGTTTTACTATCTCTGATTACCATGACAGTTTTCAGGTAAAAATTTTTTGAAAGAAGGCTTTGTTAAGCAAGGTTTTGTTATTTCGATTTGTTTTTTCAATACAGAGCATGAAAACCGGACAGCTCTATCTCAAACTGAAATATTTAAAAAAATAAGCAAGTGAATATTCACGGACCAGACAATTTGAGATAAAAAAAATTATAATCAACCAACATCAAAAGTAATTTTAAATATTATTCGAGGGTCTTAGTATTAATTATTGGGACCAATTTTGATAAGAGTATTTAACTCTTAATATGATTTAAAGTTTAAAAACAGTTTATTACTTTATAATCTACGCCATTAATTTTTTTAAATTTCATAAAATGTACGTACTCACATGGAACTTGGGCGCTTATACAGAATAAACATTGTTTTTGCAAATTACTATCATGTAAGATCCACCTCTGGAGTAGTTAAGGCTGCCACATACACGACAAAATATAATTTACTTATCTCCGATCAAATCCTTTTTATAAAAGCTAAGTTATCTACTAAAAGCTACAAGGGAATAAAACACCGAATGTCTAGGGAAGATAAGTCGAGCTTTCTGAAGGTAGTTAATAAGGAAGCGTGGCCTAACTCTGTTAAGCCATTTACAACTGAGTAAAATCAAATAGTTTACTTGGTGATGGTAATATCTACTTGTTTATATCCCTGTGATTTCTGATCAATATTAAAATATTAATTTTGCATATTATTTACCATTACATCGTTTGGTTATACTATTTGATTTATTGAACAGATTTAAGTATAATTCCATTGTCAACATTTGTGAACGTGGCTAAAATTTTTACAAGTATACCCACATGGAGCAATCTCTTGTAATCATAATTTCTAGGTAAGCAATGGATTTAACTTGCAATAAATTACAACACAGTTTTATGTCGTTGTACAATTATTGTATTAATGAACAATAACTTCAAATTAGAATTGATTGTGTCACTATAAAATTTAGATATTGATTACTCAAAACTTCGATTTAAACTACGCAAAACTAAACGTCAAAACTTAAAATTACAACTCCTAAACAAAAAAAAATTGAACATAAATAAACTTTTAAATGGGAGTATCAAAGTTTTGAACTTTTCCAAGCCAAGAAGTCCGGCATCAAAAAGGTTTAATGTCTAATCGTATCACGAAATAAATTACGCATAAAACCATAATCTTATAACGCTGGTTGAAAAAGCGTCCTGAAGCGTGTTAATACCGGATCCATAATAATTTTAATACTCAACGTTTTTCGATTTCCTTGCAAAAGATTATAAGATTTCTTGGCCGGTTTATGGTGTAATGAGTTCCTGGCTTACGAATAGGGAACTTTTTGTAAGCAATCCCTTGGCTATCGTTTAATTGAATGAAATGTTTTTTTGTTAAGATGATTTTTTTTTCTCTATTATTGAAAGTGACTCGTTTTGGTTAAGCTAATTTTTTAATTTGTTATTTTATACAGCACAAAAACTCTCTCATCTCAAATCTTTATACGTAACAAGTAACATATGCATTAATTGAATAAATGTACAAATTTTAATCGTTCGTTGCATTGAATTAAACATATTACCCTAAAAATACTCGTATAACAATGAAAGCACCCAAAAATCCAAAGCTAGAATTATGTTTATCGTAAAGTAAAAAATAATTAGTACTTCTAGTGGTAAAGTTACCGTATTACGAAAACTATTTTATAACCCAAATACTGCGTAAAGACTAACTGACAGCGTGGTAACGCGTGACGCGAGTCTTAGTTACCACATCTTGAAAACGTCCAAACATATATCGAGTCCGGTTAGAAATCAACAAACCCAGTTATAGTCAACTATTTGTCGATATTGATATTTGATAACCTACTTGCGTAGACTTGCGCGTAAAAAAACATGGTATTATTAGTGCCTTATACCAAAACAAATGAAATGAAATGAAATAATGAAATGAAATGAAATGAAATATTTATTTCTCAACATTGACAATTACTTGTTCTTATTGACGTCAAATAAAACATGATTCTACCACCAGTTCGAAAAAAACCTTCGTGAAGAAGAACCAAGAACTGGCAAGAAACTTCTCGGGTTTTCTTTTTCAAAATAATTTTACAGAGTCTCAACATTGAAAATAACTTGTTCTTATTAACGTCAAATAAAGCGTGACTCTACCACCAGTTCGGAAAAACCTTCGTGAAAAAGAACTGGCAAGAAACTTCACGGGTATATTTTTTTCAAAATAAATTTACAGAGTCTCTTTATACAAAATTATTCTTATCTGCATCTGTTACCTCGGCAATTCTCCCACCCCCCAAGTATCCAAACGACGAACACCCTCAAACGGCACCTGTTCGAGGGTTAACGCGGGATCAAGCCATCGGGACCCGTCACCCGACGCTACCATACGTCGTACTTACGAAGGCATACTTTAGTGACAATGACGCTTTAGATATTTATCGGGACGAAGAGCTCAATGAACAACACTCTCATTTGTCCCGATGTTTTCTTCTTTTTCCTTTGTATTAACATTATTTACTAATTGCATAATATACATTTGTCATTTGTTTGAAACATTATTTCCTCCGTCGGATGCAACTTCATGGGAATTTGTTTGCTCGTGTAATTTTTTACTATTTTCTATTAGTTCAGAACAAAATGTTTTGTCTGTTCTGCAGCACAGATTTTACAATTTAATTTGGAAACCTGTAATTTGACTTACCCTTCACATCGTCCATTATAATATTAAACTCGTGTTACGCTGTTGGTTTCTGTAAATAAATAGATTAAATAATGTTCAGATCTAATTACCTAACTTTATTGAAAGAAGTTTATTATTAATTATTCAAAATCCATAATGGAATTGAAGCATTTATATAATGGCGTAATGAAAAATTCTCTACAGCGTGGCAATGTCGTGAAATTTAATTCATCTAGAGTTTCAATCAGGGTACACTTTGTGAAAATTAATAGGATCATAACTTACTCTGAATGTTGGTTCATATGAAAGTAGGGAATTTTGTGTTAAAGTTTCTAAGGGAATAGATTTCATTATTTTCAGTTATATTTATGCTTGTTTTTGGAGTGTTTCTTCGAAATTGAGGAAAACGTAGATGTAAGCCATATGAAGAGGAAAAGAGAAATGATGACATTAATGTGCCAGTTTTAATGTACCCCTTTGTTGACCTTGTCCTACTCCTTCCCGCGCCCGAGTAAGATAAAACGTAAAAATTATTTGAATACACTATTTTCACACTATTAAAACCAGTTATACATTACGCCAGGTGTTTCTTGCAGTCCTTAAACGAATATAAGTGGCCCTAGCCATATAAGCAAAACTTGAATTCGAACTTGACAATATCACTCCGTAAGTCCGCATGTTATGAAAATTATCTTGGTATTTTAATTTTAATTACCCTGACAATATTGGTATTGTGTTTGACTTAGAAATCACACATATTAATTAAAATTGCAAGGTCTGCCGAGCTCTAAATCACGTCATTTCATAATTAACTTTTGTTAACCGATGTGTTCTTGTCAAATTTATAAAAATTGACATAAAAATTATAAAAACACATATTTTAAGTGTAAAAAGTTACGTAGAGCGTAATACCTACTTATCAAAATATAAATCTAAAGTAGGAACAAGCATAGATCAATACTATCATGAACAAGAAACCGTATCCAAATGCAAAGTTTATATTTCTAAAGTAATAGATACATACACGTAAGTAAGATTGACGTATCAAAAGCTCATTGACATAAATACAGGGTGCACTAAAAGGCCATCGGCTGAGATTGCCATCCGCTACCTTTTAACTAAGAACGCCGCGAGATTTTACCGCAACCACGGGATCCCGGAACCCGAAGCCGGTACCGGGATCTCGCACGTGACTCCGGGAAATTGAAAATTCTATCGGTTAATCGAAATATTGAATGGAGTTTCTAAAAACAGAATTTTAATTAGTATTTAAAGATTTTATTCGTTTCATCGTGTTGGAAAAATGATTATGTCATTGCGATTTAATTAAATCGATTGAAAGTTTTTGTGGTTTGTATGAATATTGTGTTTTTAGAACAATTGGTTATTAATCAAAGGAATATTAAATCCTTATTTGTACGATTATAAAAGAATTTAAAAAAATATTAATTATAATTTTACTTAATATCCACAGACCTAGTATTGCGTCGTTTTTGTAGTGGTTTCGTGTTTAAATACCTTTAAATCCTATTTATGTAATTTTCTAATTGTACACAAATGTATGTCTCTTTTGAATTCATGATTAATAGTTTTAAGCGTAATTAACTACTAATGAAACATAACATCGAATGCATTCTCAGAGATTGTATAACCATTCTAATAGATAGTATATCCTATATTGAAGTAAGCCACGAGCAAAAAAACCTTTAAACTTAATCTTAAAGTTCAGTGCACCAAACACCCATTAAAGTAAATTAAAACAAACTACACTTTACATGCACTGTGCAAACTCCATTCCCTTATTGATTGCGAAGGCCTACTTTTAAAAATTAATAAAAAAGGCACCTTTTGGTATAACTTTAAAAGGTATGAAACAGATATTCAATTAGGGGAGCGAAAAACAAAGTGGAATGCTTGCCGATGGGACCCTCTTACTTATTATGACCTAGCACGACCCACCACTTGAACACGTAGCTTGCCACAATCTTTACTGATCCTTATATTTAGTATTCCTTTATATTCTTATAATACAGTTATTTCACTAAATCTTAAGTCAATTTTGAATTTTTATAGCTAATTACTAGTATTTTGATCTGTGAAACTTTGTATGTTAAACAACGAGGTCTTTTTCCGTGAAACGTTTTTTTTTCACTTTTTTCATAGCCAGCAAACGCGCAGACGACCCACTTGATTGATGGTGGTATCCGCGTGCTTGGACATCTGGTCTTGAATAAGACATCACATGGACTAATGATGCGTTGTCGACCATAATGTAGGCTTCAGTTGAAATTGAATTTGTTACAGTAACCGCACTGGCTATTCCCTCCTTTACGTAAACGAGGTTACTTGGCGGTCAAAATAGGAAGGACTGTAGTGACCCTGGCGAAATTTAAGCACAGAAACTCTACCACCACGTTCGTTTACCATTACTGTATACAAAGTTTTACCACACGTAAATCGATTACTGTGCAGTATGACATAAAATCCATTACAACGATTAAAATACTGGCTGTTAGTAAGTTCAAATGCTTGTGGAACGTGCTACCGAATAAAGTAGCTCTACTATTTAAACCGTAATTACTTATTTACCTAGTAGGTTTACCATCGTTAATTTACCTACTTAGTATGTTTACGATTACAGACCTAGTAGGTAGCACATTAATTATGTTCGAAACACTACTTTACATATTTACTATTACCGAAAATCATAAAACGTCACTTAAGTCCCACGGCGATTGAAAGACTATTCAAAAAGCCCTTCTGTATTTCTAAAATTACATCGTTAATTTTGAAAATGGATTAGAATACCGTACAAAGACTTTCTAAAACATTTTATTCTATCCATAGAACCGTAAGAAACCCTCTCAATAATAAAATCAGTAAATTAGTAATTGAATTATTAGCTCCACAAATATTATTTACGTGTTGAAGCGCCTAAACTAAAGCAATTATAAATATTAACAAAAGCTCACACAAGGCTGTTTCGGCGTCGGAGGGAGCGGCAAGCCCCGTAAATTCGTCAATTTATATGCGAAACGTTCCTTTGAGAAAGGGGCTTATTGCTTTTGGTATTTGACGTTCCAGGTACTCAATTACCTTTTTTCTCTCACAGTGTAATTAAGCAACAGATTTAATCGGTACCTTCTAATTCCTTGAATAATACTGTTTTGTTTTACGAAATATCGCTAAGGGTTGTGGATTTCGCCCGTCAATACGGCGTCGCGAAGCACTTGAAGAGATTAATTATATTTTGGAGGGAATCTTAGGAAGCTGTACAAAAGTGCGTATCCAAGGTAACGACGTTGATGAAGCTATACGGTAGATTGTATAAGTATATTCATATTTTGCGGCTTATAAACAACATATTGTATTAGAGAAACCTATATTATCTTAAAATCATTCTCAAGCATCAATTAATAGTAAAATGAATATGATCTTTTCAATTCATTACAAATTACAAACAATTTTATATATTCGCAGCGTTCGAAATTCGCTTAACATTTCAACTGTGGGGTGTTCATTAAAATCTCTTTTCACATTGTTTGGCTTAATTATCCGCTGTTCTTTGTTCTCCGTCTATAGTTCCCTACACAAGTAAAATAATGCGTTTGTTTTAGTCAAACCTGCTTGCACATTTAGTTAATTTCAGTCTGGCAGTTTTTAGGAGGAAGGTAAATTTTAAGTGAGTGTTATCAACACCTATGCAATACAGGTGTCTTTTCATACTTTCTTTTTTTTTACTTTACGTTTGATATCGAATATTGATATCAAAAACGAATAGACACTGTGTTTGTAATTTGTAAAGTTATCAGTAAATAATCAATTGTTATGACTCGTTAGCAACAAAGTACCTTTGGCTTGGTTGAAGTCGTGGACGGCCGATTGGCAGCGAAGTAAGCAGCCTTGCTTCATACGCCGGAGATCCCAAGCTTGAGTCTTGGTTGGGCCAATTATTTGTGTGATGAACACAAATGTTCGTTCTCGAGTCATGGTTGTGGATATTTATATATATGTGTGTGTCAGTACGATCTAGCTATCATCATCATTCTCGCTCCGATCGCCACGCGGTGCGGACGTGCAAGACCCAGTTCCCCGTTGATCGGTCCTTTCCCGCTATTCCGTGGCGCTCAGTCTACTGACGTCACAGTTTAGCGTGTTGGTTCCGTGCTACGGTTTTCAAGGTTTTTCTACTCCGTCTGAGTGCTTTCGAAGTGCGTTTTTTCTTTGCGACTAAGCCCCTTAGTCTTCAAAGTGGTGTGCTAAGTAGTGTTGTGCTTGTGCTGAGTGCAGTGTTGTGCCCAGCGTAAGTAGTCTGGTTTCAGTGCAAAGGATATTTAACGGTGACAACGAATTTGTACTGAACCAGTCCTTTTTATTTTTATTTTATTTCTCTTCTCTATTTTATTTATTTTTCTTCTATTTTTCATATTTATTTTATCATATCTGTGTGTTTTCGTGTGTATTTGTCCTTTCTGTCGGTAAAGGTTGACCCTAACGTGGTCAACTCTTTACCTGCATACCCTTTTTTAGGTTTCTAGGTAGCGGCCTTCGGCGTACTACTGTTACTTTTAAGTTTTCCTCCCCAGCCCCCCTACCGCTGGTAGGGAGGTTAGCCGCTAGGATTTTGCTAGGTTTTTATGAACTAGGCATCTTTTATTATACTTATATTTATTAATATTACTGTTCCAACTCTCCCTTATGGATCCGCTAAGCGTTATTAACGCGTTCACCCAGGCACTTGCTGCGGTAGGCGTCTACATCCCGAATGACATCATAACGCAGGCCTTGCAGGCATCAATCGCGTCCCGGTCCCTCAGGCCTCAAACCCGGCCCCTCAGGCCTCAACCCCGGCCCCTCAGGCCTCAAACCCGGCCCCTCAGGCCTCCAACGTCGAGACCCCTCAGGTCTACAGCTCTTCCTTGTCTTCCGCCTCGTCCGAGATGGACTGCGAATCGGTCGCATCCTCTCACGCGTCGCGTCGCAAGCGTACCGCTCCCGGGAGCGACTCCGAACCCGCGTCTGATACGTCGTCAGATGCCGTCACCTAAACCGGCTCTCCTGAGCCCGAGTTTCAACTTGTCGCCAAGCGCTCCAAGAAGTGCTCTAAGAAAGCTTCGGTATCTTCAATACCCGAGCCCTCCCCGGTGTCTTCAACACCAGCCCCCGCGCCGTTAACACCGCTCGTAGTAACCGCGTCTCCGTCGGTCACATCGAAGCCAGCGACGCGCTGCGCTCCCGTCCCGCCGAAGCCTCAGCTCCCTCCGCCCGTATTCCTGCGTGAAAAAGCGCGCTGGACCGCGGTTTCAAACTTGTGCAAAGAGCACAAAATTAATTACTTAAAAGCCGCCAACGCTGGCGATACAATCAAAATTCAAGTAGCGACCGTCGACGACTTCCGCGCGTTTACCAGGTTACTCTCGGTAAATCAAATCGCGTATCACACCTACGCCCTCCCGGAGGAGCGTAAGATCCGCGCAGTACTACGGGGCGTCCCGTTCGAACTCAGTAACGAAGACATTCTCGAGGACCTTAAGTCTCAGGGTTTCCCGGTCACAGCAGTGCACAAGATGCACTCCAACCGCGGTAGGCGTTTTCCTTTAGCTATAGTAATCCTGTCAAATACTCCCAACTCGAAGGAGATTTTCAAAGAGGCTCGCACAATTTGCGGACTCTCGAACATCTCCGTCGAGCGTCCCAACCCCCGCGGTCATCCTGGGCAGTGCCACCGCTGCCAGCTCTATGGCCACGCAGCGGCTAACTGCTCAGCTCCCCCCAGGTGCGTTAAGTGCCTGGATCCACATATAACAAAGGAGTGCACTCGCACTCCTGAATCCACTTCCCCCCCTGCCTGTGTGCTGTGCGGCCAGTCCGGCCACACAGCTAACTACAGGGGTTACCCGCGCGCTCCGCGCTCCACCGTCAAGAGGGTCGCGCCTAAACCGGCGCCGCCGCTCACTCCCGCAAACTTCCCGCCGCTGCGCAACCGGGGTCCCCCGGAAGCAAAGCCCGTTCAGCCGACACCTACTCAGGCTCTGTCTTGGAGGCAGCGTCCGGCCGTTCCACCTGCACCTTCCCGACCCATCCCAGCTCCCGTAGCTTCCGTAGGGCCGCGTCCCGCTCCGTTATCCGTACCTCAGTCGTCGTTGGCTGAGGATATGAAGACCGTGTTCGACGTTATTCAAAACGTCGATATTAACGAAATTTCCGTACTCGCACGCAAACTGCGAGCCGCCCGCTCTCCTCAAGAGCGTTTATTCGCGTTAGCCGAGCATCACTCGCTCCTAAGTTCGTTGTAAATTTATTTTTATTTTTTATTTTTATTTTTGCATAAAATCGTAAATAAGTAAATTATAATGTCTAGACCCGCGAATCCCGCGTCCAGTCGTATTAAACCCAAGGGCTTATCCCTAGTATCTTTTAACGCTCGTAGCCTTAGCACTAACCTTCTCGAGATTAAACTGTTCCTTCAGAACAAAGAACCTGACTTATTCCTTCTCCAGGAGACATGGCTTACTCCAAAACGCTCCAGGGGATACGCTATTCCTAAGTACGCGTTTACTCGCAACGATAGGCCCAACTCCGACGGTTACGGCGGCACCGCGATATATTACAAAAGAGGCTTCCATTGCTGTCCTCTCCCTACCCCTCCTCTCCTCAACATGGAGGCCACGTAGTTTAACGATCTCATGGAGAATATCTCCCCGTCCCACCAAGCGTATTATCGAATGGCCCGAGCCTTACGCGTAGACACCGCCTCTCACGTTCCTCCTCTCACTCGTCCCGACGGCACCATTGCTTTCGAAGTCGAAGAGAAAGCCGAATGCTTCGCCGACAGCATAGCGGCACAATGCTCGCCCAGCACGAAACCCGCGGATCCCTCCCACATCCAGGCGGTGGAGGACGAAGTTCTCCGCAGAGAATCTCTCCCTATCACCGACGACCCCGTCACAGTCTCTAATGATGAAATCTTGCTTCTCATTAGAAAGCAAAAGTCCAAAAAGGCTCCGGGTGCGGATGGAATTTCTAACCACGCACTTAAGCACCTGCCTGAGCAGGTGCTTACCTTGTTAGCTATCATCTTCAATGCCTGCTTCGACCATAGCTACTTTCCAAAAGCCTGGAAAGAAGCGACTGTCATAGGCATTCCCAAGCCGGGTAAACCTCTGAATGTCCCGGCTAATCACAGACCCATCAGCCTCCTCGAGGCAATGTCTAAACTTCTCGAAAGAGTCATACTCTCTCGAATGCGGAACCATCTGTTTCCAACGGATGGCGACCCTCTCATCATTTCCCACCAGTTCGGCTTTCGCGCTAAGCACTCCTGCCCTCAGCAAGTCCATCGAATCGTCGAGTACATACTCGAAGGATTCTCTCAGCGTCGTAAAAAAACAATCGCAGTTCTCTTTGACGTAGCCAAGGCTTTCGACAAAGTCTGGCACAGCGTTCTCGTTTTTAAACTCTATAAAATAGGCTTACCGGCTCGCCTAGTCAGATTAATAGCGTCGTTTCTTAAACACCGTACTTTTCGATTCAAACATGAAGGCACGCTCTCCGCGCCTCGTCCCATAAAGGCTGGAGTCCCGCAAGGCTCAGTCCTCGCCCCTCTGCTGTACACCGTGTACACTAACGACATCCCCATCCCGCCGAAAGGCGTCGAACTCGCCCTCTTTGCAGACGATACCACCCTTTACACTAAAAGTCAAGCGATCCCGTATAACATCACCAGACTCCAAAAGGCCGTAAACGCCCTCGGTGTTTGGTTTCAAAAATGGCGTATCGATGTCAACCCAGAAAAGAGTTCTGCTATTCAATTCGACCACAAACGTCGTAATCGCCACAACGATCCGCACATTCGTATGTTAGGTATTCCCATCCCCTGGAAGCGCACTGTCAAATACTTAGGCGTCACCTTAGATCAGACGCTTTCTTTCAAGCCACACGTCGATAGAGTAACGAAACTCGCGCGTTTTTACTTAACCTATCATACTATATGTATGATAAGTTTTTACTTATCATACATATAGTATGATAGGATAAAAAGTAAAATGTCTTTTAGAAATAAACGTACGCTTTATAAGGTCTGCGTTAGACCCGTCATGTCATATGCTTCGCCAGTCTTTGCCCACGCCAAACCCTCCGTCCTGTACAAGCTGCAGGTAGTTCAAAATCTCTTCTGCCGCAGGGCCACAAACGCACCTTGGTACGTGCGTAACGCGGACCTGCACAGAGATCTTGAACTGCCTACAGTGCAACAGCACCTCAAAACACTCTCAGAATCGTTCTTCAAACGCGCCGAATCCCATCCCAATCATCTTGTTCGAGATTCAGTCTCATATACTGTTCCTGTGTTAGATTCGATTTACAAAATCGCTAGACCGAGAAACGCGCACACGAGCGAACGCACGCAGTTAACTTTAGATCTAGAGGCCCTTCAGGCCGCAAATTCTAATTCTAACGTAAATTCTAATTCTAACGTAAATCCGAATTAATGCAATTTTATTTGTCAATTTTTAATGTTTTTTATTTATTTACTTTTCTTTTTTGAGCACCTTCAGTGCTATGAAAATCCCAGCGGGTGACCCCTTAAGGGCCCCGCTAGCGCGGCCTCTTTCTCCGATTGGCCGTCGCTCAGATGAAGGCTGAGTGGCAAAAATGCACGAGCCGACAGGGGGTTTTTTAGTGGGTATGGTTCTGGTAGGCGTCGGGACGAGTCCCACATAACTCCGATCGCGCGCGCGGAGTATGCGTCAGAGCATTTTTTATGTCCTCCTGCCCTTCCCGTGGAGGGGAACCAAAAAAAAAAAAGAACTAGCTATATCGGAGGTCATGACTGTGATGAAATTATGTGTTTAATATATAGGTAAACCTTTAGTGAGTCGCCGAAAGGCTCCATCTCGTTCTTTTTTTAAGTATATTTATTTATGTCTATCAGACTAATCCCAAGGTTTTTACACGATCACCCATCATTTTTAACGAAGTAGTTAAATAATTTTTTCCTTTTTTTTATTGAAAAAGGGTTAGACGTTTGTCTTCTATCTCACCTGGTGGGAAGTGACAATGAAGACGAAGGTGTTACACGTCTATCCACGAGATACCTATTCACTCGACGCTTGAAAGAACTAGGACTATAGTTGTCTGGAAAACTATATCATATTATTTTAAATTCGCTTTCAATTAAGCACATTTTATAAAAGATAAAAATGCAGAGTAATAAAGATTATGGACAATTATGTCTCCAGTGTAATTGTATCAAGAACATTCTGAGACTGTTAAAGAGATTTATTATATTGAATTTACTATGTAAAGGCATAAAGAGACATAAAATACATTATTTTTTAACATTTACTTTAGTGGCTATAAGATTCCGAGTAATTTACCGGTCTAGACCGAAAAGAAGACAAAGTTTTAACTTATTTTAACAACTTTAGTAGTGCCAGAAAGTAAACAAGAAAACAATAGAGTTCCAAAGTTGAATTGGCTTGTGGTTTAGAAAGTTGAAGAGTATTAAGTGCAATAGTCCACAACACGACAAATCACTTGTAAACTTTCGATAAAAACTTGAGCTTTTTTTATACTTCAAAGTCTTTTGACTTGAGTTTTTATTTGCAATGTGTAAGAATGAGTACAATTGTACTTATAAATAATAACTCAATACATGAACTTATTTTAATTTATAACTTTCACATAAAGTACTTGATTACCTACAGATTATTGTTCATTAAGTTTTGCAATAAATAATAATAATGCATATATTTTTCAGCCAATCACCCATAACCCAAATTTTTTATGAATTATAAAGCAGTTAATTCACAACCATTTTCCTACCCTACTAGAGCAATAAGCTACTAACAATAAAGGCTATTCAAAAAATGGAGAGAGAGTTCGTGCACGAGCCATTTTCATTATTTCGTGAAGCTGATATCTTTGTGTTAATCAAATGAAGCCGTATCATCAATGTAATGAGAAATTCAGGTAAACACTGCACTACGGAATTCTTCAGCTAATAAGCAAACATTTTGTTTTTGCAAAATACCGACGTGACACGTGGTAGGTAGATAATTTAAGGCTCCATTTGCTTTATTACATTTTGAAGCAGAAGCGAATGTCGGAACGCGACTGTTTCCATACAACGTGAAGTTAGTGTTTAGTAGAGTGTATATTTTAATATTTTAGTTACTGAATATTATTTTTCAACTGAATATGTTCTTTAAAAACATTATTTTAATAAGTAATAAGTTCCAAATAAAGGAAAAGACATTAATGTCAATGAGGAAAGTACCTAACTCATATGTCTTTTCAGGTACAGTGGCAATTTTATGTTATGGATGTAACTACGTCACCTGCCAGCCCATGGGGTAACCAAATGTGTTGTCTTTCTTTGCGTGCTTCACATTGCCGTCTTGGACTTTTACAAAAATAATTTGTAGATTTCCTCATCAACGAAAAAATTTTTGAGAAAAACAAATTTTGAGAGTCTGTTTGTTTATAGTTCTCGAGCAACTTCATATGTGATGCTAACTCGGGCGAATATAATTTTGAGTAGATGAACTCATGGACCTTGCCTGAAACGGGAGTGAATTACGTGTGTTACAGCCTGTTTAATCTAGTCACTGTAGATACGTTTAGATTATACTTAGAGATTCATATTAACCGTAAAATTGACAGTTAAAATTATACAACAACAGATAATCTTAGCATGTTTCTTTTTAGTCGAACCATATTACCAGGCAGAAAAACTTACTCATAAAAATTACCCTTTATAATATGATTGTGTCATTTTTATCATTAAAGAGTTTACTTTTAATAGAAATTAAAATAAATAATTGAATAGTTTGATAAATGTATGTGAAATTCATACTTATTTTACTACGAGTAAAATACTTAATCTTCACAAATCCTAGTGGCAATGAATCTGTGAATGTCAGTGAATGAAGTTAAACTAAAGCTGCAGTAAATATTGGAAAGCAGTAACTCTAAATGTTATGTTGATATAAACATACTTATGTGTTTTAAAGACGTGGTATTACGGACGAGCGGCGCAGGCCGGAGCGTAACATTTTTTGATTAATTAATTGTGTTGCTTCTAAACTTTTTAATGTCAATAAATTTAATAAGAAATTGTTGAATGATTCAATGAGGTAATGTTAATGACCACACCGTTATTTAAAAAAAATATAGTGATTCTTTAAAATTATTAAAATCTTGAAATTAAAAAAAGATCAAAGATCTAATTTAAGAGAATAAGAAGTTTTAAGTCTCTCAAAATACGTCTTTTTAACTCAGGTCACATTACCTCAGTGAAAGCTGCGGGAAAAACGTCAGAAATGCGATTCCCTGAGTGACAGAACAATAAGTTTAATCTCCCCGTAGAAAATGGAATAGAAGCTATGAAATAATATAAAAAATGTGAAGCTTTCTTGCCAAAAAGATGAAAGAAGCTCTCCAAACGAAAATGAAAATGCGAAAATTTCGAACTTCTATATACTTGTGTACCTTTGAGAATTGTTGAATAAAGGGATTCAACTTATTGTCTAAATAGTTTAAACAATCTTCTCTTTCTTTTCTTTAAAAGTAAAATTATATGATAAATTGACAATATTGTATTTTTTTTTATTTGAAATAGATATTTGGAGTGGAAGATAGAGAATATTTACTTATTATCATTTGAATCGTTTTAGACTTTTCAGGTTTTGTTTTGTATTATAAATTGGGAGCACAAAATCTTATATCTGGTGGAAATTAAGACCAGTGTAATTTTAAATTATTTCTCATTTATATGAAATATGATGATTTGAATTGGAATAAAAGTTGAAGGTTTATTTTTGAGTTAATTTAAAGTTTACTACAATTTAAGCTAAGCAACGCACACAAGCATTAATAATAAATTATAAGTATACTTAGTAGGCAAATGATAATTTTGGTTTAGAATGTTCCATATTGAATATAGTTTTAAAGTCCATATAGTTTTTTATTTACTTACAATTTTAACCACACGCCTTCATAGAAACCTTTAAATACATTCATTTTCGCTTTTGGGTCAGCGCTCTCTGCGCATCGACTCGCGAGCCACATGCGCTCTTTGGATGTGAGGCTGCGGCTCTTTAGTTCCAAACGCAAATGTTATTTATTTTATAAATAAAAAGCACGACACGCGTCGTCACTGTCGTTAGTCCGTAAATGTGTATTTGTTCTAATTTTTTTCCTAAATAATTAGTGATTATCGAATAATACCATCAAATTTGTTGTATGTAATTTGTTGTGAACAAAACACTACTTATATATGAGTAAATATATATTTATCTTATGAATAAAAAGATTAGTATTTTTTATCTTTAAGCTTTATTTATGCAAGTACTATTTATTTTTGAAACATATTTGTGGCTCTTTAAAAACTTAAAAATTTTGTAAATTGTTATTTTTGACTCTTCTGACTTAAAAGGTTGCCGACCCCTGCCCTAGTTTGATAATTACATCAATTTGTGGAATCAGTCTACTGAAACCTATAAATTGGTAAGATTAAATCCGTATATTACGTTAATTCAACGCGTAATGAGCACCAATCATTTGACTGAGGGTTTTAGGCTTCACAGCTATGGGCTTAGGACAATTAAGTCTTTACTTAACAGACAAGCAACCTTACAATATTATGATCATTTCTGGATACAACCACCCCTGGTTTCATCTGACTTAGGAAGAGTGAAAAGTCCCCTGAATATATTATTAAGGTGATTACCCTGATTTGAACCCCGAGTCCTAAAACCTTACAGATGACGACATAACTTTTTATAAAAAAGCCGTTATATGCATGAATTACGAATAAATAAGCTCAAACAAATACACAGCACGAAATTTTCTTCTACATTGTATTCAAACTGAAAACATCATGTTTCGAGAAAAGTTAATGTTCCGAGAAAATATATTTTCACTTAGAAGCTTTTTGGACGGGTCAAACATTTCGTATGTTAAGTTTCTGGGCTTCGAAAGTTTGTGATTAAATTATGTAGCCCCTTTTCAAAACCAGTCGTTACAGATTAATGCATTTACTTCCAAATATATCTATACAGTTTGTAAAACGATGTGATTTAAATATTTTTAATAATAAAACTTTGTGTGATTATAATTTCTGTCGTTTTTTCAGGACTGGTTTTTTCAAAATTTTAAAAAAATAAGTCGGTTTTATGGGTTTTTTCATCAGCTGAGACATTGAAAATAAAACAAATACACACACAACTACACCAGACTTTACAAATATGTTACGCCGACAAAGCACACCAGCAAGATATAAAAAAGGGAACGTTAGTAAACAACCTCCTTTGTTCTGTAAAACCAAGTTAAAAAAAAATCTTTCGTTACCGTTCCGGACTTAGCAAGACTGTTACAGTTCTTTGTGATGTCACACGGTGACGGTAAACATTTTGACAAGTAGAATTTGTAACAGAAAGTGCGCAGCGTTTACAAGACAGTGATACATGCAACTTTCGCGATACAGATTGTTTCACAAGTTTGCAGTTACGCGAAAATGTTTAATTCCAAATAAATTTCAATGTTGTGGTACAGCTCTTAAGTTTTAATGACCAATTTTATTGGAATATCTTCGACATAACTCAGAACTCTAATGATTACTTTATTCGTCCAGCTATATGTGGAATATTCAGTACGTAGTTTGTACCACAACAATCTGTATATTTTGTGTGCTGTGTTCTATCTGCATGTGTGATAATTATCATTACCGTAGCTTAACGCTGTACTAGTTTATAGTATCACGTACGTGGAACATAACACGTACATTAGGCATACCAGCGCATATTCGGAACAGGTACAGTGCATATTATAGTAATGTTTGGCAATCCTCAAGCATTATCAGTTTCAATACGTTTGTCACGTTTTGTGTTGGTTAAAATGAAATCATAATCATGTGTATTTAAATATCATGTTTGCCTGTTCAATTTTGAAACTTTATCTTGGAGAACGTTATTGGATTGATATGTTTCTTTATTTTTATTTTGTAGTCCCACTGATTTTATTGACATTAACGTAATTTCTTACAGTGTAAGTAGTGGGATCACTGCCTCGAACATCAAAATTAAATTTTTGTTAGGAGATACATTTTTGATAGAAACTGCAGGCATATATTTTATTATTTTATTAATCAAAAAAGTATTAGGTCGTGCTGTTAACATTGAAAGCTACATCTTAGAAGCCAACCAAAAGTAATTTTCTATAACAGATTATCTGAATTTTTAAAGCATCAAAAAGCCATCGCATCATAAGCACGCATACAAAATCTAAAGGACTACGCGTGACAGCCCGACGTTTAATTTCCCGCTGAAAAGTTTTTAATTTGAGACATAAAGCGTGCTCAAAAGCGATGTCTGGCAAGTTTCATCACCGTTGCGATATGCAAGCGATCTTAGTTCGCACAAAGCCTACTATTACAAAAGAAACTACCTTCACTTTATGTCAGTCTGTAAGCAAGTCGCGTGAGCTCGTCAATTTTAAGCTGTCAACTGCTTGTCACTGATGTAGGGTTTTTGTAAACTAAAGGTTATAATTGGTTATTATAGTATAATTGAGTATAATTAATAGTTGTTTTAGAGATTTGAATGAGTGCCAGGTCCAATTTTAACTAGTTTTGACGAATACTTGCGGTTTTACGCCTTATCAACGCTTTGTTTTATTTATATTATGTGTTCAAATATTAAAAACAATATATTTTATTGTGAACGTGAAACCATAGGGTCCCATTACCCAGTAAAAAAAATCCCCATACAACCACACCAACTGTTTGGCCCCCAAGGAAGCAGAGCTCGTGTTATAACTAAAATACTTTTAACTATGTTTTTTAAAGAAACTGTGTTTCATATTCAATCAACTATGTCCATATTATACTATCTACTATGTTAGTGTTACCAATGAAAAATATAGTAGTTTTATAGTAATATAGTAGTAATAATAGTTTCTGCATCAACCTTTTATCCCAAATCGAACTTCACTTAATATCTCAAAACACAATTTTCATTTGAAATTGAAGACATAGCCAGACGGACGCAGACCTCTTTGACAAAGTCAAAGACCAATATTTCTACACGAAAATGAAAAAGGTACATTTTCATAGACCAATCATTTCTGATAGATGTTAAATTGTAGTAGATGCCTGGATATTGGAAGACTGGACAATATATAGATTGTGGTGGCGTCATTGTGGCTTATGTCAGGCGCACCTGTCCGTCGATTAAACGTCGATTAAGCGTTCAATTTTGAAGTCAACGATTTATTTTGTGTCAAAAGTTATGATAAGGATGATTAAAATATAGACAATCAATTATTTTACAACTATTTATTTGTTACAACTTCAAACAGAAACTTTTAACGGATTCGGATAAAACTGTATCTGAAAAAGCAAACGAAACCTTTTTTTCCCCAAGGGGAACGATTTTATTCCTATAACATGATAATCTTTGGAACTGTTCGCGTTTGCAAGGTTTAGCCCTCGATGCCTTGTACGTGGTTTCCGGGTGGTGCTAAACGAGCAGTATCTTCTGGTGTTAGGCTTCGGCCGTGGCTGGCACCACCCACTAAACAAAGCCATGCCGCCAAGTGACATGGTCGCGTTCTGGCATGATGTTTAGTGTAGCCATCGAGGAGGGTAGGTCTGAGTAATCGCGCTGCATCAGAGAACTGTCTTCAGCTCGTAATTTATTCGCTCGCCGGGTAACTGGTTTTGGAGGGTAGTGGGATCCGAATAACGGTGCACCACTGGCTACACCGCAGGTAGTAGGGGGTCCAAGTAGTGTGCTAGCCAAATGAGAAAGGCTGCCTGCCACCTCGCGAAAAATCCCGGGAGGCTTCATCGTGCCTGCTGGCGACTGGTTAGAGAGGACCCGATGAAAATCCCTGGTGGGGTTCGGGCGTTCCCACAGTCTCCAAGCCAGTTCCCCATCGGTGCGTTGTTTATTGCGAGCTGCATGTTTCCATTTGCAGCGCTTCACTCAACTTCTGTCCTCCTCCCTATTCACTCACACAACGAATATGAAAAGTCATAAAAAGAGTAAGGTTCTACAGCGGTCGCACTTCCTTTCTCTTAAGGTGCACTTCTGAAACATCAGAGGAATGCACTCAAATATCAACGATGTCCACCACCATCTTGAGACAGAGAGGCCTCACCTACTCTTCCTAACGGAGACGCAGATCTGTAATCCATACCATCCGGCATACCTTTGTTCCCAGGGTACATCCTAGAGTCTAATTTCCACCCGAACGCCGGGGTGTGCATGTATGCCAGTGACGAATCTGTTGTCAGCGTCTCCGTTACTTGGAAGATCTGGACTTATCTGTCATGTGGGTTCACATTGATACCGGCCTTGACCAATTGGTCTACGCCAGTATATACCGGTCACATAGCGGAGATCGGGAGACAACGAGGCTCATGGAGTATCTCAGCGATGCAGCAGATAAGGTTCGGCAACGTTTTCCCTCAGCGCAGTTGATGTTCTTGTGGGATTTAAAAGCTCATCACGGGCAATGGCTATACTCGTATCAGAACACTGACCACGCTGGAAGAGAGGTTTCAAGTTTTCCGTGACTCAAGGCCTCTCACAGCTTGTGCACGAGCCCACGCGCATCCCCGACGTTGCCTGCCACACTCCATATTGCTTAGACTTTCTGCTGACAACTGATCCTGACAGGTGCTCGGCGTCCGTAACTGCACCTTTTAGCACATCCGACTGCTGCGTGGTAAAATCTGAGTCGCAGTGCTCGCCGCCTGACATTCGCCCAAAAGGCGCTAGGCGAGTATGGCGATACAAATCAGCAGATTGGGATGAGATGCGGCATTTTTATGCATCATCCTTGGCGGCAGACTTTTTTTACATCAACCGATCCATCGTGCTGCGCTGATACTGTATCAAGTGTGATGGGCCAAGCAATGGAGTATTTTATCCATTACGCTGACCTATCCCTTGAGAACAAAGGTCACCCATGGTTTAATGCTGCTTGTCTCACAGCTGAAAAGCTTAAGCAAGTAGCGTACAAACCCTGAGCTGACGCTCGCAGAAGCAAAGCCGTGGATTCGCATGGACTGAAGAAAAGATACAATGCTGCCGCCAAGTCTTGCAAAAAGGTGATCAGGAAAGCTCGCTTTGACCGCATTAGCCACATCGGAGACAAGATATCGTAATATCCTTCAGGAAGCAAAGTTTTCTGGTTTCTGGCCAAGTCGGTTGAGTCGAACTTCTGCCGTCCATCGCTGCCACCTCTGAGGAAGCCTGACGGTTCACTAGCCCACACCGCAAAAGAGAAAGCAGACCTTTATGCTAATCTTTTTGCAGACTATTCACGTCTAAATAGTCAAGGTAAAGTCCCACCCCAGTTACCTCAGTTCGGACCCAAAATGGGCACGTTTATATTCGCCAAAGGGAGTTTCTTAAATGCTTGCAGAATTTAGACGTGAATAAGGCCACCGGACCTGATGGCATACCTGCAGTTGTGTTAAAACACTGCAGCCGAGTTTTTTTCGATTGGAGATCTTCTTGTGTATGCCACTCACTTATGGAGCGAAGCCTTGGAGGGTCACGGTGAAGCAATAGCTGTGTCCTTAGACATTTCCAAGGCTTTTGACAGGGTCTGGCATGATGGTATCTTGAGTAAGCTTCCAGCATACGGAATACCTAATGGGCTATGCGACTGGATATCTGATTTTCTAAGGGAACGGTCGATTCGAGTAGTCTTAGACGGCTGCTCTTTTGACCTAATGGCAATTAATGCCGGGGTACCTCAGGGATCTGTTCTCTCTGCAACGTTATTCTTGCTGCACATTAATGACTTGCTAAATCCAGGCATTATTGGTTACGCTGATGACAGCACCGTTGTAGAGAGATACATGTACAATGCGCGAGTGAGTCCTCGAGAAATCCGGGCTTTGAGAGAGTCCATGATTGGGCGGGTGGATTTGGCCTTAAAGAAAGCGTCCGATTGGGGCGAGTCCAATTTGGTCAAATATAACCCGTCGAAAACACAGGCATGTTTATTCTCCACCAAATAGAGCAGTTTCAACCTAATGCCTACTTTCTAAAATGTTTCTGTACCCTTTACCGACCACCTAGAGCCTCTGGGCATAACTGTATCGTCCCAACTTAACTTCGGGCATCAAACTGTGTCCATGGTTCAAACTGCTTCAAAGAATTTGGGAATCATCTCGAAGGTCCGGCGGTACTTCAGCCCTGAACAGCTACTTAGTATGTACGCAGCTCAAGTTCGATCTTTTATGAAGTACTGTAGCCATCTTTGAGATGGTTCTGCAAAGTACCAACTTGAAGCGATGGACGCAGTTGACCGAAGAGCCTGAAAAATTATAAACAACTTTGACCTCACCACCAAAAAACTGCAAAGCCTCGACGATCGTCGGAAAGTTGCTAGTTTAGCCGTCTTCTACAAATTACATTGTGGAGAGTGCGCGAATGCTCTTTTTGATCCGGTCGAACCCACACCCTTTTTACATCGGACTACTAGACGCAGAAAGGCCTTCCATCCCTTTATAGTAGACATCCCAAGAATTCGAACGACACACTTCTATAGTTCCTTTTTGGTGCGGCTCGCCAAGGTGTGGAATGAACTTCCTTCGTCTGTTTTTCCAGAAAACTATAGTCCTAGTTCTTTCAAGCGTCGAGTGAACAGGTAGCTCGTGGATAGACGTGTAACACCTTCGTCTTCATCGTCACTTTCCATCTGGTGAGATAAAAGACAAACGTTTAATTTCCACCAATACATTGACAACCCTATTCCTGATACATCCTCGCTGCTTCACTATTATTTTCAAACTATTTTGGCAATAACGAATAAGTAAGAATCCATAAAATGACATGTCTTCATATAGAAAGCTGACGCACATATTTTGTATCTCTTCGTACTAGGAGTTCTTCCTAACATGTACTGGTGTCAAAAGCTGATTGTGTGAGATGAAAACGTATATCCAACTGGTTGTATCTAACATATTATTTAATTTTATAAGTATAATAAATCTTCAATAACTATACAATTAAGAGAACAAAGAAAACATAAATGGACATCGACATGGCATCGCAACGAATATCTTCCCAAAAGCCATTATTAATTATACAATTGATTTACCTACTTGTATCGTTCACAATAAACAGTATTATTTTCAATTATTGAAAACATAATAAAGATAAGACGGAGCGTCTTTAATGTTCAGTTCAGACTAGTGATTTCTCCCGGGTTGGCTTCGAGCCAGCCTGTCTGTTTTCGTTTGCGATGTAAATGCGTATACACTTTAGGTACCTATACTTACATAGACGGTTGACAATTTTGGTGAGTACAAATTCCAGAACCGTTTAAACAGATATCGTTATTTAGATAGATTATATTTATTCAGTTTTTTTCATTTTGATGTATTTTCAATTTTCAGAAATTGTGATTTTTATATTATTAGAAAAAGCGGTTACAATTTTGTTGTCTTGAGTATCTTTATTTTAAGTTATAACATTTTTAGGGAAGTTACATCAGTTTGAAGGCTGTGTAACATTTGAAATAAATCGTCTTTATACGTACACATAAAAAAATTTGCTAGACGGTAGATTCGTATTATTTTACAATTCAAGATAGGTTGCTATCCCGACATAAAACGCACAATTGAAAAATACATTTTCCGAAGCATTAACTCCCTTCACAAAACACAACACTCCATTCAAAGTTGTTCGTTATTGAATGCTCGCCGGCGCCATAGGCGGAAGCGTATTGTTAACTCGCTCCGCTCTTACCCGTCTCAACATCCCGAAATAAATGGAGTATCGAATTTAGCAAACTCCGTCTACCCGTTGGCTATTTCTAACGATCCTTCGAATAGCGTACGACCAAAATTCCAAGCTTGAGTCTACCTTTTATAGGCTTTTGAGATGGATACACTAATAATTTTAGTGGCTCTTAAAATATATAATAAGATTTAATATCGTAAAGATTACTTAGCTTTGTCATAAAGTTTTATAGGACTTGGATTATGGTGATATGTTATTTGACATTAAATTATTTTTATGAATTATTATATTCCGTTATCGTAATGTGGGTTTTTAAAACTTGGATACATTTTACGTCAGGATATTTTTTTAAAATATACCGGTTGACTTTTTTAGCATTCGGAAAATAGGCTCATCACGGCTCAGACCAAAATTCCAAGCAACTTTCCCAAAGAAACGATATAGCGATTCTTCATACCCTACGGGGCTGCTGGCAATATTGCTTGAAGAGTACATTTTTTTTTTAAATATATTTTAGGTTTATGGAAAAGGTGCGGAGGATTGTGTCTGAGCTCATGTAAACATTTTTCGAATGGTACAAGAGGTCACCCGGTATAACCATGTATAGTTTCAATGAACAAAACAAAGTTAGAGTTGAATACGTATTGCGAATTACACGATACTATTTAATGCTGCGTTTAATATTAATTGTGTTATTTGTATTTGTAGGAGACATATTGTGAAATCTTTGAAAACGTATCTCATTTTATGAGCAACATTTAAAATCTACTTAATTGATTTACATTCGATAAACGTTACTCACTAAAAACACAAAGCCTTCACACGCAACTTATCGTTTGAACATACTTTTCTTTAAAAATTGTAAAACTCGTTTAAGGTTAACTTCGTAAATTTTGTGAAAGTTTTGTGTCCTTGTATGTTGGAATTTCATTTGAAATATATCTTGGCTAGCAAAATGCTATTATAAGTATTGTGAATTTTTTTAAACTTTAAAATTAATACTATGGAATTATGAACAATAATTTTTTAATTACTGTAATAAACACGTATACTTCATGAAGATAAGTATAAAAAACTATCTGTATATATCAGTTTTTGTCATATATGTTTAATAATAATAAAAGTGTAGGTAAAGAAAAGATACCAGTTACAACAGCAAAAAAACTAATAATAAAACAATAGATGAATAAAATTTTTATTCCAAACTAATTATTTAAAACCGACAACGTCGCGATCAAATCTCCCACTCAAAATTCTAAGTCGTTTCAAAATATGGCAATAACTGTGATTGTTTGAATTTGTTTAACCCTTTGATGGTGGCTGTCATTTTGGGCACCGAAAGCCTTTCAGTTGACATTACAGTTATCCGAAAATGAATTTCAGCTTTGATATTCGGTCGTAGATTTTACTTGAAGGCTTTAATTCGTTTTAATCAGAGTTTTTCGTAAAATTATTTTATGAAATCTCTATCTAAATTACGGAAGCCATGTTGTACATCGAAGGTAACATGTCACTTATACATTTTTCTATACCTTCATTTTTATTATTAAATATGACAAGAAAGATATATGTATAGAAATGGTTTTTTATACTTATCTTCATGAAGAATACTTGTTCATTATAGTAATGAATTAATTATTGTTCATAATTCCGTAGTATTAATTTTTACGTTTGAAAAAATAAACAATACCCTTAATAGCATTTTGCTAGTCAAGATATATTTCAAATTAAATTCTAACATACAATGACACAAAACTTTCACGTAAAACAAACACGCAAATTACGAAGCTATCCTTAAACGAGTCTTACAATTCTTAAATTACGTCCTGGAGTGTAAAATCCGAAACTCATGTAAATAAATGTAAAATAGTCGAGTCAATGTCGAGATTTGACGCTGTGTCAAGTACGCAACATGTAGGTGAAAGGGTAAGAGGGTTCACTACACAAATGCTGGGCGTAGCTCACGGGGCTCTCGACGATACATCCTCAGTTTTATGAGCGCTTGGTACAGTCGGGTGCGGTGGTGTAGGCTTAAAATTTGAATTTCCGCAGTGTCGTCGTCTCGTAGTATGCCAGAGGAACACCAAAGACCGAGCAACGAAGTCCACTATGGCTGAAAAAGTTTAACTAATAAAACTGATAGAATCAGGCATTTATGTTATAAAATGAGTGTACTTTACTTAAGTAATCTGTGCCATTGTTGAATAAATTCCAATAAATATTTGATACATTTGACTTTGATTATTAAATAGGCCTTATACCAAATGCTGCAAAAATTTCGATAAACCTAAACCATACATTTATCTCTTTCACGACGATAACAACTTTCATCTTACAATACGCAGTAAAATATTTTATACAATATATACTCGATATTAATTTAATGACTTCAGTTATTAATTTATAAATACAAAGCCGTAACTTTCAACTATTAAACATACATCGCGATGGCTAGAGTATTGATTTTAAATATTAGCCATTAAACTAAGAGTGTATACCTGATTGCTCCATTAGTAGCGTAATGCACTCTACTGCCTCTGAAGAGCTTGATATATTTATATATATAGGTACCTACACTTTACCTAGGAACCTAATGGAATTTCAGTTTCCTTACCAATATGTCTGTCTGGACTGTATTCAGTGATATGTGAAAGTTAGAGCTGTTTTCTTGTTAAAAACTTATGGGGGTACAGGTGTGTTTATCTTGATGTATAAATAATAATAATAATTCTTTATTTTGGACAACTTAATCCATATCACAAAAATTACACAGCACAGTCACAAATTTAAAATTAATAAATAAAACAGTCCTCCCCTCAGAGATAATCCCCTCATTAACAGGATTGTACTAGTATTTGTAACAAAGCATGTGTAATGTGTCTGTATGTTCGATGAGTTCTTCGTCCCGATGAATATCTAAAGCGTCATTGTCACTAAAGTACGTCTTCTTATGGTAGCGTCGGGTGACGGGTCGCTCACTTCCCTCTAATATGGTTAAGGAGGGCGATGGCTGGATCCCGCGTTAACTCGTGAACGGGTGCCGTTTGAGGGTGTTCGTCGTTTGGATACTTGGGGGGAGGGAGACTTGCCGAGCTAACAGATGCAGAAAAGAATGATTTTGTATAGACATAAAGAGACTTTGTAAATTTATTTTGAAAAAAATATACCCGTGAAGTTTCTTGCCAGTTCTTCTTCACGAAGGTTTTTTCGAACTGGTGGTAGAATCATGTTTTATTTGACGTCAATAAGAACAAGTAATTGTCAATGTTGAGAAATAAATATTTCATTTCATTTCATTTCAGTCAAAAATATATATAGTCAGTAAATACAACAATAAATAATAGAATAATCATAATCAATGAACAATTAATGCGTGTAAGCGCCTATCTTTTGTGGCGAGAAAGGCATTTTCTCACAATGTCGATAGCACCTAAAACAGTGGGGTTTAGAGATATCATTAATAATTTCACTGTGCTGTGTATTTGTCGAAGGGGGTTTGTTTCGGTAAGTAGAAAATTTATACATTAATTTGAGAAATTATGAACAATGGTTTTTAGTATTTTGGTAAAATTATTTTTATTAAAACAATGTTTTTTATTCTTACGACATACTTACGAGTATACTGTAACTTTTTGTGAGCGTCGAACTTCCATCATATAATTTTATTCTAGCCTACTGAACCTTTTCACTAAAGTTGTAATTCTAAATAAGGACAAATATAATAAGAAAAAAATGTTAAGACTATGCTGAAATTATTTGATATTACATATTGCTGTACCAAGTTTTCTGACTCAATCTCTTTTGAAACTTCATTTACAAAAGCTTTAATTAGACATTATATATTCCAGCGCTCGAGCGCAGATTGCAAAGTTTCTAGACATGCACGCGCCGAGTGAAATCTGTTTACAGATAACTTTGTGATGTGGGATCAACGTTGTTTTATTGAATATTAATTGACTGTATGATTTTACATATTGTTATATCTCGTAGGTCTTATTGAACTTGTGATAAAGTTTACTTTATGCCATACACGCTAATGTGGATGTTGTTTATAATGAAGTAATTTTGTTTGAATAAGTAGATACCTCTTTGTTTCTAAGCTGTCTACTTATTAATGAGAGCTGATTGTCTAACGGCCACACTCAAGCTGTCAAAAGGTTGCTTAAAGCGCTCCTAAGTAAAAATGTTGGTTCTCGGATTTGTAACTCTATCGTTTTTTTCCTCTAAGTCTATATTTACTAAGAACGTTGACGCTTAATTAAATAACTAAAAAAATATATTGTTTACAAGTGATTCCGGTGAAGTTATACCCACGTAACTTCTACCCACGTGAGATAGAAAGCCTTCCTTGCTTAAAGATAATATAATTTTCTAATGGTGAAAAATATAAAAAAGCAAACAAACAGAACAAAACATTTGTCTTTATATTGAATACTCATCCGTACCAACTGTATAGCGACTTCCATTCACAAAGACAAGCCCGATACTTTTTTGGTCTAAGGTCGCACACAACGAAAAAAGCAGTAGATGGGTGCACCTTATATACGTAGATTTATTGTTCAAAGTGGAATCATAGAACGTATAATGAATGAAATGAGATTTCCCATTAAATTTCAGTATAAAAAATAAGATTGACCGATTCTAAACGTATGAAATATGAAATGAGGGCGAAGGACCCTTTCTGTATTTGTTCAAAATTCGAACGAAAATCTTGAAGTGTTCTTTTGATCTCTTCTTGCAATGAGCAGTAGTTTAAATACGTTTTTGCAAGATATATGTATAACATTTTTATTAGATTTTATTTAAAATGTACATGTTTCTGAATACATCTTCATAAGGAAGGTTGCTAAGTAAAATAATGGTAATAAAATGGAGTTTCACATCATCACGGACTATCTCACGATATTTTGTCATGTCTTCGACGGCGTGGACGGCATCACACACTGTAGTGTACAGAGTAAATAGGATCTAATCTAACCAAACTCATACGAGTATATTGTACTTGATTGGATGTTAGTATTTCGCTTTTGAGTTTGGTCATATGTATATTAAATTAAAGTAAACTCCTTACCTTGCAAATTATTCTAATATAACTTATATATTTCAGCGTACTTATAAGATAGTTACACCAAAAACAAAGTTTAAATAAGTTAATTTATCAAAATATTTCAAGCCGGATTGGCTATTGGTTGATTAGTTTTAACGCAATTACCTTATACGTTTAAATAATTCTTTACTTTTTTGTATATCATTCTATGCCTAGAACAAATAATATATTCTTTTGTTAGAAACTCAAATATTTGGAACTCATTCTAAAATCAGTACTGAGTGAACCTGAAACGAAATAAACATTACAATTCCAGTTTCGAAACTCAAATGAATATTGCAATTTAGCCTTATTTATCAATAGGCAGTTCAATATTCGGAAATGGATCTCAAGTTTATAGGGTCCAATTGAATATAAGCTGTTATGAATCAAGACCCTTGGCCCTTTCTTATACCGCCGGCCCTGAAACTTGGGGCCCATTTAGAAGCAAATGAAGTTATCGAATATTTGATCAGGGGGTGTGAATTCGTAATAATCCACTATAATTATCTTAGTAGATTTTAGAGAGATGATTCGAGTATTTGAGATTCGAAAATAACTAAATTCTAGTGAAATTTTTAGTTACTACTTCGAAAACATGTGAAAGTATAGAATATATAGAAAGTTTTGTATGTACTTAAATTATAAGAATTCTTTTTTAAAGACCTATACCTACGCAAAATTTCATTATCAAAAAATATTACTACGTTGTAGTAAGCAGGTAACCTTAAAAACGTACGACAGCGGCTTAAAGCTATAGTGTTAAACTGACTTCAAGCTAAAATAGAGCCATCAATTAATTCCCCCGATTCTCTATCAAGAAAAAAGCTTTTAAAAATAAAAAAGATTTTAACTTAGGCAGTATTGATTTTAACTTAGTGTTAAAAGCTAAATGCTGCAATCTGCTTATTAATGGCGTTAGAGCCGGGTGAGGTCTTGACATCACATTAACCTTACTGGGACACGCTATTATGGAATTTATTTACCGAAATGTAGCACGTACAAATCGTATGAAATATGGGTTATAAAACATTTATTTTTGCGTTAAGGCATTTGATTAGTTTCAGAAAAACAAATATTTTATTGCTGGTTTACGTGGAATAAGTGTTAGGTGTCATACAATAAAGTACATATTTTCATAGATTATGACTATCTAAACTTACGTCAAAGAAACATAGGGCGCGTAACATCAAGTCTAGGTTTTTTAGTAAAATCTATAATTAGAAGCGTGTTCAGTATCTGAGAGCGGTCGTCATACTTATATTCCAAGTAAGTAAATCTTATGTAACAATGATGAAATCATATCAATGAGGTTAAAGTCATTTATGCATTACTAACTAGGCCTCACTGAATGATCTACATGAAATTTAAAGTAAACAAAATGCGTAGCGAATGGCTACAATGAACAAATTATACCAAAATCAGCTTTTCTTCAACATATCTTATGAGATATGGCACTTACCAGTAGTAGCAGTGATGTATGTTAAGCATTTCCAAGTGTTCAGTGATCACTACTATGACACTATTCTAAAAGAGTCAAAAAAACCTGTACTGGCATATATAAAACTATCAACACTGCCTTAGAGAGCCCTCGGCGCTAGGCTACAAAGTCCGGTGAAATTAAAATCCCAATAGGGCCATAAAAAAATATATGAAATAAGGATGCAAAATTAAAAAGTACAAAAGCTCCTCAGAGTTACTACATTCTTGAATAAGGTTCATATTTCTAAAACTCCATTGCGTGCAGTTAACATATCACCAAAACAATAACGAACACCAAACTATGAACTTATCTCCAACTTTTGAATTAAACACGGCAAACAAATATGCACATAAGTGGATGCAAATGATCCCTCTTGCAGGCGTACGCCGCAAGTTCACTGAGAGACCGACTGACGCGAGAGGAGAAGCCATGTCACTTTCGAGTTTTCTTAGAACTTGAAATTGTGATTCCGGAGATGAGGACTGCAATGACGTTAACAGGTTGAATCGGAATCAATTACTTGCTCCTGCTGAAATTGTTACGTTACATCGGGAAGAACGTGATGATGACGACACCACCACGCCTGAGGTCAGTGTCACTACTTCGTCTCCACTCGCGACAACTGTCAGACCACGAAAACGCCAGCATGATGGTGAGTCTTCCACAACCACGCAACCTGCTAGGACTGATGACGAGAATTCTCATCCGCAATCAACGCGACGTGTAGAGCAGCGAAACCGTAGACCACGAAATTGGGTTAAAAGGGATTTGCGTCACCAACCAATCCACTGGCCTTCTCCACCCCCCCGAGTAGTGCTCACCCTTAACAAACACAGCGAACCAATAGAGTTCTTCGAACTGTTTTTCAACGAAGATGTTGTAAGACATATAGTTCGACATTCGGTAATGTATGCAGTTGAAAAGCATAATACCAGTTTCTGCCTTTCAAGGGACGAAATGTACTGTTTTCTGGGTATATTGATCCTCAGTGGCTACGTGCCCTTACCAAGACGTCGCATGTACTGGGAGTCCAACGAAGATACTTTGAATATCTTAGTATCTAATTCGATGCGGTCTAAGCGCTTTGAAGAAATTTTTAGATATTTTCATGTCGCTGATAACAGCAACCTTCTCAGTGGTGACAAAATGGCAAAAATACGGCCATTATTCAAAATTTTGAACGAGAAATTTCGCATGTATGCCCCCATCGAAAAGAACTTTAGTATCGATGAATCTATGATACCATATTATGGGCGACACGGCTGTAAACAGCATATTCATGGCAAGCCTATACGGTTTGGATTTAAAGCATGGGTTGCAGCCACACGTTTGGGGTATTGTATTCAAGCTGATTTATATGAGGGACGATCTGAAGTACGAGAAACTGGACTAGGAGAGCATGTTGTTACCAAATTGACTAATTTGGTAAAAAAAGAATACCCGGAAACACAGTTTTCGGTTTACTGTGATAATTTTTTTACATCTCCTGGTTGCTTAGTTCTTTGCAAGAAAGTGACGTGAAAATTACTGGAACAGTTCGTCAAAACAGAGTCGACAAGTGTCCTCTGATGGATGTTAAGTCTTGCAAAAAACAGCCCAGAGGATTTTATGATTATAGACTAGATACGAAAGATAATATTTGCGCTGTTCTATGGAACGACAATAGCGTAGTGACATTATTGTCTAATGAATTCGGGGTAAACACCATCCAAAAAGCGCGCCGATATTCAGTTGCTGCCCAACGGAAAATTAATATTGACCAACCAAATCTTGTGCATCGGTATAACCAATTTATGAGGGGTGTGGACAGACTGGATGCTAATATCGGTGTTTACCGCATAGCCATCAGGGGAAAGAAATTGTACATTCCCATCTTGATGTGGTTGATTGACTTCGCTGTCAACAACGCTTTTTTGCTCGTTTGATCATATGGGGCAAACGTGATACACTGAACTTTCGTCGATCGATTGAAAGGACGTTGCTTCAGAAATATGGAGTTGCTTCATCTCGTCCAGGGCCACGGCAACCAATAAAAACGGTTGTACCTCTTTCTGTGAGAAAACATGCAGCTGAGCATATTAATCAAGCTGCAGAGACCAGAAAAAGATGTGCGCTATGCAAAAACAAAACTGTCAAAATGTGCACCAAATGTGGTGTAAATCTTCATGCCAAATGTTTTGCAGTTTTTGTTCATTTTCATTATTATTTCATAGTTTCTTTTTACATTGAGACTGATAAAACCTTAATATTAAAGCCTAATTTGCAATAAAATTGTGTTTGATTTAGTAATTGCCATTATACTAGTATAGGACCATATAAGGGCAAGGGGTCGTTTTCGCCACATTAAAAAAACACTAGTTTCAGGACAGAAAATGAAAAATAACCATCACAGCTGATTTTTAGAGCCCATAATAAATTACATATGTAAAAATCATAAAAATCGGAGATGAAAATAGTTCTGCGCATATATGGGTTAATATATTTTTTTAATTTTTTTTTTTGTTCCCCTCCGCGGGAAGGGCAGGAGGATAAAAATGCTCTGACGCATACTCTGGCGCGATTCCAAAGTTATGTGGGACTCGTCCCGACGCCTACCAGAACCATACCCACTAAAAACCCCCTGTCGGCTCGTGCATTTTTGCCACTCAGCCTTCATCTGAGCGACGGCCAATTGGAGAAAGAGGCCGCGCTAGCGGGGCCCTTAAGGGGTCACCCGCTGGGATTTACATAGCACTGAAGGTGCTCAAAAATTAAAAGTAAAATAAAAAATAAAAACATTAAAAATGAAAAGTAAATAATGAAAACATTAAAAATTGAAAATTAAATTTGCATTAATTCGGATTTACGTTAGAATTAGAATTTACGTTAGAATTAGAATTTGCGGCCTGAAGAGCCTCGAGATCTACGGTTATCTTCGAACGTTCGCTTGTGTGCGCGTTTCTCGGTCTAGCGATTTTGTATGCCGAATCTAGGACAGGAGCAGTATATGAGACTGATTTACGAACAAGAGGATTGGGATGGGATTCGGCGCGTTTGAAGAACGATTCTGAGAGTGTTTTTAGATACTGTTGTACTGTAGGCAGTTCAAGATCTCTGTGCAGGTCCGCGTTGCGCACGTACCAAGGTGCGTTTGTGGCCCTGCGGCAGAAGAGGTTTTGAACTACCTGCAGTTTGTGCAGGACGGAGGGTTTGGCGTGAGCAAAGACTGGCGAAGCATATGACATGACTGGTCTAACGCAGACCTTATAAAGCGTACGTTTGTTTCTGAAGGACATTTTACTTTTTCTACCTAACATACTGTAAAGCCGGCCTAGGTAAAAACGTGCGAGTTTCGTTACTCTATCGACGTGAGGATTGAATGAAAGCGTCTGGTCTAATATGACGCCTAAATATTTGGTACTGCACTTCCAGGGGATGGGAGTGCCTTGCATTCTCAGTTGGAGATTCTCGGGGATACGACTGCGTCTGTAGTCGAAGTAAACCGCAGAGCTCTTCTCTGGGTTCACATCGATACGCCATTTTTTAAACCAAGCACCGAGGGTGTTAATAGCCTTTTGAAGTCTGGTGACGAGACCCGAGGCTCTGCGGCCTTTGGTGTAAAGGGCAGTGTCGTCGGCAAAGAGAGCGAGTTCGACGACTTTAGCTGGAATGGGAATGTCGTTAGTGTATACGGTATACAAAAGAGGGGCGAGGACTGAGCCTTGAGGGACTCCAGCCTTTATGGGACGAGGCGCGGAGAGCGTGCCTTCATGTTTGAAACGAAACGTGCGGTCTTTGAGAAACGACGCGATTATCCTAACTAGGCGAGCCGGTAAGCCTATTTTATAGAGTTTATAAACGAGACCGCTGTGCCAGACTTTGTCGAAAGCCTTGGCTACGTCAAAGAAAAATGCGATCGTTTTCTTTCGTTTCGGATAGAAGCCGTCGAGTATGTACTCGACGATTCGATGGACTTGCTGAGGGCAGGAGTGCTTAGCGCGAAAGCCGAACTGGTGGGGAATTATGAGAGGATCGCCGTCCGTTGGAAACAGATGGTTCCGCATTCGAGAGAGTATGACTCTCTCGAGAAGTTTAGACATTGCCTTGAGGAGGCTGATGGGTCTGTGATTAGCCGGGACATTAAGAGGTTTACTCGGCTTGGGTATGCCTATGACTGTCGCTTCTTTCCAAGCTTTTGGAAAGTAGCTAAGGTCGAAGCAGGCATTGAAAATGATAGCTAACAAGGTAAGCACCTGTTGAGGCAGGTGCTTAAGTGCGTGGTTGGAAATACCATCCGCACCCGGAGCCTTTCTGGACTTTTGACTTTTGATGAATTGCGAGATTTCATCATTAGAGACTGTGACGGGGTCGGCGGTGATGGGGAGAGAGTTTCTACGGAGGACTTCGGCCTCCACCGCTTTGATGTGATTGGGATTCGCGGGTTGCGTGCTGAGCGAGCATTGAGACGCAACGCTGTCAGCGAAGCATTCGGCTTTCTCTTCGTCTTCGAAGGCGATAGAGCCATCGGGACGAGTGAGAGGAGGGACGTGAGAGGCGGCGTCTACGCGTAAGGCTCGGGCCATTCGATAATACGCTTGGTGGGACGGGGAGATATTCGCCATGAGATCGTTCATCTGGGCGTCTCGGAGTTCCGCGAGGCGAGATCTAACTTTGCGTTGTAGCTGATTCGCAGCTGTTCTATAGGCGGGCGTGGGATATTTCTTGGCTCTCCGGAGAGCCGCGTTCTTAGCTTTAATAAGATTGCTAATGGCTAAGGGAAGCGTGGGTTTGCCTTTCTTAGCAACCTTTTCGTTTACACTGATGGCTGAGTTGATAGCATCAGTGAGAGAATTTACTAACGAGTCTATTTTATCCGGGCTATCTAATTGATCGGGCGAGATCGCGAGCGGAGAGTTTGGGGCCTCTAAGGCAGAAACTATCGTATTTTTAAACCCTTTCCAGTCAGTAAAGGTCTTAGGAGAAGTGACGTTAACGTTAGGCGGTCCTAGCACGAGGGAGACGGGGCGGTGGTCAGAACCTAGGTCATCGAGCGGTTCGATAGACCTGAGGTCGAGGTTGATATGCTTGACGATTGCAAAATCGAGGATGTCAGGAGAGTGGTTCGGGTTGTCGGGATAGTGAGTGGGAGTGATAGGGGAGACGACGTCTAAGTCGAGTAAGTTGGTGATGTCGAGGAGAGCTATACCGCTTTGGTTGGTTGATAGGCACGTCCAGTCAGTATGTTTGGAGTTAAAGTCTCCGAACATAATGACTGAACGGCCGAGGGCGAGAATGGTCTCAAAGTCGCTGCGGATAGGTTTGGTGCCACAAGGTATGTAGACTGAGGCTATGATGAAGGTCGGATGACCAGTCATAGCCAATCTACACACGGTGGCTTCCATGTTAAGGAGAGGAGGGGTAGGGAGAGGACAGCAATGGAATCCTCTTTTGTAGTAGATAGCAGTGCCGCCGAAACCGTCGCAGTTAGGCCTATCGTTACGTGTAAACGCGTATTTAGGAATCGCGAATCCCCTGGAGCGATTAGGGGTGAGCCATGTCTCCTGGAGAAGAAAAAGATCTGGGTCGTTGTTCTGAAGGAACAGTTTAATCTCGGGAAGGTTAGAGCTAAGGCTACGAGCGTTAAAAGATACTAGGGATAAGCCCTTAGGTTTAATACGACTGGACGCGAGATTCGCGGGTCTAGACATTAAAATTTATTTATTTAAAATTTACAAAAATAAAAGAATTTACAACGAACTTAGGAGCGAGTGTTGCTCGGCTAACGCGAATAAACGCTCTTGAGGAGAGCGGGCGGCTCGCAGTTTGCGTGCGAGTACGGAAATTTCGTTAATGTCGACGTTTTGGATGACGTCGAACACGGTCTTCATGTCCTCAGCCAACGACGACTGAGGGGAAGATGACAACGCGGGACGCGGCCCTACGGGAGCTACGGGAGCTGGGATGGGTCGGGAAGGTGCAGGCGGGACGGCCGGACGCTGCCTCCAAGACAGAGCCGGAGTAGGCGTCGGCTGAACGGGCTTTGCTTCCGGGGGACCCCGGTTGCGCAGCGGCGGGAAGTTGGCAGGAGTGAGTGGCGGCGCCGGTTTAGGCGCGACCCTCTTGGTGGTGGAGCGCGGAGCGCGCGGGCAACCCCTGTAGTTTGCTGTGTGGCCGGACTGGCCGCACAGCACACAGGCAGGGGGGGAAGTGGATTCGGGAGTGCGAGTGCACTCCTTAGTGAAGTGAGGATCCAGGCACTTTACGCACCTGGGGGGAGCTGAACAGTTAGCCGCTGCGTGGCCATATAGCTGGCAGCGGTGGCACTGCCCAGGGTGACCACGGGGGTTGGGACGCTCGACGGAGATGTTCGAGAGTCCGCAGATTGTGCGAGCCTCTTTGAAAATCTCCTTCGAGTTGGGAGTATTGGACAGGATTACTAGCGCTAACGGAAAACGCCTACCGCGGTTGGAGTGCATCTTGTGCACTGCTGTGACTGGGAAACCCTGAGACTTAAGGTCCTCGAGAATGTCTTCGTTGCTGAGTTCGAACGGGACGCCCCGTAGTACTGCGCGGATCTTACGCTCCTCCGGGAGGGCGTAGGTGTGATACGCGATTTGGTTTAATCCGAGTAACCTGGTAAACGCGCGGAAGTCGTCGACGGTCGCTACTTGAATCTTGATTGTATCGCCAGCGTTGGCGGCTTTTAAGTAATTAATTTTGTGCACTTTGCACAAGTTTGAAACCGCGGTCCAGCGCGCTTTTTCACGCAGGAAGACGGGCGGAGGGAGCTGAGGCTTCGGCGGGACGGGAGCGCAGCGCGTCGCTGGCTTCGATGTGACCGACGGAGACGCGGTTACTACGAGCGATTTTAACGGCGCGGGGGCTGGTGTTGAAGACACCGGGGAGGGCTCGGGTATTGAAGATACCGAAGCTTTCTTAGAGCGCTTCTTGGAGCGCTTGGCGAAGAGTTGAAACGCGGGCTCAGGAGAGCCGGTTAAGGTGACGGCATCTGACGATGTATCAGACGCGGGTTCGGAGTCGCTCCCGGGAGCGGTACGCTTACGACGCGACGCGTGAGAGGATGCGACCGATTCGCAGTCCATCTCGGACGAGGCAGGAGACGCGGGAGAGCTTAAGACCTGAGGGGTCTCGACGTTGGAGGCCTGAGGGGCCGGGGTTGAGGCCTGAGGGGCCGGGGACGTGATAGTTGCCTGTAAGGCCTGCGTTAGTACGTCATTCGATATGCTGGCGCCGGACGCAACGAGCGCCTGGGCGAACGACCTAGCAAAGTTTACCAAGCTTTGCTGGTCCATTGGGAGGGCTTGGTCCTACGATATATAATATATAAATATATAAGAATGCCTAGGTTCCCTAGCAAACCTAGCACCTAAACCTCCCTACCCGCGGTAGGGGGGCTGGGGACGACGCGAGGTGGTGCCCCTAGCTCGGACAGCACTGTACCGTCACCCTGGGAAAGGCCCAAGTGCAATGGGATCGGGTCAGCCGGTTTCTCCTTGGCCTGAAGGGCCTTGGAAGCGCACCGGGGCAACGCTATCAGGCTTAGTTGTCACCGTTAAGTATCCACCTGATCAAACGCGAGTCTACTACGGAGTGTGTCGCCAATAAATTGACAACAAAAGCCGGCCGTAGACCTGACGGAGTTGGGTTGCACTAAAAGTGCGGGATTGACTACGTTACGACCGGCCGAAGCCGGCCGCAGAGCGAGTCTCTGACTACGTACAGGCGCCAAGCGTCGAGTACGCAGCCAGAAAGACAGCCCGAGTCTTGCAAACCACTATCGAATTTAATCGACCGTGGTAAGCTCAACCCTGTTGTTGCTGCACTCACCGAAGTGAGGTTTTTACTTCGAGGGGTGCACAGAGTGCGGGATTGACTACGTTACGACCGGCCAGGAGCCGGCCGCAGAGCGAGTCTCTGACTACGTAGCAAGCGCCAAGCGTCAGGTACGCAGCCAGAAAAACAGCCCGAGCTTCGCGAACCACTATCGAATTTAATCGACCGCGGTAAGCTCAGCTCTGTTGTTGCTGTGCAAGAGACCGACTTAATTGCAGCCGATCGAAACCGACCGCAGAGTAAGCCCTAAAGAGGCTAACAGCGTATGAGTGTTGCTACGAGTTGACGTCGTGAGACGACAATCGTGACTCAACTGCTGGAGCGACCGCGAACACGTCCGAGCGGGGCCGGACGCAGAACGGATCTGAGAGTGGCGTTTGAGTATTGATACGAGTGGAGTCGTGAGACAACAATCGTGACTCGGCAGCCGGGAGCGACCGTCAACACGTCCGAACGGGTCCGGACGCAGATGAGGTCTGGTTTTGATTTTTTTTAAATAAGACATATTTCTTAAAATAAACATTGTACCTGGCGATTACATGTATTTGCGAGCATTGAAAATGTTATTTGAACAAAGAGATGAACAGAGAAGTGAAAAAGCAGCTCGCATTAAAAGCTGACAAGGTCTCTTTAAAATTTGAAAGAGAAAATAATTAAATTAATGCTATTAAACTGGAAACGTTTAAATTTCACGAAGTTTGCGGAAAGCTTTTTTAAAATAAAACCGTATTTTTAATCGTTATTCAAGTTAACTTTTAATCAAGTGGCAATCTTTATAGATAGTAGCCGTCAAGTGGCGTACTGCGAGCGAATTTAATGCAAGCTCGCGAGACCGTAGTTCCATTACGTACGTCTGCGACACTTCCAAAAGCTACTCGATCGGAACTGCTAAATTAGGATTGACGTCGACAGCTTTTGTAAAAGCATTGCACTGTTGAATTATAAACCAACTTCGGCTGGTGCTATATTCGGCCCCGCCGCCGTAACTTCCAACGTATATCTAATAGTCCCACTGCCGGAAAGAGCTCATTTTCCATTCTGACACTTGGATAAAGTGGCGGCCGGACGAGAGTGAGCCGCAATTTAAAAACAATCGCTATCGTGATCACTTCTAAATTTTGTCGAAGCTGCCATTTTGAATTTAACTTAGTGTCATGTGTTAGCTGGTAAAATATCGCAGGTATTTGAGTAAATTAATACACAACTGCAAACTATACGATGCAAACTATGCCTTCAGAAATTGAGTTTGGAGCTTATTGAGACCGGAAAAGTTGGATGGCAATTTCGTGAAAATTTAATGCTCCCCAGAACTTACGAGAATGAGAAATTTGTAAAGTGAAGTAGACGAAGGGAATAGCTAATTTATAACAAATTGTGAATGAGGTCCGCTGATGTAAATATAAAGGATTATTTTCAGTTCTTTTAAAGAGTTTTACTGGCTTCGTTATAAATGTACTTTTATCGTAGGTAGGATGATTGATAAATTAATAAGTCCTGATATTTTATTATAATAACAGTAATTATTTAATGAATATAAGCACTCGCTTTTGATTCAACTATATCTAAATGGTTTTGAAGCAAAACTTCACCACATACAATTATTTAATCACTGATTCCCAATTCAAGTCAGAATTCTCCGCAAATATCAAAATAATGATTTCAAGCAATGATTATGCAGATTTCAAAATAAATACTCGAAATAGAGCTTCAATCAACATTTGGATTATTCGCCTCATTTCACTTTATAATTAGATACAATACTGAAGTATAAATTTCTGAATAAGGGGAAGTTTGTAAATCGGACGTTTTGTTATTGGTCTATGTAAAAGTTTGACGCAGAATTTACGTAAATTTTTAATGTATTCGATTTTTATTTTCATGAAGATGTTTATTTAACTTTTTCGGAATTTACATAATAAATAAGAATTTTGTAAATGTATCAGTAAATGTATCAGTTGGGGAACTTAGAATCCGTAAAGAAAAAGATTTGTACACTTGCTCCCAAGCGGCTTTCTTAAGCGTACAGAAAACTTTATTTATCAAAATACAAGCATTTATAAACGTACAATTCTCGTTACCTTTTGCTTATAATTAACCGACAGAATATAACCCAATATTCAATTGCCTTATCACGCAAAGTTTCATACACTAAACGTTCATCGGGGAGCACTATATTGTATTCTAAATTGATAACTCATTGTGTCTACTATCTTACTTAGCAAACATAGTGTTAAGGGACAATACGCTTCCTTTGAGGATTCGTATTGTTCGATTTAATTATTTATAAGTGAATTCATACGTTCTTGTGTTTTAAATAAACAAGGAGAATGTTTTGGAAATGTAGAGTAGTATGTTCGTGTTGATAGTACTGGTTTATAAATGAAATAATTAATACAGGTCGTAGTATAATTAGTCGACTAACTAATTAGCATAATTAGTTAGTCGTAATAATTAATAATAGGTAGTAGTATTTTGGTCGGAAATTCAAGTTAAAGCTAACACTTCAGTTTAATATCCCATCTTTACATTAAAAAAAATACATTTTATACATTTTTGTTAATTTTTTTGTAATTATACTCATTCAATTCTAAAAAGAATAACAAAATAAATATAAAAACAAATTTCACAAAACATAATTTGAAACTAACTTTACCACAGGTACATTTTATTCCTCTTTTACTTCCGTATTTGTGATTAAGGGGAAGAGGGTAGGCATAAATCCGACCGCTATGAATCAATAACCTGGACCACGCACACACTGAAATCTGTCAGTGTGCACACGGCACACAGGCACACACATCGCAGACGGTATTTTGAGGGGGCCGCCTCTGTTTAGAAATTATATGCCAACCGACATCTCACATAAGTCGTCAATATACGTAAATTCTTGTATAAAGAAAAGCTAAGTGCTGCGCGATTTATTGTGTTTGTGTTGCGGAATATTTTGTAACTAGTAAAATAACCTTGTTTAGTTGAAGTTTATTACAAGCTATTGAGAGGGTAAGCATGACGCTTGTTATTGTGTACCCTCGTCTACTGAGACCTTGGTTTAAACTGACAGCCATAAACTTGATGGATTTCAATTTATATTTTTTAAGTAATATTGCCGCCAGATTAAAATGTTTTGGATTAGTCAATTAATTATCGAAGTTTTTATGTCAGTTGTGCGACATTGTTGCCAATTAGGAATGAACCAGAAAGTTTCGGGTCGGGATCATTAGGTTTATATCCTAATATATCTGGGTGAATGTTGAGGTAAGTCATGATGTATATGTTGAAATTTGTGTTATTAGGGCAAGATAATTTATTAATATAGTACATACATAGGTACATTAGTCATCAAACCTGCAACTTTTAAACATTATTTAATCTTGCAATCCAATATTTTGATTTGTCTCATTGTTATTTTGTGCAATTTAATAATTTAATAATAAATGGAATTAAAAATACATCTACACCGAAATAAATAAAATTTTGTCATACACGACATACATCTACAGAAAACTTTAGATAAACAAATATTCGTAACTCGTGAAGCAATATCTATTATCATTTTTTCAACCATGCAAATTTTCGAACTCAGGACCTATAGATTACGTGCCGAAAGTTAAACAATTTATCTGTCTTTTTCATTTTTCAATCTTCAGACACAATTATTTAAACGATCACCACAAATAAATAACACCAAATTATCGTTTCTCAGAAACGACTACAAATTTTATCAAAGTATGAAAGTGATCTTAACGGTGTTTAACAATTTGAGCGGCGGCTGTGTAACAATGTATGTTGATCACTCGCCGTCTCACTGAAATATTCAACACCATCGATTATCCGGTCACTTTGTTCAACACAAACACTTTTTATTCAATTTTGTGAAGAAAAGACACTTTGCCCTCATTTTAAATTTTAGCATTAACATCACGTTTAAAATTCCTCTTGCGAACAAACTAAGATTCTTTAGTAACTTTTCAAATTGAGTGTTTTTTTCCGTATGACTAACGTAACCTAATTCTGAAAGATTCTTTAGATTGTAAGACGAAAACTTCGTCGCAGAATAATAAATAAATAAATAAATATTTCTAACAATCACACCACATTATCTAGCCTAAGTTTTAAGTCATTAAGAACTTTTGTTATGGATACTAGATAACGGATAAATAAACTTATGAAATATATTAACACACATAGATATTTTTTTTATATATAAATATTAAAAAAAAACTTAAATAAACGTAAATACACATCCATGACTAGAAAGCAAATATAATATTATATCTGCCCCAACCAGGATTCGAACCTGGGACCTCTGGCATGGAAGGCTACTTACCTCCACACCAAACAGGCCGTTGTAACTTTCGGTAAATTTTCACGTTGAAATCATGGACGCCGTGCAAAAAGATGTTTTCACATTTAATCAATGTCAGGAATAGCTACGGCACAATATCCGCTCCGGTCTTTTTCAAATCGATAACAAGATTTTGTATCTGTCAATTTTTTTCGTTCACTTCCGTTCAAGTACTAAATCGAGTTTATTGATAAAAGCGAGATGAGATTTCAATCAGCTTGTAGCGAGTGCCGACTCGGAGTCAATCAGGACAAATTGAATGTGTCAATGTAGTCATCCGCACCTCGCCGCAGCCACGTCCAATGACAATAGTTTTAATTGAAAAAGCGCCTGCATTTCCATTATTTGTTTCAATTCCTTACGCTCGTATATGTGTAAGTGTAAACTTTGATAAACATTTGTTGTAACTTTAATTAGAATACTCTGATTTAGAACTTCGATGATTGAATATCACAGTTTAACTACTCCTATAAGGTTGTTGGTGGCTTAGCGTTAACACTTTGTTATGTTGTTTTTGTGTTGAAAACAATTTGTTAATGCATGTTTTATATCATTAATACTTATCTTTTTAACGTTTTTTTCTGCTTATTGAACATCCGATTCCACATTTATTCTTAAATTTCTTGGATTTCATTTAGGTAACCACATCTCTTTCTACACAATGCTTAATTTCGCTCGCCTTACGATCTAACGAGCTAATTACCTACTCAACTATAATAAGTGGACGTTGTAATGTCAAAACAGCTATATTAATTAATTTTAGGTAAAAAGACTACCAAGTATACAAGTATGTGGTTTTTATTTTATGAAACATATAATTCGACTTCCTATATATTTTCGTGTAATTAAAAATATTGGCCATGAATATATATTATAGCTATAAGCCAAGTTTGGAATAATATCTAGCGATGTGTGTTTTTTCTATATTAAAGGAAGAAGAGGAACATTTTTCACAAACAATAATTATTCAAAAAAACATTTAAGGACAAATGTCAGATAATTCTTTTTTACGTGTGATTTTCATGGGTAAAGTGGCATCTTTTCAAAAGAGTGCTATTACTTACACAAAATTAACAAAAGGAGCACAGGCTGTACATTTAGGGAACCAGTTCAGATCATTAATCTATGAGTGAAACGACATATTGTAACGATTCTTGGAGATAAATAAAGAGAGATATTGAGTATAAAATATGTTCATTTAGTTTTTTGTTACTTTTTATAAGACAGATTAGGATACTTGTCATCAGCTGGTGAAAAGTAAAGCTGTATCTGAGCTAAAGCCACGCTGACAAATATTGTTTCGCAAAAACAAAATCAGACGTGTAATCGAACACAATAGCAATACAGAATTCAGAATCAGTAAGAAAATGTAGGTACCTTCTTTCAAATAGGCCTGCTGGTTCCAAAACTGAAACCTGGAACTATAGCTGTAAGAAGCTGTATACCACTTGAGAAAAAAAAATGGTTCAATAGTCAATTAACTGACAACTATAAATCTCGAGCTTGATATACTATTTATTATATTTCGTCGCTTCATTCTTCAGATAGTATATAATTAAACAGGTAGTCCTTTTTGAGTACTTGGTAACTTGGCACAGTTTTAGAATATGTCATTTGACTAATTCAAAAAACTTTCCGCCTTTTTACTTGATCTACCCCGGTCTCGGCAAGTCTTCATTATTTTTTCGTGCGTGGTAAAAAGCACACGTCTTATACCAACCAGTAACTTAACAGTTTATTAAAAAGTTTTTTGTAAAAGTTGTACTAAAAGTGTACTAAAATTTTGAAAATTTGTACAAAAAATACAGAATAAACGAAAGCGACTCGTTATTTCTTCCGATGAGGTAAGCCTTTTCATGTTTTTTCATAAGTGATCGCGGGTATGTATAAACTATAATTTCGCTTTGTTGAAAAGGTACAGAAAACACGTGTTATCTATAATAGACATATCACGTTGTCCGCATGCATTCCTGGTAGTCTTCTGCCTGATGTTTTTTTTTTATTAAAAAGTAAAATTAAGTTTTATCGAAAAGATGCAGAAATTCATGTTATCTGTAATAGATATATCACGTTATCCGCATAAATAACTGGTAGTCTTCTACCTGATGTTTTTTATTAAAAACTAAAATTAAGTTGTATTGAAAAGATGCAGAAATTCGTAATATCTATAATAGATATATCAAGTTATCCGCATAAATTACCGGTCGTCTTGTACCTAATGTTTTTTTATTATACGCGGATGAAATTTTGCTTTATCGAAAAGATGCAGAAAACACGTGTTATCTATTGTATATATATATTTATATCACGTTGTCCGCATGCATTCCTGGTAGTCTTCTACCTGATGTTTTTTATTATAAACTAAAATTTTGCTTTGTCGAAAAGATGCAGAAAACACGTGTAATCTATAATAAATATATCAAGTTATCCACATAAATTACTGGTAGTCTTCTACCTAATGTTAATTATTATAAACTATAATTTCGCTTTGTCGAAAAGATGCAGAAAACACGTGTTATCTATAATAGATATATCACGTTGTCCGCATGCATTCCTGGTAGTCTTGTACCTGATGTTTTTTATCAAAAACTAAAATGAAGTTTTATCGAAAAGATGCAGAAATTCGTGTTATCTGTAATAGATATATCACGTTATCCGCATAAATTACTGGTAGACTTCTACCTGATGTTAATTATTATAAACTATAATTTTGCTTTATCGAAAAGATGCAGAAAACACGTCTTATCTATAATAGATATATCGCATTATCTGCATAAATTCCTGGTAGTCTTTTGCCTGATACTTTTTATAATAAACAAAAATTTTGCTTTGTTGAAAAGATGCAGAAAATACGTGTAAATCTATAATAGATATATCACGTTATCCGCATATTTAACTGTTAGTCTTCTACCTGATGTTTCCTATTTCGATTAATGCTGTATAATACTCGTATTGTTATTTTTGACATTTTTTTCAATAATGTTTTAATATTTTAATACAAATACAGAAAATGCGTGCAGCCTGAAAAACATTAAACACGATATCTGTATTACGTAATATTCTATTATTTCTATTTTTTTTTTCAAATCTGAAAGTCGTCATTTATATTATTTAAATGTGGACGAATTTCTGGCTAGCATTTTCGGTTTCTTTTAAGGGGCTCCAGTTATGGAATAACCACTATAAATAGGGGGTTGAACTAACTTCTTGAAAAAGGAGATAATAAAGTATTTAAAAAGAAAGTAATAATAATAATAATAATTAAAAAGTACACCTAAGCTACCTAAGTACTCCCCAAACATCGATAGGCAACCCAGTCGGGAAACTGGATGGGACCTCCTTAATACCCGTCAAACAGGGGGGAGGGGTGACGTCAAGGGCCTCCTTTTTTTTTTTTTTTGCTGCCGAGGCACCCTCGCGGGAGGGAGGTGGAAGATGCGTCATGCATACCCGCCCGCAGGTAAATTCCTCTGCGGGGGGGTTATGTGGGACTCACCAGAATGGCACCTACCCACTAAAAACCACCTGTTGGCTGTAGTTATTACCGTTAGCCTTCATCGGAAGCGACACCCGTCGGGAAGTTGGGCGCGCTGGCGGAGACCTGCTAGCGGGTCCTCCGCCTGTAGTGAAAGTTGCACTGAAGGTGCTCAAAGGGACATGAGTTGGTGGCCGTTCTGGGCAGCCTCCGGTGAAGCCGGGGCTGGGCAGAGGTCGGCCGAAGCATGATTTAGGGATCAATTCATTTAAATGAACCTACAATGAATTGAGAAGGGAACTATGCTCCGCCAGAGCTAGCAAACATTACTAGCAGCATACATTACTAGCAACATAAGCAATATGCTTATCACACTTACGCTCTGTCAGAAGAGCGTAAGATCAGAGCGGTACTCAGGGGAGTCCCGTTCGAATTATCGAACGAGGCTATCCTGGAGGATCTGCAGTCCCAAGGCTTCCCGGCACTCGCGGTGCATAAAATGCACAGCAAGTACGGGAGGCAACACCCTCTCGCTTTGGTGGTTCTCGCCAACATCCCCAAGTCCAGGGAGATCCTCAAAGGGGTTAGCACTATATGCGGCCTCTCTGGGATCTCGATCGAGGCGCCTCATCGCCGCGGTCATCCCGGCCAATGCCATCGGTGCCAGTTGTACGGGCACGCGGCGGCCAACTGCCGCGCACCGCCCAGGTGCGTCAAGTGCCTGGTCCCGTACTTCACTAAGGAGTGCAATCGCACTCCTGAAACTCCCTCTCCTCCCGATTGCGTGCTTTGTGGCCAGTCCGGCCACACCGCAAATTACAAGGGCTGCCCTCGTGCACCCCGTTGTATGCGCTCCAATTTCAAAAGGGCGGCGCCCAAACAGGCCCCGCGCCTTTCTCAAGAAAACTTTCCGCCGCTGCGTAGCCGGGTTCCTCCGGCTTCTAAGCCTACACAGCCCAGGCCTGCCCCAGTAAACTGGAGGCAGCACCCCGTATCGAATCCCATCCCGGCTCCTCGCCCATACAAACCCACTCCTCAATCCTCCGTAGCAGACGATATGCGTATCGTCTGGGACGCTATGAAAAATATCGATGTTACGACTTAGGCACGTACTCCGACAGAGTTCAGAGAGAGCAAAGTTCCCTTCTCAATTCATTATAGGTTCATTTAATTGAATTGATCCCTAAATCATGCTTCGGCCGACCTCTGCCCAGCCCCGGCTTCACCGGAGGCTGCCCAGAACGGCCACCAATTCATGTCCCTTTGAGCACCTTCAGTGCAACTTTCACTACAGGCGGAAGACCCGCTAGCGGTTCTCCGCCAGCGCGCCCAACTTCCCGACGGGTGTCGCTTCCGATGAAGGCTAACGGTAATAACTACAGCCAACAGGTGGTTTTTAGTGGGTAGGTGCCATTCTGGTGAGTCCCACATAACCCCCCGCAGAGGAATTTACCTGCGGGCGGTATGCATGACGCATCTTCCACATCCGTCCCGCGAGGGTGCCTCGGCAAAAAAAAAAAAAACGTAAAATTCAACGTGTCTGGGACTCTTGCACCGAATTAACCATAATTTAGTTACACGCAGGTCAAATCCCTTACTTTTACGATTATTGGCCTTATATACCAAATAATGAAACGATTTTAATTCCATTTCATGATAAAATTACACCAGTATTTACTCCCAAACATATTTTGTCGCATAGTAAAAAACGAAATATGAAAATAGCAATTGATAAATTGTTACACTTAGAGGCTATAAAACCTCGTTATACCTCAAGTGACCAGTTTATATCAAACAAATATAATGAATAAATAAGAATAAATATTTTTGGCGCCAATACTCCACGGTGAAAAACGATTCGTACTAAACAAAAAAAACAAAAATTATACAATTTTGTAGTAAAAGTAAACTTTAAAATGGAATCTTATAAAACAGCTTCTAAATTAATTCCCCATAATGGTTTCTTAACTAACATAGATAAGTATAAGAGTATAAGATAACCTATTCGTACCTATATTTGTTAATTACAAAAAATACCTACGTTTTGAATTTCAAGAAAACAATATGTTTGAGCATACGAGTTTACCGCCATGCCGCATAGATTACCCGTTGCTCGGGGGGTATGAGTCACTTGTTGTGAATTTGAATAAAAATCGACTAGTACCGACATGGTCGGTAACATTTTGACTTTATGTTTAACATCGAACAGTACCTGACGATAAGCGTTATAATAATAAATAATTTATGAAACTTCAAATATGCTCGATACGAGATTTAGCCAAACATATAGTAATGGTCGTCTAGCTACAAAATAAGTACAACTATGAGGCAAAAATTAAACTCCCTAAATTATTGTTAGAAGATTTAATCTGGTAGAAAAGTATAAGTAAATATACCAGTCCCTGTTCAATTACTTCACAAATTTATAAGATAATATACTATACATATAAGCATCATAACAGGCTGGGGCGTAGTATTCCAAAACAATAAATTTTATTGTGACAAAGAATACCATATCAATTACCTAGAATAACTAGCCGTTTCCTTAGGCTTTAAAAGTTCAGCTGGGGAAGAAAGAAATTGTGCAAGATTATTACGAATTGATAATACCACCGCTATTAGTTACATCAATAGGATGGGTGGTATTCAATTTCCACATTTAAATACTCTAAGTATACACATTTGGCAATGACATTTGGCGAAGAACATAATTTATGGATATATATATTTTCTTAAATTTTCACGATTCATACTTTAAATAATTTATGGATTTTTGTTTTAATGTTTTTTTGCAAATGTGCCGCATTTGTAACTAGGTATCCTAAACCGGATGCAGTCGCAGTCGATGCGTTTACGATTAATTTGGCCTCTGCATATTTTTAACAATTTCCTCCATTTTCCGTTGTCTTAAAATGTGTAAGAATAATAATTGATTTGAATTGAAACAAAAGGTTTAATTATCTCCCATAACAGCACCAAAGCAAAGCACTCCAGCCTAACCCTGGGTACCGCGAGACGCTGCGGGCGGCGTTCGCGCGGCGCGGCTGTCCGCCAGAGACCCTGACGTTGATGCTCGCTTCTCTGGCATCCATGACTATTTTTCAGTACAACATCACGTTTGAGATCATGGCGGGAGTTTTGTACGTTACAAAATACTGACATGTTCGAAAACCTGTTTTATTCGTTCTTTGTTTTTTAAATGAGCAATTTAATAAGGGTTGTTCATCGGTTCATTAAATTCACACCATTCAGCCTCGTCTCTTTTGTAAGGCGAAGAAGGGCTATGATGAGGCAAATTTTACAAGAAGCCTATAAAATTTCTTACACATTTTCTTGGGATCCAAATTAAGTTCTTAATCAGTTTTCCTTATTATACCCTCATATTACTTTAACTTTAGAAAAAATTACCAAAAAGTTACCGTTATATCGTTAGCCGTATGCACCGATATAGGGCCCAGACATTAAATAAGAAAATTCTATAGTTTTTGCATCCGTAGACATAATCATAATGTAAATAATTAAAACCACAGCCACAAATCGTAAACAACCTATATTATCCTTGCCAATCTTTAAAAAGAACATAATGATATGTCCTGTCTCGACTCTAAAAGATTATATTTTTGTGACGCAAAATATTAAAGCTTCGAACTCGGGGTTCTTGTTTGTTACATGAGAGGCCCCTCACAGAACTGCGTCGAGTCAGACGCTAAGTCGGTGGATAAAGCAAGCAGACACTAGGTACGAGCGGCTTTGACATGAGTGTGTTCAGCGCACACAGCACGCGGCACGTGCTCAGTGTTGGTTGTCCGAGAAACGGCTGGGTGGACCTAAAGCTCTCAGGCCTTTACAAAATTTTACTATAGACCTATATTAGACCCACTAAACGACTTTGCCTTGTCCGTACTCAATAAAAGTACAAACCACTTAATACCTTCCTATAAAGAGATTAATTAAAATTAAATTATTCTGTTTATTGATTTAATTAATTTGGCAATCACCAAGTGTATAACAAATGCCTAAAGGTTACTGGATTCTTAAATTATGTACTAAAGTAAGAAATTTAATGAATAAACGTATTTAAATAAATTATAATTTGTAAAGACAAAAGAAAACAAACTTAGTCTCTAAAAATCTACCTGTTTGATTATATACTATCTGAAGAATGAAGTGACAAAATATAATGATTAAACGAACTTCCCAGTGAAGTTCTATCGCTATTATATGAGTCGCTATATATAAAAGACCTGTCCCTCCCGGAACCCATAAAAAAGTTTTGTTTTGATTTCAAAAAAATTAAGACTTGCCGGGACCGGGGTTGATCAAGTAAAGAGAAGGAAAGTTTTTTGAATAAATCAAATAACATACTCTGTGCGAAGTTACCTAGTACCTTAAAAGGACTATCTGTTTATTTATATACTCTCTGCGAATGAAGCGACTCATATAATATAGATTTGAAAATCTCTTTTACTGTTTGTTATAAATTAGATAAATGATGTTATCAGTTATCCTAAGAATGATGTGTACGCCTTAAGAGTCATACATATTAGGTATAATATCTTAATCTATATTTTAATTTTAATGTGTGAATATGTATGATGTGGCTGTACTGAATAAATAAATAAATAAATAAATAAATAAATATAATAGCGATAGAACTTCACTCGGAAGTTCGTTTAATCATCTAAAATTTCAAGAAATAGATAAGTTTATGAGGTTCGAACGTATTTCACATTACAATTATTAAGGTTTTGGTAAAAACTATTCACTGAAGTATTCGAGTCTTGAAACAAATAATATTAAAATTTTTTACGTCAAGACATAAAGGTCCAACTTAAGGAAGCAATTTTCTGTGTCACATCTTTATTAATTAACCAACATTTCGACAAAACCAAATCTTTATTAATACGCCATTCAAAATACAATGAAAACAACGCTAATAAAAGCATTAAATTAATATTCAAACATTAATGTCTGTTACGACTCTGAGTGCCGGCTTCAAGTGAAATGTAATGATAGTTTAATTAACGTCAGAAAAACCAGCCTACTCAGTCATATTATTTGGATGATGTGTTTGATACACAAACAAAATATCCTTCATTTAGATCTTCACTTTGCGCAGGATCACTAGTTTGGTGTACTATGAATTTAAGTTTCTCGTTCATCTCAAGAGTTTTATTTCACAGCGTATGTTTATAGATAGATAAACAATTATAAAAAGTGAGATGACTATCACGAAAATTGTAATTAGAGTAGAGATTGTATGCAGATATATTTATACAATGCGTAGTGATGATATTTGCAAATAATAACGCTACGGTATATTGGCCGTCAAAGGTATTATAAATAATAGGTGCCGTGAAAGTGTAAAGGGTAATTTTTGACCTTCACAACAACCATACCATCAACAAAAGGCGATACTTTTATACAATACACGGCGTTGTGTTAATACGGCTTTATTATTCAAACTACTTTTACACTAATATGTCACAAATTTCACGCCATGAAAGACGAAAATCTTGTTTACTGAAAATACCTCAACCTATTTACATAATCTTCTGTTACAATATAAACAAATCTGAACTCAATATTATGTTATCAACTTCAAACATTTCCAAAATGTTACGACTTTACCAAATACAAGCGTGATTTCGAGCAAAACGATTTATAAGCAAGCTCCTAATATTTAATGTATGAGAAAAGAAAGTTCAAAGGCAGAAAATTAATATAGAAAATTTGAAAATGAAAATGGGGGAAACTTTTAAAAATGGTTGTGAAAAGAGTTGGATCAGCATTTTAGAGGACTTCATAACTGGAGAGTGCTCGGTGAGACCCAAGAATATCGTTTAAATATTCCTATCACGGGTAGTTGATATAATATTCAATGTTTTCGTGCCTGGCCGACTCGCAGCTCTGAGACCCACCGTATTATATTAGTTATATGAACTGGAAGACAAACATTAGCATGACGATATGAAAACTTCTTGGCAATAAAATACTTGAAAAGTTATTCAACTTGAGAGCGAAATTTAATATTTATTGTTATGACTTTGTAAAGTGTTTATAAAATAAAATGCGTTTTGAGTTACCTTCTTAAGCGAGTGGTTTTTATGCAGTTAAGTAAAACATTAGTTGAATGTAAGATATTATTGTATTGTAGTGTATGTCGTTTTATTTGCTTTTCTGAGAAACTACCTATTTTATATGGCGGGTCCACCATTGAGACACCTGAGGTATTTTCAAGAAAAGCTGTATTTGTAGTACCAGTGCATTTTGCGATAATAAAAACTGTGAAATATTTAATAAATTCAGTGGTATGGTATTAATTTTTAAAAGTTTGTTAAATGGGTAATTAATGTATTTATTTAATTGGAAAATTAATTGAAAATCAAACTGTTAAATACTAGTATATTTTTATGATGTTCAATATTTTGATGTTATAATTACTTCCTTACTAAGCTAGAGCATAACAACTTTTTGTTTGATTAGATAAAGTAGCACAACAAGGGAATTTCCCTGTGGAAATTCGTAGTAATTAATTTTGACGTCCGTCACGAAAGTTCATCTAACTTGGCTTGACAACAGCAAAAAACTTTGAGGAAACCCTCAGGATTTTCTTAGTTTCCGTACACTAAATTATGAAAGATGGAGGAATCAAAAGTTTATTACAGGAATATTACACATATCTAGGAATATCTCCTTAAACCTTTTGATATTGTGAATTTGCAGGCATGTAACTCTCATCTCACCTGTTGAGAAGTAACGATAAGCCGAGGAAGGTACACAGGAGATAGATTACCTTATTAACAGCATTAATTAGATCATAGACCCCATAGGTATATTCATCATACCCTTGAAAATCCAAGGCCTATGTTTATATGGAAAAAACAGACTCGGGCAGAACAATCCTCTTTGGCGTTCCGAACAAAAGACAAGCTATCGAAACGTTTTAATCAGTTATATATTAATTATAAATAATACTAACGATTATTAAAGTTACTTTTTCAAGTGAACTTCCGTTTCCTACATATTCAAAATGTTACTACCACGTTTGCCTTTAAATATCTTAAACGTTTTAAAGGTCAATCTACTCGCATTTGTTATCTAAAGTGTGCAGTCCAATCCCAAGTGCAGTTTGTCTAAACGTTGCATTCCCACTCAAGCTTTAAGTTTACAAATGACCTGACGCCGGCCATCCGGCTATTTGTAAACATTCAGTGCCTCTGGGGTCCTTCCCTGTATATTGGTATCTGTGTTGATTCCTGCTTAGCTCATTTATTAGTGACTGCTTCGAGAAAACCTACTTTCTTATCGCGTTTTATTGATTTTGTCTGTACTGTGAAGCTACTGAGTGTGTAAAAAATGTATTTTAACAATAATATTTTATTTAATATGAGTTTTAATGTGACGTTGAGTTGACGATCGAGTTGAAATTTGCTACACCTTCCACTGCGTTTACGAAGTTATTAAAATTACTGTGTTCAATATGCACACGATGTATAATTGCTATATTCAAAAAACTGTAAAATATAACTGCTGTTATAAATAAAACTAACGTCTTTGGTATTAAACATTTTATAATATAATTTTTAATCATACTGGTTTGCTTAATTTCCATTGATCTGCATAATACCAAGAATTAATTGAATTTAACTACTATTAATCGTATCAAAGTATCTCATAGTAGTTTGTTTATAAATCTGTATATAAATCAAATAATATCCCGTGATTTCCAACTTTCTGCATATACTGCAGTATTTTTTTATTCTAAATATTATTATTATACAATCGCTTTAAGTAGGTACATGTATATACAGGTGCAGGAAATAAACAAAAAAGCATATCACGCATAACTACCAAACTACCAAAGTAATCCCTTAATCGACTCACCCAGCTCAAGATATCCAAGTCTTAATAGTCCCAAACTCGTATCTTAACATGCGGCATGTTTGCTTGATTTGGCTACCCATACCTCCAGCTATACGTCAATGGCAGGCAGGTCAGCTAACAAGGTTGACATAAACAATCAGAGCTGAGCGGAATCAGATGACCCCACTTGAGTTATCTCGGCCAACAGGCTTGGGACCACCGAACCAGCAAACCGTGGATTTTCTTGTCGTCGCTTTGTAATGAATTTGTGATCCTGGATTTATTGAACAACTGGGTTTGTGGTTGTGAAGGAAGTTCTGAGAGTTAAGTTTTTTAATAAAGTAAATTTTGTTTTAACAAGACAGTATAAGTGCTATAAGCGGAGTGTTCTATCTTATTCGACATAAAAAAAAATCATATACTTTCATTTCTTCTAACAATTTTAAATATAATTTACATTAATCATAGTTTTGGTTTTCATGATTTTTATTTTATATAACATTCATTTGACATAACAACAAGTGTTAATATTCAATAGGCATATTATTAATTAAAAATAATATTATTTTTTGATCTAATTAACATCTAGTACATATAAAAATTGGCGTGGCGACGAGCGAAGCGAGCAGAAGCAGTTATTCTGTATGTAGATGCGCAAACCGAGCGAGCGCAGCGACCGTGCTAAAAAGGGACTGTTTAACGTATCATTTTATTATTTTTTTTACATAAAAAGTCATTACTCGCACTATTACTCGCAAGATCGCACTGTTTTATTATTACATTCTAAAAAAAAATATTTAGCAACTACTCTTTTAAATGCAAATAGCAAATTAATTTCGGAATATTCCCTTGGATGCTGTAAAATTGTACTGATAAGCTTGTTTGAAATGAAATTAATCATATTTGAAGTGAAATGAATATTCATTCAAACAAAATTAGGATAAATCCGATTTAGCTAAAATTAAATTATATTAAGTGAATAATTATGTCAAAAATATAGTAAACAAATAATAGGTGTAGTGATCAATTATGTCAATTGATTTTAGGCGAAATGAAATTATATGAAATAACTTTATATGAAATTATTTTATGTATGTCAATGCAAAACCACAAGCGGAGCTGCTAAACATGTTTTAAAAATATAACTTTTAAAATCTTTTATGATCATAGGCATTTTTAATATGATATTTTTAAAAGTTTAAAATTCTGTTATTACCTGGTCAATAACTTAGTGTTTATAATACATCTAATAACCATAACAATAAAGTTTAAAATTAAAACAAGCAAAGAAATACCAAAAACTTACCTTTCACGAAGCTAAAAAGGAAGAAATCTGAAAATAAAAAAAAAAGAAACTTTAATCCTGTATGTGATCCGGGTCTTTATGGGCCCTTAAGGAATAAGGGAACCAATATATTTATCGTGTCGCAAATGTGAGCAGGTAACAGTATACTGATCCGCTGGACCCATTACCGTTACATTTACATATGGATGGACGACAAACTACAAACAAGGAAAACTACAAGCCCTATTTTTTTTGTACTTCTGGTCGAATTTATACTATGAAAGCAATAATAAATAATGATGCAGCTGCTAGCTTAGTTCAGTTAGGTTTGGAGTAATATCAGAACAAACTTACAAACTTACTTTTTATAATAAAAATCTGCAACAAAGGCATCAATTGTATAACCCCAAAAGTAAGCCATGATTGTTTTATGCTTATACAGCGAAAGGGGTGAGGGCGACTACAGTAGATATACATGCTAATTTAGATTTAGTCATAGAACTTCAAGTATCGAACAGAGTACCACGAGAGCGGGGAATAAAGAGCTAGTTTATATCGGAATATGTATTGCAGATACTATTATTTTCACTACGCGAATTATTGCTCGTGAGCTATTTCACTATTTTCAGTAGTTATAGAACCAGGTTTTTTAGCTACAACAGTAACATTTAAAACTGAATTTAATACCAAGAAAAATTGTCAATAATATACAAACACCTTAAAAATATTAAATAAAGTCTTCAAAATATTATCATTGTGAATATCCCCTTTTCGGTATCTTTTTAAAAAGTTAAATAAGAATTGCTTCTAATTCCCCTCGAAAATTAACAATGGAAATCACAAAAAGTTCTGGATTCAATTAATGAAGAAATTAATTTTTAACGAATTCTCTTCACCAGTGACAATAGCTTATTTAAGTCTCTGTGTCCTTTAATTTGAATTTTGTTTGGATAAATACTGAAAGTAAATGCTAAAAACATGTTTTTCTTAAAAATTTTAAAAAGAAAAATAAGGTTTTAACATTCTTACACACTACACGCATTTTTAGTCAGGTGTAAAATGAATGTGCATTGTTAAGAGCATTACAACAATGGTTCTAGAATACTGTTGGGGCTGCCGCGGTATTGAAGCGCGTCAGGCATGTTCGCGGAGGCTCGAGTAGATGATTTTTTCGCGATCACAAGTAAAATGATCGCCTCATTGATGCGTCGGATTTTACTTGTATTAAAGGAAAAGGTAGATAGCTCTTTATTAAAACATTGGAATAGTTGCCACCTACAATGTAATGTAAAATAAAATAAAAAATTCTTACTAACTCTTTATATGGATCAAGTTTCCGAAATAAATTATAATTATATACAACGTTTTCTGCTGCTTAAGAGAATTCGCAATTATCTGTAAACTATAAAAAACCATTTAATAATAAATCATATAAAACTTTTGTATGGTACACAAAGGTTTCAGTGCCTAAAAATCAGATTTTTCAACCAAGCTAATTATTAATTCCTTACAATAAAATATATGCCAGCATGAAATTATAAACAAAGTTTTGAAATAAACACCATTTTAAACGTTTTGGATTACTGTGCATCGAGGAACGTCGGTGGCGCAATAGTTAAGGCGCTGTCTTCTCTGTCTTGGGGTCTGGGGTTCGATCCCATGACTGCCAAATGTACCAATGAGTTTTTACAACTTAAGAGCTAAAGCCAACTGCTCTAACGGTGAAGGAAAGCATCGTGACGAAACCCACAAGAACTTACCTAAGAAATTTTTTCAAAGGGATGTGTAAAAGTCTGCCAACCCTCAACAGGCAAGCGAGGTAGATTTTAAATGCCTAATACCAGCTCTTAGTTGGGTGAGGCTGATATCCTGTAGTGGAATTATTAAGGCTGACGTGTGATTACCCCTATCTAATTCAAGAAAAGCGATATCACAAAATAAACGTTTGTGAGTTATCAAAGAGAAAATTTTTGTAGTAATAGTATTTAAAAAACTGACAGACCACTCTCCTATACTAACACAGTTAAAGAAAATAAAATAAAGTCAGAAAATCCTAAAGGCACTATTGATATGGTAAGTTAGGCGAATGTGTATACCACGAGTATAGTAATATACTCAATAAATATGATTGGACAGATTATTATCATATAACTGACACAAATGAATCTGCAAATTATCACAGAGAATTATTCGAAAATAAATTAAAAAGTGAACACCATTTGCCAAAAACTATCTTTAAAACTAAAACCATTGAAACCGATTATCCCAGGGTAATTGAAGTCGTTTAGTACAATAAATAAATTTTATCAAAATATGAAATGCTAAACCAATGATCAAGACCTAAAATTCCACTATAACAATTATAAAACATAATGCAACAAATTTAAGTTAAAATCATATTTAGTAAAAATAGCACCTATTGCAGTCAAGAAGAGATATCTAAAATTTTAGGGAAGGTAGTTAACAAATGCCAGGTGAGATATCTGAAAAAATAAATTTTTTTTGTTTCCACTTTAATATGGATTCCGTAAGGAGTAGTTGACAGAGGATGCTTTGTTGCAACTTGAAAATCGTATAACGCAATACCTGAATGGCAAACAAAGAAGGGCACAAATGTGTCGTGTTTTAGTAGTTTAGTAGAAATTTGTAGTGTGTAGTTTCAGTACCTATTTTACTAAGACGTATGGAAAACGCGGGTATACGAGGCTCGATGGTGGACAGGTTTAAGAACTATCTTAACGACAGGAAACAATACGTAAAGATCAATACGTACACATACAGTCCCACAGGGCAGAACACTTGGTGTCATCCTATTTCTGCTATATGAGTATAGTGATGGTCAATGTGGGATCAATGTGTTAGGTATGTTTACATGTTATGGAAACATGGTAAAGTTTGCTGACGATACTGCATTTGTATTCCTTAGTAAATACTAAAAAAAACCACACAGAGCGACCCACACTACATTTTTTAAACTCATCTTTGAGCTGGCGTGCTATTCTGAGGAGGCTTTATTTAAGGCCTATGTTTTATTATATTCCTATATGAAGAAATGCTATTAACAGACAGTATTATAAGCTTTTAGAGTCTTTTATGTCTTATAGAATTTTTAAAATATAAAAAAATATATTCAGAAATGCATCAAATAATAAATGAACAAGTAATTTGTGAACATTTAAAAAAAAACGCAACTGACGGGAAAAGCCTGCATAACTTTTGAAATTATAAACCGATCTTCTTTAAACATAGCCAATAATACTCTCAATTAATTCAGCTTTAAATCGGATTATCCGTTTGGGCGATACGTTACCTCAGATAGACAATGATAAACAAACACACAAGTTAAACTTAATGTATCTCTCCTTTTACGTCGGGGTTCAAAACAGCCATTACCACAAAATTATTAAAGCGTACTTATTGCAACACTAGTCATCCATCATTTCCAATCACCTTGTACTCTTCAATAAACCTCTGAAAGTCGGAATAAACAATTTTCCGTGAACACAAATGTTCTTCAAGGCACACGTTTTTATCATGCAACAGTATTCAAAGTCAAAAGATTTAACAGATCAGATGCGGTAAGAACACTTTCAAAGGTTACTTAGAAACTGGCTCAATAATGTGAAACATACTTTAGTAACTTTCACTGAAGTAAGTTAGGCTAAAGTTAAGCATTTACACGAGCCAGCTTTCATTAATTTTAACACGGGATTACTGTTCTTAAAAGCCTTTAAACTAGTTTAAAGTAGTTTTGTCAATTGGGTTATAATTTCAGAAATACAGCCATATAATTTTATTGAGTTAAATAAAATATTGTTTAAATATAATAGGTCTTTACCTATGAAACTGCCGTTTTGCCGTACTACGTAAATATATTTTTTTGACTGATAATTCTAATTTCAAATTAATTTTATTTGACAAACATGGAATTCTTTTTCTAAAATCGTCATTTGTTTAATAGTTAGTGTTTTGTTTTCAACGCATTCGAACATTTTTCGTCATCATGGATAAGTTAAAAATTCGAGTAATTATGGAGTATGAGTACCGTCGTGGCAGCAAAGCGGCACAAGCGGCACGCAACATCAACGACGTTTACGGAGCGAACACTACAAACGAACGCACCAACCGTTATTGGTTTACCCGCTTCCGTTCTGGAAATTTTGACCTGAAAAATGAACCCCGTGGTCGTCCGAAAACTTTGGTCGACAATGACGAATTAAAGGCAATTGTGGAAGCTGATGAAACTCAATCCACGGCTGAATTAGCAGCAGCTTTCGACGTTAGCATCAAAACAATATTGGTCCATTTGCGTCAAATTGGCAAGGTAAAAAAGCTTGACAAATGGGTACCCCACGAACTCAATGACCGCCAGCACGAAGTACGCGTGGAGACGTGCCTTGCACTGCTCAGCAGGCATACAAATGAAGGAATTCTGAACCGCATTGTTACTTGTGACGAGAAATGGATCCTGTTTGACAATCGTAAGTGCTCAGCAAGTTGGTTGGACCCTGGTTCAGCACCCAAACAATGCCCTAAACGAAAACTTACCCCTAGAAAAGTGATGGTCACTGTTTGGTGGTCTAACGCGGGTGTTTCATGTTGGTTTCATGTTGGTTTCATGCGGGTGTTTTAAATTCATCACAGCTTCTTGCCAAACGGGACAAGCATTACTGCAGATGTGTACTGTGAAGAACTGAACACAATGATGGAGAAGCTCGCACGTCTCCAACCAGCTTTGGTCAATCGTTCGGCTCCACTGCTCCTGCACTACAACGCGCGACCTCATACTGCACAGCAGACGGTCTCCAAGCTACAAGAGTTGGGGTTGGAAGTTCTCCGTCATCCGCCGTACTCACCAGACCTTGCGCCTACAGAACTCTACTTTTCCCAGAATTTGGATAACTTCTTGACGGGAAAAAAGTTCTATACCCGAGAGGCAGTACAAAATGCCTTTGAAGAATTTGTTGCCTCCCGTCCAGCTGATTTCTTCAAGAAAGGCATCAATAAGCTACCAATGCGTTGGCAAAGATGCATTGATTGCATGGGTGATTATTTTGATTAATAGAAATAAAAAATATAAAAAAATTACGCTTCATTTATTTCGTGAAAAACGGCAATTTCATAGGTAAAGACCTAATAATTTAAACTATATTTTAAACAATGTTTTTTGAGTAAACTTCTTCAGATACTTAAGAAGTTAATATAACCCATCAATACATACATTTTATTATAAGATTGATAAGCGATCATTTTCAATTTTAAAAGAGGCTCTCATTTACAATAATCCTCACAGTTAGATTAAGTGTATATTTTTATAATACTTCAGCCTTCTTAGCCAGTAAAAATATAAGAAAAACGCTTATTCCAAAATGAAGTTTAATCTCATAAACAATTCAGGATTACGCATAAAAACAAAACGCGAGCATCTCTAAACAATCAAAAACTCCGTTATTAAATTAAATTTTCACGATTTGTATTGACAGAACAGTCAACAGACGGGCAACGAGGGGTAGTGTCCTCTTTTATGAATTTCCGAAACGAGTCCGGAACGAGAATTATAAGTACATGACAATGTTGGAAACGTAGACTCCCTTTCAACCACGGGGAGCGAGAGGCTCTCCCGTATATTCATGTCTTTTTTTATAAATGATTTTTACTGCTGTATAAGGACTGAATAGTTAATGAGTTCAGTATTTGGCTCTTTATTTGCTGTATAGTAATAATTACTTTGTTAAAAATTACCTACCTATTTTTTGTTTAGTACAAAGTGTTCATTGTGTTTCGCTTCATTTTCTTTTAAACAGGAGTTGCGGTAACAAACGCTGTCTTTATAAACAAGTTTTAAGGTCTTTTATAATCTGTTAGAAATATAAGTATAAGTTTGAATTTTAGCTCAAATAAATTAGTCTTTGTAATTGTCGTCCAAGGATCTCTACGAATGCTCAGATTATTTCTTATTTTCCTTGTAATTGTAGAATCAATGTTTGAAAATGAAATTACATATAAATTGTTGCGATTTCATTGATAATTTAATTTTGTCCAAATTGTTAGTGTAGTAAGTAATTTTTAGTCATTAAAATTAAATAGTAAAAAGCATTTTACAGTTAATTACTGTTTGACATAATGTCAATAATGTTAAATCAGCTCTATAAAATGAATGTTTTTTTATAAAAATGTTATCACTTTGTGTAAATTAATGTGTTTTTTATCTAACGAAGCCCAATTTATATGGCATTCATCATGAAGTAATATTTTTAACCCAATATGATTTATACTATAATCCCTGCCTGAGAGCAACATTAAATAAAATACTATTAAATAAACTCTGTAGTTATATTATTATATATAGGTTTATTTAGGAAAATTGGTCAGAATTGTGTTACGTGACTATGCGCATATTTTCATATATCAAACAAGATTCTGAAAAAGACTTGTAGCCAGCAGCGCGTAGCGATGAACATATAGAGGAACAATATTGATCCAAAACCACTTTATAGTCATAAAATAACGTACACGGTTAGATCAAGCCATCGAAATCCATCGTTCTCACCGCATTAGTTCTTGAAAGCTAGGTCTAGTGTCTCGCAGGATGCTCTATCTTCTGACTTTAAGGATTATGTACTTGTAGTTTGATCTGCGGTTTCTAATAGATAACTTCTACTGAATGTTGTAAAACCTTTGTATTAGCATTTGTCAATTGAAATTAAGTTAATTACAAGCATCATATTCAAATCTAGTATCGTTAAACATACTTTTGAAATGATAAAAAAAGGACTTTCAACTTGGCTTAAACTATGCTACTACTAAAATATATTACTTAGAATGGACAACCAAAATTTTGTTAGACAACTTAGAACTTACTGTGTTAGGGTGATAGCGAAGAGTATGTAGCAAATTGCATCAAACTAGACAACCATGATCTCGGCGTGTGCAAGGACGCCTCACAAGATAAATTCATGATGACAATTAGAAAAACATAAATTAACTTATTACTTAAGAAGATATGTATTTATAAGTGCATCCCATTGAGACTGCAGCTTTAACAACAATAAAATAAAGAAATTTGTACAAAGTACATATTTTGCATTATATAGCGAAACGCAAAATAGTTCACATCAGCAGTAATTATCATTTAAATAGACGCAAAACTGTACGATCTTTCACTTTTACGAACAATTTCCTACGTGTGCTCACTTTGTAACTACCTATCAAGAAAATAAATCAAGATAATTTATCAAGTATCAAGTTTTATTATTTATCAAGACATCAGCATCGTACGGACCAACAAGGGCCCGTACATATGGTCCTTCGAGCCGGATCTGAACCAGCGACCTATGGATCCTTATTGATTTATCAACATTTTTTATGGAAATAACCTACTCATATTAAGATCCAAAATTGAATTCAAACGTACATATAAACTACGTTAAATGAACTTTGATGTAACATGATTGAATTTGGCAGATGTAAACCGTTGCAATCAACTTGAAGTTAAGCTAAGTTACAGCTAGATATACTTGTTGAGTTGGCTTATTGCACAGCCTACTGACTTTATGTTATATTTTACGCATTGACAATTAATTTAGCTATTGCAAATATTATTAGAGTGAATTGCGTCAATAGTGGTAAATAGAATTTCATGTGCGAGAGATTAGAAGTTAGTATTTCAAGGATGGAGATTATGAAGTACCTGTTGATTGGAATTGAGCTCCCCGGTGCATTTGGCAATCAGCGGACAATAATTAAAAGCCGTGACGAAATTGTTTTGAAATATAATAGATCATTATTCCATATGATTCCATTATGCGCTGGCATCTCTATCTAAGTTTCCTGCTTGCGTGCATTAAGCTGACCACTCAAATAGTAAAGGATAACTTCGTAGAGGAAACCAGCAAATCTAAAAAGTTATTTAGAAGGTGTGCCTTCTAATTCTGCCAATTTGTAGCTTACAAGCGTGGTAGCCACTGCAGTAGGCTAGTTAAGATTTTTTGATGAACCCCTCTTCTCTCGCATGGGTCCTTTCCGCCATCATACATTGCAACGTAGAATAATTTAGCAGACGCAGACCCTTTCATACATGTTTTTGTATTATTGTATTGCTGAAGAAAAACTAATTTAAAAACCATAAAGCTTATAAAAAATTCACTAACACATAAACGCTGCTAATAGATTTAAGTTTTGCTATAAGGAAATAAACACAACGTGAACTGAAAGCTGCAAATAAGCTCAAATTACGACTGCAACACTTTATCCTGCAGCGATAAAATGCTGCGGCACAGGGAATTTTTCGAAACATAAAACAGACTGAAGCACCCGTAGGAAGTCGGCTAAATCTGATCAAATATTGATAGGGAAATTCTATCGACACGCTTTCCACGCAGCTTTGTGTACTGAAGGTGGCGTGTTGGTGATCATTATGCGGTTTTATAGATTGTGTTTTTATTTTAAATTACTAATCAAGTAAGTACACTCTGGTGCTGCTGCCAACAATGCTGACAGCCTTAAGCATAGAAAATATCAGTAAATCAGAATTTGGTTCGAGGATGTAAGTATTTTTGAGGCTTTTGGTGTTGAAACCATGGATTCCTGGGAGCATGGGGCTCATCGTCTTTATTTGGACTTAGCGACGCGATGAGTGAGTGAAACTCGCACAAAGAATTTCTATTGCGATCTGGGGTGATAATTCATCCAGCCTTTTGGCCACGTTGCCTTTAATAGATTCTATTTGTGGCATGTTTTTATCTTATAATTAATAATTTCATACTCTGATATGTACATTCTAGAATTGTAAGTAATACTTCAAGTGATATGGTGGATATAACATTCTTAGCCGCAACTGTACAAAGCTAAAGTATTTTGTAAACTCTATCTTTTCAAATAATGCTGGATGTTACCTATTGTTGAAACTTATTGATTACAAAAAGTATGGTCGCAGACATTACTCTGTTTATTTGAATGATTAAATAGATTTTTCTTGAAAAGTTGGTGACTTATTAATATTAAACGAAACTAATGACATTTTAATGAACATTCGAAATAGACGGATCATAGACGGTCGAGTAGCGTAGTGGCCAGTAGCCCTGTGTTATACGCTGGAGGTCCCAGGTTCGAGTCCTGGCCGGGGCATTCACTTGTGTGATGAACACAGATGTTCTCAGGTCATATTTATATTTGTATGTTTATTCTCCCCCCCCCCCCAGTTCGCTGTATGGTAATTCATAACACGAGCTCTGCTTACTTTGGGGCCATACAGTTGGTGTGTTTGTCTGGGGATTTATTATTGTTATTACATTTAAAGTATTTTAGAAGAAAAAGTTTTTAGTAATATTGCTTTCTTTTTCTGTTTATTGTTTGATTGATATTACCTTATATTTAACCTATATATCAGATTGGTGTAGCGACTGTTACTATTTAAAACTACTTGTTTAAACTTTTAAGTACACAGATTTTGTGTCTTAAATTAAATATTTATATTTTTTTTATACAAGATGCAAATTGACATTTTCGAATTGTATCAAAAAAAAATTATTATTATTTTTACTTTTGTGTAAAGTATTTCAGTTACTTTTTCATGTCGTTTTGAAACCAGTGGTCATTTATGTTATTGATTTTACCATATATAAGTATAGCCGACTAAACTTGCAATTAAGATACCCATTAACGACCAACTGGTCTGCATAAGAGTAGGTTATATTACCTTCTACTTTTCAATCAAAACAACCAATAGCTCAGCAAATAAAATTGCAAAATAATTACAAATTGTTTCAATATTTCCGCGTGTATATGTATGTAGGTGCCACACATAGGAGGCAGAAACGATTGGCCAGCCAGATGACAATGTTCAAGTCCCAGTGGTAATAAGTCATAAATTTGAATTACGTTCAGGGCAACTTGCCGTTCGTACACATTTGTATCAGAAACGTAAAATAACATTGCGGCAATTCTAATTCACCCAACAACTGCTGTAATTCCAAATTAATGCACCTAATGAAATGGCCGTTTTGCGCCAAATGATAAATTTATAACAATTTGTAGAAGAAAAGAAAATATTGTGTTGAAATTACAGGTTCCATGTAGAATTTTATGATAAATTTATAAATATTTGATGAAATTAATTTAAAGTATTTCTCGCGATGTAATTTAATGAAACAAATATAACATATAATGTAGCAGGCGATAATCAAGATTAGGCTGTTTCTTTAGTCATATTGTGAACTAAAAATCGGACATTTCAAAACATGAAATCACCACATAATTTCCCTCAAACGTTATTATAGAATATTAAATATATGCTCATGAAACATTGAAAACTGTACCTTCATCAAAGCAGACGTGGGTCAGACCTGTCGTACCGCATTAACAACATAGCACTTGAATTAAGGCCCTCTTTATGAGGGATCGAATAAATAAATAAATAAATAAAAAATCATGCTACCACTCCCTACAATTCTTGTCCATGTTTTAAAGCGCATAAATTGTATAAGGAGGTTATTTAGAAAAGGGAGTAGCTTGAAATAGGATATGTGAAATTGCACGGGTTGTCGTGTACGGGTTTGCGAAACCCTCGAGCCCTCAGACCGACCAGTTTCCTACATAACTGGATTATCTAACCGTGCCTGCGAGGTAGAGTTTCCTGAAAACGATTTTATGGACTTACAGCTTATTGCTGTTTATTGCAAAAAGAGCCTTGCTGGTTGTTGTCGTTAGTCTATTGTTGGATATACGTTTTGAATATATGTGAGATTTTTCGTGGTCGACTCAAAACGTACCTCATTAATGAGATACGTTTACATGATCAGAATACATGATTACGATTTTTACCAATAAAGGAAAATAATCAAAGATAGAAGTAATCGTTCATTAAAATTACATGACCATTATATTGGAACAATATTCATTCCTGTTTGCCATTTTATTTGTCAATATTACTGTTGTTTCTAAACTGGTAAAAACGTTTTCCTTGAAGCTACATCAGTATTTAGTTATTTATCTAATAACACGATTCACTATCGTAATGAATCCACGTTCTTTTCAGTTTGATGCTTGCTGGGTCTTATTTAATATTCTAAAACTGTGTTAAACTACCCCCAAAACACGTCGTATTAGATGCAATCGTCGTATTAGATCTGATTGTATCTTTGCAAACTAGTAACTTGGACATCGATAGAAAGGAAAAGGCACGAGCTGTTTTCTAAGATAGAATTAGTTTTTGGATAACTAAACTATTTTATTTAGAGTAGCGGTACATTATTCATGGTCTTCGAACTTGAAATAATTGCTTAATTTAAGAAGTATTAAAATAAATCAGTGAACTATTTTAAAATATATAAATTGTTAATTTATAACATTTACAATAATCTTCAAAATGATAGCTTGTTGCTGAAACTAAACTTTGCAGCCAAGTCATATAACTATTTTATTATTTTTCTTGTTAAATTATTGAGCTAGTCGGTACTCATAATAAATGGAAGCAAAGTAGTAGTCTATTGCCAGGCAGATTGTAAGCAATATCCGGCAATAGTAAGTTTGTAGAGCCTCGCTTCGCTACAATAGGATGATTAAGGATGTATTGAAACTATATCATCAATACATTGTAAGTGTCTGCGATAAGAAAACTTAACATAAGTTACTTGGTAAATGTAGAAAACATACGTCATTTGTGTTCTTATCAACTTTTCTTTAAGTATGAAAACGTTTTACCGTTTTATCAAGTTTTACCGTTGATATTAATTACTAGTGGAAAGATAGTTTAACATTTTTAAATAAAGCAAGTCTAGTGCATAATTTGCACATTATTTCAATAACTTGCCTCTAACTTTTTTAGATAACCAAGACGGTTTTTTTAATCAGTATGGAACAAACTCTTTGTATCTTAAAATACCCGAAAACTGATATATCATTTCACTATTATACTATAAATAATTATTTAATTTCCATGAAACTGGAATTGCAGAAATCAAGCTGATGTAGTGAAGTATGTGCGTAAAGTACACACATAGTCTAATTCAATATTGATAAAACAATTGTGGTCCAATTTTATACATAATAGGGATTTATTATTATAATATGTTGTCAATATCAATCCTTATATTTTACCTCATAGCAACCTATGTTCATCATGCAACTGTATTTCGCATCCTTTAAAAATTTAACCTGCGCCTGTTATTCCAAACATTTTTGACTATTAAAAATGAGTGAAATGTTTCATGTTCTAGATAAAAATTAATTCTCAATGAAACAATGTTCATCAATATGCCTTAAATATTTTATTTTTTCTTCATTTCTTTCATCAACCCATTTGTGTTACTTTTGATTCAGTCCAATCAATATTTGTGGGAATTTAATTCATTACCCCATGTTGTTTTATGTATGACTTGAAACAAACAGAAAATCATAACAAATTGTTTTTTCGTCGTATAAAGAGATCGAACGCAACTTTGTAACTCTTTTGTCCAAAGGACGTGACAGGCTTTTAACGTACCAAATTATGTTCCACGGACTTAAAGTGCATTTGCAGTTAGTTTCACAAAATTTTCGCAAAAGTACCTTGTAAACGTGATGGGGATATTCAGGATAATGTTGTCCCTTTTGTATCATAAACAAACGCTGGACTAACATCTCTTAGTTTCACTTCTTTAATCGAAATGTCTATACTTCAGATAGCTTAATTAAAGGTAAAGAACTGATCTGCCTTTTAAATAATTTCTATTATAATATGTAAAATTGTCAAGTATTTTGTCAAATGAAAAACTTGCAGAGTCAGTGATTCTAAAGCGTACCTATGCCGGAGTCATACTTCAGCTACGCCTTTGGTGGGCAACATACAAATAATAATAATAATAATAATCCCCAGACAAACACACCAACTGTATGGCCGAAAAGTAAGTAGAACTTGTGTTATGGATGACACACGAACTGAATATGCCAGAGGTCCCGGGTTCAAATCCTGGTAGGGGCAGATATTTTATTATATTTGCTTTCTAGTCATGGATGTGTATATATGTTTATTTAAGTTTATTTCTAATATTTATATATGAAAATATATATATATATGTGTCATTAAAGGAAGGAATTGAAAATGGTGATGCTTATCATGTTCTCTCGTTCGCATCCTAGTGCCATCTATACTCACTCTTGCGCGTACCGTAAGTAAAAAAAAATATATTTCTTGATTTAAATAATATTCTTGTTTTATTTTAACCAACATCATAATAAGGATTCTTCTGAAATTTTGTTATTTACTTTGTCAGGTGTACAAAAATGGACATAAGGTCCTTTCGTCCCGAAAAAAGCACTGTTTCCGATGAAAACAACAAAAACGTTCTTATGATAATGGATGGCGCCACGTGTCTTTCATACTTTCACGCCGACGAAGCCGCTGTCAGAAGCAAGTTTGAAAACCCGATCTTTTTTTATTATTTTTGAATTGAAAAAATCTTTTGAAAATTTGTATGCTAACTGTACTACCTGTCAATGCAAGTACAAGCCGCCATTTATGATTCCTTTCTTTAATGAATCATGTTATACTTATATATTTCTTAAGTTTATTTATCCGTTATCTAGTATCCATAACACAAGTTCTGCATGATACTTAATTTAAGCTAGATAATGTGGTGTGATTGTTAGAAATATTTATTATTATTTATTTATGACCCGTGATCAAACATCTGTTTTTATTGCACAAACGAATGCCCCAACCAGGACTTCAATAGTAAATGTCTGAATAATATACCCAGAAGGATCAGTTCTAACATATAAAAACACCTAACAATATGTAACTTCAGATACTATAACAGATATCTTGATTGATACCGTTACGCCGATGATTCACTTGTGCTTAAAAGAGATCTGGTTTTATATGGATTGGAAGGAAACAATATTGATTTATGTAGAGTATTCAAAGAAAGAGCAAATATTTAAGTACTTCAAATTCTAAAAATAGATTTATAACCTCTTTCCCCCGTTCTCTTTAGTAAGTAAAGACCAAAATCATAAACTGGTATGTTCAAGGTTAACTTCGATATAGTAGTTAAATGTAATTGCAGTATTTCTGATAAACAAAGTTATAAATTTTTTTTTTCAAATAAATCTCAATTAATTCTAACTAATTACTGGAGTATGTTCGATTAATTACGTTCGTATCGGATCCATCTTATTTCGTTCAAGTTCGTCAGTCAGTATAAAAAAATTATTATAATTTTTCATAAACATTTTATGGGGAAACAATTTTAATTTATACAAGAAAATGAAAAGCCATTTTCTGTAATCTATATAATAAATTTTTATATGCGTCATAAGAAAACCCCATCATGTTGTTCCTAAATCCGTGACGGCATTAACTTTATGAATTTTATTTCACATACAATTAGACCATAATGAGTTAAGGACTTACCCTTAATTAAACGGCAAAAGGGCGCAGAAGTGAGATATTAAGCTTTCGTATGCCCGAACTTACAAAAGTTACAACAATTTTGTTGACCTTCATTTATTTTTCACGCTTTAAAGGAATTTCATATACTTTTGGTGAACGTATTATGATTTATCAAACAAACATTTTATTAGATTTTTGGTAACATGTTTGCAGAATAACTTTTTGATAAGGGCGGAAAATGGCCATACAAATTGGTATTTTATCTGGATGCCATTAGGTACGATTTATAGAAGCATCTTGGTTATCTGACTATAAATCAGGGGCAGCTATAAAAATGACGTACTATCAAATAAAACTTACTACGTGGTGTGGCGCAGGTTGCCAGCTGGAGGAATAGATACATGCTAAATTATTCATGGGACTCAAAAAAATTCTTATAAATTATCTTGTGTAAAAAATGTAGGATCGGTAAATGCAAAAAAGCAAAATGCGTGTTAAGAAACAGACCAAATCAATCAAGTAGAAATTTGTATGTTATATGTATAATATAGTATCGAAACAAATATTAACTGATAATAAAACAATCATAATCCTATTATAATAAGCATTTAAGTTTAACTTGAACAAACCTATTCTATGATATCGGAAAATATAAATAAAAATATAAAATATAAAATAACAAAATATCTACGTAATTGTGAATCAAGATCCGAAAAAACGCTCCGGCTGTTTCAATTAAGTCGACCCCTGCTCCTTATTCGTGGGACCTCTCAGTGAGAATCTGTGCCTATTACTATTTATGTTTTTATTTTTTATCTGTGGACAGTACAAAGGTGTTAAATTTAATGAAATATTTATACAAACTGATATCATTTGAACAAATGAAATAAAGATCACAAAAATTTGAAATTTTATTCCCCAGCAAATTTCGATTGATTGATTTTTTTTTTTAGCTGGTTGTATCCCACTTTCCCTTTTACTGGCCGATATAATATATTTTAATATATAATATACACGACATAATATTATTGACATCCTCATACACACACACTGATATAAAACTGCAACAAATTAGACTTTTTTTTTTTTTTTAAGTCAAATTAGACAATTAGACAAACAAGATTTGATAGTATACAAAATAGCAGGATAGTCGTGTATTTTCAATTGCATATTTTAAAACATTGATTTGAAACCTATCAGTTTCAGGCTTCGCACACATACGGTAAGCTCAGGTGAAAGCTCCAGCATGAAAGCCTTCAGGCAAATGCCTATTGCTCTGCAACCCGTATTCTTGTGCCTTTTGAAAAGCTTTCTCTGCTTTTCAATAAAAGTTGTCGGAATGAAGCTAGGCCTCGATTTAATTTGCTTGTTGAAAAATTAATCATCTTTTGGATTTCAATTTTATTTGCCGCTTTTTTTCAAAGATCTGATAAATTAAACAAAAAGTTTTATGTGGATCGTGTTCTTTTTCGTTTAAGGACTTTAACTTTAACCCGGAAAAAATCGCAATAATTTTGTGTAATTTGTTTCAAAAGCGTTTGATTTTATAAGATGTTTTTAGGCAAAATTTCATATTTGTTGACAAAAGTCGTATTTCACATAAAGAGTTTAACTGATTTAATAATTTTGGAACATTTTTATATACTAAATCTTTACTCTGATAACCTGAAAAAGTTAAAAACACAACAGCTCGCAAACTTTCACCAGTCGACAAATTAATTTACTCACAAAAGGGTGCGCAGTGTAAATTTAATAAGTTTAGCTAACATATGGCGTGGTCTGCATTAACGTTTGCCACAAAACGGTATGATAATGTGGGAGACCACCGCAAAAATACATCATCAAATTAATATAAATTTAGCTTCACCTTTCTGCGGTACGTTAATTCGTGTTTTTGTGTAGAAGTAATAACGTACTTTCCAGACAAAATAAAACAAAATCGAACGTTTTTCAAAACAGATTTTTTATATTAAGTTCATAGCCGGCAAACCAGCACGGGACCCATCTGATGGTAGGTACGTGGCATCCACACCCAGGGAGATATCAAGTGGTAGGTGTTTTATTCATTTATAGTGATTGTGATTATTAACTAGACTAATGATGCGTTGCAGACCATAGGCTTCAGATAAAATTGGCTTTGTTACAGTAATTTCAGTAGCGTTTCTTCCATTAGACCGGAATGCAACCACGTCAACTTGATTATTACGGCGTTCGAAATAGAAAGGATCTTAACAAAGAAATTCTACTAAACACAATCCCAAACAGACTTAAATTGATCTAAAACAATTAATAGTTGAATTGTTGTTTTATTAATGAGTTAGAAGTCGATCTATAATACTAAAGATAACTTACCAATGACATTCGTTAGAAAATATGCGTTACATTTACCATGAAGCTTATTTATTTCAACATTTTTAGCTTCATTATAAAATCATTTTAAGTACTTGTAATTACAAAAAATTAGGTCTTTACCTATGAAATTGCCGTTTTTCACGAAATAAATGAAGCGTAATTTTTTTTATATATTTTTTATTTCTATTAATCAAAATAATCACCCATGCAATCAATGCATCTTTGCCAACGCATTGGTAGCTTATTGATGCCTTTCTTGAAGAAATCAGCTGGACGGGAGGCAACAAATTCTTCAAAGGCATTTTGTACTGCCTCTCGGGTATTGAATTTTTTTCCCGCCAAGAAGTTATCCAATTTCTGGAAAAAGTAGAAGTCTGTAGGCGCAAGGTCTGGTGAGTACAGCGGATGACGGAGAACTTCCAACCCCAACTCTTGTAGCTTGGAGACCGTCTGCTGTGCAGTATGAGGTCGCGCGTTGTCGTGCAGGAGCAGTGGAGCCGAACGATTGACCAAAGCTGGTTGGAGACGTGCGAGCTTCTCCATCATTGTGTTCAGTACACATCTGCAGTAATGCTTGTCCCGTTTGGCAAGAAGCTGTGATGAATTACACCCGCGTTAGACCACCAAACAGTGACCATCACTTTTCTAGGGGTAAGTTTTCGTTTAGGGCGTTGTTTGGGTGCTGAACCAGGGTCCAACCAACTTGCTGAGCACTTACGATTGTCAAACAGGATCCATTTCTCGTCACAAGTAACAATGCGGTTCAGAATTACTTTATTTGTATGCCTGCTGAGCAGTGCAAGGCACGTCTCCACGCGTACTTCGCGCTGGCGGTCATTGAGTTCGTGGGGTACCCATTTGTCAAGCTTTTTTACCTTGCCAATTTGACGCAAATGGACCAATATTGTTTTGATGCTAACGTTGAAAGCTGCTGCTAATTCAGCCGTGGACTGAGTTTCATCAGCTTCCACAATTGCCTTTAATTCGTCATTGTCGACCAAAGTTTTCGGACGACCACGGGGTTCATTTTTCAGGTCAAAATTTCCAGAACGGAAGCGGGTAAACCAATAACGGGTGGTGCGTTCGTTTGTAGTGTTCGCTCCATAAACGTCGTTGATGTTGCGTGCCGCTTGTGCCGCTTTGCTGCCACGACGGTACTCATACTCCATAATTACTCGAATTTTTAACTTATCCATGATGACGAAAAATGTTCGAATGCGTTGAAAACAAAACACTAACTATTAAACAAATGACGATTTTAGAAAAAGAATTCCATGTTTGTCAAATCAATTTAATTTGAAATTAGAATTATCAGTCAAAAAAAAAAATATTTTCATTTGAAATGGCCAGTACGGCAAAACGGCAGTTTCATAGTAAAGACCTATTATAAAATAAACACAGTTAACAAAATGAACGTCGTCAAAAAATTGCTTTTAACCTGCCTACTTAAAAAAACCAGGGTTTTATCCCTTCAAGAGCGAGTGTTTAAGTAATTACCTCTTTCTGGAGAGTTTACAAGCATTAAAAACAAGAAAAAAAAAATTATCTGATGAAATGAAATGAAATTAAATATCTATTTCTCAACATTGATAAATACGTGTTCTTATTGATGTCAAATAAAACATGCCTCTACCACCAATTCGAAAAAACCTTCGTGAAGAAGAACTGGCAAGAAACTTCACGGGTATATTTTTTTCAAAATAAATTTACAGAGTGTCTTTATATCTATACAAAGTTATTCTTATAGCTCATCTTCATCCGTTAGCTCGGCAGGTCTCCCTCCCCCCAAGTATCCAAATGACGAACACCCTCAAACGTCACCCGTTCACGAGTTAACGCGGGATCCAGCCGTCGCCCTTCTCAACCATATTAGAGGGAAGTGAGCGACCCGTCACCCGACGATACCATAAGAAGACGTACTTTAGTGACAATGGCGCTTTAGATATTTATCGGGACGAAAAACTCAACGAGCAAACAGACACATAACACATGTTTTGTTACAAATACTAGTAAAATCCTCTTATTGAGGGGATTATACCACATGGCTTTTATGATCCAAATAATCGGATAGTTTATTATGCTTTAGCACACAACTTCTGCTTTATAGTTTCTTTGAATTTGTCAATAGGAAGAACTTGGATATCCTCAGGAACCTTATTATAAAAGGGTATTAACCATGAATGAGTTTGTGACTTTATGAAGCCTACTATTATGATAACGATATAATAATGAATAACAGGGAAGCTCAGATTAAAAGCTCAAGTAACAAAAATTCAAAGAAAATAGCAGAATTGGGATTTATCAATAATAAGATTTTATACACTGGTTTGTGTGAACATTTTTAAGCTCTTGTAACACGTTTGTTTACGGAACTAATTATCATTATTTTAAGGTAATGCACTGTAAGGGTTTTCCAGGATTTGTTACGTCAAAGAAAAAGGTAAATAAATCTCTTTAGGATCATTTTTGGTCAGATCATATCAATGCAACAATCCTGTAACTTAATGTTTAAACTGTCTCCAATTTTTTCTGTTAAAAACTACTATGAACAGTTAAAATATTTTTCAAAGCAATAAGTCAACTGGAAAATGTGATTGAGTAATTAGTAATTGTTCAACAGGTCCATTTTTTAGGGTCTGTAAAGACAACTGAAGGGTTGTAATTTCATAACGTATTGAGATAAAAAGGCGGGTGCTTTTTGTTAAATCGAATAAGCATTGGTTTAGTAATGATATTAACCCATCGTTTTGATGGAAATAAGATAGATAGATACAAGATTTATTCACCAAGCTTATTACGTATTTCACATGATATAACGATACACAACACAAATACACAACTATTACAATAATTAAAAGAAAATAGTTACATAATAGTACAAAAAAAATAAGTTATTATTTTTACTTAATTAGATAGATGTAGGGAAAATAAGTACACAAACAAGAGAAGATATAAGCAATAAAGGGCTTGGTAAAAGGGCACTGACTCAACACAAATGTTGCACACGGCGCAACGCTGATCTTTGGTCAGCACCCGTAAATAAGGATTTTACAAGTCTTCAAAAAGGTTTATATTAGCACAACAATCCCTAAAAGTGTATCCTCTACTACAGAGAAGTAATACTATAAATTGTTTCACATCAAAAACATAATATGTTAAGCAATCACTGTCAGCTCTCATACTAATATAGAATTCAGTATATAAGCACAAAGACACTCGGTCGAGATCGGATTCCGTTCAACAACTTGCGGTTTGACCGCGGCCGCAAAACCGCAACTAATGCCTATATTAATTCTACGTATTGCGTTGTTCGAGGTATCGGGTGATTGAAGTGTGCACCATATTTATATATGAAAATGATTAATTGCTTATGAAAATTTGAAAAAAAAATTGATTGGCCAAATTTTTTGACTCTGACTGCGTTGAATTTTAAGCAAAAACCTTCGAGTTTACTTGATTTTCCTGGTTTTCTTAGGCGTGATTTGATTGACGCTCTATTAGTAACTGAAAAATCACTTCGTGTAAATATCATTATAACTCAATGGCAATAATATATTATTTGCACACATTACACATACTGTTATAATTGTATTTTTGTCATATATTAAAAACTTACGTAGTGAGCTCAGCTAAACACTGTTCTATACGTAAATACATTTTAGTATATCTACGAACTTTTTTACAATGTTTTTATGGTAAAAAGGTAGACCATATAAAATAACAAAAAAATAAGTGTAATAAAATTGTTACTCCCCATTCTTTGTCATCTTTTCAGACGATTTTGCCCCCATAATCCTCAGTATACATACAGGACCTTTTTGTTAAAAAATAAATGTAAAAACGGGCCCTTCAACCCTTCGCATGTAGGACACCTATTACTTACGACTGATGCAACAAAAGAATTAAAGGAAAATTCCCCTTGATCCAGTGACTGAAGGATCAAAGTTGTCCGTCTTAACTGTGCTTCCAGTTTTTTGTTATTCTGTATATTATTATTGACTTTTTAGGTCGCGGTTTATTTTATTTTGCTTACAATACTATATTTAATATATTATATTGGAATTTGTGTAACTTGAATACTAAAAGCTTAATGGCCGACGTAAATGCTGGAAGTATTATTGACGCCATATCAATTGAACGACATCGTTGTGAGTCGACAAACGTCAATCATGTTTTATTGTACAAACTAGTAAAGCTTTTTAGACTTAAATGTCAAATGTGCACGAATAATAAGTGGTCCTCAGAAATACACAAAAAATCTAAGATGTGTTTGGTTACTACATCGTTCCAAACATTGTGATCTCAATCAATTTAAACTGGAACGATGACACTTATTTTAGGGTAAACTAAATTCATTAGATACTGGGTACTAATTGTAAGGAGGTTTGAGTAATTCAAGAAGACAGTGACATGTGTGTGGCATATGCCATTTGTATATTATTCGTGAACCAAGTAAGCTTTTAAGTTGTAATGGTTAACTCAGTCCGTGGAGGCGATACACTTTGGAGATTCTGGTTTTACAAAAAACAGTTATTGTGACTTAACTATAATATTAAGACAAATAACCTCACAGATATTTTTATGGGTAATGATGAGTACTATTTGTTAATAGTATAGTTAATAGTAGTGCATTATTTCATATATCATTAATAGTTTTCGCAGCGCACGGCAAAAAATGACTTTTATAGGCAATTTGTGGATAATCTTGGGTTAGAATTTAAAATTAAATACAGCCGTTAAGTAGTCAAACCAAATTGAAATATAAAATATTTTATGTCATCATAGGTAAACAACTTTACATTCAACATAAGTTTTCTTTTTTTTTTTCATCATAATCTTCATCATCATTGTGTTAACACAACTTTAAATTACAAGTAAACCGAGTGGCAAAAATGACGAGGGCCCAGGTTCGAGTCCCATTTGTGTGATGAACACAGATGTTTGTGCTCGGGTCATGGTTGTTTGTGTTTATATATGTATGTTTATTCTGGGTTCCCCCTTCAGTTCGCTGTATGGTAATCCATAACCGAAGCTCTGCTTACTTTGGGTCCATACAGTTGGTGTGTTTGTCTGGGGATTTAGTTATTTATTTAGTACTTGTACAATTTGACTACGTTATTTTTATTATTCATGTTATTTATTATTATTTGTTTTGCATGATTGAAAATTTAGCACTTATATTCCTTTACCAAAAACAAATAAAATAAATACATAGCGTCATTGCATTGAGCATAATATGAAAAATCCAGTTTATATAATTATCGTATACAATCTTTTTCGACAATCAAAATAGCGATAAAGACCATTGTCGCTTGCATCACCGCCACAGTTCACCCTAATTATAAATTTATTTTCAGATATTTTTGTATGCCAAATTCACCTGCAGATAATGTCAAAGTATGCAGCCAGCCGTTGCCAAATATACCTAGTACGAATTTAGCGTCCACCACGACTGATATAAATAACTGATATTTAGTCTTAGTTTAAACGATACTTATCTCAGAAATACGCACTTTTAGGTACATATTTGTAAATATGTAAAGTTATCTGTTAATGTTTCGTTTGAATACATGTTGTTATGGGTTATAAAATTTAATTCATGAAAATAACCTTGCCTAATTTTATAGTTAATTAGTTCGTAAATAAAGATAATAGAATAAATAACTTTAAATTGAATAACTACATCAAAAGATTTGATTATGTGTTTTGGCTTAATTCATAGGGTCTATTTTAATAGACTGTTTTGTTAAGTATCTCTTCTTAAAAGAAAATATCATCGAAGTTAAGTTGACATTTAAAGTTTCCATTCCGTAGAATAAATAGGGTTCGATAATACATAAGCAAGATTAGACTTGAACAAATCAAAGTAGCAAATATTGCAAGTAAAATTATATTTTCCTTGTAGATAGTGAATTCACTAGCGGAAAACGCCACAATCTTCTAACTATTCAAACATAGACATCCTTAAGTAGATGTTACCTGAAAATGTTAAGAATTAAATTTATTTTTGATGTAGAATATTCAGAACCAGGATATAAGATTGAAATAGATTATTTAACATTCACACTTAATCTATAAATTATGAATATGTTTGATACGAACTGATGGGAACTTTTGTGCTTTAAAACTTAAGCTGGCTAGTTAGCAAGGATTGAAACTTTGTGAACCTAAATAATCATAGATACTTCAGGACAGCTCCCTTAACTTAAAGTTGCTAATGTTGGAAAGCGTGTTGTATTTGAAATAGTAACCACCTTTTTTACCGTTCCAGAGTTCCAGGCAAAATCCTTATGCTGACCCATTGCTAACTTTTTATCTGATACTAAAACCAGTGACAAGTTCATGTATAGTAGCAAATATAAGGATGTAAAGCAAATATAGTCTAAGCCAGTTTACAAAAAACATGTAATTATTCACAAAAGAAACGTCTTCGTCTGGATCGGTACACATCCAAATAAATAAAACATTCATAATATTTTAGTCACTAAAAGGTCGAGTCTCCAGCTACACATTCCCCGTCTCAAATAATTATGTAAGAAATATACGTTTAAAATCCTACAGAAACTAAATAAAATTTATACATCTCTGAAACGGTACTGAGTTCTGAATTTCTACTTGACAAGCTAATTTTCTCTGCTAATGTTAGCTTTTTATCCTCATAAACGTACCTTCCTCTTGAATTAGTTACTTACTAACTAATGACGTAATTTTCTAAGTCATTTTATTTTTATTAACTAGAATTGTTGTTGAGGGCATTTGGAGTAGTGGTTAGGTTTATTAAAGTTAGATTCTCTTTCTTGTCAGTATTTAATTACTCATAATATATAAGTAGCAAGACATGGAAAACCAAGAGAGCTTTCTGTATTATTAACTCTAAATATCTAATCTAATAAAAAATATATAAGTTTACATAGATGTACTTATAATAAACCCGCAAAATATATCAAAAATACTTACTAATTTTTTGTACATTGAACCCTAATAAGAACCGAGACCAACCTGTACGAAATTCCGTCAGTTTTACAAAAAACATGTTCGGTAAACTGCATCAAATCACTTAATATCTTATTTACAACAATATTAATGCACTGAAACGGTAAACTACATCATTGTAGGTCTACTAATTCACACACTGATATTTTCAGACAATCTGAAGCTTACAACTATAGTAAAGTTCTACTGTAGCTTACAAACACACAGCTTTGTATTAATTATGTACGAAATAACATCAGCATGCAAACTGAAGAGGTGACTTACGTCTTCGAGTCATTTCTTTCTATCAAATTTAGCAAACGTGTAAGCGTCATAAGCTTGTTGGACAGAATATTGGATCGTCCAACTACCTTGGCAATATTTTAGGTGTACAAATTTTGTTAAAAAAATTATGTTTTTATTTGTGACGGGTTAACTCTGAAACTACTAAACAACTCTACTGACGCAATTAGAAAGTGTTAGTAGAATCGTTATATTGAAGAATATAGACTATACTTCCGTAGCATCAGGGTCAACGCGGAAGAAAACGTATGCAACTGATACTTGAAAGTAAAAGCTATACTTTATACATTGCTATCTTGCAATTTCGTCTTTCCTTGTCATATTACATTTATAAAATGCTAGGATCTTCAAATGATAAATTAGTACCAAAATGATTTCAAAATCTGTTTAGATTAAAAGATAAAGTAAATCTGTTTAGATTGTATACCTACCTAGGGATATATGATTGTAAATGTTAATTAAATGACTTCAAATGACATATTCATTAATATTTAGTTTAGTTATTTATATAGCTAATACAGCCCATTTTAATATGAAATAATTTCAGGTAGAATTTTTTTTACAACTTTCATACGGCAAACGAGTACACCGTTGAGAGAAACACGTGCCCATGGATGCAGTAAATGTTTCAATCATTAATATTAGTTGTGCTATACTGGAATTTTGAGTAATGACGCATTGTAGACCGTAGGCTTCAGTTGGAATTGCCTTTGTTCCTGTATTAGTGGCTGTTCTGTCCCTTTAACTGGGACACAGCCTCGTAAACGTGGTTATTATGGCAGTCAAAGTAGGAAGGGCTGTAGTACGGCCCCAGACGAGCTCTCAGCGTAAAAATCTACTACTACTGTATACTAGTACAGTATACCACAAAAATAATGATGGATGCTGGTTCCAGTGTTGATTAATTCGCCACCTGGCCGTAGCTACTCCCGTCATACGACTAATGGCAGAACGTTTGCTCTTTGCTCTTTTGTTTACAAAATCGCTGTGAAATATCGAATTTCATGTGCTTATTTGTACAATAGTGACGACGTTTAAAAAACATTTGCAGGCATTTATAGCACAAAAAAAAATCCATGATTTGAAATGTTGAAGGTTTCGTGACATTGTGGTAAGATATACCCTATCCTCCTATACCTCGCCTCCTATACCCGAAGTCTTAAGTGCGCATCATGATACAAATACAATTTTTGACGAGATGAAAAATAAATAGACTTCTCTCGACAAATTGTAAAATTTTGTATAAATACGCCACTTACATTTTTTATATTTTACTACTTTTTAAAACAAAAGTTGTTTTTAGCTCATTAGTAATAAAGTAAAGTTATATCAATGTATTTATGTCTAAGCTGATATAAACGACGTCTTTTTGAATCCATTTCCAGTTTGCTATTTTGTCATCTTATAACACAAACGAGGCTTACTTTGAGGCGTTACGTGGGTTGATTTTTCTTATCTTCCATATGCTTTTTCTTAGTCATGTATGCTTTCCATACCTTGTTATCCAATAGTTATTGACTGAATTAAATATCAGAATCAATAAACTTTATAAACGCATTGGAATCATTCGAAAATATGTAACAACAAACACTTAATCCAATTGAAACAGACAATATGCCAAGAAAATAAAAGCCATAATTCCCTTTTCCAATAACGGATGCAAATCGTAACAATCATTTGTTTTATCTCAGAGATTAGAAAAACCAATGTCGTTTATTTAATTCGTCGGATTAAGTCTGCTGAAATGTGTTTTTAATCTTCGTGAAGCTTAAGAAACGTTACATATTTGATTAAGTTTCCTGCAGTAAATAACTAGCTAACATGTGAGGAATTCGAGACTTTGTACGTAGTTCACGTCTTAACAAAGGGTGCTTTCGAATCGCGTTTTATATCAAACTGGAGTAAGTTGTTTTGCTGATTGTTCGTGTAACAAGTAGGGGCGCAGGTGGTACTCAACGAATTATGCAGAGCCATATGGGGCTAATCCATCAACGGATCGGGACACTGGCTTTCATTAATCATCCTATATTGATTAATGTGTCATCAAGCTAAGTAAGTGACTCTTTATCTGCGGAAAATATATGATGCTACTTTTGTTTTGCTTTTTTTATGCTATATTGTAAGGGGTTTTAAATTAAGTATTCATATCATAATCATATTCATATCATTATTTATTATTATAAAGATTTATTATTTATTATAGCGTGATTCTCATGATCTCCGAGCTCAGGTAAAGCATGTTTAGTAAATGAAGCCATTAAACTCCAACTCGGGCGAGGTTGGACGATATTGAAAGGTCTACAAAGTAACTCTTTGGGCCATTTGGTGGTGAATTAATTTGCCCGATTGACAAAAAAAAAATGATAAGTAATAATTCTGTGTTCAACATTCGAAACGCTTTGAGTTGAGAGATCTGGTATGCCCGATTTACCAGGACCTGATTGAAGGGCATTATTGAATTTCTATGCCACTAAAATGAGTAACGATTTGAGAACAAAGCACACGAATCATTTCAATTAATTGAAGGTTGTTTATTACTGAAATAAAGAACACCATTTACTTAACATCACAACAAATCTAATCACCTTGAAAACTTTAGAAACAGTTAATTAATTTTGTGATTTGCGACTGTTTGGATACGCGGTTGTGTGTGTGTGACTTTGATACTCTTTACTCTAAAACCACAGAAAGCCTTATGATTTTAAAGTACTCTACTAACGAGTATACCAGTTGGGTGGGTTCCTTTGTAGGCACTCTTTATCTTATTTCAAAAAGACACACTAGCAAAGTCGCGCGTCAATGCTTTGAATTAGTAATTCATGTTGAACTCAAATCCATCGCTCGTTTTCGGAAAACTCACAATACTCGTAGCTAATAAACCAGTAATTGTAGATAATTCAAGTCAATAACAATGAACTTTTATGAGCAGATGGTTTAACTGAAAATAAACCTAGAATATAAAGTTCTACGTTAGGCTCAAGTCATGCATTGGAATTGAGAGCTTTAGGGACCGTCCGGCTTCAATACCAGTTGACATATTCTCGTGTCCATGAAATAAAGTCCTATTTCGTAACGCATGTATTATGTAATGTCGTGAGTCGCAGGTTATTAGCCGGCAGATCGCCGACAGGTGGACTGGCAATGTGATGTAATTAATAATGCAAATGTTGTTAGCAGTTAGATACGCTCTGGGATACGTTTGGGGTATGTTTCTGTGTTTGTGGGGATATAATTTCGCTTTTTAATGGCCGAAGTTTGATGTTCGTTTTATTTTATTTAATCGAAATAAGTTTACGGTACATGCCAGATAAATTGGAGTTTTAAATGAAAAATATTTTTGAATGTATATTACGTACAATCGTCCTTTATTTTCGATTTTGAACATAAAAATTGAACAACATTGAAGTATCATCCTTTAGGCAAAACATAACTTTTTTTTTTGTAAACGTCTCTAACAAATTCTTTTTGTTAGTTTTATTTAATACGAGTATTTATTTTTACTGCCGGATTTCTCAAGATCAAGAATTATAAACGACCTTTATATCTCATGTACTATATACTTAATTAGCATTTATTATTAGGTAACCAGATCTCATTTTAAATTTTTTCTTATTATCTAAAGCTGTTTAAGTTAAAGTAAAAGGGCGAGAGTGCACCAAAGGGCGAGAGTGAGCAAAATAATTACAAATAAAATTACTTCTTTTATTTTTGTAATTTTTTTAAATAAGAGTAAATAGTTAATCTGTTTTGAACCTTCTCCTGGATTTTTTGGATATATACGCTGGATATTTTTCTTGCTCACAGCCGTTCTATCAGCTTCGATGGTGCCTGGCAACGCTGTGCAAAAACTATTTTAACTCATACCAAATTTAGTATTCATTAATCCTTTTTATACAGAATGTAAAATGTAATATATTTTTTTTATGTCTACAGAGGCTATATATATACACAATCTACAAGTAATTTTCCTGTTTTATTTTCAATGTAAGAAAGAGAAATGACACCATGGCGCCCGAACAGATGCTGAATCCTTAATCCTTAATCGTGAACTATCCTCGCGATAAGCCATCGACTACTTGCACGTATAAACGGTTATTGTGATTACATTGAATGAGTGTCGAATGATGGTATATATTTTGGTACTCATTTTTAATGTTGATCAAACACCTGGATCAGTCATAGTAAAATAAACCACATATTATTATGTATTTTTAATGAACAAACTACGAGTTTCAAACTATATCGGGAACGCGAATTTATTTATCTTTTTATTCGTCAATGTCCAAATATCTGTTGATTTTGTATTGTTTCAATTTTATTTACCTAAGTCAATAATACGAAAGCTTTATGATGCCGTTTTTAATAGCAGACATTTCTACGCAAAAAGCTTTAATTATACAACGGATATACCGCCATATTGATATGTTTATGTTCTGTGGTCGCGCACCACTTCCTATTTTCATGGAATGGCTTTTTGTGAACAAAAGTTAATATTTAATAACTGACACTCAATATGTTGCTGTTAAACCAGGATAACACATGTAAAGTGGTGAGTATGCGAGAAACTACGTTAAAATTTTTCATGAGATTCGTGTAGATGTTTAATACGAGTCTGGTATGGTTTATATTTTACGGTACCAAATTAAAGACCTGTTGAAATCAGACAATTAGGTACTACAAAATGTCACATATTTGAAATTTATATAAATATTTGATAGATCTTACAACGCCAAGCAATAGGTATAATTTAAAAATACCAAAGTGCTACAGGTTTGTCTATTATAATCCTTATAAAAATAAATTATACAATTTTTACAAACAATATAGTTGAAGTGCCGTAAAGAGATGCCACTTTATATCACATTAAACTTCTTTTCGTACGTAAATACTACAATAAAAAATTTCAATACTTACAATATTATACTCAAATAAAGTGCTGTCTGTGATCTGTCCATTTTGGATCCTATTGGAATCGCTGTCAAGGATAACAGCGGTTATACGAAGTTAGAGGTACAGGAACACATTTTATGTATTGTAAAAGAAATATTAGAACTTTAACTTAATATCCAATTCAAACATAGCGTCATTAATATCTATCTAGTGCATATAACTACATATTTTTTATATTTTGAATAAAATTTTACGTTGTACCAAAAATTCCAAATTATGAAATAATATTTCTGGCAAACATGTTTTAACCACTAAATATACCTGAAACCGGAATTTTTCTTTCTGTAATGAATAAATGAATCTTTTGTAATGTTATATTGTCAACAAAAGTTAATATTTGATTATTTACGTACCGTACTTTTCCGTTACCTGCCAAAAATGTATGTGCAATTTATTTAAATTCCAATGTTTGTTGGCGTTACATTTAATAATGTATGTAGCTTATTAATACTGTATTTTTATTATAATATGGTTTATTAATATTTCGTTAATCTTTTTTTTAATAAAATAGGTAGTTATAAAAATAACGTTTACAAGACCACAATTGTTAACACAAATTAATAGAACTCTTTTCAAAAAAGACAACAAGCTCAGCTACAAAACAGGTGGTACAAGACTCAAAGATAAAAAAAATCACTTCGTATGAGCCTGCAAATTCGTTTTTCTCGCCTTTTTCTATGTGCAACGTTAATGGATTCTCTTTCAAATGACTATTATTTATTTTGAAAGTGCACAAAGAGCAATGGGGGTTGTCTTGCACGTCTATAAATGGGAGCATCCGGGTTGATAACCTATAAAAAGCTTTCAAATATTCGGGCCTTCTAGTATTTGGTTCCTGTATCGTCTATGTATTGATATAAGTTTTCTAAGTACCTGATAGATATAATTATAAGGCATATATGAATATTATAAGCTCATTTATTGACACAAAAGATTTCATAAAAATATCACAAGAATATCAAGCTCGTATTTGTACTTTGGCGAAATTAAAATTTGAATTTTATCATCGACGACTTTGCATATATTGTAAAACCTGAATATATAGTCATCCAAATGATATTATTATGATAATCAAAACGTGCAATCCTAGTTTCTGCACTTAAGATAGTTTTTTTAATAAAATATTTAGTTCAAGTGACCATCGGTTTCTCACGACAGAAACGAAGGTTTTTTTTTTTTTTTTTTTTTTTTTTATTTCTCAACATTGACAATTACTTGTTCTTATTGACGTCAAATAAAACATGATTCTACCACCAGTTCAAAAAAAACCTTCGTGAAGAAGAACTGGCAAGAAACTTCACGGGTATATTTTTTTTCAAAATAAATTTACAGAGTCTCTTTATGTCTATACAAAATTATTCTTTTCTGCATCTGTTAGCTCGGCAAGTCTCCCTCCCCCCAAGTATCCAAACGACGAACACCCTCAAACGGCACCCGTTCACGAGTTAACGCGGGATCCAGCCATCGCCCTCCTCAACCATATTAGAATAGGTAGGTATCAATTCAAGGTATCGCTTGAATCGAAATATGAATGTCGAGACATACAAGATTTCATAAGACAATTTAATTCTGAAGAAACAGAACTACTACGCAATACATAGTCGTTTACGACGCACGAACATATTAATTTGTAAATACATGCGCCAACCGTTGTCTAATGTAAAGGGCCATTTCGATGCGTTCCAAATCAGTTCAGTAATGTTTGCGTTTTAGTCCACTATAGTCCACTGGCTTGATAATATCTAAACATATTCACAAACTTAATTCGCACCCAGGATACTTACAAAAGACAACAAATGTGCAATGTTCCCTGATAATTAGTTGATAATACCTGATAATATTAATATATTATATAATATTTGTAAGGATTTTATAATAATTGTGTATTTAGATTTCATTGCCATAATACTTTCAAACAACTCTTGGTTTAATAAGTCGCGAGACTAAATACTATAACGTTTTTTTTGATAAAATTATTTTTTATTAGTCAATATAGTAATCCTTCAACTGAGATACAGTCCCTCCAGCGCTTTTCTATTATTTTATATTCCATGTGAGTAGAACGATTTATCTTTAGTTTCAAAATAAACCTTGCTACTGCGTTACTTCAGCATTTAAGTAAATTTTTTTGCCCTGGATCATTGTTTTTAGTTCCGCGAACAGCCAAAAATTTGGGGGCCAGATCTGGAAAATAAGGTGGGTAAGGAAGTAATCGAAGCAAGCAACGATGGTCAAACTAAGTGAATTCGTGTAGCTTGACCATCGTTGCTTGGACTCTGTTTGGATTCCTGGGTAATATGGTGAGTCCTTGTTTCATTCATAGTCATATACTAACATATTATAAGTGTCAAACAGCGCTTTGAGTCATTTTTAAATGGTTGCGTTTTGATCACAGCTGTGCTAAAACGGTGTTTTGCACATTAAAAACAAAGTTTTATCAACACACGAAACTCGTTTTTTTTCATTGTTACGTAATCACAAAAGCATCGACACTTATATATTTTATAGTTGGATTTACAAAAAAATTCACTCAAATCATTTTATAGGCAGTATTTTCTATAAATCAAAGGATTTTTTAAATATGTGCCATCTTGAATTTAGTCCGGGGACTTATTGAACGATTAAGTAAGTAACTAGATAAAATATATCGTTCTATCGTGAAGTAAATACATAAAAAGTAGACTGGCTCTTGAAATATTTGATTATTTTTTGGGCCCCAATATTATTTCTTTTAATGCATTTTTGACAGCTGTCAATATGATTATCTAATAAAATATAATGCATAGTTTAAATAGGTGAAACTTTGTACCTATTTCATACAAAACATAATATGACGTACATCAGAGCCAATTATTACAATTTTATTAACGTCACTTGAAAGTTCTAAAGTTTAATTAATTTCAGCGGTTTAGTATTCATACACTGTACCAATATAAGTTTATGTGTGACTGTAATGTTGGAACGTTGTTTTAACAGTCCATAGCCTCGGTAAGTGACAAACTCAGTTGGTGTTATTGAAATTAATTTCACTTGGTAATTTTAAGACCATTTAATAGGTCTGACAAAAGAATAAAATTCCCAGATAAATATGTCCTATAAGTTAACGAAGCTTGTGTTATGGCTATTTAGTGAGCTGTTCACTTACTTACAATGATTTACTAAGACCACCGTTATATACAGGGGTTACCAGAAACTCGATGTAGATACGATAAAGTAGAGCTTATTTTCAATACATTTTGTTATGTATCAACCGAGAAGTTGCAGCAATAATAACTTGTTTTCAGAATTCCGATTTTAAACAAAGAACTCATATAATTTCTTTTTTTAATTGTTATAAATTTTATATGCTTTCTCTGGTAGCTAACATTTGAGAAATTCCTCGAATGACAAATAAAAATAACATTGAGTTAAAGTAAACAGCTTAAAGCATTTTAAGAGCGCAAACAATTTTACAAAAAAGAATACTGATTAATCTTAAGTTTACACAATACTTTAGTGTGGAATACCTAAGCTACCTAGTACTACCTAGTAGCTACCTAAAATGGTCCAAATGTGAAAAGATAACATAAACTAATACCCACTTAAAAATATTACTTAATAATCGGATAACGAAATACCGTAAGTAATAACTCAATGTTTTTTAATACTTTTGAGTTTTACGTGATATTTAAAGTACCCACATGCTTCATTTAAAGTCACATTTGTTTTGTAGACAGATCATAACCTAAAATCCATACAAATTTCTTTCATCCCTTTTACACACATATGTATCGAATTATGTTCTTAATATCTCAAGTTCAGTTTTGACATTGTGTCTGTTATGGAACACTTCACGCTTGGGGGACGAGGCGACACTTCTTGAGCGTGGGCTGAAGTGCCCATATATCGCCTGTACGTGATAATTATGGCTACGTTTATTTGAATTAAATTTATCAAATTTAAAAATTATTAATAAAATTTATTAAAATATAAGTTAGTGAAAACATACTGTCAGGGGCTGCTGTTAGTAGCTAGACCTAGGTTAAATATTGCTTTATGTTTCTATCACTTCAATGAAAATAGAAAGTGACGGAGGGACATTTTTACTAACTAAGCGGCTAGCTCAGATCTGCTCGAGTGGGCCTTAGAATGTAGTTCTCTCTCTCTCAGAGTAAAAAAAATATTCCAATCTAATTCGTACTTATAGATGTTGTAATTTTTGATTATAGAAAACCATTTTCAATAACGAATCCTATGGAAAAGTTTCCTTTTTAACTGATCTAATCATCTTTTTAATAACCTCCAAGACACTAATTAAATATACTCTAACTAAATGAGCTTTTATAAAAGGGTTTAATTCAGCATGTCTTCTTTGATCACGGTAATTAAGATAAATTATTCACTTATTTAATCAACGATACATTTCTAAAGGTCCCGATAAGGACATAAACTTCAATGAAACATTTTGTGATCGGTAGAATTCCCAATTAATACGAAATGAAAGTAGAGAACCGTAGGAATTAGGAATAATTGTGTTTACATTGTGTGTACAGAGGCTGGAACAGTTAATAAAACAGAACATTTGCGTCTCTACTTGAATGGATTTGGTTGTGTTGTTAATTGTTTTTATAATAACTTTGTTAGCTGAACTGGATAGAGTAATTGGACAGTCGTTTAGGAATATGCCCTTGGCGTAAGTCACGTAATATGATATTAAAGCTTAGAATGTAGCAAAGGGTCTTAAGCGTCTCGTTTTTTTTTTTTACAGAGTTACATTATAATACGTTTCATAACGTAACAGACGAGATGACGCCATGAAATCAACAAAAAGGTACCTATAAAAATAGTAATAAAGTAAAACTACTAACACTCAGCTATTTATAAAAGCTCAAACACAAAAACTTAGTTCTTTGCAAACTTTGATTGACTAGTACTTAATTAGACGAAAACAAAATCTTACAATTAAATAATAAACTAATAAAATCCTCAGACAAGCAAAGTAAATGTGTGGTCCCAAAGTAAGCAGAGCTTGTTGAGCAGAGAGAGATTTATATATGTAACATACATATATAAATTTAAACAATCATGACCTGACAATTAATCACTAATCCATACAATTGTTTAAAAACGAATTCATGTAAAACAATAACAAAAAGTCAAGAAGTTACCATCTCAGGTACCTAAACTGTAAACGAAGTGCATCCAACTTAAAGTTTCTCTATGTATATCTCGAGTCGTCTCAGTTTCCAAGACCAACAGAGTGATCGATGCCAAATGTCAGCGAGTGGCTCCCTCAAGTGGAATCCATTGTTAGCAACCTCAACGTAGCGAGATGTTGAATAAACTTTTAAAGACAGTGCTGCAGATCCTGCTAAACCTTTAAATTCAAGGTAAAATATAAAATAATAATAAAGATAAATAAAAATGCAGGTCGATGTTATACTGATTAAAGTTTTGTGGAAATACATTAAACAACATTTATAGCACATTCAGATTTGTTTGAAAAGTTTTCGTTGCATGTGATATTTTGGATAATTGAGCATAATTTGTTATACCCCTTGAAATTTTAGCAACATCAATATTAACATTCTTTTAAAATAGTTTCATTTTTTACTATAATCTTCGCTTAACGATCGCAATACACCGTTGTTCCTAAAAAAATGTTTCCAGTGAGTGTTGCAAGAATTGCTCAGCAGAATTGATAAAGCTATTACTGCGAACTAACTAAATAGAGTATGTATTTCAAAATGATTGCTACAGTGTAAAGTTCAGCGATTTGTCGTTAGTGGCCGTTCAGAGCGACGAGCGTTTCGACCAGACGCAGTAGAGCGTTGGTGCTGATTGCAGTTCTGCAAATACGCATCTACTCTCAAAAATATATTGCATTTTTTGGCTAAAAAGTCATCATTTGGTAACTTTTTCAGTGAGCTATTTGATGGACTACAAGTAAAAAAAATGTGGTTTGTGTAGTTAGTGGTTGATTTGTATTGTTGCAATTCGATTTAACCCTGGCACTAAATTTTATAATGTTTTAGTTATGGAGATGTGATTGTAGTATACATCCAACGTGAATACATATTTACTAAGTTTTATATAACAAAAGCATTAAAATGCAAATTCAGCAATAAAATAAAGTCATTCTCTTTAAAAACCTAGTAACTCGATGACCAAATAATTTATAATAAAACTGTTTTTGATCATGATACAATAATATCCCTTGCAGAAATTTTAAATTTGACTCTTTTTGTCGTACAAATTTGATCTGATGTCTGAAGCCATCGCAGATGCGAACGGAACGAGAGCAAGTTGGAATCAGTCATGCGAGCCAGATTGACAACCGGTAAAAACCGAGGGGAGAGTAAAAATAACGTTATAAAAGAAATGTTACGGCAAATATTTCAAGCGACAATATTTAAGATTGTGATTTTTTAAAAAGAGATGCGAGTAATGTGCAACCTTATTGAGGTACAGACATTCACCATAGTTTTATTCAACGTACTTTATGTTGAGGTCCGCTGCTGGTTTGAATAAAAATAGATACAAAATATTTGCTTCTTTGTTATATATTTTTTTTAAACATAATTATGTCAATTTGACGGCCGAGTACCCTGCCGGCCGAGTAGCCCTGTCTCATACGCCGGAGGTCTCAGGTTCGAGTGGCCGGGGCATTTATTTATGTGATAAACACAGATTATTTTTCTTGGGTCATGGTTGCTGATATTTAATATATATATCTGTTTATTTGTTTTTATTATTCTGGGTTCCCTTTTCACAGTTCACAGTATGGTTGTCCATAACGCAAGCTCAGCTTACTTTGGAGACAAACAGTCAGTATGTTTGTCAGGGGATGTATTATTATTTATCTATGATATCTCAAAAAAAATTTAAAATAATCACTTTGTAAACTAGAATAGTCAGCATCCACCAATAGATAATATCACCGACCCTGTAATACTAAATTTTTTATTTTTTGTTTGCATATATTGAATTTATGTATTAACTAAGTGTGGAAACTACTGATTTGTGAATTTAATTTTATCACCATGCCCAACTGTGCTAATATATTGTATATTTATATATTTGTATATATAATATATTTGTATATTTTAACATCCAATATCTACAACATTTAAGTACCACAAATAATGTGGATGATTTAATCAGGCATGTTTAATTAATGTTTTTGCCACTCACAGCAAAGAGAAAGCATTGAAAATAACTGAAATCAATACAACATTTTGAATTCCCGTCCGCCCGGGGCCGGCTAAGTTATTTAAAACGCAGCCAACACATCATCCCAGTGAAAATGCAATACTCGCCTTGTCCATGCGGAAACATGACAATTCTCAATATATGTTTTACTTTTTTAAATATCGAATTAGGTATATAAAATCTTTACTAATCGTGGAAACAATTATCATTAATCACAGCAATAATCTTTTAAATAATGTAATGATGTTTGTACAGTTACAATAAGTATGTCACTCTCTGCAACTACTTTAAGCAAGTTCCAGTTTGGAGCAATTTACAGGAACGATGAAAAATTAATTTCTCAAAACTCTTTGTGAAAGAAAAGTACTAATAAAATTTACTATAAGTACAAGAAATTTACAATACATCAGTGACTTGTTTGCCAGTCAGTCGGTTTAAGTGGCTCTGTATATTAATGATTCACCCAAAATTGAAATATATTAGTAACTGGAAAGTTGATCATCATAGTTACCATGACGGTTTTGAAATCGCAATTAAGTGTAACGAAAGAGCAAGAAAGTTTCGTACATGGCGTAAAAAATAACATCTATCTCGTTTCTTGAGAAAGCGAATATTTATAATTTTCAATTAATATTTGATTTAATTTTTGTTGATAAGAATCCAAGGTATAACATATTACGGTACACCACACGGATTCAAGTTTTTAGATTCATTCATTATATTTCTGAAATATTGTATATTTTTATCGTAAGTTTTCCTTCGATACTTCGACGAATAAAATAAAGATATTTTTTTCTTTCAATAACCCCTATTATTTTACCAACAATATTCTACGAACGCGTACTAAATCTTATATACGTATCGCATCGCAGCCTGTTTTGTTAGCGATAATCCGATTACGAGTGATATGAAAAAAACACCTCCACGTACATATATACAGAGAAAGCGAAAAACAGAAAGGTAGGGAATAACGGTCGGGTTTAGATAAAAGGAGGAATTTTATTTGAAACCAAAGAAGGGAATAATGGTCCAATACATCGTTGAAAACATAATTACGATACTTTTCTCTTATTATTAGGAAAGAGTGTGTTTTGTTTGTTTTTGGTCAATTTCCTTTTTATTAGGATTGACTTCTGGCTGTATTTTCTAATGGACTAGAATTATTTTTAGTGAACCACAGCTCAAAACCTTTTATGATTTTTAAACACATTGAATAATACAATAAAAAGCAATTGTCTTTGTATAACGAAATCAAGTTTAAAAAAAATTTATGTTAAAAATATATACGAGTATAATCAACTAACTTTATGTGTAATAAGTTTTATTTCTAAACAAAATACCTTCATTGAATTATTCTGTGAAATAAAGCTATCATACTAAACCCCGGTTTCAATGGTTCTTTTTAGTGTCGAAGGAACCATTTTTTAAAACAATTTGATAGGCCAGAAGAACACCGAAAATACAAACCGCAACGGATTTGGCCATTACGACTCACACTTAACCAGTTTCTTATCATACAATATCGAATATTATCGATGTTTCATTTCATGAATGATAACCAGCATAACACTTAAATCAGTCACGTATTGTTCATTGACATCTGATTAATTAGCCGACATTTATACAGCAAAGTGTAAATTTTTTTTAATTCGGTAAAATATTAATTACCGAATTTCCACGACAGACAGTGATGCGATCACTTCCATTAATAAGCGCTGTAAGTATGTTCTTAACAGAATAATAAATGTTAAATCCCAATTCACGCCATGCCAAACATTATGAACCAACAATTTTATTTTATTTTTCTCTTTTGAGTCTGTTTAAAATTTCACTTTTGAATACAAATTTACCGGTAGAAATATTTCTAAGCACACGATTCTGTTCATTACTTAGGTACTGAACAGGCGGGAATTATTGTATCATAGAAAATATAATGTCTCTTAATGGGAATTGAATAAAATAAAATTCTAAGTGGCTTATTTAGACAATCATATGTTTTTGGATGGACATAGGGATTTTGAATGACATGTTTCTTTAGAATTAAAAATAACAGGTAAGTGTTAGATAACTCCTACTGATTAAAAACATTGATTAAACATTTCAACACAAGCTACCTGTACCAAACCAGACATGACAAAAATTTGGCTCAACGCCAAATTGTACAAACCAACTTTTTGATGGAAACTACCGTACGGGTAGAATAAAACCTTGCTGGTTCCACGTAGTAAGTGTAGGAAATAGCTGCACCTTACTCGACCACACCATAATGCATCCTGTGTGGAATCAAGACAGGTTGTTGACACTACAAGTACCACATGAATAAGCCCCTCTCACCGTTATAAAGGTACGGTAGGAAAAACAAGCGCGGATAATGTAGCAGCGAGCGGATTTACGTGACTCGTGACTAAATCAAGAGGGACTTAAATCTATTTGCTGTCGTGATTTTCTTTTACTGAAAATAATATTGTCTGTTTACGTGATTCGTCAACTTATACTTACTTATTCGAGACATATTTTTTATTTGCTGTTACTTCAAATGATTATTGTATCTAAATAGGTTAAAAAACGTTTAAAGGTGTTTGCAATATTCGCCTAAATACATCGAAATTTTTAAAGTTTTTCAATTATGTCAGAATGTGAAAAGTCCTTTTCACAAGAACAAAGAAAACATGTTATCCAAGACAAAAAGCATGTTTGTTATTTCATCAGCTCCATGAAATATTCTCCGTCTTCATTCAAAGCATTCAAAGCTTCATTCAAGCGAATCTTGAAAATGTTCAACATTTACAACTCAAAAATGTTCAGTACGAGCAAGTATTTATCGATATCAAACTCAAAGGATTCCAAGTTTATGATGTGAAAGCAATAAAAAAGGATTTTATAACACTCTTTCCGTTTTGCACCGAAACGTTTGTTCAAATTGAATTCCAACGTGTACACTCGTAATTACTACCAGAAAAAGAATAAAAGTTCTTTAAAATAAAAAGTAACATGAGCATTTGCTATATTCGCTTAAATTTTGTTTTTGTAAACTTAAAATAGAAAATGAGCGTGTACTAGTTAATTTTGTAAGCAATGCCAAGCAAGCCAAGGGGGAAAAGGAGACGAATTCTAAAATGTGTGTGAGTTTATTATACCTACGCAATTTCAACTATATTTTCTTTAGATTTTTGTGCACAATTATTTACTTTTATAGGTAATTCTTAAGTTTATTAATTTTTTATTTGGGATAAAAAACAGTTACACAGTTTTCACAGTGTAGCTCATAAATATAAACACAAAATAAGAATTAACCATGTAACCTGCACCATCATCCCAAATAAGTTAAGTTAACTCAAATAAGTGAGTGGAAAAAAAACAAAAGCAAAAGGTTATTACAGAAATGATCGTTACATAGTTGACAAAACAAAATAAGTAATTTAATCCATCCTATCACATGTGAGGTACTTATCGTTGACAAAATAGTTGTTATACATGTCTTATATTGTAGTTTTTTTGAGATGAAATATATCAATTTTACAAAACATTTCGTTGTGATTTTTCATTATTCTGTTAATGGGGTCGCGTTCCCCCGCGTTTTTAAGGCAAAACTTTGGCATAAATATTGGGTGTTGGTAGGTTTCCCGAATGATAATCAAGTGTTATACTTATTTTGGAACTCCATAGACATGTCTGCGAGTCTTATAACTCCAGTGAGTAAAGCGGCCATAAACTCCAAGTGATAAATACTTTATACCTTATTAACAAGCGACTTATTTCGTGAAAATTACCTTTTACTTGAGAAAATTTCTAGTGTAAGAGTTACTTTACCTGCACTTATACAAAATTTTATAAGCGTTTTTTTGCAACTAGCGTGTCGTAGTTTTCACGTAAAATACATCAAAAATGCATTTTCACATTTTTTCGTTTTTCAATTAGTAGGATGCTACTATGAGTGTGGTTAAGTTATAATACTTAGCGTAATATATTAATTAAAAAACAGTTGAAACATGAATAATTTCATAACAACTACCCGTATTGAACAATCATTTAGATCCGTAACGTAAAATATTGATGTGTTACCACGAATCGTCAGTAAGAAAAATACATTTAGATCTTATTATCTTATCTTTAACATTAAGGCAATGGTTATATTTTTAAGGCTTTTGACTATTGGGTTCTGGATTCAGAGTGCTCATAGATTCTTCAGTGAAATTTGTAAACGTTTATTAGTGGAACTCGTGTCCCTATGGCAGGACCCTTTTACTAATTTTGCACAGAGTTTATCGTTAGCAATCCAACACGAAAATTCTGCAAGCCCTTTGTCCACTTTGCCTTACGTTTATTTTCTTTTTCCTTTTCTTCTGGTTAATTTGTAAATTATTTTTATTTGATACAAGACAAAAAAAACATATCTACATCATTTTCATCAGTTAATAAATAAAAAATTTTTAATATACATACCATTATTTAAAATATTATTTTTAGATTTCACTACTAACCCTACACATGTCCAGATCTGCGAATAGCTAGTAAAAACTAAACCATGCAGTCACACATGGCGCGCCTTTCAATTCAGCGTACTGCAATTTCTCTTCATTATCTGACACATTGACAACCTTATGCAACGGTAATAGGGGATTTGTTTTTGCTACTTAGTGCGTTTTTCCACGAAGCGATAGGACTAGTTATGAGAGCCCGTGACATTGCATCGTTGCTATATCGTTTTGTAAAGCTATTTTAATATAAGCGGTTTAATATATGGCTATTATTCATTGTTTTGTATGGTTCTTGTTTCTAGGTCCAACTCAAAAGATTTCAATATGATCTTAATACTAAGTTATCACCGTTCGTCCACAGGTGTGTTTAACAGCGAGCATAACTTCCTCCCAACTACATAATTCTTTGTGGGCTACTAAGATTTAAACTTGGAGAGCTCTTTTCATTTCATCCTGATTTATTGTAGTCAGATGCACCTTATTAATCCGCGTCGTTATCAAACGTATGATAAATATATATTCTTTTAACAAATTTTAAGATAGAAACTAGAATCAGATACCTCTGCTGTGGTATCCTAATGCTTTTTAAGTAGCTTTCCTGTAGGTTCTGAATTATCGGATTATTCTCAATATCCATAACATTATTAGATGGCAAAAATGGCTTTTGATATAGTCCCTGAACAAATATTTGCTTAAAATTGTCGTTTTTTGACGATTGAAGTTTATTGTTAGCACAAATATTTTGATGTAACTTTGCTTTGCAGGTATTAAGTTTATATTATTAATTTTATCAATATTGCCAAATCTTGCGGAACTTAACGTTCAAGGGTCAAATGCGGTATCTCAGGGAAATTGTGCAGTAATTCATATCTACATTGAAAAATTAAAATTTTTTTCTTCGTGTGACATTTGTTATGTATTGCCAGAATTGGAACTACATGATTCCTATGGCAACTATGTTGTAAATAGAAATGTAAAGATTACTTGGTCGATGTACCTACTTGTGACGACCCGTCATTGAGATTGTCACTGTCGTTTGTCTTCGTCGATTTGCTTTCGCCTTGCTACACTATGAGCAAAGGTAAATAACGAAACATTCAAAGTTAAAATAATTTATACGCTTAAATAATGTGCAGGACTCTAAGTTACGTTTGTGACATAACTTTCAAAACTTAAAGACATTAATGAATTTACCGAAGAAACTAAACTAAATGTTAACAAAATACATTTCTATTTAGTTTAGATAATTTCCCACAAAGCTTTGACATGAAGTAAACTTTCGTTAGATTCTAGTTTGCTTAATAACTAAATGGAAATGTGATTATAATAAAGCTGGACGTACTTGTGTTGTAGCGTATGTGAGTTTATGCAAAAGAAATTAGCTTACTTATATATTAATTCTAAATTCTAACTTTCATAAGCATAATTTTGCAGTGTACCTAGAATTATGATAAGTTGAATTCAAACCAAGCCTTTACCGTGAAATTAGAATTGTTTCAATTAAATAGTTCGCTTGGTAAATTCATTTACTTATAAGGATATTTTTTAAATAACGTTATAAATCGTAAGACAAGCATGCCAATAGTATTGCATAGAACAAGCGAATAACGCCATAATTGACTAGATAATATTTATTTCATTGAAAAAACCTCAAAAAAAATAAGGCCGTGGTTGAAAGTGCCGGGGGTAGGTTGTTCCGATCGGAATAGCTCCGCGATGAAAAGAGATAGCAATAGGTGTGAAGTGCGTTGCGAAACGTCATACCATCGTGGGATTGCGTCAGCCATTTTAGTAACGCTCTGTCAAAGAGTAAGGGAATCGCTCTGTCGGCGTGTGAGAGTGGTAACTGATTAGTGACACAGAAACATCACGTACTTAAGTAAATTTTTTCATATTTTAAGTTTTTGGTCTATATCAACCAAACTTCTAGTTATTTGTGAGTTACTTGCTATTATCAGTTGGGCGAACTATATTGATTATCTTTTTGATATCATTGTAAGTTCCACGGAACAACTAGCCCCCCCCCCGTAATGAAACACGTAATGAAACTCGTAAATAATAAAATTAACCCGTCGCGCGATTTATGTACACCAGGTGTACGTAAGGAAAAACGCTCCAAGCGCGTTACGTACACATGGTGTACATAACGAGTCAGTTGCAATTGGTCGCTCTTTTCTTCAATATTTTTGCACTAGCAATACGAACTAAGTAATGTAATCGATTCATTCATTCATAATTGAACATTTTCGAGTATTATTTAAATGGTAATACTGATATACCGAACGATAGAACGAAAAAAAAAACTAATGCCGACGCCGAGACGCCATTACTGTTTTGTATGATGGTTTGGAACTATTCGGAAGTGCTTTGTTGTAATTGAAATATGAATTCAAGAAGAAATCGGTAAGTAACTGGTTATATCATATATATAGAATTACTAAGAAATAACTGTAGAATCTGTTTTTAGTAATTGTTATATTGAAAGTGATTATAATTACAATGATAAAGTAGCAAAACTTTTGTAATGCACTAAACTTCGACGCCGTGTCCGCCATATTTTACAATATTTATTGTATTAATTTTCTTAAATGTGGTTTAAAATATATATAAGTTGGTAGTTAATTTATGTAAGAACATAATTTAACAAACAGATATTGATAATATTGCGTAATTTCATCGCAATCATATTTCAAATATGAATTTTTGAACAATCAATGCAAAATGATGAAAAGAGTACGAAGTGCAAAAACGGCAGTAAAAGTATTATCTATCAATCAATTTTTTTATATTTTCTTGTCGTAGGAGATGTCATATTAGGTATTTTGTTCCAAATAAAGTTTGTTCTCCGACTGGAACTAAAAATTGTAGACTTTTTCAACAAGAATAAATTACTATTGTTATATTATGTATTTTAGTTTTAATTTGTATGTAATTTTATATTTGTACATGCATAATATAAGTTGTTATTTTCTTGTTAGTCAAGTTTAAAATTTATAAAATGAATTTTATGATAATAAAATCAAATGAGTATGGTTCGTACGATCCAAAAAGATGCGCCCCACTCTTGCATCCGTTTATTTTATTGTAGTGTATTATTCTGTGAATACTTATAAATATATAATAAGAGATATGGTGTTAAGTACTCAAATAGTTAATTTTGTGATATTTTTAGTATGGAGAGATAGCTGAGGTCGCGTAGTGAAATTGGACCACATGGCCAACCCGGGTGTGCGTTGCCAGGCTAGCCATTATTATGGGGCTCTGATCCTCAACTGTCCCTTCGCCTCCGCGGTATGTATTTTTGTACAGCGTACAGCTATATTTGTTTAATTTCGGTGCAATTATTTGTATTTCTTTTTCTAGCCTCCACGCGTTCCTTGTCCAGGGGACTCCAGGCGGTTCTCTACATGTTGAACATACTAGAAGTATAATACTAATAGGTTGAAGAGATAACGGGTGCCGTTTGAGGGTGTTCGTCGTAGGGAAATTTGCCGAGCTAACAGATGGAGATAAGAATAATTTTCTATAGGCATAAAGAGACTTGCATGTCAATACTCTTTCATGTTGTATTTGCTCAACACACATTTTTTACAGCTTTATTTACTGTAAAATATAATTCTTAATAAAATATATTGTTTTATTTTTATTTTAAACCTTTCACAGTTTTCTCTTAGAACCAACAGTATTGCTTTTCACACCACGAATATCACGCAACGGGTCAAAAGCAAAGTTGAGTTGTCTTGTCCGCTCGTGCCTCCAAATTGACCCGCAAGTGAAAACAGTAATGCAGGATATATGAATAAAATTATCTTTATCATCTTCTTAACAATTCCAGAGAATACCACGATATTATTCAACTAACCTACAATTACGTTTTACTAAAATAAAATTCTATTTTAATCACTCAGTGTGCAAGAGAAACAATATTTTAAAAAGTAAGATTTCCAAATATCTGTCTGAGCTCAAGGTCCCTTGATAAATATGATGTTGTATTTCTTGTTTCAAATTCAAATTCAAATTTCAAATTCAAATTCAAATTTTATTTAGATATTATTGAGACAATCGTTCTATATAGCTGTCCACAATTTGATAATAACGATGATTGAAACAGTTTTTTATCTTGAGTTGAAAAAAAAAACAATAGCTACCTATATTATTAGAACAATATAATCGAAAAAGTATCAATTAATTTAAAGTAATAATAATTTAAGATTAAAATTACAATAACATTTATCACTATGATTAAGAATTAATTAATTGATTGAAAAGAATTATTGCAATCAATGCATTGTTGTGTTAACGGTACTTATAGACAATTATGTTGAGCCGACGGCATTCGCACACGGCAGCCATTTCGCGTAGTTTTTTCTTAGTTTAGATAAACAAGTTTTTATTGTGTAAACAGATGGATTTGAAGTGAAGTTATTATTGTTTTGTCTACTTAGACATACAAAGTATAATAAATAAGGGTTGATTTGGTGAATATGTGCGTAAATTTGATATAATGTGCTAAAGTTTCAAGGTTATGTGAAAAAAAATCATAAAATATGGTAAAATAACGCATATTTATGTAACGAGGTCAGTTTTATTGATTTATTGAATGTTATAATTAGATAGATAAACTCATAACGAATCCAAAAAGGTATAATTTAAACCATATATATATCTTATTAGTAACAAATTCTTCGTTTTTCTAAAGGCCCTCCAAGACAAAAAAATTGTTTTTAAAACCTGACGCATTCAGGGCATTTTAAGGTTTTCCGAGTCGTCGCGGGAGGGGTTAATAACTTGTTTTAGGATGCTAATTTGCTATTTATCGTTCAAGCTACAACTAGCACATTTTCCCCTGAAGCTGTTAAACCATTACCTAAAGCACCACCGAGATCATCTGTACCGAAAAAGCGACGAATAAGAAAATCAACAATACTGACAGATACGCCTGAAAAGAACGCTTTGCCTGAAGAAACAGCAAGAAGAGGAAAGAGCTATAGTAAAATAAAAGAGAAGGAAATTGAAAAAAGAGTCGGAAAGAAATATGCAACCAGTGAAAACAAGCGAAATTGTAAAGTGACACGATCATGAAAGTGATAGTGAAGAAGACAGCCTGGAATGGTATTGTTTAATATGTTGCGAATCATAAAATCATAAATTTCTAATTCACAACCAGGTGAACAATGGATTGTGCGTCATGTGTAAGAATTGGGCTCATTCAAAATGCCTAAAATCTAAAAATGTTCATTTTTATATTTGTCCGAAATGTAATTTGGACTTCGAATGCTCAGAATAATTATTTTTTAAGTTCTGCAAGACTGAAATAAAACTGTAACTTAAGTAAACCTTTAATTAGATTATTGATCTCAGAAAAGTGAATGCTATGAGACTGAATACAGAAACTATAGTTCGAAATATTAATATTTATTGATTTTTCTTTTTGTTTCAATTAAAATAAATAGTTTTGTTTTTATGACAAACAAGCATTTGTCAAAGTTGATTAATATTATAGATATTTATTAGTCATAAGCCCTAATTAAACGGTTGTATTACATTAGTAATAATGATTGCTACTATTTTGTTAATAGTTTTGTTTTCATTAAAGCCTGTTGTTGAAAATATGTCAATAACATTAAAATTTTGTATTTTTACTATTCATATTATAAATGAAACTTTCATAAATATTCAGTAAATATGCCTTATTTATTTTAAACATACCTTTCCAACTAATATTACCTTATTAATTATTGGAGTTGACAGCGGAACAACTTACCTCAACTGAGGAACAACCAGCCCCTTTGTGGGGCGAGTTGTTCCTTGTCGACTTGCTATAGAAAAATTATCCTGAGCCAAAAGATATTATTATTTCAATGAAGTTGACTATAAAATTTGAAAGAATTTTACTTATAACTTTTTGCATACAATAAATCGAGGAACCGCATCCACCGTTGTATACATTTTGTTATGACAAAATAATTTTTTTTAAAGAAGTTTTGTTACCTTTTTTGTGTAAATAAAAAAAAATTACAAGTCAAGTATTACAAACAAATTTAAACCCACGTGATAAATCATTCAACGTTGCTAAATAAAAAAGTATATATTCAAACCTTAAAAAATAGATATTTCAATTTCGTGTTCGGGTACACCTGTCCTGTCTGAAACAGATATGGGTACTTTTCATTACAATAATGTAATTTCAAGCGCTTCTAAATACCTGTATTTTTAATGGTACTAACTTGCGTTCAAATATTAAAAAGCGAATATGAAACTTTACTACAAACAAATACGAAACGCACAATAAATAAAACCACCAAATACGACTCGTACTTCTTTCTCCTTCCAGGTCCAGTATTTTAATATAAATTATTTAAAATATTCGCAAAAAAAATACTATTTGAAGTGAAACCTGACCGACTGGCAGGCAACGCACTAACTCAGTGAGCCTAGAAATTTTAAAGGTTCCTTTTATAGTGTAATACTTAGAAAGAATTTCTGACAAATCGTCTCTAAAGTAGTGAAATACTATTTTTAAAAATAAGATTTTTATTTACTAATAAAAATCTTATTTTTAACTTAGAATCCATGTAAAATGGCTTGTTAAACGCGAGCAAAACCGCGGACGTTCGCAAACAACTCAATAAATTTTAGTTTCACAAATAATGTTTAGTATAGAGCAAAGAGCATACAATAACATTTGTATTTTAACTTATTCTATGTTCTACAATTGTCAAACTATTCTATGAAGACAGTCAGACAGACAAGACATCTAGCTGTATTTATATTAACATTTATCATATTTTTTTAAGAAATTGAGCTTGAAACTCGTGTACATTCACTTAGATCATACTTTCCGCATGAAATATGAATAGAGACAAACAGGTCTTTATAGACATCTCGAAGTCGCAGTGGATGTATATGTCTCCATTTGCACCCCCAGGGACATATCATTTAACCCATAAAGAGCCTAAAAGGGGAAAGTTGGCATATTTATTCTACTTCCTGGATAAGTTTATAACTTTTGCCCACGCGCCTGAAATATGTGGTGTGTAGTGAATATTTCAAACTTTTCATAGTTTGCTATTTGTGTGGAAGTTTAGTATCACATAAATTATACAGAGCTCTGCCATTTCTGTTTCCATATTTTTGAATACGGTGCAATTATAAAACTTTACCGTATAGGTATTAAGAGATTTTAACCTGTTATCATGCATATATCCATCAGCGATGCAAATAAATAACGCATTTTTTTATCAATTCGTGAACGAATTAATTGGAAAATAATAACACAGTTTAGTGAATAAATGTTTAAGTTACACATTTTAATTATGTATATGTACATTATGTATTATAGGTATAACGAGTGAGTTATATAAAAATAAGTTACAAATTTAAATGAAAACACTATCAGCATTTTATTTTTTGTTTTAAGTTACCGACAAAAATGCAAACAATTTTTTTTGTTAACTCGCAGATTTAGAATCTTTCAAGCCTGTATCATATCAATGATATAACTTAACCCATATTTCTCGCGAACTTAAACTACAACTATAACTATAGCAAAACCAAAATTTCCAACTTACATGTTTGACAACAAGATCGTCGGCAGCCGCAGCCGGCAACTCGTGGCAATCCAAAGAATCCTTTAAACTTCGAAAAGTCCAAAAAAGTTCGGAACTTACACAAACTTTTTATGGGTACTTTATTTTTAATTTATCTTGATAACACGGAGCAGACGTTAAGAGGGTAAGTGTTTCGAAGGGAAAGTAAGCACGATTGTTAGTCGGCAGGGAAGCGATGGCAGTCGCGGGATAGACTCGGACACACGAACGCGGAGAGCGACAGGGCGCGAGTGCCGCCGGCCGCCGCCGCCCGCCGGCCCCGAGCAGAGGGATGCAGCGCACTCAGACAAATTAAACAAAACTCAAATTTAAAGCAACGCTTTAAAGTCGAATATTCAATGCTGAAAGTCAAGCGATGTCTCTGAAAGGGAGGGCTTATTTCCGCGCAAAACTATAATGTCTCAAGTTGTAGCTGTGCGATATAGAGATAATAAATTTAGTTGCAAGGGATTAAGGTGCGATTCTCGTTGGCAATTTGAAAATGAACACCTGACGTTTGTCGTCATAGTAAAAACATATGCCCCGCTTGGCTAGGTGTATGTAGCAAATACCATAACGAATACTTTAGCTGAACGAGAGTCATATTATGCAACGTTTCGACCCTGTTTTGCTCTCTGAAATTTCACGTCCTTGGAACAAGCTTTTAGACGCCACCAAAGCTTTGTGTTTCAAACAATGTAGTGTAAGGTGTAGAAGCTGCTTTATTGATACAAACTACGTCGTTTAGCAAACTGCACGGACTCCGTTGTTTCATTAATAATATCTTTCTTGTGGGGTGTTAATCAACAGTAAAATATAACTTGTGACTTTGGCTCGCTTTAAAAATATTTCTTTATAGATACTACAACTCAAAAATTGTGCATGAAATAATTTCAAAGCTTTTAATAAACTCGCACCTCATTAAGCTATTGGTACTTATAACATCATAACGTATCCACGTTATTCTTTTATTAATACAAACAAGTTTGCATCATTGGAATGATGTAAACATTTTAAAAAGGGGAAATATTTAAGCGTGCATTGGGCGGAAGTTGCCGCGGAGCGCGCAGTGAGCAAGCAAGCTGCTGGCGCCGAAACATTTCCGACCGATGCACTTTTTACTTCTTTATTTGAATTTTCCTTTTTATTTATATGCAACTATCGCGTCACCTAATGATTATCGAGTCTTCGCCGTTTGCTGCACATCTGTGTGGTTGGGTTTTCTTGTTTTAATTTTTAATTAATTCGATGTTCCAATTTCCGTTAAAGTTGTCATGCATATGTTTTGATGTCTCAGTTCAATGTACCCTTGTAATTTGAAATGGTTTATTTTTAATACCTTCTGATATATTAGTTCACTGTGTATAGTCATCTACACGTAGATATTAATATAACTAATTTAATTAAAATATATCGATTTTGGTAGCCTACATGGGTAATATATGAAAAATAAAAATTATGCTTTAAGGAAACTAAACCGTAGGTAGCCTTGTAAAGTAACTTTCTCACAATTTTTAACAGTTGTTATTACGGATTTCGTCAATAATTGAAATGTCCCAAATACTTATATCAGGAGCTAGGATAGAGGTTTATAAAATAATCACATAAATCAAAAAAACGTAACAAGTTGATATAGAATTTATTACTTCTAGAAATCTTGACGGTTCATAATTACACGATTGGTAAGAAATCAGTTGACATCAGAGAGCCAACGGACTTAATTAACGTCTCTGATAATTCACCAACAAATAAAATATGGTACATCCATGGAGCAAATACAAATTACTTTAGAATGTGTCACGTCAGCCTATATTGAGAAAGATTGCTACATTTTGTAAAGACTATAATTAAAATATAATATTAATTACCACTTAAAGTAGCAATCCACACTTATATGTAGCTTAGAGTGGTACAACAGTGGCAAGGTGCTCAACCTTAACCCTGTAGATGGTATTAATCGAAAATTCTGAACTCACAGTTCATTTTATAGTCTTCATTTATATGTATCACTCCTAAACAGTAAGAAGCTGCCATTTTAACCCAAATAGCACCTATTTAGAACTTTGAGTCATAAACTTAGCTGAATTTTTCACTAATGTGCTAGTGGGGACATCTTTTCTTTGTATTTTCACTATCGTTACATCTCAACATCAAATATTCATCCACGTTTACAATCTGTTCATTCATTATTAAAAAAGCAAACATTTTAATTAAACAAAAGTTTGTACATGGCAAAGTAACCCTATTATTGCAATGTCAAGAAAAGTCAGTTCAACGACCTGGAGCTTTCACACGTTGAAGCAATAGAAAAAAGGGTTGTAGTTTTTTTTTACAATTTTTCTATAGAACGACGAGTGGAAAAGATGGGGTATCTCTGTGTAGTCGCGCGCGGAGTATTGTAGTATATGAGAGAAGCACATGTACAGTAGAATGCGCTGTAATGAGTTATTGCAAAAAAGTCATTATAATTGTCATGGTAAGTACTAGCTTTGAGGATCAAAAAAATAGCTATCGAAGATGAGACTTAGATTAGTTTTCAACACTTATATGTATAATTTTACCCACTTTTCTTAATTTTACTTAAATACCAATACGCGTAGGTCGAGTTGCATAAGTTTTAGATTGTATTTATAAAAATCTATCAATTCCGGTATCTACTGATCTTAATTTTATTCAATAATACCGAAAACCGAGAGCTATTTAAATCAAGTAAGGACAGAATCCTAGCCCGAGTACCCATTTGATTTTAAACTGCCGCATCACTTATCTAGTGACCTTGACCAAATTACCGTCGTCAAAAGGTTCCTGTGACATCTTCAGTGGTGGGCCATATTACTCAGTACAGTTAGGTATTCGTGTAAGATAGTATTGGTTAATTTTACGATGCCGACATCAGTTTTTAGTTGGTCTTTGCTCTATAAATTCCTTTTTTATGCCTAGCTTGAACTAGGCAACAAAACATATTTTTTAATCTCCAGACAAGCACACCAAATTTATGGCCCCAAAGTAAGCAGAGCTTGTGTTATGGATGACAATACAGCGAACTGGGGAGAACCCAGAATAAACATACATATAATAAATGTTAACAGGCCCCGACCAGGACTCGAACCTGGGCCCTCCGGCCTATGAGGCATGGGTACTAACCACTACGCTACTCGGTCGTTAAATTTAGTCGTGTTGTTCGTATATGCTCTTAAAACTTTAATAGCTACCGGTGATCGTTGCTTAAGGGGCATCAGCAAATCTCTATTGATGCCTATAATTCTCTTGCTGTAATACAACACATTCAATACAGTTAGGTATCTGTCAAACTTCAACTATACTATCATTCTAAAACCCAGCCACGATCACTACAACTGTTGAATTATACGAAAATGCAGTTGGACAATTATACTGGCAAATTAGATATTAACTTCACCATATACTTACCTTCATTCAAAACTTGTGACAAGAGTAATTTGAATGGCGAATTTTGCTAACCCTTTAAATGGAAGTTTATTTGAGTCATTATATTTAGGTATCAAATTTTACACATATTGGAGACAATAAAACTAAATAGCACATGAAAAAATAACATTTCCCACCTATCATTAAAAAAAAACCTTACGAAGCATATATTAAATGCGACCTCCTTTGCGTCACACAATGTAATAGCACGACGCGTGACTTCGCATGACATATGTCATATGCTCCGATATGTCACGACGGACGGATACCAAATTGTTGCACAATTTGATTGACGAGCTCCACACCACTATTTGCTTAGTTTAAATTAATATAACATATTTATATGAGTTTGAGCCAAAATAAATGTACACGAGTAAAAAATATCGTGTCCACCAACTTCAACCCATTATTGTTGCTATGTTTATTGCATTAAACATGTTTCAATTTATTTTTTAATAACAATGGACCATGTATTTTAAAAATTAGTTGTCATATTTACACCATAGTTTTTTTTTACATAGTAATATTTTATTTTTAGTTTATTTTTTGTCCACACAAATGAAACATGTCCATTTCACTACCTTGTTACGATAACAGCTCAAAATTTCCAAAGTTTCTTTGGAAGCTTAGAATTAGAATTTTATCAATGATTCTTGTAGTACCTGGTTTTCTTTTTGATTGATTTTTTATCGTCTGGCTTATCAAATAATAAAAATAAAATTTTTTAATGAGAGCATCCTAGATTTCGCCCTGTGAAAAACAATTTGTGAGAAACGCTATTTACACCCCCGTAGAATTATAAAAACTGTCACCTCACTTCATTTTTAAAGTTTTTCAGTTTCCCTCTGTATCTTGATGTGTTGGTGTTTTTATTTTGGTCGTCCATATTTATTGTGAAAAAATCCTGTGAGAAATTCAGTTAATATCAAGAAAAGTAAGTAAATCAGCCATTTGATTGTCATAATTAATTTTATAGCCTATGACACTTCCACAATCATAACAAATCTATCTTGAATCTTTTGTTTATTCCTGTACATCTGAATCATTAATGTCATAGGTACCTATTTGGTCACCACTAAACAGTTACCTGTGTGAACGCATCGTTTTTGATTTTTGTGAGAAACGTTTCTCACAAGAGTCGTGTGAAAAATGTACATTTATTTTGGCTCAAACCCATATGCTTCCTAGTTAACTCCATTAGCTTAAGTGTATTAAATGAGAGAACGCCGGCAGATAATGTGTACCTGATAGTACTTAGTGTTGGAAGATACGTGTGTTAATTGCGATGTTAGTTTTTGTTTAGTATTCCAAAATATATCTATGATTTGAATCAATAAAACTACGAGATTTTACGTACGGTTATTTAGGTGGTAGGTAGGCATGTAAAATCTATGTCTTTATCGACACTTTTTACAGGGTGTTGTGCTGGGTGTTGCCGCACCACGCTCATTAATCGCAGGACTAATATTAATACTGTATAATAAGGCGAATAATGTCATTGGTATTTATATTTTAACTTTATCAGATACTTAAATATACCTAATTCCGGAAAATGGCTAATTTATTCCAAAAAAAATCAATATCAATCACAGAACTTTTGCTTAAATCTCAAATAAATATAATAATAAGAATCTCCAGACTCACCAATTGGATGGCCCCAATGTAAGCAGAGCTTGTGTTATAGATGACCATACAGCTAACTGGGGGGGAGGGAGTCAAAAAATAAACATAGGCTCAACCATGACCCAAAAAAAAACATCTCTGTTTATCACACAAATGAATGCCCCGACCAGGACTCGAACGTAGGATATATGACGCAGAGCTACTATTCACTACACCACTCAGCCGTCACCATTGAAATAAAACTTACATAAGAAACTCTTATAAATCCAAACACAGAATTAACTAACTTGTGCGGATATTGTGTGAATGGTCCCGCGATGAAGTTAAACTAACTTCCGCTTCCGGTTTATATCGCATTAACTGTCTACAAGGAGGCTTCGCGCGAATGTCAGAAGAAGATAAATCGATTTTGTACTATTTGTTTCGGGTATATTTTGGTGGAGTAAATAATTAGTAAGAGGTTCTAGAAAATTTGGTTGGTCATGAAATGGATTAACGAAGTGCAAGAGTTTATTTCCTCCTTTGGGGTGGGTTGGTTATACCTGAGATCCTAGGTATCTTAGTACCGATAGAGGTCCTTAGTGATTGACAATGGGAATGTATCATTATAGCCTTAATAATCCCACTGCAGGGAAATCACCGCACCAACAAAGAGGTTTTTTTTTGTTCCCCTCCACGGGAAGGGCAGGAGGATAAAAAATGCTCTGACGCATACTCCGCGCGCGCGATCGAAGTTATGTGGGATTCGTCCCGACGCCTACCAGAACCATACCCACTAAAAAAACCCCTGTCGGCTCGTGCATTTTTGCCACTCAGCCTTCATCTGAGCGACGGCCAATTGGAGAAAGAGGCCGCGCTAGCGGGGCCCTTAAATGGTCACCCGCTGGGATTAACATAGCACTGAAGGTGCTCAAAATGAAAAGTAAATAATGAAAACATTAAAAATTGAAAAATAAAATTGCATTAATTCGGATTTACGTTAGAATTGGAATTTGCGGCCTGAAGGGCCTCGAGATCTAAAGTTAATTGCGTGGGTTCGCCAGTGTGCGCGTTTCTCGGTCTAGCGACTTTGAATTTCGAATCTAACACAGGAGCAGTATATGAGACTGAATCTTTTTTTTTTTTTTTTTTTTTTTTTTATTAATAATTAGCAGGCGTTTGTCTTCCATCTCACCTGATGGAAAGTGACGATGAAGACGAGGATCGTACACGCCTGTCTAAGAGGTACCTATTCACTCTACACTTGAAAGCTCCAGGGTTATATTTGTCTGGAAAAACAGACGCAGGCAAATCGTTCCACTCTTTGGCAACACGAACCAAAAATGAGCTATCGAACCGTTTAGTTCGGCTCATCGGCACGCTAACCACAAACGGGTGAAACTTCTGTCTGCGCCTGGTTGACCGGTGGAGAAAGGGGGAAGGTTCGATCAACTGAAAAAGAGCATTCGCACACTCTCCAAAGTGCAATCTGTAAAAAACCGATAGACTAGCAACTTTTCGACGATGCTCGAGACTTTGCAGTCTCGAAGAAGTAAGTTTGTCGTCACTTATGAGTCTACGGACCCTTCGGTCGACAGAATCCAACGCTTCAAGATGGTATTTTGCGGAATCATGCCAAAGATGGCTGCAGTACTCCATACAAGATCGAACCTGGGCTGTGTACAGGTTGAGCAGCTGTTCGGAGTTGAAGTACCGCCGGACCTTTGCGATGACTCCCAATTTTTTGGAAGCTGACTGTGCCATGGTTTCAATCTGTTGACCGAAATTAAGTTTCGACGTGATGGTCATGCCTAGAAGCCCTAGTTGGTTTGTGATCGGTACAGATACACTTTGGAAAGTGGGCGTCAAGTTGAATGTGCTCTTTTTAGCGGAGAAGAGACACGCCTGGGTTTTGGAAGGGTTGAATTTGACAAGATTGGCTTCACCCCAATCGGAAACCCTACAAAGTGTCAAATCAACCCGTTCGATCATCGACTCTCTCTGAAATTGGATCTGGTTTGGACTCGCTCGCGCATTGGAGACATATCTCTCTACAACAGTGCTGTCATCGGCGTAACCAATAATGCCATCCGATAAAAGAAGGTCATTAATGTGCAGCAGGAATAATGTTGCAGAGAGAACAGATCCCTGAGGTACGCCGGCGTTGATCGCCATTAGGTCCGATGAGAAGCCATCGACGACAACTCGAATTGACCGTTCCCTCAGGAAATCAGACATCCAGTCGCAGAGTCCAGATGGTATGCCATACGCAGGAAGCTTGCTCAAAAGGGCTTCGTGCCATACCCGGTCAAAGGCCTTGGAGATATCCAAGGATACGGCTATTGCCTCTCCATGCCCTTCCAAGGCCATGCTCCATAGATGCGTGACGTACACTAGAAGGTCTCCTGTTGAGCGTCCTCCGCGGAAACCATATTGGTTGTCACTGAGGAGCTCATTGGTCTCTAGGTACGTCAGGAGACGATGGTTCAATACACGTTCCATAATTTTGCAAATTATGGAAGTGATTGCAATAGGTCTATAGTTGACTGGGTCGGCTCGACTGCCCTTTTTTGGTACGGGCTGTACGTTTGCAAACTTCCATGATTTTGGAACTTTTCCAGTCCTTAGAGAGAGTCGATATAGGCGTGTCAAAACAGGAGACAACTCGGCGGCACAGTGCTTTAATACCACTGCGGGAATGCCATCCGGACCACTGGCCTTATTCACGTCTAGATTTTGTAAGCATTTGAGTACCTGTTTCTGGTGAATTTGGACGGCCTCCATCTTGGGGCCGAATGGAGGTAACGTGGGTGGGCTTTTACCTTTGGAATCTAGACGTGAACATTCCGCGAAGAGATTTGCGAACAAGTCTGCCTTCTCTTTTGCGCTGTGGGCCAAAGACCCGTCAGGCCTTTGCAGTGGTGGCAGTGATGGGCGACAGAAGTTCATCTCAACCGACTTGGCAAGGGACCAGAAAGCTTTACTCCCCGTGGGATAGGATGCTAACTTGTCCCCGATACGGCCAATGTGGTCGAAACGAGCGCTTCTGATCACCTTTTTGCAGGACTTGGCAGCAGCATTGTACGCCTGCTTCTTAGCTGGGAGATCCATAGCTTTGCTTCTGCGAGCGCTAGCCCAGGCTTGGTATGCTACATGCTTTCGCTTTTCAGCTAGGAGGCAATCAGCATTAAACCATGGGCGGGCTTTGGACTCCAGGGATACATCAGAGAACGGTATAAAGTATTCCATACCTTGACATATCACACTGGAGACAGCATCAGCACAGCATGATGGATCATCAGAAGTAAAGCAAGCTTGCCGCCAAGGATAAGAGGCGAAAAAGTGACGCATCTCATCCCAATCTGCTGACTTGTACCGCCATACTCGCCTTTTGCCTTTTGGGCTGGTATCGGTTGGCGAGTATTGCGACACAGATTTCACCAGACAGTGGTCGGATGTCCCTAATGGTGGAGATACGGACACCGAGTATCTGTCTGGATCGGTTGTCAGCAGAAGGTCCAAGCAATACGCAGTATGGTCAACAACGTCAGGAATGCGCGTAGGTTCGTGGATGAGCTGGGAGAGACCATGAGTTACTGCGAACCGATAGGTTTCTCTGCCAGCGTGGTCGGTGTCCTTGAACGGGTACAGCCACTCTCCATGGTGGGCATTAAAGTCCCCAAGGAACACCAACTGCGCAGAGGGATAGCGTCGTTGGACCTTATCTGCAGTATCACTGAGATATTCAATGAGTCGAGTTGTCTCCTGAGCTCCCGTGTGTGATCGGTAAATACTGGCGTATACAATTCGGTCCAGGCCAGTATCTACATAGACCCATAAGACAGAAAAATCCGGAACTTCCAAGTATCGGAGACGCCGACAACAGATCTCGTCTCTGACATACACGCACACGCCCGCATTGGGGTGAAATTTGGTCTCCAGGATATAGCCTGGGTAATGCAGGTATGCCAGATCCGAACGATCACAGATCTGCGTCTCTGTCAGAAAGAATAAGTGCGGTCTCTCTGTCTCAAGGTGGTGGTGGACATCGTGGAGATTTGAGTGCACTCCTCGGATGTTAGAGAAGTGTACTTTTACAAGATGATTGGGATGGGATTCGGCGCGTTTGAAGAACGATTCTGAAAGTGTTTTGAGGTGCTGTTGCACTGTAGGTAGTTCAAGATCTCTGTGCAGGTCCACGTTACGCACGTACCAAGGTGCGTTTGTGGCCCTGCGGCAGAAGAGATTTTGAACTACCTGCAGTTTATACAGGACGGAGGGTTTGGCGTGGGCAAAGACTGGCGAAGCATATGACATGACGGGTCTAACGCAAACCTTATAAAGCGTACGTTTATTTCTAAAAGACATTTTACTTTTTCTTCCTATCATACTACATAGGCGGCTCAAGTAAAAACGCGCGAGTTTCGTTACTCTATCGACGTGTGGCTTGAAAGAAAGCGTCTGATCTAAGGTGACGCCTAAGTATTAAATACTGCGCTTCCAGGGGATGGGAATACCTTACATTCGAATGTGGGGATCGTTGTAGCGATTAAGGAGTTTGTGGTCGAATTGAATAGCAGAACTCTTTTCTGGGTTGACATCGATAAGCCATTTTTGAAACCAAACACCGAGGGCGTTTACGGCCTTTTGGAGTCTGGTGATGTTATACGGGATCGCTTGACCTTTAGTGTAAAGGGCGGTATCGTCTGCAAAGAGGGCGAGTTCGACGCCTTTCGGCGGGATGGGGATGTCGTAAGTGTACACAGGGTACAGCAGAGGGGCGATGACTGAGCCTTGCGGGACTCCAGCCTTTATGGGACGTAGCGTGGAGAGCGTGCCTTCATGTTTGAATCAAAACGTACTGTCTTTAAGAAACGACGCGATTAATCTGACTAGGCGAACCGGTAAGCCTATTTTATAGAGTTTAAAAACGAGACCGCTGTGCCAGACTTTGTCGAAAGCCTTGGCTACGTCAAAGAGAACCGCAATCGTTTTCTTTCGTTTCGGATAGAATCCTTCGAGTATGTACTTGACGATTCGATGGACTTGCTGAGGGCAGGAGTGCTTAGCGCGAAAGCCAAACTGGTGGGGAATAATGAGAGGGTCACCATCCGTTGGAAACAGATGGTTCCGCATTCGAGAGAGTATGACTCTTTCGAGAAGTTTAGACATTGCCTTGAGGAGGCTGATGGGTCTGTGATTAGCCGGGATATTAAGAGGTTTACCCGGCTTGGGTATGCCTATGACTGTCGCTTCTTTCCAGGCTTTTGGAAAGAAGCTATGGTCGAAGCAGGCATTGAAGATGATAGCTAACAAGGTAAGCACCTGCTGGCGCAGGTGCTTAAGTGCGTGGTTGGAAATTCCATCCGCACCCGGAGCCTTTTTGGAATTTTGGTTTCTAATGAGAAGCAAGGTTTCATCATTAGAGACTGTGACGGGGTCGTCAGTGATGGGGAGAGATTCTCTGAGGAGAACTTCGTCCTCCACCGCCTGGATGTGGGAGGAATCCGCGGGTTGCGTGCTGGGCAAACATTGTGCCGCTATGCTGTCGGCGAAGCATTCGGCTTTCTCTTCGACTTCAAAGGCAATAGTGCCGTCGGGACGAGTGAGAGGAGGAACGTGAGAGGCGGTGTCTACGCGTAAGGCTCGGGCCATTCAATAATACGCTTGGTGGGACGGGGAGATATTCTTCATGAGATCGTTAAACTGAGCGTCTCGGAGTTCCGCGAGGCAAGACCTTACTTTACGTTGAAGCTGATTCGCAGCTGTTCTGTATGCTGGCACGGGATATTTCTTGGCTCTCCGGAGAGCCGCATTCTTGGCTTTAATGACATTGCTAACGGCTAGGGGAAGCGCGGGTTTGCCTTGCTTAGCAACCTTTTCGTTGTCGCTGATGGCTAAGTTAATAGCATCAGTGAGGGATTTGACTAATGAATCTATTTTATCCGGGCTATCTAATTGGTCGGGCGAAATCGCGAGCGGAGAGGTAGGGGCCTCTAAGGCTGAAACTAACGTATTTTTAAAGCCTTTCCAGTTTGTAAAGGTCTTAGGAGATGTGACGTTATCGTTAGGCGCACCTAGCACGAGGGAGACGGGGCGATGGTCGGAGCCTAGGTCATCGAGCGGTTCGATAGACCTGAGATCAAGATTGATTCGCTTGATAATTGCAAAGTGGAGGATGTCAGGAGAGTAGGTCGGGTTGTTGGGATAGTGAGTGGGAGTGATGGGGCATATGACGTCTAAGTCAAGTGAGTTTGTGATGTCGAGGAGAGCGATACCGCTGGTGTTGGTCGATAGGCACGTCCAGTCAGTATGTTTGGAGTTAAAGTCTCCGAACATGATGACTGAATGGCCGAGGGCGAGAATGGTCTCAAAGTCGCTGCGGGTTGGTCTGGAGCCACATGGTATGTAGACTGAGGCTATGATGATGGTTGGATGACCAGTCATAGCCAATCTTCACACAGTGGCTTCCGTGTTGAGGAGAGGAGGGGTAGGGAGAGGAGCGCAATGGAAATCTCTTATGTAGTAGATAATTGTGCCGCCGTAACCGTCGGAGTTGGGCCTATCGTTACGAGTAAAGGCGTATTTGGGAATAGCGAATCCCCTGGTGTGGTTTGCAGTAAGCCATGGCTCTTGGAGAAGCAATAAGTCTGGTTCGTTGTTCTGAAGGAACAGTTTCAGCTCAGGAAGGTTAGTACTGAGACTACGAACGTTAAAAGAAACTAGGGATAAGCCCTTGGGTTTAATACGACCGGACGCGGGATTTGCGGGTCTAGACATTATAATTTACTTATTTACGAATTTATACAAAAATAAAATTTATAACAAACTTAGAAGCGAGTGATGCTCGGCTAACGCAAATAAACGCTCTTGAGGAGAGCGGGCGGCTCGCAGTTTGCGTGCGACTACGGAAATTTCGTAAATATCGACGTTTGAATGACGTTGAACACGGTCTTCATATCCTCAGCCAACGACGACTGAGGTGAAGGTGACGGAACAGGACGCGGCCCTACGGTAGCTACGGGAGCTGGGATAGGTCGGGAAGGTGCAGGCGGAACGGCCGGACGCTGCCTCCAAGACAGAGCCGGAGTAGGCGTCGGCTGAACGGGCTTTGCTTCCGGGGGACCCCGGTTGCGCAGCGGCGGGAAGTTAGCGGGAGTGAGCGGCGGCGCCGGTTTAGGCGCGGCCCTCTTAGCGGTGGAGTGCAGAGCGCGCGGGCAACCCCTGTAGTTAGCTGTGTGGCCGGACTGGCCGCACAGCACACAGGCAGGGGGGGAAGTGGATTCGGGAGTGCGAGTGCACTCCTCCGTTATGTGGGGATCCAGGTACTTAACGCACCTGTGGGGAGCTGAGCAGTTAACCGCTGCGTGGCCATAGAGCTGGGAGCGGTGGCACTGCCCAGGGTGACCGCGGGGGTTGGGACGCTCGACGGAGATATTCGAGAGTCCGCAAATTGTGCGAGCCTCTCTGAAGATCTCCTTCGAGTTGGGAGTATTGGACAGGATAACTAGAGCTAAAGGAAAACGCCTATGGAGTTGGCGGTTGGAGTGCATCTTGTGCACTGCTTCGGCCGGGAAACCCTGGGACTTAAGGTCTTCGAGGATTTCTTCGTTCGCGAGCTCGAACGGGACGCCCCGTAGTACTGCGCGGATCTTACGTTCCTCCGGGAGGGCGTAGGTGTGATAAGCGATTTGTTTTAATGAAAGTAACCTGGTGAACGCGCGAAAGTCGTCGATGGTCATGACCTGGATTTTAATTGAATCGCCTGCGTTGGTTGCTTTTAGATAATTGGTTTTTGGCTCTTTGCAAAGATTTGATACTATGGTCTATCGCGCTTTTTCGCGGAGAAAGACGGGCGGAGGGAGCTGAGGCTTCGGTGGGACGGGAGCGCAGCGCGTCGCTGGCTTCGATGGGACCGACGGAGACGCTGGTTACTTCGAGCGATTTTAATGGCGCGGGGGCTGGTGTTGAAGACACCGGGGAGGGCTCGGGTATTAATGATACCGAAGCTTTCTTTGAGCGCTTCTTGGAGCGCTTGGCGACTAGTTGAAACGCGGGCTCAGGAGAGCCGGTTAAGGTGACGGCATCTGACGACGTATCAGACGCGGATTCGGAGTCGCTCCCAGGAGCGGTACGCTTACGACGCGACGCGTGAGAGGATGCGACCGATTCGCAGTCCATCTCGGACGAGGCGGGAGACGCGGGAGAGCTGTAGACCTGAGGGGTCTGGACGTTGGAGGCCTGAGGGGCCGGGGTTGAGGCCTGAGAGGCCGGGGACGCGATAGTTGCCTGTAAGGCCTGCGTTATTAAGCCATCTGATATGCTGGCGCCGGACGCAACGAGCGCCTGGGCGAACGACCTAAGAATGTTCACAACGCTTTGGTCCATTGGAGGGCTTGGTACTACAATATATGATATATAAATATATAAAAATGCCTAGGTTCCCTAGCAAACCTAGCACCTAAGCCTCCCTACCCACGGTAGGGGGGCTGGGGACGACGCGAAGTGGTGCCCCTAATTCGGACAGCACTGTACCGTCACCCTGGGAAAGGCCAAAGTGCAATGGGATCGGGTCAGCCGGTTTCTCCTTGGCCTGAAGGGCCTTGGAAGCGCACCGTGGCAACGCTATCAGGCTTAGTTGTCACCGTTAAGTATCCACCTGATCAAACGCGAGTCTACTACGGAGTGTGTTGCCAATAAATTGACAACAAAAACCGGCCGTAGACCTGACGAAGTTGGGTTGCACTAAAAGTGCGGGATTGACTACGTTATGACCGGCCGGCGCCGGCCGCAGAGCGAGTCTCTGACTACGTAACAGGCGCCAAGCGTCAAGCACGCAGCCAGAAAAACAGCCCGAGCCTTGCGAACCACTATCGAATTTAATCGACCGTAGTAAGCTCAACTCAGTTGTTGCTGCACTCACCGAGGTGAGATTTTAATTCGAGGGGTGCACAGAGTGCAGGATTGACTACGTTACGACCGGCCGGGGCCGGCCGCAGAGCGAGTCTCTGACTGCGTAACAGGCGCCAAGCGTCAAGTACGCAGCCAGAAAAACAGCCCGAGCCTCGCGAACCACTATCGAATTTAATCGACCGTAGTAAGCTCAGCTCTGTTGTTGCTGCGAGACCGACTTAGTTGCAGCCGATTGAAACCGGCCGCAGAGGCTATCTCAATTCGTCGAGGACGAAGCGAGATTTGTGCGAATCACAGCGTATGAGTATTGCTACGAGTTGTCGTCGTGAGACAACAATCGTGACTCAACAGCTGGAGCGACCGCGAACGCGTCCGAACGGGTCCGGACGCAGATCGGGTCTGTATGAAACAAAGAGGATGGTTTCAGGTAATTTATACTTCCCCTTGCTTGCCCACTGCGGTGCGCGTAAGTAGGTTTTTAATAGAAGTACCTTCAAAATAATTTTTCAATCTAAACATTTTCGCTCCGATCGCCGCCCGGTACGGACGTTCCAAGACCACTTTGATTGATCGGTCCCTTCCCGATATTCCGTGGCGCTCAGTTCACTGACGTCACAGTATAGCGTGTTGGTTCAGTGATACGGTTTTTCTGGGTTTTCCTACTCCTTCCGAGTGCTATCGTAGTGATTTTTCTTTGTGACTAGGCCTCTTAGTCTTCAAAGTGTTGTGCTAAATTGTGTTGTGCTTGTGCTGAGTGCTGTGTTGTGCCCAGCGTAAGTAGTCTGGTTTCAGTACAAAGGACGAATGAAAATGACAAATAACGGTGAAAACGAATTTGTACTGATCCAGTCCTTTTATTTTTATTTATTTTTTTTCTTCTATTTTATTTATTTTTCCTATATTTTCATATATATTTTTATCATATCTGTGTGTTGTCGTGTGCATTCGCCCTTTCTGTCGGTAAAGGTTGACCCTAACGCGGTCAACTCTTTACCTGCGTACCCTTTTTTTAGGTAGGCCTTTCTAGGTAGCGGCCTTCGGCGAACTACGGTTAGTTTTAAGTCATTCTCCTCAGCCCCCCTACCGCTGGTAGGGAGGTTAGCCGCTAGGGTTTGCTTTTTTTTAGGAACTCTAGGCACCCTTTTTATTTTTTATTTATATACTTATATTTACATATTATTAGTTCTACCCTCCCTAATGGATTCGCAAAGCCTTATAAACTTCGCTAAGGCCTTCGCCCAGGCGCTCGTTGCGGCGGGCGTTCCCATTTCTAATGACATTCTAATGCAGGCCTTACAGGCAACAATCGCGTCCCCAGCCTGTCAGGCCCCAATCACGGCCCCTCAGGCCATCAATTCCCAGACCTCGCTGGTCTTTAGCTCTCCCGCGTTTCCCGTGCCCTCCGACATGGTCTGTGTGTCGGACATGTCCTTGCGCACGTAGGAAGCGTACCGCTCCCGGGAGCGATTCAGACTCCGCCGCGTCCGAAGCTTTGTCGGTCGCCGCCACCTTAACCGGCTCTCCTGAGCCCGTGTTTCAGCTAGTCACCAAACGCTCTAAGGCACGTTCGAAGAAAGCTGCGGTGTCTTCAACACTCGAGCCCTCCCCGGTGTCCTTAACACCCGCCCCCGCGCCTCTTATGTCACTCGCAGTGACCACGTCTCCGTCGGTTTCTTCGAAGCCAGCAACACGCTGCGCTCCCTTCCCCGTTAAGGCTCAACTCCCTCCTCACGTCTTCCTCTTCCCCCCCCCTGCATGTGTGCTGTGCGGCCAGTCCAGCCACACAGCTAACTACAGGGGTTGCCCGCGCGCTCCGCGCTCCTCAGCTAAGAGGGCCGCGCCTAAACCGGCGCCGCCGCTCACTCCCGCTAACTTCCCACCGCTGCGCATCCAGGCTCCCCCGGAAGCAAAGCCCGAGCAGCCGACACCTACTCCGGCTCTGTCCTGGAGACAGCGTCCAGTCGCTCCACCTGCACCTTCCCGTCCTATCCCAGCTCCCGTAGGCCCGCGTCCCGCTCCGTCGTCTTCACCTCAGTCGTCGTTGGCTGAGGAGATGAAGACCGTGTTCAACGTCATTCAAAACGTCGACATTAACGAAATTTCCGTACTCGCACGCAAACTGCGAGCCACCCGCTCTCCTCAAGAGCGTTCATTTGCGTTAGCCGAGCATCACTTGCTTCCAAGTTCGTTATAAATTAAATTTTTTGCATAAATTCGTAAATAAGTAAATATAATATCTAGACACGCAAATCCCGCGTCCGGTCGCATCAAACCCAAGTTTCCCTAGTTTCTTTTAACGTTCGTAGTCTCAGTACTAACCTTCCTGAGCTCAAACTGTTCCTTCTGAACAACGAACTAGACTTATTGCTTCTCCAAGAGACATGGCTTACTGCAAACCGCACCAGGGGATTCGCTATTCCCAAATCCGCCTTTACTCGTAACGATAGGCCCAACTCCGACGGTTACGGCGGCACAATTATCTACTACATAAGAGATTTCCATTGCGCTCCTCTCCCTACCCCTCCTCTACTCAACATGGAAGCCACTGTGTGTAGATTGGCTATGACCTGTCATCCGACCGTCATCATAGCTTCAATATACTTACCTAGGGGCACCTTACCTATCCGTAGCGTCTTCGGGGCCATTCTCCCCCTCGGCCATTCAGGCATTATGTTCGGAGACTTTAACTCCAGACATACTGACTGGACGTGCCTATCGGCCAACCGCGGCGGTGTCGCTCTCCTCGACATCACTCAGCAACTCAACTTAGACGTCATCTTTTCCGTCACTCCCACTCACTATCCCGACAACCCGATCCACTCTCCCGACATCCTCAACTTTGCGGTAGTTAAGCATATCAACCTCGATCTCAGGTCTATCGAACCGCTCGATGACCTAGGCTCTGATCACCGCCCCGTCTCCCTCGTGCTAGGACCGCCTAACGATAACGTCACCTCTCCTAAGACTTTTACCAACTGGAAAGGCTTTAAAAGTACGTTAGTTTCAGCCTTAGAGGCCCCAAACTCTCCACTCGCGATCTCGCCTGACCAATTAGATTGCCCGGATAAAATAGATTCATTAGTCAAATCCCTCACTGATGCTATCAACTCAGCCATCAGTGATAACGAAAAGGTTGCTAAGCAAGGCAAACCCACGCTTCCCTTAGCCGTTACCAATCTCATTAAAGCTAAGAACGCGGCTCTCCGGAGAGCCAAGAAATATCCCACGCCCGCCTATAGAACAGCTGCGAATCAGCTCCAACGTAAAGTTAGGTCTTGCCTCGCGGAACTCCGAGACGCTCAAATGAACGACCTCATGGAGAATATCTCCCCGTCCCACCAAGCGTATTATAGTATAGCCCGAGCCCTACGCGTAGACGCCGCCTCTCACGTTCCTCCTCTCACTCAGCTCGATGGCACTACTGCCTTCGAAGTCGAAGAGAAAGCCGAATGCTTCCCTGACAGCATTGCTTTACAATGCTCGCCCAGCACGCAACGCGCGGATCCCTCCCACATCCAGGCGGTGGAGGAAGAAGTCCTCAGCAGAGGCTCTAGCCCCATCACCGCCGACCCCGTCACAGTCTCTAATGATGAAATCTCGATTCTCATTAAAAAATCAAACATCCAAAAAGGCTCCGGGTGTGGATGAAATTTCCAACCACGCACTTAAGCACCTGCCTCAACAGGTGCTTACTTTGTTAGCTATCATTTTCAATGCCTGCTTCGACTTTATATATATACTTTCAATATCCTTTCGAAACAAACGAACGTTCTTAAGACCTGCGTTAGACCCGTCATGACCTATGCCTTGCCAATCTTTGCCTACGCAGTTTGTGCAGGTGGTTCAAAATCTTTTCTATCGCAGGGCCACAAACGCACCCTGGTAGGTGCGTAACGCGGACCTACACAGAGATCTTGACCTGCCTACAGTGCAAGTTAACCTCAAAACACTCTCGGAAGCGTTCTTCAAACGCTCCAAAACCCACCTCAATCCTAGAGTTCGAGATTCAGTCTCGTATACACTACCCCTGTCGTTGATTCGAAGTTTAAAGGCCTAGGAATGCGCAAGCGTACGTAGCCACCCAGCTGACAGACTATCTCGAAGCCGTTCTTGCCGCAAATTCTAATTCGAATTTTAATTCGAATTAATTAAATTATTTTTCATTTTGAGCACCTTCAGTGTTATAAATTCACCTTCAGTGCTTTGAGTACCTACAGTGCTATTTAATTCCCAGCGGTTAACCCCATAAGGGCCCCACTTGCGCGGCCTTTTTCTCTTATTAGCCGTCGCTTCAGATAAAGGCTGGGAGGCAAAAGATGGCCAGAGTCATCTAGGGGTTTTTTTAGTGGGTATTGGCTCTGGTAGGCTCCGAGTGAGTCCTACATAACTCCGTATCGCGCGCGACGGGATACGCATAAGAGCATTTAATAGATCCTCTTGCCCTACCTTTGGAGGGGAACAAAATAAATCTACGGAAATCAGTTCGGTGTCCGCAAGCGAAGAAATGACAACTTACAAGAAAGAACAGTTCGGTGTCCACAAGCATAGAAGAAACAAGTAATAAGAATAAATAAAAGTTCAGAAGAATCCGATAAGAAGAAAAGGGTACTACGGCATTTTCCCAGCCAGCACAAATACAATTGGTATAGACTGTGTCCGGGATCCTAACCTGGTCTTTCTTCGAGTCAGACCTTGGGTTACTAACAGTCTTCTAATCTTTCGCGAAGCTGGACTTGGTGCTGATTTTTTTATCGGTTTCCCCCACATTACGAATTCACAGAAATTGCATTTTAAGAATTTTAAAGAAAGAGTGAAGTTTTACATCAACTGTATATTTGATTTTTTTAAATATCTTGTTTTAGAATTGTAAAGATACAAGAAAGGCTTGCAATACTAGTCTTGCTTTCAAAACTAGTCTAGAACATAATGTCTAGATTTCAATAGATAATCCTTTACCCCTGAGACTTTTATATCTTCGGAAAGATATACTTAATTTTTTGCAACTTTGTCTTCGTAGCCGGAAAACCAGCATGCGATCCACCTGAAAAGTAAGTGGCGTCCTTGCTTAAGTTTAAATTGCCTTTGTTACGGTTATTACACCGGCTGTTCATATTTAACCGGAACACAATCACGTGATTATTGTATTGGCTAAAAAAGGAGGGACTTTGAACCCTAAACGAGATCTTAACAAAGGAATTTCAACTACTTACCTCTAATTAATAATAACGTGCGATTACACTTAATTTTCAAATACAGTCTCTTAAAATGTATACAATGTATTGATGTAATGTAATAAGAGACTTTTCCTTCGGCATGAATCGGGACTTTATTTAGGAGATAAACTAAGATAATAGTATTGAAGATGAATCTCAAAAATTTAAAACAGGCTTCTACCCCTTTTCTGTCGCTAAGACAATATCCACTGAACCATAAACAACAGCTTTTTTTCATTATCAAAGTCTCCATCAATATATATTTTTGTCAAAGGGACAATTTCCAGTTTGTATGCAAATTATTTTAAAATATCCGTAAAAGTTTGCCAGTTAAATAGAAAAGGCGTTATCTGTTCGCACACCTGAGTGTTCAGTTCACGACTGAGCGGGTTTAAACCACGCGTAGGCTCTGAATCACGCTCCACAAGATACTAAAGCTATTGTCAGAGGTTTATTTTAAACTTTTGTGGTGTTTAAAATTAGTTTAAATAGCTTTTTTCGATGTAAATATATAAATGGTAGAGTATTAAATCAGAGGCAGATTTTTTGAGGATATAAAGAACTTAGAAAGTAATTCTGATTACGGTTTAATTTATTTCGCAGTAAAACATAAAAAAATATCCAAAATAAAGTATTTAATATAAGTTAAGAAATTATTAGATGAGACTTAGAAATATTGCATTTAAAAAATCATAGATGTGTATTTGAAAATATACTATAACGCAATAACTCAAGAGAGGCACTACCTACATAGTTTGATGAAATCTCGGTAAATAGCCAAAAATTTTGTGAAAATTACCACAAAAAAGACACTGATTTTAAAACTGAATCATTACGATACAGACAGCTGAAAAGGTAGAAACAAAACTGTCTTAGATGCACAATAAATAAATCGGCCTTTAAGATATCCTAATGTATATTTTAAGATATGAACGTAATGTAAAGCTGAATAATTAAAATATCATAAAAGTATTAAGTCTCAAAAGGTGGAGTTTAGTTGCGCACGAACAATATATATTTTATTACATCAACTGAACCGATAAAATCTTATGTTAATTAAGGAAATTCTGTTAGATTAGGATTCATTTGTATGAGATATTATCGGACAGATTAAAAAAAATACCATTTATATTTATAATCTATTCCATTGTAGGCACATGAGTATAAAATGGTTTTTAAAGTACCAATAAATATTGCTTTACTGAATTACCACAAGCCGTTTTTAAAAAGACGAAGGTGTATAGCAGAGTATCAGACTGTCAATCTTCCGGCTTTAGAACCAGGCTAGACCTTATCGTAAAACGTCTTACAAATAAATTTAAATGGACATACATTTTAGTAGCCACGTATACCACTCGGAAATGAGGGGAAAAAATGTTTATATTTTAATTACACCTTTTCAAATACTCTCTACCAATGTGTTTACAAAGTTTCATACGGCTGAACCAATTTTAGAAATATGCTTTTTTTGAGCATATTTTCCAGTCTGCAACAGATAGTTCCTCAACGGCCTTCTCGAACGCAGTGAGCGCGTTTTCTGGAGATGAGAACTATTACGACCAGTCAAAGGCTTATAAATTAAGACACGATTATATGTTGAGTGAAAATTTATTTGTTAAAATAATCAGCTTATATACTAAACGTGTGACCTACAGTAATATTTAATCATATCATGATCTTAGTTTTAGCACGCATGTTTACTGAATAGATAAACTCATTCTCTGTAGGTCACGTCTGGGGACGCCACAGATACTCCACCCTCAAAAAAATAATGTAAACACAAAAATGACAAATCATCATTCTTACTCTAAAATTAAATACTAAATAATTAAGACCAAAAATTTACAATTATGCTAGCGCAAGCAAATCTGACTGGTTGTTTACGTAGTCTAAGTGATCGTGATAAGTCATATTTTCTCTCGCTGCGTGCTTTAAAATTTTAATTTAACACGGTCAATGGAAATATACGATTGCCTATTGTTCATTTGTATCTTGAAATATTTATCGTTCCTTTCTAGAACTTATAATTTAGATAGATTTTCCCTGATAATTGTTGCAGGCGTTGTCAGCTCAGTAACTTTCTCAGTAAGCTTTTTTCCGTCTAAATCGACGAGTAATTTGTGGTACTGTAAAAAATCAGCACCAAGAATGGATGTGTTGACGTCAGCAATAACAAAATTCCATCTAAATTGGCGACTTAGTCCTAAATTAAGGTTTAATGTTATTTCACCGTATGTTCTAATGAGGCTACCGTTCGCGGCGTTTGTATAACTTGTAACATGCTTGTGCTTGAATGAGTTTCTTCTCAACACTGGTATATTTGCCCAAGTGCCGACTAAAAATCATTTGCCCCTTTGTCGGTCGGCTAAGACAAGGCAGTCGTAGGGGTGAATAGCACAAAGTTCCGCCCTGGTTCGTGATAACTAACGCGATAACTGATACTTCCGTTGCTTAATCTGGTTTTCCCAGGCACGTGGTGGTTGCCATTTATATGTCTTTTCTTTGAATCGCCTATGATACTGACACAGACCTTGATTACGATAACTAGATGCATTTCTTGACCTTGATCTTGAACGGAATTTACTCCGTCGATACTTTTCGTTTTCGTCGCGTAGTGAGTGATTTCAATTTTCACCTGTGTTAGATGATTTGTAAGGCTAGTGACCTCGTTAACTTAATAACTTGCAGAATTCGTCTTTGAGTTGTTCTTTTCTGGAAGGTTAACGATGATGTCACTGACTTCGCGTACTTCATGCTTCGATAAATTTGCGATTACCAGATTAAATTTGTAGTCATCTACTTGTTTCTGGGCGGCGACTATGGCTTCAAACTGGGTAAAACATAATTTTGGTTGGTGTAGCCAGAAGCGTGGTATACGTTCCGATATGCTTACGGCAACTTCAGGTTCCGATGTAACAGCTTGACTGGAGCACGTAGAGCCATTTTCCGGTATTTCGGTCGGGTCCTCAAAACATGCATGACTAGCTTCGGGTCACCAGTTATTACGACCAGGAAAAGGCTTGTAAAATGAGACACGATTACATGTTGAGTGACAATTTATTTGTTAAAATAATCAGCTTATATACTATAATAACGTGTGACCTACAGTAATATTTAATCATATCATGATCTTACTTTTAGCATGCATGTTTACTGAATAGATAAACTAATTCTCTGTAGGCCACAAGAACTTTATCCCCTTGAGCTGGTTATTAATTTTAGGAAATAAGAAGAAGACATATTGTGCAAAATCAGAGCTGTAAGGCGGATGACTCAAAAGTTTTACCGGTGTAGTATTTTACAAGTCCTCATCTTGATCGTGGAGTGAACGGGTGCGTTGTTGTGGTAAAAAAAATTAAATAAAATGAAATATTTATTTCTCAACATTAACAATATCTTGTTCTTATTGATATCAAATAAAGCATGACTCTACCACCACTTCGAAAAAATCTTCGTGAAGAAGAACTCAAAAGACCTCGGAATCCCGTGTTGGGTCGTTTGTTGCTTGCAGCAGCAAAAATGCTGGCAAGCATTTGATAGTGTACCACTCTGCATTGATACAACTTTGGTTTCTTAAGGAATAGATACTAAATACCCCGTTCAGGAGAAAAAATTTGGTGATCAAAATCTTTCAGCGCTTCTTGATCGTTACAATGTCATAGGCGTTGGTTCGTTTTGAAACAGCCATACTGTTGACTGGCGCTTTGTTTTTGGATTTAACACCTGTTACGATGTCGTAAACGCGGCGAGAAGAACATGCTTTGAATTTGTCATTCATATCATGGCAGCATTCCACGCGCGCCTGCTTCTGAGCATCGGTGAGGTAGTGGGGTATCCAGCGCAAGACAATCCTCTTTACGCAAAGGTGGTTGTGTAGAATACTTCCGGAATAAATATGCAGATTGCGCTAAATCTCCTCGTATGTGATTCGCCTAGTACGTAAAATCAAAATTTTCACTTGTAGCACGTTTTTTTCTGTAACTTCTTTCTTGATCCTTTAAATTTAATTTTAATTTAAACCCTTTACACCAGCGGTAAACAATTGCTTTAGAAGACACCTTGTTTATAAAATCTAATTGAAGTCAATTAAACGATTTATCAGGTTTCAAGTTAGACTAGAATAGAATAGAATTTTTTTATGAATACATTATTTCTTACAAACTAATGTTATTAGGCACATCATAAAACAAACACAGCTAGGACATTGGAAAGAGGCTGGGGTAAGGCATCAGTCACTTTTTATTTTTTAGAATATGATATCTTATCCAAGCCTCTAGAAAGGGCGAGTCCCATCGTTCAGTCTATGTGCTCATGATGGCGTCGCGTTGGTGCTGCGGCAAAGTCTCTCCTTTCCCTCTCGATGTATACATCATCAGATAGGTTTTTTTTTTGACCCAATGACTCAGATATTTGAAACTACTCACCTGTTTTATTGAGGTGCCGCAAAGAGTGATTGCAGGCGCCTTATACTGTTTTCTGCTAGCTTTAAAGATCATAAATTCATTCTTAATACTCTTGTAATCGCGTCAAGTATTGGTCCGTAAGTATAAGGACCAAATTTGGCAATGAAATCTTGTGTAAACAAGACTGACAGTATGGCCACAATTTAATTAATTTGCAAAATGTCGTGAATAATATGAATCGATCATCAATTATCTGAAGAGACCACTCATACATATCTTATCTGTATCAATATTATGTATTACAAATAGCATTTATTGAAAATTAGAACGCATTTGTTCAGCGGGCGTGGCGAATCATTTAAAATTTGAAAATGGAATACTTCTTTTGGAATTAATGTGATATTTTAAATAAAACGAGCCTTTTCGTAACCTCTTCGTTTTGATTTTAGATAGATTATTATTGTGTTATGTGTTGTGTACTGATTGTATAATGCGTTTAACGAATAAAGAACAGTTAGATCTATTGGAAGCCTATTTTAAAAGTGATAAAAATTGCACAGGAGCTTTAGATTGGTACCGAAATAGGCATCCGTTACGTAATGTACCCACACGCAAAATATTTTACAAACTTATGTACAATTTTAGGACATGCGGTAGTTTAAGAAAAACCAGAAGAAATCACGAAAGTGTGATATTAATGTTGAGATCACTATTTTGACTTACTTCCAGGGAACTCCTGATGCTTCAATTCGTGACGCTATACGCGATATCTCAGACGTTTCTTACGGTACAATCATAAATGTTTTGAAAAAATACAAGTAAAAGTGTTACCGTAATGCACATTTGGCTCAAGCCTTGCCTCAAACAAACAGCAGACGTCATCGTCAACATCAGACGGCTCGAATTTTGTAACTGGTTAAGTTAGAAAATAAATTCGGATCAACACTTTTTAGAGTTTATAATTTTTTAGGACGAAACCCAGTTTTCAAATAATGGTATGTACAATCGCAAAATTATCATTTTTGGTCACGACAAAACCCCTTGCCGATCCACGAAGGGCGACGCCAAATAAGATTTTCATTTAACTGTTGAGTTGGACTTATACATAACAGAGTTTTGATGTTTAAAATTTATGATGGGCGATTATAGATTTAAATATATCGAAATTTTAGAAGACATTGTTGAAATCATACGAGGAATGCCACAGGATTTCATAGAAAATATGAAATTTTTAACAAGATGGAGCCCTCGCACATAATAGTCTAACTGCCACAGACTTTCTCAATTATCACTTTTAAGATAACTGGATTGGTACAAACGGCCCCATTAAATGGCCCGCAAGATCGCTTGACGTTACGCCTCTTGACTTTTTCTTATGGAGTTATGTAAAAGATGAAATCTACAAATAAAATAACGATACTATAGAGGATTTGACTACAGCCTTAGAAAACATTTTAACACATATGCACCCCATGAAAATTCGAAACGCCATTTATATTCGTTACCCAAATGAATTAATCGTTGCATTCAGCAGAACGGGTGCCATTTTGAACATGTACTGAAATAAAATAGTTATGTTATCGTTGGGGTTTTCTTTCAATTATTTGAACAAGATTCGATTGATTCGACTTGCAGAATTTATACCACATTGTTTACAGAGATTTTGACTAGGTTCGATTCCCGGTTATGTATGACAGTTAAGAAAAAAGTTTGAATGTGATTATTATTAAATCTAAAATCGATGCCATGGTTCCTAAGAACACATTTCGCTATCTCTCATAGTTTTTGGCTTCTCCATACTGACCTATTTGGATTGTACACCCAGTATAACTGGTAACCTGGTAGACAGTTAGTCCATAGATGTGTTAGTAACAACGATCTCAATAACTACGAGTTAGTAAACTTAAAAACTAATACATAAAAATTATAAAAACATTAGGCTTAGGCATATTTAGCGTCACGGTTTAACCGCGTGAAGCTGCATCCATCGGCGCAACTTTGGCGAGTCCCACCTTACAGCGAACACACTGAGAATGGTGTTGGAGCTGCGGCGGAGGCGGTTGAGTAGGAAGGCACAGCGTTTGCGCATGATGGCCGCAAAACTGTCGGTCTGCTCGTACGTGAACAAATCCGATGAACGACACCACCAAAAAAAAATGTTTTTATATGTTGGCTATAAGACATAAAATTTATAATATATACCTGACCTATATACCTGTAAACTCACAATTTTTTTCTGCGCAGCAAAATTAAAGGACTAAGAAATGGTGATGGTAATTGTACCATGATAGTAATTTATTGTTATCAACTGATATAAATTTTCCAGATGGTTTTCCTTTTACCAAATAAAATAGACGCAAAAGGCAAATTAACTACAAATATGGTGAACTCATTAAACTTTACATTTACAATTACTTCAGAAAAACGCCTCAGTTTTTTTCAGTTACAATAGATAATCTTGATTTCAACTGACATTATGCTAACATGCCCTGACAGATCCATGAATTGGATCTTCAAAAATTATGATGCTCCACATGTTCCAAACTGTACAAAAATCTTAGCCAGTTACCTCTTAAATAAATATTAAAAATAAGTGATTATGAGAATTATTGACTTGTTACTTCATTGTTGCCATCGGGTCAAAGCTAACGAACACAACCCTCTCCAGCTTTCTGCTGTATCTCTTAAAGCTCCCGTTACCTTGGAGATGTAATGATATCTGTTCAGATAAAGATGTGGCTTTAGTTGAAGCTGGTCAATACATGGACAGATTCCAGCTAACAAACAGCAAAATATAGTCCTGGTGATTTAATTATTTTATATTAAGATATTGGTTATGTAAATAAATAATTTATAATTATTGAAATATTCTACGCATGAAAAAAATATATTTCGTAAGTTTCTTTTGCAATTAAAATACATTATATTTATAAAGTGTTTAACTTGGTTTACTTACACAGAAATATATTTATACCTATGTATAATCATGTCCACCTGCACGTATAGTCTCGGCCCTCGGCGCCCTTTTCACTAGACTAATTAGAAATCACACCAGCGCCCAACCAGTTTAAATTCAATATCGCTTACACAAGATCACAAGCGTAGCTCAATTTCGAACCAACGAATAAAACTAGCTCTTAAAGTAGTGATTTTGATTCTATATGTATAAATAAATTAAAATCGAAAGTTTTTGATTTGATTTATTCAGCTGTTGTACATAATTTTATGTCTATCAACTACGAGGGGTTTTCCGTATTATTTTATATATAATAAATTAATCCCGACAAACTATACCTACTGCAACATACGCTATATTTTAAGACCCTATATTTCTACGAAATCAGACTGATAATAAACATAACTTAGACTTATCAACTTATTTTACAACAAAAATATTATATTTTAGAGGATAACTAATATATTTTATGTTTGTTTTGCCGCTGACACTCGAGCCAGACCCTAATGCCACTTGGCAACTTTATTAAAAGTTATCCAGGTACGTGCTCCCTTCACGAAGATGTGCGTTTCTCACTCTACAGTAAATACTGTAATGAAAATTCGTTCATTACAAATATAGACTACGTTCCAATTTTTTAATTCTAAATATTTTGATGATTACCGATTGGTATTATTAATCTTTAAATTAATTTAACTATTTATTTTCACATGCTTTGGTTCACTCGAAAGAATTCAAAGTCACTAAAATCTAAAACGTACATTTCTACCGACAACCTTATCCACTTACCAACAATTTTCATGACAAAATTTAGTTTATAAAAAATTTTATGTGACACAAAATGTGGCTTGGACAGAACGATAAAGCTGACAGCCAAGCGAGCATCGCTTAGGGAAATTTACCTTTGTTAGCTCTTGTCACTGCGATAAACTAGTAAAGAAAGAAATTTCTCGATATGTGAACTGTGATCAATTATTAAATATGTATCTTTTTACACGGGATCTAAACAGTACGTTTCTTGACCGAGGAAATAGTTGACAGCAAGTCATTTTCTCGTCGGAGGTGGAACAAGTGCCTAAAATCATGTTTTACTTAAACAGACATAGTAAAATAATTTTTAAGAAAACATTTCTATTTTTATAAAGTATTTGATACAGACAAAATAAAATTGAACTTTATAATTAGTCGAATATTTCGATACCAGACTTGATGTATTTTAAATATTGTCTTAAACGTTATCAAGATTATCAAGAATAGGTATTGATTGAATATTTGTATGTTCTTAAATTCAAATTCAGATGTTTATTTCCTAACATTAACTATTACTTCTTCTTAATGACGTTAAATAAAGCATCACTTTAGCACCAGTTCGGAAACTTAACCAAGGAAAGCAGCGTTGACATATACTAAAAATGGGAAAGGACCCAGAACTGAGCCCTAGGGCACACTCATTGTCACTGCCGATCCTGATGATTTTCTTCATTTATTTAAAGTTTCTGTTTTCTAGTAAAACATATAATTTAATTAAGCCAAGCAATCGGCATTTTGATCCACACAGTCTATTGCCTTGGACAAGTCATAAAAGACAACAATAGCAACACACGATTCCTCCCAGCCGTGAATATGTGTTTAATGAGCTCAACAACGGCATTGATTGTTGTGTGACCCGCGTAAAGCCAAATTGCTAACAAGTCATTAAACTATGGCCATAAAAATGTGAAAGTAATTGATTTAACCTTGACTTTTTCAAAATCTCACTGAGCGTTGGTAGCGTCACGGCTAAGCCTTAACAATCACGTCAGAATGCCGCGATGTTTCAGTAAAGAGGTCGATAAGAATTAATTAGAAAATATGTTTGATATGAAAAAGAAATAATTTGACAAGAAATAAAAGAAACTACACATTCTGACTTGCTCCGTGAACGGAGTAAGATGTACTGCATTAAAGTTATTAAAAATAAAATGGAATAAGTTACCAAAACCAATATTTTATTAAACTTGGTGGAGACGCGGGTATAATCAAATAGAACCAGAGACGCGTAATAAACAATTATTTTTTCAGAAAAATACGAAATGGAATCAACTTGCAATGGAACCCCTGGCATTGCGGCTGTTAACTGTAGGCCAAATCTCGTAATAAAACCGCAGCGATGTCGTAGTGACTCGGCCGTTGAAGTCACTTTCGTATTCTTATACGTCGATTGGACCGATTTTAAAGTCATTCATGAAGTTACTCTATCGGAACGTCTCTCTCGTCGGAATTCACATACCTGAATAGACTTTTAATTGTTTCAAAACGATATCACGATGGCATTCTGCTCTACAAATGACAGTTACTTCGATCGGATGTCAACGACTTAATGTCAAAATAAGCGATCCAAAGTCGTTGAACAAAAGTTACGGGACGTTTACAAATAGAGAATTTTTATTTTGAAGAGGCTTAAAATGAGCTTAGAGTTAGCGTATTTATTGCTAGTTATGCCAGAATTGCAAAATTGACGCGAAAGCGAAAAAGATGAAGTGTATTGAGGTTCACAAGATGGGACGCATTCACAATGCCAGAGAAAGACTTCATCAAAACATTTCATCTCAAAAAAGTTTTGGTGCAGAATCTCATGAATGAAAAGAAGGAAAACGGGATTCTTTGTCAGTAAAAGATAAGGTTAGTAGATTTCTATTCTGATAGCCCACATTCACTGCAGCCCATAAGTTTCTGGCCAAATGGTCAATGCTTGTACAGTTTTGACTAACATTGTAAACAGAGCCTGAGTTGCGGTTCCAGTACTTTGTGAAAGGAAAAATTTGTCTCAATATATTGTAGCAAAAGAGAGCTTCACAAATGAAGCAGCTAACATGGAGACTTTTCAAGGACTGCATAGAGTTAATGTTGATCTAAAGCAAGGCAGGATGGCCCAACAAGAACTTGTATAAAGACTATAAATGGGATTGAATAATCATAATAAGTTCAATATTTTATTAGACAGAAACAAAAAATAATTGTGTACAATCAAATTTAATTTGAATAATTATGTGTTGAATAAAGATCTTAAGGATGACTGGATGATATCATGTTGTGCTTATCTCTTATGAAACTGCTAGTACCTAAGATGTGTCCAATAGTCAACATTATGTGGTTAGAGGTTTTCATTTCAAGTTACTGTATAATTGTAAGGTGTTATGTTGTGATTCTTTGGTTATTATGTGTCAACTACTTAGTTATGGTAGGTAATATGTGAAGAAATAATTACCATGCGTGTGGAGCTTGAGAGCTAAGTGTAATAAGTGTAAGTGTAATAAAAAATTAAAACACAATTGTGTATTATTTAGTTTATTTAGCTCCAGCTTTTTGGTTTTTTTAGCTCTTAAAAATTCATATTTACTATAGTAACAGAACAATAACTCGAACCATAAATATTGGTCTTAATTTCAACTACAGTTGCTTCTTAATAATTGTTATCACTGAAATATTATATCAACAAACCAATTAAAATTACATTCACTACACAATAGCTTGTTAAAGCAACTAATACCTTAGAGAAACTTGCACTTAAATCTTGTCAAAAAAACTTGTCAGGCTTTATAATTTCACAAAGGCGTTCTTCTAAGGGACTAAGTATCGGAACATCTTTGGGGCCACCACCAATCTGCAAGCTTCGTGAATTCTTCGGACCGTATTTGAGAACCGACATTTTAAATCGTAAAGCTGCAACCTACACTTTGTTCTATTATTTTGCTGTCCCGTGTCCGTCGATGGTTTGAGAAAAAGTAATACTCCTGACAATTTTGAGCTCAAGTCTCGTTCCTCCTTAGATCGGACACGACCTAAGGCTAAGTTCTATTAATTTATGGAACCAACAAACAGTTCCAACTATCGTATAGTCACTCGCGTTTGATATTTAAATAAATAAGTCTTTGAACAAGAAGTTTCTACACAAGTTTCTTGCTTTTGAATAAAAACAAATAAACTTATCGCCAATTCAACAACAATACATTTCGAAAAACAATTTGATGGCTGAATCGAAGACAATGACGTTTATCAAGATGCGAATTATTCGATCAATTGAAGTGAAAACTCGTTTTTTTGCATTTATTTCTCTTTGGCTAGTTGGAGTAGTTATTCATAAAGTTTATCTAACCAATTACATGTTAAACACCGTATTCAGAATTTAAAATATGTTTTAATTTCTTGGTAGTATTGTCATAACTTTAACTGGTAACTTCTTGTGTCGTTTGATTCAAAAGTCGTTTAGTTTCGATCCTATTGAGTTGAAGTACTATCGAAGCGTGTCCGAGCAATATGAGAATACCGATTTTGGATATAACTTCGATCAAACGACTTCTGCACTACAGCGATATTACAAGAGCCCGTGAACCCCAGACCTTCGTTATTTTATAAAACCTGAAAGTTTGTCAGTGCATGCTCCCAACACAGGTAAGAACGATGGACCATTATGAAGTTTGGGTTACCGTGGCTTTGGCAGGTAAAGGGTACTAAAGGTGTGTAAAATACCGATCTAAATTCATGTAATAATTAAGTGCAATTTTTTGGCATTACCTTCAGAAGTTTATTGAAAATCACGTTATTCATTGCCGAACACTTAACATCGTGGCAACCCCTTGCCAGACACCCTTTATGTTCATGAAATTATAAGTTTACTTACGTTATACGTATATGCGTACTTGGGTAATAAGTAAATGATGTTAAACACCTCATCAGCCAGACTACCAGACATCAGCATGTAGGGTAGCTGTAGGAGCGAGCGCGAGGCAGTATGTATTTGGCGAGTGAGATGTGCTCGTATAGTATTTGCTATCTTTAAGTATTATTAATTTAATATTCATTATTAGTGATGAGAATAATATTAATACTATTACTTACGTTATAGTGTAAAAGCTGATTTTGATACATATAATACTTGGGTAATACTTATATGATGATTCCTCACAAGCCAGACATTTTTGATAGTTCCAACCCCTTGCCAGACAAACATTGTAAATCTTAAGAAGAGATTCGTGATTAGAATGACTTATGGCAATAAACTTTTTGGTGCAGACTTATATAACTGATAATCTATGTAAATTTGAAAAACTTTTTAAGAAAAGACATTCGAACAAAACATACAACTACCTTCAATTTTTAAACATTTTAATTTATTCTGTCAATAACAGGTTTTAAAAAAAAGCCACACAAAATATTTCTCAAAATCTTTATTAAAAATGGGTTAATGACACAACAAGTTATTATAAAGGATAAAAATATAGATTGATGACATTATAGTGCATAAAAGACAATATTATTTCATTCATTATCATTATCATCACCAATGTTATCATTTTCTTTGTCACTGTTACTCGTGTACACTGTTACATTCGATACCGCGATCTTCTTCTTCTGCGTCAGTTTCTGTAAAAATGTGAAAAATGAAATGGGATTGAAACTATTTAAAAAAATGTAAAATAGATTGAAGTATTTATACCTGAGACAGTTTTCAGTGAATCTCGAACGGAATTTGGTAACTGATCATCTCCGAACCATTTATTAAGGTATTGATTATATTATTCTCGGGTTGATAAATTGATGGAATTTATAAAATAAATAAATTTATAAACTAGTGTTATCGGTAACGAGATGATTACTCATTGCTAAGTACCTCAGGTCGCACATATATAGTGTAGCAATATTTCTCGTAAATTATTTCGATTGTGATTAGCAAATACAACCCTTACCATTAAGCAATCAGAGTCTATTGTGGTACAAATAAGTTTGTGTTTTTTGTGGCGAGCGGGGACTGCGCTGATCTGCTGCACACCTACACCTCACCCCCGTAAAGAGTACAGGCTGATGGAATTTATCTCTTTCTATGCACCGCTCGACTAACATCGGGTATTAACGCACACGTACCCTATCAAACATACGCTAAGTATAAAACATACACTAACATCTTTGGCATGTTGTGGCAATACTTGGATTTTACTCCCACCTAAATAATCAACACTATGTCTAGTTGTACAGCTTGTAAAAAGTCACTATTATCAACTGAGAAAATCACGTGCACTAAAACTAACTGCGTTTGATCCTATCAATGTCTTTGCGTCGGTGTCAGCCGACACTACAAAGAAATTAACTTCGTGGATCTGTCCGTTCTGCGTAAATAAACAGCCAAAGACCGGTGACAACTCCAAATCCCCGTCAAATGCACAACGATGCATCAGGGCAGGCTCTGATAACGTCACTACAAGAAAAACAAACCCACCTAAAAGCGGTGTTAGTGAATCTCAGTGGCAGACAGAAACCATCGTTTCCACTAAACACGAGCTTCAGGTGTTGGTGCGGGATGCTATAAAAAGTGAACTTGGTTGTTTTAAAAAACAAATCACAACAATCGAGTCCACTTTACAGTATATATTAGATGGGTGGCGTGGCGTGCTCTGTTGCGGCACGGGCACGCGTAGGGAATAAACATACCTATTTATTTATTTTTTAAACATACATTTTCATAATACAAACATTGATTTAAAAATAATAGATAGAAGATAAATAGATAACTAAAATTGTAGCTTTCGATACGAGTTCGCATTAACCGATACCAAAACGAACTAAACTATGAACATTCTCCTTTCCATTTTGCTCTGAGCACAGGTCTTCGAACCTTGACTCGTTACCCAAAACCTTCAGTTTAACACTCTCTGTAATCTCTTATTTCCATTCAAAAGAGCATACGTATCGACTATCACTATGCGTTGTGAAACCAATTTATTCTTCCCAAGCCCATAAATGTCGTAAAAAGAAAATTCACTTTCAAATCTGTTTCTAAAATTGTTATTTCGATCACGTAAGTACAGCAAACCGCTTCGACGTTCCCCAGAAATTGATATTTTGTAGATACACTACTTTTGTAAACAAACTACGTTCTATTTTTCGAGTATAATACAAGATCTTGTGAGGATACGGTTAGTGTAGTTATGACTGTTCGAGTTCGGCTGCGAACTGAAGAGAAATGTTTGTTAGAAGTTATTTTTTATCTGCTCGTATTTAGTGGCTGATATTGTTAAGTTTCAATGAACTAGGCTTGTTTAAAAGATATTTAATTATATTTATAAAATTAAATCAAACAAGGTAGTGGCCTCTTTTTGATGATCACAATATAGAGAAACTTAGACTTTGAAAAAAGGTCGAGGTGTTGGTAAAGATTTTAAGATATTTTATAACGCTATTACACGTAAAAGTCATGGGACTAAAGTGAAATTCATTGATCAGCACCAGTGAGGAGCATGTCTTTACGCAGGTTTTTTTTGTGTTTTTAACAAATGGTATTTGATAAGGATTTAACACACAAAAAAAATCACTTAAAAAGAAAGCGAATTTCAGTATCAACATTTAATATATTCATTCATATAAGTAAATGCAAAAATCTAGTTTCTTTCGTGCCCAATTTAATCTGAAACTTTGATAAAACTTCAAATGCCACTAAACATAAAGATAACTGTAAGAGTTATGATTGCATGATAACAAGAACTTATTTTTACGTTCAGTTTAAAAAAAACTTTTATTCAATAGAGCGTACAAGTAGAATACAAGACAATTCAACTTTATAATCGAATTGAAACTTGGATGTAGATTATTGACCAGTTTTTGTCTGGTTACGAATAAAATATAAAAGATAATATTTCGGAATGACAATAATAATACTGTTTTGACAATGGCTAGCTTGTTAATAATATCCATAGTAAGTAACTAAGAATATAACTTTTGAATGGCCTTTCGTTTTAAAAAGTAAAATTTTAATATTATATTTGTATTAACGAGAGTTACATTACATATCAGGGAAGACTGAAAGACGATATTCAGTTAAAAATAATTTTAATGAAAATAATTCCAAAATAATTTGTAACGCTGTGTGTAGGCCTTCGGTCAACTTAAACCTTTTTGGCATAGTTGGGTTTAGGTGGCACAATAAGTATACGCTTTTTTGGCGGTTTATATACGGGTAGGTTTGACACTAGGAGGTTACCTTTCTTACCTTCCCGCCCCTCTCTGTATCTTTCTAGGATGCTAGCTGAAAATAGGCTAGCTTCAATGGAGCGAGATCCGTCACTACATTGAATTAATGCGTGAGTACGTAGAGTTCCGTCATATGTTTGTTTCTAATTTTGATTGGCGTTTGCTATATTTTATCCCACACCATGCGGCGTTTAAGGCAGGGTAGTTTTTTGATGGATCCGCGCCAACTTCTAATGGTGTTTTCTTAAACCAGTGCTTACATTCTGGGCCTAAATTATACAGAGATATCGGTACAATCTTGATTAACTTCCGCCGACATCAGGTAGTTTTTGTTGCGAATATCAAAATGATGTTTAGACAGACTATTATAGACTTGGCGAGAAAATTAATCAAGTCTTATTACTGTGTTTGAATTTAATACGAATACCCTATGGACTTTGGTCTAATCTTGTCATTGCAATTCGTTCTTTTTTAAGGTTGGCAGGGCACGAACAATTGAGGTTTCCTAGAGCATCTGAGGTTTAATCGTCGATGATATCTGCACAGGTGCGGCGAATGAAGCAGAAGCATTGGTACTGCGTAATGAGTTAATAGGAATCCTGCAAGCTGGTGGCTACGAATTAAGGAAGTGGCTATCTATCACGAAAACTGTTCTTGCCCGTCTACCAGAGGTCCACGTGATCGAAATAAAATCCTGATGCTGTGACACTGTTAGGCATTCAGTAACAGCCCTTTGCAGATGTTGAGACATTTCGAATGTAGTAGGATTTAGATGCTATTAAACCTTGGAACAAGTTTTTAATACTTTCGACCGTAGCTAGGATATTCGACCCCAACGGGTGGTTAACACCGGTCGTATTTTGCTTTTTGCAGAAGCTTTGGTTACAAGGTTTGAAGCGGGACGCCCCAATAAATTGGTAATTTATTATTAATTTTTTTTTTATTAATAATTAGCAGGCGTTTGTCTTACATCTCACCTGATGGAAAGTGACGATGAAGACGAGGATCATACACGCCTGTCTAAGAGGTACCTATTCATTTTACACTTGAAAGCTCCGGGGTTATATTTGTCTGGAAAAACAGACGCAGGCAAATCGTTCCACTCTTTGGCAACACGAACCAAAAATGAGCTATCGAACCGTTTAGTTCGGCTCATCGGCACGCTAACCACAAACGGGTGAAACTTCTGTCTGCGTCTGGTTGACCGGTGGAGAAAGGGGGAAGGTTCGATCAACTGAAAAAGAGCATTCGCACACTCACCAAAGTGCAATCTGTAAAAAACCGATAGACTAGCAACTTTTCGACGATGCTCGAGACTTTGCAGTCTCGAAGAAGTAAGTTTGTCGTCACTTATGAGTCTACGGGCCCTGTGGTCGACAGAATCCAACGCTTCAAGATGGTATTTTGCGGAATCACGCCAAAGATGGCTGCAGTACTCCATACAAGATCGAACCTGGGCTGTGTACAGGTTGAGCAGCTGTTCGGAGTTGAAGTACCGCCAGACCTTTGCGATGATTCCCAATTTTTTGGAAGCTGACTGTGCCATGGTTTCAATCTGTTGACCGAAATTAAGTTTCGACGTGATGGTCATGCCTAGAAGCCCTAGTTGGTTTGTGATCGGTACAGATACATTTTGGAAAGTACGCGTCAAGTTGAATGTGCTTTTTTTACCGGAGAAGAGACACGCCTGGGTTTTGGAAAGGTTGAACTTGACAAGGTTGGCTTCACCCCAATCGGAAACCCTACATAGTGTCAAATCAACCCGTTCGATCATCGACTCTCTCTGAAATTGGATCTGGTTTGGACTCGCTCGCGCATTGGACACATATCTCTCTACAACAGTGCTGTCATCGGCGAAACCAATAATGCCTTCCGATAAAAGAAGGTCATTAATTTGCAGCAGGAATAATGTTGCAGAGAGAACAGATCCCTGAGGTACGCCGGCGCCGGCCATTAGGTCCGATGAGAAGCCATCGACGACAACTCGAATTGACCGTTCCCTCAGGAAATCAGAAATCCAGTAGCAGAGTCCAGATGGTATGCCATACGCAGGAAGCTTGCTCAAAAGGGCTTCGTGCCATACCCGGTCAAAGGCCTTGGAGATATCCAAGGATACGGCTATTGCCTCTCCATGCCCTTCCAAGGCCATGCTCCATAGATGCGTGACGTACACTAGAAGGTCTGCTGTTGAGCGTCCTCCGCGGAAACCATATTGGTTGTCACTGAGGAGCTCATTGGTCTCTAGGTACGTCAGGAGACGATAGCTCAATACACGTTCCATAATTTTGCAAATTATGGAAGTGATTGCAATAGGTCTATAGTTGACTGGGTCGGCTCGACTGCCCTTTTTTGGTACGGGCTGTATGTTTGCAAACTTCCATGATTTTCCTTAGAGAGACTCGATATAGGCGTGTCAAAACAGGAGACAACTCGGCTGCACAGTGCTTTAAAACCACTGCGGGAATGCCATCCGGACTACTGGCCTTATTCACGTCTAGATTTTGTAAGCATTTGAGTACCTGTTTCTGGTGAATTTAGACGGCCTCCATCTTGGGGCCGAATGGAGGAAACGTGGGTGGGCTTTTACCTTTGGAATCAAGACATTCCGCGAAGAGATTTGCGAACAAGTCTGCCTTCTTTTTTGCGCTGTGGGCCAAAGACCCGTCAGGCCTTTGCAGTGGTGGCAGTGATGGGCGACAGAAGTTCATCTCAACCGACTTGGCAAGGGACCAGAAAGCTTAACTCCCCGTGGGATAGGATGCTAACTTGTCCCCGATACGGCCAATGTGGTCAAAACGAGCGCTTCTGATCACCTTTTTGCTGGACTTGGCAGCAGCATTGTACGCCTGCTTCTTAGCTGGGAGATCCATAGCTTTGCTTCTGCGAGCGCTAGCCCAGGCTTGGTATGCTACATGTTTTCGCATTTCAGCTAGGAGGCAATCAGCATTAAACCATGGGCGGGCTTTGGACTCCAGGGATACATCAGAAAACGGTATAAAGTATTCCATACCTTGACATATCACACTGGAGACAGCATCAGCACAGCATGATGGATCATCAGAAGTAAACCAAGCTTGCCGCCAAGGATAAGAGGCGAAAAAGTGACGCATCTCGTCTCAATCTGCTGACTTGTACCGCCATACTCGCCTTTTGCCTTTTGGGCTGGTATCGGTTGGAGAGTATTGCGACACAGATTTCACCAGACAGTGGTCGGATGTCCCTAATGGCGGAGATACGGACACCGAGTATCTGTCTGGATCGGTTGTCAGCAGAAGGTCCAAGCAATACGCAGTATGGTCAACAACGTCAGGAATGCGCGTAGGTTCGTGGACGAGCTGGGAGAGACCATGAGTTACTGCGAACCGATAGGTTTCTCTGCCAGCGTGGTCGGTGTTCTTGAACGGGTACAGCCACTCTCCATGGTGGGCATTAAAGTCCCCAAGGAACACCAACTGCGCAGAGGGATAGCGTCGTTGGACCTTATCTGCAGTATCACTGAGATATTCAATAAGTCGAGTTGACTCCTGAGCTCCCGTGTGTGATCGGTAAATACTGGCGTATACAATTCGGTCCAGGCCAGTATCTACATAGACCCATAAAACAGAAAAATCCGGAACTTCCAAGTATCGGAGACGCCGACAACCAGATCTCGTCTCTGACATACACGCACACGCCCGCATCGGGGTGAAATTTGGTCTCCAGGATATAGCCTGGGTAATGCAGGTATGCCAGATCCGAACGATCACAGATCTGCGTCTCTGTCAGAAAGAATAAGTGCGGCCTTTCTGTCTCAAGGTGGTGGTGGACATTGTGGAGATTTGAGTGCACTCCTCGGATGTTAGAGAAGTGTACTTTTAGGGAGAGGGAGTGCATCCGCTGTCGGCACTTATTTTTCTTTTTTGAATTTTCCATTACTTGAATAGGGTGAATAGAAGTTGAGTGAAGCGCAACGTTTGGAACTAAGCAACACAAATGGTCAGACCCACTGGTATTAATTGTTAGGGTTAAGTTTGTGTCATCCTTTCCTTATATAGAATTAGTTAAAATATATAGGCAGTTCTAGCTGCCAGGTAAATGCCAGAGGATAAATAAAATTTTTGGTTGTATTAAAGAGCCTATGAAAGATATGGATTTCTTGTTAAATAGAATTATCCCTCTTGATAAGTTGTTAGATGTCACAGAATGGATGTGTCCACAGGAAAAGCAGGCATTTATATTATTTTGGGTACGGTATGTTCAGGCCAAGCACTTTGAAACGGTCCTTAGTAAACCTATGGTGGACATCGTAAGCCAAAGGGAGCTGTGGGTCGCCTGAATCCTTTCATTGGCAAAGCGGGCTTGATTCGAGTGGAAGAAAGGCTACGTCATGCTAATTTTTCTTATCAGACACGACATCCCTTACTCCTTGCTATAGAAGGTCCTCTCTGTACGTTGATAATATCAGATAGACCATGAAAGGAATTCTGATGCTGAATTAAACATTCTTCTAGCAATCCTATCTCGAGACTTTTGGATTTTATCCGCTAAGAGAGCTGTACGAAACGTTATATTTCGTTGTCTTCCTTGTTACCGGTGGAGGGCTGCGACGATTTAGGCACAGATGGGAGACCTGACACTAGACAGAATTATACCTGCGCGACCCTTTTCAGGTGTTGGTGCGGATCCATTTTTCAATAAGGTTTCATCATTCCGGAATGCTAAAGGTGTCAAGGTTTTTGTTTGCCTAGTCACGATGGCCATACATTTGGAGGTAGTTTTATCTCTTAGCACTGAAACCTTAATTGCTTGTTTGTCTCGATCTGACAGTTTGAGAGTTGTTGCTAAAGGGAGACGTATTGAAACAGCGACAGACGAGTGAATTCTGATTTATTATACGAGTAATCTAAATGTATCTTATATGTGTTACATATGTAGGTGGTGCGTACATCCTTACATCTCCCCACCAAAAAAAAGTAGAAAAACATATTTAAAAAAAAGAACAAATACAATATAAAATAATATGTTTTAAGACTAAGTGGATACATGATGTAACTTTGTTCTGTATTTATGAACAAGATAAGGTTTACTATCCTTTATAACTTCTACGTTAGGCGAAATGTCTCTGATTACTCCATATGTACCTGGAAATACATCACTTAGCTTTGTTCATTTTCCATTAAAATTAAATCATTAGGTTTAGACGATATACATTTCGTGTTTTGTCAAAGATTTCTTTTCTCTTTATTTTACTCTTAAAAAGATTTTTCGAGCTTCTTTTTGAGAAGTGTGAATACGATACTTTAATTCAAATGCGTTATTATCATGATTGTATAAAGGATCGACGTGATTACGTTAACACTTTCTAACAAAAACTAATTCAAAAGGTGTAAACTTACTTTTAGAATGAACCGATGTGTTATAACAAAAACACCAGAATGACACACCAAGAGTCTCAGGGTGGTTGTCAGTCTGAATGCGAAGGAAACATGCATGATATTTATGCAGTTTTCCAAGGCTACGATGCTCTGATGGTGATACGCTGTGTAGTTAATCTGACTTACCTTTAAAAGTGAAGTTACATCCTTGAGAACAGCTGACATAAACTCTGTTCCTCTGTCAGTAGCTATCTCCCTAGGGGCACCAAATTTTAAAATAAAATTATTTACTAAGGCTTGTGACTTTTTCGAAACTAAGGATATCGCTTCTATAAACTTTGTTAATTTACATTGTAACGTGAGAATATACGAATAACCGTTTTGGTCTTTATCTAAAGGTCTGACTAAATCTAAAAAAATACCTAACCTTTTTTTTTTTTTCTGCCGAGGCACCCTCGCGGGAGGGAGGTGGAAGATGCGTCATGCATACCGCCCGCAGAAAAATACCGTCCTCTGCGGGGGGTTATGTGGGACTCGCCAGAATGGCACCTACCCACTAAAAACCACCTGTTGGCTGTGGTAAAATTTTACCGTTAGCCTTCATCGGAAGCGACACCCGTCGGGAAGTTGGGCGCGCTGGCTCCGGTGAAGCCGGGGCTGCGCAGAGGTCGGCCGAAGCTTGACTTAGGGATCAATTCATTTAAATGAACCTAAAATGAATTGAGAAGGGAACTATGCTCCGCCAGAGCGAGCAGTCGCTCTGTCGGAGAACGTGAAGCCCTAAGTTTACTGGCTAAGACTGCGATTTCACGAACATCGATATTTTTCATAGCGCCGCAGACGATACGCATATCGTCTGCTACGGAGGATTGAGGAGTGGGTTTGTATGGGCGAGGAGCCGTGATGGGATTCGATGCGGGGCGCTGCCTCCAGTTTTCTGGAGCAGGCTTTGGCTGAGCAGGCTTTGCAGCCGGAGGAACCTGGCTACGCAGCGGCGGAAAGTTTTCCTGAGAAAGGGGCGGGGCCTGTTTGGTTGCCGTCCTCTTGGAATTGGAACGCATACAACGGGGTGCACGAGGGCAGCCCCTGTAATTTGCGGTGTGGCCAGACTGGCCACAAAGCACGCAATTGGGAGGAGAGGGAGTTTCAGGAGTGCGATTGCACTCCTTAGTGAAGTGAGGGACCAGGCACTTGACGCACCTGGGCGGGGCGGCGCAGTTGGCCGCCGCGTGCCCGTACAACTGGCACCGGCCGATGGCACTGGCCGGGATGAACGCGGCGATGAGGCGCCTCGATCGAGATCCCAGAGAGGCCGCATATAGTGCTAACCCCTTTCAGGATCTCCCTGGACTTGGGGACGTTGGCGAGAACCACCAAAGCGAGAGGGTGACGCTTCCCGTACTTGCTGTGCATTTTATGCACCGCGAGTGCCGGAAAGCCTTGGGACTGCAGATCCTCCAGGATAGCCTCGTTCGATAATTCGAACGGGACTCCCCTGAGTACCGCTCTGATCCTACGCTCTTCTGACAGAGCATAAGTGTGATAAGCATATTGCTTATCGGTGAGGAGCTTTGTTAAAGCACGAAAGTCGTCTGTCGACGAGACTATGATTTTAATAGAATCACCCGAGTTGGTCGCTCGGGTGTAATGGATCTTGTGCTCATTGCACTATGTCGAAACCTCAGTCCATTTACCCTTTTCCCGAAGGAAAACGGGTGGTGGGACCTTGGACTTGACAGAAGTTGGGGCCGGAGCGGGTGTTGAAGGCACCGGGGCAGCTGGCGTTGAAGACGCCGCAGGGGGTGTGGGACACACCGGGACGGGCGTCGAGGGCGCCGGGGCTTGTTTCGAGCGCTTCTTAGAGCGCTTCTTAACAAGCGTAAAAGAGGGCCACTCAGGGCCAGTTGGGTTGGCGTCCGAGGATGACTCGGTCGCGGGTGCGCGCTTGCGGCGCGGAGGGGCGTCTACTTCGCACTCCATGTCACTGCAGGAAGGGGACGCTGGAGAGCCTAAGACCAGAGGGGTCTGGGGAACTGGGGTGGCCTGAGGGGCCATTAAGGGAATTAACGCCATGATATGCGGGATAAGAGAATCCATGAAACGATACTTATCAGCATTTAAAGTGATGCCTTCAGTACTTTCAAGTAACTTGTTCCTTATCTCGTCAAAGCTTAGGGAAGCCATCGCGGAGGGGTTGGGGAGGGACAACAATATATAAATATATATTCTATGAACCTACCAACGAAGACTAACTTCCTGAAACCACCCTACACGCGGTAGGGGGGTTGAGGACGACGCGGATAACTTACTCGAACACGAAGATTCGAGGCATCTGGAACGACGAATCCCCGACGACGAAGCTCACGTTATGTATTTTATTTCCTATCTTTTTGTAAATTAACATCTCTGATATAAATCCAGGTGAGAAAAATAAACATACCCGGGTAACGAATCCAGAATATCCGTTACGTCCAGTAAAGGAAATTTATCGTTTTCTATGCAATTATTCAGTTTCCGGTAGTCTAACACTAATCTCTATCTTTTATTACCTTCACTATCGTTTTTCTTTAGCACTAATAACAAAGGACTAGACCATTCACTCTTACAAGGTTCTATTATTCCTTCATTTCACAATTTATTTATTTGACTCTGTATTTCGCTTTTTGTGAATGAGGTAACCTGTACGGCTTTACAAAAACTGAACTAATGTTATATTTTAACGTTATCGAATGTGAATAAATATCTGCAGCTTTTAGTTTATCACCCGGTAAATGAAAAATATCATAATATTTAAACAAATTTTTAACTCTATTAGCATTTTTCGGTGTCTCAGTAAAATTACAAATTTTATAGTCACGCAAAGGGTGTGTCTAAATAAATATTTTTCAAAATCAATGTTTCATCTGTAGTGCTTAAAATCTTAATCGGAATACTTATATTAATAAGCTTCGCAATAGAATTTGCAACAAAAGTTCCGTCCTGAATCTGAAATGTACACACAGAATCATGGTAGAATCATGTTTTATTTGACGTCAATAAGAACAAGTAATTGTCAATGTTGAGAAATAAATATTTCATTTCATATTTCATTTCATTTCATTTCATTTCAACATAATCTTCAGTTGATTTTGTACTTATCCAATGTAGTGTTTCGCATCTTGGCATAATGTTAATAGGGTTACATTTTTCTCGCATAATTATTTTTGACTAATTTTCTTAGGCATGATTAATGTTGCATAAATGTTGTTGTTTTTAATTGTTTTTGTACTAGCATAGATATATAAGACTAACAAGTGGGCCAAGTTGCTACAATAAAGAAATTTATTATTATTATTATTATCATTATTATTATTATTATTATTATAATCTTTACTATCATAATGAAACTTTGACATAATCATTTTGGCATAATGAGTTTTAAGCATAACGATCTGTGGGGCTATTGGAATATTGAGGAGACGCGTAATAGTCTTAAGCCATTTTTGTAAGCTTGCTTGGTTCCAAATTAGGTAGACCCCGATATTCCGAGGTCTCCTCGCCGGGGTCCAGATTACATTGGGTTAGTTTTGATGTGCGTTGATTATACGTGCAAGCCGAGCAAACGAAGTGTGGTGCATAAGCACCGGGCTAAGCGCCACTTCATATTTTAGTGTCACTCCCATCCCCTTTGTAAAAAGTTACTATAAAAATCTATTTTGACATTGTAACTATCCATCAATACAAAAATCAATCTAGTGCGCAGTATTAACATGTAACTATTATATGACTTAGAATATTATGCTAAGTTACCTGATTATGCATATAGTTGTTATGTCATAATATCATTTTACCTAAAAACACTATGCCTGAATAAATTATGACAAAAGTTTCCATGCGAGTAAATAAAGAACCTGTTTATAATATCATTATCACAACATTGTAAGGGGACATTTACTAATTGACTGTTATCTTCAAATGTTACGTAGTTTTCTCTAAAATTAACTATACATTTATATTTTCACTTAAAATTTTTCCAATTATTCCCTTCGTTTTACATGGCAAACAACCAAAAACATAATATTATGGGCACCCCCTAGGGCGAAGTTCAACGCCCCCAGCAACTCCTCCCTTGCAAGAACCTTAGCCCTGCCGATCGCTGCCTTTAGCTGCCGCCAGGACTCCTTGAAGGAAGCATGCAGGAGTGCAATCACATTTTCCTCCCTTGCCCGCCGCCGCTTGTAATTGGTGTTACGGCTTCGTGCTACCCCACAAGTTGCTCGCAGTTGCGTAAGCTCGGCGGACCTCTAGTACATCTTGGGGGAACACCCAAAATTTCAAATTATCTAATTCCGAATTTCACAATGCCAAAGAGTCTTAATTCCGATTATTCAAAAACACGATTCTTATTTTACCGAAATTCATAAATCCGAAATTTTCCCAACTCAGGGGTGGCGTCAGACAATTATAGGCCATCACGACTACTGCGACGTCGACTGATCTGTTCTGTCGACTGGTCGATCGACGTCAATCGATTGGGGGTTAGGTTTCTACCACGACGTCGACCGTTCCATTCTGCCATCGATCGATGTCGACCGGTTGACGTCAATCGACGGTCGAGCGATCGCTGTGGTAACACCCTAAAATGGGCATATTTTAAAAATTATAATCTAAATCTCCTGTCACACAAATTAAAATTAATAATGCACATTTTAAAATTATACAAATTAGGGGCAACGACGAGCGAAGCGAGGAAGAGCAGTTAGTCTGTATGTAGATAATGCAGCGCAAGCCGAGCGAGAGCAGCGAGCGTGCCGCGGAAGCGGCCGGCAAAGCGCCAATAAGGGATTTGCATTTCAGTACATAACCTATATACTTAAGAAATAACCCGGTACAAAGAACTAAATAAACTTTCTCATTTCCAGCTGACTACTTGAATGCTCGAACATATAAATTGATGTGGTCATGCAGTTTTACAAGGCGTTTGTTATTGCAACTAATATCGTTCGGAATTTTGATATTATTGATGATCCTGCAACCTGATTTACACATCGCCGTTGCCTATATTCCGCCGAATAAGTTTATTTCGAATCGCGTCCACGAAATGCTCGAGATGGTTCAGGATTTCATTAAAGTACACCCAAACGATTTATTACTTGCCGGTGACTTTAATTTACCTGTTGTATGTATGCAATGTATACAATGGAACACGAGTAGACCGACCTTTGTCCATAAATGTAAGATCGAAGTCCAAAGGGATGCCGAAAATCTTATTAATACGTTTTATTACCACGGACTGAAACAATTTAACACCATCTGTAATCTACAGGGTAACACGCTTGACCTGGTATTTTCCAATTTTAATGTAGATATTCGTCGCTCGGACTCCTCTTTAGTAACGGAGGATAATTATCATCCGTCGATCGAAATTAACTGTACCGAATTATTAACTCCGTCCCTAAAAATTAACTCTCGTACGACATATAAATATAACAAGGCTTGTTATGACAATATTAACAATGAATTAAGTAAACATGACTGGCTAACCCTATTTAATAATAATGACATCGAAACTAGTTTTGAATAATTTTACCGTATTTTATATAACGTACCTAATAGAACAATATGTTCCTAAGATCCAAGTATCAGGTAGTCATAACTATGCGGTTTGGTTTAACAGTGCTTTAAAAAACTAAACCAAAGAAAAAGCTAAATATCATGCCCGCTGGAATCGATATAAAAACCCAACTGATTACAATTATTTTTCTTTATTAAGAGCCCGACAGAAAAAACTCCAGTTAAAGTGTTTCGAGAACTATACAGATTGGTCGCAAGATAAAATTAAATCATGCTCAGAGTATTTTTGGTCATATATCAAAGCCAAACGGAATAGCCAAAATAGATCGAATTTCCCAGCTTACATGCAGTTCGAAGGTGAGGAGTTAAGTAACGGCCCGGACATCTGCGCCGCTTTCAGTAGCTTCTTTTACAAAAACTTCAACACGCCAATTGCTCCAACTAACAACTTGCATACATCTAGCACTTGCAACAGTAACATCTCTGGTCAACTTGTAATAGATCAAGAATACTGTGAGAGACTATTGTTGCGACTAGATATTAACAAAGGACCAGGTAGTGACAGGTTGCACACATATCACCTATACATAAAAAAGGACCAAAGGCGCTAATAGAGAACTACAGGCCCATATCTAAATTAAACGTACTGAGCAAAGTCACGGAAAAATAGTGTATGACCATATCTATCCCACAGTTAGTCGCATCATTCCTCGGCAACAGCACGGTTTTATGAGAGGTCGTTCCACTCAAGCGAATCTAACTATATTTACCCAGGATGTACTAAGCGGAATGGAAGCAGGGGGGCAGGTTGACGTGATCTACACGGATTTTGAAAAAGCTTTCGACTGTGTGGATCGTGTCATTCTGTTACAAAAGCTCCAAGAAGTAGGTATATCCGGTAACCTTCTGAAGTGGCTAGATTCATACCTAACAAATCGAAGCCAGGTAGTTGTAGTCGGTGGGTATCGCTCTGATTTAGTCACTGTGCCCTCTGGGGTACCTCTAGGGTCAGTGCTAGGTCCGTTACTCTATTCAATTTATTTATATGACATAGAAAAATATATTATGGATTCTAATTTTATTATGTACGCAGATAACAATAAAATTTATAGTAAAATTTATAATAAATATCGGTCACGATAGCAACAATTTACAATCCGATTTTGACCGACTTCATGACTATTTCTGTACTAATCGCATCAGTATACATGTATAAAAATGTGTGCATATAATCTTCACTCGCAGAAAAACCCATTGCTAACTACCTACAAGATAAATGACAGTTCAATCCCTAAAGTCAATCTTATCCGCGACCTAGGCATTCTACCGGACTGTAAGCTAACCTTCACGGATCATATTACTGCCATGGTTAACAAAGCCTACAAAAACCTAAGTTTTATCTTACGAGTTACTGCACCTTTTTCGGATATCAACTGCGTAAAGATATTAGATATTACTCGAATACTGCAGTGTCATTTGGAATACCAACTACACTACTTACAAAGATAACATAGCAATAATACAGAAAAAGCTCTCGAAACACCTTAACTATCGTACATGCAATGACCCAAACAAATCCTACTTACAAGACTTAATACATTATAATATGTTATCACTTGACAACCGCCGCCTCTTACTCGACATGACATTCCTCATTTACAATGGTGAAGATTGATAATACTGACATCAGAAACTCAACCTTGACATTGAAAACACCCAAGAAAAGAACAAGGCACACAAATTTGTTTAACATCGATAAAATGAAAACTAACTATACTCAGAATTCTGTAATTAATAGAATTAAACACACTTATAATACTATGTTCGCCCCCATTACAGACCTATTTCACGACACCAAAAGGAGCTATAAGCTTAATATAACAAAAAATCTTAAATAATCATCACACACATACACATACACATATACTTGCATGCAACACACACACACACAAATTGCCCCGAATTGTTATGAAAACTATTTATTATTTGCCATGTACTTCTTTTTTGTTTTTGACATTTACTCAATGACTTTCATTTATAGCGATTAACATTTGGTTATATTTTGACATAATAATCTAATTTGGAATTGACTTTTAAACTGAAACTCCAAATTAACTTTAAATTGTAGTTTTTAAAATCATTCAACCTTTACCTTGTATGCCTTATTTTAATTGTTGATTATATTCATATTTAACAATATTTTACTAAATTTTTTATGCTTATTTTTGTCTGTATAGCTTTGAAAAAAAAAATGTTAATCCATAATTGGCTTTAAGAATTAATAATTAATTTATGAATATCCTATGTATTTTATGAGAGCTGTGGGTTTTGTAATAAATAAATAAAAATAAAAATATTCGGGATTCGTACTTATGATATTTCAGATTATTGTTAATTTGGATTTTTTATGGTTCGGTATTTTCAAATTCGGCATATTGATTTTGTTGAAGTTTCGAAGAATAAGAGTTCGGAATTATGAAACACGGAATTTTCATTTTCGGAATTATAAGATTTATAACGGCATTCGGTGTTATAAAATTCAGAAATTGAAATTCGTGATTATGACTATCGGAATTAAGTTTTTCGGATTTATGTAGTGAACCTACACCTGGGGCTTCGGGAGACGATGCCTGGTACGGGGCATTGATGCGTCGCAGACCTGCGACAACGCGCCCCGTAACCATTCCGCTTCGTCCTCCACCACCACGGGGCCCACAGGCGCGGTCACCCACGATCGCACATTGCAGCTTGTTTCACGAGGTCCCTATCGAAGAGCTTCAACTGCCACCTCGAGCCGTCATCAACTGGACTGCTCCCGGACGTCCCCGAGTTGCAGTCGCCGGAAGCAGCGCAGAGGTCTTCGCCGAAACCCAGCCGACAAGCAGTCGCCTGCCATCAGCTACATTATTGGCGGCATTCACTGGGCAGCTCAGCCAGAGCGTGCCCAGACCCGATTTGTCGAGGCGGACCTGGCCAGTCCTGATGGACGCAATTGGGCATCTACCACTCCCGGCCACCGCCGCTGCGGCATCTGCAGCGGAAACTGCATCGTCCAATCCGAACACGCGAAGTTCCGCGCACTTCGTGGGCCTAGACACGGCCACGCCTTCCCCAAGGGCAGCCCGCAACTTGTCTGCCAGAGCATCCGCCTTCTCGGTATTTGAAACACTGGGAATTTCTAGGATCCTGGCTCCTGTGGCGGACACTCTAAAATTGACAGACTTAATGCCGAAGCTTTGAAGATTGACCTCCTTCTTGGCCTTGGCTAGAGTTGCAGCGTAGGTGACGCCCTTTTGTACTGCCTCTGGCTGCAGTTGTAAAACTACAGCCAAGGACCTAAGAAGGCGCGGTTTGTGCCTCTACTGTCATCCCTTCTTGGTCAGCGGAACCTGCTGGGAGACAGGTACCGTAGACTGGGTCCTCCGTGGTCGAGGCGGCAGGGCAGCACTTTTCGGTGCCACCTTTGGACGCCGCCTCGCTACCATATTCCACCCCTCGTCCATAGGCGCAGGAGCCGGTGGCAGTGGCCGGGGCTCCCGTTGAGGTGGGGCTTTTTGGCTTTAGTAGCTTCCATCTTTTCCTTTTGGGACTACGGGATGGTACCAGGGCCAGGCCTGCCCTGGGACTTCGGCACCGCTGATGCCGCAGGCTTAAGCTCAGGGGCAACCTTATCCCTGTCAGCAGCAAGCGGTGGACGGAGGCGTGGTTCAGGCGGCAGCCTCTGGTGCAAGGCTTCAAACCGAGCGTTGACCATCTTGCCCACACTGAGCAAGATGGTCCGCTCCAACTCATGCACCTTGTCGGAGGACGGGGTCACCATTGGGCACGATCCCGTGACATTGACAGGAGGCAGCTCCTCTACCACCCTGAGCTCCGGGGCTCGCCACATGTCGTAATGCGGCCTCTCACGACGTAGCTCCGCCACCTCCGTTTGCAGCTGGTCATTGACCGTAATTGGCCAGCCGCAGATGGGTTAGCTCCTCCAACGCAGTGCGCTTTTGGAGCTTACCTACTAGCTCTTTGATAGAGGAGGACTCCGCAACAACTGAACTCAAGCTTAGCTTTTTAGCACAAGCGTCTTTCTCCTCCGAACCCATTTTACGACCGGGTTCTTGGTCGGCGTATTTCAGTGTCCGTTGTTCGTTTGCCATTTTGTTGTGTTCACGAGAGCCGGTAGTCTGCTTGCCCACAACGAGATTGTTGCCCCCCCCCTCACAGAGAAGGAGGCGGAGGGGTGGGATTTCCCAGCATTTGCCGATGTACCCGATGACTCCACATCGTCAGCCCATTTTCAGGGGTTGGGCTCCCCTGTCATGTGTCACTGCCACCGGCTACCGGACAGACATAGTGCAATCCCCAAACCCCCCAATGAAGTATCCCTGCCCCCCGCCCATTATGGGTCAGACAGAGGGCACCGACGAAGCACGACTGTCATCCCATTAGGGACAGACAAATCGCACCCCAACCACCAAAGGATACCCTGCCGTCCACTGTGGGTAAGACTCAGGGCATCGACTAAGCAGACTGCCGCCCGATACGGGACGCAGCGCACCCCAACCACAGGAATGTTTTCGCTTCGCCCGTTGCTGGATTGCAACGGGCACAGAGCCCCCCCGCCATGGCAAGGCACATTCTAACTCGAGGGGGAACATGACTTACTACAATTGAAAGTGAACTTGAAGAACTTAAACGCATAATTATTTTTATACAAAAAAATAAAGTTCATATTTAGCAATACTTTATATAGTTTTTAATGATTTGTAGCACCCGCGCTGGTTTTAGTAGTTTAAACGGGAGTTGCGCTTAAACGAATTGATTATACATTTGTGAATTTGTGTGAACATTCAGAGTTGGTCAAGTTATTTTATTTACTAAATTATTATATAAATGTTTGTTTAAATTTTTTTCATAGCTGCGATACAGGGAACCTATAGAAACAACTGTCATCGAGTAAAGTTGGTTTATTACTGACCTATAATAAATGGGCTACATTTAGTATTACATACACATAAATGACACGTAGTTTGTATACTAAATCACACCACCGGAGTAATATCGAAAAAAAAATTAACTAATAGCAAATTTTTTTTGTAAGAAAGTATACTTACATAACAAACTGATTATATTTATTGCTTATACAATTTGGTTCTGTTTTTATGAAAAATATAAATTTTATTATTGTTAGCGATTTGTACATCAACACCCATTACACGATATGGACCACCATACTTAGCATCTAATTTTGTGTCAGTTTCATTTTTACAAGAATCGATTGGCGTGGAAAATAAAGTACTCTCGCTGCTGCTGCCGACGCTGGAGACAACCCGGGCAGGTCTCTTGGCAGGTAACCTTGTGCAGATCGATGGTGAAATGATCATCGCAGATCATTTAGGGTTATTTCTTTACGAATTCATTCCTTACATTACAAAAAAGGGCCTATAGGGAGGTGGCAACCAATAGAAACAACTGTCATCGAGTAAAGTTGGTTTATTACTGAGCTATTATAATTGAGTTACAATTAGTATTGCATACACATAAATGGCACGTAGTTTATATACTACGTTACAGCGGAGATACCTACCTAGTAGCTCAACAGATATTTTCTTATGGGAAATTATAAATCAAGCCAAGAATTTATTTATTGGCCATGTGATCAAACTTCTTATTTTATAACTAAGCCACAGGAAAATGAGATAGCCTCTAATAAACTAATTCGCCTTTATTGCAACGCCTACTAAATATTCCATAGAAAGAGTAGTAGTTAAATTTGAGTTAGGTTAATGTAAGGCTGTAATTATCGCATGCGCGAGCCGAGCGAGCAAAGCGAGCGTGGTGCGGGAACCCCCGCGAACCGCCATGCTAAGATAGTATCATTCAAACGCTCGCAAATTGTGGCTGACTTAGTAATTTAGAAGGCAATGTAGATTTTTAGAGGCGAATAATGCCATTGAATTTTATTTTTTTAATTTTTTATTCTTGTGTTGTGTAATATTGTACTTTTCTTGTTCCTTGGCAATGAAATAAAAGTCGTTCTTTAAATAAAATCGTTTTTTTTTTAATGAGGATAGAATTTGGAATGTGGAAAGAACTTATAAATAATAGTGTGAGCATCTAAATCTTATGTAATATTAATCTTGGAAGAATATTTATATTTTCAAAATTTGCTTGTTATTCTATCATTTACGGATAATGTTTTTGTAATGATTACCTATGTTATCGGTTACATTATCAGCTTAAAGGGTCACATGAAACATGTACCCTACTAAGAGTAGTGCTTTGACACAGTTCTGATGACAACGTCTTAGACAGTATACAGAAATAAACTCTCTGACGAAATCATACTAGATCAACTATCATTAAAAGTTGAATTTGTTCTTTCTCTCTAAATCCGATTCGTCAGAAACATTTTCGATCGCCTTCCAAATCGAAATAGCAACTAAATACAACTAGCAATTGTTTTGAGAACGCTTTCAATCAAATGCTGCATTGAACCACTGACTTACGAGCAGCCCGAGCTATGGTGAGAATTGTATATGGTTTCTGCCTTTCCGGAGAATGTCATGTTGGTTAATTTAATACGGATTGATTTATAACTGTCAATTTATAAACTTACTTACTCGTGTTAAACCCGGTAAAGGTTCTTAGATTGTTTGTAATAACAGTTTGCTTTTTTTTAAGAAATTTTGAGTAGGTTTACAGCTGATTTGACCAAAGATTTATGACTATGTGATACCTCTACCCCAATTACAAACCTCCACTTATTGTAACGTAAAATAAGCGCATTTGTTCTTAAATAAATGCCTGCTAGCAGTTTCTTACACTTACCTTCTTACATGACATAATTAGCCAGGATTGTCTGTAGCTGCAAGATAAGTCACGTGCTCATTATCCTGCCAGGATTATTGTATCTTCGAGTGCGCAGCGTCGTCTTGGATTAGTGCGACATAGTTTTGATGAAATTTATTAGTTATTATTTATGGTTTTATGACTAAGATATATTTTAGAATAATTAATTGATTGTTTGAAATTGTGTACACGTGGCATGTGTATGAGGCATGTGTATCAGACCAAATGTATATGGCCCCTTTGAGTGGTGTTTTAGTACCTTAAAATACCTTGGTTTAAGTTTAAAATAATTATTACCTTATGGGATATGCGCCTGCAAAACCTTTGTCATGCCAGCAGGACCCTTTTTCGTTTCGAAGATTTCAGCCCAGACCATGATATTTCATATCAATATTTTATTAGTACTGCTGCATATACAGACATTCATGCCGCTCAGAATGTTTTGCGAAAAAAAGGTTTTATGTGTATATAAGGAATACATAAGATATTAAATTGGCGTTTTGTCGTACTGACCACTTTGATCTGTATTATCTCCTCTTTGATTTGACAACACCTGTAAGACTCTTGTGGTCTCGATTCTGCCATCTGCCTTGCAGCCCTGATTTGGCACCGTATGACTTCTTCTAGTTCCCTAAAATAAAAAACCAGCCCAAGGGGATACAGTTTTCTATAAACGCTGGTGGAGTACATTGAAAAGATGTAGTAAAAAAAATAAACTCTAGAATTTTTTTTCCGCAAAACTCTCTGTGTGTCCTACGTATTAGAGTTGTATCACGATAAATAGTTTTATTTATCAAGGCACGATTGATCAAACCACAAATGCTTAAATACCATACCACCAAACCCATAATTAAATGACTTTAAGTCAATTTTGGATTTTCCAAATTTACAAATTAGTCATCTAAATGTTAGTGATGATTTAATTGCAAGAAAACGTTGGTTCAAGCGTATATATCCTGCCACAAGCACAAGACGTGAAAAAAAACGCAATGTCGAAGCAAGTTAGTTCAATCAGGGAGTTCTTATCCAGTATCTTTACATTATTTCATACAACAATAGTTTAATCCATAGCTTATCTGTAATCTGTAATCTTAAACCGAATTAGGAATAGATAAAAATAATTTTAAATTAAAATAAAAATTCAATACCCTGGGAATATTTCTAACCAGGTGCGTCCTTTCATTTTGATTCCCTAATTGGTGTCAACCGGAAACGGGTGCAAACCGCCAATCTTTCTTCCACCATTACTGAGCGCATTAATTTTTCACATCCGGTCTCTGACACTTTATTGAGCTTTTCCACTTCCGCCCTTAAGGGAATATATACGGTATATTTCAACGTATATTTCTTGTATTTGGTACAATATGGCCGGGGTATAAATAATTCGTGACCCTTAATTGCTTTGTATTTATTTTTATGTTTGAACAATCCCTGTTAACACTACGCTTTTATTGGTTTTCTGTGCTAGTATAATTATAGGTATTTTATCGTGTATCGGAATAAAAAGATATTTTATCTTAAATTTTCCTTTCGGGTTCTTCGTAGGTAAAATAAAGAACTAATTTGAATTTTTGCTTAACTTTCTGAATAAAACTCCCCAAACGAACTTTTTTGCGTTTACCTCCAGAATGCCTCACATTTTTGGTAAATTCACGCAAGCCCCATGCCGGTAGGCATAGTAAGTTTGATCTTTAGTGAGTGACGGCACCGTCAGAGGTAAATTAAATTTAAATTCTTAAATTATTTTGATTATAGTAAATTACTCTAACTAAAAGTAGCAATCTATATTTTATCCCTAAATTCCCATGGGATCGAGAAGTACGCAGGTTCCAGTATCCAGGATCCAGGAACTTCTTGTAAAAGTGTAAAAAAAGAAGGGAAGCAGGTGTTTCTTCTCATATGTAATCGATAAACTCCGAAAGTACCTTTAGAATAGTTTAACAATTAGATAGATACTTGATACGGAATCTGGAGGTAAGCGCTCCGACCAGGACTCGACCCTGGAACCATTGGCGTATAAAGCAAGGCAGTAGTAGTAACCACTGACACCACTGTTCATTAACCATTTTATCCATTATACAATTTTTATATTGATTTTCGTAGCAACACCAATTTTCTTAAAAGTATCCCGAGTTTGGCACCAAAACCTGATTGTTGGTAGTTTCAAAAACATGGCCTGATTATTTCAATTTTATAAAAAAACAAAAAATACTCTCAATGTTCGAAACTAAAACCAATGCAGCAACCATATTTCTAACTTCCAGGCAACTGCTCACTAATAGATATAAGATAAAGATTAAGCGACAAGCGATCCCGACGCAGTGGATAGATTATAATTACACTTGTAATAGAAGTGCGATAACATAAAGCTACGGTTTATCTGCTTGCAGCTGTGACCGGCGCAGACCGATGCTATTCTGTAATATCGATTTTTATCGCAAACCTTTGTAGTGGTGATAAAGCTTTATATTTAAATTTTAATTTGTTGTTGAATGGGTTTTTAAAACAAAATTAATTTGTAACATAAGGTGTTGTCTGTACAACTTTACCTCTTTGGATGGGCGTCTTTTATAAAGAATCTCATTTATGTAGGCTTAGTTCCGTAGACTTATTTCACACAACTTTGCAGAGATTTTACATTGAAACCTTTCATATGCTGACTGGTTTGTCTGGTACTTTTTGTAAACCTACATTTTATAAATATTGAATTTATAGTTTTTGTTTTGTGAGTTTATAGTTTATGCTTCTTGGTGAAAATGTTACGGGTGTATGCAGTAACTATTGCAATAATTTTTTCATATGTAACTTCCTTCTATATGCATCTATTGTTTTCTTTAAAATAAATAACTTAATATATAATGATGGATCTTTATAAACAAATATAACAAAATCATTCTACTCAAGTTAGCTTTTTATTACTTGCACAGCGCACGTGCTCTGGATATATACAAGATGGTTCAAAAACTTCTGCTAGTATTTTTAACGTTATCATTTTAAGTCAGATCTTTTGGCGTAGCTACGAAAATACAATGAGATACCCAATCAAAAGCCGAAGTAAAAATTAAGAATATGAATATTAAATTACTGTACAGAAAATACGCTATTTACACACCATAATATAACAGCGTGAAAACAAACGAATGTCGTGTACGTGCAACACCGTTATCTTATTTCAATAATAGACGCACATTCAATGAACTTTATGTAATGTTACATGAAGTGCGTAGGGATCTGGTGTCTATCAGATATACTCGCTTTATCATTGAGTACTAGGTACTTGTTTTACATCTACCTGATTATGGTATTAACTATCACAAAGTATATAGAATAATATATAAAATCATAATACCCAATTAGGAATATCCCTTTTCAAAGTTATATATTAGATTCATAGATGTATGTAGGTCTTAGAAGAAATATAAGACTTTTGCTAGGACCGCAGACTACTTGGAGAGTCTTTATAGTATTTGGTGGTTTGCAAGGGACGCCTTTTTACAACTCGGACCATATCTTAGGTCCGTTATCCAGTCAAATTAGAGGAACCCACCAGACGAGATCTTAAAAGGACTCATTAAAAGGAGCTACACTAACGCAAGGGCCATTCATCTCAATACACGTGGTATGATGAAATAATAATATAATTACAACCTATCAGGTACAACAGTGCACATAATTACCGAAACATCTTGTTTTTTTGGCTAAAATACTAATTTGTGTGCGTTACAATAATAGTTTTAAACTTACACAAGAATTTTAATAAAAGTTAATGGCAATTTATACGTCAGTTTGACCTAATAATTTTCTCTATCCACGTGTAATGAAACAATAAACCATAATTAATTTTCAAAGCACTTTATTATTTCACAAATTGTTCTGTTCGAGGACATTTCGTTAACTAGGTGCAGTGTATCGCCCGGGGCACTTCCCATGTACCTTTCATTCGGAATCGGAATTATCCAGAAATTATAGCACAATCGTAATAAAAGAACATTTTCATTAAATGAATAAGCACCTCCCTGGTGGACTATTACGTGTTTGCCTTTATTGTTACAGTTTCAGAAATATATCAAATATGAACGAAACTGAAAACGATTATTATGTTTTTAAGCAAAGATGATTTTGATGTAATTTCTTGCCAGTTTTTCTGCACGAATGATCTAAGCATATCGAAACTAAAATCTCAACTTAACATACATTTCGCCTGAAAAATACACTTGTAGTTGTTACACATATAAACAAAGATCTAATATGAATACATAAAAATTAATTAGATTAACAACAACAACAAAAAACATACACTTTGCTTAAAAAATATATAAGCACAATTTTCAAAACGAAGAAGTTGATCAACTCATCTGAGTTGGCATAAATTTTTACTATATGACATTTTTTCCGAACACTACTAGGATGGCTATTGATGTTTTATTATTCATACAAAGCGTATCACCCTCAACCTTTCTTTTTATTATTTCAAGGTTTTTTGTTGTTTTGAAAATTTGCCAAATATATTTTTAAGCAAGTATGTTTTTTGTTGTTGTTGTTAATCTAATTAAAGTTGCCAGCGAATCAATTTTATAACAGAATTAAAGCCCATTTATCAAAAGGGAACCGTCTTCGTCATTTTATCGAACATGACACAGAATAGGTCACCTATCAAATAAATGTCTCGATAAATTTAGTACGACTTCAATCCTTTGAAATTCGAGCTTTAAGTCGGACGTTATGGAGACGATAAAGGCATATTATTATAAGAAAAACTTTGATCACATGCAGGGTAATGTTGACCCTCTCAAATATCATGAAACGTTCTTTTTCCTTCTTAAATGTTTTGGAGTGGTTGATACAGAGCCACCATCAAGATTTTCGTGAGTAACTTGTATTTAAGTGCCAAATAAAAATTGACTTTAACAAAGGTCAGTAAAAATTTATATTTTATAATGAAATATAGTCATTTCTTTTAAGCACATAAATAAGGTTTATTATTTCTTACTTATGTGTATGGTACCAATTCAGCATTACAGTAATGCTTAGTTGGAATCTTCATCTAAAACAGTAAATCAATATTTTTTTATAATAATTAAAAAATAAATTGAAATTTCTGAATCTAAAAACATACATACTAAAGACATCAACTAATCGGTTGTTCTTAGGCTTTAATTTGATAAGCTTAAAAAAATACCAGTTTTGCCTGCGACTGCGCTCGCGAGGCCTAAAGGCGCTTTAAGCTGTGTGACATTTATAATTCATAAACTTTGAGTTTTCATTAAAATACGATCGTGTGTTTCTAGTCTTGAAGTGCTAGTTATATACATACTTTGATTATAAAGAAATTGTAAGTAAGCTTTAGCAATTGTATTAAGTTACATTAAAAGCTATGTTGTCTAGAGAAGCGTCAGTGGCGCATGGGATGAGCATGCAACTGCCACTGTAGGGAACAGTGGGATAACTAAGGCTAAAAAACTAGATATTAATACGGTTGAAATAATGTATCCAAACATACATAGAAACAAGTAAATTCTGAAAACCTTATTAAAACTAAAATATACAATCCAGTAAAATGTAGGTACAGACCCGAGTCCTGCCTTAGTAGATATACTTACCAAAATCTGTTTATCATTAAAGCTAAATAATCTTGAGAAATTAATATCTTCAGATCTGTTATCACTTATGGCTAAAGCATCGAACATTTTAGTACTCTCTAAAAACATTTGCTAGAATTTACAAAATAGAGGCTTGGCTAATTACACAAAATAAAAAACAAATTCCATTAAACCATTTAATAAAGAATTGTATAGAAAATGTATAACTCCATTAATCTGAATGAATATAGGATGAAACATTATTCCGCGTGAATAAAGCTGTCTGGTCTATTACCGACATTTTTATCCAAGTCCATTGCATTAAACATGATAGCATGTTTTCATCGGTACTCTGTAATGGACACTGAAAGGCAATCCGGCATGTGATGACAATCAGATAGCAAAATTTTATAGTGTTTTTCTCAAAAAAAAAATGAACGTAATTATATATAAATATAGTTTTAATTTTATATATAAATAATTATTCTAACTGACATTATTACAGAATTATTCTAATAAAAAACTACAAAATTACAAAAGTATTTCTATAATTCTATAAAGTAATCTCAATAATGTAAATAAACATAAAAGGCAATAAAAATATTTAGAGAAATATAGTTATTCAATGAAATTCGAAGAACGGCGAAGATGATTTAAAATATTTTGTTAATATTTTATTCTAGTTGGATTTCAACTACACATTCCTATTCTGGTGTAGCTCATATGTATATTGCTCATACTTCAATAACGTAACTAATGCATATGTTCTTTGCATTAGTTACGTTATTGAAGTTTCCCGATAAGCGAGATTATGTCATCTATCGAATTCTGTCAGACATTAGATAAAATTATATGAGTTGGCCCCGTCCCTTATTGACCTTGCTGATAAAACAAAATATTTTTTTGAATGACAATTTGGAGAGTGGATTGATGATGAAAGTGCATTGTGAGACATGAATCCCTTAAAAAACATTTTTAATTTTCAAAGGAGTCACGGAGAATAATAAAATATAAGCAAATAAAACCTTATTTTATAAATTATTTTAATGAAAAAAATATTTCCTTAGGAAAATCTCCATCACCTTTTTGACAATCGTGGCCTTCATCACAATCACCTTAACGTCGTTTACTTTGTACAACGCGGCGAGAATATTGGATCTACAAATCATCACGGAGGCTGGGACCTACATTTTAATGTTTACGTACAAATTACTAATTCTAAGTTGCGCTAAAATTAATGTTCAGCATTTCTACCATCTCTTGAAAACTTTGAGAACAGACTTCCATTATATTTGCACTGAACGTTCGGAATACAGGTAAGTAATAAGACTTTATTGTTTTTAAGATAGCGCGTAATAATATTAACTAATAGTTAATATTAAAACGCAAACGAATAGCGCGTAAGTTAGGCGCGCTTCAATCATATTTAGAACGGCGGTAATCGGCACTGCTAGGTTGCAAAAAAAAAATAAACGTGGATAAACGTTTGGGATAAGTGCCAACCGGCATACGCCGTTCGGGTTTTGGTAGCTAACCCAAATGTGCCGACATGTGGGTAGCGCTCTATAGCTATTGTTTTCATTTTCGCTTTCTTTTAGTCCGGTTCAGTCATCCGAGGCTCCTCAGAAGAATTTCTGATTTTCTGAAAGAATTACTTTCTGTAGTCCGCCTTTTGTAATGTACGGTAGTGCATTAATAATTACTTTGATTATTACGAAACTTCTTTTGTTACAAGTAAAAAACTGCTGCACAATTATGCAATGTAATTGTTTCTTAGGTTCTTTGTTTTTAATTTACAATAAATTTGTTAATCTTTTATAGTAATAATTGGAAAATTCAACCCTTGTTATATAATTTGGTTATATTCTTTTACCGAAATTCAAAATATCGTGATCGTAAATAGCATTAAATTACTAAGTTTTTGAGAAACCTCAACGGGACGACCTTACATGTTCGATATGAATTCATGTTAAAAAAGAATGACTTCGTGTAACATCTCCCTTCGAAGCAGCTGACCCAGACTTGTAATTCGTACAGCTCATAATATATTTATAATAAATTGAAATTAAAATTTTTAAAGATAGCAAAGCTTTTTTTTTGTATGCGTAACTAAACGAACATTCCTTTAGCATAAATTGAACGTAATCTTACAATCGCAATATCGAGTAAATAGTTTCGTCCCTATTAGTGAACGCACCAGTCAACGTCACATTGACAGTAGCTTATGACGCTGCGACCGTCGGTATGATATTCGATTTTTCATTGTTGGTTCACAACAGGTTTTTCACAGGTTCATGTTATGCTATTCTAAGCAAAAACTCATAAACGGGTAGATTAAAATAAAACAATGAAATTAAATAAAATATATTTTTTTATATATTATAATAAATATATATTTTTTCACAACATTTGTCTCAACATTTTCTCAACATTTCTCAACATTCAACAACTTTTGCTTATTGACGTCAAATAAAACATGACTCTACCACCAGTTCGAAAAAACCTTCGTGAAGAAGAACTGGCAAGAAACTTCACGGGTACATTTTTTTCAAAATAAATTTACAGAGTCTTTTCATGTCTATACAAAATTATTCTTTTCTGCATCTGTTAGCTCGGCAAGTCTCCCTCCCCCCAAGTATCCAAACGACAAACACAAATGAATTTAAACAGCACTTTTAAATTTTATCACAAATATGTTGAATGCTTTTACAATGACCAATTTTAACAAAAATGAACCGAAATCTCTAAATAATTAAATATTGGCTACAAAAAATCAGAAAAGCCAATCGACTCTCAAACGGTCATAGATTTTCCTTATCAAGAGATTGCTACCGAATTCTTCTCTGAATGAGCGTGCTAGGGCTTATAAAGGCACGCTCCCGCCACCAGTCGGCATCCCCTTCTCTAACGGTCGTTTGACTTCTCTGCCAACACAGCCTCTCCTGACTGGACGACGTCCTCGTGCTCCTGTATCTCTTCTGGCTGCATGGCTTCCGCTGCGTTGGCTCCGCATCTTCAAGGTCTACACCTTAGACCTCAAAAGCCCGTCTTACTATTCTGAAAATAGTTTTTTTTTTATTACTAGTGATGAAACAGAATCGCTGCAGACAATTCAGCCGCATCACCAGCAGAAACATAGGCATTGTCACACTACATTGTGACAGTACAAACTCGAACTTTGTATATAAAATGGGAATATAATCTCAATATACCTACTATTAGGATTTGGCAATATTAATTTTTAAAAGTTACTTAAAATACTATAAAAATGTTTAAAAGAAGTAAAAATTAGTTAACGAAAAGGAAGCGATCTTAATATAATTTGTTCCTTTACGGAACTCTAAATGAAACTCTGACTTCTGGCAGACTTGATTTTAATTATAAAACAATATTGTTTCACAATGATGTGGTTTGAGTGACGACCAGAGATAGAATAAGTAGGTAGGTATACAATGCCAATAATTGAATGAATCATACGCCTGTAAAATAAAGATAGCAAAGTTGTAGCACCCAAAGAATGTCTATGAATAACGTTAGGTGGACACCTACGTGATTAGCAGCTAGCTGGCGTTAACACATTTTATTGATTAAAATTACGACAAACGAGTGGTGTAGTGGTGAGTGTCCTTGCCTCTTGCGCCGGGGTTCCCAGGTTCGAGTCCTGGTAGGTGCATTTGTGTGATGAACGCAGATGTTTGTTCTTGGGTCATGGTTGTGTTTGTATTTGTATATGTATGTTTATTCTGAAGAGTTTCTCTCCCTTTGTTAAATACGATCTTTTTAGTAGTAATTATTTATAGGAAAAATAAGTAAGGGATGCTTTCGCATCTACACATTGATTATAACACAAAGGTACATTCTTTTATAACAGTTTATTATACTTTGCTTCGAGATATCATTTGAAACTTAATGCTAGTAATAGGGTATATAGTCGCAAGTGCGTTGTGTGCGTGTGGTGCACCGTGAGAAAAGAATTCTTTCGTTTGGGTATAAATAGGGCAGGAGGCCGCAGAGCGGGACACTGGATTTTCAGCTTCGGGTTCGGGAACGTTCGATCTTTAGGAAGGGAAAGTAATCCAAAAGTTCTGCCGGTTCGTACTTAGAAAGTTTTAATTTTTTCAATTGTTTAAAATTAGAATACAGTGTTGTGTTTGAAGGTGGGTCCTGTCTTTGGGTGAGTGTTTATTTTATTTAATACTGTAGGACAAAGTAATAGGGAATTTAGGTTTCAGCAAAGTTCTGCCAGTTCGTAAAAGTTTTATTATCGAGCTTAGATTATTTACATATTAGTTTAGATTATTGAGTTTGGTGGTGAATCTTGTTTTAGTGAGTGTTTATTTTATTTAAATTGGTAGGGTTACTTAATAGGGAGATTACCTTATAGATTATATTTATTTAAATTTGGTCCTGATTTATTTATTACAATTTTGTGTATTTTATTCTTTATATATTTATTATTATATATATTTATCTATATATATATGCACTAAAAATGCTGTCATTTGTGATGTGTTTTATAGTTGACTAAATATAATGTATTTATGGATCGCAATGGTGAGATATTCTAAAAGATTATTTGATTGAATCAAAATAATTTATTTAACATACATTTGTACGCTGACTGTGATAATCTCCAACTTGGTGAAGTTTGCAGAGGTGATGAGGTTAGGATATCTATCTCTTTATTTTCTTTCTTTATCTTTAGGTATGTCAATTGGCTCACAACCACTCAGTCGTGAAGTCACTTGTAACCATTTTCAATAATCTGGGTTTCTGGTGTTACGACAGGATGACATTCCGGTGCATCAGGCTCAGTGAGAAAGTTGGTTCTGGCGCTTCTTGGCTGAACGATTAACAAATGTCATAGAATGGATTTTAAATCTATTTATTTCTCTTCTTTATTTATATATTCATTTCATGAATTCTCAACGAACATAATACTAAACAGTCATTGGAGTTTCTGGTTTCATTTTGATTGTTCTGACTATCTGTTGTTGCGACAAGGACGAGTTCCGGCTCATCAGACTCAGCTAGAAAGATGGATCTAGAAATTCTTGGCTGAATGAATAAGAATTATCATGAAATGGATATTATAGTTACCCTCCTGTGTAATGAGTGAGATCTGTGGAAAATGATCCAAGTTGGAGATCACACTACTCAGTCTAAAATAAAGTATCCACAAAATTTGTGTTTTGTGAGATAACTAACTTTATTCAGGATTGTTGAATTTATTGTTAGTTTTATTTATTCTCACAATCTCACCATATTCCATACTTTACTAATTCTTACAAATTTATCTTCTTACAAAGTACAATTATACATTACTAACACTCGGGTGTTGGATTGGTGAATCCTGGAGAGAGAAAATAAAAAAATGAAAGGATGTCTCTCACATGAATAAGGCGAGGTTAGGGGCCCTACTCACACCCCATTTTTTATAAATTCCCAATTTAATTCATCAAACCTATTTAAACTGTCCTTTGTTACCTTATAAATCTTTTATTATATTATATGTACTTATTATATTATATTTTTTATATATTTTTATTACAATAGCATTTACTTTTATTCTTAGGTACATTCTTTGTTTCTTATCTTTGTCACATACCTCGGAAAAGAACTTGGTTACTATACAACACAACGTAGAGTCCTACCCAACCTTAGACGATCACGCCAAATAAATATTGTATTTTTATTGATAATATTTAATATGCGTGCCAATTATAATTGCTCATTCTATTAGCTTGCTCATTAAATTGCTCATTTTATATATATTTTGGATAAAAGGTATAAGAATAAAGTTTGACAATCATATGCTAGGTTTTATGTTATGTTTATGTATTTATTTCAAAATTATATTTATGACATTCCCTTATATTACATTACATGATGTTGAGAAAGGAGTGGTCGTTACAACATGACATAGGCACAACGTTAGCTTATCATGTGCCCCTAAACTTGCGTGTCATAGGCACGACGTTAGCGTATCACACAAATGTAGCCTGATCACCCACATGGCATAGGCACAACGTTAGCGTACCATGTGACATCTACCCTTGTATGACATAGGCACGACGTAAGCGTATCACATAAATGTAGCCTGATCACCCACATGGCATAGGCACGCGTTAACGTACCATGTGACATCTACCCTTGTATGACATAGGCACGACGTTAGCTTATCATACAAAGGCTTATCCTCGAAGTAGGCAGTGCAAGTGTCCGAAGTCCACTCCCCTCGCCATGGCAACTCTGCCGCAGCCTGGGTCGGTTTTGCCTTGGGTTGGCTCATATCGACCGTGATCGCGCTTTAACCACACGACATGGCCCGCGCATGCCCGAGTCGAGCTTGCCAGTAGCTTGTGCCTGTTTGAGAACAAAAAACTAATGAATTAATATCAAACGTTCGAGGGGACCGTCGGTAAGCGCTTACAACATTTACAAGTTTACAAATTATCTAGGGCGATGTCTCGAACAAGACTACGTATGACTGGTCTTACGGCCTCGATACCCAGTACCAGTACATTCAAAGGTGATAAGCTTGTAGTTTTTTGTTTAGCGATGTTCAAGATTAGTTGTAGTAGCCACATTACGTCAGACCAATTATTTGGTCGGTGGTTACACTCAATACGAACCATATTCAGAAGAGTTCGACAGTAATATCCAACCTGCCTATTTGAGTGATGCATCTCAGGTGTGATGAGATGTAGGTCAATGCCTAATTCTTACACAAAATTTGAAAGACTGAAACTTTTCAAAATTATTAACTAATTCATTACAAAAATTAATGTTTTCCTTGCCTTGGGACTCAGTACGTCGTTTAGCAAAACAATCATCAACAACATGACCCCTTTTCTTACAAAAAGATCAGATACTACCCGGGGTCGGTCCATTTCTTACAGGCAAATTATTTGCAAGTGAGCGAGACCCGATATCAATTTGTGCATTAGCACGCTTTGGACATTTTAATTGTAAATGGCCGTAACTACCACAGTGAAAACATTCTTTGCTATTCAGGTCAACATGTGAACGTTTTCTAAGATTACTATGCCGCGGGATGTTAGGTGATGGGATGATGGTAGTTTTGCATACACAGATAAAAAATTTACTACTACCGACGTTGTCCATTTCTAAGCGATGTACGGTAAAACTTTACTAAGTTTATGTTACATTGTTTTAAGCAAAGAAATAAGTATTTGTTTTTTATAATAAATTGATTAAAGATTAAAGGTAAAGATCAAATTGGCATTAGCAGCCGTTGCCCGGATTTGAGAGTCCCGCGAATAATTATAGCCGTTGTCAAAGAATCACTCAAACCGTTTACAATCCTTAATCTAAGCAATGATCGCCTCGCATATTCTGCATCTTTATTGGCAACATCAAACCGGCCTGAACATAAACAAACGGAATTCGCGTTTCAAATTAGACCAGCTTCTGTCATTCGTATACCATGTATTTATCCAAGTGCCTTTAGGCGATTTCCCACACGCGCTTCATTCGCGGTTGTTCCACTTATTTAGAATTTGCACACGATCAACCGCTTGGCACTAAATAGGAAAGTCGTTAATAGATGGATCAAAGTTAGAAATATAATAAGCATGGTTGGATCTCACCGGTACGTTTATGGAGCGTATCGCATCGATGATACGATCGGCTGCGCTGATGTCGCGGTCCGTAGAAGCACTCACATATTGCCCCAGCGACGACGGAGCAGCCGACACAGACTCAGGACGCTCTGCTACAGACTCGCGATGCTTGGCCGTGGCCGTGGACTCGCGGTTTACGGCCTCGGAGTCGCGGAGCTCGGCCGCGGATTCGCGGTTCTCGGCCGTGGAGTCGCGGTGCTCGGCCGTGGACATGCGTTGAACGGCCGCAGACTCGTGAGGCTCGGCCGTCGACTCGCGATGCTCTGCCACAGACGCTGTCAACAGAGGACGCAGCGGCGGCGTCGTCGGGGACGCGACTGCACTCGGCTTGCGTTGATGCATTGTTTCAGTTAATACATTTCTAGATGAACTAGGTCGTCTGTGTTTAGAATTAAACTGGATATTGTGGTACTCGAAAAGCGAATCACGGCTTCTGGAACGTGAATTGCGCATAATACGACTTCTAAAACGCGAATCACTGTGCCTAAAACGCGAAGCACGATTCCTAGAACGACTCCTACTTTTGAGGCTATTGTTAGGCATTTTATAATTACACGAATGTGTGCAAAATATAAAATAACAAGAAAGTCCAATTTCTCAATATACGCTATTTAGCATCAAAGCGCGAAGTAACGTTAGGTCTCATCAAATCATAAAAACAAGAAACTAGTCCACGATACGCGTTCACTGCAAACACGTAAAAATACTTGTTCTTCACTTGAAATAAATTAACGTACTCACCACAATTTTCCAACGAAGGTAGGTATACTTTACCACATAAATCACTCGATATTTGTGTAACAAAAAGAAAACGACAACAAAGAAATCGTTAGTTTTGAAATGTTTTGCAAAAACGAAACTGCCTTTTCTTTGGATGCAAAACGGGATAGGACGCGAATCCCACTTCTGATCTAAGCAAAAACTCAAGAACGGGTAGATGAAAATAAAACAATGAATTTAAACAACACTTTTAAATTTTATCACACATATGTTGAATGCTACATTGAACAATTTTAACAAAAGTGAACCGAAATCTCTAAATAATCAAACATTGGCTACAAAAATCAGAAAAGGCAAATTTACTCTCAAACGGTCATAGATTTTCCTTATCAAGTGATTGCTACCGAATTTTTCTCTGAGTGAGCGTGCTAGGGCTTATTAAGGCGCGCTCCCGCCACCAGTCGGCATACCCTCCTCTAACGGTCGTTTGACTTCTCTGCCAACACTATATTATTATATCGGTCTCTTTCTGAAACTTGAATAAACTTATAAAAATTAAAAAAAATATGTATGTCAAAACTGATTGTAAATATCATATCGAGAGCCGCGGCATCATAACCGACCGTCAATTTGACGTTGACAGACGCTTTTTGTGTCTGTACCATAATGAAAATAAACTTGTTGTTTAGCTGACATAAATACAATCAGATTATTTATCTTTGAAACGTGAAAATAACAGGATAGACAAAGAGAAAGAAAAAAAATGTTTTAATGGACACTTTTATGATAAAATGGAAAGTGCCCGTATAACAAATATGTAAAGGAAACACTAACATTGTTCACACTTATAAAACGATCAACAAAAACATACGAATTGGCAATGTTCTCTACTTTTTACATTCTTTCGAATTTCATTCATTTTTTCTGGGGCTGAATTAGAGTGAATACTCTCCATGAGAAAGCAAACTTTGTCCTTTCAATTTATTGTACATAACTGATTGTCTAAAAACGTGAAATGAAACGTAGATAAGAAACATCTCTAAATATCATCCCTAAACTCGGAGAAATAAGAAAATATCGCCATTTATTTTTTGATTGAACACTAAATACGTAACTTTTTCTAATGATGTTCAAAAATGTTTAATGTGTTTCGTGCTTAACACTGACTTTTCAATTACTCTGAATTCATTTCCTACTAACAATATTTAAAAATAAAAAATAAAAACTTTTTACTTACCTACTATTAATCAGTTGAAAGGTTTGTTTAAAATGAAAAGGTATTTTTCACTATGCTTATTATTTAATGTTTCTTTAAATTTTTGAAACTGATTCGGTCGCTGTTTGTGATAATTCATAAAAAAATCGTAACTCGAAAACTATAAAAATCGTATAACATGCATAGGCGTAATTCATATACCTCTCAATACAAGGCACCTAAAAATAATTTTTGGATGTCACTTTTCTGGCCACTCTATATTATTCTTTAGTGTCTTTTCAAAGTAAAAAATCAATAGTTTTTTTTATAATTTTTATTTAAATAACATAAATTTATAATATTACGAGTACTGTATCATATGTAGTACAAATTAAGCAACTAAAATTTTTATAAATATAGTAATCATAATATATTGGGATTCTTTTTAGCTTAGAAATAAAAGCCTAATTGCGTTTCTCTGTTATTACAGAATTCTCTGTTATTAAAGTATTTATTAAGTATAATTTAAAAACATGAAATCAACAGAACAATCTCTATTATCCTCAATATGAACATACCTTTAATAACGAAAGAAATTACATTCAAAGCCGTTATTTCAGGTCTGTTTTTAGTAAAATATAAATAGAAATAAATCACAATATTCTTCGTTTAAATAATAATTTGTTATCCTGACATGACTGCCAACCGTGTCATCTACCGACGATGACACAGAAAATTTAAAACTAAAGAAAACTGTAAAGAGTTTTCTTTACATCTCCATCCCCTGGGGATAAACATTAAATAGTGCAAATTAACGTAATGTTTATTTACTAACCTACCTCTGGAGAGAGTTTGGTGATATGGTACAAATTTGATTCCGCTTTTTTGTAACCGGCATCAATTTCATAGATTGAATCTGATATTTTCTTCAAAATTCTGAAGGGTCCAATTCTCAGTTCATCCATTTTTTTTTATATTGAGTCTCCATTTTCCAGATAGACTCTATCTCCCACTTCAAATCTATATTTTTTTCTATGTTGATCAAAAGTTTTCTTATTTTTATCATGGGATTTCATTGTGTTTTCTAAGGCAAATTTTCTATCTCAACTCAGGTCTTCATTTGTTCATTTTGGTTTCAATTCAGGTGGCAGAATGTTTACATTTTCTCCTTCTAAAAGATATTGCGAAGCAAAGTTTGTCACTATTCTGTTTCATTATATTTTTCTACGCGTTTCTGTGCAATGGTTGTCCATGCTGTTTTGTTGTCATTTTCATGTACTTCACATCTTATTTTTTTGACTAAATCTGATTTAGCCTTTCGTTAAGTCCATTTGAAAAAGGTGCATCCACAGCTGTAAAAACCATTCTTATATTATTATTATTCAGAAATTCCTTGAATTATTTTGAGTTTATGCCAGGGTATTGATCTGTTAATATCATATCAATCTTGTTATTTAGTGTAACCTTTTTAACTTGTTTAATAAAATCACTAGAATTTTGATTTTTTGATGTCAAAATATAAGCATATCTAGTAAAGTGATCAACCAGAAGATTAAGGTATTTTTTTGTCGACGGTAATCCTCCAAAACCTCCAATAGTATGAATTGATACAATTTCGAATGGGCGTCTCGATTGACCTAAATGAGACATTAATCCATATTTTGATTTACTTCTGGTTTTGATTTGTAATTTGGTCATTTTTTATATCTTCTAAGTTTATTGAATTTGCAACTTTCAAAACATCATCAGCATTGTCATTTGGGCCTAGAACTGGATTTGTGCTTAAACAGTCTGCTTCTTGATTAGATTTACCTGGATTATATTTTATTTTCATATTGATTTGATATGTTAAGTCAACAAGTTCCTCATCAGTCTAGCCTTAATGTTCATATTTTGGTTTACGATCTGAATAAACAGTAAATTCTTTTCCCATGAGCCAATGCTGCCAATATTTTACAGCTTCTTTTATCGCCAGACATTGCCTTGCTCTTTTTTTGAGCCTCAGTCAGTTTTTTTTTTTTTTCAAAAATAGGCAACTGGCTTACTTTCTCCCTTTTTATCTACTTGTATTAACACCGCTCCTACTCTTTTAATACTTGAATCAATGTAGATGTTAATTGGTAGTTCAGGAATGCAATTAAATAACAGTATGCTTCTGCAGCCTGGAGGCTTGGTTGCAGTCTCGACCGACCTCGGTGACCAGTATTTTCTGTTCGCCAATTCCAGGAAGAATATGGTGACGTGCACGTAGGACTCTTGCTCGCTCGGGAAGTTGAAGAGCCTCCTACTGCATCTTGTGACAACCCAGAACACCTGGAATGTGAATTATTCTTCCATAATAATACAGGTCGTCTTTGTTCAGGTAGGTTTGTCACACAGGTTACCTTTCTTACCTTCTCGCCCCTCCCTTGGTCTTTCTAGGATGCTAGCTGAAAAAAGGCTAGCTTCTATGGAGCGACGTATGAAGCGAGATGAAACATTTTTTCTTTAGTACATTGAATTTATGCGTAAGTACGTGGAGCTTGGTCACATATCTGTTTCTAATTTTAATTGACGTTCGCAGGAGCATTATTTTATCCCACACCATGCGGTGTTCAAGGCAGGGAAAAGTAGAGTTGTTTTTGATGGATCCGCGCCAACTAACGGTATTTCATTAAACCAGTGCTTACATTCTGGACCTAAATTACACAGATATCGGTGAAATAACTTCCGCCGACACCAGGTCGTTTTCGTTGCGGATATTAAAATGATGTTTAGACAGACTATTATACATCCAGATGATCGTAGATTTCAGCTCATCCTTTGGCGAGAAAATGAATCAAGTCCTGTTACTGTCTCTGAATTGAACACTAATACCTATTGACTTAGGTCTAGTCCTTTTATTGCAATTCGTTCTTTATTAGAGTTGGCAGAGCGCGAACGATTGAGGTTTCCTAAAGCATCTGAGGTTTTATCTAGCGATGTATTCGTCGATGATATCTGCACAGGTGCGGCGAACGAAGCAGAAGCATTGGTACTGCGTGATGAGTTAATAGGAATCCTGCAGGCTGGTGGCTACGAATTGAGGAAGTGGTTGTCTAACTCGCAAGCTGTTCTTGCCGGGCTACCAGAAGATCACCAACAGGATCCTTACATTTTCCAGAATGTGGACAATCCTGATGCTGTGGCAGTGTTAGGCGTTCAGTACCAGCCCATTGCGGATGTCTTCACGTTTCGAGTGCAGGATCTAGATGCCTTGAAAACTTGGACCAAGCGTTTAGTACTTTCGACCTTAGCAAGGATATTCGACCCCACGGGTGGTTAACACCGGTCGTATTTTGGGCAAAATGCTTTTTAAATAAGATATTTACATTTTTGCATGTTGAAGTCAACTGTCAAGATATCAGTGGATTGGTCTTAAGAATGCACTTTTAAAAAACAGTTTACAACAAAAAATGCGTAATAGCTGATTTCTCTCAAAAGCAAACCCTTGGGTAAGCACACTCACAAAAGATACCTACTTTAAGAAAGGAAGCTATAATTACTACCTGTTCAGCAATCTACATAAAAATTACAATTACAATACACATTAAAAACCAACGTGTACGCTTGGGATACAGGACTTTGGAAGACACTTACAATTATTATTACCGCCACAACTACCACGTACTTTCGAAGTTGTGTTTCGGTTAAAAGAAAAATAGCCAGTAACAATTGTAGTAACAAAGGCAGTGCGCGCTGAAGCATACGGTCGGCAGCCCGTCATTAATAGAAATTCCGATATAGTAACCACAAACAAAATAAACATATACATACGCGATTAATGTTGTTCTTTATTATATTTTCATGGCCAGGGGAAGCCACTTAGCATTAGACAGGTTGAATGCTCTCTTAACAGCTATGAAAATAGTTAAAAAAAACACGTCTCGAAAATGACATATGAATATAGATTATTTTCTATTCACGTTTATTTTATTGGAAAGGCAAACAACGCCATTTAGCCTGGTCTGTCGTTAATATTAATTTTCTTATATTGTGATGATGATGATGTTAGTATTATGAATGATAATTAAGACAGTGACGGTGAAAGTCAATAGTAAAGTGAGAGCGTGACTTTACTGCCAACAAACGGATTTTTTGGAACAAAACGAAAAGCCCTATCTACATTCCTCATTGCGTTTTCTATTTTATGCACAACTCTATGAGTATTTACTGCACACTACACTATCATGATTATGCAATTATCATTAACTTGGGGAAACAAAATAAAGTCAATAGAGAGCGCAACTTGGTTCGTGCGTTCCGTGCCAAAAGTTCGTTTCTTAGACTATAACTATAAAAAATTATATAGAGTAAAAAAATAACTGTTGATTAAATCATTAGCAAAAGATTATGTCTGGGTTGCCCTTTAACTGATACTTATTACTGCTCAATTTGTTTGTTGCATATGTTATATATGCCATGTGAGTTGTAAGATTGTATTAATAAATGGCGTAATAATGTTGTATCAAGAACTTTATTTATGTTGGGTTTTAAGATGTTGATTTAATAATATGTATTTAATTTGTATTTGTCTTTTTTATACTGGCAACGATTGTAATACCGTTCTGTTTTATTGTACGTTTGGTTTAGTATTTCGTAGACTAATAAACTGACATATGATTTTGTAGCCTCTACATGGAAATGAAACATATTTAGAAAATATAGAAATAATTGGTCAGGTTAGATTTGACGTCGTTTAGCTATTTTTCTGAAATAAGAAATTTTACTAAAGGCGCAAATTCTTAGGAAAAAAAGACAAGGAAAGTTACATTCGTTATATTAAACAACTACCTTTTACCATGAATCACTTCTTGACCTTTTTCAAAGGGCATGTTTTACTAAACGTACTTTTTTTCAGGCAAAAGTTTTTCGAAAATCAACTTGTTACCTGGCAGATTAGTGTTCTAGCTGTTATATATGCTAATTTAATGGGCGTTGTGATGATTGTATTCTGTTCATTTGTTGTGATATATTATCTCATTACTTACGAGGAGGGCCAAGAATGGAAGCGACCGTTATTTTTCCCTTTTTGGATGTGGGGTATGGACTTCTACAAATCACCACTTTACGATATAGTTTTGGTGTATTTGATGGTCGCTATTATCACAATTGGATATACTTATTCGTGTAAGTATTAGATATGAATATTTATAGTAATAAATAAATAAAGTTCTTTGCTAATAAAAAGGTCCACCCTGAAGACTCAAAAAATTTGTAAAAACAACACATGATTCGTGATCAAACACCTGTGTTCATCGCGATATGTATTTTCGTATAAGATCAAATTTAAGAAAAAATCGAGAAAATAATAATAATATTATGCACTTTGTTGCCAATAAAAAGAAAAACAACAAAAATAAAATATACAAAATGTAAAAAAATACAGAAATGCAATTTGGATGGCCTTGTCACTACTAAGCGATCTCTTCCAGGCAACCCTGCTTAAATTAAGAGAAATGTCTTAAACAATAACAGACAGATGGGCAGTGCAGTTTTAAAATGAACCAATAAAAAAACACATCATAAATAATAAAATTATATATACATACATTTTAATCATATACTTACATAAAAATACAATACTTACATAGATATACATATGCATACATTTTGAGGAAAATCATGAAAGATTGTACGAATCATTGTAAAAGATATAAGTCCTTAAGCTAATTTTTAAAAGAATCTATTCTTGTCTAATATAACTATATCTAACATGGTGAAGAGGAGAAGGTAGTGAGTTCCACAAAGAAATCGCTTTCACCGTGAACGACTGCTGATAAAAGTGGGTACCGTGACGAAGAGTTACCTGCAAGGAGTTGCTGGCTGACCACAAGTTACGTTCATGGTGTTGGTGGCGAAAAGTAAACCATTCTTTAAGATAAGTTGGCAGGCAGGGGTTGAACAATATACCGTATAAAAGGTGAAGTGCATGATATTCCTTCGGAGATGAATCGAGAACCACTTGAGCTTAGCGCGGGATTTAGATACGTGGTCATATTTGCGTAAGCCAAATACGAATCTCATATAAAGATGTTGAAGACATTTAAGCTTGTTTAGTTGCTCCTCGGTCAAATCGAGATAGCTGATATCGCCGTAATCCAGTATTGGAAGTATAAAAGATTGGGCGAGGGCAATTCTGGTAGGTATAGGCAGAAAATTTCGAAGCCTTCGGAGAGAATGTGCAGCGGAAAATAACTTTCTACTGACAGACTTGCTACTGCAGTTGCGGTGTCCATGATAGATTAGAGTCCATGAAAACTTCCATGTTTTTAACCACGGTACTATATGGAATAATACAATTATCAAAAACTATTGGGGCAAGTTGGTTGTAATCGATTTTATTTATAATATTTGAACTGCCAACAAAGATACTTGCGTTTTTGAAGGATTTATATTTAAACCATAATCTTTGCTCCATTTAAGCAATAACTCAAGGTCCGTGTCCATTGTGTTAATTGCCACACCGATGTTATCAAAATTGACTTGGGTGTAAATTTGAAGATCATACAAGTGGTAGGTAAAAAAAAAAATATCATGTGCTATCTTTACTTAAATAAAATTAACTTAACGGACAAAAATTTACCTAAATTTGGTCTTTTAGCAACCATTTGACGGCTTAGTAACGTAGTGGGTAGCCCTGCTTTGTTGGATATCCCTGGTTAGGGTCCTGGTCGAGGCATTCATTTGTGTAATATTACTATTATTTCTTATTAGATTTTCGTTAACGTAATTATACTGATGTGATTTTACTTATAGTTTGGTCTTTATGACATTATAACTGAAGGTGTATAGCATGATGTAAGTTGATGCAAATGAAATGAGATGAGATGAGATGGAAAACCAACGCGTGTCTAACTGCCTATAAAATAGATAGATTTTCTTCAGTTATACTCCAGACTCACATCGTTTGGATACGGCACATCACAACCAAAGCAGATATTATCACCTGGTTAATCCGGGACCTGTTTGACGAGATCCAACCGGCTTCTGATGCTGCAGAGGAACATTACTACGCTGAACTCATCAAACAAAGAATGGGGCCTATCATCGAGCAACATCTTTCCATGTATGAGTACGTATTGTAAATTTTTGTTATATAAATGTGTAAAGTGTTACAATAAAATTTATTTACATTAGTGAAGTTACGGCCTAAAGCTAATCGATTATAAATGCATGTCATGAGTATATATTTATCTAATGAGTAAGTAAGTAGTAAGTTAGTATTTACTCATTCAGGTCGGGTTATAAATAAAATGAACTCCCGAATTGCTTACGTTGTGTACCTACATTAGGGTCTTCCTCCTTTTGAAAAACCATGACAAGGGAAAAGGTCCATAATAGCCTTAACTATCCCTCTGCATTCCAGTGGTTTTAGCAAATTTATAATCTACCACGCTTACCTACTGCGGGTTTTCAGACTGTACCTCCTTGACGTACAATACTACGGAAAACTTTATTAGATATGTGAGTCTGTCCTCGTTGTTTTCCGTGAGAACACCGGCGGAACCATATACGTAAAAACTCCACTATACATTAGTTGTGAATGATACGGCGAATTTGACAGCTAATGTCAAAGAAATATTGAAAATATGCCTAAATTACACACTGAGCGCCATATTGGCGCTAATAACAACTAATCCCGGATTGTATTTTATAACGTAGCTGTAGCTTAATTAATAAATATAACTGACTGTCTTGTTTTATAGTAATATCCTTACCCTAACCAAATTTAGTTTATTAAGTTTCTAATTCTCAGGCTCCTTGGGTCATACACCGCAGTATACAAAAAGCTGCTAATGTTCGAGCAAAAATTTTTTGGCCCCATCCTCTGCCTATCTGCCTTCTGCACCGCCAACGTAAGTAGCTGCTTTGTTCTACAAACTACTGTACAACTGAATTCACTGTTTTCGGCAATTTTTTGCACTGGGTCTGTTGTGAGTAGAGCAGTTGTAAGTTAGAAATTGGTTTCTTGCCTTTTTTTTTTTTCAAAAATTTAAATTTTCTAGGTAGTTTCCATTTCTTATGGAAACAAAATGGGCAAACATGCCATTTTTAAAGCCTAATTTTAAGCAATTAAGTTTGAACATAAAAGCGATATCATATCATTACGTTACTCAAAAAGCTTACAAAATCAACGAATTAATATTCCGTATAAAATTATTTTTTTATTCTTCTCCAACACTTCCAAATCAAGGGAGAACTTCAGAGAATCGCGTACCATCCGCGGCCTCTCGAATATCTCCCTCGTCGTGGTTATCCAGGGCAATGCCACCGCTGCCAGCTTTACGGCCACGCAGCGGCTAACTGCTCAGGTTTTCCCAGGTGCGTAAAGTTCCCGGATCCTCACATAACGAAGAAGTGCCAACGCACTCCCGCACGGAATTCACCTACCCCCTGCTTGTGTGTTGTGTGGCCAATCCGGCTCCTCCGCCAAGAGGGCCACGCCTAAACTGGCGCTGCCACTCACTCCCGCTCACTTCCTGCCGCTGCGCAACGGGGCTTCCCTTTATAGTTGATATCCCAAGAAGTCGAACCAAATGCTTCGATAGTTCCTTTTTGGTGCGGTTCGCCAAGGTGTGGAATGAACTGCCTGCGTCTGTTTTTTCAGAAAACTATAGTCCTAGATCTTTCAAGCATCGAGTGAATATGTATCTCGTGGATAGACTTGTAACACCTTCGTCCTCATCGTCACTTTCCATCAGGTCAGAAAGAAGACAAACGTCTTATCCTTTTTCAATAAAAGGTCATGGCAGCACAACTTTCTAATATAAGAGAGGTTTCCATTGCTCTTCTCTCTCCACCAATCCTCTCCTCTACATGGAAGCCACTGTGTGTAGGCTGGCTATGACAGGTCATCATTATAGCTTCAGTACATACCTAGTGGCACCAGACCTATCTATTTCGATAGCCCGGAAAAATAGACTCGATAGTCGATGCCCTCACTGATGCTATCATCTCTGCCATCAGTGATAACGAAAAGGTTGCTAAGCAAGGCAAACCCACGCTTCCCTTAGCCGTTAGCAGCCTTATAAAAGCTAAGAATGCGGCTCTCCACAGAGCCAGGCTCTACCCCACGCCCGCTTATAGATTAGCTGCGAATCAGCTACAACGTAAAGTTAGGTCTTGTCTTGTTGAGCTCAGAGATGCTCAGATGAATGGTCCCATTGAGAATATCTCCCCTTCCTACTTAGCGTACTTTAAGATGGCTCGAGCCTTACGCTTAGACGCTGGCACTCACACTCCACCTCTCACTCGTCCCGACGGCACTACCTCCTTCGAAGACGAAGAAAGCCGAATGCTTCATTGACAGCATTGCCTCACAATGCTCGCCCAGCACCCAACCCGCGGATCCCTCCCACATCCAGGCGGTGGAGGACGATGTCCTCCGTAGGGACTCTCTCACCACCACGGCTGGAGATGGGGATCTCAGTGTCTAATGATGAAATCTCTGTCCTCATTAGTAGTCAAAACTCCAAAAATGCGGATGGAACTTCCATGCATGCACTTAAGCACCTCCCTCAGCAGGTGCTTTTTTGCTAGTGATCATCTTCTATGCCTGCTTCAACCTTAGCTACTTTCCAAGAGCTTGTAAGGAAACTATAGTCATAGTGCAATGATGGTCATTTGGGGGTTTCATTTATATTGAAAGGTGTTTTATGCCCAACGATCGTTTATTGGCTGACTGTAAGAGTTATAACAAGTACATTATATTGATACATATCTTGTTGATGTAGGTACACACTACGCCACCTAACTTATTTTTTTAAGTTAAAAATGTGCTAATTTGCTTCATTAAATTTAATTATTTTCATTAATCATTAAAACTTTATCACCCTAACATTACTTTGTTAAGTAACAATGCATGAATACTTGAACTCGTAGTTAAATGTCATCGCCTAAGTCGGATAAGCAAACATTCCAAGCAATACTAAACAGTGTATTGTGTTACAAAAAGGTGTTTACCATTAATAAAATTTGTGCCTTTATAAAAATAGGACACGTGTAGTTATTTTCTATATTCTTGTTGGTTCAACTGTCAAGTAAATGTTTTTATTAAAATATCTGTCGTCAAAAACTCAAAGTGAATTGTAGAGTTATTCATTCTAGGTAATATTAGGTACTTACATATGAAATTGGCGTTTTGTCGTATTTGCCACTTTGATCTGTATTATCTCCCATTTGGTTGAAAATTCCAATCTCAAATTTATGCAGCTATTTACTCACGCGTTTGTGTTTCTAAAACCGTAATTCATTTGTTTTTTCCCCTTTAGTTTACAAAATGGAAAACTTGAAATATCGCGTTATTTACGAGTACGAGTTCCACCGTGGCACCAGTGCTGTAGAAACGGCTCGAAGTATTAATGCTGTGTGTGGCGGCGGTGTCGCAAAAGAAAACATGTGCGTTTTTGATTCTAACGTTTTCGTTCTAAAACAGCCAAATCTTGCCCCAAGCGAAAATTGATTTTAAAAAAATTACTTGTGAGCGTTTGGTAGACTAGCGACGGTGTCGTTCACTACAGCTTTCTTAAATCTGGCCAGACGATTACAGCAGATGTTATTGTCATGCAAACCACGATGGAAAAGCTAGCTGCTAAACAATCGAGGCTGGTCAATCGCTCTAGGCCAATCTGCTTCAGGACAACGCTAGACCACACACTGCCCAACAGACAGCTAGCAAATTAGAGGAATTACAAAATTAGCTTCAATTGGAATGTCTAAGACATCCACCGTACTCCCCGGACCTTGGTCCAACAGATTACCAGTTTTTTATAAATTTGAATAACTTCTTGCAAGGGAATAAATTCAACTCCGATGGGGCAGACCAAAGCGCCTTCAAAGATTTTATTGATTCCCGTTAAATTCAAATTTAAATATTTTATTTACGAGAATTGTGGTACATTAAGTTGTTACAAATGAAAATTATTGTTCAGTGTCATTTTACTACAACAGTGGTGCGTAAACATGTCAAATTTATAATAATTGATAAATATATTAAAATTGAAAGAAGAAAAATTACGTTATACTTTACAAGTTCATAGAAATATAATGGCAAATTAAATTTAATATGTTTCATTTAAAACTAAATTATATAATTAAAATTGTCATTAAACACATCATGTCAAATTATTGGAATTTTTAGTAAATTACAACATTAGCTTTCCTTAGATGTCATATATTCCTGTAGAGAATAGAAACATTTATCTCTAAGCCAAATTGTTATTTTCTTTGTAAACATTAACAAAGGTAGTTCTTTAAATCTAATTGGTAATTTATTGAATACGTCAACTGGTTTAACATAAACATTTTTTTTTAAATATATCTAATTGACATCTGGGTCGGTACAGCTTAAATTTATTCCTTCAGTTCCTACCACTGAGTGTTTTAAAGTAATGTGGATGCTGCTTAACAAAAACGCAAAGATGCCTAATGTACATGCAGATGGTTTTTTTAGTAAAGGGATCATTTAACTACCCATGAGATGGCAAAAATGCAAAGATAGCAATGGTACGTACTTTGATCAAAATAATAGGTCTTTACCTATGAAACTGCCGTTTTGCCGTACTGGCCATTTCAAATGAAAATATTTTTTTTTTGACTGATTATTCTAATTTCAAATTAATTTTATTTGACAAACATGGAATTCTTTTTCTAAAATCGTCATTTGTTTAATAGTTAGTGTTTTGTTTTCAACGCATTCGAACATTTTTCGTCATCATGGATAAGTTAAAAATTCGAGTAATTATGGAGTATGAGTACCGTCGTGGCAGTAAAGCGGCACAAGCGGCACGCAACATCAACGACGTTTACGGAGCGAACACTACAAACGAACGCACCACCCGTTATTGGTTTACCCGCTTCCGTTCTGGAAATTTTGACCTGAAAATGAACCCCGTGGTCGTCCGAAAACTTTGGTCGACAATGACGAATTAAAGGCAATTGTGGAAGCTGATGAAACTCAATCCACGGCTGAATTAGCAGCAGCTTTCGACGTTAGCATCAAAACAATATTGGTCCATTTGCGTCAAATTGGCAAGGTAAAAAAGCTTGACAAATGGGTACCCCACGAACTCAATGACCGCCAGCGCGAAGTACGCGTGGAGACGTGCCTTGCACTGCTCAGCAGGCATACAAATGAAGGAATTCTGAACCGCATTGTTACTTGTGACGAGAAATGGATCCTGTTTGACAATCGTAAGCGCTCAGCAAGTTGGTTGGACCCTGGTTCAGCACCCAAACAATGCCCTAAACGAAAACTTACCCCTAGAAATGTGATGGTCACTGTTTGGTGGTCTAACGCGGGTGTAATTCATCACAGCTTCTTGCCAAACGGGACAAGCATTACTGCAGATGTGTACTGTGAAGAACTGAACACAATGATGGAGAAGCTCGCACGTCTCCAACCAGCTTTGGTCAATCGTTCGGCTCCACTGCTCCTGCACGACAACGCGCGACCTCATACTGCACAGCAGACGGTCTCCAAGCTACAAGAGTTGGGGTTGGAAGTTCTCCGTCATCCGCCGTACTCACCAGACCTTGCGCCTACAGACTTCTACTTTTTCCAGAATTTGGATAACTTCTTGGCGGGAAAAAAATTCAATACCCGAGAGGCAGTACAAAATGCCTTTGAAGAATTTGTTGCCTCCCGTCCAGCTGATTTCTTCAAGAAAGGCATCAATAAGCTACCAATGCGTTGGCAAAGATGCATTGATTGCATGGGTGATTATTTTGATTAATAGAAATAAAAAATATATAAAAAAATTACGCTTCATTTATTTCGTGAAAAACGGCAATAAAGACCTATTATGTGAACATTTTTAATACTTTTTGTTTGTATTTTTTAGTTTTTATTTAATACTTGCTAATTTCACAGGAAATGTAATAATGAAATAAATCGATCATTGTCAACTTTTCTCTGTGAATTATTCCAAATAATGATTTTTCTTATTTTCTTTTCTTATTAAATTCTACAAGTATTGGTATAAATTTATACCTTGACTAATTTATTATATTTATCCTAATGTGTAAACTTTATGGTTACGTCTACCCAGCTAATGAGGCAAGAAAGAGATATAATTTATTTAGTTATTAGTTACTATCAATGTTATAATAATAATAACAATGTTATAGTAATAGTTACTATCAATGCATAATTAATGAACAATAGAATAATGACAATGGTTTAATAACTCTGAAAATAGCACATAAGAAGAGGGAATTTTTTTAATTATATTTTTTATGTATAGTATACTCGTATATAGTACAACACATATCTTCACTTCTTATAATTCTTGTCATGTTTCAAAGGTCAACTTACTTATTTACTTAGCCATCATCCCCATTATGTCCAATTCAGGGGCTTTTTTTGTTAGTACACTTTTTTTATTTCACACTTTTGTGTGTTTGCTTTTTGGGCCGGCCGGTCCCTGAATTTTTTTTGTATTAATAAGTAGGTACGTCAACAATTTATGAGTCGCGACTCCATTTTAATTTATATCATTATACATAATTATAATTTATGTGCAATTAATAATATTTAAAGAAAAGGGAAACATGTTACATGTTGACGCATTATCTCGAGTAGTTGAAGAAATATCATTCCCTACGCAAGTGGATTTCAACAAAAATCTATGAAGCAAAAAAAACGAACCAGAAGTAGAAAGGCTTAAACAAAGTAAAAGCTTAAAGATTACATGCCTACAACCTTCAAACTCTCAAGAAAACGTTTATTGTGACATTTCAACCGGCAAAGCTCGTCCCTACGTTCCTGAAGCAATGAGGAAAATTATATTCAACAACATTCACGGCCTAAGTCATCCAGGAAAACGAACTACAAGAAATTTAAGTACACAAAAGTACATTTGATATAAAATGAACTCAGACATAAACAAATGGTGTGACTCATGCTTACAAAGTCAGAAAGCTAAAGTAACCAGTCACACTGTCTCGCCGCTCGGAACCGTTTTGCCTGCTCAGCGATTTGCGCACATTCACTGACATAGTCGGACCACTGCCTACTTCGCGAGGAAAAAAGTACATAATTACAATAATAGATCATTGTACATCGTGGCCTGAAGCGTTCCCGGTTTCAGATATCACAGTGGAGACAGTCGCCAAAACAATATACCATGGTTGGATCACAAGATTTGGATATCCAGAGAAAATCACGACGGACCAAGGCCGACAGTTCGAATCAGAAACTTTCAAACAGTTAGCTAAACTCATGGGCATTGAAAAAAATCAGAACGACTCCATATTCCATTTCGATGCATATCATGCGCAGCAAGTGCGGAAAGCGTCACCCTCTCGCCTCGGTGGTTCTCGCCAACGTACCCAACTCCAGGGAATGTTCAAAGGGCCTGCCACTATATGGGCTTCTCTGAATTCTCATTGGTCCGCGGCCTCATTGCCGCGGTCACCCCGGGAAGTGCCATGACTGCCAATTATACGGGCATGCGGCTTCCAACTGCGCCGCCCCACCCAGGTGAGTAAAGTGCTTGGTCTTCCAATCCACCAAGGAGTGCAATCGCACTCCTCAAACTTCCTCCCTGCCAGACTGCGTGCTTTGTAGCCATTTCGGCATTTCGGTAAATCTCAAAGAGGTCAGCGCCCAAACGGGCGCCACCCTTTACTCCATGTAACTTTCCTCCACTGCGTAGCCGGGTACCTTCGGCTGCAAAGCCTACGTAGCCCAAGCCTGCTCCAGAGAACTAGAGACAGCGCCCCGCTGTACGCCCAAATCCCACCCTACCTGCTCGCCCATTCCAGTCCACATCTCAACCCTCACTGGCAGACGATATGTGTATAGTATGCGATGCTATTAAACATATTTATGTTAGGGAAATCTCAATTCTTGCACGAAAACTAAGTGCTTCCTACTCACCTACAGAGCGCCTTATGACAGAGCATAGTTCCCTTCTCAGATAATTATAGGTTCGGTCAAATGAACTGATCCTTCGGATACTCCGGCTTCAGCCGCTCCGGCAGCCCACACCGGCTCTTACTCATGTCCCTTTGAGCACCATCAGTGGACCGCTTGCGGGTCCTCACTTGCACACCCCCTTCCCTAATCGGGTCTAACTTCCGATTAATGCTAAGGGCAACATTTTGCTACAGCCATCAACGTGTTTTTAGTGGATACACTAAGTGAGTAACTAAGTTCGGGTGAGTCCCACATCACACACATATACATGATGCATTTACCACCACCCACCTCGCGCGGCGGTGCAGGCCGGTCGACTCAGGAGCTGCGGCGGCGATTCAAGTGTGTCCCAGAGCTGGATCCCGCGTTAATCTCGGAAATGGGTGAAAAATTTATCTTGAACAAATTATACCCGTGAAGCTTCCTGTCAGTTTCTCATCTCAAAGGTTCTTTCGAATTTATGGTAGGATCATGTTTTATTAAACGTCAATGAGAACAAGTAATTGTAAATGTAAAAAGTAAATATTTGAATTTGAACTCTACGTTTTCTATAGATTCTCGATGACAGATATTTGTTGAAAACAATGACAAGACAGGTTAACCAAAAATAAGAAAGAATTTTATGCTACGTTATAACGCCATAATAATAAACGATAAAATAATACTTATTTTATCGAAAATGCGTATTGAAAATCGCTTTCACCTGTGAGGTTTTACTAACAAAATATAATATAAAAAAGTAATATCTCAAAATGGTTTTAGAATCAAAATTAGATTATTTTTCTTTAGAAAGAAAGAAAATTCATTTATTGACAACACAGATCCGAAGTTGATTTGTTTGTAAGTGAATGTTTGCGAAGAAAAATCGGGTACCTTACTTAAAGGTAGGCCAGCTTATGTGTTGCATAAGTGTTGGTGAAATGCAAACACGGAACGAAACAAACACACCAACTGTTTGGCTCCAGCAGTAACAAATCATAGCTTATGTTTTAGAGTAATCTAATGCAAAATAGGGGGAGAACCCAGAATAAACATGCATACATAAATATAAACAACCATGACACGAGATCAAATATCTGTGTTCATCACCCAAATGAATGCCCTGAACAAGAATCGAGCCTGGGGCCTCCAGCGTGTAAGACAGACCAGCGACACTTCTCGGCACTTAAAAATTTTTTCGGCCGTTATGTGTTATCTAATTAGGCTTACAGGCCTCTTAATATGTAGTGGACTTTAGTGAAATTGGCCATAAGAACCAATTTTAAACATATATTTTGATTTCTAGAAATTGGACGAAGGTGAATTCAACGCCATTTTGTTTTTAAGTTGTGTAATGGTGATTGTGAATGGTTTCATACCCAGCTACCTTTGCACGTATCTGAGAAGCAAGGTAAGTAAACTTCGGAAAATTATTTAGTTAGCGAAAATGTTTAACTACCTTCAACCAATCACCATGGAATTTTACATACTCATTCTCAGGGATAGAGAAATTCACATAGGGTACCTATATCCGGATAAAAGTACTGTTTCGTGGAGATAAGCCAGCGAAATTTATAGTAATAATTTATCCAATATTAACTTTTATTTGTACAGCATGAATTGCACTTAAGAAATACACGGTTCTGGCTTTAAACAAGTACAAAATTGTATGATATATTTTTTTAATTTCTCCCAATAGCCTTAAAAATGTACTGTCTGCTTCACCCGACTAACGGGGTAGTTTAAGCCTGCAAAATCTGGCATTCTCAGAATTAAAAAAAATAAATCGCTGACACTCTGACGATTTGTATGACTATCGAACCTATTCCATACTCATGAAACGACTTCGTAAACTTGAAGCTCATAAATTTTCTAAATACATAGACAACTCATACATCAGATTTACATAGAAGATAATATAAATAAAGATCCTGACGTATTTTGGTCCTCAGTAAAATCTAAATAGCAGTAAGGCGATATTCCTCAAAGATTGTTTTACAAAGGAACTTCTTTAACCTCAGGAATAAAAATATGCGAAGCTTTTAACAATCATTTCTCGTTTGTATTTGTTCCGTCTCAATCCACAACTACCAGTCCATGTGATGTTCTAAGTGATTTTAACAACCACACTATTGATTTATCTTATTCTTCAATGAGCTTAATAAGGTCAATTTGAATAAAGGAACAGGACCAGACAATATTCCTCCGTCTTGATTATCACAATGTGCTAAAAAATTTGCTAAACCGATTTTCCTTATTTTTCAGAAATCACATACTATGGGGATTTTCCCTAGTATTTGAAAAAGGGCACTTATAATCCCAATACCTATTAACAATAAGCGTCATCTGATACAAGAGTATATATAGAGTATATACTATTGTATATAGAGTATATATGATATAAGAGTGTATATTTGGTAGAATATTGGAAAAAATAGTCACATCTCAGATTTCTTTTGTAATACAAAAATCAAATAAATATAAATCAGCATGGGTTTGTCAATCACGAAGTGTGGAAACAAATTTGGTGATTTTTGTTGATTACCTTCTTAACGTTTTGGATAAAAACACTGAAGTGGATGTCGTGTACACCGATTTTTCCAAAACTTTCGATAATATTAGCTACGACTCGCTTCTGAGTTTGTATGCATTGATCAGAAATGGTGTGCATGGCAGCCTGTTGCGGTGGATTGAATCAAATGTACGGAATCGCTTTCAGGCTGTCTGTATCAAGGGTTACTATTCTTCATACCTCTCTGTACAGTACGGAATCCCACAGCGGTCGCATTTGGCCCCAGTCTATTTCCACTGTACATTATTATTTTCTAAGGAATTCGGATAATCTATTATAAGCTGATGACACCAAGATATTCAGTGTGGTAACTGGTACCACCAACTGTATTAAATTACAACGAGACCTGGATGATCTTGTTGATTACTGTTCTTATAACCAACTTTATCTTCATAATGAAAAATTTTACATAATGTTTTATTTATTTTCAAAACATTTTACGCCCAAAAAAATCCTGGTTTATTTCAATTGAAATCCTCGTCATTTAGGTAACATGGACAGTCAGGTTTCTTTAAACTATCATCTTGAAACAATTATTCAGAGATCCTTTAGGAATCTTGGATTTATCTTAAGAGTCACTAATCTATTTAAAAAAAGCGATTACTCTAAAAATTCTCGATTTCGGTAGCGTTATTTGGAATTCCTGTAATAAACATCATATAAATAGAGTTGAAAAGGTCAACGAAAATTCATACAAGTTCCTAACTTCCGTAATCATACTACAAATATATCGTACCTAGTACCTGTCTTAACAAATCCAAACTTCTTTCGTTGCAAGATTGTTGAACGCAATTCGATACTTCTTTTCTGTTTAAAATATTAAATTACATAGGATCCCCAACAATATTAGCAAAAATAAATTTATATCTAAAGCTTGTTGGAGTTCACTGCTCGCGTTCCCTTTACATATTAGTACCCCCAAAGCTTTGTAAACATTACACTCGTTATAATTTTTTATCGTTTAACTAAAATAAGAAATTCTTTGGACCTTTTTTGTAATGGTCTTGATGAGTTTAGTAAAAAAAAATTTGATCAATATTTTAATAAAAACTTTTTAAACTTATACAGTATTTAACGAAAAAACAAGATTTATAATTAGTATGCTAACATTTGTACCTGAAGTAAAAACAAAATATTATGCATATAATATAATATATGCATAATAATAAAGAGATTTAAAATGTTAGTGATTTGTCTTTGGATATATTTGTTCCTCGCGAGCTATCTTACTCTGTGTCTCGCACATTTCCATTAAAAGTTTATAAGCTGTAGAAGCTGCCCCATAATATTTAGTGTGTTGCGTAAACCAACCTTTCAAAATTCCAACCAGGTAAACTCAATCTGCGACGCCTGCTGGGATGCCAAGTTCTGGAATGCTTCAGGGAAAGCAGCCAGACCCTACTTGGTTTTGATCATGCAGAGGTCTCAGCGCAGCTTGCCACTGCATGCGGCCGGGTTCGAAGAAGTCTCCCTTGAGACGTTTTCGAAGGTGAGTGAATTTCCTACGCGACCAAGCAATTATGGTGAATGGATAGAAGTCAGCTCCCTCTTTCTATAATAATATATTTCTATTAAATGAAAGAAATGCTGCGAAAGAAGTGAAGGAAGGAAAATTTATGTGCAGTTTTCTTGAAAATCTCAAGTCACACATAAACACAAGTATATTTTTTTAGCCTGCATCTAAAAACTGTTGATTTTTTTATATGTGAAAAATGAACAATGTCTGTACAATTGTAAACTAAAGTGTAACCGTAGAAGTATTGTACACTTACATAATATTCGTTCGTTCTTTCATTCTAGAGTGGCTTGGAACTCTTAATTTAGATAATCGGATATTGATTTACCAGAAATTGAACTGAATTTCCGAGCTCTTAGTTCCAGAACAAAATATCTATCAAAATATCAAACATATCACATTTACCGCCTCGAAAGTTAAGCTCACTAATCCTACATTTTTCTACGTTTCAGAAAATGACCACTGCCTATTCCTGGTTCAACATGCTTCGGCAGACGAATCATTCAGCATCGAAATAGAATAACCAATCACAAATAGATTTTGCTTCTTCACTGTTTCATTCTATATCAGATTTCTGAGCCTTATGCTGCTTGATCAAAATAGCTCTTAGAAACGAAAGAGCATAGCTCACATTGTTTTAAATCTTTTATATACACAGTACATTGTTTCAAAAATAAACGATTTCACTTGAGTTCGGTTCTATTTAAAATAACTCAAAAATTAACCCCATATAAAAATATATCCTTTAAGGTAAAATAAAGTGATAAATCGTCCTATAGGCTGTTTACATAGAAAGCAACATTTCTAATGGTTTTCTTTAAAACTGACAAGATTTACACAAATGCAATGACGTAAAAATTCTAGCCACGTTCTCATAATGGCTACACCGTGGCGAAAACTGTGCTGCCATTTTACACAACAGTTTATTCGATTATTCTTAAACGGGAAGAAATCAAATAGGTACAAATTTAGGTCTTAACATTAAATAGTTAGAACATACATATTTTACTTCTTTTATGACATGCATAAATTTATTTTTTATAATATATCTTATTCCTTAATACAACATATTTATAACTTTAACAATATATATAAGATATTATCTATTTTTGACATTGAAGAAATTTTTTTCGAGTAACCATTTTAGGAGCATTTTTTTAATTTTATATTGTTTAGGTACAGCGTTAAATATCTTTAAAAACACACATGGCATAACACTGCCTGTCATAAAGTTCAAGACGTGGCAGTGCATTATAAAGAAGACGATTTCCATGACGTTTTTGGCCTTATTAGAGCCTTTGCCTGTTTAAAACATTCGTTGTATTACGATCAGGCATGTTTAATTATTAGAGAAATATCTAGAAAAGAAATGTTAGTAACTTTTGTTACTTTAACAATAGTTACTTACCTTTAACAGGATAACAACAATAAAAGATAATAAATAAATACAGTAGGCACTTCCCCGGCACAATATCATCACTTGAACGGTCTGTTTTCTCTGTCTCACGATCTCGATATTGAATATGGATAAAATGAAGTATTCTCCTGCTGCGACTAGACCTTTTCCTAGATAAGGGATTACTGACAAGCTGTAATTGGCTCTACTATTTCACTGAAAACCGAGCCATTTCAAATGCCGCCAAAGTCTTAAGATAAAATCTTGATGTCACTCAAGTTTTTTGAAGTGGTCAGAGTTTTGATGATGAAAAGATATTGGTAGCTTAGTCAGAGGACGGTTTTGTCTCTAATCAAAGCAATGAGCAGTATTGAATCGCGTGATATAGTAATTACCTCAGTATTTGAATAGCATGACAAGTTTTTACTTAAATTCTAGTCTTGTTCAGTTAGATTTCTAATCGGATAAAGAACATTGGCAAATTCCCATACGTGGTTTTAGTTAGAGTTAAAGTGGAGTGTTTAGAAGTCAAAAATATCTAAAACCATAGGACATTCAGGATCCATTTAAATATATATATATTATGGAGTATGTCTAGGAATAATAATAACTGCTTTTTCAATAAGTACTGATTTTGAGGTTATAATTTCAAATTACCTACATTTACATAGCTAACTACTACTATCACCAACCAACCAGGATAATGATGACACGTAAATGTTCATCAATATCTTTAACTTAATGCGTACCTACAAGGTATGCATTCAATTTGTGTTATTCTGAGAGGCAAAAAATTGCACGAGCTGACAGGGGGTTTTTTAGTGGGTAGTGCTCATTAGGAGCTAGTCCCGGATGCCTTATAACGCGCGCGAGAGGCATGCGGAAATGCATTTTTGGCCTCCTGCCCAAACGGGGAACAAAAAATAAATAAATTCATTCGATTCACTTCGACCATTCTGACCGCTTGTTTTACTCGAACCCCAATAGGAAGCAATACAATTCTCTAAAGTGGTGACCCTGACGTGATAATGGAAGAAACCAAGCAAGAAATCGGCAGCATCGCTCTTTCCATGCGCATTCCACCTTTCTGACGCGACCGACCGCGTTTGTGGTTTATCACCTTTGAAGCCGCCACAAACGAACTCAAGAAAGGACAATCGCAGCTAGCCCAGATGATCATCGCTCAACTCGATAAGCCAGACGTTGAACAAATCAGCGATCTTTTGTACAAGCCGTCACAAGACAACCAGTACAACTTAATAAAGGAACGGCTCATATCAGTGTACGAAGAAAGCGAAGGAAAGCAGTTCCAGACACTTCTGTTGGAAATGGAGCTCGGCGACCAACGGCCATCGCAGCTGTTTAGGAAAATGCGAGACCTAGCAAGAAACAAAGTCCCCGACTCTACTCTCCAGATGATGTGGATGAATCACCTACCTGCACATGTTCGCTCAGTACTAGTCATCAGCGATACATTTTCTACGGAGGCACAACTGGAAGATCTATCGTTATTGGCAGACAAGCTGATGGAACAGAACCGAGAGGTAAACGCCGTATCAGCCACCCCTGAAACTTCAGCTTCGTGCAGCTATTGTCAGCCTAGCGAGACCCAACTACTCGTCGAAGAAATAAGGAAATTAACGCTAGAAGTCGCCGCATTGTAAACTCAACAGCACCCGTATCGGCGCGGACGCCGCCCATACGTTCCAAGAGACCGAAACAAAAGATATCGTTCGCGCAGTCGCTCCCTAACACCGTTACCGTACTGTTTTTACCATCGACGTTTCGGTCATAATGCGAGGAAATGTACATCGCCCTGCAAATTCCTAAGTGAAAAATCAGAAAACTAAGAGCAACGCTGGCAGCGGCGGATACCAGCGTTCCCCTGCAATCAAACCGCCTTTTCGTGAGGGACAAGAACTCAAGATTACATCAGATCAGATTATATTTGGTAGATACCGGTGCGAACATATCGGTTATACCAAAAATTAAAGGAACGTCGTATCGACAACTTACGTTTAAACTGTACGCCGCCAACAATACTGCCATACCCACATACGGTGAGAAAACGCTGGAGTTAGACCTCGGACTACGTCACCCGTACAAATGGAAATTCATAGTCGCCGGAGTTAACAAGCCTATACTTGGTGCAGATTTCCTCAACTACTACCAACTACTAGTGGACTTGAAGAATCGCAAGTTAAGTCGACAGCGTCACAAGCTTAACTGTCAGCGCACCGGCGTATAAATGTGTTACGCCAACTATAAGAAGCATAGACCAGCAACAACCATTCCACGATATACTTGCTAAATACCCCGAAATAACGCGTTTCACTTCTATGAATTTAAGCCCGAAGATTAAAGTCGAACGTTTCATCGAAACAAGCGGACCGCCAGTGAACTCTCGAGCCAGACCAATACCGCCGCATAGATACGAAGCTGTAAGGAAGGAGTTCGAATTGACCAAGGTTTGTGCCGCCCTAGCAAAAGTCCGTGTGCGAGCCGTTTACACGTCGTGCCGAAGAAGAACGGAGACTTACGCATTGTTGGCGATTATCGTCGTCTAAATGCAGTAACCCAAGCAAATCGGTACCCCATACCACGACTTCGAGACTTCAACCACCTGCTCTATGGCAAGACAATATTTTCTACGCTCGATCTAAATAAAGCGCACAGACAATTGAGCGTGCACGAGAAGGATATAGAGAAGACAGCCATCATAACACCCTTTTCCCGAACATTTTCCCCGAATGTGCCCAGGACGCAACGCAACGCCGGGCAAACCTTTCAAAGATTTATTCACGATGTGCTCAGAGGATTAGACTTCATATATCCCTTCATTGATGACGCCCTGATAGCTTCAACGAATGAAGAAGAGCACCGGCAGCACCTCCATACAGTACTGCAGCGTTTTGAAGAAAACGGGATAACAACCAATCCAGCTAAATGTGTCTTCGGCAAAGAAGTTAAGTTCTTGGGCTACACAGTAAACAGCAACGGAATCAAGCCGCCTAAAGAAAAAGTAGCTGCTATAACTAGCTATCCTAAGCCGTTCAAGAGCTTAGACGTTTTCTTGGTATTATTAACTTTTACCGAGAGCACATACCGAACGCCGCTGTAACACAATCCCCACTTACTGCGTACTTACACAAATCGAAGAAAAACGACAAAACACAGATAGTATGGACCAAAGTAGCTGAGTCGGCATTCGACGACTGCAAGAAAGAAATAGAAAGCACCGCCTTACTTGCGCACCCGCATCACTCCGTCCCGCTCGCACTCATGTGCGACGCCTCAAACACTTCAGTGGGCAGTACTACAACAACGAGTGAACAATGCATGGCAACCGCTTGGGTATTTCTCAAAGAAGTTATCACCGGCTCAAGTTAACTACACTATACATGGCGATATACATGGCTATGAAGCATTTTAGAAAGATCTACGAAGGCCGTCATGTAACAGTATTCACAGACCATAAACCACTTATCTACATGTTTACCAAGACACGCTGTGACTCAGAAAAACCGAGACGAATGAGGCAAATTATGTTTATAAGCGAATTTACTACTGATATTCGCCACATCAGCGGAAGCGGAAACATCGTCGCAGACGCAGTATCACGCGGCGAGACGATTACATTCCCCAGCCCGATAAACTACAAAGAACTGTCCAAGGCGCAAGAGCGAGACAACGAGCTGCGAACCTTACTACGGCAAGGAAGAGACAACATACGCCTAAAGAAGATTCACTTTCCTGAATACGACGCTGAAATCTACTGCGAATGTTCAACATCACAAGTTCGACCTACGACCTATACAATTCAGAAAGGAAGTTTTCCAACAAATACACTACATAAGGCATCCTGGTACTCGAACATCACGCCTGCTTGTCAAATCACGCTATTTTTGGCCGAACATGAACATCGACGTTGGTACTTGGACGAAAACCTGCGTACCTTGTCAAAGCGTAAAGGTACAACGACACACAAAGAGCAAGATAGCACTATTCACGCCGCAGTCAGTCGAAAGATTCGCACATATTCACATCGACATCATCGGACCTTTGCCTACTTCGAGTGATGGTTACAGATACTGCATCACAATGGTTGATCGTTGTACACGTTGGCCGGAAGCAACGCCAGTGCACGACATCACAGCGGAGACCGTAGCGAAGACATTTTACGTGTACGTGGGTTGTGCGCTATGGATGCCCACGTGTTATAACCACCGACCAAGGCCGACAATTTGAGAGTAAATTATTCACGTTACTATCGGAATTGCTCGGCATCAAACGACAACGCAGAACACCTTACCATCCTGAGAGCAACGGCGTCGTAGAAAGATGGCAACGCACAATGAAGACAGCGCTTAGTGCAAGATTAATGTCGAAGAACAATTGTGTCGACGAGCTACCTACTACTATGCTAGGCCTGCGTGCCGCTGTACGAACCGACAGCGGAATCAGTGCCTCGCAGTTTACTTTTGGTCGTCCTATACGCCTGCCAGGCGAACTATTCGAAGAAAAAAGGGGAAAGTCACGATACGCATATCGTCTGCTACGGAGGGTTGTGGAGTGGTATTGGATGGGCTAGGAGCCGGGATGGGATTTGCTAGTGCAGCGGGGCGGTGCCTCCAGTTCTCTGGAGCAGGCTTGGGCTGTGTACGCTTTGCAGCCGGAGGAACCCGGCTACGCAGCGGCGGAAAGTTTTTCTGAGAAAGGGGTGGGGCCTGTTTGGGTGCCGCCCTCTTAGAATTAGTACGCATACAACGGGGTGCACGAGGGCAGCCCTGTAGTTTGCGGTGTGGCCGGACTGGCCACAAAGCACGCAATCGGGAGGAGAGGGAGTTTCAGGAGTGCGATTGCACTCCTTGGTGAAGTGAGGGACCAGGCACTTTACGCACCTAGGCGGGGCGGCGCTGTTGGCCGCCGCGTGCCCGTACAACTGGCACCGGTGGCACTGGCCGGGATGACCGCGGCGATGAGGCGCCTCGATCGAGATCCCAGAGAGGCCGCATATGGTGCTTACCCCTTTGAGAATCTCCCTGGACTTGGGAGCATTGGTGAGAACCACCAAGGCTAGAGGGTGACGCCTCCCGTACTTGCTGTGCATTTTATGCACCGCGAGTGCCGGGAAGCCTTGGGACTGCAGATCCTCCAGGATGGCCTTGTTCGATAATTCGAACGGGACTCCCCTGAGTACCGCTCTGAACTTACGCTCTTCTGGGAGAGCGTAAGTGTGGTAAGCATATTGCTTACCGGAGAGGAGCTTAGTCAAAGCGTCTATCGACGAGACGGTGATTTTAATAGATTCACCCGAGTTGGGCGCTCGGGTGTAGTGGATCGTGTGCTCTCTTGAACCAGTCCTTTTTATTTTTATTTTATTTCTCTTCTCTATTTATCATATCTGTGTGTTTTCGTGTGTATTTGTCCTTTCTGTCGGTAAAGGTTGACCCTAACGTGGTCAACTCTTTACCTGCGTACCCTTTTTTAGGTTTCTAGGTAGCGGCCTTCGGCGTACTATTGTTAGTTTTAAGTTTTCCTCCCCAGCCCCCCTACCGCTAGGGAGGTTAGCCGCTAGGATTTTGCTAGGTTTTAGGAACTAGGCATCTTTTATTATACTTATATTTATTAATATTACTGTCCCAACTCTCCCTTATGGATCCGCTAAGCGTTATTAACGCGTTCACCCAGGCACTTGCTGCGGTAGGCGTCTACATCCCGAATGACATCATAACGCAGGCCTTACAGGCATCAATCGCATCCCCGGCCCCTCAGGCCTCAACCCCGGCCCCTCAGGCCTCAAACCCGGCCCCTCAGGCCTCAACCCCGGCCAGTCAGGCCTCAAACCCGGCCCCTCAGGCCTCCAACGTCGAGACCCCTCAGGTCTACAGCTCTTCCTCGTCTCCCGCCTCGTCCGAGATGGACTGCGAATCGGTCGCATCCTCTCACGCGTCGCGTCGTAAGCGTACCGCTCCCGGGAGCGACTCCGAACCCGCGTCTGATACTTCGTCAGATGCCGTCACCTTAACCGGCTCTCCTGAGCCCGCGTTCCAACTTGTCGCCAAGCGCTCCAAGAAGCGCTCGAAGAAAGCTTCGGTATCTTCAATACCCGAGCCCTCCCCGGTGTCTTCAACACCAGCCCCCGCGCCGTTAAAATCGCTCGTAGTAACCGCGTCTCCGTCGGTTACATCGAAGCCAGCGACGCGCTGCGCTCCCGTCCCGCCGAAGCCTCAGCTCCCTCCGCCCGTATTCCTGCGTGAAAAAGCGCGCTGGACCGCGGTTTCCAACTTGTGCAAAGTGCACAAAATTAATTACTTAAAAGCCGCCAACGCTGGCGATACAATCAAAATCCAATTAGCGACCGTCGACGACTTCCGGTCTTTCACTAGGCTACTCTCGCTAAATCAAATCGCGTTTCATACATACGCCCTCCCGGAGGAACGTAAGATCCGCGCAGTACTACGGGGCGTCCCGTTCGAACTCAGCAACGAAGACATTCTCGAGGACCTTAAGTCTCAGGGTTTCCCGGTCACAGCAGTGCACAAGATGCACTCCAACCGCGGTAGGCGTTTTCCGTTAGCGCTAGTAATCCTGTCCAATACTCCCAACTCGAAGGAGATTTTCAAAGAGGCTCGCACAATCTACGGACTCTCGAACATCTCCGTCGAGCGTCCCAACCCCCGCGGTCACCCTGGGCAGTGCCACCGCTGCCAGCTGTACGGCCACGCAGCGGCTAACTGTTCAGCTCCCCCCAGGTGCGTAAAGTGCCTGGATCCCCACTTCACTAAGGAGTGCACTCGCACTCCCGAATCCACTTCCCCCCCTGCCTGTGTGCTGTGCGGCCAGTCCGGCCACACAGCTAACTACAGGGGTTGCCCGCGCGCTCCGCGCTCCACCGTCAAGAGGGTCGCGCCTAAACCGGCGCCGCCACTCACTCCTTCTAACTTCCCGCCGCTGCGCAACCGGGGTCCCCCGGAAGCAAAGCCCGTTCAGCCGACGCCTACTCCGGCTCTGTCTTGGAGGAAGCGTCCGGCCGTCCCGCCTGCACCTTCCCGACCCATCCCAGCTCCCGTAGCTTCCGTACGGCCGCGTCCCGCTCCGTTATCCGTACCTCAGTCGTCGTTGGCTGAGGATATGAAGACCGTATTCGACGTCATTCAAAACGTCGATATTAACGAAATTTCCGTACTCGCACGCAAACTGCGAGCCGCCCGCTCTCCTCAAGAGCGTTTATTCGCGTTAGCGGAGCATCACTCGCTCCTAAGTTCGTTGTAAATTTATTTTTATTCTTTTTATTTTTGTATAAAATCGTAAATAAGTAAATTATAATGTCTAGACCCGCGAATCCCGCGTCCAGTCGTATTAAACCCAAGGGCTTATCCCTAGTATCTTTTAACGCTCGTAGTCTTAGCACTAACCTTCCCGAGATTAAACTGTTCCTTCAGAACAAAGAACCTGACCTATTCCTTCTCCAGGAGACATGGCTTACTCCAAAACGCTCCAGGGGATATGCTATTCCTAAGTACGCGTTTACTCGCAACGATAGGCCCAACTCCGACGGTTACGGCGGCACCGCCATATATTACAAAAGAGGCTTCCATTGCTGTCCTCTCCCTACCCCTCCTCTCCTCAACATGGAGGCCAACGTGTGTAGATTGGCTATGACTGGTCATCCGACCATCATCATAGCTTCAGTCTACATACCGTGTGGCTCCAATCCAATCCGCAGCGACTTTGAGGCCATTCTCGCCCTCGGCCATTCAGTCATTATGTTCGGAGACTTTAACTCCAAACATACTGACTGGACGTGCCTATCAACCAACACCAGCGGTATCGCTCTCCTCGACATCACCAACTCCCTTGACTTAGATGTCATATCCCCCATCACTCCCACTCACTATCCCAACAATCCGACCTACTCTCCTGACATCCTCGACTTTGCAATTATCAAGCGAATCAATCTTGACCTAAGGTCTATCGAACCGCTCGATGACCTAGGCTCCGACCATCGCCCCGTCTCCCTCGTGCTAGGTACGCCTAACGTTAACGTCACACCTCCTAAGACCTTTACCAATTGGAAAGGCTTTAAAAATACGTTAGTTTCAGCCTTAGAGGCCCCTAACTCTCCGCTCGCGATTTCGCCCGACCAATTAGATAGTCCGGATAAAATAGATTCATTAGTCAATACTCTAACTGATGCTATTAACACAGCCATCAACGACAACGAAAAGTATAAGAGTGTATATTTGGTAGAATATTAGAAAAAATAATCACATCTCAGATTTCTTTTGTAATACAAAAATCAAATAAATATAAATCAGCATGGGCAAATCACGAAGTGTGGAAACAAATTTGGTGATTTTTGTTGATTACCTTCTTAACGTTTTGGATAAAAACACTGAAGTGGATGTCGTGTACACCGATTTTTCCAAAACTTTCCATAATATTAGCTACGACTCGCTTCTGAGTTTGTATGCATTGATCAGAAATGGTGTGCATGGAAGCCTGTTGCGGTGGATTGAATCAAATGTACGGAATCGCTTTCAGGCTGTCTGTATCAAGGGTTACTATTCTTCATACCTCTCTGTACAGTACGGAATCCCACAGCGGTCGCATTTGGCCCCAGTCTATTTCCACTGTACATTATTATTTTCTAAGGAATTCGGATAATCTATTATAAGCTGATGACACCAAGATATTCAGTGTGGTAACTGGTACCGCCAACTGTATTAAATTACAACGAGACCTGGATGATCGTGTTGATTACTGTTCTTATAACCAACTTTATCTTTATATGAAAAATTTTACATAATGTTTTACTTATTTTCAAAACATTTTACGCCCAAAAAAATCCTGGTTTATTTCAATTGAAATCCTCGTCATTTAGGTAACATGGACAGTCAGGTTTCTTTAAACTATCATCTTGAAACAATTATTCAGAGATCCTTTAGGAATCTTGGATTTATCTTAAGAGTCACTAATCTATTTAAAAAAAGCGATTACTCTAAAAATTCTCGATTTCGGTAGCGTTATTTGGAATTCCTGTAATAAACATCATATAAATAGAGTTGAAAAGGTCAACGAAAATTCATACAAGTTCCTAACTTCCGTAATCATACTACAAATATATCGTACCTAGTACCTGTCTTAACAAATCCAAACTTCTTTCGTTGCAAGATTGTTGAACGCAATTCGATACTTCTTTTCTGTTTAAAATATTAAATTACATAGGATCCCCAACAATATTAGCAAAAATAAATTTATATCTAAAGCTTGTTGGAGTTCACTGCTCGCGTTGTGAACGCTCGTGTTGAACACAAACAACGGAATTTGCGTTCAAAATGAGACCAACTTCTATCATTCTTATACCATTCATTTATCCAAGTACCTTTAGGCAATTTCCCACATGTGCTAAGCATTCGCGATCATCCCACTTGTTTAGAATGTCCACACGATCAACCTCTTGGCACCAAATAGATAAGTCATCATTAGACGGATCAAAGTTAGAAATAAAAATGTTTTGAGACCCTACCGGATTCAGGGTTGTAATAGCACTAACAACCTATCGGCTACCTGTCCTATGAACGCGTCTGCATCACGCGTCAACATGCTCGATGTCTCTTCAACTGTTATGTGGACGGTAACAGAACGTGGAGGCGTGTGGGTAGCACTACTACTTGAAGGTGTTGGTTGAGACGACTTCAGAGTTCCCCGTACCACCGTATGCGTCGTTTCATTAGTCCTGGAACACTTATTATTTCTCTCTAAAGAACTCAAGTGATCTAAAATTACTTTATCTAAGATCTAGTATTATATGTAACACATTGCGATCTTTTATAGACGCTGGAAAGGCTCTTATCTAAGGCTAAGTGTTGAAGTGCTTTTTTTGAAATCCGTCAAAAAAACAAATTTTTCAAAATTAAATTTGTCTACATAGGCTAATGCTTAAAATTCTATATCCGGTAATAGTGACTATTATTGCAGTTTTAATAACAGCAACAGTTATCTTGTAAATCTTCCGCGCTGTATCGACGCTTAGCCAGGCATACTGCATCGATATTTGTAAATAAAACCTTTGACAACTCTATTAGGCTCGTCCGAATATTAAGTACCTACCTACCTAGAGCTGCTTTAAATAATTAATTGTAAAAGACTTAAGTCTTTACGAGTATATTCATTGTGAATTGAGGTTTAATTGGGAGGTTTAAAAGGATCCTTTTTTCGAGACTATAGATTTCTGTTGCACTGATTTGTTAAGGCACCGATAATTTTAATGAGGTTTTTAAAAGATAGCAAAATTTACAAGCTAAATATATAGCTATATATTAAAAGAAAACACTAATCACATTAAAACAGAATTTCTAAAGAGAAAGCCTAAATTGGAACAGTTTGGCATCAGGAATATTTTCGTGATACGTCAGGCTAATACAAAACACTTTAACCATTATAAACACAAAAACTATACATACACGCTACACTCTAAAGCATACGCCTCTGTGCCTCCAATAATTTCTTTATGAATAACGTACTCACAAATATTAACGCGTTAGATGAGTCTGATATTGCCTCTTCTTACAAATGTAATATTAATAACCTAAAAAATTATACTCTAATACTTGATTTGAACTTTACTGTAATATCTCAGAATATCAGAAGCATATATGCCAACCTTGATGATCTGCAAGTAAATTTAGAATACCTTAACTTTAGCCCTAACATAATAATCTTGTCAGAATGCCAATTAAATTCAAATAAGCCCGTTCCAGAGTTACGAGGGTACACGTCTTCTCAAACTTCCAATCATCTAAGTTAAGCAGACGGAGTTGTTGTGTACATTAAGAACACTGTAAAGGCTCACGTGTCGGAAGCCAAACTGAAATACGCTTCATGCTTACAGGTGAACACTCCAGACCTAACCATTCTTGGCATCTACCGCTCTCCCTCAACTAAAAACGCTGAAGATTTTAATTAGCTCCTTAAATATGCACCTAGAGTTGAGTAAAGTCAAACATAACATTGTAAATAACAGGTGATTTGAATATAAATCTGATTTGTAAAAGTAATGAGCAAGCGCATGAGCGCACCAACCGACTTAATTACTTAAACAGGTTAGCCATGCACGGGCTGCAGCCCGGTCATGTTCTACCTACTAGAGGCTTAAGTTGATCACTGTCTTTTTTTTTTATGCCGCCAAAGCAACACCCTCACGGGAGGGAGGTGGAAGATGCGTCATACATACCGCCCGCAGGAAAATACCGTCTTCTGCGGGGGGTTATGTGGGACTCACCAGAATAGCGTAATAAAATTTTACCGTTAGCCTGCATCGGAAGCGACAACCGTCGGGAAGTGGGCGCGCTGGCGGAGCCCGCTAGCGGATCTTCCGCTGGACGTGAAAGTTGCACTGAAGGTGCTCAAAGGGACATGAGTTGGCATTCTGACATGAGTTGGTGGCAGTTCTGGGCAGCCTCCGGTGAAGCCGGGGCTGCGCAGAGGTCGGCCGAAGCTTGATTTAGGGATCAATTCATTTAAATGAACCTATAATGAATTGAGAAGGGAACTATGCTCCGCCAGAGCTAGCAGACGCTCTGTCGGAGAACGTGAAGCCCTAAGTTTACGGGCTAGGACTGAAATCTCCCTAACATCAACACTTTTGATAGAGTCGCAGACGATACGCATATCGTCTGCTGCGGAGGGTTAAGGAGTGGATTTGTAAGGGCGAGGAGCCGGGATGGGATTTGCTAGTGCAGCGGGGCGCTGCCTCAAGTTCTCTGGAGCAGGCTTGGGCTGAGTAGGCTTTGCAGCCGGAGGAACCCGGCTACGCAGCGGCGGAAAGTTTTCCTGAGTGAGGGGCGGGGCCTGTTTGGGTGCCGCCCTCCTAGAACTGGGACGCATACTATGGGGTGCACGAGGGCAGCCCCTGTAATTTGCGGTGTGGCCGGACTGGCCACAAAGCACGCAATCGGGCACAAGCAAGCAAGCAAAATGCACAACAAGTACGGAAGGCGTCACCCTCTCGCTTTGGTGGTACTCACCAACGTTCCTAAGTCCAGGGAGATCCTGAAAGGGGTTAGCACTATATGCGGCCTCTCTGGGATCTCGATCGAGGCACCTCATCGCCGCGGTCATCCTGGCCAGTGCAATCGGTGCCAGTTGTAAGGGCACGCGGCGGCCAACTGCGCCGCCCCTCCAAGGTGCGTCAAGTGCCTGGTCCCTCACTTCACTAAGGAGTGCAACCGCACTCCTGAAACTCCCTCTCCTCCCGATTGCGTGCTTTGTGGCCAGTCCGGCCACATCGCAAATTACAGGGGCTGCCCTCGCGCACTCCGTTGTATGCGTCCCAGTTCTAAGAGGGCGGCACCCAAACAGGCCCCGCCCCTTTCTCAGGAAAACTTTCCGCCGCTGCGTAGCCGGGCTCCTCCGGCTGCAAAGCCTACACAGCTCAAGCCTGCTCCAGAGAACTGGAGGCACCACCGCGCTGCACTAGCGAATCCCATCCCGGCTCCTCGCCCATCCAATACCACTACTCAACCCTCCGTAGCAGACGATATGCGTATCGCCCGCAAATCCCGCGTCCGGTCGTATCAAACCCAAGGGCTTATCCCTAGTTTCTTTTAACGCTCGTAGTCTCAGCACTAACATTCCTGAGCTCAAACTGTTCCTTCAGAACAACGAGCCAGACTTATTGCTTCTTCAAGAGACGTGGCTCACTTCAAACCGCACCAGGGGATTCGCTGTTTCCAATTACGTGTTCATTCGTAACGATAGGCCCGACGGTTACTGCGGCACAGCTATTTATCACAAAAGAGGTTTCCACTGCACTCCTCTCCCTACCCCTCCTTTCCTCAACATGGAGGCCACTGTGTGTAAATTGGCTATGACTGGTCATCGGACCGTCATCATAGCTTCAGTCTACATACCTAGTGACATCCATCATACAAGACCTATCCTTAGCGATTTCGAGGCCATTCTCGCCCTTGGCCATTCAGTCATTATGTTTTAACTCCAAACATACTGACTGGAAGTGCCTATCGACCAACTAAAGCGGTAGAGAACTCCTTAAAATCACTCATCAACTCGACTTAGACGTCATCTCTCCCGTCACTCCCACTCACTATCCCGGCAACACTAACTACTCTCCTGACATCCTCGATTTTGCGATCTTCAAACAAATCAACCTCGATCTCAGGTCTATCGAACCGCTCGATGACCTTGGCTCTGATCACCGCCCCGTCTCCCTCGTGCTAGGACCGCCTAACAATCACGTCACTCCTCCTAAGACCTCTACCAACTGGAAAGGTTTTAAAAAATACGTTAGCTTCAGCCTTAGAGGCCCCAAACTCTCCGCTCGCGATCTCGCCCGACCAATTAGATAGCCCGGACAAAATAGATTCATTAGTCGACTCCCTCACTGATGCTATCAACTCAGCCATCAGTGTAAACGAAAAGGTTGCTAAGCGAAGTATACCCAATCTACCCTTAACCGTTAGCAATCTCATTAAAGCTTAGAACGCGGCTCTTCGGAGAGCCAAGAAATATCCGACGCCCGCCTATAGATCAGCTGCGAACATACTACAACCTAAAGTTAGGTCTCGCCTCGCGGAACTCCGAGACGCTCAGTTTAACAATCTCATGGAGAATATCTCCTCGTCCCACCAAGCGTACTATAGTATGGCCCGAGCCTTACGCGTAGACGCCGCCTCTCACATTCCTCCTCTCACTCGTCCCGACGGCACTATTGCCTTTGAAGCCGAAGAGAAAGCCGAATGCTTCGCCGACAGCATAGCGGCACAATGTTCGCCCAGCACGCAACCACACATCCTGGTGGTGGAGGACGAAGTTCTCCGCAGAGAATCTTTCCTCATCACTGACGACCTCGTCACAGTCTCTAATGATGAAACCTTGCTTCTCATTAGAAGTCAGAAGTCCAAAAAGGCTCCGGATGCGGATGGTATTTCTAACCACGCACTCAAACACCTGCCTCAACAGGTTCTTACCTTGTTAGCCATCATCTTCAATGCCTGCTTCGACCACAGCTACTTTCCAAAAGCCTGGAAAGAAGCGTCATAGGGGTTCCCAAGCCGGGTAAACCTCTGAATATCCCGGCTAATCACAGACCCATCAGCCTCCTCAAGGCCATGTCTAAACTTCTCGAAGGAGGCATACTCTCTCGAATGCGGAACCATCTGTTTCCAACGGATGGCGATCCTCTCATTATACCCCACCAGTTCGGCTTCCGCGCTAAGCTCTCCTGCCCTCAGCAAGTCCATCGAATCGTCGAGTACATACTCGACGGCTTCTATCAGAAACGAAAAAAAAACGATCGCAGTTTTCTTTGACGTAGCCAAGGCTTTCGACAAAGTCTGGCACAGCGGTCTCGTTTATAAACTCTACAAAATAGGCTTACCGGGTCGCCTAGTTAGGATAATCGCGTCGTTTCTCAAAGACCGCACGTTTCGTTTCAAACATGAAGGCACGCTTTCCGCGCCTCGTCCCATAAAGGCTGGAGTCCCTCAAGGTTCAGTCCTCGCTCCTCTGTTGTACACCGTGTACACCAACGACATTCCCATCCCGCCGAAAGGCATCGAACTCGCCCTCTTTGCCGACGACACCGCACTATACACCAAAGGTCACAGTGTCCCGCAGCTTTAAACCAGACTCCAAAAGGCCGTAAACGCCCTCGGTGCATGGTTTCAAAAATGCCGTATCGATGTGAACCCAGACAAGAGTTCTGCGGTTTACTTCGACTGCAAACAACGTCATGTCGCTGACAATCTGCACGTTCGAATGTTAGGTACTCCCATCCCCTGGAAGCGCACTACCAAATACTTAGGTGTCACCTTAGACCAGACGCTTTCTTTCAAGCCACACGTCGACAGAGTGACGAAACTCGCCCGTTTTTACTTAGGCCGCTTATATAGTATGTTAGGTAGAAAAAGTAAAATGTCGTTCAGAAACAAACGTACGCTTTATAAGGTCTGCGTTAGACCAGTCATGACATATGCCTCGCCAGTCTTTGCCCATGCCAAACCCTCCGTCCTGCAAAAACTGCAGGTAGTTCAAAATCTCTTCTGCCGCAGGGCCACAGACGCACCGTGGTACGTGCGTAACGCGGACCTGCACAGAGATCTTGAACTACCTACAGTGCAACAGTACCTCAAAACACTCTCAGAATCGTTCTTCAAACGCGTCGAATCCCATCCCAATCCTCTAGTTCGAGATTCAGTCTCATATACTGCTCCTGTCTTAGATTCGAAATTTTAAGTCGCTAGACCGAGAAACGTGCACACGAACGTAGCGACGCAACTGACGCTACATCTCTTAGCCCTTCAGGCCGCAAATTTAATTCTAACGTAAATCCGAATTAATGCAATTTTCCCGATATTCCGTGCCGCTCATTCTTCTGACGTCACAGCTTAGCGTGTTGGTTCAGTGCTCCGGTTTTCAAGGTTTTTCTACTCCCTCTGAGTGCTATCGAAGTGCGATTTTTCTTTGCGACTAAGCCCCTTAGTCTTCAAAGTGCTTGTGCTGAGTGCTGTGTAGTGCCCAGCGTAAGTAGTCTGGTTTCAGTACAAAGGACACTTAACGGTTGCAACGCATTTGTACTGATCCAGTCCTTTTTATTTTATTTATTATTTCTTTCTACAATTTTTTTATTTTCACTCCCGCTAACTTTCCACCGCTGCGCAACCGGGGTCCCCCGGAAGCAAAGCCCGTTCAGCCGACGCCTACTTCGGCTCTGTCTTGGAGGCAGCGTCTGGCCGTTCCAACTGCACCTTCCCGTCCTATCCCAGCTCCCGTAGCTCCCGTAGGGCCGCGTCCTGTTCCGTCATCTTCACTTCAGTCATCGTTGGCTGAGGACATGAAGACCGTGTTCGACGTCATTCAAAACGTCGACATTAAGGAAATTTCCGTACTCGCATGCAAACTGTGAGCCGCCCGCTCTCCTCAAGAGCGTTTATTTGCGTTAGCCGAGCATCACTCGCTTCTAAGTTCATTATAAATTTTATTTTTTGTATAAATTCGTAAATAAGCAATATAATGCCTAGACCCGCAAATCCCGCGTCCGGTCGTACCAAACCCAAGGGCCTATCCCTAGTTTCTTTTTACGTTCGTAGCCTTAATACTAACCTTCCTGAGCTCAAACTGTTCCTTCAGAACAACGAGCAAGACTTATTTATTTACTGCTATTTATTACAAAAGAGGATTCCATTGCTGTCCTCTCCCTACCCCTCCTCTCCTCAACATAGAAGCCACTGTGTGTAGATTGGCTATGACTGGTCATCCGACCATCATCATAGCTTCAATCTATATGCCTAGTGGCACCAGACCAATCCGTAGCCACTTTGAGGCCATTCTCGCCCTCGGCCATTCAGTCATTATGTTCGGAGACTTTAACTCAAACATACTGACTGAACGTGCCTATCAACCAACACCAGTGGTATCGCTCTCCTCGACATCATAAACTCACTTGACTTAGATGTCATCTCTCCCATCACTCCCACTCACTATCCCGACAACCCGAACCACTCTCCTGATATCCTCGATTTTGCAATAGTCAAGCGAATCAATCTCTACCTCAGGTCTATCGAAGCGCTCGATGACCTAGGCTCTGACCACTGCCCCGTCTCCCTCGTGCTAGGACCGCCTAACGATAGCGTCACCTCTTCTAAGAACTTTACCAATTGGAAAGGCTTTAAAAATACGTTAGTTTCAGCCTTAGAGGCCCCGAACTCTCCACTCGCGATCTCGCCCGATCAAATAGATTCATTAGTCAATTCTCTCACTGGTGCTATCAACTCAGCCATCAGTGTTAACGAAAAGGTTGCTAAGCAACCCACGATAAGCTGCGAATCAGTTACAACGTAAAGTTAGGTCTTGCCTCGCAGAACTCCGAGACGCTCAGATGAACGATCTCATGGCCAATGTCTCTCCGTCCCACCAAGCGTACTATAGCATGGCCCGAGCTTTACGAGTAGACACCGCCTCTCACGTTCCTCCTCTCACTGGTCCCGATGGCACTACTGCATTCGAAGTTGAAGAGAAAGCCGAATCCTTCGCTGACAGCATTGCCGCACAATGCTCGCCCAGCAGGCAACCTGCTGATCCCTCACACATCCAGGCGGTGGAGGACGAAGTCCTTCGCAGAGGCTCTCTCCCCATCACCGCCGACCCCGTCACAGTCTCTAATGATGAAATCTTGCTTCTCATTAGAAGTCAAAGGTCCAAAAAGGCTCCGGGTGCGGATGGTATTTCTAACCACGCACTTAAACACCTGCCTCAACAGGTTCTCACCTTGTTAGCCATCATCTTCAATGCCTGCTTCGACCACAGCTACTTTCCAAAAGCCTGGAAAGAAGCGACAGTCATAGGCATTCCCAAGCTGGGTAAACCTCTGAACGTCCCGGCTAATCACAGACCCATCAGCCTCCAAGGGACCAAGGTAATGTCAAAAATTTTTAGAGAGAGTCATACTCTCTCGAATGCGGAACCATCTGTTTCAGACGGATGGCGATCCTCTCATTATTCCCCATCAGTTCGGCTTTCGCGCTAAGCACTCCTGCCCTCAGCAAGTCCATCGAATCGTCGAGTACATACTTGAAGGTTTCTATCCACGTCGTTATAAAACAGTCGCGGTTTTCTTTGACGTAGCCAAGGCTTTCGACAAAGTCTGGCACAGCGGTCTCCTTTATAAACTCTGCAAAATAGGCTTACCGGATCGCCTTTAATAGGCGTCAGGTTAATAGCGTCGTTTTTCAAAGACCGTACTTTCGATTTAAACATGAAGGCACGCTTTCCGCGCCTCGTCCCATAAAGGCTGGAGTCCCTCAAGGCTTAGTCCTCGCCTCTCTGTTGTTCACCGTGTACACCAACGACATTCCCATTCCGCCGAAAGGCGTTGAACTCGCCCTCTTTGCCGACGACACCGCACTCTATACCAAAGGCCACAGTGTTCCGCACCTTGTAACCAGACTCCAAAAGGCCGTAAACGCCCTTGGTGTATGGTTTCAAAAATGGCGCATCGCTGTGAACCCTGAAAAGAGTTCTGCGATGCGCTTCGACCACAAACGCCGTCGTCCCGCTGGCGATCCCCACGTTCGAATGTTAGGCATTCCCATCCCCTGGAAGCGCAGTACTAAATACTTAGGCGTCACATTAGATCTGACGCTTTCTTTCAAGCCACACGTCGAAAGAGTTTCGAAACTCGCCAGTCACTACTTAGGCCGCCTTAATAGCATGTTAGGTAGAAAAAGTAAAATGTCTTTCAGAAACAAACGTACACTTTACAAGGTCTGCGTTAGACCAGTCATGACATATGCCTCGCCAATCTTTGCCCACGCCAAACCCTCCGTCCTGCACAAATTGCAGGTAGTTCAAAATCTCTTTTGCCGCAGGACCACACATAGAGATCTTGAACTGCCTACAGTACAACAACACCTCAAAACACTCTCTGAAGCGTTCTTGAAAACGGTCTGAAACCCATCCCAATCCTCTAGTTCGTGATTAAGTCTCATATACTACTCCTGTCTTAGATTCAAAGTTCAAAGTCGCTAGGCCTAGGAATGCGCAACCGTACTCTTCCACCAGACTGTCAGCCGATCTCGAAGCCCTTCTGGCCGCAAATTCTAATTCTAACGTAAATCCTAATGCTAATGTAAATGCAAATTAATTCAATTTTATTTTGCAATTTTAAATTTTTTTTTAATAATTTACTTTTCATTTTGAGCACCTTCAGTGCTATGTATTCACCTTCAGTGCTTTGAGCACCTTCAGTGCTATGTAATCCCAGCGGGTGACCCCTTCTGGGCCCCGCTAGCGTGGCCTCTTTCTCCAATTGGCCGTCGCTCAGATAAAGGCTGAGAGGCAAAAAATTGCACGAGCTGACAGGGGGTTTTTTAGTGGGTAGTGCTCATTAGGAGCTAGTCCCGGATGCCTTATAACGCGCGCGAGAGGCATGCGCAAATGCATTTTTGGCCTCCTGCCCAAACGGGGAACAAAAAATAAATAAATTCATTCGATTCACTTCGACCATTCTGACCGCTTGTTTTACTCGAACCCCAATAGGAAGCAATACAATTCCCTAAAGTGGTGACCCTGACGTGATAATGGAAGAAACCAAGCAAGAAATCGGCAGCATCGCTCTTTCCATGCGCATTCCACCTTTCTGACGCGACCGACCGCGTTTGTGGTTTATCACCTTTGAAGCCGCCACAAACGAACTCAAGAAAGGACAATCGCAGCTAGCCCAGATGATCATCGCTCAACTCGATAAGCCAGACGTTGAACAAATCAGCGATCTTTTGTACAAGCCGTCACAAGACAACCAGTACAACTTAATAAAGGAACGGCTCATATCAGTGTACGAAGAAAGCGAAGGAAAGCAGTTCCAGACACTTCTGTTGGAAATGGAGCTCGGCGACCAACGGCCATCGCAGCTGTTTAGGAAAATGCGAGACCTAGCAAGAAACAAAGTCCCCGACTCTACTCTCCAGATGATGTGGATGAATCACCTACCTGCACATGTTCGCTCAGTACTAGTCATCAGCGATACATTTTCTACGGAGGCACAACTGGAAGATCTATCGTTATTGGCAGACAAGCTGATGGAACAGAACCGAGAGGTAAACGCCGTATCAGCCACCCCTGAAACTTCAGCTTCGTGCAGCTATTGTCAGCCTAGCGAGACCCAACTACTCGTCGAAGAAATAAGGAAATTAACGCTAGAAGTCGCCGCATTGTAAACTCAACAGCACCCGTATCGGCGCGGACGCCGCCCATACGTTCCAAGAGACCGAAACAAAAGATATCGTTCGCGCAGTCGCTCCCTAACACCGTTACCGTACTGTTTTTACCATCGACGTTTCGGTCATAATGCGAGGAAATGTACATCGCCCTGCAAATTCCTAAGTGAAAAATCAGAAAACTAAGAGCAACGCTGGCAGCGGCGGATACCAGCGTTCCCCTGCAATCAAACCGCCTTTTCGTGAGGGACAAGAACTCAAGATTACATCAGATCAGATTATATTTGGTAGATACCGGTGCGAACATATCGGTTATACCAAAAATTAAAGGAACGTCGTATCGACAACTTACGTTTAAACTGTACGCCGCCAACAATACTGCCATACCCACATACGGTGAGAAAACGCTGGAGTTAGACCTCGGACTACGTCACCCGTACAAATGGAAATTCATAGTCGCCGGAGTTAACAAGCCTATACTTGGTGCAGATTTCCTCAACTACTACCAACTACTAGTGGACTTGAAGAATCGCAAGTTAAGTCGACAGCGTCACAAGCTTAACTGTCAGCGCACCGGCGTATAAATGTGTTACGCCAACTATAAGAAGCATAGACCAGCAACAACCATTCCACGATATACTTGCTAAATACCCCGAAATAACGCGTTTCACTTCTATGAATTTAAGCCCGAAGATTAAAGTCGAACGTTTCATCGAAACAAGCGGACCGCCAGTGAACTCTCGAGCCAGACCAATACCGCCGCATAGATACGAAGCTGTAAGGAAGGAGTTCGAATTGACCAAGGTTTGTGCCGCCCTAGCAAAAGTCCGTGTGCGAGCCGTTTACACGTCGTGCCGAAGAAGAACGGAGACTTACGCATTGTTGGCGATTATCGTCGTCTAAATGCAGTAACCCAAGCAAATCGGTACCCCATACCACGACTTCGAGACTTCAACCACCTGCTCTATGGCAAGACAATATTTTCTACGCTCGATCTAAATAAAGCGCACAGACAATTGAGCGTGCACGAGAAGGATATAGAGAAGACAGCCATCATAACACCCTTTTCCCAAACATTTTCCCCGAATGTGCCCAGAACGCAACGCAACGCCGGGCAAACCTTTCAAAGATTTATTCACGATGTGCTCAGAGGATTAGACTTCATATATCCCTTCATTGATGACGCCCTGATAGCTTCAACGAATGAAGAAGAGCACCGGCAGCACCTCCATACAGTACTGCAGCGTTTTGAAGAAAACGGGATAACAACCAATCCAGCTAAATGTGTCTTCGGCAAAGAAGTTAAGTTCTTGGGCTACACAGTAAACAGCAACGGAATCAAGCCGCCTAAAGAAAAAGTAGCTGCTATAACTAGCTATCCTAAGCCGTTCAAGAGCTTAGACGTTTTCTTGGTATTATTAACTTTTACCGAGAGCACATACCGAACGCCGCTGTAACACAATCCCCACTTACTGCGTACTTACACAAATCGAAGAAAAACGACAAAACACAGATAGTATGGACCAAAGTAGCTGAGTCGGCATTCGACGACTGCAAGAAAGAAATAGAAAGCACCGCCTTACTTGCGCACCCGCATCACTCCGTCCCGCTCGCACTCATGTGCGACGCCTCAAACACTTCAGTGGGCAGTACTACAACAACGAGTGAACAATGCATGGCAACCGCTTGGGTATTTCTCAAAGAAGTTATCACCGGCTCAAGTTAACTACACTATACATGGCGATATACATGGCTATGAAGCATTTTAGAAAGATCTACGAAGGCCGTCATGTAACAGTATTCACAGACCATAAACCACTTATCTACATGTTTACCAAGACACGCTGTGACTCAGAAAAACCGAGACGAATGAGGCAAATTATGTTTATAAGCGAATTTACTACTGATATTCGCCACATCAGCGGAAGCGGAAACATCGTCGCAGACGCAGTATCACGCGGCGAGACGATTACATTCCCCAGCCCGATAAACTACAAAGAACTGTCCAAGGCGCAAGAGCGAGACAACGAGCTGCGAACCTTACTACGGCAAGGAAGAGACAACATACGCCTAAAGAAGATTCACTTTCCTGAATACGACGCTGAAATCTACTGCGAATGTTCAACATCACAAGTTCGACCTACGACCTATACAATTCAGAAAGGAAGTTTTCCAACAAATACACTACATAAGGCATCCTGGTACTCGAACATCACGCCTGCTTGTCAAATCACGCTATTTTTGGCCGAACATGAACATCGACGTTGGTACTTGGACGAAAACCTGCGTACCTTGTCAAAGCGTAAAGGTACAACGACACACAAAGAGCAAGATAGCACTATTCACGCCGCAGTCAGTCGAAAGATTCGCACATATTCACATCGACATCATCGGACCTTTGCCTACTTCGAGTGATGGTTACAGATACTGCATCACAATGGTTGATCGTTGTACACGTTGGCCGGAAGCAACGCCAGTGCACGACATCACAGCGGAGACCGTAGCGAAGACATTTTACGTGTACGTGGGTTGTGCGCTATGGATGCCCACGTGTTATAACCACCGACCAAGGCCGACAATTTGAGAGTAAATTATTCACGTTACTATCGGAATTGCTCGGCATCAAACGACAACGCAGAACACCTTACCATCCTGAGAGCAACGGCGTCGTAGAAAGATGGCAACGCACAATGAAGACAGCGCTTAGTGCAAGATTAATGTCGAAGAACAATTGTGTCGACGAGCTACCTACTACTATGCTAGGCCTGCGTGCCGCTGTACGAACCGACAGCGGAATCAGTGCCTCGCAGTTTACTTTTGGTCGTCCTATACGCCTGCCAGGCGAACTATTCGAAGAAAAAAGGGGAAAGTCACGATACGCATATCGTCTGCTACGGAGGGTTGTGGAGTGGTATTGGATGGGCTAGGAGCCGGGATGGGATTTGCTAGTGCAGCGGGGCGGTGCCTCCAGTTCTCTGGAGCAGGCTTGGGCTGTGTACGCTTTGCAGCCGGAGGAACCCGGCTACGCAGCGGCGGAAAGTTTTTCTGAGAAAGGGGTGGGGCCTGTTTGGGTGCCGCCCTCTTAGAATTAGTACGCATACAACGGGGTGCACGAGGGCAGCCCTGTAGTTTGCGGTGTGGCCGGACTGGCCACAAAGCACGCAATCGGGAGGAGAGGGAGTTTCAGGAGTGCGATTGCACTCCTTGGTGAAGTGAGGGACCAGGCACTTTACGCACCTAGGCGGGGCGGCGCTGTTGGCCGCCGCGTGCCCGTACAACTGGCACCGGTGGCACTGGCCGGGATGACCGCGGCGATGAGGCGCCTCGATCGAGATCCCAGAGAGGCCGCATATGGTGCTTACCCCTTTGAGAATCTCCCTGGACTTGGGAGCATTGGTGAGAACCACCAAGGCTAGAGGGTGACGCCTCCCGTACTTGCTGTGCATTTTATGCACCGCGAGTGCCGGGAAGCCTTGGGACTGCAGATCCTCCAGGATGGCCTTGTTCGATAATTCGAACGGGACTCCCCTGAGTACCGCTCTGAACTTACGCTCTTCTGGGAGAGCGTAAGTGTGGTAAGCATATTGCTTACCGGAGAGGAGCTTAGTCAAAGCGTCTATCGACGAGACGGTGATTTTAATAGATTCACCCGAGTTGGGCGCTCGGGTGTAGTGGATCTTGTGCTCTTTGCACAAAGTCGAGACCTCGGACCATTTACCCTTTTCCCGAAGGAATACGGGTGGTGGAACCTTGGACTTGACTGAAGCCGCGGTAGGGGGTGGAGTCACAGTGAGTGACATCAATGGGGCCGGGGTGGGTGTTGTAGGCACCGGGGTAGCTGGCGTTGAAGTCGCCGCGGTAGGTGTTGAAGACATCGGGACGGGCGTTGAGGACGCCGGGGCTTGTTTCGAGCGCTTCTTAGAGCGCTTCTTAACGAGGGTGAAAGAGGGAGGCTCAGGGCCAGTTGGGGTGGCGTCCGAGGATGACTCGGGCGCGGGTGCGCGCTTGCGGCGCGGAGGAGCGTTCGTTTCACACTCCATGTCGCTGGAGGTGGGGGACGCGGGAGGGCCTAGGACCAGAGGGGTCTGAGGGACTGGGGCGGCCTGAGAGGCCATTGTGGGAATCAATGCCATAAGTTGAGGGAGAACATCATTAACTACCTTAAGGGTTTGATCGTTGCAGTTAAAGTCTGCAGCGGTGAAGCCATCGACTAAGAACTTCGTTACAAACGAGGGATTTAGCGAAGCCATAGCAGAAGGGAGGGTTGGGGAGGGACAACAATATATAAATATATATACTATGAACCTAACAACGATGACTAACTTCCTAAAACCACCCTGCACGCAGTAGGGCGGTTGAGGACGACGCGGATAACTTACTCGAACACGAAGACTCGAAGTCCTCGAACGCAGATCTTGCCGGAGTGGCGACGGCGACGCAGGTCGGCGACGTCGGGCTAAGGCGGCGAACGAAGATTCGTCGTGAAAACCACGGTTCTATAAAATTTAGGAAATACGGTACGAAGCCTGAGTCGTGAAAACGACCCGTGAAAATTGTGGTGCTCAACTAGTGCGGGGACTAGAGAGCGGAAAAAGCGTCTGCGATCGACGTGCGAATGAATCCGCACGCAAACCGAGACTGCTTGAGGGGGATTTTTTTTTTTTTTTTTTTTTTGCTGCCGAGGCACCCTCACGGGAGGGAGGTGGAAGATGCGTCATGCATACCCGCCCGCAGGTAAATTCCTCTGCGGGGGGGTTATGTGGGACTCACCAGAATGGCACCTACCCACTAAAAACCACCTGTTGGCTGTGGTAAGCGTATACCTTTAGCCTTCATCGGAAGCGACACCCGTCGGGAGTTGGGCGCGCTGGCGGAGACCCGCTAGCGGGTCTTCCGCCTGTAGTGAAAGTTGCACTGAAGGTGCTCAAAGGGACATGAGTTGGTGGCCGTTCTGGGCAGCCTCCGGTGAAGCCGGGGCTGGGCAGAGGTCGGCCGAAGCATGATTTAGGGATCAATTCATTTAAATGAACCTACAATGAATTGAGAAGGGAACTATGCTCCGCCAGAGCTAGCAAACGCTCTGTCGGAGTACGTGAAGCCCTAAGTTTACGGGCTAAGACTGCGATTTCACTAACATCGACATTTTTTATAGCGTCGCAGACGATACGCATATCGTCTGCTACGGAGGATTGAGGAGTGGGTTTGTATGGGCGAGGAGCCGGGATGGGATTCGATGTGGGGCGCTGCCTCCAGTTTTCTGGGGCAGGCCTGGGCTGTGCAGGCTTAGAAGCCGGAGGAACCCGGCTACGCAGCGGCGGAAAGTTTTCTTGAGAAAGGCGCGGGGCCTGTTTGGGCGCCGCCCTTTTGAAATTGGAGCGCATACAACGGGGTGCACGAGGGCAGCCCTTGTAATTTGCGGTGTGGCCGGACTGGCCACAAAGCACGCAATCGGGAGGAGAGGGAGTTTCAGGAGTGCGATTGCACTCCTTAGTGAAGTGCGGGACCAGGCACTTGACGCACCTGGGCGGTGCGCGGCAGTTGGCTGCCGCGTGCCCGTACAATTGGCACCGATGGCACTGGCCGGGATGACCGCGGCGATGAGGCGCCTCGATTGAGATCCCAGAGAGGCCGCGAATAGAGCTAACCCCTTTCAGGATCTCTCTGGACTTGGGGACGTTGGCGAGAATCACCAAAGCGAGAGGGTGTTGCCTCCCGTACTTGCTGTGCATTTTATGCACCGCGAGTGCCGGGAAGCCTTGGGACTGCAGATCCTCCAAGATGGCCTCGTTCGATAATTCGAACGGGATTCCCCTGAGTACCGCTCTGATCTTACGCTCTTCTGACAGAGTATAAGTGTGATAAGCATATTGCTTATCGGTGAGGAGCTTTGTTAAAGCACGGAAGTCGTCTATCGACGAGACTAAGATTTTAATAGATTCACCCGAGTTGGCTGCTCGGATGTAATGGATTTTGTGCTCATTGCACAATGTCGAGACCTCAGTCCATTTACCCTTTTCCCGAAGGAAAACGGGTGGTGGGACCTTGGCCTTGACAGAAGTCGGGGCCGGAGCGGGTGTTGAAGACACCGGGGCAGCCCGCGTTGAAGACGCCGCAGGGGGTGTAGGGACGGGCGCCGAGGGCGCCGGGTCTTGTTTCGAGCGCTTCTTAGAGCGCTTCTTAACAAGGGTGAAAGAGAGAGGCTCATCAGGGCCAGTTGGGGTGGCATCCGAGGATGACTCGGTCGCGGGTGCGCGCTTGCCGCGCGGAGGGGCGTTTTCTTCGCACTCCATGTCACTGGAGGAAGGGGACGCGGGAGGGCCAAAGACCTGAGGGGTCTGGGGGACTGGGGTGGCCTGAGGGGCCATTGGTGGAATTAACGCCATGATATGCGGGATAAGAGAATCAAGGAAACGGAACTTGTCAGCATTTATATGTATGCCTTCAGCACCGGTACTATCAACTAACTTCTTCCTAATCTCATCAGAGCTTAGGGAAGCCATTGCGGAGGGGTTGGGGAGCTAAAAGAGCGGGAAGGCGTCTGCGATCGACGTGCGCTCGAGAACGCACGCAGACCGAGACTGCTTGAGGGGGAGCACTGTAGCTACCTAAAACCCAACACCCAACACCTAGCGCGCGGCTCCCTTCACGGTATTGCCGTCCGCATGTACCTGTAGCGGCGAGCGGCTCTCGTTACGGTATTGCTGCCGGACCGTGCCTACAGCGCGCGCGAGAGAGAAGACCGTGCGAAAAGAACATGTAGGAAATTATATAAATAGGCTAATTTGTTAAATAAATTGGTCACCGCTGTCTCGGTCTGCGTGCGTTCTCGAGCGCACGTCGATCGCAGACGCCTTCCCGCTCTTTTAGCCCCCGCGCTAATTGAGCACCCAAATTTCATAGTTGTTTACTGTACTAAGTTTCTAACGCCGTTTTCACGGCGGACAGTGGCTCGTTAACCGTACTTCTAATAAGTTTCTAACGCCGTTTTCACGGCGAATAGTGGCTTGTTAACCGTACTCCGTGGAACGTGAGCTTCGTCGACGGGAATTCGTTGTTCCAGGACTTCAAGTGCCGTGTCCGAGTAAGTTATCCGCGTCGTTCTCAACCGCCCTACTGCGTGTAGGGTGGTTTTAGGAAGTTAGTCGTCGTTGTTAGGTTCATATATTGTCCCTCCCCAACCCCTCCGCAATGGCTTCCCTAAGCTCTGATGAGATTAGGAAGAAGTTAGTTGACAGTACCGGTGCTGAAGGCATACATATAAATGCTGACAAGTTCCGGTTCTTAGATTCTCTCATCCCTCATTTCATGACGATAATGTCCACAATGGCCCCTCAGGCCACCCCAGTTCCCCAGTACCCTCAGGTCTTAGGCCCTCCCGCGTCCCCTTCCTCCAGTGACATGGAGTGCGAAGAAAACGCCCCTCCGCGCCGCAAGCGCGCACCCGCGACCGAGTCATCCTCGGATGCCACCCCAACTGGCCCTGATGAGCCTCCCTCTTTCACCCTTGTTAAGAAGCTCTCTAAGAAGCGCTCGAAACAAGACCCGGCGCCCTCGGCGCCCGTCCCTACACCCCCTGCGGCGTCTTCAACGCCAGCTGCCCCGGTGTCTTCAACACCCGCTCCGGCCCCGACTTCTGTCAAGGCCAACGTCCCACCACCCGTTTTCCTTCGGGAAAAGGGTAAATGGACTGAGGTCTCGACATTGTGCAATGAGCACAAGATCCTTTACACCCGAGCGGTAAACTCGGGTGAATCTATTAAAATCACTGTCTCGTCGATAGACGGTTTCCGAGCTTTGACTAAGCTCCTCACCGATAAGCAATATGCTTATCACACTTATGCTCTGTCAGAAGAGCGTAAGATCAGAGCGGGAATCCCGTTCGAATTATCGAACGAGGCCATCCTGGAGGATCTGCAGTCCCAAGGCTTCCCGGCACTCGCGGTGCATAAAATGCACAGCAAGTACGGGAGGCAACACCCTCTCGCTTTGGTGATTCTCGCCAACGTCCCCAAGTCCAGAGAGATCCTGAAAGGGGTTAGCTCTATTTGCGGCCTCTCTGGGATCTCAATCGAGGCGCCTCATCGCCGCGGTCATCCCGGCCAGTGCCATCGGTGCCAATTGTACGGGCACGCGGCAGCCAACTGCCGCGCACCACCCAGGTGCGTCAAGTGCCTGGTCCCGCACTTCACTAAGGAGTGCAATCGCACTCCTGAAACTCCCTCTCCTCCCGATTGCGTGCTTTGTGGCCAGTCCGGCCACACCGCAAATTACAAGGGCTGCCCTCGTGCACCCCGTTGTATGCGCTCCAATTTCAAAAGGGCGGCGCCCAAACAGGCCCCGCGCCTTTCTCAAGAAAACTTTCCGCCGCTGCGTAGCCGGGTTCCTCCGGCTTCTAAGCCTGCACAGCCCAGGCCTGCCCCAGAAAACTGGAGGCAGCGCCCCACATCGACTCCCATCCCGGCTCCTCGCCCACACAAACCCACTCCTCAATCCTCCGTAGCAGACGATATGCGTATCGTCTGCGACGCTATTAAAAATGTCGATGTTAGTGAAATTGCAGTCTTAGCCCGTAAACTTAGGGCTTCACGTACTCCGACAGAGCGTTTGCTAGCTCTGGCGGAGCATAGTTCCCTTCTCAATTCATTGTAGGTTCATTTAAATGAATTGATCCCTAAATCATGCTTCGGCCGACCTCTGCCCAGCCCCGGCTTCACCGGAGGCTGCCCAGAACGGCCACCAACTCATGTCCCTTTGAGCACCTTCAGTGCAACTTTCACTACAGGCGGAAGACCCGCTAGCGGGTCTCCGCCAGCGCGCCCAACTTCCCGACGGGTGTCGCTTCCGATGAAGGCTAACGGTAATAACTACAGCCAACAGGTGGTTTTTAGTGGGTAGGTGCCATTCTGGTGAGTCCCACATAACCCCCCCGCAGAGGAATTTACCTGCGGGCGGGTATGCATGACGCATCTTCCACCTCCCTCCCGTGAGGGTGCCTCGGCAGCAAAAAAATAAAAAATAAAAAAAAAAATAAAAAAAAATTGACACTTCTCGCTCCGATCGCCGCCCAGTGCGGACGTGCAAGACCCCGTTCTCCGTTGTTTGGTCCCTTCCCGATACTCCGTGGCGCTCAGTCTACTGACGTCACGGTTTAGCGTGTTGGTTCCGTGCTACGGCTTTCAAGGTTCTTTCTACTCCCTCTGAGTGCTATCGAAGTGCGATTTTTCTTTGCGACTAAGCCCCTTAGTCTTCAAAGTGCTGTGCTAAGTAGTGTTGTGCTTGTGCTGAGTGCAGTGTTGTGCCCAGCGTAAGTAGTCTGGTTTCAGTGCGAAGGATACTTAACGGTGACAACGAATTTGTACTGAACCAGTCCTTTTTATTTTTATTTTATTTCTCTTCTCTATTTATCATATCTGTGTGTTTTCGTGTGTATTTGTCCTTTCTGTCGGTAAAGGTTGACCCTAACGTGGTCAACTCTTTACCTGCGTACCCTTTTTTAGGTTTTTAGGTAGCGGCCTTCGGCGTACTATTGTTAGTTTTAAGTTTTCCTCCCCAGCCCCCCTACCGCTGGTAGGGAGGTTAGCCGCTAGGATTTTGCTAGGTTTTAGGAACTAGGCATCTTTTATTATACTTATATTTATTAATATTACTGTCCCAACTCTCCCTTATGGATCCGCTAAGCGTTATTAACGCGTTCACCCAGGCACTTGCTGCGGTAGGCGTCTACATCCCGAATGACATCATAACGCAGGCCTTACAGGCATCAATCGCGTCCCCGGCCCCTCAGGCCTCAACCCCGGCCCCTCAGGCCTCAAACCCGGCCCCTCAGGGCTCAACCCCGGCCCCTCAGGCCTCAAACCCGGCCCCTCAGGCCTCCAACGTCGAGACCCCTCAGGTCTACAGCTCTTCCTCGTCTCCCGCCTCGTCCGAGATGGACTGCGAATCGGTCGCATCCTCTCACGCGTCGCGTCGTAAGCGTACCGCTTCCGGGAGCGACTCCGAACCCGCGTCTGATACTTCGTCAGATGCCGTCACCTTAACCGGCTCTCCTGAGCCCGCGTTCCAACTTGTCGCCAAGCGCTCCAAGAAGCGCTCGAAGAAAGCTTCGGTATCTTCAATACCCGAGCCCTCCCCGGTGTCTTCAACACCAGCCCCCGCGCCGTTAAAATCGCTCGTAGTAACCGCGTCTCCGTCGGTCACATCGAAGCCAGCGACGCGCTGCGCTCGACGGTCGCAATTAGCGACCGTCGACGACTTCCGGTCTTTCACTAGGCTACTCTCGCTAAATCAAATCGCGTTTCATACATACGCCCTCCCGGAGGAACGTAAGATCCGCGCAGTACTACGGGGCGTCCCGTTCGAACTCAGCAACGAAGACATTCTCGAGGACCTTAAGTCTCAGGGTTTCCCGGTCACAGCAGTGCACAAGATGCACTCCAACCGCGGTAGGCGTTTTCCGTTAGCGCTAGTAATCCTGTCCAATACTCCCAACTCGAAGGAGATTTTCAAAGAGGCTCGCACAATCTGCGGACTCTCGAACATCTCCGTCGAGCGTCCCAACCCCCGCGGTCACCCTGGGCAGTGCCACCGCTGCCAGCTGTACGGCCACGCAGCGGCTAACTGTTCAGCTCCCCCCAGGTGCGTAAAGTGCCTGGATTCCCACTTCACTAAGGAGTGCACTCGCACTCCCGAATCCACTTCCCCCCCTGCCTGTGTGCTGTGCGGCCAGTCCGGCCACACAGCTAACTACAGGGGTTGCCCGCGCGCTCCGCGCTCCACCGTCAAGAGGGTCGCGCCTAAACCGGCGCCGCCACTCACTCCTTCTAACTTCCCGCCGCTGCGCAACCGGGGTCCCCCGGAAGCAAAGCCCGTTCAGCCGACGCCTACTCCGGCTCTGTCTTGGAGGCAGCGTCCGGCCGTCCCGCCTGCACCTTCCCGACCCATCCCAGCTCCCGTAGCTTCCGTACGGCCGCGTCCCGCTCCGTTATCCGTACCTCAGTCGTCGTTGGCTGAGGATATGAAGACCGTATTCGACGTCATTCAAAACGTCGATATTAACGAAATTTCCGTACTCGCACGCAAACTGCGAGCCGCCCTCTCTCCTCAAGAGTGTTTATTCGCGTTAGCGGAGCATCACTCGCTCCTAAGTTCGTTGTAAATTTATTTTTATTCTTTTTATTTTTGTATAAAATCGTAAATAAGTAAATTATAATGTCTAGACCCGCGAATCCCGCGTCCAGTCGTATTAAACCCAAGGGCTTATCCCTAGTATCTTTTAACGCTCGTAGGCTTAGCACTAACCTTCCCGAGATTAAACTGTTCCTTCAGAACAAAGAACCTGACCTATTCCTTCTCCAGGAGACATGGCTTACTCCAAAACGCTCCAGGGGATATGCTATTCCTAAGTACGCGTTTACTCGCAACGATAGGCCCAACTCCGACGGTTACGGCGGCACCGCCATATATTACAAAAGAGGCTTCCATTGCTGTCCTCTCCCTACCCCTCCTCTCCTCAACATGGAGGCCACGGTGTGTAGATTGGCTATGACTGGTCATCCGACCATCATCATAGCTTCAGTCTACATACCGTGTGGCTCCAATCCAATCCGCAGCGACTTTGAGGCCATTCTCGCCCTCGGCCATTCAGTCATTATGTTCGGAGACTTTAACTCCAAACATACTGACTGGACGTGCCTATCAACCAACACCAGCGGTATCGCTCTCCTCGACATCACCAACTCCCTTGACTTAGACGTCATATCCCCCATCACTCCCACTCACTATCCCAACAATCCGACCTACTCTCCTGACATCCTCGACTTTGCAATTATCAAGCGAATCAATCTTGACCTAAGGTCTATCGAACCGCTCGATGACCTAGGCTCCGACCATCGCCCCGTCTCCCTCGTGCTAGGTACGCCTAACGTTAACGTCACACCTCCTAAGACCTTTACCAATTGGAAAGGCTTTAAAAATACGTTAGTTTCAGCCTTAGAGGCCCCTAACTCTCCGCTCGCGATTTCGCCCGACCAATTAGATAGTCCGGATAAAATAGATTCATTAGTCAATACTCTAACTGATGCTATTAACACAGCCATCAACGACAACGAAAAGGTTGTTAAGCAAAGCAAACCCGCGCTTCCACTAGCCGTTAGCAATCTCATTAAAGCCAAGAACGCGGCTCTCCGGAGAGCAAAGAAATATCCCACGCCAGCATATAGAACAGCTGCGAATCAGCTTCAACGTAAAGTTAGGTCTCGCCTCGCGGAACTCCGTGACACTCAGTTTAACGATCTCATGGAGAATATCTCCCCGTCCCACCAAGCATATTATCGAATGGCCCGAGCCTTACGCGTAGACACCGCCTCTCACGTTCCTCCTCTCACTCGTCCCGACGGCACCATTGCTTTCGAAGTCGAAGAGAAAGCCGAATGCTTCGCCGACAGCATAGCGGCACAATGCTCGCCCAGCACGCAACCCGCGGATCCCTCCCACATCCAGGCGGTGGAGGGCGAAGTTCTCCGCAGAGAATCTCTCCCTATCACCGACGACCCCGTCACAGTCTCTAATGATGAAATCTTGCTTCTCATTAGAAAGCAAAAGTCCAAAAAGGCTCCGGGTGCGGATGGAATTTCCAACCACGCACTTAAGCACCTGCCTGAGCAGGTGCTTACCTTGTTAGCTATCATCTTCAATGCCTGCTTCGACCATAGCTACTTTCCAAAAGCCTGGAAAGAAGCGACAGTCATAGGCATTCCCAAGCCGGGTAAACCTCTGAATGTCCCGGCTAATCACAGACCCATCAGCCTCCTCAAGGCAATGTCTAAACTTCTCGAAAGAGTCATACTCTCTCGAATGCGGAACCATCTGTTTCCAACGGATGGCGACCCTCTCATCATTCCCCACCAGTTTGGCTTTCGCGCTAAGCACTCCTGCCCTCAGCAAGTCCATCGAATCGTCGAGTACATACTCGAAGGATTCTCTCAGCGTCGTAAAAAAACAATCGCGGTGCTCTTTGACGTAGCCAAGGCTTTCGACAAAGTCTGGCACAGCGGTCTCGTTTTTAAACTCTATAAAATAGGCTTACCGGCTCGCCTAGTCAGATTAATAGCGTCGTTTCTTAAAGACCGTACTTTTCGATTCAAACATGAAGGCACGCTCTCCGCGCTTCGTCCCATAAAGGCTGGAGTCCCGCAAGGCTCAGTCCTCGCCCCTCTGCTGTACACCGTGTACACAAACGACATCCCCATCCCGCCGAAAGGCGTCGAACTCGCCCTCTTTAAAGACGATACCGCCCTTTACACTAAAAGTCAAGTGATCCCGTATAACATCACCAGACTCCAAAAGGCCGTAAACGCCCTCGGTGTTTGGTTTCAAAAATGGCGTATCGATGTCAACCCAGAAAAGAGTTCTGCTATTCAATTCGACCACAAACGTCGTAATCGCCACAACGATCCGCACATTCGTATGTTAGGTATTCCCATCCCCTGGAAGCGCACTGTCAAATACTTAGGCGTCACCTTAGATCAGACGCTTTCTTTCAAGCCACACGTCGATAGAGTAACGAAACTCGCGCAATTTTACTTAAGCCGTCTATATAGTATGATAGGAAGAAAAAGTAAAATGTCTTTTAGAAATAAACGTACGCTTTATAAGGTCTGCGTTAGACCCGTCATGTCATATGCTTCGCCAGTCTTTGCCCACGCCAAACCCTCCGTCCTGTATAAGCTGCAGGTAGTTCAAAATCTCTTCTGCCGCAGGGCCACAAACGCACCTTGGTACGTGCGTAACGCGGACCTGCACAGAGATCTTGAACTACCTACAGTGCAACAGCACCTCAAAACACTCTCAGAATCGTTCTTCAAACGTGCCGAATCCCATCCCAATCATCTTGTTCGAGATTCAGTCTCATATACTGTTCCTGTGTTAGATTCGATTTACAAAATCGCAAAATCGTAAATTCTAATTCTAACGTAAATCCGAATTAATGCAATTTTATTTGTCAATTTTTAATGTTTTTATTTATTTACTTTTCTTTTTTGAGCACCTTCAGTGCTATGTAAATCCCAGCGGGTGACCCCTTAAGGGCCCCGCTAGCGCGGCCTCTTTCTCCGATTGGCCGTCGCTCAGATGAAGGCTGAGTGGCAAAAATGCACGAGCCGACAGGGGGTTTTTTAGTGGGTATGGTTCTGGTAGGCGTCGGGACGAGTCCCACATAACTCCGATCACGCGCGCGGAGTATGCGTCAGAGCATTTTTTATGTCCTCCTGCCCTTCCCGTGGAGGAGAACCAAAAAAAAAAAAAAAAAATTGACATCCATTGAAATGACATCCATCATACCAGACCCGTCCTTAGCGACTTCGAGGCCATTCTCGCCCTCGGCCATTCAGTCATTATGTTTGGAGATTTTAACTCCAAACACACTGACTGGAAGTGCCTATCGACCAACCAAAGCGGTAGAGAACTACTTAAAATCACTCAGCAACTCGACTTAGACGTCATCGCTCGCGCCACTCCCACTCACTATCCCGGCAACCCTAACTACTCTCCTGACATCCTCGATTTTGCGATCGTCAAACAAATCAACCTCGATCTCAGGTCTATCGAACCGCTCGATGACCTTGGCTCTGATCACCGCCCCGTCTCCCTCGTGCTAGGACCGCCTAACAATCACGTCACTCCTCCTAAGACCTTTACTAACTGGAAAGGTTTTAAAAATACGTTAGCTTCAGCCGTAGAGGCCCCAAACTCTCCGCTCGCGATCTCGTCCGACCAATTAGATAGCCCGGATAAAATCGATTCATTAGTAAATTCTCTCACTGATGCTATCAACTCAGCCATCAGTGACAACGAAAAGGTTGCTAAGCAAGGCAAACCCACGCTTCCCTTAGCCGTTAGCAATCTTATTAAAGCTAAGAACGCGGCTCTCCGGAGAGCCAAGAAATATCCGACGCCCGCCTATAGATCAGCTGCGAACATACTACAACCTAAAGTTAGGTCTCGCCTCGCGGAACTCCGAGACGCTCAGTTTAACGATCTCATGGAGAATATCTCCCCCTCCTACCAAGCGTACTATAGTATGGCCCGAGCCTAGCGTAGACGGCGCTGTGGGAGAGACAAGAGAGGCGTAGACGCCGCCTCTCACATTCCTTCTCTCACTCGTCCCGACGGCACTATTGCCTTTGAAGCCGAAGAGAAAGCCGAATGCTTCGCCGACAGCATAGCGGCACAATATTCGCCCAGCACGCAACCACACATCCAGGCGGTGGAGGACGAAGTTCTCCGCAGAGAATCTTTCCTCATCACCGACGACCCCGTCACAGTCTCTAATGATGAAACCTTGCTTCTCATTAGAAGTCAGAAGTCCAAAAAGGCTCCGGATGCGGATGGTATTTCTAACCACGCACTCAAACACCTGCCTCAACAGGTTCTTACCTTGTTAGCCATCATCTTCAATGCCTGCTTCGACCACAGCTACTTTCCAAAAGCCTGGAAAGAAGCGACAGTAATAGGCTATCCCAAGCTGGGTAAACCTTTGAATATCCCGGCTAATCACAGACCCATCAGCCTCCTCAAGGCAATGTCTAAACTTCTCGAGAGAGTCATACTCTCTCGAATGCGGAACCATCTGTTTCCAACGGATGGCGATCCTCTCATCATTCCCCACCAGTTCGGCTTCTGCGCTAAGCACTCCTGCCCTCAGCAAGTCCATCAAATCGTCGAGTACGTACTCGACGGCTTCTATCCGAAACGTAAGAAAACGATCGCAGTTTTCTTTGACGTAGCCAAGGCTTTCGACAAAGTCTGGCACAGCGGTCTCGTTTATAAACTCTACAAAATAGGCTTGTAATGAAATGAAATGAAATATTTATTTCTCAACATTGACAATTACTTGTTCTTATTGACGTCAAATAAAACATGATTCTACCACCAGTTCGAAAAAGACCTTCGTGAAGAAGAACTGGCAAGAAACTTCCCGGGTATATTTTTTTTCAAGTCTCTTTATGTCTATACAAAGTAATTCTTATCTGCATCTGTTAGCTCGGCAAGTCCCCCTCCCACCAAGTTTTCAAACGACGAACACCCGCAAACGGCACCTGTTCACGAGTTAACGCGGGATCCAGCCATCGCCCTCCTCAACCATATTAGAGGGAAGTGAGCGACCCGTCACCCGACGCTACCATAAGAAGACGTACTTTAGTGACAATGACGCTTTAGATATTCATCGGGACGAAGAACTCATCGAACATACAGACACATTACACATGCTTTGTTACAAATACTAGTACAATCCTGCTAATGAGGGGATTATACCCAAGGGCTTTTATCATCCAAATAATCGGATAGTTTATAATATGCTCTAGCACACAACTTCTCCTTTATAGTTTCTTTGAATTTGTCAATAGGAAGACCTTGGATATCCTCAGGAACCTTATTATAAAAGCGTATACATTGACCCATGAATGAGTTAGTGACTTTATGAAGCCTACTATTATGAGCTGCCAGCATATTTCTTCCTCTTGTGTTAACATTGTGCATATCTTTTTCCTTTTGAACAAGGTTATGTTCTTTTTAACATACATTAAATTTTCTAAAATATGTTGTGAATGTAAGGTAAGAATATTTATTTTCTTAAATTTACTTCTAAGTGACACCCTTGGACCGAGCTGATAGATTGCGCGAACAGCCCTTTTCTGCAGAATAAATATAGTATCGATGTCGGCAGCACTCCCCCACAACAGAATACCATATGTCATGAGGCTGTGGAAGTAACCAAAATAGACTAATCGAGCAGTAGTTTCATTTGAAATTTGTCTAATTTTTTTAACAGCATATGCGGCAGAGCCAAGCCTTTTCGCTAAACCATCAACATGCGGTCCCCACTGGAGTTTGGCGTCTAAGGTTATGCCCAGAAATACAGTTGAGTTTACAGGAGTCAGTTCCTGGCTCTTAACTACAATGTTTGTGTTTACCTGTTTGACATTTGGCAATGTAAACTTAACACATTTCGTTTTTTTTCATTGAGGAGCAAATTATTGGCTGAGAACCACTGCTCTGTGTTGGAGATGCATTTGTTCACCGCTCGATAGTCAATTTCTTGTCTTTTGATTTTAAACAAGAAGGAAGTATCGTCAGCAAACAATATGACCTCGCGTTGATTCTTAACGACCGATGTCAGATCATTAATATAAACTAAAAATTGGAAAGGACCAAGAACTGAGCCCTGGGGCACACCCATTGTCACTGCCGATCCTGATGATTTTTTTCCATTTATTGCAACTTTTTGTTTTCTATTAGAAATATATGATTTAATCAAGGCAAGCGCTCGATTTTTAATGCCGTAATGGTGCAGTTTCATGAGTACAGTAGTATGATCCACACAGTCGAACGCCTTGGACAAGTCACAAAAGACACCAATAGCATCACACGACTCCTACCAGGTGCTGAATACGTGTTTTATGAGCTCAACACCGGCATCGGTTGTAGAGTGACCCCGCGTGAAACCAAACTGCTTAAAATTCATTAAACTATTACCGTAAAAATGAGAGAGTAATTGATTTAAAATTAATTTTTCAAAAATCTTACTGAGCGTTGGTAGTATAGATATAGGTCTAAAATTATTAGGGTCAGACATACTACCTGCTTTGAATATTGGTATGACCTTACTCAATTTCATTAAATCAGGAAAAACACCATTATCAACACAGTCATTAAATATACTGGCTAAGTACGGGGCTATACCATCAATGACAGATTCAATAATTTTAACAGAAATCCCATCTAAATCGGCAGTATTTTTTACTTTAATGCTTTTAAATGCATTTAAAACTTGTGGAACAGTAACATGTTTGAAAATAAAATCAATATCGCATGAATTTACATTTTCCGTTGGCAGTGACTGTGCAAGAGTGGAACATGAATTAATACTCGAAGTAGTTGACACAGGGATGGCAGTAAAAAAATTTTCAAATGCTTCAGCAACTTCTTTGTCAGTTGACAACACTTTATCATTAATTTTTAAATTATATTTGGTGTGTGGTTCTTTTGCTTTCCCAGTTTCCTGATTAATTATATTCCATGCAGTTTTTGAAATGTTAGTACTATATTTAATTTTATTATTAATGTAATTAGATTTAGCTACACTGCAAACTCGTTTAAATAATTTTGAATACTTTTTAACACATTCATAAAATGTCTTATTATGATTATAAGTTCTTTCACTGTACAATTCATATAATCTATTTCTACTTCTGCATATCCCCACTGTTGCCCAGTCACTAAACCTAAATAAATTATTATTTATACATATTTTCTTTTTTTTAAAACAGTGTCATATTCATTTCTAATTATATTATGAATAGAGTTATATTGAGTTATAGGATCTCCACAGTAATCTAATTTAAATGTTTTTTCAAATACATTTTTCCTAAATGTTTCAAGCCGTCTCTCATTCATGGGTATAAAGGTAATTTCTCTTTTTAGAGTCTTTTTTAGCCCAATATCAAAAGTGGCCAACTGCCCACTATGATCTGATTGTAGTTTATTAATTACTGACTTTGTACATGGCATTAAATTTGTAAAAATGTTATCAAGACATGTGGCTGAGGTCGCTGTGATTCGCGTAGGCTCTAAGAAGAGATTTTTTAGGTTGTAACAATTAAAAAGATTCAAGAATCGTTTACTTTGTGATGTCTGTACTAATAAATCAATATTAAAATCGCCACAAATAATTATTTCTTTGTTTTTGTTATTTACTCTATGTAATACCTCATCCATAGTGCTCTCAAATACTTCAAATGGTGAGGATGGGGGTCTGTATACACTTATTATAACAATATTCCCTACCTCAATACAGGCTATTTCAACTGATCGCTCAACAGACAGACTTACAATATCAGTGCGTTCTTTAAATGTTAGGCTCTTATGAGTGATGATCATTGAGCCGCTGCAAGTTGTTTGTTCTCTGTTGAATAAACTAGCAATTACATGATTCTTATAAGAAGACATAATTTGACACTGTGTGAGCCAGTGCTCTGTGATACATAGTATATTAATATTTTCACAGTTTATGAATAGTTTTATCTGTAATTCTTTACCATCAATGCCCTGCATATTTTGATGGACTATGTTCAGAAAATTATTTTTTACATTTTTATTGCTTAAATTACTACTTAGAATACTGGTGCTAGGTGTATTATCTATTGTCACTAACTTATGTTTAAATTATTTCTAATACTATGTTTTGGAATATTACATTCCAACGGGTCAAAAGTATAAAGTGACTGCTCAATAGAAGCAGCGGTTGTAGTCAACGAATTGACTGTTATGCATAAAATATATGATAGCGAGTATGCTATATGGTATGAATATACCTATCATTGGTCATATATGGCTTGTTAATAAATGTATTTAAATCAATAATCTGAAACTTTTCACTATGACGACATGTCATATTGTGTACATCTATATTTAGTCGATGCTTCATATTATTTTCTGAGGGGTTCTGGGTAAATGGAAATGCAAACAAAATAATTTTACTAATATTCTGCCTGCAATTCAATCTAGCAAAACATGCTGTCATTGTTTTCCTACTTAGTTGCTTACATCTGCCTACTAATATAATCAATATTGTATTAGGGTTAAATGTACGGGATGTAATTTTATCAACTATGTCATAATATGAAGCACCGGGGTAACAATAATTAGTTATTGGCCCCCCAACACACCGAGTAAGTTGCAATCCCATGTTCTTACCAAGTTCATCGCTATACATAATTATATTTAATTCACATTTATTTGACTTATTATCTAAGCTACTACCTGAGTTTAATACTACATGCTCAGTGACATATGGCTCCTCAAGATTACTGGATATTGGCAGAGGGCAATCTGATGTAGTATTATTTGAATTACTTTCATAATAATTGGTAAGGGACTCAAAGCGGTCATGATTATATTTAGACAGTTCAATCAAATTGTCCATAGCTACAGTGTGTTCCTTAATTTCTTTTTGAGAAATTTCATACTTATTGGTTAGAATCATGTAGTCTCTGTATTTCTACATTTAATTTCCGTATGTCACTTTCATAGGTTAACCTATTCTGCTCCAAGTTACTTTTACAGAATATCAGTTCATTCTTTAGTTTTAAACAATGATTTTTACTTGGAATAGTTTTACATAAAATGCTTTGCTTTTTGATAAATTTAGAGTTACTCTGAATAGATTGATTGAGTTTGACAATTTTCTTACTCTTAGTTTTGCTCAATTTTATACCAGTATGGTGAATTTTATTGTTTTTATTATGTACCGTTCCCAAAGATTCTAATGCAGGGTCTGCATACATTGAAAGGTCACTTGTTAAATCAATTATTAAAGAGGAATTTGAAGGAACTGCAGTGACCATGTCGGGGTCACTGCAGACAAGCTCATTGAACAATGATTGGGTCTGAATTACTGTCTCCTGATTTATTTTAGACTCCAAACATGCTACTTTAGTATATGAATTGCAAAGTTGCTTTTTAAGGTCATTATTATGATCAAGCGTATCTTGCAAGACATTACTATCTTTGTCGAACCCATTCACTATCCCCTGAAGTTGGTCCCGTTGTTCTGAGACTTCTAAAAGCTGTGTGTATAAGTTCACTAACTCCTGTTTCATTGATTTATTTCTATTAAATATTACTGTCACTTCTTTTTCACTATCATTCCTTTCTTTCAACAACTGCTCACTTAAAGCTTTGAATTTTTGGAGTTCTTGAAGAGTAAGATTCAATTTTTCTTCTAGTTGCCGAGTTGTTGTTTGGCGAGTCATCATTTTTAAGATATTAGTTTATATGTTGATATAGCAGAAATGAACAGCTGGTTGGAATCAAGGTTATGTCCAATAACAATGTAAACAAAGTCACTTCTAATACTTACTAGATGAAATTGAAAAGTTACCTCTTATGGTAGCCAAACTTTCTTGTTTAAACTAATAGTTTAAAACACTAGTCAATACAATCGATGCCTATTTGATTTAAATCTTTGACTATAATGACACTGAATATAACGGTTCTCGTAACTTTGTTATGCACACTAACAACACTGTTTGTACACTTTAAAAACAAACTGAATTTAACAAATCACTAATATAAAAAATATTTTTAGCGATGAACAAGGTTTTATTGCAATAAACAGATATAAATACAAAAATTATAAATTATTTTATGAGAACTCGTTAGTTCACAACTTATCGGTAGTCAAGGCTTACCGGCTCGCCTAGTTAGGACAATAGCGTCGTTTCTCAAAGACCGCACGTTTCATTTCAATCATGAAGGCACGCTTTCCGCGCCTCGTCCCATAAAGGCTGGAGTCCCTCAAGGCTCAGTCCTCGCCCCTCTGTTGTATACCGTGTACACTAACGACATTCCCATTCCGCCGAAAGACGTCGAACTCGCCCTCTTTGCCGACGACACAGCTCTTTACACCAAAGGCCAAAGTGTCCCGGGTCTCACCACCAGACTCCAAAAGGCTGTAGACCTCGCCCTTGGTGCATGGTTTCAAAAATGGCGTATCGATGTGAACCCAGACAAGAGTTCTGCGGTTTACTTCGACTGCAAACAACGTCATGTCGCTGACAATCTGCACGTTCGAATGTTAGGTACTCCCATCCCCTGGAAGCGCACTACCAAATACTTAGGCGTCACCTTGGACCAGACGCTTTCTTTCAAGCCACACGTCGACAGAGTAACGAAACTCGCCCGTTTTTACTTAGGCCGCTTATATAATACTTATTCTAATTCTAACGTAAATCCGAATTAATGCAAATTTATTTTTAAATTTATAATGTTTTTAATTATTTACTTTTCATTTTGAGCACCTTCAGTGCTTTGAGCACCTTCAGTGCTATGTAAATCCCAGCGGGTGACCCCTTCTGGGCCCCGCTAGCGCGGCCTCTTTCTCCAATTGGCCGACGCTCAGATGAAGGCTGAGTAGCAAAAAATTTCACGAGCCGACAGGGGGTTTTTTAGTGGGTATGGTTCTGGTAGGCGTCGGGACGAGTCCCACATAACTCCGATCGCGCGCGCGGAGTATGCATCAGAGCATTTTTTATCCTGCTGCCCTTCCCGTGGAGGGGAACAAAAAAAAATTCATTCGATTCACTTCGACCATTCTGACCGCTTGTTTTACTCGAACCCCAATAGGAAGTAATACAATTCCCTAAATAACCATCGCTGTACTCGAGCCCACTATTACCGATCACGCTATGATTTTCCTAAAAATTTGTAATTATAACAACACCACAAAGAGCCAAAAAACAAAAACTACAATTAATTATGAAGGTGCCGTAAAACGCTTAAAATCGACTAATCTGGCGGAGCTTCTTACATACACTAATCCTAATTATATTGCTGAACTTTTAATCTCGAAAATGCAGCAAACTCTTGCCGCACACACTAAAACCACTGTGATACCTGCAAAAACCAGACCTTTAAAACCCTGGATTACGCCAGGAGTACTGCGGTGCATCAGGAATAGAAATTGTATGCAAAAGAAATTAAGAAATGAACCTGAAAACTAAATACTTAAAATTACCTACAACGATACCGTAACTGTTGCAATTGCATTATAAAAAACCTAAAATGACTTTATGATAAGAATCAACTATTGAAAGCCCATACCAATCAAAAGAAACTTTGGCAAGTAAGCAAAATCAAATAAGTCTCCTAATTCAGAACTTCTCAATGCAACTCCATCCCCTCAAGAGTCTGTGAATGCAACAAACTCTTACTCAGTAACATAGGGAAACTTTTGGCTGAAAAAATATTGACTAATTGTAAGCACTCGCCACCAAATGAGAACAGCCCTAAATCACATTCTTTTGCTCTATTTCCTACTGATCCCGACGAAATTCGCTCTGTACTCATGTCTCTGAAATCAGATAGTGCATCTGGGTGGGACAAAATTCCAACCAAGTTTCTAAAACTTGCCCATATAGACATAGTGCCCATAATTTCACATCTCGTTAAGATGTGCTTTCATCATGGGAAATTTCATTTTTCATCATGGGCCTTGAAAAAGGCCATTATTACACCAATATATAAGGAGGGTGATAAGTCGGATCCTTGCAACTACAGACCGATCTCTGTACATAGCTTTATCGAAAATACTAGAAAAGGTTATTAACTCACGTTTAATAAAATACCTAACCAAATACACAATTATAGCTACAAATCAGTTTGGCTTTCAACAGGGCATGTCTACCGAGGATGCAGTGCAGGCTCTTGTTTCTATGGTGGTGGATAAAGTGGACTCGGGTAATTAGTGCCTGACAGTGTTTTTAGATTTAAAAAAGGCACTCGATACTGTATCTGTCCCTATCCTAGTTGAGAGGCTTGAGGAGATAGGAGTCAGTGGTGAAGCCTTGGGCCTACTGCAAGACTATCTCTCTGACCGGAAACAGATGGTTTCAGAGGGGAACATATCAGCCAAGAGTGGTTCGTCACTTATGGAGTTCCACAGGGCAGTGTACTAGAACCTACGCTGTACTTAATCTACATAAATAACCTCTGCAACATGAGAATTGACGGGTCAAACATATCCTACGCCGACGATACTGCGATCACTTTTTCAGCTAAGACTTGGGATGAGGTCAGGGAATTTGCTGAAAAGAGTCTTACGGAAGTGGCTGCATGGCAAACACTAATCTTCTTACCCTTAATGCTATTAAAACCAAGTACATCTGCTTTACAAAACACAATAAAACTCAGCCGCCCTCTCATTACGATATAACATTACACACCTGCGACACTTACCTCTCTACTTGCCGATGTCCTAAATTGACAAAAGTAAGCGTAATTAGGTATCTCAGTATCATGGATGATCAGGGACTGTCATGGCATCAGCGTATTGAATTAACATCTAAAAGAATCGGTAAGTTAATTTGGGTATTTAAAACTTTGCGACTCATTGCTACGAGTCAACTGCTTTCCCGTACTTACGTAGCACTAGCACAATCAATAATGATGTACTGCATTTCAGTTTGGGGCTCAGCTACAGAAATTAAAATCCTAGACCTAGAAAGAGCTCAGAGGGCGCTGCTCAAGATTATGTTTTTGAAGCCATACAAATATCCTATTGAAAGCCTTTACGCACTGACCCCACTGCTTACGATAAGAAAACTATATACCTTAATTACTGTACTGAGAAAACACAGATCCTTACCATATGATGGCGATATCCTCAGGAAAAGGAGGAAACATGTAGTAGCCCCTGTTCTAAAAACCAAATCCAAGTATGCTCAAAGACAATATTGTAGCAATTCAGCCACGGTTTACAATTACTTTAATAAACATATAAACATTTATCCCTTAAATTTTTGTGATTGTAAGAAAGCTGTTACACAATGGCTTAAAAGTAAATCCTACTCTGAAACTGAAGTGATAATCAATAGGTATATATTATTTCTTTTTGGCCTTCCTCAATTTCAAAAGTGTTTAAAATTTAAAATTAATATTATCTACAAATAATATAAATAATGATTATATACAAATCGATATTAGTGTTTTTGAAAGATCTGAGAAATTCCAATGTGATAGTATATTTTCGCCCACTCTCGCACCACCCACGCTAACACACACGTACACACACATTCACACACACATACACATACATACACACGCGCGCGCGCGCGCAGGCTCGCATACACCAGATATCAATAAAAATTGTAATAGTTGTTAAGTACTTTGTAATTTTTCCATAAACAATTTTTGAAGAGCGTTTCTTCCAAACACAAGCAATGATTGCTTAAATGGAAGTACCAACAACTGTAAACCTATGTATTAGACTAAGTTGAGAAAAATAAACGTTATTATTATTATTAATATTGGTTTCTGATACTAAGAGGAGGGAAGTTTAATTCAACCTCCATAAAGTAAAGCTGAATTTTGAATGAAATCCATTTTTTATAATAGGTCTTTACCTATGAAACTGCCGTTTTGCCGTACTGGCCATTTCAAATGAAAATATTTTTTTTTTGACTGATAATTCTTATTTCAAATTAATTTTATTTGACAAACATGGAATTCTTTTTCTAAAATCGTCATTTGTTTAATAGTTAGTGTTTTGTTTTCAACGCATTCGAACATTTTTCGTCATCATGGATAAGTTATAAATTCGAGTAATTATGGAGTATGAGTACCGTCGTGGCAGCAAAGCGGCACAAGCGGCACGCAACATCAACGACGTTTACGGAGCGAACACTACAAACGAACGCACCACCCGTTATTAGTTTACCCGCTTCCGTTCTGGAAATTTTGACCTGAAAAATGAACCCCGTGGTCGTCCGATAACTTTGGTCGACAATGACGAATTAAAGGCAATTGTGGAAGCTGATGAAACTCAATCCACGGCTGAATTGGCAACAGCTTTCGACGTTAGCATCAAAACAATATTGGTCCATTTGCGTCAAATTGGCAAGGTAAAAAAGCTTGATAAATGGGTACCCCACGAACTCAATGACCGCCAGCGCAAAGTACGCGTGGAGACGTGCCTTGCACTGCTCAGCAGGCATACAAATAAAGGAATTCTGAACCACATTGTTACTTGTGACGAGAAATGGATCCTGTTTGACAATCGTAAGCGCTCAGTAAGTTGGTTGGACCCTGGTTCAGCACCCAAACAATGCCCTTAACGAAAACTTACACCTAGAAAAGTGATGGTCACTGTTTGGTGGTCTAACGCGGGTGTAATTCATCACAGCTTCTTGCCAAAAGGGACAAGCATTACTGCAGATGTGTACTGTGAACAACTGAACACAATGATGGAGAAGCTCGCACGTCTCCAACCAGCTTTGGTCAATCGTTCGGTTCCACTGCTCTTGCACGACAACGCGCGACCTCATACTGCACAGCAGACGGTCTCCAAACTACAAGAGTTGGGGTTGGAAATTCTCCGTCATCTGCCGTAATCACCAGACCTTGCGCCTACAGACTTCTACTTTTTCCAGAATTTGGATAACTTCTTGGCGGAAAAAAAATTCAATACCCGAGAGGCAGTACAAAATGCCTTTGAAGAATTTGTTGCCTCCCGTCCAGCTGATTTCTTCAAGAAAGGCATCAATAAGCTACCAATGCGTTGGCAAAGATGCATTGATTGCATGGGTGATTATTTTGATTAATAGAAATAAAAAATATATAAAAAAATTACGCTTCATTTATTTCGTGAAAAACGGCAATTTCATAGGTAAAGACCTAATATATAATCCGTAGTCCATGCGGCTCCTAAAAATAACTAAGGGGTTTACCAATAAGGACTTGACAACTTTTTTTCAAAATAATGCAAACCATATGAGATATTTCAAAAACTTTATTATCGGGTTGAAGTACAATTAAAACATTTATGAATGGAACTTGACTTCGTTCATATGGCCACCGCGGGTACGTTTGCGGCGGTCGATTCGTTGGACCCAATTTTCGATGACTCGGCCACACATTTCGGCCGAAATGGCTGCTATTTCGCGTTCAATGTTGGCTCTTAGCTCTTCCGACGTCGTCGGCTTGTTGGCATAGATCAATGACTTGGCGTAACCCCAAAGAAAAAAGTCTAGAGGCGTTAAATCGCACGAACGAGGCGGCCAATCGACTGGTCCATTTCTTGAGATAACACGCACATCAAACTTACTCTTCAATTAATCGATTGTAACATGTGCTGTGTGGCTTGTGGCACCGTCCTGTTAAAACCACATGTTGTACAAGCCCATATCTTCCAATTCGGCCCAAAAATAACAGTAATCATAGCGCGATAACGATTACCATTCACAGTAACGTGACGATCATTATCGTCGACGAAAAAATATGGCCCTATGACGCCGCCGGCATGCAAACCGCACCAAACAGTAATTTTTTGTGGATGAAGTGGTGTTTCATGAAGCACATGTGGATTTTTACCCAATCCATAACGCATATTTTGCTTATTGACGAACCCATTGAGCCAAAAATGAGCTTCATCGCTGAAGATGATTTTGCGATGAAATTGATCATCTTGGCGCATATTTTCCAGAGCCTAATCGAAGAACGTCGCTTCAAATGGTACATCGGCTTCAATTCTTGAGTCAGCTTGATCTTGTATGGGTGTAAACTAAGATCCTTACGCAAAATCCGCCATAAAGTGGTCTGGGCGATGCCCAACTCTTGAGAACGCCGTGGAATTGACTGATTTGGATCATTTGCTACGGACGTTTCAACGGCAGCGATATTTTTGACACTTCGACCAACCCGTTGTCTCACTGGCACGGCAACATCAGACAACGAATATGTAGACTCAAATGTTTGCACTAAACTTATTACTGCCTGTCTACTAGGGCGAGAATTACGACCGAAAATCGGAGTTAACGCTCTTAAAGTAGCGGTCACCGACTCCGAATTTCTGTAGTAAATTTTTATGATTTGCAGACGTTATTCGTTCGTGTACTTTACCATGATGAAAATGTTTAGTTTACTGAATAAATTGACAGTGACAGTTCGATGATTAGTGAAAGGGTGCGTTCACAATTGAATTTGTTGTTGAAGAAGAAGTTGTCGAGTCCCTATTGGAAAACCCTTTATAAACAATATTTTCAAATGTGTTGGATGTATCTCCCAACCGGAACCAACTAGGACTTTAAATACATTTAGAAATTTTAATATTTTTATTTTAATCTCATTGATTTGTTTGGTCCACCTCAAATGGTCTAGATACAAAACTCTGTAGCTGCAATACATTCATCCACACGTCGCCGAGGTATAGCGCAACTGCCGTGCTCGTCCCGGCCGTGCGGCAATATTTATAGTGTGCGAGAGAGACAGCGCATCGCACCCTTCCCGCTCGCACGATAAGTGTTGTGCAGCCGACCGCCGCCTGCATCTGAGCCGAGTCGTCGCTACTTGTGCCGTCGCTATAAAGCAGATATATGCAAGTGTAGTTTTAATAAACGTCATTCTCGCTTCGATTGCCGCCCGGTACGGACGTGCAAGATCCGTTGATCGGTCCCTTCCCGATATTCCGTGCCGCTCAGTCTACTGTCGTCACAGTTTAGCGTGTTGGTTCAATGCTCCGGTTTTCAAGGTTTTTCTACTCCCTCTGAGTGCTATCGAAGTGCGATTTTTCTTTGCGACTAAGCCCCTTAGTCTTCAAAGTGCTGTGCTGAGTGCAGTGTTGTGCCCAGCGTAAGTAGTCTGGTTTCAGTACAAAGGATACTTAACGTTGACAATGAATTTGTACTGAACCAGTCCTTTTATTTTTTTTCTCTTCTCTATTTTATTTATTTTTCTCCTCTTTTCATATTTATTTTTATCATATCTGTGTGTTTTCGTGTGTATTTGTCCTTTCTATCGGTAAAGGTTGACCCTAACGCGGTGAACTCTTTAGCTGCGTACCCTTTTTTAGGTTTCTAGGTAGCGGCCTTCGGCGTACTACGATTAGTTTTAAGTTATTCTCCCCATCCCCCCTACCACTGGTAGGGAGGTTAGCCGCTAGGGTTTTGCTAGGTTTTTAGGAACTAGGCATCTTTTAATATACTTATTTATACATATTATTGTCCCAACCCTCCCTAATGAATTCGCTAAGCGGTATTAACTTCGCGAACGCGTTCACCCAGGCGCTTGCTGGGGCAGGCGTCTCTATCCCGAAAGACATCCTAACGCAGGCCTTGCAGGCATCAATCGCGTCCCCGGCCCCTCAGGCCCCAATCCCAGCCCTCAGGCCCCCAACGTCCAGACCTCCTCAGCCAAGAGGGCGGCGCCTAAACCGGCGCCGCCATTCACTCCCGCTAACTTTCCACCGCTGCGCAACCGGGGTCCCCCGGAAGCAAAGCCCGTTCAGCCGACGCCTACTTCGGCTCTGTCTTGTAGGCAGCGTCTGGCCGTTCCACTTGCACCTTCCCGTCCTATCCCAGCTCCCGTAGCTCCCGTAGGGCCGCGTCCTGTTCCGTCATCTTCACCTCAGTCATCGTTGGCTGAGGACATGAAGACCGTGTTCGACGTCATTCAAAACGTCGACATTACGTAAATTTCCGTTCTCGCACGCAAACTGCAAGCCGCCCGCTCTCCTCAAGAGCGTTTATTTGCGTAAGCCGAGCATCACTCGCTTCTAAGTTCGTTATAAATTTTATTTTTATTTTTTATTTTTGTATAAATTCGTAAATAAGCAAATATAATATCTAGACCCGCAAATCCCGCGTCCGGTCGTATCAAACCCAAAGGCTTATCCCTAGTTTCTTTTAACGCTCGTAGTCTCAGCACTAACATTCCTGAGCTCAAACTGTTCCTTCAGAACAACGAGCCAGACTTATTGCTTCTTCAAGAGACGTGGCTCACTCCAAACCGCACCAGGGGATTCGCTGTTCCCAATTACGTGTTCATTCGTAACGATAGGCCCGACGGTTACGGTGGCACAGCTATTTATCACAAAAGAGGTTTCCAATGCACTCCTCTCCCTACCCCTCCTCTCCTCAACATGGAGGCCACTGTGTGTAGATTGGCTATGACTGGTCATCCGAGCGTCATCATAGCTTCAGTCTACATACCTAGTGACATCCATCATACCAGACCTATCCTTAGCGATTTCGAGGCCATTCTCGCCCTCGGCCATTCAGTCATTATGTTTGGAGATTTTAACTCCAAACATACTGAATGGAAGTGCCTATCGACCAACCAAAGCGGTAGAGAACTCCTTAAAATCACTCAGCAACTCGACTTAGACGTCATCTCTCCCGTCACTCCCACTCACTATCCCGGCAACCCTAACTACTCTCCTGACATCCTCGATTTAGCGATCGTCAAACAAGTCAACCTCGATCTCAGGTCTATCGAACCGCTCGATGACCTTGGCTCTGATCACCGCCCCGTCTCCCTCATGCTAGGACCGCCTAACAATCACGTCACTCCTCCTAAGACCTTTACCAACTGGAAAGGTTTTAAAAATACGTTAGCTTCAGCTTTAGAGGCCCCAAACTCTCCGCTCGCGATCTCGCCCGACCAATTAGATAGCCCGGACAAAATAGATTCATTAGTCGACTCCCTCACTGATGCTATCAACTCAGCCATCAGTGTAAACGAACCTCTACCCTTAACCGTTAGCAATCTAATTAAAGCTTAGAACGCGGCTCTTCGGAGAGCTAAGAAATATCCGACGCCCGCCTATAGATCAGCTGCGAACATACTACAACCTAAAGTTAGGTCTCGCCTCGCGGAACTCCGAGACGCTCAGTTTAACAATCTCATGGAGAATATCTCCTCGTCCCACCAAGCGTACTATAGTATGGCCCGAGCCTTACGCGTAGACGCCACCTCTCACATTCCTCCTCTCACTCGTCCCGACAGCACTATTGCCTTTGAAGCCGAAGAGAAAGCCGAATGCTTTGCCGACAGCATAGCGGCACAATGTTCGCCCAGCACGCAACCACACATCCAGGTGGTGGAGGACGAAGTTCTCCGCAGAGAATCTTTCCTCATCACTGACGACCTCGTCACAGTCTCTAATGATTCAAATTCAAATTCAAATATTTATTTCTCAACATTGACAATGACTTGTTCTTATTGACGTCAAATAAAACATGATTCTACCACCAGTTCGAAAAAGACCTTCGTGAAGAAGAACTGGCAAGAAACTTCCCGGGTATATATTTTTTTCAAGTCTCTTTATGTCCATACAAAATTATTCTTTTCTGCATCTGTTAGCTCGGCAAGTCTCCCTCCCCCCAAGTATCCAAACGACGAACACCCTCAAACGGCACCCGTTCACGAGTTAACGCGGGATCCAGCCATCGCCCTCCTCAACCATATTAGAGGGAAGTGAGCGACCCGTCACCCGACGCTACCATAAGAAGACGTACTTTAGTGACAATGACGCTTTAGATATTCATCGGGACGAAGAACTCATCGCACATACAGACACATTACACATGCATTGTTACAAATACTAGTACAATCCTGTTAATGAGGGGATTATACCCAAGGGCTTTTATCATCCAAATAATCGGATAGTTTATAATATGCTCTAGCACACAACTTCTCCTTTATAGTTTCTTTGAATTTGTCAATAGGAAGACCTTGGATATCCTCAGGAACCTTATTATAAAAGCGTATACATTGACCCATGAATGAGTTAGTGACTTTATGAAGCCTGCTATTATGAGCTGCCAGCATATTTCTTCCTCTTGTGTTAACATTGTGCAGATCTTTTTTTCTTTTGAACAAGGTTATGTTCTTTTTAACATACATTAAATTTTCTAAAATATATTGTAAATGGAAGGTAAGAATATTTATTTCCTTAAATTTACTTCTAAGTGACACCCTTGGACCGAGCTGATAGATTGCGCGAACAGCCCTTTTCTGCAGAATAAATATAGCATCGATGTCGGCAGCACTCCCCCACAGCAGAATACCATATGTCATGAGGCTGTGGAAGTAACCAAAATAGACTAATCGAGCAGTAGTTTCATTTGAAATTTTATCTAATTTTTTTAACAGCATATGCGGCAGAGCCAAGCCTTTTCGCTAAACCATCAACATGCGGTCCCCACTGGAGTTTGGCGTCTAAGGTTATGCCCAGAAATACAGTTGAGTTTACAGGAGTCAGTTCCTGGCTCTTAACTACAATGTTTGTGTTTACCTGTTTGACATTTGGCAATATAAATTTAACACATTTCGTTTTTTTTTCATTGAGGAGCCAATTATTAGCTGAGAACCACTGCTCTGTGTTGGAGATGCATTTGTTCACCGCTCGATAGTCAATTTCTTGTCTTTTGATTTTAAACAAGAAGGAAGTATCGTCAGCAAACAATATGACCTCGCATTGATTCTTAACGACCGATGGCAGATCATTAATATAAACTAAAAATAGGAAAGGACCAAGAACTGAGCCCTGGGGCACACCCATTGTCACTGCCGATCCTGATGATTTTTCTCCATTTATTGCAACTTTCTGTTTTTTATTAGAAATATATGATTTAATCAAGGCAAGCGCTCGGTTTTTAATGCCGTAATGGTGCAGTTTCATGAGTACAGTAGTATGATCCACACAGTCGAACGCCTTGGACAAGTCACAAAAGACACCAATAGCATCACACGACTCCTCCCAGGTGCTGAATACGTGTTTTATGAGCTCAACACCGGCATCGGTTGTAGAGCGACCCCGCGTGAAACCAAACTGCTTAAAATTCATTAAACTATTACCGTAAAAATGAGAGAGTAATTGATTTAAAATTAATTTTTCAAAAATCTTACTGAGCGTTGGTAGTATAGATATAGGTCTTAAATTATTAGGGTCAGACATACTACCTGCTTTGAATATTGGTATGACCTTACTCAATTTCATTAAATCAGGAAAAACACCATTATCAACACAGTCATTAAATATACTGGCTAAGTACGGGGCTATACCATCAATGACAGATTCAATAATTTTAACAGAAATCCCATCTAAATCGGCAGTATTTTTTACTTTAATGCTTTTAAATGCATTTAAAACTTGTGGAACAGTAACATGTTTAAAAATAAAATCAATATCGCATGAATTTACATTTTCCGTTAAATGAAACTTGAAACGATGAAACCTTGCTTCTCATTAGAAGTCAGAAGTCCAAAAAGGCTCTGGACGCGGATGGTATTTCTAACCATGCACTCAAACACCTGTCTCAACAGGTTCTTACCTTGTTAGCCATCATCTTCAATGCCTGCTTCGACTACAGCTACTTTCCAAAAACCTGGAAAGAAGCGACAGTCATAGGCGTTCCCAAGCCGGGTTAACCTCTGAATATCCCGGCTAATCACAGACCCATCAGCCTCCTTAAGGCCATGTCTAAACTTCTCGAAGGAGTCATTCTCGAATGCAGAACCATCTGTTTCCAACGGATGGCGATCCTCTCATTATACCCCACCAGTTCGGCTTCCGCGCTAAGCACTCCTGCCCTCAGCAAGTCCATCGAACCGTCGAGTACATACTCGACGGCTTTTATCCGAAACGAAAGAAAACGATCGCAGTTTTCTTTGACGTAGCCAAGGCTTTCGACAAAGTCTGGCACAGCGGTCTCGTTTATAAACTCTACAAAATAGGCTTACCGGCTCGCCTAGTTAGGATAATCGCGTCATTTCTCAAAGACCGCACGTTTCGTTTCAAACATGAAGGCACGCTTTCCACGCCTCGTCCGATAAAGGCTGGAGTCCCTCAAGGTTCAGTCCTCGCCCCTCTGTTGTACATCGTGTACACCAAATACATACCCATCCCGACGAAAGGCGTCGAACTCGCCCTCTTGGCCGACGACACCGCACTCTACACCAAAGGTCACAGTGTCCCGCAGCTTTAAACCAAACTCCAAAAGGCAGTAAACGCCCTCGGTGCATGGTTTCAAAAATGGCGTATCGATGTGAACCCAGACAAGAGTTCTGCGGTTTACTTCGACTGCAAACAACGTCATGTCACTGACAATCTGCACGTTCGAATGTTAGGTACTCCCATCCCCTGGAAGCGCACTACCAAATACTTAGGCGTCACCTTAGACCAGACGCTTTCTTTCAAACCACACGTCGATAGAGTAACGAAACTCGCACGTTTTTACTTAGGCCGTCTTTATAGTATGTTAGGTAGTCAAAGTAAAATGTCTTTCAGAAATTAACGTACGCTTTATAAGGTCTGCCTCGCCAATCTTTGCCCACGCCAAACCCTCCATCCTGCACAAACTGCAGGTAGTTCAAAATCTCTTCTGCCGCAGGGCCACAGACGCACCGTGGTACGTGCGTAACGCGGACCTGCACAGAGATCTACAGTGCAACAGCACCTCAAAACACTCTCAGAATCGTTCTTCAAACGCGCCGAAACCCATCCCAATCCTCTAGTTCGAGATTCAGTCTCATATACAGCTCCTGTCTTAGATTCAAAATTCAAAGTCGCTATATCGAGAAATGTGCACACGAACGTAGCGACGCAGCTGACGCTAGATCTCTTAGCCGTTCAGGCCGCAACTTCTAATTCTAACGTAAATTCCAATTAATTTAAGTTCTTTAATATTTATTTAATGTAACTTTAAATTCTATTTTTTATTTTTCATTTTTGAGCACCTTCAGTGCTATGAATTCACCTTCAGTGCTTTGAGCACTTTCAGTGCTATGTAAATCGCGGCGGGTGACCCCTTCTGGGCCCCGCTAGCGCGGTCTCTTTCTCCAATTGGCCGTCGCTCAGATGAAGGCTGAGTAGCAAAAAATTGCACGAGCCGACAGGGGGTTTTTTAGTGGGTATGGTTCTGATAGGCGTCGGGACGAGTCCCACATAACTCCGATCACGCGCACGGAGTATGCGTCAAAGCATTTTTATCCTCTTGCCCTTCCCGTGGAAGGGGAACAAAAAAAAATTAATAAACGTCCGTTCGTATTCTGACAACTATTTTATTTCTCCACCTAAATGCATCCGTATCTCGCTACCTACAGTGGTGACCCCGACGTGATCCAACGACGCCGACGACGCTCAACCAACGTTCGCCTGACAAAGCCAACGATTTGATCTCCATGGTCAAGCACATTCTACCCGGCTATCCACCAGCGGAATCCCTCGGTGTTAGAATTCAAGAGGCACCCTACGGCCGCTGAGCCTCACATTTGTTGGCGCGATCTTGAGCGCAATACTACGGTGAATCGATGTCAAAAATTTCTCAACGAGAGCCGCCCTCAAAGATCTATCGCTGCTCGCCGATAAACTCATGGACCAGAGCCACGAAGTTAGCGCCGTTTCAACCTCATCTTCCTCGATTCAGAATCATACACATCAAGATCGCCTACTTGAAGAAAAACAGAAAGTGTCTTTAGAAATTGCTGCGCTCAGAGCTACGTCACACAATCACCATCCACACCAGCGAGGCCGAGCAACATACCCACATCGAGGCCGTGTTCCGTACCATTCCCGCGAGTGCTGCCACTCGCGAAATCGAAGCTCAACCCCGTCGCCCTATTGCTTTTATCATTGGCGTTTCGGCAATGAAGCAAGGAAATGCACTACACCCTGCAATTTCAAACAACAACACAATGAAAACTCGAAAAACTGAAGACGACGCTGGCAACGGCGGATACCGGCGTCCACACAAATTCACACCGCCTTTACGTCACAGATTCAAAAACAAAGATGCAATTTTTGGTAGATACAGGAGCGAATATCTCCGTCATACCAAGATATAGAGGAGCTACGAGAAAACCACTCTCATTCAAATTGTACGCCGCTAACAACACCGCCATAGATACCTACGGAGAGAAAGCTCTAGAATTGAATCTAGGACTGCGACGCTCTTACCGATGGAAATTTATCGTCGCCGGTGTAACAAGACCCATCCTAGGCGCGGATTTTCTCGGACACCACCAACTCGTCGTCGACCTGAAGACCCATCGACTACTTGATAGTGTTACAAGCTTAGCCGTCAAAGCACCCACTTGTAACAGCAGCCAACCAACAGTACGTAGCATCGATCAACAACAACCTTTTTGCGACATACTCGCCGAGTATCCAGAGACGACGCGTCTTACATCTATGAAGCTTACCCCGAAAATTTACGTAGAACACTGCATTGAAACCAGTGGCCCACCTATTTATTCAATAGCGAGACCCCTACCTCCACATCGCTATGCTGCTGCAAGAAAAGAGTTCGAATTTATGATGGAGCAAGGACTGTGCCGCCCAAGCAAGAGTTCCTGGGCAAGCCCACTACACGTCGTAATGAAAAAGAATGGAGAACTACGCGTCTGCGGTGACTATCGTCGTTTGAACGCTATAACGAAGCCCGATCGCTACCCGGTACCAAGACTTCGAGATTTCACAAACCAACTTCATGGAAAGAAAATATTCTCTACTCTAGATTTGAACAGAGCCTTTACACAACTGAGAGTGAGCGAGACGGACATAGAAAAGACCGCCATCATTACGCCATTCGGATTATTCGAATTCCCTCGTATGTGTCCAGGTCTACGCAACGCAGGACAAACTTTTCAGCGTTTTATACACGAAGTGCTACGAGGCCTGGACTACGCTTTTCCCTTTATCGACGATGTCCTGGTAGCTTCAGAAGACGAGAAACAACACCGAGAACAACTACGCACCATCCTAGAAAGATTTCGAGAAAATGGCATTACAATCAGCCCAACAAAATGCACCTTCGGCTGCCAAGAAGTTCGATTTCTCGACTATACAGTAAACAGTGCGGGAATCAAACCACCTGAAGAAAAAACCGAAGCCATCACTGCATATCCGAAGCCTACGAACATAGAACAACTCCGAAGATTCCTCGGCATGATAAACTTTTATCGCGAACACATACCATACGCCGCACTACTTCAAGCACCATTGAACGCCTATATGCACGCATCTAAACGAAGACAAAGATTCAATGGACACCAGCCACCGAGAAAGCCTTTATCGACTGCAAACGCGCTATAGTGGAAGCTACCCATCTAGCTCACCCGCAACACTCCGTCCCACTCGCACTCATGTGTGACGCATCTAATAGCTGTGCTGGCGCCGTGCTGCAACAACTTGTAAATAATACCTGGCAGCCCCTTGGATATTTTTCAAAGAAGCTTTCAACAACGCAAATGAACTACAGCGCTTATGATCGAGAGCTTCTAGCTATTTATGTGGCAGTGAAGCACTTCCGTAAAACATTCGAAGGAAGACAACTGATAATTTTCACCGATCATAAACCACTTATGTACATTTTTACGAAGACAAAGACAAATAACGAAACACCAAAGCGAATGCGACAAATTATGTATATCAGCGAGTTTACCACCGATATACGACACATCAGCGGCAAGGACAACATCGTTGCAGATGCATTATCACGCGTCGAGATGATAACCTGCCCTACTTCTATAGACTACGACGAACTGGCAACAGCGCAACAACAAGACAGCGAGCTACAATCACTTCTCAAGCAAGAAAAACTACAGTTTAAGAAAATTAACGTCCCTACTTCAAACAAGAAAATATACTGCGAGTGTTCCACGCCACACGTACGTCCGTATCGGTGGATTAAATAGATTTATATATAGGTGGATTATATAGATCCATAGTTATATCACTTTGTAAGAAAGTATTTCTTAATCTAGTAATTGGTTTAGATGGGGACAGATCATCGGCACATAAATTATGAAGCAATTTATTAGTTTTCTCTAAATCTATCAATAGTCACACTATCAATAGAGGAACAGAATTTTAGAAATGAAGTAGTTTGTGCTTCTCTTAATTATTTATGCAAATCTGCAAAACATTTAAATTTTGAAGAGTAGGATTGCATCAGAATGTTATTAGAGCTTGCCGTGTTTTACACAAAGAGGTGATTGAGGAGTCCAATAATGAAGTTTTGGCTTGAAGTTTGCGTCAGGGTTAATACACATTTTTATACATGGAATACTGAAGTCTGCAGGTTCATTAATTATACTAATCAATAAATCATAAGCTAGTCGAATGTTTTCAGGAATGTCCAAATTTAAAATCGTCGATATGATTTTTATAAGAGTGTATATTAAACACTCATTGTAAGCGATTGTTTCTGTTTTTGCTCTCTAATTTAATTGTTAATTTTGTTTATTTGAGAGGTTTTTAACAATCATCGGCTCCTCTCTTACTATCTTGTGGAAGGACCCATTGGCGCCAGCGCTATATTGGATCTTGGCACTTTGTCTCGCTCATCAAATTTACAAGCTCGTTGAAGTGAAGTGATGTGAAGATCTCAAAATTTTGGATCTCGGTGAGATTCGAATCCTCAACGTCTTGGCTCAGTGCTCGACACGCTGCCTTGATGACGAAATAAGGACTACTATCGACCGACCGCCTTGTACCACGATCTCAGCGATAGTTGAACGATATCGCTTGTCTATTGCTAAGTGTCATAATAGTTTTTCAACTGGTCAAGTGACTTATTTATTATTTACGATTTCGTATGGTGAAGCGTTCGATGGAACTCGGAATCAGCAAACTGTAAAGGTACCGCAACGTCGAGTTAAAATGTAAAAATATAGTTAGACGCGATAAAGTCCATTACAAAAGTTTTTTTATGAATATAATAAACTTAACAATAAACTCTATTGAATTCAAAGCACTATATTTTTCACAAATTGTTCTGTCCGAGGACATTTCGTTAACTAGGTGCAGTGTATCACCCGGGGCACTTCACATGTACTACCTTTCACTTGGACTCGGAATTATCAGAAAATTGTCGAACAATCGTAATAAGAGAGCATTTCCATTAAATAAATAAGCACCTCCCGGGTGGACTATAACGTGTTTGTCATTATTACTACGGTTTTAGGACTACCAATTTTAATTCAGGTTTGATGAAATTTAGGCGATTAAAAGCACGTTATAAGAATCCTCTTAAGTCGAAAACGTCACAATCACTACGGGAGTTCTTTCGGGTGGCGGTTGGATGTCTTTTCTCTAAATTAGTTGAATAAGGTAAGCATCGTATTAGGCTAGGCACTTGTGAGGGTTATTGGGAGAACGTGTGGTTTTGATTGTTTTCAGGAGGCTCGACGAACCGCAGAAGGAAACTGAAAACGATCATTATGTATTTATGAAAGAGTGATTCAGATGAAGTTTACAGCCAGTTCTTCTGCATGAATAGACCGTACGAATGTGCCAACGAGGAGTTAGTAGTTAATAAGAGGTATTAGCCTTTTAAATTTCACCGGACGCACGCGAGGGCGCTTAGCCTAAACTTAAACTACTCCTACATACAATACGCCTAAGGGCACCCGAGATTGCACGGCCCTCGGCTTAGGACGTCGTATATTAAAACTACCACTGGTTCGGAAGGGTCATCTACTGCCAAAGAACCAGCAAGAAACTCAGTAGGAATGCAACTGCCAACGAGGAATGATCTAAACATGTTGAATATAATCATAACATCCATTTCGCCTGAAATATACACTAAAACACGTTGAATATAAACATAACATCCATTCGCCTAAAAAATACACTATATATAAAAATATATAAAATTAAATAGATTAACAACAACAACAAGAAACATACACCAATACACAACACTTTGCTCATGGAAACATATTTTTCAACGTTTCAAAATAACAAAAAACCTTTAAATAAATAAAAGGAAAGAATGAGGAAGATACGCTTTGTATGAATAATAAAAGATCAATACTCATCCTAGTTGTGTTCGGAAAAAATGTCGTCTTATAAAAAATTAATGCCAACTCAGATGAAACTGAAATTAATCTTCTAAAAGGTAAGTTTCCAGCGAATCAATTGTATAACAGAAGTTAAGCCCGTTTATCAAAATGGAAACGTCTTCGTCATTTTATCGAACATGACACGGAATAGGTCACCAATCAAATAAATGTCTCCATAAATTTTGTGCGAATTCAATCCTTTGAAATCGGAGTTTTAAGTCGGGCGTTATGGAGAGGATAAAGGCATATTATGATAAGAATAACTTTGATCATATGCAGGGTAATTTTGAACCGCACAAATGTCATGTAACGTTCTTTTTTCTTCTCAAATGTTTTGGGGTGGTTGATACAGAGCCTCCATCAAGATTTCCGTGAATATTTAACTTGTATTTAAGCACCAAATCAAAATTGACTTAAAAATTAATAAAATTCAATAAAGAATATATATGATTATAATGAAATAGAGTAATTTCTTTTTAAGCACGATAATAAGATTTATTATTTCTTACGTATGTGTATGGTACTAATTTAACATTACAGTAATGCTTAGTTGGAATATTCATCTAGTAGTTCAAGTAAAAATTATTAATATAATATACCGATGTTTCAGAATTTTTGCAGAGAAAAACACGGTCTTCATGTCCTCAGCCAACGACGACTGAGGTGAAGACGACGGAACGGGACGCGGGCCTAAGGGAGCTACGGGAGCTGGGATTAGTTAGTTGTGTGGCTGGACTGGCCGCACAGCACACATGCAGGGGGGCAAGTGTATTCGGGAGTGCGAGTGCACTCCTTTGTAATATGAGGCTCCAGGCACTTAACGCACCTTGGGGGAGCTGAGCAGTTAGCCGCTGCGTGACCATAGAGCTGGCAACGGTGGCACTGCCCAGGGTGACTGCGGGGGTAGGGACGCTCGACGGAGATATTCGAAAGTCCGCAGATTGTGCGAGCCTCTCTGAAGATCTCCCTCGAGTTTGGAGTGTTATTTAGGATTACTAATGCGAGTGGGAAACGCCTACCGCGGTTGGAGTGCATCTTGTGCGCTGTTTCAGCCTGATTTCGTCGTTCGCGAGCTCGAACGGGACGCCCCGTAATACTGCGCGGATCTTACGCTCCTCCGGAAGGGCGCAGGTATGGTACGCGATTTGTTTTACCGAGAGTAAACGAGTAAGCGCGCGGAATTCGTCGATAGTCGCGACCTGAATTTTGATGGTTTCGCCTGCGTTGGAGGTAAGGTGGACGTATTAAATCTTGTGCTCTTTTCACAAGTTAGAAACCGCGGTCCATCGCGCTTTTTCGCGGAGGAAGTTGGGCTTTAGCCGGAACGGGAGCGCAGCGCGTTGCTGGCTTCGGTGGAACCGACGGGGACGCGGTCACTTGGAGCGATAAGCGGCACGGGGGCGGATGTTGAAGACACCGGGGAGGGATCGGGTGTAGAAGACTTCGGGGCCTGCTTTGTGCTCTTTTTGGAGCGCTTGGAAACCAGAGTGAACGTGGGTTCAGGAGAGCCGGTTAAAGTGGCGGCGACCGACGAAGCTTCAAACGTGGAGTCTGAATCGCTCCCGGGAGCGGTATGTTCCCTACGAGAAGTGCGCGAGGACGTGTCCGACACACAGTCCATGTCAGAGGGCATAGGAGACGCAGGAGGAGAGCTAAAGACCTGAGGGGTCTTTTAATAACTTAAAACTAACCGTAGTTCGCCGAAGGCCGCTACCTAGAATCCTAAAAAAGGATACGCAGGTAAAGAATTGACCGCGTTAGTGTCAACCTTTACCAACAAAAAGGGCAAATGTACACACAAATATGATAAAGATAAATACGAAAATGGAAGAGTAAATAAATAAAATAGTAGAAAGGAAAAATATATAAATAAAAGGACTGGATCGGTACAAGTTCAGTTGTCACCGTTAGGTATCCTTTGTACTAAAACCAGAATACTTTACGCTGGGCACACACAGCACTCAGCACAAGCACAACACATTGAAAACTAAGAGACTTAGTCGCAAAGAAAAATAATCGCTTCGACAGCGCGCGGAGGGAGTAAGAAAACCCATAAAAACCGTATCACGGAACCAACACGCTATACTATGATGACAATAAACTGAGCGCCACTGAATAACGGGAAGAGACCGATCAATCGGAGTAGTCTTGGAACGTCCATACCGGGCGGCGATCGGAGCAAGAATGCACGCTGCTCTCGTGTGCTTGATATTTATGTGTTTGTGAACTTCTTACTAGTCACATTTTTGGACGGATTCACAAGGACGTTCATAATTTGTCCGTGAGGTTGAGCGCTGGTCAAGGACGCCGACCTTCGCCCCCCTCACTCTGCTATATGTTTCGTTGTTGGGTGAACGATATCTGTGGTTTAAGATATAGTATAAACATTGTACAATAAGTACAAGTTTTTGGAGAGGCTGCAGTGAGCTCTAGAAAGTTCTGGAAGCCGACCAAACGCGTGTCCTTCTTTGAGAGACACCCTGGATCCACCAGGTTAGTGATTAGGTTAAGTGAATAATTCTGACGCCCAGAAAACATCTAAGCACAACCTTCTGAATATAAATTATTTGTTTAGACGCCCACGCCCAAGTTACGCGAAACGCGGTGAAGTGCCACACTCAGCTTCACCAATACCTTTTACTACGAATCAGGGCTCGTGCAAATAAATACGATATGTGTCATGGGAATCTACGACGAGCAAGCAATACGACATCGTAACGTGCCACGATTTCGTCGTGCGGGTGATATCGCAATTAATCTCGAAAAATGGACCTCACTAGACGTGTTCTTCTTATGCTGTTCTCAAGAAGACGAATAAATAAGAAACAGATATACAGTATATGGTACACAGTAGAAAATGGATCCCGAAAATCTTTTTGATTGTTTTAGAGTGAGTATATCAAGTTTTGAAGAGTTACTAGGCCGGTTAACACATCATATTGCTGGAAATCATCCCAGAGGCAGGATACCTATTGAACCTCTGGAGAAGCTGGGATTAACTTTAAGGTAAAACAAACCACATTTCATCCACCACATTATCAGAATTACACTTTCGTATTTTTTAAAAGAAAAGTTATAAAATGAAATTGTTTGAGACAATATTTGTTCATGTGATGAATTCGAATGATCATTACTCGCCCTGCTTGGAACACCTGGTGACGGCGTTTCTTGGGTATATTGTGCTGAAATTTCTGCTATTTGGCAACCACCTTGGTAGGAACTTTGTGGGTTTTGTGTTTGATAGTTACTCCGTGGATAATAGTTTTGGTGTAATGGTTCGTGAAGATCTGTTAAAATTTACAAGACCCGCTTTGGAAAAATAGTGTTTGATAGTCACTTAGTTTATTTAAAGATGGTAATATTGCTTTAAATAAGATAAATGTTCTTCAAAAGCATCAACAAATTTCTTTTTTTGCGGTAGCTGGAAGCGTGACGGATCACCAACTTTTCTTTTTTAAGTTTGCTTATTTTTGTTCTGATTATTTTCTTCATCTTCTATTATGCTCCCATCAGTTTCATTTTGGTCATTTTTATTTAAAAAAGCAATTGTTTGTACAAATTATATTCCTTGATTTTTTTAGCGGCTGCTTCAGATTTATTTAGTTAGTTTTTTTACGTACCTTGTATAGTTATCTTTAATTCCAGTCCACTTTTTTCCACCACATTCCCTAAAAAATTTTTTTTTCTTTATCGGTGATTATTATTAGTATGTTGCGTTAGCTAACCTTTCAGAATCCCAACCAGGTAAACTCAATCTGCGACGCCTGCTGAGGTGCAAAGTTCTGGAATGCTTCAGGGCCAAAGCCAGACCCGACTTGGTTCTGATAATGCAGAAGTCCGCCGCGCAGTCACAGTCGCAGTTGCGCAGTCTGCCACTACAAGCGGCCGGGTTCGAAGATATCTCCATTGCGACGTTTTTTGAAGACGAGTGAATTTTCTAGCAGACTAAGCAATTAAGTTCAAGACTTTCAATTCTTTATTTCTATTAAATGAAACAAATGCTGTGAAAGAAATGCCACTCTACACTTTGCTAATTAATTCAGGTACAATGGCTGTTTGACTGGATTTGACTAGTTATGACACGCCATTCATAAATAGCACCTAATGTTGAGTTGGTCCACGGGCTCAAGTACCACTTACCATCATATGGGCTATACGTTCATGAACTGGCTGTGAAAACTAAAAGCAAAATTGTCGTTAATGGTCTTTATTCAGACAAAACAATATTTCATAAAAAAACAGATACAAAATGGTAATCTGTTGCTTGCACGTGTGCTTTCTTTTTTCCAACAAAACTTGCACTAAAAATTGCGGCTTAAGATCACAAATATTCAATCCTACTTCTCAAGGACATTTTTATTTTTCTTAAAGGCAAATTTAATTCGAAGTTTCCTTGAAAATCTCAAGGCACAAATAAACACAAGCGAATACTTTTAGCCTGCGTCTAAATAATGTTGGTTTTTTTTAATATGTGAAAATGTACAATGTCTGCACACTTATAGCCCTATGGCTATAAGTGTGCAGTGTGTAAACGTAAGAGTATGGAAAAAAAATTCGATCCAAAGTGGCTTGGAACTCGTAATTTCTGATATGTACATTGCCTTCTTAGATAATGGGCAATGGGTACCCCAGAACTTGAACTGAACTTCTGAATTCTTAGTTCCAGAGCAAAAATGACCTATGCCTATTCCGGCTTCAACATGCTTCGGCAGATGAATCCCCGAACATCGGAATAGATTTTGCTTCTGACTCTTTTATTCTATATCCAACTTCTGAACCTCATGCTGCTTGATCAAAATAGCTCTTACAAAAGAACGAGCACAGCTCACGTTGCTTTTAATCTTTTGTTTACACAATTGTATCAAAAATGAACTACTTTTCTTGAGTTCGGTTTTATTTCAAATAACTTAAAAATTATCGGCCTGTTTGGTATGTTGGTAAGTAGCCTTGCCTTCCATGCCAGAGGTCCCGGGTTCGAATCCTGGTAGGGGCAGATATATTTGCTTTCTAGTCATGGATGTGTATTTACGTTTATTTAAGTTTATTTCTAATATTTACATATAAAAAAAATATTTACGTGTGTTTATGTATTTCTTAAGTTTATTTATCCGTTATCTAGTATCCATAATACAAGTTCTTTAATGATACTTAATTTGGGCTAGATAATGTGGTGTGATTGTTAGAAATATTTATTTATTATTATTTATTATTTATAAAGTGATCTTTTAAAATAAGTAAGAAATCTCTTAAAGGCTGTTTACACAGAAAGCAACATTTTTAATGGTTTTCCTTACGGCTGAAAAGATTTACACAAATTGCATAAACTTAAAAATTCTACTCAAGTTCTCATAATGGCTACCGTGGCGAAAACTGTGTAGGCATTTTATACAACAATTTATTTGAATATTCTTAAATAAAGTATAAAACATTGTATTACGGTCAGGCACGTTTGATTATTTGCACAAGAAAGAATACAAACTGCAAAAACACATGTGCGTATTTGTTTTCTAATTATTCAAGAATAACAAAAAAAACTTTATAACTTTTTATTAATAAAGAATAGTCAAATATATTTTTTTTCTACGGGAAAATCCTTGTATTGGGCCCGTTGTACGACATTTTTACAAACATCCAATAATAGAAAAGGGGACACATAACTTGTAACTTTCTCCGCGAATCAAAATAAATGGTGCTGCCAATTCACCCGAAAATTTGGTATACACACTTTAACATACCTGTTCAAACAACAATAAAAGATAATAAAGTAGGCACTTCCCCGGCACAATGTCGAAGACTACACATGAATTATCACGGTCCAGTAGTCACTGAAAATAGACAAGGCGAGAAGACGTCGAAGCGCTTTATCCAATAATAATTTTCACTTGAATCGGGATGCTCTATCTCACGATCTGATATTGAATATGGATAAAATAAATTTATTCTCCGACTGCGACTATACAGTCCAAGATAAGCGGATTACTGACAAGTTATAATTGGTTCTACTATTTCACTTAAAAACTGAAAAACCGAGCCGTTTCAAATGCCGCGCAAGTGGTAAGATAAAATCTTGATGTCCCTAAAGCTTTTTCAAGTTGTCAGAATTTTGATGATTAAAGATAGTCCATCTTTTAAAGTTATATTTTGTTAATTTATTAGACGTGGTACTTGTTAGTTTAAACCAACAGTGGGGAAACCATTTTTGTACAAAAATATATTAACTTTTAAGTGCACAGTTTCTGTGCAATTTATATTTATTTTTACCAAATTATTTTTATTTTTATTTTTATTTATAATCCGGCGTGTTTAATAGAAAGAGGTTTGTAAATGAGTTACTATACCAAGTATAAAGATACATTCGTGTAATTTATAGACTATTTTTCCGAGCTGTCAGAAAATCCTTCATGGGTTTTTTTTATTTACCTTATTAATAAAGCTTTATATATTTCAAGAATAAATTATTGGACTGATAAGCGGTAAGCACACCAAGTAACTGCGATGAAATAATTTTACTTTTTATGCTGCCTTTTATTCGAGCGCAAGCAATTATTTTTAATAATAAAAGTAAGCCGAATGGGGTGAACTTTTAACGTTGGTTTAGGTTTGGGTATTGTTTCATGTTGACGAAAATAATCACTCTTTTTTAAAAAAAATCGAACGCAAAATGCATACAAACAATTTCGTTGAATTCTAATCAAAATGTAACAAACAAATTAACAAAGAATCCTTTCACTAGAAACCCTTCACATTCTAAAACACGTTTAGAATAATTAGATCATATCTTGTTATATAAATAATACTTACGTTTTGCATAATATTATCCTTTGTTTTGCACTTACTTTTACATCATTTTTTTGTTTAATATTATTTATATTTTCTTATTAATTATTCTTCTTCATTTTTATTTTTGTTGTTTACTTTTTGACAAATCGTGTCAACTCAATTCCTTATGACAGCAACGGAGGCTGCCAAGCAAATTAAGCCTCTTACACACGGATTCTTACAAAACTATTGTAAGAAAATATACTTGATTCCTGGCTAATAAGATTAAATTCAAAATTTCAAATTGCGGTTCCAAAGGAATGCGATCCCGGCCATATAAGCCGATTGCTGGCCTTAGAACGGCGAAAACAGTCTCGGTTTGCGTGCGGATTCGTTCGCACGTCGATCGCAGACGCTTTTTCCGCTCTCTAGTCCCCGCACTAGTTGAGCACCCCAAATTTCAGGGGTCGTTTTCACGACCCAGGCTTCGTACCGTATTTCCTAAATTTCATAGAACAGTCGTTTTCACGACTAATCTTCGTTCGCCGCCTGCTGCCTGACGTCGCCGACTGCGTCGCCGTCGCCGCTCCGGCAAGATCTGCGTTCCAGAACTTCGAGTCTTCGTGTTCGAGTAAGTTATCCGCGTCGTTTCCAACCGCCCTACTGCGTGTAGGGTGGTTTTAGGAAGTTAGTCATCGTTGTTAGGTTCATAGTATATATATTTATATATTGTTGTCCCTCCCCAACCCCTCCGCAATGGGCTCAAAGGCTCCTGTTGAAGTGCAGGACGCACTTTGTGCACTCATTAGATTCGGTACAGATCGGGGGATTAAATACCCCCAACACCTTATCGATACTATTATCGATGGATACCCTCCCGCCCCTCAGGCCACCACACCTCCACAGGCCCCTCAGGCCACATCTGCCACTCAGACCACTCTGGTCTTAGGCCCTCCCGCGTCTCCTTCCTCCAGTGACACGGAGTGTGAAGTAGACGCCCCTCCGCGCCGCAAGCGCGCACCCGCGACCGAGACATCCTCGGACGCCACCCCATCTGGCCCTGAGCCACCCTCCTTCACCCTAGTTAAGAAGCGCTGTAAGAAGCGCTCAAAACAAGCCCCGGCGTCCTCAACGCCCGTCCCGGTGTCTTCAACACCCACCGCGGCGACTTCAGCGCCAACTACCCCGGTGCATTCAACACCCGCCCCGGCCTCTTCTGTCAAGGCCAAGGTCCCACCACCCGTGTTCCTTCGGGAAAAGGGTAAATGGTCCGAGGTCTCGACTTTGTGCAAAGAGCACAAGATCCACTACACCCGAGCGACCAACTCGGGTGAATCTATTAAAATCACCGTCTCGTCGATAGACGATTTCCGTGCTTTGATAAAGCTCCTCACTGATAAGCAATATGCTTATCACACTTATGCTCTGTCAGAAGAGCGTAAGTTCAGAGCGGTACTCAGGAGAGTCCCGTTCGAATTATCGAACGAGGCTATCCTGGAAGACCTGCAGTCCCAGGGCTTCCCGGCACTAAAATGCACAGCAAGTACGGGAGGCAACACCCTCTCGCCTTGGTGGTTCTCACCAACGTCCCCAAGTCCAGGGAGATTCTCAAAGGGGTTAGCACCATTTGCGGCCTCTCTGGAATCTCGATCGAGGCGCCTCATCGCCGCGGTCATCCCGGCCAGTGCCACCGGTGCCAGTTGTACGGGCACGCGGCGGCCAACTGCGCCGCTCCGCCCAGGTGTGTCAAGTGCCTGGTCCCTCATTACACAAAGGAGTGCAATCGCACTCCTGAAACTCCCTCTCCTCCCGATTGCGTGCTTTGTGGCCAGTCCGGCCACACCGCAAACTAGAGGGGCTGCCCCCGTGCACCCCGTTGCATGCGTACTAATTCTAAGAGGGCGGCACCCAAACAGGCCCCGCCCCTTTCTCAGGAAAACTTTCTGCCGCTGCGTAGCCGGGTTCCTCCGGCTGCAAAGCCTACCCAGCCCAAGCCAGCTCCAGAGAACTGGAGGCACCGCTGCACTAGCGAATCCCAACCTGGCTCCTCGCCCATCCAATATCACTCCTCAACCCTCCGTAGCAGACGATATGCGTATCGTCTGCGACGCTATCAAAAGTGTCGATGTTAGGGAGATTGCAGTCTTAGCCCGTAAACTTAGGGCTTCACGTACTCCGACAGAGCGTTTGCTAGCTCTGGCGGAACATAGTTCCCTTCTCAATTCATTATAGGTTCATTTAAATGAATTGATCCCTGAATCATGCTTCGGCCGACCTCCGCGCACAACGGCCACCAACTCATGTCCCTTTGAGCACCTTCAGTGCAACTTTCACTACAGGCGGAAGACCCGCTAGCGGGTCTCCGCCAGCGCGTCCAACTTCCCGACGGGTGTCGCTTCCGATGAAGGCTAACAGTATACGCTTACTACAGCCAACAGGTGGTTTTTAGTGGGTAGGTGCCATTCTGGTGAGTCCCACATAACCCCCCCGCAGAGGAATTTACCTGCGGGCGGGTATGCATGACGCATCTTCCACCTCACTCCCGCGAGGGCGCCTCGGAAGCAAAAAAAAAAAAAAAATTAGAACGGCAGTCTATTTCAAGCCGTCCTACCGTTAACATCTGCAGTCTATTTCAAGCCATCCTACCGATAAAATCATCAGTATATTTCAAACCATTCTACCGATAACATCTCCAGTCTATTTCAAGCCATCCTACCGATAACATCTCCAGTCTACTGCAAGTAACTCTGCAAGTCCTCGAATACATGCTCATGCTGAAGCTATCGGACTCTGAAGCTGCCTCATGCTGAAGCTACTTGACAGACGCTGAAGCTACCTCATGTTGAAGCTACCTGACGCTGAAGCTGCCTCATGCTGAAGCTACCTGACGCTGAAGTTGCCTCATGCAGAAGCTATCTGAAGCTGCTGACCCCTCCAATTCATGTCCGTCACAGCGGTTTTTGAATAAAAACTTTTATTACGTGACAATCTCTTTTATCGCCTCTTTTCCTTGAAAAAAGACACAATTCTGTTAGGAGTGAAGCGCGAACATGTTTGCGACTAACTGAATTACCGCGACTCCGTCTGCAATCTGAAGCCAATTCGATTAACATCGGCTTTTAAGTCAATCTTTTGTTCATATGTAGGTTACTGTAGGTACATAGAGCTCGCCGCCGCCTCTATAGTTAGAAAATTCAATTATTTTTGCAGTTCTGCGAAGTGAATTTGTTAATTTGCAAGTTATGTTTTTTCGTTTTATATTTGCGTAGTTTTATTTAATGGAAAATTTTCAACGGCCAGCAGTAAATAACTTTAGTCGAGGAAAATATTTAGGAACATAAACGGTTTTCACGGTGTACGTTGACTTTCTGACAACGTAAACCTTCTTTGTAATTGATACGCTTCACTTGCAGTTATTGTATTTTATCAAACTTTGACGTAGAACGTCAGAATCAAAAAACGATGTGGAGACGTGGCTAGACATAACTTCATATTAATTTTACTGTGAACAATAATTTGCGAAAAATAATATTTAAATGTAAAGTGTTTACTAAGAAAGAGAATTCATTCTATAAATTACCGCAAATATAAAGTTGAAATCTTTAATCTCCGATGTCAACGTTGGAATAATGTAGTGTTATGTAACACCGTAAGGCCGTTTTTTTGTATACCCTTATTTTATAACTCAATAAACAAGATTTGCTAGTATTTTGGACTTATCATTCCGGTCCTTTCCACAACATGGTCAGCGCTAAGCTGACACGGTAAAAGTTTGAGAATCAACAAATTTCAAAATCACTCGTCGGGTTGAGTTATTTTACTCTTAACATTGTAGTTTAACTAACATAATCCTAACACTCCTTGTAACTGTATAAACGGTAAAGTTATTTTTTGGTCCTTCGAGTTCCATCCCGCGTTCAAAACAGTTTCACGAGTGTAACCAGAAATTTTAAATCATAGTTTAGTAAGACGTACAGTCTTTATTACAAATATTTAACCGTACGTGACAAACAGTCACAGTGTACTTTGAATCTTGTTACGTACAGTGACAAAAAGTTAATTAGAGTGAACTAAGAATTGTATTTTTATTTTAAACATCTTTATCGAACTATTGAATGCAGTGTTAGTGTTAGAACATTCTAAATGACGGTGTACTCTGTGAGGATCGCTAGGAAAATCTGAGAACGCTACAGCAGGAGAGTAAGCAGCAAATACCAAGTAAGATCTTTCCATTTACCTGTAACTAACTTTACAAAATGGAGTTCGTAGACAGCCTTCTTCAATGCCAAGAGTCGATTTTGGAGGGAATTAAACGTATTGAACGCAATTTTAAGAAAGACTCGTCTATTCGTAAGACGCGTGAGTACATAGAGAAGAGACTCGAGAGCTTGGACAAGCTCTTGGCTGACTTTAATAGTAACAACGCGAAGTTAGCTCAGCTTAGAAATGAAACCATTCCATATTTTTGCGACAATCAATATGAGGCTGCACGACAGTTCTACAGTGATGAAGATTTAAGATATCCTCGATCAGGCATCAAGCACAGGTATGTCCGTTCCATCCTCTTCCCCTAGCGGCCACAAGCGCGGGTCATCACCAGGCGCGGCACACCTGCATACAGCACAGGCACCGCCAGCACAGGCACCGCCAGCACAGGCATCGCTAGCAAACGCACGGCCAACACAGGCTCCGCCAGCGCAACCACACACAGAAGTTGACAGCCTTTTATCTCTGCGACGCACCAATTTCAGAGCATTTGGAAGGTTGGTAAATAGCTTAGATGTAGACAAATTAAGCGATAAATGGAAGTTAGAAGATGAATTACGTAACGTACAGTTACGCTGGAATGCTATAGATTCATTACATCTACAGATTGACAACATATTGCAGGGTTCGAATTTATGTTACGACCAAGATTTAATGAATATGAACAACGATACAAAGCTCTCAAAAGATCTCTCAATATGAAATTAGCTTCCACAGCACATCTTCAGCAAGCGACCCCTCAAATTGACATTTCAGTGTTCACAGGCAAGTACACGCAATGGCCTACTTTTAATGATTTATTTTATGAAACCATCCACAACAACAACTTGCTGACTAAAAACCAGAAGATGCAACATTTGAAGGACAAGCTGAAGGGAGAAGCAGAGTGAATCGTACAGCATCTACATATCTCAGCTGACAACAACGACACTGCATGGGAGCTGCTGATACACAGGTACAACAATCCACAGCTTCTCTTTACAAACCAAATTGAAACATTTTTAAATCTACCTGCGCCTCCAAAAGCGTACCTGCGGCACACAAACAGTCTGCCTATGAAATTAAACGTCTCTATGACACCTCTAAAGAAAGCTTATACGCCACTCAAAATTTGGGTATTAATACGACTACCTGGGACACATTACTGGTTCACCTATAAACAAAAAAATTTGATGTAGAAACATATCGACGACAGAAAACGTATTTGCTGTAAGTAAAAAGTAACAGTTTCAATAAAACCAAAAAACTTTCTTAAAATTAAAAAAAAAATCATAACTCTGTTAATACAAGCAACACAGCCATGATTTTTAGTACATGAGCACACTATAACAGTACCAATGGATTCAGACTATACTCATGTTTCTAAAATTAATAGAAAGATGTTTTTTTTACTTACAGCAATTCAATTTCAACTTACGGAATGTAAAAAGGTTGTAAGTAACTAACGAATCTCTAAGGCTCGAGCTGATTTCCATTATTTTAAAATATTTAAAATGCTGTACATGACCAATGAAACGAAATTATGATCGTTCTAAAGACTTAAGTAAATAATGAAAATTAATTTGACTAAGATAATTGTTTTAGAAGAATGTAAAAGAGGGAAATGTATGTAAATAAAATGATGTTAGTAAATATAATCACATCAAATTTAATGGAATTTTAAAAAATCAAGAAAATTCTGAACATTTTGCTTAACAACATTTAGCAATATTAGTAATGAAATTAGTTCACTTATTAAATAAACATAATTATACAGTTTGTACCCCTACGAGAACCAAATATTTTAACCCGTATAATATGTTCAGGCGAGAAAGAGGGTTTGGTTAAATACTACACAAAGTTGTTATAACTGATAAAATTATTGTTTGGATGATTCGTAATTAGGCCGTCAACGGGTTTGGAGGATAGTTTATCTTACATACTGTTTATATTATATTTTTAATTAGTCTTCTTCATCAGTGTCGGGCAAGCAGTCTTTTGTTTTTTTGGTGAATTTTAAATCTAAATATTCACGGGCATAATTTGCAGGTATGACGTTTTTTTCAATTAACTTTTTCAGGTCATTAAATTTTTGTTGGGAGATAGGTAACTTGGCTGGATATAAATTAGGATTTGGCTCCACATGATCAATCTTACCAAGTTCCACTTCAATGGATTGCGCATCAGCTGCCATAGAGTTCTTTGTTATCATTATGTTTAGTTTACTTTTTCGAAATGTAGCTACTCGTAATTTAGATATCAATATTTTTTTATTTTTTTTAAATGTGCTGTCGAGAATTTTGTCGAAATTCTGGAAATCTTTTCCAGTTAGGACGGCTACTTCATACGGAAAGGGATTTCTACGAGATAGTTCTATAACTGTGGGCCATTGTGAGGGAGCCCAAATTGTTGTTTGTCGAACTGTACGTTCGATGGTTGCGTGCATACTATCTACGGGCATGTACGTATGCCCAGGAAGGAGGTAATTCATTTGTATGACCTCCAAATTCTCGCATTTAGAAATAGCATAGCGCAGCATGCTTAGAACAGTTTTATTTTTATTTTGCCCAAAGCACGAGTCTGAATAAAAAAGCAGAGTTTTGACACTTCCTCTGGAGTCTATGTTAAATATATAATTTAGCAAACATGAGGATATTTCGTTTGCTCCTCGGCGAGCATTAGTCTCTGACCAAATGTGACAAAATCCCCTTTGAGTACCGCTTTCATAAATAGTGAAATTGTACACAGCTATCTTACGACTGTAGTACAAAGCCATATTACGGCCATGTGGCGTATTAAGCACCTTCTGTAAATCAAAACTCGCGCATATTGTACTTTTATCCCTTTCATTCAAACTTTGATGAAATAAAAATCTGTTTTTAGTGTCTTCCTTATCTTTCAAATGGTTATTCATTTTTTCTATTTCTTCTTTCATTTGCACGTCATAAGTTTTTCTTTCCGAGCAGAAGGCACATTTATCTTTTTTCGGCACATGAAAGCTAATATTGAAATTCTTTTTAAAATATGCTGAAAAAACTTTAAATGACACAGGTTTTACTTCATTTTCTTGACACTTCTTATCATATATGTCATACAAATTTGTAATATTTTTGAACTCTTCGGACAAGTATAGCCTCTTGGAGTCTTTGCGACAGTAATGGGAAGGTAACAGTGGTAATGACATAATAAATGCTTTAGCATGCTCGATGATGTCTTGCGGGGTTTTATTATGGGAAGAATGTTTTCCTCTATCGTCCATTTTAGCGAACCCATCAATAGCAGTTTCAGCTGTGTATAAAATAAAACGCTGAGTTATGTCAAGAGTCGCAATAATAAATTGTTGACAAACTTGTCGCCTCTCTTCTCCTTCATTTATATAATATTCATAAGTCACACTGCGCCTTGATGAAGTAGGTGTATCTAAAGTACTTTTTGTTATTCGTTTTTTTATAGTTATCTGTGCGATCCAGTCTTTTCTCCTTTGCTGATTTTTCAAATTCCAAAAATATTTAAACAAATTCTGTCTCCGTTCTTCAAGTATGTCACCACAGCCATTCCTGCATCTTTTTCCAATACAAGGATTGGGTTTCATATTCTTCGCTTCAACTAGCTTTCCTTTTTCTGTAACATAGCTCAGCCCCATGTCTCTATCATTTTTATTTTGTTTTTTTATTGTTGATTTATTTATTCCTTTTTCTATGTTTAGAATATTCATTTCAGTGGGTTTACTTCCTTTTGTTTTTTTTGCTTTTTTGGTACTCTTTTTGAGATTTTTAAATTTTTTTGTACCACTTATTTCGTCATTTGATGCATCAGAAAGTTCTTGCTCACTCCAACTACCAGAATCTTCAGATGGAAAAGCTTCATTTAACAAAATATTATCAGCGTCATCTTCACAAATGAAGTCCAGGAAAGAGTGATCAAAATCTAATTTCTTTTTGCAGGCTCTAGGGCATTTTTTTCTGCTCGCTCGGTATCTTGGATTAGGAGACATGCAAGGAGAGATTACGTGCTCAGGTATTGGTGAAACACTTCTAATAACAGCTGCACTAGTTCCGGGAATAGGAGATGTGTATGGCGACATGATCGCAGATCCATCTTGGTTGTGGGAAACACTTTTTTCAGGGACTGCTGAAACAAATAACGTGCTAAGTGGCATGCTTGCAGATCGAGCACGGCACCGAAAATCATTTTTTTCAGGAATTTCATTTACAGAAGAAATGATACGCGGTATGCTTGCAGATCGACCAATGCGGTGAGTAGTGTATTTTTCAGGAGCTTCAGATATTTGTGACGTGATACACGCTACGCTTGCAGGTCGGCCAATATTGTGAGTACTGTTTTTTTCATGAATTTCAGCTAATGGAGACGTGATATGCAGCATACTTGTTAAGTTTATCTCTTCATCTGATAATCGATCGATATTCGTAGTAACAGTAAATGAAGAGTTATAGTGAGGTACTGTTTGTGACTGTCCAATAAAAACAATGTCATCATAACTTTTATCTTGTCCTTCATAGTAAAAATCGTTCAAAGATAAGATATTGTGGGATTCGTTCTGTAAACTTGTACTAGCTTTGAATTCTCCAATTGTATCCAGTAACTTACTAGTTTCTTTCAAATATGTGTTTGGGCTACGAAATGTCGGAGTTAATTTTGTATTTATTAGCTTTTCGTGATGAGGTGTTCTTTGCTTTATCTGATTCTGGCTCTTTTTGCTTACTAGTTGACCATCAATATAGATTTCTTCACTTAAAATATTTATTTTATTCTTTTTTCGTTCGTTTTCAGGATTAAGATCGTCCATCCACTGTCTTCGTTTTGCCATCTGTAATAACAATATATGAGAATAAATAAAACCATACTACTTTGTTTTCCAGGACTAAAAGTTACTCTCCGTCCTTTAAAAAATCACTATGCCAAAAATCAAGTCGATTGGTTCCTTAGTTAGGGCGTAAAGGAAGGGCAAACAAACAAACCAACAGACTTTCGCAAATATAATATTAGTTAGGATAAATTAGCCTTTGTACAATTATGTACAGTATGATGTAAAGGATCAATAATAGTTACCAACAGAAATGGCTTGCTAAGATCAGTTACTCAGATATTTTTTTTTATTATATTTTATATAAGAACTACTTGGTATTTATTTATAGAGACTACACCAAGTAATATTAATAGTAATATATACTAGCCATTTCTTTTGGTAACTATTACTGAACTTTTGCATCATACTGTAAATCAGTATCAGAATCCTAGGTACTATTTCCCTGCTGGGTTTTGATCTACCAATAATAAAACAATACGTATTTTAATAATCTTACCTTGCTCAATCCAAGTTGAGAGGGCTCGGTGGTTTAACGTCGTGAGAGAGTTCTGCGGCGGCCCCGAGCAACCTAAAGGTTTTCCTGGGAACTACTGGACTTCTTCAGACCTCTGAAAGATATTTGGATAATAATATACCTATTACGGCGTATAAAAAAATGGGTGACCGTGCTGGAGATGGCACGTAAAACTTATCCTTCGCGAAACAATCCTAAATACGTACAAATGCCAATTTACTACCTAAACTTGGTAATCATAAGATACGAAGCGAGGATAAGAAGATTGAATATAATTATGATTGAATATAGCCTGTTGGCCTCGTGGTCTAGTGGTAGATACAACTACCTTTTATGCCAGGGGTCCCGGGTTCGAGTCTCGGTTGGGGCGTAGGTATATTTGTGTAGTGAACACATATATTCGTTCTCAAGTCATGGGTATTATTTTAATAATTTTAGTATATTTCCAATAATTATAGGTGTTATAAGTATATTTATTTAATTACCTAGTATCTATAACACAAGTTCTAAATTAAACATTTAAAGCTAGATAATCTGGTGTGAGTTAAAAAAGATTTATTAGCGTTCATTATTTAATACTAACCGTCGTTCGCAGTTTCACTTGCGTAACTCCCGTTCCCGTAGAACTTCTCGATAAATAGCCTTTGACATTTCTCAGAAACTCACCTACCATATGCAAAAATATTTGTTTTCCAATCATTCAAAAAGAAACAAATTTTCAGCTGTATTATATCAGTATAGATACCTAATAGTTTAGTTTAATTATGTCGTAATAAAATAATAATAATACTTAGTACATACCTTGACACTAAATGTTCCAACGTACACGATGCACACAACACGTAGATACTTCATTTCACTATAACGCTCGTGCATCAACTGCGTATGCAGCCGGATCGCCGAAATGTGGTACTTATGTCACGGGAAGCGCGGGGATGTACCTATTCTGTGGCTTATGTTGTAGTAATTATAATAAACACATCATAACAAAATGGCCGTATAAGGTCTCAAATTTGTTTCTGTTAACTGTAAAAATGTATTTTCAATTATTTTTTTCACCCATTGATTGACTAAACTGCTGCAGTAGGAAGATTTTTTAATACATTTAGAGATTAAAAGCTGTAAACATTTCCACAACTAAATCACAATGCCTTAATAAAGCGGTAAGTAATAGAATCAACAAATATCCATCCTTTTAAAATGATGTAAGTAAACATCGGTTTCATTTACTGACCGCAAGAACGCTGTAAGTAAAAAGTCAATCACAAGGCAAGACCGCGTAAGTAAAAATTGATTCTTAAAATTACCACAAAATTGTTGTATCTTAAAATCCGGCAAAACACCGTATTTTTAGGTAGTTACATCAAATTTCATGAACCAATTCTTAAAAACTGTGACGGCGTAAGTTATATTTTTTTAATTCTTTTAAAAGACGACTGAGACCATTCGATGCAGTTTTTTTTTCTGATTCCAATGGTGTGTAAATCCCAAATACGTACTTTTTTACTTACAGCAAATACGTTTTCTGTCATCGATATAATCAATACAAGGAAGCTTGCACACATCCACGGGACTTGCCATCCCTTAATGAGCTCATGAGTTATCTGGAGAGCAAATTTACAGCCCTAGAGCCTATTCATAAAAGAAATAATAAAATAAAACTAAGTCTTCTCAAAGCCATCAGAATACGTCAGCTTATAATAGAAATCATTACAAAGAAAAATTAATTTCAAAGTCCAGTTACCAAGCCTCAGCACGTACGTGGGGCTACCCATTTTGTCAAAAAATCACGTACTTTACAAATGCAACAAATTTGCTAAATTGACAGCTGAAGATAAAATGAACACGATCTCAAAATTAAAAATCTGTCTAAATTGCCTATTCAAACATGACCTGCCCTGCATTTTAACAAATGGGTGTAAACAATGTCAAGGCGATCATAATACGATGCTTCACGATGCATTTTTAAAGACAATTGCAAATGCAAAGTCAGTTACCTATCGACCGAGCGGCAGAGTTCCTATATCGACAGATTATGCAACTAATTAAAATAAAAGTCGTAATGTTAATTACGTCGCTACAGATAATGAGGAAGTTTTGCTGACTACAATTTTATTAAAAACACAAACATATGATGGTACAAGTGTCGTCTTAAGGGCACAATTAGATCAAGGGTCACAAATAACTTTAATTTCTGAACATGCCGCACAACTACTAGGCCTTCCTAGGAAAAGTTATCACGCCTCAGTTTCCGGGATTGGGTATGGTTCGAAACAGAGCAAAGGTGTTATCTCACTGAACTGCTCATCTATTTACGATGACTTTAATTTCTGAACATGCCGCACAACTACTAGGCCTTCCTAGGAAAAGTTATCACGCCTCAGTTTCCGGGATTGGGTATGGTTCGAAACAGAGCAAAGGTGTTATCTCACTGAACTGCTCGTCTATTTACGATGACTTTAATTTCTGAACATGCCGCACAACTACTAGGCCTTCCTAGGAAAAGTTATCACGCCTCAGTTTCCGGGATTGGGTATGGTTCGAAACAGAGCAAAGGTGTTATCTCACTGAACTGCTCGTCTATTTACGATGACTTTACATTCTCAACAGAATTTCTAGTCATTAACCGTGTAAATAACGATTTATCGACTTTCAACAAACAACCATGGTCATATTTACAACACCTACAACTTGCTGATCCTGACTATAACATCTCTCGGCCCATTGACCTACTATTGGATGCAAGTGTGTATTCGGAAATCATAATGGATGGCTTAATTAAGGGCCCTAACAAAGCACCTATAGCTCAACAGACGCGCTTAGGTTGGATATTATCGGGTAATGTCAAAACTTTCAACTGTAACGTGGTACTTAACAACTTAGCCGATATATCACAATACTGGGAACTAGAAGAAGTGAACAACGCCTCTAATAAGCTGTCTGAAGAAGAAAAACTCTGTGAAAAGCTATATCAAGCTACTACGAGGCGCCTAGAGAGCGGTCAGTATGAAGTTGCGCTTCCCATGAAAGAAAACTATGAACAACATCTTGTTTTATCTAAATCTAAAGCGATCGCTCAACTACACAATTTAGAGAACAAAATGTCCAAAAATAAGGAATTTTCATATAGTTATAAGCAATTTATGTCAGAATACTTAAGTTTAGGCCACATGAAACCTGTAACAAATAATAAAGAGCCATCATGTTAGCTCCCGCATCATGGAGTATTGAAAGCACTCTACTCGTACAAAATTGAGAACCGTATTCAATGCATCTTCCAAAACATCTACAGGTAACAGCCAGAATGATTTAATGCTCTACTTACCTAACTTACAAAAATACCTTCACAGCACGGCGACTACATAAAGTCGTAATCACAGCGGACATTGAGAACATGTTTAGACAGACATTAGTAAGAGAAGCTGATCAGCACCTACAGCGCATCATCTGGAGAAATTCACCACACGAAATGCTAAGGGAGTTCCAGCTAACAACAGTTACCTACGGAACCAGGGCCGCTCCGTTCTCAGCCATGCGGACCTTAAAACAGCTAACCTTGGATGAGACGGATACGTATTCTCTAGCCTCAAGAGTTCTACAGTCATCTTTCTACACTTATGATCTCCCGACAGGAGGGGGTTCAGTACAAGAAGCCCAAAAGTTACAGCAACAGCTAATCGACATCTTGAAGAAGGCTGGTATGAATATTTGGAAGTGGTCCAGCAATCGCACAGAGCTAATCCAAAATTTATCACCTGGACAAGCAGACGCACCCCTAGATTTTAAAAGTGACTCAAGAAAAACATAAGGTCTACGCTGGAACCCAAAAACAAAAACATTTTCGTTTCAAAACAAATTCACTGATAATAATAATGACGATCACCTTACAAAAGACAGCTGCTATCTAATATTTCAAAGATGTTTGATCTGCTAGGCTGGCTCTCACCTCTTACCATCAGAGCAAGGAAATTATTCCAGAAGACTTGGTCAGCAAAAAGCAACAAAAAAACGAATGGAATTTATTAAAACTAGATTTTTAAAAACTTCATTTATTTGAAATACCAAGATACTTAGGTAACAATAATAAACGTAAATTATTCACGGTTTTGTGACGCACCCGAAAAAGCCTGCGCTTGCGTTATTTACATTACAACTATAAACGATAAGGCCGGGTGCACAACGAGACTACTTACCGCAAAAATAACATTAGCACCCTTGAAAAATAAATTAACACTTCCAAAGCTGGAATTATGCAGCGCTTTTCTTCTATCTCAGCTTCTTCAAAAGATAATAAATATATTTACAAATGCACAGTATGAGATATATTGCTGGAGTGACTCTATGATAGCACTGTCCTGGATCCATGGTGACATTAACAGATGGCAACGATTCGTGGCAACCAGAGTACAGAAGATAGTTGACGGCACTCCTCCAGCTTGTTGGCACCACGTCAGTTCAGAACAGAACGCAGCAGACTGTGCCACAAGAGGATTAACAGCAGACCAGCTGAAGTCACATCTCTTATGGTGGAGCCCAAAATGGTTAAATAAAATTGACAAAAACACCTTACTCGTATCCAACACTAATACGGATAAAACATCGTGCGAAGAAAAACAAAGGTTCAATGTATACTCAACCTTATCTGAAACTAAAAATAGAACATTAATATTACAATTAATAAATGATTATAGCTCTATAAGACAAGTTGTTGCAACAGTAGGCTGGATCTCACGTTACATTCGATGGTTACATAATAAACAAACCACCTCACGTGAGTCACACTTGTCGGCATCTGAAATACAACACTCCTACAACATTATAATTAAAGCAATGCAAGCGCTAGAATTTGAAAACGAGATTGAATGCCTAAAACTAGGTAAACGATTGCCAGTCCATAGTAAACTTTTATGCTTGAATCCTTACATTGATGAAAACGATAGATTATTGAAAGACGGAGGGCGACTAAATAAATCAACATTGAGTAGTTTAGCAAAAAATCCGATCATATTAGCTAGCCATAGTCATCTCACCGAATTAATCATTCATCAAGCTCACTCAGTGACACTCCACTGTGGGCCCCGGCTTACTTTGGTATATGTAAGAGAAAAGTATTGGATTCTCAGCGGCCTCCGCACGGTAAAGAGAGAGCTACGTAAGTGTGTAAGATGCAGGCGCTACAGTAACCAAAATCAACATCAGATTATGGCTGATCTCCCAGCGGCTCGGGTTACACCTTCTCGTCCTATTAGCCATACAGGCGTGTATTTCACCAGACATTTTGATATCAAGGCGTATAAAGGCCGTGGAAAAAAACGCTTAAAGGATATGTCGCGGTATTCGTATGTTTATCCACTAAGGCCGTCCATTTAGAGCTGGTGTCAGACTTAAGCACCCCTGGATTTTTAGCAGCATTTCGACGATTTTGTGCTCATCGCGGTACCCCGAGTCACATGTACAGAATTATTGGGACAAATTTAAAGGTGCGAGTCGACTACTACTAAGTGAGTACAAAGAAATTATCAAAACCATCGATAGCAACTTTTTTAATAACATTCGAGATTTTAACATACAGTGGATCTTTAATGCACCAGCGTTCTCTTCAGCAGGCGGTTTATGGGAAGCTGCCGTAAAATCACTTAAATATCATCTCCGTAGAGTCATAGGGGAGCAAAAACTTACCTATGAGGAATTCGTGACTCTCCTATATCAAATAGAGGCGTGTCTTAACTTAAGGCCCCTGGTCGCATTAACAGAAGATCCCGATGATGATTACCTCACACTAGGGCACTTCCTGATTGAGGGACCCTTATTGTCTCGCCAGTAGACAGATCCCAATCAAAAAAACATGAGCACCAGGTGGCATATGGTTCAAACCATGAACATAAGCTTCTGGAAGACTTGGTCCTTGGTATTCCGAATAGCAACAACAACTAAAGACAAGGTCCAAGTGGAAACATCCTACCAAAAATATAGAGCTAGATAACATCGTACTAGTCAAGGAAGAGAACCTACCCACCGGAAAATAGGCATTGGGAAGAGTCGTTCAGATCCATCCCGGGAAAGATGGATATGTCAGGGTGGTCTCTGTAAAAACGAAAAACGGCAACATTAAAAGGCCTATATTAAAACTATCACTTCTCCCTATCAACGAAGATCGTACTCGAAACAAAAACAGCGCAGACTGCATTACACAGATAAGTGATCCTCCATCAACCATCACTACCAATCAGAGTAAAGAAATAACGACAAGAACTCGTCATAAAACCAACAGATTTTCTTACTCTATTTTAACGACACTGCTTCTATTTTTATTTACAATTGCTCCTGTGCGTTGTACCTACAACGTATCTTATTTCAACTCCGATCAGAAACTCTAATTCGATAAACAGTACACAACGAATCTTATCAGAGATGAATGGAAGTTGTTAGTGTACTTTAACATGACAACATACTGGGCAGGCCTATCTTATTTACAAAAATACGTGCATCGATTACAGAAAGATATTTATACTTCAGATCTTCCACCACAATACCACAGCATCATGTTCCAATTAGAGCATGAGCTATCAGAAATCGAGCACTATAATGAATGAATTAAATTCCAAGACCAGAAAGGGTAGAAGAGGGGCTTCGTCAATGGCGTGGGTTATTTGGCTAATTCCTTGTTTGGCGTTCTGGATGATAGATTTTTGAGGCAATATGAAAAGGACATCGAAAAAATATCTTATGATGAAAATCATCTTCGAACCTTACTTAAAAATCAGACCAGCGTAATAGAGGCTCAATCTAATATCTTAAAAAGAAATAAAGTTATAATGAACAAACAATTCGGCATCGTACAGTTGCACTTACAAAATATAACTTCAACCTTAAATAGAGTACAATCAGATGACCGACGCTCATTATACCTTATGTCATCATTTTTGTCAGCTCAGATTTTAATTTCAAGTTTAAGACAAATCCTAAACGACCTGATTGACACCGTCACTGATTTATCACATGGCCACTTACCTGTCGAGCAATTACATGAACAAATACATCTTATTACAAGTCAACTACAGGTGATAAATGATAAATACGTTGCCGATAAATGCAGAAAACCTACATGATTTTTATAAGTTGCTGAAAATTAATTTAAAAGTAGGTAGATCGATCATGATAATTGAAATTAAAATCCCACAGGTCGCTAAAGAAATATTTGAGATCGATATATATATATATCTATAGCATTCCTGGAAACGGATACATTGTGATAACGAATACCCCTTATATCGCTTTTAACTTTCAGAAGGATTTACTTTTATTAATAACAGAAGAAGATACTTCCTATTGCATACACTTAACATCAGGGTAAGTATTCTGCCGTCCGCTATCTATAACATCACTGAGCCTCAAAACCAAGTTTTGAGATATAAGCGAAAAAGTGTAGCAAAAATTTAATATGTTGCTACTTCCAAACTATGTATCGTACCGGAACGTGTAATATCTCTAACGATACGTCCTTTAAGTACCTTCCGATTTGAATAAGTTTCAAGATCAAAGCCTTCTTTTGCGTTAAATAAAATGAATTGAAGGGGTTGTAGTTATGTCATAAACTTTTATTTAATTGGAAAAACTTTACTAAAACATCATTAAGCATACTTTAGTGATGTTATTGCTGTGTATTTCGGAATAAAATACTTGCTTATTTTACACATCGCAAAAAAATAATTCAGTACTTCACTATAACACCGTTAAGGAAGTCAATGATTTTATAGATGAAGAACAGATATTTTAAAGTAAATAGAAAACTTAGTTAAATATTACTAAAGGTGTTTTACGATTTTTCGGCTAAATGTATCCACTTAAGTTTTCAATTTACTAGCCTCATACTTAACTAAAAAAACACTATTTTCAAAACCATTCTAGCGTAGCGATGTTATAGCAAAGTATTTATGTCTTAGAATTGAAGTTATAAAATAAAATGGCGTTATCCAATACAATAAAACAAGCAATTTACTATATGAAATCTTAAATAAATAATAAAAGATTTCAATTACATCAAAATTAGGTACTTTTAAGAATGCATAGCAAGCCTGTATAGAAAAAAAAATTTGTAAAGTTTAAAATTTTTTTTACAAAACAGCTTTTCAGCAAACAAAAATAATTCAACACTTATGAAATGTAATAAAATTAATTACTCTTAATATAAACATACTTTAAAATTCAGTCTTCTTTTTCTTTTCGAAAACACAATTCAACAGTCTTTTAAATTTCTATTATATATTTAAACATCATCGCAACAATTAAAGTATCACTTGGTGATAAAGTGTACTTAAGAGAAAATCTTAATATCACAATATTAGAACAGATAAAAAGCTATCGGAGAATTAACGCAAGACTTAATCCTTTACAAATAAAACTTACAATGATATAAATGGCACTTTATCAGTCTTATTAACATGTATTACTCGTTAGCTAAGTTTCTAACTATAGAGTCGTAGTTCCCTTACCATCATCGTTTGTTAATTTTGTTATTGGTATGTTTTTCCAAAATGTTAATTTATGTGGCGGTACTATAGTTGTTTATTTATCGAGTAACGCTGCTTTTCAATCTGGTTCAATACGTTTTGGAGATGTACGGAATGTAAAATTAAAACTACTTGGAATTTTTAAATAACCATCATTCATGAAGTGTTAAGATGTAAATAATCTTCATAGAAATTATTTTTATAGAACAATCCAAATGAATATCTCCTGAAACATACATGTACCATAATTTTAAATATGCTCTCGGATTTGATTTTTGGTTGCGCCTTTCACTAATGAACTTTGGGATGTTGAGGAAATTTTCTGGTGACATCGATTTAACGAGATTAGACGATTTTTAGGCCTTGAAGTGACAATAACGGTTTTTAACAGCATTTTTGGCAGTATCTTGGAATATTGTTGTCCGGTGTGGAATCCTAGTTATCAAGTGCATATAAATAATCTCGAACGTATTTAAAAAAAAGTTCTTATTCCATTTAGCATACTCGGATAACAAATGTAGGAAGTTGTGCTCTTATAAGGAAAGATGCGACTATTACAGGGTGATGCCGCTAGATACGCGAAGCAAATCATTAGACATAATATTTTTGAAAAAGTTAATTCAGGGTCATACAGATTCTCACAAATTGCTCGCGCAGCTAGAATTCTGAGTTCCACGTCCCGGAAGCCGCTTGACAAATCGTAAGATTTTAGTGTTGGTTCCAATAAAGACCACCGTTGGTAGACATGCTCCAATACAAAGAATGATATGTTTCGCAAATAACACAAGAAATGACTGTGATATTAATATTTTCTGATTATTTTGCCTCAATCAAAGCGGCACTAAAAGAATGCTACAGCTCAATATCTTAGATTATTAAATTGTACATTATAGTTAAAAGATATATATATCTTTTCAATAAATGTAAAATGCCCAGTTGATTATATTTTTTAATGCATGCTGGATTCACATCTAGTAGGTGATGATTAAGCAACGAACACTATTTCGTTTGTTACCAGTTTTATGAATTATTAAATAAAAAAATTTTAAAAAATTTATTACTTTGGAACTATTCATTGAAGCTAATGAATCAACAAAATCTGTAATGTCATAAAGCCTACCTTTTCTTTTCATAGCCAGCTCTAGCTGATGGTAAACCTGATCCGCACTCATAAACGTACGACCAGCGGCCTTATTGTGTAACTGCAACACCTATCAGGATCCCTTTGAATTTGACAGTTGAAGCATTTAAACTTACTTCACGCTACAGATATTTCACACATGATGGCGAAAGCGATCTAGACGCTTTTTGAATGAATGATTATATAAAAAATATCATAATTTTAGTCATAAAATAATTGTTTATATTTATTAAAAATAAACCAATGACAGAAAAAATCAAAGCAACAAAACGCAGTTAATGCTCTATGGCATTCAATATCACTCGTATCATTCAATACAGCATAAATCCCAAAGCGAATGCGATTGTAGAAATTAGACAATTCCCTTCGAAATGGATCGCGATAGGTGTTGCAGTTAGACAATAAGGCCGCAGGTTCGAAATAAAATCTCTACTGCAGATACTAAGTCACTGTTAACTAAATTAAGTAATAAAGAATATAGTAGACAATTTTTACTTTGCGCTGTGCAATTATCGAACCATGTGTTTATGTTTTAGACGTCGCGATTTTGCGTTAAAAATATAAAAAGGACACTCATTATTTCCTTCTGTTTTCGTCCAGCTATTGCGTCATGAAACAAAACGGCCAATGGTTTTTGATTAGACGTTATTCTACCAAGAGGAGCAAAAGTTTGATTTTATAAGCAATTAAACGTTGGCCGAAAATAATACTTTAAAAACTGTCTAATCTTGGCAGCATTATGATTTTTTTCAAAATATGCTGTATGTATCTGTTTCTGATTAACCGGCTAACTCCAAGTTAAATTGTTAACTCAAGTCAGCTTTAAAGAACAATCTTTAAAGTCACACTTTAAGGCTTCATCGTGATTTCAATCTCAATAAACGCCAAAAGCTAAACAACCTTTACCGCACAAAGTTCCTTTTCCGTGGCCGTCAAAGGCAGAATAAATAAACAGTGCGGAATGCAAATAAAAAGTTTGGTATTCGATTGTTCCAAACAGTATCGATCCTAAACTTTGAGAACATACCCCATAGACAACTAGAGATGCGTTGGTTTGCTAGAGTCTGCCAAATATCAGACCTGTTATTCCTGTTTGTGTTCATACATTTCTACTTATTAATTCCCAAAATGTCGATTTATGCTTATTAGAAAAGATAACTCCTCAACAAAAATTATAATATAATTTAACAAGCCACAGTTTCTCTTTCTATCATAAAATGTTAGTGGTTAAAAAACAAGTTTATAAAAATGTTTTTTTTTTTTTTTTTCGTTATTACACAGGCCAGCTCTTAGACAAATGTTAACATTATTTTATTTTGCATTGACAGCCAATCAAGGACTAACAATTTTAATGATAAAACATATATAAGCTTAAGAAAAGGGAGAGATTTATCACCAAGTTACAAAGTCAACAACATAGATAAATAACAAAACTATGCAACAAAAAGTAAGTATACAATTATGACCAAAATAGAAAACCTAATTGATGTTTTTTGTGCCAAATTACGTTATAATATTACTCGTTTTTTTAGTCTTGTGTCATTTGTGTATTTTGTGTGTGTGTGTTTGTGCATGTATGTGTGTGTATGGATGTTGAAAATGCTATGTGTTTATAAGTTGTTAAACATGTCATTAGTATTTTTATTATGTTATGTCTAAACTTGTCTTTGCTGTAATGGAACAGCTCCTAATCCAAATTTTATTGTTCTTATTATAGGTGTTTTGTATTCTCTTAATTATTGAATTTTCTGCGTAATTTGTTTTTGAGTGTTGTAAATAAAATAACTGGGTATGGCTGGTTCCTGTGGAGGGTGTGTGGAAACTTAGGCTTTAAGGCTTAGGCATTAAGGCTGCATACCATCGCTTGGAGGACAATTTCCACAATGTAGGATTTCGTAACAACGGCTGAACATTTTACAGCAATAACAAGAGTTTGTAACTATTTCATCATCAAGTTTAACAAAAACAAATCCACCGCACCTTCATTTCATAGAAAATTATGCTGCGTTCCGATTGCCGATTGTAGCACTCACAACGCTCATATACCGATTTCCCGTTCCGATTGCCCGTGGACGCGCTCACAGCCATATCGATACGTCACCAATGACGTCATAAACGCCGCCATCTTCCCGCTGCCAGTGCTCAAGCTACGGAGCATGGTCGCTCTGAGCGGCCTGTCAAAACTGACACATGACGCTACTTTGTTAATGTTCTAATTAGTCGATTAAAGATTTTGAGAGCTTGCTTATTAATTTTCTTTTGTAATAATGTAAAAAAATGGCTCCCGCTTCATTCAATGTTCTCAATGAAGTTATAACTTTAGACTTAATCTATGAACAATCTGATTTTGGTCACTTTTAGCGCTGATAGCGCTGTCAGCGGCAAACGGAACGCACCATTAGTTTTTGACAGATTTTCACTTAATCTGATTGAGAGATTGATCTTTAAGATAGTGTTGCCACTCTATATATGATATAAGCGGAAAAAAGGGTCAATACACGGCATCAATTTATAAGAGACCGAATTCCATTTCATCAATAATATAATGACGCAACGCACTCCGGAACTGGGTTCGTCTTTGTTCTCCTCACAACCAAACCTTCAAAATAGCCAGATTTTAAAGTCGAATGCTGAAATGTCGGAGCTAATGCACGCAAATGCAATTAATTTCAAACAGCTGACTGACAGATTGGAGTCACTGGAACTAAAGCATACAGATGCCACTAAAAGAATTAATGAACTCGAAATGCAAATAAATGAAATATAGGAGGACCGCAATAAAAACAAAATTTTAATATGAAACTTACCCAAGATTTAGGGGAACATTTAAACGCAATAATATCCTCATTATCACCTGAGTTTACCACCTTCCACTAAAATCCTCCAATGCTATACAGGAAAGGTAGAAACAACGCGCCAATTATCATTGAATTTAAACATACTAAGGAAAAATATTCCCTACTAAAGGCCTTTAAGATTTACAATAAAAGAAACAAAAACTCTAAATTGGAATCGAGTCAACTTGGCATTGAAGGACATAATGGGCCAATATATGTTTCTGAAGCCTTAACACCCATGAACAAATGATCTTTGCAGCTGGACGTGAACTCATCAAGGATAGTACTTATAAATATTGCTGGGCTTCTCGAGGCAACATCTTGATACGCAAATCTGAAGGCGAACCCGCCTTGGTTCTGAAATCATGTGCCCAAGTCGAAACACTGCGTTCAGCATGACTAACTCATCAAGAGCCTACATACTCTGTTACGTTTTATTCTAACTTCTATTTTAACCCTTTATTATCGTTGTAAATGGTTGAGCTTGACTAGATCTGGTAAGTTTATAATTTATCTTTATGTTTATTATAATATGTATTTATCTATCTCACTGTTTTCGAAAGCTTTTTCATCCTGCACCAGTCACTTTATTTCGCACTTCCATCTACTTCGTGATCACCGGCTTTGTGCATACCCAATACATCTAGATCATGGTTAATCATCTGTTAGATATTGCCACTAACGTTGGTTCAAGTTTCGTTGGTGAATCAATAATGGTTGGTGATCCACGTGCATTTTAACAGTATAAGGGTAGCTTAACACTTCACTAAAAATTATTACGCAAAATATAAGAAGTATAGACAAGAACTTTAACGACTTCGAAGTATTTTTATCTACAAGCGCGATTAATTGTGATGTCATCGTACTGAGTGTTTGTTGAAAACGACTTAATACCGGAATTGAAAAATTATTACTGTTTTAGTTCCACAAGTCATATAAACCAAAACAGCGGGATTGTTGTATACATTCAAAAAGATTTAATTAATGTCTTGTTTATGAGCCGTCAATTGATGACGCCGACTGCATGGTGGTAATCACTCCCTAATATGCATATATAGACCACCATCTTTTGATTCTGTGGGCAAATTCAAACTCACTGGATAATTTATTAGACACAATAAAGCATTTTACTGATATTCTTATGATTGGAGACATCAATATCGATATAAGTGATGGTAATAAACATAACAGGTCAGACAACTACGTGGATCTTCTTGCAATTCACGGACTTTTACCTAGTCACTTCTTACCAGCCCGCAAAAATAGTTGCTTGGACCACTGTTTTATAAAATCTCATAATAAGGTCGTAACACTTGTATACGATTCTTCCATCATCGATCACAGGCCCGTTTTTGTTCAAATTGCTCTGAACGCAACTAACAAGGCAATAAAAAGTGTTCGTTCGACTTTAACCAAAATAAACTACAACAATTTTGAAACTTTATTACAACAAATAAACTGGTCTTCTTTTATGCAAATTGCGGATGTCAACACGGCTACTGATAAATTTATAAATACAATAAATGAAATACTTAAAAAGTCGTCATATGCAGTAAACTTACCAAACCGGCAAATTCATGTCAAACCCTGGATGACTCCGGGCTTACTTCGATGTTTAAAATTTAGAGAAAGACTACATCAAAAATACAAAAAATTTCCTGACGATGCAAAATTAAAAATAACGTACCAACGATATCGGAATCATTGCAATAAAATAATCCACAGCCTGAAAAATACACATGACGTTCTAGATCTAAAACAAAATTAAAAAGACATTCGAACAACTTGGACCACAATAAAACGTGTATGTTGCCTAGATAAAAATAAGAAACTAGTTGATAACTCAAATCTACTTAAATCGAAAGATAACCCTTATAACTCTTTAAATTTTATAAATAATTATTTTGTACGCGTTGGGAGTAAACTCGCGTACAACATTTTGCAAAAATTGAGTTCGATCCTAGAGCTATCGTAAGAGCGAGATAGCAAACAGGATAGACAAGCACAAAAGCAACGGCTGTGGATATGAAATAGTCTAAACGTTCAAGAACCAGTATCGGTATCATAATAAAGGTAACGTAGTACCGTAGTAGTCCTCTCGTACTCATTGTGTTTGTCGTTATTAGTATGAAACAAAATTAAGCGCATGTTCATTTCATGTCATTTCCATCAATTTACCATGGCCAGGGTTCGGTAAAAATGTGTAATTTAAATTTAAATTTAAAAGTCGGATTTAATATAAATCAGCCCCTTTGGCACAAAACTGGCAATTATTTTTTTTTTCTGGAATAAAATGGCCAGTATTATACATTTCTGAAATGTTTATTAAATGCATAATTTATTTGTTAAATGTGCAGTGACAGTCCAGTACATTTTTTTTCACCACTGAATGCCAAAGCTGAGGTAAAAATGATACCTAATGATATTTAACAAAATTATATTTTCATATGGTAGATCTACTATTCTAAAACATTTTGAAAAAAAAAATACAAAAGTATCTGCTTGTTTGTACACACACCAGATGAAGATATGTTGTTGAGGGGGGATCTTTAAACTTACAATGGGATATATGTGGTTGTACACAACCTTTTCTCTCTCTCAAGACATTTCTGTAACCTTACCTTACTATTACAACATTTAATTTAGAGATTGGGAAATAATTTTCTATTGATGTTTTAGGCCCTTTTTGTGCACAGGTGTGATGTGCGCTATCTTCCGTAGTACTGAAAAATAAACTTCTGCAAAACATCGATTAAATATATATGTCACAGGATATGATAAAGCTTTTGCGCATTTCACGAACAAAATATTGCGCATAGGTGGCAAACCGTCACTGCCCGGGCCTTTGCTTATGTCCAGTCCCTTTAATATCACTTCACAGTATTCCAGTTTAATTGAGATGGTATCCACACTGCCAGTGTTTAAGGACAATGGTAAGGTTTGGGCGTCGTTATAAACATCGAGTGGGGCACTAAAGTTTTTATAGAAAAAATCATTAAATGCCCAAACCTCCACAGACACTCAAAGTGCACTAGTCCATGTACCCTGGGTAAGTTGAATTACATTTCTCCTTCGATTTCACATATTTCCAGAAAAAATTACAAGATTGTTTAATTATGCTCTGCGACCAGGTAATATAACTATTATAACAATATTTTTTCAATAGCTCTTAAAGTTGAAAAGAAAGATAATCATTAGGATTGTTGTTATGCTTCCACAGTGAATGATACTGAGCTTTCTCTTTTGTGACACAAATAAGTGCTCTGCTATAGCAAACCGGATGTACGGATTATATGTAGGTACCCGATACTTGAGACTAAGAGACATATTTGTCAATTAAGTTGTACAGAAAATCATAACAACCATTGAGAGGTACATCAATATCAACGTCCTCAAATAAAGAAAACCAGTTAAATCTTGATATTTCTTCACTAATTGGGTAAAAATCAGCTTTTCTAAAAATATACTTTCTATGGGATTTGAGCTTTAAGGATGGTACCATAATATCTAAGATATTTTATTTTATTTTTTATTTTATTTTTACATTTTCGGAAAACTTACAGCTTTTTAAAAAATAAATAAACAAAAAGAATAAATATTAGGTCTTTACCTATGAAATTGCCGTTTTTCACAAAATAAATGAAGCGTAATTTTTTTATATATTTTTTATTTCTATTAATCAAAATAATCACCCATGAAATCAATGCATCTTTGCCAACGCATTGGTAGCTTATTGATGCCTTTCTTGAAGAAATCAGCTGGACGGGTGGCAACAAATTCTTCAAAGGCATTTTGTACTGCCTCTCGGGTATTGAATTTTTTTCCCGCCAAGAAGGTATCCAAATTCTGGAAAAAGTAGAAGTCTGTAGGCGCAAGGTCTGGTGAGTACGGCGGATGACGGAGAACTTCCAACCCCAACTCTTGTAGCTTGGAGACCGTCTGCTGTGCAGTATGAGGTCGCGCGTTGTCGTGCAGGAGCAGTGGAGCCGAACGATTGGCCAAAGCTGGTTGGAGACGTGCGAGCTTCTCCATCATTGTGTTCAGTTCTTCACAGTACACATCTGCAGTAATGCTTGTCCCGTTTGGCAAGAAGCTGTGATGAATTACACCCGCGTTAGACCACCAAACAGTGACCATCACTTTTCTAGGGGTAAGTTTTCGTTTAGGGCATTGTTTGGGTGCTGAACCAGGGTCCAACCAACTTGCTAAGCGCTTACGATTGTCAAACAGGATCCATTTCTCGACACAAGTAACAATGCGGTTCAGAATTCCTTCATTTGTATGCCTGCTGAGCAGTGCAAGGCACGTCTCCACGCGTACTTCGCGCTGGCGGTAATTGAGTTCGTGGGGTACCCATTTGTCAAGCTTTTTTAAGCCTTGCCAATTTGACGCAAATGGACCAATATTGTTTTGATGCTAACGTCGAAAGCTGCTGCTAATTCAACCGTGGATTGAGTTTCATCAGCTTCCACAATTGCCTTTAATTCGTCATTGTCGACCAAAGTTTTCGGACGACCACGGGGTTCATTTTTCAGGTCAAAATTTCCAGAACGGAACCGGGTAAACCAATAACGGGTGGTGCGTTCGTTTGTAGTGTTCGCTCCGTAAACGTCGTTGATGTTGCGTGCCGCTTGTGCCGCTTTGCTGCCACGACGGTACTCATACTCCATAATTACTCGAATTTTTAACTTATCGATGATGACGAAAAATGTTCGAATGCGTTGAAAACAATACACTAACTATTAAACAAATGACGATTTTAGAAAAAGAATTCCATGTTTGTCAAATAAAATTAATTTGAAATTAGAATTATCAGTCAAAAAAAAATATTTTCATTTGAAATGGCCAGTACGGCAAAACGGCAGTTTCATAGGTAAAGACCTATTATTAAATATGGCCATTAACAAGGTTTTCACTTATAGAATTACAAAATAATTATACAAATTGTCGCTTAACTAACACCATACAAAAGTTAAAGAATCTGAAGTAGGTATATACGAATAATATGTAGGAAATCAATAAAAAGTAAATAAACACTTTTGTCACCAAAACAATAGTTTCCATTTAATCAATAAAGAACCGCTTCGCCATGGCTGCTTTAACATGAGGAACACTAGTATGAAATATGTCGAAGTCCAGCTCACTGCTCAGCCGGTTCACCAACCGTGGGGCCCTGACCATGAACGAGTTCTGTCTGTAATTGGTACTAACACTAGGAACATGGAGTAAACTGAGATTCCGATAGGATTTGGTGTGCACGCAAATACCAATCCCAGACAAAAGCTCTGGAACTTCTATTTTGCTCTGAGCTATCTTGATAAGGTTAGTGACGTCGCTGATTTGCCTGCGCACATACAAAGGTAGAATGTGGTGCCGTTTACATTGTGTTACTTATATTGAATAAATCGTAAAAAACGTTTCTGTATGCGTTCAATACGGTCAACATATATTCCATAGAGAGGGTTCCATACAGATGAGGCATGTTCGAGGTGACTTTTGACAAAGGCGCAATAGAGAATTTTTATGGTTTTGATAAAAGTGAATTCTGAGGATAATCGCAATACAAATCTCAAGGCTTTAGATGCTTTACTAACTATTCTGTCAATATGTTGATCGAACAGCAACTTCGAATCAAATGTTACCCCTAAGTCAACCTTAGCATCCACTTGTTGTAACTCAAGATTATTAATATTATAGTTAAATACAATAGGTGAGGGTTTTCTCGAAAACGAGCAAACATAACATTTTGATATGTTTAGCTCTAATTTATTGACTAAGCAATAGTCATAAAATGTGTTAAGGTCAGATTGTAGCTTTAGGCAGTCATGTATAGAATTGATTGGATATAAAATTTTCATGTCATCGGCGTATAAGCTTATTTTAGACGTAAAAATAAGAGATATGTCATTTAGGAATATAACAAATAACAATGGTCCGAGCTGAGATCCCTGTGAAATTCCAGAGGGTATGCTTTTAGGTTTATAGCTAAAATCGTTTAGTACCACAATCTGACACCTATTTTGTACATAAGATGTATACCAGCGAAATAGATTCCCTTTGATACCAATGTCCTGAATTTTACACAATAAGATAGTATGACCAATACGATCAAAACATTTACTGTAGTCTGTGTAAATTACGTGCACTTGCGATCGCCTTGACATATGGTCAGACAAATAATCACTACATAGTAAAAGATTCGATTCTGTAGATCTACCCTTCAAAAAACCATGTTGTGGATCAATAAAGCTAAGTTTAAGGGCATTGTATGTCTGCGTGTGTACAATTTTCTCTTTTGGGCGGTAATTATCTATGTCAATTTTAGTGCATTTTTTGTGTATTGGTGTAATAAAAGCGGTTTTCCATATAGAGGGAATCAGTCCGAATTTCAAGGTTAGCTTATACAATAATGACAAGGGAAGAGCAAGACTTTCGGCGCAATTTTTAATAAATATAGGATGTATGCGGTCTTGTCCAGCCGACTTTGTAATATCTATATATTTCAATACTTTAAGTACCTCAGATTTCTTTATTTGTATATCATGAATGTCATGAATGTTATTAGTAGGGGATGAAAAGTTAGTATTGACAATTTGGGAAGGTTGCTGGGAGGTGGAAAAATAGTAGTCACTAAACAAGTCACAAATTTCACTGCTGGAGTTCGAGCTTACATTACCGTACTTCATTACAGAAGGAAAAGGGTACCCCTCCCTTATGCTTTTTATATAAGACCAGAACTCTTTAGGATTGCTGGATATGTTAATTTCTATACTTTTTACATACGACTTATACATCTCTTTCTCAATTAGCGCGATTTCGCAATATGCAAAAGCTATGGTAGTCTGTGATATATTTATATTTTGTGTACTTTTTATGATATTTATTTTTCTCTTTTAGTATTTTAATCAATGAAATCTTATACCACGGTGGGTATTTACGATTAGAAAATGCAGTTTTAGTAGGTATGTAGGTATTGATTAAATTGTACAAAATGTCATAAAATAAATTCATCGATTGTTCTAGAGGTTTAAATTCATTGATTATGTCAGGCCAAATAATTACGACTAATTTTTCCATAATAATAGTATAGTCCCCTTGGTCATATAAATATACAGTGCGTGGTTGATTATACAGTTCGCGATACTCCACGAGCCCAGCAGAAAAGCACAAGGCTTTATGATGGGGATCGATCGGTACCAGAGGGCATTCACACTCAGTGACATCCACATCGTCGTTATATCATCATAATATACGATACAAAATTAAACTATTGGAAACTCTTACGAACCCCGCTATCATGAATGTAAGTTAATCAACGCTTTGTTATTTTTTTAACTACATTATATCCAAAAAACGAGCAACGAGCACGTCGCACGAGCAAACCTGATGGTACCTAAGTGGCATCCACGCCCATGGACATCATTTATCGTAGGTGTTATCTTGTTGTTTTTTGATGTAACGATTAATTATGCATTGCCAACCGTAGGCTAAACTTGGAACTGCCTCTATTCCCGTAATTACACTTCCTGTTCTATACCTTTGACTGGAACAAAATTCGCAATATTCATTTGTTTAAAGGCATATTTATAAATATTTCTTTCTACTCTTTTCATTGGTCTGCTGGTCTATGAATTCACCTACCATTGCAGAAAGCAAACCACGATGATAGTTCTTTCAAATATTTGCAGCGGAGCCAAAAATTTGTCATAAATTCCAAACATGGTTGGACTCTCGAAACTAGAGGTGAAAATATGAAATATAGCTTCTGTATATATATTAAAACTCAAATGTTTATAACATACAGTAGTCACCTGTAAAACTGTTTTCTTAGGTTTAAATACGTTTAAATGTAATCGCGTCAAGTAACATGTAATTTATTTATTGCAGCATCCAAGGAATATTGATATTTATCTTAAGTATAAAAGATATAGAGATATAAGAAGTGTAGTAATGTAGGATTACTACATTACTGTACTTAATCTTATAAAAACATTGAATTTAAACAAAAATACAGACACATCCTAATTAAAAGAAAATATTGAGCAACTGAAGCCCAAATTTATTTATCTCTGTAAAAACATAAAACTCCGAAAAAAACAAGTATGATATTGCAATATCAAAGATCATGTTAAAATAAAGCATTATCCAAAATATGAAATTAAATCCCATTATTAAACTCTTCGTTTCAAATATATCATGTAATTTGACAAAAGATTTTCTGAGTCGCCCTCATATTCCCATGTGGGTAGTTGGTTGAAGAAATCTATTTGCTGGACATTATCAGATGAAGTTTCCTACAATCTCGTCCCTTTTGCTGAGGCACTGGTTGTGACATGTCAATTATGATACCCTCACGGAGACCGCGGTTTGTACATTCTTATAACGTTTTATGTTACAGTTACGTTCCAACAGCCCTTCTATGTAGTTGTAGTGATTTTTAATAAGATACTTTTGTCTTTGTTTATGTAAGCTGAGGTTAGATAGGTGGCTTGTTCTGGTATCGAGAAAAAAATGTGATAATCGAGAATATTTAAATATTTGTAAATCTATAGGTAATACTTTCTTAAAGTAAGTTGATTTTTATTTGTTGATTTGGTTTTGTATGTCTTTTCCAGGCTATTCGATTTATTTTATTTTATTTATTTTATTTACAACTTTTTGGAAAACTTACAGCTATTATAACAATAAATGTTTTTGGTAAATGAGCGCCAATTACAAGTTTTCGCTTTTAATCACTAAAATAGTAGGTATACATATAAAGAAAACAAAGACATAAGAATTACACGTAATCCGCACGTTACACAATTTATATAAATTTATATATTTTTTTTATAGCCAGCCTTTTGGCTACGTTGCCCTCAATGCATTCAAGTTTAGATTTAGTGTTTTATTTGTAGTATAATTTTAACGTATAATTATTTATTTAATTTAAATTTTAAATTTGTCAATACACAACTAAATGTAAATTAAGGTAATATAATAATTAATAAATATATCAGAACTAATTTATATAAATAAATATATAAATATATATATTTTTTAACAATTATAATTTATGAAAGAAATCTTTCGACATAGCCGCCTTAACGCTTGCGATACTGCTACGGAATAAATCGAAGTTGATGATGCGCGGTTTACTTCGTTCACATGCCTGCAAGCCCGATTTATGAATGAGTTCTGTCTGTAGCTAGTACTTGCGGCAGCTACATGTAAAAGTGATGGATCTCTATATAGTTTAATGTGCGTGCAAATACCAACTACAGACAAAAGCTCAGGAACATCAATTTTATTGTTACATATTTTCACTATATTACATACATCTGCTATTTCTCTGCGTACTGTAAGTGGCCAAATATGGTGTCGCCTGCAGCGAGAGTAGTAGTTATCATCATATTTGTTACATTTGAATTGGATAAACTTGAGAAATTTGCGTTGAATTCTTTCAATACTTTTAACATATACATTATAGGCGGGGTTCCACACCGATGATGCGTACTCGAGGTGGCTTCGAACCAAAGTGCAGTAGAGTATTTTAAAGGCTTTAATATTGCTGAACTCCGTCGACAGTCTCCCAAAATATCCTGCCAAGAAACTACGTTTTGTGAACTCTGAACATTTAAGACACATATGAAGAATTAGAACTTAGATAATTTCGTATACAGAAATCTTTGACAACCATTGTAATACAGTAACAAAACTATCGAGGTCAGGAGAGAACACTATTTCAAAACGGAATGAAAGAAATTTGTGAACATTGCCGCTATCAAATGACAGCAGAGTACGGTTGACACGTCCGCTCATAGAATAATATTACTCCTAACGGAGAAGAACGACAACTTCATACAAATCAATCGTACATCATTCAGCTCCTAAACTAGCGCCATCTAGAGTCTACCCAGGCATACTAGCAGGGCGGGAAATTACGAACGACCAGGGATTTATTTAAGACCATCATCCGACAACGGATTGTCCTGGGACATTACTTCATCTAGAAGGTTGTTATTATTCTCAATTTCAAACAACCTTTTAAACGATGTAATTCCCTCGCACAATCCGTTGACAGAAGACGGTTTTAGAAGGTAGGAAGGACAAATCAGCATTATATGTTGATTGGAAACTTAGAAAACATTTTGGAATAAAACAATTAATATGTTTATCAGACATTTACTTTAAATATACGAAATCATAAACCGAAAAAAAAGGAAATACAGTACATCTTAAAATTTTACAATACAAGCTTGGATGATACAGTCCAAAATAACTATTTGGGCTTTAGTTGTCAGTCAACATAGAAATTTTTTGTGCAGCAAACATTGACTACTTAATGTAAAAAATTGAAAGTTGGTCATTGCAACTTATAAATATCTCTAGGTGGGTGAATATCACAGAATCAAAAATAAATAGTCACACACAAGTCGAATAATTAAAGAGCAGTTGTCCTGTGTTGAGCAGTATTAACAAAGTACGGTTAATATTTGGAAATTCTTTATAATAAATACCCAAATATTGTTTTTCTTTCTCGAAATAGTAGTTGTTAGTTACATAGTTATATTAAATATTTATTATACCATAGATATATTCATTAATAAGTAACAATGACATGTTGCAATGGGCGACCGATGTGTCTGACGAGCCGTGTCGGCGGAAAGTATCGAAGTTTTCACCCACGGGCATGGCTTTAAACCGAACGTTCGCACTCTATACAGGAATAAATCTAGACCGGTTTATTGGGATCTTTAAATGATACCCTTACTCCCCTAAAAAATTAATTCGCCATTATAGTAGCACCCTGTATAAGTAATTGAACTCAATAATGGCTGTAATAAACATTAATAAAAATTATGTAACATAACTCTAACATAATATGCAATCATTTATGATTTAAAAAAAAGTTTTTCAGTGTAACAAGATAAAGTGCAATACTGAAAGGGCTGGACAATAGACTCGACCTTTAAATGAAATAGTAAAGAATAATGATAAAAAGTCATCGGCTTGATTTTTGAAGATTCACAAATCATTAAACTTTTTATTTATCTACAAAAAGTAAAAACCTAGAAATTATATCTTTTTTATCAAGCTATTTGATTATTTTAAAGAAACTTTGCCAGTCCTTAGAATGTACCTAATTAATGTTTTTTTTTTCAATAGTGTAGAAATGGAATTCGAAAAATGAGAATAATAGAAAAAATGAGAATAAAAGAGTAGCAGTCGCCTTTCGGGATGGCACATTATTTGTGAAGTATAATTTTCATTTTTCTTTTGAGTGCAGACGCGGAAGCTTCGTCTGCAAATAAGCGGTTTTTTACTGTACAAAATCGCCTAATGCAAATAAAAAACAAACTGTTGGCAATAAAACTTATGTTACTATCCCTATGTTGACTGCAACTATTGAGAAAATCAAAGTTTATATTATATAATTATGGTATCATAATCTATTCTTGTTAGAAGATATCATTTCTTAATTTACCTACTTGAGGTAATTTTTGGTTGGGCACTCTTACAAGGTGCAGTTTGGTACCCAGGATAGCTTGATCACAGAGATAATGTGGCAATAATCTCTGTGATCAAGCTATCTACAAAGCTACAAAGAAAAGTAGATAAAATAATGAAATTAAATAATTACCTTTTCCCATCTTTCCTACAGAAGAAATATTTGTAAAACATTCAATGTCATATTTTATAAATAAATTTCTAAAACATTTCAATAAATGTGGTGCATCATATAGAGTTACAACTGTCTTCTCTCCAACAGCAATAGTGGGGTTTTCTAAAGTTGCTCCCAAGATAGACAGAGCTTTCCTATTGACTCCATCCATATCACAAACTGTGGCTGATATATTAATGCCAGCTGCGAAACATTGTTGTATAATCTGAAAAATACAAAAATTTATTCACAGGGTCTGTATAAGTGGATCAATTTTGTATAAAACATCCAGGGGTAGTATACAAACTTTTCTATCATATCTCATAACATTGATGATCTAAAATGTAACTTTATTAAAATGAAATTAAAATAAATAAATTACCTACCTCTTGTATAAGTATAGCAAGTCTATCTGATGTTGAAAAGCTACTTGAAAAAAAATGAGCAATAGGCTGTTTCACTTTTTTTCTTATTCCACCAATCATAAACACCAAGGCATATGGTGCTACAATTGGTGATCTTCCATGTGAGCCATGATCCTGGAAGCCTTCAATATAATCTTTTTTTTTGTTATAAGTAAAATTTTTTTTAATTGACATTTCATCAAACATTAAAATAAATTCATTATCTGATGGCTTGAGTCTTTTGACATAGTCCTTTAAGACACTCAAAACTTGTTGGGTAACACCAACATCAAATGGTACTCTTGATTAAGCAGTGCCTTTAAGGTACCTGGAGAAGGCAACATAAAAAGCCTCCTTAGTAGCCTATAACATGTAGGTGACCTTTTATAAAGCCTGAGAGCAATAATTTTATCATTTCTTGTCCACCTACGACCAGTTGATTTTCTTTTAAATTTTTTTTTGGTTGTGACTGCAATATTAGTGCAAATGTTGGTGTAATTTTTTTTGCAAGGTTTTTTACGCAATTATCCTCTGTAATCTCATTTAATAATAGTTTATTTTTCAAATTTTTTATTCTTCGCTTCATTTGAATAATGTGTTTCATGTACTTGGTACATTTTTGAAGGAGCTTATTGTCATTTTCTGACATAATTTTTTGAGCTGTTCCACTACACCCTGAACTATCTTTTTTGTTAGTAATGTCCATAAGAGGACCTTTTATAACAGATAAAGCTGTTGCAGTCTGCAGATTTCTGTTTTGAATTCCTGATGGACCAGGTTGTGATAAATACTCAGGAAGCATCACAGGCACATTTTCCTTCTGTAAAAAAATAATACAAAATTGAAGTAAGCATTTTATTTTGTAGTAAGCATTCAGTTAGTTTGTTCTTGCACAAAATTATTACAACTTAAGATTACATGATTTGAATATAAACTAAATAAACAATTTTCATTCCACACTACTTTTACACACACATTAGTATAAGTATAAATATGAGTGTAAGTTAGGTGTTAACTGATTTGTAAGTGTGTATCTAATATTTTTGTACTTTGTTATTATTTGCTTTAATTATTGATGTATCTTAGCAATGGAAGATTGGTGCCTCTTAGCACAGGTTACTCGCTTACATAAAGGGAGGCTCCAGCCAAATGTGAGCTATGCTTTCACTGGAAATAAAGATCTATTTTTGTTTATTTATCAGATACACATGGTGTGTTTGGATGGTTGGAAATAGAAATGATGTTGCATTGCAATTTTGGATTTTTGTTTGATGGCTATAGATTGTTAGAACTTTGCAAAGCCAATTGTATAACCATCAGTACCTATGTTATAGATTTAAGTTTAAAATTATGCTTAAGATGCAATTTTGTTTGGTGCTGTACCATAGCTGATATTACCAAAGGTATAATAGGTATAGACTTTTTTAATACATTACAACTTAATTGTAGATTGCACAAATAAGCAACTAATATAATACAACTAAATAATATGGACATCTGCTTGTATAGCTATATCATCAAACAAGAGGTACCATTAAATTTTAGAGAGCTTTCCAGAGATTACTAACGGTTGTTTACCTCTACAAAGCATTAACCATCCTCCGCATCCACACCACATCCAGCACACCCATATTTAGTAAATTTTTGAAAGTGGGAACTTTGAAATTATGAACAATTTCATTATTACTTACATCATGTGGGACTGCAGTGTACAGTAATCTCTGCTTCAAGGCGTCTGTGAAATCTTCCACGGCAAAATGATTCTCACACAGCATTCTGTGTTCACTAAAGAGCTTTTTCTGAAATTGTACAGATGTATAGAGCTCTTCTTCCACAGGAAACATGTACTTAGCCCATAATGTGCAGCTACAACAAATATACATAAAAGCATTAAATTTAATGTAAGTTGAAGTAATTTTAAGTCTTTAAAGGTTTTTAACTTTAAAAATTATTTTAGTCTGGTTATATAAAACTGATTTAATTTATTGAAAACGAGCTGAAAAATGTACATGAGGTTACTTATATACATACAACTATTGGCCAAAAGTACTTACCGGAATAGGTTTCTTACAGCAGGTTTTGGAAATCTAAACAATTTGATGTTATCCAGTGCTGGAGATTTACCACACTTGAAACATTTTCGCCGACTTTCAGACATTTTTATGTCGCCGCCGGTAAAAGACCACTATGTTTACAAACAACAAAACACTTGAGTCACTATCTCTTTTAGCAAAACTAAAGAGTCACTATCTCGACATATGCATAACACTGAAGCGGAGGAGCCAGAACTCTACTCGACGCAGTATTACCTCAAAATTTTTCTTAATTATCGTGGAGCAAACGACAAAAATAGCAAAAACAACCACACCCCAATATGAACGAACGCCATATGATGAGTGAGTGAGATTAGTGTGTCATCTATCAGTGAATGAGTGAACGAATACTCGCTGTTTTCAAGATTATAAAAGTTTTCCCCTCTAGGTAGTTTTCAATCAGGCAATAAAGCTGACCCCCCCTGCGTCCGCTATTCGCAGCCGACGAGCGTTGAGTGACGTCTTATTTCCGCCACACTAGCGCCAGGAGTATTGTGTATGCCGGACCTAACGTCACTTTACATATAGGGACGGTACTCAATAGAGTATACCACATTTAAAATAGCTAGCGTTTGTTCGCATGTATCATTTCTATTTTCATATCAATCATTGTGGTTGACAGATAAAACATTTTAAATTCTTTCGAGAAATCATAAACAATTGTCCAAAAGTTAGAAATTCAAACAAGTGTTTATATATTATTCCGAGACTTACTTAATTTTTTAAATAAAAATACTAAACTTTCATGAAGAAATAAAATTCTATAGTTTAATAACTCTACAATAAATCGGATTTCTTTTAATTTTAAATACTATATGATAGTGTTATCTTATTGAAAATATATTTCATCATACGAGCCTGTTTCCAGAATTATTTCTAAATATCAGTTTAAAATTTCAGTTATTTCGAGAAAAATGAGGTTTTGTTTCATATTTACTAAAAAAATTACATAATATTAGACACAACACAACTCATAGTTACTTTTTTATACAAACCGGTATACACTACAACTGCTTTATTAATATGCAGCTGTTGTTTATTCAGAGAGTTGTTTTATTTAATATTATTTTTGCAATATTTCAGTGAAATTAAAAGGATGTGATCACTTGTGTTATAAAAACTTATTACCAGTCATAAGTTGACTTTTATAGACTTTTTTTTATTTCTGAGAATATTATGAGTAAGTATACTAACATTTTTTTTTAATATACGTGTTACTCTTGCAAAACGGTAACTTTTATTTTGCAACTGTTGCAACTGAGCAATACATTAAAGAATTATCGGCCAGATTTTTAAATTTTTCCGTTATCTACGCGCCTAATCTACTTTATTTCAGATTTGTTATTACTATGAAGAGGAAATAAGTACTGGACCGATTTTATAATTATTTTACCAGCGGGAAAAGTACATTTTCTGGAAGTACCTTAAGCAATTTTTTATATTCAAAATTACCGATTCTAAAAGGATGTTTACCGATCAGTAGTTGTCGGTCGAAACGCTGCAGAAATCTCGTATAATTAATAAATTACTTTCTTTGGTCTGAGACTGAGCTCGCGTAGTTTTCAAAATCATTATGTCATTTTGCGTACATGTGCAATACAAAAATGAACAATCAATTGTGAATTTACAATATTTATTTGAATGAATGACACTGACAGCCACTAACACCAATTATATTTGTCTATTATTTCATATCCTTGCATTGTATAAAGTACTAGGTTTTGCCCGCAGATGTGCTCGTCCCTTGGGAGCTGTACTTTTTTTCTGGATGAAAGATACCCTATGTCCGTCCCCGTACCACTAATAACTTGTATGCAAAGTTTACGGTGATCGGTCGCGTTATTAAGATGTGAAAGCTTATTTAAAGGTAATAAGGATTTTCAAGGTGTTTGTTTGGTATCGGTTAAAAGTATCAATGAATAAGAAACTTTTACTTCTCCCATTTAGTCTTATACCAAAAGATCCAGCACTAACTGTAGAAGCCGAATAAGTCTTGACTTTGAAAACATAAATGAAAGTGGACTCGCTGAAACAGTTTGTATGTGTTTTTGTAATTTACTGAACAAGTGGGTGAAACCTACTCCTATATAGGTACTAATAATTTCTACTTGCGATTATTAGTCCTATGGACGAAACGAAACTGTTCAAGGAGTTTGAATGTTGGAATAGAGCATTGAGCAATTGAGCGTTTCCAAAAAGTATTATTCTGTTTAAAAACCGATAACTCATTGACTATACGACGACCGTCAGGCCTGAGTGGTTTTCTGGCTATCCAGTCAATGTAATACAAATCTTTAAGTTTATTGAGTGAAATTTAAAGATGGTAGTCAGTTATTGATACATTTCAGGAAGATTTTGTAAAGAGAGTGGTTGGTCATTCTTTTTCATGGTTTTGGTTGTATATCCACCAGTGCACCAGAAAACTGCTGAGCTTCTTCGCACTTCTAAATATTGAATTCACCTACAATGTTGGTGGCAGCTAAGTCAGATAAACTATACGGTACCAGGTTAAATCGATAAACTGGTTTTATCATGAATCATCAAAATTCAGGCTACTAAAATCCAAAGATGAATATGTTTAATACACTTAACTAAGACATTATTCAATAACATTTTCAGCGTCCATTCACACGAAGTTTATGCAACAAAACACAAGCTTAGAACCAAAGCCACAGTATACCCCGCTCCAAGTGAGAGATTCCTAAATTCTGCATAATTGCAGAGAGAATACGTTCAGGATAAGACACTGTTATGGCTACACTACTTACCCAACGTGTATGGAGAATGACTTTACAGTCTGTTGGGTAACCATGTACGTAAACCTGGCAGGGCTTAAGATGTACGTTATTTGAGAATTAATAAATGAAGAAAGTAACTTATTTTTAGTAAATGACATAATACCGATCTCAATTATAATAATGTTGAAGGATTGATTTCTTTATCACTTTATATAATTGGGAACATTCAAGCATGACGTATTTTCATACGTTTATTCGATAGTTTACGTACCTATCCGATATAAAAAACTAACGCCCAAAAATAATTTCAATACAGAAAAAAGTTTAAAAAAGCCTTTGTCAAAGTGCCTACAGTTGTAGTTGAAGTTTTTAGGCACTTTATGCCATAATATCAGTTCACTGAAGACTCCTATATAACCTAGGCTAATCTAATACCTCTGATAAATAACAGTATCAGAACATTTAAATTCTTAAAACGTGTTATATAACGTTTTATATCATTGGTATCCTTTTCAAAATATTGTGTAGCAAATTCGTCCACTGCATTTTATGTTTATTTGATATTTTTATTTTAACGTCCTGTTCGAGCCACAAAAGAAAACTTTTGTGTCATTTTTCGGTCATAAAGAATATTACTGATTTGATCAAAATCGTCCAGTCAAAATAGAGGAAATATGAAATAGTATGCGGTTTAGGTACTCTGTAAATTATTGAAAGTTATACCTGAAAATAACCTACCACCATCAGACTAATATGACCAAGACACAATATAGCTATTGCTCCTACAACCTCTTTAAATTTACAAGTGCATTAAGATTTTTAGAAGATATTTTAGACAGCTTAGAGGGTTGTTCTTAGGTGAAATTAAAATTAAACTGAACTGACTTTTATTTTTTTATTTGGGGTCATAACCTCGGGCAGCATCTAGTTTATTATATCTATAAGGTTTCCCGCGATTTGACTCTCGTAGCTCCTAATCCCCTGGTATTATTTTCAGGACACCAAGCCTACGTTACTTCTGGGTACTGAGGCTTTATAATTCAGAAAGACTGATAAAAATTGATCCAGAAATTTCAGAAAGAATGTTAGCATTTGGTTCAACAGTTTCAGAATTTACGCCTTACAAATACGTTTATGTTTCCAAATATTTTTTAAATAGTTTCTGCACATGGTATTTTACCTAAAATATGTAACATGGTTGTTAAAAAATGTAAAAACATTTTTTTTTAAACATTTTGTAGGACTCTATTAAAATATTAGAAGGCCGAGTGGCGTAGTGGTTGTAGCCCTGCCTCATACGCCAGAAGTCACAAATTCGAGCCCTGGGTCGGGGCATTCATTTGTGTGATGAACACAGATGTTTGTTCTCAGGTCATCTTTCTTTATATTTATATAATGATGTTTATTCTGGGTTTCCCCTCAGTTTACTGTATGGTCATCTCTAACAGAAGTTCTGCTTACATTGGGGCCTTACAGTTGGTGTGTTCGCCTGGGGATTTATTTATTACATCTATTGTATTTTGACACATGTAATCTCATCTGATACACATCTGCACTGTATGTTTTAACGAATAGTTAATAGTTTTTGGATACAATGTTGACTGATGGACGCTGATGCTCATCTACGACTATAATTAGTACATAGCCGCAGCCTATGAACATTTATAATAATATGCTATTACCTGCTGTTCCAACCGCGTTGAGTTACCGTTTAAAGATATTTTTATTTTTCATTACATTATAACTTATGAGAAAATCTAAAGAAATTAAAGAAAAGGGAAAAGAAACAAAAAATATATATACGTGCACAGTGAGTCATCCAAATCAAAATGCTAATAAGTTCACGCTTTGTGAAAATCGTGGAAATCTGGTTTATTAGTTATAAAAGTTAGATTCGCTAAATACCCACGTAATACCTTCATAATTAGAATTATTTCAGTCATTATGGTTATCAATGCGTTTGATTAGTTGCGCGGAATGTATTATTATGATAAATTACAACTGTTAAATTAAAATGATCTATATTTATTTACCTAAGATTAATGTAATCAATTTCAAAAAATTTCAATATTTTACTTTTAATTTTATCGGCACTAGAGTTTCTTATGTTAAGATCTCGTCTTTTCTGTTTGGACCGTCGATGAAAAGAGTAAATAATAAATGCTTAGAAAGTTCTTAACCGTTGTACCTATGCGAGTATGATGTGACCGATTTTTATTTCAATCTTGGCTATTAAAATATTCAAGGACTCTATAGACTGATGTTATGTGCGATATAGTGTTCTGGGTAGGTATTTCAATAAAAGGATCGTTTAAGACACTGAAAATTACTAACAGTCGATAAAAAAGAGATAATTTAAGGTAATATAAGTATCTGCCTGGCAAAACCATATGATCTGGTTCTGGAATTAGGAATGACATTTTACTAACATTCTGTGCTTCTGGATAATGGAGGTTTATATATTAAACTTGGTTCAGCAGTTTCAAACTTTATCGATAAAGTATTTTAAAAAACTAACAGATCTATTCTCTTTTAAATAAAAGTATAGTTAAACTCGTCGGGCCCAAGTTACCAGGCAACCCCGTGTCCTTTACGACGAGCCATACCCTTTCAAAATGTTACCTGAATTCCAAACCATTTGGAAGATTTTACATTATAACTAATTTGAATAAGTGAAGATTTTACCTTTACCTACCCAAGCTATAATCAATGACATACCTACTAAACATAAAGAATCAATACAATAGTATAAAATAGCGGTATAAAACTCACTTTATCACAGAAATATTAAAAAATATTCCTTTATCGGGTGTCAAAGGGACACGTCTCAATAAAACGTGAAAAAGGATTGTAAAACTTCATAGACACTCATGTGAAGAGAAAAAGAGTCGGCTGCAAACGTAAACTATAATGTCGTCTCTTTCTTGGCAGGGTTTCCGATTTTCAAAGTGTGGTAAGTAATTTCATCGATAGTGTTGGACCGTTAATAATTCATGAACATGCACAGTTCTTGACTCTCGCCCGACTCTTAAGTTGTCGGTGTGAGGAGAAGAAGTGCGGTTGACATGGCCTTTGCTTTCAGCTCGGTTCGAGTGTTGATCGTCACTCGTTGCGGGATTTTCACGATAATAATAAAATATGTTGATGTGCGGTTTTCAATCAATGAGTCTTGTGGTAAGCGGATTTGTTTTAATACTTTATGGTTCCATAGATATGAGTACCTAGTTATTTTTTTTAGGAAAGTAAAGAACTTCTTTGAAAGTACATGCTAATTTTTAAATCAACATATTACATTTGCGTCGATTACAAGGCATTGGTAAAAAATAAAGTAAAAATCATTGTATTTATATATTCCAAAGTACCTATATTTAAACGAACAAGCAAGATCAAATAGAAAAAATATCACCGATGAAACCGGTGAAAACCAGTGCAAAAGCTTTTAAAACAATTACGTTTGTTTTCCAATATCGGGTTGGAAGCACTCAAATTGATTTATTTAAAATTAAAATATAGAGCACTACAACACCAATACGTTCGCCCCGTTTAGTGCTAAAGCTTTTTATATTTGTATAGTCTGGTAGACATATGGGTTAACCATTATGCTCCGGGTTTTATTTGCGTTGGTGTCCTTTGAAGTGGGGCACAGCCCTGAAAGGTTTAATTAGGTGAAAGATTCATACGACCGCTGGACCGAGTGATCGTGTTAGACAAATTACAACGTATTATTGAGCACAGAACCCGTTTATAGCCAACACCAATTAGAAATGAACCCCTTTTAAATTTAACACCCTTAACAACAAGCAAGAAAGCACATTATGGCGTGATTTGAGCTGTTTAACAGTGAATGAAGTTGGCAACACATAAAGGGAGGCCATATGATTAATAACAGTGTATTGGTTTTCATCGGGACGATGTTACAACTTTAGTGTTTTGAAATATTGGAACTGTGTGGGATACTATTATTCCAGTTTGACCCCATATTTTCTAGATGGATAGGTTGGAAAAGAGAAGCGACTGTTCAAACGGAATTCATGGGGTAGATAAAAAGTGTAAGTAAATGCGGTCCTAAAAAAAGAATAAATGCAATAAAAACACTTTGCTTTGCTTTGGCCACAGTCTTTATTTTCGGATAGGTACATTTAAAATTAATGTTTTAATATAACTGCTTATTGTATGTATAAAAAAAATAATATCTTATAATAAGGAGCACCATATGCAACGGTTTTATCAATCATTCGTTGTTTGAATTTACATACCATGTACCTAAGCGTAATGACCTTATTTTTTGGTCCGATTTTTATATTTATTTAGTAACAGAATAAACCACACGTCAAGGAATCATAGAATAGACTTACACACAGGAAATTCATACCTTCTGTCCGACCAATATATCTGTGAACTGACAAGCTTCGCTTTAGCGTTTAAATGTTGCCATTTAAATAAAATGTATACTAGTTTCAGTAAAACTATAAAGACCAAAGCTAGTAAATCATAAAAATGCAAGCAAATTTCAAGATGACAGCCGAGTTTCATAAAAATGCGATTTCACAGAGAGCTTCATCGGATTATACTTAAGAAATTCAATTAAACAATGTTGACATTAAAAGTACACAATAACATTTAAAAAAACATTTTGAATAACTGTATGCAAAAATAACCGGCCATTGAATTGCTTGTGTTAAATATAAAGGAACCCTAAGGTAAGGAAAAACTTTCTTTGCCCTCTTGGATTGTTCATTTTTTTTATGTTTTAAATTTTTTTTAATGATTTATTTTCGCTCTTTCTCGCTCTTTCGCTCTTTCGCTCTTTCGCTCGCTCTCACTTTGAAAATATACTTTAATCGGGTAGCTTAAAAAGCGGGTACCTTTATTAGACGCAAAAGATACCCTAATCGAAACATATTTAGTGCAAAATTATTAAGGTATCAATAGAGTATACGTAATACATAAATAAAAGTTGTTCTCCCGAATAAACAAATCGGAAACTGTATGCAAAATCGTGTTGTCGAACTCTACATTTAGGACACAGACAGCGAAGAGAGACAGCGAAGGCTTCACCAAAAGTGTCCACTGTCATCCTTGGTATGGAACCCTTAAAAATAATGCAATAGGTATTCAAAGAGTTTTATTAGGTGAAAGATTCACAAGCTTTTTAGCTGGTAATTAAAATACAAATTAAAATTCGACGAATTCATGGTATTTTTCGCTATTTGTATTTCGAATTTAGCTATTTTGACTCAAATGTAGGGAGTTAGAGAATTGTAGATAAACGGTACATATGAAAAGTGGTCATGGAATAACCTATATTCACTATATATTGTATTTTAATTAAAATATATTATTATAAAATTATTTATTCACATACATACTAATTAAAATATTGATTAAAAAGCTTTGCAATTTCATTACACATAAAGAAAATAATTACATTTGAATTCGAAAAACTCTTTGCGTACAGTGTATTTACTAAATAGTATCTCATCCTGCCAAAGTTTCAACGCAGAGCTTCCTGGTTTATGCAGGGAGCAGGACCTACCATTATTGCCTACCTACTAACCACCTAGCGTATTGTTCTATTATTATTGTGAATATACGACAGTTACCTTAACAAGATAATCGATGTGATATCTTTATATGATACTTACCTACTCAATACCAACTTTTTAAAGAGCCATAAATAAAATATAAAATCTCTTATACCCAATATTTAATTACTACCGCCGCGCCGCTTCAAAAACAGTTACCTTCCATTATTTACCCTAACACTTTCATGGAATCCCGTCAAAAGGCTTCCATCTGCGTAGGTTGAATAGAAACTAATCTGCAGAATCTGGATGTGACATGCTATGAAAACGAGGTTCAGGCCATTGCCGAAAACTAATTTGACAACTTGACCTTAGACGTCACTTGGGTACTTTGGCTTTTTAATCCTTGTAATATCAATAAATATATTTAACGAAACCATATAATTAGATGATGTATGTTTCGGATAATTAAGGTATACATTAATCATATACATTAATCTTGGGGTAGTCATTAGGTATTTATACTTGTTTTGCGGTTGCGATACTTACCTGCAGTTATTGGAGTGGCACAGAGCAGTAAAACTTAACTGCTATTTTTTTTTTTTTTTATCCAGAAAACTGGTAATAATATTTCTTAACACTAAATATTAACTTAAAACTAAAACATTTTCTTTACTAGTACCTACTAAATGTGAATCTAACATGCATATGCATATATAACAATTTTAATAATAGAATACTAACATCTCAACACGCTGAATAGGAAAAATGTTTGTTAACAAAAATGTTTTGTCTGTACCAATAACAACTTCCCCTTTATAATGGCTAATTGATCACCGAATATATCTATCTGATTTCTAAGATTATTAGCTGTTTGAAAAATTCGCTGCATTCTACCTATATTAGAATTTATTTTCGCAAGTTTAAAAGTCTTCCTATTCAATAATCTACTTCCGGGACGTGATTCAAATAAACTAACTCGAGATAGAAGTTCTTCGGAAATGACGTGCCTGTGCAGTAGCTTGTGTAGAAATAAAATATCCGCGGTTTTGCGACGCTCCCATAAGGTGTTTACTTTGTAATAGGCACATCTCTCCTCATACGACGGTAAACTCCTACAACTGTTATCGGTATACGCTAGATGGAAAACAAATTTTCTCTGTATGCGTTCAATGTTATTAATATGTACTTGGTAGCTAGGGCTCCATACCGTACTACAGTATTCTAGAATACTATGGATGATACAATTATATACGCATATGGTAACGCTGGGATCTCTAAATATCTTCATCTGACGTGTAACCAATCCTGATAATCTAGATGCTTTTAAATGCATTGCCTCAAAATGATGATAAAGCTCAAGGAACTGTCATTAAGGACACCTAAGTCCTTTATACATGCAACTTCTTTAATTTTAACACCATTGATGCTGTAAAAAAGTGAGCATTGTTTTTTTTTACGCGAAAATTTAATGTGACTACATTTTTCCGGATTTAATGCCATCGAGTTGTGATCACACCAAATTTTTTGTGCATCGTTGTCCAACTGCAGTTGTTGCATATCTTGAGAGGAATTTATAGTTCTATATATTTTGAGATCATCTGCATAAATTTTATATTTAGAATCTATTTTATAACCTAAATCGTTAACATATGTCAGGAAAAATAATGGGAAAAATATGAATATCCCCATATAACAGTCAATAAAAATCGTGGAAACGATTTTTAAGATAAGACTCACACCAACGCAATTATGAGCCATGAATGCTTCAACCAGTTAATTTTCTTATTAACAGTGTATGATCCACTAGGTCAAAAGCTTTACGAAAATCCGTGTAAATCGCGTGAACTTCTTTGGCGTTATCCAGAGCTTCGGCAATGTCAGATGCATAATTCGACTAGATTAGTTGTTGTTGATTTACCTGGGCAGAAGTCATGTTGGTCATTTGCTAGAGATTGCTTAACTTGACTATAAATTACCATTTGAACGAAAGACTCGAGAATTTTTGCTAATCCACATAACTTTGAAATAGATCTGTAATTTTCTATATTCTTAATGTCATCAGATTTGTGAATTGGGATCAAAATTGCTCTTTTCCACTGCTCCGGAAATACGTCATATTTTAGAGAGTTAGGTATTAAATAACTTAATTAATGGATAGAACAAATTTTCGACACATTGTTTTAAAAAGATTACTTATATTAAATCAGGACCAGGGCTTTTATGTAAATCTAGACGTAATATGTATTTTTTTAACTCATCTTCCCTTATGATAATTTTTGAAAGAGTTTAATTGCCAACCAAGCTCTTATTGTCATCCATTGAGTCCTCAATCTTTTTACTTAAGTCACAACTAATATCATATACAGATTAAAAATATGTACTAAAAAGATTACTAATGTCAGCACCACCCCTACCACTTTCATTCTTAAAATACATTTAGTTTGGAAAATTTGAGATTTAAATTTTTTGCTGTTTTAGATGCAATCAAAATATTTAGGATATGATTTAGAGATTATGTGACTGCTATTTTTAAATTTATTATACGCATCACGAATCAGCTTATCACATCTTGACTGTAAGCACTCGTATTCTAGTTTGTCTCGAGGATTATCGTACTTATTAAAATTTGAGTTTGCTTTTGCCTTTTCCTTTAATATTTATGATTGAGTTGTTGTACCATATAGGTAATTGTTCATCCGGACTTTTTCTCAACGGTGTATGTTTCTTGATAATATCAAATAAATTAGAATAAAACTTTTAGAGTATTATATTTACATCAGTAATACCATCAGTAATAACATCCCAACGCAAACTACTCAGATCCTGATTTATTTTAGCATAGTCACTGAAATATAAATTTAATTTAGGTTCTATTTTAAGCTTGAGGTTTTAAATCCAGGCAGTTTATTATACACTTTAAGAGCTGGATGGTGATCATCTAAAGGTACTAACGATTCGTCAGCACATTCAACTTTAATTACATTATTACTCGAAAGTATGAGATCTAAAATATGTGAATTTTTATTTGTAACTTTATTATATTGATAGAGGTTATTAAAATTCTAAAATTCTAAGAAGTGTTTTTCCGTCAAATTGTAATTTTTATTAATATGATTAACATTGCTGTATGCATTTTCAAATTTACAGTCAATATTGCCTAAGTTAAAGTCGCCTATCACCAAATTAATGTCACATTTTTTTACTTTATTTGTTAACATTATAACATTAGTTATATTTGAAAAAAGTATGTCAATATAATCAAGGCATATAGGAGGTGGGATGTATATAATGCATTTATTTAAGTTTGACCCTTGATTATTCTTCATTGGAACCCAAAGTTCTTCGCAATAGGATTCCCAGTCTAAACGTCTTACTGCTTCATAGCGCGTTGATTTCGCAAGTAAAACTCCCACTCCGACTTCCTTATTGCGGTTTGACACTGTCGTAGACCGATCACGTCTGAAAAGATAATACCTATCATCGAACATTTCTTAATCAAAACCGTATCATTTAGCCATGTTTCAGTCAATATAATAAAGTCAAAGTTAATCTTCAGTACAGCTATGGTAAAATAACATAAGAAAATTTGCCTGATTACCCAAAATACACATCAACATTTACTAAGACATATAATAACACTAACTTATACACTTACTTTTGTATACAAAACTAATGAAGAAATCAAAATTATTTTGAGACTGTAAAAATTGATTTACCTTAGACCTCAATAACTACAGTCGACCGAAGTTAAAATTAGTTTCATATGTTGTAATATTGTCGATATGTAAAATAAAATAAAAATAAAATGTTACTTGATAATATTGCAACATTTACTACCGATACATTTTTAATTATTTTGTACTGAACACTTTACCAAGTAGATAAAGATATTTTAAATTGATATAACTAAAAATAATTTATCCGCAGTAAGTTTTAGCCACACACGTTTTATCCACACCGCTAGTACACTTTACACCGGACTCTCCGCTTGCGATCTCGCCAAACCAATTAGATAGCCCGGATAAAATAGACTCGATAGTCGATTCCCTCACTGATGCTATCAACTCAGCCATCAGTGTTAACGAAGAGGTTGCTAAGCAAGGCAAACCCACGCTTCCCTTAGCTGTTAGCAATCTTATTAAAGCTAAGAACGCGTCTCTCCGGAGAGCCAAGAAATATCCCACGCCCGCCTATAGATTAGCTGCGAATCAGCTACAACGTAAAGTTAGGTCCGTTTCGCGGAACTCCGAGACGCTCAGATAAACGATCTCTTGGAGGATATCTCTCCGTCCCACCAAGCATACTATAGTATGGCCCGAGCCTTACGCGTAGACACCGCCTCTCACGTTCCTCCTCTCACGATTGCTGCACAATGCTCGCCCAGCACGCAAACTGCGGATCCCTCTCACATCCAGGCGGTGGAGGACGAAGTCCTTCGCAGAGACCCTCTCCCCATCACCGCCGACCCCATCACATTTTTTTATGACGAAATCTCGCTTCTCATTAGAAATCAAAAGTCCAAAAAGGCTCCGGGTGCGGATGGAATTTCCAACCACGCACTTAAACACCTGCCTCAACAGGTGCTTACCTTGTTAGCTATCATTTTCAATGCCTGCTTCGACCATAGCTACTTTCCAAAAGCTTAGAAAGAAGTGACAGTCATAGGCATTCCCAAGCCGGGTACAACTCTGAATATCCCGGCTAATCACAGACCCATCAGCCTCCTCAAGGCCATGTCTAAACTTCTCGAGAGAGTCATACTCTCTCGAATGCGGAACCATCTGTTTCCAAAGGATGGCGATCCCCACATTATTCCCCATCAGTTCGGCTTTCGCGCTAAGCACTCCTGCCCACAGCAAGTCCATCGAATCGTCGAGTACATACTTGACGGCTTCTATCCGCGTCGTAATAAAACAGTCGAGGTTTTCTTTGACGTAGCCAAGGCTTTCGATAAAGTCTGGCACAGCGGTCTCGTTTATAAACTCTACAAAATAGGCCTACCGGATCGCCTAGTCAGATTAATAGCATAGTTTCTCAAAGACCGTACGTTTCAATTTAAACATGAAGACACGCTTTCCGCGCCTCGTCTCATAAAGGCTGGAGTCCCTCAAGTCAGTCCTCGCCCCTTTGTTGTACACCGTGTACACCAACGACATTCCCATCCCGCCGAAACGCTTTCTTTCAAGCCAGACGTCGATAGAGTTTCGAAACTCGCCCGTCACTACTTAGGCCCCCTAAATAGCATGTTAGGTAGAAAAAGTAAAATGTCTTTCAGAAACAATCGTACACTTTACAAGGTCTGCGTTAGACCCGTCGTGACATATGCCTCGCCAATCTTTGCCCACGCCAAACCCTCCGTCCTGCACAAATTGCAGGTGGTTCAAAATCTCTTTTGCCGCAAGGCCACAAACGCACCGTGGTACGTGCGTAACGCGGACTTGCACAGAGATCTTGAACTCCTTACAGTACAACAACACCTCAAAACACTCTCTGAAGCGTTCTTCAAACGCTCCGAAACCCATCCCAATCCTCTAGTTCGAGATTCAGTCTCATATACTCGTCAGTCTCATATAGTCTTAGATTCGAAGTTCAAAGTCGCTAGGCCTAGGAATGCGCAAGCATACTGTTCCACCAGACTGATATCCGATCTCAAAGCCCTTCTGGCCGCAAATTCTAATTCTAATGTAAATTCGAATTAATACACTTTTATTTTGCAATTTTTTTTATTTTTTTCCTAATTTTAATTTGTCATTTATGAGCACCTTTAGTGCTATGAATTTACCTTCAGTGCTTTGAGCACCTTCAGTGCTATATAAATCCCAATGGTTGACCCCTTCTGGGCCCCGCTAGCGCGGCCTCTTTCTCCAATTGGCCGTCGTTCAGATGAAGGCTGTGTGGCAAAAACTTGCACGAGTCATTCAGGGGGTTTTTTTAATGGGTATAGGCTCTGGTAGGCTCGGAGTGACAAGTCCCACATAACTCTGATCGCGCGCGCGGAGTATGCGTAAGAGCATTTTTTAATTCCTCCTGCCCTCTCTGTGGAGGGAATCAAAAAAAAACAAGCTGCGCAGTAGGCGATTTATCGGTCTATTTGGTGGTATGAGGTTACGGCGCGGGGAGGGCGGCTCACGGGCCATATGCTTGCAGGTGCGCTATTGGTTCGCCGGTTGATCTCTGCTTCCCGCGTTGAATCCACGCTACGTTCGTTCTCAAAATACCGTTGCGCACAAAAGTTTTGAATAACGATTTTGGAATTATGGTACATAGAAAAGTAGGGAAAATTATTTTTGACGTTTATTGTTATATGAAGAGAGAGGCTGATAGTAACTTAGTCAATAATTTAATGTCACCCACGATGATTTAATGGAAGGAGTTTCCCTATTACTTTAATATTATTATTTTTTCCTACTTATTTTTACTTTTTTTTTACTAATATACATTAAATATTCTACGCTGAATCAAACATGTTTTTATTTCTATTTAATGGTATTCTATTTAATATATTTTAAATCTGCCAACCAATATACGAAGCCGCAAGCAAAACGCCTAGTACTTTCGTGCGCGATTGTACCCATGGGCAAACCTCTACTTTCTTCAGCGTTCTTTTTACATGATGCGACCTGTACCTGAATTTTTAACACGAAGATATAGGTATTGTACACTATGTGAGTATTTCTGAACCCGAATTCAATCGTTTATGTCTGAGGCTGCAACACACAATTTGATAATTTAAAAAAAATGGGTAGGTATTTTTATTTTTTCCATTGTAAAAACCATGTCCATTATAAATGGACTATGGAATGTTAATTTGGAAACAGTTTCAACATGACATGACACCATAATTATAGACATGTTTCAACAAGGACAAATTTTAAACAAACTAAACACGTGCTTTTACTAAACAATTAACCTCATTTTGTTAAAATATATAATTAGAAATAATATTACTAACATTTAGTAAACAAGCAAAATACTTAGGGTGAAACCTACATAAATTCCCTTTAATGCTATAAAGTTTTTCGCCATATCACACAACCTTAGATGCTTACGCGAGTAATTTGTAAAAGATAAAGTATAATTTAATACTTAATTTTAACCAACTACTAATGGATACTAAAAAAACATATTTAATGGGGAATGTGAATAACAGTCAAAGATGCTAGATGCTGCTAAGTGGCACCTTCCTCTAACATCTACTATCGAGCGTTTAGTTGATCATGCTGTGTACAGATCACGAGCAACGACTTCAAAATTTTAGATTCATTCATATATATATTTATATATATATATATATATATGGGTTTTCTTTTAATTATGTATTATGTCATATTACACTCCTTGTGTAAATTATGTAGTGTTAACATAACCACACAAAACCTTGAATACTAGCTCACGGTCAAATTGGTTACCAAATCGCAATCTTGACCAAGACGGAGTTCAAATACTGTCCCATTCGGTTTTATAGAAAAATTTGTGGGAAAAAAGACGCTTTTCAGTTTCTTCGAACTACCTTCCTTAAATGATCGATCCTCAGTAATCGATTGTTACTGAGGAATTTAAACTTAAGCTTAGGATTCGTTATCCTTAGGATAGGCGTCCTAGCTTATGCGTCTAAGACGCACTCTATTAACGGTCATAAATGCACCTAAAGAAAACATTCAATGTCATAGTCCCAGCCGAATCGATTAGAAGGGAGAAAGAACTACTTTATACAAGACAAGTTATAAATGCAATCAACTTATAAAATATTTATATAATCCTGGAAAAAGTCTGCATGTTTAACGATCGCGCCATTTAGGCTGGCCGGTTTTTAGTTTCGAGCTCAAATGCGTAAAGCCACTCGTCACCCGATGCGGCTTCGCACGGCACGAAAAAGGCATTTGTGTTTTCAGTGCCCTGATATTACGAAATTTTGCAATGCAATACTAATAATACAAGGCTTCTGACGTTCAATAAAAATTACATTAAGTTGAGTCATGCGTAATTTTTAACAGGATGCCAAACGCAAGGAGATTTCCGTGTTAATTATTAACTATTAATTTCATATGAATGGACGTCAGGTCATATCTTACATCATAGAGGGTAGTATAGTATTGGATCCAAGGTTCACTAACTGTAACTAAGTACTTAGTCGCCGAGACTAAACAGAGATGCCTATATTCTTCTTTAAAAATTTACATTATTTGAGTTGTTTATTAAGTTAACGGCCTAATGCTTTACAATGTCTTAAAAATCATCTTATCATCCTTTTTCTTCATCCGGTCGAAAAGCATCATAGTAGGATGTAGTTAACTAACACTTCAGATTTCAGAAACAAAACTAGAAACAATGGTCAATACGTATAAAGAATATATGAAACTTTCTATTTTTATAGGACCCATAAATGATTTTAGAAACCAAATGTTGTAAGCGTGAAAACAAGATTACTTTTTCTCCAGTTTCAGTCTACCACTGAGACAAAGAGACATACTGCAGACGAAGCCACATAGTGCAAAACTTTTTAAACTCTTTACTTGACACACAAAAAGAAAAGAAAATGTTTGCTTTCGATCTATTCTGTGTAGCACTCTACATTATTGGTTCCTTAAATCGAAAAGCACAACCATCAGTTTGAACCAATGTGCACAAATCTTGAAGGCATTTAAAAAAAAACAAAAAAATTTGCAACAATGAAAATCATGTTTTCAGGTTTTAACTACTTAAATATACATAGGTATAATCTACACCATTGAGGCAACTTAAAGACAACTTCGAGTTTTCTTATCATCAAGTGTTCTTATTGTGCCACTACGCATTCGCCTTGTCAGCCATTGTAATCAATATGTGTCGACTCGTGAACGGGTGCCGTTTGAGGGTATTCGTCGTTTGGGTACTTGGGGAGAGGGAGACTTGCCGAGCTTACAGATGCAGATAAGAATAATTTTCCATAGACGTAAAGAGATATTGTGAATTTATTTTGAAAAAAGTATAGCCGTGAAGTTGCTTGTCATTGTTTTAGTCATGCTTTATTTGACTTTAAAAAGAACAAGTAATTGTCAATGTTAGAAATAAATATTTGAATTTGAATAGTTCAAAAACAATCTGCAAAGATAAGCTTAGCAATGAAGCTGTCTAAAATCATTTTAAAGTAAAACTATACTTACGAAAACCTTACCTATTCATGTATTACCGCCTATAAAAATGCATGTAAACCTAATTAAATTTGCTTTCTATATTAGAGAAGAATCAGCAATTAACATGACAAAACGACTACAATCAAAATATACTAGATTACGTATTTTAAATATACAAAAATATCGGTTTTCGTAAAGAATCTATCAACATTTCTCATCTAAAGACTGATATTTCAATCTAAGACACGCAGACACGTAGCCATGTCGCGGTGCGCTTTTCCCGTGCCGGCATGCTTTATTTCCGGCTGTCGGTCCCGCGAATAAGCGATACTTGTTTTTACAATATTTGAGTGCTAAATAGATGAATGTGTTCTTTCAGTTAATTATTTACTACTTATATCATTTTCTTCCTTTTAACATTAGGCCGGCAGCAAGTCTTAAGAAGTAAAGATTGTTTTACATAAAACTCATTTAAGTTTAATGTCAGCGGCCATTTGGCCGTTGTCAGGTTAAAGGAAAAGCCCGATTTTAGACCTGGCATTCTTAGACATTAGAGACAAAAATGCTTTGCACAAAAAATGTGCCTTACCTTTAGTTGTTTAACTCATTTAAAAAAAGGTCTTAATTGACCAGGTCCAGAACGTAGGGATGTTTGTAAACTGATAATTATTGAAAATACTAAGCATTAGAAATTTTTTGGAATCCATACACACCACAAAATAAGGTGAGATAGTTTTCGATAACTAGTCATACAGGCTATTGAGATAGTTTTCTCCCTTTATCATATCTTATAGGAATCAAAACTTGATATGGAAATATTATAGGAATCACTCCTATACCTAGTAAATTGATACTTACAATTAATTTATTAGCTTTATTGTATGTATAATAATGAGTTGTGTTAATGTGTTATGACGTATACATTTTCAACTAACCGACAAAGTTCAATGAACATGATATTTCGGGGCGCTTTAATGCAATGTATCAGTCAAAATTCTGTAACTTGTAATGCTTATTTCGTGACAATCTTCCCACCTTACAGCGACCTACATAATACGCCACTAAACATCTTATTTTCAAGAAAACGTAGCTTAATTTACTTAGTATTCTGTCGCTCAATAAATAAGTCTGAATAATTCTGTCTTTATTACAAGAAACACTATCCGAATTTTGCGAAACTCTACTTTTAGTTCCGTTGGTGAAGGTGACTACAAACCTCGAAGGTTAACATTGCATAAATGTGCGAATATCATAATGCTATCTATGTATAATATCACACCTCAAGCATCTAGTAATCAAGTTCAATTTACATTTTTTAATGAGTTTTGACTATATATGGCCTTGACAATTCGTTCAACAGTCGAACAGCGTTGTTGTTGTCGCTTGAAGAAGTAGAAATAAATATTCTTAATTCTAGCGGTCCATTAATAACTATTTTTGCAAATATAATATAAAGACAAGTCGAATAATGTCTGCGAACTATATGGTGAATTACACAGAAGTCGTTCTAGGCTCTGGCCAACCCTGCATGAAGACTTAAAACAGATAATGCTTTATGCATGTGTTAGGCTGCATTTTTGCAACCGTTAATGAAAGAAACTACGGTCTTGCATGACAGGTTACAGATGGGGAAACTGGCCAAATTAGAGTTGTAGAGAGTCGCTATGTATGTTTATTGCTGGAGCTTAGGATTACCACCACATGATGGCCACGTGACGTAGTGGGTAGTAGCCCTGCCTCACACGCCGGAGGTCCCAGGTTCGAGTTCATACCGGGGCATTCATTTGTGTGATGAACATAGATGTTTGTTCTTGGGTCATGGTGGTAGATGTTTATAAATGTATGTTTATTCTGAGTTCCCTCCAGTTCTCTGTACGGTAATCCATAACAAAAGCTCTGCTTACTTTGGGGTCATACAGTTGGTGTGTTTGTCTGGAGATTTATTTATTATTAAATACTCTGTGAATATTTTGACTTTACGGTTCAAAAAATACATATCATATAATTAGATAAATAAATCCCGAACTTACTCATAATGTATTCCCGTTGGTATCATTTGACAACAGAATGCTACAGATGGATATTGGCGTTCTCCACCTCTGATAGCTTAACGGCCATAATAATATTTTATTATCAGTTTTATAGGAATATTTGAGCGTAGTTATGAAGGAAAAAAGGCGCAATACCATATTAAAAATCAAAAAGAATACGTAGCTTTCGAATATAACCTAAGAGGTTTTAATTACTAAATCGTATTAACATTTGTAAACAAGGACGTTTAGTCCACAAAACGATAAACGACGCATCGTGACGATAATCTCTCGAATGTATTCGAACCGACAATCATACAAACTGTTATTGCAAAACTTTTAAACGATATTCCTTTGTCCATGAAGCTTACGAGCATATGTCGGGGTCCGATCACATATGGTCTAGCACGAAATGGCAAAGCCTTTAAAGTATTAAAAATAGGTCTAACAATGCAATAGTTCTGGAGCCGTCTATAATCGCTAATGCTTTAAAGTCTGAGCTTTGAGTAGAATTTTCATTGCATTTACGGTGTAACATAGAAGACCATAAATGCAAAGAAAATTCCTGTTTTGTCATATGATACTTTGTGATAAATCTCTTGATTTAGTAGGCTTAAAAGAAATATTTGATGTAATGTTTGTCTGTTTATATGTAAGCAATATACTCTCAGACTACTAAAGCGGTTTTAAAAATGTTTGCTCCATAAGAAAAGTTTTCCAGAACAACCTAGGCTTTGTTTTATCCCTGTATTTCCGTCGCTCCAAGGGTCACGTGAGTGCATCTGCCCAGGGATGGCTAGCCACAAATAAACAATATTTTAATTGAGCGTGTCTGTTCTGGCCCTAGAACCATAGAGGTTAACATCTAGTACCAATATTAAGTAAGTATAGGTCTCACCATTAAAATGTAATGAATTTTCAAGGATGTAATGAATATACGGTCAACTAGATGCTTGAGGTCTGATACTACGAGTATAGATAGAATTTTGATATTCGCACATTTATGCAATGTTAACCTTCGAGGTTCATAGTCACCTTCACTTATGGACCTAAAGGTAGAATTTCGTAAAAATCGGATACTGTTTCTTGTAATAAAGACAGAATTATTCAGACTTAGTATTTTGTGAATTTAAGGAAGTTTATTGAGCGACGGAATACTAAGTAAATTAAGCTACGTTTTCTTGAAAATAAGATGTTTAGTGGCGTATTATGTAGGTCACTGTAAGGTGGGAAGATTGTCACGAATTAAGGATTACAAGTTACAGAATTTTTACTGATAAATTGCATTAAAGCGCCTCGAAATATCATGTTCATTGAACTTTGTCGGTTAGTTGAAAATGTATACGTCATAACACATTAACACAACTCATTATTATACATACAATAAAGCTAATAAATTAATTGTAAGTATCAGCTTACTAGGTATAGGAGTGATTCCTATAATATTTCCGTATCAAGTTATGATTCCTGTTACACTGACATATTACAAAAATAGATTTGTACAGGATTATCAAAGATATTGAAATTGTTGGTTTATATCTACCACAATAAAAAAAACAGATTCGTCAGGCCCTCTCGTAAGGTTTAATAACGAAATAGGTATGTGTTATAAATGTTCATGTTATAAATATAGATAACTAGTAAAATTTAAGTATAGTAATAAAATGTTTTGTGAAATTTGTGTACATACCTGTAACTATACATATAATTAATACCATATTATATAACATTATTAAGATTAATGTACCTGAATAAATAAATACACACTGAGAACTAATAAATAATCAGGTTATAACTTAATGTGTACAACAATGTGACTCCTATCCAGTAGTCGAGTTAGTAAATCTGAACGTATCCTTAGATTAGATAATACACGCCAGAAATATCTATGTGAAACGATGATAAAGGCGCGGCTTAGATTTAAACCAATATCGACAAGTACAATGTGTTATGGTTGAGGAACAACCATAACACATTTCACTGTCAACGTAAAACAATGTAATAAGTGATAATCATCTATTTGGGGCCATTATTCTACAATCCGTATCTTTATGGCATTAGCACCTGCTTCAATCACGCTAATTACCTTATGTACGCTGATAATAAAAAATATTATGTAGGGAAAACTCTGTAAAAGATTTTGAACTGATTCAAAATGCTCTCGATCGTCTTTTTCTTTATTACAGTAATAATAATATAACCATAAACATACGTAAGTGTGAACAGATCAGCTTTACGCGTAAAACTAAGCCCATTGATTTCAGCTACACTTAACGCCATATCAGTAAACAAAACCAGAACTATTCATGACTTGGGTGTGTATTTTGATTACAAGATGCTGCTTTCCGACCACATTGATTGTCTCCAAGATGGGTATAAGAAACTTGGGTTTTCATTTACGTACGTACGTACCATTTTGTGACACTAATGTGGTTAAACTTATTTACTATGGGTATGTCAGGAGCATTCTGGAATGCGCCAATCCCATTTGGTATCCACAATATGTAACATACAAGGAACGCTTGGAACATATCCAGAACGTATCCTTAAATATCTTAATTACCGCAAGAAGACACACCCCGAATCCTATGAGGATAGTTATAAAACTCATGGTCTTCTATCTCTGAAACAGCGGCGTATGATACTGGACATGAGCTTAATTACGACATAATCCACAGCCACGACGACTGCTCCGAACTAATCTCGAGAGTTTATTACGGCACGCCGTCCAACCGCACAAGACACACATCTCTACTAAACGAACAAATACACTACGCAAACTACTCCAAAAATACTTTCATTTCGAGCACAGCACACACTTATAAAATTTTCTTTAGTCATAAAGACCCTTTCAACACCAGTAAATCTCAATTTAGGCACGCGCTCTTGGAATAAAACACGGAACAAACATTATTGGCACATATATTATTTGCATATTCGATATATTTTATATATTTTTATTTACATGTATATATACCGTTCAAAAGATAGGCAGTTTCGATTTTATTAGCACAGTATTTACTTATCATTGCATCAATAATATTAAGTATACACAATATTTATACAGGTACAGTATTTTATTAATATACAATATTTATTTAATAAACATATTGTATATTAATAAAATATATTTAGTAATTCTTTATTTTTATTTGTAAAATGCTTTTGTTGTTGTTTATAATTTTTTCACTTCACCGAATATGTAATTTATAGGGAAACCTGTTATTGGCATTAGTTTTCGCTAAAACTTTTGTTATTACTTCTTTTTTTAATATGCTGTTGGTTTTCTCAGTAAAGTAAATAAAAATAAATCTAATTGTTATCATTTAATGTTACTTCGTCTTACTTTAATTACATCAACTACTAGTACTGTTATTGACATAGATTACTGGCCTAGTTCCAACTGTCATGGATCAGTTAGCTATTTTCTCTTTGGTTTCCATGGAAGTGAATAAAGCCACATTACATTGTTTTTACTATTGCTTATCGATAATACTTACTGCTTTGTTCCGCAACGTGCGCGTGCGACGACTTAGTTTTTTTTAACGAGTACCTACCTCTTTAGAAGGCCTTTGCAATAGCTTCAACAAAAAAGCGTCATCGAGATAGATAAACAGAAAACTGAATTCGTGTTAGATATTTCATGCTGTAGTAAAGAAACTTCACCATTGGGTTTTCACTTAAACCTTTTAATACAACAAAAATATATTTTCAATTGATATAGTTGTATACCGGGTGACCTTTGTCACAGTTTGGAAAAAGGGCACATGGGCTCAAAACACAATTCTGAACTACATTCCCAGAGCCACCATAACGCGAAAATAAAAAAATCTACTGTTCTTACCAATCCTTTGGGTTAGCGAGTAATTTTGTATAAAGATTTGATTAGTTTTTCATTCCTTTTTTTTTCAATTTCAATAGTTAGAATAAACTACCTTGGTACTTACTATCTATAAGATAACCTATCTTCGTTTCATGATGAAATTAACAAAAAAATATATTTTGGTTTCCACCTTTATTTATTCAACCTTTGTCTATATGTACTTACTGTACTCATATTTCCACATTCTAACAACCTTAATAAGGGTCTTACTTAAGTGTACTTTAGTCAACTCTGGCGAAATAAACGCCGTCGAAAGACTTGGCTGGCACTCGTAAATGGGAAACGCAGATAGGAAAAGTTCAAACAAGATCCTAACAGAACCTGCTAAACACTTACAACACTATTTAATATAAAATTTTATAATTAATTTGACATTGTAAAATTGATAAGGATAACTTTTACTGACCTTGAACGATCTCGTAACACCAACGAGTTATTCGTTACCTTGACCAAAACTCTAAATAGGCTGGTATATAAAATGCGGGCAATTTAAAGTTGGAATTAAGCTTCATTCAAAATGTACTATCAAATTTTCATGCATCGCAATTATACAAATATAATTACGTATAAAGAAACGCCGAGATAAGTTACTACTACAAGTTTCATGTGAAATAATCACAAAAGAGACTGAATTGAACATCCATGAATTAGGTTTTTATAGAAGTTTTGACAAAATAGATCGCACTCAGAGTCGTCGTCACAAAGACTTTGCATAGCAAATCTATACTTATGATTGCCTTTAAACACTCATTAATTTATTTGTAAGATAACATTAAGTACTTACATATGAAATTGGCTTTTTGTCCTACGACACCGTAGTCGTAGTACGTCCTACAACTTAAGAATTCCAATTTCGAATTTATAAAGCTACTTACTCACGCATTTGTGTTTCGAAAACTGAAATTCATTTGTTTTTTCTTCTTTTGATTTTTTCTTTGCGTTACAAAATGGAAAACTTGAAATATCGCGTTATTTACGAGTACGATTTCCACCGTGCCACCAGAGCTGCAGGAACGGTTCGCAGTATTAATGCTGTGTATGGCGGCGGTATCGCAAAAGAAAACACAGTCGGTTTTGGTTCCAACATTTTCATTCTAAAAATTTCGACCTGCAGAAAACAAGCCCCGTGGACGGCCGGAGACCAAAGTTGATAATGAACAATTGAAGGCTAATGTGGAAGCGGATCCATCGCAAACCTCGTCCGAGAGTGAGCTATAGGTTGCGGTGTTAGTTACAAAACTGTTTTAATCCACTTGAAGCAAATTGGAAAGGTGAAAAAGCTTGAGAGGTGGGTACCTCATGAATTGAGTGCAGCAAACCGACAAACGCGCGTCGACCGCTGCATTACATTACTCAACCGGCACAATAATGAAAGGATTTTAAATCGAATCATTGCCTGTGGTGAAAAGTGGATCCTATACGACAATCGGAAATGCTCATCGCAATGGTTGAACCCTGGCGAACCAGCCAAATCCTGCCTCAAACTAATATTGACTCAAAAAGTTACTTGTGAGCGTTTGGTTGACTAGAGCCGGTGTCATTCACTACAGCTTTCTTAAATCTGTCCAGACGATTACGACAGATGTCTTTTGTCAGCAACTGCAAACCAAGATGGAAAAGCTAGCTGCTAAACTACCGAGGTTGGTCAATCGCTCTAGGCCACTGCTGCTTCAGGACAACGCTAGACCACACATTGCACATCAGACGGCTATTAAATTAGAGGAGCTTCAAATGTCGAAGACATCCACCGTACTCGCCGGACCTTGCTCCAACAGATTACCATTTTTACCGAAATTTGGATAACTTCTTGAACGGGAAAAAATTGAACTCAATCCAACCGCAATCCAAAGCGCCTTCAAAGATTTTATTGATTCCCGTCCTAATTATTTTTTTTAGTAAAGGGATCAATGAAAATGCAAAAATGCATAAATATCAATAGTACATATTTTGATTAAATAAATATACTATACTAAAAAAAATTGACTTTATGTTCCTCCCTTAAAAAACGCCAATTTCATATGTAATGACCTAATACTTCATTTAAACCTCTGCCTCGTTAGTCGAGTCCTATAGACAACCGTATCAAAGACTTAGGTTCGGTTATTGCTTTTGACATTTGTAAACTTTGATGATGTTCCAAGCCTTAAATGTCTATATAAATCCTTTGACTAAAGTGAAATAGCGAAAGTTAGGTGATGCTCTTACATTTCGTTCCTGAAAAATGGCTCTCTTACAACCACAGATACAGTCACTGACACATACTCTATTGTATCGCTCCCCGACATTAAAGGTATAGAATGATGCAAATTAGGGCTTACGAGCAAAACATGTCATATATTGTCATTACGGTTCGCGCGTCAGGAGCTGTCACATATCACCTGCTTTTTCACCTAAATCAAAGAATCGTTACCTCTTCTGTCGTAAACGACCCTGCCTATAGCGATGCCTTCGTCTGCTTACTTAACTAAAATTTCGATAAAATTCTCACTCCGCCACTTAAAACGTATGTTATAAGCAATATAATTACGCTCCTCCTTTTTTAAATTCGGTTAGAAAATTTGATTGTATTTCATTACATTAAAACAATCCCTTTATCATAAGTATCTCAAGAATCGCTCTTCAAATATCTCATTATACTCATGGCAGATGTAGCCTAGTTACAAAGTAAGCATTTAGCAGAAAAAAGAATTATCTCAGCAGATATAACTCGCTGATTCAGTGGTGATTAGAAACATCGCTCTAATTATTGAAGTAATTCGTTTAATTTTTTTATTATTCTTTTTGATTTTATATATTATGTTTTTGAACATTTTCCATACTTTTTAAACAATTGCACTGTGAATATAATTTTTTGGTTCCTTTTGAGATTTGTTATCTTTCCGAAGTAGTATTTAAAAATTTTTATTTGCAAAATTTTAATGGCCCATGCTAACGAGTGTACATCTAATTTTATTACAAATGAGCAGCAATTGACTTTCTATTTTTAAATAGTCATTTTAATGGCAATATTTTTGTTGAACATATTATTAGCATTATATTTTAACGAAGTCTAAAGTTGAAAAAAAGCACTACTAATAGACAGCGCAAATGGTGAAAAGGTTGGAAGTATTTTCTCAAATGAGCAGGGATGCGCACATTCTTTCTCTTCTATACCGAGTGCAGTTTGATTCTGCTACACCGAACTACTTGCGAGATAAATTTCGATTTAGATATGAAGACCATGAAAGGAAACTCGGATCTTCCCAAAACTTAATGCTTAATGCTTTGCACACCCTATCACACAACGCATTGTTTCAATCGATCATTCTCAGTACGCCCTGTATCTCCATGGAATAAATTGCCGCTGTTAATCAAATTTTGACAAACTTTAACTCATTTAAAATAAAATTGCAAAAACACTTTCTAGCGAAAGTTTCTATCACAATTTATACGTTTTACAATTTTAACGTGTACGTTATATTTTATTTTGTACGTATAAGTAAGTTTATTTTAATTGTGTGTTAATAAAAAATATACTTTTTTATATGCCAAACTAAAAGTTAATCTACATTGTTATCTTTCAACAAATATGGTTGTCTGAAAGAAATCGCTGTGTAGCGATAAGACTGCTAAATTATACCTTATTTTTAGTGGAAATGAAATTGTTTGTACTATGTTTTCCTGTTGTTGAGGTATATATTAAAGAGTATATAAATAAAATGAACATATTATCTGCAATACCTAGTCCGTGTATGCTTGACACGAAGAAATTTTTCATTATACATTTCTATTTTTGATAATTATTGTCTCATTCTTAAATTTACTATTTGAAGAAAATCGAGCAAAACAGCTTCGATACACATAAACCTGCTTGCTTTTTAAGTACATCTAGCAAATTTTGACTTTAATGGAGTTGTCTCATTATTACGAAACTCATTCAAGAATAAACTATCTATTAACAATTTAAATTTACATCTTTAAATAATAGCCAGTTTTAAGTCACTTACCATGCAGCACAATCATAAAAACCTAAACTTCATTTTATTTAGAGCATTAAAATGAACTTAACCCTTATTTACTCGAACACCAAAATATAATCATAGCCTCATGATAACGTGAACATTAACCCAGCAATAGCCCACTGTCCTAACGCAGGTGCATTCATTACCTGGACAATGCAGAGTGTTTTCAACGTTAAATTGAGTGGGGCCAGGCAATTTCAACCTGCGCCTGGCCACGACAACTTCACTCCGACTTTTTTTAATTTTTGGTATCGGTATTTGTTCTCAACTCGGGATTTTGCGTGGGTGCAGCGCGGGGTTTCAATTAGGTTTGCCAGATTTTTTTCAGTGTTACACAGCGTATTCGATGATTGAATTTTGCCTGTATATGTGACTTCGTCGGTAACAATACATTCATTTTTTAAGGTTTCGTTCGATAACGTGTTTTGAGTTGGTCTAAAAAGTTTGGTTCATTTCTTTAGATTTAGCAGGCATGGGTTTATTAAATAAAAGCTTTTTGTTACGAACGCAAAACTAAACTAATCATTTTACATATTATAATATAAACGTTGTTCAAGTTCTTCGTAAAATCAAAAGAGTAGTGGGATTAATCCAATCATTTAACCGACGATTTTACCTGACGTAGATGTCTAAGGATAAATCAAAATTATAATAAAAAAGGAACTTAACATTAAAACTCACCTTGACAATGAAAAACAACTTTGCTGAAACCTGCAATAATACAGGAACTGGACGCGAATTGCCTCTGTCAAGGGCACCTTTCAAAAAATTACAAGCTATTTTTAGCGCTCAATGAAGACCAATTATAAGTAAAAGTAATAATCCTTCATGAGTTTGTGTTTAACCACATTAAAACGAGCATAATTTTTTTACATAATTTTATTTATGGTTTTAGTAATTTGTTTTCTCAAACCTCATAATAAGGAAGACAACTTGGTATAATTATCCACAAACAAAATGATAAAAACATGAGTATTTTAAACTTCCAAGTTTTTATAAACTATGAGATATGAGCTATTATGAGCACTAAGAAAATATACGCATTATTTTGTGGCTTCAATCTGTGTAATTATTCGATGAATGCACACATAAGTAATCAACGGCAAATTAAACCATTCGGTCGGCGCACGCCCCAATGCACGGGGCTCCAAACTCATGAAATATTTACAACTCTCCACTTAGACTTTGCCGACGCGGCGTCAGCTCCACTTACCAAAACTGATATCAACTAAAATCATAGTCAGTTACTCCAGAATAACACCCTCACTCCACCTATCGATCTTCATTCGCCGTATTCTTTGGATAATATCTCTAGAATTGGATTATTTAGTAAATTTTTTGCTTCCTTTCCGTAAACAAACTCCATGTGCGTTAACCCTAGTGACTCGTTAAACATGATGTATCTCACTACGTTCGGCAAGTTTTTTCTCAAAATTTTCACGTCCGTCGGATCACTAAACCAGTCTATTTCACTAGCCATCATAGTTATAGGAACTGTTACTCGCGAAACATCGTACTGAGGAGGCGTTGTCGAATTATACGCATTAAAGTTACGTTTTGGGCCATAGTCGAATCTTTGAAACTTTTTGTTTTGCGTACCTTTGATGTAATGTACAAAAGTTTTTGCTGACGTGCCTGCGGGTATGTGACTAGCTATCAATGTACGACTATCACGCGATAGTCTCTTTATGTCTGTTAAGCCTAGAATAAAATAATACCGTAATTGACAAACGAAAATTAGCGGAGAGTCGTAGCGACATAGTACTGCATGGAGATTATTGAATACTGCTGTATCGGGAAAAACTTCGTATAAACCAATGGCGTCTGCTAAAGTAGCTACAATATTTATATTATGCCTCCAAAAGTTCACCCACGGAAGTTGTAGGTAGCCAGTCCACGCTACGGGAGCTAGCAGCACAGCATGTTTAATTTTATCATTATATTCAGGTCGCATACTGCACATAACAAAGAAAATTGTCGTTCCCTGAGAATATCCAATATACGTCAACTTAGATCTTAAAGTTTTAGAGAGAACATAATCGATAGTGGCAGGTAAGTCTTCCGCTCCCATTTCTTCGTAACTAAAATCCCAGTATTGTTTAGGTGGTATATTTCTCGTGTGATTCTTGCTGTATTTATTGCCTCTAGCGTTGTATATCCAAATGTCGTATCCTTGTTTGGCAAGAATGAAGGCTAGGGATTCGTCAGATTCTAAAATAACCCAGGAGTCTGAGCTATCAGCGATGCCGTGCACCAGCAATACAGGAAGTCCGCGGCTAGGGATCCGGAACATAGTCAACAAATAACCGTCTCCAGTTACAACTGAATGTGTCTCGGAATGAAATCCACGCATTGATATCAACTGTGTTGTATTTAGGCTAGCAAGCTTTGAGGCTCGATTATACGTCATGTCTAAGTCATCAAAGTTTTGAACACAATTCACACACCAACACATCACAAAACCGAACAACGTGTAACATATTTTAAAGTCCATATCGGAACTTCTAACACGCGTTGTATCCGTCCGGATTGCGAGACATTAATGTTGTAATCATGATAATGGGCGCGGTCTTGTCTACCTTTGAAAGCATCAACTTCACGAAGGCAAATAATTTTTTGGTTAGGGTCATTGAGATCTTTATAACTTTTTTTTGGATTCACAATCAATTTATTGATAATTTATAAGTGTGCGAGCCTTGAATTTGCCCTCTCATAGTACGCATTACAAATGCAGCCTTTATTAACATTATAAGGTCTCAACAAAAAAACTCTATAAGCCGAACAAAACAGTTTCTATAGTAAAGTCATAATAACGAAACAAAAAGTGCTAGTTATGGCACAAAGCACCCCACTTAACAGAATGTAGGTTAACCGGCCGCGGCGTTTTCATCAATGTCAGTGGAGTATTTGCACAAAACACGTTCGGCTAGTAATGACCTTTTCTTGTAAATATAACCTCGAATATCACGATGTATGTATAGCTTGAGTTCTATGTATGCTAGCTTAATGTCGTGACCTTTACCCTCGTATTAGCGTAAGAACAATCTTTTTCATTATGCAAGCCTGCAATATCCTGGTTCACCTTAAAGTAAGTGACATCTTTGGCCGTACATCTTATTATTTTATATTGGGTTCTAGTCTGTCCTATGTTTAGCGTAGATTTACATATTTAGCTCTTGAATACATCGGAATTCCTCGATAAACATAAGTTATAAGGTTTACTTTGGGAAAAAATTAACTTTCTCCTATGGAAGATACTTGTGAAAGTATTATAAGAATAATTTCCAAATTTTTGAGATTCTCGATTACAAAGTAACAAACCGATCTTTGTTTTTCTTTTTAAGTTGGTATGCCAACTTGAACACCAAGATGGCTTATTTCACTCTAAATTATTACCATCCTGGTCCCTTCCTTGTGAATGTGATTCACAATTACCCAGGAACAATTTAAAGTAATTATGACTATTCAAATTGGTAGGACTATTACGACTTAGGTGGGCTCTAGTGTCTTGCAAATATAAACATCATTTAACGTGCTAAAGGTTTGACTTTGAATATTAACTAAGGTTACCAACTTGGTCGAATATGTATGAATTTAATGTCAATGACATTTTTTGTTGTATCTGTTGATAATGGGCGCACCGTTAGTAGATTGATTGCAAAACAAAGTCGCATGTACGGTCTCCCAAGAAAGTGGTCTACCTAATTTGATAAAACTTCCTGTGTTAACAAGATAGCCGAAAGGTTAAGTCCCCCTAAAAACGAATGCGATACACAATTATGAGCTGGTAACGTATTGATTAGATATTTCACGAGTTATATTTTGAAGTTGGCTGCGAGCTTTACATTTTCTTTAAGAATGACATTTGATTCACAAATTTTCACCATGAAATATTCGACGTGAATGCGCTCACAGCCAACTTCAAAAGATCATTCGTGGAATATAATAATATCTGCACTGCAATAAACGATAAAGAGAGCATTAGTAACCTTGTTGTTCTATGACGTGGAAATGAACTTGACTAGTAGCCATCATTTTGGCCGACTGTACATAGTTACCCAAATTTTTGTATAAAAAATTAATAGCATAATCTTCTTAATATATTGTACTTAATAGATATCTCATACAATAAAAACTGGCGTGAATAGACATGTTTTATAAATGGTCTGGTAAATAACTTAATCATGACGATTAAGGTTTGGTTATCCTCGATTTACAGTTTTTAAGACAATATGATGTGCAATATTGAGTGTGTAACTCAAATGATATTTCTGGGTCCAAAAAATTATATAACAAAGCCAAGGATAGGATCTAAACGAAACTGCCGATGAAAACATGATAGATTAAATTTTTCTGGATAGGAAAATTATCGGAACCCAGGTCTTTTCACATTATTTTTTCAGTTTTATTTAGACAATAATGCACAGATTATACTATTAATTATACTACTAAATCGAATATGTTTTTTAAATTGTTAAGTGTTAATTTTGTAATTTTATTTGTGATTTTTCAGCAATCGCGGCTCGTGTTGTAAAGGTTGGATCTGTGTTGTTTTTTGCGCAACCCGTAGCCATGGCAACGTTCGCAAATATTGTTTATACTATTTGTCAAAGTCAAGTATACTGTGAATATATTAGTTTGCATTTATTTATATATCATGGATATTCTATTTATAATAATAAATAAATTCCCAGACAAACACACCAACTGTATGACCCCAAAGTAAGCAGAGCTTGTGTTATGCAGCGAACTGGGGGGAACCCAGAATAAACATACATATATAAATACAAACAACCATGACCCGAGAACAAACATCTGTGTTCATCACACAAATGAATGCCTCGGCCAGGACTCGAACCTGGGACCTGCGGCGTATGAGGCAAGGCTACTTACCACTACACCACTTGGTCGTCAAATGTCCGTCGTAATTTTTATGTAGATAAGTAGTTTATATTTATATTTAATACAATATGTAAGTATATTAGCAATTGTTTATATTATTTATGTTATGTTTAACAATATATTTGTATATATATATATATGTATATATGTATATATATGTTTAACAAATTTGCTATTATTCACACTCTCCAGTCTCAGGTCTGTTGGAAGAGATTTTTTTTAGAAATAAGCAGTCCTTTGTACATTAATTGGTAACTACTTTTTATACTCTAATTAAAACCTGTGTGTACATTAATTATTTAATTAATTAAATAAATAAGTACATAACAGAGCAATATTAGCACGTGCAAAAGGATTATACATATCGCAATCAGACTCTTGAGAACTTGTAATACATTCAGGACAAAGATTATCGTTGTATTGGTATTTCTGCATTGGAATCTGATGAACCATATTTTACTACTGTTTATGAAGTTACTCAAACTAAACAGTTTTAATAAATAACTGTTAAAAACTTTTAAATTAAAGCACCGCTTCAATATTGCAAAATAGTATACACTTCTTCCAAACTGTATCCAAAATACAATTTGGATACAGGAAACAGGATTATTTGATTAGGTAAAATATAAAAACAGTATGAAAGTACAAATAGTTTAAAATAAAGCTGTACCTTATATTAGTTAACATTAAGTAACCTAAATACAGGGGTCGGCACTCGAAGTGTTACCACCTTTTAGATGCTATAGCAACCAAACTGTTTAAAATATGGCGCCCATTTTTTCACAGACGTAAGTTTATTGTATTGTTTATAAACTTACAGAAGCTTATTGTTTTTTGTCGCTGTCAAAAAATTTATCCAGATGGAATTCAAACGCAACTGTATCATTGCTTTGTATTTGGCTGGAAAATCGCAACCAGCCATTGTTAGTGAGCTACGACATTTACATCTAAACAAAATGTTTGTGTATCGGACCATCACGCGTTACAATAATACGGGTAGCATTAAAAAACGCAATGGAGGTGGACATCCTACAACAGCAACATCATCAGAAATGGTTTGCAAGGTAAATTCTAGAATTGAACAAAACCCACGACAAAGCGCAGTTTAATTGGCGAAAAGTCTTAAAGTATCTGCCCGGAGCATAGGGCGCATATTAAAATATAAACAACAACTGAAGCCCTAAAAATACAAAAAGTGCAAGACTTGACACTTGTTTAAAAGAAAGAGCTAAGGAGTTAAAGCACTTGCACGTTCGTAGTGAGCTTGAAAATTCGGTATTTTCCGATGAAAACATTTTTACGGTTCAGCAATATGTGAACAAACAAAACGATTGCGTATGGTTAAAGTGTAAATCAAACGACAATTTAGACCAACGAATTGCTCTGCGAAAGCAAGCACCAGCATCAGTGATGGTTTGGCCGCGGTAAAAGTACGTCTTCTTATGGTAGCGTCGGGTGACGGGTCGTTCACTTCCCTCTAATATGGTTGAGGAGGGCGATGGCTGGATCCCGCGTTAACTCGTGAACGGGTGCCGTTTGAGGGTGTTCGTCGTTTGGATACTTGGGGGGAGGGAGACTTGCCGAGCTAACAGATGCAGAAAAGAATAATTTTGTATAGACATAAAGAGACTGTAAATTTATTTTGAAAAAAAAAAAAATATACCCGTGAAGTTTCTTGCCAGTTCTTCTTCACGAAGGTTTTTTTTCGAACTGGTGGTAGAATCATGTTTTATTTGACGTCAATAAGAACAAGTAATTGTCAATGTTGAGAAATAAATATTTGAATTTGAATTTTGAATTTGAACTGCTACGGGACGTTCATCTCTCGTTTTCATAGAACAGGGTGCAAAGATAAACCAGCAAATCTACCGTGAAAAGATTTTAAGCGATGCTTTATTACCTTGGGCACGTAAGCTATTCGGTACGTACCATTGGACGTTTCAACAAGACTCGGCACCTTCCCACAAAGCCCGTGAAACCCAAATTTTATTGCAAGAAAAAGTTTCGAGCTTCTTTTCTTCGCAACGATGGCCACCATATTCCCCGAACTTAAACCCAATGGATTTTTCCGTATAGTCAATCCTGGAGGCCAAAGTGTCAGTAAAAAATATGAGACGGTCGACGCCTTAAAGATTGCTCTTCGCCGAGAATGGAACAAAATACCAGCAGACCACATTTCTGCAGCGTGTGAAGCCTTCTCGGACAGACTCGAAGCTGTTATCCGCGATTAAGGTGGCCACATCGAACAATAACTTTTTCTTTTTAATTTTAAATGTTTTTTTTACATACTGAAGTTTTCAAATAAAAAAAAATTGTCAAACCTACATCATTTTTAATTGGTAGCACTTCTTATGCCGACCTCCTGTAAAAGCTTGTATAATTTAAAGCAAAGCTCTACACTATTTTGGGTAGGTCGTTTTGGGTTTTTCTAAAAAACACTGGAGAGTTCCCAGACCTCCTAGCCATTATTTTACAATGCAGATGTATTTAAAGTTTTTTTCTTTTGCCTGTTCTTGCTTTGCTTAGTAGAATCTTATTCCGTTGGGTGAGTCTCCGATAATTCTAGGTTGGCCGAGTTAAGCATCTTGCTTTTATGATACATCGCAATAAGGTTTTCTTTTGAGTAACGGTTGTTGAATGATATAAGAATTGGTTTCTCGACCTTCGACAAACGGGTTGGAAGCCGTACAATGTAGTTAATATCTTCCTTTTTAACAGTAACATTACGTAGTTGACCAATATTTTGAGCTACATCATACAAATTTTCGCTATTATTCATAGGTATACCTTTAATTTCAACGTTATTCGCTCTTGCCTACTGGTCTTTATCCTCCATTTTCTGATAAAGCTTGACTATTGTTACATAGTGTTACAAAGTCAGTATTGTAATTATAAGATTGTTGGTCTTAATTGTCTTAATGACCTCCTAAATACGTTAAATTGTATTGAAAAAGTTAACTTAAATATTGTCACAACCACATGTAGTCTGGTCAAAAGAGACATTTGAACTTGTTTTTACTTATGTAGAGCTGAATTATGGTACAAACCTTTAGGCTTTAGTACAAATAGAACAGTAAAAGTCCCAATCAATGCCAGATATTTTAAAAAGGTTATTCAAATTTCAAAAGTTCCTATCAAGTATTTTGCCAATCATAAATTTAATGGGTTAAACAAATGAAATGAAAATGAAAATACACTTCATTGCCAAACCAGTTACAAATATACAAAAAAATTGAAATTAACCAACAAATAGAGAATGACAATATAGGCGGCATTATGACTAAAAGAGTGATCTCTTCCAGGCAAAGGTGTTTCTATAAATAATTCCTCCAAAACAAACATGAACAACTTAGAAATCTCATAAAAAGTTCCAATCGATCCCAGATATTCTAAAAAAGTTATTCAAATTTCAAAAGTACCTATCAAGTATCTTGCCAATCATAAAAATGGGTTAAACAAAGTAGATGATTATAAAATTGTATACAAAAAATGTTCATTATTTACTTTAGAAACGGAAATTATAAGATATTGCGATTTTGAAAAGAAGATGAAAGATATTTTATCAGAAATTTCAAATATTAACGAATTCTTATTTAAGCAAATAGTGAGCGTTTAGAAAATTAACTAGTACTTTTGTTTATTCTTTTTTTAAATGGGAATTTCCATAATATTAGCTTCATGAGTAGAAGTCTCCAAAAAAATATTATATTTATAAAGCTTGATTTGACTTGATCAGTTTGTTTTAGCTCCTGTCATTTTTTATTACGATACATAGGATTGTTTGTGACCAAGCACAAGTATTTGATTTTGTAACATAACTTTTAAATGTCGGAAATTATAGTCACTTCAGAATGTAAGGACTCATTTTTATGTAAGAATATTTTTTTTTATATTCCTCATAGTAAAAATGATTCATATATTCACTGGAGTCCTTATCCTTGGCTGTATAGCTTTTGCCTTGCCGGCGAGTTTGATATAAAAACATAGCTTGAAAACGAAACCGTTTCATTACTTTTGGACTTGTTACGTGTGCGTGTGTGTGTGTGTGGTGAGTTTTTGGTTGAGTGTGAGAGGAGAGAGTGAGGTTTTGGTCGAGGGGAGAGATTAATGATCTAGATTTTTAGATGCCTAGGTTTTGTTCTGACAATTTTGCGATTCTTTTAGTTATTTTATATAACGTGACTTTATAAGCCTGCGATAGACTGCGCTTACGACGACTTAGTGCTGTGATTTTTGAACAAGTTGATTAAGTTAAAGATATTGATGAACATCTACCTACGTGTCATCATTATCATGGTTGGTTGGTGATAGACTACTTATGTAAATGTAGGTAATTGGAAATCATAACTTCAAAATTAGTACTGATTGAAAATGAAATTATTATTGTTCTTAGATACACCCCATAATTTTTTTTTAAGTGGGTCCAGATTTTATGTCCTATAGTTTTAGATATTTTTGACTTCTAAACGCTCCACTTTAACTCTAATTAAAATCATGTATGGCGATCTGCCAATATTTTTTGTGCTAGATCGCAAGGACAACGTTAGCGTCTCTTGGTCCAAAATGCTAATTTGGTAATTACAATTATCAAGGATATCCGTGACTTGTCCATTATTCAAAGTTGTTCCAAGATATTAAAATTTCGTCAAATATGCAAATTTTTGGCTATTTTTCAGTACATATCCAAAACACTTTGCAAGTTGTCTTTGTACATAATGTTATGCAGTTTACCGTTAAAATGTAATAACTGATATTTTTGACCTTGGGATATATTCGCTGGGCACTGTTAGTATTTTATTAAAGTTCCTTGAATGTCCGGAATTACGATGCGTGCAACTTGCCACCCTGTCAATCGGAGTTACTCGTAATGACCATAAATAAAAAATTATTGATCTTTTACCAACGGACTATGGATGAAAAGTTGTCGACGAAAAGTTCAAAATGATCTGGTTCACAAGTGATCAATTGCCGAAAGCGTATGAAGATGTAGAAATAACGCGTGATATTTTTGAGGATACTCCAGAATCAAGTATGTATTTTCTCCAATAATTAAAAAAACACGTTTTTCATTAAATAAACAAATATTTTTAAATAATGATTTTTTGTTCCAGATACAATCCGAGAATGAAATCGAGCCAGAAGAGGAAGATGATTCTACTGATGAAGATGATGATTAATTCAATTATTTAATCAATTAATTTTATTATTTTAAATTTAATAAGTTTAATTTTTTGAGTAGTTTTTTATAAAATATACTTTCATTTAAATACAAGTATTCTACTTAAAAAAACATAAACGTTTTTATTTGCATGCTATTTCCTGAACTTTTCAATTAATTAAGTTCAATGATTCTTCTTCGTCGTTTCATCGTTCAATCTTTTTTTTGTCAAATTAGGCAAATTCCTACAGATAATCGTCAGATTATGAGACAGCACGTCTAGAACATTGAGATGAACCATATATATCGTAATCTGACGCGCTTGAGTATTTCAAAATGGCGAATTTTTATTACACATTATAATAAGTAAGTATTATATTGAGTAGGTATTTATAATTTAAGGAAATATGTTAATTTTAAGCAACCTATATTATTTTGTAAAACAAAGTGCAATAAAGATTTATTCTATTCTATTCTAATAATCGCCGCGAGTATGCGTCACATCGAAATCGTCAGATTATTCAATGATAGCTTTTTTTTAGGTTCACTTAACACCCCATAGAAATTTCTCATTTTTTACCCTTACGTACGACCACCCGCATCATGCAAACGATCAGACTAACATATATACATTATTACAAGTACGTAGGACATTAATACTATCAATATCTGACGCGCTCGAGTATGTCCATGCAATAGTATTTTTTTACATATTTGAAAATCTATAGCCGCTTCCCCCACCGATGAAAAGGTATACATTATATAACATTTTTTTCATCTTATCATCTAAGCTGTGCAACCCAATAGGTCTCTATGACGCTCGAGTAAATTCCTATTTAGCATAGTGGGCTCCCTACTATTAGGAACTACCTCCTACCTAGTAGTGCAGTGGTCCTACTGCAGTAATTTTTAAACTGTTGTTCTTCAAAGGTGACACTCCAGTTTTGGGGCTTTTGCTATGTTTGTTAGGCGTGCTGTGGATATGCACTAAATGCCTACTGCATGTGGATAAGAGGTCCTTAAGGGTACTTTATATCTCTACCACAAGCACATATACAATTTTAAGACTGATTGGCATACTCTTGAAAAAAATCCGATGAACCGGCAATCAAGGGTATTTCGTCAGTTATACCAATTTATTATAATACATAACACTAGATACTTATCTTTTTTCGGTATAAGATTATTTTTGGACTACTTTTATTACTACTACTATTTTTACTACTTACTACTGGAAATGGTAATAACAATAATGGTAATTTTTCGATGGCTAACCCAAAGATGCCAAATCGCTTCTCTTGAGTCTGTTTTGACACCTGTAAATTGTGTTAATATTGAACGTGCATTATTTGTTCCCGTTGAATTGTAACCAACTTCACTCGCAAGAAACCAATACCAATTTCAATCAATTATATTAAATTTATAGAAATTATTTTAAATTATATTACTTAGACTTAGCACTGTAAGGTGTTGAGTTACAATTAAAATCAGTTTTGAGAATAAGCCTATTGATTATTTACAAAATACAATTAATAAAATTTATGGAGATTGGTCTAATAAAAAAAAATAAAAAAAAATAAAATAAAATCTTTTATTGCGGACCATAATCCATATCTTGGTTAGTAACACAATGAACTTAAAGACTATGTTAGTAGATGTGCCTCATCCCACATTCCAACCTATACTCGTCCGACAAAGCATTAGACCATCTGACCTGGATAGTCTGGTTTTCATACCAATAACTAAACATTTTTATATACGCTTCCGTAAGCCCGGTAGTCCGAAGTTTTTGCCACAAAATATTATACCTAACCAGATCAAATGCCTTCGAGAGGTCTAGGAAGGCCGCATATATATAGGTGTATTCCTATCTGTGTAATACCTAACGATGTGCTTCAGTGACAGGATCGCACTTTCCGTGGACAGTCTTGGTCTAAAACCAAATTGTGCATCGTTTGGTTTAATATATTCATTTAAATGTCTCTCAAGCACACCGTCAAGTATCTAAATTTAAATTGATAGCAGATCCAAGCTGGCTGGTCTCGGTTCCGTTTGATTATCTTAGAAGGGTTTCATTACATAAGCTCAAATAAAGGCAATTAGTCGTCACATCCAAAGTAGTATTAGCCTACTTAATTCTGAGTAATATCAAAAAAAGGGCCAAGCAGCCTGAGGTAAGTAATTTGATTATTATTTATTGCATCGGGTTCAGTTTAGCTCCTAGCTAGTCATATTTAATTTCATCAAAACAGGATAAGTACATAAAGATGGTCAAGAGTTTCCAGGACTGGACCTGGCTGCAGACAACGGAACTCCTCTGTGTCGACATGGAACTTTTGAAAGGCTACTAGTAACCCCATCGCGTTTGGGCTCATTTGATTTGTCTTAACAAATTGCGAGTGTTTGATGACGCATTACCTATATAGTTTAAAAGCGTGTTTCTCAGTTTTCTTGTAAACAACTTATAACTATATATTACGTAAATAATGTCTTGTTTACGAAATAAAATGCTTCAAAACTAAATGTATTATTTGTATTGTATTATTTTATTTACCCACTTTTAACACCACAGAACTTCTACTTATCTCTATATTATAATGAATGTGTATCCAACTAATCATTATGAAATTTTACAATAACCTTCCTTTACTTAGAATAATACCAGTACTTTAAACGAGTGCTTCAAAAGTGAAGCCCCATATTATAGATGATTAAACGAACTTCCAAGTGAAGTGCTATCGCTATTATATGAGTCGCTTCATTCGATGATAGTATATAATTAAACAAGTAGTCCTTTTAAGGTACTAGGTAACTTCGCACAGTTTTAGAGTATGTCATTTGACTTATTCAAAAAACTTCCGTCTGTTTACTTGATCAACCCCGGTCCCGGCAAGTCTTCACCAATTTTTTGTATGGGTTCCGGGAGGGACGGGTCCTTTATTATCTTCGAACGAAGCGACTCATATAATAGCGATAGAAGTTCACTTGGAAGTTCGTTTAATCATCTATTATATTTCGTCGCTTCATTCTTCACATAGTATATAATTAAATAAGTTTTTTAATTAATTAAACAAAATTTTTAGAGATTAAGTGTTGTTTTATTTTGTCTTAACAAATTATAATTTATTTAAATACGTTTATTCATTAAATTCCTTACTTTAGTACAAAATTTAAGGATCCAGTAACCTTTACGCATTTATTATACACTTGATTGATTTTGTACGTGATTAATTAAATCAATAAACAGAGTAATTTAATTTTAACTAATCTCTTTATCGGAAGGTATTAAGTGGTTTGTACTTTTATTGAGTACGGACAAGGCAAAGTCGTTTAGTGGGTTTAATATAGATTTATGGTAAAGTTTTGTAAAGGCCTGAGAGTTTTAGCTCCACCCAGCCGTTTCTCGGATAACCTACACTGAGCACGTGCCGCGTGCTGAGTGCGCTGAACACACTCATGTCAACGCCGCTCGTACCTAGCGTCTGCTTGCTTTATCCACCGACTTAGCGTATGACTCGACGCGGCTCTGTGAGGGGCCTTTCATGTAACAAACAAGAATCCCGAGTTCGAAGCTTTAATATTTTTCGTCACAAAAATATAATGTTTTAGAGTCGATACATATCATATCATTCTGTTACATATCGACATATCATTCTGTTATTTTTAAAGATTGGCAAGAATAACATAGGTTGTTTACGATTTGGGGCTGTGGTTTTAATGATTTTTATTATGATTATGTGTACGGATGCAAAAACTATATTTTCTAATTTAATGTCTGGACCCTATGTCGGTGCATACGGCTAACGATGTAACGGTAACTTTTTGGTAGTTTTTTCTAAAGTTAAAGTAATATAATAATATCACAGAGAAAGCTGATTAAGAACTAAATTTGGATTCCAAGAAAATGTGTACTTCGATTTAGTTGGTTTAATTTTATAACAAAATCAAAAAAAAAGTAAAAAACAGCAATACAAGTACTATATAGCATTAATCGGAATAGGAAACATCAGGTAGAAGACTACCAGTTATAGATGCGGATAACGTGATATATCTATTATAGATAACACGTGTTTTCTGCATGTTTTCAACAATGCGAGAATATAGTTTATAGATATCCGCGATCACTTATGAAAAAACATAAAATGGCTTACCTCATCGGAAGAAATAACGAGTCGCTTTCGTTTATTCTGTATATTTTGTTCTAATTTTCAAACTTTTAGTACACTTTTAGTACAACTTTTAAAATATATTTAATATTAAACTATTAAGTTACTGGTTGTTTTAAGACATGTGCTTGTTACCACGCTCGAAAAAAGAATGAAGACTTGCCGCGACCAGGGTTGATCAAGTAAACAGGCGAAAGTTTATTGAATAAGTCAAATGACATGCTCTAAAACTGTGCGAAGTTGCCTAGTACCTTAAAAGGACTACCAGTTTAATTATATACTATCTGAAGAATGAAGCGACGAAATATAATTAGCCTTAAATAAAGCTGCTGAATCAATTGTAAATCCTCACAGTTTGTAATTTAATAAAAAAGCACTAAATTTATTTATATTCATACATTTGCAATTTATAGGTTTACTCGGTGTGTCATTATATAGCAAATTGCCTCATTACGATACATTATTTTGTTAGTTTTTGTCTTGAGTAGAAGTAAACAATAGGATGTCAAATAAAAATAACAGCTCGAAATTTTTTGCAAAACAAAACGATGTAACTCAATAAATGAGTTGGCGATTGAAAAACATGAAGGAAAAGTTTTGATTGAGGTAGATATGATTCACCGATCAAATAACAGATGATCCACGGATAGTTTTCGGTCACATTATTCATAATTTCAAATTTAAAACTACAAGTCTTTTCATGTGATGGTAATGAAGAACATCATGCCTTAAATCTTGGGGTTTTGGTTTGTTGTTTAGGTATCCATAAGATCGATGACCAAAAAAAGAACGACTACATTTTGTTATGTAACCGCAAGAAACCAAAACATTTGTAATGGACATTGGAATTTTGCCGTACCTTGTAATTTTTTTATCTTAACTTAGCCGCTTAGAAACATCTGCAATTATGATTATCATAAAGTGTCCAGCAAAAAATCTGTCAGGATTTGGAATTGAGTGAAATACGAATTCTTAACTTTGTATTTTATTAAATTAACATTTTAGCTCTGTCTGTCTGTCTCTATCTTACGACCGAAAAGTTCCCTATTTTCATATGTTTTTTAATTAAAGGTAACTAAGGAAACCTTGTGAGGTACCTTTGTACCTCATAAGTACAAAAAAAACCTCCTTCATAGCTTGTATTATAAGATTTTTGTATCAGTATTTGTTTTACAGTTAGAATTAAGTGCTTTGAATATCTGTTTTTGGTGTAAATAGGTTTGTTCAATGGTTGCATATTTAAAAAAATAGTTAGAGTTTTCCAATATGCTATGTATTTCCAATAGCGGTGTTTTGCGCGACCACGCTATTTATACATGTCGTAGTATAGTCGGAAAATACGTATCATTGCAAACGTACTGGAATTTTTGCAAATAGTCCAATAGTTGCAAAGCACAGCACACGCACCAAGAAGACTTTGTTACATAACTATTTAACAAACACAATTTTGTCGAATTTTTCAGATCTGTCAATATTTGTCTAATTACTTTAATAGGTATATATTTGAATAATGAATTATCAGATTATTTATATTTGATTTACAGTTTATGTAATAATAATTTGATTTCAAAGATTTAAAAAATATATAAAAGGTAACAATGATTTAATTACAGTATAACTAAACATTTTGTGTGTTGTAATATTAAACACTCTGGGGAGTAGATGAGTGTGGTTGGGTGAAGTTCGAGAATGTCATCACTCGACCTCCCTAGGGAGGGCGGTGGGAGCCGTTCGAGGCATTGGCCTCCTTCGGCGAGAATCCACGCCTTCTGTGGAGACGGTTGGGTCATTGGGGGAATTCAGTGGGATATATTTGGTACCACGAGCTGCTGGCGAGGTTCAAGCCTAATGAGATTGGTAATACGAGCGAGCCTTAAAGCTGGCAGGCACGGTGATTCCTCGAAGATGACAAAGAGTGCCGCTGGCGAGTGAGTCTCAAGCCAGGAACCAGGAATGGTGTGATAAACTGGGGAGTGTGCCATTAGCGAGTTCTGCTCAGTTTTGCTCACCATGTAGAAGTTTGGGGGTTAGTTGGAGCCTGGGGAAGCAGAGGTTCCATCTTAGAATAATTGTAAAAGCTTCTATTTCGCAATCATTTGACTGTTCGCAATGGTTCCAGTAGGTACGTTTTATTATAGTTATATTTGTTATTATATTATATTATAGTACCTACCTATATTATAGTTATACGTATTATGCAATCATACTGCGACATACTTATAACCAAGGCGATGACTAATGCGGTGATCGATCTTGGCCTTTTTTTACGATACTATTATTATAATGAGGAATGATTTGCTTGTTTGTAGACGAATAACTTTTAAACAAGAAGATCGAAATTAAATCGCTTACACGTTTTCAGGGGTATTCAAAAACAGTACAAAGGGTACCTTTTTTCCAGAAAAGTACTATTTCCATGAAAGAGCGAAGACGCGGGAGAAAGCTTGTTTGTAATATTAATAGGTAGGATTGAGTAGGCTTTGGTTTTCTGGTATACTGGATGTGACAATATCATCGTCCTAGGTGTTCATATTATTTCTACTTACTATTATACACGTAAAAGCCTAGCAAATAATTATTATTAGATTAGAAATTGCGAGAGCTTATGTATCAATATTTCAAAAGTCTCTACTAATTTTTACGATCTATTCTTGGTGAGGTCCCCTGATCAAAATAAATGCCGGCAACTTATACATATAAGCTAAAACACATGCAATACTACAAAGTATGTTTTTAAATGAATAACCTAGCCCTTTAGGTCTAGCATGAAGCCCTACGCATAGCCAATTTAACAGCCAAATGAAGACATCTTTCTACAATCACCAAGGCAACTAGACAACTAATTATTTAATTTATATTTATTATATAGTAGATACTTTTTTCGCAGAACTTATTTGCTTAGTAGTAAATAATTGAAAAAGTTCGCTTGGTCGTGTAGACATTCTCTGAATTCTCTTGCTAGACCTACTGTGTACAAAGCTGGCAGAGCCATCTACTTCAATACAATACTGACTTTTTACTTCAAGGCTGTGAGACATGTGTTACAAAAACTGATATAAGTTTATATCTAGGTACGAAGCAGAGACAAAGAATAACGTACTAACTGTAATGGCATAGTCAAAAGATTTGGTGCCGTCACAAACGTCTTCAAAAACTTTTGCTCAAAATTCGCATTCAAATTGCCTGTAGTATCATCCCCCTTAGTGTGTTACCACATCAATCGATCGTTTATCGATCGATGGTAAAATGGCATAATCGACTTCGATCTATAGTCTATACTAGATCAATCGATCGATCGTCGATCGATGCTATCGATCGGTGGTAGAATGGAACAGTCGAAGTCGATCGATAGTTTCTACTAGACCCTGTTGTAACACCCTTAGTATGCAGAGCGCCTACAAAATACTAAACAAGGTGCAAGCAATGTTAGCTCTTAGCCTGACCTTCACCGAATGCGCCCATTGTACCTACCCGTTCAAATTCATTACACCTTCATAATTTACATAACCTACGCTAGGCCACGGATTAACTTAGTAAATTAGTAAGTAAATTTAAGTAAGGAGAAAAGAAAGTAGAGATTCTTTTGTTAAGTTCTCGTCTAGAGTAGGTACGCTAGTCTTTCTGGAACAATGACGATGAACAGGACGATGGCAATTCTAACTGAAGCCTACGGTGGACAGCGTCATAAATGTTCCAAGATAATCATAAATAAAACTTCTACGATTAATGGTTTCCATGGGTAGCGAAATTTGAAATTTAAAATCACCGTCGCGGTAAAAATCCCATGAAATATCGAGCGCGAATAAACAAATATGTCATTCTAATTATATTTTTGTAGATACGATTATTAACACTTTTCAGTCAATGTAGAAGCGTTGGTTTTTGGTCGTAGAGAATTTTTTACCACCAGAAAAAAATAAAGAAAGTCTGCAATCCTTCATAATTTATTGTTCATTATGAGGTAATCATGAATGAACATGATTAATAGGGAACTATTGTGTTACTGAGTATTGTTTACTATCATTACATATGATGGACCTAGTTGTATCACCCGTTTTTCCTTGATACATTTCTTGCAAGATCTATGAATAGGTTATTGCAATTAAAATAAAGAGTGAAAAAAATCTTTTAAATTGTCTGGAAAATACAATAATGTTAAATACCTATTATTGTATACTTTTTGTATGCCTAAACTATTTAAGTGCTACTTCGGAAAATTAATGTAACCTAACCTAATTTTAGCCTTAGCTCACTATACCCGTATGTTTTCTAAAAAAAATAGGCAATGAGTTTGAGGTTGGTATTTTCTTCACAACTTCATTGATTTAACTCCATATTATATTCGGAAATATAATTAAAGGCCCAAGGTTTTACTGCAGATATCTATTCTGTCACTTTTGAAAGCCAGAACGTCTGGAACTTATCCAGCAGTTAGGTAGGAAAAGCAACATAGACACTGAGGTTGATTCCGAGACGGTGCAAACCATTCTAAGAACGCCGCATGGTGTGTACGTGACAGATGATAGTTAAACTAAAGAAATGGCCGTCCGACATGCTAGGAAAACTATTATTTTAGAATTACCAATTGATTTCCAGGAAGCACCACCTGATCCTGTTAATTACATGAAAAACAAGAGTGTATATTTAGAGTTTACTCTTTACCAATAAAGGAGAGCTCTTTTACATGCAATACAAATTACACAAGAAGACGTAACTTATTAGCACAACTGGCGAAAACAATGTAAATTACTATTTTAATTCAAAAAAATTTTTTGTATGTTTAACAATACACTGTATTCCATATGTTACCAAATCAACATACAGACGTACCTTTGAAAATATTTTAGTCGGTGTAAAACTGTTGTTACCGTCATCCAATTGTAAACCGATTTTTTTTTATTTGTAAACATATCGTTTTTATTTCTTTTACTACAGTCCGAATAGCTGATCGGAAAAAATATTATTTATTATACTTTTATTGTTGACCATTTTGATCAGAATAGACAGGCATCCCAGCATAGACGGGACGTGCACGACAGGTAAGCTTTCGTTTTGTATTTATGTTATAAGCGGATCTGCAAAAGTTTACATGAAGTTAAAATAATGGATTAGCAATAAATATCGAAATGAACTTAGCGGTTGTGATAAAGTTTAATTACATATTCATATGAAACTGTTAGTGATTTTGTGCCCTGCGACATTATTGTTTGAAGTGTAAGCATGTGACCTTTTGCAAAGCCCGTACTTTTAAAATACTTGATTATAAAAAGCTACCAGAATGGTGTAAGTATGCCTTAATTATTAATTAACACAAAGTTTCATTATCGCCTCTGCACTCGCATTAACAAAAATTTTGTTTACTTACGTGTATCACAGCTCTGCTATATTCTATCTAATATTTTTTTTACATTCCTATAAACCTACATATGTTGAATTTTAAATACACGATGTTATGAGCGAACAGGTCTCATACATTGACATATAACCTGATTTTTTTAAATAGTTAAAGGTGAATTCGTTTTTGGTCTTAAAATGATATGAAAAGTATTACAAAATACAGGTATAATTCAGTATATGCATTGAATGGTGCAGCTCTTATAATGATTCATCAATTTAACGGTACGTCTAGGGTTATTTATGTGGACATTTAATGAATAACAGATAGGAGTCAACCGAGACAGGTTTTTCATTCTCGGCCGAGACCGAGAACGAGAATTAAATGAAGTCGTCAAAAAATTAAAACTTAGTAACATTTTATAATATTTCATATTAAACATTGTTATGGTAACCTTAGTATTGAAATTTGACCGAGATGAAGTTGTACCTACCTAATAAAAAAGCGTGTATTTTACTCGTTTCATCAACTACAAGTAAACAATACGCAGTCAAACATATTTTAAAATGTCTCGCCTGATACATTTATCGTTTATTTATACCAAACTAGAACGTCACTGTCACTAAAGTGACTCAACTTATGGTAGCGTCCAGTGCCAGATCACTTCTCTATAAGGTAATACGGTTGAGGACGGTTATGGCTGGCTCCTGCTTTACGCACGTGAACGGGTGCCGTTCCAGGGGCTTTGTGATTTAGGGGGGATTGTGGGGACGGAGTCTTGATGAGCTAACAGACGGGATAAAGTAGCTTTTCAAAGGTGAATAAATTTCGAAAATCGGTCGAGTAGTTTCAAGTTTATCGATTACCTACATACAAAATAAACACAATACATTGATGTAGGTTTGTAAACTTTTAAATTTTTTTTATTTCTTGATCTGCAGTGCACCTTATCGTATAGTTAACTAAGTTGAAGTTAATAATGTAGGAGTTTTAAGTTAACAAAAAAAATTTGTTTCAATGTCTTCTACTTAGCAGAGAAAGTAGGCTACAACAGGTGCAAGGTCTTTTTATAATGTTATCTAACGACACTTTAGATTAAATAAATTAGTATTATCAATCACAAGTTTAATAATTGACACCGATTGTTAAATTAGTTAAAGGTCTTTTAAATAATTAAATATTCATCGACGCGTGCAATGTACTTGAGTATTTGGTTGTAAATTCTGTACAAAATGTTTTAAATGGCTAACAAACTGTCTCATTCGTCACACTGTAATGATCAATGATGTATAATTTAATAGTTTAAAGCGTTACACACGTCAGTCTAAAACTTTAAAATTGATAATCCATTTTCTACTCTCTCACTGCAACCTGAAAAAACCGACTTGCCTAGTTGTCTCCCGATAAAGAATTGATGAAATTGAAGAAAAGAATTTCTGTCACTTGATGAATGGTCATTTCCAAATTCTATAAGCAATTGATTGCATTGTCTGAAAGTAAAGGTAGATGGTTAAAAAGTAATATTACTTTTATCTTGTATTTGAGGATCTTTTAGTTTTTTAAAGATATAACTTGCTTTCTCAGAAAAGGCGCACGATAACAGGCGGAAACTTTGTTTTTATCTATGATGTAATAAAATATTTTGAATAATGATCAAACTTGTGGCATTAAATGACTTCTAAAGTGCAGCCAATTCAAGAATTGCCAATGAAGTAGTTTTTTTTTATTTTTTGCAGCCCTATAAATAAAAAAACAAGTTCCCCAAAATTTTATAAAAATTTTTACTCATCACAAAATGCCAACACCAAAAAAATTTACAAAATTTGTACATCAGACAAATTAGAGTTTAAAATATACTCCAAGCACATTCTAGGTACTTACACGCGGTACGACGTCTACGTAGCAGCGCCTTTGTAAATCGAGTTACAACAATTTAATTATTGCTTTTATGGAGAGCTTTTAGTAGCTTTTAGTGGCAAGCGGTGGCATGATCGACCCATAAGTGAATTGACGTCCAGAGCGTGTAAGTAGGAACATTGTACATGGTACAACATGGTAGGAACACATAGGTAGATAGATACATACTTTAAGTAAGTGAGCATCAAAATACTTAGTAAAATAACTAACAAATGTTTCACGTTTGTCAAAATATTTTAACTTTATCAGTTGATCGTAACTTCAAGCAAACAAAAAAATACACAAATAAGACCAGAAAATATAGTGAGAAATACATTACTATGGGTTCTTGATGTATGCTATACGTTATGATAAAAAAAAAATCTGTATCTGACAAACACACCAATTGTATGGCCCCAAAGTAAGCAGAGCTTGTGTTATGGATGACCATATAGCGAACTGGGACCATGACCTAAGAACAAACATTTATGTTTATCACACAAATTAATGCCCCAGCCAGAACTCAAACCTGGGGCCTCCGGCGTATGAGGCAGGGCTACTAACCACTACGCTACTCGGTCGTCTATTTGTGTTTTCTATTCTTGTAATCTAAGTGTTTTCAACTGCATTGGAAATTTTTTAAAGAATATACAACGCACAGTGTATAAATATAAGTCGACACAGGTTCTACATATTAAATAGGTATGGGCATGGGTTAAACAAAAAAATTGCAGTAACGTCTTACAACAGGAGGAAATATGCCTAAAATTACTACTTAAAAGCTGTAACCTCTGATCAGATGAAATATGGTCTACTACAGAGTATTATTAAAAGAAGAAAGATGTTTAGGAATAATATGAAAGCTAACTTTGTGTCAAATAGTTATAAGTTTTGTCAGCATTCAATCATAATCAAAAAATGCTAAGTAGTAGACCATGTTTTGACCACATTTGACGGCCTGTTTGGTGTGGAGGTAAGTACCCATGCCTTCCATGCCAGAGGTCCCGGGTTCGAATCCTGGTAGAGGCAGATATTTTATTATATTTGCTTTCTAGTCATGGATGTGTATGTATGTTTATATAAGTTTATTTCTAATATTTATGTATGAAATAAAAAATATATCTATATATTTGTTAAGTTTATTTATCCGTTATCTAGTATCCATAACACAAGTTCTTAATGATACTTAATTTGGGCTAGATAATGTGGTGTGATTGTTAGAAATATTTATTATTATTATTATTATTATTATTATTATTATTATTATTATTATTATTATTATTATTATTAGTATTATTATTATTATTATTATTATTATTATTATTATTATTATTATTATTATTATTATTATTATTATAATATTGCCCCTGGCCTTACCAACCCTCAAAGCTTTGCTAGAGATGTCAATGAATTCCATTTGCAATTGCTATTTGGTGAATAATGACTTAAATAAATTTAAGTAAAAAAACTTCTACAAAACTGGGTATAGTTTTGTAGAAGTTTTTTTACTTAAATTTATTCCCAATAATAGTTCCAAATGAGACGAAACTAAATCAAAATCGGTTCATCCGTTTGGGAGATATACCTTATGTCGGATAGACCATATTATTGTGTCAATAGTGTGGGCCACGAACGTGTGTATATGTGTGTAGGTTTTTCAATATTTATATTTATATTCTATTGCATATTTATATTATTATATCTATAATAATATGAGCGTCATATTTATACTTATATTCTGTTACACCCTAGTACAAGGTTTCCTATGTCATACCTAAAGTTGTCTAAAAGAAATCACTATGTAGAGATAATGCCACCTTTTGTACATTCTGTATCATCTTCTTTGTTTTTATTTCCTGCTGTGGCAATTTTATGTTGTGCAATAAAGAGTATTATTATTATTAATACAGCCACTTGGGTTGTGTACCTAGTAACCCTGCCTCTTAAGGCCGATTTACTTTGATACAGTAGCTGGCGCCGTAGTGCCACTGGCTTCCCTCACAAGATCGCCACTGTATCGACGTAAACACGTTTCTATCTAGTACAGCGTATCTAGCGCTGGATCAGAATAGACCGACCGTCTATTTTTCGATCCAGGGACCGGCCCCACACGCCGCGCAGCCCGTGCCAATGGCTCTGGATCCGTAAAAACACTACGTGCAAGTATACAGACACCTACTCGTATAGTGACTATACGTTTTATTTTGGAAGTTTCGAAAATTTTATCGTACAAATGGTCTGATGACGCTTGTCTAATTATCCAGACAAGATAAATGCCTCTAAAGTTTAAATTCCAAGATTACCGCGACAAAAATGCCTTTATGTTGATGACCTAACCATAGATGGCGTTAAAATTAGACTAAAATAAGTGAGAAGGAGTCATCAATAACACTGCGTTATTTTTATGTAGACTCATTTTCACGAATGTGTTGTCACGCGTGTAAACGGATCGGGCCAGTGCCCATGCCAATCCAGCGAAGGAAGCCAGTAACACTGTCGCCTGCTACCGGATCAATGTAAATTAGCCTTTACTCACCCGATTTGTCACATGTGTTTGGACATTTGTTGACCTGTGTTTAGTTATTATTCAGTATGTACTTTAGAGTCAAAAACGTACCTAGGCTAAGCACAGGTTAACACGGGCATGTGTGGTTAATAGATACAGACCGGTATCATTGTTCCTCTACACGAAAAAAAAAAGTATTTCAACCAACAACAGCTAAAACTTATTATGGTTCCAATGCTTTTATTCGCTCTCTTCTCCGACATAGATATGTTTAATTTAAATATTCAAGGTTTTAGAAAAAATCTTAAGACAACATTAATGTTTTTGGAAAAATCTTAACACGACACCATCCCTTAATATATAATGGTTAAGTACTGAACTGCTTATATTTTAAGAGTGCCATTTGTTAACATTCTGTAAATACCTTAGTGAATTGCTACTTTCTTTTTTTTTGTTTTGTAAAAAAATAGTGGAAACTTAATTGAATTATGTAATATTTATATGAGTTTCAATTTATTGTATTTAATCTGTGTTTCCCAAATAAACTTAAATAAATAAAGCATATGTCACCGATTGGCACTCATTGTATGTACGTACATTATCTGTGTCTGCAGCTTACAGTAGCTGTACGTAGATACACCAGTTCACAATAAATTCGTTTTTATCGCTTTACTAAAATTAAAAATAAAATTCTAATCCCCGTACCACATCTTTTAGCTGGATTCCTGTTTTAATAACGACATACGGAGGTGAGACTATGTTATGACAATAGCAAGGAGTGCATAACATAATAAAGTCCGCTACCTACCTGCTTAGCGAACAAATTTACACGCAAAGGTAAGTTTGTATTCATTGTAGGTAAATGTCATTTAATAATATCCGTAAACAATAAACTGTGGTTACCTAACCACTTTGCTAAATTTCATAACATAGCACACAAAGATCATTTCCTCAGATCTCATAGTAAAAATACCAAACTATGAAGGTATTTATAATAATTTACTAAAAAAAAATTAATAATATAGATTAAAAGAAAAATCTTTCATTTTATATTTCAGATTATATAATATTTAAAAAATGGTAACACCAACACGCAGTTAGACATTCGATTCCGATGAGGGCACTGCCATACATTAATAACACTAAACTGGCTATTGTGAAATTAATTTTTTTTTTGTGTGTTTGATTTTTACCATTTTGGCGCTGGAGGACCTCTCGTACTAAGAAATTAAAATACACAAAGGAACTAACCCAGTATTCATCCAAATTGGGCCTGGCATTGCAAAAATAAAACAAGGGCCTTTTTAAATAAAAAGCATTGGCCAAATTAATCAATAGCAGTTTTAACCTGCTTTATATCCGGACTGAAAATGTTCTTGTAAAATAAAGTAGTTACCAATTTATTACAAAACATTTGAGCTTTTACCCTAAATAATGTTGACTTATGGTAAATTATTTCTTAAAATGATAATTTAATAAAATATACAAAAACTATTGCTCGCTTTGGAGTGTAGTGTATTTAAAATAATAATCAGTTTTCAAAAATACTAAGTTCTCAATACTTAACGATTTTGATCATTTTTGAAATGGATTTACCAACTAAAAATACCATTTTTTCTGCATATTCCATGAGTGTCTGCCAGGCCCAAAATCAGGGTTGTCGTTTAGAACATGACAAATGATATTACAGTTTTATGTCAAAACATTTCTGAGAGTAATGACCAGAGAAGCTTCAAATTGGAAAAAAAATTGCTGTCATAAAGCATGCAGATGAGAGACTGATGAATGACAACCACAAACCAGCTGCCTTTCGCCTTTTTTTGTGTTCGTAAATAGATATTGGATATTACCGTCGCCTCATTATCAGTAGTATTTTTGTCCAAAGAAATTAATTACAATATCTATACAAAAAAGATTTTTTTAGAAAACAGATTTTCCAGCATCACCAATGTTTTTAATTGTTGACAATGACAGTTATCATGGTTTTTATAGCCATGTTCAATTTTTATCCAAATATCGGAAAAAGACATCTAGTTTTACATGGTAGATTGTAAAAAAAAGTATTATGTTTATTCAAGTTTTGGTATAATTTTAAACCCCGACTAATATCTATTGAATTATTTGGTGTCATAAATAAACATAATTCAAAACCAATTCGAAAAGTACCAAAGAAATTCCTGTCTGTAAATGCCATTAAGACTATCTTACGGCCACAGTCAAAAACTTTAAATGGTTACTTAATGCAATCTTGGTCTTTTTTATTTATTTATTATTTATTCACAAATATTACAGTATCATATTAAATAGCATCTAAAAACCACAAAGATTTAACCTAATGCTATTATGTATACATTATATTTATTGATCTATTTATCTTAGGTACCTAATACAATACATACGTTTAGTTTCTTAGTTACGAATTTATTAACATTCTACATTTTTTATTTTATTTGTTGACAAGAAATAAAGAAATAGGCATCTCGCACAAATTAGTTATACCTATGTACATTTTGCTTAGCAAATAGCGAATTACATAAATTACGAATTTGTTAAGTAAAATCTATACATAGGAGTGCGTTTCAGTTTTTAGCACTCTTGGTGCCACAGAGCGCGATAGACAAGGCTTCATGCGGGGAACTTAAAGCAATAATTATTTCAAGTATTCCACGAAATCAAAACCTTCATCGGCCTGAAATGAATGCATTATAACAATCTGTCTGAGGGTGCGTTCCGTATGCCAGTCACAGCGCTATCAGCGCTAAAACTGCTCATTAACGTTCCGAGCGACATAATCGGCATTCGGAACGCACCAAAGTTATGACATTATCGCCGAATGCCGCTATATACATAATATATACCCGTTCCGAATGCCTGTGAGCGCGTTCACGATCATCGACATCATAAATGCCGCCATCTTCCCGCTCACAGTGCTCAAGCTACGGAATATGGTCATTTTGAATGGCCCGTCAAAGCTGACTCATGTGGTTTGGTTGGTGTATTTAGGCGATTAAAGTTTTAAAAAAGCTTGCTTATCAATTTTATTTTGCAATAATATAAAAAAATAGATCCTGTTACAAACAGGGTTGAAGATCCTGATGAAGATATAACTTAATATTTAAACGAGGAACTATTGGAATTTTAGCGCACTATTTACCATTCCGACGAAATAGCAGAGCCCGAAAAGCAGTTTTAGCGCTGATATCGCTGTGAACGGCTTCGGAACGCACTCCTTGTATTGGTCTGCCTATGATCTGTCACTTTGACATTTTAAACAGCTGTTTTTTGTTTAGACATTTAGTTGTTTGCGAAAACAACTTTACGTTTATTCATTCATGTTAACTTGATAAAACTGTAACAACTGATAATGATAAGTCATTATAAACACATTACGTTCCCTCGCTTTCCACTTCAAATGATACAAGGTTACATGATAGCACATCTATTTAATTTTGTTATAAGAGAATTTACATAACGTGTAGTAATATGTATTAGACAAGTTTTTGAATTCAATTTTGTTTTGTAATTTTTGCTTTCCAGATATTCTTTAATATGAGTATATTAAGTAGTGTTTTCGAAAATGATCAGATGGAAAGGATTCTCTCGGAATTTACACGATTGGGTGGTAAGTTAGTGCTTGGTCCTATAAATATTGTCCTATGAAGTGTATTATATAAAATTAAACTAAATTTATGTGAAGACATAACTAGCACCGTTTACAATAAAATCATAAACTGTATCTTTCTTTCGTTATCTGTATATGATGGTAATTTAATTGATTTGGATTAACAAAGGCTAGGCTAGCCCTACAATTATTTCCAGCTTCCCTTTAATAGTATAAAAACATTTATTTTAATCATTTTTCTGGCATAATGTAATTAGTTAGAATTTGTCTAATATAGAATCCACCAACCAATGTTGAAACATATTTAATATTAAAAGTTTGCCATTAATCATACTTTGATATTTCAGATAGAACATACTTAGAACATGCTGGTGCTACGTTATACCCACAATGCTTGATGAAACCAGTTAATAAGGACTTAATGGAAAATGTTTACATGAATCCACATACTGATAAGTTTACTAAAGACTGTGTAGACCATGTCCGGTACATGGTCTTAAAATATTTTAACACAAGTCCTTCAGAATACACTGTAATATTTACCTCAGGAGCTACACAATCTTTACGCACAATTGTGGAATCTTTTGAGTTTACAAGTGATGATAGCACAGATAGATGTGGTTCATTTGTGTACTTAAGAGACAACCATACTTCAGTCTTAGGATTAAGAGAGCTAGTTGATGGTAATGCTAATGTGATGCATTTGTCACATGGTGAATTTCTCACAGCACTAAATAAGCAAAAAAATTCTAACCAAGTTAAGAGCAGAAAAGAACTTAACTCTTTATTAGTTTACCCAGCAGAAAGTAATTTCAATGGTTATAAATATCCTTTACACATGATGGACAATATAAGAAGTGGTTGTCTAGATTGCTATGCGCGACAACATTTGTGTGAAATTAACTGCAACTGGTACATAATGTTAGATGTGGCTTCATATGTCCCTACCAATAAACTTGATTTGTCAGTTATACAACCGGATTTCATATGCTTATCATTTTATAAGGTGTTTGGATATCCATCTGGTTTAGGAGCACTTATTGTTAAGAATAGCAGTCAAAATATATTAAGTAAGAAGAAATATTTTGGAGGAGGCACAGTTGAATTTGTTCTTAGCAGTGAAGATTTTCATGTGAAGAAACAAGCACTTCAGGACAGGTATGTTCTCTTCTGTTTACCAAACTGTTTATAAATTACATCTACCCATTAATGCATATTATTGCTCCATTTCTTTTAGGTTTGAAGATGGGACTGTACCATTTCTCTCCATAATTGCATTAAAACATTGTTTTGATGTCATGGAAAGTTTAATACCAAAAACAATTGACAACAGTGTAATGCAAACAATATCATACCATACCTTTTATTTAGCTAAAGATCTGTACACACATTTAAAAGCATTAAGACATCGCAATGGAAACAGTGCAGTGGTTTTATATATGGATTCAGACTTTTCAAATATTAATGAGCAAGGTGGAATTGTTACATTTAACCTTGTAAGAGAAGATGGCTCATACATTGGGTACATGGAGGTACCTACATACATATTCATATAAAAATAATCAATATTTGTCTTGTCATAAAAAACAATTTCAATAATTAAGAATTTAATTACTTACTAATGAATTTTCTGAACAAAAAATATTATTTTTTGGATTGACCTTGCTAACTTTGAAAAGGAAAACTTTATGCTCTTCTTGAAACACTAATACTTTTCAGTTATTTCTGCATATATTTGAATAGTAAATTACATAATTTAAATTTACATATTTAACATATTAATAAAAAGATGTTAACTGTTTTCAGTTTCAACATATGGCGGATTTGTTTAACATCAATGTAAGAACAGGTTGTTTTTGCAATTCTGGTTCTTGTCAGAGGCACATGTCCGTGACAAATAAAATAATGAAGGAAATGTATAAAGCTGGCCACAAATGTGGAGACGAACTTGACTTAATTGATGGAAAACCAACTGGAGCCATCAGAGTTTCTTTTGGATATTTCAACACCTACAATGATGTTGATAAACTATTATCCATGATTTGCCGTTGTTTCATTAAAACAACAATTAAAAAATTCAAACGAGTACCACTCATCAAAAATAATGTTTTCGTTGAACATATAAACCTGAACAAGAAAGTCAATGAATTCACAAAACTTGTGAAAGACCAACAGATTATCAATGACCTGCAAAGGATTACTGAAATAAAAAACAAACCTCTACCTCATATAAGAAATTCCAAAATAATTTTGACTGAAATATCAATTTTCCCTGTGAAATCCTGTGGTGCATTTAAAGTTACCAACCAGTGGAAACTTGGTCCAAAAGGCTTTGAGTATGACAGAGAATGGATGATTGTTAGAGAAAATGGAGTATGCCTTACTCAAAAACAAACTAGCAGAATGTGCCTTATTCGTCCCATTATTGATTTAAAGAAAAGAATGATGATTCTGACATTCAAAGGTAAGATCACTATTACAACTTCACCTACAGCTACTATTACCAACAGGCTGTTGAAAGCATTAGTGTTTTGTTAAATACCATTTATAGAATAACATCTTTGGTGTATTTGCATACTTAATGAACCACATTTTTATGTTATGTATGTAGGTTACTTTTCAGTGATGATTAGTTTAAATTTGTTTTGTTACTTTACCACAACTATTTAAAATATTATGTTAATAGTATCCCTAACTTTTAACATTATATTCTTAGGAATATTTTAAGGCTACTAATTGACCATTGGCATTATACATTTCGAATTTTCTATTTGCACATATTTTACTTGCCTTATTTTAATTGGCTCTGAATTACGTAAAACATACTTTCAACTCCTACAGCAGCGGTTTCAATATAATTGCAACAACCTTGGTTAGAAGGAAACCGTTGTGTTTGAAAGCATTGCAAATATGTAAACATCGCGAGTTAAATGTCCTGGAAATTAATACCATTTCATTCACATAAACTACTTTAAATTTTCAGGCAAAGATTCAATAAAGGTATCTTTAGACCCGTTGCCGCAAAACAAGAAAACCGATGCTTCATTGTGCAGAAGCAAAATCTGCACTGATAGTGTTTTAGGAGAAGATTGTGGAGATGATATAGCCAACTGGATATCAGAAGCTTTAGAGATATCTTTCTTAAGGCTAATCCGACAATCAAGCTGTGATAATAGAAAACAAAAAAAGAAAGGAGACCAAGACCAAAAGGACCTTGACTTCAAGCTATCCCTTAGCAACCAAGCGCAATATTTATTGATTAATAAAGCTACTGTAAGGTGGCTGAAAAGAAAAATTCAAGATGAAACATTTACAGATAGTATTGGAAAGTTACTTGATAGGTTCAGAGGTAATCTTATTATTGATATGGATGAACCATTAGAAGAAAAGAAATGGCAGAGAATAATCATTGGCAGCCATGAATTCAAGGTATTTTACTATGTAGATCATCATATGAAAATGTTGCAAAGCTAATGCTTTTTGTATGTTAATTATTATTTTAATATATTTGGTGCTATTAGAATAAAAGTTTACAAATACAGTAATTCTTTACCATAAGGACTATTGTTCCATCGGCCATGAACTAAATTACCCTAAAACATTATAATAAGACATATTAGTTTGCTCAAAGCTGGCAAAGTTAATATTCTTAATAGTTTCTTCATTGTTTTCAGGTTGAAGGTCAGTGCTCGCGATGCCAAATGGTTTGCATTGATCAGACAACAGGCGATAAAACTGTAGAGCCTCTTAGAACTATATCCAGTCAATTTGCAGGAAAACTTCAATTTGGTATCTACCTTAGCTACATAGGAAATATTGACACCCCCGGCGAAAACATGCTCACCGTTTATTCTACAGCAAAACCTATCTTTGATGATGAAAATGTTAGTAGATAATTTAAAGTAGATATGTAGATAATTTAGAGATACAAAAACGTATTTACTATTATGCAAATATTTTAGTACTTACATCAAACCTTGTGTTAATGCATCATTTTTGAAATGTTTTACTTACAACATTTAATATTCAAAATATACAATGTGTTAATGAAATAACGCAAATCCTGAGAATCTCTTATTGGTTTGGTCTTGGTTCCTAAAGAAAGATAATTTGGTAAAAAATCGCAAACTGTCAGTTTGTACTGCACAGCTTAATTTATTAGAATTTCTTGATACATAACTTTACATATCTAATTGGAAGTGCTTTGAGAATAACAAGCAAAACGTTATAGAAGTTAGAAAACTGAGCCCAATCAAATTTGATCCTGGTCTTGAGTTAGCTCATGAACAGGTTGTATAATAGGCTATTTGATAATATAAAAAATAATGAAACATTTAGCGCAATTCGCAATACTACATATATACATACAGGTAGATGCATAAATAATAATTAATATTTCCTCCGAAAAAACACAAATAAACGTATATATTTCGAGTTGTAACATCAAGACATTAAATGGTTTTGATTGTAAGTTTTAAATGTTAATGCTTGCAATGCAATGCGTGTCTTGATGCCACCGTATGACGTAACAGGCCAGTCTCGACGCCATATTGCTGGATCAAGTTGACAGTTTAAATAATCAGTGTACTTTGTAATCAGTTTTTTGAATGAAATACTTAAAATTAATATTATTTCTAGGATCCTTGTATACACCACAAAGCAATGTGAGATGGTTTTCAATAACTAGTAAAATAGCTTATATCGGTTATTTATTCTAATATCAAATCTGTTTACTATCTAATAATCTGCTGTCGTCATTCCAAAAATAGTTTAATTATTTCTGCCTTGCATGACATTTGAGGTTAAAATTATACAATAATATTGATGTTTGCTTTCTCAAAAACATTCCATCAACTACATTTATTGTGTAACATTTCTTTCGACTATCTCTTTCATTCAATGATGACAACTGTTAAGAAAATCATAATGTGAATGTAACCTAGCAGTTCCTTGTATCAGTATATCTATCAATTCAATATTTCAATTTTGATTCAATAAATATATCCGCTATTAATAGACAATAAAACCATGCGAAATACTTGTTTTTCAAGAAATAAAATCTATGAACCCTATGATGGCAATAATTAAATCTAATTTTATATTCACGAGTGCCTTGCGTGTTAATGTTAAGACTATTTTAAGTAAAGCGACACTATGTGGGAGTAAGTTTTTAAAGTAATGAACTCAGCCTGTTGTTCTTTTCAGTGTAACTATTTTTTTTAGTACCTATAAATGTATAAAAAATTGATATTTAATAACGCGGCTTACTCACGGTACACGGTAGGTAGACGCACTCACACTGCGAGGCGTGTAGCCGCGACTACACTCACTCGGAATATGGACTCCAGACAAGTCCGAAACTAGTCGGACCTATCCGACTGTACCCTGAGTAAGCCACGTTATTAAATATATAATTAAAATGTCTCTCATATAAACATTTCATTATTTTTATGACAGAATCTCATATTTTAATGATAGATAATAATTTAATGTACTTAATTGTTTGCGAAAATTGTGTTTAATATCTACTTTTCATCAAATTACCAAATACGTTTGTTCCTTAAAAGTTCATTGAAACCAGAGCATGTCTTTTTTTGTAAAACATATCTTTTGAGTAGCTATGGTTGACCTAATATCAGAATTATAACAGGCAGCTTTCTACCAAAAAATTATGAAAAGCAATGGCCTGTACATACAATATTTTTGTAAGAGGACAAAAAGCAGCTTTTTGAGATTTTTAGGGTTGATTGAAGGACAATAAAATCATACAGTAGCCAGACTGTCATATTGCTTTCATTTTATTATTTTGTCTTTAGCTTGTGCTTGTCATTCTACCTCTTTAGTGTCATTACATGTATCCAATAGTTTAAAATGCTTTAAACTCAAACAAATTTCTAAGCTAAAACATGTATCCAATGATTTATTTACTTTTATTTATGTATTTGCATAATATCACAATGTGTGAACAAAAGTTTTTTTACCGCAATATTAAATTTTGTTTTTTGTTTTAAAAAGTTATTTAAGTGTGGTTTTCCTAGATATTATTTAAAGCACTTTGATTATCACAGTTTGTTTAAAAGAAAATATAATAAATGTTATGAAATAACACAATTTATTGGTTGCTCTCCTACAACCTTCCTTGGTTCTCCTCCATTAGAAACATCCACAATGACTTGTGATACCTCACTGTAATCTGGTAGAGCCATTGTTTGTAGTTTGGAGTATATCAGTTTATCATTAACCTTAATCTCAAATGACCCTGCAAAAGATACAGTTTTAAATATAATTGTAAGTATGTACTGACAATTGATATATTATACAAGGTGTCCCAGAACATTATGATCAAACGAAAGGGGGATGTAGACCATGGAATGACTGTTAAAAAAAATCAAGTCCTATACCCGAGTTACGAGGTTTAAAATATAAAGGGTGATTTATAAATTTTCCAGAAAATCACCATTTGCGTCAATATTTTTGATACTGCAGCTGCAAATGTGGACCGATTTTTTTTCGGTTTTGAGTAGTTTAATGATATGGCTACTTATTCACCTATTGAATTTTCAGTGCCTATTAAGGTGTAGTAGAAATAAATACATAAAAATTCGTAAAATAACATTAAAGTTTTATCAAGCAAGCTGGACCCATGTACCCATATGGACCTGGCAACTGTATTTAAAAGTTGGCGCAATTCATGTAGATTTCAAAATGGTATAATACTTAGTACTTTAATTTTAAAATTTTTTCATCCCAGAGGGTAGATTTTGTGCATGTTACTCAATTTAGATATTTTTTGAAATAATTTGTCCATTTGACTAATGTAAAGAAAAATTTTACCGATTTCAGAACTAATATCCATAGAATAGTAAAAAGCAGTTAATTTTTTTCCCAATTTTGGTATGAAACAAAACACATTCAAAATTACGATACAATAGTTTCTTAGCTTAGTTGCTACGACACATAGGATTATGTAATTGTCAGGTGACATTAAAACCAGTACATAATTTCTTAATGATTTTTATTATTAATTTTTACAATAAATGTTTGCATTATTGACCTCTTACTCAATACAGGCACGGCATCTTCTAATGAAAGAATGTGTCATAAGCCACGCCAATTTTCTGTTATTCCATGGTCTACACCCCCCTTTCGTTTGATCATTAGTTCTGGGACACCCTGTATAGTTAAATATTTGGAAAGAAACCCAGTCAGGTTTCAATTATTTCAATGAGGCACTTTATTAAGGGTTCAAGAACAAAGACATTTTTCATAAACATATCTTCCTACTGTATTAAATATTACGACCATATAGCAAACTGAGAATTTAAATAAGTAAAAGAAAATATCCATAACTTGTTAACAAATGCCTATGATTATGAAATAAAATAAATAAATGTCCCAAATTGGGACCTTATATGTAATAGATTATATGTACTGACATTCTTGATAAAAAGAACACTATCTTACCTTGTCTACCTCTCTGACAGTGGACAGAAGCTGTAGGTGAAACCTGCCTTATTTGTTTGGCTAGTGCTAAACAATGTCCACCATAGTCACAAGCTCCACTGAAAAACAAAATGGCTTCATATGTCACTTAAAAATCCCCAAATAATTTCATAATGAAAGACATTTAATAGAATTTGAAGATTTAAATTAAATTCTTTAATTAACAAGTATTTTGTTCTAATACAAAATTTTCATTGGTTTTCGAAACGAATTTATGAATTGATATTTTACCCCATAAGCCATATTAAGACAATTTTATATAATGCAACTCACTACTGTTTATAGTAACCACCTATGAATTAGTAGATTATGCCGAAAGTGAAGACAAAAGCTTAGTCTTAATTCTGCAATATTTGGTAGTAGATACGTTAAAATATAAGCAACATTCTATTATTAATACTTTCACCGTAAGGGATATCGTATATTCTGTTAGGAGAAGATGGACAAGTAACATCGAAAAATAAATAGTGTGAAGTATAACCAAATATTAACAAACCAATATTCAACATAAACTTGAGGATTTGGTTTTAACTCTGGTTCCTCTTGTACAGTTTTTTCAGTGGTAGCCATTGGACCTTATTATGTTTATAATACAACACATGAAACATACAAAAATAATTGTGGTGTTAAAATTATTTTTAAAGCGAATAACAGCGGGAAACCTGATGGGAACCTTACGTAATAAATCTTATATAAATAAATAAACAGACCAAGTGACAGAAAATGACACTGACAATGTTAAATCGCATATGGGACGGGTCCGGTTAATGTACAGCACGATAATCCATGACACCAAATTGCATGGGCCGGAATGTACGCCCAATAATTCATGTACCTGGCTATGTCACGTTTTCCGTGTCGTACAATACGGGCTGTGCAATATAGGAACGTGTCAATAATGCACAGCACAGGAAAGCACAACACGATAATGTACAACCCGTATTTCATGTCACAAATTAGACCACAAATGTTGGTGTTGCGAAATATGGGTCGTGCTTTATCATGCCGTACATTACGGAGCGTGTGTTGATTTGCACGGGGCGGAAAGCACAGCCCGATAATTGGAAGCACTCCGTCTCCTATTGGATGATAGCGCGATGTTCTTATTGGTTGATGGTTTTGCCTTTTGTCAAAACCATGCATCGTTTACATGGTGTTTGTGTTTTGATTTTTGATAATTTCATCGTTTTCTATGCTGTTTATGGTCATGATTAAAGTGAAACTCAACAAACAAGGCTTTTTTGGCGACAATGATGGATTTTTTTTCAATCAAATAAAATAAAAAAAAGTGCCTCGCTAGATGACTCTAAGAAAAGCTGGTCTGAACAGATACTATAAGATAGTTAAGCTGAAAATAAAACATTGTTTCTAAAATACCACAATATGCGTATTATTATTATTATTTTGTTTTATGGCAATCAGCTGTTGTTACGACTCAATAACTATTTCTGCCAATTTCAAGTATTAGTATACACACGTACTACACGAGGTTAATAATTTTGTAGCGATCAGTTGAGTAGAACTTGCAGTATCTCAAGCATTGAGTTACCTTGAACAATACAAAAACAGGGGGATGAAATAAGTTTTTACAGATATTTTTAACATAGAAGAGTATAATTTATAAAGGCGTCTGGCCATTGTTAAGAAGAAGATTAGCAATAGGGGATAACTTTTTAGCAACGGAGGACGGTAGTGCACAATATGCGTATTCAACGCTCAAACAATTAAAGAAATGTAAAATAATATTGAGTAAATATTTAGGTGGACTTCTTTAATATTTGAATGGGAAGGAATGAGATAACTAATGTAAGTAATGTAATTACCTATTACAGAAGTAGCTGATTGCATTATCAGAAACCTGGGTATCATTTTTGATACCCCCGCACTGAACTAACTTTTTTATCGTCCAGCGCTAAGGGTAGCTCGGTAGCGAAGCTGCGGTTCAATCAGTTGTAAAGGTTGGTATTTGAAGCGTAAAATGAAACAAGTGAATGCTGAATAAAGACTGTTTATTTTATCTAATTTATCTATACTAATATTATAAAGAGGAAAGATTTGTATTTCTGTGTGTATGTTTGTCTTGAATAAACTCGCAAACTTCTGTGTCGATTTCAAAAATTCTTTCACCATTAGAAAGCAACATTCACCCAATATTTATTGCTAGAAAAGATTAGGGATACTTACTAAAACTTTAGTAACGTAACCCAAGGTGTAAAAAAATGCTATAAAACTTCTTTCGTCGCATGCGTTGCGGAAACTATTGATGATAGAACAAAAGTATGTTCTACAATATTAAAGAACATATCAATAGTTGCAACAAACTTCCCGATATTATACGTCCAACTATTATCGTTATGTCAGAATAACTACTTTTAACATTTTATAAGTTGGTCCAAATACCTACCAAAATTAGACCATGTTATTCATAGTTCTGTTTAAATCCTTATCCAAACAGTTGCAGTTCATGTAGATTACTTTTTAAAACACACACAAACAAACTATTATTTTGTATTCAAAATTGTTTCAGTACCTGAAGATTGCTTTTTTCAAACCGTATATTTCATTCAAAAGATACCTATTACGAATTTAAAAAGTCATAGATACAGAAAAGACGCCGCCGCGCCACGCCCTGTCTTGCGTGGCTAGCCAGCCACGCATTGCAGCGGTACGGGAGAGGGGCGGGCACATCTATGAACGCATATCTTGCCGAGATAGAGGAAAATGCAAAATGATAACCAATGGGAAATAACTTTGAGAGAAGCTTCGATTTCCCAATGTCACAAGAATTTTTGTGGTGGTATTATTATTTTCCCTTCGGAACCTCTCAACTTATGGGACACTTTTAAAGCCAATTTGTGTCAAAATAACAGACACATAGCCCAACAACAAGGTCAAGATTTTGATGTTTATAATGAAGGCTTGATACAGATCGAAAACAAACTTTTACAATTGAACGACAAACATTTAAGAGACTTTGGGCTACCTTCTCCGAATCGCTCACTACAAAATGTAATTAATGCCACACCGAGCTTTACATACGATGTTAACGAGATATCAGTATTTATCAACTCAAATGTACCCAAGTTGGCAGATCAAAAGATAGCTTTCGATGCTATGATTAAAAGTGTGGAAAACAACAAGGGTGGCCTATTTTTTGGATGCGAATGGCGGAACAGGTAAATCCTTTCCAATTTAATATTAGCTCAAGTACGACGCACTGGCAGTCTTCCGGAATTGCTGCAAAAAAACTGGAAAAACTGCTCACTCAACCTTTAAATTACCGTTGGCTGTGTCTTTAGAACAACAATCTGTATGTTCCATCCGCAAAAAATGGTTCACTGGGGAAGCTCTGACAGGATACGTTGCTGATTATTTGGTATGAGTGCACCATGAGCCATAGAGCTCATGTAGAAGCTGTGGACCGCACATTAAAAGACATCAGAAACTGTTAATTTGATGCGGGGCGTAACCTTTGTGTTGGCTGGAGACTTTCGCCATACACTACCGGTTATGAAAAAGGTGCACGTGTCGACGTTATAAAGCGTGCCTCAAATCATCACCTTTATGGCAATCAATTGAAACTCTTAATTTGCGCACAATAATGAGAGCACATTTTAATAATAACCACAATGGAAATTTCTCCAAAAAAATACTTCTACTTGGAGATGGAAAATTACCATTGACAGTTGCAAATAGCCCCCAAGTATTGTTGGACAATAAATTAGCTCAAACTGTTAACAGTCTAGAAATTCTTATAGACACAATCTATCCCGACATCAAAAATCTGACAGAAAGAAATTTCAATTGGCTCTATTCGAGGGCGATAGTGTCACCGAGAAACGACTCAATAAATGAGATAAATATAATGATTACATGTTATAATGATTTTATTTTATTTATTTCTTTATTAGACAATTATAATGATTTTAACTCTTAGCACGCCGAGGGATAGAGATATCCCAAGGTACTAAGGTGCCATGGGACAGATCTATCCTGAAGCACTTCCGATTATATTTTGCTTAAAATTTGTCTTTAAAACTAAGCTATAGTGGCTCAAATGCCTTGAGAAAGAAACTGAATAAATACATCATTCATAGAAAACAATCTTTCATTTAAAAAATTCAAATATTTATACGTTATCGTCCATTCAATTTTCGCCTTCGTATGCGCGTGCTGAGTACAGTGTAGTGTGCTGTGTATAAATCTCATAAATCAACAATATTTTTTATATAACTCTTATGTTATATCGTCCCTCAAAGTAAAAATACTAGAAAAAACTTACAATCATTGAATCTGATCATTGAAAATCTTTAATTTCTTAGGACCATATCGATTCTAATAGTTTATCACATTTCAACAGCTTGTAGAAAATAAAACATTTTATTGTAATAAATATTTGTTTTATTGCATTGCCAATTTATCCAGCTTTTGATAATACGTACTATTATAATGCATCACAAAGTGGTAAATGTAAAATTTCGTAAAAACTTGAATCTCGTCGACCGCGCTCGGTGCTTGAACTGCAATATATTTTGGTTATATTGCGGGTGTTCTTAACTTTTTTTAGGGTTTCTTCAAATAATAAGACATCTTATCCAATAGACGGAGGTTTATTGACTGAATAATTTTACATTATTTTCACACGGGAAACACAGAAGCAAGTAGGTAACAGGTCAGCATAATATGACTTAGGCGAACATTGCAAACTGATACTTTTGTTTTTAACCTGAATATAATATTATTTTATAAATGCGTACTTACATACTACATCTCCCCCGAAAAGATACATGCAGCCCCTCCGCTCATCAGGGAGAAAGATTTTTTTTTTAAACACAGTACTTACATACTAATGTTATGCGCACTTATTTTTAAAACAGACTTTATTTGATAAACAATTTCGTATTATTTTTATGTATCACATATTCATTATTTCCTTTTTTAATTTTTACATTGGGAGACATATCCTCAATTACTTCAAATGGACCGTTATACACACTATCTAATTTACTTCCTATTTGGTTTTTTAACAAAATAAGGTCACCTTTTTTATAGTAAACAGAATTTTTATGCTTATCAAACATACACTTCCTCTGCTGCTTACACTGTAACAAATTTTTATTGGCGTCAAAGTGAGCCTTTTGTAATCTATATTTTAATTCACAAGCATAATCACCAAAATTATACAAAGGTTCAAGCGTTTTAGTTAAGTTACTCGGTAATTTACACAACTTTCCAAATACAAGTTCATACGGAGTATACTTCGTGTCTGTATGTACAGTTGTATTATACGAAAAACACCAAAATGGAATCCAATCACTCCAATCTGTTTTATTATCAGTGCATTGTATTCTTAGATATACTCCTAAATGTTTATGACTGTTTTCGAGAGAACCTAGGGTTTCGTGATGAAAAGGGGTAGAATTTAATTTATTTATGCCCAATAACTTACATGTTTCGGTTAATACTGAAGACATGAATTCTTTGCCCTTATCAGTAATTATCTCATTTGGAATACCATAGCGTAATACAAAATTGTTTACGAAACTTCTAGACACTGTAACCGTATCTTTACTCTTTAAAGGATAAGCCTCTATAAACTTACTTAAGTCACATTAGACAGTTAAAATATACTTATAATTATAGTTATCTAACTCTAGCGGGCCCATTAAATCTAAACTAATTCTATGAAAAGCTGAATCAGGTGTTGTCGTTATAACCATTGGCTCTTTTATTTTTTTATTCGAATGCTTGTTTAGTTGACAACTTTTACACCTTTTTACATAATTGCTGACGTCAACACTTATACCTGGCCAGAAGTAATAATTCTTGATGTTATTCAACATTCTATTCACCCCTGCGTGTCCGCTAGTGGGCAATAAATGAAAGTCATTTAAAATAACTTTTTTTTCATGGTCATCATACATTTTAACTACATCTTTAGTAACGAGAAACCGTGGTAGTGTAAGTTGCAACTCTTTGAATTCGCGTAATAATTGTCTTAACGTTTGTTCATTATTTTTATTTTTAATTACTAATAATTCTTTAATATTTAAACGCTTACATAATTGTTCTAACTCTCTCGCTAACACCTGCAAGGTCGATAACGATCGAGAGTTTAGAAATATTGCTGATTGCAATGGAACAAACGTACACAACTTCTTCATTGAAGTTATATTATCCTTGTTTTTTAAACATTTTTCGTTATAACTTTCGGTAAAAATTAATTCAATTATATCGTCAGGTCGTTTCAGAACCTCCACAGCTGCGGGTTGATCAGGCCTGCAAGTCGTGGTATGTTCCGAAGCCGGTATGTCAGTCTTAGTATTAAAATTTCGTCGCTGTGCCCTTGTTAAAACGGATACTAAATTTTCACGCATTTCAATTAAATCTCTGGACGTCAGTGGAAGTCGACTTAATGCATCTACAGCTGCATTTTTTCGACCCGGGACGTACTCTACTTCGAAATCGTACTCTTCAAGGTACAACCGAAATTTCATCAGTCGACTAGAAGGGTCACTGAGGCTAAATAAATAGGTAAGGGGTTTATGGTCGGTATAAATTTTGAATTTTCTTCCGTACAGATAAGGTCGAAAGTGTTTTATGGCCCAAACTATTGCTAATAACTCTAATTCTATTATCGGGTATCTACTTTCTGCTGGTTTCAAATTACGACTCGCGTACGCTACAACTCTACCATTACTATTTGATAATATGGCTCCTAACCCTACTTTAGAAGCGTCCGTTTGTAACCTAAATATGTTGTCTTCAGAGAAATTTGGATACTCAAGGACGGGTGGATTAGTCAGAGCTATTTTTAAGTTGTTAAATGCAGTTTCACACTTAGAACTCCATTCAAATTTTATACCTTTTCTGCATAAAATATTTAATAGGTAAACCATTGTAGAAAAATTAGGGATAAACTTCCTGTAATAATTAGCAAAAGCTACGAAGCGTTTTATTTCATCTGCATTTGTAGAGGTCGGGTAATTTTTTACTATTTCTATTTTACTAGGATCCGGAAAAATACCCTCAGATGTGATCTTGTGGCCTAAATAAACTATTTCTTTTCTCAAAAACTCACATTTTATGGGATTAAGCTTAAGGTTTACTTTTCTTAATTGATTTAGAACGCTAGTTAAATTTTTATTATGACTGAGTAATGAATTTCCTAAAATTACACAGTCGTCTAAATAAATAAAACATTTTTTATAATTTAATCCTGCCATTGCTATTGTCATAAGCCTAGAAAAGACGCTAGGACTAGTTTTCAGTCCCATTGGACAGCGTTTCATTTGATATTGTTTTCCTGCTGAAAACGCTGTGCATTTTCGTGAATCTGGGTCTAAAGAAAGTTGATACATTTTATCCACTGAAAATGATGTATATTTTCGTGATTTTTCATTTAAATTAAGTTGATAATACGATTGAGATAAATCTAATTTTGAAAAGTAAATATTTCCTGATAATGAATCCAAAATTTCTGTAATGTTAGGAAGTGGAAACTTGTCATCTTGAATTTTATTATTGAGTTTCCAATAGTCGATCACAAGCCTCCATTTCCTCTCGTTTGATTTATCAACTTTCTTAGGAACCAGTAACACGGGGCTAGACCATTCTGAAATACTTTCTTCAATAATATCATTATCTAGCATTTCTTGAATTTGCCTGTCAACTTCCGGTTTTAAAGCATGCGGAATTCTATAAGGTTTTACATATACCGGTGTTACATTTTCCTTTAAAGTAATGGAATGTTCCATTAAGTTAGTAACTGTTAATCTATCGCCCGGTAAATGAAAAACGTCTGAGTATTTCGCACATATATTTTCTATCCCTATCTTCTCTTCCTTATTTAAGTAACTTAAATCTAGTAAATCGAACAATGTTTTAATACGTTGTGTAGAATTATTTTTCTCCGTAAAACAACAGATATTAAAAATATTTAAGTCATGAATATCTAAGTTTGAAAAATTTAATGTTATATCATCATCTTTTGTATTAAGTAATTTAATAGGAATGCGACCCTCTATAGGTTTTGCAATCATTCCCGCAATAAAGACTCCATCCTGTAATTCCTTTGCCAAAATAACGCAATCTTTAGTTGATTGGCACGGTATGTACTTAATCACTTCACAACGTGCTGGAATCACGTGTGTATATAAGTCTTCGTGGTCAATATCAATATGAACCGCTTGATTGTTATTTATCAATCGCAACTTCATCATTTTATAGTCTATCACTGCACTATATCGCTTTAAAAAATTCTCGCCTATTATTCCGTTGGCAGAGCACGATAAGTTTTTAAAAACATAAAACTTTTGTCTAAAAATAACACTATCAAACATTAAATCTAAAAAAATATAACCCTCGGATATCAACTTGCCACTAACACCCTTAATAGTTATCTTATCGCAATAAATGTTACTTAATAAGCTAGTGTTACATAACCATTCATATTTTATAATAGAAAGGCTTGCGCCACTGTCTACCAACAGATCTATTTTATTATTAAAATCATTACTTAAGCTCATAGACACTATACAACATCCTACTGTGCGACGGCCAACAATGCAATTACAACAATACTCTTTTATTCCTTCTCTTCCGTTTACATTATTTTCAATAAGAATATAAACATAATATTGCCGTCGCATGATGTGTCTTGATTTAATTTTACCTTTTATTAATAAATTATCTCCTCTACCTCTCAAACCATATTCTACAACATCAATATCCTGTGTACATACTTCTATTCTATATCCACCATGGAAACGTACATGTTCACCATAATATGATTTTGCTTGCCGTATCTGGTACGTTCCCGAGGCAAATAATAATAGGTCTTTACCTATGAAACTGCTGTTTTGCCGTACTGGCCATTTCAAATGAAAATATTATTTTTTTGACTGATAAATCTAATTTCAAATTAATTTTGTTTGACAAACATGGAATTCTTTTTCTTAAATCGTCATTTGTTTAATAGTTAGTGTTTTGTTTTCAACGCATTCGAACATTTTTCGTCATCATGGATAAGTTAAAAATTCGAGTAATTATGGAGTATGAGTACCGTCGTGGCAGCAAAGCGGCACAAGCGGCACGCAACATCAACGACGTTTACGGAGCGAACACTACAAACGAACGCACCACCCGTTATTGGTTTACCCGCTTCCGTTCTGGAAATTTTGACCTGAAAAATGAACCCCGTGGTCGTCCGAAAACTTTGGTCGACAATGACGAATTGAAGACAATTGTGGAAGCTGATGAAACTCAATCCATGGCTGAATTAGCAGCAGCTTTCGACGTTAGCATCAAAACAATATAGGTCCATTTGCGTCAAATTGGCAAGGTAAAAAGGCTTGACAAATGGGTACCCCACGAACTCAATGACCGCCAGCGCGAAGTACGCGTGAAGACGTGCCTTGCACTGCTCAGCAGGCATACAAATGAAGGAATTCTGAACCGCATTGTTACTTGTGACGAGAAATGGATCCTGTTTGACAATCGTAAGCGCTCAGAAAGTTGGTTGGACCCTGGTTCAGCACCCAAACAATGCCCTAAACGAAAACTTACCCCTAGAAAAGTGATGGTCACTGTTTGGTGGTCTAACGCGGGTGTAATTCATCACAGCTTCTTACCAAACGGGACAAGCATTACTGCAGATGTGTACTGTGAAGAACTGAACACAATGATGGAGAAGCTCGCACGTCTCCAACCAGCTTTGGTCAATCGTTCGGCTCCACTGCTCCTGCACGACAACGCGCGACCTCATACTGCACAGCAGACGGTCTCCAAGCTACAAGAGTTGGGGTTGGAAGTTCTCCGTCATCCGCCGTCCTCACCAGACCTTGCGCCTATAGACTTCTACTTTTTCCAGAATTTGGATAACTTCTTAGCGGGAAAAAAATTCAATACCCGAGAGGCAGTACAAAATGCCTTTGAAGAATTTGTTGCCTCCCGTCCAGCTGATTTCTTCAAGAAAGGCATCAATAAGCTACCAATGCGTTGGCAAAGATGCATTGATTGCATGGGTGATTATATTGATTAATAGAAATAAAAAATATATAAAAAAATTACGCTTCATTTATTTCGTGAAAAACGGCAATTTCATAGGTAAAGACCTAATATTAATTCATCATATTCTAGACGAGGAAAGATAATATTGTTATCATAGGCAGTAATACTTCTGAAAAAGGATGCCCTCCTGTTCAAGTTTAACTCATTAACAACTCTTGATAAATTATTTTCTAAGGGCATCCTTTCCCATATAATATTAATTATTTGGACAGCATCATCTCTATCATGAAGGCGAACACCAAACTTATTTATTAAACTAGCTGCAATTTGGAAATATGCCATCATATTAGGCAATGTTCTGTTGAAATGATAAAATCGAGAAGTCTGTAATCACGTTTATTAGAAAACTTTCTGAACCACCACTTACTTGACATATCTTGTCTCCGTCTGCGTAATAAACACCTTTTTCCAACACACAGACAAATTGGCTTGAAAAGTCATCATTTTACATATAAAGTAAATATGTATTAATTAATTTATATAATTTTTTTAAATTTTTACCTATAAGATTGTTTGTTAAATACTTTCAAAATATTACAAATTTTTTTCCTAAATACCTACATAGGTAGGTATTATAGGACATATAAGTAAGTATTATATATTATACAGACGGATTTAGTTAAACTGCAAGGACTTATCACTTTACTACAGGGTTGAACATTACATCCAAAGTACATGTATTTTTCAATTGAGTATTGTATTTTTCAATAAATTACAGAAACTTTCATTACATTCACTACGAAATTTACACAAATTTACGGTTTTTACAAGTGCTTTTTGCATTTTCGCGTTATTGCGAAAAATATGTGTGTAAACATAACTCCTTTTATTATTCTATTAAAAGAAACAACGGCATATTGTTCGTTTATTTTTCATATAATATAATTCAGGAAAAATAAATGGAATTTAAATCAATCACAATCAATCGACAATCAAATAAAAAACTCTCGGACAGTCATAAAAAAGATTTTTTCTAAAGTTTCATGCAATTTACTACAAAGATTCAATGTTGCGAAAAAAATAAACGTGTAGTATTTTTTTGTCATTGTCATTGTTACAAGGAACGCGAATAAAATGATCCCAATATAACAATCACCATCTAAACGCTTTAGTAGGTATGATAAAATAATACGTAGCAAATAAATAATTGAAATAAACAATTCTTTTTTTATTCATCTAGATATTGTATATATAAATATTGGACTTTACTTACCCGATGCTAATGATTCCGTTATTTTGAATCTATCTTTAACTGGAACTTTATTTAGAGCATTTTCCTTCAAGTTACCCGTGAAAGATCTTCTCAACCCCAAAGCTTTTTTGTTTTCCTCCATTATCCTTAACAATTGCTACTGATATTAAAAAATAGTTATTCACTTAACAACTTATTTCCTAAACAAACAAAAAATTTAATATAATCACGCGACGAATGCAGATCAAGGTCAACAATCCGTCGGTCGATTAATAAGAAATGGCCGAAAGCTATGCACTTATTCGCACCTTATACCAGATTGAGAAAATACAGCTGTCTCTTTTTGCATCCAAGCGTAGGAAGCGTTCTATCTCAGTTTAGCTCAAAAGGTATGTTCCTACTTGCGCGAGGGCGCATTGTTTATTATTAGATTCCAACAAGTAATTATTATTGGCCCACCTAAGTAAAAACACAGTAAGTAGTCCCACTGTATTTATGTTTAGCTTTTTATGAATTTCCGTTACTAAGTTCCTTATCATAATTGCAGCAAGTATCATGCCGTGTTTATGGTATGGTAATCGAGTCTCAATGCTGAAAACTAAGAAATGATAAATTGTTCCTATTGAAGTTACTGTGTTTATGTTCAGGATTAATTGGAAATATGATGTGAACTTTAATTTTTACATGCAGCAAGCGTACCTGCTGTATTTATACTAACCGAGTGATAATGAAAAAAATAGTTACAGTGTTTATTAACAAACAAAATTACGTCTTCCAGGATTCGCACAGAAAAAAGAATAACAGATTTGTGAAGATCTCATCTTGCTTATTCCGAATATATAATTTAAAAAAAACACGAATTTTGACATACTGTATTTTTAATTTGCACGGCAGTATAAGTGAACCACAAATGCAAATACTTTAGATAATGTTAATCTTCATAAGAAAATTAACCAATTTATTCATTGGTTCTTGTGGTACACACAGAATAGACCAAAGTTATGAAAGAAAATAAAAGAAAATTAATAGCAGAAACTTACTGAGTATTTGACCTATACAGTGCAACTTCGATATATAACAAATCAGAAGTGAACAAGTAATTATTCGTTATATCAAGTAATTAGTTGAACTGAGGTTTGTTATGTTGAGGTTAGGTTGGTCTAAAATTGGTTATAAAGAGGTAAAAAAATAGTTTTGTTCACCCAACATTACATACTCATCTTGTTATAGCGAACAACTTCTGCTAATAAATGATAATATATTATGTCGAAACCAGTCGCGACATGAATCACACTATGAGATTAAGAGTCATACATTGATGAGAACATAATATAAAGATTTTGGGTTGACAAAATTCGTTAATTAGAGATGTTTATACTTTTTCTTGATAGTCGAAAATTCGTAATAAAGAGGTTGTTTGCAAAAAATGTTCGCAATGTAAGGGTATATTTAACATCGACACTTATGGACAATTCAAGGGGATTACGAAAAATTTGATAAATCTAGGAAGTCGTTATATTGAGGTACGTTATATTAAGCTTGCACTGTATTAAGTTAGAAGTACTTACCACAGTTTTTTCCCTGAAATCAATGCCGACAGTAGAAATAAACTGAGTATGAAACACTCCATCTGTGTATTTGTATAGAAAGCTAGTTTTACCAACTCCCGAATCCCCTACACAAAGCAATTTAATCAAATAATCATAATCCATGGCGATATTGATTACACCTAGTATAAAACTTATATGTTCTGCTTGTGAAACCTTAATCTAATTAATAAAAATCTAAAGTATCATAACGAAAACGCAGCTCTGGAGGGAATCCTTTGTAAATTCAAGGGTAAATTCGTATTCCAATTCGTTTTTATACAAAGTTCGTTGCAAATACTAGATTTACAACAAAAAGCAAACCGGTGGAAGAGAATGTGATCACAACAGCTTTAAGAGGTGAGACTTAACATCATAGCAGGTAAGCAGTCTTCATACAAAAAAAAATTAGGTATTATGTCTATGGTTAGAACTTTTTGATTATGACAGCTCCGTTTCTACTGTTCGAGCGAATCTTATGCTGCGTTCCGTTTGCCGATTACAGCGCTCACAGCACTCATATACCCGTTCCGTTTGCCCGTGAGCGCGCTCACAGCGATATCGATACGTCATCAATGACGTCATAAACGCCGCCACAGTGCCAACGCTACGGAGCATGGTCGCTGTGAGCGGGCTGTCAAAACTGACACATGACGTTACTTTGTTGATGTTTTTATTAGTCGATTAAAGATTTTAAAAGCTTGCTTATTAATTTTCTTTCGTAATAATGTAAAAAATGGCTCCTGCTTCATTCAGGGTCAAAGATCTTAATGAAATTATAACTTTAGACTTAATCGACAAACAATCAGAATGTTAGCGCGCTATTTACCGTTCCGATTGCAATATCACTAATAACACTTTTAGCGCGCTCAAACGAATCGGAACGGTTTTTAGCACTTTTAGCGCTCACAGCGCTCAAATACCCGTTCCGTTTGTCGTGAGCGCGCTCACAGCGATATCGATACGTCATCAATGACGTCATAATCGCCGCCATCTTCCCGCTCACAGTGCCAACGCTACGGAGCATGGTCGCTGTGAACGGCCTGTCAAAACTGACACATGACGTTACTTTGTTGATGTTTTTATTAGTCGATTAAAGATTTTAAAAGCTTGCTTATTCATTTTCTTTCGTAATAATATAAAAAAATGGCACCTGCTTCATTCAAGGTCAAAGATCTTAATGAAATTGTAACTTTAGGCTTAATCAACAATCAGAATGTTAGCGCGCTATTTACCGTTCCGATTGCAATATCACTAATAACACTTTTAGCGCGCTCAAACGAATCGGAACGGTTTTGAGCACTTTTAGCGCTGTGAGCGCTGTAATCGGCAAACGGAACGCAGCAATTGTCATTCTTATGTCACTACAATGCACAAACTAACTAGTGATGCTACGCATCAGACGAACGTCTTCCTAACTACAACACTAGGAACTAGGAACTTGAGGAACTTTTCAATTTGACAACTATTTTCTTTTAAATTAGATTGTCCTTCGTTTCTTAATTTTAAAATGACGGCATTGGATTTTGCGTAATGCCATTGTGGCAGCGTGAAAACCCCTCTCCTTTTGTACAAGATATTTTAACAATCTAAAAGATAAAGAAGGTAAAATAAATAAAAGACTTGTATATTTATGATTTTTTTTAATTTCTAAATTCTGTTTTATATTTTTATATGCTTTGTTTGTTTTTTACGGGAGGCAAATTTTTATTTTCTAGAAGCGAGACATCAGTACCTTTCATTCATATTCTTTTAATTATGTTACACCAATTAAACACCGTTAATCATATTGAGTAACCCAGGAAAAATTTCTTGTGTGGCTCACAAACAATATACAAAGGTTTACCACACTTAAACCTTGTAAGCACAAAGCACTATTAGCACAAAGACACGGTAACCATTGTTAACTCCTATCTCAGTTCTTGGAAAGTGATGGAAAATAACGTCCTTTCGGCTACTTTCTCATTCACTTCACAGCACTTGTTGTACATTGTGAAGCACCGAATAAACGCATATTAATTACTTTATTTGGTAAATGAGAGGTTATGTTTCGGAAATTGATCAATGCAAACTCTTCACTCGTCAAACATTGAAACCGCAATGGCAGATCGAGCTGATTGATTGAAAAATAAATTAAATTTTGCGTTTTATGGCAATCAGCTGTAGTTACTACACAATAACTATTTCTGCCAATTTCAAATATTAATATAATAAAAGTAGTTTTAACATAATTAAAACATTGAAATATAACCCAAAACCATACATCATTGATTGAACATAGTGTTATCATTCATAATTCACATTGTAGCATAGCAGGTAGTCTTCATACAAAAAAAAACTAGGAATTATGTCTATGGTTAGAACTTTTTGATGCTGACATCTCTTGCTACTTTTCGAGCGAGCAATTGTCATACGTCACTTCAATGTGAATCATGGTTACTCAATATGATTAACGGTGTTTAATTGGTGTAACATAATTAAAAGAATATGAATGAAAGGTACTGATGTCTCGCTTCTAGAAAATAAAAATTTGCCTCCCGTAAAAAACAAACAAAGCATATAAAAATATAAAACAGAATTTAGAAATTAAAAAAAATCATAAATATACAAGTCTTTTATTTATTTTACCTTCTTTATCTTTTAGATTGTTAAAATATCTTGTACAAAAGGAGAGGAGTTTTCGCGCTGCCACAATGGCATTACGCAAAATCCAATGCCGTCATTTTAAAATTAAGAAACGAAGGACAATCTAATTTAAAAGAAAATAGTTGTCAAATTGAAAAGTTCCTCAAGTTCCTAGTTCCTAGTGTTGTAGTTAGGAAGACGTTCGTCTGATGCGTAGCATCACTAGTTAGTTTGTGCATTGTAGTGACATAAGAATGACAATTGCTGCGTTCCGTTTGCCAATTACAGCGCTCACAGCGCTAAAAGTGCTCAAAACCGTTCCGATTCGTTTGAGCGCGCTAAAAGTGTTATTAGTGATATTGCAATCGGAACGGTAAATAGCGCGCTAACATTCTGATTGTTTGTCGATTAAGCCTAAAGTTACAATTTCATTAAGATCTTTGACCTTGAATGAAGCAGGTGCCATTTTTTTATATTATTACGAAAGAAAATGAATAAGCAAGCTTTTAAAATCTTTAATTGACTAATAAAAACATCAACAAAGTAGCGTCATGTGTCAGTTTTGACAGGCCGTTCACAGCGACCATGCTCCGTAGCGTTGGCACTGTGAGCGGGAAGATGGCGGCGATTATGACGTCATTGATGACGTATCGATATCGCTGTGAGCGCGCTCACGACAAACGGAACGGGTATTTGAGCGCTGTGAGCGCTAAAAGTGCTAAAAACCGTTCCGATTCGTTTGAGCGCGCTAAAAGTGTTATTAGTGATATTGCAATCGGAACGGTAAATAGCGCGCTAACATTCTGATTGTCGATTAAGCCTAAAGTTACAATTTCATTAAGATCTTTGACCTTGAATGAAGCAGGTGCCATTTTTTTATATTATTACGAAAGAAAATGAATAAGCAAGCTTTTAAAATCTTTAATCGACTAATAAAAACATCAACAAAGTAACGTCATGTGTCAGTTTTGACAGGCCGTTCACAGCGACCATGCTCCGTAGCGTTGGCACTGTGAGCGGGAAGATGGCGGCGATTATGACGTCATTGATGACGTATCGATATCGCTGTGAGCGCGCTCACGACAAACGGAACGGGTATTTGAGCGCTGTGAGCGCTAAAAGTGCTAAAAACCGTTCCGATTCGTTTGAGCGCGCTAAAAGTGTTATTAGTGATATTGCAATCGGAACGGTAAATAGCGCGCTAACATTCTGATTGTTGATTAAGCCTAAAGTTACAATTTCATTAAGATCTTTGACCTTGAATGAAGCAGGTGCCATTTTTTTATATTATTACGAAAGAAAATGAATAAGCAAGCTTTTAAAATCTTTAATCGACTAATAAAAACATCAACAAAGTAACGTCATGTGTCAGTTTTGACAGGCCGTTCACAGCGACCATGCTCCGTAGCGTTGGCACTGTGAGCGGGAAGATGGCGGCGATTATGACGTCATTGATGACGTATCGATATCGCTGTGAGCGCGCTCACGACAAACGGAACGGGTATTTGAGCGCTGTGAGCGCTAAAAGTGCTAAAAACCGTTCCGATTCGTTTGAGCGCGCTAAAAGTGTTATTAGTGATATTGCAATCGGAACGGTAAATAGCGCGCTAACATTCTGATTGTTTGTCGATTAAGTCTAAAGTTATAATTTCATTAAGATCTTTGACCCTGAATGAAGCAGGAGCCATTTTTTACATTATTACGAAAGAAAATTAATAAGCAAGCTTTTAAAATCTTTAATCGACTAATAAAAACATCAACAAAGTAACGTCATGTGTCAGTTTTGACAGCCCGCTCACAGCGACCATGCTCCGTAGCGTTGGCACTGTGGCGGCGTTTATGACGTCATTGATGACGTATCGATATCGCTGTGAGCGCGCTCACGGGCAAACGGAACGGGTATATGAGTGCTGTGAGCGCTGTAATCGGCAAACGGAACGCAGCATAAGATTCGCTCGAACAGTAGAAACGGAGCTGTCATAATCAAAAAGTTCTAACCATAGACATAATACCTAATTTTTTTTTGTATGAAGACTGCTTACCTGCTATGATGTTAAGTCTCACCTCTTAAAGCTGTTGTGATCACATTCTCTTCCACCGGTTTGCTTTTTGTTGTAAATCTAGTATTTGCAACGAACTTTGTATAAAAACGAATTGGAATACGAATTTACCCTTGAATTTACAAAGGATTCCCTCCAGAGCTGCGTTTTCGTTATGATACTTTAGATTTTTATTAATTAGATTAAGGTTTCACAAGCAGAACATATAAGTTTTATACTAGGTGTAATCAATATCGCCATGGATTATGATTATTTGATTAAATTGCTTTGTGTAGGGGATTCGGGAGTTGGTAAAACTAGCTTTCTATACAAATACACAGATGGAGTGTTTCATACTCAGTTTATTTCTACTGTCGGCATTGATTTCAGGGAAAAAACTGTGGTAAGTACTTCTAACTTAATACAGTGCAAGCTTAATATAACGTACCTCAATATAACGACTTCCTAGATTTATCAAATTTTTCGTAATCCCCTTGAATTGTCCATAAGTGTCGATGTTAAATATACCCTTACATTGCGAACATTTTTTGCAAACAACCTCTTTATTACGAATTTTCGACTATCAAGAAAAAGTATAAACATCTCTAATTAACGAATTTTGTCAACCCAAAATCTTTATATTATGTTCTCATCAATGTATGACTCTTAATCTCATAGTGTGATTCATGTCGCGACTGGTTTCGACATAATATATTATCATTTATTAGCAGAAGTTGTTCGCTATAACAAGATGAGTATGTAATGTTGGGTGAACAAAACTATTTTTTTACCTCTTTATAACCAATTTTAGACCAACCTAACCTCAACATAACAAACCTCAGTTCAACTAATTACTTGATATAACGAATAATTACTTGTTCACTTCTGATTTGTTATATATCGAAGTTGCACTGTATAGGTCAAATACTCAGTAAGTTTCTGCTATTAATTTTCTTTTATTTTCTTTCATAACTTTGGTCTATTCTGTGTGTACCACAAGAACCAATGAATAAATTGGTTAATTTTCTTATGAAGATTAACATTATCTAAAGTATTTGCATTTGTGGTTCACTTATTAGGGCTCCCAACTTTCATTGATAAAAGATACATTATTGATAAAAGATCCTTTGTCTGAGACTTCAACTTAAAGAAGAAACGTTAGTTGTATATTTCAGCAAAATTATGTTTTCCATTGTTCTTAAAAATCTGATTGCATGTACCCAAACAGAATAATTTTAAAATAAAATGTGATATCTTATGATTATCTAATTATTTGTTCAAATTAACTACAGCTATATCACCAGCATGGAAGGCAGCACAGAATACATTTACAGTTATGGGATACTGCTGGCCAAGAAAGGTAAATATAAGTCCCTTGCTTGAGCAAGTGTTTGGTACTCACAACTAAAGTGAATCTTGACCTACCTTAAACTTATTTTGTTTGTTGGGTGAAGCTGACGTCGAACCAGTCAGATTCTTCACAGCGAACTAAGTGTATTTTAAAACAAGCAAATTTAACTATTGCAGGTTCCGAAGTTTGACCACAGCATTCTACAGAGATGCCATGGGATTTCTACTGCTGTTTGACCTGACAAATGAAGCATCATTTCTTGAAGTACGGAACTGGATTGAACAATTAAAGGTACACTTTTTGGTAACTCTATGCCAAGCCTTATGCTGTGGTTGGCTGGTTGGTTCAAGTTGTTATACCATTTATCTCAATGTCTGATAACCCATTCCTATATTGAGCTCTTACACATATAGAGTGCATACAGGGCTACTGGTTAAGTTGACTTAGATACATTAGGCGGTTTTAATAGCCAGGAGGGATGTTAAATGGGAGAGGTTTTTCACAATTCTTATTAGTATTAGCTTTTTAAATGAGACCAATAAATCAAATTTCCACATGACTTTTATACCAAAAAAGACTGTAATACCACAATATACCACACACAACCATACCATACACAACCACAATATTTTAAACTAAATGGTACAGTGTAATACCTACATTGTTTAAACTAAAAATCTATACCATTTCAGACACATAGTCTCAGCAGTGATCCTGACATAGTTCTTTGTGGTCACAAGTGTGACCTGCAAGAGAAACGTTTAGTGAACCAAAATAGAGCTCGAGAGTTTGCAAAGAACTACAACCTTTCATATTTGGAAACCAGTGCTAAATCTGGCCAAAATATTGACAGAGCTATCGAAATACTTTTGGATAAAGTAATGCACCGGTATGTATTGAACATTTATATGAATATATAAAAATAGAAGGCTATGTATAAAGCTTTTAAAAGTAATAAACCTATTTCAATACTAAATCATTTATTGCTTCCATAATGTTACAAAGTTCTGAAATCTATTTTTACAATCGAGGAGTGTACATATGAACTGATAAAACATGTAACACTATAGGCCTAATGTAGGCACTGCTACATACATAAGGAGTGCTTATAAAAAGAAAGAACACATAAAATCAAAGAATACATAACCAAGATATTATTATTACATGAATATCAACTTAATTAAACTACAAATTTGTCGTTCATGTATTTACTTACCATATTTTGTAATTTTTTACCACATTTTTGTAATAGTAATTCTTTTAGATTTTTACTAAACAAATTTGTTTTTTTAATGCTTTTTATGTAATTAATAATACTGTTAATATTTGTTTATTACATTCATGAACATGACTGCATTTAACCAAAATATTGTAATTTTCTGTTACATTAGAAAAGTACCCAATGTTTTTGGACTATTATAGGTAAACCCAATGGAGTAAGTGTACAAAGTGTAATTTGTTTTCATTTGATGATATTTGAATCTTTAATTTATGCCATATATAAATACATTTTAAGGTTGCAGTTGTAAAAAAATAACCTTTTAAAATGTAAAGTATTTGAAGATTTTCACTTATTCAATATAAAGATTGTTTAATTAATTCAAAATATAGTACATAATATAAAGTTACATTTCCAAAAGCACTGTAAAAATAATCATAGAAGTGAATAAGTGATAGAATGGATAGATGTAAGTAATGTCAAATAGGAAATGCCTTAACTTGTATTTCCCTAAGATGCTTACAGTATATTATAGTATACAACTATTGTACAGTGGCCTAATTTAAATGTTCATCCGCAAAAATGCCTTCTTATAATTCTACGCTTTTACTGGTTAGCCAAAAAAAATAAATAATAATAATTTCGACTGTATAAAGTACTGTGACCATAATGCCTTAATTGAATGGGCAATGTATTAGGTGTTTCGTGGCAATAGGGAGGGCCTTCGCTGCATTAAGCAGATGACTGTTACGAATCTTGGTGCGTGCCGCCGTTGAAATTGGTAGTATTATTTTGATTGGGCGTAAATTTAACGTAACAAATATTTAATAACTAAAATAAATAAATACCATTTAACATTTAAAGCTTCCGCTTAAACTGGCGCTGGCTCTTAATGAGTGTGAGCAAAAAGTGTAAATGATTAGGTGGTGCCTTACCAAGCTTGTTATAATCAAAGAATATGCATTGAAAACATAATAAAAAACCAAAGATAGCAGTGCATTATAGAGGAAAGAAGAGGACTGATTTTGCTAAACTGGTTCATCAAGCTTTTTATTAAGATATTACATGTATAGTTCACTTAGTTTTTATTGTACATGTACAAAGACGTCTGGGTTAGTGAGATACGAACACATGCTCTAAGTAAAATATAACAACCTGTAATATATACCGCCTGAATTCAGAGATAACTTCTAGGACGCCGTTCAATTAAGAATAGGACCTATTTGTCGCCCTTTTACTTTCTACTTAAACTTTTACTTCATCAAAGTTTTGATGAATATTATGTTTTAAAATTATATTAAAATTTATCTTGTTATACAACTGAAAGTAAATAAACTTATCTTGCAAATTATTGTTTTTATGTGACAGACATTTAGAGGTCTTTGATGTTCCATTAATGTAGTTGTCTTTGTGTGCTTGTATTCATAATAATTCTTAAACATGTAAGATGCTTGAGGCAAAAAAATAAAAATTAAAGACAATAACCTATGAATTTATCATTTCACAATTTATACATTTTTGGCACTTGTACTTAGTGCTGAAATTTAAGCAATAAGGCAAGAAAAACACTTAAATGTTAGAATATTATGAGTATTATTATACATTTCATAATATAGTGTTTGTTTATTTTAGAATGGAGACTTCAGTTGAATATGCTATGCTGTGTGCTTCCGGACGCAGAAAACAATCTTTACAGAGGCTTCAAGCAAAGCAGGAATCGAAATTCTGTACTTGTTAAAGTAATGTACTTTATTATATTTTGCTATATAATCAATTAAATTGGTGTTCAAATATCTTATACATATAGGTAGAATATTTCTTGCATCTAACATAAATAATAATAAAAATAATTGTTGGGAAAATTTTCGCAATGCTAGATATATTTGAGGCCATTCAGGTATGAGACATTTAATAATTACTCATTACAAACATTAAATAATGAATAAGAGATTCCTTGTATAAATGAATCAAACTAGGATTTTCAATTTTTTTTAATTATCATAAGGAATTGAGATTTTAGATTTTATTTATGTTATTTTTGCACAAATTTGAAATTCATCTTTTTAATTTCATTATTGCGTTAAGTTTAATATGTTAAATATTAAGGAATGTTTTGTTTGTGAACCTTGTAATTTTGTTTTTTTATAAGAGTTATTATGTATATTTTAGTATCTTTCCTGTTTGTTCCTAGCAAAGAGGCAGTGCAACTGCTAATTTTAGAATTTCGGAGGATTTACTTGGGGCCATGAGTTTAGGTGTTTACGGAATACTGCAGCCTTTAAGAGTTCTAAACAAAGTATTTCTCATTAATACAGGTCATAAAAAGTGGATTAAAAGCTGAGTCTTTTCACATTGTAATTGTAAATCATATAAAACTTTTATTTACATCACATATTTCTGAATGGGGTATTACAAATCGAAGAAGCATCATACCTAAGAGTATTTATAGAGTAACTGCCACTTGACTGCCAAAATATATTTGTGTCAATGTGTAAAAGAAAAAGTTTTTGATGTTAGGTATAAGAGTTAAATTACAATATTTGGTCAATTCCTTGAATTTGGACCATTAAGGGTCCATAAATCGCGTTACGCGTGTTTCTAGATTGTCCTTAATCCCCCGTCCGTGTTTTCATACAATATGGTTTTATTTTTATTTTTTCTAAGATTTTGATAATCAGGTGAGTACCTGATTATCAAAATCTCGAGTGTAATTGTTTATTCATTTATAATGTTAGCACAAATATTTTAAAGTCTGATATAACAAATAAATATCAATGTTAATACACTAAAATGTATCTGTCGTTGCCATATCGTAGTATTTCCCACCTCATGAAATGATCGACTGTTATTCGCCACATCACGATGCGGTTTAGAAAAATCAATGATAAGAAATCGTATGTTGGTATGGTCAACTAAACGGGTGCCCACTTCACGAAATGGCCAAATGAATTGTCACGTAATAGTATTTATTGAGGAACTGTCACGGACTTGAAGGGATTGCCGCGAAGCTTCGACGGCGAGAACGCTCAGGCGCCGGCTGGCGCTCTGGCACAGGCAGGGTCAGGAGCAGGCTACGTCGGTAGTAGGCTCCATCATAGGTATCAGGCTCCTTCAGTTGCAGGCTGGGTGAGAAGCAGGCTCCATCAGTTGCAGGCAGGGTGAGGAGCAGGCTGCATCAGTATCCGGAAGCATCAGTATCCGGCAGCTTCACCATGAGGCAGCTTCAGAACCAGCATCTATTTCAGGACGGCTACAGCATCAGTTTGAGAACTCTGCTTCAGCATTAGTTTGTAGTAGACTTATAGATGTTTCCAGCAGACTTGCTTTCAATAGACTGGCTTGTAATAGACCGCCGTTCTAAGTTTTTTTTAGCCGCCTAAGCAGCACCCTCATGGGAGGGAGGTGGAAGATGCGTCATGCATACCTCCGCAGGCAACCGACCTCTGCGGGGTGATGTGGGACTCACCAGAGTGGCACCTACCCACTAAAAACCATCTTGCTGGCTGTGGAATGGAAATGCTATGCAGCCTTCATCGGAACCGTTCTAAGGCCAGCCATCGGCTGTTAGCCAGGAATCATATATATTTTCATAAAATATATTTGAGAGAATTGTGTGTAACAGGCTTAGTTTGTTTGGCAGCTTCCATAGCTGTCATTAAAAAAATGCGTCGACATGATTGTCAATGAAAGTAAACAAGATAAATATTTAGCAAAATGAACAAAATTTAACAAAATATAAATAAAGTTAAGAAATATGGATCATACGTAAAACGTAAGTGTTACAGTACTTGATTATATCGTAAAATGGTTCGCTATAACTACCGATAGAGGCGCCGGAAAAGCTTTGTTTATGTGTCAATATTGCCACGCGGATGATATAACTAACAGATAGATGATTTATAATGAAACGTTCGAGATTTAACGATGTGGCCAAATATAATTGCAATGGTCGAGCAGTTCATGAAATGATCCTTTTTTCCATTGTATTTGTTTTAGATATTGTGTATCATACATATATTTATAATATTAATCCTATTATGAGATTTTATATTATAAATTTTAACCAATTGTAAGCACAAACATCTATTCAAGGCTTTAGATAGTAAAAAACAGTGTATAACTACACTGAAATACAAGTTTTATTACAATATTTATTATCATGTACTTACTCTTGTATTTTTGTATTATAAGCATAAAATAACGATTATCAAAGAAACTAGTCATATTTGTGCTGTGATAAAAATAAATGTTCTGATTTTTGCATGTTTCTCTATATTTAATTCGTTTTTATTTTAAGTAGAAATGTCAAAGAATTTAGTATTATATATCTTAAGTTTTATTCTTACATGCCAATCTTGCTTTAATCGTGAACTCAAAATTGTTAAAAAATACAAGTAAGGTACCTGCGGCAAACAAGGGCCACCTTAATTCTAAACTATTTAAAATATTTAAATGATAGGAATAAAAAACATGACAGCAAACAAATATTTTCTTTACTAAGAGTTATAACAAGTACAATATTTTGGGTTCCATTAATTATTTTAATTTACAAATAAGCTTTTTTAAAACCCTCTTTGTGGCCCTTATTAAAATGAGGTGGTTAAAAAAGGGCCGAATCAAAATATAGTATTATTAAGTTTTATCATTATGAACACAACGTCTTCTATTTTCCGTTAACTTCAACATTTATAAAATTGTTTGACAAATTAAGCTTTCGACAAATCCGACTTTATCAGAAAAACCCGAATGTGCCATATTAGAATAACGTAACAAAAATTTGCATTAAAAGTATTGAATATCATAATTTAAAAAAAGAACTTGTTCATAACACCACATAAATCTTTAAAAAAATTGTGGCCTTTGTCAGATCTAACATTATGAGATCGTATTAAAATGACCTTATTATTAAGCGTAACAAAATGGCATAACAGTCTTAACAGAAACTAAATAAAAGTTATTTTCTCAGCTTTGGCCATCTAATTGCCATTCAAAATCAATATCTTCTTTTGTCAGGCCTACGCAGTCTATTTGGATCTATTTGGATGTCACTATTTTTTTTTTGGTTTCTTGCTACGATTCTCATTCTTCTAGTCCTTCCTTTTGTTATTTTGCTTGTTATAATATTTTTTCTTGACTCGACCTGATTTTTCAATCTCCATCTTTAATTGCTGTTCTTTTCTATTTATTTTTGTATGTGGCTGTTTGTTCTCTGTGTTTTTCTTATATTATCGTCTTTTTTAGTTAGTCTGTCTACAAACAAATCTTTTGTCACAATACAGGTTTTATAGTTGATTGCCTTACGTCTTGGCTTCTTTTGTTTCACCTTATTAAAGTTTGATGTTGGTATTAATTGTTGAAAAGGGGACTCAGGGGCAACTTTCTTTGCTTTCAAACTCCATAATGGTAAGTTGTCTTCTGAGTCGTTTGTTGTTGCAGAGCTCTCACTTACTATTCTTGTGTTGTATAAGTTCTTCACGTTCTCTGTTTTTTGGGAGTATGTTCTTGTCTTGATCTTGGGTCCACATTTTCTTCATTTGAAAATCAGTAGTGTTCAAAAGATTTGTTTACGCTTTTATCCAGAGGCTGCAGCTCATGCGTAGTATTTGATGGCAAGCAGTGCAAAACAATATTGTGTCCCTTTGCTGCATCAACAATATTATAATCTAAATGACATGCAGTGCAAAATCCCCTTGAATAATATCATTAGAGGAATTGGATTACCTAATGCATTCACTCAACATGCTACAGTAACATTCTCTGCGTGTTCTGGAGTGAACATATGTATTCTTTTAGCACCTTTTTGTGCCAATACTATTGGTCAATTATGAATAGTGAGACGGCAACCTTTTTCATCCATGTTGTATAATCGATGTGGATGTTGTCCAATCTCTAGCTCCTCGTATATTTTCTTGTATTCAGAAAAATGCTGCATTAAAATAGGCTTGTTCAGCTTTTGTGCCCTTCCTGGATTTAAGGATTTGACCCTTTTGTTTTGATATATCGAGATGTTGTTTCAAAAATAACTTTAACTGTTCTTTACCAGCGCGCCTTGCAGTTGAACTAAAATTGTTCGAAATATAATATAATTGACGACAAATAACTTTTGGTGTCAAAGGAAACACTATGGAGGCAAGCCTTTTGATTCTCTCTGCTAAATCATTTTCTTGCTCTCTATTTAAAACTGTACGACGTCCTATTTGCTTTTCTTCATTACCAGACTTCAAATGATTTACTAATAGAATATTGCACAGCCGCAGCACGTTGTGATATTAGTCCTCCATGAACAGCAGCCATTGCGGCTCGTATTTACTGTAGCGAACAAAGTCCTCGACGCTTTTTAGGTGGAGGTTCCATAATATTCTGAATATTATGTTAAACTCGACATTCCGTAAGTTTAAGAAGGGCCGGCCCTATTAACCAAACTTTTAAGCGGCCCTTTTTAGACTCTGACACTGATCTTAACTGTTGAAAATAAAATTGTTAAATATTAATGAAGTGATTAAACTTACCTTTATTAGTTAACACAAATCACTATTATTTACTATAAAACAACAACTATTACAAACAGCAAGCTATTTTACGCACATTTAAAAGACTTTTACGGAGCGATTTTTTACTATCGCTTGACGCAGATCATTTGCCTACATGGATTTTTGGCGACTGCCAAGATGACGGATCGCAAGACCACGCGGCCACGGAATCAAGCTCTCGTATTGGTCCTTTTAGATATGTGCATGCGCGAAACCTAAAGAATAGTTTGGAAGTATGTTTTTATAGTATTGGCTCTTATAAAACGCTGGCCCTTCTTACCCGCAGGTACCTACCTTATTTAGTCTTCTTCGTCCCGCAGGGTAACTCGCGTTTCTCCCGAGTGAGATGTTAAGGCAACTTTAAAAAGAGATGTGAGATAGTAAATCCTTTTTAAAAGTATGTGTTAATTCTTCATATCTTCATATGCATACCTATAACAGTTGATTATGAATAATTTGATTGTAATTTTATAGTCCTTTACTTATTATTCTGTTATACAATTCGCTCGTCCTTATTTGGCAGAAATATATTCTCACATCCTCGGCAGAAACAGATCTCATTTTCATAACTAGGTATAAAAAATAGAATTTATTATATACAACGTACAGACGACAGGGCCTAGTCTTATATAGAATCCAGCAAAAATGTTTATTTAAAAAGATATTTGTTCCTCTAATGATTATTGTGTAAAATTATTTTGTATTGGCGTTCTGTATCTATTTACTTTTTATACAATGTAACTAGCTGTAAGTTTTCCGAAAATAAATAAAGAAAATTGTAATTGTTTTACAAAAACCTTATTTCTGAATAAAATAAAAAAATATTTAAAAACTTTGCAATTTTGGACTTAGTACGTTTTATGTATGCGTCCAGTTCTCTATAAGCGAAATTAAGGTAACATTTAATATAAATCTAAAAATGTATACTTTGAGGATTTAAAAAAACGTCAGTGTGATATGTAGGTTTTTGTTATTTCACATGCATAAACTTTATTCATGTTATTTCTTTAGATAATAAATATTTTATAGATGTTCTATCATGTTAGAGCTTAATTCATGTTTTTACCGATTCAGTAAACTTTAAAACGCACAAAGACATAATAACCTGACTTTAGAAGTTCCCGTAACTATAATCTCGCTCTAGCTAAAACGTTTGGGATTGCCAAAATAGTTCTATTATAAATTTCTAGCAATTTAAGCCAACTTGAGAGATTTGATTGTATCTATTTGTATTCTGAAGCATTTAATGTGATTAAATTTTAAAATAAATAATTATTTGGTGTCTTATATCAACCTCTTACATTTGTAAGCATTTACATCCATATTATGTGTCTATATTTACCATAATACTATTGCCAACTTCCCTTCGATGTTTTTTTTTATTGTGGACGGGGTAAGGCGTGGATTATATGGCGGATTTATAGTTATCCCGAGCCCACATTCCCGAAATCCAGCCTGTGCAGCTTGTGTGCACCGGCGTATTGTCATGCAAAAGCAGCACACGTTTGGACAGCTTTCCTCTTCTTTTTTGCCCGACTACGTGACACGAATAGTAATGTGGCTATCAGTGTATGTATGTTTGAATCTTTGTAGCACTCTAGAGACCAAACCCCTGGCGGCTTTAGATGATTCCTAAGCCAAATGATTAGTCTTAGTCCTGAGAGTGTCACCGAAGATATGATAGTTAAAAAAACAATTGAATAACGTGGGTATAATGGAATAGGTATTTGAAAATCATTTTGGGATTCTCTTTTCATTTTCATTTTTAATAATAATTTAGGATCTATCCAAATAAGCTAATCACAAATCATGAAATCTAAGGGCTACGACGAGTCTTACGTTTGCATGGTGGTCCCGTTCAGGACGTACGCGGCCACTATGAAGATTCACGAAATTATTTCTCTGAAGGGCTAAAGAGGGATTCAAATTTGTCATTTTTTATATAAAATTCACCTAACTATCGTTATATCTCTGAAAAGAACTAGGATTCTGACTAGTGTGAGTTTCAGAAACTAGGTGCCCAGTTGGAGGGTTTCTTTCTGAGTTTCAGCTCTAAAGAGGAAAAGCAGGATCCAAGGTTTGTTTGAAATTAAGTTTTACTTAAATACCTATTGTCAGTTTGACTTAAATATGTATAGGCCAGTTGGCGTTGTTAGCAATGCGCTCAAACTTTTCGTTAATATTTGCCAGGGTTCAAATCCTGTCTACATACATCTTTTGTGTAATTTTTTAAGTTGCTCTTAGCGTACATTTTTTATAATTTTTTATAAACTTAGGAAATACACAATACAAAATTCCTTTACGGTTTGCTTGCAAAATTTCCTTTACAAAATTCCTAAATTAATTGACGTTTTTCCAAAACTGAATTTAAATTTTAACAGTGGAAAATATTTTTTTTTCGTGAAATGCAAACGCAAATGTTTGTTTCTCAACATTGAAAAATTCTTGTTCTTGTTAACCTTACAGAGCATGGCTGTCGGAAATACCTCGCAGAAGAAGTGGGAAGAAACTTCACGGGTATCAATTATAAAAAATAAATCTTATGTCTCACAAAATTATTCTTATCTGCATCTATTAGCTTTGCAAGTCTTCGTCCCCATAAACTATCCAACCGAAGAAAAGCCTCAGGCAGCACCCGTTCACGGGGTTAACGCAGGATCTAGCCATCCTCAATCATATTAAAGGGAAGCAACCACAGCCGTCTCAGGTGTGGGAGTGGCATGGGGTATATTATTTCCCTGAATTCCCATAGGAACAGAAATTCCACGGGAAAATAACTTTAGCAGTCGGGTTTTGAATTTGTTAAATTTTGCAGCTTGTTACAATCAATAAATTAATAACTAAATAAAATTAGTTTGAGCGATATCATGCAGCTCTCGCAGACTATGTACTAGTACCGTGGAAAACTGGTAGGCATCCCAACTTCATACGACGAGTGTTCAATCTGGCTGGGCTGCCAACGAAGAAGAAAATGTGAAACATAGGAAATATCAACATTTGGTGAATGATTTTATTTTTGAGGCTTTTGGCGTTAGAACAATTAGGACCTGGGGTACCTAAGGTTGCTCATAGACTGTTCAGTGAAATTTTAAAACGATTGGTGAGTGAAACCCGTCACCCTAAGGCTGGAAATTATTTTGTAATAATGTATATAGATAGCGTTTCAACGCGATAATTCTGCCAGCCTTTTGTGTGCATAATCTAGGAGTTGTATTCCATCTGTAACAATTTTCGTTTGTTTTTACCTTTTCCCATTTACATCGTGTATTCTTAAAAAATAAGATACCGTGACGGCACCTATGGTTTAAAAAAGGTGTGCTAGGATTTAACATTAATAAGTAAATTATATTTTAAAATTAAAATAAACGATCCCAATGCAGAGTCCGGTCAGTCATATACCTATTGCAGATTGCCTGTTTTCAATTTAACTACATTTTAATAAAGTGAAAGAAGTGGAGAGAGATGATTCACAAAGATGTACCTATCTGTCTATACCTGCAAGAGGGTCGTAAAACGATTGAGCTATAGATTTTATACTGCTAAAGAGAAACCTTTTCTCACGCCTCTTCAAAAAAGAAAAGCCTAAGATTCGCTAAAGATCATGAAAACTGGACTGCAGACCAGTGGCGTGAAATAATATGGAGTGATGAATCTAAATTTGAGGTGACGATCGGTGATAACGGAAAAAAGTTATCAGAAATAAAGACCAAACGTTGCATACCGATTGTTTCAAAAGAAAAGTGTAGTTTCCTGGATCGGTAATGATATGGGGCTGCATCTACAACAACAAGTCTCGTGCTGTCGATTCCAGCGCTGAAACATAGTAATGCCTACACCTTTCAACTAGGTGGTGCTTTCTGTCAATATTTGGTTCAGACGGAAATAACTCTAGTTGAGCTGGAATCTTGTAAATTGACGTCAAAGTTATGACGTCGTCGATTTGACTTTTAGGAGCATTAATTTAATAACGCATAGGTGTACACATTTGGAACTTTTTATGGTTAATAAAGGTATCAAGTAGGACTGAAAACAGTTTTCAACAAGCTTATATGTTGTCTCGTGTAGGCAGTGTGATAATTTTTCGTTTTTCCAAAAAAGTCCGATTATCTAAAATCTAATTCGGGCACAAATTTTTATGCAAAATAAACATTTATTTTTAATGTTTATTTTGCAGCCGCACATTCTATGGTTTCCGAGATACACGATTCTGCAAAACGTTACCGCAGCAGGAAGTGGATTATCTCGAAAACCCGCAGACCCATAAATAATTTTTTAAACTAGGGGGGAGGGAACCTAGAATTTTAATAAATATAGTTATAACATCAAAGACCTGGTTGTTTTTTTGTTTTTTATTAATTCTTGTTCCGTGCGAGGATCGAAACCGCGACCTCACGATCTTACGGCTAGCACTTTAGGCTATCATCTCAGTGTGATCCAATAAAAGAAAAATTATTTGGTACTCTTTCTGTCACAAAGATATTGCGTTGGATAGGGACCCATAACACCACACACATCGGGTTTTGACGGCCTCCATAGTGTAGTGGCTAACTCACCAAGCTGTTGATCAAGAGGTCCTGGTTTGATTGTCACGCAGAACACAAAAATTGTTCCGGTTCTAGGTATATACGTAAATAAGTACCTGCTAGTTGGCTATACATATGATAATCCATAACACAAACCTTGGTTATCTTAGGCGCCATGGATTACTAGTTTGGGGATATTATAACAGTAACATACAAAAAAGAATAAATTTTAGAGAACACCAGAATTTCGCCTCCTATTTATAATCTGGTCTAAATATAGCTATATTATAGTTAGGTAGGTACTTATATTCCTATCCGAACGAAAAAAAAATACTTCGGGATTCGAACTGACAACTTGCCGCTTAGAATCTAGGCGCACGCATAAAACGCCAGCATGCTATATTTGTGTCGTATTACTACGTAAACTAAATATCAAACACTCGCTACGAGGAGGCCATAATTCATGTAAATAGGACGCCGTCTGTTGCGCTCTCTATCGCACTTGTAGGAGTTTTGTTTGCTTGTGTGCGATATGCTTAAACTACGTAAAGGAATACATAATTAACTTATTTGGATAGTACAATACAACAACACGTGTAAAGTAATTTTTGGCAATTCTCTATTTATATAAAGATGTCGCGAAACATCTTTAAAACAAAAATTTTTAAAGCTGATTTCACAAATAAATAAAAACCAGAAATTTGTGGAACTAGCGCCATCTAGCGGGACTTTAGCTTTTTGTAGGCTCATCGAACCACCTTAACGTGGAAAGTAAGCATATTTGCCATTATTGTGGCTACGAATAATTATTTTTTGTACTTCGTAGGCGATAGGTTTCCCGCGAGCCATTTTGTTTGAAAATAATGATAAAATTGCTTGAAATTATGGTTGTTATATGTTTGGAAATGACAGTGACGCATCATGAGACAGATTATTTCTATTTTCAAATCAAATTTTACTCATTTTTCAATTAAAAGACATTGACAAAGACATTTCAAGACATGGACGAACTATTTTGCTTCGATTTGAGTTATTCGTAGCAATTTAACTCTTAATAAGGCAAAGGGATATTATTTCCCACCAGAATCTGCAAAACAAACTTTTTAATATTATTCAGGTAATTGATGAACGAAACAATTCACCACAAATTTTATCTATTTATTCACTATAGATTACCATAGATTGTTCCACTTAATGTCCATCGTTAGTGTATTTTTTATGTCAAAGTGTCTGGTTTAATCTTGAGTGCAAAAACGCGTAATTTTTGAACAAGCCATAGAAAAAACAAGTTTATGTTCGACGACTAATTTGTTGGCAGAATTTGGTTTCTTTTATGTGGTTATAGGTCTATTCTGGGGCTGTGTTATGTTCTTTACATGGCGCTGTAATGATCCATAATCTCACAAAGTTCGAATTCATTAAATTATTTACCTTTGTCCAATTATTTCATGCTTTTTTTATAGCTAATTAAAAAATGCTTTAAATCATTCCACGAGGCCCTACAGCATTGTAAAGAATAAAACATATTTAATTTAAATAGCTTTTTTTAGAATAAAGATATTTTTCTGAGGAGAAGAATTTTTATTTTTTATAATTCAGTTTGTCATATGTTCCATAATTTTATAATCATAATAAAAACGTTTTCATTATAATAAGTTGTTTTGATTTTCTAATTAAGAGTAATTAAAAAAACAGGCAAAACCGTCGATTAGTGCTTGTATGGATTACGACAAATTTAGGTGAAATGTACGAAACCTAATCAGGCAAAGGAAACTATATTCCCACTTCATAGAGCAATGCGTAAACTTAATCGGGCAAAGGGATATTATTTCCCAGTCAAAATAAAGGTACTCTCCCCAAGGGTTCCCCCCTTTACTATATATTTTTGAATTCTGCGCTAGTTACATACCCTAAAACCCATACCCTAAAAAAAAGTACCATAAATAAATATTTTAGTAAAAGAAGTTTTTCTTTAAAAGTGCCTGACTACCAACATTAAGATGGAGAATTTTACCCTGTAAGTACTATTTTTATTATATGACTGGACGAACCCTTTTGCATTGGGGGTCGTATATTGTACAGACTGGCTTGAAGCATCCTCTACCAGCAACCTTTTGCTAGTAGAAAGAGTGAAAAAATAAATAAATAAAAATTAAAAAAATATAAAAATGTTATTAGTAACATTATTTAACAATCAAAACTAGTGTAAGTACCGGGTAATATCGTTTACTGTTTGCAAAATTTGCTCATAAATTTAGATAACAATTATGAGCAGCATTTTCCCAAAGCAACGATATAGTGGAAATGAAAAAAATTACTTTTCAAACAAATCTTACGCGTCAGCTGCTAGTTTTGTATCTAATGTCCTTTGGGAAGTTTCTCAGGCTTTAAAGGTGCAGCTTTCAGCATCCCAAGGCTGCTTATTCACCAAAACTGTGCGTGGAGATTTGGCGGTCTGCTAGGAATATGTCAACCAGTCGATTATCCGTTTACTGATTACTGGTGTAAAAAATCTGGGTTCTAGTTCATCGACACGGTTAACATACCGTACGAACCGTATAGATTAAAATGGCAAAATATTAGTATAGGTAATTGTCGTTCATGAATCTGAAATACATTTGGGATGAACTGGGAACATCCCATTTGTGGGTTTTTAAGGAAGACTAGTACCTACCTGAAGATCTATCCTTAAAAACCATTAATTGTCTGTCACTGCTTTGGGTGCTGTTCATACATACTCCTAATTGTACTCCATATTGTAAGTCTTTTTTTTTCAATTTGTATGTTTTAACTATAGTGCCCAAATGCCGTGTGTCCCTTGATAAAATGTAATGCCGAAGAGGGTGAAATTAGATCAAAAAATTACGAGACAAAAGATATTTCTCTACGTAATTTATAGACATATAAAAGCATCTATTTCTTTTAAAGTAGTGAGTCGTCACGGCGAAAAAATGCCAAATACATAACGACCAGGATGTAATATAAAATAGGCTAAAAAAGTGACTACCATTATTTATACTCTGCTTTTTGAAAAAAAATTAATGTTTGAGGTTATTTTTCAAATAACACCAAATTTCTCCAAATTATGCCCATTTAATCATGTAACTTTTTAATTGTTTATTATTCTTTATCATTACTAGTTTTCAAACAAAAAAATCTACGTTCTATCTTACTCAAAAAACATGCTTGGTAAATACTTAGCACACACTTCTTTTGTACACAGAATCCTAATAAAAATGAAATTTATTTAAAATAAATATTTTTCTTGATAATTTTTAGTATTAAGAAGTTTTTATAAATTCGAACTAGGTTTCTGACAAGATCTGATCAAGTTACTGGTTACAAATTCCTGCTATTTGCACAGTGGTGCTCTCACACAGCAGTTATATAACGTTAGATTACATTTGTTGTCTAACTTTTTATAACAAATTTTAACAAAGTTATAAATTGTTGATGATGTTATACAACTTAATTTAACAAAATGTTTTACAACTGATTACAACATGATATAACAAATTATAACCTTTGTCTTATAACATCATCAGAGCCTTAGGCAAACCCAAACTGATTGTTATATGATGTTATAAAACGAGTTCAACCAATGTGGGAGCGTTTATAACATATAACATTTCTTAATTTATGATATACAATGTTATCGTGTTACACAATGTTAATGTATAACGTTATATAACTGCTGTGTGGGAACACCTTAAGATTTTAAATAAAATATATAAAATATCTTTCAATGTTTTGAAGGATTCAAGTTTGTTTTATATTAGGTACAGGTTTAATTTTTTTTGCAACAAAATCAAGAAAAAATATAAGTTATTTAGGTACTGAATTCTCTTCAATTTTATTGTTAGACGACTAGGCAGATTTAACGTGATCAACTTTATTTGCAAAGTTTTCGAGGTTTGTTTAATTAATTCATAAATACAAAATGTAACTTAAATTAATAATTATACGATAAAATTATGCGACAAATAAAAAACTAAATCTAAACTTGAATCCATTGAGGGCAACGTAGCTAAAAGGCTGGCCATGCTGGATCGCAGTGGTAATTCGTTGTGCGAGGTCATGAGTTTCGCTATGGCTATGGCGACCGAGCTCATCGACCAACACGCCACAGCGGCAGCACACAATTTTATTCCTAAGCGTAAACTACAGGCAAACCTAAAGCTATGGTTGTCAAAAAGGGTTCCCAAGTAAGATGACGGTAGCGCCTGCAACCATAAAACAGACTCCCAAGAACCCACCGCTAGCAGACGAGCGCGCTCTGTTAAATTAGGCGTATTTAATTGGTTGTTCCGCTCTAAAATACGAAGCATGTTTTCCCTCTGACGCTCTGACGCGGGATTGATACAATATTCCAGTGCATTTCGGCATCCGAAAGATGAAAAATCTCGCCCGTAAAAGAAGAGGAAAGAATTTAATTGATAATATCTTTATTACTGTAAATCGAAGATAAAAAGGCTGGCAAAGCTAGAGAATAAATTTTTCGAGTTCTTAAACCACCGAAGCGTACTGGTAAACTGGCTTGATCCCAAGAATTATTATCAAACTGTATGTTCGGAATATTTGAAAGAGTTGACTTCATTTTTTCATCGAGAACCGAAAGTAAATTGATGTGTCTCCAAAATTGTGAGCAGCGAAATTAATAAATTAATTTTGACACAAATAAGCAATGACGTAAAATGTAAAAGGCTATATGTGTATTAATTTCTGAAAGCCGAGAATAGTATTATGAAAATTTTGAAATTTTGCCTATTATAAAGTTCTGAAAGGAGTCATCGAAAATAGGTGAAACTAGGAGCCGAAAAGAAGATTTCTTTCAATCTTCTCGGCAAATCGACAAGTGACTAGCGGCAAGGCGGCGCAAAGTACTGTCAACGGCTATTGGCCTGATTCCACCATCTATTTTCTTAAGGCCAATTAGGTGGGCCCCGTACAATATTGGCCTTATTTCATTGAGGACTTTTCCTGGAATGAGAAGATTTATAAGAGCTGTTAATTCTTGTAAAAGTTTTTGACCGGTATCACCATTAGCAATGGAAAGAAGATACTTAAGGTGCTGGGGCGTACCTGAGCTGGGGCGTAAGACCGTCGAGGCCTCCAGCTGAATCACATTTAAAAAAGTAACAGCCCCGAGGATATCTACAGCAGATGCTTGTAAGGAATCCTCTTCTGTGGAGGTAAGGTCCAAAGGATGTTTACTAATCCAACAGTCCAGTGTCTCTTGGTTACGAGGCGCTACAGCATCACTAGAAAAAAGGTCAAATTTTGATACCAAGAAGAATAGCTAATACTTGTTAAAAGGGGTCGACTGCAATTTTGTTTAATAGACTTAGTTAAGGAAGTAGATTTTGATTGAACGTGCAAATATGTGTAAGAAAATGTTAAAAGTTGTACCCAAGATTGTGCAGAATTGTTTGACACCACATCATGGATAACCTCAGAATTTTTTTAGTAACGGTTATTCTAGCCCCCCTCGGTATTCTTTTAACTAAGGGAAGAGATTTTTTTAAAGAGCTAAGGTGTTTCCAAAATAAAGAATTTGGGTTATCATTTGTATCGGGGGACGCATTCAAACTTTGAAGACAAGGGAGATAGGCTGGAACTGGGCCTTATGTTTCTTACCGGTATGGATATTTAATCCCCTTTGGCCTCTGAAAAAGTGAGGCTGAGGACAAAGGGGGCATCGTACAAAACTATCTAGTGACGCTGCATTGTGAATAGCACAATTGGAGAATGACATGCACGTACCTTGTATAATATAATGTAAAATCCTTAATTTCTATACTTGGTACAAATGCTTACAAAATAAGGAAGTCTTAAATTTAGGATCGAAGTATTTGCATCTTTCCGAGCACTGAAATTACCATACAAATTGAATGCACCACTTCACTTTAACAATGTACAAATAGGCGACTTTAAATGGGAACTCAAAAGGGGACCAAATATTTACAAAAAATTTGACAAAACAATTTTCAGGAGGGAAGCAGCGGCCATTCCGCGCCGACGCACGGCGCTCTCTTAGCGCCGAGGGCACAGGAGAAAATCTTCAGCCCTTCACAAATTGGTCTTAAAAATGAAATGAAGTGTAAAATGTCAGTTTGTGGTACCAAAATGTATTTTATTTACTTACCAGAAACATTTTTCAGTTTTTTCCAGGAAAAAATGTGTAAAATTTTTTTTTAATAAAACAAAGTACCTAACGTTTCATTTCCTAAGCGTTCTAAATGTGTTTCCAATTTAAATTGAAAAGGTACCCAGAAGATTCATTTTTGATAGCTTTTAAACTTCTAAGGTTATCCTTAAAATTATTATTTTAGATAGCAATATCCTATTTCCCTAATATTTAATATCAATTCATAAAATTTTTTCTTTCGTTTGTAATCCTAAACCAGACCCGGGGTTTAAGCCATCGAGTGCAATCTGCTGCCCCTCCGACTGCACCTAACTTGCAGTATTTCAAACCACTACCATCATACCAATTGTATCTTCTAAGGTGTAGAGTTCAAAATACGATAACATTTCCTAGAAAGCTTCACTCTTAGGGTGATAATACGTGTGTAAGCTTGCAGCTCTTATTTCAAGGGCATAGTGGCTAAATTAGCCTTTTCATGGAAGTTACGATTCCAATGCAACGCGCAGGCGTGAAAAGTACGTGCACGGCACACTAGCGCTAATCATGATACTATTCTGGATATTGTTCGGAATATATCTAGCTATTATTTTGCAGATATTCTATGTAGCCACCGTTGGATTTTAGAGACATTTATTCACTTATTTGAAAGACCGTGTTAAAAGATATCTATTGATGGCAAAAAAATATTATTTTTTCACAAAAGTTTTGCTAATTTTGTAATAAATAAATTTGTGCTAAAATATATTTAAAATTGTTAAAATAATTTATTGCTGTAAAAACAAAAAAAATCTTAATTCGTCATGATATGGTTAAATCAATTTTAATTATTATAAAATGTACCATATTTACAACACCGTTGATCTGTGTTAATACTTTTTTTGATTAGACTGATCTATGACGAATTTTCTTATGACTTCTGAGCGTATTCTAATAAAAACCATCAAACGATAAATACTTACTCTATATTTCTCTACATGATTTAAAACCAACTATCTCCGCGAGGCCCATTTTACATTACAGACTCAAAACTGACCCACAGCAATAACTGCCGCATACCTAATTTATCACACAATCTCAAAATCTCATATCGCACACACTTAGAATAGGCCCTTTACGCATCCGAAGCTACTCTCTTTCAGTTTGTTTATAAGTCGAAAGACAACAGGAGCGTGCAGCAAGACTCGCGTAATTTACGCCAATAATACGTATTCTCACAGAACTGATATCTACTCTGTGGAACTGATATTGATACCTGTTCGTACACTAGAGGTTGGTCATACCGTGTGAAGTGTGCTCGTTTTGTAAATATTTGTAAAATCGTGGTGTGTTTTTACCGGCAAGTTGTGTTGATTTTAAAGTTGGTTCTTAAAAGGTAAGTGTTTGCAAATACTGTTTCTAGGGATACATGAGTATAGTTTATGAAGAAGTACCCTAAAAATTTTGGTTTCAGTAGTATAAGTTGCACTCAATTAATTAACGCGGTATAAGTTTTGTTCATGTTCAGTTTTGACTTATGACCTTATTTTAGAGACATTAGTTATTAGAAAGTGTAAAAATATATAATAATTATTCCAAATTGTAATTTTTTTCACCCTTTTTCTTATCACTCAACCACATATAACATACCTATCTGTATAACTTGCTAAAGTGACGCGTTTGATTATTAGGAAGGAATCGTAAAAATGTAGAGATTTACCCCCTCACACCGTCAAACCCCTCGGGGGTGCCAAACATTCAAAAAGGTCTCAGATTTGTTCATATTTGAAATAACCCTCGAACACGTTGTGAATACATGTTACGTTCTATTTGGACAGGTGAGAATTAGATGCTTTTTTGTTTGTTACAAAAGGACATAAATAAAACTCGTTCATAATTTTAACGAGGAAATGTAGTGCAAGACCCAGCTGCAGCGAAAAACAAATAACTGACCATAAATTATTACAGCAAATTTAACGTAAGGAAAACAAGATTATTTAAAAAAAGTTTCAATACAATGTTCATACTGTATCATCATATAAAAATAACGCAAAATTCCATGAACAAGTTACTACACAGATAGGCGTGTAATGTAAACATTTGTCCGGATTAGTAACCTGCTTATGAATAGATTAAAATAAACAATTTATGTTAAAAAATGGGATAAGGTCATATGATACGTCTGGTAGTAACGTGGAAGATATAGGAAATTGATAACTTTTGAATAACTATATTAGTTCGAGGCTTCATATCGAAAATAAACTCGCTTACCTGAACCTGTTGAACAATATCTGAAGTGAGTATACCTAACTGCACTGATGTGCAATGTTAAATACTGTATTTCATTTTAATAACATATTTATCGGGGAAAGTTTTCAATTCCATTAGTCTTTATGTTCAAAGTTAGGGGAGATAGGTATGAATGCAACAAGGTCTGCAATCTACATAGCTGAAAATAAATAGATAGGTCTAGTATTTTGTGGTTTTATTTTTCACAATTTAGAATAAATTTCGAAACTCCCTAAAATTATAGGTAATAAATCTGTAATAGTTATAAATTTAGCAAAGTACGAAAAAACAACAGGTGATTTCAGTGAATATGTTATGCTTAAACTTGGAACGTTTTTTGTTAAGTGTTTTGTTTTTGTATTTGAAGAGAATCAACTAGAAATAATCCCTATTCAGAACATCGTTCTCAATCAATATTATTTTTGTAGTCTATGGATTTCTAGGTTTCGAATAGACTGCTTACTTATCGGAAATTTGGATTTTACAAGTAAAAAGTAGATAAGATGTTTTTATTACATTTAATATTGCCAAATATATTGCCAATACTGAAGAAAGTTGAGACTTGATAGCTTAGTGGGCAGAACCATTAAAACAGTAACTGAAGATCACAAGTTGGTTTCCTTTTGAGAGTCTTCAAGAATAACGTTTATTTAGTACAAACTGCGCAGGGGTCTGAACATTAAGTTGAATTAATTCTATTTAGTTTTTTCAGTACATCTTACAAAACACAATACTAAAAAGGCTAAATGCTTCATCCTAGGACATTTTTGGAAGGTAAATGTACTGTAGTTTGATGGTTACTGTAGAACCGTCCCAGATGCGATGTTAACAAAATAATATCTACTTACAATAAAACAGATTCAATTCTTTTAGCATTTAAACAAAAACCGCATCGAAATCGGGGCCTTCGGTCGAAATACGACACCGCAAAAAGATACGAAGATATACACACGTTAAAATTATACCTACCCTCTTTTTGAGTTGGGGTTGGAAAATATTGATTTTCGTTAATTTCACAACATATTTATATATTACAATTTTTTTTCTATATAATTGGGATCTCTACATCTATAAAAACTTCACAATCTGGCATAATTACTTATTGTGAAATTCAAAAATACCTACGCATATAATTTTTTTACGTTTTAACAACATATACCTTTACTGTTATTTGTAAAGTACATTTTGTTATACTCGTCGTGTCTTATACGTGGAAACGGGAAAGTTTGATTAAATATACAAAAAAGAAACAAAATGATTAAATCTTGAACAATGCAATTTAACAAAATAGAGCCCCGAATAAAGCATTCGATACTTACAACATTTGCCCTGCGGTACCCTTTTGTTATGGGCCCAACTTGCCTCTAGCCTCTCGAATGCCTCTCGAATAATACGGTCAGTAACCAAATTGTTTAAACAAAATGTTAAAAGTCGAATGAATCACTGCAAAATATTGCTTCCAGAAACGTAATTTTTTTCTGAAATCATCAAATAACTTTGAAAAGACAAACTATATTAAATAAATATTAGTTATTAAATAAAAACGGTCCTTATACGCTTTAAGTAATTGGTAAAGCTATTTAATTGTTCAATATTTTGTCTCTGAACTCTCTGATTTGAACTCTTGATTTGTGTGAAAAGTTGTGAAAGTTGAGTGTATCCGCATCGTATAGATAGGCACATTAGAGTTTCAAATTCGAAACCTGATAAGGAAGCAATGCCTTAAGATACCTACACCTAGGTATCTAAATTATGTACATTGAGAGTTTACTGTAATTCTGTATGAAATATATATATATTTTTCATTATTTATTTAGTATCAAGAAATTACACTAACAATTTACTTACAATTTCACGAAAACCGTGAAAGGCTTATACGCAAAATACACAGTGTTTTGTGTTTTGAACAGTTTATACGGTCTTCATTCGCGTTACAGATTGCTACATTATAATACTTAAACGTTGCTACTTAACATCAAGAGATCTAGCCAAGTTGCAATTTACAATCGCTAACGCTATCAAAAACGAGTACTATACAGTACGCGTTTCGTACTACACAGTATGCTCCATACGGAAGATTATTTTCCAAGACCGCTATACTTACATCTAAAAGTAAAAGGAAAGAAAGAACGAAAATCGTTTTATTGACACTGACAAAACTTAAACTAAACACATTTTGCTAACTGCTGTTATCTTAAAACAGATATAATGTCTCTTTGCATGTGTATGGAGATGATCCACAATGCTTCTATCGGGAACTTGGCGGAGGCAGGCCAAGGCGGGAATCGCTTGCGCGTTGTTCTGAGCCTCCGCTGAGCTCCCCGCTAGTACCTTTGGACCTCCGGTGCACAAGAAAGTTAGATCTTTTTTTTTTTTTTTTTTTTTTTTTTGCTGCCGAAGCACCCTCTCTCGGGAGGGAGGTGGAAGATTCGTCATGAATACCTCCGCAGCCGTCTGCGGGGTTATGTGGGACTCACCAAAGTGGCACCTACCCACTAAAAACCACCCAAGCGGCTGTAGCATGGGAATGCTGTCAGCCTTCATCGGAGCGACACCCGGGTTGGGAGGTGGGCGCGCAAAAAGTTAGATCGTGAGTAGGCGTTATTTATATTGACCCTGTATCCCGCAGGAATTGTGAGCTCACACGCATACACCTATACATTATTCAGATTTTTATATCCAGGATATTGAACAGTTCATCACTAGATAAGTTGTATCTATGCAAGTGACAAGTCAAAAGATGGTAATTAGGGATATGTTACTACAAATTTTTTTTTTATGATCGGAAGTATTGGTTAGGCTGATGATTTACGTAAAACAGGAAAAGTTTTTGCGGTTGATAGATGTCCCTCTTTTCTTCCACCAGCTCACTGGTGCAGGTGCAGACTAAATTTCTACCCCTTTATGGTGGACTTGCCGAAAAGTCCACCAACACGTTGCAACACCTGCCAATTTATAATAAAAAATTGTTTGGATGTTGGTTTCTTACTCTTTTACGCAAATATTGCCAATCCTAAACCAAAGGGTGAAATGTACTGTTTCAAGAGGAATGGTTCTATTCAGGATGAATAGAAACAATACGCATAAAATAACACTTTTTCTATTAAAATGATCATGGGGAAACCGGAATCCACGTTTAAAAATTCATAGTCATGTCTATTTCAGTCCAGACATATAATAATGTATAATTATTATAAATCTGCCCTAAAATTGGTTTTTGTAATGATATCTAAATTATCATTAGTTTTGATGTCATAATTACATTCCAAATGACACTTCCCATCTTCCAATATTTTTTACTTATATGTAGATAATACATGTAGGTAATTAGTTCAACTTACGTCGTAATGGTTTGTTCATCATTAAAATTGGAAATAACAATATGAACAACATGACTGTTTTCACATTGCGTACAATTGTATTGTTCTTGGTTCGCCCTTTTTAGTTTTGGTTATTTCGTATCATCAATATTTTAGGATTTATGATAATACTTACTTATTTACATAACGTGTTTGTTAAATAAAACAGAACTTAATAATGTATTTAAAAAAAACGGAAGATAACTTTCAAGAAAAATTAATTGGTGTTTTTAATGTTATTGGAGATATTCTTATGCTTACGATAGTTAAGCTACGCTAATGCGTAGGTGATAGGGTGTCAAAAATCGTATCCCCTAGCTTGAAAACTCTAGAATTGACAGGTGATACTATAGATAAGCTGCGGCTTTGGTGGGGAATGGACGAAGCAATTCGTGCTTTTGGTTGAATTTTCTTTTTTGTGTGCCCTAGTTAGTGTTTAGTGTATAATAATGATAGTGTATTCTGAAGTGAATACTCACAGACATGTGCATCGAATAGAAAACTCAATGAGGCGTGTAGACAGTGTTTTTCGATTCGTTCCAAAATATCAGTTTGTTGATAGTAAAGAAACGCTAACACACTTTCACCTTCATCGTCTTCATTATCATTCATAATATCATGATCATCATAATAAAAGAAAAGAAATGTTTACGACAGACCAGGATGTATATGTAGTTCCTTGCCTTTCTTATAAGAAAATAAAAAAATGTCTATGTCACGCTTGTATCTACCTAAGGATATGTTTACTGCGCTGTTTCAAAAAAAAAATTATAATTCAATGTCTATCATGTGATTTGAATTAGCAACCTTTCAGTTCAGCTATCTTTCAGCTTTACATAATACGTCACACCGTTTTACTTTGCTAAATCAGAATATCTATGAACTGTCAATGTCAAATGACGCGTCAATAAACATTGAAATTTATGATGCGTTCAAACCAAGATCACGGCTTCGATAAGCGGGGTCCACTATTGAAGACGATTTAGATTCGTTCTAAACCGTTTGGAAAGCTATCTCCTGCACTGGTTCTTATCTATTTTAACCCTACTCAGTGCCACTTTCAGTCTGGTATTATCTAAACGTGCCAGGAAGAAAATGGAAGGGTACAAGACTTTTGGTATAGAAAATGATAAGTATTGAAGGGTATCTTGATTAGTTTTAGAAGAATGAAAGTTTCTAAATTATAAATTTTAGTTTATTTTTATGATAGATTTTTGTTCTTTTTTGCGTTTTTAAATTCATCCTTTTCAACACTTTTTCTAACTGAAGCAACTTGCAAATTTCTAAAATTTCTAGTACCTTCATACACAAATATTAAAGAATTTTGTACATAATATAATGAACAAGACATTAATAAAAAACATTATCACTAAATATTACACAGACTTTTGGTAAGGTATGTAAATCTATTCATTCCTTAAAAACTCATTTAAAATAAAACAGGATATAAAAGGTGATAATAAATTGACTTTGCGAATTTATGTAATTAGTGTCCAGTATCCAAAGTTAATAATGTCAAGGTACTCTTTTAGTATTCCTTTTTTTTATACGCGAATGCAGGTATACTCGTAATTCAATGAAGTAAACCGATAGTACAGTATTTTTCTCGTTGTACTTTTTTTGTCTGTCGAGGAATCGATTATCAAAGGAAAATGTTATTTCCTAGAATAACGACCTATCGATATATTATAGGTAATCTAGATTCCTGGAAACTACTTTGATCTTCTTCTTATCGTCTGAGGGAGTGGCTACTCTCGTGTCGGAGTTGATCAAGTTGCCTCTCCAAAGGACTCTGACGTGGCTTAACGGCTGTTGCTCTCCGAGCCACGGAAACGATCAATAACTTTGATGCAAACTATTAATGGTGTTTTAGTCTGTCACTTAATAGTTTTCAATTATATTAATGTTTTGGCAAAATACCTTTGCTACATTTATTACTTGTTGAGATTTAAAGTTCAATCCAAATATAAGATCGTGAACCTTTTCATTTTATGTAGACACCTATTGCAATTCTGTTTAATCTCCAGTTTGTACCCAGGAGCACTCACGGTAACAATTCAGTGCATTTACAACATTTATTTTACCCTTTTACCAAATAGCATTGCGAAACTCATTTTTGATACGAGATTTACAAATATTAGGGAAGGTACATACGGTAGTGTGATTTTAAACGTAAAATAAAATAACATAAATTAGTCTTAGTTGAATATGATTTGTTTTCAAAAGCTACATATATCAGTATTTTAAGAAAAAGATGACTTCAAGATTTTTAAAGCAGAATAAATACGAATCTTATTTGGAAGCGGGAAGACAATACGAATTTTTCCAGAAGTCATCTTCGCATGTAAAATATTCGTATTATTGTTTTCCGTAAGCTGATATATTGAAACAATTCGGCGACATTGTACCTAGTAAATCCATTTATTTTAAATCAATCAGAATAATATTCGTCAGCTAAACCGCAGTCAATTGCCCAATTACCAAAAAATTGAATACACACCTACTAGGAAACCAGCACAAATTTATTATTTGAACCTCATAAATGAAGCAACGTATTTGCTTATTACCTTGATTGAACTCCAATGTAAAGCTATTGAACTAATAATTGCATTTCAGGAATTTGAAATCAATATCGACCGCTAGATATCCAGGCAACTGCAAACATGAGCCGCCGCAAATATTATCAGTAAAATGCTACTACTATTGCTGAACAATTTTCTCGTTGGAACCATACCAAAAACAGTTAAACACGTCCAGGATATTTATTAAAGTATTATAAATTTTATAATAGCTCGCAAATTTTGTAATATTTTCGTGATATTAATGTTGCTAAGCTTTTGGTTTATTTTTGGTAAGTATGTTTGGTAAGGTATATGTGCTGGTAACCTTAGCCTAAAGGCGATTCCCCAAAGCTTTTATCATTAATATAATCCCAATTAATATATATGATTGAGTAATCATATAAAGTTTATAACTAAGCCCGCAAATTTTTTGGAGCTTACAAGTTATTAGATTTACAACCAATTTTTAGTAATATTTGGTGATGTTTTTTTGTGTTATCTACTAATTGAACGAAAGAAACAATTAAATAACAAAATTTGTCTGCTTCTATTTTGTCAAACAAGAAGTAAGTCCTGTTCATTCTGGTAGAGTTTAATATTTGTTAGAAAAGATGTTTAATATTGTCGTTACTCCGTCGAAACTGCTTAAGAAATATACTATCACATAATATTCAAAAATTATTACCTACACGGCACAAAACATCATTCTATAACCAACAACTTAAAATGCATATCATAAGATGAAATTCCCGGGCTCAAGATATTAAAATTCCGCCAAGCTGCATGTACCTATGCATTTCGTACACAGAGTATATTATAGTATCGTGTTCTACGAGTATGTGTAACGTAGTGGATGTCCGGTGTCCGGTATTGTAGCGAAGCGAGACGTCGTCGAGCCGTTGTCACTGTGAAATGTAGTGTTATGTGAATGTCCGCGGTGTCACTGGTTTCCGCCATTTTGTATTTTATTTCAAGAATTTGTGTAGTGTGAAAGGCTTCGAGCTGACTAGAGTAAAAATAGCAACGAATGCAAAGTATAATTGCGCGTAGTAAAATCGAAAATTTTTGTTCTTTATATTAGATAAGTAGTGTTAATCAATAATTATTTGCTTATATGATATGAATTGGTTTGGGTAAAGATCAGAGCTAGCCAATACTGTGCATATATGCGCCCTCATTGGCTGGCGATTGAATTACCTAATTCTCAGCAAATAATAATATTTTTTTTACATCTCGTGGTGTCTATTTCAGAGGTCAAGAATTTGAGACTTTCAGGATATGAGTATGAACCTTAGCTCGGCTAACTTAGAATAACATCTTTTTACAATTTTGTTTAGGTCCTAAACTGGATCCCGCGTTAACTCGTGAACGGGTGCCGTTTGAGGGTGTTCGTCGTTTAGATACTTGTGGGGAGGGAGAGACTTGCCGAGCTAACAGATGCAGATAAGAATAATTTTGTATAGACATAAAGAGACTCTGTAAATTTATTTTGAAAAAATATACCCGTGAAGTTTCTAGCCAGTTCTTCTTCACGAAGGTTTTTCCGAACTGGTCGTAGTCATGTTTTATTTGACGTCAATAAGAACAAGTAATTTTTAACGTTGAGAAATAAATATTTGAACTTAAAAACTTAATCTTTCCAGGATTCTCTTTATAACCTTACATAAAAATACTTAAATGATTCAGTTTAGTTTCATTAATTTAACTGCTTCGCATTCGAATAGTTATTAAGAAGGAATATCATTAAACTTATAGTTCACCACGTTTATCTACTGCGGGTTGTCAGACAAACACACAGACCATGAATAAAATGAAATGGGAGGACGGGTCTCTTCTCTGTTTTCCCACCACGTGACTGCTCCTTTTTATTTTTGCCGCCGCGCGTAAAACGAGGCTATTTGGAACTCACTCCGACCCTACCATAGCCTCTACCCACTAAAATCCACCTGTATGACTCTGGCAATCATTTGCCTCATCTGAAGCTAATTGGAGAAAAAGGCCGCGCAAGCGGGGACCATTATGGGGCCATCCACTGAGAAATATCTTGTGCGTTGAAGGTGCTAATAGCACGGAAGGTGATCTTATATCACTGAAGTGCTCAAGGATAATTAGAGTTTGCAGCCAGAAGGGCATTAAGATCGGCCGTTAGATGATTGACTGCGTACGCGAGTGCTTTCCCAGGTGTAGTGCCTTTGGACTTCGAATTTAGGATTGGGGGACGAGACGGACTCTCGAATTAAATGATTGGGATGGGTTTTGGAGCGTTTGAAGAAGCCTACCAGGGTGCGTTTGCGCCACTGACACTTCATCACGTGCGTACGCAAGTACGTTAACCAAATTAATAAATTTGTAATAAATATCAATACAACTTTATGTGATTACAATATTTGATTAATATTACATTAAAACCTTAATAAAAAAAAATGCGTTAAAGTTATATTTATTGATAAATGAAGAAAGTTATTAAATGTTTACCTGTTTGCCTTAATTTCCTTGAAAATCCTTACAAATCAACTTTTCCTTGAAACTTATTTTTCGTATTGCTATAATGAAAAGCCCATTTAATTAATTATAACTCGTTAAAATGAATCGGGAATCTGATAATCTGTAATTGAATATAACTGAATGCTTAGTTTTAACCTAGTTTTGAGTTATTTACTTATCGACGCTGCCAGCCTGTTCAGAACTAAACAGCGGCATGGATTGTTTGAAGGGGTTTGAGGATTTTTATTTGTGGCTTGTCATCATCTCCTATCGTTATTTGATTTTATGTTTAAATCGCGGCGCACACCTTTGTATATCGATTAGGTACACTGCAAGGAACACCAAAATAAAAGCCGCAACTTTCTAATGTTTCACATTTTAGTTATGCGTAGAAAATGATTGTAATAGATAAAAAAACGTGCTGGTCATTAAAACACATCAATTATCACAGAAGGAAGGCATCAACGCCTAAAAAATTGGAAGTCGCACCTACATAAACCCGCAGGTTGCTGAATGTTGCTTTGCAGTTTAAATGAGAAAGTTTAAAAATCGCTTTAATTTTTCGCTCTTATGAATCAAAAGACAATAAAATAATATTATTCAAAAAATTTCAGTAAAATCATTTTATCACAATTAAATAACATAGCCATAGCTAACATAGCCAGTATAAATTGCTATATTAAGAAAAGATAAAAAAATTAATTATATTAAATTTTTTCCATTTCTTTCCTGAATGATCCCTGCGTCCTTTTTACAATAAGGTCCACCTAAAGTCATTTATTCCAAGATATTAATTTGTTGAAAATTTTCGACTCCGAAAATGTATGGTAATATACCATTACCATTATGTAATTTATAATACCATTGGGTAATTTACCCTATTGATTAGCTTGGAAATAAAACAATAGGATTTTTAAGGGGAAAATTTCAAACTGTTATAATATCTGAAATATTAGAGAAGGAAATTGTTTTTATATAATGATTGTGCGGGATATAATAGTAGCAACACGCACGATTCCATCGGAGCTAGAGTGCACTTCCTCGACGCGAGCTAACGGCCAATGGAGCGGAAGGTTGTTTTCAGGTTTCAATATAACAATTGAGCCGACGTCTAGAAGAGGTTTAGAGTGTTGAGTCCACTTGGCCCTTTGAGTTAGTGAATGAAGATACTAATGCTTCCAGCAATTCCAGAAGTCCTGTTAAAACCTCTGGATAAGCTGCCACCTGCCCAAACGATTTATATTTAACGCGGTCAGATCCTCATCGGGGACTGTAGTAAGGGGCTCGAGCATCAAGAAATGACCTGGAGTGAGTACGGAAAAATTGTGAGGGTCTGAACTCAGGGGAACAAAGGGGTCGTGAATTTAACATCTAGTCTATTTGAATAAAAAGAGTGGCCAACTCTTCGAAAGTAAGAGCTTGGTCACCAACGATACGATACATGTGGGTTCTTACCGCTTTTATTTGTATTTCCCACGCTCCTCCAAAGTGGGGGCTAGCAGGTGGATTAAAACAAAAGGCAATCTGCTCCCCACGAGTAGCAGACTCCATGAGCTGCCTAAGTTGGTTGTTCGCGCTTACCTGATTGTGGTACAACACAATCAGAATGAATTACGCTTACCCTGCCACGTCGACCTACAAAGCGGCGAAGTGCAGCGATAAACGCATCGGTAGAAAGGTCCGAAACTGCTTCAAGGTGTAAAGCCTTAGTGGACGGACATAAGAAAAGACATAGGTTTTTCCTATTTTTGCACCACGGTGCTTACCTAACCTAATTTTAAAAGGACCACCATAGTCAGTTCCAACAGCAGAGGAAGGTTTGACTTGATTAACGCGAACTGCGGGTAAGTCACTCGTGTATGGTTCTACAGGAGTGGGATTAGTTTTAAACATCAAAGGCATTTTGACAAGCAATGTCGAATAGCCCGCTTCGGTGTCAGAATCCAAAATTGCTGTGTCATGAGATATTGTGTTGTATTTACGCCAGGATGGCAATTTTCACGGTGCAAGGCTTCTATTAAAAGATAAGTTAACCTTGAATCACGAGGGAGTAGAACGGGGTGCTTATGTTCGAACTCGGGTCCGGACCTTGATAAACGACCGCCCACCCTGAGAACTCCTTGAGGGTTAACGAAAGGGTTCAACTTAAGCATCTGCTTCGAGAGCAAAGTTTTAAAATAAACTGATTGAACGTGTTTCACGACAAGCTTTAAGATTTATAAAGTTCTGTACGACTAAAAAAATAATCAAATATCGAATATGCTTGATATACCTTAACCACCAGCAAATAATGCGTTGAATTTTTCTAATTGAAGAATAACGTTCTAGAAGCATATCTATGAAGGGTAATGGAAAATCACCATGGGAGAGTAGAATATGTGGACGCTTCGCTTCATCACTGAATGCGTCTCCATCAAGAGCATTATTGTGCGGAAGCCAGTGGTCAGGCGTGTCAGACAGCCATGTAGGATCCGCCCACCATAAGCTGACAAGATCGGAGGGGAGCTGACCACGGGAATTGACATCCGCAGGATTATCTTCAACATCTTGAATGTGTCCCACGCAGTTCGCAATGAAAGCCTTCCAACGTGAAGGGAGAGATCGAAGCCACGCGAGCACCACGGTGGAGTCTGACCAAGCATAGATGCCAGCACAAGGCATCTGAGGTAAGTATCTATCTGTTACAAATTTCAGAAGATCGAAAACCAGAACTGCTGCAGACAGTTCGAGCGAGACGGGGAAGTGAAACAGATTTCGTCGGAGCGACTCGAGCCTTGGAACAGACAAAGAAGACTCGGATGCCACCATCTGCGCTGATCGTGCGCAACTATAGGATGGTGCTATAGCCAGTTTCCGAACTATCGGAAAAGCCATGAAGTTCACACGACACAATTTGGTTGACACATTAGCAACAAGGGATTTTTAAATTTTTAACTTAATTTTTTGATAAGATACTAAAAAAACTTACTATATCAGATGGAGGGTCGTCATCCCAGTTCGATCCCAGCACCCAAAGCCTTAACTTTAGCGATCAGTGTTAGTGGCCATAGAAATCCAAGTGGGTCGAATATGCGCGCACATTCACTAAGAATGTTGCACTTGGAGTTGGAGTTTTATACGCACAAAAATTAAAGGAGATTGCATATTTATCGCTACAGTAAAGTTTAATTATTAAAACATTTATTTTAATAACTTATTCTTTTTATTTTCATTAACTCAATCTACTACATTTTACTCCGATGATGGAGCAAGTCAGAATGTATTGTTTCTTTTATTCCTTCACGTCATTCGATATATTCAAATATATTTTTTCTTGTTAATTTATATCGACCTCTTTACTAAAATATCGCGGCATTCTGACATGTTTCGCAAAGCGCGGTTTACACGTATTAAGTAGTTAAGTTGGTAACTAAATTTTAAGTTACATGTCACTTGTGTGTACAAACGGATAAAGTTGTTAAGCTCGCAAGTTCAGTGAAGATGAACAGTGATGAAACTCAAGGAATTCGTCAATTCTTGACTAAAATATGTGGTAAACGAGATTTTGGACTAAGTCAGAGAAGAATTTGTTTCGGAAATTAAAATCACTATAAGAATATTTTTTTCAAAAATTTTTTACTCTTTTTTAAATCTACAAACATTTCTTTTTTAAATATTCTTCAACAAAAGTTAAAGTTGAAACTAAAATCCACTCCGACATATTGAAAAGAAAAAAAAGATTAAATGCGAAATAAATACGAGCCCTTGCCGCCACCAGCTTGTCAACTTATGCACTTAACTAAAAATCACGTCCAAACGAGTTAAGTGAGAAGCCCCGCCCACCTTGGCTTTGTTTGCGTATTCCTCGTTAACAATTACTTTTTTTTTATTAAAGGTGCTTTATATTCTTTTAAGTAGTGAAGGTGTCAAAGCGTGACAACTAAACAAACTGATGTTGGCCTTTGTAATATTACATAATATATTATAACATTATAATAGTTATATGTTTTATGTGACGTAAATTGATCAAATTAAAAGTAGTCATAAATAGTTAACCTAACCAAAGCGGACCAAATAATGTAAAATCAGAGTTACAAAGCTAGAAATTTTAATTCTTCGTGCTTTAATTTTAATTCTTATACCATTATAATAATATTATAATTGTAGCCTGACACTACTTGACGGTCTTGACGGTTAAAGCCCTGTTTAGTCGTTAGTGTTAGGCGATCGAAAATGCCGGCCTCAAGGGTTGGGCAATTCTCTGAAATTGATCGTTACTCCACCGCCTTATAGACAAATCGGAGCTTCTAGCTTATAATACTGGATAATACCGTTCTAAAAGAATGCATGACGTAGAATGAGGGTTTCCGTCTTTAAGCTCACTAGTTGGTGACACTATCAAGTAAGGTCCTGGAGTATAGCTGTGAAAGTTTATTACGGGCGTGAAACACAGTTTATATTTTAATCATATTTAATAGCTTAAAACCGTGCCGTAAAAACATCGAGGATGCCGCAGTTTGCGCATTACATATAAATAAGTGGAGATTTGTCTATAAGTGGAGCCGCCCGGCACAAGTCGGACGGCTATTTTCCCGAACATCAATCTTCCCTTATTCGATTTTGCCGCCCGGCAGCTGTATGGATTAATGACGATCCGAATTAGTGATAGCGCCCTTACAGTATAATGAAAATTGCCAAAAAAAGTATTCCAGCTGGCTTAACATTCTATTTGTGATATTTAAACTGAAATATTTGGCTTATTTCTATACGGTTACAAAAATGCACGGAATCAATTTTGTTTAAGTCCCTTGTTCATTTGAACATCTTCACATTTAATAGTTCTTAGCTAGCGGTAAGCCTTCAGAACATATAAAAATCTTTCCAACTGTGTGGTATCCACCCCCAGGTAGATTTAAACCTCGTTTGCATGTTTATTCAACAGAAAAAGCCCTAACAATCAATACAGTTTTAAATGGAGCCCATTAATCATCCTTGAACAAACGCACATGGACGGTAGCTTGACGGTTCAAAGTTAAAAATAACGACCATTATGCAAGAACAAAGTTCTTTTGATTGTTCAAGTTATTCCATATCGAGATAGGTCTTTGACCTCAAACTGTAGGTGTAACTCACAATGGATTTCTTTGATAGCATACTGCAGAACTATATAAGGCGTTTCTTGTTTCAATGTACTGTAATTTGAATATAAACTCAACGGCAATTTAATATGTATTCGTTCGTTGTAATTAACTATTAGCTGCATTCCCATTAGTTGCCAACGTAACATCTTGCTCACAGTAAACACTAACTATTTACGATAGAAGTTAGTACAAAACTATCCGACCACGAATAGCTGCTTATAGTAAAACCTACATGCTTGCCTATTAACTTTGCTGTAGAAGAATGCAAATATGTAAATTAGTATTAGCGGAAAAATCTTCTTAAATTTTTTTTATATGATGTCCTTTTTTTATACATATTTTAAAAATACTTTGATAATCATATAAAATAATTTATTATAGGTCATAAAATAATTTCTATGTTTCGATTAAAATACTCATTCATTCATAATATCTAGTATATACAGGGTGTAACATAAAGGAAGCATAATACTTAAGGGTCAGTAAATATAGCATTGTTAGAATATACTGTAAAAGAATTGGAGTTATAGGGGCTGGTTACACCCTGTATATATATAAATATATATCATCAATACGTACATATAATATTATACATTATTGTATTATAATAGGTCTTTACCTATGAAACTGCCGTTTTTCGACTGATATTTCTAATTTCAAATTAATTTTATTTGACAAACATGGAATTTTAGTTTCTAAAATCGTCATTTGTTTAATAGTTAGTGTTTTGTTTTCAACGCATTCGAACACTTTTCGTCATCATGGATAAGTTAAAAATTCGAGTAATTATGGAGTATGAGTACCGTCGTGGCAGCAAAGCGGCATAAGCGGCACGCAACATCAACGACGTTTACGGAGCGAACACTACAAACGGACGCACCATCCGTTATTGGTTTACCCGCTTCCGTTCTGGAAATTTTGACCTGAAAAATGAACCCCGTGGTCGTCCGAAAACTTTGGTCGACAATGACGAATTAAAGGCAATTGTGGAAGCTGATGAAACTGAATCCACGGCTGAATTAGCAGCAGCTTTCGACGTTAGCATCAAAACAATATTGGTCCATTTGCGTCAAATTCGCAAGGTAAAAAAGCTTAATAAAATGGGTACCCCACGAACTCAATGACTGCCAGCGCGAAGTACGCGTGGATACGTGCCTTGCACTGCTCAGCAGGCATACAAATGAAGGAATTCTGAACCGCATTGTTACTTGTGACGAGAAATGGATCCTGTTTGACAATCGTAAGCGCTCAGCAAGTTGGTTGGACCATGGTTCAGCACCCAAACAATGCCCTAAACGAAAACTTACCCCTAGAAAAGTGATGGTCACTGTTTGGTGGTCTAACGCGGGTGTAATTCATCACAGCTTCTTGCCAAACGGGACAAGCATTACTGCAGATGTGTACTGTGAAGAACTGAACACAATGATGGAGAAGCTCGCACGTCTCCAACCAGCTTTGGTCAATCGTTCGGCTCCACTGCTCCTGCACGACAACGCGCGACCTCATACTGCACAGCAGACAGTCTCCAAGCTACAAGAGTTGGGGTTGGAAGTTCTCCGTCATCCGCCATACTCACCAGACCTTGCGCCTACAGACTTCTATTTTTTCCAGAATTTGGATAACTTCTTGGCGGGAAAAAAATTCAATACAAGTAACAAATCAGTACAAAATGCCTTTGAAGAATTTGTTGCCTCCCGTCCAGCTGATTTCTTCAAGAAAGGCATCAATAAGCTACCAATGCGTTGGCAAAGATGCATTGATTGCATGGGTGATTATTTTGATTAATAGAAATAAAAAATATATAAAAAAATTACGCTTCATTTATTTTGTGAGAAACGGCAATTTCATAGGTAAAGACCTAATATATAAAACATGTTTGCAGGCCGCGTCTCTCTGTCTGTCTGTCCGACCGCGATAAACACAAAGACTACCGAACGTATGTTCGTATAGTTTTCACCAACAGATAAAGTGACCTTTTTTTTGATACCCTCCGCGGGGAGGGCAGGGTGGATCTGAAAAATGCTCTTACAAATTCCCCGCCGCGCGCGGTGTTAATGTGGTAAGAGTTCATGTGGGACTTGCTCCCACCAAAACCTCTACCCTTTTAGTGGGTAGAGGTTTTGGTCGGAACCACCTGACCTCATAAGGCTTGCGCGACCTTTTTAGAGGCCAATGACTGCCAGAGTCATTTCTGGACCCTTATGGAGTCATCCGCTGGGAAAAATTATGCGCACTGAAGGTGCTCAAGGAGAATTATAGTGTAAACTACGGGCGTCTAGATCGGCCGTTAGCTGATTGGCTGCGTACGCGAGTGCATTCCTAGGGCTGAGGGAGTATACGAGACGGACTCTCGAATTAAATGATTGGAATGGGTTTCGGAGCGTTTGAAGAACGAGAGTGTTTTGAGATGTTGTTGTACTGTAGGTAGTTCAAGATCTCTGTGCAGGTCCGCGTTACGCACGTACCAGGGTGCGTTTGCGGCCCTGCGACAGAATAGATTTCGAACTACCTGCTGCTTAGACAGGAGGGAGGAATTGGCATGGGCAAAGATTGGCGAAGCATAAGTCATAACGCAAGAGCGTTCGTTTGTTCCTAAGAGATATTTTACTGAGAGATACTAACATACTGTTTAGGCAACCTAGATAAAGACGGGTGAGTTTCGTTACTCTGTGGACGTGTGGCTTGAAAGAAAGTGTCGGGTCTAACGTGACGCCTAGGTGTTTAGTATTGCGCTTCTAGGGGATGTGAATACCTAGCATTGGAACATGAATCGTCGAAGTGATTCGCAGAACTCTTGTCTGGATTCACAACAATATGCTATTTTTTAAACCAATCACTGAGGGCATTTACGGTCTTTTGGAGTTTGGTAATGAGACCCGGGACACTGTGGCTTTTGTTGTAAATGTGTTGTGATTTTATCGTCAAAGAGGGCGAGAGTTCGACGCCTTTCGGCAGGACGGGTATATCGTTGGTGTCATAACGGGTATGTGTCGGTGGGTATAACAAAGGGACTGAGCCCTGAGGAACTCAAGCCTTGATGGAACGAGGCGCGGAGAGCGTACCTTCGTGTCTAAAATGAAATATGCGATCTTTGAGATAGGATGCGATTATCCTGACTAGACGACGCGGTAAGCCTTTTTTGTAGAGTTTATAAATGACACTGCTGTGCCAGACTTTATCGAAAGCTTTGGCGACCTCGAAGAATACTGCGACTGTACTCGAAGATGCGATGGACTTGCTGAGGGCAGGAATGCTTAGCGCGAAAGCCGAACTGATGGGGTATGATGCGGGGTCACCACCTGTTGGAAACTGATGGGTCCGCATTCGAGAGAGTATTACTCTCTTGAGAAGTTTAGCAATGGCTTTGAAGAGGCTGATGGGTCTGTGGTTAGCTGGGATACATTTAGATGTTTTCTCGGCTGGGGAATGCATATGACTGTAGCTTCTTTCCAAGCTTTTGGAAAGTGGCTGAGGTCGAGGCAGGCATTAAAGATGATCGCTAGCAAGGTAATTACCTGCTAAGGCAACCTCTCTTATAGTAGATAGCTGTGCCGCCATGACAGTCGGGGTCAGACCTGTCGTTACGTGTAAACGCGTATTTAGGAATGGCGAGTCCCCTGGAGCGGGATGAAGTGAGCCACGTCTCTTAGAGGGGCAGCAGGTCTGGCTCGTTGTTCTGAAGGAACAGTTTCGGCTCAGGAAGGTTGGTATAGAGGCTACGGACGTTAAATAAGACTATGGATAAGCCCCTGAGTTTAGTAATATTGCGGGGTACGAGGTCTAATCATTATACTATTTATAGAATTTATAACGAACTAAGAAGTGAGTGATGCTCAGCTAAGGCTAAGAGACGCTCTTGAGTAGATTGTCAGGCTCGCAGTTTGCGTGCGAGCACAGCGATTTCCCTAATATCCACGTTCTTCATATCCTCAGCAAACGACGACTGAGGTAAGGATGAAACGGGGCGCGGGCCTGCGGGAGCTAGGATAGGACGGGAAGGTCTGGCGGCTGGACGCTTTGCTTCCGGGAGAGACCGGTTGCACAGCTGCGGGAACTAAGCGGGAGTGAGTGGCGGCGCTGGTTTAGGCACGGCCCTCGTGGTAGAGGAGCGAGGAGAACGAGGACAGCCCCTATAGGTTGCTGTGTGGCCGGATTGGCCGCACAACACACAAGCAGGGAGGAGGAGGAATTATTAGTGCATTTGCAATCCGTCGTGATGTAGGGATTGAAGCATTCGACGCACCTGGTAATTGAAAGTAATTAAAAAAGGGGCAGGCGTAGCCCTGGGTGGCCGAGGAGATGTGGAGATGTTTGCGATCCTCCACGGAGATTTTCGAGAGCCCGCATATAGTGCGCGATTCTCTAAAAATCTCCCTCGATTTGGGAGTGTTGGATAGGATGACGACGGCTAGGGGGAAGTGCTTGCCCCCGAGAAGCCCTGGGATTTGAGGTTCTCCAGGATGTTCTCGTTCGCTAGCTCGAACGGTACGCCCCTTAGGACCGCGCTGATCTTACTTTCGGGGAGAGCGTAAGTATGATATGCGATTTGTTTTACCGACAATAACCTAGTAAACGACCGAAAGTCGTCGATGGACGTGACTTGAATTTTTATCGATTCGCATGCGTTAGACGCGCCAACGTAATTGATTTTGTGCTCTTTGCACAGATTTGAGGCCTCAGTCCATCGCGCCTTTTCGCGTAGGAACACTGAGGTTTAGTGGGGACAGAGACGCAGCGCGTTGCTGGCTTGGACGAAACCGAGGGGGTTGCGGTCACTTCGAGTAACTTTAACGGCACGTGGGCGGGTGTTGAAGATACCGGGGCTTGCTTAGTACGCTTCTGAGAACGTTTTGAAACTAAGGTAAAGGCGGGCTCAGGAAAGCCGGTTAGGGTGTCGGAGTCCGACAACGGTTCGGACGCGGAGTCAGAGTCGCTCCCGGGAGCGGTGCGTTTACGACGCGACAGTGTGAGTGAGGAGGTGTCCGACACACACTTCATCTTACTAGGTACGGGGGACGCGCGGGAGCTAAAAACCTGAGGGTCATGGCGTTGGAGGCCTGAGGAGCTGAAGTAGGGGCCTGAGGGGACCTTGTCGTTGATATGGATGCCCGACGCTGCGAGCGCCTTGTCGAATCCATACGGAAGGGCTTGGGACTAAAGTATATAAATATATATGAAAATGCCTAGATTCCTAGCAAACCTAGCACCTAAACGTCCCTACCCACGGTAGGGGGGCTGGGGAGGACGTGAAGTGGTGCCCCTGATACGGGCAGGCACTGTACCGTCACCCTGGGAAAGGCCCAGTGCAATGAGATCGAGTGAGCCGGTTTCTTGAAGACCTGAAGGGCTTTGAAAGCGCACCGGATCAAAGTTAGCACGTTTAGTTGGCACCGTTAGGTTTCTACCTATTCACTTGACGGCCTGTTTGGTGTGGAGGTAAGTAGCCTTGCCTTCCATGCCAGAGGTCCCAGGTTCAAATCCTGGTAGGGGCAGATATATTATTATATTTGCTTTCTAGTCATGGATGTGTATTTACGTTTATTTAAGTTTATTTCTCATATTTATATATATGAAAAAAAAATATCTATGTGTGTTAATATATTTCTTAAGTTTATTTATCCGTTATCTAGTATCCATCACACAAGTTCTTAATGATACTTAACTTGGGCTAGATAATGTGGTGTGACTGTTAGAAATATTTATTATTATCAAACGTGAGGTCTAGTACGGAGTGTGTTGTCAGTTAAATTGGCAACAAAAACCGCGCGTAGAACTGACGGCTTCGCAACGTGAACCAGTCGGGAAGTTTGAGCTGCACTGAAAAGTGCAATTGGGGGCGCACCAGGCGGCTGCGCGCGATTCGCACGAGGTCGAAATGAGGCCCGGTTGACTACGTTACGGCCGATCGGAACCGGCCGCAGAGCGAGTCTCTGTGCTAACTTAGCTAGCGCCAAGTGGCAACTGTGTAGACGGAAAAAACAGCCTGAGCGTTGCTATGAAGTACGTGAATATAAGTGACGCAGCAGTGCTGCTCTCAAATCGTATTAGACGAAATGTGGTGGGAAAGACCACGGTACTTTCGAACGAGGCCGGACGCAAAGCGGGTCTGATGAGATAAAGTGATTCAAGAGGATGGTTTAAGTGTATCATTCTTTTGCATGTTGTGTAAATTAATCAAAATCGGAAAAAATCAACCAGCTGGGAGCTTTTATCGAAAAGGCAGTAACTTTAGAAGGCGCCTTTATCAGGTTTCAACTTGGATTGCACTCGTTAAAATCATTACACGAAAATGTTCCTGACACAGATCCATTTTTCCATGACATACAGTAGCTTCATAATGCGGGTACAAAATAAGAGATAGATAGAGGGAGATTTGAATTTGGAATAAATATATTTTTACTTTTAAATAATCGAATTTTCAAAATAAATTATATCCAGCCAGCGTTCTGTACACAAAACTTTTTTCGCAAAACTTTCTGAGTGGCCTGGTGTACGCTCTGTTACCAGAAGCCGGGCGTAGCCGGCCAACTTCAAGAAAAATACTTTTGAATCCAAATAGTAATTAAAAAAATCAATAGGTAACGTGAATAAAGTCAAGCTAGTAATTTCGCAACATACAACATACCGTGCACTTTGTAGCTCGACCGGCTGCCATAAATTGCTAGAGAATGCATGGGTATACGCTGTATTTATTTCGTGTACTAAACCGTGTTATTAAGAAAATTAATTATTTCATGAATTTTTAATGTGGTTCTTTATCTTTCTGGAAAAGAAACATGTTAAAACTTGGTGTTGTTCATCACTTGTTCATAATGTGTTTTGTTCGGTTATCAAACACGGTTATAGAACGAACCTAAATAAAAAAGATAGCGTTAGTGGATTAAAATGATATCTTCATGTATTTTTCTATTTAAAAAAAAAATAAATTTAAAGAAATAATAGTTTGTAGTAAAAAAGCTTTTACTTTTATGAACACAATTCTGCGGCTCACCGACTGGGTTAGACTTAGACTCACCGCTAACTAATTTCATTCAGGAACAAGCAGGATAGTGACGTCACGGGACGCAGGAGTCAATTAATTAAATTTCACCATCAATTCATATTGTATTTGCGGATAGAATTTACGTGTATTAGTTATACCTACGTCTGAATAGCTTTTATAATAATTTTTTTTCAAAATTTTTTTTCATTAGTTCATAAAGAACTAGTATGAATGCACCTAGATAATGTTCAACATGCAAAAAAGTCGATAAATTTATATACCTACTAGAGAACAAAAAACTCTAGTACATCTTTATTAACATACAAGGAAAGCAAATCTTACGCCATTGAAACCGATTTTGAATGACAGGACGGCACATTGATCAAGTCATCAGTGCAGTCAAGGACAACGTTGCCTTTTATGTTATAAATTTCGTTTTGCAACAATGTTGCCATGGGTATCTTTTAGTTCCGATTTTGTCTACTGAACAAAGTTGGTGGCACTACATTTACGTAGGATTCGACTCAATGACCAACCAAACTGATCACGCGTTTTTACGATGTCAGATAGTCTTCACGGAGTAATATATTAACTCTCTGATACTGGCATACGTAAGTAAACGTCGTAATACATATTCATACAAATATAATATAAATAGAGAGCTGACGGGATTGAAGAGGGGCTCAGAACATTTGAACAAGTTACGATACTTTAAACTACGTGCTGACTTTTGAGTGTGTGACGTGTTACATGTTATACGTGTAATTAGGAGTGCATTCCGTACATCACCTGTTATTTACGAAGTACTATTGCAACTGATGTTCAATACGTCTATTATTTTAGCATCTACGGCATTTATTTTGCATGTATGAGAGCGTATTGTAATAGTCCTAACATTGCCTCTTCGGTGTAGCTTGCGCGCATCCACCATAGTATTGTATCCACAGCCATACCATCCACAGGCTTTATCGAGTGCTCGTTTGCTAGTCTTTGAAAATATAAAAATTAATTGTATGGCTGTAAAATACAGTTGTATCACTAGAATGAGCTATGGTGTGGGTACCACGTACCAGCACCACCCGCCATGAGTTTTATTTCACTTCATAAGTTACGTAAGATATGAAAACACCCGATATCATGCCAGTATGCACATTTCAATAGAAGTATTATTCCAACATATAAAAAAATGAATTAAAATATAATCGAATGATCAGAATTGCTCAATCATAACAGCCCAGTATAGGAAATGTTTCTCGGGAGATGCATATTGAAATCAGGTCAACATGATTATAACTCGAGTAAGTACAGTTAGAATGTGTTTATTCCCTCTTATTACGTATGCATTAAGGTTCAAAATTTCAGATTTGCACGAAGTGGTATGTTCTACTGTAGAAATATGTTTGCAGTTTCCGCCAGTAGGTAGGTATTCGCTGTTATGATGTTATCCGTATACTTCAGATTTGCAGGATACGGATTGTTGTAGGTAATATGTTTGTGACGTGATCTTACTGACGCCATGTCAAATAAAATACTATGAAGTATTTTATTTATTTTATCACGTATTTAGATTTATATGCGAGGCATTTTTTTTTGTTTTTTTTTTTGCTGCCGAGGCACCCTCGCGGGAGGGAGGTGGAAGATGCGTCATGCATACCCGCCCGCAGGTAAATTCCTCTGCGGGGGGGTTATGTGGGACTCACCAGAATGGCACCTACCCACTAAAAACCACCTGTTGGCTGTAGTTATTACCGTTAGCCTTCATCGGAAGCGACACCCGTCGGGAAGTTGGGCGCGCTGGCGGAGACCCGCTAGCGGGTCTTCCGCCTGTAGTGAAAGTTGCACTGAAGGTGCTCAAAGGGACATGAGTTGGTGGCCGTTCTGGGCAGCCTCCGGTGAAGCCGGGGCTGGGCAGAGGTCGGCCGGAGCATGATTTAGGGATCAATTCATTTAAATGAACCTACAATGAATTGAGAAGGGAACTATGCTCCACCAGAGCTAGCAAACGCTCTGTCGGAGTACGTGAAGCCCTAAGTTTACGGGCTAAGACTGCGATTTCACTAACATCGACATTTTTTATAGCGTCGCAGACGATACGCATATCGTCTGCTACGGAGGATTGAGGAGTGGGTTTGTATGGGCGAGGAGCCGGGATGGGATTCGATGTGGGGCGCTGCCTCCAGTTTTCTGGGGCAGGCCTGGGCTGTGTAGGCTTAGAAGCCGGAGGAACCCGGCTACGCAGTGGCGGAAAGTTTTCTTGAGAAAGGCGCGGGGCCTGTTTGGGCGCCGCCCTTTTGAAATTGGAGCGCATACAACGGGGTGCACGAGGGCAGCCCTTGTAATTTGCGGTGTGGCCGGACTGGCCACAAAGCACGCAATCGGGAGGAGAGGGAGTTTCAGGAGTGCGATTGCACTCCTTAGTGATATGCGAGGCAAATATCTGCCTCTTTTTTATATCTGATGCTTTATTTCTGGGATTGATATATTACTCCCTTACGTTTGGTCCTTCATTCAGATAATGTAAACAATCTTTCAGACATATAATACATCTTTCAATTAGCGGCCGAGTGGCGTAGTGTGTAGTAGCCTTGCCTCATACACCGGAGATCCCAGGTTCAAGTCCTGGACGGGACGTTAATTTGCGTGATGAACACAGATGTTTGTTAATATTTTTACTGTTTGTATGTTAATTCTGGGTTCCCCTTCCATCTTTAAATTACAATTTCCCAGAGGTTGAAAAATTTTTAAGAAAAATAAAAAGAATATTGAGATTTTTCATATAAAATTGATGTGTTTTAAAATGTTAAAGCAATAAACAATCCATTCAAAAAATATATGTTCACTTTTCCAAGTAAAAGCGGACTTGTTTTGATGTATGTACTCTACCTTTCACTCCCACTGAGATAATTTAAATAGATTGACAGTAGCCATGAATCGTTTCCACCACTTTCGTCCAATACACCATAACGCCAGGTTTACAGAGTGGCAGGTAAATGTAGGTAAAAGAAGATTTTTAAATAATAGAATTCTCAAATAAATTATCTACCTATCTACATAAAACACTTTTATTACTTTGGATGGTTTGAAATTGATTCACTGAAAGTACAATCTAATGAAGGCGGACGATCGACTAACCTTTAAAATAATTGAGTTATTACAATTGAAATGCAAATCCAGTGGAGATTGCAAAGTATCGATTATATTGAAGACAAGCTTTTAAACGAATGAGGAGTTATGTTAATATCTCAGAGATGATTTCGTTTTATTTAAATAACATGCTTCTATGTGTACCTATTTAGGCATTTACCTTGATTTCTTTACACTTTCAACCGCGCTTACGTAGGTATATAATTGTGATTATTAAGTGTGTCTTTATTATCAATATGTTCCCGTTTACTGTAAGATTGTAGATTATACTATTTTTAGTACAAGATGAGACAGATAAAAGGATATTCAAAAGATTCCAAACTTTTGATGATTTTCAACAGGCCGTAGCTTCCTAGAAGTAAGTCTTTGTTTAAATATACTCCTAAGACTAGCATAATAAAATTTTACTAAATTATAAAAGAAAATTAACTATATAAACACATCGCACCATACTAGAAAAACCTTGCAATATGTTCGTACACGAACGACGAAAGAGCAACACGACTAAATATAAAACCAGTTTTTGCATTCATCAGAAAATAAACAAAACAATATTGTAACTTATAGTGTAGCTGTTAAGACACAAGTTATTTATTTACTGCACAACACTTAATAAAAATCACTAGTAATCTATCACTTTAACTTCTCTTATTTCCTTTGTTAGAATTTACATAGATCTGGATGAATACAAATTTTATACATCATAGTATTCTTGAACTTCTGAAAATACGTTTAACATCTTATGAGACTACACTTAGAAATTATAAACTTTACTAGCTCGATTTATTCGCGAACCAATTACGCTGGTAGCGCCTCTATTAAAATAAAAGTGAACTAACATTCTTAACAATAGCTCAGACCAAGAGTTATTCCAAATATATCCGAACAAAGTTTTGCGTTTTTTTATAAAAGTAGCACGTGTCTAGTAAGTCTATTAAGAGTATATCACGGGATTTCAATGCTGCGAAAATATTTTCTCTACACAGTTTACGGAAAATACCAACTAGGATACCTATTCAACAAGAGTCAACCACCTTTTGTTTCAATGAAATAGGTCTAATTATGAATACAAAGAAGTGAACTATTCGTACTAACTAATCGTTCGCAATATAACATCTACTAGTTAGGATGCTTACATTAATGACACGCCTATGAGTGGTCTTATTGGTTGTTTCATAAAATAATATGAACATTTTATTTCAATTCGTGAAATGAAATAAATCAAGAATACAGTTACCCTGTCAATAAAGAGCAATTAGTGTCAACGCAATTATAATTTCTATAGCTTTTGCCACAAATTCGTTCGTGTAAATAAGGTATCGTTCTCGTCAAAGTACCTCGCTATGGTTTGTATTTCGATGTATCGTACCTTATTCTTTGTGAACAACATGAAAAGAAAATTAGTGCCAAGTTTCAGCTCATTAGATACTGGGTAGGTAGAACTCATTAAGTAGGTATTAGGTTATAGATCTTGAACCTATTTACTTGGATAAAACTACTTACGACTACGTATGACTTCACAGTTTTTTGATAATAGTAAGCTAGTAGTTGAGTAAGTTTTACATACTTAATATGCCTTTTTGCACTGGGGGAGTTTTTCATGAAGTTAATCGAATAATCGTGTAGGTACCTAATGCATGTATCTTGCATTAGAAGACTTAAACCGTACACGTGGAAACTTTCGTAATTCGTGTGTAATTTGTAATTCATATTTGCTACTTTGGTCAATATGGGCGAAATAAAAAAAAAATTCTTGGATTAGTGTTTTAAATTTTGAAACCATTTGAAATTCGATATTCAAACACTGCTGGTATTGCCACCTTTTAAAATTGACGTATCTGGGCTCACTCGTGCAAGAAGGGCTATTACATTTTTTTTTTCAATACGAGTTATAAAGAGGGCCGGTCAGATTATAGAACTGCTTGATAGCCAGAAGACGCGTCTTACTTAACAACTATAATATTAAAAAAAAATTTTTTTACTGACTTTAAAGCAATTAAAACTGTGATAAGACAGTCTAAGGAAAAAAAGAAAATCCTTTTTAAATATTTACGAGAAATATTTTTTTGAATGCAGCCAATCTATTGTTGTAAGTTTTATAGAAAGCAACCTAATGAAGGACAGAAACTAAAAATTACATTAGAGCAAAGCTTATATTAAAATTAAAATGCTATTATGCCAGTAAATATATACTTATAATGATTATTATAAAATATTAAAGCTGGACGTAGCTATTAGATATGAGATGCGGGTTCTGTCATTCACACACATCAATCAGACCTCAACGTCAGATGTGATTGATATGAATTCATTAAGAAAATAATGAAAAAATTGCTTAATCCTTGCGTAACAATAAGTGGCCTGCTGCAATGTAACAAGTATTAACATAAAAACAAGGCAAATTAAGCTGAAAACACCCTTTTGACATAATTATATCACATAGTGTGTACTTTATCAAATGTTGTGGCAAATGCATCGTTGTGTACCGTGCGATCTCGTTTGTGTTTCCGTATCTTTGTGACCTTTTTATGTTTATATTCTAATTGAACATAATGTAAAAGGAAGACAAGGAATAAAAGATTATTGTTAGTATTGCATTGTTGGCCGTCGCACAGTAGGATGTAGCTCATGTTATGACGATCGTGTGGTACCTTGGTTGGGCTAGATTTCAGAGTAATATTGCTGCACCAGCAGAATTTTTAGACCATGCTGTAGTTAGGGAGGATTATGAATAAACAAAGTTAGTATTAGAAATGTTGTTTCAATTAAACCCTTGACAAATGCAAAACAATATCTTCAGAGGCTGATTTTAAATGATGTAGGTAAGTAATAATGTAAAATCAACTATTTGCTTGTTGTTAATATGTTTACAAACTGTAAAGGAACTCATCGAGGAAAAAAATAGGTAGTGTATAATACAACCACTTCTGTGAAGATTTCTAGTTCCGAACCATGCAGGACCTCTAATATTTCATGTCATGATATGACGGAGGTCTCAAAACTAGGCGAAGAAAACAATTACAAAACTTACTCTCGTAACAAATTATGAAAAATAACTTATTTATTAGGATATCATTTGCCACAACATTTGATAAAGTATACACTATGTGATATAATTATGTCAAAAGGGTGTTTTCAGCTTGATTTGCCTTTTTTTATGTTAATACTTTACTATGTTACATTGCAGCAGGCCACTTATTGTTACGCAAGGATTAAGCAATTTGTTCATTATTTTCTTAAACTTGTTGAAATCCTGATATATTTGCGACTATTCGGCTGGGACATCTATACAATTGTTATTTTTGTGAGTCATTGACGCCTGACATTGACGCTTTGAGGTTATTTATTTTATGAATTAATTTTATTTCTGCATCGAATTTTAAAATATTAGGAATAGATTTGAATAATTAATACAATAAACATTGGTTTAAAGCACTAACGAATTCAAGACGGGATCAATGAACGAATTTCAGTGACAGGTTTTTGAATGTATGGAGAGTGACCGGCCTTCTTTAAAATACTATTGACACTGTACGGCTTTTTTCCAATGCCCATGTTGGTTAGGAATTTTGAAAAAGTATAAAGACAAGTCATGCGCGTATATTTTGTGTCGGTTTGTTAAAAACTTTACTGATTGTATAGTTTTTGGAAATACTTCCCTAGACACATTACTTTAATTGCAATATTCCACTACGTCAAGTATGTGGGTAAGTAAACAATAATTATTTTTGGGTTAAAAGGTCACAATTTATATTGTATGTTCAGCTTCTTAGCTTCTGTCGTTATACAAATGACCTACTTATCATTAAAAACCATCAGATCCTAAACAAATTTAATCAAAATTTTCAGTTATAAACACAAAACTTCGAATAATTCAATGCCATTTCAATTTACACACAGGCTTGTTTTGCCTCTTGTTTAAAAGATTAATGTCCCACAAAGGGACGGAAATTATAAAGTACGGGCTCGTTGGTCTTCTAATGAAACCGCCCATTTCAATATGAAATGGTTTTTAACGAACTTTAAGATTTCGCATTATGGAATAGATTTTTATTTAGAAAAATTTAGGTTTCGTGTTGGCATGGCAAGGGGAGTTTTACATTATTTTCTATCACGCGTATGGGTCTAGTGTTTCTTAGTTATTAAACGTTCTTTTATTATTAGTAGATACTAAGTACTACTTTATGTTTTCAGCTAGATAGATAGACTTGCTGAGCAAAATTTATAATTAAGAGAGCCGTAACCGCTTCATGTCTCTGAGTGCGCCCGTAATTGTTATCTTTATATTATTTTCTTATTAAAAGTATTGCTCTATTCAATAATTTGTTAAGATCTTTATTAACAAATAATAGTAACTAAAAATAGTCAATCTTGAAATAATTTACTATCATTGATATATTTTCTTTTATACTTAGGTATATTTTCTCTGTAAATTGTGCTTTCATTCTGTTATAATGAATAAACAAAACTCAGGTGGCCATTTTTGTCAAAAAAAAAAAATTATTCACGCCATGGGTGGCGCATATGGTAGGTGTCGTCGAATTGTAAGATGCCTAAAATTTTACAAAAATCTCAAAAGTCATTCTCATATCTCCAAATCAAACAAAACCATCCAATAAAAAATATTATTTATTATTCTCAAAGATAATCAGCAAAGTGAAAGCATTTTAGTTGATTGATACGATGTTATTCTGGATATCAAATAGCGAACGGCAGTCCATATGTCAGGCAGCAAGACATTACATCTTTTAATAGATTTGAAGCGGAGTGACTCACCATTCTTTGGTCAATCGAAGGGTAAATATATTTACCGAGGAGAGATTTGATGTATTATGCAATTTGTTATTTGTTTTAAATATAGAATATGCTATGCTTGGTGCATAGTTGCGTTTTGCGTAGGGATCATCTGTGTTTCGAACAATGGTTTCGAAACGTAAGTCGAGACAAATTTTTTTAACAATTATGTATTATGTATGAAGCATCTAATAATTAATATTTTTGAAGTGTTTCTATTTTCATTGCGGGTTTATCGTTCTCTTAGAATACTCTTAAACTGTGGTCCTGTTGTTTTGTTATGAGTTAGTGATCATTTTAACGGTAATACAGTAGATCGTATACAGGGTGGTCAGAAAATGACGTCCAAAAATGTTTTTAGGTGCTCTTAACAGAGCAATCTGCATCACGGGGTATGTATGTTATACAATCATTTCTACATTATACATTTATTTCTATACATTTATACAGTTATGTTTTCATAGTTTTCGAATTACGATATTTTTTATGAATTTTTGCAAAATTGCAACCGAATCAGTTTCAAAAAGATGAAAGACCATGCCTGACCTGTCAACATTTTGACAACTCGTATTATGTATAGATAAGTAATTTAGTACGAAAAATTACAAATTTTTAGCGGAACCATAAAATCTATTTCAAGTCAAAAACTACAATCCACAAAAAATTTATCGGGTTTCTTTTTATAGCCATTTATTGACATTTGGTTTGCCACGAACGTGCCCAGTAAATATATGGTCTATGACACGTTTCGTTCCAAATAAAGCTCGAACTTTACAATATTTCGAATTTGCTTATAAATTAATGGAAATATATGACTTTTTAAATTAAAGTAATATTATATTTGTTAATTTACTGAAATAAATGCACATCAAAATGAAATACTCAATTATTTTTCTTAAACGTACAATACAGCTTAACTTCACTGTCATATTGATAATGTCGAAAATTACAACGTCAGTTCAGATTTGAATTAAACGTTTGCAGTCCTTCGTTTGCATTTGCGGCATTGTGTACTGTGCGATACTATTCTGGATTTTTCGAACTTTTGATCACCTTGGCATTCGTCCCAGTTTCTCGCTTCTGCTTCAACGACAACTTGCACTAAGTTTAATAAATATTAGAAAATTATTCTGTTATTTTATTTTTATCTTCAACTAGGGGCAACAATTGGATGGAATGAAAAATGAACATGTCTTTACTGATATGAATTATTGCTTTTGTTATGTATATTATTTCGAGTTTTTATAAGTATTTTGAAGAAATAATTTATTTTTGGAGTTAAGTACATGCAATACTGCTAATCCCAACTTTGCATTTTAAGTTCATCTTTCCTGTATTGAAAGCACAATCATACATATAAGTAGAAATCTATATGGAGGTCGCCTGTGTAATTCTGAGAATTTAAAATTAAACGCGGTGACTAAGACGCCAGCTATGTGACTCGTGAGGTCGCAAGATTGATTCCCGCACAGAACAACAAAAAAATGTTCCTGGTCCGGGGGTTTGTATGTATATTGTAGGATCCTCGTAGTTCGCTACATGGTAACCTATTACACAAGCCTTTGCTTACTTTGTGGCCATGTTGTCTGAGGACTTTTATTTTTAAATCTACCCATACCTACTTCTCTGTGTAAAAATCTATAACCTAACTGGATAAAATGAACTGGTGTTTCACTATCTACATTACTATGCCGAGGCTTACTAAACATCAATGAACTCATTTGAAATCGACGTCTTTCATGTCATTTCATTACAGCGATAGAAGGTATGTCTACATTTTTACCAAATATGAGTTTTCATACATGAATTTCAACATATTTATTGAGAATACTTAGTAATTTGAGGTTTTGAAAGGCTTTATATTTCGTTTGCTTGAAAAAAATAACATATCCGTGAGAATCTGAAACCAAAATCCTGAAATTAGCTGCACTTTCGTTTTTCCAAGTTAAATATTGCCAAGATGTTCTGTAAAAATTGATTGAATTTGACATATAGCCTCAAAATTTTTCAATGCAACTTTTTTTCTGAATTGCTAAAGTGCACTAAGTTGTTACCTTAAGTTTAGGAATATAACACTATTTTTTCCACATCGTTTTTATATTAATACATTAGATCAATAAAAAACAGGCTGACAGGTCATTGCATATATGAAACATGGGCATTATTCTTTCTAAAAAAGAAATAGGAGGTTTCTTCGGATTTCTATTTTTGTTACTAAATCTCTATGAACTGTGTGTTTATGCATAAAATAAACTTCCTCATAACTTTAATGAAAGTTATTAAAATACTTGCCATTTGCGACAGTTTGTGTGTCTGTTCATGACGACATTCATTAATTCATGGTTCACATGTCAACTGAGAGAATCATGAGTCACATGAGAAATTATACGCCTGAAAGACTCGTTTAACAATGCAAAACAATTATTTATCTCATATTTTGTTGGTATTTTGGCTTAATCTGACTTGGAGGATTTCCATTTTTTATTTACTCTTAACCTATGTTATTCAATTTTTTCTGAGAATCTTTTCTTTTTTGTAAATAATTTAATGTTTTTGAATAGCGATAGAACAAGAAAGTTTTTCTAGTAATTTGTACTCTTAATGTACTGTTGATTTTTCAAAATAAATTTTTTCAGTTTTACAGTTTTCTATTGACCAAATTAGTGAACCAAAACAAAATTTTATAAGAATTCACTTGCCATTTTAAAATTGTTAATATTTGTGCCAGTATTAGTATTAATAATTGTTTGTTGATGTATTGGTAACTGATAAAAATTTAAACAACTTTAGTCAAAATAATAGTTTTTTATTTATTGAATTTTTTGTAGTTTATTCGGAATTTTTTTTAACAAAACCAGTAATATTGAATTTCTCGATAACGAGCCTACTTGGTATTAGGAATAAGATAGTTAATTTTGTTGGAAATAAGTTGTATTATCACATCCCAAGAGGAATACGTCGAATTACAAGTCACCCTGTATAATATGTTTTATGTCTCTATCAGTTCAATAGAAATAGAAAGTGATGGAATGACATTTTAACTAACTTATCGGCTAGCCCGGGGCTAAGTAGTGCAGCCAACTGAGAGCTATGTATCAAACAGGCGAAAAGGTGCTCATACTGATGATGGTAATTAAAACAGTCATCGTTTAAAACCCTTTACTTTACGTTGGTAGAGTTTAAATCAAACATCTTAGCTTTTACATTAATGGGTCTTTATAAATTCCAAAGTAATTTTTTCAGCTTAGCCTGATGAATTGATAAATTTTAATTTTAAGATCTTAGAATGCTACGTGGGAACTTATTTTAAACACATAAATCCACGACCCTCTTGGTCAAACCTTCCATATATAAATCATTTTTACTAAATCTCTCTCACAAATTCATACTTGTACGAGTGAAAACAATTATTTGTAACCAGAGATTCCGATACATTCAATGTCTTACGCATACAGAGGCCTTCGTTTCTCCGCTAATCGAATCTACTAGTAGAGTACACATCATTGCCTGAAAATAATTCGTACCACTGACCTCGCTTGACCATTATTACGTAATTTTACGAGGTTGCTCCGTTACCTTACAAACAGATGCTTTTAGAAAACCACGCAACGAAGAAAACGCACGAAAATCGTTTGTTCTGAAAAAACGTCGTTTGAACTGGTTTATGTTAACGTTGATAACATTTGTTGTTATTGTTAATAAATAACTAAAAGTGAATTCATTAATTTATTGTATCATTTTTAATCAATTATTTTGAGCCGTATGTTACAAAGCTTTTTGTCGTATTTAAAATTTTTACTGAAAAGCTAAAAGGACTTTAGTATTTTTTTTATTTTCAGAGAGAGAGTACTTATTTATCTTAATACGAGTCTATCTGTTATAATCAAATTGGCTCGTTGCAGAGTTATTCTGACTATTGACTTTCATTTGTTACAGAAACTATTTATAAAATACCTTCAAGATGCGATTTCGTCAAAATCAACCCATGTAGATGTCACCAGCTCATCATTAATGATGGGAACCAGGACCTTGGTGCAAAAGCAATCATGAAGTGTAATATGGAGTGAAGGTAAGAGAAATATTAGGAGCATTATTACAGGAATCGCAGTATATAGAGCAGATTCTACTGTAAATATATTTCTTGTATTTGTAACTTTATGTAATACCTAAAATACTTTTGTGTTTTTGTAGGTCAAGATGACGACGAGAGAGGTGGAACTGTCAGGAGGCGCGCCATGGGGATTCAGAATGCACGGGGGAGCAGATCAGAATCAACCCTTGAGGATATCTAGGGTATGTTTGGTTTGATTCATTTTGCGTTTTTTTAAAACTTTATTTCTATACAATATATTACATAAACATGTCAATAAAGTATCCAATAGTAACGAGTATTTGCTGTGCACTATGCTCTATGTCTTGTACACCTTGTTGTATTTCTGATAATTGGTTATAAAATATGAGTCCATATAAAAATTTCGTAAATTTAGAAGAGTTTTAATTTTCGAGAGACTGTGTAATTATTAAGCAAAGTAGACTATGTATAATAAGTTAAGAATAATTTAAGTAACGTAAAAGTGTTTTCATTATATTTTAAACAATGTGAAATAGTATCATTGGTATCTACTCCTTTTCCCAGAAACAATTAATCTAAAGCTTTCAGAGGAGTACCTGAGTAATAAAATAAAGAATCACAAGTAGACATTTATTATAAATCATTTAGCCTTTCTCTTCCTCTCAAAAGGCTCCCAATGAAATTATGAGCACCGAGAGCAGAAATAAAATTGTCTTTGTTTCCTCGCTTTGCTAAGACCCCTTTAGTTCCACTGTAAGATTACGTAATCAAATTTCATCTTTTTAAATCTGGTAACGTTGCTGGTTTCAAGTACATTGTTTGCGGAGGAGTAATTTGTCAAGACAATTGTGTTGTGCAGCTAAACCGGGAATAACGACCGGCAGTTACACTTGCTTTCCCGTTTTCTGGTGCGAAAGAATGCTGTTAAAGTTACAATGTTTTACTTTTAGAGCTGTGGATATTGCTCTCCTGACAAATTAAACTTAGTAGGATATCGTTGTGTAACTACTTTGAAATATATCATGTTTTTGCTAAGGGCAACTTGTTTCGTTTCTGTTTTAAAGTTTTTTTCTTTAAGTTAATACTTAGCTCTACGTATCTTTTATATAGATCTCAATCACGGTAATTAATCTTGATTCCTGGACTTAGTACAAACATATTTGTATGTAGGTATTTGTATACAAATTTGGAGGAAATGTAAACGATCTAAGTACCAGAGCTGTGCTTTTTTTTGAACTATCACATTTAACCAAACATACTTAAATTCAACTTTATACTCTCATAATATTGGTGTTTGGCCTTAACATGTTTTAACGCACTCTTATGTCACGTAACTCGTGCGAAGCCTGCGCAGGTTGCTATTTGCACCAAGAAGTGTATTTTTACAGAGGCCTATTCAATGACATATTACAAGTCATACCCAAACATTACCGCACAAAAAAACGGCGTCAACTTAACTGTACGTACCTACCCGATACAGTAATATAAAGTTGTGGGAGAAGTTCACTTGTTATAAGAAAGAGATATCTATGTACATACTTCGTGACGTTGCTTCGCGCGTAAATTGTCGCAGTATATAGCGTTGTCTCTTTTACTCCCCAATACAAAATCATATTACATCTCGAAATGTATAGCCATGTAAATTTTAAAACGTCATTTTAAATAGCAAAATAAAATATTAAATAAGATAGTCATAAAAAAATAGTCCTTACGCATGAAAAGAAATGTTTTTTTCTGTCTTTATCAGTAATGCGCGGTTTACATGTATTAAGTAGTTAAGTTGGTAACTAAATTTTAAGTTACTGCATGTCACTTGTGTGTCCAAACGGATTAAGTAGTTAAGTTCATAAGTTCAATGAAGATGAGCAGTGATGAATCTCAAGGAATTCGTCAATTCTGTACTTAGATATATGGTAAATGTGATTTTGGACAAATTCAGAAAAGAATTTTATTCGGAAATTGAAAGCTTTACATGAATATGTTTTTTTCTAAATTTTTATTCTACAAGCATATCTATTTTAAATATTCTTCAACAAATTTTAAAATTGAAACTAAACTCCACTCCGACATTTAAAAAAAAAAAGAGTAAATGCGAAATATATACGAGCTTTTTGCCGCCACCAGCTTTGTCAACCTATGCACTTAACTAAAAAATCACGTCCAAACGTGTTAAGTGAGAAGCCCCGCCCACCCACTTATACGAAAAATAGAACGAATCCTAATCTACTTAATCACTTGCGTACTAAATTTTAAGTTACCACTTGTCACTTAACTGACTGTTTACACGCAACTTTTAACTTAAAATTTAGTTACCAACTTAACCACTTAACGCGTGTAAACCGGCTATAAGAGTGTAATTAGTACACTGGGTTGCACAAGACCATGTGAATGACGGATAACTGCCTTGCATTTGCGGTGCCAGCGAACAACTTGTCTATATGTAATATGTCATTGGGCCTATTCAATTGCAAATGTTATACTATATCTTAAGTAAGCTATTAAGTAAGAATTCTATACTTTACCATTATTTTATTACATACTTATTAAAGCTACATCTTGCTTGATTTTCAGCGTTACAGCGATTCTCTCGAGCAAATTCTTGACGTGAGTTAACATTTGAAAAATTATGTTTACCCAACAAATATAATTAATCATTTTGCTCACTTACTCAGTACCCGCCTGTCATTCTTACCACTTAGATGTTTGTTTTATAATGTGCTTGTTTGATAATTTATTGTTTCATATTTTTGCCAAACACTTTTTAATAACGAATCTTGAGTTGTTTTGAGTATCAACTAATATTGCAACTACCAGTAATAATTTCTATATAATAACCTTTAAAATACCGAAAGCATTCACAAAACATTATCATAATTAGATTCTATTCTACCCCGATTTCAACCAAAAACGTTGATGTAGGGCGTCATTATGAGCAGAGATTGTGGGCGCACTAAATGCTTTGTCGTCCCGCGGTGCGTAAATTATGTCCCTCGACTATTGCGTCTAGTCATACGGGATATCGTCATCGTACGTGCAATCACGGCTTTCAACTGAAACTCTGGCTTATGTGCGACCGATAGCACATATCGGTCGCACTCGATCCGTCTGCCTTGTGAACATTTAGCGGCGCAACCTGTTAGTTCTTGTCAACAAAGTTTGATGCCAATTTGCGTAGGTATTGCTATAAAATTTGTTGAAGGCGTTTTAGAGCAAAAATAGCTTGAACACAAACTATTTTTGCTCTATTACATAATTAAATTACTACTCCTTAAAAAGATCTGTTTTATTAACTAAAAAATATAAAAATTTTTATGATCATGCTCAAAAGATAATAAGAAAATTTTGCTGATGCCGTGGAAAATGGGTTGGGACGTGGTATGGGGCAGGACGCGACCTGCGTGGACAACTTGCAGCCCCCTATCTTCCTACGATATGTGTTGAAGCTGGTTCAGTTGCTAATAACGCGGGAAGTTCAAAATATTATTAATACCAAAGTTTAGGTCAAGTTTATGTTTGAAGCTTTTGGTGTCGATAGCAAAGGGTCCAGAGAAAAAGTGTACATCGACTCTTTTTTGACATTTCCACTGGTGAGTGAAACTTGTGAACTTATGAAACTTATTTTGCCCGGCGTTTGTCAATTGCGATCCAGCGCGTTAATTCTATGGGCATTTGGGCTTATTTGTTCAAAAAATACAATATATGTCTTCTATTCTGATTTTTCCCAGTTTTTCAATTTAAAAAAGAACTTGTAAAACTTATTATTATCCGCAACATTGTTTGGAATAACGTTACCCCTTCTGAGTAGTGCAGCGCGTCGGCGATATTTCCAATAAATTGTGTATGGGCAGCCGCAAGATTGAATTTCTGACATCCATTAGTTTCGATGGTTTATTTCTGGTGGCATTTAACTAACGATGAAAACTGTAAACATTGCTGTTATATTGGAATTACGCGGTTCGCGGTAATTACGGAATTTTGTATACGATGACTAATTTTTTAATACTAATAAAAAGGAGTAATGGCTGGTAGGTAACTAAATTTTAACTAAACTACAAGAGTTTGTTTCAGAAATTAAAACCTGTAGATGACATTTTTTTTCAAGTTTTTACTTCGTATGTTCAACAAGCATGAAAATTTCTATTTTAAATATTCTTCAATAAAATTTAAAGCTGAGTCTAAATTTTGAAAAAAAGGAAGAAATGCGAAATTACTACGGGCTCTTGGCGTCAACCGCTTTGTTAACTTATGCACTTAACTTAATAATCGCCCACCTACTTACCAGCAAATAGAACGAATCCTAATCACTTACGTAGTAAATTTTAACATACCACTTGTCACTTGATTGACTATTTACGTAATTTTTTACTTAATGTTTAGTTACCAACTTAACCATTTTACGTGCATAAACAAGCCATTAATGTAATTTCAAATTGTTTCTAATAGTTTTTTAAGAAGCATACGAGTAGTTTGAAAATTCGAGCTAATGAAAATTATAGTACTGAGTGATAGAGTATCAGGTATAATTATAAAGTATAAACGTCTCTTTTTGTTAAAATCGATAGATTATCAAATGAAATAATATGAAAAAATGGATACTGCTAAAAGCACAAAAAGAAACTTTATTTCGTTATAACGCTCAGATCAATTAATCAGCATTGCTATTAATTTAGTATGTATGATTGCTAAAAAAAGAAGTGTGCAGGGCACAAATTCAAAGCTGTTATATATGAGGTTGTTATGTTTAGGAGTATAATAAAAATTGGCTAAGTATGAGTCACAATCTCATGAAGGATTCCGTACCCTATAATGGATGCGGACTTTTCAAGTCATAGTGGCATTGCATGAAAATAATTTTTCAAGAAGTCATAAGAATATCTGCCAGTGTGTCGGGTTTTGTTATAAAAATAAAGTGCAAATTGCAACTGTCTGCCTACCTTGATTTATGGGATACAGTCTACTAACTGATAGACGTCTGTATAGAAGAAAGGTAGCTTAGTAAGCTTTGGATACCGTCGGTACCAATAGGTTACAGATATCTAAAATGAATAAATGCATATAAAGTTTCAATCCGTAATATAAAAAAGTAATACGATTTAGAAACATAAAAATATAACAATAGCACTGCCCCTATTATTACTGAATCCCACCAGAAGCTAACCTTTAATAATAATAATACTTATTTATTCGTGCCATAGTAGTACAACATTGCTCTTAAAAGTATCTTAAAATAAAGGTGTAAGTACAAAAGAATATTACTGTGCATTAATCTTAGATTTATTGGCTACAATAATTCTTGTTATAGAAAGCACCACTGCGCCCTAACTAGACTACGGCAGTGGTCTCTACTAAGGGCTACAGCGCCGTTCCCAGTTTATCATGTGGGTGTTTATTTTACTTTATTTACACATTTCACACAGTTTACACATTACGTTACACATTTCAAAGTACAATAATGGCATTCTTAAACACTTCTATTGAGCAAAATTAAAACAAAAGAAAACAAAATTAATACATTTTGCGATATCCTATATTTAGACATTTATTTTTAAAGTTATTAATCGAACACAAACAAGTTAAATGTATCAGCCTTATACAAGCTAAAATTATTATTATTAGCACAAACATAAAATACATAAAAATACAAATACAACATCAGCCCCTTACATACACATACACTCCAACTGCATTGGATTAGTTTTATTTTCCCATTCTAATCCAGAAACAAGAGTAGCTCTTCTGTGTCACTATACGATTTACTCATCAGCCAATTTGAAATAACTTTTTTACAGTTGGTATAGGTTAACAAATGGTGATTGGTGATTTCATTTATTTTATTATAGAGATAAGGACCTGTGTAGTAATTAAACTGCCGTGTAAAAGAATATTTTGGAAGAGGTATATTATGAATTTTATTTGTACGCCGATTTTGACCAATAGTTGCCTGAGATTTATAATGAACAATTAATATAGTGTTCAAAATATACAGCTGTTGAACATTCAATACTTTACATTCTTTGTATAACTCAGTCGTTGGGAATTTACGCGGTTTGAAGTAAGCTAACTTAAGAAGCGCTCCGTGGGCCTTTTTAAGTTCGAACAGTAGTGTTTTGTAAATTCCACCCCAGGATGTAATACAATACGCTAGTATAGTTTGACAAAGTGCAAAGTAAGTAGATTTGATAATATTCAAAGAAGCTATATGGCGCAGGGTTTTATAAATAAAAATAAGTTTGCGAAGTCTTGCGGAAAGTGCGTTGATGTGCAACTTGAAACTTAGGTTTTGGTCAATGATAACACTTAGATATTTTATTGTAGCTGATGACTCTATGGGCGGACAATCTGAAAGTGACAAGAAGTGAAATTTTGACAATGATCTGTAATGAAATTGGGTGGTGGATTAGGTTGCGATGTATTTCGTATGGAAAATGTGAGGAATTTGGTTTTAGCAGAATTCAGGGTTAGAGAGTTATTCATCAGCCAAGTCGTCACCTTGTTGAGACCGTCTTGGGCAGCAGTTTCTGTCTCTAGCCATGATTGAGCAGAAAAGCTAAGGACGGTGTAGCCCGCAAAGGAAATAATTTTTCCTTTTTTGAAATTTAATTGTGTTAACTCATTTATGTAAATCAGGAACAGCGTCGGCCGGAGTACGCTACCCTGGGAAATTCCATACAATATGGGTAGATCATCACTGAACCTGTGACCAATTTTAACTCTTTGTACTCTGCCAGACAGTTAGCTATGAAAAAGTTGTTGTTGATTGCCACGAAATCCCAGCCTTTCCATTTAAAATAGCAGCATGGGGATAGGAACCGTATCAAAAGCTTTTGCTAGATCCAAAAATATTTATATATTTTTTTTTATATGAGATAATATAAGATACAATATGCGTTGTAAGCTCGAGAATGGCGTCTGCGGTGGACATTTTTTGTTGAAATCCATATTGATTTTTTGAAAGGCAATTGTTTGTTTCCAGATCGGTTATAGTTGTATGTTTCAGAACTGCTATAGGCCTATAATTACTTATTTGGTTCCTATCCCCATCTTTATAGATAAGATGTACGATAGCTATTTTAAAACTATCTGGAAAGACACCAGTCGCAAAACAACGGTTGAACTTTTAGTACAAAAAATAAATCGGACACCCCGGAAGGTTTTATTTTTAAGTAAAATTTTAAATGAATAGAATACCAATTGCAATAAAAGTCTTTTCTAAAATGCACATTTATAATTAATTATCTTCTAATGTTTAGTAATACTCATTTGCTAGTTTATATTTTTCGGTTTTATTTACTGCAGACTTAACCAAATTGGTGTATGACATAGTAAAGAATTGAAAAAAAAAAATCTTCTACAGTTGAAAAAGCCTGAAAGTAATTCATTGTATAAAACCTCGCCGGTTTTTAAAAGTTTACATAATAAAGTTATCTAGACCAATTATTCAGTTTAAATATGTAACTGTTGTGTAATTAAAATTGCTCGTGACGTGACTAGATTAGCAATGCTTGCATGGCAATCAGGTAGTAAAAAGTAAAGGGTGGTATTGAGTAGTTAATTAAAACGAAATTATTATTCATTTGAAAAACAATGTTTGACAAAATTATACTTGATAAATTTATAATTTTACAAACTACTGTATAATAAACTACTCAGTAGACAAAATATTAACTAGAAAAAATTAATTTTGCCAAAGCATGCATTTGACGCTCGCTCCGCTGCGCTCCGCTTGCTTTCTGCCTGGTCACAATGAAAATTCAATTGAGTTAGTTTAGGTTTGCATGTTGGTGCGAACACTGTGGTGTAGTGGTTAAGGCGCTGAGCTCCAGCTGTATGATACTGTGTTCAAGCCTGCAATTGGCGCTGACAATATTTCAATGGTAATGCAAATGGCGATACCGTGAGCCCCAGCAAAGGCGACAGAGGTATGTCGTGATGTTTTTTAATGGGTAAGAGTCCCATATAACCCGGCACTCCCCCTCGAAGTGTCGGGTAGGTGTTGGCACCTTTTACACCATGAAAACAAAAAAAAAAAAAAAGGTTGCATGTAGTTGATACCAACTACATACAAAACAAAAGAAAAGACCAAATTAAGTACCATTTCCAGCTTTTCACTAAAAGCGACTTTGGTTCAACACAAGGTGTTTTATAATTGATATTTTAACAATTGAATTGTTTCCTAAGTAAAACGTTTGCGAAACCTGTATTTTGTCAAATGATTCTTTTTAAAGTAGGTAATGTGTCTGCGAAATGAAAGTTTGTCAAATGATTAGTTTTTCAAACGTTGATTGTAAAATGATCTTTTGTCATACGTTTTTTGTTAAACAATGGTAAACCAATTAAACGCGATAAAATCCGATTATAATGTGTTTATCATTCATAAGTTTTTAGTCACCCTGTAAAACGAAGTTGAAGAAGTTAAAATAACATAATGAAAACATTGAAAAGATTCTCCCTGTGGGTTCAGTAAGCTCATTGTGGCATGTGAAAATGGCACACCAGTAATACTACTTTTATTACTTTCTAAATGTTGCGTAGAACTGTAAAGCGCTTTGTTTTGACTATTAAACTATTTCTTTTTTTTAATAACATATAACACTCTGTTCACTTTGTATGTATATTTAAAGTTTAGCCAATATGTTTGTAACCTGTGATAACCCTGTTGTTATACACGTATACGGCTGTTGTCCATTTAACTTAATAGTTAAGGGAATGACTATTAACCATCTGTGTTCTTTCAGACATTATAAGCACGGATGACTAAAGTTACTTTGTAATAAGTAACAGATAAACCACTCCGTACAAATAAAATGGCGCTGTGGCCTTTTTATCTAAACATAGTTTGTCTGCGCGCTGACGACTATAAGCAAAAATTTACGTAAACGCGAACGCGATGCGGCAATCTACGTCCGCGAGGTATTTAGGGCGCAGAATTACCGACACCGAATGTCATAGGCCTAATATACTAATATCTTAACTATTAGTGTCCAATAGATTCCAAAAAATGTATTGATCTTACAAGAACGAGTGCATGACCACCGTTTATATATTTTGGGGAATTATATTAATAATTCTTTATTTGCAAGTATAAGCGTCACAATAGTTTTTAATATTAAATTATAATGTACTTCATATACTGCTATGTCAGCGTGCAAATTTATACATATTCAAATTGTGGTGTATACATGTTAAAATAAGAATATTATAAAAAATATATAATAAACAACATAATATGTCACAAGGTCAAAATAATATGTTAATGATTAATTCAATTAAATAATGAAATATGTTAACAATAATTTAAATAAGAGTGTAAATAATAAAACACATTTCACTTAGCCAAAGAATCAAAATGTCAAATGTAATATCAATATATTTAATTCGTCAAATGTTTTTTCGACATGGAACCTCTGTGTTAAGAATTCGTCATACGAGATTAGACAAAGTATAGTCATTTCACTCAATTTAAAAACGAACTTATAAAGAGCACGCTTTTTCTTTGAAAGTGATTGACCACAAACGTCGTTAGCCCATGACTTTTTAGAACATGCCTCGATTTCTATACGAACTTCAACTGCAGCACAACTACGCACAATGTCCATGGAACTAGTCATGCTCTATCTTTAGAAGTGATGTACTGACTTGTGAACAACTGAAAATACGTTTAGTAGGACATTGAAATCTTCTAAATGATATATTTATTCGATTAGTGCTTCGAAATAAAATGTTATACGAGTATAATAATATATTGGCTTCATTTAATGAATTTGTTTTTTTTGTATGTACCTTTTATTGAACACTAAAATCTCCAGGTTAATGTTAGACAAAAACAATAATGCTTTCAGTATAATTATATAAATGGATTCGAATGAATGATTAAAAAAAAATCAGTTTATTCATAACTTTACGAATTCCCGGGACTTTTTTTTTTTTTTTTTTGTTCCCCTCCGCGGGAAGGGCAGGAGGATAAAAATGCTCTGACGCATACTCCGGCGCGATTCCGAAGTTATGTGGGACTCGTCCCGACGCCTACCAGAACCATACCCACTAAAAACCCCCTGTCGGCTCGTGCATTTTGCCACTCAGCCTTCATCGGAGCGACGGCCAATTGGAGAAAGAGGCCGCGCTAGCGGGGCCCTTAAGGGGTCACCCGCTGGGATTTACATAGCACTGAAGGTGCTCAAAAATTAAAAGTAGAATAAAACATTAAAAATGAAAAGTAAATAATGAAAACATTAAAAATGGAAAAATTAAATTTGCATTAATTAGAATTAGAATTTACGTTAGAATTAGAATTTGCGGCCAGAAGGGCCTCGAGATCGCGTGACAGTCTGGTGGATGAGTACGTTTGCGCATTTCTAGGCCTAGCGACTTTGAACTTCGAGTCTAACACAGGAGCAGCATATGAGACAGAATCACGAACTAGAGGATTGGGATGGGTTTCGGAGCGTTTGAAGAACGCTTCAGAGAGTGTTTTGAGATATTGTTGCACTGTAGGCAGTTCAAGATCTCTATGCAAGTCCGCGTTACGCACGTACCACGGTGCGCCTGTGGCCCGGCGGCAAAAGAGGTTTTGAACTACCTGCAGTTTGTGCAGGAGGGAGGGTTTGGCGTGGGCAAAGATTGGCGAGGCATACGTCATGACGGGTCTAACGCAGACCTTGTAAAGTGTACGTTTGTTTCTGAGGGACATTTTACTTTTTCTACCTAACATGCTATTTAGGCGGACTAAATAGTGACGAGCGAGTTTCGAAACTCTTTCAACGTGTGGCTTGAAAGAAAGCGTCGGATCTAATGTGACGCCTAAGTATTTAGTACTGCGCTTCCAGGGGATGGGAATGCCTAACATTCGAACGTGGGGATCGCCATCGGGACGACGGCGTTTGTGGTCGAAGCGCATCGCAGAACTCTTTTCAGGGTTCACATCGATGCGCCATTCTTGAAACCATGCACCAAGGGCGTTTACGGCCTTTTGGAGTCTGGTTACAAGGCGCCGGACACCGTGGCCTTTGGTATAGAGTGCGGTGTCGTCAGCGAAGAGGGCGAGTTCGACGCCTTTCGGCGGGATGGGAATGTCGTTGGTGTACACGGTGTACAGCAGAGGGGCGAGGACCGAGCCTTGAGGGACTCCAGCCTTTATGGGACGAGGTGCAGAAAGCGTGCCTTCGTGTTTAAATCGAAACGTACGGTCTTTGAGAAACGACGCTATTATCCTGACTAGGCGATCCGGTAAGCCTATCTTGTAGAGTTTATAAACGAGACCGCTGTGCCAGACTTTATCGAAAGCCTTGGCTACGTCAAAGAAAACCGCGACTGTTTTATAACGACGCGGATAGAAACCGTCAAGTATATACTCGACGATTCGGTGGACTTGCTGAGGGCAGGAGTGTTTAGCGCGAAAGCCGAACTGATGGGGAATAATGAGAGGATCGCCATCCGTTGGAAACAGATGGTTCCGCATTCGAGAAAGTATGACTCTCTCGAGAAGTTTAGACATTGCCTTGAGGAGGCTGATGGGTCTGTGATTAGCCGGGACGTTCAGAGGTTTGCCCGGCTTGGGAATGCCTATGACTGTCGCTTCTTTCCAAGCTTTTGGAAAGTAGCTATGGTCGAAGCAGGCATTGAAAATGATAGCTAACAAGGTAAGCATCTGTTGAGGTAGGTGCTTAAGTGCGTGGTTGGAAATTCCATCCGCACCCGGAGCCTTTTTGGACTTTTGATTTCTAATGAGAAGCAAGATTTCGTCATTAGAGACTGTGACAGGGTCTGCGGTGATGGGGAGAGAGTCTCTGCGAAGGACTTCGTCCTCCACCGCCTGGATGTGCGAGGGATCAGCAGGTTGCGTGCTGGGCGAGCATTGTGCGGCAATGCTGTCGGCGAAGCATTCGGCTTTCTCTTCGACTTCGAAGGCAGTAGTGCCATCGGGACGAGTGAGAGGAGGAACGTGAGAGACGGTGTCTACGCGTAAGGCTCGGGCCATGCTATAGTACGCTTGGTGGGACGGAGAGATATTCGCCATGAGATCGTTCATCTGAGCGTCTCGGAGTTCCGCGAGGCAAGACTTAACTTTACGTTGAAGCTGATTCGCAGCTGTTCTATAGGCGGGCGTGGGATATTTCTTGGCTCTCCGGAGAGCCGCGTTTTTGGCTTTAATAAGATTGCTAACGGCTAAGGGAAGCGTGGGTTTGCCGTGCTTAGCAACCTTTTCGTTGTCACTGATGGCTGAGTTGATAGCATCAGTGAGAGAATTTACTAATGAATCGATTTTATCCGGGCTATCTAATTGTTCGGGAGAGATCGCGAGTGGAGAGTTCGGAGCCTCTAAGGCTGAAACTAACGTATTTTTAAAACCTTTCCAATTGGTAAAGGTCTTAGGAGATGAGACGTTATAGTTCGGCGGTCCTAGCACGAGGGAAACGGGGCGATGGTCAGAGCCTAGGTCATCGAGCGGTTCGATAGACCTTAGGTCAAGATTGATACGCTTGATAATTGCAAAGTCGAGGATGTCAGGAGAGTAGGACGGGTTGTTGGGATAGTGAGTGGGAGTGACGGGGGATATGACATCTAGGTCAAGGGAGTTAGTGATGTCGAGGAGAGCGATACCGCTGGTGTTAGTCGATAGGCACGTCCAGTCAGTATGTTTGGAGTTAAAGTCTCCGAACATAATGACTGAATGGCCGAGGGCGAGAATGGCCTCAAAGTCGCTGCGGATTGGTCTGGTACCACTAGGTATGTAGATTGAAGCTATGATGATGGTCGGATGACCAGTCATAGCCAATCTACACACAGTGGCTTCCATGTTGAGGAGAGGAGGGGTAGGGAGAGGACAGCAGTGGAAGCCTCTTTTGTAATATATAGCGGTGCCGCCGAAACCGTCAGAGTTGGGCCTATCGTTACGAATAAACGCGTACTTAGGTATAGCTAATCCCCTGGAGCGGTTTGGAGTAAGCCATGTCTCCTGGAGAAGGAATAAGTCAGGTTCTTTGTTCTGAAGGAACAGTTTAATCTCGGGAAGGTTGGTATTAAGGCTACGAGCGTTAAAAGATACTAGGGATAAGCCCTTGGGTTTAATACGACTGGACGCGGGATTCGCGGGTCTAGACATTATAATTTATTATTTACGAATTTATAAATTATAAAAGAATTTACAACGAACTAAGGAGCGAGTGATGCTCGGCTAAAGCAAATAAACGCTCTTGAGGAGAGCGGGCGGCACGCAGTTTGCGTGCGAGCACGGAAATTTCGTTAATATCGACGTTTTGAATAACGTCGAATACGGTCTTCATGTCCTCAGCCAACGACGACTGAGGTGCGGAAGACGGAGAAGGACGCGGCCCTACGGGAGCTACGGGAGCTGGGATAGGTCGGGAAGGTGCAGGCGGAACGGCCGGACGCTGCCTCCAAGACAGAGCCGGAGTAGGTGTCGGCTGAACGGGCTTTGCTTCCGGGGGACCCCGGTTGCGCAGCGGCGGGAAGTTGGCAGGAGTGAGCGGCGGCGCCGGTTTAGGCGCGACCCTCTTGGTGGTGGAGCGCGGAGCGCGCGGGCAACCCCTGTAGTTAGCTGTGTGGCCGGACTGGCCGCACAGCACACAGGCAGGGGGGGAAGTGGATTCGGGAGTGCGAGTGCACTCCTTTGTGAAATGTGGATCCAGGCACTTAACGCACCTGGGGGGAGCTGAGCAGTTAGCCGCTGCGTGGCCGTAGAGCTGGCAGCGGTGGCACTGGCCAGGGTGACCACGGGGGTTGGGACGCTCGACGGAGATATTTGAGAGTCCGCAAATTGTGCGAGCCTCTCTAAAGATCTCCCTCGAGTTGGGAGTATTCGACAGGATTACCAACGCTAAGGGAAAACGCCTACCGCGGTTGGAGTGCATCTTGTGCACTGCTGTGACCGGGAAACCCTGAGACTTAAGGTCATCGAGGATGTCCTCGTTGCTGAGTTCGAACGGGACGCCCCGTAGTACTGCGCGGATCTTACGCTCCTCCGGGAGGGCGTAGGTGTGATACGCGATTTGGTTTAATCCGAGTAACCTGGTAAACGCGCGGAATTCGTCGACGGTCGCTATTTGAATCTTGATTGTATCGCCAGCGTTGGCGGCTTTTAAGTAATTGATTTTGTGCACTTTGCACAAGTTGGAAACCGCGGTCCAGCGCGCTTTTTCACGCAGGAATACGGGCGGAGGGAGCTGAGGCTTCGGCGGGACGGGAGCGCAGCGCGTCGCTGGCTTTGATGTGACCGACGGAGACGCGGTTACTACGACTGATTTTAACGGCGCGGGGGCTGGTGTTGAAGACACCGGGGAGGGCTCGGGTATTGAAGATACCGAAGCTTTCTTAGAGCGCTTCTTGGAGCGCTTGGCGACGAGTTGAAACGCGGGCTCAGGAGAGCCGGTTAGGGTGACGGCATCTGACGACGTATCAGACGCGGGTTCGGAGTCGCTCCCGGGAGCGGTACGCTTACGACGCGACGCGTGAGAGGATGCGACCGATTCGCAGTCCATCTCGGACGAGGCGGGAGACGCGGGAGAGCTTAAGACCTGAGGGGTCTCGACGTTGGAGGCCTGAGGGGCCGGGGTTGAGGCCTGAGGGGCCGGGGACGCGATAGTAGCCTGTAAGGCCTGCGTTAGTACGTCATCTGGGATGGGGCAACCGGACGCCGCGAGCGCCTGGGCGAACGACCTAAGAACGTTTACAAGGTCCATTGGAGGGCTTGGGGTAATATGAAATATATAAATATATAATGTATGCCTAGGTTCCCTAACAAACCTAGCGCCTATTTATATAACAAATGCCTAGAATTCCTAAATAAAAATCTAGCGAACCCTAGCGGCAAACCTCCCTACCAGCGGTAGGGGGGCTGGGGAGAATAAATTAAAACTAACAATAGTACGCCGAAGGCCGCTACCTAGAAACCTAAAAAAGGGTGCGCAGGTAAAGAGTTGACCGCGTTAGGGTCAACCTTTACCGACAGAAAGGACAAATACACACGAAAACACACAATATGATAGAAATAAATATGAAAATAGGAGAAAAATAAATAAAATAGAGAAGAGAAATAAATAAAAATAAAAAGGACTGGTTCAGTACAAATTCGTTGTCACCGTTAAGTATCCTTTGCACTGAAACCAGACTACTTACGCCGGGCACAACACTGCACTCAGCACAAGCACAACACAACTTAGCACAGCACTTTGAAGACTAAGAGGCTTAGTCGCAAAGAAAAATCGCACTTCGAAAGCACTCAGACGGAGTAGAAAGACTTAGAAAACCGTAGCACGGAGCCAACACGCTAGACTGTGACGTCAGTAAACTGAGCGCCACGGAATGGCGGGAAGGGACCGATCAACGGAGAGCTGGGTCTTGCACGTCCGAACCGCGTGGCGATCGGAGCGAGAATGAATTCCCGGGACTCTTAAATGGGATCTTAAATGTTTTCATCCGAGTTCCCAAAATTTGGTGGTAAAGGTAAGAGGTAGCAGTATTGGTTCTCGTTTATCTTGTTCAAACAAATAATTATTCAAATGCTCAATTAGTCAACAATTATTCGATATCAACGAAACCCACTCTTAGAGAAAACACTAATTATTATTGTATCAAAACGCTTAAACCGACTTTGTACGTATCTTAGGGTGAAATCTGTAAAGCGTAAATAAGCGCGGTTTACATGGTATTAAGTAGGAACTAAGTTCAATAAAGATGGATTGTCAATAACTTAAGGAATTCATAAATCCTTTGCTTAGATTTGTGATTAGTGAGATTTTGCACGAGGTCAGAGAAGAATTTGTTTCGAAAGCCCCGCCTACCTAATTATCACAAAAATAGAACAAATCCTAATCTGTTTAATCACTTGCGTACTATATTTTAACTAAATACTTGTCGCTTAACTTTTAACTAAAAATTTAGTTAAAATTTAGTTATTAACTAAATTACTTAATACGTGTAAACCAGCCATTAGGCTAAACTCAGAATTATCTAAGCTAAATGGTCTTTGTATAGGTATTATGAAATCATGTGAAACCTATCTGGTCAAAATTTGGAAAATGCAATTTTCATCGCTATGAAGTACATGTTAAAGTCACTTTTAGTTTGAACTTTTAGCTGAGAGAAGTATGGGTCACTGCATTAAGTAAATAAACCTTTTTGAAATTAAATTTCTGAAATTTTCTAATTTCTGTTTCAGAAACTCTCATTTTATCAAACAATTTAAAAGTTGTAAGAAGCAGTGATTTATTTTTTTATCTATTTTTTTGCATGTGACCTTTTTATAGTTTTAAGATCAGACAAAAACAAACAATACAACAAAAGCGAAAAAATTACAAAACGTTATTTAGAAAATACGAAAAGACTTAATCCCCGAACTATTATTTAGCTATTTGATATTGATAACTGGACTGATAACTTAAAAAATACTTGCAGATTGCTAGATTCGACCATAGTTTTCATACGTTGTTCTTCAGTAATAGCTTCATTGTGGTACCAGGAGTGAACTTTGTTACCGAATTTTAGTGATGAGATTAATACAGATATTTCTTCACCGGTTCGTCGGTTATTCCTAAAACAGGGTTCATCATATCACAATAGATTTATGCAAATATAGGTATAAAAAAATCTACTTTGATTTAGACATAAAGTTTTGTAGGTATATCTCAGAAAGGTAAAGATTTCTAAATACGAAATCGTTAAATTATTGTGAAAAGATCATCTCCATTTTTCATCATAAGGGATAGAGAATAAACTTCAATACCATAAAAAATGCGTGTCATCGCACAATATGATGAAACTCAAATGTTACGGTAAATGCGAGTGTCCTTATAAAAATATATTATGATGATGTGACATAAAAACGTTAACACTTTTGGGTTGTGTGTTCGTGTGATGCGAAAATAAATGTTGCTTTTATGTTATAAAGGGATGTATGGCTAACCTTTGCCCGAAGCATTTTGCAAGTTGTAAAAAAATCCGTTTTTGATTGTATTGTTTTAGAATTGTTTTTCTTTAAATAGTGCTTATTAACGTTTAACAGCTTGTACAGTTTGTCAAATTAATGACACGACTGCTGAAGCCGTTTTTCCTTGTAACTCCTGTACCAATGGGAATTCCGGGAAAGAAGACATGTCACTCTCATGACTGAGATGCATCTACTGACATTTCATATGAAGAAATCCCTCAATCGGTTTAGGCTGTAGAGCGTGCCAAAGAAAAACACATGCATACGTACACTCGAAAAACATAACCCTCATTTTGACAGTCGGGTTAAAATACATTCGAATCAAGCTAATGAGAACGAGAAATAGTAGAACGGATTATTATAATAAAGGAATAAATAAAAAGGTAAACATTTTCGCACTAAAAAAAACAAAGTAAATTAAAACATTATTAAAAAAAAAACTTTTAATTAAAAGATGATTCATAATTTTTGTTGTACTTTGCAGATTATCTTGTAGATAGCCATCAAAACACAACAGCTATATACCTATAACTGAAATCAATTTAAATGTCTACCTGGTCAGTGACTTACTCGGGGGGTAACTTTTTGACCTTTTTGGCCTCACTGTAACATTGCAATGACCTCACAGTACGGTAACGGGGCAATACAGAATATAATTAACAAGGACTCGATAAACATCTAGTCTTGAGATTTAAATCCAAGATAAGAACATTGAAACAATTCACAAACCAGCACAAGGTAAATCAGTCTCCGAAATTGTAACGGAACTGTAAAGAAACTAAGAGCTGGGCGGTGTCTGGCAGTCTGAGAGAGTTTTGAAGCACAACAAGAACTCAACTCAAAAACCGAGAGCTGAAGCCTGCTTCCCGATTTAATTGCACTAACAAGACATTCCCAGTTTGCTGTGCATTTAATTAAGTCGCTACACTTCTGCGCGGGTGCATCAGACACTGTCAAATTATGTAAGACACCCGTCGGGGTGCTGCTGGCAAAAGCTGTGATGCCGGGTGTTCTAATTGTTGCAATTAAGCTCTTGGATACATGTGTGATGGATTCGATATTGACAATAAATTTATTTATACTGTTTATGGAAACGAATTAATTTAAATCAATAAATATTATAAAACAAAGCCCCCAGCCGCGCCTGTCTGTTTGTCTGTCTGTATGAATGCGATAAACGCAAAGACTACAGAAAGAATTTTCATACGGTTTGCACCAATAGACGGAGTGATTCAAAAGGAAGGTTTATGTATATAATTCTTTAGTGTTTTTTTGTAAATTGGCAGAAATATGATTATGTTTGTTAAAGATATCGTCAAAATCGGCCGACTGAGAGACTTTTTGGTGACAAAAGTGTTTATTTTTCTGCTTCTTGATTTATTATATAGCACTCGTATATACCTACTTTAAATTCTTTAACTTTTGTATTGTGTTATTTGAGCGACAATTTGTATAATGTCTATTTCAATTATATATATATAAGTGAAAACTTTGTTAATGGCCATATTCTATGACCATTAAATAATATTTATTCTTCTAATATTTATTCTTATATTCTTATTATCATTATTCTAATATTTATTCTTTTCGTTTATTTATTTTTTAAGCAGCTGTTAATTTTCTGAAAATGTGAAAATAAAAAATAAATAAAAATAAAATAAAATTACATATAAAATTGGCGTTTTGTAAGTGAGGAACATAAAGTCAATTTTTCAAAAATATAATATATTTATTTAATTAAAGTATGTTTCATTGCTATCTATGCACATTTGCCATCTCATAGGTAGTTCATTGATTACTTTACAAAAAAAACATTCGAACGGGAATCAATAAATTCTTTGAAGGCGCTTTGGACTGCCCCGTCGGGTTTAAATTTTTTTCCTTGCAAGAAGTTATCCAAATTTCGAAAAAAAATGGTAATCTGTTGGAGCAAGGTCCGGGGAGTACGGTGGATGTCTTAGACATTCCAATTGAAGCTCTTCTAATTGGTAGACGTCTGTTTTGCAGTGTGTGGTCTAGCGTTGTCCTGAAGCAGCAGTGGCCTAGAGCGATTGACAAGCCTCGGTTGTTTATCAGCTAGCTTTTCCATCATGGTTTGCAGTTGCTGAAATAGACATCTGCCGTAATCGTCTGGCCAGATTTAAGAAAGCTGTAGTGAACGACACCGGCACTAGTCCACCAAACGCTCACAAGTAACTTTTTTTGAGTAAATTTTCACTTGGGGCAGGATTTGGCTGGTTCGCTAGGGTTTTAACCATTGCAATGAGCGTTTCCGATTGTCGTACGGGATCCACTTTTCATCACAGGTAACGATTTGATTTAAAATCCTTTCATTATTGTGCCGGTTGAGTAATGCAACGCAGCAGTCGACGCGCGTTTGTCGGTTTGCTGCATTTAATCCATGAGGTACCCACCTCTCAAGCTTTTTCATCTTCCCAATTTGCTTCAAGTGTATTAAAACAGTTTTCTCACTAACACTGCAGCCTACGGCTAACTCGGACGTGGCTTGCGAATGATCCGCTTCCACAAAAGCCTTCAATTCTTCATTATCAACTTTGGTCTCCGGCCGTCCACGGGGCTTGTTCTGAAGGTCAAAATTTCCAGAACGAAAACGATGGAACCAAAAACGCACTCTGCTTTCTTTTGGACACCGCCAAAAGCACCACCACAAGCAAATACAAATGCGTGAGTAAATAGCTGTATAAATTTGAAATTGGAATTCTTAACCACAGAGGAGATAATACAGATCAAAGTGGCCAGTACGACAAAGCGCCAATTTCATATGTAAAGACCTAACATTGATAATATAACATTGATGTAATAAAACAATGTACGGTGGAATTCCCTTTTGTAAGTCTAAAGAAAAGCTTAAAACATATGCCAATATGTCTATCTATTAATAGGTTACTAGGTATAATGTTTGAAAAAGTGGTCACATATACTGTGGCAATTAGAGAGCTATTTTTGTTTGTTGATCTTTCCTATGTATTTTGCAATAATTTTGTTATATGCTATGGATATGCTCATTTTTGAGATTTAAATAATATATGATTTCACTTAAACTCTAAACAACTTTGACCTAATTCACGAATCGAGGACACCATTGTTGTACACTTAACAAACACAATAAGAACCTCCCCAAGAACTTCGCAGGATCTATTCTCTATCAATCCACATACTCGCATCGTACACGTTTAAGCTCTTATACCTACTTTGGCTCCAGCACAAAAGGCCGTACGATTTAAATTTCTACAGTGTGCACAAGCCGCAATTTCTTTTCCATATTCATTCGCGTGGAAACTACTCCTATACGGTATAACAAGGCGTTTCTAGAGTTTAAGCGCTCTGTGAATGTATGGGTACTTAAGTCTTTGAAGGATTAACTGGGAAAGAAAGTAATAAAAATAAAATAATAAAGTGCCACGAGCTAGTTGGCAGAGGTGTTCCAAGTGTGATTATCTTTTTATTTAATTTAAGTAATATTTCCGAAGAAAATCTATGTGTTTTTCGCTATACTAACGGAAACGTAAACTAAGTAAAAGGCACCTGTCCCAAAAAATCACTTGTCCATAAGCAAAAATACAAATCATTATCATTCGTATCACATAGTACAAGTATTTCCAAACTATTAACTTCTCTTACATAACACTTCATAAAAACGTCGTTTTGCATAATATTTACTCGATTTACTACCAAGCTGGCCAGGTTCATTGGCCTACAGGGTTCAGTTAGTGGTTCTTAGCACGTCGACATTAGGATTAAATCACATGTCAAGGGATCCTGATAGTCACTGAGGTCTACTAGATTAATATTCCCGGCGAGTTTTGATACAACAATGGGTTGAGTCCTCACGGCGCTCGTGCATTTTCGTATAAAACCCATATAATGATTCGATAAAATTGGCTCTGACCTATCGTGCTCACCTTTAGAGCTTTAGTATCGCTTGACTTTCTTGAGGCAGGAGGTTGTGTATAGCTTTGAATTATTTCTAGTTCGTTTTGTGAAGCGTGCGCGAATCGTGAGTGCGCTACGTTAAACATTTATAGTGTTTGTTTAAAAAATCTATGTTACAACAATGAAGAATTTTCAAAGAGGTTCTAGAGCTACAGCAATATAGTTTTGTTTGTGAGTGTGCAGTGACATTCAGAGGTTGTGTGTGGGTGGGGGTGGTTCAAAAGAGGGGTAGTCCGGAAGAAAACATGCTTAAGTTTTGCTCACCGGCGTCGCGACGGAGGGCGCCCCATGCGGTTCGTAAATGTACCCAAGTTTTACTACCGCTCACTCGTAACACGTAAAGAAACGTAGATTCGAATCTTGAAAACTGCAACATTCTACGGCTTTTAGTTTGTTGAATATTTTACCTCGGCTAGCGTGGGCTAGCTGTAGAAAGTTTTCAGATTTGATTTGAAATTGTGGTTCGATGTGTCGATCTATTTTATCTTTATTAACTTATTCTTTGTGAAGTTATTTAAAAGTATGGCTAAAGTATTACTTTGGTCACATATTAATTGATGTTTTTATTTTGTTATTATTTTTTGTTATTATTTATTTCTGCATGCCTAAAGAATTCCACTATTATTATTTAATTATAATAACTATCATGAGAATAAATTATACAACAATCACTTTGAATAACTACGAACTGAGCTAAAATTGAACCACACTTATAACGAAATGTGCAAATAAAATCACTTTGCAATTAACTGTTTCAGGTTATAATAATTTTATCGGCAATAAATTAATAGGCTCGGATTAAACAAAGATAGAATGTTTACCAGCTAGCAAATAAATTGCATGATCATCGTCGGATGATTTTACTTTAATAACTTATTTTATAAGAATCTTAGTATACTATAATCCTTGGAGTTATAGTAGGTGGGATCAGACGTTTCGTCTTTCGTGGGTTTCGGCTGGATTTTTTAAGATTAGTGGCTAAATGTAGTCGACTGATATATTAAAAATAGGATATGATAGACAAATGAAAGAAATTGTAAAGTTTATTTCTTTTAGGACGTCGTCCTTGTTGTAATTAGCGTCAGTGATAATTTTGGATGCAAATGTTTGCACTTTTAATGCTGTGCTACTTTTTTTCACAAATCAATATAAATTTTATTGCATTACAGGTGGTTACAAAAGGTGTTATCAAGATTCACAATTTATAAAAGTTCCTCAGTCTATAAGTGTACATGCTGTTCCATGCAATATGACGAACAGCATACTAAAAGCTGACAAATTAAGATTCAACTTATAAATAATATGTTAGGTAAAATGCAACACAATAATAACTGAACAATTACGTTATATTATATTTTGTCAACTAAACCTTTATTATTTGCACAAAACGCTGTCCTGGCGATATACTTAGATACTTTTAAAACTTGGACTTTTGTAATGTCAAATTATTTTAGTTGTCAGTTGGTACACACGGATTTTGTTTTTTATATGTTCCGATTATGTCTCTATTCTGATAACATTAAAATTATGGACTGACCCGTAATGCAAACCCCCGACAATGGCGATGCTCACACACATTTAGAACAGGAACGGGATGCAACTATTCTTACGATGAAGCTAAAGCCAGTGCAGACAATACTGTAAATGATAACAGTTTTGATGAACCCTGATTTGCTTATTATAAAATAAACGAACCCTTCCGAACTAAATATTTACGGTTCATCTAAACACTGAGATGTATCTTCAAAATCTAAAGTTTGGTATCTACGTAACAGTATCTCATTTGTTATCGTTATATCGATGACGTTCAAGAATCATTGTTGCGCAATGCGAAAGGGCGTCGATTTTTATCGCTTTAATGTACTGAAAGCATTAGTGTAGAAACACTCTTCGAATGATAGATTTACTTGAGTTGCTTATACTAAGTTTAAAAATTCAATATAAATATTAGAAATTGTGCATTTTACGCTCAAATTATCAACAGCTTATTTACAAATTATTAACACTTATCATGAAATTCTGAAAATTATGAAATCGACGTTGTTAAGATTGACAAACTTTCTACTGTGAACTTTTTATTTTCATGAAGAACTGAATTATAAAATAAAAGTTCTAAGAAAATATGTAATAACCTTTGCTTTCTTTGTGGTTATAAACCGATGCCACATTAACATGCATAACACATTTAACCCATCGTAAATGTAATCAAACTTGTACCCTAAAGCCCAGAACATTAAAGTCCAATTTTTTTATTGCAGGTGAATCCAGGTAGAAAAGCATCGTTGGGTGGCATTCGCGAAGGTGATGTGATATCATCTATCAACGGGAGACCTACCAAGGGTATAAGCAATGCTGAAGCTCATGCTATGCTTAGGTCTGCAGGACCGATGCTAAGGCTTGGATTGAATGAGTAAGTTCTTCATTCCGTTTTATTATTTTGTAATTGTGTATTTCAATAAAAAAGGTACTCCTGAAAAAGTGGGTCGATTATTATTTATTTCATTAATTATAAATTAGTTTTGGTGAAAAAATTACTTTCGATCGCATCTTCTAGAATATGCAAGGCTATCCTTGCATCACATTCTAGATTCTTACTCTGAAAGCCTTGCTGTGAAATATCTAACAATTGAAATGAGAACGCTCCTTTAAACGCATATTTTACATCCTTATGTTCTGAATATTTTTAGATGACTTAAGTTAAAGACTTAAGTACAAAATTATATTCGTTATTCATATCTTAATTGAGTAACTATTAAGGGTTATTCACATAACTAGTTCAGATAAAACAAAAAATAGACTAAATTAATCACAAATCCTAATTTACACACAAATGCAAAATCTTCAAATCTTCTCTAGAAACTTAAAATAAAATCCCAAGTTTTTCTTATAACTCTGCAGAAAATTAACATACTGATGCACTTTTTATTTATATTACGCAAGCTGCAGTGAAAAGTTTAATCCGTGTCGCGGTGAATTAGTTGCAAACTTAGGTGGGGATTAACTAGTCCTGGGTTTGTAACCCAGGCGACTCTCGTTACACGAACGTTATCTTTGCAAATTAGAACAGCACTGAGCTTTCTTTGAAACTTGAGAAGAGAATTTTACTACGCAATGTTAGAAAAAATTTCATGCGATATTTTTTTCGGGCTTTGTTGAAAGATTTTAAAATTAATAGGTTTGACAATTGTCTTTGAAAATTGTTTAGAACACGAATTTAGATTTTATGATTGTTTTGTGATTATCTATATAAGCAGTTGGGACTTTGATGCAGGCTCAGATTCGCATTGAAATCTCTCGTAGTTTTATCGTCCCTTGGTATGTGGGGCGCCTACAAAAGAACGAACAAAGCGCAAGGGATTCTCGCCCTTAGCTTATCCCGGCTAACCACAGAACCTTCAGCCTCCGCAAAGTCATGGCTAAACTTCTCGAGAGAGTCATACCACCAAACCGAACCATATGTTTCCAACGGATGGCTTTCGCGCAAAGCACTCCTGCCTTCAGCAAGTCCATTGCATCGTTGAGTACATACTCGGCGGATTCTATCCGAGGCGATCTACGCAGTATTCTTCGACGTAGACAAGGCTTTCGATAAAGTCTGGCACAACGGTCACATTTATAAACTTTACAAAATAGGCTTACCGGATCGCCTAGTCAGGATAATCGCATCCGATCTCAAAGATCGCATATTTCGTTTTAGACACGAAGGTACGCTCTCCGCGCCCATCAAGGCCGGAGCTCAGAGCTCAGTCCCCGCCCCTCTCTTATACACCATTTACACCAATGACATACCAATACCGTCAAAAGGTGTTGAACTCGCCCTCTTTGCCGATGACACCGCTTTTAACATCAAAGCTCCCGTGTCTCATCACCAAACTCCAAAAGGCCTTCAAAGCCCTTAGTGAATGGTTTCAAAAATGGCATATCCAGAATGTAAATCCAGACAAGAATTTCACTTCGACCACAAATGCCGCCGTCCCAACGAACCCCATGTTCGGACGGGTCCGTATTGGGATGCATAAATTTAATTGGCATATTATATGGATGCATAACGTTTTTTGGCATACTGTTTGTTTCGCATAACGTTTATACAGAATAAATCATAAGGCATACTTTATTTCCCCATAACTTCATTTATAATAATAATATATTAGCATAAAATGTTCATGCATAAATGGTTTTACAATATCGATTACTAATCATAATATTTATTGGCATCTCACACTACGGCATAAAGTTTAAAAGTCATACATAATATAGAATACCATAATTTGACAAAAATAAATGGATAACCCTATAATTAATAACCCGTTTAGAAAATCATTTCATATGTTTTAGTTTGTAAACTTTGCTAGGATTGGGTTATGAAATACAAATATTAAAATGTTGTACGTCTTATCAATATACAATTGTATTTCTCATCATTTCTTCATTTGGTTCAAGCATGCATGCAAGCAAGAAAGCATGCATGCAAGCAGGCAAGCATGCATGTAAGCAAGCAAGCAGGCATGCATGCCCTCTCATAATGCCAACTTCGCAAAATGACAACTTCTCAGAATGCCAACTTCTCGAAATGCCAACTTCTCGAAATGCCAACTTCTCAGAATGCCAACTTCTCAGAAAGCCAATTTCTCACATTGCCATGATGCAAATGATGCAATGATGAGACTATGCATGCAAGGAAAATGGAGCCATGCAAGTATTTCTGGATACTGATAGACATGTGACGTCTCCAGCGCTACGGGATGTGCAGCCCCTTCGCCCTTACGTAACAAAGAGCAGGCACTCGTGGCATTCGGATGCTAGGTATCTCCATCCCCTGGAAGCACAATGCTAAATACTTAGGCGTCACCTTAGACCCAGCGCTTTCTTTCAAGCCACACTTTCACAAAATATCGAAACTCGCCCGTCTCTATCTAGGTCGCTTAAACAGTATGTTAGGTAGACACAGTAAAATGTGTCTTAGGAACAAGCGAACGCTCTAAAACACCTGTATTAGACTAGTCATGACTTATGCCTCGCCAATCTTTGCCCACGCCGATCCCTCCCTACTGTACAAGCTGCAGATGGTTCAAAATCTCTTCTGTCGCAGGGCCTCAAACGCACCCTGGTACGTGCGTAACAGTTCAACAACATCTCAAAAACCTTCTTGGGGATTGGAACTGCTCGCGTCCGCAAGGTTTGGCCCTCGATGCCTTGTACGTGGTCTCTGGGTGGTGCTAAACGAGCAGTATCTTCTGGTGGTGGCTTCGGCCGTGGCTTGTCACCACTCTCTAAACAAAACCATGCCGCCATTGACATGGTCGCGTTCCGGCATGATGTTTAGTGTAGCCATTAAAAAGGGTACGTCTGAGTAATCGTGCTGCATCAGAGAACTGTCTTGAGCTCGTAATTTATTGGCTCGCCGGGTAACTGGTTTTGGAAGTTAGCGGGATCCGAAGCAACGGTGCTCCGCTGACCAACCGCAGGTAGTAGGGGGCCCAGGTAGTGTTCTAGCCACATGCGAAAGGCTGCCCCGCCACCTCGCGAAAAATCCCGGGAGGCTTCATCGTGCTACCTGGCGACTGGTTAGAGAGGACCCGATGACAATTCCCGGGAGAGTTTGGGCGTCCCCGCAGTCTCCAAGCGAGTTCCCCATCGGTGCGTTGTTTATTGCGAGTTGCTTGGTTCCATTTGCAGCGCTTCACTCAACTTCTGTCCTCCTCCCTATTCACTCCAAAACAAATACGAAAAGTCATAAGAAGAGTAAGGTTTTACAGAGGTTGCACTTCCTCTCTCTTAAAGTGCACTTCTGCAACATCAGAGGAATGCACTCAAATCTCAACGATGTCCACCACCACCTTGAGACAAAGAGGCCTCACCTACTCTTCCTAATGGAGACGCAGATCTGTAATCCGTCAGACTCGGCATACCTTTGTTACCCAGGGTACACAGTGGAGTCCAGTTTCCGCACGAACGCTAGGGTGTGCATGTATGTATGGAAGATCTAGACTTTTCTGTCATGTGGGTTCACATTGATACCGGCTTTGACGCATTGGTTTATGCCAGTATATACCGGTCACATAGCGGAGATCGGGAGACAACGAGGCTCATGGAGTATCTCAGCGATGCAGCAGGTAAGGTTCGGCAACGTTTTCCCTCAGTGCAGTTGGTGTTCCTGGGGGATTTTAACGCTCATCACGGGCAATGGCTATATCCGTATCAGGACACTAACCACGCTGGAAGAGAGGCTTTTAAGTTTTCCGTGACTCAAGGCCTCTCACAGCTTGTGCACGAGCCCACGCGCATTCCCGACGTTGCTGGCCACACTGCGTATTGCTTGTACCTTCTGCTGACAACTGATCCTGACAGGAACTCGGTGTCCATAACTGCACTTTTAGGGACATCCGATAATGTGGTGCGTGGTGAACTCTGTGTCGCAGTACTCGCCGCCTGACACCCGCCCAAAAGGCGCTAGGCAAGTATGACGATACAAGTCAGTAGATTGGAATGAGATGCGGTATTTTTTCACGTCTTATCCTTGGTGACAGACTGGTTTTATATCAACCGATCCATCGTGCTGCGCTGATGCTGTATCAATTGTGATAGGCTAAGCAATGGAGTATTTCATCCCTTAAGCTGACCTATACCTTGAAACCAAAGGTCGCCCATGGTTTAATGCTGCTTGCCTCACTGCTGAAAAGCTTAAGCAAGAAGCGTACAAAGCCTGAATTGGCGCTCGCAGAAGCAAAGCCGTGGATTTGCATGAACTGAAGAAAAGATACGATGCTGCCGCCAAGTCTTGCAAAAAGGTGATCAGAAAAGCTCGCTTTGACCACATTGGCCACATCGGAGACAACTTAGCGTCATATCCTTCAGGAAGCAAAGCTTTCTGGTCCGTGGTCAAGTTGGTTGAGTCGAACTTCTGTCGCCCAGCGCTGCCACCTCTGAGGAAGCCTGACGGTTCACTGGCTCACACCGCAAAAGAGAAAGCAGACCTTTTTACTAATCTTTTTGCAGATTGTTTACATCTAAATAGTCAAGGTAAAATCCCACCCCAGTTACGTCAGGTCGGACCCAAAATGGGTACCGTTCATATTCGCCAAAAATAGGTTCTTAAATGCTTGCAAAATTTAGACGTGAATAAGGCCAGCGGCCCCAATGGCATACGGGCAGTTGTGTTAAAACACTGCGCAGCCGAGTTGTCTCCCATTCTAACGCGCCTGTATCGACTCTCTTTGGAATCCAGGAAGGTCCCTAAATCCTGGAAGCTGGCTAACGTGCAACCAGTACCAAAGAAGGGAAGCCGTGTAGATCCCATCAACTTTTTTTATTATTATTAATAATTAGCAGGTGTTTGTCTTCCATCTCACCTGATGGAAAGTGACGATAAAGACGAGGATCATACACGCCTGTCCAAGAGGTGCCTATTCACTCTACACTTGAAAGCTCCAGGGCTATATTTGTCTGAAAAAACAGACGCAGGCAAATCGTTCCACTCTTTGGCAACACGAGCCAAAAATGAGCTATCGAACCGTTTAGTTCGGCTCTTCGGCACGCTAACCACAAACGGGTGAAACTTCTGTCTACGTCTGGTTAATCGGTGGAGAAAGGGGGAAGGTTCGATCAGCTGAAAAGGAGCATTTGCACACTCTCCAAAGTGCAATCTGTAAAAAACCGATAGACTAGCAACTTTTCGACGATGTTCGAGACTTTGCAGTCTCGAAGAAGTAAGTTTGTCGTCACTTATGAGTCTACGGGCCCTTCGGTCGACAGAATCCAACGCTTCAAGATGGTACTTAGCGGAATCATGCCAAAGATGGCTGCAGTACTCCATACAAGATCGAACCTGGGCTGTGTACAGGTTGAGCAACTGTTCGGAGTTGAAGTACCGCCGGACCTTTGATGACTCCCAATTTTTTGGAAGCTGACTGTGCCATGGTTTCAATCTGTTGACCGAAATTAAGTTTCGACGTGATGGTCATGCCTAGAAGCCCTAGATGGTTCAACTCCATACTTTGCAGAGTTATGGAACGTGTATTGAACAATCTTCCCCTGACATACTTTAAGTCCAACGAGCTCCTTAGTGATAACCAATATGGTTTTCTCAGTGGACGCACGACTGGAGATCTTCTTGTGTATGCCACTCACTTATGGAGCGAAGACTTGGAAGATCACGGTGAAGCTATAGCTGTATCCTTAGACATTTCCAAGGCTTTTGATAGAGTCTGGCATGATGGTCTCTGGAGTAAGCTTCCAGCATATGGAATACCTAATGGGCTCTGCCACTGGATATCTGATTTTCTGAGGGAACGGTCAATTCGAGTAGTCTTAGAGGGCTGCTCTTCTGACCTAATGGCAGGGCAATTAATGCCGGGGTACCTCAGATTTTTTTTTCTCTCTGCAACGTTATTCTTGCTGCACATTGATAACCTGCTAACCCCAAGCATTATTGGTTATGCTGATGACAGCACCGTTGTAGAGAGATACATGTCCAATGTGCTAGCGAGTCTTCAAGAAATCCAGGCTTTGAGATTGTCCATGATTGAGCGGGTGGTTTGGCCTTAAAGAAATTATCCGACTGGAGCAAGTCCAACTTGGTCAATTTTAACCCGTCAAAAGCACAGCCGTGTTTATTCTCCGCCAAAAAGAGCAGTTTCGACTTAACGCCTACTTTCCAAAATGTTTCGTACCCTTAACTGACCACCTAGGCCTTCTGGGCGTAACTATATCGTCCCAACAAAACTTCGGGCAACAAATTGTGTCCATGGCTCAAACTGCTTCAAAGAAGTTGGGAATCATCTCGAAGGTCCGACGGTACTTCAGCTCTGAACAGCTACTTAATTTGTACACAGCTCAAGTTCAATTTTGCATGGAGTACTGTAGTCAACTTTGGGATGGTTCTGCAAAGTACCAACTAGAAGCGATGGACGCAGTTGGCCGACGAGCCCGAAAAATTATTAATAATTTGACCTCACCATCAAAAAACTGCAAAGCCTTGACCATCGTCGGAAATTTGCCAGTTTAGCAATCTTCTACAGATTACATTTTGGAGAGTGCGCGAATGCTCTTTTTGATCAGGTTGAACCCACACCCTGTTTACAGATGACTACTAGACGTATATAGGCCTTCCATCCCTTTATAGTAGATATCCCAAGAAGTTGAACCAAACGCTTCGATAGTTCCTTTTTGGTGCGGGTCGCCAAGGTGTGGAATGAACTGCCTGCGTCTGTTTTTCCAGAAAACTATAGTTCTAGATCTTTCAAGCGTCGAGTGAATAGGTATCTCGAGGATAGACGTGTTACACCTTCGTCTTCATCGTCACTTTCCATCAGGTTAGATAGAAGACAAACGTTTAATCCTTTTTCAGTAAAAAAAAAAACACTCGGAAGCCTTTTTCAAACGCTCCGAAACGCATCCCAATCATTTAATTCGCAAGTCTGTCTCGTATACTGCCCTAATCCTAAAGTCGAATGTCAAAGTCGCGAGACCTAGGAACGCACTCTCGAACGCCCCTGATCAGCTTACGGCCGATCTTGTTCTTATGGCTGGCCAGGCCGTAACTAACTGTAATTCTCTTTGAGCACCTTCAGTGCTATGATATTTTCCAGCGGATGACTCGATAACGTGGCCTTTTCTCCAACTGGCCATCGCTTCAGATCAAGGCTTTGAGGCAATTCATTGCCAGAGTCATACAAGTAGTTTTTAGTGGGTAGTGGCTCTGGTAGGCTCGGAGCGTGTCCCAAGTAACCCCGCAACCGTGGAGGGATATGCGTCAGAACATTTTTTATCCAGCTGCCCTCCCCGCGGAGGGGTACAAAAAAAAGCCCTTAGCCTGGGCCTTCATCGAGTGCCCTAAGTGTATGAAATTTAAATTTTTTTTATTCTTTAAATTTTAAAATAACTCCTAAATATTTATGACATACGATTATTACCAATTATCTCAATCAAATAAAGTAGGGTTGAACGTAAAAACATATCTTGTAGCTGAATGTAAGCATTTCGTGTAAAATAAGACATTATTTAACTCGCAAGGACATAACATTTTGATTTGAATGAGCACGAGGACAACCTTTATTTTAATTTTGCTCTACAAAACATAAAACGTCTTGTAACTTATGTCTTGAACGTAGGTTCCTCTTTCCTTCCTTTCCGTCACGTAGCTCTATGCTCATTCTATTGGAAATATTGAAAACGTTAGATTCGTCCTGAAAAGTTCAAGGCATATAAAATCAATAAACTTCCACAATATTTTCTAACGAACTAGTTTGATTTTGGTTAATTGTGATTTTTTAGAACAAAAGTTTTCTTTGATAATTGTGCAAAATTAAACGTAAGCAAGATTGTATCATGTGTTTTTATTATTAGATGAGAATAGAAAAATGGTTCTGTTCATAGCTACTAATTGGGGCCGACTCATCACTCGTAAGCAGTAGTGTTACAATATTTATTGTTACAAATCGGCCTCGTATACTTTCAATCATGGTACTTTAAATCAGAGCTCTCAGTTAGAATTCAAGAACAGTATTTCGTTCGTCTATCTGAGGATTACTAGGCACTAAAACTGGAGCACAAAGTCCTAGCGTGGCTACCTCAATGGACAAATGCATTTCGGATATTGGCAATGATTTAGCAATCTTAGATTGGTAGAATGATTATGGAGCAAAGATGGTTCATGATTATGGAAATCTGTAATGTCCGGTTTTGTAATCTCAAAGAAAATTAGGATTTAACTTTTAAGTGTGTTGGATCTGTCAATAAATGATTCATTATTTTATGGAAACCCGAGTGAAAGGGACTGTAAACTAATACACAGTCGCAGTCTTAATCTTAGACGAATTATTTATTCTAATTTTAATTTGTTTCCCATGGAGGGTTACCATTAAAGAGGTTACAATGTATCTCGTTTCATTGTTCATTAAAGTAAAGCTTTAGCCTCCTATTCTAACGCACATTATTCCAAAAAAGCCGAAACGCTGAGATATTTCTGGAAATCCAAGAAAGTCCTGACTGACATTAATATTTTCGTTCCTACGACAAATCAAGGCCATATCTACAAAGTACTGTACTAACACTTTAACCCTAAGCAAAAAAGACAAATGAATATATTTGACAATGTACATTCTGAAGCGATACTTATCAGAATAAGAATCACGTTTATTGTGCTTGTACAATTTACGCGGTGTATTCGATGCCTGTTGTGTTGTTTTTTTTATTCAATAAGGATTTTTTACACATGATGAACAAAATAAATAATAATAAATAATAGTTAACCACAACTAACATAAATAACAAAGTAAACAGAGCACGTTACAAAATGCACAGTTAGAATTACATTAAATGCAATTCCTACAACATTTACTCGTTCGGCTCGCTCGGCTCGCGCTGCATTATCTACATACAGACTAACTGCTCTTCCTCGCTACGCTCGCCGTCGCGCCCAATTTGTATAATTTCAAAATGTGCCTTATTAATTTTAAGTTGTGTCACAGGAGATTTAGATTATAATTTTTTATATTTACCCGTTTTAGATACAAAATCTGAATGTTAGCATTGAATTTTCGGAAAATTAAAATTCGGAATACTATATTCCGGACTAGTAACACAGCGGGTTATTAATTCTTCGTACTAATGAAAGTCGGAAAATTAAAATTCCGTGTTTATGAATTTCGGTCGTAAAAATCGTGTTTTTGAATAGTCGGAATTAAGACTCTTCGGGATTGTGAAATACGGAATTTTAAAATCGGAATATTGAAATTCGGAATTACATAATTCGGATTTTTTGGGTGTTTCCCTTTTCTTTGACTTAACAAACTTCCAAAATTGTTTAACATCCACTCTGATTAAAGATTTAATTTATTTGTATAATGTGAGTAAGATTGTTGGCTTACACTTTTTTGACGCTCTCGAAATGAAAATGTTTTATAGTCGCTGTAATTGCCAAAACGTTTCCAACGTTTGTGGTACTTCAGCTTTTCGTTTATAATTTTTATCAGAGAGGCAGTGTACCATTTAGATACTTGGAAAACCCAGATATTAACTTAGTGGGAATATAATGTGATATTATCGATTCTATAATTTCATAAAATCTGTCAACGATTGCATCAAGTCTAGTACCTTTAAGCTCCATAAGCCAATTAATTTTTTGCAGGGTTGAATTAATTTCGCAGTAATTCGCAAAGTGAAATAGAGGCACCAGTACGAGGTGGTGGACGCAACGCAGCGCAGGATGGTGCGGGTCTTTTGCCACCAACGAATTACTCAGTCGATCTATGACCCCTCGCATGAGCTGATAACCAGATATAGTTGCCTACTATTAGTATTATTGATCAAGTTATATTGACGTTAACTATTAAAACTCAAAAAATATATACATAAAAAGTATATTAATTTCTTAACACCAACCATCACTTAAAATAAATTGGCATAAATGTTGTCCCAAATTATTATTCCCATTTCCACCTATTTTCTTTTATCAACAAAATTATATAAATAGTCCTAAGATAGTAGAATAAAACAACTCAATACTATCCCCATTTGAATCGCATAGTAAATACGAGTACCTACCTAAAACCAATAGTTACAGTTCTCCACTCTACGAACCCGTATTATGACTTGAGCATTTCAGTTTTGATTAGCATTATTCAATAGGCAAGCTTATCGGAACCTAGTTTGGTTCAAGTTTGTCTGAAGATATATGGAATTGTTTTTGTGCTAATCTAAGTTTCGTTGTCCGCAGAGACCGAGACGTGTCGCCTAGAAGAAGATCTATCGGCAAAGGCAGCGGATTGCAAAGTAAGTTATTACGTTTTGTTATTATGTGGCGCAGTCCTTCAATCCTACTTTTATTTTGCTATATTTTGGTAATACAAAACTCAACATATGTTTAACCCGAAAGGCTAATGCTAGTGTGTTTTAGGATTGTAGTTATTATTATGTATCCTAAGGTTTAAGTCCTCGTTAATTATAGTAGATATCTATATTAGGAAGTGGATAGTACCTAGATCTGTAAAATGTAATAGAGGTTGACAAGAATTAGTATTTTTACGTAGGTACCTTCAAATGCTGTTACATGGTAACATTTCTTTATTTGTGGCTGTACACACTACGTTGTCGTCAAATTGAAAATTTATAAGTCAATAGGTAGCGATGAGTTTCATAAATATTTTTAAATAAAAGTCTTGTTTGACAGATTTTACACTAATGAAACATGTTTTAGAAATGGGATTGGAAGTTGAAAAATGTAGTATCACGGATAAAGCCTTTTGAGTAATTTGTTTGTAAAATAGAAAAAGAAGATACTGTCCGTTATGTTTACCACAATAATAGGTTTCGTAACTTATGTTAAATACTACTCCGTTTACTTAGTTGTTTTCCGGTTAAACGAAAGGAACCGTTTGATTACAGAGACAAAGGCTAATTTCTTCGGTCAGCAACAAAATTTTTTGGTATTTTGAGATACTTATCAATAACCACAATTCATGTTTTAAATGGGCATGGCGCTACTTCCCATAGAGTGGATGGCATGCTCGTTAATCGGTTAAATAAAAAGTGTTATAATAAAAAGCACATATGTATATTAAATTGATTCGCTCTTTTGTAATATATGTTATCTTAGGGGTTACTTACTCCCACTTACTTTTTTTGTCAATGTGTTAAATTGATTCGCTCTTTTGTAATATATGTTATCTTAGGGGTTACTTACTCCCACTTACTTTTTTCGTCAATGTGTTAATTATTAACCTTATGTGATTATTTCAAGCTTTTCCATAAAACTTTTGCGAAAGAGGAGAGGCAATGGCTTAATCAGTGTAGATAATCTGATGCATATCCTATCGTCCTAAGTACCTATCCTAAGTATCCGAAGTACCTATCGGAATTACTCGGTTGCAGATCAAGTCCTGCACAATCATAGAATAGTTTGATTCGACAATCCTATGTAATTCCCCAAGAATTAGTTGTTCCGTCTGTGCGTTTGTTGACGGATATATGGAATAATGTTTTCTGAATTTATTAGATTTAATACTTTTATTGTAAAAAACGATGCCTGAAATGTAGCTATGCATTGAATAAATACGCTAAATATTTATACAACAAATATTGTTGATGTTCTGAACAAAGGTGAATTTTGTAACTTAAGGTTCTATGAGTTTAGGATTCAACTTTAAAGGAGGTAAATTGTATCTTTTATAAAAACTTTTGTCGTGGGAAATCGCTGGTAGTTAAAAAAAGTTAGAAAATGTTATTTTAGTTTTTAAGTTAGAAGTATGTAATCGTATAAAATTTTTATTACGTCTATTATATAACAATTTCATACATTGCTGGGGTAGGTCAAAAGATTGCTTTGTAGAGTGCATGTAAAGAGAAAACTCTATATGCCCATTTTTTCATGCAATAAAAAAACTGCCCCAATTATAAGACACTCAAAAATATATTATCTACTTGTTCAAAGAAATCCCGTGTACAAAATAAGTATACAAGAATAAAAGCAAAAATAGACCGAGCAAAACTGAACGAGCCATAGTCCCAATTTAAATTATATAATTATTTGTAAATAATTGTGTATGAAATATCAAAGATAAACCGATTCCAAATGAGCATCTGTTTAAATATATATAATATTCAATAGCCGAAATTCCGTTCTGTCAGTAAAATTAATTATACAGTAGTAACCCAAGAACGCGGCGTTTATCGAATTGCCAAATAACTCATTTCGTACCAGCAGTGAGTAACTGCACACTATTATGTAGCAATTTTATTGAGTTTTGTCTTTACTTTTAGTTTTGGGGTTGATAATTTTTTATTTGGTCACTCTAATGGGACGCAGTAGGTTAGGTTAGGTTAGGTTTTGTTTATCTCAACAGGTAATTGATTATGTTCAATTTTTAAAGTACTTACAGTGAATATTCAAAAGCAAAAATAAATGTCTAAAGCAATCTTGGGTCATTAGTTTTATCTCAATCTTTGTTTTTGGTTTCAATTTGTAAGAGTACACGTTTTACAGTGTAGGTGGATATTTAGATGCATGGAGATGAGAAAAAGCAGTACTTAGTGGTTGTGTGAGAACAATGGTATATAATTAAAATGTAAGATATAAAAGACATAATATAGAGTATGGCTTTGTTACCTGTCAGTCCAAATCCATAATCAACTCTATGTTGGAGCATAGCGTTAATTAAATCTACATTGAAGTGACATCACGAAACCCATACAGAATTGTATCACTTCACCCTATTGCTGTGAGCTAGCTGATGTATCCTATTGTTAAACTGGCTTGGATGCTTATCACACCCGTGCAAGTTGAATCTCTTTGCAAAACATGCTTATGCCTTCAAACGTTAAAAGGAATCATCCTCACATACGAACTTCGATCTTAAAAATAACGAGTTAAAGTTTACATTGGAATAAATAACCAGGCGATAGTTCTATTAAATTTATTTGAATACGCTCGCAAGTGCTTTATATAACGTTGATACATTTTAAATGCACTTTAATGACAATTTTATTCATTTCGCACCTTTGTAACGGAAATGGGCTCTTGAAATGTTTACTGTTATATAAATTGATTTGTATTTCGCTTTGTTTTCCTACGGTGCAATTAGTTAAGTACTTGATTGTAGTGTTTTGCGGTAATTGTTTTCATAAAATTTACTAAGAAAGTTTTTTATTTACTTTTTTAAATGAATTTCCGAGTAAAGGGCACTTTTATTGTTAAGAAAGAAGGTTGAAATATTCGGAAGACTGTCTTTTTTGCTCCAATGCTTGAAAGGCTTGTGTGTAAAATAAACAAAATTCACTAATATTATAGCTTGAAACAGTGCATACCTAGGCAATAATTTATTTTTAATTCCTAAACATTATTGGTATTTACATCGCACTAAGCAATGATCTATTAAGCACAGTTTATTTAAGCACAGGATATAATGTGCAACATAACAGTATTTCTAATAAACCATTATAAGTAAATACTTTAACCTGGTTTATCAAATATATAAGTAATAAATAAAGTAGGACTATGGTTATGGGATCAATGATCATTATTCATATTTGACAAATTGCTCTTGGTTTCAGGACCGTCTCAAATGCTAACAGAAATTCAAAGCGCAAGAGTGACACCCCAAGCCCCTGTTTACGCGACAATACGACCTGCACGTTCTCCACAGAACAAACCTTCAGAAAGTTCCCCAACGAAAAGGGCTTCCATTAGTTCACTGCCGTCGCTAACTTCCATGCCATTAGTCAAATCTATATCACATGATGAAACACCAAAGTATCATCCAACGAACCCATTTTATACAACACTGCCCCCAAACTATCCAAGCTCTTCCAAACTACCACTACCCAACGGCAGACAAACGCCCATGTCTAGCTTAGATAGAAAGAAATCTGTAGATATTAGATATGATGCAGAACTGAAGTCGCCAACATACTTCCGATCGAACTCCGGCTCAAGTAGTCTTCCGTATACGCACAGTAATGATCCACACAATGGACCAAGTCGATCTTGTAACGAACATAATGGTCGCACACTGGACGATACTAACGAAACTCGGAACCCTTTTCAAAGGAAGCATATCAATGATCTTTTCGAAAAGTATCTTCGAAAAGAAAATGGAAGGGACGGTAAATTCGTAACTGACGGCCGAACTATTCCCAATTCACTAAGCGACAGTAATTTCCAATCCAACGAGGAAGTGACAGAGCGATGCACGATCACAGAGGAAAAGATAAGCGAAATTGAAGAAATCAAGACAATTAAGAAAGTAATTTTTAATGGGAATGGCGGTGGTTCGGAAGAACAAAACGGAATGGAGTTAAAAATTGGCTCACCATTACGGCATCAGAGTGAGTTTAATTTTCAAAGCCGGCCATCGCCGCCTAAAGAGCATTTTTTCAATTCCTTCAATTATGAAGCACAAATGGGTAAAATGCAACTACCTGAAACAGGATCGTATTTTTCAAATTCTTTTGATAAAAGTAATATATCTCGACCTGATTTTTTCGGTGACTCAAGATACCTGTCTTCTAGAGATCGACAAGAGCCACGCGATTATCAGCAGAAATCCGCAGGTATGTTATTACTTCTATTATTTTTTCTTATCGATTATCCGTAGCTTAAACAAAGTACGAATGACAAATCGAAAATACATGTTATTGTAAAGTAATACTTGACGGCAAAACAGAGTTAAGTTTCGTTGTACTAAATATATGAATTAAGCTATTGTTCTTAGCTACTTCATGTGGAGTTTTTTCAAGCTAAGGGTAAACTAGGTACACAATTTAGTATCGTTCATGTAGTCATATTATAAAACCTACTCTAAACTTCTATTATTTATTTTTCCAAAAAATAAGCTCTTGGCTTTATTTACAACAACCACGGCATTTGAGAAATTTTATAAAATATGGCGATTCCCATTTGGATAAAAATATTTTTATCTGAGTTATTTTGTACAAAAATATCTTTGATGTTACTAATGATGTTTACAAATAAATAGTTTATAAATTAAAAGTTCAATTAAAGTCGCCAGTATTTGCCATGTTTTGTAGCAAATAGAAACTGAACCAGAAGATTATACCTTTTTGCTAAATCATTTGTGCTATACTTATATGAGTATGTCACCTTTATGAAATCGTAATTTTTCTGTCAAATCGTAATTAAATAAAATAAGCTTAAATTCCAGTACAAGTCGTGATTCAATTGAGGGTATCTTTAATTATTTTTATAGACATATAATTTTGTTTTGATTGCTTTACGAAGTAGTAGGTAGAAAGACAGATCAAAAGCATAAACATATTTTAAAACAATCGGTGTAGTAAAATACTGTTAAGAGGCACGTAGCCACTTCCGAAAGCCTTTAAACATCGTAAAACTTATCTGAGATTGGACAATTATTTTAGGTTCAAAGTTTCCGAATTCCCAGTTCTCGTAATAAAGTTCTAGTAACTTTACCTTCCTATTTAAATCCGAAGAAGTGGAGGGAAGTGGAGTGACGAAGTTTAAACTGTCACTGAATCAGGGTTGGTAACTAAACATAGATTAGTATGCTGAGGACGACCATTTACGAACTATCTTATCTAACTACCATGCAGTTTGAATTTACTGAACAAAAATGGTATTATGAGTGGTAGAGTATTAAAGTTCTTTATAGAGTCTAACTGCAGAAGTAATTGTGGTAAATAAAAGCCAGTGGTGTACAACTTTGGCATACAATTTCTTAAATCTTTTTTGTGTCCTCTTTTTATTGTGACACTTTAATAATTTATTTTTTAAAAGGTTTAATTTTTACTGTTATTATTGTTATAATTTTCTTCTTCATTTTAATAAAAGTCTTGTTGCTGTAGTGTTTTATATGTGTTCACTATCTTTTAATGTTCAGTTTCTTTACTTACATGTTTTTATCTACAATATGTCTACATTCTCTATCAATTTTTTATTTTAATTCGAGTGAAAGTTAATTGTCTATTTGAAATTTTAAATGTGTTTACTGTGAATTCTGAGTCCGATGTTTCTGTAATAATATATTGTCTCTGGTATATATATATATATAACGCTAATTTTTTTTGGTATATTATTTTCTATCTTGGATTACATAAATTATATATATGTAATTTTTCAATAACAATCCTGTAAAAGACAGATCAACCTGCCGAATATGTTACAGCAACATTGTTCTTTGTTTATTTGCTACTACTTTTCTGACGGCATCAAAGTTCGAGTGATGTGTAATGTGTATAAGATAACTTTTCTGTAAGGCAGTGAGGCAAAAAATATATTTTCTCGAGTAATTACTTCAGGCTAGTTTGTCAGTCGTTCGGTATGTTACTGATTGATTGATTATATTTTTCGTGTTCTTTGTGCGTATTCGTAAATGTTATTTACCATTAGTATTTCATTGTCAGTTTCGAATAAATTTTCTTCATATAACCTTTTCAACCGTTATACTAAATGGTAACACGACAATGGCTTACTCTCAAAATAAGTTTTTGAAATAAGCAAGCCTAAACAGTTAGTTACCGGTTACCGTTTATTACCTATCTAGTTATGTTTGTTAATTTAAGGCCCAGAATATCCGGTAAAATACTTTATATGCCTACGAGAAATTACCGATTTCGTTACCTATTATTATAATAATCATATTACGATTTAATTTTTTGCCACTAAACAAAGCTAATCTTATGATAAATCTTAAAACAAAAGACAATATTATTAGCAGAGTAAATATTCGCCGTCTGACCTTCAAGTACCTATGGAACATTAATACTGAACCAAGGTCATTTGTGTAGGATAGGTCTTTAAGGAGCGGTGTCATACTCCATTGATTCCCTGGATAGAGCATCCAGAATTTTAATCAGTCCCGCTGTTGACATGTTACAACGCTCATTTCAACGTTCTAAATAAATTCTACATTCAAAAATAAAAAAAAGTAACAGTTGTTCATTTTCCAAAATGAATTCTCCGTGCTTTTCAACGTCACCATATATTTTCCATCCGATTTCGGATTCTTCCGCTACCGAATCGGATGATAGCGCAGATTCCGGACGTGAGAAAACGGTGGACGGCTTACGAACGAAAAAATACGTCGACCCGAAGCGAAGAACTATTAACAGAGTGAGCAAGAAAATATTGAAAGCTATTGAGAAATTAACGTGTAATCTTAAAAGGAATAAGGAGAAGAAAGCTGCGAAAGGTTTGTTGAACTTTTGGCAAAATTTGTATGCGGAGATGGGATTCATGGTGTTCTTTAAGATTCCGCTTTGTATGTACGTTTCCGGATAATATTTAAATGAAAGCTTAGTGGAGAAGATCGGACAAGCCGCGTCTTGTTTACGTTGTATAGGTGTTAAGTAGATTCTCATGCAAACAAAAATACGAGACCGATGGTTTTAAATTTAAATCATGACATAAGTTTTACTACTTAATTGATTTTGAAATGTAGGATTTGATCGAGAAAAAGGCATTAATGATTATGTTTCGTAGGTTGCAAGTATATGGGAATTAGTAACGTAACGCAATAAATTAAATTGAAAATGCTCGAATTTATAAAAAATAAAAAAATTATTCTGCAAAACTCAAGTCATTCAAAGTTAAAGTTTGATTTTTATCTATTGATCTTTGAAGAAAAATTATAAATACTTTATAAGTATTTGCGCGAATACTTAGAAAACTAGGTGTTGGAATAGAAACTATCAGTATGAGTGACTTTGTTGAGTTTCATATAGTTTGTATGAAAATTAGTAAAACGAACGATTAGCGATGGCCCGTTAACCGAGCTTTACACTCTTTGCAGATTCTTTTGCTGCAATGCACCAGAGAGGGCCCGCCTTGTTATAGTTCATTAGTCAACTTAAAATTAAACGGAAAAAAATCTGTTTGCTTTTTAATATTAAATTTGATTTTAAATCACGTCACATTTACGAGTGCCTTGCTCTTGTAGCAAGATTGCTAAGCTTCATGTGACTTCTATTTCTCGTCTTTAAAGTATTACAAACGTAATCGCATTGTAACTAAAGTTAATTGTAAATCTCCGGATATGAAGTACTTTGACTTTTCCATAACTAAAACAATAAATGACGCTTACACAGTCACTAATGAGCACACAAGCTATCGGCAAATTTTCATAAAATGTATTTTTCAAATTAGTCTAAACAATCTTTTCCGCCCTGCGAACAAATTATTACTTATTTACTTACAAATATATGTAGGTAGCTACAAAACCCGTATGTAACCCTTATCAGAAACTTTTTTCCAGACAAATAAACTTCATGATTTCTCATGGTTTTACGATTTGTCAAGTCTTATAAAGTAGTTCGTCATGTTAGCACCTTGGAAGAAGGGAAATATTTTATGGCTCGTATAAAAACGGCACAGAGCTCGTAAATTCTCGTTCTAATAATTTCCGAATGTATACACTGGACAGCAAAAGTTTAATGCCAAATTGTTTTATAACAATCCAAATTGCATAACAAGTTTTGTTGTTTTTCGTACTTTATTGCTAGAAACTTACTTTTTAGCGGGGTGTGTTATATCCTCCAGAGCTTTATTTAAAAAGTGAGAATCTGCGAGTATCTTTTGCTAATGTGATGCTTTTGATGTTTTTAACTTTTTTATTAGACAAGGAATATTTTGCATATTTGTAATTATGCTAGCTATTCCCCGCGGCTTCGATTTGTAATGTTTGTTACAATTTATGTTTATAAATTTAAATATCCTAAAAAATGTAATCATGCAAAACAAATCCTCACGTTCTAGAATGTTAACAATATTGTAAATAAAAAATGTGTAGTCCTCTGCTATTTTATTCAAAGTAGTATTACTGTATCAATACATACGATGTTTTTTGAAATGATAAACTCGTCAGCATATAACAGTGTAGGAACACAACATTTAAAATTGCCACTTTTGTCTACCGATTGCTACCGTGTGTGCATTTTTCCCTAGTCAAAACTTATTGGTAATCTTTACCATAAACAGAATATCTCAATTATACATTATATCAATGTAAGTTCGTTGGAAGCCACAAGCCTTTCTCATTAGTAGTAGTCTTCTAGGTTTGTGATCCAGCAAGGGGCAGATTATTGCGTGCTGAACGCAGATGGTTCAAAAGCTAGAAACGTTTTCTATACCCATCGAACATTCTCGCTCCGATCGCCACGCGGTGCGGACGTGCAAGACCCAGTTCTCCGTCGATCGGTCCCTTCCCGATACTCCGTGGCGCTCAGTCTACTGACGTCACAGTTTAGCGTGTTGGTTCCGTGCTACGGTTTTCAAGGTTTTTCTACTCCGTCTGAGTGCTTTCGAAGTGCGATTTTTCTTTGCGACTAAGCCCCTTAGTCTTCAAAGTGCTGTGCTAAGTAGTGTTGTGCTTGTGCTGAGTGCAGTGTTGTGCCCAGCGTAAGTAGTCTGGTTTCAGTGCAAAGGATACTTAACGGTGACAACGAATTTGTACTGAACCAGTCCTTTTTATTTTTATTTATTTCTCTTCTCTATTTTATTTATTTTTCTCCTATTTTCATATTTATTTTTATCATATTTGTGTGTTTTCGTGTGTATTTGTCCTTTCTGTCGGTAAAGGTTGACCCTAACGCGGTCAACTCTTTACCTGCGTACCCTTTTTTAGGTTTCTAGGTAGCGGCCTTCGGCGTACTACGGTTAGTTTTAAGTTATTCTCCCCAGCCCCCCTACCGCTGGTAGGGAGGTTTGCCGCTAGGATTTTGCTAGGTTTTTAGGAACTAGGCATCTTTTATTATACTTATATTTATATATATTATTATCCCAACCCTCCCTAATGGATCCGCTAATCATTATTAACGCGTTCACCCAGGCGCTTGCTGCGGCAGGCGTCTCCATCCCAAAAGACATCCTAACGCAGGCCTTGCAGGCATCAATCGCGTCCCCGGCCCCTCAGACCCCAACCCCAGCCCCTCAGGCCTCCAACACCCAGACCCCTCAGGTCTATAGCTCTCCCGCGTCTCCCGTTCCATCCGATATGGACTGCGCGTCGGTCTCATCCTCGCGCTCATCTCGTAGGAAGCGTACCGCTCCCGGGAGCGATTCAGACTCCGCCGCGTCCGTAGCTTCGTCGGTCGCCGCCACCCTAACCGGCTCTCCAGAGCCCGAGTTCCAATTAGTTGCCAAACGCTCTAAGAAGCGTTCGAAAAAGGCCGCGGTGTCTTCAACACCCGAGCCAACCCCGGTGTCTTCAACACCAGCCCCCGCGCCGTCAAAATCGCTCGAAGTAACCGCGTCTCCGTCGGTCCCATCAAAGCCAGCGACGCGCTGCGCTCCCGTCCCGCCGAAACCTCAGCTCCCTCCGCCCGTCTTCCTGCGTGAAAAAACGCGCTGGACCGGGGTTTCTAACTTGTGCAAAGAGCACAAAATTAATTACTTAAAAGCCGCCAACGCTGGCGATACAATTAAAATTCAAGTAGCGACCGTCGACGACTTCCGCGCGTTGACCAGGTTGCTCGGGTTAAATCAAATCGCGTACCACACATACGCCTTCCCGGAGGAGCGTAAGATCCGCGCAGTACTACGGGGCGTCCCGTTCGAGCTCGCGAATGAAGAAATCCTCGAGGACCTTAAGTCCCAGGGTTTCCCGGCCGAAGCAGTGCACAAGATGCACTCTAACCGCGGTAGGCGCTTTCCGTTAGCTTTAGTTATCTTGTCGAATACTCCCAACTCGAGGGAGATCTTTAGAGAGACTCGCACAATTTGCGGACTCTCAAATATCTCTGTTGAGCGTCCCAACCCCCGCGGTCACCCTGGGCAGTGCCACCGCTGCCAGCTCTACGGCCACGCAGCGGCTAACTGCTCAGCTCTCCCCAGGTGCGTTAAGTGCCTGGATCCACATTTTACGAAGGAGTGCACTCGCACTCCCGAATCCACTTCCCCCCCTGCCTGTGTGCTGTGCGGCCAGTCTGGTCACACAGCTAACTACAGGGGTTGCCCGCGTGCTCCGCGTTCCACCGCCAAGAGGGTCGCGCCTAAACCGGCGCCGCCGCTCACTCACGCTAACTTCCCGCCGCTGCGCAACCGGGGTCCCCCGGAAGCAAAGCCCGCTCAGCCGACGCCTACTCCGGCTCTGTCTTGGAGGCAGCGTCCGGCCGTTCCGCCTGCACCTTCCCGACCCATCCCAGCTCCCGTAGCTTCCGTAGGGCCGCGTCCTTCTCCGTCATCCGCACCTCAGTCGTCGTTGGCTGAGGACATGAAGACCGTGTTCGACGTTATTCAAAACATCGATATTAACGAAATTTCCGTGCTCGCACGCAAACTGCGAGCCGCCCGCTCTCCTCAAGAGCGTTTATTTACTTTAGCCGAGCATCACTCGCTCCTAAGTTCGTTGTAAATTCTTTTATATTTGTATAAATTCGTAAATAATAAATTATAATGTCTAGACCCGCGAATCCCGCGTCCAGTCGTATTAAACCCAAGGGCTTATCCCTAGTATCTTTTAACGCTCGTAGCCTTAACACCAACCTTCCCGAAATTAAACTGTTCCTTCAGAACAAAGAACCTGACTTATTCCTTCTCCAGGAGACATGGCTTACTCCAAACCGCTCCAGGGGATTCGCTATACCTAAGTACGCGTTTATTCGTAACGATAGGCCCAACTCCGACGGTTTCGGCGGCACCGCTATATATTACAAAAGAGGCTTCCACTGCTGTCCTCTCCCTACTCCTCCTCTCCTCAACATGGAAGCCACTGTGTGTAGATTGGCTATGACTGGTCATCCGACCATCATCATAGCTTCAATCTACATACCTAGTGGTACCAGACCAATCCGCAGCGACTTTGAGGCCATTCTCGCCCTCGGCCACTCAGTCATTATGTTCGGAGACTTTAACTCCAAACATACTGACTGGACGTGCCTATCGACTAACACCAGCGGTATCGCTCTCCTCGACATCACTAACTCCCTTGACCTAGACGTCATATCCCCCATCACTCCCACTCACTATCCCAACAACCCGTCCTACTCTCCTGACATCCTCGACTTTGCAATTATCAAGCGAATCAATCTTGATCTAAGGTCTATCGAACCGCTCGATGACCTAGGCTCCGACCATCGCCCCGTCTCCCTCGTGCTAGGCGCGCCTAACGATAACGTCTCATCTCCTAAGACCTTTACCAACTGGAAAGGTTTTAAAAATACGTTAGTTTCAGCCTTAGAGGCTCCGAACTCTCCACTCGCGATCTCTCCCGAACAATTAGATAGCCCGGATAAAATCGATTCATTAGTAAATTCTCTCACTGATGCTATCAACTCAGCCATCAGTGACAACGAAAAGGTTGCTAAGCAAGGCAAACCCACGCTTCCCTTAGCCGTTAGCAATTTTATTAAAGCTAAAAACGCGGCTCTCCGGAGAGCCAAGAAATATCCCACGCCCGCCTATAGAACAGCTGCGAATCAGCTTCAACGTAAAGTTAGGTCTTGCCTCGCGGAACTCCGAGACGCTCAGATGAACGATCTCATGGCGAATATCTCTCCGTCCCACCAAGCGTACTATAGCATGGCCCGAGCCTTACGCGTAGACACCGTCTCTCACGTTCCTCCTCTCACTCGTCCCGATGGCACTACTGCCTTCGAAGTCGAAGAGAAAGCCGAATGCTTCGCTGACAGCATTGCCGCACAATGCTCGCCCAGCACGCAACCCGCTGATCCCTCACACATCCAGGCGGTGGAGGACGAAGTCCTTCGCAGAGACTCTCTCCCCATCACCGCCGACCCTGTCACAGTCTCTAATGACGAAATCTTGCTTCTCATTAGAAATCAAAAGTCCAAAAAGGCTCCGGGTGCGGATGGAATTTCCAACCACGCACTTAAGCACCTACCTCAACAGATGCTTACCTTGTTAGCTATCATTTTCAATGCCTGCTTCGACCATAGCTACTTTCCAAAAGCTTGGAAAGAAGCGACAGTCATAGGCATTCCCAAGCCGGGCAAACCTCTGAACGTCCCGGCTAATCACAGACCCATCAGCCTCCTCAAGGCAATGTCTAAACTTCTCGAGAGAGTCATACTCTCTCGAATGCGGAACCATCTGTTTCCAACGGATGGCGATCCTCTCATTATTCCCCATCAGTTCGGCTTTCGCGCTAAACACTCCTGCCCTCAGCAAGTCCACCGAATCGTCGAGTATATACTTGACGGTTTCTATCCGCGTCGTTATAAAACAGTCGCGGTTTTCTTTGACGTAGCCAAGGCTTTCGATAAAGTCTGGCACAGCGGTCTCGTTTATAAACTCTACAAGATAGGCTTACCGGATCGCCTAGTCAGGTTAATAGCGTCGTTTCTCAAAGACCGTACGTTTCGATTTAAACACGAAGGCATGCTTTCTGCACCTCGTCCCATAAAGGCTGGAGTCCCTCAAGGCTCAGTCCTCGCCCCTCTGCTGTACACCGTGTACACCAACGACATTCCCATCCCGCCGAAAGGCGTCGAACTCGCCCTCTTTGCTGACGACACCGCACTCTATACCAAAGGCCACGGTATTCGGCACCTTGTAACCAGACTCCAAAAGGCCGTAAACGCCCTTGGTGTATGGTTTCAAAAATGGCGCATCGATGTGAACCCTGAAAAGAGTTCTGCGATGCGCTTCGACCACAAACGCCGTCGTCCCGATGGCGATCCCCACGTTCGAATGTTAGGCATTCCCATCCCCTGGAAGCGCAGTACTAAATACTTAGGCGTCACATTAGATCCGACGCTTTCTTTCAAGCCACACGTCGAAAGAGTTTCGAAACTCGCTCGTCACTATTTAGTCCGCCTAAATAGCATGTTAGGTAGAAAAAGTAAAATGTCCCTCAGAAACAAACGTACACTTTACAAGGTCTGCGTTAGACCCGTCATGACGTATGCCTCGCCAATCTTTGCCCACGCCAAACCCTCCCTCCTGCACAAACTGCAGGTAGTTCAAAACCTCTTTTGCCGCCGGGCCACAAACGCACCGTGGTACGTGCGTAACGCGGAATTGCATAGAGATCTTGAACTGCCTACAGTACAACAACATCTCAAAACACTCTCTGAAGCGTTTTTCAAACGCTCCGAAACCCATCCCAATCCTCTAGTTCGTGATTCAGTCTCATATACTACTCCTGTGTTAGACTCGAAGTTCAAAGTCGCTAGGCCTAGAAATGCGCAAGCGTACTCATCCACCAGACTGTCACGCGATCTCGAGGCCCTTCTGGCCGCAAATTCTAATTCTAACGTAAATTCTAATTCTAACGTAAATCCTAATTCTAACGTAAATGCGAATTAACTCAATTTTATTTTGCAATTTTTTAATTTTTGTTTTAATTATTGATTTTCATTTTGAGCACCTTCAGTGCTATGTATTCACCTTCAGTGCTTTGAGCACCTTCAGTGCTATGTAATCCCAGCGGGTGACCCCTTCTGGGCCCCGCTAGCGCGGCCTCTTTCTCCAATTGGCCGTCGCTCAGATGAAGGCTGAGTGGCAAAAATGCACGAGCCGACAGGGGGTTTTTAGTGGGTATGGTCCTGGTAGGCGTCGGGACGAGTCCCACATAACTTTGGAATCGCGCCAGAGTATACGTCAGGGCATTTTTATCCTCCTGCCCTTCCCGCGGAGGGGAACAAAAAAAAAAAAAAACTATACCCATAAAATTAACTTTGGTTACGTGTCTAGGAAATTCAGTTTTGAGTGATCTCCAAGTTGCAAAACTAAAAAAAGTACAAACTCAAAACAGATAAAAACCTACTCTAGCTATACAGGAAACGGATCCACGCAATCACAATGCGTGCTTCATTACAGCGCACTAAGGGCGCGTCCTCACTGTGTTACATTGACAAGCCGAGTTCCGCCCTTTTATGTATACATGTTACGATTATTGGGCTCTAGCTGTTTGAGAAACGCGTTACGCACCAATGCATGGTCCAATGTGTAGTGTTCGGACTATCGCATATTGCGTAAAGGGACCATTCATATACATTTTTCCCGCGCTTGTTTTGTTTATAAATAGTGCTTTTTGCGACGACAAGTTTATAGAAGAATTTTGATGACTAATCTTAAAAAATATATTCTAATGTCAATAATAGCAGTGTACAATGTTTATTCTTGGAAAAATAATTGGTTTTATTATATAAAAAATTTTAAGTTTCAGAAGCCCGACTTTGACATAAAAAGGAAAGGATCACTGTCCACCGAACTAGTAACTAATAAATTTTAAACGATTATTTCATCATTACATTATTTTCTTCATACTGAATCGTTCGACAAAAGTCGGTCGTCCTCTAGGTAGGCATTAATTCTATTGTATAAACTTTCTATTAAACTGATTAATAATTGATGATGATAATATAATTCACTGCCTCATATTACAACATTTATTCATTTTCACGTACTGAAGGTGTCGTGTTCGTTTTATGTTAATGTAATTCAAATGTCAACATGTCCAAATACTTTAACTTCACACATCTTTATCTCAGTGTTCTACTTCCAAAAAGTTTATTCACAATTAATTTTATAAACTTGTATGTACTTCGTGAATATCCTATGAAACCTGTATAAATAAAAAAAAATCGCAAAGGAGCTCTTCCACCTCTCATTGTTTGGAAATACAAGTTTGGTTCGGCTCCGAACTTGCTTAATTTGGTTGCAGAGTTTATGCGATTTCCACCCCCCAAGTTAATATAAGCCAAGTCGCATATTAACTACTCAATTGTCTTAACCTAATATTAAAACATAGTTCGTAAACTACTTTTTTACTTAGTTTAATAATGACTGCATAGTTGTGAATGTCAATAATTTATGCTAGGAATATTTAAACTATGGTATTAAATTAAAGGGGTTTAAATGTTTTTTTTACTGTATTCATAGCTGGCAAACGAGCCCGCCATACACCTGATGGTTAGTGGCATCCGCGCCCATATATATAATTAATGTTTCAATTATTAATTTTGCTTGTGATTTTTCGTCTTTTTGTTTATTTCATTGAAATTTAGTTATTTATATTATTTCAGACCAAGACCTGATTTTTAACTACAAGTTCATGTACTAAATTTAATGTTTCATATATGCTTGTAGTAAAATATTGTTTGTATTGGTAAAATTGGCTGAAAACGAATAAAAGTAATTTTGAGCCAGCACCATGTTCCTCTATTGAGTCAATGCCTCTGTTTATTGTAATCATCATATTTAATATCAATGGGATTGAGAGATATTTTTCATAAAAATAATAATGAAATACAGTAATTTTGGTGAAAAAACCAATATTGTTTGAAAGCCATGTCAATATTTTTGCTCCCTAGCACGAATTTTTTACGGAACTACATCTTACCATTTTAAAATATTAATAGAGGTCTAAGTTGTAAGAATGATTTGTTTTTTTTTATTCGGTGTTAGCGTGGCCGAGTAACCGGCAGCTTTTGATAACGAAGAAGAAGCCTTTATTCTGTTTCATATCCACTAAAAGCTTTTCATAAAATTAATAGTAAAAATAATTTATTTATTGTAACAATCACCAATACAAAGATAGAGCCTTCCTATCATTGACAATACTATTGAATTTAATACAGCCAATTAGAGAAAGAAATTAACAAAAAACATAGGAGAATAAAATAATCAATTTTGTTATCAAAACTGTGTCTACTATCGCTACTCAGTTAGATAATTACACACAAATGAGTAAAGGACGCCGCTAATAAAAGAGCAATGGTCTACATTGATCGGCAATTTGTAAAACACTGGCAAACATCTTAAAAAAGTTGATAGATATACCAGAATGTTAAATACCAATTTCTTTAAAAAAGTGCGCAATATTGTTTGATATGATACAGAACGGATGAATCGATTTTCTTTTTTCTTTTGTTCAAATAAGCTTAGAACATCTCGATTTATTCAGCTTTTAAACAAAAAAAAACCCGCTTAAGAATCGACCTATTCGTATGGAAGACACGATGCCAAAAACAGGCACAGAGATAAGCGTCAAATTTACAACACTCCTTTTTTGCGTCGGGGCTATAAAAATAGTAAATTGGATGCAAGTGAAAACGTACATTTGGGGCCTTCCACTTATTTAAAAAAAATTAACAGTTGTACCGACTTTTTAAATTATTAAAACATTTTTTGTAGTGAATTGCCAATGAGCGATGAAAACTTCATATATTATAGCAAACACAGAATCAATTTTTGTATCCATGACTGCCATCGTAACATGGTATTCAATCGTATTCAATTAGGTCATAGTTTTGTCGTTCACCGCGTGCTTGTGCTCGGGTGCCTACTAAGCTGCCGCTGTGAAAGTTTATAATCATCTAAGAAATTAAAGTGTGTAATATATAGAAGTTCTAGATATTAACATATTCGAACAAATTCAAGTCAACTGGACAGGTAAATCAATGCAAATCATAATTCTATAAAAAGCAAAAACCCTTAAAGTGTTGAATCAAATATCTTTCAGATAATACAAGACAATAACAAACGTAATTACACAAAGACAATCACACATATAAAGGTACAGATAATGTTAAAATACTTATATGGATGCAGTCACCTACCACAATACCGTCTTGAAGAAATTGCTACTTAGTCCAATCATATTATAAAATATTATCTGGCGATGTGTTTCTATCACTTTGTACTATACACTAACACACCGATGAAAAAGCACAATCTACTCGAGATTCCTCCCCAACATCAAAGCTTTTCACAGACAAACGTACAGCTTAATCTGCCTATACTTGGTGAAATCCATAGAAATGCCAGGTTCTGATTGAAGGCCTAATCAAGCTTGCGGTACATAACAATGCTACCCTGATCGGACGGCGTTATGTAGGTTTCCGCTTTTATATTCACAATCATTGCTTTCTGAGAAATGTTTTTCGTGCTTGAAGAGATGGATAATATTTGAGATAGCTATTCATTTTTAAAGAAAAATAGACAGTTCTTTTTATTTAGATGTTTAAGGAATATTAGAATTAGTAATTAGGTTTGAAATGGGAAACATGTGATAGGTTCGTTTTATTAGGGATAATGTCGCTTGTAACACATGTCTAGATAGGCATATTAGAGTATATGGTTTTATTATTTACCTGGTATTATAAAGCACACGGTATATTTTGGAGAGGCCAGTTGACAAAAATGCAGACCAATTTCAACTAATGGAAGACCTCTTCTTTTATTGTCAAAAAACGTAACAAATTATTTTAAATATCACAAGGACCGCTTATAAAACCCATAATCTATAACAAGTTTTGATTAATGATTCCACACTTATAAATATGTTATATATTTAGGGCATTCGATCAGCTTAATAGACCTAACAGGTCATGGATGGTGTTTGATGGTGTTGGATTGATATCGTACAAAATTGAGTTTATTTGGTGTGACACAATTAGGCCTATTGTTACGCCTCACCAAGGTGTAGGACAATAACATTGTATGCCAATCATTGGGTGAGCTAACATTAGTTGGGCTTGTCGTAGACCGGGGTTTCGGTGTGAAACCTTATAATAGTTTTTGGAAATTCCTTTTTGAGTAAAAATGGAAACTTAGAAATTTTACGCTCAGCTGTGTTCAGATATTGTTAAGTTTGTGTATTAAATAAAATATTTTCTAATCAATTTTTTGTTCTCAAAGTATATCTACGAAAACTCAAAATGATGTAAAAGGTCGTTTAGATTATATTACAATTACTGAGTTCGTATCTTCATATACATTAATGGCTTTGTCCCAAGAACTGTTTGCTACAGAACTTGATGCTCGCTAGGAAAAGTATTTCCAAAATACAATATTACCAAGATTTCAAGTAGCTGATGCAGACAAAATTTCTTACACCGACATATATTGGCGCCCGATAGTTAGGTTAGCCGATTTGTTAAAGGGCTAGTTTGTTTATTAACTGCCGGCGTCTAACGCCGTAAGCACTATCAAAGGGACTTATATTTATAGGGTCAAATTATTAATATAATCCCTATAATCCCTACAATCGATAAAGTGTTTTTTGTACATGACGACGACGTTACTTGTGCCTGTTTTAAGTTCATATTCTATTTAAAACTTCATTTTCCTTTAACATATACCAAAATGGTATATAAATTATCATTATTCATACCCGTACATTAAATTTAGGAAATTTCAGACGAACGGATACTTTTTGAAGCCTACAATAACCCGAGTTTGTCACATCGGCTGTTTAGTTCGACGCGACGTGTCGCAATGAGTTCACAAAGCTGGCTTTTTATTGTGATTTACATTCGGAAGAGGGCATTGTGTACCCGCGCCCTGGCACCGACGACGCCCTAGCAGAGTGATCACTCCGACCCGGACCTAAACGTGACCGCACCGCGACAGACAAGTGGTTACAATTTTTGAAAATTGGATTTGGAATTAAGTGTCCTTTTTTTAAGGTTCGTTTAAATAAGATTCACATTTTTTTCGTCGCATAGAACATGGGTACTCTTTTTAAATTAATTTAAAGTAATATTGATGTTGTAAAGAAAGGAGTTAAAAAGTGAGCGCTAGTTTAATAAGAAATGTGTTATTTTCATACATTAACGAACCAAATTTATTTATGATATGTATTTATTTCATATACGTGTTAAATAAAAGTGTTCTACAGTATAAATAAAAGACATTTATCTTCAATTATCTTTTGCCGGATTTAGTAGAGCGAACAAAGTATTGTAATTTGAATTTTAATGAAGGATTGATTTCAGAATTAACGTTGAGAGTTTAAATCAAGTGCTTGTTCAATCAAGTAATCTGATCTTTTAATCATCTTTTAATTGACATTAATGTTGTTAAGTTGAACTAGAGAATACGAAATTCCGAAATCTTTGTGTATTTCCAATCGTTTCTTAGAAACCGTTCTGAGTTTAGGATTAATTAGGTTACCTAGAACAAAAGTGTCCCGAATACTTCCTTCTTCAAATGTCAGTTTAGCCGCAAGCATCCGTCTCAGTTTGTTTAATATACATCGCCGGTTCTCTTTGATGTCGTTCTCTTCGTGATTAGCTAGAAATGAGTTGAAGCTCAAAGCTTTAGTTGTCGCAACTAATCACAGTACAGGAGCTGGTAATAATGAAAGCGCAATGCATCTGTTGAAGCGCATTTGTAGTTTGCAATACTAACGGGAAGTCCGACCGTCTCATTTAAACAAACGATACCTTGTAAATAAATCAGTGCTACCGGCTATATTTAACTTAATTGGAAATCTAAATAAAGGCAAGTGGTGCTGATTACCCGAACAAAAACAAACCGAACCAAGTGTAATCGAATTGTTTGTACGAATGATATTTTGTAACAGTATCAATTTACAAATTCGCCTGAAGTTATGGTGAGTTTTATTTCTGTATTTTAATAATCCATGTTACGTTTGTGTTGCACAGATTGAGAAATCGTTTCAGCTCGAGTATGTACCTAAATTATGCGAAAAGCTTGCGAAATTAGACTAATGTTTACATTATTGTCGTGTTAAAAATTAATATTTCTGCAGCAATGTATTTTGCTCCTAAATATGAATTCTGCACGTCTGAAATTTGAACTCTTCGTTTTATTTTCGGTCGTAAAGTATCTTGCAGAGCGTTTGCCAACATTTAGTATGAAGTTTTTCATTAATTTTGGGAGTGCAGAGATGCGGAGGCTGTAAAGTCAAAATATATTAATTTTATTACTATATTTTCAGTTGGGTTATATTTAAGAAAATAAAATTGTGTTAAAATTATCTATATGGGCCATGAACGAGTAAAGATCTTACCCGATGTCATATTTTTGAATGTATAGGGTTGGTTATTTCAGAGCGTTTTCTGTGGATATTTCATAACACATTATACATGATATATTGAAAATTTATTTAATTGTCGGTTGGTAGCTTCTTTTATATTATGTAAAAGAGCGAAATAAGTTGATGAGGGCAGTACCAAATATGATATATATTATTTTACTACTGTAACGCAATAATTAAAACGAAACGTGGGTCGCGACTTAAAATGTTTCTTTCATCCTTTATCTCTATAGTAAGAGATGTACGTGGATTTGGAGATATGGATTATTAGCAGGCCAAATTTTCAATCAGACAAAGGGTAAGATTTTCCCTTTCTAGTACCAAAACTAGCTTTCCGCAGCACAAGAGCCTACTCCGCATATTAAAATGCTTGTTACTCAGCCCTTATCCATTGGACCAAAGGACCAATCCAAGGGACCAAAGGGTTTTTACAGGTAATCCTTATTTTTTCAGAGAAATAAGTTGCTACAATTCTTGTTATTTCAATGACCATAACAACTGTGTCCTATGTAAATTTGTTCTAAAAAAAGGTACTAAACAGACAGTGCACTTACAGAAACAAAAGAAAATTCAACTTCGTGCGTCGATGTTTATTATCAATAAAAAAACTAATGGTCAATACTGCCCATGGGCCCCGACATCACTAACCAATATGTAAGGAGAAATTCTATTTCTTTGTTGCAGTGGAGAAGCAGCAAGATGCGGTCACCACGAAGCCGCCAACGCCGGTGACGTCACAGCACCCAGCGCACACGCCGACGGCGCCGAGGCCAAACAAACGTACGTTTTTTTAGTTCCTACTTAGATGATGACAATTGAAATGAGTATGAAAATAAAATGTCATATATGTAATGGACAACATTTTCTTTTGTGGACACTTAAATAGATTTTTCAACACATTTGAAGAGCTACAGGAATGTCGATACTTTTTACAGTTCATTAGAATCTAAACACATATACACTAAACAATATGTAAAAACTTATCAATCAATAGAGGGATTATAAGAGTTAATAGTTTAGTTTTATTAATAAGAATATTTATAAATTAGCAATAGAAAAAAGGTTAGGAAAAATTACAGATAAATGACATCCTTAAATTAATCGGGATTGTTCAATATATGTATGTACCTACTGTGCTATTTGCGAGCTTTTACGCAATTGAAGACCACAAAGGTAATTTGTAAGTTTTTTTTTTAATTTAGAGAATTAATAATGTTTTATAATTTTGTGCAATACAAACATAATTGTTATCTTTAACTTCCGTAACACGTTAGTGAGTTAAAAAAAAAAGTAAAAGTTGAGGCGACATTCTTTAACTCAAATTTATGGTTGTCGTATAAAATTCATCAGCAACATTTTATCAGTTACGAATTCTGCAACCAAAGTGTGCCTTGAATCAATTGATTTCGATATCCGAGCAATATTCACAAATTACTTAATTCTAACAGAGCATAAAACTTAAAAGTACCATTATCCGAATTGTGAGCTCAGAACACAGAGAATACAAAGAAAATTAATGTTAACTTGTTTGTATTAATTTTCGAGTTTGTTTCTCGCTGTTTGACTACCGAGCACATTCTTTTGTACATTTAAGAAGGTTCTTTGCATTTGTAATATGAAACTTAAAAAATTATTTTACAGTGAAAGAACCATATACTGTTTACAGACTACGGATTGCTACAAGTCAAAAGTTATTTTTAATTGCTTAATTGCTTTTGGTGCTTAAAATTTAGGTGAAAAACGGGTTAAGAAGTCGTGTTTGAAATCATTTTATTTACTTATCTGTACAGTATTATAAACTAGCTAATAGTGTTTTAGATTTCATATATTGTAGTCTAGCTCTTAAAGGTTATCAAAATACTTTTATATTTTTCCAACTCTAGTTGGATCAGTTCGCAATTCAGAAAATTCAGAAAAACACCTTTTTGATCCAAAGGGTGTTTTTTTGAATTGTTATAAATATTTTCAAATTGTCTTGTTTTTATACGTTAGTATTTTGACCCTTATCTAGTTACACGAGTAGAACAGGTCTCACAAATACTAGACCTAAATCATTTTCGTGCCCGAATTTATCTTAAACCTTTTGTTGCGTCCGCACGCATCGTTTCTAATTAATCTGTATGAAACATAATATTAACTCCATAGTTAGAAGCTAAGAATAAATCTCGAAACAAAACTACGCAAAATAGAACATGATGTAAATAAAGGAAAACCGAAACCTTTTATAGAAAAAAACTCTTCAAATAAAAAGTCGATCATAATGATGTAGATTTCTATTGTGGATTAGGAAAGTTAGTGCAGCAATTTTGGAGTTTATCAATCAAAACAAACCTCCATCATTGTAATAAACAAGATAATATTTAAAGACTAAAAGCAATTTTTTGATATCCTCCTTCATTTTGACTTACGAATACCGAATATAGTACCTATATGAGTAAATCGTTCTACTTATATATTTATATTATATTGTAAATAACACCGTCGTTGTCGGTCAGTATATTAGCAAGTAAAATGGCTTGATTGTTAAGCGTCGACCTCACCTGTTTGACTCGGGTCTCTTGCCGGCCGGGTTTAGCATTAATATCATTTTATATCAAGTCGTCATAATTTGAGTACAAAATAGGAGAGCTAAAAGCTCTTTCCTTGTTTGTATGTAAAAGTTTTTGTACGATAATTACTCACGTGTCACTAGATTAAATAATTACTAAATGGTTTGCATTTACTGACAAAAAACAAAGTAAAAAATAAATAAAAGTACTAAAAAATTAATTCTTCTTCGTTATATATATTCAAATATAATGCTAAATCAATCCAATCTTCACCTTTAAAAGCCACTTCCTACTCGAACGTAGCTACACAAATCTTTACTACGAAGAAATAGTATCTATAGCAGTATTCGCATATATCCGATACATTCACCTTAAATCCCTTTGAGAAGGTGCCAGAAAAGTGCGAACAGAACGGATTTGGCACAGTGGCCCGGATCAGCGCGGCGCAGCGATTATGTCATACGCCGCGATCGGGTTTTGTTTTGCTACAGTTTAACACGAAATGGCTAGAATGGGATTTCATTGTCACGCAAATAGTTGAGCTTAGGGAGTGCCTCTAACGGGAAATACTGAATCAGGTCTAGACTGTGTTGGAATATCCTGAAGATTTTTCCGACAGGTTTGTCCAGATTTTCATCACTAATGTTAAGATTTTGAATATATTTGATACTCGAGGTAATTTTTTTTTGAGGGTTTTAGCCCATGGGAATTACAGAATGTGCAGCATGTGTTCACTAAGAATTGCATACTTATACAATGCTAAAATACATTTTGAAATCGATTCATTAGTTTCAAATTTTATCGATTACAATAAAACAAACAAACAAACAATATTTTACTTTTTTAAATACTAGTCCCACTTATTTTAATGATAAAGGTAAAGGAAACTGTCATCAATATCATGATATTCTATATAAGCCGTATCTTAGACTGAAAGTATATATGTATACATTTTATTTGTAGAAAGGTAAAGTCCGTATTCGTTATAAATTCTGGTATTTGAAGAAAAACTAACAAGCTCTGTGTAAAGAAGCAGTGCTCTTCATTTTTATGAACGACTAGCAGTATAGGTATTCTTCATTCAGGTTTAATTTCGTATACCTAAGCTTAGAGAAGCCCTGTTCAGCATTTAATTTAATCGATCCACAAACTGTCGGACTGCAGGACAGTATATTCCGTCATGCATTTTTCTTGATATATTTTAATATAACTAGTTACCAGTGAATACATTTATTGTACATTAGATTTCATTCGTGTGTTACAAAAATAAAATGTTGAATGAGAGCAAGTCCGGATTTAAACACTTTTATTGCAAACGCAAAAACAACTCGCTACGTGGCCTAAATATTTACGAGGGGATAATTTTTCTTTCGTAAATTAATTAATATTCATTTTTCTAAGAGATGTTTAATTAAGAAGGGTGTACAATTTTTTATGGATTCTTGGGAAAACTGTGCCACTTAAGTGATTAGTAATATGGTTTCATTTAAAAATAATAGAACTGCGAAATTATAAAAAAAACAAAAATTAAAATTTCTAAGGCAATCCTTTTTCCAGTAATTGCTTTTACAAATAAAAAAATTCTTTTCTCTGTCACTTCGCAGACGTTATTTCAGTTTGTAATGCCAATAAAAGATTTTATAGCTCAACCTTGAAACTACATGCAACATGCATATTTTTACCGCAACCTAGTCTCGCGTTATACAAACATTTTGATTGGCAGTAACGTGGGTGCGCGGTGGAAATGACCAATCATCAAGATGGCCCGTGGTTAGCTACCGGTAGTCGAATAGTTAGGTATACCTACGACTTGGCATTAAGAAAATTGCCACTTATAAAACCTTTAACTTCCTGCTGCATACATAGATGAATTTGTTTTATATCAATACGAAAAGACAGAAAAAAAACCTATGAAGTAAATTAACAGTAATCCGCTGTTACGTCATTTGTTGTTTATCCGACTACGGTTTTTCTTTTTATCGACGTCACGAAAATGGGGAGAACGTTAACAAAGTGTGATTTTGTTGCTATAATATCCATTTGTGTTTTGTTTTACGAACAGTATGGCTGGGTAAAACTGTCGTTATAATAGCCGCTATTTCTGAGTTCTGACACCATACATGACTACGATTAAGAGATACATAGATTTATGGATTTCAATATGAACGTATAAACTTATACTTCATTTTGTAAATCGGCAGTGAGGCCTCAATTCAATCAATTGAAACTCGATTAGATTAAAAACATCGGTGATAAAAAATTACGGCATTATCTGAATTTTATTGGCTCCATATGCATTTAACTTAGTTTTCTAGTTACAAGATTTAAAATGTAACATGTCATGATACAGACAATATTATCATAACCATTGCTTTTATCGGTGAAGGTTAATTTGATAACGATTCGTATTATCACAGACAAATACATAATTTTGTTTTTATGATTGATACTCGTAGAAACATCACTTATATTTTTAACAACGATTCTTGACAATAACCATGAACAAATATTTTTAACACTTAAAACTGAACACAATGGCCAACAAACAATGAGACTTCTATAATATTCCAGTACTAAAATGGCTTGCTGAGTTTGTATGTAATGTAGCCCTCACCCGTTACTTATCCCTAAAATAGGTGTAGAGCATGTGTGTGCAATATTAATTAGCGACTGAGCTTGTTTGATAACACAGGCGCAGTGCATGAATGTGAATCGGCTAGTGCGGAGTCCCCTCGAGGCCGGCGATCACCGCGCGCCACTCGCTTGCAAGTCTCCGCGTAAAAATAAAGTCTACTCGGCGCGCGCGCGCACTTCAACCCATTTATTTATAATTATCAGTAAATCGTGGCGCGAGCACACAACAGCCGCAGCCGTTCACCGCGCGGCGAAAAAGAAGAAAATCACGACCGCTAACCTCGCAGTGTCGATCGTCCTTGCCCAGCCCTTTGTAAAACCGTGATAACATACAAGCAAATCACCTGCACCTTTCGTACAAACGTATCAAAATATTCTTGCTACGCCTACGCCGTCACCGCGCACGTGCGGCTGCTACTCAGTGAACAAAGTGACAGTGATTAGTGCAAATTGTGTATAGTTATTTTAATTCTTCGTTGAAAACATGCCTGATAAGCGCCGTAAAAATAAAAGTAAACGCAAAAATAAAAAAAATCAGGCGGGAAACGCCAGTAGCGATAACGTGGTGCCATGTTCTAGTAACAATGTAGTGGATGAATCGACAAGTGAAACCATTGTTGTCAATTCAAATATTTCGGTGGAAACTTCTTCTGAAGTCAATGAAAAGAGTGCGTTACCTAAAAAATCTGCATGTTGGGTCCAGGACACAAACAACAATTTAGAAAATAATGATGATCTTAAGTTTGGTAAATTGAAAGATGAATGTGAAACGCAAAATTATTTAGTGGAGTCCCCTGACAGGTCAAAAAAGACAAAACTACAGGATACGATAAAAAGTAAGAGTTTAGATGATGATGATGCTCCGAAAATAGTAGAGATTCCCGAAGAAAGTTCTAATCAATCTGGTGATGAGACTTTGGGGTTAGTTGATTGTGGTAGTATTATAGTATCTGACGTAGAGTCTGACGTGGAGTGGGAGAAAACGGACGAATTCAATTCAGATGAAAATGCTAGAGCTTGCATTGCTACCGGTACTCTATCGATTACTGCAGTGCCACTTAATTTTGCTCAGTGTGACTTAACCAAATCTTTGACTCCAGATGTAGAAATATCTTTAAAAAAATATCTTCATTCAATCAACTTGTCTACTGGGCCGGACACGAAAAGTAATGTTGACGTAGTTGAATACAAAAGAGAAATAGAGGAAATTGTTGACCGAGAAATTAAACATAGGCTTAGAAAAAAAGGTTTAGCCGAAGATTTTTTGTCTCAAAAACTTGGGTCCCCAAGGGTTTTAGATGTAATAGATGAAGAAGGAAGTAGTGAGTCATCACTTTCATCTCGTAGACATTCGCAATTTGGGGAGAAAAGGAATGAGAATGACGACTTAGATGATGACGTATTCGAGGATATTAAATTTAGAAAAAATGAACGATTTAATTCCAAAATGGTGGGTTCTAGGCTAATAAAAAATAAACCTGATAGAACGCCTGATCCTTGCTTATTAGTCGGTGCAAAACTCAAAGACCCTGATGTTAATGAAGCACGTGGCGATTGGAGTTTAAAAACGGTTGAAAAATCATCTGGTGCAGAGTTAGTTTATTTGACTGATACGTCTAGTAGCACTAGTTCTTTACATGATGCTGTTTCAGATGACATGGATGAAGAAGCTGAAACTGATTCCTCTATTCGAATGATTACACCCACCATAGAGGTGACTGATACTGAAAGTTTACTCAAGAAAAATTTTATAATTGATAAAAACGCAGATGAAAAAGATACTTCTAAGCTTAAAACTGACAATCAAAATCTAGTATCTTCAAGTAGTGACGATTCCATGCCAAGCTTGCATGAAGTTATTGTGACTTCCATTGATGATATTAAAACTGATTTGTACGTCAAAGATATTCCAGAACCGGAGATAAATCCATCTAACGTAACTTCACAAAAACCTGAAATTGTAAAAAACTACTCAAATAATCAAACCACTGAAATAAAAGCTCTTAAAATAGAATTAAATGATGCCTTTAATACACTGATGAGAGAAGTTTCTAATGATTTGTCAGCGCCTAAAGAAAAGATAGCACACCTTATACGCCAAGATTCGTCTAGTAGTAGTGTTGGGTCCCAGTGTACAGCCAAATATAATCCATCTTCTTCCTCCCTTAATGACGTCTCCAACTTACTGCATGATGATGCCTGTAATATCCAAACCAGTAATAATGATATGAATTCTGAAAATATTTCAAGCCATGTTAAAGACGTTTTTAAATGCATTACAGGAGTTCAAGATAAAACTGAAGTATTTCGCAAACTTCCATCATTGAGGGATTTGTGCTTGGAGAAAATCACTTCATTTCCCTACGGAGATAAAATCATAGAAGAATTAGCTAGCGTGTCTCAACGATTACAAAACGCCAGCGCTTTAAATAGATTTTCAAGCATATCTAAAAGCGAGGTGAGAAGTGATACAAGTAGAAAAGAAACTGTTGTTAAAACAACCATGCCTTACTTTCCACTACCGGACATTTCATCTATTGATAAAGTAACGTTACCAGCACAAAATAAGGATACAGTACCTCCACCTGTCACACCTCGAAATTCATCATTAAAAAAAGGTCAAGATGACTGTAATTGGACAGCTATACCGACGAATATAGAGCCTGTATACGTGTGTTTGTCACCATCACAAAAAATGTTAATGGAAAAAACGAATACAGTAATTACCAAAGATGATGCATCCCAATTAATTGATATGCACAAAAAGTATGTTGATCGCAGAGGGTACAATGAATATTATCCTAAGGAAAGTACTAATATTGACAAGAAAACGAAAGAGTGTCCTGTAATACCCTTTAAATCACAAACGGGAAGTCGTTTATTAGCTTTAATTCGAGATCCTAATGTTACGACTAGCATTAAGCCAACAAAAACTTTTAATTTTGAACGATTACAAAAATCTTTTGAAGAAACAGAGAAGCAAATAAATAATACGCTTCGGTCATTTAAAGACATCTCAAATACTTTTAAGCCCATACCACCTCCTAGGTCACGAAAAATATCTTCGTCGTATTATGAAAGTGATGAGAGCTCTGAATTTACCGATAGTTCATTGAGATCATTGAAAAGCGAGAAGAAGTTCTTTCACTTTTCAACCGGACATTTAGATAAAGAAATTGAAAAAGATGTTTCTACTATACAAAACATGCATCGATATACATCAAATCGATGGAACCAGTCTTCTAAACAAGGAAATCAATCAGAAATGCCCAGAAGACCTTCATTACCTAAAGATTTATGTGACGAACAAATGGCTTATATCCGCCAAAAAGAAAAAGAAGTTGAGGCTGAAATAGAACGTTTAGAACAACAAAAAAATAGATTCGCAGATGCCAGAAAACAACTCAAAGCGCCATTTTTAAAAGAAGATGCAGATAGCTTAAACTTTATGTTTAAGAGTACCGGCAACTTATTCGCTCAAAAAGAAATTAAAAAACCTGAAAAATCAGAAGACAAAAAATTCACAAGTAGCCAGGAAGAATTACTTCGCGATAAAATGTATTCTGAATACGTTACTCAAATGGCACAAAGGCAGGAAAGAAAGCAGAAAAAGATAATAAAAATCACCAATACCTCAGAGTCCACTGCTCGTAAAGCTATTTCTAAAAGTATGTCTGCAATAGACGTCCTGGATTCTAAAGTAAATAATCGTATTGAAAAAGAATTTATATGTAAGGCTAGGGAAAGGTGGAATAAGTTAGGTATACATGATCCAGAAACGGAAGATGAACGTGAAAGTGCTAAAGATGTGTACCATGAACCTAAAGTAATAGAACATAAAATTAAAGTTATACAAGGTGGTGAAGAAAGGGACGTTCAGAAGCTTCCGAGTCACATTCGCGAGTTTGTTCAATTTACAGCCAAAGACAAAGACGACGGGACAGACGGATCTGGTGAGTCGAGTGAGCCCGCATCCCCGCACGTAGTGATCTTGTGTGCAGTGATTATAATTGTATTGGCCGTAGGAAAGTACTTTTTGCGATTACTTACATACAAATAAATGACTCTAATATGAGAATGATTAGTTATCGATGTGCCTTGCATGTGTGTTTACTAATATTTTTTATAATAAATTGTACATTTTATAATCTAGCATCATATTATTATCATAATATTTCAAAGTAGGAGTTTCTGTCCATAAATAATATTTGTTACTTTAAATCTGAGCATTGTGATTTTCAATATCTTCCATTTGCCAAATGGATGCATGATTCACACACCAAAAGATCTCAGTTTATTTTAGTGTGATTATATTGTTAGTAGGATTTATGTAAGCCTGAATTATTGTGTATGGGAGTCATTAATCGAATCAAATTGTATACTATGTACATCTGTATGGTAAATTTTTATAGAGTTACTGACAATTATGTAATAAAATAATCTTTCACATTCGTTCTCCTTAGATTTATCACTTTATTTCAAAGATAAGTAATGTTCGTTGATAATTGGAGTTGTTTTATGAAACTAATTTTTATGTGACGTCTGTAAACTTAATAAATAGATAATGCTTAATCCGGTACCTTTGTTTTAACGTTATATTTTGGTTTTCTGAAACATGTTCGTATTATGTATTTCTCTTTTTTTAAGTTATTTTTTAACATCTGTCATTCGAATTAATGCATACGGTGCGTAGTTAAATGTTTTTCTCTTTATTTCGTTGTTAAACATCGACAAAGGTCATTCCAAGTGAATAAACTTAGTGAGTCAGTGCCAATTGCGACTCGTTATTTTAAGAGTTGTTTTTTTAAATATACATCTGCGATATTTGACTCATTACGAGTAAGTTGAGTGGTTACTGGCATTAGACAACTTTAGTCACCCGTAAATACCTACTCATTATTATGTTACTTTATAAAAAAGAGTTTACTGATAGTTGAATAAAATACAAAGATAAGAAAATAGAAATAAATTTAGTACTTTTGATATGGCTGGATTCTTTTGTCGATTTCCAATAATGATCTATGAATGTGATTTAATTACTCAATAGGTTTAATCAAAGCTAGACACGATGGCATTTCCAACTTTAACCAATATATGACAATATGTCAATGTCGTTGTCTAAGTGTTACATGAGTTTATTTATTTTATATGATTATCAAACATGATACCCATGATTTTTATTCTAGTTCATCTTATTGATCACTTTTTTATTTGTTTATTTAATTAATTTACAATAAACAAATTTTAAGGATGGCATAACACTAGCTAAATAAATTATATATTGCTAAATAAATATAAAAGAATGTGCACTGCATTGTGTCCAATAAAATCAGTATGTTTAATATTAAATTAAAAAAACATTTGACCACTGTAACCATTTAGTATAGTTGATCTTCTTTTTTCTTTTCATACACATTTTTAACCTTTACGTTCTTATTTTTGTGGTTAAAGTTAAGGCATGCTGTATTCTTCGCCTATAATCGAGGGCGCATTTAACCAACATATTATGTTAAATATTGTTAAGCAAGTATTAATGTAAGCCCTTGTTGGAGAATCTTAATAAATAAATAATTTAAACATATCCATGATTATGTAAAGTAAGTACTTATATCAGAAATTCATCCCTAAAATGTTTTATTAGATTGGAAAATTCATCAAAATATGTGATTGGATAACACCTCCAGGCCCCATTTATCGAAGGGAGAAGCTCTATCTAAATTATTAATCTGTTCAGCCAAATGGGTATAGCTATTCCTCCTGTGAGCGTTAAGCGTACTACAAGAGATATTTGGAAAATAGTTTTTAGCGGAAGATTTAGGAATGAATGAATGTAATGTCAACTAAGGGTAATTTAATTTTGAATGAAAAAGTTATTCTTTATTTTATAAATAATTTACAAAGTAAAATAGAAGTGAATATGATTTTTGAACAGAATGTACTTATAGGGTAAAAGTATACCTAATTATCAACCAAACCTCAGTGCACAGCAAAGCGTAAAAGTTTTCCTATTTAATAAGAAGTAAGATAATCCTATTAGATATAATATAGACAGCAAATTCTGAAGGTGAAATTTAAATTATTTAATTTCAAGGTCAAATTGAAATCAATCACAAGGTTAATGTTCCTTGTGCTCTTGTGCTAAAATCTGTCTCGGTATTTTGGTGTCTAGGGTAACTTCTGGGACGATTTATACTTAAATATAATGGTTATTTTGTTTTTTAGTAAATATTAATTTCTATGTGATTTTTATAGAGTTATCACCAATTCCAGAAGTGTGTGGATAAAATGTGATAGAATGAATGTGATAAGATGTAAAAAGCTCATATAACTAGAGCTTATTGAGCGATTAATTTTAGTCAAAATAAAATGCCGTCATCAACTGTGTTAACTGGCACCCATGGACCAAAGTAAATGAGTGATGAGTTTGTCTAATTCTACTGAACTCAACACAAAATTGCCAGAATAGCTACAGTTTCTGTAATAATTTTCATTTATGTGATATAAGAAAGAATTTAATTGATATATTTATCTTCATATTTAGCTAAAGCGCTTACGTATTAAGTGAGAAAATAATGATGCCGTTCGGAGCAGACTTGGATCATTCTAATGTAACATTATTAATAACAGTTATTAACATTATTTAACACATAGTCGATCAATACAGTATCTGCTTCGATATATTCAAGCGTCTATGAGTAAAATATTATTACCTTATTCGTTGTTTGAGCAGTCAATTCCAGTAATTTATGTCGATAAACCAAGATAATTTATTACAAGGTCATTATTTCACTATACCCAATAAATACAAAGTAAAATATGGTAATTTTCTTTTTAAATTAATAAAAATTTTAATCTAAATATTTCTAAAGAAGAACTGGCAAGAAACTTTACGGGTGTAATTTTTTCAAAATAAATGTACAATAGCTTTATTTTGAAAAAATGATTACAATAGTAATGTCTAAACAAAATATTTCTTATCTGGAATCTGGTAGCTAGGCAAGTCTCCCTCATATCTATCTATCTATATATAAGTTATCCAAACGACGAAAATCCCCAAATCATTTTTCTCGCTCCGATCGCCGCCCAGTGCGGACGTGCAAGACCCAGCTCTCCGTTGATCGGTCCCTTCCCGCCTTTCCGCGGCGCTCAGTTTACTGACGTCACAGTCTAGCGTGTTGGCTCCGTGCTACGGTTTCCTAAGTCTTTCTACTCCGTCTGAGTGCTTTCGAAGTGCGATTTTTCTTTGCGACTAAGCCTCTTAGTTTTCAAAGTGCTGTGCTAAGTTGTGTTGTGCTTGTGCTGAGTGCAGTGTTGTGCCCGGCGTAAGTAGTCTGGTTTCAGTGCAAAGGATACTTAACGGTGACAACGAATTTGTACTGAACCAGTCCTTTTTATTTTTATTTATTTCTCTTCTCTATTTTATTTATTTTTCTCCTATTTTCATATTTATTTCTATCATATTTGTGTGTTTTCGTGTGTATTTGTCCTTTCTGTCGGTAAAGGTTGACCCCAACGCGGTCAACTCTTTACCTGCGCACCCTTTTTTAGGTTTCTAGGTAGCGGCCTTCGGCGTACTATTGTTAGTTTTAATTTATTCTCCCCAGCCCCCCTACCGCTGATAGGGAGGTTTGCCGCTAGGGTTCGCTAGATTTTTATTTAGGAATTCTAGGCATTTGTTATATAATTAGGCGCTAGGTTTGCTAGGGAACCTAGGCTTACATTATATATTTATATAATTCATATTATCCCAAGCCCTCCAATGGACCTCGTTAACGCTCTTAAGTCATTCGCCCAGGTGCTCGCCGCGTCCGGCGTCAGCATACCCGATGACATACTAACGCAGGCCTTACAGGCATCTATCGCGTCCCCGGCCCCTCAGGCCTCAACCCCGGCCCCTCAGGCCTCCGACGTCCAGACCCCTCAGGTCTTCAGCTCTCCCGCGTCTCCCGCCTCGTCCGAGATGGACTGCGAATCGGTCGCATCCTCTCACGCGTCGCGTCGTAAGCGTACCGCTCCCGGGAGCGACTCCGAACCCGCGTCTGATACGTCGTCAGATGCCGTCACCTTAACCGGCTCTCCTGAGCCCGCGTTTCAACTCGTCGCCAAGCGCTCCAAGAAGCGCTCTAAGAAAGCTTCGGTATCTTCAATACCCGAGCCCTCCCCGGTGTCTTCAACACCAGCCCCCGCGCCGTTAAAATCGCTCGTAGTAACCGCGTCTCCGTCGGTCACATCGAAGCCAGCGACGCGCTGCGCTCCCGTCCCGCCGAAGCCTCAGCTCCCTCTGCCCGTCTTCCTGCGTGAAAAAGCGCGCTGGACCGCGGTTTCAAACTTGTGCAAAGTGCACAAAATTAATTATTTAAAAGCCGCCAACGCTGGCGATACAATCAAGATTCAAATAGCGACCGTCGACGACTTCCGCTCGTTTACCAGGTTACTCGGATTAAACCAAATCGCGTATCACACCTACGCCCTCCCGGAGGAGCGTAAGATCCGCGCAGTACTACGGGGCGTCCCGTTCGAACTCAGCAACGAAGACATCCTCGATGACCTTAAGTCTCAGGGTTTCCCGGTCACAGCAGTGCACAAGATGCACTCCAACCGCGGTAGGCGTTTTCCCTTAGCGTTGGTAATCCTGTCGAATACTCCCAACTCGAGGGAGATCTTTAGAGAGGCTCGCACAATTTGCGGACTCTCAAATATCTCCGTCGAGCGTCCCAACCCCCGTGGTCACCCTGGGCAGTGCCACCGCTGCCAGCTATATGGCCACGCAGCGGCTAACTGTTCAGCTCCCCCCAGGTGCGTAAAGTGCCTGGATCCTCACTTCACTAAGGAGTGCACTCGCACTCCCGAATCCACTTCCCCCCCTGCCTGTGTGCTGTGCGGCCAGTCCGGCCACACAGCTAACTACAGGGGTTGCCCGCGCGCTCCGCGCTCCACCACCAAGAGGGTCGCGCCTAAACCGGCGCCGCCGCTCACTCCTGCCAACTTCCCGCCGCTGCGCAACCGGGGTCCCCCGGAAGCAAAGCCCGTTCAGCCGACACCTACTCCGGCTCTGTCTTGGAGGCAGCGTCCGGCCGTTCCGCCTGCACCTTCCCGACCTATCCCAGCTCCCGTAGCTCCCGTAGGGTCGCGTCCTTCTCCGTCTTCCGCACCTCAGCCGTCGTTGGCTGAGGACATGAAGACCGTATTCGACGTTATTCAAAACGTCGATATTAACGAAATTTCCGTGCTCGCACGCAAACTGCGAGCCGCCCGCTCTCCTCAAGAGCGTTTATTTGCTTTAGCCGAGCATCACTCGCTCCTAAGTTCGTTGTAAATTCTTTTATAATTTATAAATTCGTAAATAATAAATTATAATGTCTAGACCCGCGAATCCCGCGTCCAGTCGTATTAAACCCAAGGGCTTATCCCTAGTATCTTTTAACGCTCGTAGCCTTAATACCAACCTTCCCGAGATTAAACTGTTCCTTCAGAACAAAGAACCTGACTTATTCCTTCTCCAGGAGACATGGCTTACTCCAAACCGCTCCAGGGGATTCGCTATACCTAAGTACGCGTTTATTCGTAACGATAGGCCCAACTCTGACGGTTTCGGCGGCACCGCTATATATTACAAAAGAGGCTTCCACTGCTGTCCTCTCCCTACCCCTCCTCTCCTCAACATGGAAGCCACTGTGTGTAGATTGGCTATGACTGGTCATCCGACCATCATCATAGCTTCAATCTACATACCTAGTGGTACCAGACCAATCCGCAGCGACTTTGAGGCCATTCTCGCCCTCGGCCATTCAGTCATTATGTTCGGAGACTTTAACTCCAAACATACTGACTGGACGTGCCTATCGACTAACACCAGCGGTATCGCTCTCCTCGACATCACTAACTCCCTTGACCTAGATGTCATATCCCCCGTCACTCCCACTCACTATCCCAACAACCCGTCCTACTCTCCTGACATCCTCGACTTTGCAATTATCAAGCGTATCAATCTTGACCTAAGGTCTATCGAACCGCTCGATGACCTAGGCTCCGACCATCGCCCCGTTTCCCTCGTGCTAGGACCGCCGAACGATAACGTCTCATCTCCTAAGACCTTTACCAATTGGAAAGGTTTTAAAAATACGTTAGTTTCAGCCTTAGAGGCTCCGAACTCTCCACTCGCGATCTCTCCCGAGCAATTAGATAGCCCGGATAAAATCGATTCATTAGTAAATTCTCTCACTGATGCTATCAACTCAGCCATCAGTGACAACGAAAAGGTTGCTAAGCAAGGCAAACCCACGCTTCCCTTAGCCGTTAGCAATCTTATTAAAGCTAAAAACGCGGCTCTCCGGAGAGCCAAGAAATATCCCACGCCCGCCTATAGAACAGCTGCGAATCAGCTTCAACGTAAAGTTAGGTCTTGCCTCGCGGAACTCCGAGACGCTCAGATGAACGATCTCATGGCGAATATCTCTCCGTCCCACCAAGCGTACTATAGCATGGCCCGAGCCTTACGCGTAGACACCGTCTCTCACGTTCCTCCTCTCACTCGTCCCGATGGCACTACTGCCTTCGAAGTCGAAGAGAAAGCCGAATGCTTCGCCGACAGCATTGCCGCACAATGCTCGCCCAGCACGCAACCCGCGAATCCCACTCACATCAAAGCGGTGGAGGACGAAGTCCTTCGCAGAGACTCTCTCCCCATCACCGCCGACCCTGTCACAGTCTCTAATGACGAAATCTTGCTTCTCATTAGAAATCAAAAGTCCAAAAAGGCTCCGGGTGCGGATGGAATTTCCAACCACGCACTTAAGCACCTACCGCAACAAATGCTTACCTTGTTAACTATCATTTTCAATGCCTGCTTCGACCATAGCTACTTTCCTAAAGCTTGGAAAGAAGCGACAGTCATAGGCATTCCCAAGCCGGGCAAACCTCTGAACGTCCCGGCTAATCACAGACCCATCAGCCTCCTCAAGGCAATGTCTAAACTTCTCGAGAGAGTCATACTTTCTCGAATGCGGAACCATCTGTTTCCAACGGATGGCGATCCTCTCATTATTCCCCATCAGTTCGGCTTTCGCGCTAAACACTCCTGCCCTCAGCAAGTCCACCGAATCGTCGAGTATATACTTGACGGTTTCTATCCGCGTCGTTATAAAACAGTAGCGGTTTTCTTTGACGTAGCCAAGGCTTTCGATAAAGTCTGGCACAGCGGTCTCGTTTATAAACTCTACAAGATAGGCTTACCGGATCGCCTAGTCAGGATAATAGCGTCGTTTCTCAAAGACCGTACGTTTCGATTTAAACACGAAGGCACGCTTTCTGCACCTCGTCCCATAAAGGCTGGAGTCCCTCAAGGCTCAGTCCTCGCCCCTCTGCTGTACACCGTGTACACCAACGACATTCCCATCCCGCCGAAAGGCGTCGAACTCGCCCTCTTCGCTGACGACACCGCACTCTATACCAAAGGCCACGGTGTTCGGCGCCTTGTAACCAGACTCCAAAAGGCCGTAAACGCCCTTGGTGCATGGTTTCAAGAATGGCGCATCGATGTGAACCCTGAAAAGAGTTCTGCGATGCGCTTCGACCACAAACGCCGTCGTCCCGATGGCGATCCCCACGTTCGAATGTTAGGCATTCCCATCCCCTGGAAGCGCAGTACTAAATACTTAGGCGTCACATTAGATCCGACGCTTTCTTTCAAGCCACACGTCGAAAGAGTTTCGAAACTCGCTCGTCACTATTTAGTCCGACTAAATAGCATGTTAGGTAGAAAAAGTAAAATGTCCTTCAGAAACAAACGTACACTTTACAAGGTCTGCGTTAGACCCGTCATGACGTATGCCTCGCCAATCTTTGCCCACGCCAAACCCTCCCTCCTGCACAAACTGCAGGTAGTTCAAAACCTCTTTTGCCGCCGGGCCACAAACGCACCGTGGTACGTGCGTAACGCGGACTTGCATAGAGATCTTGAACTGCCTACAGTACAACAATATCTCAAAACACTCTCTGAAGCGTTCTTCAAACGCTCCGAAACCCATCCCAATCCTCTAGTTCGTGATTCTGTCTCATATGCTACTCCTGTGTTAGACTCGAAGTTCAAAGTCGCTAGGCCTAGAAATGCGCAAGCGTACTCATCCACCAGACTGTCACGCGATCTCGAGGCCCTTCTGGCCGCAAATTCTAATTCTAACGTAAGTTCTAATCCTAACGTAAATCCTAATTCTAACGTAAATGCGAGTTAATTCAATTTTATTTTGCAATTTTTTAATTTTTGTTTTAATTTTTGATTTCATTTTGAGCACCTTCAGTGCTACGTATTCACCTTCAGTGCTTTGAGCACCTTCAGTGCTATGTAATCCCAGCGGGTGACCCCTTCTGGGCCCCGCTAGCGCGGCCTCTTTCTCCAATTGGCCGTCGCTCAGATGAAGGCTGAGTGGCAAAAATGCACGAGCCGACAGGGGGTTTTTAGTGGGTATGGTCCTGGTAGGCGTCGGGACGAGTCCCACATAACTTTGGAATCGCGCCAGAGTATGCGTCAGGGCATTTTTATCCTCCTGCCCTTCCCGCGGAGGGGAACAAAAAAAAAAAAAAAAAAAAAACGAAAATCCTCAGACAGCACCCGTTCACGGGTTTAACGCGGGATCCAGCCATCGCCTCAACCGTGCGTGCTTCAATCATATTAGAGGGAGCGAGCGGCCCGACGATCTTAGTCTTGAGGTTTCAGAAATATACACGTCACAATAGCTATCATCTAATTACATGAATAACATCTAATATCATCTAATTACAGCTGAATCGGTCCAGTGCTTTACGCTAATTGTAGAAAGATCGATTCTTGAATCAGTGATTCATGTACCAAGCAAAGATATTATCAACTTTAACCATGTTGATGTTACCATTGATCATAAATCGGGTAATCGTACTAGGAACCTGGCAACACTGCAAATAACTTTCAACGAGTTGTGCTAAATTCTCAACTGACTCTGAATACACAGCCAACCCAGACACGGCGGTTCGTTATAGGCGTCCGCGTAACGTCCTAACAGATCCTGACGATGATATTACAACAAGGAAGCCCGGTGTTCCAGTTAGAAATAGGGCAACACAGCATTCCTACTGAGTTTCTTGCTGGTTCTTTGGCAGTAGATGATCCTTCCGAACCAGTGGTAGTTTCAATATACGACGTCCTAAGCCGAGGCCTGTACCCTCTCGGGCATATCGTATGTAGGAGTAGTTTAAGTTCCAGCTAAGCGCCGTCATCGCTAAGCTACAAAGTTCGGTGAAATTTAAAAGGCCCATACGGCCATAAATAAACTGTCCATTTCGACAAAAAAAAACCTCAACTGACAACACGTTGCCAAGAATATGGAATTTACCTCTGCAACTTCACTTGTTTAAAAAAAGGATACTTAGTTTTGGTGACGATGGAAACAAAATAATATCTTTATCTAACATTGTCTGTTATCATTCGAATTTATCATAAAAAGTGTGCTAAAGCACACACGGCATCATAAAAATCTAGTTCTATTATCATCATACATAAAAACTCTATTGAAATTGTTCGAGAAAATACACAATAGGCTTAATAATAATAAGATTAATAATTTATAATATTGCTTTTTGTTGAATTGAATAACATCATATAAAATGTTAATTGCCCTGAAAATAAGGTTTCTTCTAAAGGAAAATTTTCTATTTCAAACGGGTCATTGGCTTTTAAATTATCAGAATGTAAGTATGTAAATATTTGTGGTAAATAGGTACTGTGAAATTAGTAATTTCTAAATTTAATGAAATTTATATAAATTGCAATACGTATACCTATTACTATATTTGTTAAATCTGCATTGTACTTTTCGTTCACACACATTTACCTATGTTCCTAGTTTCACTTGGCACTAAACGTTATCTTGATTTATGATTATGTTGTAACTAAAGTAAATTTTATCAATTATTATTTAGGTATATTAAAGTTTGCGTCCTAAAATCACTAGATCTGTATTAAGTTTAAATTAATTTAAATGAGTTAAACAACATATTAATATGTTATACTCCGTCCACGAAATGTAACAGAATCTTGACTTATCAAAGTAAATCGTATATCATCACAATCAAAGTTGATATTATAATGGTTGAGAACGCAAATACAACTGAACTGTATGACCCCTACCTCTACGCGTGTCGGAAACGATTCGGTTCCGGAAGTTACGTCACAGGGGGGTCTCTGTCGCGAATGTGCGCTGTGCCATACGAATGTTTTCTAAAGATACTTTGGTTTTTACGTCGGTACTAAGATGATATGATGAAGATGATACAATGTTTTGGATTTATGTCATGAAAGAGTATAGGCTGAATTTATTTTCCCGACACTTTAATTATCAAAAAATATACATGTTTTTATAATAACTAAGCCTAGGTCGTTCAAATTTGTTTTAATAATTCAAGAAGTTTACATATAGCACCATCTATTTGTGTTTCTACGTAACATTTCTGTTTAAGAATCGAAATGACGGTTCAAGCTTTATCCGCTAGACGTCGTTATGAATACCAATAGGAACTGTTACTTTCTCTTAAAAAAAGGATATAGTAAGGAACAGACCGACATTTCTTGTACTACCTAACTATAGTGCTTTTGTCATTTATTATTAGTCATTATTTACCATAAATTTGTCAATGTATCTTTCACGAACCTTTATACTTCAAACTTGATTAAAAATTAATCAAAGCAATTAATTGTATTTTCCTTTGTTTTATTGCATATCAGCACTCTTAAAATTCTCGCAAACAATACTAGAAAGTTATTCCCACGCTTAAAAACTAAATAAGAACATGGAAATATAAGGCTGATGCATATTGTAATACACAAAAACCTTCACTTTTTATATTGCGCTACGCTTCATAAGGTCCATGTAACTTGGCCGGGTATGGGCAAAATTTGCATAATATTATGATTTCGCGGCTAAACTGAGATCTTGGTATCATGAAGTTTTCCTATTCGTATGTTAGTGGAGAGAAACAGAGGCACATTGTAATTTTATAACGTTTGCTATTTCAGTGTTTTTATTAGTTCAATTTTATTGATTCTTCGAAGAGTTGATAATTGGCTACAAGAATGTGGTAGAATTTGTATAATAGGATTGAAAATTGAAAATCAGGATAAAAAAAAGGTTCTTAAAAATCCTACCTTAATTCACTTTATCAATTATTTATTATAAGTATTTGCTTAAACAGGCATTAAATGAATATTTAATCATCTTCAAGAAATGTTTCGTCTTACCCAAAAGTAGCGTGTCATAATAACTCATTAGGTACAAAGCGAACATTTAAAAAAAAGTGATTTTATGTACCACTCAATATAGCTTGGTCTCATTACAACAACGTCATACCTTCTACACAATTTAAATTAAAAATAACTTTTTTCCGAGGCCAGAATATAACAGAAAAAGGCCCTGAACATATCCTTCAAGCAAATTTCGGTAGGTGCCATAAATGTACCGAAACTGCCTTTGAGCTACGTACCCAGGGGTAAATAAAGTTTATACCAGCCGTTAATGAAACAGCCGCGTGAACCAAGGCGGTTATTATTTTGAAGTATCTCAGCTGTAGAGAGGTATTTTAATTACAGTTCAAGTTGAAATTTGTTTTTTGGCATCGTTTTTCACGTATGCCGTTGTGTAGGACTTACGTACGGGAAAATTTGTATACCGCTTATGTTCTTATTCTGGTGAAAATTTGGATGAATAACGTCGTTAATTTTATCATTAACCGTAATTTTACGTAACGTTTAAAAGTAATGTACCTATAAAACATCGTGAGTTCGTTGTTTAACCATAATATTATAAAGAAATTATTTAATGCTCAGTAAATTTGAACCACTCCCAATTTATTTGAGATTATTTTAGGGATAAAACATATTATTATAAAATGTGTAGGTATAAATAAGAGAACTTCATAATCTGTTGTAGACGCATGAAAGTTTGACGCTACAAGGATTTTAATTCGAGATCTTTGGCCTACGAGGCAATCAACCACTTTCGTTCTTGTTGCTTATTATATAGAAATGACATATGTTTATAGTTTATAGATATTAAATACGATTAAAATTGCGTGAATCTAAAGTTTCGGTACGATGTGAAAGAAATACCTAACAAACTCAAAAAAGCGTGTTTGGTTTTTATTTAAATTCAATTAACTGTATATACAACGAACTAAAGCTTAGTAACATTAAAGGTTTCTATGAAACCCGAATAACGTCTATTGCTGAAACGTTCATAGAGTTGGAGAATTGGATACATGACAAATTTTTTTTTATTTCATATTTAAATAGTTTATCAACAGTAAATAAATATTGCAAAAGTAACAGTATGTTTACAATTAATAGTTTTCTAGATACAGCGATGTGTTCGAGGAGCCGCTGCGAGTCGCCGAAAAACGCTCCATACAAAACGGTACTGAGCTGTGACGTCACGACTTGTGAATCATACTAAAATTGTATGGGCGTTTGGATAAAATATATAATAGCTACGTAGATAACGCGTTTACATGCATACTGTCATAGTAAAAATTTTTATACTTAATGTCAGTAAGCTAATGATATTTAAAAATTTAACATATACTATAATAAGTTTTTCTTTCTTTTTTTAAGTTTTCAAATCTATATAATTTCGATATTAAATTCAAAACTATATTTTTCAAAACATTGTACCTGTCAAAATAACTAATATTTTATAAATAAATTATAAAAACTTGCATTTTTTAATTGTGTCATCTACCCAATTCGGATACCGCACTAGTATACGAATGCTTTCGTGGTTTCAACGTTTTAACGCCATCTTTTATATTATGCAAAAAGTTTCCCACCATTACCTGTACTTTGTTTCAATTATTGAAATACCCATGAAAAATACTTTTAATTACCGGCGGGCTTCTTGCACATTTAGATTCAAGGTTGGGTTACGTTGCTACTGTCATAAGAAATAAACTCTGACCGATTTTAATAGGACCACCGTATTACCACATACAGATAAAAAAACACTAGCCAAGTACTTTAACTATGGGTCCCTTTTACGTAAGACTTAATGTAATTAAAACTTTTGTCATGTGGGACCATACAGTGAACGGAGAAAGAATCCAGGGTAGCATGCTTATATGAAAATAATATATTAGACTCTTGTACAAAAATTTAACATTATGGATTTGAATGATGACCTCCTGTATTGAAGTCACTAAAGCGGTACGTCCGCTTCTTAATTAACCTTTCAAATATCTTAAAGGCTAAGTATATTCATAACCCATCTGACTCATGCTGCTAAAAAAAACAGTTTTGCAGAACTCATTCATCACAGGCCTAAGCCTGGTACACTCTCCACCAGACAGACGTTATTTCGTTCTACCCGCAATCGTGGGAATTCGCAACTGTAAGATTAATTAGACCAGGGACGAAATTAATAACCGGCCGAACACGCACCCATCGCACTACTAGGCCACAAGGGACCTGCCCTAAACCACTGAACCAATATACTTTAGTCTATAACGTAAGAACAATACCCAACTTAAGAGCTATGAATAAACAGAGTAGTCAATTTGACTTTGACTTTAAAATTATATAAGAAGATCTGACTGCAAATCTAACAAAGCATACAAATGGCTATTATGCTGAAGGAATTAGGACATGCAATTTCTTAGGGCTAGACACGGGTAAGGAAAGTTTTTTTCAATTTTTAGTGACTTGAAATGCCTAAAAACCGTTAAAAAGCTTTTCCTTTTTAGTTAATGAACACTACAGCTATAACAATTATTAATTACGTAAGTTAAAAGTTAAATTTTGTATTAAATTTCCATTGCGGTCAAAAAAATTTCCATTGCGGTTAGCGTAACGAAAATTTGCTATTAAAAAAACCCTTAGTATGCTAATTCATAATGAGACTTTTAGTTAAGTATCAATTAATATTACAACGAAAATATGACGATTGATTGATTACTTTTAATAAATTAATACTGTATATATTACAAGCTCCCTGATGGAACGTAATCTCTTGATCGTAAACGTAAATCTACTTACCCCTGTATGGGCTTAATTAAATTTATAGGTGTTAAATATTTTACCTTCGCATGTTATGTTTACAATTTAATATTGCTCAAACCTAGAGATTATTGAAGATGTTCCATGTTAAACCGATTTGGGAAGGGCAATTTTGGATAGCTATTTAGATATTGATATTTTCTCTGTAAAGAAAGGCTATGCTAAAGTGATCTGTGATCAGGTTAGTGATTTCAAATTTATTATCTTTCTGGAAGCGACATGATAGTGTTGAATAATTCAGTAAGTATCTGAATGTACAAAAAAAATTGTTATTTCACTCTATACTCGGATGAGCTCTCTCACAAATTTGATTACAACTATTAAAATGTTCCTACATTGCATGACGAAAAATACTCAACGTAAAATCTCTATAAAATATTTTTTCTCTGCGTTAAAAGCTAACTTTAAAACTCTTTGACCTTTGTCAAACACAAAGCTGCTTAAAGAACATTGACGGTCTAGCTAGATCTAAAAGACTAGTCTCCTGGAGGAAATTGCACCAATAATGTGCAATAGTCGCTTAAAGGGATAATGTTGCTCTTTAATTGTAATGCCAGGCCGACTCCAACAACTATTATCATGAGGTTAGAACGCTGTCTCAGCGAGGAAAATAGAAACATGTCTTGAAAACGCTCTGAAACAAAGTCACATATTTTTTTAAGGCTTTGTAGTTGTTCTGAAAAATAACGTGTCTTCTTCCACTTAGGTGCTGAAAGTTAATGAAACTGCGTAGGTTGTACAAACATTATAATTTTTCTTGGCACAGGTTTGGAGAAAAGAGCTTTACATTTATTTACAACAAAAGTATTATTAGGCTTATCCCGGCTAACACTTTTGTAACAATAGTTCTTAATGATAAAATAAAGTAACTTACCAATGTCTTTTAAAAATTGTTTGATACTGCATTGAGCTCTCTAAAATCTTAATATGTCCATTTTAAATTGAAAGAAGAAAGAAAGAAAGAAATATATTTATTTTACAAAATTGTCGAAATTACAAATAATATTCACACATTAAAAGACAAATTTATAAAAAATTCTACACAGTAGTTCGACAATAAATAAAATGGGAACTCGACTCAGCAAAATGTCGAGGATTCAGTTAAATCCCCGACGCTGGTTTTCAGTCGAACCCTGAATCCCATAGATGTTCTGGGAGAGGGAAAAATGCACTTGGATAGTTCCACAATAACATAATTTTTGTTACTTAAACATGAAACAAAGAAGAATGTATTTATTATGGTAAGTTACTTTACAAAATTAGGAGCAATTCTATATATATGTATTTGTGTATTTGTGGCACGGTAAAAAAAAAAAAAAAATAAATAAATAAAAATAAAAAAAAAATATATATAATAATATAAATTGAAGGGTAAGAGCAGTCGCAGCATGCGTTAAATTACCCGAATTTCTAATTTGCTTGCGTTGGCGGACTTTAGAAACAATACAGACCGTTGTTCTCTAATATTAACTTCAGCCAAAGCAAGCTCACTATTTCTATAAATGCCTCATGCATTTACAAGCAGGTCATGTGACACTGCAGTCTCCTTACAATAAGGAATGTCGACTTACATCGTTCGAGGATGGATCAAGTTGGAAAAAGGTAGAACTAAAATTTTGCTATAATACTATTTTCTTTTTGTATTATTACTTTGTTACCGATTATCAGTCTGATGGTAGACCGGCTTCAGATGTCATAACTTTGAAAATCTGAAGCAGGATCTACATATTGGCTACTAAATTTTATGAGTAGCCCTAATGGCTCAGAAATACATATAAATTCAATATATTTACTAAGGTTTAAAGGAGTTCATTAGAATTGACTAGAAAAAAATGTTCATACGAAAGTTTTTAAAAGTCGTATAAAATTACTAAAACAATTTCCATTAACGAAGTCTCTGGAAACTTGAAATCTATCGATTGTGAACTCGTTGACAGGGCGAAAGAAACTAGATGTAAGTTTCATTGTAATGGACAGTCTTGGGAACTACCATTAATGCCAGTTCCGAGAACTTCTAAACGACATGTAAAGAAAAAGCTGTTTAAAATTTTGTTCTTCTATTAGTATTGTACGGAGTGATAGATAGATAATTTAGTGATATTTTGGTAGGGCAATTATTCATCAAATAATATCTACTAATATTATGAAGCGGAAAGATTTATTAACTTACGAACAATTTAATATTCTGATATTATTGTAATGCTTATTTAACCATTATAAAGAGTTATGTTACTATTTAAACAGCACCGGTGTGAATACAGAGTTAACAACTTTATGAAATATTGAAATGCTAGTTTTAGGACGGTAATATAAATAATACTTAAAAGAATATAAGTTACCTGTAAGCATACATTACAAAATACTTACGGAAAAAAGACTATATAAAGAGTATTCTCGATTCCTTTGGTGATTTAACAAGAAAACCGCATCAATACCTGTATATTCCCGTACAAAGTATGATTTCACAGACAGACACACAGATACATACGCTAAACGCATAATTCCGTTGTGTTTTAACAATAGCACCTATTTAATTTTTATGAAACAAAGTCAAATATGGGAAACTAATAGGAGTGTCCCCTGTATACGAGCGCAAGCGAGCGCCAAATTTTTAACAGATTTATGCTGTTTGATATTGTTGCTCTGAACCGAGATCGTGAAAGTATGTGACATATAAATGCCTCGTGAAATTTACGTACAGCGTACACGTAGAAGCGTTCAACTTGTGGTTTCATTAATTCTTCTCTTAATTTCAAAAGTGCATTTTTCTGTGATAGTGCTGTATCAAGAAATACAAAATACTTACAAATGTACTTACACAATTTCATAGTTGACCACTTGTAATGTAATCTAAAATTACCTCAGGATAAGTATTTTAATTTATAATTTGCTTTTTAAAAGGCAATAATTGTAAATTACTTATTCTTTTAAACGCAGTTCCTACTTGATTAAACATTTTTATAGCGGAAACGTTTGCAGTACTCTCCCAGTACTTCACTTAGATCTATGGAAGTAGTAAGATTACCAGAACAACTGCAACGTTCAATTTGTCTAATGCATCTTTCATTAGACTTAGGGATTAGACTGCAGCCTTGGAGCAATTAGACGCCTCGCTTGTTTTAATGTTATTAGGTATTTTATCGCTTTTTTAAACGGTTTTCCGTAGTCTCGATGACAATACTTATTTACCAAATGTTTTGCATTTATTTTTACGAATTATTGAATCTGAGAAACAAAACTCAGAAACCTTTCAGGTTAATTTTGTTCAATTAGGTATGCCTACCAATTTACCTACTGTTTGTGATTTCGTCACACAAACCGTTATGTTTTTTTTAAATCTAAATTACCTGTCTATGGATTGTTATCTAGGGGATAAAAGGAAACATACCCATTGAAAGAAGCTTTCTTTCTGATTATTGCATTTGAATCTTTGTACAGATTCTTTCGTTTTGATAAAATACCTTCGATGTTGCTTTCATATGTAGCTATGAGGAGGAAAATCACATGCACATTTTGTTGGCTCCTTTTTTATAGAGTTACAAATATATGACTGAAGACAATTTCATCAAAGCAGATAAACACGTAATGATAAAGTCGAAATGCCCTCTGCTAAATAATAAAAAAGAAAGTGTTATACACCTTTTATCACTGTCACCTCTTTTATTTACACTATCATCGTAATTTTCCTAAAGGATGATTCACCACAATTTATTTTATGCGGTGCCAAAAGAAACAGCTAGTTCAATAACCTTTGCGAAATGTCAACTGAATTTTCACGGATATTTAGAACGTTGTCCCTGCAGCGAGTGCCGACTCCATGGATTTTCATAGAGGAGTTATTCTATAACTCGCCCGTGTCGCGGTGGGTTATTTCGAGATATTTTGTTCCAGTTATTTTTGGCCCTTCCTGTAGCATTCAACGACGTGCGAATTTAAGGGCGTCTCGAAAAATATGTATAAGTTTATTTCTTTGCCTCGAATGTTGCGTATTAATCGGACGTTTTGTCGTAAATCTGTTAGTTTAGATGTTTCGTTTCTACAGCTAGTGTGTTTGTGAAGCGTAGAGTGTTTTTAATGTGTTGTCGTCCATGAACATTTTTGAAACACGTTGGTAGTGAACACTACGCAGACTAATACGTAAGTTTATTTTTGGAAAAACACATTTAAAATAAACTAGTTTCTTAAAATTTCTATGTATGATTAAATGTTAAGTCCCCGGTAAATCATTTAATATAATTCTAGTATATACGAGTAGCTTTAAAAAAAATTTGTGGGATGTAATAATATTCTATATATTTTACTTGCATTATATTAACAACTTAATAATCATAATATTGTACCTACAGGTATTTTAAGTAAGATAATGTAAGAAAAAATATAAAATATCCAGTACCTAAGTAAAGTACCTATAAGGTAGATGATTTTAACGATAATTATCTAACATTGTGTTTCTATGTGAAAAACAATCCGAGTAAAATAAAAACACATAAGTAATGATGGAAACCTACAAAATGTCACGGTATTATGCTATCCATGGTACTACACCAAGCATTGTTTTTCATTTCCCGCGTATGTTTCGTTATCAGCGCGCCGCGCATCAGTCCGGCCACGATCGCCTCGCGCGTCGTACGCGTCGCCTGCCATTTAGGTTTTCCTGCACTTTTCGCGACTTCCGCGCGGGAAATGTCATAATCAAACCATCGTTCGTATTTCGGACTTTGTTTCAAATAATGATAAGTTTATGTGTGGTGACGAACTAGATCGTACGTTTTCGGATTATACCGTATAAAAAATTTTGATGTAAGTATCTATATGGTATCTTTGAAGTAGTTTTATAAATTAACCCGGTAGAGATGAGCGGTTTGTTTGATTTAGAGATTAGTGTTGTACCTATAAGAACGGAATGTCGAAGGTTATCGTTCACTGTCGCTGCGTAGGTTAGTTAGGTTTCTTATCATTACCATCTGATTTTGACTTAGGTATGTTATATTTGACAATTCATCGATAGTTTGTTTGGTAATTTATTACATTATGTAGTGGTTGTTGTTTTGTTCCAAACTAATTTATTATGTAGAATGTTGCATTTAATAATTTGCTACATTTCGAATAGGTTATATTTCTTAAATCTCTTTATTCCTGTATGGTTAATGGTACTCGTTAGGCATAAAAACAATATACTTGTAAACGACACACGCACTATAATGTATTAAAACATTATGTTTAAGTATTTATAAGAATTACGAAAAGACACAATAAAGGAATTTCAGTATATATTTTGGGCTTAATTTATTAAGTAAGCAAGAATGTGGGTGTGTTCCGTAAAAGGGGCACATTGTTTACAAAAATGTCTAATTCTGGGAATGTATCCCTAACGATGGTCGCCCTTTGTGCGGTCTGGAGGTGTCCGCTCCCGCGTCGGTGCCCTTCGACTTCGACCCTCAGCCCTATTTTTAGGGACAAAGGTCAGACTAAATCTTTAATATGTGCGCTGGGAGACTTTGTAAAATCAGAATTAAGAAAACACATGCTGTGAGTTCGGTGTCAGACAGAAGTTGTTATCAAGTATATTACAAAAAAAAATTTATAATTATTATTTTCGTATGAGACCGCTTTCAACTAAATTATTTTGTAACTTTCAATTATCAAGAGGTGGAAATTTCTCCCCATTTTTTTAATAGAGGAATCTTACTTTAACCATTTGATTAACGTCTTTTTATGTTTGTTATTATCATTAAAGCCTACGTTGTTACAATTGGGTAGATACTCTTTATAAGTTCTAAAATTAAGGTTCTTGTTAGTACAGAAAATAACAACTTCTTTAAATGTGATAAAAACTCAATTAATGTTAATAGGCATGAAACATGCACAGAATTTTTAATTTAAGTTCCAATCCAATATATATTGCTTATTAGTAAAATTAGATTTATCGAGCCGTTAATCGCCACCTTGAACATATTCTTTCAAAAAATGGTAATAACTTCTATAAATTTTATGATATAGTAAAGCACAACATAAATATTAATATTATGAATGTGTATTGGAATTCCACACAAAGGTAATACCTATAAAGTTTATATTTTATTTTACAGTCGTAAAACACCGTGAAGGCCAACCGGCGATTGATTAATATACCTATGACACTTTAAGAAATATAAAGTAGAGTATTGGTTTTAAAAAGAACACATTAGATTTTTGACACAAATACCAATGCTAGGATATATACCTATATACTACAGGCTACAGGCCTGTAGCGATAGCAAATAAATCTACCTGTCTGAACTTGAAATAGGCACACAAAAAAATCGATAAACGAATACTTAAAAATAATACAAAGCAACCATATAAAAGTGTTAGGTATTGTATTCGAGTAATATCTAGCAAGCTACCCTCTGCAATGGTAAAGATAAAGAACCCGTAAAATTTAAGGATAACCATGATATCCGTTTCGGTTAGCCGTAGAATTCATCATCGTTTCTCGGATCAGTTAAGTAAATATTTCTTTTATAAAAGGGCTCGAATTGCCTTACAATTATTTGCCTACATGGGATAGTTCTGTAAGTTAATTAAAGAAGAAAAAAATATCGTTAAGAATACATTTATTTACGGGTTTATTTTATTCTTTCAGTACCTAGATAGTTTACTATGGAGTTTCTAGTTATGTTAAGAGCTCGTCTTGGCGCGATACTGATAATGTCTTAAATCTTATAAATAATGATCTTACCCAAGCGTGATAGTAAACTACATCAGCAAGAACATTTAATTTATATAAGAATGACAGCGTTTTTATTGCATAAAGTTATAATAGCAATAATTTATGTCCGATGAAAATAAGTAAAAAAAATGTTTTAAACATTGTTCTTCACCCTATTTGTTTCTTTTGTAACATGTACTAGATTTTATAATATTTCAACTACACAACACTTGACAAAATAATGTCACTAATGTCTTTATTGTGTGTTCCTATTTGTTTTACGATCAATACATTGCAGTAAAGTTTACAAAGCAAACACTTTCGTATGCCCAATATCAAAGAAAGACCTTGCCGCAGTCAATATCAAGCTGTCAGATGCCTGCTGTATAAAGTTAACGTTTGACAATGACAATACTAAACTTGTAAAGGTATCCTTATCCTACCTTATCCTTATCTAAAGGTCATATGAAATGATAGAACTGTTGTAGTCCAGTCGATATCCTGAATGACAGATATTAACGGTGTGCTTATTTGCTCCTGTAGTAATTTTTTAATACAAACAGTTAACGGCGCAATTCGATTTATACAAGAAATCATTTAGAAATCGTTTATTTACAAACAAATGAATAGGTTCTGCACGCAGTCGACGTTTCCCTGGATGGTAGGTCCTTTATGTCCTTTGTGAAACCTTGACCCTGTTTTGAAGATGATCGGGTACTTATTTTTAAATAATACAACACGCAAATATGAAAATGAACAAATGCATTCATGTTATAAATGAAACCCTAATTATTTCTATATACTTTAAAGCTGTAAACTGTTCACTACGAAACCATTGAATCTATAGCCAGTGCCTTCTGTTAATATTTTATACTCGAATACTGCCGAGAGAGGCGGGTGCGGCGTGATATTGCCAAATTCCAAAGAGACGCTAACACTTGCATTGACATAGCAAATATTGTTTTTTACGAACAGTTAGTTTCCAAAGCTATTATTGTGTTTGTTGTGTGAACGTTCATTTGAAATTTTCAGTATTAATTATTTGGCATTTCTGTTTACTGTTAGTTTTGATATATTTATGGTTTGTTTAATTTTTGGGCAAAAGTATATTTTATTTATCGATTTAGAGATCGAAATTACGAGCACAAAATGGTGTAAATATGACCTAATTACTTTCTTAGTAGTTTCGTATTCTAACATGATTTGTTACTTAGAGCATTTTCTTTCCAATAAAATAAAATTCTAAATAAAAACTAATGTAGAAAACAAACGATGAATAAATAGATGATCTTTTATCTCTAATATCAGTTTGGACACAAGAAAGAAGTGCTATGTAGAGAAGTCCCTACAGCAAGCTCTGACTAAAAATATAGAAGCAGAATTTACAAGACAATAGCTAATACCACAAACAAATTAAAAGAGCATCACACTCGACTATTACAGATTCCTTCCAATGCAATATGAGAAAAGACTTCACATTAAACCGGGGTCACGGCCAATACAATAAAATATAGTTTAATTGCCAAAGCTCATCTTAAAAGCATTATGTGAAGTGTGCACATCCTGCTTTACCCTGTAATTTAATTTATTAGCTAGAGGGAGATAGAAAGATTTATGCGTCAGGGGTAAACGGCCCGCGATGTGGGTGTGAATACTACATGGCTTAAAGACAGATGTTCTGTGGTTGTATTTTTTTATTTCGTAAGTGAAAAGGGCTAGTTCAGGGGTTCGGAGATCGATTTTGTGTATGTTTGACAAAGTTAGAAGTTTATAAATTAATACTACGTGTAACAAAATTATTTAAGTGGAAAAAGTATATTACACACTTTGATTTGAAAACTTCTAAAGTTCCATCAACTAATTTAACAATTTCAGGAATGCTTTAGGAGTAGGAGCGGTATATTGGAGGAGTGATATATTGAACTGATTTATCAACATAAGTAAATCCATAACATATAATTCTATAATAATATTTTTAGTAAATATTTGGTTTTATAACAAGAACTTAAATAAAAAAATTACCTAATTCTTATACCTATAAGAACTTTGATTTAATCTATAGTAGGTATTTATAAAAAAATGAGAATAAATACAATTCTGTAAATCTATATGCAAACCCAATCTTGAAGAACCAATATTTGAAGCAATATTTTTTAAATGTTTAGAATGACCCACGAGCTCGTGTTTCATGGCGGTACTCATTAACATTGTTGAAGCCCTCCACGGTAAACAACGGTTTTTCAATTAGGGGGCTAATGTTAACAATTACCGATCTTTAACAAATTAGGGTTTTTAATTATCAAAGTTCATTCGGTATCGAAACACTGTAATAAATAACATGGTTTGATACAGCAAAAAAGCGCAATGTTTTGATTAATTAATATAAATTGCTCACTCTTTACCCAACAGGAATAAGATGCCTTTGAACATAATGACCATGTATTGAAGTCACGGGAATCTTTCGTTTCGTTTAGAATTACATAATAAGTATTCTGTATTATCTATGTAGTAAAAATAAAATTATTGTTATAAACGTAACACTGAACCACGAAATAGGTATGAATATGAAGCATTTGAATTGCATTGACTTGAATATATCGACGATAAAGAGTTTTATTTATTTGTGTTTCGTTTCATTATTAGGGTAAGTTTGAATAAACCTATTCCAAAATCATAACACACTCGAAGTTGTTCACGTAGAAGTCAGTCTATCCCTATTTAGGTCAGGGACGGACTGCGCCCTGCTATTAACTCGGTTTTCTGATCTCATATCGAATATCCACTGTAATCCACTAGGTGGGTAATTACAATAAATTAACCATCAATCTAAGCCACCAATGCATCGGTTAACATGAATGTAATTAGGGCAAATCCTCCTGAGATTACCGCTAAAATCTACCTTATGTAATTAAGATATTATTGGTGATTGTGGACGATCGTAAATTAATTGAGTTTTAGTACATATTTCATGAGTGCTCTTACTCAGTAATTTTAAAAGGAGAAATCATCTGCATAGAAAAATAGGACTTGCTTTCTAGTCATAAAAAGTTTGGTCGTTTATCCCGAGTTGCGCATACGTTGCGTTTAGTCGTTAGTCAGGTAAAATATCCCTCCATGACTGTCAATTTCTATTGGACTGACAGAGACACACACAAACCGAGTAAGCTTACATTTTAACTCAGGCCCGAGCAAGTATCCCTTAGTTATATACACTACACAGAGAAATGTAAGTCTGTTCTGTGTTAGTTTTATATGTAGGGCAGTTTTACAATTAAAAGAATTATCTGAACCTAATAAGTGATGCACATAATGAAACTGACATATTAGTTTTAGATGTGCAAAATAGATGGAGAATGTGCAGGATAGTGTTCAATTTTTTTTTACACAGGTATAAAAGAAAACCTGATTAAAAGATATAATGCAAAAGAACTCTCCGCATATTTTATATCCGCATAATTCGAATAAATAAAAGTCTTCCTAGTGTATTTATTCAATTCACTTAATTCTACACGGACACTTTATAAGGTTAAATTACTTACTCACACTTTTTATAACCCTCATTTAACGGTTCATCCGCCATTACTAGTTTCATTAAATTTGTCGCTTTAACTGCAACCGTAAAATTAAATCCCACGGTAATATTATAAGTAGAATTACCATAGATGCGGCTAAGAGGTGCCTTTTATGGCGAGGGATATGTCCTAGTATCTAAGAATATCTAGTTAGGTATCAAGTTGGCAGAAGGTATGTAGCGATTGTAAAACTAGAACAGCTTTTGACTCATGAATCACGGCTTAGTATAACTTTTATGCTGACATATTGTATTTTATTTATCTGTGTATAATTAAGTTTGGTACCAGATCTCACATGTGTTTATTACGTTTGTTTTCATTTTAATTTGATATAACTGTCAATTAGATTTACGTTAAGTTATAATAGTTTAAAAGAGATCAACACTGGATTTATAAAATAAAATTATTAATAAATTGCCTTTCGATATGACAAAAGTTTAAATTATGGTATGAAAACCAAATGAAAATTGTTTATTTCTATAAAAATACCGTGAAGTCAATATGAATGTAGGTACATGATAACAATCTGTTTCTTTTTATAATGAAAACAAAATTAAAATTGTCATATCAAAACCAATGCACTTACCGAAATTTATTGTCAAATATGTTTGCAAACGATCTCGCTCGCCAAGGTTTTGAACTCCCATCTCGTATGATGTATGAGATTTAAGTTTTAAAATATCTTTAAACTGGACGTATATACAGAATAAGCATCATTCGACATTTTGCGTTTTGTGATATTATTTTTCCGAGTTTTTGTTAGTAAGCAGTTGTCTATGTACTGTGATAATATGTTCAGGAATGAAAGTCGACCTGGACATAACCTAGATATCTGATAAATTATAAGTTGGCGTGTTTCCTTTGTTATATGTTATAAAAGCCTCCATTTATGTTGAATTATTCACCTATACATGTAAAAATCAACGTTTATTAGAGCTTTTGATACAAACAATTGCTGCGGTGGCATTCGTAAGGTTTTGACATTATCTTCTCTTTCTTTTCATTTTTATGAACAAAATAAAATGAAAGGAATAATAAACAATAATAATAATAATAAATATTTCTAACAATCAAACCACATTATCTAGCCCAAGTTAAGTATCATTAGGAACTTGTGTTATGGATACTAACGGATAAATAAACTTAAGAAATATATAAAGAAACATAGATTTTTTTAAATATATAAATATTATAAATAAACTTAAATAAACATACATACACATCCATGACTAGAAAGCAAATATGATAAAATACCTGCCCCTACCAGGATTCGAACCCGGGACCTCTGGCATGGAAGGCAAGGCTATTTACCTCCACACCAAACAGGCCGTGTGGCAATAGTGTTTCTGTGATAACCGAGTCAAACTAGAACTAATATTATGTTAGAATATATCTACAATCATATATTTAACACACAACGTGTAAAATAAACTGCAAAACTCATGTAGCAAATTAGGTCGTATCCTTATTTGCTTGGACTCTTGTCTAAATGAAAAACAAAAAAATCATGAATTAGTGTGTATGCAAAATAAACTAAAGTGTCGGGATAAAACAAATAAAACAAAATTGTTTGAATAGGTGTTGTGTTGTCATTGAGTTAACGCATTTTTATGTAAGGTATAAACACGCATCATAAGCGTCGTATTATGTAGCCTTTCAATCAAACACATCTGAACGTAATATCAAGAATACATGGCTATGATATTTAATATGCTCTTTGGGTTAGATAAATTCCTTCGCGGATCCAAGATGGTTTTGTTTTTCGTGGTATTAAATCTTTTTACATTTGGGTGTATTGTCCCTAAGGGTATTTTCTCCCTGTCTCGGTTTGAAACTCGGGCAATAGACTGCTTTGAATAATAGTAATTTGAACGTTGTATTTTATTTTAATTATTTTTCTTACTTTAATTTAATATAGATAGATAATTTGGAAATATTATGTAATTTAAGGTGAGAATCTAATTGTAAGAACATGTAACTTAAAAAAACAAGTTACCTACGTCTTTGTTCTCGTAACTACTTACCGTCGTGTGGGATGAAAGTAAAATTTAAACAAATTTTTTTTTGACCTGTTACGATATACACGCAATGATTATCTATCATTATTTTACCTGATTGATCTGAGTGTATCTTTATTTCGCGTGTTGTCAATATACTTCCAGGTCTAGTAATATACTCATGTTTTTGAACAAAATTGGGGAAAAACTGTCTATACGCCGCCTGTCGGAGCTTTGCGAATTTATTAACTACCGTATATTTCCCCAGCGTGGAACTCCAAGATGGATGGCGGATTATTCTTATTCTTCCTGGTATTGTTTTTCTTGTTATTAGTTTAGGTTATTACAAAGCTGTCAATTTCTTGCTATGGAAAATTTGTAGTGTTTAATTTAGTATCTGCAAAGAAGTGTTAGTTTAAAGAAGAAATTAGTTAAGCCCTAGTTAAATCATCATCAATCATACCAGCCTTATATTTTTTGATACATTTATGTTTTGTAATTCTGGATACAGAAAAGCTACTCTGTAAATATATTACGCTTATCTCTCCTAAAATATGAATAGAACTCGACATTTCTAAAAGTGCAATATTGTCATTTTCACTGGTTCACTAAATAAATCATAATTTGGATTTATCATCTCAGGCTCTAAAGGCAGTCTCACATATCGTATCATCAAAAGCTATAATAAATTCAACAAACGTTTCATACCGCTAGCGAAGAGACAGAACAAAGCATGCTCGTTGCGGCTTACATTTGCCAAATTTGGATTCTCTCTCACGTCAATAAAGGCCTATTGCTACCACTTATAGGTCAAATGGCTACGTTCTGAATTTATAAATTGCTAGTTTTACTTATGGTATGTACCTACGTTGCTGTTAATATACTAAAGTACATGTCTAAAGAGTTTTGCATTTAACTATTTCTTATTTATGATACAAACATGTTTTCAAATTTAGGAACATTCTTTTAATATCCATTATCCAAAGTTACACTCGGTATTTTTTCCTTAATATTCCTATTGAATTTGTTTTTTTTTATATTAAAATTAAACTGAGTGTGTTACTGGTAAAGATGCGTAATTGTCATCATTGCTAACATTCAACTGGTTCAAAATTACTAATAGTTAAGACATTATGCTAGTTTTTTCCTGTTGTGACTCAAATGTGTCTTTTTATATTTTCTAAGACCAAGCGCAGGTTATCTTCGATAGATATTCATACAAGTTTATATGCCTTTAGAATATTAGTTTACGAATCCTTTATTATACAGCTAATTTATGTGTTTACGTCTGTGTACAAGTACGATTCCTATGTCCTACCTAGATGTCCTCGTATCTTTGTTATTTAGGAACCGGCCATGGACAAAGATTTTCGTGATACGAAATAAATGAATGCCAAACAAAAGATCTGGTAATATTTATGATGTTTTTTTACCCGGAGGTTGATTATTCGTAGTTGAGGCGCGGCCGCTTCAAGCGACAGGATCTGGGCTCTATTTGATGGGTGCACAGTCATGTGTGACTGACACGCCCTAACGCATTGTAAATACCAACGTGCGTATGCACTAAAGAAACTATTCAGCTACATGACAACATCCTAAACACCCAGAAAATAAAGCTCGAAACTGCCAAGCAAAACATTGCATAGGGTTTTGCTGCGACTGGGACGATATTGATGTGCGCTATCCAAAAAGTTTTGCGATTCAATAGGATCGCATACAAGTTGAGGTATAATATTTTTGTTTGAATTTTAAATTAATTCACATGTAACTTCAAACATCGAACTGACGAGCAGATACAAAGCTATCCTACCGGATACGTGCAGGTAGACGCGTATTTTCGTCTCTGAGTCTCGGCCAACGTGATTTTACGGGCCAGTCGTTGCCAAAGCTAACTGGCAAGCCACTTTACCTGACGAAATCATATTTAGATGTTGTCACATAGAGAATGTCTTTGAGAAGCAATTTCTGTGAACACAAAACTAGAGATCAACTCTCGTAAATTTGGCCCAGCTGCTGAAAATGAAGACAAAGGTTGTTTTGAAACTTTACTTACGAATCTATGTTTTGATACAAAATATGTTAATTTACTTTCCGTTTAACATTATTTAACCGTGCGGATTTCAGTCGCAGATTTTTTTGATGATATAAAAGTTTTATAAAACGTAATATTCCAGGTAGTTAATTTATTTTGCTAGATAGATTTAATCACATTTTTTAGCTTCACACGATCCTATTACCCAGTAATGAAATTAGATGTAAGACTTTCTGCTCAATTAGCCAATGCTTAGAAAAATCAATTTAAAATTTCCGGTCTATTTCAATCTTATAGTGGTTGGTTGTTTAGTGTTGTTAAAATCCTGAGGTAGTCGTTTAGCCAAGGTCTGCCAAAGGCTTTCTCCGCCACTATGCGGAACATGCTAATACAATATTAGCTAAACCCAGTTTGCCGACTGAACAGTCGTGAGTATGATGTATGTGGTGGAAAGTGCAGAAAGTTTTCATATTAAGTAACTATGGAAAGTACCTAAATAATAGCTTTAGCATTATTTCTAGTATACTGAAGAAGTGTGGGAAAATGTCAAATACTTTTTGTCAATAAAATATGGTCAGTAAAAATACATTGGTAAGAAAATAGTTCCTACTGCTTAAGATAATGCAAAATGTTTTTGAGTTTTTTTATTGATTATGAAAATGCGTAAATTATTTGCACATAATAGTCGCAATGCAAATTTACGTCGTATTCTAAGTCGGTTCTGTGAATTTTTTTTGAATATCTACGTGATATATGCACATTCCATTGTATACCTATATTATCTTTAAGAGCATTACCAATTTTCATACATCATTTTATATTTGCATGTAGGTAATATTAGCGGTAAAAATACATGTAAAATAAGTAAGAATTATTAAAGTAGACGAGCTCTTAGCATACTATTTTATAACAATTTCGTGTAATTTTTTTGATCTGACCTTTTGTCCCCTCAACCTTCAAACTGAAGAATTGTTTCCTTATCTGAAGGCGATTACATCACAAGTATCAAAACGGTAAAGTTAATTTCATAACATAATGTACCGACATGAACTATGAGTGCTTTCTAAATAATTAATTATTGATGTTATCGTCGTCTACGAACCTAGTCACAGTATATACAAGTAGTTTTAATAATCAATATAATATAATACGAGATAATGTTTGTAGTCGAAATTGATAAAATGTGTTTAGCTTTGTGTGCGGTCACACGACTATGGTTTTTAAAGGTTAACGTAAAAACATTATTTTAGTTGTAGCACCTTCGATAAGTTTGAAGTATAGTTTTAACCCCTAAATAACGCCTAAATAACGCCGTGTCGGCGTCGAAGTTTAGTGCATTACAAAAGTTTTGCTACTTTATCATTGTAATTATAATTACGTTCGATATATCAGTATTACCAGTAAAATAATACTAGAAATTGTTTAATTATGTATGAATAAATCGATTACATTACTTAGTTCGTATTGCTAGTGCAAAAATATTGAAGAAAAGAGCGACCAATTGCAACTGACTCGTTATGTACACCATGTGTACGTAACGCGCTTGGAGCATTTTTCCTTACGTACACCTGGTGTACATAAATCGCGCGACGGGTTAAGCGCAGTGTAATTTTACTTTTTGCGTTCAGTGCAAAATCTGAACAGTCAATACAATTCACATTTGGTATTGAAAGGTCTAGCTTGCACTATTTTAAAATAAAAGGTTATAGCGTGTTTTATTCAATAACAACCAGTTTCATCTGAGTTTGAATTAGCATGTTATGTAAAAGTTATTCAATATAGGATAGTATTAATTATTTAATTTGTTTACATTTTGGTTATTTTCAAAAATATATTGGTTTTCAGAGACCGTCATGATCACGCCGACTTTCAAAGCGCGATCAACATCGCCAGGTATCCTCCAGGAATGTTGTGTCAACCGAATCGATGTTTAACCCTTTAAACCTTGAATATTGTAAATAATTTCCCCTCTTGCTCTTGAATCTGTCCAGCCCTAAAAGCCCTTATAAAGAATGAATGCTGACTGACCCATTGTGTAAGTGGTCCTAATCTGGATTGGTTTAGCATATTTCAGTTAAAATTTTCTTTGGTTTTTTTTATTTAGTTCAAAAATAAATTATATTTAGGCAAACAATTAAGAAAAGGAATATTATTTTGTTTCAAATTTCAGTTATTGTCTAAAAACATTTGTAACAACACATGATATTACCGAGATAAAATGTAAGAAATTAATGTCAAGCACTCAGCTGCGTAGTATTTCTTGAGCATCAAATTTCACAGTTTGCCTTAATAAATTAATACCAGCGCACTGTAAAACATTAGGTAAAGTGAAAATGACAGACAAGAGTCAAGTAGCAAATAAAACACAGTATAAAATTACCATAACTATATCACTAAACGGCCTTGGAAGTTTTAAGCCAGCCTTGTATTAATTGCCGCCGAAATGTTTTTTTTAATACAATAAACTAAAAAGTTTGAGTGTTATTTTCATTGAGTGATCTACTAATGTACTAAATGAATGTAGTTTTTTTTATGTATTTACTAATCGTTTTTTTTTCCTTCAAATTGTGTGTACAAAAGAAGGTAAGCATAAAAGCTTTTACGGGTCTTTTTTGTATAATGCGAGGTAAAATGTGGAAAGTGGCTATAAAAGGGTGAAGCCATAAACGGACATTAGTCCCTTTGCAATATTGCTGACTGGGCGTTTTTCGTCGCGTTACCGACAACATAACCGTTTCAGTACCGGGTATTAAGGTTCTAATAAGATTGTTTGTCGAAGGTCCATTCTGTTAGAATCATTGGCGTATTAGCTGTATCTACAGATTATACAATACTTTTATGTCTAATAAAGGTGTGGATACGATTAAAAAAAAGTAAGCTATGTGTAAAAATGCAAATATATCTATTTTGACCGCCATTATTAACGCTGATTAACCACGTTAATGTGGTTGTGTTCCGGTCAAAGGGAAGGATCATTCAGTGCAATTACTGGAACAAAGGCAATCTTAACAAAAAACCGGGTCGCGTGCACGACTTGTCCTATTTTTTTAAATCTTATTCTCTTTTTATGCGGAACGTGATTATAGCAATGTGTAAAATAGAAAGGACTGCAGCACTACCCTAGGTGATGTTTTCCCAATTTATCGTGATGATTAACGGGTGCAGTTATCGTAAACTCAAACCAAATCTTGAAAATGAATATCTATAAAAAATTTAAGTATTTTGTTCATGGCCTACGTAGTTTCTACCCTTTTATAGATCAGTGGGTCTATAATCCGCACGCTGAATGATGATCCCTATGACAGTTCGTTAGCGCTTAACATTGTACTGACGTCCTATCACATCAAATCCTTTAGAGGTCCATTAAAAAGACGAAAAAATCATAATTGTGTACAATTGTAAATTATAAAAATGAATATTAAGAAATTATTACGTAATGTTCGGAAATAATAGAAAAAAACTCAATGCAAATGTACATGGTACGTGCTGCAAAAGTTACGTCGTCAAGCTGTTATCGACTAAGAAGGGACACATCGATAAACAAAATATCGATAATTTGTTGGAAATATAAAACAAATGCTTTGAGTTTGTATTTTATTTATATCAATCTGAATCTGATACAGGGTCAATCGGATTTTCAAAATCTGAGTCTGAACTGCAGCTATCCGTGACGTTTATTATTAACGGTTGGTCAATGATATTGTCGTATTGTACATCTCGATCCCAGTCTTGTAAGCAAATTTTCTTCGTTCTTTCGACCACTTTTCGCCAATAAAAATTAAAGTATAGTAAAATAAAATATAATAAGGCTGTTACTTTTTTATCTAGTGTTTTATGTCCATCAATGCGCGTAGTCTTTTTTTCAAAATAAATAAATATTGCTTATTATGTTGAATGACCTGGCTGAATGACATGACATTTGCCTGAAAAAACAGTATTTTATCGAAATTGTTTCGCATAACTAATACAACTGTCAGTTGAAACGTCATAGGGATCATCATTCGGCGTGCGGAGTATAGCGACAGAATTCTTCGCTGTGTCTTCTAGTGATAAACGTACCACCTTATCAATCGAACTAGAACGAACGAAACATTCATTCATTTACTACCAATTAACAAAACAAGTGCTGCGAAATAACAACATACTCATACTTATTTAGTCAGGTAAATAAATAATAATGTTTCTCCAAAATACGTGACGGTGTGTCTGAATGTCGTCTAGTTAGCTTGGTCAAAACATGACAAGTGACACGTGATTGCAGAAAGTTGTCTTCTTTTGGCTGTCAAATTGGCTATAATTTCGCTATGTCTCTAGGGCTTCATGTTAGACCTGCTGGTTTCAAGGTCTTTAATAAACTAAGTGCTTCTATTAGACTATTTTCGTACTGAGCATGAAAAAGGAGCAATATACATTTTCAAAAAGGGCGAGATACTCGTTTTTTAGCTCTTTGTTGCAGTTTCAGTCCTATGGCTCTAGAAAAATTCTTAGTAAAACGTAGACCTTAGTAGAACCGTAGAACTTAGTAGAACCCTCAAATCCAGAAATCCAGTTAATTTGTGTAGTTGCAGAGATAACGATAGCGTTTAAATTAAGAAAGGTGACGTCTTAAACTTTATTTAATTTGATACCTAGTCTTTAAGCATATAAAGGTAAAAATATATCTAAATAAATACACAATGCAGCAGGGAATCTAACCACCCAGTACAAAGGCCTCGTCGCTCTGCATTACCACTTTAAACCTATGCAGCGATAAGAATAACATAAAGACTTCTGCTTCCTTTGTGAGGTTATTACTGCTACAACCCTTTAGAAGAAACGTTTTTATCATTTGAATCAAAGAACAGTTTCGTTTAGATTATTTATATGAAGAATTATAAAGACTAGAATGCTGGTATGAAAATTTCGAAGTCACAGAAATAACTCATATAGGATTTATTTTTGTTTACAATAAGTGGTCCTGGCGCCTTTTGCCCGTGATATTCTTGATTCCGTGGGAATTTCGGGACAAAATATACCGTTTTACTTTTCGGTAATATGCCTTTATATAACGTGTTATTTTTCAGAGCTTAGCTTTCAGAGCAAACAATAAACAAACATATATTTTTAAGTTTAGATAAAGCCGTATTTTCGGTTCTGCTGACGTCATTAAAAAGCTTAATAAATAAATTTCCAACAGTATCGTTAACCTGCAGAGATCAATTGGAGAAGAATCAACAAAAACGATATTTTTTCCACTTTGTTAGTTGCCTGTATCTTTCGAGTCATCGAATACTCAGTGATCTATATAAAAAATCGAGTTATTTAATGAGACTTGTAGGAAATAATGAAGTTGGTAAACAAGTAAAGTCGTCGGACTGGTTTTTCCTATCCAATAGTCGTCACAATTAATTGTCAACCTTCACAAATGACATAATTATAGTTGTCATTAGGTCAGAATCACTGTCCGCTATCTTGGTCTATAATGAATATCAGCACTGCACGAGAGAATTTAGGTCAAGATCAAGATCTATTTATGAGATTTAATTTATTCAAAACCATAAAAATATAAGGTATTATTATTTTAGTTGAGGTCGTGATTATAATATTCTTACCGCGTTTCTTCAGGGGATATCTATACTATTTTTATACGGAGGGAATATTTGTTTGTTTTTTGTTCGCAATTACAATCGCAATCAATTAAGTCTAAATTACTGATAAAACATTTAAACTCATTCACTATTACTATTAACGCAGATGAAACCACGTATTGCCCTTTACTGTGTAATACCTAAATTCGTTGAACATTTACAAATGTTATAAAAAAAACAAATTATTAGGTACATACGTAGGTAGTTATTGTGACGTATTACCAGTTAATAAAGATAACATGTACCTGCATTAAGTTTTAGGACATCATTATGTTAATATTTTACTTCTATTTAAACGCCTCCAGAAGATTTTCAACACTATCGATATTGGTTCCCTATTAAAATCCACATAAGCCAGATAACGCATACATAATTATTCAAATTGTAACAAAAATATCATTAGAAAGAGCAGAAATCTTGCAGTATGATCAATAATGTCAATGTTTGATCATGCGGTGCTATATGCGAATATTATGTCTCGTTTGACCCTAATAGTTATCATTTCAGAGTTCATAAAAGAAAATTTTGAGAAAGGCGTTGAAAGCATATTTAATGATAAACATTACATTTATGATTCGGTTGTCTTGTTTGGGGCTATCAATTGTCTAATAATTGGTATTCATAACTTTAGTAAGTTATATAGTTATATATATATTTCATAAGTTTTATAGCGGGATCCTTCTTCATGAACAATACTATTAATTTCATATTATGGCAGGAAATTTGTAATATGTTCTGTAATTAAATAAAGTCAAGCAGTGAGACTTATTCGCCTGGGGCACCGAGTTCCATTCAACCCTACCGGCTGCTATTTACTTAGAATTTGAGTATGTGATCGTAAACATTGTCACTACCTACTATGACTAACCCTTAGTAACTTTGACAAAAGTTCTTTGTTGTTCAAACTTTAATATAAAACTAAATTGTACTAGCTATACATAGTATATATACTAGTATATATAGGGTACATAATTTTTTCTGGCGGATTGTTATCCTTTGTCTTTTTGTTAGCCCCAGACAGACATTCAAAAGGCAGTTTTTAAGACATGAACACGCGAGAAACAAATTAGTTTACTCATTTTCACAACTATGAAATTAGTTCGGTTAGTTATTGTAGCATAAGAAATACTATTTTACTAACCAAAAATGTTTACCAACATTTTCACTCCAAACATGTAAACGTGGCAGCTATAAAAGCTACTTCAGCCAGGTCCCAGCAACGGTCTTCCTCACTTCAACGCTTTTCGAACGAAATAACATATTGTCTTCAATATGTCTTCGTTTCCTGGCCTTGAAAGTAGCTGACATTTTCGACTGAATTGTGAATTGATGAAATTTGTGCTACGGTTTCGTGTTGATTATAATGGGTTGTTTTTGGAGAGTTTAGCAACCAGAAAGGTTAAAAAATACCGTTTGGATCTGAGTTACACACTTTTAAATAAAACACTTTTTACCGGTAAATCTTATCCGGTAAAAAGTGTTTTATTTAAAGTATGTATCGTGAAAACTTAAGAAAAGATTTACACACTTTTTCTATGGTGTTTATTTTATATCTTAAGTATATTTCTTAACCTAAAGACGTTTTTCTGTTATATCTCAGTGATAATATCAAAACACGCAGTCCTGCGTAGGTAGTTGGAAAATATACCTAAGCGTTTTGCTTTCAAGGCAATCTAAAATACAAGCGGGCATTCTTCCCAAAAACTCGCTAGTGCCCTGCAAGACTAATGTTTAATTATTATCACGAGCCACTTACCAAATTAAAGGAGGCTTAAGTAAGTAAGAACTTGTACAATATATTAGCAGGGTCGCGCGGGCCGTTTATTCATTGCACTTTTATGGACCTACCCCCGTTTTGGTGACTCGTCAGAATATTAATGCCACATAATACGTCCTGAATACTTGTTACAACTTTTCTCATTATGCCCCACAGATTTACGAACATAAAAATGGTGTAGAATGAACCGAAAAATCTGGGACGCGACACGAAAATGTAGCGTCCTTTTGGGTTCTAGCTATTTTGTCCCTTTTTAATAAATTAATAAAGGTAAGAGCTGCCATTTCCACATTTTGTGTGGTTCTCGCCGCAATTTCAATTCAAATGTTGGTTTTCGGAGTATAGTTGCTACAAATAGACGTTTTATGCAAAATGTACAATTTTGAACGCCGTTTAGGAGTCCATATTGAAATTATTTGAAATATTTCACACTAAGTGTACAAAATATTCTCAATAATATACAATGATTTTGTGTTTGGAAAACTAGTACACTATTTAGAGTAGTATAACTACCAAAACACGATTTTTTTTTAAATTATTATTTTAGTTGTAGAAATATGGTAAACTTATAAATATTTTTTAACTAAATCCTAATGTTAAAAATAGAAGTTGTTACTATAAATGTTAAAGTCCTATCTTCATATGTCTACGTAACTACTTTTTGTTTTAAAATAAATGTTAAAAAAAGTATTATTTAGTTCACATTTTATTTTTATCGTTTAATGCCACCCTTTAAGTCTATACAAACCACAATTCACTCAGCAGTGAAAATAAAGAAAAGGCAGAGGGAAAAGTTATGAGATCAAAAATAGTTTATTAATAGATCCAGCTTAGTTTATGCGTGTACACGAGCACCTCCAAACATATGTTCGCAAAGCAGAAACTGGCCAAACGAGTCTGTATTTACAATTCCATGTGAGTCAATATAGAAATGTGCTAACATTGTACTGGTGGATTTTATTATTAATGGTTAAAATCTATATATTCGATATTTTGGTAAGATCGAATATTATTCGGTTATTTATAGATATAAATGGGAAGCCGTTAGCATACAATTTGGACTGACAAAAAATCAAAGTTCTTTGTCTCAAAACCTATATAGACCTCTTCAAATTTATCTAATGCAATTTTTATTAATGCGACAAACTCAGTCATCCAAACTACTACACAAATTTGGTTCTTGCCAATCGGGTTGTCCATTCGGGCTGTACACAGGTAGGCTCTTTCAAAAGTAGTAGGGTCTCGCCAAAACGCGAACGTCATTGGCCTAGCGGCATTTTTACCGAACGTTTATCTACATATATTCTCGACTTTGTCGCCCGGCCTAATTTGTATAACTTTTATACCTAACTTGTTTCAAGATTGTAATAGAACGAAAAGTAAATACAGTTTATCAAAAACCATTCAGTTTTCATACTTCACCTGATACCTATGAGTATTAGACAGTTATTAAACCTACGAATCATAGGAAAATCACCGTCAAACCGTCACATAAACCCGCCAGAGAAATGTTGTGGCGACCCACCCATTAAAGTTTCCCATTACAAAGTATAATCCAAGGAATTTTACATATTCATTACCGTCATCATATATACCGTATAAATTAGGGATGTGCCTACATGGGTATATGAGCTTCTGACGATACCTTTGCTTTTATAAAAAAACGCAAATATTGATACCAATGCCAAAAAAAAAAATTATAAAAATATTGTATTGAAATTGGTTAACCTAAAATAATAGTTTTCTTAAAATAAAATATTAATACGAGTATTATAGTATTATGAAAAAATACACTGGATATCTTCAAGCCATGATGACTACTTACTGAATGTACTAGTATTTGATTCAATTGAATTACATGCACAACCTTCACTGTTAACAAAAATCTTGACAGATAATTTTCGTTTGAGTACCTCTTTTCAATTACAGAAAATTATATTTTATTTCTTGATATTTTTTAAATTGTATGTAGGCATTAAAATATTTGCTTTCTTATAATATCAAAGAGATCTGCGTTACTTTTTACCGGAACTGCACGTCTTTCGAACAACAGTGGACAACCCTAGTACAGCAGGATTGCCCTAATTGAAGCCTCATCGCGTATCAAAGGCTGTACAATAAAATTACATGTGGCTTTTTAAAGCAAACCGGCTTTTTCATTAATTAACCATGGTTATAATAAAGTACAACTATAAATAATTATAGCTTGAAACGCGTAAGTGTCATGTGGGTTTATTTCTGTATTTTTTTTTATAATGAAATTATTTTTGCTAGGATATATGATAGCTGTGATTGATTCGTGGTAGTACATGATGAAGCAGTAAAACATTTTCTGAATTTAAAATTTTGATTGGTACTTTTTTATCAATAAGAAGGAAACGTTGGAAAAATAATATTAACAGTTAAATATAGAGGTGTTACTAATAAAGTAATTTGCAAATTAAGTTAACAATGCAATAGGGAAAAAGAAATGTTAAACTTGCAAGAAATGTCATATACACAAAAAAATATACTCGTACATTCTGACCGTTTAGTTGAGATGATTCTAATTGTCAAAAAAAATTAATAAATTTTTGAAAGTAGTTATATTTTGTATATTTATTATCGTTACTGAATGTTATTTCTAACTAATTAATATTTATAGATAAATGCTGTTGGTTCTTAAATAAATAATAAATACTGGTAGTTAGTTGGTTATCTTGGTTGTAACACCAAATAATGTTCTTACACCAAAGAAGCTATGGTAACACTCCATATATTTACAGAAAAAACGGAAGACGTGTATTAAATTACTAATTACTTTAGAACTAAGCATTATGTTACAACTGTTCCTGGTGTAGAAAGCTTACTGAAATCGTATTTATCTGTATTAAACCGTTGCTGGATAATTGCAGTCTTCGCACTTATCTGACTGAAATGATCGCTACCTTTATCTTTAAAATTAACAAACTAAATTGCGTTTGAACAGCATGAACCTATTTGGTATAGATGGGATGGTAGAAAGGTACACAAATACATTTGGAAATACTTAGTCTTTATTTTTCTTTTAACCAACAACCCAAAATTCAAAACATATGCAATATTTATTTATTTTCCAAACGGAACTCAATATGAGCGTAAACTTAGCGATATCAGTTCTATGAATGATGCGGTAAAAATAGCGAACATCTGCGTACGCCAGATGCCCAGAGACCTTACTCCGGCGGTTTTATCACGTTACACAACGCGGACGTAAATATCGAAAACGTTCACGAAACATTAAGTTTTATCGAGAATAGTAAAATGGCCGCGTATACCGACTGCCAATGTCGTCAATGTCTCACCTTGAAACTCATTATTTACTTGTTTACGTCGGCGAATGATTATTATAATTAGCCACTGTCGTTTCTGTTGTTGGCTTCTATGGGTGTTGGGCCTTCTCTTTTTTTTCTACGTGTTGAATAGTTACATAGGACGAGGTTTAAACGAGGAGCTCGAGAATAACACAATAAATATTTAGTCCCACGTAAGCAAGACAAATGTCCTTTGAATGAAAATAAATCGGAAAAGCTTTATTAATTAAAAAATATTACCTATGAAAGCTTAACGCCACTTTATCAATTAAATTAATGTTAAATTTATCACTTCTTTCTTGACGTTAACAATTAATTTTAAAATAAACATATCCAAAACATCAGCCTTCTTAAGGTTCCACAATTACGTTTCTCTCTGTCATGATAACTTCAGAACTAAATATTTAACGTTGCCCATTTAGCAGCATTATTTTTAGTGAACCACGCTCGACATTCTAACTGCTGAGTTCAGACCGTTATGTAAAGACACTTAACCGAGCATCCAAGATATTTGCAGTCTCATGTCATAAGTACAGACCTGGATTAACTAACTTAAGAAAAATTGTTCCGTTCTTTAAAAACGATGGATATGAGTATAATTAAGGATGAAAATTCTACGAAATTGGTTTCATTGTAACCCTTCCCTGTAAGTTCTAATGCATTGAAACTTAGCCATACACTGACGTATAACTTTATTTATTTAATGATTTACTTACAGCACTCGGTTGCAACGGCACGACGGCGCTGCTAAGTATAGATTTTGCTAAGAAAATCTGGACTATACAAGTTGTAGATTCATTTAGAATAATTTATTTATTTCTAATGGAGCGCCTTAAGTGCGGTTGTAAAACTTAAGATATTAAGTTTAGTGAAATAATATAAAGTATACAAATGATAATATAGTAGTAGGAGAGTTTCTTTGTTAAGTTCTGGTCTGGGGTGGTGCTACAGTCCTTCCTATGTTGACCGCCGCAATTATCACGGTAACGTGGTTGTGTTATTTCCAAAGGGAAGAAACAGCCAGAGCAATTAACAGAACCATCTTATCAGAAGCCCAAGGTTAGCAACGAATAACCAGTGAAGATAACAATCACAATCCGTATAAATAAATAAAACACCTACGACTGCCTCTTACCATCAAGGGAGTTGCGTGTTCGTTTGCCGGCTATGACAATAGTAAAAAAAATCTAGATGAAGTGGTAAGGGTAAGTGAAGGGCGGTACTTCAGTATATTTTAACTAGTTAACCGCCATAATAACCTCGTTTACATGATTGTGCTTCGGACAAAGAAGGAACAGCAGTGTAATTATTGGAACAGACGTAATTACTACGTAGACCATCTTTAATTAATAATTAACTACATAATTATTTAATAACGTGTGGGATTAATGATGGGCAGAGATACCACTTACCAGCAGGTGCTTGTTTACCGTTTATGACAAAGTTGAAAAAAACTGACAACTAATTTTTTTATACTGTGGTTTTGTAGAACACTTAGGGCTGATTTTTAATTGCTGATAACTTTTATAAGTATAATAATTTTGAGAATTTCACATAATTTCTATGGAAAGTCCTGTCAAGTTTCAAATATATTCTCTATATAATATTTATCTGGCTATTTAACAATCGGGCCTTTGACATTATGTGGCATAAATCGCGGTGATAGTTACTTTTAGTAAATTTACCACAGCAGTTACCACTAGCCTTTGAATGCTACTGATTAAGCCCGCAAGTATCACAGAAACAGCACGTTATATAGACTGCATAGCATCCTCTGCAAGCACCATGCCAGCCAAATATTCCCAGCAAAGTGATTTGAACAGAATGTTCCGACTGACTACCGGTATGTCCAACATTATTATGCAGTGATGGTTACGCTGACAAACTATGTAGTACACGTAACAGCGTTGTTGAACAGCAAATAGTTTGCAGAGAAATTAGTTATGGCTGATTGTGGTGTGTTATGCGGGGATCTATGCTGACTGATTCTGATCGAGGGTTTACACTACCTTGTCTTTAAACTTATTTGCTAGGATATAAATGACTTAAAAAGCCAGTTGGATTGAAAATTGTTTTGAAGGAAACATTTTTGATAAATCTGAGTACACTAAATGTAAATTAATATCAGCATTTTCGTGGAAATTGCTTTTAATTTTATTAAATGCATCCATAAGTAAATTAACCCGCATAATTATTCACTTTGGCACAAAGGCATAACTCGTGAGGTAATTACAAGTGAACATTTCATTGCACATCATATACGTTAAAGAATAAAAAAGATTTCCGAGTAGTCAAAAATCCTCATTGTTGCTTTAAAATGAGCTTTATACCAAAGACGACGTGATCGTTTTAAATTAATTCCATCGCTTTTAACTTACTTTTTATGATGACTACTATAAAATTAAAATGTATTAAATATATTTCAATTTTGTGATATATTTTCGCTACTTTATTTTTGTGCTAGATACTTAAAAACAGGTTATTTTTATCTAACAAAGTTCATATGATACATTTCAAAATACCTAAATTACCAAAAATTATAACTCTACGGATATGAAAAGTAAGGAATCCAATACAAAATAATCACGATATATGATGACGTATAAGCGAGACAGTTTACATTTATATTTAAAATAAAGATTAACATCTCAAAGATGTCGGTAACTGAATTTATTTATATCTCCATTCATCTCAATCCTTTAATGCTGCCAGAAACTGTTTACATAATCCGAAGCTAACACATGTTTAATTTTTAATGAGGTGTATTATTAACTTATAGTATTTCTAAATGTGGTCGGGAGTCTGTAAAATTTTTAAATAGGACCTTGGTTGGATATGGCTTGAGAAACTCGTAAAATAATGGCCTTTATACTAGTTAAATAAAAATTTAAAAACAACCAACTTTATGTTTCTGGGTACCAAATAAAGTATTGAAATATAAATTTACAAAAAATAAGGCTTTTTGCCATCAATCTATGAATTTAATTATACTTTTTTAACAATCTATAAACTAAGTACCTTTTTTAAATAGAGTTAATATTTTATTTAAATAGTTATATTTGCCAAGGGATATCTGCTTAACGCATGCAACACAGTCTGTTTTGACAGTGTCATGTTTCATAGAACTATCATTTGTCACAAACGAAAGGCCATCTGTGACACTTGGGTTGAAAGTTTTTATCCGCAGTAATCGTTACGTCATTACCGTATTTGGATGCAAACAGTGATCAAGTATGATGTAGAGGCCTGAAATTTAGAGGCTTAAAGGTAGATGAGTTTTTTTTTTAATTTGAAAATTATGTTCTCATCTATTTTGTATTTCAATTTCGCTATTTTTATATACTTTACAAAAAATTACTAAAAACAATTTCATATTAAGTCAGCTAAGTTAGGGCTTATAAAATTTAACACAGATGTAAAGAACCTTCATTTGGTATCTTATAATCATTGATGTCAGTTTTTTGATGTATGGATTACGGATATAAAAATAAACGCATGTATGCGTAGATTATGCGAAGACGGTGATTAGATGTCTTAGATTTCTTTATATAATATTATATAATTATTGCTGTGTTGTTTATAACGTACAGTAAGGCACAGTAATAATTTAAAAGTTCATAGCTCATAGGCTGTCGCAGTCCATTAAACCAAAAACATTTTAAAATACGGATCGTTTTCATTCGAGTTGATATTGGTTTTTAATTGATATAGGTTTTTATGACACTTCGATTTCACAATTTATTTCAACGCACCACTATTTTAACTTTAGACATAGGCAATTCCGTAAAAAATATGACTTGTATTATTCAGTTTAAAATTGAGAAATAGAAATTTCGTGGCATAAAGCTGGGCCAAATTTGATACGCTTCTATATTCACGACTCATTAAGACAGTCTGCCACTAAAATAGATTTCTATTTAAGTTCCGCAGATGTGTGTCAACACCGGAGTTACTGTAGCTGCTTATACTACGTATTTCAAAGGGCTTAAAGATTAAAAACTATACGATCTAATGACTCTATTGAGTAGACATTAAAAGCTTTCAATAAAAAAAATGTCACAACCGGCTCTCGCTACTAATGAAAGTGGATGTATTCTGTTTTACAGCCTACCATGTCTATCAAATCTTACGACCAATTTCCACATTTATATTTTCGTATTTTCGGAAATCGTACATAAAAAAGAGGCTTTAGTAACCCTTTTATACGAACTAAAAATGATGCTCCTTTTTTCTGCAATATTTATCAGCACAATTATAAAACAGACAAGAAGCGGAGTGAAAATAATAGATTTTCTTCCTATCGTAACGATCTAGGTTCTGGTTGTTTAGTTCAAAATTAATGTTAATAAATTATATTAATTATACCATAACTTGCTCGGAAAATAAATTAAAAATACTTTTTGAAATTATTAGAAATAAAGTATTATTTGCATGTGGCATCTACGTTACCCTATATTATAAAACTGTGGTTATGAAGAAATGTTTGTCTATGATTAAGTAGGTACTTGTTTTGTTACTCTAGGGTATAAAAACTCTGTTATTTTATTTACAACAGGTCAGTTATCAATTACATGTGTCATGTATTACAAGTTTTATTTTGAAGCTATACAGTTTAGTAAGTTTAAGATATATCATTAAATCTAGTGACCACATTGATAAGTTTCATCATAATGAAAATACATGCACTAAAGTTTACTTTGTCTTCTGTAAAGACAGTTATTATTAGAAATAACATTGATTGAAGATCTCCGAAGCTCCTACTTTCCAGGACATCAAAGGCATTGACCGTCCTGAATGATAATTAAGATGTCGCCGACAGATTCTTGGTTACCGCGAAGAATATAGTTCACCTATTTTAATATAAAGTTAAATTTTCAAGAATATGAACGGTAGATAAATAATTAAAAAAGTGTGAATGTGTACAAAATGTGTGAAGATGTGATTGAAAAAGAAATAGTAAATCTGGTAATATACATTGGATCCCAATAAAGTTTAGCTTCATCACAACCGAAGTACTATTCGAGCAAATAATTTGGTTCTGTCAATATTGGTTCAGGTACCAGAGGAAAGAAAAACAATTACTTAGGTAGGTAATTTTGGTATTTGTTTGCGAGTTTCATTTAGTTTGTTGATTAACCAAGATTTTACTATTGACAAAATAAACATACCGGTGAAAACGTAAGTATTTATTAAAATATTCTTTGTTCAAACTATTGCTTAGTATGTTATTTAGACGATCTTATATGAATATATAATAATTCCGCCTGAAAGAAGCAAGATTATGAGGAACAAACAATATCATTTGGGAAAAACAAATTGAATTAAGAGAATTGTTTAACTTTATGCTGTTTGGTAATAATTAGTACATATTATAATCGGTTTCAAAGCTCGGATCTTACGGTTCAACTTAGAAGATGTTGGGTTTCTTTTCAAAAGTGTTAATATATAGCAAAAAAACATTGTTATTAAGTAGCGCATAAAAATTTAAAATCCTATTTTTAAGCGATCACCCGGTAGCCGTGATCCAAAAACAAACCTTGTACATGTGAGTCACAGCAGAGTTTGTCAAGTGTTCGTCCTAGCTGCGTTCGCGCATCACCTGGTCAAGATTACACAACGCATGCGACCGACAAACAGGAAGCCACAGTTGTTGAGGCAAATGTGCCAACTCTAGATGATTGAAAAGAGAGTTTTTGCAGTAGGTCTGAAATGTAAAGTGTTTTCATAGGATGGAAGAAACACTTGAAAACAAAAGATTGGCTGGATTCAGTTAACAGTAAGAATGGGAAATTAGTTTAGGTCATCTAGGTTTATATGAGGTAGATCTTGGGTTTTGTTTAACTCCGTTCAAAAGTAAAACAGTATCAAATATTTTCACGATTCTCCCTTACAAACTTTGATTAGAATGTTTATTTAGCCACTGAATAAATATTAGCAAAAAATTTTTTTTTTATATACTATTCTATAACAGTGTGTAAAATATGGATATTTTTAAGTGTGTTAATAACATTGTAACAATCATAGTCTTATTGAAATAAGTAAGTATATATGCTTTTCCAGTGATTACAAGAAAATAATCCCTTTAACAAACTCTACAAGTCTTAGTTAACTACTCTGAGCATTGACCCAGCATTCTTAAAGCGTTTAAACCAGAAAAAAGCATAATCATAACAACGAATTAATTAGTACACTCCAGTCGCTTTCCTTTCTTGAAACTAATAGCCCTATTAGCATCTTTTAAACAATAATTTAATATCTTCAGGGAAGGAAAAGGTCCCGTTTTTATTTTATTTGCAGAAATATGACCCTCTGAGTTCTACGTGTTCTGACTCTAAAGCGTTTTGGGCATCGTGCGTTTACAAAATTTGTCATTTTTGGGGTTTCGATCGCGGTTTTGTAATGCTAATGATGTTGTGCTTTGTTACTTAATATTCTGGTTTACTGATTAGACTCTTTACATATTTTTATGTAGCTTTTTTTATTTTGATATATCATTTTTCATTTTCTTTACTTTTCAATGTCTAAACTGTCTACAATCACAAACCTTCAATAATTTACATTTTATATTAAACTCTCTACGAACATGTCGGGGTAAACAAGCACATTTTATTAAAATGGAAGTTGCATCCGATAACTAGATTGGCATTGTATGGAGCAGCCGTATGGAGAGCATCCGTTGACCGAACCCTTTAATATCATGCCATGGAAAACATGTTTTTCGCATGACGGGAAATTTTGCGCTAGGTCGCGGCAACGCCGGGTAATCTGATAAAATAATTGCGTCCATTCGAGTGCTTCTATGTAATTTAATTGCTTGGCATTTAGTGCGCCGGATTACCACCAGCTTACAAGATTAATATTTTTCATTATGAAATGGAGGAGGTTTTTGTGAAGCTGCGTTAATTGATTGTTTGAATATTATGAGTGTTTGAGCCGCTCAGCATTTAAATGGCTTGTTACATATCATCGCAAATTAATCCATTATATAAAGTGTAGTAGAATTTTTATTGGACAATTTAGGTAACGAATCTTAGAATTTCGTTTTAGTCACAGTGATTAGGAACAAATTATTAATAAACAGTTTTTACCTTTGTATAATAATAATAAGGATACACCACACTAAGTCCGTAGCAAACGTTATTAAAGCAATAACAAAACCGAGAAGCAAATGTAACTTTTTTGAAAAATATTAAATATTACGGCTCATTGTTGATTAATAATAAATTGTATTTAATTCGATCTTTAACACCGGTGCCATCTTGGGAATAATTTGACACATCTTAAATCAAACGGCCTTATCAGTTCCTTGCACGTGGAGACGTGGGTGACTGGATCAACAAACAATAGATTTACTGCCAATTTAGATTAACTTCCTAATTGAAAAGGGTTATACGGCGAAGTTGAAGCAATGCTGATATACTCTACGTATAACAAAATTATGGATAACTGCTGCGTCATATAAATAGGATTTAAATTGGCTGTAAGTTTTTATAGGTGGTTTGTTGATGAAGATGGAAACGACCGATTGTTTTCATTTCCTTGATTTCTTAGGAATTGAGCAAACGTTTATGTTATAGGTAATAATGAATTTAATATATTATTGCATTTCTAACCAGTATGTTACATAATGTGAAAAAAAGTAATAGGTCTATAAACTTTTATGCACACACTTTCGCACTTACGCAGATTCATAAAAAGTGCAATACCTACCTAAGATGAAGTATAAATGTTTATTCGTTTAGAAGTCATGCAATATTTCGTCTCGTTGATTGCCCTTACACAGTTCCATAGGCTATTTCTATTAGGTCTGTGGCTGTATTTCCAATTCTAAACAACTTTAAAGAAACATTTTCTAAACACCATATTATTTTATCGAAAATTTCTAAATAGGCAACACAAACTCGGCCAAAGTTTAGCTCTTAAGGATTTATATATTAAAGTGTTTAGACACCAAGATCCAGTGGAACAAACATTCTTTTTTCAAATTCTTTTTTCATTATTTTTCAATTCTTTTTTCATGCGTAAACAATGTTCCAGTAACGAGAAAACTTAGAAAAACTGCTGAGCCAACGGAGAAGTAGACTGATCTTGAACTTTCCTGAATGCAACTTAAATATCCAATAGATATATCACTATTTTTGCTGCACGCAGTGATAATTTAATGTTATAATAATATGAATATTAAAAGTAGTTGCATAAAAGTTTTTACTTTTTAACACCCTACGCAAAAAGAGAGGTATTTTACATTTAACTCGTGTAACTGTGTGTGTGCATACAAAATACAATACAAAATATGCACACAAATAGATAGAGTTTCATTGTTTTTTAACTGAACGAATCCAGAGTGCACTTAGCCTTATTTGAACAAAATGGGTTCAGCCGTTTAAAAATTATGCCAGCTTTTTGCCATCAGTCGGGGATTTTTAATTTTGGGCTAACAAATAACTTGTATAAGTATCAATCAGGGATTTGATTTATCCTTATTTTATTTTTCGCAAAGTTTCTTTTTGTAGTCATGAGCACAATAATTCCTTAATGTTCAAATTAAAACAGCTCCCTACGCCATGCCATCCCTAAGATGATCATTTCTCACACTTACGTGTATTTCAACATCTTTCATAAAAAGCTTTCTTCCATATTTTTCATTGTACTTCGCATTGTAGTCGACTAAGTGTTTCAAAGTAAAGCATCAATTATTCACTCCCTTCTAGAATTCTCAGCACCCATAATCGAATCTAACATTAACTCAACCCTAAACTTTGCTTACGTTATTCCGTTGTGAGACTAAAAACGAGGCGTTAAACAAAACAAAACTGGCCTAAAACAATGTAGGGTAGCATAATGAAATAATGGTAGGTATAGTATGTATAAGTAGAGAGGCGCGTGCGCGGGTCGCCTTAGACATAACATTGTGTCTGGAATCCGTAATCGAGAGATCTCGAACTGAGTTTCTTTCTAAGTTTGTAATGCTATGTGTTGTTATATTTGTGGGACAGCATAATAATTTTTGTAGCTTTTCTAGTTTTAAAACCTAATATTGCTATAATTAAGGTACTTATTCGATCGTAATGATAAGAAGCTCTTAGTATAGTATAAATGCAAATCTCACAAAAAATTTCAAATAAAAGACAAAAATTCAGCAATTATAAATAACCAGAACTTTATATATATTAAGATACTCCACAAATATACTAGTTTTAGTTACTAGAAGGGCATCTACTTCGACTTAAAGGGAATAAAAAGCATAGACATTTCAGCTTTGCTGTCTCGTAAAAAAACCAGCAAATTTTAATAAAAATGCTTTGTGTGCCGCCGGCACCGGCTTACATATCTGGTCGTAATATCAACCCGCACAATAGACACTTCACACTCCATAGGGTAACCAGATACGCAATGTTTTTTCAACATCAATCTATATATTTTATGGAAATATATAGATATCTGGCGGCAGAATTTCAAGCACCTAATCCTTAAATTAAGCTGTATTGAGTTAAGAAAAAATAAATTCCTTTTTCATTTTAATTTTAATTTTATATCTTCTATTTTAATAGTCGTTTAAATTGCCTCACGATCCCTGTTAATCTTAACTTTTTCAAAACATCTTCAATAACTGAAATTCTGCTTAGTCGGTCGGAATTCAAAATAAGGCAAGAAAATTCCTCTCTTGGTAACCCTAAACTCACACAAGTACGAAATTGAGAATTTTTCTCAGTTGCGCTCTAATTGAATTCGCTTTTAGCTCACTTTTAATTTATTTGCGTTTTACTCGCTTTGATGTCGGTGGCGCTCTCAGGCTTTTTAGATAAATAACCAATTAACTCAATTTGATTTAATCCTGAAGTAAAAGACACCGCTGCGATCTGGCACCCGAAACAGAATATCGGATCCCTTGATTTTGTAGGTAAAGAGGATAATCCGCTAAGCCGTATTTCCTTTAGTTGAAACAGCCAAATAAGATACACACGTTTATAAAATACAAGTTGTAGTTTAATGTGTAACTGGCAAATACTCAAAGAGGATGCTTAATATAACCATGCAACCTCTCTGGTTTTGATTAAACTTGTGTGTACCGAGTACTTATTTGGGCGTAAATAGTTATAGGGTCGTATGAATTCATTTTGGCGTGATCACATTCAGCCTTTAATAGATATTAGAACCCGGCGTGACGTTAACCCGATTTTCACGGAACGACGCCATAAACAAACGAAGGATCTATGATTCTAGGGGATTTATTACAGAGTCGTAAACTTGATTTCATTACTGAATATGTCAATACTAGAACTCCTGAGCACTATGCTATGTAGAGTGATTTATGACATGTATAATTCGAAACGGAAATGAAAAGTAATGTAACTAGTAACTAGATTTAGATTACGTGTGGTTTAGATAATTAGACAATAAATGTGATTGGTAATTGTGATGTAAGTAATTTGCATAAATGTATGATTATTGGCTAGTTTTAGTATTTCGTTTCTTCAATCTCTAACCTTAAAAAACATTTATAATAACCATCATGTTAAAAGTGATATATTGAAATAACCGAAAGTCAAACTCTTCCGATGATGATTCGTTCGCAAATACAGTTTACGCCCTAAGTGACAAAACACAAGATAATGTAGTTGCAAATCCATATCATGTCAAATTACTCGAACTTAATTTGATAGGCTCGAGATCCAAGTTGGAATTAAATTTAAGTTGACACTGTATGTTAAATATTTAACAAGGTTGAAACAAAATGTAGCTTCAGTCCGTGGCTACGACAGGGGAATTCCATTGTTAGGGAGATGTTTGCAAATTTAGTTTTCAATGGAAATTTTCAGACCTCCGACATGAAATCTCTTGATACGATTCTGCTGAGAGCAAAGCTAGTAAACTTAGGATTTTGTTGCAAAATGAGTAATGTGAAACAATGTTAGAAATTTAATGAAAAGTTTCGTTTATCTTGAACAACTAATCACGGTACAGCGTTAATAGTTTTTAATTTCTAGACTAACACGCCACTGTATGATAAAGCTTGTGAATGGACATACATATTAATAGAGAAAACATTGAGGGTTTTAAAATTTAATTGTATTATACAAGTGTCTGCCGCAAAGTAGGTTCTTAAACTTGACCTGCATTAAGTTAGGCTACCGTATATGCCACAAGGCACTGTAATTATATCTTTCTGTTCTCTCGCGAACTAAATCATTACGGGTTGTAAAAGAAAAAAAAAAATTCGTTTACTTTATTCATTTAGTTTACGTCAGAAAGGCTTACGCGTACGATTATGACTCATCGTGAGCAATATAATGTGAATAAGTAATTTGAATGCAAATATTACGTCAGATTCTGGAATACAACCGCGTAGCGATCCACGGCATCTATGACGACGTTAATGTTAGAGATAAAGTTTCAGTTCAACTTTTATGTCACTTGGGGCACGATGGAATCTTTATTTATAATCTTACTGAGAACAATAACAATTTTTTGGTACATATAACGAACAATTGGCCATTTATTAATCATTTACTTACTTAATTTTCATTAAAAATAATAATTGAATAGGTAAGTATACAATAAGTTTTCACTTTCTAATACTGAGTTGAATTGACTAAATAAATCAAAATACTTTCAAAAACAGGTCCAAGATATACTGAAACATATTATTTCGTTTAATCACTATCAAATTTCGAACAGTTGTTTTTCTCAATAATTGGAATTAAATAATGTTTTTTTTAAAACAATCTTATTTTCTCGGAGAGCCACGACTATGGTGTGGTTTTTAAACAACCCTGACGGTTGACGGACAATTTTTTCGTTATAAGTGTGTATCTTTTTAGATTTTATCGGTTTCCAAATATCAAATAATATAAACGTCCAAAGAGGGTTGGACCCAGAGTCCAGGGCCACTACATGAATCTTGTTCGTGCTTATTAACATTGCAAACCAATTGAAAACATAAACTGCGTTTCACACGCCTAACTATTCAATACTCTTGTATGGGGCGGGCCTTACACCGTGACAAGTTAGATAAAACATCTGAATTGAGTTAAATAACTAATTTATTAATGCCGAACTTATTAAAATTCAAATTCAAATTCAAATATTTATTTCTCAACATTGACAATTACTTGTTCTTATTGACGTCAAATAAAACATGATTCTACCACCAGTTCGAAAAAAAACCTTCGTGAAGAAGAACTGGCAAGAAACTTCACGGGTATATTTTTTTTTTCAAAATAAATTTACAGAGTCTCTTTATGTCTATACAAAATTATTCTTTTCTGCATCTGTTAGCTCGGCAAGTCTCCCTCCCCCCAAGTATCCAAACGACGAACACCCTCAAATGGCACCCGTTCACGAGTTAACGCGGGATCCAGCCATCGCTCTCCTCAACCATATTAGAGGGAAGTGATTACATTGTACTAAATGAGTGGAACGCGCTATATGGGCGATTGCTAATTACGAACTGAACGATTTTTATAACTATACATGAAAACGTGCTTGATGAAGTAAAATGCTGCGTTGCGACCTACATAAGTATGTACTCCGTACAACTCTACTCTAACAATCGACTATTTCTTACAGCGATTTGGCGTCCCGGCGCCCCGACGCCACCGCCGGCGCCCGGGCCAGTGCCTCACAGTCCCGCGCCGCCGCCACCGCCGCCGCCGCCAATCTGGACCCCCGGCAGCGCTGGCGCCTCCCCACTTGCGGCAAGGAAGACCTTCCGACCGGTCCATTTCGAAGAGACCCCTCCCAGCCGCCGTAAATTTGGGGTAAATGCCTACTTTCTTTCTGGATGAAACGATCCGTATGTCCTTTTCTGTTCCTGTGGTGATCAGTTGATTCGTTAAGACGTGATATTGCAAATAAACAAACTAATTTATATTTTTTTATATCAATCAATGTAGGTAATTGTGTATGCGTATCACAATTAAACATTTAATAACCCTCGATAAAACGAAATCAAATACATATATAACACCTCTCAGCAAGGCATCAGTTACTTCATAAAATCAAAATTGATACCCGGAGCACGCAATCCTCGGTTTACTACATTGCTTTGACACCTACATGTTCGGACGGAATCTCTGCGGAGTTTAGAAATCCGCAGTTATATATCACGGTTTATATGTAAATCTCAACATCTAGCTTCATACTTATACGTCTCCTAGGTAAAGAATGTTTGAGAAACACGACATTTAGCATTTGTCTAACTACGGTACGGTATGTGGGAGTAATTATACTAAGTAATGTTTCACTCTTATTAGTATTCGTTAGGGGAAAGACCCAATGTGCAGTTGTACGATCGAAAACTAGGACTCGAGTAACACGTTGTTAATCTTAATTGTCTTGTCTAGCCAAATAGCCAATAGAACAACAAATACGTACTACGAGTAATATTGATAAGGGATTTGGCAAGCAAATCGTTTGCATTTTCTAATCAATCTAAAGCTCTAAGTCTGTTTAATTTTCAGTAATATACAAAAATATTTTCTTAAAAAATATGTAAAAACGCTCTATAAAACAGTTTAACTGTTCTAACATTGCAAACAAAGATATAAAATGCCTTTTTGTCTCATTTAAGGCAAGCAAGGTTTTTATTTGCTCATCTTTAAAGCAGTTAACGGCATACGATACGATCGCCACTCGCCACTCCCACATGACACGTTGCTATGTGACACGCAACTCTGTTTGTAGTGGCAATTCTTTGTTAAATTATTCGCATAATTTTAAAGAAAAATATAATGTGTTGTTAAAGAACGATCAAACGTTTAATCTAACCGATTTGGTTGTCTGAAAATTACTCTAAAATAAATAGTAATGGAGATTACTTTGTTTAATGAAAATTAAAAGAGCTGATAGGCTTATTATGAGAAAAAGTAGCGCGATATTTGCTCTTTAATCACTAATTTTTAAAATTAACTGTATTAAGTACCAGCAATATAAGCGCAAAACAAAAAAAAATTTATGTACGTTCGGCAATGAATGCAGATCGATTTTCTTACGTGGTACTACGTAAGATTGGCGAGCAGCCGGGCTCAATTAGAATCCCGTAATAAAACAAACTGTTCTAATTAAAAACAATAAGTCCAGCGGCTTCGCAATAAACCCAGTCAATTAATTAAAGTCTAAAAACACGACCTATCCCAAACTTTTAAAGGAATCACACCCTCTGCCTGATGACAGCTTTACAGCTTTAGAACAAAACCCAATTAGGTAGATAAACTTCAAAATTAATGGCATTCACGAAATTCTGAGAAAGTTTAAAGACTGTTAACGCATTTCATCTCAAACAACAAAGTAGATAATATCAAAGCAAAAATTCCCAAACTTGAGCAGCATCTTTTAAGAAATATCGGAAACGAATCGCAAAGGGATCTCATAAATAATATTATCTAACAACGTTGCTTCAGACACATCCGAGTTTCCAAAGTTTCTTAACGTCAATTTACAATTTCTTCCACGAATCAAATTAAAGTTGCGAGCGCGGCCGTTCTGTTCACAAATAACAAAAAGGTTGTAATTTCTCGAGGTGCGTGAGATGATTTTTGACGATTTCACCTTATGATAAAAGTTTATGTAATTTTAGCTTCAAACTTGTCAACATGCTTTGAATTTCCAAAGTACCTATGAAACGCAAAATAGTTTTCTTTTTCAGTAAATAAAATATCTCTTAGTCAGACGTGTAAAACCTTTTTTTTATATCTGCAAACTTTAATGTAGGCAACGTAGCAGCTAAAAACTAATTTAAAATAAATATAAAACAACATATTGATGTTATCTCCATTTTTAATCGAAAACATTGTACTTATCATTTAAGACTAAAAGCTTGTGCGACAGCATAGTAAAATAATTGGAATATTATTTTAAATAAGGTATAATCTTCATTCATAATATATTTGACGTCAAATCAATATTTATGTAAAATTATAAATGATTTTCATAAACAGATTCGGCATTAAAACACTCAGATGCTCAAATCAAAAGAAAAGCTTTGGCTGTCGGCAGATATTCTAATTCCTGTTCAAAAAGGCATGCGATATAAACGAATCTCTGGAATTATTTCTGCACTGAACATAATAGTAATTTTATGCTCGTAGTAAAATAATTCAACACTTTTATCGGTACATTATTCAGTAAAAGAGCTTTGTATGAGCGCCATTGTTATAGTAAAGCCAATTTTCTCTACTTCCCCATTTACAGTATTCTTTATGTAAAAGAACATTATTATTCTCGTTATAAATGCCATGAATTTGTAATGCTCTTTTTCTTAACTTTGAAAGTTTGTCATCAATAAGTAACTCCATTCGAATTTGAACGGGAGAAGTTAAAAAAGTTTTGTCAAAGAAGAAGCAAAATTAAAAGAAAGATAGGTATGTCTTAGAACTTTGTAACTTAAAAATAATATTTGAAGGTAATTTACCGTAAAATTCCTTGACAATTCGTACGGTATCGTAATAAAATAGTTGACGTGAAGATGCCTTGATAAATAGGTACAAGATACGAGTATAAGTAAATAAAAGTTATATATTTGAAGGTTTAAAACGAGTTCTTTAGTCAGCAAGTAATGTGTGTGCTTTTTACATTGTTATTTAAATATTTTTCTTTGTAATCAAATTCCAAATTAACAAGACATTTCCACTAATTCCAGAGTTCCGACCAGAACGGCCATACAAGCGGTTCAGAGAGTGAAGGTCGCCTGCGCACGTCGCATAGCGCTCCTGCCACCGGCCTCCATTCACTAGGATCCCCTGGTGGAAGACTGCCCAAGGTGCAGAACCCGACTGTCACGTTGCTACAGAAGGCTAGAGGTAGGTTGATGAAAAGCTTTTTGTTTTGGGGGCAAATGTGCTTCTTTTCAATAGATATTCTAATAAATAATATGATTTTTACACAATAGAAATTGTGTATTAAATATTTTTTAGAAAATAATTCGAAAATAAATTGGCCAAGTTTGTATCGGTCTCGCACACGGAGGTTGAAACTTGCTACGTTTTCAATGATATACATACATCAATAGTGGATGGGGATCAAATACGTTTCAGAATATTTCTGCAAATTGGTTTATTATAGTCTATATTATATAGACTTTTTTGGATCGATATTGATTTAAATAAAGAATTTTGTTTATACTTCAACTATAAAGAGAAAATCAACTGTCAATTAGCTATTCTATGAAACTGTCATGACATTTGCACATTTATGGTTATAGTGAAAGGCACACACTAATAAACCCCCTGAATGACTCGTGCAATGTTTTTGCCACACAGCCTTCATCTGAGCGACGACCAATGGGAGAAAGAGGCCGCGTTAGCGGGGCCCAGAGGGGGTAACCCGCTGGGAATTTCATAGCACTGAAGGGTCTCAAAGCACTGAAGGTGAAATCAAAGTCAATTAGCTATTCTATGAAACTGTCATGACATTTGCACATTTATGGTTATAGTGAAAGGCACACACTAATAAACCCCCTGAATGACTCGTGCAATGTTTTTGCCACACAGCCTTCATCTGAGCGACGACCAATGGGAGAAAGAGGCCGCGTTAGCGGGGCCCAAAGGGGGTAACCCGCTGGGAATATCATAGTACTGAAGTGTCTCAAAGCACTGAAGGTGAAATCAAAGCACTGAAGGTGAAATGAAAAAATAAAAATTGAATTAATTCGAATTTAAATGAGACTTAGAAGTTGCGGCCTGAAGGGCTTCGAGATCTTGTGTTAGATGCGTGGCTACGTTCGTGTGCGCGTTTCTCGGTCTAGCAATTTTGTACTTCGAATCTATGACAGGGGTAGTATACGAGACTGAATCTCGGACTAGAGGATTGGGGTGGGTTTCGGAGCGTTTGAAAAACGCTTCAGAGAGTGTTTTGAGGTGCTTTTGCACTGTAGGTAGTTCAAGATCTCTGTGCAGGTCCGCGTTACGCACGTACCAAGGTGTTTTTGTGGCCCTGCGGTAGAAGAGATTTTGAACCACCTGCCGTTTGTGCAGAACGTAGGGTTTGGCGTGGGCAAAGATTAGCGAGGCATATGTCATGACGGGTGTAACGCAGGTCTTAAAAAGCGTACGTTTGTTTGTGAAGGACATTTTACTTTTCGTACCTAACATACCATGTAGGTGGCCTAAGTAAAAACGGGCGAGTTTCGTTACTCTATCTACGTATGGCTTGAAAGAAAGCGGCTGGTCTAAGGTGACGCCTAAGTATTTGGTACTGCACTTGGGATGAGAATACCTAACATTCTAACGTGGAGGTTGTCGGCGATACGACGGTGTTTCGAAGTAAACAGCAGAACTCTTGTCTGGTTTCACGTTGATACGCCATTTTTGAACCATGCACCGAGGGCGTTAATGGCCTTTTGGAGTCTGGTGACGAGACCCGGAACACTGAGGCCTTTGGTGTAAAGGGTGGTGTCGTCGGTAAGGAGGGGAGTTCGACGCCTTTCGACGGAATGGGAATGTCGTTTGTGTACAAGGTGTACAATAGAGGGGCGAGGACTGAGCCTTGAGGGACTCCAGCCTTGATGGGACGAGGAAAGCGTGCCTTCGTGTCTAAAACGAAAAGTAGGGTCTTTGAGAAAGGATGCTATTATTCTAAGTACGCGATCCGGTAAGCCTATCTTGTAGAGTTTATAAACGAGACCGCTGTGCCAGACTTTATCGAAAGCCTTGGCACGTCAAAGAAAACTGCGACCGTTTTCTTACGCCGCGGATACAAGCCGTCGAGTATGTACTCGACGATTCGATGGACTTGCTGAGGGCAGGAGTGCTCAGCGCGAAAGTCGAACTGGTGGGGAATGATTAGGGGATCGCCATCCGTTGGAAACAGATGGTTCCGCATTCGAGAGAGTATGACTCTCTCGAGTAGTTTAGACATGGCCTTGAGGAGGCTGATGGGTCTGTGATTAGCCGGGATATTCTTATCTTCTTTCCAAGCTTTTGGAAAGTAGCTAAGGTCGAAGCAGGCATTGAAAATGATAGCTAACAAGGTAAGCACCTGTTAAGGCAGGTGCTCAAGTGCGTGGTTGGAAATTCCATCCGCACCTGGAGCCTTTTTGGACTTTTGACTTCTAATGAGAAGCGAGATTTCATCATTAGAGACTGTGCTAGGGTCGGCAATGATGGGGAGAGAGTCCCTGTGGAAGACTTCGTGCTCCACCGCCTGGATGTGGGAGGGATCAGCGGGTTGAGTGCTGGGCGAGCATTGTGAGACAATGCTGTCAGCGAATCATTCGGCTTTCTCATCAACTTCGAAGGCAGTAGTGCCATCGGGACGTGTGAGAGGAGGAACGTGAGAGGTGGCGTCTACGGCGTCTAAGGCTCGGGCCATACTGTAATACGCTTGGTGGGACGGGGAGATATTCGCCATGAGATCGTTCATCTGAGCGTCTCGGAGTTCCACGAGGCAAGACCTAACTTTACGTTGTAGCTGATTCGCAGTTGTTCTATTGGCGGGCGTGGGATAGAGCTTGACTCTTAGCTTTAATAAGATTGCTAACGGCTAAGGGAAGCGTGGGTTTGCCTTGCTTAGCAACCTTTTCGTTAACACCGATGGCTGAGTTGATAGCATCAGTGAGGAATTCGACTAATGAATCTATTTTGTCCGGGATATCTAGTGATTCGGGCGAGATAGCGAGCGGAGAGTTCGGGGCCTCTAAGGCTGAAACTAACGTATTTTTAAAGCCTTTCTAGTTGGTAAAGGTCTTAGGAGAGGTGACGTTATCGTTAGGCGGCCCTAGCACGAGGGAGACGGGGTGGTGATCAGTGCCTAGGTCATCGAGGGGTTCGATAGACCTGAGATCAAGGTTGATATGCTTTACTTCCGCAAAGTCGAGGATGTCGGGAGAGTGGTTCGGGTTGTCGGGATAGTGAGTGGGAGTGACGGGAGAGATGACATCTAAGTTGAGTGACTCAGTGATGCCAAGGAGAGCGATGCCACTGGTGTTGGTCGATAGGCACGTCCAGTCAGTATGTTTGGAGTTGAAGTCTCCGAACATAATGACCGAACAGCCGAGGGCGAAAATGGCCTCAAAGTCGCTGCGGATAGGTCTGGTGCCACTAGGTATGTAGATTGAAGCTATGATGATGGTCGGATGACCAGTCATAGCCAATCTACACACAGTGGCTTCCATGTTGAGGAGAGGAAGGGTAGGGAGAGGAATGCAGTGGAAACCTCTTTTGTTGTAGATAGCTGTGCCGCCGAAACCGTCGGAATTGGGCCTATCGTTACGAGTGAACGCGTACTTGGGAATAGCGAATCCCCTGGAGCGGTTTGGAGTGAGCCACGTCTCTTTGAGAAGCAATAAGTCTGGCTCGTTGTTCTAAAGGAACAGTTTGAGCTGAGGAAGATTAGTACTAAGGCTACGAATGTTAAATGAAACGAGGGATAAGCCCTTGGGTTTGATACGACCGGACGCGGGATTTGCAGGTCTAGACATTTTATTAACTGTTTATTTAAAGAATTTATACTAAATATATAATTTACAAGGAACTAAGTAGCGAGTGATGCTCGGCTAATGCGAAGAGACGCTCTTGAGGAGGGCGGGCGCAGTTTGCGTGCGAGTACGGAGATTTCCCTAATGTCGACGTTTTGAATAACGCTGAACACGGTCTTCATGTCCTCAGCCAACGACGGCTGAGTTGAAGACAACGGAGCGGGACGCGGGCCTACGGGAGCTACGGGAGCTGGGATAGGACGGGAAGGTGGAGCGGCTGAACCCTGTCTCCAGGAGAGAGCCGGAGTCGGCGTCGGCTGCACGGGTTTTGCTTCCGGGGGAGCCCGGTAGCGCAGCGGCGTAACGGGTGTGCGCGGCGGCGCCGGTTTAGGCGCGGCCCTCTTAGCGGAGGAGCGTGGACCCTGTAGTTAGCTGTGTGGCCAAACAGAACATATGCAGGGGGGTAAGAGGAGTTGGGAGTGCGAGTGCACTCCTTCGTAATGTGCGGATCAAGGCACTTCACGCATCTGGGAGGGGCTGAGCAATTAGCCACTGCGTGGCCGTAAAGCTGGCAACGGTGGCATTACCCAGGGTGCCCGCGAGGGTTGGGACGCTTGACAGAGAAGTTCGAGTGTCCGCAGATTGTGCGAGCCTCTTTGAAAATCTCCCTCGAGTTGGGAGTGTTGGTTAGAATGACTAACGCGAGTGGGAAACGCCTACCGCGGTTGGAGTGAGTTGGAGGACGCGGGAGAGGAGCTAAAGACCAGAGGGGTTTTAGCGTTGGTGGCCTGAGGGGCCGGGATTGGGGCCTGAGGGGCCGGGGACGCGTTAAGCGCTAGTAAGGCCTAGTGAAAGGCTATCTGAATCCGAAATAAATAACGTCACGTTTGTCAGTTGGCTTAGTACTAAAACTGCTGAGCTGAGCTGTGCAAAGTATTTTTGATTGAGAATTTTTTGAATATTTTATACAACGTCAATATTTTACACATATAATCGCTTGAATATTTGTCTTTATTTCGACTTAAAGGAAACGTGAGGAGTACTCGTATAAAAGCGCTATTCATTTCGGCTTTTGTAAGATTTTCTGTTACTTCATTTTCACATATTTTAACGGGGGGATTAAATTTAGTAAATGGAAGTATATTTGACACTAAGTGACACAGTAAGGGACAGCCATGTTTTTCAAGTCTGTATAATTATATAGATTTGTTTGTTTATTTGTAGAAATTTATCACAAAATAACTTCATTTAAATAACATTTCAAAACTTTATATTTTATCGATTATTTCCATAGCTTTAAGTTTTATGAAACGTTCTGTCAGTGACAAAGCTGACATTGTCATTGACAGATCTTGATATATGTCATTATTGTACTGTAATGAAATAAACGAAAACATTTTATTTAATTTTTATAGAAAAAGGGGTCAACGAAATTCTAACAGTTAAAAAAACTTAATTAGATAGTTTATCCTTTTATCTATGTATTTTACCAGCATGTTCGCGAAACCTTATGTCTACTTTAGAATTATATAATGAAAACCATTAAAGTTTAAAAAAAAATTTGATTGAAAGGTTTTTCACATTTGCTCTACTATCATTCTATATAATGTTCGTTCTCGATTGAAAGACCTCAAACGTATTCTTATTTAAAATATTTATCAGTCATTTTGAAAATCAATTAAACCTTTTTGGCCTCAGTTTCTTTAAGTTTCTTCCTTACAATAATCCTACTCGTTACAAATTTCAATTAAACTTTAGTAAGTATGCTTTAAACTTTTTGTTTTTAATATTAAAAAGCTTTTACTAAGTTTTTGAGAATGGGAAATAATTAATTGAATAATTTTGTACACGCAGTTGTTTTGGACGAATATTGAAATTCATTAAAAAAGCTTTTTTTTATTAACTATGAAACTAAATTTCTTTAATTTAAATAAACGCGTTTCCAAACACGAAAATACACAATTTTTAAAAACGTCTGTATGTAGGTAATTTTAATATGAATTAATAAAATTTTATGTAGGAGATGAATGTAATACTATTTCTAAATCAACTCAAAATAATTGTTATTTCATCGATGAAGTGATAAATACTGAATAAATAATATCTCATTAAGGTACGGGTCTCAGCAACAATAATTTTGGCCATTTTGAGAAATACCGCGGGCGGTTTTGAATGTGGAATAGTAATACTTAAATAAAATCTGGTTGGTTTCCAGGAAAAGTTCATTAAATATTTATTCGTGGTTTTAGTGAACGGATTATTTATTAGATTAAAGACGTTATTTTAAAAATTAAGATCAACGTGTTTTTTATTTAGATATAACCTGATTTGTACCTACTTGTCGTTTGTCGTTTATTTATCATTGTAGGTTTTGTCAACGTGTTATTTTTTACGTGATGTTTTATGTATTTATTAAATAAAAGATTTAAAATGCAGTCACAAATATTCCCACGTTACTCAATAGCAATACTATAAAATGTTTTCCCAATTCGTACAGTAATTAACACTTAAGATTAGTCGAAGTGCTGAATTCTATAATCAAGTTTAGAATATAAGTCTATTAATCATAATAACTTTTACGTCATTCCATGAAATGCTATTTCAAACTTTATAAGAGTTTCGTAAATAAATACTTACGCGATATAATTTACAAACGTTACCTATAAGAATATAGTGACTATCATTCACGAAGTCGCTCTCCACTACTTTTTGTTTTAAGGTCGCACGCTACTATGCGATTCAAATAAGAATGGGAACATCAATGACCTATCTGTCAAGTGTCACTTGAAAATTATAGTCTGCAAAGAAAACTTTATTGCATAAAAATAACAATTTATTTTACTTTATTTATTAAAGTATTATATCGAAAAGAAATTTTTCAATATAGAACTGTATTCAAAAAAGAACTGTGTGAATTAATAAAAAAGCCCAAACCACAAAAAAAGTATGTCATAGATTAAATTTTCAAGTCTCACGGTTTTGAAATTTCGAGGCTGCAATCTTACAATTGTGATTTATATCAATCGAATATATTTGGCACTTAATTAAGCGTAGGGTGGCATACAAAGACGTCAAATAGTTAGAAACCCAAATTATTGAGAGTTTGACGCTAGAAGCTTACTTAAATAAATTCTATTTTATAAAAATATTTTTTGCTCACTCTACCTAACCTGTTCGAATTGACGGCTATGACGTCACAATACGGCGTGAAGTCGGTCCCATCGTTACTTGAAACGCATACTAAAACTTACAGACAACAAAAATACTGGGGCGCGAGTTCGTGAATGACACTCACTACAAATATAGAACGACAAGTCCTGTGTAGATTCTTACGCATACTAACTTCTGGATGAAATATATGTTACGCAAAAGTAAATATACCTATGCTTCTTTGCGTAATGTGGCTTTTAGATGTATTTGTTTTTTGGCATCTGTTAAGTAGTTTCAGAGTTTTTATTACTTACAAACAACAAAGATTAATTATCAGGGTTTATCTATAGATAGTTGACGCCATTAGAACGCGCGGGGTTCTGTGTTGCGTATATATGCAGCAACTGTGTGTGCGTGACAAGAATGTACTGATGCGACGAGCACTTGGTTTGAGAAGATGATGGCTGCAACACAACGTTAAATTGCTTATAGCACACTTATACATGAGGCTGCGCGTGCAAATGAGTTGAACCATCTATAACATCAAAGCCACAATTGAGAAATCAGAAGTTATTTATTTGCTTATTTAACAATTACGTTCACAAAACGTAATACAGGGATCAAAGACAAATCCTTCCAAATCCTTTCCATGCAACAAACAAATGCTCTCACGTCAATCATCATAGTATAATTGCAGGTCAATGAGTAGACTCATGAGCTGAAATTTAATTACGTAGGAGCGTTTAGTTACTGAAACTATGAAGAATTCCCCTTCTCCATAACAGCTTAATAATACCAGCCCTCTGTAATTGATAGTAATTTTGAAAATTCAGGTAATAGCACGTTTTAGAAAAGGAAATCCACTTATTGCGTACCAATTCTGAGTCATAGTAAAATTTTATTAAGGAGAGTATTCTAAAAGTAGGGGCTAGGTTAATTTAACCACATTTTAGCTAATAGGTGACTTCAGTAAAATCATTAAAACCCATTCAAACTGCGTAATTCAGCAGTAAATTTATAATTCGCGTTACTCAATTGTTTTTCCAAACCCACCCGAAAGTATTTTGAATAGAAATTTAGTATTTCTGCCCGTTTGAGCATCCTTTAGGGATATCTGCCGCCCACAGTTTGGAGACAGATCTCATGATTTATTCAGTTTCGGAAGAATCGTGCCTAATTGCGACCTTTCTCTAATGATGTTGTGTAGGCCCTCATTGAAGCTAAGGGTCGTTTCCTCGTCTTTATTAAGGCAAAGCCGATAATTTACCCTTATCTCATAGTTATGAGCAATCAAGGAATAAGCTACTCTGATTACCCCTGGAATTGTTGTACCTTTTGTAAGGAGTGTTTTTGTGTTTAAATATAAACGTAAATAAAGTGATCATAAAAAGTAGTAAATGAACCATAATTATAAACGGGTGCTTATTAAACAGACTTTTTAATAGCATTATTCGCCTTTATAAATCTATATTGCCTTCTAAATTACTAAGTCAGCCACAATTTACGAGCGTCTGAACGATACTATATTTGCCACTAAAAATTCATTGTTACATGATGTTTTTGCTATAAAATTTTGAATTATCATCCAATTTCGATTATGACGCTTCGCCGGGTGCTTCCGCACCACGCTTGCTTCGCTCGCTCGGCTCGCGCATGCGATAAATGCAGCCTAACATTAACCTAACCCAAATTTAACTACTACGCTTTCTATAGAATATTTAGTAGGCGTTGCAAAAAAGACGAATTAGTGTATTAGAGGCTATCTCATTTTCCCGTGGCTTAGTTATAAAATTAGAAGGTTGATCACGTGACCAATAAATAAATTTGTGGCTTTTACTCATAATTTCCCATTATAAACTACAACAGTCCACTATAACGAAGCAGTAACTTCGCGTTTGTGATATTAGTTTAGGGTTATTTTAAGGCAAACAATTAGAATTAGAAAAATAGAGTACCCACCACGAAGACGCGCGCCACTACTTTATTAATGTATGGTCGCACACCACGATGAACTGATTAACGAAGAAGTGGGGCGCGTCTTGGCGGTTTGCCCTCACTTTACTACTGATAAGGAATACTACTTGTAACTTACGAAAACCCTGACAATAAAATAGTGTTTAATGTATAATGGTGATAATGAATTGTACAGTAAATATTGCACAATTCACTATACATTGACATGTGCTTTGGCACAATTAGAAACCTAGTGAGAAGTTAACACAGTGTATTTAGTTTGCTCCAAGAAGTACTTTTGTTCGAAGTAAATTCACGCTATCACTTTACTATTGACTTTCCTTTTTCGTCATCATTGCTGGGACTATTTGACCCTTATCGTCATCATTATCATAATATCGACATCAATATAAAAGAAGAAGAAGTATTTACGCAGACCAGGCTGTATGGCGAGTTCCTTTGTCTAAGTTATCAGATATTATGATCACAGAAAAAGGATTATATGTAATATTAAAAATTTACCACACTGCTGTTGTGTGGTAAGTTTTTAATGATGTCATAATTGAATTATTGTAATTAACATAAGTAAACGACACCTATCGACTTTTTCAAGCAGAATGATATAATGTTTCAGACAGCCAGATACCTCGGAGCAGTGGCTACCACCAACAGGAGTCGGACCGACTGCCGCGCGACCGACCCTCGCCTCCCGTAGGAGACCCTGGTAAACAAATATTATATTAGACGTATTGGGTATATTCTTTGATTAAACTAAAACAATGGTAAAATAAATAGGGGTCAAGCTCCTTAAGTACGGAACTCACAAATCGTACTCCTGGTCGCCTGATTTTACTGACTAAATGGTTTAGTCATTTCGCGAACTTACAAAATAAACATTACAAAAATTACACGACACAAATACAAACGAAATTATACGGACACGAAATATTTTGTCTTGCTCATGTTTTGCATCATTCCCTAATATAATATATATATTTTAATAGGGAATTTTATACTATATTTTATGTCCGGAAGCATTATAATTCAATCAATCAAAGAGTATGTCATCTTCATCATGACTTTCGATCAGGCGAGATGCAAGAAAAATACACATCCGATTTGCAAAAAAACAATGTATTAAGGTTCGTATACTGTTTCGGTTATATCTTCCTTGTTTCTTGAGATGACACTAAATTTGAGTGAGGTATCTTAATACGGGCGTTAATCTTCTTTTTAATAGTGATTTAATGCAAAATTATCGCTCGGGAAAATAAAAGGCCAAAGAGTAAAAAAAGTAATGTCAAAAATACATAGCTGAAAAAACTTGTAGGATGTGTGGCGGACGTGAAATAGAACAGAATTGATGTCTCACAATAAGAACACAACTTCTAAATTCATACCACAATCAATCCAAATTCTAAAACCGATTTTCAAAATTCCAGTGCACGCGCTACGCAAGGAATACGCCAGTGAATCTGAAGACAAAAGTGACCACGAACGATACACGCGGACTGTCAAAATGGAGACCCACAAGAAAGTGGAAGGAATCGGCCCTACGACCAAAGATGGCATGCCGGTTACACTTCGATCGGTAGGTCTTAATGTGTGCGAATTAACAATATGAATATAAGCGTTTGTATCCTTAGGAAAAGAGGAAATTCTAGAGATTACTCAGTTTTCGCTGTATGGATTATAATAATGTTGAATAATAGGGTATTTTACACTATGTAAGGAAAAATATAAAAATGTTTGTTCATAATAGATTTCGAAAAAAGTAAACAAGAAACGTCGATATTTATTCATAAAATTGCAATTTTAATTTTATAATTCCATTTTAAAAATCGTCTTTTCTAATCTGTTTTTCAAATGTCTAAAACGCCATTCGCCAAATTGGATCCCGCCGTGACGTCATTCCGATAGCAAACAATCTACTGAAAATAAGTTGTGCGCTGTTATTTTGATAAATTTACGAGTTATTAACACGTTTGTAGACTTCTAGCCTTTATTTCACTATGGAAGACGGTTTTGTGAAAGCAGAAAGTACCAATCTGCCAATGGTTAATACTTTAATGGTGGCGAAATTTTTTGCCTCCAATCCCGATTTCTGTTCTGCCGAGTTGAGAAATGTTAAAACAGCAATGTAAGTAACCATTGTATCAAGTTTTGTCTAATAATAAGTACAATAACAATACACAATACAATAAAACGGGTCCTTCATGTTACACTCCAACCTAACCTATATTTTGTCATCAGGTCGGGAAGGGAATCTTACGGAGACGACGCAATAGGCTATGTGCAGCTGAAGCGGGTTCAAAATACATGCGTGGTTAAGTGTACGGTATGCCCGGAACATAAAGTGCGTACCAAGCCCTATGCAGTGACACTTGTTGTAAACGAACAAGAAGAGACTGTGACTAGTGTCAAGTGCCACGATTGCCCATCTTCAGAAGGCGGCTAAAAATTTTGTGCGCTAAAGAAATCTCAAAAAGAAAACCAAAGGAGATGGTTCAAGATAGCAGTGTCTTAAATGAATTTCTTTTAGAATGTAAAAAAAAAAAATTGACAAATGCCAGTTTTTGAGGCATGAACCTGATTTTGACAGTAAAGCAACTTTATCACTGCATCATCTAATAATGAAATACAATGTGACTGTGACATTTTTTTCAAAAAACCATATCATCCCTGGAGAGTAGAACTAGAGATCAACATAAAAGTGGCTTGTGGCATGAACTAAGATATGGCAGAATCACAGCCTCAAAATGCTATGAAGTGAGCCAGTGCAAAACTGTGGATGGTGCTCTGGTTGCTATGGTTTTTGGTGCAAAAGTTCCTGAAACTCCAGCAATATCAAGAGGTAAAAAACTGGAGGATGAAGTCAGGATAGCAGTGGAAAAGAAAATGGGAATAAAGATAGCAAAATGTGGTCTATATATTTCTGAGGCATTCCCAATGGTTGCTGGCTCGCCTGATGGGATTAATAACAAGACTACTTTTGAAATTAAGTGTCCGTCTAGTGAAAAAACTACACAAAACTATATAGATAAGAATGGTTCAATATCAAAGAAATATTTTGCACAAGTTCAAATGCAGATGTATTGTGCTAAAGGAAACAAAAGCTATTTCTGTGTCGCTAGCAGTGATTTTAAGAAAAACAATCAGGTCACTATAATCCCTGTTGAATATGAACATGAATATGTCATGAAGTTATTAAATAGTGTAGTTGCTTTTTGGAAGAATAACATTTTTCCAATTTTATATAAAAGTGTTAAAGTCTGAAAATATACTTTTCAGGAATATACTTTATATGTGTAACTAATGGCAGCACTGGCTGTCAATGGAATCAGCTGCTCATAATTTATAATTTTTGTACTAAGATTTATTCTTTTATCATAAAATTCCTATTTCGGATCTACCTCTATCCAAGTTTAAAATGGTCGTCAAGAATACCTTAATTAAAAAGGCATATTACAATATTGAAGAGTACATATCAAAGATGCTTGGACAGGCGTTGCTCCAATCTCCATACAAATTTGATGTAAATTATTGTTGGCATTTAAAAGAGCAACCCTTTGAGTTTCTTGCTCGTTCTTCTCAAAAGGGAGTCTGCCTTGCGAATGAGCAGTAGTTTATAATTGACAATTTCAAGAGTAATATTTTGTTACCAATGAAATAAAAATACTTTGACTTTGAATATTTTTTTTATCTTTGTAGGTTTTTATAATACAAAATACATCCATTTTATAAAGATATAATGATTGTTTTATTAAATTAATTTTATATATTAAAAGATCTGTTGAGTGCAGTAGACTCATAATAGTGATCCATCCTTGAAATGAACTGTCTTATGTTGACCAACATCGTCTTTATAAAGAACACCATGGAAATAATGAAACTATACTTATTACAATATACTTTGTATATCTTGAATGGTTAATGTGACTAATATGAAACATTTTTAAACTCAAAAGACACTTATAAATGAACACAGAATCTATTAAATTCAGGCACAAGACACCAATGATAACTCATTATTTTCACGAATCTTATTACTTGGTCTTTCGCAGTCGTATTGTTTACTAACCGAGTGACGTCACGAGATGAAAAAGCATGGCGGCTAGCGTTTCCGCGCGAAAATTCAAAATCATAAATGAAAAACAGATATTAGGGCGATTTTCGGTTTTAAAAAAAATTAACAAAATTTCTACTAGTTCATTACGATCTCAGGATTAATTTAAAACAGTTTTTAAAAAATGGTGTAATACCCTATTATTCAACTATACCTTTATGAAGACATTGTTTTTGTAAACGTAAAGTTATAAACATGTTTCACTATGAGCCGCACTTAAAAGCGGTACTAAAAAGATTGTGTGACGGTAAAAAATCGAAGTTTAAAAAATGTGTATTAAAAAGAAGTAGGCAATAAAATTTACGAAAATTGTGATACGTATAAGTTTAACAGAATATAATTTATATATAAAATAAATTTTAAATAGCCCTTCCAAATTCTTTTTTCCATTTTAGTAAATCAAATTCTCTTTAAAGCGATATTAAATCCGTAGTTATAATAAGTATTAAAAGTAAATAGTAATTGAGTTTAATTTAATAACCGTAGAACATGTTATTAATTTGCGTGTATTTTTGCGTTCCAGGAAGTTAAGGATCCCTCAAAATGGTATAAGAAAATGTACGATACGATACACAAGAACAAAGACGATGGTAAGTCTGCTACGTTACAAAGCATTGTCTGCATTGCTACCATAACATGATAATTTTTATTTGAATGAGAAATTTTTACTTTTATTTTTATAAATAAATAATTTTTTAAACAGAGTAATATAGTTTTCATTACTAGTAAATCCACAAAAAAATCACTTATCAAGAAACTTTCAGATTTGTTTAGCGGTTTTAATAATTTATTTCTTATTTTTTAACATAGGTACTGTATATTAGTTATTTATTTATAATTCTTTTTCAACATTTCATTTTTCCACGACAGCTAAGTAAATAGAAAGTTAACCTAAAATACACACCACTATACTATTTTAAATTTATTTTTCAGACGATTATGTGACGATTCGGTACAAAAGTCGAGGTAGAGGTGATTATTTCCAAAATTTTGTTCAAAAACATTAACTAAATTATCGCTTTCATAACATTTCACGCGCTTTTTTCATACAATCTTGCTTTAACTATGTTTAGAGTCACAACTATGATGAGGCTTCACGAAACCTAACATTAACTTTTATCAATTAATTAGTAAATTTAAAAACATAATACAACTGGTTGTTACTTTTAATACCACTATTTTTCGCGTCACTTACAAAACAAATAATGTTTCCACTATTCAACACTTTCTAAACTTTTAAACACTTTCTAAAACAGCCTTTGTCTCGTATATGTTTGAAAGGGAGTTTCTTTTCATTATTTTCTATTTTCATTGCTTTTTCAATGCTTTTTCGTTTATTAATTTATTTATGTCACATATAATTTGAACACCTACAATACTTACATAAGTTATATAGAAAAAAACAATTTTAATACTTACAGGCGAAGGACAAGAGAAAAGAGAAAAAATGCACATTATTTTTATGGGAAACAGGAAATGTTGTCCCTTGGCTTTTATAACTTTTTCAAACTTTTTTTAGCCGAGAGTCTGTCACTCTTTTACTACTCATATAATATCTTAATGTTTGATCATCGCGTCCATCTCCATCCATTATGCGCGGATGCATAACTTCGTTACAGTTTTTTAATGTGTTCAATATTTTTCAAAGGCTCACATTCATTTAATTAAATTAGCATCCGGTGACCTTGTCCTCGGAATACTTCTCTATGACCTTGTATAGGTATGTTGTCAGGTACAGTTTCAGCCTATCTAGTGGGAATAACAAAAGCCAAAAAATCCTTGAATAAAATTATAAAAATCAAAAAACATTTTAATATACAAACCTATTTTTCGTACCCAAACATTGTTTTTTTTTGTAAACTTGTATTCAAATTTATACGCACAGTATCGTAAGTGGTCACTAAAGGAAATCTGAGCCTTTTTCATTAATCTTATTCATTAATCTTTTCATAAATCTTATAGTTCAGTTGTTTTTTGAAAATTGTATGTATATTCATGCATTAAATTAACACATTCCTTTATATTGCATTTTCAATCCGCTCAGTTCCGGGTTATTTCATAAATTACAACTACTATGCAATTTTGTAGTTGTATTGTGTAGTTGTATTGCAATGTAGTTTCTTCATCGTAAAATAATTGAAATAGAAGTTTATTATTTATAAATTAACAGAGAAAATCTTGCCTCATGCGTCATCATGCCTTGGTTTGCATCACAGAATCAGATTTCCGATTTCAAGACAATAAAAGCTGCAGATTGTCTTTCTAGTTGTTAAACCAAAATTCATAATTCCTTTTTTGCGTTTCTAGTAGAATTTTTGATATATTTGATTCTTAATTATACTTTATACATAATTTATAAAGATATTTATAAAGCGCCTTATATAAAAGCCCGAGGCACATTATATCTAACAAAAGTTTAACGACACTACTACAAACGTAAAAGCTGATTTTTTAGCTCTTAACTCTACCAAAAAATCTATACCTAATCTATCTACCAGCATCGCAGCCCCAACAACGAGCAAGTAACAAGTCCCAGTACGCTTACTTCGACCCGCGATCCGGTTACCTCAGCGAGCCGGAAGGTGGCGCCTCCAGGACTTGGAGCGACGACAGACCGGGCTCCGCATTGTCGCCTTACATGCCTCATGATAAGTGAGTTGATTCTTTACTTGGATAAACAAGTATTAAAAATGAAAAAAATAATCTCAAAGAATATTAGTAGAAATCATCATAGGCTACGACTAATTCAGACTTATTATCGTATTTATAGGTTTTAAGTAGAAAAGCTTAGGTACATACAGTAGTTGCTAACATGAGGCTAACAGCGAGGCCTTATTGAGTTGATTGATATAAATTCTTGTATTACTAGTAATAATACTTCTACAAACTTAAAATATTTAATGGTAAACCATATACTTTATATATCTTTTTTTGTTAAGTAGCCCCTATTTTTATTCGACAGCAAAATCACGCCCATGGCTCTTCTACATAGAAGAAGGTGGCGCAAAAATAATTGGCTACAATTTTGAAAGCAACGGAAAAGTGTGGTCTCTTTTCACGAAAAGTTTATTTGAAACTGTAAAGTTATGACATAAAGTTAAAAATAATAGATCAGCAAAATGACTAATTCCCGACTTGCTGCTTATTAGCACTCGTTTTATTTACAACATTTTAAATTGTTGCTTGCAAAACATCTGCTTCTAAATGCCAAGGTTTGATGCGGCTAGCATTAATTGTAGTTAACATTCAAGTATTGCAAGGTTTGTGAGTTGTTCTGGTAAAAGCAAATTTTGAAAAACCCTCAAAGGATGGCAGGTTGTCATTTGACCGATATAATTTTTCATGGCAGTATAATCAATTGCACATCTTCAAATAAATGGATCGTTAAAATAGAACACATTTTTGTCATTGTTAACAAGTGACAGCCATTTGATATCGTAACATTACCTTGTGTTTACTCGCATAATGAAAAAAAGCCTCTGCTACCGAGACAAAAATTTTAAAGAAATATTTTTAATTAAAGAGGTGACATTATAAAGTTACATAATTTATTATTGAAATTTACAGATATAGTACGTTAGCGTCAGCCAGAGCGAGTCAAGAAGTGTATAAAAACCAACCAGGCCGAATTGAGGATTATGTTCCTGGAAAATCTTCTGTAATTGAAAAAGAAACTAAACAGGTATAAAAGTATTTAATTAAATATTTTGGTATTAAATATTAAATATTAAAAAGGTTGGTTAAAATCAATTTACAGACTGACTGCTTAGATGAAACACGTTAGAAAATTACCTATAATAAAATTATACAACCTGAAGAAAACGTTTTTTTTAATACCTAGGTACTAGGTAGGTATTATTTATTTTAAAATAATAAGGTCGCTTAAGCTCAATACGGCCTAAGCAAGTCAAAGATATGTTGATTGAAGAACAAATTGCTATTAAAAATATGTGGGCAGTCGCTCTGTATATTTGAGCACGAAAAACTTAATTATAGGTTTTTGGGAGCAAAATGAATAAATTCATATTATCATATAATTATAGAAAATTATAATTCACACAATAATTCATTAGCATAAATTGGTATTAGCTTTTATTTTATTTTGGGATTAAACAAATAACTTTTTAGCCTAATAAATTAGCTATTATTTTCCAAAAGATTCATATTGTTTTCATTTATTTTGGTTATCCTTAGGTTTTTTGGTTTCTATAAAGCTTACCATACAGATTTATTGAAATTATCAAAATTCATATTGGAATCCATTTTTTCCTTTTCTAGTGGTGGGACGAGGTCATGGACATTTTTGACGGGGTACGATATTTTTATACTCAAAATTAATTTCGTAATCGCTTTTTTATACAAAAACATAATGATTATATTTTTATTTAACTTCAATAATTCATACACTATTTTGGCTCTACATATGAGAAAACTCTCAAAAACTTTTTTTATATATTTTGATTGTAAATACTTTTTTACGAATGAAACTAAAAGACTAACTGTTTTCCCCTGGGTTGGCTCGGTGATGGATGAATTAACAGTGGCTTGACGAAAACGCTCCTCTACCTCCTTACTCGACCTTACTCGCTCGGGCTATTCAAAAGAGTGTAAGCTTTTAACATATCTGCCTGTTACTAGAATGTGTTGTACAGTTTTGGTAAGGTGCATGTTTAGCTTTTGTGTGTTGGAAATATAAGCTGATGGGAAGATTTTCAATTAGGATGTTGCTTGTTTGAAAAATTAGTTTTGCAGTCATCAAGGTTTCCTATAAGCACTTTGTATTTGTAATAAATGGCCAGTTTCCAACTGGTTTTTCCATTGATAAGGATTATAAAATATTTACCTTTTAAATTTATATCTATACATTTACTTACTAGTGTATCTATAAATCGCTTATGAAATATTAGGTGAATTTGTCCTCACAAGGCACTTGGATAAAATGAATGTGTATTTAATATACGTCGATGCAGTCAATACGTCAGGAAGTCGGCGGAATCACTTTATCACCAACTAGTATCTTTTATTTTAACTAAGTACGCTTTTGAAATATGACACAACTTTGTTTTAGCCATGTACAAGCAGATCGTAAAATGTTTTTCTCAACATTGGTTACAAAACAATATTTCAACTTGTATACATACTCCAGTAACTTTAGCACTACACTGCAAAGTAAAAATTTAAGGTAGCTAAAATATTGCAAGCATTATTTCATTTTCCTGTAAAAAACATTCGTAATATAAAAAAAATTGTGAAGTTTTCCCCACTACTGTAGGATTTGGAAAATAAATATACAGAAAAGCATAAAATAGCCATTGTTTGAGTTTACTGGACTTCCTCGTATAAAACAAAAAACAAACGTTATAAACAATAGTATCATTGATTTCCATTAATAGTAAATTTACAGAAACTAACAGTTAGGTGGTACCCGTGACTCTGTTCGCCATGAAACTCAATAAAGGTAATGTAGAAATACTTACTTTTCGAAAATTCCATTTTTATTTTATTATGCAAAGTTCTTTTATTTTATGTCAGTTACACCAAGTATATCGTTTAAGTCATATTCAAATCATTTTAACATTAAATAGTAAACACGTACCAATAAACGAACTTACACATCCTTAGGATTAATAGTACGATTCTTTAATTATTCGTATTTTTACGTTACGTTATATACAGAAGAAATGAAAATCAGTTTCGTGTTAACTAGTTAAAGTTGTGACTATCAAAATCTAAAAAATGACAAAATATCAATGTTCGATTGCCAATGTCACTGCTAATCTTTTGCGTAAAGAGTTGGTCCTTTTGCAATTAAGGGATTTACGTGAGCAATTCCAACATTGGGAGGGTCTTAATTTACGTAATAAATCTGAATAATTACTTTACTTAAAACTATATTACTTGTTTATAAACTATATAACTATTAACTATATTTGCTTCGAACTCTATTTAAGAAGTTTCTTGTCAGATATTTATAAACTTCTTCATTTCTAAGAATGATTGGATTGCACTTAAAATAATTCACTTTTTAACATGATGACTAATGCTCGGTTAACATCAACACGAAAGTTAAGATCCAACCTTGATAATAACATTTTTGACAGGAAATAATCTTACACATGCTAATTAGAAAATTCTATAGGCCAAACATTATAATAAAATGAAACTGAAAATGTTTATCCAGCAAAAACAACTTTCAAAGTTATTTGAAAATAAATAATTTGAACTTAGAATTCTACTCACTTAATGCACGGTATTTATGAATGATACTACTCGACGCTTCTTTTATACATTTTCCCTCCTCCTAAAAGACATTTTGGATTTTGCTGTGTTTTATGTGTGTTTCTAAAACGCTATACTTCAATTACTAAAACATATTCTTCCTGCTTTCAAGACACATGTGCTTTTAATATTGCTTTACATGTTAGTAACCTTCTTGTTGGTGTTTAATCTTCTAATTTACAGGTATTTTGGTTATAACAGTGAATTTAAATATTTGGCATATTTTCAGAAAAACATGTCGAGTACAACGTCTCTACCGCAAGCTTCGCCCAAAGAAAGAAAAGATTTGACGTCAAACATTCTCTCAAAATCGAATATGGCCAGGTAATTATTTTTCATAAGATAGTAAAAAAAGACAATGAATACCAAAGTATTCATTGGCCGCAAATTTGCAGGAATTGAAACTATAATAGCTTTCATAGTTTGACATTCCAAATATTAATACGGATCATTATTATACCGTATTATACGATTAAAGTTTTTTTTAATTTGAAATCAAGTAAGTAAAGTTCTAGCTGTTGTTTGGACAGGTATATTGTGTTGTGGTGTGTATTGTTCCTCTTTTGTGTATGCCTAAGCGTTTTGTTTCAAGAACAAAATGTTTTTATGTAGAATTCAGATTTTATCATTTTAATACTTTCATAGTTAACTAAGCTACAGAACTTTAGTTGCACTATCATAACATCAACGCGTAACATTGATTTCAACTGAGAAATACAGATAACAAATACAGACCATTGAAAAGTCAAAATTTTTGGCTTATATATTATTATCACGGGGTAACAATTAATGTCATAAGTTCAGCTCACATTATTTTTATAGCCCATTCTCAGTTTATTTCACAAAATCAAAACGCCATCACACCCTACACATACGTCGTCCCCCTATTTCAAGAACAGAACACCCAATTATTTTTCTTTCTCAGAGCGCTCAAAGAGTCCGGATACGAATCGGACTCCACGTTAGTGTTCCGTCGTCGAGATACCGAGGCGCCATTGTCGCCAGCCGAAAAACGAGCGGCATATAGAGACTTGCAGGCGGGCGGCGAACCGCCATTACAAGGGTTTAGGTCGCCAGCGCCTAACAGACAAGGTTAGGAAGAAGTTTTACTTTTTATTTGTTTCTTTTTTCAGGATTATTTTCAAGAGATGCAATGAGAAGGCTATTTTAGTGCCCCACTTGTTCTTGATATTTTGAAAGAGTGACAAATGAATTGTACTTTTTAAATAATAATCTAAGATTATTTAATAACATTTTTCTAAATGGTAATGTTAATTCTAATGTTTTACGATTTTCAATTTGAACGAACCGATTCGTTCCATTAATATTCTTAGCAAAATAACGAACGATATGAAATTCTAATTATAGAGATAATGCCAGTGAAATTATAAACTTTTTTTTAGCTTCTTCGAATAATTTGGGCTTTGGGCAACAATGGCAGTCACACTTTGAACTGTTTGATCTTGTAAGGTTTTATTTGTAAAATGTTTTATTTATGTATTCCTGAGTGAAATATAGTTATTAACTACGTTAAGGTATATAGTTTTTTAGAGGTTAAAAATTATCGACAGCATGAGTCGTTATGTAGTTTTATATTTTTTGGGCATTATTAAACTCAGTTGTTAGTATTAACACACGGTATTTAAGATTATTTAACTTTTCTCTAATATATTGACTGGAGTAACAAGAAGAAAATTGTTCAGCAGATTAAAATTGTGTGGCCTAAGTATTACAAGTTATCGGTGTCGATAATAAACTAAAATAAAAAAATTTTTCGGTTTTAATTAAGACAGAATAGAAAGAAAGTTTGATCGTGCAATAAATGAGGTCAAAGATGAAATGTAGGTACCGAGTTACGCGTTATGTACGTTGAATCTATTGTCGGTTACGATTTCAAGGTTGTATGTAATGACACAGCTTCATACAAAACTTTGACCGCGTAATCACTAGTACATAGTGCATCGCCACACAGGTGAGTCGGTGTCTAGTTTTATTGCATGAATCTCTACAATTAACAAGGTGGCTGGGGCTTCGGACCAACGGGAATGAACGCAAGGTAAATAGTTTGCATGAGTAGTTCCAAAATTAAACAACCACTTTTAATACACGCGTGATTAGAACTGCAATCGGCACTTTTACCAAATGTAGTGAAACAAATGATGAAAAATGCACTTTATGACACGTTTGCCCACGTCTAACGTAACCCGATCTAAAGTGGATCTCAAAAGAAATGGACGTACTCCACAGATGAAACAGAGATCGAATATATACCGATTTCTCCTACCCTAACGAAGATAAGAATTCATAAGAAATCTCCTCAATCCCATGAAGTTATCTGCTACCCTGTGACAAAAATACGGACAGATATACCGTACAGATATAAGAAATCATCATTTGTTGATGTTTCGAAAGAAAAGGATAACCGACCCGCTCCTCCAAGACGCGTTTCGTCAAAAAACAGCAGGACTCTAAAATTGGTTACGGCAACGAGGCTCTCGTCAGCTTCACCTAAACGTGAACTACAACAACCTCTATCAAACGTTGATTATCTGAGGAATAAAATAAGTAATAAACTTTCAAGGCAAAATACTCAAATAATTTTAAGAAAAGAGCCATTGAAAGCTTTTAATAATAAAGCAATTAAAAGTCGCATAATGTCCCTGTCTGCTCCGCCCGCTGTGAACCGAAAAAATTTAACAAGTGTATCAAAATCATCCCAAGGCAAGGTACAATGCACAAGTAGTTTTAGCTCACCAAGAAAAACTATACTGCCAACTGAATACAATTCGTACCGAAATAGAGACAGCCATACACCAGCCTCGGTTGTGATCGAAGGTGGGGCTGGAAGAAGAACACCTATAACAAATATTTTAGACAAAGTTACGTCTTTAGATAGACTGTGGAGTGCAGAAAAGCGTAATGAGCAAATTGACTTAGAAAAAGCAAAATCTAAATCAATTTTGAAATCACACACTTATACTCCAAAAATAAATAAAACATTCAGTAACGTTACTGTCCATAAAAGTAGAGATATGGTACGGACTGCGGAGAAAATTCAAAGAAGTAAATTTTATAACCCTGTCTCTAAAACCTTAACGAAATCAAATCCATGTCTAAATATGAAACCAGAAAGTTTGAAGCCCGCTTCCAAGTCACAAAACAGAATTTCTAAATCATCTACAAATCTAACAACAATGAGAAAACAAAGTCAGGTAAAAGTCGCTATGGTCACAAATTTAAAAAAGAAAAAGTCTGTTGAAAATCTTGCTAAGTTTGCAGTAAAACCCTGTCATGAAATTTGCAGTAAAAAATCGAAGAATTCAAAGAATACAAAAGACAAAACATCGTCTAAGCTGAAAAATACGAAACTAACGAATGACTCTGAATCTGAGAGTCAGTTTGGTGACGCTGCTAGTGTTTCTTCAGATCGAACTAAAGCTTTTAAAAATAAGCCGAAATTAAACTCCAATGACGTTTTATCTACCAGGGATGCAGTTGTCACGGACAATTTCTTTCAACATTTATTTTTGGGAACAAGTTATCGCCCTGAAACTTATATATCACACATCGACCCTGATGTACAAACTTCCGTGTTACAAAAAGCAAAAATGTTTCAATCTAACCCTCAGAAATACTATACCACTAAATCTTTAAACTCATATTTAATTCACAGAAAGCCGGTATCTCTGTCTAGGTTCAAACTTTGGGATAGATACCCTAGTCCCTTAAGAGCACAAAGTCCTCGATCCATTTCATGGCCAGGACGAAAACATAGTGACATAAAAAAGTTTGACAGCCTAGTGAGTTGCAAGGAATTTGGTTCCACGTCTTCATTAACATCAAACCGAAGTAAAAGTGAACCTCCAATGAATAAATTATATTTTTCACAAACCTCCCGGCCTATGTCCCCGACGATTGTATTTCACAAGAAAGAAAAACCTTATGTTTTACTACCCGGGAGAGAATCACCTAAGAGATTAATATTTTCCCAAACAAGCCGACCTGTGTCACCTATAGTGATACGAGGAGCATTTAAAAGATCACCGACAAGATCTCAATCAATATCTCCAACTAGAATCGTTTTTACGGAAACTGTTCGTCCCATTTCTCCGGTCATAATCAAAAAACAAAGCTTTGATCCTCAATTTGATAAACCCGATCCACACAGTCAACTTAAAGTTCCAACTACAATGTATTTTTCACAAACATCAAGACCAGTTTCTCCAAAAGAAATAAAAAAAAAGAGCAAAGATAGTTGTAGTGCCGACAAAAGTCGATCAGCGTCTCCAGCTTCAGTCAGGTCACCTTCATATAGACGTATACATCACGTTAAAACTTATAATGGGAAACATGGGAGTATGACTAGTAAAGACATTGTACGCACGAGAAGTGCTGGAGATACTGATAGGAAATGCTCATTTAATTCAACAGGAAAAACGAAAAGTGATCAAAATTTACTATCATTTGATCCGGAGTACGAAGAATATGTTAATGAAATGGAAAATTCGAATATAAGATCTGAAAGATTCCGAGAATTGAATAGATATTATACCTATTTAGAAAGGGTTGCAGAACTAGAAAAAGTCACTTCTACAAATGATTTGAGACATAGAAAAAAGGACGAAGAAATCATTGATTTTGATCGATGGAAAAAAATTAGATCAATTGAAAGAGCAGAAGAAGAACTTCAAAGTTTATATAGAAAATTAAAATGCGCTCAAATCGATAGAGATGTTCTTTTCTACCCGAGAGATGTAAATGATTTTCGGTGGAATCATGATCGTGACAGAGGTCTACGCATTAAAGAAAAATCTGTTGAGGATTTAAAAGAGCAATTTCAACAGTCTTCACTGTTTGATGTAGATTCCGACCAGTTAAAGTCAATAGACACGTATAAGCCTTTGTGGAGAGGAACAAGTGTAACAGAAGCAGCATTCAACATCAACAGAAAAAACGATTTAGGCAGACATGAGTTGCGTGTCCTAGCAAAACCTATAGATAATTTACAAAAAGATAGTTCCTTGAATGAAATCCAAAAAAAAATTGGTATTGGAAATCGATTATGGAGTAGTCTTTCAATGGAACAAGTTACGGCCCTCAAAAATCAATTAAATGCCATTTACAGCAAAGATATTGAAGCTAAATCAGATAAAAATCATGAAACATATGTGGTTAATGTAACTCCTTCTAGTACAGTTGAAAATTCTGAACTTCATATCAGAAGTAGCTCTTTAGGTACCCCCATAAATAGGAATGCTGTCAAAACAGAATTAACGAAATCTGAATCGATAGCATCGATACCATGCCCCATTACAAGTGTCAAAGAGCTCAAGAATAATGTTAATAAAATTCAGATGTCCCTCAGTGAAAACGAAAAAAAACGAATATCTCTGTCTCTAAGCAAAGAAATATTGAATCGAATAAATAAGTTAGATACTAACAATCAATTGGAAAATAAAATTATCCAACACAAAACTTTGAAACCACCACTTTCTTTAGCAGAAAATATTTCAGACGAAAAAACCTCAGTAAATAATTATAAATCATCGGAGGAACCAACAAAAATAGTTGAGTTACCGGAAAAAACTGTGAACCCTAATCCGTCTTCAGCAAGTGAAACCGATACCACCAGTTCGGAGGTTTCCAATAAAACAGTCATTTATCGAACCCCTAAAAAAGAGGTACAAAAAAAAGTTGAATACTTTGAATCTGTACGAAAAGCCTCAAACCATGATAAAATAGTATACCATGCAAGGGAAAGCTCAGACGGGTCTCAAGAAAAAGATGACGTACAAAAGGTAATAAAAGAAACAGAATCTCAAAAACAACAATTAGTTCAGTCACAATCCTGTGCGAATTTCAAAGAACTATTTGGCGAATCAGCAAAAAGTAAATTTATATCCCTTCCGAATAAGCCAGAGATTTCCCGATCACCCTCACCCCGGTCCGATGTGCATGTTAGTGACTGTCAAGCGCTCGACACGCGACATTATTCGAGCGATGAAACGATTTGGCGCACTCGAAGCCCGTCGCCCGACCCAGAACGTTGTTGGCGCGCTTACTTGAACCTGGCACGGGCGGGCGAAGTCCGTCGCCTGGCGCGGCGCTTCGACTCGCCCTCGGCTGCCGGAGCCGTGCTGCGTCGCCACCGCAGTGATCCTGAACTAAACCGTCTAACACCTATCAACTGGGACTCCATCGAGAAACTCACGCTACCGAGGATCAAATCAAAAAGCATGATTCCTGTATCACGCATTTCTTTAAGCCCAAAAAATCGTTACATGCCACATATAGACGTCATCTCCAAGCTCGCTTCGCTACGTAGACGCAATTCGCCCCGGTCCAGATCAGTAGAGGATGCGTCAGAATGCAGAGTCGGTGAGGTTGAAAAAATTCGTCGACGTTTCGAGACTATGTCTCTACTGGGTCAGATTTACACGTCGGCTCCCGACGTTAGCGAGCTTCGGGATATTGCACCGTATTTGAGCGGTAACTGGACAGCTCATCGTTTTCCAAAGCGCAGTGACAATAATAGATCTATAAAAGAACCCAAAAACTTTGTTATGGGTCAACAGTTTCCCATAAAGAAGGAATTGAAACGAGTTCTCCCGAAGGAATCCTTGAATTTGAATTCTATATTGAAAAATGAGGACGACAAGGGTAGGAAGGAGTTCGACCCGTCGCTGCACCGGCCGGTGAGCCGATACCAGCCGCCGCCGCCGCCGCGACCGCCCGCTGCCTGGCCCTACCGCATCGCGCCCATCATCATGCCTTCACGACATTCTGTCACATTTCAAGGTTAATATCCCCAGTATTTCCATAACTTCCTCAATCTCTAAGTTGAATTTTGGAGCTACTTTATGTAAATACTGTTCATAATATTGATGTTCTATATGTATTCCGCTTTCGAGGTCGCTTAGCGTGACCTATTTGGGCTTTCATTAATATCAATGGAATGTATGTACATTTGTAATGTGTAATTGAAATGGGTTTACATAATGAAAATCAATAACACTCGATATTAGTGAGCAGGCTGAGTTTGTTTTGTTTTTTATTTTGTTTTGTAATGCTTGATAGAGAACGACAACGCACCGGAACCACCAAGACGAGCTGCGATCGGAAGCTGCTCTAATTCAGGCAAGTAAACTTAGAATTTATTGCTTTATTTAAACCTATACATAAAGGACGGTTAGTTTATATTTCAATCAAGGTCAACGCATTTACATTAAAACCTTAGAAACTTAGACTAAAAATATTTTTACCAATATGTGGGTATATTTTGGTTATGTTTATATTTAATTAATGGCAATAAGTTTAATTTATTTTGTTTATCGAACTACTATTTCTATTTTAAGAATAAATTATGATTTAAAATCTAATGAATGAGTATATTACTTAACCAAGACGGAATATACTACCAATAACTTCTTAAAAAACTATGTAACCTGACCTTTAAACTGACCTGAGTTCAAATTAAATTTTATAGTATTTACAATAGATACATAAAGTAAAGAAAATAAATGAAGACTGAAAAGTGTTGTGTAATGTTTATATTTTTCAACCCAATTAAAAAATGTTGTCTATAGTAAATTACTATATAATTTGTTTAATGTAAATCGTTTATGACTATTAAATATATTTTGGTAAACGTGACTTTTTTGTGACTGAATTTTGTGAAATGAAAGTAAAGTTGGATTAATCAACACAAAAGTGGGAAAAGTTAACTGATACCAGGATAACTTCCTTATTTCGATTTATTCATATTTTAGACGGACCAACATCTACCTTGCGACAGGCCCTACCTTAAAATATAATATATTTAATTGAGAAACTAGCAGTAATAACTCTTTTTTCTTTCAATACTTTCATTGGATGTAGTTAAATTCTTACACTATACGTCCACAATTATTGTGCTAATATAAGCTGTGAGAAAAAAAAACAATGGCCTTTGTTTAAGAGAATTGGCCCTGTCTAAAGTTATGATATAAACTTATTCTGACCGCGTACGTCCGCGTTTACAGACAGAACATAACAGTTTCGATGAAACAATAATAATAGTAGACCTTAAAATATACAAAGTGTACCAATAAATGGAACACTGATGTCATTGAATTTGGAGGCAATACGCTTCCAAAACTTGTTTGGTCAGTTTTTTCTCGGGCGAAAATTATCCAGTGAGGCCCCATATCGTCATTTTGTGTTGTGATTACACGCAAAGCGGATCAGAAAACCATGTTTCATGTTACAAAACCATCGAAACAATTGACGTTCGCTATCTCTATCGATACAGTGATAAAACTTTATCTGTGATAACGTCTGTCGAGTCCAGTAATAATCTTTAGATGTGCGGGTTTGCAAGTCGCAAAAATGAATAAAACTCAGTCAAGTGATGATACTAGTGAAGTGCAGTGCAATGCCAATAGAGATAAATATTACGAAGACGACGGATTTTTTAGTGATGTGCCAGCTTCCGGATCATTAACTAAATCTATAATTGCTATGAACAATTATGTAAAAACAAACCTATTGTTTGACGAAAATGGGGAATGCGAAAAAGATAAGGCGTACTTTTCAAAAGAAAGCAGCCCAAGAGATTATTCGAAAACAGATATTTCGAGTAATAATGATTCATCAGCAAATAAAATAGCAAGAAGAATAAGCGAACCATTACTGTGCGAAAAAGTAAAAGTAGTAAAATTGTCAGATAATAGCGTTAAATTAAAAAATCAAGATAAAATCGAAAGATCGGAACTTCTTTCTTATACACCGAAAAGTTTAAAAAACGGTATTACACAATCCAATGAAAATGCTAGCCCTACCGTTAACTTTCTATTAGATAATAAACATCGAAACAACAGCGATAGTGAAAACCGGTCGGCACTTTTACGGCAAAAAACTAACAATAATACGAAAAAAGAATATCGTCATACGATGCATGACATTGACTGGAGTAACCGGATGGTTAATTATCCCGACGTTTATGCGCCTCTGCCTTACAGTAAGTACACAAACACGTTCCTATAAATAATGCCGTCACCGATATAGATAATGTAGTTAAAACAATCGATGTATTTACAAATAATTTACTTCTCTGAGGCATCAAAATATTAAAACTATGAATAGAAACGTTGAATAGAGTCTGTCAACGCGAATTTTTGCTGTCACGCAATGTTTAGGTAGTAGTAAAAAGAAGTTGTGGTCTAAGATTTGGCGGGAGGTTCAGTCAGTGGTGATCCAACTTTCGACTTGGCGAGTGCGTCTGTGTGCAGTCGGTTGTCAATTGTCGAGTTGAGTTGACCGACACGAGTGATAGTTCAGTTAGAGTTGTGCTATCCGTGGTTGGAGATGGGCATTTTAAGACAGATCAAGAAAATTACTTCAAATTACGGTTAGTTTTGTTTGTGCTAGTTTTTGAGGCGTTTGTAAGTTATTATTGTATAGAGTTTACAAAGTAGCAGGTTTTGAGGTAAATAGTTTTGTTACTATTTTTTTTGTAATGTACTCAAGTACAATGCCATACAAATACTTACAGAAACAATCTTTATTTTAACAATTTCATAATGGTATGCCTATTGATTAGAATCAAAATAATGCACGTTTAATAATTTCTATTCAAATTCTATTTTATAAGCACAGAACTCCAACGTGTAATCCAGTACCTTTTTTGTAGTACTTTTTAATAAATGGAAGATGGAGTAATAAACTGATTTAAATTTATGAAAATTAACAAAATAGAAATATGTCACAATTTATAATTAGTAATGCAATTTAAATAAGTGTATCATCATTTAATTTTCAGAAAAACATAACACATTCTATTCATATATTTTATTATTAGTATATTTATTTTAGTTTCACATACTTATAAACCAGAAACGGAAAATAGTTTAACGGCCTCAACTTGGAAAAAAATAGTTAAAAATAAATGTATTTAATAAGATTGTACACAAGAAAGCTGATTAGAATATATTCGCGCGTACACTGTATTATATCTTACTACATCTAATTAGTAAGTACCGTTTTGCTGATTACAAAAAACATACGACCATTTATGACAATATTTGGTATCAATAGGAAAGGCTTCAAAATTCCACCCATATATGTATAGTCGGGGGACTTACTACTTCTGTTTTATAAAATTTATCAGTATATAGACTTAAGAAATGTTATGTAATGTAAGTTAACAAGTTCACTGTTGGTGTATTTTAATAAATAAATAAACTTGGTGCTGGCTCATATTCGCACTGGAATCCCCTGGCGTGTTCTCGCCCCCGAGTATGCGGAGCGTCTACAAAAGACCGAACAACGCGCAAGCGATTCTCGTCTTAGCGTGAGCCTCCGCCTACCTACAGTCGGGGCTGTATATAAAAATATTTGACCTCTTGGTCGATAATGTTTTTCATAATTGAATATACCTTTAAACCTTAACAAAACAATTAACCAATTTTAATAATATAATTTAATAGCCTCATTCACATTTGAACTTGCCTTCAGATGAGATAGAAGAATGAAGATTCATCCAAGACTCTTTTAATAATTTAATCTTACAAGTAAATTAATGATATCACGTAGCCAATCCTATGCGTATAGAAGAGACGGTGCACAGGTCCAGTATTTTGCTCCATGGCCACTTATTTTCCATTTACCTAACCTCAGTTTTTTTTTTTATAATCTGTAAATTTATTTTCAGACATAATTTACCTACTTATTGTAATTATTTGATAATATTGTTAGTAATTTTGTAATTCATGGCTGCCTCATTAGACACGCCATGCTCGGTTGGATATTTAAGAAATATTACAAGGAGATGTGTTGTAACATCTACAGATTGATTACATCGGTGTATCAGTCTTATTTCAAATTACCTAATTAATATCGCTTAACTTTGTAATTTTACCACAGGACGTTACATCATTTAACGATATAAATATATTGTATTATTATATATGTTGTGGGATATTACATATTATATAAACACTATACTTTAGATATCTGTTCAAACAAACCTCTGTTTTTTCAAGCTAAGGTAAATCGATAAATCAAAAGTACTAGCATTTTCTATTTTCCAATTTAACATAGATATACCTTAAATCAATGAATACAAAATATCTAAGCCAACAAGGCTTACACATGACACACAACTCGGTTTAATTAAAAAGCTCTTGTATGGTTAGGTATTTTAGATTGAATGGTAAAATATCGGTTTCAAACATGGTATTTAAGTTAACAATTAAACTATTATTTTTATGCATTAGCCTGCAGGAAAACTAACATTTGTTTCTCAACGTAACTACAAAGTTAAAGAATAAATACCTACATAGTGTTAAGATAATCAAATGTTATTGTAAATGAATAAATTCAAGTAAAAACAATTTAAATACACCGAGGATACTAAGTAAACTCAGCAGATGTTTTCCTGACCCGTCTACATTTTCATATTTTCCACTCAAGTGTTAATTTCCGAGTTGATGTAACTTTCGACGTTAAACACAGCTTTTCTATCGCTATCCGAGGTAATTACTATCGTTTCTCAGTTAGACAGGTATTTTCTATGAGCGAGCGAAACTGAGGCCGGTAACGGATAATTACTGATGGCATGCAATTTCCTATTGGAAAGAAATTCTCAGTGATACGTCAAATACCGGCGTTGTCACCATGTATTTTATTACAAAAATGTTCATTAAACTTGTGGAATATAGTTAAATCGTTATCTCAAATTTTAAGCTTCGTCGAGGATGGTATTGTTGTGAAGAATCACATGAGTAGCTAAAACCCGTCTTCGCAGAGGTTTATTAACGAACATAAAATACCAAAGTACTTGTCTGCGGTTGAAGTGAGTAGATGAAACCCTAATTTGACATCTAGGTATACATGTGTTAGGCTACAAGACTACAGTATGTTTAATGGTTTAATTTTAAGCTTCTTTCACTTCTATGGTTCTACAATTTTCCGTTATACAACTAGAGAGTTGTATAAAAATGTGGCTACTTTTACAAGATGAAAGATGCATTAAAACTATTTTATTACAACACTAGTGTCTTTAATCTAGAGATTCTGGAATTCTGACAGAGATATATTTGTGTAATGGACGCAGATGTTAATTTATGGTTCATGCATGTTTTCTATTTGTGTTACTCTGTATTTTTCTTCTGGAATTAATAGAAGTATTGCTTACTTCATGTGCTTTATTGTTTAAAATAAACATCAAAAGATAACTGGGAATTCGGTAAATTCACTCCAGAATGAACCATGTGAATTATTACGTCCTCTAATCTCAAAAAACGTAGGGAAATGGCAGACCTGTTGGTTACGTATTCATTAATTATTTATTTATGCGTTCAATGATCGCACACGCGGCACTTGTAAACATATGCTCGGAATACTTACTGTCGAGTTCTCAGGAAAGTTGTCGGTTAACGCGTTAAAGCTTTCGATTTTTCTTTTGAACTGTACTTTCATTTATTTACCTTTGTACCTATTGAATTTTTACTTAAGTCATTGCAGCTCAGTAAGTAAATATTTAAGCCCATGCCCTTATGCAACAACGTATTGCATAATGTTTGTTTTTATAATGAGGCATTTTCTTAAGTGTTATGAGTTATTATTAAACACAAGATAAAAACAGATGCAATTGCTGGATGCAAAATCTAATAAAAACATTAATTATTCAGCTCTTTTATTTTTTTTGACGAAACTTTTTCATTCCTTAAAACATCATTTTAAATTGATTCCCTGTAAAATTATATAATGAGTCATTATTAAATAAAGAGTATAAAAAAATTATTTTAAAATAGTAAAACCATATTTCTTTTATCTTGGTATGAACTTCACTTTGACGCGTTTAAACATGCAAATCGTATAGTTTAATGAAAACGCTTCAACAATCACTCATGTTACATAGCAAAAAGCAACCAGTTTATGTAAATCCTTTCAAATATCACGGAAATTACATAATTTACCTAATCAATTGCGTCGGTCGCTTACGAGCTCCAAATAGTTTCATACGTTCTCCTACATCCGACGACATAATGCGAATTATCTACGATGACGAATGGAACCTTCTTTTAGAAAACCTGTTTCTACGCAGACATCTATTACGTGCATTCAGAAATGTTATCACCTCTCCTCCGTTGCCTACTAATCCTCTTCTATATTACGTCACAGAGTGGACTATGTTTTTGGACTACTTTCTCTCGTCAAGATTTAAAAAAATTACCGCCGAGGTAAAGTCGTAATGAGGAAATAGTAAAAGCATGACAGTAGGTAGTATGTGCATCACGTGTAACGGCTGTAGCAATGCACTGTTTTATAAATTAACTTGAGATTAGGTGATCATGTTGTTATAGTACTATGTGAAGAACATTACCAAAAAAATATATATATTTTAAGGCAGTTTAGTTTTGAGCTTGTACAAAGCAAAAGATTTCTGCTTCTAATATTGAAAAAGCCTTGACGTCTCCGCAGAAATTACAACTTAGTAAGCCAAATGGTAAATACTCACCACTTAAAAAGACAATCATCACGTAATTGTTCATTTGAATTTTTAATATCTTATTATTTTTATTAGTGATGCAATCATTAGATCGCAAATTCTTAACTATAAATACACTCCAAGTCGCTCAGACTATTTAATCAAACCTACCCACCTATGAATATAAATAATAGATCCATGAAAATTAAACACATTAAGAAGTAATCTCTTTTTTTATGAAACGGATAATTTATTAACCAAAGACAATGTCCACAGAGTCTCCACGGCGCTACGTAGAAAGCGACGTGAACATCCACTACAAATGTCCGGTCCGACACGACCCGCTACCGCTTGTGCCAGAAAGAGAGCTGGCGAGGCAACAAGCGGAACACATGAAGCGGCTATATAGGGAGCAGAAGCGGAATAAATATTTACAGGTATGATTGGTTTGATTAGTTATAATAATATGAGAGTTGTACGCAAGTGTTTCTCGTTTTGTACACAGGTTCTGTTAGTAAAGGGAAAAAAGGGGAAATAAAATAGGAAAGTTCAATTTAATGTAAAGTTTCCTTTCAAGAGCTAGTCAGTTTAGGATTAGTTAGAAACGTTGACTCAAACTTTACTAGTTTTCGAGTTTCAAGCGGGATTTGAATAATTATTTACCTCTGTACCTTATTGGTAATAAATTACCCAATCGTTTGAAAAACCAGACAAACAGAAATTTCAAAATTAAATTGTCTAATTACTTAGTAGATAAAACTTCTACATCTTGAATGATTATTTACGTTAAATGTTAATTTATTCCAGGTCTTAATGATCACTGTGATTTAATAATCTTTGTTAATGTTTATTTTTTATATTTCATTTTTGACATTATATTCTCATGGTGATTTGTTTTTCAGTGTCGACTTTAAAAGTTTTATCTTTTGTTATTTTGATATAAATTTTGCACACCGTTAGACACGGTTTAATTTTCGTTCAAATAGAACTAAGACCACCTGATGTAAACCATATTATTGCAAATATATGATGATTTATAATAAAATGAAATGAATTGAAATGAAATGAAATGTTTATTTCTCAACATTGACAATTACTTGTTCTTATTGACGTCAAATAAAGCATGACTCTACCACCAGTTCGAAAAAACCTTCGTGAAGAAGAACTGGCACGAAACTTCACGGGTATATGTTTTTCGAAATAAATTTAGAGCCTCTTTATGTCTATACAAAATTATTCTTATCTGCATCTGTTAGCTCGGCAAGTCTCCCCCCCCCCAAGTATCCAAACGACGAACACCCTCAAACGGCACCCGTTCACGAGTTAACGCGGGATCCAGCCATCGCCCTCCTCAACCATATTAGAGGGAAGTGAGCGACCCGTCACCCGACGCTACCTAATAATAATAATTCTTTATTTCGGACAATTTATTCCATATTACAAAAATTACACAGCACAGTCACAAAAATAAAATTAATACATAAGTCCATTTACATTACAATTTGATTTGATTTGATTAAATACACACATACCATTGAAATTTATTTTAATGAATACCGCATTAAATTTATTCTCCACAAATATTATTTTTCTCGGTCTGGTGCATCCGAAAATTGCCTACGGTATACCACCATTTTTTTTTTCGGGGTGAAAATGCATTACGCATGTCACCCGGGCGCAGGGGGCACCCGAGTGGTTATGTGGGACTCCCGTATAGGCTAATGAGACCCACGGTATACCCACTAAAAACCCCCCCAACTTCCGCATCGCCGCCTTGTGACGGGGTTACGGGAACGCTTTCGCACACATCCGTGACCCTGCCGGCGGCAGCCGCCCACAAGCAGTTCCGCAGTTCCATCGCGAAAGCCCGAAGGCCCTCCACGATGGGCGCACCAGATGGTAAGGTGCGCCTCTCTCGGCCTCCACCAGTACTGTAGCAGACTCCCCCCAAGTCTGCTACTAGGAGGCCATGGATACCAGATAACTGGTACCCTTGGCAGAACAGGTCTGTGGTTCTGCCACCGACCATACCTCCGCCGCAGAGGATAGGGCAAGCGGCGCACCGCAGGTTATTAACTTCCCTGCATCAATGCTGTTTTAATGCTCTTTTTATAAGCAAGCCCTGTTGCAAAAAATGCAAAAAGGTTTTGTTTTAATCATAATTATTCTTACTTCTTGAATTAGTGTAACAAATTTTTAAACGCGTACAACTACCTCCATTATATACATAATTACGTGGTTTATGTGCAGATTACATTTCTGCTGCAATTTGCGGTAAAAGAAAAGTTTTTTAAGTTGACACAGTTATTTTACTTATTCAAATAGCTGAGTTCACGTACCATATAATAGTAGGTACGACAAAATCTTAGGCCTATTATAAAAATATTAAAAGTAAACTTTCTTTAGCTCAAAAATATACAATTTTGGCTTATACAAATCTGTCATTATAGGAAGGCATGAATTTAAATTTTCTGTATAAACTAGCATTTCTAGGTTGTTTAACCTGCGGTTTAGAATGGAGGCAAATATTAAAATCGGGTCAGCAGTTGATCGATTACCATAAAAACAAAATATATGATTCTGCCCTCTTTGTACTAAAATGTAAAGGAAACCTTTTCTACAGTGTTATACTTACGTCACGTCGTAAACGTAAACGTCACCCATACTCACTACACTTGTGGTTTCTCTCGTCGTCGTGTAAATAAACGTTATTACATCTTACTAAAAGGTTTTACACACGTTTATTTACATATGCTAGTGAAATCTTTTGTAGTAAGTTGGTTTGACTGAGAACAAATGAGATGTCGCGTCGCGTCGGCTTAAAATGTCATATATGCAATGTTGTTTTAGTAGTATCTTTGAAGGAATGAAAGCGTTTAATACATTCTTATCGAAAATCTGGCAATGACTTTAAGTTTATCTTACTATATGGAGCATGAGGTCAAAAGGAGATAAAGTTAGTTTAAAAACGAAAGATTCGTGTTATCTTATCAATGTTTTTGCTAAGCAGGTGCATATTTCTAAATGTAGTTATGACCTCTATAGCGGAACGGTTTGAGTTACGGTCTGCCACACAAGGTTTTCGGTTCTGAATCTAACCAATTATGTTTCGGAAATTATTTGCTTCCCTTTGTTGAAAACCCGTTAACAAAATACGACTGTACGACCATTTATAATAGACTGGCATCTAGATTAGGCGACTACAATTAAGTGTGTTTGCGGGACTATAAACGCCATAAACCATAGTGCCTGGAGCTTGGCTGCAGTACTATGTATAATGTATGTAAAGGTTTCATTTTTAGAACATAGATGTCAAGAAAGGAGGACTCTACATTGTAAACATACGAAATTGTTCATTTGTTTAACGTGAATATACGATACGGGCTCTGTCTAATGTTTATACAACGTGTTTTCGTATAGGAATCGTCCAGTAACAAGTGTCAGTGTTACCTGGAAATAATATTATTTACTCGACAAAAGTGACTATAGTAAATAGATTAATAGCTGGGAATTTTGCAACAAAAATTTTTTTGTTTTTGTATTTACTAGACCATCAAAAACGGTTTAAACAACTACGTAGATCCGTAGAATTTACGTAGATCCTATTATTATTTTAATTCCACAATGACATCTACCAATTATATTTAATTACATAACAATAGGAAGTTACTCTTCTCACATTATAATGTTAATAAAAAATATTATAAAACTATTTCTTGAAACAGTTTAATCTTTACTAATATATCTTATATAAATATATCCCTATCTTCATAAAACAATACAATTTTCTACCTTAAAACATTACAACTTCGAGAGCTCTTTCTTTCTCACATTCATACAGATTTAGTTACTTATCACGTATATTTCACGTTTTCACCAGCACAGGAATCAATTTCTGTGAAAAAGTAATGTTCAATTTTATTCATATATTTCATTTGTTCAGGAAATAAAACTATCACAACACAAATGTTTAAACATCCAATTCATGTTTCTTCTTATACTTACTCGTTCGTACTGAAATAAAAGGTTTTTACGATTAATAACTACTTTCCTAAAATTCAAACTTAACGCAATTTTAACAAAATGTTACTCACAAAGAAAGTACTATTACATAAGACAAAGAAAGCATGGCATGGTGTCAATAAAACCATAGCAGGTTAAAAAATCTATAACTTCATAGAAAGTATCGTTTCCGCACGCACAAGCAAGTTTGTTACATCAATAAGTGGTAGTGATTACATTCAATGAAGACAGCCTCTGTAACTGTCATAAGTTAAGAAACTATACAATATAATAAATAATCAGTATATTATTCATATAAAACCTAGGTAAGTTACCTTCTCTTAGATCTAGAAGTTTTTCAACAGAAACTAGAAATGGAGAGCGTGACGATAATATAAAATCCGAGTTCCTGAATCTTTTCACAATCGTAATTGTGAATAGAAATTCTGAATTATTTGAACAATCCTAAACAGCTTGTCCGATTACCTAATATAATTATTTCATATAACTCATTTTTCTCACAGGAGCGTAGTGTACGGACGACAATCTAAAGTGACAAAGGAAGTTATGAGTAGTGCACGGTTTTGTGACAATATCTAGTGAATTACAATTATGGAGAAATATTTTTTGAATAGATTTTATTCTGATTGTGTTTTATTCAAACGTAACAAAAGCAAATCGAAGATGGTAAGGGAATTAAGAAAATATATATCTTGACTCAAATGGTACCTATTGTGCTATAAAATTACCCCAAAAATTTAATTTTGTCGATATATAACTTGGTTCCCTAAACAAATAAATAGATATCGAAGTAATTTAAATTCCATAATGGTATTGAATAGAAGTATATTCCCTAATGGTATCTATTAACAAATAGAAAAACACGTATAAAACGACCTTAAAATTTAACGCATACCAAACGTATTGTTGAACAAATCTGCTGACCGATGACCAGTCGAGTTCCTCACTTTTACCGGTCACCTCAATTCCCTGCGTAAAGGAAAGTCAACTCTATTTCTATGTTGTTAACGAAACATTTTTCATTTTCCTAATCGTTTTAGATGTTAGTTCCACGTTATGAACACAGTTTGCGTAGATAACTCAGTACATGATCAGCATGCGCTTGATTCGATCATGAGTTCATACGGCTGCGTGCTGGCGTAGAAAACAACTTTAAAAAACAGTTTTCACACGTAACGTGAGACAAAAATGTAAACTCCGCAGTTTATTTCTTTTGACATATTATCAGTGAAATATGGTTAGTTTACTTTATTTATGTTTTTAGTAACTTCGTAGTGATAACATTTAGTTTACGGCATGTTTTCCGTATTTCAGGATAATGAAGTGCGCGCGGAAGATATAGATGCGTTTGATTCGTACATAAAGGTGAAATTTGTTTGAGAGATGTGTGCCAGATTTTTTTGTTTCATCGTCATTTTATCAATTGTAAACAAATAAACATAATCATTATTAAAACAACATTATCTTCCCATTTCTAACGAGTTATACAACCGCTTCTTAATTTGGTATCGTTTTAAATTGAAAACAAAACATTGTCATCAAACAATGTTTTTATTATTCAAACTTACTTTAATCTAAATAGAGCTGCATGGTATTTTTACATAATTATTAAACTATTTTTAGGCTTATGTAAATTTGCGATATTCATTCTTGATATGCCTTTTTCAAACAACATTTTACTCTGAATTCTGCAGGAGTTACAAGATATGCAAAATCGTCGCCATCAGGATAACTTCACACCATCACAGAAGACCGTGGTACCACTGAACAGATACGACGAAGCGGAGAAGTTTGTTGCGCGCGCTCTTTACTCCTTCAATGGTCAGACCCATAGAGAGCTGAGCTTTAAGAAGGGCGATGTCATTAGAGTGAGACGCCAGATCGACGCTAACTGGTATGAAGGAGAGGTTCATGGAAGGATTGGACTGTTCCCTTATAATTATGTTGAGGTAAGTACTGTACATACGATTTCACTTTATTATTTATTGTCGTCGTTCGCGTGGGATTCGTCTTTGTTTCTGTAAATGCCCTGGCTGATTGTTCACTTTCCTATTAGAAATAAAAATACCAGATATTTGTTTGAAAGAAGCAAAAGCAAATTATTACAATGACAATATACGGATTATTTAAAAGTTGCATGCACGTTTAAAAGATAAACAATAGTTATCGTCACTCGAAGTATGCAATATTTGAATGTTTATTCTTGTTGTTATTCTACGCATAATTACATGAACATCTTTTGGATAAAGTAATAATAATTATTTTTGTAGTTAGTTATTATTTTGTGGCATTTAACGGTCTTGTGGTGTTGTTGATAGACTGTCTTTACACCACTGACTCAAGTCGGATGAAAGTATTTATATGTGTATTTTTTGTTTGTCTTCGAATAGTCGCTTCGCTTTGTCACTAGAGTAAAAGTATGTTTGTCTGAAAATATAATTTTGTTCGTTTATTGATTACACAATACCTTAATCTACTAATAAATAATTTTTATTCCAGATACAAAAAGGTGATGTGACCTTGACACCTAAGAAACCAACGACAATTGAAGGACGAGCGCGAGCAAAATTCGACTTTTCCGCACAAACGAACCTAGAGCTACCGTTGAAAAAGGGAGAAATCGTGATTATTTCAAGAAGAGTCGATCAGAACTGGTGGGAAGGCAGGAACGCTAACAAAACTGGCATCTTCCCTGACTCCTATATTGAGGTCCTGCAACTACCTAGTCAGAGCAAAGGAGGTACGTGTTTAATTCATGTCATTTCATTTCATAGTATCGTAATTTACTCGCTGCAGACTCGGTCATAAAAAGTGGGAGCGCTGCCTTGAGTGTTTTTCTCTCTTTCCCACTTACGTGCCATACGGGATGACGTAAACGCCGCGTAGTGCTGTGTATTGCTGTCGATCAGTAATATCGACAGTGTATTTTTATAGGTGGCTGATAGAAATGAAAAACATGTGTAATTTAATATGTTTATTAAGTAATAATAATAACTGGTATATAAATTGGAAAACAATAACTTAAGCCTTGCTTTAATATAAACTAACTTTAATAAGTACATATCGAAATCTAGGGTATGATTAAAACTAGTACTGTCTTTGATATTCATAATAACGTTTTATTGATAACGGCGTTGCGCACGCGCCGCTAGGGCATCATCCTAGCGAACTGGACCCTCGTGGATGATTTATTACCGAGTCTGCAGCGAGAAAATAACGATTATAGTATTGATGACACATTGTCTAATGTAACCTAAACTTTCCTTTAAATGATCCAGGCAATGACACGTAAAATAAAAATGGAAGAATAATAATGTAAATGTATAAACAAATTCTGCACTTTCAATCAGAAAGCTTTTGCAAATTGTAACGCCGTATTTTCGTGCTTTGCAAACATGACAACCATACAAAACGACAGTGGCTCCAACATTACTACAATACCCAATTTTGGTATCCAGTCAGACCTCAGTGGCAGTCGCGTACTTACGAAGAGAAAAAAAAGTAACTTTATATCAACATTAAAAAAATTAAATGTTCTCTTTACATTAATTTCTCTTTACGGCCTGTTTGGTGTGGAGGTAAGTACCCTTGCCTTCCATGCCAGAGGTCCCGGGTTCGAATCCTGGTAGAGGCCGATATTTTATTATATTTGCTTTCTAGTCATGGATGTGTATGTATGTTTATTTAAGTTTATTTCTAATATTTATACATGAAAAAAAAATTTATGTGTGCTTATATATTTCTTAAGTTTATTTATCCGTTACCTAGTATCCATAACACAAGTTCTTAATGATACTTAATTTGGGCTAGATAATGTGGTGTGTTTGTTAGAAATATTATTTATTTATTTATTATTGAATTAATGTTTAAAAATAAACAAAGACTACAACGCGTATAATCGATCACAGTGTTATTTTCAGGACAAATGTATTAACATTGTTCTCTTTGAATGGTGCACATTTTACTAGGTCAGTTGGTACCTTTACTTATTTTACTTTAGTAAAACATAAATCAAAAGCAACATAAAAGCCATACATATTTTTAAAAGGTACCAAAATTGTTTAACAGCAGTAGGAAGTAATACATTGTCTTATTCGATAAGAGCAAGAAGCTTGTGCATATTTAAAAATTTTAAAGTATATCCTTGCCAACATGTCCACATTCTTGTATTTAAAAAGTGCTACGACATTCATTTACCTACTTATTATTGCTCAAATCACTACTTCAAAAAATTTAAACATTGACCCAAAAATCCTTAATCCAATAGTTTCAGAAGTACAACAAATTAACAACACAGAAAAACCTGTGGCTTCTCCCGCAGCCCACGGCCTTCTAAACGGAACCGCCAAGAAAAGTATGGGAAACCATAGTTACATGCCACAACACAACAGCCAAGCATTATCCAATGCACCGCCAGCGACTCAACCTTTGCCTGGTAACTATAAATTTGTGAAATACTGATATCATTAAATTATATAACTTCAAAAGTCGTTATCACAAAAATAGTGGAACGAGCTAGATGCTACCGAACTATCGCTTTAGCAGCTCAATAAATGCTACAGAATGATATAATACTCACATCATTTCGTATCAGTAGTTTTATTTGCAAAAATTTATATAAAAATCTTGGTTACAGTAATATATACAACAGAAATAAGAGATCCACCAACAAGCAAGACATGCCAATTTTGTCGTTTTATCCATGACTAAACTGACTATGCTGGTAGACATGACTGAATGTTCGATGACCGATTTCTCAAAAATGCGTCTTTTAACCTTCTATTTTATCGTTCCATTACCTATTCAAATTAATTTAATATGCATACTCAATTTTTTTCTACATGCATAGACAGCAAAATGGGCCCACGATTCACCTCATAGTATTTGGCTTCTGAGTCCATAGTAATCGTTAATCGTAGGTGTTAATTTGATTGATATTGGTATAGTGCGTTGCCGATCGTAGACTTTAGTTGAAATTGCCTATTTTTCTGTAATATCAATGGCTGTTCCATCTCTTTAACTGGAATAAAACTAAGTAAACTTGGCTATTATGATGGTTAAAATAGGAAGGACTGTAATACCGCCTCAGGTGAGTACTTAACTTGGTGCGGTGCGGACTCGATTCGCCTTCGAGTCCCTAGTTCGGACACAAGACCGAACGCGCAAGTCATTCTTGCAAAATTTTAAAATTTTTTATTACGCTCTTTATTTCCAGGCTACGTTGCGAAGCCCGCTCACAGTACACTAACGCCCTCGGAGCGCGGCTACGGTCCGCCGAAAGCGCCCGGCGTCGATCTGAACAACACCGAGCCTCTATACATTGATACTAATGCTGAGGCTATTCCGTAAGTTTGTTCAGTATTCAAAGGCCGGAAAAAAACATGTAATCCAATATGGTAAATTAAGTCCGTGCCCCTGCACATCATCATTACTCAATACCTCACAATGTTGTTGATTAATGATGTGACTAAGGCTTTATTTGTAACTGCGTTTGTTTTTGTAATTTCACTATTACAGATATTATCTAATGACAAAATCGCAAATGGGTTACCAGAAAAAATTTACTCAAGGATACAATATTGTAGGTATTTATTGAAAATATATTTATTGTTATTTGATCGAATGTACTTTTTTAAATTAAAATATTGCATTTTTTATTTGAAATGTTCACACATTATACTATACAGAATGGCTTAATGAAACTAGGCTTTATCTACCAGCTAACACTTAGTAAAAGAAATGGTAAACAATGTCTCGAAGGAAGTGAGTCACTGCGTAAAACCTATATTATCTTCGAACAAATAATAACCAAACCAATGTGCCTGTATTTATCCACAGATACAGAGCCATGTACAAGTACCGGCCACAGAACCCCGACGAGCTGGAGTTGTCCGAAGGCGACACCGTGTATGTGCTAGAGAAGTGCGACGACGGCTGGTACGTCGGCTCCAGCCAGAGAACAGGCCGATTCGGCACATTTCCAGGTAATTACCATATTTATTGAGCTTTTCGAGTGCCCATGGATATCAGTTATCGAAGTTTTAACAGATTCTTCAATAACTCACCGGGATGACATTGACTAATGATGCTTTGCAGGTCGCAGGCCTCAGTTTAATCATTGACGGACGTACCTTCCTTTTAACCAGACTACAATCACCTGTTTATTTTAACAGTTATAATAGAAAAGACAAGCAAACTTGAAATAATAGTCACTATACGAAGAAAAGATTTATAATTTTTTTAATTAATTACAATTAAATTTAGAAATTATAGCTTAAATTAATCGAGATTGAAAAGAAACGCGGCAAGATGTATCAAATCCACGAATATTCGCAATGGCGTTGCAGATCTTAAAAGTCATAGAAGTCTGTTCAATTATAGTTTCTCAAATGTTTCTAAAACAGCAGCTGCACTTTCACTCCCACTTAGTTTTAATAAGGCTATATCAATCATGCCCAAGCAAAGATCAAATGATTCCAGGAAATGCGCGCGCCATTTATACCGTTTCATTTTAGAAAATAACAACTATCACGCTGTTTTAAATGACACATGGTTTAAGTGCGATTTATTAATGTGGTCCTAAGAAAATTATTTCTTTTGTTCAGTGGTCAGTAGCGCAGCGGTTAAGACTGGCTTCTCAGTCATAACATCCTGGTTTCGTTCCCCGATGACTGTCAAGTGTGAGTTTTAACAGGATGAACAGCTGGTTGTGAGGAAATTCTATAATAGTATCCATTAGTCAAAACAAGATGATGCCATGGTAACTCTCACCCAACATAGCTGAATATGCATGTGTGACGGCGCCAGGACAAAGTAAAATGTTGAGTCCTTAATTTTTCTCGGGATGATTTTTGAAAGCATTCGTGAAAATTTCAACATGTCACATGTTCGTGGCATGGTTCGTTAAGCATTTCTTTGACGGTGAAGCGTTATTTTTAGTAATGAAAACTATAGCCTCGAACTATTATGTTAGCTATATATATTGCTTACATAATAGTTCGTTATATCGTTTTATGTAGCATTAATATTTAATTATAACAATACATCCTTTATTTACAGGTAACTACGTGGAGCGCATCTGATAGCAGGAAAACTCTCTTCTGCGTCGTTTGAGGAAAGCAACGTTCTGTGCTAGAAAACGTCGCTAGATTTCCCAACACTAGCTTACACAAATCATTCATTCATTCATTATTTAATTCTCTCAACCTTACAATTGGTAATCCCTTTCCTTGCAAGTATGTGTGAAAGAGAGAAAATACTGAAAGTTTCCTTAATATAAGCTCAGTGTTCGGATTTAGTATTAACAAATCTAGGTCTGTTGTTTGTATAACAATCAATATTTATTACATAACTTATTCCATAAGGATACCCACTATTGTAAATATACGTTGAAATTAATATCATTAAACAATTTACCATGACTTTTTTTACATTTGTAAGCTTTTTACTACAAACTTTACATTATTCACACTAATAAAATTTACAAGTATTATATTTAATTCACTAGTGTTATGTTTATTTTTATTTTGAATCTTAACAAATATATGAAAGTTTGACCAAAGTACTTTACTTAAGTCACATTATGAATGTGCATCTTTCTTAACTTCAAATTCTTCCTGTCTTAAAACATTCACTAACAACCATTTTAACATTAAACAAATCTTCCCAAAGTTAATGTTCATATTCCCAAAGAGTATTGGATTGTAAGATGTATAATTGTATAAAAAAGCAAAATAATAAAAATAATTATATACATGTAAAATTGTTTAGAATAGAGTAGTTATTTATTTAATTTTAGTATAGTCACTCAAGCTCGTCTTTTAAATCTTTTAAAAGTTCGAAGCTTTGCACATTAAGGTACTAATATGTGTAACTAACGACTTTTTGTGTTCATTCGTGTTACATATCGGCAAAAGTTAAACTTTGGAAATTTTACCTTAAATAGAAATGGCTGAGGCTCAAAGTTTATTAGTTTTGCTCGCTTGGTTCAAGCTTTTAAGAACGAGGGCATTAGTTACCACACTTGTATGAATAAATACATATTATTGATGTATACTCTAAATGCATGCATTAGCATTAATTAGGGCGAGTATTTCGGCAATGATTGACAATACAGTAAAACATGCTTAAATATTAAGGTTATGTCGATATTTATATAAAAATCATGAGTGCTAATTAGTCTGATACAAACTTACATATTGATTGTTATAATCGCCTGCAATCGGTCTAATCAATATTTTTTCTTTAAAGTCTAGTCAAGATATAATTGACAGTATATAAAAATGAAATGCTTGTTCGTTACATGTTTTTCCTTTTCGTATAATGGAATATTAATGTCATAGAGTAAGACCGTGTAACTTTTGAAGAATGTTAATCTTACATATACCTGTTCATTTTGCGACGCAACCATTTTATCTTCATTTATTTTATTTTATTTCATTGTGTGGTTTTATATTTTTTGCGGTTGTATAGTTGTATGATTTGTTAATTTATTTTTAAAAGCACAAAAGTTTTATTTTGTTGTTATCACCTGAAAGATGTAACATTAAACGTGCTTTGTGCGAGATCATCACACCTAATAAAATAATCTTTATTAAAACTTTGTCGTTTTATTTCTATGTCCTTTTATAAAAAGCTGCAGTTTTAATGTGGTTGTTTCATATTAGAACGCAACAGCGAAATCTGTTGGCTCGCAAATAACCATCAGAGAAGAATATCGCATTGTCACCTAATCAAAGAATCCAAGTTCAACGTGAGTCTGGCACAAGTAGTTAATTCGCAATCTAAAAAAATCTGGTTACCAACCTACCTATTATATTATATTTTTTTATCTGCGCAGTAAGAAAATTATTTACTTAACTGTTTCTAAGCTATGCGAGTATGCATCTTCTAGCTTATATTATGATGACGGCCTGATTAATCTCGCACACAACCCTAGCACGCACCCTCAGCACATATTTCTCTCACGTCATTTTGTATGCACAAATCCCTCGCTACGTTAAGCCTTTTTCCAGCAAAGGCAAGCTAACCGAGGCAAGGTAAATAAAGTAATGATTTTGGTTGACTACTTCCTCGTAAAGCTGTGATGAATTCGCAGAGATAGATATGGTGGATTCGTAAAAATGAGACAAAATTGTTCTTTCTGTCCAGACGACAAACACGAAACGAAATGTTAATTAGTAGGTAGGTATATCTTAAATATTTGCAAACTATTACATTCTACAGTGGAACCTGCACATCATTTAGATTAATAATTTTTTTAATAAAGTTTTAAAATATTGCTCCAGATATGTTCTTTATCTGTAATTTGGATTTGTGTCAGTATATAAAATATTGGTGGTTCAGTAAGGTTCAATAACACCATGTATGCAGTGTGTTCCTATTCGAAAAAAAATACTCCTACATTGTATAGACGTAAATAAAGGTAATAACTAATAAAATGCGTTCAATATTTTGGTTAAGTTATAAATGTAACCTGCAGGTTATAAAATTAAAATTAAATCTGAGCTGTAAACACATAGGCGATTAAGAACCTTAAGAGTAGTACATTAAAATAAACAAATAATGCATATTTCACACTGTTACATGGCAGAAAATACACTTTTCACGACATCAGCGACATAAAGAATTGAGAATGAACGAAGCATGCAGCGTTTGTTTTATTACCATGTCATGTTGGTTGCTAAGCAACCAGACATTAAACAAACTTTACTAGGACCTGTAATTGAGTTCACAAGTAGCAAGTGTTCTACGCATTTTTAACTTTATTTAAACGTAAAACAGGATATTAATACAATTTCTTATTGCAAATAGATAATCAAATTTTAGCTTTAAAATGGAAGAAACTGATTGGAAGGAGATATTAAGTTTCTCTCAAAAAGAACTCAGAGAAGCTGATAAAGAGAAAATTTGTGAAAGTTTGTCGTGGATGGATCCTGATGACATTGAACTCAACTTCGCTGATATAAAGACACTTTTCCGTTTGGCACAAGATATAATGAAATTCAAAAATGAGCAGGTTAGTACCTAAAAAGAACCTAAGTGCATAAATTAGTTCGTCATAAGTATGTAAGTATGTGGCTTGTTTTGCAGTTTTAAAAACACAACGAATTAATTTGCGAAGTCGTTAAACAACTTTTGAAAGTTTGTAATATAAAGTATTATACCATTGCCATATCATGGAAAGTTCGATCTTCTCATGATCGATTGGAGAGTGGCCACTTCATGATGTGCTTTGGCCAGATCAATGATAAGAAAGCGTTTGTTGATATGGTCAAATAAACACGCGACTTCGTAAAATGGTTCCATTAAATACCTATGGAGGCACTGGAAACGCTTTGTTTATGTGTCAACATCACACATGGATGGTATAATTAGCAATGACATATTACATATTATTTTAGACAGGTTATCCGCTCTCAATAATGGCAAGGCAAATGCAAGACATTTGCCAGCTATTTGACAGTCTTGCGCAACCTAGTGTCACGGCTAAACGACAAACAAATTTTATTCCCATTTCTGTGTTTTTAATACCTTACAATGCCTTCTTGTGTGTTTACAGTGTACTTATTACACGGTTACTGTTAAAGAAAGAATAATCGTGTCTTTTTATGCGTAAGTACTATTTTTTTATAACTACCTTATTTATTATTTTATTTTGCTATTTAAAATGACGTTTTAACATTGACATGGCTATTCATTTCAACAAACTCGAAGAGCAAGATGTAATATGATTTTGTATGTGGGAGTAAAAGAGACAACGCTATAGAGTTGCGACAATTTACGTCACGCACGCTCGTAACCAATTAATGCGAAGCAACGTCACGAAGTACATAGATATCTCTTTCTTACAACAAGTGAACCGTATTATTCTTTCCTTCTCCCACAAATTATATTACTCTATATATCGGGTAGGTATCTATAGTTACGTTAACGCTGTTTTTTTTTTTGCGGTAATGTTTGGGTATGACTTGTCTGTATGTAATATGCCATTGATAATTAGCTGATTTATCAAACAACGAATCGTTTTGTTAAACTTTTTTTACTTTTTGTAATCTTTATCAATTCAATTATCATAATGGTGCGTTGCCGTATACTGCCGCACCACGCGGACTTCGTTCACACGGCTCTTGCAAACCGCAGGATATCAGCTAGGTTGTAAGAAAATAATTAAACTATGTGCCTATTCGTCGATGACCAAATCGTAATATCGTGTAATGTGGTCAAATATAGTGAGCCACATCATGAAATGAGCAATTCTATGACTGGACAAGGACACGTAGCTACAGTTCATAATTGAGCTATGTACATACCAATCCTAAAACAAGCCCAGTTATGTAAATCAATATCTTTGAATGCTTGTTTTATTAATACAATTTAAAAATTACCTGTAATACTATAATTCAAAACTATTATTTCTACTAGTACCTACAGTTAGAAGTTGGCAGTCTATTCACAGTTTATACGTACCTAATTATATTGTAATAAGATTGTTTTAATTTATTTATTTAATTCACAAAACTGACCTTAACTTAGCTTAACCCTAATAACATATCCGGATTAAAACATCTAATTAAAATCTACTAGATGTAAATACAACGTACATATAGCTTATAGTTACAATTAAATATGAAAAAAAAAACTTAATACAAACATCAATAAGTACTTATCTCTCATTAACTTAAAAAGTGTTTTTTTATTGAGGGCAAAGAACAACTGAAAATATCAAAATGATTCCTAGCTTGGTTAGAAAAATGGAACATTCGTTGTAGTGGAGCGTGTCTTCCCGCATTGATTAATACTTTAGGTGGGTCGAATATTTTCCTATTTAAAAGTCGGCTGCCTGGTCGAGGTACGAATAGCCTTATCTGTGAGAGTTTTTCCTGAGAATCAATTTGACTTTTTATTATTTTGTGAACGAATGCGACGTCTAAAGTAGTACGACGAATGGATAATTTATTTATTTTATAATGGATACACCTTTCTTCGTAAGATCTCAGAACTCTGCACTTGTTATCTTTAAAGGCCAGATGGTAAAGAAACCTCTTTTGCACTCTTTCTAAATTATTAATGTGAACTTGATAAGAGGTGTTCCAGACCTGACAACAATACTCTAAAATACTACGATCGATGCTGGTAAATATTAAGATGGTGACGTTAGGATCATAAAAAATCTTTAATTGACGAACTAAGAACCCCGAAAGCTTAGACGCCTTGACGATCATAGTATTGTAATGATGTGTAAGAGTATTGGAACTGTCAATAGCTACACCCAAGTCCTTTATAACATTAACTTCTTATAAATTCAATCCTGAGATGTTATACGTGACAGGCGAAATGTGTTTTTCCGAGAAAACTTTATGTGCAACTATTCAACATTCAATATTCAACGCCATTGAATTGTTATCACACCACATTTTAATGTTGGTCAGATCAAGCTGTAATACATGTACATCTTGGGTAGAACGTATAGTCCTGTAGATTTTAAGATCGTCCGCATATAACTTGTATTTAGAGTTTAACACCTTACGTAAATCATTGATGTAAATTAGAAAAAAACAAGGGCCCAAGTAAAGACCCTTGAGGGACACCTGATGGCACAAAAAAAACGTCAGACGAAAATCCTCGAATGATTGTAATTTGCGATCGATTTCTAAGATAAGACTCACACCAACGCAATGAAGACCCATTAATTCCAAAGGCTGCCAAATTCAGAATAAGTAATCTAATATCAACCAAATCGAACGCTTTTCGAAAGTCTGTGCAAATGGCATGCACTTCCTTACCGTTGTCAAGAGCTCCTGCAACATCCGTTACAAATTCAACCAGGTTAGTAGCTGTCGACTTGCCGGGCCTAAATCCGTGCTGGTCTACAAGCAACTGCTGGTTAACATGGAGGTAAATTTGTTGCTAAACAAAATGTTCAAATATTTTAGCCATGGAGCTGAGTAATGAGACTGGCCTGTAACTTTCTACGTCACTTCTCTCCCCAGATTTGTGGATAGGAACTAAAAAAGCCATTTTTCATTTATCCGGGAAAATGCCTGTCTGTGGAGAAGTGTTGAATAATTTAGTTAAGGACTTTTTAATTGAGATACGCACTTTTTCAGAAAATATGTAGGAATTAGATAATGCCCGGTACTTTTGTGAGGATCTAAAGAACTTACGAATTTTTTTACTTCCTCTTCAGTAATTGTGACATTGGCAAGAATTAGGCTATTTACATTTTAATTAATTTCGCTCATATTTGTGTTGGTTCTCAAATCCGTGCCAATGTCACAAACTGATTTAAAAAATTGACCAAAAATATTGCTAATTTCTTGACCCCCTTTGACATAAACATCTTTAAAGTGCATTTTATTTGGAATGTTAGTTTCTTTATTTTTTTGATTTATTAAGTGGTTCCAGAAATATTTGGGATTGACTTTTAAAATCGAAAGAATGTCTTTTTAAAATTTTGTATGAGTTTCATTAATTATTTTGCTGCATCTTACGCGCAAGCAGTCGTACTCAAGTTTATCGCGTGGGTTCCTATACTTTGTAAATCTTGAATGTATCCTGGCTTTCTCTTTTAGCGACTTAATGATTGCACTTTTATACCAAACAGGATACCTTTCATCTCTCGGCTTTCTACAAGGGGTATGTTTTTTAATAATTTGAACCAGCTTAACATAGAATAAGTGTAACATTTCATTGACATCATTAACACTACTCCATACTTGATCCCAATCCAAACAACTTAAATCATTATTTATTTCATAGTAATTGCTCAAATAGAAATTAAATTTAGGTTTAGATTCCGGCTTGATACCAATACTAATATTTTCAGAAACATATAAGTGGAGCAATAATTGTGGACCATCGATAGGTAAAAGTGGTATCTCATTCTTTTTAACTTCAATTTTATTGCTAATATTTACAAAAACTAGATCTAACGTGCGGCTATTTATATTCGAAATGATATTCGGCTGAGTCAAATTGTTAAAAAAAAATTAACTCTATAAGGTTGTTATAAATAGATTTAGTAACAAACTGTCAGTTGCAAACTTATTTATAAAAGGATTTCTATGAATGTAGATGTAATATCTTAATAGATATACCTACTTATGTATATAAACATTATGATTATGAATAGTTTATTACGAGATTCCCGGTTCCAACAGGCAAACTGTGTTGAAATGTTTGTTGGGTAGCACATTATGATGCTATGTTGGTCAGTACACTCGAGGCGGTATTATTCGGTATTAACGGCTCGGGATTTAGGCTGCGTTTACTAAATAGCCTATATAAAAAATATAATAAACACAAAATAATGTTTTGAATAAGCAAATTAAAAATGTAGTGAAAATTTGTTTATTTCGTTATTACACATTACAGCAAAAATATATATTTTGATGATAATTTTGATGACTGATTTATCATAAGTAACTTATTTGCACAGATTTAAAAAAATATGTAAAATAAAAAACACTAGTGTGGTAAAGTAAAAAGCACCAGTGTATAATAAGATGAATTATAAAACTAAATTCGGTTGGCATAAGAGTCACTTTACAAGCAAAATAAATAAAATATACTACTTTCAAACGTGATGGATACGACCAGAAAAAACTAATATTATTATAAAGCACCTTTTTCACAATTACTTTTGTTTATAGTTGCAGAGGATTGAGAGGGGACGCCGCATTCCACCTGTTTGTCTAGTTAGCTTGGTCATGTAAGACAGGTCTAAACTATTGCATTATTTCTAGGAAAAGGCTGAAACAATGGTTATTTTGTTCTTCTTTTTCTTTCTTCATATTTCTTACAACACTACTAAAAATAAATTATTTATATCCACTGTGATCTTTTATGTTTTTTTTTAATTTTCAGGTAAAAAACTTAGCAGGTCAATTAGAGTCAATGCAAAAGAAGAGCAAGGGAAAATCCAAAATAAGAACAGGTAATGTTTATGTCAGTTAAAAGAAAATATGCTCTAGTTTATTATCTCTGATATATAACAAATTCGTAATTTCTTAGCATAACCCGACTACTCAAATAATAGGCTATATGACAGTTTAAAAATAATGAAATAGCTATTGCGGATGGCATAGGTAATGTATTTTAAAGCAAATAATACATAAACTATAATTCATATTTCCTCTAAAAAGCCGAAATAAACTCATTTATTTTGATTTGGAACATCTGATCACTAATCTGTTTTGACGGGCTAAGTTTTAAATGACGTCACGGGCAAGTAAAAATCTTGTTTCTGTTACCGCATGCCGTATCTTTGGTGCATTCTGAATGCTGATTATATCGCTCAAAGCGGTCATATACTCGGTCCGAATGCTTGTAAGCGCTAACTTCTCACTGTGCCCGAGCTACGGAGCATGGTCTGACAAAACTGACTCATGATTTTTCTTTGTTGATGTTTTTATTTAGGTGATTGAAGGTTTAGGAAGCATGTTAATTTATTTTCTTTTGCAATAATATTAAAAAACGGCTCCTGTACGATCAGGGTCGAAGATCTTAATGAAGATATAAATTTAGATTTAAACGTGGAACATTTAGAATTCAAGCGCGCTATTTACCATTCCGATTGAAACAGCAATAATATCACTGCGTCACAGCGCGCTGAGACGAATCGGTATAGTTATGAGCAGTTTTAGCGCTGATAGCCTTGTGAGAAGCATTTGGAACGCACCTCTTGAGGTGACCCTGTGACGTCACAGGCCAGTCTCGACGCCATATATCAATGTACTTAAATAATCAATGTACGTTGTAATGAGTTTTTTAAAATTAAATACTTTAAATGAATAAAAATCAATATTATTTATAGGGTCCTTATACACCAAAAAATGATGTAAGCTGGTTTTCGATAACTAGTCAAATAGCCAGTTTAATTACCAATTCTCAGATTCACCAGTCAGCAAATCGGAAGAATATTTAGAAACCATAGCACACCAAGAAGAAATCATCAAAGCTAATAAAGAAATTATTGAAACATTGTACACTGATATAGCAGAACTAGAGGTCCGCAAAAAAAAAGTGTTTGATGACAATAAAGATGTAGACAGTGAATCAAGCCGAAGTGTGCTGTCTGAACTAAATGCCGTGAGAGAATTAGAAAATGAAGTATCCTCTAAAAACCGACATATTAGGAAACTTATCGGAGATATAAAGGTAGATTATATAAATTTTAAAACTCGGTAATGATCAGCAGTTTAAATTTAAGTAGTTTGAGTTTCAGTTAAAGTCAAAACGATTTGTTTATAAACTAGTCGAGACAACAAAAGTTGTTATATATATTTGTATGTACTTGCAGTCTTTGGAAAGTGATAATTCAAATATTAAGGAAAAGGTATCTGTCTTAAAGGATAAACTAACAGAGGCGACACAACTTATAGAGAATTTAACTGAAAGACTTTATGTTTTGAATAATGAAAATGAAAATTTGAAAGGTGAGGAACTTCTGTTTTTACGTAATTTTATGAAATAGTGCTTCGCATTATGTACTCCGTGAATTAAGGTAATAGATTTTATAAAATAAAGAAGTACATTATCAGTGTCTTCTATTTCAGAAAAAGTGGGTTCGTCTGAGGAAGCCAGAACTCACTTAAATATTAAAATTGAGTCATTAAATAAGAAACTAGCAGAAAAGGAATCTCTTCAGGAAAATGTCCTTGAGGAAATAAGAGCCAAAGTTCAACACTGGAAAGTAAGCATCACCTGTGATATCACAATAACAAAAAGTGTGTCGCTCAATCCTTTATTTTTTATTTCATTTTAGAATATAGCAAAATCAAGTAAAGCTGAAATCCACAATTTATCTTCCGAAAATGAGCATTTAAAAGAACTCTTACAACTGCAAAGCAGGCGGTCTAGTCCAAAATCGTCACCTAAGGTAATTTTATTTTAAGTTATTTAAAAATAAGTTATATATTTTAGCTTTTCAATTAACCTAAAAATACATATTAAAATTATCTAACAGAAAAGTTATGAAGAAAAATTAAAAATAAAGGAATTACAAGAAAAATTATCTCAAGCTACTAATGAAATACTCGAATCAGCAAATGTGATCGAAAACTTGCGAAAAGAAAATAAAAAGCTGAAGGCTTCCGTACAAGAAACGCCGGATTATTTTGTGTCTGAATTACGGAACGAAAGTGATGAGGGAAAAGAACGAGCTCTAATTAATAAACTTAAAAGAGAAATTAAATGCCAAAATATTACGTTACAAGGAATGGAGGAAATGATTGCGGAACGAGAAAGAGAAGTAATAACCACCTATATTCAACACTTCTATATTAGTAGTAATTGTTATTGTAACACAATTTTTTTTTATTTCAGCTTTCTGAAATAGCCTCTCAGTTACAACTTTTACAATCGAACGAAGGGATCAAAAAGCTCTTGGAAAGTCTTAAAACTAAAGCTAGACAACTTAAATCAAAAGATCAAGGAATCAGGACATTAGTTCAAGAAGTCAATTCGCTCTCTCAAGATGTTGATAATTTACATATCGAAAATAAACTCTTGAGGTAGGTACAACATTTAGCACCAAAATATGCTAAATACAGGTACAGTACAGGAAGGCGCTTAAAACTTTTATAATGTAATATTTGTCCTTTTTTATAATTGTCTTCCAGGCAAAAACTAAATTTACCCGAAGATGCAAAAATTCCGAATAGAGGTATTCTAAAGAAATATTACGAAATGGAGAAATCAATAGTGAAACTTCAAAAAGAAGCTGCATTGAATGATAACAAAATAACGAATCTTGAATTACATAATCTCGAACTTACAACAGGAATCAATAAGTTTACCAATTTTTTATTGGATAATGGATTTACATCAGACATCATAATTTCAATTAGTGAACATTCCAAAGAAATGCTACAATCTAGAAACAATGAACTTCTATTAAACCAGTAAGTTCTTACTTATTTATTAAATTAAAATATTTAAAGCCTTTTATTTTACCAAACTTGCAAAACATGTCGAAATCTAAATAATTTCGTTTACAAAAAAATACCATTTTATTATCTAAAATGCAGTACCTTCTGTTTTTATACGTATATTTAAACCATTTCATTCTAATTTTTAGATCACAAGCAACAATTTTTAAACAAAAACGACAAAATGAAAACCTGGAAAAAGAATTAAAATCAGTAATAGAAGAAAACGAAGGTCTTCGTAAAAGCCTCACTGAGCTTTTAAACTATATCAAAGATAACAGTAAGTAGTATGAAGGTATTTTTTCTATTTTTATTACGTAATTAAACAACTCGTATTTCCTAAGTTGTTATCATAATATTTACTATATCTCTATATATATAACCCCCGACTCGAACACAGCGAAGTTTAAGGTGTGTCTGTGGAATCGTGTCTTTCATAATAATGGACCGATTTTAAATAGGTTTTTTTTGTTAAAAATCAAAATGAATCGAGATTATTTTTAGCCATGTTTGTAGAAAATTGGTTGGGCGGTCAAAAGTTATGCGTCCTTTTAATCGTCAGTTTTTTGATGTGTGCTAACAAATAACTTGTTTTTTTTTGGAGGGTAGCTTTATACAGGGTGTCCGGTAATGAATAGATAACTTTAAAACGTCTAATACAACTTATGGCCTTTCTGAACAAAGTACGAAAAATAATTTATCATAAGTAGTACCTCTGATATTTCTTTTTTAAAGAAAAGTCTTTTTTTTTCAATATTATTTTACTGTCTTAAAAACTATGACCAGAAATGAATGATTTCTATTAGTTTTTTTGTTGTTTTAATATTATGAAAAGATAATATTAAAACAACAAAATAGATAGATATATATAATAATAATAATAGAATAGACAATATTAATATTATGAAAGATGAAGGAAAGTCCATAGACCTCAGATCACAGTGATATTTTCACCGTGACGTTATTTATCAACCACCTCTACGGTCGATGTCTCAATCGATGCGGACGGATTAGGGAAGTCTATTGAAACTAAAAAATCGGGATGCACAAAGGAAAATTTTGAAAATATCAAGGAAAACACTAATTTTAGCCAAAAATTAGCCGGATTTACACAAAGTATTGCAGATTTTTCCAACACCGTTTTCCCGTGGAGGGGTCTTTTGTGCCTCAAAGACGCACAGGAACACGGCGCTGATGATGGTATAACAAATTTGAAGAATTTTTGTAAAACAAAGTGTTTTATGAAATTTTGAAAATAAAAAACTACCAAAATTCGACTATTTTATAAGAAAAACTAATGAAAAGTTGAATTTTCCGTGTACAACGATGTACCAAAAGGTGTTATTTAACAGCCTCGGATCAAAAAAAACCCAGAAAACAAACAACAATATATTAATACCAATTATAAGCGGTCAGAACGGTACTTTGTCTATTAAATTATTAGTAAAAATCGAGTTTTCCGGGATTTTCTCGAGTTTTCAAATGAAAATTTCACCAGAACCTTAAAAACAGGTAGGCAACAATTAAGCAAAACTTTTGATGTAATTATCTCGGAAATCGGCCAGCAAAAACCCAATGAAATATAAATATTTGTATTAAGTTGTACTATTAGACGTTTCAAGATTATCCATTCATTACCGGACACCCTGTATAGTTTCTTGCGTTTCATCGAATAGTAAATTACAAGGACATAATTATGATGTATTATTGATAGAATAATTGTTTACAGCCTGACTGTGTACGTTCCCTATATCGTATCACAACCACATGAAGTTTATGGTGGTTTAGTAAAGTTACAGATTTGTATTACTGTAATATAGTTCGAGACGATTTTGGCCAGGATTTGCACTTGAATATAGCTAAATGGCTCGATTACTTCAAAGTCAAAACAATAATTAAAAAAAATATGTTAAATAAAACTACGTTGTTTCTAAGGTTCTACCACTTCAGGAGTACTCGCAATAGAATGCCCAAGTTTGGAAACGATACTTCAATCTATGGAGGCTAGAAGTGCTGCGGGCTGGTTTGCACCGCACATGACCACAATCATGGAGCTGAGGGAAGCAAAGGGCGGTAGAGATGCTCTATTGACGGCTCTTCATCAAGCAAGGTAAACTCATGACATTGAATCATATCGATTATTAAATGATTTCTTGATTAAACACATTGTTAATTAATTGAAAATTATTTTTTTTTTAAATCTAATTCCTTTACATTGTTTTTCTATTATAATATTTTCTCATCCCTTATGAAAAGAATCTCACACATCCACGGCCATTATATTTTTGCTAATTTCTAACGCAGGAAAGAAACATTTGAAGTAATGAATAAATTATCAAGAGAATCAATAAAATGTTCAGAACTTGAGCAACAACTACAAGATGTTAAAAAAGATAAAGAAAATGAAAACGGCAACTTGGAAATAAATGACAATTTTAGTATTGGAGAATTTGGTTCATGGATACTTAATGACGACGAACATAATATAGACTTGTATGACAAACAGAAAATTGAAAATATAGCAGCTGATCGTAACCACAGCTTTGAACAACAACTAAAAACTAATTTACTTTATTTTAACGCGAAATTCAAGAATTTGTACGAAAAAATGACAGTCATGGCAATACAAGCTACAAATGACCAAAATTCCTGGAGTATTCAAGAGGAACAATATAAGAATGATATCGAAAATTTAAAAACATTGATCACTGAGAAAGACAATGATGATTTTAGTGAAGTCTCCCCTGGAGTAGTTCCTTTCCCAAACTCAAGTACGCTTCAAAGAAAATGCACATATTTAGAAGAATCATATAAATACTATCGAGCGTTAAATGAGAATCTAAAAAACGAATACATTGAATTAAAAATTGAATCTATGAAGTCAACAGCAAATTATGAAATTGAAGCTCAAAAATTATTAACTTTGATCAATAAACTGAGTGATAAGTTACGGGATTCAATTTCATTTGACATTTTTAGGAAACAAAATATAGAATTGAATGATATTGCTATCAAATATCGTCAGTGTATGGAAAAAACTGTTCAAAACGCGACATATTTACAAAATTTTCAAGAGCTTCTGGAAAATAATAAAGTGGAGATTATAGATGAAGTTCGCAGAAAGTATATTGATAATGAAGGTAAAATGATGTTATTGGCTTGCAATCGAAAACCAATCACATTTTGTAAACCTACATTTAAATTATTATTTTTAATATATATATTTAACTACATTATTGAAAAAGTAAATATAAAATTCGCAAACAAACAAATAAAGCTTGGCTCATTTATTTGATTTGATTGTTTTTCAGCATTAACACAAAGTAAAGTAAAAGAAATGCTCAATGATGTAGAACTATCTATTCTCCAAAAACAACTACAGCAAGTCTGTCAAGACTTCGAACAAAAAAATAAGGAACTGAAAGCAACTCAAGAAAAAATTGTTGAGGTGCAGAAAAATAACGCAATGATAATGTAAGTAAATAAAAAATTTAAATTTTCTAGTTACAATGCAAAAATTATTAAAAATATTTAATAAATAACGAAATTTCTTTCAGCGAACAGAACTTATGTTCAGATAATACTTCAGAAATCAACTTCGTTAAAGATGAAAATCAAAAGCTGTGTGACCAAATTGCAATTCTGAAGGAGCAATGTCGACATCAGGAGAGCCAACTTAGTATTGCGCTCATCCAGGTAGGTATTACGATAAATTTTACTCAAATTATTATTTTATAAAATTTTTTTCTGAATAATTTTACTTAAATTTATTGAAATTTCATAATTATGAATAAGATGAAACTTGTTTTAAATCAATTTAAAAAATGCTGCTATCGTAAGCGACTAAAAAAACTTTGTTTACAGCTTCGAGATAGCGAACAGCGACAGTTAAATAATGAAATAGAAACAAACATGTTAAAACATCAAATACTTGATTTACAGTCCACAGGGGACAACAAAGCCATTATTGCAAGGTAACTTCTTTAATTTACTATATAATATTAAAACGTTTTTGAGAGAAGAAAATTCGTACAAATGTATTTTTTTTCCTTACAGACTGAGTAATGAAGTTTTAGTCGCACATTTACAAGAAACGGAAAATTATAAGAAAATAGAAAGGTTGAATTCTCAGCTTAATAGGGAAAAAGAGATGAGAGTTGAAACTGAAGAAATGCTTCAAGCTAGAGAACGAGTCTTCGAAGTTTATTCAAACAGATATGAGACTAAATTCAAGTAAAGTTTATATTACAAAATATTCTTTATTTTATATCACAAAACAGTTTTACAATTTAGTGCCTGGTGCCTCCTTTTAAGCTAATTTAAGCCTGTTTTAGGCTGAACTGCTCTATAATATATGTATAGATTGACACTTACTTTTTTCCAGCTATATTAACTTTAATATAACTTATAACTTTCTATTATCATATGCTAAATCTAAAAAATATACTTATCAAAAACTTTATAAAATATTAGGTCCTTACATATGAAATTGGCGTTTTGTCGTACTTGCCACTTTGATCTGTATCATCTCTTCTTTGGTTAAGAATTCCAATTTCAAATATATACAGCTATTTACTAACCTTTTTTTCCTCCTTTGGTTTTTTCCTTGCGTCACTTAGTTTACAAAATGGAAAACTTAAAATATCGCGTTGTTTACGAGTACGAGTTCCACCGTGGCACCAGTGCTGCAGAATCGGCTCGAAGTATTAATGCTGTGCATGGCGGCGGTGTCTCAAAAGAAAACACAGTGCGTTTTTGGTTCCAACCTTTTTGTTCTGAAAATTTCGACCTGCAGAACAAGCCCCGTGGACGGCCGGAGACCGTGATAATGAAGAATTGAAGGCTTTTGTGGAAGTGGAACCATCGCAAACCACGCCCGAGTTAGCTGTAGGCTGCGATGTTAGTCACAAAACTGTTTTAATCCACTTGAAGCAAATTGGGAAGGTGAAAAAGCTTGAGGGGTGGGTACCTCATGAATTGAGTGCAAAACCGACAAACTCGCGTCGATAGCCGCGTTACATTACTCAGCCGGCACAATAATGAAAGGATTATAAATCGAATCATTACCTGTGATTAAAAGTGGATCCTGTACGACAATCGGAAACGCTCATCGCAATGGTTGAACCCTGGTGAACCAGCCCAATCCCAAGCACCAAGCGAAAATTGACTCAAAAAAGTCACTTGTGAGCGTTTGGTGGACTAGTGCCGGTGTCGTTCACTACAGCTTTCTGAAATCTGGCCAGACGATTACGGCAGATGTCTATTTCAGCAACTGCAAACCATGATGAAAAAGATAGCTGATAAACAACCGAGGCTGGTCAATCGCTCTAGGCCACTGCTGCTTCAGGACAACGCTAGACCACACACTGCATAACAGACGGCTAACAAATTAGAGGAGCTTCAATTGGAATGTCTAAGACCGCACTCCCCGGACCTTGCTCCAAAGGATTTCAATTTTTTTGGATAATTATTTTTCCTATTTAGGTACTTCCTTTCCTATTTATTTATTTCCTATTTTATAATTTGGATAACTTCTTGCAAGGGAAAAAGTTCAACTACGATGGCAGTCCAAAGCGCCTTCAAAGATTTTATTGATTCCCGTCCGAATGGTTTTTTTTAGTAAAGGGATCAATGAACTACCTGTGAGATGGCAAAAGTGCATAGATAGCAATGGTACATACTTTGATTCAATAAATACATTATACTAAAAAAAATTAACTTTACGTTCCTCCCTTACAAAACGCCAATTTCATATGTAATGACAAAGAAAAAGATAATAAAAACACTTTTAAAATAATTTCATTTATACATTTTCTAATTACCCTAATTTGTTTGTTGTGTGTACGCGTGTTATTGTGTATGTTATGAAGTTTTGTCTGGATATTAAAGTACTTGTAAAGGAAATTATTGAAATAAACTATCCTCACAATTTCTCTGTCCTGTCATAATGTTTTGAAGTTATCTATGTTAAAATTAGCCCTTTACGAAGCCTGTAGCTACTTTTTTATAGCAAATTGTATATGCGTTTGTCTTCCATCTCACGTGATGGACAGTGATGATGAATCGATTTTGAAAAAAATATACCCGTAAAGTTTCTTGCTAGTTCTTCTTCACAAAGGTTTTTCTGAACTGGGAGTAGAGTTTTATTTGACGTCAATAAGAACAAGTAATTGTCAATGTTGAGAATTAGATATTTGAATTTGAAGACTTTGATATAACACGCCTATCCAAGAGGTGCCAAATCTCTATTTTCGGAATACTCTAGGACTAAATGTTTTCGTAAAAATCTCGATTTATACGTTATATTCTTGCTGGAAGTATCGGTATGTATGTTATATCAATTTACAAAAATTTAGTTATATAGTGGGACTAAGCTTGCAGTATTGGTTTTTAGCACCTGTGCTTAAGTTTGTTTCAATACTTTTTTATTATATCAAATAGAATGCCTACTATTTTTATTGTATTTACAGATATATGTATGAGTTATTACATGTATTAAGGCAACAGTACCAAGGATCTGTGCCTTTAACGTCAGTTGAAAAATATTTAAATAATCTAGAAGAATGTACACGAAGAACATTGTCAGTTAACGACAAACTCAATGAGATTGAAGATTTACGATCAGATCTAATGACAAAACATAATGTTTACGAACATGTACTAGATATTTCGAAAAATAAGTGTTTGGATGATTACAACGGGTGCTCTCATAAGTTGCAATTAGCTGTTACGGTAAAATGTTCCTACTGGATAGCGCTTTGAACTATTTTGCTCAATTTTTTTGGTTATCAGGCTAAAAGTAAGTTTTTTTAGGAAGGTACGTGCGCACGAGAAAAACAGCATCTGAATAAAAAAATAGAAACTCTAGAAAAGTCTCGCGAAGAAATGTTGAAATATTGCAATTATTTAGAAAGAACTTTGGTCTTCCTGAATCAATGCTTTCAAAAATCTGATTTAGAGCCAGTTGAAGAAAGGAAAGATTTAATTGGTGGTCATTTCAACAACCTGGAGTTGGAAGATATACAATCTGATGACGACTCAATTACCAGACGTAAGATTACTTTGTTTTTTTAAAACTATTTTTGGCAATGTTTGTACTAGTCATCTTTCAATGAACACGCCTTTTTGTAAGGTAATGTATATTATTGATCTGTTTTTTTCAGGAAGTCAAACAATATCTTTACCCAAGCCCTTAGTACTCAAACCATTACGGAGTAATGTTGATATAAATAATATACAAAATGACGTTCCGACTTTAGTGGGGACCCCAGTCAAATTTTCTCAGCCTGAAAAACCAAAAATGAAAAGTAGCGTGTCACAAACGAGCCCCGTTAAATCTAGAACAAAAAATAAAAACATACAAACTAGCTCAGACCAAGAAATAGTCAACTTAAAAAGCCGCATTAAAGTTTTAGAAAATAAAATTCAAAAAGCTTATAACGATATAACCGAAGGCATGAACCTAAACTCACAGTTAGAGGGTATTATTAATTTAATTAAAAGCGAAAAAAATCATTTGGAAACGTCTCTACATAATTCACAGAGAATTTCTAATGAAAAAGATGACTGTATCAGACACTTGAAACTTTCGTATGAACAGTTAAAAATGCAAGCAGAACAATTACGTGACTTGCAGATTCAAGAAAAGGATATCAAAAATAATGAAGACGACTCGCTTATATCAATTATAAGAAAGTTAGAAAAGGATAAAGAAGATATAATTGCGGAATATAAAAACTTGTTACAAAATGAGAGAGACGAATACGCAAAAACTGTAAAAGAACTACAGCAAAAGATATCAAACCTCCTTTCCAACGATGAAAGGTAGGGCCCTAGTGGCCTTGGTATTGTAAAATATATATATTTTTAAAATTCACATTAATTATACTTGCATTATGTTTCCATGAAGTATTCAATGCATCTGTAGTTTACCGCATGATCGATCAACTTAAGATAAGCGTTGTTATCTTTTATTTTGACAACGTTACAGTCATTAATCATGTATTTATTTCAGAAAACTGGAGTCTAGTTTAGTTAGTGGCAGTAATTTATCAGCATCTCTAACAAACAGGTACTCAGAGACTATTGTTGAATTGGAGGATAAATGTTTCAAACTGCAAAGTGCTTTGGACCAGTCTTCATCAGAATTGTTAGTATTCTAATTTTTTTTCCAAAACTTAGTGCTCAAAGAGATGTATGTATACACGCGAAATTGGAATTAAGAAAGTGTTTTTTTGAAATGCAAAACTAGACTTCAAAGGTGATATTTGTTGTTAGAGTTTTTATTCTTTTTTCATCAATTAATCTTCTCTAGATTACTTTAACTGTTTCGAAACCCGACAAAAGGCTAACTAAGAGATATATTGTTAGAAACCCATCAAGCTGAGCTATGTTTTGTTTAATACAGAAAGTCGTGTCAAAGCGAAATGGATCGCTGGAAGAGTCTTGCAGCGGACAGACTTCAGAAGTTAGAAACTCTTAACTCCCATCTGGATACCCGTCATTTGCAAGAAGTGAGTTTGTTTTAACGTTGTTCCTTATACCTTATTTTTTACTATCTTAGTAATTGTATTTAAAAAAGATCATGTTGGGTATGTTGGATTTTATGTAAACACAGTAAGTATACGCGTTTTTATCAACTACTGTTTTTTGTGAATGATATTTGGTAGGTGTGACAACTGTAAGTTTAGATTCTTAAAGGTACATGACGAATAATATAGAGTTTATTACTTATTATTTTTGATACAGTCGTAATTTCCATTGTGCCTCTAGGGGGTTCCAGGGATTATTTATAATAAATTGTTTTATATCAATAAACTTTTTTGAATATTTCAATGTATATTTGTCGCTAGTTTGTTTCATTACTTAATAAACTTCTATAATAATCTCAAACGATATATTGTGATTGTGACGACTATGCTATTAAATTGTGCAGATATAGCGCAATTGATATGTAACTTTTATTTTGAAGGACTTTTTGTTGATATTGCTTTCTGAACAACCTATTAATATGCCTTATGTGGTACAGCACTACAGAGCGAACAAGAATTATGCAATTTTTCCAAACCATTACAAAAAATAAACGATCTACTTTTAAACACAGTGCCTTAAAGGCATCTTCTTAATAACTTAAGTATTTTGTGAAAACGATTGCGATGGAGACTTATCACTTTGTGCAATATGAACTTGCATATTGAGTAACTAATGATAATCCAAGCTGAAAGCCGCCCATCTAAAATAAAATGTAATTGTGGTTGACGGTGCTACGAATGAGTATATACTTACTTATTATGCCATTGACAAGGCAGGAGATTTGTCGATAGAATTGATTGTACTATAGCCCATTGAAGGCTCTGACCAAAAGTATTATTATTTATTATTATATAAACTTCCCCGTATTTCTAGGTGGATTCCTACAAAGCAGAGAACCAGCACTGGTTGGACCAGCTCAATGAGTCCCAGAGAGAACACATGGAGCTGCGCTCACGCATTTCGGAGCAGAAGTCTTTGCATATCAAGATATTGGCAGAAAAAGACGCGCATATTGAGCAGTTGCGCACTGTCATCAACAATTTGAAGGTGATTATGCTACATAGAATTAAGCTTGCCAAATCTTTCTGCTATTTAGTCAAGGCTGAAATAAGTGCCGTCTACTCAGACCTAAGCTGTTAAGTCTGGTGATATTTAAAAGATCTGCAGTACATTGATAAGGACAATAGCGTGATAATGCACTCTTCTGTGCTGTCAAAGATCTGTAAAACCTTATCTCACACGGCTGTTCTTGTATTGTCGAAGGTAACTCAATGCTCTAGATACTGAAAGCTCTACTTGACAGATCGCTACAAAACTATTAGTCTCGCGCTGTACGTGTCTATACTGTTTTTGTGCAAATAATTTAGTAAATTAAAAATAATTAACAAATATTAGTTAAAAGTGAACCCAATAGTTAAGACACTAAGTCATACTATTCCAACGAGTGATATCAATATACTCAGAAGATCTTATTATAGTGGACGGAAAACCTTTTTGTACCGAATCCTCGCGACCCGTCCATTCTACGAGACCCCTGGGTACGCATACAGAAGACTACTTCGACACAGAGTAAAACAATAGTTACATCGTGATCTTAGTCGCTACTTTTAAATCACAAGCGACAGCGGTTAATATAAATAACTGAATTATGGAGCATACACCTGAAAAAGCTAATTCTTCACCTGATCTTACCCTAACCGACGAAGACCATGTATCACTTAGGTCAAAGAGGAAAAGATTGACCAACACCACAAGTGAAGACTTATCAGAGTTCAAGATAGAAATGAGGGAGTTATTCCGAGAGTGGGCTACTCAAAATGATGCACAAATGAAAAAGTTATACCCTATACTACACGGAATTCAAAAAAGTAATGCAAACATAGAAACATCCATAGCATTCCTAGCTCAACAAAATGAAGACCTCAAAAAAAAAGTAGATACCTTAGAAAAGGAAATAAAACAAAAAGACGAACATATTATTATTCTTGAAGACAAAATGGAAGATTTATTGAGGAGAAATCGAAATAATAGTATTGAAATTAAAAACGTACATTTGGATCCGAATGAAAACAAGGAAGGCTTATTAAAAATGGTGGAAACCCTGGCGAAGGAAATTAAAATAGACATAAATAGAGGACATATAAACGATATATACAAATCAAAGACAAATAATAATAATAAAACTATAACGGTTACATTTGTCTCGAATATAAATAAAGAACTATTTTTAAAGAATGCAAAGATGTACAATCGGAAAAATAATCAACACAAGTTAAGTGCAAAACATTTAGGAAATGTAAAGAACCCAGATGAACCTATTTATATTGCTGAACACCTTACGCAAAAATCTTCAAGACTATATTTTCTGGCCAGAGATATTAAACGTGTGAAGGACTTCAAATATTGCTGGACTTCATACGGCCGGGTATACCTACGGAAAGATGACAACTCTCCGATTATAATGGTAACAAATGAAAATCAAATACATAAGCTTAAAAATGACTGACTATATAAAAAATTTAACTGCATGTTCCTGGAATATAGCCTTTTAGTATTATTGTTTCTCAATTGTGTGTATTTTATGTTGTATTATTTTATATTTTACATAAATACCAATTTCATTATATATACTAACATCTTAGAAAATAGATATATCCTTATTATAGTTCCTCTGGTAATTCACCACACAATATTTTACTCTCTTCAAGATTATTTTAACTGTTTCAAAAAAACACTCAATGATTTTAAATTAATTACTTATATAACTAAAAAAATTACAGAAAAACAATATAATAACACCTATCTTTCTTCAAATCTAACATGGATAGCATTAATACTGTAATAAAAGATTTAGATAGCTCAAGTAACGTAACTGCTCAACAATGCACTATTGACTCATTTAATAAAAACATTTTATCGGCATTAACAGGTACCACTATAGTTACACAAAACATTAGGAGTGTCCATAAAGAATCAAACATTGATGACCTTGATATAAATATTGCTGCAATTGATACTGATATAGATGTTATCGTATTAACCGAATGTAGAATAGATCCATATAAGCCAATCCCACAAAAATGTTATTACCTTACCTACAGCACAACCAAAAAGATTAACCAAAACGACGGTGTCGTGGTTTATGTAAAAGAGTCTTTAAAACATACTGTAAAAGAAATATTATTAGAAGGGGCCTCGTGTCTTGAAATCAGTTTTGTAAAGTCCTCTGGACCTTACACATTAATATGTATATATCGTCCACCGTCACGAATTAACACGGAAAGCTTTATAGAATCTTTAGAAAAATATTTAAAAGCACCTAATTTAAAGACAAATGTTATCATTACAGGAGATATTAATATCAATATACTGGAGGGAAATAAAGACAAATACTCCGACAACTACCTAGATATGTTGGCACAATTCAAACTCCTTCCTGGACATAGATTTGATACTAGAATCAATAGTTGCTTGGATCATATTATAACTAACTTAGACTGCTCTCGATTTTTTGCTAATATTTCTGTTCTCGACACTACTGTCACCGATCATAAAATGACATTAATAAATGTACACAATCGAAAAAAACAACATTCGGCACCGAAAACTAAATCTATTACTAATTACGAAGAAGCACTTAAAGATCTTAACAATAACATAGATCCTCTCTTGTTGACTATTGAAGACCCTGATATTCTTACTAATGCTCTTATAAACGTTATTACAAATATCTTAGAAAAGCATACAAAAATTGTCAAAATTCCTTGCAGTAAACGACTTATCAAGCCTTGGATAACTCCGGGTGTATTAAAATGTATAAAAAATAGAAATAATCTTCAAAGAAAATCATGTCTCGATGAAACCAATGTTGTTTTAAAAATTACTTACCGACGCTACCGAAATCACTGTAATCAGCTTATTAAAAATCTTAAACACCAATATGAAATGCAGTTACTTAATAATTCGAAATCTAACAACAAATCCCTATGGAATTGTATAAAAACTATTACAGACTTAACTAAAACAAAACATACTAACATGGAACTCCTAAATTTAAAATCTACACCTAAAGAATCAGCGGATCACATTAACCATTGCTTCAATAATGTAGGAAAACAATTAGGCAAAGATATAAATATTGATGCACAGTCTATTAAAAATTATTTCAATACACTCCCATCACAACCAAACTCAATAGGAATTATAGAACCAGATATCATTGAAGTAGAAAATATAATTAATAATTTAAAGTCAGGATCAGCTACAGGATACGATAATATCCCAACAAAATTTATTAAAATGGCTAAAAAATTTCTTATACCTATAATAACTAAAATTTGTATTCTATCATTCAGACAAGGTATTTTTCCCGGAGCTCTAAAACGTTCTATTATTCATCCAGTACATAAGGGTGGGGCCAGAGACGATATAAACAATTATAGACCAATCTCTGTGTTAACAGTCATATCTAAAATTCTTGAGAAATCTATAAACTATCGCCTTTTAAAATATCTTAATAAATATGACTTACTATCAAAATCCCAATACGGTTTCCGAGTAGGTGTTAGCACAGAGGATGCAATTCATGATTTAACACGTAATATTACAGAGCTTATTGATAAGAAGAAAAAACCTGTTTGTATATTTTTAGATCTCAAAAAAGCTTTTGACACCGTCTCTGTCCCCATTCTTCTGTGCAAGCTTGAAAAAATGGGAATCCGAGATAAATTCTTGCAATTAATTACAGACTACCTACAAAACCGTGATCAATGCGTTAAAATCGGTGACATATTCAGTTCCTATAAATGTACCACAAACTATGGAATCCCTCAGGGCAGTGTGCTCGGTCCGACGCTTTTTTTGATTTACATCAACGATTTGACTAATCTGAAACTCTTTAAAGGCCAAGTGTTTTCGTACGCGGACGACACTGCTTTGTTATTCCACGGTAATAGCTGGAAAGCTGTTTTCAACGACGCTGAAACAGGTTTGAAGTCAGTGATGAGTTGGCTCAAAATAAACTCTTTAACTTTGAACCTAAAAAAAACTAATTACATCACGTTTTCGATACGCACTTCAACTCAACCTACAGCTAATCTTCAATTAAAAGCACATACATGTGATATGACCGGCCCTACACACTGTTTCTGTTCTCACATTGAAAAACTTAATACCACAAGATACTTAGGTGTTATTATAGACAGTCAACTATCGTGGTATCCACAACTAGACACAGTTGCAAATAGAGCTAGAAAAATGATCTGGATTTTCCAACGGTTACGACATATCTGTGATAAAAATCTGTTACGGTACATTTATATTACTTTAATACAATCGGTTCTTCTCTATTGCATTAGTATATGGGGGGGAACTTTTAAAACTAAATTTATAAGTATTGAAAGAGCGCAACGTAAAATTTTGAAAATAGTACTATGTCAAAATAAATTATACAGTACAATATTAACCTACATCAATACTGACCTTCTCACGGTAAGACAGCTATACATACTGCATTGTGTATTAAAAGTGCATAAACAAAAATTAATTGACCCAGCATTATTGCGTAAAAGAAACACTAATACTGTTATAAAAATAAAAAAAGTAAAAACAGAGTTTGCCTCAAAGCAATTCTGTGTACAATCCGCTAAATTGTATAATAAAATCAATAGAAATCTACAAATTTATGAAATGACTATTAAAAAATGTAAAATCGTCGTAACTAAATGGTTAAAAACACTAAATTATGAACAAACAGAAGATTTGCTAAAAACCGTTACTTAATAGTCAATTATTTAATATTTAAACAATATACATATATAGTTAAATATAATGTAATGTACTAATATAGACATAGTTATAAAAGAGTTATATAAGAAATTGAGTGTGTGTGTGTGTAAATGCGTGCAATTTATTTATTTTAAATAAGAGTAAAATGTTAAGTAATCTACAATGTAAAATACTAATATATAAATATTATTCTAATTATATAAAGAGGAAACTATGTACCAATTTAATTCTATACTTGAAACGTCATTCCACATTGAACTCACCATTTTCGTTTCAATTAACATACTAACTTGTATAAATAATTATTAAAATTAAAATACAAAACGCCATAAGCTTATAACGTGTACATTCCTTAACAATGGTTCGGAGCGTATCATACTGCGTGACGCCAAACTAACCTGAATCGTATTGTAATAAGAATCAAAGTCACATAATAGTGTAGTAGTCCTGTCCTTTTTTGATATTGTTACCCACAGTTTGTCACTAGTCACGGTGTTTAATATTTGTCATTTCGTATTATATCTACCCTACAAAAAATAATAGATAAAATGAATGTGTATACTTACTATTTTTTACGACAAAGACGTCTAGCAATCGATTTTTCAGTGTATAACTACTTGAATTGTATAACGATTGGAAGAGTGGACACCCTTAATACAGGTCTGCGTGCTTAACAAGGGTGTCCCACAACATTGTTAAAAATTGTTTTGTTCATAAATAAAAGTAAAAAAAAGTAAAAAAAAAAAATACTAATACTTGAAAGTGGCAGAAATACTACGAGCCCCAATGCAAAAGAGTTCGTCTAGTGCCAAATATTACAAGTGGCTAATATTCGGAGTAAAATTTAGATAAATAAATTTAACTTTATTAGTTCAATAAATACACAGTAGTTTTGAGAACACCTATGCCCGTCTGCACTAAACTCTACAAAGCATAGACTTGGTTAGGTCATGCCTAAACTAAGTCACACATAAGCATCGACTTACTCTGCATTGCTCTGCACTAACCAGTTTACGTTAAGTGACTCCTAGAACGATAGTTGCCTATCAAAGCGAAAAAGTCTATTTTGTCTTTGAGTTTGATCTATGACTTGATTTTCTTGTCACTTGTCCTGCCAGACGGTTTATTTAACCTTCCTATTGTTTTAATCCTAACCCGCGCGTTGGTCTGTGAGACCAACGAAGTAAATTTTCGTATTTATTTCTTCTTCGGTATATGCAGTTTTTGTTAGCAGCATGATTTGTTGCCGCGATCGTATATGGCGCCAATTGGTCTGTGAGACCGACGCGGGTACAGTTCAAACTTTTTTTTCTGTTTAATTGATTTGGTTATCTGTTTTATTATTTTATTACGATTTTGATATTAAATTTAATTATCTTTTATTATCAAGATGGATGATCATCAAATAATTTTGTTGTTGGATGACGATATTTCGGATTCTGACTATGAAGATCAAAACGACAGCGAGGTGGAGGATTTTAAGAAGACGAGCTGTCAATTTCTCTTTGCCAAGACGTCTTCTGAAATATGTATATTAGATGGTCCAGGATCCTCAGGAACAGCTGCCAATAGTACAATTAGCCGTTGTGCATACTGCCCATCAAAAAAGAACCGTAAGACGCGGTATATCTGCGCTAAATGCTAAATTTACTTTTGTATGGAACATGGTATGCTCTGCTTGTTTTAGTGAGACTTGTGCCCAAGATTATATGTTATTTTATTCTTTGCCAACTAATAGTCTGAATTTGACAGTTTATTTTTGTTTGTTAGAAGAAAATTTTATTATTGTTAACATTTTCGTAGCACGTATGAAATAGTTCCTATATTACAGAGGCTCTATTGACAGGCTGTTAGTTATTCAATAAAACATATGCTGTGCTTATTTCATTTATGATATCCCCTATTTTAATTATATAGTAACAATACTGTAGGTGTTCTTGAAAAAGGACAATGAAATTGTGTCCTGAATTTTCGGTCTGTAAGACCATGCGCGGGTATTGGTGTTACACAATTTCCCTTCCATCAAAAGTTCAAACAAGACGTAAATATGATTTATTTTGAAATCGATATATTTTATTATATCAAAACATAATGCAACTGCTAGTTATAGTGCATAATGCGAGGTTATTTATGTCAATCTTAAATCAATGAACGAAAATGTCAATAATAGGTCTTTACTTATGAAACTGCCGTTTTGCCGAACTGGCCATTTCAAATGAAAATATTTCATTTTTGACTGATAATTCTAATTTCAAATTAATTTTATTTGACAAACATGGAATTCTTTTTCTAAAATCGTCATTTGTTTAATAGTTAGTGTTTTGTTTTCAACGCATTCGAACATTTTTCGTCATCATGGATAAGTTAAAAATTCGAGTAATTATGGTGTATGAGTACCGTCGTGGCAGCAAAGCGGCACAAGCGGCACGCAACATTAACGACGTTTACGGAGCGAACACTACAAACTAACGCACCACCCGTTATTGGTTTACCCGCTTCCGTTCTGGAAATTTTGACCCGAAAAATGAACCCCGTGGTCGTCCGAAAACTTTGGTCGACAATGACGAATTAAAGGCAATTGTGGAAGCTGATGAAACTCAATCCACGGCTGAATTAGCAGCAGCTTTCGACGTTAGCATCAAAACAATATTGGTCCATTTGCGTCAAATTGGCAAGGTAAAAAAGCTTGTCAAATGGGTACCCCACGAACTCAATGACCACCAGCGCGAAGTAAGCGTGCAGACGTGCGTGGAGGCATACAAATGAAGGAATTCTGAACGAAAGCTTACCCCTAGAAAAGTGATGGTCACTGTTTGGTGGTCTAACGCGGGTGTAATTCATCACAGCTTCTTGCCAAACGGGACATGCATTACTGCAGATGTGTACTGTGAAGAACTGAACACAATGATGGAGAAGCTCGCACGTCTCCAACCAGCTTTGGTCAATCGTTCGGCTCCACTGCTCCTGCACGACAACGCGCGACCTCATACTGCACAGCAGACGGTCTCCAAGCTACAAGAGTTGGGGTTGGAAGTTCTCCGTCATCCGCCGTACTCACCAGACCTTGCGCCTACAGACTTCTACTTTTTCCAGAATTTGGATAACTTCTTGGCGGGGAAAAAATTCAATACCCGAGAGGCAGTACAAAATGCCTTTGAAGAATTTGTTGCCTCCCATCCAGCTGATTTCTTCAAGAAAGTGTGCGTGCAATGCGTTGGAAAAGACGCATTGATTGCATGGGTGATTATTTTGATTAATAGAAATAAAAAATATATAAAAAAATTACGCTTCATTTATTTCGTGAAAAACGGCAATTTCATAGGTAAAGACCTAATATTTACAACGTACAATTTTGGGTCGTTCGAAAACGAATGAGAATAGTATAAAGTATTGTGGGAACTTGTAGCTCAGGTTTCTTCAATATACCAACGAACACTGAACGAGAAAGGAATTTTCGCGTTGGAGATATGATATTTCATGTCTTTTTTCTAAAAGGTGACTCCTTGGAAAAATATTAATATAATAAACGTAAAATTGTTCTAACTAGTGTATTCGCATAACTTTTTGAACGCGGTGGTACATATGCTTAAGTTCTTGCTTAATTTTATGACATGGGAAATCGGTTTCCTAAAGTTAGGAATGTCTTAAACATTTAGGCATTGACTTAAGTTTATTGCAACGCAATTCTCGTTGCTAAGCACGTCGTAGAGACTTAAGTATTAACTTAGGAACTGTCAAAGTTTTTAAGACGTGGAAGAACTCTTTTGCATCAAATAAGAACTAGACGAACTTTTTTGAGTTAGTCGTAGCAAATTACTAAGTGCCCATAAATACATATTTTAGTAAAATAAGTTTTTCTTTAAAAGTGCCTGATTAACAACATAAGGTGGAGAATTTTACCCTGTTCTACTTTTTTTTTAAGGCCTGTTTTATGAAAATGTAGTTAAATTGAAAACAGGCAACCTTTGCAATATATGACTGGTCGAACTCTTTCGCATTGGGGCTCATAGTTGTTGAGTAGTCAAAACAGCTGATTCCCATCAAAGAAATTAAAAGATAACAATATGAAGAAGCGATTGTGTTACAAATTGTTGGTCTTAAATTCACACCGACCATGCTACAAACTTAAGCGGACCGGTACGTTTGGTTCGGAAGTATTTATTGAATCTTGTACTGGTGGCGATTGGCCTTAGCATCAATAGTATAAATAATTGTGTACTTTTCACAATTATTAGCAATTGTAAATAAACTGTAACAAAAAGTACAAATATGAAGAACGCTTTCAACACTTAGACCGATTTTAGAATATCGATTAAAAAATCATTATATTTGACAAGTTACAGCCCAGAAATGAAAAATTTATAGTAAAGAAATGTATAAAATATGAATTCCTATGCTACTTACAGCCAGGACATAAAACAACTTGACTATAAGGACAATGTCCGCCTGGCACAGTTCAGGCGAATTTTAATACAGCTCGATTAACATAACAGTAATTAACAAGTAATTAACAAACTTACTGTTTATTACTAACAGTAATAAACAGTAAGTAAATAAAAATCTCTTATTACCATTTTTGAGGGGTCACCACGTGATACTGCTCTTACGTGATTTGTGATCCCTCATTTGGTTTACAACAAATTTTCCCTGAAAAGTTTTTCTGATCATAGTTCAATTAATAATTAAAGAGTATTCCCGCTATGTTAAAAAGTAGGAAAGGCCTGGCGTCTGACATTTTGATTTTCACATCATATTCACCTCTATAAATGGAGGTGAATATGATAAATACCACACTTTACAAATAAACTATATCATGTGATAATTTCAGAATTAAATATAAATAAAATGAAAAATAAACTCATTATTTAGCACACAGGAAACTAGTGTACAGTTCGACTGATGCCTTAATAGCCTAAACGTCACTATTTCCTAATATAGTCAATTAAGCACTGTTCCAAGGTAAGATTCATGTTTCAGGCTGAGAATGCACTTTTGGCAGATAAATGAGCCCACTGTGCAAATATTCATCTTACTAATTCAGCTAATAATTTTATACTCTAGGCTTAATATGAAGCTGGCAAACGTAGGCAAAATAAGGTGCTGTTAACAGACTTTGTTCTCCTAAGGTAGTACACGCGTGCAATGTAGTACCAACACCAATTAGCCAATTCAATTCATACACAACACATTTAAACTTAACGTGCATGTCTGTATATACAGCACGAGTTACAGACAATTAGTGCCGCAGCCTACCTACCAACCATTGCACATATTGGAATAATATTTGATAAATAAACTTTAATTCCAGACACAAATACTAAACATGCAGACGGTTATAACGGTGAACGACCCGAGTTTCGACCTATCGGCGATCGTTGAAGTGGAGATGACGGACGGAGCGTCGCTCTACGGCTCCGACCGCCTTGAGATCAAGTTTGATTCCAGTGACGACTTGCATGATGGTGACGCGCTCAAACCACAGGCCAGCTCTACTGTTATATGGTAAATAAATCATTATTTATAGTTTAGAAACAAACAAAAAGATTAACATTCTGTCAGAATCACGGAGAAGATAAAGAGGCGTTCGTGGACAGAGCCAGTCAAATGCACTGACTAAGCACTTGTGTTGCAAAAACTGCAACGCTGATCATCCGTCCGTCTAAGTGCAGTGTTTGTATTGGTAAGTGTGGAGGGGGCATGTGTTTGCATTAACAAATATCAATATTCACATTGAAGGTTGGAGTCTGTTAGGGATGCTTCTTATCGGTGGGGGGATGTTATTCCAACATTTGGTGGCATTGTACTATAACCCGCGTCGGAAAGGAACAGTTTTGTATGAGTGATGGAGTAAAAGTTTAGTACAAGATCTCATCCTGTTATAGATATGGTTTTCTTCAGGCAAGACAATTTTCTCATACAAATATTTTGGTTCACAAACATGTGAGTAGCATGAAGGAGATCCTGCTGAAAACATATTATCAATAACATGCACTTGTTGATATAAGGAGTCACGTGAGTCCGGGTAGGTATGTTAAGGCAAAACCTGGCACAAGCATTCCGCACTCTTTGGAAAAGCTTTGAGTGCTTGTTATCGAGCTTAGAGCCATACCGTACCGTAGTTAAGCTCAGACAGAGAACTCGTACCTTTACACTGATAAACTGTCTAATTTTGTACAGCTCCTTAAGATGGTAGAGGGCGTCACGGACAACTGAGCTGAGGTGGTTTTCAAATGGGTGTACTCATGAGTAAGATATATATTTTCTTAAATTTTCACGATTCATACTTTAAATAAAACACTTTTTACCGGATATTATCGCGTATATTTTAGTTAATTTTAAAATTATTTCGACGTTTCGGCATCTTTGCAGTTGCCGTGGTCACGATAGACTAAGGTGTTGTTCATCTATTGCCAGTAATAAAAACTACATGATTGTCAATACATATTAACGCCATCTGTTTCTCAGTCTTCTCGCATAACGTCCCGGATTGACACAAAAGGCACTGACTGTGTCCTGAGTTTGCAGTCTAACAGTTTGCTGGTTTTTCATTTTGATGTTTTTAAGTATTGGATCCCATGTTGATGAAAGTTTCCAACCATCTTCTCTATTGAAATTTGGATGTTTTTTAATTTCAATAGTTTCTCTGACCATTACCTTACCCTCTCTGACCTTAGTCTATCGTGACCACGGCAACTGCAAAGATGCCGAAACGTCGAAATAATTTTAAAATTAACTAAAATATACGCGATAATATCCGGTAAAAAGTGTTTTATTCATGAGTAAGATGTTTGAATTTTTAACAGTCACGAATACGATTTGCGCTTTGAAACCCTGTTTTAATATTTTGTGTTTTGGGTTTAGTGTAAGGTTGTTTCTTGATGACCAGGCCGCATTTTCAAGAAAGAACATCATATGTTTTGTGATCGAAACATTATTAAACTATTGGATGATCTTCAACTTTAGATCACATTTTGCATCCGATAACAACGTATAATTTGTCATAAAGAAGTGTTTCATTTTTATTTATTTTTAAAGAACACGTCACCAATACTGTTATATATTAAAAACAACAATAATAATAAATCCCCAGACAAACACAACACATGTTTGGCCCCAAAGTAAGCAGAGCTTGTATTATGGATAACCATACATCATACTGGGGGGGGGGGGAGGCAGGATAAACAAACATATATAAATATCAACAACCATGACCCGGGAACAAACATCTTTGTGTGATGAACACAAATGAATGCCCCGACCAGGACTCGAACCTGGGACCCCGGCGTACGAGGCAATTTTTAAATTAAAAAAAGAACTAGAGGCAATTGACAACATTGACAATTATATAAAATGTATACATAATCACTTACTTAGATACGGATACCAATATTAACATTGTTAAAAAAAAAGACTCTTGTTAAGAAACCTGATTACTCAAATCTACTTTAAGATATGTTTATGGTTTCTAAGGATAGAAATATAAAGATTGTATAATAGTTGAATAAAAAATGGCGCCACCGGTAGGATCCAAACTATAAATCAGTGTTCGCTTGTAATTATTTATACTGGTTTGTAAAATTAAAAATTTTCTGAATTTCTCATTATATTTGTCGAAGGAATGTTTGAGAAAGGTATTTTTGCTTCTAAGTGTTTGCTGAATTCGATCTCAGTTCACTCTACTTGACTGGATTGTATTATTTCAATTCCTCTACACGCCTACCTCTCTCCAAATAACCTTAGTTAAATTCTTTACTTAATATAAAAAGAAAGCACCAACACGACCTACAGAAATCAAAATTGTTTTCCATACCAATCAATATTGCGTGTTTATCTTTCCATATTTGTTCTAAGCCATAAAATATCTATAAAATAACGCAATTCACAGCTGCAACCAGATCAGCTTGAAGAAATATTTTGTCTGCAGAAGTGTACTCAAACCGGAATAAACCGGCTCAAACACGCATACAAATTAGAACGGGAAATGCCTCCAAGTTGATTTCGTAGCACTTTTTGTATTGAATCCACAGGCAAGAACCAGTATTAGAGCGGCTGCGGCGGGAAAAGCAGCAGGCCAGCAAACAGAACTGCATCTTACGACGACAGATCAAGGCGCTGGTCGGCAGAGAGCGCCGCGCCAGACTTGACGCGCAAAACTTGAGGAACCAGCTGTTTAGGATGTGAGTTGCTACTGAATTGTCACCACTAGTCTAAAAAACAAGAATATTTTAAAATAGTTACGAAACGCCTTATTTATTGAGAGTTAACTTGTTGGTTTACTTGCGAAGTAGAGTTTACTACGTTCAACGAATATTAGATTTAAGGTTTTTATAAAATGTGTTTTAAAATTATGCGAATGCAGAAAAAGTTTTTTTCGTGTTCCAAAAATTTAGGTTTTTTAAATACTAGGTGCATTAGTAATACATATCTTAATTAAAAACATTGTAGCCTTATTTACCACGCAAGGAAATCAAAAATATTGAAGCCTTTTTCTGACACACGAGGAATAGACTTTACAACTTTGACACTTTAATTCAAATTCAAATATTTATTTTTCAACTTTAACAATAACCTTTTCTTGTTGACGTTAAACAAACAATGACATCATCTGTATAGTAACTTGGCAAATGTATCCGAGACCCTTAGTGTAAGGAGTTTATTTATTTTAATGTTCCACTACGTCCCCCAGAAACACATCAGGCAAGAAGCTGCCTACTGCGGAGGTGTCATCGCTGCACGGTAAAATCGCGGCGCTTCAGACGCAGCTCACCGGTGCACGGAAAGACACGCACTCTTCTATCGCGTTATGGGATAAGTGGAAACGGTTGGTGTGTATGTTAATTCCAACTTCAATTACTCGCTATTTAGCTAGTACGTATTTTAGTTACATACTAAGGTTGTATTTGTTACTATTCGATTTATAATTAAATTCAAAATTTCAAACTTTTAATCCACCCAATTAAAATAATAAATCAGTTTTAATAATGTTTTAATCATTCCCATTCCAATAGATATGCTTCAGAAACAGAATGTTGTTTTACTGGCTGGCGAATCAATATCAGATCAATGTCGCTTATACATATGTAGAAAATCTACGATAGTCGCAATTATTATTTCTGAAAGTGATAAAATTTATGCAGGTTGGTCTAAAATAATTCAAAAATTAAAAGCAATTTAAAAGCCAGCTCTCATTTTCCCTTCTCAGAGCCCAGCAATCGAGCGACCGCTGGCGGTCTCGTTTCGAAGAGAAATGCCAAGAAGTGCGTAAGCTGGAGTCAGCGCTGAATCTCACGAAAACAGCTGTGAGCCGACTAGAGAAGGAGAAACGACTTCTGTTGTCACGGCTCTCGGAGGCTACACGTAAGTTAATATTTTTTTACGAAGAAATGTATTTAAAACTTATCTTTTAGCAATTTATATTAAAATTAAATACGTAAGTAATGTCGTTTTTTGTTTTTTACAACAATGACATCACATTTCAACCTTTTATGCGAATCGTTACATAAATTTTATCTAACTAAAGAATGCAACCCAATTATTTAACATAACAATAACAAATCTCTTGTCTCCTTATAACTAAAAAGTAGATTTATTTGTTTGTAACTCTTTCATGTCTTAAATTCTCAATCGAACCAGACCCGACCACTGACAATCCGATCCTCCACTCACTGCAAGAGAAACAAGATGGCGAGCGGTCAGAGAAGTCGCCTCGCTGTGAACACTGCGCAATGGCACCGGTCTCAGCGCGAGCACTGATGGAGCGCGTCGAGGCGCAGCAGAGGAGAATAGCCGCTTTAGAGATCGCTGAGAGGGTCTGTATCCATTGTGTAACTCAGATATTATGATCGTTCATCTGTTCTAAAGCACGTACTGAGCTAATCGCTTTGCAATTAAGCACGATGTTGTATCATAATATTTTGGCATTTTATATCCAGTCATTTTTCTAATTAGAGACTGGATACAAATACAAAATTAATTCAGAAGCAAAAATCATATGTAGTACGAGCGTTTTTCTCATTTGGACAGGATAGTATTATTAATTAAGTTACTATTTGTGTTTCGGCTTTAAAACTAGGAGAGAGGCGAAAGGATTACTATAATTGTATAAAAAAATTGGTTTCCTGACTACGTCCGTGGCTGACATTACAGAGTACTTTTTAAAAACTTTTTAAGAATATTTTATTTATTTTATGTTACATATTTTATTATTTTCACTTTCAGGGCAACGAATACCTTGTATCAGAATACGAGAAATCTCTGGCGGAAGTGACGTCACTGAAAGGACAGGTCCTCAAACTGGAGTCAGCGCTACTGGAGTGTCAGATACAAGTTCCTTTTCAAGCCAAGGATAGTGCTAAGTCTGAATTGGACTATTGGAAAAAGTTAGTCATAATTAATTGAAAAAATAGATAAATAATTCATTAAAATAAGTTTGTCTTTGATAACATTTTTAACGAAGGTATAGGACTCCTTAACTATAATTAACTAAACATACTGAAACATGCAATATATAAGCTTGTTTGTAACGTTTGTTAGCGATTGCACTAATAACAACTTGGAAAGAACTAATTAATTAAAGTATTTTAAATTAGCCGATTTCTAATCATTGAACTTACCTATTGAAATTTTATAGGTTTTTCAATTTTTTATATTGCTTCAAGTACTATAATTTTCGTCCTTCTAGTTACTGCGAAATGCTCAAAGAAGAGAATGTCCAGTTAACGCTCCGGATCAACTCGTTGGAATCCTCTCAGCACCACGGCGGGCAACATAAAGTGAACGATTTGGAACAAACCGTGCTCACTCTAAGAGGTAACAATATAATAAAAAATAAAAAAAGGACACCAGAAAAAGACATAAAATGTAAGGTATAAGAAAAATGCAAGCCAAGCTTTGTGGAACGTATAGTGAAGTAGCAAGAATGTTGAACCAGGACTACGATGAGGCAGTCACAAATGTGAATTACATATTAAACTCATTTCCACAACTAGCTATAAAGAGATCGTTGAACTATCGAATCTAAATCTAAAGAACTATCGTTTTATTGCTGTGCAATGTGTTACTGTTACATTAACTTACCAACCGCCGAACAATAAAATGGCGTAAATAATGATTTTATGAGTCATAACTTCCCTAATGTTTAAATAACAATGCAAAAATTATTTCCCGTAATTTATATTTTCCTAATGAATATAACTTCAACTCTCTAAAGATGCAATTTTAGGCCAACAAAACTTTCAAAAAGGTTGCTAGTTGTGTTTTATTCTTGCGTTGTAAACTGTTACTGCAAATATTTAAAGCGAAGTTTTAGCAATACATTGCAGTGTTACAAAAAATGTGACTCAGATAAGTTTTTTTTATCATTATCTTTTAAATTAAGAACCGTTTTTATTTTTTCCTCAGGTTTAGTCAGCAAATTGCAATCTGAACAGAAATCGGGAGGTTACAAACGTATAGATTCGAGGCCCACCAGTGCAAACATTACATCTGATAAGGTAAATAGTAGATGCAATAGAACATTTATTGAATTATGTAGTGACTTTCGTTAAGTACGTATTTTTTTTATCAACTAAGAACTATCAATCCTAGAAGATTGAGTACTGGAAGAAGTAAATTCTTCGCTCAACAATAATCAATTTTTATTCTTTTCTCCTAATAAAGTATACCTTATAAATGTAACTTTTTTTGCAGAATTATATTTATGCTCACATTTAATTTCCTCTTGTAGTCATTTAAGGCAGCTTTAAGATAAAAATATCAATGACTTTATTATTTTATTACATAAAGATAATAAACAAATTAAACACGCGATACAGTGCATTACTTGATGAGATATAATCCATCTGCGTGGCAAAGTTTGCCTAATATATTTATATTGGCAGTTAAAATTATCAGTTTTTATCTTCCGTAAAGATAATGCTAAAATAAATTATATTAATCTATATTTTGTGTTCAAAATAGGGTAAAATATGATTTCTTGTTCGACTCAAATTACAGGTTTTTTTACAATTTTCAGCAGTTTAATTGCAACGTAGATTGTTAACCAATTATTAAATTATTTGCCATGTTTTGTATAACTTTTTTATGGACAATACAAAAGAGAAAAATGTTCTAAAATCAGACGTTATATTGCGTAACTAAAGCATCAAAGCTTTTTTTAGGTGCTACATCTGGATTTTTATTTTATTGGAATAGCTATTTTATTTTCGGCAGTAAGGTCGAATATACAGGGTGACTTGTAATTCGACGAATTCCTCTTGGGATGTGATAATACAACTAATGACCAACAAAATTAACTATAATGTCCCTAATACCAAGTAGGCTCGTTATCGAGAAATTCAATATTTTTGGTTTTGTTCAAAAAAATCCCGAACTAACTACAAAAAATTAAATAAATAAAAAACTAGGGTTTTGAATAAAGTTGTTTAAATTTTTATCAGTTACCAATACATCAACAAACATTTATTTATACTAATACTGGCACAAATATCAACATTTAAAAATGGCAAGTGAATTCTTATAAAATTTGGTTTTGATTCACTAATTTAGTCAATAGAAAACTGGATTTATTTTAAAAAAATCAACAGTAAATTAACCGTACAAACAACTAGAAAAACTTTCTTGTTCTATTAGCTATCCAAACAATTTAAATTATTAAGTCACAAACAAGAATTCCCAGAACAAAACGTACGCACAGCACGTGCATTGTAAAACCTTTTGTTATCGTACCGCGTCTTAAGTTGGCAATAAATTCCTGGAACTTTTTAGTTGTTATTGTTAGAAGTTGGATGGGCATCATAAATAATCACTTGATTGGACCCCACTTTTTGCCCAACAATTTTAATGGTATTATGAGGAATTTTTGAGGAATGAGCTGAGGCCATTGCTTGAAGATGTGGAATTGGTAACAAGGAGAATAATGGTATTCCAACACGATGGTTGTCCAGCGCACTATCGATTTACTGTGCGGCAGTGGCTGGATACCTCGTTCCCAAGGCGTGGGATTGGCAGGGGGGTCCAATTCCATGGCCTTCACGGTGTCCCGACCTGACACCGGTTGATTTTTACGTGTTCGTACTTCATGGGACACATAAAGTTCCTTGTTTATGCAACGCTAATTCAGTCTGTCGAAGTCCTGCGAGAAAAAACAATCGAAGCGTCTAAAAATACGACTCTCTTTCACTTCAATAGTGACATTGACAGAGATAAGGAAGCGTGTGCGGGCATGTATTCACCGTAGGGGAGGTCACTTTGAACAAGATTTGTAAAACGTGTCGCAAAATTGATTAATAAAAGATTTATTTTTAATTTCCTTTTTTTCTTTACACTTTACCTATCATCATGTTATTCAATTTTTTCTGAGAATCTTTTCTTTTTTTTTAAATAATTTAATGTTTTTGGATAGCTAATAGAACAAGAAAGTTTTTCAAGTACTTTGTACGGTTAATGTACTGTTGATTTTTTAAAAGAAATCCAGTTTTCTATTGACCAAATTAGTAAATCAGAACAAAATTTTATAAGAATTCACTTGCTATTTTAAAATGTTCAATATTTGTGCCAGTATTAGTATTAATAAATGTTTGTTGATGTATTGGTAACTGATAAAAATTCAAACAACTTTATTCAAAACCCTAGTTTTTTTTTAATTTAATTTTTTGTAGTTTATTCGGGATTTTTCGAACAAAACCAAAAATATTGAATATCTTGATAACGAGCCTCCTTGGTATTAGGGACATTATAGTTAATTTTGTTGGAAATTAGTTGTATTATCACATCCCAAGAGGAATACGTCGAATTACAAGTCACCCTGCATAAGCATTTGGTGTGTGATGAAAAAAAAACTGAACTTAACAACCATTTATTATATACTATAACCATATAATAACCATTCGAGATACTTTATTTAAATATATTTTGTTTAAAACAGTTCACGGAATTGAGCTTATTTTAAAGAAAATTTAACTTTCATTTGACCTCTATATGACATCACTTAGTAGTATCATCTCCTAACTTCTCTTTGGTCATGTTCGCAATAGATATCCATCGTCGACTGATATTTATGCTCATCAAGAACTTATGAAAAATTTTAGAGCTGTTCATTTTAAGATTTAAGTAAACTTTGTCGTCCGATTTCAAAAACAAAACTACTTTGTGACTTTATCATACGAACTTATAATTTATTTTTCTTAAAATTAAATACTGTCCATATTAGACAGAAATTAGACATTTTTTAATTTTCTTCCCAAAATACCTCATTCTTTCAGAAAAAAGTATCGAAAGATACCTGAAAAAAAAATTCATATACCGATTTGGCGTTTAAAATGCTCATTCGTTGATGAGACCTCACACCTCGTTACAGACAGTATTTGAGCCCATGCAACTCAATCTATTAGACAAAGTGAAATATAATTTGAATTTTGTCTAGCTATAACAAATATTTAAATTGTGCACAGGACTCCCACAGGATAGAGACAGCCAAATTGAAGCGAAGCATACAAGGCAAGGACATATTGCTCGAGAGATCCAAGGAAATGCTCAAAATTGCAGCAGACAGGGAGGATGAACTACTTAGAGAGGTAATTGTCAATTCCTGACAAAGATATACAACAATATTTTAATGTGACTTTTAACTCAAGTCCACGCGAATCGGTCTGAGAACATTAATAGTACTTATTAGAAATGACTTCCACCAAAAGTTCTCATAACGCTTATTTTAAAGAATCTGTGATGTAAGTTTAATTTTAGGATTTATTTTTGTGTTTGATTTCACTCATTTTGTACTATTCTAAATTTTGGCACTTCATTTGCGGTAATTCCTTTATTATGTTATAACTATATGTATGATTTTAGGACGTATTTTATCTTTATGTCAAACATGATCACAATCCGTTTACCCATTATTGCGTTTCTGAGTAAGAATATACAAAGTAATGTCTCCAAAGGAAACTTTTCTTTTCAGAATGCATTGTTGCAGCGACGTTTAGATGAGCTGACTAAACCCGCATCAGGGCTTATGTCAGCTTAAGTATTCCCATATCATAGTAGATAAGTTTATATGCTAATTGTAAGTGTATTTTGTGTTCTGTGTAAGCTTGCATTGAATATTGTTTTCATAAGGAAAAATAAAATTATTTTTCAAAACGCGTATTTTATTTTTACAAAATACAATCTTATTACTAAAGTTTATTTACAACTATTGAATCTTAATTTTTCCTGATATTATTTACATTTCTTCATAACTTTTTTCCACCTCTCGTAGGCATAAATAAGTAAAAACATTTTCGTTTACTTTTGTTCACTGTTAGTACTTATCATCTAATTTTATCTGAAAAAAAAAATTTATTGACATATTACATTTTTGTAAAATTTTCAAAGTTATAAACAATATTATACAATTTTTAGGGCGTAAATAAATAGTAGCCCTCCGCATTCTAGCAACGATCCAGGGTACTAGTTCTAGTACAGAGTGATATTTGTGTGTGGTCACAGATTGTTAATATAGTAAATAGCATACTTATATTACCGATTGCAAACCTCGTAAATATTGAGTTGGAATATCTGTTGATCCTGTAATTGCGCTAGCTGATCCTTCTACTTATTCTGAACCAACTACGCATGGTGCATTCAGTGATAACATACAGTGGCAAGATCAGGAAATAATATACTGCTACGAACTAATTTCATTGGCATTAGGTGTGGTCTCATAATTTTACTATTTATTCTAGCGTAACATACCTGTGCTACAGTTGAATCCTGCCTGATTTTTAAAATCCTTGCTAAAGGCGGAGTGAAGAGAGCTGGGTCAGGGTGCTTTAGTCCTTGTTTCTGCCAAGGCTGCTGCTGCTTCCACAACAATGACACGACGGTCCCAATCACTAGCACCCAGACGAACCCAACCTTAGCACGTAAAATATTTGAATTTAGTGAATCATTATTAAAATGTGGCGGTGAACCATACGAGAGAAAACGTTAAAACCAAGAATAAACTGTACAAAAATCACAAAGATGCTAACTATGCATACACAAAACATTTCAGATCACAATTTGTCTAATGCGCAGTTTACGAGACTTTTTTACAACAAAAAATTAGGTCAATGTTCCTATAATCAACACCAGAAATATAAAAATAGAGCAATTAAACAAATCGTGTCGCCGATACTGCTCAGGGAATTTTTGAAGCATTAAATTTTTTTACTGATATTTGAATCTCTAGCTATTGTTAAAATTTTAGATACTTACCGGACTAACCCACAAGTAAGACAATCTGTAGAGGTAGAAGTAATCACTGGGGTCTACGAACGGCTCCTCAGGCAAGGTGGCATTGAAACCACAACCGTCGACTCCAACCGGCAGTTTAGATAGAGGAGGCTTCGGCCCTCCGAAACTTATCCATAAGGTCACAGCCATCCCGGAGAGAAGGCCAACTGACACTCCCTGATAAGCAAATAAAAACAACATTATTTAAATTCTTTAGGAAAACTTACATCTTGATTTATATCGTAGGTAGTGTAATTACATGTAAAAAATATGGAAAATTTAAATAAAACAAAAGTTACATATAGAATCTTCGCTAGTAAGGCATATTAATTGAATGTAAGAATGAACTTACAAAATATTCATACTGTATTATAAAGAAATAAAAGATATCAAATCCAAAACAAAATAAATTACATACTAGGGTTTTGAAAGAGTTCTATGATAAAGAAGAGAAAAGTTCCGGCATTGAATTTAAATCTCCAAACGAAACTAGCTCATTATCCCACTATCGTTATTGATACAGTTCGTATATGTATTTATAAATCATTCAATAATTTTTTACATTGTACAACACTAGATGTCACTAGAGTTTATGACCTGAATCGCACGACATAATTCAAAGTATTTTATTTCATTTGTAAACATCCTTCTCGTAACATAGGTGCTGTATTTACTACCCAGGTTTTATCTATCTAGTATTTATTAATGAGCTGAACAGGAAACCTTGACGTAATACAGTAATCTGAAACTTTACTGTGATAAGGGGTTATCTAAATGTTCTTGCTATGCACTTATACCTACTAAATCGCGTTATATGTTTAAACTACTTCATATCGCAATACTTACGAATGCTCTCAGTCAACTATTGCAAGTTCTTTTTTAAAATTTTTGTTGTTTGATTAAGTTACCTTTTCATTTGCAACGGTAGTAAACATCCCCAATGTAAAAACTCCTAACAACGGCCCTCCGACGGCACCAAATATTGTCATAGCAGATTGTAGGAGACCTCCCAAATACTCGGATAAGTATGCCAGGGCTAAGAAAATTAATCCATAAATGGCTGCTGCCAATTTTGTAATAAAACCTAGATATGCTGGTGGTACTGATGTCCATCTGCAAATAAATAAAATAAACAAATGTAGAGTGCAGGAAACGTATTACATAAAGGCACATTATAACAATCCAAAATTATTGAATTGAGCATTTACAAAGAAATTACGTATTAATTACCTCTAAGGTACTTAGATTACAGTAGCGTAAACAATAAATTATGCTAACATATAAGAGTTGATTTCTTTCTCACCTGCTTATGTAATCAGAAAAGGTAACAGCAGCGAGTGAATTACAAGCAGAAGACACGGTAGACAGTGATGCGCTAAATATACCCGCCACAAACAAACCAGCCAGTCCAGGGACTGAGTTCATGGCGTCCACAACGTAAAATGGTAGAAGTTGATCAATCTAAAATTAAAAGAACTGTAAATTTGGTACAATACGTAATATTATAAGGACCAAGTAAACTAGAAATCTCATGATTATATAAAATGAGTACAGCAGTAATTTTCCCAGCAGCAAGAGGATCGCAGTTTCTGTAAACACCATACATTCCGAGGCCACTGATGCATGTAACTAGACTGAGTAAGAATAACACTGGCCAGCTCCACCACAAGCACTTCTGAGATCGGTCTAACGTGCTCACCGTGAGCAATCTTTGAACCTGAAACATGCAACTAAATTAGTCAAATAATTTTTAAATAATAATTTTACCTAGTTACTAAAATTTTATGTCATCGAACTACAAGGATAGAATAACTTACCTGAGTGTGATTAACAGCATACAAAGAAAGATAGGTGATCATCCCACCAATTGTCAAAGACCACCATGTATGTCTTACTGTTGGATCTACGCTGAATCTAAAATAAATATTGATGATTAAAATAATTGAATGATTAAAAAAACTCAACAATTCGATTAGTGAGGAAAGTACGTTGAGTTTATGTACTCACTTTGAAAAATCAAGCCTTCCACCTTCATTAGCAATTTTGAAGATTTGGTCAAACCCACCTAAATCGATTGATGTGAATACAACAACACTTAACACAGCACCAAGCATTAGTAAAGATTGTAAAAGATCGGTAAATAATACTGCTTTCATTCCTCCTAAAGTAGAATAAAATGTACAGGCTAGTCCGACGACCAATATTGATATAATTCTTCCCAACCCAGTCACAGATTCTAAAACAATAGCTGGTGCATAAAGCACAATCCCATTATAAAGTATCATCTGCAACGTATATGTCAAAGATGCTAATATCCTAATCTGTGATCCGAATCGCAGTTCTAAGTATTCATATGTACTCGTTTTCTGCAGTCCAAAGAAAACGGGTAGGTACAATCGTGTAGCTATCGGTGTAGCGAAACCGTACGCTAAGTTTATAATAGTAAATTCCATTCCGTAGTAATAGTTTTCTGCAGATACTCCCAGCAAGGTTATGGATGACATAAAAGATGCCATTAGAGAAACTGCTACTGGTGTTATAGCCATGTTACGATCTGCTAGAAGATATTCCTGAAAATTTTGCAATACTATAAGACTTTTCATTAAATAATACAAACATTTAAAGTATTTTTACAATTGGTACCTCATTAGTCTTTTGCTTCCCTCCACTGAATCTAAAGTACAATCCAATGCCGACGGAGGCGACCATGGTCGCAGCCATGATCACATAGTCCCATACTTTAAAAACTGATATGTCCATTTTTACATATATTTATTTATACCTGGAAGCAAAAAAACATAATTAATACGGACCGACATTAAAGTAAGTAAATATTGTAATTGCTAAGTTTTATTCTAAATTTATAATATTTAAAATATTATTTGTAATATTTTTATTTTCCACCATTTACAAAAATACAAATTAATGTTATTCCAATAATACGAATATTTTGAGTGTGTGAAAGGCTCTTCCTATTTTCTATTACATTTTTTTTTACACAAACATTGACCTACTTTATGACTGAGGTTTTTCTAACTTCGTCATAGCCATCGAACGAGCACGCGATCCACCTGATGGGAAGTGGCGCGAGTTAAACATCATCTTTCTACATTATCGTAAACAAAGGATGTAGTTACATTATTGCTTTATAGAGCTGAGGAAAAATAATATCACGATATATTCACGGCTTGTTGGGGCAAAACTATACCAATAAACACCACGTGAACCCTAGACCTTATAATAACTAAACATGCATTGCAGAATAGTAGTGATTGTCAATTTTTATTGCGATGTCGATTAATTTGTTTTATTCAACTCTACTAAATTCTATATCAAAAGACACAACTTAATACATTAGTAACGGTCATCAAAACATTTGGTGATAGGTAGATACCGAGCCAGACTGTGACTAGACAAGCAAAACTTTACATCAACGACGTGAGGGCGTAAATAACTTCAATATTTATAAATCTCTTTTAATAAAAGGACAGTATTTAAGTAGGTACGTACCCTATTATGCATTTCATTAATAATTCCGTAACAATGAGCACATTCTCTCACGAATGCTCACCTCCGCGGCATTCCGCGAACAAATGACAACCGAAGCAACGCCGTGAGGGACGCGCGCGCGCCTCGTAATCTTCATCAGAACAGTGTATTTCGGTAAAAAGATAAAGTGCTAAAAATTGGAATCACCTAGATATGAATTTGATACAGTGCCAAGATGATGTCTTTATCAGGGCGCATTGAAAGCTGTTAACGTTAATATGGCTTTTATAAATTAAGTCATCGTGATAAGGTGCTTTCAGGAGAACAAATATTTCAGTAAACGGAAATAAATTGATGACTCTGTACTTGCTCTGCTTCTCGACTTTAATTGCGATTTCAAAGACATCCTATGCAAGATCGCATATTTTGCTTCGAAATGTCAATCCCATTATTACAAAACTTAACAAAACACAACCTTAACATTTTTTAATAAAATATGTTAATAAAATAATTTATACATGCTTAGTATGAAAATAAGATGTATCGGTGAATTATAAATGGTGATGCACACGGACTCAAGTTCTGGGGAGGCTCGAACGCTCCTGGTGGTTGCGTTCCGAATGCCGTTTACAGCTATCAACGCTAAAACTGCTCATAGAGATTCGACTAAAAGTGATATTTTTTCCTATTTCAATGAGAACAGTAAATGAATACGCAAAAATTTTAATTGTTCCTCGTTTAAATATAAAGTTATATTTTCATTAAGATCTTCGATTCTGATTTTCGATTCGAAGATGGCGGCGTTCATAACGTCATTAATGATATCCGTCGTGAACGCTCTCACAAGCGTTCGGAACGCGAGTATGAGCGCTCTAAGCGATATACCGTGTGTACAATCCAAATGGGTCAGTATGGAGAAGTCAGAAACTATGAGAGATAGCGAAATCTGTTCTTAGGAACCATGGCATCGATTTCAGATATAATAACAATCACATTCAAACTTTTTTCTTAACTCTCATACATAACCGGGAATCGAACCTGGTCAAAATCTCTGTAAACAATGTGTTATAAATTCTGCAAGTCGTAAGAAGCAAAAATTCACTCGAATCTTGTTAAAATAATTGAAAGAAAAACCCAACAATAACATAACTATTTTATTTCAGTAAATGTTCAAAATGGTAGCCGTTCTGCTGAATGCAATGATAATTTATTTTGGGAAACGAATGTAAAATTGCGTTTCATATTTTCATGGGGTGACTATGTGTTAAAATGTTTTCTAAGGCTGTAGTGAAATCCTCTATAGGGTCGTAATTTGATTTGTAGATTTCATCTTTTACATAAGCCCATAAGAAAAAGTCAAGAGGCGTGATGTCAGGCGATCTTGCGGACCATTTAATGGGGCCGTTTGTACCAATCCAGTTATCTTGAAAGTGATATTTGAGAAGTCTGTGACAATTAGACTATTATGTGTGGGGGCTCCATCTTGTTGAAAATACCATATTTTCTATGAAATCCTGTGGCCTTCCTCGTATGATTTCAACGTCTTCTAAAGTTTCGATGTATTTAAATCTATCTAATCGCCCGTCATAAATTTTAAACATCAAACTCTGTTATGTATAAGTCCAATCCAACAGTTAAATGAAAATCTTATTTGGCGTCGCCCTTCGTGGATCGGCAAGGGGTTTTGTCGTGACCAAAAATGATAATTTTTGCGATTTGATACCATTATTTGAAAACTGAGTTTTGTCCGAAAAAATTATAAACGCTAAAAAGTATCGATCCGAATTTATTTTCTCTTTTAACCAGTTACAAAATTCGAGCCGTCTGATGTTATCACCTTGATGCAAGGCTTGAGCCAAATGTGCATTACGGTAACACTTGTACTTGTATGTTTTCAAAACATTTTGGATTGTACCGTGAGAAACGTCTGAGTTATCGCGTACAGCGTCACGAATTGAAGCATCAGGAGTTCCCTCGAAGTAAGTTAAAATAGTGATCTCTACATCAATATCACATTTTCGTGGGTTCTTCTGCTTTTTCCTTCTGAAACTACCGCATGTCCTCAAATTGTAAATAAGTTAATAAATATTTTTCGTGTGGGTACATTACGTAACGGATGCCTATTTCGGTACCAATCTAAAGCTCCTGTGCAATTTTTATCACTTTGAAAATAGACTTCCAATAGATCTAACCGTTCTTCATTCGTTAAACGCATTATACAAACAGTAAACAACACAACACAATAATAATATATCTAAAATCAAAGCGAAGAGGTTATGAAAAGGCTCGTTTTATTTAATAATATGACAGTTATTCCAAAAGAAGTATTCCATTTTCAAATATTAAATGATTCGGCACGCCCGCTGAACAAATGCGTTCTAATTTTAAATAAATGCTATTTATAATGCATAATATTGATACAGATAGAATATGCATAAGTGATCTCTTCAGATAATTGATGATCGATTCATATTATTCACGACATTTTGCAAATTAATTAAACTGTGCCCATTTCAGTCTAATTAACTGTCAGTCTTGTTTACACAAGATGTCATTGCCAAATTTGGTTCTTATACTTACGGACCAATACTTGACGCGATTACAAGAGTAGGCTCGACTCCCGGTTATGTATGAGAGTTAAGAAAAAAGTTTGAATGTGATTATTATTCAATCTAAAATCGACGCCATGGTTCCTAAGAACACATTTTGCTATCTCTCATAGTTTCTGACTTCTCCATACTGGCTCATTTGGATTGTACACCCGGTATAATCGGTAAGCGAAACACACCCGTAAAGCCGAAGAAAATTCTTAGTGTTTTACTACAATAAACCTGGAGGGGAGGTGCTCCAAATACTGGAGCTAGCAAATGTTACTCAACAGAAACATTTATTTTTTTAATGAAGAAAATTTGCATTCAGAGTTATTTGAAAATAGGCTTGCCACGCCCTGGAATCAAACCCTTTAATTCTGTAAATTTAACACCCTGTATTTTTATCAATCAATACGGATCAAACCTTCTAGCAGACATGGTGCTTTCAGTGAAAGAACCATTTATATTTTCATAATGTCAAAATCAGCCAGAAACAAACAGTACAACAAAGAGCTAAAATTGCAAATTATTACATTAAAAGTACCTACTGCTCGATACAGATTTATCTATATACATTACCTATTCATATTTTCGCTTACAAACTAGATTAGGTACAATTCGCTATCTACGAGTATACCTTATTACCTTAATGTCAAGCCTCAATTTATTAATTGGCGTTTACTACGTTCAGTGTCCCGTTCTAAAAGTTGTTGCATAATTTATTACTATGGATTAATATCTGTAGCTAGGCAACACATAATGAATTGCTTTATTATTAGAAAAATAATAAGTAGAAAGAGATTTTAGAAAAGAAAGAATTATTAACTAAAAAAAGGGGTTTTTATTTACAAATCGAGCATGAATTGAGTTTTTACAAGTGGAAATTGTTTATGATAAGGATAATAAGTTTACAAAAAAAATTAAATATTTTCACCAGCGGGATTTTTTTTAAGTATTCGTTTTATACCTGCTTATTCAAAACTCAAAATATTTTATTTCATCTTAGGTCAAAAGCTTTTAGACTTAACGATAGTCTTCTTTTATTTCATCTTCTTCATCATATCGTAAAAACCACCGAAATTATTAAAAACGTAAATAGTATATAATTGTGACTACTATACAAAACTAGCAAACACAAGATAACTAATCTTGTTTGCTAATGTCATGTCACAGCCAAGCTAAGTTAACACAGTATTTACCTTTTTATTTTTTAGAAACAACAACAGAAACAGCCTGAAGCCCGCGGCCTTTTGTCAATCAAATAATCTTTGATTTTATAACAGCCTACACATCCTGGCGCAGGCTTACTGTCCCATTGGTCATCGCGCATGAATCACAGTAGTAAGGACATCAAGAAAAATACTAAGAATATTTCAAAATATTTATTCATTTCTTCATCATGTTTTCAATTTTGTTAACATTTGGTCTCAATGTATTTTTTTATCCGTGCTTAAGTAATTTTTAAAATTAAGTGGATTTAAAATACACTAAGTACAGTTTTTTTACAACAGAAAGTAGGTATAAGAATAACAACGAAAAGAGTAAAAAAAATATTCACAACATATAAATAAAGCACATCACTCTATTTTTCTAAGTATAAGAATATCAATAAGGTATACAATTGAAATAAAAGTAAGTTAAAAACCGAGCCTACATAATGTACCATTATCTCACTACTTAAATAATAAAAAAATCTAATTCAAACAGGAAAGGAATAAGCCTTTTTTAATTACCTCTTTGCTTTACTTATAATAAATTCTAATTACTATCATGATTATAAAAATTTCAAAGCATTTTTTTAATTGAATCGACACTCATATTCAAATTTTCTAAAATATTGATGTACTATTTCTGCATTTATATGTATTTACAAGGATTTTTGTTAATTTTGCTAATTCATGACACTTGATATAATATCTACGATTGCGGCTTCCCCTTTCAATCCTTCACTACTAATAAACAAAACAAGCGCTGAGCCACCGTTCAGTACTTTAGTTATTGAGTAGAAATAAGTAATAATAGTAACATATCCGAAGTAAATGACGTTACGTTTGACAGTCACCTAGTTAGTTGGCTTGGCCAAGTACGTTATTATATGAACGTTAATACTTACTAGCGTTAAAATATGAGAAAATCGATTGGTCATAAAATAGTCCAGTCGGGATAGCGAGATAAATGGAGAAATTCGGAATAATACCAGGTAAAAATTTTATTTTACCAGTCTTTAGACTGGCTCAAAATCAAGACGGCGGCTAATGCACCGGTCGAATTTGTTCGCGATTTTGTATTTACACTCCCAATGAGACTAGGGTAATTTTGGCTTAGAAATGTTTTCGAGGTAAATGCCATCCCAACCGAAAAATATAATAAGACCATTTGAAAAATAGTCTTAAGTCGTATACTAGAAAGTTTTTGGATATATATACATATGAATGTAAATAGTCAATAAATTATAAAGTTTTATAATATTTCGAAAATCAAGACTTAGCAAAGATATGAAATAAATACATTATATCACCTTACGTTTCATAAAATATACTGTTCCATCGATTGAAATAAACTAACGCTTTCCACCAAAACAGGGGTTTTCAAATATGTCTAGCCTAATGAATGGTATATATAAGAAAGTCATTTACCATCGACATCAACAATATGCTTTACTCGTATTTATCCATAAGACGCTTGTCAACATAAATCTTAACCTTAATCCAAATACAAAGTTTTTAACTCAACTGACAGATCTATTGGTTTAACCAGTCTTGAAGCCACCCTTTATAAACAAGAGTAGAAAATGTTAAAAGTTTACGTAACAGACTCACATTTACCCTTATTATTCATAAATACCTATGTAATAGTGTCTTTCTGTATAAAATACATTTGTATGTTGGTACCAGCAGCAGAGTACGCAAATTAATGATCTACGGTTTCTTCTTCTTCGGCTTTCTTCATGAGCTCACACTGAAACCACAAACAATAAAATTCAAGACTTAATAAAATACTTTTATAGGAAATAACGAGATTGTTACCACACTTGATTTTTATTATCTAGTTTCCGATAGTTCCGTCGTCGCAAGCGCCATGATGACGGAGATTGTAATACTTTATCTTAGATTAGTGTTGTGATGCTACTCGTAAGTATTTATTATAAGAAGTATCTAACAGCCGCACTCAGAGACGTGAAATGGTTACTAAAGAAGCGCGTAAGCATAGGTTTTGTTTGACTTTATACTTTATGTGCACCTCATCTAAGTCTAGATTTGCTAAGCAAAATCTTTAATTAGAAAAGTATTAAAGATACACCAATAGTATATTATATTATTACTATATAATTAGTAGTAAATAAAAGTGCCAGACTATTTAGTAAAAAAGTACACTTATTATCATGGTTAGGAATTAATAATAAAAATAATAATAACTCTTTATTGCTCACACAAAATAAAAATTACAATAAAAAATATATGCAGTAAATACTCAAATAATGTTTAATTTTGACATTTATCCATTGGAAAGATCGTTAACTTTTATTTTTATTCGCATAAATTGTCATATTTAATTCAATAAGTTTTTACATAAGTTAAAGACCATCACAAAAAAAAACCACCATAAGAAGACGTAAACGCTAACACACCGGCAATATGTACAAAAAGTTAACTAACCTGCACAGAAGATATCCTCTCATACTTCTTCCTCAGAGCATTAGCTAGAGGAGGAGTAAATAACGCGGGGTCGGGATGAGGTCTGCCCGACTTCTGCCAAGGCTGCTCATGTCTCCAGAAGTAGGAGATTGCGCTGCCGAACATGAGCACCCAGAGGAGACCAAACTGAAAGAAATTTGTTAGATACATTTTTACTGCAAACTCACGAGTAATGATTTAAATGATTTAAAGTGGCCATTCTAATTGTGTACATATTGTAATTTCGCTTTTTAATTGGTGATAAAGAAAACCATTTTGATTATACATATTGAAAATATTTTATGTTTACTTTTAAATTGTAATTTTATTGGAATTAATCTCGACTTGGGTTGAAGATATGTGTCGTATCTGGATAAAAAAGCATATCTACTGTAGATGCTTATATCATTAAAAATCACCATTAATATCCAAATATACTCACAACGCTTGTCCACATATAAGAAATCCTGTACAAATACAGGTACTTCTGTGGTTCTGGAGTAGACAACATGGGTAACGTGACATTAAGTTGACAGCCATCAACTCTGACAGGTAGTCTAGAAACGGGAGGACGCGGTCCTCCGAAACTCATCCAGAGTGTCATAGCCATACCGCTTAGGAGGGCAATTGAAGCTCCCTGAAAGTATTTTATATTATTTTATAGTATAATATATAATAGAGATAGAAAAACAGCCCTTGTGTTTTACTGGCATTGGTGATTAAATTGATTGTACTAAAGAGTAAACAGTGATTTTTTTCTTTACATTATGTAACTTTGATTCGAAGGCGCACAATAAGATCACCTTACGTGTTCTTTTTCGTATTCTTAGAACTTTCTGCATTTTTAAGCGCGGATGCGAGATCCGTTGTTTATACGTCAAGAATCATGGATGACAGTCGTTATAAACCCTTTTAAATAAAACAAATCAATTGTAATTATTATTATGAGCAGAATATTTATATTATGTTATATTGGGTTCTTAATAATAAAGATTTGTTTGTTGCTTTTTAGAAACCTAAAATCAATTTGCACGAAATGAAATTGCATTATTCAAATTTGGTTGAAATCCTATTAGGTGTTGTAATTACAGATATTTATATATGTATATCTTTCGGTCTCCAGCTTGGCTTATACTTATAAACACACACCAAGGTTATCCATAAATGTATATGGTGCACTTTTCTGGGGGATTTATTTTAGACCTACCCGTTCATTAGTAAAGGTAGTGAACATTCCCAAAGTAAATATTCCCAGTAACGGTCCGCCGACAGCTCCGAATATCGTCAGAGCAGCTTGCAGGATACCCCCCAAGTACTCGGCCAGGAAGGCGAGCGCGAGGAACACGAGGCCGAACAAGCAGGCCGCAAGTTTGGTCAGCCACGGAATGTAGGCCTCCTTGATTGTTAGCCACCTGGAATGTATTAAAATGTATAATAATAAAAGTTGTATGTTTTTTTTTTAGGAAAATCAACATTGTATTGAGAACGTGATAATTTAAATTAAGTGCTGTGGATTTTTGTTAATAAATAAAAATAAATAAATACATTTTTAGTCAGTTTCCTTAAATAACTTACAAAATCAATAAATCCCTCCTAATCTAAGCAGGTACATACCTCCTTATACATAAGGGTAAAAGCATTAACTTTTATATCTAGCTAAACTAAGATCTAATTGAATAACATAAGTACATAATCTTTTCATGTCTTTTTTGCGTTCATTCGTAGATAAAAAAAGGATTGGATCATAACATATTTCATTTGCACTTTACAGGGCTGTAATAAAGTAATTTAAACACTTCAAGTTGGAAATTTTACAAAAAAAGATTTACTTAAGAAAACAAGTCTCTAATCAGACATGATTAAGCTTAAGCCATCTCTTCTATTTACCTAGCGAATTATGTTTTTGGTTGAATATTGTTTAATGAGACAAATTTTAATATAATATACCTGCTAAGATAATCAGTAAGCGTAACAGCAGCCAATGCATTGCAAGCCGCCGATATAGTCGACAAGGAAGCGCTGAAGATGCCCGCTACGAACAGCCCGGCGAGTCCCGGTACTGCACTCATTGCGTCTGCTACGTAGTACGGCATCAGCTGGTCCGGCTGAACCAGGAATTTAGAATTAATCCAGATAATAAAATCTAACTTCAAGGTGTGTTTCATAGCGAACTCCTGCTAGATCTTAATCATTAGATCTATTTGCTGGAGAGAAATAAAAACCTCTGGTGAGATAGAAATATATGACGGGATAATCAGGTAAGTTTAATTTTAAACCGTTAAAAGTAGCACTTAAATTTTACATAAAACTGAGAAGGTGACCACCGCGATTAGTTAATAAAATACGTTTGCTTTATAATGGAGCATTAGCTGGTCCACTAGTAAAATTCAAAATAACTTTGCGCTAGAATGTTCTTGAATGTTGTAATTCACGGGTTCCAATAATCAATCCTTTGAAGTACTTTTTTAAAGCAGTGAAAGTCTTTTGTTTAAACAAGCACAGATCTTTTGATGAGTAAAAACAAATAGAGTAGGTATATTTTAAAATGAACCTCTAAAATCAAGTACACGAAACGTCACTTTTCTTTTGCCTAGAGTAGCTTCCATCTATTCATTTTCAGAATATGATTTCCCCAGTTCTTCAATCAGATACAAGTCAGGGTCAGTAGTCAGAACTACTGTTACTTTCGTATCTGCAATCGTAGCACCATTTAGAGGTGAGTATTATTAATAGGTTTTACAGGAACAAATACTTACAATCCCAACTGTATCAAAACACTGCTATGCATTTTTAACAACAACACTAACAATTAGTGATATTACGGCGACTTACCGCTAAGAATACGACATCTTCTCTGGCCGGCTATAAAAACTAAACAGAGAAGTTTCCAGCTACCAGAATCTTCTAAACGCACCGCAGAAATTTATCATATGTGGCGTGTTCTCTGGCCGCCTGGATGTATAAACAATTTTAAAAAATGTTTCATAAAAACTTATCTACACGTGCCACAGCAATTACTAACTCCTTTTCCTTAAATATGATTAAGGAGGGCGATGGATAACTTCCACGTTATGGGGTTTCCAGTTTATGGTGACGGGGTCTTGCCGATGCTGATTATAATCATTTTGTACAGATATAAAATGCATTGCAATGCAATTTATTTTGAAAAAATGACTCCCGTGAAGTTTCTAGCCAGTTCTTCGTCACGAAGATCTTTTCGGACTAGTGGTAGCCATCACCAAAAACAATAAATTTTCTAAGTGGAGAAATACATATTTGAATTTAAATTTGCCACTTCCACCAGTGTAAGTTTATGTGGTAGGTATTCTCTAGAAGGCTACATAAAAAAGTAAAAGTGGAAAAATCTTCCGAACGTTTCAACACGTACCGCAGCAATGGCTCCTACCGCCAACGGGTCGCAATCATACACGGCGTACATGCAGACTCCGGCGACGCAGGTCACCATACTGATGGCAGACAGCGCGGGCCAGCTCCACCACACGCACTGACGGGCCTTGGATAGACTGCTCACGGTGAGGAGGCGTTGGATCTAGAAGTAATTATTATGAGGAGTAAATAGATGAAAACTGCAAGTATAAAGTCTAACAGAAAAGAACCTAGGAATTTCAGCCCACAGATTATAAAAACGAAAGTGAGTTTGTTGGTTTTTTCGTTTTCAATTTATATATAGATCGGTGACACAGTTCTGGCGTGTTACGTTGTCAGCTGCACTATCGGGGAACTCGGCGGAGGCCCACACTAAGGCCTTTTGTACTCGTTTAAGAAAGGCAAAGTCCCTCGTTGTCTAGTGACGGTAACAGTCAACGGCAAATAAGAACCGATTACTACTATAACGAATAGTAACTTAGCGGCCCCATCTTTTCCTCCCCTCGTAAAATCCGCGGCTGTACGGAATTCTCTTAGAATCCGAGCAGGAAGCCATTTTCTTTAATGTGTCCACTATACTACCTCCTTTCATTGTAAAAAAACGTATGACCCCAACCTGAGTATGATTAACAGCATTAACCGTCATATGTGTGACCATCCCTCCAATAAGTAACGACCACCATGTGTGCCTCTCTGTAGGATCCAAGCTGAAACTGTGAGAGAATGAAGGCTAATCATGTCAATGGTACAAAAATAAAACAAAAAAAGTCATATATTTAACTTACTTTGTCAGATTTAATCTTCCACCATCCCTTGCTATTGCAAATATTTTGCCAAACCCACCCAGTTGTACCGCACTAAATACAACTACACTAAACACGGCGCCAAACATCAAGATGGATTGTAAAAAATCTGTAAATAAAACAGCTTTCATTCCTCCCATTGTTGAATAAAATGTGCACACTAAACCAACCACTAATATCGATATGATTCTGTCCAATCCTGTTACAGATTCCAGAACTAGTGCTGGTGCGTATAGCACGATTCCATTGTAGAGGATCATTTGTAATGTGTAAATCAAAGAGGCCAACAGTCTAATTCGAGGCCCAAATCTCATTTCCAAATACTCATAAGTGCTCGTCTTTTGGAGACCAAAGAATACTGGAAGATAGAATCTAGTGATAAGTGGTGTGGCTAATCCGTACGATATATTGACGACGATAAATTGCATTCCACTGTAGTAGTTTTCAGCTGATATTCCAAGTAAGCTGACTGCGGAGAGAAATGATGCCATCAATGACACAGACACCGGTAGTATTGACATGTTGCGGTTGGCGTGGAGGTATTCCTGAAAATAATAAAAGCTGGCTCTACAAAAACAGACTAATCAGTCACAAACCCAGGAAACAATTTAAAACAATAATACCTCGTTCGTTCGTTGTTTCCCGCCGGTGAATCGGAAATAAAATCCAATTCCGACCGACGCAACCATCGTGGCCGCCATTATCAAATAGTCCCATATTCCGAATGTCACCGTCGTCGTCGCCATTTTGCCTTAAATTGTTAAAAAATAATATTAAAGAAACATCGGTTACATACATAAGAAAATAGTAGCCAACTATAAATAGCGATCCAACCTAACAATTTCAAGTATTGTGACGCCGCTCAGGTGTCAAACAAATCGCATGATTCCTATTTTCCATGGCGCTTTCAACAATTTTAATAGCGATTCTAATGTGTTGCAGCTGGATGATACCATTAGCCCTTCAATTAAACTACTTGTCGTATTTTTTTTTTATTTTTTATTTTACTTTATTAAGAAAATCAACAGCGTTACAATAAAATACTTCTATGCACACTACAAACTTAAAAGTAAGGCCAATAACGGGTTTCCCTTAAACTTATCTGGGCGCCTATGAACTACTTTTCAACACATATAATAAATACCTATTATTTAAAGAGATACCCACTTCAAAAAAGCATACCACAATTACTAACTGTCTAGCAATTTACATAAAGATTACAATTACAATAAACAAAAACAAAAAAAAACCAAGTTATACACCAAACATACTTATAGAACAAGATAATCATCAATGCAAGAAAAAAAAAATTACTGAATTATTTATCTTATTTTAGATAGCCAAGTACAGTTTTAATTAAGTATGAAAACATGAAAGATTGTTTCTAACTTTTCCGAATTCAATACACTGAAAAAAAACATTATAATAATAATAAGCATAAGGGCATGCAAGTCTTGATAGTTCATCATTTCCTATCGCCCACTGACGATAACGTATCAACTCACTCTTAAACACTCAATGCCTCAGCAGTAAATATTACACACCTACAATGTTTCTGCATCGACTTTGCATCTGAAATTGACACATAGCTAAATTATTTTTTATAATAGCAACTACCATAATCTGACTATATAGATACGTATAAATATTAAATACCCACTATATTGGAATAGATGCCGACACAAAAAATAATTTTTGGTTCTCACGTCGAAGTGTATTTCTAGAAAGGTGCGTGGTCCAAGCGACAAGTATTATTGACTTTTATTTAATTTTTTATTTAATGTGTATTGAATTATTATGCACATTTTATATTCATATAATTTTTGTATAAGTTTTTTAATTTTGGTTTTCTAATTTGATGCTGATAAAGATTACAAGTAAAGTTTGATATCCTACTTCCTACCAATATTATAAGTTTCTTATTATGTATGCATACTTCATAGTGTTTTTGTGATTTAACCAGGCAGAAGTGGCTAACCAGGTTTAAGCGAGATTTTATATGAAGACTAATATTAGGTCTTTACCTATGAAATTGCCGTTTTTCACGAAATAAATGAAGCGTAATTTTTTTATATATTTTTTATTTCTATTAATTAAAATAATCACCCATGCAATCAATGCATCTTTGCCAACGCATTGGTAGCTTATTGATGCCTTTCTTAAAGAAATCAGCTGGACGGGAGGCAACAAATTCTTCAAAGGCATTTTGTACTGCCTCTCGGGTATTGAGTATTGTAAACGTTTTTTACGGACTAACCTAACAAAATACGGTAAGTTTATGTTTCGACATTTGGATTATCTATTAATTAATTAATTAATCAAAAAATTTAAATAAAATGTAATAAGTGGGCTTACGCGGTATTGTATTAAAATGTAGGTAGATCATATGTATAAATATCTCAAAAAAATTAATCTAAAAGACGATCAATCTCCATAATATAAACACATACATACCTATACATCACAGGTATTACAACATTGTTAAAATCCCTCCCATTAAAAAGGTAATCAAAACGTACGAATGAACTTATTCTAAAATTGGATAAATTCTTTTCTACTCTTTAGGCACAATACCTTTGTTTGCGAATGCCTATAAAAATAAACAATCGTACAAGCGCGCGAATTTCAAAACATAACATCAAACTGAGGCAAGAATTTTATTAACGGTACATTGTATTATAACCAATTCTTGCGAAAACGACATAAATATTAGAAGTTTAACTGTAGGTTTCTGGGAAACTAAAAACTGTTTGCAATGTAGTAAAAGAAACATAAATAATAATACCTCATTTGTCGTAACTTTGCTTTCATTACGTGTGTGAGGGGCAAAGGTCACATTGAGTCGTCGGCAGCCATATTCGCGGTGCGCATGCCTGACGAAGAATTAAAAAAAAACTAAAGAATAACAGAATACACAAAAACCAGCTTCAACGCACCTTTTTGCCGCGTATTTTGTTATCGCTTCCACAGCACACACATGCTCCGTTGGGTGATTTTAGTGGGAATGAGTGAGTCTGCAGACGGCAACAGTGAGTGAATGACGACTGAATAAATAACGGCCTACCACTGTTCTGCCTAAAATCGTACGATAGCAAGCAGCCTTAACAAAATCGATATTCAGCGCTGCAGTACAACGTTATTAAAATTGCTTAAACATTTTACCATCAATAAAGTTTTTGGACAAATGCAAAATCGATACAATTTAATTCATTTCATAGGTAGTTAAATGAATTAAATTGTATAATACTAATACTTATTGATTTGTAAGGTGCTACCTGCGCGATCAATCTTGGTATTTGAAGGTGCAGTGATTTCATAATATATATTTCATTCAGCATTTACTACAACCTCCTAATAAGTGACTTATTATCTTATTTGATAAACACATTGCATTACAAAAAAAAAGGTGAAGACCAAGAAAGAAAGCAGGGACAGAAATTGCTACCATAAACATGGGGCGTAACAAAATTTTAGCTTGTTGACTGTCCGGACAATTTAAAAAAAATACTTGATACATCTAATGACTTTTGGCGGGCAATCTGACCAGAAGGGGTACACTACATAAATACGAAAAACTTAATTCCGATAGTCATAATCACGAATTTCAAAGTTCCGAATTTTATAACACCGAATGGTTCATAATTCCGAAAACGAAAATTCCGTGTTTCATAATTCCGAATTTTTCATCTTTGAAACTTCAAAATTCCGAACGTTTATAATTACGAAAATCAATATGCCGAATTCGAATATATCGAAGCATAAAAAATCCGAGTTATTAATAATCCGCAATATCATAAATACGAATCCCAAATATCAAAATTCCGAATAATATTAGTTGCATTTATTTAGTTAGTAGAAAGTTTATTTAGTTTTTTGTACCGAGTTATTTTTTTATTTTTGTTTTGTTTTTTTCCCCTCCACGGTGAGGGCAGGAGGATAAAAAATGCTCTGACGCATACTCCGCGCGCGCAATCGGAGTTATGTGGGACTCGCTCCGAGCCTACCAGATCCCTACCCACAAAAAAAATGAACCAATGAAAATGAAAAAAATGACCTGAAAGACTCGTGCAATTTTTTGCCACACAGCCTTCATCTGAGCGACGACCAATTGGAGAAAGAGGCCGCCCTAGCCATGCCCAGAAGGGGTCACCCACTGGGATTTACATAGCACTGAAGGTGCTCAAAGCACTGAAGGCACATAGCACTGAAGGTGCTCAAAATTAAATTAAAAATGGAATTAATTCGAATTAACGTTAGAATTAGAAGTTGCGGCCTGAAGGGCTTCGAGATCTAGTGTTAATTCCGTGGGTTCGCCAGTGTGCGCGTTTCTCGATCTAGCTACTTTGAACTTCGAATCTAAGACAGGAGTAGCATATGAGACTGAATCTCGAACTAGAGGATTGGGATGGGTTTCGGAGCGTTTGAAGAACGATACTGAGAGTGTTTTGAGGTGCTGTTGCACTATAGGTAGTTCAAGATCTCTGTACAGGTCTTCGTTGCGCACGTAATAGGGTGCGTTTGTGGCCCTGCAGCAGAAGAGGTTTTGAACTACCTGCAGTTTGTGCAGGACGGAAGGTTTGGCGTGGACAAAGATTGGCGAGGCATAAGTCATGACGGGTCTAACGCAGGTCTTATAAAGCGTACATGTGGCTTGATAGAAAGCGTCCGGTCTGAGGTGACGCCTAAATATTTGGTAGAGCGCTTCCAGGGGATGGGAATGCCTTGCATTCTAACGTGGAGATTGTTGGCGATACGACGGCGTTTGTAGTCGAAGTAAACCGCAGTGCTCTTCTCTGGGTTCACATCGATACGCCATTTTAAAACCATGCTCCAAGGGCATTTACAGCCTTTTGGAGTCTGGTGGTCAGACCCGGGACACTAAGGCCTTTGGTACAAAGGGCAGTGTCATCGGCAAAGAGGGCGAGTTCGACGCCTTTCGGCGGGACGGGAATATTGTTAGTGTACATGGTGTACAATAGAGGGGCCAGGACTGAGCCTTGAGGGAACCAGCCTTTACGAGACGGGGCATGGAAAGCAAGCCTTCATGATTAAATCGGAACGTACGGTCTTTGAGAAACGACGCGATTATTCTATTTAGGCGATCCGGTAAGCCTATTTTGTCTAGTTTATAGACGAGAACGCTGTGCCAGACTTTATCGAAAGCCTTGGCTGCGTCAAAGAAAACTGCGACCTATTAAAAACGCCGCGGGTAGAAGCCGTCGAGTATGTACTCGACGATTCGATGGACTTGGTGAGGGCAGGAGTGTTTAGCGCGAAAGCCGAACTAATGGGGAATAATGAGAGGATCGCCATCCGTTGGAAACAGATGGTTCCACATTCGAGAGAGTAAAACTCTCACGAGAAGTTTAGACATGGCCTTGAGGAGGCTGATGGGTCTGTGATTAGCCGGGACATTCAGAGGTTTACCCGGCTTGGGAATGCTTATGACTGTCGCTTCTTTCCAAGCTTTTGGAAAGTAGTTAAGGCCGAAGCAGGCATTAAATATAACAGCTAACAAGGTAAGCACCTGTTGAGGCAGGTGCTTAAGTGCGTGGTTGGAAATATCATCCGCACCCGGAGCCTTTTCGGACTTTTGACTTCTAATGAGAAGCGAGATTTCATCATTAGAGACTGTGACGGGGTCGGCGGTGATGGGGAGAGAGTCTCTGCGGAGGACTTCCTCCTCCACCACCTGGATGTGAGAGGGGTTCGCGGGTTGCGTGTTGGGCGAGCATTGAGAGGCAATGCTGTCAGCGAAGCATTCGGCTTTCTCTTCGACTTCGAAGGCGATAGAGCCATCGAGACGAGTGAGAGGAGGGACGTGAGAGGCGGCGTCTACGCGTAAGGCTCGGGCTATACTATAATACGCTTGGTGGGATGGGGAGATATTCGCCATGAGATCGTTCATCTGAGCGTCTCGGAGTTCCGCGAGGCAAGACCTAACTTTACGTTGTAGCTGATTCGCAGCTACGTAAATTCTATAGGCGGGCGTGGGATACTTCTTGGCTCTTTGGAGAGGTTTGATAAGATTGCTAACGGCTAAGGGAAGCGTGGGTTTGCCTTGCCTAGCAACCTTTTCGTTGTCACTGATGGCTGAGTTGATAGCATCAGTGAGAGAATTGACTAATGAATCTATTTGTCCGGGCTATCTAATTGATTGGGCGAGATCGCGAGCGGAGAGTTTGGCCTTAGAATCTCCAAGGCTGAAACTAACGTATTTTTAAAACCTTTCCAGTTGGTAAAGGTCTTAGAAAAGGTGACGTTATCGTTAGGCGGACCTAACACGAGGGAGACGGGGCGGTGATCAGAGCCTAGGTCATCAAGCGGTTCGATAGACCTGAGATCGAGGTTGATTCGCTTGACAATTGCAAAATCGAGGATGTCAGGAGAGTGGTTCGGGTTGTCGGGATAGTGAGCATGAGCGATGGGAGAGATGACGTCTAAGTCGAGTGAGTTAGTGATATTAAGGAGAGTAATACCGCTGGTGTTGGACGATAGGCACGTCCAGTCAGTATGTTTGGAGTTAAAGTCTCCGAACATAATGACTGAATGGCCGAGGGCGAGAATGGCCTCAAAGTCGCTGCGGATTGGCCTAGTACCACTAGGTATTTAGACTGAAGCTATGATGATGGTCGGATGACTAGTCATAGCCAATCTACACACAGTGGCTTCCATGTTGAGGAGAGGAGGGGTAGGGACAGGACAGCAATGGAATCCTCTTTTGTAATAAATAGCAGTGCCGCCAAAACCGTCAGAGTTGGGCCTATCGTTACGGGTAAACGCGTACTTGGGAACAGGGAATCCCCTGGTGCGGTTTGGAGTAAGCCGTGTCTCTTGGAGAAGAATAAGTCTGGCTCGTTGTTCTGAAGGGACAGTTTGAGCTCAGCGAGGTTAGTACTAAGGCTACGAGCGTTGAATGAAACTAGGGATAAGCCCTTGGGTTTAATACGACCGGACGCGAGATTAGCCGGTGTAGACATTATGTTTTTATTTAAAGAATTTACACTAAATAAATAATTTACAACGAAATGAGTAGCGAGTGATGCTCGGCTAACGCGAAGAGACGGTCTGAGGAGAGCGGGTGGCTCGCAGTTTGCGTGCGAGTACGGCGATTTCCCTAATATCGACGTTTTGGATAACGTCGAATACGGTCTTCATGTCCTCAGCCAACGACGACTGAGGCGAAGACGACGGAGCGGGATGCGGGCCTACGGGAGCTACAGGAGCTGGGATAGGTAGGGAAGGTGGAGCGGCCGGACGCTGTCTCCAAGAGAGAGCCGGAGTAGGCGTCGGCTGCATGGACTTTGCTTCCGGGGGAGCCCGGTTGCGCAGTGGCGGGAGTGAGCGGCGGCGCCGGTTTAGGCACGGCCCTCTTTGCGGAAGAGCGCGGAGCGCGCGGACAACCCCTGTAGTTGGCTGTATGGCTGGACTGGCCGCACAGCACACACGCAGGGGGGGAAGTGGAGTCGGGAGTACGAGTGCACTCCTTCGTAATGTGCGGATCTAAGCACTTTACGCACCTGGGAGGGGCTGAGCAATTGGCCGCTGCGTGGCCGTAAAGCTGGCAACGGTGGCATTGGCCAGGGTGCCCACGACGGTTGGGACGCTCGACGGAGACGTTCGAGATTCCACAGATTGTGCGAGCCTCTCTGAAGACTTCCCTCGAGTTGGGAGTGTTGGTTAGGATGACTAACGCGAGTGGGAATCGCCTACCGCGGTTGGAGTGCATCTTGTGCACTGCTTCAGCCGGGAAGCCCTTAAGGTCCTCGAGGATTTCATCGTTTGTGAGCTCGAACGGGATGCCTCGTAAAACTGCGCGGATCTTACGCTCCTTCGGGAGGGCGTAGGTGCGATAAGCGATTTGCCTAACTGATAAGAGCCTAGTGAACGCGCGGAAGTCGTCGATAGTCGCCACCTGAATCTTGATAGTATTGCCTGCGTTGGCGGCTGTAAGATAATTGATTTCGTGCTCTTTGCCAAGTTAGAAACCACGGTCTAGCGCGCTTTTTCGCGGAGAAAGACAGGCGGAGAGAGCTGAGGCTTCGGTGGGATGGGAGCGTAGCGCGTCGATGCCTTCGACGGGACCGACGGAGACGCGGTCACTTCGAGTGACATAAGTGGCGCGAGGGCGGTTGTAGAAGACACCGGGGTTGGCTCGAGTGTTGAAGACACCGCGGCTTTCTTCAAACGCTCCTTGGAGCGTTTAGCGACTAGTTGAAATGGGGGCTCAGGAGAGCCGGTTAAGGTGGCGGCGTCCGATGACGCATCAGACGCGGATTCCGAGTCGCTCTCGGGAAAAGACGTGTCCACAGTCCATCTCGGATGGAACAAGGGTCGCGGGAGAGCTGTAGACCTGACGGGTCTGGGCGTGGGTGGCCTAAGGGGCCGGGGTTTAGGCCTGAGGGGCCGGGGACGCAATTATTGCCTGTAAGGCCTGCGTTATAACGTCATTAGAAATGGGCACGCCCGCCGCAACGAGCGCCTGGGTGAAGGCCGTAGCGAAGTTTATAAGGCTTTGCGAATCCATTAGAAACGGTTTTAAACTCATAATATGCATATGTAAGTATATAAAAGATGCCTAAAAAACCTAGCAAACCCTAGCGGCTAGGGAGAAACCACTGGGGATAATGACTAAAAACTAACCGTAGTTCGCCGAAGGCCGCTACCTAGAAACCTAAAAAAGGGTATGCAGGTAAAGAGTTGACCGCGTTAGGGTCAACCTTTACCGACAGAAAGGAATGCACACGAAAACACACAGATATGATAAAAAATAAATATGAAAATATAGGAAAAATAAATAAAACAGAAGAAAGGAGTAAAATAAAAATAAAAGGACTGGATCATTACAAATTCGTTGCCACCGTTAAGTAAAAGTAAAATGAAAAGTAAAATTTCGTATTTATGAATTTTGATAAAATAAGAATTGTGTTTTTGAATAGTCGGAATTAAGCCTCTTCGGTATTGTGAATTTCGGAGTTCGGAATTTTAAAAATCGGAATATTCAAATTCGGAATTACATAATTCTGAATTTTTGGGTGTTTTTACTTATAACCACTTACAAATTAATCGATGCTATAATTTCTATAAAAGCTAGTGCTGTGGTTAACAAATATTAGTTTATTGTGTTTAAAGTTATTCTTTATACCAATAACAGGTTAAGAAATTTAAATTTAACATTATAAAAAGATTCGATGATAAAAAGATTGACGTTTCATATTCCTAAATTCGTTGGTAATACGGCCGTTAACAAATTAAAATCGTCGCGCACGTGTGTTATACCTATATTATGTGATGCACAGACAGTCAATTTGTTAATTATGCCATATCTGCTATGATGGCAATAATATCATAAAATCCATATGTCTCCTTCCAAAAGATTCAGTTACAAACAAAAAAAATAGTATTGAAACATAAAATCCATTTTAAAAAAGCGAATCAAGCCCTGTGAAGTAACAAAGCATAATTAAGTATTTAACTTAAACCGTCCTCGGTTAACTACTGGCCAAGATATTATGCGTTCCTTTTTCTTTTAAAGAAATACAAGCTGACAAGCTGATTTGATAGTATGACACACCTTACATAGCGTCTATCTTAGTGTAAAAGAAACTCCAATATAGCTAATTTTTGTCAATCGCAGCAGTACTTTGGCTTTTGTGTGAAAGTTATAATTTAATTGATATAAGTAAGAACCTTATTTAAAAACCTGTAAATATAAAAATCTGGTTGATATTAAATAATTAAAAATTTCCATTGTTTTCATAATAGAGATAATTTCATGCAGATTAGAGCTATAAGTTACGTAAAACCTTTCATTAAAGTAAAATAGCGGAAATAGGTGACAAGCTCCTGACCTAATAAATCTGGTTTCAGTCCCCTGATTTAACTTAATTGTAACCCGACTGGCGTTAAGCAAAGAGAACCGACGCGCTACGACACGACACGAGAACGAACAATCTTTATTCGTTCTTACTCGTCTGCCTCGTCATTGCATTCTGTATCTTTCTCAGTTTCTTAAATGTAAACTTTCTGAATGTATACCTACTTGAGTTTCGGTAAGTACCAAATCCATTGCTCAAGTACTCCAAGTAAGAACGTCACGTATCATCCCCTATCTTACTTTAAGTCTACTGAGAGTAAGATGTTTTAATGCCCCAAAATGCACTAAGCGAAGAAGAACACTTCAGAAGGCGCCTTGTTTAAAAAAGCTGATTGAAGTCTTAAAAAATCATTGCACGAAAATGTTCCTGAAGCAGATCCATTTTACTACGACACACAATAGTTTCATAATGCTGAAAAAAAACTTAGAGGGAAATTTAAATTTGGAACAAATATATTTACTCTTTTTTCTTAAATTTTGAAAATAAATTATTATCGCCAGCGTTCCACACATAATATCTTTTTTCGGCCAGGTACTTTAACCAGTATCATTGACGTTGAGTTTTATAAATAACTACTTTACACTTTGTTAATTATTATCAATTATATATACTTGCTCTTTTAGTTATGACAAAACATATATAAATAAATGTATAGTAAAAGTAAATAAAACGATCTTATATTGTCTCGGGTATATTTTATTACATATTGCATTTCTTTTCAGTTCAGTAAATTTTTTCTAATATTCTACACAAAATATTACCAGACAGAACTCATACTTACAAAATAACTTATGTTTACGAAACTAAAGGAATAATAACATTATAAAATAAATTATATTAATGAAACATATAACTTAAATTTTTAAATTAAAATTGAGTATATAACTTAAGTATATAATAGTAATATAACTTTAGATTTATACTAACTTATTACAAGATTAATATATCATCAAAAATAATAAGTTCCATAAGTTACACAATTATTCACATTGTATTTTAGACATTCACAAGCCTTTTCAAAAACAATACATTTGGAATTTTGGTTCCCATCAAACTTACATTAATAATATTACAAAACATTTTTGGCCGCACTTAGAGATGTCAAATGCTTAATTGAGGCGCGCTAAATGCAGATTTTGTTAAGATAAAGTATAAATTCGCCAACCAAAATCAATAGTTAGGATCGCCTGTAAGTAAGCATTTGACTTGTGTAAGAGTGGCCTTTAGGCACATAGCATGTGTGTTATTAAAGTTACTAAACTCTACATAAAATGGAAGCACGACTCTGATATCTTTACTAAAAGTTTCATAGAATTTTAATTCCAATATGTTTTCAGAACGCATGTGTCATGAACACATAACGGTTGAGTCTCGGTTTGAAAAAGATATTTGAAATATTACTTTTTATCCTCAATCTTAACACGCGAAGCTTAGCTTGCTTATTTTTTTAAAGCGAATTCGTATACTAGTCGACCAAGCCAACTAGACCACTGTCAAAAGTGACATCATTTATTGAGCATACGCACCTGCACTATTATTTTTAAGTCTGGTTTTTTATGCCAGTATTTATTTACCTGACTACACCAAAGTACTGAGCGGTACTTCTGTCGCAGCCTTTAGTTATAGTAAAATAACGGAAGACAGGCAATAAGCTCATGGGGCAAGGATCTCAAAAATCCTGCTCCCGGTCGCCTGATTTTACTTTTCAAATGGTTTTGTCAATAGGCGAACCAAATCAGCAATAAACGACAAGACACCAATACAAACGAAATGATACGGACATGAAATATTTTGTCTTGCACGCATGCCGTGTCTTCCGCTATTTTACTGTAATCAGAGATCGCGGCGTGCGCCTTGTTCAATAGCAGTGAGGGATTGCCTGGAGAAGCCGCACTCCGCCCGATCGTTCGCATCTCTTGGACAGTGGTCCAACTTACTAGTGAGTAAGGTGATAAACGTTTTATCAAATGCTTTCATATACTCGTAGGTATGAATATTTGTTTGAGATTTTATTTATTTATTTTATTTGTTAAACAAACATTATCATAATATATTTACATTAAATATTAACCGTGTAAGAAAATCCAATTTTGGTTTGTTTAGAACGCAATATTCTTAAAAGAAGTTTTGTACAATCACAGACACATTACCACTGCCTATATAGAAAAGCGAATGCGTCTTTAACTAGTTTTCTAGCATGCCAGAGTTCTTAAAGTTTTAACATAAAAACAACATCGTACATTTTTATTATTCGTCGCACATTCTATATAGATAAAGAAACAGATATATAGTGTAAATATCTAAAATATCAACATTTCACATTGTTAATGCGTTGTATAAAATTCAATAGTGTATTTTTTTTTTATAATCTTATCTTATTAAAAGTGTTCATATCCGGACACCAGGCCGAAACTCCAGGCAAAACATAAAACTACTGTTCTAAAACTATTTAATTATTTTTATTGCCGTGATATGTAGAAAAGCTCCAAATTATTTCAGTATTATGTCTATTTGCCAAGAGCACTTTCAGTGCCCAAACTAAATCATAAACTGTTAATATTATCGTCTTTGTGTACATTTATGATCACCTTCTTTCGTAATACCTACTACCTAATCAGTAAGAAATTGTCAACTATTGTTTATAAATACATTGTAAATATATTTAACGGGGTTGTACTTTACATACGGAATTTTTAACATGTAAATTGTCATTAAAAATCACCACTTTTAAATTGATATTACAGATTTCGTAAAAACCTTATGAATAAGTTATTTATGTTTCTTATTCATATTTTCATAGTTTCACCCGTGTAAGTTCACGATTCCCGTAGGAACTTCTCGATAAAATATAGCCTGTTACTTTGAACGTAGAACGTAGCTTTTTCAAACATGAAATATTTTTTATATACAATTTCAGACTATATCTATATCAAATACACAAACAAACAATATTTTATCTTCATAATAATGGCAGAAATATTGGTGAGCCCGACGTGGTTCCTTTTTGACCCTTATTAACTATTTAATAGTTCAGATCAGATTTTTAAGAAGTTAGTATAAATTTAACTACAGTCAGATTATTATTTCTTTAAGGACCAACAGAGAAATACCATTTTAGGTCTTGGTCATACCTTTTTGGTCTTCTTCAGCTTTGATCGGCAGTAGTTCACGCTGGAAAATTAAAAATAACGATTTACTAATATTCATTTTACTGCTAAGCACGTTTATTTAAAATATACTCTTCACGAGGAACTCTAGCCAGGCTAGTAGAGTCTCACTAAATACTTGAAAAAAACAAACAGTTAATTGCGACTGACTGTGTGTCATTAGAGCTCAAAATTTTAAAATTCTAAATTCAAAAAAACATATTTTATTAAATTATGGTTGCGAAAAGACCACAATGAAGAATTTAATTTTCAACAAGCATTTCTAATTTTTGACTTTTGAAAGTAAAAATAGCCAGTGTAAAAAATACTCGCCACTGTTTTCCATATTTTTTTTTTGTATGTACAATATGACTAGCAAACGCCGATTACTACACTACATTTATTTACTTTATGACCAAACATTGATACCGCAAAACATCCAAGAATTATAAAACTAGCAAATCTCATACCATGCTAGATTACTTGTAGCTTTTATACTTGCAAGAATTGATTTCTGCTTGCAAGCAGAAATTGCTGAAAAGCTTTTTGTTCAGTACCATTGAATCAGTTCGTATCACATGTTCGGGTATAATTAAGTAACTCAAGATTTAAATAAAAGCTACAAGTTAATTGTAAATACTAACCTTTAAGCTGTGAGTCTCCCAGTACCGAAAGCTGTGCACTTCAATAAACATAGGCAGTGTTCATCTAAAACATTATGCACTACGATTAAAAGCGAAACTGAAATAATCTAGGTAAAGGAGACTTCAAGAACGATATAGGATACTTATATAAACAAGTTGAAACCACTGTTCGGTAATTCTAAGACTAAGGCGTAGACAAAATAGCGAACTCAATAAAAAAAGGCGGCATCGATTCATATTTTTTAAAATATATATTGTTTGCGAGACAATACGAACCCCATAGAAAAAAAAGTTATTTACAATCCGAAGATAAACTAAAAATCTCCACAAAGCCTCGTACTACAAATATTTTTTTCACAAATTATTAACACCTTATACAAATCATGCAGACAAAAGTTTGATGTAATCTACAGAAGTTGGCCTTCTCACCTTTACGCGTTCCATTTTAAGGAATAATAAATAACAGGGAAAGCAATATAGCAAAACAAAAGAAAGAAAAGCAATACATTGCAAAGCAAAGCGCATGTAATCCTTTTCTTAATTTAACTTACTTAAAGTGTAATATTTTAAAACTTTGGTTTAAAACTTTGAATCTTATTTATACAGCGATCGATTCACATAGAAACATCCGAAAAACCGATTTTCAAATGTATGAACTTATATAATTATTTGAACAAATAAAAAATAAAATATGAAACTATGTGTATTACTTTCACGTTCTTATACCTTACTTCTGCAGACATCAATAATAAACCAAATCTATCTACAAAAGCCTTTTTCATAGACCAAAACTACCTAAACTATCTGGCTACCTGGAAGTTCAGTTTCTTCTCCTGTCGAGACCGAAGCACCCTGGCTAATGGTGGTATGAATAAAGCGGGGTCAGGATTCATTTTCCCTTGCCGCTCCCAGGGTTGTTCCTGTCTCCAGAGCAGGGATATGGCGCTTCCAACGAGAATTACCCAGAGGAAACCCAGCTGCAAAGTAAAAGGATATGGTTATTGATATTGTGAATTATTTTGGATAAGGGCATTTTTAAGAAAATTATATGTTGGTTCTTCTTTAAGACATCTTAGATTGATAACTCTGTTCACGCAGAAAGGTGTTTAGTCTTTCATACATGAAACTAAAACAGCCGATCGAAGCTTAATATTACTTTTGGTTCACTGGCTGTTCTTTCCCTTATACCTGATCACAACCACGAAAACCCTAACCTAAAATGGCGGGAAAAAATCGGGAAAAAATCGTACCGCCTCAGGTGAGCAATGAATAAAAAATATCTGATAGTATATATATAATGGTAGTTATATATAACTAAAAAATAACAAATAGGTTAACCTTTAGCCCAAAATTTTTAATGGTGACAGGAATTCACATGAAAGCGGTCGGAAACTTAGTTTTAAAGTTTTTAAACGCATTTTTAAGGTCCAAAAGACCAAAACTTACCGGACAAGTCCACATATAAGACACCCTATACATATAGAAATATTCACTAGGATCAGAGGTGACTGCCGCGGGTAGGGTCACATTGATCATACACTCCGACGCTCCAACTGGTAACTTGGCAGGGATTGGTCGAGGGCCTCCGAAACTTATCCAAAGAGTTATTGCCATACCGGTTATGAGGGCTATTGAGGTGGCCTGAAATGGTCAAAGAAAAAATAATTAGATCGACATTTTTGATTCCTAAATGTTGATAGAAATTGACAGATGACTTCCAGTGAAGAAGCCAGGCCCGAAGAAAAATCTTCAGACTCCTTTAAGTATCCGTTAAATCTTATTTTAAGACCGCCCGTTAGTACAATTATATAAATAAATCAATAAGAAGCACATCAATCAATTAAATCTATCAATTAATTATCGTAAATGAAATACGTAAACTGTGTGTTAATTAACTTCGACAGTTTGATACGTCCACAGTTGTTTCTTATACTTATTTAAGTAGTGTACGCTATATTCACATAACGCTAGTTTTTCTACAGGTAACCTCTGCGATGACCTGCCTCAATAAAATAACTAACATTGTTAGTGACGGTGAATAGTTTAAGAAGGTATTTGACTAACGCTATTATAACATATAAACAAAAATAATTAGCCTTATACTAGCCTTGTAATTAGCCTCGTACTGCAACATATCAAATCTATAGCGCAAAAGATTTTGGCAAAAGTTGTGTGAACTAAATTTACGTTTTTACCCTATGACAAGCTCTGCTTATTTTGAAGTCATACTTTTCGTAGGTTTGTTTGATTTCATGTTTTTTTATTTTTATTTCCCTGACGTAACTTTATCTCTTCGGTTAAAGATTTTTTTTATATTATTTGAATCATTTCCAACGTCACAAGAGGTTATCATCATTGACCTTTCCTTTATGATTTAACATGTATTTGGATACAAATGAAACCTTTGTTCAATAATTCTTTCTAACATAAGGGAATAACTACGGAAGAAATAGGGCAATTATTTAAACGCAAAAGTTTGCATTATGTTTATGATTGAATAATCTGATTCTACGTTAATTTGAATTGTAGCTTATAAATTAATAAATGCTATCTTTAGTGTTATTTACCTTAATGAAAACAATAGTGCTCTGTCTGCGTTGCTTTATGCAAACAGATAAAGATAAGGTAGGTATTCAAACGAAGTATTCGTTTGTTTAAATAATAAAATCTTTAGTAAGATTTTAATTTATATTGTAAGTTGAAATCTTGTTTAAAATGTCATAATCTGTTCTTCAATCATTTTTTTTTTTCGTATAGAAGCATAGGTACAAGAACAAAACGTTAATGTCGTGTTTGATAAATATAATTTTATACTTATTTATTTATAAGTTAATATCAGAACTTTAAGGCATAAATTGTATGGAAGTATACTTTTGGAAAAAAGTTATATTGAGAATGAGAATCTTTAAACTATAAGGACTTTAGAAAGCTTTAGATCGTCAAAAAAACGAAAGGTAAAGTAATATTTGAACTTAATCCAAGGATCCAAGCTAGTTTGTGTAGACAAAAACATATATTAATAAAAACTTATACGTACGGTAACATCAATATATACTCACCCTTTCATTAGCATAGGTAGTAAACATGCCCAAGGTAAAGATTCCCAACAACGGTCCCCCGACGGCTCCAAATATGGTCAAAGCTGCCTGTAGGATACCACCTAGGTATTCTGCCAGAAATGCAAGGCCTAGAAACACCAGGCCATATGCACACGCTGCTAGCTTTGTTAGCCACGGAACGTAGGCATCTCGGAGCTTGTACCATCTGGAAATAATTAAATAAAAAGGATAGTTAAGTGCGTATAATCAAAGTGATGTGAATAAATTGAGAACAGCAGTAATATTAAATTTTATGTCACATAAATATCTAATTAATTAAATATGAATTATATAATAAAAGCTATAGATGCTCAGCATAATACGCCATTCATTGTGCTAATTTTAGCTAGCCCTTACACTATACGAGTATACCTACTTATCGTTTAGGACAGTTACCTTATTAGTGGTGTGAACAAATTTAACCATATTTTACTTGACTAAATGTTTACCAAAACATATTAAAAGATGAATCTTTACGAAAAATTACGTAATAACATAATATACCCTTACCTGCTTACATAATCAGAAAGAGTAACCGCAGCTAAAGCATTGCAAGACGCCGAAATAGTCGAGAGCGAGGCGCTGAAGATACCAGCCACGAAAAGACCAGCCAACCCTGGGACTAGTTTCATAGCATCCACCACGTAGAACGGCATTAGTTGGTCTATCTGAGAGAGCAACAAAACTAAATGATAAGAACCGAAAAGACGTCATAAGAGATATCGTTTATAAAAGGTATAATTGAATAATGATGCGTTGCTGACTTTAAGCTTCAGTTGGAAATGCTTTGGGTCCTGATAACGGCTGAGTGGCCATTTGGGTATTAGCCCTGCCTCATACCCCAGATGTCCCAGGTTCGAGTCCTGATCAGGGCATTCATTTGAACACTTTTGCTGTGAATATTTATATTTGTATGGTTATTCTAGGATGCCCTCCAGCTCTGCTTACTTTTAGGCCATTCGTTGGTGTGCTTGTCTGAGGAATTATTATTTATAAACACTGGCTGATCCTTCCCGTCGAACCTAAATTAGAGTTTGCAATGCAGTGATTTCCGGATTCATGTCGAGTTTCCACCAACATATGCTCAGCATTTTTTAAACAGGTTCTTATAAGAACTCCATAGCCATTGCCGAGTGCTGTGAATGTTGGCCGTGATGAAGTTGCACTGACACTCTGTACAGTTACAATGGTGCAAGAAAAAAATTTTGGCACTGATTTATTTCGCATTGACTCATATACAGCTGCTCTTCTTCTTCAAAAAATGCATCTTTAAAAAAAACTTTTAACCCGACAGTAAAAAAAATACAAATAGGCTCTTCAGCTGTACCTATTATATCAACACTAATAACCACCTCTAAAAATCCCCAAATATATACACTTACAGCAACAATCTTGCCATCAGCTAGCGGGTCACAGTTCCTATAAACAGCATATATGCCAAGTCCACAGGTACAGGTGACTAGGCTGAGCATCATCAGCACTGGCAAACTCCACCATAGACACTTCTGGGACCGGTCAAGAGAGCTCACAGTTAGCAGGCGTTGTACCTAGAATAAATATTTATGAAATAAATGTTGATTTACTTTAATTGTTAATATTACAAGTTATGGAGTTGACATATTGGCATGCGAAATAAATGTGGCCGCTTACTTTGTCTACCATGTGATACAGATACAAATAGCGGAAGATAGGTGACAAGTTCCTCAGGCTCAGATCTCAAAAATCTTGCTCTCGGTCGCCTGATTATACTTGTCAAATGGTTAAGTAATTACGCGAACCCAACCGATAATATACCACACAACACGAATACGAATGATGCGGAGACAAAATATTTTGTCTTGCTTTCATCATTCTATCTCTTTTATTTCGGGAGCAATATAATTTAGTTTGTGTGAGTAAATGTATGTCTGATGGTTCCAAAGCCATTTCCATCAACGTCACCTATCTGCCTATTTTTACTTTAATCAAAGGGCCTAGCTAGATAATAGATGTTCAATGTGACACACTCAACTACTAGGTTCATAATAGAAAATAAACTTTACAGTATGCTTAAGTACTTACGCGACCGGAAGTTTAAGTACTTGGTCCACGTAATTATAGTCGCGAGATTTATAATCTTGTATTATTTTTGTAGTTTCTGTTATTGTTTTGAACTTGACTACTAGCCTAACTAATATTTCATAATTCGTTTTACGAGTCGATCATTTGTGATATAGTGATTGCCATTCGTAAAAGGCACCATACTATATTTTGGTCTATACATCACCCATAGACCAAAAAAAATATTATGTAAGAATTATTCTAAAAATAAATGGATAGTTTTATATCTAGATAACTATATTATTGAATGGCTACGCAGTCGTAGCTCAATTAATAAAACTGAATAAGTATGAAAATATTGTAGTAAATTTACATATTCTTTTACACAAAAACTTTTGCTTGCGACTTCGTCACGTTGATACCCTATTCTATTAGAATGGCACAATAAAAGTGAATGTGTCATTCCAAGTGAAATTATATCTATTTATTCATCAAATTATATCGTAGTTATTGTGTAGTTACTTCTATAATACCACAAATAACGATTCAAAAGTATCGCTTGGCTTACATTCGAGTAAGTAAAAGAAATAAGTTTTCAGTCATAATTTATCAATTAGTTTTTAATTGATGTCCCGTTAACCCATGTTAAAAAGGACAAATTACTTCTTCAATTTTTATCACGCGAACCGAAGTTTTTAAATTAGAATGTCCTTGTTAGAACTAAAATAAAACTCAACATCAAAATATGAATTTCTGAAACAAAATCTAGACTTGTTTTAACATTATTTGAGAATGTTATGGAAGTCAAACAATAATATTGAAACGGATCACTTAGTTTTTTTGAGTTGTATAATTCGTTGCATTATTTATGAGTGCTCGTAATCAAATATTAAGATAAGATAAAATCTGTGTTTCCAAAATTATGGTACAGTTTGGTCTTAAGTATAAATTAGTTCCACGATATACTGCTAATTATTTAGCGTGCAAAATTATAAAATTGGAAATATATATCTAAATCATCAAAGCAATCGAATTAATGAAGAAGAGCCGAACTAAACGGTTCGATAGCTCCTTTTTGGTTCGTGTTGCCAAAGAGTGGAACGATTTGAAAGTGTAGAGTGAATAGGTACCTCTTGGACAGGCGTGTATGATCCTCGTCTTCATCGTCACTTTCCATCAGGTGAGATGGAAGACAAAAGCCTGCTAATTATTATTTAAAAAAATATTACATAAATTACATGTACAATAAAAATATAATCAAATTAAATAAGTTATGTCGCTACCTTGAGACGAACGAATAAAAATAACAAACATATTTTTTAAATATTCTTAAATGTCCAAATTAAAGTTATAAGAAGTCAACGCATATCAAAAATATACAAATGTCGAAAGTAAACAATAATTAAAATTAAGTCAAATTTAAAATTAAATAAAAGAAATAAATATTCAGCCAGCAACTTACAATTCATATTTTGTCATTTAAATAAAGATTTATGACATAGCACATTTTGTCTAATAGTAAATTTATAAATAAAAATTATAAATTTGTATTCTGGAAGATTTCCTAGGTAATTTATTATACAGTCTGACAGCCATACAGTGCACATTTGTACTATAAATAGTCAGCTCTCTCATATGTTTGTCTCTACCACGCCGTCCAATCACGTCCTCATTTTTGTCAAATAAATGTTTATTTCGATTGACGAAACAACATACTTCATATATGTACAGTGACGGAAGTGGCAATATTATTATTGAAAAAAATTAGTAATAAGAAGCTGACAACCGTAAAATAACAATTCCAATTTGAAAATCGCAAGCAAAATAAACTAAAGAAATATTTTGAAAAGACAAAGACGTTCGTGACAAACCTGCGTATGATTTACAGCATAAAGAGATAAATATGTAAACATTCCGCCAATAATTAATGACCACCAAGTGTGTCTTTCGGTAGGATCTATGCTGAAACTAAGACAAACAAATTTAGTAAAAAATTATATGTTTTAAAAAGAAACAAACATGTACTTATACAGAAACTTACTTTGAAAAATTTAGTCGCCCTCCTTCTCTTGCTATTATAAATATTTGGTCCAATCCTCCTACTTGTATGGCGCTATATATAACAATACTAAAAATCGCCGCAAACATCAAAATAGATTGCAGTAGATCAGTGAACACAACAGCTTTCATTCCACCCAAGGACGAATAAAACGTGCAGACTAATCCCACCACAAATATCGATATCAATCGATCCAACCCTGTCACAGATTCTAGAACTATCGCAGGTGCGTACAACACTATTCCGTTGTAGAGGACCATTTGTAGAGTGTATGTCAAAGAGGCTAGCATTCTTAATCGAGGTCCAAATCTCATTTCTAGATACTCATAGGTGCTTGTTTTTTGTAGACCAAAGAATACTGGCAAGAAAAGTTTGGTGGCTATGGGTGTGGCTACACAGTAAGCAATGTTTATGACCACAAACTGCATCCCATAGTAGTAATTTTCAGCGGACACTCCTAGTAGTGTTATAGCTGACATAAATGACGCCATAAGCGACACCGCCACCGGCATTATTGACAAATTTCTATCAGCTAAGAGATATTCCTGGAAAATAAATAACAAGTATTACTGTGATATAAAAGATTTTTTAAGGTGGCATGAACAACTCATAAACACGTAAGTTATGCTAAAAGTTAATAAATTTATAGCCACAAAGAGTTGTTAAGTGAGTTATATAAAATTACGACTATTTTATATTTTTCCATAACATTCATTGAGAAGTATTAACAAAATTAAAAGAATGTTTTAGTAGACTTAACAGAATCAATGTTTTATTGATATAAAATTGTAACATACCAAACGAAATTCTAGAACAAAGTAGGATAAATCCACCGTTTTGTATTGTGCTAGTCAGCTGCCCTGCTTCTTATACTATAGAGGTTCATTTATTTAGTTTATCTGTTTTGAATTAAATTTATTTATCACAAGAACTTACTTCATTAGTCTTCTGTTTACCGCCACTAAATCTGAAATACAGTCCGATGGCCACCGACGCTATCATGGTCGCCACCATTATAATGTAGTCCCATACTCCAAACACTGAGACTGCCATGTTTACTGAAAAGTGCCCTTTGATCAAGAGGAGTTAAAGAGAATAGCTACAAAACAAATAGCAGTAGTAGAGTTTCTTACGGTAAGAGCTCGTCGGGGCGGGACTACATCCCTTCCTATCCTAGTGTTTACGTGAGTACAAGCAATTTAATTTTCATAAGCAAATTCATTCTAGCCCACGGCCGGCAACGCATCATTAGTTGATGTTTAATTCAATTACTAATTCAGTAATCACATTAAATCACTTTTACTGTGAATAAATATAACATCTACGCGTATTGATGATGTTCATCGGTGCGAATGCCACTTGTCATCAGATGGGTCCCTAGCCCGTTTGCCGAATATCAAAATGTTTAATGTTACTATAAAACAATAATCAGAAATGTATTTCCTTTCTCTTGAACATTTATTTCAAATCGTGGAAGTTATATTAAAAACTAGAAAGACTTTGACAAACTATAGTGGTATATAAGTAGGATATGTACTAACCTACTTATATAGTTTATATGTTACATATAATAATTTTTTTAACTATAATATATTAGGTTCAACATAAATAATTAAGTAAATTAAGTACCTAAGTATAAAGTATAAGTGACATTTTCTGTATGGGGCGGGCCTTACACCGTGACAAGTTAGATAAAACAGCTGAATTACGTTAAATAACTAATTTATTAATGCCGAACTTATTACATTATACTAAATGAGTGGAACGCGCTATATGGGTGATTGCTAATTACGAACTGAACGATTTTTATAATTATACATGAAAACGTGCTTGATGAAGCAAAATGCTGCGTTGCAACCTACTTAAATATGTATTTCGTACATTTTCTGTTCCAGAAATCCCCTACACCAACAATTTTGAAAACATGTCTTCCATTTTTACAATATAAGCATCATCGAAATTGAAAAGTCTTCTCCGTAGAAGTTTGTAGCATTTTATCTTATGATACGATTTCCAGACATCTTAATGTTACCAACTTTACTATGAGGTAGGTACTTTACAATATATCCGTCTGCAAATTGTAACCAACAAGCAAATCAAACCTAACAGCATTGCATTAGAGTTACTTATCGTGTGGCAAGTAATACAAATAAGAATAAATACGGAACCAATTGATTTTAATTCCCGCACTTGTCATTTGTTTCGAAATAACGCGATTTGATCAACTATGACGAGTGGAACTCCTCCATCTCCATTCCAATTATATATATTGCTCTTGTTTCCTATGGAAAAAACAAGGATCATTGGTAGCAAAATAATAACTAACTTATTAGTTAGCAAGGTAAATATGCATCATTCAGTGAGAACTAAGTGTAAATAATTAAACTAACAAGCGAGTAATTGAAAGATTAGTGCTATGATTATTTTGTAGAACATGATGCTGTGGCATTGTATTATAAGAAAAAACAAAAAATCATATTTGATGTTTCTTGGAGAAACAGGAAGGAAAGGGACTACGCCAGAATAGAGATTAAAACCCAATGACCACAACCGCAGAAACACATTAATAATGAATCAATATTTCTAACAATGGCACGAATTGGACATTTATACCATAAATAACGTGAATGTGATTCTTTCCTTTGCGTATTTAATTTTTAACCGCATTGAAATCTAACCATAAAAACGACCAAATTGAACTATTCGTTATACATACGATTTAACGATTTATTAGTTATGTAACCCTGAAATTTGTTATGTAAACCAAATTACTGTCAGCATTATTAGTCTTAAAAATATTGTTTCGGTCAAAGTACTTTCCTAATGATTTTTACATAATTTACATGTTGTTTCGTATTTAAGTAACCAATATACCTGCTACGTATACTCGGCGCTCTTGGCGCAAACCCAGGCTAAGGACCGAGCACCCTTTGTAAGCTCTAGCTACACGACGACACTGCATTTTGACTTGCATCGAATTCAAATACCCCACAGTGTTGTCCCTTTAGTAGGCGGAGCGCCTGCAAAAATACCCAGCAACGCGAAAGCGATTGTCGCCTTAGCCTGGGCCTCCTACGAACCTATTTTTTACGTCTACAAAATAAGTAGCGATCAAAATAACTATTCAGAAATTTTTTATTACATTTCCTTTAGCAGAGGTAATAAAAAGGAAAATTTTCAAAGTCGATTTAATTTAAATTTGTATTTTGATATAAATACTTACCGGAATGCAGCATGATTTAAGGTATACTAATTTTATATTTGCGAACCAAATAATGTTTATTTTTTAGACTATCTCGCTTATTTAAAGTACTATAATAACAATAAAAAATAATCCCTAGACAAACACACCAACTGTATGGCCCCAAAGTAAGCAGAGCAGTTCACTGTATGGATGACCATACAGTGAACTGGGGGTAACCCAGAATAAACATACAAATATAAATACAAACAACCATGACCATCATCATCACACAAATGAATGCCCCGGCCAGGACTCGAACCTGGGACCTTCGGCGTATGAGGTAAGGCTACTTACCACTACACCACTCGGTCCTCAAAACAATTTAAAGATTCTTATCACGATTCTTATTTATTATTTTAAGCTTCCTATATTGCGGCGCTGTTACAAGCGCCCTGATCACGCAGAATGGTAGATTTAGGTAGTTGGCGTTGGCAGAAGCAGACGTACCGGTCCACCGGCTTTCTTCTTGATAGACTGCTAAAGGACCTCACACGAAACTCCGTTTTACAAAAAATCGCTAACGGTATCACTGGTTTTATGACTGCGTCTTTTTTATTTTATTTTGTATTAAAGTCTTAACCACTGGGTTTTACGTAGGTAGGTACTAGAGTAATTAACGCCGCCGTCGAGTTTAAAATTGTCCTAATTTTCCTTAACTTCTAAGGCTTTTTAACGCGTCGCGGTTTGTATGGTCGTCCGTAGACAGTATATGAGTGTTACAAAACTCTATCTAGTGGCTGGGGTCCGACTCCAGCAGGTATTTGACAATGGTTGACTTATAAATGTTTTTATTTTTGACAGTTTTTTAACATAGCTGCAGTCAATTTTATATTCTCCAGGTGTCTCCAGTGGTAAATCAAACCAGTGGTAACCAATCCTATGCTGAACGCAAGCATCGCGAGCTTTTGAGATGGGTTGAAAATGGTGTCTATGGAATAATTGCTTAGTACTCTACCTATTTATAATGCAAGGAAAAATATAAAACTTTACTTACGATTTCACGATTACGACTTTACGATTTCTACTCACAAGTGTAGAAACCATAAGATCAGCAGAATAGATTATCACATCAGCGGTTTTAAAAACATTTTCATTCAGAAATACTCATAATAATGATTTATCAAAATGTAATAGTCTTAATTTTCGTTACATCACGTGTTAACATGGGTCTCGTCGACTGCTGAATGAATGATGAATGATAAACATCAATTAACTCGCTTTCGTAAATATACTAGTCTTTGAGGTTATGTTGTGGAGTTGTGAAGCTGACTTCAAAGAGAACGAGTTAAATGGGAAATGGTTCATTGAAGCGCTTAAAGTTGCTGCTGAATAACGCACACCGTGTATTTTATACGATTAATTAGTTCAAATTGCACTTTATTTTGTATAGCTCAGTAACGTTTTATTTACAAATTACAATATAATTTTGTTATTCTTACCGACATTGTTGCTTAGTGAGTGAGTGTACATAAAAAAAACAAATTATCCCATTCTACACGAAACCAGATACAAAAGCAAAGATCGTGAAGCGCTTTTATCATCTGAATTTCTGTGAACAACATTGCGCGCGCAGAGGAAACTTTATTCGATACTCAATGCTACTCGCGCCATCTAGATATGTATTTGGTTAAATTCTTCAGAACAAAAAAAAAATTTGAAATAATTTTGAAATATATAATTTTTTAAACAATAATTAGTAACAAATAATTTTGTTTACATCGACATTATTAAACTAACCGTGATCTAAATAACCTCATTACCATTATGCAAATGGAACCGTTATATGAAGTCGTCTACCAGTGTATGTTAATTAGTATGTAGATGTCCATTAGGTATTTTTCCGTAAATTTTGGATAAAAGGCAAGTATATCGTGACTTTGTAGTTATATACATAATACTATTGATTTTGAGATAATGAGCAGATTATCTCAAAATCAAGATAATGAGATAATTACTTGTTCAATCGGTACGGATTACCCGTAAAATTATTTTTAAAACATAATTTTGCTTAGGTATTATAATTAATTTTTGAGAATGTATCACAGGTAAACGTGTAAAAACCGCAACAATGAAAAATCATAATTTTATAATACCAATTATGAATTCGTGGATAAAAAATATTGATTTACTTTGACGGCCTGTTTGGTGTAGAGGTAAGTACCCTTGCCTTCCATGTCAGAGGTTCCGGGTTCGAATCCTGGTAGGGGCAGATATTTTATGATATTTGCTTTCTAGTCATGGATGTGTATGTATGTTTATTTAAGTTTATTTCTAATATTTGTAAATGAAAAAGAAATATCTATGTGTGTTTATATATTTCTTAAGTTTATTTATCCGTTGTCTAGTATCCATAACACAAGTTCTTAATGATACTTAATTTGGGCTAGATAATGTGGTGTTAGAAATATTATTACTATTATTATTATTAGATTTTATATTTTAAAATACCTGCTTTGAACTACGTTATTTATAAAACTTTACGCAAAAGGTACCAACAGGATCTACTCTACCATCTACCATAGGTGAGATGAAGAGAAGTGCCTATCAGTTAGTGGACAGTCAGTACGTAGACCAAAGGAAAATTTATTATCTACTTACTTAATTTTTACGGTAACATGCTTAATTTAAAAAATGCAATATCGGTAACATTTTAGCTCATTGGCAGTCAGCGGAACAAATATTACGGTGTATAATTAGAAGATTTATAGGTATTTACAAAGACCTTTTTATATCTAAATGGCCATAAATTACTAACTTCCAACAGACAAAATGTTTATTATTCTTAATTTTTTATTTTTAACTCCTTTATACAAACTTCTAAAGTATTTTCCAGGGGCTATAATACCCAAGTAGCACACTTGCCTTGCGTACCACATCTTATACAAGCTCACTTATTGATATGACTGTATTTATTTATTTATTTATTTATTTATATTGTAAAATGAAATTATATTGAAATCGTATCTTTCCCCTACTTTAGGCGCTGGTACTAACGTTACAATAATTTTTTTTGATTTGCCATAGACAGCAAAAAATAAATTAACCCTGCGCCTCCCCAATGGCCAGTCTCCGAGGAACCACCAACCGAATCCTGGGCGTGTTCGTAGACCGGTGGGACTCCCCAATGCTGCGTTATTGGGTACAGTTACACACCCGCTAATAATTTAATATAATTATTTATTCTGATTAAATATAATTATTTATTTTATCACTATATTTTAATAGGTTTAAGTCAAATTGTTACTAACAAAAATGGATAATGGTCCGAAATAACTGATTTATTATTATTATTATAATAAACGAGCATGCCATCCACCTGATGGTAAGTGGCAGCCGCACCCATGGCCACTATTAATCGAAGATATTTTGACTAATTATTTAGTTAATCATTGATTATCAACGAATGATACCTTGCTGAAGTTGGAAACGGCCTTTGTTCCAGTAATTTCACTAGCTACTCCTTCCCGTTAACCGGAACACAACGCCCGTAAATGCGGGTAATAAGGCGGTTAAAATAGAAAGGACTCTAGCACCGCACCGCCTCAGAAGAGATTTTAACAAAACAAACTCTACCACCACTTCTATACAGTGATGTCAGTATGTAGTAATGTAATTTGAGTTATTGTAATGGTTGCAAAAGTAAGTCGTACCTAAGTGTGTAAAAGAGAAAAAGTTATTTTATGTTTCCATTTTGAACTTATTGAGGAAATAGATGCATGAAGAACATCAGAAGCATCTATTGTAACTTTGACGACTTTTTAGTAACACTGACTACCTTTAAATTTACCACTGACATAATTATTTTGACTGAGTGTAGACTGCATACAAACCAACCTCCACCACAACTTGATAACCACTGCTCGTATGCTACCACGCATCAGTTCAATCAGAACGATGGGGTGGTTGCTTACGTAAGAAAATCTTTGAAACACAAAATAAAAGAAATAAAGTTATCCCAAGCATCCTGTTTGCGGTTAGATTTACCTGATACTATAATATTAGCTATATACCGATCACCATCCTGTTCTAACTGCGACAATTTCCTAGATAGTCTTAATTTACACCTGGAAACAATAAACACAAACAAAAATATTGTTATAACTGGAGACATAAACATAAACATAAAACAGGTTAAACTATCTAAATATGCTGTCCATCCATGGTATACTTCCAGGCCATATTCTCCCCACTAGACAAAGAAGCTGCTTAGATCACTTCATGTTGAAATTGAACAAAACAGATGCCTCAATTGCTATTTTAAACACGACTATCACCGATCATTTAACAACGTTTATGATACTCTCTGGACAAAAATCTAATGTTATTAAGAAAAAGATAGTAGAATCAGTAAACTTTGAAGGTGCCTTAAAGTATCTGAAAGACAAAAAGGTATCTGATTTGGTGTTCTGTAACGACCCTGATGCTTTGACCACTCAACTTGTTGACATTTTAACTGAATCTATAAAAAATAATACTATTATAAAAACAATTCCATCTAGTTAAAGGATAATTAAACCATGGATTACCCCTGGTATCCTTCGATGCATAAAACATAGAAACAAACTTCAGAGAAATCTTCAAAATGATCCATGTAATGAAATCTTAAAGATAACATATATGCGATACAGAAATGTTTGCAATAATTTAATTAAAAAACTGAAACGACAATATGACAGAGAGCTACTAGCTAAGTCGGTAAAAAATAATAAACTTCTTTGGGACAACATAAAAACCATAACAAGTACAAAAAAAATCACTCTGACTGTACAGATTTGCTAAACATCAAGCCATCGACTATAGACTCGACTAAGTTGGTTAATAACTACTTTGCTGATATAGGTAGACAGCTAGCAGAACGAATAAAACCTCCTAAAGACCGTGCAGAACATTATGAGCTGCCTGCACAGTCTAATTCATTTGTGCTACTAGACACTGTCCCTTTTGAAGTCGAGAGAACTTTGATGGGACTCAAAACCCGGAGTGCCCCTGGTTATGATAACATCTCAGCAGGGTTCTTAAAATTTATAAATAAAGAAATTGTTCCTGTCCTTACACACTTGATAAACCTCTGTTTTCAAGAAGGAATTTTCCCGTCGTTCCTTAAACAGTCTTTGATTACTCCCGTGTATAAGGATGGGAATAGAGATAATATTAATAATTATAGGCCTATTTCTGTTTTACCGGCCATATCAAAAATACTGGAAAGGATATTGAACTCTCGGCTACTAAAATACTTGACTGATTACAAAATCGTATCTTCTTCACAGTATGGTTTTAGACGAGGTATATCCACTGCTGATGCTGTTATTAAGTTAAGCTCACATGTTACGAAGTGTCTGGATGCCGGTGATAAATGTCTGACAGTGTTCCTTGACCTTAAAAAGGCTTTTGACACCGTTTCTATCCCAATCCTCTTAGCTAAACTCGAAAAAATTTGAGTCAGGGGAGGGCCTTTAAACATATTTACTAGCTATTTGACTGCGAGAAAGCAGAGAGTGAAATTACAACAATTCATTAGCGAGGACGTGGGGGTTAATTTTTGGGGTTCCGCAAGGAAGTGTTCTGGGACCAACGCTTTTTCTGGTGTACATTAACGATCTTTGTAACATGGATATCGAAAAAGCAAAGATCCTATCTTATGCCGATGATACAGCGATAACCTTCTCAGGTAAAACATGGGAAATCGTTAGATCCAATACTGAGGCTGGTATGGCTCAAGTTGCACTCTGGCTAAGACATAATTTACTAACTTTAAATACCACAAAAACAAATTACATCTGTTTTAGTACTGTAAATAAAAATCAACCTGACAAATCTTTGACATAAAAATTCATGACAGTGACAATCTATGTAATCCTAATTGTACCTGCCCAACAATAACCAAGGTGTCAAATATTAAGTATTTGGGGATTGTGATAGATCAAAGGTTGTGCCGGCATCCACATCTAGAACATGTGGGTGGAAGAATAAGAAAATTGACGTGGATTTTCAAAACTTTGAGACATGTGGTCCCAAAAAATCAAAATAATAGTGCGAAAAATATTTCATGTAGCCTTTTAAATCAGATGTATACAGCGTTAGTAGAATCTGTAATATCTTATTGTATAGCTGTATGGGGGGGTTCTGCAAAATCTAAAATGATTGGCGTTGAGCGAGCACAACGGGCTCTAATAAAGACAATGTACTTCAAACACAGAAGATTCGAGACGGATAACCTTTATTGTATTAGCGACTTACTACCAGTTAGAAAACTTTATGTAAAACAAATAATTTTAACGAAACACAAATCATTGCAATATAATGACGAGATAAACTCAAAGAGAAGGAGAAACATTGTGGTTCAGGTTCCTAAAGTAAAAACAAGTTTAGCTTATTCACAATATGAAATGCGCTCAGCTATATTATATAATAGCGCGAATAAGGAAATAAATATCTACAATAAGCCTTATTACGAATGTAAAAAACAATAACTAAATGGTTAAAGTCTCTTGGATATGAGGATATTGAAAAATTGTTAAAACCCACACTTTAATAATACATGGGACACACACACACACACACACACACACACTCATACACACACATTATATATACACACTCTTACATTTATATACGATACAATTCATACACTCACATGCAATACACACTTAATTCAAGTTGTTTAAAATTTAAAATTTTATTTTAATTTTATATGTTACTTTAATAGGTATATCATATCAAGTGGTTATTATTTCACAAACTTAAATATAGTAAATTATCTAATATAACTGATTATTTGTATAATTAATATAATTAAGCAAATTCCAATGTTACTTTCATTTTCAAATTGTAATTGTTTGTTTAAATTTGTTCTGTATTTATTTTTAATTAAATAAATGTATCATAATATTATTATGTGTGGAAGAGCGGAGTCTTCAAACACAGGCATCACATGCCTAACTGAAAACCCCAGATGTTACAACTGTATTAGAATAAGGAAAAGGGAAATAAATAATAATAATTATTATTATTATGAAGAGCTTTGACCCTTTTTATAATGAACAAAACAATTACAAGAATATATGTTTAGTAAAGAACGGAACAAGAAATTGTCTAAAGCATACTACCTTTTTGCTAAAAATACATCTCGCCGGATCTTATACGTGTACGTAGGTACGGACGGATACGATACGAGCAGAAAAGTATTCTCATTTAGTCGTCACATTTCCATCTGTTTCTATATTATTTTTATAAAGGTGAAAAGGTTTGTTTATATGTAATCGAGGAACTATAAAATTACGAAACGGATTCAAAAAGTTCTTTCAACATTAGAACAGTAAAACATTATCCAAAAGTAGCATAAGATATGTTTTATTCCGACAATCAAGCGCTTCCTACATATTCGGGCCCGCATTAATCAGCGGTGCCGAGCGGCAAAGTCGAATGTGTTTCTGAAAGTTCAGGAAAAATTGCCTTTCAAGTTCGAATTTGGTGAGAAGAGCTGAATGAGAAGCCTGCATAGAGCCCAAATGGAACACACGGCACTTGACGAATAAGAGTAGTAGTTGGGGCTTATAACAACTCAATAATGTAGTTAAATCAATCAAAAATGAATTGAAACCTACCATTTGGGAAATGAAGTGGAAATACAGTTATCCTTTAATAATTCACAACAATAACACCCTTCAGATTTCAGTTACAGAACATTTAAATAATAATTATAGAGTGTCATATTTTCATTATTTTCGAAGCTTTTCCAATTTCAAGGCGTGACCGATCAATCGTGTAAATTAATAACTAGGTACAAGGTGTTGTGGTCTATGTAGATAATATTTAATGAAAGATACCTTTCCTTTTATTTTCACAATAAAAAAACGCATAGAAGTTATAATTTAATTCGTTTTTATTCTGATTTCAAAAACCATAAGGTTTAAATTAAATATGAAGCCGGATCCTTTAAAAGTAGAGTACTTGCATAGGACTGTCTGTACTATATTTTCTCTTTATCGTTACTATTAGTTGAGAAGGAAATCAAGCACCTAGCTATACTAAAGATATAGTGTACTACGCCATATCCTTAGTTGAATAGGCATATAAATAAGAAAGATTTAAGCTTTATTCTGTGGCTACGCAGTAATTGAATTTTCCAATGTATGTGAAATTAAAAATTACGTGGAAACAATCTCATCATATATTCCTAAAGGCTACTTGCGGACCAGAGTTAATAATGTAAGCTTACTCTGGTTAAAATATTGCTGTATGTCTTGGTCAGTTCAATAGAAATTGAGAAATTCAATAGAAATTGAAATTCAGTGGTGGAGGGACATTTTAACTAACTGACCAGCTAACCCATAGAAATTACTTAGAAGTAATGCGTAAAGTCTGGCAACCCGCAGACGTGGTGGACAACAAATATTCTGACACTTCCCCTTCGTCGGACGTGGCTGATATCACTGCAGTTGAATTGTTAAGGCTTTCGTGAACCAGCTAACTCCGACTTAACATGGTAACTCAGGTCGGCACAAGTTATCCTAAAGATGTTACTTACCGCCGGGTACTATATGTAGAATCATAAACAACATTGACTCTCATAATTGGTACAATGTTTCACCTATCACAGCAGTCATCACATTTGTACTGGCTGAAAGATCAAACATTATTGTATAACTTGAGGTCATTAGATTTATTACACTGCAACTAACATAATACTTCAAAATCAACAAACTGAGATATCACTGCATAAAACGAATTTTTTATTTAAAATAACATATATCAAACTTAAAAATAGGCACAACTATAGCTGACTGTACAACTTCAACGAATAAATTAAGCGACGCAGGCCGAGTACACAACCCGTTAGGTAATCATATAGCAATAATCTACAGTGCAAAGCGGTCGCGATGTCTGGGCGGCCGCGACGGTACTTCGCGCCACAGTTCCTTCTGCTCAGGTTTCTTGGCCTGGGCTGGTGGCACTTCCCCGACGAACAGAACACCAACAACTTCCCCGGACTCTACATCTACTACTCCATCGTCACCGAACTCGTCTGGGTCGCTGGATTCGTCGGCCTCGAAACCATCGACCCCTTCATCGGAGAAAAAGACTTAGAACGGTTCATGTTCAGCCTCTCGTTCGTCATCACTCATGATCTCACCATCATTAAACTTTATCTATTCTTCTTCAAGAATGAAGAAATACAAGATATCGTTCGAACATTAGAGGTTGATATGTACCAGTTTTATCAGAGTAATGAGAAAGTTCGGAAGACGATTAAGATAACCAGAATTATGACTTTTAGCTTTCTGTTTTTCGGATGGATGGCTATCGGTAACGGCAACGTTAATGGCATTATCCAGGATATCCGCTGGAAAGCAGTAGTAGGTCAGCTAAATGATACTTCTTTAAGACCTCCGAGAACGCTACCTCAACCGATTTACATTCCTTGGAAATACGAGACAAATAAAGCATTTATTTTTACATTTGCATTAGAAACTGTAGGGTTATTGTGGACTGGACACATAGTTATGTCCATTGATACATTCATAGGATCTTTGATTCTTCACATGAGCAATCAATTTGTTATCCTTCAAGAGGCTTTAGAGACAGCTTATGATCGAACTATGAATAAGCTGTTAGGTAATATCTTCGAAGACGTAGAAAACCCTACAGAATTGGTAGAAGATGAAACAAAACAGGATTATTATAGCAATAATGAAATTAAAATCAGATCCTTTTATACCGAAGAACAAATAGAAGCGGCATTAACGAAAACATTAAATAATTGCATTCTTCAGCATCAGGTTTTAATTCAGTTAGTTCTTGGCCATATAAATTACATAGTACCTATCAAATTTATACACCTGATTGATTTACATTCATAAAATTTTTCGTCAAAAGTTTTCTTCAAACTTTATGAATATCAATAAAGTACCTAATGGATAGCGCAGTTTGAAGAATTTACTTTCACGCGACAATAGTCACGTCTGTAAGTTTGGCGGGGGCACAAGTTACGTCGGCCAGTAGCGCCATTTATCACCTCGCAGTACGTATGGGGAAGTTTTTGGCAAGCGAACGCCGGCGAGGGCCAACAGGCTTAGCCATATTACCATGAAATACATTGCGAATTAACTGCAAGCCCGTATTGACGCCAGAATAGCGGCCAAAATTCACAATTTGGAACTAAATAGCATACATTGGCAATCACGAACAAAAATGCTCTCGTTAGATGCGAAAATTGCCATAGTCTGCATTTTTATGGCATGATTGCTTAAAGGAGCGTTCTATAATGTAAAATTAAAATAACCCTCGCTTGAATAATAACTGTACTTATGGCCGTTTAAGTTGATTTAACATAAGATATTTTTCTGTTTCTTTGACATGTCAATGGACTACCTAAAAGAAGCTAGACTTACTTAAACTTAGGGCAAATAAATAAAAGGATTTTTGAAGAAATACAAGTCGAAATGTTAACCTAGTCATAATATTTGTTCTTTAACCCTATAATAACGGTCATACAATACAGTAGCTAGATCGTTTTTTATCTATCGGGCACCAAGTATTCCTATCATAGAACATTTCTTTAGTTTCTTGTGATTTCTAGAAACTCTTTTTGCATTCATGTTCATTTTATCTTGACACAGAGAATTTTTTCCTTTAATTTGGAATACGCAATGTTAGCCAGATGTATACGTATTCCTTATTTAAACAGGGCGGGAAAAATGATCTCTTGAAAAAAAAGCATTCGTACTCGATGAAAAAGGGGAAGCGGCTTGTATGGAGGTGACACAGGCAATAACTCAGGATTACTGAGCTGATATTGTGCCTCGCGTATCTACATTTTTACATCTATATTCGGTGTAATCTAGGTTTATTTGCATTCAACTCTTTTATGAATTTCTAACCAGGGAAATAAAGTATGAAAGTTTTATTTTGATCGGTTGCACAAGGAACGCATAATAAATTACGATAGGCCAACTTCATTCATAGCACAAGTTTGACTTTTATTCAATGTTCAATACTTATAGCAAAGTATATTTTACTTTTTGTTCTAAAAACCTTTATATGAACATATAATATTATCCAATTTAGTTATTTCCCGAAATGAAACGTATATTAGCCTGCTATACCTAAATTAACTGTTAGCACCCCTACGCAATATTAACTGTTTAGGGCTTATTAGGGCTTAGCTTAATAAGTCACTTTTTTTTCAGTTGCGTAACAAAATTTGCAAGAACTTACACGTACGGCTTCATGACACAACTTTTGTCCAGCATGGCGGCGATCTGCGTCGTCATGGTCCAAGTTTCTGTAAGGATATTTCCTTTTATCAACATTCTAAATATTAATTGATGTGTGCATGTGTAGGCCTGTATTTTTAATAATTTTACTTGTAACACAAATGTTGGATAAGTTAATTATTGCATTGCCTTTATTACCATATATACAAATATTGAACAATTTTTGAAGCACATATATAAGTGTATACTAATGCTTACACCACTATGAACATTAGAGCCAAATTACCATATTTAAGCTATATTAACTGCAACAGTTAAAGAAGGGCCCAGGTAATTACGCACATTGCTATTAAAAATAGTCCATGTCAATAGTAGATAGACAACCGTAGATACACAAAGCGTTTCCATCGATTAATTTAAAATGGAAACGGGCCAAAACTATGCAATATTGGATTAAGCTATTGCACTGAAAACGCAATGTCTTCCCATTTGAAAACCAAGCCTAATTTGAGTTCATTCTGTTCTATTTTCAGTTTTGTTGCTTTTTGAATTAATATTTTATTACTTCACATTAAATATCTCCACTACGTTGACCAAGGTTTTGTCACTAGACCACTGTAATTTTAAAAGCGTAGAATTTAAACTTAACAATGATTTTTTTTATTTGTTCCCCTCCATGGAGAGGGCAGGAGGTTAAAAAATGCTCTGACGCATACCCCGCGCGCGCGATCGAGTTTATGTGGGACTCGCTCCGAGCCTACCAGAGCCCTACCCACTAAAAAACCCCCTGAATGACTCGTGCAATTTTTTGCCTCACAGCCTTCATCTGAGCGATGACCAATCGGAGAAAGAGGCCGCGCTAGTGGGGCCCAGAAGGGGTCACCCGCTGGGAATTACACAGCACTGGTGGTGCTCAAAGCACTGAAAGTGAATTCATAGCACTGAAAATGCTCAAAATGAAAATAAAAATTGAATTAATTCGAATTTACATTAGAATTAGAAGTTGCGGCCTGAAGGGCTTCGCGATCAAGTGTTAGTTGCATGGCTACGTTCGTGTGCGCGTTTCTCGGTAGGTTCGACAGGGGTAGTATACGAGACTGAATCTCGAACTAGAGGATTGGAGTGGGCTTCGGAGCGTTTGAAGAACGCTTCCGAGAGTGTTTTGAGGTGCTGTTGCACTGTAGGTAGTTCAAGATCTCTGTGCAGGTCCGCGTTACGCACGTACCAAGGTGCGTTTGTGGCCCTGCGGCAGAAGAACTTTTGAACTTTTTGAACTACCTGCAGTTTGTGCAGGATGAAGGGTTAGCGTGGGCAAAGATTGGCGAGGCATATGTCATGACGGGTCTAACGCAGGTCTTATAAAGCGTACGTTTGTTTCTGAAAGACATTTTACTTTTTTTACCTAACATTCTATATAGGCGGCCTAAGTAAAAACGGGCGAGTTTCGTTACTCTATCGACGTGTGGCTTGATAGAAAGCGTCTGGTCTAAGGTGACGCCTAAGTATTTGGTACTGCGCTTCCAGGGGATGGGAATGCCTAACATTCTAACGTGGAGATTGTCGGCCATACGACGGTGTTTGCAGTCGAAGTAAACCGCGCAACACTTGTCTGGGTTCACGTCGATACGCCATTTTTGTAACCACGCAACCATGCACCAGGGCATTTACGGCCTTTTGGAGTCTGGTGACGAGACCCGGGACATTGAGGCCGTTGGTGTAAAGGTCGGTGTCGTCGGCAAAGAGGGCGAGTTCGTCGCCTTTCGGCGGAATGGGAATGTCGTTTGTGTACACGGTGTACAAGAGAGGGGCGAGGACTGAGCCTTGAGGGACTCCAGCCTTTATGGGACGAGGGGTGGAGAGCGTGCCTTCATGTCTAAAACGAAACGTACGATCTTTGAGAAAGGACGCTAATATTCTAACTAGGCAATCCGGTAAGCCTATTTTATAAAATTTATAAACGAGACCGCTGTGTCAGACTTTATCGAAAGCCTTGGCACGTCAAAGAAAACTGCGACCGTTTTCTTACGCCGCGGATACAAGCCGTCGAGTATGTACTCAACGATTCGATGGACTTGCTGAGGGCAGGAGTGCTCAGCGCGAAAGCCGAACTGATGGGGAATAATGAGGGGATCGCCATCCGTTGGAAACAGATGGTTCCGCATTAGAGAGAGTATGACTCTCTCAAGAAGTTTAGACATGGCCTTGACGAGGCTGACGGGTCTGTGATTAGTCGGGATATTCATAGGTTTACCCGGCTTAGGCCTATGACTGTCGCTTCTTTCCAAGCTTTTGGAAAGTAGCTAAGGTCGAAGCAGGCATTGAAAATGATAGCTAACAAGGTAAGCACCTGTTGAGGCAGGTGCTTAAGTGCGTGGTTGGAATTTCCATCCGCACCCGGAGCCTTTTTGGACTTTTGACTACTAATCAGAAGCGAGATTTCGTCATTAGAGACTGTGTCGGGGTCGGCAATGATGGGGAGAGAGTCCCTGCGGAGGACTTCTTCCTCCACCGCCTAGATGTGGGAGGGATCCGCGGGTTGCGTGCTGGGCGAGCATTGTGAGGCAATGCTGTCAGTGAAGCATTCAGCTTTCTCATTGACTTCGAAGGCAGTAGTGCCATCGGGACGAGTGAGAGGAGGAACGTGAGAGGCGGCGTCTACGCGTAAGGCTCGGGCCATACTATAATACGCTTGGTGGGACGGGGAGATATTCTCCATTAGATCGTTCATCTGAGGAGTTCCGTGAGGCTAGACCTAACTTTACGTTGTAGCTGATTCGCAGCTAATCTACAGGCGGGCGTGGGATAGAGCTTGGCTCTCCGGAGAGCCACGTTCTAAGCTTTAATAAGATTGCTAACGGCTAAGGGAAGCTTGGGTTTGCCTTACTTAGCAACCTCTAAGGCTGAAACTAGCGTATTTTTAAAGCCTTTCCAGTTGGTAAAGGTCTTAGTAGGGGTGACGTTATCGTTAGGTGGTCCTAGCACGAGGGAGACGGGGCGGTGATCAGAGCCTAGGTCTTCGAGCGGTTTGATAAACCTGAGATCGAGGTTGATATGCCTTACTATTGCAAAATCGAGGATGTCGGGTTAATGGTTCGGATTTTTGGGATAATGAGAGAGAGTGACGGGAGAAATGACGTCTTAGTCGAGTTGCTTAGTGATGTCAAGGAGAGCAATGCCGCTGGGGTTGATCGATAGGCACGTCCAGTCAGTATGTTTGGAGTTAAAATCTCCGAACATAATGACTGAATGGCCGAGGGCGAGAATCGAATGGAAGAAAGTTTATTACGCTTTGCGAAGGTTCCGTGATCCGGAGGGAAATACCTAAGTTCCTAACAAACCTAGCAAACCCTAGTGGCTAACCTCCCTACCAGCGGTAGGGGGGCTGGGGACGAACGCTAACTTTTGCCCCTATTGGACAAGCACTGTACCTTCACCCTGGGAAGAAGGCCCCTGTACCGGGATCTGGTCTGCCGGTTTCTCCAAGGCCTGAAGGGCTTTGGAAGTGCACCGAGTCAACGCTATCAGGCTTAGTTGTCACCGTTAATCAACGCGGGCGTCTACTACGGAGTGTGTTTCAATAAATTGGTAACAAAAACTGGCCGTAGACCTGACGGCTTTGCGACGTGAACCAGTTGCGAAGTTGGGTTGCACTGAAAGTGCGGGATTGACTACGTTACGAGCGGCCGAAACCGGCCGCACAGCGAGTCTCTAACTAACGTAACAAGCGCCCAGCGTCAAGTACGTAGCCAGGAAATCAGCCCGAGCCTTGCGAACGAACGTCGGATACCGACGTATGTAAGCTCAACCCTGTTGTTGCCCGAGCCTTGCGAACGAACGGCGGATACCGACGTAAGTAAGCTCAACCCTGTTGTTGCCCGAGCCTTGCGAACGAACGTCGGATACCGACGTATGTAAGCTCAACCCTGTTGTTGCCCGAGCCTTGCGAACGAACGGCGGATACCGACGTAAGTAAGCTCGACTCTGTTGTTGCTGCTCCCACCGTCGGGGACGAAGCGAGATATAGTACGAATCTCAGCGTTTGAGTATTGCTACAAATTATTGTCGTGAGATGACAATCGTGACTCAGCAACTGGTGCGACCGCGCACACGTCCGAACGGGGTCGGACGCAGAACGGGTCTGGGACTACACTCGAGAGTGCAGCAGGAATGGCGTTTGAGTATTGATACGAGAGAAGTCGTGAAACAACAGTCGTGACTCGGCAGCCGGGAGCGACCGAACAGGGCCGAACGCAGATAGGGACTGTGCTTAACAAAAGATTACGCAGTACATAAAACTACTTTCACGAGAGTCTAACTGATAATTCCACTGCAGGGCTATCAGCCTCACCCATCTAAGGACGTGGTCTCCGAAAAATTTTAGTCCGGTACGCTTGCCTACGCTACAGCAAGTTGTTACATTATTAATCCTCTAGGTATACTCTATACGATCCGATTGGGGTAGGAAAATTAAATTGGTTCACAATACTAACGGATTTGTTAACTGTGTATTTACTTTAGCTCTTAAGGAAAAATCTGAAACATTCCTGTAAGTAGCTAGATGTAGTAACAAAATTCCATGTGTTTATAAATCGATACCGAATCAATGAATGCATTCTAAGTCAAGGAAGTTGTCATCTGAACAAATAGCTAAATCCACCATTCGCTTCAACTAAGTATATCTCACAAATATTCAACCAGTTTTACTTAAAATCTTTGCAATAGCGACGTGATGCCATCTAACTTGGAAAAAGAAACGTGAAAAATAGTACAACTGTTTTAAAAACACCTGTTTCAGCAAGACGCTACCAGTTTCAAATCGTCAGGTTTGATCACATCGCTCGCTTTCTTCCTGGCGATGGTGGTGCAGCTCGCTCTGCAGTGCTTCACTGGCAACGAACTCACCATACAGGTATGTTTATTCTGGTTTCATTCAACCAAACAAAGTTTTGGTATCCCAGCAGCTGCGCATACCTAGACACTTTCGAATAGTAGTTGCAGTATTAACGTAATTAGCACTGTCATTTTTTGAAAAGTTAATTCAGAAGACACATGTCTTCCGCTGTCAATTATTTATTTGTAGTGACCTATACCGAACACTTTTACCAAGTGGAAACTAGTGGATTCAAATAGAATAGGTCTGCGTGGGGGAGTGGTTGCGTTCAAATTAATTATAGAAAAATATAATATTCACAGGTACGATAATGTTTTGTCAGGGCACAAGACAGAAAAGTGTGTACGTTTGCGCAAAGCCTCACACAGTACCTATATTTTGTAGTGCCTTGAAATCAAGGGTATTTTCAATTTATTACTAGAATAATGGTAATATTATACAGGGATTTAAGTGAACACAGTTAATAATCTAATAATTATTCATTTCTTGTGGTAGTAGAGTTTCTTACGTTAAGATCTCAACTGGGCTGGTACTAGTCAGTAGTACCTACTATTTTAACCGACATTATAACTAGAAGGAGCAGCCAGTGTAATTACTGGAACAAAGACAATTTCAACTGAAGTCTCCGGTCGTCAACGCATCATTAATCGATAATCAATAAATAAGAATCTAATTAATAATTGGGCACGGATGCCACTCAGCATCAGGTGGTTCACGTGCTCGGGTGACGGCTTTGACAAAGTAAAAAAAGGAGTAAGTGTTACATTAACTTCTCAGCAAAAGTTGGTTGTGAATTTTATTATTTATCAACAGATGAAGCGGAATAAAAGTTTCATAATTAATCCAATATCCTTACAGCATTTCTTATTTCTCCGAAAACAGTAGCAAGTAAATATTTATTAATTTTTTTACACATCCTATGTTAAACATCTAAAAGATGACACTTTTAATACTTCCTACAGGGCCAGACGCTCATCACACAAGTGTTCAGCCCAATATTCGAATCTGGGTCCCCTGATAAATAAAAAGATGCACCAGCGGGCAAGGGTGCTCCCAAACCCAAGGCTGTCACCTTACCTTCTTAGTTTAAACACTACATTCACCATCTGCTTTTCTACTCCACTACAGGCAGGTAAAGTATCAGACGCGGTGATGAACTCGAAGTGGGAGCTGATGCCGCCGCGGCTGCGTCGCCTGCTCATGCTGACCATGATGCGCGCACAGAAGCCACTGACGCTCACAGCCGCTGGTTTCTCCAATATGAACAACGTCTGCTTTCTGTCGGTAAGTATAGTATAAAAGAATCGAGCCCACTTTCTTCTTCAACTTATCTTGTGCGGAGGTGGCAACCTATTTACATTTTTTTTTACAAATAGTGGAGCAGTATTTGTTGTTTTCAGCCTATAGGTCCGGCTAGGCTATTTTTTATAGTTACATAAAAAATGTCCTTCTCCATTATATTTATTTTCGTGACATAGGTAGCCATTGGGCTACCGTTCACTACAGTGCTCAAAAAAGCAATCAACAAGTACATCCGTAATTGGATTACTATAATTATTATTAGTTTAAAGCGCTGTCAGAAAAGTATATGTATATTCTATGCAATGCCTTTCCCATCATCGATGTTTATGTTGCAAGTAAAATAAACGAGTCGAAACCTACCTCCAGTGAATACGATGTAAACTATATCGTTTATCTATATTCAATTGTGTAAAGGAACCGAGAGATTCTCGTGACAAATTAGAAACATATTGCGCTCCACTCCTGACACATTTCACACGACTTGGTTTCTATTCAAAATTCCCCTTAAAAAATCAGTTATGTCAAGAGAATTGTATTATTGTGGGAGTTCAACACTCACTTAACTTTCCCATTTTATGTTTTTTATGGAATTACTGAGTTGTTATCTTTTCGCCGTAAAAGTGAGTTCTTACACCTACAACGAATTTAAGAATTTAAAAAGTCCTTGTTTATAAATAATTACAAATCTATCCATTTAAATTCTGAATTGATTTTTGACCTTTATGTTTTTAAGAATAATAATCGTTATGGACGGATAAAAATTCAGAGCGATTTTTAATTTACCTGGTTTAAACTTAAAAACGGATTAATGAAACCTTTATATTTAAAAAAAATTCAGAAGTAACATTAAATAACAGTGTTATAACATATTGTTTTTGTATAATTAAGGAGATTTTCGACATAATTTCAAACTTTAGACATTTTTGTAGGCCATACTTTAGTCCTTGTATTTGATTGGAACCACCTGAGGGGAAGGACTGCTACATTGAATTTTAATTGGTATAATAAAAATAGAAGTTCCCTACATTGGTAAGTATATAGAATATTGGCCATGTTGTGGGACCCTGATACCCACTTGCCAACAGTGCCCTAATGAAAAAAGCTGCATGTAGCTACTCGAGAGTTCCTAAACCTTACCTGTATGTTTCTTACCGTATACTTACCGTTAATTACCGTAGGTACTTTTTTAACCTAGGTAAAAAGTGATCACAATTTGTTATTTCTAACTGAGAATCGGATTCTTCTTCGTACTTCACAGTGCCCGATTATTGATTATTTATTCTTTTTAATTATTATTTTAACCATCTTATTCGTATATATTCAATTATATAAACATATAAGGTACCTAATCAATTTTAATATTTTCATTGCAGATAATGAAAGCAGCCTATTCGTACTACGCCGTACTGAGTCAGAAGCAGGTTTAGTGAAAAAAATAACAAAAATAATTAGTTTCTGTTTATTAAAGTATACACACTTTAATTACATATAAATTTCCGAAAGCGGATTGTAAATGTAGTAAGATATTGTTGAAATATATGTTTGTAAACTATACATACCCATATGTTTTTTTGTCTTGTTGGTTGAATCAAATCGTGAAAGTTCACTTTAACAAACTTGTTGATATGCTAATGAAGAAGCTTTTTGGACTACTTATTATGAAAAAGCCCTCAAGTTTTGGTTACTTTTTAATACGAAAATGAAGATACGATACCACTTGTAATATATAACAACAGAATAAGTGACTTCATTACCATTTCCGTCATCGCTGCAAAAATAAATCACAAATTACATTAATCCAACTTATAGAATATATCAAAGGCCACATTTTTCAACAATTATAACAAAAAATTCAGTAATCTTACTTTTATCAATTTTATTTTCACAATTAGTTTTTTGCATTTGATGCATAATAAACATTTTTAAAGAATTTAGAATATCTTAACACCTAGGGGACAGTTACGTACAGTCGGACAAAAATTTGTTCTATCACCCTACGAGTAAAGTTCATTGGCATATCATAAAACAACAAGGTTGATTTTCCCTTGTGATAATAATATTCTGATAGTCACAGTCTTAACCTTACAGATATTTTGATTGCACAGGAAGTTTTGTAAGAGTGATAGACCACTTTCTTGGGCGACAGTAGATACATAAACGTCGTAAACATTAAAAATCTATATCAGCCCCCGAAAGTGCTAGTGACGCAAATTTTAAGATAAAAGCAAAAAACTTAATTACTTTGTGACATAATCAATCATTTTTTTGATTAAAAAAATAGTAACTAGTACCTTGTACCTAAAGAAACTAATTTTAATACAAGCATCATGATTGGATAATAAATAGAAGTTTTAAAGATCCATCCGTAGGTATACAGTGTCATTATGATAATTAATGATACATAAATCAAAATTTATATTATATTGCTGACATATTAGCAAAATTAGGTTTTAATTACCTACTACATCTATTCTATCACAGTCTTGACGTATAAAAGTATATAAATGTAATAAGTGGATAGGTACTTATTACATACTTAAAATACTAAATATGCTATTAGCTACTTGTCTTTCCTTCTTGACATTTTGCTTTCTACCTATTGACTACAATTTAAAGATTTTTTATTTTATTCTGGATTCGAACTGAGAATTATTTATCTACGCTTTAGGTAATTAGCTTCTCTTATCAAAAATCTGCCTGGGGGTCTAGCCAAGTTGCAATCTATAATCGCTAACGTTATAAAAAACGAGTAAACTGTAAGGAGCATCACGTGATTTAACGACTGTGACGGGATGTGCTCCATGCAGTTTAAAAGCGTTTTCTACAGCGTTAGCAATCATAGATTGCAACTCGGCTGGCCCACTTGCAGTATCGACGATTTATATTATGTCAATGTTCATGACAGTACATTTAAGTTGCGTTGTTAAGCTTTATCATATATTTCTTTAAATTATAATCTATTATCTTAATTTTTCACAATCTACGTTGTGTCTCGAAGTTATTGGCATTATATTATATTAATAAAGATATCTTTTTAAGTAAGGAACAAATCAAAAAACAAAAATGGTAAACAAACAAAACATTGAGCACATATCATTACAGGCCGAACATACATTATCATGCATATTTATTTTCCTCTACAGTTTCTAAACTATTTACTTAAAACTATGACTATTCATTATTTGTGAATTGAGCAGATCACACAATAATACTTCCAATGCCACATGTAATACAGTTCAAAGTTCTAGTAAGCGAGGTTTGGGTGACGCTGGCCGGTTGGTATCCGGAGTCTTGGAGTTTATCACCGTCATCTCTTCACATCTGAAGACAAGACAATGTTCTATTAGCACACTTAGGACTTAGTATCAAAACACGAAGGCAAAGAAAAAAACTAAAAATATCCAGGTATCTATCATCCGTAGACTACGTCATAAGTCTTCTCCATTATTGTCGCAGTGTTTCACTTGTCAATGGAACTAGCGAAAAGCGGCTACGCCTTTCAATCCTTTACTACTAATAAATAAAACAAGCACTGTGGAAGAAGCGCCACTCAAAACGTTGACTGTCCCAGTATTTAAGTAACTGTCATTTAGACATTACACAATTAATTACTGGGACTAAAAACCGAAATAAATCATAGAAGTGGTGTCCGTATCGAAAGCGGTTGGTCGACTAGTAGGTATACAACGTTGTATGAAATAACGGCGATGTCACGCTTTGATGGCCCCCTCCGTCTTAATGTTGTATGGCTGTACTCTGTGGATGGCTTTCTGTTCGAAATGTAAATATTCTCGCAAACTTGAGCCGCAAATATAGCTAATACAGTTTTCAAGTAAATACTTGAAATGTATTTTGTTGGCCATTCTGTACATCGCATGTTGACTTATCTTAAGTAAATTGTAATTGAAAACCAAATACAACTTTCTAGTTCATTACCACTTCTGATTTATTTATCAGCAAGCATATATAGCTTTGAAAACTTGCCGAGAGATCAGTGAGTGTGCTGTTAAAGTAGGGCAATAAGAAAATTTAAAGGATTTCTAAACAAAATATTACATAGCTACAATAAGCTTCTCATAGACACAGCATTTGAAGGTTTCAATTACTATTATTCTGAACCAGAACTGTTTTAACGATTACTTATACATAAGTACCTAAACTCTTTACGTGATATATCTTTGTAGTGAGAAATCTAATAAGGGCGCCGAAATTCTAGCTAGCTCTATCTTGATTATTAAAAAAAAACAATTGTACAGTATGCATACTTTTTAAGGCGTGTTCAACCTCAGTAAAGGTAACAGGTTAGCACGAGCAGAATACCTGGTCAGGCCTTAATATTCAAGTAAAGGCAATCGTGTTAGCTAAACAATTATCTATCTTGTCCTCAAAACAATGCAAGCAAAACCAAGTTTACACGACTGTGAATATTCTATATTATTATTTTTTTGAACATTGAAAATTACTTGTTCTTATTGACGTCAAATAAAGCATGACTCTACCACCAGTTCGGAGAAACCTTCGTGAAGAAGAACTGGCAAGAAAGTTCACTGGTATATTTTTTGAAAATAAATTTACAATGTCTCTTTATGTCTATACAAAATTATTGTTATCTGCATCTGCTAGCTCGAAAAGTCTTCCTCCCCTCAAGTATCCAAACGACGAACACCCTCAAACGGCACACGTTCGCGAGTTAACGCGGGATCCAGCGACCTCCTCAACCATATTAGAGGGAAGTGAGCGACCCGTCACCCGATGCTACCATAGTTAGCAGAATCCTTCATGTCACCTAATCGATCTCACCTGCCGAAAATTAATGCGACGTCACCTATTCACTGTAAGCTTCAAAATTTCGTCCCTATGGAACGTGAGATGTTCTCAAGAAAATCATAATAAAAGCTACCTGTCTTCAGCTTGAGCAGCATTATAAAACACGTTGGGCATGGGCGAGTCGTTTTGGCTGAGCAGGGAGCTGCCGGCGCGCGGCGGGTGTGGCCCGTGAGTGGCGTAGGGCGAGAACGGCACCGCCGCGCGTAGTGCTGCCAGCACGAGAAGCATGCCACCTGGATGAACACAAGTTGCTATTAAACGAATCTACATTCAATGACTTGATAGATTGGTAAAAGAAAAAAGCGGCTATTGTATAAATGAACATATAAAATAATCATGTTCTTCCTATTTCACAAATGCACATGAGACCGTTTAATTAATTTTGCGACATGCGTTGCATTATTATAATCCTCACGCAATCAATGCTTGTTATTTTGACCATTTAGAAGATTTAGAAATAATTATATATAGAAAATATCTAAAGATCGAGAATTTACAAAAGTTACTGAATTTTCATCTCTGGTGATGAGGCAATTTTTATTTGAATAAAGTGTGTTAATTTTTAGATAGTCTGATCAATGTTTAGCCTATATCATTTACTAAAGTATATTAGCCCACACCAAAATTAATGAAGTCAAAAATACTTTTAAAAAAGTATTGCATTAAAAAATAATATACAACTGTAGTAATATTTTGTATTCATATAAATAAAGAAGAGCCGTCAGAGAACTGCCAAGAGTTGTTTGTCAATGTAAACGCGTCACACTTTGTTTACGATTCAAAATTTAAGTCAATGTGTAACGTCTATTGGCAGTGAGAATCCGGACATGAATAATTTTAGAACGATACGCAAATAATAATTATGTTACCTACGTAGAATACATACATATTTATTGATTAATTGCTGAATTTTGATTATGATTCCTCGTCTGAAATAAAACGAGTTTCAAGGTTTTGATTACCTTCTTATTGATGTTAAATTATTTAACACAGAATGCATAAATTAATATTATTTTAGAATAGATAAGAAATTATATTAAGATATTAGACAAACTTAATAGATATAACATTTAGAATAAATGTTTTCATCGCCAGGTAAATTTTCGGGAAAATAGACTTGACATAACTATCAATATAATTACATTGTGTTAGTCTTATAACTCCATAACCAGTTGACATCATTTATAATAATCAACGCCATGGTCTTTTGTTTTTATTTTTATCGATAACTTTAGTTCTTTCTTTATCACTAACTAAATTATCCCTTCATGGGCTATTCATGAATACATGTCTTAACAGCAGTAAACGTGTGTAGAAGTCATAACAATATAAAAATCTATTGTGTTTGGTTAACCTGCAGACCTTGAAAATGATAACATAGCTGCTAAAAAAAGACTTCCTAGACCCTAGGAAAATGCAGTATTTATCTACTAGTTAAGTTTAGGACAGTAAAAAGCTACTAAATTACGATTGCAAATTTTTTTCAAAACGGGACGTAAAGTTCGTTCGTTTCGTTTTCAAACGTTACCCTATGAATTTATTTACCACGAAACATTTGTTTGTCCCCGGCGGCAATCTAAAACTTTGCCAGACGCAACGCACGATAAAAATATCGTATGAAAAACTTCAGTGATTTACAGGTTGATATCATCATTTTACTTTTATCAGAAAGTGACTTTCACAGATTTTTATGTATGAGGTGCCGGTAACATTGGAATGGTGACATTGACTACATCAAACTCAAACACGTGGGAACTTTGAACAAATACATTGTCACGTTAAGGTATGAAGAATGAAGATTCGTTATCAGCGGCCTTCGTCCTCACTTACTATAAATAGCTATAACCAAACTATGTTTACCGAATAATAAATCATAAATCAAAAATCGGGAAGTTGCCAACGTGACCGAGTCAACAATGTTTTGTTTGTGTGTAGAACTCACAGAAAACGTTTTTGACAGCTCCTTTTTAGTTTGACATTGTGTTTGGCGTCAAGTGTGTTTCCTGAGGCCTTAGTTTAAAAAAAGATATGTAATGCGACGAATTGAAAGTATTATCTGTTAAATAATCAGAAAAATTTAAGAATAAATAAATAAATAAATATACGGTATCACTTTTTAAAAAAGAGCAGGACTGAAACTCTTAATAACATTACTTAGTTTACTGTTTGCTGAGGTTTTACTTCGCTTATTATATAATGCAATAAGATTGCGACATATTACTTAAGTGTGCGTGAAAATGACTTTTGGACCTACTAGGAAACATTAGGTCCTTACATATGAAATTGGCGATTTGTTGTACTGGCCACATTGATCTGTATTATCTCCTCTTTGGTTAAGAATTCCAATTTCAAATTTATACAGCTTTTTACCCACGCATTTGTGTTTCGAAAACCATATTTCATTTGCTTTTCCCTCCCTATGGTTTTTCTTTGAGTCACTTAGTTTACAAAATGGAAAACTTGAAATATCGCGTTATTTACGAGTACGAGTTCCACCGTGGCACCAGTGCTGCAGAAACGGCTTATTAATGCTGTGTATGGCGTCGGTGCTGCAAAAGAAAGCACAGTACGTTTTTGGTTCCAACGTATTCGTTCTGGAAATTTCGACCTGCAGAACAAGCCCCATGGACCTTTGGACCTTACCAAAGTTGATAATGAAGAATTGAAGGTTATTGTGGAAGCGGATCCAGCGTGAACCACGTCCGCGTTAGCTGCGGTGACAAAACTGTTTTAATCCACTTAAAGCAAATTGGGATGGTGAAAAAGCTTGAAAGGTGGGTACCTCATGAATTGAGTGCAGCAAACCGACAAACGCGCGTCGACTGCTGCATTACATTACTCAACCGGCCCATTAATGAAAGCATTTGAAATCGAATCATTACCTGTGATGAAAAGTGAATCCTGCACGACAATCGGAAACGCTCATCGCAATGGTTGAACCCTGGCAAACAAGCCAGGGTCCTGCCCCAAGCGAAAATTGACTCAAAAAAAGTTACTTGTGAGCGTTTGGTGGACTAGTTCCGGTGTCGTTCACTACATTTTTCTTAATTCTGGCCAGACGATTACGGCAGATGTCTATTGGCAGCAACTGCTAACCATGGTGGAAAAGCTAGCAGCTAAACAACCGAGGCCGGTCAATCGCTCAAGGCTACTACTGCTTTAGGACAATGCATACATACACATACATACATACACTGCACAAGAGACGGCTACCAAATTAGAGGAGCTTCAATTGGAATGTCTAAGACATCCACCGTACTCCCCGAACCTTGATAACCTAACCTAACCTAACCTTGCAAGGGAAAATTTGCAACTCCGATGAGGCAGTCCAAAGCACCTTCAAAGATTTTATTGATTCCCGTCCGAATGGTTTTTTTAGTAAAGGGATCAATGAACTACCTATATGATGGCAAAAGTGCATAGATGGCAACGGTACATACTTTGATTAAACAAACATATTATATTTAAAAAAAAATTACTTTATGTTCCTCCCTTACAAAACGCCAATTTCATATGTATATGTATACCTAATATTACAAAAAAGAGAGGTTTTCATATTTTCAATAATTTAAATGGAGCAAAGCTTTCGACTGAAGAGTTCGTACGAAGGTACCAAAATGGCTGCTGACCGGTGGGATTCGTACAAAGAGTCAACATTTTTTATTTTTGCTATGTATCTTTCGAACAGTTGCTAAGTAAAAATTTCACCCGGTATATTATCCATATTTTCTGACCAACCTGCTACAGTAGCCAACAGCGTCAAGTTAGCGAACAGGAAGGCGGTCGCGGCACATCCATAGAAGGGGGCGCGGGCTCTGCCGCAGGACCACCTAGTGAAGTCCCAGCAGCGAAGGGATAGCGTGTACTCCCCCCGCCGGCACAGAAGGTCCACAAATAAGGCTGCCACCCACATCGTCTCCAGGATTAATACTAGCGCTGCTCCTAGACTGCAAGTTGAATGGTTGAAAATACAATCATCGTGTTAAATGGTGTTTGAATAGGAACTTAATATGTTCTTAATCTTAATCTTAATTTTCCTTATAAAAAAACAGAAACAAATGAATTGATCTTATCCTTTAATTGTTTTCAACCATACCATATTTTTTTAACTCCGTCATTTCCTTACATAGCTTTGCTGGATGCGTAGCCTCAAGGCTGCAAGATGCGCGAGATTGTGTTGTGAATGGCTGGCATTATTGTTATCTTTGAGAGCAGATACTACTATTAGATGAGCCTACTTCTAATGTTCCATGTTTAAAACATAAAAATATAACTTGTTTGCCAATGTACTTAGATTTTCGGAAAAAATAAAAAATAAAACTAGTAAGAACTTGAAACATACACAATTGCATGCATTCTTCCTATTTTGACTGCCATAATAATCACGTTCACGTGGTAATGTTCCGCTCGAAGGATAGGAACAGCCAGTGCCATTACTGGAACAAAGACAATTTCAACTGAAGCCTTCGGTCGGCGACGGATCATTAGTCGATACAATAATCATAATCACTGTTAATAAGTAAAATACCTTCGACTAATGATGTCCATGGGTACGGGGGCTTCTTACCATTACTTGGGTCGCGTGCTCGTTTGCCAGCTATGAAAGTAAATAAAATTGACTTTTGATTCATTGTAGCTGCTAGTTAGTGACACGTTCGTAAAAATACACACTACTATAGGATGCCTTTAAAATGGATGCCTTTAACATTCTGGGTTGATTTGGCCTCAGAGAGTGATGCCTCTTTTATTGCATTTAAGTTACACTTATTATTAAGTAATATCCTTTCGTTGTTGCTATAGTAGAGCAATAATAAGCCTGAGATATTTCTCGACATTGTTAATTATGTCGTGTTATATATGTCTAAACATCATTACGAGAGTGTACAGGAATTTATATAAAACAGAATAATGGACTAGGTTTGTGTAATAAATTACTAAATTATCTCCAGACTATTTCAGAAATCGGTATCATAATATTTTCTTCAATATCGAATGTGCAAAATTGAATGTGCGAAACAATAAGTATATTTTTCTTACATGACGACTGGTGCTATTTCATGTTGAAGGACCAGCAGCTGCGCGCCAGCGCCGCTCATAACTAGAAAAAATATAAATATTAACATTACTTTTAAAGGGGTTTTAAATTAACTTAGCAAGTCTAGTGCATACACATAAACCTACATATACATAGCGTATATAATTAAAACAGTTTTAACATTTTATCTACGAAAACTTTAGAACCTTACTAACAATATAATTTCGCAGTCAAAAGGCCATAAACTATTTTTTACGATCCATAAACTGACACGAGTACTCTTGCCTATTGTGATATTTATGCCACTCCACACCTTATGTCTAGGTTAGGTACCTATACTTTATTCAATAAGAGAGTTTGCTTGTAATTCAGTATGATTCTCGTAAACAGCTGGTAGGAAACTTAATTTAATCCACTTATCGTATTAGGTACTTATCCTATGTATTCTCTTTGGAATTGAAATTGAAAAAATGGAGATTTTTTTTTACTTGAAAACAAATATCTTTGAAACTTATTTACTTGTATTTGGCGAACCCATGGCACGAATGGTAGCAATCCAGACTGAGTTCGAAAAACGAATCCTGTTACTGATAGATATTTATGAAATAAGTTTTGATGTTTGTTCGTTTCAATCTATCTTAATCAATGTTAATTTGTTAATAAATATTTACTTTTGTATGTACCTACTTCATGTCGCATAAGTACATTTAATTTAGGTATCTTTATAAAATCTTTATTTCGGGCTGAACGAATGAATGGCTGAAAGATTGTACAAAATGTTTGTATTTTATTAGTATATTTACTAAAAGCTTTTAATGCCACACAGTAAATCAGCTAAATCATAATAAACATAAATAAATCTAAAAAAAAAATAAAGAACGAGTACACGGCACAAAGCTGCTCTCAGAGTAATCATAAAATAGCTAAAATACGCGTACAGGTTCATTAAACTCTTATATTGTTTTAAATTCCATTCTGAGTTTTGCTAAGATATAGGTATACGGTAGGTTCTGTTTTACACTGTGAAATAAATTGTGGATATTCCCATTGCCTTTACGTCTATTGCAGACGATTTATAGTGCAATAGCTGTAAGACATCGCTTTTGGTGCCTGAATAGACCCATGCAAGGGCAACATGATCTACCACAGACAGATAAGTTGACAAAATGGCGTCTCTGTCTCTTATATTCCCATATTCTGACACTTACTAAACAAAGCAACTTAATCTCATATTATCCTAAACCCAGGAACTACTTAGTGACATGCGCTAGGCACAAGACGCGAAGAAAATCGACGCATTATGTAAATACCCGTGCGATATTCGACGCCTAATGAAAACCCGCCATGATGCCTTTCTGCGCTTAGACAATATGGCGGGAAAATAGACAAGTGGTATGACTTAAATATTTAGCAGATGCTCTGGAGTATGATAGCAGAAGGAAGAGGATATTGCTGAATAAATATTCAGTAGGCTTTTCATGAGAATGACTATCCTGTTTCATCAATAATTCGTTGGCCACTTTTAACAGAATATTCGACTAATTATATTTATAATGGCTAGTTTTTAGAGTTAATGTGCCAATAACCTGAAGGACTTAAATGAGGCGCGGTTTTGATACCGAAAGCTATGTTTCGTTGCCCAAATTATGTAATCTGATAAACTTTTTTATAAAAAAGTCGCAGAACTTCTTTGGACTACAACATCATTTCCAATTCGAGTCTGTTTCTTAAAATTTTTATCTTCACAAATACCCATAAATCGAAGGTCAATCACATATATGTTTATATTATTTTACAATTTGATGTAATTCAAATTTGATGTAATTTTAAATGTTGCCAACCATTAGTATGTAACATTAAAAAAAAGGATACCATACAGGATGCGTCAGCACTTTAGACAAAATCTAACTAGAACCAAAGGCAACGACTCTAGCAGGGATAAAAGCTAACAAGATTTAGCTTTGTTAATACAGCAAACATTGTAATAAATTATATGTTTATTTTATTAATGACAATCTTAGACAAACTCAAATGGTGCTATTACTGTATTTAATACAAGTAGGCAAAAGGCAATTCATACCGCTGTTTCATGACAATAGTAGATTGTATCATACTGGAGCAAATTATATTTTTAAGGCAAGAGCGCTATTTTGTATCACGAACGGAATTCAATCATAGAGTCCTGATGCAGTGAGGGATTCAAAGTATTTCGCCCGAGGCAAAAATAATTATTCGACCGAATCATATACTCTACTTTTTAGCACCTTCTTTGGGAAAATAATTGAGTGCAACTTATAAATAAGAATAGTATATTTATTTACATACAATTAGAAACAATAAGACATAACACAGAAATAATTTTTATTTCTAAACAATTATGGAAAAAAGATTTCGCTCTATTTGCATTTTTCCAAATGATGAAATTATCATATGCTTTCAAATACCTATTGTTCACGGGATTTTGTAGGTAAAATACTTTGCATCAAATTTAAACGTCCGATACAATGTTCTCTGGAGTTAATATATATACTTTCATTATGACTAAAGGTAAATTACTTTCTAGACGTTTTTGCATTTGCAGTAGTATTTGTATATTGACAAAAATTCTAAACTTGAAATTTTAAATTCCCTTGTACCTACAGTCAGAAAAAAGAGGTTTGTTACATTTTGAAGAAGAAAATGTATTGACAATCAAAAGTCAATGGTGAATGTCAAATGAACAATAATTATATTTATAAACATTGCTAATTGTTATGAGGTCTGACTATTTAGTTTTAGTTAGTAAATGAATGAATTGATTTTATTTGTAGTTTATTCTTATGGTATTACTGTTCAGTGTTATTATAGTAAGTCGTTAATATAAAATGGTTCCGATGTTGAAACATGGTCGAGGTAAGCCTTTTACTTCCCAAACTAAAGACCTTTTGCATAATTTGTACAAATATTTAGAAAAATGAATGCAATAGCAATCCGAGCAGTATTGTGACTCCCGCTCAATTAGTTGCTATATCAACCGGAATATCATTGACTTCCGCCAAAAAGGTCCTATCAGAAAGCAAATGTCATTCTTCAGACTAGGTACCAACGTTTAAATCACATAAAAAGAAAACAAATCGGAAGTCTATGATTATAATAGATGCTTTTGATCAACAAGTAATCCCTAATCAAAAAGTAATAAAGAAGTTCCGATAGTGAAAATACTACACGCAAAATTTAAAGAACCAATAGATTATAAATGTCGTGTCAGCAAGTCACAAAATCACGTCATCTCATTGGGTTTTAAATGGAAACCAACGGAAGATAACCGCATACTGCTAATGGAAAAGCACGAAATTCGATACTTCCAAATTAACTATCTCATAAAAATTACAGAATATCGTGAACAAAATCGACCAATTCTTTTTACCGATTTTTTTAGCTACTTTACTCCCTGTTAACGAGGAATAAACTAGCTCGTTTTTAATAGATGTGACGAAAACATATTTTATTAATATATAGGAATTGGGATTGTGTAGTCTGTGTCTTAGTCCTAGACTGTGTCTTAGTCTGTTTTGTTTAGTGATGTTTGGGCGGCAAAAACCATACTTAGCCAGTTTTAATTGCCGATTTTAACGACGACGTGCAAACGAAGTTGTGCTATGGATAAAAAAAGGGACCAACCTGTGCAATTAATAACGCCTACGATTAAATAAGTCTATATGGGAGCGCGTGCTACTTTCTCTCATCATAATTTGTAAGTGATTCTCTATTTAGTTAATAAAGATTATTGGTTACCACCAGACGATTAGCCTGCGTGTTTGCCGGTTGTAAAAATATTTTAAAAAACTACATCATTCTCCAAAACAATTTCTTAGTAATTTATGTATTTCTGTTTCCAGATTAACACCATAACACATAACACCTGCATTACTGTTTAATAACGGCATGAATTTCTCAAGTTTACACATAAATAGAACAATAAAACAAAGTATTCGAGGCAGACAGACGCCAGAGAATGACAATATTCGTATGAATCCCGAAAGTTTTCCAACATAAGTTTAAGAAACCGATATGCGTTTTATGCAACACCCCTTGAAAATATAAATCCAGAACCGCATAGTTATTGGACGAAACTGAGACGACTGATTTGAAATGATGATTTTCCATGGTTTTGAAAAAGATGTATGAAATATAGTCGGTTCAGAAATAAGAATTTAAGTCCATGCAAATGTAATCGGGAAAATCATATGGTAAAAAATAAAGCTTAAGTGAAGCATACAGCGTTTTTAGCCTTACTAAAGCATTTTTTGTTAGATGAATAGAGTTTTCAGTCATACATATGCATTACTTTTGTTTATTTATTGCATAGGAAACATGACCATATTTAAAAATGAGCATTCGGTTCTTGTTATTTGTATCCTTTTTACAAAATCTTTTTATATAGATTGAAATGAAATGAAATATTTATTACTCAACATTGACAATTACTTGTTCTTATTGGTGTCAAAATAAAACATGACTACCACCAGTTCGGAAAAACCTTCGTGAAGAAGAACTGGCAAGGAACTTCACGGGTATATTTTTTCAAAATAAATTTACAGAGTCTCTCTATGTCTATACAAAGTTATTCTTAAAATAAATTTACAGAGTCTCCTTATGTCTATACAAAGTTTTTCAAACGTTAAAAGCTTATATACTTTGAGTACACAATATAAAATGTCAATTTGGCCGTGAGAATATTGCACTTCTTATAAAGATACTCGGTGGGGAACCTCAGCAAAGAATTAGCACCACATATTCGATGCGTATAATAAATGGAAAAATGTTCATTTGGGTGCATCCGAAATATACAAAAAAAAATCACTCCTTCGTAAGCACATGATTAAGTCACAACTAATTTGTAATACCCGCAATCTGGCATAAATTTTTAGGCTAAGCCAGTAAGTGTAGCACGGCGTTAGTAACCGCTCCGCTTTTTCCCACCCCTTCCCATTCCATAGTGTGACCAAGAAAATTTCATTCTTACTCGCTACTTATAACCAGCAACGTCATATCAGTGTTCGATGACAACAACAATAAAACTTCGATCAAGTTTTTTCCATAATGGTATTTAAAAATTGATTCATATTTTTACAAAAACGTTTACGACTGTCTTTATATCCTTTAGCACGGTTGATCGCACGTAACATGCCATAAAATATTCATATTCTGTAGATATTCGGATCTTTATTACAAAATGAATGTTATCTTCTGGTTCAAGTTATCTTTAAAAGGCATCTATGTACCTAGTAGTATAGTAATAGTAGTAATCGCAATGAACACTAGTTTTATCGTTTACCGGTACAAGAGCTAGTAATAATAAAATAATATTAAATAAATAATAAATCCTCAGACAAACACACCGACTGTATGGCCCCAAAGTAAGCAGAGCTTGTGTTATGGATGGCCATACAGCGAACTGGGGGGGAACCCAGAATAAACATACGTATATAAATACATACAACCATGACCCAAGAACAAAAATCTTTGTTCATCACACAAATGAATGACTCCAGGACTCTAACCTGGGACCTTCGGCGTATGAGGCAAGGCTACATACCACTACACCACTCGGTCGTTAAGTACTACTGGGAGTATTAAAATAACTGCGTTATAAAATATGTGCCGTAGATTGCATTAGATTACCCAAAAATTTTATTTATAAGCAGATCCACTTGATGGTACATGGCATTCGCAACCATAGACAGCAATAGTCATACGTGTTTTACTTATTAATAGTGATAGTGATTATTGTATCGACTAATGATGCGTTGCCCGCCGTAGGGTTCAGTTGGAGCTGGGTAGATGACACAATTTAAAAATGCAAGTTTTTATAATTTATTTATAAAATACTAGTTATTTTGACAGGTACAATGTTTTGAAAAATATAGTTTTGAATTTAATATCGAAATTATATAGATATGAAAACTTAAAAAAAGAAAGAAAAACTTATTATAGTATATGTTAAATTTTTAAATATCATTAGCTTACTGACATTAAGTATAACAATTTTTACTATGACAGTATGCATGTAAACGCGTTATCTACGTAGCTATTATATATTTTATCCAAACGCCCATACAATTTTAGTATGATTCACAAGTCGTGACGTCACAGCTCAGTACCGTTTTGTATGGAGCGTTTTTCGGCGACTCGCAGCGGCTCCTCGAACACATCGCTGTATCTAGAAAACTATTGATTGTAAACATACTGTTACTTTTGCAATATTTATTTACTGTTGATAAACTATTTAAATATGAAATGAAAAAAAATTTGTCATGTACCCGATTGCTTTGTTCCCGTAATGGCACTGGCTGATCCTTCTCTTTGATCGGAACAAAACCACGTTAACGTGATTAGGAGTATCATGTGATAAGGTATGTAGTATCGCCCCGTACGAGATCCCAACATGAGAATCTCTACTGCCATTGATTTCACAAATCTTGTTGATAACGGACGGGCACTGTCATGTTCCGATTTATAATATCATCTTCGTAGATACGAGTCATTGGTACAGAAATCATTGAAGTGTTGCCACTATTTTTATTTTGTTGTTGAATTAGAAAAGATACTGAATTTAAGGCTTTGTCATGTAAATCAGAAATCCTCAATTCGATTTATTTATTTTTAGACACTGTTTATTTTTGCATATCTACCATAAAAAATATAGTTACGATAATATATTTTAACAAACGAAATTAATTTTTATTTATTTGAGACTCTTGATAAATTTTAATTAAAACGTACTAACTAACCAGTACACCTGTTTACCAGCAGACAACCGCAAACAAGTAGTTACGTAATGAAGTAATCCATAGTACTTCGTTTCTACAAACATCACTAGACAACAGTTTAATGATCATTTTATGCATTTTTTATTACTTAGATAACATTTTTCGATAATAGGTATCGTTAACACTAGGCTGTATCTCATCAAATCTATCTTTGCGCTTTATTAGTTTTGTATATATTATCATTAATAAATAAGCATCTTAGTAAGGACTGAAACCTTTACACAAATCAATTTAAAAACTGACAGATGTTTTCAATAATCTGGCTTTTTATACCACAACAACAATGATAAAGTAAATTTGTGAGACTTGTTGCAATTCTATACTATCTGCGTGTAACCACAGATGTTTTCCAAGTAAAGGATCTAACCTTACTTAAAATGCAGCCACCTCACTTTAGGTTAAGAACCAATAATCTTAGATAATTTATTTATTTATAAAAAGGCTTACCAACAATTTTTGTAATAAGACGTTCATAAAAACATAAACAAAGATTAATAACTAAATACAAAAACTAATAAAGGGAAACACAGCATGCAGTTTATAAAATAATAATAATAAAAATAATAATAGTATTCTTATAACAGTGTTTAAGTGCTAAATTTTCAACTATTTTTGCTCACATGAAATGTACGCTTCACACTCCCAACCTTAGTATTAAATAAATCTAAAACTGTGCTATGGTGGTTTGCTTTTCGACATAATCTTGGAATAGCGGAGTTGGCTCCGTACGACGAAGTGGGGTCAGAGTGGTGAAATGGGTTTCCGTGGGCACCTACGAGGAACTCTAAAGATGGTTTTTTCCAGTAGTGGTAGGCAATCTATTTTTTTGTTGTCTAACTTCTGGATAAAGTTGAAACCTATAAAATCAAACCTTTCAGTAAGAGATGGAATTTTAAAATACCTTAACAACTTATTATACGACCGCATCTGCTCAACCAGTCCCTGCGAATAGGTTAGGTGCCACAAAAACCTCCTCTGGATCCTCTCGATTCGCAACATATTATTATGTACTGCATAATGTGGACGCCATATCACACTCGCGTACTCGAATAAACTTCGTAATATACTGAAGTACAAAGTTATTCTTGTTTCGGGTCTCCTAAAAACCTTCCCATTTCTTATTAAAAACCCTAATGTTTTAGACGCCCTTTTGGACGGCTTCGTCTATATGTGGCACAAAAGACATTTTTTTTAAACTATATTATACTCGTAGCAGCTATAACCATGTGAAAACTTTTGTAAATCCCCCCCAAAATCGTTCCGGAAATTTAGTTCGACAATTGTTGAACGACAAGGCTAGCAGGAAGCAATTACTACACATTACTAAAAAGCAGATGGGCACATTCGGCTCGTCTCCACAGCGGCATAAGTCGGGCGGCATTTATTCTTGAACAATTTTCCGATTAATGCCGGCGTAGATATGTGAGTAGCGCCGCTCTTGCAACTTCTTAACTTATTCAAAAAGAACATAATAAAATAAATGCACCTGTCTGTGCAGCCATTTACCACCTCATACGTTTAGAACTTACTTACCAAGTGTCATTCCCAAAAAAAACACTAAGCAAAAGACTATTAAATAATTCCTCCCTAGAACTCTACCAAGTCTCGATATAACTAAATAGCCGACATTGCTAACCAGTCTGGAAGTGATTTATGTCAGCCGTACCAGCCATATAATGTCTAAGAAAGGTTTGCCACTTCCACGCAAACCACATGCAGTCTGGAACCAAGTTAAAAAGTTTTAAGTTGCAAGTTAGCGGTAACTTTTATAAGTTTTGATTGTAGCTTTGAAGACATTATGTTAGAATATCTGAGTAATATAGAAATGTTTGAAATCTAAAAACACGCTATTTTAATTTTTGTTTTGAAACTAAAATGGTGGCGATATCATTTTTCAAGTTTGAAATTCTCGACTTTATTAGGTAAATTATCTTTACTGTGAAAAATTAGCATTCTATCGAAACCGTTTGAACAGATACTGATGACTGAGATTTTATTTCAGTACAGATTATGTATAAAAGCAAAAAGTAGCATGACGTCACACAAAAGATTGTATTTTGTGCTTAACTTCATCTCAAACAGGTACATAAAAGATAATAAAAGAAAATGTTAAAAAATGTTATTGATATAAATTGATTGTAATCAACAATCTATATTACAACTTTCTATATTTCTATGATCAGTGCGACGTAGTACTTACGTAAAAAAGTAACAAAGGACGGAATTACCTTTTAAACATTTTGACTCACATCAAATAATGAGAAAGCATAAGAATATAACTATTTAAATATTGGACTTTGGTAAAACTATTATATTATAGTGATGTGCCCACGTATTGCGTCAGTGATAACATAGATGTTATTTTTAGAAAAACTGGATTTAAAGTTTTTTTGTAATATTGTATGTCTTCATTATTAACAAACAGGAATATTTACAAATCAACAATAGGAAACAAAAAATCAAGGAAAGAAACCTAATTAAAGGTAGAATACAGCGCCTAAATTACTACGTACACACATAGGGCAAAGTGGCCAACAGGCTGGCAGAATTACCGCTTTGGATCGTTATCGATATAAGTTCCAGCCTTAGGGTCACGAGTTTCTCTCTACATTCGTTTAGACACCTCACGGAAGAGTCTGAGCACCCTGAACCCAGGTTTTAACCAGTTTGACAAATCTTTTAAGTGTTAAAGTGACTATATTTAACTTTTATCGTCATAACTGTGTAGATAAAAATTCCTGCTTACGAAACAAAACAGAAGAACATAGAAGTTACATTAATGTACCTACTTAAGTTACGTAATAAGAATATAAGTTAAATCCAATAAAATGCTAACTTCACCAATCCTAACCTACTATTTTAGCACCATTACATTCAATCAATAATGAAACAATATCTACTACTGTTCTGTCTCGAGAGATCAAAAGGCGGCAATAATCGATACTAGCATTTATTGTATTGGGAATTTTCCTATCAGGAAACTTTTTGATTCCATGGTGTATTTTTATTAGTAATCTTTCTGAACAATACAATTATCAATTGATAAATATCAGTCAGTCATTATCACTAATTATGTATAGTTAGTAAAAACTTTGATCTAATAACCTGAAAGTTTCTGTTCTTCGACTATATCACTTCGTAACTATGTAAATTAAATTAGGTACATCAGTTTGTTGAAATTCGAAGTTTCGACTTGGTTTCAGTTACTATGAACTAAATGTTAAGTTATATTTTGAGTTTTGAACTTTACGTTATATCGCTCTACATTCCTGTTGTTAGTATTCATCTTTTACGACTTGATAACTTAAAGAGCATTATTTTTGGCTGATAATATTTACTTAAACATAAGTTCATTGGGTACCTACCTACAGCAGTGACGATACCCCATAACCTTGCTAAGGGCTGAAGTAGGTCCCACAATTGGGAAGCACAGGATTTTTGCGGGCGCTGTGGCGAGCGACCAGGTGTCGCAGGCACCCGGGGACTTCTGCCCGGACTCTGCTCCGACTTCTCCACATCAGTATTCATCATACCAAAGCAATCACCAACATTATCCATCAGACATGTAAACAAATGGCCACTCAGTCAACCAAATCACGGCATTTCACCCGAGTTTCACTTAACATTTCAATTCATTATATGAACACAGGATTGTTTACAAACTGCATCCGTAAATTTATTAGTTTGTCCACACAAATTCAGTTGGCTATGTGCCAGCATACCAAAATATCGGGACGCTTAAACGTATAACGTCGTGTTCAATTTATTCTGAGATATTTTAATTAATAAACACGTATTACTCACGTCATCTTAGTGTTACTTTTCAACATATTGTATCGGAATTTACAATTGTACCTTTTTAACACAATGGGTTCGATAAGAAGTTTAGTATTTGATGTGAAAACGTTTATGGCGCGAAATGAACTAGATCGTCAGTTTGTCGTGCGGTTTCGACGTGGCACGACCGACCGCGCGCGAACTCTATACAGAACTGACACAACATTAGAGGTGGTCGTTGAATCAATCAACAGTTTTTTTTAACAGCTTTTCATTCGTCAACGAATTAACTGTTATTCATTGATGAAATAACAGGTTGAAAATATTAACTGTTAATTTGCGTCAACGAACATGACACGCATTAATTTCAATAGACATTAATTTATTCAATTCCAAAAAAGCGGTTGAAAATATTAATTGTTAATTTCTCAACAGTTTCTGCTCAACGGATAATTTCAATACTTCATTAATTTCTGAGAATCAACTGGTTTCCCAAAATAACACTTTCGAACAAAAAAATGCATAGAAAAGTAAACCATAAAGCGATATAAATAAGAAACACAATGCTATTTATGAAAAAAATACTTCGATCTTCAAAATTTTTTTTTTACTATTTTGCGCCTTATTTATCGCAGTACAACGTTAAATATGATTCAAAATCCTATGCAAGTAATAGGTCTTTACCTATGAAACTGCCGTTTTGCCGTACTGTCCATTTCAAATGAAAATATTTTTTTTTTGACTGAGAATTCTAATTTCAAATTAATTTTATTTGACAAACATGGAATTCTTTTTCTAAAATCGTCATTTGTTTAATAGTTAGTGTTTTGTTTTCAACGCATTCGAACATTTTTCGTCATCATGGATAAGTTAAAAATTCGAGTAATTATGGAGTATGAGTACCGTCGTGGCAGCAAAGCGGCACAAGCGGCACGCAACATCAACGACGTTTACGGAGCGAACACTACAAACGAACGCACCACCCGTTATGGGTTTACCCGCTTCCGTTCTGGAAATTTTGACCTGAAAAATGAACCCCGTGGTCGTCCGAAAACTTTGGTCGACAATGACGAATTAAAGGCAATTGTGGAAGCTGATGAAACTCAATCCACGGCTGAATTAGCAGCAGCTTTCGAGGTTAGCATCAAAACAATATTGGTCCATTTGCGTCAAATTGGCAAGGTAAAAAAGCTTGACAAATGGGTACCCCACGAACTCAATGACCGCCAGCGCGAAGTACGCGTGGAGACGTGCCTTGCACTGCTCAGCAGGCATACAAATGAAGGAATTCTGAACCGCATTGTTACTTGTGACGAGAAATGGATCCTGTTTGACAATCGTAAGCGCTCAGCAAGTTGGTTGGACCCTGGTTCAGCACCCAAACAATGCCCTAAACGAAAACTTACCCCTAGAAAAGTGATGGTCACTGTTTGGTGGTCTAACGCGGGTGTAATTCATCACAGCTTCTTGCCAAACGGGACAAGCATTACTGCAGATGTGTACTGTGAAGAACTGAACACAATGATGGAGAAGCTCGCACGTCTCCAACCAGCTTTGGTCAATCGTTCGGCTCCACTGCTCCTGCACGACAACGCGCGACCTCATACTGCACAGCAGACGGTCTCCAAGCTACAAGAGTTGGGGTTGGAAGTTCTCCGTCATCCGCCGTACTCACCAGACCTTGCGCCTACAGACTTCTACTTTTTCTAGAATTTGGATAACTTCTTGGCGGGAAAAAAATTCAATACCCGAGAGGCAGTACAAAATGCCTTTGAAGAATTTGTTGCCTCCCGTCCAGCTGATTTCTTCAAGAAAGGCATCAATAAGCTACCAATGCGTTGGCAAAGATGCATTGATTGCATGGGTGATTATTTTGATTAATAGAAATTAAAAATATATAAAAAAATTACGCTTCATTTATTTCGTGAAAAACGGCAATTTCATAGGTAAAGACCTAATATTTTCTCTGGCCACCGCGTCTACGACCAGGCACGTGTCGTCCGCGTGGCATAGTTTCTTGGGATGAGACGCCAATCATAAAATATTTGTATAGAAAAGCGATCCATATGTCAATATAAATAGGAAACACAATCGTAAAAAAAACATTTTCGCTTACAACCTTCAAAACCTGTTATTTAATTAACAGCTTTTTTAACCTGTTGACCATTGAGGATTAACAGTTAAATTTCATTAATCAAAAAACCGGTAATTACCCATGCCTACACAACATGAATGTGGTTGAACGGACCGAGTCAACTGCACTGCACAGCACAGCTGAGGCAAGTTATTCCACATAATTCCACATATCAAGCACGTGAGTTGTAAAGATATTGCGTTAATTAATTGAACATAGCTCAGAGGCATTTCGGTAACTGTGTTAATTACCCAGAAAATATATGAAACTATCATTTTATTCTAAATAGTACCTATTACCTAAATAATTTTACTTTTAGATAGGTACATACAAGAAATATATGGTGTCTGTGCCAAACAAGAACTGTTTCAGTAGATAATTTTCTACAATTCTAACCTCATAGTGAGTAAAATTGCGAAAAATATGCGATGATCTATTAAATATATTTTGGATGCAAGTTGATGTACCTATGTGTAACCCATCTGCCTGCTACTTTATTTTGATGGTTTCCTAGTACCTACTGTGCAATTAAAAATACTCTATATTTCTTAACAGTCAAAGTAGATATTTGAGGGTTTAAATCCTGTAAGAGGCTTTTTAATTTAAGCAGCTTGCCCTGCGTAATAAGAACTTGAAAACTGAAAGATGTTATTTCAAGAATTTAGTTAGGAATAGTAATCTAAATACTGGACAAAGAAGTTTTACTATAATTAAATATTATTCCTTTATTTTTTTATGGAAAGCTGTATTCTAATATATTTCAAAATAAGCATGCCACGCCCGTGAATCGAACCGACTAAAATCTGAAAAAATAACACCTTATGTTTTTATGTCATCAATCAAACAGTTAACAGTTGTACAAAGTGGGTGTAAGATATCGCTCGTATAAATAATTGTAAAAACACAGTTCAAAGTGATTTTAGTTGAAAGTGCCAATATGCTGTATTAGACAGATTTTCGCGAAGTCACAACATTGAGATTCAGGCAGTTCCCGAGTTGCGGAATGAAAACGTTTTGGAAATATTTAAGAAACTGGCTGATCTGGTTGAGTTGAACATAGACGAATCTTCCCTACGAGCCTGCCACCGCATTGCTAGGATGAACCCATCTTCCACTCACCCCAGAAACATATTAGTGACGTTAGCGTCTCCGCGTCAACGGGATATGCTTATTTCTGCAGTTCATCGTTATAATAAGAAGCATTCAAGTACCTAATCCTCTAAGCTCTCGTCACTTGGGAATTGAAGGAGAGTATACGAGAATATATGTCAATGAGCATTTGTGTCCTGATTCAAAAATATTTTTTACTGAAGCTCGCAAAACTGCTAAATTATTTAATTATAAATTTGTTTGGGTTAGGTTTGGTCGTGTATATGTACGTAAAGATGAATCTAATGCTATTCATGTAAAAAACGTTGATTCTTTGAAAAAACTATCGCCGTAAATTCTGTATTTGCAGTATTATACTTTGTTTAGATTATATTATTTAAAAAACCCTTTGTTATTGATTTTTCTCTTTTTTGTTTTCTTTGTTGCATAATGAATATATACTATCAAAATGTTAATGGGCTTAGATCAAAAACTCATGAAATTTACTTGAACATATTGGACAGTGATTACGATGTGATTTGTTTAACTGACACGAATTAAAATGATAGCAATTTTAATGAGGAAATATTCGATGCAACACGACATTTCAATTTATTTAGAAGGGATCGACACACTACAAACGCGAATAAAGCTGAAGGGGGCGGGGTTCTTTTTGCAATTAAAAAATGTTTTAATGTTATTTAGAGCAGTTTTGAAGATATTTGGGTAAGTATTTTGCCAAGCGCCGGGCATAAGCTTATGATAAATTTTTGTGTCTGTTACTTACCACCGGATATGCCTACTAGAAACTTAATAGAATTTTATACATACTGTCAAAAGATTATTTTACAATCAAATGATTTTAGTAAATGTATGTATAGGGGACTTTAATGTACCTAATATTGTATGGAACAAATATGTGAGCTCAGTGCAAAGTGTGAATAGTCCAGTGGCAGATGTCAGATCTAACTAGCTTCTTGACTTTTATCACTTATGTAATTTTTCTCAGTTCAATTTTATAACGAATACTAACAATCGTTGTCTTGATTAAGTGTTTTCTTCTCTTAAAGGTATTGAAGGTAATGAAGCTGCGCCTATCAGCCGTTTAGACAAACATCACCCGGCACTTAATTTTACAATTACTTCGATTTCCGAAAGTCGGGTATTATCGCATAAAAACAAGCTCGTTTCAATTTGTATAAATGCCACTATGATAAAATTAAGTTTGGATTACAGGAAATAGATTGGCTTACTTTGTTATCTTCTCCTAATGTCGGTACAAATGTAACTTCATTTTATAATGTTCTAAATAAACTTATTGATGATAACACGGTGAAGACAACTAAGGGCAGAGATCATTTTCCTGTTTGGTACACTCCGGCTTTAAAACGTTGCAAAGCAGAAAAGATGAAATATCAAAAACTATACAAAAAATACAAAAACCCTCGCGATTATGACACGTTTGCTATGTTGCTCGAAGTAAATTTCTTAAAGATCAGTGCTATAATAACTATATTTCTAGCATAGGACAAACACTAACCTCAAACATAAAATCATTTTGGTCTTTTGTGAATAATAAAAAGAGCTCAAGAGATTCAATATCGTCCACCATGAACTATTGTACTCTTAGTTCATCGGATCACAGGGGTATCTGCGAGCTATTTTGAAAACATTTTGGATCTGTTTACTCGGAGATTAGTAATATCAACAATGGTGACCCTGACCTAAACATAAGCTACCATAATGTAAGTTCTCTTCATAACATTAATGTCGCTTTGCAAGATGTAGCAACTAAATTAAAAAATCTCGGCCCATCTAAAGGTGCAGGCCACGATGCTATACCTCCTTACTTCATTAAGATGGTATAGCATCGTTGTGTGCTGATGAACTTGCTATTCCACTATGTCTAATTTTTAATCAGTCATTTCAAGTTGGCATCTTTTTCACGTATTGGAAAATAGCCCAAATAGTTCCAATTTAAAAAAATGGTGATAAATCATCTTGTGAAATTTATAGACCGGTTAGTATTCTTTCTTGCTTCGCTAAGGTACTGGAGTCTCTGGTATATGATGCATTACAATACCATGTTAAACCGCTCTTGTCTCCAAAACAACATGGAATTGTTCCAAAAAGGTCGACCGTAACTAATCTTCTGGAATACAAAAATTATTTATGTTCTGCTTTTGCAAGAGGGGCGCAAGTTGATTCGGTTTGCACCGACTTCTCTAAAGCATTTGATAGGGTTAACCATTACATATTGTGTCAGAAACTTAATGCTTTTGGGGTTCATGGATCACTTTTGAGATGGATAGAATCATACTTGAATAGACGAACTCAACTCGTTACTCTTAAAGGAGAAGTGTCGTCTCCTGTTTTCACTACTTCTGGAGTTCCTCAGGGGTCTCATTTAGGACCAATATTTTTCATAATTTTCCTCAATGACCTCGTTATTCGCCTCAAATGTCAAAGTTTATTGTATGCCGATGATTTGAAAGTGTTTAATATCATAACCTCCGTCAAGGAAGCCATTGATCTGGATACTATTCAGGAGTGGTGTATTACTAACTGTATGGTTTTAAATATGCAAAAATGTTTTGTTATTTCATTAACCGAAAAGATTAACAAAGTAAAATTTGATTATCATTTAGGTGATCATTGTTTAGAGCGTAGAATCATTGCAAAAAATTTAGGCGTATTATTTGATGATAAATTGACTTTTCATGACCATTACAGCTACGTCACTAATAGATGCACAAAAACTCTTGGTTTTATTATTCGTATAACAAAACCTTTCAAAAATCCTCGGAGTTTTATATATTTGTTTAATACGCTCGTACGTTCTATTTTAGAGTATTGTGCGGTTATTTGGTCTCACTTTTATAAGGTGCATTGTGATTGTATAACAAGATTGCAAAAAAATCGTTTTAAAATTATTTGTTTCAGATACAATCTCCATCGAAAATTAAGGTCTTACAAAGACACATTGACTTATTTTAATATGCTCTCATTGGAGACTAGACGCCGGCTCAATGACTATACTTTTCTTTACAAAATCGTACATTCCATGGTAGGTTCTTCGTCATTGTTGTCCTTCATTGATATAAATATCAATTATATGTCCCGAAGGCCAAATCTTTTTAGTTTATAGGAATAATAGTTCATATTTTAACCCCATAGTTCGTATGTGTCGAGAATATAACGAAGTTTGTAAAGCTGATTCCGCTTTTGATTTAGATTTGTTTGACTGTAATTTTAATAGATTTAAAAGATCAACCTTCAATATTTTAAAATGTTTTTGAATCATGCAACGATATCCCCAGTAACACAGGTGCAAATACATACATGTTTAAATCAATGTATATATTTTTTGTATAATTTCTTGTTGTTTAGCTACCTTATTTAGCTTAATTTACCTATTGTAAATTAAGCTACCACTAATGCTACAACATATTGCTGTAGCACATGTTTTGGCTTACAGTTAGGTTAAAAACTTAATGTAATGTTATTTTTGTGAACAAGACTGTAATCCTTTTTTTTGTGTTCTATTAAATAAATCAATCAATCAATAGGATCCAGCATAACAATCAAATCTCCGCCACATACATGGTGACTGAAATGAAGGAAAAACCATTAAAACATAAATATTCAATATATAAAAGTGAATAAATGTAAATAAAATAAAAATAAATAAAATATAAATATAAAAATATAAAATAATAAAATTTAGCGATCTATATATTTTTCTTACCGAATATAAGTAGGTAAGTAATTTATTAGATTAGCTTAATTTTAATTCATTGTAATAAGACAAGGAATTAGAAGCTAATTCATCTAGCACCAACGTCAGCAAACATGGCTGAGTGGAATGAAAAAAACAAGTACCTACATATCAGTTACTTAAAATGCGCATCATTTTATACGGCTGCTGTTTCTAATTATCAATAAAGTAGTTTCCCGAGTGAGGTCAATTAGGAATCAATTGGTAGCATACATTTGTCTATACGTCATAGGCGCCAACCCATCCGTCGCGCGTCAGTGTTTGTTGTTTGGGTGCCAATATGATTAAAGGAATGGTTTTTAATATAACGACCTACATTTAAATGTTGACTGCCTACTAAAAGGCAACATCAAACACGTAAAAAACATAAAATACATAAGTCCAACACCAGCCCAAATGTGTGTGTTGAAGAAAGAAATCAAACAAAATAAAACTAAAAAAAAATTGGCTTTTTATACTAAGTAGATATATAAACCAAATTATTTCTTTTTGAGCTCGATGCCAGCCATATGACGGCATGCGAGGTAGAAGCCGACCATGCCCTAGGTACTTAATATCTTTGTTTCTATTTTTGCTGCCTTCACTTAAACTAATTAATCATTAATTAGATAGATTTAATTTTTTTTTATTATTTATACAATTGCAAGAATTTTTCAATGTAGAAACATTTTAAAATTGATCAAATTATTATTTTAGTAGATATAAAGTTTTTGATTTGAGCGTTGAAAATCGCACCAACCAGTTCTTCGCAGGGACTTTCGTATATCTTTTCTGAAAAAAAAAATCGTTTATAACGTGTCTCAGGTAGCCTTGGTCCTATTTGACCGTACGCGGCGACTCCAACAACTCGGGATTACCACCAACTCGTGGTAATTGAAAATTTTTATAATACATTTTTTATTTAAGTTTCAATTTCAAACAAAATACATCTTGCTCATCTGACGGAGCAAGTCAGAATATTTTTCTTCTTTTATTTCTATTATGTCAAACGTATATTTAAATGTATTTTCTTCTTAATTCATAATAATTCATATTAACCTCTTTAATGAAATGTCGCGGCATTCTGACGTTCTTCCTAAGGCTTAGCCGTGACGGTATGTTCTCTGGTTTATAATTAAATATATCGAAATATATTTCTCACGTAGCGGATAATAAGTAAGAGTTTTGCGTATAGTTGGAACTGTGTGAAACTTATAGTGGCTTACATTTACGTTGATATATTACGTGGAATTCAAAGTTAATAAATGCTACAAGCTGAAGCGAGTCAATTTTGGATTGAATTATCATAAAAAGTAAGAACGCACCCGCGATCTCTCGTCTTGCCTTTCGAGGTAGAATATGGTATTTTTTTGCACTTTTCTGTATAACTACTCTGGTAACTTTTTAATTTATATTGAAGAGTCCTCAGGAACTTTTTTTGAATACTTTCGAATCGTCGGACGTCAATTTCGTTTTGGGGTTTCCAAATTCAAAAGCATTACTCCAGGATACTACGTACATACGAACGATATAATATTATCAATACTTTCACCCCGGAAAATTGAAGACGACCTTATTACAAACCCTTAGGGCTATCGTTGCTTTTTTAGCTATCTGTAAAATCAATGTTATGCTCGTAGGTCATTTCACTGTCGTGGATTCCGCCTAAATCTTCTATCTCACTGACTCTGTTGATGTTTCAACTTTTAAGAAAAATGTATATGTAAGGGTGTGTTTCGTTCATCTAGTAAATGTTATAGTGCAGCATTATGGAATATTTAAGTCTAGTCTAGTATTTTCAAAACAGTAATTTTCAAACGTATTTAAATCCTGTTGGAGATAGTAACAATCGTCAAGTATTTGTTTATACAGGGTGTTCAGAAAGTGAAGGATAATCCTTCACCTGCGGATAGGTCTATTCATTCAAATCTCATATTTTTTGAGTAATCGGTAATTCTAGATTGTTTTTGAAAAAAAAAACTTTTTTTTTATAATGCATGCCATTTTGACCAATGACGACATTTTTAGATCCCATTTTTTAAAGTACTCGTGGTTACTCAAATCATCAATCACAATGCCAAATTATTTCCTAAAATGTTGAAAAAACCCGTAAAAATCAAGTTTTTCAAAAAAAACGTTTCGTTCTTTTTCTAACAGTTAACTTTGACAGCCTGTAGTATTAAAAAAATTAGGTAAACTGATCGTGCCAAGAACCTTAAAAATTTGCTTGGTTACTGAGTATTCCAAAATGGTATAGTTATTCAATATTACATTTTAAATAATTTTTTTATGATTATACTTGTGCGGGCAGGTCGATTTTCAGAATTTACAGTACAAAAATACAACTGACATAAAGTTACTGTAAAAGTCTTCTTCCATTGGTAAACAATAAAAAAGGTCTCTACCTGGCACGCTACAATGAAGTTAACAGTGTAACAGTTTTAGTGTCATGCTTGACTCTGTTCGGTTCTGACGTGCTCTCCTATTTTCTCGAGTTTTGATAAGTGCTTTTTAACGTTTGTGCTCTGAAATTGGACTTGTTTTTGCTTTGTGATTTGGACTTTGATATCTGTGATCTAGACAACTTGGTTTCACAACGGATTTCTTCGAGCTAGGCTTAAACAATGCCCAGATACGAGTACTGGTTAAGTGCTACAACTTTAGACAATGTCATTTTGTTGGGAACATAGCTGTCGCAGAGATTATACAAAATGTCATTAAAAAATGTAATACATTCTTCAATCGTTAGTGAACTAAAAGTATTTTAATCGCTTACTAACAAGCCTGAAGCCCTCGTTACCCGTGATCCTGTTGGGTCCATGGGTAATTTTAATTTCCTTCTGGTTCCATGGCATTAGGGATGACTGTATCGATAGAACATGAAAACCGTTAGTTGCACACGAATTAATTATAACCATGACCTTACTTAAGATTAAATACAAATCCATCCAACAGCATTTATTTATAGCATAATAGGGACGTCAAAAGAGATAGCATATTACAAAGTGAGTTTCCTGTATTAGTCATGTTGTCATGGTTAGTAGGTTTCATTTGTCCTCTTTCGTCAGTTCGACATAATTATTCATATGCAAGTTACGCATTAGAATTAAATAATTTTTTGCGGAGACTATATATTCAATTGCTAAACATGGAAAATAATCTAAAAATAATTCAAAAAAAGAAAGGTAGTGTTTTGCTGTTGCAATAAATGCAACAACAAAACAAAAATTCAAAAACAAAAGTTACAAAAATGCAACATCTCTTTGGAACTGTTCTTTAAAACGGAAAAATCAGTACAAAGGATCTTTAACTATTAACAAAGTGAGTATTGTTTTCTTTTCTGAAATTTTAATGCTGGTTATCGTAAAATTAGTATAATTTATTATTTATCATTTGATTTAACGTTTGTATTCCTATCCTTACAGGAAAAGATTTTAACAAAAATACCTCATACATGTCTAGATAGATATAATATCAAAATGAAATGACCCAATCTCTAGAAAGATTAAAATCGGAGACGCGAACAACTGATCGACATGTTACACAATTATATCAAGAGGCCAAAGGGATTGGATAAAGGTAACAATATAGATATTGACTCGCTTTCCGGAATTCCACAGCGTCAAGCATTGTCGCCGACTTACCATACACACTGAAAAAACCAATAAGTTACGCTTTACTAAGTGACAAGAAAACCGAAACGTATACAGCTCTGGTGGGCAAAAAGATATTCGGCAATAAAAAAGTAAACCTCAAGCCAAAGTAGTGTGATTATGTTCAGTATTGCCATTGTTAAATCACGGTGCAACACCAAAAATTTTAAATTTCAGCAATTTTTGAATTACTTGCAATGTTTTTGGTTGAACAATGATATTGTTTAAAGTCTCACTGTCTTCGGAGAAAGACACCGAACCAATAACGTGTCTTGGCTACAAAATACTAACAAAATGCGTCTCCTGAACGTTTTGATCAAATTATCAAAAATTAAAAAGAATAGTCCAATTAGAACCAGAACAAATATAGCTATTGAAAATGATGAATTCATAACCGATACACTAATGAGATTTAATACTAGTGAAATATCAGTTGGATACGCATTAGAAATGTTAAGACACAGCCAGAAGTCCAGGAAACCACGGGTAGTTAAAATTACCAATGGACCCGGTAATGGCTCGACCCACTGAGACCACGGGTATTGATGGGCCTGAAGAGCTGTGCAGCCTCGTAGCCAACATCATGGCGGTCATGGTACGATTCCAACAAACAGTATTTTGGGTGTACCGGTCCTGTCTGCAAGTGGAAATGTAAGATCGTCCTCCATGTTGCTCAGCCACGCTGCCCGTGATGCGATATTGTGTCCAGAGGCGGCTTATAATTCTATGTAGAGCCAAGAGCAATAGCTAGAGTACGTTACCTGGAGGCAGCTTCAAATATTCCGATGGCTTTCATCATCTCTTCTAGAGTTAAATGACGTCATCGCTCTAAATCATTGTAATTTTTACAGTTCCAATGCATAAATTGTAATTAATTTGCAAAAATGTCATGACACAGTTTTATAGAAATGCTAATTGACAGCTGATTTTCTCTTTATAATCGGAATTTAAACAAAATTCTTTCACTAAATAGAATCAATAGCGATCCAATACAATCATTCAGTACTCCTAAACATACTTGATCCCTATACACTTTTGATGTATGTGCTTTCATAATGCTACTAAATACTATACACTAAGTAATTTAATCTTTATTGATTATTGACTGTGTTAGGAACTATCTTGAAACGATCCAAGCAATTCCACAAGTCCGAGAGATCTAGGCTTCAATATGGAACCTAATATACCCGCTCCCACTACAAACATATTTTTTTTTATAATTGCAAAAATAAAATTATCAAATTGAATCGTAGTAGAAATAATCTAAACATGTACCTATACTTACAAATATATTATTTGACATCCTCCCACTACTATATATTATATAGACATCCACTCAATATGATGGAAAGTATAGTAAGTTTCACTTTTATGTTCATTGCTGTTCATTAAAAAAATGTGAAGCTGAATTAAGTGTCTCAATGTCCAGTTTCTGGCAGTAATAATCGAAACTCAGACTAGAAAGTTCTTAAGTTTGATATTACAATAAGTGACAAGTTCCGAAACCCAAAAAAAATTAGCTTTACAATGGCTTAGTCGTTTCATCTTACAAATAAATCATGGGCTGAGGAGAAATATAAAAAGTAGTTTTATATTTATCCTTTGCGTTAGCCTTATGAGTATGACTCTTGCTTTAAGCTGTCAGACAACGATTACCAAACATTTAACACAAGACAGAGTGACTGGCTGACTAAGGACTTTTTTTCGGCAATTTGATGGAGCAAGTTGTGCTCTTCATTGATGTTTCTTTTTTGTATAGGTAAGTTGGTGGTTAACTGTGCTTAGACATGAAATGAAATAAAAATTGATTGATCTGAACAGAAACGCTAATTTGTACCTCTAAATTTTAATTAATACTTAAACTTAAATTTACTTATTTCCAACCATAAACAATTTTTCTTACCATGATGCAAGTTAATGGTACAAAAAAACCACAAATCCTTTACTCTCCGTGCCAGTCATGGACTGGGTTACAGCAATGTAAACGGAAATGGAAATAAAATGAATTCTTACAAAAATAATACTGGTAAGTGAAACCTAAATTAAAATTTGAGACTTTTCAGTTCACATAAAATTACCTAACATAAGAATGATATAACTGTCGCGGCCTTGAGATTGCGATCCGGGCATATTCCATCAAATAAATTTAAGCATATGATGAGAAAAACCGATTCTCCCAATTGTTCCAGTTGTGGTGTTTTGGAGGATGTTATCACTGTTTGATGGAATGTGTTCGTAACGAATCCTTTAGAACTGAGCTTATAAAAAAATATAAACTAAACATTATTGACATTGGACTATTACAGAGTATTCTAACTGAACCACACACAAATGTCGCTAAAGCCGTCTACCTACTATTTCACCATTCTTTGCAGTAAAATATAATTATATAGTTATAATTAAATACTTATGGCCAGTACTATTAGCATAATTGTAAATTATTTATAAGGTTTCAATGGGACTGACATAGTCGAATTATGACTAAAAGCCCCTAAAAAAAAAAAAAGAAAAAAAAAAGAATGATATAAGTTTTAATGCTAAATTAAATCACTAACACATAAATAACATTAACAACACCTATATTGTATAAACATACATAAATATTATATTATTGTCTTGAAAATTGTCTTTTGCTTTAGTTTCGAAGGTATGTGTTCTAAGGACAAAACTAATAGGTGTCTTACTCTAATAGAGAAGTTCATAAATTGCACCTTTTCAAATTAAAAGAAGACTAAGTAGGCTCATCACTAGACTCAGGCCCCTCTTGGCTTCCATTCTTACACTACTCAAAGTCTTACCGGTAAAAAGTACAGGCCGACCAAAAAATCTTGGAAAGAATGTTTGAGGAACTAAAATAAATCTGATTATGGCAACTATCAATTGACATGTCATTAATAATAATAATAATAATAATAATTGATTTATTGTTTCTTCTCTCACACAGAATAAAGTACATTTTATGTTTACTATAACGAAATTTAGAAAGTACATTGCAAAAATAAGTCTATGTGAGAGACTGGTGTCTGTACTAGGAGACCTGTATGACAGATTACCAGCCTCTCCAACTCTGGCCTAGGTGGATAACATGGTAAATAGTGTGATATGTGATGGTACTATTATTTATAATAAGGTTTATATTAAAAATAAGGTATATGTTATATATGTATGTGTGGTATGTGCGTGCGTGTATGTGCGCGCAACTGCGCGTATGTATATGCGTGTGTGCGTGTATCTTAGTGAATAGTACGCATGCGTATGTGTATATATGTGTGCGTGTGTGCATACTCGTATCTATGAGCAATCACGATAAAATCTTGAATAGATCCTCAGTCTGAGCATAATCGAGCTTTTTCAACCAGGCAGTTACCTTTTTTTTACATTCATTTTTTGTAAGGGGATATATATCAATCTCTTTATTAATTTTGTTATATAAATATCCTCCTAAGAATCCAAAAAATCTACCCGACATGGCAGTGGACCACAATTTAATGGAATGGCAGACTGAGTGTTTGTGCCGTTTATTCACTTTGGCAGAGGGGTCAAATTTCAGCAAAGAGTGCTGTTTTAGAATAGTGAAGAGGATGAAAAGCTGTCTTACGGATAAAACATCGAAACGAGAGTAAAGATCTTTAGTGGGGAATCGAAAAGGCAAGAACAGACTCACTTTTAAAACGGTTCTTTGCGCTCTTTCTAAACTGATCAATTTAGTTTTGTCCGACCCTCCCCATGATGTAATACAGTAAGCAATAACTGATTGGCACAGCGATAAGTAAACCATTTTGATTACGTCAAAGTCAGCAGAATGCCGTAGATTTCTAAAGATATAAATTAATTTACGGATCCTGGCCGAGAGCAAGTCAATATGTTGGTTGAAGCTTAGATTGTTATCTATAATAATACCTAGATACTTAATGCTGAAAACCAAGGTTAGTGGTTTACAGGAGCATGATTGATTGGACAAACAGGAATGGGCAGTAATAAAGTAGTTGTCATGTGTTGCTAAGTTGATATTAGTTATGGAAAAAGGGATGTATTTAGTTTTTTCAACATTAAGCGTCAGGGCACTATCAAGAAGCCAGGAGTACACTGCACTAAAACCAGACTGGGCATATCCGTAAACTTGGTTCCAAGTATTACCGTGGAAGATCAGCACGGTATCATCTGCAAAGGTTATAATTTTGCCAAATGGTAGAGAGATGTTGCACAGATCATTAATAAAAATAAGAAAGAGCGTGGGACCGAGCACGCTGCCTTGCGGTACACCGTACGTGATAGGGAGAGCATCACTCACGTGATTATCAACACGAACCCTCTGCTTTCTATGGGTCAAGTAATTTTTGAAAAGCTCGAGCTGCAAACCACGAACTCCTAGTGCCTCAAGTTTTTCAAGAAGGATTGGTACCGAGACTGTGTCAAACGCCTTAGCCAAATCAAGAAATACCGATATTACTTTCTTCTTCTCATCAAGTTTAGAAACGATATGGGCAGTTAGCTCCTGAACAGCATCGCTCGTAGACCTATCCGCCCTGAAACCGAACTGCGAACTTGAGAGAAGATTTCCCTTTTCTAGATAATCTACTAGGCGCTTGTTTATGAGTTTTTCAACGATTTTTGACAAAGTAGGAAGTATAGAGATAGGTCTATAATTGTTAACACAGTCTCTGTCTCCAGTCTTATAAATAGGAATTACTTCTGCGAGTTTAAATGCATCAGGGAATATACCTGTTGAAAACACTAAATTTATGAGGTGGGTTAATGGGGGCACTAGAATTTGAATATATCGTTTTAATATTTTACCCGATATACTGTCGTGGCCAGCAGTATGATCTTTTTTCAGATTTAGAATCGTATTTCTAACCTCACAGTCATCAGTAGGGATCAATGCAAAAGACTGTGCCGGCGAAGGTAAGTGAGATTTGTTGCGTTGTCGATTTAATGATTTTTCAGCTAGGTTTTTTCCTATTGAAGTGAAAACTTGATTAATGTGGTTAACTGATTTATTTGGGTCTGATTGTGAAATTAAATTTGATGCGGGATTTTTAAATTTATTGGAATGCGTTACTTTTTTGATGGTGTCCCAAAGAGTTTTAGAACTAGCGTTAGCTGCCTTTAGAAGTAATGATTTCTCGTAATCTTGTTTGAGTTTTTTTAATAACCAGTTGCAAAAGTTTCTGTACCTTTTATATATTGTTTTATTTAATTCATTGTTAGGGTTTCGTTTAAATTTTTGGTGTAGTTTGTCCCGATTCTTTATACATTTAAGTAATCCATTTGTAATCCAGGGCTGTTTTATTCTTTTGCGATTAGGGATATTAATAATGTGAGTGTTTAATTTGATTTTGTTTCTTAAATTCGTTAGTAATAAGTCAGCGGCTACATTCACATCCTGCGTTTGATAGATGGCATTTAAATCAAGATTCTGCATGTCTACGTCAAGACCATGAAAGTCTATCTTATTCACCGCATAATGTTTGTTTTGAGAGTGATTATGCTGTTCAAGTTCCAGTATAAATATCACCGAGTCGTGGTCTGTAATTGATGTCTCGGAAATGTAGCAAAATGCGGGAAGTTTGGTTTTGAGCATAATATGATCCAAACAAGATCCGTAGCGAGTAGGAAACGTATGAGCAGATAGGATACTATGACTAGCTAGTACGTTTAAATAAACTGGGGAATTGGAATCGGAATTATCGGCCTTTATGTCTATATTGATGTCACCCACAATGATTATATTGGAAAAGAATGACCCGGAAAGAAAAGCATTTAAAGATTCTATAAACGGATCAATATTCTTATAACCAGGAGGTCTGTATATAGCGAGAATCAGAGTGTTATTATTTAGGTTAAGGGCAAGGCAGTTGGCATTTAATATGTTGGGTTCAGTTATCGTTACTGCCATATTATTTTTAAAGTATACTACCACGCCTTCATTTTGAGTGAAGTTATTTTTAGTTAAGGCGACATCATATCCATCTATAGATTGTATATAATCGGTTCCAGGTAACCAGCATTCAGTAGCGATAATCAGATCCCAATCCGTATTAGACCTGAAGAGAAGTGTTTGGAGACCTGAGAAGTTCTTGTTTATACTACGGATATTCTGGTGGATGATTTTAAGGCTTGAATCAGGTTTAGTTATTAAGTTGGGACAATTATTAATATCACAAATAGATGACCGAGCTAAAGTAAAGTTGTCGAGGTCGTCATTTAAGTTATCGAATTTTTGTTTTGATAAGAAAAGGTGTATATTATAAAATGTGAATAGTAGAAGAGAATAAAAGGTGAAAAAGGTACGTATTGCTTTAAGACTTTGGCTACATGAGTAGTATTTCGCTGAGGTGCATGCATAAATATTATCGTGAATGTGTATGAAGTGAGGAAATGTGTGAGTAGGTATGTATGTGTGTGAAAGTTGTGAGTAGGTATGTGTGAAGTGTAGTTATGTACATATGTCATGTGCGTGTAATGTTTACATATTGATGATATAAAGAGATAAAGCGCGAGGTAGGTGATCAAATAAATGGGGTGTGTAGTAAGTAAGTTACAATAACTATGAACATTAAAAAATACATTAAAAAAGAGCAAGTTAAATACATAGTCACGTAAGCGAATTAAAAATAGTCACTTGGACAACAACTTCTTAAGATCTAATTCACTATCAATACGTATCACCTGAGAATCCTGAGATTTCTTCAGAAATACTTTTCCATAGGAGGTCCACGTACTGTGAAAGTATTTATCTTTAACAGATTGCCTCGTTAAGTAATACAGTCTTCTAGCAAGGCCGGTAAGCGACTCATTAATATAAATCTGTTTGGGTGAACCAGGCAGGCTTAAGTGGGAAGTATTCAGCTTATTGTCCTTGTTTGTTTTATTATAAGACTTGCACTGTCTTATAAAGCCGACCTTACACGATGTTGTAGTTAGGTTAAGAACGATATGATTATTTGAATTATTCTTTGTGGGTATACGATAAACATCATGAATATCAGAGTCTGTTAAAGGGTGATCTATAATCTGACTGAGTTTTTTAACCATCGTCTGGAGTAAGACTTTATTTTCAGCGGGTTGGCGAGGAATATTCCTAATTTCGATTGATGAAACACGAGCGTTGCGATCTAGTAGTTCAATCTTATTTTCTAGTGCCTCAATTTTTTGTTCATACGCTCTGTTTTTTTGTTCAAGGTTAAAAAATTTTTCTAGCACTTCATCATACCGCGAAGATAGAAAATCTATACTCTTCTGTAGCTCTGCATTTTGCTCCTTTATAGACAATATAGGTTCAATAATTTTATCAAATTTTTGGTTTTGTTTAGTTTCAAATGCACTGAACATTTCTTTTAGTTGGTTTAAGACTGAGGTAGATTCAGGTGAGATATCGTTCGTACATTTTCGTTTCAATCTACGGGTGGTGAAGTCATTATCCCTATCCAATTCCTTACGAGTTGAGTCGTATATTTGGGGGTCCGATCCAAAGACTGACGTAGAAGTACTTCCCAAATTACTATTGCTTACAGATTTTATCGGCGAGCGTTGAGTCTTCATTTCTGGACTAGTAAAAGAATTAAATTTATTTACCAGATGAAAGGTGCAAGCTGAGAGGAGCGGTGTGCGCACGCGGTGAGCCGGATTCCACTTCGATTAGACTGGGGGCGGAGCTTCGTAGGTAGGAGGTAGTAGGCGTTACCTTGCGGTTGCGTTGAATCGATGTCATGTAGTGTTGTCTCGCTTCTCCAGTCGTTATGCTGTTCTAACTTTGGTACACTGACCTCTTGTTGACTCTGCGCGCCTAGTATCGTTGATGAATTTCAGAGCACTAACTTTAATTTAATTCGATTTTAAAAACAAAATTCAATAAAGCCCTTGCTCAAAGAACGTCCGTACTCCACGGAGACCCAGAGAGGATTGATGTCATTGTTATGATATATTTGATTGAATGGTGCACGAATGTTCAGTTTTTGTATTGTTTTTCTAACTTTTTTGAGTAATAGCCGTTGATTGTCATCTCTATCATCATAAATAAGAAGAAATCGAATAAACCGATACGCAGTGGACTTAGGGAAGTGGTTTATAACTTGTTCCATCCAACGGTGTTTTGAGGAATACCAAGCTGGACGCTTATTATCAGATTTTGAGGATGTTTATGCCCGTACAGTATTAATGACAGGTATGTAACAGGGATATGGTGAATATTTCAAATGAAAAGGTTTATAATAACATGGTATGAGTACTGTTTTTTCTTGGTTTTTTCAATTTCTTGATTTGTTTACATTGCTCTATTTAGAGGTTATGTAAGAACTGACAACGAGTTATTTGTAGATCGGTCGACACAATTTGATATTTTAGCATTTCATATTAATTTAGTAGAGTAGTTATTTTTTTTAGATACCTATTGTTTATAAATAAAGGTACGTTATTACTAAAAGTATTAATGTTATTTTCAGGAAAATCAGAAAGTACCTTCAGACCAATTGTAGATAAAGGCTTTCAAAACAATGGAGTATTTTGAAGTCCTGGTGTTAAGGCCCTAACTAGCAAACTTCTAAGTGTGTAGCTCAGTCATTTGCCAATAGATGGCGTATGCTGTATTTTAAAGCGCGCAGCGAAGTTTTGTAATGTTTTACGTATATTAGTTCATATAAAATACAATAAAACGATAATGTAAGCCTGGTTATGCAAAGTTTTATTTCCGTGACCTGAGGCGAGGGTTCTTGGACTTGTACATGGTCCTTCGATAATTGCCGAAATTCGGTGGCATACGAGGTTGCACTAACTAAAGATGGGTAGGTCCGCCGTAAATTGGGAGTGGAATCCAGATGTGCATCCAGCTCAGGTGATGTACATCCAGATCCCGTGTCCGACGGGTCCAAATGGATCCGGTTGGCGGTCACTGTAATTCGGGTTGTAGGACGGAAAGGCACAGAACATGATTCAGTAGGAAGATCTAGATCCCGTGTCCGACGGACCCATATGGATCCGGTTGGCGGTCACCGTAACTCGGGTTGTAGGACGGAGAGGCACAAAACATGATTGAGTAGGAAGGTGTACTGGACGCAGACGTATGTGTGCGAGTAGTTAATTTTTAAAAGGATTTGAGCGATTTGATGCTTGAATGTATGGATGGAAAAATTATACAACTTTTACTTAAATACAATGAACTACAAAAAATTATAATCAATCAGTCTCACGTTTTAAAAAAGCAATTACAAATAGAATAAAATCTTAACTGCCAGTTATAAACAAAAATACCCCTTTTGGTATAAATAGAGAGTAACACTGTCTCATCAAATGAAATTAATAAAACTATAAAAACAACATTTCTTTGAACGATTTGAAATAATTACAATAATCAATACGCCGCCCGTCAATCGGATTCGGATCGTGCCGACCAGTCCAGTCCGCCAATCCGATGCGCCGTGTCACCACTCCAAGGAACCGTGTTCAATTGGCCGTTGGACACGCATCCATCTTTAAAGCGTGTGATGCGTGTCCGGGGATTTACATCCAACCGGACCTACCCATCTCTACCGTGCACTTCCAGCCCCTTTTTGGAGGGGTACCTAAAATAGACACTAAGATTTTGACTTCCATTCGTGAACTGTACGCCGGTGATCGGAAAGGAGGTCCGAATTTCGCCGTGCTACGCCCCTTACGGTGCATCGGCTCTTGAAGTGGAGTTATTCAGGTGGCAAGATTTGCGGGGAGAGCACCTCTTGTGTCGCCTGTCAGGGCCGTGTTCCAGCTACGGGGGGAGCACCTCTTCTCACACCTTGTGACGTGACTTAGGTGCCCAACATATCATTGCTTGGTGCACCTTCCCCTGGCCTAGACAGAGTGCCAGAAGTTGCAGCCTCAGGACGAGTGCCCGGTTTCGGTTCCCTCAAGGTGGGGAGGAGAGAGTGGTGGTAAAAATCGTGAGTACTTTGAACCTTATTTGTTAGAAGTAAATACTTTGTGGTTAAGTTAAAGTTTGATCAATTTGAACCTTATTTTTTAATGAATTTAAACTTAGTCTTAAGTAGGTAATGCATGTTTTTAACTTTGAAATTTCATAAGTGTTTGTGCATGAGTAGGGAAATAATAGCTGTTGCTACGGGGAACCTATGCCCAAATTTGAATAGAATTCGCCAAACACTTAGAATAATTTACTCTTGTTTGGACTTAGAAAAATTTGCAATTAGTTTCAACTTATAAAGATTGCATAATTTACAACATAGAAGATTTGAGTTTGTTGTGTTTATAGTAGATTGACATTCAGTATAGGTAAATAAAAATGGCAGATAGCTACATAAAAGTTCAAGAAGATATATTAAGTAAACTTCATAAGGCTAAGTCAAACTTTAAAAAGACTCCAAAGGATAGGATTTCAATTAGTTATATTGAATCTCGTCAAGAAACTTTGGAACAGTATTGGTCAGACTTTGTAAGTACACATCGCAAATTGATTTCCGAAATAAAGCGTGAGGAATTAGAAAAAACTTGTTATGTATTAAATGATATATATAATCAAACGGAAGAGCTTTATTTTGAGTATAAATCTATGTTGAAAGATATATTATTAAGGTTCAAATCGGATTCGTCAAGTAAGGTTGTAGTGAGCAAATCTAATGATGTTAAATTACCAAAGATTTCTATATCTACGTTTTCAGGTATATTTTCAGAATGGGTCGGTTTTAGAGATTTATTTGTTTCGTTAGTTCACAACAACTCTAGTGTTGATAATGTTCAAAAACTACATTATTTAAAATCGTCTCTTAAAGGCGAAGCAGAACAGTTGCTTCGCCACATACCGGTTGCTGCCAGCAACTATGCAACTTGTTGGGAGCAATTATGCAACAGGTATAACAATAGAAAGTATTTAGCTAACTGCCTACTTCAACGTTTAATAAGCCAAAAAAATATTGTTTCTGAGTCCTGTAGTGCGATAAAGCAATTGTTAGATGTGACACATGAATGTTTACAGGGTTTAAAAAATATAGATATTGATATTAGGTCTTGGGATATAATTGTTATTTTTATAATTACAAACAAATTAGACACTGAATCCCGTAAACAGTGGGAATAGCGAATTTCAGAATCAAACCAGGATCTTCCATCTTATGATCAGTTTAGAGCATTTTTAGAAAGTAGGTTCAGGTCGTTAGAGTTTTTGAGCCCTCCGACTCAGAAATATACAAAACAAAGTAGTTTTACTCACGTTGCTACTCAGGTTATTTGTGTCTTTTGTAAAGGTATTCATAAAATATTCAACTGCAAGGCTTTTGCCAAGCAGCCAGTAGACACAAGACGTAGTTTTGTTCAAGCTCACAACTTATGCTATAATTGTTTTAGTCCAGATCACTCTGTTTATCAGTGCAAAGTGTTAACCAGATGTCACCTGTGTAAGAAACAGCACCACAGTTTACTGCACTTTAACCCTAAAGCCCTCAAATCAGTTCCCGGCCAAGCGGCGGCCGCGGAGTCTGCTGACAACAAAGTTGTAGCCACAGTTGCTGCATCCCTGTCGCAGACACAAGGTCAGACTATCTTGTCTACTTGTACCTCAGGTTCACAAATTCATAGCCAAGTGCTTTTAGCAACAGCATTGGTTAAGGTACAATCGATTTATTCCAATTCAATAGTACTGAGATCCTTAATAGATCAAGGATCTCAGGCATGTTTCATTACAGAATCTGCGGTTCAAATGCTAGGTCTCAAGAAATGGACTGAGACTAGCGTTATTTCAGGTCTAGGTGGCGACCAGGGCTCGAATCTTAAATCGAAGTCCACAGTTTTGGTTAAAATTCAGTCGCGGCTAGACCCAAATTTTGTAATAAATGTTAAATGTCATGTTTTAAGTAAACTTACTTCAATTTTACCTACAAGAAAGGTTAAAATTAATTATTTACCTGCGCTTCCACCCATGTCATTAGCGGATCCCTCTTTTGCGATACCTAGTAAAATAGATCTGCTACTGGGCGCCGAGGTATATAGCCAGATTTTATTGGAAGGATGATTAAGAAATCTACCGGGCTCGGTTATAGCACAACAAACCAAGCTCAGATGGATTCTATCAGGCAAAATACCCGGCGAGGATATCAACCATGGTGAAAGTTGCAACAATACCGTAGTTAGTACACATTTGATACACCAAGATGAAAATGTGTAACGCGTTGTTTGCGGAGTGGTAATTGAGGGTCCAGAAAGGAAATACCAAAGCTCTCTTCTATGTTTATTTTGCAGTAAAATTAAAAATATACAAAAATGCCAAAAATTTTGGCTACGCACACTCGTGTACGTAAAAATAAATTATTGATTTCATGAAAACTTTGATTGTAGATAATAAAAAATTGATAAACATGTAATTTTGAATAATTAACTCGGAAACAATAATAAATAAATAGATTCTAGTTGTTATGATGGATAATTTTTCGTGACTGGCTTGTCAAATCAAAACATTGCCGTTCTCCGACACTACGTAATTCGTAGTTTAAAATTACGTCGGGAACGACAAAAAAAATAAAATTTACTGACAAAAAGAGGTCGAAATAGACAACCGTCACAATACCCCGGGGGCCGGGAAAAAAAATCTGAAAGATTTTTTCAGTATAGTTTTTAAAAAAAAATATTCAAACCAAATCAAAATAAACCGCATATACATATCGAATTTTAATATTTAATCTGCCAAATGAAAGAACGATCAAAAAAAAATAATAATTAAAAGCAAAATGAAAATTAATATTAACATCCTATAGAAGAATTTTTCTGAAAAAACATCCTGTATATATGAAAAAAAAATAATACTGATATATTGCATATCAACAAGTTATTTAATAGAAAAAGAAAACAAAACAGACGAGAGAGAGAGAAAAAAAAAATCCTAAATAATTATCTTAAATTACATGGTTCATGAATGATAAAATTTTAAACATGTTCCTGGAATATACAATGTTAATATACATCGTTCAACTCCATCAACGTACATTATAATTACAACATACATTCTCTTTCATACTAGTCTTATTCCAACTACTGGAAATAAAACATCATGCAGTTAGAGTTGCTTATGAGGATTCGTATCCTAAATAAGTCAACTCAACAGAGTTGGACGCAACGGCAAAAGGCTTTAATAGTTGCCATCCGCTGAAAATATTAATAGCTTATGGCTTCTTTAACGTGTCGCTAACTCCCGCACGGTGATTACTATAAACAAGTTTCAGTTAAAGACTGAAATAAATATGCCGGAAAGAAAAGAAAATCATAGCCAGTCGTGAAACATTGACTTTTAAATAAAATCCAAGGGTCTTTTGTGAAGTAATTAAAATACTTATGTAATAAACATATGAAAATAATTCTCACGGGAAAGTGATTCAAGCGTATAAATAATACACATAGGTATGGTTTAGTTTAACGAGTTACCTTAATAAACGCTCGTGCAGAAGGCTTAATTTTACAAGTTGCAAACCGCTTGAAAAAAAATTGAGAAAAAAAAATTGATAACATTTAACAAATTATACTATAAAGTATAATACAGATATTGAAAATAAGAGTTTACACTCCTAGAATTGCAAATATTAAATAAATTACACAATAAGTTAACCTAATACTACGATGATGATAATTAATTATAAGTTTTGACCAACGTCAATGTTAATGGTATAGCCAAACGATAATGAAAAATGCATAGAAAAAAAAAATAAGACAAAAAGAATCGGCTCATGCTCGCCGTGAGATAATTAGCAATAATTATATATGAATTCATATAAAGTAATTGGTAACAACCAATCTAGTCACTCAAAGAAGAAGTTAAACGCGGTAGAGGTTTAATGTCTCTGATATGCCAACGACCTAATGGGTTATTATTCATATCCACTAAATCGTAAATTAATGGTGAAACTTTATTTGAAACTTTACATTTAATATTTATATTATATTTCTGATTTTTAATTCATAAATTATTTCAGGTTTATTTAGTTGTGAAAAATTCATTGCAAAATCCAAAAAAAAAAATGTTAAAGTGAAATAAATTTGTTAATAGTCGTTATGCAGAAAAGAGCCTTAAAAATATACGTATTTTCAAGTGATGAAAATGAATAGAAAATGTTATTTAAATAGTGAAATTACTGGGTTATAGAATAAATGTTGTGCCTTCAGAAAATTTCTTCAAAGATATTATAACGAAAGAAACTAAAGAAACTTAAATGTCTGAATAATTTAGCAGTAATTTGATATATTATAGTAGATATATAACCTAACTAGTGAATGTTAATGATTGAAAATGGTAATTATAATAATTTTTCGTTTTTCGATAATTTTTCGTGACTGGCTTGTCAAATCAAAACATTGCCGTTCTCCGACACTACGTAATTCGTAGTTTAAAATTACGTCGGGAACGACAAAAAAAATAAAATTTACTGACAAAAAGAGGTCGAAATAGACAACCGTCACAACATAGCTCCTTAAGAAGTTTTGGGAGCTCGAGGCGGAGCCGTCTTCTGTCTTGGCCAAACAACTTACTGAAGAAGAACAGAGGTGTGAGGAGTATTTCAGGCAAACCACAACTAGAGAGGAATCAGGTAGGTACAAAGTAAGGCTACCATTTAAAACTGAAGACTCACTCTGTAGATATGGTAACACTCAAAAAATCGCACGACAGAGATTTCAGCTGCTTGAACGACGTTTGTCAAAAAGTCCTGAGCTCCAAACTGAATATTCGAAAGTTATTGATGAGTACCTCAGTTCAGGACACATGGAAGTCGTCAATGCAGAAGATAGGAATAGTCTACAGGCGGTGTACTTACCGCATCATGCCGTTGTACGTAATGACAAGACCACGACCAAAGTGCGTGTCGTATTTGATGCGTCTTGTAAAGGTGATAACGGCGCGTCGCTCAATAGCGATTTAATGGTTGGAACGACCTTATAACCTGAACTCCGGCATTCGGTTATGCGTTGGCGCTGTTATCCAATTGCCCTTGTTGCCGATATTGTCAAAATGTATAGGCAAATTGTAGTAGCCGAAGAAGACCAGGACTACCAAAGAATTTTGTGGCGTAGTCATCCAGATCAGCCTTTAGAGCATTATCGTCTTAAGCGTGTTACCTTTGGTACATCTTCGGCACCTTATTTAGCCGTTCGCTGTTTACAACAAGCTGCGCGTGATGAAGGTGGTGAATTTCCTCTGGCGTCAAATCGAGCTAGGACTGATTTCTATATGGATGATTTATTGTCAGGGTGTTATTCTGTGGCTGAAGGACTGCAAATATATACGCAAATGACGGAGATGGATTCCCTGAAATGAGGATTCCCTCTACAAAAGTGGTCAAGTAATTGTTCTGATCTATTACTTCTCTTCCAGGGACGACAAGCTACTGACTCTACACCCAACCTTGAAATAAAAGTTTACGAAGTAATGAAAATTCTAGGTTCAGCTTGGAATCGCGAAGCCGACGAATTCAGGTGTACTGTCAATTTGCTTCCCCTGGATTATCCAGTGACCAAGAGAAAGGTCATCTCTGATATTGCCAAGCTGTTTGATCCTTTGAGCTGGCGTGCGCCTACTGTTACTATAGCAAAATCGTTTATACAATGTCTTTGGCTCTCGGGTATTGACTGGGACGGTGAACTCCCAGCTGTCTTATTAAGAGATTGGATTTCATTTCGAAATGACTTGAATTCACTTACCAAGATTATTATTCCCAGATGGATTCAATCTCAAAAAAACAACGTTTGTTTTGAGCTGCACGGTTTTTATGACGCCTCCAATGTAGCTTACGCAGCTGTGGTATATGCCCACGTTATCGATAAAAGTGGAACATGTAATGTTCACTCGGTCACTTCAAAAACCAGAATAGCACCAATTAAGCAGGTATCTATTCCTCGTTTAGAGCTCTGCGGTGCGGTTCTGGTGGCTAAATTGCTTAATGAAGTCGCAGAAGTGTTACATTTTCCCAAACCGCACCTTCATGGTTGGACTGATTCTTCCATTGTCCTCGCATGGTTGGGTAGCCATCCAAGTAGATGGAAAACCTTCGTAGCAAACAGGGTTTCTGAGATCCTTACTGCTTTGGATGGAACTCAATGGTCTCACATTGCGTCTAATGACAATCCAGCTGATTGTGCCTCTCGTGGAATTCAACCGTCGGAGCTAGTTAACCACAACCTATGGTATGAAGGTCCAAGTTGGTTGCGTAAAGATATCATAGAATATGGTAAAGGAAATATAAAGGATACTGACCTCGAAGAGAAAAAGGCAGTCAGATGTCACGTAGCGGCCTATGAAATCAACGAAAGTATACTTACTAAGTTCTCGACATTGCGGAGGCTCACTCGAGTAGTAGCATTTTGCCGAAGAGTTTTGCGTAGGATAAAACCTGAAAATGAAAAGGATTATAGAAAGGATAAGGGTTTAACAGCAGAAGAATTAAGAAAAAGTTTTCTTACCTATATAAAAGTATGCCAAAGTCATAGTTTTGCTGAAGAAATAAAAGATTTAAAAGAAAGTTTAAAGGTAAAAAAGAAAAGTATGATTGTTTCTCTCAACCCGTTTTTGGATTGCGACGGAGTTCTGCGAGTCGGCGGTAGATTGTAAAATACAAATGCCGATTATGAAGTTCGGCATACGATAATTATGCCAAAAAGGTCACCTCTGACAAACCTACTGATCGACGAGGCTCACACCAAGACACTGCATGGTGGTCCACAACTCGTGCTCAATTACTTACGGAGCAAGTATTGGGTTATCGGGGCTAAGAATCTTGTCCGCCAGTTTGTTCGTAAGTGTGTAATTTGCATCCGCCACTCCGCTTCGTGTCGTCAGCAAATGATGGGCCAGTTACCTTCGTCCAGAGTAACTGCACATCGACCTTTTTATGTAAGTGGAGTGGACTACGCTGGTCCTATTAACATCAGATGCTCCAAAGGTCGCGGTCATCGTTCTGAGAAGGGGTACATTTGTTTGTTTATATGCATGGCCACACGCGCCATTCATTTAGAGTGTGTAACCGATATGACCTCACAGGGTTTTTTGGCAGCCTTTAAGAGCATTGTAGCAAGACGGGGTCAAGTCGCAGAGTTGTGGAGTGATAACGGAACAACATTCGTTGGAGCCGCAAGGGAGTTGAAGAATTTGTTTGACGCGGAGAAATCTTCTGTTGCGACAGAGATTGTGGACTGGGTAGCATCTAATAATACTAGCTGGCGCTTTATCCCTCCCCATTCTCCAAACTTTGGAGGATTATGGGAAGCTGGGATAAAGTCAACCAAGCACCATCTACAAAGGGTACTCAATAACAGTACACTCACCTTCGAGGAGATGACAACGACTTTGTCACCTGCCTCAATTCGAGGCCTTTATATCAGATGCCTTCCTATCCTGACGATCCTTTTCCGCTCACTCCGGGTCACTTTCTTGTAAGCGAGCCGCTTGTTACTGCTCCAGACCTCAACTACGAGGCTGATAATGTCAGCTCTTTACGGCGTTGGCAATTAATGCAACGTATGGTGCAGGATTTTTGGCGCAGATGGTCCGTAGAGTATCCTAACCAATTGCAACACCGGTACAAGTGGACAGACACTTGCAAGGAACCAAACATAGGTGATGTTGTGCTCGTTAAAGAAGATGATCTTCCACCGAGTAAATGGCTTCTGGGGCGCATCACTGATAAACATCCGGGTGCTGATGGTTTCACTAGGGTTGTTAATTTAAAATCTAAGAATAGTTTTATTAAGCGGCCTCTGTCTAAATTAGTTATTCTACCCATAGCTGAGTGAATCATAGGTGACTTAGATTTGCTTACTTTCAACCTGCTTCCATATTTTGATATTGAGTTATTTAATTTATTTTTTGAGGTTATTTTTGAAAATATTTGTTTCAATGACCAACGCTGTACTAGAGTGTTTCGATGAAACTGATTTTGTGCAGTAGCAATACTGTGATTGCAATTTTTGAAGATGTTTAGTTTTTAGTTCAATAATTGTTTTTATACTGTTTATTCTTATTGTATGTTTAAATTACAATGCAAAGTAAGGTAATTCTTTGCTTCCCAATCTTAAGTTTATGTTGTATTAGCTGTTAATAACAAATGTTAAGAGTGAATCATTGTTATACTTTGTCATAGCAACCTAGATGTTAATAAGTAAATTAAGTTTTAAAACATTTAATTTGGTAGTATTTCAACAATCTGTATGTTTTATCAGAGACTAGTAAATAACTATAGACTGACCATCTCCATACAAAAATTTGTGATTTGGAAAAAGCTCAAAATCCACGCTATTACTAGATGTCGCTCTCAAATAGCTTGGACCAACCTTGTCGTTATTAATTTTTATATGAATTATTGACAAGAAACGTAATGCAAAATATTTGTACGGACTAAAACTGCTAGATGGCGTTGTTAAATAACCTGAAACCTTAGGAAGTAGAATTTATTCCTTTCTTGAAATTGGAAAATGTCATCATTTTATATCATTGATTTTGATAATTTTACTCAATAAGAATAGGTAGATAGTAATTTATTCTTACTTTATAGATGATAAAATAACAACTACAAAAGACCATAAACATACTGATAAGTATAAGTTTATTTTGTTCAGAGACGCCTGGGCACTACCATCCTCCTTATTTTAATTGCCATAATAACCTATTTTTAAAAGCTTTTATTATCACAGTTGTGAACGCAAATGTTATACATATATATATATATATATATATATATATATATATATATATGTAGAAGCCAAAACGTAAACTTAATCAAGGTCTATAAAATTTGCACGAGTCACAGCAGGCGAGCAGAAATATTGTGATTTCAAAGAAATGCAGGGAAAAGTTCCAAAACAAACACACACCCATAGCAACAACAATAAACGACAAAGAATTCAAATTGTCAGACAAATCAAATATTGTCATAAAAAGAACAAAAAAAGTTGATGGATAAAGAACATTTTTTAAATAATAATCCAGCAAGAAAATATTTATTTAACTACTACAAAAATATTTATTTAACTAAGTTATGAGTTATATGCATTATAAATAAAAATTATGCACTTATTAAGACATAATTTTTATCGATATCAAGAAATAAAGTAAAATATTATATACCTATTAATTAAATGCACTGAAATTCGTTTTATTATGTTAAGGCAGATAAGAACAAACTGTGGAGATGAATGCTGTATTTTTGTGGCAAAAATTATATACTGGCAATACACTAACCCAGTAACACTACAAATAATATCCGGGGTGGTGTAAAGTTTTCTGTTACTGAATTATAAGAGCGGCAACATAGCATCAAATAATATAATGCACTAGCTGGCAACGTCTGTTGTCGCCTGATACCTACGGATAGTACTTGCAATGAAATATCAAATTATTTTGTAAACAGCTCCATCTTAAGTTTTTTTACGCATTTTTTGAGTAAATTTAAATAACTTTAAATCTAATACAACTAACGCCATCTCTCTATCTTAAAAACAACTATTTTTCAAGTCACAAAACTTTGTTAGACATGGTTAGTCTATAGTTATTTACTAGTCTCTGGTTTTATGTTTTCCACCATTGCTGCATTGGATATGTACTGGGATGCAATGTTAATTTATGTTTAGTTTTTGTTCTCAGTTAGCTACAATCTTTGAACTGATTTGTATGTTTTTTGATGGACGTCGTCCATAGGGGGCAGTATGTCAAGGCCCTAACTAGCAAACTTCTAAGTGTGTAGTTCAGTCATTTGCCAATAGATGGCGTATGCTGTATTTGTTTTACGTATATAAGTTCATATAAAATTGTTATGGGAAACAAGTTTTACAGAGTAATTCGTTGTATTCTATATTTCACACAATAAATACATAAAAACAACAATAAATAAATAAATATGAGACACCAAATGCTCGATTGCATCAGGAGCAGACTTCATTTTTCTGAAACCGAACTGACTATTAGACAATAATTTATTTGGTTCGAGGTAATTAACAATTCTGGAGTTTATTACTTTTTCTAAAATTTTGGCCAACGTGGGAAGTAGTGACACAGTTAGAGATTTCATTTACATCACCTTGTTTAAAAATAGGAATTATAATAAATTATTTTAGTAATTTTGGAAACAGTCCTGTGGAGACGCTATTGTTGTATATATGTGCTATAGGTTGAGCTAAATATTATACATACTGTTTTAACCCTTTCACTGCGGGCTCACCGTACACTAAACCTGCCCTGTGACGGGCTCACAAGAAAAAAATATCGACCTTAATACCTACACATCTTGTTATTGTAGGTGTATCACATTTGCTAGATTGTCAGTAGTAATAGTGTCGAAATAAAGAAATGTCGAAGTAACGTTTGACTAAGTTCCGTTGGAGTCGTAAGCTGGACAACTAAATTTTAGATAATAAACTACATATTCTCATAATTATACAAAGGTAATCACATAAAAAATTATAAATAGGTATATTTACTGCTTAACTTTAGAGACATCCATTCCTTCAAAATCCTCGTAGACTACTGTTCTGACGCTGCAAATAAAAGTGCTATACTCTGAAACGATTTATTTAGAACGAATTAATTCGCCTACCATTTATAGTCCTGATCTATTAAGACGTGATAACTCGCCTCCCGCATGAAATACAAACAACATTTTTTTATTTTTCATGCTAGCAATACCAACCAAAACATAAATATATTTGGTAGGTATGGCTTGGGCTGTCGGTACATACTACGGTGAGTCCGTCTGTAGAAGCTTTTACCGATTTCGAACCGCCGTATGCGGTGACAGATTTCCGTAAACGAGTTTTCTCGACCACCGTGTCTAAGAACACATTTTACAGAACGAGTTAACTCGCCAACCGCAGCTAAAGGGTTAAAAGGTTCGAAAGTTTACCATCACAACCGGCCGATGAAGAACTTTTAATGAGCCAATAATTTTCATTATTTCTATCTCATCAGTTTCGAGCAGCAAAAATGAGCAGCTGGGGGCGTTATTACACTTATATTCTTTGGCTAACTCAGTTTGCGAGGTATTGAGTTTCTGTGAAAAGTTTTTCGCGAAATTGCTCCCAACGCCTACAAAACTTATTGTGTTCTAAGTTTTTGGAATGTCTTTTTATTTTGTTTTAGCTCTAGAATGTCATATCATTATATCATTGCAATGGGTCTTATAGCGGTGGTTCGTTATTTTTAATTTTGCATCGTCAGGATATTTTTTGTGTTTCAGATGTAGTCTACCTCTAAATGATAAACATCGAAGTGAGCTCGGAGTCACATGAGTAGATAAACAGAACAGAGACAAAGCTTCATTCACCGCAAGAATCGGTTGCACTACTACAAGTTCGCGGGGCATGTGTGCGTGACCACTGGCCGCTTGGCACGTACTGTCAGACTTGTCAAAAGAGATTGTCAAAAGGCACAGCCAGTTGACAATCTCAGGGTCATTGCGACGCACGTTGTTTGTTTTGTTAGTTGCAATTTTAATTTGTAAACGGTCCCTTTAGATTACTTGAAAAAACTATATTATGTTAGATTCAGAATTTGCCACACCATCTAAAGAAACAATAAATTAAAAAAAACAAAAATTATAAAAGAGTATTATTAGAGTAAGTAATTTGTAGAGTATTTTATCATACTGAATAATGAAACTATTTAACAAATGTTTTGTTTAAATTTGTCTTAACCTATTGTGACAACCCTACCAAAATAGGTAACAATTTTTCACGTTCTTAAGAAGCTTTGTCTCTGTTCCGTTTATGTACTCATGTGCCGGAGTCATCCAGGGTTTTATTCGATTTTTTCGATTTGGTTAATTTATAACATATGAGGACTTTTTAATTATTTCGTTTGATGTATTTATGTGAATTTCAGTAGCCGAGTTCACATTCAAAGATTTTATAAAAGAAGACCAGTCTCAGTGGTGGATTTACCAGCAGGCTGAGTAGGCTGGAGCCTAGGGCGGCAGAGGTTAGGGGGCGGCAAATTTAACCCTTAAAAAATTGTTTGTCTTATAAAAATTTAAAAAAAGCTTTATTATATACACGGAGGAAATGAGTCGAGAGTTTAACAAAAATTACAATATTTGGTACTGTACTGTAACGTCCGTTTATGAAAAAATACTGAAAGTAGCCACTAGGGGAACAAAAAATCAGCAGGAGCGGCAAAATTTTGATGGCCCACTGGCGACAAATGTGTAAATCAGCCACTGACCAGTCTATTTTTTGTATTAAAATTTCAACATTGTTATAGTTTGTTTTGGTTGCGTTCAGGGCAATTTGAACAAAACTGGGCCTGTGGTAATGGAAAATTCACATACAAGTGTTATGACCTTATTGTGAGATTTTTAAAACAATGGTTTAAGCACTATTTTTGCGGTTTGGGAAGAAGTGACTTGGTAAAAGTCTGTGAATTGCAAGAAGGTCCATGTAATTGTCCACCCTGATGTCTTTACTACAAAAACTTTTATCGATATTAATGTCTCCAATCATAACAATATTAGTAAAATGCTTTATTTTGTCAAGTAAAGTTTCCAGTGAGTTTGTGAAATTGCCCACAAAACCAAACGAAGGTGCTCTGTATACGCATACAAGGGCGTGACTAAAACCGAGTTGTATCACCATGCAGTCAGCGGCGTCATCTATTATTGAGCAAATAACACATAAAGCCATTAATAAATTTTTTATGAATGTATACAACGACTCCACTGTTTTGGTTTATGTGTCTAGTGGAATTAAAACAATAATAAATTTTCAATATCGGTATTAAGTCACTCGTTTTCAGCCAACACTCAGCACGATGAAATCATAATGAGTTGCGCTGGTACATATAAATACTTCAAAGCTGATACAGTTTTTGTCTATACTCCTTATACTTTGTAATAGTTACCCTTATATTGTTAAAATGCACGTGGATCACCAACCATTATTGATTCACCAATGTAGATTCAATCAACTTCAGTGGCGATACCTAACAGATCATTAACCATGATCCAGACTTATTGGGTCTGTACAAGGCTGGTGATCATGAAGCAGATGGAAGTGTGAAATAAAGTGACTGATGAGGAATGGAAAAGTTTTTAAAAACAGTGTGATAGATTAATATATATATAAACATAAAGATAAAACATAAACTTACGAGATCTAGTCAAACTCATTCATTTACAATGACAATAAACAATTAAAACTATTTATATAAGAAATAAAGACCTATCAGGTAAATAGAAGTTAAAATAAAACGTAACAGTGTATATGGGCTCTTGAGAAGTAAGTCATGCTGAAGCTAATGTTTCAACTTGAGCACATCATTTAAAAACCAAGGTGGGTTCGCCTTTAAATTTACGTATCAAGATGTTACCTTGAAAACCCCAGCAATATTTATAAGTACCATCCTCGATTAGTTCACGTCCAGCTACGAAGATCCGTTTATTCATGGGTATACCAATATTTCCTTCAATACCAAGTTGATTGAACTTCAATTTAGAGTTCTTGTTTGTATTATTATAAATCTAAGATGCCATTAGTAGGGAATATTTTTCCTTAGTATGTTTAAATTAAATAATAATTGGCACTTTGTTTCTACCTATCCTGTAGCATTGGAGGGTTTTAGTGGCAAGTGGTAAACTCAGTTGTTGATAATAGGTCTTTACCTATGAAATTGCCGTTTTGCAGTACTGGCCATTTCAAATAAAAATATTTTTTTTTGACTGATAATTCTAATTTCAAATTAATTTTATTTGACAAACATGGAATTCTTTTTCTAAAATCGTCATTTGTTTAATAGTTAGTGTTTTGTTTTCAACGCATTCGAACATTTTTCGTCATCATGGATAAGTTAAAAATTCGAGTAATTATGGAGTATGAGTACCGTCGTGGCAGCAAAGCGGCACAAGCGGCACGCAACATCAACGACGTTTACGGAGCGAACACTACAAACGAACGCACCACCCGTTATTGGTTTACCCGCTTCCGTTCTGGAAATTTTGACCTGAAAAATGAACCCCGTGGTCGTCCGAAAACTTTGGTCGACAATGACGAATTAAAGGCAATTGTGGAAGCTGATGAAACTCAATCCACGGCTGAATTAGCAGCAGCTTTCGACGTTAGCATCAAAACAATATTGGTCCATTTGCGTTAAATTGGCAAGGTAAAAAAGCTTGACAAATGGGTACCCCACGAACTCAATGACCGCCAGCGCGAAGTAAGCGTGGAGACGTGCCTTGCACTGCTCAGCAGGCATACAAATGAAGGAATTCTGAACCGCATTGTTACTTGTGACGAGAAATGGATCCTGTTTGACAATCGTAAGCGCTCAGCAAGTTGGTAGGACCCTGGTTCAGCACCCAAACAATGCCCTAAACGAAAACTTACCCTTAGAAAAGTGATGGTCACTGTTTGGTGGTCTAACGCGGGTGTAATTCATCACAGCTTCTTGCCAAACGGGACAAGCGTTACTGCAGATGTGTACTGCGAAGAACTGAACACAATGAGAAGCTCGCACGTCTCCAACCAGCTTTGGTCAATCGTTCGGCTCCACTGCTCCTGCACGACAACGCGCGACCTCATACTGCACAGCAGACGGTTTCCAAGCTACAAGAGTTGGGGTTGGAAGTTCTCCATCATCCGCCGTACTCACCAGACCTTGGGCCTACAGACTTCTACTTTTTCCAGAATTTGGATAACTTCTTGGCGGGAAAAAAATTCAATACCCGAGAGGCAGTACAAAATGCCTTTGAAGAATTTGTTGCCTCCCGTCCAGATGATTTCTTCAAGAAAGGCATCAATAAGCTACCAATGCGTTGGCAAAGATGCATTGATTGCATGGGTGATTATTTTGATTAATAGAAATAAAAAATATATTTAAAAATTACGCTTCATTTATTTAGTGAAAAACGGCAATTTCATAGGTAAAGACCTAATATAATGAGGGTATTACTGTGTTAAAATTTTCTTGGGTAAGTTTTTTAACTCGATTGTATTTTATTTAATTGCGATCCTTCTGTATTTCGTTTAGTTGCATTTCAAGTCTATTAATTATTTTAGAGGCAGCTGCATGCTTTAGTTCCAGAGACGCAAATCTGTCAGTCAGCTGTCTGAAGTTATTTGCGTGCATAAGCTCCAACATTTCAGCGTTCGACTTAAAAAACTGGCTATTTTGAAAATTCATCTCACAAATTTCATGATTGAGCATATCCTTAAAGGATTGTAGTAATGACTCCTTGAATCCCGGTATTTAATGAACTTCTTGTGCAGTGAATACTATAGACATGTGCATTAAATAAAAAACCCAATGAGGCGTGTACACAGTGTTTTTCGTTTTGCTCCGAGTCTAGAAAGCCACTTGTTGATATTAAAGTCACGCTATCACTATATTATTGACTTTACCTTCATCGTCTTCATTATCATATTATATAATATCATCATCATTATAAAAGAAGAAGAAATTGTCTTGACGACAGACCAGGCTGTATGGTATAGTTCCTTGCCATTCTTATAAAAACTTTAACAAAACAAAATTACTGACTGATTTTTCTGTCAATAAATTATTCCATCTCTGTTGTGCAAATTTATCGCAAGAATCTCCTTATTTACTGGAAATGTAGCCATGTTTTAAAAGCTTACTACAAAATAAAATGGGAACCAACGGCAACGGCCGTTGTGTGAGCAGTAAGTTACCTGACGTCCGACGAACCATGGAAGACGGAGAGTGTGTCAATAATTCGGAAAGTCCTGAGATAGATTTTGTTTACGATGATTGTGATACTCAAGCAAATGAGATTGCTGAATTGTACAGTTACACCGAACATCCTGAGTTTCAGCGCAATGTCAAAGCATTTGAAGATATTATGGAAGAATTCGACTATCCGCCTAGCTGGCAGCGGCTAACAAGCAATCAACAAAGGGCTGTTATCATGAAACTACTGGAGCATTTAGAAGTAGCTGTTTGTGAGACTCGGATGCGTGCAGCGCGCTGCATTCTATACTTGGCTCAAGGTTGCTGGGCTGAAGTGCAATCTGACACAGAACAGGCTGAGTGGGCGCGAGTCAACATCATGACTTTGTATGACATGGGCACATTCTCTGCATTTGTCGAGTTTTTAAATCTGGAAATCGTTAGAAGCAGCACTGCTATTGCGTCCAGGAAACTTGCAGATTCACTAGCTGATTCTAACAATTTAAGAGTTATATTATCTGTGTTGTATTTGATCACTGAACATATGAGAACTGAGAAAGAAAATCCTAATTCTGAGTATGCTCAATTGGTGGAAAACTTCAAAGAGGATCTTGGGAATCCGTATGGTGATGAACTACTGCCTGTTAAATTGCTGAGCATGGTCACCCACTTGTGCGCTGGAACTGCACCTCACTTCCCTATGAAAAAGGTGTTACTGCTTTTATGGAAAATACTATTAGTGTACTTGGGAGGCACTAAAGAATTGAAAGAAAGAAAAGCCAAACTTAGGGAGACACATGGTTTACCACCTGAGGATGAAGACACTTTAGAGGTTATCAAAGGAATGAGGCCCAGTACTCCTCCACCTAGTGCTGCAGACATGCTGGAAAATCAGAACCCCGGCCAAAGAAAAATTAAGTTAAAAGAAAATGAAAGGGCACTTCGCAGGCAGACATTTACCAAACAAACATCTCTTGATGAATCTGATGAACAAATATTTGTAGACAAAGAGGAATCTACTTCTAATGGATCAGAAGATTACTCAATGGAGTTTCAATCAATGTCTGCAGATGGTTCTCAAAATCCAAATGCCAATCAAAACTGTCCTTATTACATGTACTTCAAACAGTTTGATAGTCCACCACCTCCACCTCCACTGCCCAGAAACTTACCATGGAAATCTAAAGTCAGACAAAAAGACATTGATATGTTCTTAGACAATGTGAGAATAAAGTTTGTGGGATATTCATTACCGGGAGATCGGCAGACTATAGCTGGTTTACCTCAACCTATACATGAGGGTATTGAAATATTAAAAAAGCACATGTACACTAGTCTGTCAGAAATTCAAGCAGACAGAGAAATTGAGATTGCCAGGAGTCCTTTAACAAAAGGGGAAAAAGAGGTAGAAGAGACTGAAGTTGAAGTTCTATACAGAGCAATGCTTCCTAATCTCCCACAGTACATGATTGCTCTGCTTAAGATTCTCTTAGCAGCTGCGCCAACATCTACAGCTAAAACATATTCAATTAACATAATGGCAGACTTGCTCCCTAAGGAAATGCCTATGACCGTTTTGCAATCATTGAAACTTGGAATAGATGTAAATCGACATAAAGAAATTATTGTCAAGGCTGTCACTGCCATCCTACTACTACTGCTGAAACATTTTAAGTTGAATCATGTCTACCAGTTTGAATTTATGTCACAGCACATGGTATATGCCAACTGTATGCCTTTAGTTTTGAAATTTTTTAACCAAAATATTTTGTCTTATGTTGGTGCAAAGAACAATATTCCAATATTTGATTTTCCAGCATGTGTTATTGGTGAACAACCAGAATTAACAAAAGAATGTCTAGACATTGGCGACACCTCTGTACCATATTCATGGCGAAATGTTTTTTCATGTATCAATTTACTTAGAATACTAAATAAATTGACTAAATGGAAGAATGCTCGAATAATGATGCTGGTTGTGTTTAAGAGTGCTCCAATTCTCAAACAGACACTAAAAGTTAAGCATACACTTGTGCAGTACTATGTATTGAAGTTACTGAAAATGCAGACTAAGTACTTGGGTCGTCAATGGAGAAGAACTAATATGAAAACGATAAGTGCAATATATTCAAAGGTCCGCCATCGATTAAATGATGACTGGGCCTTTGGAAATGACATAGATGCTCGGCCTTGGGATTTCCAAGATGAGGAGTGTGCTCTCAGAATAAGTGTTGACCGCTTTAACCACAGGCGATACGGCACTGGACAAGACCTTGGAGAGTTTGACCTTACTCCAATTGACACTGACATCAATAGTGTGCTTGAAACCAATGTAGAACTTGATGATGAATTCAAAGATAACTATGAACTATGGCTTGAACAAGAAGTCTACAATAATGAAATTAATTGGGACATTTTATTAACGGTATAAAATAAAAAACAAGAATCTATGAATTGTTTACTTAAATTGTTAGAAGTATAGCAAAGTTTTAGGTATAGTTTATTTATAATCATTTTGTGAATATGCATGCTTGTGCATTAAAATCTCAAACTTTTACAGAATTTCATAAATTTTGTATTTGCAAGTTTTAGTTTAGTTCATCAAGTTGTTTTTTCATAGTTTTATTTAACTTTACGTATTTTATTACCCATTTTATGTATTATACTTAGAGAATATTGCCAATTTGCTAAAATTGTATTAACAAATTGACTTCAATATATATGTAATTTTGAAAATTGATTTTATCTAAGGACTTGAAACTTGATTATTTCTGGAAAGTAATAAAATGTATTAAAATACATAAAATGATGTAACTGTATGTTAGATGTGATAACATTTTAAAGTAGGTCCATTATGGAATGTACTCAAATCATGTATTAAATACTTTTAAAGGTTTTCTTCTTTCATTTATTTTGCCTGATCCTTCAAAAAAAAACCATGATCTTATATTTTATGGGTTTCTTTGGTGTTTAGGTTCCTTTTTTTACCAACCTTAAGTATTCAGTGTTACTCTTTAACTAATTTTGTTAATATTAGGGACATACAGAGGGATCGACCAGAGCTTCAAATAGGCAGTATGAATCTGTAGTAACGAATTATTTGTACACGTGTTTAATGAGCCATAAACTCGTCTGATTTCAAAGTCCCTATAGATCCAAAAACAATTCTTGTACATGAAGTATGATATCTCGTATAAAAACAAAAGAAAACTGACAGTGTGACGCACGGGTAACTACGTTCTTACAACAGACGCCCGCGTCCACCATAGCTGTGCGCAGAATGATTTGACGATGTGCGAGGAAACATTTGACAAATAAAATAACTTCATTTACTTTTTGTCTGTTTTGATTAGGAAAATGATGGTGGATATTGGCCAACATGTTTGTTGGATACCAGCTGGACTTGCCAAGGACGGTTTTTGGATGTTTATAAACAATATGAAGTTTGTTTTCGAGAATCGGACTATTATTATTTCTGTGTCCTGGTTCTACGCATTTGTAAAATGAGCTGTAATAACATTATTCATGTGGTTGATGAGTTTGAGGGTTTTGTCTATTGGAAGGTACTCATAAAACAGTTTTCATTGCATTTTTGAATATCATTGGCCCACGAGGCCACGACGTTGTTTACTCTGTGTGTACCTAGTATGTACAGGTAAATTAATTTCGAGACGTTTTTGCATTTGCAATAGTATTTATATACAGGGTGTCCAGAAAGTGAAGGATAATCCTTTACCTGCGGATAGGATTGATTTCCTACCTCAAAAAAAAAAAAAACTTCTGGTAAGTCTCATAATTTTTGAGTTATCGGTATTTCTAGATTATTTTTGAAGAAAAATCTTTTTTCTGTTTAGTTCATGCCATTTTGACAAATGACGACTTTTTAGGTCCCATTTTTTTAAAGTACTCGTGGTTACTTAAGTCATTAAACACAATGCCAAATTATTTCCTAAAATGTTGAAAAAACCCCTAAAAAGTATTCCAAAAAAAAATTTCGTACTTTTTCTAACAGCTAACTTTGTAAGCTGTGGTATTCAAAAAATGTACTAAGCTGATCGTGCCAAGAACCTTAAAAATTTGTTTGGTTATTGAGTATTTCAAATGGTATAATTATTTAACATTACATTGAAACTTTTTTTAATGATAGTACAAATGCAGAAAGGTGGATCTTTTGGAATGTTCTTAGTTCATTTAAATGTAAGAATATGATCGTATAGGAATGAAATAAATACAGTATGGATACAAATTATCAGTTTATTAATTTGGTACTTTATAATAAATATTCAAAATGCCCACCATTTGCCCTTACACATGCTATACATCTTTTTATAAAAGACCTTTTTACGTGGCGGGCGTGTCCTCTTGAAATTTGTTCTGCAGCTCTGTCTGTTTTTGTTCGTAGCTGCGTAATGTTGAAAGTCTCTAAATCTTTTAAGCAACCCCAGTAAAAGAAATCTAGGGGATTAAGGTCTGGCGATCTAGCTGGCCATTCAATTGGGCCGTGACGCCCGATCCATCTTCCTGGGTATTTTTCATCTTGGTGGCGGCGAACAGCTCGTGCGAAATGTGCCGGGCAGCCATCATTTTGCAGCCACATGTTTTGTCTTGACTGGCAACTAGTTTTCTAGAAACTCTAAATAAATCAGTCCCGTCAATGTTTCTGGTAGCTCATATGGTCCTATTAATTGACCATTTAATATTCCAGTCCAAATGTTAATTTTAAACTGGGTTTGAGACCGATCCTGGCGTGTGAGGTGAGGGTTTTCCAGTTGCCAGCTGTGTAAATTGTGCATATTTAGGTACTCATCTTTTCTGCACGAGGACTCGTCGCTCCAAAGTATTTTATTGAAAAACTTATTATCTTCGTTCATTTTCCGCAACATTATCCTGCAGAACTCCAGTCTACGTGGGTAGTAGTTAGATTCTAAATTTTGGACCGAGTGCATATGGAATGGGTGGAATTGAAAAAGTTTGAAAAAGCGCCGTGCTCTTTGAGACACCTGTCCTGTATGCTATTTTCCTAACTGAAGTAGAAGGGTCAGCTTCAACTTCATAAGGACCTCTCCATCCACATCAATTCTAGACCTGTCTTCACTTTGACTTAGTCCTGGTAACCGTCCTGCGGCATACGCCAGATGGGTGTTAATAAACACATGATATCCTGGATGATGTCGATTGGATATCTGTAGCAATAAAAATATAATGATTCTAGACAAATAAGAATTTACGTTTAATTATTTTAGTATTATCTACTATAAAAAGTGTTTAGCATAAAATTTATATAAAAATTTAGTATCTTTTATTTGTTTGTAAACATGAAAATTCTTTTTGGAAAGCCTTTACTTCTGGTGAAAGTTTATGTTATCTAAAGAAATTTCTTTCATCGGAAAATAAATAAATCAACTTACCTTTCTGCATAGCGTTCGGCGAGCAGTGCAAAGCTCATTGCTTGATATTTTATGGAGGATAAATCCTGTCATGGTATCAAATGCAGTAAAGTCTCTAGAGAGACGAATAAACTTGTGCATTGGAGTCAATGGAAACCATGTTGAGCAACTTATTAGTAGGGTAAAATGGAGATACTAAAAGTACCTAAATCGTAAAAATTTGCCATTTCCTTTCATTTTTAGTAAAACGTCTATTGCAAAGATTGATCCTTTTCAGCAACAGAATTCATTGGTTCAATAATACAGGATGTATTTTTTTTTATATCATTCGGGTCCATTTCCGTCAAAAGTAAAAGATTTTTGAAAAAAATAAATATGCAGTTATTGTTTTTATATAAATCGAGGGCATGACTCCTTTCACGACTTTTCCCTTAGTCTCGTGGTTTCGAACGTGGCCATCACCGCCCTTCTCAAAAAACCACCCTGTATACATACATCACACACCCTCTTAAAGTCTTGGTCAGATGGAAGCACTTGTGGTTTAAAGCAACATGTATTAAAGGACAACCACTTGATCATCGACCATGCTGGCGATGGGTGGTATATGGTATGGATGGTTTTGTACCGAATGCCTTGCTCATGTTTAAAGCCAACCAAAAAAGTGGTGATGATAATTATCCGTGTATATCACACAAATGAATGCCTCGACTAGGACTCGTACCTGGGATCTCTGGCGTAAGTACGAGGCAGGTGTATTACCCGCTACGCCACTCGGCTGCCAAATATGTATAACGTTGGGTTTACTAATGTTTTATAAAAAACGTATGACAAATGATCATTTTACAAATTATTTTTGAAACAGTAATCATTTGACAAACTGTTCGTTTACAAAACTGATCGTTTTATAATTGATAATTTGACAAAAATACATTTTTAAATATTTAACATTGCAAATGTTCTGAATGTAAAACTGAAAGTTATCAATTTTTTTACTACCAAAGTATTCGTTTTTTAAAGTCGCAGTTTGACAAAATGTTGCTTAATAAATGGGTATTTTATAATTTTTACTGTTGACAAACTACTAACTGTTATATTATTACAGTGATGTTAATGATCATATTTACGTTTCATAGATTATTATTTCACGTAATTTATTTGTAATACCTCACGTATAAATTCATTCAATTTCGCAATTCACGGTCACTTCACTCGCTCAGCTCGCGCACGTGTGACCTACATACAACCTAATTGAAATGAAAGTATTACAGAAAAAACTCCTAATATTCAAAAATGCCTTGATAAGAAAGATACGCTGCCTAATAAAAGCAAAGTGGATAATAACCCTAGTCCTCTCAGTTGCACTACGCGTAGCGGTCGGCTAGATAAAAAACCCGTACGTTTCAATACGGTCGGTACGCTAAGTACCTAGTTATTTTTTTATAATCGTTTTTTTGGAAACGTTTGCGTTGAAATCTTACTGTTATGTTTATGTTTGATATGTTTGAATAACTATATTTATATTGTCATATTGTACCTCAAATACAAATACATTGTATAATTTTTTTTATTGAGTGTTCAATGTAACTTTGTTTTAAAGTATCATAACAATATTACAAAGTATTGCAGTATGTATACTGCAGTACAAGTATGGCAGTTTTGCTACACTGCGATACAAAGCTAGCAAAAAACAAAATAAAGCGATCCATTTTCTTGGTATCATTAGCTGTAATTTATAATTTTCATATAATATCAAGAAGGTACAAAATACTAATAATTAATAATATTGGTAATGCATTAGTTACAAAACTAACGTACAACTTGCCAAAAACAAGGCTACGCAAAAGATATACCAAAAAGCTCATATTTCATGTCATGTCTACAATTTCAAATGCAATAGTACATTCCATATAATATTAAATCACATTGTCAAGTATGTATTTAGAGATGGGTAAGCACCTGGGCTATTACCCAAGAGTGGGTTATGACTTGTTCTTGTGAATAGCAATAAAATATTGTGGTATTCTATCTATTGTCTGTGGGATAAGCTTGCAACCCTAGAGTGTTGGCAACACTGCATAATAACTTTCGTTATGATCTATGGCGGAATGTGCGTGTGTAAAACAATATTGTGAATCTTCAACAGTAAATAAAAGTGTACTACCATAAAATCACTGGGAGTTTATTTTCAAGTCCTAACAGGTTATGGGCCCAGCTGTCCATAACTCTATTTTAGGTGAAGATCACTGGTATATTGTGGGGTAAAAAAAAATCACCGGGTGCCGGCGTTACGTTGTTGTGAACGCGGCGGCGGCGGCGTGGTCGGCGATAAATAAATAACAACTCCAGCTAGTGAGTTATTATTGGCGGCGTCTGAAGGAGGTCGTGTGGTGGTTATTATCACGGCATCAGGCTGCGGGCTTACGCATAAATAACAAAAATGGATCAACACACGATGGCCATGGCGTCCAACTCGGCTATTAAGTTGGAGGGCCATAAGAATTGGAACGTATGGAAGTTCCAAATGGCCGTAACATTAAAAGGAGCTGACCTATACTCGGTTGTGAGTGGGACGGAGAAAAAGCCAAAGAATTGCGAACCCACGGGTAAAGAAATTGCAGCTTGGGTGGCAAAGGATGCCAAGGCGCAAACATTAATTGTCAATAGAGTAAGTGAGGCGGCGATGGTGCACATCCTTACATGCGAAAGTGCAGTTGACATGTGGCGAAAACTGCATAGTGTGTACGAGGCGACGAGCGCAACAGGTACATTGATGCTGCAGCAAAAGTTTTTGCAATACAAATTTGAAGATGGAGACTTGGCAGTACACTTAGCCAAAATACAAGAAATGATTTGTCAATTGAGGCAGGCAGGAGAAAAGATATCGGAACAGTTTATAATGACTAAAGTCTTGTTATCTCTACCGGAGGCATACAGTCATTTCATCTCGGCTTGGGAGTCGGTGGATTCAAGTAAACAGAACTACAATGATCTGGTTTCTCGATTACTCGTAGAAGAAGAGAGGATAAAAGCTAGAAGCAAAGAGAAAGAGAGCATAGCACTGTATTCCAAGCACAAAAGTGTAAAGAAATGTTACAAATGTGGGAAACTTGGACACATTACAAAGGAGTGTAAAAGTGAGAATAAAGAAAAACGTAAATGTTTCTCTTATGGCAATGTGGGACACTTGAAGGCAAATTGTCCTCAGCGTAAGGGACAAGGACGACAACAATCAAGTGATAAATCCAATGCATTTATAATAGTGACAGGGACGGCAATGACAACTGGGAGTTACATTACTGGGAGTGACAAGAGGTGGTTGATAGATAGTGGGGCTAGTGAACATATGACAAGTCAACGCTCAATGTTTACAAGCTATCTGTCACTATCAACATTAAAACGTCATGTTATTGTTGGAGATGGTCGTCAGTTACCTGTTGTTGGAGTTGGTGATGTAGAACTGAGTGTGTTTAACGGAGACTGTTATATAAAATCTACATTGAACAATGTGTTACATGTGCCACAAATGAAGATTAATTTGTTTTCTGTAACTAGTGCTACAAAGAAAGGTTATAAGGTTACATTAACTGATCAGCAGTGTTTGTTTTATAAGGACAATGAACTTTGTGCGATAGGCAATCGTGAAGGGAACTATTACATACTAGAGGTGTCAAGTGGCTACATGCAAGGAAGTGTTGCAGCTGTGGCAACACTATCGGATTGGCATGAGCGTCTTTGTCACCAGAATGTTGAGTATGTGAAGAATGTGCTCAAGGAAAACAACATTGAGTACACAGGGGACAGTTTCCAATGTGTTTCATGTCTAGAAGGTGAAATGCACAGACTTCCATTTACCAGAAGTGAGCAGCATACCAAAGAATGCCTAGAGTTAGTGCATGCTGACTTGTGTGGGCCAATGGAGGTGGAGAGCATCGGAGGTTCAAGGTATTTCCTGCTAATAAAAGATGATTATAGTAACTACCGGGTAATCTACTTTTTGAAGAAGAAAAGAGAGACGGCTTTGAAGATAAAGCAATTTGTTAATTGGGCTGAGAGACAAACAGGAAATAAAGTGAAAGTCATTCGTACAGATAATGGTGGAGAGTTCGTGAACAAAGATATACAAGAATTTGTACAAGAAAAGGCTCAACATTTAAAGCGGTACGTACAGTACTTCGATCAGGATCTCAGGGCGAACGTAAGCATGAGCAATGAGTCTCCTTATAACTAAACTGAAAGCAATTCCGCTATAATAGTAATTTTATATAAAATATCAATAAAAGCATACCGATAATCTGGCTCAAGCAACGATATTGTATTCAAATCACAAACGTTAAACATGGAGAGACGGCATTGAGCTATATATCTTTTCTTAAATAAAACACTTTTTACCGGATATTATCGCGTATATTTTAGTTAATTTTAAAATTATTTCGACGTTTCGGCATCTTTGCAGTTGCCGTGGTCACGATAGACTAAGGTGTTGTTCATCTATTGCCAGTAATAAAAACTACATGATTGTCAATACATATTAACGCCATCTGTTTCTCAGTCTTCTCGCATAACGTCCCGGATTGACACAAAAGGCACTGACTGTGTCCTGAGTTTGCAGTCTAACAGTTTGCTGGTTTTTCATTTTGATGTTTTTAAGTATTGGATCCCATGTTGATGAAAGTTTCCAACCATCTTCTCTATTGAAATTTGGATGTTTTTTAATTTCAATAGTTTCTCTGACCATCCTAGGTATAAAATGTTTCTCTTTTGCTAGGATCTTCACGGTATCAAATCTTAAATAATGGTTGGGCTTGTCTATGGAATGTTCACAAACTGCAGATTTTGAGGTTCGTTTATTTTTAACATCAGAGATGTGTTCTTTAATGCGAGTTGACACATTTCGTTTGGTTTGACCGAAATAAGAGAGCCCGCAGTCACAGTCGATTTTATAAACGCCTGGATCTTGTAAAGGGATGCTTGATTTTATTGGACGAAGATGCTGGCTTATCTTTGAGTGCGGCTTGTAGATAGTTTTGATTGAAGCTCGCCGAAGAATGCCTCCTATCTTGTCAGTAACACCCTTTATATAAGGCAGGAATGCTGGTCTTCGTTCAACTGTGAGTGGCTTTACGCGGTTTCTGCGACGGCGACGCGGTGTTTTTAAATCGTTATCCCGCAGCACTTTAACCAGGTGGTTGAGTTCCTCATTAATGTGTTGGGGATCGCAGATTCCATGTGCTCTCTGAAACAAAGAGTTGCCTACGGCAGATAATTGGCTCGGGTGGTGATGGGATTTCCCATTTAGATATCGGTCAGTGTGGGTGGGTTTCCTATAAACAGTATGGCTAAGTGTACCATCAGGATTTCTTTGTATTAAGACATCTAAGAAAGCTAATTTGTTCTCCTGCTCCAATTCCATAGTGAATTTAATTTTAGAATTAAGGGAATTGAGGTGGTTTAGGAATGCAGTCACTTCATGCTTAGGTAATATAGTGTAGGTGTCGTCAACGTACCTCTTGTATATCTTCGGCACAACAGGTGCCATTCGGAGCGCTTGCTCCTCGAAGTTCTCCATGTAAATGTCAGCTACAACAGGTGACACCGGAGACCCCATGGCAACACCATCAATTTGAATGTAGTAATTGTTATTCCACATGAAGTAGCCAGATGTTAAACATAGCTCTAATAGTTCTGCATATTCCTCGGGCAAGTTTGACTCACTTAGCTTCCTTTTTACTATATCAATGCAGTCTCTAACAGGTAGTGAGGTGAATAGAGACGACACATCAAAGCTAACCATAGTTTCATTGTTAGTTAACTTGAGATTTTTAAGGTCACTAACAAAATGGTAAGAATCCTTTACATATGCACTTGTCTTTCCTCGCAGTTGTGAGAGCACAATTGCTAAGTGCTGGGCCAGCTTGTAAGTTGGTGTGTCTAGCTGGCTCACAATAGGTCTCAAAGGTACTTTAGCTTTGTGTATTTTTGGTAACCCATACAATTTTGGTGGTTTTGCACTTGCTGGTGTTAACTTTTTCACATCTAAATGTAACAAATCTTTGTGTTTTTGTATTAAAGTGGATGTTTTCTTCATAATCCTGTTGGTGGGGTCGTAATTCACCATTTTGTATGTGTTTTCATCCGCTAACAACTCTCAAGATTTTTTCGTTATATTCAGATGTATCCATCACTACGGTAGCATTTCCTTTATCTGCACGGAGAACTGTTAACTCGTCATTATTGCGTAAGGTCTTCAATGCAAGGCGTTCTTCTCTGGAAAGATTCGATTTCGGTAGACTATTGCGTCTTAATACGCCGGAGATATCTTGCCGTATACTTTCAGAATCTTCCTTTGAAAGTTTGTTTGTGAAAAGACAGTCTTCTACGCGACAGATTATGTCTTCTACCGGTATTCTAGACGGAGTTGGTGCAAAATTCCCCCTTAATAAGCCCTTCGATAAAACTTTTATAACATTTGTTTCCAATGTTTGTTTTGACACATTGACAACTGTACGTTCAAGCGAAAAAGTTGATTGATTCTCTGTGGTTGGGCTGATTGAAGGCTGAAAGGGTTCATGAGTCATCCTTTTGTTATTGAGTTTTTGAAATTTGCTAATTTGTTTATTTTTATAGATGTTGTAGACATAGTACGCCCTTTTTTTATTCGTAAAATCTTCAACTTTCGCGAAATCCGAATGGGACAGAGTCAATGCAAGATCGTTTTTTGAATTTGGAATAATTTCGTCTGTTCGAAATATGTCATACCGATGTTGTTGTATTAACTTGATCAGTAGTTTTTTGCTTGCTTGGTGAAGAATTTCGGCACTCCCCCGGATGTCTTTCTTCGGAGATATTCTCACACATGAGCTATAATTGGTGAAGGGCTTTCAATAATATGCGCCCACTTCGAAATACTATCACGCTCAGGTGTTGGTCGCGCTAAACGTCCTCTTTCTTCTCTATGTATGTGCGTCTCACTAAACTCTAGCCTACAAGCTGACCACCTAACAGCGTTAAAGGTTATAACATCGCCTCCACGTAATGGCGCCGCATCACCTTCATAAACAATTCTATCACCCACGACTATGACTGGAGATGATTATTACCTATATGTTGATGAACCAAGAAGCTATAAGGAAGCTATGATATCTGTAGAGGCTGAAAGCTGGAAGGAGGCTATAAGAAAAGAGCTTAATCAACTAAAAGAAAATAATACATGGACAGAGATAGATTCCATACCAGAAGGAAAAGAAGTGATTAGCTCAAAATGGGTTTTAAAGAAGAAAGATAATAGCTATAAGGCTAGATTAGTAGCAAGGGGCTTTGAACAGAATTGTAATGATGATCTGTATGCTCCTGTGGCAAAGCTTAATACGTTTAGAGTCTTTGTATGTGTAGCTACTAAGTTAGGGTTAGAAATAAATCAAATGGATGTATGTGGAGCTTTTTTAAATGCACATCTTGATGAAGAGTTATATTTAATCTTGCCTGAGGGAACTGATACTAAGTATGTAAAACTTAACAAATCTATTTATGGTTTAAAAAGGTCTCCAAAATGTTGGAATAAAACTTTTAATGATGTCATGTTGTCTTTAGGTTATAAGCAATCTGATAAGGATTATTGTTTATATTCTAAATGTGGAGGAGGAAAGAAAACATTTTTGTTATTATATGTCGACGATATATTGTACTTTGGGAATGACAAACAAATGTGTAAATTGAGAAATGTACTATGTAAAACATTTAAAATGAAAGAATTGGGTAATGTTAGTAAATTCCTGGGTATTGATGTTAAACAAGACTTAAATAAGGGGATTACTGTTATATCACAAAAAGATTACTTGAGAAAATTGTTATCACAGTATAATATGTTGGACTGTAAAACATTGAAGTTACCTATTGATAAAAATTATAATTTTCATATTTTAAAGAGAGATAGTTCAGAGAGTATTGAAATAGAGAGTAAATGTAGAAGGCTAGTAGGGAGCCTGATGTATGCAGCAATGGGCACTAGGCCAGATATTTGTGCAGTAATTAATATCTTGAGTCGGTATCAAAGTTGTGCATCTGAACTGTTGTATAAACTTTTGTTGAATGTCTTAAGATATGTAAATGGAACTATTGATTTTTGTTTAGTATACTATAGAGAGTGTAATGAAGATGTTTTATGTTATGTTGATAGTGACTGGGGTGGTGCTGATGATAGAAAGTCTACATCTGGGTGTATTTTTAAAGTGTTTGGCTGTTCAGTAATTTGGTATTCAAGGAAACAAACAACGGTTGCATTGTCTTCAACCGAAGCTGAATATGTTGCTTTGTGTTTAGCTACTAGTGAGGCTTGTTGGTTAAAAGAAATTATGTTAACATTTGGGTTTGAGGTAAATATAATTGTGTATGAAGACAACCAGTCAACTATTAAGATGGCACAGATGGCCACTGGTAATTCTAGAGTAAAACATTTGGAGATTAAACAATCATTTATTAAAGAAAAGTTGGAAAATAAAGTTATTGATTTAAAATACATAAATACCAGTGACCAACTAGCAGATATGTTTACTAAGGCATTAGGAGGAATAATGTTTAAGAAACTTAGGGATAAATTGTTCAGTAAGTAATTAAGGGGATGACTATTGTTAAGGGGAGGTCATGTTTAGGGTTAGCTCTGGCTTATTTTGTGAAAGAAAAATACTTGTTTTGTTTTCAAATATTTTATTGAGGGGAGGTGTGAATAGCAATAAAATATTGTGGTATTCTATCTATTGTCTGTGGGATAAGCTTGCAACCCTAGAGTGTTGGCAACACTGCATAATAACTTTCGTTATGATCTATGGCGGAATGTGCGTGTGTAAAACAATATTGTGAATCTTCAACAGTAAATAAAAGTGTACTACCATAAAATCACTGGGAGTTTATTTTCAAGTCCTAACAGTTCTAACCCATTTCAACCTAAGTATCAACCCAAAGTAGTGGGTGAAAATAAATTGCTTTCAAGTAAAACTTGCTTTGTACTAAGTAACATTTCTAATATAGTCTATAAAATAAAATATTATGTTATGTGTATACAATACTGTCGTCTGCACTACTTATGGTAATAAATTTTACATTGGTGTTTATTTTTTAATATATTTTATTTCAAATGAAAACCATCAATCTATAGTAAAGAAGGTTATTCAAAACATAAAACAAATTAATGCCAGACTCGATGACAACAATTTCCAAAGAATATATTTTAATTTAGATTATCTAGCTATTATTTGAGATATTTAATTTAGTCAAAATGTATTTAAAGAACCATACGATCATTATCGACTGTTTTTATTTTTTAAGTCTAAAAATCACCAAAAAAATATCACTATTTGAAATTAAGAGGATGGCCGATTGATTATGTCCTCGGTACGACTAAAAGAGAAAGAATCTAGCTTAGTATAATATTTATATGGGTATACATATATCGGTATATAGTACAAACCATAGCAGGTAGTCTTCATACAAAAAAAACTAGGAATTATGTCTATGGTTAGAAACTTTTGATGCTGACATCTCTTGCTACTTTTCGAGCGAACAATTGTCATACGTCACTTCAATGTGAATGATGAATAATAACACTATGTTCATCAATGATGTACCGTTTCAGGTTATGATTCAATGTTAATATTATGTTAAAACTACTTTTATTATATTAATACTTGAAATTGGCAGAAATAGTTATTGTGTAGTAACTACAGCTGATTGCCAGAAAACGCAAAATTTTATTTAATTTTCAATCAATCAGCTCAATCTGCCATTACGGTTTCAATGATTGACGAGTGAAGAGTTTGCATTGATCAATTTCTGAAACATAACCTCTCATTTACCAAATATAGTAATTAATATGCGTTTATTCGGTGCTTCACAATGTACAACAAGTGCTGTGTAGTGAATGAGAAAGTAGCCGAAAGGACGTTATTTTTCATCACTTTCCAAGAACTGAGATAGGACTTAACAATGGTTACCGTGTCTTTGTGCTAATAGTGCTTTGTGCTTACAAGGTTTAAGTGTGGTAAACTTTTGTATATTGTTTGTGAGCCACACAAGAAATGTTTTCTGGGTTACTCAATATGAATAACGGTGTTTAATTGGTGTAACATAATTAACAGAATTTGAATAAATAGTACTGATGTCTCGCTACTAGAAAATAAAAATTTGCCTCCCGTGCGATACAAACAAAATTTAGAAATTAAAAAAAATCATAAATATACAAGTCTTTTATTTATTTTACCTTCTTTATCTTTTAGAATGAAATTTATCTTGTAGAAAAGGAGAGGGGCTTTCGCCTGCCACAATGGCATTACGCCAAAATCCAACGCCGTCATTTTAAAATTAAGAAACGAAGGACAATCTAATTTAAAAAAAAATAGTTGTCAAATTGAAAAGTTCCTCAAGTTCCTAGTTCCTAGTGTTGTAGTTAGGAAGACGTTCGTCTGATGCGTAGCATCACTAGTTAGTTTGTGGTACAAACTAATTAGCGATGCTACACATCAGACGAACGACTTCTTAACTACAACACCAGGAACCATAGCAGGTAATCTTCATACAAAAAAAACTAGGAATTATGTCTATGGTTAGAACTTTTTGATTATGACAGCTCCGTTGCTACTTTTTTCCAGCGAACAATTGTCATTTGTCACTTCAATGTGAATGATGAATGATAACACTGTGTTCAATCAATGATGTTCGGTTTTAGGTTATCTTTCAATGTTTTAATTATGTTGAAACTACTTTTATTATATTAATACTTGAAATTGGCAGAAGAGCAGCTAAAGCTGATTGCCATAAAACGCAATAATTAATTTAATTTTCCATCAATCAGCTCGATCTGCCATTACGGCTTCAATGTTTGACGAGTGAAGAGTTTGCATTGATCAATTTCCATAACATAACCTCTCAATTCCCAAATATAATAATTAATTTGCGTTTATGTTGCTTCACAAATTCACAATGTACAACAAGTGCTGGAAGTGAATGAGAAAATAGGCAATATCCATTTTCCATCATTTTTGAAGAACTGATATCGGACTTAACATTGGTTACCGTGTCTTTGTGCTAATAGTGTTAACTTACAAGATTTAAGTGTGGTAGAACTTCGTAAATTGTTTGTAAGCCACAAACATTTTGCGAAGAAATGTTTTATGGGTTACTCAATAAGAATAACGGTGTTTAATTGGTGTAACATAAATAACAGAATATTAAATGGTACTAATGTCTCGCGTCTAGAAAATAAAAATTTGCCTGCCATGCAATACAAACAAAGCATATAAAAATATGAAACGAAGTTTAGAAATAAAATAAATTCCTGAAATACAAGTCTTTTATTTATTTTACCTTCTTTATCTTTTAGATCATTGTGGCAGCGCGAAAGCCCCTCTTCAATTCTACAAGATATTTTAATATTCTAAAAGATAAAGAAGATAAAATAAATAAAAGACCAGTATATTTATAATTTATTTTATTTCTTAACGTTGTTTTAAATTTTTATATGCTTTTTATGGCATGGGAGGCAAATTTTTATTTTATAGACGCCAGAAATCAGTACCTCTTAATATTCTGTTAATTATGTTACACCAATTAAACGCCGCTAGTCTTATTGAGAAACCCGAAAAACATTTCTTCTCAAAAAGGTTTGTGGCACACAAACAATTTACGAAGTTATACCACACTCAGACATTGCCAGTTAACACCATTAGCACAAAGACACGGTAACCAACGTTAAGTCCTATCTCAGTTCTTGAAAACTGATGGAAAATGACGTCCTTTCGCCTACTTTCACAATTCACTACACAGCACTTGTTTTACGAGGGGAGGTCAAATGTTCGTGAAACGGAGGGGTTGGTGGGGATAGATATACTCGGGCAAGTAGGCACTAGTTGAGAAATTCATTATAGGCATATATGCCAAATTATGAGTTAATTGGATAATTAACTTTTGCGTCATCGACGTTTAAACAAGTAAATCGGGAAGAAAATGGCCAGTATGCAGAAAATTGAACCGAATTAAAGATAAAATTATTATTTTGATTCAGAATTAAAAAAATAACCCGAATTGTTACCGGCGACGAAACTTGGGTTCATCACTATGAACCTGAGTCAAAACAAGAATCGATGCAGTAGCATAAAAAAGGAATACCCTCTTCAAAAAAGTACAAAGCATCGGAACCGGCCGGAAAAATCGTGGCGACTGTCTTTTGGGACACAGAAGGCATTTTGTTAAATTTATTACAATGAACGTGGCGTTACTGTAACGGGACAGTATTTGCTTCTGCACTGAAGCGATTACTGGAGGCCATGAAGGAAAAAAGAAGAGGAAAACTGACAAAGGGTGTGGCTCCTTTTGCACGACAACGAACCCGTGCACACGAGTAATGTTGCGACGGCTGCCGTGCACCGGTGCGGCTTTGCTGCAACACCCCTCCTACAGTCTAGACCTGGATCCTAGTGACTATTATTTATTCCCAAAGATGAAGAAAGAACTACGTGAAAAAAAAATTAACGACGATGAAGAATTAAAGTCATCAATTTCGGCCTATTTCGAAGACAAGGAAGAAACATTTTTTTTCGATGGATTAAATAAATTATTTGAAAGACCTGAAAAATATAATGGGGTTAAGGGAGAATATATTGAGGAAAAAAAAAACATTTTTTGTTTTATTTAACAGTCCACTTTTTGACCTCCCCTCGTACATTGAAATGAAATGAAATGAAAAAAAGTTTATTTGTGTCACAAAGTAAAAACACACTAAACAAATATAAATACACACATATGAGTAAACAAGGCTAAATATAAAAATTAAATAACCAAAAAATTTCACAAACAGGCCGCAACTAAGCAAGGTGCTAGTCAGTGAGGTAGCACTGGTCTTCCGTTGCAACCGAGTGGCGATATCACGGCAGCAAATAACAAATTAACAAAAAACAAATAATAATGCATCTAGGTACTACATATTTATGTTTCAATATATACTATCTACTAAATAACAATAAAAAAATAAAAAAGGACTAGCAGTAACTAACTATTAAAAATACCTACTATAACAACATAGAACCATAAATACATATATGATTTAAAATAGAAACATAAACATGTTTTTTTTCCAAAAAATAAATAAGATAAAAATACCTATACAGAAGTAAAAGTGTCTTTAATTGAGATTAAATAGCGCTTGTGTCATGCAGCTGGGATCCCTGACTAAATTGATGCTCAAGTAACTTTTGTTTGACTTTAATTTTAAAATGAATGAAACTCTGAACATTCCTCAAGGGGGGCGGGATGCTATTCCAGCATTTGGTTGCTGCATACCGAAAACTGTCCCTAAAAGCGGCAGTTCTATGTTGTTGCGTGGAGAGCTGCGTCGCGCACATTGTGAAGCACAATAAATGCAAATTACAGTATTTGGGAATTGAGATCATGGTCAAACAAAAGTGCTGAACATATTGAAGTGACATCTAACAATTGTACGCCCAAGTAGCAATAGGGCTGTCATAATCAAAAACATCATTCCTAGTTTTTTTTTTGTATGAATACTACCTTCTATGGTATATAGGTTAGTCACCAGCTAAGAGGCCTCTTGCTAGAGGCAGCACTCCCATACAAACAAGTAATAGCTGTGTGTTGTCACTCTTTTTTTCTGTATAAATTAGTATGAATGAAATTCATATTTCGCAATAACGCTAGAGTTGCGTATATGAACGCAAATAAATGAAGCGGACTTACTTGTGGCAGGGGATTTATCTTTGGCCGGCGTCTGTACAACTCCTATTACTGACGCCGGTAGGCGTTTGGGTTACTCCTATGTTGTTGAGATCGATGATTTGCTCGGTCTCCAAAATCATAATGGAGCGTATTAGTTCTTAACAGTACGGTTTTTTGATAGTTAATTTCACGTTTTCTCTTGGGACGAAATTCGAACACTTATTACCTGCATGTCCCTCTGATACCTTACATGTAGGTGTTACAGTCGACGAGACGTGCACTGGTAGGTTTCTGTTTATTTCAGGTAGAATGCTGAAGATCTCACGCATCTGTATATGGTTCGCTTCAGAGTGTCCTTCTTATACGAAAGGTGCAGTGTGGTTGGAGCACAGACTTATGAATGAAAACAGAGATAACATAATATCATACACACATATGCACGTGCAATACATTATTACTATACCCTTGTTCCTCCAATTAGAATTGTATATAACTAGTCCTTGGTGTTGCAACAGTGACAAACATATATGAAAATACTGACCATGGCAGCCACACGTCTGATAAGCTACTGGTGCCGCCAATTTCGGAGAAAATCTACTAAAATAATTTTTATTGTCCACTCCAATCAATGAACAAGTATGTGTATTATTTAATTCCTTATATGTTGTTATTAGTTTTAATTATTGTAATTTCATCGTATTTATGTTGAGTCCTAGTTATATATAAGTTAATAAATGGTGCAATAAGTACTTTCTTTCTTTGCGACATGGATATACAATTGTTATTCTCTTACACATAAAAATCTCAATAGAACTTTGAAATCACAGTGAATATCTAAGGTCTGGCTATCGTCGTTAAAACATATACAAAAACCAATTATTTTTGTATCTTAAATCATTTTAAGTCTTCCTTTTCAATTGAAATTATTTCTTTCATGAAAATATTTTGGCTTATTTTAGGACATGATTATTTTTGTCCTAAAATAAGTATTGTAGACAAACAATGCTACATAAAGAACATTAGTGCAATAACAAAATGGCGTGTATGTGTTTAAATATTCACAACATATTGCTTTTGATTGTGGCTAATACTATGCGTAATTTTCAATTATTTTCGAGGCGATTATAAGATACAATCATGGTCAAGTGCATCCAAAATGTGACAATGCATTATAGAGAAAATTTCAAGATATAATGTTTCACGGGTAAGTATTTTTGGTGCAATAATTAAGTGTTGTTATTGCTTTTTATAAACGAAAATGTATTTTGTCTTTCAACTTCTAATAAGTAAATCTGTTTTTCAATATGTAATTTTTTTTGGGTGTTAAGTTTTCCAATTGCCTATTTGCAAGAAGTTTGAAAACATGTATTTCTCAGTTTTAATGATACCGAAGCCATTTGCCTATTAACTTTGTTTTCAAATACAAATTGCGTTCGTGAAATTATCCAGATTCAAATTATATTCTAGACTATGCCCGCGTTAAGAGCTTGGAAAACTATCTAATTTCAGAGGTGCTTAGAAAACGAACACTTCAAATCAAATAATAGGTCTTTACCTATGAAACTGCCGTTTTGCCGTACTGGCCATTTCAAATGAAAATATTTTTTTTTTTGACTGATAATTCTAATTTCAAATTAATTTTATTTGACAAACATGGAATTCTTTTTCTAAAATCGTCATTTGTTTAATAGTTAGTGTTTTGTTTTCAACGCATTCGAACATTTTTCGTCATCATGGATAAGTTAAAAATTCGAGTAATTATGGAGTATGAGTACCGTCGTGGCAGCAAAGCGGCACAAGCGGCACGCAACATCAACGACGTTTACGGAGCGAACACTACAAACGAACGCACCACCCGTTATTGGTTTACCCGCTTCCGTTCTGGAAATTTTGACCTGAAAAATGAACCCCGTGGTCGTCCGAAAAATTTGGTCGACAATGACGAATTAAAGGCAATTGTGGAAGCTGATGAAACTCAATCCATGGCTGAATTAGCAGCAGCTTTCGACGTTAGCATCAAAACAATATTGGTCCATTTGCGTCAAATTGGCAAGGTAAAAAAGCTTGACAAATGGGTACCCCACGAACTCAATGACCGCCAGCGCGAAGTACGCGTGGAGACGTGCCTTGCACTGCTCAGCAGGCATACAAATGAAGGAATCCTGAACCGCATTGTTACTTGTGACGAGAAATGGATCCTGTTTGACAATCGTAAGCGCTCAGCAAGTTGGTTGGACCCTGGTTCAGCACCCAAACAATGCCCTAAACGAAAACTTACCCCTAGAAAAGTGATGGTCACTGTTTGGTGGTCTAACGCGGGTGTAATTCATCACAGCTTCTTGCCAAACGGGACAAGCATTACTGCAGATGTGTACTGTGAAGAACTGAACACAATGAGAAGCTCGCACGTCTCCAACCAGCTTTGGTCAATCGTTCGGCTCCACTGCTCCTGCACGACAACGCGCGACCTCATACTGCACAGCAGACGGTCTCCAAGCTACAAGAGTTGGGGTTGGAAGTTCTCCGTCATCCGCCGTACTCACCAGACCCCGCGCCTACAGACTTCTACTTTTTCCAGAATTTGGATAACTTCTTGGCGGGAAAAAAATTCAATACCTGAGAGGCAGTACAAAATACCTTTGAAGAATTTGTTGCCTCCCGTCCAGCTGATTTCTTCAAGAAAGGCATCAATAAGCTACCAATGCGTTGGCAAAGATGCATTGATTGCATGGGTGATTATTTTGATTAATAGAAATAAAAAATATATAAAAAAATTACGTTTCATTTATTTCGTGAAAAACGGCAATTTCATAGGTAAAGACCTAAATTTTAACAGTTATCCAAAAATTTACATTTTAGAAAGGCCTGGATTAAAAACATAAATAAAAAAGATTGGCAGCCTAATTCAAAGCGTGTGTTTATTGTGCTCCAAGCATTTTGCTGACCAATATATACAAAAATTGCACAGAAGTAAGTATCTTTAGAAGCAACTGTTACAATGCAATATCTAGCAGCAACGGCAGTGTTTGCATAAAAATTGCTTCCTTTTATTTAGCTATTGAATTAATTTATGTAAACAATCAAGTTAGATTATGTTCAAATAGATTAAAACATTTTATACTAATAATTTCACTTTTGAATTTATTTACCTGCCAACAATAAGAACTATACAATTGTGACATCATATTTTACTTTGTTTCTTGGCTAATACATGATTTTAAATTTTTTTATCCACACTAGAGTACCTACTTCATATTTACCCGCCATAATAACCATGTGTATTCTGACCAAACAAAAGGAACAGCGGCCTAATTGTCTAACTTCAACACCTATCATGATCCCTTTCGAAGGTAAAGTGGTTGCGATAGTGATCAACGGAATTGTCTAATTACTACGATCGCAATCGCTGTTGGTGTATTGAATGATATTGAATGCCATAGAGCGTTATAGTACGCGCAAAATAACTTGACCGGTGTGAAGTTAGCGTGGGAACCGTCGCAGTAGTCATATTTTAGATCTCATTGGTGGTATGAAGAGCGGGGGAAGGGAATGAATTTACCAGAATGTTGCTACTTTATCGGATTACCCGGAATGTCGGGTAAGAATTACCCGTAATATTTAGCTAAAAAATATTTTTAACTGTGAATTCTTTGCTTTTCGTTTATGGTAACATTTTGGAAATCCTTTTTTTGTAATAAAACACTACGAAATGTTTTATTTCGTTGAAAATTGAGTCAAAATAAAGCAAAAGGTTTTATAAACACTACCCAGACTACAGACATGGGAAATATTAGATGTGACAACACTGAGTGAATGAGTGATTGATTCAGTCACTCATTAGTGCTACTCTTTTGTTCTTGTCGCTATCTCTCTTGCTCGTACTTACGGTTGGAAAATTGTTATTGCATTGTTTAGTTGTTGATTTCATTGTCAAGTTTCGTTGTTGTTATAATTTAAAGATTTTTCTTATTGTTCGGATTAATCATGCTGAAGCATCACCGGGCGTCGCATCGGAGGGCCCGAAAAAGTCGAAAATCATTCCAAAATAAAAGTTGCACGAAACTATTTTGTAATTGCTTGTACGTGCGCATACACCCGGAGAAGCTCACTTCACACCGGTCAAGTTATTTTGCGCTAGCTGCGTTTTGTTGCTTTGGTTTTTTCCAAATTGTTGGTTTATTTTCATTAAATTCAAACCACTGTTTTACTTGTATTAAATCATTATAATTACGATGTATGTTTATAAAACAATATCAAAATGTGAAATATTTCTAGATTCATGTTAAAATAACATTGTTTTTAGATGACTGAAGGTATCAATCATCACTGTAATTTAAATAGCAAAACGCAAGATAATAATAATGATTTTCACTGACATAATGTTTCATAAAACATCAACAACAAAGTATACAGAAAAGCAAAGAACTTAGGATTATTTGTTAGAATAATTGGTATTCTTAGTAATACTCTATTAGTTTTAACAAGAATCGGGCTACAGACGATCTTCCTCCGATTTCGTGTGCGTTGTTTTGTTGTGCTAACTCCTGATCGACCGAAATAGCGCGGTTATAGGTGCTGCTATTTACCCTAGTCAGGTATAATTGTATCCAATCTAATAAACATTGCATATAACTAAATAGATTATGATTATTTCTGATTTATTTATAATTTTTACAGATTCCTAGGAAGGGCCAAGCTAGCAATGCTTGCTGGAGCAGAGCTCACGCCAGTGAGTTAAATTCTCAAGAAAGAAATATCATTCAAGAAGCTCCAGAATTATTTAAGGAAGTTGAAGAAGCTGTAGTTCCAGACCCGGGTGATGCAAGTGCGCTAATAAATCTTTCTCAGTTCAGTCATACACCTTACACCCCAAATCATTACTTTGTGTAAGGTTACACAAATATTGAGACTATGTGTTCCTCAATATTTAAAAATCACATTTTAGTGAATTATAAATTGTGTGTGACAAAAAATTTATGTCTGTGTTAGGAACATTGTTCTTTCTGTAACTGGGAATAATTGAATATTATGAATTATTTAAATGAATTTAATTCAACACAATTGGAGGAGATGTTGATTCTTTTGAGCAGTAAGAGTGTGAATTGGATTTTGAAAACACTAAAGAAATGAATAACACTTTATAAATACTCAACAGGACTTTCAGTACAAAACTTTTTAAGTGTATTTAATATGATTTAAATCATTGCAAAAAGAAAAAACTTGTTTTAGGACTCTTAGTAGTAAAATTAAGAACTATGTTTCATATATTGTGTTATATATATAGTGTTTTTTTAGCTGTAAGCTTCCCAAACATTTGTAAAATAAAATAAAATATCCAGCGTTTTTAATATTAGCACTTATGTTATTCAGAAATTATGTAACAATTGTAAGACATTGCTTGATGACAAATTATGGAAAAATTAATTGCTTACTATTGTAATTGTTTGATAGGGACAGTCAGTAAGTTTTGACAGTACAGTTGGGACTTGTGCTCATGTGATGACACTAGTTTGGTACTTTGGTTGGGCTCAGCATCAAACTAATAACGCTCCCCAGATGGTTGGTAGATGAAATATTATTAAGAGATGGTGTTGAATAAATAAATAACAGTATCTAAAAGGTAGTTTTATTTATTATTCAAATCTTACCTTTACTTTTATCTAATAGCCAATACACATTTGTTATACATGTAGTGCCGTGGGATAGTAGAACATTTTATCTTATTAAGTATACATATACATTGTTTATTTTTCAGCCCATGATTCAACTTCAATCAAGGAATACAATATACATTCAGAAATAGCAATAAGAGTTTCATGTTACACAATTCCTACAAAAATAACATTCATATTGCAATTATATCCAAAATATGGATACAGCCTGATAAAAAATTAAATATAAATAAAAATTTTATAATATATATAATTTTAATAAAAAGGTTACAATATTGAAAGAAAAGATATTAGCAATATACAGTATGGTGTTGCTATTTTAATTCATAATAAGATTATTACAGCTGTTTACAAAAAAGTGTGCTAATTTAGTGTCAGAAATTAGCATCATAAGTTTCTATTGCCACATTAACTGCTGTCCGTTCTTTGATAAACATAACTTTGATGCTCTTATCAAGTCAATACCTAAGTTAATGTGATTTTAATGCTCATTATACATCTTGGGGAAGCAATACTACTAATTCTAGAGTAGAGCTATATATATAGGAAATAGATAATAGTGAATTGGTCCTTTTTAATAATGGTATGGTGCGTTAAGTTGTTTCTCTCTTGTGGTGTCTCAATGGTCCCTCCAACTGACTTCAAACAAATCTTTCTTTTGGATGGTCTGTCTATGATGATCCACTTAATCTTCCTATAAATATTAATATTTTGTCAATATTTCAAAGTAAAAAGTTAAGCATATGATAAATAGCATACACTAAATTTAAATTGGAAAATATAGGTTAAAAATGTACATTCAAAATGGCTTAGTACTCGGTATCAGGATTCTTCATTAGGAGGCTTGTAATCTAGGTTTAAAGAACTTCTTGCTTGCTTGTAATACTTGTCTCAATAGTTCTTGTCATAGAAAGTTCAAAAAAACTTCACTTCTTAGGTGGAATGACAAATGCTCAGAAGCTATTCAGAACTCTAAACTGCATAATTTAATTTTAAAAATAATCCTTCCGGGAAAGATATCTTGAATTTCTGTCCTGGATTTCAGCTGCCCAAGTTAGGAATAAAATAATGTTATTGTTGAAATTAATAGGATTGTTTCTTAATTTGATGATTAGATAATCATAGTGCAACAAATTAATAAAATACAGATGCTATAAAGCAATATTAATGTAACTGCAAGGTAGGCCGGAAGACATTGGGTTGCTGAGCACACATTGCCACAATCATTTGGTACCTTGGTTGGGCAAGGTATGAAAATAATGTTGTAGCACCTGCCCAGTCATTAGATAATGTACTTCTCATATATGAATAAGAATAAATGCATAAAACTATGTCTTTTATTTATTTTTAAGATTAGAGATTTCATTTCATTTCAAATAATTCTTAATATCATAATTCCAGTACCTTGTTTTACCTAGACCATATAAAAAATTTTGTGAAAGATGTTGGGCACCTTTAAGCCAAAAACAAAAATACTCCAGACTATTAACAATTATCCTAATTCTCCTGTTAGTGAACAAAATCAGCATTATGATAATCATTGTTAGTTTTATATTAAAGCAAGAACAATGCTTTGGTATTCCTTACATTTTGTTGAAAAACTCTGAAAAAGGAGTGTTTGATTTTTGGAAAGTACAATCTATGGCTGAACAATGATATTCCACATCTTACATCCTGCGTTGGAAAAGTCTGAACAGTTGTTAAAGCAACAATTGGAATTATAAGAAGAGTAAAATAATATTTTACCTGCTTATCAATTTCGGTTTCGTAAGGAAATGTTGGCTCGTAATAGTATTTGCCAATTACAGCTGGATATTAAAAACACTTCAAACATAGAGAACTTTTAATGTCCGTTTACTTTGATGTTGCTGGAGCTTTAAATAGTGTTAATATTGATGTTCTCTGTTCTGAATTGCAGTTTATAGCTGTTCCAAACGAGATTGTTCTTAGGGCACATGATTTCTTGATTAATAGAGAAGTCTAATTATATGGACCCAAGCTTGCTTGTGTCGGGCTTTTCAAGGTCTTTCTCCGCTAATTTGTATTCTATAAAGAGGGCCGGTCCCGCTCCATACATTCAAAAACCTGTCACTTAAATTCTTTAATTGATCCCGTCTTGAATTCGTTAGTGCTCTTAACAGTTGTTTATTGTATTAAATATCCAAATCTATTATCAATATTTTAAAATTCGATGCAGAAATAAAATTATTTCATAAAATACATACATAACCTCAAAGCATCAATGTCAGGCGTCAATAACTTACAAAAATAACAATTGTATAGATGTCGCAGCCAAATGGTCGCAAATATATCAGGATATCAACAAGTTTAAGAAAATAATGAACAAATTGCTTAATCCTTGCGTAACAATAAGTGGCCTGCTGTAATGTAACAAGTATTAACATATCATAGTGATACTACTTTATTAAATGTTGTGGCGAATTATCTGTTACGAGAGTAACTTACGTAATTGTATTCTTCGCGTAGTTTTGAGACCACCGTCAATATCATGAGATAAAATATTAGAGATCCTGCATGGTTTAGAACTAGAGATCTTCACAGAAGTGGTCGTATTATAAACTACCTATTTATTTCCTCGGTGACGGTTCTTTTACAGTTTGTCAACATATTAACAAGCAAATGGTTGATTTTACATTATTACTTACCTACATCATTTAAAATCAACTTCTTAAGATATTGTTTTGCATTTGTCAAGGGTTTAATTAAAACAACATTTCTAATATTAATTTTGTTTATTCATAATTGTTAGAAGGTTCTTTTTTAGGGAACTGGGTTCTGGAGGTGTAGAGCTATTTTAAAACACTGATATTATGGCTATTATATTTTATATTATAAACATTAATACTGTTTTACATTTACAATAGGTATTTTATATTTTTATAACAATTTGATGTTTCATGGTTTGTGTCTAGATTAGAAGTAATTTTGACAATTAAATAAACATTCCAATATTAAAAAACTGTCACTTTACATGTGACAAGTGTTGCCTGCCATTAAACACATATACAACCTCCAACACAACCCCTCAACACTTGCACACATTTAACCTCCTGTATATAATTTAATACAATAGACCAAAAACAAATAACTCACCTTCATAAATTAAAAATTACCTTCCATACATACCTAATTATACATTAAAATCTCACAACCACTTATATTCAATTACTTCCGCTTAACTCCATCTATTTAACAAAAAAATATTCCGTCTCAATTCAACCAACAACTATTAATTCAACCTTTCAAACTTAATACCAACTTTAATGTCGCTACCTTTAATCCTTTCTCACTTATCCAACTCCTACTTGACTAAATATGTACTTTCACTCAACTATATAATGTTAAGAACCTTAACCTCCCTTAGGCTAGGTAAGGCTAACATAAAACATTACTAACTATAATAATCATAAATTCCCTACATAAACTCTTCAAGTTTATTTAAAAAAACTTTATCTCCTTCTCGACTACTCAATATAATAAAAACCTCTATAACTATAATAACCTTAAACTCCTTCTCGACTACTCAATGCATAAACTTCTCTAAGTTTATTTAAAATCCTTAAACTCCTTCTTGACTATTCACAACATAGGAACCAATACTCTAAGAGTATTGCCAGTCTTACTCCAATCAGTTAAACTCAACTCATAAACCACAACATAACTCATAATAAACACAACAACTTCACATAAGTTTAGACTCAACACTTGAATTAAAAAAACACACACAACCTTACATTATCTTTTATTATCTTTCATTTCTTAAATTTTCTCACTTTTTCCACATATTAACCTTTCAATTATTTTATTATAAAACCAAAACACCAAATAACTATTAAAACAAAACAACAATAAAACAAAACTATAAAAGAGATGTAAAAGGATTTTAAAAAACAACTGTAAATATTTTTGTATCAAAATAAATGAGTACTTCCTGCAGGGCTTTAGAGTTTTATAGTTTAACTAATAAACAATTATATTTTTATGATCACCCACTTAATTGTTGAATTATCCTTATCTGTTTTCAGTTCTATCTATTGTTGTATACTACATTGAAATTCCCCTATAAAACACTTATAAACACAATAACGAAAACAAACATTTCCCCCGAGACACCATAAGTTCACTTTTGAAAATTAACACATTCTTATCTTTGTTCCGCTGCAGTCTTCCAGTTCTTGTATTTTCTAAAATTCAGTATTTTCACTATCAATATATTCTTCTCTTTCATCCATATCATAATTACTTCTTAAAGTATCCATCAGATTTTCATTTGTTAATCTGTGATCATTTGTTCCATTTTCATTTGTTTCATTGGCATTTTGTTTCATCTTTATTTGTTCTACTAAACATATTTCTTCTCTGTATCACCTTCTCAAACTACATTACTATTATTATCCCAATATCACCTTCTCGAACTCACAGAATATATTTATCCTAACGGAAAGAATGTCAACTCCATACAAAAAAATGATAGACAAAATCGATTGTAGTGCCATCTAGGTCGGGCCCAAAACAACATGCTTGGCGGGAAATTTAAACATTTCCCATACTGTTTTACGGGAGCAGAAAGAAACAAATCTGCTTTTCTAAGGCCCGTATTATGAAAGCTTACAAAGTCAGAGATTTTCTTGAGTAGTACTTTCGTAAAGATTTGCTGTCAATTTTTGACAGGTTTCTATAGAAAATTGACAACCAGTCTTTACTCAAGTACTTTTACAATTACTCAAGTAATCTTTGACTGAGTAAGCTTTCATAATACGGGCCTAAGGCCCGTATTCCAGAAGGCGTCTTAACTAAAAAAATTCGCTCAAGTATAGATTTTTTGACAGTTTTCTATAGAAATTGATAGCAAATCTATGCTTGAATCGTGATTTTCATGCGAGACGCGTTCTGGAATACTGGCTTTAATTTCCAATATAAAATATTGAAAACTTAGAAAAAGCAGATTTGTTTCCAGTCTCCAGTCTGGTAAGGGACAAACAATGGAGATTAGAAACAAACGTTGAAGTTTATTTAATTATGTTTTATTATATTCATTTTTCTTTTCAGTGCTGCACTATGTGCAGCTTCAGCATATTCACGATTTTTTAAAATACAAAATCGTTTTACACAAATATGAAAAACACTACTAATTATAAAGGAAACATTTTCTTCAAAATGAATATGACATTTTTTTAAAAAAGAAAAATCTACTTGATTTTTACATTTTTGCACAACCATTTTCTTTAGGTTCAAAGAATATGATGACAATATGAAGAAATTGTTGCAAAAGGTCGCACATTTATCCACACATTTTATTAATTCTGCTGATGCATAATTCAATTTCTTTTGAATGTCATCATACTCTTTGAAATGCATGAACATAAACAATTGTAAATCTTCATTATTTGAAGAATGCAACATTCTGCTACATAAATTACATTTTTTAATATTTTTTAATAAAAAGCCACAGACATATGCACAAGCTTGGATTTCACCTGTATTGGACAAACTTGCCTCAAAGTCGGTTTCACAAATGGAATTAAGCATTTGTAAAACCAGAGGATTTTCAGCTTCGGGATTTTGTGAAACAAGGGGACTTTCAGCTTTGGGATTATGAGATGTGCATGTGTCTGTGGCAGCAGTCTTAGACAAAATGTCTTTATAAGTTTGCATTATCGTATGATAATTGTCTTGTTCACAATTCCCATAAGTTATGTGGGCGAGGTTCGATAGAATTGCTGTTTTAATGGCAGCAACAAATTGCCCTACATTTGGATTGCAATTAGCTCCGCAATTTGCTCTGACACAGCCAAATAAATTTTCAAGGGGGTCTTGTTGGAGGCGTCGGGTTGCTAATGATTTAATCTTATGCTTCATTTTTAAATTTTGATACAGTTTTATAATGGCATTTATTGACCATGTCCAACCTAGTATAGATGGTGGCAAACGCTGACATCCTATAAATTCTATGTTTTCAAAAAATAGTAATATTTCTTTAAAATAATTTAAATGCCGAGAATTGTCGTGCATGTTTGTAGCATGGGGCTTCCCTCCTCTTAAATCACTTGAATCACTATTCATACAGTCAAATAATTTGTCAATTTTAGATACCACTTCCGCTGTGATAACGGCTTCCGGAATTAATTCTCCTGAAAATAACATATATGAATAAAAATCTACTAGTAGAAAGCATGAATATATACACACAAACATGTAAGTAGGTATCTATTTTCAATATAAAAGTCGAAACAAAGTGTTAAAGTACAAAACTAGTAGTAAAGAGACAAGTTTATTTGCAGAAAAGTAAAAAAATATATATTTGACATTAGATTATGAATCATTAGAAGCAAGGGCACAAGCAAAAAAACATCTTGTGCGGGTGTGCTCTTTTTCCTTACAGAAATCTTTGATCAACACAATTGAAGTAAGACAGTACCTTGAGAAACTTTCGCGAAAATGCCTGCTGCTACGGAATGGCTCATAACTTGAGCAGCAAGCTTTACCTTCATCTTCTGTTTATTATTGGGATTAAGGTGTTCTTTTTTTAATTTGGGCGCAAAAACAAAATTCGTGTTCATACTGTCTACTTTATAAAACTCTCGAATGTGATCCCATTTCGCAATACCTGTTAAAAAAATTGTAGTTTAATATAAAAAAAAAAACACATTGTATAGCAGGAGCAGTACACAGAACAGACATAATTTATTGTAGATAATAACAACCATTCGCTCAGCCTGCATATAAAAAATCTATACTAATATTGAAAAGTTGGAGATTTTTTGGTTTTTGTTTGAACATTCTATCTCGGGAACTACATGGTGAAAGTGCATAATGCAGTTGGTTACATATGAATCCATACTTAATATTTTCATTTGTATACAAACAAAATCACAAACTTCTCCTTTATTAGTTACAGTCTGTTCACATATATGTGTGTCATTAAAGATTAATTATTAAAAATCATATTTGTGTCTTACTCTTTTTATTAATTACATATTAATAACTTTTCGAGACTTGTGAACATTTGAATGACTATGGGCTATATAATTTTATGGACCACTTAAAAAATTAAAATGATTCACACTAAATCACATGTAAAAAAAAATAACAGCCCTAAAATTTACATTATTAACTATAAATAATATTGTATCAGATATGTCATATTGTATCAGATGGGTAATTAATTTACCTTGTGTTTTATTTGATGTGCATTTTAGGTTATATTTTATCAAAAGGTTTCTAAAACACTTGAGCAAGTGTGGCGGGTCAAATAAGGTGACAACCTCATTATTTTCAAAATTAAAATACGGCTTTTCCTTATTCGCACCCAAAATTCTAAGAGCTTTTTGATTTACTCCATCCATGTCACACACCATAGCTGATATGTTTATTTTGACTTCAAAGCATTTATGTAGAACCTGTAAACAGAAATATTTTTTTAACTAGAAATAATGCTGTGAACTAATAAAGCAAACTATTAATGTAAATTAGTATTATTGCTAGTCAAAACCAGATGATATTGATATTTTAGCTATTTTAGCCAGATGATATTTTAGCTCCTACAACACAGGTTGTTCGGTATAATGCTACCTAACACTTTTTACCTTAGTACGTATTTATCGCGATGTCAAACCGATCGTGCGCTACTCAATTAACATTTAACGTAAATCTGAACTTTTTTAATAATAAAACGTTCTATTCAAACATAACATATTTTAACTATAACACCAAATCAGTGCATCCCCATACCTCACCCCAAACATTGGTCCTTCGAACCGTTTGTGGGCCTTACGCATGTCGTTCTTTCAAGTCGGGGCGGATGAGGTTTCAAACTAGTGCCTAACAAGTGAAGTGAGAGGATCGCAGTGTTAACAGGATTGCAGTGTTAATAGAATAACAGAGTACCATCGCGGGTTACTTAAATCCGCAGAAAAACAATTTGCTGATCAAGTAAGATCTATCCATTTTATACCTTTGAAAATACATATTTTAATGAATTCCAATTCAATCATGATCGAATTAGTACAGAGTTAAGTCAAAGTGATTCGTATTTTGTGGATAGGCACTATGATAGAGTAAGAGAAAACTACCAAACGTTTAAAAAACTTATCAACGAGGTGTATGATAAGTTTCTACTTCGGCTTCAGAGTATGAAAAGAGCGAAGACATTATTGAGATAACATCGTGAGAGCAAATTATCCGAGAATCTACTAGGGGGAACTTTAGTAAACTTGACGAGACTATTCGAAAACAGGAAGCAAACTTTCGAGCATTTACAAGAACGGTATCCAATATCGACGTCGAGTCCTTGATAGATGCATAGGAGTATCAAGATGCATTAATAACTATTGAAAATCGCTGGGCAGAAATTGATAACATCCACTGGGAAACGATTAACGATGTCCATGGGTGCGGATGCCACTTACAATCAGGTGGATTAGGTGCTCGTTTGCCGGCTATGAAAAAAATAAGGGAAAGTGCGGCTTAAACGTTAGGTTTAAAGAGACAAAAATGCCAAGAAACTATTTATGGAGTAGGAAAGCAAGAAAATAACTGCAAGGGAAAGTTACACATACATTGTGCTTCTCTTCATGGCGACTACACATTTAACACCGAAGTAATATTAATGAACAATCTTGTAAAAAATTTCCCTAACAAATTTTTTCCGAAGCCTTCGTGGTCAATTTTACGAAACATTAACTTAGCAGATACTAAATTTTATCTGAGCAGATCCATAGATATACTGTTGGGAGCGGATATCTATTCGAATATTTTATTAAACGGAATTATCAATAAAACACTTTTTTTACGGTAAAAAGTGTTTTATTTAAAGTATGTATCGTGAAAACTTAAGATTACACGGAATTATCAAATCGGATGACGTAAAAATACCTAGAGTACAACAAACTAAATTTGGATGGTTACTGTGCGGTACAACAAGGCCAATGCAAAGTGATCATCAATAACCTGGAAGACCTACAGCATTTCTGGGAAGTGGAAAGCATTACGGAAGTGGAAAATTTAACATCGGAGGAGACTAACTGTGTTAACTACTTTCAAAAAACAACAATACGTCACGAGGATGGACGATATGAAGTGAAACTTCCAATGAAAACTGATTTTCAAAACAAGTTAGTTCTATCTAAAACAAAAATCAATTCAAACATCAAAGCTCAATTCAAATATCAGGAACAGAGATTAAAAACAAAATTTGAATTAGCTGAAGCCTACAAAAAATTATGAAATAATATGAGCACGTACCTAAACCATATGGTCCTAGTGAGTGGAAACACGACACCCCAGTGCTATCGGCTTCATCACGGAATAGAACCCGCCGAGTCTACTACAACGAAATACAGGGTTGTTTTCATCAAAATCAATAAAAATCAAAACATCGTCCGGATTCTCTTTAAACGATTTAATGATTACCAGCCCTAACCTTCAGCAAGACTTGCAATTATTATTGTTAAAATAGACAGTATCCGTATGCCATAATAGCGGATATTGAAAAAATGTACAGAAATATACTTATGAATAAAGGGGACTCACCCTTACAAAAAATAGTGTGGAGATATTCCCCTGAACAGTCAATACAGTCATTCGAACTAACTACGGTTACATATTATGGAACGAAGGCTGCTGGAATCCTGAATCTGTAGTCTTTTAAATATACATTTACAAAACATTCAAAAATAACAAAATGCATTTTACTCTCAGAAATATCTAAATGTTCGATCCCCTGGGCTGGCTGGCACCTTAAGTAACTAAAATTTTATATCAGAAAGTATGGTAATTAAATGTGAAATGGGACGAACCCGTACCTAATGAAATATATACATAATGGAATCAATTACAAAATGATCTACAACTAATTAATAAGTTTGCAATACCAAGATGGTTATTTATTTATTTAATAATTCATGTACACACAGGAATCAAACAGACAGAAAAGTTACTTATGAACTAGTAATGTACAAAGGTTTGTATGAAATTGAATATACAGATAGACTATGACCTGGATTAGGACATAGGCTATGCGACTTTTTCCTCATCATCACAGGGACCGGGATAATTTGAAGTAAATTTAATTCATAATAAATTAAATAAATGTTCCTAGTTTTATGTTGCTACTGCATCTCATAGCTGCGTATCCGCGATAGTATAGCTTGCAATGTCACCAGACCTGGGACCTTGCCATGGTACCATGATAAGGAAACCAGGATCTGATGATGGCATATCAGAAAAATCAAGGGGAACCTTCGAAAATTGTAGTGGTGACTAGTGCGTTTGTAAATTTTTTCATTAAGTATTTTAAAACACTAGGTACATTTAATGAAGTTATGTAGTCGATCTGATGATGGAGCCGAAAGGCAGTCGAGGGAACTCCTCAACGATTTACAGAAATTATCTGGTGTTTGGGCTTGATTAATTTGTATTGATGAGACTTTTACACCTAGATGGTTTATCACTGTCATTAGGGGTCTGATGATGAAGACGAAGGACATTCAAGGGAACTCCTCAACGATTTACAGCAATTACCTGGTGTTTGGACTTGATTAATTTGTATCGATGAGAACTTTACACCTAGATTGGTTGTGACTGTCATTAGAGGTCTGATGATGAAGACGAAGGACAGTCAAGGGAACTCGTCAATGTTTTACAGTAGCTACCTTGTGTTTAGACTCCATTCATTTCTATTGATGAGAACTTTGCACCCATATGGGTTATAAGTGCCATTACAGGTCTGATGATGACCATAGACAGTCGAGGGAATCCCTCAACGATTTACAGCAGTTACCTTTTGTTGGGCTTACTTCATATGGTTCAATATGCCAAAATGTTCAGTTCGTACAAAAATTATACCTAATTAAGATTGAAGTTTAACATAGGAATACCACTACCTACAAGGCATGCTGATGCGTTAGCCGTCATTTTCTCATCTGAGAAGCACCCTTGTTAGGTCTACCTATCACTAAAAATCGTAAAATAAAATAATTTTTAACAAAAAAAGAACCGACTTCAAACAAGAAATAAAAAAAAGTAAAAAATAAATTTACTTAACACAAAGTAAATCGTATTTTGATTTAGTTAATCAGAAATTATTAAATAAGTTTTATAATTTTGAAGTTGGTGCCAAGTAAAACCATAACTAGGTATAGGTATTATCAACCTTTCTCAAATTTGTTATGTAAATAAAGTATAGTTACTATATGTCTGAGTCCGGTGCACTAGTCGTCACTGCGGCCGAGCCAGCGCGCGCTGCATACGCCACCAGGGAGCCGGTGGCAGCGGCGCGCTCGCCATTTCACAACAGTGTTAAGTTTCAGTAACGGACACAGGGATAGTGTTTGTGAACAATCAAAATGATAGTGCAGTGCGGTATAAGGATAGAGGAACAACCCCCGTAGTGTTAAGAACGTTCGCCGTCAGCGATAGTGAATAATTTATTTTTTTATAGTTGTCATTTTTGCCCTGCGTAAGATGTTCAGTCCAATGCTACTTAACAGTTTTTACCTCAGTACTTATTTATCGCGTTGTCGAACCGACCGTGCGCTACTAAATTAACATTTGAACTTTTTGAAACATTTAATAATAAAACATTATATTCAAACATAATATATTTTAACTATAACACCATATCAGTGCATTCCCATACCTCACCTCAAACACAGGTAATAAGATCAGCACAAATTCAAAGTGTTGTTAATTGAGTAAGATTATAAGATTTACTTATTCCACCCTATGTACCTACCCAATAACACCAACTAGCCATAATTAAAATCAAAATGTATAACATTCAAGGTAAAATAAACAGTACTATTAACCTTAAAAAAAATACTTAAAAAAACATAGTCATCATGGAGTTCTAGGGAATCTTGATAATTTATATTTTATTATTAAGTTATATTATGTATATAAAACTTCACTTCACATGCATTATTTATATACTTTATGTTTAAACTTACTTCTTTTATAAGTACAGCTAATCTATCTCCAGTTACATAAGAGCTTGATAAGTAATAAGCCACCGGTTGCTTAATTTTTTTTCTTATACCAGAAACCATAAATACAAGGGCATAGGTAGCCTCTTGTTGTGTTCGGTCATGAATAGAACCATGATCTTGGTAGCCTTCAATTTTGTCTTCTCTCTTATTGTACCATAGATGTTTCCTGATGGACATCTCATCAAAAATCAAAACATATTCATTATCTGATGGCTGTTGTTTTTCAACGTGCTTCTTTAAAGATTCAAAAACCTTATTATTAATTCCAACATGCAAATTAAATTGCGCCAGTAAATTTTTCAAAGTGCTTGGTGCTGGAAGACACCAAAGTCTTCGAAGTAGTCGATAGCAAGTAGCTGATCTTTTATACAGTCTTAAGGCTATTATTTTATCTTCCATGGTCCATCTCCTACCTGTATATTTTTTTTTGAAATTCCGAAGCTGGGCTTGCAGTAACAATGACATTGAGGGTGTCAGCTTCTGAGAGAGTTTATTTACTGTCTCATTATCATTTAAAATATTTAATGTATCTCTGTTTTTCAAACGTTTAATTTTTTTGCGCAGCTGCCATATGGTTTTTACATATTTTCTGCATTTATTATATTGTACACTGTCTTTTCTGACAGTTTCTTTTTTCGACAAAATGTAACTTGATGAAATGGTGGCAGCAACTGTTGCAGAATTATCCTACAAAAATAAACAGTAATTTTTACTCTATTTATAATAATGTTACAATGCAAAAACTATTTAAAAGTCATGATTTACTCATTTATAATATTTAATTCTAAAATAAATTAAAATTATTTAAATATTTTAAATTAGTTAAATATTATGAAAAAAAAACCAGCCAAGTGCGAATCACACTCGCACACGAAGGGTTCCGTACCATTATCTATAAAAACGAGCAAAAAATCACGTTAGTTGTATGGGAGCCTCCTTAAATAATTTATTTTATATTAATTTAACTATTCTTTTTTAAAATGAATATATAAATTATAATTTCAAGTGTCCACCTGTTGCCGTTATCAATATCGAGCAAAAACAAGCAAAAAAATCATGTTTGTTGTGTGCGAGCTTACAACTTTTATTTTATTGTTTTTTAGTATTTGTTGTTGAAGCGGCAACAGAAATACATCATCTGTGAAAATTTCAACTGTTTAACTATCTCGGTTTATGAGATACAGCCTGGTGACAGACGGACAGACAGACAGTTGAACAGCGGAGTCTTAGTAATAGGGTCCCGTTTTTACCCTTTGGGTACGGAACCCTAAAAAAACTATTAAATATAGTATGTTACAGTAAAAAAATGATAAGCTGTTCATAAAAAGTTTTATCATGTGACTTGAACATCTGAATCTATCAAAATTTATATTTACTAAAATGTTATACACTTAGTTTTTTATTAAATCCTTATATTACATTTATTGAAGTGGAGGAGCAATGTAAAACAATACCTATGGCGTCTTAACAGACCTATGCTTAGGTACTTAAAAAGCATAAAAACAATTGATCCTTAATAATTGATTGAATAATTGATGATTAATAATTTCCACTTGTTTGTTGGGTATTTTGAAATTGTATATGTTTCTTTAGTCTACAGTTCGCCTAATAGTTGGTAAGATAGGTTACTACAAAAGGTGGAGTTACCTTTTGATGGTGTTCATTGGTATCATCATGTATCATACGCGAAGGTCCTGGAACTGGATCTGTGATAGTGCTTGATGGTCTACTTTTACTTGGATAGCACACAGCTTTAATCTAAATGTTAAAATTTAAGGGTTTAAATTAGCTAACTATAAAAAAGAAATAAAGCTAATTATAAAAAAAATAACTTGATCATTATTTGTTACCTTTTGAGGGTGTTGTATGTTAGTTATGTCTTGTAACACCTGTGGTGAGTCTAAGACAGATTTTGTTGTAGAGGTTGATTCAGCATTATTCCCAAAACTGGAACTGAGGTTGGAGATTGACAGATTCTATAATAAATAAAAATAAAAAAATATTTACATACAAAAAAAGAATCTCTAAACTGCGTAATATAATATACACAGATATGTTTTGTACCATATTCTAAGCATTAAGTGAGGCATTACAACAGGTTTCAAGTAATGTTGTTATGTCATCACCGCTCTATAGTTATATACAATATTTTTTATATCACATATAATTTGACAGAACATTACTTTTGGCATAAACTTGTGAGATGTGAAAAAACTTAAATATGTTTTAACAGGGCAGACTCTACTCTAGAATACAATTACATATTTTTTTAACTATACACACAAAAGTCATTTCTATTTTCTACGTATATTACAAATCTTTCAATTATTAATCTTCCCATTAGTAAAAATATTGTTCAAATTACCTTATCAATGCATGGAACAGCATCTTTGGCAATCTTCTTCTCATTGATGTTTAAAAATTGTGATTCATCAAAATGTTTATTGCACAACATTTTGTGTTCGGAATACAATTTTTGTTGGAAGTCCACAGAAGACCATGAAGATTCAGGCAGACAAAATTTTGCCCACATTTCACAACTAAAAAGACGAAAATAAGAACTTAAATTATGTCATGGCAATGTAAGCTTTATCCTAGTTATCGGGGTAAACAATGGGTAAACTTACCGCTTCATGTTCGTTGATCCAGGCCTTGGAAAACGATACAATTTTATGTCTGGATCATCACGAGGCGAAAGTCCACACTTAAAACACTTTCGCTTTAAGTTATCTCCCATATTTACGCAAATGTAACAAAAAAAAAACAGAAAAAAAATCCACAATTTATAAAAGGAGTCTATTTCTCACAAATTAGTCATAAAATCACTATTAAGCTAAAATAGAAAATTTAAGAGTCTAAACTCGAAGAAAGATTTTCTATTACACCAATTTTATAAAAAAATCACTGATAAGAGTCAAATATCTCAAAAGAAGGTCTTGAAGTTTTAATTCACACACAAGTTAGTCCAAACCACTATAAATAAATTCGCGTCACTCAGTCAGCAAGGCACAACTCTTCGCACTTATCAGAAAATTTGCAATTACTTCTTGTCGAAATTAACAAGAAAGATACACAAAACCGATAAACAACTCAAAAGAAGCCATTTGCAATTGACAAGTTTTCAAAATTTTAACAGTATGTTTTTTTTAGCTTTTCTGAAAGTTCTCGAAAAAAAAGAACACACGTATTTTTTCTTTTTGCGAAATTGTTTGATTATGTCATAAAAATAATTTTTTGAAATTATTATGTCCACAAAATGCCGATGAAGGCTGAATCTTCTGCTAAGCCCTTTGCTTAAATTTAAAAAAAGTAACTGTCAATTTCATGGTGACTTATAGCATATCTGTGTTGACAGGTATGTCAATTTTACCCATTGGTAGGATAAAATTAAAAAAGAACTTGTTAATTTCTCTGAATAAACACAAAAAATAATATTACCTACATTATTACATTAATTACCTACCTATAAGTTAACGGTTGAAATCTACTATGATACAATAGATAATTTTGAGATACATTTATTACACCTTGTTTGTCAATTGTCATTAGCTTTCTTTATTAAACTGCTTGCAACACAGTGTCAATCAATGATTGTGACTGACGTCGATTGTTGATAAAGTTTGTTTATTGAAAATATTATCATTTTTACCGGTTTTGTTAGTTGTTTTTTAACTCAAAATGAATAAAAATATTCGAAAATTGGATCCTTTGGCATCTTGCTTTGTTCCCATCTGTAAAAATACCGTTATGAACAGTCCGAACAAGCACTTTTTTTATGTGCCTAAGGCTACCCGTATACAATGGTGTGCAGCTGTAAATAAAAAAATTGTACCCACTGGTACTACATATATTTGTGAAGATCATCTAAACGTAAGTTTATTCGGAGTTTCTTATTTTCAACAAGGTTTATACTTACAGCTATCGTATTTTTCTACTGTACAAAATCTAGTTTTTTCTCCAAAGTACACAACTACAATACAGTAAATACAAATTCGATAGTATGTAACCTTCAATAAAAAAAAAATATTTCGGTTTCAGCTCGAAGATGATTTGCTGAATTACAAAGACTGGATGGAAAATAAAGTGACAAGACCAAGATTGAGACTTGAAGTTCCAGGCAACTTAAAAAATATCGCTCCAAAAGAAACTGCATTTCCATCGTCGTCATCAGCCATGTCACCATCAACATCATCGGCATATCCTTTGCCAATTACACAAGAAAAAAGTGTTCAGTGTAGCCCAGTCTGTATTAATAAAGCTGTGCAAGTCAAACCTTCCACGATGGAGCGCTGCATCAATACAAAATCAGTTAAAACAAAAACGCATCTGAACTCCATAGAGGAAATATCATCAGATACATCAGCAGTGTGTGCAACAGATGTTGGAAGCACTACAGACTTTTCGGCGAATGAAAGCTCAACAACTGATACTTTACCTGCAAAAAAGCATTTCGTGGGTAGAACTTTTATTTTAAGCCTAATAGAAAACAATCCATTTTCTTATATAGGTGTCCAGAAGCAGTATTTTTGGATCATTAAAGATTTATCAGACGAGTTAAAAATACCATCCATTAACATAATAATAGTATTTTATAAAATAAAAAATAATGAAACTTTTCAAAGAATGAAAGATCTTTTTGAAGTTTCCATAGCTACTTTATGGCGTATATTTTATCGTACACTTAAAGCATTGTCTAAATTTTTTAACCAATTTATATATTGGCCTAATAGAGAAGTAATAAAAAGAAATCTCCCGAATGCTTTCACCACTAATAGTGAATATGCTAGTATTCAGACTATCATAGATTGCTTTGATATCGAAATTGAAAAACCACAAAAACCAATAGATCAAGCGTTGACATGGTCTTCATATAAGAATTGTAATACAATAAAATTTTTAATAGGTGCTACACCTGATGGCTTCATAAATTTTATTTCTGAAGGTTACGGGGGTCGAATTACTGATATGTATTTAGTTGAACAGAGTGGGTTTCTAGAATGTGTTTTAACTGAAGCTACTATACTAGCTGACCGAGGATTCAAACATTTAGAAGCCCACTTGGTTCAAAAGAATGTAAAAGTTTTGCGTCCTCCTACTGTACTTAAAGATGTTAAGATGAGTAAATCAGAGGCAATTGATACCAAAGTTATAGCAAGCTTGAGGATTCATATAGAACGGGTTATAAGACGATTGCGTTTATTCAAAATGTTGAAGCCTCATGCAGTTGTAAATAATAAATTGATTCATGTATTAAATGATATTGTTATAGTTAGTTGTGGACTCGTAAGTATGCAATCTTCAATAATCAAAAATAAATAAGATCAAATTTTGGCTAATTTTTTTATGTTAAGTTCCTGTATTTATTCAATTAAAGTTTATTATATACAGGGTGTAAGGTATTTATGATATGAACCTCTGTTTACATTCTTGTGTTACGTCTATGGTTTACACTAAGATTTTACAATGTAAATATTGCCTGAAATAAATTATTTGATTTGCTGTTGTAAATAATAAATTTATTACTGCATTGAATGGCTGAAGAAACTCGCTCATGTACCACTAAATTACAAAGCATTTCGATATCAAAGCAATCAGAAGCGTGGACGCTCATAGGGCACGGGTTCTAGGAAACTTAGGATCCCTTCCAGAAGCAAGCGGAAATACCTCCCCAGGTACTTTTACACTTCTGGAACAAAATAGGCTGGTTAGAATGACCAGCACTCATACTTAATGTATTCGCACTTTGCCACTCACCAAATGGCTAAGTGAAAAACACGCCCATAGAACATAAGATTCCATTGAATGATTATTCAGTTACTTGTGGGTGGATTTAAAAATTTACAATACTTCAGCTTTAAGTATGTTCTTGCGTTTGTTAAGAATGTTATGTGGTTAACCTTGTCAACAAAACATTATTTAATGTAAGTGCCTACTCTATGACATTATTAATTATCTATGACATGTATTTATAAATAAATAAAAATATGTTGGTTAAAATTTTGGCATATTTGTAAACTCTTATATCCCCATCAAAGAAAGACCATTTCTTACTCACAAAAGGTTCAGGAATCGAACCGATAGCCTATGTGCAGAGGTAGTCATTTTTATACCTAATCAAATCAATGAGTTTATGATTGCGATGCAACAAAGGCATGGTAATAATGGACTGAGAGTGATCCATCAGTAACCTTACTTCATTGTGATCTAACATTTTGTATCTTAGGAAGTATGTCTTATTGGTTTTCCTTTTCTTAACTTGAATGTTTCCTAATTCAGCCCCATATTTGTGGTGATATATATTCGATAGTGTTCATTAAGTAGTGCCAAAAGATATAGGATTGCCTGACTCCAACCTAACCATTTTATAATTCAGCCACATTTTGTTTAAAAATGACTACAAAATCAGGCTGAATCACGAATTGATCAGGTTGGATCCTGGCAAACCTACTTTCTTTGGTACTACTTGATGAGTACTATTAAATGTAATGGCATATAAAAGGTAGATTTAATCATCACTGACATGAAGCTGAATGAGAAATCCATCAAATTTTGATGTACCTTCCTAAGATACAACACATCACAACACCAACAGATCTTGGTACCCAATGAGGTAACGTTATGGACTGTCAGCTCTCCATCTATAAATATATTTGTGTACTTGTGCGAGTAATATAGAGAGCTTTGGAAGAGGCCAACATCCAGCAATGGTGATCAAGGCAACAATGAAATGAAAGTGTAATAATATTTTTGGAGTTGTTTATGTTATAAAATAAAAAAGGACTTTACAGGTCAGTAGTATAACTACTAGGCACAAACATTTTTCTTAATAAAACTAAATATTTAAGTTGTTAAAATAGAATACAAATCCTAAAATAAGCATAATCTATAACTCAGGATAGTACTTGAAAAAAAGGAATAACTTTTTTGTGATTTAAATTAAATATAAGAAGAGTACCTATCCCTTTCACAAAGTGATAATCACTTGGTTGCTATACTTACATTAGAATAGGGGGGCAGATATAACTAGGCGTAGTTCTCAAAAAAATCTTAGTACAAATATTTTGCTATTACAATTTACAATGCAATTTAAATGGCTTCTTTATTACAATGACATAAGTAATCAATAAAAATTGCCATAAGTGCAGTACTTAAATATCTTTTTTTGAAAATTTTTGCCTGTTCATGCACCACTTAAAAACTAGTAAACCGATTTTCTTGCCAGAGACAGGTTCTCATGAGATGATAAAAAAAACTTACGATATCTATGTGGCCGAAATTTCAGGCAAGAAAGCTACACAAAAATTAATAACCAACTAGGCAGAAAAATAATTTAAGTAATATGCAAATTAACACATCAGATAAAAATAACACGGCAAAATCTTAATAATTTACAATGATCGAAATAAATATGCAAATTATAATCTTAGACGAAACATTTAAAAATCTCTTACTTATGAAACAAATAAATTCTAAGATTTAACAATATCTATCATTTTTTTTAAAATCATCTCTTCCCAAAATTTTTCACCCTCTGACAGTAATTTTTGGACATATAATTTATCATAATAAACCCAATGTGATTGGTATGATTTATTTGTTTCAAAGTTTGGATCTGCAACTATAAACAGCCCTTTTTTTGTGCCCATTGCACACATTTGTGTCTGAATTTGTGCTTTACATTTCAAAGATATAATGTTATCTTTAACATAGTTTTCTATAGTGTTCTGATTATAGGGACACTTTATTTCTATTACAAACTTCTCTTCCTCACACATGCCATCTGGTGATGCACCTATAATAGGTGTAATTAATTTAAAGCCACATTTCCTTATTTTTATTTTCATGGATTTTTCAACTTCTTTTATAACTTCTGCTTCCAGTATTTTGCCTCGTTTTATTGCCTTAGTTTCTGGAACTTTGTATCCACCGAGAATGGCTTTTATGAGGCTCCCATCAGTTTTGCACTTTGTACACTCATGTATTTTTGACGCTGTTACCCGTCCTTGCTTCAGTGTATGCCACAATGGACAGTTGGCCTGACCACTTGTTTTTTCTTCTATTTCATTTATTATTCCAGTGGTTAGTTTGGATTCTGCAAAATCTTTCCAAGCTCTGAAAGTTGCTTCAGCACTTGAGCTCTCTCTCAAGTAATCAAATGTTAAATGAAATATACTGAAATCAGTTAAGGCAGGTTCGGGACTGTTATAAGTCACTATGAGGGAATCTTTAACACCTTTTAACTTACATTTATTAATAAATGAAGTTAAACTTAGTGAATTTGGCAAATTTACTTTAGGCACATTTACTTGTTTGCCGATTTCTTTTGCACAAATGCACTTATTTTGTACAACTGCCTCCGATAATTTTGGTTGAGCCCAGTAACACTGAACTGATGTAACTGATGGCTCATCTGTCCGTTTGATGAGCCACATTAAAAAACAAATGCTATGTTTGCATCCACCCTCACTAGCGGCACAGTCTTGGCACTTGATCTCTGCTATTGTCTCTTCTAATTCATTAATGCAAACATTAACAGTGTACATCTTTGTACGCACCCTGTGTTCGGGTGTTATTCTGCCCTTTACTAAACAAAACGGGGCTTCTCGCTTTATTTCGACGTAGCCAACAGCGGTCTCCACATAAGAGTCACGCGAAGACAACATGATTTTTGCGCCGCGTATTTCTGCGACATTAAACATATGTTGTTCTGTCACGAATTGCAGGAACATCATGTAATCCACTTTAGGGAGATTTCGGCTGTCAGCCATAGAATATCCTTCCGTAGTTTTCATTTTTTTATTATGGTACTACACAAAGAGTCACTGTCTCGAAAATAACCACTGTCTCACGTAACACACACAGTACGTAGCGTAGTCGGTGGAGGAAAACTCAACTCGATGTTGATAGCACAAAACAGAAAGAATCCAATAACGCAGCGGCAAATAATACAGAAACCGAGCACAAGGAATTCAATAAAACACACCCAACCATGTCATGTGTCACAAATATGATTGACAGCCACAGGCTATACATAAATTAATTTTTTTTCTAAGTAAAGCAATGACGTTTAACACCATTCAGCCTTCATCGCCGAATCTAAACTTTAAAATTAAATAATTTCAAAAATAGCCACCGGAAAATTCTGAAAAAAAATTATTTGGTCAGAAAAATCCAAAATCTCGAAATGGTTTTCGATTTAGGGTACATTGATTAAATTGAAATGTTGTCAATTTTGCAGTGCAAAATAGACTTGGGCAAAAAATATCGATTAATCGAAATATCGATATTTTCTTATAAAGTTATCGACATATATGTCGTCGATATTTTATATTACGATATATCAATATTCGATATTTATTTTAGAGTATCGAATTCATATCAATTTCGATATATTAACGCAAACTGACTCTTCGTTTCGTATTTAATGTAACTAAATACTCCTTGAATACTCTTTGGGACTACTTTATTTTTAAAAAATCTCGACATAATCTGCATCAAATCGAGTATAATGAATACTAATATGTGATCTTACTGTATACGAACATTAATTGTTTAGGCGATGGCAACTCACCACAACCAACATATTGTTTTTATGTCTGTGGCAACCACAGCGTGGTAGGCTAGTATCTAATAGTAGTCTGTGCGACAAGCTCGTTAGCTCAAAAACATTGTTTTGTTTTTTGCACATTTTTAACAAAAAAGCATCAATCATGTCTTTTGTGTGGAAATTCTTCAAAACAAAGACAATGAGTCAACTTCTAGCATTGTGCAGCAAGTCGTACAAAACTTGCGGCAATTTAACCATATTGACCACTCATCTAAAAATTAAGCCCATTTTGCTTGTTTGCAAATGACAAAAATGTAGAATTCATCGGGAACAACAAAATCTGGTGAAGAAACACTGCACCCGAGGTCCCGAGCTCTGGCTCTGTGCCGAATGAGCTAAGAAAAATAATATCTCAGTCAACCTATCCTCGAGAAAAAAGCTGATCCGATAAATTGATAAATTGCCAACATTTCACGCCAGTTGTTTCAGAAGTCGGCCTTAAATATTTAATTTGCAAGGCTTCTTCGGTGTCTTCTGAAAAAGTTGCTACAGCAGTGAATCTGGCAGTTATATATCAATATAAATACAACTGTATTCATATTCTGTCATTTTAAAGAGTTCTGTTTTCTGTCTCCGAAACTCATCATGAGACCATTTCGGAGTAAACCCCTTTTCAAACAAAAAAAGATTTTTTTAAATCCGTCTATACAGGGTGGTTTTTTGAGAATTCCTTTCATTTTTTGTGTAACATTTATTTGCAAAGATTGATCCCTATCAGCAACAGAATGAATTGGTTCAATAATACAGGATGTAATATTTTTTGAAAAATAATTTGGGTCCATTTCCGTCAAGAGTAAAAGATTTTTGAAAAAAATAAATATGCAGTTATTGTTTTCTTCTAAATCGAGCGCATTACTCCTTTCACGACTTTTCCCTAACTCTCGTGGTCTCGGACTTGGCCATCACCGCCCTTCTCAAAAACCTCCCTGTATATGGCGGAGTTATAAAAAATATAAACATCCGAATTGATAACCTCTTTTTGAAGTTGATTGATTAATTTTTGAAGTTGGTTAAAAAGTTGTCGGTAAAAAATACTTTGTCGATAGTTATCAAATAATCACATGTTACGCTAATAGCTAATTAGCTAGATGTCTTATGTACCACATTATTACGATTCATGTGAAGCATTGCTGTACTAAACAATAAAGCGACAATGTAGTGAAGTCCATCACTCTTAAAGCTTCAGACATATTTTGAAGATTCGCGAGCGGGTTAATACATGTGTTCGTTTTCTAGATTTCTTAAACATTTTAATATTATTTCTAAAACAAGAAATTACACAAATCTTTAATCGAATTCCCAAGATTAATAATAACAGAACTTCAATCATATCATTTAATTAAAACCTCCAACTTCGTAATCAACAAAAGTTTCAGTTTAAGCCTGGTCTTTGCGCTGCGTTCTTTTAGCTCGCATGCGATAGTTCCCAACATTTCAAACAATTGCATAAGTTTTAATCAAATAAGTTTGGTTTTAACCGAGCCACCTTACACGGGAGTTGAGTCCACGACTGCACTCCAGCGCGCCTTAACGATACAACAAACGCTCCTTCAGCATGGGAGAGTACTTCAGAAAACTGGCTCGCTCTGCGGGTTGACCACAAAGGCCAAACAATTATAATATATCAACACAACTGTATTGATGTATAATAATTGTTTGTACTTCAAATCATAAATAAAAGAAAATACTATTTTCTTCACGATTATATTTATTTACGAAATGGAAATGTTTTGGGAATATTTAAGTATGAATGCTTGAAAAAAAATATTTCAAAATCGATATTACGATATTTTTCACTCGATAACTATCGATACGATAAATATCGATATATTATTTCACTTGCCCATCAAATTGATTCAAATATTGATATTGATATAAATATTGATGTAAAGATTGCCAATATAGCTGATTGACAAGATATATTAAATATTTTTGTTGCTGGCATATAATTTTTGATTATGAGATCATATCCCACTAAGAAATGTCCCAAATCGCAGTAAGAGACTTGGCCGGGCCTGCTCGAACTTCTCTGACTTCATCTTCACAATTACTCATATTCATTTGTGTTACTTGTGTTAGTGTTCTCCCTTTCATCAATTCTTACATCTCTTGCTCTTATAATTTTCTGTTCGTCTTAAGCCAAATTTTATCTTTTAAAAATTGTGCTGCCCATAACCTATTGGAGGGTTCTATTTTAGGGAACTGGAAACTGGAGGTTTGTGGCTATTTTAAAACACTGATATTATTGACAATAAGATCGTGGTTCGTGTCTAGAATAGATGTAATTTTGACAATTAAATAAACAATCCAATATTAGAAAACTGTCACTTCACATGTGACAAGTGTTGCCTGCCATTACACACATATACAACCTATATACAACAATAATCCTCCCCAACTACAACATGGTCTAAAAAATTCTGCTGGTGCAGCAATATTACTTTGAAATCTAGCCCAACCAAGGTACCACACCATTGTCATAACATGAGCTACATCCTACTGTGCGACGGCAAACAATACAATACCAACAATAATCTTTTATTCCTTCTCTTCCGTTTACTTTCAATTAGAATATAAACATAAAAAGGTCACAAAGATAGAGAAACTAGCGATGGGCGATTATTACTAAAAACAATCGAACTAGTCGATTGTTCAGTTCAGTCGATAAAAGTCGATAACTATGGATGTCAGTCGTTTGTTAGCGACTTGACGCGCGTGCGTGCGTCCCTCTATCACAGACGCGATAACCGAGTAACTACTACGAGTAATTCGAGGCGCGCGCAGCGCAGCGCGACGCAGGCCGCAGACCGCACTTATATTACTAACTCTTTCTACTGAATTAGTAGTTAAAAAGTTGATGCGTGCGTGCGGCGTGCGATGTGCGCTGCGCTTAAATTCAACTTACTTATGGCCGCAGTTGTTTATGCGATCGCCATGGATTAAGGAAAACATCCATTCGTATTTACATTATGAATGGATGGATAATTGAGGAGTTTCTAAGTAAAACAAAAGACTAGAATATAAAAATGTAAAAACTATAATTGTTCGATTTATGTTATAAGTCTGAAAGAGATCAATGAGTTACTTATTATAATTAAATTAACTAAAAAAGCGTTACAAAATCAAACAAAAAACAAACAAGTAGTCTACACTTATTTATTTAGTTAAAAAATATAGTTATTCGTATTATGTTAATTATTAGGTATTATGTCAAAGGGCAAGGAAACTCTCAAATACAGAAATTCCACTCAAACGTCCAGGTTGCTATAGTAACCGAATGATCGCCTCGCTGACTTGAAAGTTGAACACTTTGAACGATTATGTCTAAAAGCTTCTCGAATGTGACACTAGATAGTGCTTTATTAAAAAACTAGTATATTATTCGGTAAAGTAGCACATTGAAAAACATTTGTATATTGTGTGTCGTGTGGGCGGGCAGTTTGTAATGGAAAGGGTACCTATTTATCAATATTAGTGTCAGCTGTTATACTTTCATTATTTTTTACTTGACTATAGCCGCAGTAGTTCGCTACAAAGTCAAACTTTAAATCAGAAATACTAAATATTTTTATCTTTCACACCACATTATGTTGCAAAAATTAAGTTTTTTAGAGGAAATGTGCTCTGGAAACAAGATAGCGGGCGATTAAACTAAAGAAATATATAAATATGTACTAAAGACCAGGCTTTGCATGAATCCAATCTCTTCATAGTAAAAAACTTCATAGTTTATACTGCGATAGAATTGTTCGTCTAGAAATTAATCCATGTATTAAGTATTATTACAATTTCTTTACCTTAAAGTTACAAAGAAATCGGTTTATGACCGTGGGTTATTTAAAAAAAATCTTAGAAGTCTATAGGTTTGTAAGTATTGAAAAAGTTTAGTGTACATTCGGTAAACTATCACACAAATAACAAGTATTATATAAAAAAAGAACGAAAAATCCGACTACATTGAAATTACTACATTTCGCATTCGAATGAATTTTATAGCCTTTGTCACTATTCTCGTCAAGACGATTCAATTGACACCTCAAATGTCAAAATCCATCAATCCGCTATAGCCCGTGAAATAGAAATTTCAAAGCAGAAATTTTCGATAGTAGCCCGCAATTTTTATTTTATAAAATATGAATATACCCACTGTCACCCGTGCTACTAGAGAAATCGAACAACACCTCATATGTCAAAATTTATCAAGCCGTTTAGTCTGTCTGTAGCTGTGTGAAATCGAATTATTCATACATGACATGTCATGCTCTTGAAACAGATGACCCTACTTTTGAGGCAGTCGGGTAAAAACAAATTATTATACTTACTTTTAATTGTACTTAGAAATTTCTTACTTATAATGTAGGCAAGTGTCAAATCCGAGTGGTGTAGTGGTAAGTAGCCTTGCCTCATACGCCGAAGGTCCCGGGTTCGAATCCTGGTAGGGGCATTCATTTGTGTGATGAACACAGATGTTTGTTCTCGGGTCATGGTTGTTTGTATTTATATATGTATGTTTATTCTGGGTTCCCCCCAGTTCGCTGTATGGTCATCCATAACACAAGCTCTGCTTACTTTGGGGCCTTCAGTTGATGTGTTTGAGTGGGGATTTAAAAAAAAATCACACATAGAATGGATATTTTCCTTAAAAACAATCGAAACTCCGACTCGCACCACAGCGCAGTGTAACATCGCACGCTCACTACGCAGAGTTGTACATTCGCACGCAATTCGTTTACGAATATATTAGTATTTAGTAGTTAGTCGATTGTTATTCGAATAATCAGGGCGAGGAACTACTGAATCGACAATCGAATACGCAACGGCACAATATTCGATTCAGTCGATTGTTTTTTTTGGAACAATCGCCCATCGCTAAGAGAAACACAAACAAGATCGAACATACACAGTACACAAGACGCATTAGCAGTTGCAAGACTATCAATCACATCTGACGTTGAGGTCTGATTGATGTATGTGAATGACAAAACCAGCATCTCATATCTAATAGTTACGTTCAGCTTTAATATTTTATAATAATCATTATAAGTATGTATTTACTGGCATAATAGTATATTTATTTAATATGAGCTTTGCTATAATGTAATTTTTAGTTTCGGTCCTCCATTAGGTTGCTCTCTGTAAAACTTACAACAATATGTAAAATTACACAATTGGCTGCATTCAAAAAAAATATTTCTCGTAAATATTTAAAAACGATTTTCTTTTTTTCCTTAGACTGTCTTATCACAGTTTTAATTGCTTTGAAGTCAGAAAAAAATCTATTTTTTTAATGATATATTTGGTAACTAAGACGCGTCTTCTGGCTATCAATCAGTTGACAGGTCATATCTGACCGGCCCTCTTTCGTCGTTCACATTAAATCTTTATTTTTCTTCAAATAGGTTGTATATGAATAATACTCCTCAAAAAACATTGGAAGGGCTGCAAAATAGCTATTGCCATGTTGGAGGTAAAATAATCAAACATGATGCACATATTTAAATAGACGACTCTTTGACGTGTGGAACATATACATATGTTCTTTATTTTAAAGAAAAAATTGAAAAATAAACTCGTAATTGCTGATAGATTGTAGAAATTTTTTGCCAATAACGTTCAAAAGAATTTCAGACCATCATATAAGATACACAATTCCAATTTTATGTCAAAAAGATGAAATCATTCATTCAAAAAGCGTCTTTTTCGCTTTCGCCATCATGTGTGAAATATCTGTAGCGTGAAGGAAGTTTATATGCTTCAACTGTCAAATTCAAAGGGATCCTGATAGGTGTTGAAGTTACACAATTAGGCCGCAGCTAGTCAAATTACAGGACAAAAATTGTCCTCAAGTTATTGATTTCAGTAAAAATACCTTCGATTAATGATTTCCATGGACACGGATGCCAAAGACCATTAAGTAGAAAGCTTGCTTGTTTAACGGAAATGATATAGTTGCTATAAAAATATTTTATCGTCTTAGCTTGAACCTGGATTAAACTGATTTTCCCCTGAGCAAATAAATATTTTGACCAGTTTAAAAATATACTAGTATGCCTAAGAATTGTTTGATCAAAAGTACAAGCCTAAATATAACTCACCCAGATGATTGCTTTAACAGATAAGCCAACAACAAAATAATTTTAACTTGACCGAATCAAATGTGACCCTGTGTTTGTCAGTGGAGAGAAAATTTGAATTGTGTGGGTAATTGCCACGCAACATGATTGGTTACGTTAGGTCTGCTTCCATTTATAAGTCTGTGGGTTGAAGACGCAGACTAGAACAAAGTGATTGTATACTTTTTGGCGGACAATGGACCATAGAAAACCCGATTAGGACTGTGCCTTTCGTTTTATTCCAAGAAGGCTGTTTGTAAAATCACGCTATCTCTTTACTATTGACTTTCGCCTTCATCGTCTTCACTAACATTCGTTATATCATCATCATAATTAAAGAAGAAAAAAATATTTAAAAACAGAACCTTTATGACTTAGATCCATGCCATAAATAAATAAAAAGAAATGTTTCATTTTTTTTGACTGTGTGTTGCCAGAATGCTGCCAGATCACGGGATTTCTCCCTGATTTAGGGGTTTTTTGTCTGAGTTAGGGGCAGATTAGGGGGAAAAAATATTTGGGGGATTTTTAGGGGAAATTTAAAAAAGAGATCAAATACAGTTTTTTCGTCATATATCACGTTCCTAACGTTTAGTAATTATAATGTGAATTAGAATTTGTGTCAAAACTAATCTATAACCACAGTCTTCTGTAACCAAAAAGCGAATTAAACTTACACCTGTTAATCAAGTTTCTGTTATAAATACTTTTTGCAATATGCCTATCATTTCTCAACATGACCGCCTTTTTAAAATATCGTGGCGTGCCACCATTCGCTTGGTGAGGGTATTCTAGGGGATTTCTATGGAGAAATCAAATTAGTCTAGGGGTACGTCACCGAGACCATCTGGCAACCAACACTGTTTTTGACACAGACAGACTGACTGTCTCAGGCTTGGTTCACTTTGTTCTAGCCAATTGCAACCAGGGGGTCCTGAGTAATGTTTTCATTTTAAAAAAATCATAAGATTTTTTACTATTGCAGCACTAAAAATGAGTGAGTGAACCAAGGAACATATACTACGGTGAGGAGTGAACGGAGTGAACCCATGTATGTCGAATCAAATCAATGGCCGTTTTTCTCTAAGGTGTGGTCGGTTCAAGGAACATATACTGCGTCGGTTGCGTACAAGTTGCGTAAGCGTCGTTTTGTGATTTCATTATTTCAGTGAAATCTCTTGTTCTTTTTATTACTGTTTCCCCACTTATTTATTTTATTTATTTAATAACGTTGTGTTGAGCCCTCGTGTGGTAACTTCACAAGTGTTTGATATTGAGACAGTGACTCTTTAGTGTTTAGTTTTTTTCGTTGTAAGATTGTTTTTCGTTGTTTGTACGATGAAAGAAAACAAAAGGAAGTGTTTTAAGTGCGGGCGCTCTCCTGCAAATGACATGAAGGTGAAATTATTTAGCTTTCCTCGCCCTGGAATAACAAACTCACTTCGGTATGTTAAGTACAAGGTTAAGTACCTACTACCCACAATGCCTCAGCCTTTAAATATGTTATAAAGGTAACGAAATATTGTTTTTCTTTTCAGATGTGAATCATGGGCAAAATACTGTTTGAAAATGAATATGTATTGACATTTGATGAAATGGCAATTAAAAAACATTTACTTTACAATAATAAAGAAGACAAAATTGATGGCTGTCAAGACCATGGCCAGCAAGGCCGATCCTCCCAAGTTGCATCCCATGCACTGGTATTTATGATTTGTGGCATTAGAAAAAAGCTGAAGCAGCCAGTGGCCTATTATTTGTCTGGCTCCTCAGTAACTGCGGATAGGCTTGCTGTTTTAATTAAAGAGGTAACTGTTAGTTTATTTATTGAAAATATTAAAATTGCAACTTTTTGCTTTAAATTTAAATTAGACATTAAATAAGTAAGTAACCGAAATATTTAAAAATATTTTTAGGTGCTGTACCACTGTTTTGAAGCAAATATAAACATATCAAATACGGTCTGTGACATGGATGGAGTTAACAAAAGAGCACTGGGGATTCTGGGAGCAACAGCTGCAAATCCTGAGTTTGAAATTTACAACCATAAAATTGTATCCCTATTTGACCCTCCTCATTTACTCAAATGTTTCAGAAATTTATTCATGAAATATGATATTCAACATTCCACAAATATAACATCTGAAGGCAACATTGGTAAAGGTAAGAAATAAAATTAGTGAACATGAGTGAAAAGCGAAAAAATATGAAAAAATTTAAAAGTTTATCATACTGAAGTAGGAAGATGGCTTCTATTATGGTATGTAGGAGGTTCTATTTAAGGGTATGGGGCTTTGTAGATGTGGGGCTCTTTTAAATCACTGACTTCATTTGTTTTGTATAATACAAACACTTACACTTTTACATTTTATGTTTTTATAATTATTAGATGAACTTTTAGATGTTTCTCATTTCGTGTCTTGATCAGAAGTACATTTGTCATAACAGAAAACAAACATCTGTTATGACATTTAAATAAACGTTTCGATATTCTAAAACTGTCACTTCACATGTGACAAGTGTTGCCTGCCATTACTTTAAATATACAAACTCCAACACACCCCCTCAACACTTGCACACATTGAACCCCCTGTATATAATTTAATCATTTAACCCCCTGTACATAATTTAACACAACATACCAAAACAAATAAACTAATATGACCTCCATAAATTAAACATTACCTTCCATACATACCTAATTATACATGAAGATCTCACAACCACTTACATTCAATTACTTCTACTTAACTCCATATATTTAATAAAGAAATATTCCCTCTCAATTCAACCAAAAACTATTAATTCAACCTTTCATCAAACTTTATACCAACTTTAATGTCGCTACCTTTTAATCCTTTCTCACTTGTCCAACTCCTGCTCCACTAAACATGTACTTTCATTCAACTATAAAACGTTAAGAACCTTAACCTCCCTCTTGACTCATTACATAAAACATCATTAATACAATAATCTTAAACTCCTTCTCAACTCCTTACATAAAACATAATTAATAATAATCTTCAAGTTTATTTCAAAAAACTTTCTCTCCTTCTCAATTACTCAATACATAAAAACTTCTATAACTATAATAATAATTCTCCTTCTCAACTGCTCACTACATAAACTTCACTAAGTTTATTTAAAAAAACCTTACTCCTTCTCGACTACTTACTTCCTTAAGTTCATATAAAATCTTAATCTCCTTCTCGACTACTCATTACATAAACTTCTCTAAATTTATTTAAAACCCTTAAACTCCTTCTCGACTACTCTCAACATGAACTTCCTTAAGTTCACTTAAAAACCTTAATCTCCTTCTCGACTACTCATTACATAAACTTCTCTAAATTTATTTTAAAACCTTAATCTCCTTCTCGACTACTCATTACATAAACTTCTCTAAATTTATTTAAAAACCTTAATCTCCTTCTCGACTACTTAATGATAAGTTAACTTTAATCATATCCACTTGATACACAAAACATAGGAACCAATACTCTAATTGAGTATTGCCATTCCTACTCAAATCAGTCAAACTCAACTCAACTCATAAACCATAACATAACTTATAACAAACACAACTTCACATAACTTTAGACTCAACACTTGAATTCAAAAAAACACGTGCAACCTTTCATTATCTTTCATTTCCTCATTTTTTTTTTCACATATTAACAGTTCAATTAATTTACCTTTCAATTATCTTTTATTAATCTTCCATTTCTTAAATTTTCTCACTTTTATCCACATACTAACAGTTCAATTATTTTATTATAAAACCAAAACCAAAATTCCAAACAACTATTAAAACAAAACAACAATAAAACAAATCTATAAAAGAGACATAAAAGGATTTTAAAAAACACCTGTAATTATTTTTGTATCAAAATACATGAGTACTTCACTTCTTGCACGGCTTTAGTTTTATTTTAATTTATAAACAATTATATTTTTATGGTACCCCCTTAATTGTTTATATTTATTGAAAAACACCCCCTTAATTGTTGAATTTACTCTTGTCTCTTTTCAGTTGTTGTATAAAACATTGAAATTCCCCTATTAACAAACCATTTCACCTGAAACACAATAAGTTCACTTTTGAAAATTAACACACTCCTATCTCACTATGACACTAGTTTCTTCAATACTTATAATTCTTCATCTTCCTTCTTTATTTTCATTTCTTCCTCTATTATTTTGCCTTATAACAACCTCTTCTCAAACTATATTAGCTCCATTACTATTATTTCCTCCAATATCACCTTCTCGAACTTCTCTGACTTCATCTTCAAGATTATATTCTTTTTTGTTACTTCTGTTAAAATTGTGCTGCCCGTAACCTGTAGGAGGTTCTATTTAAGGGTATGGGGCTTTGTAGATGTGGGGCTCTTTTAAAACACTGACTTCATTTGTATTGTATAATACAAACACTTACACTATTACATTTTATGTTTTTATAATTATTAGATGAACTTTTAGATGTTTCTCATTTCGTGTCTTGATCAGAAGTACATTTGTCATAACAGAAAACAAACATCTGTTATGACATTTAAATAAACATTTCGATATTCTAAAACTGTCACTTCACATGTGACAAGTGTTGCCTGCCATTACTTTAAATATACAAACTCCAACATGGTATAGGGTAAAAATAGACACATTTTTATTTATTCCTCTTACCATTATATCCATTGTAACTGTGTAAATTGTGATGTTGAATTCTGATACACTTTCCTTCTTTTTAGTTGCAAAGAATTGGCCTGTACATTTACATTTATGTTTTTGATCTGATTTCAAAAACATTAGAATAGAAATAGATTTTTGATGATCTGTTACTCAGTAAGTCAGTGCCAAAATCTACGATTTACAGGCATTAATTTCTCGTAAACTATTTAAGTATTTGAAAATGGTTTGTCTCCATATAATAAATTTATTTAATTACAGGTATTGCCAAATGGAGCCACATCCAAAAATTTTATGAAATTGATAATCAAAACGCAAACTTTGTTTTTGCACCAAAACTTCGATCGGAACATTTAAACCCAAATACAAAACAGGAAATGAGAGTTAAGTTAGCAGCTCAAGTTTTGAGCCACTCAGTTGCAGCAGGAATGTATTGCAAAATTGCTCAAGGTGAGATTTACCATAAATGTCAACTGGATCCCCGTATCTACAGACAAAGTGGAGTTGTATGTGTGTGCATGTATTGGATCAGTGTACTTGTAAAGAAAGCATTTTGTTTACAATGCAGATCGAGCAAGCCGAACCATACTGTATCAGTTAAAAATATTTTTATTTTTGTATTAATGAACATTGAAATAAAAAATTTCTTACTTTTTTCTTACTCTATTATTTTTTGAGTAAAGTTAATGAAACTACAATAGAGAAAACAAATTACATGTATATTATTTCAGGGGAACTTCCAACGGAAGCAGTGGTAACAGCTGACCTCATTGTTGATATAGACAATTTATTTGATTGTTTAAATAGTAATACGCCTGACCAAAGGGGAGGCAAACGTCATTCTACCAATATGACTGAAAAAACTCCACACTTGGCATTATTCAAAAAAATGAAAAAGCTTTTTGAAACAATTAAATTTCTTGGATGTCGAAGCGTACCACCATCTGTTGAAGGGTGGTTGTGGACCTTAAATGGGATACAACTCCTTTGGAATAATTTAAAAACCAGGAATCCAAATTTAAGGAGTTTGTCAACAAGAAAATTGCAGCAGGATCCCCTGGAGAATCTTTTTGGATGTATTAGGGACAACTGTGGATCCAACACAAACCCAATAGTTGGACAATTTGTTGCTGCATTAAAGACGGCAGTGTTGAGTCGATTGGCAACAACTGGAGTTAAAGGGACAAACTGTGAAACAGACACTAATATGTCAATATTCAGTAATTATAAAATGTTATTGTCCAAAAAAGCCGAAAATAATGATATTGAAGAAAGAGAACAAAAAGAGAAGAAAATTGTGGTGCAAGATTTACCTTCATTTCATGAAGATAATGAAGTAGATGGTGAAGTACAGGCTTGCTCTTATGTTTGTGGTTATATTTAAAAAAAATTTAATAATCAGTGTGACCAGTGTCATCAGTTATTAAATGCTTCGAAGAGAAGTATGGAACATTTTTTTATAGAAAGCAAAGAATATGAAAATTCAAGAAGTAGCTAGAAAATATGGTTCTACAGCATTAATTAAAAATGTAGAAGTTTGTGCAAGCACTGTGAAAATTTTTTTGGAAAAAAATTCACACTTGGAATCTATCAAATTAGAATGTTATGAATTATTAGGAAATATTAATTTTGATTTTTTGAATTGTGGTTTACATAAACAAAATATTGTAAACCATATTAAACAAAGTGTTTTTCATATATGTGTGAAAAGGTTTTGTACAGTAAAAAATGGAAAATTCACAGAGGTATCTTCAGCAGGAGCCCTTCAAAAAATTTTTTTCTTTGATTATTCTGGATAGACTGAAACTATTTCTAAGAAATCTTGCACAAATATCCGCTCGAGTCTTGTTTATCAAGAAACTTAGTTTTCTATGCCTAGCTGTGCATATTTTTATTTTGCCGTTTGCTTATACATTTTTGCTTTGTATTTCAGCCTAATGCACCTTGCCGGTGAAACCTGCTTCCTCCTCTGCTTGCAATCTTCGCCTCTGCACAGCCTGCTTCTAGCTACAAGCTGCAACATCCTATACAAGGGGCGTATGAGTTTTCTTTTTTATTAAATGAAACAGTGTTGTGATTTGTAAATTTCAAATTCTATTAACTTAAACTTAATAATATTTAGTATGAGTAAAATGGGGTCTGGTAGTAAAGATCCAATTTTATGATCTATTGATAGGTAGGTTTATCCGGTAATAGTTAGGCAGGTAAAATCTTAAGATTTAGGTAGGTAAATTTTAGACTTTAGAAAGTTACAAACTTTTGAATAAATTTTTAAACATTCAGAAAAGTTTAAAGTTAGTATGACAGTTCATGTCAAGCGTGTTTGTTTTGCAAACTGAATGACAAGGTATGTTAATATAATTTGATTAATTTAGTATTAATTTTAGTAATTTTATTAAGTAGGATTAACTGAATCCAATTTTATTGGGATGTTAACGTGTTTATTATTTATTTGATTAATTATACTTTGATTGTGTTCAATGGGTTATTGTAACAATTGTTTATTAATTTAATGATATTGGTGATTTGAATTGTGTGGAATTGTGTAAAGTAAATAATTAATATGGGGTTATTGATTATTCATGAATGTATATGAGAAATAATAAGTAACTTAAAATGTTTTATCTAGATGTTAATTAATCAGCCGGGATCTTGGCAAGTTTTCATCAGGTTTTGTGGCCGAGGCTCTATTGATGGAGAATGAATACTATTGGTCGTTTTGGTGTAATAAGATTTTGTCAATGATCAAGTATATATGTATATTCCTATCGGTAGGGGGCTCATCTGAGAGCAATCCCGATTAATGTATATTGTCCTGATTTAGGCAGGGTCGTTATTTAAGGATGAAATGTATATAGGAATTTATTTAATCAGCTTCACTGATTAAATAAATTAAATGAGCGGGCGGATTGTAACGTTTGCTTGTGCCTTATAAGATAAACAAGGTTATAGCACTAGCAAACTTACCGCCTACTACAACTGGCATTTTAGAAATCTGTCATTTATTCTTAATTTCGTAATGATAGAATATGCGAGATTGTTCTATGACATTAACAGCCGCCGCAATAATACTATTATGATAATAATTAAATGTGTTATTTTAAGTGTTCTCTTTTAAATAAATAGTAAAAATAATTAAAATTCTTTTAATTAAAAACGTCCTCCCAGTAGTAGGAATACATATAGTGTACCCGGTACGCTATAATAGCACTCTTTATTGTCATGTAACTTACCCAGTTTTTATATAACGTAAACGCTTGTATTGTAATTGTGACCCCATAAATATACAAAGAAGGAATTGTAGCGGCGAATCTGAAATAAATGTGTGTACCTATTTAATAATCGCATCGCATTATCATTTATTCCTATCAGGTCGCTGCTTGTTCATCTGGCGCCCCCGGGTGGGCCCCACCTCGCCGAAGACGCTATCGGGATAACGTGCACTGGGTGCGCGTCTCCGCCGCCATCACCGGATGTGGGGTGGTGCCGCCGCCCTAGACGCGCTCGCCTCCAGCCACGCTGCGCCCGCGGCGTGCCTTGCTTGCTTCGGCGTGCTCCCTCGCCGCCACGTGCCATCCATTCGCGTGATCCACCACGCCGCGTGGCCTTGCTGAGCCACCGCCGTGGCTTAAGCCGCCGCCATTTTGCCCGCTACTTGCACGTGTCTCGCTTGCTAAGGGGAGTGTCGTTGCCATTTCCCTTTTATTCCAATGTCATCTCCCGCCTTATCAGTGCATTCCTACGGGGCCTACCTCATTCACCTACTTTCGAAATCTATTATTCAATTATAATAAATCATCAAATGTGCTATCTTAACTGAATAACCGCCGTCGGGGAAAGGCCTAGTTTGATACAATGCAATAAACCTCTTCTGTTTATAAGGTTTCTTGTGTAAAACTAGTTTTAAGCAGTCTCTCATGAGGCTGTTCTAACAATAATTTGTGCTTAATTACTCGAACATTAGGACACCTCTTCGTTTATAAGGTGCCCTCTAATTGCAATTTTCTAGGCAACACTTCGTTTTAATTGGTTGTTCTAGCAATTTTGTCTAAGTTTTACAATTCATAACCTCTTCTTTTTATAGGGTTTTAATATGATTGTGTTTTATAGGCAACTCTTCATTTTAATTGGTTGACCTAGCAAAGTCATTTATGTGTACACTCGTGGAAGCCTCTTTTGTTTACAAGGTTTCTGGTACTTATATTCAATGTTCATGTAGGAATTTTATTGTTTCAAAACAATTGACAATATAAATTTGTTTTCTTTGGTTCCAAGGTTGCATTTAAGATTGTTTGCCCTAATTTCTGTTCAATTAAGCTGTTTGCACTGTGCTTTCTTATCTAATTTAAATAAGATCAATAAATTTGAATTCTGCTTGAGTCTTGTTTGTCAACAAATTTAGTTTTCTTTGCCTAGCTGTGCATATTTTTATTTGCCATTTGCTCATACATTTTTGCTTTGCGTTTTCAGCCTAATACACCTTGCCGGTGAAACCTGCTTCCTTCTCTGCTTGCAATCTTCGCCTCTGCACAGCCTGCTTCTAGCCACAAGCTGCAGCATCCTCAACAAGGGGCGTAAGAGTTTTTAATTTTATTAAGTTAAACAGTGTTGTGATTTGCAAGGTGTTAATTCCAAGACTTTCTAAGTGTTATTTTAAGCTTTGAAAAATAAACAAACAATAATAAATTTCAAATTCTATTAACTTAAACTTAATCATTTTTAATATGAGTAAAATGGGGTCTGATAATGAAGAATTTCTTGCATTAAGGACTAAGCATAGCTCAATTAAGGGCCAAGTGACAAATTTCAAAAACTATTTAAGTCGCTTGAGTGCCAAACTAACAGATCAAGTAGAAATTAATAAATTAAATTTAAAGCTTACTAAGTTCTTGGAACTAGCAACTACATTTGAACAGCTGCAGACTCAAATAGAGGTAATAAATGAACACATCTACAAAGCCCCATACCCTTAAATAGAACCTCCTACATACCATAATAGAAGCCATCTTCCTACTTCAATATGATAAACTTTTAAATTTTTTTTATTTTTTCGCTTTTTATTTCACATTAAGAGAATTATGGGTAACACCCACTTAACTTTTGAGGAACTCTCCTCACTGTTTGCTCAGGTAGAAGCCATCCTACCCTTTTCTTCATCTCCTGATGATTGTTTGGCACTCACCCCGGGACACTTTCTGCTTGGCAGGTCGCTGATGTCGCTTCCGGGACCGGATTTACTCCCAGAGAACCCAGCAAGACTCAACCGCTTCAAGCTCAACGAACAAATAAAACAAAACTTTTGGAAAATATGGCTAGTGGACTATGTTTCTGATGCATAGGCATCAATGGAAAACAATGAAGGCAGATTTTTTATTTTGTCATGTTACTTGCTCGACATTAACGTAAACGCTTGGTATTGTAAAAACCATACATAGATTTTACAAGTTCACATCATATCTGACCAAACTGTATTTAAATGTACCTCATCTCTTTAAAAATTTGAATGTATTTTGCAAAATATTTTATACTGTTCTAACAATAATGAGTTAATTTTTTAATAAAGTCACATTTCTTAAATATTCTGTTTTATTCATATAACGAAAATCCTAAAAATTTAAAATTATGGTGTAAGCATATTACAAATGACACCATAATTCAAAATACCCGCCAGTGTATAGTTCAGGGGGCACCCCCTAGATGGCGCATCAATCGATTTCTGTTCACATTATTTTGTATGAAGTTGTCGTTCTTCTCGCCGTAGTATATGTTCCTTGGACTGTCTAGTTCTTGACTGTTTATGCATTTACTGCAATGTGTTGAAAAATGAGATTTTAAATCGGAGGGATATATCGAGAAGGCCAGCAGAGACTTATTACTTAACACCTCCGTTAAATATACAAATTTTATGATTTTTTCAAAATGTTGAAGTGAGTGAAAGCACAACTAAATTTAAGAAACTTTTGTAGGTGTTCTATTTTTACATAATTCATTTTGTTTTAGATTTGGTGTGAAGTCCGCAATTTTTGGCTCCGCAATTTATTACACAGTAGAGAAAGGAGTTTGGAAAGATAGCTCTACTACCTCTACTCTCTATGAAGAACTTGAAAAGGGAATGTCTCCATATGTAGGAGATCTAAAAAAACAAATTCCTTATGAGGTACTTGTTGCTGCTTAAATTTTTGTTTATTGCTCCCACTACCACAAAAGCTTTTATTTTTATTTATCCCAGCCTCACCTATCTGAGTTTGTTTACTATAAATATATGTTACAATTCTTTATTTCTATATTAGGAACTCAATGACTATTTTTATTTCAGCTGCCACCCCTTCCTTCTAATGATAGAGTTTCATACCTGTTTAAATATTATTGGAACAGTGCAGTGAAAGCAACTTTTAAATTCTTAGTTGATTTACCTACTCACACAAGCAAAGCTGCAGTGAAGTCATATGAATTAATTTCGTCAACACTAGAAAATACTTCCAATACAAATAAAACTTTAGTTGAAGAAAAAGGTAAATGAATGGTATTAACATGTAAATGTATTGTAAAGTTTATGTTTGCAGGTGAATAAAGTAGTAATTTGTTTGACTTGTTATATTTTAAATCTCCAGTAAGTATTATATTTATTTTACTCTTGAATACAATTTCTCTATTTCAAATTCCTTAATTTGTTTAGATAATGATTAACCATGTTTAAATCCAACTGAACATTAATTCCATTAATGCTCAAGATTAATGCCAAAACTACTACATTTAAAATCATAGCCGTTAGGAATAAATATTCCATCCTATCCATAATAATTTTCCATCCTATAATACTTTATATTGGTACGAGGGTACAGTAAGTCTGGTAAAAATCATAATGGTGAAATTTTGGAGAATACTGCATGAAACACAATTCTTGAATGACTAAATTAAAATTTTCAGCGTGTACCACCAGTTAGTCTTTTTTACTACTTGGTGGTAAGTTGCATCCACATCCATGGACATCATTAGTTTCATTTATCAGTATTGAATGTGACTATTATATCAACTAATGATGTATTGCCTACCACAGGAGTTAGTTGTAATTGCTTTTGTTCCAGTAATTACATTGGCTGTTCATTCCCTTGGACTGGAACATAATGTGATTATTATGGCGGTCAAAAAGCAAGAACCATAGTCCCTCCCCAGCCAAGATCTTAACGTAAAAACTCTACTACCTCAAAATTCATTGTGCTATGAGTTGCTTTATCATGAACCATATTTGCTAGGTTCACCCCTTGCAACTAATTTCTGATTTAAACCTGAAAGTTTAGCTCCAAACAAAGAGATCTTGCACAAATTGATGCCTATTTCGAAGGGTTGTCTAAGATGTTTCATATGATATGGGTCAAAAAGCTAGAGAAATACTGGATAAGTGTTTGAGATTTGAATTAGAAGGAAACTATATTGAAAAATATATAATAATTTTTGAATAAAATTTACTCATTTAATTTTTACCAACTTATCACTCCATCCTCCTATAAATAGTGTATTGAAAAGTTTAGGAAAAAGCCTTCACTTAACAGAGAGACAGTGGATAAGGAAAACCCTGCATGTTAGCAATAAAAGTACAGTCTGCAGTTAGTATTGAGGATTTAACTGAAACAGTGAAGCATGTAAACCAGAACCTTGATACTATACAAACTTGGTGTCAAATTTGGTAATAAAGTGAATACCCAGAAATATCAAGCCATTTTTGTGGACAGAAGTCCGATTTGCTGGATTTCACTTACAGACCTTCCGGATGTGCTCTATGTCCAATGAACCATCTGTATTAGTTCTCAAGTGAATCTTGGGCTATCCATGGCCATAATGTTATCTTGGACTCCTCACATTACTGATGTTTGTCAAAAAGTATGTTGCTCATATCATTGTTTTCATGATTAAAAAAATGTTCTACTTTTAATGTCCAAAACTTATGTTAGCAAAGTCCTTAGTCCTCCCTGTAATAGATTACGAGGATCCCTGTTACCTAAGACCAACGTAATCCATGATTCGACGTCTGATGAACAATTGCATCAGATTTGTATTAAATCTCCTGTAATACCATGTTTCCGACTGTCGGGAAAAACCTGCTCTGTGTACTCTGTTCATTTTTATTTTGAACTATCCACAATATCTCAAACATTTTCTTTTTTGTCCGTTACGCACGAGAGACCCCTTCACTCATTACACACGAGACAAGACTTCCTCTTACTTTATTGCAGTAAAGTTTTAACATGCTTTTATTGATAAGTGCATGCCTGTATTTATTTATATGGGTACTATGTATATTAAATTTATGATTAGATGCTATTTAATGCAGCTGTAGCTTACCCATATTATTCTACTTTCTGGAACTGGGCTGGTAGAGCATGCCTTAAGGCACGAAGCTCTCCTGTACATGAAAATGTTTGCGAAGTTTTAAATTAATAAATAATCCCAATGCAGGGACATCAGCCTCACCCAACAGAGCTGGTGTTAGGCAATTTATTTTCCACCACGCTTGCCTACTGCGGGTTGGCAGACTTTACAAATACCTTCGAAATCGTTGCTTAGGTGTGTGGGTTTCCTCGCTATGCTTGCCTTCACCGTAGAGCAGCTACTTAAGCTTTAAAGTCATTTGGCTTATTTTATTTTGCGATTTGGCTTATTTTGCGATATCCCGCCATCTTTTAGCGTTTCTTGGTACTAACTTTATGCATGGGAAACAGGATCCAGTAGACAGTGACACCAAGGTGGATATAAGCAGACATAGGTTTTTATTGTTTATCATCACAAACCAATAAGTGATGCTACGCATCAGACGAACGTCTTCCTAATTACAACACTAGGAAGGAACCCACATTTTCATTTTGACGTTTTTTTTAAATTAGATTGTCCTTCGTTTCTTACTTTTACAATGCCTGCATTGGATTTTGGCGTAATGCCATTGTGGCAGCGCGAAAGCCCCTCTTCTATTCTACAAGATATTTTAACAAACTAAAAGATAAAGAAGGTAAAATAAATAAAAGACTTGTATTTCAGGATTTTATTTTATTTCTAAACTTTGTTTCATATTTTTATATGCTTTGTTTGTATTGCATGGGAGGCAAATTTTAATTTTCTAGACGCGAGACATTAGTACCTTTTAATATTATGTTCATTATGTTACACCAATTAAATTTTTTTATTCTTATTAAGTAATCAAGAAAACATTTCTTCGCAAAATGTTTCTGGCTTACAAACAATTTACGAAGTTCTACCACACTTAAACCTTAAAAGCTAACATTATTAGCACAAAGACACGGTAACTAGCGATGGGTAACTCAGGAGTGATAGATAAAAAAGATATGTATCACTCCGTTTAAATCAATCAATCTATATATCCGTTCATATCCAAATGTATCACTGTATCTTTACAACTCACTCGCTCACGCACGCGTCGTATGGTTATCTCGCTCGCACAATGCTAGGAAAAGAAGTCTCGCAACAAATAGTTTTCAAAATACATAGTTTCAGAACCCGTTATTGGGTACCGATAAATACTTTCGTTTCGATACCGCAAAATGGCGCCATCACTAAGAAACAGCTGCCGATTAAACCAAATCAATCAGTAATCTTTCATTTCATCATATCTTTTATATCTCTCATTGATATATTTGATCAAGTTGAGCAGAGCAAACCTACTGAGTAGCGAGAGTGACGCGCGGGCATTAATAACTGATACATTTGTGATAAAGATACAAAAGAGTGATATGTATCACAGTGATCGAAAGATACATATCAATCTTATCTTTTCAGTGATACATTTTGCCCATGACTGACGGTAACCAATGTTAAGTCCGATCTCAGTTCTTGGATAATGACGATTAACTACTATATATATTTGGGAATTTAGAGGTTATGTTAGGGAAATTGATCAATGCAAACTCTTCACTCGTCAAACATTGAAACCGTAATAGCAGATCTAGGTGATTGATTGAAAATTAAATAAAATTTTGCGTTTTATGGCAATTAGCTGTAGTTACTACACAATAACTATTTCTGCCAATTTCAAGTATTAATATAATAAAAGTAGTTTTAACATAATTAAAACATTGAAGATAACCGAGAACCGTACATCATTGATTGAACATTGTGTTATCATTCAACATTCACATTGAAGTGACATATGACAAATGTTCGCTCGAAAAGTAGCAACGGAGCTGTCAGCATCAAAAAGATCTAACCATAGACATAATTCCTAGTTTTTTTTGTATGAAGACTACCCGCTATGTTTGTCATACAATGGATCTCGTGTATTAGCAGCACAAGTTTGTCTGCGCGTGTGAAAATGTATGCGCGTGTTTAAGTTTTAGAGGCGCAGCAGGTTCAATTGCAATGAGATTCAATGACTTATATAGAGCAGGAACGGTCGTGTAAGAACCATGTCCGTGGGTGGAACTTCGGAACATTTCGGCGCCCTCATACAACCAAGTCCAGTCGCAGTTACTACAGTAACAAAATAAGAAACGGTATACGCAATGTTAACTACTCTTTGTTTACGTTAGGTTTGTCCTCAAAACGAGGTAACAGGGTAGGTAACACTTTGCGACTGAGATGTGTCGAAAAAACTTTTGATAACAATGTTTCCTAAATACAGGGTGGTCTATTAATAGAGGTCCAAAACTTTTTTTTAATTTAAAGGACATCCTGAATAATCCTTAAAAATTCATTATTTGAAAAAAAAATTATGGTATAGAATTTACGATTTTTTGAAAAAAAAATGAAATTTCTCTATTTGTTTCACACAAATTACTCTAGTGTGAAAACTATTCCTTGGAATCAAATGAAAATTGGTGTAAAGGTAGTTTAAAAACATGTTTACCACGTAATATGCCTTTGTAGTGTAAATTCTGAATAGACTTATTAATATTTTACTTTTCCTGCAACTTTTTCAAATTTGAAAAAAAATAACAAATCTTCATTTAAATTTTGTAACAAAAAATTGTACTACCAAAGTTTTGCTCATGCTTCTAAAATTATCTTAACATATGGTAATTCTTGAGAAAAAAAAAATTAAAACTTTATTCTAAAATTTAAATTAAAAATTACGAAGTATACCGTAATCGTAACTTGAACTAATCTGTTCTTATTTATTAAATTAAAATTTGCACAACCTTGTAACCTTTAAATTTAATGGCAGGTTATTTTTTGCCATTCGATTTGTTAAAAAGAGATAAACATATTGTGTTGTTACTGTTTAACCCGATCAGCTCGCTTACCACTTATGTGTCTTAACTCGTGATTTGAACTTGTTTGATAATTAATTTTGAAATAACTCATTGTTTAGGGATATAAGAACTGTATCTATGAGGTTTAAAAAGAATGCATGCATTTTTTTACCTGGCATGTGAGCACCCCGTTCAAGTTTTATTTATTATGTTGAGACATTGTGATTACAAAAGATAAATAAACACAACCAATGTTAATAATCAATGAAACACGAATGGAAACAATTTTACATGTAAAAATGGTTTTACAGTAAATTTTCAAAATGCCTGCCACGATTCGCAAGGCATAAACGACATCTACGTAAAAAATTTCTTCGCAGCCTATTAAATGCTTGCTGATTTCGGTTTATTTTTCTCGTAGCCTCTTGGATTTGTCTCCTCAAATCTTGTTCCGAAATACCCTCCCACGCGTAAACGATTTCCTAGAAAAACCCCCAAATAAAAAAATATATAGGGTTTAGATCTGGTGACCGGGCAGGCCAGTGGATGGTGCCACCACGACCGATCCACCTCTCGGGATAGGTTGCGTCCAAATGATTTCGCACTCGAAGAGCAAAGTGGGAAGTAGCTCCGTCGTGTTGTAGTCACATATGCTCTCTGACATCTTCGTGCCCCAAAAGGTTCGTGAAATCATTTTTAAGGAAGTTCAAATAAATATCCGCATTTAAACGTCTCGGCAACTCAAATGGTCCCACAAACTGTCTATTTATTATTTAAAGCTTGAACTTTTTAGTAATGGTAAGGATGCAGATGGTTTGCTCGCATAACTCTTTGTATTGATGTTTTAGGTATACCTGTATGTATAGCCAGGCGCCTTTGGCTTGTAGATGGTTCACGACGTAACTCTTGGAGGATAACATTTTCCTGGTAATTATTAATCCGTCCAGGTTCTCGTCCACGAAAGCCGGGAATAACTCCTTCCAAAAAGGAGTATGAAGTCCCGGGGTGAGTACGGCGCACGATTAGCACGATTGTCAGCTATACTGATAACAGAATATCTGAATCACAGGCACAATCAATAGTCCAAGTAACGTAAGCCAAGTAGTAGGTGAGCGATCAATTACGAGTCCATAAACAAGCCAAAAACGTTAAAATAGCACACGAAAGTTTACAAAACGCAGTAGGATAGTTGTGGTGAGCGCAAACGACAAACAACAACTAAGGTAAAGAGTTAAGTTAATTAGTTAAGCATACATTCTTGCATACATTCTTCTTTGCAAGCCGATTGGGTTTAACAGTAACAATACAATATGTCTTTCTCTTTTTAACAAATGGACTTGGATAACACCTTTGTCGTCGAATGGCACAAAATTATTTGCTATTACAAGTTACAAGGTTGTGCAAGTTTAAATTTAAGAAATAAGAACAGATTAGTTCATGTTACGGTTACGGTATACTTCGTAATTTTTAATTTTCTCGATTTAATGCGCATGATGCTATTTTTGAAGATGTTACTATTGTTAGACAGTTTTTATTTTTTTTGTCTAGAATTACCATATGTTAAGATAATTTTTGAAGCATGAGCAAAACTTTGGTAATACAATTTTTTGTTACAAAATTTAATTGAAAAATTTGTAAAATTTTTTCTTTGAAAACTTTGCAGTAGAAGTAAAATTTTAAAAAGTCTTTTCAGAATTTACACTGCAAAGGCATATAACGTGGTAGACATGTTTATAAACTACTCCTATACCAATTTTCATTTGATTCAAACGAAAAGTTTGCACACTAGGGTAATTTGTGTGAAACAACTAGAGATATGTCATTTTTTTTTTCAAATAACGATTTTCTATTGATTAGTCCTTTACATAAAAACAATTTTTGGAACACCACAAATGGTATAGCCACCCTGTATAATCACAGTAGTTACTACCTTATACCAACAAGATTAAAACTTTCTTAAAGTCTACACACTATTCACTATGATCCTCAGAACTAGATACTAAATAATGTGTAAACTATTTTGTATTGTTTAGAAACAGAGTCGTAACCAAGTACAAAGTTTAAGAATATTCGATTACAATAAAAAAAGTCAGTGACGCCCAAAGGTTGAAGTAAGCAGAACCACAACTACATGAACAAGTCAAATACTATCTAAACTTAATAGTTTGAATAAGGTGTAAAAATATTTTAGTATTTTTACCTTTAGCAACATTACAGATGTTTTAGTATATTTGTGCTGCCTTAAATATTACTCATATTGTCTAGATCAAAGAATATCAAAAAAAATCTCAAATTTGCGTAGTATTAGTTTATTTCTAATTAGTACTTAAATTCTATCACAGATTATAGTAGTAAATCTGAGATTATTTTCTAGGTACATATGTAAACCTAAAGCCCTGTGCACCAAGTAACATTAATTTAATAAATATCATGATTTTAAGGTGCTTAGTTAGCATTTATGAGCTTTGTCATGTACAAAGTTAGGTAAGCACTTATTATTTATTTGTTCGAGATTACAGGGTATGCAGTGCTTATTTGCACGCATGGAGTTCACGCCGCTGGTTCAGATCTATGACCTATGACTACTACAAATTTTTTTTTTATATATTTTAGATAAAAATGCCCTGACGCATACTCTGGCGCGATTCCAGAGTTATGTGGGACTCGTCCCGACGCCTACCAGAACCATACCCACTAAAAACCCCCTGTCGGCTCGTGCATTTTTGCCACTCAGCCTTCATCTGAGCAACGGCCAATTGGAGAGAGAGGCCGCGCTAGCGGGGCCCAGAAGGGGTCACCCGCTGGGATTACATAGCACTGAAGGTGCTCAAAGCACTGAAGGTGAATACATAGCACTGAAGGTGCTCAAAATGAAAATCAAATAATTAACACAAAAATTAAAAATTGCAAAATAAAATTGAATTAACTCGCATTTACGTTAGAATTAGGATTTACGTTAGAATTAGAATTTACGTTAGAATTAGAATTTGCGGCCAGAAGGGCTTCGAGATCAGCTGACAGTCTGGTGGATGAGTACGTTTGCGCATTCCTAGGCCTAGCGACTTTGAACTTCGAATCTAAGACAGGAGTAGTATATGAGATTGAATCACGAACTAGAGGATTGGGATGGGTTTCGGAGCGTTTGAAGAACGCTTCAGAGAGTGTTTTGAGGTGTTGTTGTACTGTAGGCAGTTCAAGATCTCTATGCAAGTCCGCGTTACGCACGTACCACGGTGCGTTTGTGGCCCTGCGGCAAAAGAGGTTTTGAACTACCTGCAGTTTGTTTAGGAGGGAGGGTTTGGCGTGGGCAAAGATTGGCGAGGCATATGTCATGACGGGTCTAACGCAGACCTTGTAAAGTGTACGTTTGTTTCTGAAAGACATTTTACTTTTTCTACCTAACATGCTATTTAGGCGGCCTAAGTAGTGACGAGCGAGTTTCGAAACTCTTTTGACGTGTGGCTTGAAAGAAAGCGTCGGATCTAATGTGACGCCTAAGTATTTAGTACTGCGCTTCCAGGGGATGGGAATGCCTAACATTCGAACGTGGGGATCGCCAGCGGGACGACGGCGTTTGAGACCGAAACGCATCGCAGAACTCTTTTCAGGGTTCACATCGATGCGCCATTTTTGAAACCATACACCAAGGGCGTTTACGGCCTTTTGGAGTCTGGTTACAAGGTGCCGAACACTGTGGCCTTTGGTATAGAGTGCGGTGTCGTCGGCAAAGAGGGTGAGTTCGACGCCTTTCGGCGGGATGGGAATGTCGTTGGTGTACACGGTGTACAGCAGAGGGGCGAGGACTGAGCCTTGAGGGACTCCAGCCTTTATGGGACGAGGCGCAGAAAGCGTGCCTTCGTGTTTAAATCGAAACGTACGGTCTTTGAGAAACGAGGCTATTAACCTGACTAGGCGATCCGGTAAGCCTATTTTGTAGAGTTTATAAACGAGACCGCTGTGCCAGACTTTATCGAAAGCCTTGGCTACGTCAAAGAAAACCGCGACTGTTTTATAACGACGCGGATAGAAACCGTCAAGTATATACTCAACAATTCGATGGACTTCCTGAGGGTAGGAGTGTTTAGCGCGAAAGCCGAACTGATGGGGAATAATGAGAGGGTCGCCATCCGTTGGAAACAGATGGTTCCGCATTCGAGAGAGTATGACTCTCTCGAGAAGTTTAGACATTGCCTTGAGGAGGCTGATGGGTCTGTGATTAGCCGGGTCGTTCAGAGGTTTGCCCGGCTTGGGAATGCCTATGACTGTCGCTTCTTTCCAAGCTTTTGGAAAGTAGCTATGGTCGAAGCAGGCATTGAAAATTATAGCTAACAAGGTAAGCATCTGTTGAGGTAGGTGCTTAAGTGCGTGGTTGGAAATTCCATCCGCACCCGGAGCCTTTTTGGACTTTTGATTTCTAATGAGAAGCAAGATTTCGTCATTAGAGACTGTGACAGGGTCGGCGGTGATGGGGAGAGAGTCTCTGCGAAGGACTTCGTCCTCCACCGCCTGGATGTGTGAGGGATCAGCAGGTTGCGTGCTGGGCGAGCATTGTGCGGCAATGCTGTCAGCGAAGCATTCGGCTTTCTCTTCGACTTCAAAGGCAGTAGTGCCATCGGGACGAGTGAGAGGAGGAACGTGAGAGGCGGTGTCTACGCGTAAGGCTCGGGCCATGCTATAGTACGCTTGGTGGGACGGAGAGATATTCGCCATGAGATCGTTCATCTGAGCGTCTCGGAGTTCGGCGAAGCAAGACCTAACTTTACGTTGAAGCTGATTCGCAGCTGTTCTATAGGCGGGCGTGGGATATTTCTTGGCTCTCCGGAGAGCCGCGTTCTTAGCTTTAATAAGATTGCTAACGGCTAAGGGAAGCGTGGGTTTGCCTTGCTTAGCAACCTTTTCGTTGTCACTGATGGCTGAGTTGATAGCATCAGTGAGAGAATTTACTAATGAATCAATTTTATCCGGGCTATCTAATTGTTCGGGAGAGATCGCGAGTGGAGAGTTCGGAGCCTCTAAGGCTGAGACTATCGTATTTTTAAAGCCTTTCCAGTTGGTAAAGGTCTTAGGAGATGAGACGTTATCGTTCGGCGGTCCTAGCACGAGGGAGACGGGGCGGTGGTCAGAACCTAGGTCATCGAGAGGTTCGATAGACCTGAGGTCGAGGTTGATACGCTTGACTATTGCAAAATCGAGGATATCAGGAGAGTGGTTCGGGTTGTCGGGATAGTGAGTGGGAGTGATGGGGGAGATGACATCTAAGTCAAGTGAATTTGTGATGTCGAGGAGAGCGATACCGCTGGTGTTGGTTGATAGGCACGTCCAGTCAGTATGTTTGGAGTTAAAGTCTCCGAACATAATGGCTGAATGGCCGAGGGCGAGAATGGCCTCAAAGTCGCTGCGGATTGGTGGGATTGACGGTCGGATGATCAGTCATAGCCAATCTACACACAGTGGCTTCCATGTTGAGGAGAGGAGGGGTAGGGAGAGGGCAGCAATGGAATCCTCTTTTGTAATAAATAGCAGTGCCGCCGAAGCCGTCGGAGTATGGGCCTGTCGTTACGAATAAACGCGTACTTAGGTATAGCGAATCCCCTGGAGCGGTTTGGAGTAAGCCATGTCTCCTGGAGAAGGAATAAGTCTGGTTCTTTGTTCTGAAGGAACAGTTTAATCTCGGGAAGGTTGGTGTTAAGGCTACGAGCGTTAAAAGATACTAGGGATAAGCCCTTGGGTTTAATACGACTGGACGCGGGATTCGCGGGTATAGACATTATAATTTACTTATTTACGATTTTATACAAAAATAAAAAAAAATTTATAACGAACTTAGAAGCGAGTGATGCTCGGCTAACGCAAATAAACGCTCTTGAGGAGAGCGGGCGGCTCGCAGTTTGCGTGCGAGAACAGAAATTTCCGTAATGTCGACGTTTTGAATGACGTCGAACACGGTCTTCATGTCCTCAGCCAGCGACGACTGAGGTGAAGTTGACAAAGCAGGACGCGGCCCTACGGAAGCTACGGGAGCTGGGATGGGTCGGGAAGGTGCAGGCGGGACAGCTGGACGCTGCCTCCAAGACAGAGCCGGAGTAGGCGTCGGCTGAACGGGCTTTGCTTCCGGGGGACCCCGGTTGCGCAGCGGCGGGAAGTTAGCGGGAGTGAGCGGCGGCGCCGGTTTAGGCGCGACCCTCTTGGCGGTGGAGCGCGGAGCGCGCGGGCAACCCCTGTAGTTAGCTGTGTGACCGGACTGGCCGCACAGCACACAGGCAGGGGGGGAAGTGGATTCGGGAGTGCGAGTGCACTCCTTCGTTATATGTGGATCCAGGCACTTAACGCACCTGGGGGGAGCTGAGCAGTTAGCCGCTGCGTGGCCGTAGAGCTGGCAGCGGTGGCACTGCCCAGGGTGACCGCGGGGGTTGGGACGCTCGACGGAGATATTTGAGAGTCCGCAAATTGTGCGAGCCTCTCTAAAGATCTCCCTCGAGTTGGGAGTATGAGCCAAGATAACTAAAGCTAACGGAAAGCGCCTTCCGCGGTTAGAGTGCATCTTGTGCACTGCTTCGGCCGGGAAACCCTGGGACTTAAGGTCCTCGAGGATTTCTTCATTCGCGAGCTCGAACGGGACGCCCCGTAGTACTGCGCGGATCTTACGCTCCTCCGGGAGGACTTACTTATCTTTGCAAGGAGCAAAAAATTAATTATCTCAAAGAAACCAACGCAGGCGATTCAATTAAAATCCAGGTCGCGACCATCGACGACTTTCGCGCGTTCACCAGGTTGCTTTCATTAAAACAAATCGCTTATCACACCTACGCCCTCCCGGAGGAACGTAAGATCCGCGCAGTACTACGGGGCGTCCCGTTCGAGCTCGCGAATGAAGAAATCCTCGAGGACCTTAAGTCCCAGGGTTTCCCGGCCGAAGCAGTGCACAAGATGCACTCCAACCGCGGTAGGCGTTTTCCTTTAGCTCTAGTTATCCTGTCCAATACTCCCAACTCGAAGGAGATCTTCAGAGAGGCTCGCACAATTTGCGGACTCTCGAATATCTCCGTCGAGCGTCCCAACCCCCGCGGTCACCCTGGGCAGTGCCACCGCTGCCAGCTCTATGGCCACGCAGCGGCTAACTGCTCAGCTCCCCCCAGGTGCGTTAAGTGCCTGGACCCACATATTTCCAAGGAGCGCACTCGCACTCCCGAATCCACTTTACATATATTTAAATTTAAAAATATATTTCTATATGGACTCATTACAAATAAGACTGGTAGATAAAATGTTGTGAGATAAGTATATAGCTCATTTTATTAACGTATATATATTTATTCTTTTTGGATCATACATGTTATCAAATAGAGACTACCCTGTGTGTCAAAATGTAAAAAGTAAAATGATATACCCAGGGCTATGCCTGAAAACCAGCGCGGTTGGAACTTATTGTTTCCAGCAGCATTACGCTGAGGCATGGCCTATTATCCCAAAATGGAATTTTGTATCTTCTCACTGTATGTATTTTTTTTATTTTTGTGTTACTATTTTTGAGATAATAAACTTCATTTTCATTTTTTTTTTCATTTCATTTTCATTTCATTCACTTTCCCTCTTGCCTGTGTGCTGTGCGACCCGCAAATCCCGCGTCCGGTCGTATTAAACCCAAGTGCTTATCCCTAGTATCTTTTAACGCTCGTAGCCTTAGCACCAACCTTCCTGAGCTCAAAAGTGTTCCTTCAGAACAAAGAACCTGACTTATTGCTTCTCCAGGAGACATGGCTTACTCCAAACCGCTCCACGGGATACGCTATCCCTAAGTACGCGTTTACTCGCAACGATAGGCCAAACTCTGACGGTTTCTGCGGCACCGCTATATATTACAAAAGAGGCTTCCATTGCTGTCCTCTCCTTACCCTCCTCTCCTCAACATGGAAGCCACTGTGTGTAGATTGGCTATGACTGGTCATCCGACCATCATCATAGCCTCAGTCTACATACCATGTGGCTCCAGACCAACCCGCAGCGACTTTGAGGCCATTCTCGCCCTCGGCCATTCAGTCATTATGTTCGGAGACTTTAACTCCAAACATACTGACTGGACGTACCTATCGACCAACACCAGCGGTATCGCTCTCCTCGACATCACTAACTCACTTGACTTAGACGTCATATCCCCCATCACTCCCACTCACTATCCCAACAACCCGACCTACTCTCCTGACATCCTGAACTTTGCAATTATCAAGCGAATCAATCTTGATCTCAGGTCTATCGAACCGCTCGATGACCTAGGCTCCGACCATCGCCCCGCCTCCCTCGTGCTAGGTGCACCTAACGATAATGTCACATCTCCTAAGACCTTTACTAACTGGAAAGGCTTTAAAAATACGTTAGTTTCAGCCTTAGAGGCCCCGAACTCTCCGCTCGCGATTTCGCCCGACCATTTAGATAGCCCGGATAAAATAGATTTATTAGTCAATACTCTAACTGATGCTATTAACTCAGCCATCAGCGACAACGAAAAGGTTGCTAAGCAAGGCAAACCCGCGCTTCCCCTAGCCGTTAGCAATCTCATTAAAGCCAAGAACGCGGCTCTCCGGAGAGCCAAGAAATATCCCACGCCAGCATACAGAGCAGCTGCGAATCAGCTTCAACGTAAAGTTAGGTCTTGCCTCGCGGAACTCCAAGACGCTCAGTTTAACGATCTCATGGAGAATATCTCCCCGTCCCACCAAGCGTATTATCGAATGGCCCGAGCCTTACGCGTAGACACCGCCTCTCACGTTCCTCCTCTCACTCGTCCCGACGGCCCATGTCTTTGAAGTCGAAGAGAAAGCCGAATGCTTCGCCGACAGCATAGCGGCACAATGTTCGCCCAGCAAGTAACCCGCGGATCCCTCCCACATCCAGGCGGTGGAGGACGAAGTTTATTTATTTTATTTATTTATTTATTCAAGAAACAAACGGCTTACAATATTTCGTATAAATAAAAGTTAACAATAAGTATCTCACTAGCCAAAACAGTTTCCAATTTTTAATAATACATAGCGGATGTAAGAACTACACAATATTACCTTATTAATGTACAATAGAAGGAGAATTTTAAAGGCTTAAGTCTATAGTGTTTGAGCCGTCGGCCGATGATGTTTCAGCATATAATACCGTCATGATTATTTTTAATAGATTGGCTATACAGTCATAAACCATATTTAAAAGGTTATTGAACTAACTTTTTTGTTTTTGGCATTTAAATTAAATAATGAAGTCAAAGGAAATCTTACGTACAACACTAGAGTCACGTGACCAATATCTTAATTAGAATATAGAAAAAAAACACATTTATACATTAGACTAACCTAAAGGCTTTTAAAGGAAGAGGTCTGTACCCGCGACAAGTCGAGGAGGTCTCAAAATGCGAGAAACTGACGCTATTGAGCCATATCATCTCTCGACCCGAAGCGGTGTTTGTCGCGTTTAGACACCTTCTCTGCTAATTATGCTAGCAACTGCAACTGGTTTAACCTTCCGCGCTTATGAAGCTTGTTTTGAGCTTGAGTTCTTATTGTCTAACACAGAAGAGTTTTTTGGATAATTTAATTTATTTTATGATAAAATACGTTCTAATATAAAGGATATTCAAAAAGGAAATAACATGGGAAGAAAAAAGTCTAAAAAAGGGAAAGCCGAAAGAGCACATCTACTTGTTGCAAAATAACAGAGCGAATATTGGATTGACGTATTTGAATTTTGAAATTAGTTGATAGGGATTCCGAACTAAAAAAAACAAAACTTACAAAAGGTTATAGTTGCAATCGAAATAATGCTTTGCAAGATTGTACAATTAACATAATTAAGTTTGTAATATGTTTATGATTTTATTTATTTAGTTTTAAATGTATACTGCATATGTTTACTTTACTGTTTATGAAAAGTTTTATGCCTTTATCTTTAGAATAAGCCACCAACAAAACTTCTTTTGCATTGAATCGGTAACCCCTACGTTGCGCAGCTATTGTATGGCGACTCGTCACGTTTAGTTTCTTATTAATTGAGATAATTTTATTGGGAAATATTTTAGTTCTGATACTTTTTTTAATAATCATTTACATAAATGTTACTAATTATCGTGCATTCCATTCGTCCATTAAGTGCTGAAAATGGACTTAACTCTTTAGTAATAATATTTAACCCCTTACTGCATGGAATTTTATATCCTTACGGAAAAAAAATATGTTGTGTTTTCGAGTATAAGGAACCCATAAAAAATATCAAAAAAAATCTAGCATTATTATTTACTATTTTATTTACGAAAAACATACTTTGCCATATATGGTACGGTATGCATTGCAGTGAATAAAATAGTTTGTGTCAAATATGGTACGACATGCATCCAATGTAAAGTTTATGACATGGGTAGACAGAATATGTGCACAAGCTGGGTTCGGCAAAAGGCCAGGTCTTTTACTTGGGGTGCAAAGGTGAATCAATTCTTACTCTTTACCTACCTTCTATTGACGAATTTCATATGTAAAAAACAAAATATCAGTAACGTATGAAGTCTAGTATACATCTCTATGAGATTAAATTTACACTCGTGTTACTGCATACCGTCCCATATATGAAAATTTAAAATTGAGCGCTTACTTCGTAAGGTCCCACATATGAACATTACAATTATGTACACACTGCATGAGGTCCCAGATATGCAAACAAGTTTATTGTCGAACAAATTTTAAATCCATGGAGGTATTGAGTATATCTTTCTGTTATAGCTTCACAAAGGATGGTTTTATTCGAAGAAATTTATACAAGCCGAAATATTCACACAATTCCAATATATTTGAGTTTGAATACAGAGCAACTCACCTGTTGAGCACTTTTACTTTCAAACTAAATTTACTGTTGTTTTATCAAGACTGACAATATTTCACTTTCTCGGAACTGCTGAGCATATATTTAGTCTATGGTTTATAATTTTGCCAATCGTCAAACTTGAAAAGAATTTAAATTTTTCACAAAAAACTTAAGTGTGCAAATTTGGGACGGGAGTTCCTTATACTCGAAAACACAACATAATTTTTTCCGCAAGGATATAAAATTCCATGCAGTAAGGGGCTAAGATTGCAATTAAATATATCTATCATATGGTAACGTTGATTATGTGTGCTGCAAGCTCTGACTAAAAATCTATTTTTGGAATAATTTGTTTTACAAACAGGAACAGAAAACACCGCATTGGAGCGGATACTTGACTTAGGACATCTTAGTGAAACACGACTCAAGAGGAAAGGAGAATCAACATGATTATTGATAATTTTATACAAATATATCTGATCCCTATGTTCACGACGCATTTGTAAAGTTTCTAATTCGGGAGAAGAATTTTTTTTTAATCGGTAAATATTTTTGTATCATCAGCATATAATAATGCTTTATAATGTTTAAAATGGCTCATAATCCCATTGATAAATATGTTGAAAAGAAGAGGACCGAGGTGGGAACCCTGAGGCACACCTGAGGTAATAGGGATGAAACTAGATGTATAGCCCTTTACAGCTACCGCCTGAGACCTATCCCGCAAATACGACGATAACCATCTCAGAAGATCACCGTGTATACCTATGTTTTCCAGTTTAGTTATTAACAAATTATGTGAGATTTTGTCAAATGCTTTGGAAAAATCGGTATACACGGTATCCACTTGATACCCGTGCTCCATGGCCTCTAAAATTAAATCTAGAAACTCACAGAGATTTGATTCAGTTGATCTCCCACTAATAAAACCGTGTTGATTTGGTATTATGTAGGGTCTAATTGCAGGAAACAGAGAATCGTAAATAATCTTTTCAAAAAGTTTGGGCACAACTGACAACTTAGAAATACCACGGTAGTTACAAATGTTGTGTTTGTCACCGTTTTTAAAAATGGAAACAATAATTGATCTCTTCCAAGCTGTAGGCATGACGCCTGTACTTAAAGAAATATTAAAAAGTGTTGCAAGAGGATTAGCAATTTGTTTGTGACAGAGTTTTAGGAAAACTGGGTGAACACCATCGGGGCCCATTCCTTTTTGACATCAAGTCGTTTTAGATATTTTTCAACAATAGAGCTATCAATGAAAATCGATTTTATCAAACAATCATTATTTATTATGTCATTGAATACGTTCATATTTGACGAAGGCTCAAAAACAGACTGGAAAAAAGAGTTGAATAAATTTGCAATTTGTTGACCATCCGACGCATAAGTGTCACCCAGGTGTAAAGTATCAGGAATACCATTACTACTCCGTTTAGAATTAATAAATGACCAGAAATGTATGGTACAGTAGAGCGTCGATTATCCGAACTAATTGGGGGACTTGGGTGTTCGGAAAATCGGTTTTTTCGGATAACTGACCTACCGATATGAAAATTGATTCAGCCATACATACAGGTAAAGGAAAGCCATATTTACATTTATATCTTTAATGACAAATAGGAATTAAACAAATAAGTGCCGACAATCTTGTTGTTAAACATGTATGTAATAGGTACAATTAACGCTTAAAAAAATCTTCAATGTTCGTCTGCCGAAGCAAGCCTACCCGCTTACGAGCGGCTAGGTCACGTACTTTTTTAAGGGCAGATATTTGATACTGGTCACTTTCAGCCTGTGTTTCAAACCAACGCAAGGGTAATGGTAGACTTACCAACTTGGTATTCATTGGATAACTTGGTTGCAGATTCGCCATCCTCTAACCGTTTATTAATCTCGTATTTATCTTTCATAGAAAAGACAACACGTTTACGTTTAGGCATTTTAAATCGAGAGTTTACTTTCACACGCGGCTAAATTTAGTTTATCGACTAGCGGCTCCTTGGAAGTGACATAGAAGTACAATTAACAAGTCGCGACAAGTGCGGCGCGCACTGCAGCGCGGGAGGCGGGGGAGAGGCACGCGCGGGTCAGGCGGGCGTAGTAGTTCGGATAAGCGGTCGTTCGGTTGATCGACGTTCGGATAATCGACGCTCTACTGTATTATGCTGTATATTACTTTTTGTGTTGCTAATAAATTGACCATAACACAAAATCTCAAATTTTTTTCCTTCACGTCGCGCAAAAGAAAAATTGTCATAATCGTTTTGTCTGCTGTATATTTTCCATTTTTTATGGAGATTACGTTTTTTATTGATTAGTTTAATTAAATGTTTATTATACCAAACCGGATATTTAATTTTATTTAATTAACTTTTGAGGAATGAATTTATCTATAATGTTGTTGATAATTCTATAAAAATTTGCTACAGCAAGTTCAATATCATTCGGATCAAGAATATTTTCCCAATCAACATTTGACAAAGCAAGATTTATTTGTTCATAGTCAGCAGCATGAAACCGGCGAACTACTCGAGACGCAGGACATAAATTTGAGGTGTGACTAATATTAATGTTGATACTGAGAGAAGGATGATGTCCATCTTCAGGCAATGATATTGGTGTAGTTCTTTCGACTGAACACTCAATGTCTGAAATAACCAGATCTAAATGTCTGTTATTTATGTTATAAATATGATTATATTGAGACAGGTCATTAAAACTCAGAATCGCTAATAGTTGGAATGTTAGTATATTTTCGTATGGATTTACGAGGCGCAATTTAGAGGAAGAGTTGCAGTATGAAATCCATCTAGCAAGTCTTATGTTGAAGTCGCCAACTAATAAAAAATTGTCGTTTGGGTATTCAATTTTAAGGTCAGAAATATATTCATATAAAACCAATTCTGCTGCCGATTGTGGAAAATAACAGCAAAATAAAAGTAACCTTTTAACAAGATATTGACACAGGTAACATCAGCCCCATACATGTACGGTAATATTCGCATTCCTTGCATACTAACACTTACCTCGCGGCGAACTGTAATGAGGGTACCACCACCTTTTTCAACTGATGATTTAGCATAACATCTATCAGTGCGGTATACATTGTACCGACAGTCAAACAACTCTGCGTCGTAAATTCCTGGTAAAAGCCTCACTCAAGCATATCACGTCAAAATCAGAATTTAGCATATTACTATAAAATATTTTATCTTTGGTCCGAAGACCTCTCACGTTTTGGTAAAAAACGTTAAGTCCCATTATAAATATTATGAATTACTAATAAATTTTCGTGAAAGTGTAAATATGTTAAACTATATTGAGTCGTGTTGATCAAAGTATGATTACAGTACAATAATATGCAGCAAGAAATTTTGATTAGCACCAAAGCTAGTGTGTCAAGTTCCACATTTGCAAAAGCCACGTAAATGCAATAAAACGATTTATCTCGAAAATATGTTATGTTAAAAACAGGAATAAATACAATCAGAACGGTACTTAAGTTGTACAAATCGAATAAAGAAATAAAATAAAGTAATTGTAAAACCGAAATAACGCTTATACTATTTTTTTAAAGCTTCAGCAGACGTGACATGTAAAATCGGAGACTGATCGCTGCGACGCACCATGATAGTACAGTTCCGAACCCAACAGTACGATAGCCTTTTGCCTTTGCCAACCGCTTAGATCCGCAGAGAATCTCTCCCCATCACCGACGACCCCGTCACAGTCTCTAATGATGAAATCTTGCTTCTCATTAGAAGTTAAAAGTCCAAAAAGGCTCCGGGTGCGGATGGAATTTCCAACCACGCACTTAAGCACCTGCCCCAGCAGGTGCTTACCTTGTTAGCTATTATCTTCAATGCCTGCTTCGACCATAGCTACTTTCCAAAAGCCTGGAAAGAAGCGACAGTCATAGGCATTCCCAAGCCGGGTAAACCTCTGAATGTCCCGGCTAATCACAGACCCATCAGCCTCCTCAAGGCAATGTCTAAACGAAAGAGTCATACTCTCTCGAATGCGGAACCGTCTGTTTTCAACGGATGGCGACCCTCTCATTATTCTCCACCAGTTCGGCTTTCGCGCTAAGCACTCCTGCCCTCAGCAAGTCCATCGAATCGTCGAGTACGTACTCGAAGGATTCTATCCGCGTCGTAAAAAAACAGTCGCGGTTCTCTTTGACGTAGCCAAGGCTTTCGACAAAGTCTGGCACAGCGGTCTCGTTTTTAAACTCTATAAAATAGGCTCACCGGTTCGCCTAGTCAGATTAATCGCGTCATTTCTTAAAGACCGTACGTTTCGATTTAAACATGAAGGCACGCTCTCCGCGCCTCGTCCCATTAAGGCTGGAGTCCCGCAAGGCTCAGTCCTCGCCCCTCTGCTGTACCCTGTGTACACTAACTACATCCCCATCCCGCCGAAAGGCGTCGAACTCGCCCTCTTTGCAGACGATACCGCCCTTTACACTAAAGGTCAAGCGATCCCGTATAACATCACCAGACTCCAAAAGGCCGTAAACGCCCTCGGTGTTTGGTTTAAAAAATGGCGTATCGATGTCAACCCTGAAAAGAGTTCTGCTATTCAATTCGACCACAAACTCCGTAATCGCTACAACGATCCCCACATTCGAATGTTAGGTATTCCCATCCCCTGGAAGCGCAGTATTAAATACTTAGGCGTCACCTTAGATCAGACGCTTTCTTTCAAGCCACACGTCGATAGAGTAACGGAACTCGCGCGTTTTTACTTAAGCCGCCTATATAGTATGATAGGAAGAAAAAGTAAAATGTCTTTTAGAAATAAACGTACGCTTTATAAGGTCTGCGTTAGACCCGTCATGTCATATGCTTCGCCAGTCTTTGCCCATGCCAAACCCTCCGTCCTGTATAAACTGCAGGTAGTTCAAAATCTCTTCTGCCGCAGGGCCACAAACGCGACTTAGTACGTGCGTAACGCGGACCTGCACAGAGATCTTGAACTACCTACAGTGCAAGCTGTTGCACCTCAAAACACTTTCAGAATCATTCTTCAAACGCGCCGAATCCCATCCCAATCATCTTGTTCGAGATTCAGTCTCATATACTGCTCCTGTGTTAGATTCGAAATTCAAAGTAGCTAGACCGAGAAACGCGCACACTGGCAAACCCACGAAAATAACTTTAGATCTCGAGTAAAGTAAGTAAAGTAAGAGTAAATTCAAATTCTAACGTAAATCCGAATTAATGCTATTTTATTTTTCAATTTTTAATGTTTTTAATTATTTACTTTTCATTTTGAGCACCTTCAGTGCTATGTAAATCCCAGCGGGTGACCCCTTAAGGGCCTCTCTAGCGCAACCTCTTTCTCCAATTGGCCCTCGCTCAGATGAAGGCTGAGTGGCAAAAATGCACGAGCCGACAGGGGGTTTTTTAGTGGGTATGGTTCTGGTAGGCGTCGGGACGAGTCCCACGTAACTTCGATCGCGCGCGCGGAGTATGCGTCAGAGTAATTTTTATCCTCCTTTTTCCATGGAGGGGAACAAAAAAAAACTACGGAAGTCAGTTCGGTGCCTGCAGCGAAGAAAACCACATCTAATAAGAAGAAAGAAACAGTCTAATAAGAAGAAAAGTTCAGAAGATTCCAGCTAGAAGAAAGAAAGTGCTGTTCGGTGAATCCGGAAGCCAGTGAAGACCCAAGAAGACGTAAGCGCTGTACGGTGTATCCGGAGGCCAGTGAAGAGGTCTGAAGAAAGAAGCTGAACTCCAGGAACAATTGCGGTTCACAGGGTTATTTATAAGGTTTATTTGTAACCGCAATAAACGTTCCGACTTCGAAGAAGTGTTGTTTTCACTACGCTCCAACCTGCACTCGATCAAGTCGGGTGTCACTCCGTGGTTCGTTAGGTCGTGGTGTCTTCGGGGCTTCGAAGGGTGGTACGACATCTTCCCAGCCGGCGCAAAACCCCCAACAACTATAGTTTTCTGGAAAAACAGACTCAGGCAGTTCATTCCACACCTTGGCGACCCGCACTAAAAAGGAACTATCGAAGCGTTTGGTTCGACTTCTTAGGATATCTACCATGAAGGGATGAAAGGTCTGTCTGCGTCTAGTAGTCCGATGCCAGAAGGATGTGGGTTCTACCTGATCAAAATGTAACTGTAGAAGACTGCTAAACTGGCAATTTTCCGACGATGGTCGAGGCTTTGCAGTTTTTTGGTGGTGAGGTCAAAGTTGTTAATAATTTTTCGGGCTCTTCGGTCAACTGCGTCCATCGCTTCTAGTTGGTACTTTGCAGAACCATCCCAAAGGTGGCTACAGTACTCCATACAAGATCGAACTTGAGCTGTATACAAATCAAGTAGCTGTTCAGGGCTGAAGTACTGTCGGACCTTCGAGATGATTCCCAACTTTTTTGAAGCAGTTTGAGCCATGGACACAATTTGTTGCCCGAAGTTTAGTTGGGACGATATAGTTACACCCAGAAGCCCTAGGCGGGTCAAGGGTACGGAAACATTTTGGAAAGTGGGCGTTAGGTCGAAACTGCTCTTTTTCGCGGAGAATAAACACGCCTGTGTTTTCGACGGGTTAAATTTGACCAAGTTGGACTCGCCCCAATCGGACACTTTCTTTAAGGCCAAATTCACCCACTCAATCATGGACTCTCTCAAAGTCCGGATTTCTTAAGGACTCGCTCGCGCATTGGACATGTATCTCTCTACAACGGCGCTGTCATCAGCGTAACCAATAATGCCTGGGGTTAGGAGATCGTTAATGTGCAACAAGAATAACGTTGCAGAGAGAACAGAGTATTGCAGTCAGTCTCATAGCCAACAGGTAATTTCATATAAACTTCATCTGTTAACTCTCCGTATAAGAAAGCTGTCTTGACGTCAAATGTCATGAAGTAGTAAGATTTAGATGCGGCAATTGCTAATAACGTTTTTATTGCAGATTGACTTACTACTGGGCTATAAATGTCTTCGAAATCCAGGTTTCCTTTCTACTCGCATCCACGTCCGACTAATCTTGCCTTGTACGTACGTCATCTTTAATCCGAAATACCTATTTGTTCAACAGTATTTTGTGTCCTTTGGCTTCTGACTTGTCAACTAATACCCAGGTGATATTTTTCCGTAATGATTCCATTTCAGATTGTATCGCCTTCTCCCAATTTCGTTTGTCGGTGCCAGTCACAGCTTCTTTGTATGTGAGTAAAGACCAGTCATAGTCGTCAATATTTTCTGACGTAAACATGGTCACGCAGCGACTTAACTTATAATCTTTGGTCCATGCTGGTCACGTCTCTTTGTGGTCTTCCACTTGAGGGAGATAATTCATCAACTGGATCTTGACTAGGTGGAATAAAAGGGGTTAGGTTCCTGAAAAAATAAGTTCTCATTAATTTTGTTTCTTTTTTCTGGAATTTCAATTTCAATTTGTTCTGTTTCAGATTCTGGAGTAAGATCTTCGCGTTTCTCAGCAAGAGTACTGCCATAATGCATCTTTTTGATTACTTTTACATCTCTGCTGATAACAACATCATTCCTTTCGGGTATATAGATTTTAAAACCTTTTGTATATTCCGCATATCCCAAGAATACTCCTTCTGTGGCTTTGGCTGTGAATTTTCCTCTTTGGTTTTTGTTCATCACAAACGCTCTATTTCCGAATACGTGTAGGTGATTTCCTGATGGTGTTCGTTGTACCCATTTCTCATATGGGGAATTACCTTTGAGAGCTCTTGCTGGGCTTCTATTTATCAAATAGTTTGCAGTGTTTACTGCTTCTGCCCAAAAATTTTCAGGGATATTGTCATCTAGCATCAGACATATGGCTTTATCCATCAGCGACCGATTTGTTCTTTCACTCATGCCATTTTGCTGTGGGGTATAAGGTGCAGTCTTCTGCTTATACCGTTATCTTTGAGGAATTTGTCAAACGCTTTAGACCTGTATTCGCCTCCATTATCAGATTGTAGATTTTGGTTTTTCTTATTATGAAACAGTTCAACATAGGTTTTATATTCCTTAAATTTATCGATTATTTCGCTCTTTTCTTTTAAGAAATATACACAGCAGTATCTTGTATAATCGTCAATAAATGTTACGAAATACTTTGATCCGGCCATTGATTCATTCTCAAACGGGCCACACACGTCACTGAGAATTATCTGGAGCACTTCGGTAGAGATTATTTGTCCATAGCTTTGGAATGGTAGAGTGGAAAATTTTTCTTTGATACAAGTCTCACAGGTACCCAAAGTTTTTTCTTTAAAGTTGAGTCCTCGCATCATTTTATTTTTAATCATTTCTTTTAAGTCTCTTTCATTAACGTGACCTAATTTCTTGTGCCATTTCATAATTTCGCTTTCGACACTTGGCGTAAAGTTTGCTGTCTCTTCCGGTTTATCAAATTCAAGATAGTATAATCCATTTCTTAGCTTTTAATACAGTTTTCCCGCCTTTTGTGACACTGGCTTGTTTCTTGTCAAATAGAATCTTATAGCCATGATCCGTAATTTTGCTTGCAGAAATTAGATTATTCGACAAATCAATAATGCGTCAGAAAGACTATTTTTATAGCGTCGATCTTTTGTATAAAGTTTGGCTTTTCCTTTCCCTTTAACTTCGGTCGTATGCTTTTCTGAAGCTAGCTTTAGAGTGTCAGTCGCGGGGATTAAGTTATGGAGTATACTTTTATGACCCGTCATATGTGACGTACAGCCACTGTCAAGACACCATAAATTGCCTTTACATTTCGACGTTCCTGTTGTTAAACAGATGTTATATGTCTTTTCTTGACCATTAGTTTTATTGGGGTTATTGGGTCTCTTCTTTGACCAACAAGCTTCTGTATTGCAGTCCTTGCAAAATTGTACCTTTTTCTTCGCCTTTGTGTAGAATGCTTCTGAAGTCTGAGGTTCACTCGCTTCGGTTTGCCTTCTTGCGTATTTTTCTACGATTTTTATTTTTAAATTGTCAGGACTTGGCAGAACATCTCTCGACTCAATTGCCGTTCGGAAGCTTTCGAAATTTGTAGGTAAATTGTACAACATCATTATGTTTAATAACTCTGGATTAATTTTTACATCCATGTCTTCTAATTTACCTACTACATCCATAAAATTACTGAGATGGTCTCTCACATCTTGTTGTGGAGTCATTTTCTTCAATACTAGTTGCTTTAATAGCGTAGCCTTTTTGCCGGCCATGAACTTTGATGTACAGACTTTAGTTTGTTCCATACCTGTTTATACCATAATGACGGCCGAGTAGCGTAGTGGTCAGTAGCCCTGTCTCATACGCCGGAGGCCCCAGGTTCGAGTCCTGGCCGGGGCATTCATTTGTGTGATGAACACAGATGTTTGTTCTCGGGTCATGGTTGTTGATATTTATATATTTATGTTTATTCTGGGTTCCCCCCCAGTTCGCTGTATGGTCATCCATAACACGAGCTCTGCTTACTTTGAGGCCATACAGTTGGTGTGTTTGTCTGGGGATTATTATTATTATTATACCTCCTTGGATGTATTACACCCTTTAATTTGTTTAAGTTCTGGTGGAGATATAAGTAAAAATAGCTCTGACCTTGCCTTTAAGTCTTCCTTTAGGAACGCACTGTTTTCTTCGGCAGTCGCAGTTGCCGGTAACGTTTTTTCACAACACGCGTATTCCCACAAATCGTATCTTACGAGAAAAATCTGTGCTTGTAAGCACCAGGTATCGTAATTTGATTTTTTTAACGGTTCTATGCTTCTGATACTCATTTTAAAATTTTATTATTTTCATTTACTTACTATTTTAAACATGCTTCTTCCATTTGCCACTAGATATTCATGTAACCACGCTCTGCTACCACTGATAGGGTGGACTAACGGCTATAGCAATTAATTAAAACGTAAATAATACTTGAAAACATTGTGTTTACTTGTATATGAGAAAATATATTTCATAATAACACTGCACATCAAAAGTAAAAAACATAATACAAATTCTAATGCAGTGCACCATAGACAAGTATACGTGGACAGCATCACGACTTTCCAACACAAAAGAGATTTCCAACTGAAAAGCTTTTTGAAATAAGCAAACTGCTTACCATGAGAAAGCTTTATATAATTATGACGGTACTTAGAAAACATAAACTTATACCCTATGATAAAGATAAAATAAATAAAAGAAGCATCAGATTTTAAGTTGAATGCAACACACATAAATACATACAAACCCGCACACACATATACACACAAATTCACGCATAAACACATAATCACTCACACACAGACACACAAATTCACGCATAAACACATAATCACTCACACACATTACACATTTATATTTAAAAAAAATTGTATTCCTTATGCCATGGTTTTTAATGTTTACGTAACGCTTTGTTCTTATTATTGTCATTATTTTTTCTAATCGATTGTTATGGAAGAGCGGACTGAAAGTCTAAAAGAAGATTCCAAGCATTTAAATTGTATAACTTAAAACTGGCACTGAAATAATTATATTATTATTATATTATCTGTAATTTTCTATATTTCCCTTCTCACACTTTTGCTGATTTCTAGATATCCAGGAAAATGCCAGAGCTAAGGCAGTTGTCCCACCGGCAGCGATGAACGAGTAGCGAGTAGAGCTAGAATGTAGAAACGAGTTGGCGAGCTGCGGGGAGCCGATAGTTGTGTAGCTCGGCTATAAGCGAGTGTGCGAGTGAGACGAGCGATTATTCGCATCACTCGCTCGCGGCGGCTCAGCGTACAGTCCTGCACAGGGGCGTTCAATTGTTCTAAGGCGATGTTAAATACCTATGTGGGAAAAAACTGACCAATCACAGACGCTATGATTTTTACAAATGGTAACATCGATTAATAACAAATATTTTTTGACTACGTGTCGCTGACTAATTGATCAATATACCAGAGTACAAAGCAGAGGCCAGATTTTTATCAAAGAACAATAAAAAGAAAGTTGTTTCAATTGGTAATGGTTGCTGAAGGAAATATTGTCAATACAAACTATTCATATTCCGGTTACTACTCAAACGATTATGCTTATACATCTCACGCCTTTCTACAAATCTGACAAATTATTTTTCTGAACACCCTTCTGCCTCACCTGAACCCAGCGGTTCTGGTTTGCAGCAAATTGGAATTGGAGAACATGCTACTCGTAGCCGAAACGAAGAGACCCAAGATTCAATGCCTGCCGTTGAAATCACTCCAAGCGACGGAGTCTGAGATCAAGTCTTACCTAAATGTAATGACGAGACGCTCTCTTGTACTAATAGGTTCTCCATAATTTGTATAAATATTCAAACTCATCTCTGGTCATTCTAAAATATGTGCGAAAATGATCATTTGTTAGTTCATAGAATAGTTTGAACTCACTGTATTCTTTTCTGAAATATTTTTCATCCATATTCTTCTTATTGGGGTCAATTATTTTCTTCCTTTTTTTCAAAATTGCCGGTGCCACTACACAAAGCCTATCATATAATACATCATCATCGTCGTCTGAACTAGATAACTATGATAACTCAAATGATTGTTCGATATTAATAATAAATAAAAATTACGTGTACTTTCAGATTCACACTGTATAGAAATGACTGCTGTAGCAACCGCTCTCTCGGCATGAGTTCTGATCAAGTATCGCTGAGCGAGTATAATCTTTCACAGCTCTTGTCGCTCAGCGTCGAACTATTGAAGCGAGTACTCGCCGGCAATGTGAACAGACAGCGATCAACTATTTATAAATGCATCTCTTTGTTTACACGGAATCTGTATATCTTTTGGAATCTGGAATGTATATCTTTTGTACGTTTCTTGAGCGAGAAAATAGCCGATAGTTAGTCGTTTTCTCGCCGGCGGTGGGACAACTGCCTAATGGACCTATTTTTTTATCAGCGTAACGGTAGAGCAAGATAGTAGGCACATGTAGATATAAAATAAGGAGGAAGCTTATCTGGACCTGGACCTTTACTCAGATCCAGTCTTTTTAGTTATGACAAAATAGACTCCAAAGAGAGATAAATATTGGTAGAGAGAGCTAGCTACCTATTTGAAAATGGTTAGGTTAGGTCTCATAAAGTTACTGATATGAGAAGAAAGACATGTCGTCAGAAGTAATTACAAGTGTACAGATGTGATCTTTATAAAATTCTTAATAGGAAAACGAGACTTGGAGGTATTTATATTTTTACATAAGTATGCCCAAATATATTTTGGGTTGCTGTTAATATTTTGAACCAGATTATCTATGTATGTTTTGTAACAACGGGTAGTTAAAGGAGGAGTCAGCCCAAAGTTTAGTTAAAACCTATTTACTATATTTTCATTAAATGTTCAGATTATTGTTTTTATCCATCATCTTTATACTACACTTTTTGAAAATGAATTTGTGCATCTTTACAAAAAGATAATAAATATGGAATACTATTCTGAATACTATCCATATTTATTGTCTTTTTGTAAATGCGTAAATTGTTGTAAATGAGCAGGGTAGACCGGGGACAACAGTACCATTTTTAAAACAACGGGTGATTACAAAAGTTTCGCTGACGAATTCGGTTTTTATTTTTGATATTTGAAAGCCTTTGTCTTTTATACACCCAAGGGCACAGCTAAATTTCTTATAGACTACAAAACTTGGTAAAAAATGCATTTGAATCAAAAGATAGCCAGTGGTACAAACAACCCCTTTTACGTGGTTACTTGTACCAGAACTACAAAAGGTAATAAAAGTCACATTATGTTATTTAAACACTTTGTCCAGGCATTTATTTATGGTATTTGTTGGTTATAATCAACCTTGATAACTAACAACAAGGAAATCGAGAGATCAGTCTTTTAAATCAACAGAAATTATAATGAATAATAAAAACATAAATATTCTACCCTTATAACAAAAATAAAATTAGTTTCCTTTGACATATTTAGACGTTGGCTAAGACTTTTAGCTTCATAACGATTACAAAATAGAAATAATCAAATAACATATTTTTGTATGGAGGTACAACTGATCCCTGGTACAAATGACCCTTCCGGAAAATTAAATATAAACAATTCATTAGTCAGATTCGAAAATATAAATAGACTACTACATTCTCATGAGCCCAAAGCCCACATTTCACTAGGGCGTGTGGAACTAAATGGTTCCATAGATACAACGCAAAACCATTCTTATTATTTTCCTTCTTCACTGCTTTCAGAATTATATCTTGTTGCTGTTTTCCTTTTCTGGCTAGAGGTACACTTATTTACGGGGTTATTTGTACCACGTGGTCCATTGTAACGGTACCATTGTCCCCGGCGATGTCGGTACTATTGCCCCAAAGTACCTAATTTAGAGAAAACATACAAAAGTCATATCATTATTATCTAATAGTTTTAATATTTATCGAAAATTAAAAGTTCGATATCCATTTAAACTGGCAATCACAATTACCCGTAGAAAAAGCTTTTATATTATGTATAGCCATTAAAATTTTACGAAAAAACTCACCACGGTTTGCTGAAAATCAAAAATTCTCCGGTGACACGTCTGATTCGAAGCGCGCGCGCCGGCGACTATTGGACACATCGGGACTCATATAGCGCGTGTCCTGGCCCACTTATACGTGCAAAGATTAGCTCAGTAGTTAAAATATTGATATTGGTACTATTGACCCGTGCTACTATTGAACCCGGTCTACCCTACTACGAGTCCCAATACAAAAAAGTTCGTCTAGTGCCAAATATTACAAGTGTCTATTTGAAGAAAAATTTAGATAAATAAATTTAACATTATTAGTTTAATAAATACACAGTGGTTTTGAATGGTAATGTTACACTAATGTTTTACAAAAAACGTATGACAAATAATCAATTTACAAATTATTTTTGAAAAAGTAATCATTTGACAAACTGTTCATTTACTAAACTGATCGCTTTATAAGTGATCATTTGACAAAAAATTTTTTTTAATATTTTACATTGCAAGTTAATAGAATAGAATTACCCTTCAACGATATAATTGTACATAGAAATCACTGTTCGCCGTCCATCATCGGTAGAAAGAAAAATTCTTCAGCCAATACTTTGTTATAATAATAATAATAATAACTTTTTTAGTAACTCAGAAAAGGTTACAAGCTTATGTGACGTCTCTGACCCCTAAACTAAACAAAGTTTGTATTTTAGCTGTTATGTCGACAGCTCGGTTCGCCGAAAGAACGTTTCAAATATAAATGTTTCGCCGATATCACGATTTGCAGATAAGGCGATTAGCCGAAAGCTCGAATAAGCAAATTAGCCTTTTATCGATAGAAAGTATTGCAGAAAACCTGTAATATTTACAGTTACAAGTTTAAAAAAATAGCAAATTATCAATTATCAGCGCCCGTCACGAAAACGAATAATATGCTAGGATAGGACTAGGATTTTTACAGTATGATTGTATTTAGTATAATTTTTAATTTGTAATCCTTATTACCAGTCATATATTTTTTGTTTTATTTTTTTGTAAGTAGGTGCAAAAAATATTGCCGCGTGGCAAAAGTAAGAAAATTTTATTTGCATTAGTTTGCTTTGGTGAGTTTACATCTTTTCTACGACGATTTAATTTATAAAATTAGAGTTATAAAAAAATGAATGCTTGTACTTTAGTACGATCAAAGCGTGGATCAACTGTTCTTATAGGTCTCCTCTTTAAGGTAAGTTCTCCTGCGCGGGCACGACGATTCTTTAAATGATGTTCTTAAAACTCGATTTTCAGCTTCGCTTGTGATTCGTAGCCGAAGGTTTCTTCAAACATTCAACCATGGCATTATTCCTGTGACGTTCGACGATGGTCTAAACTGTCGATCTTGGTAGGGATAAGTCCTTGGCTATTTGGTAAGCAGATTTGCCATTATTGTGGCTACGAATAATTAGTTTTCGTACTTCGTCGGCGATAGGTTTCCCGCGAGCCATTTTGTTTGAAAAGTTTTTATGTTTGGAAATGACAGTGACAGATTATTTTTATATTTTTTCAAATCGAATTTTACTCATTTTTCAATTAAAACAAGTAGAATTGAGACATGGACGAACTTTTTTGCATCGATTAAGAACTAGACGAAATATTTTGAGTTAGTCGTAGCAAATTAAAGTGCCCATAAAAACATATTTTACATGGACGAACTCTTTTGCATCGATTAAGAACTAGACGAAATATTTTGAGTTAGTCGTAGCAAATTAAAGTGCCCATAAAAACATATTTTTATGAAAATGTAGTTAAGTTGAAAACTGGCAATATATGACTGGACGAAATCTTTTGCAATCGAACAGCAATTTATATAATGTGAATTAAGCCTAACTTTATGGTCTGACAGACTGATCAAGTCACGTGACCCAAATTGTTGACACGCATTTGTCTTGCTTGACTCTTGACACGACACTCACCAGTCAGAAAAAAGTACAAACTAACCACATTTTTAAGAAATGGCTGACGATAAAGAAGTGGAAAAAACGATTGCCGAAGACTTGGTTGTTACCAAGTATAAACTAGCTGGTCAAATAGTTAATCGTAAGTCTATTACTTATTTTCAATGTTTCCGTCATGACCCAACTTATGATTTCTGCATTGGTTTCTGTACGTTAAGGTGGACGCGTGTCACCGCCATGCGGGCAATGAGGTGCCGCCAAGTGTGCCAAGCTATTTCTGATTCCTAAAATGTAGATAATCTTCAGAGTGTTAACTATTTTTCAGGTGTCCTTGAACAGCTCATCGCCAAATGCGTACCAGACGCGTCAGTGCGAGAAATCTGTGAATTTGGCGACAAAGAGATTCTTGAAGAAACATCTAAGGTTTTTAAAAAGGAAAAAGACTCTAAAAAAGGCATTGCGTTCTCAACATGTGTATCTGTAAACAATTGCATATGCCACTTCTCTCCGATTCCTAGTGAAACTGATTACATTTTAAAGCAAGGAGACCTAGCTAAAATGTAAGTCTTAACCTTATTACATTCCTATAGTTTTATGACAACATAATATTGATAACCACGCTTTAAACTTTTAGTGACTTAGGAGCACACATAGATGGATTTATTGCCGTAGCTGCCCACACTGTTGCTGTGGGAGTTAATGAAGTTACTGGTCGTGCAGCTGATGTTTTACTTGCAGCGCATCATGCAAGTGAAGCTGCCTTGAGATTATTGAGACCTGGCAATGAGGTGATTGGAAACTTTTTACATGACATTTTTAAAATGATGCTGATGCAATCCTGAATCTTTCCAATTTTTTTCTTATGGAAAAGTTGGTACAAGCACAGGAGATATTAATGTAATTTTACATGTTTAATTTTTAATTTATTTTATAAGTTTTAATGTTACTTACAACAATTTTATTTAACCTTTCAAGAATTGTTTACACTATAAATTTATATTATGTATGGAGATAAAACATGTAGATGTAATAAATAAATTAAATTTGCAGAACTACGCCATAACAGATGTTATTCAAAAAATCAGTGCTGAATATGGATGCAAGCCTGTTGAAGGCATGCTTTCACATCAGCTCAAACAATTCCGCATTGATGGTGAAAAGAGCATCATCCAAAATCCATCAGAAGCCCAGCGCAAAGAACATGAAAAGGCTACTCTTGAAACTTATGAAGTTTATGCTATGGATGTGCTTATCTCAACTGGAGAGGGTGTGGTGAGTTTTATTTCTAAATCATTTGTGTGCTTATGTTATATGTGATATGTTTATTTTACTATAAAAATCATTTTCAGGGTAAAGAAATGGACACTAGGTGTACAATATACAAAAAAACTGAAGAAATTTATCAGTTGAAGTTAAAAGCTTCCAGGATGTTCTATAGTGAGGTTAGTATAATTGCATTGATGTTTAAATAGTTCAAGGGGTAATTAGATTCAAAACTTATTGTTGTCAAGATTAAACATGCAAGAAGAAACCCTAAGCTTTCACTAAACATGCTAAAACTTTTGTAGCATTGTTCGTTTCTTGGGGAATACTAGATGTTATTGTTTGAACCAATACATTTTATGGTGTGTTGGTATAGAAATAACATACATTTTTATTAGACATGGATTATATGCACTATCAAAATGCAAAAATATGCATAAAAAAGTGCAATAAATTTTTTTTGAAATATGTGTAATCCAAATCGTAATTATAATACAAAAAATCACAGTGCCCACAGTCAAAAGTTGGGTACTTTTTCAAACAAGACTCCATTAAATTCTTTTTTTTTACTGGCGATTGTAATTTAGAAAAAAAATATTTTTGTAGGTAAAAATACAGTGAGCAATGAATGACAAGCAATTGAATTGCAGTCAGTAATGAGTGTTGTAATGCTTTGCCTGGCTTCTGTCCTCTGCGTTCCCAGCTTATATAACTACATTTATCAAATTTAACTTTCGAATGAATAAGCACATCAATGAAATAGTACTACAATAGCAACAATGCTTAAAAATTGTGTTTTATGCATGTAAATGCATATAATACAATGTCTAATTATTACTGTGCACTACTACTTTCTATTCATATTATAAGTATTTCTTTGCTTTAGGTCCGGAACAAACATGGGTCAATGCCATTCAACTTGCGTCATTTTGACAAAGAGACAAGTGCTAGGCTTGGTGTTGTTGAATGTGTTAACCACAAGCTCATTGAGCCCTTCCAGGTAAATAACTTAAACTATTGGAGACTGTTAAGTAACCTGGTGTTATGCTCATTACAGCTCTGTGTATTTATTGGTAGGGCCTATCACCTTCTATTAAGTAATGAAAGTTTATGTTCTGTTATATGGTCCAGTATACAATCTTTGCTTTCATCATAATGGTTAACCCTTAGTTATTGTGTTTACAAAGTTTAATGGTTTGGTGTGTTCAATTCTACGTCAATCTTGTTGCCCTGAATTCTTTCCGGGTAGATGTTCTAATAACCTTCTCGGCAGTACTCAGGGAATATTAAAGAGTATGTTCTGAACTAAAATATTCATATATTTTGGTTTTATCAATACCAACAAACATTTTCATACTGATAATTTTAGGTGTATGCTTTTATTTCTTCGAAAAATTCAAGTAATTTTTCTTTGCTCAGGTGCTCTATGAACGTCCAGGAGAACTAGTGGCACAATTCAAGTTTACAGTTCTGTTGCTCCCAAGTGGTACACATCGTATTACTGGACTACCATTTGACAAGAGCCAATGCAAGAGTGAACGCTCTATCAAGGATCCTGAACTTATGGTAATTAGCAAAATATATTTTCTAAGACAAAAAACACAAGACATTATCCCTGACATTGAAATTATCCCGACGACCGATTGGTGTAGTGGTAAGTAGCTTTGCCTCATACGCCGAAGGTCCCAGGTTCGAGTCCTGGCCGGGGCATGCTTTTGTGTGATGAACACAGATGTTTGTTCTCGGGTCATGGTTGTTTGTATTTATATATGTATGTTTATTCAGGGATCCCCCCCCAGTTCGCTGTATGGTCATCCATAACACAAGCTGTGCTTACTTTGGGCCCATACAGTTGGTGTATTTGTCTGGGGCTTTATTATATATTATTTATTTATTTATTATCCCTGATATCTTTCAAAACATTTTGATTTATAAATTGTTTTGAACAAGCACAGGGTATAACACTGTAATGTTTTTGAGCTAATTTGTATCTTTGACACTTTAGTTTGAACCATTACTACACATGGGTTTCAACATATTTAATGAGTATTTTATATTGGGAACTGTAATTGAAAGTTAATGATGTTCAAATTGTGAATTGAACAAACTAGCTCTCAATTGTAAACTTGAATATACTATTGTCTTACTATTTACTTATTCCTCCAGGCTCTTCTCAACTCTTCTGCAAAAGCAAACAAAAAGAAGAAAAAGAAAACTGGAGCTGAAGAACCAATGGAAGTGGAAACAGTTGCCTAGCAACAAACATTTCTTGATCCTGAGGACAAAAGTATGAACCATACAGCTTTCCGAAAACCCTACCTTGGACGTAAATCTATACAGCCATGGGCCAAAAAGATGTGACAAATACAAAGCTCTACAATTTAAATTTGAGATAAAAACATGTAAATGTTAGGAGTGCAATCACTCCATTATCATCTTTTTGGCTCCAATTTTTTAATTACTACAATACATTTTGCAATCATTTACCTTGTTTAGAAGATTTATAAATATTACAATGCTTTTTCTGTTTATCTTATGAGATTCTATGGGGGCAATAGTGGTAGTCATCTGTAGTCGATTTTATACACTGAATAATACTGATTACTTTTATTTTTCATTGTAAATACTGCAGAACCTACTTTAATTTTATGTATTTTTTACACAGTAATAACTTCAGCATAATTATTGTCATTTATTTTATCATTCCTTGGCATAACATGTGATGTGCACAAATTCTGAATCTAAAAATGAACAATGAAGTATTGAGGTAGCAAGTTTTACATTAGATAAATTTGATTGTAATAAATTGCTAATATAATTGTCTCATTTACTAAAAGCAATTGATGTTTTTGTCAGTAGTTCTAATTAAAACAGGACATGTCAACTGACAGCTCTGTAGAATTTCCACTTTTACATGATAAACTTAACAGCATATGTACAAATTTTTCCCTAAATTAAGTGCAATATTAATTCTTGTTACAGTATTGCATTTTTAGATCTTGGTATTCACAGAGCTGGACTGGCTTTCTGTAAAAGTTGTAAAATATGACATTGTTAAAAATAAATAAATCAAGCTGTACCCCACAGTGTGGACTGTTTTGTAATAATAATGGTTGTTTTATTTAGTGTAATTTTAAGCATAGGAAATTCTTTGATTTGTTTAAGATAATTACCACAGTCTTCAGTCAACCTATTGAAGCTCAAACAATAGAGTTCTGTTAGGACTTGCAAAGTGTAGTAGGTATGGGAGTTTCCAGTTTACTATTATTCATTCGACCAGTAACAAATAGACTTCGGTTCTGCGTGATCAATAACGTCTGAGCAAAAATGGAATGAAAATCAAAAACGGATTAAATGTTACACCGGTCTTGATTTGCTAGGTAGGCCGCCCGACAACGCACTCAAATGACAAATTTCTGCAATGAAGTAGTCAAAACTGCATAAGGTGATTTAAATAATAGGTTATACCTATGAAACTGCCGTTTTGCCGTACTGGCCATTTCAAATGAAAATATTTTTTTTTTGACTGATAATTCTAATTTCAAATTAATTTTATTTGACAAATATGGAATTCTTTTTCTAAAATCGTCATTTGTTTAATAGTTAGTGTTTTGTTTTCAACGCATTCGAAAATTTTTCGTCATCATGGATAAGTTAAAAATTCGAGTAATTATGGAGTATGAGTACCGTCGTGGCAGCAAAGCGGCACAAGCGGCACGCAACATCAACGACGTTTACGGAGCGAACACTAAAAACGAACTCACCACCCGTTATTGGTTTACCCGCTTCCGTTCTGGAAATTTTGACCTGAAAAATGAACCCCGTGGTCGTCCGAAAACTTTGGTCGACAATGACGAATTAAAGGCAATTGTGGAAGCTGATGAGACTCAATCCACGGCTGAATTAGCAAAAGCTTTCGACGTTAGCATTAAAACAATATTGGTCCATTTGCGTCAAATTGGCAAGGTAAAAAAGCTTGACAAATGGGTACCCCACGAACTCAATGACCGTCAGCGCGAAGTACGCGTGGAGACGTGCCTTGCACTGCTCAGCAGGCATACAAATGAAGGAATTCTGAACCGCATTGTTACTTGTGACGAGAAATGGATCCTGTTTGACAATCGTAAGCGCTCAGCAAGTTGGTTGGACCCTGGTTCAGCACCCAAACAATGCCCTAAACGAAAACTTACCCGTAGAAAAGTGATGGTCACTGTTTGGTGGTCTAACGCGGGTATAATTCATCACAGCTTCTTGCCAAACGGGACAAGCATTACTGCAGATGTGTACTGTGAAGAACTGAACATAATGGTGGAGAAGCTCGCACGTCTCCAACCAGCTTTGGTCAATCGTTCGGCTCCACTGCTCCTGCACGACAACGCGCGACCTCATACTGCACAGCAGACGGTCTCCAAGCTACAAGAGTTGGGGTTGGAAGTTCTCCGTCATCCGCCGTACTCACCAGACCTTGCGCCTACAGACTTCTAGTTTTTCCAGAATTTGGATAACTTCTTGGCGGGAAAAAAATTCAATACCCGAGAGGCAGTACAAAATGCCATTGAAGAATTTGTTGCCTCCCGTCCAGCTGATTTCTTCAAGAAAGGCTCAATAAGCTACCAATGCGTTGGCAAAGATGCATTGATTGCATGGGTGATTATTTTGATTAATAGAAATAAAAAATATATAAAAAAATTACGCTTCATTTATTTCGTGAAAAACGGCAATTTCATAGGTAAAGACCTAATATGTACATACTACTGGAAGTTTCAGTTCTGCTCGGAAAGCGAGCCGAAAGAGACTGAATACTAATGCAGACGTCTCTAATACTAGCTTTACAAAGTCAAACTTGTAATATGCCGAATGACGTAGCAAGCATGTACAGTAAAATGTGAATAATCGTCATTTCATAAAATAATTATTTGGAAAATTTTACTTTAGTGGCAAAGAAAGCAATATGTTAGGTAACTAAACAATATTTATTTTATAAACAAATTATGCAGAGCCACGGTGTTGCAGTGGTTACGGCACTGGCTTTTCGATATAAAAAACTTACTACACTAAAACACATTACTACAAATACATCTGAGTCGTGCTTCGACCCTCTGACAATGAAGCTTTAATGTGTTTTGTATTTGTGGATCTATTACTTAACAGAGCATAAACATTATTTCTAAAATTTTTGTGACACGATTTGCTACTATGTATTATCAGGAATGTAAAATAAAAAAAAAAGCCCTGGATATGCGCCAAAAAACACTAAACGTTTGTATAAAATGCGTATCATTAAATTTTAATTTTCCTTTACTAAGCAAACATTCTTGGTGGATATTAACATTTTACTTTATATAATGTGGGCTACTTGAGTAAGTAGTCGGAGTTGAATAGCGAATTCTACTCGGGCGTGTAATACTGTTTCAAGTAAAACTATTTTTATTTATTCACACCGGTTGCGAAGGACACCTAACGTCCTTCGCAACAATGATTTATTACATATAGACAGGTTATCCTCTCTCAATAATGGCAACGTAAATGCAAGGCATTTGCCCGCTATTTGACTTGGTCTTGCATCCCAGTGTCACGGCTAAACGCCAAACAAAACTTATTCCCTATTCTGTGTTTTTATTACCGTACAATGCCTTCTTGTGTGTTCAGACAGTGTACTAATTACACAGTTACTGTTAAAGAGAGAATAAACGTTTATTTTCATGCGTAAGTACTATTTTTTTATAACTATCTTATTTATTATTTTATTTTGAAAAATATTTTTAAAACGTCATTTTAACTATAAAATGACGTTTTAAAATTATTGACATTGCTATTCATTTCAACAAACTCGAAGAGTGAGATGTTATATGATTTTGTACGTGGGAGTAAAAGAGACAACGCTATAAAGTTGCAACAATTTACGTACTACGTCACGTACGATCGCGACCAATCATTGCGAAGCAACGTCACGAAGTACATAGATACCTCTTTTTTACAACAAGTAAACCGCGTTATTCTTTTTTTCTCCCACAAATTATAATATGACTGTATATATCGGGTAGGTATCTATAGTTACGTTGACGCCGTTTTTTTGTGCGGTAATGTTTAGGTATGTCATGTCTATATGTTATGTCATTGCTTCGCAACGGATAAAATAGGTTAGACCATCGGTGTCAAACTCAATTTTGAATTCGTAGGCGGGCCAGATTGACATTTTATTTATTAAATTATATAGTATATGATATACGGTTGTTAAAAATAATATCAAAGTTATAAAAGACGGTAGGTAATTATGTTATCACATATTGCGATCGCAGGCCTTATATTTTTAAGCTTCTTTCATTGGCTAACTTTATTTTGGCATCAGTCGATCACAGGAAAATGTGTGAAAAGCTGTTATTGGTCTATTTTTGACACATGACAATCAATAGGCTACTCTCAGCTACTCTCATACATCTTAGTACGTACACATGCATAGATGTAATTTGACACAATCAGCAGTTTTAATAACTTGTTAAGTTAAGTTAGTTTAGCACGTTCAGTCTGACAATAAACGCCGTTACGATTACACACGCCCTTTCATTACCTCCTGACAGTTAGTGACAGTACCTACGGGACGCTCTAGCCCGTACATTGGTCCTTTGAGCCACGGGACCTCGCGTTTGTAGTTCGCGCGTGTAGGTTTCGGTTGTGACACCAGTGACAATTGTTGGATTGCAGTGCAAAATAAAATAAGTGTTTTACAGTGATCGAGGTGACAAAAATAACAATAAGTATCTAAGTGCCATTAAAGAAATTTATTTGTGCAGTTAATTATAAGTGACAATATTGACATTCATTTGGCGTTACCGCTTCTTGCGGTAAGCCCTGACATTCAGGAGTGCCTGCATTTGTCTGCTAAACTTCGTGAAACAAGTAAGATCTTTCCTTTTTGACATTGACATTGACCATTGACATCATGGACGCACTTCTTCAGCGACAGTCAGAACTCACTGAGTTAATGAATAAATTCAGCACTAACTTTAAAAAAGACTGCTGCAAGAAAATCTTTACCGGAGTATATTAACAAGAAACTTTACACCCTAAATAATCTCTGGGAGGAGGAGTTCGACCTTAACCACTCCAAATTGCTGGAGAGTACTGACAAAAGCGCTGAATATTTTATTGCAAATATCTTTGACACCTACAAAGAATTCTATATTATGACAAAAAACCTCATCGCTAATTATGAGCAAACCAAAGCTGACAAATGTATTCAACTCAGTTCAGAGGTAATGGACATGATAAACCAACAACTTACTAACTTCCGAGCATTCCTGCGAATCCTTAACGGCCTGGCAGATGACATCAATGACAAATGGGAGCTGGAAGATGTGTTACGTAACCTGCAATTCCGTTGGAATAAAGTAGATGACCTGCATTGGCAAAGTTACAATAGTCTTCAAGGCAATTAAAGTTCCTACGAGCAAGAATTTAACCGCCATGAATTGACATTTAAAGTAATCAAAAGTTCGCTCAATCAAAAATTATCATCGATCGCTCACCTTCACCAGTCAACCCCGCAAATCGAAATACCTACTTTCAGCGGTAATTACACGCAGTGGCCTACATTCGCCGATCACTCAAGGAAGCCATACACAACAATCCTATGGTTTCACAGACACAAAAAATGCAACACCATAGAGGAATATTGTGTGGAGAAGCTGAAAAGCTTGTACAACATCTACGCGTTTCAGCTGACAATTATGACACTGCTTGGCAAATTATTAACCATCGTTATGATAATACTCAATTACTTTTCACAAAACAAATTGAAATATTTTTCAATCAACCCTCCATCCAGAAACAAACTGCATATGACATTAAAAGAATACATGACATTAGCGCCGAATGCATACATGCTATACAAAATCTTGGCGTGGACTGTACCTCGTGGGGCCCACTGTTGGTAACAAACCTATAATGACTATAAAGAATAGAAAAAATCCTAGAGATTTACCCCGCTATGAAGAGTTCATGACATTTTTAGAAGGTAAATTTTTAGCACTTGAACCTATTTCTAAAAGAGAAAGGTTTGATCAACCTAACAAAACCTCATTCTCGACGCCCGTTAAATCTGCCCTTTTGCGATAAAAACAGCCTGACACTAAGCCCTATTTTAATAATCCTGTAAATAATGCAAAATTACATGCCAAGTTCGACTCTATGAAATGTATTTTATGCCAACAAGATCATCCTTTATTTCAATGCAAGAAGTTTGAAAACTATAATCCAGACATGCGTATGAAAATTGTAACTAAAAACAATATTTGCCAGAACTGTCTTTATTTCCACGAAAGAAATTATTGCAAATGAACAAAACGCTGCAAAGAGTGCAATAAAGCTCATAATACTATGTTACACGCCGCTTTCCCATCAACCTCAAAGCAGGAGTCGAGTAACGTTACATGTAACAAAAGTTTCATTTGATAACGATGAAATTTTACTGAAAACGGTGCAGTTACATGTTAACAGACATGATGGAACTTTCCTGACCTTGCGCGCACTACTAGATCAAGGTTCACAAGTAAGTATGATTACTGAAAATGCTGCTCAACTTCTGAACTTACCTCGCCAGCGTTTCGGCGGTACAGTCGCAGGAATAGGTATCTCTGCATCAAGAAGCCGAGGAAAAGTCATATTACAATGCAGTTCAATCCACAGTGACATTTTCAACTGACGTCTTAATTATGCCTAAACTTGTAAATAACCTGCCTAACTACACATTTAAACAGAAATCTTATGATCATTTATCTAAAATAGAATTAGCTGACCCGGAATATGTATCAAAACCTATTGACATCTTACTGGACGCCATAGTGTGCTCCGAAATTATCATGGACGGTCTCTTGAAAGGCACGCCAGAGCAACCAATAGCGCAGCAGACAAAGTTAGGATGGATTTTGTCTGGAGCGGTAAAAACATTTAACTGTCACGTGGTGATAAACAATATTGAAGATGTTGCCAAATACTGGGAAATTGAAGATATACCTGACAACTCTACTGACATTTTGACAAAACAAGAAGAATACTGTGAGAAGACTTACACTGACACAACAAGAAGGTTACCAGACGGGAAGTATGAAGTCTGTATGCCAATGAAAGAAGGATTCGAAGGAAAGTTGGAAGAATCAAAGTCAAAATCAATTGCATAATTTAAACAATTAGAAAAACGGTTTGCCAAAGACCATCAGTTACATAAGAATTATAAAAGATTTATGCAAGAATACATTGACGTGGGTCACATGAAGAAATGCACTACAGTATCATCAACTATGTGTTACCTACCACACCATCCCGTAATAAAAGCAGACTCCACCACAACCAAACTACGAGTTGTTTTTAACGGCTCAGCGAAAACTCAGTCTGGATACAGCTTAAATGATCTCATGGAATGCGGGCCCAAATTAGAACAAGGCATTATGACATTATTATTAAAATGGAGAGTATATGAAATAGTATATATTGCAGATTGTGAAAAACATTATCGATCTATCCTTATCAATGAAAAACAACAAAATTTACAACGCATTGTATGGTGCGAGTATCCTCGAGATCAACTTACAGAGCACCAATTAACAACTGTGACATATGGAATGAAAGCTGCACCCTACCTGACCATAAGAACTATGAAACAACTAGCTATCGACGACGGTGAGAAATATCCTCTTGCGGCGAACGTGCTTCAAAATCACTTGTACGTCGATGATGTCATTTACGGCTTTAATTCACTGACAGAAGCTCAAGAAACACACACCCAACTTATTGACATATGCAAGGGAGCTGGTATTAACCTGCGCAAGTGGGCAAGCAATAGCCAAACCTTATTAAACACATTACTTGACTATCAAATAAATCCGTCTATAATAGATTTTAAAAATAATGAGTCATGTTCAACAAAAGCGCTTGGATTAAGATGGGATCCGAGTAGTGACACATTCCAGTTCAAAAGTAACATTAATTATAGTATAGAGTTAGAGCAATGCACAAAGAGACAACTCTTATCAGAAATATCTATGATGTATGACCCTCTTGGATGGCTATCACCGATAACTGTCAAAGCGAAGATCTTATTTCAACGTGTCTGGGAACGTAATCATGAATGGGATGACAACTTGCCGGAAGATATATTGCACGAATGGAAGCTATTAAGAAATGACTTAAGAAATATTGACTTATTTACTATTACAAGATTCATAGGTAACTTGTTTATAAACATAGAAATTCATGCATTCGGCGACGCGTCAGAAAAGGTCTACTCTTCAGTCATTTATCTGAAAACAACTGACAAACATGGAAATATCTTAATAAACATTTTAAGTTCTAAAACTAAACTCGCTCCATTAAAAAGACCTCACACATTGCCCCGTTTAGAACTATGCGGTGCTTTATTATTGACAAAACTATTAAATAAAGTTGTAACAACTCTCGGATTATCAGATGACAAGGTTAAGATTTATGCATAGACTGATTCGATGATTATATTAGGGTGGCTCAACGGTGACATTTTAAGATGGAACAGTTTTGTTGCAAATCGAGTAAAACAAATAAAAGACTAATTACCTGCATTGCATTGGCGCCACGTATCTTCCCAAGATAATGCAGCGGATTGCGCCACCAGAGGCATGACACCTACTCAACTCTCCTCCTGTTAGCTCTGGTGGGAAGGACCTTCATGGCTGAAGGATGACATTGCCGAAACTGAAGATATCAATGACACACCTTCACCTACAATCGAATTAAAAAATAATAAAAAGATTCACACGGCTGAAGTTACACACTCACTCTTATCAGAATTATTACATAAACAAAGTAGTTGGACGCTTGCCGTACGGGTCCTGTGTTGGATATTACGTTTCATTAAAGCTATACGCGATTAAACTAATTATAAACAATGTGATTATTTGACAGTTCAAGAATTAGAAGAAGCAAAGCGATTGTTTGTTGTTAGTGAGCAAGCAATTAGTTATGAAGGTGAAATTTATGATTTGAAAAATAAAGGCTTGGTTAGTAACAAAAGCAGTATTAAGAAATTGAATCCATATTTAGATGAAAACAGCGTATTACGTGTCGGTGGTAGACTTGAAGAATCTTTGTTACATAAAAACTGCAAACATCCTTTATTATTACCACCAAAGTCGAGACTTACTGAGCTTTTAATAGAAGAAGCTCACACTAAAACATTACATGGTGGAGCTCGGTTAACACTTGCATACTTACGAAATAAATACTGGCTAAATGGAAGCAATAGAGCTGTAAAGAAACTTTTAATAAAATGTGTCATCGTTTTAAAGCCATTAAGCAACATCAAGTAATGACAAACTTACCGAAGGCTAGAGTAACTCCATCCCGGCCATTCACTCACACTGGGGTTGACTTTACAGGGCACATCGACATTAAGGCTGATAAAGGAAGGCGCATAAAGATTAAAAAAGGGTACATTGCAGTATTTGTTTGTTTTTGCACAAAAGCAGTTCATCTAGAACTTGTGGCGGATTTAAGCACTGAATCATTTTTGGCAGCTTTCAAAAGAATGTGTGCTCGCCGAGGAGTACCCAAACATGTTTACAGCGACAATAGTACGAATTTTATAGGAGCTTCTAGAATCCTTAAACAACTATATAACGAAGCATTGACAATGATTAACTCTGAATTTTTGACAAACGTATCTGACATGGGAGTTGAATGGCATTTTATTCCGCCTCACTGGCCCAGCGCGGGGGGTTTATGGGAGGCAGCCGTCAAGAGCATGAAACATCATTTAAGGCGAATCATAAGCGATCAAAAATTTACATTTGAAGAATTCTCTACTCTTCTGACACAGATAGAAGCGTGTCTAAATTCAAGACCGCTTTGTTTATTTATTTTATTTATTTATTTAACACTTTTTGGAAAACTTACAGCTAACTTATACATAATTATGGAAAATAGATGTGTTAGGGCTAATTACAAGTTTTCACTTTTAGTTGTAACTAATGCAGCTAAGTTACAAATGAAAGAGAACAGTGGTACAATAACATAAACATAATACACATAAAAAGTCAAGGATAAAAAATATTATCTATCTATATATATATATATATATATATATATATATATATATATATATACTGACAACTTGGAAGACTTTATTTTGGAAGATTTTTTGACACCAGGCAATTTCTTAATTGGAGAACCACTACTATCTGCTCCATTAACAGACGAGCACAGCATCGGAGTAAAAACAAGATGGGATTTACTAGAACGTATGCATCGTTCATTTTGGAAAATATGGTCAAGCGATTATCTACATGAATTGCAGAGCAGGAGTAAGTGGACTAGACCAACAAAAAATCTCCAAATTAATGACGTCTTTCTTGTTAAGGAAGACAACCTGCCACCAGCGAAGAGGGCTTTAGGTCGGATTACAGAGCTGCATCCAGGCAAGGATTGACAAGTACGCGTCGTAACACTTAAAACCGGCAATGGATTCTTAAAAAGACCTATAGTAAAGCTATCGTTATTAGCTATCGCCACGAATGACAATATGCCAAATAATTCGAACAATGACAAGAATATTACTAATCAACCAACCCAATTAAGATATCGTAGAAAGCCTAAATCACTGTTCATGACATTCCTATTACTATTATTATTATTATTATATACATTCTTCTCTGCCACAACAGCTACAACCTTATAATTTGACCTATTTTAACAATAGCAATGCATTATATTTCGAAAAAATTGCCAATATGCACATCATGCAAGATGAGTGGAAACTGGTAATCTATCACAATATGACAACGTACTGGCTAGCCATGGATAGCGTACGTAAATACGTAGACAAAACCTCCGTTTCTACATTTAACAATTGCCTCTTAACTTGATCATGCATTAAAAGAAAGAGAATACTATAATAATTTACTGACAAACAATCCTTCATCACGCACAAAAAGAGGCTTGATAAACGCAGTTGGTAACATGGCTAACTCCTTATTTGGCGTGTAAGATGACAGATTTGCCGAGCAGTATCAAAAGAACATAGAGCAGACACACAGAAACGAAAAGCATTTGTTAAATCTTATCACAAATCAAACTAGTATTTTAGAATCAGAAAATAACATCTTGCAAAGAAATGAAGCAATTATGAACCAACAATTTCAAATCATAAACCGCCACTTACACAATGTTTCTCTTGAAATCAATAAATTCAAAAACTGTACAAGGTCTCTTATCGATATTTTTTACATACTGACTACCTCAGCAGGCGTCATCATATCTAACCTGCGTAGAATTCAAGAAACACTTATTGACACTGTCACTGACATTTACCATGGAAGATTTAATGTTCATTTACTTTCGCCAAAACAAATAAAAGAGGAACTAGATATGATATCAGGCCAACTACAAGGTGAATTAAGAATACCTGGAAATAACATACGAGACATTTATCGCCTACTCAAAATGTCGAAAATCGAGTTACTGCGTCCTACCTAATCATAGAAGTTAAAATTCCACTCCAAACCGTGCAGTATCTATACCTAGATACCTAAACAATGGAATTCGTTTTATTATTCCTACAACTGAATACCTAGCATTTGATATACAAAAGGATTGTTTCACACTACTTTCGAATAGCAATCTTCAAAAATGCCTGCATATCGATTCAGAAAATTTATTATGTGTACCTAATCAACCTATTTACCGCATACATTCTAAACAATCAATTTGTAACGTTCCGCTAAATACATTATCATCAGAAACATACTGTGACAATTTACAAACAAAAAAGTGCAGTGAAACGTGGATCAGGTTACACTCCCGTCGCTCCTGGCTGTTTTCGTGTTGCCAGGAATGCTCAGTTCGCATTTTATGTCCAAAAGAAATAAAAATAGTGCATTTAAAAGAGTCCGGAATCTTATCAGTAGAAGATGGATGTATGATAAAAGGTGAAACCTTTTATATGCATGAACACAGATCTTATCAAAATGAGTTGTTGACAAACATTAATCTTAAGGTTCCTGACATCCCACCGTCGCAACTAAATCATATCATCAATCACGTAAACTCATCGCTAACAGAAAGTTATCTGCAAACAAGCTTGGAGTATCATGATGATACCTTTAAACATATCAAAGAAGACATTGCCACGTTGAAGGAGCAGCAGCAGTCGGGGGGCTATCGTCGAGCGACGTGCATCATTACGTCATGATATACGTTATGTGGACTTTATTCATTGCAGCTATCGGGGTGTTTGTGTACCTAAAGTGTCAGTGTTTTCGTAAAAAGCGTTCGAATGTAGCTCGTAATAACTTAGAGACGCGAGACATTCCCGCGCCGCCTTGTGCTAGTGCGATGAGTGCGTCTGTGTTGTGTTGACAAAGCCACTTCCCCGGCTATGACTAGGAACATTAAGTTTAAAACTGACATTTTTTATTGACATGTATTTTTTTCTATATTCTGTTTATGCTTTACACTTTTATATTTTTTCATGTTTTATATCATTTTCGTGTGTTGTTTAATAATTTTACTGCAAATGTGCTGATCTTTTGTTTGTTTGACTTGGCAGTATGTATGAGCTACTCTCATACATCTTAGTACGTACCCATGCATAGATGTAATTTTGACACAATCAGCAGTTTTAATAACTTGTTAAGTTAGTTTAGCACGTTCAGTCTGACAATAAACGCCGTTACGATCACACGCCCCCTTTTCATTACCTCCTGACAGTTAATGACAGTACCTACGGGACGCTCTTGCCCGTACAATAGGCAATAACTTCACGCATTTCAGAAATGTTCGCTCATTTGTCAACAACAATGGCGGCGCGTGGTTCGCGAGGAAAAGTTAAAATATTGTTGCTATTTTGACGTTTGCTAGTTTACAATGAGTTTCATATTGATGATAAATATTGCTTTAGTAATAAAAATATGTTTTTTGAGCCGGAAGTTTTTTTATGTATTATAGCTCAAATTATCTTGTTCTGTATAACGGACGTTCGGTTGTAGATTATTTTTAACTGCGTAAATTGTCCTGCATAGAGCACATCCGGTCGAAGCGTTGAAACTGTTATTTCTTGTTTTTAGTAATAAAATACGGAGATATTGCTCATCTCCTCGACATCTCCGAAATTGAAGATGTCAGTGATGATGAAAATTCTTCCTACAAAGAGCCTCACGAAGAGAAGTCCTGTTCTCGCTCACCTTCACCAAGTAGCGACGGTAGTTCACCGAGTAGTGACGATGGATCTGAGAATGAGGAAGACGAGTCTACTCAGCGTCCGGACAGAGGTCGTGCTAGGGTGCGAAGACCAAGATCTGTTCGAAGCCGTGGTGGTATTACACGAGGTACTAGGTCTAGAACTCGACGGTGTACGCAGTGATGTTCTAAGACCAGTACGTAGACCAGTTAGTGCTGCTTCTTGGTCTCGTAGACCTTTTGATGTACTATTGCCAGAAGTGCAGGAACCGTCATACTTACCTTCAATAATACAAGATGAATCTAATCTACGAGTAGCTGAATACGTGCAAGAATATATTGATGATGATTTGATCGACTTGACTGTTGAAAAAACTAATCAAAGTGCCACACTTAAAGGCCTTTCGTTAAAACTGAGTCGCGAAGAATGCAAAGTTTTTATAGGCATCACGCTTCTGATGGCCGGCATAAACTATCCGCATAAAAGAATGTATTGTAATAAGAAATACGCCTTCCCCACTATCACTGAAGCTAACTTCACTGAAATTTGTATTCGATCTTGACGTAACCCCTGAAATGAGAGCAGCTGACAGATTGTGGAAGGTTCGCTCTTTGATCGAACGTGTGCTTCGAGGATGTTTGCCACATACGCGACAGCAGAAAATATCTGTCGATGAAATGAACTTTCACCGGCGTTTGCGCAATGAGACAATATTGTCCAGGCAAATCTCACCCCACCGGATTAAAAGCTTTTATTTTAGCTAATCCGAACGGATTGGTTTGTGATACGAGGGTCAAACTGAAAGTTCTTAGAAAATCAAAAACTGATTAAACTAGCTAGTTATTCGTTTTATTATATCGTTTCAAAATAGTGTCCATTCACGTCACTACATCGCTGCATTCGATAAAACCACTGAGAAAAGCACTTTGCCCACTCGTCCTTAGGGGTTTCTTCGACGGCCTTTTGGAACGCAGCCACAGCTTCTGCGGCGTTCATAAAACGTTTTTCTCTTTTTATTTTTTATTTTCGGGGCCGAATAAAAATCGCAGGGCGGTCGGGGCTATACGGTGGGTGACCTAGTAATTCCACTTTTGACGTCATCAAATAGTCGATCGTTCGCCTCGCGGTGTGCGACGAGGCGTTGTCGTGGTGAAGGAGGATCGTACTGCGAGTTCGTTTCTCCCGAACTTTTTCCAAGACAAGTGGCAAAAATTGTTTGTGTAGGGTAGACCGGGGACAACAGTACCATTTTTAAAACAACGGGCGATTACAAAAGTTTCGCTGACGAATTCGGTTTTTATTTTTGATATTTTAAAGCCTTTGTTTCTTATCCACCCAAGGGTTCATCTAAATTTCTTATAGATTTTACGAAACTTGGTAAAAAATGCATTTGAATCAAAAAATAGCCAATGGTAGAAATAACTTCTTTTAATGGGTTAATTGTACTAGAACTACAAAGGGTAATAAAAGCCACATTAAGTAATTTTATCACATTTTCTCCATCATCACATCAAGTCTTATCAACTTATAATCAACCTTAATAACTAACAACAAGGAAATCGAGAGATCAGTCTCTTAAATCAACAGAAATGCTAATTATTAATAAAAACATAAACATTCTACCACATATTGTAACACAAATAAAGTGAGTTTTCTTTAACATATAATCAACTTTGGCTAAGACTTGCCACAATTGCTATTTTTTAGCTTCATAACGATCACAAAATACAAATAATCAAAGAACATATGTTTGTATGGTGGTACAACTGATCCCTGGTACAAATGATAAACAATTTATTAGTCAGATTCGCAATTGTGACAAATATAAATAGACTCCTGAGGTGTACATTCTTCATGAGCCCAAAACCCACATTTCACTAGGGCGGCTGGAACTAAATCGTTCCATACATACAACGCAAAACCATTTTTCGTCTCTTTGCCTTCACTGCTTTCAGAATTATATCTTGTTGCTGTTTTCCTTTTCTGGCTAGAGGTACACTTATTTACGGGGTTATTTGTACCACGGAGTCAATTGTAGCAATACCATTGTCCCAGGCGATGTCGGTACTATTGCCCTAATTTAGAGAAAACATACAAAATTCATATCATTATTAATTAATAGTTTTAATATTTAACGAAAATTTAAAGTTCGATATCCATTTAAACTGGCAATAACAATTACCTGTAGAAAAAGCTTTTATATTATGTTGTATGCGACGGCCAGTTTGGTGTGGAGGTAAAAACCCTTGCCATTCATGCCAGAGGTCCCGGGTTTGAATCCTGGTAGAGGCTGATATTTTATCATATTTGCTTTCTAGTCATGGATGTGTACCTACGTATGTTTATTTAAGTTTATTTCTAATATTTATATATGAAAAAAAATCTATGTATTTATATATTTCTTAAGTTTATTTATCCGTTATCTAGTATCCATAACACAAGTTCTTAATGATACTTAATTTGGGCTAGATAATGTGGTGTGATTGTTTGAAAAATATTAATTATTTTATGTATTATAGCCATTAAAACATTACGAAAAAACTCACCACGGTTGGCCGAAAATCGAAAATTCTCCGGTGACACGTCTAATTCACAGCGCGCGCGCCGGCGTCTGAGGGGCAAATCCAGTAATTCCAGATGGTCTCGGCGACATTTCCCTAGACGATCTCTAGACTAGACTAGACTCCCTAGAAATCGCCTAGAATACCCTCACCAAGTGGATGGTGGCATGCAGCGAATTTTTAAAGAGGCGGTATATGCTCATATGCGGTTCATATATTGTTAAACTTTAATATTGCCGCATTTTATTACTTATAGCTAAATTTATTCGTTTTCTTCAACACCTCGGATCTAGTTGTGGCGCTCAGGTATTTAAAGATGGTAAAAAAACATTAATAACAAAACGTCAGGAACGTGATATTTGGTAAAAAACTGTATTTGATGTTTTTTTAAATTGCCCCTAAAAATTCCCCTAAATTTTCTCCCCTATTTTGCCCCATAACTCGGTCCGAAAACCCCTAAATCTAGGGGGAAATCCCCTGATCTGGCAACACTGGGCACGTCAGAACTCATATAGAGCGTGTCCTGGAACACTCATACATGCTTAGTTTAGCTCAGTAGTTAAAATATTGATGATGGTACTATCGACCCGTGCTACTATTGTACCCGGTCTACCCTACCACTCCACAGAAACTGTTTTCGATCCTCTCAGACAATTGTCGCGAATAGACCTGCCCTTCCGAAGAACGAGGCCACCATCTTTTTTCCCACGCGTCGACCTCTCTTCACTTTAGTTGGCAACTCCTCGGAAGGAAATACCCACTGAGCAGACTGTCTTCGTTTCGGGATCACTGTTATGATCCCGAAACGAAGCTTTCGTCACCCGTAAGTATGTCGAACACAGAACGCTCCTTGAAAACAAAAGTGACCGACCATTTAAAGTTTTTAACGCAGCATTTTGGTCAATATCTTAGTAAATAACTGGAAGAATAGAATGCAAATAATTTTATTTATCAGTTTAACTATCTATTTAAAGTTATGTACGGAATACATTCCAGTAAATTATGAAGTTATTTAGAAATCATGGCTTTAAGAAAAAGTTCCGCATAGTGCCACTTTTGTTTTGCGTAAACCTACCCGTTTTCAATTATAACCCAAATATTAATATTGGGAGAAAGAAAAATATCAGAAATAAAACCAAATTATGTCATATAAAGAACAAACCTTATTTATTTGGCAAAAACAATTAAGTATGTTATAATCAGCACGATTAAGATACACTATAATTATGTAAAGTTTTTTGTTCAAATGCAAGTTTTAGGTGTAAATCCTATATTACATATAGACGAGTCATACCCAAACATTATTGCACAAAAAATATGGCGTCAACGTAACTATAGATACCTACCCGATATATAGAGTAATATAATTTGTGGGACAAGGAAAGAATAATATGGTTCACTTGTTGTAAGAATGAGAAACCTATGTACTTCGAGACGTTGCTTCGCACTACTTGGTCCCGAGCGTACGTGACGTAGTATGTAAAATGTCGAAACTCTATAGCGTTGTCTCTTTTACTACCACATACAAAATCATATTACATCGTGCTCTTCGAGTTTGTTGAAACGAATAGCCATGTCAATTTTATAACGTCATTTTAAATAGCGAAATAAAATAATAAATAAGATAGTTATAAAAAATAGTACTTACACATGAAAAGAAACGTTTATTCTATCTTTTGTATTAAAAACACAGAATAGGGAATAAGTTTTGTTTGACGTTTAGCCGTGACACTAAGTTGCACAAGTCTGAGTCAAATAGCAGGCAAATGCCTTGCATTTGCGTTGCCATTTTTGAGAGCGAATAACCTGTCTATATGCAATATGTCATTGTAAAAATCACAATTTTTGGGGTTATCATAATTGATTCATTGATATTAGTTGTAAGGTTATTAACAAACTAAAACATACAATTAATTTGAAATATTATTCTCAAAGTAAAAAATAAAGCCTTCTAGAAATTAAACTTATCTAGGTATACTTGTAAGTGATACCAATTATTTTGAGATTTATTAATGAGATCATCAAAATATGTAGATCATCTAAATTATCGTTTGGTAAATTAATACATAAGGACTGCTAAAATATTATTTCAAAGTAGAAGAAATAAAAACTGGGAATCCAACCAGCGTTAGTGAGGCTCCATACGTCAGTTTTCTTTCATTCAGATATTGCCAATTTACGCTGATAAAGCGGTTTGAGTTCTGTGGGACGATTATTCCTATGCGTTCTTTTACTCAAATCAAACTCTTTAAAATCATCAAAATAAGACGTTTTGTGCTGTATTTTAATCTCATTATGTAAATTTTTCTCAATTTTGATAACTTTTATGTCTGATAAGTTCACAACTTGGCCATCAACATTTTTATTTAGTCTAGGAACTGGTAGTTGCTTTATATTTATGAAGTCGCCGTAACCCGTGTCATTTACAATGAAAGGTGTTCCAAGTTTTTAGCACTTCGATGAGCAGAAATACATTGCGAAGGTACGTATATAGTAGGTCCAGATCTAAGACATCGTTTAACTTGTTTTTCAATAACAGAATGTACAGCATCTCCCTCATTCTGTGTATGGCCACGCATAAGGAACTTATGTGTTATGGATAACATTTTTAAGTATGCGTAAATATACACTCCGATAAAAAACTGGTTTTTCTGCTGACCGCAGCAATTATCAGGGTAAAAAACTATGTCGCGATATTCGTCGGCTCAAGAAGTTATTTTTGCAAATATTTTAAAACACAAGTACCTATTTCATTTGCTCCTCGTTGTCCTTGTGATTCATCCCAGACGAAGCATTCAGTTTGGTCATGTTTAAGCTCAGGTTTAAGCTCAGAAATGGTCAAGTTCAAACAATTTATTTTAGACTAATACAATAGAATGTAGAAATCTTACCATTTGGTACTGTCATCACGGCCTGCAAATGATAACATTTCAATTTCAAATTCATCAAAAGCAATATTTCAGTGTAACATTTACTAAATAAGCGACACTTTACATAAAATGTAATTATTTATTCATCAGAAAATTTGTTTCAGTATTACTATAACTAAACAAGCGACACTATACTTAAAATGCCATTTTTTAGTTATAGCTTCAGTAGAAACATTAGCTTGAATTACGTTTATAACGACACCATACATAAAATGCTTTTTTTACTCACCACAGCGTGTATCCACTCCGAATGCTTGTCTTCAATTGATATAGTGTCACCTTATGAATTACTACTTCGTCGTTTACTAAAAGTATAAAGCGACACTAGCGGCCTGTAGGGAAAAGTATTGAAACTACGATAATGAGAGTTTTTGCAATAAAAGCGCTTTTTTTCAAAGAATCTAGATGTCGTTGTAACTCAATATTGCCATTTTCAGTATAGTGCCACTTTTGTTATCAAGGTGCGAGAATTTGAATCACCTGCGTTAAATCTTTCATCCATTTCACGGCACCAATCAACCCGACGGAGTTTTTGGCCCTCGGTCAAATTATGAGGTATCCGCCCGGCACAAAACTTGCTGACCGCTAAATGTATATGGAGGATTTTGTGCACTTGACTCATACCGATGCCTAAGCTTGTCCGAATCTGCTGATAGGTCACTTTTTTGTCAGTCTGAATCATACGCCGCACAACACAGACGTTATCTTCAGTCGTCGCCGTAGAAGGCCGTCCTTTACGCAGATCATCGATGAGATTAGTGCAACCTCATTTAAACTCATAAAACCAGTTGTAAACAGTAGCACGAGATGGGGATTTATCGTGAACTGCCAATCGTAGTCTATCATAACTTTCTTGTTGAATTAAATGACATCGAAAGTCATAAAATATCATTGCACGAAAATTTTCTCGCGGTAAATGCATGCTGACATGACACAGACAATTTTCAATTTGCCGCCAAATCGTAAAACAAATGACAATTGAATGAAACACATACTCAATATATAGTGTGAATCTTTATAATGTGCACATATTAAAATGGAGGAAACTACACCGAATTTTAACGACAGAAATTTAAAAAAAAAATTAAACAATCCTCTGTAGGAATTATGATGTTTTAAATTTTTATTCGGTATATTTTTAGCTGTGTAAATAAATTGCTGTAACTTTTGAACTAAATGTCCTATCGTGTTCAAAATAAAACTAAAATGACAGGAAAACAATGACGATAATGATTTATAAACAAAAAGTACTCATAAAACTAATCTTCACATGAAAAAAAAATATTTCATAATATATTGTGATCGTATTTTTACAACTATGAAACTGATTGAAGAGCTATCCAAAAGAGGTATTAAATGTGTCGGAACAGTCATGAAGAACCAAATTCCCGAATACGTAAATATGAACAGCGACATTTGCTTGAAACGTCGAGATAGAGGAAGTCATGACGTTTTGGTGCGAGAGGATGGAGGTATTGCGATCACAAAATGGTTCGACAATAAACCTGTCATCTTGTTATCAAGCATTTATGCTGCGGAAGAAGTCATTGAGTGTGCAAGATATGATCGGACACTTAAACGATTCAAACTAGTTCCGAGACCACAAGTTATCAGAGAGTATAACTCAAACATGGGAGGAGTTGACCTCACTGACAGGCTTCTGGCTGTCTGCCCAGTAAGAGCTCGCACAAAGAAATAGACGGATTGATGGATGGATTGAAACTAAGAGAATTCAAACAAGAGATTGCTAAACAATTATATTAGATAACATTTATTCAGATGAGAACGAGCCTGAGTACAATCAGGAGAATGAAAATCAAAATAAAATGCGAGGAAGCCTACAACTTGCATTTACAGTAACTTACCTTAATGCATATTTATCTGTAAAGGTGTATAATTTTTTTGGTCATTTTATAGTCAACATCCTAGTTGCAGTTGTATAAAGTGAAAAATTGTGACAAGCAATAATCAGTTATAGTGAAATGATACGCGGTTTAAATTTCAATAAATGATTTATTTTATACTTTATTCTGTACACATGGGTTAATTGGGAACACGGTTAACGTCAATTTTGTATTAGTCCCACCGCCCATTTGTCTTTACGCCACTGATTCGTGTCGCATTATTTTTTGTATTTTTAGTGATTTGCCATATCTTGGAAATTTAACACAGAAGTTTGAAAAAAAATACCAATTATAGACCTTAATTTTTTTATTATTGTTTGAAGATTAGATTTCGTTTTGGTTCACATAATCCAACAAAAATAAAATGTTTTTGAGCATCATACTACTAGTGCTAGAGTTTTTATGTTCAGATTCGTCTGGGCCGGTACTTACAACTCTGCGTGTTTTCACTGACGTAATAATCACATTTGAATTAAAGGGAAGGTACAGCCAGGGCAGTTACAGAAGCCTCACAACGCATAATTAGCCGATTTAATAATCACTTCAAATATTGATAAAACACCTACGAATAGTATGTACATGAATTGAGTTTCAATTACTTAGATGTAGAATGTGCATTTTACTCTTGCTGCACAGTGTAGCCAAGTGATGTGGTGACAAATAATAATAATAAAATAATAATAATAATATTCCCGGACAAACACACCAACTGTAAGGCCCCAAAGTAAGCAGAGCTTGGGTTATGGATGACCATACAGCGAACTGGGGGGAACCCAGAAGAAATATACATATACATATATAATATACAAATATCAACAACCATGACCCGAGAACATCACGCAAATGAACCCTCATGAAATGGCCAGGACTCGAACCTGGGACCTCCGGCGTAAGAGGCAGGGCTACTAATCACTGCACCGCTTGTGTTGATAAAATAACTAAAAAACCACACTGGCGTAGGTCATCCATCCGGATGCAAGTTTAATAAAGTGTAAGATGATTTCTAAGCGAAATTTTACCCTTCTTGCAGATTAGAGGGTGCAGCCTACCCATAACGATGGCGGCTCTATCTAACTAAAGTGACTCCTAAATATTTGAGTTTTTAACCAAGAGGATCGGAGTACAAAACAGTAATCTGACCAAATCTTTTGGAGGGTTTTCTAGAGGTTGTCCTTGAACTGGTTGAAAGAGAGAAAGACACTGCTGCTTTTTTCTCTGGGTTGGCTTCTATTCTTCATTCCCTAAAGCATTCGCCTAATGCGTTGATACGATATCATAGCTGCCGACGAATCTTGGATCAGAAACAAAGCACTAGTAAACAGTATCACGTCAACGCACCCGCGCATTTCGCGATCAAGACAAGGGACTTCCTAAACACATACATTTTGTATAGACGCTGGCGTAGAGTTCTTTGAAAAGGTGTAATAAAAAAACATATAACCTACAGAACATTTTAATTTTTTTCTCCTAACTTCCTGAGTGTCCCGCGTGTACCGTGCTGAGAGCCTATTTTAGAGCCAGCGATCGGCCCCTGCACACCGCGCAGCGTGCGCTAATGACGCTGGATCCGTATAAATAAATACATAGAGTTGGTCTCTGGAGGAGGTGACTACGTGTTTGGTTTTGTCGTATCGAAAATGAGAACGTTAAAGAATTTATGAAGTTTGCCCCTTTATACAGACAAGATAAATGCCTCTATAACACACTGCAGCTCTATAACAGCAGCATTGTAGAATATTTGCGTTGGAATGAACGTTGAAGTCTTAACCATAGAATACGTTAAAAGTAACATAAAATAATTTACAAAGCCTTTAATTTTATTTGATTTTCACACGTTATATGGAGCCTTATATTTTATCTCTCTAAATAATTAGATGTAGCTCTTTTGCCAAGGCCATAGGTGATAGCGATGAGTTTGTTAAATAAATACGGTTAAAATTGTAAAACGGGAGCCAAGGAATAAAACGAATCATAAATCGAATTTGTGTTTTATTTGATGAAAATTCATAAACTTTACAGTAAAATTATTTACAATTCCACCACAAAACCAATGTGACCGTTCATCACATTTATCTATTCTTATATACAGAGGCGATGCGTGTCACAATTTCTAAAAACTATACTTAATTAAATGACCCCCTTGCATAATACCGAGATATTATCGGCAGGTACAGACGCGGATATTATTTGTATGTAGCCATAGGCTTAACTCAGTTGAGTATTTCAGTTTATATACGAACAAATATACTCAGTTCTTTTTATAGTTTGTTAAATATACTACTTGACACGCGAAACAGATGTTAAAGTAAAAACAATAAAATCACGAAGACAGTTTTAAAAACATTACACCAACACAATACTCGTAGTTATTTCACCATGTAATTAATACTACCTTTGAGTAAGATCCTGTAAGCCACAAAACTCACTCAAAACCTGAAAATTTCAGTCAAAATAAAATTTTATTTTGGATGCGATTGTTTAACCATCTTGTTAACAATTCACGATTAAGCAAGAATGACGGTACCTATTTTGACGGCAAATGGTTTGTGTAATGCGTTTGTTGTCAACAAGACTGTCGTGTTCTCGACTCAAGTTACTTTCTTTAACAAACTATTACAATGGATTCTGCTGGTTAGATATATGCTGTACAAAGTAATAGAAAAGATAAATTACACTACATTTTTAACATTATGTCTAAGGAGGTAACAATTGTAGGTGAAAATACACAGGTACGTACAAAGAATTCATATCAATACATATTTAAATAGAGTATATGTATGTATTTATATATAACGTAACGTATTTTATGTTTGTTTGCTTGCAATGTATTATTTGTAGCTAGCGCAAGTGCACTTTTCAGTAAATACCTAAATGTGCACCTACTACTTTTTATAGTGTTCTACAAAGGTAGATAGGTATAGTGATGGTGGTGTTGGATTAGCCGATTTCTTAACCGTAACCTTAAAAGCTCACACGAAATTGCAAATCCGCAAACAGTTTGTCTAGTAGGTAAACAGAAGGAATTCGAATTATAATGAATTAATTGAATAACCACTTTTTTTGCTAAATCTGCATTGAATTATAAAGTTGAATATTGCTGCTTTTATCGTAAATTGTGCTATACACTGTAGTAACAACGGAGTCAATGCTTTTATTGTTTTGAATCATATCATTCCCAACATGAAAACCATTTTGTATTATTTTAAGCCTCAGTGTTTTTGATTTAATTTGAACACTGATGATGATGTTTCTGCTAAAATAATACTACTTATGAGTTGACAATTAATAACCAAACAAAACAGACGCATGTCGCAAACATGCGCCGAACATTGGACTAGCTGGTGTTGTCGTGTTATCGCAGACATAGGTGAACTTGCCCTATGCCCGACTAGGGTTCTGACAAGAATAAGCAGAGTTTAGGAAAGTTCAATGGTAAACCTAAAAAATTATTTGGATTTCATCATACTTCGAAACCGCTCTGTTTTTTTTTCTGCTTTAAAGTAGAACCTTATGACACCGACATCTTCCCTAAAACTGATGTTTTTCCATAGAATAGCATAATCACGCTTATCAAGTTAGCGTGTGAACTCTTTCTGTGTAAATCAAAATATTTTATGTGTGTATTGTTTTCATAGACAATAAAGGGCTTTGTATAAATAAATCTGCCGTCTGGTAAACACTGACGCTTGTTTAAAGATGAAGAAGATCATTTGTGAAATAAATTTAAAGTTACTAATAAAGTCACATTTAAAAAATCTAATGTTAATATGGTGTCCTGTTTGGGGGATCGGAAGGGAGCTCATGATCGACCTGTCATAACCTGGTGGCCGTGCTCCGGTGTATCACGGGTGTGCGTGTGTTTCTTTATAAAAAAGTGGTTATACGTTGATCTCTTAAGATTATATTGGTCTTACACGCAGTATAAAGAGGTATGAAACGTAATTAAAGATCTAGGAAAGTATAATCAGTTCAAATAATTAAATCTACTACCACAATAAGGTGACCAAAAATTATTAGATACTTATCAGTGCAACAACTGTTGCAAAATACTCAAATTTAAAATTATTTAAAACTACAAAATACAAAATTATTGTATTACTTAGTAACATTACCACCTATTATCAAATGTTTTACAAAGCTACACAAATACTAATAGAATTTAATGTTTCATACAAATTACCATAAACCTATAGCTTTTGATACGTAAGTAAAAGTAAAACTTGCTTAAATTTTTGAAGGGAACTGTGAAAGATTTTTATTTTTTTATTTATTTAAATTTATTTTTATTTAAATTTCAAAACTTATGTTTTGAAATGCTTTAATTCAAGTCTAATATTATTTACACTTATTAATAACTCTTAAGATATATTTAGCGACTCTGAAGAAATAACTTCCTATATTACACAACGTGTTTATTGATTAAAATTGCACCTCAGATCTCTAAAGTATTTGATACCAAAAAATGATAACAAAAAATAGTCACCATAAACTCTAGATTAGTTAAAGCAAGGAAGATTCGAAGCACATGTTCGGGCCGGCACATTCAGTTCGGCAATATTTATTGAAAGGCAATTCCGGCTCAAATCAACTACTACACATATTCGGCAAGTGCCGGGCGGCTGGTCCACGCGGGCTTTATCAAGGTTGGCTCATTTGCCACTTTTCGCCAAAACCTGAATGCCATTGGCCGGGCTAAATTTTTGCCCAAAAAATCATCCACTCATATGCGGTTTTGTCACCTGGCAGTGCCGAGTGATGACGGCCCGAATATGTGGCTAGCGCCTCTAACTCTAACAAAGTGACCAATTGTTTGGAATCTGCTTTTCTATTGAATCTGAGCGCACTCTGTATGTATTATTCAACTACACGTTGTTTATCTCACTAATGTCTTCTTCAGTGCATCGTTTTTATGCACTCATAATTCTAAAACAAAGACAAAGTAAACAATAAAGAAATTATTTTACTTTATAGAGTAAATGTTAGATTAACGTTATCAATTCTCAATCAAACTGCATCTTTTGTTACCACACACAAAGCAGCTTTTTTATAAAATCTAAAACAATTGATTACTTGCATTATTTTTTAAAAGAAGGAATTTATCACGGTATTGAAAGACATTTCTTACAACAATGTCAAAATAATGTAAAGTTTCAATCCAGAATTGTCCTTTTTATTCCAGAGCGAGCAAAAGGTTCCCCAAGTCAAACAATATGGAAAACTATTGTAAGTGAAAGAAATCATGAAAATTATTTTCACTATCGACAGCGACTCTGGGATTACCTAAGATACTAAACCTACCTTATTTATGAATTAAATCTATTACTTTTGAAAACTTTCTCACACTACAATCGGCCAACAAACACCTGACCTGGTCGTCAATGGTGTTGGAACCTAAACGACATCAAGTGCAGAAAGCATTGCATTGCACGGGTTAAATACGACTTACCTGAGACTTACATTGAAACCGCTGTATTTATAATTTACTAAATACTTAAAACATGATAATATAAATAATAAAATCTCTGGGTGAATGCAGGAACAGGATGAGGTTAACATTTTGATTTGCAATATATTTACATTTCGAAATAACTAACTGGATAGGTGCATAGTTTTTTTATAAACAGAAAACTGAAAAAGCGAAAGTTAATAGAACACTATGTACAATAACAGGGTTAAAAGATAGGCACGTAATAAATTACAATGTTCTATTTCATTGTCTAATTGTACAGCAAAAATTGATTTGTATCTATTATTTTTTGATTATTTTTAAAAAGAGCATGGTCATGACATAACTTTTGACTATATTAATTAAAACCTCAACTATAACAAGTGATGTCAGCGATTTTGGAGGAGATCTGAATAATTATTAGAAGTGAGTGTGTTATTTCTTTTAATAGGGATGCTATGCTCCTTGTCTTCAGATTAACCGCCTTACTCAATAAATTATGGTCTAAGCTAATGCTTATGGATTTCGCGTTTTATTTATCTAATAGCATATGATTAATAAAACGCATAGCAAACTAAGTATGTATATTTAAATATGAGATATAATACATGCAAAATACTTATATTTTTATTAACTATTTGGTGCATTCGAAAAACTTCATAGTGTATTTCAGGATTCCTAACAATTATTATTTTATGTATTCTATATTTTAATGTAACGTAGTTAAATTTTTCAATAACAAAAACATATTTTCCATTCAACAAAAGCTGTGCCTACAGATCTTTTACTTAAATATAATATAATTTGTAGCAATCTATTGTTTAAATTGTACAGGCTCCATTATTACCTTTACATGTCATCTTGTCTACATTTTTAAATAGTGGACTGCATACTTTCCTGTATCTTTAATTTTACTGTTTATGATAAGCTTGATTATCATAGCATTACAAATTTATCAAAATATGGTAAATAGCTCTAAAGGATAATAACGTGCAAAAAGCGAACCAAATAATTTATTTTCTTTATCTGAGTTTTATAACTAAAATAGCCTTAATTCAAGTTGCAAAATTTTGTCTGTCAAAAGCTTGTCAGCGGCCGTACAGGGTATAAAAAACTACTGTTAATCGTGAAGCTGGTGAAAGAGTTGCGTTAACTAAACAACTTTTCCCAAGTTCTATTGATATTATTAATAATTATTTATCATGATCGACAAAGCAGAATTTTGGGGTTAAAATCATGAAACTTATTTCAGTCATCAGGTAAGGCAAGTAAATGTATGACATCCTTAGAAGATTCCAAATGACTTTTTTACTCTTTAAATATATTCAAGAGAGAGTGGCATTTTCTTACAAAACTGGCATTACGTTGTTTATAGGACCATTTTGTATCAATGTGAATGCCAAGAGAAACAATTCTTGCTATGCGCACCTTTTCACAAAAGAGTTTGGTATTTATCTACATACAATACAATAAGTCAGCTTTCGCTCCTCCTGCTTTGCGCAACAAATGACGATCGTTGGAGAATAAATTTTGTTTGATCTGTCTGTTCTGTTCTTGTAGGTATATAATAGGTTGATAAGTAAATTTTGTATTTTGTAATTAAATCTCTTTGGTTGTTTTGTTTGTTTCTGGCTGATTTTAATACTAGCAAAGAGGTTACATAAAAATATAACTGCTTTTATAGCTTTTTCGTATGTATTCTGTTTGCTAGAATGACCGAGTCTAAAGAAAAAACCAATCATTCTGAATTTTAATTTCAAAAGTAAAAATATGCGACAAATGCTGGGAAAAAATCTTGTAACGTTAGACATAAAGCAGTGTCAGTAAGAGTAACACACTGTGAGTTCAAGCGTTTTGATTCCGGCAATTTAACTGTCAAAGATGCCGTTCGCCCTGACAGCCTTGTTATGGATAAATTCGACGTGTTCATTTATATTATAACTAAAATTCTTAATTTTGTATGTAAAAAACGAAGAACTTTTTTCCTTTAACCTTATAGCAATGTTTGCCCACGTCTGTTAAATAAAGAAAAAAGACTGAAAACATATACTTTGACAGACTAATACCTACATATGATACAAATATACAAGGTGTCCCAAAATTCAACGATAAGCCGATACCAGGTAGTGCATACGGTGACGACTACCCAGGGAAAAATAAGAAAAAGAATCGGTCTCTTCCATTTTTAAAGTTATAATAACTTTTAAAAAAACTTTGAATTTCTTATTACCCTATGGCGTATCTTTCTGTCTCTCTCACGCTTCGGAAACGTTCTGATGACGCTTTTCTAACTGAAGCTGTGTTTGGTCCTTGTTCACCAAAAATAGGCATAATTTTTGTTTATGCTCATGTGATAAGAGTGTTTTACCATTTTAGAATTTTGATTAGTTGCGCCAACTTTTAGAAGAACTTGCCAATGTAGTGTTGATACATTTTTTTTACACCATGCCATATCAATGTTGGTTAAAAGTTTAAATTTCCTAAAATTGACAGAAATAAATGAAATATATTTTATTTTTGTATTAAAACTACAAAAAACTTTGCTTAATTTGGCATTGTGATTAACAGCTATGCTATTCAGGTCCCTAATACAAAAGAAATAACAGTATTATTGTTGGAAGTTTAGTCATAGTACCTAAACATAGTGTACAGGGTATCGAAATTCAAAGTTTTTTTAAAAGTTATTATAACTTTAAAAATGGAAGAGACCGATTCTTTTTCTAATTTTTCCCTGGGTAGTCGTCGCCGTATGCACTACCTGGTATCGGTTTATCGTTGAATTTTGGGACACCTTGTATAATAACGCTGGTAGCAAACTTGGATTCCAGCTAAAGTGGTCAGTGATACATATATTATAAATAGATAAATATAAATAACATCTCATGTGTTAATAGAAATATAGTATATGTTATACAAAGTTAAAGGCAGCATTGTATTTCTAATAATCTTTAACCGATGCAGCCAGAATATCTTATAAAGCGAATGATATGTAGATTTTTTATCTTATAATTTAATAAATTATGTATGCGAATAAAAATTACATCTCACTTTTTATTACGATTATAAAATTAATAGGAATGACAATATTTTATACTTAGCGTAAATTAATACTAAAATACATTTTGTTTGGTGCGATTTTTTTACCAAGTCGAAAGTTATGTTACGTTCTTTATGTCTTTATTATAAACCGTTTATTTAGTGTAGTATAGTAATTTAAAGCCAGTACAGGGTACATCGCATCGCCTATGTCAGTTTTAACCTGCTCTAGTTCATTAAAATTGTCTTTAGAATCTCCCTGAAAATAAACATATATATGTCGCAGAATCAATATTGAAGGCTTACCGTTATCATGATTATTATTGTTGATTATTGTTAATTTAGAATAACGCCATCTGTCAGAAGCGTCAAGCACAATGCTTGGGTATGGTCGATACAGGAAATGGCAGTTCTTGTTTGACAGCTATCAGTTGTGATTGATAGATTGACACACGTTTGTGAGAGGGGACGGATGTGGAGTGACTTTTTGGTGTGACACGAGTGAAGCAAGACGTTCTGCCCGCCTGTATCGAACTTACCGCGTTTCTGAAAAATACATCCATTTACATCAGTTTAATTTGTAAGTGTTTAGTCGATTTGTCACCGGATGTGAATAAATAGACGGTTATATCGAGTATTGGAACTATTATTTTGTGTCATCGCCATGTCTGACCATGACTCAGATAACGAAGTACAACACGTGTTTGAACCGCCCTCGTTATATACGGTTATATAAAGACAGTGGTTGTCAATCTTCCAGTCAGTGTTGCCAGATGGTCTCGGCGACATATCCCTAGACTAATTTAATTTCTCCCTAGAAATCCCCTAGAATACCCTCACCAAGTGGATGGTGGCACACTGCGATTTTTTAAAGAGGCGGTCATGTTGAAAAATGTTAGGCATATTTAAAAAAAGTATTTATAATAGAAAATTTATTGACAGGAGTAACTTTAATTCGCTTTTTGGTTACAGAAGACTTTGGTTATACATTAGTTTTGACATATATTCTACATCACATAATAACAAAACGTCAGAAATAAAAATAAACTGTATTTGGCATATTTTTAAATTTCCCCTAAAAAATCCTCCAAATACTTTTTCCCCCTATTTCGCCCCTAACTTGGTCGAAAAACCCCTAAATCTAATCCCCTGATCTGACAACACTGCTTCCAGTACGCCTATTGTGTTAATGAATATATATTTCGATAACGAACAAAGGTTTCTGAAAGTGGCTCTAATTTTTCACGACCGTATTCTGATTTGTAATTTGTTGACTCTAATATTGAATAAGATTTATTGTACCATCTTAGCTGTAAGCTTTTATAAGAATAAAAAATAAAATAAATAAATAAAGAGGAATTATTTCGGTTGAACATCTGTGGATTAAATACACAAGAATTTTATAAAAAATTGTCACTATGAATTATTTTAAGTTTTTGGAAAATGACTATCTGAATCATAAATTGAATAGAATTGAAATCTCTTTGAATGATTGATTTGCAGCAGACGAAAATGTAGTCATCCCATACAAAGGCCACATGAGTAGATAAACGGAACAGAGACAAAGCTTCATACAACATGTGAAGATCAAGATCAACATCAAAAGAAACAATAAATTATTAAAAAACAAAAATTATAAAAGAAAATTATTAAAGTAAGTAATTTTTAGAGTATTCAGAGTATTCATTCATTAGTATTAATAAAACTATTTAACAAAATGTTTTATTTAATTTGTCTTAACCTATTAACCCTACCAAAATAGGTAACAATTTTTTCACGTTCTTAAGAAGCTTTGTCTCTGTTCCGTTTATCTACCCATGTGGAAGAGCCACGTAAAAACAAACTCGAAACGAGTCAGACCAATCCAATTAATTGTTTTTTGGGAGAGTCTTATCAGCTTAGTCAACGTAAGTTACCTTTTTTCAATGAAGATGAAGACAAAGATAAGCATTCTGCTACTAATTCGCCGATGAGGGTTCCACTAGGTCAAATGTGCATGGTTTTACCATGGCATAGAAAAAAGTCCTTGAGATGCGGAGCGTTTTTACGTTTATACATAAATATTGTTTATGTTTAACAAATCCTAAGTTAGCATATTGTAATCATATTTAGTAATCTATATAATATATACATATTACATAATACATTATTAAAATGTGTAAATATTTGTCGCAGTAATAAAACATATTAAAAATTTCAGTTATGGAAGCAGATAAAAATATGAATATGTTTTTTGATTGCCAATATTATGTATTAATATCAAGGAAATTCTAAATACGATTTTACTTTTTTTCATACCATGTCGTAAAAGAAAGTTCACGAAAAAAAAAATTGCTTCGCTTTTATTCGAAATTACGTAGAGGGATTAATTTGAGTTTGAAGCACAGCCAAATGCATTTTACTTATTAAATATTGTTATTTAATTATAATTAAATCTATTTTCAAAACAGTTGACTCATTGGTCCTCTTTTTAACAAGCAAAAAGGCAAAGGTTGTTCACTGTACATTCTTCACAAGGAAACTATGAAAAAAGGACTACTTCGTGAATTTTATATTTTTCCATATAAAAGGAAGCTTCTACTAAAGCTTTGTCTGTACTATCACTCGTGATTTTATAATATTTAAAATTAAATCCTAAATAACTATACAATATGTATGAAATCTAGTTAAACAGAAATATACTATCCATCTAGACACAAATGTGGCAGAAAAAGATTAAACGGCATCTACATATTTACAACTTGGTGATTTTTGTTATTAAACTTACGTATTCACAGGCTATAATTCTTATATATTTACAAATTAAATCATATATAACTACTTAGATAAAAAATTCAAGGCAAAAATAACATCTTCACACTTAGAAGGCATTTCATGGTTGAATATCAACGAAATATACCTAAAATGACATATACATACGCAACTTTTCAATCAAGTCAAATAAGTTAAACAACAATTTAAGACTATTTTCAACAAATTTACACACAAACGACAAATTGAGCCTTCAATTATAAGTAATAAATAATTTGGTTAATAATAAACATACAGATAAAATTTTAACATTCGGTATAATATATTGGAAACAATCATTTTAAGTATCACATATCACGTGGATGTGTTTACACATGGCAACATTCAAACTAACTTCTACGGTGATTCAACTAATCATCTTACTTATCAATGTGTGTGTTACATTTTCTTTTCTTAGAAATACTTTTTCATATGCAATAAATAATATAAAATATCTAAAAAACAATTTTTCCATTCTATCGCTCCAATTCGAACTCTTTTTCAAATCAAGATAGTAAACAGACATTTAATTGATAAACTTCTTTTGATCCCTTCCAAACCCTAGAATAACACCGTCAATGTTATTACTCAAAAACAAAAATAAAAAACGGGAACTCTACATCTAGATAGCTATAAAACCAATTTAGCTTATTACCAATTGCCAACTCCTATTTAAAAAGAGCATTAAGCTTGCGTGGCTGCCTTAAGTTCAATTGATTTCAATAAAGTATTCCAAATACTTCAGGGATAAAGAGAATATATAAAAAAACTCACTAATTTAATCACATTGATTGTAAAATTAGTATTTCCCACTTTCATTTTTGCAGGTGGATGTAGATTAAGAAAAGGCCTTGTAATGGATGAAGAAAAAGATGAGGAACACGGCGTATGCTATAGGGAATGTGATTCTGGCGATGACGTCGATCGTCTTGGCGACTCGTATTGGATGCGGTGGCTCTTTTTTTCGGACCTGCGCGAAACATGGCTGAAATAGAATTATTATTCAAGTAAATGATGGAAACCGTGAACTAAAATGAGAGGATCTAAATGATAAAACTAATGAGAATAATGCCTATATGTATATGATTTTGGAATTTTTAAGGTAAAGAAATCTGATGAGGGTTACATTCAGAAACTTATATTCTTAAAAATAATTATTAGCTTATAAGATAATGTATCAATTACTAAAACTGTGAGGAGCACTTTGGGTATCGATCATTTCACAGCTTCGCAAATGCTCAAAAATAAATTTAATGGTGACGTCCTGTTCCAATATAGTATAATATACTTGTGTTTTCGTAATTTTAAATTGCTAAATCTCTTTTAATTCTTTAACTTCTTTATTTAATTATTAGAGTAAAAATAACACGATCTTGTTCTAAAAAACAGATATATTTCTTGAAAATTATTAAAGGTTAGGTAGGTAAATGATAGGAATGAAAGTACACTCTAATAGAGAACACAATTCACCTCGGTTACCCCTCCATTGTTCGCTGTGTGTGTACAAGATCCCGGCGGAGCGCCTGTGCACGCTGCGCAAGTAACTAAATCCGCAGCTGTGTTTGACTCCCGCTTTTTGTCACCCTGAATAAGAAAGTATTAAAAGTTTGGATACATTTGTACTAAGTATAAAATAGAAATTAAAGGTATAAAATAATATAAATATAAATCAAGGACAATCAATCATTGTGTAAAATTAAGATTACATTTAATGAAGGGATTAGGGGTTCAAACTTCAACGGTATCAAATATGGCTAATTTGTTAAGTTAGTTTATCGTTTTCAGAGTAATAAATCTTGTCGAGTTTGTTATATAAAATAGGATACTATTTTAGTTCAAACACATCTGAGCTTTTTCCCTGAAAACTACGAAATGTGTACTAGGAATGATACTGTACAAACAATGTTAAAAGAGAACACAAAAATGCAAACACATTAAAAAGGAGATATGAAAACGAAGAAGCATACTTACAGGCTGTTGTGATCCAATGCAGCGTTAAATAAGAATATGCGTTAGTTTTCGTGATATCAGGTACAAATGACTTGGGGAATGGTTTGGACGGTTCAGTGATAGCATCACTTACTGCGCCGCTTGTCTCCGGCTGAGGAGTCTCAGATCTCGCCCATTGCAAGAAGGCCATCGCTTCCTGAGTAAACCAATTTCAGTCATTTAACAAAGCCCCAAATGCATAGCACCGTGATGCATAAGCTAACTTTATCTGATCTAAAGCGATTACTCATTTGAATCCCCAAAAATGCATATTTAATGAAAGTCCTTAACAACATTTTGTGTTCACGACAACAACTGGAAATTAAGCTATTCAAATGTTTCGTAATGTTAACAAGTGTATGAAATGTGGAACGTTCATTTGTGGTAGTTCCTTTCAGTGAAAATATAAAATAAGTTTCTTATGTAGGATCAATATAACTTTATACGTACATGCTGATAGCATTACTGATTTACTTTAGCAGCCAAAGCTTGCTTTGATCGTCTATTTTATTATTGCTGTAATAAAAACTCTTCTAGCTAAAATGAAATCTGTAAGTGATACATTAACTACAATTTAAGACATGCATTTTGTGATACGTGCCGTGAATGATATGGCCATTCAACTTAGTCTGTTATATTTCTTTTTGAAAGTTTGACTACCAAGTTACAAAAAGAATGATAAAGAAGAAGAAGAAATGTAACAGAATAATATTTTGAGAGTGCCAATGGGAGTGGCAAGGGTTCTTACCAAGGGGCTGGCCAGAATAATGCCAATTCTGCTGAGAACTGCAGGCAGTCGCTGTGGAAACATCACACACATGTTTCACTCAAAACAGACGCTCGGACAATGTGTAGCAGTGAACACTGACTTGTTTAGTTACAAACAGTAATTAACAGAACAACATTTTAATTTACCTTTACGTTTATAATCAGAATCTGTGTGAATATATGTCAATTTCATTTTTTAAATTTCTGTTCAGGTTCTGTTCAGGTGTTTACATCTTTTAATTTGCAATTCCTTGCAATGTTTTCTAGAATTACTTGATTCACACGAAGTACTAGTAATAAACTTAGTTAGGCTTAAGAACAAGTTAAATGGCCACACAAATAGTATGATAACATTTAAAAAGTATACATAGACATCAAAGTAAGCCAATTGCAAAAACAAATGAGAGTGATGGTTTATGTCTAAAAGTATTTAAAAAAAATTTAAAAATTAAAATATTGGAGACACATGCAGAATTTGGAGACAGGTAAGGTTGTGTAACATGCTAAACAAAATCAAAACATGACGATCCTCCATGTTTCATTTAATTCAAAGAAAACATTGCAAAGGTAACGTATAGAAGAAAAGGTAACAGAAATAATTTAAAACAACATCGACAGTTTACGCGAAAAAGGAGAAAGAAAAATTAATATCAGTGCAGTTAAATTGTATTTTGATTAATAGCACACCAATGAACAACACAAGTGTTTTTACAGCTAAAAGAGTTAATACATTATTTTGAGACCTATGGTCTAATTGGTTTTTGCAAAATAACACAGAACTTTGCAAAAACTACGATTAATAATATCTTCTGATAGGAGAACAAATTTTATTTACTACAGAATGGCTCTGGATCTTGCAGTACCTTTTATTGTAAACATAAATAAGCTCTTTTTAATATTCGTAGGCATAATTAGTTTGAATGTTACGGTACTTCACTCAAATATATGTTAAATGCGTTGAGTGAGCAAGATGCACATTAGGTATATAAAATTCAACCTCGTTTATACGCTTACAATTTTTGAACTCTAAGTTAAAGAAGATATTTATACATATATATTATTTTTGTTAACGTTACCTGTTTTAATATTTTGTTTGGATTTTATCAGTGGTGACGATTATATATTAATTAATATTATTAGTCGTAATTTAAACAATATAAACTCTATCTCAATTCCTCGACCAAATCATAGTGAACGCTGCTAATACAACGATAAAAAAAGTATAGCAACACAGATACACTGAAAAAATAAAATCAACACCAATTCACTATAGCAAGTAAAATAACGTATTCACCTGAGTAACTGGATTTTCGCCAGGTCTGTAGACGACGTTGTGCAGGGGCCGTTTTCGACCCACGTAGTTCACACACACAAACTCAAGAAGTGAGGCGTATATAAAACACATACACACGCCGTCCCAGACATTCATCGCAGTCAGGTTCGAAACTACCGGCAGTGTAGAGCGGAAGCCGTTGGATGTTGTGAAAAAATTCAACATTGTTGTTACACCTGCATATAAAATCCAGAGTTAAATAAAGTGTTTTTATTCAAATGATTGTGACGTGTAATCTATATATACCTTAGAATCTAAACTATTGTTTACAACTATTTATTACCACATCTGACATGCAACTAACACTAAAGCTATTTTTACGTAAAATAAAACGAGTTAAAGACTTAAATTTAAAAAAATGTAAATTTGTCTTTTATCTAGATATATGATGATCATGATAGTAAAATTAATGATATTTTATATGTTTAAATATAAGCAACTAAAAATGTACACCGACCTATCATTACTCTAGCAGGCACAGCATTCCATTCCAGCCAAAAAGTAATAAACGATGATGTCACCAAAATAATTCCCGGAATGAAAACCGTAGTGAAATAAAATGATCTATCTCGAGTGAAGATGAGGTCCACCTTCAGGCAGCTGTAATTTCCTAAAATACGAAGCAAAATAGAAAATTAAAGGTGATTAAAATTTTAAGAATAGTGAAAGTACGATGGCAAAAGTGTTTGTAATTACTACTTATGCCAACGGATAAGCATTCCTACGTTAGTAAAGTAGCGTGTAGTTGGAGCAGCCGCAGCCAAGTCTATCAGTAAATAGTAGGATGCATTTAACAAGACCGAGAAGTTTGTCCAGCCATTCTCATTTTACCTATCATAGAACGGGCTGGTACTGCGTTCCACTCCAGCCAAAATGTGATGAAGGATGACGTCACCAGAATAATTCCAGGTATAAACACTGTAGTAAAATAAAATGCTCGGTCTCTTGTAAATATGAGGTCGACCTTTAAACAGCTGTAGTTACCTGCGAAGTTAAGATATAATCAAATTGAACACAACACAACGCTTCTACAACCTGTCATATTAAGGATAGTCTATATAAAATTCCAAATAACTCCATTCAGTGGCCTTGTAATAACAAAAAAAAAATATAGCTTTTTGGAGTCTTCTACAATTGTTTGTATGAGTAATGCGTTATGTGTTAAAAGTTTTTTTTAATTAATTAATAAATAATAGGTTATTCAGTAACAAAAAGAAAATCATGCTTGCCTTTTTATACGCAAGGAATTCTTACGTGCACTGTACGAAATACAATAGCATAATCGATTTAAAGTGCGATGATGGATTCAAGGTTCACTAATAGTGTCGAGGTTAAACACAGCTGCGCTTTACTCACACATAACTCGTAACAAACAATAATTGGAACGACACGCGGTATAAATATGTGCCGTTGGTGCAACGAAATACCTTGCTCCTCAAAGCGTCTCTGGCAGAGATTACATGCCAACTGTTCTTCATCGTCTTCGTAGACAGACATACCATCAGCTGCTTGCAAAGACGTGAACAAATTCTTACATTCTATTCTATCTAATAACACCAAACATTATCAAAACATCATGATTTTTCTGGCATTTAATGAAACAGTTAACAAAACAACTGAAACATGCTTCTTATAACTGCTAGCGTTATTAAGTCACTCTGATAGTTACAAAGTCAGAAGCATCTACATCTATGTATATATATATATATATATATATATGCTACAAATTACATATAAGAGAATGTAAAATGAACCTTTTAAGTAAACCAAGACCAAGCTGAAAAGAGTTAATTAGAATTTTGGTTATTTCTGCAAAAATTGAAATAAATTTTCGATGGTGCGATTGGGGCTAATGTGCTCGATAACTTAAAATATAGTTATGGGTCAAAAATAAAAAGGCTGCAAAGCAGAGCTTGATAGTGTTTCATGTAGGAATGACGGCTTTACCTCTCCAGCTGGCTTTGTTTGGACAAGGTATAGTTTGGTTTTGTATGAGATAAGCGTTGAGAGTAGTCAACGAAGGTGATTTTCGTAGAGTATCTTCATCGTTTTTCCAAACGTATGTGATAGCTGATTGCTCGTATGAAACTGAAAATTAAAAAGTAGAGACTCAATACTGAATTCTCTTAATCTAAATTGAGTTGTTTGATAAAATTAAAACATTACTTACTACTTTCTAAGGCAAATGAACACAGTGGATCATCAAAAGGAAATATATTAAGTCTTCCTTGACACGATAATATTAGGTGTCGCCTCATCAAATAGTTGATAGTTCCATTACGATAAATTCTTAGAGCGAAGTGCATGGGTATTATAGGATCCTAGAAAATTTACAAAATAATTAATTATATCATTTACTGAAATACTTGCTTTGTTTAATCACTATGATACCAAAAAGTTTTGTACCTTGAAATCTCCATGCATGATGAAGTACGTATCTGGCAGCCAGATGTCCTCGTGGTGGTGGATAGCGTTCAGGAAGTCGTACTGAGAATGATTTGAATATCTTAAACGAGGATCATACCACTGCTGCTGGAGTAGAAACTCTACTTCATATTTCTGAAAATATTATTGAAATCAGTTTTTGTTTTTGCTCATACCCCTATGTACAACTTCGATGTTTAATTTTTTGCGCTTAATTATTGATTATGTTTAAAAAGGTGAAAAATCTCAGATTTTTTAGGTAAATAATAGCACTAAGTATGTCAAATTAAAATAGTAACTTAATGGTGTAACCCTTTTATTCTCTTTCTATCGGAAGCAATTTGGCTGTAAGGCTGTACTTGATTGTTGATATTTTCAGTAATTAGACAATCCATTAGTAATATACTAATTCTTACAGACACGTTATACACCTGTGTAACTACGGTGATACAATCTATAAAAGAATGGAAAATGAGGAAACATAAGAAGATGAGACTTACTAGACTAGATTCATCAGGAGATGCTAAACTAAGAAGTAGCACGCTAACATTTACTGTCAGAACACCTGAAACGGAAATAATGCAGTTTATTAAAGGCAAAGAATAGGAAAAGATACTTCATAAATATGACAAAAACACACAAAATAACCATTTCATTCATGCTTCACTCCAATAATACATTAAGAGTTCAAAATTTTGTGTAGGTATATATAAATTATAGTAAATATTGGTTTGTATATAAGGTGGAAAAGAATCTATGTAGGCTCTAACTATGTGGATGCAAACAATAATACAACACCTTTATCTACGATTATAAAAAACTGATCGAAAAGTCTGTGTAACAAATATTTGATATTTTGTGTTTATCTTCAAAATATCAGGAAAAAGTAAAAATTTATCAAAACAATGAGTAATACCGACATTTATTTCAAATTAAACATTGTATTCTTTTTTTTGTGGTAATGTTTGTGAAAAGAGAAAAGTATAACTCTGAGAATTTTAAGACATGCAAAGAAATAAAAAAATACTAGGTAAATTTATTTTAAATTAGTTATTTTATTGATTTTAAAAGCAGTGGAATGGAAAGTAAATAAAAACCGTAGTTTGATGCATATGTACTTTAGAATATTTTGTTATTCGCTTGTTACAAACTTTTTAAATGTTTAATGTTTATTGTTTGCAGATTTAAATAGCAGAGCATTTGTGGATAAGTGGAAGCAAAGAAAACATCAAGGAACAGTGTGGTGCAAAACATGTTATAAACTTATAAAAAACCGGGTTTCCACATAAAAAGCGAGTCACTACATTTTGTGCACTGATATCAAATAATAAAAAAGGTATGACAATGGGTTCTTTTTCTAGCTAAGTCGAGTAAAGCTAACTTACAAACTACTTTTGCGTGAGGGTTCTGTGAGCCTAATAAATGCGTGCAATAGGGTTGCTAATATTAAGTTTTCTAGGTTGTGAATGCAGGAGTGATACTGTTTCTCTTTTCATAAACATCGAACGAACCACGGTTGTGCGACCGGGGCCGTAGAGAAGATAATCCCACTTTATTTTGTGCCAGCGAGTCGTTCGGTGACGTCAGACCACAACAGAAATCTGGATCTGTAAGTGGACACCCGCTTTATAAATGAATTTAGAATAAGGAGCTATTAACGATTAAATGGAGGGATATTTGATGAAAATGATGAAATAATAATGAATTGAAAATTTGGTATTTACCGTCTACTGGAGGGAGCAGTCTTTTGTCATAGCGAGAGGTTTTCAAAAGATTATCAAGAATTTCTTTATCCGACTTTCCCGCTGCAAATCTGAAAAGTAAAGTATTTTTTAAATGGTTTCAACGCAATTTCCTGAGTGTAAGAAGTCAATTAGTAACGATTTATCACTGTCGCGCATTTGTCGTGTGAGGACACAGAATGGCAGACTTGGTTTCGTATTGATTTTACATTAGCAGTTGTAAGATATGTGAGTAAAGATTATCCTTTACTTTTTAATAAGTCTTATTCAAAATTTTAGTTTAGTCTAATTTAAATTTAGCCATCAGTCAGAATTTCTGTGGTTATGCCATGAACTCGCAAATAAAATAGTGTGTTTTTTTTAATTGATTTAGACTATAAAACTGTAATGTAATAAATTCACGGGATTTATTGATTCTCCCTCATTTTTATTTTTTATAGAAAGTTTCAGATATTTCAACCCTGTTTGTTGCAAACGTCTTGATTCCGGAATTGATTCCTTAGTTTGATGGCAGCTGCATCAAACTAAGGAATTCGCTTTCTCATTCTTCTTGATCGACTACGACTGGGTTAAAGTCTTGATTTACCTGTAGTTCTATGTGAAGTGTTACAGAAAACTTTTAAAATATATACATAAAAAATAGTAAACAGTATTTTTCCAAACCGAAAACTAATTCAGGATGAAAATTAAACGTTATGAATAGTATAGCAGCGAGGGGTATATTTATGGAACAGTGTTGTAGGGCGCCGGTAGGGCGGTGGCGACCTCTACTGTAGTTCTGTTCGCTTCGTCGCATCTTGCTTGACGCGCCCTTATTAAGCGGCTTATTCTGGATCATCCGTATATTTTTATAGTGAATGAAATAACCTTTTTTTTTAAAAAGGTGACTTAATAACATACTTAATGATAATCAATTCACATTCTTACCACCACAATTACCACACAACAATTATACAGTTTTGTTTCAAAAATTTTTAATTTTTTTAAATTTAGAATTAAATAATAAAGGAGGACCTTGGCCCTCATTGAATATTTGCGATACTAAAATTGCCTTATGACAGTAAATAAGGTTAGTACATAATTAATGGCATTAGTTAAGTAGCACATTCAAGAGTAGAAACTTTGTTTTTGAAAACCGCTCTTTGTTATTTTGTGAATTCTAATTTCTTGATTGACACGTGGCCTAAATACGATTAGGCACAGGACTTGAAGCTTAGATGTGCTTATAACGTTCCGTATTTACAACTTTAGAATAAAAAAAAACGAATTACAGCAATTTCTTTTCTTGAGTGGCTATTCGTTCTCTTTAACCGGAATAGTACCATGTACCGTGGCTATACTGGAGTTGTACTGCCGCCAGAGAAAGATCTGAATAAATAAAATTCTACTGATAATTGCAGTTATTATAACCGTAATTAAAGAATTTACGTGGTTCTAATTCGAATGTAACAGTACCAAAACATTGGTAACGTGAGATTTAAAATACAAATCCCATTGGATTCGTTTAACTTGTATGTTTTACCAAACTGTTAACATGTCAAAGAGGGCTGTCCTATTCGGGAAATTTCACAATCCGGCGCGATAATCTAGAAACGTCAAAATCCCTTGAAAACACGTAAATAAAATATGTCAGCCATTATTTGACGGCCGAATGGCGTAGATAGTAGCCCTGCCTCATACGCCAATGGTCCCAGGTTCGAATCCTGGTCAGGGCTTTTATTTGTGTAAAACACAGATGTTTATTCTCGGTTTGTTTATATTTATATGTGTATGTTTATTCTGGGTGCCCCCCAGTTCACTGTACGGCCATCCATAACAAGTCCTGCTTCATTTGTGGCCATACAGTTGGTGTGTTTGTCTGGGGATTTATTGTATTACTATTTATATAGGCAAAACAATTTAAATACAAATATTTGTCAATGTTTATAATTGAAACTAAATTATAAAAATTAGATTACAAAAGCTTCAAAGCAAAGTATATACAACGATAACTTTAATACAGTTAGCAACAGAATAATGTAAGAATAAATTCATGTTTATATGGTATATATTCATTATATTGATATATTTATATTCATATTTTACCAGCTTAACGAAAGCAAGAAAGTCATTGACCGAGTATTTCTTCCACGGTGAAATGGCGAGGCGAGCGTAACTACGTCTTTAAAAAAAACTGAAAATATCTACCATTTTAACAAGTTTAACAATTTCTTAACTGCTTTGTTTAAACAAACTGTAATTTATTATGTTTTTTAGCCAATTCTCTACTTGTGTACTTCTCTACTTACAGCACTACTATTTAAAGTCATCAGTCGAATACGTGAAAGTCAATATTGACAGCGTGACTTTACTATCAACAAGCGGACTTCTTGGAGCAAAACGATAATCACAGTCTACGCCCCTCATTGGGTTTTCTACTTAATGCACATATCTATGAGTATTCACACAAAAAAGAAAAATCGATGAAGAGCACAACTTGCTCCGACCCATGGAACCCGTATAATCACGTATCACGTATAGAAAATTAATTATTTATTTTAATAAATCATAAAGAAAGAAAGTAAAGAACTCACATGTCAGACGTGAAGGTCGACGCAGCGCCGATCATAAGGCAGATGATGACACCGCGCGCCACCACGCAGGTACAACCCATATTAGGACATCTGCAAATTTATAGGACTATGTTGAACGAAAGATATAATAGTAAGTATGTAAGTTAGTTAGTTAATTAATTAGTGGCTACCAGAATCGCGTATTGGAACAAATACGGAAAAAAACTGCTGAAAAATAAATTCACCGGGCTTTGAATTATTAATACTAAAATGTATTATGTTAAAATTAACAGGAAAAAAAAACTAAATATAGTATGTTTGACACTACAGCTGTGATACAGCGTATTACCGGCCATCCTTGTCGGCAGCTCGATATGCGAGAGAAAGAACAGAGGCGGTATTATTATATTAATTTTGGGAAGTGATATTTACATGAAATATTATTCGTAATAGTAATACATTTTAAAATAAGATAATAAATAAAAAGTTACAAAGTTTTTTCAAATGGTAATCAGAAGATCTGTGCGTCTTTATTAGACGTGCAAGATAAGTTAAATGACCTGTTTCATTTTAGTATGGGTGCCTGGCTAGCAGCTGTGCCATGGGAAATAGTTGGGGAATACTATTACTAGAATGCTAAAAATAGTTGTTTTTTAAAAACCTAAGTACTTTTCGTGTACAACATAAAAATTCAATAGCTTTGACATTTACCACAGGGAACTGACATGGCGTCGTCAGTTCAGTCAGTGGAGCCAACATTCCTGTATTATTAAAACGCGCAAGATGATTTCAGTAAAAAAACATGGAAAGACACTAAATTGATAAAATATTGAGGTGTTCACTAGTTTAGTCACACGGTATGCAGTGGGTTAAAATGAAGCGTAATTTCAATTGGAGCTAATTACAAATCACTACTAAAATCTACAATTGCAGTATTTAAAAAAAACACATATTATTGATTAGTCATTTCGTTTTAAGTGTAGTGCTTGTTATTTACTCAGTGCTAGAAAGAAGTTCTCTATTAGTGAATAGGCGGATAGAATAACTTTTCCAAGAAACCTAATTTTGAGAGACAGTTTATTGTTCTAATGTAATGCAGTTCTTCATTGTAATGTACAATACATATTTTACTGTAAAAACAGATCAATAATATTTTTTAGTAGTTACCTCGAAGAAAATAAGGTTTATTCATGTATAAATAAATAGCATTAATACCAAATGATTCTAAGGTCTTGTTAGCAGACATTAAATATATAAAAATAAAACAACATTACTCTACTTTTATGATTTTATTATTCATATTCTTCTCTAACTAATATATCATCGAGAAATGGTGCTGGTTCCATCACATTACTTTGGTATCGAGCCCATCCAAGGTACCAGACTATTGTCATCACATGCGCACAACATCCTACAGTTTGCATGCCACACATGCAACTACAATAATATTGTTGAATGCTTTCATCCCAACCACTATTTCCTTCAGCCATTATTAATATATAACTATAGTATATTTTATTACTTTGGTGCCTAGATTTTATTCTACCCCTTATTAGAATACCAGCATGTGATGACATAGTGCTGGGTACCATGGTTTCACTATATACTTCAACCACAAATGAACCATTCCGCCTTATATGTTCACCATAATAGCTTCTAGCTTGCTTTATATGGTAAATACCACATGCAAATAATACCAGGTCGGACATGGTCATTTGTGGGAAAACATCTAACAACGGGTGATTTGCATTTATATTTGAAAAACTGGCTCTACGTCTGTTTATATTATTTTGTACAACATAATCTCCTAAAACATTTGGCAAATTCACCCGCTGCAGGGCTCTATTTAATATTAATTCTGCATCAGGCCTGTCTACCAAAGGTGTGTGGAAAGCATTTAAAATCGCAGCACATATTTTGAAGTCATCCATTAAGTGTTGAACAGCAGTATTAAAATATTCTTGTCGAAACAGTTTAAATTGTAATTTGAAGTAGCCATTTACAACCTCCACAACCCACCGACATAATGTAACTAATCAACTTTTGTTGGCTTTTATTGTAGAAAGCTGTGTGTCCCCTGCATCTAGTGACTCTGGTTTGCAAACTTTATATATATCATTTAGCAGGGGAAGAGCATCTCTAAAGCCTCTGTCTAGTATGAAGACATCCCCAGGTCTAAAATATTGCCGATATGATCCATTTTCATCACTAAATAATGAAGTCATTATTGTTGCATCAGATGAGGTGGCTGGATATGGTCCACAGACATCTATGATGTGACCATCAGTTGCAAAAACTAAAAATGGTTTAACTAAATTACGGTATTTGTGGAGGCTGTATGTTAGTTTTTGGAACATATAATTGGATGACTTCTGTATATATATATATGTGCCATCAAAAATTACAATAGGTTTTCTCTCTTCACGATTCCCAAATAAGCCTTCAGGTATAGTTAGGTTTCTTTCTATAATTTGTTCTCGGCTTATATGGTTCAAACCAATATGTCTAGGAACATAATGCTCTAATAGTACTTTAGTAACTTTTTGAAGTAGACGTACAACTTTTGCTGTGCTGAACTTAAATAATGTTGCCAATCTCCTGTGTGACTCCCCCGTACGAACTTTAACGAGGTAAAGCCCTAGAGCTGTTTTAGGAATTTTGCAGCTTTGTGTTAATTGAGGTATCTCATTGAGCATGCAAAGAAATTGTTCTTTTCGGAGTCCTGTCCAATATTTAAAATAATCTTCGTCTATGTCTTCAAATCTTGAGAAATTCAAATGTATATATTGTGAACCTTTACTGAGTATCAACATTTTTTCAACTTCGTCACAATTAAAAACAGTATTAAAATTATCAACTTGGCTGAAAATATTATCCCAATTATAAGTGCTTTTGTGCACTACACAAATGCGTGCATTTTCAGTAATATATGTATTGTATTTCTTCAATATATTTTTTCTTAAATAACCAGGCACTGCATGCCATTCTGAATTTGTACACCCTGGTACAAAGCAACTTGCACTGGACATTCCCAATTTTTTAAAACTGTTCAATTGTATAGAATTTATTGGCACTTGGGGCTGGTCTTCATATTCCTCACTTTGAGGGGAAGTATTCTCTAATACAGCAGTTTGTGCCCAGGTCCAACATTCATCACAGACTAGTGCATGATTAATAATCTGCAAAGAATTAAAATGAGTGAGTTTGGATGAGTGAATTTCTAGGAACCATACTAAACAATATTGTATTAATAAATACCTGTCTTGGGTGTATTCTTGTTGCAATTATATCTCTGATAGGACCAGACGATAGAAGATGTGTGTGCCTTCGTGTCAAAGAATTTGAACACACTAAACAGATTCTATTTCTAGAATAGTCCTGAGGATTATTTGCACGATGAACATTCCTTCTAGCAGACATGTAACACGAATGGCAGACTCTTCCTCCCGGAAGTATCTATAATAAACAACACATAATTCTATATAAATTAATCTATTCTAAAGATGACAATTAAAAAAAATAACAAATAGGTACCTGTCTTGGGGATATACGGGCAGCAATTTCATTTCTCTCAGGACCCATAAGGAGAATATGTGTCCTTCTGAGAGTAAGAGAACACATACACCAAACACACGTGTTTTCGCCTTGCTCTGATGATGAGGTATGGCCCGAAAGCCTACAGGCTTGAACCCAACATCTATAACAAACACGGCCACCATCTGGTATCTGAAATGAAATCTTTTTTTAGTTTAAATGTATACACACAACCTCATAATAAATGAAATGTAAAGTATATTAACCTGGCGTGGAGAAATTCTTGATGCTATAATATTTCTCTGCGGCCCAATAGGCAGTGCATGTGTACGCCTTCTTGCAAGAGACAAGAGGCACCATACACAATTATTGTTCTCATTTTGACTGTCACTGGCATTCTCAGTTGTAACATCTGATGTGTTAGTCAGAGCTGCAGTGATTAAACCAAAACAAGGATGACATAAAACAGCATCCTCAGGCACCTGTAATCAAGGACTTAGTTAATGCAAAATATAAATCCATGATCACAATAAAAACTTATAAAACATGTTAACTTATTACCTCATTTGAAACCTGTTCCTCAATTATAAACAGAAGTTCAGGCCCCAAATCAGATACAAAATAATGTTGCTCAACTCTGGGGATATTGATGTTGCAGTAAATGCACGCCATTATGGTATACCTGTGAACAATTTGTCATCTTGTAAGTGTAGAATAATTAAATTAGCACAATATGCACATAATAGAAGCATGAACTGAATACAAATAAACTGAAACAGGTAGTGTTACATACAGGAATTATAATTACTGTATACAGTTAAAGACTCATATTTACCTTAAACTACAACAAAACACAAGAGACGGTCCAAATCACTTAAGATAAGTCGAGTCCGGTGTACAAAGCCAATAATCCGTAAGAGAAGGAACACACAAAACCACGAGAACACAAGGATAGCCACGAAACGCAAACGCAAGGGTAGTCGGGACGAGACTGATCGATCGACGATCAATTCATTCATCAATCCGTCCGCTGATAGAGCTGCGGCAGATAGATAAAAATATCGATAACATAAATCGATTTATACTTCAACTAATAGTTCGTTATTTCGATATCTAGTTTGTTCAGAAGCTTAACTTATAACAATCGATATTTTTAGTCATCATTTTATTTTAACATTATGCTAGTTTTTCTAGAACTTAGATTTATCTTAGTTCAGCATTCCGTTCAGTTTTACATAAGTATTATTATATATATCGAATGATCGGTTTATATTTTGAAGTATCGATTTTTTTCATCGAAAGTTTTTTGAAGGATCGATTTTTTCTTTGACAGCTTTTTTATTTTCATGGATGATTTAAAAAAATCTTAAAGCTCAGCTTCATCCGTAGCTGTGAAAACAAAATCCATTATTAGTTGATATAAAAAATAAATATCGAGAGTTAATTTTTTTAAATTCATTTATCTGTAAATTAAGCGGCTTTTTCGAATTTTATTTTTAAACTAACTTCACCATAGTCCTTCAATGTTAATACACTACCTATATTTTTTTTCCTCCTTGCCTTCCTTATTTATATATTTACTTAAAATCGTAATACCTACGAAAAGCTTTTTTGTAAAGCTATTACATAACCTCTGAGATTTAATAGTCTGTGTTTTATTGTAATGCAATACAATATAGCTGATATAACGAAAATCTTTCTTAAAAATATCAACAAGCCTATATTATATTCGACGCTATTTTTAAACTATTTTGTAGATTTTAGTAACTTTTAAAGTCTTAGCTTCATTTTTGTATGGTCCTATCTATTTCGGTTCAATAGAAATCAGGTATTTATTTTATTGTTTTTATCGATGAGTTTAAAAAACCCGTTTAAATCGACAACTTATACCAAAATATCATCAACAATGGACTAACGTTTGGTCTTTCAATCGATGGACAGATCGAGTTCTACCCTAGTGTCAATCATGTCAAACTGCCCTACGTACGGCCATTTTTGATAAACTGTGGGGATTTCTGGCAATAATTTCGGTTTGTTTTTTTATTTGTACACGAAAATCGCTGATTTATTTTCAAAAGAGATATTTTTATTACATTATTGAATATTTTCCACAATTTAATAGATAAGTCACAAGTGGAGGCCAGTTATGAAACGGGTCCTTTATGTGTTTACTGTAATAAGTGCTCAAGGTGAAAAATAAAAATTGATTTAATTCAAATTTAAATTTTATAAAATTTTTATAAAATTTAAATTAGAACTAGAAGTTGCGGCCTGAAGGGCTTCGAGATCTGATGGCAGCTTGGTGGAACAGTACGCTTGCGCATTCCTAGGCCTAGCGACTTTGAATTTCGAATCAAAGACAGGGGTGATATACGAGGCTGAAGCTCGAACTAAGGGATTGGGGTGGATGTCGGAGCGTTCGAAGAACGCTTCCGAGAGTGTTTTGAGGTGCTGTTGCTCTGTAGGTAATTCAAGATCTCTGTGTAGGTCCGCGTTACGCACGCGAACGAAGGGTGCGTTTGTGGCCCTGCGGCAGAAGAGATTTTGAACTACCTGCAGTTTTTGCAGGATGGGGGGTTTTGCGTGGGCAAAGACTGGCGAGGCATATGTCATGACGGGTCTAACGCAGGTCTTATAGAGCGTATGTTTGTTTCTGAAAGACATTTTGCTTTTTCTACCTAACATACTATTTAGGCGGCCTAAGTAAAGACGGGCGAGTTTCGATACTCTATCGACGTGTGGCTTGAAAGAAAGCGTCGGGTCTAAAGTGACGCCTAAGTATTTAGTACTGCGCTTCCAGGGGATGGGAATGCCTAACATTCGAACGTGGGGATCGCCATAGGGAAGACGGCGTTTGGGGTCGAAGCGAATCGCAGAACTCTTGTCTGGATTCACATCGTTGCGCCATTTTTGAAACCATGCACCGAGGGCGTCATTGCATGCGTTGCAATGACCGTTGCTGCGAAGGGAGAGAGTCCCTGCGGAGGACTTCGTCCTCCACCACCTGGATATGGGAGGGAACAGCAGGTTGCGTACTGGGCGAGCATTGTGAAGCAATGCTGTCAGCGAAGCATTCGGCTTTCTCTTCGTCTTCGAAGGCGGTAGTGCCGTCGGGACGAGTGAGAAGAGGAACGTGAGAGGCGGCGTCTACGCGTAAGGCTCGTGCCGTACTATAATACGCTTGGTGGGACGGGGAGATGTTCTTCATGAGATCGTTCATCTGAGCGTCTCGGAGTTTTGCGAGGCAAGACCTAACTTTACGCTGTAGCTGATTTGCAGCTAGTCTATAGGCGGGCGTGGGATAGAGCTTGGCTTTCCGGACAGTGCCTTTAATAAGATTGCTAACGGCTAAGGGAAGCGTGGGTTTGCCTTGCTTAGCAACCTTTTCGTTATTACTGATGGCCGAGTTGATAGCATCAGTAAGGGAATTGACTAACGAGTCTATTTATCCGGGCTATCTAATTGGTCGGGCGAGATCGCGAGCGGAGAGTTCGGGCCTCAAAGGCTGAAACTAACGTATTTTTAAAGCCTTTCCAGTTGGTAAAGGTCTTAGGAGAGGTGACGTTATCGTTAGGCGGTCCTAACACGACGGAGACGGAGCGGTGATCGGAACCTAGGTCATCGAGCGGTTCGATAGACCTGAGATCGAGGTTCATTCGCTTGATGATCGCAAAATCGAAGATGTCAGGAGAGTGGTTCGGGTTATCGGGATAATGAGTGGGAGTGATGGGAGAGATGTCGTCTAAGTCGAGTGACTCAGTGATGTTGAGGAGTGCGATACCGCTGGTGTTAGTGGATAGGCACGTCCAGTCGGAAATTTTAATTCCAAACGTATTTGGAGTTAAAATCTCCGAACATAATGACCGAATGACCGAGGGCGAGAATGGCCTCAAAGTAGAATGTAGATTGAAGCTATGATGACAGTCAGATGAGCAGTCATAGCCTCTACACACAGTGGCTTCCATGTTGAGGAGAGGAGGTGTAGGGAGAGGAGAGCAATGGGAACCTCTTTTGTAGTAAATAGCAGTGCCGCCGTAACCGTCGTAGTTGGGCCTATCGTTACGAGTGAAAGCATATTTGGGGATAGCGAATCCCCTGGAGCGGTTTGGAGTGAGCCACCTCTCTTGGAGAAGCAATAAGTCTGGCTCGTTGGTCTAAAGGAACAGTTTGAGCTCAGGAAGATTAGTACTAAGGCTACGAGCGTTAAAAGAAACTAGGGATAAGTCCTTTGGTTTGATACGACCAGACGCGGGATTTGCAGGTCTAGACATTATATTTATTATTTAAAGAATTTATAAATATAGAATTTATAACGAACTAAGTAGTGAGTGATGCTCGGCTAACGCAAATAGACGCTCTTGAGGAGAGCGGGTGGCTCGCAGTTTGCGTGCGAGAACGACGATTTCCCTAATGTCGACGTTTTGTATAACGTCGAACACAGTCCTCATGTCCTCAGCCAACGACTGAGGTGAAGACGACGGAGCGGGACGCGGGCCTACGAGTGCTACAGCAGCTGGGATAGGACGGGAAGGTGGAGCGGCCGGACGCTGTCTTTAACTGGAGACGACTTCGGTGGCTCGGGCTTTGCTACCGGGGGACCTCGGTTGTGCAGTGGCAGGAAGTTGGCGGGAGTGAGTGGCGGCGCCAGTTTAGACGCGGCTCTCTTAGCAACGGAGCGCGCGGACAACCCTTGTAGTTTGCCAGTCCGGCCACACAGCACACATGCAGGGGGGAAAGTGGAGTTGGGAGTGCGAGTGCACTCCTTCGTAATGTGGGGATCTAGGCACTTTACACACCTGGGAGGGGCTGAGCAATTAGCCGCTGCGTGGCCGTAAAGCTGGCAACGGTGGCATTGCTCAGGTTGCCCGCGAGAGTTGGGGCGCTCGACGGAGATGTTTGAGAGTCCGCAGATTGTGCGAGCCTTTCTGAAGATCTCCCTCAAGTTGGGAGTGTTTGTTAGGATGACGAGGGCGAGAGGAAAACGTCTACCGCGGTTTGAGTGCATCTTGTGCACTGCTTCAGCCGGGAAGCCCTGCGACTTAAGGTCCTCCAAGATATCTTCGTTCGCGAGCTCAAACGTGACGCCCCGTAATACCGCGTGGATCTTACGCCCCTCCGGGAGGGCGTAAGTATGATACGCGATTTGTTTGACTGATAGGAGCCTAGTAAAAGACCGGAAGTCGTCGAAGGTCGCGACCTGAATTTTGATTGTACCTCGGCTCATTGTTGTTGATATTTATATATTATTATGTATGTTCATTCTGGGCTCCCCCCAGTTCCCTGTATGTATGTCATCCATAACACAAGCTCTGCTTACTTTGGGGCCATACAGTTGGAGTTTTTGTCTGGGGATTTATTATAAATTAAGTATTCAACGCTAAACTTTCAGAATAACTATTGATTAACTAAAAAAAATTATTATTAAGTAAAATGAATTTACCTCATTACTATTAAAACAAGCATTCTCAAGGTGAAATTGATTTATTTAACCATTCTAATGGCTAACATGAAAGCTAAAGTCGGAGTTTCATGTTATTAGTTATTCATTATGCAATTAAATCTACGGTAAATGCATACAGGGTGAAGCGCAGTCATGAATGTATGAACTAATAGAGTAACCAAGGCCTTAAAAAAGTGGAGCCTGCGGGGTAGACTTTTCTTTGTTAACTCGCCCAGGGTGGTAGCAGGCATGGCAGTCGATGTACTTGCTACCTTCCGGCCATTGGTCGGTCGCCGGTGGCCCTTAGCTACCGGGAAATTATAAGTCAAACCACAAATTTCTTTATTGACCACGTGATCAAACTTCTAATTTTTATAACTAAGCTACGGGAAATGAGATAGCCCTTAATACACTAATTCGTCTTTTTTGCAACGCCTACAAAATAGTTTATAGAGAGCGTAGTAGTTAAATTTGGATTAGGTTAATGCTAGGCTGTATTTATCGCATGCGCAAGCCGAGCGAGCGAAGCGAGCGTGGTGCGGAAGCACCTGGCGAAGCACCATAATCGAAATTGGATGATAATTCAAAATTTTGTAGGAAAAACAGCATGCAACAACATATTTTTAGTGGCTAAGATAGTATCGTTCAGACGCTCGTAAATTGTGGCTGACTCAGTAATTTAGAAGGCAATGTAGATTTTTAGAGGCGAATAATGCTATTAAAAAGAAGTCTGTTTAATTAGCACACTTAGCTAACTACTTTTTTGGTCTACACATCGTAATAGGCGACTACAGGAAAATAAGTTGACGGGTGCGACGTCGCGGATGATACTCACAATAGATTGTCGTATAGCTATCACGCGCGGAGAGAGTAGGTTAGCGAGAGTAGTTAAAAAGTAACCCAGGCTAGGTGGGACGAGTCAGCGTCAATTATGGTACAAAAAGCAATTTGAACTCAAGTCTACGTTGGGCACCACATCTATAATCATAATTCCAATATCGCAATCAATAGTATTCAACTAAACACCGACGAGTAATGAGGTCCACGAGCGCGTTGGATATAACACTTATTATAACGGCGGATCACGTATTCGCTTTTCAGTTTTGTTGACGCAAATCTTTTATTGTGGCTGGCAAGTTATCGGCCTCATAGTGTACGTCTCAGCGCTATCAGAAGAATTCCCGGATTCGAGTCCTGGCGTGGTGTTTCTGCGTTGACCACAGATTTTTGTACACGAATCCTTCTCTTTCCAAGTTCATTTTAAATTTTTCATTAAAATGGAAAATTAAATTAAATTTCTCGAGCTGCATAATCCAGTTAAATAATTATAAACAAAATTTACTATTACATTTTAGCTCCACTATGCCAAATTTTGTCGCCATCAGAGTTAGATATATAAATTGCTTCATTTTAACTCAAAAAATTAATCTGCTTCCTCCACGAGCTGCACGTTCATTAACAAAAATGCTCGTGCCACAAGGTTACTTCCATGTGACATTTTTTTCACTTATTAACACTGAGTTAAGCACTCTGTGACCTAGATTCAAATGTTATGCGCTGACGTCATCCAGCCTCGTTAGTTGTACAACCCCACATACAACACCCAACTAGTCGGGCGATCCGTATTCGAATTTATTGAAATAAGTTATTTATGCTTATTTTGTATGATAATTTGATTTATTGTTATATAAGGGTTCTGGTCCATTGGAATGAGACATATTGCTTACTTTTAAAAATTGCGTCCTATTTATCAGATTTTGATCAGATATCACGCTTAAGTCATGGAAATATCAAAAATATTAATTCTGTGGTCGTCATATTTTGCTAAAACATATTGAAGTCACAACAAAGAGATTTTCGAGAGACTACCTAAAAAAAGGTTTATGTGAATATTTTGACCAATATTATTTTCAAATAAGTGAGCTCTCCCATTTTCATCCACTACATTTGTCTACTACAAACGTAGATATTTTTAAGATAATTGAGAGTCTTAATGGTTCCTCTAATAATTGCAAACGTAATATAAATTTATCTATTATACGTGCCTAATATCGGTAAAGAAATTGGTTCTGTCTCGATTTCTGTGCGGAGCAAACATTTGCGTAAGCTGTAGTTATGTCTATATAGGTTTGGCGAGAATTCGCTTTTTTGGAAACCTGACTTCTATTATAATATAAAGTTATATAAAGCTTGGTAAAATAGTCATAAAATATATCTTACTGTTTTTTTTAATGCTAGAAGCAGAAGTTTAGATGAGGTAAGATTTTGGGAATAAAAATTCTTTAAATTTAATTAATGGAACTCCTTAAATTCTCTCAATCGGTATAGCCTTTTTAGGTATATAATGGCCAGTAAATCAAATATTGGTTTCGTTAATTCCAAACCTATCTAGGGTAAAATTGGACTATACTTGTAAACGTGAGGAGAACCCAACCTAATGAATTTTGAATAGGTTTGTTCCTCGTGGGACGCATAGGCCTGTTCAATACTGTTAAGTTACAAGTAAGGCCAGCGAGGTCTCGAAATACGAGGATTTTGTACGAATGATGAATTATTTAACAATAAAAAGGTACAATACATTTTTTCCTAAGGATAATGCACGTCGTCTGTCTTGGGGGCGATGATAATATAACTTTGTGACGTGAATGAGATCTTATGAAAGGGTTGGGTTAACGTAAATAAGTTTTTTGGATGCTGTTTATTTGTTTACTCAGTGAAATATGTAGGTATATCGGAATGTATCAAATAATGCTTTATGTTAAAAGTTTTTTTTAAAATTGGACTGTTAATTTATTGACCTTTATATTTTCATCGGACTTTATGGCCTAGCGCTGAGGGCGCTTAACTGGAACTTAAACTACTCCTACATACGATATGCCTAAGGGCACCCGAGCGGGCACGGATTTCGGCTTAGGACGTCGTATATTGAAACTACCACTGGTTCGGAACGGTCATCTGCTGCCATTTTCTTGAAAGCAAAAATCCCATGCACGTATTAGTGGGCTGTTGGTATAGGCATTTGATATTTGAATCAACCAAAAATGTCATAGCCGTGAAATACACATAAGATGTGCTTTTGTTAAGTTTTTAACCAATAAATTTGTTATTTATTCTCAGTATAATTCTGAAGATGCTGACAGAGAAATAACTTTTATGAGAACACTAAAAGCAGTTTAAATTTTGTTCGTCTTGCCAAACGGACAACTCAAAATATGAAACGAAGCCATTATTGGAAATTAACAAGATGCTTAAATGTAAGCGCAGGAAAAAATATAAATGTGGCTCTCTAGTTAATTAATAAAAACCTCTAAATTACATCATAATAACGTCATTACGATTATTTATGTGACCAGTTTACTTAATTCAGTTTTTGTATTATGTTGCAATGGTTAAATGATATTAAAAACCAGCTATATTTTCGGTTATAACCGACTATGGTCTCCGCTTATCTTACCTACTTATACAGGATGGAAACCTTAAGTGATCTCACTCGATTATTACTCAACTATACAACGTATCGAGAAATTGATTACTGATCTTGAAAAAGCTTCATGAGCTCTATCAAATGGTACTGTTTATACAATAAATTAGACCTATCCGAAAATTAAATGTTTTCAGCTTCCAAACATTTAGTTTGATGAAATTTCACTCATTGTATGGCATTATGCAATATATGGTATAATAGCAACCTTAACGCCTAAATAGACAATAATTTTAAATAAGAACGCAAAACACGAGATTATTAATGGAGTTTATAACTTATTTAATTAAATATATATCTCCACTCTTAGAGTGCTATGTCGCTATACTTAAATATATGGAAGCTGGGAAAATCGACTTTTTTGATATATATACACATAAACCATTATATAACCATTGTATACTATATAAACCATTTTATATTCTAATTTGAATGATCATTATTCATTATTTGCAACTCCTATTTAAAATTCATTAAATTTGCTCGGAAAACACTGTAGAAACTAGTAGAAGTGATTACTAGTTCTCCGATTCTTGTATTGTTTAGAAGTAATCAAAATATAGTAACAGAACACCCACTTAAATTAATTTAGGAAATGTTTAATTCCCTGTACGATTATCAATTTTGTACACATGCGTTTAAAATATTAGTCTCATAAATTATTGTTGAAATACCAAAACGATATTTCCATTTTATAAACAATTACTACATTTCGACAGCAGAGAGGCGCAGAGGGCAGTAAGCCGACTCCTGGTCGATTCTTTTGTGTAATGAACAGAGGTGTTTGTTCTCGGGTTGTTTATATTTTATATATGTAAGTTGTAAGCTGCTTACTTTGGGGCCATACAGTTGGTGAGTTTGTCTGGGGATTTATTATTACTATAAATATAACTTTAACAAGCATATAGCTAAATTAACCAAACAATTAAAACTAATTCAAAATAGGTTATGCCAAGTTGAGGGTATTTGAACCATCATTGCTTGCATAACATCAATGTTTGATTTTGAGTCTAATTACCAAGTTGTTTGCGTGGTAAACGGTTTCATGATTACGCCCTGATTTCCAATTCCTGTCTAATTTTCCAACCAATATAACTAATCAGTCTTACATTAAAACGAAATGCTTTACTCTGATTTAATTAACCTGTATGGTTTTACTTTCAGTGTACACGTTTTGTAAAAATCATAAACGTGTCTTGTCAATTGTATGTATAATAATAATAAACCACTTTACCCTTTACACTTTCGCTTTTAAACGAATTTCTCGAATCACATTTGTAATTATTTAAACAATAATTCTAATTACAATTATAATTTCACCTCATACAAAGTTTACTAAAGTAAAATCTAAGATTGCCCGGAGGAAGTCACTGTTGAAGTTTCCTAGCTGTGTTATTATTTGTACATTTTTATATTGTAATTTATAGTGGGCATTAAAGAGTGATCATTAATAGTATCAAAGAGGAAATTGTTTGTTGATTTTTTGCTATCTACCGATAGCAACTAATATATATAAGCGATATACTTAAACTCTGAAACGAATGATGTAGTTGTCTCCTTTTCAACATTTAAAAGTTTCAGTTTACATCAGTAGCTACAGATAAAACCGCTTAAAACAGCTAGTAAAATTAAAAATACGTTATGAAAACATAATCAATATAAAAGTATTTGTACATAATCAATATACTTAGCCGTATAAAGAGCCAGCTAAAATTTTGCCTTTCTGTCATTTTCTAACACCCTACATGCTTCGATAAAATTTCCTAATTAGAAAATATCAAATCTGCGATTCTCAATTTATTTCTCCATCCAATGTTATCAAATTTGTTTTTTAAACATATTTTTAGTTTTTGATTAAATATTATAAAAATAAGGGTCTGCTAAAATAAATATAAAAGAGCATAATATATTAGGTCCTTACATATGAAATTGGCGTTTTGTCGTACTGGCCATTTGGATCTGTATTATCTCCTCTTTGGTTAAGAATTACAATTTCAAATTTATACAGCTATTTATATATATATATATATATATATATATATATATATATATATATATATAATAGCTATGTAATTCATATTTCAATTGGTTTTTTCTTTGCGTCACTTAGTTCATAAAATAGAAAACTTGAAATATCGTGATATTTACGATTACGAGTACGAGTTCCACCGTGGCACCAGTGCTGCAGATACGGCTCGACGTATCAATACTGTGTATGGCGGCTGAGTCGCAAAAGAAAACAGAGTGCGTTTTTGGTACCAACGTTTTCGTTCCGGAAATTTCAACCTGCAGAACAAGCCCCGTGGATGGTCGGACACCAAAATTGATAATGAAGAATTGAAGGCTATTGTAGAAGCGAATCCATCGCAAACCGCGTCCGAGTTAGCTGTAGGCTGCGGTGTTAGTGACAAAACTGTTTAAATCCACTTTAAGCAAAGGTTAAAAAGCTTGAGTGGGTACTTCATCGATTGAGTCCAGCAAACCGACAACGCGCTTCGACTGCTCTGTTACATTACTCAACGTACACAATAATGAAAGGATTTTAAATCGAATCGATACCTGTGATGAAAGTGGATCCTGTACGACAATCGGAAACGCTCATCGCAACGCTGGCGAACCAGCCAAATCCTGCCCCAAGCGAACATTTCTCAAAAAATGTTACTTGTGAGCGTTTGGTGGTCTAGTGCCGGTGTCGTTCACTACAGCTTCCTTAAATTTGGCCAGACGATTACGGCAGATGTCTATTGTCAGAAACTGCAAACCACGATGGAAAGCTAGCTGCTAAACAACCGAGGCTGGTCAATCGCTCTAGGCCACTGGTGCTTCAGGACGACGCTAGACCACACACTGCACAACAGACAGCTACCAAATTAGAGAAGCTTCAACTGGAATGTTCATGACATCCACCGTACTCCCTGGACCTTGCTCCAACAGATTACCATTTTTTCCAAATTTGGATAACTTCTTGCAAGGGAAAAATTCAACTCCGATGGGGCAGTCCAAAGCTCCTTCAAAGACTTTATTGATTGCCGTCCGAATGGTTTTTTTTAGTAAAGAGATCAATGAACTACCTTTGAGATGTGATGCAAAAGTGCATAGATAGCAATGGTACATACTTTGATTAAATAAATATATTATAAATTTTTAAATTGGCTTTATGTTCCTCCCTTACATAAAGCCAATTTAATATGTAAAATGACCTAATACAATAAGATAAGTAATAAGATAGAAAACAAATAGAGTATACAAATTTGAAAGTTAACTACGTTTATAGTAAGTAATGATTAAACTTTAAAAGCTAGTAATATTAATATTGACGAGTTATTGTATAGCAGCTTTACGTTTATAATTAACATTTAGTATTCATCTTCATCTATAATGAGATCTTGATAAAAATAATGTCAGGATTCAATACAATTGATTATTATATAGGAATATTGATAAATAATGCATTGGCACCCGTAGGTTTCAATTAGAAATGTTTGTTTCAACCCTTTAACCGAAACATGCCACATAGACGTGGTTGTTATTGCGGTAAGTTTCACCCCAGAGGAGGTTTTAACAAAATCTCTAATCTCTATTTACGAAAGCCAAAATTTTATTTAACCATAAAGGACGTAAGCTTACCTTTCTGCTGACGGGCATATATTGTCAGCATATGGACGTAAGATCAATCTGCTTTTAGGACCACTGCGCTCCCACGCATTTTGGACAGAGCGATCTCTGAAACAAAGATATTAAGAGGTTAGGTTATTACCTTTAAAGGTTTACATGGGAAGATTGACCTCCCTATGAAACGATGAACGTTGAATTTTCAACAATCAAATAAACGCTCTACATACATAATGTAAAGCCGTAGACCAGTAGATGATAGCGCTTTGCTAAGAGTAGTTGCAGCAGCATTACGCCATATTCTTATATTATTTCATTTCCATGTATTCTGTCTATAAAAATTTTGTTATGAGTATAATTTGTGGGTTAATTTTTAAAATACAACCACTTATTTATTTTGTTTTTCGATGATACCGCTTTTTGTTAATTATGTTCAAGATTTTAGATAATTAATGTTTAAGACCCTTCATAAGTGTCTTGAACATTAATGCTTGAGAGAACAATAAATATTAAATGTAAAATATAACACAGAATAATTAAAAAAACCTTAACTTAACCTAGAATTTAATCTAGACGTTTTTATAAAAAAATACGCATTTTTTACTCCGAAACGAGGCTTTTAACCGACGGCCTTCACTGAAAGATTATGTTAATGTCAGTTTCACCTCTAAATCTCAGGGAAAATCTAAAACACTTCTGTGACCAAATAATATAAACATTTTTATGTAAAAACCAAGGAGAAAAAGTGTAATGATATCGCTTTGTTTTTCTTTATTCTAAGAGAGCTTTCGCGTGTTTTAATTTAGGATTAATATAGTTCTAGTTTTGTGGAACCTGGGCGGGGTTTTCGTACGCTTTTAAAAGGTGTTTTTTTAATTAAGATTTGGGGCAGTAAGAATGATTTTTATGAATATTTTTTTTATGTCTGGTAAGATGGAACATTAATTTGTATTTATTGCATGGAGTTACATCTTTTTTTATAATTTTAAAGCACTCTTTGTTTACTTGTATCAATACTAATAACAATAAATAAATACAGATAAAAAATACGAGAAAAGATTTAGACCACGAAGTGAAGCCACGAAGTGAAGCAACGTCGATGCACATTTTTATGGCTATTAAAAACTAAAAAAAGAGCTTTACACTCTCTCGTAGGCACTCCCATTATTAAAAAATATAAGAGTCATGCTGAAAATATATGAATCAGTAAGAAAAGTAACTTAGGGTATATTTTATCCTGAAATCACATCTGATGAGAGGTTCACCGGGTGATCATTTCCCTCTAATACGGTTGAACGGTCACTGTTCGCCGTTTGAATAGTTTTTGGGGAGGGACACTTGCCGAGCTAACAAATGCAGATAAGAATTATACTGTCAAGACTGTACAAGAGCTGGAAATTTATTTTGAAAAGTAAAGTTTCTTGCCAGTTCTTCTTCACGAGGGTCTTTCCAAACGGGTGGTAGAGTCGTTCTTTCTATAACGTCTACAAGAACATTGTAAATGTCAATTAATGAGAAATAAATATTTGAATTTTTAAAAAGCTCCGAAAACTCTAGAAGAGTAATAAACAAACATTTATAGGAGTCGGTTATTGTCTTTGGTAGAAGGAAATAATCTACCTTGATGAAGTTTAAATGAATCCTCTCATTGTGTAGGTTCGTAAATATTTGTGTATATTAGGATTGCAGTCCGTTTATGTTACCTTTGTTTTACGAAGATTTTTTATGTTTATCTAAGGTTAGTTCTTATATTTATAATACATGTAACGTAATCTTTTTAGTTTATTGTTATCTTGTACTCATAACACAAGGTCAATATAATGCTCAATTTCTGTTAGATAACTGGAGTAAATTGCAAAATGTAATTCCTTATCATCCAGTTTCATTCCATTCTCTCAAGATATACACATTTTTATCTAAGAGTTTCTGTTTTAATTTTCTTTAGCGAGAACTGTTTGTAAAATGAAATAGTCTTGTTACTTATTGTTCTGGTCTCTGACCGCGGATGGCAAAAGATTAGGTACTCCATGCGGCTTGGAATGTTTTGCTAGAAAATGTCTGTGACAGGCTTGATCCAATACTTTTCCAGCCAGTTTACCGTTAAGAAGTTGATTCTCTTTTTGTTTACCTTGGTGACTCGTAATGAGACTTTGTTTTCTGCATTTTAATAGAATTACAGAAGTGAACATACAAAATAAGTATTGATGACGGCATAGAATTCTTTAAGACCTATAGATATCATATTTTTACTATCATAAACTAAAGTTTTCCAGAATTCACGCTACGCATTATTATGTTACAAATTCTCGTTGCCAGTGAAATTACTAGAATGTAGCATTGTGCAAAAAAAATTGATTCATTACAGAGCAAACTGCGTGAAACATGTACTGGATGAATGGTCTGATTCGACACAAAATTCACATACACCCTTAACCCCATATTTCAGTATCTTTCATTATATATTCTTTAGAAAATACTCTTCAAGTACTGTACTAAGTTTTCAATTCTAAGGCTTCCGTTGCAGTGGCACAGTGTACTAGATATTTTGCCAACTCGTTAACCAACATATCTGGGTTAACGCAGGCTCTGAATAAAAACCATACTTATAAAAAGTTTTTATACAGCTTCATCACCATAAACGTCGTATAAAAGCAGATTAAAAGATTCCCTTCTTTTCGAGTTCATATTTTGTATTCTTCTTACTTTGTTTTGATGTGATTATGCAAAGTTGTTGGTTGATATTGTAACAATGTTCATTAAGGACTGGAATGCTTGTCGTTCTATTTAAATATTGCACAATATTTTCATTTCTAAGTAAGGGCATTCAAATTTATTCAGTATGGAATTTGTTCGTGATTTTGGATTTTTTTTAGGCACCCTCGCGGGAGGGAGGTGGAAGATGCGTCATGCATACCCGCCCGCAGGTAAATTCCTCTGCGGGGGGGTTATGTGGGACTCACCAGAATGGCACCTACCCACTAAAAACCACCTGTTGGCTGTAGTTATTACCGTTAGCCTTCATCGGAAGCGACACCCGTCGGGAAGTTGGGCGCGCTGGCGGAGACCCGCTAGCGGGTCTTCCGCCTGTAGTGAAAGTTGCACTGAAGGTGCTCAAAGGGACATGAGTTGGTGGCCGTTCTGGGCAGCCTCCGGTGAAGCCGGGGCTGGGCAGAGGTCGGCCGAAGCATGATTTAGGGATCAATTCATTTAAATGAACCTATAATGAATTGAGAAGGGAACTATGCTCCGCCAGAGCTAGCAAACGCTCTGTCGGAGTACGTGAAGCCCTAAGTTTACGGGCTAAGACTGCGATTTCACTAACATCGACATTTTTTATAGCGTCGCAGACGATACGCATATCATCTGCTACGGAGGATTGAGGAGTGGGTTTGTATGGGCGAGGAGCCGGGATGGGATTCGATGCGGGGCGCTGCCTCCAGTTTTCTGGGGCAGGCCTGGATTGTGTAGGCTTAGCAGCCGGAGGAACCCGGCTACGCAGCGGCGGAAAGTTTTCTTGGGAAAGGCGCGGAGCCTGTTTGGGTGCCGCCCTCTTGGAATTGGAGCGCATACAACGGCGTGCACGAGGGCAGCCCCTGTAATTTACGGTGTGGCCGGACTAGCCACAAAGCACGCAATCGGGAGGAGAGGGAGTTTCAGGAGTGCGATTGCACTCCTTAGTGAAGTGAGGGACCAGGCACTTGACACACCTGGGCGGTGCGCGGCAGTTGGCCGCCGCGTGCCCGTACAACTGGCACCGGTGGCACTGGCCGGGATGACCGCGGCGATGAGGCGCCTCGATTGAGATCCCAGAGAGGCCGCAAATAGAGCTAACCCCTTTCAGGATCTCTCTGGACTTGGGGACGTTGGCGAGAATCACCAAAGCGAGAGGGTGTTGCCTCCCGTACTTGCTGTGCATTTTATGCACCGCGAGTGCCGGGAAGCCTTGGGACTGCAGATCCTCCAGGATAGCCTCGTTCGATAATTCGAACGGGACTCCCCTGAGTACCGCTCTGATCTTACGCTCTTCTGACAGAGCATAAGTGTGATAAGCATATTGCTTATCGGTGAGGAGCTTAGTCAAAGCTCGGAAATCGTCTATCGACGAGACAGTGATTTTAATAGATTCACCCGCTCGGATGTAATGGATCTTGTGCTCATTGCACAATGTCGAGACCTCAGTCCATTTACCCTTTTCCCGAAGGAAAACGGGTGGTGGGACCTTGGCCTTGACAGAAGTTGGGGCCGGAGCGGGTGTTGAAGACACCGGGGCAGCTGGCGTTGAAGACGCCGCAGGGGGTGTGGGGACGGGCGTTGAGGGCGCCGGGTCTTGTTTCGAACGCTTCTTAGAGCGCTTCTTAACAAGCGTAAAAGAGGGAGACTCAGCGCCAGTTGGGGTGGCGTCCGAGGATGACTCGGTCGCGGGTGCGCGCTTGCGGCGCGGAGGGGCGTCTACTTCGCACTCCATGTCACTGGAGGAAGGGGACGCGGGAGGGCCTAAGACCTGAGGGGTCTGGGGAACTGGGGTGGCCTGAGGGGCCATTGTGGACATTAATGTCATGAGATGAGGGGTAAGGGAATCTAAGAAACGGTACTTATCAGCATTTAAAGACATGCCTTCAGTACTTTCAATTAACTTCTTCCTAAACTCGACAAAGCTTAGGGAAGCCATTGCGGAGGGGTTGGGGAGGGACAATATGAACCAAACAACGATGACTAACTTCCTAAAACCACCCTACACGCAGTAGGGCGGTTGAGAACGACGCGGATAACTTACTCGAACACGGCACTTGAAGTCCTGGAACGACGAATCCCCGTCGACGAAGCTCACGTTCCACGAAGTACGGTTAACAAGCCACTGTTCGCCGTGAAAACGGCGTTAGAAACTTATTAGAAGCACGGTTAACGAGCCACTGTCCGCCGTGAAAACGGCGTTAGAAACTTATTACGGTATACAACTATGAAATTATATATTACGACAACAACCAGTGAAATTTGGGTGCTCAATTAGCGCGGGGGCTAAAAGAGCGGGAAGGCGTCTGCGATCGACGTGCGCTCGAGAACGCACGCAGACCGAGACTGATTTTGGATATGATAATCTTTAATTAATAACGAACGAAGCTCCTTCTCATTGACAGGGTAGACCGGGGACAACAGTACCATTTTTAAAACAACGAGCGATTGCAAAAGTTTCGCTGAAGAATTTGGTTTTTATTTTTGATATTTTCAAGCCTTTGTCTCTTATCCACCCAAGAGCACAGCTAAATTTCTTATAGATTTTACAAAACTTGGTAAAAAAATGCATTTAAATCAAAAGATAGTCAGTGGTACAAATAACCCTTTCTACGGGATTAATTGTACCAAAACTACAAAGGGTAATATAAGTCTCATTATGTTACTTAATCACATTTTCTCAGTCATTTGTTTAAAGTCTTATCAGCTTTTAATCAACCTTAAAAACTAACACCATGGAAATCGAGAGATCAGTCTCTTAAATCAACATAAATGTTAATTAATAATAAAAACATAAATATTCTACCACATATTGTAACACAAATAAAGTGAGTTTTCTTTGGCATATAATCAACTTTGGCTAAGACTTGCCACAATTGCTGTTTTTTAGCTTCATAACAATCACAAAATACAAATAATCAAATAACATATGTTTGTATAGAGGTACAACTGATCCCTGCTACAAATGACCCTTGCGGAAATATAATTATAAACAATTTATTGGTCAGATTCAAATCAAATCATTTTATTGTCAGCTAAAGCCATAGTTTACAATAGCACTTAAAAAATTATAATTATATAAACAGTAATCAAACAATACATGTCAATAAGAATTAAGAAATATGTCATATCTCAAATGCATTATTGTTATTTCAGTTATTATTTTAAACATCAAAATTACATCTAAACATCAATTTCATTAATATAAGGTGAAACAATAATGTCAGGTTATAATGTATATGTCAAAAATAGATACAAATGTCAGAACAGAACAAAGTCAAATCAATTAAATAAATTAAAAAAAAAGACAGTATTTAATTAATGAAAGCGCCTGGCTGACAGCCAGTCGCATGAATACCTACTAATGACTGTAATAAGGGAGAATCCCATCTGTTCACCAACGCATCCAGAATGGTGTTAGAGGAGCCGCGCACCCGACGCAACAGCGAGGCACTACGCATACGGATGATTGCATTAAAACAATCTATCTGCGCCTCCGCGAACATGGCCGACGCACTACAAAATCGTGGCAAACCAAACAAATGTGATTTCGCAATTGTGACAAATATAAATAGACTTCTGAGGTGTACATTCCTCATGAGCCCAAAACCCACATTTCACTAGAGCGGCAGGAACTAAATGGTTCCGTACATTAAACGCAAAACCCTTCTTCTTTATTTTCTCCGTCACTGCTTTCAGAATTATATGTTGTAGCAGTTTTCTTTTGCCGGCTAGAGGTACCCTTTTTTACGGAATTATTTGTACCACGGGGTCAATTGTAACGGCCATGTCGTTACTATTTCCCCAAAGTAGCTAATTTAGAGAAAACATACAAAATTCATATCATTATTATCTAATAGTTTTAATATTTATCGAAAATTTAAAGTTCAATATCCATTTAAACTAGCAATAACAATTACCTGGAGGAAAAACCTTTATATTATGTATTATAGCCATTAAAACATTACAAAAAAATTCACCACGGCTTGCCGAAAATCTAAAGTTCTCCGGTGACGCGTAGGATTCACAGCTCGCGTGCCGGCGAGTTTGGAGCACATCGAGACTCATATAGCGCGTGTCCTGGCACACTCAAACGTGCAAAGTTTAGCTCAGTAGTTAAAATATTGATTTTACCGGTGTACCCTTATGATGTAAATTAAAATTTACAGAAAAATAAACAGTGACGTTAACATGAAAGATTTTTGCCTTTTTTCATAAGTCTCGTACAAACTTAATAAACAACTCTTAATTTTATCGATACCAAACTTCCTCGTCTCATAGTCACTTGAAAACGAGCACAAAGGAAATCAACATAAAAAAAATCAATCTATAAACAAAGGCTCCTTAATACATTTTTACTCGCATATTATTAGCTATTCACCAAACGAAAAATATTTAGAAAAGTTTACCAACACCTAAACAATTTTACGGACCAAGTGTTGGGTCGTCAGGGCTACACCTCCTCGGTTTTGACTCGCCGTCACAACCGCAGGCCCGCCCAAATTACACGCCCGTGGCAGGCCTTAAGCGTTGGACTAATGTGACTAATGTTGCTAATGCACTCCTCGCATACACACCGAATGTTTGTGATGCTCGCACTCTGTTAGTGCGGGAAGGTGAGACAAATTTACTGTTTTACTGTAGAAAAAAGTAGTTCGGGGGACTGGAAACGTGTCATTTAGACACAGGATTTTGGTTTGAGTTTCGGATAGAGTGTTTTTTTTTGATAAGTGTTATTTGGTGTTGATCAGTTTTTTTTATTTAAATACTTAACACGTACCTTGGTGATATACCTAAATGAAAATGTATTTTATTCACCTTTTTATTCGTCTTAAAACTTGGTAACAATTTCAATAAAATTAGAATTTTTATTGATTTCGTTGGTATTTAAAAAATCCGTTAATAGTACATACATTTTAATTACAATTTAAATTTACTTATAACACTTCTTAAGTCTTAATAATACCAATTCAATCTTATTATATCTTATTATTTTATAGGCCACTACCGTTCTTATTATCCAAATAACTTCTTGGATATATTTTATCCCATCATGCCGCTGAACTGGCATAAATAAGATGTAATAAGATGAATATTATATTCATAAGATGAATATAACTATAATAATAGGTGGTTTTGTGTTTAAAAACATTAAAAACGTTTTTGTGTGTAAAAACAAACAAACCGTTATTTAGAAACGCAAAAATCACGTTTTCAAAACGACACTGCAAAGAAAATGTAAAATATCCGTAACTTTAAAACATAGAGTATATGACGTTGCTGTTAAGAGCGAGTCGCATCGCATAGGGGATACAAAGTGGCCAAGTGACATTTAAAAACGCCAACAATAATTGTATTCACCGGGTAATCCTTTGGGAAATCTCCGTGCGATGTTTGCGTCATTTCGCAGTTAGACTTTGGCTATATATTCTCTTTGAACTAGAAGTAAGTTGCCGAAATTGTTTACGGGTACAGCCCGACAAACTTATCTGTTAAATGAACGGTGGCGCTGCGTTCTACGCGTAAATGAGGCGTGTCATTTAGTACGAGTAAAGTAACAATTGCTTTAGTTCTAGTTTTTGATACTGAACGTATAAGTTGGTGTAAACGATGACGTTTTTTGCGGATTTCCAAGTTGGTATTTATAAGATTTTATTGCTTTTCATAGTAGTGATTTTGTCTGATTGCCTACTCTTTGTTTCCCTATTTTAAAAGTTAAGGTAAAAGCCAGGTTTTTTTTTTACTTTTACTACTACCTAATGTTTGAACCTGTTAGACTATTTCATTTGAAACGCTTATTAGTTATATTTCCCGACCAAACATAAATGTTTGTTCTTCGGTCATGGTTGTTGATATTTAAGTATGTATGTTTATTCTAGGTTCCCCCCCAGTTCGCTGTATGGTATGTAACACAAGTTCTGCTTACTTTGGTGCCTTACAGTTGGTGTGATTGTCTGAGGACATATTTTTCTCCTTAGTATCCTTAAATCCCTTAACATTTCCTCTTCTACAATGACTTGGTTTAATTCTTATCTTCGAGGACGTTCGCAGCGGGTTCGCCTTAATGAGGCTTACTCTGATTGGCGTAACCGGGCGTCCCTCAGGGTGGCGTTCTACCTCCATTGCTTTTCTCCGTTTTTATAAATTCTGTTACAACAGTAATTTCCTCCAAATTTCATTTATATGCGGACGATCTACAAATTTACACTCACTGCTTACCATCCAATATTCGTGCTGCAATTTCATCGATTAAGGATGATCTCTGCCGCGTAGGTGAAGTCCTTTGGTCTGCGTATAAACCCTACTAAATCTCAGGCCATGCTAATAGGAAGTCGAGCAATGCGTAGTTTCCTGGATTTGCTCAACCTTCCTCCTGTACTTGTAAATCAGTCGGAGAGTACATTTTTCTTTTCACATTCTAAAACAGCTACATAATTTCTTACCTTTGTCAACTAAAATTATTCTTGCACAATCCCTCATCCAACCTATTATCAATTACGCAGACGCGTGCTATTTGGATGCCACAGAGGAGCTCTTAAATAAACTGGAGCGCTTACAAAATTTATCTATCCGTTTCATATTCGGTCTTAAGAAGTTTGACCATGTCTCCCAATTTCTAATGCAGCTTCAGTGGCTCCCAATTCGCCTTCGCAGGAACACTAAGATACTCTGCCTCCTTTTTAATGTCTTGCACTCCTCGGCTTCTCCATCCTATTTACGTGAGCGTTTTACATTTGTTCGTTCTGTGAACGAATCAGTAAGGCCAAGTAAACGATTTCTTTTACGAATGCCTCCACACAAAACCGATTTTTACTCATACTCCTTCACAGTACATGCAGTTAGGCTATGCAACTCCTTACCACATACAATTCGAGCGTCGAAATCTTTGTCAGTTTTTAAAAAGAGAGTGAAAGAGTATTATCTTTCTCAGACATGATTTTAGTTGTTATCCCGTAAGTATTATTTATGTAATTATATGATGTGTTCATGTATGCATATGTCATCTTTACGTATATTTATATAGTTATGTATATATATATATATATATACTATATATCAACATATATATATATATCCATATATATACACACATATATATATATATATGTATGTATATATATATATATATGTATATATATGGATATATATATATGTTGATATATAGTATATATATATATATACTATATATCAACTATCTATACTAACTCATATACTATATTTCTTTTTCATTTTTTTTTGCTGTTATTTTTAATGAATTTAGAATTAGTATAAAAAGCACACTAATTTTGTAGTTTTTTAATCAAACTCTCCAGTCCCAGGTCTACTGGTAGAAATTTCTTATGAAATAAGTAGTACCTTTGTACAAGCATTTTATCCCATTTATGATTAGTTATATTTTGTGTGTACATAAATTGTAAAATAAATAAATAATAAAGTGGGGTGTAAGGGGGAGTCACCTTCCATCAAGACTCTCCAAATGCCAACCTCACCTGCCCGTGGTGCACCCTGCCGGACAGCGGATGAGGCTCTGGTGACCGATGAATGGCGGGATAACCATTTTGCAGGTGGTAGGTTTCGACCGCGGCTTGCAACCACCCTCTAGACAAAGCCATGCCGCCAAGTGACCTAGTCACGTTCCGCCATGATGTCTTAAGTAGCCATTGGAGGAGAATAGGTCCGAGTAATTGCGCAACGTATGAGAGCCGTTTGAACTCGAAGGGTTATGATGCACCGGGTGGCTCATTCTGGAGGGCAGCGGGATCCAAAGAAACGGTGCACCGCTGGCCGACCGCAGGTTGTAGGGGCCCAACTAGCGTTCTAACCATTTGTGAAAGGCTGCCCCACCGCCTGTGTAAAATCCCGGGATTGCTCCATCGTGCTGGTTGGCGACCGGATGGAGAGGGCCCGATGGCGATCCCCGGGGGATTTCGGGCGTCCCCGCGGTCTCCATGTGAGTCCCCCACCAGTGGGTCTGACCACTCGAGTTGCTTGGTTCCAAACGTTGCGCTTCACTCAACTTCTATTCCTCTCCCCTATTCACCCTTCCAACAACATAATGGAAAAGTCCAAAAAGAAAAATAAGTGCCGACAGCGGATGCACTCCCTCTCCCTTAAAGTACACTTCTCTAACATCCGAGGAGTGCACTCAAATCTCCACGATGCCCACCACCACCTTGAGACAGAGAGGCTGCACTTATTCTGTCTGACAGAGACGCAGATCTGTGATCGTTCGGATCTGGCATACCTGCATTACCCAGGCTATATCCTGTAGACCAAATTTCACCCCAATGCGTGTGCGTGTATGTCAGAGACGAGATCTGTTGTCGGTGACTCCGATACTTGGAAGTTCCGGATTTTTCTGTTTTATGGGTGTATGTAGATACTGGCCTGGACCGAATTGTATACGCCAGTATTTACCGATCACACACGGGAGCTCAGGAGACAACTCGACTTATTGAATATCTTAGTGATACTGCAGATAAGGTCCAACGACGCTATCCCTTTGCGCAGTTGGTGTGCCTTGGGGAATTTAATGTCCACCATGGAGAGTGGCTGTACCCGTTCAAGGACACCGACCACGCTGGTAGAGAAACCTATCAGTTCGCAGTAACTCATGGTCACTCCCAGCTCGTCCACGAACCTACGTGCATTCCTGACGTTGTTGACCATACTGCGTATTGCTTGGACCTTCTGCTGACAACCGATCCAGACAGATACTCAGTGTCCGTATCTCCGCCATTAGAGACATCCAACCACTGTCTGGTGAAATCTGTGTCGCAATACTCGCCAACCGATACCAGCCCAAAAGGCAATAGGTGGGTATGGCAGTTCAAGTCAGCAGATTGGGATGAGATGCGTCAATTTTTCGCCTCTTATCCTTGGCGGCAAGCTTGCTTTACTTCTAATGATCCATCATGCTGTGCTGATGCTGCTGATGTCGCAGAAGCAAAGCTATGGATCTCCCAGCTAAGAAGCAGGCGTACAATGCTGCTAACAAGTCCTGCAAAAAGGTGATCAGAAGCGCTCGTTTCGACCACATTGGCCGTATCGGGGACAAGTTAGCATCCTATCCCACGGGGAGTAAAGCTTTCTGGTCCCTTGCCAAGTCGGTTGAGATGAACTTCTATCGCCCATCACTGCCACCACTGCAAAGGCCTGACGGGTCTTTGGCCCACAGCGCAAAAGAGAAGGCAGACTTATTCGCAAATCTCTTCGCGGAATGTTCACGTCTAGACTCCAAACGTAAAAGCCCACCCACGTTACCCCCATTTGGCCCCAAGATGGAGGCCGTCCAAATTCACCAGAAAGAGGTACTCAAATGCGTACTAAATCTAGACGTGAATAAAGCCAGTGGACCGGATGGCATTCCCGCAGTGGTTCTAAAGCACTGTGCAGCCGAATTATCTCCTGTTTTGACACGCCTATATCGACTCTCTCTAAGGACTGGAAAAGTTCCAAAATCATGGAAGTTTGCAAACGTACAGCCCGTACCAAAGAAGGGCAGTTGAGCCGACCCAGTCAACTATAAACCTATTGCAATCACTTCCATAATTTGCAAAATTATGGAACGTGTATTGAACCATCGTCTCCTGACGTACCTAGAGACCGATGAGCTCCTCAGTGACAACCAATATGGTTTCCGTGGAGGACGCTCAACAGGAGACCTTCTAGTGTACGTCACGCATCTATGGAGCATGGCCTTGGAAAGGCACGGAGAGGCAATAGCCGTATCCTTGGATATCTCCAAGGCCTTTGACCGGGTATGGCACGAAGCCCTCTTGAGCAAGCTTCCTGCGTATGGCATACCATCTGGACTCTGCGACTGGATTTCTGAATTCCTGAGGGAACGGTCAGTTCGAGTTGTCGATGGCTTCTCATCGGACCTAATGGCGATCAACGCCGGCGTACCTCAGGGATGTGTTCTCTCTGCAACATTATTCCTGCTGCACATTAATGACCTTCTTTTATCGGAAGGTATTATTGGTTACGCCGATGACAGCACTGTTGTAGAGAGATATGTGTCCAACGCGCGAGCGAGTCCAAACCAGATCCAATTTCAGAGAGAGTCGATGATCGAACGGGTTGATTTGACATTATGTAAGGTTTCCGATTGGGGTGAAGCCAACCTTGTCAAGTTCAACCCTTCCAAAACCCAGGTGTGTCTCTTCTCCGGTAAAAAGAGCACATTCAACCTGACGCCCACTTTCCAAGGTGTATTTGTACCGATCACAAACCATCTAGGGCTCCTAGGCATGACCATCACGTCGAAACTTTATTTCGGTCAACAGATTGAAACTATGGCACAGTCAGCTTCCAAAAAATTGGGAGTCATCGCAAAGGTCCGGCGGTACTTCAACTCCGAACAGTTGCTCAACCTGTACACAGCCCAGGTTCGATCCTGTATGGAGTACTGCAGCCATCTTTGGCATGATTCCGCTAAGTACCATCTTGAAGCGTTGGATTCTGTCGACCGAAGGGCCCGTCGACCCATAAGTGACGACAAACTTACTTCTTCGAGACTGCAAAGTCTCGAACATAGTCGAAAAGTTGCTAGTCTATCGGTTTTTTACAGATTGCACTCTGGAGAGTGTGCGAATGCTCTTTTTCAGCTAATCGAACCTTCCCCCTTTCTCCACCGGTCAACCAGACGCAGTCAGAAGTTTCACCCGTTTGTGGTTAGCGTGCTGAAGAGCCGAACTAAACGGTTCGATAGCTCATTTTTAGTTCGTGTTGCCAAAGAGTGGAACGATTTGCCTGGAGCTTTCAAGTGTAGAGTAAATAGGTAACTCTTAGACAGGCGTGGATGATCCTCGTCTTCATCGTCACTTTCCATCAGGTGAGATGGAAGACAAACGCCTGTTAATTATTAATAAAAAAAAAACCTGACGAGGTTAGGTTGTTGCGAGGTAAGTGCGGGATTGACTACGTTACGACCGGCAGAAGCCGGCCGCAGAGCGAGTCTCTGACTACATAACAAGCGCCAAGTACGTAGCCAGAAAATCAGCCCGAGCCTTGCGAACTACTATCTAATTTAATCGACCGTAGTAAGCTCAACTCTGTTGTTGCTGCTCCCACCGAGGTGGGGTATCTATTCGAAAGGTGCACAGAGTGCGGGATTGACTGAGTTACGACCGGCCGAAGCCGGCCGCAGAATGAGTCTCTAACTAACGTAACAAGCGCCCAGCGTCAAGTAGGTAGCCAGAAAAACAGCCCGAGCTTTGCGAACTACTATCGAATTTAATCGACCGTAGTAAGCTCAGCTCTGTTCTTGCTGCGAGACTGACTTAGTTACAGCCGATCGAAACCGGCCGCAGCGTAAGTCCTACAGAGGCTTATCTCAAGTCGTCGAGGACGAAGCGAGATATTGTACGAATCTCAGCGTATGAGTGTTGCTACGAGTTGTCGTCGCGAGACGACAATCGTGGCTCAACAACTGGTGCGACTGCGAACACGTCCGAGCCGGGTCAAACGCAGAACGGAGCTGACAGTGGCGTTTGAGTATTGCTACGAGAGAAGTCGTGAGACAACAAACGTGACTCGGCACCCGGGAGCGACCTTCAGCACGTCCGAACGGGTCCGGATGCAGATCGGGTCTGTGCTTATTTTATTTTACTTTAACTAGCTGATTTATATACACAACTCTCTAACTTACCATATATCTTACATAAACGAAATAACAGAAAGATGCTCTTATATTCCGAACATACTTCTTTGTTATCGCAATATTTTGCTACGAATTATTGCACCTGACCAAAGACTAAAATACACAACATGCCTTAAAGCTGTTTAGTAGAAGCGATCCATTATTTCGTGCAGCGATAGTTCGCGGCGGGCGGCGGCGGCGGCGGCGGCGGCGGCGGCGGCGGCGGCGGCGGCGGCGGCGGCGGCGGCGGCGGCGGCGGCGGCGGCGGCGGCGGCGGGCAGCGGCGGCGGCGGCACGGTGTGACAAAGTGCGCGCGGTCTCTCCCTGATTTATTACCAGCTTCGTGCAAGTACCTTGTAAACGAGTCCGTTCTGATTTGGCGTTCCGTGGTTTAAGCTTTTGTTATAATCGATGGCTGTTGAAGATATTTTTATTTGTAGTAGCTTTAGGTAAAAAAGGCTTATACAAGTTACATATACGTATTTACGTTGAGGCTATCATTTTTTTATTTATCTAGTAGTGCGCTAAATTTACTTTGTCTACTTTAGTGCGAGGAAGTTCAGGGTTATGCGAGGATAGACCAATTGTCCTATAGGGTTACTGTAGTTACAAAAAATGTACTAATCCCATTGGTGAATTTTTTCTACGCAGTTTTAAAGTTAAACAGACCATTCAGGGTTCCTTTCACGGAATTTCATTCCCATTTGTACGGATGTTAGGTAGAGCTTACGAAAATTACACTATGTAATTACAGACATAATGGATGTACTTCTAAAATATTTAATAAATAAATCCCCAGACAGAGCTGACAGACCAGACAAACATTTGTGTTCGTCATAAGATGAAACCAGGCTAACTTCGTGAACGGGTTAATTAAGTATTGATTCGGCATTCTATAGTTTAAGCTTGAGAAAATGCTTACAAACAACTTACCAAAGAACAGTATATTGCGGACGTTATATAAACTTTAAATTTGATGTAGTGTTTCACTGAAGGATATAGTTATGATAAAATAACCATGAAATTATTCCAAGTTAATGAAATACGTAAAAGAGTTCCATAGTTTCAGCTGGTGGAAATGTTAACAAACAACTTGACGGTGTTTTTCTTACGTTATTTTAACTTTAAGAAATGTTATGTAGTGTTTACTGAAGGATACACTTATGATAAAATAACTATGAAAAATTCAAAGTTAATGAAAGGTTTCATCATCAATGCATGAAATCCAAGGGTAAATGCAACATTTCAATATGGGACATCATTACGTTCAGGATAATTTGCGGTAACAATGGGCGATATCAGTAATTAATGAAACCACTAATAATCCCAAAATGTGTACTTAATGTGGTGAAATATAGCAACGAATAATAAACTAAAATAGCGAACTATTTCAATTAAATTTCCACATAAAGACTGGAAGTCTGGATCAATGAAAACAATTACATAACGATGGTCACGACATTCTCGGCAAAGGTCATTCCACTTCGAAATCAATAGTCGCTACAGTTCTTGGTATAAAAAAATATATTTGTTTTGGCCACAATGCCAAAGCTCGTAATAATCGTAAAAGGCGATACGAGTGCGGAATGGCCAAGTTTTGGAGCGGGCGGAATCATCGAGGTTCAATACTGTGAGGATGGTCCATAAAAGATGTGCGAGGAACCTTGGACTTCCAGCGTAGGGAAAAAATCACTCATAAAATTACTTCATTATACTAGCTTTGCTCAGTTAAACTTTGGCCTAAAAACAGCTTAGCGAAAATGAGTCTTTGCACATATACAAAGTCGCGGGTGGTAGGCGCTGTTATGAGGACACATTACACAAAATAGATTCATCGAACTTAATATATTAGTCTATGCAATCTACAAAGCTGTTTTTCAGTTATGTTGAAGTTAGTTTAGTTGTCTCAAGATTCTCGAAGTTCAAAACACGATTATAAACAAAAATTACGATAGAAAAAATCGCGAAAAGTACTTGTTTTATTCATGGTTTGTCTTTAATCTCTGAATCCTAATGGCATTTCAGATTAATGTTTATACTGTAACATGGTCATTTTATTGTTCAATAGTTCCTCAAAACACTTTTTTGAACGGTTTGACAGTTTTCTTTTAAATTAGGAAATATTTGATTTGGCGCTTTCGTTATTTTTTTAAACGAAATTGCAGCTATCGCTATTTTCTTTACTCTTATGTTAAAATCAATTGTTTATTTATTTCGTTTCGGAAAGTTTATAAATAGGCTCTTATTTTAAACTTTCAGACATACCACACAGGGTCTCGCATGCAGATGGGAGAAAACACAGCTTCCTTATAAGTGTTTTGTAGAAAGCGTCATACCGTTTCACAGCTTCACTTCACATCTCCGCACCCCCTCGGGGGAAATGCAGCCAGATCACTTGCAGAGTGATTGGTTTGAACTTGCGGCAGTAAAAATGTTGAATGGGAACTGCTTTCATCTAATTGCGGGCTGGAGACGTCTACATATTCGTGGAAATGTTTTTGTATAATTTTAAAGTAAATTTCAACTTAAAATTAATTTTAACAAAGTAATCTTTGTAGTTCAAGTAGGTACTTATTTGAAAATAACATCAACGAAATGTAGTTTTTTGGCACCTTGTCAAAGATACTTAGATTAAAAAGAGCCTATCTCAAGTTACGTAACTTACAAGCTATATACGTGGGGTATATCCCACTTGGTTATTGGATGGACCACTGGTTAGGTCAATTGAAATCCAACAGTATTTCTTAAGGCGACATCAACTCCGTGTAATGTAACTAATTATTTTCATCTTGATATAAGATTATTATATAAGATAATTTAAAGTTAGAATTTCATGTACCTTAAACTAATATTTCAGGAATATCTGAAATTTGAAATTTGGATAGGATTATTACATATTGTATCTACTTATTGTATCAGTTTCTATTAACCATGAATTTTTCCAGCAATGTAGCGCGGCTGTTAACTACAAAAAGTTATGACCGAGGAACAATCTATCTGTCACATATTTTTGTACAAAGACGTAAATATATAAATTTAGCTTTTTGATAAATGTTTTAGTTCCTCAAAACACTTTTTTGAACGGTTTAGCAGTTTTGCTTTAAATTAGGAACTTAATAAAAATTAGGATTCATTTCTAAAAACAATGTACAAGAAGTTATAATTAACTTCATGAACAATTAAAAGCCATCTAGGAACCTATTACTTTTTTCTATCAAACTCCTTGTACAAAGTAAACTAAAATGAAAACATTTTACCGTCTTACATCAAATGTAAAGTCACATTTACAAAGTATGAAGTTAAAAAAGACAATATGAACGAGTACCTACTAAACTAAAACAAATTATAAAAGAAGAGCGTCGCGGGCCCGCTGCCAGCGACACGCACGCGAGCTGCACGCCAATGTTCTCAACACGTGCACCACATCATCTTATTGAATTCTTTAAAATGTTAGATAATAAAATAAACTGTAATTTATTGCTATCTTCACCACTCTCAAGGAGCTTACATTTTTATTTTAGGACCTTTCGTTACTTCTAATATTTCTATGGAATGTATCAGAATACAGTTTAATGAAACTGAAAAAAATCTAATTTTATTTATAGCAATTAGAAGGAAACCTTTTTTTAGTCATAGACCGCCACTTAATTACAGGGTAGGTATTAGGTACATTTGATTAAAACTCACTTTAAACATACCATATAATTAAGCTTCTGTACAAGGTAAACGTAGATTTTAAGTATGTGACACGGTTTTTAAAGAAGCCCTGAGAAACAAATACAAACATGATAAAATAAATACGAGAATTTCTAGGATAAATATATAAGGAAGATGCTGATAATTTTTACAACTTTCTCACAGGGTTTTCGAACACTAAATCGGTCATTGGCAAAAAGGTAGCTATTCCATTATCCCAAAAAACATCAGGATCGTAATTTATTTTTCGAGATCCTAATTTGACGATAATAATAGCAAAAAGTTGGAAAGATTTAGAAGACAAACTAAATCAGTCACATTTAATAGGAAAACTCTTGTTGAGTGAGCAGGCCATATAGGTGAACCTATAATATCTTCTTTAACGGTACACTGTGGTGAGGGATATGAAAATTCTTTAAATCTATAGAAAATAAATCTTTATGGCTAGTACATTGGTTTGGAAAACTGAAAAAGAAGTACTGGGCTTACTCTAATTTAATGTATATACTATTTCTAAAGTAAATAAATTGTAATTAGACATAATTTAAAGTTTATATGCATTTACATAAATAGAAAAAAATTTAAATTTCATACGATCAGAAATTGATTTGGTTTGGTTCATGCCTCATATTACGCATTTACAAAAATAACAATCGGTCTGCCTTACTTAATACTGTAAATACGAAGGTGAATTTGCGTCCAAAGTGTTAAGCTTCAATAATCGACTGATAAAAATCAAATATTGAATAAATATTGATGACGTTTAGGTAAGGAGAGTTTTATTATGCTAATAAATACAAATTAATTGCTTCACACATGCACTGGATTTTCGTTGTTGGTTAAATTTCGAAATTAAAGCCCAGTCATTCACAGAAGTGGTACCGACAGGTTAAATTGTCCTGAAATGGCGTGATTAGATCGGCACTCCCGCTGCAGAAGTATACTTTATAATTATAAGAGTGATTGTGAGGATTTAAAAAACAATAAAAAAATCTATTCATATCTGTTTATGTGACGTGTACCTGCCTTCCCCTCTTAGACCGGAAAATTGGGAGATTTTTATTAATAATGCTAATAGGGTTTTAGAAATCAAAAATGAAGTTTTGTTTCTGGGTGATTTCAATCTAACCAATATAGAATAGATTAGCGACGGTTTCTCAATTCAAACACCTTATTAAACCTCATGTAACCTTGAAATACTATTTACCGATTTTCTTGCGGTCAACGCCTTAAAACTAAACTACATAACTAAATTACATAACTAACGTAAACAGCAGAACTCGATCTTCTTTTGGTTAATTTACCGTATGATATCATTGTTAAGCCAGCTTCTTGTATTATTTCAAATGTAGATCCCCACCATCCACCTTTTCAAATCGAAATAAACTTAAATTCAGATATGAAATTTCTCAAGTACGAAACACTTGCGAAACCAAACTACTTAAAAGCGGATTATGCTACCATTGCAAAGGAAATAAATAAAGTTAATTGGCATGTAACTCTAAAGTCACTTTCTGTTGATGATATGCCTTCTAGATTTTATAATTTCATCGATAATTTAATCAAGGCTCATAATCCTTACATAAAACAGAAAAATACTAATTATCCTGCCTGGTACTCTAACACATTAATAAAAAGGTTAAAAGAGAAATATAAATTGCGAACTAGAGTTAATATATAGAGTAAAATATAAAAATCCGATGGATGAAATTCAATATCAAATTGTAAAAAAACGCTGTGAAATTTTCATTCAATCTTGTTATACGTCCTACAATGAATTCATGGAGTTTAAAATTAAACAAAATCCCAAAACGTTCTGGAATTATATTAAAATGAACAGAGGTGGCACTAGTCGTTAACAAGCTGAAATGTCGACAATAGCTTACTTCTATTACTAACTTCTTTGCATCTCACTTTGCTTCAGTATATGTAACATTACCTCATACAAACATACAAAAAAGATATTTATTGCAAGAGTAACAACAATTTAAATGAAGTTTATGTCACTCAAGATAAAATAAAAACTGCTCTTAACAAATTAGACTTATCGAAGGGTGCGGGTCCAGATGGTTTACCTCCGAAACTCGCGGATGAGTTTTCGGTTCCATTACACATTATTTTAAATAGATAATTACAGGACGGCATATTTCCAACAGCTTGGAAAGAAACAAGGATAGTTCCGGTCTTTAAAGATGTTGACGAATCTATTGTTGTTAATTATAAATCAATAGCAATTTTTTCAGTATCAGCCAAGGTGTTTGAATCATTCGTGTGTAAAGAACTTTCCACACACTTATCTCATCTCATAGATGACCAGCAACATGGATTTATGAAGCACACGTCCACAGCAACTAATCTCGTTGAGTATACCGAGGAATTGATTGAGGCTGTTGACTCTACGGCACAGATGGATTCAGTAAGGCATTCGACACGGTCAATCATTGAATATTATTGCAGAAATTAGAAGCATATGGCGTGTCTAATCCCTTACTGACTTGGTTTGAGTCATATCTTCAAAATAGAAAACTGAGGGTGGTAGTCAATGGGTTAGTTTCGGAGCCATACATTGCTTTCTCAGGAGTTCCACAAGGATTGCATATCGAACCACACCTATTTAACGTGATTATAAACGACATATCTAAATGTTTCATGAATTAAAATTTTTACCTTTTTGCTGACGACACAAAAGCTTGTAAAACTATTAAAACCTTGAACGGTTCCCGTCTATTACAGAATGATCTTGATGCTCTTACTAAATGATGTGTTAAAAATGATATGTCAAATTCACAAGAAAAAGAAAGGTATTTTCTACCTCCTACGCTATCAATGGTATTAAACTCGAAGAAGTCACATGTGTTCGAGATCTTGGTTTTCTTTTCGACAGAAAACTGAAATTTTCTAGACAAATTGATAATGTAGTTCTCAAGGCTTCGAAATTACTATGGTTTGTATTAAGAGAGGCGAACAATTTAAACACACTTCAACTAAAATAATTATGTACAACTCTTTAGTGAGAAGCCAATTGGAATATTGTAGTGTTGTATGGTCCCCACATTACAAAGTGCATATAAATAGAATTGAACGGCCACAATGTTGAATGTTGTGACATTTAACTTACAGCCTAGGACTGCTTAAAAAACTTAAAACTTACCAACAACGATTGCTATATTTTAAGATGGCCACATTAGAGAAGCGTAGAAATTATTTGGACCTAGTATTCCTCAATAAGTTATGTGCTGGTGTACTGAATTGCCCTAATTTATTATCTCAAATTAGGTTTCACATACCGAACAGAATTCCACGAGCTAATCATATAAGAATGTTCTCTTTGCCAGTCTGTCATACAAATTTAAGAAACTTTAGCTGATTATCCCGTATGTACAAACTTTATGAGTCTTATGCCTACGCTAACTTAGGTCTGTTTTCCTGTAGTAATTTTAAAAAGATAGTTTTCGAAAATAATTAAAAATTTAAACAAAAATGCATAGTTAAATTTAAACTTATGATTAAAGTTACGAAAAGTTGTTTACCACATTAAAAATAAAACAAAAATAGTGCATGTCGTGGTTTCCTGTAATTGGCAAGACACTTAGATTTTAAGTATGTTGTTCTTATAATATAAGCATTTATTAGTGTACTTGTTGTTGGAAAGCCTATTAAACAAATAAAGAAATAAATAGGTGTATCTCAACGTTATTTAGGTCTGCAGTCCGTTATTTTTTCCGTAATTTTAGTCCGTCAGTTATTTAGTCCTACATTTAATTTTGAATATTTGATCTCGTAATTCTGAATATTTATAAAATTGTTACTTTCCAAAGTTGTTGCCACTTTTAATATAAGCACTAAATACGTCAAGGCCACGAATATTAGCTACATATGAGCTCATTCTTTGAAAAGGCTCTTACGTAGGCATGTTTCGTTAGTGTGAGTACCAATAAGCCGCCGAGATCTTCAGATTTTTGCAATAAACAGAACGTTTTAAACGATGTATAGTCAGTGTAGTATAACTTATTATTTAACCAGGCAAATAAACCGTAGTTTACAATGAGTTTAAACTAAACTAAATTTAGGGTAAAATTTTCAGCAAAACTCAAATAAGTATCCAAAACTCAGGTTAATTTTCAAATCCAGTTTTAAATTAAGCAAACCTAAAGTTCATATTAAACCCTTTATAAATTATATTTTAGCTGTAACATAGGTCTGGCTTGGAAGCAAGTTTGACTTTACGGAAAATTGACATGTAAACACTGAAGTCGATAAAAGGCTTAGGCATTTTTAGCCTGTTGCAAATTGCTGAGTCAGCGGTTCCATAAAAACTGTACTGTTTACCAACAGCCAAATTGGGTCGATATTAATTTGTTCCAAAATGGCTTTTGCTACGTTTCACCAATTTGCCTGTGCCATTTTCGTAGCGATCATCGGTCGTTACCTCCTGCCTGTGTGTTGGTGAATTAAAATTCGTCGCTAATTAAATAGTGAACAAAGGTTGACATGTATTCATAACGCTGTGTATTGTGAATTGTATATTGAATAGTAAACAAAGATTTAAATTCTGTAGGTATATTTTTAAACACATACTGAATAAATTATTTATTTAAATATACGAATGAAATTGGGTATCTTTCATTACCTATCTATTTTGGAGGTTTTTAGCTTCGAAATCTTCAGATTCGTAAGGATCTGTATTTATTTTGTCTGTATATTAATGTCTGCGCATATTCCAAGCCAGCAAGGTGAATTATTCAGTCAGATTCATGGCCTACAGCCCCTATGTGTATAAAATTAAGAGGTAAAATTCTTTCTGGTTTATCATCTTCATATGCAGAGTAAAACATCAATATGAAATTAAAACTGATATTAACGTAATCGGTTAAGGTTAAGCAAAACATTTTTTATACACTTTTGGTTGGGAGAAGCCGGACTTTTTCTTCTAAGCGACGGTAGATGACTTTAAATATAAGGCTACAATTGATAGAAGCAGTGCTCAGGGCTAAACTGACATAATTTACAGTAGATTAGTCTGTTGAGAAATCTATGGTAGCTAATGATGAGAAATTTAATATCTTTCTTAAAATAAAATACACATAACTCAATCGTCATGAAGCTAAAGAAACAACATAGTTTTTAAATTACGTAAATCTAGACAAAGAGCATTAAGCATTTATGAATACACTATTCATCTTATTTTGCTATGGCGGTCCTGTCTAACCAAGCCACTTCATAAAACAGAAAAATACATTGGGACGCTGAGACTGGCAAAGTACTTCAACAAGTAAACAGACACATAAAGACTTTTAAGAAAACTGGTTGTGGAAAACATTTATTTTACTCTTCTAAATGAAAAGTGAAACTTTATATTAAATCTGTAGCGTTTGTTAGCAAATTGCAAGAGATATTATTAGTAATTGAAATTTCAGGACAACGGCTTACATCCGCTTCAGTGTTTGTTGATAGTTTATGTGTTTTGATATTAAATCTGTTTTGGCCTTTGTTAATAAGAATTGCAAACTTCGTTTAGGAAGTTTAAATTTGCAACACTAGCAATTAAGGTTTAATTTAAGGTTTGCATTATCCTTCAGTTTGCTCTAGGTGAAAGTTTCTGAAGTTGAGGCTGTATTATTTGATTATTAGTTACTTAATCGTAATTTTTTTCGGTTAAATGTCCATGACCATGATGTCAAAATCACTGTTGCATGAAGGAAAGCACTCAACAAACTACGCCAAAAACACAATTATTTCTCGTATCACAAATACATACATATAACACAAAAAAAACCACCTTTTTCATGCAGCAAATATAAATTTAAACTTGAATTGTTAAATGTCAATATTCAGAAATAAGCTTTTTCTATATTATTACAGAATTTTCATTGATTTTATTATAATGTATGTAAACATATTGTTATTATATTCTGATACATTATATCATCTTACTACTTATGCATTATATATTGAATATACTTCATATTTCCTTGATATCTATTTTTATATTATATTTCCGTTCACCTAACTCTTCTTATACATAAATATGAATGGCCACCTTGCACTGATAGTATTTTAATAGGCAAACATGTTATTAGCTTTGTTGTTAAGGAAGTGCTATTTGTAACTACTGTCAGCTGTACTTATATGGTGTTGGTTTTCGTAATAAATAAATAAATGATGATCAAATATGTAATTTATCTTTTGGCAGGCTTCGTAGTACTAGGGGCTATATGTTAAATGGTTAAAAAAAATTAAAGTTCATTTTGGTATTTTGTTTTCTACGCTAAAATTATAAACATAAAACCAATCGCGATCAAATTTGGCACCGAACGTTTCGTATCGGACAATCTGTCAACGTTTGAAAACAGAAAACCTGTCCCGGTCGCCCCACATTTTACCGGCCACGAACGAATTGACTGACCTATCTATTGTAGTTGAACAATTATCAATTTACAGTCTGAAAAGTCTTGACGCAAAAAGCTTTTGCTATTTGCAAAGAGTTTGCTATTAGTCTATATCTGTACTTCTATACATTTGTCAAAGGAGAAAATATATGTTTGTTGATATGCAAACGATTTAAAAATTATTTAACCATTGGAGAGGCACTTATTCAGAAGTAGTGTCAGCCATATTTTATGCTACCATTCCCACGGGACCAAGATTTACGTGGTTGAAACCGCCCAAAGACATCTAATGAGTAATGAAACTCAATAATTTTTACAATGTAAATCGTATGACAAAAATCTATCCTCTACTATGTTGGATTCAAAATTAGCTGGTGCAAACCAATGCATTTTTACTGTCCAGCTAAGTTCAGGAACATTTAACCCAAGTTTTATGTACCAACATGTTAGATATATTATGTATAGATAAGACCACTATGGAAAAAGTAAATCCCAGGATCTGCAAAGGAACCAGAGGCACGTAGAAACGTATCGACCGCCCGTTCTCTTGTTACCTACAGCGCAGACATTCGTGTCGTGCGTCAAGCCGGTCAAATTACGAAGGTTACTTTCAAAGAATTTTTGACAAGTCACACGACAAGAATACCCGGCAAAGTTAGGTTGTTTACCACACCTTTAAGCTATAAAAGCGAAATTGGAATCAACTTTTACTGGAGTTAGTATTTAACGTGCCTTAAAATACACAATTCATGAAACTTTTAATAAACGTTTTGAAGTTTTAACTAGAATTCAAAATTTGTCGTTATATATTTTATTTTAAAGAATGAATAAACAAATAGTTATAACAAGTTTTGTGTTTATCGTCGTCGTACATATAAATGCGGATCTATTTTATGTCAAAGTCTCGTACACAGTTTCGCACGCTTTCCTTTCGTATGTAGTAGTCGTGAGTTATTTCACTGCAGTTACCAACAAGTAAGTTAGTAAAGGAAACGCTGAGGCATTTCCAAACCGTTTAAAGTTTAATGTGACCAATTTACTGCAATTTGCCGCAACTAATAATATTATCAGTTACATACGTATGCAGAATGGCGGAACCGTGATTTAATGAAGCCTTATAAATATTGTGTTTGAAAAATAATGTGGCTTTGTCATGGGTCATGAAAATTAGTTTCTCTTTGGTACTGGATGTATGAATATCTGAGATTATTCTTCTGATAAGCAGTAGTTAATAGTCGGGAAATTATAAAATTGCTTTTTTGTAATACTAAAAAAATATAAATTTAGTATTTTGTTAATTCATGTTATATTAAGAGAAAAATTTGCATCAAAAGGGGCTAATCAAGCTAGGACCATATGGCTCAAAACCTTGCCTTGAAAATTTTATTTTACAAAAAAACCATCTCAGTTTATTTTCCTATTAATAGATACAAACCCTCTAATTTTTCTGGGACCATACCTAGTGTCATTGCGAAGATTTACTACTCTACCCTATAATGTTACCATCAGGAGTAACTCTAAACTCTTTTGTGTTGAATCTAATGCTATTAACGATGCTGTTGTACGAGTTTCCGACCTTCCAGTATTAATGGGCTCCCATAAAGGAGGTAACGCTGTTTGTTCACTTATTGTGGTAAGGCTATCGGAGCGTGTTCAGATAAAATCCTTTACAAAACATGGACTTTAGCTAAGTTTAAACCACAAGTTTGCGCTTATGAGTTAAATTATGATTTGTTGGGGTTTCATGTTTTTATCTGACTACGAGTATATGGAATAAACTGTATAGTAGTTAGTGACGTCATTTAGATTAAGTCGATTGTGATTCTATATGAATAATGTAGATAAGTTTGTAAAGATGAATAAATAGTTATTATACTTAGGGATGAATGTTCAATACTCAAATAACTTTTATCTTGAGAATAACTTGACACTTGACAAGACTTTTCATACAAATTATGTCAAATTCTCACTATTACTCTATTGATAAAAGTTATCTGATCATTGAACAATCAGCCTTTAGAGACTAAATTGTGAAACAGTATTAAACTATTATTAGGTACATCAAATACGGGTGACATATATTATTTTTCTTTATACAAAGGACATTGCCGAAATCCGTTACCCCAAAAACAAACGTTTGATATGCATAATAATAATTACTAAATTTTAATACTGGCCGCGGATATTTATGCTATACGGACACCCAAAAATATATTTTAAAGTACTTAATTAAAATCAATTTTAACAGTGGTAAAGCTAATGTTTAAAATAGTTTTATTAGTGCTCTCGGAAGATGTAGCCCATGTTATTTCTGATGAATGTCCTCTTCTAATGGTGAAAGCATTTTTAAAATCCGTATAGTCGTTTCAGAGTTTACCAACTACATACAAACAAACCAATATTATCTCGTTTTTTTAAATGGACTTTACATTAGTATTTACAAAGGCAAAGCTCCTTTGCTTTTTTTAAAGGAAATATTATTTCAATATAAAACTTAGTTTCAAAGGTTTCCTCTCGATGTTTTCCTTTGCGTTATAGTAGTCGGCTTGATGGACTTAAGTTTTTTTAACTCAGTTGTATATTTTGCTGTTACTGGGGATCGAACTCGATAAGCCAGTGCCTTAACAACTGCACCTCCGACGCTGTTGTAAACGACGTATCTGTAAAGTCTGTCAACCCGCAATAGGCAAGTGTGGGGGACTATAAGTTGCCTGAAACCATCCCTTAGTTGGATGAGGCTGATATCCCCGCAGTGGGATTAGTAAGTAAGAAAAAAAATGATTTACTAAATCTAATAACATAACTCTATAGTTTTGTTAATATAGAAATAACAGTTTTAAAAGATAAATTATTAAATTCGCTACTACAAGAATTTTTTTTTTAAATTTTGTCATGCCGGAAAATTGTAGCATTCGATTCACCTGTTGGTAAATGGCCCCTATGTCCATAGACATCATTAATTGCTAATGTTATTGATTAGTTACACCTATTGTTATGTATTGATTATCGATTAAGTTAGAATTAAATTTTTTTCGGTTTTTACACTAGCGTATACGTGGTTATTGTGGTGGTTTAAATAGGAAGGACTTCCTCTCACTCGTCCCGATGGCACTACTGCCTTCGAAGTCGAAGAGAAAGCCGAATGCTTAGCTGACAGCATTGCTGCACAATGCTCGCCCAGCACGCAACCTGCGGATCCCTCTCACATCCAGGCGGTGGAGGACGAAGTCCTTCGTAGAGACTCTCTCCCCATCACCGCCAACCCAGTCACAGTCTCTAATGACGAAATCTCGCTTCTCATTAAAACCAAAAGTCCAAAAAGGCTCCGGGTGCGGATGGTATTTCCAACCACGCACCTAAGCACCTGCCTCAACAGGTGCTTACCTTGTTAGTTATAATTTTCAATGCCTGCTTCGACCGTAGCTACTCTCCAAAAGCTTGGGAAGAAGCGAGCCGGGTAAACCTCTGAATATCCCGACTAATCACAGACCCATCAGCCTCCTCAAGGCCATATCTAAACTTCTCGAGAGAGTCATACTCTCTCGAATCTGTTTCCAACGGATGGCGATCCCCTCATTATTCCCCATCAGTTCGGCTTTCGCGCTAAGCACTCCTGCCCACAGCAAGTCCATCGAATCGTCGAGTACATACTTGACGGCTTCTATTCGCGTCGTTATAAAACAGTCGCAGTTTTCTTTGACGTAGACAAGGCTTTCGATAAAGTCTGGCACAGCGGTCTCGTTTATAAACTCTACAAAATAGACTTACCGGATCGCTTTGTCAGGTTAATCGCGTCGTTTCTCAAAGACCGTACGTTTCGATTTAAACATGAAGGCACGCTTTCCGCGCCTCGTCCCATAAAGACTGGAGTCCCTCAAGGTTCAGTCCTCGCCCCTATGTTGTACACCGTGAACACCAATGACATTCCCATCCCGCCGAAAGGCGTCGAACTCGCCCTCTTTGCCGACGACACCGCACTCTACACCAAAGGTCACAGTGTCCCGCAGCTTGTAACCAGACTCCAAAAGGCCGTAAACGCCCTCAGTGTATGGTTTCAAAAATGGCGCATCGATGTGAATCCAGACAAAAGTTCTGTGATTCGCTTCGACCCCAAACGCCGCCGTCCCGCTGGCGATCCCCAAGTTCGATTAATAGGCATTCCCATCCCCTGGAAGCGCATTACTAAATACTTAGGCGTCACCTTAGATCCGACGCTTTCTTTCAAGCCACACGTCGATAGAGTTTCGAAACTCGCCCGTCACTACTTAGGCCGCCTAAATAGCATATTAGGTAGAAAAAGTAAAATGTCTTTCAGAAACAAACGTACACTTCACAAGGTCTGCGTTAGACCCGTCATGACATATGCCTCGCCAATCTTTGCCCACGCCAAACCCTCCGTCCTGCACAAACTGCAGGTAGTTCAAAATCTCTTTTGCCGCAGGGCCACAAACGCACCGTGGTACGTGCGTAACGCGGACTTGCACAGAGATCTGCCTACAGTACAACAACACCTCAAAACACTCTCTGAAGCGTTCTTCAAACGCTCCGAAATTCATCCCAATCCTTTAGTTGGAGATTCAGTCTCATATACTACTCCTGTCTTAAATTCGAAGTTCAAAGTCACTAGGCCTAGGAATGCGCAAGCGTAATGTTCCACCAGACTGACATCGGATCTCGAAGCCCTTCTGGCCGCAAATTCTAATTCTAACGTAAATTCGTATTAATTCAATTTTATTTTTCAATTTTAATTTCTTTAAATTTTTAAATGTTTTTATTTTTACTTTTCATTTTGAGCACCTTCAGTGCTATGAATTCACCTTTAGTGCTTTGAGCACTTTCAGTGCTATGTAATTCCCAGCGGGTGACCCCTTCTGGGCCCCGGTAGCGCGGCCTCTTTTTCCAATTGGCCGTCGTTCAGATGAAGGCTGTGTGGCAAAAAATTGCACGAGTCATTCAGGGGGTTTTTTTAGTGGGTATAGACTCTGGTAGGCTCGGAGTGACGAGTCCCACATTACTCCGATCGCGCGCGCGGATTATGCGTAAGAGCATTTTTTGATTCCTCCTGCGTGGAGGGAAACAAAAAAATTACCACCCAAATGAGATCTGAACAAAAGAAACTCTACTATCTCTAATGAATTTGTTCCAAACCTAACTTCAAAATCGCTCGTTATTTAAACAAAATATTTTCTCCAAATTATTCGTCAAAAAAGTGTCTATTCTTGGCATATAAGCATAGTAATGTTTTTTTTTGTCATTTTTATGATATTTAGTATAACAGTAGAGGCTTGAAACTAAACATTTTAACTTCCTTTAACATATATAATTTTATTTTTTTTTTTTTTGGTTCCCCTCCACGGGAAGGGCAGGAGGACATAAAAAATGCTCTGACGCATACTCCGCGCGCGCGATCGGAGTTATGTGGGACTCGTCCCGACGCCTACCAGAACCATACCCACTAAAAAACCCCCTGTCGGCTCGTGCATTTTTGCCACTCAGCCTTCATCTGAACGACGGCCAATTGGAGAAAGAGGCCGCGCCAGCGGGGCCCTTAAGGGGTCACCCGCTGAGATTCACATAGCACTGAAGGTGCTCAAAAATGAAAAGTAAAAATAAAAACATTAAAAATGAAAAATAAAAATTGCATTAATTCGGATTTACGTTAGAATTAGAATTTACGTTAGAATTAGGATTTGCGGCCTGAAGGGCCTCGAGAGCTAAAGTTAACTGCGAAGGTTCGCCCGTGTGCGCGTTTCTCGGCCTAGCGACTTTGAATTTCGAATCTAACACAGGAGCAGTATATGAGACTGAATCTCGAACAAGATGATTGGGATGGGATTCGGCGCGTTTGAAGAACGATTCTGAGAGTGTTTTGAAGTGCTGTTGCACTGTAGGCAGTTCAAGATCTCTGTGCAGGTCCGCGTTGCGCACATACCAAGGTGCGTCTGTGGCCCTGCGGCAGAAGAGATTTTGAACTACCTGCAGCTTATACAGGACGGAGGGATTGGCGTGGGCAAAGACTGGCGAAGCATATGACATGACGGGTCTAACGCAGACCTTATAAAGCGTACGTTTATTTCTAAAAGACATTTTACTTTTTCTACCTATCATACTATTTAAGCGGCTTAAGTAGAAACGCGCGAGTTTCGTTACTCTATCGACGTGTGGCTTAAAAGAAAGCGTCTGATCTAAGGTGACGCCTAAGTATTTGATACTGCGCTTCCAGGGGATGGGAATACCTAACATTCGAATGTGGGGATCGTTGCGGCGATTACGACGTTTGTGGTCGAATAGAATGGCAGAACTCTTTTCTGGGTTGACATCGATACGCCATTTTTGAAACCAAACACCGAGGGCGTTTACGGCCTTTTGGAGTCTGGTGATGTTAAACATATATAATAGAGGATAAGAACCTAAAAAGCCACTTCTACCTTCGTAAGGAGGTCATTGTTTACCCTTAAGTTAACTGGGGTGGGGGTGGCTTTCCACAAACGTCTCAAGCTAAAAACCCATCCTTCGGGTTACGTCCGCGGAAAAATTCACTACGTCTGCCAGATAAAGCGCACGAATTAAAAGGAATTATTTGCATTATTTATTAAAAGGCAATTTTTAAAAAAAGTAAGAAAAGTAACTTTTCAAGTGTATTTATAGTGTATAATGTATCTAAGTATCTTTACTTCACCCTCAAAATTACACAATAATATAAAATTATATAGAAAATGCTATTAAAATCTACCTATATAATCATTTATAACACAACGTACATTAAACTGAAACTTAAAAACAAAAACAGTAGAGTTTTAAAACGGCACCCCAAGTCAAAAGACTCGTAATTTCCAAGAAAATTTATTTTAAATAAAATCAATGAAGCTATACATTTGATCAAAATATAACCCGATCAACTTAATGTAAGTCGTAAGTTTATCTATAACGGGTTAATTTAGGCTGTCAGCGTTATTATTACTGCCAGGTCACGTCCGCGGCCGGCAACTGACAGTGGTTTTAGCGTTATTGTGTTTGGAACGACATTAACGTCAATTAAACTGGATATTTTGTTAAAAATAAAAAGGCTTTCTATATATAAGGTTTATGGTTTTGTATATTTTTGTAGTAGTGACACAGTTTAAAAAAACACTTCCCTTTTCAAATATAAATTTTTGCATAGCTAATTTACAGCGCTAGTCCAACTAAAGCCTCCTTTCGGCAACACATCATCGATCAAAAACTCTCACCCATAATTTATGATGTCTATGGGTGCGGATTTCACTTGCAAATAGGTGGATAACGCGCTCGTTTCCCGGCTATGAAAAGTAGGAATCATTAGAAAGATTCTATATGTAGCGAATTCAAAGCAGAAGTATTATTAACTTAGTACGTTACCGTAAGCACGATGTACATTAGTTCGAAAGTTCACTTTAGCGAAGTATGGAATTCCGATGATCGTGTCGTTTTTTAGTTTTGAACGAAAGTTGCTTTTCGTGAAAAGCTGAAAATGGTACTTAATTTGGTCCTGCGCTTCGCCGGGTGCTGCCGCACCATGCACGCTTCGCTCGCTTGGCTCGCGCGTGTATGTACTATTTTATTATGATATGTGACATTTACTAATTAGTGACATTATTATTATGATATGTTTAATTGTATTGTATTAATTTCACTTAGACATTGAACGAATTTAGCTCTGCATATTTATTTCTGTTTAATTAGTTAATAACTGATAATTAGTCACTTTTTACATGCAATTATATGAAGCCTAAGTAGTACTACTCGCCTGCAGTGAATATTCTCCTTTGTTTCTTCTCCTTCACCGTGACACAAACATCACAAAATGACCACTAACCACTCAAATTTGCAAGAAGGCATCAACGACATGGCCAGGATGTTCGAGGCGAAAATGGCAGAATTCCAGGCTGAGCTGACCCAGGTGGCCTCTTCAACACGTAAGACTCCTACTATTGCCGCACTTAACACCGAATTCCAGGCATTTAAAGTCTTTGTTTGCAATGGTCTCTCTGTGTTGCGCGCCGAAGTCAATGCGTTACGAAATAACATAGATCGTATTGAGATGCGCTTCCGAAGCGGAATGCTGCTTGTGCATGGTATTCCCGAAGAAACCGGCGAAGACACATGCAGCAAGGTGATATCCAACTTGTCTGGTAAATGTAATGTGCCATCTCTCACTGCCAACAGCATCGCCGCAAGTTATCGGTTGGGGAAACTCCTACGCACAAATAGCAAGCCGCGGCCAATCGTAGTCAAATTCAACAATCCGCCTGTGCGTGCGGCGCTGTGGAAACAAAAGGTCGCACTTAAAGGTACTAAAATAACCTTATCCGAGTTTTTAACGAAGGAGCGGCACGAAGTGTTCATGGCGGCTCGTCAAAAGTTTGGAGTCACAAACTGCTGGACACAGGATGGCACTATTAATATCAAGACTCCTGACGGTAAAAAGTGCAAAGTTCAATCTATGGTTGAACTCTCTGCCGTATCTTCGTAATTTAGTTCACAGAAATGACTTTTTAGTTTAATGTATCCTTTTATTGCGTTCGTTTTTTTTGTATAATTTTTCAAGTTTCATAGTGAATTGTTTCACAACACACGCATGACACAATATCTTGTGTACCGTTATCGAATCTATTTTATTATTTCGTTTAATTAATTAATGCGCGGCGACACTAATCATGCGTCGGAGAGGTGACTTTCGACTAGTTAGTTCCATGCGAAGCACCCGCGCGCGCCGACCCGATTATTCCTGTTTTTTTGCTTGTTATTGTTTACCTGAGCACGGACGGACAAATGTTATGCTTGCCTCCCGACTTTCAAAAGTATTATTTAAATTTTATTTAACTTAACCTATTAGAATTTATTAGATACATTTATAACTTGTATTTTTTTTTAAGCAGTGTTTTTTATAGTCTTGTTTTGCGCGTATTTTTAATACTAGTATTTCTGGTTATTGTGTTTTGAGAATTTTGAATGTTTATTGGTTGAATTTCTGTATGTTTCTTTTTTTTTTTCTTTCTTTTTGTGTTAATGTGATTTATTTTTAATGCGATTCACTTTTGCACTGCTGGCGTGTTGACTACTTGATTATTATTACTTGTATATTTTAATACATTTATTTAACATTTTTTTTAATCATTTTTAAGTAACTTTTTTTTTTATTTTTTATTTTTTTTTATTTTATAAATTTACGTATATGTTGCAAACGATATATGATGGTGACGATAACATTTCAGATGATGGCTCTGGATTTTATAGTGCTTCATCCTCATCCAACAGCAGTTATCATAGTGCGACCGAGTCTTTAGCCTCTCAGCTGGAATCAAACTTTTTGTGTTTTCCTAAAAACTTTAACGTTGTGCATATTAATGCGCAAAGCATTCCCGCGCATTACTCGGATCTTTTAATGACCTTTTCCAACAACGCTTTAACACATGCTATTCTTGTGTCGGAGTCATTTTTAAAACCTTGTCTCTCTTCTTCCTCCGTCTCTCTACCCGGATTTCACCTTATTCGTAATGACAGAACTGGCAAGGGCGGCGGCGGAGTCGCCATGTACCTTAGAAACAATTTCACTTTTAGAATTATCAGTACATCCCCGTCCCAGTACTCTCAGGCTTCTGAGCACCTTTTTATTGAAATTGTCTTTGGTCATATTAAGGTTCTTCTAGGAGTTTTTTACAGCCCAAACCTCCACATTGATTACTTCAGCTCTTTCGAGTCGGTATTGGAGACACTGGTTCCTACGGTTGATCACACCATAATAATGGGTGATTTTAATACGTGCCTCCTTAAAAATGACCATCGCTCCGAAAGACTGCGCTTAATTGTTGAGTCCACGAACCTTAATATTCTCCCACTAACAGAGACACATCATTTTCCAAATTGCCAGCCGTCCTTGTTAGATCTTGCCATCGTATCCTCTGTCGATCATGTTAGTGCCCATGGACAGCTATCCGCTGATGCCTTTTCATACCATGACCTTATCTTCCTTTCCTACAAAATCCGAGTCCCCAAACCTAAGCCCCGAGTAGTATTACAGCGAAGCTTTAATGGCATTGACAGGCAAAAGTTTGTGACTGACCTTGGCAGTATTAACTGGGATGCAGTGTTTGATGCACCTACTATTGATTTGAAGCTGGAAATTTTCAGTAACCTCTTAACCCAACTTTATGATGTTCATGCTCCGCTTCGGCCAGTTCGGCTTAAACATCTCCCCGCACCTTGGCTCACTAGTGATATTAAAGCCACTATGGCCAAGCGTAATGCTGCGAAGGTGAAATATAAACATAATCCCACGCAAGAAAACAACGACCGTTACAGGAAATTACGTAACCAATGTAGCAGAACGTGTAGAGACGCTCAACGTCGCTATATACATAGTTCTGTGGCGAATGGTAACCCTAGTAAAGTGTGGTCGTTCCTGAAAACTTTGGGTATAGGTAAAACCAAGTCTTGTCCTACACTCAGCCTTGATCTTGACTCTTTGAACCTGCACTTTGCTGAGGTCCAAACGATATCACCTAACTTGAAACAAGCGACGCTGAATTCCTTAACTACCAGTTATGATCCACATAAACCCGCTTTCTCCTTTAGGACAGTATCTGAGCGTGAAGTTGAAACAAACATCTCCGCTCTCAAATCAAATGCAGAAGGTATTGATGGCATAAGCCGCCGGATGATTGAGCTTGGCTCCGAGGTCCTCATCCCTGTACTCAGCCACATTTTCAACTTCTCGCTCCATACTGGAACTTTCCCGAACTGCTGGCGAAAAGCAGTAGTTATTCCCGTTCCTAAAACTAGTAATCCGTCACTTCCCTCCCATTTTAGACCTATTTCCATTCTTCCTTTCCTGTCCAAAGTCCTTGAACGACTTGTCTTCAAACAAGTCAGTTCATTCATAAACTCCATAAACTTTCTAAGTCCCTTTCAATCTGGATTCTGTCCTGGGCATAGCACTACTACTGCACTGATTAAAGTGACGGATGACGTTCGCTTGGGGATGTCCAACCAACAACTGACTGCTATGGTTCTCCTTGACTTTAGTAATGCGTTTGGCACCGTCGATAGCGATATCTTGTTGGCCATGCTAGGAAATGTATTTGGCTCTGACAAGGAAACGGGATGGTTTCATGGTTATCTGGTCGGACGTCAGCAGTGTGTTCGTGCTGACGGTAGGGTTTCTGGGTTTCGTGACGTCATTGCTGGTGTGCCCCAGGGGGGTGTCCTTTCGCCTCTTCTTTTCTCAATATTCATTAACTTCCTGACACCCTTACTCTCTTGTAAATACCATTTGTATGCCGATGACCTGCAAATTTATACCCAAGGCACCGTCAACGAGGTTGATGACCTAATTGAGAGAATAAACAATGATCTTGCTGTTATCGCTAGCTGGAGTCAATCCCATGGTCTTACAATTAACCCCAATAAGTCGCAGGCTATCATTATGGGTGGTGCTAGGCAGGTTGCGTCACTCAAGCAACTAAAAATACGACAAATTTCTTTGGATGGTGTCATTCTGCCCATTAGTGGTATCGTCAAGAACCTTGGTGTGCTCTTTGATGCAACTCTTTCCTGGTCGGCGCACATAGCTGAAGTTAGCAGGAAAGTTTTTGCCGCATCGGGATCCCTAAGAAGATGGAGAAACTTGCTTCCTCTCAGGACCAAGATCGAACTTGCGCAATCCCTTCTCCTTCCGATTCTGGACTATGCTGATGTCTGCCTTATTGACCTCAATGAAGATTTGCTCAGCAAACTCCAGCGTATACAGAACCTTTGCATTCGGTTCATCTTCAGCCTGCGCAAGTTTGATCATGTGTCTGAATGCCGACGCAAGCTTAACTGGCTTCCAATTAAGCTGCGTCGCGAGGAGCACGTCCTCACTCTTCTTTATAAAATACTCTTTGACCCTCGTATACCTGTTTATCTCAAAGAGCGTTTCAAATTACTTGGCTCAAGCCATAGCCTCTGCCTCCGATCAGGAACAGATAACTTGCTGGAGACTCCTCTGACTCGGTCTGGATACTATCATGAGTCTTTTACTGTGAAAGCTGCCCATCTTTGGAATCAACTGCCGTCTGATATACGACACTCCAAATCTAATAGCATTTTTAAAACTAAACTGCACAATTACCTTTTGGAAAAATCGTAGTTTGCACGTGTTTATATATAATATTATTATAATATATATATGAGTGTTTATTTATTTATTTATATACCTATGTATTTTGGTATTTATGCATATTTTAAAATAAATTGTATACATTTTTTTTTTCTTTCATATTGGCACACTACCCCACCGTTTCTTCTTGATTTCCGTCAACACAAAGGTTGTCTGGAAGAGATCGCTGCTAGCGATAAGACCGCCTTTGCCCACCCTAGTTTCATGTTTATTTTTACAATTTTTACATTCGTGTGTGAGCAATAAAGTGTTTTTATTATTATTATTATTATTACTATTTGAATTTATAATTATTTGAATTTGAAATATGAATTGTGTTACTAACATAGTGTTAAGAAGTTATTTGTAATACTAATAATTGATCCAGGATGCCATAATACATAACATTTATTATTATAACCTAAACCTAACCTGACCCAATTGAAGGACGCTACAGTGAACTTTCGAACTAATGTACATCGTGGTTCTATAATTTTGGACTTACAGTGTAACCTAACATTTGATAGATAGATAGATAAAATCTGGATTGGTAGTACAAACTCACATACATATTACATTACATTATTATTTAAACACCTTATTTTTATTTAAAAAAAAAACAAACAACAACAGTTGCATATTACATGATGTGTGTTATATATTATATTTTATCCATTGTGTGTTATATATTATATGCTATATTATAATTTATCCATTTTGAGTAGCAAAAATAATATTTGTACAAAACGTGCAATTATTCTGTTGTGTGTATATTTCTTTTGGACCATAATATCATATACTTTAGGACCCTTTTTATAAAGTCCTTTTTTTGAGTTATTTATTTTATTTGGTACTTAGGCTTAGGGTCTTAAAAATATTTTTGGCGACCGTTTAAATTAAAACTAGGTGAGATCTGGTCAGCGCAGTTCAATTTAAAAATAGCCAAGTTCAGCATCAATATTTAACGTAAAATGCATATTAACCCTGTTTTTGATACCCTTTTCAAATTCACGAGATAGTAAACCAGAATAAAAATGGTATAAAAATAAACTTGCAGCGCGGTGTAGATTCGTTCTATGTAAAATCGCATAAATTCAAATGTTACTTTTCCTGACATTTTATCGCGGAGCTGTAAAGTATTTTAAAATAAAGAATGTCAAGTTACACCGTCCTGTTCTATTTTGTGGTCCCTGTTGGTTTAATGAAAAGAATAATTGGGTTTTGTGATATTTTATCTTAAGATATAGTTCGTTAGGCTATCGACGTGTGTAAGCTGATTTGGTATTGTGTAAAAATGCTATGAAATATTAAGTACAGCATATAAAACATCTTAGTTCTGATTTCCATTGATTTTTTCATAAGGCGTTACGGAAACCTATGCACTCGTTTTATAATTATAATTCTTAAATAATTCAAATTTAACTACTGATTAAATTTTCTGTAATGTTGGCAATTATTTAACTACCATTTAATTTGCAATTCCAATTAGTAGTTCTTGGTCACTATAATTTAATAACTTTATTATTTTAAAAGTTCATTGATTGTTTTTTTTTAAATTGACTAGTATCCGAGTTGCTTTTTATTAAGTTGCTTCAATAATTGTCGAAACATTGATGCTATATAAAAATGCTAACAAGAACTTTTTGTTTTTTTCAATGTCATTCTTACAAATTAATCTAAACAACCATCATTTGTCCATTCAAACTGAATTCCATTGAAAAGCATCAAAACACTCTAGCAAAACTTTTGACAAGGAAAGGGCTCTCAGCTTCTAAACCATCTTACTGAAGTATCCAAAGAGGTTTCGTCAAGCCCCTAAGTGGACTAAGGTACGGAGTTCCACAGGGTAGTTCACACGACACCACTACGGTTTGTTAACAAGCAAGTTGACACTACAAATACAATTATTTATACTACATTACTCGTTGATCAATTTTATTAAGGTTGAGTCATTTTAATGAACTGTGATTTGCTTCCGGGAAATATGAACTTTGGTAAAATTATTTGGCACGAGCAGTATTCTATGGTTTTACAGATTTTTTGATAACAAAGTACTACGTTAATAATAAAAATGTTAGTTTAAATGTTATAATATACGTTCGTTACGTTCTAATACAAGCTTAGTATCTATTATAAACAAATAAAAACATATTTATAGAAACTCAAAAATATGAATTAATAGTAACGTAGGATTTAGTCATTGATTGCCACAAAAAAAGAAATTCGTTCTCATCACGCACGGCAAACGATAATCAACTTTAAAAATACTTCTTGTATCCTTCCAACTTCAGTAAACTGGCTCGCACGTATGAACCTAATGAGCAGCCTTAGGATCGCAATTACCTGTAAATCCTGCAAGTATTAACTGTAAATTGCAAATGTGTAATGATATAACACGATATTAGGTCAAAAATTAATATAGTATTATTAATATGGTTGGGTATTGAATTTAAGAATAAGTTACAAATAGCGATGCGCTGGTCACCTTTCTGCAAAAATAAACCATTTAAAAGTAAGGCTAAAAAAGAAAGGCTAGGTAAAGAATCCAAAAATAATAAAAATATCCAGTCTTATACTGCTGATAATTTTTTTTACATAGGAAACTCAATGCCAGTTCTTGGTATACTAGCGATTTCAGGATAGTTTTATTTTGAAAAATGTTGTAACAAATATTGTGAGCGTGTTTCATATATTTTAAGAGAGATATTTCAAAAGGCAACCTCTTGAGATTGTATGAGAATCTTTACAATCGTTTTATAGTTATAATCTCATTTTAATAGTAAGCCATTCTAACAATGTTGTTTATGATTACAACTTAATATCACGCGTCACCACAATTTCACGTCAAATTGTCTCCTTCTGCTTTAGGTGCCGTTCCATTACTGGAGGTTGGCCGTCAATTTGGAGTAGTTTTCCTTTTCCTTTTTTTTGTGATGCAGGAAAATCCTCATGGATACCCGACACAGCGGGGGCCATAGTCAGGTTATGCCGGACTCCTACCGGCTAAAAACCTGCGGCTTCCGTCTGGACGCACTAAACCGGGTCACGTGGAGCTTGCGCATTCCGTTCGTGGCCCGACAGCGTTAGCCGGAGCTCCGGGCAGCGCCAGCAACGTCCCGAGAGGGAGCGGTCCCTCATGGGATGGTGCGCAGGAAGCGCACGCTCCTTCTCGAACCCTGGACTGGAGGCGGAATCCCCCGAAACCGCCACCAAAGGCTCATTGGACTGCGGGGGCGGGAAGGTCTCAGCGATGAAAGCCACCCTACGGCGTCCCGTGCGATGGCGACGAAGCGGAAGGGAGGATGCAGCATCTTCCCTGGCCCTCTCCGGCGCCTCGTTAGCGAGCATTACGGCCTCGCAGAAGATTCGCACCGCCTGCCTCGATCTCTCACTCTGGACCATAGCATGAACCACGGTGGGGCCTTAAGGCCGCAGCCTCAGCAGCCGAGGTGCAAGGCACTCGAAGTTTTCCAACCAAGGTTCCACCGGCTATGCAGGACGAGTCCCAGATAGCGCATCATTGGCCTCACGTCGATGCAAGGAGTAGTTATCCCTGTCCCAACCATTGTCTAATGTTGAAGTCGTGTAATTTTTTTTTAGAGTTGGGTTCGGTTTGTATTAAAGTATATTATATTAGGTTATAGCCGTTTCTGCAGCACTGGTGCCACAGTAGAACTCGTACTCGTAAATAACGCGATATTTCAAGTTTTCCATTTTGTAAACTAAGTGAGACAAAGAAAAAACTAAAACAGACAAAAACGAGATACAAAACACAACATTAAATGAAAATTTTTGTCTATTGAAATGTAATTTCAGTCATCAATATGAAAGCATTTTAGCAAAAGTTTCGTGAATTCCAATAATATTTTACATAGAATACGTAGGCATTACGCTTGGTTAAGCGCCTGCGCCTTGGCTTCAAATCCTGGTAGGTTCTTGAATAAATATTTATTTTTATTTATTATATAAAGAATGCTAAATCTACATCTTGCTTATTTTTATAAATTATTGTGAATTAAAAAATAAGACAGCAAATAACAGATTTCACATAGGCAGAAAGAACAACTCCCACTCTAATTGTTTTTTGTGCCCAGAGTTAAAACAGAGCAGAAGTTTTCATTCATTATAATAAAAAATACTACATGTTTCATTAAACATATGAAAGTTGTTTATTTGGATGTCAATTTTTGGTAAGATATCTTAATGCATTTGTATAAAGTTTGGCATAGAGATAGAGCACCACACAGGGTAATTAAATAAATAAAAAGCAACAATTGTATGCTCAATATTATTCGAGTATTTGGATGACAAAGGTATGCTCGTAATCTTCTGAATACAGGCTTTTTTTTTGTATCGAAACATTTGTAATTTGTCCGTTGGTTCGTTAATTTCTTTGTCCCGCGATTAAGCTCCAAAGCGCCTTTGTCACTAAAATATCTTTTCTTACGGTAGCGTCGTCGGGTGGAGGGGCACTCACTTCCCTGTAATATGGTTGAGGTTGGCGATGGCTGGTCCCCGCGTTGTGCTCCTGAATTGGTTCCTTTTGCGGAGGTCCTTCTTTTGGACAATTGGTAAAGGATATATAGACTTTTTTTCTCTTTATTTTATTTAGGAAGGATTTATAGATATGAAATAATTCAAAATTTATTCTTATAAAATTAATCCCATGCAGTTTCTTGCTAGTTCTTCTTCACGAAGGTCTTTCTAATTTTGTGGTAGACTTCTATAAGAACAATAAAATTGTCAAAGTTGAGTATAAAGATTTGAATTTGGAACTTTGAATTTGAATACGGAATTTTCAAAGCTGATGATAGTTCGCGTGATCCTAGTATCGCGGGCAAAATATTAAAACTTCTACTCATAAACTAGTTACTCATGATTAAGAATTATTCAATAAACGTTACACAACAAGCGTCCCAGCTGAAACAGTTTCTATTCTTGGATATTGTCTGAGGAATAAGTTTTTTATAGGTCGTAATTAAGATTGTCATCAATATAAGTTCGCGGTCAAATATTTTAATTAACCTTGGGCCGTTTTTAGTATAGTTGCGCTTAAAATAGTCGAAGAGTTCCATAGCTTTGTAACAAAAGGTTGGTTTTAAAATTATGTAGCATAGTTTTAATCATTTGTACATACATTTTGAGACAAGTTATTACAATAGTAGAAATAAAAAACACGGAAAGAGAAATAAATATTTATAGGATAGAACACTTTCATATTTCTATGTACATAAAGGAAAGTGGCCAAAAGGCTGGCAGAATTGCCATGTTGTCAGTTCTGGAGCTTGACCTCTGAACTACTGACGTGGCAGATGTTTTTATTTTTATAGTATTTATAATACTATACGACTATCCTGATCATAACAGATTTTTTTTATAAATCTTTATTTTTGAATAAAGTGAGTTACGATTCCAAATCTGTTTTATGTACCAAATGTTAATTCCTTTGAGAACATCTAAAAAATAGTTCAAGGAAACGCTAAAGTTCTGCTATTTAGTAAATGAGGATTCGTCGAATTGTGTCGATTTAGTGTACGCGTGCCTACTACTGGATCCATAATGATACCCCATTTGAGTGATTGGATGTAAGGAATATATTTCTGTACTCATTCAAATCCGAGGTCAAATGAAGGCGAATGTATATCCTTTAGAAATATGAACTCTTTTTATACGCGCTCCAAATATGGGTTACCATTTTGTAACATCAATGTACCTAACATTAATCGATGAAATATGCTTTTGATTATCATGAATCGTATTCACGTAATATGTAAATCGGTATTACCCTCCCGCGTAGAACGTATAATTTGTAAGTACACATATATTGTACGTGGGGATTATTGAGGTTTTGAGTAAAGCTGGGGCCTCTAGTTTAATTATTAGAACTTCGTCATAGCCTTGTACTTCTTGAAAATATTGTTTTAAGCATATTCATTTTGTTTGAAATGTACGACTTTGTGTTGAAATGTTCAATTTTCTTGGTTGGTCAAACTCGTTAAGTAACGCTTGTGGTATTTCTTGTAGCAATGGCAATTGCCTTTTCAGCCGCCGTAAGCAGGGTTTCTCTAAAAACTACAACACAGATAGACTGTGTATATGCAGAGACCCTTTACTACGGGGAGACCGGAAAAAGTTGTAATTCCTCAAAAAATAACCGATAAACTAAAGCTCATTTGCAGTATATTTTACAGGCAGCTTTATGTTGGGTCATTCTGGTTTTCAGGTGTATACCTTTATCCTTTCTTATATCCAAACCTCGCCTTTCATTTCAGTAGTTTTAATTTTTGGTTCGTTTCATTGATTCAAATTTAAATTAAAACAATTTTTTCTCAACATTGACAATGATTTATTATTATTGCCGTCAAATAAAGCATGACTCTACCACCAGTTCGGAAAAACCTTCGTGAAGAAGAACTGGGAAGAAACATTACGGGAATAATTTTTTCAAAATTAATTTATGGTGTCTCTTTATGTCTACACGAAATTATTCTTGCTTGAATCTGTTAGCTCAGCAAGATTCAATAATTACTAAATTACCCAATTGGCCAGTTTAAATATTTTTTACATTAACCTAATTTCTAATATTTTTAAAATTAGATTGTTAGGCAACTTACGTTTAGTTCAGGAATTAATCTGTATCTCCGAAATATTTAATTAAAGCTATAAATTCATGTTACCTACGAACAGGTCTTTATTACTATAAAAGTTAGTTATATTTCGCAGATGTCACGCGTCGCCATTACGAGTAAGTCGTTATTACTCTGATGCCACTATCTGTAATGATATTGTTGTCGGTAAATATGGTTTTGTTCAATACGGCGCGGCGGGAAAAGTCATAAAACTTTTATTGCAGGTTATTCTGGATGTTAAAAGCTTTTCAGGTAGTTGTGTTAAGTCGAGTTTCAAACCATATGCGTTTTATAAAATATATGTGGGATATTGGTGGTTGAAAATTCTGGTCGTTTCCATTGAATCATTGATATAATTTTAAATTTTTGAAAGGGTTTGTAAAAGTGGGTTACTATTTTCTTAAGTTGCAGTTACACACATCAATAAATCCAACATTTCCCAAGCGCATCCTTTCACATCCAGCAATTTTATACGTCACATCTGCACCTCGGGGCTCTCTCATAAAGCTGGTCCTGGCAGACAATACTTCAGCTTAACATGAAGCGGTTATAAGTCCCCAAGGCTTCCATCGATGCCCGCCGGCAGAACGAAACCACTCTTTACAGTCACCAATTAAAAAGGGCCAGCCGTTTAACATCAAAAGCTTTCATAAAAAAACCCGATTAACTGTTTTTGTTTATCTGAGGACTTCAAACAAAAATAATTTGAATATGTCCCAGATAATTATGAGTTACTTTTTGTAATTAAATTTTTAGAGCAATGAATATTTTGGTTTTGAAATGTTGAGTAAAAAGGATAGTACAAGTAGAAAGGATTGTTGTCAGGGAATGTTATTTGATCTATTAAAAACATTTTTTATAGTAAAAACGTGAAATGAATTTTCTTAATAAATTCAGATCTACGTCGCAATGCTCTTATTACAATAATGTTTAATCCTTACTGTATCTTAGATAACTAAACCTATTTTTATCTTTTTAATAGTATGCTTACTCATAAAACAAAATATTTGAACAAAAAAACCGTACTGAACTTGTGATAAAAGAAATCCATTATGACCTACAGGAACCTCAACTCAATACAAAACTAAGATAAAATATCATTTACTATCACATATCAAACACAATGTAGTTTATAAACATATTAATCGGTACAGTACTTATCTGTTATAATTAGAGTAAACTTTTTATGGTTTTACGTACATTCCCTTTATTATTCCTCATTTGATTTGAACGAGAGGACGCAACAATGTAGGTACACGAGGAAGACATATATAGACAAGCAGATGTTAACACGAGGAAAACGAATCGGGTACGTACCATAAATTTATAAACTCCATAATTCTTACATGGCTTTCAGAATTAGGTCAATTTAGTCCAAAAATAAGTAACTCTCTAATAAAAAATCTCATATAATGGCCGTTCTTAATGTTGTATTTACGAGAATATCAGTCGCGGATATTAGGGGCATGCTAAAGTTACCTACAAATGAGAAGCAGCACGCAATAATTTCCCTCTCGTCGAGGCAAGTGGTAAAGTGGAACGAATTTCATGAAATTACTGCTCTAAATTATATTAATGCGAGACATGGTTCCAAAAGTAAGCACAGGCAGCTTTTAAACTTAATAATGTTATTAGTTAGTACGGTTTGCAGGATGGAATATTTTAATATTAAATATCTAAACAATAGGAAAAAGAAAAGCGATATTTTAGGATACTGTTTGGACAGTTTAGTGAAAAGTTACTTTTATAGTATATATTTTAGGCAACTTATTCTGGATCTAAGTATGTGTATGTACCTAATATGGTAAACAAGTAAAGCGTATAGTATCGGGCTAGCTGGACGTTTCTGATAAATAAAAAATTACTATAGATGTTTTAATTTATAATAGAATGGACTGCTATCAATAGCTAATTTCCAAAAAATATGAAAAAAGAGAAAATTTTGCAACCACCATTTTATAAATTAAATGTTCACTGCTTTATTTTTCTAACAAAAAGAATGTTAAAATATCACAACCTATACATCTTTTCGACTTATAAACGAAGAAAGTTGAAGATTTATTGTCGCCTAAATGCAATAAAAAGTTAGTCCCAAGCTTTTTTCAGTATTATTTCACGTAACTTAAAAATATATTTAAAGTTCTGGAAAACTGGTGCTGAGATTTATGAGGAATGGTCCCTGAGAGACTATTAACATGAAACTTTGTTGAGACAGGTAAACTCGTAACGAGTTGATGCACGGAAACATCACTACAAGCCTTAGCGAGTGCAGTTAACTTCTTATACAGCTGTCCCTATTGGGCTTGCTTTACAATTTAGATTTTAGTACTAAACAATTCTTAAGGATTGAAGTTAACAAAGGAGACAATATTTTTCCTCGCCAATAAACACCATATCAATCTCTTAAGTATAAGTAACGCTGTAACTAAATTATTGTACTATAAATGACCAATCAGTGAACTGGGCGACGCCAACAAAAAATATCTTAAATGGAACACAAACATCCGTGTTCATGGTTTTCCACTTGAACGTTTGCCTCCGTAAGGTACGTTCCGAGAGTAGATCAGTTTACAAGCTGGGCTACCCCACTGACGCTATCATGATGATGGGGCCGTCTTTACTCATTGATTCAGAGGTTTCAATATTTACGGTGTCGAAAATGACGTTGTTGCTGTGTTTGAAAGATCCTCGTATATGAAGACATAAGAATGTTTACAATTTTTGGACTAGAATTTTACCACGGTACTGTTTTTATTTGTCATTTGCTTTATATTTCAAAGTTTTACCTACTTATTGTTCTGTCACATCGTTGAATTTGTGCTTTTAACATACGTATATGTGACTACTATAAAATTGTAATATATGTTGAGTGCCATTTTTGGTCTCTTCATAGTAGTGTGCGACCGTAGACCAAAAAAGTGGTGGGGCGCGTTATCCTTTGTAGGTGGCACTCTACTACTATATACTATATATACTTTAATATGCCCAAATATAACTGATTCTCGCTCCGACCGCCGCCCAGTGCGGACGTGCAAGACCCCGTTCTCCGTTGTTTGGTCCCTTCCCGATATTCCGTGGCGCTCAGTCTACTGACGTCACAGTTTAGCGTGTTGGTTCCGTGCTACGGTTTTCAAGGTTTTTCTCCTCCGTCTGAGTGCTTTCGAAGTGCGATTTTTCTTTGCGACTAAGCCCCTTAGTCTTCAAAGTGCTGTGCTAAGTTGTGTTGTGCTTGTGCTGAGTGCAGTGTTGTGCCCAGCGTAAGTAGTCTGGTTTCAGTGCAAAGGATACTTAACGGTGACAACGAATTTGTACTGAACCAGTCCTTTTATTTTTATTTTATTTCTCTTCTCTATTTTATTTATTTTTCTTCTATTTTTCATATTTATTTTATCATATCTGTGTGTTGTCGTGTGTATTTGTCCTTTCTGTCGGTAAAGGTTGACCCTAACGCGGTCAACTCTTTACCTGCGTACCCTTTTTTAGGTTTCTAGGTAGCGGCCTTCGGCGTACTACTGTTAGTTTTAAGTTTTCCTCCCCAGCCCCCCTACCGCTGGTAGGGAGGTTAGCCGCTAGGATTTTGCTAGGTTTTTAGGAACTAGGCATCTTTTATTATACTCCCTATCCCAACCCTCCCTAATGGATCCGCTAAGCGCTATTAACGCGTTCACCCAGGTGCTTGCTGCGGTAGGCGTCTATATCCCGAAAGACATCATAACGCAGGCCTTGCAGGCATCAATCGCGTCCCCGGCCCCTCAGGCCTCAACCCCGGCCCCTCAGGCCTCCAACGTCGAGACCCCTCAGGTCTACAGCTCTTCCTCGTCTCCCACCTCGTTCGAGATGGACTGCGAATCGGTCGCATCCTCTCACGCGTCGCGTCGCAAGCGTACCGCTCCCGGGAGCGACTCCGAACCCGCGTCTGATACGTCGTCAGATGCCGTCACCTTAACCGGCTCTCCTGAGCCCGCGTTTCAACTTGTCGCCAAGCGCTCCAAGAAGCGCTCGAAGAAAGCTTCGGTATCATCAATACCCGAGCCCTCCCCGGTGTCTTCAACACCAGCCCCCGCGCCGTTAAAATCGCTCGAAGTAACCGCGCCTCCGTCGGTCCCATCGAATCCAGCGACGCTCTGCGCTCCCGTCCCGCGAAACCTCAGCTCCCTCCGCCCGTCTTCCTGCGTGAAAAAGCGCGCTGGACCGCGGTTTCTAACTTGTGCAAAGAGCACAAAATTAATTTCTTAAAAGCAACCAATGCAGGCGACACAATTAAAATCCAGGTCGCGACCGTCGACGACTTCCGCGCGTTCACTCGGTTACTTTCTTTAAAACAAATAGCTTATCACACCTACGCCCTCCCGGAGGAGCGTAAGATCCGCGCAGTACTACGGGGCGTCCCGTTCGAGCTCGAGAACGAAGAAATCCTCGAGGACCTTAAGTCTCAGGGTTTCCCGGTCACAGCAGTGCACAAGATGCACTCCAACCGCGGTAGGCGTTTTCCCTTAGCTCTGGTAATCCTTACTAACACTCCAAACTCGAAAGAGATTTTCAGAGAGGCTCGCACAATTTGCGGACTCTCGAACATCTCCGTCGAGCGTCCCAACCCCCGTGGTCACCCTGGGCAGTGCCACCGCTGCCAGCTATATGGCCACGCAGCGGCTAACTGTTCAGCTCCCCCCAGGTGCGTAAAGTGCTTAGATCCCCACATCACTAAGGAGTGCACTCGCACTCCCGAATCCACTTCCCCCCCTGCCTGTGTGCTGTGCGGCCAGTCCGGCCACACAGCAAACTACAGGGGTTGCCCGCGCGCTCCGCGCTCCACCGTCAAGAGGGTCGCGCCTAAACCGGCGCCACCGCTCACCTCCGCTAACTTCCCGCCGCTGCGCAACCGGGGTCCCCCGGAAGCAAAGCCCCTTCAGCCGACGCCTACTCAGGCTCTGTCTTGGAGGCAGCGTCCGGCCGTTCCGCCTGCACCTTCCCGACCCATCCCAGCTCCCGTAGCTTCCGTAGGGCCGCGTCCCGCTCCGTTATCCGCACCTCAGTCGTCGTTGGCTGAGGATATGAAGACCGTGTTCGACGTTATTCAAAACGTCGATATTAACGAAATTTCCGTACTCGCACGCAAACTGCGAGCAGCCCGCTCTCCTCAAGAGCGTTTATTCGCGTTAGCCGAGCATCACTCGCTCCTAAGTTCGTTGTAAATTCTTTTATTTTTGTATAAATTCGTAAATAAGTAAATTATAATATCTAGACCCGCGAATCCCGCGTCCAGTCGTATTAAACCCAAGGGCTTATCCCTAGTATCTTTTAACGCTCGTAGCCTTAGCACTAACCTTCCCGAGATTAAACTGTTCCTTCAGAACAAAGAACCTGACTTATTCCTTTTCCAGGAGACATGGCTTACTCCAAACCGCTCCAGGGGATACGCTATTCCTAAGTACGCGTTTACTCGCAACGATAGGCCCAACTCCGACGGTTACAGCGGCACCGCTATATATTACAAAAGAGGCTTCCATTGCTGTCCTCTCCCTACCCCTCCGCTCCTCAACATGGAGGCCACTGTGTGTAGATTGGCTATGACTGGTCATCCGACCATCATCGTAGCTTCAATCTACATACCTAGTGGTACCAGACCAATCCGCAGCGACTTTGAGGCCATTCTCGCCCTCGGCCATTCAGTCATTATGTTCGGAGACTTTAACTCCAAACATACTGACTGGACGTGCCTATCGACCAACACCAGCGGTATCGCTCTCCTCGACATCACTAACTCCCTTGACTTAGACGTCATATCCCCCATCACTCCCACTCACTATCCCAACAACCCGACCTATTCTCCTGACATCCTCGACTTTGCAATTATCAAGCGAATCAATCTTGATCTCAGGTCCATCGAACCGCTCGATGACCTAGGCTCCGACCATCGCCCCGTCTCCCTCGTGCTAGGCGCGCCTAACGATAACGTCACATCCCCTAAGACCTTTACCAACTGGAAAGGCTTTAAAAATACGTTAGTTTCAGCCTTAGAGGCACCGAACTCTCCGCTCGCGATTTCGCCCGACCAATTACAGCCCGATTAAAATAGATTCAGTAGTCGATACTCTCACTGATGCTATCAACTCAGCCATCAGCGACAACGTAATCATTGCTAAGCAAGGCAAACCCGCGCTTCCCTTAGCCGTTAGCAATCTCATTAAAGCTAAGAACGCGGCTCTCCGGAGAGCCAAGAAATATCCCACGCCCGCATATAGAACAGCTGCGAATCAGCTTCAACGTAAAGTTAGGTCTCGCCTCGCGGAACTCCGTGACACTCAGTTTAACGATCTCATGGAGAATATCTCCCCGTCCCACCAAGCGTATTATCGAATGGCCCGAGCTTTACGCGTAGACACCGCCTCTCACGTTCCTCCTCTCACTCGTCCCGACGGCACCATTGCCTTCGAAGTCGAAGAGAAAGCCGAATGCTTCGCTGACAGCATAGCGGCACAATGTTCGCCCAGCACGCAACCCGCGGATCCCTCCCACATCCAGGCGGTGGAGGACGAAGTTCTCCGCAGAGAATCTCTCCCTATCACCGACGACCCCGTCACAGTCTCTAATGATGAAATCTTGCTTCTCATTAGAAAGCAAAAGTCCAAAAAGGCTCCGGGTGCGGATGGAATTTCCAACCACGCACTTAAGCACCTGCCACAGCAGGTGCTTACCTTGTTAGCTATCATCTTCAATGCCTGCTTCGACCATAGCTACTTTCCAAAAGCCTGGAAAGAAGCGACAGTCATAGGCATTCCCAAGCCGGGTAAACCTCTGAACATCCCGGCTAATCACAGACCCATCAGCCTCCTCAAGGCAATGTCTAAACTTCTCGAAAGAGTCATACTCTCTCGAATGCGGAACCATCTGTTTCCAACGGATGGCGACCCTCTCATTATTCCCCACCAGTTCGGCTTTCGCGCTAAGCACTCCTGCCCTCAGCAAGTCCATCGAATCGTCGAGTACATTCTCGAAGGATTCTATCCGCATCGTAAAAAATCAATCGCGGTTCTCTTTGACGTAGCCAAGGCATTCGACAAAGTCTGGCACAGCGGTCTCGTTTTTAAACTCTATAAAATAGGCTTACCGGTTCGCCTAGTCAGATTAATCGCGTCGTTTCTTTAAGACCGTACGTTTCGATTCAAACATGAAGGCACGCTCTCCGCGCCTCGTCCCATAAAGGCTGGAGTCCCGCAAGGCTCAGTCCTCGCCCCTCTGCTGTACACCGTGTACACTAATGACATGCCCATCCCGCCGAAAGGCGTCGAACTCGCCCTCTTTGCAGACGATACCGCCCTTTACACTAAAGGTAAAAGGATCCCGTATAACATCACCAGACTCCAAAAGGCCGTAAACGCCCTCGGTGTTTGGTTTCAAAAATGGCGTATCGATGTCAACCCAGAAAAGAGTTCTGCCATTCTATTCGACCACAAACGTCGTAATCGCCGCAACGATCCCCACATTCGAATGTTCGGTATTCCCATCCCCTGGAAGCGCAGTATCAAATACTTAGGCGTCACCTTAGATCAGACGCTTTCTTTTAAGCCACACGTCGATAGAGTAACGAAACTCGCGCGTTTCTACTTAAGCCGCTTAAATAGTATGATAGGTAGAAAAAGTAAAATGTCTTTTAGAAATAAACGTACGCTTTATAAGGTCTGCGTTAGACCCGTCATGTCATATGCTTCGCCAGTCTTTGCCCACGCCAATCCCTCCGTCCTGTATAAGCTGCAGGTAGTTCAAAATCTCTTCTGCCGCAGGGCCACAGACGCACCTTGGTATGTGCGCAACGCGGACCTGCACAGAGATCTTGAACTACCTACAGTGCAACAGCACCTCAAAACACTCTCAGAATCGTTCTTCAAACGCGCCGAATCCCATCCCAATCATCTTGTTCGAGATTCAGTCTCATATACTGCTCCTGTGTTAGATTCGAAATTCAAAGTCGCTAGGCCGAAAAACGCGCACACGGGCGAACCTACGCAGTTAACTTTAGCTCTCGAGGCCCTTCAGGCCGCAAATCCTAATTCTAACGTAAATTCTAATTCTAACGTAAATCCGAATTAATGCATTTTTTTTTTCATTTTTAATGTTTTTATTTTTACTTTTCATTTTTGAGCACCTTCAGTGCTATGTAAATCCTAGCGGGTGACCCCTTAAGGGCCCCGCTAGCGCGGCCTCTTTCTCCGATTGGCCGTCGCTCAGATGAAGGCTGAGTGGCAAAAATGCACGAGCCGACAGGGGGCTTTTTAGTGGGTATGGTTCTGGTAGGCGTCGGGACGCGTCCCACATAACTCCGATCGCGCGCGCGGAGTATGCGTCAGAGCATTTTTTATGTCCTCCTGCCCTTCCCGTGGAGGGGAACCAAAAAAAAAATATATATATAACTTTTAGTATATATTTAATTTTATTTTCTATCGTCTCCATTTGCCACCGATGCTGTAGAAGCACCACAACTTCTTTATTTCTAATGATATTATAAAATAACTGTAACACCTATTGTATCGACCATATTTTGCAAATAAATTGATTTGATTTGAAAAAAAAAGTGAAATATTTGTAGTCCAATCGAAAATCTCTGAAAGACTTGAAAAATTAAAAAACATTATTTTCTTACAGTGTCATGAAGTAGCAAAGATAGTCTCACAATTTTTGATTTGATAATTTGTGTCTTTTTTATATGTGTATTGGGAGCTCCCAATCCCGGTAGTCACCGACTCACGGCACTTCGTAAATCATAAAGATAGCGAGAGCGAACCTTCTCCGAAGCTTTAAAAGTTCATCTCAGTTTTATATTTTAATTCCCGTTAAGTATGTTATGAATATCAAAAAAGGACTTTCTTAACGTTTACAATATTTGTGTTTGTTGCCACGCGTACTAGGTATTTTATAATATAAAATATGTAATCAAACCAGCTCAAACCAGCGAAGCTAAATTCACCTGGAAACATAAATTACTTTTCGATAATCTCAAAATAATGCAAATTAAGATTTCAGAGAAGCGAAAAAACATTTTTCATGTTTTGCACATGAACTCGACATGGAGGTTGTAAATCAATTGAATCCTTAATAAATTGTGCTACGGTTTTCGTTCTCGGCTGTATTTTTTTCAATTTGTGTTAACCCACTTACGCGAGCAAATTAGAAAGGAAAGTTTTTTTTATATAAAAATAGATTACGCAGGCAAAGTATAGTAAGAAAGAATCAATTTTGATGCATAAGGGGCTGTCTTCCTTAAGAAGGGCGTTGCCAGAACCGATGACGGCAACCGAGCCTCGAGCGCGTATTAGGTCAATGCGTAGGCTCGCGCTTTTGAGTTACTACTCATACTTTATTTCTTAGTTGTCCTCTCTTCCTTTCTAATGTAGCCGCTGGCACCGAGTTCAAAAAGAAATTGTTGACGTTAGTTCATACTAAGGAAGATAACCCCTTTTGCATAAAAATTGATTACGTGTTACGTTTCCGTCGTTAAAGTCGGTTAATGCTTTTAAAAATTGCTTTTATTTCTTAATTTGTAGTATCAAAAATCAAAATCAATTTATTTGTAAAAATATGGGTTTTTACAAATGTTGGATTATAACAGGTTGTTCAAACCATATCTAACCTAGAAGGTATGCTCAATACTTGTAGAAAATGATGCTGCTAAATTTAAAATATCAATTTACCATTTAGTATTATAAGTTAATAGGTTTAACCCGCATAATTCCTGATCCAATGGGAGATTCGAGATAAAATATTTTATAGGTATTTGAGACTTTGTAACTTCTGAGTAATAAAGCTTTTTAATAGCGAGATAATTTTGAAATGTTTTCAGTAGTCAGAGTAAGTATCGATTAAAATTAAACAAAAAAATATTTTCTTTGTGTCATATTATAAGTATGAACTAGCCGTTGTCGATGGTTTTGGTCGCGTACATTATTAATGATGTTCATCGTAACTGTTACACGATATATATATATATATATATATATATATATATATATATACGAGTTCTCTTACACCTTTGTGTTGTGTCAATAAAACGTGCCTAAAACTAAGTTATTTATGTATTTTCTGTCATCGTTTAAATACATGCAATTTTTCGAGAAATTTATAGATATACTGTAATGTTAAGCTACATACCAATTTGATTAAGCCGGCTGTAAAAAACATAAAAGAAATAAGCGAAGAATAACTAAATAACTATAAAACACAATATAACATAGTATAACGTAGCTTACAAATTAAGTCTTGTACAGAAACAAATCAAAAAACACAAAACTCCACCACTGTTATTTAAGGTCCAATAATGGCATCAAAATTCATGTGGATTTTATTGAAAGGCAAACATTTCTTAATAGGCATATACCACACCATAATGCTATTGGACAGAATAGTTAAAGAACAATTTCAATTATCAACTTAGAAAAAAAAAACATTAAGATATTCAGCAATGTTTTAAAAATCAATTTTAATGAACACTTGTTCATTTTAATGTACTTATTTGTGTTCAAGGAAGGTGTTCTTATTAACAGAGTTAGTACTGCAACCGAATTGATATCTTTTTTTATACTTTAAAATTATTAGATGGGGTGGATACTTATAGATCCTGAGCTGTCCCTTTTACGATGACTTATTCATTCCGGGATTACGTGTATTTACTTCAAATGCAGATGCATCTATATTTTTAAGCTTATGCCGTTTTAACATGAACAAAGATACGTATATTCGATGACCGCAACTTATTGCCGTTTATTTTTAATTTACTTTTTGTTTTTATAAACTGTCAAGCATCGTCGTTTTAAGGCAAACTTAAAGTTTCATTAAAGTATAGGTATATATTCAATTTTTACACTAATTTTAATAACATAAAGCAAAAAAGTTATCCCTAAACTACCACAGTCAATTAGTAAACAAAACATTAACATAAGTATAGTGTTTTCTGAAATGAATTACTTTTATTTCTCTGTGTTCAATAAGTTACAGCTCTTCTTTATGTAAATAAATACTTTCAGCAATTTGTTAAAATACCGGTTATGATATTGGAAACCACGGTTATTAATTCAAGGTCAGTTTGCCGTCGGGGCTATAAGTAGAATAAAACGCGTAGTACTTCTGACCAAACCAACTAGACTACTATCAAACGTGACGTAATACATTTCGGATATGGAAAACAATACTATTATAATTGTTATTCTTTTTAATGCCAGTATTTATTTGTCTGACGAAACTTCCAAAGTAATGAGGGGCACTTCTTTCACAGTGCTTGTTAATAATAATAATAATAATTTATTTCGGACACTTGAGCCATATAAAGAGTTAGCACCAATTTTTTAATTATAAATTAATGTTAGTAAGCACAAATTTAATTTATTTTATTTTACATTACATTATAGCTGGCAACTATTCCAATGTTTTAATATAGAGCAACCTTTTCCTTTAATACTAGTAGAATACTGTTAGAGCTGTCGCAGGTCCGACGCATCAATGAGGCGACCATTTTCCTTGTAATTGCGAAAAAATCGTCTATTCGTGCCTCCGCGAACATGCGTGACGCGCTGCAGCACCGCGGCAGCCCCAACAGTATTCTAAAACCGTTGTTATGTTGTACACGTAGAGCTGAGTAGTCTTTCTTTTTAGAATAAACCTAAAGGGTGCACGTGTAAAAAGATTGACAATAGGCCTAAATAAAGTTAATTTAACTTGTGGTGTACAACGTGCAAATCATCGAGCCAGCATATTGGTACGTACAGCGAGGGCTCTACGTGCTCTTTCGATGTCATCGTCATCCGTTAAGTTGGAATTAAAAACGTGCCCAAGATATTTACATTTAAAGGTCCGCTTTAATTCATTGTTATTGAGTGTGAGCTCAGGAATGTTAGTGGGTAACTTCTTACCCGCGCAAAACACCATAAGTTCACACTTTTTGACATTATGCATAAGTCCATGCCTGTCAGCATAATTCTCACATACCTTCAACACCTTTCTCAAATCGTGGATCAACGGGCTCAGCAACACCATGTCATCGGCGAAACTTATGTTATTTATTATTTTTCCCTCAATTGCCAACCATAGTATTGCTGAGTTCAACGATCAGCTGATCAACATATAAATTGAATAAGAAAGGTGATGTATGTATGTTCCTTGTCTTACACCACACTCAAGCCGATATTCATCAAATGCAGCGTCTTTTCATCTAACCCAATTTGTTTGATTATTAAACCAATACCTGAGTACATTTATGAGCTCATTGGGTAATCCAAGAGAGGTTTTTAAAAAGTATGGTATAATGAACTCTGTCAAACGCCTTGGATAGATCAAGGTACGCTGCATATTTTGGCGTATTTCGGTCCTTATAATAGGTGACTTGTTGCTTTAAGGTGTAAATAGAAACCGAACTGCGAATCACGTTTACCTGATGTGTGGACTTAGAAATTTTCCGTTCAAGCAGTCCATCTAATATTTTTGCACATACCGTTGCGAGTGATATGAGGCGGTAGTTATTTAAGTCTGAGCAATCCCCAGACAAATTCTTAACCATACTACAAATGTTCTCTTCATAGCCTCTGGTAGGTAACAATGTCGAACACAGAATGTAAATAACATAGCAAGTACTCTACCTATGTGCTTACCAGCGTGCTGCAGATCCTCGACGCTGAGGCCGTCGTGGCCAGGCGATTTTCCTTTAGTCATGCTGTGAATAAAAGAGTAAACCTGTTTTGCTTTAAAACCGACCGGTGTCTCATTACAACTGATTCAGAGTCGGACTCCTGCACCACTTCCTTAAGAGCTAATGCTGGTACTCTGAAATGCTCCATAAATATGTTAGCAATGTCTTTACAGTCACTCTTGCCTGCAATAGCAGTTGGAAGGCTAATCGCGCTTTTCCAAAAATCTTTAAATTTATTTTCTTTAAGTTGTGATGCAATAATATTCATTTTTATTAGTTCCTTATTACGTTGGCAATATTTTAGTTTATTTTTAAAAATCCTCTTAGTATGACCCAGTTACATAGTTTTTCTTGTAGTTCTGTCTTTTGGCTAGACTACTTGCAGAGGCATTACTAAGGGAATCAATTATCGAAGAGTACAATTTATCTATAACTGAGTGGTGGTCTGTACTGTAACAAACGTTATCGCAACAATCACTTAGTTCTGTCGGGAAGTCCATTCTTTTAAGGTATTATTATTATAAATGGTTGTTCTATTATTTTCTATGCGTTGTTGCGTTCCAGTAAGAATCCAATGTTTTAAAACATTACTGAGCCTATTTTAATGAAACTTCACTGTTCATTAAGTTAAAAGATATACATTCCAACAAAAAAAGAATGGTTACAATCGGATTGGTAGTCTCGGCATAATTCGCAAACATATATATATGAAATTTTGTATAGGGCTTTAAAGCCTTATTAGAATGTCATATGTGAAAAATTTGTAGATTTAACAATACTACATACATACATGTTGAACTGATAATGTCTCTTCTTTTTGGAGTCGGCAATAACAAAGCCTTATTTGTCTCTGTTCTTCATTGGATGGATAATTCGTCCAAGATTGTACCATAATATGTGAAAGGAAATTTATATATCAAATCAAATAAATAAATTGTTCGCATGAGGCTAAAATGTACAGTCATTACAATATAATACGATAGTAAGAAATCATGAGAAAGAAATGATCATGTTAGTAAATCAATTAGAAATGAAAGTTTAAAATTAAAATAAAAGTTTATCTGTTGTTATGTAAATAAAATTGCTCGTTGCAACCTCATGCGGATATAATGCAGCCAGAAGATTAGGAAGCATGTTTCCTAATGCGTCCAGTAATGTGCTAGTTATTTAATTATTCTCAAGACCAACAAGGTTCAATCGCAATCAGATACTGTATCTCGTAATGCACATTTGAATAATGTATACGAGGTCTATAAGTGCGGATGTCGATGCTTTGCTCCATATGCACAGCGATGTGTAGGTATATAGGAATGAAGAAAAGAGGTTTATTTTAGTTATGGATTTTTATGGATGAACTTTGATTGTTCAAGAATTTCGTAAGTACTTTTGGCTGTATTGTAATTGACATTAATGTATCTTCGTCCACATTATAAGTCTTATTGCCATGGTATTTGTCTTTCTTTTAACTTGTTAAAATTTTACGATGGAGAGATGGCCCACACAAGCGGCAAATATTCACTGTAAATTTATTTAAACGATCTGGGACTAAATAATTACTGTATTATAATATAAATATTTAAAAAACTTAGAATCAAATTTTCAGCTTTATTTGGCTGCTATAGTATGTTCTTTCAGAAATAACAATTCTTGCCAAAGAATAAATAAAAAATTTAAGTTCCTAACCTAAGCCAAAAAGTTTGCACCATTTTTATTCCACAAAGGTTACTTTATTATGCATTTGTTTTGGATGACTCAGGAGAGTGAAGTTAGCAAGTTAGCGCCCACAAGGCCTGGTTTGTGCCAAACTTTAATAACTATGAATACTACCGCAAATGGCATTTGGCACGGCCGGACGGCCCATCCAGAGATCGTGCCATGATCGAGTGCATATGATGTAGTTGACGAATTGCTATGAGATTACATTAACTGGTTTGGTTGCTTAAATGAGAAATTTTGAGAATGTTTTTATTTAAAAAATATTTTGGTGGCATATGTCTCAATACTCTCAATGAGTTTGCTTTTACTATTAATAATTGGAATGTGAGCAAACACTTAACTATATATTATATGGTAAATGGGTTTGGACTAAGTGTGATTGGTAGGATAAAAAGAAAGCGTGGTTGCCACCTTTGATGCTGGTTACAGTAAGAAAAACAGAAAATTAAGATACCTTGAAAAACTGACTTCCACTATAATTTCTTTATCAGTAATTTTTGTTTGCAAACAAACTAGGTATTTGTATGAACATACAAATAAAAATGTCTTCAATACGTAGATTTATTGCATAGTTAATGGTTTATCTTTACAAATATCAGGAAAATGAACAAAAGCTTTACCTGGTTAGAGTCTGTCAGACTTTTATATCTTATGTGTAAGATATGATAAATGCGTTTACACCGTAAGGGTATTTAGTACAAGTAGTAATATTTAATAGCCACAAAATAAACAAAATTACAGTTTTAGAAAGATTTACCTTATCATTTAGTTTGAGTATTTGCGTTCGGTTCATTACTCGATGAGAGCCGATTCGTAACCGAAAGGGGTCATTAGTTGTTAAAGGAGTATTAATCTTCTGTCCCAGATTCGGTCCGCCATTGTTTTGCTTGTTTACGACGACATGCGACATGATATTTTTGCTTTAGAAATTTTGTGACTACCGATTTAAAAAATGCGACTAGTAGATTTTACCCTCCTCTCTTGCTGCCAACCTTATATAATATCAGTAAAAATGTACCAGTAAAATTGTAAAAATGTGAAACGATCGAAAGACTGCGTTCGAGCGCTTTGTTGTGATGCTGATGTTATTGCTCTTCAAGAAACGTGGCTCATGCCACACGAATTACCTTTTATTGGAACAATACATGAAAATTTCAACTTTACAGCAAAATCAGCCATTGATACTTCAGCTGGAATACTACAGGGAAGACCTTACGGTGGTGTGGCCTTAATGTGGCGCAAAAGTGTTTTTAAGTCGGTATCAGTGATAGAATGTAAAAGTGATCGCGTTGTGTGCGTTAAAGCTACGGGGTCAGAAGGGGACATGCTGCTGTTCTCTGTCTATATGCCAACGGACTCGAGGGAGAACTTAGCGGAGTTTTGTGACGGTATGGGTGAGATTATGGCTTGTGTTGAAGTGAGTAATATACATTCGGTGTTTATCTTAGGAGATTACAATGCACATCCAGGTGAACTATTTTATAAAGAACTATTAAGTTTTTTTCAAAAACAATATCTAACATGTGTAGATGTGTGTAAGTTAGGAGAGAATTCGGACACATACACGTTTATTAGCGAGGCAAATGGCTCAAAAAGATGGTTAGACCATTGTCTAGTAACGGAATCTGCATTGCAGTCTGTAAGAAATGTAAAAGCATTATATAATGTGTATTGGTCCGATCACTTCCCTCTGAAAATAGAATGTAATTTTTTGACCTCATGTTCGAGTACAAAAACCGTGACGAGATCATTAAATAGAATTATATGGGGACGTAGGGATAATTTACAGACCGAAAAATACACTACACTCTGTAACAACTATTTAAAAACCATCGATTTCCCCCTAGAGTTAAGAAAATGCTGTGATAACCTGTGTGAAAATGCTAAACATAAAATTATAATAGATAATATGTACAACAGTACAGTATTTTCACTGAGTAAGTCTGCTGAAGCTAGCTATGCTAAGACTGTTTTCAAAAAAAAAAAATACATATGCGGTTGGAATGAACACCTCAAGCACTTGCAAGGGGAGGCTAGAGCTAGTTATCAGCGTTGGCTGTTGTCTGGTAAACCTGCAACGGGCATACTGTATGACAACATGTACAAATTAAGAAAACAATTTAAAAGTAATTTAAGATCTTGTCAAAAGAATGTTGATAAAAACACAATGGACATGTTGGCAACACAAGTAAAACGAAATAATTTTAAAAAGTTTTGGAAAATGACAAGCAAGCTGACACCAAGAACTAGTCTTCCTCAAGTTGTACAAGGATGTAGTAGCGAAAAGACATTGCGGAGTTATTTAAAAATAATTTTGCGGTAGAGGCATTGCCGGTACCAGACGTGCGACAGCGGCGCGACGCTGAGACGGGCGTAGGTCATATGCAACCGATTGGTTTTTCAGCGAAGCAGATAAGGGATGTGCTACAACACATGAGTAGAGGCAAGTCACCCGGCCACGACAGTCTCAGCGTAGAGCATCTGCTGCACGCCGGGCCGCACATACATCGAGTGCTAGCGATGTTCTATACTTTTTGTATACGACATTGTTATCTGCCCAAGGACATATTGAGGACGGTGGTGGTACCAATACTGAAAAACAAGACTGGTAATATAACTGATGTGTCAAATTACAGGCCAATATCGTTAGCAACGATATTGGCTAAGGTACTTGATGGGCTGCTTAACGTACAACTAAATAAATACGCCAACTTAAGTGATGAACAGTTCGGTTTCAGAACGGGATTGTCCACTGAAAGCGCGATCTTTGCCCTTAAGCAGACTGTCAAGTACTATACGGATCGGAGAACACCTGTATATGCTACCTTCCTTGACCTGTCCAAGGCATTTGACAGAGTCAACTATTCTAAGTTGTGGGAGAAATTAGCATCACTCGGCCTGCCCAGTGAAATTATAGGTTTATTTAGGATATGGTACGCCAAACAAAAGAATTCTGTTAAATGGGGGGGAGCTTCTTCGGAAGACTACTATTTGGAATGTGGGGTGAGACAAGGTGGTCTAACTTCTACTACGCTATTCAATATTTATGTGAACCAACTGATTGTGGAGCTCGGAAACACCAATGTCGGATGTTCCATAGATCTCATAGAAAATCATAAACAATATCAACTACGCGGATGACATGGTGTTGTTGAGCCCTTCAATGAGTGCTATGAGAAAGCTCGTACGACTGTGCGAATCCTATGCTGTAGAGCACAGCCTAGCATATAACGTAAAAAAGTGCGAACTACTTATCTTTCGTGCAAAAGGTAAACTACCACTACATGAACCTGATATAATACTCAACAAAGCAACAATTAAGAGAGTTAATAAATTTAAATACCTAGGACATGTAATTACTGAAAACTTGGATGACGATGATGACATCGAGAGGGAACGTAGAGCTCTAGCTGTGCGCACAAATATGTTGGCTCGGAGGTTTGCACGATGTACAGATAAAGTGAAAATAACTCTATTTAGAGCTTACTGTCAAACTTTGTACACGTGCAAATTCTGGGAAACATTCACGAAAAAAGCGTATGGAGCTCTACGTGTCCAATATAATAATGGTTTCAGAGTGCTGTTGGGACTACCGCGATTTTGCAGCGCATCGACTATGTTCGCTGAAGCAAGGGTCGATGACTTTTATGGCATCTTAAGGAAGAGGATTGCTTCCCTAAAATTTCGAATCTGTAATAGTCCTAGCAGCATTCTACAAGTATTTTACGGGAAAGTGGACAGTACGGTACGAATACTAGTAGAGTACGAATACTGGAAAGATGTGCATAGAAGAAGGAATGCATAAATAAATTGTATTGTATGTATTGTTTATATTTGTAATTGTAAAAAAAAATGTGTAAATATAATCTGTTTTTCTCTACTAACATAGCTCATAAGAAATGTATAACTAAAAGAATATGGATCGATGGTCTGAAATAAACGATTATTATTATTATTATTATTATTATGGCATATATAATAACACTCGTTAGAAACACTACCTAAAGATTTTGAAGAGACCCAAACAAGTAAAATCTTTAGGTTAATTGTGTAACTTCAAGTCAAATTTTTATAATCGCAGTCACATTGGGAAAGTTTGTTGTGTTGAATGATATTGAATGTCATAAAGCATTAACTGCGTTTTGTTGCTTCTATTTTTCTACATTATTGGTTTATTTGTAATAACATGAAACCTCTATTTTATGTATATTTTATGATTAAAATTATTATATTCGATTATAAATGTTATCATAACGTGAAATATTTCTACATTCATCATAAAATCACTGTTTATTCTGTAAGTAATAAATAAGTTGTCAAAAATCACTGTATTTGTAATAACAAAACGGACCTTGCGTACTTTTTTTTCATGTTTGACAGTGTAGACAATTCACAGCAGCACGGTTAAGTGAAAACTTTAAGTTTTCAATCTGCCATTACTTTCTCTGTTTAAGTTGAAAACTTAAAATGGTGTGTATAAAGCCAACAAAATTGCTATTGCCATGCTAGAAGCAAAATAATTTAAATTAAATAAGAGTCGAGCTGTTGCTATTTAAGATGTATATATTTAAATAGACGACTACTCTTTGACATGTGGAATGTACACAAATGCAAATAAAAGTTTTTGCCGCCTTAACATGAATCAATGTTTTTTACCTAGAAGAAATATACTTACAAATAACCTTGTCACTGCTGAAATATTGCAGAAATTAATAAAATCTTTCAATTTGAATGAACATTTTTTTAAAGATCCTTGTGTCTGTCATTTGAGATATAGAATTCCAATTAAATGTCCAAAATTATGAAATCATTCATTCAAAATGCGTCGCTATCGCTTTCACCATCATTTGTCAAATAACTGTGGTGTGAAGTTCTTGAATATGTTTCTAATGTCAAATTTAAAAGGGTCACGATAGGTGTTGAAGTGTCAAAATTGGGCCCCTAAAGTTACAGAATTAGGCCCCAGAAGGTGCGAAATCATGGGGTAGGCAGCAAGGGCATTAAAACTTTCCAGCAAAACTCTTTATTTTTGTTGAGTGGCTAGAGGATGTTGTAATCTGGCGGCATCATGATGTTCAACATCTGTGATTTTTGTTTTTATCTTCATTATATTATTTTTTTATACATGCATCTTATATTGTTTTCTTGTGCACATGTTTTGCTTTAGGTCCTGTTTTTTGTTTGTTTATCCCTGTGTAATTCTACTGTTTGTTTTATATATAAGTTTGCACTGCACTATTTTTATCAATGTCTTATTAATAAAAATTTTCATATCTCTTATATTATTAGTTGCCTGGAAGAGATCGCTTATGGGTGATAAGACCGCCCATATTGTCTGCATTTGATATTATTATGTTGTAAGTTTGAGTTTTCTGTTTCTTTTTATTGGCAATAAAGTGTGTTGTATGTAACTGTGTATAGGTTTAAGGCCATACCTTAGATTCTATAATCTGCATGGCTATTTCAACTTAAGCCTTCGGTAGGCAAAAATCTTAGTCATGATCGACATCAGGAACTGTGTCCACGAGCCCAGACGCCATGTACCACCAAGTGGGCATCTTGACATTTTTAATATGTAAAACTATACAGCTGTCGGTACCTATGCGCTTAAATTAAGCAGTAATAATGATGTTTGCTTCTGCAAGTCATGTTGTGTTGCTCACAGCAATCTAAAAAACAAGGAAAACCTCTTTGTTTTATAAGATTAGTTCGGGACAATTCTGTGCGTTAGCTAGTGACGAAGCTACTCAGTTGTAAACGGAAATGTTTTTCTTCTTTTATTGTGCACGCGCATTTTCTTTTGTTGTTAATGTGCCGTAAAATAAAGTTCATTTTGTAAAAAACTATTCCTGTGCCTTAATTGTTGCTTGTTTATCACAGTAACATACGTTGACGGTTACCTGAAATCAAAGAAAACGTGTTTTAGTGACGAGAACTTTAGCATTAACAAATGAATTAATTTTGTTCAAGTTATTTCATGTAACGGATAAATTAAGACAGGATGGGAGATGATAAAAGAAAACCTTTCATTTACAGATAAAAAGAAATTAAAACTTTGAATTGTTAAATCCATCCCTTAATTAAACAGTGTTTTGATATAACATGTCACAGAAAATAAAAAAACATCGAATACTGTTGCGTAAACCATACACTACGATTCATGGTTCATGCCGAACTCAAACCCTTAAAGAACTTAAAATAAAATAAGCAATAGCTTGTATAGCTACATAGTGATACATTGAGTTATACATTAATATAATGTTAGCTCAATAATATCTAATAATCAATCAATAAGAATAATCCAATCTAAATCCTTTGTTTTTCAGTTTCATGTATCGTAGTTGTGTGAGTAAAATGCAACTAATTAAAAACATAACTAATTAAGCGATCGATAACAATATTATTAACCTTCTTGCATCAGGCAGATTTCACCACATAATTTTCAACATCGTATCTACAAGTGCAGATCTTGCTAGTCGATCGATAAAATTAACCGAGCAGAGAGTGCCAAGTTGGCCAGGTCGCCCCTGACCGCGTCTGACCGACCGTGCCGTCGCTTGCGCTTGATAACTAGACATTTCTGGTTGTAAGCGTTTCAGAGATAGAATAATTAATTTGCAGCTCATTTTATGAACTCCCTGGTTTGGCGACGAAAACTAATGGCTTCCTTAAAACATTAAAATTGTCATGTTGACAGCATATGTTGTGCTTGTATGAACGTAAATGCAAACTATTTGTGTAAGCAAGTTAATATTGTAACAATAATAGTGGTTAATGCAAAAATACCATAACAATAACTTTATGATTACACAAGAAACTTATTTAGTCCTTTATCTCTCAAACCAACGTATATTTTTTACAACAGACATTCGCAGATGTTCTTTTCTTTAAAACGCTAAAACCTTTAAGCTATACCCTGGCTTGTAGAAGCCATCTCGAAACAAATTAATAAATCTATTCTCTTTACAAGTATAAATGGCAAAGCGTTGTTGATGCAGGAAGGCATTTTCTCTAGAGGCCGCGTCTATAGTGTATCTCTTGCTTCGGAAAATAACGTTTCGTTCCGGGAGACTAGATCGAGAGAATCTACACTGTGAATTTATTGCTCTTCTGTGTACATCGGTTATGTATGAAAATATTGTTTTCTTTACTATTGCAAAATAATTCAAACTGATCTTCTACATGCGAGTAGTAATTTAAGCGATCATCTAAGACATAAACATCTACCTACGATGGATGCTGCAAATTCAAACGTACCTTACTTAAAATAAAATGTAAATTACTTAAACTAACGATCCGAAATTGAATAAGGAGGCATCAATTGTATTACGGTTTATATGTGTTCGCCAGCGTTAGTATAAAGAATATTGGCAAACTCACATACATTGACAGTCCGCTTCTATTTTCGCAGAGCATTCACGTATCTCAAATGAATATGTGGGTTTGACTGTTTGAATGATGGATAATTAAAATGCAATGATAAGATTTATATAGAAGTTGGGAATAAAAAGTAAAAATTATAATCTAACCTCAAAAAACACGTGAAAACGTTGTTTACTTAATAGGACGAATACTGTTAGAGGGTTAACAAGTTCATAGGATGATCAGATGAAACTATTGAAATTAAAAAAACACCCTTATTTCAATCGTGAAGATGGCTGGAAGCTTTCTTCAGTGACAAGACAATTGACATAAGGGCTTATTGAAATGGCGTCTTTGAAGTTTGACAGATTGACAGAATATAATTTTTCTAGATGTCGATGAAAAAATAAATGGCGTTGTTACGGGAATAATTGGATTTTATTATATTTCTAAGTACCCCCAACAACTATCTCAATATTTGAGCTTGGTAAATACGTGTCTAATATTGACATATAAACTAAATATAGCCAGGCTTTGATATGAATACAATTTATAAATATTACAGGGTACCCAGTCTGCCATTCTCTTTTCAGCTAACCTTCAATAAGTTAAAGCACAATTACAAATTTGATATTTTACCAAAAAATTTTGTAATATCAGAAATAAATACTGAGCTCATGATGCTTTAGCAGTTCAAAGTGAACTAACTGAATCTATGAGTACATAAATCGCTGCCCCATCTTCTGAAATATGTAATTTAGTTAAGAAATTAACATCAATCAGCGATGTACATAGTTAGTCCCAGATATAAATAATAACATTTTTATGTGAGATTCTAACGCGCATTTCGGCCCTTACCTATGCATATTAAATTACCTACCTCTATCATTTCTTTTAAGTAATTCATTGCTTTAAATCTTCATCTGTATCTCATTAAAACGTGTGAGCAGAACAAATCTTATCACAGGTTATCAACGATCAAATCTCAACTGAACTCAAACTCTGACCCGTCAATACAAAATCCATAGAACTCGCACAAGTAACGAGGCTGAAGCGCTTTGTATGCAGCGCGGAGCTTCGCCAAGTTATGCGGCACTGTGGACGTGAGGCGAGCAACTTTCTTATACACCCTGTGGATATAGATAGGCAAATAAACTTCAATTTACGATCCAAATGGCATAAGTTTAGTCTTGGGATATAAGAATGAGATTATAGGAATAGTTTTGTTAATGTCGTTATAGGACTTTTTGTAATGTTTTTTTTAAATACCAACGTTAATATAATCTCATAGTGTAGTAGTTGTAGCTCTAATTTAGTGGTACAACTGTCTTATCAATGTCAATCAATATGTCAAATAGAGTTTCTTTGTTAAGATCTCGTCTGGGGGAGGGGATACTACAGTCCTTCCTAATTTGACTGCCATAATGATCACGTTGACGCGGTTGTGTGCCTGTCGAAGGGAAGGACCAGCCAGTGCAATCACTGGAACAAAGGCGACTTCATCTGAAGCCACGTTCGGCAACGCATCATAAGTCGATATGATAATCACAATCACTATTATAAATGAAATGCCTAAGACTAATGATGTCCATTGGTGTGGATGCCATTTACCATCGTTGGCCAGCTGTGAATCATGGTAATAAAATTCCACGCCTCAGGTTCTTGCTTCAAGTCTTCGCCCACTTTAGGCTGAACCTCATGTTAGTTGACACGTATTAGATGCTCTTTATCGATATTGTGTGTTCATTTTAGGCTCTCTAACCGCTTAGTGAATTTTTATTTGTATCAAAGGCAATGCAAAATTATGAAAAAGTTTATTTGTATAAATTTTATTATTAAAAAAAAATTGTTTAATTACTTTAACTAACATACTGTGCGTTACAAGTGTACTACCAGCGATATTTTCTATTATATTTTTGATTTAGAAATCGTGGGAATCGTTATTATTTAATATCCTAAAAATGTAGAGTTTTGCAGATATTAAACCTCAATGTAAAGAAATATTCACACAAAGGAAATAAAACAGATTGAGTAAACATATTTATCAGGTGCATTTATCTATAATTTGTACAACAAACATAACAAAGAACATTATTAAACGTCAATTTTATTCAATCTTTTGTTAATGGAGAAAGTATGCTTTTAAGCTTTTAAAACGGTTTAACTTCACCGTAGGTAGGTGAATGAAATCCATCGTTTATAATTATATAATTCGTAATGGGTCGTAAATAGTCTATGTTATTATAGATATCTTTTATTGTTCGAAGTTCAGAATGCTCGTCATCTAAAACGAACGACTAGTACCGTGGAATTGAGAAGACAACTTTTATAAACAAATGAATATTCTGCAGGACTATTCTGCAGCTCAGTTCAAGCCAAAAAACTTACACAAACATCGTAGAAGTCAAGTTGCCCCATTTTGAAACTTACGCAACATTTGAACAAAGAAGAACATACTACTAACGTATTCTCTAAAATTTTCTCTTATTGCATAGAAATATAAAACATGAAACAATCTCTCCGCTGCATTATTTTGCTTACGTGGTGGTTAAAATTATATATTCCTTTTTATATATATTTCCTGCCCCGAATATAGATTACCATTCTCAAACATCAACCTTCTTCAATCCCAAAGGATTTACATATATTAGAAATGAATAAATTTTACGACGTACAAAGCAAAATTTTGCGATTTACGGGAGCATATTCTTTAAGGACAACTGATCTATTACAAACAAAACTAACTTCAATCAATAATGGTCTACAAAGTATTTCATTGCAATATAATTTACCCATACTAACATTGTCTTGTAACCCAATTTATCGTAGAAATATCAATTATTACGTAACATGAACATCTGGGAAACGCTGTATTTCTGCGTAATTTGGTGAATTTGGCCCACCGGTGGAACAATTTATACTTGTATTTGGATGGCCTACTGTTACGTTACTCGATATGTGATTTTCTTTGTGTTACGTGCAAGTGCGCTAGGAACAGACTACGTTTTTTTCAGGATCGAGTTACCTTGAGAGCTAAAGACAAACATTTTGGATTGTGAAAACTTAAAACAATCACCATTCACATAGATGAAGTATGTACAGTCGGCCACATAAGTCGTTTAACAGAATCAAAAGTGCAAAACAACTGAACACCCAACAAACTATAAGTCTTTGTCGTTACAAGGGCGCAAAATAAACTTAACTTACAAACGTTCATAATAAGCATAACACAACTGATTCATAAGTTGCTAAAAGCTTTCATTCCAAAAGTCGAACTTTTGATTCTGTTAAGCGACTTATGCGGCCGACTGTACGTACTTTATTTATCTGTTAGTTTGACATTTTTGGGTAGTTTACTTAATAGCGCGTTCAATTGAATTCCATTGTTAACATAACACTGTCATGATAGTCATTTTACATACAAAAATATGAACCATGATAGATTTCCATTTTACGCTACGGCATAGCATTACATACCTTAATATAATACCTTCGAGCTTCTTAATTCCTTTCCAAAACTTAATGCAATTTATCATTGTTCATAAAACGACTTATCGTATTACGTGTCAAACAAACATTTCTCGCAGTACGGAAGAATGGTTCAACAAATTGTGAGTGAGCTGAAATTTCATCTTTGTTTTATCTCCCTAGGGGCTGTGTGTGCAGGGCTTTCTTCAATTGAGCTCGGTTTAAGGCAAAAGAGGCGTACACAATGAAAGGCATGTGGAGGCCTTTGCATATCTTACGTGTTTCACTTGTTGAATGTTATGAAATGACCTTTGATCCCTTTTTTGAAGAAGAAATTGTAGATTTTAAATAGCTAAAAGTAAATAAAATATAAATTGACTCATATGATAAGACAACATTTAAGTCTTAGGATCTCAGGATAGGATCAGGAAAAGTGTACAAGTTCTCATTTTAGAACCTTACAACACAAGCGAGCACGGAAAAGAATTTATGAAATGCAGCCTCGCTTTGGGTTGATTGGCATTTCAAAATATTCAATGTTTTTATGAAAATACACGTGAATCGCGAATAGGCTGCTACATAGTTTTCATAAAATAAACAAATATTTTATATTTCTATTTATATCTCAAATGTATGAGTAGGAAATGTCCAAGAAAATAATAAGATATTATTTGTCAGACCAAAGCAATACATTCCGTATGTGTACATTCTTAACCAGCTTTTTAGCATTACAGACACGTACCTACTACAACTTTTTTCCGAATCCAATTTGTTGGTAATGTATTCAGCGGTAAAGGCCGCATTAAATCACAAACATGGGATTAATACAGATAGTCTCTGGAATAGAATGTAGGTAGATAGGGACTTTTCGGGAAAATATAAAATATATAGGGAAAATATCCGGTATAATATAGTATATAAATCTAAATTTTATTTTATTTTATGACTTTTAAGGAAACTAACAGCTAGGTACATTTTTTATATACGCTCATAACAACACGTGCAAAACACCTATTGGGAGCTAATGGCTGATGGGGAATGATACAAGTTTCCATTTATTATAGGCATAGCTATATTTACAAAAAGACGGAAAAAGAAATAACAAAAACAAGTGAAATTTAAATATCACAAGAATATAAGAAGTGAAAAAAAATCGACAATCATAATTAAATTCTAAAAACTAAAATTAAGTTAAGCGTAATCCAAGAAAAACTTATCACTCAAAATGTGTTTTAATTTAGAATTGGAGACATTAAATAGATCAATATCATTATCCTTATTGCTCTTAGTCAAAATGTTAAAAAAGTACATGCTCTTATAATAAATGCATTCTGCCTATAGTTGGTATTGCTGCGCGGTACGTAAAGCATGTTAGGATTTCTTAACGAACGTCTGTTAGTGCATAGCTCTAAATGCTCCAAAAGCTCCGGGCGGTCCACTGTTCCATTCGCTACGCTGATGAGGTAAGACATATCGTAGATCTTTCTGCGTTCGTTTATTTAAATTCATTTTTTAAATGAATGTTTAAACGTTTGTCTCCGATTCTTCTTATTTTATTTTGTCCGATAATGTTCGGACTAAGTTTGTATTTAAAACAATAAAATCTTACTGGAATGTGGTACATTTGGATATATTTCTGTGTGAAAATCTCAATAGAAAATAATGGCCGCCTATTTTTACAAAATAACTGTCATATGTCAAATGTCTTCATGGTGGCGCTGCCACCATTCCTTTGTACCACATATTTGCTGGAGGAATCTTTTAGTAGGAATTTAGAAGTTGTTGGTGGCACTGTATGCATGGTGGAACAATAGCAGTTTTTTACTATAATTCGACTGGTTGTTCCTTCCCTTTAATCGAAATACCATAATTTATGGGAAATTTGCCGGATCAGCCAACCAAAAATGGGTATAAATAACGTATCTAATATTGGTAATCATTTAGTAGTGAATGAGCAATAGGTAAGTCTAATAATATTACAAGCCTAAAATTAACTCTTTGTCACAATTACACGGTTGTAAGTACCGTTAGAAGGACTTATTTCATTAAAATTTTACTCAGGTAGATTTTTATTATTATTTTTTAATTTATCACAGCCGGCAAACGCGCACGGGTCCCATCTGATGGTAAGTGGCATCCGTGCCCATAGACATAATCAATCTTGTTGATTTTGAACCGTACATTAAAGTTGGAATCGCCCTTTTACCAGTTATTACACGGGCTGTACCTTCGCTTTTCCCGGAATTCCACCACGAAATCGTGGTTATTGTGGCAGTTACGCCTCAGACGAAATCTTATTTAAAAAAACTCTACTACGACTAAAATTCGCCTGCTGAGTGAAGTTAATAAAGTCGGGCCATTCATCGAAGACTTATCCAGTTCTTATCAGTTTTGTCATCAAAGTCACTGTATTATACTATAATAATTAACTGCATTCGGTTTCATCGCCTCCGCTTCGCTCTGCCAAAATAGACACACATCCTCACAGTAACAGGCGCCCAATTTACTAACATACTAACATGTCACACATAAGTGATTGATGATCTATAGAAACTAATAACTTGATTAAAGTTTTTATCGTCCTAAGGTTGCTCTTCATTTTGTGACTAATATTCAGTTATGTAGTAAGTAGTTAGAAAGGACTACAGAAAATAAACGTAGTATTTAAAAAAAATTTCATTTACGTACAAAGGGAACAATTAAGACAAAATCAGATTATCCAAATAAAAAACCCACATAACAATAAAAAACTTTATTTTTATAATATAAGTAGAATACTCTCAATTAATTATAATAATTCTCGAATTTCGACTCACGCATCTCACTAAATATTATATTATTCCATCAACCAATATCCCGCGAAAAACTAATTTAATTTCCGTTTTTCACTTCACAGCATTTTATGAAATTTATTTCAACAGTATTTTTTCACTTTTATATTCCAAAAGGCAGTGGCTAATAGCATTAGTTCGTTGAGAAAATCGATAGATGGCGTGTGAGCTCGGTGCACTTCAATACCTGAAATGTTGATCGTGGGAGCGTGGCTGTTAAAGATAATGTGAAGATATGTTTACATTCGTATTCAATAGGAAACAGTTGTAGCTGCTTTGAAATTTGTTACATATCTTTTTGTAGAAATTTTTTTCTGTAAAATATGTTGAACGATATGAAATATTTTTAGGAAACAGTGGAGAATATGCATAAGTCCTTATATATGATGTAACATTTAATCACATACAGATTCGTTTATTAATATGCAGTTGGAGTTGGCAATTTTCACACGTATGTGTGTTCGAAACAACTTTTGACGTATTGATTTTCTGATGTTTAAAACTGATGAGACTTTAGATTTGCAGCTCTTATTTATTTTCATACGTAAAAACTGTATTTAAAAAAGAAGTGTATGAGTTAATAAAAAGGCACAAAAAAAAGCATTTTCAACTCTCTCGGTTTTGAAATTTTGAGGTTGCCACCTTACAATTCTGATTTAAATCCAATCGAATATATTTGGCACTTAATAATTAAGCGTAGGGTGGCAGACAAAAACGTCAAGCCAAGTTTGAAAGCCAAATTGAGCGTTTGAAGCTAGAAGCAATTGCTTGCTTTAATAAATTCTATTTTAAAAAATCCTTTTTTTGCTTACGCTATCTAACCGGTTCGAATTGACGGCTATGACGTCACAATATGGCGCTAAGTCGGTCCTATTGTTACTTGAAACGCATAGTATGTGCTCACGCTTTTTTAACTCATAGATCTATTTACAAATTTCTGAAAAATATTTCGATTTATATAGTGTAAAATTAAAAACAAATGGCCTACAAATTTTACGCATGGTTTCAACCAACCTAAACTAATATGAAATATAGTGCGGGTGCGGCGTGACGACCTCATCATATCACCTCGCCATTAAACTGTAATGCTTGTAATGATTGTTCAAACCCCGCTGGCTCGATTGATAACCCATAAGTACCGACTTGTTGAGCTGAGACAACAACGCACTGTATGGGATAATAGAACTGAATATGGGATTCCTCGTTGCAGATTTATGTGTTTTGTTGTTTGTCTGACGATTTCATCTTAGTACCGGTCAACTGTGGCAACTTTACCTTCAGCGAACAACTTTACCTGTAGGTACCCCGAGTTACATTTCACTAAATTTTTTTTTAATCTATGGCACGTAGAACATTTTAGCATTTATTAGTAGATTTCTTATAAAATGATTGCATCCCAAAAAATGTTTTACGCAGGCAGCTTTAACAAATGTCAAAATACGACGCATTGTGTTTACATGTGGTCATTCGTGTTTTTGATTATAGTGGATAAAACTTGTGTTTAAATGAAAGAACATAGTGCACCTAAGATTCTTTTTGAGTTAATGGTAAGTACCATATTCTCAAATGTTTTAATTCATTTACCAATTAAATACAACTACAATTTTTTGAGTTATGGACGAAGGTAATGTCAGTTAAGTTTAGGTAAAATTAACAAACTTAGCATAGTGGCATCTTTACCAATTGCTAGGGTTGTCACGTCATGCACGCTTAAAAATAAAGTTTTTTTTAATACTTATATGATAAAATATGATTGTATTTTCATTTTTTGTTTTTGAGATAAAGTCTGTTATATTTTTCAAAAATTAATGGAAAGAACTTATAGAAGTAATAAGTTTGTTCTTGAGTTTTAGAAAGATTTGTATGATGTACTTAAACTTGATTTTATGCGATTGTTATTGTTAATGTTTAATTGTTATTGTTAATCATTTAGGCCAAAGCTATGTGCCAAAGCTTTAGATGGTATGTTATAAATAAAAGTAGTAGGTTATAAAATAAAATAAATACCTTTAGTTAAATGTTTTTTTCTTTGTAAAGTTTTTGGCAACCCTGGCAAAATACGTTAGTTTGTATGAAAATTCAAAAAAATGTGTTGTATCTTTACCTATCATCTAATACCTAAGGATAATGTCCCATTAATGCTTACCTTAAATACTAAACACAATACCGTACGTATTATAAAAATAAACTTTACATCTGATGTCTCTAGGGATCAATATTTCAAAGTAAAATTGCTTAGGTAAAGTAGCCAAATCTGTGTCAACTTTACCTGTCTTATATTTTTGAGCATTTTACGTATTTATTTAACTTTTTGTAGATATAAAGCGTTGAGCATGTAGACACAGGTCTTTGCTTCAGACTATATCAAAAAAATCTTAAAAAAGTATCATAGTTATTGAAAAAACTAATAAATACATGTGTTTTTTTGACAGTATGATTAGGTGTCACAAAAAACAAAAAACGTAAAGTAAGTGTTATTTAAAAAGTAAATTAAATTAACTACTCATAGTAAAAAGTCAGTCTATCAGTTTCCAACAATGTGTGGAGCAGTTTTAACTATGTAAAAACAAACCGATTAATAATTTCCTCGACAGTACTATACACGTTCTGTACTTTGAAGCTCATTTTTAATTACATTGACTATTTCTATTCAAAATACTAGGTAATATTAATATAGGTACATATGTAAATTCACTTATATTTATAGTCATATAATTAGGTCATTTTATATTTATTTATTTATCATTTGGAAAACCAACAGCTTTGTTACACAGGAATGTACAATCGATTAACCATGGAGCGCCAATTAAAGGCTCTCGCGTTCTTAGAAAAACTAGGTAGCGTATACTAAAAAGCTAGACAAGTTTACAATTCATCTTAAATAAATAGGTAACTACACAATTATAAGAAAAAAAAAACAAAAACATTAGAGAAATTAATATAGTATGGTACTAATTATCTGTATCGAAAAATAATCTGCTTATCCGCCGCCTTGCCACAGGAACGCTGGTGAAAAAAGAGGTCAAGATCTGTGCGCTTGCACAGTTTATTGAAATTGTCGCTTACTCGCCATAAGTATGAGTTCTGCCTATAATTAGTTGATACCATAGGAACGTTTATAAGTGATTATGATCGAGTGCTTTTTTGTGGGACATTAAGTTTTATTTCGGAAATAAGGTTTTGACAATCGACATGGCCTGACATTATTTGCAGAAGACATGTGAGGTCTGCTATTTCGCGTTTTTTGGAAAGTGGTAGAAGATGAAATTTCTTGCATATATTTAAATAGTTATCAGATGAGTATGGGATTCGTAGTCGAAAGCACAAGTTGTTTTAATAAATTTGCATTGGATTAGTTCAGTTCTTGAGATATACTTATGGTAACGGGGATTCCAAATTTGGGACGCATAATCAAGTTGCTTCTGACAAATGCACAGAATAGTATTTTAAACGTTTTCGCGCGCTTGAAATCTCCCGACATCCGCAAAGTAAAACCAAGAGCTTTAGATTATTTAGCAACGATGGATTCTATGCGTTCGTCAAAAATTAGTTTAGAATCATGTATAATCCCTAGATCTTTGACAACATTGCTTTTGTGGAGTAAGTGGCCTTTAGAGTGTAAGATGTCTGAATTGGAAGTTTTTTGCGATAAAGGTAAAAATATATATGGCAAAAATTATACTTCATAAATTTATCATTTTACAAACTATTGTTTAATAAACTACTCATTACACAAAGTATTTCCTAGAAAAAAATGTATTATGCCAAAACATCATTTTACAAATCGATTATTTTTTAAAACTACATGCATGCAGTTGACGCTCGCTCCGCTTGCGTTGTGCCTGGTCACAATACAGGTTCAATTTAGTTCAAGTTAGGTTAGGTTTGTATGTCGTTAATACCAGGACCAAATTAAGTACCATTTCCAGCTTTTCACGAAAAGCGACTTTCAAACAAACATCCACGACACGAGGTGTTTTATAATTAATATTTTAACAATTGAAATGTTTCCTAAGTAAAACATTTGCGAAACCTGTATTATGTCAAATGATTCTTTTTTAAAGTAATATGTTTGCGAAATGAAAGTTTGTCAAATGATTAGTTTTTCAAAGGTGTTTGTAAAATGATCTTTTGTCATATGTTTTTTGCCAAACAACAGTAAACCACCATTGCTATCTATGCACTTTTGACATCTCATAGGTAGTTCATTGATCCCTTTACTAAAAAAAACCATTCAGACGGGAATCAATAACCATACATTCCAATTGAAGCTCCTCTAATTTGGTAGCCATGTGTTGTGCAGTGTGTGGTCTAGCGTTGTCCTGAAGCAGCAGTGGCCTAGAGCGATTGATCAGCCTCGGTTGTTAAGCAGCTAGCTTTTCGATCATGGTTTGCAATTGCTGACAATAGACATCTGCCGTAACCGTCTGGCCACATTTAAGAAAGCTGTAGTGAACGACAGGCACTAGTCCACCAGACGCTCACAAGTAACTTTTTTTGAGTAAATTTTCGCTTGGTGATTTGGCTGGGTCGCCAGCGTTCAACCATTTGCGTACAGGATCCACTTTTCATCACAGGATTCGACGAAAAATCCTTTCATTATTGTGCCGGTTGAGTAATGTAACCTTGTTGCTGCACTCAATGCATGCGGTTCAAGCTTTTTCGCCTTGAAATGAAATGAAATGAAATATTTATTTCACAACATTGACAATTACTTGTTCTTATTGATGTCAAATAAAACATGACTCTACGACCAGTTCGAAAAAACCGTCGTGAAGAAGAACTGGCAAGAAACTTCACGTGTATATTTTTTTCAAAATCAATTTACAGAGTCTCTTTATGTCTGTACAAAGTTATTCTTATCTGCATCCGTTAGCTCGGCAAGTCTGCCTCCCCCCATGTATCCAAACGACGAACACCTTCAAACGGTATTTCAAGTTTTCCATTTTGTAAAGTAAGTGGCGCAAAGAAAAAACCAAAAAGAGAAAAACAAATGAATGAGGGTTTTCGAAACACAATTGCGTGAGTAAATAGCTGTATAAATTTGAAATTGGAATTCTTGACAAAAGGGGAGATAGTATAGATCAAAGTGGACAGTATGACAAAACGCCAATGTAAGGACCTAATACTTTTTAAATTGTTGCAATTCTGATGGAATAAAATGTAGTGAAATTGGTGCAAAAAGAAAAGCAGAACATTTTTAAGAAATGGTTTCATTATTACCTTGAATCCTTTCTAGATCAAAGGAATATTTACAACTAAATGTGCTCAGAAATTATTAAAGGTACTTAAGGACTCTTTATTAGCTTGCATTTGCAGTCGTCAATATACCTTTGGTAATATAGAAATACGCAATTCTACGAACTTCACCACAAATTACATAAATACAAGCACCCATCTTCCGAACCTATCTCATGAACTCCCCGCCTTGTAACATAAACTTACACAATACACACACAAAATTATACATAGAAATGTGCTCAAAAACAGAACACATCGTTTTCCCAGTCCCGTCGTAGCTGTCATACTCTCCATGAGCAATTACCGCGCAGTACATCAGACCGGCACACGGCACATATCCGATAAATAATTCAAACTGTCACCGGTACCTTCCCATGGGGTTTCCGGTATTCTTGCCGGTATTTTCCGGATTTAGAGCTGGGATCTGTGAAACTCCGTCGCTGTGGAACTTTACAAGGACCCTGTCATAATTTTTAATGTAATTGGTAATGGAACAGGTTGTTGGAGTGACTGCGTGTTTCTAAATTGAAATGATTCCAATTTATGGATTGACTCTGGCTATATTAAGAGGAATACATTATATTTTAAAGTGTCACCCTTTTTTATAATTATTTATTTTTACATTTTGAGTATAATTTATATATTTAGTAATCTATGAGTGTAATTTTAAATTTGAATATATTTTCTTATTTTACACGCAGACTTCACCGATAAGTTCAGCACCAAAACTACTAGAATTGGTATTTATCAAATTTTATTATTTTTATCATAATATAATAAATATTACCTTATATATACTCTACCATTCGATTGTGAATGTATTTTGATCAACGATGTGAATTTTCACATCAAAGCTTCCTATTTTTACCGAATTCAATAAAAAGAGAGGTTATTAATTCGACACGTATGTATGTAATATGATTGAAACTGCAAAATATCCACATATGATATTCTAAAAGGACTTCCAAACAAATATACAAAATTACGCAGATTCCTCCGAGGTTCACGATCCGATTGTTATCATTGTTATTTTGTTTGAGTATGTTTCTTTCAACGTACATTTACAGTAACATTTATCCAAATCTAGCCCATGGCTACTTCGCGAAGAACGGGTGGAATGCAGCTTCCCCTTTGAATAACTGACTACTCAAAAAACAAAACGAGCACTGCTATAGAAGTGCCGCTCAACACTATGGAGGTTTAAACGGTCAAATAAATATAGACATAAAAAACTAAAAAAATAAAACAATATTTTCATACCCGCAATCAATAACTTCGTCGTCTAGTATGTTTGGTCGTAAGGTGCATATATAATAGGGATATTGTAAAGGATTATATCATTGTTTGGGTGTTATCGTATTGCATTTTACCTTAACATGATATTTATGTGTTAAATCTTAATTTTTTAGCTTGTAATCTGCTTGTATGTTTACTGCATAGTGACGTACATTGTTTAACAAAATATACCTCTTAAAAATCGCTTAAGTTTTTAAACGGATTTTCTAAGTTCGAAAATGTATTTCGTCTTTAACTTAACTGTCCTATAATGTCGTAAATGCCAATTCGAAAATAGTTTTGCAATTAAAAACTCAGTAAGTGCAGGAATACTATAAAACAATAAAATAGAAAAGAGATGAGGTAATTTAGTATTGAGCATGTTGTAGTGACACGGGTAAGAATTGCTATTAGGAAGGCCTAAACAATAACAATAAACATCGTTTATAATTTACGTGAGCGAAGCATTGGGTAAAGGCCAGTTTATATCTCTATTATTAGAAAAGGAAAATTTTTTTTTCGATCGATATCGATTCGATAATCTGACTACTGAATGGATTTAAAAATTCGTTCGTCATTAGAAAGGTTTATACTGTCTAAAAGTATAAACCTTATATTATAATTATAAGTATAATTATAGTAAAGCCTATTAACCAAAAACTAAAAATTAAGAAACAATAGTAATTTATAAAACAATTACCTACTTCTGCAAAACGGCGTATTTCCGTCGTAAAAATATCATTTTGAGGTCGCTGCCGGCGGCTACAACAGAAAGGATTTTTTTTTTTTTTTTGCTGCCGAGGCACCCTCACGGGATGGAGGTGGAAGATGCGTCATGCATACCCGCCCGCAGGTAAATTCCTCTGCGGGGGGGTTATGTGGGACTCACCAGAATGGCACCTACCCACTAAAAACCACCTGTTGGCTGTGGTAAGCGTATACCTTTAGCCTTCATCGGAAGCGACACCCGTCGGGAAGTTGGGCGCGCTGGCGGAGACCCGCTAGCGGGTCTTCCGCCTGTAGTGAAAGTTGCACTGAAGGTGCTCAAAGGGACATGAGTTGGTGGCTGTTCTGGGCAGCCTCCGGTGAAGCCGGGGCTGGGCAGAGGTCGGCCGAAGCATGATTTAGGGATCAATTCATTTAAATGAACCTACAATGAATTGAGAAGGGAACTATGCTCCGCCAGAGCTAGCAAACGCTCTGTCGGAGTACGTGAAGCCCTAAGTTTACGGGCTAAGACTGCGATTTCACTAACATCGACATTTTTTATAGCGTCGCAGACGATACGCATATCGTCTGCTACGGAGGATTGAGGAGTGGGTTTGTATGGGCGAGGAGTCGGGATGGGATTCGATGTGGGGCGCTGCCTCCAGTTTTCTGGGGCAGGCCTGGGCTGTGCAGGCTTAGAAGCCGGAGGAACCCGGCTACGCAGCGGCGGAAAGTTTTCTTGAGAAAGGCGCGGGGCCTGTTTGGGCGCCGTCCTTTTGAAATTGGAGCGCATACAACGGGGTGCACGAGGGCAGCCCTTGTAATTTGCGGTGTGGCCGGACTGGCCACAAAGCACGCAATCGGGAGGAGAGGGAGTTTCAGGAGTGCGATTGCACTCCTTAGTGAAGTGCGGGACCAGGCACTTGACGCACCTGGGCGGTGCGCGGCAGTTGGCTGCCGCGTGCCCGTACAATTGGCACCGATGGCACTGGCCGGGATGACCGCGGCGATGAGGCGCCTCGATTGAGATCCCAGAGAGGCCGCAAATAGAGCTAACCCCTTTCAGGATCTCTCTGGACTTGGGGACGTTGGCGAGAATCACCAAAGCGAGAGGGTGTTGCCTCCCGTACTTGCTGTGCATTTTATGCACCGCGAGTGCCGGGAAGCCATGGGACTGCAGATCCTCCAGGATGGCCTCGTTCGATAATTCGAACGGGATTCCCCTGAGTACCGCTCTGATCTTACGCTCTTCTGACAGAGCATAAGTGTGATAAGCATATTGCTTATCGGTGAGGAGCTTAGTCAAAGCTCGGAAACCGTCTATCGACGAGACAGTGATTTTGATAGATTCACCCGAGTTTACCGCTCGGGTGTAAAGGATCTTGTGCTCATTGCACAATGTCGAGACCTCAGTCCATTTACCCTTTTCCCGAAGGAAAATGGGTGGTGGGACCTTGGCCTTGACAGAAGTCGGGGCCGGAGCGGGTGTTGAAGACACCGGGGCAGCTGGCGTTGAAGACGCCGCAGGGGGTGTAGGGACGGGCGCCGAGGGCGCCGGGTCTTGTTTCGAGCGCTTCTTAGAGCGCTTCTTAACAAGGGTGAAAGAGGGAGGCTCATCAGGGCCAGTTGGGGTGGCATCCGAGGATGACTCGGTCGCGGGTGCGCGCTTGCGGCGCGGAGGGGCGTTTTCTTCGCACTCCATGTCACTGGAGGAAGGGGACGCGGGAGGGCCTAAGACCTGAGGGGTCTGGGGGACTGGGGTGGCCTGAGGGGCCATTGGTGGAGTTAACGCCATGATATGCGGGATAAGAGAATCAAGGAAACGGAACTTGTCAGCATTTATATATATGCCTTCAGCACCGATACTATCAGCTAACTTCTTCCTAATCTCATCAGAGCTTAGGGAAGCCATTGCGGAGGGGTTGGGGAGGGACAATATATGAACCTAACAACGATGACTAACTTCCTAAAACCACCCTACACGCAGTAGGGCGGTTGAGAACGACGCGGATAACTTACTCGAACACGGCACTTGAAGTCCTGGAACAACGAATTCCCGTCGACGAAGCTCACGTTCCACGAAGTACGGTTAACAAGCCACTATTCGCCGTGAAAACGGCGTTAGAAACTTATTAGAAGTACGGTTAACGAGCCACTGTCCGCCGTGAAAACGGCGTTAGAAACTTAATACGGTAAACAACTATGAAATTTGGGTGTTCAATTAGCGCGGGGGCTAAAAGAGCGGGAAGGCGTCTGCGATCGACGTGCGCTCGAGAACGCACGCAGACCGAGACGTCAACAGAAAGGAAGAGAGGACAACTTACAAATAAATGCGTCGTTCTGAGCATATCGACTGGATACGCGCTCGCGCCAGGCTTACCGTCGTCGGGTCTGGTACCGTCCTCAACGAGAAATTGATAATACTTTTTATTTATTACAAAACCCACAGCTCCCATAAAATACATAGAACACGTATAAATTATGTACTTATTAATTCTTAAAGCCAATTATGGATTAACATTTGTTTTTCTAAGCTATACAGACAAAAACAAAAATAAAAAATCAAGTAAAATAACGTTAAATATGAATATATACTCGTACCAACAATCAAAAGCTAAGGCAGTTATAGTTTAAATGATTTAAAATAAACATAGTTTGAAAGTTTAAATTTTAATTATTTCTTACTTTTACGTCGTTACAGAAACCGGTAAACTTTTTTTAAGGTGCTTTAAAGTTTGTTTCGTTTTGTACTTACACATCAAAATAATTTTGATAAAATTAAATCAATAAATGTATTACAGTAATAAAAAGAAAATGTTCGCACAGTCGTTTTATAACAAGTGCTTCCCAATTTTCAAAAGGATGTATAGATAGAATGGAAAACTTTTCAATATCCATTCAGTTTTCTACTTGACTGTGAGGTTTATCGGTTTGTACGGGCACAAAGAGGTAAGCAATTTAGAAAAAGCTTGCTTTGATGTATATTAATGAAATCCTTGGTATTCTACCTATTTATTAATTTCAGTAAAGAAGCATTCAGATAAATATGTCACACCTCGAAATAACAAACTGCAAATTACTCAATTTTTTAACGAAGAATATAAATTATTCTTAGCTTAGTAAAAAACATTTGTACAGGTAAATTATATGGTTTTCAGTCACTGAAAAGTAATTTATTTTGTTTTAGGCACCAGATAGCAAAACAACAAATGTTTGATTTACAACCGACGATAATAAAATTTGAATATGTAAATACGATATACGTACATTCTGATAAGGCTAGTCCAAGATTGGATTCGATAGCAAAATAAAGATACAAGTAAACGAAATCTAACCGAGAATTTCAGTTAAATTAAGATTTTTTTTATATTGTCAACTCTATTCCTATAGTACTGTACTGACTTGATTATCTAACCTACCTAAAACTAAGTGAGAAAATTTTCCACGAGAAGAACTACTTTGAGAGTTATTTAATTATAAGGTATGTATCACTTGTTTTCAATCTACAAGGTGTCTTTATATCCATACCTGTATAAAAAGTAACCATTTAAATATATTAATAATAGCTTGTATAATGGTGTAGCTTTCAAATTATATCCAAAAGATTCTTATGTTTCTTTAAATAAAAAATAAATTTCCAGCACTAACTCACATTGTTACTATTTAAGTATAGGTATATCAGCTGTACGCCAATTAAGCAAGCAAAAGGCTAGTAAATGGCCCTCCTGCTCTCATTTTGTCAACGAAGTTAAATAATAAATCAAAAGTCGACAAATAACAAAGAGTCCATTCATTTGCCAGCGTAACATTTCCGGTCCGCATTCCGGAACCATTTCCGGTACAATATTTTGTATCACCTTTTTTATCTAAATAAAAGAAAAGCAATATTTTATATCAAAAGTGCTTTTAATTTTGTAAATATATTCAAAGCTTTCTTCAGTAAATTTCCACTTGAAAATCTTAAAATGTTTCTTTTTATGGAATGCCCTATTTAAGCTTTTGTTATGCGAATGTTTATGAATTTACAATGTTTGCTAAACCACTTATCAAATACAAAAGAAAGTCCGAGACTTTTAGAAGACATGACATTTTTCGAGGAACTAATTCAGTAAAGTGTCAAAGGTTGTTTATGTACATTTCATTTTAGGTCATTTAAAGGGTGGGGTGAAAAGAAAGGGCCAATCGATCCAAGACACCGAATTCTACGCAACGTGTGTGCTGTTTGTTTTTAATTTTTTTTATATATTTACTGCGGTGTTTGTAATTAAGTGTATTATATTAATGAAGTGTTGAATTAGTTAATTCACAAATAAAACTGTAAACGCTTGTTATACAACTGAGGGTAACAAAGCTATGAACTGTGTTCAGATACGCCATGTTTATTTTTATAAAACTGTTGACCAGAAGGTATTAAGACTTTTTTTGTTATTTAAAATGATTTAGTTTGTCGCGTTTTGTTTTAACGCACTCTGACTCATCGTAAGGAAGTAGGGAATGCAATCCCGACTCGAGATAGCAAATTCGAGATCCCGTAGGATTAGAAATATCATTCCCGCGAGATCCCGGAATTTTCGAGATCTCGTCAAGTTTAACAAAAAAATGTAAAATTCGGATGACTGAAAACGATGAAAACTGCTTTTTTGTAATAGTGAGGTTAATTAAAATATAATATTATTTGAAAGAAAGCCAAAATATTTTTTAATATAACTAACTAAATGATTAACAGTTTTTTTTGGAAATTAACATAATCAAAACAAAAAGTATAACTCAAGTAGATTAGAAAGTAGTTACGGGTGATTTTGAAAGTAACTTCTTAAAAAACAAAAAATATTAACTGCTTTCATGAAATACTCCATACCGGTAAACGACTGCTAAACTCCACTTACGCTTGATCTGGACTATTTTACATTTTAACAACCTAATAAAGTTATGTTTATTTAACCCACATATACAATAGAAAATGCGTAATTTAAGAAAATAAAATGACGACCACTACCTAACTAAAAGAATTAGGTACGTAAACAAACAATTGGCTGATTACCCGCACGCATGTACCTCTTTCTTACTCACTCGACACAGTTCTATATTATCTGCCCCGCTCGTCACCTTTCGCTAATATTCGTAAATACTCTGACCACTGCCGCCCAATCCCAACTATCTCGAACGGGATATCGTCATATTATGCTTTGGGATTGATCCCGAAAAATTACACGAGATCTCGCGAGATCGGGATTGCATTTCCTATAAGGAGGTTAGACCAAAAAATCACCATGCAGATCACTGAATTCTGTGTCTTCAATATGGTTAAAACAAGATCTTTGACGACAAAATCTTGAAACAGTCAGTCCAAGCATCAATTTCAAAACCATCTTATAAAATGTATAAAAGACCGAATATTCACACCGATATTATTATAGTAGTCTTTCTACTGAATAACTAATATTAAAATCGCTGAAAATAAGGCTAGTAAGGCTAATACCTGAAAGATTTATTAATTAGCTTAGCGGACGCGTGAACCTTAGCGGTGGCATACTTTACGCGTCGTTTAGCCATATCATGCAAGAGAGATCAGAAGAGTAAGCTCCCCAGGCTGTGATGCTATGAATATATCAGTTGCTGTATTACTTACTAACTTACTGTTAGATATGCAGCAAATTATACCTGTCAGATAAAAAATGCGTAATTTAAGTATATAACTTAACAGGTTAATTTGCTCTTCTATTATAAAAGTGTAATAATCTATTCTAAAGCCTTTTCTTAAGTTTTCACGATACATACTTTAAATAAAACACTTTTTACCGGATATTATCGCGTATATTTTAGTTAATTTTAAAATTATTTCGACGTTTCGGCATCTTTGCAGTTGCCGTGGTCACGATAGACTGCAACTGCAAAGATGCCGAAACGTCGAAATAATTTTAAAATTAACTAAAATATACGCGATAATATCCGGTAAAAAGTGTTTTATTTAATCTATTCTAGTTAAGCAAATACGTTTCCCTAATGTTCCGCGTATAAGAAAGAGTTTTTTTTTATCCCCGCCACGGAGAGGGCAGGAGGATAAAATGCTCTGACGCATGCCCCACGCGTGCGATCGAAGTTATGTGGGACTCGCTCCGAGCCTACCAGAGCCCTACCCACTAAAATACCCCCTGAATGACTCGTGCAATTTTTTGCCTCACAGCCTTCATCTGAGCGACGACCAATCGGAGAAAGAGGCCGCGCTAGCGGGGCCCAGAAGGGGTCACCCGCTGGGCTCAAAGCACTGAAGCTGAATTCATAGCACTGAAAATGCTCAAAATGAAAAATAAAAATAGAATTAGTTCGAATTTAAATTAGAATTAGAAGTTCCGGCCTGAAGGGTTTCGAGATCTAGTGATAGTTGCGTGGTTACGTTCGTGTGCGCGATTCACGGTCTAGCGACTTTGTACTTCGAATCAATGACAGGGGTAGTGTACGAGACTGAATCTCGAACTAGAGGATTGGGGTGGGTTTCGGAGCGTTTGAAGAACGCTTCATAGAGTGTTTTGAGGAGCTGTTGCACTGTAGGTAGTTCAAGATCTCTGTGCAGGTCCGCGTTACGCACGTACCAAGGTGCGTTTGTGGCCCTGCGGCAGAAGAGATTTTGAACTATCTGCAGTTTGTGCAGGATGAAGGGTTTGACGTGGGCAAAGATTGGCAAGGCATATGTCATGACGGGTCTAACGCAGGTCTTATAAAGCGTACGTTTGTTTCTGAAAGACATTTTACTTTTTCTTACTTACTACTAATACTTTATAGGCGGCCTAAGTAAAAACGGGTGAGTTTCGTTACTCTATCGAGGTGTGGCTTGAAAGAAAGCATATGGAAAGCGCTGGTGTAAGGTGACGCCTAAGTATTTGGTTCTGCGCTTCCAGGGGATGGGAATACCTAACATTCTAACGTGGAGATTGTCGGCGACACGACGGTGTTTGCAGTCTAAGTAAAACGCAGAACTCTTGTCTGGGTTCACGTCGATACGCCATTTTTTAAACCATGCACCGAGGGCGTTTACGGCCTTTTGGAGTCTGGTGATGAGACCCGGGACACTGAGGCCTTTGGTGTAAAGGGCAGTGTCGTCGGCAAAGAGGGCGAGTTCGACGCCTTTCGGCGGGACCGGAATGTCGTTTGTGTATACGGTGTACATTAGAGGGGCGAGGACTGAGCCTTGATAAGAAAGCGATGTAGCTAACAATTAAGCTTCGAAAATTTGGCAAGCTCATGTTTATACTTCCCTACTTTACGACCTGTTTAATGATATAACGCGTCTGATATAAGCGACACACATAGATTATCTTGAAGGTATGACGGCATAATTACATCGGCATTATAATCCAGTGGAAGCCTTTCATCAGCTTGACTCGTTACCCCGCATTCAGACATCCCTTACATAATTTTAATAAAAGACGACATCGAAAAGAACCTTCTACAAAATGTTCGGTGACATTCAAAATGCTTTACAAAATGCCCTTTGAACTGGAATCAAGGGTAATGATGTTGTAAATTTTTAGGTACTAACTAAACTTTTATTAATCTTTGAAATAAGTATGTGATTTATAGTAGTTTGGTTAAAGAACTGTGAATTTTCTGTTTATATGAAAGGGACGATGAGAGAATAACATTGGTAGTTTCTGGTAACGTCGTGTTCTCTTTTTCTTTGCTTGAAGTGGTTCAGGGGACGAGTAAATGTCGTGTATCAGATCTATTAAATGTCAGTAAACCTAAATTTTACATCCTTGGCCGGTAAACTTTCAGATTTACCGACTGCTAAACTCTGTAAATTCTAAATTAAAAAGGTTTTCTGTGTAGTAAATAACAAAAATCTGGTTTCTTTGCAGCTGGCTTAACTAAATAGGTGTATGGTTTAATAAATAAGGGTTAAATTAAATTAATCTAATCTTCACTTAGCCGACCTACGAACAGCTGATTAAATACAACGTGAGATTAAATCCCTTTGTTATATTTCCAACTACTGCCTCCGAGTGCCTCCATCAGCTGACATTATTATTCTTTACAGACAATATTGAGTTTACATTTAAAGAATTAATACAGCGATGTTGTCAGTTATTCAGTCTATATTCTCTGTTTTCTGCCGATCTATTATCATAACATTATCGTACGTTTACCTCGAAACGGCCACAAAAGCTTGTAAAATGGTCCCTAATCGTATCATACATTTTACTGCACCAGATGGTTACAATTTGAACCATAAACCTTGGGAATTTTACAATTATCTATCGGCTGCTTGTGTTTTTGAATTTCGAATGCCATGGCGACAATGTATCATCCCAAAAAACGAATAATCAGTGCGAGTGTCATATATTCGACTGTACTTAAATTTATCAAAACATTCACGTGTTTATATGAAAATATATACCCAGAACTCCTTTAAAAAATTAAATTGAATTTATTTTTCAATGTTTCAATCGAAGGTAATTTAAGACCATGAAAAACAACAGTTATACCTAGAAAGACACGAGCACTGGATTTTTAGAAACTCGGTATTATTCCGGTGTCGTTCCATTTTTATTCCAATTTAAAACGAATGCAAAGAGAACGAAGTGGCAGCAATATTTTCGTTCTGAAAGGTCCGGTATGGAACAGTCACGGTCTGAAATACTTCACTTTGTTTACAAACTGCACCTGTTTTAACATTGGCTGCTGGATATATACAATATTTGACAGATATTCATTATTAAATTTTTCATACTAAAATAAATGAATAATTTGGGTAATGGAACATATTATCTTTCCCTTCCAATTTTCAGAATGGATATTTTAAATAAGGGTATTAAATACAATTGCGTAAATATTTTTCTACTTCTTAATAAAGCATTAATAAAACAATAGAACTATAAACACGCCAGTTTGGGGAAGCTAACACAGATAGCGAATGGTATTAAACAATGATATTTTTGACCAAGTAAAATGTAAAGGAAGTCTACTGGTGTGTTTAAAAATAATTTAAATGATTTGATCATTATCACAGCTAAACCCTAAAAAATTGTGAAAATTTAACTACTATACTAATCTTCCTTTATTTTACATTCATATATATATATATATACAAACACAAACAAATTGATGGGTAGTTTATTTCTTTAATTATAAATAACCACAGGTTGATCAACTGTAAATCTGTGGTGTGGTACAAGTAAAAATACATTTACTTATATTATTATATTAAATGTTACGATCTTAAATAATACACGTTCAAAACGTTTTAATTAGATTTACAAAGAACACTTTATATAGTTTAAAGGATTCCAAAGATGTAATATTTTTTTTTCTTCGCAGAAATCACAAAAATTTAAAATAAGATCACTATTTTTTTTCAAGTATTTTATAGTTGTTATAGTACATGTTATGATGTTAGACAATACACATTTAAAACTGCTTTATTTAGATATACAAATGTTTAGAAGAATTACTCTTGTAAGTTAAACCTAAGATTAACTATGATTATTTTACTTTGAGTCAATTAGTTGTTTGAGAAAAATATATTAGTGACTGTATCGTAAATATTAAAAATGCAAAATCTATCTGTATTTTGTATATAGCTCTAGTAGATAAAGTTGATTTGATAAGCACTTAAATAGTTTTGCTACGTATATTATTTTTTGATTTTAAAGATCTAAGCCCAGTTTCAGCCTTTTCAAAGTGAAGTAATAATTATCACCTATTAAAACGGTTGTAGGGTCCAATCGTTTTAGGAGTTATGAACCATATTTGTAATAATTTTTTAGCGATAAAAAGTATTGCAATTTTTTTTAGACAAACACACCAAACCTCGATGTATATTTAGCTTGGGTTATAGATTACCGTACAACGATCTTCTCATACATAATAAACATACATGAAACAAAAGTCACATAAAATTGTTACTTTATTCTACTACCATTCAAAAGTAATCAACAAGATGATGATAAGGCTTTCACCCACTTAGGCACTCTTACGTATTTATGTACGAGATTGAACGTGTTCTTAAACTATCTTCAGTTTTATGGATAGAAACTTCCTGAAGAAGTTAATGCACTGAGTCGCGAATAAAAGTAACAAAGGTAGACTATACAAAAATCAAGTCACCAAAACCTTAACTTTTTCCGTGTATATTGATACAAGGCCCAAAGAAACTCCTGCATATAAACATGCCGTTAGATCAAAAGATCTTTTCATCCTATACTTTATTACCAAGATAACAACGTTCGGAAAAGTTATGGAAAGTTTTCCATGAGGAAATGTGGAATCTTTAGAACTGTGCCGGAAGATTTGTACGTGATCCATACCTACGTGGTGGAACTTTCAGCAAAACTCATTACGTACACCTTGGATTGAAAACTGGGGAAATTGTTTTGATACTATGAAAAACTATTTGATAATTGCATAGATTGTAGCTATAAATTCCTATGTGGAAAATCCAAATTTAATCAAACTTAAGGCTGTGGATGGCCTAGCAATGTTTTATTATTATGTCATCAATTTTAACATGTAAATAAACAGATTACTTTTAAAGAATATATAAATATAAAACAGAAAGGTTTTGACTTCTCATTCCAAATTAACTCTTGTTCCATGATTAAAAAAGAAAATGGAACCTTGACCTAGATTTTTTATTCCAACTACCACAAAGAACTTTGTACAGCTCTCTACTGTTTTGCATTGCTGCACTAACTACTTGCATAATCCAATTAACTTTTCTTGAACAAAGACACGTTACCTAACTCACCAAATACATATATGAAATCCAATACACAAATCCTCAGTAAACCTCGGTTAAGGTTTTTAACAATATTAAATAATTTGCGCTGAAAGCTACACGTTGCGATTTCGAAATTATAATATATCCTGTGAAATTCTCGGAGATTTCTCGAAGGTAACTCAATTACGACCGAAGCCATCATGAATGCCCGAAAATGGGCTTTTGGTCCCCGTCCAGGGTAATTAATTATGTAGCCGCTGAATGTCCTACTCACATTACATTCGGACTAACAATCTCTAGGTACCCTTTTTACTATTAAATGGCGACTCTTTTGAGGCGGAATGGACGGAGAGTATCTTTTATTAACTGAACTTGTGAAAAATGCAAATATATAAAAAAAAGTGTCAACACAGTATTTTACACAATATTTTACTAACCTTGTTAGATTGTAGTTTTGTATCATACTGTTGCATGAAAACATAAATATGATTTTAAGGTATTTAATGTGCTTCATGAAAAAATAATAAATTTAAATCGTTAAAAAATGTAGCAGTCAATAATAACAGTTTAATATATTTTTACTAACGTCTATTAATGAAAGAAATAACTATACGACATTTTTTAACTGGAGGCCATAAAAATTTTAAATACAACACTACATAAAATTTGTAATAAAAGTTAAAGGCTGATAAATATCGCACAAGCAATGTTTGTTCGTTTATTCGTTTCTTTAAGGCTAACAAGCTAAACTAGAAATGCTTTCTTTGCATCAGAGCTGAACATTTAGTGTCGGTGCCTGGCAATAATGACTGGCTAAAACGCGCAAAGGTCACAAGCATATTTCTTTGCATTAAAAGTCTGTTCTAAAGTCTGTCCATGGGAATTGTTGGCTGTTCTCCGGTGATAAACCTAACCTCACACCACTATTCAAATAAGATTTATTCTTAACTGATAGTTAATCATAAGCACTTAGTCAAATATTATACGTTTCATGATTTAACAACTACCATTTTAATTGTTTAAGGTAAAATTATGACAAATTATTAAGAGAACTATGATTGGGTCCCCATTGTGATGTAGTCTAGATACAGATACCATTAATTCAAAAACTGTTAACTAACCTTACAATAATTAATAATAATAATAATGATATAATTATAAATAAACATAACCATTGATCCTATTCTTATCTCAATGACTGCAAACACAGGTACTTAAAATTACTCATTTCAAAAATTCAATACTTAATATCGGAACCTTTTAAAATTTCTTGATATTAGCTTAAACTGCCGAACTCCAAAATTTAATTTACTTACAAAATAAATTTGTGTTAAATTGTAACAAAATATTCGTTGAACAAGAAGTTTTGATTAGTCGTATTTCGAACTTTATGAATGACATTTAATTTAAATGAATCCAATCATGGAAAATTTTGCGTTATTTAAAATATTAATTAATTTATTATATTATCTTAAAGATTACCAAGATATTGCCAACTTACTTATAAGGAAAGAAAAATACTTACTTTAAAAAGAAAATATCAAATGGACAAAAAGAGAGGAAAAAGAACCACAGATAAATTACTGCGCCTAAATGACATTCAACAGGGGACAAAGTGACCAAAACCTTGCTACGGCTGGAATCTTAGCGAGAAACACTAAACGATACCAGTATAAATAGCAATCTTCGAGTCACTGACCAATAGTTTTGAACAGAAATGCCGACGAGCACTTGTGAATCGATTAACAATTTAATAGCAGTTGTTGAGTTTAATCCGAATTAAATGTAAATGGACTGTGTCTTAAAAAAATTGAGTTATAATAAGGTGTTAATTATTATTTTTGTTGTGGTTATGCATTTCAGATGAAATAAACCAATTTTAGTAGCTTTGAAAATGAATTTAATTGATAGTTATGCCGGTTGACGTTTTTACCATTCGGAAGAAGGGCACATGGGCTCAAATCACAGTTCTGAATAACTTTCCAAAAGACACCATGATGCGAAAATTTTAAAACATAGTAAGAAAAATTAAAAAATCTTTTCTGAAACAGATCCGATAACCAGTTAAGATCTTCTTAACTCACTACCTACATAATAAATGTTATAAATGTGTCACTCTTTCTATTAGCTAAAGATTGGCTGGTTGAGAATGTTTTTTAGCATTAAACCATCCTGTACAATATAATGTGTGAAAATTTTAAATAAAAAATAAATAAATTCTATACTGTTCGTGACGGAAAAATATTGACAATTTTTTATGGAAGCAATATTTCGCTCATGGACATGTGCATATAAAATATATAAAACACAATTATAGCCAAGTAATAATCATGTAGTGCCACAATAACAAAGTAAACACACAATCAAATTATGTTCAAACGTTAATTACGTCACAGGTCATGAATCCTGTGTGTAGTGTAGGTACTATCGTGTTGTGATTATACTGTTACCTACTATCGATCTGGGGTCTTCATAGTTCTCTGCGACAACCTTAACTTATAAATATAGAGAGGTTACGCTGCGGGTACATAATATATTTTCCTTTCATTCGTGTTTTTACAAAAAGTATAAAGAGCTTTTTAGGAAAGCCATTTCATGAAGACGAAACTTTATTTTAATTTATAAGTGATACATTGAATTAATCTACACATCGTGCTTTTTCAAAAGGGCATCTGTTTGTCTTTCATCTACAAAGTTTGCTCTATCTGCCCTTTAGCTACAGGAACCAAAAATATTTGTTAAAAATATTTTGACTTTTCGAACCTCTGCCTGAACCGAGTAGTATAAAATAATTCTTACTTACTTTTTGTGACGATATTAAAACGATTTGATCAATATGAATTTGGCGAGCTACTAGTATTTTAGACAACAGAAATAAAAAACTGAAGTAACTTTCTTTAACAAAAAACGGAGTAAATCGTTAGTTGTATGGTTCTGAAATTAATGAACATTTTAAATGCGCATAGAAAACTAACGATGTGATTTTAGGCCGTGTTTATTTACGGTCGAACACTGCCCAAAAACGGGGGAATGAATTTACCCTGTCCAGTTGGGTCACGTTCATTCAATTAATCAACCTATTTTAGTTCTTAATGGGTGACAGTTTATACCTGATTTTTCTGCAGCTTTGCTTAGAGTTTGGCATGTTAAATCAGATATTTAATTTAAAAACTTTTTGAATTTCAAATAAACTTTAAAACCTGGTTATTAAGGTGTTATATCTCAGTCCCTTTTTAGCAGATGCAGACGCCTCTTACACATTAATAGGCGTATATATTGAATTACAATACCTTTGTATCATCGCAGACAATCAAATTAGTTTCGTCCGAAAATTTACAAACTTATACGAAATATTTATTTCGAAACAATGACGATTACTTGTTTCGTTGACATTAAACCAAGCATGACTACCACCAGTTCGATAAAAACCTTTGTGAAAAACTTCACGTGTGGTAAGATTTTTAAAAAATACATTTACAACGTCTCTTTATGTCTTTACAAAATTATTCTTATCTACATCTCTTAACTCGCAAAGTCTCCCTCACCCCAACTATCTTAACGATGAACACCCTCAAACGATACCAGTTCACGAGGTTAACGCGACTCAACCATAACAGAGGGAACTAGCACGATGATATCTTCAATACTGTCGATATTTCTACAAGACCTATTGACAGTGAATAGGTATAGTGAATAATGACTAGTTCCAAAGGCCAATTATAGTTTTTAATTGTAAAGCTCAATAACTGAAGCTCTCCCATAATAACACTCAAGTTTATCAAAGGTTTTCCTATGCATTCCATTTCCAAGTACTACGAGTTGTACAGTCGGAAGCTTTAGTGCAGGCTCAGATTCGAGTTTGAAATCGCCTGTAACGTCGTCCTCCCCTAAATATGCGGGGCGCCTACAAGAGACCGAACAATGCGAAATGGTTCTCGTCCTTAGGTTGAGCTGAGCGTACCCAGGTCAGTATAATGGTAGCTACCTAATTGTTGACTCGAATAAAGTCGATATTGAATTTTGAATTAAAAATGCTTGTGCATACGAACGAGCATGGTCTATAATATTTCAACGTCACAGATTATTTTTTATAATTTATAGCTGGTAACGAGAAATGAGTAAGTAATAATGCAGAATGATTTTCTTCGTTTTCTTGTTCAGGTATTGACCTGAATTTGAATGATTTGAATTTGGATTTTTTTGTTGGATGAAACAGGATGGAGAGTTTTAGTAACAAACTGGTTAAAGCATTGACTTCTCCATGTGAAGGTCCCAGTTTCAACCCCCGTTGACAGCCAAATGGATCAATGAGTTTAACAATTTAAGTTCATAAATCCGACTGCTCTAACGGTGAAGGAAAACATGGTGAGGAAATCCACATAACTAGAAATCATTTTGAAGTTATGTAGAAAGTCCGTCAACACACAGTAGGCAAGCGTGGTGGATTATACATTTCCTGGTACCACCCCTTAGTTGGGTGAGGCTAACTTGACTTTTTTTTCCAAATGGACAGTTTAGTTATGGCCCTATGGGCCTTTTAAGTGCCAGAAAGTCCGGTGAAATTTAAAAGGCCCATAGGGCCATTAATAAACTGTCCATTTCAAAAAAAGTGAGGCTGACATCCCTGCAGTGAAATTTTTAAGGCTGTCGTGTTTAAACAGGATTTCAACTACTTCTTACAATATGAGGCTGTTATACGCCGATGTAATTTCCGTCTTTCCAACTAACTGGAATATAAAGTGTCTCTACAACACGGTGACTCTATTGCTTAGTATACTCCGATTACTTGTTTTAGAAATTATTTTAAATGTGTATACTATTAGTTTTTCACTGTAGTAGTTTATTGCATAAAATTTAATGAAAATATTTTGAAAACTCAACTAGGCCACCTCACTATAGGAAATACAACTTAAATAAACAAAATACATTTTCTACTAGAAATCCGAATTGGCTTTTAATATAATGTCATTATTCTGTGCATTTATTTCCTATAAAACATAATAACTATCCCACTCTAAAAGTTACAGGTCTTTATCTAGCATACCAGATTGCACCTGCTAAGACTCGGCTAACGGCGCACAATCGATACGCAAATTCATCTGGCTTCCTAGATAAACCTATGTACCTACGCAATGCTACAACGCTAACGATCTCTTGCCAAGTCGTGTTTGTTGCACTTTGTGTGTTTTGAGAGATTTGGTTTGAGCATCTGTTTATGATGTACAGTTAAATTTGCGTTCGTTTGCAGTCGCCATATTGTTATGATTTCCTTTCAAAATTTTCTCAACCATGTTGTCGGGTTTAAATGGCAGTGAGGTAGTAGTTTCGAGACTAATCTCAGTCGGAATTTCATATCACATAGTTAACTCTTTGGTAATCTAATTCCACAATAATTATTAGCAGGGATGTAAGTGAAATGCGGTACTATTCATATTTTCCTATATTGATGATGCCATCTAACTCAAGTAAACAAGGAGAATGGTCTTGATCATTTTAGATTTTACTGTATACAGAAATATCAAGACTTATTGGAATTTGTTCGTCATAATATGCCATATCTGCGTACATACAACCACATTAACAAAACTAACAGTCTTATCATATTTTAGATCAAATTACAAAACTAATTCTGGCTATTGTTAGCTTCGGTTTGTCACTAGCGGAATACTTGGTGACAAATAGATATTTATAATTACAAATAGATAATTACAACCATTAAATTAATATAACCAATTTTAACGTAACATTTTGGTCTAAAGAACGTAAAAACAATCTATGAAAAAATCTATGAAACAAAGATATATATCACTGTAACACAGTGGAGACAAAAACCCTTCTTCCCACGAATAGAGTTCAACGATTGTCCCCTGGGCAATTTACAGTAATGTTACTTATACTCCATGCTGACTTCAACACCCCCTTGGCTAATGTAAATATGCAAAGGGGTCCCTCGAATAATGATGTCCCGACCTCTTACTTCGTTTTATGTGCCGCGGTTGACAACTTCATATATGAAAATAGAACGAAAGTATGTACTCATGAATTATTTATATGGGAATTTGTATAAACGAACAGATCCCCTGGTAATTGTAGGGCATTTACACGTTTTTAATAGTAAAATTCGAACGAAGGTTTTTTTGTACTTTGTAAATATCACTATTAAGGTTGAAAATTGGTTGTAGCTAGTAGGTTTTGTAAGTGACCTACCGTTATTGTTTTGTTAATTAGGGCTTAATACACATACCTTTTTGTGACAACGACGCTTAGTAACGCAATAAACAATCTAAGCGTTGGTTATTATCTGAATTTTAAAATTTATTTAATAAAGCCTTAATTCATTGTTACATTTGAATAAAATAAGAGTTCAACCTGATTTTATTCTATTAGTTTATTTACTCAACTCATAAAATATTTTCTGATTCGTTAAAAATAACACACATCGATTCATTTTCCCATGCTCACAACGCCAATAAGATGTAGATCGTTTGTTTCCTCGACCAAATCCAAAGTTTGTCAACCAATTCCAACAGAAACAAGTAGATGAAGCTGAAACTCTAACTAGAATAGAACTCGGAAACAATGGACAGCTGCACTTTCAATAAAGGCAGAAAAGATACTCCCAATTGCTACTCGGTAATTCCGCGAGCTCTCCGCACGGTGTAATTAGTTCGAGATGCGTAACTGAGCTAATTATAGAATGTTTTTAAGTGCCAATTTGATGTAAATTATCTGATCGGAACGTCTCCGTTCAAACGAGAGAGAAAAATTGTGGCCATTTTCATAATAAGATTTATATTTGTAATAACAATAATAGTTAAAAGTAATATGAATACATCGGATATATAAATAATTAGTTTGAAACGACCTTCGCACAAATTTGCTGAAAAAAGTAACAGTTTTATCAGGTATATCTGACGTTATGCAAATATAAAATAATTCTTTCAGTTGATATATAGAAAGTGTACAGTGTAAATTAAGTAAGCTGGGATAATCCACGGAAACAACATGCAAATTCCCGTGCAAGCAGAACTCGCGGCAAGGCCGACTGCCTCTGGAACGAGGCTCCCTTGTGGTTGCTTTTTACGTGCTCTTGAGATTGCAAGAATACTTATGTACATTTCATGTTTACTTAAAGACCAACATAGTTTCTACTAAAATATTATTTCGCTTTTACCCATTATAAAAACACACAAAATAATACACCTTCTGAATGGTTTATCTAAATAATGAAAATTGTTCATTTTTATTACAATATGAGGCTTTTCTGTCCGTTATAAAAGTTTAGTGGTAAAAACACTGAGAAGCATCGCTTTGGTTACTAGAATGATGTGATTTACACACACCTGGAAGAGAAACTTTATTTTCTTTTTGGCTTGTGTATTTAAATAATTACTATTTAGTGTAAGTATTTTAATACGACCCGCCTAAGCTTCATCGCAAAACTTCAAAAACCATTATTATATTTAAGCCTTCGAAATCTGTAATAGAGTTCTGACCTAATAATACAATTTTTAACAAATTATAAAGCAACTTGCATAGGTATTTTTAGGTAGTTCACTATATGACAATCATCCTAAAACAGAATAAAAACATAGAAGAAACTTTCAAACGTTTACAAACTAACCTTTTAATAAAACTGAAATGCACATCAATTGAAATAATCATTATTGATATAGTAACCGTACAATTAACTACGACAAGTCAGGTCTCTAACTCAGCCTTGACAAATTTATTCTCAGTGTTGGGTGAGTTCAAACTAGCTACAGTTTAGATTCGTTCCAAGCAAGTTCAGTTAATTTACCTACTTTAATTAGGTTTATTAATAAATGTATTGAGAGCGAATCTAGACTAACTCAGAAGATACTCACTACATAATTTTATTTACTTGCCTGAAGCTCAGTTTCCTGCTTTCGCATCTAACGAGGCAGAAGTAAACTAGTTTAATGAAAAAACAACAAAACAGTTTGCTTGTTTAATTGCACTGAAACTGAGTTGAGATAAACTTCTTTGTATAAAAATGTTGCTTTTTTATCGGTAGGTTTGCATTGCAAGATGCAAGTGGGAGAGTTGGTACAATGGATTCTTAAAAACCCCGACTTAAGCAGACGACAACATTATACGGTTGGAATAGTTACTGTGTTTCACTTATCTACCAGACACAAGACAAAAACGACTGTTTGAGCTACGTAAGTAAGTTAAAGGCAACATTTTTGGCTTGAGAGTTTATAGATCGAGTCGTTCAAAGTAAATAAAAAAATTAAGACTTTATGCTTATTTTAAATTTGCATTAAACCTGCCTCAGTCAATTTTTAACTATATAATAATATAAAATTCAGAACGAAATATTTTACATATTTATATTCTTTTATTTTCGTACTATCCGAATTAAAATATTCCAAAAATTGACTAATAATATGTCAATTACAATTGGGTAGTATTCGAACATTTAAAATATTGATTTTTATTCTTGGAAACAAACCTAATTATTACTTAAAAATATAATAGAAGATTTGAGGTAAAAATATATATTGATATTAAATAACACATATATTTAAAAATTTGTAAAAAATATTAATACACATCGGGTACTACAAAAATAACAACTTTTTCTATATAACTATATAAACTCTAAATCTTTTTAGTTTCGTTAATTTTGTTCGTTTACATTCATTCATATATTCTGAGCCAACGTTACTATGTAGAAAGTTTTCCCGGGCATTTGCAAATGTATCCCGTACATATCATGTATCCCGTAAACTATTGATTGTAGTCTTTTTGATATGTGGGCAAGTTTTATGCATTATGATTGTAAAACATAACAAATATGAAATAAAAAAATGTCGTCAACATCTCAATTATTTATTTGTAGAAGTGATTCTTAATCTTAATAAACTATATCGCTATTAACGAATTTAAAAAGAAACATTAATTTGAAAAACTTTAATATGTTTCCAAATATTCTCTCAAAATATTTCCATATGAACTGTCCCATATTTTCATAAAAAATAGACCTTGCAGTAGGCATTTTAAACAAAGGGTCTATTTAAGGTCCGGAAATCCCAGACATCGTTGCCCTGGGCCTTATCAAAGGCAACATTTATCTTGGATTAAACGGAATGTATACTAAGAATTGTTCAAATTTCATGCCTAGCTTCAAACAAATTCCTAAAGTTTCGTAATTAATTTACTTTACTGATACTCCTATTGTATGAAATATAGAAGTTTGTAAAATAAGATTACAAAAGGCTTTATTACGGTTGACGATGTTAGAAAATGGCGGAGACTACTTTGTAATAAATTTTACGCAATAAAAATTTCATAACGCCGTAGTTCCCACTTAAGAAATATCTCATTAGTTGTGTGTATTCTGAACTAATCCCAATTGTGACGGGAATAGGTGCGATAATTCCACTCAGGTAGAAGAACTCGCTCATTCAAAGACTTGGGTTGTACATCTATGGGACCGTAAAGGTTAAAAGTGGTATAACAATTAATTAATTAAGTTTTCATAATAATTTATGCGCATACCTCATGTTAGATTTCGCATGTTGGTCGCACCGCATTGTATCGCACGCATAGCGTCACGCTCCCGATTGTCGCAGGACGTCGAGGCTTCAATTAAAGAGTCCGGCCATTTCTAGTTCAGGCGAAGCGTGCAATAAGGGGCCATCCATGAATTACGTCATGCATTAAGGGAGGAAGGGGGTCAGCCACCATGGCCTGACACTGAGACATCGTCGTTGTAACAAATAAGGTATACTCATCATGCGAATAGCAGTAATAAGAACGGAGGAGTGCTCTTTGAATATTTAAATTCATAAGACAAATTCACAATGGAATTGTGATTTTAAACCCTTCTTTCAATTTTCTTCTCCGTAGTCTTTTTTCTTAACCCATATCCGCTAAGCGACAATCAGCACACAGACTAAATCAGATTCTTCGCTAGTGTATAATGGGACCGATGAACCGTGTCACCAACAGCGCTGCGCATACGATATGCACTATTCATAAACGATCCAACTAGAACTAAGGTTTTCACGTTCAAACAAAACTTGTTTGGTGTCTCATACCGATTTAGTTTTTATATGTATGTTTGATAGACACGAATGCGGGTTAGAATTGTGACGATATATATGTGTTAACTTTTAAATCTCGTTAGTTTTTAGATTCATGTCTCAGATTTTGGTATTTTTCAATGCAAGCTAAGAAACAAAGAATGCGTAACAAGCTCCGGAATGGCACAAATCATCATCTTGAAAATACACGCCTTACAACATAAAATATTTAAACATCTGATAAAAACGGAATTTCAACTTCTCGGACTGAATTTTAAATGACTATCGTATTCACCTGTAACTACTCAGACTTCGTAAATTTTATTTGAACACTTTGTAAAAGGAATTCGTTATGAAAACTACGACTTGTAGATTCATATTTCGACAGTGCGCCGTGCCATGAATTTAATGAAAATTCAAAGGGAGCTATGCACGACTCCAATGAAGAATTTTTATTTATGTTGGAATGTTTAAATTTAAGGGAATGTTTAAGTTTAAATGCAAGGGCTTCATAACGAAAAACTAACCTGAATATTTAATGCAGTTACCAGCAACCTAATAAAGTACCAATTTTATTATTTTATTATAATGTGAATTTTTTATTGCTTCTTAATTTTATTTTTTTTAGATTTCTTTTAAAAATATGAGGAAGAGTTTGTCACGTAATACCTTCCTCGTGTTACATATAATATTTAACTACATTTTTGCTCTCAGAAATTATATTTATACGTACAGTTATATTATTTAAATTGACCTGAAACTGAAATAAACTATAAAATAACTTAGTACTGATATTCAAACAAATATATCCTATAAAAATTATAACATGCGAAGATAGTTCAAAGCAAATTGATTGTTGATAAAGCCATCAGACTCGTTTGAGGAAAAGCAAACTAATCAAGTCATTGCCATCGACAACATTGAATGAATTCTTTCTGAATTTTTTAGCTATATTTGTGAGCACGTAGTTTTTATGTCGTTCCTTCTTTTGAGCCGCTTGAATTACAATCGTGGGTGTTATTTTGTTGATAATGAAGGATAGAAATACTTTTTCCTGAATTTTATTTTTTCAAAATATTAAGAGATTGCTATTATTCGACATATAGGTGCTACTTCAGGACCTAAACTTTGCGGACAGAGTTTTTCCGTTTTATCCTGGACTCTCATTAAAATATAATAAAAAATACAAATAAAAATAAGATAAATGTTCGCTAATAAACCTGCGTCCAACCTGTCCATGTAACATTTTAGTGGTTTACGTAACCTGCACACAGCCTACGGCTAAACAAAAATCGAACCTACAAAAATATATCTATCTAATGGAGTTATTATGCAGTGCGGTAGTCTTTACGTGAATGGAATGACACGCTGATTTTATAAGTTAACAAGCTTTTTTGCAGTTTCGAAATGTTTTGGAAAAAAGGTACTAGCAAATATTTAGGTTTGTGACGAATTTATACAGCTCTCTACTTTATCTATAAGAAGTTATAACCTCATATAAGTTGTGGAATCTTAGTAACGGTTACTTTCTACACTTTAGGTTACTACCCTTGATAGCCAAAATATTAGCTGGATTATACAGCATAATAAAATAACAATGACAGAAGAAAGAAACGAAAGTAGGTCTTTGGTTTTTAATACTCCTAGAAAAACACAAATCAATAATATTTACGCAAGAAAATAATGTTAAGTAGGAAAAGGAAACCATAGTGAGTAACACTGCAATCAGATCATCAGAGAGTATTTGCACCTCCGCTTCCATACCTCGATTTAAGATGCTTGTTTGCTTTTCAGATTGGTCTGGAACACAAAACCATGACAAGGTCCGCCTAAAGCTTACATACATTTGCAACACATTTCGGCTTGTGCCGATCGGATACGCTATTCGGGCTTCATGCAGGTCTGCACATTTGGTTAGTCTCGCAAAAACTTGAATGGCTTTGGACGGGCGGCATGTTCCCGAACGTTCGTCTATATTTATAACCCCGCAGTGCCGATTAAATCTGGCCCCAAGCAGCGCCCCTTACGACAAGCAATTGTATCCCGCTTCATGTCTGAACATGACCTAAGTGGTACGTCATACTTACGCGAGTTAATTTATGTTATATTTATTTTAAAAAACCTATAACTTTAGTACATGGGAGATAATTCATTATAGGTGTGTTATAAATTAGTTACTATATAAATATATCTAATAGTATTTAAAAGGATTTGATAAATTTTCGTAAATATATTCGTCGTTTAATTATCGTTATTAGCACCACATCGCTTTACTTATTTAATATGGCTTAAAACTAGCGTACTTCTACTATTTTATTAAACCATATTAAAAATGCAACAGAGCTATCACTTTCTTTAAAGTTATTATACAAACGTATCTATACTAATTTTCTGGTATTTAATTTCATTTTCATTTGTTACATTCTCATGTTTTAAACAAATTCCCAAATTTTTAAATAACATTGGGGGTAAAAATATTAAAGTACGTTCGAAGTTGATTTTTTTAATCATTATGACAATTAACAAAGTTTTCACTTATAGAATTAAAATATACATTATTTCCAATTGTCGCTTAAATAACAGAATACAGAAGTTAAAGAATTTAAAGTAGGTATATACGAGTAATTTGAAAGAAATCAAGAAAAGGTAAATATACACTTTTGTCACCAAAACAATAAAGTCCATTTAACCTTAGCCATGGCTGCTTTAACATGAGGAAAGTTAGTATTAAATAAGTCGAAGTCCAGCTTGCTGCTCAGCCGGTTCACCAACCTGGTTGTAAATGGTTCTAACACTAGGAACATGGAGTAAACTGGGATTCCGATAGGACTTGGTGTGAACGCAAATACCAATCCCAGGCAGAAGCTCTGGAACGTCTATTTTGCTCTGAAGTCTCTTGATTAGGTTGGCAACGTCACTGATTTGCCTATTTGCATATACAATGGTAGAATGTGGTGGTATGCATCATGAGATATAGTCCAAGTCATATGTACGTGACTTATATTGAATGAATTGTAAAAAAACTTTTCTGTATGCGTTCAATACGGTCAACATATATTCTATAGAGAGGGTTCCATACAGACGAGGCATATTCGAGGTGACTTCTGACAAAGGCGCAAATTTTTCAAAGGCGTTTTGATAAAAGTAAATTTTGAGAACAATCGCAATACAAAGCCCAATGCGGCTTTGCTAAATATTTTGTCAATATGTTGATCAAACAGCAACTTTGAGTCTGAGACTAAGTCTGCCATTAGTATCCACTCGTTGTACGAGTAACTTAAATTATTAATATTATAGTTTAATACAATTGGTGAGGGTTTTCTCGGAAACGAGCATACATAACATTTTGTCTAATTTAGGTCTTAGGTAAATAGGTTTAGGTCTAATTTATTTACTAAGCAATAATCATAAAATTTGTTAAGGTCAGATGTACTCATACAGATACAGATCACTACATAGTAAAAGATTCGATTCTGTAGTCGATTCTGTATACCCTTAAAAGCTAAGTTAAAGGGCATTGTATGTTTGCGTACGTTCAATTTTTCTCTAATACTTTAGAAAAAATACACAGTTTCGAGATTGGGCGGTAACTTGCTAATTACCGTAATTGCCTTTTTTGTGTGTTTATTTAAAAAGCGTTTGTTCTGAATACTGTAGCCGATACACTCAGAGTGATAAATGTCATGTTTTAGTTTTCCTCTGACCTTGGCTGAAACAGTCAATAAACTGAATCACATTTATATTGAGCTTTTCAATATATTTTGTACAAATTAAAATATTGGACTTGAAAACAAGCGTTTTTATTGCTATTATAATCGTAATATAATAGTGAAACAACTACGAACTAATCCGAGTTTGTCTCCTTTGTAGAATTAATATTTTGAATTTATATGGTGTTTTAAATACAAATTAAAAATAAATTAATATTTTAAAGAAATAAATAAAATTTCTTTAAAAAAGGAAATAAATGAATATGGAAGAGAAAACAATATAAATTACAGTATATGACTTAGAACTAACAAAATAGTGTGAGCAAAAAGGTTCTGGCTCAGCTTAATGTGTGCTGAAAAAAGTCCAGTCACACGCTGTTTATTCTGCCAGGACCCGTAGGAGAATAGACACACTTCGCGTGCAAATACATGCTTATAAGGAAAAAATAACAAAATGAGAATTACTAAAAATTCACACACAAAGAAAATAACAACAGAGTATTATATTACGCATATAAAAATAGCAATGAAGTCAAACATATTTGACGCTAGCAAACGCTTAAACAATTGTGTTGTTGATTTAAGTTCAGATACCATGCCACTTTACCACAGGTGCTTACGAAATTTGTTGGGACAGTTAAAAGGATTTGTGGTTTTTTTTTTAATGGCTGGCTGCGCGTATTTGTGGGGGGATATTTTTCCAGCATTAAGTGGCATGGTACCGGAAACTTCCGCGAAATGCTACAGTTTTGTGTTGCGGTATCAATAGTTCAGCTATACATGTCCTAACATCATAAAGTCTGTTGAAAGACCTCCAGGACAGTTTGCTGTACAGATGAAAGGGCATTTTAAACCTTATTACGCCAAAAAGCATAGAGGCATATAGTAAGCGTTGCCTATTCTTCATGTTTAACAGCTTTCCCCTGTTAAGGTAAGGTGTTACGTGCGTGCGAGGAGGGATTTCAAAGCAGTAACGTGCACACGCATTCTGGACTCTTTGTATAAGGTTATGTGTTCTCTCCAAACTAAACCTTCTGATGAAGGAATATTGCTGTTGTTAATTTGCTACGGAAAAAAGCTATATTTTAGTAATCAACGGAAACCGTCCCTTCTATAAAAGCATATAAAATTGCTTTCTTGTTATAATCTCTTTTCTAATCTTTTTATCTTTCCTGTTGTATGTCAGACATAAAATAATGATGTAATCAGCAATTAACTTAAGCTACTTTGTCTAGCATTTCAGAGTCCTCTATAGGCTACAAAGAGTTATTGAACTAACAAGCTTGTCTATAAGTTTGAGAATGGCCTTTTGTACTCTCCGAAAAAAGGCCCCGCTGCTGCTGCCGTGTAACACGATAACGACGCCACGAAAGCCAGGAACAAAAAGAAAGAGTTCCAAAACAATGTTGCTCTAGTATAATTTATTTTAAATTGGCCTCAGTAAAAAACCTTTAGGTTCATAAAATTAAAAGCTTTATTAAAACACCCCTTAAGATACGTATTGAAAAGTAATCTTTTCACGGTCGTGAAAATTAGGTAATAGGAGTCTGAGCTAGCTTACATTTGAAGACAAAAAGCTCGCTGTAATTATAAACTAAATTGAACATATACAAGTAGGCATGTAACAAGTATAATAATTTAGTGTTTATATTTTTATAGGTTAAGAGAATAAAATGTAAGCTGGTTTGTAGGTATTTATGTCATGATGACCTGAATTCCAACTCAGACCAGACTTTATCTTATTAATTAATTACTCATACACACACATGTGTGATATAAGCTTTCCAAAATTACATTGACTTACCTGTCGCTCTCGAAAAAATTACAGGGTGGAATTTTGTAACGCAACCTGGAAATAAACTACCTTCAATACTGGAGATAAGAAATTATACTCAAAGGACACATCCCTCAATTTCTTTAAAAAAGCAGGTTATGTGTACGACCCATTCTGAAAATTCTCATGCCGCACCCGTGAATCCATCCAGTTACAATCCATTCAAGTATTGTAACCGGTTGTATGTTGTATGATTAGGATCAAATCTCTCTAACAAACTTGGTAATTTAAATAAAAGAAAATCTTTAATTATTTTAATAATAAGTTTAATTATTTTGATAATTAAGGATTATCTTTACCGTAATTTATTTTGTTAATTATCTGTACACGTGTTTGTACACATAAACACATAACTGCGTTAGATATTAATAAGTAGATTTGAATAAAATGTCTCATGCGAAAAGATGGTGCAGACTATAACGGCAGGAACTCCACAGCCTATGGCAATAAGCGTTTCATACCAGGACAGGCAGCAAAGGCCTTTAGATTTTTTAAGGGGACCTTTATAAAAATTTTTTTACTTATAAACCAATGCAACTGTTAATGTTATGTCAGCAATCAAACGTCACTCATTTAGAGCAACTAGTTAGAAAGGTTCCATTGTTTTTCATTTAATTTAATTTTCTATATTTGTTAACGAACTATGACCAGATTTTATTTTGTTCGATCCCATGGTGTAACAAGCAAGTTATGGAAAATAAATAAATACAGTTCTGCCTCTTTTCAAAAATAAAGAAATGTTAACTTAGAAAAAGTTATGTAAACTTGCTAACCTCAGTATTTAAGGTATTTTCCTTCCAGGTGGCAAAATTGCATCCTGTATATACTTTATTTACTCTATTGCTCTCTTGTTACTCTATTGTTATTAATTTTCCTTTGTTTTCATGTTTTTGCTTGGGACATGATCGATTTATCATTAAAGCTAATATATTTTTTTTGTATATGCTCCCAAACGACCTTCTCTACTATTGTAGCTAAATGTTACATTGTAAGTGCGACGTAAACGAAACGTTGTCTATGCACTGATGTAGAATTTCTATTCTTATGACCTACTTAAAGGATGTGATCGGAAGAAATGCCATTTTGGCTGTAGCCCAAAGCTAGCGGAAATTATACGTAGTGAGTAGTAAGACGCCTTAATGATGTTTTTTGTTAAGCAAAGAACGAATTTATACGCTCATAACTTGCATGTATTGCATCGTAGAACACACAGCCACTTCCGCCCATTTGGAAGTAGACATGCAATGTTAGGTACATTGAAGTACACGAGTTCTTTGTTAGTAATCTTGTTTCCAGACACGTTTGAACGTAAAACGATAACGTAAAATATATGCCGGAATAAAGCGCGTTTGCGTCGTAAATTTAGACCTGTAAAAGGTATTTGATTATATAAAGTAGGTAGGTAGTAAAACTCTTACCTTTGCCGCTCCCACCGCGGTATCGATTCCCACCAGCGGAGCGCCACCAGAAAGCAAAGCAAAACAAAACGAACAGCACTAACGACCACACTTTACGACCGGCCAATAACCGCCACTTTTCGATCAGGCCTTACTTCAAAACTAAACTTTGTAACTGAAAAAAAAAAGGAGCGAGAAGTTTTTGTCCAAGTTTTTCCTCGCGGGTCCAGATGTTTAGGTAGTAGTTTCGCAGATCGCGCGCCACGAGAAAGTTTGCTGTGTTTTTCCGAGAGCAGATCTCGCGAATCAGGCGTCGGGCGGCAGCGCTGGCGGCCGGCAGTAGTTACGCAACTGACTGCGGCGCGGCCGCCAGGGGGCACCGCGGCGCCAGTGGCGCAGTGGCGGGCATGCGCACTGTCGCACCACGCACACCACTATGTTTCCGGTAACATCAACTATTCAAACTGTCCATTGCGTACTTTTCATCTATTGTTCCGACTTATCGCTTCGACGCGCCGGCAATGGACGCCTCAAATTTTGCACTATTTGAACAATACCGCTATAAATTTTCAGGAGCTTCCACATGTTGTCCTTTTGTTGAAAGAGCTCTTTCAAATCTTTCTCACGTCTTATTTAGCTGAACAGTGACGGTATCACTGTTCTGGCATTTACTTTGCGGTAAGATTCCGGGGATCAACGAGGGTTAACAAGGATTTGCTGACCCAATTTCGACAGTTACGGTTAAAGCTTTACTATAAAGGAAAGTCGATATAATTCGCTGGAGGTCAAGATATCGCGTGAACGCCAACTAATAGCAAGCCAGCAGGCGACTCGCACGACCTCCAAATTAATTCTGACAAATAATGTGTTATTATTTTTTTTTTAGCAAAATAAAACTCATTTACAGATAAACTGGGTTATTATAAGAAAGACGTAAGGCATTACATGCATGAGCAAACAGCACGCAAAGGTCTAACGGTTGTAATTTGGTCGAGGTTACCTAACCAATACTTTCCTTCAACAAATGTTACTGTATTTTTAGATACATATTATTTTGCTTCTCTAAGGAATATTAGCTTGTCGATAAGTGTTGGGGAAATAGGGATGTAAAGTTTCGACTTTTTTATCAAACTAACGCTTAATTTACTAGAAGTTTTGGAGAGGCACGTTTGTACGCCTCAGTGCTTAAAGACTTATTTAAAAATCTAAGTAATGACTACAGCTGCAGATTAATACTCATGTAATGATAATGAGGGCTATGCGTCTAAATGGTAATCATCTGTACGATACCTATTTGCCGGCTTGTAGTTTTCTCAAATATTAAACAATAGTTCTTTCTTGTCATTTTCTTTGCAGCTGTATCTACTAGTGTTTTGTTTCAAATTAAATGACGTACTCTAGCCTTCCTACAAACAAATTTTCAGAATTGGTCTTCCTTTAAAAGTTCAGGTTTTGCAAACAATATTTTTACTTTAAGGCAGCTTGCATAAGTGAAATTTATGAAAAATATTGTGCTAGACTTTATTTTATGTACTCTATAGCGTACATCAATAGTAGCCATAATACAGAAGTCATTATCATATATCTGCAAAATACAACTACCTAGGTAAAATTGTCCTCGAAATTACCTGTAACCGAGTACTCTTGCTAAAAGCAACTCGTTTTTCTTTACCTATATTGTTGTCAGATTAATTCTATAGTTACCTAGTTTAGATTACTTTTTTCACAACGTATCCACTATACATAAGTCGTATTAACATACATAGATATGTATTATATGCTGTTATAGTAATTGTCACGAAATACGTCATTCAATCCCTTTAATAGAAAGTTTACACATAAAATAAAAAACCAAAAACATAGAACTTTGCATAATGGTTGATGACTGGAATGTACGAGTATGTGCATCAACAAACAAACAAGTAAATAAAAAAAGTTATGGTTTTTAACTATTTCATGGAAATGTATTTGTTAATTTGTAGTTTTATGTAAAATAATATGATTTTGAGATATAAGAATATGAAGACAAGTGGAGACAAGAAAAAAGTTGTCAAGTATAATTTTGTACATTTATAATATATTTAAAAAAGCAATAAAATTGAATATGAACGCAATTTGATTTATTATTGTTTAGTAAGTATTTGTATTGTTATGAGTCCGTACAAGTTCCTTGGCTTTGTATTATTGGCTTTTATAGATTTTTCTAATATTGTTAGAAGTTAGTACTGGGGCATCCGCAGAAAACCAGCATCGTGGCTCCTGCCGCGACATAAAGCTGAGCGGAGACCTTTTTGATTACCATATCGACAGATTTGGCTTATATGTATCTTACAAAATATACACAAATTATTATTGTTAAACATACAAACTATCTTAGTTTTAAGGTTAAATTGGGGATCATATCAAATGAACATATTTTCTTTTTTCTTTCTTTCTTATATCAGTATGTATCAATGCAAGTTAAACGCAACATGGGATTTATAAGTTCACATCCCTAGGTGAATTGTTCCATTACTTAACTTAACTTATTGGTCTGCCTGTGACGTCATGTCTTACATTTGCCGATTTTGATGCAGTTTATATTAAAGATATTTTTTTTGTTTATAAGCTGAATGAATTGAGAGTGTTCTTTGCCATGTTGAAAGAAATCGGTTAAATCTATCAACAGTTTGCGTGCTTTTTGCTGTAAGTCGGGTGATTTTAATTTGTTTTTATAAATAACTTGTTCATTCGTCCTCTTACTATAGTTACATAATGTATTAATATTTACATTCCAAAAGTAGTTTGAAAATACGTATAAAATCTTTTTGGGGCACATTGTAATCTTTTTCACAGACCAGCCACCCTAACAATCAACGTAACGATTCCTAATATTGTCAACTGGGTGTTTCTTCCCTTTTCCGGGCACAAGATAATGCGCAAACGTATTATGACGGTTAAAATGAGGATAGCGTAATGCCCCTAACGGCCGCGACGACATTTAAAGATCTTTGCGACAAGCGTGCCTACTCCAAGTTGGACTTGTACTTAACTAAAACTAGTAGCTACTTAACTAAAATATTGTTTTTATTTTTACAGCTGCTGAAACGAGTACGCTAATCATCTAATTACTGTCACTGTGTAATGAAAGTGATATAAGCGTATGTCTTTATTTATTAGTCTTTATTATTTAGTGTTTCATACACTGTTATTCTATTCACTTTTCTATTCCCTCGTCGAATGCCACTTATCTAGGCCCTCTGTAAACATGGTTGCAGTTTTAAACGTAAACCGTAAACGGTGCTATTACTTGTATGACATCTTTTTTTACCTATCTCGTGCAATAAATGATTTGATTTGATTTGATTTGCTGATGGTGAAATTCAATTAAAACTGCCTTTGTTTCAGTAATTTTATCGGTTGTTCCTTTCGTCTGACAGTTCACGTGTAATTTTGGCGGCTCATATAAGAAGAACTGTGTAGTATCATTGCAAACGAATAAATTAAACTCCTGTAGATATTTAATCTAGTTTGCTGGATGTACGAAAATATCTACAAACTGGCTTGTCACTTTTTGTCTTGATGTAAGAGCGATATAAACTCGTTCTTTCTGACTGGCGTCTGAAGAAGTACAGAATTATTTTAAACAGGGCCGAGAATGTTTTCAGTTGGATGATTTCCGTTCAAATTAGTAATGCTTATTGAAAACTTTTTAATCGATTATTGGAAGTGTACAAAATAAAACTGATAGGTTGGAACATTTACACGATACCAACGGTCGCAAAAGTTATTAGTAAGCCAGATCCAAAAACGTTACTTCATAATGTTTTTGGATCTGGCTTTAAATGTGATGTCAGTGTTAGAGTTTTAAGTTTTTTTATTTGTTCCTATAAAATACAAAATGGTTTTTTTAAGCTTACTTATTGTTACCTGATGTTAACTTATTTTTGGTTTATAATTTTATATTTTCTTTACAGCCAACTTAACCAAATTTTTGTATGGCTTTGTAAAGATTAAAAAAACATTATCATAGCGAATTGCAATCTTAAAATAACACCTAAGTGCCTACTTAATAATTATTAGTGCCTTTATTTTACTATCTCAGGTTCGTGCGGTTAAGAGCTTCCTTACATTTCATTGCCATCCTTGCCGAAGCCTAAGCTTAAACGCGTTAATCTATCCCGGGCTTCGTTCAAATTTAACCCAAATAGAAAATGAGAACTAATTACAATAAAATTAGAGTTCCTTATTACGTTACTGAAATACTCAAGTTCTTGCATCGATTTTCTATAATCACCTCATGTTAAATAAACTTAAACATTGATCTTGGGTAACATTGAATTATTTCCAGGTTTCTAATATTTAATTTGTAAACTTTTTTCAACATCATAATTCCCTTTTTTATTATTACTCCATATTATTGAATATTGATACTTTTAAGAACAAGAACAAGAATTTATTTATTTTCCAGAATGTGGTATAACAAGTTTTTAATATACAGTTTTATTATGAAGTACTAAAACACATTCACTCAGTCTGATCATGCAAACATATTTTATAATAAAAATTAATAATAGTTATTTAATATTATTAAATTAACAGTGCCTATTTCATTAAACTTTTTTTTTCATTGTATTCAAAAGTTATAATTTACATATAAGTTATATGTATATTATGATACAATCACAACACAATTAAAATATCAAAATAAAATTAGAAATGTCAGAATACAATTTATGTTGTCAGAATAAAAATACAATCAAAAATATCAAATAAAATGTCAAAATACACTGTTATGTTCTAAGAATATAATATGCAAATAAAAATGTATTTAATGAATTGCTTCAATATTCAACAACGCTTTTAATTTACGGTTAAATTTACTCAATAGAAGGGTTTTTTTATCAGTGGGAAGTTTGTTAAAAATTCGCATTGCCATTAAACGACAATTTTTGTCACGCATAGCTGTGCGAATTTTCGGCATTAGGTACTAGACGGTTTGGGCGCCTACAGCTACGAATTTTTGGAGTGTCATATAAATAGGCAAACAGTTCTGAATGACATTTAACAAAAACAAATATTTCATATATGTATAAAGAAGGGACTGTTAAAATCTTAAGTTGTTTAAATAATGGTCGACACGAGACAGTATTTTCAACATCATCATTGCACGTATGTATGCTTTTTGAGCAATAAAACTCCACTCATGTAGCAACAATTACCCCATAATATTATACCATATCTAAGAATGGCACAGATATTTCCATGATAGGCTTGTAGTGCAGTTCCTTTGCCAGCAGTTTTACTCAGCTTCCATAAAACGTAAGCGAACGAATTTATTTTATTACACAGCTTAGACGTATGCTGTTCCCAAGCGCACCTATCGTCCAGTATTAATCCTAAAAACGAGACGCTATTTGTTTGGTTTATTTGCTCACCATTATTATCGCTTATTGCGAGGTTCTTTTTGCATCCATATTTGTTTAAAAACTGTATATATTTCGTTTTGTTAATATTTACTTTAAGAAAAAAATCAATAAAAAATTCGCTGGAATATGTAGTGTTACCGATATTAAACAGTGATTGGCAGTTTTTATGAATGCCATTATACCTAGGTACAGTCGGGTGCTTTGCTACAAGAGATTCGCATTCGCATCGCCTGTAGCGTTGTCGACTTGTAGGTAGTATGTATGCCTATATAAGAACATATACAACACGCAAGCTATTCTCGTCGTCCGCCTGGGCCTCCGCCGAATGTACCTGTACATGTACGACGCAACAAACGCCTGATTGAATGCTAGTTCAAAGATTAATGTGATTAATAATTTAGATTAACATACCTTGACAAGTGTTTAGACATGTAGATCTCTAAATCAATCACATTTAACATGTTCAGATCAATGTGTTTGTGGCAAGGGTTGTAGTTAGTTATGCATATCTTTTAGTTTTACGTACAGTTACACACTTGTTCGAGATGGCATTATTTGGCTCGGCCTACGACATAATCTATTTTATGTTCATAAATTTTCGGGAAAAAGCTCGGCTTATACCAATCGGGTTTTGTCGATCAACAGTATAGAAGTGCTAAGAATGTGAGACGAAGATGAAGTTATTGCTGGATTATTACGAAGACCTTGAAGATGAGCCCTTCAAAATCGTGACTATGAAGGTTTCTTTGATGTATTACTACCGAAACAAATGTGTCCACCTGCATATAACCCGAATGCTCTATCTATCCTATCGGCACTAGCCGAATAATATACAAATTGTATTGTTTTCGCTTCGGGCCGGCCTTATGGTTAAACAAATACTGAAAACCAAATGTGCAGACGACATAATTGAAAGGATCCTATAAAAATAAACAGAAAGTACGAGTCGAAAACGAAAACACACATATTTATCCCTACTTAAACAGGAACTTGGGGACTTACTTACTTGGGAATTACTTACTGAGTTATATTTATAGTTACTCGGAAGTTATAGTTACTGCAAGGCTCTATTTAGCATGTCGAATCAATCATCGCAGCTTTGGTTATAAGAAGGCATTATTGTAATTTTGGATTCTATAGCTAGACATAGAGAGATTATTTTGATAAACTTCCATAAAAAGCACGCTCCTGCAACTACATTTCTAAGAGGCGGATGTTTCACGTTCTCGACGAGAACTTATAATTATTTGCTCTAAAGAAGTTTTTGTGTTGTAGTTCCAAAATCAGGTCGTCTTGCGTGGTAACTGATCACGTTACAATATTATCAAGTCAAACAAGCTTAGAATCAATTGGTCCTCTTCCACATAGATATACCCCCACCCCACTACTGTTTGGTCTACGGCCGCACCCTATGATGTATAGACCAAAAAAGAAGTGGGTCGCGACTTCTTGAATGGTTCTCACTATACCTTCTTGTTTTCGCCGCAACTTTTCAACAAGGATACGTCAGACCTACTTATCCGTATAAAAAGAAACTGCTCCTCTAGCATTATTTTATTCAAAATTCATAAGTTTTTCAATTTCATGAAGCAAAACGTACATATTCTTTGTCGTGAATCGTCCGTCCTGTTAATGAAAAAAACAGAGTTCTAAGCTGTAACTGTAAGTGGATGTAGTAGCATATTACACACATATGTCCTACTTTTAAAAACTGTTTTAAAAAAGTATTTACAACTCATGCTAAAAAAAGCAAGCAAGGATACAACATGTAAAGCACAACAAACCAGTGAGGCGCCCGGCTCGATCGATACGGTTACAAGGTAAAACTAACTGTGCGAGGCGTTCTTTAAACGCAAACGTTAAGTTTTTACATACATTTTAATTTCGTCTATTTGATGCAGTTAAGTTGTCAGAAATGTTTAAGATATAACTGCTTTAGCAGTAGCCTATGTCATGCATATTAATCACATATCAAAGTGTTGTTTCCTAGTAGACAACAACAGCAACTAAAAGTAAAGTTTCTGTTGTGGATTACAGTAAACCGAGTAAATTTAAAAACCCTAATGAACATAAATATATAAAAAGATAACATACATTACTACTTAGCAAAGATTTCGAATCGACATCTCTGGTAAATAAGGGCGAGCTACGACTATCTCCCAGTATCAGGATTATTTTCAGACACTATTATATCTAAATACAATAGTCAAATTCTATTTTTAGTTATTGCTGGAATTTGTAAAAAGGCATTCAGCTTCTATATACCAACAATCATTTCAAAAGTTTTGCAGCAGCAATGCTTTATCGTAGACTTTAAGTAGCTTTCTGTATATAAGAATTCGTAGATACTACATGAATGAAAATTGTTGCAATAGGTTAAATTTTGTAAACCTCAAACTACATTTGTAATTACTACCTCGCATACTCATAACGATTTGGCCGAATGTTAATGAGGCCTATTAGTAAAAGAGTACGTGTACAATATCCATATGTCAACAAAATGTTACTTTTTATCAAAACGTTTAGCTCAAAAATCGTTCATTCAAGGCTTGATACAAACCTATGTTATTCAGTTTCTTAGTTCCTGCTCAGTGTATTTTGAATTTTATCGATCCTGTATTGTAATATTATTTAGGTACCTGTGTTTGTGTGCCATCTCCCACAGGAATGGATGAACAATGTTGCCAGAAAGCTGAATGATTCGAGAGTGTTTAATGATAATCGGGTCAGTTAGCAATATGTTTTTAACGTCCCATGTTGTACAGGTCTCAAAACGTACTGTACATTTTTTTTAATCCTCGAACAAACCCTCCAATTTTATTGCACCAAAATGAGCTTGTGTTATGGATAACCATACTGGAAACTGGGAAGAACCCAGACTAAACATACTTAAATAAATATGAACAAACATCTGTGTTCATCACACAAATAATTGCCCGGACCAGGCTTCGAACCTAGGACCTTCGGCGTATGAGGCAGGACTTTCTATTTCTTTTCTTAAGTATTTATTGATAGGTTATTTACGTATTCTTTTTTCATTAAATTAAAATTTTATGTCGCAACTGTGAGGGTGTTACCACACCAATCGATCGATCAATCATCAATTAATCGAACCAATCGATGGGTTAGTAGAAACTATCGATCGACGTCGACTGATCCATTCTACCATCGATCGATTGGTCTAGTAGAAACTATCGATCGACGTCGACTGATCCTTTCTACCATCAATCGATATTGATAACACCCTGACAATTACTTTAAATAGTTGCCGTTCTCAGAGGGGAGGTGTTACGGACGCTACCTACGCCGATATCGCCGACGCAGGCCGACCCGGTTGTCAGACAACATTATGTTAGGTGCACGTGAGGCTTATTCAGCAACTTCTTCAAGAAGGTTTCTCCAAACTGGTGGTGGATTCATAATTTATTTGACGTCAATAAGAACAAGTAATTGTCAATGTTGAGAAATAAATATTTGAATTTGAATTAGTTAGTTTTATTTATTTAGTCATTTTATTTGTATTTTAATTGTATTTCTAGATCGATTCGCGATAGACCATTTAATTGTAAAATAGTAATATTTGTTTTAATTAGTTTCGTTTTTTTTAATCCTCCAACTGTTGTTGCCTTGATTAGTTCTTATGTCTATACAAAAATTAGAAAACAACTCTTTGAACCAATAAAGTCCTTATATCTTGTTTGTCACTCAAGTGGAAGCATCTGCGAGCATACTAGTATCGCAGAATTGCACTTTATCGGATCGCAGCGCACTTAGGTACTTAAGAATTTCGTGTAAGAGTGGAATTTAAAGAGCAGACCAAACTCAAATTATTTTATTTCACTGTTGATAAATAAACTGTTACTCTTAATGAACGGCGATACACCGGATATACCTACTACTGTTTTTAAAAAAGATATTCTAGGTGCTTAGATCGAGCGGAAACAAATCCGACGAGGCTTCTATCGATTTAAAATCTCTCGGTTCCCCTCTGGCCCAGCTGGTCGAAATATACCTACCGTTACTTTCATGTATGGTTGAGGAGGGCGATGGCTGTATCGCCTGTTAACCCCGTTAACGGGTGCTGTCTGAGAATGTTCGGTATTTAGATAGTTTATGTGAAGGGAGACTTGCCAAGCTAACAAACGCAGTTACACAAACATATTTTCGCTGATAAAAAACTACAGCCCTTTCTATTTTGACTGCCATAATAACCACGTTTACGTGGTTGTGTTCCGGTGAAAGGGAAGGGACATCCAGTGAAATTACTGGAACAAAGGCAGTTTCAACAGAAGCCTACGTCGGCAATGCATCATTAGTCTATAATCGCAACCACTATAATAAATAAAACACCTACGATTAATGGTGTCCATGTCACTTACCATCAGGTGGGCCGCGTGCTATTTGCCGGCTATGAATACAGTCAAAAAAATATATTTGTACAGACGTAAGAGCTATTGTTTTATTTTGGAATAACGATACCCGTTCTTGCCAGTTCTTCTTCATGAAGATCCAAAACTTTTTCTGAAGTAGTTGTAGGGTCAAGCTTTATAAAAAAAAAATCCGAACCAGTGATAGTTTCAATATACGACGTTCGCCCTCCGAAGTCCGTGCCCTCTCGGGTGCCCTTAGGTGTTTCGTATGTAGGAGTAGTTTAAGTTACGACTAAGCACAGTCAGCGCTAAGCTACAAAGTCCGGTGAAATTTAAGGGTTCTTGTACATGACGCCGGAGCCGCACCGGCGCCGCGCCTGCACTGCACCGACGCCGCAATTTTCTTCATCACTTCTTATTTAACGTTAAAAAACACATGAAATTCTCCTGTGTTTTCTCTGCAGACTAAAACAGGGTGTACTCAAAATTTTCTCTTGTGTTTATGAATTTGTTTCTGTCTCCATTTATAAATTAAATATATGAGTAAAACCCCAATAGCCAGTCGCCAATAATAACACCGTAAAGTATTATATAAATGCATACGTATGTACAGATACGCTGGCAGAACATTAGCAAACTGTAATCTTTGCTCAAAGAGAAATACAGGGCGGCTATACCACATGGCGGGCAAGTACCTTGAATATTGCAGATGGAACATTTTACTGAAAGAAGACATTATTTTCTTTTAAAAAACAATTTAAAGTGCATTCATAGATTTTTAAATAAGTAAGTGGTTGAACTGGGAATCGAACCCGCTACACGAGAAAAAAATTACCCTGTAGTTTTATCATACCGATAGAAAGACTTTATCATAAGGATTATTTTTTGCTAAATAACATAGTGTCAGAAATAAAAGGAAGACCGTGAATTTTAACATTTGATGTGAAATTTTGCTCTGAAAAATGAAAAGCTGACATTGCCGTAAGGACATACAACACTAACCTTTTTAAGCACCTGAATGAATTAGTACCCACTTGAGAAGTACGCATAATTTCCCTATTATATTTTCAGTGCATGATAAAGAGATACGTAACTTACTAGTAATTCGCTACTCCTTAGTAGGAACCTGGTTGTATGCAACAAGTCGAGTTTCTGTCCAATCATGTTTTTGCCGTATCCTGAATCTGTCGAAAGACGCGTAAATGATTTAGTCCATCTCAATGCGGCCAAATAAAAAGAAATAATTCAAAAATGTGTTCCATTTTCAAACATTTATTCTTTTGTTTCTGTGATTTTCACTTCAGGATTTTTGCATTGTATGTATTGTGAATTTGATACATAACCATGGCGTATCGAAATAATTTCGATTGAATGGAAGCATACTTATTGAACCACAAAAACATAACATTAGCCTTACAATGGCTCGCAAATGGCAATTAGCGAAAAATGTCTTGATAGAAATAGGTACACCATCTCGATTTATTATCAAATGGTTGATGAATAATTTGATAAATTAGGGACTTTTCGATCATCGCTTACCACAATTCCGGCACCAAATGACAACAACTGACGATGAACTCGACATTTTGATATACTTTGAGGCAAATCCTAAAAGTTCAGTGAAGGAAGATGAAGAAGAAATCGGAATTTCAAAAAGCACAATACACCGCGTACTGAAAAAATACAAATTACGAAGGAACGTTAAAGGGCGACTGGTACAAAAATTATGGCCGGGTGGTGCTGAAAGACGACTTAATTTCTGCCATGAAATCGAGAGGCTCCGCCTAGAGGATCAGTATTTTCTACATAATATTATGTGGTCAGACGAGACAAACTTCAGCAATAATAGTATGTACAACCGACACAATAATCGCATTTGGTCCAGGAAGAATCCTTTACGTATCCGCGAGACTAATAGTCAAATGCATTTTTCGTTTAACTGTTGGTGTGGGATTTTACAACACCTCTTAGTACCTAAATTTTTACGAGGGGCTTCTGAATACGGAAAGGTATTTAGAAATACTTGAGATTTTAAGAATTGAGATAAATAATCTTCCGGTTGCAGAACGACAAAACCTTACTTTTCAGAAAGATGGGGCTCCGGCTCATAACAGTTACACAACAAGGGACTATCTCAATGAACTTTCTTTCCTGGATCGGGACAAATAAGATGGCCGCTAAGATCTCCGGATCTAACCCCGTTAGATTTTTTTATGGGGTTATGTAAAAAAATTATAGGTCTACCAGGATCTGATGGCAAAAAAGGGAAAAAAGAAATTGACGCTAGCAATACTGGGGAAATTGGAGTAAAACGTTTTGATACTTTTTTTTCCTTATAGCGGCTGATTCTGTGTGTGATACATGCAAATATAAAAATTTATCCAATGACAAGGATAATTTTTGAAAATCTTACTGTGGCGAATGTGGGGTTTGACATTTTTTTTTTGCCATCAGATCCTGGTAGACCTATAATTTACAAGAACCAGTATGAAAGTGTCCACGAGCTACAAGCAGAACTTAGACGTATTATTCTAAATATCCACCACATCATGATCAAAAAATCGACAGTGAGCGAAATTATCAAAAGAATGCGACTTTGTATTCAACAGAATGGGATTTATTTTGAGCATTTGATAAATTGATTAATTTTGTATTTAAATTAATTTTGTATTTTGTATTTAAATTCATGGTCTTCCTTTTATTTCTGACACTATGTTATTTAGTAAAAAATAATCCTTATGATAAAGCCTTTCGATCGATATGATAAAACTACAAGGTTCTTACTTTTTTCTCGTGTAGCAGGTTCGTTTCCTGATTCAACCATGTAATTATTTAAAAATCTATTTTTTTTTTAATTAAAATAATGTGTTCTTTCTGTAAAATGTTCTATCTTCAATATTCAAGGTACTTGCCCTCCAGGTGGCATAGCCGTGGGACGCCCTGTATGTATATTTTATTACTTTCTACGGCAACCAGGGCGCCACGCAGGAATCGCTGTATACTTACCATTTTTAACTTTCTGAAAAAAAGTATAAGAACAGAAGTCGTTTTTTATTTGATTGGTAACATTTTGTGTCATAAAAAATGTTTGGTGCTCGTAATTTTCCGAGTTAAAGAAGAAAAACAGGGCGAAATATTATTCTTAAATTATCTTAGTTATTACTGACTACTGGCCTAAACGCATGAAACAAAGTTGTGTACGAAAGCTGCGCCACCTCCTTCTGCGACATCACCTCTTCGCAACATGGTCTTCCATGCCTCTCTGTTCCCCAGCAATGTTCTAACCACACTGAGAAGGGAGGGGTCTCCCCCAAAGATGGACGCCAAATCATGGTGTCACCGACTTCAGGCTGGGCGCAAGTCAAGGGTGTGCTGGACCGTGTCTTGGTTCGTGCTATGTATAAATTTAAATTTAAGTGTCCTTCAGTGTGAATTAAAAAAAATGACCTATAAATAATTGCCTAGTCACATACTGTCAAAATTTATAATCATGATGTAAAAAAGACTGGGAATACTTATAACAGACCAGGCTGCATGGCGTAGATTCTTCTATCTTTTAAGCTACATAAATTATTAAAAAAATAAGCTAGTTAAGTGAGTGAGTGGGTGAGTGAGTGAGCTGCATTGTAGGTAGTGTATGTATTTGTTTTCGGCAGTTTTTGGGAAAGAGAGTTATTAATCTAATGCGAAGTAAAATAAATCAACTATTTTCTGTAGGTTGATCAGTGCTTCCTTTTAATTATCTTCAAGACTAACAGTGATTTTACAAGTTAATTAAAATGTTAAAGTTAGTGGTTTCATTCACCATTATTTTGTTTAGCGCTGTTAATACCGACAGTCATCTCATACAAAATGTTGGCGATGACGATTTGTTGCAACTAATAAAAGATAAAGAAAAACTAATTGTTTTATTCAGTAAGTTATATAATTATTTAATTTTTTTTATTATTCATAAGTCAAGTTTTTACGGATAATCTTTTACTTTTTTATTTCTAGCTGTACCAAACTATCTTTCTTTACGTACCAAACTTTTATTTTACAGCGAAGCCGGACTGTGAACCTTGTAACCAAATTGAACAAATACTTGAAGGTATACAAGAAGACTTTAACAAGCATTTGAATGCAGATGTGGTAAAAATTTTCAATAGTCACTTAGCTCGTTTATACAGTCCTACCAAGGAACCAGCACTTGTATTTTTTAGACATGGAGTTCCCTTATTGTATGATGGTAATAATATTAATTTTAAACGAAGGTATTAAAATTTATAACCTGAAGCTTAAATATGTAATTTATTAAATCCTTTCAGGTGGTAATGATGAAAATGAGATTTATGAATTTTTTAACAACAACCAGAAACCAGCAGTAAAAGAGTTGACAGATAATATATTTGAGCATTTAACACAAGCTGCAACTGGTGCAACTACCGGTGATTGGTTTGTGATGTTGTAAGTAGCTGGTATATAAAAATATTGATATCCATTATACTTAATTTGACACATATTATAACTAAACAAGTTAATTTACAGCTATGGAGCATCCTGTGTAGAATGCCAAAGATTACATGCAGTTTGGGAAGGCGTAGGAGCAAATTTAAGAGGACGTATAAATGTAGCCAGAATTGATGCTAATCTTGCTGGAGCAAATACTGCAAAGCGGTTTCAAGTTACAAAATTACCATCATTCTTGCTGTAAGTTCTATGTTTCATCAAAGGTAAAATTAAAATAATCACCACTAAGAAATTTAAAGTCTTCTTGTCAAGGAACACTTTCACTCAAGACAAACTAAAAATCATCCCTCATTTTGTAGGTACAATCCAAGAGACAATGACTAAAATACTTAATTAAAGAACCCTATTTGTTTCGTTACAAACTTGTATTTACTGAAAGTTATTTACATTTAAAGTAAGTATAAAAATATTATTTATTGTATTTTCAGATTCAGACAAGCAAAACTATACAGGTATAATTTACCTCAACACAATGTAAAATCATTTGTTTCTTTTGCAAAAGGCTGGTACAAAAATGCAAGAATTGAAAATGTTCCTCTGCTTACTTCACCTTTGTAAGTATATTTACTATTATCATTGCAGTTTAGTAAGAAACTGAGGTCAAAGTATTAGGAATGATAAGCAAAGTACATTAAATTATTTGTTATCAAATTGTACTACATACCTGATATTGATTTGTGTTCTTTATTATGCGTAAAAGTTTTTTTAGTTCTTACTCTCAATTTTATTTAATAAACTTTGTGTTTCCTTTTTTCAGTGATGAAGTGGTAGACTGGTGTGTAGCTTTTATTAAATCAAGTATTTCATTTGGACTTGACCTTCTAGCTGAATACCCTTGGGTGTGGCAAATAGGATTAGCTGGTTTTGGGTTAGTGTTCCTCACAGGACTAATAGCACTATTGAAAGCTGACCGATCAAAAACTAAAAGCAAGGATACTAAAAATGAAAAAAAAAGTAAATAATTATTTTAATGAAAGGTGACTGTCTTAGATATCTATATATTATGCTGATAAATATAAACTCTCAAGAAAACTATAAATAAATGCAAAATATAGCCAGTTCTAAGGATCACTATAAAAAGGCATAAGGTGACTAGATCACCTTTTCAGAGATTCACCCTAACAGTAAGACTACTTTTCTACCAAACACTATGCTTAAATTGTTCTGTCCTTATTGTTAACTAGGCCAGTTTTTATTTTATTTTTATTTGTAGTTTGTCAGACTTGTTAACTTTTCCAGATAAAAATATATTTGTATTAAAAAGTGTGTCTGTAAGCATACTTGCATTTCTTGTAGTATTTTGAGTTGTAACAGTGGTATTTGAATTATATATTTGATGCCGTCCTTTTCATTATCACTGTCTAAAACTTTACATATGAATAAAGGTTTTTAATGCTTTGAGGAAATCAACATCATTCTATAACCACTATAACCTCTTCTGATAGTTGACACTAGCAGTAATAGTCTGTCACATCATAACCATGGCTAATTTCCATATATTATAAGAATTAAATTACAGGTTTTATCAATGAATTATTATTGTATGAAAATTTTTTATATGAAAATGTAATTTTTTTTACTTAAGATTTTATAACTTTGTATTAATTTCTTATGTTTCATCTTGAAAATTTGGGCAATTTGACAAGAGTTAGAATCTAGTAACTATTTGTGGTGATCAGTTTGGTATTTATTTTTGTAAGAACTTACTTAAATTAATAAAGTATCTTATTTTTCACATTTATTTTATTTTTAAACCATCTTACATATCAATAAATAAGACACAAAAATAGGACTAGAGGTTAACATTTTGTTTCGAAAGCTTTTCCTGCATTTTATAATGCCACTTCAAAAGTATGGGTAAAATTTCAAACCTAGGTCTTGAGGACCAATGAAATTAAGAACATGGGACATAGTAGAATTTTCACCTATATTTTTAACCCTTTCGCCGCGGGCTCACCGTACACTAAACCAGCCCTGTAAACGGGCTCACAAAAAGAAATTTTGCTGCCCAGTACGGGTGGCGAGAAAACTCGTTTTAATTAAATCGCTTTGACACACGGATCACGAAATAAGCCGTTGGAAAAATCTGTCGTAATGTGCGGTCGGCGAGATAACTCGTCCAAAAAATGTACAGGCAATATCATCAAAATGAGGGTAGTATTACCATATACAAATCTGCCAAGTGTGAATAAGGATTTGCTATGCCGTTTCGTAATTTATAAACGACTAGCCGATGCCGCAACTTCGTACGCGTGGAAATTAGTACGTGTAGAGTTCATATTTATGGTGAATTAGCTGGTGACAATACACAATATCTCTATAAGTTTAGCCTATGTGTGGCTCAATTAAGGTATACTGGCGCGGCAGTGTACTGCAAGTTTTGCAAGTGCATTCCGAGGGCGATTCGAGGAGGATCTGCACTAGTATAAAGTGAGCCTTATTCTGATGTATAAGCTATATTTATATACAATTTTGAGTAGTTTTTAAGCAACAAGGTGGTGCTTATCAGGTGATGGGTGGGCCATTTGAGCTACAACCTTAATACCACATCTCCTAATTGAAGATGTAACACATTTGCTAGATTATCAGTAGTAATAGTGTTGAAATGAAGAAATGCCAAAGTAACGTTTCTCTAAGTTCCGTTTCAGTCGTAAGCTGGACAAGTAAATTTTAGATAATCTAAATTAAAATATATATGCTCATATTAATATACAAAGGTAATCAAATTATAAATAGGTATATTTAGTGCTTAACTTTAGAGACATCCGTTTCTACAACTACTATTACTCTTATGTTGCATATATTTTGAAATGACTTATTTAGAACAAATTAATTCGCATACCGTTTATAATCCTGATCTACCAAGACGTGATTACTCGCCTTCTGCAAGAAACGCAAACAAATTTTTTTTTCATGCTAGCACTACCAACCAAAACATAAATATATTAGGTAAGTATGTATATATATAAGTCCGTCTGTAGAAGCTTTTCCTGATTTCGAACCGCCATATGTGGTGACAGATTTCTGAGTTTCCTCGACCACAGTGTCTAAGAACACATTTTATAGAACAAGTTAACTCGCCAACCGCAGCGAAAGGGTTAAAGAACAGTTCTTCATTGTTTATTAGAATTCAATGTGTAAAAGTGCTTCAGTCTCAATTTAAAAATCAGTGCCAAGAACTGTGATCTCCGAATTGTTGGATAAATAATTTTACTAAATAGTGCATACTTTTGCTAGGTGTAAAACTGCAAATAACTATTATATTGATTCCACTTCAATATTTATTCTAAAAACTGATGCAGGATCTGCTAGTTCAGTTCTCACAGCATTTTCAAATTGTTTGAATATGATAGAGAATTCCATGATGTTTTGAGGTTTTGCTGCTATCCACATTTTATCAAATTCATAAAACAGGTAACAATAGAACTTGTGAAATAAATATACATCAGGTAAATGGTTCTTAGCATTAAACATGTAGGTTTTTGCTGATCCATCTTTCATTAAATGGTATGCCATAGAGGTTAAATTTATCCCAACAATAGCAAAAGTATAACCATATTTAGGATGTCTGGAATGGCTCAGAACATGACTTGATGCTTGAGGGTATTCAGTCGCAAAGAATAATAAATTCTCTAATCCAAGCATTCCCATTCCACGAAAATCAGTCTTGGGGTCATCTCCCTGAAAAATTAAACAATATATTTATTGTAGTTTTCTAATATGGCATGTTTATAAAAAGTAACTGTTGCAGTATAACAACAGAAACTCAATATACAAAACAAAATAGTAATCTTACTAGAATAGCTGTTTATTGATGCTAAATTCCCAGTCATCTCTTACCTGAAATCCAATGTATTGCCACTGTTTTGATACTCTTGATTCTAGGGTTTCATTTGGTACTAGTAAAGTCCAAAGCTTTAATAGTTTTTCTTCATGCTCTAAGTTGTTGCTGTCGAATTGAGTACGACGTAAGTATTCTATTTCATCCATCACATACTTATAGCACCATATTTGTTGTAAGCAACGACGAAATGATATAAAAAAGTGACTATGATATTTTGGATTGATCTTTTTCACTCTCATAATGATTGACACGGCAGGATCCAAGATCTCTCTAAAATTTGCAGGAGAAAATCTCCTTTCATACACAGTAGCGTCTAAAAATGAAACAACCTCCTTCACATCCTTAGTACGAGATAGTACTAAAGATTTTTCAACATTACAAGTTCTTGCTGCTCCAATTCTCTCACCATAACAAATTCTTTGTAGTTCACATAACCTAGTGGTTTTTCTCAAAAACCATTTTATAAAAGGCCTCAAGTACCAATGGAGAGTTGACCAAATATTAAAAAACACCATTTTGCAGTTAGTGTCATCAACTGGTTTATCAATAACCCACACTCTGTACTATAATTTTGTCAAGTAAAATTTCATCCCATGTCAACAAACCAGCAAATCTTATTCATTATTCCAAGGAACATAAACTACGGCGAGCCTTATTCGGTCGGATCGTGATCGTAGTATATGTTCCTTGGTCGGATCGATCGCCACAGATTACGTAGAATACAGTAATCAATGCTGCGTTCCGATTGCAGCTCACAGCGCTTAAACTGCTCATAACCGTTCCGATCTTAACCACTTAACGCGTGTAAACCGGCTATTATGCGCGGTTTACATGTATTAAGTAGTTAAGTTGGTAACTAAATTTTAAGTTACTGCATGTCACTTGTGTGTCCAAACGGATTAAGTAGTTAAGTTCATAAGTTCAATGAAGATGAGCAGTGATGAATCTCAAGGAATTCGTCAATTCTGCACTTAGATATATGGTAAATGTGATTTTGGACAAATTCAGAGAAGAATTTTATTCGGAAATTAAAATCTTAACAAGAATATGTTTTTTTCTACATTTTTATTCTACAAGCATATCTATTTTAAATATTCTTCAACAAATTTTAAAATTGAAACTAATCTCCACTCCGACATTTAAAAAAAAAAGAGTAAATGCGAAATATATACGAGCTTTTTGCCGCCACCAGCTTTGTCAACCTATGCACTTAACTAAAAAATCACGTCCAAACGTGTTAAGTGAGAAGCCCCGCCCACCCACTTATACGAAAAATAGAACGAATCCTAATCTACTTAATCACTTGCGTACTAAATTTTAAGTTACCACTTGTCACTTAACTGACTGTTTACACGCAACTTTTAACTTAAAATTTAGTTAAAATTTAGTTACCAACTTAACCACTTAACGCGTGTAAACCGGCTATTATGCGCGGTTTACATGTATTAAGTGGTTAAGTTGGTAACTAAATTTTAACTTAATTTTAAGTTACTGCATGTCACTTGTGTGTCCAAACGGATTAAGTAGTTAAGTTCATAAGTTCAATGAAGACGAGCAGTGATGAATCTCAAGGAATTCAGCAATTCTGCACTTAGATATATGGTAAATGGGATTTCGGACAAATTCAGAGAAGAATTTTGTTCGGAAATTTTAATCTTTACAAGAATATGTTTTTTTCTAAATTTTTATTCTACAAGCATATCTATTTTAAATATTCTTCAACAAATTTTAAAGTTAAAACTAAACTCCAATCCAACATTTAAAAAAAAAGAGTAAATGCGAAATAAATACGAGCTCTTGCCGCCACCAGCTTTGTCAACTTATGCACTTAACTAAAAAATCACGTCCAAACGTGTTAAGTGAGAAGCCCCGTGTAAACCGGCCATAATAGCCATAATTACACGGGGCTTCTCACTTAACACGTTTGGACATGATTTTTTAGTAAAGTGCATAAGTTGACAAACCTGGTGGCGGCAAGAGCTCGTATTTATTTCGCATTTACTCTTTCTTTTTTAAATGTCGGAGAAGAGCTTATTTTCAACTTTAAAATTTGTTGAAGAATATTTAAAATAGATACACTTGTAGAATAAAAATTTAGAAAGAAAACATATTCTTGTAAAGATTTTAATTTCCGAATAAAATTTTTCTCTGAATTTGTCCAAAATCACATTTACCATATATCTAAGTACAGAATTGACGAATTCCTTGAGATTCATCACTGCTCATCTTCATTGAACTTATGAACTTAACTACTTAATCCGTTTGGACACCCAAGTGACATGCAGTAACTTAAAATTTAGTTAAAATTTAGTTACCAACTTAACTACTTAATACATGTAAACCGCGCATTAGGGCGAATCGTTAAAGCGCGCTAAGGGTGTTACCACAATAAATAAAATTATAAATTAATAAGCACTGGAGGGATATCAGCCTCTCCCAACTCAGGGGTGGTGTCAGACAATTGTAGGCCATCACGCCTACTGCGAGTTTGCAGACTACACATACCTTCATATACAGACGACCGAGTGGTGTAGTGGTAAATAGCCTTGCCTCATACGCCGAAGGTTGGAGTCCTGGCCGATGCATACATTTGTGTGATGAACACAGATTCACACACAGTTCTCGGGTCATGGTTGTTTGTATTTATATAAGTATGTTTATTCTGGGTTTCCCCCCCAGGTCGCTGTATGGTCATCCATAACACAAGCTCTGCTTACTTTGGGGTCAAACAGTTGGTGTGTTTGTCTGGGGATTTATTTATTATTTATATAAATGTATAGGTGTATGGGTTTATTTTACTACTATTACCAACTCAGGGGTGGTATCAGACAATTATAGGCCATCACGCCTACTGCGGGTTGGCACAGTTCAGATACCTTCATATAAATGTATAGGGGTATGGGTTTATTTTACTACTATTACCAACTCAGGGGTATCGTCCGACAATTATAGGCCATCACGCCTACTGCGGGTTGGCAGACTACACATACCTTCATATAAATTTATAGGTGCATGGGATTATTTTACTACTAAATTACCAACTCAGGGGTGGTGTCAGACAATAATAGGCCATCATTTTGGCCATAGTGAAATTAGTGCTATTGCAATCGGAAATATTGCGCTAACATTTTAGATTTCTGATTGTTCGTCACTTAACCTGAAATGAAATGAAATATTTATTTTCTCAACATTGACAGTTACTTCTTCTTATTGACGTCAAATAAAATATGACTCTACCACCAGTTCGAAAAAACCTTCTTGAAGAAGAACTGGCAAGAAACTTCACGGGTATATTTTTTTCAAAATAAATTTACAGTCTCTTTATGTCTATACAAAATTATTCTTATCTACATCTGTTAGCTCGGCAAGTCTTCGTCCCCCCAAGTATCCAAACGATGAACACCCTCAAACGGCACCCGTTCACGAGTTAACGCTGGATCCAGCCATCCCCCCACCTCAACCATATTAGAGGGAAGTGAGCGACCCATCACCCGACGCTACCATAAGAAGACGTACTTTAGTGACAATGACGCTTTAGATATTCATCGGGACGAAGAACTCAACGAACAAACAGACACATTACACATGTTTTGTTACAAATACTAGTACAATCCTGTAAATGAGGGGATTATACCCAAGGGCTTTTATCATCCAAATAATCGGATAGTTTATAATATGCTTTTGTACACAACTTCTGCTTTATAGTCTCTTTGAATTTGTCAATAGGAAGACCTTGGATATCCTCAGGAACCTTATGATAAAAGCGTATACATTGACCCATGAATGAGTTAGTGACTTTATGAAGCCTACTATTATGAGCTACCAGCATATTTCTTCCCATTGAATTAACAATGTGCAGATCTTTTTTCGTTTGAACAAGGTTATGTTCTGTTTTACATACATTAAATTTTCTAAAATATATTGTGAATGGAAATTAAGAATATTTATTTCCTTAAATTTACTTCTAAGTGACACCCTTGGACCGAGCTGATAGATTGCGCGAACAGCCCTTTTCTGCAGAATAAATATAGTATCGATGTCGGCAGCGCTCCCCCACAACAGAATACCATATGTCATGAGGCTGTAGAAGTAACCAAAATAGACTAATCGAGCAGTTGTTTCATTTAAAATTTGTCTCATTTTTTTATATTTTTTAATAGCATATGCGGCAGAGCCAAGCCTTTTCGTTAACCATCAACATGCAGTCCCCACTGGAGTTTGGCGTCTAAGGTTATGCCCAGAAATACAGTTGAGTTTACAGGAGTCAGTTCCTGGCTCTTAACTACAATGTTTGTGTTTACCTGTTTGACATTTGGCAATGTAAACTTAACACATTTCGTTTTTTTTTCATTGAGGAGCAAATTATTAGATGAGAACCACTTCTCTGTGTTGGAGATGCATTGGTTTACTGCTCGATAGTCAGTTTCTTGTCTTTTGATTTTAAATAAGAAGGAAGTATCGTCAGCAAACAATATGACCTCGCATTGATTCTTAACGACCGATGGCAGATCATTGATATATACTAAAAATAGGAAAGGACCAAGAACTGAGCCCTGGGGCACACCCATTGTCACTGCCGATCCTGATGATTTTTCTCCATTTATTGCAACTTTCTGTTTTCTATTAGAAATATATGATTTAATCAAGGCAAGCGCTCGGTTTTTTATGCCGTAATGGTGCAGTTTCATGAGTAGAGTAGTATGATCCACACAGTCGAACGCTTTGGACAAGTCACAAAAGACACCAATAGCATCACACGACTCCTCCCAAGCGCTGAATACGTTTTTTATGAGTTCAACACCGGCATCGGTTTTGCTTAAAATTCATTATACTATTACCATAAAAATGAGACAGTAATTGATTTAAAATTAATTTTTCAAAAATCTTACTGAGCATTGGTAGTATAGATATAGCTCTAAAATTATTAGGGTCGGACATGACATGGAATGACCTTACTCAATTTCATTAAATTAGGAAAAACACCATAATCAACACAGTCATTAAATATATTGGCTAAGTACGGGGCTATACCATCAATGACAGATAGAATCATTTTAACAGAAATTCCATCTAAATCGGCAGTATTTTTTACTCTAATGCTTTTATATGCATTTAAAACTTGTGGAACAGTAACATGTTTATAGATGAAATCAATATCGCATGAATTTACATTTTCCATTAGCAGTGACTGTGCCAGAGTGGAACATGAATTAATACTTGAAGTAGTTGACACAGGGATGGCAGTAAAAACATTTTCAAATGCTTCAGCAACTTCTCTGCCACTTGACAACACGTTATCACTAATTTTTAAATTATATTTGGTGTGCGGTTCTTTTGCTTTCCCAGTTTCCTGATTAATATTCCATGCAGTTTTTGAAATGTTGGTACTATATTTAATTTTATTATTAATGTAATTAGATTGAGCTACACTGCAAACTCGTTTAAATAATTTTGAATACTTTTTAACATATTCATAAAATGTCTTATTGTGATTATAAGTTCTTTCACTGTATAATTCATATAATCTATTTCTACTTCTGCATATTCCCATTGTTGCCCAGTCACTAAACCTAAATAAATTATTATTTACACATATATTTGTTTTTTTTTAAACAGAGTCATACTCATTTTTAATTATATTATGAATAGTGTTATATTGAGTAATAGGATCTCCACAGTAATCTAATTTAAATGTTTTTTCAAATACATTTTTCCTAAACGATTCAAGCCGTCTCTCATTCATGGGTATAAAGGTAATTTCTCTTTTTAGAGTCTTTTTTAGCCCAATATCAAAAGTGGCCAACTGCCCACTATGATCTGATTGTACTTTATTAATTACTGACTTTGTACATGGCATTAAATTTGTAAAAATGTTATCAAGACATGTGGCTGAGGTCGCTGTGATTCGCGTAGGCTCTAAGAAGAGATTTTTTAGGTTGTAACAATTAAAAAGATTCAAGAATCGTTTACTTTGTGACGTCTCTACTAATAAATCAATATTAATACCGCCACAAATAATTATTTGTTTTTGTTATTTACTCTATGTAATACCTCATCCATAGTGCTCTCAAATACTTCAAACGGTGAGGGTGGGGGTCTGTATTCACTTATTGTAACAATATTCCCTATCTCAATACAGGCTATTTCAACTGATCGCTCCACAGACACGTACCTGTGGCACATGAGTAGATAAACAGAACAGAGACAAAGTTTCATTCAACCGCAAGAATCGGTTGCACTACTACAAGCACGCGGGGCATGTGTGCGTGACCACTGGCCGCTTATCGCGTACGCGGCGAGACTTGTCGAAAGAAATTGTCAAAAGGCACAGCCAGTTGACAATCTCAGGGTCATTGCGACGCACGTTGTTTGTTTTGCTAGTTGCAAGTTTAAATATTTTAATATGGGGCTGGCATGTTTAACAAAAGCCCCTAAACAAATGTTGAATAAAAAAAAAAAAAAAAAAAAATATTTTAATGTAAAATTGTGGTATTTTATTATTTATAATGGTTGTTTTCTGTACTGTGTGTATGAATAATACTAGAAAAAATAAAATTGAATTGCTCGAGCAAAAGTTTAGCAAATTTTTCGATCTTGACATAAATATTGTCAATATTTGCAATGAAATACTTAAACGTATTAAAGATTAATTTGACATGCCATGTGAGTGTTTCCCTTTAGATTACCTACTTGAAAAAACTATTATGTTAGATTCAGAATTTACCACACCATAAAAAAAAAACCAATAAGTTATTATAAAAAAAAAATTATTAGAGTTAGTAATTTGTGAAGTATTCTATCATACTGAATAATAAAACTTTTTAACAAATGTTTTGTTTAATTTGTCTTAACCTATTGTGACAACCCTACCAAAATAAATAAAAAATTTTCACGTTCTTAAGAAGCTTTGTCTCTGTTCCGTTTATCTACTCATGTGCCTGTGGTACGTGGCAAGGGGCGCGAATCTGTACTCGTTGACTGCGGCAAGATGGCGCGATTTGAATGCGCGCTCGACTGAGTGCGAAAGAATTTATTGGATATTTCCGAAAAAATATTTGAAAGTTTGTCATTCAATGATTTATTTAAGAAGTTGGATAACCAATGTATCCTGTTACGTAATATTTATTGCTATAAAACATTTCTTACTATTATATTTTTATAGGTGTTTGAACCAAACATGCAACTTACGACACCAGCCGTAGAAACTCATCACTCTATATTTTACATTTTAAATGTAAGTATGTATAATTGTAAGCTGTATTGTATACAGATTGTCACGTAATAAAAGTTTTAAAAAAACTATCACGGACATGATTTATCGAAGAGGGTCGCCGCGAAGGCCTCCATGGTGAAGGCGCTCAGGCGCGAGCAGGACCAGCGGCAGATGCTCGGGCGCCGAGTAGCGCTCTGGCGCGTGCAGGATTAGTGAGAGTCGTTTAGGTGCCCACTGGCACTCTGGCACGTGCAGGAACAATGGAGAGTCGCTCAGGCGTCGACTGGCGCTCTGGCGCGTGCAGGATCATCGAAAGGAGCCGGTTGGATCAGCAGGCAGGATGAGGCGGTATACATCTAAATTGTATATCAACTAAATTGTCTAAGTGACATGACAAATATTTTTATTTACAATGAAAAAAAGACATTAGAGCTAATTTACAAAGAATTAAATTAGAGTATAATCAAAATAGAGAGGATCTAAGAAAACAAGGAAAATTTTAAAACGAAATATATTCAGGACCGAGAACAGTAAGTTTCATAGTTTCATTACGTTACAAGATGTTTTATTTTAATAGTCAGGCAATCTTCTTCGGGGTACGACTTCTTATGGTAGCGTGGGTTGACGCATTTCCCTCTAATATGATTGAGGAGGCATTTGAGGGTGTTCGTCGTTTGCATACTTGGGGGGACTTGCCAAGCTAATAGATGCAGCTAAGATTAATTTTGTATAGATTCATTGTGAGATTTTGAAGTTAAAAAAATATACCCGTGAAGTTTCTTGCCAGTTCTTCACGAAGGTTTTTCCGAGCTGGTGATAGAGTCATGCTTTATTTGACGTCAATAAGAACTAGTAATTGGCAATGTTAAGGAAAGAATATTTGAATTTGAACCATCTCCTGATTCGGAGAGACGGTTCAAATTCAAATATTCTTTCACCCGCCGATTCCTGCCATTTCTAATCGTTTCAACCCTTTTCCTACATTTCGTCGTTTCAACCCCGAAGTTTAGTCTACCCCAGGGAGGTGTTATAAATTAAATATGTATGCTTTTTTACATAGCCTAAACATCCCTTGAGCCGAGTCAACAAACTGATAATTGCCTACAACCTCTCTACAATCCACTTCCTTCCAGTAATTTTTAACATAAAACTGAAATATGATTTGTCATGTTCAAATTACAAATTGCTCATTCAAGTACTGAGAATTTAGTACTTCAGAATTATTTATTATATTTAATATATCTACAAAACGAGTCTTGTTTTTGAATATTTTATCATAATTAAATTATGAAATAAAAAATCATTTTTTTTATTACACAAAACTTACAAAACATTTGTATAATTACTTACACTAAACATAACTGAACAAATAGGCATATTACACATAGACAAGTCATACCCAAACATTACCGCACAAAAAGACGGCGTCAACGTAACTACTTATAGATAAGTACCTTTACAACGTGTAAATGAATTAACCCAAAACCTGATACACCCCATTTAAAAAAATAAGTAATAACATGATTAAAATATAAGTTGCGCCGAAAAAAATTATATTTTAAAAGTTATTCAACATTAGATCGGAGGTGACCTTTCTATGAAGTTTCGAGCTCTACGGCAGTAGGTACTCACCGTCTCGCCACACGCGTTCTCGAGTTGCACAGCGCAGCGCCCGTACAGCTGACTACTATTCAGCAGTTTGACAGACGTTCACTTTACACCGGCCAAGTTATTTTGAGCGAACTGTAGGAACTAAACCTTGGCCTACCTATGGCCCGAAAAAAACTTCAATTATTTATAACAACATATATAACAACAATTTCAAAACTTTCCATCACACTTTTCCAGGCGTTGGACTGGCACTCTATTTGCAATAGTATGTCACTTAATACCGATTTAAATGATTAGGTACTGCTTACTCGGTCTTATTAAACATGACAACTGGCTTTTGTTGAGTGTGCTAAAAAGTTTTTCAGTACCTAATTTATTTTAATTACGAAAATTATAATTTTTACTGTTTAGAGTGATATTATTAAATGGGTTACATAATTGGTAGTTATTAAGTACCTCGTAACTGTTAGGTATTTTTTTGCATATCAAGCTTTAAAATTCTCATTTTTCAAACCATTTTGTTAATAAAAATCCAAGAGCTTGAAAAAAACCTCTAAATGTAACAATAATAACAAGAACTCAAAAAAATCCAATAACAATAACAACAAGAGAAAGGTGTTCCCACCCGATGCAATGTCGCGTTGCAGAGACTCACCGCCGCAAACAAATCCAGATCCATACAAATTCAATAAAAAAAACCGTAACTCGAAAACTGAAAAATCATATAATTTACATAAGGGTGATTCAGATGCCTCTCAACACGAGGCACCTAAAAAAATTTTTGGACGTCACTTTTCTGGCCACCCTGTATAATAAGCCGTTGTGCCAGACCTTGTTGCAGGCTTTAGCCACGTCAAAGAAAAGCGCACCCGTGCCTATCGGTTTTCGAACTACGGTCCTTTGCGCCAAGATGCCGCATTTAGTTTCGACTGTGCTATACACAGTTTCTATGTGGAGGGCGTTAGTGGTTTCTGTACACGGTGTACATTGTTGGGCTAAGCTATCGGCTAGGGTTTCAATATTTTCGGGGTCATCGAAGGCGGGAGTCATGGGCGGAGGCATCGATGACGCGGTAGAGTACATTTTGAGAGACTTCGCCAGGCTCCGGTAAGCCAAATGCGAAGGCGAAATCTCTTCAAGAAGCGCGTCCCAGTTGTTAGACCGCAGTTCGCGTATGTAGTATCTAGCTGTAGGGCCCTCATACGGATGCGGTTTGCCTCGGTCGGAGCGTAATCGTACGCCCGGATAGCTGCGTTCTTTGCTCTTAACAACTCCCTCACAAGGCAGGTCGAAGGTGGTTGGTGAAAGCACCGATCGCTGCATTGGGCTCCTCGATGGAGGACAACGAATTGGGAATGGTGCTTAGGTCGGGGCTGTCGGTTGCCTTAAGGGCTTTGACCCAATCGATGTGACCTCGTTTGAGGACCCACTACATTACAGCTTGTCGAATCTAACATGTGATGAAGCCAACAGCCGTTTGGGTTGGTAACTACGCATGACCTCTACCAAATACCTAAAGATAAAACTGAAGTTAGAAATAGGAAAACGCAGATCTGAAAAGAACTGAATCAATCAGTGCATGTATGAACCTAAATTGGTTCTCGTAAAACTGTTAATAAATAATGTATACATTATCATGTTTAACAAATCAATTAATAATATGAAATATAGTTTGGTCTGAAAAGAGCTTAGTTGTAAAGATATATTATAGATATTTTATTTCACGAGTGACTTTTGAATTTAGCGTGCGTAGTTAGTTTGTGAGCGATTACGTGTCTTATTTTAAGTGGTCAATTTGTATATGAACACACTTAAATGCACATAGTTAACTTCAAAATGTTACTCATGAAATTAAATATATATAATTAAAATATTTGGAAAAAATAAACAAAAAGCCAGACTTGTATTATCAAATTTTAATTGCGCTTATACATGCAACTTAACAATACTTGGTATTTAATTACAAATCAATAAATTATTTCCTAGAACTACAAATTGTTTTTAACGTGCTTGTTTTAAACAAAACATGTATCTATATAGAAATGAACCTTTAATAGCACCCGAAATTATTGTACCAATAATTGTTATAATAACAAGGTGTATTTTCAAAATATTTCATTCTTTCAATAACTTAAATCACTGTATTAGTATTAGATCTTGTTATATATCACTTCTGTTTATCTAATACTTAAATATATAGATATCAGACTCTTCTTTTATGTTCAGCCTTTACTCCACTTGCCTGTAACAAAAAATAATTTTATCAATTAAGTAATTTTAGAGATGGCTAGACAGTTCTACTTAATAATATTACCATAATATAAGCAAAATGTCGATACATCAAAAACTCTATCAGACACATTGTTCTTAATAATATCTGTGTGATAATAAATGCAATAAGCGTATCCAAAAGATTCCTTTAGAGTACACATCAAATATTGTTGACCTTTTATTACAAATGGTATACTATTACAGGCTACTATTACAAATAAAGTGGTGAACATATCATTTACTACAAGCATTTTCACTTTGAAGGAATATACGACTAATCAAAACATCAATTTGCATATGGATGCTCTGCAAATAATATATTTCTTTAGTTGGCCAAATGTTCATTGCCAAAGTTTTACAAAACATAATTATTGAATCTAGTTGTGATAACCAGTGAAATAATGGTCAACTCCACGCATGGAACGTAATTTTATTGGAACTTTATTTAACTGAAAAAAGTTAACTTCTTTTTCTTATCTAGTGATGAGTATCAGAGTTAATCAGCATCTCTGGAAAACTCAAGGGCTTCTGACATGGCTTTACGTCTGTGGTCTTAACCAGGACCGATGGTTTAACGTGCCCGGAACATGGAAACACTCAAGTGTTATAAGTAACTAATCACAATAAATAGGATGCTCACATTATCATACTTTAAGATTGATGGCTTCTCAATGATGGTCCAGATGAATGCCAAATGAACTAATACGTTTTTTACAACTTATGTACATGTACCTTACTACTCCAACATTGAAGGAAAACATCATAAGGTTATGTGAAAGGTTTGTGTTTACCAATTCGCAGTAGCCAAGCATGGTTGTCTATACAATGTTGATAAAAGCGAGAGGAAACCACATATTTTGTGTATCATTATCAGGCTACACAACAAAAATCAGATCAATGTACGCAATAGTTTAGTCACAGGAATGCTTTTTAGCTTTTACTTAGTTTCATTTAAACACTCTGTATCTTCCCGATCACCTAATCGTAAGTTTGTACTATAGGCATACATAGTTATCTAAAAGACAAAATTCACGCGAGCGATGCGACGTTGCCAGTTCGCATCGTAAGTTTGCAATACAAACAAGGAAGTACACTGTTACTAAATCTTTCCTTAAAAGAAAGTACAGATCACGGTTATCTCACTCTGATGTAATAAGCCTAACAGAAATAGAAATAGATCAGTATGTTGCTATTGCGCCGGCGGCGGCTCGGCTAATTAGGTCAAGGGCACAATTTTTACTTTGTTTAGTGCGAAGACGCGTTGCATCCGGGGTGCACGTTGCGCAATTCAGCACAGATTATTGTCGCTCACGCGTCCCATTTACTAATGTAAGGTTTTTATTGTGATAGGACACGTAACTGAGTATTTTAGGTTTAGTTTTGTGAGTAGTTTTTAATTATTTTGTAAGTACGTAAGACATCCACAATGCCTCGTGCTACATACACGGCGTCAGAATACACTGACATGATTTTAATCTACGGGGAATCCCACGGAAACGCAGCTCTAGCTCTGCGAACTTACCGAGAAAGGTACGGAGACAGCCGCGCGTGCCCTAGGAACGCTCGCACCATAGTATTGGCACGGCAACGGGCACGGGAAAACAAACCACTAGCAGCGCATCAGGAGGGAGGCCCACCGCAGCAGATACCTACTGCGCGCGAGCAACAGGTTCTTAACTATTTTGACCTCAACCCCACATCATGTCTGCATAGAGCCGCACGCCAGTTAAGAGTTTGCCATAGAACCGTGCATAACATTTTAAAAAGGAATAAAAGGAAAACCGTACAAATTTAAAAAAGTTCAAGCCCTTTTAAGAAGGGATTTGCCAGTCAGGCGTACTCACTGCCAGTGAATACTTGACAAAGTTACTGACGACCCGAATTTCTTATTAAATGTCATGTGGACCGACGAGAGCACATTTACACGCAATGGCATATGGAACCGACAAAATCTCAGATACTGGAGTATTGAAAATCCACGCATGATTCGGGAATCGGAGCATCAGTACCGCTTCTCTGTTAATGTGTGGGCTGGTATACACAGGGACCAGATTATTGGCCCTGTTTTTATTGACGGCACCTAAGGGTGAAAACGCGGCAAAATTTTTGGAGACATTATCCGGTCCCGTTGCTGAATATACCGAAGAACTACCCATAGCCAACTATCGGCATTTATGGTACCAATTGGACGGAGCTCCTCTACATTCAGTGATGTCTTCCAGAGAGCTACTCACCGAAATGTTTGGACAGCAGAGGATTGGTCAATTTGGACGACCATTGGCCACCACGGTCCCCGGATCTCACTCCAATGGATTTTTTTATCTGGGGGTTTGTGAAAGGTGAAGTGTACGCGACAGACGTGAATACCGTAGAGGAACTTAAGAATCGGATTATTTTAGCGTTTATTAATTAAAAAGTTTAACAACAAACAGTGATCTTATTGCACGGTTAAATAACAATATTATACGTCGTTATAATTTGTGTACCATTGCAAACGGCGGACATTTCGAACAATTGAAGATTTAATGTGTAGGTGTTACAATTAATTATTTTTGTTTATTATTTTCATTGATCATACCTTCCAACGTTACCTACAACACATGTTTACATTATCATCCACATCAAACCCGGGCGCTCCGCTGTGTAGGTAGGTGTGCGACCCGGTGAGCCCGCCGCCACACGCGGTATGCTATTCAAATGCTATGTTGCCAATTTGTTACACAGGTGGCGGCAGGCTACTCAACAAAGGATGTTCAAAGAACTTAATTATTAAGCTATTAAGTTCTTTGAAAAACGTTTTTTCGTATAATTTTTTTTAATAGTTTCGGATTAACAGTTGGCACTTATAGTCTATGTGGTTTCATTAAATGCCTCTCGCTTTTATCAACATTGTATAAATTAGTTAGAACCATACCGTTTTGTGGTGGAGTACGCTAATGGGATGTCGCTCCTGTAGGCTAATAAAGACTATTGTGTGATACTTACACAATCCTCATGGTGTTAGTGTAACCAGATCCCTGTTGCCATCCAGTGACAATAACTACGTTGTCACGAGAGTTGAGGAACCCACGAACTCGACCGAACTTCAGCCCGTATTGCACGCGGTTGTCAACGTCCTTCAGCCAATCGGGGTTAGCTGATTCTGTCGATGGAAATTCTATTTATATTCGTTGTTTTATTTTTTTAGCAGGACAGCTAAGTATCAGCTTGCACAATGAGGCTTGGGGAAAAAAGCAAACCAAGGCTAAAATTTTCAGTAATATTCTTATCATTGACTTTCAATTACTGAGGCATAGGGCGCGCATGTTGCTCTTGTTGCCTACTGCGCTGTGTGACAAATGGGTCTAATAAAATCCTTATCATAAAATAATATATATATATATATATATATACACATATATATAATAATATATATATATATATATATATATAATAGATATATATATATCACTACATTACTTAGCTTTTTAGTGTTTATTTGTCTGTTATTATGACTCGCATTAGTCTGTTTCATAAAGATAAAAAATTAAGTAGACTCCTACTATTGTTGACTATGTTTTGTTTGAGATGGGAAATAATGTTTCTTTAAATAGGGTATGCAAAGTTAGGAAAGCTTTGCTAGGACTCACTAGTAAATATGTAAGCATGGCACTTACATACATGTTAGTTGTGAATAATGATATATTTTTTTGAATTTGGCGAAGTGGGTTGCCTTATAAGCCGGAGGTCCCAGGTTCGAGTCCTGGTCGGGGAATTAATTTGTGTGATGTACAGAGATGTTCGTTCTCGGGTCATGGTTGTTTAGATTTATATACTTATTTTTGTTCTGGGTGTCCCCCTGTTCGCTGTATGGTCATCCCTAATACAAGCTCTGGTTATTTTGGGGCAATACAGTTGGAGCCTTTGTCTGGAGATTTATTTATTTACATTTAGTTTTAAGTTTTTCGTAAATTTAAATATCCAAAAAAATTAAAGGGGATTCAGGATCAGCTTGATTTGTTATTAAATAATACTTAAAAACCTATAGTGTTTTCATTGTAAATAGAAATATAGCTAACTTTAGTTTAAAGTAAAAGTATAGATAACATACTGGTTTTCTTAAGTGTCTGTAAAAATACGTCATTCTCGCTCATACAACTTTATTAATAAATATCGATACCGATATCGGGCATGTCCCGTCCCGAGTATCGTTGCGGTGATGCGAATTGCTATTTTGATGCAGGAATTTGATTTACTAAATCCTTTGATACATTTTCTAAACAAAGTATATATCTACAATTTTTTACCTTGATAAACGATGGGCAGAACTCCACGGTATAAATGTGATTGACGAGCGGTTTGTGCGTACCTGGAAAAATAGTAGGTTTTAGATAGCTTGAACTTTTGTTCTATGAAATAAATAAAATAATAATAAAACATAATTTGCAGGACCGTTTCGACAGTTAGACGTAACAGCCGTTAAGTACATTTTATAATAAAATATATACACTTTCAGACTAAAATAACTGAATGAAAATATAATTTGTTAATACATGTAACGAGAATTTATTTTTTATAAGTCTGCAATACTAACCTAGTAACAGCAATAATAGGGCATCTCGGCCTATATTTGCTGATCAAATGAGCGGAGCGGCCACTCGTAGTGATGACTACGATGGCCGCAGCGAGGCTCTTCGTAGACGCTTCTACGGCAGCGATTGCTACGGAATGCGTTGGGTCCGTCGGCGGTTTTACCTAAATAATATTAGATAATTTTAAATAAATATTAAGGTTTCTGTAGGTATATTATTTCTAATTTTTGGGCTTCTATGTTCCAAGAAATGGTACCTTCTTTATAACAAGTATCATGTAGACTGTGTTCATTTTAAATATTTAATAGCATTATTGTATATTTATAAATCAAGGACAAATCTATCTACACAATTACCTGTATTCCTTAAATAAACTACTTTCACGAATTTATAATGCTACACATGAAATAGAATTCATTATCTAATAATTGTGCTTAAAAAATAAACATTTAATACCTCACCTCCGCAACCATATCAATAAACAGTTGTTTATGCCAAATGGCAGCTTCAGCCTCCTTACAAATATTGGCCATGGTCAGCACACACTCCAACGGATAGTCGCCCTTGGCCGTCTCTCCCGACAACATGACGCAGTCAGCGCCATCTAGGATAGCATTGGCGACGTCGGAAATCTCAGCCCGAGTCGCACGAGGCTTCTTCACCATGGATTCTAACATTTGAGTGGCGCAGATTACGGGTTTTCCGACCTGTAGAGAAAAGAGGAGAGAATTGTAATAAAATAATGGTATTTAAATAATTGTAATTAAAAAAAAATATATAATCTTTTATGGCGACCGGACGAGAGCGTTTCTCGTGCTAAGATTAATAGATTCTTTACAGAAAAAAAATAAAGCGTAAATAAAATTAAAAACTTAAATTGCATCCAAATTGCCCTAATAAATATATGTTTGTGTTTTTATGTGGAGGAATGCAACACAATCTATAATGGCATAAACAGATGTTTTTTATAATACTTAACTAATTAAAATACACTAAGATTAAGTTGATTAAGACGAATGTCTTAAGTTTATCACACAGAAATCCTAGAAGTTTGCGTGACAAGTAAGCGGCATTGTTACAGAATTGTTCAATTAATACTAAAGAAAAAAATATTGAAGAAGTATTGCTGCTGGCGAGGAGTCTAACGGTATATTTTTTATTATTATTGAGAGAAGATTAATTGCGACTACTTTATTTTATGATTTAGTGTAAATGATTACAAAAGATTATATCTAGCAATTCATGTTAAGAATGACTAACTCTGGCACTAAAATCACTAATATCTTCACAATGATAAAAGGTTTTGTTATTTTGTTTTTTAATTGAATTACTTATTTTTTATTTTATTTTACTTACCCTGTTGCACCTGGCAATCATGGTCTTCTGAGCCAAGAACACCTTCTCTGGCGGGATCTCAATGCCAAGGTCACCACGAGCTACCATTATACCATCAGAGGCCTGTACAATAATTATTTTACATGAGTATTTGTACAACTTCCGAATTTTTTACACGACAAATCATCCAACTGTATAGCACTGTTGTAAGCGAGGTCCATTTCATGTTTATATATAATATAAGACATTTATATGACAAGTAATTTGTAAACAAGAATTGGGTACATGACAAATTTTTTTTTATTTCATATTTAAATAGTTTATCAACAGTAAATAAATATTGCAAAAGTAACAGTATGTTTACAATCAATAGTTTTCTAGATACAGCGATGTGTTTGAGGAGCCGCTGCGAGTCGCCGAAAAACGCTCCATACAAAACGGTACTGAGCTGTGACGTCACGACTTGTGAATCATACAAAAATTGTATGGGCGTTTGGATAAAATATATAATAGCTACGTAGATAATGCGTTTACATGCATACTGTCATAGTAAAAATTGTTATATTTAATGTCAGTAAGCTAATGATATTTAAAAATTTAACATATACAATAATAAGTTTTTGCTTCTTTTTTTAAGTTTTCAAATCTATATAATTTCGATATTAAATTCAAAACTATTTTTTCAAAACATTGTACCTGTCAAAATAACTAATATTTTATAAATTAATTATAAAAACTTGCATTTTTAAATTGTGTCATCTACCCAATTAAAAACTGTCGTCTAAAAGGAAAAGCTAAACGGCTAAACCTATTTCATCAAACTTGTCTAATAATCTCTCGATTCATTCAGCTTTCGAACAAAAACTTATAACAAACATTTGTGTAAATAATGCTGATACCATCTTCACCACAAAGCCTACAGACAGAAATCAGCTTTCTTTAAATAAATTGTTTTACTTAACATGCATCTATATTAAAATAAAATTACGTAAAATTTTCTATATTATTATTGTAACGGAAAACAAATAAAGTTTTTTTGGTAATTCTACTGTAATATTAGGTCATTACATATGAAATTGGCGTATTGTAAAGGAGGAACATAAAGTCAATTTTTTAAATATATAATATATTTATTAAATCAAAGTATGTACCATTGCTATCTATGCACTTTTGCCATCTCATACGTAGTTCATTCCCTTCCCTTTCATCCCTTTACTAAAAAAAAAAACATTCGGACGGAAATCAATATTTGAAGGCGCTTTGGACTGCCCCATAGGAGTTGAATTTTTTCCCTTGCAAGAAGTTATCCGAATTTCGAAAAGGTCCGGGGAGTACGGTGGATGTCTTAGATATTCCAATTGAAGCTCCTCTAATTTGGTAGCCGTCTCTTGTGCAGTGTTGTGGTCTAGCGTTGTACTGAAGCAGCAGTGGCCTAGAGCGATTGACAAGCCTCGGTTATTTAGCAGCTAGCTTTTCCATCATAGTTTGCAGTAGTCTAGCCAGATTTAAGAAAGCAGTAGTGAACGACAACGGCGCTAGTCCACCAAACGCTCACAAGTAACTTTTTGCAGTCAGTTTTTGCTTGGGGCAGGATTTGGCTGGTTCGCCAGGGTTCAACCATTGCAATGAGCGTTTCCAATTGTCGATTCAAAATCCTTTCATTATTATTTAGTAATGCAACGCAGCAGTCGACACGCGTTTGTCGGTTTGCTGCACTCAATTCATGAGGTACCCACCTCTGAAGCTTTTTCACCTTCTCAATTTGCTTCAAGTGAATTAAAACAGTTTTGTCACTAACACCGCAGTCTACAACTAACTCGGACCTAGTTTGCAATGGATCTTAAATTTTTCATTATTAACTTTGGTCTCCGGCCATCCACGGGGCTGGTTCTGCAGGTCGAAATTTCCAGAACAAAAACGTTGGAACCGTGGTGGTGCCACGGTGGAACTCGTACCCGTGAATAACGCGATATTTCAAGTTTTCCATTTTGTAAACTAAGTGACGCAAAGAAAAAACCAAAAAAGGGGAAAAACAAGTGAATTACGGTTTCCAAAACACAAACGCGTGAGTAAATAACTGTATAAATTTGGAAATGGAATTCTTCGCCAAAGATGAGATAATACAGATTAAAGTGGCCAGCGAAACCGCGGCAAAAGCTAGTTAATGTATAAGTAACAAAAATAACAGCCTGTCAACAAAATATCTAAGAAGTCATTTTAGACATATAGAAACATCTTTCTTTTATAAATATTTTTTTTTATTGTTATGCAATCAATAGTAGAAACTAAGGTAGACTTAATATATTTACAAACAAATAAAAGTACCTAATCAGTTAGTGTAAGTGCCTACAAAGCGTGTTTTATCATTTTTCGTGCCAGTTGACCTTATCGCGTGTGACTAAATTATCAACAGCGTGAGAAGTACGCGACTAGACAAACACTAGGCATTTCGCACGTTTTTTTATACATAAAGATATTTCTATCAATTAATTACTAAGACGTACGTGAAAAAAGTATTTTCAATGCGGCTATTGGTAGAGTTATGTAGCAGGTAGTCTTATTTTTTGTCATTCCTAAAAGTCCTGAAGCTTTATGAAACCTGCAGTCGGCAACGCATCATTAGTCAATATAATAATCATACTTACCAACACCGATAAATTAAACACCTGCAGCAACTAATGATGCCCATGGCCGCGGTTGCCACTTACCATCTGGTGGGCTACGTGCTCGTTTTCCGGCTATGAAAATAGCAAAAAAAGCATCCTCTCTTACCTTAGAGGCTTAGCAGTACTCTGGTGGATATGCAACCTTAGAATGATTTTATTATTGCATTTGTTTTCACGAATATAAGGACTAATTATTGCAACACCTGCATTTAACGTAACTTTTTTAAATTTGCAAAAAAAATATTAAAAACATAAAGCTCGAGACAGAAAGCCATGATACAATACGTCCTATCTTATTGCATAACAGTCTCTATTCAAGACATATTGCACTGTTATGCATGTAGAATCATTTGGCAAATTACTACCATCCGCCAATTTATTCACAGTTAGACTCCGGCTATTATAACCGGTACGAAGTTGAATTTACTACACCTGGGTATTTTTTATTTCCTCATCAAAATATCTCACAATCTGTATCAAGATTTAAAGATTAAGGGTATTAACATTTTTGGTTTTTATCACTGACGTTTATGCTTAAAGGTGATAATATGAAAAAAATGTGATTAGAATGCAATTTCATTTTTAACATAACTTCTCGAAATGACTGCAAATATTACAAAATTATGCGAAAAAGGATCTTGCAAACACTCTCAACATAAATAAAAATACGACAGTTCAAATGTTTTCAAGGTTAGGATGTATTATCATTAACATGATTTTGGACATAACAAAAAATAAAAAAGACCTGGACATCAAATATATTTTTGGAGATTGCGTAACTTTACTTGTCAGGCTTTAAATGTTTAAGGAATCGCGTAATTTCGAATCTGTACTATTCTGTAAATAATATAATAATTAACCACGTTGACACATAACTTATTTAACTGAAAACGATTATTACTGAGAATGATAACTTTATTTTGATTTTATCTCTTCACATTTATAGTTCACTTTACCTGCTTTATTATGTATTTTTGTCGTAAACATGATATTAATTTGTTTGTAGCTAATATTTTAAAACTGAGCGCGTCTTTTCAAAGATGAAACGTCCTTAATTAAATGAATGTTTATTTTGATTTAAACTGGACTGTCAACTTAATACCTAAAAAAAAAGTGTCACTCCGTTTTTTAGAAATAAAGTAAATACATTTAATTACAGTCACTGACCTGTGTATATTCTAACTACAGTTAAATTTCTGCGTTTCACGCTTGAACTACGCAACTGATCATCATTAAATTTTATACATATCGCGAGATGTACAGTAGAGGATTTAGAGTGCCTTTAATTCAGAAAAAATATTCTGTTCCCGAACGAATCTAGAAGTACGCGTCCAAATCTGCAGGTAAAGCCTACTCGACTGGAGTATTATTTTTTAAATACTTACAGCGATGATTTCATCCAAGTTGACCATGCCCTGGTGGTTCTCAATCTTGGAGATGATTTGGATGTTCTTTCCCTTCTCACCGAGAATGTTGCGGATTTCTTGTAAGGCGGCACCGTTTCTAATGAAAGACGCAAAGATCATATCCACCTGAAAAATATTACACTATTTAGCAAACCTGTAGTGTTGTAAACATTTTATTATATTTCGATTAAGAGACCTGAAAGCTACATGGCATTTTCTATCGACCATAAAGGTAAAGATTAAAGGTGAAAGGTCACCTATGTATTGCTAATTTACTTAATACAATTTTTTCTCTAAAAATAATTTATGTTGTAAAGCTTCTGAATAAAGCAAAAAACTAAATTTATTGACGTAATCAGTTTTTTACACTTAAATATATTGAGATAGAGATATGACGTTGATATAACTTATAACTAAATATTTTTCAGTTAGTTTCACATGGCTATCATAAAGTATCAAGAAATGTTTTGATTCGTATATATATTGTAGGAAAATAAATTGAACTAAGTTGCAGCTAAATACACAGACGTACATGTAATAAAGTTATTAGTGTACAAGGGCGACGCTTGCAGAAATATTATGCAAATTATATTGTTTTAATCAAAATTTGCTATTACTAAGTTACTTTCGTTCTAAAAAATCACTTGGATCAGGATGCTACAGAATATTTAATATTCAAGGTCAAAGACTGATAGAAGGTCGTCAACCACAATCTTATTTTTTTCAATCCAATTTAAGATAAAGTATCGAAACCACTGTCTGCAAAAGATTGTGTAAAACCCTAGATATGACAGATAACCAATTTGAGTGGTTTTTGTTGCTAAGACACTTCTTCATTCAGTAGTTAGGTATTTAGAGGAGACAGACAAACAAACTAAAACACATTTTTATCAGTTTTGATAGTTTCGACTGTTTAGATTGTTTTAGCTTTATATAAAAAAGTATTTCCCTATAAGGCTCGAATATAAAACTGTACATAAAATTTATATTTATACTATTGTTGCGTTTTAGAACCAGAAGGTTAAATTATGGCGTCGAGTATTATGGTGTCAAAACATAGGTATCTCTAAATTTCAGTTATCGGATAAATTATACCTGTAGCCAAAACATTTTGTAAAGGCTAGACAAAAAAATTCGAAAGTTATTAAAAATCAATTTAGAAATAAATACTGCACAGAAATAAGGAATATTCAAATTGTTGTCCAAAAATACGTAATTCTTTCAGAAAAAAATATATACCTCAAAATTCTGTAAAATAATGTGTATTAATAACATTAAAAAGCATGTTGGACCAATACTTACTCCTTGTTCAACACCGAATAACAGATCAGATTTGTCCTTTTCAGATACTGCGGGAAGATCCACAGGGATACCAGGGAGATTCACGCCCTTCCTCGATCCTAACATACCTAGAAAGGAAACATTCTTTAAATTATGTAAGCATTAATTGGTGTCAACGTTTACTACAGCGAGGTTTACGAAGTTAAGGAATCACGTATCTTCCTTTTTCGGTTTTGTTAATAAATGTTTGATTAATAAAAGAGGGTATAGGTAAAACGTACAGTATCGCAATTCAGTTGTTTACAAATATATTTTAAGTTTATAATTAATAAGTAGCGTCGTATAAGCAGATGGGTGAGTGGAGTTTCTGATGAAATATTTGCGATTTGCAAATTGAATTAATAACTCTTCTGGAATAATTTCTACAATGGATACAATTTATCGTAGGGTGTGAAGCTGCAAAGGAACTTTTGACTTATGAAATATAACTTTTTCCTTATTTATATAAGAAAACCATTTAAGAGAAAAATTTCCTTGCTTTGTTTTAAAACTGTAGAAAAGTTTAATTAAGAAGCCATCAGACAAGTTGAAAACTTGGTGAACAACACTTGCATCGTGAACTTATTCTTGTTTGGCTATTGTTTGTTTCGAAATAAAGTATTCTTTTGGAGTTAATTTTTTTTTTTCAATAAGCAAAGGCTACAGTTTTAGTTCAAATTTTTATACCTACCTCCATTTTCGATCGAGCAAACAAGCCCGTCGGCGGTGGAACTTTGACAGATGACAGAAATGAGGCCGTCATCAATGAAGATCTTATTTCCTGGCTTTACCACATTGGTTATGTTCTTGTAGTCCACGTAAATGATGGAAGCATTGCCCTTCTCTTGGTAGGCGGGGTCGGTTGTTAGTTTGATGGTCTCGCCCTTCTTAAGTTCAACTTCCGCTGAGCCACCCTGACGAAAACAAAGGAGTTTAATTTATTTTTTTAATAATATTGTTAACCAATGGGAAACGGATTTACTTGAAGAATGATTCTACCTACTGTAATTTCTTAGATTGGATTAGATTACATCTCACGAAGGCTATTCTGAAGTTAGCTGTGAGCGACTCTGCCATAAATGCACTTTTAAATGCGTTTGACAATCCACCTGGCTTTGAATTCTAATAAAAAAATTTAATATAAATATTTCTGTCTAACTATATTTTTACTTCAATCATATCCCGTGAGATTTGTTTAAATTCTAACTTACTTTTTTTCATATTCTCATCACAACCATATTATAAATAAAATCTAAAACGTTTTACAATTTAGATAATATATATGTAACGATAACTTTTTAGATTGACATAGTATAGTCGGGGATTCAGATTCACATTCGAATCCTTTATAACCTGAGTTAAAACGAGTTTCATATCTTGAATAAAAACGTGGTTTTGATAATGGTCGAGCTCGAGTTTGCCTTGAACCTAAAGTTCTAATAAGTACAATCGGGGTAGTCGGCGGAGGCTCAGACTAAGGCCTTCAGTCTTTTGTAGACGCTCCGCATACTAAGGGGCGGCAACACTGCAGGGGACATGAATGCGAATCTGATCCTGCATCAAGTTCCCGACTCTACATTGGCATATGTGGTCTTCTGCAAATCTAATCGTAAATATATTTACTTTTCGTATAAGATGACTTTATGCAACGAGTAATATGAAAGATACTTAAATTACATAACGAATATTGGCATTGTTGTAAAAAACAATAAGAGATGTAAGGTCAAGCAGGGCAAGTGAAACATACTTTTTTTTATTCTCGCTTCAATTGCATATTATGACAAAAAGAAAATTGCCCTATGATTGTGCCACTATAGTATGTAATACGACAAAAGCATAAAGATATTTAAAAATAAACAGAATATTATCTTATATACTTATCTTATATAGTCGATAAAACGCAAATTAAAGTAAGACCTTACACACAGTTTCACTTACCCCTCTGGTGAGGCAACTGAAACACTCCGAGGTTTTCATAGAAAAAAATACATAGATAATGTTTTGCTCTTTAAATATTGTAAGACTGTTAGTTTGGCATTGCATTTCTATGCTATCCCCGTTGAAATAGAACTCAGTTTTGTTTAGAAAAGCAAAAACTTAAATTCGGGGCAAGTGAAACATATGTATAATGCCAGAGGTTCTCAACATTTCTGTGTTAGCGTAAAAACACTACCCCTGGCTGGTTGTAATGAAACAGGTGTAAACTACAAATATTATGAAATCAATTTACTTATGTATTCAATCAGATAATAAGTTAGCATTCGAAACATAAGTATTATTGCTATAAATGCAAACAAAAACAGAGAATAATCGTTAAAAATTAAATTCCAACAGATGTATAGCTTGCATCAATTTTTCTTTAGAATATGTTGCTTTGTCAGTTTTATGTCTGAATTTCGCGCCATTTTCCAGGACTGTAACAAAACACTTCATGAGGTAAATGTGTTAAATGGTTTAGAACCATTGACCTGAGGTAAGAGAAACAGTTTCACTTGCCTCACACTGTATAGTTTCACTTGCCTCACTTCATCATTTTAAGATTACGTTATTTCAATACCGAATAATAATTAAATTCGTTTCTTTTACACAAAACAAATAAGCACAGATGATAAAATAGTTAAAAATCGTATTACTCACATTCAGTACAGCCCCAAAGACGATTTACTACTAAAAACAATTATTTAAAAATATACCTGCCACTCGCCTTTTTCGTTTCCACAGACTAATATTTTTTAATGGATATATTTTTTGAATTATTAGCAGCAGATACATCTACATAGCTGACCCGGGACTGTTACGACAAGCACTACAATATAGACACCTGCAGGCTTTAATTAAAACTATAATACCGAAAATATAAGGAAGTGTTTCCCTTGCCTCGGTGTTTAACTTGCCCTGCTCGACCTTATTTTCTTTTTTACAAGTTTACCTTACTAGTTAATACTGTAAATGTGTTTCTTATGCATGTACCTACTCATGTCTGGTTGTTTCTGTCATGCCTACCATGAAAAAACACCATTTTTCTTTCTAATTAGGTAAAATTAAGAACAATTAGTTATCTACTTACGCCCTCCAACAATCCAGTTCTGATTTCGGGTCCCTTAGTATCCAAAGCGATGGCGAGCGAGAACGGCAAACCAAGTTTTTCGCTGTAATTCTTTTCAGCGATTCGACAATTCTTAATGGTTTCTGCGTGGTACTCGTGAGAACCATGAGAGAAGTTCATACGGGCCACGTTCATGCCAGTTTCCATCATTTTTTCTAGCATAGCTACATCACGTGAGACGGGTCCTGTGAAAAGGTTTTTGAATACAAATCCAAGCTTTTCTTATCCATACAAATTCGAATTACTTAGCGTGAGTACAAAGGTAGTTTTTGTAAAAGCCATAGTACCACGTAGGTATATTTAACTAAGAAAAATACAGACTAATTTACACTGTTAAAATATTTTTAACGGTGTAAATTAAACTTTAACATAATGAGTAGGTACCTGAGTTATTTAGTCACTATTCAATTCGGTATGTAAAGAAAAGAAATCTGATTCAAAAACAATTTCGAGATATCATTTTTTTCATTATACATACTTTTATTATTTTATTTTGCATTATTTAGGTGGCTTACAGCTAGTAAGTCAAATTATGTAACAGAAATGGGTGAAATAATTTGACTTTCAATCACTTTCGACCTCTATATTGTCATTGAGTAGGATCATTTTCTAACTTCTTTTTGGTTTCTTTGTCTTGTCAATGTTTGCAATGAAATCTGGTCATAAAGAATCCATAGAAAATTGTAGAGTTTTCCATTCCAGGTAATACAATAAACTTTGTTATGCTATTTTAAAAAGGTAACTACTCCATGACATTATACAATAAAAAAATTAATTTAAAATTAAATATTGCACAAAAATCAGAAATATTCATATTGTTTTCTAAAAGTGCCTCATTCTTTCAGAATTACTAAAATAAAAATATATACCTCAGAATTACTTTACATACTGAATTAAAGAAAAGTAGAAATTTAAACATTAAAATATTATAACTTTGCAAGTACTTCCTTTAGGTACACATAAGTATTAAGTTACCTACACATATAGGTGGTATTTTGCAATCCATTGGTTCATATTATTCAAAAAATACCATACCATGTGACCAGTAAAAATGATATTAATAAGATTTTACAAACTTTAACCTTAAAAGTAATCTCAGTATACTAGAGATATCACAATCCATTAAGAACTATGTAAATGATATTTCAATGATAACAAATATTTGCAAAACACTTAGTCCACATACTTGTGGCATAAAAATTATCACTTTTAATCACTATTATTTAGATTAAAGGCTCAAAGAACAGCAGTTATAACTTGCATGTCTATATCAATTATCAAATAAAATAAATTCATTTTGTATAGTATAGATATCATGCTTTCACTATAGATTGTGACTGATTACAGATATAAACAACTGCAAAGTTGATATATAAACATACATATAAATTATAATGAATACACATGTTTATGCAATACTCAACTCTCGATCAAATAAATAATCAAATCTTATTGTTTTTAAAGACTAGATTTATTATATCTCGTTGCTACTATGCAGCTACTAATGTCAATGATTTAGTTTCACTTGTTTATTTAATAGCAATGTACCTTCCATGAATAAAACAACTTTAGAGAAATATCATTTGAAAAGTCCTTAGTGTGTGAGGACTTAAGTAGTTCTATTAACTAGATTTTAAATTAAGTTCCAATCCAACATCACAAACATAAAAAGGCTCAATAATCAGGAAGCTTTTTCCAAGTCACATAATAATGTATTTCACGAGATGAAAACATAATCTTACCAATGGTGCAGATGATGCCAGATAATCTGACATATGAAGCTTTGGAGTCAATGTCAAGAGCACACATGTGCTGAAGCCCAGAGCTGGCATCTGCTGATCCCAGCTGCATTCTAGGTTTCTCTGCTGATCCTGCCTGCAGAATAAAAATTCCTTATATTCCTGATATTTAGTGACCTTAAACTGAAAAATGAGCTCATCTAAAGTTATAGCGCTACCATATTTGTAGCCAGAACCAAAAAGGCCTGAATTCACAAGAACTTTTAGTATTTTGTAGATGAAAGTGGGTGCATTGCGTTCAAAATAAGCAATATTCATTATTCATGAATGGTCCATACTAACCAAAACTGAATAGTGCATGTTCATAAAACTTTTATAAGTACAGCTTTTCTTAATTTGTTATATTCTTAAGAATTGTTTCTTCTAAGAAATAGATTAGCTTTTTAATTTTTGAAAAACCTTGCACTTCATTGAATATGAAAAATATGTACATTGTGCATAGTTACTTATTGCAATAGGTACAATACACACTCTCAAAATTACATGTACCTATTTAAAAATCAATATGTAAAATGCTTCGCAATGAAGTCCTATTTAACAGTTATTTCACTAGTGTTACTGTTTCAATTAACATGTCAATATGTGAGCTCATAGATTCTTAAAATGAGTCTGTTGTTGCCTTTTCTAATTGAAAACATAATAACCATGAAGGCTGCAGTAGGTATTGCTCAAGGTGATTTTTAGTGTAAATGATGATTTGTAATTTAAACCACTCAAATTTTGATAAATAAGCAAAAGCAAAAATATTGTATAGGTACAGTGTTAGTAATACTTAATCCCTTAGCAACCTGACAGTATCAGCTGACAGAAAACAACACCTACCAGCGTTTTATTCTCCACCATGTTGTTTTACAGTATGTAATGAGAAATTCTTTGAACATAATTTTAGCTTCACTGAAAGAAAACCTGTAGGTAACAAATTCTGGAGGTAAAAATATAAATAGAAGGTCGGATAGTCCAGTGCAATAACAAACATTTCATGCGGAATTAATGATAGCAGCTGCTCACGTAACCGGCGTTTTATTAGTTCTAACAATAACAAAAGTATGCAATCTAATAATTCAAAAGTACCTCAATCTTGCCATCGTAGACTGTTGACCAAACCATGTTTCTAGCGTTTTGTCGATCTCGACTAACGCGGAACTTTACAAGAGGTATAGCTAGCGGCGTCTGTGATCTTGAACTGCCCTTTGGCGTGAAAAACTCCCCACTGCAAATGCTCGAATTGCGTATTGAATTGTGATGTGAAAACGACGCGCGCACACATCGGGCCGTAAAGAGGGGTAAGTCTAACCACAAGGTAATTAAATAAGCCGTATCGTATTTTATTTACACAACTTTTCAGTTATAATACCGGATTTCTAAACATTATAAGTACCTATTGTCCTGAAGTTTAGTTTTCTTTCAGTAAAACTGAACGCTGACTACGTATTTATAGATCCAGTTTGATTACGTGCCAACAACGCTGTATAAAGTGCCCTTATATATATATATATACCTACTACTACAAAATCAATCATAAATAAGAAAGCTTTTTGAAAATTTTTGTTTTGTTTACTTTTACAGCAAGTTTGCTTTCATTTACGCTCGCGCCATTTTTTTTGCAAGATATTGAAAAAAGAACTTGATTTACGTATCATCTCTTCCGGTTAATCATAATTTGTTTTTGTTAAAATAAGTATGAATATACATAAATATTATTATGTTCGTTAATAATAGTTATTAATATAAATAATTATTCTATAATAAATTTTAAAAATAAGTAGGTAGCTCTAGTGTTGTATTTTTCCAATAATGATTTTATTTTAGTAAATAGCAATATTTTTAAAACCGAGATAGAAACCATTTACTAATTAATTATGATATAATAATGAGTAAATATAAAAGCTGTATTTATTCATATTATAAAGTAATAAGTATTAAGACTATATTAAGACTAACTGAGGTTGACAAACTTGATAACTAGATGATTGAATGCTGTGAATTTGATTAACTTTTTAATTTTTTTTTGTTTAATCACATTATAGTCAACAGTTATCAAATGCTTTATATAGATTTGTCAAGATATATCTATAAATTAGGTTCATGCACTTTGATAACTTTGTATAACTCTACTAAATGAATTAGAACTAAATGATGCATTCAATTATTTTTGTTTAAAACATTATATTTTGAATAGTAATTGCAAGTCACCTTACCTCTTTATTGATTCGAATAATTAATAACATTCTTATATAATATAACTATATAATAAAAATCTTACCTTTAAGTATAAGTATATAATCAAATATATAACTGAATATTTATTAAATTAATTAGCTCTGTGTATGAATGCGAAGTGTAAATAATTATACAATTTATCTGGAAATAATGAAGTTCAAACTTCAGAATAATCATAATGTTTGGAAATTATACAAAACGCAGATAACAAAACATTCCTAGGACAAAAATTATTCAATAACTTTTAATTCTTTTATTTGAACAACGCAACCTAAATAAACAATGATTTAGCAAAATTGCCATAATTTTTGAATCAATTTTAAGGAAGTATTTTATCGTACATTGTATCTCCACAATCAGAATTGTGTTCAATTTGGTGGCAAAGTCAAAATAAAAGTATAATTTTAAGGTTAGGTTAGTAATAATTCTTTGCAATTAAGTATTAAAAAATCTCTAATGTTTAATTACATTTGCATGAAACAGCTGAAAGCTTTATAACCGGCTTCGTCACACTTGAAACATGTTTTGTTAAATATAACTTAGGCTCTTGATTACGGCACGAAAGTGTTAGAACCAAGCTATAAACATTTTAGAGTACTTACAAATGCCATAACTGTAAAGATATTAAACTGCAAGTACGTTTTGAACAATTGAACAGTCCAGCCCAACACTACTTGATCTTCGGTTTGACAGTATCAAGGACTTTAGAGGTCAATGGAATGTCACAGGCATGCAGTAGTGATTCTAGTAGATTTTTTGCATCTGGCTACATTTTAAATAATAAATGAAGTTTATTAATGTCAATAGTAATTATTATTTTCCAAAATTGAAAACTACAAACAATAATAATATAGAAACAAATATTTATTTTTAGCCAATAAATACGCCCCAACACTATTTCCGGTGGCTTTTTATCAGACTATAAAAGAAAACATTACTTACATGTACACTTCGACTTTAAGTTTTCCTTTATGAAATTGTTGCATTCAATGTTTATTTCTAAAATAAAAATGAAGCATTTACTTGGGACTTACCATAAATTTGTTTCGTGTTTCTATGGCTTTCATTTTAATTTACAAATTAAATTCTTACACGACTTATCCCAAGCACACCAAAACTTCGAATGAAGTAGATACAGCAGTTTCTTGTAACCTTTATCTTATTGATAAAACTATGTCCAATCGTCTTATCTTCATTATTGACAGCGGTCATTTAATCCTATTGGCACTTTTGCATGAAGATACAGTGAACGAAAAGAAACGTGCATGTAAAATTTGATAATAGCTTGCAGTGCCACTTGCGTACTCTTGCTGATATGTTACCTACCTAAATTGTATGAGGCTAACCATTTGAGAAACAGTGGCTAAGTTTGAGGTATGAAATAAAGTTTGTTTAGGTAAGTATGAGGTCAAGACTAGTAGGTTTACCTTATGAAATAAAACTTAAATAGAGTCTAAATTTTTATTTCTTTTATTTTCCAAATCCAATTTACAATGAAAAGTATCAACAATTTGTCCATTACAAACTATAAAACTAAAAATTATATAACTACTGACAAGAATATGACCTTTTTCAAAGGTATTGGAATGGCATCCGCAACAATATACGCAATATAAAAGTGTTCGCTTAAAAAACAGTAAATTATTTTACTTTTATATTGTAATTAATAAATTATTAGTACATAGTTTCTTTAAATTTAATTGTAGATTTGTTCATACATTTTGCATTAGAAAGAAGCCTTGGAATTGTAAATTTCATTTGTAAGAAATTGTGACACATTGTGTAGAAAAACTACTTACTTTATAAAATAAAAAAACTGTGAATATAAAATGACTAGCCTAAGAACAAGAAGGCAATTTATAAAATTCGAGACAATGTTAAAAGCTTTTCATTGTTGAGAAAACCAGTTTTTGAAAGATTTATCTAGCAATAATTGACATTTGACAAAATTAAAAGTATGAATAGGTACATAGTCCATTCATTTGTGCTTCATTAGTATTGAACACAGCTGTCACACTATACAAGAAAATACTATATTTATACATTTAGAAAATATATTCTGCCTAAATCTAAGACATCTTATATCTAGAAATCTATATTTCGCTGAAAATATTGAATTATCAACACTATCAATTGTATATTTAAGCACAAATGAATGAGTCTTATGGGCAAAATAATAATAACTAGTTTTGCAAAACATATACAACAATTTTTGGAATCAGAATAAAAAAATATAACTTTCATAGCATTGTAGTAAATTCACAAGCTAGAAAATTTCTCATATTTGTAATAATTTAACAATGTTTTTTGTGCACAATACTAAAATAAAATGGATATAATAACATGTACTTACCCAAAATACATTAAAATTTATACTAAAAAGGCTCCCTTACAATTTTCACACTTGTGAATCTAAATTTCTATGCAAGGGTTTAAAATATTTCTTTATAAAGTGATCTATGAACTTTTTAGTTAATGGTAAATATTTATTAGAGTTTAGCATTAATAAAAGATAAAACAGACAATATACTTTTAGGCCAATATTGTTTAATATCCACTATTTCAGAAGTAACATATATTTTTTACCTAAAATACTTTATGAATTTGTATAATTAACATACTTCGGAAGGTACCAGTATTATACTTGATTTCATTCATATTGTCAAATTGTAATGTTTGTTTTCTTTATTATTCACTCTATATTACTAAGAATTTTATAATTTTAGTTTAGCTACATTTATAATATCACTTCAGGCTGACACTTATACATACCGGGCCTAGAATTTTTTGTCTTTTTAAGCATTTAAAAATATATACTGACTAACAATGAGGCTATTGTTATTTAAACTTTAAAAAGTACCTCGTAGTATAATATATATAATCTTATTTATCACAAATATCCAATATTCACATTAAATATTTGAAATAAATAACAAGCACATAAAGCCATCATTGATCATAAAAATTACTTGCAATTACAAATTACCAAAAATCAAATAATCATAAAATTATACAATATAATCATTATTAGTAATTAAAATTAATTACACTTACACTACACATAAGTTTATATACTTTCTTACATACATTCATGGTAATCATACCAGATATGGTTACATTGCAGTTACACACACACATTGCAGTAACTTGAAACATGTTATCACTTTCACAGGTGTAATGAAACATAGTTTTATCCCATTTCACTTTTGACATAGAAGAGAAGGTAGGGTGTGGCAGCAGTCCTCATTTTCGGCTCGGCTGAGAGAAGATCTTCAAATTCTTCATTGGTAATAGGTTTTACTAGTTCATCGTCACATGCAAGCCAACAAGGTTCTGGTCTCACTCTTGGTACACAGCATTCTTTGGCTGCACAGCCTGTTACTTGAGGTCTGGAAAATGAAACATTATAGTAATGTTTTTCTATTACCATCTGGTTAATACATGTGATTACACAAATGTAATTGTTAACAACCAGAAAACTTCCATGCCTATTACAAAAATAATTTGATCCATCATAGGTCATAACTACTACACCAGCTTGTGTAAATGTATCATCTTATCTGGATAACAATAGTCTAAACAGTTTTAAATACAAAAAACCTTATATTTTTGTTCTTACTTTATAACATTCTAAAAGTTAATATTTGTTTCATTATTTGTAAATTTCAATTACATTACTGAATGAATTTGAATAATTTTTCACAATTAGAAAGCACTAGGTAGCATAATTTAATCACAAAATACCCACGGCATCAGAAGCTGCAATTGAAACAGTGTGAAGCTGCTAGTAATTAAATAACAAAACAATAACGAAAACCTTAAAAAAAGTTCACCTTGGCCTGTTAAAGAGTGTTCTCATAAAACCAGGCGCCGAATTTGCCGCCGCTGGGTCGCTGCCTTCTCTCATACATTTTACCTCACTGTTTGAGGAGTCTCTCGCATAAGCCACATAATGTCCACCAGTTAAGGTTTGGCCTAAGTGCATTATGACTGCCCATAGAGTATATCTGTGTGAGAGAAAATATAGATTTTATAAAATGTTTTAAAATTTTTTTATAAAATATTTAAAGAAATGTGCTTCGATACAGAATAGGCTTTTGTGTAATCTGTTTTCATTATGGGCATTGAAGTGGCTTCTTTTAATGCTCATGAAAATTTTCAATTATATTTATGAAATTTCAAAGGTTATACCTTAGTTATGCAGTGACTTACTACATTTTAAAGCTTTTTTTTTTAAATAATAATAATAAAAATTTGTTTTAAAATGATATTCCATTGAAATGTCAAAAATATTTATGATATAGTTGAATATTTAGGGCCACCACAAACTTTTTATTAAGAAAAAGAAAAAAAAACATGACTTAATGTAATCGAAAATCACCTGTGCATAGGCTCAGTGTCTGGTTTCACACAGGTATCACAAAAGCAAGGCATTTGAAGCGGTGTGGGAGCATGTTTCGTGATTTTTTCCATTCCACCACTGAAGCGTTTTAACTGCAACACCAGTAGCCTTGGTAGTCGAGAATAGGCCACTAAACGACGAGCTTCATTGTATCGGAGGCAGCGTTCACACCAATACTGTAAATGTAAGAGTTGAATAATTAGAAGGTGCACTAGTGTACGTTTTTGGAGCATCCACAACAGGTTTATTTTTTGTAGAATTACATTTTACACATTAAAGGAAAAAGGGTATTACAAAAAGTTGTTATTGGCACTTATTGGTAGAAAAATAGCACTTATTACAAAAGTGAGGCCATGAACAAAATAAATACTGCCTTGTGGTGTGCTTGTAATGATAGTATGATACTTGAGTATGAGTTCTGTGTCATACACCAGAATCCCAGGTTCAATTCTGGTAGAGACAAACATTACTATGATGCACATATATGTATTAATATTTATGAGTAATATGCTTTCTTTCAACAACTAAATATTAGGGACTATATAGAGTGTTTGTCGAAGGGTAACAAAAAATACCTTATTTTGATCCCGCAGATATTCAGTGCTCAGACATGCAGCTCTAAAGGGTTCGTCCAAACTAACATCTTCCTCTGCTACAGGGACACAAAGTTCACAAACAGCTTGGGCTTTTTCAGTCACTGCCTCACATTCTAGGCATACTGTACGGACTACCATGGTGCCTGTAATTATAATATTATGTTTCATTGAAGTTATTGCATATTTTTTTATTAATTATATATATTTAATAAATAATATAGTATATTATTAAAAGATTGTTATATAAATACTATATTTACTAGTATGTAAGATGTAATAAGAACAAGTAATTGTCAGTGTTGAGAAATAAATATTTCATTTCATTTCATTTCATGTTATATTCCTCTATTATTTTAGGTGTTGTTAGTTTTTGCAACTTATGTACATTAACATGCCTACTTTGATGGTGAAGCAAAACCCATACATTCTAAGATATGTTAAGTCTGCCAACCCATAACTACTAAAGTTGTTAGACATTTACCACTTATTTGGATGAGGCTGATATCCCTGAGCAAGTGTAGTGAAACAAAAATACAAACAAAGTTAAGTTAAGGTAAATTATAAATTTACCTTCAAAATCATCAGCTACGAAGTCCCAGCCAGGTTTCCTATCATCCTTCAATGGTGAGGGAGGCCTGTCTTCTGTTGGAGAGTTCCTCTTGTCACCAGCCTTAGCATCCTTGCGTTTCTTCCATGACTTTCGTAGATTACCTAAAGTGGGCTTTCCACTGTCACCATCTAGACTTGGCTGGCGATTCATACCATTGCTGCAGATTTTATTGAATAAAATATTGAATATCAACCACACTCAGAGAGGACAAATAGTTACTTAAGGTGCTCCTGAGTATAAGTAAATTTATCTTTATCTATATGTCTTCTAAGTCTATATTTACTTAGTAAAATCTATAATTAAGAGCACCTTAACTAACCTCTGAATGCGGCCGCATGTATGCAAGTATTTTCTTGGAGTTTCATACCAATATGAAAGATTACTTTTGAGTTGGTTATGTCAAAAAGATAAACAACAAAATTGAAGAGATCAATTAGGTACTATTTTTTTGAAAATGTACGAAGTAGATCCTATATCTGTTAATTTTGGTTTCCTTACCTCTCCCCATTTTCTTGCGATTGTAAAGGAGCTGCTCGGTTGCTTAGTGCCCTGCACGTTTCACGAATGTTGTCTAAAATGCACACAAGCAACTCATGCGCATCTTGTTGTCGGTTACCTAAAATATTGTATTTTGAAGCCTTTGAAATTCTGTATGTACAAGTTGTGTTTTTGATCTTATTTATTGGCACTGTGTACTTTTGGTGGCTATAGTATATTATACTTTAGGGTTATCATTAAATTATGTTTAAGATATTTCATGACCTTCAACCCACATCATTCATGTTTCAGGATTTCCCAAAATAAATGGATTAAATAAGGACAATACATTTTGACCTTTTAATTACATTTAATGTGCAATATGAAAAATTTTAAAATTTTGAAGAGCACTGGGTTCACTCTAGATAGTGATTTGAACTTACACAAAAGTGTAAGTATACTTTCAAAACTTTTTTCTAATCAAACTTTTTAAAATTTTGTATATCCTAAGATCCTAAATTAATCAAGCCTTGTAAAACAGTTAACATTTATGAATGGTATAACAGCCTTGTCTTGAGAACAAGCATGTGTGTTAATCACACATATGTAGGACTGAATCAGATATGTTTGGTAGTATTCAAACTTGAGACTTCTGGTATATGAGGTAGTTATACTAGTACTTCATAGGCTATTAAAGTATACCGAGGCTAGATGTTATAAAATATAATTAAAATTATACCTTCAAAAGTAGAGTTGACATCTCTCAAAGCTGCCAGAAAAGCATCTGCAGCAAAAGGTTCAGGGCTAGCATCTACTGCATTGCTATTTAGGCACTTACTTTCCGCTGCTCTAAGGTTAAAATATGTTTCATGGAGTTTTTCAGTTGCTATCTGCAATGAAATGATACAACAATCTTAGTTTCTAGTAAGTACTTTTTTGGGGTTTAAAATAACTTATAATTTTAGCCCAGCAAGATCAAAGGCTTTGAAACTGAATTGTCATAATTTCGAAACAACAAAGTGTCATACAGAGAAAGATTTAGTTCAGTTAAATATGTTTAATTGAGAATATTGTATAAATTATTTAAAATATACATTACATTTAGATAAGAATCTTTGGTTAATATATGTTGGAAAACTTTTAGGTGAGTTATGTTGTTTGATATTTGATATTATCATATAAAAATCCATCTGATAAGAATCAAGCTTAAATTATATTTTCATTTTTACTAGCAGACAAAATATATTATTCAAGTAAATGCTAACTTTCTTACCTGTATTTTGCTTTTTCCTGTGTTATTATCAGACTGTCCAAGAGAGAGTAGGTCCTTACTGCTCCATGATCTGGCACCGGAGGATGCGAGGCCTGCAGCTGTCCGCCCAAGGGATGAACTTTTAAGCCTAATACTTCCAAGCTTTTGTTCCACACTTGCAAGGTCTGATACCAGATGGTGAAGGTTGTGCAAGAAGCGAGGAGCATATCTGAAATCAGATGGTTCAAGACTAATAAAACACATCTCAACACATTGTATGAAGCCAAACTCAGACATCATAGAAAAATTAGTAATAAGTTTAACTATCAGATGTCTAGATAAAAGAGATACACAAAAACAATATCGTAGATTTCAATCAATTTTTTTCTTTGCTAACCAACAATACATGGAAAAGGAACAATACAACATAATTATATCTCACAAATTCATTTAACAATATAATAAACCAATAAACCTTTTCTTTGTCAATCCTCCTTGGCTTATAAATAATTTTCCATATACTATTGATTTTATCATATTAATATCATTTGCTCTGCAGCAGATAGTTGATTTTACATTGTCAGTGTTTACAGTATTTGATTTCAATGTCAAATTTACCAATTTTATTATAGGTAAAAATGAAATCTGTTGACATCTACCTACTCTTATAATATAATCCTTCAACTGAGTTCTGTCTACACATTTTAATTATTATTTAAATACTAAAACATATTTTACCTTAAAGTGTAGAGTACACTATTGAGAAAACAGGTATTTCCAAGATTTGAAAGTGTTGCAATGGGAGTTTTTTTTTGCACACTCCCACCATACTGATTTTCAGATGACTGATGGCCATTCAACATGGCAGATCTGAGTACTTGATCACCGCCTACTACTAGATCGGGACCAAAAAACTTATCTGCAACACAAAATATAATTTTATTAATTAATGTCACTATAGGGAGCAAATAATAAGTTTAGGGATATCAAATTTTCACGTATATACACCTAATATAAATAGAACAGTGTCGAATGAGTTAAAAAGGACTAGAAAAGTTATTCGTTAAAAACAACTATCAAAATAGCCGGCGGTGGGCGGTTACCTGAGGGATTTGGCGTTTCTGTCAGGGGTTTTAACCTCTTAGCAGCATTAATTGTATTAGAGTAAGTAAGAAGTCGTTTTGTTGGTTTGTTTTCTTTATTACCATCAATATTAGTCCGCTTGGCTAATGGGTCCACGGACAATTTGCTGTTTTCGTTGTAGAAAATTGTTTCATATTTTCTACGTAGCGAAAGGGAATACTTTGATTTATCAATGATTTTTTTTGGTTCCGTTATAGAATTAACTGGCATCTTCAGAATACCTGGAAATCGGAAGAATAAAGAGAAAATTGAAACATTTATAAGTTCTACACGAATCAACTTTCCATAAAATGTTAATGGTGTCGGCAACTAAGTAATGTTTTTTAACAATTTACTTACGAGAAGTTTTTGTAAGACGTATAGACTTACATTATACTATATGGTAATGTATTTCCAAATAAAAATACACTAATACTAAACAAATAACTATAAAAATCACCGCAAGTAGTAAAGATCGTAGTATTCAGCCATATTGGTTTTGATATTTGACAGTAAATGTGCATGATTGACAGACAACAAAAAAGTGATTGATACCGACAATTGCAAAACCTTGCCAGCAGTAATTATTATTATTATTATTTTGTGTTTTATGGCAATCAGTTGTTGTTACTAGGTTCAAATTCAAATTCAAATTCAAATATTTATTTCTCAACATTGACAATTACTTGTTCTTATTGACGTCAAATAAAACATGATTCTACCACCAGTTCGAAAAAAAACCTTCGTGAAGAAGAACTGGCAAGAAACTTCACGGGTATATATTTATTTTTTCAAAATAAATTTACAGAGTCTCTTTATGTCTATACAAAATTATTCTTTTCTGCATCTGTTAGCTCGGCAAGTCTCCCTCCCCCCAAGTATCCAAACGACGAACACCCTCAAACGGCACCCGTTCACGAGTTAACGCGGGATCCAGCCATCGCCCTCCTCAACCATATTAGAGGGAAGTGAACGACCCGTCACCCGACGCTACCATAAGAAGACGTACTTTAGTGACAATGACGCTTTAGATATTCATCGGGACGAAGAACTCATCGCACAAACAGACACATTACACATGCTTTGTTACAAATACTAGTACAATCCTGTTAATGAGGGGATTATACCCAAGGGCTTTTATCATCCAAATAATCGGATAGTTTATAATATGCTCTAGCACACAACTTCTCCTTTATAGTTTCTTTGAATTTGTCAGTAGGAAGACCTTGGATATCCTCAGGAACCTTATTATAAAAGCGTATACATTGACCCATGAATGAGTTAGTGACTTTATGAAGCCTGCTATTATGAGCTGCCAGCATATTTCTTCCTCTTGTGTTAACATTGTGCAGATCTTTTTTTCTTTTGAACAAGGTTATGTTCTTTTTAACATACATTAAATTTTCTAAAATATATTGTGAATGGAAGGTAAGAATATTTATTTCCTTAAATTTACTTCTAAGTGACACCCTTGGACCGAGCTGATAGATTGCGCGAACAGCCCTTTTCTGCAGAATAAATATAGCATCGATGTCGGCAGCACTCCCCCACAGCAGAATACCATATGACATGAGGCTGTGGAAGTAACCAAAATAGACTAATCGAGCAGTTGTTTCATTTGAAATTTGTCTAATTTTTTTAACAGCATATGCGGCAGAGCCAAGCCTTTTCGCTAAACCATCAACATGCGGTCCCCACTGCAGTTTGGCGTCTAAGGTTATGCCCAGAAATACAGTTGAGTTTACAGGAGTCAGTTCCTGGCTCTTAACTACAATGTTTGTGTTTACCTGTTTGACATTTGGCAATGTAAATTTAACACATTTCGTTTTTTTTTCATTGAGGAGCAAATTATTAGCTGAGAACCACTGCTCCGTGTTGGAGATGCATTTGTTCACCGCTCGATAGTCAATTTCTTGTCTTTTGATTTTAAACAAGAAGGAAGTATCGTCAGCAAACAATATGACCTCGTATTGATTCTTAACGACCGATGGCAGATCATTAATATAAACTAAAAATAGGAAAGGACCAAGAACTGAGCCCTGGGGCACACCCATTGTCACTGCCGATCCTGATGATTTTTCTCCATTTATTGCAACTTTCTGTTTTCTATTAGAAATATATGATTTAATCAAGGCAAGCGCTCGGTTTTTAATGCCGTAATGGTGCAGTTTCATGAGTAGAGTAGTATGATCCACACAGTCGAACGCCTTGGACAAGTCACAAAAGACACCAATAGCATCACACGACTCCTCCCAGGCGCTGAATACGTGTTTTATGAGCTCAACACCGGCATCGGTTGTTGAGCGACCCCGCGTTAAACCAAACTGCTTAAAATTCATTAGACTATTACCGTAAAAATGAGAAAGTAATTGATTTAAAATTAATTTTTCAAAAATCTTACTGAGCGTTGGTAGTATAGATATAGGTCTAAAATTATTAGGGTCAGACATACTACCTGCTTTGAATATTGGAATGACCTTACTCAATTTCATTAAATCAGGAAAAACACCATTATCAACACAGTCATTAAATATACTGGCTAAGTACGGGGCTATACCATCGATGACAGATTCAATAATTTTAACATAAATCCCATCTAAATCGGCAGTATTTTTTACTTTAATGCTTTTAAATGCATTTAAAACTTGTGGAACAGTAACATGTTTAAAAATAAAATCAATATTGCATGAATTTACATTTTCCGTTAGCAGTGACTGTGCAAGAGTGGAACATGAATTAATACTCGAAGTAGTTGACACAGGGATGGCAGTAAAAAAATTTTCAAATGCTTCAGCAACTTCTTTGTCAGTTGACAACACTTTATCATTAATTTTTAAATTATATTTGGTGTGTGGTTCTTTTGCTTTCCCAGTTTCCTGATTAATTATATTCCATGCAGTTTTTGAAATGTTAGTACTATATTTAATTTTATTATTAATGTAATTAGATTTAGCTACACTGCAAACTCGTTTAAATAATTTTGAATACTTTTTAACATATTCATAAAATGTCTTATTATGATTATAAGTTCTTTCACTGTACAATTCATATAATCTATTTCTACTTCTGCATATTTCCACTGTTGCCCAGTCACTAAACCTAAATAAATTATTATTTATACATATTTTCTTTTTTTTAAAAACAGAGTCATATTCATTTCTAATTATATTATGAATAGAGTTATATTGAGTAATAGGATCTGCACAGTAATCTAATTTAAATGTTTTTTCAAATACATTTTTCCTAAATGTTTCAAGCCGTCTCTCATTCATGGGTATAAAGGTAATTTCTCTTTTTAAAGTCTTTTTTAGCCCAATATCAAAAGTGGCCAACTGCCCACTATGATCTGATTGTAGTTTATTAATTACTGACTTTGTACATGGCATTAAATTTGTAAAAATGTTATCAAGACATGTGGCTGAGGTCGCTGTGATACGCGTAGGCTCTAAGAAGAGATTTTTTAGGTTGTAACAATTAAAAAGATTCAAGAATCGTTTACTTAGTGATGTCTCTACTAATAAATCAATATTAAAATCGCCACAAATAATTATTTCTTTGTTTTTGTTATTTACTCTATGTAATACCTCATCCATAGTGCTCTCAAATACTTCAAATGGTGAGGATGGGGGTCTGTATACACTTATTATAACAATATTCCCTATCTCAATACAGGCTATTTCAACTGATCGCTCAACAGACAGACTTACAATATCAGTGCGTTCTTTAAATGTTAGGCTCTTATGAGTGATGATCATTGAGCCGCCGCAAGTTGTTTGTTCTCTGTTGAATGAACTAGCAATTACATGATTCTTATAAGAAGACATAATTTGACACTGTGTGAGCCAGTGCTCTGTGATACATAGTATATGAATATTTTCACAGTTTATGAATAGTTCGATCTGTAATTCCTTACCATCAATGCCCTGCATATTTTGATGGACTATGTTCAGAAAATTATTTTTTACATTTTTATTGCTTAAATTACTACTTAGAATACTGGTGCTAGATGTATTATCTATTGTCACTAACTTATGTTTAAATTATTTCTAATACTATGTTTTGGAATATTACATTCCAACGGGTCAAAAGTATAAAGTGACTGCTCAATAGAAGCAGCGGTTGTAGTCAACGAATTGACTGTTATGAATAAAATATATGATAGCGAGTATGCTATATGTCGTAGGTCATTACTGTACAAATTGTACCTATCATTGGTCATATATGGCTTGTTAATAAATGTATTTAAATCAATAAACTGAAATTTTTCACTATGACGACATGTCATATTTTGTACATCTATATTTAGTCGATGCTTCTTATTATTTTCTGAGGGGCTCTGGGTAAATGGAAATGCAAACAAAATAATTTTACTAATATTCTGCCTGCAATTCAATCTAGCAAAACATGCTGTCATTGTTTTCCTACTTAGTTGCTTACATCTGCACTTTTTCACATCGGTTACTACCATAGCAAAAAAATACTAGGAATTATGTCTATGGTTAGAACTTTTTGATGCTGACATCTCTTGATACTTTTCGAGCGAACAATTGTCATACGTCACTTCAATGTGAATGATAAATGATTACACTATGTTCAATCAATGATGTACGGTTTTAGGTTATGTTTCAATGTTTTAATTATGTTAAAACTACTTTTATTATATTAATACTTGAAATTGGCAGAAATAGTTATTGTGTAGTAACTACAGCTGATTGCCATAAAACGCAAATTTTGATTTAATTTTTAAACAATCAGCTCGATCTGCCATTACGGTTTCAATGTTTGACACGTGAAGAGTTTGCATTGATCAATTTCCGAAACATAACCTCTTATTTACCAAATATAGTTATTAATATGCGTTTATTGGGTGCTTCACAATGTACAACAAGTGCTGTGTAGCGAATGAGAAAGTAGCCGAAAGGACGTTATTTTCCATCACTTTCCACCTTGTAAAGTTAACACTATTAGAACAAAGACACGGTAACCACTGTAAAGTCCTATCTCAGTTCTTGGAAAATGATGGAAAATGACGTCCTTTCGCCCGCTTTCTCAATCACTACCATCACTTGTTGGACATTGTGAAGCACCATGAATGCAAATTAATTACTATATTTGGGAATTGAGAGGTTATGTTACGGAAATTGATCAGTGCAAACTCTTCACTCGTCAATCATTGAAACCGTGATGGAAGACGAGCTGATTGATTGAAAGTTTAATTAATTTTGCGTTTTATGGCAATCAGCTGTAGTTACTACACAATAACTATTACTGCCAATTTCAAGTATTAATATAATAAAAGTAGATTTAACAATTAAAACATTGAAAAATAACCTGAAACCGTACATCATTCATTGAACATAGTTAGTGTTGAATGAACATAGTCATCATTCACATTGAAGTGACATATGACAATTAGTTAGTTAGTTAATTGAAAAATGGCAATCAGCCGCGCTTGGTGTGGCGGGCTATTTCTGCCAGTGTCGCGTATTGGTAGGACAAAGTACAAAAAATAAAATAAAAATTGCCAAAAAATTTATTCTGTCTTACATTGGGATATATTATAGACTAAAACAAAATAAAACACATGTAAAATAACTTAAACTAATAAGAATTATTAATTATTTATATGGTATAATACATTCTCAAACTAAACTAAACTTACTTGCCAAAAGGAAAAGAAAAAAGAAAAAAAAATTAATAATAATATGTATCAAACAAAATACTCACTAACAATGTCAATCAAAGGCTAATATTAAATCGATGAATAAATTTACATAATATAATTAAAATCTTGGGGCTGTAAGTAGAAAGGAGAGTCTTGATATTAGTTGGGCGCTGAATCTTAGGGGGAAGGAAATCAAATAGTGATACCGGAACGAGCGGGCAATTAAAAAATATATGGTCCACTGTTCCTAAATCCTGACCACAGTCACAGAACGGGGAAGAGCGAATTCCAATTCTGTTAAGGAAAATTGGGGAACAACAGTGGCCTAAGCGAAGTCTAGAGATGACTGATGTTGTCCTTTTATTTGCCTTTCTAAATTTAAAAAACCAAGGTCTATCGGGAATCAAAGGTTGGATGTCACCGTAGTGCTTACCTTTTACTTTCCGCGACGCCTCCCATTCGGAACTCCACACGGCCTGTAGGTGGGATTTAGCTAGGAGACTCAAATCCTGAGCGAAGCACATGTAGTAATCTGCGGAGCCGATTTGGATGGAATCTTTCGCAAAGCCATCAGCTGTAACGTTACCTGTGATACCAGAGTGACTAGGAATCCAGGCTAACACAATATTTATAGCCCGGGAACTGCAACAGAATAGGATATGTCTAATTTTGTTTATTATAGGGAATTTTGAGCCTAATTTAAACGGGTTGCCTTCCAAGGCTTGAAGACAGCTTAGACAGTCTGTAAATACAATGGAATTATTTAAGTTGTTTTCAGCTATATACTTAACTGCTTCTAAAAGCGCAATAGCCTCACCTGTGAAGACCGTAGATTGAGGAGGAGACTTGAAGGACAAGAGAACCGAGAATCGTGGAATCCACACGGCTGACCCTACGTCTCCCGTAGAGGAGAGTTTAGAGGCGTCGGTATAGACCTGAAGCCAGTCCCTATATTTTCTGTCTACAGCACACAAGAATGCGGAATTAGCGTTTGGATCGTTCTTGGCAATGCCAAAACTTGTGTCTATAGTCGGGGTAAAAATCAGCGAATTATAAGGGAAAGTAAAAAGAAAAGGACGGGCGGTTTTAAAAACTGTAGTACGGGAGATGTCCAGATTAGCACAACTTTTTATGAGACAGGGCGGAGTTTTATTTTACCAATACCTAGAGTCTTCAATGGACCGTTTTAGTAAAATGAGTTTAAGATGAAGGGGATGAGATGAAAGTTGTAACGACTTAGCTAGAAAGCGATCCGAGAGGTATTGTCGTCGAAGATGCAGGGGAGAATCTGCACATTCGACCTGCATGGCATTAATTGGGGAAGACTTCATTGCACCTAAAACTATGCGAAGTGATTTACTTTGAATTTTATTAATAGCGTCTAGTCTATTAGACTCCGTATCAATGCGTTGTATATAAGCTTCTGGGTATAGGGGTGAGAACCCCACCATACGCCAGACAGAGCCCGAATGGCGTTGATGTTGGCCTCGCATTTTTTGGAAACATAGTTAAGGTGTGGTGTTCCGGAAAGTTTTGAATCAAAAATTACACCAAGAAACCTTACCTCATTGGAAAACGGAATTGGTTGACTTTGGAAAATAATTGAAATGGGAGGCTTTTCCTAGTAAAAATTACAGCCTTACTTTTAGATGTAGATAGGGACAAACCGTGATTACCTAGCCAGATGCCTAAATAATTTAGGGCATTATTCAAACGAGAGGGGGCCTCCTCTATTTTCATAACGCGCAAATATAAAGTAATGTCGTCCGCATATTGTAAGACGTCGCAGAAGGAAGACACAGATCTATCCAAATCATACGTATAGATGTTATATAACAGGGGACTTAAACGGACCCTTGTGGGAGACCTCGCCAAACGTTTCGGGGCTGGAAGTTGGCGTGAGAGTGTCTGATTTGAACAGAGCGTTCTACTAATAGATTGAAAATAAAAGTTGTAAGCCTTGTAGGAATACCTAAAGAAAGCATCTTAAGCCTAAGCAATGGAAGCTGGACATTGTCGTAAGCAGAAGAAACATCCAAGAACACCCCCACGACCGTCCATCGTGCTTAAACCCTTACGAAAACCGAATTGCGTGTTGCTAAGAATATTATGGTATTCTACGTACCATTCCAGCCTATTTTTGACAAGGTGTTCTGTAATTTTCAACAGACAAGAGGCCAGGGCAACGGGACGGTACGAGTCTGCATGTAAAGGGTCTTTACCGCTTTTTAATAATGGGATAACTAAGTATACTTTCCAAGGATCTGGGATCTGACCGGTAAGAAAAATTATATTAATAGTACTAAGGAGCGACTCTTTAAAGTCTGTCCCTGCTTTGGCTATAAGGGAGTACGGGATACCATCCAGGCCGGGGGACGAATCATGAAGACCACTAAGGACAAGATTCAGTTCTTGCATAGAAAAGGAACTGTCAAAGGTGCAGTTTGAAGGCGCTAACGATGAAAAGGGGACAGGAAGAAGATCGGAGTAAGGCACAAAAGGCAAGGCAATTTTATCAAAAAACTGATCAAGCCAAAGAGACGGCATATTAGAGTTTGGAGATGGAGAATAAGACACAGAACCACAGAAACGTTTCAGAGCCCCCCCACACCTTGGACGAAGGTGAGCGAGGAGATAAACTCTCGCAAAAACTACGCCAAGCTACCTTCTTTTTCTTTTTAAATAACTTTCTCGCTAGTGCTGCCACCCTCTTATATTCTAAAAAGTTATGAAGGGCCATGCTCGCGATGTAGGATTTTTCAGCCGAACGTCTTACTTGGATCATATCTGTACATTCAGAATCCCACCAAGGAGGGGTCCGAACGCTTCTGCGGAATATGGTTATTAGCTGCCGTGAGAACACAAGACATAAGGTTGACATAACACTCCATGATATTAGCAGAAAGTATGGAAGAACATAACATGTTGGTATCCGCCGCATACTTGGGCCAATCTGCCTTGGAGATCTTATATTTCAGAAGAGGAGGAAAGGAGGTAGGAACAAAAGTAGAGGATGGTAAGGATATTACAACAGGAAAGTGATCACTCCCATGCTGAGAGTTAAGCCTGTTCCAGGATAGGGACGCATCCAGGGAAGATGAGCACATGGAAAGATCCACTGCGCTCGGATTTTGGTGCGGACCAACAGACCTAGTGGGCCGGCCGTCATTGAGCACACAAAAATTTTGATCGTCAATCAAATCTGCCAACTGAAGACCAGGAGCATCGTTTGATTGGGAGCAGTGGAAACCCCAGAGATGATGATGGCAATTGAAGTCACCGAGAATAATGACTGGGGCGTGAGGAAGTGACGATAGTAGAGATTGAAACTCATTAATAAGAGCTACCGAAGGGTCGGAAATATATACAGATAGTAGAACAAAGTTTAAAATTTTTACAGCAACAACATTTAATTCGAAAGAGTGAGAAGGTATATCGATACGAGAATAAGGCAGAGCACTTCTTACGAAGATCGCCGCACCGCCATGACCATCTGACCTATCATCCCTAAGACAGGCATAGCCTGAAAGACGGAAACGGCTATCCGGGACTAGCCAAGTCTCAGAGATAGCAATAGCCGAAATGTCATGATGGTGAGCTAGGTAAGAAAGCTCGTGAGTTTTGTGATGGATACTCCTACAATTCCACTGTAGAAGTTTGATCATTTTTTAAAAAAAGGTTAGAGAGAGGGGAGAGTTTATCTGCTACGTAGGACGGTAAGTTAAGATCTTCATATTTAGAAAGCATATTTATAAGGAGGGTGATCAAAAGATCCAAGATGTTGTCATTTGGCTGAGAAGGTAGAGGGTACGAGAGAGCACAACCAGATTTAGAGGAGGGCATATTTTAGTCCCTAATGAGAGCCTCGTGTGCGGCTTTATCGAATCCCGGGGCACGAGGAGCTTTGGGTTTAGCTGAAGTGAAAACAGTTTTTCTGTATGAAATCGCTGATGGATTAGGCGAAGCAGAAGTTGACGGGGGTAAATTGAATGGTACAGAAGATTTTGTGACATCCGCGTACGATTTACGCACGGCAGGGAATCGGGAGGAGGCCTCATAAATGAAATATTGTCTTGGGACATGGCCATTTTTATGGTTTTTTGCCCAGAATGTTCCGGACAGCATTTATCTGTGGCCAAATGAGAACCTGAACAAAGTAAACATGAAACTTGATCGAGAGGCACTACACAGCTATCACCGGAGTGAGGCTGACAGCACCGGAAACAGCGTGGCTTAGAACGACACTGTGCTTTTATGTGCCCAAACCTGCAGCAGTTTAGGCACTGGATAGTAGGTAAAATGTACGGTTCTACTTGAATTGAAGAATTAAAAACAAGTAAGTTCTTTGGAAGTTTTTGGCCAGAAAATGAGATTACAACTGAACCTGTAGGTAACCACACTGTACCGGATGAGCTTACAGCTTTACGATTGAGTCGCCTAGCTTTAAGCACTACACCGCAACCGTGGGAGGGAGAAATTGCCAACACAAATTCTTCCATAGACCATGAGGAGGGCACGCCACGCACAAGACCCATACGGGTGACATTGTACGTTGGAATAATAGCGATGAAATTGTTCGACACAACACTTTGATTCTTAATAAAATCATTAGCTTCCCCGGTGGAGGTGAACTCAACCGAGACCCGGTTTCTACCAACACTCTTTACTCCGTCTAATTTAATGCCATTAATTTTGTTGTTAAATAAAAATTTACCGAATGTTAGGGGGTTCAGGCAGAAGGGTTAGCCTCAGCCTTGGAGACATGTACAATAAACGGCCCTGAATCGTTGACAGAATAAATCTTACTTTCAGTAAGACTGGGGTGGAAGTACACAGATTGAGACAAACTGGGAGTATCTAAAACTGCTTTCTTGGGGAATGGAGTAACATCTGAAAGATCACTCGAAAGGGTATTCGGCCGCTTCCTGGACTGAGAGAGGGAAGAATGGCTGAACAAATCCTGTGAGACGTCCCTAATGTCCAGAGGTGACGAACCGCGCGGAACGCCAGGATCCGGAGGTTTTGGGGGAATGACGTCACCATCCATTATACATCCGAAAATAAATAAGAAATGTACAAATACAAACTACAGCTAAATCTGCCTACTTAAACTACTTACCACAACTGGATTGTGAAATAACTATTATAATCCCAATGACTCCAATAATTATTTTTATCCAAAAATAAATAATTTAAACCGTGTTTGCACCACAAACGCCAAGCTGACAGTCTCCATATGACAATTGTTCGCTCGAAAAGTAGCAACGGAGCTGTCATTATCAAAAAGTTCTAACCAGAGACATCATTCCTAGTTCTTTTTTGTATGAAGACTACCTGCTATGCTTAGGCACCTATTACAGATTTAATATTAGAAAATAATGGTTCAGGGTTTATGTATAAGGTATGTTTATGAAATTAAATGCTTTTTAATTTATTTTTATATTTGAGTTGATTGTATGAAAGGTAAATTGAGGTGTACGATTATGAAGTATAAAAAAAAACTACTAACTAGATCTCGTTCAAACCAATTTTCGGTGGAAGTTTACATGGTAATGTACATCATATATTTTTTTAGTTCTATCATTCTCTTATTTTAAAAGTTACGGGGGGGACACATTTTAGCACTTTGGAAGTGTCTCTCGCGCAAACTATTCAGTTTAGAAAAAATGATATTAAAGACCTGAATATCATTTTTGAAGATCTATGTACAGATACCCTACACGTTTGGTTTGGATGAAAAAAAAAAATTTTGAGTTTCAGTTCAAAGTATAGGGAACCTCCAAAATTTATTGTTTTTTTTTCTATTTTTGTATAAATATTTCAAATTCCTCGAAGACTTCAAACATATTTTATTATTCCTTTACATATTTGTTTGCTCGTTATTCTGTTTTCAGAATTCTAATAGCTTCAAAATTGCCTGAAATCGGATTATTCTTTGAAGAAATAAACACACGCTGTTCCAGTTTCTGTAAATAATGGGAAGACTCGTTTAGGTACAGGCGGTTCTTCGAGGTTCCATGTAATCTTCCAAGCTTGTTTGCTGTGTTTTTATTTTGTAAGTAACCTCATTACTTTATTGTATAGGTTTAAAAAATATCAATGTGATTTAAAAATACTGCGTTTTGAGTGTTAACCGAGATGACACCCTTAGAATCCCAAACCGATGTGCCATTAGCTTGTTTACTGAAAAAAACACCTTGTCTTTCTTGGGGGTCGGAAATCCGGGTCTCTTCCATTGTTTGGATTGTTGTTTAGATTCAAGAGTATGGTGATGAACCCATGTTTTATATATAGTAACCAACCTTGCCAAAAAATCGTTTAGTTCAGGTTGAAATAATTAAAACTAAACAGTCTCTAGAAATCGTAAGTCACGTTCTTTTCTGTTCAACTGAAAGGAGCCGCGGAACCCATCTTGCAGACACCTTGTGGTAACCTAATTCGTTAAGGATCATGTTTTTGTACGTTTATATGAAATTCCTAGAGCTTCAGCTATCTCAGATACCTTCAATCTTCTATCTCCCATGATGAGATCACATATTTTTTCGATGTCTTCAGAGTGCCGTCTAGAGCGGGGGTCATCTTTAATGCTCTCTCGTCCACGTCTAAATTCAGCTGTCCACTTTTTTATCATTGTATACGACGGAGCAGTAGGCCTACCATCAACTTTTAGTTTGCCATTCAATTCCGATGAAATCCAGTTTAGGTACCTAAACTGAATCGCTAAGATTCGTACCATGAAGTGCCTTTAGCAAACTGGCGTTTGAATCGCTCACGGAGGAATGAAAGATCGAAATTTGTTTGTGGTCCGCGTGTGAGAAAGAGATGACGCTGTACACAAGAGATGACGATGTTGCATAAGTCTGTCTCTTTTACTCAAACCATATGCGTTGCGTTTCGAAATCTAGTTGATATGATTTTAGCCGTGTTTTTTGTGTAAAAATAACAACAAATATATTTTAAAATTGCGCTTTTTAGTGTCAAATTATATACCATAAGCCCGTTTTAGTACTCATTAAATAATAGAAATTTATATAATTCTTTAAATTACAAATAATTAAAGGTTTCCTTAGTGTTGTCGTAAAAATAAATTTATTATGACGAGTTTAGAACGCACCCAATTTGACTTCTACCTTTGTCTCTACTGATAAATCAGTTGATTTTGTTGGATTTTTCAACAATGGGCTCAGCTCATCACACATTTCTAATACCAATCGTTTAGACAATCGATATCCTTTTTGTATATTCTTCATCTTCTAAATATAAGGGGTCCGATTGTTTCCGTGTTGTTTTTATTTCATTATCATTTTCCAAGAAAATAAAAAAGACTAATTCGTCAGACATCTACAATAAAAAATAGCTCTAGAACTCACTTTTTTTACATTAACACATAAGAAACACTAAATATCCAACTGAAATACCTTAAATTACCTATATTTTCAACCATTTTTTTAAAGATAAACCGAAACGATTCACTTCACGCCAAGAAAGTAGCAACTTTTTTTGAATCGCTTACTTTGACATTTAAGTCATCCAATATAGGTTGAATTATCACCTCATGGTACGAAAAATGAACGAACTATAACAGTTTGCGATCCAATTGCCGACTTGATTTGGCGTCAACCTAAACTGGATCGCTTTAGTCGTGGTATGAAATAGCAAAGCAGTTTATTTTAGATCGTCAATTGAATCGCAATAATAGTTCATAGTAGGCCTTCAGATGTTCCTAAAGTAGCCACCATATCTTCATGAATCTGCTTTTGAGTTAAGTGTTTCTTGTGGAGGTATTTGATCACGGCACGGTGCTCTAAACTATCAATTTTCAAAATTAATGAAACTTACTCTAAATTAATGTTCAATAAAATAAATAAATACGCATGTATCTCACAGAAAAATTGCAAAGAGACTGACAACCAGTCTAGGTTTCATATGAGGTAGTTTTACAATAATATGACAACGCTATCTATGTTAGGCCGTGAACTTTTCAATCCACCCTAGTATAGGTATGTCACAAGGCAGTCACATTGCAGAATTAGCTGTTTAATATAACCGTAGCTTACAGATGTATAGTTTGGCGTAACCGTCTCTCCTATCGCTAGGACTAGAACTCAAAACCTCTATTACTAAAAAGCAGGGTTCCTACCATGTAGGTCATGCACTTTATATGGCCCTCTAAGAAAAGATGTAATATTCACTATGTAATATTCAAAATATGTTATAATTCACTAAAGAACCTCTTGAGTGAACGGCGCCATAACGAAAGCGCTTTACCGAAACCCTATACTTAAACAGATTTCAGATTGTAATCACTCCACCCTTTTCCTCTAATAAAGTTAATGAGAAAGTCGCGTGTTTGGTTTATGCTTTCTTTATTACTTCATTACGACAAACGCGCAGTAGAACTTTGTGTACCAAAATAAGATTCTTTACCCTGCGAACAGATTCGAAGTTTTAGAGAATTTTCATTTGTACCTAATCAGAATGTAATACGAACCTACACACGTGGTTTTGCAAAATATTTTCAGTTACGGCAGTTTTTTTTTTAATTAGTTTCTCGTTTAAAAAGATTAAATTCATAATTCTCGTATTTTTGCTTAAAAATGTTCATAAAATTTTTATTTATAATATTTTTTGTACCGGTATTTTACACGCCAGATAACTTTTATCAATAGAATGTTTTTGATATTTATCTACAGATGAAAGCTTTACAAATAAACTCAATTTTGCCTCTATAAAACAAAAATAAAGTTCGGATAGGGTTTAGGCGTTTGTCAGTTTACTGAGATTATTCTAAAGAAATACGGTTTCTTACATTTTAAATGTAAAGTAGTGAAATTTAGTAGTAAAATCGTATAATTAGCAATGTCTGACATTTTAAATATCTTCTACAAATACTCAGCAAGCTGTGACGTGGTAAATGTTTCAAATCCATTAAATGTTGGTATTGTCGACCGAGTGGTGTAGTGGTAAGTAGCCTTGCCTCATACGCCGAAGGTCCCTGGTTCGAGTCCTGGCCGGGGCATTCATTTGTGTGATGAACACAGATGTTTGTTCTCGGGTCATGGTTGTTTGTATTTATATATGTATGTTTATTCTGGGTTCCCCCCCAGTTCGCTGTATGGCCATCCATAACACAAGCTCTGCTTACTTTGGGGCCATACAGTTGGTGTGTTTGTCTGGGGATTTATTATTATTATTATTAATAACCCATGTTTACAAATAACTTAAAAACACAATTGTTTTGTATGTTCTGAAGATTCAGAAAAAACACTTGATACAATTTACTTGTTCTATTTACCATAGAATTGGTCGCTTTGCCAATACTTACACTTAAGCCCAAGTTCCTAGCGCGGAGCACGTCATAGCTTAATCTGCTATTAATGGAAACAAAAGTCTGTAAACATTGATAGTTAACTGAACGAAACTGAAAAAATATTGCTGGTTTTGTTTCCAAAAAAAAAAAAGTATATATATATACTAAGTATATTATATACATTCATTGGTTATTTATTATATTAGTTATTATATAATTAAATTATATTAAATTAAATTAATTAATTGTATTGTTCTAAGCTTAGTTCCAAACTGACATCCCACACAGGTAAAGGTTTGATCAAATTGGAAAAATAAAAATTGCCTGTCTTATCAACATGAAGTGTCGTTCTGTTTACAAAGACCATGTTCTTCGTTGTATAAAACTGCCACGGGAAACAAACACGGGGATTGTTTAGGAGCACTTTAAATTATCAAAGGTTTCCTTTAGTCACTCGAAATTACGGGAACTGGAAAACTTTAACTTTAACTTTTGCGGAATCATCAAATTAATAGTTTTTTTTTGGGGTACTTACAAAGCCACATCATTCTTAAAATTCCTCTGACTCTGCCCTATCCTACTAACGTGGCCATCCCATTCAAGCAATAAATCCATTCCATCCAGAGTCCATTACGTTTACCTACAGCGTGTTGCAGTTTTTTGACAAGGGTGCACGAGTATTTCCTTCATCGTCAAAGCAGTCGGCTAAATATACTCAAGTTGCAGTTGCTACCTTATTGGTAGGTACTCTACAGGTCAGGGACCAGCAGAATGTATTATTCTATAATAACGTGTATATCCTAGGGAGGACTTCCTAACTTACAAGGAAAAACACTTAGTTTGTTGAATACTTTCTTTTATTAAAGGTTAAAGACTCATAAATATACATTCAGTTTTATATCTACAGTTGCGGCCGGTGCCCGTGATAGAATAACATAAAACAATCTCACATATTCTATCTTTACAAAATTACGAATAAATGACAGGCTTCTAACATGCCAGTTGTAGTAGGGGTAAGTATGCTAGTGCGATAACTTTTTTATTGTATAAAGCACAAGCAAACCTTACAATCCGTCCACTCATTTAATTAATTTAGTAAGTGAAGCGGGATTACTCTCAGATGAGCCCCCTACCGATAGGAATATATATACTTGATCATTGACAAAATCTTATTACATCAAAATGGCCAATAGTATTCATTCTCCATCAATAGAGCCTTAGCCACAAAACCTGATAAAAATTAGCCAAGATCCCGGCTGGTTAATTAACATCTAAATAAAATATTTTAAGTTACTTATTATTTCTCATATACATTCATGAATAATCAATAACCATATTAATGATTTACTTTACACAATTCCACACAATTCAAATAACCAATATCATTAAATTAATAAACTATTGTTACAATAACCCATTGAATACAATCAAAGTATAATTATAATTAATCAATAAATAATAAATATATTAACATCCCAATAAAATTAAATTCAGTTAATCCTACTTATACTAAAATTAATACTAAATTATTCAAATTATATTAACATACATTATCATTCAGTTAGCAAAAAACACGTTTGACGTGAACTGCCATACTAACTTTAAACTTTTCTGAATGATTAAAAATTTATTTAACAGTTTAAAATTTTAAGATTTTACCTGCCTAACTATTACCGGATAAACCTACCTATGAAAAGATCATTAAATTGGATCCACAGTATTTTACTTAACCCAAAATGATACCTATAAATTAATGAATTTATATTTCACAACGTAACGCAGAGAACTTTTCAAAATGTACTGAAATACACCTGACAAAATTCTATACCAATAACGTTTAAAATACATTACCTATTCAATCACAACCCTTTCACTATTTTACCCCACTGAGGATCCTATTCTACATCCGCGTGTTGACCCACAGACAGCAATATCACAATATTATATATATTTGTAAACTTTGGCCGCATAGCTAAATCGGCTATCACCTTCTCTATTATGGAGATTATTAGGCGTGGCTCAAATTAAACGTGCACATTATTAATAGTGTTATTTTAGTCTTTGGAAATTTACTTCTTTAGAGCATCAGCACCACGCGTATATCTATGATTTGTCAATAAAAATGTAACGCGGTAAATACGTGCCGCGTGTACCTGCCGCCCCTTAGAGGTTCCTCTCCGGGTATCTAAAATTAATTTATTATATTGTTAGATAAATTATATATATAGAGACCCTTTTGTCACTATATATAAAAAACCTTTCTTTATTGATTATCTTTTATCTGCATTGTCCATCCATTGCATCTCCTTTTTGGTGATGCTGCTTGGATTGGCTTTGCAGGATATGTTATTACTCCGACACGGAGCATTGCGTTGTGAAGTGTACATAGAATTGAAAACAATAAACAATTAATTTCTTATATTATTCTAAAACCGCAACGAAATTCTAACCGTTGTATATCTACAAATGAATGATATATATACTTGTACAACTATATGTGTACTTTTACCCTATTAACTCTAAGAATAAAGAAATTACAATAATATTATAATATTTCAAGATATATATACAAAATATATACAAAAACTTTTTTTAATATACATATACAAATATCGACATAATTTTATCATTAGTTTTATTTTATCGAATATTATATGGTTTTAATCTATTCACATGTACAATTAATTCTTGGTTATTATGTATTTTTTTTTAAGATAAATGTCACTTCCTATATATCGTAATACTCGAAATAAACCTTTATATGGTCGACTAAGTTTTCGACTTTTACCTGATATTCTTTTTGGACAATGTAACAAAACAAAATGTCCTACACGAAGTTTAATATAAGAAGCTTTTTTATTATATGATCTTTTTTGTACTAAACGAGCTTTCCTTAAATTTTTTCTTGCTTGATTTACTGCACTTATATAAGCGTCTTATTTTTGCTGAACGGTCATATTACAATTAGGATTTAACCTTTCATCAAATGGAACTTCAGGTTCTCTACCAAACATTAAATAATAAGAAGAAAATTTAGTCGAAGCTTGTTTTGAACAATTATAAGCATATATTACAAAAGGTAAAATTTGACACCAATTCCTTTGACTTGGGTTTACATATTTAGCTAATGAATATGAAATGGTTTGATTCAATTTTTCTACTAAACCTTAAGTTTAGCTAAGAAATGTTGCAGTCGCAGAACATAATGGCGTTTCTTGTGACATTCGAGCGTTTATTGGGAGTTTCAAATTCATTTCGTGCTTATTACCAAAGATTTCTTGCATCTGTATAATTATTTCTTTCAGTGCATATTTACTTGCGTAAATTTGGGAAACTAATCTGCCTTTTGTACATTAGTACAATTATGTAGGAAATGTTTTATAAAAATCTGGTCCGTTATGACTGCACTGGCTTTATTTGCACACTGGACATCCAGGGCGTAAAAATACGTTAGTAGATCTTCATTGGGCTGTTGCTTCCTCGAGTAGAAATTTGCAACGTGATCAACTTCTTTCCCAAACTCAGATATAAATTTCCTTTTGACGTCTTCGAATGTCTCGCATGAATTAATAATCGTCTTATAAAAGAACAGTGCCGGTCCCTCCAAATACGCTTCCAATATGATTTTCTTGCTTTCATCGTCATACTTATTTATCGCTGATACAATATCAAATTGCGTCAAAAACTCGCTGACCAAAATTGACGACATGCCATCATATCTCGTCGTAATATGTGCCATTTTGTTTCGATCTTCTTTGTTTCGAAAATATATTTTTAAATATCAAAAAAAAAATTATTCACCGCACTATTACTCACACTATTACTCGCACTATTACTCGCACTATTACGTGCACTTTACTTGCACTTTACTTGCAGAATACCCGGCGCCTCCACCATCTACAGGTCCGGGACCAGCAGATTGTATTATTCTATAATAACGTGTATATCCTAGGGAGGACTTCCTAACTTACAAGGAAAAACACTTGGTTTGTTGAATACTTTCTTTTATTAAAGGTTAAAGACTCATAAATATACATTCAGTTTTATATCTACAGTTGGGGCCGGTGCCCGTGATAGAATAACATAAAACATTCTCACATATTCTATCTTTACAAAATTACAAATAAATGACAGGGTTCTAACATGCCAGTTGTAGTAGGGGTAAGTTTGCTAATGCGATAACTTTTTTTATTGTATAAAGCACAAGCAAACGTTACAGTACATATGCAATCACCAGGAACGAACCTGGGCCCGTCCACCACTCTAGATAGAGCTATCTGTGTCTATTATAGTTTCGACTTTCCCATACAGATAAGATCACTAACCGATCTATTCCGTACTAATACCAAAAACTAAGACCAATGGTATTTGTTTATTATCCTAATTAATTTTCTATTCCGGACGAATACCACTTATAAACGAATCCCAAAAGAAGTAAAATGGAACGAGATACAGTCAGTAATAAAAATGCTTTTAAATTTGATTTTAAGTAGTGTTCATTTAATCAGAATCAGTCTTATTAAACAAATGTAAGTGTAGTAGGAAAACTTTTGGTTCATTATTATAATAACACAGACAATCAGACCTATGTAATTGCATAAATACCTACATACCAAAAATAAAGCTTTTTAACAAATCACAATTATTCATTTTAGGCTTCAAAATGCAACAATTAAAAAATATCACAAACGATCAACGATTAATATTATGTTACGTATGTACTTACTTACTAAAAATTATAAAATATCGAAACTATTATAAAATATCAGAGAGTCAACTTTTAGTATACAAAAGCATCAACGTTTTCACTTATTAAAAATAATTTAATTTTTGGCATGACAATCACAACTATTAACTTAGAGTTTTAACTACTATAAATATATCAGAAAATCAACTTTTTATATAAAAAATATATACCTATTCTTTTACTTTGTAAAATTATCTAATTTTTGGTAACAATCATAATTTTAAAATTTTTAGTAACTAGTAACTAATTTTTAATTTTTCCAGGCAATGACCAACGTTAATTTTTTGGTCGACCAGTTGGCCAGTGACGAATTTGATCCACTGATGTTTTATCACAGTTTCTGGTGCGCACCGTTTCACAGGTGCCTCTTTCTCGATCTGAGTAGCAACCACTGTTTGTAAGTCAGCGTCTTCTTTCAGCGCTACCAGAAGCTGATATAAATTAGCACTTTTCGGCACAGTCGTGTTTATTTTCAAATGCCAAGATTCTGTGGCATTTGTGGTTCTATGACGTTCACCATGAACACACCAAATGTCTACGAAACTCTCATCTTCTAGCCATTGTGACACCATGTAGTTGTTAAAATTTACAATCGCTTCTGTATCAAGGGTGTCTTCCATAATATAACACCAGCCTTCAGATATGAATTTTCGTGGAAGTAAAGGTAGTAAAGATGAAAGTCTTACATGTCTCCGGGTTATAGCATTTTTTGTAAGATTTAATTCTTTTGCTTTTTTCCATACATTTTTGGAAAAGTGAAAATAACATCCTTTAAGCACAACTGACGGAAAGACAGTCAAAATGGCGTTCATCGCAGCTTGTTCGAAATCTGTCAAAAATTTTGAAGGACACCATTCAGGAATTTTTTGTTTTAAAATTTCAAATAAAGTTTTGTAGGTTTCTTCTTTTTTATTATTTACTAACACATAAATCAGGGGAATCATGCGAGTGTGATCTTCGTCACTTCCAAGATCTCCATGAATCGTATAAAGCTGCAGAAATGGCGCAGGGCAGCAATCGAAAGTTCCATCACACTGAAATAACTTAAGTTTTGGAATTTGCGCCAGTTGATTGGGAGTAGATAAAATAATTATTCGTGTGTTAGAAGACTCATCTTTATGATCATAAAATACAAAATTTCGATATTGTAAAGGAATTTCCACTTCATCAACTGACTTGCACTTTATTTTTGACACACCAGCTTCCCTGTTTCTTGCTTCATATAATTTTGTTTTAAGGTTTCTAAATGACGGGATATTTTTTACCAAATTCACTTCACTATTACAGAACTGCGATTTAAATTTATTGTAAAGTCTTGGTATGGGGGGGTAAAATCGGAGTTTACGACTGTTTCTCGCAAGTCATTGAGCTTTTTTAACATTGTGTTATTAACTTCATCGGGCTCGCAGCTATGATTTTTCTCATTGGAAATATTGCCATCCTGCGGGGACCAAAATAACATATTAAATTACTAACTGACTGACCTCAAAATAATCTAATGATATAATTTATGGTTACACACCTTTAATTGCAAAGATCCACTGCACTCTTTAATCTTCACGCATCTCCAATGGATCCATCCATTTTTATTTTCTCTTTTTTTCGTATATTGGTAACCAGCTCTCAACAGCACCAAGCCACCATTTCTTTTTATAAAACTAAATCCTACGGTGTTTTGCGAAGACGTGGAAGGCAGGTTACCAGCTTCATCAGACATTTCTAAAAAATAAATATATCTAATTTGGATTTATACTTAAAATTTACACATTAGTTGCCTTTAATTATTATGCTTTTAAAATTAGTCAAAAAATATTATAAAAATCAAACAATATTTCACGAAAATAACAAATTAAATAATTATATAATTATCGTAAACTTACAAATTAATACTCACTTAATAAATATCACTGCGCGCGTACCACTGCACGGAAAAGTTAATATAAATAAAAAATAATAATTTGTGCAAGCACGAAATGATTCTAAGAAAAACAGAACTTATTTCATTGACTTAACGTATATTCCACAAAAACAATCAAACATTTTAGCGCTTCGTTTGCACGGCGCGTTACTGTGATTGGTTGCTTCGGATTTGAAAACAATAGGAGCAAACTCACCTTTTTTGTCCAGGTAAAAAAATTTGGCAAGTAATTCACTTAAGTTGCTAGTTAGTAAAAATACCGGAATGAAGTGAATTTGTTACGATTTAGGATTGCATTATGATCATAATATTAAAAGGCAAATTAAACTGTTTCTGTGACTGTACCAAAAGTTATGTTTTGGTATTCGTTGGGAATAGATTAAGTACTTCATTGAAATATTTAAAATTTGGTATTCGTTCGTAATACAAAATTAATTAGGATAATAAACAAATACCATTGGTATAAGTTTTTGGTATTAGAACGGAATAGATCAACTAACCTGTATACCTAATCATATAATCAAACAATACCAAAACAATATCAATCTTTATAGCCACTCGTATTATAAGTACATAATTCTTAAGGACCATAAACATACAATTTGCATGTCAGCATGTGCAACTTCCAGAACATAAATGGCAATTAATTAATACAAAAAACAAATTTTAGAAAGACCATTTTCAAACTTGGCTAGAAACGGTAAGTTACAATCACAAGGTTCCAGGTAGCTAGGATTGACATTTAAATTTTTGAAACAGGATTTTAAGGACTTCACCCATATTCTTAGATGTTTTCTCGAAATTTCATTCACTCAACCTTACCTAGGTAAGTTTTATTAAATTATTCAAATGCCACTCGAAACCGGTATTCTGAGTCGTTAAATCAACTTTTTTTTCAGTGAGGCTGAGTAGAATAGTGACGTCATGTTTTCATCGGTATTTATTAATTTAAACTATGTCAAGTTAAAATATACATGCCATAGCACCCAGAGAATTGAATTGAATTTAAATATACATATACATGTCATCCTAATTACAAAAAAATTAACCAAAAATAAAAAATGTATACAGTTTGTGCACATTAATGTAGGTAATGATTAAAAAAAGACGTTACCTCTTTCTTTAAATCTAGCAAAAATGGTATGTGATTATTTCGAGAAATTCCCATAATTTTACTACCACAACTTTAGTTTCATTAATAATCAGTTATCACTTATTAAATGAATGAATGAATGGAATGTTTATTTGCAACTCTTATTATTAAAGATTACAAAGACATTACAACAAGAAGAACTTAAACATTAAAAAAATGATACAATAAAAATTAAACGAGAGAAAGTTTACGTATAAGAAAAGAATAGTGCAAAAAGGCCATAGCTCAGTGGTGTTATTTGCTCATAGAACAAATCACTGATTTTCAGCTATCACCTGAGTAGCAAGGTAGCTGCGCGAGTAATTTAAAGTTTACACATCTTTATATGTTATCTACCGATGTTATGATATTTTTACAATAATCTAATAATTAATATATAACATTTAATACACTAAAATACACATGATTATAATTAATACAATAAACCCACGAATAAACAAAAATTTACGTTGAAAAATACAATAAAAATATCTCATAAAATAGCTCATCAACTTATTAAAAGGAAAAGGAAATCACCATGCCCATGAACATACAGTGCTAATGGCGAGAGGGCCGGTTGCAAGGACACACTCTCTCATTACAAGGATTTTTGTAAGTCGAGAAGGTGTGCTTTGAAATGTTTTTTAAAGGTAAATTTATTAGTAAGTTTCCTTATACGTGGAGGTATGTCATTCCAACATCTCGTCGCCTGATGGTGGAAACTACCCTCAAATGCTACCGTTCTATGCTTATGATTTTCCAGCGGCATGCGAGCATTCCTTAAACCGTGTTCACCACGAGACGATGCGAAGGTAAGTTTACTAAAAAGATACTCGGGACTCCTCCAATACACAACGCCAAACATAAGCGATGCAAGATGTAAATGCCTACGTGATTTCATGTTTAACATGGATGCATTATTTAAATGCGGCGACATGAGCGTTCGATGGGAAACCGTATAACAAAATCTATAGCACGCATTTTGCACTCGCTGTAACATGCCTTGATGAACGGACAGTAAACGCGGACCGTAAACCAAATCACCATAGTTAACTCTGGAAAGGATAAGGGCTTCACAAGGGGTAATCCTTGTCCGTTCACTAAGCAAATGCCGCATCTTATAGAGGATTTTCAATCTAAAAAAAACAGTTTCTGATTAACTGTAAATTATGTGTTCTAAATCGTAACTGACTGTCCATCATTATGCCCAAATTTCGTGCTTCTTTGACCGATTCTTGGGTTTTCTATTCTATTCTATTACTGGTTCGCCAGTGATACGTATGTCTGGTTTATTCTTGCAAATCCTGGTGATTTGAGGCTTTCTACCCAGAATTTAGTCTTTGACGGATTGATAGCGAGAGAATTTCTGTTCGACCATCCAGCAATCCTATCAAGATCCTCATTCATTCGCATAGTCACTGTTTCAACCTTTTCAGGTGGAACAGAGATGTACCACTGGACATCGTCTGCGTAGCAGTGGTAATAGCAATACTTGACCTCTCGAACCAGGTCTGCGGTATAAATTCCTTCTTTACCCTCACAGCCTAGTAACGGTCGGTAGCTTCCACGAACTTACTTAAGTTGAGAATGAATTACTTTTTCTAAAATTTTTGAGTTGCAAGGCAAAATGCTTATGGATCTTATATTTTTCAACTGACTTGGATGTGAAAATTTAGGCAGTGGGGTTACTAAAGCTAATTTCCATTGCCTACGTACGATTCGAGTGAGAATCGATTCATTGATAATTGCAGTAATATTATTAATGTTCGCGGCAGTGTCAAAATTATCATTTCTTTTCTGGTGCTATCACTTCCTGCTGCATTTAAATTATTGGAAATAATAAATTTGGAGACATCCTTCTCGGATATAGGTTTCAGATCAAAAGTTGCCGAACCAAATCTGTTTTTTCTAAAATGTTATAGACCTATATAAATACATCTATATTTATTTTAGTTACCTAACTTACGAAGACCATGTCCCCAATTACGAAATTATTTGAACACAATAAAGTAGGTAATAAAATCTACTCGAGTAAAAAATTAGATGAGAGCACAAGACTAATCTGAGACGAAAAGCGTGGCAAATTTCTTATTACACTGAATAAATTGTCATTTTTGATGTAAATAAACCTTGTTAGAATATCTTGTGTGAGTTTCTTGTACCCTATAATTTACCCATCTGCTTTACTTCGTGTGATACTCTGATGAATGTAGTTTAAACTTAAATTTATATTCACAGTTCTTGTAATGCTCGAAAAACAGACTTTTAGAGAATCTTTTTATCTATTTATCAAGTATTTGTAACCTAACCTAACCTAACTTGTTAATAAAAAAAAATCAATAACTCAACTACATGTACAAAAAATGTCCAAATTGAAGAAAAATAAAAGTTATCTCATTGTACTGATACTATGAATTGGGTAAAAAATAAGATTCTAGTCGGTAACATAAGATAATTTTGGTAGACCAAAAGGAGCCCGAGCGTAAATATTTTACTAATTGTGTACTTTATTAAAGAAATTGCAATTTTTATCAGAAAACTTACATGAATTGTTTCAATACAGTATCAGAAGAAGTGATTTGCGACGGCGCCACGGTTTGAAAGAAGGTTTCATTAAGATTCACATGTTTTCTATTTATTTATTTATTATAGAGTCAACAGTACTTTGAAATATTACAATTGATTTAAATGAATAGGTATGTACATGCTGCTAATGACTGGTTCACAATTTTTTACGAGTGGTTAGTTTCAATTATTTTAGAACAGGATTTACATTAAAGTCATCAAGAATTAATAAGTATACGTTTTCTTTTTGTTTGAAGTTAAGCAGCAAGTGCTGTTTGAGAATACAAGCTCTGATGGATAGTTGGCAAAATACTGCAAGTTATAGAATCGGAAACGATCATAAGTAGGTAAAAGACGCGGTTTAAAATGTAGATTGGTAGAGCTCGCTGGGCTCTTCATAGTTTTCCCCCCAGGAGGTATAGCAGTACGTGAGGAGGAATCAGCAAAGTATATCCGTAGTATATTATTCACAACAATTCACTTAAGATCATTTCGACGGCCTGTTTGGTATGTTGGTAAGTAGCCTTGCCTTCCATGCCAGAGGTCCCGGGTTCGAATCCTGGTAGGGGCAGATATATTATTATATTTGCTTTCTAGTCATGGATGTGTATTTACGTTTATTTAAGTTTATTTCTAATATTTATACATAAAAAAAAATATTTACGTGTGTTTATATATTTCTTAAGTTTATTTATCCGTTATCTAGTATCCATAACACAAGTTCTTTAATGATACTTAATTTGGGCTAGATAATGTGGTGTGATTGTTAGAAATATTTATTTATTATTTATTTATTTATTTATTAGAAGCCGCTTTGATACCAAAGTGGATGAGAATTATAAATCTAGCAAATTAAATCAAATGTTTGTGTTCAGAACGCAAATTTTAAAAGTGATGTAGACTTTATTTACTCTGTGGTGTAAATAAAAGCAAATTAAATTGATCGTAGCTATTTCATGAGCCGCAATGCGAATCCCCGCAAACATAAAACGCAAGGCGATAAACGCCGTCGTACCAGCAAAACCTTTCTGAAATCTAGGGCTTTTGTTCTTATCGTTCCTTGGGAAATTTGTTCTGGTGTTTATGTTAGCAATTTTTAAAGCAATGTGAAATCTAAACCAATTAATACGAATTTACGATTTGTTTTTTTTGAAAGGTATACTTTTGAGGTGTTCTCAATGTCGCCAAGTTTGTTGCGTGGTTTCCAAGTAAAACACAGTAATTTACCGAATTCACTATTTATTACCACACAACATAAAAAAGGTGTCTGGAGCTCATGGGAGTCCAGTTGAGAAAAAAAAAATCCGGTGTTGCCACCATACAAACAAAAATATATAAAATTGCCATACCAAATATAAAATGATGGGATACTGCTTAAATTGCGGGACACCTTAACTTTAGTATTAAAGGCGCCTATGACGATAACAGTACTATTTATAGTAACTCATTTGAACCCCGAAAGCAGGATTTTTGAAAGTGAAACTGATGATGACGACCACAGTGGACCACTGGAACCACTCAATTATAATTTATAGGTAACTCACGGGTTTCCATTGGATCACTTTGGTAAGGTTGCTTAGCAACTAAAATACTCATAAAAAAGTGGTATGGTGATTTGGAGCAGAAGGCGAAGTACCAAAAAAACAAACCAGAGCGGTATTTGGGTTTCCTCGCGGTCTTTTATTGTCAGGGCTGTTAGTGTAATGCAATCAAACTTAACAGCATTTATAGACATGCCTTCAGTACTTTCAAGTAACTTGTTCCTAAACTCGTAAGAGCTTAGGGACGCCATTGCGGAGGGGTTGGGGAGGGACAACAATATATAAATATATATACTATGAACCTATCAACGATGACTAACTTCCTAAAACCACCCTACACGCAGTAGGGCGGTTGAAGACGACGCGGATAACTTACTCGATCACGAAGACTCAAGGCACCTGGAACGACGAATTCCCGTCGACGAAGCTCACGTTCCACGAAGAACGGTTAACAACCCACTAGTCGCCGTGAAAACGGCGTTAGAAACTTATTAAAGTACCGTTAACAACCCACTATCTGCCGTGAAAACGGCGTTAGAAACTTATTACGGTATACAACTATGAAATTATTTATTACGACAACAACCAGTGAAAGAACGTTGGCGAGATTCGCCTTATAGTTAAAAACAAAACGACAAAGCGTTCACACTCGACAATATAACACAATTCAATAAAAAATAAATCCCCTACTTTTTCAAAATTCATTACATATTTAAAAGAAAGGCATAAAAAGTTATCAATTTCATTTTTCGGATTTAAATTGTAGATTACGGAAACATTTTCTTTTTGTTGTTGTTTGTTCTTTTTGCTCGCAAGAGCAGGGAAGAAGCTAAGCCATACAGCCTTGTCATAAATAAATATGTCATTATTTGATTTCATTTTCTTTGTGTCTTAAAATACACGTAATTAATTGATCTTTACAAGAACGTTACAAGCGAACAAGTAAAAATAAAATAAGCTAAATTAAGATACTTTTTAATGATAAAATAAAAACTTCAAACATACGTCGTAACCGTATGAGTAAAGTCCTTTGCCTTTCTAGAAGGAATAAATATGAATGAGGTAAACAATTAAAGAATTACAAAAATTGTCGCGGAGCAATCTTAAGTTATTGTTATTATTGTAATTGTGCCGCTGGAAATAGGACTGTGGGATGTTGCTCCCATGTAATGAGTATATTATGGTACATGGATTATGCAAGATATTTGGAGCACCAGCGGCATTTCTCGACAATGTTATAATTGAATCAAGAAAAAAAAATTAAGTGTTTTTTTATTAAGCTACCCTTTTTAAATAACTGATTTCTACAATCCACTAATCGTTATATCCATGTGATCAACTGGTAAATGGCATCTGAGTCCATAGCTAACATATTTTAGTTACAGTTTTATAAAAGCATTATGAATAAAACGGTGTATACCTAGAGTACAGGCTTAGGTTAAAATATTGCCAGAAATAGAAAATAAAGCGGCTTGTAATAATAATAAATAATAAGTAATTGTAATAATAGTAAATAATAATAATCCTAATAGTGATTTCTTTGAGTAGTGATAAAATTAGTGCCACACAGTTGAATAAGTGATATTCGTAAAAACCTAACCTAAAATTATTAGTGTTTTTTAAGTAAATTATCTTTTTTCTCCCATCTTTTAATGATATTATTCAAAATATAATTTGATATATTTAATTCACTCTATCAAAAGACACACGTTTCATTAAAGCATGTTTCTAAAGTTTTTTTTTTATGTAAGGCAGAATTTGTATTGAATTTGCCGTCATTCTTTGGGTGCTCAATTAGCGCGGGGGCTAATGGAGGGGCAAGGCGTCTGCGATCGACGTGCGCTCGAGAACGCACGCAGACCGAGACTGAATATGAACTCTGATTTTGTCATTCATTCAATATTTGAATGAATGACAAAGAAATTATTCATGGGTTTTGTTGCAATGAACATGAAGTGAGAAGGTTTTCCAGGATTAAGAATATCTACTGTTCTATTTTCATCAAAGGTCACAATGTCAGTGAGAGAATGTTAAATATTTAAACGTCCCTGATAGATCGATGTATGGATAATTTATATTATTACTATTATTATTATTTTGTGTTTTATAGCAATCAACTGTTGTTACTATACAATAATTATTTCTGCCAATATCAAGTATTAGTATAATAAAAGTATTAATAAAATTAAAAAATTGATTTCAAGACATGTGTCGGGTATTTCTTTTCGTTTTAATTTTTGTTTCAAAAATTCAGCCTTATCTAAAGACAACTTCTATGAAATAATTTTGAGAATTGGACATTATTTCTATTAAAAATCTTTTCATGTGTCAAAGTTATTCTTAAATTAAAAGTTATCTGAGCATTTAATAAACGCCCTAAAACGTAGAAATTGTACGAATTTAGCAACGTGTCATTGATAAACGCCGTCTATTTTTCCAAGGTTAAAATTGCCCTTTCACAAAACCACTCCAGAGGCTTGTCCTGTATTCGCGTAATTTCTGTGTTGATACAATTTATCCACTCCTGAACTGTAGTCTATTATACTCAGATCACCTGCAATGATTATCATGCAATCTTCTGATACAATGTCACCGTTACCTATTTTATAAAATAGATCTGAAAATTTTGCAGCTGACAGATCACCCTCATATGAACTCGCATATTTTTCGTAAATTGCAGTATTTCTACTGCGTTCCATTACTTAGATTTTTAAAGGCGGGCTTTAATTTCGTCAGCTCGAGTTTCTCTAGACACCACAGGTAAAGCTTTATTTCGTCAGCTCGAGTTTCTCTAAACACCACAGGTAAAGTTTGGCCAAAATCTTTTGCCAATTGAACTGTCACGCCTTCCATCATATTTTTGTTTCCGTGAATGTCCTAAAGGGAATGAAAAGTGCACGAAAACTTGTAATGTTGATGGTTTTTAAAAAATCAATAAGATGTAGATACCAAACCAGTAATTATAGGGTTCAAAAGTTTAATTGTGGACCCAAAAACTACACTGTTTTTTTGAGTCTTCTCTCATCATGCTGACACAAGAAAATCAATATCCTCTTATCATCATTTCTTTGTGTTGTTTTGGGCACTTGTGTTGTAGACACTTGAGATCGGATAAAGTGTGCTTTAAGATAAAATTTCAACTCCGTTTGAATTAATGAAATTAATTGCTTTATTTTTATGTAACTTTCTTAGGTATTGCTCCGCTAGCCTTAATAAGAATTAGAGGAATACACAACAGTAAATTTAGGGATCAAGCTGAACCTAAAAGAATATACAGTAATAAATAAATAAGTTGAAAAAGTATCAAATGTGCCTTGCTGAAATTTGGACATGTTGCTGTATTCCTTTTAGCTGGCTTACGTTTGATATTAATTAGGGTAAGAAAAATAAGTTTACCAAGCACAAAATGGTAATCCAGAATCCTATTTTTTTTCTTAAATCCTTAAGAATATTTTTTGGCAGAAGGTTAAATAATTATCATAAAATTATCATAATTAAATTATATCGAGAAAACGCGATTCAAAATAAAACTTTCCCAAACTTCAGTGGTTTTAATTAATGTTATCGTTATATTCTGATCTTGTCTTCCATTTTTTTCGCACCTCTATAATTTATTCAGAAAAAAACAAAAAAACAAAACACATAAATTCTGCATATTGTGAATACGTGCTAAAATTGAATAAAACTAATTGTTACTTCATAGAACAACCTCGGTATTGATAAAGCATAATAAAGATCATTCAGGTGTATCAAACAATGTTATAAGTGCCATTCACCGACGATTGAGAGAAATTTAACATTTCGTAGTATTTTGGTCGACTGGTTTATTTTTAAACACATTATCTTTCAATATTTGTACATGATACCTGAAGTTCAGTGTCATCAAACTGCAAATGTATATAATTGCAAATTTTTTTATCATTTTATATTATGATAATTCGAGCTGATAAGTTGAAGTTTTAAAGTAACGGTGCAATAACAGTTTATTCGCAGGCTTCGAAAATGTAAGTGTAGTTTCTTATATGTGTACTGGTCACAAAACTTCTTTTTTTTACATTAAATTAATTAATTATGCAAATAATAGTGAAACACGAAATCTGTTATGTATGTTGCCCGACTTCAACGTTTTCAGTAATTAGATTCAGATTTTCCATTTTCAATACGAAAAATACTTCTCAAGTTAAAAAAAAAAAACTCTACACACACTTAACACAACAGATTCTTTCTGTGACTTGAAAAATCCACCATAAAGACTCTTTTTTACTTACGTGCTAAAGTAAATATCGACAAAATAAAACAAAGGCACCAAAATGAAGCATAATTACTTGCCCTAATTTCCCTGGGTTTGTGTAAGTAGTACTGAAAATGACCTATTCAGAAAGATTGCTGAATAGCCGACCGTTTCCAAAAGAGTTAGTAATTAAAGTTGTTTTATATGGATCTTCCTTTGATATATTTTTATTTTTGTAGTCGGATATGGTAAAGAAAATAAAGTTTCTGCTAGTATGTGTCACGAATTTTTTTAGTATACCTTGGTCGCATCTATTATATTGTAAATGACGACTATTTCGTGTAATATTGTTTTCATTAAGAGCGCTTTAAAGATATCCCCAATCTGCATAAATATAGTTAGACGAATAGTTAGTGTTTGTTTCTCATGTTTATAAATGACATATTTCCATATCGAATTTTTTTAAATTAATATATGCAAAACAAAATGCAAAAGACTAACGCCAATATTTGCGAGCGACGATGTTCACCCTTTCAAGCTCATTAACAATAAATTGTAAAAATAATAAAAAAAAAGTTAACTGACTTTCAAACGTAAGTTTACTAAAAGAGAAAAATAAATAATTGATGTGACTTCCAGATGTACATAAGCTTGAACCAACTAAAACAATTCTTATGTACTTGCTGTTTGACATTGAGAAGTTCCTTTGTATAAGTCTAGGTCAAGTTCAGAATAACATTGACAACAGTTCACTTAATTAAAATACAATATGTGACTTTCCAACGTACATTAGCACAAATCGATCTTGTGCATTGCATGTACTCTTTGACGTCGAGTGCTTCCGTTGTATATATTTTTGAGTATAATTAGTTGCTTTAATGGTTGGGATTGACATAAACTTAAAAAAAACCGTGACTCACATTCTGCTTGATTTTGAGGAGTTCTATGGTATATCTCCGGAATCCAGGGTCCAGGACCCTTGAAATTACAATGGGACCAATCTGACGCTGAACTGCACTAAAACTATAAAAATTTGAGACATGAACTGCTAAAATTAAAAAACAGAACTAAACTTTTATTATGGCTCCTCAATCCATAAATACGAAAATGACATTTAAGTTATGTTTTGTAGCTGCCTGAGATGATAGTGAAATCAAAAAACAAATACACTAACATTATAATTTATGAATTTACGGGATTCTTACCACGATTTTCGATTTTTATTTCGCGCGTCCGATATTTCGATGCTGTTGCAAGCACCATGATCGCGGACTGTGCTTGTCATGTCAGCAAAATAAAAATCGAAAATCGTGGTAAAAATCTCGTAAATTTATTAAATTATAGTGAAAATAACCGCGATAGTTTAAAACAGTTATTACACTAATATTTTGTAGAATTCCAACAAAATATTGATGTACAACACTTATTACTAGTACTACACATATATACAGTATCTGCAAAAAATTTGGCTTTATATCTTTCTAAGGAATTCACTATGTATACCTTATGTATTACTATGTATATAGCCGACTACGTGATACGCTTTTAGCTTCTGTGACAAAATTTAATAAAGCGAACGCCTCAGATAAATTAAACACGAGTCACCTTGGCATCGGAGGTAAGAAGAGTGCTGTTTTTGCTGTGGAGCACCTGACCCATGAGGTTAGATCTTTGCATGCTGCAACTCGCCGTAAAGCTAAGGAACTCGGTTACAAGTTCGTGTGGGTACGAGATAGCAAAATATTTGTGAGAAAATTGGAAAGTTCTAGGTATCAACACATTAAGGACTCTTTATGTTTGGAAAAACTATCTTAGGTGTATGTTGATTGTAAATTTTTTTTTTCTCTCTTTTAATTTAACTGGCTGGTATTTCTTAATTGATTATTTATCACTGTTTAATTATTGTTTATATTTTACATTTTTTAATTTTTTTTTAGTTTTATAGTTTATGATTAAGTTTTTTTATCAAAACGTAAGAGGCCTTAGAACAAAAACAATAGACTTTTTCAATAATTTAGTATGCTGTAATCACGATGTTATTGTCCTAACGGAAACATGGCTTAATAGCAGTATCTTCGACTCGGAATTATTTGACACTCGTTACAATGTTTATAGAAGGGATTGTGAATCCACAGGATATCACGCAAACAAAAATGGGGGTGGTGTTTTAATTGCCGTTTCCAAACGCTTAAATCCTCGACGTTTGTTTTGCTATGAGTCAAAATGCGAGGACTTATGGGTTGCCCTTGAGGTTGTTGGAGAGCAGGGAAGGTTAGAACTTCTACATTTATGTGCTGTATACCTTCCCCCACCTATCAAGAAGCATATTCTCTAAGAATTTCTTAATAATTCTGACAGGGTGATGTTAGCTAACGATGTCAAAAATACAGTTATATTAGGTGATTTTAACCTAGGGTCTATTACATGGCAATTTTCAAATAACAGAAATCCCACCACAGGTAGTACAAATCAAAGTATTTTAAATAATATGTTATTGGACTTTACAAAAATTCATTACTTTAAACCGTTCAACCATGTTTTAAATAACAAAGGTAAGCAACTTGATTTAGTTTTGCACAATCACAACTTGTCTAATTAGTCAAATGTTTGTTTCCGTTGTCTATAATTGACCCTTTACACCCACCACTACAATTTACTATTTCTATTAAAACAGATAACGCTTTACCACACTGTAACGATTGTCGTCTAGCTTTTCATAAGGCTCATTACGATAAAATAATTGAAGAACTTAAACGTATAAGCTGGGAGGGGGAATTTAAGGATAATAATTCTATAAACGAGATGGTATCGGTTTTCTATGTGAGGTTACGGCAAATAATCGAAAAGCATGTGCCCAAACTGAAATCACGCGCTAAAAGGTATCCAGATTGGTTTTCTCGGGAGCTCATTAATACTTTAAGAGAAAAATACAAATACCATCAGAAGTTGCGAAAATATAATAACAACCCACGTGATAGACTTTCTTTTAACATCCTGAAAAAAAGGGTTGCACAGATGATGTCTTCTTGTTACAAATCGTACATAGAAAACCTAGAGCTCAGTCTTCGTAACAACCCAAAATTATTTTGGTCTTTTATCAAAAAGAAAAAAAGTAACAATAGCCATTATCCAACTTGTATGTCATTTAATAACCAATCTGCAGCTACTGGCAAGGACATTTATAATCTTTTTGCTAGCAGCTTTTCAACAGCTTATACGAGAGATGACTAGCAACATACTCCTTTGTTTTGCAACGAATTTACTCATAACTATTTGACGTTAATACAATTTAAAGATAGCCAGATATTAAAGGTTTTAAAGAGACTTGATCAATACAAGGGAGCAGGAGCTGATGGTATACCATCAGTTTTTTTAGTAAAATGTGCTTCAGCTCTTGCTCACCCGTTATGTCTAATATTTAATAAATCCTTATCCGCAGGGTGCTTTCCTGAGGCATGGAAAGACACACTAATTGTACCATTACATAAGAGCGGTGATATTGATGACATTAGCGATTATCGCCCTATTTCAAAACTTTCAGCATTCGCTAAAGTCTTTGAAAAAATGGTACATCCAATCATGTCCTGGCATTTCAAAAATTTGATTATTCAGCAACAACATGGTTTCGTCACGTGTAGGTCTACTTCAACTAATCTCGTTGCTTTCTGTAATGAAATTTCGTGCATCTTGGATAGCGGCTCATCTGTTAATGCTATTTATACAGACTTTCAAAAAGCGTTCGATAAAGTCAACCACCGTTTACTCATAAGGAAGCTTTCTGAGCATGGTATTGCGGAACCATTGTTGGGTTGGCTTAGATCTTATTTAAGGAATAGATTTTCTTCTGTTGTACTCAATGGCTTCAAATCAGACCCCAATCCTTAAAATGCCTAGAAGTTTGTTACTACGATTAACTGACAGCATTGTGTAAAAAACGTAAAATATAAGCAAAAATTCGTTGCAATTTTGTAAAACTTGACATTTAGTAAACTCAAATGAAGATTCAGATGAAATAGTAACTGCTGTAGCCTTCATCTCAGGTATTTTCACATCTACGATTTCATGCAGCTTAGGCCAATCGGACTGATCCTCTGTGAGATAAGATGGGCCCGACCAATCATTCCGACCGACTTTCGCGTAATTGTTGACCATGAACGCCTCTAGATATTAGGTCGGCTGGATTAAGGTGAGTTGGGACGTAGCACCAGGAATTTCTGTTAGTTAATTCTAAAATTTCACCTACACGATTGGCTACAAATGTTTTCAACCTACTAGGATCGCCATAAATACAGCAGAGCACGATGCTAGAGTCTAATGATACATTTTCGTAATACTAAATGTAATGGAATCAGTCACACTTTTGGTTAACCTAGCTTGTAATAGAGCTGCACAAAGTTCGAGTCCAGGTATAGTTGTAGGCTTTAGGGGCGCTACCTTTGATTTTGCACAAAGTAACTGAATTGTTACCGCTTGTATATATTACACAAGACATACCGAGATCGCATATATAACACAAGCCCCGTAAGCGTTTTGCGAAGCATCACCGAACATATTATGTAGCTCTATAGTATTAGGGGAATCGCAAAGAACTCTATGTGGAATTTGGAGATCTGCAATTTAAGGTAAATTAGTAGATATACCATGCAAATCATATTTTATTTCTTCTCCTACTATTTGATCCCAATCTAAGCCTAGTAACCAAAGTTTTTGTAACAGAATTTTTGATTGTATTGTACACGGGCTTAGTAATTCTTACGGGTCGAATATACAGAATTAATTTGCCATAATAAATCTTTTTGTTATTTTGTCATTGATTTGATCGTAATTGAAAGCACGCTGAATTTAGAGCATTTGAAACAGATTGATTTTCGTCCTCTGATCCTGTAATTAAATCGTCTAGATAGAAACCTTCTAAAAATATTTTTTATGAATTCCTCCTCACATTCATCACCTATCTGCCAAAGACATCTCGTTCTAATGTAGCTGGCACTTGTAGTTCCGTAAGTCACAGCACCTAACTGCAGTGTCTTTATGGGCTGGGATTCTTCTTCTCTCCATAAAATTAACGGTAGATCACGGTCGTTTTTGTCAACGGCGACTTGTCTGTACATTTTGGCTATATCCGCAGTCATAAGATATTTGTACTGTCGAGCTTTTATTAGTATGGAGAAAAGAGAGCACTGCATGTTTAGGCCCGACATGCAAGATGTCGTTGACAGAGTAGCCTGAGGCTAGGTAAGCCGAGCCGTCAAATACTACCCGAAGATTCGTAGATTTACTACTCTCTTTGATAACTGCGTGGTGAGATAGAAAATATGATGGAGCGGGAATTTATATTGATGAACGTTTGAGGTGTCGAGGGCTTGAATATTCACGTTTAAACTCTAGACATTGTGATGTTAATAAAAAAAAAAAGTAAAAGTAAAAATATATTTATTTTCACAGCAGCACACAGCACAAATAAAAATAAGAAACAAAAAAATTTACCTAGTTAGGGAACAAATCACTAAACATAATTTGCACTAAATATGACATGAGTAAAATAAAAGATACACAAACAATAAACTTAATTATTTTTTCAAAATATTGCAATAAAGACCCTCTATCTACAGGGTAGATTAGTAAACGGTTATATGGACTTCGTATTTTACTGTTTTACTCAAAATATTCTTCCTACAATTGCCTTCCACAAAGTACAACATTTATAGTGTGTAAACACACAACAAGAAGAATTGATATTTAGTTTTAACAGACACTGATGGCGCAATGAAATGATGTGATATAAAATATAAATGATAATTCTTCTTGCGGAAACATTTTTCTAAATTAAACAGAAGTTTTTTAGCTTGCGCATATGAATCACCTAGGCAACTCGGAGAATTCTCTAACGGTAGTTTTACACGAGATCTGTTATTTTGTAAACGAGTTGTAGTTTGTAGAAAATGCTTTTCACATTCTTGGTCATTAGGCTTAACACTCTTTTCTGAGGAATTTCTTCCAATTCCCAATATATAGTTATCATTCAGTCGATATTAGATAAAGTCTAATCTTTTTGTAAGGTTTAGAAATGAAAGATTATTGGCTGCCGCGGTCTAAAAGCGCACAAACCGTAATTGTTTTTTGCTTTATAACTTTGATTAAAGCTATAGATAAAAGTACTTGATTTGTCAGGTGCGTTGAAAAGCATCATTTTGAACTTCTTTCACATTGCAGTCAACTGAAACTTAAGATGAGACAGGTTCGTGAATGAGAATGTTGTGTATCTGCCTGCACTGACAACAGGAGCCCATAGGGCAATCACTAACGAGATGTCCCTGAGGCAAACAGTTTTTACATAGTTTGTCATGTGATACAGTAGATAATAATAATGAAATATAGCAGAATTCGTCAAATGAATAGGTTTTTAGGTGGTACAGTAATGTCTTTGGACTTGATGTTTAACAACAAGGGAAGGCACTTAACTTGGAGACATTGATAACGAGCGCGGCTCCCGGCTAGATCTTTAGATGACCTTGAATGCTGCATAATTATTCCAAGTTCTAGTCTTTTGCACCCAATGTTGAGGTGAAACAATGCTCTTGAATTAGCTGTAATCATGTTTGATATTCGTGGTAACCTTAAATTAATCGTTGACTTAAAATTTCAAATTTCTTTCGATTCAAATAAATTCTATTTTTGATATTTCGTCCTCTCACGGTCGCCGAAAATTTCTTGTTTTAGCATAAGAATGGTATTTCTTCTATGAAACTCAAAATAATCTTAAGTTTTGTGTGTTTCACTATTACATCTACAAGGAACAAAGATCGCCGTGGCGAAATGAATGTGAAGTGAAGCTAATCATTATTTACCCGCAAGTTACATTTTTATAAATTGACTGCAATAGTTAACATAAAATATCGACAACGTTAGGTAGTAAGCCTGTAGTAGTTTTTTTCTTCAAATTAGGCAGACGTGCGTAAACATCCACTGATGTCATCTGCATCTCAAATTCTCAAACAAATATTGATCACACTGGCAAAATTATCAAACCATTGTAGTTTAATAATTCCAATATAAATTTAAGATAATATTTGTTTTTTATTTTTCTCGTAGGTGTAGCATGAAGCACTATACACATATCACTAGTAAGAAAGTGCGATTCCCAAGTATTCCCAACTCCTGTTTACTGGCTTGAACTACACCGTCGTTAGGAATCAGTCACTTTCTCGCTTCCATGAACAATGTATATATTAATAAACGTATTTTTATTTTAATTAAGTTTAAAATTCTCTATACTCTCTTTATGATTCAAGGGTTCTGTTGTAAGAATTTTTGTTCATATATTTAGTTTGAAATGGAGTGAAAATTGAGACGTGGTTTGCCCAGGTGAAGCAAATAAGTTTGGGGGGGCCTTGAATAAAACGACTAAGAATATAATGTAAAATTATACTGAATACGCTGACACAACTCTGAATTGGTCTGAAGCCATTTAATTGAAGTACGGTATCTAACTAATGAATTCTTTAAGCCCTTAGCTTCCCAGCAAAGTTGTACAGTTTCTGAGTCTCTTGAATTGAATTATATGAAAATTTAATTATATAGGTAACTGATATTTATTATTTAATTTAATTTTGCATTTAATACTTGTAAATATTATATTATCATCTTTAACGGCTCGCTCCAGACTTATAAATAAATAAATATGTAAATCCCCAGACAAACACGCCAACTGTATGGCCCGAAAGTAAGCAGAGCTAGTGTAATGGATGACTATACAACGAACTGATAGGGGGAATTCAGAACATACATAGATATATAAATATTAACAGCCACTAACCCAGAACAAACATCCGTTATCATCACACAATGCCCCGATCAGGACTCGAACCCGGGACCGAACCTGCGGCCTGTTTGGTGTGGAGGTAAGTAGCCTTGCCTTCCATGCCAGAGGTCCCGGGTTCGAATCCTGGTGGAGGCAGATATATTATTATATTTGCTTTCTAGTCATGGATGTGTATTTACGTTTATTTAAGTTTATTTCTAATATTTATATTTATATATAAAAAAAATATCTATGTGAGTTTATATATTTCTTAAGTTTATTTATCCGTTATCTAGTATCCATAACACAAGTTCTTTAATGATACTTAATTTGGGCTAGATAATGTGGTGTGATTGGTAGAAATATTTATTTATTTATATTTATTATTTATTATTAAATATTTATAAGGCAGGGCTACTACCCACTACGCCACTCGGCTGACAAATACATAATTTGACTAAAAAATAAACTTATATGTGAAACGTAAAGTTGAAGCACGCTAACAGTGCTGGTACGTCACAAGTACGAAAATAAAACAGAACAGTAAAAAGTATAAAGGTATAAACAGTATAGTACCTATGTTTCAAGAGCTCCAAAGAAATTATATATTTTATATGCACGAAGAAGGGATCCACTCTAGCATACCATGTTCTTTTAGAAAATATATACATAGGACTGCGAGGTCTGCTTAAACCTCTTAATGAGGCTTTTGTGTGATGTAAATACGTCGAGCATTTGCATGAAGTTTGACTACTGCTCCTATTTAATTACTGTGTCATTGCTGAGATTATTACAAAGAAAAAGTTTTCGTACAATTGACATATTGGCCCCTGATAAGGAAATTATATAGTTGGCAAAACCTGCTATTTTAAATGTCTTTTAATCGGTCCTAAGCTCACACAAGTGCTCGGTCATAGTCGCCGGCCGTCGGGACCCGAGCGAACGCCAGTCACGCAAACCAAGCCAAGCGAGAGATGGTTGCGGCCGCGCATTTATTACCTTGTAGTTAATTATACTTGAAGTCGTTGTTATGCTGCATTACATTAAAGTACAGTCTGCTTTTATTGAAGACTACCACATTTTTCATACTAAAGTAGCTAAATCATTAAAACGCCTGGACATGATTCTCCGAACACATATACACGCTTATCTTCGAAGTATGTTTGAGTTAGCAAGTGTAGTTTGGAGCCCTCATCGATAGAGTTCGTGAAACACTTTCAGGATCAGTTTTCATATATCTTGTATAGTTTAGAAGTAATCGATTGAGATCACTTATCGTTTTTACTCTGTATAAGCCGAGCGACTACTCGCCGTAAAGACTAGCAGATTTCATAGACTGTATTTGTTTTCTACAACGTGTTGTCTAATGTGGGTACTTAGGTTTTCAATCATATATAATAATAATAATAATAAGTTTATTTATTTCTCCTCACAACATACTTAATATTAAAACAATTCATAAGCTATACATATATGGCTATTTTTAGTAAAATCTAGTATAGTGAGGAGCTGGTGCCCTAAGTAGGTTAAATCCTGTATTACGGTACACCAGGTCCTCGCCCCCATATTAATTAAAATAATGATTTTCAAGGAACCTATTTAACAAAATAATAAAGAAAAAACCCATATATATCTTTGCGGATTTCTGTAAATAAATTTTAACAATATTTTTCCACAATACTTTATCTTTAGATGTATTTTAAAACTTAATAATAATCTATACTAAGATTACTACAACGTAAAAAGTACCATGAGTACAACTAAATAAACCTATATTATCAAAGGCCTAAAAATCAACATAACAATTTACAGGCTCGAATCAAAAAGCCCAGAAAAAAATTATGTATTGTAGGATATATAAAAACGTGATATTTATTCGAAGACTTAAATAATCAAATATTCTAATAATTTTGTAAAATTTTATTTTACTTTGAGATATAGAAATTCCATTGGTTTTGTTGTACGTTGTGAATCACTTTAAAGATTAAGGCCACACAATATTCATAAAAAACAGGCTTTGTAAATTATAAAATAAAATGATGAATATGCAACCTCTATATAACGTCATCGAATAGCATCAACTGTCATGTTTATATTTACAATAAATATCTGTCACAATAATCCATAAAAAAATATAGTTTTTCATTCCAGGTATAATAATAAACTTTGTAATGAGTTTTAAAAAAGATAACTAGTCCGTGACGTCATCATACGAAATTATTTAATAAGGGATTGAATAAATCAGAAATATTCGATTGTTTTCTCAAAATACTGCAACCGAAAAAAAAAAGGTTCTCTAAAATTACATTACATACCAAATTGAAAATAGCTTCATCGTATCACTATTTGGCTTTAAACACAATAAAGCCAAATAGTGCCAAATAGTCACGTATATAGAAAAATCGAGGTTCACATTACCGATGATTGGAGCGAGATGAACGATGGCAGCGATTGACTAAACCTTTGACAGGTGTAATGTCTTTCAACTTAATATAGCACAAAAATGTGTTATGTGGTTTATAGATCAGGACCTTTAATCTATTACCTACTATCAAAAGTAAACAAAACTGACGAACTCGTAAAACCCTTCATACATTAATACTTGATGATAGACAACATAGCTGTGTCGTAAGTAAGCATAAGTTTTCATAAAACATATGGCGTGCTGACCTATATCTAGAAAACATCGAAAATGTTCAGCATCAACGAAGTTTAATTCCGAAGAAAAAGGAAAACAGAGTAAGCCTCCTGTTCGTATTAAATTCAGTATCACGTCCGCTTCGATGAAAGGTTTTGTGTCTTTTTCCCTGAACGTACGGATTCATGACCAATTCGTTCAACCTCTTAAAAGTCATATGGATTTTTTTATGATTATTGTATTTAAAATGTATTAGGTACAATATATTACATTCAAGTAACAACCATTTTGAAATTAAAAAGAGCTTTACTCCCATATTTATCTATCAAAGTAATTTCTAATAAAAATAGTTCTAATCACTATAATTTATTCGCATGTATCGGAATATTCTTAATACCTAGCTGCATTTTATTAAAAGAATATATTTTCCATCCATAAATTTGTAATGTAAAAATACTAAAGCTCTTTTATGTTGCGCGGATGCTGGTATGGCTGGTTACATTTTCGAGGAGCTTTTTCAAATGAATATAGGTTATGTGCGTAAGAAAATATATTGAGAAAATTTAAAAACCAATTCAAAATTAGTTGGACATAATAATATTCCTTTCAGATTTGACGTTGTTTCCGAAATACTGGGTCTATCTAACTTAAGGATCAGTCCCTTAGTACAAAAAGTAACTGTATGGTTTAACCTCAAAGGTCCAATTATATGCCCTTTTGTGCCGGCTGTAATTAATGCCTTGATGGATGATGCTATTTCCATTGTTCTTATTACATACTTAAAAGGGACTGCTTCCAAAAACTAGTTTGAATAAATATACAGTTTGTTGGCATTTTTCAGAAAGAACATACAACAAATATACACAGAATATATACAAGGGATACTAAGATCTACATATTTTTAATTTGCACTTATCGTGAAATTAACATATTCCATGATTTAAAATCTCCTTTAAAAGAATATGCAAGGTTCCTGTTAGTGATACATTCCATGTAGAAGTAATGTAAGCATACCTTCTTAGCCTTTTACATTTATTAACAAACATATTTTTTGTTTAAAATAAACAAACTTTTTCCTGCGTCAGATTAAAACAAAAACAATTTAAGCTTTATTAAAATACCTTTACAGTAAAACAGTAAGCAAAAGACTTTACGTTTACTAATTCACATGTTGTTTGAAAAGGTAAAAGTTCATTCTCTTTTATTCAGTTTAGAGTATAGAAAATATTTTAAGCCCTTGTCTGTGGCAGCGGTAACTAAAAAAACATGTAATTTTCACAAAAGCTTTATTGATATTTCATTTAAAAACTCCAACATGTAAAAAGTGAAGAAGAGGTCGAAGAGGTTATTTTTTAGCATAAATTTGCACAACGGCAAACATAGTCAGATATTTTCTTTTAATTATAGTGTTGAAAAAAAGCTAGCAAAGCATGGCGTTTAGTCTCTTAAGGCCAGGTATTCCTGCTAACTGCTAAAGAGGGCAGGAGGATAAAAAATGCTCTGACGCATAATCCGCGCGCGCGATCGGAGTTATGTGGGACTCACTCCGAGCCTACCAGAGCCCTACCCACTAAAAAACCTTGTCTTTTGATTTTAAACAAGAAGGAAGTATCGTCAGCAGACAATATGACCTCGCATTGATTCTTAACGACCGATGGCAGATCATTGATATAAACTAAAAATAGGAAAGGACCAAGAACTGCGCCCTGGGGCACACCCATTGTCACTGCCGATCCTGATGATTTTTCTCCATTTATTGCAACTTTCTGTTTTCTATTAGAAATATATGATTTAATCGTTATATTCAATCTCTCAGAGATACCGTACAGAGTTGGTAGTAAGGCTCATAGTATTACTAAACTCGATATATATGTATATATTGTATATATAATATAAAAATTACGACCAACGGTGTTGAAAAATTCTATCTAACTTTTCGAGCATGTCAGGCGGTGTGACCCCGCCCGCCGCTCCATTCCACTCCGCTCCGCATCGCACCGCCACGCTCCGCACCGCACCGCCCCATTGTCAACCGCTCCGTACCTATTTTATACGAATCTCCTTTCAGCTCAGCTCCGCTCTGCTCGTACTGTTTCCATTGAAGCGGGGTGCAGACTTTGAACATTGTGATTGCTCAATTCGTGCACCGCTAAGCTCTGCTCCGCTCAGTGGAAACGCGGCGTAAGACCCACCGTTGGTCGCGCACTGCACAATACAATTTCATCTATACTTTTCGGAACTTGGTCTGCTCAGCTCAGCCCTGCATTAGTATGAATGCGCCCTAAGAGTTAGGTATCCATCGACCGTTGGTGGTGCATCGAAATAATGCTGAAATTGGAAAGCTACTCTGACGTCAATAGCCTGCCTGAAATTTATCCACGTCACCGATGCAGTATGAATTGCTGATGTGGTATGTGGATAATATCTGCGCCTTACTTTAATTCTTTACTATTATTCTCAATAAATAACGTAAAATATTGGTGAGTGAAATTCGTGAAACTCCATAGGCTGGACCTTATTTTGCGCAACGTTAGCCATCCAACGCGACAACTCTGCCAGCTTTTTGGCCACTTTGCCCTATGTACATAGTAATTTAGGCGTTATCTTTTATTCTCTTTCTTTTCTTGTTTATTACACATACTTACTTACAAATCTCCTACAGGTGTGTTACGGATAGACGTGAGATTTCACATAGTAGCATTTGCTATTCCCAATATAAAGCCTATCCTTCATTCAGGATTATTGAACAATCTATTATATGCCATAGATGGATGAGTGAGAGATAAATTAATTTTATTTTGTGTTGTTTGTATTATTTACTAACACAGAACTTCTAATACATATACAGAAATAGAATTTTTTTTTGCAGTACAACTGATGTCGCATTGTGCCCCACTTCTTGTCATTCGCAAATAAATTTAAAATATATTTCTTATCACCTTACACATTTCCATACAAAAAAAATTATGAATATTTATTACTTTGGCATAGATTTGAAAACTGACAGTCGTGAACTATATGTACTCACACATATAACAATTACTTCGCCCTGGGGCTACATCGCTTACTTCAATGTCCATCACGGTATCTTAATAATAATTATTACGATTTGAACAAACTCGTGATAAAATCGAATTTATGGCTTTAAAGTTATATACTTGGCACATGCTACCGGCCCGCAAACCATTTCTATACCTCGAAGTGCTGTGATTACTAGTACAAAACTACGTCTACTTCATGTTTAAATGTGAACATTACGAGAAAATTGGGTCACGATTAAATTTCAAATATTTTGAACTCAGTACTTGAAGATCAGTGCTAACCAAAGTGTTACCGATAAACTGATATATATGTCATTGATTAATTTTTCTTATTGACGTCAAATCAAGCATAACTATAGAGTTATGCTTGATTTGATAGCACCAGTTCGGAAAAACCTTCATGAAGAAGAACTGGCAAGAAACTGCACGATAAAATTTTTTCAAAATAAATTTACAATATCGCTTTATGTTTGTACAAAATTATTCTTATATTGATCTGTTCTTGCCGAACAAAACTCCAATAAAGCAGTGACCTCAATATTTGTGAGTGACGCTGTTTATCTTTTCATTCTCGTGTGCGAGACAATGTAAATGAGCACTCCCATGAGTGCAAAAAAGCTGTTAAGTCTTTGTTGTTCACAATTGTGATTCACGATTTTGGTTGTATTTTTAGAAAAGCTTTTTGAAAATGAATGTCATTCGTTGCCTAAGTAAGTAAAGTAGTAGTATTTTTTCTTTGTGTCGTTCAACTTGAAATCATCATCATAAAATAAATATGAAGTTTGACTAGCCAACCTGTAGGAAGTAGCAAAATATGTATAGGATATCGTTTAAAAAGTCATACATTCGAATGTGGTATATTTATTTTTTTATGGATATGTGTTTTACTTCATGTCATAATACAAAAGTATTTAAGAGGAGGGGAGAGCATTCTATAGATGTACTACTCTGACTTTAAAAGAGAACAAGCGATAAGAAGTTTTGGCTTTAATATGTGAATGTGGGCGCGTACTTTTCTATATCATCCGTATCACATCTATAAAATTAAACCTTAAGTATACAATTTAGTACAGTATTACTTGTGAACTAAATCCATTAAGTATAGAGTATAGATAAAATCAGTCTTTGTCAGTTGACCAAAAGACATGTATATAACGATAAGATAAAGTAAATATAGGTTAAAATTTACGCATTTCTGTCACAAATAATAATATTGACATTGAATTTCTTTGACTTCATTAGTTGAACGTAAACTTGTGAACAGGCTGTCAAATAACGTGCGTGCCCTTCGAGAGGCAATGTAATTTTGAAAATGTAGATTTCGTATACACAAATATTTAGCAGGAGCTTTGTACGGGCCAGCACGTACAATTTCTGCGTTTGCAGTTTACGCCAATCGCGCGAATTGATTTTCAGTGCACAAGTTGTGTCCGAGGCGGTCATACCTATCATTCAACTATCATTTATTTTAAGCTATCAAATCTATCAAATTATTTCTATCGTTTTAAGTCTAATTGTGTTACTCTTGGATTACTTATTATAATCAGTTTTATAACCGTTATTTCGGACTATCATTTGAACTATCCACCTTCTATCAATCAAATATTGTACGGGTTCCGTTCGTCTCAACCCCTACATATTTGTGGTCCTTCGAAAGGGCCTCGCGTGTGTACTCAGATATATTGGACTGTGTATAACTAGTGAGGACTGAACTAGCGAGAGACGCTAGCTATCAAATATTGGATATTGTGGGTACAGACACTCACATACCGACAGGCAAGCAGCTAAGCAGAATTTCAAGTAAGATCTTTCCTTTTCACTATCACTGCATTCATCATGTTCAGTATGGAAGACATCTTGGCGAATCAACAACAAACTCATTCTGCCATCGAGCAAATATATACTAATTTTAAGAAAGACGGTGCCGACCGGAAAACCCCGGATTATATCCGACGGACATTGGACACCCTTGATAAGTACTGGCAGGAATTTCAAGTTAATCATAACAATTTATGCAGCATTGAATACGCTAAGACTCATTCATACTTTACAAGCAATCAATTTGAGATAGTTCATGAAAAATATGAGAAAATAAAAGCGGCAATCATCAATTATCAAAGCAGGGACGACAGGCCTACTACGCCAGTAATTAAACCGGCTACTCCGTTGGGTATGCCTGGAACATCTCGTCAACCGTCGCCTCAGGTTCCTCTGCTGCAGTCACAAGGGACGAGTAGAAAACCGATGAGTTATTACGAAAGCAAAACAGTAATTTTAAGGCATTTGAACACACCGTTTCTAACATAATAATAGATTCTATATCGGAAAAATGGGAATTCGATCATATACTGCGGTCTATCCAATCTCGTTGGTCTATTATTGATACTTTACATTGGTAGCTAGACAGTGAGCTCGGGGTAGGAATTCAGATTATGAGGCTACGTTCTTTAAGTACGAAACGAAATACCATGACATAATAAGGGCAATTAATAGAAAAATGTGGTCCGCGTCACATAGGGAGCAGTCTACACCTCAAATAGAAATACCTTCATTCAATGGTAGTTATCACCAGTGGAGCTCTTTTAAAGAGCTTCTTTTAAATTATCAAAAGCCGTTTACTTAGTCACTCAGCAATCAGACGAATCTGTCATACAATCTATTCTTTCAAATTATAGCTCGTTTAACAAAGTAGTGAGGCTTGTAGCGTGGATTAGAAGATTTATAAATAACATTACAAAAAAGAATCATATTTCAACAACATACCTATCAGTTTGTAACGTAGTACCAGTAAAACACCAAAACTCTCTTCTATGTTTATTTTTTCGGTAAAATTAAAAATATACAAAAATGCCTGTAAATACAAACAGAAAAATATAAACAAAATTGAAATAAAAAAATAGTCACACAAAATAGAACAGAAATATTAATACAATTAAATTTGATCTGAAAAGAAAAAATAACAATAAAATAAAATTTTAATGAATGAGAATCCTTACCAAAAATTTTGGCTACGCACACTCGTGAACGTAAAAATAAATTATAGGTTTCTTAAAAAAAACTTTGATTGTAGATAATAAAATATCTTAACTATGTAATTTTGAATAATAAACTCGGAAACAATAATAAATAAATAGATTCAAGTTGCTTTGATGGATAATATTTCGTGACTGACTTGTCAAATCAAAACATTGCCGTTCTCCGACACTACGTAATTCCTAGTTTAAAATTACGTCGGGAACGACAAAAAAAATAAAATTTACTGACAAAAAGAGGTCGAAATAGACAACCGTCACAATACCCCGGGGGCCGGGAAAAAAAAAATCTGAAAGATTTTTTTTTAGTAAAATTTCAAATTCAAACCAAATCAAAATAAACCGCATATACATATCGAATTTTAATATTTAATCTGCTAAATGAAAGAACAATCAAAAAAAATAATAATTAAAAGCAAAATGAAAATTAATATTAACATCCTATAGAAGAATTTTTCTGAAAAAACATCCTGTATATATGAAAAAAAAAAAAATAATACTGATATATTGCATATCAACAAGTTATTTAATAGAAAAAGAAAACAAAACAGACGAGAGAGAGAAAAAAAAAATCCTAAATAATTATCTTAAATTACATGGTTCATGAATGATAAAATTTTAAACATGTTCCTGGAATATACAATGTTAATATACATCGTTCAACTCCATCAACGTACATTATAATTACAACATACATTCTCTATCATACTAGTCTTATTCCAATTACTGGAAATAAAACATCATGCAGTTAGAGTTGCTTATGAGGAATCGTATCCTAAATAAGTCAACTCAACAGAGTTGAACGCAACGGCAAAAGGCTTTAATAGTTGCCATCCGCTGAAAATATTAATAGCTTATGGCTTCTTTAACGTGTCGCTTACTCCCGCACGGTGATTACTATAAACAAGTTTCAGTTAAAGACTGAAATAAATATGCCGGAAAGAAAAGAAAATCATAGCCAGTCGTGAAATATTGACTTTTAAATAAAATCCAAGGGTCTTTTGTGAAGTAATTAAAATACTTATGTAATAAACATATGAAAATAATTCTCACGGGAAAGTGATTCAAGCGTATAAATAATACACATAGGTATGGTTTAGTTTAACGAGTTACCTTAATAAACGCTCGTGCAGAAGGCTTAATTTTACAAGTTGCAAACCGCTTGAAAAAAAATTGAGAAAAAAAAAAAAAATTGATAACATTTAACAAATTATACTATAAAGTATAATACAGATATTGAAAATAAGAGTTTACACTCCTAGAATTGCAAATATTAAATAAATTACACAATAAGTTAACCTAATACTACGATGATGATAATTAATTATAAGTTTTGACCAACGTCAATGTTAATGGTATAGCCAAACGATAATGAGGTGCATAGAAAAAAAAATAAGACAAAAAGAACCGGCTTATGCTCGCCGTGAGATAATTAGCAATAATATATATGAATTCATATAAAGTAATTGGTAACAACCAATCTAGTCACTCAAAGAAGAAGTTAAACGCGGTAGAGGTTTAATGTCTCTGATATGCCAACGATCTAATGGGTTATTATTCATATCCACTAAATCGTAAATTAATGGTGAAACTTTATTTGAAACTTTACATTTAATAAATTTGGGTGCAAACTTAGCACAAAAATGTTTTTTAGAGGAACTTATTACATGGTTTCGCCTCCAAACAATATCACCGTTATTAAATTCTAAATTCTGATGATGTTTGTTATAATAAGTTGCATTATATTGATGTGCATTAAATAACCGCTTCTGTACTTCGGAAAAGATAGGTATTAATTGTCCTATGTTTTCAGCATATACATCCCTAGGACTGAAAATTAGTTCATCTCTGGAATCTTTATTTTTGTAGATAGATCCACATGTAACAGCTTCTCTACCAAATACTTAAAATGATGGAGTGAATTTTGTGGTTTCATTAACCGCAGTATTAATAGCAAACTGTATTTTGTTTATATAGGTATCCCAAGTTCTGTGATCTTTATCTATAAAAGCTGCAATCGCCGTTATAATAGTTTTATTGTAACGCTCAACGGTGTTAACCTGTGGACAGTAACGTGGGGTGTAATGTATTTTTGGTATGTTGTAAAATTTAAATAATTCAGATAATTCTGTACTTATCATTTGAGGACCATTATCTAATATAATAGTTTCTGGAACTCCATAAACCATAAAAACTAAATTGTCCAATATATGGCGAATAATAGAAGCAGTTGCATTTTTTATTGGAAATAACAAACAATATTTGGAAAAACAACAAGTAACTACAAATAGAAATCTATTCTGCTTACGTGAAGTAGGAAGTGGACCTATCAAATCTATGGATAAACATTGGAAAGGGCGTGAACAATGTTTGGGTTTGCCCATTAAACCAATTAAGTTTTGATTTTGGTGCTTGGTAGCTAAACAAGTCTCGCACTTAGCAATAAACATGGCTACGTCTTTATACATGCCAGGCCAAAAATAGAGATTTTTAATTCTATGGTATGTTTTAAAAGTACCAAAATGTGCCGTTTGGGGAGTAGAATGATTTTGTGTAATAACAGATTCCCTAAATTCTAATGGTATTACTTGTTTCCAATTAAATTCAGAGTTAAATAATGTGTTAGATCTACAAAATCTAAACAATTTATTATTATGAATCATGTAATCCGGAGTACTAGAAGGAAATGATAAACATTTATTATAAATTGCTAAATACCAAGTGTCTTTAGTTTGAGAAGTAGAAAAATTAATTAAATCAATTGGTTTTATACGTGATAAAGTATCTGGTACGACATGATCTGAGCCTTTTTTGTGTTTAATTACGAAATTAAACATAGATAAACGAATACTCCATCGAGCTAATCTGCCAGTAGGATTATTTAAATGCATAAACCACTGAAGGGCTGCGTGATCAGTATAAATTGTAAATTGTAATCCATTATCTAAATAACAACGCCAATGCTCTAGTGCTGTAATAACACTTAAAAGTTCACGTTCAGTGACTGAATAATTCTTTTGAGCGCCTGTAAGTGATTTACTCATATAAGCAATAGGTTTATCAATATTATCGACTTCCTGAGTTAACATTGCGCCAATGCCATAGGAAGAGGCATCACAATGAACAGCAAATGGTTTAGAGAAATCTGGACATGCCAGAACTGGTGTACTAATTAAAGCTTGCTTAATAGCCTTGAAAGCAATTTCAGCTTCATCAGACCACTTAAATGGAGGTGATTTTTTGCTTGTAGAAGTTAATTTAGTTAACGGTGCTGCAAGGGTGCTTAAATTAGGTACAAAACGTCTGTACCAGCTGGCAGTACCCAAAAAACGTTTGACCTCCTTAGCAGATTTTGGAGTTTGTATATCAAGAATAGCTTGAACTTTTTTAGGATCCGTTTTTAAACCATTTTCATTAACTACATAGCCTAAGTACTTTAATTCTTTCCGGAAAAATGAACATTTTGGAAAATTGACTGTGAGATTGGCATCTGAAAGTTTTTTAAGAATTTTAGTAAGTATATCGACATGTTGTTCAAAGGTTTGAGAGATACAGACTATATCGTCGATAAAATAGAAAACATTATTATCATCTGTAAGGTCATTTAGTAGATTTTCAATGAATCTTTGTTGGGTAGCAGGTGCATTAGTTAAACCAAATGGCATAACTTTAAATTGAAACATTCCTCGGCCTGGAACATGGAATGCAGTTTTGAGTTTATCCTCTTTTTTTAAGGGAATATTCCAAAACGCTTTAGCAATGTCAATAGATGATATAAATTTAGCATCTTTAAGGTTATCTAATATATCAGAAATGAAAGGAAGTTTGTAAGCATCTTTTTTTGTGATATCGTTTAATTTACGACTATCAATACAAAATCGCCAAGTACCATCTTTTTTAGGTGTAATAATAATTGGGTTCAGCCATGGGCTGTCACTGGGTTCAATGACATCTAATTGTAACATATCATCAACTTCTTTACAAAGAGCTTTTTGTTTCTCAGGAGAAAGTCTGTAACAGCGTTGACGAATAGGTGGATGGTCTCCAGTGTCGATGAAATGTTCGACTAAATGAGTACGACCTAAAGGTTTACATTCAGTTGAAATCAACCTAAACTTTTCCATAATTGCATCTGCAATAATTTTTTGTGTATCTGTTAAAGAATGGTATTCATGTAAATGAAAGTTAGGATCTGTATTAATGAGAAAAGATGAGTTTAAATTTGAAGGTTGTAATGTGATATTACTAAGAATATCCGGAGCAAGATTAAAAGTTTTCCAAAAATCAATACCCAAAATGAGTGATTCAGTGATTTCTGGGATCACATGAGCTGTAATTAACGCAAATTTATTGTTATAAAAAGTAGGAAGAGTAATAATGCCGATAGAAGAAATAGTTTGTCCGTTTGCAACATTACCTTTTATTAAACAGTTTTTTTGTATAAAAAGACCATGTTGTGATAAAATTTTATGAGAATTATTACCCAATATAGTGATAGCACTACCACTATCTAAAAGACCATTTAAAATTAAATCGTTTACTTTTATATGTAAATAAGGGCGTTCAAAATCTGATGTTTTATTAAAGAGGAGAGCACAAGTGTTATAAGATTTAAAAAAAATTGTTAAAGTTTTTAACCATGTATCCCAATCTTTTTTGTCAAAATTTGATGATTTAATACCATTATTTTTGTTTATGCACTCCTCGTAATTTAGTTTTTTGAAATCGACTTATTACAATTAGGACATTTACTAGTAATAAAGTCTTTTTTTCCACAACGAAAACACACTATATTAGTGTTAGTACAGTCTTTTAATAAATGTGTATTAGATCTACAACGTGGGCAAGTGAATTTATAAAAATTCTGATTTTTATTAATTGCAGCTACAGTATTAGGTAATGGATTAGCTACAGCTGCTATGGAATTATATGTACAAGCTTTAAAAGGAAATTCAGGAATATATGGTTGATTATGTGAAAGTAGAGTATTATTATACGATTTGTTATTAGAATTTGATGTAGAAGGAATAGGAAAAGAATGATAATGATCTGGTGGTGATGATGAAGAGTAGTAAGATGTATTATTAGAAACTTGGAGAATGCTTTCTGTAAATTTGCATGATTCCAAGAGGGAATTTACAGTATGTAAATCAGTAGGTGAAAGACGTAATGTGAATTCAGGTTTAAGATTTCTAACAAGAGTATTAATTTTTTCTTTTTCGGACATTGGTTCCAAGAGCTTTGAAAAAAGAGATTCCATTGTAGCAAAGTAGATGATAATTCTCTCATTATATTTTTGTTTACGAGCATCGATTACTTTTTTTAGTTTATAATCGTAATCGGTAATTGCAAAATCATTCAACAATGCCGATCGGAAAGATGACCAGTCATTAATAGTCGACTTTCTAGCTCTAAACCAATCAAGAGCAGATCCAGATAAAATATCATAAATATGTGAGAATAAAGATTTTTCAGAAATATTTTTTATTTGTGAAAATTCTTCAAGTTTTTGAATAAAATCCTTTGGACAACCTTCACCTTTATAAATAAATCTTTTTAAATCATTGTTAGTTCGATTTTCTGTAATTTTACTGACCTTATCAGTTAATGCTTCGAAAAAAGAAAGGGGTTGTAGATTAATATTTTGTATAGATTCTGCGGAATGATATGTGGAATGTGTTGGTGATTTTTCCAAATTTTTAAAACGTGAGTCTAATTGAGTTAAATCATTCCAACATGAATTTATTAAATCTAACTGCTCTGAAGATAAATCTGATGTAATGTCAATGAGGCCTAATCTTGTTCTTATATGAGTTAAATAAGGTGAAATTTTTTGTTTCCTAATAGGATAAGAGTTTATACAAGCTTCAACAAGTTTTAAATTTTTTTTAATGGTATTAATATCTTCTGAAAATTCTTCAGGGCTATTTTGTAAACTGTTTCAGAATCTACATTAATATTTAATAATAATGATCGTAGTTCGTCTACAGATTGCGTCGAAGAAAAATTTATATTTCTGATTTTTAATTCATAAATTATTTCAGGTTTATTTAATTGTGAAAAATTCATTGCAAAATCAAAAAAAAAAATGTTAAAGTGAAACAAATTTGTTAATAGTCGTTATGCAGAATAAAGCCTTAAAAATATACGTATTTTCGAGTGATGAAAATGAATAGAAAATGTTATTTAAATAGTGAAATTACTGGGTTATAGAATGTTGTGTCTTCAGAAAATTTCTTCAAGGATATTATAACGAAAGAAACTAAAGAAACTTAAATGTCTGAATAATTTAGCAGTATTTTGATATATTATAGTAGATATATTATAGTAGATATATTATAGTAGATATATATATAAATATATTATAGTGAATGTTAATGATTGAAAATGGTAACAAATAAAGTTTTATGCCTGACCTCAATAATAATTATAAAAAAATTATTTTTAATGTTGCAATTCTTCTGTTGGTATAGTTCCTCCTCTCTTCTCCATAAACTACGTTTGAATATTCGGGCGCCAGTATGTAACGTAGTACCAGTAAAACACCAAAACTCTCTTCTATGTTTATTTTTTCGGTAAAATTAAAAATATACAAAAATGCCTGTAAATACAAACAGAAAAATATAAACAAAATTGAAATAAAAAAATAGTCACACAAAATAGAACAGAAATATTAATACAATTAAATTTGATCTGAAAAGAAAAAATAACAATAAAATAAAATTTTAATGAATGAGAATCCTTACCAAAAATTTTGGCTACGCACACTCGTGAACGTAAAAATAAATTATATGTTTCTTAAAAAAAACTTTGATTGTAGATAATAAAATATCTTAACTATGTAATTTTGAATAATAAACTCGGAAACAATAATAAATAAATAGATTCAAGTTGCTTTGATGGATAATATTTCGTGACTGACTTGTCAAATCAAAACATTGCCGTTCTCCGACACTACGTAATTCCTAGTTTAAAATTACGTCGGGAACGACAAAAAAAATAAAATTTACTGACAAAAAGAGGTCGAAATAGACAACCGTCACAAGTTAACGAACTCAAACAAGCAACGTTACACATTATAAAACAAACACAACAATCAGCCTATTATCTAGAGAGTTGAATCCTTTCATGGATGAAAACAATATTTTAAGAGTTGGCGGGAGGCTGCGACATGCAAACCTGGACCCTGAGATGAAAAACCCTATCATCATACCTAACAGCAGTCGTCTTGCGGAATTATTAATAGACCAAGCTCATGAGCTGACTTATCACGGCGGACCCAGACTAACCTCAGCTTTTTTAAGGCAAAAGTACTGGGTGATTGGTGGCAACAGAGCTACGAAACAACGGCTGCGTCAATGTGTTAAATGCAGAAGAATGAATCCAAGCAATCACTATCAGCTTATGGGCGACCTTCCAGCAGCAAGAGCCAATCCATCGAGGCCCTTCTATCACGTAGCTGTGGATTATACGGGTCACGTGTTCATCAAGGCCAACGCAGGCCGAGGCATCAAAACTACAAAAGGTTATGTTGCAGTTTTTACTTGCCTAGCAACAAAGGCTATTCACTTGGAGCTGGTCTCCGACCTGACAAGTACAGCATTTTTATCTGCCTTACGACGAATGTCGGCTCGTCGAGGGAAGCCAGGGCATATCTACAGTGACAACGGCACAAACTTCGTAGGAGCCAACAAGGTTCTACAGCAAGAATACGAAGAACTCCTTAGGACCTTTGATGAGGAGTTTCACTCCGACGTGGCTGAGATGGGCATCAGTTGGCATTTTAACGCTCAATCCTGGCCGTCAGCAAATGGTCTGTGCAAGGCAGCTGTGAAGAGCCTCAAATATCATCTCAGGAGAGTGGTTGGTGAGCAGAAACACGCCTTCGAGGAGTATAGCACAGTCTTAGCTCAGTTAGAAGCTTGCCTAAACCCAAGCCGTTGTGTCCGTTGACCGAAGACCCCGAGGATCTTAATTATTTAACCCCCTCACATTTTCTATCAAATGGTCCGATCCTATCAATTTATGAAACTGAAAGAGATCTCAGAACGCGATGGCACCTAACACAAAAAATATTCCAAGACATTTGGAAAAGATGGCAACATGAATACTTATCAAACCTTACTGCAAGAGGCAAGTGGCGACAGTCACAACCCAATATCAATTTAAACGATATTGTTATTATCAATGATGGCAACCTTCCTGCAGGAAAATGGGCACTGGGACGTGTAGTAGAGTTGCACCCCGGTAATGACGGGTATGTGAGAGTTGTGACGAAAACTAAGAATGGCTACATAAAAAGACCTTTAGTTAAACTATCATTGCTACCTATCACCCAAAACAAAGAAGCCCCGCAAGATGAGAACCCTTTGCAGGCAATTACTCCACCAAGGTCACGACGTAACAACCGGAACCTTAATTTGGCTACAGTTGCTACATCGGTTTTATTGTTTTTTATGACCTTAGTAACGAATTCTTACGGCCTATACTCAATAACTCCATTACAAACCAACACTGCTTTATTTTTCGATAAAATCGCTAACATGCACCTGATAAGAGACGACTGGCGTCTTGTCGTCTACTATGAAATGAGTCCATACTGGGTAGGAATGGCGGCGTCTAGCAAATATATAAGTTACTTAGAAACAGTATGCTCTAAGATAAAAGACCTATCACAATGCGATGGTGTCATGTATCAATTGAACCACGAGTACTCTGAGCTACAACACTACAACAAACTATTACTTCATCAGCAGATCGTTTCGAGCACGCGCCGAAAGCGCGGGCTTATCAATGGAGTAGGTAATATTGCTAATTCGTTGTTTGGCCTATTAGATGACAGTTTTGCGAAGAAATACGAAAAAGATATTTTATTAATTAAAAGTAATCAAATAAACCTGGCAAATTTGTGGAAAAATCAAACCTCTGTTGTGGAAGCCGAATTAAATCTTATCAAAAGGGTGGAAACTATCATGGAAAAACATCATAAGTCGGCCACGAAAAAGATGAATGCCTTGGAAAACTCGGTTAACTCAATTAGATCTGAAATGCAAAACTATACTTTCATTAATGAGTTTACCATGTCAGCAATGATTACAAACAATGTTATGAGCAAGTTAAAAATAATTCAAGATTACCTTTTAGATACTATCACTGATATATTTCATGGCAAGTTTAACATTCACCTCTTAACCCCCGAGCAATTACAACAAGAGTTAAGTATCATATCAGCTCAATTACCTAGAGAACTAACTTTACCTACCAATTACGAGAATCTGTTAAACTTTACAAACTGTTAAAGATAAAAAAAAAAGATTTTTATAGTCACAGACAAGATGTGACTGAGTATACTATGAAGCCTGAATTTGGGATCCCGGGAATCGCTCCGATAAATCATTTGATCAACATCTCGTTGCCTGAATTACCTGCCAGTACTAGTTCGGAATCATTCAATGAGAAACAGCTGCTTGCCATAAGAGATCAAATCGATACGATGAAACAAAGCGAGCCGTTATCAGGAGGCATCTCATATCACGACGTTCATCATTATGCGGCGATCTACTTGGTGCTGGGCCTGGTGGCGGTGGCGGGAGCGGCGAGCGCAGCAGCTCCGCGCTACTGACTTGCAATTAAGTGTAGTGCCGTGCAATAGTGGTGTGCTATCAAGTGTGCGATCATGTGAATAGTGCGCGTAGCACAAGACAAAATAGAGGCACCTCGCCGGTGCTTCAATCCGTGTATACAATTTCAGATACGGCTATTTAATTTTATATTTTTTTTTATTTTACGTTTTTGCGTTTTTATTGTTTGACTTTTTTGGTGGTTTTCTTAATTAGCTAAGATGTCTATCACTTTGTATATTTTTATTTATCAATTCACCCGCCTTCTCATCCTTTGGCCCGGGAGCATGTACGGGCCAGCACGTACAATTTCTGCGTTTGCAGTTTACGCCAATCGCGCGAATTGATTTTCAGTGCACAAGTTGTGTCCTATCAAATTATTTCTATCGTTTTAAGTCTAATTGTGTTACTCTTGGATTACTTATTATAATCAGTTTTATAACCGTTATTTCGGACTATCATTTGAACTATCCACCTTCTATCAATCAAATATTGTACGGGTTCTGTTCGTCTCAACCCCTACAAGCTTTAAAAAAATTGTAGCTAGAAGGTTAAATTTGTAGCTGTTGTAAGTCGAAGGCTACAACTCACCGAATGTGGTCCCTCAGATGAACGGCGCCAATTACCATATTACTGAATCTGAGCAATTAAAATGATTTTGATGAAGGTAAATTGTAGGTCTACATACAAAAATATGAGCCCTATTTACTCACAAAAAATAAAGAAAATCCAATTAGTTAGTGGGCCCTCAGTTTTCACATGCTCAAAATTTACGCTAATGCTCCAAATTCGTAGTTAAACCTAAGTTTCTTTGTCCAGCTTTAAATTTTAGTAGAAGTATTCAAAATGCTTGCCTGTGAGTAGGGTGTTTCTATATTCTACCGTTATAAAATAAACAGCTTTTTAATCTGAGCCCTCAGTCCACACACTTCACAAAAAAGTTATTATATTTAAAGACAATGGGGGCGATGTATTTATTAATACATAATAACATTAAATTGTAGTTATTTCGTAGTACAACATTATTCATCTGTTTGGTGTATAAATATTTCTTTTCTTGTAATAAAACTGATTCCTTTAAATGTTTACAAAATATTCGTATTAGGGTAACCACACATCCAGAGCATTTACGGAGAGTGATAGCGAAGGTGAAAAAATAATACACATTTAATTGATCCGTATTTAATCAATGCGTAATCAAATCTGACAACATTGTAACAATTTAGTAATTTAATAATTTGGTTCTGAAAGCGATATTTACTAATGAAAAGGTAATTGTAAAATTGACATGAATTTTTTTACTTTAATTTTAAAGGAGGCAGATACCGTCCCATACATTTCTGGGCTATGGTATTAACAAATTGAAACATACATTTGAAGTGTTCACCTATAATTTGAAAACATTTGTACCTCTAGAAGTTAAGATATAAGATATTTTAGAAGTGTGATATAAAGTTTCGTTAGATTATGAGAATGCTATTTTAAATTATTTTGTTGGATTTTTCTATAAATTATTTAAGTATACTATACTTAATGATGTCCCGAAACGAATCGTGGATGTATAAAATATTATTTCTAGGTCTTAACATCCAGATATCTATCTTGAAGCCTCTAAATATATGTTTTTGTGACGAGATTTATTTATCAGATAAATAATGTTGGTTAGGTTTACATATTTAGGTATAAATATCCTTTTTAAGATAAGCATAAAAAATGTATACAGACAGACTAGTAATACAATTCAAAATACTTTTAAAGTAAAATTAAACTGAATGTTAAAAATTATGCTGATGGGGAAACAAGTTTTTTCTTTAACCAGGCCTACCAAAAGTAGCACAGTGACCAAATGCAATGCCACAGTTACCACAGCGATCCATGTCGAAATGCAAATCGGGTATCCAAGGAACAAAACCAATATTCGTCGTGTAGGGCGGGTTCTCGGGATCCGGTAGGCAAGCAGAAAGTATTCGAGTAAAGAAGGATCGTAGTTAGTCCGTGTAAGAAGCGTAAGTCGTAAGAAAATAGGAAAACCATATAACAACTCAAGCGCATGGCACAAAGCCAGACAAACGAGTAATAGAATGGCGGCCATTTGACGGCATGGATGAGTGAGTGACTCGTCAATCACGTACGTGTCATTCGTTCTTTTCGCTCGTTATTGGGGGAAAAAATTAGTATTGCCGACGTTACAACTAAATTTTACTCATAAAAATCACAGTGAATTTACATATTTTGAATTTATTTCATTTCCAGAAATTAAATCATTCGCTATTTATTTTATTTATAATAAGGTTAGTAAAACTTATATTTTGACACGAATTTCCACCTGTTAATGATCATGTTTGGTTTCAACGAACTCTAGTCTTAAATCGTCATACGTAATTACGCGGTCATTGATAAATCCATGAGATCTATAATGACCAAGGCCACCAAAAGTACCTCCGGGAATAAACTCAATTGCACCAATTATCTTATAGTACGCATTTTTTACTTTAATTATTCGTGGAATAGCGGTTATCATTTGTTTTTCTGTCTGATTTAAATCAAAAGAAATCAAGTTGGAAATTTGATAATTGTAAGTGGCTTGATAATTACACAATAAACATTTTTTTTCTCTTCTTGAATTAAAATAGCCTCTTCCAAAACACTTAAATCAAATACATTAATGAGATCTATGTTTATGCTAAGAAACGAATATTTTTTTGTTATATTGCCCGACTGGCAAAGTGGGTTGCAACACAGTTTAGTATATAATGCACTATATATATTATAATCAAACAATACTTTTTCAAATATGTTAGTTACGTTACACCGAAAATTATATGATAAAAGTTTTTCATTTTCAGTCTCTCTGTCTCCATATTGTAAAATAATTTCTGCTCTCAGCGTGTAAGGAATTGTAATTACGTCTTTTATATCAATCAAACATTTTATATACTTTGATATTAAATTATCATCAAGGCCATCAGGTAGTACTATACTACGAATATTTTCATTCTATATTTTCTTAAATTTTCACGATTCATACTTTAAATAAAACACTTTTTACCGGATATTATCGCGTATATTTTAGTTAATTTTAAAATTATTTCGACGTTTCGGCATCTTTGCAGTTGCCGTGGTCACGATAGACTGGTCACGACAGTCTATCGTGACCACGGCAACTGCAAAGATGCCGAAACGTCGAAATAATTTTAAAATTAACTAAAATATACGCGATAATATCCGGTAAAAAGTGTTTTATTTATTTTCATTCTCAATAAATCCTACGCATAAAAGAAACATAACCGAATCAAAGGCACAAGTATTAATCACGCTAATAATTTTATCTGCAACATTTACAGATTGACTTATGTTACCATTTTTAATATTCTTTATATTATAGAAACTTTTTGACGAATTTTTTTTTCCTTGGTCTCTCCAATTTTCAATGTATGTTGGGTTATCCGCAAAAATAGAATCCTTTGAAAACATTTGACTTGATTCCAGAGAAAACTTTGGTTTTATTTTCATGGTGCAACGTGGCTGTGTGCACATAATTTTGTGCTTTTTGGTATGCTTTGGTACAAGTGTTGCTTTGTTTTTTACGTTCAAACTTAAGTCACTTTATGCTGATTTTATTTCAAAAATTCTGAATGTTGTTTAAAAAATTCGTTGACTCTGCATCTGAACTTTTGGTTTAAAAACCTGATTCTTCAAAGATTTAAAATAGCTCTCTACACCAGAAGAAGATGGATCTTTGTTTTCTGAATTATAAACAGGGCAAAATAAATTTGACCACATCGGTAATTTAATTAACAATCTTCTTAACGTAGGGATAAATGCTGGATAGTACAATAAATTTCTGTTAGCATGTATGTTTTGGCCTTGATTCCTCAATTTTACATTTTCGACAGCTTTATCAAACCAAATAATAAACTCAAAATCCTCTGTACTTTTACATATAAGTCGTCTAATTCGCGATCGTCTTTTTGAATCTCGTCTTCAGGCGTATCTTGGGCCTTCAGTTTTTTAAACAATCTTTCAATGTTTGATTTAGCTGCTATATATTCACTGTCGTTGGTATCGTCATCAGTTATGCCAAGACTAACTTCAATTATAATAACTAACTTTTTTGTAGCTTCAAAGTCCTCCATTCCTTTAATAAGTACAATGCACCGGATATAAAAATATTTGATTTTGCTATCTATGTCTTTTTAAAAACATATCAAATTGTGTAACGTTTTTATAAAATGACTAGTATCCAGTCTAATAAAAGTACTGGGTTTATTTAAAGAGGGGCTTACCAAAATAGAGAACATTTTTTTAAAATAATCTTTTTTAGAACTGTACACCGTAAAAGCAAGAACATAAGCTAAAAGAAAAAGCTATGTTGATAGGTTAATACATTTCAAAATGCTCTCACTGAGCACACGATGCATACTGTCAGACCTTTTATTCCTACACAAGTTACTCAATAATCACATTGACTGCTCAAGTCTACTGACCAAAGTAACTTTTCAAGTCCCGCGTAGAATACCGCGTCATCAATGTGCTCTTCTGAGACCGCCAAGATACCGCACTAATCTAGGAAAACACTCCACCATTGCAAGACTTAGTAACCTTTACAATAGCATATCCAGGGACTCGGAGGATATAGACATTTTTTGTAACAACTTACATAAATTCAAGAAGAACATCTTGACTAAGTTACAGGCTGGTTCCTAGACCTTTATATAAGTTCTGTATTTGCTGAACTTTGCTTTTAGATTTTATTTTTACCTAAAATTTTTTATTTTTATTTTAAATTGTATTAACTTTGAGTAGTCGTATTTTGTTTTAACTTCAAATGTTTATTGTTTTTGCACGCTGTGGTTTCTTGTAACTGGAAAAGCACACGACTCAACACTGCAGCTATATTATTTAATTTGTAATGTGTATTTTTCGTTAGAAACCCAAATAAATAAATAAATAAATAAATAAAATTATTGCTAAAGAATCGTCTGTTATAATTTCATGCGGTAGACATAATATAAAACTTAACCAATTCTTCAAACACTTTGAAATTGATTGATGGACATGCGAATCTGTGATCATTTGGAATGTCGGAATGGATTTAAGTATTTCATTTGCGGCAATGAGTCCTTGGTATAAAAATAATCTTTTCGTGGCTATTGTGCCGTCGGGTAGGATAATTTTTTTAAAGAAGGTTCCTGTTGCATCTACGGTTATAGTAATTTTAAAGAATTTCTGAAAATAACAATTATAATATTCAATTTGCTGGTTACCCCAATAACATAAACTAAAACTTGGGTGCACACAAATCTCACGTATCATGTCTTGTAAATTATCATCGCTTGGAGTTTTTGTCATACATAACAAAGACATAATAGGGTTTGTGTCACGTAATTGTCCCATTCTATTCTCGTGTCTAATTTTTCTTAGAGGTCTCATATTTGGTACAACAGGGCAACTGACTTTCTCATTTCCCGACCCAAATTTAGAGGTTAATGGACCACAACCGCTGGTTTACAATATAATTTTTTGGCCAACTGTTGTTTTCTGTATGTTGTTAATTTGGACTTCATTATTGGATTATGTTTGAACAATTTATCAAAATTATAAATTAAACACGTACATGTATCAAATTTATCAGTAAGTTTCGAAATACCGATTTTGATTCCAGCATTACATTGTAAACATTTTCCGTTTAAATTGAAACTATCTTCCCAAATATTACTTTTTCTCAATGACCACGTAGAAGGTAATTTTGTATTCATCCATGTTTTTTCTTTCATCATGGAACTCTATTTAAATTTTGGTAATGTTTTATACTTTTGATATGAACAAGTACCAGACCTTCTCTTATACGCATATAATGGCTCAATTTTTATCAAGTCATATTTGTTTAAATCGAACGAAAATTCTTGTTGCTGTTTATAGTCACTTTCCAATTTTTTATTAAACGAATTATTAGTGTCGGAATATGCCCAGCTTATTGTATTCATTTCGTCCTTTGAAAATACTCCTACCTCCATATCAGAAATTAATAGTTTTGAGCTTGAAATAGGTTTCAACTTTTGTAAGCAATCTCTTGTGACATAATGGAATAAATTTGATCTGTAGAACGAATCGGACGATTTTTAGATTTGAAAAAATAAACAGAATGTCGTTGGAATAAATCTGTTATTTCTTCGTAACCTAGCAATGGTTCACGAACTTAATTGTTCTTAAAAATTAAAAGCGCTTTTTATAAAATTTTTAATTGATTGTAATGAATGAGTCAAGTAATAATAAATGTATAAATTGAAATGGCACTACAATTTTCCAATAAAAATGTATACAGTATTTACTCAATTTTCTAAAATAGACATTTATGGAGTAATGCCATTTCTGTTATATGTGATTCAAATAGTTTCTGCGTAAATCGAGAACAAAGTAAAATTAGGCTGCGTTGCAGTTACACCTCTAAACGGATTTTGATTAAATTGTTTACCTACATAAGTAGGTAGTGAGGTAAGGTTTATCAAAAATGTGATGGTTAAAATCTATCTCATAATAATCTTAGTGGCTATAATCAGATTTTGTTCTGCGCACACAAACGCTAAATAATTTGTTTTTTTTTATTTGCGTATAGTTGTTTGTTTCCTCCGGTACGAAGACCCCATGAAGTATTATTTCCTAGTTTCACGGCACTCTGTATAACAATTATGGATGTTGAGTCTAGTACAAAAGTTACGAAAAAAAGGAACCGACAAAAGCTATAAAAACCAACTTATAAAAAAATTCTTGAAGCAAATACAATTTTATTGGTAAGGACTTTTCGAACGTAAGCAATTCAACTAACTGTATTAAACAAAATCCTAAAGAAAATCATCAACCAATCGCTCATTCGTAGCTACTGGTACTTGTACTTACGTAGTCAACAGGAAAATAAACAACATTGATGACAAATGCATCCTATGTGCTATATAAACACTTTTAAATGCTGATAACTGCTACAAGAATTAAATTATCACTACCCTTTATAACGCTCTGTCCATATTTTGGACACCATAATATTTAAATGATGGCAGCTAAATGTAAGGGCACGCACGCGTCAAATAGGCTGCATAGTACCTACATACGTCAGAATCTCACATTATCTTACAGTATTAAAACATGTTTAATATTTTATATTTACTAAGATATTGATTGTACGCAACTTTATTTCACCTAAGCTTTATAATTAATAAACAATGACCTTTTTGTAACCAATAACATTTCTTTGTTGGAATAAATTACAAAAACGTTTTTTGTAAATAAAGGCGGTAATTAAAAAAAAAATCTCTCTTATTTAAAACTAAGGAGTCACTTGTTATTAATAATTGACTCCTTCGAAGATAAAATTTTTCAATAACACTTTTGTTAAGACATTAAAGTACAAAATGCAGTTATTTTTAAAGACATAATTTATAAAGAAAAGAAAAGTCGTAATATTATATAAGAAAAAGACGTAATAAATGGTTCTTTCTAAAAACTCTTACATTTATTGTTTTAGACTATCCCGGTTATTTATACTATTATTTAAGGAATCAACGGGCTTAAAAATATATCTAACATTGTTGATACTTACTTTTATTGAAATCAATTTTTTTCTTGAAGTTTTTAGTTTGGGCGCGGTGGGACTAATGACTATAGTTACTGGTTGCAGCCACTGTGAATATAATAAAATAAGTTTCTTAATTAATAATATGTTAACATACAGTTAACATTGCGCATTTGACATCCGAGTTGCGTAGTGGATAGTGTTTTCTTAATCTTTACTGGACACGTTATTTCTATGAAGTATAAATTAGCAAGCTGGATAAAGAAGTCTCTAAATTGATCGCATTGAATGGACACGAGTCAGCAATATATCCCCAAAGAAGCGTAGACTGCGAGGCTTCCTCGTGGCGAGCTGTTCCCAGAGATGGAGGCACTTATGCTGGCCATCCGAAATCAGGTTGATGCCATGCGTAACTACCAAAAACACATCACCAAAGACCTACACCAACCAAGTGTACGTTACGTTAGTAGTACGGGTTAAATTACTTTGCAATAACAAAATCTTTTTGCTCGAACAGGATATTGATGATGAATTTTAATGTTTATTTTGAACCAACGACGTTAAAACGCTTTGATAAAGAAGCCGCACAGGCCAAATACTTTAACATTACTAAACAAAGACACAATTAAGTATCAGAAGCTAAAAATTGAACATACCGACCTTTTGCAAGGTCCAGAACATTAACCAAGGCACATTCTTATCTAAAAATCATACTCAGTTAAAATATAATTAATACAAGGAAATAGCAAGAATGCAAAATAGGTAATATTCATCAACAGCATAAGCCCATTTCCTTTATGGATACATAGAACAATAAATAAGGAATGTAGAGATGTTATCAGTATCGGAATGATGTATATTACCTCCAGACTATAATAACACTAGCACTACGAACGGTGACTAACTGCCACTGGGTTTATTGCTATTATAATAGTATCCCTATTCAACGATAGATGTCGCGTTATTGCTCTCTACACTAGTTCAACGCGTCTACAATGGAGTGAGCTATTTGTATTTTCATACGCCGCGAGGTGGCGTTGACAAGCACTTTTTATTTAGAATAAAATGAGTTTTGAGAATTGAGACCAACCAACAGACCTGTGTCGATACTGCAGTAGTGCGTTTGAAAGGATACAGCACGTCACTGGAGCATGTAAGAGCCTTGTCCAATCAGATTTTAAAAAATCGACACAATCAGGTAGCAGCTGTAGGCAATGCTATAAGAAATTACACAAGCATATAATTTTATTTATTTATTTATTGTTTCAAGAGAAACATACATATTTATATACAATAACATAACACATAATTAAACACACATTTAACAATTAAGTTTCCACAGTTATTTTACACATATCAAGTAGACACCAGGCAAAATTAAACTCAAACAATACATTAGGGATATAATTTACAAGTGTTTTTAAAAGAAAAAATAAAACAAAACTCAGTGCAATTAAGATTTTGAAATTTCTCTTAAGATATTATTTTTAAATTGATTCAGTGATAAAGAAAAGATATCAATTTGCGAAAAGTTGCTATTGTAGAACTTACAGGTACGAATTACAAAATTGTTGGAATTATAATTTATTTTTACAGTCGGAATATAAAATAAAAATTTGCTTCTGGCACTCAATCTTTGGCATCTCAAACTAATTTGGCTCAAAAGAGTTATGGAATCAATTTTATTGTGCAGAATTTTGTATAAAAATATCTGGTCTCTAAGGATACGACGGGACTTAAGGTCCGGACACAATTGAGACAAGTTAAGAGAATGGTCGCTATCTCTATAGTTAGCATGTTTAAGAAATTTCGTGTGAATCCTTTCAATCGTGTTTATGTATACTGCATACTGCGGGTTCCACACTGATGAGCAATATTCAAGAATAGAACAAACGAGAGCGTTATATAAAATAATTAAGGTGGAGGTTCTTTTAAAATCCTTAGAAACCCTCAATACAGTTATTCAGACTTAAATAACAACTTATGGTCCAGCTGTACTCCCAAATCCCGCAACCCGGTCACTCGACAAATAGGTAAATTGTCAAATTTATAATTAAACAGTATAGGCTTGCGTTTTCTGCTGAAAGATATGACATTGCATTTTTTTATATTAAGGTAAAGGTAATTTTTGACACAATATTGAAGCAAGCTATCTAAATCGTTCTGCAACAATTCGCAGTCATGAGTGTTTTTAATAATTCTGAATAGCTTTTTATCGTCGGCGAATAAAAGTATATTTGAATGTTTAATTTCTAATAAAACGTCATTAATATATACATTAAATAAAAGAGGACCGAGATGCGAGCCCTGGGGGACGCCAGAAGACACAGGCAAAAATGAAGAGCAGTAACCTCTCACTGCCACAGGTTGGCTACGTTCCCGCAGATATGAAGAAATCCACGGTAGCAGATCGCCGTGTATACCGATCAGTTCCAACTTCAAGATTAGAATTTCATGGGAAATTTTATCAAAAGCTTTGGAGTAATCAGTATACACGGCATCCACCTGGTACCCTGCATCCATTGCATTAGTTATAATGCTAACATATTCATTTAGGTTACTTTCAGTAGATCTTTTTGTTATAAAACCATGTTGCTGAGTTAACAAGAAGGGTCTGATTACGGGATAAATAGCATCACAAACTATTTTTTCAAAGAGCTTAGGAATAGCGCTAATTTTGGATATTGGACGGTAATTAATAATATCTTGTTTATCACCACTCTTCAATACTGGGGTTATAAACGACTGCTTCCATGAGCTAGGCATAACTCCTTTCTTCAGTGAGCTATTAAATAACCTAAACAGAGGTTCAGACAACTGCTATCGACAATGGTGTAAAAAAATGGGAGGTATTTCATCAGGCCCCGAGCCTTTATTTATATCAATATTTTTCAGATAAGTCTCAATTTGAAATTTGGATATACTTAATGTATGAAGGTTGACTAGATTACTGTATTCGGACAGATTCAAATTGTTTGTGTTAGTTGTATTATGAAGTTCAAAGACTGAATTAAAATATTGATTGAATGTGTTACAGATATCATCAGCGGTCGATACTCTTTTATCTCCTAAATACATTGAATCTGGCAGATCGTTAACATTCTTTCTACGTGACTTAATATAAGACCAAAAGTATTTACTGTTTATAGCTAATTTAGATTCTACTTTGTTTATAAACCGATCAAAACATTCAACCTGCAATTTCTTTTGTCTGTCTCTTAAAAGCCTAAATTCCTCGTAATCACTTAAACGACCATATACTTTCCACTTTCGATGACACTTAGATTTTTCATTTATTATTTTTATGAGTGAACGATTGAACCAAGGTGGATATTTTTCAGAACTCTTGTTTTTAACTGAGACGGTTGGAACATGCTTTGTTATAACATTATTTATTTCATTATAAAAATGTTGACATCTTCACAAACATCATTTACAAAACAATCGTCCCAATTTATGATGGCTAGAGAACTATTGATTTCGTCATAATTCGCTTGTTTAAATAACTTAAGGCGCTTAGTTTGCGACTGCAAAGTTTTATGTTCATTAACTGATATCTCACAACACAATGCGGGATGATGCCCATCTTCACATACAAGAGGTTCAGCCAAACTTACCGTGCAAATAGTATTAGCCATAACAAGATCCAACGCTCGATTGTTTTTATTATACAGGGAGTTGTATTGCTGCATATCGTTAAATGATAAAAAGTTTGACAATTCGTTAACAGAGTCAAGCTCAAAATTATCGTTTAATGTTGCATGTTGGACTCCAGGTAACCAGTTAGCATCGGGGATATTAAAATCACCTAGGACCACGAAACAATGATCCAAACATATAAACATTTTATTAGACATGTTTTCATAAAATGCTTTTAAAATGTCATTTTTAAAGTTAGTTTGAGGAAAATAACATGTATAGAAGTGACAAATACGCTTGGGATTCGCTCCTAAGGATAAAGATACAGATATTATTTCAGCCATAGAATGATACGTGGGGACGATGGTAAAGTCATGTACACTTAGCTCGTGACGAACAGCAATAAGAACTCCACCCCCCATGCGGTTACCTCTAGAAACATAGTCGCGGTCACATGTAAAAACATTGCACCTTGAGTCAAAAAGCTCCGAATCGAAAATGCCAGGCAACAACCATGTTTCGGTAATGAAAATCAAATCATAGTCATTGAGTGCAACGTTTCTGAAAAATATATTGGTTTTGGTTCTTAAACCTCTAACATTTTGTTAAAAAATTCTCAATTTAGATTCCATTAAAGTACTACGTTAATATAATAATTCAAATAAGCAAAACTTTTTAAATATTTAAATTGGAATCAGAATCAGAAAAAAGGACCATACTTAATTATCAGCTCAAAACATTTTAGACAAACAGTGTAAATTATATAAGTAAAGGACAATATTAACCAATAAAACTATACACTTCAATAGACCAGACATAAAACTTTATGACAAACTGAATTAATCAGCCTACAAGATTGATATAGCCAGAAAAATTTACTAAAAATCAGGTATCTCGCGGTAGAAATCCAAAGGCAACGAAATACAAAAAACCACAGCGTACCAAACCTGCATCATGCCTTAGATAGACGCTCGAAAATAGCATGAAAATATTAAAATGTGGAGACACAACATTTCATACAGAAATGTATATAAAATGTATGTATACTTTGCAGAAAGCTACCATACTAAACACGAAAAACTCTGATAATATTTTAAGGAAAAAATTACACTTAACCAAAACTTTCGTCAAATGTAATTGTTTTACATATGACGAAACATAATATATATATTGTTTTATTTCATGCCGCATCACCTGAATATTTTAAACGTCATCCATTATTTATTCTCCAGGGAACAATCTCTTCACACTTGGTTAACGTCCGTGTAAAGTGGTATTTACCCCTTTAGGTGAAATAGAGAAACTTACTGTAAAGTTAACGAAAAGAATTATATTAATAATAAATCCCCACACGAACTGTATGGCCCCAAAGTGTTATGGATGGCCCTGCAGCAAAGTGGGGGGGGGGGGATTCCAGAATAAACATTCACATATAAATACAAAATTCATGACCCGAGAGCAAACATCTGTGTTCATCACACAAACGAATGCTCCGACCAGGACTCGAACCTGGGACCTCCGGCGTATGAGGCAGTGCTACTACCCACAAAGCCAATCGGCCGACATAGTCAATGTTAAGAAAAAGAACTTAAATTACGTCCTCCCATACTACTGGCTTGCATTTTTTGGAAATATGTACTTTAAATTCAATACATTTTTAAAGGTAAAAAGTGAATAAGCGTTTGGTAACAAAATATCGTGTCACATTTCATACACACTATTTTGTATTTATTTATTTATTTAAACGAAAATACTTTCATTGAAAAGACACCCTAAGGTCCAGGTAGTTAGGAAACTGCAAAGAGCCGGAAGAACTTAATGTCTTTAGCAGTAAACCTAGATTCACAGTAATAAAACTTCATGAAGGTAAGCATACAAACTGTTAAAAGTATTTTCTTTTGGTTTGATTATAATTTATATTCTTTCGTTTGGTTTAAAATACATCTAAGTTATTATATTTGCTATATCTAAGTTTTGATTTACCTAACAATGTTCACAATACTTGTTTTTAGAATTAAATAAGTATATTATAGTTTGTTAACATAACATTATTGCTTTGATGTTGATAGTAAAATTGAATTTAATTCCATTTAGACCCTCAGATTGATAAAAAAAAATCAGTTGTGACGGTTGTCTATTTCGACCTCTATTTGTCAGTAAATTTTATTTTTTTGTTGTTCCCGACGTAATTTTAAACTAGGAATTACGTAGTGTCGGAGAACGGCAATGTTTTGATTTGACAAGTCAGTCACGAAAAATTATCTATCAAAGCAACTTGAATCTATTTATTTATTATTTTCCGAGTTTATTATTCCAAATTACATAGTTAAGATATTTTATTATCGATAATCAAAGTTCTTTTTAAGAAACCTATATTTATTTTTTACGTTCACGAGTGTGCGTAGCCAAAATTGTTGGTAAGGATTCTCATTCATTAAAATTTATTTTATTGTTATTTTTTCTTTTCAGATCAAATTTAATTGTATTAATATTTCTGTTCTATTTTGTGTGACTATTTTTTATTTCAATTTTGTTTATATTTTTCTGTTTGTATTTACAGGCATTTTTGTATATTTTTAATTTTACCGAAAAAATAAACACAGAAGAGAATTTTGTGTTTTATTGAAACTACGCTACACAGTTAATAGGTGTTGGTTGAAAGAATCATCGCAATAGGATTTTTAAGTATCATTGTACATATAATGAATATGAGTCTGAGGATCAAGCTCCAGTTTAGCCTCCTGGTGGACTTGACTAAATAAAACAAGGTTTTCGATGTGTAGGACTGTATTCTTGTTAGGTATTACATAGAACGGCACGAGCGTGTGCTCTGGTGGTTCACTAACGCGGTCTCTTCGCCCAGGCCCTGCGGCGCGAACGCGTCGGCCGTCGGGACCGGTTTGACGAGCTTATAACGTGGCCCGATATGATCTCGGGAACAGGCTCCCCGGGTTCAAGAGTAAGGCTTCAAGATGCTACAGGAGGAGGGCATGTATTGTTATATGCACGTGTTATGGTGCCCTTCTTCGTACGTGAATCGGCAACTCGACTGATCCAGTATAAACAGCGACCACTCGACCCAGCAGCCACAGAAGAGGAGTAAATTTGGCTTCTCGCACGACGACCATGGTTCTCGTCTTCAGCTCTTGTATGTCTGCCATTTTTGCTTAGTCTGTAGAAGAGACACGTACTCATTAGAGAAACGCTGCCAGAAATGTTGCTTCAGTTTATCTGTGCGGGCGTAGTGAAGCAGCCGCTGGATGTCTGTGTCGGCCATTTGACGAGAGGAACTGTCATGAGAGGACGTCCGATATGTAAATGATATGGAGAAAGATAAGTTAGATCTAAAGGATCAGTGAATGAAGGCGTTAGAGGTCTGGAGTTTAAGACAGCTTCATAGCTGGTAGTCTTCATACAAAAAATTTGGAATTATGTTTATGGCTAAAAATTTTTATTTATGACAGCTCTATTGCTTCTTTTCGGGCGTACAATTGTCATATGTCACTTCAGTGTGAATGATAACACTATGTTCAATCAATGATGTCTGATGATCTGCCATTACGGTTTAAATGTTTGACGAGTGACGTTGATCAATTTCCGTAAAATAACCTCCCAATTCCCAAATATAGTAATTTGCGTTTATGCTGCCTCCCAATGTACAACAAGTGCTGTGTAGTAAATGAGAAAGTAGGCGAAAGGACGTCTTTTTCCATTACTTTCCAAGAACTGAGATAGGACCGTGTCTTTGCGCTAATAGTGTTAACTTACAAGGTTTAAGTGTGGTAAAATTTCGTAAATTGTTTGTATGCCACAAACATTTTGAGAAATCAAATCAAATCAAATCATATTTAGTTGCGTGAATATGTCCACATAAGTTGGTTTAACATGACATGTCAACATTTTCTGCTGAGAGTCAGCGTGCAAATGTTTATTAAATTAAACAAAAAATATTTCTAAGTTAATGTCAAACAATTATAAAGTTATATGTCGAATTAGTTTCAAATACGTCCAGAGCAATACAATGCCAAAATATAAATTATCGCTCTAAGATTATACAGGGTGTGCCAGAAATGACACGTAAGTGTGACACTGGAGGTAGATGGACTTTACGCCTATCCAATAACACCAACATACTTCCAGTAAAAGTTTTCTGGTTTTCGATATAGATATTTCCACATTTGTGATTTTTTATTAAATTTCCACTTTTTGGTCCTTTTTTGCCTACAGCTGCAATAAATATCTTTTAACTCACGGGTTTTTTTACCGAGACTATTGTTATTAGTTAGTTGAGACAACCTAGTAATAATTTTGACAGAAACTAGCACACTATGCTAAGAAAAAGAGTTAAATTGTTTTATTTTATTTAATTGCGAAAAACCTGACAAAATTTTAACTGACTGCTGTGAAAAAAAATGTATGGTGATGATACTGCACATCATCTCAAAAATTGGTTGTTTAATGACTTTTACAAAATAGCATTGCAATAGACAATTTTAGAAAATTCAAGTTTTTCATGACAGGCGTGCTACTTGGAAACTAGTACAATTGCATGATAAATGAAAATAACAGGTCCAGGTGTCTTTTGTGGTAAAATTACTAATAAATGAAATTACAAAAGCACATAACTATCTATTTTTTTCTCTCTTTTATTGGTTTATTATTGAATAACCCAGAAAACATTTCTTCTCAATATGTTTCAAATCAAGTCATATTAATTTTTGTTTATATTACCTATTTATGATCTCCCTTATGTAACTAAACATGATTGTCTACTTTTTGGCGTTGACATAACTTTAAACATAACGGCAAATAAAACTAAATCATTAGAAACAGAAGCAAATGAAGCACTCAATTAAATCACGCAATGTCTTGACGAATGTAATTTAATATTATAATTAATATTTTTATTTTTATTTTATTTTATTATTATTATTATTTTTTTTTTTATTTTTATTTTTATTTTTTTTAAACCCCCTGTCGGCTCGTGCATTTTTGCCACTCAGCCTTCATCTGAGCGACGGCCAATTGGAGAAAGAGGCCGCGCTAGCGGGGCCCAGAAGGGGTCACCCGCTGGGATTACATAGCACTGAAGGTGCTCAAAGCACTGAAGGTGAATACATAGCACTGAAGGTGCTCAAAAATGAAAATCAATAATCAAAACAAAAATTAAAAATTGCAAGATAAAATTGGATTAATTCGCATTTACGTTAGAATTAGGATTTACGTTAGAATTAGAATTTACGTTAGAATTAGAATTTGCGGCCAGAAGGGCTTCGAGATCGGCTGACAGTCTGGTGGATGAGTACGCTTGCGCATTCCTAGGCCTAGCGACTTTGAACTTCGAATCTAAGACAGGAGTAGTATATGAGACTGAATCACGAACTAGAGGATTGGGATGGGTTTCGGAGCGTTCGAAGAACGCTTCAGAGAGTGTTTTGAGGTGTTGTTGTACTGTAGGCAGTTCAAGATCTCTATGCAAGTCCGCGTTACGCACGTACCACGGTGCGTTTGTGGCCCTGCGGCAATAGAGGTTTTGAACTACCTGCAGTTTGTGCAGGAGGGAGGGTTTGGCGTGGGCAAAGATTGGCGAGGCATACGTCATGACGGGTCTAACGCAGACCTTGTAAAGTGTACGTTTGTTTCTGAAAGACATTTTACTTTTTCTACCTAACATGCTATTTAGGCGGCCTAAGTAGTGACGAGCGAGTTTCGAAACTTTTTCGACGTGTGGCTTGAAAGAAAGCGTCGGATCTAATGTGACGCCTAAGTATTTAGTACTGCGCTTCCAGGGGATGGGAATGCCTAGCATTCGAACGTGGGGATCGCCATCGGGAGGACGGCGTTTGTGGTCGAAGCGCATCGCAGAACTCTTTTCAGGGTTCACATCGATGCGCCATTTTTGAAACCATACACCAAGGGCGTTTACGGCCTTTTGGAGTCTGGTTACAAGGTGCCGAACACTGTGGCCTTTGGTATAGAGTGCGGTGTCGTGGGCAAAGAGGGCGAGTTCGACGCCTTTCGGCGGGATGGGAATGTCGTTGGTGTACACGGTGAACAGCAGAGGGGCGAGGACTGAGCCTTGAGGGACTCCAGCCTTTATGGGACGAGGCGCAGAAAGCGTGCCTTCGTGTTTAAATCGAAACGTACGGTCTTTGAGAAACGACGCTACTAACCTGACTAGGCGATCCGGTAAGCCTATCTTGTAAAGTTTATAAACGAGACCGCTGTGCCAGACTTTATCGAAAGCCTTGGCTGCGTCAAAGAAAACCGCGACTGTTTTATAACGACGCGGATAGAAACCGTCAAGTATATACTCAACGATTCGATGGACTTGCTGAGGGCAGGAGTGTTTAGCGCGAAAGCCGAACTGATGGGGAATAATGAGAGGATCGCCATCCGTTGGAAACAGATGGTTCCGCATTCGAGAGAGTATGACTCTCTCGAGAAGTTTAGACATTGCCTTAAGGAGGCTGATGGGTCTGTGATTAGCCGGGACGTTCAGAGGTTTGCCCAGCTTGGGAATGCCTATGACTGTCGCTTCTTTCCAAGCTTTTGGAAAGCAGGCATTGAAAATGATAGCTAACAAGGTAAGCATCTGGTGAGGTAGGTGCTTAAGTGCGTGGTTGGAAATTCCATCCGCACCCGGAGCCTTTTTGGACTTTTGATTTCTAATGAGAAGCAAGATTTCGTCATTAGAGACTGTGTCAGGGTCGGCGGTGATGGGGAGAGAGTCTCTGCGAAGGACTTCGTCCTCCACCGCCTGGATGTGTGAGGGATCAGCAGGTTGCGTGCTGGGCGAGCAATGTGCGGCAATGCTGTCGGCGAAGCATTCGGCTTTCTCTTCGACTTCAAAGGCAGTAGTGCCGTCGGGACGAGTGAGAGGAGGAACGTGAGAGGCGGTGTCTACACGTAAGGCTCGGGCCATGCTATAGTACGCTTGGTGGGACGGAGAGATATTCGCCATGAGATCGTTCATCTGAGCGTCTCGGAGTTCCGCGAGGCAAGACCTAACTTTACGTTGAAGCTGATTCGCAGCTGTTTTATAGGCGGGCGTGGGATATTTCTTGGCTCTCCGGAGAGCCGCGTTTTTAGCTTTAATAAGATTGCTAACGGCTAAGGGAAGCGTGGGTTTGCCTTGCTTAGCAACCTTTTCGTTGTCACTGATGGCTGAGTTGATAGCATCAGTGAGAGAATTTACTAATGAATCAATTTTATCCGGGCTATCTAATTGTTCGGGAGAGATCGCGAGTGGAGAGTTCGGAGCCTCTAAGGCTGAAACTTACGCCTTTCCAGTTGGTAAAGGTCTTAGGAGATGAGACGTTATCGTTCGGCGGTCCTAGCACGAGGGAGACGGGGCGATGGTCGGAGCCTAGGTCATCGAGCGGTTCGATAGACCTTAGATCAAGATTGATTCACTTGATAATTGCAAAGTCGAGGATGTCAGGAGAGTAGGTCAGGTTGTTGGGATAGTGAGTGGGAGTGATGGGGGATATGACGTCTAAGTCAAGGGAGTTAGTGATGTCGAGGAGAGCGATACCGCTGGTGTTAGTCGATAGGCACGTCCGGTCAGTATGTTTGGAGTTAAAGTCTCCGAACATAATGACTGAATGGCCGAGGCCGAGAATGGCCTCAAAGTCGCTGCGGATTGGTTTGGTACCACTAGGTATGTAGATTGAAGCTATGATGATGGTCGGATGACCAGTCATAGCCAACCTACACACAGTGGCTTCCATGTTGAAGAGAGGAGGGGTAGGGAGAGGAAAGCAATGGAAACCTCTTTTGTAATATATAGCGGTGCCGCCGAAACCGTCGGAGTTGGGCCTATCGTTACGAATAAACGCGTACTTAGGTATAGCGAATCCCCTGGAGCGGTTTGGAGTAAGCCATGTCTCCTGGAGAAGGAATAAGTCAGGTTCTTTGTTCTGAAGGAACAGTTTAAACTCGGGAAGGTTGGTGTTAAGGGTACGAGCGTTAAAAGATACTAGGGATAAGCCCTTGGGTTTAATGCGACTGGACGCGGGATTCGCGGGTCTAGACATTATGATTTACTTATTTACGATTTTATACAAAAAAAAAAAAATAAAAAATAAATTTACAACGAACTTAGGAGCGAGTGATGCTCGGCTAACGCGAATAAACGCTCTTGAGGAGAGCGGGCGGCTCGCAGTTTGCGTAAGAGAACAGAAATTTCCGTAATGTCAACATTTTGAATGACGTCGAACACGGTCTTCATGTCCTCAGCCAGTGACGACTGAGGTGAAGATGACAAAGCGGGACGCGGCCCTACGGAAGCTACGGGAGCTGGGATGGGTCGGGAAGGTGCAGGCAGGACAGTCGGACGCTGCCTCCAGGACAGAGCCGGAGTAGGCGTCGGCTGAACGGGCTTTGCTTCCGGGGGACCCCGGTTGCGCAGCGGCGGGAAGTTAGCGGGAGTGAGTGGCGGCGCTGGTTTAGGCGCGACCCTCTTGGCGGTGGAGCGCGGAGCGCGCGGGCAACCCCTGTAGTTAGCTGTGTGACCGGACTGGCCGCACAGCACACAGGCAGGGGGGGAAGTGGATTCGGGAGTGCGAGTGCACTCCTTCGTAAAATGTGGATCCAGGCACTTAACGCACCTGGGGGGAGCTGAGCAGTTAGCCGCTGCGTGGCCGTAGAGCTGGCAGCGGTGGCACTGCCCAGGGTGACCGCGGGGGTTGGGACGCTCAACAGAGATATTTGAGAGTCCGCAAATTGTGCGAGCCTCTCTAAAGATCTCCCTCGAGTTGGGAGTATTCGACAAGATAACTAAAGCTAACGGAAAGCGCCTACCGCGGTTAGAGTGCATCTTGTGCACTGCTTGAAACCCTGGGACTTAAGGTCCTCGAGGATTTCTTCATTCGCGAGCTCGAACGGGACGCCCCGTAGTACTGCGCGGATCTTACGCTCCCCTCCTGGAGGGCGTAGGTGTGATACGCGATTTGTTTTAAAGAAAGTAACCTGGTGAACGCGCGGAAGTCGTCGACGGTCGCGACTTGAATTTTAATTGTATCGCCAGCGTTGGCGGCTTTTAAGTAATTAATTTTGTGCTCTTTGCACAAGTTAGAAACCGCGGCCCAGCGCGCTTTTTCACGCAGGAAGACGGGCGGAGGGAGCTGAGGTTTCGGCGGGACGGGAGCGCAGCGCGTCGCTGGCCTTGATGGGACCGACGGAGACGCGGTCACTTCGAGTGACATGAGCGGCGCGGGGGCGGGTGTAGAAGACACCAGGGTTGGCTCGGGTGTTGAAGACACCGCGGTTTTTTTCGAACGCTTCTTAGAGCGTTTGGCAACTAACTGGAACGCGGGCTCAGGAGAACCGGTTAGGGTGGCGGCGACCGACGAAGCTTCGGACGCGGCGGAGTCTGAATCGCTCCCGGGAGCGGCACGCTTCCTGCGAGATAAGCGCGGGGATGAGACCGACGCGCAGTCCATATCGGATGGAACGGGAGACGCGGGAGAGCTATACACCTGAGGGGTCTGGACATTAGAGGCCTGAGGGGCCGGGGACGCAATAGATGCCTGTAAGGCCTTTGTTAGTACGTCAGCGGGTATGCTTACGCCGGACGCAGCGAGTGCCTGGGCGAACGACTTAAGAATATTACCAAGGTCCATTGGAGGGCTTGGAATTACAATATGTAATATATAAATATATAATGTATGCCTAGGTTCCCTAGCAAACCTAGCACCAGTTATGAGAAAACGAAGTATATACTAAACGGCTAAAATATTTAATAAAAATATATTTTTCCAGATACTATTAAAGATTGTAGCAATAGTGTAGATTTTATTAAGCAAAAACTTGGAAATCGAAAATACTATCTTTGATATAATTCATCTTTTTATATCAACGATGTCGGCGCAAAGGTTGCTTTAATCTAGTTCATTCCAGCCATTCATTCATAATTCATGGCAACGCTTACAAAGAACGAACAGCGTATGTTGAATAAGAAAGTAAACTCAACGTTGGATAAAATGTATTATTTATCTCAGTAAGTTTCCAAGCTTTCAAGTGAGAAGTCACGTGAGTAATTATGTTTTTATTTTCTGATGGCGTCGTAGTGCGAAGTTAACTTAGGGATCCAGCTTTTTGATCATAGCAAACATAGATTTTCATAATATATTCATAAAAATAAAACTTTTTTGAGTCCATGAAACGTCGTTAGTGATGTTGAACATGATAAGAAACCTTTTGGTTTCGGGCTCCGTTATCAAACGATAGTAACAGAATGTCAGGTTTGTATCTCATGAAATGTAATAGACTGTTTAGTATTCATTTCTCTTACCCTTATAAAATTAAATGCCATAATATTTGTTAAAGCAAATTTTCTTGCGTAGTGCAGATCCTTTTTATTTTTAATCTCACTTTTATTTAGTCAAGACCACCAAGAGGCTAAACTGGAGTTTGATACTCAGACATTGGTCCTTCGAGCTATTCGACCATTGGTCCTACGAGTATTTCGCTGTCAAGAAAGAAATAACTATGAACAATCAAGATCGCCATCTTTAAAGCGGTGCAAAATCAACCCGTGGACTTTGGACTGATGCTTGATGATTTCGGCCGCTACTGCAGAGGACACTTAGAGGGCTTACACCACCGCTGGAGGGAACTTGTTTTGAGTGAGTTCGTTCCGATAAGGAATCCTTTTTTCCGTCTTTCCTTGTTTTCCTTTCATTGAAGTAGTGCTATTACGGATTAGACATAAATCGATCTTATGAAAAATAGCCTTACATTCCCTATTGTGGCGTCCGACCTTGTTGGATGATACGCCTTTCCTAGTTCTGATTTGAGGAACAAATTGAACGATTCAAAATTATGCTTTATTTTGCATATACAAAAAGTTGTGGATGCAGTATATTTTCTAAATTTATTTTGAAACTATGTTGATATCGATAAGCTTCTCATATATTAAATATCAAGAATGCCATGCAACATTCGCGCATTGACTTCTTAACAAAAGGAGGAGGAGTGACTGTTAATATTTAATTAAAGAAAAATTTCGGATTTTAGTATTATATATTTTAGTCTCTCGAGTTGTTCGTTGTTATGTTTCAATTTTACCTGTAAAGTTACGAGACAGATGTATTAATGATTTGTATGATTATTGTAGATTTGATTGTCAATATCATCCCGCCTCAGTACTTTGTATAAGTTAGCCAGGTAGGTATATATAAGTAAAATTTCTTTTCAAAAATATTAATTTAAAACGATGTGTGTGTCATTTGATTTTCACTAAAAGATTATTTTTGATTATAGGAGACGCCCTCCGAATTTTTGATGGTTTTCGCGGAGAGTAGTTTCGAAGAGGGCATTTCACTCTTTGTCTCATGACTTGTTATATATTTTATATACGGTGAAAGAAACCCTCTCTGAAGCTAGCTGCTATGATAGTGTCGGCCGTTTTTATTTGATTTTGTATTAGGATTGACCATCTTAGGCTTAGGCAGGCTAGCTAGGAATGCTTTTGAATTGTATAAGTATTACGAAATTTATTTATTCGTGTTGCAAGTAAATAAATTTCCATTGTGCCCGGGGAATATGGCGTCCACGTCGGACGTCGCCTTTTTAAGGTTCGAATTTGAATAAAACAAATACCACATTCCCTGACATTAAAAGAAAACAACGTCAGTCGCTTTACAGACCGTTCCCGTGTCCGATCGATTCGGTTATATAAATTATCAAATAAATATCCAATGAATAATAATAATAATAAACCTTTAATTTTTACACCTTTCATGGTGGAGGCGTTTGATTCCCGAAGAAAATAAATATAAAAAGGAGCTGTGAAAATATAATAAAGTATCTACGAATATAAGTGAAAAAAATAACCCGACGAGCTGGAAAAATGGAACACATAACATTTGACGGAATAAAAGATGATGTAAATCATTGCCTTAATAATTATAAAAATTAAACCCAGTATGCAAAACTGGGATGATAAAGCAATAAAAAATAAACGTAGGGGCTTATTTGTCAGGCTCGGCTCTTTATTTCTATAAAAAAGAGAGTGCGACATGTAAAACATAATGACGAGTTCAAGACAAAATTAATAGAGTAATTTCCGCCGACAACTAATTATTTGGCAGCTTTCTTCACCCGCAAACAACAACCCAAGGAAGTCCCAATCGAGTTCTTTTACGAATTAGATGAACTTGCCATGAAAGCGGCTGTGATGGATGATAAAGCTTTCATCGAACAATTTCTAAGAGTGTGTTCATATTTTTTCTAAGAATAATTTGTGCGCTAATACTTACAATTCCAGAGATGATTTAAGAAAAGCCAGAAGACAGATAAAAACACTTCCGAACAGCCCCAAGGCATCACCTTTAACCTCCCTTTAGCAACAACAACAGTTACGAGCAGCGGAAATCACGGAGATGGCCCAACTCAGCTATCCACATCACCTAATCAACCCCCAAACCAAAATATTAATCTGCCACGTCAGTATGATTTTAGAACAAGAAGAGGACCGTGATATAGAATTCCCAACCCAATACTTATTCACGGCATGATACAAATACAACAAGGAATACAAATGCCAACCAACAGCATCCAAACTCAAGGAGGCATCACCAGTAAAGGACGGAGCTATAATGATGCCAATAAGAAAAGAAACCGTCCAAAACACCAAGGTTAGTCCATTTATCGAACTCACGTGTAGAAACATAAAATTCGCGTTGTTAGTGGATTCCGGAGCGTCAATATCGGTCATAAGTAGGAAACTCGCGGAAGAGCTAGGGCAGGATTCATTCACGTTCATCACGTTCATCATCATGTTCATCACGGGTTGATCTTCACGTAACTGCTGTAAACGGTGCGTCGTTACGAGTTGTCGGGCAAATTACGTTGAATATAGTGATCGAAGGAATAGTTATAAAACAGGAATTTTACGTGATGGAATGTATGTCACAGGACATGATTCTCGGCCAAGATGTTTTATCAAATTAATATCGAAAAAAAGTGTTATTCTAAACTTTTCTAAGAAAGTAATGGTGCTTAAAGACTTTCTCATTAAATTCATATCTTAAAAGGAAGCTTTAACATCTGATAACTCATTGGATATTGTAAAAGCCGAACCAAAACGAATGTCTGAGAATGATTATGTATATTTTTATAATCTTGTAAATAATAATGGATCACATCTTTACGAGTCATGCATAGTGGGGGTGGAACTAAAAGTAAAGTTCAATATTTCACCCGAGTTTACAAAACAACAACAAGTAGGGATACTACTTATTATTAAAATGTATCCAAATTCCGATCTCGCTTTTTCATGAACTGAAATCGAAGCTCAGTTTATCGAATACATCAATTCACTTCCAACCCTTAACTCTATTCGCATCCCTAGGTGGATGTCTTGTACTAACTCGCTGTAACTGAAATTCGCATATTTACAGATACTTCCGAACGCGCTTACGGCGCTTGTGTTGATGTAAGGACAGTGGCAACAGACAGGACAGTGTGTGTTCGCCTTTTAGCCTCCAAAAAAAAGTCACGCCAACTAAGCCAACCACAATTCCACGATTGGAATTATGTGGTGCTTCACTAGGTACTCGTCTCCACCTGAAGGAAATTAAATCTCTTACTATTCAGTTTAATTCCTGTTTCTTTTGGTGCGATTCGACCAACGTGCTAGGATGGCTTGCGAAATCTCCGAATCAACTCAATCAGTTGGTTTGCAACAGAGTAAGCGAAATTCAGGACGCTACCCTCGACCACACGGCCTCGACCTTTGAAAAGAAACCCTGCGGATCTAGTACACCACTGCACCACTCGGTCGTCATACCAATTATATCAGTCGTAACAATAACAGTTTCAAAAGTAAAACACTCTCAATTATCGAAGAGGGAATTATGTCAGCCTTTTGGGAAGCTCAAAAGCTGCCAATTAACACTGATTCTAGTGGCATTTGGTTTAATCGCACGTAGGTGGACTTTCGACGCAACGAAGGCTCCTCAATAAGATTTTAGAGTATATTTAGGTATATTTCACGTTTATAAGCGTTTATTAATCCGATCTTAGGTAGAAATTATAGATTCACAACTTTGGATATTACGCGTGTTCTGGTATTGGCATTTCATAGTTACAGTCAATTTCATTGTTTTTATTTGAGACAAAATTAAACAGGATTTTTCATTAAATTCACAGCTTTTTGATTTTAGTTTAAGCTTTTGTCATATATCACTACTTACTTCTATTTATTTATTTATTTATGTATTACAAACACCTTAGAACTATAATTGAGTAAAATTTAATAAATAATAATATTCACGTCAAAAATATCAATTAAAATCGTAAAATGTCACAATTGAAGTTATCTTAAGCTTACAAATTACAAAACGAATATAAATATGATAAGTTCATTAAAAATCAAGTAATGCAATAAACTGTCAAAAAATTATAAAGAAAAAATAATAAAAAAATATATATAATGTCCAAAGTAATAATAATGTTGATTAATTATTGTTATACATAATTAATATTATCCACTGGTTACTTGAACAAATTGGAAAATAAACAGAAATAGTCTGAAATAATGAAATTTCTACTACAGCAGTAGCTTGTGCAAAGAAGCTGAATGAACAAGTCCTAATTAGGATAGGTAACTTTAACGATGGCCTTTGTTGTACCGACACAGTTCTGAAAATAATGAAAAGGTGCTTTTTCTACTAAAAATAAAGTCCAGTTAACAGAAAGAATATGGATTTAATAATCAGGGTGCAACTTATTTGATATGAGTAAAGTTTTAAACAAAAATGTTTCGAATGCATTTTTTTGCACATAGCAATGAGGGCGAAAAATAAGATGAATGAACCCGCAAAAGTACAAACTCCACAGCTACATACAATAAACAATGGATTATTTGTTAATTTATAAAAGTGTTTACGATAGTTTTCATAAAAATGCATGTTTTTGAATATATTTACTTTTATATTTTAATTTTGCCTAAGTCAGAACTATGTCTAAAGGAGCGTGGTCACCAAAGTACGAGGTTCCAACTTAGTTCTTAGAAAATAAAAAACTGATTAAACTAGCTAGTTGTTCGTTTTGTTATATATTTTCAAAACAGTGTCTATTCACGTCAATACCTTACTGCATCTGATGGAACCACTGAGAAAAGTACTTTGTACACTCGTCCTTAGGGGTCTTTTCGACGGTCTTTTAAATGCAGCCACAGCGTCCGCGGCGTCCATAAAACGTTTTCCTCGAAGTTTTTCTTTTATTTTCGTGAATATGTAAAAATCGTTAAGTCTGGGCAATACGGCGGGTGACCTAGTAATTCCATGTTGATGTCACCAAATAGTCGATCGTTCGCCTGGCGGTGTGCGACGTCTATTGCGTCTATTGCGAAGTCGTTTCTCCTGAATTTTTACCAAGACAAGTGGCAAAAAATTTGTTTGTGTACCATTCCGCAGAAACTCCTTTTGATCCTCTAAATCGATTGTCGCGAAATGACCTGCCCTTCCGAAGAATGAAGCCACCAACTTTTTTTACCACGCTCTCTCGACATCTTTTGACCTTTCTTCACTTTACTTGGCAACTTCTCGGAAGTAAACACCTATTGTAAAGACTGTCTTTTGGTTTCGGGATCATAGTAGCAAGTCTAACTTTCGTCACCCATAAGTATATCGAACACAGTATTTGAGTCACCTCCGTTAAATATTTCAACCATTCCACGGCACCAATCAACATGACGGAGTTTTTGGCCCTCAGTCAAATTAACAATAATATAATAATAAATAATAAATCCCCAGACAAACACACCAACTGTTGGGCCCCAAAGTAAGCAGAGCTTGTGTTATGGATGACCATACAGCGAACTGGGGGGGATCCCAGAATAAACATACATATATAAATACAAACAACCATGACCCGAGAACAAATATCTGTGTTCATCACACAAATGCATGCCCCGGCCAGGACTCGAACCTGGGACCTTCGGCGTATGAGGCAAAGCTACTTACCACTACACCAACCGGTCGTCAAATTATGAGGTATCCACCGGGCACATAGCTTCCTGACCGCTAAATGTTCATGGAGGATTTGGCACTTGACTCGTATCGATGTCTAAGCTTGTCCGTATCTGCTGACAGGTCACTCTTTTGTCAGTCTATATCATACGTCACACAACACAGACATTATCTTCAGTCGTCACCGTAAAACGCCGTCCCTAACGCAGATCATCGGTGTGATTAGTGCGACCTCATTTAAACTCATTAAACCAGTTGTAAACAGTGGCACGAGATGGGGCTTTATCGTGTAATGCCAATCGTAGCCTATCCTAACTTTCTTGTTGGCTTAAATAACATTGAAAGTCATACAAAATCATTGCATGAAAATTTTCTTGCTTTGAATTCATGCTGACGTGACACAGGCAATTTTCAATTTGCAACCAAATCGTAAAAGAAATGACAAATGAAGAAAAAATTCGTACTTTCTTCGTACGTAGTCAATGGAAGGAAGCGCTGATTAAACCGTTGCCCAAATTGGATAGCCCAAGTGAATTAAAAGACCTGAAGCCCACAAGTATACTTCCTTTGTCAAAGTTTCTGGAAAAAGCAGTCTACCATCAACTTCTCAGTTACGTTGAAAGGCATAACATATTTCCACCTCTCCAATCGGGATTCAGAAAAAGATGTGATTGTTACTGCTCTACTGGATGTTGTGTGACACAGTACTAGCTGAGTAGGACATTGGACACAGAACTATCTTCGCACTCCTTGACTTCTCCCACGCCTTTGACAGCTATGATATTTCACTTCTTATATATAAGTTAAAACACTATGGCGTTGATGGCAGTAGCTATCTTGGCAGTCGAATTCAGAGTATCAAACTTAAAAAACCGGATGGTTCCCATGTGTTTCTGATCCTAAATCAGTAAAATGCGGAATTTCTCAGGGTTCCATACTATGACCGCCTCTATTTATTATTTATACTGCTGACTTTGCTGAAGAAATTAAAAGCTGCAAATTTCTAATATACGCAGATGATGTACAGCTGTATATACTGAAGCTCCTGACAAAATATTAGAATCAGTCCAACTGCTGAATGAGGACCTGAATCGGATATCAGAATGGTCTGATAGAAATGCTCTTGTAAAGAAAGAGAGAATTTATTAGCAGAATATGGTCTAGGCTAGATGTTACAATTAGTGAGTACAGCATATTCAACCGTTGTGACGGTGTGCAAATATTTTAGTTTAGAATACAATACATTGTCGATAATACTTAAGACGTCTGCAATTAAAAAATTTAATATAAAAAAAATCATCTTAAATTACAATTTTACGATGTCAATATACATGTCAATTAATAAAATTAAGTATAATTTCAAATCATAACTAAATTCATAATATCCATGTCAATAAAATAATAAAAACATATTCCATTTAATAATGATTGTCATATTTGATTCAACTCAAAAGGAAGGATTTTAATTATATTAAGATGTCAATTTAAAAATTCATTTACGCTATAAAAATTGAAAAATTCGTTCTTAAATTTCGTAATGGGCATTTATTTTAAAATATTCGGCCATTTATTATAAATATGAATTACCATGCAGAAAACATTTTTTGAATATAGTCCTAATCTTTGTGTGGGTACATAAAGTTTATTTTTATGTCGTATATTAGTATGTTGAGCATTTCACAGTAGTCTCCCCCAGAAACCTTATTTTTAAGGATTACCACATTTAAACACTTTTTTGCAATGCATTTTTATACAGGGCGGAATTCTGTGACGCTATGTGGAACGAAATTACCTTTAATACTAGAGACAGCTAGTGTTACTGTTCGAAAACGTTCCTTTATTTTTGAAAAGAGGCAACTGTGTATTCAAGCCTTTTCGAAAATTTGCTACCACTCCGGGAAATTGAACCTGTTTATCATTGATAAAGTAGCACCCTGCATTTTATGGCATGAATCGACATAGTCAACTCTATAACCCACACGTAGTAATTTAAATGAAAATAAAAACTTTTAAATTTTAGCTTATAAGTTCAAAAACAAGGACATGATAATGCATTTTTACTTAAGGTTGCATCGAATTATTTATTTCAATAATTAAAGATTATATTTGTTTTACACGTGTTTGTAACGCAGACTGTTTATAAGATCCGACATGACTGCGTGGGACAGCAGTAATTTTTATTTAGAAATATCTTATTTGAAAAAATGGTCCAGCCCATAACAGCAGAAATTTTGAGCTCTTCTTACCTCCAGCACTCCCTCGGTACTTGAACCATTGGGTCTGTTGCTTGATGCGCAAGAGGCCTGATGACTCTGGTGCCAGGGATGCATTCTCCGTACACGCTCGCAGCTTCCCATCTTCCTATAACCAGTATTCATTCTGGTACGGCGGCCAACAACATTGAAAGCCTACAACGTTTTATTTTTGAGGCTTTTGGCATTGAAACTATGGGGACCTTGGGACAAATCATCACCTTTATTCAAACCTAGCGAGGCGATTGGTGAGTGTACTAAATGACCGATCGAGCGGCGTAATTAACCAGCCTTTTAGCTTTCTTCAATTGATTCAAGTTTAGGTGTAGTTTTTTACTTATAGTTTACTTTGTCCTTCTAAATTATTATTGTGGAAAGTAATTGAATCGTTATTTTTGATTGATATCTTGTTAAACTGTAGGTGGTTCTTTTGTAGCTTCGTTCGTTAAAAATCTCATTGATGGCGTGGAACATACAATTGGAGTATTCGTGAAAAGTAAAAGTTTTTTTGAAGCAGTGGCGATATTGATTTCAATTATAAATAATTATAAATGCTTAACGCTTTAAAATTGAGAAATAAAAAAGTCAAACATGCACTCGATGTAGGTACATGATTATAACCACAAATTTCGATACACACGCTTGCCCGTTATAAAATTAATATGTGAAAAGTATCTAGTTCGAATTTAGATTACAAAAACCTGTTTGACTATCTCTGATATCTAGGGCGAAGGTTGTATGGACGCAGAACAATTTCGTGTGTGTACGTAACTAAATGGGGCTCTTACGAGCAACGAATTTTTTTTTCTTCGTACAATTTAGATAATGTTTGGTTCTATTGCTTTTCTTTTCATTTAAATTATCATGTTCGCTATAGAGGTTTGTTCCTTATGACCGACTCTTTCGCTTGATGCCATGAAATACAGGTTATTTTTGGTACTCGTAGATTTAACCGGGATCTATTTCTGGACGTGGAAAATGCATTTTAAAAAAGCAGAAATTAAAGAAACATAACTTAAGTTCTTACAAATAAGACCAACACAACAAACTTTAAGTTTTTGATAGAAAACGGTACTATGAAAAATATACTCTACATTTTTTTACATTATTTGTTACACATTTGCTTGCTCGTTATTCTGTTTTCAAAATTGTAATAGCATGGAGATTGCTCAAAATCTGATTATTCTTTGATAAAATAATGTGCTAGGCTCGTGTTTCGGTAAATAATGGAAAGATTCGTTTTCTGGCGCTCTTCGATATTTTACGTACCTAATGTTTAAAAGCTTGTTTCAGCTATATTTTTTGTATTGTATATTACATCACTACTTTATTGTTATGGTTCAAAATCGTGTAGTTTTATAATTGTCGAATAAATATTTTCGTCGAATTTGTAGAATAAATATATTTCAAAATGTCTCATAGCAGAGGCGGCGCGAAAGGGAGTTGGATTTTCAAAATATATGGACAGCATTTTGTAAATAGTTTAAGCACTAAAATGTATGACTCTGGAGGATATGCAAGTGTGATGGTCAATCTTTTTTTTGGCATCCATTTAAATCTATTGAATAAATAATAAGATCCACTTAAATTATTGTTCTTAGAAAAAATTTCCTATTTTACTTATTATTCAATTACTTTTCATTATAGCTAATGCTCTAAAAAAATACGACAGAAAGTGAGAGATATATTGAATTTAGAATATAAACATTTTGATACATTTTTGCATAACAAAATACAATTTATTTTTAATATTTTGCATGTATAAGCGTTTATTTTACAAGTACATGCAAATTTACAGGGCTGAATAATAAACAAATAAAGTTTCTGCTTTTCATAGGTTTCCCAAGGTTCTACTAGAAATCATCTCAGTTTTTAGGTATGTTGTGTTAAAAGATCCCACATTTTTTGATAATTGGATATTGCAATCGAATTAGACAAAGAAGTTAATTATTGTATATTTGCGGTAGAAAATTATCACACTCACGTGTTACTGTTTCGCTAAAAATGAATAAATAATTAGTGAATTAAAGAAAAAAGTATATTCCGATTGAGACTTACATATATTGAACAAAATTCAAAAATATTAACCTCTTCTTCAGTTTTAGCATGTTTGAGTTTATAAACGAAATAAAACTTGCGAATACTACATGCAATATATATGCTTTTTCAGTTCCCGCTGCCGAACACAAAGGTTTAAAAAAAATTTTCTTTACTATATTTTGAATGAAAGAGAATGAACTCTAATTTTAAAAACAATAAGTAAATTATATATCAGTAAATGTAAAGTGACCCAGTTTTTACTCACTCTTTATGAGTATTTTTTTAATACAGTGTTAAATGGTTTTTGTATTGCTCTGACACTGAAAAATGTTAAGTTAATATTGAATTTCGTGCGGGTAGTTTACGAGTGAACATCAAAATCTCTAACTCTCTGAATATTTTTTATTTAAATTAGTATTTTTATTGTTAAAAGTCAACTTTACATGTATCAAAATAAACTTTAAGTAGTTCTACTCACCGGCAGTGTGACTTTCCTTTGCAAACTTTCTTTCACCGTGACACAACAAGATGACCGCTAATCACTCGCAGTTACAAGACAACATTAACACTATGGCAAGGATGTTCGAAGAGAAGATGGCTGAGTTCCAGGCTGAGCTGAACCAGGCGGCTTCGTCCAACCGCAAGAGTCCCACCATTGCTGCGCTGAGCATGGAATTCCAGAGTTTCAAGGGCTTTGTCTGCAACGGCCTCTCAGTACTGCGCGCCGAAGTGGATGCTCTTCGGAACCGTGTCGATCGCATTGAAATGCACTTCCGAAGCAAAATGCTACTTGTACATGGCATTCCAGAACAACCCAATGAGGACACATGTGCCAGGGTAGTCTCCAGCTTGGCCAATAAGTGCAAGGTGCCTTCGCTCACAAGCAACAGCATATCCGCTAGTTACAGGATGGAGAAACTTGTCCGTAATAACACGAAGCCACGGCCTATCGTAGTCAAGTTTGCCAATTTATCTGTACGTAGTGCACTGTGGAGAAGTAAGGCTGCCTTCAAGGGATCCAGTGTAACATTGTCAGAGTTCCTAACTAAACCACGGCATGATGTGTTCTCGGAAGCAAGACAGAAATTCGGCGTTGCACATTGCTGGACAATGGATGGTGTGATTAACATTAAAACCCCGGATGGCAGACGGTGCAAGCTTAAGACTATGGCAGAGCTCTCCAATATTATTTCTAGTGTTTCCACCCAAAGTAATTGAGTGCTATCTTTTTATTACATCACTTAAATGCACTGTTCACACTGCATGCAACACCTTAATCTGTGCTTTTTCTTACACACTATATCGTTCGTAATTGTTTTAACTTTCAAGTCGATTAATACAATTCACTATACACGAGTGTAATAATTCTGCAACAATATCAGCAAGGTCTATTTAGACTGATCGGCTGGCGCATCGCGGAGACGCATCGCCGTCACATAACCGGTTTGCATTTTTATGTTGTTTACCATCCATGTTCCATCTAATGCGCTGTATGCTTGTCTCCTGACTTTCATACTAATTATTGTTTTTAATTAATTTAATTAAATTAAAATTCATGATTTTTTTTGCAATATTTAGTAGTTGTTTATTGTTGCTTGTATGTGTGAATTATGACTCTAGACTTTCAATTTTTATTTTCTGTTTTGTTTGTTGTTATGAACACTTTTTGTAATCTTTAATACTTATGTGATTATCTTTCGAATTGCCGGTGTGTAGACTATCTATTTATTAATAGTTTTTATCTTAATATTATTATTATACTTTCTTCCTACTTTATAGAATTTATTATTAAATATAAAACCTTATTTATAGTAAATACTTAACTATATATATTTATTTACCTATTACTTTATTTTTTATTCTTTTTATTATATTATTATTTTATTGTTGCATGATGTCAGATGATTCATTTCATTCTATTAGTACTTCTGGTAGTGAAGTTACCTTCTGCTCCCTGAGTGATACTGAAACCGATTCCCTTTCTCCGCTGAACCTTAATAACTTTTTATCATTAGATAACATCAATATTTGTCATTTGAACGCTCAAAGCATTCCTCAACATTTCACTGACCTAAGCATTTTCAAACCTGATATTGTGCACGTTCTATTAATATATGAATCATGGCTCAAACCTAATCTTAGCAGTGATTTATATAATATAACAGGATACACTCTCATTCGTAATGATAGATTGGGGAAAGGTGGCGGTGGCGTAGCAATCTATCTCAACTCCACTATTAAACATAAAATTATTTCTATGTCATCTGGTCAATACGCACGCACCGCGGAATATATCTTCATTGAGTTGTGCTTAAAGGGATTAACTTGCTGCGTTGGAGTAATTTATTGTCCACCGTGTGCCGATTATTTCTGTGATATGGAGACTGTTCTGGAGAGAGTGGCCTTTGAGTATTCATATCACGTTATCATGGGTGATTTGAATACAGACCTTCTTGTAAACAATTCTCGAGCACTTCGGTTACAAAGCATAACCAAATCATTTAGCTTGGAAATCCTTCCACTCAATGCAACTCATCATAACTACGGCTCACCAGATACCTGGTTAGATGTGATAATAGCTTCTCCGTCTGATTTCATTCTCAATCACGGTCAGGTGGTTGCTCCAAGTTTTTCAAGACATGATCTTCTCTATACAACAATAGAATCCAAAATGTTCAAGCAACCACCCAAATTTGTTAAAATTAGAAGTTATAAACAAATCGATTACGAACTCTTTAACAAAGAATGCACTAAAGTTGATTGGTCATTAGTGTTTGCAGCCGAGTCGATAAATGATAAACTTAGTATCTTCTGTAAAATAGTAACATAGATATTTGATAAATTCGCACCAATTCGCAAAATTAAAGTTAAAAGACCTCCTGCGCCTTGGCTCAATCAAGACGTACGGAAGGCGATGAATACTCGTAATATAGCTTTTTCTAAATTTAAATCTAATAAAACCGAAGTAAACTGGTCTTGTTTTAAATCAGCAAGTAATCGATGTAATCAAATAATTCGAAATGCAAAGCGCCGCCAATTCCATGATAATGTAACAGATTCATCTCCAGCAAATGTTTGGAAATTTCTTAGGTCTATTGGGCTGGGTAAACAATCATCTACCGTGAATTACTCAAAATTCTCCCCTAATGATTTGAATAAACATTTTGCTTCTTCCTCGCCACTCAATAACCATGTCAAATCCAAAACCTTATCAACTATCTCTTCTCTTGGTAAACTTACAAATGATATCTTTGAGTTCTCACCGGTCACTTCAGATACAGTTCGTAAAATTTTTACTTCTTTAAAATCTAAAGCAGTGGGTACGGATGGAATTGGTCGAGTGATGGTTATACTAATGCTGGAAAATATTATTCCAATCTTCATACACATTGTGAATTTCTCACTTTCCTCTGGCAAGTTTCCTTCATTGTGGAGTAAAGCCCTAATTATTCCTCTTCCTAAAATAAGTAATCCTACACTTCAATGCCATTTTAGACCAATATCAATTCTACCTTATCTCTCTAAAGTTATCGAGGCTGTGGTGCACAGGCAGTTGTCTGACTTCACAATATCCCGTAATTTGTTGAGTCCATTTCAGTCCGGATTTCGACCGGGACACAGTACCTGTACAGCACTTGTTAAAATTCTTGACGATATAAGAGAAGGCATGGAGGAAACGAGAGTAACTGTTTTAGTATTAGTTGATTTCTCCAATGCTTTTAACGCTGTTGATCACGACCTTCTTCTTGCCACTCTCAACTTGCTGAACTTTTCTCCTCTTGTTCTTAATTGGTTCTCCTCCTACCTTCGTGGACGAACGCAAGCTATAAAAATTTGCCCTGATAGTCTTGCCACTTCGGATTGGATATGTCTGGATTCTGGCGTCCCGCAAGGTGGTATACTTTCTCCACTGTTGTTTTCAATTTTTATTAATTTAATAACCTCCAAACTAAGATGTTCATTTCACCTTTACGCGGACGACCTCCAAATATACAGACAAGCTCACATTCTAGATATTGGTACTGCTATTGATTCGCTAAACGCAGATCTTACTCACATCAGCCTGTGGTAACAGCAGTTCGGAATCAGTGTAAATCCCGCTAAGTGTCAGGCCATTATTGTGGGTAGTCCGCGACGGCTGAATAGGATGGATATTAATTCCGTGCCACCGTTATATTTTAATAATTCTAGGATTTCATTCTGTTCATCTGTCAGCGACCTTGGTCTACATATAGACACTGCTCTTAAATGGGATAGACACGTAGAGTAGATGAGTAGAAAAGTGTCAGCTGGATTACGCATGTTGTACCGATTCAAGAATTTTCTACCAGTACACACTAAATTACTTCTTATTAATTCTCTGATAGTGCCCGTCATCGATTATGCTGACGTATGTTGTTCGGACCTTAACGAAGTACACCTTAACAAAATAGATCGTTTGCTTAATAACTGTATTCGCTTCATCTACGACTTGCGTAAGTATGACCATGTGTCTCGTTATCGTAGAAAGTTACGATGGCTGCCGATCCGACAACGTAGATATGTCAGAATACTTTGCATGCTATATTCAATTCTCAATGATCCTTGTGCCCCAGAATATTTAAAATCTAAATTTCAGTACGTTTCTCGCACGACAGGTGTTTGCGTTCTACGTACAATCTGAGCCTGCATACTCCTTCACATAACTCTGGATTTATGTCCTATTCTTTTGTGGTTCAGGCCATAAGGCTTTGGGATGATTTGCCGGTAGAATTAATAAAAGCTCCTAGTAAACTTTTATTTAAGCTACGCGTAAAATCAAATTTTTTGTCAAGGGTTAATGAATTATATTAATTTTACTATTCCTTTACAAATTATTATTCCACTATATTTTTATTACATATATGTATCTTATATACATATATTTTATATAAATATATTTATATATATGAGTGAGTGAATATATATTTATATATTTTCATTTTTATATTATATGTTTTTATTTTCAGTTATCTAGTTATCTTTTTTTTTCATAACTCCGCACTACGGACCTCTCCAATTGATCAATGGTTGACTGGTAGAGAATGCCTTGTGGCATTAAGTCCACCCTTTGTACATTTCTTTTTTGTGCAATAAAGTTGAAATAAATAAATAAATAAATGAAACACATGTTTATTAATAAACGTATCAGGCAAAGTAAGTATGCCTACCATTACTTCTACGAGGAATAAAGTAAAATTTGCTTGCACACGTAAACAAAATCTAAAAGACATTATTCCGAAATTAATCATGGCTACATAGTGTAAAACCTTTTTAGTTTCCATAAAAAGTATGTCATTGTATATGGACCGAAACAACATAATTCCTATTTTAAAAATAAGTAAAGAAAACAGAAGAAAAAATGTACAGTGGTAAAATTCTTAGTACTTGGTTACGAGAAGGAAAATTAAAATTGTTTCCTTTTTTGAATCAACTGGTCGTGTGAGCATTTGAGTCATGTCAATTCGTTATTAAGTTAAAGTCGAGATAAAATGTTACGAGCAGTGGGCATATTAGAAAGTTGTGCTACAATGTGCACGTGCATGAAAATGCACCTTTCTATACGGCGCGGCTGGTAAATCCCGACTTAAATCCTATTGAAAATGCCTGCGACATGTTACGGCAAAAGGCTTTGAGGGATTTCCCATAAAATTAGTGAAATTTCGGAATAACAATTTTGTGAAAATTCACACCCCAACAAGAACTTGACGAGCTGATTTTAAGTATGAACAATCGTGGTCGTTGTGTGATTAATGCCAGAGGGGGTCTAACAGAGATTTAATCTAAGAGCTAATACTAATTAATAGCTATTTGTTTTCGCCATATCATAAATATTAATTCTTCTATTTCATACATTAGCAATACTTCGTAGTTTTTTAAATAAGCTATGAAATCTTGAATATCCCTAGATTTTGTTGATGTTTGTATCCTTTTTATGAAATTTGTGAATCTCAAAATGATCATATCTATTTTATAAATATTATTATTAACCGTTTATATTTATTTTACAATTACTAATTTTGGGACTCTGTATATTTTTTCTGTTAGATTATGTCACGGTAAAAAATGCCAACTTTAAATCTCTTTCTAAAAGTCAAACTTCTATTTGGAACGCTGTCCCTTTTTAAAATAAACAAATGAAAAAATAGAAATTGATAAAACCTTTCGAGGTATTCGCAGGCATCAAAACGTCACAAAGTTGAACTGTTAACACTGGATATAACACAGGATCACTACCGCACCATCCATGATAACCTTGTTATATTCTTTTACCCACTAAAAATCCCCCTGAATGACTTTGGCAAACTTTTGCCTCACAGCCTTCATCTGAAGCGACGGCCAAATTGGAGAAATAGGCCTCGCAAGAAAGAGGCTGCGCAAGACAACCTTTACAGATAATTGATCCTTGGTTGCACCTAAGCGAGGAATGTCTTGCACCTTCTCCCCGAAATCAATTACCAGCGGAACTAGGATACAAACAAACAAACGATTTCTTTTCAAATACCCCTGGAAATAGCTCATTTGAACATCTGACCTAGGTACTTTGAACATCACAGGCACAGTGATAACCAAGTTTTTGGTTGGTAAAATTATTTTAGAAATAAAATCTAACTCGATAGGTCATGACTCTTGACTTTACGGAGGTCGCAAGAAACTATTACTTCAGACTGAAAGTTTTATGTAACATTCGTAATTTACTTAGTATTCAGATGAGGCAAAAACTTTGCGAAACTCTTAAATTGTCCAAATAGAATTACTGCGATGTAATGATAGGCATCTATCTCTTGAGTAGATCACAGGTATAGAAAAATAAGGTTAGGAGTGAAAAATAAAAATGGCCGAATGTGTGGAATTAAACTTTAAATTTAATTTAATTGTTGCCACAAGGAAGGAACCTCCGTTACCTGACACAGGGTACAAATGAAGCAAGGGAGAATCCGGAGGCTACAAGTGCTTTTATACACATGTTTTAACAGTGTTGCCATACATTAATTTACAATAATTATAAAACATTAATTTTTGCAACACAAAATTAAATATAATATTAACACGCCCCCTCAAAAATTAATCCCTAATTAAGTTAACAATAACAATCAACCTATACAGATCATATTCTTCCATGTGCTTCTGGGAAAATTAACAAAAGTAATGGTCAACATTTGTTGCGCAGGGTTGGGAAAAACCCAGAAAATCCCAACCAAACCATTAAAAATAAATTAAAAAATTACTTATACAATAATTTTAACAATAATTTTAATAAATCTTATTTCAGATTCCTTTATTCTTGAATATACAAAAATAAGATAGAATTACCAGGATGAACATATTTACTTTACGATTCTATAATCTTTATAATTAAGTCAGTAAAAGTATACAGTGCAATCATATTACAAGTAATTAAATATATTTTTAATTAATTTCATTTTTAAACTTGTGAAAGGTTACACAAGGTATTGGCTTTGTCAGTGCACTAAGCCATAATGCTTCTTTGACAGCTTCATACAATGCCATCTATTCAGCCTCAGTCGAAGAGACTGCTACAGAAGCTTGCCCCTTTGTACACCATGTTATAGAACAATTATCGAACATTTTAAAAACATAAACAGTTGTACTTTTTCTTTTATTGACATCACTACCACCCCAGTCAGAATCCACATAGCCAGATAAAATATTAACATAATTACATCTTTCAAATGTTAATTTTAAATCAATAGTTCCATTAAGATACCTTAGTACTCTTTTTAAACATTTCCACAACTCTTTATTATTTTTATTGGTGTATCTGCTTAACAGATTTACACACAAATATAGATCTGGACGAGTACAGAGCATGACATACATTAAGCACCCAATGAGATTGCGACAAGGAGCTTTATACTGCCTTTCCATGTTCAATGCATTATAGTCAGGTTTACATTCTAAAGGAGTATTTATAGGGTTACAGTTGGACATATTGAACTTTTCTAATATTGTTTTAATGTAAGCACTTTAATCTAATGTAATTTTATCTTCAAATCTAGTTACTTTTATTCCAATAAATAATTTAATTTATTTTAAATCAGTCATTTAAACTTACTCATAAGATAACTTTTATTTTTTTTTTGCTGCCGAGGCACCCTCGCGGGAGGGAGGTGGAAGATGCGTCATGCATACCCGCCCGCAGGTAAATTCCTCTGCGGGGGGGTTATGTGGGACTCACCAGAATGGCACCTACCCACTAAAAACCACCTGTTGGCTGTAGTTATTACCGTTAGCCTTCATCGGAAGCGACACCCGTCGGGAAGTTGGGCGCGCTGGCAGAGACCCGCTAGCGGGTCTTCCGCCTGTAGTGAAAGTTGCACTGAAGGTGCTCAAAGGGACATGAGTTGGTGGCCGTTCTGGGCAGCCTCCGGTGAAGCCGGGGCTGGGCAGAGGTCGGCCGAAGCATGATTTAGGGATCAATTCATTTAAATGAACCTACAATGAATTGAGAAGGGAACTATGCTCCGCCAGAGCTAGCAAACGCTCTGTCGGAGTACGTGAAGCCCTAAGTTTACGGGCTAAGACTGCGATTTCACTAACATCGACATTTTTAATAGCGTCGCAGACGATACGCATATCGTCTGCTACGGAGGATTGAGGAGTGGGTTTGTATGGGCGAGGAGCCGGGATGGGATTCGATGCGGGACGCTGCCTCCAGTTTTCTGGGGCAGGCCTGGACTGTGTTGGCTTAGCAGCCGGAGGAACCCGGCTACGCAGCGGCGGAAAGTTTTCTTGAGAAAGGCGCGGAGCCTGTTTGGGTGCCGACCTCTTGGGATTGGAACGCATACAACGGGGTGCACGAGGGCAGCCCCTGTAGTTTGCGGTGTGGCCGGACTGGCCACAAAGCACGCAATCGGGAGGAGAGGGAGTTTCAGGAGTGCGATTGCACTCCTTAGTGAAGTGCGGGACCAGGCACTTGACGCACCTGGGCGGTGCGCGGCAGTTGGCCGCCGCGTGCCCGTACAACTGGCACCGATGGCACTGGCCGGGATGACCGCGGCGATGAGGTGCCTCGATCGAGATCCCAGAGAGGCCGCATATAGTGCTAACCCCTTTGAGGATCTCCCTGGACTTAGGGACGTTGGCGAGAACCACCAAAGCGAGAGGGTGTTGCCTCCCGTACTTGCTGTGCATTTTATGCACCGCGAGTGCCGGGAAGCCTTGGGACTGCAGATCCTCCAGGATAGCCTCGTTCGATAATTCGAACGGGACTCCCCTGAGTACCGCTCTGATCTTACGCTCTTCTGACAGAGCATAAGTGTGATAAGCATATTGCTTATCGGTGAGGAGCTTTGTTAAAGCTCGAAAGTCGTCTATCGACGAGACTAAGATTTTAATAGATTCACCCGAGTTGGCTGCTCGGATGTAATGGATTTTGTGCTCATTGCACAATGTCGAGACCTCGGTCCATTTACCCTTTTCCCGAAGGAAAACGGGTGGTGGGACCTTGGCCTTGACAGAAGTTGGGGCCGGAGCGGGTGTTGAAGACACCGGGGCAGCTGACGTTGAAGACGCCGCAGGAAGTATAGGGACGGGCGTCGAGGGCGCCGGGTCTTGTTTTGAACGCTTCTTAGAGCGCTTCTTAACAAGCGTAAAGGAGGGAGACTCAGGGCCAGTTGGGGTGGCGTCCGAGGATGACTCGGTCGCGGGTGCGCGCTTGCGTCGCGGAGGGGTGTCTACTTCGCACTCCATGTCACTGGAGGAAGGGGACGCTGGAGAGCCTAAGACCAGAGGGGTCTGGGGGACTGGGGTGGCCTGAGGGGCCATTGGTGGAATTAACGCCATGATATGCGGGATAAGAGAATCAAGGAAACGGAACTTGTCAGCATTTATATGTATGCCTTCAGCACCGGTACTATCAACTAACTTCTTCCTAATCTCATCAGAGCTTAGGGAAGCCATTGCGGAGGGGTTGGGGAGGGACAATATATGAACCTAACAACGATGACTAACTCCCTAAAACCACCCTACACGCAGTAGGGCGGTTGAGAACGACGCGGATAACTTACTCGAACACAGCACTTGAAGTCCTGGAACAACGAATTCCCGTCGACGAAGCTCACGTTCCACGAAGTACGGTTAACAAGCCACTGTCCGCCGTGAAAACGGCGTTAGAAACTTATTAGAAGTACGGTTAACGAGCCACTGTCCGCCGTGAAAACGGCGTTAGAAACTTAATACGGTAAACAACTATGAAATTTGGGTGCTCAATTAGCGCGGGGGCTAAAAGAGCGGGAAGGCGTCTGCGATCGACGTGCGCTCGAGAACGCACGCAGACCGAGACTGATAACTTTTAAATGAGTTCATTAACTTTATATCCGCACAAATCAAAACTAAATCATCGACATAAAGTACTACATATATATTTTTACTAATATCATTGTTATCTGAAACATATATACACCTGTCTGCCGCAGAATTTGGAAAACCTTTCTCTAGAAGAGACTGTTCAAATAACTGGAACCAACATCTAGCAGCCTGTTTTAACCCATATAAGGCTTTATTTAATTTACAGACATTATTATTATTACAATTCACGACACCTTCAGGAACTTTCATGTAAATTTTCTCTTTTAGGATTCCGTTTAAGCAGGCAGTTTCGACATCCATATGGTGGAATAATAAATTAAATTGATTTGCAAAACTAATCATAAATCTGAAACTAGCAACTCTAGCAACAGGTGCAAATGTTTCATCATAATCAATTGGATATTCCTGACTAAAGCCTCGAGCCACTAAACGGGCCTTATATTTGACAGGTTGTCCAAATTCATGATACTGAAAATCCACTTACAATCAACAATATTTTTATCTTTAGGTTTTGGTACTAGTGTCCATGTCTTATTTTCTATATGTGAGTCCAACTCATCCCTAATCGGACCCTCCCATCGAGTTCTATCATCTCGATTTTTAATCTCGTCAAATGAAGTAGGAACTATGTATGTAACGGATTGTGCACATAACAATAATTCACTATCATTTACCTCATTATACGAAATAGGAGAACGACCTTTTAACCTCTCACTCCTTCTTAATGTAGTATTATTTTCCAATTCTTGCATATCTTTACTTTTATCATTCTGACCATTTTATATAGACTTATATGACATATAGACTTTAATATGCTATCATTATTATTAGTTAATCTACAAATTTTACTAGGACTAGCCTCGCTCGATATCAAATTTATTATTATTACTATTCTTGGGCACAATGGCAACCAGCCGTCGATATTACGCGACAGGCTATTACTGCCAATCTCACGTGGTGGAATAGACACGGTATTATTTTGAGATAGTACGTGCGCTACGTAAGCCAGTCATTGAGTTATCTAAAACAATAGAACAACACAGTTAGTACCAACACCAACAGACTCTACTTATAAACCTAATGTAGTTAGTGACATAAAGATATATACATTATTTAACATAGACTTTCAACATATTTATTTATTTATTTATTTATTTATTTTATTATTAGGGAAGCTTACAGCTGAAAAAAACACTAAAGTATAAAGGCAATTGATACTGATGGCCATTTAAAAGCTTCCACCGGTATACAGTAGGTACAATTGATTGACAGCAGTATCTACAGTAAATACAACTGATATAATAAAACTAAAAAATAAAAACAGAGTACATTACATACATGAATCAAGTAAATGAAATAAAGTGTGACATTACATCGGTAAGATTAAATTAATTAGTTTGTAACGAAGAACTTACAACTTAATTTATTTCTAATTGTCGCTATCGATGTGTTAAACAAGTCAATATCGTAATATATTTACAAAGATATATTAAACTGCATGATATATTTACAGATAATTTTCAGGGTAATAGGCTGGTTAGAGGAAAGGAGGACCTTAATGCTGGTTGGCCTGGGGATCTGGGGGGAAGAAAATCGTAGAGAGAAATCGGAAGGAGGGGGCAGTTGAAAAAAATATGGTCTACTGTTCCATGTTCTGAACCACAATTGCATAATAGGGAGTCACGGACGCCAATCCTGTATAGAAATACAGGAGAACAACAGTGACCCAACCTTAATCTGCTAATAACAGAGGTGGTCTTTTTGTTAAATTTCTTGTATCGACAGAACCATGGTTTAACAGGTATAGTGGGCTGGATGTCTCCGTAATGTTTTCCAATAATATTACGGGAGTTATCCCAATCGGTGCTCCGGTTATGGTCCAGATGAACTTTGGCCAGGGCACTCATCTGAGAGTATCTACTAGGCAAAGCACCTGTAATGGATTAAAGAGCCGGATTCCACAGAATCCCTGGCAAAACAGTCAGCTGACTCATAACCACCTATACCTGCATGGCCAGGGTTCCAGGCCAGCACTATGTTTATGCCCCGAAGGTTGCAGAGGAAAAGGTGGTGCTTTATTTGGAGGATTGGAGGAAATTTGGACCCTAATTGGAAAGAGTAACTTTTGAGCGCTATAAGAGAACTCAGGGAGTCGGATAGGATTAGGGAACTGTTTAACTTGTTATCCAGCACATATTTAACCGCTTGTAAGAGGCCGATTGAATACCCAGTGAATACACTGGTTTGAGGGGGCACTTGAAAGACAGAAGAACCATGAATTTAGGTATCCACACAGCTACCCCAACACACCCCTCAGTGGCGAGTTTTGAAGCATCCGTGAAGATAAGGGTCCATTCATGCCATTTACTGTTGATGATGTTGTTGAACAGGAGGTTAGCATTAGGGTCATTTTTGAGGATACCAAAGTCAGTTAGGATTAGAGGGGAGAACACTAGGGATTCATAGGGAAATGTATAAAGATACTGGGATTCTGATTGGGAAATTGGAGTTGTGGAAGGGACTAGGGAAGAGAGGCTTGCAACAAGCCGGGGGGGAGATTTATTATGCCAATATGATGAGTTTGAAAGGGAACTCTGGAGAGAGCCTAGTTTAGGGTGGAGAGGGTGAGTGGAAAGTTGAAAAGTTTTTGAAATAAACCTATTGGCAAGGTACTGTCTGCGAAGGTGAAAAGGTGGTTCAACACATTCTACCCTCATAGCATTAGCCGGAGATGACCGGAGATCATTGCACCTAGGATAATGCGCATTGACTTGTTCTGGATTTTATCAAGGGTGACAAGACCTGCTTTGTTACAGGGTTCCAAGAGAAATGAGCCATAGTCAATGACGCTTCTAACTAGGGCATTGTAGAGGAGTTTTTGAGAGTAAGGGTGGGAACCCACCAGGCACCTGACAGACAACGAAGAATATTAATACTAAGCATTTCCTGGCTGCATAGTTAAGATGGGGAGAACCAGTCAGTTTAGAGTCAAAAATAACTCCAAGGAACTTGACGTCTTGAACAATTGGAATTGGATGGTTTTGAAAAGAAATAGAGGGAGGGCAATAGCGTCTTTGCCTAGTAAAGACTATTACATTATTCTTGGAGGAAGATAAGGTGAGATTATGAGAGTGGAGCCAGTTGCCTAGGTATGAAAAAGCATTGTTTAAAGGGCTGGAAGCAGCTTCAATTACCCTTGCCCGAAGATAAAGGGCAATATCATCAGCATACTGTAGGATGTTGCAGAATCAGTTAACTGATCTCTCCAGATCCGAAGTGTATATACTATAGAGTAGGGGACTGAGGACAGAACCTTGTGGAAGACCGTGCCATACTATACGAGCTGGAATATTAGCATGCTGATGTCGGATCTGAACAAATCTGCCAGATAGGAGGTTATGGGTGAAATGTGTCAGTCTCACCAGAATACTCAGCTGGAGCATTTTCTGCCTGAGTAGGGGGAGGTGGACATTGTCATAGGTCGACGAGACATCCAAGAACACTCCTACCACGGATTCATTATCAGCCAAGGCTAATCTTAGATCCAAGGCGAAAATACTCAGGCTGTCCATCGTGCTATAACCCTTCCTAAAACCATACTGGGTGGGACTGAGGAGGTAGTGATTTTCAGCAAACCATTCCAGACGGAGTTTTACTAAATGTTCAGAAATTTTAAGGAGAGTAGGAGCTATTGCATCTGGGCGAAAAGAATTTGGATCTGTAGGATCCTTACCGGGCTTTAGGATAGGAATAACTAAATGATGCCTCCAAGAGGAGGGGATATCACCAGTGAGAAAAATAATGTTGATGATGCTAAAGGAGAACCTCTTGCAAATAAGAACCTGATTTAGTTATAAAGGAGTAAGGAATGCCTTCAAGGCCAGGGCTAGAGTCATGGAGGCGTTTATGAGTAAGTTTGAGTTCTTGCATTGTAAAGGGGCTATCCAAGGGGTTGGATGAGGAGACTGATGGATAGGGAGATGGGAATTGGTCTAGCAATGGGACAAATGGAGGGGCAATTTTGTCAAAAAACGGATCAAGCCATACGGAGCGGTCAGATGACGTAGGAGAAGGAAGGGTAAAAGCGGCACCTCGAAAGCACTTCAGGGAGCTCCAGACAATTGGGGAAGGCGTACGGGGGCCTAAGTTTTCGCAGAAAATGCGCCAGGAATCTCTTTTCTTTGTTTTTGAACAGCCTTCTGGCTTTAGCTGAAACCCTTTTATAAAGCATAAAGTTTTTTGGGGTCATGGATGAACAGTATCTTTTTTCAGCTACTCTCCTTTCTCGAACCATGTCTGAGCACTCACAACCATGAAGGGAATTAAGCCAGTTCCAGGTTACAGAAAGACTAAGGGAAGGAAAGCAGATGGAGATGTCTACCGCCCCATCACTTTGATGTGGCCCCACAATGCGCGTAGGGCGACCATCGTTCAACACACAGAGATTCCAGTCATCAATGACATCCACCAAACACCTACCCGCTGCATCATCCAGCGCGGAGCAATGTATACCCCATAGGCTATGATGACAGTTAAAGTCTCCCAGGATGATAATGGGATGTGGGATAAGTAAAATAAGGGAATGAAATTCATGCATCAGCGTAACTGTGGGGTTGGAAATGAAGACAGAAACAAAGGAGAAGTCAAAAATTTTTACTGCTACAATGTTTATAGGGAAGGAATGGGGAGGGAGTTGAATAAGGGAGTAAGGGGCTGAGCGTTTCACCAACAAGGCCGCACCTCCATGATGGTCTGGCCTGTCATCCCTGAGGCAGGCAAAATCAGACAGCCGAAATCGGCTGCCCGGGGAAAACCAAGTCTCAGAGATAGAAATAGCCAGAGGATCATGTCGACGAACCACAATGTGAAGGCTCATGGGTTTTAGGGCGAAGGCTCCTACTGTTCCATTGGAGCAGAGCTAGCATGGTTAATCAAATTATAAAGTGGGATCAGTTTTGATGCAACGTTGGGCGGTAGGGAACAATCACTAAATCTGGAGAGGATATTCACTAAAATGGTAGCAAGTTGTTCAAACAGATTATCATTTTCGGGATTGTACTGACTGATAGACTGTACGGATTTACTAATGCACAACCAGGAGTAGGAGATGGAGGATTGTAGTTATTAACTAATTCCACATAGGCAGACTTGTCATACCCACGGGAAAGCGGGGATCTAGGTTTTGGTGAAGTAACTACAGTTTTTTTATATGACTTAGATGATGAAGTGGGGGGTGAGAGAGTTGGGGAGGGGCTTTCAAAGTATCAGCAAAGGATTTACGGACAGTAGGAAAGCGAGATGCTGCTTCCTGAAAGGAAATGCTGTCTTGAGTCATAGCCAGTTTTATGGACTTCTGGCGAGAGAATTCGGGACAGGGCTTGTCAGTGACCAGGTGGGGGCATGAACACTGAAGACAAGAGGATTTGTCAATGGGTACCAGGCATGAATCACCTGAGTGGGGTTGTGCACAGCGAAAACACCTTGGGGAGGAACGGCACTGGGCTTTAACATGTCCAAACCGGCAGCAATTCAGGCATTGTATGTAGGGGAGGATGTATGTCTCGACGGGAAGAGACGTATTAAATACGAGGACTCTTTGGGGTAGGACTTCGCCAGAGAAGGTAAGTACAACAGAACCAGTTGGGACCCACGTTGGGCCAGAAGGATTAACAATTTTTCTATTAAGTCGGCGGGCTTTTAAGATTAAGCCATATGACTGGGATGGGGAGATTGCTTCTACCAATTCTTCCATTGACCATGTAGTAGGGACATCGCGTACTAAGCCCATTCTATTAATATTGTAGGAGGGGATTGTGGGCACATATTTGTGAGAAGTAAGGTGTTGGCTATTCAAAAAATCATTGGCAGCAGCAGCGCTTGTAAATTCCACCGACACGCGATTGCGGCCAATGCTCTTAACACCATCACTTTTTATATTTTTAAAATTGCTAGTGAAAAGGAACCTGCCGAAATTTAGTTTATTTAGAGTCGTGCCAGAAGCTGGGTGCGATTCGTCTCTAGACACATGGGGCCGTTATCTGCATCAGTGTATTCTTTTTTGGCAGACAAGCTAGGGTGTACGTAAACTGATTGTATGGAAGAGGATGGATCAATTGAAGTTTTTTTTGTAACAGATGATTCGGGAACGTCCGAGGGTCGTTTTCTAGAATGGGAAACAGAGGATTGAACTTCTACTAATGCTTCATTGCATGTGGTAGTAGGATCTGGGGGCTTAGGCGGAATGTTATCTGCCTCCATTGTACTCCACAATTAATTAAAACTGCAAATAATCTATAATATACAACTTACCAAACCAGAACAACACAAAACATACACAAAAACACGAAATAACTCAATGGAAAAATATGAACACCACGAAATTAAGCAAAATACGTGTTTACAACACACCGCTCACTTGACAGCCTATCAAATTTAGAATTATTTGATTTGGAACTGTCAAAGTGATAAGACTTCAATGACACTGACTTTGACAGTACATCACTGTTGTCAGTTTTGTTATGAGAACGTTCATAATCATTCCCTTCAGACCGCATAACAGGTCTAGAAACCAAAAAGTTAGTCTCATCAACTATGACATCCCTTACAGTTACATATTTTTCGCAATCAGTGTCCCACACCTTATAACCGTTTGGTAAATATCCTGCCAGTATTCCTTTCCAAGACTTTTTATCGAATTTAGTTTTACTGGTTTTATTATGGACATAAAGGGTAGATTCAAAAACCCTCAAATATTTTAGCTGTGGTTTTTTATTATGCCACATTTCATATGGTGTTTTCGGTAACAACAAAGTCCGAGTAGGAGTTATGTTTATTCAATAATAATAATAATAATAATCTTTATTGTAAATAGATTGTATAATTTTTGTAAAATTATTTAGGCTCCACAATATGTACTGCAGTTAAAACTGCTTCAGTAATCTTTCATTTCAGTAGATAAGTATTCCCTATCTTTATGACATTATAGGTTAACTAATTTTAAGTTAAATTTAGTTTCAGACTTTGCAATGTAATCTTTAAAAGCAGAAAACACATCTGATTTATAGGTCAAAAGATATGCTACACAATAATGCGTAAATTGGTCAACAAACAAAACAAAATAATTTTGTTTATCCACAGTAGAAGGAGTGATTGGGTCACACACATCAGTATGCACAGTATGGTTTATGATTGAACTAAAATCTAATAGCACTTTGGACGATAAATATTGTAGTAGATTTACAGTCTTCTTATCTTTGAAATGGTTATAGATAAATTACATATATAAACAAATATTACACATATATTACATGAAAATATTAAATTTCGACCATGTTATTTTATCAAACAAGTAGTTAAATATTTTAACCTCCAATTAGTTTGAAGGATTTGAACAAATCGGTCATAAAACCATACGTTTTGAGAAAAAGATCAAAACTGTCAATTATTTTCATCAAAGCGGACGTAATTCTAATTTTAATACGAACAGAAAGTTTTTTCTGTTTTTCTTTCGTTGGAATCAAAATTCCTTGATTCTGGAAATAGACAATGTTTTTTAGATTAGACATTGTCATCTAGAAAAAATTGGGGCTTTCAACGCAATTATTTTACAACTTTTGACGGCCTTGAGTTGTGATTAGTAACTAACATGAGAGACAGCCATATATTTCATGAACGCTAATGCTTGCCTTTAATACAACATGTTTTATATTGTTAAGTATTAATGTTTATTAAGGGTTTAACGAGTTCGTCAGTTTTGCTTATTTGGGTGCATACAATAGTAATTAGGTAATAGACAACAGGGAGTTCTTTATACATCTGATCGAGAAACCGCTGCACTGTAATTTTCCTCCATTTGGTGTGTACAAATATTCTATAGCTTTTGATGGAGTTATTTTCAATCAGTTTTTACATATCACTTTTTATCCTTAAATGTTTATACCGAAAATAAAGGCTATAATGCGAGTCTTTAAACAAATATACATTTTATAAAGATACTTTTTGCTATTATTACGTTATGTTACCAGAATATTGATCTAACATATTATTCCAAAACTTATCTTTGCCACTTAAGATTAGAGCACCAAGGCATTCAAATTTGTACATGATTTTATAAATCCAAAAAGAAATAGCTTGTAACATGAATACTTATTTATCTATCAAAGTTAAGTTTCATTCGAAAAACTTAAGAAATAAGTAAATATTAATCTTATTGCCTAAATTACAAAGACCATGTCGTGAACGTAAAATTATTTTAACATATTAATATAGGGAACAGGTCTACACGAGTACAAAATTGGATGAGGAATTTTTGATTTTAAATAAACTTTCTTCATATATGTATTTCTTGTAACATTTACATCCCTCATCCGTTTGACTTCGTAATAAAACTCTGATGAGACCTTTTAAGAAGCCTTATGTTTGAAAAACAAATTATGAGTCAGGCATAACAAAAGATTCCATTCGATGACATGGGAATTTATTATTGTTTATAAAGATTTCTGGAAAGAGCCCTAGCGGAATTCTCAATAAAAAATTACGTCGAAATGATGCAACATGAGCATGTACTAAAATATGCATCAAAAGCACTCCTGGATGCATATAATTATGGTACTAAAGTAAAATTTCCATTGAAGCATTTTTACAAAAACGTGTTTTAACTATTGCCACGTCTTTAACTCGTAACCTTCCCAAAATATGGTCACTATATGTCCCTTTGACATTGAAGTGAGTTGAAATTTATGAACCCAGCAAATTTAATCAAAACTTTGTGTTCACAAAGCAAATCTAAATAATCTATTATTTGAAATAAATGTAAATTAAATTGATCGTACCTTTTTCATAAACCATAAAATAAATCCTCGCAAACATAAAATGCAAAGACGATAAACGCTGGCCTACCAGATAGCGGTACGTTCCTGGAGACTAGTAGCTTCCTTATTATCAGGGCTGTCGTCGGTAATCGTTTTGGTTTTAATCGCAACGATTTTTAAAATATTATGAAAGCTGAACCAGAACTACTATGAACTTACAACTTGAAAGTATCCAAGGTTTGTATATACAGCAAACGAAAAAATTTCTTAGAATTGTGTACCCGGAATTTAAGGAAATTTTAACCGACTTGAAGCCGGTCGAAACGGTGTTCGGCTTTATTTTATACATGTTCTTCGATTTATCTGTCATTTGCAAGACCGATTTATTAACAATATCTTTTGTTTAAAAGGGTGCTTTTTTGAGGTGGTGTCAGTGTCATCAATTCTTATGAAAGGAGAAAAATCGATAGAAATGTATAAGTACTATATGGTCCTCATTAATAGTAACTCATGCGTTTGATTCATTAAAAATTACCAAAATAAATATTTTTTTGTTACAATATTTTTACAAGCCAAGTCCAGATAAAAAACGTTTTTTGTAATCAGTACATTTATTACTACCGAGTGATATAAGAATTCAAGGGCTATTTTGAAAAAGCTCTACCAACATTTACTGTAAAAGAAACGTTTTTTTTATTTATAACATAATTATTAACCCATGGGCCTGTGTGGTATAGCAACTCCAAAAAAAAAATTGACATTTGCAAATATTTATTTCATTTTTGATTGGCCGTAACAGCAACATTGGAGTTTTCTTTTTGCGTTCAACTTATTTATTAAATTTTAAGAGTACTCTTTTTCACTAAATCAATAAAATTCAATAGCAAAAACGAAAGAATTTAATTACAATATTTCAGAAATGTAAGTCACCCCTTACTTGGAATAATTTATTATTAAGTTTAAAAAAACAATAATTAATCTAATATATAAAAGTGACGTCATAACAGGATACAAAAGATTAATTACCAACCTTAAAACGTTTAAAAAATGTTTTTATTTTAATTAAATTACAAGAAATTTTAATAAGGAAATGAAACAACACACCGATACAATAAAGTTGATAATTTTTGTAATAATTTCCATTACTTTTTTCGGATTTAATAATATGTGTTTTATATGCTTGAGATTGGATAAAATGGCAGATTGAAAAAGAAGAAGAATTTCGACTGACATGAATTGCGGGTCAACTATAATGTTTTTGGTATTGTTAAGCTAGTCGTTATAAGATATTTAAGTAATATAAGGATAACATTATTATAGGGAAATAATTTATTTTGTACCTTTCCTAAAACATAGAAAAAAAAGAAAACCAAAAAATTCATTTAAGGCATAAACAGGGTTTGAAAATTTCCGATTTACTTGGGGACTTTAAAAGATAACAAAATACATACACAACAATAACAACTATTTTAACAAAGTATACAACAATAGTTAACTAGCTCAAATTACGTAATTAAAAAAATATTTTAAAAAATCAATCTTTATATTTGATGTTTGTATGCATTTTTATTAGTGGTTATGTAGTTAAGTATTTTTGTAAGTATTATTAAGTAAGTAAGCAGGTCGGCTGAAAGGAATTCGTATTAAATATGAGCTGCACCGTTGTATAATACATAAATAAAAGATAATAAGCATTAATTTGAGTAATATTGCAAAACGAAATCTTTTCTCCAATTTCATATAAAATGTATAGATAAACCGGAATTTTACTAGAGATCAGTAATCGTGGATTCCCAGCCATTAATATTTAAGTACCATAGGAAACAGTTATCTTCTTCTCTAGTGAACTAATAGGACAGTACTTTAAGCTTAGCTTTTCTTTAACTATCCGTCAACGGAAAATGGACAGAGAAAAAAACGACACACGTCGCACGTAAAAACTAAACTTCATTTCAACCTTATATGAAATGGTAAGAACCAAGTTTCATATTCCACACACGTTTCGAAAAAGCTGGTGGGCCTCTGCTAGGAAAACGCTTGAAGCAAAACAAAATTTATTAATCTCTCATTCATCCAATGTTCGTTACCAATATGAAGCACTTATTAGAAGGTTCGATAAACTGAACTGTATTAAAGTTTTGTCCAGCACATACACCTACGCAAAAAATCACGTCAATTAGTAGCATTTCCCTAAAGAAACTATTAAGAATGAAAACTGTTAAAATCTACCCAGTCCAATCCAATCTTTGACCCTAACTGTAAATCACACCATATACATTTCAAATTCCTTTTCCAGAATAGTTATTTGATCTTGTTAGGTCATTTTCGGGCCAAACGCGCATTAATTTCCGGAGAAATTTCCGAACATTCACCATCAATCTGTGCCAATAGACCCCTTTGGTGATTTCTGTCGATTAACTGAACTCGATTAAATTGAAGTAAAAACAACTTTTATTCAAAATAAGCCTACCAATTTAGGTCAAGAGTTGACCTCTTTGGTTTTTATTCCATGATAAATTATTTATTCAAAAAAAAGGTATTATTCGCGTGTAAAATATCAAATATAAAAATATGTTGTGTTCCTCTTATGCGCGGTTTACAGGTATTAAATAGTTAAGTTGGTAACTAAATTTGTCACTTGTCACTTGTGTGTCCAAACAGATTAAGTAATTAACCCTTTACTTGGCAAAGAAAAATTTATATGGCGTTATTCATGTGATCTAGGGATGCCTAGAAAAATGAAGAAAAAAAAATTCCCATGAGGGTAGTTTTTACAACATAACATGTATCCTACGCGATACAGTGCCAAGATTCCTTAATAATATGTAATCATTTCAATGTATCCCTATAGATACACAGCCAGGTTACCTATGACTTTACTGTAAAATAATTTGGTAAGAAAAATAAATAAGAAGAATGCAATTTTATTCAATAATCAGTACCTTTTATTAAAACATATAACGTTTTTCCTGTTGACATAAAAAAAATACCCAACTTATTTGAGAAGCAATATGAAAAATTAGATCAATTTCCTGTGTATACCTGCTATGGAAAATAAAAAAGCTGTTTTTTTTTTCTCGCAGTAAGCATAGTCTCATACCACATTTCATACACATGACTGGTCTGAACTTTTATGCAAAGTTTGCAGCCGGAAAAATAAGTTCGGAAAATGATTAATCCATCAAATCTGACATCTGTAGTCGGCCTTGCTGTGCAAGGTTTTTTGATCGTTTTCTTTGGTGCTGGTGGCATCTAATAAGAATTTTTTTTTAAATCCCCAGACAAACACACCAATTGTATGGCCCCAAAGTAAACAGAGCTTGTGTTATGGATGACCATACAGCGAACTGGAGGGGAACCCAGAATAAACATACATATATAAATATCAACAACCATGACCCGAGAACAAACATCCGTGTTCATCACACAAATGAATGCCCCGGCCAGGACTCGAACCTGGGACCTCCGGCGTATGAGACAGGGCTACTGACCACTACGTACTCGGCCGTATCATATCGTTGTTCTCTACCAGAATTTAGTAGGCCTTGTACTCTATAATATTGGAACTTCTTCTGGGTCAGTTGCTTGACATTTTTTCCAGCAATATATCTGCGATATAAAATTTAGCTATTATTTCAAGATCTGTGAAAATATTGGCAAGTACCACCTATGACTTTTCATTTCAGTTCTATAGAGGGCAATCAACACGTCCGCAAGATCTACACCTCCCATGTACGCGTTGTAGTGCCTGATTATTTCAAGACAGGTGACAGTTCTTCTACATTTCATTTCCTTTCTATAGCGTTGTATTACTCCAACTGGCGTCTCTGATAGACAGCTGCTAGCAACAGTGACAACTTTATTGTCATGCCATTTTACAATGAATAGTTTATTTTTGTTCCACATGACACGAGTGTATAAGGCTTGACCTTTTTTTCTTTAGAGTTTTGTCCGATAAAAGCTTCTTTTCCGCATAATGCAATCTGTTGAGGCCATCTGTCAAATTATAAATAGCGGCAAATCTATCTCCACGTCCGGCATGAACATCGATGCCACGTGAGGGGCGGACATTGGCAACTAAAAGTTAATCACTAAACCAATGACCAACGGAGCTCTAGTAACCTTCGATGAGTATGAAGAGAGTATTAAGAAGTAATAGTAATGGGTCGCTACCCGGGGGTGATTTGGGGCATGTCTGGGGCTGACGCTGGACATGACAGCATACGGGCCGTTAGTGGCTCTCAGCTGAGCAGGCGGGCGAGAGTCGGGGAAACCGAATATATTACAGCCGATCCAGGGGGGATGGGGCAGAAACAGGTGAGGTTTTGTCGAGAAGGGAGTCTCCCATTATTGAACTCTCGACCGGCCCTCCTGTAGGGACCACAACAAGTTTGAGAAATGAACAAGTAAACAGGCAGAAGTGGTCAAATGAAGATTGTCGAGAACTTATGTTTTGCTACTTTACAGCGCGCGCAGAAGGAGCTGGATACATAAAAAAATTAGAAACCTTATTTGAGCAACGCAACCCGGACAACATAAAATCTGAAATGTGTGGCAGTCTTCTGGCAAACCAAGCACGACGAATAATCAAACAGAACGTCATTTCAAAAGAAACACTACAAACAATACAACAGGTAGCTGAAAGATCATCACAGCAAACACAAAGAACTGACACAATTCCTACTGACACAATACAAGCAACTAACACACCAAATCTCAACTCAATATCACAAAGCAACAATCAACATACATCGAATATAACACCTAACTTAAATCAAACAGATAGACGGCAAAAATGGTCGCAACTAGAACAGGAGGAATTAATGTTTTGCTATTATAAAGCTAAAATAGATGGAACAGAATATATTAAAAAACTTGAAAAGATTTTTAAAGAACGTAATCCTGGAAACCCTAAAATATACAGATTCAATGGAAATACACTATCTAACCAAGCAAGGCGAATTTTGAATCAAAACATGATATCTCAAGAACTACTTAACTCGATTAAACAAAAGGCTGAAACTGATAATATTCGAAATCAACCAAGTAATGATTGCATTCAAATCGGTTCTCCCCCCGAAGGTTATAACTCTAGTATCATTCCTACAGTAAGTAGCATAATAACTTCTGATCAACCAATATCGAGCCAAAATTCAGACATATATGAATACGAACAAACAACGGCCACAAATGACATTAATGAAGAAACTCAACCAATAATTTTAAATTTTCTCCAAACACTAGCTGAGGTTAAAGAAATAGTGGTAGAAGAGCGCGAATATTTGCCAAAAGCTAAAATCAATAAATACTTTTTAGATAATCTGAAAATAATTAATAACTTCCTACCTGAAATCTTGGCAAATAATCGCTCACTACGGGATACAAACGACATTGTATATGCGGCAGCAAAAACTTTACTTATTAATAACAAGCAATCACCATATACACCAAGTAATACAATTAAAACTGAAACGAACCCACCATGGAAGAAAAGAATTAAAAACAAAATAGAACTGTTAAGAAAAGAATTAGGTCAGATGATAGAAATTTCAAGGGGCGTCACTTCAAGAAAAATTATAAAGGCAAGAGAGAAATTGTACAATAAATACAATATTTATGATAACACCACTCACATTAGTGTAGAAGAAACTCTTAAGCAGAAAATAAAAGCATTAGCAGGCAGAATAAAACGGTATGAAGATATTAACAACAGAAAACGGCAAAACAAGTTATTTTTAGAAGACGAACATAGGTTATACAGAAGTCTAGGTACAAGAGAAAATAAAAACATTAAACTTCCGAGCAAGAATAATACAGAACAATTTTGGGCTAACATACTTTCCAACCCGATTTCGTACAATAAAGACGCATCTTGGATATCAGAATTAGAAACATGCAATACCACAATCAACACACACACCTTCGATAAAGTAACCGTAGAACAAATTAAAAGCTCCGTTAACAAACTCCTTAATTGGAAGGCTCCAGGATTAGATAAAATACAAAATTATTATTTAAAATACCTTACTAATCTACATAAGCACTTAGCACAACTGTACACAAATATAATAAACGGCAAAGAACCAATAGAGAACTGGTTAACAACAGGAAAGGTCATATTAATACCAAAAAATCTGATCACCGAAGATCCGAAAAACTGGCGACCCATAGCATGTCTGCCTAGCATGCATAAACTACTAACTTCAATTCTTTCCGATCAATTATATGAGCACTGCCAAGCGAACAACATTTTAGCGCCCGAACAACGTGGATGCCGTCGAGGAGTCCGCGGCTGTAAAGATCATCTGATGGTAAACAAGGCAATATTAATAGATGCACATAAATCACAAAAAAACCTAAGTGTGAGTTGGATTGACTATCGCAAGGCATTCGATAGCGTATCCCACGAATGGCTATTGAAAATCTTGGAAATCTACCGGTGCCCACCCATAATAAAGTCATTTCTTGAAAGAGTAATGCCACAATGGAATGTTGTAATGACAGCCAAGGGCAACGACGAATCCTTCTCTACCGAGCCAATATACATCCGACGTGGTATTTTCCAAGGAGACTCATTATCGCCTCTATTGTTCTGCTTGGCACTTAATCCCATTTCATCAATCTTAAACAAGTATAAAACAAAAGGATATAAACTCAACGACAGTGTACGGCTTAACCACCTTTTATATATGGATGACCTTAAAATATATGCAGATAGCAAAAACCACATGAAAGTTTTATTAGACAGCGTAGAAATATTTACAAAGGATATCGGTATGACTTTCGGATTCGATAAATGCAATGTACTACATCTTACTGCTGGACGACGAAACCATACTGATGGAAACAACCATGTACTTCTCAGTGGCGAAAAATTTGAACAATTAAATATAAATGGGGCATACATGTATCTAGGTCTAAGTGAATCAGGGAAAATTATACACAGTGATGTTAAAGACCAATTAAGCAAAGAATACTTCCGACGCATAAAAAAACTAACTAATACACACTTAAATAGCCGTAATATTATCAAAGGAATTAATACGTACGCAGTGCCGGTTCTTATGTATTCATTTGGAGTTATCAATTACAAAACTAGTGATTTAAAAAAAATAGACGTAAAAACTAGAAAACTATTAGCGCAAAAAAAAAGCACATCAACAAAAATCCGACGTAGATGGAATATACTTACCAGTCAACGTGGGAGGCAGGGGATTAATTAACGTAGAAAACTTACATAAAACAATTATTTTAAAATACAAATCTTATTTAAAAACACAAAATGATTACTTGATAAAAGAAATAACCCAACACGATAAAAACTTAGATAAATATTCCATCCTAAAGCTAGCCGTTGAAATAGAAAAAGAATATAGATTACCACACAACAATAATTACAGTAACGCAGAAATAAAAAAATCCGCAATAAAACTAAAAAACACAGCCTGGAGGAACAAAAACCTACATGGCCAATTCCCTAAAAAGGTCCTAGACCTTGCCAATGTGGACGTAGAGCTATCATTTAAATGGCTGAAAAAACAACCAATATCGCCAACTCTGGAAGCGTCTTTGTTTGCCATACAAGACCAAGCGGTACTAACGCGACAACATGAACGAGATATACTCAAACGCAACGTAGACGGTAGATGCCGACTATGCGTAAACAAAGACGAAACTGTCCAACATCTTCTCTCAGGCTGTGAAAAACTAGCTGGAACTTATTATGTTAAGAGACACAACAATTTAGTACAATACATTTATTGGTGTCTGGCTAGAAAAAGTAAAATAGATGTCAACAATATGTGGTGGAAGGAAGAACTGAAGCAACCTACCGTAATAGAAAACAATTTAAGTAAAATACTTTGGGAGATGCCCATCCAAACTGATGTCACCATCACACACAATAGACCTGACCTAATATACGTAGATAAAACCAACAACAAAACTTACATTATCGATATCTCAGTACCTTCAGATTACAATATAGGAGCCAAAGAACTTGAAAAACTAAGCAAATATCATCCACTGAAAGTTGAATTACCAGGTTATGGAAGACTACAGTTACTACAATTCCGATTATAATTGGGGCCACAGGTATTGTCAGCAAAAGTCTGAAGAGGTACTGCGAACAACTAGATGCACAAATAAACATTCATATTCTACAAAAGCAGGCTGCAGTCCATTCAACAACCATAATCAGTAAAGTACTCGGAGATACATACAGTCTTTATCACGAGAAACTCACAACCACAGTCACAAAAGGAAACACAAACTCTACAAGAGAACACTCACCACAACACAAATAGTGAATACTTTGGGACTAATTTAGGGGCTAAATATCTTTTTTCCTGAGGGTCTCGGGACGGGATATTAAAAAAAAAACTGGACATCGTGTAAAAGCTGTGAACCAAAAAAAAATATAATATAATATAATAATAGCTAGGTAGCTTTACTAATATATCACATGACACACAGGTTATTGCAAAAAGAGCAAATAGGCGATTTATTTATTCCATGTGCAACGTATTTGCGACTCTCGCTCGACGCTCTTCAGTCCGAGCGGCGTGTGCGCTTCTCCCTTCCTTTGCGTGGGATGCTGTAGCGACTGACCAATCGGTGTCAAGGAAGATGAAAGGGTAGGAGGGCGTGAATTTTAAAATTGACATTGATTGAATAGGTAAGTAATTAATAACGCGGTGTTCGAAAGATGGCGTCACCATTTCCCCCGGGCTAAAAGCGTTGCTTTAAAGAAAATTTATGAACATATAATAACTATATAACGTATTTAAACGGATAATTTAAATTAACACTAATATTACGATGCGGATTATTTAAGTGATACTCAATTAAACTATTCTGAAGCAGCATAACGTTAATTAATATGAATTAAGCGAATGATTGTTGACTTGGAAGTGGGCAAAAACAGACCACCGGACGAAGGAAAGAACCTTTAGCTGTCCTCACAGTAGCCACTCTAACCGTGCCGTCCTTCCACGGGTGAACCCGCTCTACGATCCGTACCGGCCACGACAGCGGCGGAGCGTTGTCGGTTCGCAATACCACGACGGTACCTTCAGTTACAGTCGCGGAATTAACATTCCACTTAGACCTTATCGACACTCCATCGCTTCCTGGGTGTAAGTGCGGCAGGCTCCGACGGGTGTGCGCTGAGTGCAGTCAGCGGTCGCGAGTTTGAGTGTCAAGTTTGCCGCACTCAACCGTTGAAACACTTCTTCTAAAGCACTCATGAATTCACTAGACGAATCACCATACACAATCACATTATCAAGAAAAACTATAAAATTTTTGTATTTTAGCCCTGCTAACCTTTGTCCTTTGAAAAAAAGCTCCGCTAGTTTTTAATCCAAATGGTAGTACGTTAAACTCATATAATCCAGATGGTGTGATGAATGCTGTTGAGGCCCTCTACCAAATTACAAATGGCGGCAATAGAAATGGACTGTATAAATTAAATTAGGCGCCTAACCAATGGGGAGTAAGGAAACACCGACTGACCTGTATAATCGTTGGCTCCTTTTTCTGAATAGCTAGGTAGCTTTACTAATATATCACATGACACATGGGTTATTGCAAACTGAGCAAACAGGCGATTTATTTATTGCATGCGCAACGTATTTGCGACTCTCGCTCGACGCTCTTCAGTCTGAGCTCTTCTCCCCTAAGAGCTCTTTCAACTCTACATCAACCCGTACAATATTGGGATACGCTCATCATATATATGATGTCTACCAAATTAGGTACTGTTACCAACCGAGAGTGGGAGCAGCATAGGAACAACCTTGCACCACCGCCAACTTTATCAAATAGAGCTGACTTACTCGAGACCCTCGAAAAGTCAAAGGTCAAAGGTAAGAAAGATATGATCAACTCAGTTCTTTTTCACGAAGGTTTTTTCAAACTGGTGGTAGAGCCATGTTTTATTTGACATCAATAAGAACGAGTAATTGTCAATGTTGAGAAATAAATATTTCATTTCATTTCAAGTTCACTTCGACCACAAACGTCGTAGTAGCTACAACGATCCTCACGTTCGAATGTTAGGTATTCCCATCCCCTGGAAACGCAGTACCAAATACTTAGGCGTTACCTTATACCAGACGCTTTCTTTTAGTCCACACGTCAATAGAGTAACGGAACTCGCCCGTCTCTACTTAGGGCGCCTAAATAGTATGTTAGGCAGGAAAAGTAAAATGTCCTTCAGAAACAAACGTACGCTTAGTATGACCTGCGTTAGACCCGTCATGACATATGCCTCGGCAATATTTGCCCACGCCAAACCTGCACAAACTGCAGATAGTCCAAAATCTCTTCTGCCGCAGGGTCACAAACGCACCTTGGTACTGCGACGTTTGTTGTGCCGTATCTAATAAAAGAGGTTATTGCACAAACAAACTTGCCGACAATTATGACTGGCAACATATAAGCCTGTCATTATTTTATTTTATTCGTAATTTCGTAAAGATAGAATATGTGAGATTGTTTTATGGGATTCTATCACGGGCACCGGCCCCAACTATAGATATAAAACTGAATGTATATTTATGAGTCTTTAACCTTTAATAAAAGAAAGTATTCATCAAACCTAGTGCTTTTCCTATATATACACGTTATTATAGAATAATACCATCTGCTGGTCCCGGACCTGTAGATGGTGGAGGCGCCGGGTATCTAAATATTATTATATTATTAAATAAATTATATATATAGAGACCCTTTTGTCACTATATATAAAAACCTTTTCCTGATTGATTTTCTATTATCTGCATTGTCCATCCATTGCATCTCCTTTTTGGTGATGCTGCTTGGATTGGCTTTGCAGTATATGTTATTACTCCGACACGGAGCATTGCGTTGTGAAGTGTACATAGAATTTAAGGAAAAAGAAAAAGTAATTTCTTATATTATTCTAAAACCCCAACGAAATTCTAACCGTTGTATATCTACAAGTGAATGATATATATACTTGTACAACTATATGTGTACTTTTACTCTACTAACTCTAAGAATAAATAAATTACAATAATATTATACATATTTCAAGAAACAAGTATATATACAAAAACTTTTTTAAATATATATTTAAATATAGACATAATTTTATCATTAGCTTTATTTTATCTAGTATTATATGGTTTTAATCTATTCACATGTACAATTAATTCTTGGTTATTTTGTATTTTTTTTACAAGATAATTGTCACATCCTATATAATGTAATACTCGAAATAAACCTTTATATGGTCGACTAAGTTTTTGACTTTTACCCGATATTCTTTCTGGACAATGTAACAAAACTAATTGTCCTACACGAAGTTTAAAATCAGAAGCTTTTTTATCATATGATCTTTTTTGTACTAAACGAGCTTTCCTTAAATATTAATAATAATAATAATAATAATAATACGTTTATTTACACACACATGGAAGAGAAAACAATAAAAATTACAATATATGACTGAGAACTAGCAAAATATTGTGAGCAAAAAGGCCCTGGCTCAGCTTAATGTGGGCTGAAGCAAGTCCAGTCAGACGCTGTTTATTCTGCCAAGACCCGTAGGAGAATAGACACACTTCGCGTGCAAATACATGCTTATACGGAAAAAATAAAAATAAAAAATAAAATAATTACAAATTCACACAAAAAGAAAATAACAAGTGTTAGCGACGCATCATGAAATGGATTCGGCATAATAGGGACATAGCCATTCAAATAGTTTTGTAAATAACGCTAGTCCACGCCCTCACTACTTGCGCCCGTCCTCGGATAGGTGGTTATTTTCGAGTGTGACGTAAGCAAGTACTAATAAGATTCTTATAGGAAATTATGATGTTATAGGAACCTAGGTATAGGTATATTTTGAATTCTATTTTGATAACATTGATTTATGGTTGAATTGATGATGTTTGTGTTTAATAAAGTTCTTAGAGATTTCATTGGTATAATATAAGCATAATATGAGAAGCTTATGTATGTTTTGGATAGAATTTAGACCTAGGTTATTTGTAAAATACTGATTTGTTCAGATTTGTCATAATTGTGGTAAATTTATGGTTATTTCTTATCAGATTAGGTAGATAATGGTAGATATAACGTTATTGTATATAGGTTCATATAATAAAGTACGCATTTGAAGTAATAAATGACGTATTATGGTTAGATATTTTCTCGTTGAATAACTACGTAATTATAGGGTTTATTGTTATGGTTTATTGATAATAATGTGTAAATTGCTTTCTTTTATTGAAATGTAATAATTATTTTCATGGTGTTTTACGTATTTGAAGAGAAATAACGAGAAAGCCTTTGTTGTTGTATATGTTCCTAATTGGTAGTTATATCTTGTTTGATTATGTTAAAATCTAATTGTAATTAGAATGTTTGCATATTTTAATAATGTAAAATGATAAAATTATGTTTGTAACCGTTTCGCCTTAGGTACAATGTTAGGCTAAGTAAACAGTCTGCCGGCGCAAACGGTGTTTTAAGATAGTCTTTGTTCTAGAAAGTTTTTTGTATTTAATTTTATCAAATTGGTATTTATGTAAACATGTAGGAATCGTTTCGCTCTATTATTTGAATATAATATTGTAATAGTTTTGCTTAATAGTTTGAAAGATAATTCGATGTAAAGTTTAGAATCCAAGTAAAACTTAAGTGTAATTAGGTGCCAATTGCACAAACGCGCCAGCCAATCAGAGCGCTGGAATTATTTAGGGCGAAATTTGTATAAAAGGCGCACGCCGAGCTTTGGAAGTCAGTTCGGTGCCTGCAGCGAAGAAAACAACAAGAAGAAAGAAAAAGTCTAATAAGAAGAAAGAAAAAGTCTAAGAAGAAAAGTTCAGAAGCTTCCAGTTAGAAGAAAGAAAGTGCTGTTCGGTGAATCCGGAGGCCAGTGAAGACCCAAGAACACATAAGCGCTGTTCGGTGTATCCGGAGGCCAGTGAAGAGGTCTGAAGAAAGAAGCTGAACTACAGGAACGATTGCGGTTCATAGGCTTATTTAAACTTAAGGTTTAATTGTATACGCAATAAACGTTCCTACTTTGAAGATTTGTGTTGTTTTCACTGCGCTCCAACCTGCACTCGATCAAGTCGGGTGTCACTCCGTGGTTAGTCAGGTCGTGGTGTCTTCGGGGCCAAAGGGTACATACGGCGGCATCTTCTCCAGCCGGCGCAACAAAACTACGCGCAACAGTTTTCCTGGTCCTTCGAGCCGGATCCTGGATCAAGAAGATGCCAACCACACGGTCGACTGGAAGAACGAAGCCCACCACCGCCACGGAGTCTTCGAGGGACTGGAGCGCAGCCACGCCGACAGAGACGACAGACACGATGGGGTCGTCTACGGGGTCGACGTTGACACCAGGGGCACCAACGCACCCCGCCGGAGGAGCGCCTGAAGCACGCCACGCCGAAGGTTGCACCGTACCGCCAGCAATGGATGGGGTTGCGTCGAGGGGCGCTGCGGACGAAGAGGCACGGTTCGCGGTACCAGCGCCCATGGAACCCAGGAGGGTTGGTTCCACCACCAGGTCGAGGGCTTCCAGAAGAAGGTAAGCCGAATTGAAAATGGAAATAGCCCAGAGGAAGCTGGATCTCGCCGAGGCCGAACTGGAGCTCGTGCGGGTCGAGTCCGGCAGCGAAGAAGACTTCGCAGACGAGGAGCGGCAGCACCACGTGGAGGAGTGGCTACAGAAGACCGAGAGGAGAGCGAGGGTAATGCCACCCTTGGTGCCGCCGTCGCGACCACCGTCACCACCATCACCACCGCGGCTACCACAGCCGCCGCCTGCATCGAGGAAGACCGACATCCAGGAGTTGGCTGAAGCATTGGAGAAGCTACCTTGAGGCCGGTCGGAAGCTGTACACATCGAGCTTCCCAACTTCGATGGCGCCGCAGAAGAATGGCTGGCGTTCAAGAGGACATTCGAAGACACGGCACCCAGCTTCAGTCACGTGCAGAACCTGGCCAGATTACGGAAGGCGCTGCAGGGCAGGGCGCGAGAGGCAGTGAAGAGCCTCTTGTTTACGGCGGAGCATCCCAGCGAAGTCATGAGGGGGCTACAATTGAGGTTCGGAAGACCCGAAGCTCTGGCAACTGCGGAGTTGGAAAAGCTGGAGAACCTGCCACGGGTCACAGAGGATCCGAACGACGTGAGCACGTTCTACAGCCACGTGAGGAACGCCGTGGCCACGATCAAGGCAATGGGGGCAAGCAAGTACCTAGATTCCCTTAGAACCACGAGGGCCCTCATTGCGAAGATGCCGACTACGATGAAACACCGGTGGATCGCATACAAGAGGACGAATCCTGACGAAGAACTTCGGGACCTGGAAGTCATGAACGCATTCCTGGAGGATGAAAGCGAATGGTACGCGGAAATAGCCGACCCTGAAGTATCCTGGAAGAAAGAAGACCGTCAGCGATCTGCACCACCGAAGACATCATGGGGCCACGAGCGAAGACCAGTGAAGAAGGTTCACTACGTGCAGGGGAATGAAGAGCACCCCCGCAAGAATCGGTGTCCAGTGTGTAACGGCGAACACTGGATTTACGAATGCAAGAAGTTCAAAGAAGCAAACCTTAGTCAAAAGTACGAAATGGCTAAGAAGGCAATTTTATGCTTCAGGTGTCTACGAGGAAGACATTCAAGGAAGACCTGCAGGGCAGCAGATTGCAAGAAGTGCGGAAGATGGCACCACACCAGTCTTCATGATGAAAGCCGTCCACCAGCAGCTGTTGGGGATAGAGAAGAATCCCGCTGCAATGTCTCCAGTCGCAGAGAAGAGCCCAAAGAAGTCGTCACCTCCGTGCACACTGCCAGTGATGGGCAGGTGTATCTGAAGATGATCCCAGTGGACCTGTATGGACCGAAGGGCGCAGCACGCGTACTGGCCCTTCTGGATGAGGGGTCAACAGTCACGTTATTGGATGCTGGGGTGGCGCAGATGATTGGGGCTGAAGGCAAGGCGAGTCCGATAACCATCGAGACAATTGGAGAACATGGAATCAAGAGGTGCGACTCGCAGAAGACAAGCGTCAAGATCAAGGGAGCTCATCGTAAGAAGAAGGAAACAATTGAAGTTCGAACAATCGACAGTTTAAAGCTCTCAAGACAAGGTGTGGATCGAGGTGTCATCCAAGGATGCTCGCACCTGCAAGGCATTCAAGGTCAACTACTATATGAAGATGAAGAGCCAAAACTTCTCATCGGGCAAGACAACTGGGGTCTCATCGTCACGAGAAGACTTAAGAAAGGGAAAAGGTCCGATCCAGTTGCGTCACTAACGAGCTTGGGATGGGTCCTCCATGGGCGTCACAACGGGAAGACGTCACCAGTACAGTTCGTCAACCACAGCAGACTCATCGAAGAAGACGAGACAGAAGCCTTGGTGCGGCGACACTTCGACATCGAATCAATCGGAGTGCAGCCTCGCCGCCCGAGCAACGACGCAGACCAACGAGCGCTTGAGGTCCTGCAGTCAACGACGAAGCGCCTTCCAGAGGGGAGGTTTGAATCCGGGCTGCTGTGGAAGAGTGAAGACGAAACCCTCCCAAACAACTACGTGCAAGCTCATCGACGTCTTATTGGGATCGAAAGGAAATTGGACAAGGATGCAACCCTGAAGACGTCATATGAAGACCAGATGAAGAAGCTGATAGAAAATGGTTATGCAGAGAAGGCTCCAGCATCAACGACCGCTGGAAGAACATTTTATTTGCCGCATTTTGCGGTAATGCATCCCGTGAAGAAGAAGCCAAGGATAGTCCTGGATGCTGCTGCCAAATTTGACGGGAAGTGCCTGAACGACGCACTCCTGCAGGGACCAGATCTTCTGCAATCGCTATTTGGGGTGCTTGTGAGATTCAGAGAGAAGCCGGTCGCCGTCGTCGCCGACATTCAAGATATGTTCCTGAGGGTACAGATGCGTGAAGAGGACCGCGACAGCCTGAGGTTCTTGTGGCGCGGCGACAGAAGAAATGGGACACCAGACGAATACCGAATGTGCTCAGTGGTGTTTGGTGCGGCTTCATCACCGTCTACGGCGATTTTTGTAATGAACAAGAACGCAGAAGATTTCAGAGAAGATTACCCGGCGGCAGTGGAAGCTATCGAGAAGAATCACTATATGGATGATTATTTGCAGAGCTTTGCCACAGAGGAAGATGCAAGAAAGATCGCGCATCAGGTGCAGAGCATCCATGCAAAGGCAGGCTTCCACTTGAGGGGATGGAGCAGCAACAGGCCGAAGATCCTCGACGGGATAGGAGATCAGCTCAAAGAAGACAGCACAGAACTGGTTGCTGAAGAGAAGACCCTTGGGCTGAGATGGCTGATGGCAGAAGACTTGCTGGCCTTCAACGTCGGGTTCCGGAATACCAGTGCAGACATACTCGAAGGCAAGAAGACGCCAACGAAGAGAGAAGTCACCAGCGCCGTGATGTCCACCTTCGACCCCCTGGGCCTTGCTACCCCAGTCTTAATTCAGGGAAAGAAGCTAATTCAGGACATATGGCGCACGAAGATCGGCTGGGATGACGAAATTCTGGAAGAACAGCGAGCAGCCTGGGCCAAATACGTGAACGAAGTGCCCGTATTGAAAGACCTTCGAATACCCAGGTGCATCTCACCGAGGCAAGAAGAGGGCGAGCTGCATACTTTTTGCGATGCGAGCGAAGAAGCGTACGCCACCGCTATCTATTGGAGAACAACAGATGCAAATGGAAGAGTCCAAGTCGCGCTAATCGCCGGTAAAGCGCGGGTCACACCAGCGAAGCCTATATCGGTCCCGCGGCTAGAACTCCAAGCCGCTGTTTTGGGAAGCAGATTAGCGACGACAATTGCGAAAGAGATGGGACTCAAGATCACCCGGCAGCTATTCTGGACAGATTCAAGCACTGTTTTGCAGTGGATCAAATCAGACCCCCGCAAATTCAAGACGTTTGTGGCACATCGTCTCGCAGAAGTGGAAGAGCTGACGAATCCTCAAGACTGGCGTTGGGTCCCAACCAAGGAGAACCCGGCAGACGACGCTACCAGAGGGACTCCGAGCGAATTCGACCACCACGCAAGATGGTTCAACGGTCCCACCTTTCTGCGGGGCAACGAAGAAGACTGGCCAAAGCGAAGATTTGAGGGGAGTGAAGAAGTCACCGGGGAAGAGAAGAACCTCCAAGTGGTCGGCGCGACGCGGGTCATGGTTGATATGGTACCAGACCCAGAACGGTTCTCAAGCTGGACGCGATTATTGAGAACTATGGCACGCGTGTTCCAGTTCATAGAGATCATGAAGAAGCTCGCTCAGAATGGGTCAACAAAAGAGGCGGCAAAAGTGAACGTGGGAAGAAGAAAAGAAAAGGACGCACCTTGGAAGCCACAGAAAAAGAGAGGGTCAGAAGCGAAGATTCAATCTCCAGTGTCGGTCGAGAAAAGGACCGAGAAAGAATACTTGCCCCTGGAAGAGGAACATTTGCAGAGAGCTGAAAACGAGCTGATGAAACGAAGCCAGAACGAGAGCTTCGCCAACGAGATTACCTGTTTGAAGAACGGAAGAATCCTGGAGAAGTCAAGCCCACTTCGAAAATACGACGTGTACTTGAATGACGATGGCATCCTAAGGCTGAGAGGTCGGGCAAGGAAGATCCACATCGAGGGCAGAAGGATCAACCCGATCATCCTACATGGCAAACAGAAGATAAGCCGACTGATCATTGAACATTATCATCGGAAGTTCTATCATGGGAATACAATGACAGTCATCAACGAGATACGACAGAGATATTGGATATTGAGCCTTAGGACTACGACGAAGAAGATCGTTCATGAATGCCAGTGGTGCAAGGTCCACAGAGGCGCACCCATCATCCCACCCGTTGGAGACCTGCCCGCCGAGCGCTTACGGCATCATCAACCACCGTTTAGCTGCTCGGCTGTGGATTATTTTGGGCCCATGAACGTCAACATCGGGAGAAGAACAGAGAAGAGATGGGGTGTCCTGTTCACATGCCTAACGACGCGAGCGGTGCACCTTGAGTTGGCGAACACATTGAGCACCGACTCCATGATTATGGCCTTGCGAAGAATGGCGTCAAGAAGGGGAATGCCGAAGATTATCTTCAGCGACAACGGGACCAACTTCGTCGGAGCGCACCGAGAATTGGAAAAGGCAGCGAGTCAAGAGGGAACCCGGTGGAAGTTCATACCACCTGGCTGTCCAAACATGGGCGGCGCTTGGGAAAGGCTCGTACGATCGGTGAAGACGGCTCTGACGACGGTGCTGCAGTCCAGGACACCACAAGAGGAAGTCCTACACACACTGATGACCGAAGTCGAACACGTGGTGAACTCGAGGCCACTCACCCACGTTAGCGTAGACCCTGACGACGAGGAAGCTCTAACGCCGAACCACTTTTTACTTGGCAGATCTTGTGGAGCACCGGCGCCTGGAGAGTTTGCAGACATCGAGCTCGTCGGAAGGGCAACGTGGAAGACGGCACAACGGCTGACGGATCACTTCTGGAACAGGTGGATCAAGGAGTATCTGCCTACCCTGCTGCCGAAGAAGGTCAACGGAGCAGCAACGCAGGATCCGCGCGTTGGCGACATTGTCATGGTCGTCGACGCAACACTGCCGAGGAACACCTGGCCGAGAGGAAGAGTTCACCGAGTCTACCCTGGACCTGATGGGAGAGTTCGAGTTCTGGACGTGCAGACACCATGGGGGATCCTGAGGCGACCAACGAGACGGGTCGTCATCCTGGTTCCAGCTGCAGCGTCGCAACCGCAGGATGGAGTGCTACGCACTGCGGGGGAGACTGTTAGCGACGCATCATGAAATGGATTCGGCATAATAGGGACATAGCCATTCAAATAGTTTTGTAAATAACGCTAGTCCACGCCCTCACTACTTGCGCCCGTCCTCGGATAGGTGGTTATTTTCGAGTGTGACGTAAGCAAGTACTAATAAGATTCTTATAGGAAATTATGATGTTATAGGAACCTAGGTATAGGTATATTTTGAATTCTATTTTGATAACATTGATTTATGGTTGAATTGATGATGTTTGTGTTTAATAAAGTTCTTAGAGATTTCATTGGTATAATATAAGCATAATATGAGAAGCTTATGTATGTTTTGGATAGAATTTAGACCTAGGTTATTTGTAAAATACTGATTTGTTCAGATTTGTCATAATTGTGGTAAATTTATGGTTATTTCTTATCAGATTAGGTAGATAATGGTAGATATAACGTTATTGTATATAGGTTCATATAATAAAGTACGCATTTGAAGTAATAAATGACGTATTATGGTTAGATATTTTCTCGTTGAATAACTACGTAATTATAGGGTTTATTGTTATGGTTTATTGATAATAATGTGTAAATTGCTTTCTTTTATTGAAATGTAATAATTATTTTCATGGTGTTTTACGTATTTGAAGAGAAATAACGAGAAAGCCTTTGTTGTTGTATATGTTCCTAATTGGTAGTTATATCTTGTTTGATTATGTTAAAATCTAATTGTAATTAGAATGTTTGCATATTTTAATAATGTAAAATGATAAAATTATGTTTGTAACCGTTTCGCCTTAGGTACAATGTTAGGCTAAGTAAACAGTCTGCCGGCGCAAACGGTGTTTTAAGATAGTCTTTGTTCTAGAAAGTTTTTTGTATTTAATTTTATCAAATTGGTATTTATGTAAACATGTAGGAATCGTTTCGCTCTATTATTTGAATATAATATTGTAATAGTTTTGCTTAATAGTTTGAAAGATAATTCGATGTAAAGTTTAGAATCCAAGTAAAACTTAAGTGTAATTAGGTGCCAATTGCACAAACGCGCCAGCCAATCAGAGCGCTGGAATTATTTAGGGCGAAATTTGTATAAAAGGCGCACGCCGAGCTTTGGAAGTCAGTTCGGTGCCTGCAGCGACGAAAACAACAAGAAGAAAGAAAAAGTCTAATAAGAAGAAAGAAAAAGTCTAAGAAGAAAAGTTCAGAAGCTTCCAGTTAGAAGAAAGAAAGTGCTGTTCGGTGAATCCGGAGGCCAGTGAAGACCCAAGAACACATAAGCGCTGTTCGGTGTATCCGGAGGCCAGTGAAGAGGTCTGAAGAAAGAAGCTGAACTACAGGAACGATTGCGGTTCATAGGCTTATTTAAACTTAAGGTTTAATTGTATACGCAATAAACGTTCCTACTTTGAAGATTTGTGTTGTTTTCACTGCGCTCCAACCTGCACTCGATCAAGTCGGGTGTCACTCCGTGGTTAGTCAGGTCGTGGTGTCTTCGGGGCCAAAGGGTACATACGGCGGCATCTTCTCCAGCCGGCGCAACAAAACTACGCGCAACAACAAGGGAGTATTATACTACACATATAATAAAAAATAGCAATAAAATCAAACACATTTGACGCTAGCATACCCTTAAACAATTCTGTTGTTGATTGCAGTTCAGATACCATGCCACTTTACCACAGGTGCTTACGAAATTTGTCTCGCTTGATTTACTGCACTTATATAAGCGTCTTTTTTTTGTTGAACGGTCATATTACAATTAGGATTTAACCTTTCATCAAATGGAACTTCAGGTTCTCTACCAAACATTAAATAATAAGGAGAAAATTTAGTCGAACCTTGTTTTGAACAATTATAAGCATATATTACAAAAGGTAAAATTTGACACCAATTCCTTTGACTTGGGTTTACATATTTAGCTAATGAATATGAAATGGTTTGATTCAATTTTTCTTCTAAACCTAAAGTTTGATGGTGCATAGTGGTAGCTAAGGAATGTTTTATATTATATTGTCTTGATAAAGACTTAATTAACCTAGACGTAAACATGGAACCTTTATCTGACAATACTTCACATACTGTCCCGAACTTTGTTAAAATTTCATTAATAAAGAAATGATATATTATTTGAGCTGTCACTCATTGGACTGCTTCGCAAATAGCGTATTTTGAAAAACAATCTATACACGTTATTATATATTTGTTATCATCTACTGAACGATTAAAAGGACCTAGTACATCGATCTCTATCTTTTGAAATAAACGATCTGTTACCATAGGGCGTAATGGCACTATCTTATTGTGTATTTTCTTTTCTTGACAAGGTATACAACTCTCAATATATTTTTCGATTTCATTACATGTGTTCGGCATAAAATATTTTGCCCTGAACTTTGCTAAAGTTTTCATCATACTGAAACGGCCTCCAGTACGTTCGTCATCGTGTATTTGTCGCATGACTTTACTAAATAACGACTTAGGTAAAACAATCAAATTTTTAATACACTTCTACTTCTTATACATTTATATAACGCATTATTTGATATCATAAAACTTTTATATACACTTCGTCGACTGATCAATACAGTTTCGCGCCACATTCGGCGAAAACTATCTTCCTCTTGATGTCGTGATAAATCATCCACCTCAATTGAGAACACTTGTGGACCATCTTCTACTTCTTTTCCTGTACTAGTTTCATTCTCTATTAGGGGGTTTCGGCTTAAGAAATCCACTACAACGTTCTGTTTTCCGGAACAATGTACAATCTCAAAGTCGTGTGCTTGAATCGCCAAGGCCCATCTGGCTAGTCTTCCAGCCATGTCTCTTCTTGTCCTTAACCAACATAATGCCTTATGGTCCGTTACTAACTGAAATTGTAATCCCCATAAATAATGCTTAAAATAGTTTAATGCACACTCTAAACTTAAACACTCCTCTTCAGTTATCGAGTATTTTTTTTCTGCTTCTGTTAGTTTTCGTGATGCGAAGTATATCGGTAACAATTTTTCTTGTTGACCTTGCATCAAACATGCTCCCTGAGCTAAATCACTCGCACATACATACAATCTTGTACATATTTCTTTGTCATTAACAAAATGTCGTAATAATGGTGGTTCAACCATTAACGATATTATTTTATCGAATACCTTTTGTTGTGCTCGTGACCAAATGAATTTCGTATTCTTCTTTAGTAGGTAGATCTGTTAAAGGAAGAGTTAATAAAGAGAAATTCTTTATAAATTTTCTATAATATGAAAATAAACCTAATATTGATTTAAATTCTTTAATATTTCTTGGTATTTTAACTTTTTTTTTCTTCAATATTTTTTGGGACTGGTAGAATACCTTCTCCAGAAATAGTGTGTCCCAAGTCGGTTATTTCTTTATATCCAAAATTACACTTTGATGGTTTGATTGTCAAGTTTACCGCACTCAACCGTTGAAATTTTTGTATTTTAGCCCTGCTAACACTTCATCCATTGTCCTTTGAAAAAAAGCCCCGCTAGTTTTGTAGTATGTTAAACTCATATAATCCAGATGGTGTGATGAATGCTGTTTTATGTTTATACTTCTCCGCTATACATAGATAATTGCCAATAGGCGGAGTTTAAATCTAAATCGGCGTAGAATTTCGCCCCATTCAGCTGTGTGATAATATCTTCTATGATAGGTAAGGGATACGAGTCTGTAAAAACTTTCTTATTCAGCTTTCTATAATCCACACAAAATCTCCATGAGTTATCCTGTTTCTTCGCTAATACTACTGGTGATGCATACGCGCTTCTAGATTTTCTAATTACATTGTTTTCGAGCATATCATCGATTTGTTCACGTATTATTTTATGTTGTTCATTAGATATTCTATACGGTGCTTTATGTACTGGAGTTTCATCAGTTGTATCGATTGTGACCTTGACGATATTACACTTTCCTAAATCTTTTTTTCCGAGTGCGAACGTCGATCGATATTTTTTTAATATTTTTAACAATTCGATTCGTTCTTTTATCGAGGAATTCGAAGATAAATTAAATTCTTTTTCATTTGGTTTAGCTACCACTACTTCCCACAATCTACAATCATTTTTATCTACTAAATCAGAAAAATAAATATATTCATCCTTACTTAATTCACGTGAAACCTGTATTACCGGAAGGGTATTTTGGTTCACATCTTTAACATTCATATCATTAATTTCATTATTTCTAATAAATTACAAATATTATTAACAAATTGAACATGACCTTTTTTAAAGTCTAATATTGCACTTCTGAAGGAAGTCTCGTCCGAGAATTAAATTTCTTTCAATATTGTCAACTACATAACAATTCTGTACATACACAACATGTTCAATTTCCAAACATAGTTGTATTTTACCAATTATATCCATTCGATTACCATTAACGGCTCGGATTTTTACATATTCAACCTTATATATTATTATATTTAATTGATTACATAATAGTTGAGATATTACAGACACTGAAGCGCCTGTATCAAATAAAGCTGAGATACAGTTTTTTCTAATTTTAACCTTAATATTGGGACTACACTCACATGAAATATTTTCTTGATTAATCGGCATCAATGGTGTCCCAAGCTGTCTCACTGACGCTGGTTGGAGTTAGGAAATTCATCCTTAGCCTGTTGGATGAATCACCCCGATCCTGTGTTCTTCTTAAATTATATGGAGATCGATTGTTATTATTTGCGAATCTCCCTCTCGTGTTCCCGTAGATCTCGTTGGTTGACATTTGTGAGTTTTCATTACCACTCCTTGGTGATGTCGCAGAACATAATGGCGTTTCTTGTGGCATTCGAGAGTTTATTGGGAGTTTTAAATTCACTTGGTGCTTATTACCAAAGATTTCTTGCATCGGTATAATTATTTCTTTCAGTGCATTTTTATTTGCGTAAATTTGGGAAGCTAATCTGTACTTTTGTACGTAAGTAAAATGATGTAGGAAATGCTTGATAAAAATCTGTTCCGTTATGACTGCACCGGCTTTATTTGCACACTGGACATCCAGGGCGTAAAAATACGTTAGTAGATCTTCATTGGGCTGTTTCTTCCTCGAGTAGAAATTTGCAACGTGATCAACTTCTTTCTCCCAAACTCAGATATAAATTTCCTTTTGACGTCTTCGAATGTCTCGCATGAATTCATAATCGTCTTATAAAAGAACAGTGCCGGTCCCTCCAAATATGTTCCCAAAATGAGTTTCTTAGTCTCATTGTCATACTTATTTATCGCTGATACAATATCAAATTGCGTCAAAAACTCGGTGACCAAAATTGACGACATGCCATCATATCTGGTCGTAATATGTGCCGTCTTGTTTCGATCTTCTTTGTTTCGAAAATATATTTTGATATATTTTTGGATTAGAAGCAAGATGCCTTGCGGACCCTGCTGTTCTCCTGCTGTTCATATGATTTGAGCCATATTTGAATGATTAAATTTTAAATATTTATAAACTTTGATATCTGGGCTCCAGTTGCTTACTTTGAGCAAACTCTAGAAGAGTAAAAAGCTTTGAAGAATCCACCATACAGACACCAAACGTCTTACGTTACGTGGTAAAGTAAATATCTATAAAATAAAACAAAGGCAACAAAATGAAGCCTAATGAATTACTTCAATTATCTTAGTTTAATGTTAGTTACAGTGAAAATAACCTATTTTGGAATGTTGCCGATTAGCTGACCGTTTCTAACAGAGGTTGTAATGATGGTTATTTATTTGATATATTTGTATAATCAGCGTTTTCTTGTGATGAGTTGCCATTTAATTACGTCGTTTACATGGCATTTTTTAAATATTTCTTGATCGCAATTTCCTCAATTAAAATACTGACTTTTTCGTATCACCTAGTTCCAAACCAGACCAGTTTACATAAGGTGCGCATATAAATACAATCAACAATCAGCAGTTTAGTATTTGTCAGTATAAGCGTAACAACATATGTGTTTATTTAATTTTTTTAAAATTAAGTACCTATTTTGCTTTTGTAAGTATGAATAATCTAGATTTATAAGTTCATAGTTATGTTTATCGTACCTAATTATACAAATGTTTTGTAAGTTTTGTTGAAATAAAGATTATTATTAGATTATTATTATTATTAAAAAATTAATATATAAGAGTTTGTTGAACAATGTTACACATACCAAAATAATATAGCGTGGACCGATGGTTTCAAATTAAATATCTGAATAATTTTGTTACGTATAAACAGATCTCACGAGATACCTGTGTATTAAATTATTTGATAAATGGATGCCGCACAAAAACCCAATAAACGACTGGCCCCAATATGTGCGAGCATCACCGTTCGTTTTTTTAAACTCGTGTACAAGAAATGCTTGACGATCTACGAATCGGAAGACAGAAAAGCTGAAAAAAGTCTTTGTAAGTTAAAAGAAGTGCGGTGCGTCACATTTATGATTCACGACTTAGGTTTCTATATTTCTAGAGTAAGCTACGCTTTTTCAGAAATGCCATTCGTTTATCAGTTGCCGGTTTTTCAGAGCACACAGAGTTCTTTCAAGTGATCAAGGATATAATTATATTTTTTTAACTGTACGCTAGTTTTGTTAAGAAACAAAAAGAAGGCTGTAAAAATTTCAAAAGAGCAAGGCAAATTTAAGACTAGTAAATCAGTATGCTATAATTGTGCGATTGGTGCTAAAAGTAAATGGATAAACAATTAGTTTACTCAGCGTTATCAGTGGAAAAAAGGATAGTTGAAAGCCTTTATAGGTAATATTGCCTAAAATAACGATTTGAAAACCGACCTCAAAAACAAAATATTAACGTATGTACCTAGTAAGGGACTACCTCCTTTCGCATTGAAAGTTATCGTTCTTCTCTTTTTAGTTAACTTTAATAAGAAACTAAGTAATAAGTTGGTTTCTAATTTTTGTAATAATTTATTTTATTTCTGAAAGTGACAGGTACAACTTGTAAATTCAAACAGAATTTGAGATTTTCGTGTTTTTATCAAAACAAAAAAACGAAATGATGATCGTGAAGTTTTCCAGTTCCACCTCTTGAATTCATCATAAGAAGTTCGCTTTTACTTACGTGTTATGAATTGGTCTTGTCAAGATAATCTAAATGACTTGTAGCCAATAAAGAGTTCCACGTCTAGCTTCGAGTTTCATTATTCGACCTTTGTTACCAAATGTAGTGAAAGAATTCTCATAAATGGCGTGCCCTCCAGCTGCTTGTGTGTAAGTGTTTGTAAATGATGACAACTCATGATTATTTATTGAAGTATTTTGTTTTAGAAATTTTTTCAAGTAATGGTCCCTCCAAAACTGTTGCCTTATATTTAATTTACGAATCAGCTTATTAAAAACTGTTGTAACAAAATACGTAAGGGAAAAGTTTAAAGGAGACGAAAATGGCTTATTTAGGTATTGTAAAGTTATATCTGTCTTTAACAAAATAAATATGAATTTAATACTTGATGAGTATAACAATATTCACAGACTTAAAAAGAAACATAGATCTAACCACCTACGTAAATTAAATTATACACCAAAACATATTCTACCTAAGAATAACAACGAATTTGGTAAATGGACGTAGAAATACATGCTTCCCAATATATTAAATACGATCCCGGAGGAACTACATGCAAAATTACTAAAATTAATTGTGAAAATTAAAATCAAAATTAGTGCGACTAACTCGCACTTATATAAACCTTAGGATTTTAGGTGTGTTAGAAATAAGAATTATATGTGCAATAAGTATTGAATAAATGATTTGAAAAAAGGTCGCCCGGGTCTCGTTGTAAAATATTGGGATAAAATTTTCCCTCAATACAATCCAAAGTTTCTGTTCTATCAAACCAATTGCAATAAAATTTGTCGCAGTTTTTAATATTAGGTCTTTACCTATGAAATTGCCGTTTTTCACGAAATAAATGAAGCGTAATTTTTTTATATATTTTTTATTTCTATTAATCAAAATAATCACCCATGCAATCAATGCATCTTTGCCAACGCATAGGTAGCTTATTGATGCCTTTCTTGAAGAAATTAGCTGGACGGGAGGCAACAAATTCTTCAAAGGCATTTTGTACTGCCTCTCGGGTATTGAATTTTTTTCCCGCCAAGAAGTTATCCAAATTCTGGAAAAAGTAGAAGTCTGTAGGCGCAAGGTCTGGTGAGAACGGCGGATGACGGAGAACTTCCAACCCCAACTCTTGTAGCTTGGAGACCGTCTGCTGTGCAGTATGAGGTGGCACGTTGTCGTGCCGGAGCAGTGGAGCCGAACGATCGACCAAAGCTGGTAGGAGGAGGTAATTCCTTCATTTGTATGCCTGCTGAGCAGTGCAAGGCACGTCTCCACGCGTACTTCGCGCTGGCGATCATTGAGTTCGTGGGGTACCCATTTGTCAAGCTTTTTTACCTTGCCAATTTGACGCAAATGGACCAATATTGTTTTGATGCTAACGTCGAAAGCTGCTGCTAATTCAGCCGTGGATTGAGTTTCATCAGCTTCCACAATTGCCTTTAATTCGTCATTGTCGACCAAAGTTTTCGGACGACCACGGGGTTCATTTTTCAGGTCAAAATTTCCAGAACGGAAGCGGGTAAACCAATAACGGGTGGTGCGTTCGTTTGTAGTGTTCGCTCCGTAAACGTCGTTGATGTTGCGTGCCGCTGGTGCCGCTTTGCTGCCACGACGGTACTCATATTCCATAATTACTCGAATTTTTAACTTATCCATGATGACGAAAAATGTTCGAATGCGTTGAAAACAAAACACTAACTATTAAACAAATGACGATTTTAGAAAAAGAATTCCATGTTTGTCAAATAAAATTAAATTGAAATTAGAATTATCAGTCAAAAAAAAAATATTTTCATTTGAAATGGCCAGTACGGCAAAACGGCAGTTTCATAGGTAAAGACCTATTATAATATAGGGGCTTAGGAATACCTGTACACTGAACAGACTATCCTGATTTGCTTAGCGTAATTTACGTGAGACTAGAAATCAGAAAATCTATAACAGTTTTATAATAGTATATAGATAGATAGTTATAGATATGCTAACAGATTCACGGGCAAAATATTGTATCTTATTATCAAGAAAATTATGACTATTACAATATGCCTTTATTATTTAATGTAGTCTGTTAAATTATAGTAAATTATGCTTAAAGTTTGTCACAGAATGTTACAAGGCGGTCGTAAAACATGAGCCCCAGGAGCTTTTGTCTCCAAAATTAAGATAAGATAAAATATACCTGTGTATAATAAATGAACACATAATGTTTAAGTTGTTCTAAAACTTTATTACATTGTTGTGTTCTACGTTCACATGTTATGGTATGTATAGGTATGTTCACGTGTTCCTTAAATGTTATTGGAATCTTCATTTACTGGGGTGACATAAAGTATTGAGTGTCTTATGCTTGTATTTAATTTAAAATTGTTAAATAAAGACATTCAACTATTCATAAAACAAATAATACATTACTTTATATTTGTAATAAAAATAGATTCCCCTTGGAAGGCAAAATATTGTGATAATATGTATGCTTCCTATATCGTATTGTAGTAGAATTTATTTTGTTAAGGTCTCGTCTGGGCGATAATAAAGTCCTTCCTATGTTGACCGCCATATTAATCACGTCAAAGGGAAGCAGCAATCATTGCAATTTACTGGAGCAAAGGCAATACCAACTGTAGTCTACAGTCGGCAATACATCATAAGTCGATGTATTGATAAATATACAATATTGATATTTATAACACCTACGACTAATGATGCTCATTGATGCGGATGCCACTTACCTTGGCGTGGGTGGCATGCTCGTTTGCTTGCTAGGTGCAATTTAGACATATACTATATGATAACTCCATTAAGATTTTTTCGTTGTTTTTTTTTTATTTTTAATGAATGTGCGAAAAATTAGTAAGTTTCACGGCACTCAGTAGGCAGTTAGAAGGTTTCTCATTCATTATAAATACAATTTTAATCTTTCGCAGTATTCACTATCACAGGAGTTATAAACAAACATTAAAACAACTAAAAGTATAATTTGTTGCTAGAGACAAAAAGTGTCTCTAGAATTAGCTTGCTTTCTTGAAATCAAAATCTTAAACAAATACTTCTTTAGCAGATTACTGAAGATATTTAATTGCATGAAAAACGTCAAAAATTAACATACACAGGTCCTGATTAACTGATTTTAGTACACCTATCTTCGTTAAAAAAAACTACATTAACCAGCAGTTACATTTCAGCTACATTGCAGTTGTATAGAGTTTGTAGGTGTTCAGATCTCGTCTGGGCGGTACTACAGTCCTTTCTATTTTGACCGCCATAATAATCACGTTTACGTGATTGTAAACGTGTTACGTTTCCGAATAAAGGAAAGAAACAGCTTGTGTAATTACTGGAACAAAGAATATTCCGACTTCAGTAGGCAACGCATCATTAATAGATAATTAATAAATAACCCTGTTATCAATCAGTAACATCGAAGATTAATTATTATCCTTATGGGCACGGATGCCACTTACCAACATGTGAATGGCGTACTCCTTTAAAATAGTTAAAAAAATGTTTCACCTGCTACCGAATTTATGATCCCGAAATTCTCATGGTAGCTTTGCCGCGCTATTTATCAAAATTATTTGAGAACCTGAATGATTTGATTTGCATAATTCGGTCATAACCCATCTAAGCATGGATTATTTTGTCATTGCGTGGATATCATTAATAATTAGATTATAACAGCATTGATTTATCAAAAATGTTTTCAATTCTTTAGGAATCTTTTATAGATTTTTTCATTTTTTATGTAGGACGGAATTTGATTGTTTATTTTTAAAGATATTATAAATGGGCTTGTACTATGCATTGGTAGTTTTGAACATGGACGTATTAATCTTGCTGCTCTGCTAGGTCTTAGTGGATATTGAAGAGAGGTTTATTTTAAAATAGTGTATAGATGGGCTTGTTTTTTCACAAATTTGCACATGTAAATACTAGTCATAGGTATAATTCTAAGTTTTTGGAATTATGGCTTACAGCTTTCGGATTGTTTTATGTTATAGTGTATAGTTTTAAGCAATAGTGCTCTTTTCCCATAAGGTCACACCATAACTATGTCGCGAATGGGTATACGCGTAGTAAGCGGTCAACGCAGTAGAGATATCGGTGCTGTTCTTAATTTCTAGAAAAGTGGAGCTAGGAAGTTTGGCTTTTGTGCTTTTTACGTGCTGTTTGAAGTTGATATGGGTATCAATATTAATTGCAAGTAGTTTAAAGGTTTAAACACATTCTAACGGTACTTTATTGGAAATTGGTTGTAGTTGGAGAGCTTGTTTTGATAGGGTCGAAATTGCATGATCTTAGTTTTTTCTAAATTTAATCCTAGGCCATGATTTAAAATCCGATTGGTAACTTGAGATGAAGCAGTTTTAATTTTATTATGTAAGTTTGTAATATAAATAATACCTACGTTTTGCATAATATTATCCTTTGTTTTGTACTTACTTTTTCTTCATTTCTTTGTTAAATATTCCTTTTATTTTCTTATTAATTATTCTTCTTCATTTTTATTTTTGTTCTTTACTTTTTGACAGATCGTGTCAACTCAATTTTTTATGACAGCAATGGAGGCTGCCAAGCGAACTAAGCCTGTTACACACAGATTCCTACAAAACTATTGTAAGAAAATATACTTGATTCCTGGCCAATAAGATTAAATTAAAATTTCAAATTGCGGTTCCAACGAAATGCAAACCCGGCCATATAAGCCGATTGCTGGCCATAGAACGGCAGTCTATTTCAAGCCATCCTACCGATAACATCTCCAGTCTATTTCAAGCCGTCCTACCGATAACATCTCCAGTCTATTTCAAGCCATCCTACCGATAACATCTCTAGTGTATTTCAAGCCGTCCTACCGATAACATCTCCGGTCTATTTCAAGGCATCCTACCGATAACATCTCCAGTCTACTCCAAGTAACTCTGCGAGTCCTTGAACTCATGCTCATGCTGAAGCTACTGGGCTCTGAAGCTGCCTCATGCTGAAGCTACCTGACGCTAAAGCTTCCTCATGCAAAAGCTACCTGAAACTGCGTCATGTTGAAAACCCCGACATGCTTTCACTAATCCTGCTCCTGCCGCTGACCCTGACGATCCTGTCTACCGCCTCACCCTGCCTTCTGATCCAACCTGCACCTCTTGTTCCTGCTCTCACTGATCCTGCACGCACCAGAGCGCCAGTTGGCGCCTGAGCGTCTGCCGCTGACCCTGCACGCGCCTAAGCGTCTTCACCGTGGAAGCCTTCGCGGCGACCCCTCCGACTAACACATATCCGTGACAGTTTTTTGGAATAAAAACTTCTATTACTGCAAAAAAGGTACAGGATGTATCTAAATGTTTTGGAAGGTCGTTTATGTAATAATTAACACGCGAGGACACTACCTTAGGAATGAATACCTTAGATCCTGTCATGAATTGTACATCTGACTTTACATTTGTAATTTAGGGATCTTAACCACGCGTTCCCACCGATAGAAAAGGCTGAGCAGGCCGCGGCCCACGGCCCGAGATTCCCTTTTTTTTTTTCTTTTTTGTTCCCCTCCGCGGGAAGGGCAGGAGGATAAAAATGCCCTGACGCATACTCTGGCGCGATTCCAGAGTTATGTGGGACTCGTCCCGACGCCTACCAGAACCATACCCACTAAAAACCCCCTGTCGGCTCGTGCATTTTTGCCACTCAGCCTTCATCTGAGCGACGGCCAATTGGAGAAAGAGGCCGCGCTAGCAGGGCCGCTTAAGGGGTCACCCGCTGGGATTTACATAGCACTGAAGGTGCTCAAAAATGAAAAGTAAATAATAAAAAACATCAAAAATATAAAATTAAAATTGCATTAATTCGGATTTACGTTAGAATTAGAATTTACGTTAGAATTAGAATTTACGTTAGGGGTCACCCGCTGGGATTTACATAGCACTGAAGGTGCTCAAAAATGAAAAGTAAATAATAAAAAACATCAAAAATATAAAGGTAAAATTGCATTAATTCGGATTTACGTTAGAATTAGAATTTACGTTAGAATTAGAATTTACGTTAGAATTAGAATTAGCGGCCTGAAGGGCCTCGAGATCTAAGGTTAATTGCGTGCGTTCGCTCGTGTGCGCGTTTCTCGGTCTAGCGACTTTGTATGCCGAATCTAAGACAGGAGCAGTATATGAGACTGAATCTCGAACAAGTGGATTGGGATGGGATTCGGCGCGTTCGAAGAACGATTCTGAGAGTGTTTTTAGATGCTGTTGTACTGTAGGTAGTTCAAGATCTCAGTGCAGGTCCGCGTTGCGCACGTACCAAGGTGCGTTTGTGGCCCTGCGGCAGAAGAGGTTTTGAACTACCTGCAGTTTGTGCAGGACGGAGGGTTTGGCGTGGGCAAAGACTGGCGAGGCATATAACATGACTGGTCTAACGCAGACCTTATAAAGCGTACGTTTGTTTCTGAAGGACATTTTACTTTTTCTACCTAACATACTGTAAAGCCGGCCTAGGTAAAAACGTGCGAGTTTCGTTACTCTATCGACGTGAAGGTTTAAAGAAAGCGTCTGGTCTAAGATGACGCCTAAATATTTGGTACTGCGCTTCCAGGGGATGGGAGTGCCTTGAATTCTCACTTGGAGATTGTCGGCGATACGACTGCGTCTGTAGTCGAAGTAAACCGCAGAGGTCTTCTCTGGGTTCACATCGATACGCCATTTTTGAAACCAAGCACCGAGGGCGTTTACAGCCTTTTGGAGTCTGGGGACGAGACCCGGGACTCTGCGGCCTTTGGTGTAAAGGGCAGTGTCGTCGGCAAAGAGGGCGAGTTCGATGCGTTTCGACGGGATGGGGATATCGTTAGTGTACACGGTGTACAATAGAGGGGCGAGGACTGAGCCTTGAGGGACTCCAGCCTTTATGTGACGGGGCGCGGAAATCGTGCCTTCGTGTTTATATCGAAACGTACGGTCTTTAAGAAACGACGCGATTATTCTAACTAGTCGATCCGGTAAGCCTATTTTGTAAAGTTTATAAACGAGGCCGCTGTGCCAGACTTTATCGAAAGCCTTGCCTACGTCAAAGAAAACTGCGATCGTTTTAAAACGCCGCGGGTAGAAACCTTCGAGTAGGTACTCGACGATTCGATGGACTTGCTGAGGGCAGGAGTGCTTAGCGCGAAAGCCGAACTGATGGGGAATTATGAGAGGATCGCCATCATTTGGAAACAGATGGTTCCGCGAGAAGTTTAGACATTGCCTTGAGGAGGCTGATGGGTCTGTGATTAGCCGGGATATTAAGAGGTTTACCCGGGTCGGGAATGCCTATGACTGTCGCTTCTTTCCAAGCTTTTGGAAAGTAGCTAAGGTCGAAGCAGGCATTGAAAATGATAGCTAACAAGGTAAGCACCTGTTGAGGCAGGTGCTTAAGTGTGTGGTTGGAAATACTATCCGCACCCGGAGCCTTTCTGGACTTTTGACTTTTGATGAGAAGCGAGATTTCATCATTAGAGACTGTGACGGGGTCGGCGGTGATGGGGAGAGAGTCTCTACGGAGAACTTCGTCCTCCACTGCTTTGATATGAGTGGGATTCGCGGGTTGCGTGCTGGGCGAGCATTGAGACGCAACGCTGTCAGCGAAGTATTCGGCTTTCTCTTCGTCTTCGAAGGCGATAGAGCCATCGGGACGAGTGAGAGGAGGGACGTGAGAGGCGGCGTCTACGCGTAAGGCTCGGGCCATACTATTATACGCTTGGTGGGACGGGGAGATATTCGCCATGAGATCGTTCATCTTGGCGTCTCGGAGTTCCACGAGGCGAGATCTAACTTTGCGTTGTAGCTGATTCGCAGCTGTTCTATAAGCGGGCGTGGGATATTTCTTGGCTCTCCGGAGAGCCACGTTCTTAGCTTTAATAAGATTGCTAATGGCTAAGGGAAGCGTGGGTTTGCCTTTCTTAGCTACCTTTTCGTTTACACTGATGGCTGAGTTGATGGCATCAGTGAGAGAATTTACTAACGAATCTATTTTATCCGGGCTATCTAATTGATCGGGCGACTGAAGCTATGATGATGGTCGGATGACCAGTCATAGCCAATCTACATACAGTGGCTTCTATGTTGAGGAGAGGAGGGGTAGGGAGAGGACAGCAATGGAATCCTCTTTTGTAATATATAGCAGTGCCGCCGAAACCGTCGGAGTAAGGCCTATCATTACGTGTAAACGCGTACTTAGGAATAGCGAATCCCCTGGAGCGATTAGGAGTGAGCCATGTCTCCTGGAGAAGTAATAGGTCTGGGTCGTTGTTCTGAAGGAACAGTTTGAGCTCGGGAAGGTTGTTGCTAAGGCTACGAACGTCAAAAAATACTAGGGATAAGCCCTTGGGTTTGATACGACAGGACGTGGGATTTGCGGGTCTAGACATTATAATTTACTTAATTACGAAATTATGCAAAAATAAAATTTATAACGAACTTAAAAGCGAGTGATGCTCGGCTTACGCAAATAAACGCTCTTGAGGAGAGCGGGCGGCTCGCAGTTTGCGTGCGAGTACGGAAGTTTCGTTAATGTCGACGTTTTGGATGACGTCGAACACGGTCTTCATGTCCTCAGCCAACGACGACTGAGGTGAAGATGACAAAGCGGAACGCGGCCCTACGGAAGCTACGGGAGCTGGGATAGGTCGGGAAGGTGCAGGCGGGACGGCCGGACGCTGTCTCCAAGACAGAGCCGAAGTAGGCGTCGGCTGAACGGGCTTTGCTTCCCGGGGGGACCCCGGTTGCACAGCGGCGGGAAGTTAGCGGGAGTGAGCGGCGGCGCCGGTTTAGGCGCGACCCTCTTGGCGGTGGAGCGTGGAGCGCGCGGGCAACCCCTGTAGTTGGCTGTGTGTCCGGACTGGCCGCAAAGCACACAGGCAGGGGGAAAAGTGGATTCGGGAGTGCGAGTGCACTCCTTCGTTATATGTGGATCCAGGCACTTAACGCACCTGGGGGGAGCTGAGCAGTTAGCCGCTGCGTGGCCATAAAGCTGGCAGCGGTGGCACTGCCCAGGGTGACCGCGGGGGTTGGGATGCTCGACGGAGATGTTCGAGAGTCCGCAAATTGTGCGAGCCTCTCTGAAAATCTCCTTCGAGTTGGGAGTTTTTGACAGAATAACTAAAGCTAAAGGAAAACGCCTACCGCGGTTGGAGTGCATCTTGTGCACTGCTTCGGCCGGGAAACCCTGGGAATTAAGGTCCTCGAGGATTTCTTCATTCGCGAGCTCGAACGGGACGCCCCGTAGTACTGCGCGGATCTTACGCTCCTCCGGGAGGGCGTAGGTGTGATAACCGATTTGTTTTAAAGAAAGTAACCTGGTGAACGCGCGGAAGTCGTCGACGGTCGCAACCGGAATTTTAATGGAATCGCCTGCGTTGGTTGCTTTAAGATTATTGATTTTTTGCTCTTGGCAAAGATTTGATACTACGGTCCATCGCGCTTTTTCGCGGAGAAAGACGGGCGGAGGGAGCTGAGGCTTCGGCGGGACGGGAGCGCAGCGCGTCGCTGGCTTCGATGGGACCGACGGAGACGCGGTTGCTTCGAGCGATTTTAATGGCGCGGGGGCTGGTGTTGAAGACACCGGGGAGGGCTCGGGTATTGAGGATACCGAGGCTTTCTTAGAACGCTTCTTGGAGCGCTTGGCGACTAGCTGGAACGCGGGCTCAGGAGAGCCGGTTAAGGTGGTGGCATCTGACGATGTATCAGACGCGGGTTCGGAGTCGCTCCCGGGAGCGGTACGCTTGCGACGCGACGCGTGAGAGGATGCGACCGATTCGCAGTCCATCTCGGACGAGGCGGGAGGCGAGGAAGAGCTGTAGACCTGAGGGGTCTGGACGTTGGAGGCCTGAGGGGCCGGGGTTGAGGCCTGAGGGGCCGGGGTTGAGGCTTGAGGGGCCGGGGACGCGATAGTTGCCTGTAAGGCATGCGTTTGTTCGTCATCTGGGATGGGGATGCCGGACGCAGTGAGCGCCTGGGCGAACGAAGGATGTTTACGACGCTTTGGTCCATTGGAGGGCTTGGATATGTAATATATAAGTATATATGTATGCCTAGGTTTCCTAGCAAACCTAGCACCTATTTATATAACAAATGTCTAGAGTTCCTAAATAAAAACCTAGCGAACCCTAGCGGCTAACCTCCCTATCAGCGGTAGGGGGGCTGGGGAGAATAACTTAAAACTAACCGTAGTACGCCGAAAGCCGCTACCTAGAAACCTAAAAAAGGGTACGCAGGTAAAGAGTTGACCGCGTTAGGGTCAACCTTTACCGACAGAAAGGACAAATACACATAAAGACACACAGATATGATAAAAATAAATATGAAACTAGGAGAAAATAAAAGGACTGGTTCAGTACAAATTCGTTGTCACCGTTAAGTATCCTTTGTACTGAAACCAGACTACTTACGCTGGGCACAACACTGCACTCAGCACAAGCACAACACAACTTAGCACAGCACTTTGAAGACTAAGGGGCTTAGTCGCAAAGAAAAATCGCACTTCGATAGCACTCAGAGGGAGTAGAAAAACCTTGAAAACCGTAGCACGGAACCAACACACTAAACTGTGACGTCAGTAGACTGAGCGCCACGGAATATCGGGAAGGGACCGATCAACGGAGAACGGGGTCTTGCACTTCCGCACCGCGTGGCGATCGGAGCGAGAATCCGACAGTTTCTGTCGGAAAGTCATATATATATATAAGTAAAGTTGATATTGCGATGTAGAACACGCGTTGCGATTGGTCGGTTGAGTATCGCGTCACCGCTACAGTAATTTCGCCTGTTTTATGGTTAAAGTGTTCTAATTCTACGTATTTAAAATGATGCGTTAGCTGGAGCTAGTGTCACTGGCTTCCCTGGCTGGACTGGCTTGGCCACCGGCCTACATCGTTTGTATGCGCCCAGCAGTAATCGGCAAATCATTGGGGTGATAACACGTTCTCGAAAATAGCTCTCGCGTGTGAAAATTCGTTGCTAATTAAAGACACTGTGAATGATTTGATTTTACTTTTGACGTCGTCTATGGATAGGCTCTCAACGTTAATTCCAACGGAAATATACTACACTGCTGTAGGCCACACATTTTTGTCGTGGTAATCTTGGAATTTTGTGACCTCTTAGTCAGGGACCGGGGAGCGTGCGGGCAGCCCCTGTAATTAGTTTTGTAGCCGGATTGGCCACATAGCCTAGGCCTCACCACTACTACTAAGCAAGCTGCCAAACATTTCCTCTATGCCAATGAAATATTGTTCAAATCCAAAATGCAGCAGCAGGAAGTAAATGTAGTTCAGAAGAGAGCACAAAAAAGCAAGGGCTACGGAGATGCAGGCTCAGATAGAATTGCAGTGTTTAGAAACATTTTGTGAAAAGTTTGTTTTATTTTGTTTGTGTTATCATATTATGTACAATTTTGTTGGTATACTTTTTTCATAAAAGTGTTCTTTTTTAATCTTTATTTATTTAAAAGAGTCTTTATAAACAATGGATATGTCGACCCCATTGTATTGTGGCGCTCGGGGGTTAGATGACCGGCCCGCCACAGGTCGTAGGTTTGAAATAAAAGATGGTAAAATAAAAGATATATTTATTATTTCTGAGTTGCCGCCTCACATCAAGATATGCAGATAGAAATAGGTAGGTAGGTAGGGAACAGTGGCCTGACGGTACGGTCCTCCGTTTGTTAGCTCGTCTTTCTCCAACAGACTCCAGGTATTGTTATCACGGATCCTTGTGTGTAAGCAATGAGCGTCCGGGGTTACGTACCAATCCGCAGGTTGGGTGTAATCGTGAATCCAAGGTTTATAGTAAATCGTAAATCCAAATCATAAATCCCCAGCGCGATTAACTTCCAAATCAAAGTTAATTAGGTACTCTTTAATGCGTCTCAATTACGCAGCGGTCCAGTCTGTTAGGCTGTTGAAATATAAATGGCCGTCGCGTCGCGTTTAGCACGGCGACGTTCGGACAAGCTCGCTGCTGAACCGGTCAGCCGGCATTATTCTATTGTCTAATTAGGAATGCACGCGCGCAAAATAAGATTTATTTTCAACTAGCGTATTTGACGGTTCCGTATATTGAATTTTATTATTTAGTTGTTTGTAAATAGTTTTGATTATTTGTTTATTTTATTATAAGTTTAGGTTGTAAGTTTAAATGATTAATAAGGTATTTGTGTAGATAGTTTTAGTACTAATTAATTTTTAATTTGTAAATTTATTTTATTAATTAAGTTTTTAGTTTCAAATAGGCACAATGCTACAGTATATATAAATAACTAAATACAACAAAAAAAAACAAAGCAAAGAAAACAAATAGTAATAAAAACACTATTTATTTATTTATTAAAGGAAGACTAACAGCCAATATTACAATAATACATATCTATGATATCAATAGTGGGCCAATTATAAGTCCTCACCAATATACAACAGTCCAAATTTACCACACAATTATGTTCCTTAAATCACACTTAAATCTACTCCTTAAAAACTATTCACAATTACTACGATAACCTAACATTTCGGTCACTACATAAACCTGCTAAGTATATTAAAGTTGAGCAAGCATTATCATTGCAGAACCAAATGGCTCAGCTTCTTTGCTGATTCTGACCCTGGTTCTGAAAGGATTGTCTCAATCAGACCTTAAATAGTATTCTGCAAATAACAAAGCTCTCTCATCCTTATTTCTGACACAATCCATCAGCAAATGTTTTACATCCTCAATTTTATCACAAATGAAACATTTATCTGTTTGTGTCTTTTAATGAGGAATGTAAACTTCGCCGATGGATAGTGTCCCGATCTAAGCCTTAGGAGTAGTTTTATACAATTTCTGCTTAAATTACTGTGCTCAAACCAGGGTAAACGAGGAGGATTATTCTGGACGGATTTGTACCATTCATATACAAGTGTTAGATACACTATTTGTTGTCACTTTGACTGATGTTGTTTGAGAATTTGATAATAAGTATTGTTTTGTTCTAAATCTGAACATATCACATAATCTAGATATTTTATAGATAGAAAACTTTAAATATGTATATAGTTTCTAAAGTTATATAATTCAAATTGTATTTTTACTGGATCAGGTGGATTTGCAACAATGAAGATTCTTGACCTTAACACATATTAGACAAGTTTTTCATAAACAATTATTTACATTCTTAGTAGTCAGTAATTTTTTGACTAAATTGCTGACTAAAAAGCTGTAAGTTGTGAAGTGAATTGAAGTGAATGAAAACTTGAACTTCATACATAATTTTAGAGCATATAATATAAATTTGATATTAAAAATAATTGCATTTAACTTTACTGTGAGTTTTACTTATTTACAACCTCTAAGCCATAGTACATATATCTTTCTATATAGATATGTTAATCTGATGTCAGAAATTTTGAAAGTTAAACCCTAGTTTTATCGCAATATTCTCGTCGGTCGAGTTCTTATCTGCCTGCCTCTGATTAGATCAACAGTGGCTTCTCTGTTTGTGCATGTGTGGCATTTTGCCTATTTGAAAGTAAAAACTTAATTAATAAAATAAATTTACAAATTAAAAATTAATTAGTACTAAAACTATCTACACAAATACCTTATTAATCATTTAAACTTACAACAATCAAATCGTTTGAGCATTTATACAAGAATGTTGATATATACTAATTCATGGAAGTATGATATGGGACGATCCTTGGAGTTCAGATTATTTTGTACGATGATAGTCATCAAACTTCTGGACAAGATGATTCGTTATAATATCTTTTCTATCAGAATGTCAACAAAAATAATAAGATGAAAACACTTCATCAAGCTCAAGATTCTTATAGCGGACCTAAGTTGCAAAAGTTTTAAGTTTTTTCTTAAACCTAAGTAGATATCCCAAGAAGTCGAACCAAACGCTTCAATAGTTCCTTTTTGGTGCGGGTCGCCAAGGTGTGGAATGAATTGCCTGCGTCTGTTTTTCCAGAAAACTATAGTCCTAGTTCTTTTAAGCGTCGAGTGATTAGGTATCTCGTGGATAGACGTGTAACACCTTCGTCTTCATCGTCACTTTCCATCAGGTGAGATAGAAGACAAATGTCTAACCCTATTTCAATAAAAAAAATTAAATAAAAACAACAATTTTACAAATCATTTTCAACTTGCACTAGATTTTTATTTTACTTAATTAATTGATAAATGGGTCAATATTGCGTTTGCGAAAATAATCTTCTTTTATTTTAATATAATTAGTAATCAAACAAGCATTATATGTACTTAAAATAAAATACATTAGTTATGTACAGTAAAGTTTCCGCAAAAACTCTTATTCATGATTCATCCGTTGTTTCGAAAGTTTAATAAATTAACGATTTTGGGAGTTGGAAGATTGTTGTCACAAAGCCCGTTCCGCTGCACTATTAAATGTTTAATCATTCAAACTCACCATCAAAACATGAAATAAGTTTATCCTAGTAATTCAAAGGATGGTTAGGTTTTATTATCTTTAGGATTGTTTTGAATTGAATAAGTTTAAGTCATCTTTATGAAGATTCTTGGTCGTTGAAATTATTGGACATACAAGTCCAAGTAGTTTTGGCAATTTCCTGAATATAAGGTGAGTATCCTTTTGTTTTAGCATTAATGAATAAATAGGTATTTCAAACCAATTATTTTTAACATCAAAGGTTTAGTTCATGGTCTAAAAACTTTATTGTATTCTGAACAAACCCAAATGTACTTACTTTATCAAATTACAAGAAGTTTTAAAACGAAACAAAATGCTGCTATAGGTAACTTATTTTTGTGATTTGTCTAAATGTCTTTTCATCGGTACTCGATAACTCTGTTTGGATTGCTGAAAAGAATTATTGATTAACTACTTTTATTAGTTTACCGGGGCGTAGTAGGAACTGGACAAACACATTTAAAGCTACTCTTCTGATATGCTTTTGATACTAAAATTACAATTTTTTTATCGTTACTCCATTTAGTTGTTTAGTAAAAAATAAACAAAATACTTATTTCAAATATTGAAAAAATAAAATTAACTGGCCACTTTAATCGTTTGCTATTTAGCACGTGTGGTACGTCAAAGTATATGACAGCAGCAAACCAATCGAAGAAGTATTGTTGTGACCTGCTGAAATTTAAATGATGTCACAATCGACCTACTCAGTAGCGACGCGAATCAAATATTTGAATTTCCTACAAATGCTTGTACTTTCTATTACATGCTTAAAAAATTAATTATAATCACAATAATTGACGGAGAAATGGTTTTGAAGTAAAAAAGTTTCTTAAAAAACATTTAATATTAAAAAACCGAGAGAAGGGTAGTCTTAAGAATGTTTTTTTATAAAATAATAAATTAAATTCTTAAATAAAATCCAATAATCCATGGAAATGTTGAAAGAGCTTACACAAAATCGTTTAAGATATAGGAAAATTTTGGTTTATGTTTTACCATTACTGAAAAAAAATAAAAAGTCCTCAAGATATACATACTAACACTCAAATTTTATCTTCATGTAAAGCCTTCCATTATTTTTGTAAATTCTTACATTTTATACAAAAGTTAAATACAAACATTTACAAGCGTCCTGAATATAATATAAAGGGTATTCAACTATTAATTTTACGAAAAGAAAGGCACAGATTGGTGGTGAATTACTGGGAATTTTTCCGGAAATGAACGCGCGCTAGGTCACTTTTGGGTCTCCAGATTTTCTAAAAAAGGAGATTGAAATGTATGCGGTGTGAATTACTGTTGTAGATAGTGGATACCATATATTTGTACTAATGAGTACTATACAAAAGTTTAATCTTTAAGATATTTTAAATGGAATTACTTTCATTACAGGTGTGCTATACATGATTTTTTGCAAATTGTTTTTTGGAGGGCCCATTATAAATAATATTCAGTTTATTTACAATGTGTCAAGCAAATAATGGATATCTTTTAGGTAAAATATATCCATTATTTCCCGGACACGCTGTATACTCGTATATAAGCATAATAGATCGGTTGCGATTAGTGAATGAATTAGAAATTGATGAATTTTGTTTTGAGTCAAGCGTAGCCACGATTCTGCCCGCCAGAATTTTAGATTGTGCAAAATGCCGGGATGGAATGTCAAGCTTGTTTTTTTTTCATTTTATATAAAATATAAGTCATAGAAATGAGATTTAGTATTGGTCGAAAGAAACTTTAAGTTATATTTTCCGAACACTTTTTTGAATGACCTTGTAAATAATTCTGATAAACGACCATAATTTTTTAACACGAAAACGATAATTTTAGCACTATTTTTATATTCTACCGTCTCTTTTTATCTTTTACAAGTCATTAATAGTATGATAGTTTCCTTGAACTATATGTTCTTGTTTCTTTCTATTGTCCTTGTTAAATAGAACAATAGGATATAAGGGTGATTACTCAACACTCAAGCGCACAGCCATTAAATATATAGAACAACCAACTTATTTTTTCAGCATTTCTAAAAATAATATAATCGGACAAAATAGGAAAAAGGAAAATAAAATGATGTGAACCTAAATCAGCGTAACTAATAAGTAATGCTGCTAAACAAACAGAAACAAAATTACGTAAAGCATAAAACGTTGACAGCGGTATGTCAAATATAAAACACTAGAGCTTGCGAAAATACAATTTATTTTCTCAAAGCTTCTATCTATTTAACACATAAACGTGTGTTTTATTTTCCGTTGACAGCTAACTAAGAGAAAAGCTCAAGCTTTTTCAAAGCTTAAAGTATTTTCCTTTTAGTTTACTAGGAGATGGAAAGATAACTGCTCCATAAAACTTATATTCATTCAAATATATTCATATATTGATCGATTGGCGAAGACAAAATTTGACCGTCAGTAGTGTTCTGGCCGATTGATTAATTATGTTTGAAACTTCTACACAATTTAGTGCTTAATTCCTTAAAATCAAGGTTTAAGATTGATCAATTTCATATTTTATTTATATCATTAATAAATCTGAAAGTTCAACGTTGATCACCGTAATATGCCACTTGTAATCAAAATTATAATCCAGCTAGAAAAACGATAATGATTTAGTTATTTTTTAAAAGCTAAATCTTCAAAAAAGTGTATTCTATTAGCAAGCTGTTATCTAAGAAATAAAAGAACAAAGGCTTTATTAAGTCATTTCCTTTGAAGTTGATTTTCTGATTCTCGCAAGATATTAATTTGAGATCCACTGACGATGGTCATGATCGCGGAAATGCCAAGGATGTGGAATCAGTAATTTTTTTACCGTATCATGTAAATTGATAACATGTTTAGAATTAATTTCTATTGTTTGTCTCAAGAGTGCTGCACTTTTTTCGTTCAACATAGTTCCCTAAAAGTCATCATGAGCTAATTTGCTTGACAAATAGTTAAATTCGTCAAGAAAATATTTCGATTTAGTTCGTTTAAATTCTGAAAAATTTGTTTGCTGTCTGATTTACTAGTACATACAAAATGCATAAGTTGCGTGTTTCTTTCAATGAAAATTTTCATCAAATATCCGGATCATTTCCCCTTACTATGTTTTTTCTAAGCTATCTGGGGATACAACATCCTCAAACCTAAATTTGCTTTCACAATGCCTAAATAGGGTATTGCCTACTTTATTTCACATTAACAGTATTTTTCCGATTATTTTCATTATTTTTTTGTGTGATTGATAGTATTTGAAAAATATTCATTTAATATACACATAAAGAAAATGAGATTGATGAAATTGAAAATGAGAAAGAAAACAAAACTAAATGAAATATTCTTGATTATAGAATCTTTTCATGTGATCACTATAATTAAAATAAATTTGTAATGTTCGCTGCTCGCGGTTTACAACCAAGACTGTCCTGTGCAAGGTGAACTTCCTATTATCGACGGAAACTGAAGATCCCTCACAATTTTCAGATATAATTTGATTACTATTAAGTAATTAATTAATAAAGTTACATATCTCGAGGAACTATGTTTTATAAAATTATCAGAAATTGGATAAATTCTATATGACATCGAGCGTTAAGTTGTTTTTTACGACATCGTAGGCGTTGGTGGCACCCGTGGCCATGGACATACCATTTCATTGGTTATTTTACCAAAACACAACTTATTTATTATGGGTGTTAAAACTAGAAGGACTATAGTGATTATCGCAAAAGACGAATTCTTACCTCTGAGTTAATAATAGGTCTTTACCTATGAAACTGCCGTTTTGCCGTACTGGCCATTTCAAATGAAAATATTTTTTTTTTGACTGATAATTCTAATTTCAAATTAATTTTATTTGACAAACATGGAATTCTTTTTCTAAAATCGTCATTTTTTTAATAGTTAGTGTTTTGTTTTCAACGCATTCGAACATTTTTCGTCACCATGGATAAGTTAAAAATTCGAGTAATTATGGAGTATCAGTACCGTCGTGGCAGCAAAGCGGCACAAGCGGCACGCAACATCAACCACGTTTACGGAGCGAACACTCAAACGAACGCACCACCCGTTATTGGTTTACCCGCTTCCGTTCTGGAAATTTTGACCTGAAAAATGAACCCCGTGGTCGTCCGAAAACTTTGGTCGACAATGACGAATTAAAGGCAATTGTGGAAGCTGATGAAACTCAATCTACGGCTGAATTAGCAGCAGCTTTCGACGTTAGCATCAAAACAATATTGGTCCATTTGCGTCAAATTGGCAAGGTAAAAAAGCTTGACAAATGGGTACCCCACGAACTCAATGACCGCCAGCGCGAAGTACGCGTGGAGACGTGCCTTGCACTGCTCAGCAGGCATACAAATGAAGGAATTCTGAACCGCATTGTTACTTGTGACGAGAAATGGATCCTGTTTGACAATCGTAAGCGCTCCGCAAGTTGGTTGGACCCTGGTTCAGCACCCAAACAATGCCCTAAACGAAAACTTACCCCTAGAAAAGTGATGGTCTCTGTTTGGTGGTCTAACGCGGGTGTAATTCATCACAGCTTCTTGCCAAACGGGACAAGCATTACTGCAGATGTGTACTGTGAAGAACTGAACACAATGATGGAGAAGCTCGCACGTCTCCAACCAGCTTTGGTCAATCGTTCGGCTCCACTGCTCCTGCACGACAACGCGCGACATCATACTGCACAGCAGACGGTCTCCAAGCTACAAGAGTTGGGGTTGGAAGTTCTCCGTCATCCGCCGTACTCACCAGACCTTGCGCCTACAGACTTCTACTTTTTCCAGAATTTGGATAACTCCTTGGCGGGAAAAAAATTCAATACCCGAGAGGCAGTACAAAATGCCTTTGAAGAATTTGTTGCCTCCCGTCCAGCTGATTTCTTCAAGAAAGGCATCAATAAGCTACCAATGCGTTGGCAAAGATGCATTGATTGCATGGGTGATTATTTTGATTAATAGAAATAAAAAATATATAAAAAAATTACGCTTCATTTATTTCGTGAAAAACGGCAATTTCATAGGTAAAGACCTAATATAAACACTTACTTACTCAATACTTTTGAGAGAAATAGAACTACACAACTGCCTTGGAGTTTTAGATAGTAAAATTTCGTATTGTCGTATTTCGTATCGTATTAACGTTATAATAAATTAACTTGGTATTTAAATGTCAAAATAAAGTAATCCTTGTATCAAACTTTTAGAATCTTCATGCACCGTGTCCTTACTCTTTATCTTTGTGTATCCAATTCTCAGGCATGCCATTCTGAGAAAAAACTATCCATTAGACGTGTGAGAATCGAAATCTTATTCGTCAGCAATTAACTTTATCTTATATAAAATAAAGAAAGTACATAGTCCTTATGATTATACCGCGCATAATCGCTGTAAAGATTCACTGGTACATTTAGGGATCAGAACCGGAAACTCTGATCAGAAAACTTAATTTTTAAACTAAATTAATAGTTCTTTATGTTTGCATTCAAGCAATTTTTTTGATTAAGGGCTGATGGTATTATGATCTGATATTTTTATCTAGAGAATAAGTTAGACACTCGACAAGAGTTTATATAGAAATAATGTCAAACTCTTAAAATTACTCTACTGATGAAAGTTAACTGAGCATTGAAAAATTACCCCTAAAAGTGAAAAATGGAGAACCTCAGATATAGCGACTTCAAAACGTTATCAGTATACATTTTTGGAATTAGAATCAGATTCTCTATTTCCAATACAAAAGTAAGTCTCTTAACATATAACATTTTCTAAATTAACTCATTTAATTTCATGCACTCGATTCAAAAGAAAGCAGCAATCCCGAAAAGCTTTGAAGACTCCACCGTAAAGACTCCAAACGTCTTTTTTACTAACGCCCTAAAGCAAATATTAACGGAAAAAAAGGCAACAAAATGAAGCCTAAATACTTGTCTCAATTCGGTTTTATATAAGTTTTATAGCGGATTTCTAGTGAAAATTATCTATTCAAGAAAACTGCTGGTTAGCTGATTGTTTCTAAAAGAGATAAATATGAACTTTCCTTTTATATATTTGTGGATGCGGCCTAATTTTGTAATAAAAAGACAGTCTTGCTGTTACATTTCATCAATTTTAACATACAATTTGATCGATTCCAAATCACTTCATTCCTTACAAGTTGGTTTGATATACATTGGGAAAAGTTTTTAATAAAACTTCAACCTGACGATAAAAAGAAGAATGGCATATGTCAATGTATTTTCATAACCACCTACAGACTTGGCGTTTTATAAGATTTTTATTTTCTAATAACGTTTAATTAAAGATGAAATGACAAGATTTTCATACAAGTTGGCAATAAAAAGATTTTATAAAAACCTAACTTCAAACTGCGCCGTAATATGTGATACCAAGGTAAAATGCAGAGGAGTAGATTACTGAAATAAAATAAATTATTCTTACTGGGTCATTGATAAATACTTCATTTGGTACAAAAATAATATTATTCTTTTTGTTTCTTCTACGTGGCTTGGAATATTAGCGTTTAATTTCGTAAAAGATAAATAAAATCGTGTAATTCTTTTAAGTCTCATATTCGGTTCGAAAGCATAAACATGTAACATGTAACGTAATAACCCTATTATAATTCCTAATTATTATAAAACAACATTTTGAAATTCCCAGTATTTAAGATATAAAATTGTTCGTTGTTAGCCATTCTTCTTTTAGAATTGTATAATTACATTGCATAATTACATGCATCACTGCATTGTATAATTACACTCTAGTAGTAATATCTCTTTCTAGTAGTAGCGTTAGTATTTGCCACTCTTATATATTCAAAGTAAAAACTACGCCACGTATCACAGAAATGAAAACGTTTGATTTCGAGTGAACATAGGCCTATCCCAATCAATTGACATACTTTGATATAATTGCAAGTATTATCTAAATTGTTCAATGTATTAGATTGTTTTACTCAGTACAGGATCAAAGCAGTTGAACAATATATTTTTCACACAACTGTTACTGTGAAGTTCAATTCTAGTTAAATTACCTATAATATCTACTGTTTAATTAATAAAGCAATTCTGTAGTAATGTTAGTAGTTGCTTGCTTTGTAATCAAAATTTCACTTAGAGTTGTAGTTCTAAGTTATCCTCACATAATTACAGTCATTCAGGGCTTTGCTACCGTATTTGAAACACATTGATAAATACATAAAAAATAAATATTGCGTTTATTTCAGTAATCTTGGTTAGAACATATTTTTAGGACTTCCCAGTGAGTAATTAGAGGATACTCGTATTAGGAATGACCTGCTACTTCCCTTAAGGATAGCATTAAGATTACAAAATAAAAGAAAAATAAAAAAACTAATGCAATAGCGTTATTTATTTATTTTATTTCCATAAATTCATTTAAATGAACCTATAATGAATTGAGAAGGGAACTATGCTCCGCCAGAGCTAGCAAACGCTCTGTCGGAGTACGTGAAGCCCTAAGTTTACGGGCTAAGACTGCGATTTCACTAACATCGACATTTTTTATAGCGTCGCAGACGATACGCATATCGTCTGCTACGGAGGATTGAGGAGTGGGTTTGTATGGGCGAGGAGCCGGGATGGGATTCGATGCGGGGCGCAGCCTCCAGTTTTCTGGAGCAGGCCTGGAGTGTGTAAGCTTTGCAGCCGGAGGAACCCGACTACGCAGCGGCGGAAAGTTTTCCTGAGAAAGAGGCGGGGCCTGTTTGGGTGCCGCCCTCTTGGAATTGGAGCGCATACAACGGGGTGCACGAGGGCAGCCCCTGTAATTTGCGGTGTGGCCGGACTGGCCACAAAGCACGCAATCGGGAGGAGAAGGAGTTTCAGGAGTGCGATTGCACTCCTTAGTGAAGTGAGGGACCAGGCACTTGACGCACCTGGGCGGTGCGCGGCAGTTGGCCGCTGCGTGCCCGTACAACTGGCACCTATGGCACTGGCCGGGATGACCGCGGTGATGAGGCGCCTCGATCGAGATCCCAGAGAGGCCGCATATAGTGCTAACCCCTTTTAGGATCTCCCTGGACTTGGGGACGTTGGCGAGAACCACCAAGGCGAGAGGGTGACGCCTCCCGTACTTGCTGTGCATTTTATGCACCGCGAGTGCCGGAAAGCCTTGGGACTGCAGATCCTCCAGGATAGCCTCGTTCGATAATTCAAACGGGACTCCCCTGAGTACCGCTCTGATCTTACGCTCTTCTGGCAGAGCTTTGTTAGAGCACGAAAGTCGTCTATCAACGAGACTAAGATTTTAATAGATTCACCCGAGTAGGCTGCTCGGGTGTAAGGGATCTTGTGCTCATTGCACAATGTCGAAACCTCAGTCCATTTACCCTTTTCCCGAAGGAAAACGGGTGGTGGGACCTTGGCCTTGACAGAAGCTGGGGCCGGAGCGGATGTTGAAGACACCGGGGCAGCTGGCGTTGAAGACGCCGCAGGGGGTGTAGGGACGGGCATCGAGGGCGCCGGGGCTTGTTTCGAGCGCTTCTTGGAGCGTTTCTTAACAAGCGTAAAAGAGGGAGACTCAGGGCCTGTTGGGGTGGCGTCCGAGGACGACTCGGTCGCGGGTGCGCGCTTGCGGCTCGGAGGGGCGTCTACTTCGCACTCCATGTCACTGGAGGAAGGGGACGCGGGAGGGCCTAAGACCAGAGTGGTCTGAGGGACGGAGGTGGCCTGAGGGGCCGGTGTGATCAGTGCCATGATTAGAGGGAGAAAGGATTGCAGTGTGCGAATCATATGAGGAGGGCAATAAGTGCCTTGGGCGTCGTAATCAGCGATCAGCTTATTGAGAACCCCCTCGGGGTTCAGGGAAAATAATTAGGTACATAATGGTAGATATAACGTTATTGTATATAGGTTCATATAATAGAGTACGCATTTGAAGTAATAAATGACGTAATATGGTTAGATATTTTCTCGTTGAATAACTACGTAATTATAGGGTTTATTGTAATGGTTTATTGATAATAATGTGTAAATTGCTTTCTTTTATCGAAATGTAATAATTATTTTCATGGTGTTTTACGTATTTGAAGAGAATAACGAGAAAACCTTTGTTGTTGTATATGTTCCTAATTGGTAGTTATATCTTGTTTGATTGTGTTAAAATCTAATTGTAATTAGAATATTTGCATATTTTAATAATGTAAAATGATAAAATTATGTTTGTAACCGTTTCGCCTTAGGTACAATGTTAGGCTAAGTAAATAGTCTGCCGGCGCAAACGGTGTTTTGAGGTAGTCTTTGTTCTAGAAAGTTTTTTGTATTTAATTTTATCAAATTGATATTTATGTAAACATATAGGAATCGTTTCGCTCTATTATTTGAATATAATATTGCAATAGTTTTGCTTAATAGTTTGAAAGATAATTCAATGTAAAGTTTAGAATCTAAGTAAAACTTAAGTGTAATTAGGTGCAAATTGCACAAACGCGCCAGCCAATCAGAGCGCTGGAATTATTTAGGGCGAAATTTGTATAAAAGGCGCCCGCCGAGCTATGGAAATCCCTCAGTCTCGGTCTGCGTGCGTTCTCGAGCGCACGTCGATCGCAGACGCCTTCCCGCTCTATTAGCCCCCGTGCTAATTGAGCACCCAAATTTCACTGGTTGTTGTCGTCATATATAATTTCATAGTTGTATACCGTATTAAGTTTCTAACGCCGTTTTCACGGCGGACAGTGGCTCGTTAACCGTACATCTAATAAGTTTCTAACGCCGTTTTCACGGCGGACAGTGGGCTGTTAACCGTACTTCGTGGAACGTGAGCTTCGTCGACGGAATTTCGTCGTTCCAGGTGCCTCGAGTCTTCGTGTTCGAGTAAGTTATCCGCGTCGTCCTCAACCACCCTACTGCGTGTAGGGTGGTTTTTAGGAAGTTAGTCATCGTTGATAGGTTCATAGTATATATATTTATATATTGTTGTCCCTCCCCAACCCCTCCGCAATGGCTTCTCTAAGCTCTGATGAGTTTATGAGGAAGTTACTTGATAGTACCGGTGCTGAAGGTATGTCTATAAATGCTGATAAGTATCGTTTCTTGGACTCTCTCATCCCGCATATCATGGCGTTAATTCCCTCAATGGCCCCTCAGGCCACCCCAGTCCCCCAGACCCCTCAGGTCTTAGGCCCTCCCGCGTCCCCTTCCTCCAGTGACATGGAGTGCGAAGTAGACGCCCCTCCGCGCCGCAAGCGCGCACCCGCGACCGAGTCATCCTCGGATGCCACCCCAACTGGCCCTGATGAGCCTCCCTCTTTCACCCTTGTTGTGAAGCGCTCTAAAAAGCGCTCGAAACAAGACCCGGCGCCCTCGGCGCCCGTCCCTACACCCCCTGCGGCGTCTTCAACGCCAGCTGCCCCGGTGTCTTCAACACCCGCTCCGGCCCCAACTTCTGTCAAGGTCAAGGTCCCACCACCCGTTTTCCTTCGGGAAAAGGGTAAATGGACTGAGGTCTCGACATTGTGCAATGAGCACAAAATCCATTACACCCGAGCAGCCAACTCGGGTGAATCCATTAAAATCTTAGTCTCGTCGATAGACGACTTTCGTGCTTTAACAAAGCTCCTCACCGATAAGCAATATGCTTATCACACTTATGCTCTGTCAGAAGAGCGTAAGATCAGAGCGGTACTCAGGGGAGTCCCGTTCGAATTATCGAACGAGGCTTTCCTGGAGGATCTGCAGTCCCAAGGCTTCCCGGCACTCGCGGTGCATAAAATGCAAAGCAAGTACGGGAGACAACACCCTCTCGCTTTGGTGGTTCTCGCCAACGTCCCCAAGTCCAGGGAGATCCTCAAAGGGGTTAGCACTATATGCGGCCTCTCTGATATCTCGATCGAGGCGCCTCATCGCCGCGGTCATCCCGGCCAGTGCCATCGGTGCCAGTTGTACGGGCACGCGGCGGCCAACTGCCGCGCACCGCCCAGGTGCGTCAAGTGCCTGGTCCCGCACTTCACTAAGGAGTGCAATCGCACTCCTGAAACTCCCTCTCCTCCCGATTGCGTGCTTTGTGGCCAGTCCGGCCACACCGCAAATTACAGGGGCTGCCCTCGTGCACCCCCTTGTATGCGTTCCAATTCCAAAAGGGCGGCACCCAAACAGGCCCCGCCCCTTTCTCAGGAAAACTTTCCGCCGCTGCGTAGCCAGGTTCCTCCGGCTGCAAAGCCTGCTCCAGAAAACTGGAGGTAGCGCCCCGCATCCAATCCCATCCCGGCTCCTCGCCCATACAAACCCACTCCTCAATCCTCCGTAGCAGACGATATGCGTATCGTCTGCGACGCTATGAAAAATATCGATGTTAGTGAAATCGCAGTCTTAACCCGTAAACTTAGGGCTTCACGTACTCCGACAGAGCGTTTGCTAGCTCTGGCGGAGCGTAGTTCCCTTCTCAATTCATTATAGGTTCATTTAAATGAATTGCTCCCTAAATCATGCTTCGGCCGACCTCTGCGCAGCCCCGGCTTCACCGGAGGCTGCCCAGAACGGCCACCAACTCATGTCCCTTTGAGCACCTTCAGTGCAACTTTCACTACAGGCGGAAGACCCGCTAGCGGGTCTCCGCCAGCGCGCCCAACTTCCCGACGGGTGTCACTTCCGATGAAGGCTAACGGTAATAACTACAGCCAACAGGTAGTTTTTAGTGGGTAGGTGCCATTCTGGTGAGTCCCTCATAACCCCCCGCAGAAGAATTTACCTGCGGGCGGTATGCATGACGCATCTTCCACCTCCCTCCCGCGAGGGTGCCTCGGCAGCAAAAAAAAAAAAAAAAAAACTATGGAAATCAGTTCGGTGCCTGCAGCGAAGAAAACAACAACTAATAAGAAGAAAGAAACAGTCTAAGAAGAAAAGTTCAGAAGAATCCAACTAGAAGAAAGAAAGTGCTGTTCGGTGAATCCGGAGGCCAGTGAAGACCCAAGAAGACGTAAGCGCTGTTCGGTGTATCCGGAGGCCAGTGAAGAGGTCTGAAGAAAGAAGCTGAACTACAGGAACAATTGCGGTTCATAGGCTTGTTTAAACTTAAGGTTTATTTGTATCCGCAATAAACGTTCATACTTTGAAGACGTGTTGTTTTCACTGCGCTCCAACCTGCACTCGATCAAGTCGGGTGTCACTCCGTGGTTCGTCAGGTCGTGGTGTCTTCGGAGCTTCGAAGGGTACACACTACGGCGGCATTTTCTCCAGCCGGCGCCAAACTCCGCAACAGTTTTCCTGGTCCTTCGAGCTGAGATCCTGGATCAAGAAGATACCAACCACACGGTCAACTGGAAGAACGAAGCCCACCACTGCCACGGAGTCTTCGAGGGACTGGAGCGCAGCCACGCCGACAGAGACGACAGACACGATGGGGTCATCTACGGGGTCGACAATGACACCAGGGGCACCAACTCGCCCCGCCGGAGGAGCGCCTGGAGCACGCCACGCCGAAGGTTGCACCGTACCGCCAGCAATGGATGGGGTTGCGTCGAGGGGCGCTGCGGACGAAGAGGCACGGTTCGCGGTACCAGCGCCCATGGAACCCAGGAGGGTTGGTTCCACCACCAGGTCGAGGGCTTCCAGAAGAAGGTAAGCCGAATTGAAAATGGAAATAGCCCAGAGGAAGCTGGATCTCGCCGAGGCCGAACTGGAGCTCGTGCGGGTCGAGTCCGGCAGCGAAGAAGACTTCGCAGACGAGGAGCGGCAGCACCACGTGGAGGAGTGGCTACAGAAGACTGAGAGGAGAGCGAGGGTAATGCCACCCTTGGTGCCGCCGTCGCGACCACCGTCACCACCACCACCACCGTGGCTACCACAGCCGCTGCCTGCATCTGGGAAGACCGACATCCAGGAGTTGGCTGAAGCGTTGGGGAAACTACCTAGAGGCCGGTCGGAAGCTGTACACATCGAGCTTCCCAACTTCGATGGCGCCGCAGAAGAATGGCTGGCGTTCAAGAGGACATTCGAAGACACGGCACCCAGCTTCAGTCACGTGCAGAACCTGGCCAGATTACGGAAGGCGCTGCAAGGGAGGGCGCAGGAGGCAGTGAAGAGCCTCTTGTTTACGGCGGAGCATCCCAGCGAAGTCATGAGGGGGCTACAATTGAGGTTCGGAAGCCCGAAGCTCTGGCAACTGCGGAGCTGGAGAAGCTGGAGAACCTGCCACGGGTCACAGAGGATCCGAACGACGTGAGCACGTTCTACAGCCACGTGAGGAACGCCGTGGCCGCGATCAAGGCAATGGGGGCAAGCAAGTACTTAGATGCCCTTAGAACCACGAAAGCCCTCATTGCGAAGATGCCGACTACGATGAAACACCGGTGGATCGCATACAAGAGGACGAATCCTGACGAAGAACTTCGGGACTTGGAAGTCATGAACGCATTCCTGGAGGCTGAAAGCGAATGGTACGCGGAAATAGCCGACCCTGAAGTATCCTGGAAGAAAGAAGACCGTCAGCGATCTGCACCACCGAAGACATCATGGGGCCACGAGCGAAGACCAGTGAAGAAGGTTCACTACGTGCAGGGGAATGAAGAGCACCCCCGCAAAAATCGGTGTCCAGTGTGTAACGGCGAGCACTGGATTTACGAATGCAAGAAATTCAAAGAAGCAAACCTTAGTCGAAAGTACGAAATGGCTAAGAAGGCAATTTTATGCTTCAGGTGTCTACGAGGAAGGCATTCAAGGAAGACCTGCAGGGCAGCAGATTGCAAGAAATGCGGAAGATGGCACCACACCAGTCTTCATGAAGAAAGCCGTCCACCAGCAGCTGTTGGGGATAGAGAAGAATCCCGCTGCAATGTCTCCAGTCGCAGAGAAGAGCCCAACGAAGTCGTCACCTCCGTGCACACTGCCAGTGATGGGCAGGTGTATCTGAAGATGATCCCAGTGGACCTGTATGGACCGATTAGGGATCAACAGTCACGTTATTGGATGCTGGGGTGGCGCAGATGATTGGGGCTGAAGGCAAGGCGAGTCCGATAACTATCGAGACAATTGGAGAACATGGAATCAAGAGGTGCGACTCGCAGAAGATAAGCGTCAAGATCAAGGGAGCTCATCGTAAGAAGAAGGAAACGATTGAAGTTCGAACAATCGACAGTTTGAAGCTCTCAAGACAAGGTGTGGATCGAGGTGTCATCCAAGGATGCTCGCACCTGCAAGGCATCCAAGGTCAACTGATATATGAAAATGAAGAGCCAAAACTTCTCATCGGGCAAGACAACTGGGGTCTCATCATCACGAGAAGACTGAAGAAAGGGAAAAGGTCCGATCCAGTTGCATCACTAACGAGCTTGGGATGGGTCCTCCATTGGCGTCACAACGGGAAGACGTCACCGGTAAAGTTCGTCAACCGAAGCCTTGAAGAAGCCTTGGTGCGGCGACATTTCGACATCGAATCAATCGGAGTGCAGCCTCGCCACCCGAGCAACGACGCAGACCAACGAGCGCTTGAGGTCCTGCAGTCAACGACGAAGCGCCTTCCAGAGGGGAGGTTTGAATCCGGGCTGCTGTGGAGAAGTGAAGACGAAACCCTCCCAAACAACTGCGTGCAAGCTCATCGACGTCTTATTGGGATCGAAAGGAAATTGGACAAGGATGCAACCCTGAAGACGTCATATGAAGACCAGATGAAGAAGCTGATAGAAAATGGTTATGCAGAGAAGGCTCCAGTATCAACGACCGCTGGAAGAACATTTTATTTGCCGCATTTTGCGGTGATGCATCCCGTGAAGAAGAAGCCAAGGATAGTCCTGGATGCTGCTGCCAAATTTGACGGGAAGTGCCTGAACGACGCACTCCTGCAGGGACCAGATCTTCTGCAATCGATATTTGGGGTGCTTGTGAGGTTCAGAGAGAAGCCGGTCGCCGTTGTCGCCGACATTCAAGATATGTTCCTGAGGGTACAGATGCGTTAAGAGGACCGCGACAGCCTGAGGTTCCTGTGGCGCGGCGACAGAAGAAATGGGACACCAGACGAATACCGAATGTGCTCAGTGGTGTTTGGTGCGGCTTCATCACCATCTACGGCGATATTTGTCATGAATAAGAACGCAGAAGATTTCAGAGAAGATTACCCGGCGGCAGTAAAAGCTATCGAGAAGAATCACTATATGGATGATTATTTGCAGGGCTTTGCCACAGAGGAAGATGCAAGAAAGATCGCGCATCAGGTGCAGAGCATTCACGCAAAGGCAGGCTTCCACTTGAGGGGATGGAGCAGCAACAGGCCGAAGATCCTCGACGGGATAGGTGATCAGCTCAAAGAAGACAGCACAGAACTGGTTGCTGAAGAGAAGACCCTGTGGATGAGATGGCTAATGGCAGAAGACTTGCTGGCCTTCAACGTCGGGTTCCGGAATACCAGCGCGGACATACTCGAAGGCAAGAAGACGCCGACGAAGAGAGAAGTCACCAGCGCCGTGATGTCCACCTTCGACCCCCTGGGCCTTGCTACCCCAGTCTTAATTCAGGGAAAGAAGCTAATTCTGGACATATGGCGCACGAAGATCGGTTGGGATGACGAAATTCTGGAAGAACAGCGAGCAGCCTGGGCCAAATACGTGAACAAAGTGTCCGTATTGAGAGACCTTCGAATACCCAGGTGCATCTCACCGAAGCTAGAAGAGGGCGAGCTGCACACTTTTTGCGATGCGAGCGAAGAAGCGTACGCCACCGCTATCTATTGGAGGACAACAGATGCAAATGGAAGAGTCCAAGTCGCGCTAATCGCCGGTAAAGCGCGAGTCACACAAGCGAAACCTATATCGGTCCCGCTGCTAGAACTCCAAGCCGCTGTTTTGGGAAGCAGATTAGCGACGACAATTGCGAAAGAGATGGGACTCAAGAGCACCCGGCAGCTATTCTGGACAGATTCAAGCACTGTTCTGCAGTGGATCAAATCAGACCCCCGGAAATTCAAGACGTTTGTGGCACATCGTATCGCAGAAGTAGAAGAGCTGACGAATCCTCAAGACTGGCGTTGGGTCCCAACCAAGGAGGACCCGGCAGACGACGCTACCAGAGGGACTCCGAGCGAATTTGACCACCACGCAAGATGGTTCAACGGTCCCACCTTTCTGCGGGGCAACGAAGAAGACTGGCCAAAGCGAAGATTTGAGGGGAGTGAAGAAGTCACCGGGGAAGAGAAGAACCTCCAAGTGGTCGGCGCGACGCGGGTCATGGTTGATATCGTACCAGACCCAGAACGGTTCTCAAGCTGGACGCGATTATTGAGAACTATGGCACGCGTGTACCAGTTCATAGAGATCATGAAGAAGCTCGCTCAGAATGGGTCAACAAAAGAGGCGGCAAAAGTGAACGTGGCAAGAAGAAAAGAAAAGGACGCACCTTGGAAGCCACAGAAAAAGAGAGGGTCAGAAGCGAAGACTCAATCTCCAGTGTCGGTCGAGAAAAGGACCGAGAAAGAATACTTGCCCCTGGAAGAGGAACATTTGCAGAGAACTGAAAACGAGCTGATGAAACGAAGCCAGAACGAGAGCTTCGCCAACGAGATTACCTGTTTGAAGAACGGAAGAATCCTAGAGAAGTCAAGCCCACTGCGAAAATACGACGTGTACTTGAATGACGATGGCATCCTAAGGCTGAGAGGTCGGGCAAGGAAGATCCACATCGAGGGCAGAAGGATCAACCCGATCATCCTACATGGCAAACAGAAGATAAGCCGACTGATCATTGAACGTTATCATCGGAAGTTCTATCATGGGAATACAATGACAGTCATCAACGAGATACGACAGAGGTATTGGATATTGAGCCTTAGGACTACGACGAAGAAGATCGTTCATGAATGCCAGTGGTGCAAGGTCCACAGAGGCGCACCCATCATCCCACCCGTTGGAGACCTGCCCGCCGAGCGCTTACGGCATCATCGACCACCGTTTAGCTGCTCGGCTGTGGATTATTTTGGGCCCATGAACGTCAACATCGGGAGGAGAACAGAGAAGAGATGGGGTGTCCTGTTCACATGCCTAACGACACGAGCGGTGCACCTTGAGTTGGCGAACACATTGAGCACCGACTCCATGATTATGGCCTTGCGAAGAATGGCGTCAAGAAGGGGAATGCCGAAGATTATCTTCAGCGACAACGGGACCAACTTCGTCGGAGCGCACCGAGAATTGGAAAAGGCAGCGAGTCAAGAGGGAACCCGGTGGAAGTTCATACCACCTGGCTGTCCAAACATGGGCGGCGCTTGGGAAAGGCTCGTACGATCGGTGAAGACGGCTCTGACGACAGTGCTGCAGTCCAGGACACCACAAGAGGAAGTCCTACACACACTGATGACCGAAGTCGAACACGTGGTGAACTCGAGGCCACTCACCCACGTTAGCGTAGACCCTGACGACGAGGAAGCTCTAACGCCGAACCACTTTTTACTTGGCAGATCTTGTGGAGCACTGGCGCCTGGGTCGGGAGGGCAACGTGGAAGACGGCACAACGGCTGACGGATCACTTCTGGAACAGGTGGATCAAGGAGTATCTACCTTCCCTGCTGCCGAAGAAGATCAACGGAGCAGCAACGCAGGATCCGCGCGTTGACGACATTGTAATGGTCGTCGACGCAACACTGCCGAGGAACACCTGGCCGAGAGGAAGAGTTCACCGAGTCTACCCTGGACCTGACGGGAGAGTTCGAGTTCTGGACGTGCAGACACCATGGGGGATCCTGAGGCGGCCAACGAGACGGGTCGTCATCCTGGTTCCAGCTGCAGCATCGCAACCGCAGGATGGAGTGCTACGCACTGCGGGGGAGACTGTTAGCGACGCAACATGAAACGGATTCGGCATAATGGGGACATAGCCATACAAATAGTTTTGTGAATAACGCTAGTCCACGCCCTCACTACTTGCGCCCGTCCTCAGATAGGTGGTTATTTTCGAGTGTGACGTAAGCAAGTACTAATAAGATTCTTATAGGAAATTATGATGTTATAGGAACCTAGGTATAGGTATATTTTGAATTCTATTTTGATAACGTTGATTTATGGTTGAATTGATGATGTTTGTGTTTAATAAAGTTCTTAGAGATTTCATTGGTATAATATAAGCATAATATGAGAAGCTTTATGTATGTTTTGGATAGAAATTAGACCTAGGTTATTTGTAAAATACTGATTTGTTCAGATTTGTCATAATTGTGGTAAATTTATGGTTATTTCTTATCAGATTAGGTACATAATGGTAGATATAACGTTATTGTATATAGGTTCATATAATAGAGTACGCATTTGAAGTAATAAATGACGTAATATGGTTAGATATTTTCTCGTTGAATAACTACGTAATTATAGGGTTTATTGTAATGGTTTATTGATAATAATGTGTAAATTGCTTTCTTTTATCGAAATGTAATAATTATTTTCATGGTGTTTTTACGTATTTGAAGAGAATAACGAGAAAACCTTTGTTGTTGTATATGTTCCTAATTGGTAGTTATATCTTGTTTGATTGTGTTAAAATCTAATTGTAATTAGAATGTTTGCATATTTGAATAATGTAAAATGATAAAATTATGTTTGTAACCGTTTTGCCTTAGGTACAATGTTAGGCTAAGTAAATAGTCTGCCGGCGTAAACGGTGTTTTTAGGTAGTCTTTGTTCTAGAAAGTTTTTTGTATTTAATTTTATCAAATTGATATTTATGTAAACATATAGGAATCGTTTCGCTCTATTATTTGAATATAATATTGCAATAGTTTTGCTTAATAGTTTGAAAGATAATTCAATGTAAAGTTTAGAATCTAAGTAAAACTTAAGTGTAATTAGGTGCAAATTGCACAAACGCGCCAGCCAATCAGAGCGCTGGAATTATTTAGGGCGAAATTTGTATAAAAGGCGCCCGCCGAGCTATGGAAATCAGTTCGGTGCCTGCAGCGAAGAAAACAACAACTAATAAGAAGAAAGAAACAGTCTAAGAAGAAAAGTTCAGAAGAATCCAACTAGAAGAAAGAAAGTGCTGTTCGGTGTATCCGGAGGCCAGTGAAGACCCAAGAAGACGTAAGCGCTGTTCGGTGTATCCGGAGGCCAGTGAAGAGGTCTGAAGAAAGAAGCTGAACTACAGGAACAATTGCGGTTCATAGGTGTAAGATAATATCATATACTCTATATCATATACTCTATAGGCCTATACGTTAATCACTCTATGGACGGACACACAGCATGGCGTCACGCTTCATTAATATCGATGCATGTTATTTACTCAATAAAATATAAATACAAGTTAACACTGTTTATTTATTATGTAAAAAGCAAGAACATTGCATGGCGCAGTCGGTAAACAAACAAACAGTAAGTAAGCATTGAAGTAAATAATAAAAATGGAAAGCTTGAAACAACCGCCGCCATTATGCATGAGTGGAGATTTATGTGAAAACTTCAAAAAGTTCAAACAAAAATTTTTACTTTACTATGTGGCCTCAGGAGCAAGTAAAAGATCCAAAACAGAAGATGAAAAGATTGCATTGTTATTACACATCATTGGCGAGGAGGCTTTAGAAGTATATAATACGTTTGAAACTTTAGATGAGGCGTCACTAGATAAGGTCTTAAAAAAATTCGAAGAATACTGCACCCCGATAAAAAATGAAACCATTAATAGACATATCTTCTTTGAAAGAATTAAGAAAGATGGGGAAACAATGGATGAGTTTATGACAAGCTTAAAACTCTTAGCGGCAGAATGTAACTTCGAAAACCTGAAGGACAGTTTAATAAGGGATCAAATTATTAGAGGTTTACAGGACAAAGTTTTGAAAGAAAAACTACTTAAAGAACAGAATTTGGATCTGCAAAAGTGCATTCAATTATGTAAAGCAAGTGAACTTGCAGGGATTCAGGTTAAAAAGTTAATGGAAGAAAAAGAAGCGCAGATAAATAAGGTGACGGCAAAAGGAGAAAAATCAACATCATGTTCACGTTGTAGTTACAGTCATGATTATGGCAAATGTCCAGCATTTCGAAAGAAATGCACTAAGTGTGGTAGATTTAACCACTTTGCCAAAATGTGCAAATCCAAGATATCTATGATACAGGATGAGGAAGCAACTCAAGACATGTTTGTAGGTGGAGTAGGGATTAATAATGTCAGTAAATATTTATATGAGTGTTTAATAATTAATAACGAAATTGTGGATTTTAGGTTGGACACTGGCAGTGATTGTGATGTTCTTCCATTAGGCATGATAAAAGACTTCAAAACAATATACTAAAAGATGGTTCAAATTTGTATAATTATGATGGCTCAAAAATAAACTATAAAGGTAAGTTAAGGCTGGATTGTAAGCTGATCAATAAAAAATCTGTGACATTGATATTTCACATTGTAGACAGTAAAAGCTGTTCCCCAGTCTTGGGACATCAAACAATTAGAAAACTTGGGTTACTAGAAAGAAAATATGTGAACAAAATAGAAAATAACAGTTATGATAGTTTGTTAAGTCAGTATAAAAACATATTTGAAACAGATAAAATAGGTGAATTAAAGGGTATTCAGTATCAAATAAGATTAAAAGATGAAAATGTAAGTAAAATTGTACCAACCAGATCTGCTTTTATTCCAATATCATTGCATAACATTGTTAAAAAAGAATTAACAAACTTAGAAAAATTAGATGTAATTGAAAAAGTTACTGAACCAACAAATATTGTCAGTAATATTGTTATTGTAAAGAAACCTAATGGAAATATTCGCATATGCCTTGATCCAACTATCCTTAACAAACATATACAAAGAGAATATTTTAAGTTGCCTACATTTGAAGAAGTTTCAAGTAGGATGTCAAACGCTACAAGATTTAGTAAATTAGATGCTTTTTCTGCATTTTATCATGTAAAATTAACGAAGGATAGTTCAAGGATTTGTACGTTTGTAACTCCATTTGGGAGATATTGTTTTAAGAGATTACCATATGGTTTATGTTCAGCTCCAGAAATTTTTATAGACAGTACAGTCAAATTTTTGAAAGTATTGAGGGATGTTCAGTTTTCATTGACGATATTGTAATTTATGCTAAAAATAAAACTGAACATGATAAAATATTAAGACAAGTATTACAAACGGCCCAGGACAATGAAATATTGTTTAACCTTAATAAATGTCAATTTGGACTAACAGAAATTAATTACTTAGGTCATATTATATCGAGCACTGGAATTCAACTAGATCCCAAGAAAATTGAATCAATTTTAAGTTTAAAAAAACCAAGTAATGTAAAAGATCTACAAAGAGTATTAGGTATGATCACTTATGTCTCAAAATTTATTCCTTTAATGTAATAACTGGGTGTGGACTAGTGAACATGACAAATCATTTTGTGAATTAAAACAAATTTTAACTTCAAAACCAGTGTTACAGTTTTATGATCCGAATTGTGAATGTAAAGTATCAGTGGATGCATCTAAAGATTCATTAGGAGCGGTGTTATTACAGCACAACTTACCTGTTGCTTATGCATCAAAAGCTTTGACTAATACACAAAAAGCCTATGCTCAAATTGAGAAGCATTTAGCACTAGAATAGAAGCACTAATCATGGCTATAGTCTTTGGTTGCACTAGATTTCATCAATATATATATGGAAATAAAGTTGTAGTTGAAACAGATCATAAGCCACTAGAGAATATATTCAAAAAATCTTTAAATGAAATACCTTTAAGATTACAGAGGATGTGTTTACAATTTTACTATAAGCCGGGAAAAGAGTTACTTCTAGCTGATTCACTGTCTAGAGATGTTGTCAACAAACTTGATTCAGAATTAGATGATGAATTAATTGAACCACATGTAAGTTTAATTAAGTACAATTCTAACATAACAGATACTCAATATAACAATTTTAAACAAGAAACAAAAAAGATAGCACCTTACTTAAACTAATAGATTTCATAAGTAATGGGTGGCCCAAGAATGTAAAGGAAATACCGAATTCTTTGAAATGTTATTATACAGTTAGAGAACACTTGTATGTTTATAATGGTATAGTATTCAAAAATAACTGCATTATTGTACCTGAAAAGTTGAGAAGTGAAATGTTAAATATAATTCATTACAATCATTTTGGTATAGAAAAGTGTAAGTCTAGAGCTAGATCATGTTTGTATTGGCCAAGTATGTCTAAGGATATTGAAGAAAAGGTAAACTCATGTAAAACTTGTGATCAGTTTAGAAAAAATAATAGCAAGGAACCAATGATAGTAAGAGAAATGCCAAATAAACCCTGGAGTAAACTGGGGTGTGATGTTTTTCATTACAATAACAAGAATTACTTAATTGTTGTTGACTATTTCAGTAAATTCATTGAGGTTTTAGAATTAAAAGATTTATCAGCAGAAAATACAATATTGACTTTAAAATCAATTTTTAGTAGGCATGGTATACCCGAGGAGTTGTACTCTGATAATGGAACAAATTTTTCAAGTCATAAGTTTATGGACTTTGCTTCAAACTGGAATTTCACTCACAAAACAAGTAGTCCTTTACATGCTGAGTCAAATGGTCTTGCTGAAAGATATATTCAGACTGTAAAAAATATGTTCAAGAAGGCACACTTTGAAAATAAGGATATTCATTTGTCTTTATTAGAGTATAGAAATACTCCAATTTCTAAGGAATTAGATTATAAATCTCCATCTGAACTTTTGATGGGAAGGAAAATTCAAGGATTATTACCAAATTTATGTAAAAATAGTGAAAGTAATTTATATATTCAGTCAAAATTGTATAAGAACGCTTTTAATCAAAAAAAGTACTTTGACAGATCCACTAAAAAGTTAAAAGATTTAAAACAATATGATAAGGTCATAGTGACAGACAATTCTAGTAAACCTTTAAATTATGCAGAAGTATTAAAAAAAAATAATGGGCCAAATTCTTATACTGTTTTGACTGAAAAGGGGACAATTGTGGATAGAAATAGAAAATTTCTAATACATAGTAAAAATAAGGAAAAAATTGTTGTCAATGAAAAAAGTAGTGATAAAGATAATAGTGTTTGTGATAATGGTGAAATTGAAAATTGTACTGAACCATCTATGATAAATGATTGTAGTAATGATAATAAAACTAATGACTCTCAACTAAATGAAACGAGTGAGAATGTTACTGAACAACATACTAGAAGTGGTAGGACAGTAAGAAAACCTAAATATTTGAATGACTATGTCCAATATTAGTATGTATGATTATAATAAATCCAAAGTTTTGTTTATAATTACTAAACATGTAAAAGGGAGATGTAAGATAATATCATATACTCTATATCATATACTCTATAGGCCTATACGTTAATCACTCTATGGACGGACACACAGCATGGCGTCACGCTTCATTAATATCGATGCATGTTATTTACTCAATAAAATATAAATACAAGTTAACACTGTTTATTTATTATGTAAAAAGCAAGAACATTACAATAGGCTTGTTTAAACTTAAGGTTTATTTGTATCCGCAATAAACGTTCATACTTTGAAGACGTGTTGTTTTCACTGCGCTCCAACCTGCACTCGATCAAGTCGGGTGTCACTCCGTGGTTCGTCAGGTCGTGGTGTCTTCGGAGCTTCGAAGGGTACACACTACGGCGGCATCTTCTCCAGCCGGCGCAAAACTCCGCAACAATTGCAATAACCTACTTAAGCATTTCTTTTAGGGGCCAAAAATTATATTTTTGTTAGTAAGTAGACTTATTCTTTTTTTAATACCAATTTTAGATAATTAACTGGGTAGTAAATCGACTTACAAGTTTCTACACTGGTTCATAGGAAAAAGTTTATTCTAGTAAAACCACTTACTCCTTTATTCTACGTATCAATAAGCAAAGTACCTACAAGGCAATTCAATATGCGGCACTATTGTAATACAATTTTATTGTTATTTACAATAGTAAGTTACAATACAGGCCATTTATATATGTTATGTAGAAATACTTATGGATTGTATGTATGTACATTTTAAAGTAAATAGTTATAATTGCACTATTAGTAAGTTTTCAAATACATAACATTAGAAAACATGTATTGTACAATGTAAAAAGTGATAAGAGAATTACTAGCGTTATAAATAATATACATATATAAAAAATGGTTTAAGCTTTTAAAAAAATTATTGAAATTGCAGAGTGATTGCTAACAACAAAGTTAGCCAAATAAAAATAGTAATAAAAATTAAAAACCCTCACTTTCTAACTGATCTCCATTGTTTGTGGAGACCAATCCCCTATAGAAGTTGTGATAGTGAGCGGGAATGTTTAAGAAGTCACTAAGGCTTATTAAATCGTTCTTAAATTCTTTGAAATAATGGGCCATACCAATACCAATACCAATGACATATTGTCTGAATTTTTGTCCCGCTTATTTCTAGTCTTTTTTAAAGTATCAAGGATATTTGGCTCATCGCCGAAAGCGTATTTGAAAAAACCTTTGTAGGGGATTCCGGATGAACTGCTATTTCTTTTATTTTTTTCCATGACACTTTTTCCCAATTTTTTGGGACAATTAGCCTATTCCAATCAAAACAATCAGCCTGGGTCATTCATGAATATATATGGCCCTGTACTTTGGTGTTTCTTATGACTGAGTAGACTTGATGGGGACAAATAGAACTTTGTTCTTTTTTGCTCGCTCTATGCATGAATGCATTGAGTCGCCCTTGTTTAGTGTATGTCCTTTTTGCAGAAAGCTATGCAATATTTTTATAGTTAATTGTTGGCACGCAAATAAATACAGAGCAAATACAAATCGATTGTATTTTTGCCCTGTACAGTTATCGAAATAAAATGAAATCGCTGTAATGCCTCTCGCAGCTTCATTATTTATGAATATCCAAAGACAACCTGCAATTTCATTGGCTCCTCGTTGACCAAGTTAAGCATGCTAAACAAAGCAATGGCCTTCTTTTTTAATATATTGTATATATGTCACATTATGAATAGGATATTTTCTCTTATAATGAAAAACCCCGACATAAGATTGGGGTATGCTTAACACCTTCTCTAGATCATAGCATGCGACAGTATTGATGACTTCACCAGAATTTTCTTTTTCTTAATTTATGATCGCCCTTACGCGTTGTTCGGCAACTTGCTCTCAAACTACGGTTTAATAGCGCTTATCAAAATACTACAGAAAGATTTGAAGTTCTTTAGGTTTTCTATCCTTTTTCGGTATTAATTCTGACCAGTAGCCATTAAAATTTTATCTTGTGAAATAATTGCTTTTGCGTTTATTTAAAAATAAATTTCCAATAGGCTACGTGATTGTGACGTAAACGGTGGCCACATTGAGAAATAAGGGCAAATTATATTCATCTGTAGGGAAAATAAAAAGCATTTCTGCAATGACTTATGAAAAGATTCTAAGTTATAAATGTTTCTTAGTGGAGAATAAAAATACGAGATTGGAGCGTCGGAAGCGCAGTGGTTAATGTGCTGGTTTCCCAATCTGAAGGTCGAGGGTTGGATTTCTGGAGACAACCAAATTGTACTTATGAATTTTATTGATGTATAATTAATGTACTTTAAGCAATTAATATAAATAAAGGACAGTAAAAAATTAAATACAAAGAATACAAATAAAGGTCAGTACAAAGATCTGAAAAAGTTTATATCACAGGCAAAGGACCTTATTTTGAAACATAAATAAGACGCTATGGAAAAATTTTGAAAACCATATGATAGAAAATAAGAAACTGATGACTTATCCGATTTTGCTGCACTTTGCACTTTAATTTTTTCAATAAAATTATTACAATTTTATTTCAATATAGAACATTATTCATTATAATTTTATAATTCGATATAATTCATTAAATTAATTTTTCTTTTACATTTTTAACGTTGGACATCATTTATTTTTTTTATAGATTAATATAAAATTTGATAATAATTAATAATATTTTTAATGTAATAAATTACTCATTTTGTTTTATATTTATATTTATTTTTATGTATATTTTCGAGAATAAAGTCAAATACGGAGCAACAACCAAAACAGGCCTCCAGCTGAAAATCAGCGTCACAATGTTGACTGTATACTTATGCTGAGCCGGGGACTTTTTTGCTACAGTAACACTGCTTTCTCTTATTATCTTTATTTCATTTTTTTTGTAACGTTTAAATTTAAGTTTTGTGTTACAGTCTGCAAAAATAATTTTTTCTCTCTTTCTTCCTTTTTTATATTGGTAAAAGAAGTCAACGTGAACGAATTAAACCCACATATTATAGAATATATTTCGAAGGTATCATCCATAACATGCATGATATATGTATATCAAGACACACTTTTTGCAAATATTCTTGCTCTGTTAAGGTTTGATTTTTGATGTTTTTCTTGAAAAAATAAAGGAACCTAATGCTGTTTCATAAGAAATAATAATTCAAATATGAACTTATTTCCATTGTAGCCTTTACGCAGGTTTAACGGGGATTAATGATATATATAAATACTGACGACATAATCTACTCACATCAAAAGTGTTTAAGGATTAACAAAATTTTTTGTCGAAAAAATTTCCAATTAACTATTATTTACCAAATCTAGTATACCAGAATGACTTTTAATTCCTATGTTTAAATTAAAAGTTACCCCTAAATTTTGTGAAAAGTTGCTGTTTTTTCAAATTTTGGGATAATCATCTTTAACTTCAACTTTTAATAGGTATACCGGTAGACCTAGTTCGGTTTTCCTTTCATTTAAGTCACCGTGTTCGTAAAAGAGATTTGACCCTAATGGTTGACTCTATTGATTGATGCCATAAATATAAAGGGTGTTATTTTTTCGGAATTCAGCCGGTTTCAGTACCGAGCGTGGCAAGAATATTTCAAAATAATGTTGAATTCAACTATTCTTCTTTCAAAAAATCAAATAAGGTTTTCTAAGAGTAAAACATGCTATCTTTTGTATTTTGAGTTTTTTCTGTCCATGTGGCTTTGAAATATTCCACCCTGTATACTGGTCAGTGCGAACGTCGCAAAAGTACGTTTGCTGTAATAAAATCCGTCAACTTTACATGAAAACGAGAGAAAAGAAAAATATATAATTACTAACACGACCACTCACTTGTAAGCTAGATAGATGCTTACTGAGTTAATAATAAATTTTATCCAACGTGGAGTTTACTTTCTCATCCTACATACAAGCGTTCGTACTTTGTAAGCGTTGCCATGAATTATGAATGGCTGGGATGAACTAGATTAAAGCAACCTTTGCGTCGACATCGTTGATATAAAAAGATGAACTATATATCAAACAATAATTAAATGAAAATGGTTTTTGCTAATACAATTTTAGATATTTAGTTCTGTGTTTAATTTTTATATAACTGACAGAAAAGATGTTATTATAATGTAATAAAAAATATGAGCTATTTATTTCGGTCCTTACTAATTGATTGATTTACACCAATAAAATAATTAAAATTCCTTTAAAAAGGTGTCGCGAGTGTATGATGAACTTGATATAAAAATAGAAAATATATATAATAATAATAATAATAATAAATTCCCACACAAACACACCAACTGTATGGCCCCAAAGTAAGCAGAGCTTGTGCTATGGATGGCCATACAGCGAACTGGGGGGAACCAGAATAAACATACATATATAAATACATAAAACCATGACCCGAGAACAAACATCTGTGTTCATCACACAAATGAATGCCCCGGCCAGGACTCGAACCTGGGTGGATTCGGACCTTCGGCGTATGAGGCAAGGATACTTACCACTACACCACTCGGTCGTCCAAAAAGAATACCTTATAAATTTTTAAAATATCACCAAATTATTTAGTTAGCAATTAGATTCCGAAGTCATCGTCCCCGGGTAGTTTATGGATGAAAATGGCATTTAGAAAAGTTCGCTTTATAGCGGAGTCATGAAAAAAGAAACCAAGCCTCTATTCGTAGAGCTGCAAAAAGTTTGAATTCAGTCTGAATTTCGAACAAAGTATACTCGTAAGGTCCAAAATGAAGGATGCAGGTTAAGCTTTTTATATCAGCTGGGCTGAAAAGATTTAAAATTAAAATAACGTGAAAATTTTAGTGTTACCTTTTAAAGGACTAAATTTTTTGTTTTTTATTTAATCAATGCCTATTAATTATTGTGGGCTATTTATCAATAAATTAAAGCTTCGTAAAATTTATAATTATATCAAAGTAAAATGCAATAAATTGCAAAAAACCTTGAAGTAGAATTAATTACAAAAATCTTACTTCGCAGTTTTATAAAGACATAGATTGTGTGTGACTATTGTGGGAACCTGTTTTCAGATAATTCATTAAGACACGAAATTTTAAATTACAGCTCAATCTTTTCAGATTGAACAATGTGGTATTGATGGAAAGTAATTTATTAAACAATATTTTATTTAGAGTTATATTTTTTTACTTATATTTATTTAGAGTCTAGCCCGCGTCTGGTTAGCAGTGGGTACACTGAAAAAGCACTATGGAAGAAGTTTTTATTTGTCGACTGCATGTGGAGCTCCAAAGATTATAAAAGTCAATTTAGAAGAAACATTGTAATTGATTTCTGATAATAGAATGATATTATCTTCTTTAAAAAGTAAGCAGACTACGCATTGAGGAAAAGCCATATGCTTCTTTACGCAAGCAGGTATTTCGGCCAGTTCATTAGAAGAAAGCAATTTATAAATGTCACTTTCTATACCTCATTATAAGTTTATTGAAAATTTTACTTAAATTAACTATTATTAACTAATTATAAAATAAATTAAAATTATGCTACAAACAAAAAAACTAAATCTAAACTTGCATCCATTGAAGGCAACGTAGCCAAAAGGCTAGCCGAATTACCACGCTGGATCGCAATAGAACTTCTTTGTGCGAGGTAGGTGCTAGCCTTAGGGTCACGAGTTTCACTTACCAATCGCCTCGCTAGGTCCCAAAAAAGGCGATGAGACCCTGGTACCCAGGACCCCATGATTTCAACGCCAAAAGCCTCAAAAATATACCCACTACCCAAATTCTGATATTTTTGTTTGCACCCCTTTAATATCGGAACCAAAAATCTGAACCTGAGCCATCAGTGCTTGCAGGGGCGAGCACCGATGAGAATTACTGGCCTACCTCAGAGTTACTGGCTAGTATCACTATAACAGCGAGGGAGGGGGAGAGTGTGATGTTCGAAGGTTTTTTATATGGGTCCAAAAGTTCTTAGGGTGTTTGATGAGTGTGCTGCATTATTTTCTTAAACAATCGAATTCAATTAAGTACATCGGATTCTGATATTTTTTAATCTTTCGGTGAAGTTTAAATTTTTGTTTGAGAAGTCTTTTTAATTGATTTGAGTATTAAGGTGGATATTTATCAGCATGGCACAGTTTGATGGGGATGTGTTGGTTAATTATATTTCTAATTATTGTACAAAGTTTTTCTAATTTGCTATCAACGTCATTATAACTAACTATGTACTGTTTTATTTGCTTTGGATTTTAAAAAGTTTTTTAAAAATCATACCATGCGAATAATTTATTTTGAAATACCTCAATGTTTTAAAATAAACATCCTTAAAAATATGCACTATTTCGAACTGAGATACAAAACCTATACCTATAAAAGAACAGACGTAACAGTTTTGATACTATAATATGTTAAAATAAAGAAAGTGATGAATTTATTTTAAAGATAAAGCCTCCTCCTCATTTGACTCCTTACAGAGATAACAACAGGAATTTTTAAGAAATATTTGATAAACGAATACTATTTATTAAACGATTTTTGTCTAGCCCACTTTTGGTTAGGTCTTTTTTTTCTAATAAGCCTTTAAAATAACTAGCTAACTTAACTTGACTAGCTTAAATAAAAAGCTACTTAACAAAATAAAATGAAAATACTTTTCTTTCAGACAAAACATTGAAATCCTTACGCTTGATGACTGCGACTTATTACAGTGGGTAAAGGATTATTAACTGCTTTTTGTACATAATTGGATATTTGACAATAAAATTTTTATTACCTATTTAAATAGTTTATCATCAGTAAAGTAATATTGCTGTAGTAACAAGATGTTTACTTTTTATAGTTTTCTAGAAAAATCTATTTTTCTAAAGCTGCGAGTCGCCGAAAACCCCTCTCCAATTTCTTCCAAGTTCCAATTTCTGATATCACAACGTGTAAATACAAAAAATTGTATTGACGTTAGGTTAAAATATTTAAAGATAATGCCTTTACATGCATACTGTAATAAAAACTGGTGTATAATATTTAATGTTAGTATTCTTATGGTATTAAAAAAATTAACATACTTTATAATAAGGCTTTTGCTTCTTTTTTAAGTTTTCTAATCTATATAATTTCGATATTAAATTCAGCGGCCCCAATGGCATACCTGCAGTTGTGTGCGCACTCTGCGCAGCCAAGTTGTCTCCCATTCTAACGCGCCTGTATCGACTCTCTCTGGAATCCGGAAAGGTCCCCAAATCCTGGAAGCTGGCTAACGTGCAACCAGTACCAAAGAAGGGGAGCCGTGCGGATCCTATCACCTACCGACCTGTTGCACTCACCTCCATACTTTGCAAAGTTATGGAGCGTGTATTGAACAATCGTGTTCTGGCATACCTTGAATCCTTGAATCCAACGAGCTCATTAGTGATAACCAATATGGTTTTCGCAGTGGACGCTCCAATGGAGATCTTCTTGTGCATGCCACTCACTTATGGGGCGAAGCCTTGGAAGGTCACGGTGAAGCAATAGCTGTATCCTTAGACATTTCCAAGGCTTTTGATAGGTTCTGGCACGATGGACTCTTGAGTAAGCTTCCAGCATACGAAATACCTAATGGGCTCTGACAACTGGATATCAAATTTCCTGAGGGAACAGTCAATTTGAGTAGTCTTAGACGGCTGCTCTTCTGACCTAATGGCAATTAATGCCGAGGTACCTCGGGGATCTGTTCTCTCTGTAACGTTATTCTTGCTGCACATTAATGACCTGCTAACCCCAGGTATTATTGGCTACGCTGATGACAGCAATGTTGTAGAGAGATACATGTCAAATGCGCAAGCGAGTCTACAAGAAATCCGGGCTTTGAGAGAGTCCATGATTGAGCGGGTGGATTTGGCCCTAAAGAAAGTGTCCGATTGGGGCGAGTCTAATTAGGTCTTTATTCCGTCAAAAACACAGGCGTGTTTATTCTCCGCCAAAAAGAGCAGTTTCAACCTAACACCCACTTTCCAAATTGTTTCTGTACCCTTAACCGACGTAGGGCTTCTGGGCGTAACTATATCGTCCCAACTAAACTTCGGGCATCAAATTGTATCCATGGCTTAAACCGCTTCAAAGAATTTGAGAATCATCTCGAAGGTCCGGCGGTACTTCAGCCCTGAACAGCTACTTAATTTGTACACAGCTCAAGTTCGATCTTGTATGGACTACTGTAGCCACCTTTGGGATGGTTCGGCAAAGTACCAACTTGAAGCGATGGGCGCAGTCAACGAATTATACGTCAAAAAATTATAAACAACTTTGACCTCACCACCAAAACACTGCAAAGCCTCGACCATGGTCGGAAAGTTGCCAATTTAGTAGTCTTCTACAGATTACATTTTGGGGAGGACGCGAATGCTCTTTTTGATCAGGTTGGACCCACACCCTTCTTACATTGGACTACTAGACGCTGACAGGCCTTCCATCCCTTTATAGTAGACATCCCAAGAAGTCGAACCAAACGCTTCGATAGTTCCTTTTTGGTGCGGGTCGCCAAGGTGTGGAATGAACTGCCTGCGTCTGTTTTTCCAGAAAACTATAGTCCTAGTTCTTTCAAGCGTCGAGTGAATAGGTATCTCGTGAATAGACGTGTAACACCTTCGTCTTCATTGTCACTTTCCATCAGTTGAGGTAGAAGACAAACGTCAAATCATTTTTCAATTAAAAAAAAAACTTTATCTGTCAAAACATTTCTTGGTTTAAAACAAAATATTAGGTCTTTACCTATGAAATTGCCGTTTTTCACGAAATAAATGAAGCTTAATTTTTTATATATTTTTTATTTCTATTAATCAAAATAATCACCCATGCAATCAATGCATCTTTGCCAACGCATTGGTAGCTTATTGATGCCTTTCTTGAAGAAATCAGCTGGACGGGAGGCAACAAATTCTTCAAAGGCATTTTGTACTGCCTCTCGGGTATTGAATTTTTTTCCCGCCAAGAAGTTATCCAATTTCTGGAAAAAGTAGAAGTCTGTAGGCGCAAGGTCTGGTGAGTACGGCGGATGACGGAGAACTTCCAACCCCAACTCTTGTAGCTTGGAGACCGTCTGCTGTGCAGTATGAGGTCGCGCGTTGTCGTGCAGGAGCAGTGGAGCCGAACGATTGACCAAAGCTGGTTGGAGACGTGCGAGCTTCTCCATCATTGTGTTCAGTTCTTCACAGTACACATCTGCAGTAATGCTTGTCCCGTTTGGCAAGAAGCTGTGATGAATTACACCCACGTTAGACCACCAAACAGTGACCATCACTCTTCTTGGGGTAAGTTTTCGTTTAGGGCATTGTTTGGGTGCTGAACCAGGGTCCAACCAACTTGCTGAGCGCTTACGATTGTCAAACCGGATCCATTTCTCGTCACAAGTAACAATGCGGTTCAGAATTCCTTCATTTGTATGCCTGCTGAGCAGTGTAAGGCACGTCTCCACGCGTACTTCGCGCTGGCGGTCATTGAGTTCGTGGGGTACCCATTTGTCAAGCTTTTTTACCTTGCCAATTTGACGCAAATGGACCAATATTGTTTTGATGCTAACGTCGAAAGCTGCTGCTAATTCAGCCGTGGATTGAGTTTCATCAGCTTCCACAATTGCCTTTAATTCGTCATTGTCGACCAAAGTTTTCGGACGACCACGGGGTTCATTTTTCAGGTCAAAATTTCCCTTATAAAATTCCCTTATAAAAAAGTGAAAGTCTACTTTCACTGTTTTATAAGGGTAATTATTGCCTCTTATATTACTATGTACTTCATAAAAAGTTGTAATAAAATACCTTGTCAGTACATAAGTTCTTTCATATGTATATTGTGAAATAATTAAAACATGTTTGTTTTTATAGTAATCATTTATACATCAAAAGTACAAGGCTACTTCGAAATTACCCCTGTGATTTTGAATACATACTGTATGAGCTGGCGCTGAATCTTTCTGGACTACCCAGATTCTGTTTTGGAACATGGTTTGATAAAGTGGTATCATAAGGTTTGTGAGAACTATATTTTGATACACAACTGCTCTCTTTCTTCCAAAAATATAACTCAGTTAACCCGAATATGAGAGAGTCCCAGTGAGACATGAGTGACGATAGAAAATGGCCTGTCTGGACACTCTAAATGCGGCTGTTTGCTATTGTGGACGTATACCTTATCAGTTTGTTTATTCTAGCTCTCCTTTAAGGTAAACGTTTTTTTATCCCAAAGAAGAATTATGTGCGTCATTCCCGCACACTACTCCAACAAAACGCGGGATGTCTTCAGTCACAGGCATTAAAGGCGCATATAAACGATGTCCTGTTTTTCTTCGATAAGCTCAAAACCTTAGTCATTAAAAAGTCTTCATTAAAACCCTTTTCACGGTGGTTCTACTAAACCTTTCTAAACTTTTCTTTGGTTCTGCTAAAGGGTCAACATTCAACATTTTTTAGGATTCGCACCTTCACAGCTTTTATCTCTGGTGGAGTCCTAACAGTGCGAACTTCTTTTTCTACCTTCTAAACTTAAAGTTTCATCATATCATTTGATGGCGCAATAAATTTGTCTTTACTTATTTTCAAAATTTTCAGTAGTTTGAAAATCTGATTTGGCCGTCAACCGTACTGATATAAAGCGATAATTACGACGCCGGACTTCTTTACGCGACCACTCCATTTTTGAAAATGTATGAAATTCGAAACTGCGCACATTTTATAAATAAAAAAAGTGCACTTATTGCATATTTGACAGAACTTATGGTATTGTAAAATTATTAGATTTTACAGTGGAATTTATTAGTCTTTGTATAATTCAATTGTATTTACTTACTGATCCCCAACATTGTGTTTCATTAGAGCTGTAACTTTAAGTGAAAATTGATGTTTTTTTTTCACAAACTGACTAATTGGAAAAATTCTTAGGCGCGCCTCAATAAAAACAATATTTTATCCGCTAACAAAAATTTGTCAACATTTTCGTCCAGTTAACTCAAGCATAACTTTACAAGACTTAGTTGTTTAAAAAAATTACCTGTGGCTGTGGCCTTCCTCCATGAGTCAAACTAAACGGAATGTGCCAACCCGCGTTAAAGAACCTTCAGCTGATATCTTAAACAAAAGAGCAACAAAGTCTGTAGTTTGTGGACATTCCATGAACAATCCCAACTATCTTTTATTGTTTTTATAAACCAAACATTTTATCAAAGGAAAAATTTCTTCAAACATTAAAAAAGCTAAATATTTTATAACATCAAAAGGAAAAAAAAGGTTACACTTAATGATAGTCTTATTTTTGTTCATATCCATTGTGATTGCGTAGATACACCTTAACTTCTGCTTTCAAACAGTATTATAGGAATAAAGGTAAGGAAAACAAGGAAAAGCCTCTCTGCACCCTTTTTTCAAAATTGTAAAATACATGAAATAGGTAATTAGGTCATACCTAGAATGATCAGACAGAGCCATTGACATTAGGAAATACCCTTTATATCAATAGAGAAGATGGTTAGAAGCTTTCTTCAACATGGGATCCTATTATTAAAAAACATAAAATCCAACATCTAACAAGTTGCAAGACCTCAAGCGTAGACACTGTCAGCACTTTCTATGTTAATCCTGAACTCTACGCTCACAGACAGAGAAATTGATGAAGATGATTGAATGTCTTCATAGCTGTCAATAGCTGTCTGTGAAGATACCGAAACGTGGACTTAAAATCTAAAATATTATAAAATGCGCTTAAAAAAGTGTTTATTTAGGATAATTACGAACACAATAATTTTTTTAAATAAAATAGCATAAATTTTTGGGAATATGACTCAGTTCGATTTCCAACGTTTATTGAAATCGCTGAAACCGTTTTATTTCCTAAATTTAAGAACATGGTTCTTAGGAACAAATATCTTATCATTTCTGACATTCCCATACTGGCCAATCTCGATAAATCATCCTGATTAGTATTCCATCCATATATTAATATAAAATACAATTTTATTATGGCTAATATCCTATGTCTAAAATTAAAAGTTACATAATGTGTTTTGGATGGTCACAAAAATAACACCAATAAGTATACTTACATTTCCTATTCAATTTTGAAGAGTTCCAGGGTCCAGCGCCATGAAATTATATCAGACCAACATGGAGCTAAACTGAATCCAATACATAAAAAAAATAATAGTTGAAATTGGCCCAGAATCAAAAAAGTTATGCCCGGACAAAATATTATATATAATATATATTTACGCTCCCTGCGCAGCCCTTCAAGGCTGGAATCCCTCAGGGCTCAGTCCTCGCCCCACTATTGTACACGATATACGTCCGTGCATAACGTGGACCTGAAGCCTAAATCCAAAACTCGAAGTTCAAAGTCGCTTAGGAACGGACTTAGGAACGCCCTCTCGAAGGCCCTTCATCAGCTCACCGCCAATCATGAAGCCTTTCTGGCTGTCCAGGCTGTAACTTACTCCTTATTTAATTCTCCTTAAACACCTTCAGTGCTATGATATTTTCCAGCGGATGATCCCATAAGTCTCCACTTGCGCGGCCTTTTCTTCAACTGGCTGTCCGTCGCTTCAGACGAAGGCTGCGTGTGAGACAATTGGTAATAAGTGATTTTTAGTGGGTATTGGCTCTGCTTTATGGTATGGCTTCTTCTTTAGCGAGTCCCACATCATCCCATATTGCAAGTGATTGAGTATGCATCAGAGCATTTTAAATGTTCATTTTTTATTAGATCAGCATCAGGGATAACATACATATAAAGACATAATTACGTAAAGCCTAAAATAATGAATACAATTACAAAAAGGAATACAAAATATCCACAACAAGAGAGTTGAAAATAAATCTTATTTCTTTAAAATAAACACCTATTTAGGTGTTTTATTTTCCCTTAGGTTAACTTACAGAAAAGCTCCAGACTTATTTCAGATTAAGATAAACTGGTCCCATGATGTTAAATATTAATATTTTATAGAACCATGAACTTTAATCTTTAGTTGTTTTCTGGTTGTTTTGTCTATTTTATATGAAAAAGGGTCGTCATGCTTTAGTTTAAAATATTACACAACTTTGTACTCAGTACTTAAAGGTCAAAACTTATAATTTACCTATGTGTATATTTTTACAATATTTAAGCTGATTATAATTATTTTCATATCACGTTCATAAAATTCATCCTCACGTGGATCATGTGAAACGAATGCTCGGTAATCATTTAACCCAACTTCAACGTGTTATCAAGAGGATTTTCAGTCACATTCAACTAATTAGTACATAAATAAGTAAATTACTTATTTTACTCCGTAATAAACCAAACGTATTTTTTTTACTTCCGTGGTAAAGTAAATATTGACGAAATAAAACAAAGGCAACAAAATGAGGCCTAATTAATTGCCTCAATTCCCTTGGTTTTATGTTGTTAGTAACAGTAAAAATGACCTTCTTAAGAATATCGCCGATTTGCTGAGCATTTCTAAAAGGGACAGTAACAATGGTAGTTTCAGATTAACAATACTTTGATATATTCATGTAATTGGCCTTATGGATGTTGGTATAACCTTCGAGTATGTTACTAGACGATTCGATGGACTTGCTGAGGGCAGGAGTACTTAGCGCGATAGCAAAACTGATGGGGAATAATGAGAGGATCGCCATCTGTTGGAAACGGATGTCAGAGAGTCATACTCTCTCGAATGCGAAGTTTAGACATGGCCTTGAGGAGGCTGATGGGTCTGTGCATAGCCGGGATATTCAGAGCTTAGTTCCAAGCTTTTGGGAAATAGCTAAGGTCGAAGCAGGCATTGAAAATGATAGCTTACAAGGTAAGCACCTGTTTAGTGCGTGGTTGGAAATTCCATCCGCACCTGGAACCTTTTTGGACTTTTGACTTCTAATGAGAAGAGAGAAGAGTCCCTGCGGAGACTGCGGACTTCGTCCTCCACCGCCTGGATGTGGTAGGGCTCCGCGGGTTGCGTGCTGGGCGAGCATTGAGAACATAGTCCATTATAATAAATAAACCAAAAACCTGATACACCTCATTTAAAAAAATAAATAATAATATGACTAAAATATAAATTGCGCCGAAATAAATAATATTTTAAAAGTTATTCAACATTAGATCGGAGGTGACCGTTCTATAAAGTTTCGAGCTCTACGGCGCAGCTACTCCACGTCTCGTCGCACGCGGCCTGTGAGTGGCACAGCGCAGCGCCCGTACAGCTGACTACTATTCAGCAGTTTAACAGACGTTCACTTTACACCGGCCAAGTTATTTTGAGTGAACTGTAAGAACTACACCTTGGCCTACCTATGGCCCGAAAAAAACTTCAAAAGCAATTTCAAAACTTTCCATCACACTTTCCCAGGCTTTGGACTGGCAACTCGCCTGTGTTCGCTCTCGGAGGTGCGAACACAGGCGATCGGCGTGGGGTGCGCGGACGCGGGCGGCTTGTTCTTTAACTTTATAATAATAAGGTTTATTTTTAGCATGGCGGTCGGTAATCACTCGGTGCGTGCCAGATTGTTTTGTCGGTCGGTGTCGTTCGTTCGATGCTAGTTATGGGCGGCCGGGCGCTAGCAAGAAATGTTGTAGTATAAATAGTTTAGACATGGGCCAATAAATATGGAAAAATATAACCTATATTAAAACATGGTGCGATCGATTCGCAATACGATTCTGAGCAAACTACTTTCTGGTTTTGGGTTAATTCATGTACACGTTGTATATATATGAATAATCTCTTATAAATATGTGTATAATATTTGTATACGCATATTATAAATATGTAATACAATTGTATATGTATTCAATTGGCATTATTGTTTATTTATCATTTTACTTTTTGCTTTTCTTTTTGTGCTCAAATGTTCGTCGTGACTTCTAATATTGTTGTTTTGTTTGCATATGGTGGGAGGTTGAACTGTACGTACTCATTATTTGTTTTTTTTGTTTTGTTTGTTTTTACACGTCACGTACTATATGTTGACAAATATTAAACATTCCTCAAGATGGTGACTGAAAATTAGTGATTTGCATGTCAATGCAAATAGTAATACACTGAGGGACCACCTTTTTACATTTTGCACAATTTTTTTATGTATTATTTACTATTTTTATGTTGCTATAAATATATCTTTTCTCTTTTTCTTGTAATTTTTTTCATTATGTTGCTTTTTCTTATGTTGTGAACTTTTAAACTTAAAACACTACACACTTGTGTGTATTATGTTAAAAATGTTTCTTTACCTATTGTATTGTGTGAAGGGTAAATAAATTAATGTCTATGTATAGAATGGTTCGGGTTGTCGGGATATTGAGTTTGAGTGACGGGAGAGATGACAGGTCTGGTGCCACAAGGTATGTGGATTGAATCTATGATGACGGTCGGATGACGTAGCCAATCTAAATACAGTGGCCTCCATGTTGAGGAGAGGAGGGGTAGGGAGAGGAGAGCAATGGAAGTTTCTTTTATAGTAAATAGCTGTACCACCGTGTCCGTCGGCGTTGGGCCTATCGTTACGAATGAGCGCGTATTTGGAAATAGTAAATCCCCGCGGTTAGCGGTGAAGCGGTTTGGAGTGAGCCAAATTTCTTGGAGAAGCAGTAAGTCTGGCTTATTATTCTGAACGAATAGTTTGAGCTCAGGAAGGTCAGAACTTAGGCTACGAGCGTTACATGAAACTAGGGATAAGCCCTTGGGTTTGATACGACCGGACGCGGGATTTGCAGGTATTATATATACTATTTAGAGAATATATACTAAATATAGAATTTATAAAGAACTAAGTAGAGAGTGGTGCTCCGCTAACGCAAATAGATGCTTTTGAGGAGAGCGGGCGGCTCGTAGTTTGCGTGCAAGTACGGCGATTTCCCTAATATCGACGTTTTGGATAACGTCGAACACGGTCTTCATGTCCTCAGCTAACGACGACTGAGGCGAAGACAGAGCGGGACGCGGGCCTACTGGAGCTACGGGAGCTGGGATAGGTAGGGAAGGTGACGCGGCCGGACGCTGTCTCCAGGAGAGAGCCGAGGTAGGCGTCCTTAGCCATTAAAATCTGAGGAGATGACTGCTGACCTGAGACCTGCTGGTGGAGCAGGGCGGGTGGGTACAGCTGGACGCTGTCTCCATGCGAGCGCTGGAGTCGGCGCGGGCTGGGCGGGCATTGCTACCGGGGGAACCCGGTTGCGCAGCGGCGGGAAGTTAGTTTGAGTAAGGGCCGGGGCCTGTCTGGGTGCCGCCCTCTTTGCAACGAGTTGGAAGGATCGGGGTGCACGAGGGCAGCCCCTGTATATTGCGGTGTGGCCGGACTGGCCATTCAGCACGCATGCTGGGGATCCACTCCGGCATGACAATTGCTCCTGGCAATCGCCACTGAACGCTTATCTGCACAACTACAAACGTCACGACAAAACAAAGATTCAGTCGAACGAAGAGTCGTCTCAAGCATTCGAAAACTGCAAGACAGCGATAGAAAACGCAGTACTTCTCGCTCACCCGTATCACTCCGTCCCACTTGCTCTTATGTGCGACGCTTCGAATGACTGCGCCGACGCCGTACTACAACAGCGAGTAAACAACACTTGGCAACCACTCGGCTACTATTAAAAAAAGTTCAACGCAGCACAGCAACGCTACAGTACCTACGACCGTAAGGTAACATCTATGTACATGGCAGTCAAACATTTTCGAAAACTCCATGAAAGGAGAAAATTGATCATCTCCACTGACCACAAACCGCTCACTTACGCCCTACTGAAACAACCAGCAGACGCAGACACACCTCGTAGAACTCGCCAGCTCATGTACATAAGCGAATTCGCCACAGACATTCGTCACATCAGCGGCAGTGAAAATATAGTTGCACTATTTGCACCCATTCACAAACTAGTATAATATTGTGGAGTTAAGGTCATTTTGGTAAAATGAAAGTATTAAATTAACAAATTAACGAAACCAACTACTAAACCATCTAGATAATAAAGTAATTATTTAAAGTGCGCTTAATGTAATAATGTACACAAAAGTAAACAAACATGTTATTCAATTTTTTTGCACTGGACTGACTAATTTGTTGTATTTGTGCTTAGGATGGATAAGCCTGGATAAGCTATTAAAAAAGAATAGCATAAGAGATGCTATTTGTAGATTGAGTAATTAATAAACATAACTATATACTTATTCTTACCACTCGTAATTTGCACTTTGATTTCGATGTAAAGCAATGTTCTTGTACAATTTTTTAAACTTATTTATTATAGTATAATTAATTGTCTTTCAGTGCAATAGAACCAATACATGGCTAAATTGACGGGGATTTCATGTTTATACTACTTAGAATTGAATGGATGAAAACGGATAAATAATGATCTTTTGTTGTTTTTATTAATGTCTCTGAGTAGAGCACAATCTTTCGCAGAACGAGCTTGTAATGTTTGTTATATCGTACAATTATCAATTATTGTTATCAATATAATATCTAAAATTTAATCTTAAGTCTGATTTCCTCTGAAATCGATTCGATTATTTGGACACAGTGTGAATTGCAATATTAACTTCCAAAATAATAATTTTTGGAATGTTTGTCATTTTGTCTGTTTGTTTGTGCTCGCAGATCTCGAAAAAGGCGAAACTGATGCGCATCCGGTTTTGATTGATATTGTAGTTCGGTAAAAAAGTCATTCTTTTCTTATGTAATTGTTTTGATTAAACATTGGTCATCTGGTTATTAATATAATAAAATAAATAAAATCCATGAGTCGATGAGGCACTAGCAAGACATTGAGAAAATAAGGCTGAAATTGAGCGATAGAAAGGGTGTGGATTTTTATAATGATAACACTAGTCCACACACTTCAGAGCCACCCAGCTAAAATGAAGAGAGTTTGCTGGTAAGTGTTTATGCATCAATAGCTTAGGAATTTCAGAAAACCACTTGTTTAAGTCTCTTGAAAATGTTTAAAACTAAATTATAATCAGTCGGGAAAACACATTCTATCTCAATTATTATTTTGTAGAAGTTTATAAGAACTAACTAAAAATTCTTCAACATAATAGAGTGAACTTTTACAATAATGAAAAACTAATTCAAATAAATAACATAATAGATATAATATAAAGTCGTGCTAAAAATAATTAACGTTGTAAATTTGGTGGAATTTAGAGGAACTTAATGCATAAGTCGTTCACTCGCACCTACCCTCCAAGATTGTGAGGATCTTGCCAAAATTTTGATTATAACCACTGTTTAGACGGATTGTAAACAGCCTGGTTCCCTTAACGGGGACGCCGGATAACATGGAAGGCCCTTAATTGTTCACTAACCATAAATCCAACCAGCTGAGAAAACCGAATCTAGAAATAAAATATAAAATATGCACTTGCAATGAAAACATAACATAGAGGGTGGACAGTTAGAAATGACAACTAGATTCGAAGGCCTAGAAAGCAAATATGAAGAATGTGACTGGATTCATTTGGTTTAATGATATATTAAATACACATTCCATTTATCTTTTTTAACCGAATCTACTTAATCATTTACTACAAGAGGTCACAAGAATTTGAATTTTACGTCTATGTAAATATTCAAATAAAACCTTAATAAACCCTTTAACACAAAATTTGTTTTTTTCATTTAAGATAAACCATGTAAACAAAACAGCCAATGTCTTCTGATTAATAGTTCAATAAAGGAACATGCCGTGGCGTCAAGTCATCACATAAACTGGCGGCTGTACATGATCCTTACTACTGCGTTTTAGGGTTAACTACTATTTAAGGGTTAAATAATCTTTATTTATTTAACAATTTATGTACACACAAGTTAACAGATAATTTATAGAAACAAATACAATATATGTAAGTACAAAGGTACAGCTTATTTCTAAAGAAATTTCTTCCAGCAGACCCAAGACTGGAAAGTTTGGTCAAAAAGCAATGATAGTGTGTACCACGACTTAATATACTTAAATACTATATTATGATTGAATCAATAAATATTTATGAATATTAATACATACATACATATTTATATATACATACATATATACCATATTATAAATACCTGAATAAAATACATAAATAACTAAAATACATTTGAAGTTAAGATAGTGAGGTGGGTAATACAACTCATAGTCGAGAAAAGTAATGATCTTTTACTTTTTTCTTAAAGATAGATATAGATTTAGACTCACGAATAATGTGAGGAAGTAAATTCCACAATTTGACTGCATGAACTGAGAAAGAGTAAGAAAAGTAATCGGTTTTATGAATAGGCATACGTAGGAGAGTACGCAAATGTACTCTGCATGGCGTATTATTAGAGTGAGTAAAAGAAAACCTTTCACACAAGTAGACAGGAGTAAGAGGGTTATATTGGATATTAAATAAGAGGCAAAGGATTCTAGTGTTTCTACGGTAGAGTATTGGAACCATCGGAGTTGCTTGCGGTACTCAGAGACGTGATCAAACTTTTTGAGATTAAAGACAAAGCGAAAGCAAAGATTTTGCAAGCGTTCCAATTTGTTTAATAGCTCCTCCGTGGCATCCAAATAGCAAGCATCGGTATAATCCAGGATAGGCCGAACCAGCAACTGGGCAAGGGAAATTTTGGTCTTAAAAGGTAAAAAACTTTGTAAGGCCTCAAGTGAATGAAAAGTGAAGTGGACATTCCGACTGATTTCACTGATATTCGCGTTCTAAGTTAGATTTGATTCTAAGGTGACTCCCAAGTTCTTAGCTGTGTCAGTGAAAGCAATCGGAACATTGTCCATGCAGACACGAGATAAAACCGAAAAAAAAGGCAACTGCGCATATAACGACTACCTATCACCATGGCCTGTGACTTCTTTGGGTTCACCAGAAAACCAAATGCCCTCGCCCAGTCGGATATTCGACCAAATCAGAATTGATTGCTGTAACAGCTGCCTCAGCATCGCATACCGCAAAATGGCGGTAGCTCTGCAAGTCATCTGCGTAGAGGTGGTATTTGGAAGAAATGACTTTGGTGACGGAGTTGATAAAGATGGAGAAAAGGAGAGGAGATAAGACACCACCCTGGGGGACACCAGCAACTAGATCACACCAATGACATTTTTTCTTATCAAGGCGGACCTGCGGCGACCGGCCCCGAAGATAAGAGTCAAACCAGGACAGAGCTACGGGGGAGACGTTTATAGATTTGAGGATGCCTAGAAGGATGTCATAATCAACAGCGTTCAAGGCGTTGCTGAAATCGAGAAGGATAAGCAAGGTGAGAGATTTGTTTTCCATCGCCAAGCGAATATCATCAGTTACGTGAACTAATTTATTTATTTATTTATTTATTTATTAGAAAACCAACAGCGTATAACAATTTTACAAAATTAAGGATTTTAACATTAAAGTAAGGCTAATAACAGGTTTTCCTTAAAGACTATTGCTTAAAAGTAGTTGTGTCGCGGTACAAAAACAATGTTATCAAATTTTACACAAAGGTTTAAACACACATATATATAGGTATATACATATATACATATACACATATATATTCATACATATATATATATATACATACAAACATATTACTACAAATTGTATTGATAAATTAAATATAGTTTTATCATTACACACACAAAACACATGCATCAATTACTAGGCGTCGATAGATATCTTAGAGATATAATGGAATATATATATATATAAATTTTGGGGATAAATAACAGAATCGTCAGTATCAGATTTGGTATGTGGAGTTTGTGAATGATAAGTCAACAAATTGTAACAAATCATTTCTTCAAGCTATTAATAACTTGAATTTTAAATTGTGACTTGCTAAAGGCAAAAAGGTCTATATCGCTAAATGAAGTGTTGTAGGCACGAGTAATGCGCGAGAGTACTGAGTTTTTACCGTAGTTTGAGTGATGTAATTCAACGTGTAAAAGTGAAGTATGCCGAGTACGGTAAGATGGTGTACGAAAAGCAATCTTAGAGACCAGCTCTGTACAGTCCACACCATTGTGCACCACATCATGCAGCAACATCATGTCCATCAGCGCACGCCGCTCCTCTAAAGTGAGAATATTGTGGAATTTGCAACTTTGCTCATAACTTCCAGGATGCTTGCGACTGCGATAATTAAGGTGGTCTATGAATATTTTTTGTATTCTCTCAAGGCGATGTTTATAGGTAACATATTGTGGTGACCAAATCGGGCTTGCGTATTCTAAAGTACTTCGTACGTAGGCAAGATACAATTTTTTTATTGTTCCTAAATCTTTGAACGGCTTGCAGGATCGTAAGACAAATCCAAGATTGTTGAAGGCCTTATTAGCAACGTTATGAACATGGTTGGTCATTAACATTTTGGTATCGAAGTATACTCCCAAGTCGCGGATCATTGAGGTTCTTTTTATCGCTGAACCATTGAAGTGATAATTACTTACAAATGGTTTCTTTTTACGTGTCAATGATATACACTCGCACTTATCAGCGTTCACAGTAATGGCGTTCTCTGTATAATACTTAAATAAGTTGTCAAGATCGGCCTGTAATAACATACTGTCGTATTCAGATTTTATACTACAAAATATTTTTTTGTCGTCGGCGTACATAAGATAGTTAGCATGTTTGAAGCAAGAACCAATGTCAAACAAATAGGCATTATAAAAAAGAGGCCCTAAATGTGATCCTTGAGGGACGCCTGAGGGAATGTTCATATAGTCCGATTTGAAACCTCCAACCACTACCGCCTGAGAACGGTTCGATAAATACGATTGAACCCAACGTAGCAAATCACCACGGATTCCTAGCCTGTATAACTTTTTAATAAGGATGGAGTGATCGACACGATCGAACGCCTTTTCGAAGTCCGTATATATAACGTCTACTTGTCCACCACGCTCCATGTTTGAAATAACGTAGTTTGTGAAGCAAGCTAAATTAGTAACAGTGGACCGCCGCTTCAAAAATCCATGTTGGTTATCGGGAATAGATTTGACAATAATGGGATAAATTTCATTGTAAACAATGCACTCAAATACCTTGGCTATAGTATTTAATATAGATATGCCTCTATAATTCTCTACATCTGATTTTGATCCCTTCTTATGGATGGGAATAATATGTGCGAGTTTCCATTTACGCGGGAATATGCCTTCTTTCAAAGAGCGATTAAATAGCATGGAAATTGGTAATGCTAATGATTCAGCACATTTCGACCAAAAAAGTGGTGGAATTTCGTCGCAACCTGCCCCCTTATTTATATCAAGCTGGTTAAGAAGTTTCAGAATACCGTCTGGCGAAGTTTGAATGCTGCATATAACATCCGAGCATGTGCTGCTATCGTCATAATACAAGGGAACCTGTTGCTCACTCTGACTCGATGTACCAAAAGCGTTCATAAAAAATGTATTGAAACCATTGCATATATCCTTACCACCCACGAGCTTTTTATTTCCCAGACTTAAACTCTTAGGATAATCAGAACCTCCCCTTAGAGACTTTATAAAAGACCAAAACATTTTTGAATTACTCTTGATATTGGTCTCACAAGTGGCAACGTAAGTATCGAAACAAATTTTTTGGACGCGCCTCTGCCTTGCTCGTAATAGTGAGAACTCTTCGTAATCTGCGAGATTTCCATACTTTTTCCATCGTGTGTGTGCTTTAGATTTTTCTTTTATTAAAATGATTAACGCTGGTGTATACCAGTTTGGATACGAGCGTGTAGCGCGCTTACGACTAAGAGGAACGAATTTTTCAATACAATATTCTACAACGCCGTAGAACTTAGCAACTGCTTCGTCAAGGGTTTCACCAAGCAAAAGTGAACTCCAATTTTGCTCGAGAATATGTGAGTTTATACTAATATAATCGGCTTTATGAAAGTTTGGTCTTGGTGTTGAACATTCGCGGAAAGGCCAAACAGCCAAATCTAAAATGTCTATAGAAAACGCAGGGTGTGCTCGATCTTCAGTAAGGAGTGATTTTGGGCTACGTATGACTGTTACAGGCAGGTTAGAAAAAACTAAGTCCAGAGTATTACCGACATAATTTCTTAAAGTGCTATATTGTACAAAGTTAAAAAATTCCATTGCCTCAAGTAGATTCAACCCAGCGTTTTGTATCTCAACAGAACCTTTATGAAGAATTAAAGGCTTACTATTTTCCCATGAAACACAAGATAGGTTAAAGTCCCCACATATTAAGTAGTTCGGTTTAGGATATTACATGTTTAGTTATGTTGATAAATACCTCCATGTCAGATGTCATACGACGCGGGTCGGGTGGAATATAAACTAAGCACAAGTGAAGGTCCACTACGGAATGGCATGATCGAGCCGGTACAGACACCCATAACAGCTCAGTGGCGGCCGCGGTGCGAATACAGGGCCCGAGATCGAGTCGCGAGGCGTTGAGTTCGCAACGCGTCAGTATCATAACGCCCCCTCCAGTACTCTTACCAGTACCCTTCAAGTCGCGATCAGCTCGGAACACATCATACCTACTATCACATAATTCCCTATCAAAAATACCCTATGCAGCCAGGTCTCTGTTATGATAATAACGTCATAATCATTACACAAAATACTCTGTCGAAGTTCTAAACATTTAGTTCGAAGGCCGCGGACGTTTTGATGGTAAATACGTAAATTATTACTAACTGTCGTCGCAAGAAACTCCTTAGATATATAGTAAAAAGTATGGTTTAGGTCTAACTTACCATGTAATATCCCTAAGTAATTTAAGAACACATAAGTTTTAATGAAATCGCCAAACAACGACTTCCACATTGCGATAAATTTGCTTAAAATAACCACACGAATATGGACCTTAATTAAAGAGGCATATAAAATACGCCGTTTACTTGAAGCAGGCTGGTTCCATACGGTATGCAACTGAGGGTGATCCGAACTGTTACGTAAAGCGGGGTTCGTCGCTGTGAACGGTAAACAACTCGAACAAACAAAGCGAACGCGGGCGCTTAGAGAATGTGAGAACGTAATATTCGCCTTGGTAGTAGTCGACTCGTTTACATTTTTATAAATGATATTACAGTAAAATGATACAAGTATTTTTTGATTTGCAGTAATTTGTTTTAATAAGATACAAATAAATAATGTTATACATAGAAATATAAGTGCTGAAACAGTGCTATGGCCAGGGCGGAAACCGGACTGATATTGGGTGATGATATTGTTTGTAGACAGGACAGCTGACAGTTGTTTATGGACAATGTGCTCAAGAACTTTCGAAAGATGGGGCGTACATGGGTTAAAGCAGTAGGATTGGGAATTTTAGGTAAAGGCATAACGTGCGCACGTTTTCAAGCTCTAGGAAAGACGCAGGAACTTAAAGATTGATTTAGGATATGTGTGAGAGTTGGCAAAAGGAAAGGTAAAATCATGACGATCATTCTTGAGCACAGCTTGTCATCACCAGCGGCAGCTGAGGAGATGGACAGGATGGATTTCTTGACTTCATCTGAAGAGATAGCTGTAAAAGAAAAAGGAGAATGTGAAACTTGCAGTCTCGACAGATGATCCAAGGTGTGAGCTTTGACGTTTTGGTTTAAAGAGACTGGAGGAAGGGAGAAGTGATTGTTCAGAGAGCATAAATCAAAGTCTTTAAGGGATGAATTGGGAGATTTGCCGATACCGACGGATTTGAGGAATTTCCAGACTTCTGCAGAACCACGGTTGACAAGAGACTCGTAGAAGTTTTTCCTCTTCGCATGGCGGTTGCATCTATTTCGAAGTTGTTTGAAATGGTGGAGGTTTTGTTCAGAGGGAGTACGTCTGTAACATCGTTTGGCCTTGTCTCTTAGTGCCATTTCCCCTTTTATGCAGTCTGTTAGCCAAGGTGCTGGGTTGTGTTTCAATTTGACTCGTTTTAAAGGAGGATGGCAATTGAACAACTGTAAAATTTTTGAACAAGTTTTGAAAGCATCTACTTTCTCATCGACTGTGGAGCAAGATGTCACGGTGGCCCAATCAATTTCCTCAGCATCGCGATACAAAACCGCAGTATCCAGGTCATTATAGTTACGCAAAAGTACGGACCGTGGTTTGCGTCTGGGGGTACAGATACGATAGGAGAGAAAGACAAGATCATGGTAGGAAAAGGATGCAGCAAGTTGCCCATGTGACGCAACATTACGGGTGTTAGAGACGATCATTAGATCAATTAAGGAAGGGACACAATTAGGAAAATGATGGGTCGCTGAAAGAGGCAGGATATGGAGGTTATAGGATGACAAAAGAGATTCAAGTTTTCGGGAACGGGAGTTGTTTTTAACCATACAAGTGTTCAGGTCACCCATTAATATAACATGATCATAGGATGGGCAAAGGTCGTGGAGGACTCCATCTAAGTCACTGAAGTAATCAATATTTTGATTTGGGCTGTAAAAGACACCAAGTAAAAGTTTCGTATGTCTAGCGACTACCTCAATGACCAGATGTTCTACTGATTCAGAGTAATATGAAGGGGAGGTACTGACTACCTTGTAGGGTATATCCGCACGCAGATAAATTTCTACGCCTCCACCAGCCTTACCGATCCTGTCATTACGAATGAGGACGTAACCTGGCAGTGCATAATGCGTGGAAGGAAGGGAAGGTTTAAGGAAAGATTCAGATATTAGCAAAGCATCCACATTAGCAATACTACATGAAGCTAGTAGTGAGCTAATAGTGGGCAGGAATGCTTTGAGCGTTTATGTGAACAATTTTTAAATTGGATGGATTAGTGTGAGATATTAGATTGAGTTGGTCATGCAAAGTTAGTGTGGCCGAAGAACTATCTGCACTTGAAAAACTACATGAAGAGGATGAGCAAGAGAAGTAATGGTCGTCGAGATCAGTAATTGTATTATCCATATATAACTATAAATAAATAACAGTGTTAATAAAAATAAAATATAACTAGTTCCTGATTTATTTTCCAGCTTGTGAGTAAACGTACAAATACTTCAATTTAGTATTTCCTGTACTCCGCCCGCTGGAAGGTTTCAGTTTGCGAGCTTTTAACAAAATGGCATTGGCATGAGCAAGTTCACGAGATACTCGTCTTTCAAATAATTTAATTTCCTTAAGTTCCTCCCTGTGCGTTTTCACATGTGGTACTAAAAAGTACCTATATTATTATTATTGTTGAGTAAAAATCAAATTCACGTATTATATGGTAACTACATTAAGTAAATGTTCACAAAACAAGTCATCAAAGCAATTATGATTTTAATACGAAATATAAGCATATTATAATACTAATATCACAAGGTATTCTGGCACGTGTAATAATTTATTCATAATGCTCTCTGCATTTCTGTTGCATATGTTTCTTCCTTTTTTTCATTTTCTTGTAGGGGAATTTTGTCTATAAGACATGTCAGCCACGTCGTAGCCTAAGCAATGATACAAAAAATAAAAACAAAATAAGAGGGTCTATCGAGAAGAGGCAACCCAACCGTGAATCGGGAAAGCTATTTTCGAAATAAGATTGCATTTATACCAAAGTACCCCAATAGTAAGTACTGTTATTATCCTCATAAAGTGAGCCTTAGTACATGGCATTAAAATATTTTAGATATTTTCAACTTTGTAGCTAAATTCTAAATTATTCATGGGAAACAAAAATTTTGGGTGGATGGGTAGCCTGAACGTGTCTCTGAATCTAATTTTATGTATTTACATCATATTTTATTATCAATATGTTCTTTATAATAACGGAGAGCTATTCTTTTACATTTAGAAAGAACTCGGAAAGAAAGATTGATCATTGCATATCCTCCTGCACTAGAAACTTAAGCAAATTTATTAGCCTCTTCGTTTCCTTACAAACTAATACATACTTTGAATAGCCTTTTAGGCGCATTAAGCCATGCGTTGGAGCGCACCCTTACTGTCCGAAAAATTTACCTCGCGATCAGAATTCACTATATGAGTTTAATTTATAGCTTCTGAGATGGCGTTGGGTGACGGGTCGCTCATTTCCCTCTATTATGATTGAGGAGGGCGATGGCTGGATCCCGCGTTATCTCGTGAACGGGTGCCGTTTGAGGCTGTTCGTCGTTTGGATACTTGGAGGGACGGCGACTTGCCGAACTAACAGATGCAGATAAGAATAATTTTGTATAGACATAAGAGACACTGTAAATTTATTTTGAAAAAAATAAATATACGTGAAGTTTCTTGCCAGTTTTTCTTCACGAAGGTTTTTCCGTACTGACTAGAGTCATGTTTTATTTGACGTCAATAAGAACACTTAATTGTCAATGATGAGAAATAAATATTTGAATTTGAATCAAAAAACCTGCTTTACTAGGTTTAAGGTGAAGATCTTATAACTTCAAATAAAGTGACTCATATAATATCGATCGAACTTCACTTTATGAAAGTTCGTTTGATTTTATATAAATATTTAATATAAGATTAATATTAAATATAAGTAATAATTTGCGAGCACGGTATATCGCACTTATTAGGAGTAGGCTAGACTATGCGAGCGTATTGTATGACAGTTGCGCAAAAACACATTTGTTCAAACTAGATAAAGTTCAAAACCAAGCTTTAAGAATGGTATGTAGATTTATGAGGAGCACGCCAATACATGTTATAGAGATGGAACTTAATATCCATCCCCTTTGTATCAGGAGACTTTATCTGGCCTATAAATATTGTTTAAAATGTAAGTTAAGTCTTACACAGATAATGTTTTATTTAACCCCGTGAAGGAACTCAGTACTTTAAGAAGTAATAGATATTGGCGTAAGAAAAAAATTCCATTGATTGTTAAATTTTACGGGGCTTGCCAAGACTATGATGTGTATTCCTCCCATTCAATTAACTTCAAAAGCCACATTAGATGTTATAAAATGCTTGTTAACTAGTTTCTTTCGATATATGAATATTTAAATAGTTTATAAGTTACAATAAGGTACAATGGGACTATCATATTGTTCCCGAGATCACATCGGGGCGCGTTATAGCTCGTGAAACCGGTCCAGATGTCCAACCACCCCTTCCCTGCCAACACCGCAGGGCCCGGGCGAACAGATCGCGTTAGCGAACCACCAGAGCACACGCACGCACTGGATTTCTTTGTAATACCTAATCAGAATACAGTCCTATATAATTGAATTTTCAAAATAAATAATAACTCGCCAGCGTTCCATACATAAAAACTTTTTCGCAAAACTCTGTGAGTAGCCTGGTATTAAAAGGCGATATCTCTATTTCACAGTCAAATAGCATACAGAATATATATTACGTTGAATATAGCATTTTGGTGAATTAATTAGTGTGTCTTTTAAGTAATTACTTTCTTTGGAAAAGTCTCATAAATGGTATTTCATCATTGGCGTATAATTATTACAACAAATTTTGAATTGAATTATGGCAATTATAAACTTTGTACATATATCAACTTTAAGGTCAAAAGAAATGTTTTGTCACACTTTGCTTCGAACGCTATTTCTAAGGAATGTTCTAACATTTAATGATAATAAGGTAAAAATCATAAAATAATGGAAATAGTCCATCTATGATAAAAATTATGCTTTTATTTATGAGTCTGTGACAGAGGCAATATTGTACTTTAACCAAAGTTTCAAATTGAGGTTATTTAAAACATATAGCGTGTTATTTTTGGTAAAATTTGACGCCTGGAACTACAAGATCGATCATCACAAAATTATGCTTACACGTTGTCACAGGTTTTATTGGTATATAAAGGACATAAAGCCTTTCATCAAAAAAAGAAAATCACTGTTCCTGAAGGATTAACGTACTTGAAACTCGAACAAATTCTTGTTTGCAATAAATCTACAATAACAGATGAATTACAATAAGTTAAATATTTTTCAAACAGTCCAGTTGAATTTGCAGTACATTGAAAAACTTTTATCCAAAAATTTTATACGTGACTACTACTATTTTGATTCTGCCAAAAGCGCGTAGCCTTGACTTCTCCCAAAATGTTATTTGTGATGTTATTTATAAGTCCAAATAAAAAATCCCCGAGTTACGTCAAAAAGCTTGTATAACTTTTCAACGGCTAAACCATTTTTCTTCAACCACACGAACACACAAAAGTACAGACAGACACATACAACTTATACCCTTACTTAACCCATCCTTTTGTTTATATGGCTTAGGGTCATGTTCACTTTCACTTCCCATGTTTTCAGACAATTTAACCGATTTTCGTGTAATTTACAGTTTTTTAATGTACCCTATCATTTGAAATTCCCGTTGGGTATATGTGAAAACATTCGATTGTTCATCCATTCTTTCATCGTCCCAAATCTTGTAAACGGCTGCTATGCTATTTATAAACATTCTCAATTTGATTACCTTTCAAACAAAAAACAAAATTCATCGAAACCTGTTCAGCCATCTGGGAGCTATAGCGCCTCACACAAACACACAAACAGACATGACAAAATTGATAACACTCTTCACCAGTTTTTATTGGCCGTTGTATTAAATATTGTGAAATATGTCATATTCAGTGTTTACCACAAAATTTAAAATCTAGTTTACTAGCTCAATAACAAAGGCGACCTGATCCTGAATGCATGAATTGTTTCAAACTAAATAATAGTATCACGAACGGTATATTTCTGCTTGTGACGTTAGTTCCTGCATTTGGGTTAATAAGTAGTGGAAATAATTATTTTAGTTTAATTGCGCTCAAGCCGATTTCGTGTCGGTAGTACGAATATCACTTCGGATTATAGGTATTGAGATTATTAATAAATGTATTATTTTGTACTCGGACAACTGAAATTATCGCTACTGTATATATACGTATATATATACGTGTAATGTATGCATGTATTAGCTCAGTGAAAGTTTTAATATTCATATAATGATAAATATATGCTCCAATTAATATTAGTTTCAATGTACTTTTAATTTATGATAAGGTGCCCTTACTCATGTATCTTATCTTCTACTTCGTCATGGTTGGCTCGTAAAGAATGCCTAAAAAAGCATCTAGCCCTCCTGTGCATGAAAATTTGTGTTTTAAAATAGATATTAATTATCTTTTTTGAAATTATGGTAAAAAACAAAGGCCTGAAATTAAGTTCAAGCGATAAAAATTGCCTATTTAGGATCAATGTAAGTACATTCGTTATGAATTTAATTTTATTGTGTTTTTGAAAGTTAATATTCCTCACAGTTTTTAAAGATATACTTTATATTGTGTTAAGCCAGATTACATTACTTGATGTCATTTTGTCTTTGGGAGAAGTTAATTGAGGTAAACATTTTTTGATGCTGCAAATAAAATAAATAACAGAGTTTTTGTATAAAAGTATCAATCTACCTATAACATCCGAGAGTGCTGTTCTACAAAGGGGGCTCTAAAAGGGGGTGGAAATCAAGAGGTGATTCACTCAAGTGAAGCAAATAAAGGCAGGTACAAGTGACTTGGGCTAAATCCAAAATTACACTGAATTTGTTGACATAACTTTGCATTGCCCTGAAGACTTTTCATTTAAGTACGGTATCTAAGTAATGAAGTCTATAAACCCTCAGTTCTGAGCAAAGCTGTAAGTTGCAATAAGCTCTAATTGAATTTTAGCGTGTTTAAAAGTTCATAATTCTACATTTATTACATTTCTAATAATGTAATACAAAATTTTTTTTTTTACTTATAAATATTATAAAAGGTGGAGGAGCATTACCAAGCAACCTTGTGCTTCTGCGAATCTGCAAAACATTTCTAAGACAATGAAATTTTAATGACAAATTATACTAATTCAATGTGTATGATAAGCACGTTAATGCAGGCCCTTATTGACCTAGGTAGCCAAGTTTCCTTGATAACTTATACGGCTACTACGATTTCTTGGGTACACGATGCGGCTTTTGAGATTCCCGACAAAATGGACGATGACATTCAATCCCAAGACCATTGCAATAAAGGGGACTAGTAGCTGTATCATAAATATATTCAATGTTTATTAAACAAAAATAATGTTATCATATGAACGCAAAGATAAATATGAAAACAATTTGTGGGGTGGAAGTCGCGGGTCGTTGCTGGCGGACGAATACATGCAGTGCTATCGACATTTATATATTGATCTGAAGTGGTACCAAAGAGCGAAGCCTCGCGGCAACTTTTATGGTTTTGCTTGCCAACTTAAGAGTTGTATGCAGATACGGTGCTGTGTTTACTTGATTCTACTCTGACAGATATTGATGTCTTAAATAGAAATATTGTGTAACTTAGTTAGTGTGTAACGTAGTTACACACTAACTAAGTAGTAGATACACACTTACAACTTTACACACTACTTATAATTTTGAATAACTGTTAAAAGATTTATCAATTTTAAATGTAGTTGTAAACCAACTTACTAATATACTAATATACAACTTTTGGAGGTTTGGTTAACATATTTTCTAAATAGATAACTAGTTAGAGAGTTATTAATATATTATTCTTGTAAATGACTTTGTGTGATTAACTGTTATCAATAAAAAATTTAGTAATTATAGAGAAGGAAGTTGTAAGAAATAGATACCTGTGTACTTCGTGACGTTGCTTCGCACCAATTGGTCGCGAGCGTACGTGACGTAGTACGTAAATTGTCGAAACTCTATAGCGTTGTCTTTTCTACTCCCACATACAAAATCATATTACATCTCGCTCTTCGAGTTTGCTGAAACGAATATCCATGTCAATTTTCAAACGTCATTTTAAATAGCAAAATAAAGTAATAAATAAGATAACAGTAACAGTGTAATTAGTACACTGTCTAAACACACAAGAAGGCATTGTACGTTATTAAAACACAGAATAGGGAATAAGTTTTGTTTGATGCTTAGCCGTGACACTGGGTTGCACAAGACTATGTCAAATAGCCGGCTACTGCCTTGCATTTGTTGGTAACCTTTCTATATGTAATATGACAGATTTTCACCAGTCTGTATTCCGTGGGTTCTGTTGTTCCGAATTATTTTAAAAACCAAACATTTGAATTTGTATCTTATCATCTTATAAAGGTATTACAAGATTGTGCATTTTTTTTATTATTTGTTTACATTGTTTAATTTATGGTTGTACAAGGGTGGATTGAAAAGTTCGTGGCCTAACATTGATAGCGTTGTCATATTATTATAAAACTACCTCATATGAAACCTAGACTGGTTGTCAGTCTCTTTGCAATTTGTCTTTGAGATACATGCGTAATTATTTATTTTATTGATCATTAAGTGAGAGTAGGTTTCATTAATTTTGAAAATGGATAGTTGAGAGCACCGTGCCGTAATCGAATACCTCCACTAGAAACACAAGATATGGTTGCTACTTTAGGGACATCGACGTATACAATGATAAAAAAGTGGACAGTGAATTTAAACATGGAAGAGAGAGCATCAAAATGACCTCCGCTCTGGACGGCCTTCCACAGCTACGACTTCGGAAAACATCGAAAAAATATGTGATCTCATCATGGGAGACAAAAGATTGAAGATATCTAAGATAGCTGAAGCTCTAGGAATTTCATGTGAACGTATACAAAACATGATCGTTAACGAATTAGGGTTCCACAAGGTGTCTGCAAGATGGGTTCTGCGGCTCCTTTCAGTTGAACAGAAACGAACTTGTCTCAAGATTTCTAGATAATGTCAGCTTTGAAGCTCTTGCTCTAAAGCTTTTCAAAGCTGATCCAAACTAATTTTTGACAAGGTTTGTTACTATGGACGAAACAAGGGTTCATCACTATATTCCTGATTTCAAACAACAATCCAAAAAATGGAAGGGACCCGGATCTCAGACCCCCAAGAAAGCCAAGGTGTGTTTTTCAGTAAACCAGGTCATGGCATCGGTTTTCTAGGATTCTAAGGGTGTCATTATGGTTAATTACTTAGAAAGAGAACAAACTATAAACTTTGCATACTACAGCACACTATTACGTCGTTTACGCGAAGAAATAAAGTCTAAAAGACCAGGATTTTTGACCAAGAAAGTTTTGTTCATCAGGAAAATGCTCGTGTTCACACATCTGCAGAATCGATGGCTCAAATAGTGAATTGTGATTTCGAATTGCGTCGTCATCCCCCCTTTCCCCCTGACTTGGCACCTTCTGACTTCCACATATTTCCAAAATTAAAAAAAACACCTAAGTGTAATGAAATTTTCTACCAATGAAGAGATCGAAGTGGCCGTAGATGCCTTTTTTGAAGACCTTGACTAGACCTTCTATTTAAATGGGATCTAGGCTTTGGAGGACCACTGGACTAAGGTTTGTGACCTAGGAGGAGAGTATGTAAAAAAATAAATATATTATAAAATATTATAAAATTGCATTATTCCTGTGTTTTCTTATTTAGGCCGTGAACTTATCTTATGGATGAATTGAAAATAAATAGAATTTGTGGAAAGACAAAGCTGCATTTATATTTAATATCTATACGGCTAATTCAACTTTAATGAAACTTACCGCAGTTTTTAAGTTGACATAATGGCTATTCTGATCCACTAAGTTGATTTTACTAAAACTCTAATATGTTAACAAACTATGCGTTTTTAAATTTAATAACAATATAAATAGAAAGGTAGATTATGTTGCTATTGATTGATTTATATAGCAATTATGCGTCTGTTCCCATTCTTACACTGGGCGTTCGATAGGAAGGACTATTGTACCACCCCAGACAGCATAACAAAAAAAAAGTCTACAACTTTTAAATTATATGACTTGATTTAGTACACCACACGACATCATTTATTTAAGATATTCAAATTATCAATGTTACAAGATTAAGCAATATGCAATTTTCAGCGACTAGTTTAGCTATTAACTTTGATCCCAATTATGACTGCAGATTGGAATCCATAAACCCATAAGCTTAAATTTTTTAATAATCGCTAAATTACTAGTGCCTATTAACTTAATTACGTAAGGTTTCTGGTGGAAATTATTGCGCTTCTTGAAAATTAAGTTGTACTTCTTGATTATCGTTAATAATTATTATTGCAATATACACTGTGAGTAAGTTTGAACCCTTTTCAATTGAAGAACATAAAATAAATTTAATTAAATGAAAATGAAAAAAACAATATATCAAAGAATATAATACAATATCGTCACGATCGCTTGGTGAACGGTTTCTACCAAGATTCTACTTTTTGATCCATTCAAAAATAATATTTGCATTTTTGTTGTAGTTGTAAGTTTGATACCAAAATAGTGGATTTCTTTTAAACAAGTTTTGTATAGTACTGCTGTTCTGTGCGAAATTAATACATACTATGTGGCATACATACCATGGAGCCTATAATTAGAGAGTGGCATTTTTAAGTGCCTGATTTTCTTCGTAAATAATTAAACTTTCTGGCCCTATGTAGAGAAATTCGCATCGTTTATATTTCAAGTTGTTAGGCGGGTTCTATAGTCTTCACACAACATGTCCCTCGAGCTAAGTTTGAAGAAGTATTTCGAAGGGTTCAATTTAATCCACACTGCTTGTAGCCTCTGGGGATGTTTCAACTTTACGGTGATTTGAGCAAGCTTTGTTACTTAAAATGTGTGATAGTTCATGTAAATTTTATACTACGTACGTGTCAATGTAATAAGATTTAATTCATTCTTATCTTAAAATTTACATTTACATGAAACGATAGCAGACCTGTCTACCAAATAATCAATCATTTCAATGCTCTGTTCTGGATTTAAATTAAAAAATATTGTAAACGAAAATTATTATGAGAGGTGTATTTTTTATGATTATATTTTCCCATGTTACCTTGTCTTTAACGAAAATGAAGATTATAAAATGCTTCCAGTTATTTTTCGATGTCATTTACCTGTTTTGTACGCTTAGTAGTTATTACGGATTAAGCAGCCGTATATAGCAGTAGATCAAAAAGCTTAGCTAAGATGCAGCTTCAAGATGATTCCTAACTTTTCAAATATTTTTTTCAATATTGACAACAGTTCACGATTGAGTTAAAAACGTCAGCTTTTTATGCATTATACATGGTGCGTTCCAATTGCAGACTATATCTCTCAGAGCGCCCGTTCGGAATGCCTTTGAGCGCATTCACGACGGATATCGAAACGTCTTCCGTCAAAACTGACCCATGACGTTTCTTTGTTGATGTTGTTATTTAGGCAATTAAAGATATTAGAAGCTTCCTTATTAATTTATTTTGTAATAATATTAAAAACTGGCTCCTAATACAATCAAGGCCAAAGATTTTCATGAAGTAATAGCTTTTAATTTAAGCGAGCAAAGATTAGAATTTCAGCGACTGTTCTAATAGAAGTAGCAAAAATATTACTTTTAGCGCGCTCATATATCGGAATCATATCGGAAAGGTTACGAACAGTTTAAATCAATTATTATTATTATTATTATAGTTTTAGTGCTGATAGCTCTGTGAGCGGCAACCGGAACGCGCCTACAGAAAACAATTAGTGACCTTTGTCAATGACCATTGTATCAAAGTACTGATACATAAATAATTCAATCTGTCTGAATCTAAAGTATTTGGGTATAAAACGACTTCTCAAATATATATTCCTAGTGGTGGAAATCTCACTAGTTTGTATTGCAGCTATTGTACATTTAGTAAATGTTTGTTTCCCAAATAAAGAAAGAAATTAAAAGAAAGGAAAATATGAAAGAATTATTCCTTATAATAAATGTCAAACATTTTTTGGACCGAACTTACACACATCAAATAAAGTTTGAGATCACTTTGAAAATTTGAAAATACGAAATCTTTTTTGTTACAGTAGAATCAAACGTTTTTTATTTTTCTTCTAAGATTCTTCACTTAAAAATCTAATCTTTTAATAACAAATAATTTTAAAATATCAATTGTTTCCTGTATATAAAGAGATTAAATCCTTGTTTACGCTCATTCAGAAATCTGACCAACTTGATTCAAGCGTTTTTTCTTACTTTTCGAAGGAGTTCATTCAAAAAGATGCCGAGGGGATTATCAGAAGTTTTACAAGCAAGAATTGTTTCTTTGGGGGACGAAAGTCATTCTACGAGAAATAGCACGCAGAGTGGCTGTATCCCAATCCTGTGTCGTGAACACGTTACGGAGGTATCGCGGCGAAGATAACTTTGCTGTTCGACCTCGCAGTGGTCGGCCAACTTTCCTTACTGCTGCTCAGAAGCGTTACATCAGATTGCTGACTGCCCGAGACCCAACAATCAATGCCACTAAAATAAAAGCTGAGTTGTGGGCTGCTACTGCACTCAGCAGCAAATCAGTACTCAAACCATCAGGATTTGATTACACCAGGTTGGATTACGAGCGAGAAGATCCTGGCGAGCACCCCTGAACTCACAGCAACGACACCGATGCAGATTCCAGTGGGCTAGACTACGCCAAAATGAAGAAGATGACGAGGAAAACATTGTCTCTTCGTTGACGAGTTCAGAATTAGCACTCATCCGGACAACCAACGTCTCCGTGTCTGGAGAAGACGTGGGAACGCTGAAAGACAAGAACTGCCACTGGAACCGTTCAACAAGGTGGGAAATCTGTATCCTTTTGGGGCTGTATAATGATTGGTGCTAGAATGCCGTTGATCCCGTATTGTGGCTGGATGACTGCAGCTTTGTACCAAACCATTGCTATTGATGTAAATGTCAGATCATTTAGAGTAAACCATGGCCTTCGATTCGTAATGGTTGACGATAATGCACCAGCACATCGAGCTCAACGAATCAGCGCTGCTTTGTGTGAATACGACATTACCAGGGTAGACTGGCCTGCCGGCTCGCCTGACTTAAATCCGATAGAGCACGCGTCGCGAGGTAGCTGTCAAGCGAGCTGTTTGGAACCGTCAGCCAACTCCCCAGACAGTGCCAGAGATCAGGGCCGTTATTCAAAAATGGGACAGATTACTGCAAGAAATGCTGGATAACTTAATTTTAAGCACGTCCAGAAGGATTGCCGCATGTGTTCGAGCCAGAGTAGGTGTTATCTTGTACTAAATAAAAACAATTTCATAATAAATGTTGATAATATTTAGTTAGATTCTCTTTTTCTTTCAATTATTTATTAGTCGAAATTGCATTAGGACTTTTAACTTAAATTTTTGTTCAAAAAATTAAAAATAAAAATAATTTAATTTTTTAATTTCAAAGTGTATCGTTTGTATTAAAAGAAGAAGAAAGAAGCAACATTATTTTAAAATATAAAATTAAAAAAAATCCGTCTTTAGCTAGTGATCTCAAACTTTTTTTGATGTGTATATCTGGTAATACTTTTCTAAGAAGCCTTTGAAGAATATTGAAAGGGGTAATACAGGTGCAAAAATAATTAATATAATGATATTATATTAGTCATCCTTCGCTTGAGCATGGGTTAATTTGCACAATTATTTTTGAAATACTAATTATTGCTATTAGGACAATTACCATGCTTTACTTCAAATCTGGCAAGTAAAAGTTACGCAGATAATCAATCACAAATCAGTTTCAAACGATAAATATATGTTATGGTTAATAATGAAATTAAGCCAGATCTACAACGCAAAGCCAAAAAATGTTTGAGATCACATTGTGCAAATATTAATTTTTATATACAAATATTAATATATTTTGTTTATTAATACATTTTTGTATTAACCAAACGGGACTGTTAAGATTCGAAGCATACTTTTCTAATTTAAGGTAGGTGAGGTAAATTTAACACATAGTTAAATAGCGTATGTCCAAAGTTAATAAAGGCGGGGACGCAGCAGTGCTACCGCGCTTCTCGATGTAGTGGATTTTGTGCTCTCAGCCTGGTAATGTGACAGTCATGTCTTTGCTTGACTATTCCTGGGCCTTTGATTTCATTGATATGGGTCTATTTATTTCAATATTAACCTTTTACGGATTTAACCATGAATCAATTAATTGGTTTCATAGCTATTTAAGTGGCAGATTACAAAAGGTCGTGTCAATCAACCCTGATGGAAAGCGATCAGAATCCAAGTTAAGCACTGTATGTCGTGACCGAAGATATTATAAGCTGTAAATACCACCTACATGCTGATGATCTACAGATCAACACTCATGCAAATATAAAAACAGTGTTGTCCTCCATTGCAGAGCTTAATGAAGACCTTGATAGAATTGCTGCGTGGTCTGCTGACAACTCATTAACGTTAAATCCGTCCAAAACGAAAAACATTGTTCTCGGCTCAAAGAAAACCATGGGTGATATTTATCTCATAGTGAAACTTTTGGGAACCGAAGTATCCAGGTTATCTAAGGTACGGAATCTGGGCATTGTGTCCGATGAGTTGCTTCACTTTGAAAATATGTTTTGGAATGTGTTCGTTCATGTTTCTATCGACTGAAGATTCTCAACGCGATGCGAGATTATATTTCTATAGACTTACGCGTAAAGCTCTACGACAGTATAGTGTTGTCAAAATTGAATTTCTGCATCCCTGTTTATGGTCCCTGCATCCTGGAAAGATCTCATAGGCTTATTCAGTGTATCCAGAATACATGTGCCCGTTATTGTTTTCGTATTTCACCTAGGGCAAATATTACGCCTTACCTGAACCACGACAACTTAATATGTATGAAGGAACATCAGAGATATATGACTGCATGCCTTCTCTTTGACATAGTATGAAAACAGGCCCCTTCCTACCTATATCATAGGCTATCTTGGCGTTCTACTGGAAATCGCAATGCTGTCAGATCCTGCACAAACCCCCTCGCAATTCCTGAACATCGTACTGCCGCATTTCGTGGAAGTTTTAGATATAACTCCACAAAATGCTGGAACAATATCCCTCCGCCCATCCGTCAAATTAAGAATAAGACGGGAAGATCAAAATTGAAAAAATACCTTTTAAATAAACAGAGGGTACAACAGTAACGACGATAGTAGATAGATAGTTCCCGATGGCCCGCGTCCCGCTCCGTTGTCTTCACCTCAGTCGTCGTTGGCTGAGGACATAAAAACCGTGTTCCACGTTATTCAAAGTGTCAACATTAGGGAAATCTCCGTACTCGAACGCAAACTGCGAGCCACCCGCTCTCCTCCAGAGCAAATATTCGCGCTAGCCGAACTTCACTTCGAGCTTACTTAGTTCCTTGTAAATTATATGTTTAGTATAAATTCTTTTAAATAAAAAGCAAATATAATGTCTAGACCCGCAAATCGCGCGTCCGGTCGTATCAAACCCAAGGGCTTATCCCTCGTTACATTCGTAGCCTTAGTACTCTAGCGGTCCGGGACCTTAGATGGACCTAATCTAACCTAGGGAGGTCTTCCTAATCAACAAAGGAAAAACGCATATAAATTTAAATTACCTTTTATTAATGATGAATCTATTTTATAATAATATAATCAATAATTATTAGACTATTATGGGGACGAAGCCCGCAATAGAATGCCATGGAACAATCTTCCATATTCTATCTATTTTACATTTTACAAATAAAATAAAATAATGACAGACTTATAAGTTGCCAGTCATAAATGTCGGCAAGTTTGTTTGTGCAATAACCTCTTTTATTGAATACGGCACAAGCAAACGTTTCAGTACTAACCTTTTTGAGCTCAAACTGTTCCTTCAAAACAACGAGCCAGACTTATTGCTTCTCCAAAAGACGTGGCTCACTCCAAACTACTCCTGGGGTTTCGCTATTCCCAAGTACGCGTTCACTCGTAACGATAGGCCCAACTCTGACGGTTTTGCCATTTACTACAAAAGAGGTTTCCAGTGCTCTCCTCTCCCTACCCCTCCTCTCCTCAACATGGAAGCCACTGTGTGTAGATTGGCTATGACTGGTTATCCAACCATCATCATAGCTTAATCTACATACCTAGTGGCACCAGACCAATCCGCAGTGATTTTGAGGCCATTCTCGCCCTCGGCTATTCAGTCATTATGTTCGAACATTTTAACTCCGAACATACTGACTGGACATGTCTATCGACCAACAACAGCGGTATCGCACTCCTTAGCATCACTCAGCAACTCGACTTAGACATCATCTCTCCCGTCACTCCCACTGACTATCCCGACATCCCGAACCATTCTCCCGAAATCCTCGATTTTGCAATATTAAAGCATATCAACCTTGATCTCAGGTCTATTGAACCGCTCGATGACCTAGGCTCTGATCATTGCCCCGTCTCATGCGTGCTAGGACTGCCTAAAGATAACGTCACCTTTACCAACTTAAAAGGCTTTAAAAATACGCTAGTTTCAGCTTGAGAGGCCCCGAACTCTCCGCTCGCGATCTCGCCCAAACAAATAGATAGCCCGGACAAAATAGACTCGCTAGTCGATTCTCACACTGTTGCTATCAACTCAGCCTACAGTGACAACGAAAAGGTTGCTAAACAAGGCAAACCCACGCTTCCCTTAGCCGTTAGAACGCGGCTCTTCGGAGAGCGAAACTCTATCCCACGCCCGTATATAGATCAGCTGCGAATCAGCTGCAACGTAAAGTTAGGTCTTGCCTCGCGAGATTCCGAGACGCTCACATAAACGATCTCATGGAGAATATCTTTCCATCCCACCAAGCGTATTATATAAATGCCGAACCTTACGTGTAGACGCTGCCTCTCACGTTCCTCTTCTCATTCGTCCCGACGGTACTGCCGCCTTCGAAGACGTTTGGAAAGCCGAATGCTTCGCCGACAGCATTGCCTCAAAATGCTCACCCAGCACGCAATCCGCGGATCCCTCCCTCATCCAGGCGGTGGACGACGGAGTCCTCCGCAGAGTCTCTCTTCCACTTCTTCAACTGCCGAAGCGTTCTTCAAACGCTCCGAAACCCATCCCAATCCTCAAGTTCAAGATTCAGTCTCGTATACTACCCCTGTCATAGATTCGAAGTACAAATTTGCTAGACTGAGAAAAGCGCACATGAACGTAGCCACGCTACTAACACTGTTGATTTTTCTCGAAGCCCTTCAGGCCACAACTTCTAATTCTAATTTAAATTCGAATTCATTCAATTTTTATTATTCATTTTGAGCACCTTCAGTGCTATGTAATTCCCAGCGGGTGACCTCTTCTGGGCTCATCTAGCGCGGGGCCAATTGGTCGTCGCTCAAATGAAGGCTGTGTGGCAAAAAAATTGCACAAGTCATTCAGGGGGTATTTTAGTGGATGGAGGCTCTAGAAGGCTCGGAGCGAGTCCCACATAACCTCGATCGCGCGCGGCGCGGTATACGTTAGAGCATTTTTTAGAACATCCTGACATCTCCGTGGAGGGGAACAAAAAAAAATATGCCGATTCCGTATCAGGTTTTGCCCCTAATAGTCTCCCCTGCAGTGCATAGCACTCCATCCTGTGTTTGCGACGCTGCAGCTGGAACCATGATGACTCGTCTCGTTGGCAGCCTCAGCAATCCCCATGGTGTCTGCACGTCCAGAACTTGAACTCTCCCATCAGGTCCAGTGTAGACTCGGTGAACTCTTCCTCTCGGCCAGGTGTTCCTCGGCAGTGTTGCGTCGACGACCATAACGATGTCGCTAACGCGCGTATCCTGCGTTGCTGTTGCGTTGACCTTCTTTGGCAACAGGGTAGGAAGATACTCCTTGATTCACCTGTTCCAGAAGTGATCCGTCAGCCGCTGTGCCGTCTTCCACGTTGCCCTCCCGAAGAGTTCGACATCTCCGAATTCTCCGGGTGCCGGTGCTCCACAAGATCTGCCTAGTAAAAAGTGATTTGGCGTTAGAGCTTCCTCATCGTCGGGGTATATTCTAACGTGGGTGAGTAGCCTCGAGTTCACCACGTGTTCGACTTCAGTCATCAGCGTGTGCGGGACTTCCTCTCGTGTTGTCCTGGAATGCAGCTCCGTCATCAGAGCCGTCTTCACCAATCGTACGAGCCTTTCCCAAGCGCCGGCCATGTTTGGACAGCCAGGTGGTTTGAACTTTCACTGGGTTCCCTCTTGACTCGCTGCCTTTTCCAATTCTCGGTGCGCTCCGATGAAGTTGGTCCCGTTGTCACCGAACATAATTTTCGGCATTCTCCTTCTTGACCCCATTCTTCGCAAGGCCATAATCGGTGCTTAACTTATTTGCGAACTCAAGGTGCAGTGCTCGCGCCGTAAGGCATGTGAAGAGGACCACCTCTTCTCTGTTATTCTCCCGATGGTGACATTCACGGGCCCTAAATAATCAACAGCCGAGCAGCTAAACGGTCGTTGATGATGCCGTAAGCGCTCGACGGGCAGGTCTCCAACGGGTGGGGTGATAGCTGCTCCTCTGTGAACCTTGCACCACTAGCACTCATGAACGATCCTCTTCGTCGTAGTCCTAAGGCTCAATAACCAATACCTCTGTCGTGCTTCGTTGATGACTATCATTGTATTCCCATGATAGAACTTCTGATGATAATGTTCAATGATCAGTCGGCTTATCCTCTGTTTGCTATGTAGGATGATCGGGTTCTCCCTTCTGCTCTCAATGTGAATCTTCCTTGCCCAACCTCTCAGCCTAAGGATGCCATCGTCATTCAAGTACACGTCGTATTTTCGCAGTGGGCTTGACTTCTCTAGGTTTCTTCCGTTCTTCAAACAAGCTCGTTTTCAGCTCTCTGCAGACGTTCCTCTTCTAGGGGCAAATATTCTTTCTCGGTCCTTTTCGCGACTGACACTGGAGGTTGAGTTTTTGCTTTTGCTGAAGCAACCCTCTCTTCTTTTGTGGCTTCCAAGGTGCGTCCTTTCCTTTTCTTCTGACCACGTTCATTTTACCGCCTCTTTTGTTGACCCATTCTGGACGAGCTTCTTCATTATCTCTATGAACTGGAACACGAGTGACATAGTTCTCAATAATCGCGTCCAGCTTGAGAACCACTGGGTCTTGGTCTGGTACCATATCAACCATGACCCTCGTCGTGCCGACCACTTGGAAGTTCTTTTCCTCTTCGGTCGTTGATACAGTAGCCTTCTCTGCATAACCATTTTCTACCATCTTCTTCATCAGATCTTAATATGACGTCTTCAAGGTTGCATCCTTGTCCAATTTAATGTCGATGAGCTCGTACGTAGTTGTTTGGGAGGGTGTCGTCTTCACTCTTCCACAGCAGCCCGGATTCAAACCTCCCCTCTGGAAGGCTCTTCGTCGTCGATTGCAAGACCTCAAGCGCTCGTTGGTCTGCGTCATTGCTCAGGCGGCGAGGCTGCACTCCGACTGACTCGATCTCGAAGTGTCACCACACCATGGCTTTCGTTTCATCTTCTTTGACGAGTCTGCTGTGGTTGACGAACTGTACCAGTGTCGTCTTCCTGTTTTGACGCCCATGGAGGACCCATCCCAAGCTTGTCAATGATGCAACTGGCCCTTGGCGAGATCCAGCTTCCTCTGGGCTATCTCCATCTTAAATTCAGCTTCCCTTCTTCTGAAAGCCCTCGATCTGGTGGTGAAACCAACCCTTCTGGGTTCCACTGGCGCTGGTACCGCGAACTGTGCCACTTCGTCCACAGCGTCCCTCGACGCCACTCCATCTATTGCTGGCTCCATCTATTGAGTTTCAGAAGTGTGATTGTACTCCTTGGTAAAATGAGGTACCAGGCACTTTACACACCTGAGTGGGGCGGCGCAGTTGTCCGCCGCATGCCCGTGTAACTGGCATCGGTGGCACTGGCCGGGGCGACTGCGGCGGTGAGGTGTCTCGATCGAGATCCCAGAGAGGCCACATATGGTGCTAACACCTCTGAAGATCTCCTTGGATTTAGAAGTGTTGGTGAGAACAATCAGAGCGAGGGTTGACGCCTTCCGTACCTGCCGGGAAGCCTTGGGACTGCATATCTTCTAGATAGCCTCGTTCGATAATTCGAACGGGACTTCCCTGAGTACCGCTCTAACCTTACGCTCTTCCGGAAGAGCGTAAGTGTGGTAAGCATATTGTGTACGGCTGAGGGGCTTAGTTAGAGCTCGGAAATCGTCTAACGACGAGACAGTAATTTTGATGGATTCACCGAGTTGGCCGTAACGGATCTTGTGCTTTTCGCAAAATGTCGAAACCTCGGACCATTTCCCCTTTTCCCGAAGGAATACGGGTGGTGGGACCTGAGGCTTGGAGTCACATTCAGTGACATCAATGGGGCGGGGGCGGGTGTTGAAGGCGCCGGGGCAGCTGACGTTGTAGACGCCGCGGAGGATGTTGAAGACACCGGGGCGGGATCGCTTATTGGAGCGATTCTTAACTAAGGTAAAAGAGGGTGGCTCGGAGCCGGTTAGGGTTGCGTCCGAGGAAGACTCGGTTGCGGGTGCGCTCTTGGCAGCGTTGTATTTGCGGCGCAAAGGGGCGGGCGATTCACACTCAATGTCACTGGAGGTGGGCGACGCCCATTTTAATAAGGGCCTGAATGGCTTCATTGAGAGTTGGCGGGGCCATTGTAGAGGGGTTGGGGAGTGACAACAATAAATAAATATATATACTTATTAACCTACCAACGAAGACTTCCTTAACCTCCCTACCCACGATAGGGGGGTTGGGAACGACGCGGAGTGAAGTGGTGCCCCTAATTCAGGCAGCACTATTCGTCGTGTACTCGGAGTGCACTGGGACCGGGACTTCCAGTTTCTTACGGCCTGAAGTGCCAATAAAGCGCGCCTGGGCAACGCTAACAGGTTTTGTTAGCACCATTCGGTATACACCTGTTCACGGAGAACTTAATCGTAGTCCTGGAACGTAGTCCTGGAACGCAGAGCTTGCCGGAGCGCCGACTGTGACGAAGATTGGCGACGACGAGCTGCAGGTGACGATGTCAAAGATGCGTCGTGAAAACGACGGTCCTATGATATTTAGGAAGCTACGATACGAACACTAATGTCGTGAAAACGATCTGTGAAATATTAACCGTTCAACTAGTGCGAGGACTAGAAAGCGTAGCAAGGCACTCCGCAATCGACGTGCAAACGGGAACCGAGACTGACTTCGATAGTTTTTTTTGTTCGCCTCCACGGAGATGGCAGAAGGATCTAAAAAATGCTCTTATGAAATCCCCGAACATAATGACTGAACGGCCGAAGGCGAGAAAAGCCTCACTGGTGCCACTAGGTATGTAGATTGAAGCTATGATGACGGTCGGATGACCTGTCATAGCCAACCTACACACAGTGACCTCCATGTTGAAGAGAGGAGGGGTTGGGGGAGGAGAGCAATGGAAACCACTTTTATAGTAAATGGCTGTGCCGCCGTGACCGTTGCGCCTATCGTTACGTAAGAGTGAGAGCGTGTTAGGGAATAGCGAATCCCCTGGAGCGGTTTGGAGCGAGCCACGACTCTTGGAGAAGCAATAAGTCTGGCTCGTTATTATAAAGGAACAGTTTAATCTCAGGAAAGTTAGTACTAAGGCTACGAGCGTTAAATGAAACTAGGGATAAGCCCTTGGGATTGATACGACCGGACGCGGGATTTGCAAGTCTAGACATTATATTTACTATTTAGAGAATTTATACTAAATATAGAATTTATAAGGAACTAAGTAGCGAGTGATGCTCGGCTAACGCAAAAAGACGCTCTTGAGGAAAGCGGGCGGCTCGAAGTTTGCGTGCGAGTATGGCGATGTCCCTAATATCAACGTTTTGGTTAACGTTGAACACGGTCTCCATGTCCTCAGCCAACGACGAATGAGGCGAAGACGACGGAGCGAGACACGGGCCTACGGGAGCTACGGGAGCTGGGATAGGTAGGGAAGGTGGAGCGGCCGGACGCTGTCTCCAGTAGAGAGCCGAGGTAGGCGTTGGCTGCACGGGTTTTGCTTCCGGAGGAGCCCGGTTGCGCAGCGGCGGGAAGTTGGCGGAAGTGAGCGACGGCGCCAGTTTAGGCGCGACTCTTTTAACGGAAGAGCGCGGAGCGCGTGGACAACCCCTGTAGTTTGCTGTGTGGCCGGTCTGGCAGTACATCACACATGCAGGGGGAGAAGTGGATTCGGGAGTGCGAGTGCACTCCTTTGTAATGTAAGGATCCACGCACTTAACGCACCTGGGGGGAGCTGAGCAGATAGCCGCTTCGCGGCCGTAGAGCAGAAAACGGTGGCACTGCCCAGGGTGACCACGGGGGTTAGGACGCTCGAGGGAGATATTCGAAAGTTCGCAGATTGTGCGAGCCTCTCTCAAGATCTCCCTCGTGTTGGGAGTGTTAGTTAGGATTACTAATGCGAGTGGGAAATGCTTACCGTGGTTGGAGTGCATCTTGTGCACTGCTTCAGCCGGGAAATCCTGGGACTTAAGGTCCTCGAGGATTTCGTCGTTCGCGAGCTCGAACAGGATGCCCCGTAATACTGCGCGGATATTACGCTCCTCCGGGAGGGCGTAGGTATGGTACGCAATTTGTTTTACTGAGACCAAACGAGTAAACGCGCGGAAGTCGTCGGTAGTTGCAACCTGAATTTTGATGGTTTCGCCTGCGTTGGAGGCTTTAACGTAATGAATCTTGTGATATTTGCACAAGTTAGAAACCGTGGTCCATCGCGCTTTTCCGCAGAGGAAGATGGGATGAGGGAGTTGGGCCTTAGCCGGGACGGGAGCGCAGCGCGTTGCTGGTTTTGGCGGAACCAACGGGGACGTGGTCACTTGAAGTCACATAAGCGGCGCAGGGTTGGTGGTTGAAGACACCGGGGAGGGATCGGTTGTAGAAGACACTGGGGCTTGCTTTGTGGGCTTCTTTGAGCGTTTGGAAACAAGAGTGAACGCGGGCTCAGGAAAGCCAGTTAAAGTGGCGGCGACCGACGAAGCTTCGGACGCGGAGTCTGAATCGCTCCTGGGAGCGGTACGTTTCCTACGAGACGTGCGTGAGAACGTGTCCGATATACAGTCCATGTCAGAGGCCACGGGAGACGTGGGAGGAGAGCTAAAAACCTGAGGGGTCTGGGCGTTGGTGACCTGAGAGGCCGAGAGGGTGGCCTGAGTGGCCGGGGACGCGTTAAGCGATAATAAGGCCTGCGTGAAGACTTCGTCAGAGAGTGAGACACCCGACACGGTGAGTGCCTGGACAAAGGCTTTCGCAAAGCTTACTAAACTTTGCGAATCCATGAGGGAGGGTTGGGACTATAAATATATAAATGATGCCTAGAATTCCTAATGACCTAGCAAAGCCTAGCGGCTAACCTCCCTACCAGCGGTAGGGGGGCTGGGGAAAACAACTTAAAACTAACCGTAGTTCGCCGAAGGCCGCTACCTAGAATCCTAAAAAAGGGTACGCAGGTAAAGAGTTGACCGCGTTAGGGTCAACCTTTACCGAGAAAAAGGGCAAATGTACACGGAGAGGCACAAATATGATACAGATAAATATGAAAATAGAAGAGTAAATAAATAAAATAGTAGAAAGGAAAAATATATTAATAAAAGGACTGGATCAGTAGAAGTTCAGTTGTCACTGTTAGGTATTCCTTGTACTAAACCAGAATACTTTACACTGGGCACACACAGCACTCAGCACAAGCACAACACAGCACAACACTTTGAAAACTAAGAGACTTAGTCGCAAAGAAAAATAATCACTTCGATAGCGCTCGGAGGTTGTAAGAAAATCCATAAAAACCATATCACGGAACCAAGACGCTATACTGTGACGTTAGTAAACTGAGCACCACTGAATAACGGGAAGAGATCGATCAATCGGAGTGATCTTTGAACATCCGTACCGGGTGGCGATTGGAGCGAGAAAGATTATCAAAAGAGCATCCAAAGTATACTTATATCTAGGTTCCTATAACATTCCTAGTTTCCTATAAGAATCTTATTCATTTATAATCTTATTTATCTTGCTTAATCACACTCGAGAATGACCACCCATACTAGGACGGGCACAAGTAGCGATATAACTTACGAACAATTTGAACGACCCGGTGCTCGAGTGTGGGCGCAAGTAGTGAAGGCGTAAACTAGCGTTATTTACAAAACTACTTATACGACTATGTCCAAATTATTATATGCCGCAGGGCCACAAACACACCTTGGTATGTTCGTAACGCGGACCTGCACAGAGATCTTGAACTACCTACAGTGCAACAGCACCTCAAAACACTCTCTGAAGCGTTCTGCAAACGCTCCGAAACGCACCCCAATCCTCCAGTCCGAGATTCAGTCTCGTATACTACCCCCGTCATAGATTTGAAGTACAAAGTCGCTAGACCGAGAAACGCGCACACGAACGTAGCCACGCAACTAACACTAGATCTCGAAGCCCTTTAGGCCGCAACTTCTAATTCTTATGAAAATTCTAATAGATTCAATTTTTATTTTTTCCTTTTTAGCACCTTCAGTGCTATGTATTCACCTTCAGCGCTTTGAGCACCTTCAGTGCTATGTAATTCCCGGCGAAAGACCCCTTCTGGGCCCCGCTAGCGCGGCCTCTTTCTCCAATTGGTCGTCGCTCAGATGAAGGCTGTGTGGGGAAAAATTGCATGCGTCATTCAGGGGGTTTTTTAGTGGGTAGAGGCTCCAGTAGGCTCGGAGTGACAAGTACCACATAACCTCGATCGCGCGCAGCGAAGTATGCATAAGACTATTTTTTAAATCCTCCTGCCCTCTTCGTGGAGGGGAACAAAACAAAAAAAAAACAAAAAAAATGCCAAATCCGTCTGAGGTTGCGTCGCTAACAGGCCTTTTTCCATTCTCTTGGAAAAATGCCCTCTTTTAGGGACTGATTCTATATGAGACAAAAGGGTGTTGAATGTCCCAACCAGGAATCTAACCTGGGACCTGCGGCGAATGACGCAGGTATTCTACCCACTACGCCACTCAGCTGTCATTATGAAGAGAGGGAGAAAATGATTTTTGTGATGAATCCTATGCTCCCTCCCTTTTTCCGTACGGTAAAAAAGTAACTCAGTATAAGCTTAATACTCGTAGATAGAATGTGATATTTCTTTCTTTTTTTAGACCTTTATCAAAGATTCATTACGCCAAAACTGATTTCTACCAGAAGAGATTAGTCAGTATTTGCTAATACTGAGATTGCAATATTGAGTTAAAAGTGCTTTGTTCGGGGCCTGGCTTTCTCAGCAATTTCCATTTATAATAAAAACAAAATCTTGAAGCCAAATAAAAACTAAAGTTATTGGTTGGTGACGTAACAAGTATCACAATCTTTGCCAATACATTTTGCATTATAAAATTTTGTCAGCTGTGGCCCCAATCGGTATATTTAGGTTTAAAAATTAGTCATATATAAACACAAAATTAAGAAAAACGGCCGAAGCGATTTTTATCGAGTATGGCTAGGAATATTCTCGATTTGTTCAGCTTTCAAACAAAAAATAAAACTGCGCCACAATTAGTCAATCAAAGTCACAATTACTTAAATGAAAATCAACTTTCATATTTTACACTTCATTTTATTATTTTACGTAACCTTTAACGAAAATGTATTTATTACTTTAGACCAACATTTTTATAATATTCATCGAAATTGCGAAGCTGATTATTTTTGCTGAATACTGAGTTGAGAGAGTGAGTAATAGAAATAAATCCCTTATCTAGAAACAGATTAAAGCGAAAAAGACCCTTCATTTTTTTTGTTCGTCTCCACGGGAAGGGCAGGAGGATAAAAAATGCTCTGACGCATACTCTGCGCGCGCGATCGGAGTTATGTGGGACTCGTCCCGACGCCTACCAGAACCATACCCACTAAAAAAAACCCTGTCGGCTCGTGCAATTTTTTGCTACTCAGCCTTCATCTGAGCGACGGTCAATCGGAGAAAGAGACCACGCTAGCGGGGCCCAGAAAGGGTCACCCACTGGGATTTACATAGCACTGAACGTGCTCAAAGCACTGAGGGTGAATACATAGAACTGAAGGTGCTCAAAATGAAAAGTAAATAATTAAAAACATTAAAAATTTAAAAATAAAATTGCATTAATTCGGATATACGTTAGAATTAGAATTTACGTTAGAATTAGAATTTGCGGCCTGAAGGGCTAAGAGATCTAGCGTCAGCTGCGTCGCTACGTTCGTGTGCACGTTTCTCGGTCTAGCGACTTTGAATTTCGAATCTAAGGCAGGAGCAGTATATGAGACTGAATCTCGAACTAGAGGATTGGGATGGGATTCGGCGCGTTTAAAGAACGATTCTGAGAGTGTTTTGAGTTGCTGTTGCACTGTAGGTAGTTCAAGATTTCTGTGCAGGTCCGCGTTACGCACGTACCACGGTGCGTCTGTGGCCCTGCGGCAGAAGAGATTTTGAACTACCTGCAATTTTTGCAGGACGGAGGTTTTGGCGTAGGCAAAGACTGGCTAGGCATATGTCATCACTGGTCTAACGCAGGCCTTATAAAGCGTACGTTTGTTTCTGAACGACATTTTACTTTTTCTACCTAATATACTATGTAAGCGGCCTATGTAAAAACGCGCTAGTTTTGTTACTCTGTCAACATGTGGCTTGAATGAAAGCGTCTGGTCTAAGGTGACGCCTAAGTATTTGGTAGTGCGCTTCCAGGGGATGGGAGTACCTAACATTCGAACGTGCAGATTTTCAGCGACATGACGTTGTTTGCAGTCGAAGTAAACCGCAGAACTCTTGTCTGGGTTCACATCGATACGCCATTTTTGAAACCATTGCACCGAGGGCGTCTACAGCCTTTTGGAGTCTGGTGGTAAGACCCGGGACACTTTGGCCTTTGGTGTAAAGGGCTGTGTCGTCGGCAAAGAGGGCGAGTTCGACGTCTTTCGGCGGAATGGGAATGTCGTTAGTGTACACGGTATATAACAGAGGGGCGAGGACTGAGCCTTGAGGGACTCCAGCCTTTATGGGACGAGGCGCGGAAAGCGTGCCTTCATGTTTGAAACGAGACGTGCGGTCTTTGAGAAACGACGCGATTATCCTAACTAGGCGAGCCGGTAAGCCTATTTTGTAGAGTTTATAAACGAGACCGCCAGACTTTGTCGAAAACCTTGTCTACGTCAAAGAAAACTGCGATCGTTTTCTTACGTTTCGGATAGAAGCCGTCGAGTACGTACTCGACGATTCGATCCACTTGCTGAGGGCAGGAGTGCTTAGCGCGGAAGCCGAACTGGTGGGGAATGATGAGGGGATCGCCATCCGTTCGAAACAGATGGTTCCGAATTCGAGAGAGTATGACTTTTTCGAGAAGTTTAGACAGGGCCTTGAGGAGGCTGATGGGTCTGTGATTAGCCGGGATATTCAGAGGTTTACCCGGCTTGGAAATGCCTATGACTGTCGCTTTTTTCCAGGCTTTTGGAAAGTAGCTGTGGTCGAAGCAGGCATTGAAGATGATGGCTAACAAGGTAAGAACCTGTTGAGGCAGGTGTTTGAGTGCGTGGTTAGAAATACCATCCGCACCCGGAGCCTTTTTGTTCTTTTGACTTCTAATGAGAAGCAAGATTTCATCATTAGAGACTGTGACGGGGTCGTCGGTGATGGGGAGAGATTCTCTGCGGAGAACTTCGTCCTCCACCACCTGGATGTGGGAGGGATCCGCGGGTTGCGTGCTGGGCGAACATTGTGCCGCTATGCTATCGGCGAAGCATTCGGCTTTCTCTTCGGCTTCAAAGGCAATAGTGCCGACGGGACGAGTGAGAGGAGGAATGTGAGAGGCGGCGTCTACGCGTAAGGCTCGGGCCATACTATAGTACGCTAGGTGGGATGGGGAGATATTCACCATGAGATCGTTAAACTGAGCATCTCGGAGTTCCGCGAGGCGAGACCTAACTTTACGTTTTAGTTTGTTCACAGCTGATCTATAGGCGGGCGAGGGATATTTCTTGGCTCTCCGGAGAGCCGCGTTCTTAGCTTTAATGAGATTGCTAACAGCTAAGGGTAGATTAGGTATACTTCGCTTAGCAACCTTTTCGTTTACACTGATGGCTGAGTTGATAGCATCAGTGAGAGAGTCGACTAATGAATCTATTTTGTCCGGGCTATCTAATTGGTAGGGCGAGATCGCGAGTGGAGAGTTTGGTGCCTCTAAGGCTGAAGCTAACGTATTTTTAAACCTTTTCCAGTTGGTAAAGGTCTTTGGAGGAGTGACGTGATTGTTAAGGGGTCCTAGCACGAGGGAAACGGGGTGGTGATCAGAGCCAAGGTCATCGAGCGGTTCGATAGACCTGAGATCGAGGTTGATTTGTTTGACGATCGCAAAATTGAGGATGTCAGGAGAGTAGTTAGGGTTGCCGGGATAGTGAGTGGGAGTGACGGGAGAGATGACGTCTAAGTCGAGTTGCTGAGTGATTTTAAGGAGTTCTCTACCGCTTTGGTTGGTCGATAGGCACTTCCAGTCAGTATGTTTGGAGTTAAAATCTCCAAACATAATGACTGAATGGCCGAGGGCGAGAATGGCCTCGAAGTCGCTAAGGATAGGTCTGGTACGATGGATGTCACTAGGTATGTAGACTGAAGCTATGATGTTTGCACTTCTGCGCTTGAACTCCATAATTGTTATGGTAAATACAAACCTTGGAGTCTGATGGCAGCTACTTGAATGGTGTTCGTGAGCGTGACTGTGAGCGTGAGTATCGTTGGTTGTTGCGTCTAAAAAATTGCTGAGACTTTCCACTGCTTGTTACTTGTTCAGCTAGCTTTGAAACCTGCATTGCGAGTTCACATACCTGCCGGGCCAGGTCATCATAAGGTGATGATGACGATATTGCAGCGCTTGCCAGCTGGGGAGTAGCATGTGCTATTTCGTGTAACTTATCAGCTATGTCGCTCAGCTTATCCAAGGGTAGATCCTCGTTTGCGATAACCGTCTGAATGTTGGCTGGTAGTCGGCTTGTCCAAATAGTAATTAGAAAATCCTTAGGTACTCCTGGACCGGCTAGGCTCTGCAAGTGCCGCAAACACTGGGAAGGTTTTCCATCGCCAAGCTCCTTGTGCATCAACAGTTGTTTAAGTCTATTCTCCTGCGAAGCTGAAAGTCGTTTAATTAATTCCGATTTTAATTTCTCATATTTATTTGTAGATGGAGGTTAGTAATAATATCTTTTACTTCGGCAGCATATTGGTGAGTTAATTGAGAAGCGATGTATCAAAATTTCGTTTCGTCGGTCTAATCTTTAATAGAATCTTTGATATAAAAAATTGATCCTCTATTTGTGCAAACCACAGAGCTGGTTTTTGTGGCCAAAATGGCGGAACTGGTACACCGACGCGAAGCACCTCGTGGCCATGCGGGGCAATCTGCGCATTAGCACTTTCACTTGCCATGACTTTAAATAAAACCAGTAAAATAAAATTATAAAAAAATTCGCTCACCGCTCACTAACACCACACTCTTGTATAGTGCAGCGTGACTTGCTGAATTCTGGAGCTTTCCGTCACTCCACGCGGCCAGTCTCGGTTTGCGTGCGTTCTCGAGCGCACGTCGATCGCAGACGCCTCCCGCTCCATTAGCCCCCGCGCTAATCGAGCACCCAAATTTCACTGGTTGTTACCGTAATAAGTTTCTAACGCCGTTTTCACGGCGGATAGTGGGTTGTTAACCATACTTCGTGGAACGTGAGCTTGGTCGACGGGGATTCGTCGTTCCAGGTGCCTCAAATCGTCATGTTCGAGTAAGTTATCCGCGTCGTCCTCAACCCCCCTACCGCGTGTAGGGTGGTTTCAGGAAGTTAGTCTTCGTTGGTAGGTACATAGAATATATATTTATATATTGTTGTCCCTCCCCAACCCCTCCGCAATGGCTTCCCTAAGCTTTGACGAGATTAGGAACAAATTACTTGAAAGTACTGAAGGCATGACTATAAATGCTGATAAGTATCGTTTCATGGATTCTCTTATCCCGCATTTCATGGCGTTAATTCCCTTAATGGCCCCTAAGGCCACCCCAGTTCCCCAGACCCCTCTGGTCTTAGGCTCTCCAGCGTCCCCTTCCTCCAGTGATATGGAGTGCCAAGTAGACGCCCCTCCGCGCCGCAAGCGCGCACCCGCGACCGAGTCATCCTCGGACGCCACCCCAAATGGCCCTGAGTCTCCCTCTTTTACGCTTGTTAAGAAGTGCTCTAAGAAGCGCTCGAAACAAGGCCCGGCACCCTCGACGCCCATCCCGGTGTGTCCTACACCCCCTGCGGCGTCTTCAACGCCAGCTGCCCCGGTGCCTTCAACACCCGCTCCGGCCCCAACTTCTGTCAAGGCCAAGGTCCCACCACCCGTTTTCCACCCGTTTTCACCACTCGGGTGAATCTGTTAAAATCATAGTCTCGTCGACAGACGACTTTCGTGCTTTAACAAAGCTCCTCACCGATAAGCAATATGCTTATCACACTTATGCTCTGTCAGAAGAGCGTAAGATCAGAGCGGTACTCAGGGGAGTCCCGTTCGAATTATCGAACGAGGCTATCCTGGAGGATCTGCAGTCCCAAGGCTTCCCGGCACTCGCGGTGCATAAAATGCACAGCAAGTACGGGAGGCGTCACCCTCTCGCTTTGGTGGTTCTCGCCAACGTCCCCAAGTCCAGGGAGATCCTGAAAGGGGTTAGCACTATATGTGGCCTCTCTGGGATCTCGGTCGAGGCGCCTCATCGCCGCGGTCATCCCGGCCAGTGCCAGCGGTGCCAGTTGTACGAGCACGTGGCGGCCAACTGCGCCGCCCCGCCCAGGTGCGTCAAGTGCCTGGTCCCCCACTTCACTAAGGAGTGCAATCGCACTCCTGGAACTACCTCTCCTCCCGATTGCGTGCTTTGTGGCAAGTCCGGCCACACAGCAAATTACAGGGGCTGCCCTCGTGCACCCCGTTGTATGCGTTCCAATTCCAAGAGGGCGGCACCCAAACAGGCCCCGCCACTTTCTCAGGAAAACTTTCCGCCGCTGCGTAGCCAGGTTCCTCCGGCTGCAAAGCCTGCTCCAGAAAACTGGAGGTAGCGCCCCGCATCGAATCCCATCCCGGCTCCTCGCCCATACAAACCCACTCCTCAATTCTCCGTAGCAGACGATATGCGTATCGTCTGCAACGCTATGAAAAATATCGATGTTAGTAAAATTGCAGTCTTAGCCCGTAAACTTAGGGCTGCACGTTCTCCGACAGAGCGACTGCTCGCTCTGGCAGAGCATAGTTCCCTTCTCAATTCATTATAGGTTCATTTAAATGAATTGATCCCTAAGTCAAGCTTCGGCCGACCTCTGCGCAGCCCCGGCTTTACCGGAGGCTGCCCAGAACGCCCACCAACTCATGTCCCTTTGAGCACCTTCAGTGCAACTTTCACTACAGGCGGAAGACCCGCTAGCAGGTCTCCGCCAGCGCGCCCAACTTCCCGACGGGTGTCGCTTCCGATGAAGGCTAACCGTAAAATTTTACCACAGCCAACAGGTGGTTTTTAGTGGGTAGGTGCCATTCTGGTGAGTCCCACATAACCCCCCGCAGAGGACGGTATTTTCCTGCGGGCGGTATGCATGACGCCTCTTCCACCTCACTCCCGCGAGGGTGCCTCGGCAGCAAAAAAAAAAAACCACGCGACAATGCTTTCGGTACGCGTAGAATTCCACAGGGGTCACCAGTTATGGTAGGTATACTTACTTATACACTTCACTACCATACGACATAAATTATCTCCTTTGAGGTAATAGTTTTAGTCAGGCACGGAAAAGTAGGCGGGCAATCTTTTTTATTTACATTGTAATAGAAACAAATTTATTCGAATTAAGTTAAATGCACTTTTTACAAAAATAGAAATCTAGTAAGCAAAAAAGGCAAAAGAAAATCTTCTCACGTAACAACCATGACCCGAGAACAAACACCTGTGACCCTGTGACAACACCCATGAATGCCCCGGCCAGGACTCGAACCTGGGACCTTTGGCGTATGAGGCAAGGCTACTACTACTACTACCACTACACTTCCACTCAAGGCAACTTCGAATATGGCGACTACCAATTATCTTATCTGTGATTTATTGGGATTGATTAGCATACTGAAAGATTTGGCTCAGTAACTGGTACGTGAGAGATCTTCATTTATAGAAATTACAGCAGAATTAGCATCTGGAACTGAAAAATGTTGGTATATTTGCAGATCATCTGCGTAAAAGTGATAATAAGATGAAATTACTTTTTTTAGTCAGTTAATAAAAATCGAAAATAGCAAAGGTGACAATACCCCACCTTTTTTAAGTAAACAATTCTTCCATGACAACGAAATAAAAACTTAGCGGAAAAAGAAAAAAAAAACAAGACTAAAAGAAAAAAAGAAGCTGAAAAAGACTACAATGTGAAGTCTAATAAAAAAATACGAGAAAAAGAAAAAAATAATTCTTTTGCCTTAGAGGAACGTCGACAAAAGGACCGGGAAAGATACTATAAAAAATACGGAAGAAAAAAAATAAAGAATGTTAATGAATATACACCACGTGAGCAAAAAATTTTACGCAGAAAGTGGCGAGAGAAATGCCACTCATAGTGACTCCGACTGTTCCACTGAAATAGAACGTAATGTTACAGAAGATAATTCTCCGGATTTTATATACTGGATCTGTGTCATTTCAAATGCTTAACTACAGAAATGACTAACTCTTCTGTGGTCAACTTGAATATAAGTAGGTAGTAATTGGGGCTTCTGGATCACAAGAGCTCCAGACGCCCCAATTTCAACCTTTCATCTATTCAAGCTTTCAACTAAGTATTCAATTATTCATTAATTCAAATTTATTATTCATGCCTTCACGTGTTTTCAACCATTCACTTCATACTTTCAACGTATAATGGAACTAAGCAAATATGAATATATTTAATCTATTCACTCAACTTACTTCACGTAGGCAGGTTATTTTTATGTAAACACCATATAATCGTAGGTTATCAAATCATAGTGCTTGATAGTTAGCATCGATCTGATCTCACTATAAGTATGTGCAAGCGTGGCATTTTGAAGCGTTAAGTTGCTATAGGTACTCGTATTCAACATAATAACAAAGTATAGAAATAAATAACTGAGATCACGTTTACGGTTGTCGAACACTTCAAGCGTTGCTATGCTTTACAACAGGTGCAAATAAAACTTATTCCAATGTTGCTACCTATTTTGATAAGTAGCTAATTTCATTAAAATGATTCAAACAGCGCTATTCAAATCAATGATCACCATTAAATTTTAAATAAAAATATTGAAAACATGATAGGTGAATAACATACGTATGTAACATCTTACAAGTTATTTTATAGAAGTAAGGCGATATCATTTTGTACGTGACATGCTTTACAGACTTTATTAATCGATTGACTTATCCTAGAGATAAGGTATATTTTTCATTGCACATTTTGGAATCCAGTAGGTAATGAAATAAAAAAACTTAAATGTAGGTATTTTCAACACTCCTTTATTCGCGTAACAGTTTTGAGACAACTAGTTGTTTACTCACATATTAAAGGTTGTAAAAATTATTGTATTATTTATTATATAGATATCTAAACAAATGACTTTGAAATCACAAAATTAAATGCAATATGTAATATAATTTAAGATGAATTACGGTTTTAAATTAAAATTAACTAGTAACTAACTCGTCTTGTATTTTATTAATCGTATCTTTGATGCTGCTGTATACGTCATCAAACATCGAAGATTTTACAACATGCTGAACGCATACCTCAGCCTCGCAGCTGCACATTGAATCCCCAAGTTTTGCAAAGTTCTCGGAATCATAAATTTCGATCTTGATGATTTTGATTCCATTTCTCTATGGTTTTTTTATGTATGAATTTATTGGTTGCCCGTTCTTTGCCCTTTTGCGTGTTGTTTCAAGACCAAGGGTTCTTGGAGTAGTAGTTTTCGGCTCCATGGGTATAAAGTTAAATAGTTCCTCTGAGTCCTGAAAACAAAATAAGTTGTTTAAAAGGACGGACTTAAGCTATTATGTTCCGATGAAAAGATTTTAGTTTCTACCAAGAACGAATCATGAATTTTATATTTTTAGATTTATTTTTGCAATTAAAATACTTAATATTTCTTTATACAAATTAGAAATCAGAAAAAACAGTAAGTGTAAAAATTCGCGGTCGAGAGGTCGCGGGTTCGAGTCCCACTCTGAAAGCTGAGTTACGAATTTTTTTCTGATATCTTATTTGTAGAATCATAAATTAACCTACCCACTCTCAAATAATATACGGTAAGTAGATTAAACAGTAATACTTAATATTTTAAAATAAATTACAATCACTTACCGACATTATAGAAACAGGATGCTTCTTGTAAGCGCCACCAAAATCACTGATTATTATTCTTATTTTACCTTTTTATATAGAATTTTCAATGATTTAATAAAGTTCAAAATGCAAGTAAAAAATAATGTCATTGTATGTTTACATCTTCCCAAATAAGTAGCGACGTCGAAAGTTATACGATCCGTCTATGTTTTGCTGCTATATGAATACATACATGGAACGTGGAGGTGTCGATTTGTATGTTGATAATTTTACTACGCGCGAATTGTCCTAATGAATAGATACAAACGTTTATATAAAAAAAAAAATACAACGCGTGAAGTCAGGCAATATAATTTTATCTTAGTGCTCTGGTAGTATCTATCATATTTACAATGATTAATTTCGAACCTTAAATTACATTGTAATAAAACATATAATTAATCCTAAGGGCGTTTTATTCTCATAGTACGATCTCTGTTACCGTTTAATTTCAATACCTTAATTATTGACCTAATTTACATTTCTATAAGGTTGTAGTAAAAAAGTTCATAGTGATGCAACTGATCTAATATATTTGTCTGGACTTAGCTGACGATGCGTTTTAGCCAGGTATTACAAATACGGAAAATGGTCAACGTGAGACTGGGTGTATTTAAGCCGGGATGAGGCTGAGAATTTTACATTCAAGTTCAGGAAAGTATAAAGTGCTAGTTGGTGTGCCAGAAACATTTAAGTTTATACTAATACCGTGTCTCAATATATTCAATTGATTCCTCTTTTCTTATTACTTATTTATTGTCTAATACAGTATTCATTGTTCACTATATACTGTGCACCTTATAAGGTATTCATAGTTCACAAATAATATTACATAGTATTCATAGCTCTCTAGTAAACTATAAACAGTATTCAGAGTTCGTCAGCCTTATTTTAATTATAGCATATTTATTTTAATGTATGTGTATTCTTTATTTTCAGGTCAGCAACACACCACACCTTGGATTATTCTGAAGATGAGGTTCAAGCTTCAACTTCGCATGACGCCGCCGCCGGCAAGAAGATATCTAAGAAGACGCGGCCACCTCCTACCATAGCAGCGAGAAAACGCAAGCATACGACTATCGCCCCAGCTACCACACACAAAATTTCAAGTTATGAACTTTTTGGCACGGATAGCGAAGATGACAGTTTCGAAAATATATCGAGTCAACAAGGTAGCAATTTTGAATATAATAATAGTAATATGCATTCATATTTTACAAAGAAATATAAAAAAGCATATAGCCGACAGATACATAAAACAAAGGTCGGAAAATATTATATCAGCCTTCAGATATATAACATAGATAGAAAAGAAATAAATAATAAAAAAAATAAGCGACAAGCAGATTTGAACATCAAAAATGTGACTAATTCTGATACAGAAGCATGGCTGCATCTCATAAAGTTTATTAAAGCATCACAACGACAAATACAACGATGTGCTATGTTTAATAAGTGTGATGAAATCAATCCATTGATATAATTTATTTATTTTTTTTAAGATCCTGAACCAGTTCTGAAGAAAACGCAACCACGTCATAGCAACATCGAACTTGGGGTGCAGAAATCCAAAAACACAGCCAAGAACAGCAACTCTCACCATGCTGAAGTCGTTGTCAACTCATCACGAGAGCCCAACACTAAGGCTTCTGCAAGAGATGTTTTTGGCAGCGACAGTGACGATGAGCACTTCGAGCAACTGAAATCGGGTAAAAAACCTCCAAAGATTTGCTCTTATTTCACAAAAAAAGTACCTCAAGGCGTTTCGCGACAAAGTAATCTGGGAAAGGATGGTTCGCATTACATCGAATTAAAAGTATATCGATGCGATGAAATAAGAAATATCCAGCCAATGAATAGATGGCGTCATGCCATTATAACAATAAAAAATGAGTCTGACGCTGATACTGAGGCATGGGCGCACCTCACACAGTTCATAAAAGCCACACGACAAGAATTCAAAAATTGTCGACCTGAAATAATTGGTTCTTCAACAATATAAGTCCTTATGATTATGCTAAGTCTACACTGTACTTATTTATCATGAATTGAATATGTTTAGTATCATAATATTAATTAAAACCTCCTTAAATAACCTTTTGTAAAATGTAACCTCTAAATATAATTAAATAAATATAAGTTTTTTATTTCTTTCTCAGTGTTGTTGCAACCGGCTCCGCTTCCCCCGCCTACTACTCAAGTAACTGAGACAATTAATTGCGAAAAATGTAGATTAGAAATGCCACGAAATGAATACAGATATCATTTGAAAACAAATTTACATAAATCGAATAGTTTGATAAAGACTGAATTTGATAATATTGATGTAATTGCCACTGCATTTAAAAATCGATTAGTAACATATCGATTAAATCCTTGTCAGAAAGTCGAGTACCTCACACCAGAGGCGTTTCTGACTGACAATCAAAATGATCTAATTAAATTATTGAATATATCGCTGATGAAACTAAGCTGTATAAAAGTTAACTTTGAATTATTTGCATTCTTTGCTTTAAAAATATCAAGTGAACAGCAGCTGAAGTCTTTTAATACTAAATATGAAGTCGTTTATCAGTCCTCGGAATTAAATGAAATATTTTCGATTTTGGCAGAAGTGTTTAGTACAAAACTAGCTGAATTCGAACATTGTCAATCTGGTTGGACATTTGTGCGTATGAGTCATATAGAAATAAATGTAAATAAATATAGTCCTATGAGAGGTGGTACGTACATAGATCTACCGCATTCTATAAAAAAAACAAAAAGCTGTATTAATGTACAGAACAGTGACAATCATTGTTTTCTTTGGAGTGTAGTTGCCGGACTTTTTCCTGCAAAGAATAATGTGTGCAGAGTGAACTCATCTCCGCATTATTCTTCGGTACTTAATGTAAAGGGAATGTCGTTTCCACCTTCCTTTAAAGATATTAGATTATTTGAAAGTAATAACCCAGACATAAGTATTAATGTATATGGTCTAAACAACAAATGTTGTGTCCTCTTTATTTAACAAAGAACAGAAAGCTTGACCACTTTAATTTATTGTATTTTGAGAGTGATAATAAAGAACATTATTGTTTAATTAAAGATCTAGTTCGATTAGTGAAACGTCAAATAACTTTAAGTAAAGGAAAGGTATTTATATGTGAATCTTGTTTACAGTTTTATACAACTGAAGCTTAGTTTCAGTCACATAATTGTAATCAAATTTTAAGTATTTTGCCTGAAAAGGGTTCTATTTTAAAATTCAGGCATTATGATAGACAGCAAAAAATAAACTTTGTGATTTATGCTGATTTTGAATGTCTGTTAGTCAATTTTAAAGAACAGAAATCTGAAAACATCGATACATTAAAGATGCACCAACCCTCTAGTTTTGGTTACTATATTTGTTGCTCACATGATCGAAACTTAAACAAATATGTTGCATACAGAGGTGTTGACTGTGTTCGAGTGTTCGTTAAATCATTAATTGAAGATGCTAAATTAATTAATGAAATACTATCTGATCGTACACAGATGTTACCTTTAACACCTGACCAAGAAACGCAATATAAAAATGCTGTTGTATGTCATATATGTAATGAAGTATTATTCGATGACAAAGTATTAGATCACGATCATGTAACTGGAGAATTTAGAGGAGCAGCTCACTCTCACTGCAATTTGATGCATAGAGTGTGTCCTTTCATTCCAGTAGTGTTTCATTATCTGGCTGGTTACGACTCACATTTGTTTATTGAAGAGCTAATGAAATATAGAGGAGACGTCAAAATTATTCCTAAATCCAAAGAAAAGTATATTTGTATTACAAAAGTTATTGAATCAAGAAAGAGTCAACGACCTGTTGTTCTTAAGTTCATAGATTCTTATCAATTTTTAAGTTCCAGTCTAGAAAAGTTAAGTGAAAGTCTATCTGAAAGTGACTTTGGTCATTTGTCAAATGAGTTTAAGGATAAAGAACGTTTAAGTTTACTTAAAAAGAAAGGTATTTATCCTTATGATTATATGAATAGTTGGTCGAAATTTGAAGAAACGCAGCTTCCTTCGAAGTTAAATTTTTTTAATACTTTGAATGAATCAAATATTTCTGATTCTGATTATGAACATGCTCTTTTAGTATGGAATTGCTTTAAAATCAGAAATCTGGGTGAATATAATGATTTATACCTGAAATCAGATGTTTTACTACTTTGTGATATCTTTGAGAAATTTAGAAGAGTCAGTCTTTTTTATTACAAACTTGATCCTGCATATTACATTACTTCACCGAGTTTGAGTTGGAATGCGATGCTTTTTTATACTCACGTACAATTAGAACTTATTCATGACATTGAAATGTATCAAATGGTTGAAAAGGGTATACGTGGAGGCCTAGCACAGTGTTCTCTTTGACACGCCGTAGCGTGTAATAAATACTTACCAAACTATGATGACTCCCAAGAATCTTCCTACCTGGTGTATTTAGATTGCAATAATTTGTATGGCTTTGCGATGACAAAAAAATATCCTTTATCGGAATTTAAATTCTTAACGTCAAAAGAAATAGATAATTTTGATGTGATGAAAATTTGTGATAACAGTGATTATGGTTACATTTTAGAAGTTGATTTATTATATCCCGATCATTTGCATAAAGCTCACCAAGATTTACCTTTTGCAAAGGAAAAAATGACACCTCTAGGAGGTAAAAGTAAGAAGTTAATTGCAAATCTTTATGACAAATTCAATTATGTCATTCACTATATACATCTGAAACAATGTTTAATGCATGGGCTTATATTGATGAAAATACATCGCATTCTTGGCTTTAGACAAGAAAATTTCTTGAAACCATACATTGACCTGAATACTTCTCTCAGACAATCATCAAAAACAAAGTTTGAAAAAGATTTTTTTAAATTATTTAATAATTCTATTTTCGGTAAAACTATAGAAAATAAACGGAAACAACAAAATGTAAAATTAGTCACTAGATGGGTGGATAATCACAATTTAACAAATAAACATCTTACTGCCGAAAAGTTGGTTGCAAAACCGAACCTAAACAGTATAAGTATTTTTTCAGAGAATTTTGTGGCTATTCAACTAAACCGTGAGAAATGTGTAATGGATAGACCAATTTACATTGGGTTTCAGTTTTAGAATATGCAAAGCACCATATGTACCAATTCCATTACGATTTTGTCAAAGAGAAATATAAAGATCGAGCACAGCTTTGCTATACAGATACCGACAGTTTATTATATTTGATATTTACTGATGATTTTTATGATGATATGCGTAAAAATATTTTACGATTTGATACTAGTAATTTTCCTTCTAATAATGTATATGGCATAACGAAAATAAATGAGAAAGTACCTGGATTATTTAAAGACGAAATGGGTGGGAACATAATAAGTGAATTTATTGGCCTCAGGGCTAAATTATACTGTATTAAGAGTTTAAAATCGAGTATTAAAAAAGCAAAAGGTATAACGAAATCAGTTACCGCTAATTTGGTAATGAATGACTATAAGGACACCCTTCTATATAATACTAATACAAGATGCAATATGAAACTGATAAGATGTATCAAACATGTCTTATATACACAGCAGATGAACAAGAAGCTTCTAGATGGAAATGATGATAAAAGACAGACACAAAAAGATAACATTCATACCCTCCCATGGGGCCATTGTGACACCATATTTTGATATCTATACTTATTTTTAAAGCATTAATTGTGTACACGCGTCTAAGTACATCCAAATTGTCATCTACTTTAAATGTTATTGTATATGTATAATTAGTGATTGATATTATGTATAAATTAAACATTGTGAGACAAGTATCTCAATTGTTTTCATTATAAAATACTAAGTTTACTTAGGAAACCCTCAGAAATACTTCTTGCTTTGAGATGATTGCACGATGAAGTTTGTCAAGCAATCTCATAGTCTAGAAGTTCATAGTATAAAACTAAATCAGCAGTCACGTAAACTAAGGCGTAGTATTCTGTTACCAAATATGATTCGATGTATAATGTGTGGGCCATCAAATTGCGGTAAAACAAATGTAATGCTTAATCTTTTGTTGCACGTTAATGGCTTAAAATTTAAAAACATATATTTATATTCGAAAACAGCGTATCAACCCAAATATTGCTTTTTAAGTGAAGTAATGAAAAGAGTATCAGATTGTCAGTTTTTTATTAATAATGAAAATAAAGAGGTTATTCATCCTAACGAAGCCCTTGAAAATTCAGTTATGATATTTGACGATGTTGTCTGCGAGAATTAAGAAAACATTCGTAATTACTTTGCTATGGGTAGACATAGACTAATTGATTGTTTTTATTTGTCTCAAACTTATTCCAAAATACCTAAGCAGCTTTTACGCGATAATGTTAATCTTTTGATTATATTTAAACAAGATGATACTAATTTGAAACATATATATAATGAGCATGTTAATGTAGATATGGATTGGCAAAAATTTAAAAAAATATGTTCTGTAATATGGCAAAATAATTTTAATTTCTTAGTTATTAATAAAGACTGTAAATTAAATCATGGAAGGTATAGACAAAATTTTGATACCTTCATAAATTTTGAGTAATAATCATTGTCACAAACTTAATTTCAGATGATTATCTAAATAATATATTTAATTTTGCAAAGAAATACTTCATTTGAATTTAAGTGACCGTGAGTAGTAGTTGTTTTTACTTTGAAGAATATGGATGATGAAATTAAAAAACAGCTGATAAACTCAGTTACAAATATAAAACATAAATTGAAAATGATTCGTGACGAAGAAGATTCTGATATTCTTAAGTATAGAAAGGTATTCAAACCAATCATTGATTCAATAGAAAAAATTATAAAAGTTAATCAAAACGAGCAAAAGTTAAATCAAATAAAAACTTGGGACCAGGTGGTAGTTCAAAAGAATTAAATGCTCTTACAAATTACGATAATAATGACGATTCTCAAAACACAAGTTCGAACTTAGAGTATTATAGCGACAGCGATAGTGATTCGCCCGAAATTGTTGATGATAGTAATGAAGGTGATGATCATAATAATTTAGACGATACATTAAAATCATTAAAAAAAGGAGATATAGTAAATTTATATAATGACTATATAAATATACCATTTGGCATTAGAAGTGAAGGTAAGGAACTAATGATCGGAAATACCGCAGTAAAAATTGCTGTTAACAAAGAAAACATTCGTAATATAATTCTCGATGATAAGAAATATAAACTCACTAATGGGCTACAAGAGCTTTTAATTCATAAAAACCCCAATCTTCAAAGTATTACTGAGGAAGATAAAAGTAACTATAAAGAAATACTCTCTATCACTAACGCGCATAAACGTGATTTTAATCCTAATGGGCAATTGAAAGGTGATAAAAGTTTTAAGTATTCTAAAATTATTAAACCACTATTTAAACAAGAAAAATCGAATGTATTGGTAAAGAAAGGTGGATACATACCGAATAACATAAATTATAAAACCAATACAGATTACGTATATTGGGATGATCCTAATGAGATAATTGAAAGGCTCAAATTATTGATTGCATCTCAAAGCGCTGGAAATACTAATCATGATAACGAAATTGTCTCTATAATAGAAGAATTAAAAGAAGCAGGTATTATAAAAGGATAAATATATTCAAATTTTATCAGAAATTGTCAGAATGCGTCATGAATAAGAACATTGTAAACTATCAATAAAATGTCAAATAAAATAGGCAATGAAAATATTACAATATCATCAAATGATTCTCGAATTTACAATATTGAAGATGATTTAAAAATAATTAATTTTGATGTAAAAATAACAATAATATACAAGCTAATTGATAACTTAAATAAAAAAATTAAGACAATCGAAAAAGATCTGGCTGTGAATGAACTTGAAGGAAAAGTAAAGAAACATTATGAGCAAACAAGACGTCGTTAATGAAATTCATAGAAATGCGAGAGTGAACTTTCCTAGAAGAAATGTTATACTTAAAGATATTGATTATCTTTGGCAGGCTGACTTAATTGATATGCAAAAGCTGTCGAATTATAATGGTGGTAATAAATATATACTGGTAATCATAGATTGCTTTTCTAAATACGCTTGGGCATTTCCATTAAAACAAAAAAGTAAAAAAGACGTATCTAAAGCATTTAGGACTCTATTATTAAGAGATCGAGCACCTTATAATTTACAGACTGACTTAGGAACAGAATTTTATAACCATATTTTTAAAAGTATGATGAATGACTATAATATAAACCATTATTCCTCATATTCAACTAAAAAAGCATCTATTGTTGAAAGATTCATAAGAACATTAAAAAGCAAACTGTATAAAGCTTTTAGTTTGAAAGGAAATTATAAATGGAACGATGGTACACTTGATATTAAAATACATGAATACAATCAGTCTGTGCATAGAACTATTAAACAGACGCCAGCGTCAGTAAACCAGAACAATAAAAGAAATGTTTTATTGAAATATATGAATCAATTTAAGTCTAGAAAAATAATGAAATGTAAAAAATTACAAGTAGGCGATTTTGTAAAAATCAGTAAATACAAAGCAACATTTTTAAAAGAGTTTACTCCTAATTGGTCTACAGAATTATTTAGAGTTAATAAAGTACAAGATACTAATCCTACATCATATTTATTAGAAGATACTCGAAAAAATCCTATTCTTGGTGTGTTTTATGCTCAAGAACTTCAGAAATCAAAAATCCGAACATATATCTGGTTGAAAAAGTTTTAAAAAGAAAAAAGACAAATTATTTGTGAAATGGTTAGGCTTACCGAGCAGTGAAAACTGTTGGATTCATAAATATGACGTCGTTTAATTCCTGCTTTGGTCTTTAGATTAAGATTTATAAACTGTGGCATTATGCTTCTAGGATCATTAGTGCTTGATTTTTTATATAAAAAGCACTCCTGGAGTGCACAAATAGCTCTATTATATTTTAAACGATTAAAAAATGATTAAAAGAAAACAACGTACTTGTAAAGTGAAGTTGGAGACTGCAAAACTAAATAATCATAAATCAGGAGCAGGACTCAAGGAAACTTTTAAAAAAGTTGTGTCATATACAAAGAAACATATTAAAAAATTAAAGCCTAAATGTAAAAAAACGCTCGTTGAATTAGCGATTGCGGCAGCTAAAGAAATGACCTCAGATTTACAAACACAATTAAAAGTACCAAGAGTAATACCTATACCAAAAACCGGAGGGTTTTTACCATTAATCCCTATCTTTGCTGGATTGTCTGCTGCTGGAAGCATAGCAGGTGGTGTTGCTAGAATTACTTAAACTATTAATGAATACAAAGCAGCAAAAAGCGATTAACAGAATTAGAACGCCATAATAAACAAGTGGAAACACTATGTATCGGCAGAGGTTTGCATTTGAAACCATACAGAAACGGTTTAGGAATTTATGTGACAAAGGAAAAAAACCGAATGATCGGCTACCCAAAAGAGCATTGACAAATATTGATATCATGAAATTTTCGGAAAGTATTCCTTATTTTCGTGGTGTTTTCATGAGAGATGAATTACCCAAACACCCATTGCTAATAGAGTGTGGAGTGATCAATTTAGATTCTTCAGAAAACTCAGGCACTCATTGGGTAGCCTACGGAAAATATAAAGATTATATAGAATATTTTGACAGTTATGGGAATCTGAAGCCTCCTAAAGAATTACTCAAATATCTAGGTGAAAATATTAAGTACAACTATAATAATTATCAAGGAAGTAACTTATTTAATTGTGGACATTTGTGCTTGAAGTTTTTGAGATCATTTTGGAAACAATTTCTTACTATATAGAGACTGTGACATTTAATATTTACTCATTATACGAAGAACATCCAAAGCTATTATAACATACAGAACTCTTGCATATAGAACACGGTTATCACGATAGTGATAAAATGATCGTTTTTAATAAAAAGCCTAACACTAAAGAAAAACAAAGCATTTCGCGACCAATATCAAAAGGAGTAAGACGGATCTCTGCCGTAAAAAAAATAACAAAAAGCAATAAGGAATTTCTTCGTGCTCTTGGATTTAAGTTATAAAAATGCTTCAAATCAACGATTCACCTCAACACGATAATTCTATCGAAAGCTTTGAAATTCATAGTTAGTTCGAATCCCTATTCATCAGCAAGACATATATTTACTACCATCAGCTAGTTCCATCTATATCGAAGGAAGAGTAAGTGTATTCTCTAAAGATACATCAGGAAAAATTACTGAAAAGGATGTTAAATTTATATATAATCCATTTACATTTTTATTTCAAGACATACGATATGAACTAAATGGTATTGAAATAGATCGCATCAAAAATGCTGGAATCACGACAACTATGAAATCCTTTGTTTCTATGAACGATGGAGAAAGTAAAGCTGCAGCTGTATGGGGATGGAATATTAATGAGATCAAACATAAAAGTGGTTGCTTTAGTGTTATTGTGCCGCTAAATAAATTATTAGGTTTTGCAGAAGATTACAATAAAATAATAGTAAATTGTAGACATGAGTTAATTTTGCAAAGAGCCAGATCCGCTTTGAACTCTGTAATAATGGATAAAAATGAAACCATGCAATTAGATATACAAAAAATCCAATGGCGGGTTCCTCACGTTAAAGTTTCTGATCGTGAAAGATTATCTCTCCTAAAGTTTTTAGAAAAAGATCGAGCTATTCAATTGGCCTTTAGAAACTGGGACTTATATGAGTACCCAGCACTACCTAAAACAACAAAACATTCCTGGTCAGTTAAAACTGCATCTCAAATAGAGAAACCAAGATTTGTTATTGTTGGTTTACAAACCAACAGAAAAGATAATGTTTCGACAAGTTGTTCAATATTTTACCATTGTAAAGTTACTAATATAAAATTATTTTTAAATTCACAATACTATCCATATGACTCATTGAATCTGAAATTTGATGACAATAAATACAGTATATTATATGAAATGTACGCTAACTTTCGTCAGTCATATTACAACACTTCTAGGAGCGATCCACTTCTAGATTTACATTCATTCAAAAAAGAAGCTCCTTTATTTGTGATTGATTGCTCAAGACAAAACGATACAATAAAAACCGGTCCTGTTGATGTACGGATAGAAATTGAAAGCTCAACAGATACACCTGATAATACAACTGCTTACTGTCTGATTATTAATGATCGGCTGTTTGAATACAGACCCTTAAGCAACATCGTCAGAAAATTATCATGAATGTTATAGTGGATGTACAAGGTTTTAAAAGTGAGGATAACACTTTTATATTAAAAGAAATAGCAGTGCTATCTGAAAATCAAATCTTGGCATACTCAATAAAGCCACCGTTCCCTTTTTATGATTTAACAAAAAAGGAGCGGTTACAAGTAGCTTGGATAGAAAAGAATAGAGGAATACTGTGGAATGAAGGGTTTGTTCCGTACAACGTAGGTCTTAATATTGTAAAACAATTTTTGAAAGATAAGAAAATTTTGGTAAAAGGTTCTGAAAAGGTTTCATGGTTAAAATGTATGCTTATAACTGATAAGGTGTTTAATTTAGAAGATAGAAACTGTCCTAATTTTATGAAATTATATAGTATTTATTCAATTTCTCCAGACATATTTTGTTGTGTGTATCATAAGAATATATGTGCATTAAAAAATGTTTGCTGTTTAAAAAAGTGGTGTTTAGAAAATAATGTATTGTAAAAGTTTTTTGTAACAAATAAATTACGCTTACAAAGATTGTTTTTTCTTTATCTTCACAAATCCCTTCTATAATTTTGAATAATCATATTAAAGTTTTGTATATAGGAGTGAGTACATACCTCTTACTCTTCGATGTAGTACCTACCAATATTTGAATATAACAATTATTTAATAGTGATAATAAGGAGGAAGGGGATACATTTTAACAGTTCATTCATTATCAAGAGGTTGAAAACTTGTCACGTCATGAATAATTTGAATGAATGAATAATTGAATACTTAGTTGAAAGCTTGAATAGATGAAAGGTTGAAATTGGGGCGTCTGGAGCTCTTGTGATCCAGAAGCCCCAATTACTACCTACTAATATATTTTTTATTTGCTTTCTGTTGAGGATCATTTGAATGATGAATATTTAAATAAGAAGACAAATTTATTTTTTAATTTATTTTTTCTAAGAAGACTCTTAGTTTAGTTACTTCGTTATCGTTGATTACATTTAAAGTACAGTATCTTCTGTGGTCCTACTGGTAATTTCTGTCAAAATTAATTTAAGTTTTTTTACAATATCCGTAAAAGTGATGAACGATCTCATTTCGTAATATTTAATAATTTAAAGTTATTGTGATTTGCATTTAATAAATGAATTAGACCGTAGTTAAAGAGTTTTTATTTGTTTTAAATTTAAATTAGCCTAAACAAGAATGACCCAAATACGCCTTTATTTCAAGAGATTAAGAGAGTATTGCAAAGGCCACTTATCATTTCATTAGGATCAAAATGCGATAAAACGTGGTTTTTATATAAATGCCTTTTGCTGCTGTCAGCTTGCTGCCCGATCGCACATTCTTACCTACGTGACCTAGCGAAGTGATGCGTAAACAAAAGATCAGTACAGTCCTTATACGCTATTAGGTCATGTAAGCAAAGAACAATACAATATTTCATTGTTTAATACGCAAAAACTTGAAAATTAAACACCTAAAAGTAATCTATACTGTCACTCCGTATCTGTAATAACTTCCATGTTCGATTTTGTTTTGTGAATCGTAATGATCGATCTATCTGTTATACTAATACAGTAGAAGATTAAAAAAAATAAATGTTTAAAAAGTAATATATTTTCAATTGAAAGTTTAGTCACGTGAACTCTTTTCCCCTAATGGATCCAAAAATGTTACTGACTCAATATTTGCCTAAATTCGATCCTTTTAAATTCGAAAAAAGGTTTTGTCTGAAAAAAAGAACGACCATTAGTTTTTGTGTTGGCAAACTCATATCTTTTTCACGTAAATCCTTAAAGTTTTTCCGTCTAAAAGAAGATTGAACCACGAAATACACATAAGTAGTACTTGTATGTATTTCGTGGTTTAATCTCCGTTACAAATAAATTATTGCATTTGAGTCATGGTTATATTTTTATTCCACTATTAGGTACCTCTTTTTATCTTTATTGAACTGTTTGTTATCTTTTTATTTACACCCTAATAAATCATTAATTACAATTACAAGAAATATCGTATAAGAAATAATGCAAAATGGTACATGGTAAATGGACAAAATGGTAGAAATTGGCAGTCTTATCGCTACACTCTATGATGTCTATCATACAACCAGAAACATTAAAATGTAACTATCAAGATTTATAACAGGTTCAATTTACTTACAAACTACAAACAAACATACAGAAAACATTACATAGACAATTTAAATATTTAAATAACATAAAATACATACATAGGTATATAAAAAGACATCATTTAGTTTAAAGTAATGTTTTTTCAATTGATTTTAAAGGAATTCAAGGATTGACAGCGTTTTACTTCTTAATTGACTTCTTACTTCTTATTTTGTACAAACTTGGCTATTTTCATATATTATATTTGAAAGGAAGTAGAGAAGATTCTAGTAAATTCTTTTTGAATATTCTAAGCACAAAAGATTAAAGAAAAAATGATCACGTGGAATTTCTGAAACAAATGAATAAAGAAAAGAAGACCCCGGGGTGGGTATAGAAACAAGCGTGGCTGCAATCTGTCTGTTCAGCGCCGTCAAAGTCAAATTATGTAAAGAACAACGTTGTAAGTAGATCCTGTGACCCTTACATAAAACCCATAGTGTGTGAATTCAAGGTCAGTACAACGCCGTCGAAGTCAAATCATGTGAAGAACAACGTTGTAAGAAGATCCTGTCGCCGTTAGAGAAGCCCGTAGTATGAGAAGTTAAGCGTCTGTACAACGCCGTCAAAGTTACGTCATGTGAGGATTAACTGAAAAAAAAAGCATTGTCTACCAGATCTTGTCGTGTTTTGTTCCAATCCAGTTCCAGTCCGTAACAGTAATAGGTCATAAAGAGTACACTTTATACCACCACCACAACACCTGTAAGACCTAATTTAGACTAGTGGTCCTATTTCCTCATGAAATGTATGAATCATATCTATATTCATATGTTGGTTTATATCTCGGTCATGTTTTAACAGCCATCACCGCGGTTTCAAAACAGAATGCGGTTCGCGGCAGTTTCTACGTACATACTTTTCACTGCGCTGCGCGCGGTTGAAAATATTATAATATGCGTGAATAATTGCAAAATTGTTTGTTGTTTTCCTGTATAAAATAAATAGAAAACATTTTATTTTATTTTATTTAATTAGGTAACTCCAAAATACTATACGTTTTCAATATTTTATCAACGACTGAAATTTATGAGACAAATATTTACGCACGACCGTTCCGTAGCTTGTTTAGAGGTAAGCCCTATTAGCAGCATGCTACCAAAGAAGTTCAAGTGCCAATTGATTCGTGTCAGACGCCGCGAACCCAAACCATCAATATATTTTAACTATTTTAATAATGTTTTGTTTTTACGTTTGTTTGAAAAAATATTATGGCTTCTCTTTGTAGCAAAACATTCATACTGCTATGTCTAAGTGATTTAATTCTAATTTTGAATTTCCAGCTTTTATGAGAAATACAGGTCCACACCTGATTTGACACGTTAACGTGCAAAAAGTTGTAATTTACTTTGTCTTAGATAGATAACATAGATAAACAATATTTTCTCTAAAATCAATACATAAGTCTTTAATTATGTTGTAACAAGGACATTGAAAACAACTATTATTCATAAAAACTTGAACTTCTTGAAATAATCCGAATTTAATATAACAGCAGCTTTTATTACAGAAGCGAAGTGTCATCGTGGATCGTCGACTACCGAGCTTGTCCCGTATGGAATTTGAAACTTTTTGACGGCTAGGGATGTTGGAAAGTTAACGTAAGATTTAATTTATTTATGATTTATCACAATAACAAGCCCAACTTTATATTTGTATTTATCATGTATTATGATATTATGTATTTAACAATTTAAACTTAATAAACCCCCCCCCAGGAAAACACACCAACTGTATGGTCCCAAAGTAAGCAGAGCTTGTGTTATGGATGACCATATAGCGAACTGGGGGGGAACCCAGAATAAAAATACATATGTAAATACAAACAACCATGACCCTAGAACAAACATCTGTGTTCATCACACAAATGAATGCCCCGGCCGGGACTCGAACCTGGGACCTTCGGCGTATGAGGCAAGGCTACTTACCACTACGGTCGTCAATTGAATTCTCATATTATATTTAAAAACTTTGTAACCTTCAAAGTAAGTATATTTACACTTCTTTCCAAGAAATACCAAATCAATTTATTGAATCTTAGCGTTAAGTTAGTAGGACAGTTTTGAGAGCTGTCAAATCGGAGAGCAAGCAGTCAGGTCGTTGGATCTGACTTTTTTATCTTGGCCGTACTTTACGTACGTGAAAGTTTACTACTCAACCATTATTACTTTAATATCAACACTTTTACAAGATCGTTTTTTAAGCAGAGATATAAATAACAAAGTAATTTTTCAGCTCATTTTCAATTTGACTCAGTTCTACTATATACTATTACTGCTGCGAGCTGAATTACTGCCAAAAGTTCAATTTAAACAAAATTATTCAAAACATTTGTGAGAGCCACCTCTAGACCTCCAGAAACCCCACAGGTATCTGACTTAGCTTGGCGTTTCCGTGCAATATCAACCTGGATTCAACGTGCCCTCTGAAGGAAATAAAAACAGTGTCTAAATATAAATAAATTCAAATGTGTAATAAAAAAAAATTTTATTTAGAAATATTAATCTAGAAGCTTCAGCTATATTTCACCTATTTACGGCTACTAAAGCTGTACATAACTAATAGATATTACTCCGGGAATCATGTCAAGCGTACAAACAGGTAAGTGACCTAGAAAAAGGGATCAAAAAATTGTAATCTTAATTTTCGTTCAACACTGTGTAACCAAGGAATTTAAAGATGCTTAAAAACTACTTTTTATAGCTATTTTAATATAATTTAAAAAAAAAATTAATTCCAACGATAGCAGTAGGTACTAGGTAGTTCGTAGAAAATTCTGCGTACGTTCCATGCGAATGACTATGAAATATGATAGATATAACTAATTTCTTATAAACACCACCATAAGATAAAAAATGAATTAAATGATATTAGATTCTCAAGGACGTCTTACACTCGAAAGGCAAAGGTGTAAAACTTACATGAGTTTACTAAAATTTTAAGTTACAAAACCTCGCTCAAATTATGATAAAGAACACGAAACATCCCCTGAGGCTAAAAACGGCATGGATTAAATAAATATATCAGACCCTTATATGTACTTATTCAAACTAAGCTCAAGGGATATTTTGTCTACATCCTAAAAACTTGTCATATAAATTTCAGTTTTCTCTACGTATAGTCACAAAGTTTTAATTATTTATGTATTGTATTGTTATGATGTCACTCAAGTACATAGGCCGTAGGATCGATTGGCATCATATTATAGTATAGGCAGTTTTATGCTATATATATTATTATAGCATAAAACTGTCATGTACTTTACTTGATTCGTTATTAAATTTTGTTATAGAAAATACTTATTTTACTAAAACAATTTCAAAACTACAACAATGAGTTGAATATTATTTTTAAACGTAAAATCGGGTATTTCGGGTAATCCTGTATTTTTAATTATACGCGGTCGTCGCGACATTGTTTTTGTACACATGTTTTTTTTTTTAATTGTGATTGTTCACTTTCTTTTGTTCAGTCCTTTTTTGAGGTGGTACTACAGATCTCCCTTCTTTACCTTTTTTAATATTCGTGTTAAAAAAATTTAATCCAGTTTAATTACAAGAACAAGGAAAAATACAACTAAAACCCACCGTCCTCCAAATATTACAGGAAAATTTTTGATATTTAATTAGAGATCTATTAATTCATATACCACAATTCTTCGGATATCACCAAAAATCTCGGGAAAGTAAAAAATAAAAAATATCATTATAAATAATAGAATAAAAATAATATAGCTTGGTGTAGCCAAGCGTGAATTTATTAGAATTATGTAGTAAGACTTTTAAACAGAGTCTTCATTTTATATGTACTATATTTATCCCTTTAAAAACTTTCCATATAGTTTCCTTCTACTTAATAACACTAGAAATATTTCTAATGTAAATAAAATTATTGTAAAATACAGACATGAAAAAAAAAATATTACCCATAAATAGTGATTCATTAAATTTTAATAATTTGGCTTTCTACATACCAGGTATTGTAAAAATGTAAATGAACCTTTGCCGCTGTAACGTGATTGTTGGCGAGTGCAACGAGTTGAAAAATAATTAAAAATACAAAATAGTATATATTTGCATGCATAAAAGTGGTCTTTCATTATCCTGGCTCCAGATCTCTAGAATTTATGCAATTTGCTAACTTTCTATAAGGCATATTTTTTTAATATTTAACAAAATTACATTTACATTTCTTCTTTTACTTTCGTTTTCAGAATTATTTGCAAGGGGCTTATGTAGTTTTATTTAAGTATAGTAAGTATTTTAATCGTAATTTTTGGAAGTAAAATAAAAAAGATGCTTTTCTAACTAATTATTTACATCGATTTTTATATTAATAAATAATTTATTTATTTATGTTATTATTTAACAGTTTTTGTACACACAGATGAAAACAATATACCTTACCTTAAAGACTAAATATGTACAAAGGTACGGCTTATTACTAAAAGAAATCTCTTCCAGCCGACCTGTGAGAAGAGAGATTAGTTTATAACAAAGTAGTGTGTACCTACTTTAGACATAAACAAATTATATACTTAAAACCGTACATAATATATATACATACATAAATAAAATTAAATACAATAAAATATATACAATCTAACGTTGTTTAAAAGGAAAACTTATATATGCCAAAACAATAAATAAATTACTTATTAAGGGAAAAGTAGTGGTCTTTAACTCTTTTTTTAAAGATAAGTAGTGTTTCTGACTCGCGGATTTCATAAGGGTATGAATTCCACAATCTGACTGCATGAAAGGATTTTGATTTTGAAAGGATGAAAGGATTTTTTTTCCTATCCATGTAGGATAGGCGAAAAAGTCTGTTTTATGTGGATGTATGTGAAGGAGAGTACGCTTATGTGCTCTGCATGGCGCCTCTTTCAAGTGGGTAAAAGAAAATCGAAGATATTGCGGGGAGTTAGGATTACAGAGAACATTAAAAAGGAGGCAAATGATTCGCATGTTTCTACGAAGTCGGATAGGCAGTTTGTTACGGAACTCCGATACATGAGCATGCTTTTTTAGACCGAATATAAAACGTATGGAGAGATTTTTTTAAACGTTCCAGTTTATTTAGAAGCTCCTCAGAGACATCTAAGTAGCAGACGTCTGCATAATCGATGATGGGTTGGATGATACTTTGAGCAAGGGAAATTTTAGTCGATAAGGGAAGAAAAGTTTGAAGGATTTTTAAGGTATGTATTGAATGATGAACTCTACGACTGATTTCACTAATATTAGGTCGCCAAGTGAGAAGAAAATCAAAAATTACACCCAAGTTTTTGGCTGTGTCAGTGAAATTAATCGGAGTGCCATGAAACACAATAAGAGGAAGATTGGATATAATAATGCTACCGCGCATGTACCGACTGCCTAGGATCATGGCTTGAGACTTGCTAGGATTTACACGTAATCCAAAAAACTTAGCCCAGTCACTTACGCGGCTTAGATCGTCATTAGCAGCGAAAATGGCAGAACCAACATCGCGAACAGGAAAATGACTGTAAATCTGCAAGTAGTCAGCGTAAAGATAAAAGTTACATGAAAAGACTAAAGTTTGAAAGTTAATAAATATAGAGAAGAGTAATCGAGAGAGAACGCCACCCTGAGGCACGCCCGCAACGAGATCACACCAGTCGGAGTAAGACTCATCTAGGCGGACACGCTGAGACCTGCCTCGAAGATAGGAATTGAGCCAAGCTACCGCAGAAGGAGAAACGTTAAGCGATTGCAACATACCAAGAAGGATATCAAAATCCACTGAGTTAACAGCACTACTGAAATCTATCAGAATCAGTAGTGTGAGAGATCCATTTTCCAAAGCCCAGACTATGTCATCTGTCCATTGACGAGTGCTCATACTGTGCTGTGGCCCGGTCGGAATCCAATGTCAACAGTTGACTATAGACAATATGTTCCAGGACTTTGGACAAGAAGCATAGGACAGAAATGGAACAAAGCTGGGAAATGGAGCTAGGGTTAGACACTTTAGGAAGTGGTTTAACGTGAGCTCTTTTCCAAGCGGTAGGAAAAGTATTGGTATTAAGAAATGGTTCAAAATATGGGTGAGTATAGGTAATACAATAGGTAAGCTCAAAGTGATGATTTCGGAGCACACATTGTCACTCACTACCAACAGCTGCTGACGATATGGAGAAAATGGATCTCTCAACACAGTCCTCAGAAATGGCTGAAAAGTTAAACGCCTGATAAAATGTGGAAGTATCGGACATTGCACTTACGTTATCGGTTTTTATATCAGGTGTAAGAGCAGATGGTGGATTGGAAAAGTGTATGTTTAAAGAGTTGATAGTTAAAATATCTACCCAAAATCTTCAAGAAATGGAAAATAACAAAGTATTCAAGTTTAAACTTTCACATACATTACACAATTAGCAATACAAATTTGTTTATTACTCTTCACTGTTAATTTATATTTTTAATACTTAACAATTATTATTATTATCAATAATTTTACAAAAGTTGTACGATAGATAAGGAAGAGTGAGAATCTCCTATCACACGTAAAATATATATTTTCATATAGTCATAGCTAGCGAACGCAATCACGGTAAGGGATGTGGCGTCCTTAGACGTGACCTACAGAAATGAGTTTATCTATTCAGTAAACATGCGTGCTAAAAGACAGATCATGATATGATTAAATATTACTGGTAGGTCACACGTTTATTATAGTATATATAAGCTCATTATTTCAACACAAAAATTGTCACTCAACATGTAATCGTGTCTCAATTTACAAGCCTTTTCCTGGTCGTAATAAGTGACATCCGCACACATTGACGTCAGTAATCGTAGATATTTTGATTGACTATATTGCTACTTATTGGTTTTCGATTAATCAGTTGTTGCTGACAGTAGCTACGGTTGAAATCGCCGTTGTTCCAGTAGTTGCACTAGTTGTTCCCTACCCTTTAAGAGCCACGTAAATGTGGTAATTATGGCGGTTCAAAGACAAGACGGTGACAATATCTTTACAACATATACTTTACGACCACTTCTTTTAACCCTAGATCACTAAACATATTTCGATGTAACTCTGTCACTAAATATTCGACTTACAGTCGAAGAAATAAAAATGCACGTATTTTATTTATTTATATATATATTTCAAATGAAATAATGAACAACATAGGCAAATTAGTAATCTAATTGTTTTTATAAGAAATAAGAACATTGTTTAATTTCAATCTATGCAGTCATTACAAGTAGGAACTGTGTGCTCGCCGCAAATTGCCTTTCTGAATGAGTGGCATGAGTATTTAGAAATCCAGAGTTTTTTATGCGGATAAATCCACATATTTTGTGTTTATTTGTTTATCCTTAAGACATACCAGGAGCAACATCATTAATTTTTGGAATATCTTTTATGTATTTTTGATACTTTTCTTAAAGTGGTGTACGTATTGTACTGCTTCTGCAACCATGGCTTAGTTAGGCCATCTGCCATACTTTGAATGAAAATTCTTCGTTTTAATGGTTTTTGAAGCATGCTCACTATGTTAGACAGGTACATAATTGACATATATGTATTAACCACGCATAGTCCATTAACCAGAATACTCAATATCTTCTCCTGATTTTTTTTAAATTCATCTAAAACTAAAAAAAGGAAGGTTATTTTTTACTTCGTCTTATCATAAAGATTTTATATGGAAACAAGTCATATTACTAGCTAAAAAAATAGATATATTATTTAAAATAAGTACAGTAAAACATTCATTCTAAATCTGTATCAATAAATAATAAAAATTGCGCGTAATCACTACACGTTCGCTTGTGAGTCGACTATTTTGCTATTACTCCGGAACTAGTAAGTGGGCGTCAGCGTCGCTTGTACATGGGTCACTAATTAGCCAATCAGGAAGATATTGAGAGGGGCCAGGCGAGAAAGTGTCGAGAACATACTTAAACATCGAACGAGACAGTTGCCGGGGAGTCGCCGAACGCTTTAAGAAGTATTCGAAGAAAGCCGCGGTGTCTTCAACACCTGGGGATTTGAAACTGGGTATCGTACCTGGTCCCCGTAATGGGCTAAGCGAGCAGCATCTTCTGGTGGTAGGCTTCGGCCGTGGCTTGTCACCACCCACTAAACAAAGCCATGCTGCCATGTGACATGGTCGCGTTTCGGCATGATGTTTAGTGAAACCATCGAGGAGGGAAGGTCTGAGTAATCGTGCTGCATCAGAGAACTGTCTTCAGCTCGTAATTTATTGGCTCGCCGGGTAACTGATTTTAAAGAGTAGCGTGATCCGAAGCAACGGTGCACCGCTGGGCGACCGCAAGTAGCAGGGGACCCAAGTAGTGTGCTAGCCACATGCGAAAGGCTGCTCCGCCACCTCGCGAAAAATCCCGGGAGGCTTCATCGTGCCAGGTGGCGACTGGTTTGAGAGAACCCGATGACAATCCCCGGGGGGGTTCGGGCGTCCCCGCAGTCTCCAAGCGAGTTCCCCATCGGTGCGTTGTTTATTGCAAGTTGCTTGGTTCCATTTGCAGCGCTTCATTGAACTTCTGTCCTCCTCCCTATTCACTCACACAATATGAAAAATCGTCAACGACCAACTTGAGGCAGAGAGGCCTCACCTAAAGGAGACGCATATCTGTAATCCGTCAGACTTGGCATACCTTTGTTACCCAGGGTACATACTGGAGTCCGATTTCCGCCCAAACGCCGGGGTGTGCATGTATGCCAGTGACGAGATCTGTTGTCAGCGTCTCCGTTACTTGGAAGATCTGGAATTTTCCGTCATGTGGGTTCACATTGATACCGGCCTGGACCAATTGGTCTATGCCAGTATATACCGGTCACATAACGGAGATCGGGAGACAACAATGCTCATGGAGTATCTCAGTGATGCAGCAGATAAGGTTCGGCAACGTTTTCCTTCAGCGCAGTTGGTGTTCCTGTGGGATTTTAATGCTCATTACGGGTAATCGCTATACCCGTATCAGGACACTGACCACGCTGGAAGAGAGGCTTTTAGATTTTCCGTGACTCAAGGCCTCTCACATTTTGTGGACGAGCCCACGCGCATCCCCGACGTTGCTGGCCACACTGCATATTGCTTAGACATTCTGCTGACAACTGATCCTGACAGGTGCTCGGTGTCCGTAACTGCACCGTTAGGGACATCCGGCCACTGCGTGGTGAAATCTGTGTCGTAATACTCGCCACCTGACACCCGCTCAAAAGGTGCTAGGCGAGTATGGCGATACAAGTCAGCAGATTGGGATGAGATTCGGCATTTTTTCGCGTCTAATCCTTGGCTTGTTTTACATCAACCGATCAATCGTGCTGCGCTAATGCTGTATCAAGTGTGATGGGCCAAGCAATGGAGTATTTCATCCCTTACGCTGACCTATCCCTTGAAACCAAAGGTCGCCCATGGTTTAACGTTGCTTGCCTCACTGCTGAAAAGCCTAAGCAAGAAGCGTAAAAAGCCTGGGCTGACGCTCGCAGAAGCAAATCTGTGGATCCGTATGAACTGAAGAAAAGATACAATGCTGCCGCCAAGTCTTGCAAAAAGGTAATTAGGAAAGCTCGCTTTGACCACATTGGCCACATCGGAGACAAGATAGCGTCATATCCTTCAGGAAGTAAAGCTTTCTGGTCTCTGGCCAAGTCGGTTGAGTCGAACTTCTGTCACCCATGGCTGCCACCTCTGAGGAAACCTGACGGCTCACTGGCCCACACCACAAAAGAGACCTTTTTCCGGAGTGGAGTGGCCGTAAAGCTGGCAACGGTGGCATTGCCCAGGCTACCGCGAGGATTGGGACGCAGTGATGTTCGAAAGTCCGCAGACTGTGCGAGCCTCTCTGAAGAACTCCTTCGAGTTAGGAGTGTTAGACAGGATGCGATGGCGAGAGGAAAACGTCTACCGCAATTAGAGTGCATCTTGAGCACTGCTTCAGCCGGAAAGCCGTGGGACTTAAGGTCCTCCAAGATATTGTCGCTCGCGAGCTCGAACGGGACGTCCCGTAATACTGCGCGGATCTTAAGCTCCTCCGGGAGGGCGTAGAAGTGATACGCGATTTGTCTAAATGATAAGAGACTAGTGAACACGCGGAAGTCGTCAATAGTCGCGACTTGAATTTTTATAGTTTCGCCTGCGTTTGCCGCTTTAACGTTTTTGTCCTCTTTGCACAAGTTTGAAACCGCGGTCCAGCGCGTTTTTTCGCGGAGGATGACGGGCGGAAGGCGCTGAGGTTTAGATGGGACGGGAGCGCAGCGCCTTCCTGGCTTGGATGGAACCGGCAGGGTCGTGGTCATTTTCAGTGACATTAACGGCGCGGGGGAGAGTGTTGAAGACACCGGGTGGGCTCGGGTGTTGAAGACACTGCGGCTTTATTTGAACGATTCTTAGAGCGTTTGGTGACTAACTGGAATGGGGGCTCAGTAGAGCCGGTTAAGGAGGCAGCGTCCGACGACGTATCAGACGCAGATTCTGATTCGCCCTCGGGAGCGGTACACTTGCGGCGCGACGTGCGAGAGGATGTGTCCGACACACAGTCCATCTCGGAGGGCACAGGAGACGCGGGAGAGCAGCTAAAGACCAGAGGGGTCTGAACGTTGGTAGCCTGAGGGGCCGGGATTGGGGCCTGAGGGCCCGGGGACGCGTTAAGCGCTAATAAGGCCTGCGTGAAGACGCGGCAAGCGCCTGGGCGAACGCTTTCGCAAAGTTTACGACGATTTGCGAGTCCATTGGAGGGCTTGGTAGGAAGATATAAATATATAAATAAATAAAAGATGCCTCAAGTTCCTAACAGACCTAGCAACCCCAGCGGCTAACTTCCCTACCAGTGGTAGGGGGGCTGGGGAAAATAACTTAAAACTAACCGTAGTTCGCCGAAGGCCGCTACCTAGAAACCTAAAAAAGGGTACGCAGGTAAAGAGTTGACCGCGTTAGGGTCAACCTTTACCGACAGAAAGGGCGCATGCACATGAACACAGATATGATAAAGATAAATATGAAAATAGGAGCGTAAATAAATAAAATATTAGAAAGGAAAAATAAATAAAATAAAAGGACTGGATCAGTACAAATTCAGTTGTCACCGTTAGGTATCCTTTGTACTTAAACCACAATACTTTACGCTGGGCACACACAGTACTCAGTACAAGCACAACACAGCACTTTGAAGACTAAGAGACTTAGTCGCAGAAAATCACTTCGATAGTGCTCGGAGGGAGTAAAAAAACCGTCACTGAATAACGGGAAGAGACCGATAAATCGGAATGGTCTTGGAACGTCCGTACCGGGTGGCGATCGGAACGAATGTGCCCCCACCATCGCTCAGTACAATACTTTTATAGGGTCGAATCGACCCCCTGATCGACTCATCGATCGCACCACCAGCGTGACGTCATTTGTTTACAAAGGTTACCGAGTCACATATTGTACGATCATCAACCCAGTTTTATTGCCAATTGTCATAACAAGTTACCCTAAAACGAGTAAGCTATCACGAGCGTAGCGAAGTCTTGCGACTGAATGTAATTACAAATAATTACATAAATGATTTTATTTTACAAGATTTTTTTCAATCCTGAGATAAATAATAATGCAGGATTTAACTAATATAATTTAATTTTACCATTGCATTTTTAAATGTCCAATTAATTGCCTTATTTTATTGTTGCAAATTTGTATAAAGACTGGGTTAATTCCTGTATGTATTTTAATTTATCAACATTATTACAAAGAACCCCGCCGATTCCTCCATCTCCAAAAGCCAAAAATTCTAAATGCACAAAAATCATTTGATTACAAGAATTATGATATTTGTATATTTTTTATCATGACAGTAAGAACATTGCCAAATACTTTGCATAGAAGTAAAATAATTTTTCTCTGAGGTGAATCTAAAAAAGATGAAACTTCTTATGAATATCTCTTTTTCTATAACACGAGGAAAAATTTCGAGAATTTCTCAGCGATTCGTAGCTATAAAAAAGTAATAATAACCAGCATATGGCGAATCCGCAGCGAGTGTTCAGTGATTGATTTTCTTTGACATATGAAACATCTTTTCCGCCGTTTTTGGAACAACGTAAATTTATTGGAAGCATTTTAAATTCAATTTCCTTTTTATAAGGAGATGAATTTAATAAAAAAAAACTCCGAATATGCATAAATTATTTTACAATCAGTAACAAAACGTTTGACACAACGTAACCGTGCGAAATAGAGATGTTCAATTTTGACACCTTGGCTGTATACCTGACGTGCAGTTTTAAACTTTATATATTTAGTGATTGGTAGCGCAGTTTCGTTTCTTAGAAATTGCACTCTTGTAAATTAATTCTATTTCCATAGATAGAAACAAACTCACTGTGAGAATTCCTACTGACTACCTATTATAGTTGATTCTAAACTAATTCTAATGAATTTATTCTAAATTAAACTAAATGCTGTCAGTAGGTGGCTTCAAAGAAACCTACTTAATGCAAATGCCAGTAAAACCAAATTTATTTCCTTTACGAGCACAAATAGATCACCCCCCACAGAAACACTTAAGCTTAGACTCCACTGTTGCCAAAATAAAGATTTGTCTGATTGCCAATGCCAACAACTCGAGAAGGTAGGGAGTACTAAGTACTTAGGGGTAATTATTGACCAAAACTTCTCATGGTCAGCACAGGTAGACGCGGTTTCAAAACGGCTTAAAAAACTTATCCACATTTTTAGAAAATTAAGAAACGTTGCTGACCTAGACCTTATTAAAACCGTTTATCTCTGTTTGTGCCAATCGGTTATAAACTACTGCTTGATAGTATGGGGCCCAACATATAAGAAACACCTACTCAAACTAGAAAAAACGCAGCGAGCGATTCTTAAAGTAGCTTACCGCCGACCGAGAAGATACCCGACCCATAAGCTCTACTCCGAATGCCAGCTTCTCACGGTTCGCCAACTATATATATCTGCAGCAATCCTCTACTTTCACAAACATGCTAAACAAAAGGCTCGTATTTCACACAGGTCACTAAGATGGGATTATCCCGCTTTTAAAACTTGTTATGCAAGAAGATCTAGCTGTTACATGGGACCTTATCTTTACAAACAAGTGTACAAAATAAATCATGACATCATAAATGAATCTAGAGTAAAATGTAGAAAAATTGTTCAGAAATGGTTGCAAGATAAAAATTACAATGAGACTGAGGACTTACTTAAAATGAATATTTAAACCAGACAGACAGACACACTTATCTTCCAATTTATAACTTAAACTTTATAACTTACGGTAGGGAACACAGTACATCACACGAGAACACACAAACCATCATAATCTCTCTCACATTCACACATTCACACCCAAACACATACACACATGCACACCCAAACACATACACACATACAAACACAGTTAAATACGCTACGCACTCAATGTTATAAACAGGAAAAAGAACCTTAATGGGAAGACACTGGTCTCCACAACACAGGGAACCCAAGTGTGGAGTCCAGCGTACTGCTGAATTAATGCCATCTGTAAATACTGTAAAAATTTTTATCTGTACCATGTATCAGTTGATTGTGTATTATTTGTGTATGTACTGAATAAATAAAATATTTCATTTCATTTCATTTCAATTTCTTTCCAGCCTGCTGACATGGAGACGGACGGATAGCGGAGTCTTAGGTTATAATTATATAATTCTAACAAAAATTATTTTCAATATAATGTAGGTACTTTATCAAATGTGACGTTCCAATATTATCAATCATATTATTGTAAATAAGAGGTCTCTGCGCCCCCGTGAGAATTTAAATACTTTGTAAATTCATTTTTTAAATTCTACTCGCTAGAAGTTTTTTACGAGTTCTTACCACAATACTCTTTCTAAACTGGTGATAGAAGTTAATATGTATATGAAATTGTGTAAATTCAAAAAGAAAATTGATTTTAATTTAAAATGTTTATGTTACTTGAAAACAATAAACTTAGATTTTTAATAATCAGCCTTAAGCACTAATATTCAAAAAAAACAATGACGGGTTAGTATCCATATTTTTAATAGCGGTAGCCTTATATATCACCTTCCGACAACAACTGTCGGGCCGAGGGCCAGGGCCTGCTCACAATTTTCCACCGTCGGGGAACAAGTGGATAAATTCACAACAAATACGACTTAACTTTATTTTTAGTTTATTGTCCAATCTGTGTAGCCTTTTCATAGAAGACAACGATTTCTATATAAAAAATCAGAACAGGTGCTTTTTTATTTCTTAATCTTGCTTGATTCGAAACGAAATTTAATCCCATGTTTTACAGACGATTATACATTTTTTCAAATATTTTATAAATGTATTGCCTTTCGTGTTACACGCCTTTTTACTATCCTCTTAAAAATTCCAAGACTGTGTGAATGCACGTAGGAGTTTAATGAGTCGGTGAAAGAATTCGCTCACTCTTCGAAGTGCATTCTATAAAATACCGACAATCAGGCGACTGTACGAGCAGTTTTACCCGAGTAACTTCCGATCCAATGAAATATATCTAGATAAATTAAAGCCTCAGTTATTTTCAAATATAGTGAAGTGAATTTTTAAAATTGGTTAAATTTTTTCAGAGGGAAGCGATTTTATAGAAACAAACATACGCATAAACCTTTCTCTTTTTTGACAAAAGTATAGGTAGTACAGTTTATTTAATGCCCCATTAATCTCGTCTTACGTAAATTTCTATAGCAAAAACATCATGTAGCGACATATTTTTAGTGGCGAAGATAGTATCGTTAAAATATTAAATTACAGACATCCAACATTGATTGTGGGGATGTCTTGCTCCAATAGTATTATTTTCCCACTGTATGCGGGAAATTAATCTCACTTTAAATAGAGAATGCCGCATTTATTTTATTTCAAAAAAATATAAAAATTTTTGTCTAAATACCATATCTAAATAAAAAAAGATACGTATACATGACAAAAAAAAAAACATTTTCATGTAAAAAATTCATCGCTTAAAACATGCCTTGAGAAAATTTTCATTTCTTCATATAGTTTTTTAATAGGAATTCATTGTTCATGCGACTCTTCTTGTAATCCGACGAAACATGCGTACTTTGCCGTCGATAAGAATAAAAGTAACTAATAAAAACAGAATAAAAAAAGTTGGCTAAGGTCTCTGTTTTGTTGTCAAAAGAGTCTATACAGAAAATGAAATGAAATATTTTATTTATTCAGTACATACACAAATAATACACAATCAACTGATACATGGTACAGATAACAATTTTTACAGTATTTACAGATGGCATTAATTCAGCAGTACGCTGGACTCCACTTGGGTTCCCTGTGTTGTGGAAACCAGTGTCTTCCCATTAAGGTTCTTTTTCCTGTTTATAACATTGAGTGCGTAGCGTATTTAACTGTGTTTGTATGTGTGTATGTGTTTGGGTGTGCATGTGTGTATGTGTTTGGGTGTGAATGTGTGAATGTGAGAGAGATTATGATGGTTTGTGTGTTCTCGTGTGATGTAATGTGTTCCCTACCGTAAGTTATAAATTGGAAGATAAGTGTGTCTGTCTGTCTGGTTTAAATATTCATTTTAAGTAAGTCCTCAGTCTCATTGTAATTTTTATCTTGCAACCATTTCTGAACAATTTTTCTACATTTTACTCTAGATTCATTTATGATGTCATGATTTATTTTGTACACTTGTTTGTAAAGATAAGGTCCCATGTAACAGCTAGATCTTCTAGTATCCTAACATAAGGATACTAAAATAGATACAAATAGTACAAAATATTATTTTTTTAAAGGCTAAAACATAAATATCAAAGCTTGAACAAGTTGGATTTCACTATAGTTTGTCGCAGTTTTAGATACAGTTGTATTCTTACAAAAGTAATATTTTTACTTCTTATTACTAACAAAGATGTAACTAATTAAATAAAACAGAAATATTATTCAAGTCCATTTAAAAATACTTCTAAAAAATCAATTAAAAGATGTCTAAAATGTATATAAAATCTAATGCTTTTTTTTTTGTTCCCCGTTTGGGCAGGAGGCAAAAAATGCAGTTCCGCATGCCTCTCGCGCGCGTTACAAGGCTCCCGGGACTAGCTCTTAATGAGCACTACCCACTAAAAAAACCCCTGTCGGCTCGTGCAATTTTTTGCCACTCAGCCTTCATCTGAGCGACGGCCAATTGGAGAAAGAGGCCGCGCTAGCAAAATCTAGGCGAGGCCTTCCAGAGTGGGGGCATATCGCTTTTTTTCCCGCGCTTTCGCTTTCGTATTCTGTCGTAAATATCGAACGCTTGACATCAGTTTTGATACTTTTGGTATAAATATTTATTTTTATTATAAATAATAAATTTAACTGCATTTTTCCAAGTAATATTTTACTAATAAGTAATACACAAATCTATAATCTAGTCTTTGTTTTTAGGTACCGTCACGGCTAAGCCTTAAGAAGCACGTCAATATAGCACTATATAGTCAATAAGCACGCAAAATATATTTGAATATAGGATTCACATAAAAGAAATAAAAGAATCAAGACATTCTGACTTGCTCCATCATCGGAGTAAGATGTATTAGATTAAAGTTATATGTATATAAAATAAAAAGATAAAGTTCATGGTATAACTAACATGGTACAACATTTTATTTTAAACACGAGTGTAGTTACCACCAGCTTTTAAAATGGTAATAAAGGTACGAAATAGTATAATTTAAAAAGAAGAAATCGAAGCGTTGGCCAAAATAATAATATCACGAAGGCTAGAGAAGCAAATAGGCACGTTACCTTATTAATATTTATTTATTCATTCATTACACATATTATTCAGAGCCGCAAGAAGGCTCACACCTACAGTGGGTTGAAAATGGGTTGATGATCATGATGATGATTAAGAGCTGTGGTGGCGCAGTGGCTGGCCTCTTAATCCTAGGGTCGTTTGCTCGAACGAACCCAGACACGCACTAATAATTTTTTATCTTTGAAAAATGTATGAGTGTGTAAAAACCTGCACTGACCGGTTACCGGAACCCAAAGTTCAAAAAAATCATTCGGCAATCCGGAGGAGGTACCGATGCCTTCTTAATATAATGTGATATTGTGGGAGGAGATTTTTACCCTGCAGCGGGTCGACAATAAGCTGATGATGATTACTTTTTTACCGGGTACTTAAAAGTTCAGACTTTTAATTAATATACAGTGTAAACTATATGTGCTAAAATCGGAATATATACACCTTCTTCAACTTAAGCTCATTATGTTAACTGAAGGTATGCAATTATGTAAATCGTGTCATTTTCGGTATTATTTTATAGATTATAAATCACTATGAACAAGAAGCAACCAGCGACTACTGTAGTGGAATGTAACGAAGATATTCCCAGTAGCTCCAAGGCTGTTAATTATATTGTAAGCTAATTATACATTTAAAAAAAAAATAATTTTAAATAAAAAAACTATCTGTTGCCCTCGAATCTAATAAGGCAGGATATAAATAGACTATATGACAAATTGTGACTTTCTCAGATTGACGTTTTAGCAAGGGAAAGTGAATACCTTTAGATCGTAGATAACAGTGCATGCAGAGCCCTTAGTAAGCCAGATTGTGTCAATATAAAGTACTACGAATTGTAGTCTAATTACTATTTTAACCAACTCGCGTATAGTCAAAGCTATTATCGATACAAAAACATTATCCAAGATCTGTCTTACATTGAACGGAAGTGCCAACACCCATATGAGATGTGAAGAAACTGCAAAACAAGCGTGGGATGCACTCGCCGCCGTTTTTGAAGACAAACGACGATTATTTCTAGAAAAGAGATTGTATCGATACCATTGTCAATGATATTGAAAAATACATAAATAATATGTGCACTGCGCAAGACCTGGCAGATATAGGAAAGGTTATTGAAGATACCAGTATAGCTGCCATAATGCTTGGTGGTCTAGGTCCTAAATTTGACCCCTTAGTAATGGCGTTTGAAAACTCGAACGTCGAGATCACCAGCAAGCTAGTAAAGGGAAAGCTGTTAAGCAAATTGAGATGGGACGAAGAGACATTAACTATTTCTAAAAAGTTGTTATATAACAATGTATTTGTAGTTAGCTTACGCCGTTGATCAAAGATGTGTTTCAATAGTCAGCACCTTCAAACACCGGTGTTTATCAATTCATATATAAAATTACATACAAAAACAATATTTGAGCTTTTTACAAAATCACAATAAATAATTAATAGAACTCAATACGAACTTAAAGATTTACACATACCTACATGTATATTATTTAATATTATTTATTGGTAGATTCATAACATTATTAGTGAATTTATGCCCGTTTGGGTTGAGTAGCCACTCCAGATTTTGAAATGCAACTATCACCCTTATTTAGTAGCCATGCAGATAATTTTGTAGGTGAAATTTTGGAATTTGTAGTAAATTACATCAAAAGTTATATCACTGCAAAGGTGGCTCCTCAATCTAAACATCTAGATTGAGGAGCCACCTAGAACTCGTAATGTATTAAATGTAGGTTACTGAAAATTATGTATAATTTTGTATCTATAACGTAGGATACAATTTTGAGCACACTCGTTCTAAAATTCAAGAAACTACAACACTTTTGTTGTGGCTTCTCAGTTAAATTATGCGTTTGTTTACGGAAATCACCTTGTGTTAGCGCTAGTGAAAACGTCAAATTAAACTGAACGCTATCTATCAGAGAACATTTAAACTACTTTAACTCAACCAGTTTGTATGTGTGTGCCTTGGCGTCTTTAATAGTAAAACGACAGTTTTTTTTTGTTTTTTTTTCTTCTTTCATCACCATACGTAAACGAAGTAAAATACCTTTGTAAAAAGTCGATATTAAGCGAAAGTAAAACGAAATCTTTTTTTACTAAGAAAAACGAAGCCCTACAAGTAGACGACATACGAACGACAGATCCACAAAAATCAAAAACGACTATTAGCTGAGCTATCCCACACATTGGTACAGTCGAGCCGGATGTCCAGCGAATGCGACTACGCGAAGATTCGACAGCCTGCCCAGGAGAGAATCGGTCAGGTTATTGAGCTCCATCCTATCCTTCTCAATCCTTAACGATTTGTGCCTAATATCGTCATTTTGTGCAATTTCAGTGCTTCAGACTTGTAACGGCTTTTATAACGGTCGGTGGAAAAAAAATATTCCTTGCTGCCCGAATCGAATAAATATACATCTAAGGTGTGGTTTTTTAAAGTGTAAGTAACTCTAGCTTTCTAATTTTCCCTAAAAATGAGTGAGAGTGATAATATTTTGCCTAAAAACAATTTGCCTATAAATTCGCGGGATGGTAGTCGATCCCCTACGATAAGAGAAAGTTTTAGTTCCAATGAATATTCAAAATTAACGCTTTCAGAATTAAAAAAAACGTAGAGGAATTATTAAGGGTCGTGTTACTTCAAAAGAAAAGTTTATAAATAAACATACTGATATTCAATTGTCAAAAACTAGAAAAGTCGAATTCAATCTAAGAATTTAGAATTAGAATCAATTTATGATGAATTTAATAAGTTACAGAATAGAATATAATATTTTAGCGAAGAAAGGGAGCTCCCGACACAGTTGGAATATCGCGATAATTTTGAAGAAAGCTATTTTTCATGTGTTTCTTTGGCCAAATCATTGTCGGATGAATTTTGTGAAATGAAACGAAAAACCTCGAACTAGTACCAATAATACAGTTAACAAATTAAGTTACCCGATATAAAGCTACCTACCTTCAACGGTTCATATAACGGCTGGCTAGAATTCAAAAACTCATATTGTACTGTGATCCACGACCGTTCAGATTTAGATGCGATACAAAAGTTTCATGCGATCATCTCTCAGCGGTAGTACACTTCAAGTTATAAGCCCATTAGAATTTACTGCTGAGAATTACATTCACGCGTGGGACTTGTTGCTGAATAGGTTCCAAAACTATCGACTTTTCGTACATAACCATGTCAAATTATTATTTAACCTACCTAATATTAATAAAGAATCGCCATCAATGATTAGAAAGTTAATTGATTGTGTTTTACGTGACTTACGCGCATTGAAATCTTTGGAAGAACCTACAGATTCGTGGGATTCAATGATAATTTATTTAATTGTTACTAAGCTAGACCCGTCAACAGAACGAGAGTGGGAAAATTACAAAGGCTCTGTTATTTTTAACTTGCAAAATAAAAACGGAAAACGTAAAATAATAAGTGATTTATTAACGTTTCTGAGAAACAGGTCTGATTTTTTAGAAATGGTTATCGCTAATTCAAATAGTTCTTACAAACCTGATAAAAATATTATTATTATTTATTATTATAACTACAACATTTAAGTAGTATTTTGCGATTTATTTATGATAACATAAATAAATCGCAAAATACGTCAGGGCCGGCGGCACCGGGGCGCGCGCTTACTTGAAGCTATGTTGTTGTGGGTAGTTCTAAACCAAATTCTAAACGAAATCGCGTATGTTAGATGTGCCGCGGCAATCATTCTTTGTATATGTGTAGTATGTTTTTAAATCTATCTGCAGACGATCGTTATAAGTTAGTAAATGATAAAAATCTCTGTCATAACTGGTTGCGAGGTGGCCATTCGATTGATAATTGTTTGTTCGGACCTTGCCAGCAGTGCAAAGAAAAACAAAACAGTTTGTTACATAGAAATATGCCTAACGTTGCATCACAACCTATGGCGATTTTGACCGTATTGCATTCTGCTTTAGGTTCAGTTAGCAGTGACGGTCACTTAATCTCCAGTCAGTTGGCGGCAAAGACGATTCTGTTGTCAACTGCAGTAGTGTTACTGATCCGAATAATAATAATAAACGATACACAGCGGGAGCCAACATAGTTTCATTTCGGAAGACTTTTGTAATCGAATCAATTATACGAATTACATACAGTCCACTGTTCGAATCTCGGGATTGGGACCGTCGGTCTCACACTCGAATAAAGCATGCGAATTAATTATACAATCTAAAGTAAACGAATATTATTCGAAAGTACGTTGCTTTGTCTTGCCTTGCATGACATCAGTGTTAACTACAGTTAAAATCAATCGTACTTAATAATAATAATAATCCCGATCCTAACTTCCTTCCCTATTCGATCCTAACTTTAATGAGCCGTGCTGATCTTTTCTGGGATCTTTTACACGAAAATAAAATGCGATTGTCTTGTGGATCGTACTTACACGATACTAAACTGGGATGGTTAATCTCAGGTTCTATTTATACGAATGAATCTTTTACTAATACGATTCGTAACTTAACCTTGTGCGAAAATAATAATGACATAGATTTACAATTGAAGCGATTTTGGGAAATTGATGAATTGCCATTGAGAGACCCTCGCACCCGTGAAGATCGAAAGTGTGAGAAAATATTTAAATCTACGATTAAACGAGAATTAGATGGAAGGTTTTCAGTTTGCAAACCTTTAAAAGAGTCAGCTGATTCATTAGGTATGTCGTATGAGATAGCTTTTAAACGATTTCTTTCTTTGGAAAATAAATTAAAGCGAAAGCCTGAATATAAGCACATGTACTCTGAGTTTATGCGTGAGTATCGTGAGATGGGACACATGACTGAGGTAAATACTTACGGTTGGCCTCATTATTTTCTACCCCACCACGGGTTCTTTCGTGAGAGTAGCACGACCACTAAACTTAGGGTTGTATTCGATGCGAGCTGTGCTTCTTTGAACAACAAATCTTTAAACGAAATTCAATACATCGGTCCTCCTCTACAAAACAATATTCTTGCTATTCTCTTACGTTTTCGACAGCATAGGTACGTTGCATGCGCTCATATCGAAAAGGCCTATAGACAAACATTCATAAAACCTCATCAGCGTGATTTACAATTGATACTTTGGCGTGAAAACCCCACCGATCCTATAGGTATTTATATAGGTATTTATCGGCACCGTACCTATGTATGCGTAGTGTCCATCAAGAAGTGGAAGAATGCAACAACGCAGTAGTGTCTCGCGTCATCCGTGAGGACTTCTTTGTCGACGATCTCCTGACTTCACACGGTGATCATCAAGATTTGATTAAGATATGCGAAGAAACATCCAATACATATAGTATTCAATACGGATATCCGTTGCGTATGTGGACATTCAATTGTGACGTCAGCCCCACTACATGTAAAGATTTATCCATGGGTGAGCATACGCAGACTAAAACTTTAGGTTTAGGTTGGCATAACAAAAACGATGAATTCTATTTTACGACTTATCACGCTTGATAGTTCTCCGTTAATTAAACAAAATTCTATCAACTGTCGCTCAGATTTACGACCATCTAAGATTTTTAGCTCCTACTATTACAAAAGCAAAAGCACTAATGCAAAGTTCATGGTTATGTAAGCTTGGTTGGGATGACATAGTTCCAGAAAACGTTAAAATAAAGTTTAAAACCTTCGTAGACTCGGTAATTCAACATTTACATAATATAAAAATTCCACGATTTGTTAGATATCAAGATTATAATCGATTAGAGTTGCACATTTTTTTTGATGCTTCACAAGTTGCTTACGGGTCATGTGCTTACATACGCACTATACATAATAACTCGGTTAAAGTTATATTACTTTGTGCAAAGTGTAAAGTCGTGCCAGTAAAAACGATTAGCATTCCAAAACTTGAACTTTGTGGCGCTTTTATTGGTTCTAAATTATATAACATTATTTGTAATTCTCTTAGCTTAAAATTCAATAATATATTCTTTCATACAGACTCAACTATTGTTATATGTTGGCTGAATACATCGCAAAATTTACTTAAAACTTTTGTACAAAATCGTCTGACGGAAATTAACAAATTAACCGGCGATGCTTTGTGGTTGCATGTACACGGTAAGCAGAACCCTGCCGACTTGTAATCAAGAGGTTAAAACGTCAACGACCTTGAGACAAGTAAGTTATGGTGGAAACGTCCCGAGTACCTACACAGCAGCGAGTGGTTACCGCGTAAGCAGCCGACCATCGAGTAGGATCTACCTGAAATTAATCATAAGAAGGCGCGTTGTGTGTTAATATTGAGAACGTATTTGATTTTGAGAGATTTTCGTCATTTACTAAATTAAAACGAACAAGTGCATATGTAGGTATTGCGGTTCATTCATATCACGCGGGCAGTACGGAGTAAACTGGCGCGTCAAACCGGTTCCTTATCAGTCGCAGAGTTAGATGCAGCTCTCCAGGGGATTCGCTATTCCTAAGTACGCGTTTACACGTAATGATAGGCCTAACTCCGACGGTTTCGGCGGCACTGCTATATACTACAAAAGAGGATTCCATTGCTGTCCTCTCCCTACCCCTCCTCTTCTCAACATAGAAGCCACTGTATGTAGATTGGCTATGACTGGTCATCCGACCATCATCATAGCTTCAGTCTACATACCTTGTGGCACCAAACCTATCCGCAGCGACTTTGAGACCATTCTCGCCCTCGGCCGTTCAGTCATTATGTTCGGAGACTTTAACTCCAAACATACTGACTGGACGTGCCTATCGACCAACCAAAGCGGTATCGCTCTCCTCGACATCACCAACTCACTCGACTTTGACGTCGTCTCCCCCATCACTCCCACTCACTATCCCGACAACCCGAACCACTCTCCGGACATCCTCGACTTTGCAATCGTCAAGCAAATCAACCTCGATCTCAGGTCTATCGAACCGCTCGATGACCTAGGTTCTGACCACCGCCCCGTCTCCCTCGTGCTAGGAACGCCTAACGTTAACGTCACTTCTCCTAAGACCTTTACCAATTGGAAAGGTTTTAAAAATACGATAGTTTCAGCCTTAGAGGCCCAGAACTCTCCGCTCGCGATCTCGCCCGATCAATTAGATAGCCCGGATAAAATAGATTCGTTAGTAAATTCTTTCACTGATGCTATCAACTCAGCCATCAGTGAAAACGAAAAGGTTGCTAAGAAAGGCAAACCCACGCTTCACTTAGCCATTAGCAATCTTATTAAAGCTAAAAACGCGGCTCTCCGGAGAGCCAAGAAATATCCCACGCCCGCCTATAGAACAGCTGCGAATCAGCTACAACGCAAAGTTAGATCTCGCCTCGCGGAACATCGAGACGCCCAGATGAACGATCTCATGGCGAATATCTCCCCATCCCATCAAGCGTATTATAGTATGGCCCGAGCCTTACGCGTAGACGCCGCCTCTCACGTCCCTCCTCTCACTTTTCCCGATGGCTCTATCGCCTTCGAAGACGAAGAGAAAGCCGAATGCTTCGCTGACAGCGTTGTTTCTCAATGCTCGCCCAGCACGCAACCCGCGAATCCCACTCACTTCAAAGCGGTGGAGGACGAAGGTCTCCGTAGAGACTCTCTCCCCATCACCACCGACCCCGCCACAGTCTCTAATGATGAAATCTCGCTTCTTATTAAAAGTCAAAAGTCCAGAAAGGCTCCGGGTGCAGATGGTATTTCCAACCACGCACTTAAGCACCTGCCTCAACAGGTGCTTACCTTGTTAGCTATCATTTTCAATGCCTGCTTCGACATTAGCTACTTTCCAAAAGCTTGGAAAGAAGCGACAGTCATAGGCATACCCAAGCCGGGTAAACCTCTTAATATCCCGGCTAATCACAGACCCATTAGCCTCCTCAAGGCAATGTCTAAACTTCTCGAGAGAGTCATACTCTCTCGAATGCGGAACCATCTGTTTCCAACGGATGGCGATCCTCTCATAATTCCCTATCAGTTCGACTTTCGCGCTAAGCACTCCTGCCCTCAGCAATTCCATCGAATTGTCGAGTACATACTCGAAGGTTTCTACCCGCGGCGTTTTAAAACGATTGCAGTTTTCTTTGACGTAGCCAAGGCTTTCGATAAAGTCTGGCACAGCGGCCTCGTTTATAAACTATACAAAATAGGCTTACCGGATCGACAAGTTAGAATAATCCCGTCGTTTCTTAAAAACCGTACGTTTCGATATAAACACGAAGGCACGATTTCCGCGCCCCGTCACATAAAGGCTGGGGTCCCTCAAGGCTCAGTCCTCGCCCCTTTATTGTACACCGTGTACACTAACGATATCCCCGTCCCGTTGAAAGGTGTCGAACTCGCCCTCTTTGCCGACGACACTGCCCTTTACACCAAAGTCCGCAGAGTCCCGGGTCTCACCACCAGACTCCAAAAGGCTGTAAATGCCCTCGGTGCATGATTTTAAAAATGGCGTATCGATGTGAACCCAGAGAAGAGCTCTGCGGTTTACTTCGACTAAAGACGCAGTCGTATCGCCGATAATCTCCAAGTGAGAATGCAAGGCACTCCCATCCCCTGGAAGCGCACTACCAAATATTTAGGCGTCATCTTAGACCAGACGCTTTCTTTCAACGCCCACGTCGATAGAGTAACGAAACTCGCACGTTTTTACCTAGGCCGGTACCAGTATGTTAGCTAGAAAAAGTAAAATGTCCTTCAGAAACAAACGTACGCTTTATAAGGTCTGCGTTAGACCAGTCATGACATATGCCTCGCCAGTCTTTGCCCACGCCAAACCCTCCGTCCTGCACAAACTGCAGGTAGTTCAAAACCTCTTCTACCGCAGAGCCACAAACGCACCTTGGTACGTGCGCAACGTGGACCTGCACAGAGATCTTGAACTACCTACAGTACAACAGCACCTAAAAACACTCTCAGAATCGTTCTTCAAACGCGCCGAATCCCATCCAAATCCACTAGTTCGAGATTCAGTCTCATATACTGCTACTGTCTTAGATTCGGTATACAAAGTCGCTAGACCGAGAAACGTGCACACTGGCGAACCCACGCAATTAACTCTAGATCTCGAGGCCCTTCAGGCCGCAAATTCTAATTCTAAGGTAAATTCTAATTCTAAGGTAAATTCTAATTCTTACGTAAATCCGAATTAATGCAATTTTATTTTTTCAATTTTTTATGTTTTTAATTATTTACTTTTCATTTTGAGCACCTTCAGTGCTATGTAAAGCCCAGCGGGTGACCCCTTAAGGGCCCCGCTAGCGCGGCCTCTTTCTCCAATTGGCCGTCGCTCAGTTGAAGGCTGAGTGGCAAAAATGCTCGAGCCGACAGGGGGTTTTTTAGTGGGTAGTGGTTCTGGTAGGCGATGGGACGAGTCCCACATAACTCTGGATCGTGCGCGCCAGAGTATGCGTCAGAGCATTTTTTATCCTCCTGCCCTTCCCGTGGAGGGGAGCGCGTTTCGTCCAAATGCAATCATTTCATAGTTTAGGTATATCATAGTTTAGTTAGTAATAAGAAGTTGGATAACTGTAAAGAAATGAAGCGAGTTTTAGAATTAAACATATTGTTAGACGATAATAAATTAATTCGTGTAGGTGGTAGACTACGTAATAATCCAAAGGGTTAAGTCCATTTTAGGCCGTCAGTAAGCTTTTTGTTTCAGCACTTAATGGACGAATGGAATGCACGATAATTCGTATCATTTATGTTATTGATTATATAAAAAAAGTATCAGAACTAAAATATTTCCCAATAAAATTATCTTAATTAATAAGAAACTAAACGTGAGGAGTCTCCGTACAGTAGCTGGGATTACTGATTCAATGCAAAAGAAATTTTGCTGGTGGATTATTTTAAAGATAAAGGCATAAAGCTTTTCATAAACAGTAAAGAAAACATATAAAGTATACATTTAAAACTAAATAAATAATATCAAAAACATATTACAAACTTAGTTATGTCATTTGTATAATCTCGCAAAGCATTATTTCGATTGCAACTATAACTTTTTGTGAGTTTTGTTTTCGTTTAGTTCCCTATCACCAAACTTCAATATTCAAAAACGTCAATCAAATATTCGCTCTGTTATTTTGCAACAAGGGGATGGTTCGAGAGATAATACGGCTCAGTAGCGTCACTCGCGGGTACAGACCTCGTCCTTTAAAAGCCTTTAGGTTAGTTTAACTAATGTGCAGTCTCGGTCTGCGTGCGTTCTCGAGCGCACGTCGATCGCAGACGCCTTCCCGCTCTTTTAGCCCCCGCGCTAATCGAGCACCCAAATTTCATAGTTGTACCGTATTAAGTTTCTAACGCCGTTTTCACGGCGGACAGTGGCTCGTTAACCGTACTTCTAATAAGTTTCTAACGCCGTTTTCACGGCGAATAGTGGCTTGTTAACCGTACTTCGTGGAACGTGAGCTTCGTCGACGGGAATTCGTTGTTCCAGGACTTCAAGTGCCGTGTTCGAGTAAGTTATCCGCGTCGTTCTCAACCGCCCTACTGCGTGTAGGGTGGTTTTAGAAAGTTAGTCATCGTCGATAGGTTCATATTATATATATTTATATATTGTCGTCCCTCCCCAACCCCTCCGCAATGGCTTCCCTAAGCCCTGAGGAGCTCCTGAATAAGCTGATCGCTGATTACGACGCCCAAGGCACTTACTGCGCCCCTCATATGATTCGCACTCTGCAATCATTTCTCCCTCTAATCATGCCACTAATCACACCGGCCCCTCAGGCCACCCCAGTTCCCCAGACCCCTCAGGTCTTAGGCCCTCCCGCGTCCCCTTCCTCCAGTGACATGGAGTGCGAAGTAGACGCCCCTCTGCGCCGCAAGCGCGCACCCGCGACTGAGTCTTCCTCGGACGCCATCCCAACTGGCCCTGAGTCTCCCTCTTTCACCCTTGTTAAGAAGCGCTCTAAGAAGCGCTCGAAACAAGACCCGGCGCCCTCGGCGCCCGTCCCTACACCCCCTGCGGCGTCTTCAACGCCAGCTGCCCCGGTGTCTTCAACACCCGCTCCGGCCCCGACTTCTGTCAAGGCCAAGGTCCCACCACCCATTTTCCTTCGGGAAAAGGGTAAATGGACTGAGGTCTCGACATTGTGCAATGAGCACAAGATCCTTTACACCCGAGCGGTAAACTCGGGTGAATCTATTAAAATCACTGTCTCGTCGATAGACGGTTTCCGAGCTTTGACTAAGCTCCTCACCGATAAGCAATATGCTTATCACACTTATGCTCTGTCAGAAGAGCGTAAGATCAGAGCGGTACTCAGGGGAATCCCGTTCGAATTATCGAACGAGGCCATCTTGGAGGATCTGCAGTCCCAAGGCTTCCCGGCACTCGCGGTGCATAAAATGCACAGCAAGTACGGGAGGCAACACCCTCTCGCTTTGGTGATTCTCGCCAACGTCCCCAAGTCCAGAGAGATCCTGAAAGGGGTTAGCTCTATTTGCGGCCTCTCTGGGATCTCAATCGAGGCGCCTCATCGCCGCGGTCATCCCGGCCAGTGCCATCGGTGCCAGTTGTACGGGCACGCGGCAGCCAACTGCCGCGCACCGCCTAGGTGCGTCAAGTGCCTGGTCCCGCACTTCACTAAGGAGTGCAATCGCACTCCTGAATCTCCCTCTCCTCCCGATTGTGTGCTTTGTGGCCAGTCCGGCCACACCGCAAACTACAGGGGCTGCCCGCGTGCACCCCGTTGTATGCGCTCCAATTTCAACAGGGCGGCTCCCAAACAGGCCCCGCGCCTTTCTCAAGAAAACTTTCCGCCGCTGCGTAGCCGGGTTCCTCCGGCTGCAAAGCCTACTCAGCCCAAGCCTGCTCCAGAAAACTGGAGGCAGCGTCCCGCATCGAATCCCATCCCGGCTCCTCGCCCATACAAACCCACTCCTCAATCCTCCGTAGCAGACGATATGCGTATCGTCTGCGACGCTATTAAAAATGTCGATGTTAGTGAAATCGCAGTCTTAGCCCGTAAACTTAGGGCTTCACGTACTCCGACAGAGCGTTTGCTAGCTCTGGCGGAGCATAGTTCCCTTCTCAATTCATTGTAGGTTCATTTAAATGAATTGATCCCTAAATCATGCTTCGGCCGACCTCTGCCCAGCCCCGGCTTCACCGGAGGCTGCCCAGAACGGCCACCAACTCATGTCCCTTTGAGCACCTTCAGTGCAACTTTCACTACAGGCGGAAGACCCGCTAGCGGGTCTCCGCCAGCGCGCCCAACTTCCCGACGGGTGTCGCTTCCGATGAAGGCTAAAGGTATACGCTTACCACAGCCAACAGGTGGTTTTTAGTGGGTAGGTGCCATTCTGGTGAGTCCCACATAACCCCCCCGCAGAGGAATTTACCTGCGGGCGGGTATGCATGACGCATCTTCCACCTCCCTCCCGTGAGGGTGCCTCGGCAGCAAAAAAAAAAAAAAAAAAAATTAACTAATGTATAAATGTGTTTTCTTTCTACTTTCTAATTAAGATTTTGGACATGTGACTCTAGTGTTGTACGTAAGATTTCCTTTGATTTAATTATTTAATTAAACTACCAAAACCAAAAAAGTTAGTTCAATAACCTTAAAAATATGGTTCATGACTATGAAGTCAATTTATTAAAAATAATCATGACGGTATTATATGCCGAAACATCATCGGCCGAAGTCTTAAACACTATGGACTTAAGCATTTCGAGTATAATAAACGACACCCGATATTGTTATGCCGATTTACATTGCTTTTATTTCAGAGTTAAACATTATAAATTATTACATGCAGGACCACAGCTGCTGTTATGTACTATTCGCGAGAGTTGGTGGCCGCTCGGCAGCAGAAATCTGGCGCGTAAAGTTGTGAATAATTTTATAATAAGAACACGCATGAGGGATAAAAATTCCAGCACCTGTAATGTAAAATTACCTTTCGAACGTTTAGATGCGAATTGTCCATTCTTTAGATCTGGCGTTGACTACGCGGGCCAGTTTTCCGTATAGGGGGGGGGGTCTTAATTAATTAAAAGTTATGTTTGCTTGTTTATTTGTTTTACCACTCGATTATACACTTAGAACTCGTTAATGATCTATCTAAGGCTGATTATATTTTAACATTATAGCGTTTCATCTCTAGACGAGGTAAACCGTTAGAGATATTATCCGACAATAGTAAAAACTTTGTAGGTGCAGAAAAGGAGTTTTTTTTAATATTAAAAAAATAGTTCGAAAGATATAGTCGACTTTGCTGCCAACGATGGTATTTTAAACTTATCCCTCCCTTTGGCCTTTAAATTTATCCCTCCATACTCACCTCACTTTGGGGGACTTTGGGAAGCAGGGGTGAAGTCATGTAAGTACCATCTTAGACGAGTGTTGGGTAACGCACATCTTACTTACGAGGAGCTCAGCACGGCATTAGTACAAATCGAGGCCGTGCTGAATTCCCGTCCTATTTCTCCTGTGTCCACAGACCCAGGTGATTACTTACCATTGATTTCAGCTCACTTCCTCATTGGCCGACCGATGACCGCTCCTGCTGCTGCAGACATCTCCTCCGCGCCGACGACTCGCCTGCCGTGCTACGACCGATTCGAACGACTACGACAGCACTTCTGGAAGCGCTGGTCCTTCGAGTACGTTATGAAGCTGCAGGTGCGAACCAAGTGGAAGGTGCATAAAGACGACATCAAACTCGACAGTTTAGTCCTGCTCATAATGAGAATCAGCCCCCACTCAAGTGAAGAATGGGAAGAGTTACGCTATATCCTGGAAGAGACGGCGTGTCTTCAGCCAAAACAAGAGTAGGCGTCTGCCAGTAGACGCCACCATGGAAACTTTACAACTAAGAGGTTGGAAGCTAAGTAGAAGCTTCCAAGGCCGGCGGTATGTTAGCGCTAGTGAAAACGTCAAATTAAACGTAACGCCATCTATCGGAGCACATTTAAACTACTTTAACTCAACCATATTGTATGTATGTGCAATGACGACTTTAATATATAAAACGACAGTTTTTTTATTCATTCTTCTTTCATCACCATTCGTAAATGCACTACCTTTGAAAAAGTCGATATTAAACGAAAGTAAAATGAAATCTTTTTTTTTTATCAAGAAAAACGAACCCCTACAAGTAGACGACATACGAACGACAGATCCACAAAAATTAAAAACGAGTATAAACTGAGCTATCCCACACACCATGTTTTAGTATTTCATTCATATTGTAGGCAATAGGATTAACCTCCTTCTAAATTATCATTATGTCGAATATATGAATTGACCGAAAGGATTCCTAAAAATGTACTTCTATTGTATATGGATTGAGAAGCCACAACAAAAGTGTTGTTGTTTCTTGAATTTTAGAACGAATGTGCTCAAAATTGTAGTAGATATCCTACTTTATAGATACAAAATGATACATAATTTTCAGTAACCTACATTCAATACATTACGAGTTCTAGGTGGCTCCTCAATATAGATGTTTAGATTGAGGAGCCATCTTCGCAGTGATATAATTTTTGATGTAATTTACTACAAATTCCAAAATTTCACCTACAAAATTACCTGCATGGCTACTAAATAAGGGTGATAGCTGCCCTTAAAAATCTGGAGTGGCTACTCAATCCCAACGGACATGTGAATTTAATATATTGAAAGAGAGAGAATATTATAGAATTCTACAACTTACATATGTTTAGTCTTATCATACATTATGTAAAACTAGTTCCTTCATTTCTTAAACATAAGTGTACACTGGTAAAATTCCTCAAAAGTTAGTTAATTTAACAAAAAAGCACTCCTACAGATCAGCCTAGCTTATCCTTTGCTTTTCCGCAAGCAATATTATAAAGAATAGCTTGTATATTTAAGAATTCAAATATTCTTTATGTTTTGTTATAATTATAAATTATTTTTAATGTTATATATTAATGTATTAAACTTTGATTTTTATTTGGTAACTTTATTTTCGATGTTGATTTTTATAAAGTGATTTTTGTGTTACGACATGTTTTAATTAAGAACAATAAATTCTATGTAAATGTACCTGAAAACTAATTAATTAATGTACAAAAATATTCAAGTTGTAGTTTTAAAAGTATTTAAAACCATAAAATAACATTCAATGAAAAACGAAGATGTTCACAACTAAGGTTATTTCATTATAAATGAAATAACGTATATTATTTCATTTATAACATACGTATGTGATAAATCACAAAATAAAAACAAATAAAAGGATTTCTTATTATATTCCTACTGCAGCCGTAAAACACTGTTACAACACTAAAAATAAAGCTACTTTCTCTCTCCTAATCTTGGACAGGTGGTAAGAGTAACCGTACCCTAAATTTTTCATGATCATACAGTAATGTCAAGAATAAACAAAAAATATAAATAAATAAACCGAATAACACCTTTTTATGGTTTTGATTATCCTTATTTATAAAAAAATCGTTAAAAATGTAATTAACATCTTGATGGTCTGTTTAATGCTAGCAATAATATGAAATTGTTTCATAAAACCGCCTTTTTGTAATATAAGCGGCTTTTTCTCCATTAAAGCAAACCGTGGCACATAATTTAAGCTAATCGTTAAATAAAAATATTTAGGTAAGCCATTAACAAAAATAAAAATTTCGGTTGATAAGCTCTTCAACTTCGACAAACCAAATCTGAATTTTTAAATAATAAAAAAAAATAGTTTTTAAATAAGATAAGAAAGAATAAGTGTAATTTTTGAGTTTCATTTTTATTACTGTTATCAAGGAAGTTATTAAATGAAACCAATATTTTTATATTTAATTGTAGTTACCTTTAGTTACCTACTTACCTTTTTCCCGTAATTGCGGAAATATACTAAGGCACTATGTTCGTGCACAATAAACTTTATTTTGATGTTTTATTTATATTCCTTGAAAATATTGCTTTCCAGGTTATATTCTATCCATATACCGAGATTTATACAAATCGTCTTAGCCGTATTTGCGTTATTAAGTATGTAACACCCACACATACCAACATCCTACACTTAGTATATAAGTAGGATTTTGAAATAAGAATTCAAATATGAGAAAGGAGAAAATATTTATATTTCGGGAAAAAGATGTAGAAACCCTGGTAAAAATCCCGAGGGTCATTTTATTTTCAGCCAACACATATATAAGATTTTATGATATTATAGGAAAGCAGACTTTTTTTCCTTACTTTAAATACGATTCATTTCATTATGCATTTTGATCAACAAAAAAAATTTTTATCAGATTCTGACTGAGTAAAAATTATAAATATACCGATCAACATACTTTTTATAATAATCTTTAGACGGGTTATACAAGTGATATTGACTATCCCACTTATTTAAAGTGAGCAGAGCCGCCGGCGATGCTATTCTACATAATAAAACTGCTTTCTCTAAATAATGTAATAATTTGAATAAATTGACATAATCAGTACTGTAGTAATGATTATTCAAGTAATAATTACTCAGTGTCTCTCATTTAAAATAAATTGTTTGGAAAATAACACCGATTCCGAGTTATTCGAACCCAAATAATTAGTTGGGTGTAGTAAATAATTCAAATTAAGTAGATGACTTTTATTGCTAGGTATATCACCAAGTGAGCACACGTATCCAAATCCTACAAAAGTCGCAAGGATAGGGTAAATAGGTATTCCAGCGTAGTCCAAGGTTGGAATGGTTGGGTTCATTATTTTGTAAAAGAAAATTTGCACATTCTCCAAAATATATCCTGTAAAAGATCAAGAGACAAGCGACTATGCAACGATGCTCACGTCTTTTAAGTTTAATACTTGTGAACGTGTAAAAAATGAATTAACGACGGTGCTTAAAGCTGTAAACAGTTCCTATCTAACGTCTATGGCTATCCAACTTACAGACTCTAGCGCTGCGGTTTTTAAATTTTAATCTCTTGTCACAAGCTCCAATTTATTGATCAAATTCCCAAATAAAAACAACCAATGAATAAGTTTAACGTAATTCGATCCTAAACCACCTAAACCTCGTAAACTTCAGTAATAATAAAATAAAAGTTCCACCATCACCCACAAATGTCGTTGCATTGCCATCCACGCACATAGACGTAAACGACCTCATAAAGGTTTACAAGGGCCTATTACTCGGACCGTAATACTGAGTAAAATACGTTGTATTACTCAGTAATGTAGTATGTAAAAATTACACAATTCTACGTTCGTATTAAAATAAAAAGTGTCTTTAAACTTTATATGAAAATTGATCATAAAAAAAAATATGTAATGGCTTGGCAATCATAACTATTCTTGATTTATTTTTCATACACAAGGTGTTTTGCTCTCATTATTCCTCTGATGACCTAAACAATACTTAGTAGTATTTTGATGGCCAAAATAATACTACTAATAAATAAAATTAAAAATAATTGACGCATGTTCTTCATTTAATATAGTGAAGTCCAAGCACACTACAACCAACCAAAACAGCCTTAATTATCCACTGCAGGCACTTTAGCCTCTTCCGAATTAGGTCGGATTTGATCAAACTAGAACAAGTCGAAATCTGAAGAATAATTCAATATTATCCTCGAAATAAACTAATTTTCTATTTTATCAATCGTAATTTTAGTAATAAAAACACAATGCCTATTACTGCCACTTCTGGTTCGACTTACTTGTATTAACATCATAACTCGGTTTCAGAGTTATGGTATTAATACAAGATGGCCAATGGACCATCAACACTGACTTGTATGATATATTCTTTGAACACTATACAGGCTTTGTCATGTCACAGATGACAGCAAATTTTTTGTTCCAATTTGAACCGCCTCTAGTGAGTAATATCAGAAAGTTATTGACGTTAAACTGAATTATCCATCGTTATGTTCTAAAGGGCAAACCCAATTTTGAATCTAGCAGACTGAGATGAAATATGCACAAAAAACATGATAATTTTTATTGGTGAACCCATTTCATAGAATGACTTAAATGACCAAAGACTAAGACGCTTATATGATAAAAATCTGATTATTATTGAAAATACCTACAAAGGGAGTAATAGTTCTGTTTTTGAATGAAATTATGATTTAAGAAAAATATCATCCTAACCCAACATTATCTACGGTAGATGCTATAATAATTATCAAATAAATTAAAAACGACTTTAATATTGAAGATTATTTTCAATCTGGAGATAAATAAGAAAACAGATTAACTTTGATATATTTTTTTGGCCATTGCTTTTTAAATGCTTCAATTAATTTCCTGTTTTATCTGTATACTCAGGCCCAAAAATGTATGAAGGCTGGTTTTTATTTTGTTCCCCTCCACGGGAAGGGCAGGAGGATAAAAAATGCTCTGACGTATACTCTGGCGCGCGCGATCCAGAGTTATGTGGGACTCGTCCCGACGCCTACCAGAACCACTACCCACCAAATAACCCCCTGTCGGCTCGTGCAATTTTTTGCCACTTAGCCTTCATCTGAGCGACGGCCAATTGGAGAAAGAGACCGCGCTAACGGGTCACCCGCTGGGATTTACATAGCACTGAAGGTGTTCAAGGCACTGAAGGTGAAAACATAGGACTGAAGGTGCTCAAAATTAAAAGTAAATAATTAAAAACATTAAAAATTTAAAAATAAAATTGCATTAATTTGGATTTACGTTAGAATTAGAATTTACGTTAGACTTAGAATTTGCGGCCTGAAGGGCTTTGAGATCTAAAGTTAATTGCGTGGGTTCGCCAGTGTGCGCGTTTCTCGGTCTAGCGACTTTGAATTCCGAATCTAAGACAGGAGCAGTGTATGACACTGAATCTCGAATTAAAAGATTGGGATGGGATTCGGCGCGTTTGAAGAACGATTCTGAGAGTGTTTTTGGGTGCTGTTGCACTGTAGGTAGTTCGAGATCTCTGTGCAGGTCCGCGTTGCGCACGTACCAAAGTGCGTTTGTGGCCCTGCGGCAGAAGAGATTTTGAACTACCTGCAGTTCGTGCAGGACGGAGGGTTTAGCGTGGGCAAAGACTGGCGAGGCATATGTCATGACTGGTCTAACGCAGACCTTATAAAGCGTACGTTTGTTTCTGAAGGACATTTTACTATTTCTTCCTAACATACTGTAAAGGCGGCCTAAGTAAAAATGTGCAAGTTTCGTTACTCTATCGACGTGAGGGTTGAAAGAAACTGGTCTAAGGTGACGCCTAAATATTTGGTAGTGCGCTTCCAGGACATGGGAGTGCCTTGCATTCTAACGTGGAGATTGTCGGCGATACGACTGCGTTTATAGCCGAATTAAACCACAGAGCTCTTCTCTGGGTTTACATCGATACGGCCTTTTTTGAAACCATGCACCGAGGGCATTTACAGCCTTTTGGAGTCTGGTGGTGAGACCCGGGACTCTGCGGCCTTTGGTGTAAAGGGCAGTGTCGTCGGCAAAGAGGGCGAGTTTGACGCCTTTCGACGGGACGGTGATATCGTTAGTATACACGATGTACAATAGAGGAGCGAGGACTGAGCCTTGAGGGAATCCAGCCTATATGAGACGGGGCGCGGAAAGCGTGCCTTCGTGTTTAAATCGAAACGTACGGTCTTTAAGAAACGACGCGATTATTCTAACTAGTCGATCCGGCAAGCCTATTTTGTAGAGTTTATAGACGAGTCTGCTGTGCCAGACTTTATCGAAAGCCTTGGCTACGTCAAAGAAAACTGCGATCGTTTTAAAATGCCGTGGGTAGAAGCTTTCGAGTATGTACTCGACGATTCAATGGACTTGCTGAGGGCAGGAGTGCTTAGCGCGAAAGCCGAACTGATGGGGATTAATGAGAGGATCGCCATCCGTTGGAAACAGATGGTTCCGCATTCGAGAGAGTATGACTCTTTCGAGAAGCTTAGACATTGCCTTGAGGAGGCTGATGGGTCTGCGATTATCCGGGACATTCAGAGGTTTACCCGGCTTGGGAATGCCTATGACTGTCGCTTCTTTCCAAGCTTTTGGAAAGTAGCTAAGGTCGAAGCAGGCATTGAAAATGATAGCTCACAAGGTAAGCACCTGTTGAGGCAGGTGTTTAAGTGCGTGGGTGCGACCGGAGCCTTTTTGGACTTTTCATTTTTAATGAGTAGCGAGATTTCATCATTAGAGACTGTGACGGGGTCAGCGGTGATGGGAAGAGAGCCTCTGCGGAGGACTTCGTCCTCAACTGGATGTGGGAGGGATCCGCGGGTTGCGTGCTGGGCGAGCATTGTGAAGCAATGCTGTTAGCGAAGCATTCGGCTTTCTCATCTTCTTCGAAGGCAGTAGTGCCATCGGGCCGAGTGAGAGAAGGAACGTGAGAGGCGGCGTCTACGCGTAGGGCTCGGGTCATACTAAAATACGCTTGGTGGGACGGGGAGATATTCTCCATGAGATCGTTTATTTGAGAGTCTCGGAGTTCCGCGAGGCAAGACCTAACTTAACGTTGTAGCTGATTCGCAGCTGTCCTATAGGCGGGCGTGGGATATTTCTTGGCTCTCCGGAGAGCCGCGTTCTTAGCTTTAATAAGATTGCTATCGGCTAAAGGAAGCGTGGGTTTGCCTTGCTTAGCAACCTTTACGTTAACACTGATGGCTGAGTTGATAGCATCAATGAGGGAATCGTCTAAGGAATCTATTTTGTCCGGGCTATCTAGAGATTCGGGCGAGATCGCGAGCGGAGAGTTGGGGGCCTCTAAGGCTGAGACTAACGTATTTTTAAAGCCTTTCCAGTTGGTAAAGGTCTTAAGAGTGATTAAATTATGGTTAGGTGGGAGGGAGCATGAGAGAGACGGGGCGGTGATCAGAGCCTAGGTCATCGAACGGTTCGATAGACCTGTGATCAAGACTGATATGCTTTACTATAGCAAATTCGAGGACGTCAGGAGAGTGGTTCGGATTGTCGGGATAGTGAGTGGGAGTGACGGGAGAGATGACGTCTAAGTCAAGTGAGTTGGTGATGTCGAGGAGAGCGATACCGCTGGTGTTGGTTGATAGGCACGTCTAGTCAGTATGTTTGCAGTTAAAGTCTCCGAACATAATGACTGAACGGCCGAGGGCGAGAATGGTCTCAAAGTCGCTGCGGATAGTTCAGGTGCCACTGGGTATGTAGACTGAAGCTATGATGATGGTCGGATGACCAGTCATAGCCAGCCGACACACAGTGGCTTCCATGTTGAAGAGAGGAGGGGTAGGGAGAGGACAGCAATGGAAGCCTCTTTTGTAGTATATAGCAGTGCCGCCGAAACCGTCGGAGTTGGGCCTGTCATTACGAATAAACGCGTACTTGGGAATCGCGAATCCCCTGGAGCGGTTAGGAGTGAGCCACGTCTCTTGAAGAAGCAATAAGTCTGGCTCGTTGTTCTGAAGGAACAGTTTGAGCTCAGGAAGATTGGTGCTAAGGGTACGAACGTTCAAGGAAATCAGGGATAAGCCCTTGGGTTTACTACGACCGGAAGCGGGATTTGCGGGTCTAGACATTATATTTACTTATTTAACGAATGTATATAAAAAAATAAAAATTATATAAAAAAAAAAAAATTATAACGAGCTTAGTTACGAGTGATGCTCAGCTAACGCAAATAAACGCTCTTGAGGAGAGCGGGCGGCTTGCAGTTTGCGTGCGAGTACGCAAATTTCCTTAATGTCTACGTTTTGGATGACGTCAAACACGGTCTTCATGTCCTCAGCCAACGATGACTGAGGTGAAGATGACGGAGCGGGACGCGTTCCTACGGGAGCTACGGGAGCTGGAATAGGACGGAAAGGTGAAGGTGGAGCGGCCGCACGGAGCCTCCAGGACAGAGTCGGATTAGGCGTCGGCTGAACGGGCTTTGCTTCCGGGGGACCCCGGTTGCGCAGCGGTGGGAAGTTGACTAGAGTGAGCGGCGGTGCCGGTTTTGGTGCGGCCCTCTTAGCGGTGGAGCGCGAAGCACGCGGACAGCCCCTGTAGTTAGCTGTGTGGCCGGACTGGCCGCAAAGCACACAGGCAGGGGGGGAAGTGGATTCGGGAGTGCGAGTGCACTCCTTAGTGATGTGGGGAACCAGGCACTTAACGCACCTGGGCGGAGCTGAGCAGTTAGCCGCTGCGTGGCCATAGAGCTGGCAGCGGTGGCACTGCCCAGGATGACCGCGGGGGTTGGGACGCTCGACGGAGATGTTCGAGAGTCCGCAGATTGTGCGAGCCTCTCTGAAGATCTCCTTCACCACCAGACCAATCTGCAGCGACTTTGAGGCCATTCTCGCCCTCGGCCATTTAGTCATTATGTTCGGAGACTTTAACTCCAAACATACTGACTGGACGTGCCTATCGACCAACACCAGCGGTATCGCTCTCCTTAATATCACTATCTCACTCGACTTAGACGTCTACTCTCCCGTCATTCCCACTCATTATCCCGACAACCCTAACATCCGTCCTGACATACTCGATTTTGCGTAAGTAAAGCATATCAACCTCGATCTAACCGCTCGATGACCTAAGCTCTGACCACCACCCCGTTTCCCTCGTGCTAGGATCTCCTAATGATACCTCTCCTAAGACCTTTTTCATCTGGAAAGGCTTCAAAAATACGCTAGTTTCAGCCTTAGAGTCCCCGAACTCCCCGCTCGCGATATCGTTCGACTCTCTAGATAGCCCGGACAAAATAGACTCGTTAGTCAATTCCGTCACTGCTACTATCAACTCAGTCATCAGAGATAACGAAAAGATCGTTAATCAAGTCAAACCCACGCTTTCCTTAGTCGTCCGCAATCTCATTAAAGCTAAGAACGTGGCTCTCCGGGGAGCCAAACTCTATCCCACGCCTGCCTATAAAACAGCTGCGAATCAGCTGCAACGTTAAGTTAGGTCTTGCCTCGCGGGAATCCGAGACGCTCAGATGAACGATCTCATCGAGAATATCTCCCCGTCCCACCAAGCGTATTATAAAATGGCCCAAGCCTTACGCGTAGACGCCGCTTCCCACGTTCCTCCTCTCACTCGTCCCGACGGCACTACCGCCTTCGAAAACGAAAAGAAAGCCGAATGCTTGGCCAACAGCATTGGACTCCGGAGAGAGTCCTCCGCAGGGACTCACTCCCTATCACCGCCGTCCCCGTCACAGTATCTAATGATGAAATCTCGCTTCTGATTAGAAATCAAAAGTCCAAAAAGGCTCCGGGTGTGGATAGAATTTCCAACCACGCACTTAAGCACCACATGTTGATGATGATGATTCAGAGCTGTAGTAGCGCAGTAGCTGGCCTCTTAATCCTAGGGTCGTTTGTTCGAACGAACCCGGCTGCGTAATAATATTTTTTTTGGGTTTTTTATCTTTGAAATATGTATGAGCGTATGAAAACATAGTGTGACCGGTAAACAAATAACATCATAAGGATACCGACATGTCTTAGAACCCAAAGTTCCAAAAGACATTCGCCAATTCGGAGGAGCAACTGATGCCATCTTAATACAATGAGATATTGCCCCTCTGGGATGCTGCAGTGGGTCGCCAATGAGCTGATGATGATGAATACTTTTTTACCGGGTACTTAAAAGATCACACTTTTAATTAATGAACAGTGTAAATTATATGTGCTAAAATCGGAATATATAGACCTTCTTCATTTTAAGCTCATTATGTTAACTGAAGGTATGATGCAATTATGTCAATCCTGTCATTTTCGGTATTGTTTTATAGATAAAAAATCACTATGAACAAGAAGTAACTAGCGACTGCTATAGTCAAATGTAACGAAGATCTTCCCAGTAGCTCCAAGGCTGTTAATGGTGATAAGACTATATGACAAATTATGACTGTCTCAGATTGATGTTTTAGCAAGAGAAAGTGAAAACCTTTAGATCGTAGATAACAGTGCATGTAGAACCCTTAGTAAGCCAGATTTTGACCACCCAGATTACTACGAATTGTAATCTCATTACTATTTTAACAAACACAATTGCTCCTTAAAGTGTTAAGATATACGAAGCCTTATTGTATCCCAGTTTTATTTCGTCCCATATTATCCTAACCAGGTATTTAAAATATCTTACTTTGCAAAACATAAATCAAATAATAAATTATATAAATACATATTTCTATAAATCAAAAGTAAAATATAATAACGTAAAATAATACAAACATATTTGAAAATGTTTCAAAACCTATGCGGACGCGCTACTTGACGGCCAGCGACTGTATAATACGCCACTGCAGATGTGTGCGTGTAACGGAAACATGCGTGTTGCAGTTTACCTAATTCGGGAGAGCGTTGATTTGTATAAAGGCTCTTTAATGTTTTAAGATATGTATTTTTAATGGTGTCCTTAGATTGTTTTAACGCTGGCAAAGTGACAGATGCTTTAAGTTGTATGCAATTTCGACACATTGTATTGTTTACGTAAGCTGGCGTAGTTGGGAATGCAAACTGATTGTGATCACGGGGTTACAGGATCGAATCCTACATGCTTGTATGCATGTAGGATTATGCATGTATTAAGTATACGTATTAAGAAGTGCAATTTGTGTGAGGCTGGTTCAAATCTTATAATTATAGTGATTTTTTTTTATTTACGATTACCTATTGAACTAAAGACGTTTTTTGATACGCTTTCTGGGTTTTTTTTCATACTTTTATTTTTAATATAATTAGAATTACACAGTTTTTTTTGCTTAGGTTTTTTAACTTTTCTCTAATCAGGCTTTCAACGTGCTATGATATTATCATGCGATGAGTGCCATGACAGAAATACAGAATACATGAAATACATGCAATACAGAAACTATACAAGCTGGAAACATCAAATTTTTGGATAAATTTAGGTAGATATTGATATCATTAAAGCTATTTCAACCGGGTGGTTTAGTGGTAAGTAGCCTTGCCTTATACGCCGAAGTTCGGCCGGGGCATTCATTTGAGTGATGACCACAGATGTATGTTCTCGGGTTTTTTTTTTTTTTTGCTGCCGAGGCACCCTCGCGGGAGGGAGGTGGAAGATGCGTCATGCATACCGCCCGCAGGTAAAGTCCTCTGCGGGGGGCTATGTGGGACTCACCAGAATGGCACCTACCCACTAAAAACCACCTGTTGGCTGTAGTTATTACCGTTAGCCTTCATCGGAAGCGACACCCGTCGGGAAGTTGGGCGCGCTGGCGGAGACCCGCTAGCGGGTCTTCCGCCTGTAGTGAAAGTTGCACTGAAGGTGCTCAAAGGGACATGAGTTGGTGGCCGTTGGGCAGCCTCCAGTGAAGCCGGGGCTGCGCAGAGGTCGGCCGAAGCATGATTTAGGGATCAATTCATTTAAATGAACCTATAATGAATTGAGAAGGGAACTATGCTCCGCCAGAGCTAGCAAACGCTCTATCGAAGAACGTGAAGCCCTAAGTTTACGGGCTAAGACTGCGATTTCACTAACATCGATATTTTTCATAGCGTCGCAGACGATACGCATATCGTCTGCTACGGAGGATTGAGGAGTGGGTTTGTATGGGCGAGGAGCCGGGATGGGATTCGATGCGGGGCGCAGCCTCCAGTTTTCTGGAGCAGGCCTGGACTGTGTAGGCTAGGACTACGCAGCGGCGGAAAGTTTTTCTGAGAAAGGGGCGGGGCCTGTTTGGGTGCCGCCCTCTTGGAATTGGAACGCATACAACGGGGTGCACGAGGGCAGCCCCTGTAATTTGTGGTGTGGCCGAACTGGCCACAAAGCACGCAATCGGGAGGAGACGGAGTTTCAGGAGTGCGATTGCACTCCTTAGTGAAGTGAGGGACCAGGCACTTGACGCACTTGGGCGGTGCGCGGCAGTTGGCCGCCGCGTGCCTGTACAACTGGCACCGATGGCACTGGCCGGGATGACCGCGGCGATGAGGCGCCTCGATCGAGATCCCAGAGAGGCCGCATATAGTGCTAACCCCTTTCAGGATCTCCCTGGACTTGGGGACGTTGGCGAGAACCACCAAAGCGAGAGGGTGACGCCTCCCGTACTTGCTGTGCATTTTATGCACCGCGAGTGCCGGGAAGCCTTGAGACTGCAGATCCTCCAGGATAGCCTCGTTCGATAATTCGAACGGGACTCCCCTTAGTACCGCTCTGATCTTACGCTCTTCTGACAGAGCATAAGTGTGCAAAGCATATTGCTTATCGGTGAGGAGCTTTGTTAAAGCACGAAAGTCGTCTATCGACGAGACTAAGATTTTAATAGATTCACCCGAGTTGGCCGCTCGGGTGTAATGGATTTTGTGCTCATTGCACAATATCGAAACCTCAGTCCATTTACCCTTTTCCCGAAGGAAAACGGGTGGTGGGACCTTGGCCTTGACAGAAGTTGGGGCCGGAGCGGGTGTTGAAGACACCGGGGCAGAAGGCGTTGAAGACGCCGCAGGGGGTGTAGGGACGGGCATCGAGGGCGCCGGGGCTTGTTTCGAGCGCTTCTTAGAGCGCTTTTTAACAAGCGTAAAGAGGGAGACTCAGGGCCAGTTGGGGTGGCGTCCGAGGATGACTCGGTCGCGGGTGCGCGCTTGCGGCACGGAGGGGCGTCTACTTCGCACTCCATGTCACTGGAGAAAGGGGATGCTGGAGGGCCTAAGACCAGAGGGGTCTGGGGAACTGGGGTGGCCTGAGGGGCCATTAAGGGAATTAACGCCATGCGCATATGCGGGATAAGAGAATCCATGAAACGATACTTATCAGCACTTATAGACATGCCTTCAGCACCGTACACGGTTTCAAGTAACTTCTTCCTAATCTCATCAGAGCTTAGGGAAGCCATTGCGGAGGGATTGGGGAGGGACAACAATATATATATGCCTCGAGCTCCTAAATAAAACCTAGCGAACCCTAGCGGCTAACCTCCCTACCAGCGGTAGGGGGGCTGGGGAGAATAACTTAAAACTAACCGTAGTACGCCGAAGGCCGCTACCTAGAAACCTAAAATAAGGGTACGTAGGTAAAGAGTTGAAAAGTTGACAGAAAGGACAAATACACACGAAAACACACAGATATGATAAAAATAAATATGAAAGTAGGAGAAAAGAAAATAAATAAAATAGAGAAATAAAATAAAAATAAAAGGACTGGTTCAGTACAAATTCGTTGTCACCGTTAAGTATCCTTTGTACTGAAACCAGACTACTTACGCTGGGCACAACACTGCACTCAGCACAAGCACAACACAACTTAGCACATCACTTTGAAGACTAAGGGGCTTAGTCGCAAAGAAAAATCGCACTTCGATAGCACTCAGAGGGAGTAGAAAAACCTTGGGAACCGTAGCACGGAACCAACACGCTAAACCGTGACGTCAGTTGACTGAGCGCCACGGAATATCGGGAAGGGACCGATCAACGGAGAACTGGGTCTTGCACGTCCGCACCGCGTGGCGATCGGAGCGAGAATGGTTGTTCTCGGGTCATGGTTGTTTGTATTTATATATGGTTGTTTTTACGTTTATTCTGGGTTCCCCCCAGTGCGCTGTATGGTCATCCATAACACAAACTCTGCTTACTTTGGGGCCATACAGTTGGTGTGTTTGTCTGGTGATTTATTTATTATTATTATTTACTTTTTCAGGATCAATAATCAGTTTTCCGAAATCTTGTACAGTTTAGAGATAATAAAGTGAGATCCAGTATCGTTTTTACTCCACTTAGAGTTTAGTTATAGAAAAGAGAGAGAGAGAGAGAGACAATAATTAATACAATACACTGTCTTTTAAACTAGTGATCTAATTATGCAACAACCAATTATACTCGACTTTCTGTTTGTGTCAGTAATACAAAATTCACCTTGCGTAGGACAGACAGGGTTTGGAAACGCGTGCTTAAATCACATGACTACGGATTTCCACATTCAGAAATGTTTAATAGTTTTAATCCGATATTAAATTAATTTCATTTATTTATTTTAAAAGTATCAAAAATAGTTATTACCATGTAAATATTTTATCGTCAAAATACGTTTCAGAGGTACGGGCTTAGACGCGCCATCTAACTTTGTAGAGAACATCCTTTTTAGGCATTGTGAAAACCAATTTTTGTTTTGGGCTAGTGTCTACGACTGCGTCGTATTTTTTTTTTTTTTTGTTCCCCTCCGCGGGAAGGGCAGGAGGATAAAAATGCCCTGACGCATACTCTGGCGCGATTCCAAAGTTATGTGGGACTCGTCCCGACGCCTACCAGGACCATACCCACTAAAAAACCCCCTGTCGGCTCGTGCATTTTTGCCACTCAGCCTTCATCTGAGCGACGGCCAATTGGAGAAAGAGGCCGCGCTAGCGGGGCCCAGAAGGGGTCACCCGCTGGGATTACATAGCACTGAAGGTGCTCACAGCACTGAAGGTTAATACATAGCACTGAAGGTGCTCAAAATGAAAATCAATAATTAAAACAAAAATTAAAAAATTGCAAAATAAAATTGAGTTAATTCGCATTTACGTTAGAATTAGAATTTACGTTAGAATTAGAATTTTCGGCCAGAAGGGCGGACGATCTGGTGGATGAGTACGCTTGCGCATTCCTAGGCCTAGCGACTTTGAACTTCGAGTCTAACACAGGAGTAGTATATGAGACTGAATCACGAACTAGAGGATTGGGGTGGGTTTCGGAGCGTTTGAAAAACGCTTCAGAGAGTGTTTTGAGATGTTGTTGTACTGTAGGCAGTTCAAGATCTCTATGCAAGTCCGCGTTAAGCACGTACCACGGTGCGTTTGTGGCCCGGTGGTAAAAGAGGTTTTTAACTACCTGCAGTTTGTGCAGGAGGGAGGGTTTGGCGTGGGCAAAGATTGGCGAGGCATACGTCATGACGGGTCTAACGCAGACCTTGTAAAGTGTACGTTTGTTTCTGAAGGACATTTTACTTTTTCTACCTAACATGCTATTTAGGCGGACTAAATAGTGACGAGCGAGTTTCGAAACTCTTTCGACGTGTGGCTTGAAAGAAAGCGTCGGATCTAATGTGACGCCTAAGTATTTAGTACTGCGCTTCCAGGGGATGGGAATGCCTAACATTCGAACGTGGGGATCGCCATCGGGACGACGGCGTTTGTGGTCGAAGCGCATCGCAGAACTCTTTTCAGGGTTCACATCGATGCGCCATTTGTGAAACCATACACCAAGGGCGTTTACGGCCTTTTGGAGTCTTGTTACAAGGTGCCGAACACTGTGGCCTTTGGTATAGAGTGCGGTGTCGTCAGCAAAGAGGGCGAGTTCGACGCCTTTCGGCGGGATGGGAATGTCGTTGGTGTACACGGTGTACAGCAGAGGGGCGAGGACTGAGCCTTGAGGGACTCCAGCTTTTATGGGACGAGGTGCAGAAAGCGTGCCTTCGTGTTTAAATCGAAACGTACGGTCTTTGAGAAACGACGCTATTAACCTGACTAGGCGATCCGGTAAGCCTATCTTGTAGAGTTTATAAACGAGACCGCTGTGCCAGACTTTATCGAAAGCCTTGGCTACGTCAAAGAAAACCGCGACTGTTTTATAACGACGCGGATAGAAACCGTCAAGTATATACTCGACGATTCGGTGGACTTGCTGAGGGCAGGAGTGTTTAGCGCGGAAGCCGAACTGATGGGGAATAATGAGAGGATCGCCATCCGTTGGAAACAGATGGTTCCGCATTCGAGAGAGTATGACTCTCTCGAGAAGTTTAGACATTGCCTTGAGGAGGCTGATGGGTCTGTGATTAGCCGGGACGTTCAGAGGTTTACCCGGCTTGGGAATGCCTATGACTGTCGCTTCTTTCCAAGCTTTTGGAAAGTAGCTATGGTCGAAGCAGGCATTGAAAATGATAGCTAACAAGGTAAGCATCTGTTGAGGTAGGTGCTTAAGTGCGTGGTTGGAAATTCCATCCGCACCCGGAGCCTTTTTGGACTTTTGATTTCTAATGAGAAGCAAGATTTCGTCATTAGAGACTGTGACAGGGTCGGCGGTGATGGGGAGAGAGTCTCTGCGAAGGACTTCGTCCTCCACCGCCTGGATGTGTGAGGGATCAGTAGGTTGCGTGCTGGGCGAGCATTGTGCGGCAATGCTGTCGGCGAAGCATTCGGCTTTCTCTTCGACTTCGAAGGCAGTAGTGCCATCGGGACGAGTGAGAGGAGGAACGTGAGAGACGGTGTCTACGCGTAAGGCTCGGGCCATGCTATAGTACGCTTGGTCCCACCAAGCGTACTATAGCGGAGAGATATTCGCCATGAGATCGTTCATCTGAGCGTCTCGGAGTACCGCGAGGCAAGACCTAACTTTACGTTGAAGCTGATTTGCAGCTGTTCTATAGGCGGGCGTAGGATATTTCTTGGCTCTCCGGAGAGCCGCGTTTTTAGCTTTAATAAGATTGCTAACGGCTAAGGGAAGCGTGGGTTTGCATTGCTTAGCAACCTTTTCGTTTTCACTGATGGCTGAGTTGATAGCATCAGTGAGAGAATTTACTAATGAATCGATTTTATCCGGGCTATCTAATTGTTCGGGAGAGATCGCGAGTGGAGAGTTCGGAGCCTCTAAGGCTGAAACTAACGTATTTTTAAAACCTTTCCAGTTGGTAAAGGTCTTAGGAGATGAGACGTTATCGTTCGGCGGTCCTAGCACGAGGGAAACGGGGCGATGGTCGGAGCCTAGGTCATCGAGCGGTTCGATAGACCTTAGATCAAGATTGATTCGCTTGATAATTGCAAAGTCGAGGATGTCAGGAGAGTAGGACGGGTTGTTGGGATAGTGAGTGGGAGTGATGGGGGATATGACGTCTAGGTCAAGGGAGTTAGTGATGTCGAGGAGAGCGATACCGCTGGTGTTAGTCGATAGGCACGTCCAGTCAGTATGTTTGGAGTTAAAGTCTCCGAACATAATGACTGAATGGCCGAGGGCGAGAATGGCCTCAAAGTCGCTGCGGATTGGTCTGGTACCACTAGGTATGTAGATTGAAGCTATGATGATGGTCGAATGACCAGTCATAGCCAATCTACACACAGTGGCTTCCATGTTGAGGAGAGGAGGAGTAGGGAGAGGACAGCAGTGGAAGCCTCTTTTGTAATATATAGCGGTGCCGCCGAAACCGTCGGAGTTGGGCCTATCGTTACGAATAAATGCGTACTTAGGTATAGCGAATCCCCTGGAGCGGTTTGGAGTAAGCCATGTCTCCTGGAGAAGGAATAACTCAGGTTCTTTGTTCTGAAGGAACAGTTTAATTTCGGGAAGGTTGGTGTTAAGGCTACGAGCGTTAAAAGATACTAGGGATAAGCCCTTGGGTTTAATACGACTGGACGCGGGATTCGCGGGTCTAGACATTATAATTTATTATTTACGAATTTATACAAATATAAAAGAATTTACAACGAACTTAGTAGCGAGTGATGCTCGGCTAAAGCAAATAAACGCTCTTGAGGAGAGCGGGCGGCTCGCAGTTTGCGTGCGAGCACGGAAATTTCGTTAATATCGACGTTTTGAATAACGTCGAACACGGTCTTCATGTCCTCAGCCAACGACGACTGAGGTGCGGATGACGGAGAAGGACGCGGCCCTACGGAAGCTACGGGAGCTGGGATGGGTCGGGAAGGTGCAGGCAGAACGTCCGGACGCTGCCTCCAAGACAGAGCCGGAGTAGGCGTCGGCTGAGCGGGCTTTGCTTCCGGGGGACCCCGGTTGCGCAGCGGCGGGAAGTTAGCGTGAGTGAGCGGCGGCGCCGGTTTAGGCGCGACCCTCTTGGCGGTGGAACGCGGAGCACGCGGGCAGCCCCTGTAGTTAGCTGTGTGACCAGACTGGCCGCACAGCACACAGGCAGGGGGGGAAGTGGATTCGGGAGTGCGAGTGCACTCCTTCGTAAAATGTGGATCCAGGCACTTAACGCACCTGGGGGGAGCTGAGCAGTTAGCCGCTGCGTGGCCGTAGAGCTGGCAGCGGTGGCACTGCCCAGGGTGACCGCGGGGGTTAGGACGCTCAACAGAGATATTTGAGAGTCCGCAAATTGTGCGAGCCTCTCTAAAGATCTCCCTCGAGTTGGGAGTATTCGACAAGATAACTAAAGCTAACGGAAAGCGCCTACCGCGGTTAGAGTGCATCTTGTGCACTGCTTCGGCCGGGAAACCCTGGGACTTAAGGTCCTCGAGGATTTCTTCATTCGCGAGCTCGAACGGGACGCCCCGTAGTACTGCGCGGATCTTACGCTCCTCCGGGAGGGCGTAGGTGTGGTACGCGATTTGATTTAACCCGAGCAACCTGGTAAACGCGCGGAAGTCGTCGACGGTCGCTACTTGAATTTTGATTGTATCGCCAGCGTTGGCGGCTTTTAAGTAATTAATTTTGTGCTCTTTGCACAAGTTAGAAACCGCGGTCCAGCGCGTTTTTTCACGCAGGAAGACGGCAGGAAGAGGGAGCTGAGGTTTCGGCGGGATGGGAGCGCAGCGCGTCGCTGGCTTCGATGGGACCGACGGAGACGCGGTTACTTCGAGCGATTTTAACGGCGCGGGGGCTGGTGTTGAGAGGAGCGAGAATGAATGCGTCGTATAGTAAGGGGAAGTAATAAATACGGATTGTTTTGTTTGCAAGTAGTTAATATACGAAGTTAAACAAATTCACCCTCCCCAAAAAGGATGATTTATAGGGAATACATCAAAAGAAAAATGCAGCAAGGCACTCTTTATACAATCTTTGAAAGTGGAGTGTAAATATATAATTAATTGTACATGCTACGGTGCAACAATCACCGATCTTCGGGAATCAGCGTCTTTTGTCACCCCGCAGATTTCAACCTCGTTGGTGCATGTACAGCCAGATGTCAAATCAACGTTGAATGATAATTAGAAAACCATATTAAAAGAAAAGGAGGCTGAGTAATCGTGGGCTAGACAGTTAATAGGTGGAAATACATGCCAAAAAATAAGTTATATTAACCTTATTATAAATATAATAAACCGCGAACGATTTAATTTCTGGAAATGCAATAAATTCAAAATATGTAATTTCACTGTGATTTTTATGAGTGGAATTTAGTTTTAACGTCGGCAATACTGATTTTTTCCCCCAATAACGAGCGAAAAGAACGAACGCCACGTACGTGATTGACGAGTCACTCACTCAATCATGCCGTCAAATGGCTGCCATCCTGATACTCGTTTGTTTGGCTTTGTTCCATGCGCTTGAAATATTTTGTGGTTTACCTATTTTCTTACGACTTACGCTTGTTATACGGACTAACTACGATTCTTCTTTACTCGAATACTTTCTGCTTGCCTACCGGATCCCGAGAACCCACCTTACACCACGAATATTAGATTTGTTCCCTTGGATACCCGATTTTGCATTTCAACATGGATCGTTGTGTTAACTGTGGCATTGCGTTTGGTCGCTGTGCTACTGTTGGCAGACGAGTTTTAAATGAATAAATATTGGTTGTGATTTGACAATAGCGTATGACTGAAACACTAAGTAATTTATTCTTGCGAATGATTTAAAAGTGAACAAGATAGTGGTTAAGATAAATGTTTATGCTATTTTGGGGAGCATACAAGGGGTAAAATACATACACGATTCGTTTTGGGACATCATTAAGTATAGTTTACTTAAATAATTTATTGAAAAGTCCAACGAAATAATTTAAAATAACATTCTCATAACCTAACGAAACTTTATATGACACTACTAAAATATCTTATAGCTTAACTTCTAGAAATACAAATGTTTTAAAATTTTAGGTGAACACTTCAAATGTATGTTTCTTATAGAAAACACTATTTCCAAGTTGTTAACACCATAGCCTAGAAATGTATGGGACGGTATCGGCCTCCTTTCTTATTCAAGAAACTGATGTATTATTTCTTAAATAACAGTGCATTAAATTATTTTGTTACATGTACATGCGTATCATATTCTTTACAGCTTATCAGGAATAAAAGTGAAACTTTAATTAGACTTAAAAATTAGTAAAATTTAGTAAAACAGTAATTAGAATTAAAAATTAAAAGAATAAAGATCGATTTCGATTCATTTGGACTTTTATTGCAAGATTAGTAACTCATAGTAAAATTTTCGGTGAAGGCTTAACTTTGACTCATTGATTACCTGGACCATAGCAAAAAAAAAACCCCGCTCATTGTGTACCACTGGCTGTACACACTAGGTTTGTCCTTTAGAGCAGGAAAAATGATATTTCAGTTTGATGTCAAAAAAATTCTGAGGGAAATCACTAGAGGCGCTTCAAATTAGAACAAGAAATTTGCTGTCATATAAGACTTAGATAATTTAAATATCTAGACAGTATATTGTGCCAAAAAATAAAATCTATTCACGTTACAGCTATATCAAGGAAATATCAAACAGAAAACGGTTCCAGTTCAGCCTAATAATAACCTTGCATTTAACGGCGCCAATTTGACGAACAATTCGACGCGCCCATCCATTACATTATCGGCTTGAATTACAAGTCAAACAGGTATCCCAACACATTTAAAAATATTGGAATGCTACGTGAAAAAAGTGGAGCTTTATTTTAGAATCAAGAACAAAACTAATTTACACTTATGAATTCGTTTGTCCTGACTGTATTAAACTGAAACAAAAGTATTAAGTCTATAAACCTGATTTTAGTATATGACAGCGTTCAAGACTGTTTCTTACAAAACGTTTACATATAATATAATATACAAAGTGTATATTAAAAAGAAAAGTTATCTTTAGGTAAATGCTGCTTATTACTTTTGATTATTTTTTAAATAATTTTATTGAAATCCTTTAACTGTCACACCACGAATTAAGCAGTTTCAAACAGGCTAGGAAATGAATCAACTTTTGCTCACAGATGGAGAAAAGTTTTGGCAGCAAAACCGAGTAGGTACTTAGATTATTATTATTACTACGACGTCGCGGAGATTATTGATTATTCACTGTTTCCCTGAATGAGTTTACAAAAGTAACTTTGGCTGTATTATGCAGATAGATGAGTAAAATGATTTGTTTTGTTTCACTAAACTGCTGCATTAGAAAATTATTCTGTAATAGCGGTTTATGTCTTTTGTAATAAATAAATAAAATAAATAAATTTTATTAATTCCTCTTAGCTAACTGTGCCGCAAGAAATTACTGTTACGACACTTATGATTATATTTTTTGTGATTTCTTTTTATTTTCAGAAGTGTTGTGAAAAGGTTTAGTTTGACCATTAATTTTTATATGTTTAAGATTCGATGTTTTTTTTATTTAATACGCATGAATTTTTTTTGCACGCATGCCTATTTAAATTGATTTAAATATTTTTACTGTTTTACAATTCACATCAATGTAATTTCACATATACGTTTTCAATTGTGTATCCCAATCTCAAACATAGTAACACTTTATTTGTTTACTTTTTGTTTTTAGATTATGATATTTATATTTTTTCTGTATCAATTCAATCATAACATTCTATCTTAAAATCTTATTACAGAACGCCTCAGTTTACACAATCGTTTGTTATAATGTATTTTAAAACTCTTATTAAGTAATTATGACTGCACCACTGAAAATAATCAAGCAACATTAAAAGTCGCCGCCTTAGTAAGATTCGAATTTGAATAAAATAAATACCACATTCCCTGACATTAAAAGAAAACAATGTCAGTCATTTTACAGGCAAGGGATGGAGTCGCGAGAGAAGCTGATATACGCACGCGTAAAGGGTGCTCTGGCGTACGTTCTATACAATCCGCCCTCTACCAGCCAGCAATGCTGAAGATACTTCAACCGGTAAATTCACCTAAACATATGGTTCCATATTGTTGGTTTGGTTGTTAATAACACCCGTGAATTTTCGGGTTTCAAAAATCGGGATTCTTACCATGATTTTCAATTTTTATTTCGCGCGTCCGATATTTCGAGGCTGTTGCAAGCACCATGGTCACGGATTGGCAGATGTAGGTAGGTGGCGATGACAGTTAGAGGCAGATATATCGATTTACCCTCTTTCTCGTTCGTTTTGATCTGCTGCTACTGGTACTCACATTTTTGTCGTTTTTGCAATACACGCTCACCGTATCACTTGGTTTTTGACACACACCGGGTTTTTGACCGAACACACCACGATTGTTGTTTTTTCGATTCATGAATGTCCTAACCACTGGGTTTCACGTACTAGATAATTTAAAACTGTCTTCTCGATTAAAGTTAATTACGCACTTTTTTATTTTTAAGGCTTCTTTAACGAGTCACGGAATGTAGTGGTTTTCCGTAGATAAAATCAAAAAGAAAAAAAAGTATTATAGAACTCAATCCAATGATTAGGGCCTGATCCTAGCAAATGTTCGGCGATGGCTGACCTGTTTTTGTCTCAGTTTTTATGGCTTTTACATGTTGAAGTGAGCCAGACACTGATTGATTTTCTTATAAGGAGTGAAAATCGTGTCAATAGAATATTTATTTAATATTATCCCTGTTTTATCTGTTACTTCTTTTAAGTATGGTATGAAGGAGAGCTGGCGCTACACCTTGGGTGTATGGTTCTCGTGTTGCGTTTTATATTTTACACCTTCACCTTGTAGCCATTTTTTATTAAAACTTGTTGTACATGCTGTAGTTCGCCTTGAATTGGTGAGGATGACAGGCGTGGTGATGACAGGGATGCATGAAGGTATCTGTCAGTGTGTGTTGATTTTCTGTATACTGAGTAGTTAAAACAGCCATCACTCTTGATCATTAGCTTTATATCCAAGAACGATAAAGATATTTTATTTTCAAGTTCTACAGTAAAGCGCATTTTATGGTTTAGACTATTGATTTGGTTTAAGAACAACTCACCTGCCGTTGGCCCACCGTCCAAAATGCAAAAAAACTTCATCTACATACCTTTTCCACAAGCTGACACAACCGAGAGATGTACTCAAGGCTAAGTTCTCAATATGTTCCATCCACAAGTTCGCAATTACACATGCTACTGGACTTCCCATCGCTACATTATCAATCTGCAGAAAGAACTCGCCCTTGTAGATGAAATAGCTTTTACAATGTCTAAACATTCTTTGAGGGGCACATTGGTAAACAACGATTCAACATCATAACTTACCATTGTTTCATTGTCTTTACTCTTTGTGTCCTTTATGATTTCAATAAAATGGCGAGAATCTTTAATAAATGGTGACGTGTGTCCAACCAGTGCTTGTAAAATTCCTGAGACAAGCTGCGCGAGGTCGTAGGTGGGCAAATTTTGTTTGTGGACCTTAGGGAGTCCGTATATTTTTTGTGGTTGAAATATTAGAGGTCTCGGTAGATGTTTATACACATCATCGGGTAAAATAAATTGGCATTCTTTGATTAATGAAGTGCTTTGGCGAGATGTTCTAGCCGTTTACCATTTTGTATTTTACCATTTTGTACGTTGTTTCATCACTTAATGACGACCGTATCTTTGTGTCATATTCCTCCGCATCCATAACAACAGTCGATTTGCTTTTATCAGCTTTTAATACGATAACACAGAATTTCATTTGTTTTGTACAATTTATGATAATTTATTACATACAATGAAACATACCATGAAATTTTAGAGCTAACGAAATGACAGAGCTTTAAATAAGACAGGTTATAACAATATATTTTCTTAATACATACCTACAGAATAAATCAAATAAATAATTAAACTATTAATACATAAATAAAATATACATTTATTTATGTATTTTTACAAACAAAAAACGCGGGTAGTCGCGACGAAAACACGCAAATTTAGTGCTCTCTGAGTTTTTATTTATTTAAAATAATATATAAGTAGTTTTAATCAAACTCATGTGGTAATTTTGTGCTAAACTCACCAGATCTCACTTTTACACTAAAGTTCTACACTTAAATTCAGTGATTCACTAAAATATAACATCAAGACATCATGGAGGCATTGGCTCAACTGTTTCAAACACAATTTGCTGAGTATGAGAAAAAATTGGAAAAAATTGCAAGTAATATGACTACACATCCTGATCTAGCTTCACTTTCACAAGATTTCCAATCCTTCAAAACTCTTGTATGGCAGATGTTTAAACAGCTAAAATTAGAAATAGATTCACTTCACAATGCTCAAGATAGACTGGAAACTGCTTCCCGGAAAAAGGCTCTTCTATTACATGGTGTTCCTGAAAATCAAAATGAGAAGTTGCATGATGTGGTTCTTCAAGTTATTACAGTAAAAATGAAGATGGATAAGTTCAACCCAAACCACTTACAAGTCTGTCATCGCTTGGGTGTAGCTTCTCATACCAAAACGAGACCCATCTTGGTAAGATTCTCTGATGTGGACGCTCGTCATGATGTTTGGGATACTAAAACAAGTCTAAAGGGCACTGGGGTCACAATATCTGAGTTTCTTACTAGGACAAGGCAGCAGATTTTTGTCTTAGCGCGACAGCACTTTGGCTTGAGAAACTGTTGGTCGGTAGAGGGCAAAATTGTTGTGAGTCTCCCCGATAAATCTCGCTGTAAGATCGAGACTCAGAGTGACTTGGAGCAGATCATGTCAAAGTACCCATCCAACAGTATAACTTCAACAGCTCCGTTGCAAAAAACTGCTCCAAAACACGTTGAAAAATCTCCAATGAAAACGCGCAGGCGCCACTAATTCCATCCAAGTACATCTCTTTTCCTTTATGTTTAGATATTTCTTTATTTGTATGATAGGTACTTTTATAAGTCTATATATAGATTTGTTTTTATGAATTTTAAGAAGGTAATTTCAACTTTATTGTTTTTCTTTTTTTGCTTTTGTTTATATTTTTCGTATCAGACAACGACTTTGACAAATTTGACAGTTAGCAAATACAATCGCTCATAAACCTTAAATTTTGATTGATATGTTTTACAATCGCAAGAATTTTAATTGATGTATTGGTAAATTAGCCTTTCCAACAACTTGTGAGTGGTGAGTAGTGCATGTGATTTCATAGTAGTAATATAAGTATACATTGATATTCTATTTTATTTATTATAACTTATTCATATTCATATGAGTAATAATGATTTTAACGACAGCTTTTTCTCTTGTTCTTCTTCATCGTGTAGCTTTACAAGTGCAGATAGCTTTCTCTCACAGCCACAAACTTTGCATGATAGAATTTCTTCTTCCTTTACTGATCCCCTTAATTTGAAGATTATTCACATAAATGCGCAAAGTATACCGAAACATCACTCTGACCTCTTAGCTTCTTTCAGTAGTGTCAATGTCGATGCTCTTCTCGTCTCTGAAGCTTTTCTCAAACCATCACTACCCTCCACGCATTACTCTCTTCCAGGATTTGTCCTCATTCGGAATGATCGCACTGGTAAGGGAGGCGGAGGGGTAGCTATCTACCTACGAGCAGATATTCCGTACAAAGTCGTAAGCGTTTCCCCTTCTGTGTATTCTGCTTCTGCCGAACATCTCGGAATAGAAATAACTGTGCGCAACACCAAAATTCTTCTAACGGTTTTTTATATACCTAACATGTACATTGATTACCTTAACTCCCTTGATGCCTTTTTAAGCGACTTTAGACCCTGTTACGATCATGTGATTTTAATGGGTGATTTTAATACCTGTCTTATTAAAGACAACTTGCAGGCCCGTGGCCTAAAAGCTATCCTTTCTTCATTTAATTTAAGTATCCTACCTCTCTCTCCCACCCACAACTTTCCAAATTCAGCTCCTTCCCTTATTGATCACATGATTGTGTCCTCGTCCTCTAACGTTGTCGACTACGGCCAACACAGTGCACCCTTCTCCTATCATGACTTAATATTCCTTTCCTACCGTGTTCGCATTCCCAAACAAAAACCCAAAACTTTGTTACGCCGATCTTATGGGAACATCAACTTACAGTCTCTTCAGCATGATGCAAGTGTCACTGATTGGTCCCCAGTGATAAATAGTGCCACAATTGACGAGAAAGTTGAATGTTTCAATACTATACTTCTGAAATTGTATGATCATCATGCTCCACTTAGACGAGTAAAATTTAGACACTACCCTGCTCCTTGGTTGTCCGATTCTATTAAAAAATCTATGTCTCAACGAGACAAAGCTAAGGCAAAACTCAAACGTAGACCAAACGAACAAAATCTTGTATTTTATAAACAGCTACGCAATCATTGCAGCCGCCTTTGTCGAGATGCCAAAAGACGCTACTTCCATGATTCCCTCGTCAATCAAAGCTCTGCAGAAGCCTGGAAATTTTTGAAGACTGTGGGTATAGGCAAAACACCAACGACATCTCCAAACAACCTTGACTTAAATGCCTTAAATAGACACTTTACCAATTTATCAACAACTTTAAATCCAAACATTAAACTAAACACTCTAAATTCTCTATGCAATACCTCATCAACACATCTTCCATTCAATTTATCAACAGTATCAGAAGATTATGTGAGGAAATCCATACTGTCCATTTCATCAGCCGCTGTTGGAAGTGATAACATAAGCTCGAGAATGATTACTTTAATCTTACCCCCTTTAATACCTATCCTTACACACATTTTTAATTTTTCTTTATCTACCAGTACTTTCCCTGCCGTATGGAAACTTGCCCACATAATTCCCTTGCCTAAAGTTCCAAATCCCAGTTCTCCATTTCAATTTCGTCCCATTTCCATCCTATCCTTCCTGTCCAAAGTTCTCGAGCATATTGTCCATGAACAATTGTCAAAGTTTCTCATGACTAACAATCTGCTCAGCCAGTATCAATCCGGCTTTCGAGCTGGACACAGTACTGTATCTGCTCTTATTAATGTGACTGATGACATACGCTGGGCGATGGAGGGTGGATCACTTACATTACTTGTATTATTAGATTTTAGTAGCGCCTTTAATTCGGTTGACTTCGACATTCTACTTCGTATTTTGGAATCTGTAAAAGTTTCATCTTCTGCAGTAGCTTGGTTTCGTTCATATCTTCGGGGGCGCTCTCAGTGTGTCTATCTTGAAGAGTCTTACTCTGACTGGTGTGACCTCGCTGTGGGTGTACCTCAAGGTGGCGTTCTTTCTCCATTACTCTTCTCCGTGTTTATAAACACTGTCACCAATGTCCTTTCATGTAACTACCATCTTTATGCGGACGACTTACAGATTTACCATCACTTCTCAGCTTGTGATATTGAGTCAGCCGTTGCCGCTGTGAATGCCGATCTCAGTCGCATCGGTAAATGGGCTGAGTCTTTTGGACTGTGCGTCAATCCCAACAAGTCCCAAGCGTTAATAGTTGGTAGTCGATACATGCGCGGTTGCTTAGATTTGGCTGATCTCCCACCCGTGTTACTCAACGGTACTAGGATTGATTTTACCAACTCGGCTAAGAACCTAGGTGTTATACTAGACTGCAACCTGCAATGGCACGCTAATGTTAACGAGATCAGTCGAAAAGTGCATTACTCCTTACATTCCTTAAAGAGACTTCAGGGTTTTCTGCCTTTTCGCACTAAAATCAGTCTTGCGCAGGCTCTCATACAGCCTATAATAGACTACGCTGATGCGTGCTACCCGGATGTTTCGGAGGAACTTTTAAATAAGTTGGAACGCTTACAAAACTTATGCATACGTTTTATTTTTGGCCTAAAAAAGTTTGACCATGTATCAGAATGTCGAAAGCAACTCCATTGGCTTCCACTCCGTCTCCGCAGAAATTGTCGAATACTTTGTCTTTTGTTTAACGTCCTTTTCAATCCATCCTCTCCAAAATACCTGAGTGAGCGCTTCTCTTTCTTATGTCCAACAGACGTTCATTGCAGACAGCACAAACGCACACTGCTACGCACGAAGCCTCACAAAACAGACTTTTACGCCAAATCTTTCACAGTTCAAGCTGTTAGACTGTGGAATGCACTTCCTCACGAAATCCGTGAAGCAAAATCACTACCAGTTTTTAAAAGCAGAGTAAGAGAACACTTCCTTTCTCAGACCTAAATTATACTGTTGTCGTCGTACATCATTATTTTCCGACGTATTACTGATTTTATTTTAAATCATATTGTTGTATTTGTGTATGTTTATGCATGTATATATTTATTTATATGTGTATATATGTATATTGTATGTTTATTCATGTTTATTAAGCTAAGCAAGTATGTATTTATGTGTTTTGTAATTAGTTACACTACTAACTCAAGTACGCACTAACTTTGCTCAGCATCACTATTTCCAGTCACAGGTCGGCTGGAAGAAATTTCTAATAGAAATAAGCTGCACCTATGTACCATTCTGAATATAGTATAAGCTTCTCACTCATTGTGTGTGTACATAAATTATTAAATAAATAAATAAATACATTTACATGAGTGCTTATGTTAAAAGTTAGATAGATTAATTAATTAGCAAACATATTAAAGTTATATATGTATAATTATGAAGAAATTATATTTTATGAACTTGTATAATATTTTTTGACCGTTCATAATCCAACGTACATAAAAACTCCTCCAGTGCTTTTTTACAAACAAATCTTGTGAGGTCTTTTATGGGTTTGATTTTACTTATGCGATTGTATAATAATGGGGCCCAAAAGTAATAAAATCCCTGAGCAAAGGTAGTTTTACATGTAGGAACATCATATACCTGATACGATCTTCTGCTTGAGGTGTAACGTAGTTTTTTACAGTAATGATGTCTCAGAACAATGGTTTTTATGAAAAGCTGTTGAAAATCCTTATACAGGTGAGTTGTACAATACCTGTAATGCTTGAAACCTATAACTTTTAAGATACATCTCTGAGTCCTCTCTATTTTTATTAGTGTACTTTTCCCAGCTCTACTCCAAGCAGATATGCCATACATAATAATTGATTGGCAAAGAGTTAAGTAAACAGTTTTACTGGTTTTACTGTCTCTAAGATTTCTATTTATTTTATTTTATTTTATTTATTTATGTATTAGGATTTCCAACAACAAGTACACTAATACAACAATAACTACACTATAACTATAAATGCTAAGTGTCTTATCACTTACGGGAAATCACAGCATGCACAGAATTTTACTAAACTAAGATAACAACACACTCACTTGTGGTTTTATTGCATACACAATATAGAAGCAGAATTAATAAGCATTGATTTAAAAGGCTGTATGGGCAATATTGTCAAAGATATTTGTTTTCGAGAATAATTTTCTTGAAGTTCGAGGAAGCGAAAATATCTAAGTTATCCTGACTGATTATACAGAGTATACATTCGTGACAATGGGCAAAATTTTCTTAGGTTTGTGCGACAATTCGGTAATGAAAAAAAGATTTGTTGCTGACATGATCTTGGAACCCTATTTGGTACACGAAATCTAACTCTGCTAAGCAAGTCGGGACAATTAAATATAACCAGTGCATCTATTTTTAAGGAAGACTAAGTCCAAATAACTTCTTCGTATTTCTAGGGAGTTCATGTGGAAATATGACAGTCGTTCTTAATATGTTTTGATCTTTTTAAGAACTCCACAACTAAATTATCATACCATCGCCAAACATTTGCTAGGATCAGGCCCTAACCATTGGATTGAGTTCTATAATACTTTTTTTTCTTTTTGATTTTAGCTACGGAAAACCACTACATACCGTGACTCGTTAAAGAAGCCTTAAAAATAAAAAAGTGCGTAAATAACTTTAATAGAGAAGACGGTTTTAAATTATCTAGTACGTGAAACCCAGTGGTTAGGACATTCATGAATCGAAAAAACAACAATCGTGGTGTGTTCGGTCAAAAACCCAGTGATACGGTGAGCGTGTATTGCAAAAACGACAAAAATGTGAGTACCAGTAGCAGCAGATCAAAACGAACGAGAAAGAGGGTAAATCGATATATCTGCCTCTAACTGTCATCGCCACCTACCTACATCTGCCAATCCGTGACCATGGTGCTTGCAACAGCCTCGAAATATCGGACGCGCGAAATAAAAATTGAAAATCATGGTAAGAATCCCGTTTTTTCAAACCCGAAAATTCACGGGTTTTATTAACAACCAAACCAACAATATGGAACCATATGTTTAGGTGAATATACCGGTTGAAGTATCTTCAACATTGCTGGCTGGAAGGGGGCAGGTTGTATAGAATGTACGCCGGAGCACCCTTTACGCGTGCGTATATCAGCTTTTCTCGCGACTCCATCCTTTGCCTGGATAAATTTTCACTATTCGTCCGAGGAGCCACAAACACGGTGGCTCAGTTTTGTCTTTGTTGACGAATAGTGTGGTGCCTACAAGGAAGTGTGCGGTAGTGAGGGGTATCAGGTCATCAGGATCACTGGATATAGAAATTAAGGATCTTGCATCCAAAATAGTTTGAATCCTTTTCAAGCATGTTGCCATTTCCTCAAACTTTAAATGAGTCAAGCCTAGAGTGCACCTAAGATGGTGCTTTACGGACTTCACCACTGATGCCCAAAAACCACCTAAGTGCGTGTGTATGCGGGTATAAAGGAAAGGTTGATAGCGGGTTCTAAACTATGATATAAAATATCTGATGCAAGAAGTTGAGCAAGTTCATTAAAGGTTCTGACAAACGTAGTACCGTTGTCTGAAAATATTTTGCATGGTTTTCAGCGACGGGCAAGAAACCGACTAAGCGCAGCCAAAAAAGCTTCCTTAGTTTAATGTAAAACCCACTCGAGATGTAGAGGTTGTGAAGCCAAACACACAAATACCGCAATGAAACATTGAAGATGGGTACAGCCTCGCCCATTTCGGTAAGCTATCATGATTGGTCCGGCATAATCGATACCTGTATCAAGAAATGGGAACTACAGGTGTAAACGTATATGAAGCTAAGAGAGGCTGCGGTCCAGCATACATAAGCCTGTGATGAAAATGTGTGAACTGATATATTTTGAAAGATTATGAGCACATGACAATAAAATGGTATGTTTGACGTTTATTATCATACAAAAAGTTGTCAAGCCTTCTGCCTAATTAACTTAAATTAACGTAATAAATTTTTCTGAATCTTGGAAAGGAGAAAGAAATAAAAGTCTGTATTTTGTAGGTTAAGGCTTTCCTGCCTGAAGAAAATGATATTCTTTATGAAAAGATTCTATTTGGCTAAACCGAAGTCAAGTAGTCAAAAAATGTTTAAATTGCTGAATTGAAAATATCTCCAGTACTTTTTTGTATTTTATTTTTTCGAAAAAGGATATCACTCGTTGAAGTTTATGAAAATTCGAATATTTTAAAATGAATATTGATAAGAAGTTTTTAGTTTGTTTTTCGACCTCTAAGTAAAATTTCTTGTAGAGTTATGCTGACTCTGTTTAGGTAAACTGAGTCACGAAGAAGGGTTGCTGCTGAGAAATGTTGGCCCTGAAAAAAACAGCGATGAAGACAGCGCCTGCCGGGTTTTTAGCCAACGGTATGTAGCGCCAGTTTTCACCCACTGTATCCTGAATCTCAGTAACACGATGGCGGACAAATATTTTTAATTTTATAGGGGTTGCAGGGATCCAGATCCAGATCTACTATGACATTTGTAGAGTCACACCAGAATAATGATTCATCGATATGAATCGAATCAAATCAAATAATTTATTTGTACGAATACAGGTATATTTAAAGTAGATTGTAACAAAAAATGTATTGTACTAGCCATATTCTGCCTTAGGCAGAGGCTTTAAGGCATGTACAAATATATTACAATTATATTACATTGCATATTGTGAATAATTTTAAGTTACAATTACATATTTCAGTTAGTCTTGTCGATTATGTGAATTGTAAGTGACTCGCGAAACTTGAAATAGAGACGTACCTACGAATGCTGCGCATAATTCCAGACGCGCTATTGTTTTAGTCTTAATTGGGGCAACCTTTCTCTTTGCAGAGAGAACTTGGCCATCTGATGCAACACTGAAATACATGGTCCGCAACTCCTTTCCGACGCGTCTGTGAACAAGTGCAGCTGAGTTAAGACAGACGAATCTTATGACTCGTCATGGAATTTCAAGCTGATTCAAAAAAGAGTCCTATGAAAATCATTCCAAGCTGCCAAAACATTTTTAGGAACGAGGTTATCCAAAGAACTTTTATAGCCATAATTGCCACATTAGAGCTATTTCGGACTATTACAATGCATGGAATAACAATACCGAGTGGATCAAGAATTTGTGAAAAAACAGACAAGATTACCCGTTTTGTGACCCTTTTAATAGGTGAAATGTTAATATAGAATGAAAGTGTGTCGTTCAGGCAGTTTCAGTTAACTCCTGACGTTTTTGACATTTTATTATCATGTGCAGTCAGCACACAGTACAACAGCATCTACTTTACGTCTTTGATTGATGGCTTCTTCCACGCTTAAAACAAGGGACAAATGGTCATCCATGTAAAATTAATGAGAGATTGCAAACTCCGTTGTTGGATCGGGACACTCGTCGGCCAGTTGTTGTAAGCACCTTGTAGATAAGAAAAACGCAGAAGCAGTGCAATACGTGACGGTGTTTAAGGCGTAAGAGCCTCCCGCTAGAAAATCTGTAGTAGATTCCTGTCGTTTGAATTGACAAGAGCTTGCTTATAAAATTTCGAATGTATTCTCGCATGAAACTAATGTAGAGTCGTCCAGCTCCTAGAAACGAGTTAAATCTGGCTGTGAATTATCTTGAAACATACACACTTGAAGGATGAGGTAGTCTCATAAACAATGCCAAACACAATCCAACCCAATTTTGTTTGAAAAATGGTTGACATATTCCTACCTACCTTAATACGAGTTGTACCTATGATCCCCCAAAACACGTCCATGCCGATAAGTATGTCGATGGCTGATGGATCGTTGAAGTGAGGGTTGGCAAGGCAAAGGTCCGAAGGTATAGCTATTCCGTGTGTATGTCTATGTATGTTTGAGGTACAAACAAAACAATTTTAAGTTAAACAAAACATTCGAGATATATTTTGTAATTTTTATGCATTGACTTTATAGAAATTGACTTTATAGAATGACTTTATAGGCTTGCGAACTAAGTAAGACTGTTGGTTGATACCTATAACTTTGGAGTAAGCTCTATAAGTATGAATTTTCAACTTACGAATGAATTATTCTGACGTAAAGTGCCCGGTGCTTCCGATGTCCAATAAGACGCGTGCGGTGTGGAGATTGCTTTCAGCATCTTATAGCATTATAATCGTTAGCCTTTTTAATGCGTGCTTCTATAGAAAGTTTACGAAACTCACAACAAGAAAGAAGTTGTGACTACTTGTTGTTTACAAGAAACTACTTGTGGTTTACAAATTGGACATGAAATATTTCTTATCTTTTTATCAGCAGATTTAGACAAAACGAAACTATTACGACTTTGATTTGCTTTTAACGCAGATTAATTGTTAAAATATGTAACAAGAGTGAGTTCTCACTGAAGGCTAGTTAATAATAATAATAATAATAATAATAATTCTTTATTGCTCACACAAAATAAAAGATACAATAAAAATATTTGCAGTAAATTACTTAAGTCTAATGTGGGCAAAGGCGGTCTTATCGCTGGTAGCGATTTCTTCTAGACAACCTTTGTGTAACTGGAAATCTATTAAGTAAGCGGAAGATACTTTACCAAATAAAAAAAAAATAAAATAAAATAAAGCTCTATAAGCATACAAACATACAACTTTTAATATTTATTATTATATACATATATACTAAATAATAATATACATATGTAGCATAAAATTACATAGATACATATACAGTTGCAATCTATAATTTCTCTAAAAGGAGATTGTGTAATCTTGATTTGAAGATAGCAATAGACTAAGCATGTCGAATGGCAGACGGCAGTGAATTCCAGAGATGAGCAGCTTTCACAGTAAAAGACTCATAAAAGTAACCCGATCGAGTAAACAAAGCTTGCAGCCTATTGTCATCGTCCGACCGAAGGCAGCGGCCATGGCCAGCTCCGAGGAACCCGAACCGCTCCTTGAGATAAACAGGAGTACGAGGGTCATACAGTATTTTGTACATGAGAGTCAGAACGTGCTCTTCGCGACGCAGCCTGATAGGTAACCACTTAAGTCTACGTCGGAATTCTGAAACATGATCGAACTTGCGCAATCCGTAAATGAATCTTATACATAAGTTTTGGAGGCGTTGGAGTTTGCTGAGCAAGTCTTCATTGAGATCAATTAGGCAGACATCAGCATAGTCCAAGATTGGCAAGAGAAGTGATTGCGCAAGTTCAATCTTAGTCCGAAGCGGCAACAAGTTCCTAAATCTTCTCAATGACCCAGACACCGCGTAAATCTTCCTACTGACCTCAGATATGTGTGGTCCCCAAGAGAGTGTAGAGTCAAAGAGAACGCCCAGGTTCCTGACGACACCACTAACGCTCAAGGTAACACCATTCAAAGTAATTTGCGGAATGGTAATTTGATTTAGCTTCGCAATCTGCTTAGCACCGCCAACAATGATAGCTTGCGACTTGTTCGGGTTGATGGTAAGGCCATAAGATTTGCTCCAATTAGAAATAACTGCGAGATTATCGTTTATTTTATGAATAAGGGCACCGATATCATCAATAGCGGCTTGGGAATAGATTTGTAGGTCATCCGCATACAAATGGTACTTGCATGAAAGTAAAGGGGTCACAAAGTTAATAAATATTGTAAACAGGAGAGGAGAAAGGACCCCACCTTGAGGCACACCAGCAGTCACGTCACAAAAGCTAGAGACCCCACCATCAGCGCGAATACACTGTTGTCGCCCCACAAGGTAACTACTGAACCATGTGATCTCCCCATCAGACCCGAACACATTCCGAAGCATAGCCAACATGATATCACTATCAACTGAGTTAAAAGCATTGCTAAAATCAAGTAGCACCATAGTAGTCACATTCTGGCTAGACATCCCTAAACGAATGTCATCAGTAACATTTATCAATGCTGTCGCAGTACTATGCCCTGCACAAAACCCAGATTGATATGTACTTAAAAAGCCTGAGGAATTTATGAATGAACTTAGTTGGTTAAAGACAAGTCGTTCGAGCACCTTAGAAAGAAAGGGTAGAATGGAAATGGGTCTAAAGTGGGAAGGTAATGTAGGACTGGTGGTTTTAGGAACAGGAATTACAACTGCCTTGCGCCAACAGCTCGGAAAAGTTCCAGTACTGAGCGAGAAGTTGAAAATATGACAAAGTATTGGAATGAGGACCTCCAAGCCGAGTTCAACCATCTGGCGGCTTATGCCATCGATGCCCTCTGCGTTAGATTTGATGGCTGAAATGTTATCTTCAACTTCACGCCCCGATACAGACCTAAAGGAGAAACTAGGTTTTCGGGAATCGTTCTTGCTACTCAAAGAGTGCAGTGTTGCTTGTTTTAAGGTATTACATATAGGGGGAACATTAGTGAAGTGATGGTTTAATGAATCAAGATCAAGCTTGAGTGGAAGAGCAGACCTGGATTTACCGATTCCCAGGGTTTTTAAGAATGACCACACTTGCCTAGGGACGCCGTTTGCCACAGAACGGTGTATATGGAGGCGTTGAGCATCTCTGCACATCCTACTACAACGATTACGTAGGTCCTTATAACGACGGCAGTTCTCTTCGCAAGGATTATGTTTATATTTTACCTTTGCGGAATTACGTTTAGCCATCATGATTTTAATGTCACTTGTGAGCCAAGGGGCTGGAAGGTGTTTAAGCCGGACTGGCCGAAGCGGTGCATGAACGTCAAACAGCTGCAATAAAATGTTATTAAAGATCTCCAACTTAGAGTCTATGGTAGGAGCACTAAACACCGCGTCCCAGTCAGAATTGCTAAGGTCAGTCATAAACTTTTGTTTGTCAATGCCGTTAAAATTGCGTTTTAAAATAACACGAGGCTTAGGTCTGGAACATCGAACTTTATAAGAGAGGAAAACAAGGTCGTGGTAGGAAAAGGCTTCAGCAGAAAGTTGGCCATGGGTGCCAACATGATCAAGAGACGAAACTATAGCTAGATCTAACAGGGACGGCTGACAATTCGGAAAGTGATGAGTTGCAGCTAAAGGTAGTATGTTGAGATTAGTGCTCTCAATGATTGATCGTAGTCTGTTGGAACGAGAGTCCGCTTTAAGGAGGCAGGTGTTAAAGTCACCCATGACTATGGTATGATCAAACCCAGGCACCAGTGACTCCAGCATCAACTCAAATGAATTGAAATAATCAATATGAAGGTTAGGGCAGTAAAAAACTCCACACAAAACCTTTGTTTGACCAAAGAGAACTTCAGTAAAAAGATGCTCAGAAGACTCAGAGTACTGAGATGAGGATGCACTGACGATGCTGTAGGGAATATGACTTCTGAGGTATATAGCTACTCCACCTCCACCCTTGCCAGTTCTGTCATTGCGAATGAGGTGGTACCCCGGTAGGGAGTAGGAATAGGAAGAAAGAGAAGGTTTAAAAAAGGATTCTGACACAAGGATAGCGTGTATACTAGGTATATCGGAAAATGTGCTCAACAGATCCGAATAGTGTGCTGGAATGCTTTGCGCATTAATATGCACTACGTTGAAGTTTTTCGGAAAAACCGAAAAGGTAGATTTCAGCTGAGAGTCTAACGATTGGGTTAGACTATGGAAACTGCCGTCTGACGCCGACGAAGCAGAACAATATTCTAAACTATCATCTGACAAGTTATTACCATCATAAATTGGTTGCAACATTTGAATAAAGTAATTGCTTATAAAAAGAAAATAATAAAACTGAAAATATACTTAATATATATATATATATATTGGGTATATAAATTATGAACAAGTCCACACGCTAGCAGTGAAGAAGAAATTCGCTCAAAAATAATATATATGACACATTATATATGCATGCAGCATAATAAACATTTTAACACCCAAAAATCAAAGTTAATTTTGAAATTCCAGTTCAGTGTAGAAAATATTAAGAAGCACACAACACTCTTAAGTAAATACAAACAATTACACATAAAATAATATAGTGGTGAAATATAATTAGGTGCATAGCATAACTTACAACAATTATGACTAACCAAGTGGAGAATGCATACATTAAATAGTCAAAGAACAATAATATATGATGCCCAGTAAAGTTAATTATGGTAAAGCATAAGTATTGTGCTTATTGAAACACAAATTGTACACCTCACAACATGGAATATTAATTATACTAGCTGTGGCGGCCACTTCTTCGATAGCGAAGGCCACCCTATGATCGCTTGGGATACACACCCGTGTGGTATGCGGGTTAGGTTATTGGCGGTTTTGGAGGATCTAATACCTATTATATGGAACTACACGAACTAACCTGGAAGGAGGCACTTAGCTCTCACCCAAACACACGACCTGGAGCGGCGGTACTTCGACGTTTTCTTCTTCCGGGCCCGGGTTATACCAAGTGTCTTCTCACAGTAGCTAAGTCACTGCAGTCCAGTAAGCGGGTGTGGGTCGCTAGTAAGCGAGCAACCACGAGCGGTGCGGTCAGGGAGCTCAGATGAAACTTCCCTTCTACAAGTAGGTGGTACACAGCGTCCGACGCAAGTGAGGGTTCGGAGCGTGCGGTGCGTATCGAGAGCGGCTATGTACTATTTGGTAGCGAATGATGCAGCGCGTTTGACAGCTAATGTCAAAAGAAATATTAAATTTATGCGGGTAGCCTAAACTACATACTGAGCGCCACATTGGCGCGAACATGCCCCCGGCCTTAAAACCATCTGGTTTTAAAGAAAATTAAATTAAAGTAACTAGCGGGACGCCGGGGAGGCATGAAGCGAGCTGTTATTGCGAAGGTAGAGGGCAGAGACGGACGACAGGGCGCTTATACACACCCGTAGCCGTCTTAACTGATGCAACTCTAACAATCCCGTCTTTACCAGGGTAAGTAGAAGTTACTACGCCAAGAGGCCAGTGAAGCGGGGCTAAGTTATCTGTCAATATGATAACGACAGTACCTTCTGTGATAGGATTGGAGGGAGTATTCCATTTAGCTCTACTTTGCAAGAGATGCAAATACTCCTGCTTCCAGCGTTTAGAAAACGACTGAACCATTTGGTTCAGCAAAGCGTAGCGGCGTAACAAGTTTGGAGGTTCTTCAGTAACGTCACAAGCGGGCAAATGTTTCAGCGGCGTCGACATTAGAAAGTGTGCCGGAGTTAAAGCGTTCAATTCCGATGGGTCTTCTCCGAGCAACGTTAGAGGTCGCGAATTAATAACGCATTCGATTTGAGTAAGAACTGTTTGAAGTTCTTCATACGTAAGCAACTGAGAACCTACAACTCGGTAAAGATGCGTTTTAAAAGCTTTAACATAAATTTCATAATGACCACCAAAATGTGGACTACGCGGCGGATTAAATTTCCATGAAATGCGGTGCGAGGCTAATTCATTCGATAAATTTAGCTTAAAATCATCTGAGTTTAAAAATGTATAAAGCTCAGCTATAGCGTTTTTTGCTCCTATAAAGGTCGTCGCATTATCAGAGTACATACAAGAGACGGCACCTCTGCGAGATAAGAAACGTTTAAAAGCGGAAATAAAAGTGCTAGAACTTAAATCAGTCACTAACTCGACGTGAACTGCACGGGTTACTAAACAAACGAAAATACACAAATACGATTTAATAGAACGTACACCTCTTTTTCTATAAGGTAAAATATTGATAGGACCTGCGTAATCTACGGCTGTATGAGTGAAGGCCTTGGCTTCGTTCACTCTGCAAGCGGGCAAGTCAGCCATAAGCGGGAATGTTTGTTTAGGTGCGACCTTGAAACAATAATTGCAATTATGTATAATGCGGCGTACTATATTCCTACAGGATGAAATCCAATATCTTTGACGAAGTATGGACATTAATGTAAGAGGGCCTGTATGACTGTTAACGCGATGATAATGTCTAATTATTGACTCGACCACATGATCGTTACGCGGCAGCAGCGCGGGGTGCCGCTGCTCGTACGACATGTCGGTGGCGTGGCGCAGGCGACCACCAACGCGGAGCACGTCGTCCTCATCGAGGAAAGGCGACAATTTATAAATAGCGGGCGAACAACGTTTGTTACACTTAATTTTATTAATTTCGTCAGAAAAGTACAATTTTTGAAGCGATTTTATTAAATATATTTCGGCGCGATTCAGATCGGTAGCGGTTATAGCATTAAAACGTGGCAAGATCCGCAAAAATCGATAAATATAAACAATGGAGCGAAGCAATTTCGTCCAAGATGAAAGGCGGCGAGATAATAATACGAGTGGGTGAATATTGTCATTAATAGCCGGTAACGAAACCATCGGTTTGATTTCGAGTACATTTTCATCTAAACCTGATGAATCAATAGTGGTAATAGGCCACTGGATGACCTCTTGGCGGAGCCAAGCAGGGCCAGTGAACCAAAGCGGATGATTCATAATCTGCGCGGGAGTTAATCCTCGCGACAAACAATCGCTAGCGTTGTCTTTACCTAATACGTGGTAAAAACACGATGCAGGAAGATTATTGGTAATTTTTGTAATACGAGTAGCTACAAAACATTTATATTTATGTGGTGATGAATGTACCCAATGAAGTGCTATCATAGAATCTGTAAAACAATATATTTTTTCAATATTATGACGCGGTTTGTAATTGTCAACAACACGGCTAACTAATTTGGACATGAGTAGAACAGCGCACAACTCTAGGCGTGCTATAGAAACTGTATTAAGCGGAGCGACTTTAGACTTAGCACAGACTAAGCTAATAGTTGGCGGCGAGGAATCATTAAAAAACGAGCGTGCATACACAACGCAACCGAAACCCTTTTCGCTTGCATCTGCAAAAGCTACAATAGATAGCTTGGAATTTTGAAAAACATTTATATGGCGCGGGAATCGTAAATTTTGTACTATCGGTAATTCGTGTAAATACTGTTTCCAAATTTGTATAATGTTTTCTGGCGGAGTATCATCCCAGTTCAACTTTAAAGTACTAAGATTTTGTAATACTAATTTTGCGTATAATATAACAGGCGCAATCAATCCGAGTATATCATATTGACGGGCGATTACAGACAGAATATTGCGTTTAGTGCACGGCCTATTGTCAAGAGTCACTGTGAAATAAAACTCGTCAGTAATAGGTGACCACTGGAGTCCGAGAACCTTTAAGCTGTAAGGTTCATCTTCTAGAAAATTAATATTACACGAGTAGCGGTGAGACTCGGGTAGCGTGTCAAGTAGCTCAGTCGAATTACTCGACCACTTGACTAATTCGAAACCGCCAGATGAGAACAACCCTAGCAGCTGATCTTTGAGCTGGACAGCGTCGTCTAAAGTAGGCGTTGAATAACAGATGTCATCCATATAACAATGTCGTAGAATGACGTCAACAGCGCGCGGGAACCGCAAGCCCTCGTCGGCGCACAGCTTGCGCAACACGCGCATGGCGAGGTACGGGCTGCTGCGGAGACCGAAGCACACGCGGTTGAACTGGTAGGAAACTAGCGGCGAGGAAGTATCGAAGCGAAATAAAAACTTTTGAAATTTGCGATGCTCTTCAAGAACACAAATGCCTAGGTACATTTGTTTCACGTCAGAGGTAAATGCGATTTTATATAAACGAAAATTTAGTAAAACTGAAAATAAATCATTTTGTAAATTAGGTCCGGTGTGTAAAATATCATTGAGAGAGTAACCTGTATCTGTTTTACAACTAGCGTCCATGACCACTCGTACCTTAGTAGACACCTTGTCAGCGCGAACTACGGCGTGGTGAGGAATGTAATAACCAGAGTAGTCATCGAATGAGAGCGGCGAAATAAAATCTTTAGCGATATATTCCTGAATTATAGCGTTATACTCAGCGCGTAATTCGGGGGCGACAGTAAACTTGCGTTCTAGCGAAGCAAAACGTCGCCTAGCGGATTGGTATGAGTTACCTAAAATGTCAGCGTTACGAGAAAACGGTAAAGCGACTGTATAGCGGCCGGTCGAGCATCTCGACACGGAATCAATAAATATTTGTTCACATTCGCGGGCGCACGGACTTAAGACAGGCTCACACGAGACCTCCTCTAATTGCCAAAATTTGTTTAAAATATTATCAATTTGCGGCGCGGGTTCCGTAAAGGCACATAAAGAAATATTATTCGCGGTTAAACAATTATTATTAATAGCGGTTGGCGCGTTGCCAATTAAAACATAGCCAAATACTGTCTCCAGACCCGTCGGGGTACCTGGAGGGCCAGTAATGCGTCCTGAAAGTAAAATGTCAGTAAATAGCGGGGCACCTATGAGAAGGTCGATATCTCCCGGTTTATAAAAGTTATTGTCAGCGAGAGTAATATTTTGCAAATAAGAAAGCGCGGTTAAGTCTATTTGAATATCTGGCAAAGTATCAGTTATGCGGTTTATAATAAAAGCGTCGAGCGAAAAAGACAAACCATTACTCTTAAGAGAATTAATAACAAGTGATGTTTTGCCTTTGATCGGGTTCGGCGAGGAACCTATGCCCTTTACTACTGCGCGGGAAATTTTATTGTAACTAAGCTTCAGTTTTAAACAAGCATTCATAGTAAGAAAATTATTTTGCGATCCCGAATCTAATAAAGCGCGTATTTTATGCAATGCACCAAAAGCATCGCGTACCCCGAGTTCGATTGTACCTAATAAACAAGTGGAGGCGCGCGAATCTCGAGCGTCTAACTTATTACACAACGCAACATTGTTCCGTAATGCGCGTGAGTCATCGCGGGTCGGCGACTGCAGCCGAGACAGCGAGGGATGCGGACGCGCGGCGGCCGAGCTTGGCCCTGCCGGAGCAGTGGCGGCTGGAGCAGGCTCGCGGTTCGAAACCTGCTTGCGACACAGTAGTGAGTGGTGTCTGTGGTTACAGTAGCGACAATTAAACGTTGACTTGCAAGAGTTTAACTTATGTCTAAAACTTAAACAATTGGTACACGCCTTATGAGATTTAACGGTTTCATATCGTTTGTCGACAGATAAGTCATTAAACTCGGGACATTTGTATAATTGAGAATGATTAGATTGTTTACACAACGAGCAAACTTGCGAGTGAGAAGCGGTTACAAAAGAATGCGTTGATTTTGCAGCGGAGCGGGTATTATTGTTGTGTTGACGAGATGGATTAGATGTACGGATTTTACTATGTGGGTAATTAGAAGTTGACTCAGTGCGATCGAGTATTTTAGATTGTTCGCGGAGAAAGTTTATAAGATCATTGTAAGTAGGTATGGAACAGTTTCTGTACTGCATTTCGAAGGAGCGAGCGGTTTCAGAATCAATTTTATTAAGAGCGATATGTAAAAGAATAAAATCAGAAAGGTTGGTCAAGTTCAGCGATTGTAAACAAGATACAGCGGCACAAAACTTATCCAGAAATAAGTCTATGTTATGAGAATAAGCGGTACTGAAAGGTTTAAATTCGAACATTTGTTCTAGGTACGCGGTTGCCAAAGTTCGTTTATCGTTGTACTTATTGACAAGGGTTTGCCATATTAGCTGGTAGTTTTCCGCATTAGGTGTAATACCAGTACAAACGGACAAAGCGCGACCCGACAGCTTGCCTAGCAAATATTGCACGCGTTCGTTGTCGGTTAAATCAGGATTTTCGTGAATAGTATTTTTAAAAGTTTCGTAAAATGTAGTCCATTTAGTAGGTTCTGCTCCGGAGAAACTGACTAAATCTAACTTAGGCAATTTAATAAGAGGTTTTTTAGAAGACTGCGGCAGTATGACTGAATTTTTATTTTCTGAATTTGAAAGTTTATTTGCGACATGTTTACAACGACAATATAAATCTTCGAATGCAGACCAGCTTTGAAAACTAGGTTCATACGAAGGATTTATCTCTAGTTCTGTGTCATTAATTTGTTCAACAAGGTCATTGAACTCAGAGCGAAGATCGTCTAAAGAAATTACGTTACATAAAAATAACTCGGAAGAAGATTCATCTTGAAAAGCGTTTTTTGAATAATTATAGATGGTTTGTAAACGAGAAAATATTTCGTCGCGTTTTTTAATTAATTTCTTAAGTGTCAAAGACATTTTGTCAGCGCTTTTAGAAACACTTGCACCCTTAGACGTCATTTAAAATTAACAATTCTTATAAAATTTTAAATATCAAACCTTCGAACATGTGATAACTGTTACGTAAGAGCGGCCACGCTAGCTGAGGCAAACGGAACGTTCGAGAATACTCTTGAAGAATTTGTAGAATTACCCACAGATATGTTTGCAAATTGCAAAAAATTAAAAGTTGATTAAAATAGATAATTTCAATGCTATTTTAGAGCAAAATGGAATATGCGTTTTACTTATGTAAGATATGACTTGATGCGGCTTTCGGGAGGTAAGATCGACTCAGGTATAAATATTGAATTAAAGAATGGACTGTATTCTAATTAAATAGCGGATGTTATAAAAGAATTTGCGACGTTAAGAGGCTAGGGGCAGTTACTAGGAACCGATACCTAATACCTAGGTAGAAATAACGAGGGTGAAGAGGCCAGAATGATCTCGAAGTGAAAGATCCTGCTCGGTGGACAAGAAAGGGGTGATAGATCCGGCTCGAAGGACCAGAAAGGGGTATGTGGCGGCCACTTCTTCGATAGCGAAGGCCACCCTATGATCGCTTGGGATACACACCCGTGTGGTATGCGGGTTAGGTTATTGGCGGTTTTGGAGGATCTAATACCTATTATATGGAACTACACGAACTAACCTGGAAGGAGGCACTTAGCTCTCACCCAAACACACGACCTGGAGCGGCGGTACTTCGACGTTTTCTTCTTCCGGGCCCGGGTTATACCAAGTGTCTTCTCACAGTAGCTAAGTCACTGCAGTCCAGTAAGCGGGTGTGGGTCGCTAGTAAGCGAGCAACCACGAGCGGTGCGGTCAGGGAGCTCAGATGAAACTTCCCTTCTACAAGTAGGTGGTACACAGCGTCCGACGCAAGTGAGGGTTCGGAGCGTGCGGTGCGTATCGAGAGCGGCTATGTACTATTTGGTAGCGAATGATGCAGCGCGTTTGACAGCTAATGTCAAAAGAAATATTAAATTTATGCGGGTAGCCTAAACTACATACTGAGCGCCACATTGGCGCGAACACTAGCAGTTAGACAAAAAATAAACTTTCCATGTATAAATTTCCAATGTATCATTGTTTTGAAAAGTAATACATAAAAACAAAACCCAACTTAACGCATACAAACAGGTGTAAGCTATATATAAAATAAACAGAAGCACATAACATGAAAAAAATAAAAAAAACGTTTCATCTCATAACTTATCCAATTTAAATAACATGCAAAAAATTAAACTGCGAGATTCATGGATTATCGAGTAAACAATAACAAACAACTGGTTTAGTATGCGAGCGCCGCCATCGATAATGCAAGGATTGGCTAGTTAGTAACACATAATCCGTGTTTCGGACGCGTGATGAGTGTCGCGGGTCACAATGTTTTTATAAAGATATTAAGATATTGTAATCAAAATAAGTTTTCAAATGCTGTGTAAATTGATAACCATGGAGTTAGTGTCTAAACAGTTTATAAATTAAGCCAGAATAAACTAAAAATATTGTGAAATATTCAGTCACTTTCGGTGTTAAAAAACATTGAGTGAAATTCAGTCATGGATTCCAATTTTAGTTTTTTGCCATCCGGGGTCTTAACTCGGATTACACCATCCAGGGTCCAGCAGTTGGAAATGCCGAACTTTTGTCGAGCAGCCATGAATACTTCATGTCGCGGTTTTGTTAAAAACTCTGAAATTGTAATTTTGGAGCCTCTGAGCGCGACCTTGCTTTTCCATAAAGCTGCACGAACGAGTGAATTTGTGAATTTAACCACAATAGGTCGCGGCTTGATGTCGTTGGCGCGTTTTCCCATCCGGTAGCTAGCGGCTATGCTACTGGCGGTCAGAGAAGGCACCTTACACTTCACGGCCAGGCTGGAGATGATCGTAGCAGAAGAATCTTCACCGGGCTGCTCCGGTACACCGTGCACAAGCAACATATTGTTGCGGAATCGCATCTCAATGCGATCTAAGCCCATTTTTAGTGCAGCCACTTCGGCGCGCAACACCGAGAGACCATTGCAAACAAAGGCTTTAAACGTTTGAAACTCAGTGTTAAGAACAGCTATTGTAGGACTCTTACGGTTCGAGAAAGCCACTTGTGCCAGCTCAGCCTGGAATTCTGCCATTTTCGACTCGAACATCCTGGCCATATCGTTCAGGTTATCTTCCAACTTTGTGTGGTGAGTGGATTGTTTTTTTTTTTTTTTTTTTAGTTAACTGATCGAGCTTTTTGTCATAATGTATATAATCAAGGTATCCTAGTGTTGAACAGGCTGGCCTAGCGTCGCCAAGGCTCTCAAGATTTTATTTGATACATCAATAACATTACGTAGTAACTTCATGGATTTCCTGTGAATTTGATTAATATTAAATAAAGCTTGTACATGATTATTAACTAAAATACTGGTGTTGTTATACATATCACACAGTAATCTCCAGGCTGCGTCGTAGTTGTCCATCTTAAAGTCTAGAATAGTCTAATATCAATCGCAAGTAATGCGCTACCACATAAAACTAACGTAAGTAATGTAATTTATTAATTTTATTAATACTTTAATTGTTTCTCTAAACTCCAGCCAATAATTATAGTTACCGGAAGACTAAATTAAATCAATTTTGGGCGATCTAACTGAAGTATTACTATCTTGATGTGGTTGACTGCAAGAACCCACCTCGGATGCGTGATCTCCTGATAGAAGCTTTCGGGCACTGTCGATAATCTGGCGTGAAAAAGTTACCAAAGCGTAGAAGTTTTTCTTGAATTCTTTGCGTTCAGCGTATTGGTCGTCTGGGTCTTCCACGAGAGCTTCCAGCTCGTTCTGTAACGCGTCATATTTCTCATGTAAATTTTCAAATTTATTAGATGAAATTATATTTCTATAACTTGCAATTTGCATTACTTATCGCACGACTTAGATAAATTTATGAATGAAGCGAAGTGCGTGAGCTTAGCTTTAATTGAAGCTTGCTTTCTGATAAGACTCTTTAAGTCACTCAGCACATGAGCAGATTATGTACTAAAAGCATCAACAACATTTAGTACTTCGATTCTTACTTCAACGGTAAATTATTATCTTCTATTATTTTATGTATAAGTGTAGCAATTTTTACAGCAGTGCATGACTTGTGCGTATTGATATAGTAATAAACTTTCAATACTAAATTGGTTAAAAGAATGCTTTAAGTATTAAAAAAAACCGGTCTTTGTTACTTTTATTATTAACTTTTAGTATTTCTCTACACTTTATGAAATTGTAGCAGATCGGATCCAGGCTTCCAGACCAGACAATGGACTTCCCAGGTTTACCAATGCAACAATAATAACTTTAATATGAAATTATTTTATAATGTCAAATATATAATGTCATAATCAGAGTTTAGCATGTTTCTATATGTCGGCTTCTGGCGGCCATCTTGTCGGTTTCCGGTGGCCATCTTGTCGGCTTCTGGCGGCCATCTTGGGACGCCAGCGCCCTCTGCGGTGCTCGACAGCGTTTAGACCTGGTAGCGGTGCGAAGGGGACGATCACTTACAATCGAGGAAGCGGTCAGGCTACACACGTCTAGAACTGTCGCGCGTTCCAAGTGTTTGTTATAAATTAATAAATCAGTACTATTGTTATAATCTGTTACGTGATTGTTACTTCAAAGTGTGTAATTAAAATTATTAAGAAGCTACAACTGCAGTTTAAATAGGCACGCCCACTGATGACAAGCAATATGGCGGAAAATACTGATAACGAAACTCTGCCGTCGTTATCAGAAGTGGGATCTGTATCACTTCAAGCAGAAAATGATCGTTGGCGCGCCATGTTTGAAATACAAAACGCCAACATGCAAGCGCTTATTGCTGCCTTGCAGACGCAGAAGACTACGAGCCTGGTGGATTTACCCGAGTTCGACCCAGATAAGTTGGACACGGATGCAAGATCGTGGTGCGTGACAGTAGATCTTTGCTTCGCTGAGAATAAATTAACCGGAAGTCAACTTGTGGTGGCAGTCAGTAGAGGCTTAAGGGAACCGCGTCGACGTGGTTTTCGTAAATTGCATACCAAGGCATGACGTGGAGCGAATTCAAGTTACTTTTTACAACACGATTTGTTTCTACAGAAACTTTGGCGGGTAGTTTAATAAATTTAAACAATGATCGCCCCGGAGACAAAGAAACGTTACCTGCTTACGCATGCCGACTGATAACGTCATTAAGTAATCGCTGGAAGAACGTTAATAAAGAACAAGTTGCCGTGGCAACAGTACTCGCACATTTGTCGCAATTTGACCCGCGATTACAACGCCTTGCGTTTACGACGGATATTACTTCGAGAGACAAATTGCAGCAAGAACTAAATGTGTTTACGCATTTAAAACGAAAAATATCTTCGAGTGAACCATCATCAGCCCCAGTTACCAAGCAAATCAAAATAATGAAATGTTTTAACTGCGGGAAGCCAGGACACAAGCGATCAGACTGTAGAAGCAAGCCTATGGTCACCGACGCAAGGGCGTCGTCATTGACGGGACCAAACCGTGTAATTCGTCAACATACTACAGAATCGTTGATTTGTTTTAGATGTGGCAATTCTGGGCACTTCGCAGCTCAGTGCACGAGTGGCAAGTGCGTGCAGGACAGCAGCGCAGCCGTAGTACACGGGGAGCATCGGGTTGAAGCCTGCTCTGTGAAGCCGCCGACGGGTACATTACAACATATGGGTGAGTTGTATTGTTTTTCGTACGATTCTGGCGCTGAATGCTCATTAATTAAAGAATGTTTTGCGGGTAAATTTAGTGGTAAACGTTACAATAATGTTGTTGCTATGACAGGTATTGGACAAACTCGAGTATTCAGCACAGAGCAATCTAGTGTGACGGTTAACGATCACCATTTTGATATCTTATTTCATGATTTACCGGATCATTATTTACAGAGTGATGTAATGATTGGACGTGAAATTTTAAGTAACGGTTTTTCTATTAACGTGACGGCAACTGAATTATCTTTAAATAAAAATTGCATTATTAATTTGATTAAAAAAATTGATGAATCATTATGTAACTTGAAAAATATTGACACGGATGTCACGGGTGGTGCGAAGTCCCTACTGTTACAAATATTACACGATTTTTCTAATTATTTTATTAGTGGTATGCCTATAACGCGCGAGAATACGGGTGAACTTAAAATAAGGTTAATTGATCCAAAACGTACTGTTCAAAGACGACCATACAGGATGTCGATAGAAGAACGTAGAGTTATTCGCGAACGGATTAAAGAGCTATTAGATGCGAATATAATTAGACCTAGCTGTTCACCGTTTGCGAGTGAAAAAACGCGACGGATCGTATAGGATGTGCGTGGATTTAACTTAATAGTAATACAGTTCCGGATCATTATCCATTGCCTTTAATCTCTGACCAAATTTCTCGTCTTAATGGTGCTAATTACTTTACTCAATTAGATTGTGCTAGTGGGTTCCATTTAATACTTGTCAATGTAGAGTCGGTAGAGACCACTGCATTCATAACACCGGACGGTCAGTACGAATTTTTAACTATGCCTTTCGGGTTAAGAAATGCCATATCAGTTTTTCAAAGGGCTATCGTAAATGCTCTCGGTGATTTAGCTCATGATTACGTCATTAATTACGTTGATGACGTTTTAATAGTAATAGGTCTTTACCTATGAAACTGCCGTTTTGCCGTACTGGCCATTTAAAATGAAAATATTTTTTTTTGACTGATAATTCTAATTTCAAATTAATTTTATTTGACAAACAAGGAATTCTTTTTCTAAAATCGTCATTTGTTTAATAGTTAGTGTTTTGTTTTCAACGCATTCGAACATTTTTCGTCATCATGGATAAGTTAAAAGTTCGAGTAATTATGGAGTATGAGTACCGTTGTGGCAGCAAAGCGGCACAAGCGGCACGCAACATCAACGACGTTTACGGAGCGAACACTACAAACGAACGCACCACCCGTTATTGGTTTACCCGCTTCCGTTCTGGAAATTTTGACCTGAAAAATGAACCCCGTGGTCGTCCAAAAACTTTGGTCGACAATGACGAATTAAAGGCAATTGTGGAAGCTGATGAAACTCAATCCACGGCTGAATTAGCAGCAGCTTTCGACGTTAGCATCAAAACAATCTTGGTCCATTTGCGTCAAATTGGCAAGGTAAAAAAGCTTGACAAATGGGTACCCCACGAACTCAATGACCGCCAGCGCGAAGTACGCGTGGAGACGTGCCTTGCACTGCTCAGCAGGCATACAAATGAAGGAATTCTGAACCGCATTGTTACTTGTGACGAGAAATGGATCCTGTTTGACAATCGTTAGCGCTCAGCAAGTTGGTTGGACCCTGGTTCAGCACCCAAACAATGCCCTAAACGAAAACTTGCCCCTAGAAAAGTGATGGTCACTGTTTGGTGGTCTAACGCGGGTGTAATTAATCACAGCTTCTTGCCAAACGGGACAAGCATTACTGCAGATGTGTACTGTGAAGAACTGAACACAATGATGGAGAAGCTCGCACGTCTCCAACCAGCTTTGGTCAATCGTTCGGCTCCACTGCTCCTGCAAGACAACGCGCGACCTCATACTGCACAGCAGACGGTCTCCAAGCTACAAGAGTTGGGGTTGGAAGTTCTCCGTCGTCCGCCGTACTCACCAGACCTTGCGCCTACAGACTTCTACTTTTTCCAGAATTTGGATAACTTCTTGACGGGAAAAAAATTCAATACCCGAGAGGCAGTACAAAATGCCTTTGAAGAATTTGTTGTCTCCCGTCCAGCTGATATCTTCAAGAAAGACATCAATAAGCTACCAATGCGTTGGCAAAGATGCATTGATTGCAATAAAAAATATATAAAAAAATTACGCTTCATTTATTTCGTGAAAAACGGCAATTTCATAGGTAAAGACCTAATATCAAATACGATTGAAAGTGGATAGGAGCGTCTTAAAATTGTGTTAGACGTACTCGCTAAAGCGGGTTTTTCCTTAAACTTAAGAAAATGCGCGTTTTTTAAAAAGAAGGTAGAGTTCTTAGGTTTTGAGGTAGAGGCTAGCCAGATAAGACCCAATCGTAGGAAAATAGAAGCCTTAACGTCTCTACCACCTCCAACGACGGTATCCCAGCTAAGACAATTTATAGGCCTCGCTTCATATTTTAGGCAATTCGTTAAAGACTTTTCGCGTGTTTTAGCTCCACTCTATCGGTTGACTTCACAAAAGGGTGAATTAGCTTGGAAACCCGAACACGAAAACGTCCGTCAAAACATAATTTTTCAGCTAACGTGTAACCCCGTGTTGATGATTTTTGATCCACAATATCCGGTAGAGTTACATACCGACGCGAGCTCGCTAGGCTACGGTGCTATACTGTTTCAAGTAGTCGAAGGTAAACGTCACGTAGTAGCGTACGTAGTACGTGAACATCTTCAGCAGAAAGTAAATACCATTCATACGATCTGGAGACTCTAGCGGTTGTTAACTCTATTAAGCATTTTAAGCAGTATTTACTCGGGAAAAAATTTACTGTATTAATGGACTGTAATTCACTAAAATCATCACAAAGCAAACACGAGTTAACTCCTAGAGCACATCGATGGTGGTCTTTTCTCCAGTCGTTTGAGTTTGACGTGATATATAGAGAAGGCAAACGAATGGCACACGTGGATTTCTTTTCACGCAATCCTATAGCTTTGGGTGCTAAAACGTTAGTCTCTCGAATAGAACAAAAGCGTATAGAGATAACTGAGCTTTCTTCCAACTGACTTCTTGCCAAACAAGAGCGCGACGAAGACATATCTAAGATAGTTAGTGACTTGAAATGTGATCGGTTCAATGAACAAATAGCAAATACTTACGAATTACGGTATGGGATCTTACACAGAAAATTTCAACGTAACGGTGGAGATAAATGCTTACCATACTTGCCCCGTTCGTTAAGGTGGCCCGTCATTAATAATTTCCATGATTCACTCGTTCATCTTGGCGTTGACAAAACTCGTGAAAAATTGTTCGAATATTATTGGTTTCCGGGTATGGCAAGGTACGTTAAAAGGTTTATTGATAACTGTATCACTTGGAAAGTAGCGAAGTGTAAATCTGGTAAAGTTCAGGCTGAACTTCATCCGATACCTAAAGTAACTATACCCTGGCATACAGTTCATATTGACGCAACCGGCAAACTTAGCGGTAAAAATGATAGTAAGGAATACGTTTTTGTTTTGATTGACGCTTTTACAAAGTACATTTTGTTAGTTCATACGAATAATATTGACTCAAAAAATAGTATTCGGGCGGTAACTCAAAGTGTAGCGCTATTTGGGGCTCCCGCTAGAATTATCGCGGATCAGGGAAGATGTTTTTCTAGCAGGGAATTTAAGGAATTTTGCGATACAAATAACATCCGCCTACACCTTATAGCTACAGATTCTTCTCACGCGAACGGACAGGTAGAGCGTGTCATGAGTGTTCTTAAGGCAATGCTGACTTCAGTAGAGACTAGTAAAAACAAATCATGGCAAGACGCGATAGGTGAAGTTCAACTTGCAATAAATTGTACCGTAAACCGGGTGATTAAAGCCTCACCTCTTGAACTTTCAATTGGTACAGTTGCAAGACCGCTGTCATTGATGTGCAGTGATACAGATACTGAAGTCAACATTGACGAAGCTCGCGCTTTAGCCTCGGAAAATATTGAAAGATGTGCGGCGTACGATAAGGCGCGATTTGATGTTACGAAGGCAAAGGTTAATAATTTTGCGGTGGGTGACTTGGTTCTATTAGAAAATGAGGAAAGAAACCAAACCAAATTAGATGCAAAGTTCAAAGGTCCATTTAAAGTCATTGAGGCATTGAATGGTGACCGTTACACGTTAAAATCTTTCGATTCGAAACGTACGTACAAATACGCTCACGATAGGTTGAGAAAGATGCCTGAGGGTCATGTACCAGCCAACTTTGATTTAGACGATGAAGATAGTAGGGATGAAGTGAATTAGCTTGGTTGGAAATCGAATGAGTACTCTATCAGCCGTAATGAAGTCGACCGTACCAGTTGCTATACGTATTCGTAGCCCGGTAGAAATCGGTGTCTCTTGGGGAAACCCAAGTAGTCCGTGGGTGCGCGGTGCGCGTTTAGCTCTGGCCGAGGTCGGGGTCTTTGGAGACCACAGTGTGCAGTCAGTGGGTGATGCACATGGCAGGCGTTCCACAGGTGGTGGAGGCGCGTTTGTGATGTAGAGCAATTGTGCTTGCTGTTCGGCTTGATGGCCGTGGTGATAGAGTGACTCATGTCAAGATCTGTGTGATCTGTGTTGTCTATCTTGTAGAGTTGGATAATTGAAACCTTATTACTCGCGGATGGTACATGATCCAGGGTTGATTAATTGAAGTAGTTGTAAGCGTGAATTTAAAAATTGTGTAAAAAATTTTTTATTGAAAATTGTATTTTGTGTGAGTCTAGTTAAAGTGTATTTAATTAAAATTCAGGTCAATTGTGAATTGGATACTATAACAATGATGCTAAAAGGGTGTAAAACTAATTAAACGGTGGTTTTAATTATCAATTTGTTGTTAATTAAATTCTTATGCTGGTAGAGTCTGAGCGGTAGGTCAGAATTGGCCGAGCAAGTAAAACCTATCGTATTGTTTTACGTTGTTTACAGAATAACACACGAAGACGTGTGTCAGCAGGATGGCCGTGTCGGCTTCCGGCGGCCATCTTGTCGGTTTCCGGTGGCCATCTTGTCGCCTTCTGGCGGCCATCTTGGGACGCCAGCGCCCTCTGCGGTGCTCGACAGCGTTTAGACCTGGTAGCGGTGCGAAAGGGACGATCACTTACAATCGAGGAAGCGGTCAGGCTACACACGTCTAGAACTGTCGCGCGTTCCAAGTGTTTGTTATAAATTAATAGATCAGTACTATTGTTATAATCTGTTACGTGATTGTTACTTCAAAGTGTGTAATTAAAATTATTAAGAAGCTACAACTGCAGTTTAAATAAGCACGCCCACTGATGACAAGCAATATGGCGGAAAATACTGATAACGAAACTCTGCCGTCGTTTTATAAAAGATTCTATCTTTTGTCTTAATCCCTCTAACATTTTCATAGAATATGTTAAATGGCATTGTTTAAAGTAAATTTAATTAATATTTTATTTATAAGTATTATATTTAAACAAAAAATTACATTAATTAAAAGAAATTTAAAATTTTTTAAGAATTGTGGTTGTGTGCCCGCTCCAAATCATGATGGTTTCAGAAAAAAACTTAATATGAACATAATAGTAGTGCTTGCAATACCACAAAATTACTAACTTAAGAGATATTTTTTTCACAAATTTCTTAGTAAGCATTGTAAAAAGTTTTAGTTCTAATAAAAATAATACATAAATTTAAAACGATTAAATTAAATAATAAAATTCTTAACAACGAGATAAAAAGTAAAAAGCTATATAATCTGTATTGTGCTTGCATTATGATTAAAGTCGACTCATAAAAAACGTATTTCTTTAGATAACTTTGTTGGTCGCTATAGTGTAAAGTTTTGATTGCTATCATAATACCAAGACTATTTGTAGTAAGAAAAATTATCAAAAAACTTAATAAAAAGATATGAATTAGTAAATAACTGAAAAGAGCTTGCCAAACATTGCATTGGAATTATAAACATCTGAAGTTAAATTACAAAAACTTTTAAACAGGGAGATACACAACAATAGCTCTTATACGATTTTGTTTAATGATTGTTCGGATGTGATGTGTATGATTGGGAACAGATCGCTGCGACGCACCATGACAGCGCACTTCTGGACCCAGCAGTACACATAGCCCTTCTTCTTCGCGAGCTGCTTAGCTTCTCTAAACAGGTATTTATTTCTTGAAGAGAAATGGTCGTTGTAAATGTAAATAATTTTTTTGCTACTTAGTGCACCTGAGATACCAATGTCGCCTGCGGTGCAATTTTTTAGCTTACGTAAGATTTAATAGTCAAATACTATTAAATTAAAGCTAATTACAGGTTAATAGAATACAAATGTTAGCTCAGATGTATCGAGTGTGAAAAGTAAAGACACATTTTTTTAAATGTTTTTTGTAATTGAAAAGTTTTCGATCCAAAAAAATATTTTATTGTCTGTGAAGAATTTAGTGATAAATTAGGCAGTTCACGTTATACTCCTTTTGAAAAATCTGCCAAAGTTGGTTTTCATATAGTTTGATTAGACTTCTTTATCTGTTTCATTATAGATCTGTGAAATAGAAAATACATCATTCTGCAACACAAAGGCCTTTGTAGCCAGTGGACGTCTTTGTATAACAAAGGAATACATTATTTAGTATTTTGCGTATTTTATTTATTACACATCACAAATTACAACCATAAAGAAATAGACATTACACTTATAAATTATTTAATATGCTGGGTTGCAACTCAAATATATTTGCAAATATGAAGCAATTATTTAGAGCAACTTAATAGGAAGTTTAAGTCCATTACATTTTTTTTAAATCAATGATATCAATATGAAACAAAACAAACAATACAATCATAAAAATCTAAAGTATAACAAATAGCGGAAAACAATAAAACATTTGTGGAAAAAATAAAACGGTGCATTATTATTTATTTTATATGTTTATCCAAGCACCTCATCTCACTTCAATGTAAAAATGTTCTCTGTTTTTTTTTTAATTTTTATTTATGAAGGGATTTTTATCCATCCGGATATGTCAACCCCATTAAATTTCTTAACCTAATACCTTTTTTTAACACAAAACTTCATTTATTGTCTATGCGACGCAATGACCATGTCACATACTAGCCTCCCAGCGTCCAAATTTGATTCTGACAGAAGAGATTGAAATATGCCAACGCTCAGTAGTGTCACGTTCATTGCGCACAATAGAGACTGTCTCTTTGCGAGATTTTTGGTACACTCAACCAAAAAGTGCAGCACATCTTTTACTTTATCACAAGAATCACAATTTGGGCAATTATGCTTTTTCATTAAATAAGCAAACTTGTAAGTTAAAAAGTGGCCAGAGAGCAATCTTAATATAACCTTTAGGTACCTCCTTCCAAATCTACCTTGACCAGGGAGAATGAAGAGGCTGACATTGAATTGTTTTGTACCAAATTTCTGTCTCACGGGATCTTTTAACAAAATGTTCTTTCCAGATGTTGTAGCTCGTTCATTCGAATTCTGGTAGGTAATTGAAATAACATGGTGAAAATTCGAAATCTGCACACTCCTTACACGCTTTTGTGGCTAATCTGTCAGCCACCTCATTTCCTCTTAAACCAATATGTGCTTGGGACCCATTGCAATCTCACATCTTTTTTAATATTTTAATAAAGTATAAATATTTTTTAAGGTGTTCTCTATTTGATCTATTTCAAAAAAGCAAAAAAAAAACATTTTAGGACTGAAAACCTCTTTTTTTTTAATAAAACTTAAGCTTCCAAGTTCCATGAAGATCCGTGACATCTCAGTGATTGAGCAAACATATAATTCAATTTAGGATTTACTTAACCGCTCGAACTCCTTAACAAGCAAACTCCTCAGCATACACGAGTACCATTAGCATGTGCGAAATACTCGTTTTCTAAAGGTCTCTAGTTTTAAACGTTTAGATTTCGGATGAATGAACAGAAAGTTTCTTAAATATAATTGTTCATTCAACTGAAAATTAAAACTGAACTAGTAAGGTAGTGGGCTACCTGAGTCGTATATCGGATTAAATAATTAATATAAAAATGGTCTATTTAATATAACTTATTGCTATTTAGATGAAATAGCATAAAACCAACTTATAAAACTTAAATATTTGTATAAATATATATGTATAAACATTCTTCTTATATAAATATATATTTTTATATTAATATGTATGTATAAATATATATATAAGAACATTGACGGTTTCAAACCAGCGTTGAACCTAACACATATATGCTTGAATAAAAAAATATATTTCGAGGGCACTTATTCGGATTATGCAGCAAAGGTTTCTATTGTTCCATTAAATAATAATACAGCGTTTAATAGTTTCTGATGGCTTAGATATCTTATGATTCTGCGGTTAACTCGTTATGCTGCGAATGCTCAGGCAACAACTTGCAGGTCTTGATATTTTTTTTCCCAATAAAGCCTTTTTTTAACTGAATCTAGTTTTGTGCTCACTTCTCCAAAAATGAAACAAGGAATTAACTTCGCGGAGTGTCTAACATACCCTAGCTTAACACCGTTCCTATAACATAGTCTATTGACTAGTTAGTTCATTAACGACTGGATAGGTAGCATGTTTATGACCAAATCAGATACTATATTATTGTATCGCACCGACACGGCCATTTTGAATCACACAGATCATGAACTTGCGTTTAGTAAAATAGTTGAGTTCATTCCAGACCCTCAATAAGCTTTTTATTTCAGTACTTTACGCAAAAAATGACTATACCTTAATTTTTATAATATTTTATAATAATTACTAAAATGAAAGTCAGAACCAAATTATGTAAATAAATATATAAAAGACATAAAAGCAACTCAAGGAATACGTAACTGCGTGCAGCTTTACCGATACAGACAAGGTTCTCGAACTATAGGTTAATCATTATGGAAAAAGAAATACAGGAGGTAATCTTTATGATTTAAAATAGATGACATAGATATTCAGTTGAATAAATTACTTTAAAAAATGTCGAAATCATAACATATTCAATAATATCACTAAAAATATATTTGTCAGCTTTATAGTCAAATATTTTATTTTTGTGCTTTTTATTTGCTTGGGCTTATGTGCGAAACTATTTTCTTTGATCGGCAACCCTCAATAAAAAAAACATTTGCTCAGTTTTTGTGCAACAAGGGAATGCAGCCTGCCTACTAATGAGATAGTAAACTTACACAATAAATAATTAATTAGTAGTTAATTGTTTATTTTTCCTATTTTTCCCTATTAAATGAAGTAACAAATATTTATAGATTAAAGAATTTGTGGTACAATACAGTATAGTTATTATATGTTTACTCTAATGGTGGCTATTTTAACACTAAAAAATAAAAAGACTAATTAGTATTTAGCTCAAGTGATTATAAAATATGGTATTAACCTTATTGATTATTATAATAAAAATAATTATAACTATATATTTTACTGAAACATAAGTGGCCGACGACACGAACATTTTGAACTCAACCCTTTAAAATTTTTCAATAATTTTTTTCCTATAAGAGACGTGTTACGTGAAAAAGCGGTAGCTTGTTTATTACAGAGTATACTACCTTTGCGGTAACCTCCGGTTGGTGATCTGGGTGTAATGCATACAGTTCATTGGACTGACAGCAATATATTATAAACGTCTAACCGTAGATGTTGGAACTTTGGCTTTTCCCTTCGTTGTTCAAGTTGTTTGAGGATTTCAAAAGTTTATTAAAAAATAATCTAAATTATTCAGAATAACAATCTGTTTGATAGTCGGCAACAGAACGCGATGTCGCTTATAAAAAAAACCCTTTCACTGCAATCAAGCCATTTGAACAACAAAAGTGACATCACCACAATAGGAAAGTTACAGAACAAAATGGAAAAATACCACAATGACAAAATAATTGAAACTAAGCAAAAAAGCTATTATTACAATTGTTCACAAAAATATAACACAATGGAAAATAACTGAGTAACAAACGTTGCTTGAAATACTCGTAGTTACTATACTATTTCCATTTCTTTATTTTCTCGATGACAGTTCTATCTATCTCGTTTATCGATATAGCTCCATCCCTATCAGTTTCTCCGACTCTGGTATTATATAACATTGTGCGTGCGTAAACGTCATATTTTTATTAAATAATGCATACATAATATAAAAAAACACTCGCACAAGTTTTCACAGGAGCTGTCATCGAGAAAATAAAGAAATGGAAATAGTATAACAATGACAATAAAACTTAACTTTTTAATTCATGTCTCAAATACACCGCCGTCCATACGGCTAACCTGGTCTAGCTTTTTTTCGAATTGGACTGTTTATTTATGGCCAAATTGGCCTTTTAAATTTAACTGGATTCTGGGTTACCCGAGAGGTGGCCTTGTTTTATGACGTCGTGTATTGAAACTTCCACTGGTTTGGAAGGATTTGTAATGTCAAAGAATCAGTAAGAAACTCAGAAGGAATGCGAAGTCGCGTTAGCCTGGCCCACCGGTTAGTAAGGCGATTTGAATAACGTGTTGCCATATTTTTAAATGGATCGCCGGCGTTTTTTGATGTAATAGCGTTATCGGGATCTATTAAAACGTTACGCGGACGCTTGTAACAAACCGCTGCGTCATAATTTGGCTGTTTGAATGTGGCAATAATGGGCAGTCGGTGATCCTTATGCAGATCTTAATTGCGGACATAGGGCGGACCCTCGAAAAAAGGGCAAAGCCCCAACACTGCTCCAGCAGCTTTATGCGCTGAATTAGTTTACGATAGTGCAAATATATTAATACATAACTCAAGTAAATTTGGCACTGTAAATAAACAAATGAACAAATTTACACACAAACACATACACACACACACACACACACACACACACACACACACACACACATATAACAGTACTTTTCATTGCATGTATTTGTCAACACTCAACACAAGTATTATTTGTTTTTGTCTGTTATTCCTTGATAAGTGCTGCCGTTGCCACTCAAGAAAATGAATTATTCCTCCCACCCAGGCAGGTAACGAACATTACTCACATTGGCTTGTTGCCAACAAGCCGACTTTACGTAAGTTATAGATTTATAATGTTACACACAAATTATTATAAATTTTTATTTTTTGTACTTAACTTCTTAACTTAGTCCTTAGTTAGTTCTATATACTAAATAGCCCGCCCATACGGAACATTCATTATTATCATCAAATGGGTCTGCCTCTCAACTAGGGGGCAATTCTTAAAAAGTCATTTATGTTTTGAGATCTTTTCAAAACATCTACGTAAATGAAATTGTTATACTTTATAACGGTCGCTGGGTAAATTTTCCAAAACTTCCATCTGGCCCTTGAACTTTCGTACTATACTAACTAAATAACAGCTCCATTGGACTTGAAAGTACTTTTCGAAACTATACAGTTTAAAGATAGCTGTAAATTTTGATTTTACCATGGTATATTAAGCTCCGCAACTGATACGATAACTTTGATGACCTTCATGATCCGTTCCGACCTGAACATTCGCCCTGCTAGCACATTTCGCTACGACATGATTTTCTTTACCGGAATTTTGGCCAAAGATTTTAAAATATAAGGGAGTCATGACTTTTTCTTAGTCCGTTATAAATTAGTTGGTGTACCAAAAATAGCAATAAGTTCGCGTTAAAATCTAATTGCAGAATCGGTCGGTAGAATATACTAAATGAGAGTATTTGGGAAATGCGTATATAAAAATGTAGGCGTTTTCGGGGTGATCAGGTTTCCCATTAATTTGAACATCAATATTTGCATGCACAGTATGGACAGGCATTAAAAGTTTGTTAATTGGATGAAGAGAAACTTGTACAGCCCCAGAGGTTCCTTTCCTGACCATGCAGCTTACACAATTCTCTATGAGTTTCCGGCTTAATTTAGACATTCTAGGAAACCAGTGTTTATGTGATAATTTTTCCAATACCTTTTCCCAGCTACAATTTTCTAGTAGGCTGTGATAATATGAAATTAGATACCAGCGGTAACAGCATGTAGGTAAAATTAGTTTAAGAGTTTTATTTTATATCTGAACTCTACGTCTAAGCATTTTATCTTTTAAAATATTACAAGTATCTACGAGGTTTCTAGGGATAGAGTCGGATTTTAATTGATCAAATATATTTTTCAGTATGAGATCACGTTTTTGTTCGATAAGCAGCTAATTAGGGTCAAGGTTTGAAGTATTAAAAGTGAAAGGCCAATATCTACGTTTTGCAGATTAGAAATATCTAAAGACTGTCTAAAGACTAAAATAGTCCGCATGAACCAGTTTTTCCCATATGAGATACTCTGTTTTGAATCTGGAAAAAGGACCACTATCATTGTACTCTAGTCGTCAATTCTATCTTATGCATAAAGGCTTTAAGTAATTTTTTTTTTTATTGTAAAAGGTTTAGACGTTTGTCTTCTATCTCACCTGATAGAAAGTGACGATGAAGACGAAGGTGTTACACGTCTATCCACGAGATACGTATTCACTCGACGCTTGAAAGAACTGGGACTATAGTTTTCTGGAAAAACGGACGCAGGCAGTTCATTCCACACCTTGGCATCCCGCACCAAAAAGAAATATCGAAGAGTTTGGTTCGACTTCTTGGGATATCTGCGTCTATTAGTTCGATATAAGAAGGGTGTGGGTTCAACTTGATCAAAAAAAGAAATTCGCGCACTCTCCAAAATGTAATCTGTAGAAGACTGCTAAGCTAGCAACTTACAGTCAGTGTCGACCTTGAATGACTGACCGTATAAGAAATGGTGAAAATGTTAAATGCCTTTGACGACAGCCAGTATTTCGACTTCTCCGCACCAGTTGTTCCTATATAACACACTAAAATAACTTATGACATAAGGATTACAATCTCACGTCTGTATTACTACTGCACCAAAGTAAAGCGCTAGCGTCAGTATGTAATTAATTGGGTAAATCAGGATAAAAATTGGGAAGATGTTAAACGACTAATTATTTCTAAATTTGCAAGCTTTTCTGAGCTTCAGTCAACTTCCATGTTCTGTTTGATTTTTTAAGTTCATAGAAGGGCCTCATCATTTTAGTTTTTCATTAAATGCTTTTCCATTTAACTGACAAGCTCTTTCATATTTTTAAGGGTTGGTTAGTTGGACAGCATTTGTATTTTTAAGGGACTTGGCTTGACCATACCATTTTCGACAACATTTCCCAAAAATTTTACAAGTTTTCAAAAATGAGCATTTTGATTAGAAAGCTTCGTATGTTAAGTTTTTATCGTTTTTGTAACTACAATATAAAATACATAATAAAACTTATAGATATTGTACAAAGGTACAGTTTATTTCTAACAGAAATCTCTTCCAGCAGACCTGAGACTGGAGAGTGTGTAAAAAGAGCAAATTTAGTGTACTAGAAGTACTAAATAAAAATACACATGTAAAACAAAAATAATAAATACATACACATAGGAAATAAATCCATATAAAATACAATAAACATACATACATACATACATAAATATATACATACCTACATAAATATAAAACGATAACTTGTAAATAAACTAGTGAAATGGTGACAGAAACTTAAATATTCGACAAGTAATGTTCTCTTACTCGTTTCTTGAATGAGGATAGAGTTTTGGATTCCCGAATTTCGTAGGGTAATGAGTTCCACAACCTTACCACATGTATTGTGAAAGAGTAGGAAAAAAAGTCTGTTTTATGTAATTTTAAATTTAATAAAGTTCGCTTATTCACTCTGCAATGCTCATCTTCATTGTGCGCAAAGGAAAAACGGTCACTCAGGTAACGTGGAGAGCATGGGTTATACAGGACGTTAAAGAGTACATTTAGGATGCGGGCGTTTCTACGATGTCTTATGGGAAGCCATCGGAGTCTTCTACGGTATTCAGAGACATGATCAAATTTCTTGAGACCAAAGATAAATCGAATACACAGATTCTGTAATCGTTCTAGTTTATTTAGGAGATCCTCAGTAATATCCAAGTAACAGACGTCTGCGTATTCGATAATTGATTGGATGAGGGTTTGAGCAAGAGAAATCTTGGTCTGAAACGGCAGAAAACTGCGAAGGCACTTGAGTTTGTGATAAGAATAATATACTTTTCTACTGATTTCACTGACATTTGCATTCCAAGTGAGACAAGAATCAAATGTAACCCCTAAGTTTTTAGCCGTGTCAGTGAACTCAATAGGAGTACTATCAAGGACAACAGAGGGCAAGTTGGTCAAATCGATGCAGCCACGCATATGCCGACTGCCAATAATCATGGCTTTTGATTTGCTCGGATTTACACACAAGCCGTATGACTTAGCCCAGTTACTGATGCAACTAAGATCTTTATTTATAGCAGCAATAGTTGCTGAACAATCTGGGACAGCAATATGTGTGTGTCAAAAAGTGGTAATAGAGTCAATAAATACTAAGAAGAGCAGAGGGGAGAGAACGCCACCCTGAGGCACGCCCGCTACAAGATCACACCAGTTAGAGTGAGACTCACCATGGCGAACCCACTGCGACCGGCCTCGAAGATAAGAGTTGAACCAGGCCACTGCAGAAGGAGAGACGTTTAGAGATGTTAAAGTGCCAAGGAGAATGTCAAAGTCGACAGAATTGAATGCACTACTAAAGTCTAGTAGTACTAATAGTGTAAGGGATTTATTTTCCATGGCCCATCGAATGTCATCGGTGACATTTATAAGCGCAGAAGTTGTACTGTGCCCTGGTCGGAAGCCGGATTGAAAGCTACTAATAAGGTTATTGTCTACAAGGAACTTTGAAAGTTGAGCGTGTACGATATGCTCAAGCACTTTGGAGAGAAAAGGTAGGATGGATATTGGACGAAAATGGGAAAGAGAACTAGGGTTAGGAATCTTGGGTAACGGAATAACATGAGCATGTTTCCAGAAAGTAGGGAAAGTGCTGGTTGTAAGGGATAAATTAAAAATATGTGTGAGTACTGGTAGCAGAATCGGTAATATCAAAGTAATCATTTTTGAACACAGCTTATCCTCACCGATAGCTGGAGATGTTATGGAGAGAATGGACTTCTTAACGTTATCTTCTGTTACAGTTTTTAACACAAAAGCAGAATGAGTCGAAGGAATATTCGATAACGATACTAAAGTATTATCTTTAATGGCAGAACTAACAACAACAGGAGGTTGGGAAAACAGTTGGTTCAGTGAATCTAAATTGAAGTTGTGAAGTTCAGTAGATGGAGATCTGCCAATGCCTACGGTCTTGAGAAATTTCCAGACTTCTGCAGGGCTACGGTTTATAAGGGAATCATGGAAGTGATTTGTTGGCATCGCGACATAGACGGCTGCATCGGTTTCTTAGATTTTTATAAGAAATCAAGTTATGTTCAGTTGGAGTGCGTTTGTACCTGCGTTTGGCCTTATCTCTGAGACACATGGCGTCTTTAATAGTTACTGACAACCAGGGAGCTGGATTATGCTTAATTTTAACTCTTTTAAGCGGGGCATGTCTATCATACAATTCCAAAAGTAGCAAGTTAAAGTTTTCGACTTTGCCATCGATGTCGTTGCATAATACCACTGGCGACCAATCTTCAGCGTTTCAGCGTCAAGCTGTAGGGATTCAATATTGATGTTATTAAAGCTCCGGAGTAGTAAGGACGGTGGTTTCTGTTTGGGGAGACGTACACGAAAAGATAAATAAATTAAATCATGGTAAGAGAAAGGTGCATTGAGTTGCCCGTGGTTCACTATATAATGTGGGGATGATACTAACATGAGGTCTATAAGAGAGGGAACACAACCAGGGAAATGATGGGTGGGAGATAAAGGTAACATGGATAGATCTGCGAGATCGTGAGTTGTTTTTAATCATGCAAGTGTTAAAATCACCTAATACAAGAACGTGATCATAGGTGGAACAAAAATTATGGAAATAGTTATCAAGAGTCTCGAAATAATTGATGTACATATTGGGACTGTAAAAAACTGTAAGTAAATCTTAACATGATGAACAATTATTTCGATCCCAAGATACTCTGCAGATTCTGAATAAGGAGAAGGAGAGGAGCTTACTATTGTATAAGGGATGTCGGCGCGGAGATAGATGGCCACTCCACCACCGCCTTTTCCGGTACGATCATTGCGAATAAGTTTGAATCCAGGAAGAGAATATTGTGTAGAAGGAAGGGATGGCTTGAGAAACGTCTCTGATATAAGTATGGCATCGGCATTGCTAGTAGAAAAGGTAGCCACAAGGTCAGAGTAGTGACTAGGTACGCTTTGTGCATTAATGTGGACAATTTTTAATTTATGTGGATGGTTTGAGAAGGAGGAAGATATTTGTTCATGCAGAGTTGGTGATAGGGAAGAAGAACTATCTGCACTTGCGAAACTGCAAGAAGAAGTCGAGCAAGAGAAGAAACTGTCATCAATTTCATCAATAGAGTCCATGAAAACAATTTAATATAAATAAATAAACATTACAATAAAATATATATATATATCAGTAATATAATATACGTACAAAATTAACTGGGCTATAAATACCTTAAATTAAGTTTCAGAACCGCAATCCACAACTCACCACTCACAGGTTGCTGAAAATGATACCACTATAGGTGCTATAAATGTTGGCACGTATACAAATTATGCATGAACGTGACGTTTCCTCAGTGAGATTGAGCAATCTGTCAAAATTTAAGAACTGTTGCAAACGTCACACAACAGGCAACAGAACAATGTAAACAAAGAAAAATAACCTAAAAACAGAATTGAGTTATACATACATGCAAAACTTGTATAAGATGTACAGACAATTTAAAAATACCGACGCAAAAATTTCAAAAGTTTTATAAGTATAAGTCGGCCAAGTTAAGAAGTTTGGTTAAGTTATGAATACATAATTTTTGAGAAATATTGAAAAGTATAAAATGGAGACAAACTTATTGACGGCGGCGCGTCTTCCTTGGCGATTTTTCTGTAATTTTAGGAGCTGAAGCTTGGGCAGCAGGTTCAGGAACACCAACAGCCGGAAACTGTGTAATAATTTCGTCAAGTGCGCCCTGCGTTTCGATCTTTTGCCGCGACTTGTCTGGTAGATTGATAATAATTCTCCCTTCAGCTGTCCAGCAGTTCTTTATTCCAAAATGTTGACGCGCCGAGACAAAAAGTCGCTGCCTTGTCTTCGTCAAGAACTCTGAGATTACTATCCCAGTGCCCTTCAAACTGGTTTTGGCATCCCAAACCAGATGTCGAGACTCCATGTCTTGAAATCGCACTAGAATTGGCCTCATTTTATCCTGAGAAAAGCGTCCCAGACGATGACATACTTCAATATGGTTAGTACGTGTCTTGTTCAATTTCATCTGATCACAAATAACATGCTGTATTACTTCATGTACCTTTTCCTTTTGCTTTTCAGAGACTCCATGGAACAACAAAACTTTTCTGCGTGAAGCAGTCTCCAGTCGGTCTTGTGATAAACTGAGAGACTCAAGTTCCAACTTTAACTGCTTGAACATTTGCCACATCAGGTTCTTAAAGGACAAGAAGTCTTTGGATAATGTTGCAAGATTACATGTATTGAAATTGAGTTCTCGAACTCAACCAAAGTTTGTCAGAACCATTTTGGTGCTACTATGAATTTCTACCAGCTTTTTTATTTTACCTCGATTTGACATTCATCATGGAGCTGCTAACGAAATAATAAACTGATAATTAGAACAATAATCCCAAGAATGACATACTTTTTAAATTGTAAATCAACCTTAACAACATTGTGGTCCAACATGCGGCCGCTTGGTTGGTGTCCTGGGGAAGTTATAAATAGGGATGCCAGAGCAATGGTCCAGGTCTACGGTAATCATTCTTCGATTCTTACTCCGGCAGCAACAGACAAAGTTCAGGTAAAAGTTTTTACCTTTATATAAGAAATCTTCATTAATCGAAAATACACGCAAAGCCGGCCTCAGTGCAAGATAACTGTAGTTAGGTTGTAAAATAAAAAAAATTTGTATGTTAAACAACCATTTACTAACTATTTTTCAATCAATACAGCAAACTGTTGACTAGTCATTATTGACTATTACACTGTCCAAGAAAAGTGCAGGACGATGAATCGAGTCTTGGTGTCTTGCCCAAGCAAGATACCAAACTAAACACATTACATGAGCGCAGACACCGAAAGTACGCCTTCCCGTCACACAACTACAGCAGTAATTGTTTATACTTTGAATGCCTTCAGAATTTCCATCCACTAAAATGTAACAATAATATATCTTGCTGCCAATGTATCGACTTTTAATTCGTGTTCTTATCAAAGTAACATTTGAAGAAGGCAAATTGTAATTGTCTAAATCTAAAAGTCCTCGTTCTGCGCTTATTTCGATCAGGCAGCTGTCACCACGAACGTGTTCACTATAATAACTTGCAGCAAGTTTAACTTGATAGGTCCCAACCGAGTACAGCACAAGTTCGTCTAATGTCAATTGAGGGAATTGGGGTAGATTAGGAATTTCCTCTAATATATCCGTAAATTGAATTCTTTGCCTATTTTAATTATTCATATCTACGAAGTTAGCCAGGTGGATAGGCACGTCAAGCCTGTTGTCAATTATTACTAGGAATTCCGAGGCATAACGGTTGTCCTCCAATGGAATGTGAAACGCGTTGGTTAATGCTGCAGCGATCCTAAAATCTGTGAACATGTGCAGCATTGATTTATTAAAGTAGGTCGGGCGGAAAATTCGAAAATCTCGTTTCAACCTTTCATTAACCACTTCAACAGGCCACCGGCAAAGTGTGCAAAGGCGAGATTTATTTGCCTGTTCTGTTGTTAGTTGAAGCGCGGGCCTTCTGCATGAAATTGGCATAACAACTTGGTACCCACAATCTTCCAATTTGGAAACTACGTCCCGAAATCCCCTGTCTAAAATAAACACATCACCGCTATTAAAATACCATGGAAGAACACTATCATCACTCTCTAACAACTCTCGCAGAATAGAAGCATCAAGATTTGTCGCTGCGTATGGACCTAGAACTTCTAAAATGTAGCCGTCACAACTAACTAATAAAAACGGTTCAAGAAGATTTTTATATTTGCGTAAACTGTAGGTATTCTTCTGAAATCCACAATTGCTACTTTTTTGAACATATATATAAGTAGCATCGCAAATAACAATAAACTTTTGATTATCTGGAGTGCCAAAGAATGTGTCAGGTACAGTTAGATTTCTGTTAACAATTTCCTCTCGACTGACATTATTAAAACCTAAATTACGTGGAACAAAGACGACACGTAAGCATTGCCGCGCGATATTTAATTTTTTTTCTAGATTTTTTCTAGTCATGTCAAATATTGACGCTAACCGATCGTCACATTCTCCTGTTCTAATCTTAGATAGGTAAATACCTAGCGCTGTATTTGGTTATCTACAACGGGTGTATAGAGAGGGAGTCTCCTGGAGTATGTGGCACAACTCTTCTAAAGTACGCCCAGTCCAATAATGAAGTTCTGCTTCATCAAACTGATCAATTATCTCAAAAACGAGATGGCGTTTATTGTATTTCTTTAATAGTTGAATTACATTCAACGTGTATTGTGGATTAAAATCGAATCTTCTATTCGGAGCATGTAATAAAACCTGCCAACTATCCGTTGAAGAATGTTCATTACAAACACGAGCTTCAGGGGGAATATAATAATCATGTTCCATTACCATTTTCATTTTTACTCTCTCTGGAATTCTTCGGCGAGTTGTATTTTCACATCCATCGAAACTACACGACCTTCCAGCATTTGGAGCTCTCGAAAATCCAATAATATTAAAAGTTGTATTTGTATTCATAATTTGTTGCTAATCGTCACTAATCCTATCTTCAGGTTGAGGCTGATCAGGTTGGCAATCAATCTCCTCTTCAGGTTGCTGATCGGGTTGGCGAACAATCTCTTCTGCAGGTCGCTGATAAGGTTGGCGGTTATCAGGCTGTTGGTTATTAATAGGCAGTAGACGACCACGCCTAGCTCGCGTCCAGCAACGATAACAAATAAATTCTTCGTTGTTATACGTAATCTGAAACAAAAAATGTATCAATTTAATTTATACTATTTTAAACTATAAAGCTCAACGTTTATAATCTGTCATAAGTTTATCAAACAGTTAAGTATATTTTTGAAACATCGTTTCTTATGAGTTCATCTGAATAATTTAATGATGAAAAGGTTCCCAGTATTATGATTTGACTACAGTGAAGATAAATACTAGCTATAGAAAGCAGTACTATTTCATAAAGATACGGATAAAATTACTAGTAGACACAATGACTAGTATTCTTGCATAAATAACACGTTTTGTCTGTGAATTGTAAAGTAGCACTTTTTAAATTCCACGTAAATGGGCGGCTAAACCCTTTCTATAAGTTTCTTTTGTTCTTTAGTAAGCGGCATTACTTCATAAAGACTATTTGAGATAAGGTCATACTTTGTTGGTGAATAAGCAATATACATGTAGTATTTTTTATTGCAATTATCATTGTATGAGCTCTCTGTAAGCTTACAAATACACACACATGTATTCTTAAGTAATAATAATCATTATATAGCAATTGACAACAAAAATAAAGTTTTCATGTTGTTATTCTGATACATCTAAAACGTACGCTATATTCGCAAGGTTTGTTTGATATAACAACCTGTTACAGCATTTTTTAACTGTTTTTGATGGAGTATATTGTATATAAGTCGCTTTTAACACGGTAACTTTAACTTTAATACACTGTAATTCATGAAATATTACATAAAAACTAAGATAACTATACAATTTACAGTGATACCGTATCATATGAGCAAAGCATGGCAGCGCCTTTAGTGTTTGATTATTAGTTTTCTTAAATAAATAGAACAATAAATGGATTTTCACAGTACATGTCACAGATAAAATAATATATTTACATTAAATTCCTAAAGCCAATTATGGCTTTTAATTTTTTTCCAAAATATACAGACAGTACAAAAATCTGACTATAACGATGTAAAAAATATAAAAAAATGTAGAGTTGATGAAAACAAAATTAGCTGATTTAGAAATGTATGCATAATACTTATTGTAACATCTTTTCATTGATCACTGAGGCTAAATAATCTGTAGCCAGATTTCATTTTTAACTTATATCATCTATAGAGTAAGATTTATCTTGATAACTAATAATAGTACAAGTAGCGAATAGCCAACAGTTTGCAGTAAGCAGCAGTGCTTATGACTGTAAGCAATAGCTGGCTTGATATTAGAGATCACTACATCCACATACATTACCTTTTACTTAAATATGTAGACAAATTAATTTAATTGTGGTACTTACTTCACGGGTGCATGCTGCTTGAATGTTTTCAACTTCGCGAGAATGCGTGTTGCGAAGTTCCTCCGTCAAAGTGTATCTACGACTGCGTAACACCGAGCAATTACAGAGTAAACACACTATTTGCTGTAGGATCCAGTCCATTAATCACAGCTAAAATAAACGTTAACACAATCGATCAGTTCCAGTAAGCACAGCCAAAGTAAATGCTCACAGAAGATGAAAACCACGATAGAAGCACAAAATGCGTTACGTATATTCCAGTTGAAGGATCTATAGCGACTACGCTTTCGATATGAACAAAGACCCCCGGAAGGAAGGAAAGGAAAGGAACCCCGAAAATACGTGAGAAAAAGAGAAATAAATAGAGAGTTAGTAATATAATCTTAGTGCCACAGAGACAAAAGATATTGATAAAACAATGCGCTTGCGTTTACTACCTGGAGCCATTGCTGTCTCCTACATAGATAAACAATTTGGAAAAGTACGCAATTTTTTATTGGTAACTAAGCACCAGATATTTTTCATTACTAGCCCATGGTGAAGATCAAATCAAGGTAAGATAAAAAGGCAGGTAGAAATTGACATTAGTGTACATAGTGAATTTTTTACGAAATAACTACTTAAAAATAACAGTGAGAGATAATGTCTATGTTTTGCCGCTTTCTTACATATTCACCGCCAAAGCAATAAATTATAAAAATTAAATTGAAAATAATATCTTAAAAACAATTAGATCTGAGTAGATATCTGGGATACTCCATATTTTTGTGACCCCATAGTAAAAAGGTTTATATTAAAGAGGATGGATAACACCGGACCTGGTTGGATTGCGAGTGTTGGGTGCGAAATGGTCTATGTACCACGATCACTTGTTCATTTAATATTTTACATAAACGTTAAAAATAAAAACGTGTTGAATCTCATCTCCTACGTTTTTTTCTTGATTGATCTATTGACACCTGTTGAATGTCAAACATAAATTAGAACATTGCTCTTCGTTCATAAGTTTTACAGGTATTATAGTGCGTGTACAAGCCACAACTTGTATGAGGCTTATAAGGTGTTAGTTCTAAGTCTAAAATTTTTTAGACTTAAAAATCACGGTGTACAAGTTGCTTTTGATGCCAGAGCATCATAATGCGGTGTCATAACTGCTATTTTTTGTCACTGGCATTAAAGGTTCATCATCGCAAGCAATATATTACAAAACTCAACTGAAAATTATCATATTTCAAACATCTCGATACATGAAGTCACAAATAGTTATATATATTTTTCTCTGGAATAGATTTTTGTGAGCCGATAGTAAAGAAGGTTCATATGTTTGAGACCTATGTTTGGGCAAGTCTTATGTTTGGGCAAAAGATTGTATTTTCTGAGCCCACGCCTGAAAGAGAAAGTTGCATTGTCCTTTTACATTATTGATATGTTGCTTTGCTCAAATTCCAGTGTATCTTAAAGTAACAATGTGGAACTACGTAAAACTATAGCCCTAAACTTTTTTTAATAATCGTTGTGATAGTACTGGCCAACGGCAAATACCCAAAAATAAAACATCAATGGCCATTTTTGGATACTTCGGTCTCCTTAATTTCTTACTATAAATTAGTTAAATTTAAAGTAAATTAAATTTTACGCTAACCAAAAGTTTTAAGAATAGAAACTAGCATGGGCATAGGTTCAGGAGTGTTCTTAGTTATTCTGATCTTATTTGTTAAGGATAAATGCCAGTTGTAATGGCATCAATGACGTTGACGTCTAAAACGTCTGAAAAATATGGTGGCACGCAGAAATTTTGCAGTCACGTGGCTCAGAAGTTGTCGCTAATTTGGCCGTGCCGGCACTTGAGGCATGTATAGTCACACTAGTTAACAAGTTCATAACTTGTTTCGTAGAGAAAGAAGGTTCATTCTAAACTGTCACAGTCTTGGAGCTTTCAAATATGAGTGATTGTCGGAGCTTGGCCGATAACTTCCGCACTTGTTGCTCCATAATTTAGGACTTCTAAATGCACAAATAATAAATATTTATTTAAAAAATATTTCGTACATTTAGAATCTGTACGATAGTAAGCAACAAAATTTGATGTCCCTTTTTTTTTTTTTTGTTCCCCTCCGCGGGAAGGGCAGGAGGATAAAAATGCCCTGACGCATACACTGGCGCGATTCCAGAGTTATGTGGGACTCGTCCCGACGCCTACCAGAACCATACCCACTAAAAACCCCCTCTCGGCTTGTGCATTTTTGCCACTCAGCCTTCATCTGAGCGACGGCCAATTGGAGAAAGAGGCCGCGCTAGCGGGGCCCAGAAGGGGTCACCCGCTGGGATAACATAGCACTGAAGGTGCTCAAAGCACTGAAGGTGAATACATAGCACTGAAGGCGCTCAAAATGAAAATCAAATAATTAAAAAATTATAATTTGCAAAATAAAATTGAATTAATTCGCATTTACATTAGAATTAGGATTTACGTTAGAATTAGAATTTACGTTAGAATTAGAATTTGCGGCCAGAAGGGCTTCGAGATCGGCTGACAGTCTGGTGGATGAGTACGATTGCGCATTCCTAGGCCTAGCGACTTTGAACTTCGAATCTAAGACAGGAGTAGTATATGAGACTGAATCACGAACTAGAGGATTGGGATGGGTTTCGGAGCGTTTGAAGAACGCTTCAGAGAGTGTTTTGAGGTGTTGTTGTACTGTAGGCAGTTCAAGATCTCTGTGCAAGTCCGCGTTACGCACGTACCACGGTGCGTTTGTGGCCCTGCGGCAAAAGAGGTTTTGAACTACCTGCAGTTTGCGCAGGAGGGAGGGTTTGGCGTGGGCAAAGATTGGCGAGGCATATGTCATGACGGGTCTAACGCAGACCTTGTAAAGTGTACGTTTGTTTCTGAAAGACATTTTACTTTTCCTACCTAACATGCTATTTAGGCAGCCTAAGTAGTGACGAGCGAGTTTCGAAACTCTTTCGACGTGTGGCTTGAAAGAAAGCGTCGGATCTAATGTGACGCCTAAGTATTTAGTACTGCGCTTCCAGGGGATGGAAATGCCTAACATTCGAACGTGGGGATCGCCAGCGGGACGACGGCGTTTGTGGTCGAAGCGCATCGCAGAACTCTTTTCAGGGTTCACATCGATGCACCATTTTTGAAACCATACACCAAGAGCGTTTACGGCCTTTTGGAGTCTGGTTACAAGGTGCCGAACACTGTGGCCTTTGGTATAGAGTGCGGTGTCGTCGGCAAAGAGGGCGAGTTCGACGCCTTTCGGCGGGATGGGAATGTCGTTAGTGTACACGGTGTACAGCAGAGGGGCGAGGACTGAGCCTTGAGGGACTCCAGCCTTTATGGGACGAGGCGCAGAAAACGTGCCTTCGTGTTTAAATCGAAACGTACGGTCTTTGAGAAACGACGCTATTAACCTGACTAGGCGATCCGGTAAGCCTATCTTGTAGAGTTTATAAACGAGACCGCTGTGCCAGACTTTACCGAAAGCCTTGGCTACGTCAAAGAAAACCGCGACTGTTTTATAACGACGCAGATAGAAACCGTCAAGTATATACTCAACGATTCGATGGACTTGCTGAGGGCAGGAGTGTTTAGCGCGAAAGCCGAACTGATGGGAATAATGAGAGGATCGCCATCCGTTGGGAACAGATGGTTCCGCATTCGAGAGAGTATGACTCTCTCGAGAAGTTTAGACATTGCCTTGAGGAGGCTGATGGGTCTGTGATTAGCCGGGACGTTCAGAGGTTTGCCCGGCTTGGAAATGCCTATGACTGTCGCTTCTTTCCAAGCTTTTGGAAAGTAGCTATGGTCGAAATAGGCATTGAAAATGATAGCTAACAAGGTAAGCATCTGGTGAGGTAGGTGCTTAAGTGCGTGGTTGGAAATTCCATCCGCACCCGGAGCCTTTTTGGACTTTTGATTTCTAATGAGAAGCAAGATTTCGTTAGAGACTGTGACAGGGTCGGCGGTGATGGGGAGAGAGTCTCTGCGAAGGACTTCGTCCTCCACCGCCTGGATGTGTGAGGGATCAGCAGGTTGCGTGCTGGGCGAGCATTGTGCGGCAATGCTGTCAGCGAAGCATTCGGCTTTCTCTTCGACTTCAAAGGCAGTAGTGCCATCGGGACGAGTGAGAGGAGGAACATGAGAGGCGGTGTCTACGCGTAAGGCTCGGGCCATGCTATAGTACGCTTGGTGGGACGGAAAGATATTCGCCATGAGATCGTTCATCTGAGCGTCTCGGAGTTCCGCGAGGCAAGACCTAACTTTACGTTGAAGCTGATTCGCAGCTGTTCTATAGGCGGGCGTGGGATATTTCTTGACTCTCCGGAGAGCCGCGTTCTCGGCTTTAATAAGATTGCTAACGGCTAAGGGAAGCGTGGGTTTGCCTTGCTTAGCAACCTTTTCGTTGTCACTGATGGCTGAGTTGATAGCATCAGTGAGAGAATTTACTAATGAATCAATTTTATCCGGGCTATCTAATTGTTCGGGAGAGATCGCGAGTGGAGAGTTCGGGGCCACTAAGGCTGAAACTAACGTATTTTTAAAGCCTTTCCAGTTGGTAAAGGTCTTAGAAGATGAGACGTTAACGTTAGGCGTACCTAGCACGAGGGAGACGGGGCGATGGTCGGAGCCTAGGTCATCGAGCGGTTCGATAGACCTTAGATCAAGATTGATTCGCTTGATAATTGCAAAGTCGAGGATGTCAGGAGAGTAGGTCGGGTTGTTGGGATAGTGAGTGGGAGTGATGGGGGATATGACGTCTAAGTCAAGGGAGTTAGTGATGTCGAAGAGAGCGATACCGCTGGTGTTAGTCGATAGGCACGTCCAGTCAGTATGTTTGGAGTTAAAGTCTCCGAACATAATGACTGAATGGCCGAGGGCGAGAATGGCCTCAAAGTTGCTGCGGATTGGTCTGGTACCACTAGGTAGTAGATTGAAGCTATGATGATGGTCGGATGACCAGTCATAGCCAATCTACACACAGTGGCTTCCATGTTGAGGAGAGGACGGGTAGGGAGAGGACAGCAATGGAAGCCTCTTTTGTAATATATAGCGGTGCCGCCGAAACCGTCGGAGTTGGGCCTATCGTTACGAATAAACGCGTACTTAGGTATAGCAAATCCCCTGGAGCGGTTTGGAGTAAGCCATGTCTCCTGGAGAAGGAATAAGTCAGGTTCTTTGTTCTGAAGGAACAGTTTAATCTCGGGAAGGTTGGTGTTAAGGCTACGAGCGTTAAAAGATACTAGGGATAAGCCCTTGGGTTTAATACGACTGGACGCGGGATTCGCGGGTCTAGACATTATAATTTACTTATTTACGATTTTATACAAAAAATAAAAAATAAAAAAATTTATAACGAACTTAGAAGCGAGTGATGCTCGGCTTACGCAAATAAACGCTCTTGAGGAGAGCGGGCGGCTCGCAGTTTGCTTGCGAGCACGGAAATTTCGTTAATATCGACGTTTTGAATGACGTCGAACACGGTCTTCATGTCCTCAGCCAACGACGACTGAGGTGCGGATGACGGAGCAGGACGCGGCCCTACGGAAGCTACGGGAGCTGGGATGGGTCGGGAAGGTGCAGGCGGAATGGCCGGATGCTGCCTCCAAGACAGAGCCTGAGTAGGCGTCGGCTGAACGGGCTTTGCTTCCGGGGGACCCGTTGCGCAGCGGCGGGAAGTGAGCGGGAGTGAGCGGCGGCGCCGGTTTAGGCGCGGCCCTCTTAGCGGTGGGGCGCGGAGCGCGCGGGCCACCCCTGTTGTTAGCTGTGTGGCCGGACTGACCGCACAGCACACAGGCAGGGGGGGAAGTGGATTCGGGAGTGCGAGTGCACTCCTTCATTATGTGCGGATCCAGGCACTTAACGCACCTGGGGGGAGCTGAGCAGTTAGCCGCTGCCTGGCCATAGAACTGGCAGCGGTGGCACTGCCCAGGGTGACCGCGGGGGTTGGGACGCTCGACGGAGATGTTTGAGAGTCCGCAAATTGTGCGAGCCTCTCTGAAAATCTCCTTCGAGTTGGGAGTATTGGACAGGATTACTAGCGCTAACGGAAAACGCCTACCGCGGTTGGAGTGCATCTTGTGCACTGCTACGACCGGGAAACCCTGGGACTTATGGTCCTCGAGGATATTTTCGTTCGCGAGCTCCAACGGGACGCCCCGTAGTACTGCGCGGATCTTACGCTCCTCCGGGAGAGCGTCGGTATGATAAGCGATTTGTTTAAGAGAAAGTAACCTGGTGAACGCGCGAAAGTCGTCGACGGTCGCGACCTGAATTTTAATTGTGTCGCCTGCGTTGGTTGCTTTTAGATAATTGATTTTGTGCTCTCTGCACAGGTTAGAAACCGCGGTCCAGCGCGCTTTTTCGCGGAGGAAGACGGGCGGAGGGAGCTGAGGCTTCGATGGGACGGGAGCGCAGCGCGTCGCTGGCTTAGACGGGACCGACGGAGACGCGGTCACTTCGAGTGACATGAGCGGCGCGGGGGCGGGTGTAGAAGACACCGGGGTTGGCTCGGGTGTTGAAGACACCGCGGCTTTTTTTGAACGCTTCTTAGAGCGTTTGGTAACTAATTGGAACGCGGGCTCAGGAGAGCCGTTTAAGGTGGCAGCGACCGACGAAGCTTCGGACGCGGCGGAGTCTGAATCGCTCCCGGGAGCGGTACGCTTCCTACGAGATCAGCGCGAGGATGAGAACGACGCGCAGTCCATATCGGATGGAACGGGAGACGCGGGAGAGCTATAGACCTGAGGGGTCTGGGCGTCGGAGGCCTGAGGGGCTGGGGTTGGGGCCTGAGGGGCCGGGGACGCGATTGATGCCTGCAAGGCCTGCGTTAGGATGTCTTTCGGGATGGAGACGCCTGCCCCAGCAAGCGCCTGGGTGAACGCGTTCGCGAAGTTAATAACGCTTAGCGAATCCATTAGGGAGGGTTGGGACAAATATTAGTATAAAATAAGTATGTCACAGGATGCCTAGTTTCTAAAAAACCTAGCGAACCCTAGCGGCTAACCTCCCTACCAGCGGTAGGGGGGCTGGGCAGAATAACTTAAAACCGTAGTACGCCGAAGGCCGCTACCTAGAAACCTAAAAAAAGGGTACGCAGGTAAAGAGTTGACCGCGTTAGGGTCAACCTTTACCGACAGAAAGGACAAATACACACGAAAACACACAGATATGATAAAAATAAATATGAAAATAGGAGAAAAATAAATAAAATAGAGAAGAGAAATAAAATAAAAATAAAAGGACTGGTTCAGTACAAATTCGTTGTCACCGTTAAGTATCCTTTGTACTGAGACCAGACTACTTACGCTGGGCACAACACTGCACTCAGCACAAGCACAACACAACTTAGCACAGCACTTTGAAGACTAAGGGGCTTAGTCGCAAAGAAAAAATTGCACTACGATAGCACTCAGAGGGAGTAGAAAAACCTTGAAAACCGGAGCACGGAACCAACACGCTAAACTGTGACGTCAGTAGACTGAGCGCCACGGAATATCGGGCAGGGACCGATCAACGGAGAACGGGGTCTTGCACGTCCGCACCGCGTGGCGATTGGAGCGAGAATCGTTCCAGATGTCCCTTACAAAGAAAGCTTATATATTAAGGAACAAACATCCCTTCCACTGTAATCATGCCACCCAACCAAACAAGTGACGACAGCACAATAGGAAAATTACAATACAAAAGGAAAAATACCTTCACATTAAAATTGATTAAAACTAAGCGATAAAACTATTGTTACAGCGGCTAAAAAAATATTACATAATGAAAAATAACTGAATAACAAATTTTACTTAAAATAGTTCCTAACAATGACAATAAAACTTAATAATTAATGAATGTTTCAATTACAATAGTTCGCCGCTGACTCTTCAAAATGACCCCGACTGGCATCTGATGGCCAATACAGCTTACCGTCATAAGCACATAAGCGTCTCATGGTTCACTTAAAGACAACATTTCCAGTGGTGTCTGATACCATTCGTCAAGACAGTATATCTATATCAGCCCAATCTACATGTAAACTTAATTTATATCTTAATATCACGACGTCTTCACTCTATTTCAATATTGTCAGTTATACTCTCGAGTCCCCAAAATTTTCGAAAAGTCTCCCAGAGTCTGCGTACAACCACGGCCAATTGAGTACACACTCGAATTCCCACTACTACACTCTTTGTCATCAACATCGACTGATACAGCCCCTAAGCATCTTAAGCATACGAACTTGACCATATTTATCAAGTTCTTAGGTTTAAGCACGTATAAAGTTTAAAGCCTTCAACATAAAATAAAATGTCTAGAGAATTATCGTTATTGGGAAAGAACTAAATCTAATCTGTACAGGTTATGGCAATTAAACAAACTCATTTTCAACCACATAATTTTGTTATTACGAGGTATTATTATCTTACGATAATCAGCACCAGAAACGTAAGAAAAATAAAGCTACAGTTCAACGTTATATTTTCAAGTCCGTTGGCAGTTGCATTATTTTAACGCATGAGTAACAAGTTTCAAGATTGTCAGATTCCTACATCATTAAATCCACCACCATTATAGTCTTAAAATATCTAAACCTACATAGGTCTAGTAATTCTTCAAACCCACACAAGCCTCCGCCACTAAGAATCAAGATCAATATCAAGCCCATTGGGAGTCAATTAATATGATATATCCAAGCGAGGTATTAATACTGCAGCTCGTTTGACCATAAAAGTTAACCTAGTTCTAAGCTATCCTAAAATTATGACTAGAATAGAATATGTTTTAGAAACGGTGTGAAGTTAGGGTATATTCGATACTAAGCGAAGTGGGTTCGTTCGTTCATTCATCCGTTGTTTTGCTTTTGGAAGAGTTAGCACTAAATTTGATTAAATAAAAAAAAGTTTTGTTTGGAATATGATCGCAAGGTATGCAGGTTGTTGCCTGAGTATTCACCAAGTTACAAAGAAAAATACAAGTCATCAAGATCACCACGCAGGTCCCATGTATCAATATGACATTCTGAAAGTACCCTCGAAATATAAATTCAGTGTTTCGTTACCGTAAATGATCTATCATTTTACATTTCTCGTCAATCTCTCGTCCTAGCATTAACCACGGTGACAGATTGCAGCTGTTATTACGGCTGTCATGCGTGACGTATTGGTTTAAACTTGGAAGCTACCGGACGGGCGGTTGAGGATCTAACCGTTAACGAGAGCACACGCAATCTATCTGTTTGATAGATACGGCAACTATCGAAACCCTTTCGGCCCGTGTGCAGCGGAATTTGGAACCTGTAACATCATTCTTAACCACGCTACGGACCGAACTTTAACGACGTGGAGAGTCACCAGCTGTAGCGGGAAGCCACTCCTATTTTGGCTTGGTGCGGCTGCTATATACAGTGTGGTACGTTGATCAAGGGACTTATTCGAGAAGAGTTTTGAGATTTGATAAGTTTTATTTTTATTTATATTCTCAGCTCAAATATAAATAAAACGTATGACCTTAAAATGGCGATGGACCGACAGTCTTATGGTTTTCGTGAAATAGTTTCGTGTGTGGGAATGTTTGGGAAGATATTTTGAACAATTGTTTGCTAGGCCCATATTTTATGGATGGACGATTAGACAATAGATCGTACATAAACATTTGGCGTAGAGAAAAAATATTATAATGAGCGCACTTTGACAAATACTATGGTGAGAAGTGGATAGATCGCGGACGGCCTGTGCCACGGCTGACTCGCTCCCAAATCTCACTCCGTTAGCTGTCTATCTATGGGATGAGGTGTAGAGACTGGTGTTTGTGACCGAATACTCTGGAATGAAAGGAATTTATTTGCGCTTGACTACTGCATTTCATAGTGTTCGTAGTGATCCATTCATATTATGTCACGTTAAAGACAATGTGCGAATATGGCCGAAGCTAAGCGTTGTGCCTAGTCATTATGTAAAATATGTAATTACATCGTTGGGTAAATATCAAATAAGTTAACGGTATTACATAAATGCATTTCCTTTTTGTGATACACCAGAAATACTTAACCTAGTTGCAATGATTGTCTTTTTACACTAAAGATGAATTGGGTTGAGAATACCTGACCTAAGCCAGGATTGATAAGGACGCTAGACAATCAAAATGTTCTGTAAAGTTGATAAGTCTGTAAAGATTTAAAATATATCACAAATACTTTTAATTGAAATTGGGCAGAACAACGTCTGCCACGACGAGAAACACGACAAAAAAACAATAAAATTTGTAATGAACTGAAATAGAAAGGTCGAAAAAATAAAAATACAAGAGGAAGGTATACAGTAGTAATTTTTTTTAAATATTTCAATAAAATATTAGGTCTTTACCTATGAAATTTCCGTTTTTAACGAAATAAATGAAGCGTAATTTTTTATATATTTTTTATTTCTATTAATCAAAATAATCACCCATGCAATCAATGCATCTTTGCAAACGCATTGGTAGCTTATTGATGCCTTTCTTGAAGAAATCAGCTGGACGGGAGGCAACAAATTCTTCAGGCATTTTGTACTGCCTCTCGGGTATTGAATTTTTTTCCCGCCAAGAAGTTATCCAAATTCTGGAAAAAGTAGAAGTCTGTAGGCGCAAGATGTGGTGAGTACGGCGGATGACGGAGAACTTCCAACCCCAACTCTTGTAGCTTGGAGACCGTCTGCTGTGCAGTATGAGGTCGCGCGTTGTCGTGCAGGAGCAGTGGAGCCGAACGATTGACCAACGCTGGTTGGAGACGTGCGAGCTTCTCCATCATTGTGTTCAGTTCTTCACAGTACACATCTGCAGTAATGCTTGTCCCGTTTGGCAAGAAGCTGTGATGAATAACACCCGCGTTAGACCACCAAACAGTGACCATCACTTTTCTAGGGGTAAGTTTTCGTTTAGGGCATTGTTTGGGTGCTGAACCAGGGTCCAACCAACTTGCTGAGCGCTTACGATTGTCAAACAGGATCCATTTCTCGTCACAAGTAACAATGCGGTTCAGAATTCCTTCATTTGTATGCCTGCTGAGCAGGCAAGGCACGTCTCCACGCGTACTTCGCGCTGGCGGTCATTGAGTTCGTGGGGTACCCATTTGTCAAGCTTTTTTACCTTGCCAATTTGACGCAAATGGACCAATATTGTTTTGATGCTAACGTCGAAAGCTGCTGCTAATTCAGCCGTGGATTGAGTTTCATCAGCTTCCACAATTGCCTTTAATTCGTCATTGTCGGCCAAAAATTTCGGACGACCACGGGGTTCATTTTTCAGGTCAAAATTTCCAGAACGGAAGCGGGTAAACCAATAACGGGTGGTGCGTTCGTTTGTAGTGTTCGCTCCGTAAACGTCGTTGATGTTGCGTGCTGCTTTGCTGCCACGACGGTACTCATACTCCATAATTACTCGAATTTTTAACTTATCCATGATGACGAAAAATTTTCGAATGCGTTGAAAACAAAACACTAACTATTAAACAAATGACGATTTCAGAAAAAGAATTCCATGTTTGTCAAACAAAATTAATTTGAAATTAGAATTATCAGTCAAAAAAAAATATTTTCATTTGAAATGGCCAGTACGGCAAAACGGCAGTTTCATAGGTAAAGACCTATTAGTAATGAACGTCAACTTTGACAATATTGATGTCACTAGTTCGTCATTCCAAATTTTACCAAGTTTGGGTTACCTAGAAGATGACTCTTTAGTGTGAAGGTCACCATGTTTTCAAATATTTTTTCTTTTTACTTCATTTATTTTATTTTATTTTTTCATAAAATATTTTTATTGTTTTGTATTGCTTTTTATATTGAACAGATAAGTTGTTGGTACCGTAACGGGATTTTTGAAAACACAAATAAACTTATCTATTTAGCACATATCAAGACAATAAACAGATTAGATTAGCGAAGTTTCCATTGACGTAACAGGCAAGTACAAATCTTGTTTCTGTCATAGCATACCACGTCTTAACGCCAGCACTTGACGTCTCAGGCCAGTCTCGACGCCCTACTGCTGGGGCAAGCGTTTTGAGAGCTTAAAAAATCAGTGTACTTTGTAATTAGTTTTTTGAATTAAATACTTTAAAATAAATAAAACTAAATATTATTTCTAGGGTCCTTATACAGCACAATATAATGTGAGATGGTTTTTGAAAACAAGTCAACTAGCCTATTCGACTTCAAGCAATCTTGACAGTCGATCCGAAAGAATGTCAAATAAAATGCAGTTGGAGTAACAGCTTTCAGTTTAGTAGTGTTATTTTGTATCGAACAACATAAAGATTATTAATTGTGGTTTCATTTTGTTTTTATTATAAAATAGAAAACAAGAAGGTCAATACCACTCCTATTAATATCCCAATCAAAGTTATAGCCTTTATAAAATAATAATTTAATAGTAAATTAACAATGTGTATCGAGACTACATAACTAATGGGTTTTACTTAAAATTTTAACCCTGTAATAATCTTACTACATTAATACTGGAAATTTTAAACTTTGTCGTTAATGTTATTGAGATCATAAGTTATTTTGAGTGGCTATAGGAAATTTTTAAATGAATTACTTAAGAATCCTTCAAAACATGGCGAACCAGAAATTTAATTTTCAATTTAATATTATCATTTATAATTTTCATGAAGAAGGCACGATTTAGTATCTGTTAAATTTCGAGTGATTGTTTAGAATTAATTAGAATTGAGAATGTTATAGTTATAGTGAAAGTAATATGACTAAAAATTTTGTTGAGTTTCATTTCAGTATCATAAATCTATGCCTCCTGTGAAAAAGGGGATAATTCATAAATATTACTTCTCAGTAGAGCGATTAAAAAAATATATTTGGTTTTTAATTCTGTCTCGCTTGTTTATTGGTAGAAGAACATGAAATTTGGTAACTATATGAAACAATTTACGACCCTTTTAATTAAAGTATTTATTTTGTAGTAAATTCAACATTACAAACAAATGAAGGATTTTTTGAGTTACGCCAACGTGTTAATGTATATTTTTGAAATCTATTTGTGAAATGTAAGGTCAGCAAGTCTTTGTAAATAAAGTGTTGAACGTTAATGTTTTTCAACAAAACTATAAGTACACAACGTAAGAGTGGCTCTAGGTTACAACAAATCATGCAAAATATCACGCGAGGAATTCGACGATCAGTGTAACAATTTGATTGTTTTTCTAAATTTGAGAAACAGCCTTTTACACGTCACAAGTACGATATGTGACTAGAGATACAAGTCATGGTATGCAATGGGTAACGAACACATTCCTCTGTGGATATGCATTCAACTAACCAATTATTAATTACCTACTGGTAGACTAAGACGCTGTTTTGTATCAGTATAATTATTCAGTTTACAATTTTATTTTATTTAATATGTCCTGATTTTTTAATCAACAGATAACGTTTGTCTAGAGATTAACTTTGACACGACCTTCCGTAGACGCTATGTCAAAGTCCCAAAACTATTTTATTCTGATGAAAATTAGCTAAAATATAACTTGAACAATTAGCCCTGAATTTATTAAAAGGTCTACTAATATCTCTAGAATAATAATAGTCATTTTCGTTTATGATTATTTTGATTTTCTATCATGTATTCTCATATATCATGAAAAAAGGTTCTTCTTTTTTCATGATCTAAATAATATTAGGATTTGTTAGTAACAACGACTCAAAGAAGAGTGTAAGACAGTGGAATGAGAATCCTAGAGCTATGTACATTTGTGTTTGTTATAAGAATTTTTGTGTTGCTAAAAAAACAGCACACATATTAATTTTAAGATATTTTATTTATTCCGTTTAAAAAAAATTCAAAGAACTACATTTGAAAGTAGTTTTGCAGTCAAGGACAAACCCATATGTCGGGTTAAGTTGAGTTATTTATTTAAATTTACACTTAGTAGTGTTCTTCACCTCTTCAGAAAAAATACCACCCTACAAAAAAAAATATGATGAGGGTAGGCATATGGTACTTACATGGTATTAACTACTATACTATATGGTACTAGCTTACAAAGTGTCGTTTTAAAAGCTAAACAGTCCCATGCAACATGCTTCCTGCAGAGATATGCTATATTTCATTAAGCTAATTAGGACCAACCACATAGTTACTTGAAAAACAAACTATGTGCGTGTCAAACAAAAAAGAATGACAAGTAAACAAGCGTGTTGTTTAAAAATCACTTAGTTCTTATCCTTATTATTATTTTTTACCTTATTTTATGAAAATCAAAAACGAAACAAAAATGTCCACCTCGTTCGCGAAAGAGAAACGGGCTAGGGCCCGAGTGCGGGCGCTGTGACGTGGGGGACGGTGCCAGCGGGACGGGAATGCAACCTTTTGCGCCTGCGCTACACGCACGCGTATTGTTATTCGTTGATGTTATTTATTTTTGTAAGATTTCCTTATAGTTTTTTTAAATATGTATGGGCATAAAGTAAAATTTTAAATAGTGAAAAATGGCAAAACACGACTTGTAAACAAGATAATATGTACAAACCACATATGTAAAAAATAATTTAAATGTATTTATCTCTTACACGTGTGGTAGTATTTATATTTAAATCGTAAAAAGGGGCTAATGTTCAGTTATACCTATTTTTCATGAACATTACCTTGTCAAACAAAAATAATAACTCGTCTTTTACTCTTTTACACGTTAAATAGTGATTTTTGCCCAGTGTAAATCAGCTTACTCCATAATTCACAACAATTTTTAAACTTATATCCATTTACACGATTAATATCTCCGAAACTATTATTCATAGAAATACGTACAATAAAAGGGAATTTTCAAATAACTTATATGCAATCAAAAACGCAAAAGGGGTTAACTCGAGTAATCCACTTTTCCACAGAAGGCACAGAAACATAATTGCTGCAAATGCGGTGAAAGCAGATCCGTGAGCTGTTTTAGAGCTATAAATGCAAAATAGTTCATTTAAGAAACTCAACTGCAATTGTTATGCTTCAGCTGCTCTTCTTTTCACTTTTTCATGAATCGAACTTAAAAAACAATATTATAAAACGTTATTAAAATGAGAACTCATTAAGCAAACTTCGTTAATTAATAACAGCCTTCCTTTCAATGATAATAAAAACTGGAACAGCTGTTTGAGATTCCCTAGGGAGATTATAAAAACTTTACATAATCTGCTAACTTTGTTTGTTAAATACACTGCTTACAAAGAAGATTGCCATTTATTTTATGAGTTTTACGTGCGATGGTTAAGAATAACTTTTATTTTATTACGATACGAGTAGAAAGCAAATCAAGTTGACATGAAGAAATATGAAAATTTCGTTACAAATAATGGTGAACTATAATTAATACGATTATTTTAGCAGGCCATTTACACCTGCAATTCATTTATCGCGTGTCACTCGGTGAAAAGTTCACTCGTAGCTCTTTATACAACGTCTACGGATGTTAGTTATCTCAGACATGATTCTGATTCCATGAGAGTATGCTTACGAAATAATAATTAAGTACGAATCTGTGACAGAGGCAATACTTTTTTTTCTATTCTTGTTCAAATTGAGATGATAATCATCATTATGCCTGAACCAATCATCATGAAATTTTGCTAACATGTTGTAAGGTGAACAGAAAATTGCTCCTATTAAACTACTTGACCGTCACTGGAAGCTTTATTATGAGAGAGCATTTCCGTTTCCGCCGAAATTCACCCCTCCCTAAGCATTCTATTGATTTTATCCCCACTACTTTTCTAGTGGCGCCACCTGGTGTTAGCTTGCCCTTATGTAACATAATTTTTGCTAAGCTATTTTATTTCATTGGCGTTTCAATTTTCGTCGAAGCAACACTTATTAAAACTAGTGTCCTAAGTAAATCGTTAAAACTAATCGTGACTACTGGTACGTCGTGTTGGTAAGTACCCTCATATTACAGAAGTACATTTTCTATTGAACTGTTTTTGCAGATTACGATACGAATACAAAACTTAAATTAACGGTTGACCGTTCGACAGGTTGTCTTTAGATAGATATTTTAATTATTGACTTTCAGCTTTGGAAGAATTGATTTTAAGGTGTCATTCTAATCTGCAAAAAACTGTCAGTATTACAGGATGGATCAGAATCCCCCAGGGTCTATAGGTCAACAACCCGTAGCGGGCCCCAGTAAAAAGCGCAAACGAAACCGCAGTAGCTCAAGTAGCTCCGATAGCAGCTCTTCGGGTAGTTCATCGAGCTCAAATAGTGCGAGCGATGGAGGTAAGCGACCTCGCACGCGTCATCGAAAAAACAAGCGACCTCGTCATTCAAAAATGATGAAAAAGCTTTTAAAAGAAGTGGGCCAACTACGAAAACATATTTATAGTAAAAGTAATTTTGATAATTTTAATGACGCTATATCACTTTGTTCTGAAGTTAGCGGAGATTTATACGAGACCCAAAACGTTTACGCGAACGAGTGCTCTAGTGAAAGTTGCGCGTTAAATTCGGATTTTACATTTGATATAGTTACTAAACTTAAGGAACCATCAGTTCCACAGAGTCCAGATTCTTTTTTAACAATGTTAAGGGATATTCAACGTTTAGGTGACGCTTCTTGGTCTGAAGTTAGGTATTCGGATACGCAGAAACTATATAATCATACACCAGGTTTCGTAGACCTTGAAACAAACGAAGAGGTAAAAATGTATGATACTTTGCGTCACTTAGCACATACTGAAAAATCATACGCGGCTTTAACTTTTTGCATTTTAAAATAAAAGGATGCCCTTCAGGAGGGTATTCGTAAGCTTCTTTCGTGGGCTAAAAATTCAAATGTTAATTATGATAACTTGAGCGAAAAAGTTGAGGAGATTTTTCAAAAAGGTGATTTACATAAAACTTCTTCGGATTTATTGCAAATGGTTTGCGGTCATCGAGCTGAAAGCATAGAGATGCGTCGTGAAACTATTACTAGTCAAGTTCGTGATCCACTAGTTAAAGCTTCATTAAATCGTATTCCTCCATCAGCAACGCACTTATTTGATTGCGTACCATTTACTGCTGCACTAGAAAAATCAGGCGGTGTTCGTAAAACGTTTTGGGTCAATAAATCAAACGAGCTACCCCAATATAGAAAAAGACATGGCCGCCCCTCGCGGGGGCAAGGCGTCTACAAGCCAGCAAGAGGTTCTCAACATACTTTTCATGAACCAGGCTTCTCTTTCTACTCGCATGAACCCAATAATCTACCCTCGCGGGGTAATGTGTTACACAAAGGGCAAGGTAGTTTCAATACCCAACCAAACTTTCAACGTGAACAACAGAGTAGAGGTTCATTTCACAACCGAGGCTCGCGGCCCGATCGTGGAAGTGGCAGAGGTCGCTCTAGCACCTCTAAAGGGTTTAGAGGAAATCCAAGAAACAACAGGCAATGACAATTTTCAGGCGGGTCGCTTAATGCATTATCACTCTCGGTGGGTAGCGATGGGGGCGCCAAAAATAATATTAAACGTAATACAAGGCTATCGAATACCCTTTTGTCAAAAGCCCCCGCTTGCATATCCGAACATAAAGACAAACAAGTTTCAAACACCCATATCACAAGAAATGTCTGGAATTATACAGAAAATGAAAATGCAGGGCGTGTTAGAAAAGATAAAACCATCGGCAAGTTTCGTTTCTCCTCTGTTTTTAACCCCCAAATCGGACGGATCAGTCCGACCGATATTCAACTTAAAGACACTAAATTACTTTGTAAAAAGCGAACCCTTTCACCTAATCAACATGCATCGCATACCAGAATTCTTGCAACCTCGAGATTGGCTGTGCAAGATAGACCTTTCCCAGGCCTATTTTCATGTAAACATGTGGCGTACCAACATCATTCTTCACGAGTCAAACATAAACCGCTCTTACTCGCACATAGACCACAACCCTACATTTTGCTTTAAATCGCTTCTCTTATGCTACTCAGTTGCACCACTACACAAGACCAGTTTATGTTTGACTAGAATGTTCGACTCGAAGCTTCCGCCGCCCGCCGTTTGCCGGCCACACTCACATTCCTTTTCGCCTTCTAGCTGCGCGCGCGCTAATAATCTTATTTTGTATTCTTTCGCTTATTTTTGCTTACTCGATTTCTACTTTGTAAAAAGTGCATTTAACTTAATTCAAATAAATTAGTTTATAATTGCAACGTAAATAAAATCATTCATTTCTTGCCCACCTACTTTTCCGTGCCTATCTTAAACTATTATCTCAAGGGAGATAATTTATGTCGTATGGTAGTGAAGTACGCTATATAAGTAAGTATACCTACCATAACTGGTGACCCCTGTGGAATTCTATACGCACCGGAAGGATTGCCGCGTGGAGCGACGGAAAGTTCCAGAATTCAGCAAGTTACGTTGCACTATATAAGGGTGTGGTGTTAGTGAGCGGTGAGCGAATTTTTTATAATTTTATTTTATTGGTTTTATTTAAAGTAATGACAAGTGAAAGTGATAAAGCGCAGATTGCCCCGCATGGCCATGAGGTGCTTCGCGTCGGTGTACGAGTTCCGCCATTTTGGCCACAAGAACCAGCTCTGTGGTTTGCACAAATAGAGAGTCAATTTGTTCTATCAAAGATTAGCACCGACGACACGAAATTTTGTTACATCGTTTCTCAGCTAGATCACCAATATGCTGCCGAAGTAAAAGATATTATTACTAACCCTCCATCTACAAATAAATATGAGAAATTAAAATCGGAATTAATTAAACGACTTTCAGCTTCACAGGAGAACAAACTTAAACAATTGTTGATGCACGAGGAGCTTGGCGAAAGAAAACCTTCCCAGTTTTTGCGGCACTTGCAGAGCCTAGCCGGTCCAGGAGTACCTAATGATTTTCTAACTACCATCTGGACAAGCAGACTACCAGCCAACATTGCCTTTAGCCCTTGGATAAACTGAGCGACATAGCTGATAAGGTACATGAAATAGCACCTACTACTCCCCAGGTGGCAAGCGCTGCTATACCGTCATCATCAACTGACGATGACCTGGCCCGGCAGGTATGTGAACTCACAATGCAGGTTTCGAAGCTAGCTGAACAAGTAGCAAGCAGTGGAAGGTCTCAGCAATTTTTTAGACGCAACAACCGACGATACTCACGCTCACAATCACGCTCACGAACACCATTCAAGCAGCCGCCATCAGACTCCAAGGTTTGTTTTTACCATTACAATTACGGCGTTCAAGCGCAGAAGTGCAAAGAGCCCTGCAATTTTAAGGCGTCGGTAAACTCCCAGGGCGGTCGCAAGTAGCGGCCCACGACTGCCCTTCTTCTACAACAGGCCGTCTCTTCGTAACCGACCGCGCCTCGAAAATGCAGTTTCTTGTGGAAACTGGTTCAGACTTGTGTGTTTTCCCGCGTTCGGCTGTCAAAACGCCCTGTTCAAAGTCCAAGTTTTCCTTGACTGCTGCAAACAATACAGTTATATCTACCTACGGAATTATTCACCTGCGTTTAGACCTAGGCCTCAGAAGAACCTTCACTTGGACTTTCACAATCGCAGACGTCTTCAGGCCCATCATAGGTGTAGATTTTTTGAAACATTATTGTCTGCTGGTTGACTGCAAGAATCATCGTCTCGTCGATGGAGTTACTTCCCTATCGGTCAACGCTCTCTGTTCCGGACTGCCTGGCGACACTGCATCTGTTAAGGCTGTGACAGGTGATTCGGAATTTCATATGCTGCTTAGGGAATTTCCAGAAATAACAAGACCTGCTGGTGTACCTTATCCTTCTAAACACAGTACCTTGCATCACATTAGGACTACTGCAGGCCCTCCAGTCTCTTGTAAACCGCGCCGTCTAGATCCCATCCGACTCCAAGCTGCAAAGAAGGAATTCGAGGATATGGTTGCTAGCGGAGTGGCCAGGCGTTCTGAGAGTCCATGGTCGTCTGCTCTGCACCTGGTTAAAAAAAAAGACGATGGATGGAGACCCTGTGGCGACTACCGCGCACTTAACGCCCGAACGATACCTGACAGGTACCCTATACGTCACGTTCAAGACTTTTCACATCAACTTTCAGGATGTACCATATTCTCAACGGTGGATCTCGTGAAAGCCTTCAACCAGATTAGAGTTAATCCTAGCGACGTACCGAAGACAGCAATCACTACTCCTTTTGGCCTTTTCGAATTCGAGTACATGACGTTTGGTTTACGCAATGCTGCTCAAACTTTTCAGCGATTTATCGATGAAGTGCTTCTGGGACTAGATTTCTGCTATGGATTTATTGATGACCTACTGATATTTTCCCCCCACTCTAGCAGAACATAAAAGGCACTTACGTCAGCTGTTCGAGCGTCTTAAGCAGTATGGTGTACTCGTCAATACGTCCAAGTGTGTCTTGGGCAAATCTGAGGTTACCTTCCTAGGCTTCAACGTCTCGGCTAAGGGGATTCGTCCAACAGAGTCCAAAGTCGAGGCTATCCAGAACTACGCTGTTCCAAAGACTGTAAAGGAATTGCGACGCTTCCTTGGAATGTTAAACTTCTATAGACGTTTCATACCAGACGCAGCCAAACTTCAAGCACCATTAAATTCTTTGCTCGCAGGACAAATAAAAGGTTCACACCCTGTGGAGATGACTTCTGACCAGATGCGCGCCTTCGAAGATTGCAAGACATCGTTGTCACGAGCAACTCTACTTGCTCATCCTGACGTTTCAGCAGAACTTGCAATTGTCACAGATGCGTCAGATACCTCCATAGGTGCTGTTTTGCAACAACGCAAAGGTTCAGACTGGGAACCACTTGGATTCTTCTCTCATAAGCTCACGAAGACTCAATCTAAATATAGCCCTTATGACAGAGAACTTCTTGCTGTTTATGAAGCAATCAAATACTTTAAGCACATGGTTGAGGCTAGAATATTTGCTGTATTTACGGACCACAAACCTCTAACTTTTACCTTCTTTCGTAACAAAGAAAATTGTTCCCCTCGTCAATTTCGATACCTGGATTTTATAGGTCAATTTACAACGGACATTAGGTACATTCCTGGAAAGAAAAATATTGTAGCTGATGCACTCTCTCGTGTTACAGAAATTGTAGGTGTCAACTATCAAGCTCTTGCACAATTCCAGACATCAGATCCTGAACTACAAGACTTGTTTACTAACGGTTCCAGCCTGAAGCTTCAAAAAATGAAATGCATTGATAGCGATGTACCTGTCTACTGCGACATGTCAACAGAGCAACCTCGTCCGTATATCACCCCACAGCTGCGTAAGCAGGTGTTCAACATGATTCATGAGTTACACCATCCAGGAAGTTCAGCTACAGTACGGCTGGTTACACAAAGATTTGTGTGGCCAGGGATTCGTAGAGACTGTAGAGAGTGGTCTAGGCAATGTTTACAATGCCAACGGTCAAAAGTAACCCGTCACACAAAATCTCCACTTTCCTCTTTCCTTACCCCTTCCGCGAGGTTTACCCATATCCACATAGACCTCGTGGGCCCCTTACCTTTATCTGCTGGTTACAGGTACTGCCTTACCGTCATCGACCGTTTCACACGATGGCCTGAGGCTGTTCCCTTTCCAGACATCACTGCGGAGACCTGCGCTGCTGCCTTGGTTTCCACCTGGATATCCAGATTTGGGTGTCCCGCTCGCGTGACCACAGATCGCGGTCGCCAATTCGAGAGCCAGCTTTTCAAGTCGCTGACTACACTGGTCGGTGCGCGCCACTTCCGCACCACTGCTTACCATCCAGCGGCTAACGGCATCGTCGAACGTCTGCACAGGCAACTCAAGGCTGCAATAATGTGCCATACTTCTTCCCAGTGGACTGAAGCTCTTCCGCTAGTACTGCTTGGCATCCGCAGCGCCTGGAAGGAAGACCTTCAGACTTCAGCTGCTGAACTTGTTTACGGTGAGCCTCTTCGCTTACCTGGACAGTTCTTCTCTCCCACTGATGACTCCAGCACTGATGACATCACGCAGTACTCGACGCGTCTCCGAGCCCACATCCAGAAGTTATTTCCTCGTCCAACTTCTTGGCATACTTTTACGCCGTTCTACATACCATGCGACCTCAAAACAACTTCGCATGTATTTCTGCGGCAAGATCACGTACGTGGCTCGCTAGAACCTCCCTACGCCGGTCCCTACCGCGTCATCGAGCGTCATCCGAAGTTCTACAGCATCGAGGTCAAGGGCAAGCTTACAAACGTCAGCATCGACAGGTTAAAACCAGCTTATTTGGCCAGAACTGCACACTCTTCCACTTCACGTGCACGCAGCCCTGATGAAGAGGACACTGGACCTGTACCTGCTGCTGCATCTTCACCAGAGGAGATGAGGACCCGTAGTGGCCGAAGAGTGCGATTCCCAGATTTTTATCGACCGTAGTCACGGTCTGGCCAGAGGGAATATGTGGCGTACCAACATCATTCTTCACGAGTCAAACATAAACCGCTCTTACTCGCACATAGACCACAACCCTACATTTTGCTTTAAATCGCTTCTCTTATGCTACTCAGTTGCACCACTACACAAGACCAGTTTATGTTTGACTAGAATGTTCGACTCGAAGCTTCCGCCGCCCGCCGTTTGCCGGCCACACTCACATTCCTTTTCGCCTTCTAGCTGCGCGCGCGCTAATAATCTTATTTTGTATTCTTTCGCTTATTTTTGCTTACTCGATTTCTACTTTGTAAAAAGTGCATTTAACTTAATTCAAATAAATTAGTTTATAATTGCAACGTAAATAAAATCATTCATTTCTTGCCCACCTACTTTTCCGTGCCTATCTTAAACTATTATCTCAAGGGAGATAATTTATGTCGTATGGTAGTGAAGTACGCTATATAAGTAAGTATACCTACCATAAACATAAAAAAATCGCACAGACGCTTTCTTCGCCTTGTTTACAACAAAGAATTACTGGAAATGACTTGCCTTCCATTCGGGCTAAGTTCGGCCCCCAAAACTTTTTCTATTCTCAGCAATTGGATAGCTCAAATATTACGCGATCGCTGGAAGATAAGAATAGTGGTGTTCCTAGACGACTATATGATAGTAAATCAGGATATAAATACTCTTCGCAATCATATCCAACTCACAGTGAACACGCTAAAATATCTCGGATGGGAAATAAATGTAAAGAAATCAATTCTGTGTCCACAAAAAAGTGTTGTTTACCTGGGAATACTCTGGAACCCTTGGAACAATCAGAAATCTCTTCCGTCAGAGAAAATTTCCAATATTATCCAGAAGATAAACCGGATTCTACATCGAAGAAAAACAACCATAAAAGAATTGCAGAGCTTAATAGGCCATTTAAATTTTGCAAGCTTTGTGGTTCCTCGAGGACGGCTGAATCATCGGAGTTTATTGATTTTCATGAACTCCTTACCAGAGAGTTCCAAGAAAGCCTACCCTTTGCCAGCCAGTGTGTACATCGAACTAAATTGGTGGGTTCAAAATTGCCATGTCACATCCCTATTACACTTCCCGCCTCCGACGAATTTTCTAACTACAGACGCCTCGGACCTGGCTTGGGGCGCACAATTGAACAACACGACTCTTTCAGGAAGATGGTCACAAGAGGAACAAACCCTACATTCAAATCAAAAAGAGTTGCTAGCAATCCTTTACGCACTGAAGAATTTTGTACATCAAATACGCAACAGTTCTATCCTCATTCAATGCGACAACAAAACTGCCGTTGCCTATCTAAGGAAAGAAGGAGGTACGAAATCATTTGCCTTAATAGAAATAACTTATCAAATTTTAAGTCTGTTAGATCTCTATCAAATACATCTCAGTGTACATTACCTTCCAGGCAGATACAACAGCCACGCCGACCACTTATCACGGATTCGAAAATCCCCAGAATGGCATCTAAAGCCGGCTTGCCTGGAAGCTGTATTTATGAAATGGGGTATACCTGTAATAGACCTGTTTGCCTCAGCGACAGCCCACGTGGTCGACAATTATGTGACGCGAGACCTGAAAGACAAACAAGCACTATTTCACGACGCTTTCAGCACTGCCTGGAACTACCCCCTCGCATGGGTATTTCCTCCGCCCTTCTTGGTTCCAAGAGTACTGATTCACCTAAACCAGTCAACAGGAATATTTCTCATTGTAGTACCGCGGTGGGAGAAAGTATTTTGGCGGGCAGATCTCAGAGCCCGAGCGTTAGCAGCGCCATTCACCTTGATGAATCTGAAAAGACATCTAGTCGACACATCGACAGGGCTGCCACCACCACAAGTGGAGAACATCACGCTCGAGATCTGGAAATGTGGGGGTGGTCTGAAGCTGTAAAATCGTGGAATACTGAGCAGGTTAAGTTACTTAAAAATGCTTGGAGAAAGTCAACTTTAAAAACATATGAGGTGGCTTGGAAACGTTGGATTTCGTGGTGTAAATCAAAAAGCATAAACTTTAAAACCCCTACAGGATCAGAACTTGCGCAATTTTTATCCGATTTATTTCTTATCTATAACTTGTCGTACAACACAATACTAGTACATAAATCTGTTGTTTCTACTTTGTGCAATGCAGATACAGCTAATCAATTAAGCTCGCATGTTCTAGTTAAGCATATATTAAAATCAATTTCTCAGAAAAATCCAAAGTCTCCAAAGCCACCTATTTGGGATGTGAGTAAACTAACGTGGTTTATTACTAGTTACAGAATTAATATAAATAATCCCTTTCAAGTAATGCGTCATACCGCAATTTTATTGCTGCTTTGCTCAGGTAGACGCATTCACGATTTAACATTGCTTAGAATTGATTCTAAATACTGTCAATTGTCTAAAGATAACATAATTTTATGGCCTCAGTTCGGCTCTAAAACTGACAGTGGAAATTATAGACAATCTGGATGGAAATTACTCAAAAACCCTAATAATATTAATCTAGACCCTTTGTTTTGGATAGAAAAAACAATTACATTGTTAAATGAAAGACGTAATTCTGCAAAACTATTCAATTTATTTATTACACGCGGAGGTTCAGCCAAACCCGCCTCGCGCGCTGTCATAGCTGGTTGGATAAAGTCTTTGTTCAAGGAAGCAGGCATCTTTGCAAGCCCTGGGAGCACTCGATCAGCAGTCGCTTCCAAAAGTTGGCTGGAAAATAATTCTCTTGATGAAATTTTGTCTCAGGGAAATTGGCAATCGGCCAATACATTCAAGAAATATTATAGACGAGAAGTTATAGGAAGTGTTAATTCAGATACTAATGTGACTAATCTGTTTGAAGCGATTAAGTAGCCTACTAGTGTTTATATTATTGTGATTGTAGGAATTATAATGTTGTTTTTACATTGTTCAAAAGTTAAAATTTCAATAAACATATGTGTGATTTATTTTGTGGTTATTAAATTGATTAATAGGTGTAATATATAGGTGTAAATTTTAGATAACAAACAGGCTCTCATAATAAAGCTTCCAGTGACGGTCAAGTAGTTTAATAGCGGCGTTTTACCTGAAATAAAACGCATATTAAAATACTTACCTCACTGGAAGCTTTCAGTTTAGTTCTACCTGGTGAAATCGAGCCAATGAAATAAAATAGCTTAGCAAAAATTATGTTACATAAGGGCAAGCTAACACCAGGTGGCGCCACTAGAAAAGTAGTGGGGATAAAATCAATAGAATGCTTAGGGAGGGGTGAATTTCGGCGGAAACGGAAATGCTCTCTCATAATAAAGCTTCCAGTGAGGTAAGTATTTTAATATGCGTTTTATTTCAGGTAAAACGCCGCTATTATCCAGTCCCACTTTCTTCTCTCAACTGTATTTCTGGGTATAACCTTAGACGCCAAACTCCAGTGGGGATCGCATGTTGATGGTTTAGCGTAAAGGCTTGGCTCTGCCACGTATGCTGTTACAAAAATGAGACAAATTTCAAATGAAACAACTGCTCGATTCATCTATTTCGTTTACTTCCTATCTCATGTCATATGGCATTCTGTTGTGGGGGAGTGCTGGCGACATCGATATTATACCTATTTATTCTGCAGAAAAGGGCCGTTTGCGCAATCTATCAGCTCGGTTCAAAGGAGTCACTTAGAAGTTAATTTAAGGAAATAAATTTCTCACTTTCCACTCACAATATATTTAAGAAAATTTAATGTATGTAAAAAAACCTTGTTCAAAAGAAAAAAAGATCTGCACAATGTTAACACAAGAGGAATAAATATTCTGGCAGCTTATTATATTTGTTTTTTAATAATTTATTGTTTCTTTTGATGGTGTGGTAAATTCTGAATTAAACATATAGTTTTTTCGAGTAATCTAACGGGAAACACTCACATGGCATATCAAATTTACAATCTTTAATACGCTTAAGTATTTCATTGCCAATATAGACAATGTTTATTTCTAGATCGAAATCTTTGCGAAACTTTGGCTCGAGCAATTCAATTTTATTTTTTCTTGAATTATTCATACACATAATACAGTAAACAACCATTATAAATAACTGTGAAATACCACGTTTTTACATTAAAATATTTAAACTTGCAACTAACAAAACAAACAACGTGTGTCGCAATGACCCTGGATTGTCAACTGGCTGTGACTTTTGAGAATGTCTTTTGACCTGTCTCATGGCGTACGTGACAAGTGGCCAGTGGTCACGCGCACATGCCCCGCGTGCTTGTAGTAGTGCAACCAATTCGTGCGGTTGTATGGAGCTTTGTTTCTGTTCTGTTTATCTACTCATGTGACTAAACTCTGAAACAAATGTACCACTTTTAAACAAAATATTTCACCACGCAAAAGTTGTAGTAAAATAAATTACAGTTAGAAGGCTTTTAAAGTTGACTAGAAGTTCTTTTGTGTTTTAAAAAACGTTCTTGGTTTAAACAGCTTCTTTATTACTTTGTTTCTCACTGGAATGAGCCCCTATGATATATTTTAATTATTTACCGTTCATTTCATTCAATACTATTTTTATGCTTTTGTTTTCTTAAAAAGATGAGAAAAATGTTCTGTTCATGTTTTGTAAATGTTCCCGACGCAGATCCATTATTATATGACACACTATAGGTTCATAATGCAGGTAAAAAAATGTAGGTTGAAATTTAAATTCCGAACGTATATATTTATACTTTTAAATAATCGAACTTTGAAAATAAGTTATAATTCGTCAGCATATCATACATAACATTTCTTTTTCGGCAAAACTTTCTGAGTGGCCGGGAAAAAATGAGTTTGTACAGTTCATTTTAAGTGGGCATCTAAGGGCAATCAATAATATTACGTATTTTTGAGTGAGTAACAAAAATTTACGCAGTGCAAAATTTTTGTAATACATACTTTAAATAAAACAATTTTTCTGAGTCAGCGTTATCCATCACAGAAAGGTTCAAGTGAGTACAAAATGCGACCTCTGAGAGGAAACCTTTAAGTAACTTTCTCTACCAAGGGAATGACCCTTAAGTTATAAAGTCGAAATGTTTTAGAAACCAAAATCAAATATCAAGCAGGAAATTTTTTTGTTATCAAGGAATCCATAAGTGATAAAATTCTTGAATTAACCAAAATGACTTAATTAATGAATTGTATTGTATTGCATTGTACTAAGAGATGTAATGAGAGCGGAATAATCATCAGTTCTAACTCAAGTTAAAATAGTCGTACCAAAATAATCGAAATAGATTTATTGTCAGCCGAGTGGCGTCAATAGTAGTAGGATCATAATATATGCCCACGTCCCAGGTTCGACCCTGATCGGAGCATTCATTTGTCTGATGAACACAGATTTTTCTTGAGTTATGGTTATTTATGTTTATATATGTATGTTCATTCTGGGTTCCCACCTTTCGCTGTATGGTCTTCCACAACACAAATAAGCTTAAGTTATTTTATTTTTTATTGTTTCTTAAACTTTTCTTTGTTTCACTTTTTCATACGATTAAAACAATTATAAAAATCTTTATGTCTGTCCTCCGTGATAACTCATCACAACGACCAAAATATGTTTTTCAGATTCTTCGACATCCTGTTTTTGCGATGAAAATTTTTGAACGGCTTAAATGGTTCTTTGTACCAAGTGGTCGGTATTTTTAGTTTTAGATAAATCGTGTAGACCAAGCGCACAGCTTTTTCATACAATGATTAAGGATGCCTGAATCCCATGAATTGTGTAAGCCTGTTTGTTTTGATCGACGTCGCACAGCCTTGCTGTTTTTGATGTTTACATTGGTGGGCAGGCAACCACCTAGAAATTCAACACTTATATTGACACGACCGCGTTAAAAAGTATGCAAACCAGCTAAAGTAGTCGTCTTGCATTGCTTCATCGCCAAAATCGGTTTGGTGGAAAATTATACTACGAATATTTTCTTAAGTTATATCAAAGGTTGGATTTCCATTTCCACCATTCAGTGGAAAAGGCCGCGCAAGCGGGGCCCAGAAGGGGTCACCCGCTGGGATTTACATTGCACTGAAGGTGCTCAAAGCACTGAAGGTGAATTCATAGCACTGAAGGTGCTCAAAAATGAAAAATAAAAAATAAAATTTAAAGTTACATTAAATAAATATTAAAGAAGTTAAATTAATTCGAATTTACGTCAGAATTAGAAGTTGCGGCCTGAAGTGCTAAGAGATCTAGCGTCAGCTGCGTCGCTACGTTCGTGTGCACGTTTCTCGGTCTAGCGACTTTGAATTTCGAATCTAAGACAGGAGCAGTATATGAGACTGAATCTCGAACTAGAGGATTGGGATTGGATTCGGCGCGTTTGAAGAACGATTCTGAGAGTGTTTTGAGGTGCTGTTGCACTGTAGGCAGTTCAAGATCTCTCTGCAGGTCCGCGTTACGCACGTACCACGGTATGTCTGTGGCCCTGCGGCAGAAGAGATTTTGAACTACCTGCAGTTTGTGCAGGACGGAGGGCTTGGCGTGGGCAAAGACTGGCGAGGCATATGTCATGACTGGTCTAACGCAGACCTTATAAAGCGTACGTTGGTTTCTGAACGACATTTTACTTTTTCTACCTAACATACTATGTAGGCGGCCTAAGTAAAAACGGGTGAGTTTCGAAACTATTTCGACGTGTGGCTTGAAGGAAAGTGTCTGCTCTAAGGTGACGCCTAAGTTTTTTTTTTTTTTTTTTTTTTTTATTAATAATTAGCAGGCGTTTGTCTTCCATCTCACCTGATGGAAAGTGACGATGAAGACGAGGATCGTACACGCCTGTCTAAGAGGTACCTATTCACTCTACACTTGAAAGCTCCAGGGTTATATTTGTCTGGAAAAACAGACGCAGGCAAATCGTTCCACTCTTTGGCAACACGAACCAAAAATGAGCTATCGAACCGTTTAGTTCGGCTCATCGGCACGCTAACCACAAACGGGTGAAACTTCTGTCTGCGCCTGGTTGACCGGTGGAGAAAGGGGGAAGGTTCGATCAACTGAAAAAGAGCATTCGCACACTCTCCAAAGTGCAATCTGTAAAAAACCGATAGACTAGCAACTTTTCGACGATGCTCGAGACTTTGCAGTCTCGAAGAAGTAAGTTTGTCGTCACTTATGAGTCTACGGGCCCTTCGGTCGACAGAATCCAACGCTTCAAGATGGTATTTTGCGGAATCATGCCAAAGATGGCTGCAGTACTCCATACAAGATCGAACCTGGGCTGTGTACAGGTTGAGCAGCTGTTCGGAGTTGAAGTACCGCCGGACCTTTGCGATGACTCCCAATTTTTTGGAAGCTGACTGTGCCATGGTTTCAATCTGTTGACCGAAATTAAGTTTCGACGTGATGGTCATGCCTAGAAGCCCTAGTTGGTTTGTGATCGGTACAGATACACTTTGGAAAGTGGGCGTCAAGTTGAATGTGCTCTTTTTAGCGGAGAAGAGACACGCCTGGGTTTTGGAAGGGTTGAATTTGACAAGATTGGCTTCACCCCAATCGGAAACCCTACAAAGTGTCAAATCAACCCGTTCGATCATCGACTCTCTCTGAAATTGGATCTGGTTTGGACTCGCTCGCGCATTGGAGACATATCTCTCTACAACAGTGCTGTCATCGGCGTAACCAATAATGCCATCCGATAAAAGAAGGTCATTAATGTGCAGCAGGAATAATGTTGCAGAGAGAACAGATCCCTGAGGTACGCCGGCGTTGATCGCCATTAGGTCCGATGAGAAGCCATCGACGACAACTCGAATTGACCGTTCCCTCAGGAAATCAGACATCCAGTCGCAGAGTCCAGATGGTATGCCATACGCAGGAAGCTTGCTCAAAAGGGCTTCGTGCCATACCCGGTCAAAGGCCTTGGAGATATCCAAGGATACGGCTATTGCCTCTCCATGCCCTTCCAAGGCCATGCTCCATAGATGCGTGACGTACACTAGAAGGTCTCCTGTTGAGCGTCCTCCGCGGAAACCATATTGGTTGTCACTGAGGAGCTCATTGGTCTCTAGGTACGTCAGGAGACGATGGTTCAATACACGTTCCATAATTTTGCAAATTATGGAAGTGATTGCAATAGGTCTATAGTTGACTGGGTCGGCTCGACTGCCCTTTTTTGGTACGGGCTGTACGTTTGCAAACTTCCATGATTTTGGAACTTTTCCAGTCCTTAGAGAGAGTCGATATAGGCGTGTCAAAACAGGAGACAACTCGGCGGCACAGTGCTTTAATACCACTGCGGGAATGCCATCCGGACCACTGGCCTTATTCACGTCTAGATTTTGTAAGCATTTGAGTACCTGTTTCTGGTGAATTTGGACGGCCTCCATCTTGGGGCCGAATGGAGGTAACGTGGGTGGGCTTCTACCTTTGGAATCTAGACGTGAACATTCCGCGAAGAGATTTGCGAACAAGTCTGCCTTCTCTTTTGCGCTGTGGGCCAAAGACCCGTCAGGCCTTTGCAGTGGTGGCAGTGATGGGCGACAGAAGTTCATCTCAACCGACTTGGCAAGGGACCAGAAAGCTTTACTCCCCGTGGGATAGGATGCTAACTTGTCCCCGATACGGCCAATGTGGTCGAAACGAGCGCTTCTGATCACCTTTTTGCAGGACTTGGCAGCAGCATTGTACGTCTGCTTCTTAGCTGGGAGATCCATAGCTTTGCTTCTGCGAGCGCTAGCCCAGGCTTGGTATGCTACATGCTTTCGCTTTTCAGCTAGGAGGCAATCAGCATTAAACCTTGGGCGGGCTTTGGACTACAGGGATACATCAGAGAACGGTATAAAGTATTCCATACCTTGACATATCACACAAGTATTTGGTTGTGCGCTTCCAGGGGATGGGAATACCTAACATTCAAACGTGCAGGTTGTCAGCAACACTATGGTGTTTGCAGTGAGTCTGGTGGTGAGACCCGGGACACTGACGCCTTTGGTGTAAAAGGCTGTGTCGTCAGCAAAGAGGGCGAGTTCGACGTCTTTCGGCAGAATGGGAATGTCGTTAGTGTACACGGTGTACAACAGAGTGGTGAGGACTGAGCCATGAGGGACTCCAGCCTTTATGGGACGAGCCGCGGAAAGCGTGCTTTCATGTTTGAAATAAAACGTGTGACGTGTTTGAGAAACGACGCGATTATCGTAACTAGGCGAGCCGGTAAGCCTATTTTGTAGAGCTTATAAACGAGACCGCTGTGCCAGACTTTGTCGAAAGCCTTGGCTACGTCAAAGAAAACTGCGATCGTTTTCTTTCGTTTCGGATAGAAGCCGTCGACTATGTACTCGACGATTCGATGGACTTGCTGAGGGCAGGAGTGTTTAGCGCGGAAGCCAAACTGGTGGGAAATGATGAGGGGATCGCCATCCGTTGGAAACAGATGGTTTCGCATTTGAGAGAGTATGACAAAGGCAATAGTGCCGTCGGGACGAGTGAGAGGAGGAACGTGAGAGGCGGCGTCTACGCGTATGATTCGGGCCATACTATAGTACGCTTGGTGGGACGAGGAGATATTCTCCATGAGATCGTTAAACTGATCGTCTCGGAGTTCCGCGAGGCAAGACCTAATTTTACGTTGTAGTTTGTTTGCAGCTGATCTATGGGCGGGCGTGGGATATTTCTTGGCTCTCAGGAGAGCCACGTTCTTAGCTTTCATAAGATTGCTAACGGCTAAGGGTACACTGATGGCTGAGTAGAAAACATCAGTGAGGGAGTCGACTAATGAATCTATTTTGTCCGGGCTATCTAATTGGTCGGGCGAGATCGTGAGCGGAGAGTTTGGGGCCTCTAAGGCTGAAGCTAACGTATTTTTAAAATCTTTCCAGTTGGTAAAGGTCTTGGGAAGAGTGACGTGATTGTTGGGTGGTCCTAGCACGAGGGAGACGGGGCGGTGATCAGAGCCAAGGTCATCGAGCGGTTCGATAGACCTGAGATCGAGGTTGATTTGTTTGACGATCGCAAAATAGAGGATGTCAGGAGAGTAGTTAGGGTTGCCGGGATAGTGAGTGGGAGTGACGGGAGAGATGACGTCTAATTCGAGTTGCTGAGTGATTTTAAGGAGTTCTCTGCCGCTTTGGTTGGTCGATAGGCACTTCCAGTCAGTATGTTTGGAGTTAAAATCTCCGAACATAATGACTGAATGGCCGAGGGCGAGGATGGCCTCGAACGCGCTAAGGATAGGTCTGGTATGATGGATGTCACTAGATATGTAGACTGAAGCTATGATGACGGTCGGATGACCAGTCAGCCAATCTACACACAGTGGCCTCCATGTTGAGGAGAGGAGGATTAGGGAGAGGGGTGCAGTGGAAACCTCTTTTGTGATAAATAGCTGTGCCGCCGTAACCGTCAGGCCTATCGTTACGAATGAACACGTAATTGGGAACAGCTAATCCCCTGGTGCGCTTTGGAGTGAGCCACGTCTCTTGAAGAAGCAATAAGTCTGGCTCGTTGTTCTGAAGGAACAGTTTGAGCTCAGAAAGGTTAGTACTGAGACTACGAGCGTTAAAAGAAACTAGGGATTAGCCCATGGGTTTGATACGACCGGACGTTGGATTTGTGGGTCTAGACACTATATTTGCTTATTTACGAATTTATACAAAAATAAAATTTATAACGAACTTAGAAGCGAGTGATGCTCAGCTAACGCAAATAAACGCTCTTGAGGAGAGCGGGCGGCTCGCAGTTTGCGTGCGAATACGGAAATTTCCTTAATGTCGACGTTTTGAATGACGTCGAACACGGTCTTCATGTCCTCAGCCAACGACGACTGAGGTGAAGACGACGAAGCGGGATGCGGGCCTGTGGGAGCTACGGGAGCTGGGATTGGACCGGAAGGTGCAGGTGGAACGGCCAGACGCTGTCTCCAGAACAGAGCCGGAGTAGGCTGCGGCTGCACGGCCTTTGCTTCCGGGGGACCCCGGTTGCGCAGCGGCGGGAAGTTGGCAGGAGTGAGCAGCGGCGCTGGTTTAGGCAAAGCCTTCTTAGTGGAGGAGCGCGGAGCGCGCGGGCATCCCCTGTAGTTTGCTGTGTGGCCGGACTGGCCATTTTGATTGTATCGCCTGCGTTGGCGGCTTTAAGATAATTGATTTTGTGCTCTTTGCACAAATTAGAAACCGCGGTCCAGCGCGCTTTTTCGCGGAGGAAGACGGGCGGAGGGAGCTGAGGCTTCGGTGGGACGGGAGCGCAACGCGTCGCTGGCTTCGACGGAGATGCGGTCACTTCGGGTGACATAAGCGGCGCGGGGACGGGTGCTGAAGGCACTGAGGTGGTATCGGGTGTTAAAGACACCGTGATTTTCTTTGAGCGCTTCTTGGAGCATTTAGAGACCAATATGAATGGGAGCTCAGGAGTGCCGGTTAAAGTAGCGGCGCCCGACGATGGTTCATACGCGGAATCGGAATCGGAGTCGCTCCCGGGAGTGGTACGCTTACGCCGCGATGCGCGAGATGACGTGACTGACGCGCAGTCCATATCGGATGGAATGGGAGACGCGGGAGAGCTGGTAAACACCTGAGAGGTCTGGGAGTTGGTGGCCTGAGCTGCCGGGGTTGGGGCCTGAGGGGCCGGGGACGCGTTAAACGCAGATAAGGCCTGCGTGAATACCTCGTCAGAGATTGAGACGCCCGACGCGGCCAGCGCCTGGGCGAACGCTTTCGCGAAGTTACTTACGCTTTGCGAATTCATGGAAGGGGTTGGTATGAATACTAAGGAATGTATATTTAAGTATATAAAAGATGCCTAGAGTTCCCTTAAATAAACCTAGCGTACCATAGCGGCTAAGCTCCCTACCAGCGGTAGGCTGGGGAAAATAACTTAAAACTAACCGTGGTACGCCGATGTGCAATGATGGTCGGTTGGGGGCTTAACTTATAATAAAAGGAAGCGTGTTTTAATGCGCAACGATCGTTTATTGACTGCCTGATTATTACATTATATTGATACATATAGGTGATGTAGGTACACACTACACCATCCCCCTTATTTTTTTTTTAAATTTAAAGTATGCTGTTTTGCCATTCATTTAAAATTAAAACTTTGTCACCATAACATTAATTTGTAAAGTAACAATGTATGAATACTCGAACTCTTAATTAAATGTCATCCATCACCTAATTCGGATAGGCATACATTTCAAGCAAGACTAAACAATGTCTTGTGTTACAAAAAGATGTTTACAATTAATAAGATTTGTGCCTTCAGCAAAAATAGAACACACGTGTAGAACGAGGTCTTAAAGGTAACATGAATACCGTGTTTTAGTAACAATACAAATTGGTTTCTGAATAAATTAAAATATTATTAAAAAAAATATCATGAACATTTCTGAGAAAAAGAACTATTTAAATAATAATATATATTAACACTTTTAAATTAAAATATATGTTTAGCAATTTTAAAAGTTATATTACATTGATATATTTATAAAATTACAAATATCAGTAAAATGGTCTGCATTAATCACAATTTTATTCTAAACTAGACTGAGGCGGCACAATTTATATCTTTTACAAATCATTAAAGCTTTATCACCGAACTATTCAATTTACAGGTGTCTTAACATTAAACGAACAGAAACATATTTACGATATGTCTCAGAATATATTTAAAAACAACAGAAAATATATAAATCGTTGCACAGGTTTTAAATCTTGGTTAAAATGCTCATTTTGCATATCTTGTTAAATGATTTTGCTCTTTTACTTAGGAATGCTGTATTACTAATGTTACAAATATGATGATAATAATAATTATCGTTTATATAAAACGATTACATAATGCCAAACATTGATATGGTTAGTACACTTTTATACCTTGACACGTTCCTCGATTAAAAGTATAAAAATTCCCTAATTGATTTTCCAAAATAACAAATTCTTAAAAAAAAACAACAAATATATACCTAAAAAATTACTTTGCATATCGATCTACTAAAATTACAATGTAACAAGTTAAACAAAACTTATGATTGATTCAAAATATCATTAATAACATAAATTTTAAAAAGGTATATGTTAAAAATGTATCAATTATTTAAAAACAAATCTTAATTAGCTTTATTTTACAAAACCATCGAGCCGAACAACATCCGTTTCAATATTCACTTTATATAAGTTTTATTTTGTAGGTTACTGAATATATTTATTCAGGATATTCAAAACATACTATAAAGATACATTTACTTCATATAGATATTAAATATAAAGATAAATATGAGATACACTTACATTCTTACAAGAACAAAATCTGTGGTTGCGCCTACCCAGCTTTTGAACCAGTACTAATGAGGCAAGAAATTAAGATATAACAATTACTTTCAATGCATAATTAGCGAACAATAAAATAATGACAACTATTTATTAACTCTGAAAATAACACATAATAACAGGGGATGTTTTTTATTATATTTTTTTTATGTATAGTAGGTATATATAGTACAACACATTTCTTACACATCTTTACTTTCTTCTATATTGCCATGTTTCAAAGCTCAACATACTTATTTACTTGGCCATCATCCCCATTATGTCCAATTCAGGGACTTTTTTATTGGTACTCTTTATTTCACACTTTTGTGTGTATGTAATTGCTTTTTGGGCCGGCCGACCCTTTACTTTTTTTTGTATAAATAAGTAGGTACGTCAACATTTTATGAGTCGCGACTCCTTATTTTAGTTGTTATCATTACCTATACACAATGATAATTTATGTGCACTTCATAATATTTAAACAAAAGGGATACATTTTATTTAAGACTTTAAAGTCTCCAACGTTTCTCACGGGGAAATCTCGTTTCAGCCATGATCGAAATGAAGGACATGTCCCTGTGCACTAGGGTCTGGTTTTAAGACTTTTCTAAAGAGTCTCCAACGTGCTATTTTACAACGAAGGATCCATCACCCTGCGTACCTACTAGTGTACCATGATGACTTATTTATTGTTAACATTTTCATAAACAATTCAAACATTTCACAAACTCTCAAGCATTGAACAACCAAAACATTTCTTCCACAAACTCTTGATCATTTAACGACCAAATTGAATCCCTGGGTTCTTAAGGTATCTTTAGTTCCTAGTTGATCAGGCTAGTCACATGAAGGATAATTTAATAGCCAAAGTATTCATGACCATCTTAACATGCCGTTAACATTTCACCCCATCTCTTAAATATCTACATATTAAATTCTACGTTGTATACTTTCCCTAACTTTCAATCCTATCAATTCTGTCAATCATACCCAGTCTTAACCATGATTTAACTTCTCCTGATCTACAACATCGGACCTTTATAAGATCTGTCGTACGTTTTTACTTGTAACAACAACAAAAAATATAATTCCATTATTAATTCTTAAAAAAAAATATAATTTCTATAAAACTCACGATACTTATGTTCATCAGAATGTCAAACAAACAGCTTGTCAAATAAAATGTGTATTTAAAGTCGAAAAGAAACCTTAAGTTGAACGATTAATTGCTGTTATAACTATACTTTTTTTATAAATATGATATAAAATATTCTTGGAAAAATTTTATCTATATAGTATAAAATTTTATATATATAGGCACTAGTACTTTATTCGGTCTCTTTTTAGTTCCCTTTTTTTTCACAAAATCCTTTTTATTTTATACCTTATATTTTTTTTTATTGTCTTAACACGTCACAAATCTTAAACTATCATTTCATAACAAAAAATTCATAACATTATAAACATGTTCCCGTGCTGAAGTAGGTACTGCCGCAAGGCAGCACTGGCAGGGTCGCCATGCAATGATGGTCGGTTGGGGGCTTAACTTATAATAAAAGGAAGCGTGTTTTATGCGCAACGATCGTTTATTGACTGCCTGATTATTACATTATATTGATACATATAGGTGATGTAGGTACACACTACAGATGGCCGCTTCCTAGAAACCTAAAAAAAGAGGGTACGCAGGTAAAAAGTTGACCGCGTTAGGGTCAACCTTTACCGACAATAAGGAAAAATGCACGCAAAAACACATTGATATGATAAAAAATAAATATGAAAATAGAAGAAAAATAAATAAAATAGAAGAAAAGTAATAAAAAAAATAAAAGGACTGAATCAGTACAAATTCGTTGTCACTGTTAAGTATCCTTTGTACTGAAACCAGACTACTTACGCTGGGCACAACACAGCACTCAGCACAAGCACAACACAACACTCAGCACAAGCACCACACAACTTAGCACAGCACTTTGAAGACTAAGGGGCTTAGTCACAAAGAAAAATTACTACGATAGCGCTCGGAAGGAGTAAAAAAACCCAGAAAAACCGTATCACGGAACCAACACGCTATACTGTGACGTCAGTAAACTGAGAGCCACGGTATAGGGAAGGGACCGATCAATCGGAGTGGTCTTGGAACGTCCGTACCGGGCGGCGATCGGATAGAGAATGTTGGTAAACATTTATTACCTTTAGAGCCTTTATATAAAACAACGCTCTCCTGAATCGGTAAACTGCAACACGCACACATATCCGTTACACGCACACGTATCCGTTACACGCACACATCTGCAGTGCTGTATGATACAGTCGCTGGCCGCCACGTAGTCCGTCCGCATAGGTTTTGATGCTTTTTCAAATATGTTTGACTTATTTTACGTTATTATATTTTACTTCTGATTCATAGAAATATAAATTTATGTTATTTATTACTTGATTTATGTTATGCAAAGTAAGATATTAAAATACCTGGTTAGGATAATATGGGACAAAATATAATTGGGGTAAAATAAGGGCTTAACGAAGAGATTGATGTAAATAATATTTGACGGCCTGTTTGGTATGGAGGTCTTGCCTTCCATGCCAGAGGTCCCGGGTTCAAATCCTGGTAGGAGTAGATTTTATATTATATTTGCTCTCTAGTCATGAATGTGTATGTATGTTTATTTAAGTTTATTTCTAATTAATATTTATGTATTAAAAAAAATCTATGTAATATATTTCTTAAGTTTATTTATCCGTTACCCATAACACAAGTTCTTAATGATACTTAATTTGGGCTAGATAATGTGAGGTGTCAGTTAGAAATATTTAAAATAATATATAGACATTAATTATTATGGTAGTTATTATTTAAGATAAGAGTGAAAACTTAATAAAAGTAAATAAAATTAAGTGAAAAAAATATTATTTATTATTATACAACACAGTGAAAAACTTTAACTTGGGATCTACTTAAGGTGCAATATCAAATTGAAAATGACTAGACCTATTAAATTGAGTGATTACGTTGACATATGTTTTACAGTGACAAAAAATAGGGATAAATACGCTGCAGTGGGTGGACAATGAGATTACTTTTTTACTGGGTACTTAAAAGTTCAGACTTTTAATTAATATGCAGTGTAAACTATATGTGCTAAAATCGGAATATATACACCTTCTTCACCTTAAGCTCATTATGTATAGACTGAAGGTATGCAATTATGTCAATCGTGTCATTTTCGGTATTGATTTATAGACTAAAAATCACTATGAACAAGGAGCGACCAACGACTACTACTATAGTCGAATGTAACGAAGATCTTCCCAGTAGCTCCAAGGCTGTTAATTATCTTGTAATACAAACAAAGTATTTATTTTAACAATTTTAAATAAAAAAAATATCTGTTGCTCTCAAATATAATAAAGCAGTTGTAAAGACCACCCCTTTCTCATCATCATAACAATATAAGGGAATGTCATAAATATATAAACTTGAAATAAATACATAGACATAATATAAAACCTAGCATATAACTGTCAAACGTTATTAAGATTTCTTATCCAAAATATATTTAAAACCTACAGTTATAAACAATAGAATGAGTAATTATAATTGGCACCATATAAAAATTTATCAATAAAATACAATATTTGTATGGCGTGATCGTCTAAGGTTGGATATACGCTGTGTCATATAGTAACCATGTTCTTTTCCGAGGTGACAAAGATAAGAAACAAAGAATGTGCCTAAGAATGATATGTAAAATATTATTGTAATAGAGGTATATAATAAATAATATAAAATATAATACATAAGTCATATATAATAAAAAGTATATGATAAAGTAATAATGGAATGTTGAAAAGAGATTTGATGAACTGAGATTAATTGGGAAATTATTAAAAATTTGGTGTGAGAAGGGCCCCTATCCTCGCTCTATTCATGTGAGAGACATCCTTTCATTTTTTGATTTTCTCTCTCCAAGATTTACCAATCCAACACCCGAGTGTTAGTAATAAATAATAGTGATGAATAACGATACTTTGTAAGAAGAAAGGTTTGTAAAGATTAGTAGAGGATGGAATATGATGAGATTGTGAGAATAAATAATGCTAACAATAAATTCCACAATCTTGAATAAAGTTAATTATCTCACAAAAACCAAACCTTGAAGATACTTTAATTTAAACTGAGTAGTGTGATCTCCAAGCTCGATCATTTTCCACAGATCTCAATAGCAACACAGAAGTGTAATTTTAATATCCATTTTATAATAATTGTTATTTATTCAGCCAAGAATTTCTAGATCCAACTTTCTGCCTGAGTCTGATGAGCCAGAACTCGTCCTTGTCGCAACAACAGGTAGTCAGATCAATGAAAATGAAACTAGAAACTCCAATTACTATTTAGTATTACGATCGTTAATATAAATATAAGGTCTTTACCTATGAAATTGCCGTTTTTCACGAAATAAATGAAGCGTAATTTTTTTTTTTTTTTTTTATTTCTATTAATCAAAATAATCACCCATGCAATCAATGCATCTTTGCCAACGCATTGGTAGCTGTTTGATGCCTTTCTTGAAGAAATCAGCTGGACGGGAGGCAACAAATTCTTCAAAGGCATTTTGTACTGCCTCTTGGGTATTGAATTTTTTTCCCGCCAAGAAGTTATCCAAATTCTGGAAAAAGTAGAAGTCTGTAGGCGCAAGGTCTGGTGAGTACGGCGGATGACGGAGAACTTCCAACCCCAACTCTTGTAGCTTGGAGACCGTCTGCTGTGCAGTATGAGGTCGCGCGTTGTCGTGCAGGAGCAGTGGAGCCGAACGATTGACCAAAGCTGGTTGGAGACGTGCGAGCTTCTCCATCATTGTGTTCAGTTCTTCACAGTACACATCTGCAGTAATGCTTGTCCCGTTTGGCAAGAAGCTGTGATGAATTACACCCGCGTTAGACCACCAAACAGTGACCATCACTTTTCTAGGGGTAAGTTTTCGTTTAGGGCATTCTTTGGGTGCTGAACCAGGGTCCAACCAACTTGCTGAGCGCTTACGATTGTCAAACAGGATCCATTTCTCGTCACAAGTAACAATGCGGTTCAGAATTCCTTCATTTGTATGCCTGCTGAGCAGTGCAAGGCACGTCTCCACGCGTACTTCGCGCTGGCGGTCATTGAGTTCGTGGGGTACCCATTTGTCAAGCTTTTTTACCTTGCCAATTTGACGCAAATGGACCAATATTGTTTTGATGCTAACGTCGAAAGCTGCTGCTAATTCAGCCGTGGATAGAGTTTCATCAGCTTCCACAATTGCCTTTAATTCGTCATTGTCGACCAAAGTTTTCGGACGACCACGGGGTTCATTTTTCAGGTCAAAATTTCCAGAACGGAAGCGGGTAAACCAATAACGGGTGGTGCGTTCGTTTGTAGTGTTCGCTCCGTAAACGTCGTTGATGTTGCGTGCCACTTGTGCCGCTTTGCTGCCACGATGGTACTCATACTCCATAATTACTCGAATTTTTAACTTATCTATGATGACGAAAAATGTTCGAATGCGTTGAAAACAAAACACTAACTATAAAACAAATGACGATTTTAGAAAAAGAATTCCATGTTTGTCAAATAAAATTAATTTGAAATTAGAATTATCAGTCAAAAAAAAAATATTTTCATTTGAAATGGCCAGTACGGCAAAACGGCAGTTTCATAGGTAAAGACCTATTATATAAATGAGGAAGAGAAATAAATAGATTTATAAATCACTCTACGACATTTGTTAATTATTCAGCCAAGAAGTTCCAGAACCAACTTTCCCACTGAGGCTGATGCACCGGAGTGTCATCCTGTAGTAACACCAGAAACTCAGATCATAATGAAATTGATTACAAGAGACGTCAACCACTGTTTGGTCTTATGCCATATAACAAGTCACAAAATGAACATAAATAAAGGAAGGAAATAAGAATTTTTAATATTTGTCAATTATTCAGCCAAGAAAATCCAGAACCAACTTTCTGCCTGAGTCTGATAAGCCAGAACTCGTCCTTGTCACAACAACAGGTAGTCAGATCAATGAAACTGGTTAGAAGAGACTTCGCGACTGACTTGAGATAAGATAAAGGAAAAAAATAAAGAGATAGATATTCTAAATTATCACTTCTGCAAATTTCACCAAGTTGGAGATTATCATACTCAATGTACAAATTTATGTTAAGTAAATTATTTTGACTCAATCAAATAACCTTTTAGAATATCTCACCATTGCAATGCATAAATACATTATATTTAGTCAACTATAAAATACGTCACAAATGACAACATTTTTAGTGTATATGAATAGATGAATTATGTTCTGTGTGTGTGAATAATTACTTTTAATACAAATTAAATAAAATATAAATATTGTATATGTATTGTTATATATATATATAACAATACATATATAAAGAATATATAAAGAATAAAATACACAAAATATTAATAAATCAATCAAGACCTAAATTAAATAAGTATAATATAAAAGTTAATTACCCTATTAAATTACCCTACAGCATTAAATAAAATAAACGCTTACCTAAAACAGGATTCACCTTCAAACGCAATAATGTAATCTAATAATAAAATATTCGAAAGTTAAACTTTTTCTACGAACTGGCAGAACCTTCCTGAAACTTAAATTCCTTAAATATTAAATAAAATAGACACTCACCCAAAGACAGGGCCCACCTTCGAACCCCACACTGTATTCTTATTTTAAAACACTTGCAAAATTAAAACTTTATCTACGTACTGGCATAACTTTTAGATTACTTTCCCTTCCTGACTAAAATTAAAAGATTGAATCAAACAGAATAAACCTCGAATGATCGTCGGATGACCGAATAATCCCGTTATAATGTGTTTACCTGTTTGACATTTGGCAATGTAAACTTAACACATTTCGTTTTTTTTTTCATTGAGGAGCAAATTATTAGCTGAGAACCACTGCTCTGTGTTGGAGATGCATTTGTTTACTGCTCGATAGTCAGTTTCTTGTCTTTTGATTTTAAATAAGAAGGATGTATCGTCAGCAAACAATATGACCTCGCATTGATTCTTAACGACCGATGGCAGATCATTGATATATACTATAAATTGGAAAGGACCAAGAACCGAGCCCTGGGGCACACCCATTGTCACTGCCGATCCTGATGATTATTCTCCATTTATTGCAACTTTCTGTGTTCTATTATAAATATATGATTTAATCAAGGCAAGCGCTCGGTTTTTTATACCTTAATGGTGCAGTTTCATGAGTAGAGTAGTATCATCCACACAGTCGAACGCCTTGGACAAGTCACAAAAGACACCAATAGCATCACACAACTCCTCCCAGGCGCTGAATACGTGTTTTATGAGCTCAACACTGGCATCGGTTGTTAAGCGACCCCGCGTGAAACCAAATTGCTTAAAATTCATAAAACTATTACCGTAAAAATGAGATAGTAATTGATTTAAAATTAATTTTTCAAAAATCTTACTGAGCGTTGGTAGTATTGATATAGGTCTAAAATTATTAGGGTCAGACATACTACCTGCTTTGAATATTGGGATGACCTTACTCAATTTCATTAAATCAGGAAAAACACCATTATCAACACAGTCATTAAATATACTGGCTAAGTACGGGGCTATACCATCAATGACAGATTCAATAATTTTAACAGAAATCCCATCTAAATCGGCAGTATTTTTTACTTTAATGGTTTTAAATGCATTTAAAATTTGTGGAACAGTAACACGTTTAAAAATAAAATCAATATCGCATGAATTTACATTTTCCATTAGCAGTGACTGTGCAAGAGTGGAAAATGAGTTAATACTCAAAGTAGTCGACACAGGGATGGCAGTAAAAAAAAATTTCAAATGCTTCAGCAACTTCTTTGTCAGTTGACAACACTCTATCATTAATTTTTAAATGATATTTGGTGTACGGTTTTTTTGCTTTCCCAGTTTCTTGATTAATTATATTCCATGCAGTTTTTGAAATGTTAGTACTATATTTAAAAAAATCGTTTAAATAATTTTGAATACTTTTTAACATATTCAAAAAATGTCTTATAATTATTAGCTCTTTCACTGTACAATTCATATAATCTATTTCTACTTCTGCATATTCCCACTGTTGCCCAGTCACTAAACCTAAATAAATTATTATTTATACATATTTTCTTTTCTTTTTAAAACAAAGTCATATTCATATTTATATTATGAATAGAGTGATATTGAGTAATAGGATCTGCACAGTAATCTAACTTAAATGTTTTTTTTAAATACACTTTTCCTAAATGTTTCAAGCCGTCTCTCATTCATGGGTATAAAGGTAATTTCTCTTTTTAGAGTGTTTTTTTGCCCAATATTGAAAGTGGCCAACAGTCCGCTATGATCTGATTGTAGTTTATTAATTATTGACTTTGTATATGGCATTATATTTGTAAAAATGTTATCAAGACATGTGGCTGAGGTCGCTGTGATTCGCGTAGGCTCTAAGAAGAGATTTTTTAGGTTGTGACAATTAAAAAGATTCAAGAATCGTTTACTTTGTGACGTCTCTACTAATAAATCAATACTAAAGTCGCCACAAATAATTATTTGTTTGTTTTTGTTATTTACTCTATGTAATACCTCATCCATAGAACTCTCAAATACTTCAAACGATGAGGATGGGGGTCTGTATACACTTAATATAACAATATTTCCTATCTTAATACAGGCTATTTCAACTGATCGCTCAACTGACAGACTTACAATATCAGTGCGTTCTTTAAATGTTAGGCTCTTATGAGTGATGATCATTGAGCCGCCGCAAGTATTTGTTCTCTGTTGAATGAACTAGCAATTACATGATTCTTATATGAAGACATAATTTGACACAGTCTGAGCCAGTGTTCTGTGATACATACTACATGAATATTTTCACAGTTTATGAATAGTTCAATCTGTGATTCCTTACCATCAATGCCCTGCATATTTTGATGGACTATGTTCATAAAATTATTCTTTACATTTTTATTGCTTAAATTACTACTTAGAATACTGGTGCTAGATGTATTATCTGTTGTCACTAAACTTACCAATTCTTCTCAGTTCTTCTTCAGTTGCCTATCTATTCCAGTTTATTATATAAGTATTATTTATGCCTCGGTCTGTACTAAATACAAGCAGCGCGTGCATTAGATTTTATATCAATTTTTGGCATTTTAATTGATTTTTTAGAAGTATTTTAAAATGGACTCGAATAATATTTCTGTTTTATTTCATTCGGTACATCTTATTAAAAGTAAAACTTATTACTTTTGTAAACATATAAGTGTATCGAAAACTGCGACAAACTAGACTGAAATCCAACTTTTTCACGTTTTGATTGTTATGTTTTAGCATTTAGAAAAATAATATTTTGTACTATTTTCTCTAAAGACTCTTTTGACGACCATAGCAAACTTTTTTTTTCTGTTTGTATCAGTTGATTTTATACTTATCGAACGACAAAGTACGCATATTTCGTTGGATTACAAGAAAAGGCGTATGAACAATAAATTCCTACTAAAAAAACTATCTGAAGAAATGAAAATTTTCTCAAAACACGTTTGAAACGATGAAATTTCAGATAATCTGTACTCATATTTTGATGCATAGGTGTAATATTTTGATCGGAAACGAACACAAAAAACTCCTAAATTTGCATGATTTTGTATAAACGCTCTTATAGTTTATGAATGAATGAATGAATGAATGAATAATTTATTGACATAAACACACAACAAAAAATCGGTTAGATTGTATGCTCTATTGCCAACAAAAAAATATATTTAAAAAACAACAGTATGTTTTGGTTATAAACATCTACAATAAGAGATAGATTAATATTATTACAATTATTCTGACCTGAATAATTTCTATATCTATTGCTTGATTAATAAGCTTGAGTTAAACATAAAATAGTGTAATGTTCACTAGAAAGAATACATTAATAACATGCCAATACACTTTTAAAAACACAATTATATCGAGAGTAAATTATATCACCGACCTAGGAGTAACTTTCGACTCTAAGATCCTATACGATCAACACATCAATAGAATAGTTAAAAAAGCCTCTAGGGCATTAAGCTTCGTGTTAAGAGTATCATCTGAATTCAGTTATATCAAAACCTTTAAAATCCTTTATTGCGCTTTTGTTCGAAGTCACCTCGAATACGTATCATCAGAAAGGAACCCGTTATTTGGGATTTATATTGCACGCATTGAAGGAATACAGAGAAAATTTCTCAGATTCCTTCAATACAGATGTAAAAAGATCGACATTGATTATTTTTCCCGATGCAGACGTCGCCATATTCTTCCACTCCAAACTCGCAGAGACATAGCAGATGTCTGTAACGTTATCAAAACAGCAAATTGTAAAATGGATGTCCCGGAGCTTTTGACTGTGATTGGTATTTGCGCGCACTCTAAGTTATATAGAAATCCAACACTTCTACACGTACCTACCGCAAATACCAATTACAGACAAAACTCATTCATTACTCGTGCATGCAACCTTGTAAACAAAGTAGCGCGCAGACTAGACAACTTTGATTTGTTCGAGAGCAGTATCCGGGGTGTTAGGCGGCCCTCGCTAAAGACTTCTTCTTAAACATCCAAGGGCATGATTGTTTAATTGATTTTCAACACTCATTTTGTTAATATTTAATTGTCTGCTCTTCTAATTGATTTGTTATTGTATGTTACCGTGTGGTATTTTTGTTTCTTTAATAATGTGAAACTTGTGCATGTATATTTAGGTACCTACTAGATAATATCTTGTGACTGTTTACCTTCCTATTGTTCGTCCTTTATGTAGAAACTTGTTATTGGCCCTCTTTTTCCTATTTACTTTATATATAATTAAACCTAGCTGTAAGTTTTCCTGAAAGATGTAAATAAATAAATAAACTAGGACTAGGCGTGTGTAATAACCCTGCACGATCAACTTTGCTTTGTCTTTTATACTTTTTAAGGTTATTGGGTAGTTGTGGAACTCAGACCACTTGCTTTTGCCAAGTGGCAAACAGTGGAACTCTACAAACTTAAAGATGTATTGCTTGAAATAAAGGATATCAATCGGCAAGCTTTCAAGTAAAAATTATCGTTAAGTACGTTTTTATGAGCGGAGTGTGGATTGCTAGAGGGGTAGGGTAAGATGTGCCATCTTTGCGATTAGAAAGTAATCATGAGGAAGTAATCAATAAATTTCCTTCTTAGTTTGTTACAGTCTTATTTTTTTAAAGTAACTTATTATAAAAACTTTTCGTTCGGTACCCTTTTAACATTTTGGTGAGTAAAAACCCACAGTGAGTTTGAGTTAGTTTTTACCCATCTTTTAAAAAGAATGATGTTCTCAATTCGTCTGTATTGTTGTACTTGTACTTTTTGTGTTTGTGTTTTTAAGTGATTTAAAAAATCACAAACAAATTTTTTATTTTCCATTGGGTTCAAATCAACTCCAAGTTCGTTAATTTCATGTGGGCTGACTATTACCTATTACCTGATTATAACGGTACTTAATTAAACTTCTTAAAATTTATTAGAGTATAATTGATAATTTATGTTTAAACATAATGTAATAACATAACTCCTCAACATCAACATTCACATTTAGTAGTGTAGTGGGATATAATTTATTCGATTTGCCCTTATGTGATTTATATTGATGAAATCAACGCCATATATTTGGGAATAAAAGTCTAATGATAGAGACAGGAGGTGTTACGGAACTCCTCAACAGCTATTTACAAATCCCTGGTGTCTGAGCGCAAGTGATTTGTTTCGACAAGTCAAAAATTATTACACTTAATGGCAAACTTCTGATGGTGATGTCAAGTGGTGGCGGTGGTGTAGGGTTTTTAAAACTTCAGTTTAGTTCCTTTAGTTCGGTTCGACTTGCACAATACAATTTCAATTATAGAGTATCCTTTCCATGTCTACCTAACACTAAAAACTGTGAAATAAATGTATTTTATAAAAATAAATGCATATGCAAGGGGAAAAAAGAAGCATAATTATAAGGCAAGATAGAACAACACAGAAAAAAGGATATTAAATGGTGCTTGTAGCAATTTTTTACGCGCTAGCACCTTGATTGCCGCCAGAAAGGGTAGCTTAAAAAAGAAACAATTGGCGTATGCAAACTACCTGGGAGAGCACTCTCTTTTGGCTTAAAATTTGCAAACTTTTCTCTTTTGAGTCACTAAATTTATTTATTTAATATTTTATGTACACACAAGAATAAAAATACAATGAATGAGACTTAGAGACTAAAAATGTACAAAGGTCAGCTTATTTCTTAAAGAAATTTCTGCCAGCAGACCTGAGACTGGAGAAATAATACAATGTAAAGTTAGTGCGTGCGTACTACTAATAAAAACATTAAAAACTTATTTCCAAGTATAAAATTACAAAATATACTTAAATACTTATACATAAAATACATATAATATCATATGTACAATAAATATATAAATCTTTATAATTAACATCATTTAATTTGCATGAAAAATTTTTTTATGAAAGCTATAATATATTTAAGATAAGTATTATTCCCTAACTCTTTTCCTGAATATTGTTAGAGATTTTGACTCGCGTATTTTGAAAGGTAATGAATTCCTTAATCTGACAGCATGTATAGAAAAGGAATAGGAGAAGAAATCAGTTTTAAGGGGTTTTAAGTACAAGTACGCTTATGTGCTCGGCATGGCGTAACTTCAGAATGAGTAAAGGAAAAACGCTCGCTCAAGTATTTTGGAGAATTTGGGTTATAGAGAACGTTAAATAGAACACAAAGAATGCGAGTATTTCTATGGAGACGGATCGGAAGCCACTTTAGTTTTTTGCGATGTTCTGAGACATGGTCGTACTTCTTGAGCTTAAAAATAAAGCGTATGCAGATATTTAGTAAGCGTTCTAGCTTACTCAAAAGCTCCTCAGTGGCGTCCAAGTAACAGACGTCGGCATAATCAATTATGGGTTGAATAAGTGTTTGCGCAAGGGATATTTTCGTTTGAAGTGGTAAAAAGCTTTGAAGGCACTTTAATGTGTGAAAGGAGTGGTGTACCTTACGACTGACTTCATTTACGTTAGCATGCCAAGTTAAATTTGAGTCCATAATAACTCCTAAGTTTTTGGCAGTGCCGGTTATAGCAATCTGTGTGCTATCCAAAACTACAGGAGGGAGATTAGCGAAATCGAGGCAGCCGCGCATGTATCGACTTCCCAGTATCATGGCTTGAGATTTACCGGGGTTCACAAGTAATCCAAATGATTTGGCCCAGTTACTGATACAAACTAGGTCATCGTTAATAGCTGAGATAGCTGAGTCAGCATTGTCTACTGCGAAATGGTAAATCTGCAAGTCATCGGCATAAAGGTGGTATTTTCATGAAAGAATTGAGTGATACAATTAATAAATATAGAGAAAAGTAAAGGAGAGAGAACGCCACCCTGAGGTACGCCTGCAGCTAGAGCACACCAGTTTGAGTAAGACTCATCGAGGCGGACCCGCTGAGACCGTCCCCGAAGATAGGAATTAAACCAAGCTAATGCAGAAGAAGAGACATGAAGTGATTTCAATATTCCAAGCAGGATATCGAAATCTGCAGAATTAAAAGCGCTGCTGAAGTCTAGCAGTATAAGCAAGGTAAAGGATCTATTCTCCATGGCCCATCGGATATAATCAGTCACGTTGATGAGGGCAGTTACGGTACTATGACCTGGTCGAAAACCAGATTGGAAATGACTATGAAGATTATTGGTAGTTAGAAATGACATCAGTTGTTTGTGCACAACGTGCTCAAGAACTTTGGACAGGAAGGACAGAATTGATATGGGTCGAAAATGTGTGATAGAGCTAGGATTTGGAATTTTAGGCAAAGGGGTCACGTGTGCAAGTTTTCAGGAAGTTGGAAAAGTACTTGTGGATAGGGAATAATTAAAAATGTGTGTGAGGATAGGCAACAAATGAGGTAGGACCATAGTGATCATTTTTGAGCACAAGTTGTCATTACCAACTGCGACCGATGAGATTGAGAGAACAGACTCCCTGACCGCGTCTTCGCAAATGGCAATGAAAGAAAATGGAGTATAATGTACTGTTGGAACATTTAATAACGAATTTTAGGTGTCGGTTTTAATATATGGATGCAAAGTAACTGGCGGGTGTGAAAATTGTAAGTTCATCGCATTCAAGTCAAAATTATTACTAGAATTTGTCGGAAATTTACCGATACCTACAGACTTCAGAAATTTCCAAACTTCTGCAGAGCTATGGTTGACGAGGGACTCGAGGAAGTAGCGTCTCTTGCAATCACGACATAGGCGGTTATATCGATTACGAAGATTTTTAAAATAAATAAGGTTACGTTCGGAGGGACATCGCTTGTATTTTCTCTTGGCTTTATTTCTAAGAGCCATTTCCTCTTTAATAGAGTCTGACAACCAGGGAGCAGGATTGTGTTTAATTTTGACTGATTTGATAGGAGCGTGACGGTCATACAGTTCTAGGAGTAAGGAATTAAACCGGTGACCAGTCAACAACACTGGCATCGTGTTTCAAAGACTCGATGTCGATGTTTTTGTAACTGCGAAGATGCAAAACTTTGGGTTTTTGTTTAGGGAGACGTATACGATAACTAAGGAAAATTAGGTCATGATTGGACAATGGCGCAGTAAGTTGTCCATGATTTGTTACATTGCTAGGAGAAGATACTATTATATGATCGATTAAAGAGGGGGCACAATTTGGAAAATGGTGAGTAGGATTTAGAGGTAAGGTGGTTAAATTATATGAGGTCAAGAGAGATTTTAGTTTACGAGAATGTAAATTATTCTTGATCAAACTCGTATTGAAATCGCCCAGCATAAGAAAATGATCATATGAGGGACAGACATTATGGAGAAATGAATCCAAGGCATCAAAATAATCAATGTTCATATGGGGATTGTAAAAAACTGTGAGTAGGATTTTGGTATGACGTATTGTTATTTCGATAGCAAGGTATTCAGCAGACTTTGAGTACACAAGTGGAGAAACGGTTACAGTTTTGTGAGGTATATCTGCTCTAAGGTAGATTGCTACTCCACCATCACCCTTACCAGTTCGGTCATTTCGTATAAGAACAAATCCAGGAAGGGAACAGTGAGTAGAAGGGAGTGACGGTTTAAGAAAAGTTTCAGAAATAAATAACGCGTCAACGTTGCTACTGCTGAAAGAGGCCAAAATTTCGGAGTAGTGGTTGGGTACGCTTTGAGCGTTAATATGTGCAATTTTCAAGTTAAGTGGATTATTGGAGAATGAAGAATAGAGTTCATCATGCAGAGTCTACTATACAGAGAATACTATCTGCACTTATGAAGCTACTTGAGGAAGATGAGCAAGAGAAGAAGCTATCGTCAAAATCGTTATTTGATGCGTTCATATAAAATAATAAAAACAATGGAATACTTAAGTACAAATAAATAATAATCTATTAAAACTATTTCTAATTATTTAACTTACGTAATTGCGTAACTCACAACTCACAAATTGTTTTAGTATTTTTATGTGTATTTTAGTGTCTTGAATTCGGTTGAAATTATTCTTCAAAATAAAAGCTAGAATGAAAACCTAAATCACTGAATTTTTCTAATGTAGGTAAGCAATGCTTGCTTATTCAAATTTTTTTAATTCATATCCGGCAAACGACAATGTAATCCGCCTAACGGTAAGCTCGTTTAACGTAAGCATCCCTCTGGAAAATTCCATGGAAATTAATAATCAGTGCTGTTGTTGAGTTACAGTGTGCCTGTATAAATAATTTTTATGAAGTATTGCTGGCCGTAGTGTTCAATTATAATTTTTTAGGTTTTTTTAATTTAAATGGCTTTTTGTGACAACAATAATGGTTAAATAATAAAAAAGTCTCTACTACCACAAAAACAGTTTTTTGAGTAACCTGTTTTCGTTACTCAAATAACTGTCTCTAAAAGGTTTACAAATCAAGATCTGTACAGGATGAAAGTTTACTAATATTTACTATGCTAAGTGAATTAATTGTTTGCATTAAATTAATTATTAGAAATGCTTGTGGCTTAGCGGCGAATAAACTGACCGGGACTAACGGACTAACTGACTTATGAATGTATTTTTTATACGGAGAGTTTCAAATACAGTTATAGTTCAATATAAACATTTTAAAATCTCGTAACGTTAACTTAACCATTGAAAAGCAATATGTAATATACTTTATGGGAATTGTACAAAATCTGTGTTGCATAATCTGAATATTATTTTATCTTTATAAATGCATTTATAAAGATCTTTATCAATACTACTCAGACATAGTACACAAATTAAAACGTATATAAAAAATGGTTAATTGCAAGTAATCATTATTTTTAAACAATTATTTTATTCACCAAGACGTAAATCTAATTCCGACAAAATTTCAAACAAACTTTCATTTAATATTTTAATTTCCTTAGGGGTGGAATTTTGTAGATCCTATTCTTACCGCTTACTTACGCTGAATAAAGAAACTATCTGCCAAATTTTTTGATTCTAGATACAGCGTTGTCAGCTGTGCGTTTATGTATGGGTCAGTCAGTCACCTCTTTTTACATAAATAGAGCCTGCATTTTGATACTGACGTGTCTTTTAAGAGTTTACGAAGACCTAGCCAAAATTGCAAGAAATAGTCGACGCAAATTAAAACATTGTAAAATACTGTTTTTGGTTAAATGTTATTCAAAAAACAAAGTGTCTATCGAACATGTTAAATTTTAGAATACCAGACGGAAAATACGATGACAAAATCGTGTAATATTCATTGACTATACAATGCTGACAAAAATCCAATAAACTGCTGACCTCAATGTTTGCGAGCGACGCTGTTCATTTTTTCAAACTCGTGTTCAAGAAAATGTATAATGAGCAGAAATGGGAATGCACAAAGGCTGTAAAAAAGTCTTTGTTGTACAGCGTCATGGCACCGCTCGTCACATTTGTGATTCACGCCCTTCATTAGTACTTTTCTTGAATAAGCGACGCTTTTTGAGTGATGAATGCCATTCTAAATATGCCATACAGCAAAGGTTGGCTCTCGAGTGGCGTTTGATCCCGTGGAAACCATGTATGAATTTAGTTATTAATTATTTTATATATTTAACGAAGATTTAGAAATCTCCACTTTTTTGTAACAGTATTTCCTATTGTAAAGGGATCATAAAATTATATATTTTTTTGTAAATTACAAGTAGCTTAAACTAAGTTTTACATTAACCCTTTACTTCGCAGACAGAAAAATCTTAAATTTTGCTTGTTTTTCATTTAGAGGTTATTTAATATAGTCTAAAGGGACCTATAAAAATATTGGAAAATATCCCTATTTTATACATTTATAGAAAACATATGTTGGTGTGGTACAACACAGCGCGCTACACTAATAAGTAAGGATCAAAATTTACGTTGTACGTCACCCACACTGCACATCACATAGCACAGGTTCATATTTAAAATAAAAAAATACAAATTATTCGTTAAAAAACATTTAATAATGAAAAAATACGTGACACTGGTTACTACAAAAATAATAATAACCACATATCCTAGGCACTGACGTGATAATGGTAAAAACAATTTCTTTTTTCAATCAAACACAATCTCAGGTTTCATTTATTGCAATACACACTAGTGTAACCTTTTATGCAATATTTGCACCTTCCTTACGGTACAAAAGTCGGTATATGGCGTACACTATCGTAACGCACAGAATCTGGCGATTCTGTCTAGGAGCGATAGAAGCCTTTATCTTAGCAGTTGTTGTTAAATCATTTTCCTTCGAACCTGATGGTTCACAAGTTGAACGCGAAAGGTTTTCAAAGCCAATGTTTTTTTATTGTCTTTGCGGTCTGTTTTGTAGTTCATCCATGTATTGTTGACGCAAATAATAATAATAATAATAATAATAATCTTTATTGTAAATAGATTGTACAATTTTTTTGTAAAATTATTTAGGCTACACAATATTACCATACAAGCAAAAGCTGTTGCCGCCGAACTAAGGACTTGGATTTCAGCATGCAGTGCTCTTCCTATTACATTAATTTAACAATTAGCCTATGTGCCATTTTATATAAACTTTAATAATAAACACAAATACATTTTATATAAGCTCAACTGTAAGTGTTAGTGTGTGTTTGTGTTTGAGTGAGTGTTTGTGTGTGTATGTGCGTGTTAACTGTCAGTATGTATAATTTAAACTAAGTAAGGGATTTGATTTGGACTACTAGTATATAAGCAAGTGCAGTGGAGATGTTGCATACGAATTTTAGTCGCAGGTTAGAGTAAATTATGGAAAACGTAGTCTTATTACTTTGCAACTGAAATGAGATTTTCAGTCTCATCATAGTTTAAGTTTAGTAACCAGTTTGTAACGAATTTCTTACATTCGAACCTCGATACGGGATGAACAGGAGTAATATAATTTATTTTATTATATAGGAAAGGATCAAGAAATTTAAAAAATCGCTGTCAAAAAGAAGTTCTACAAACCTTTGCGCACTTTCTAATTTGATATTTCCTACGTCCTAAGATGTTAGGATTAAACGGAGAATTGTCGGAGAATTTCCGCACACTAAGCACTTTCCATTCATTGTATAAAAGTGTTGTCGGATACAAAAACGGGCGAAAACTGCCGACCTTAAGGACGGCTCTTTGCGATATCTCGAGAGAAAGCAGATTGGTCTTCGTAGCTCCACCCCAAGCCGAAATGCAGTACGATATTATGGATTCACACAAGGCCAGGTAAGTAAGTTTTATAGTTTGGAAGGTAAGGATATGGCGAAGGGTTTTAAAAATAACGATAAGCCTACGAAGTCTTAAACTCAGACTGTCAATATGGTTCTTGAAGCTAAGTTTATAATCTAAAATTACACCAAGGTATTTAATGTAGGACACATTTTCGAGTAGCTTGCATTGACAAGTAGAAAATGATTGCTGGTTGCATCGATGTACCCGAATGTGATGGTTGGGGGATGGTAAGCTACTTTTTTGGAGCGCAAACAGTATATACTTAGTTTTATCTTCATTTAAGGTCAGGTCATTATTAAATAGCCAATCACAGACTTGGTTGAAGGATTTCTGGGCATTTTCGAAAGTCTTCTCCCAGGTATCACCCGAGAAAAGGAGCACAGTGTCGTCTGCGTAAGAAATAAGTTTAGTGTTTTCTTGACTGTAAAAACAAAGTTCATTCAGGTAGACCAAGAAGAGCGTGGGCCCCAAAATGCTACCCTGCGGTATGCCATGGGTCACAGGCAGCTCAGAGCTTAGATGTTTATCTATACGAACACACTGAGTTCTGTTGGAGAGGTAGTCGGTGAATAGCTCCAACTGGACGCCCAAATATCCATAGCCTGAGAGAATATGGCCATATACCATCTCTTTGTTTTGATGTTTGGCGGGTAGAGGGATTTGAGCATGTCAGCTATGTCGAAACCACCCATGTGAGAATAATACTGAATCAATATTGGGGACAGTACATCAACTCTTGATTTCATTTCTTCTGAAATTCCGTTGATTTTTTCTTTGGGAATGAGTCAACAAAAGAACTCGCCAGTGTAACAACTTTGTTATCGTACCATTTCACCACTACCAACTTGTTTTCATTGCAAACTACCGGCTTGCACCTCTGCATTTCTTTTTCAGTACCTTATCTGACACAAGTTATGACTGACACCCTCTAAGGCGGTTACTTCTGATGGTCCCCGAACTAAAACTTCCATATTCATTGCGCAAGTTTTGTATCAATTCAAATCCGCTGAAAAAATTGTCAAAACAAACTATGGCTGGCTTTTCTTTAATTGTGCTACATAGAGCTAAACTATTTTTATAACTTTTCAAATTCAAATTCAAATTCAAATATTTATTTCTCAACATTGACAATTACTTGTTCTTATTGACGTCAAATAAAACATGATTCTACCACCAGTTCGAAAAAAAACCTTCGTGAAGAAGAACTGGCAAGAAACTTCACGGGTATATTTTTTTTTTCAAAATAAATTTACAGAGTCTCTTTATGTCTATACAAAATTATTCTTTTCTGCATCTGTTAGCTCGGCAAGTCTCCCTCCCCCCAAGTATCCAAACGACGAACACCCTCAAACGGCACCCGTTCACGAGTTAACGCGGGATCCAGCCATCGCCCTCCTCAACCATATTAGAGGGAACTGTAAAATAACATCCTCGGAAAGTATCTTCTACATATTTTTGGCTCGGTTGGTAAATATTGGCTACCTGCACTTGTGCCTTTGTAGGGGACCATCATTTCGTCTACACTGTTCAGTCCTTCTTCTACGAGAAGCAAACAATTTTGTAAAACTTTTTCGAGGATGGGTCTGACTTTGAAATAGTGGTCATCGTTCATATTACTAGTGTCTAAAAAGGGAGATATCTTCGAATTTTCTTATAATCTTTTCAAAGTCATCACATCTGCATACTGAGGATACCTCAGCGTTTGTTACAATATTCGCGGAAGGCTGGCATTTAGACAACTCCCATCAACAAAGTGATTGCAATTAAAGCTTATATCATCTTTCGTGATGTTTATACTTTTTGAAATATTGTTTTGTACTGAATACAAATTAGTATTTTCTGTAATTATATCGAGAATATATTCTGAGAAAAACATTTGAAATAGTCGGATGGGAATTTTAAGTTAGCACCAAAAGAAAGATTATATTGAAGGAATCCATTTCAGCGGTGTAATCGAGTTTGCCGTTTGTTCATTTATAGTTTAGTGTTTTTCTGATATTTTTTTGTTAGGTTCTTTTTGTGCAAAGCACAGGAGGTTTTATCGCTTTTCTTTTAGAAAGAGTTGTTGCAATTGGTGATATATTGGTAACAGGAAAAAAAACCAGAATTTAACATGGGCAGTTGTTCTCGTACTTGGTTCGTAGGAAACATTTCAGTAATAACGGATGTCAGGGGAATGGTTTCTTCGTCCGACAGCGCCGAATTGCAAGGGGAAGGCGGGCGGAGGTCCTCATTTTCAGAACTAGAAATGTTCAGACCGTTTAAAGAAGATCGGGGTTCAGAACTACAGTATGTGATGTTATCGTCAAAATCTGAGTGGTCAGGGCTAAAACTTCATCTTCTGAAGCACTACTGCTATCCGATGATGGTGCACGTTTTGGTGATGGCATAATTGTGCGAGTTCGCTGCCATTTTTGGCTTTTCTGAAGCAAGCAAAAAGCAGCAGCTGCAGCAAAACATAAACATATCAATACATATAAATAGTGATTTCAAAAATCATATGAAATAAATTTAACAAAATATTTGTAAAACCAGTCAGAAACCATAATTTTGTATAACAATTAGACGTAAATTACTTATTTTATAACTAACTATTAAATGAGCAGTGTTGTGTGTAAACAACGTGTAATTATACAAATACTTCACAAGCTAAGGGGCAGTGTTGTCAGTGAACGACATGCAAAATGTTCAATAGTTTTCTAGGTACTTCGCAACGTCGGTAAGCAACAACATAACTTTATAAGTGTTTATAAATTAAAAAGTTATCAATTAAATAACTTTGTTTACACATATATCAAAATATACGTTATTTTAGAAAATACTTTATATATCAATTCATATGATTATATCCATTTGCGATCAGTAATCAAAATTATTTACCTTCCATCCGCGGGACACTGCTGTACTTGACACCATTATAGGCAAAAAAACGAAAAAAGTGCTGTCACTAACGTCATTAATTTTTTTTGGGGTGCTTTCGTTCTAGCTTTGGTATGATGAAAGAAAATTTTTAAAGATGCGAACACATTATGAAAAAATAATGTTGAAATATTATGTTGTTGAATTACAACGCTGCGAATTAAAGGGTTATTATTATAAGGTGACATATTGTGTTCGCAGTCATATTGAACGAAAAAAAAAAAGGTTAAATTATGACGTAGATGATTTTATACATAAAAACAATGTATAATTATTAATGCATCCTTTTTAATTGTCAATCTCCAAATGGGAGCTGAAGATTTTTTAAGAAACAAACAAGCTAACATATTTTTTTACTATTTTTGACCGCGACCTAGCCGTAATGAATCCCTTGTTTAGTTTGTTTGGTTTCACATGGAAATAATAATTGAGGTATGCGGGTTTCAAGCCACTTTCCTTTAAAGCTATATGTTTACGTGTGTTTAACACTTTGACTTAGTTTCTTGACTTTAATATGTGTGTAAGGTTGTAAGAATTTTGAGTAACTGACATGGTAATAAGATGACACGGGCTCAGTATAGAGAATATAATTAGGTGTAAAAAGTAAGAGTTCTCAAGAAAATAGGAAGGCTTTAAGATAATTTGTAGCATGAGGAAAATGGGTAAAAAGAATGCTTTAGATCTTTACATGGAAATATTTTTAAAGTTGTCGTACATGTGACATAAAAAATCAAAAAGAGCTTAATTCAACTTTTGCTTAATATTATATTACATTATTAATTGAACTTTAGTAAATAATCCTATGACGAAAATATTTTTTAATTTGAAAAAAACTTTAAACAGATCGTGAAGACTAATGCTATTTGTGAATTATTCAATAAACGAACAGCGAACGAACGGATATCAGCAAAAATGAACCACACGTTTATTTCGAATTGAACTGCTAAGTTTAAAGTAGCATAATAGGCGAAGATAAAATTAATTGATGCGTGGCAAGTTCGAATCCCAAAACCTCCATTTTTTCAAGTAAATTGTTGATTTTGTTTTTATGTAGGTGTAGTATTGGTTGTTGTTATAACTTTATGCTAATAACAACAACTTTAATAATAAACAAGTTCTAATCATAATTAATATTTTTTAAGTAACAATTTATATCGCTCAACTGTTTAAATCATAGGATGATATTTATATGACTGTTACGTGGGGCCACATAGTTCTAATTGGTTTATTCATTTACAGTTTAGGAAACCTTATAGCTATGTTACATTTTATACAAAGTAATAGACGAAGAGAGCTACAGTCTTCACATATTATAGCAAAACCCAAAAAAGTCAATAAATTTACTATTTTCATTACAATAAGTTATTGAATTTAAAGAAGGAGGAGGATAACATAAGTATGTAATAACTTATTGATACTGCTAAGGGTGATAAATTATCTACTAGTTCTGGGTGGCCAACCACTCTCTAACTGAACATGATCACGGTCTTTAGTAAAATATGTTTGCCCCTTTTTACGCGCCCCACATTACGCTCTCGTAAAATTTTCAAGTATTTTTCTTTGTCCATGCGACCGCCGAATTCAGTTATCTCTCCTGGACCCATTGATGGCTCCCATCCATAAGTTAGCACAAATTATATATAATCCATAATTATATTAGCTCACAAATAAGCCACATTGCATTATGCACTCTAAAATATTATTATTATATCTCAGCTATACATAAATATCTAACTTTATGGAATTCTTCTCCTGGTTCTCAAAGGCAAAATATTTTAAGGCTTATAGCGTTCGCCAGGTCTTCTACATACTAATTTTATATCTACCACAGACTTAAAGAGAATCCATAAAATCTAAGAATGAACAGTGTTTCTCTGAAAGAAATATATATATAATTTTATCATAAAGCCATGTTTCACAAAACAAAAAGTAAGTTACAAATAGTTATTCTAAATACTTATAATTTCCACGTACCGAGATACATAATTCTCTAGAAAAGTTTTATCTTCCCCGCGCACTGTCTTATTAGCTTTCACAAAATCTGTTAATTGAGACATAATAATAACGGATGAGTATTTATGAAATTACAGTATCAAAATTTTAGGTACTATGACGTGAAGTGAACTACTCTTGCCGATACTGATTAGAGTTTTATTCCCAGTAATGTAGGTAGGGTAGGTATCGCTTTTAGTAACCTGGTATAATTTTTGTAAATAACCCTTTATTTGTCAATACGTGTCGTTGGTGTCATAGTTGCGTCAAAGCAATTAAAAGTGATATGATAACTATAGTATCGTTATTTTCTCGCTACAGAATCGGTCATAAAAGTGGAAGCGGTGTCATGAGTGTTTCTCTCTCTTTCCCACTCAAGGGCCATACGGGATGACGTAGACGCCGCTTTGTCTTATTGCTGTCGATGAGTAATATCGATATTGTATCGCGTATATTTTAGTTAATTTTAAAATTATTTCGACGTTTCGGCATCTTTGCAGTTGCCGTGGTCACAACAGGTGACACCGGAGGATTTCTTTGATGGTGTTGCCATGGGGTCTCCGGTGTCACCTGTTGTAGCTGACATTTACATGGAGAACTTCGAGGAACAAGCGCTCCGAATGGCACCTGTTGTGCCGAAGATATACAAGAGGTACGTTGACGACACCTACACTATATTACCTAAGCATGAAGTGACTGCATTCCTAAACCACCTCAATTCCCTTAATTCTAAAATTAAATTCACTATGGAATTGGAGCAGGAGAACAAATTAGCTTTCTTAGATGTCTTAATACAAAGAAATCCTGATGGTACACTTAGCCATACTGTTTATAGGAAACCCACCCACACTGACCGATATCTAAATGGGAAATCCCATTACCACCCGAGCCAATTATCTGCCGTAGGCAACTCTTTGTTTCAGAGAGCACATGGAATCTGCGATCCCCAACACATTAATGAGGAACTCAACCACCTGGTTAAAGTGCTGCGGGATAACGATTTAAAAACACCGCGTCGCCGTCGCAGAAACCGCGTAAAGCCACTCACAGTTGAACGAAGACCAGCATTCCTGCCTTATATAAAGGGTGTTACTGACAAGATAAGAGGCATTCTTCGGCGAGCTTCAATCAAAACTATCTACAAGCCGCACTCAAAGATAAGCCAGCATCTTCGTCCAATAAAATCAAGCATCCCTTTACAAGATCCAGGCGTTTATAAAATCGACTGTGACTGCGGGCTCTCTTATATCGGTCAAACCAAACGAAATGTGTCAACTCGCATTAAAGAACACATCTCTGATGTTAAAAATAAACGAACCTCAAAATCTGCAGTTTGTGAACATTCCATAGACAAGCCCAACCATTATTTAAGATTTGATACCGTGAAGATCCTAGCAAAAGAGAAACATTTTATACCTAGGATGGTCAGAGAAACTATTGAAATTAAAAAACATCCAAATTTCAATAGAGAAGATGGTTGGAAACTTTCATCAACATGGGATCCAATACTTAAAAACATCAAAATGAAAAACCAGCAAACTGTTAGACTGCAAACTCAGGACACAGTCAGTGCCTTTTGTGTCAATCCGGGACGTTATGCGAGAAGACTGAGAAACAGATGGCGTTAATATGTATTGACAATCATGTAGTTTTTATTACTGGCAATAGATGAACAACACCTTAGTCTATCGTGACCACGGCAACTGCAAAGATGCCGAAACGTCGAAATAATTTTAAAATTAACTAAAATATACGCGATAATATCCGGTAAAAAGTGTTTTATTTAAAGTATGTATCGTGAAAACTTAAGAAAAGTATTAATCGATATTGTATTTTCATAGGTGGCCGATAGAAATTAAAAACATGTGTAATTTAACATGTTTATTAATAAAATAAAAAATTTGCATATAAATTAGAAAACAATAACCAAACAAAATATAGTGTATGATTAGAACTAGTACTATCTTTGATATTCATAATTAGGTTTTATCGATAGCGGCGTTGTGCACGCTCCGCTAGCGCACGACCCTAGCGGACCAGACCCTCTCGGGTTTATGACCGACTCAGCAGCGAGAAAATAACGATACTATAATTTCAACTCGTTGTTCAGCTAGTCCGTTGGCGTATTGGATAAGCGCTTGCTTAAAAAATCGTGAGTCCGTGGTTCGTGATTCGAGTCCACTGATTTAATTCGATTTACCAAGTCAAAATATACACCTTGGGCCCTGATTACCTGAGAACGTATTTCGTTATATGTTGAAATAACGATCTATGTTGATAGGTCCAATTATGCATCTAATTTTTTTCTGAAACATAATGAATCAGTTAAGTTTAACACTTCCTTGTGAACAAATCTTTAGTTTAGAGAGTAAGTAAGAGAAATTCCTAGCCGAAAAATAGAGTAAGCAAAAAAAGACACTTCACAAATCACTACAATATCATACGATGCACGGCGAATGCAATGTATATGGGATATGTGATTGTTTACTAGTTTTGACGGTTTTGCACAAGTTGGAAGGAGCTTTGTCACATCTAAATTAAATATTTTTTGTATGTTTTCGTATTAACTCAGAAGTTTGGTTCATAATTCTACTAGTAAGGTCGTAGTTAACTTTTTAATATCCATAAAAGGCTAGATATTTTGGTGTAGTATTCAGCTGTGCCCACCACTACAATGCATTTCTTTTTATCTGCACGAAGAAGAGTTAACACATCGTTGGTCTTTTAATCCAGGTGCTAACGAAATTCAGTGGGGCTGAGCGCTTTCCAACATTGGCCAAACTGAACGGAATGTGTCAACCCGCATTAAAGAACACATAGCTGTAAACATTTCGTGGACAAGCCCAACCATTCTTTGAGGTTTGACTCTGTGAAAATGTCATCAAAGGAAAACATTTATACATAGAATGATCAAGAAAGCCATTGAAATAAAGAAACACCCTAATATCAATAGAATCTTTTTTTTATTATTAATAATTAGCCGACGTTTGTCTTCCACATCACTCGATGAAAAGTGACGATGAAGACGAGGATCATACACGCCTGTCCAAGAGGTACCTATTCACTCTACACTTGAAAGCTCCAGGGTTATATTTGTCTGGAAAAACAGACGCAGGCAAATCGTTCCATTCTTTGGCAACACGAACCAAAAATGAGCTATCGAACCGTTTAGTTCGGCTCTTCGGCACGCTAACCACAAATGGGTGAAACTTCTGTCTGCGTCTGGTTGATCGCTGGAGAAAGGGGGAAGGTTTGATCAGCTGAAAAAGAGCATTTGCACACTCTCCAAAGTGCAATCTGTAAAAAACCGATAGACTAGCAATTTTTTGACGATGTTCGAAGAAGTAAGTTTGTCGTGACTTATGAGTCTACGGGCCCTTTGGTCGACAGAATCCAACGCTTCAAGATGGTACTTAGCAGAATCATGCCAAAGATGGCTGCAGTACTCCATACAGGATCAAACTTGGGCTGTGTACAGGTTGAGCAACTGTTCGGAGTTGAAGTACCACCGGACCTTTGCGATGACTCCCAATTTTTTGGAAGCTGACTGTGCCATGGTTTTAATCTGTTCACCGAAATTAAGTTTCGACGTGATGGTCATGCCTAGAAGCCCTAGATGGTTTGTGATCGGTACAGATACACCATGGAAAATGGGCGTCAAATTGAATGTGCTATTTTTACCGGAAAAGAGACCCTGGGTTTTGGAAGGGTTGAACTTGACAAGATTGGCTTCACCCCAATTGGAAACCCTACATAGTGTCAAATTAACCCGTTCGATCGTCGACTCTCTCTGAAATTGGATCTTGTTTGGACTCGCTCGCGCATTGGACACATATCTTTCTACAACAGTGCTGTCATCAGCGTAACCAATAATGCCTTCCGATAAAAGAAGGTCATGAATGTGTCAGGAATAATGTTGCAGAGAGAACAGATGTCTGAAGTATGCTGGCGTTGATCACCATTAGGTCCGATGAGAAGCCATCGACAACAACTCGAATTGACCGTTCCCTCAGGAAATCAGAAATCCAGTCGCAGAGTCCGGATGGTATGCCATACGCAGGAAGCTTGCTCAAGAGGGCTTCGTACCATACCCGGTCAAAGGCCTTGGAGATATCTAAGGATACGGCTATTGCCTCTCCGGGCCCTTCCAAGGCCATGCTCCATAGATGCGTGACGTACACTAGAAGGTCTCCTGTTGAGCGTCCTCCGCGGAAACCATATTGGTTGTCACTGAGGAGCTCATTGGTCTCTAGGTACGTCAGGAGACGATGGTTCAATACACGTTCCATAATTTTGCCATAAATTTAAAATTATGGAAGTGATTGCAATAGGCCTATAGCTGACTGGGATGGCTCGACTGCCCTTTTTTGGTACGGGCTGTACGTTTGCAAACTTCCATGATTTTGGAACTTTTCCAGTCCTTAGAGAGAGTCGATATAGGCGTGTCAAAACAGGCGACAACTCGGCTGGACAGTGCTTAAGAACCTCTGGGGGAATGCCATCCGGACCACTGGCTCTGTTCACGTCTAGATTTAGTAAGCATTTGAGTACCTCTTCCTGGTGAATTGGCCTCCATCTTGGGGCCGAATGGGGGTAACGTGGGTGGGCTTTTACCTTTGGAATCTAGACGTGAATATTCCACGAATAGATTTGCGAACAAGTCTGCCTTCTCTTTTGCGCTGTGGGCCAAAGACCCGTCAGGCCTTTGCAGTGGTGGCAGTGATGGTCGACAGAAGTTCATCTCAACCGACTTGGCAAGGGACCAGAAAGCTTTACTCCCCCTGGGATAGGATGCTAACTTGTCCCCGATACGGCCAATGTGGTCGAAACGAGCGCTTCTGATCACCTTTTTGCAGGACTTGGCAGCAGCATTGTACGCCTGCTTCTTAGCTGGGAGATCCATAGCTTTTCCTCTGTGAGCGCTTGCCCAGGCTTGGTATGCTGCATTCTTACGCTTTTCAGCTAGGAGGCAATCAGCATTAAACCATGGGCGGGCTTTGGACTCCAGGGATACATCAGAGAATGGTAAAAAGTACTCCATACTTATACCATACGCATGATGGATCATCGGAAGTAAAGCAAGCTTGCCGCCAAGGATAAGAGGCGAAAAAGTGACGCATCTCATCCCAATCTGCTGACTTGAACCGCCATACTCGCCTATTGCCTTTTAGGCTGGTATCGGTTGGCGAGTATTGCGACACAGATTTCACCAGGCAGTGGTCGGATGTCCCTAATGGCGCAGATACGGACACCGAGTATCTGTCTGGATCGGTTGTCAGCAGAAGGTCCAAGCAATACGCAGTATGGTCATCAACGTCAGGAATGCGCGTAGGTTCGTGGACGAGCTGGGGAGACCATGAGTTACTGCGAACCGATAGGTTTCTCTGCCAGCGTGGTCGGTGTCCTTGAACGGGTACAGCCACCCTCCATGGTGGGCATTAAAGTCCCCAAGGAACACCAACTGTGCAGAGGGATAGCGTCGTTGGACCTTATCTGCAGTATCACTAAGATATTCAATAAGTCGAGTTGTCTCCTGAGCTCCCGTGTGTGATCGGTAAATACTGGCGTATACAATTCGGTCCAGGCCAGTTTCTACATAGACCCATAAAACAGAAAAATCCGGAACTTCCAAGTATCGGAGACGCCGACAACTGATCTCGTCACTGACATACACGCACACGCCCGCATTGGGGTGAAATTTGGTCTCCAGGATATAGCCTGGGTAATGCAGGCATGCCAGATCCGAACGATCAAATCTGTGATCTCTGTCAGAAAGAATAAGTGCAGCCTCTCTGTCTCAAGGTGGTGGTGGACATCGTGGAGGTTTGAGTGCACTCCTCGGATGTTAGAGAAGTGTTCTTTTGCATCCGCTGTCGGCACTTATTTTTCTTTTTGAACTTTTCCATTATGTAGGATGAATAGGGGAAACTATATCGATATTTTGCGGCTGAAAGGGCGTAACCCCCATTTTGGTGAAAATGACTTTTAAAGGCCACCCTATTCAGTTTTTTTAGCTATCGAAGTGTATATTTAAAATTCTCAAATTCTAAAATAAATGGTGAATTCGGCCGCAAAATCCAAGGACAATAATGGAGTTTTTTTTGTGCTTTTCGACGTAAATCCAATCAAAATAAGAAATCATCAAAGTGTTGGATTTAAACGACACTGTCATATAAAATATTAGGGCGTATAATGTGCATGACCTAAATACATTTATGAACGTTTAAAACTTTACCTTAAAAATAGTTTAAAAATATGCCCCAAATTTTATTAAGTATTATGTTAACATTAGCGGTTACGCCCATGGCTTTTTTATGTTTTCAAATTAATTTGACTCTTACGCCCCAATCAATTTGATTTTATAAGTTCAGTATATACAACATTGGAGTTGCACACCCATAACTCTTTTAAATTTTACACTTAGATAAGATTATACGACCAATTAAAGTAATCCTGCAACTACGGTTTAGAGTGAAATGGAATAAATAGAACTTCGAAAATAACAGCTTTGATAACACAATATTCACTGAAAAGAAATAGAAACGGGAAAATAAAAAATAAAAAATGGTTCACAAAAAAATTTAAAGGATGAAGGTAAATTATATTAAAATAGGAACAGAAATAAGAGAAAAAAAATACAAAAAAATCCTTGTGAGGAAAGAAAGTGTTTAAAAAGGTGCTTCGAAATACCTGAAGAAAAACGTACGTCTTTGTTTAATCACTTTTACAGTATGGATACACAACGTCGACGAGACTGGCTTCCGAGATGTGTCAGACGTATTCCAGTCAAAAGAAAGAGACTACCACTGACGAAAGTCGCAGGAACGTTACTCATGAATATTTTATAAATTATGTTGAAGATCATACAGCAGTATGTCAAAAATTATTGCTAGCTACATTAGATATATCTCAAAAAACTTTACGGTATACAATTGATAATGCTGTCAATAACATGGCTAAAGAAGACATGAGAAAATCGAATATCCCAATTCCTCAATCGAATGTCCCAAAAAGATATTCAGAGGAGACAAAAAACTACGTTCATACATATATAAAAAAACTACCTATGCCGTCACACTACAGTCGAAAAAGATATTTGTATATAAAATGTATTTACCTCAAGAGTTCAACAATGTTTCAAGTATATATCGCAAATACAAAGAAGACTGTGAACTCAACAAGCAACAAACAGTCAGTTCATCGTTATTTAGAAAATTATTAAATGAATATAATTTGGGAATTCATGTACCAAAAAAAAGATAAATGTCTTTTGTGCACAAGAGCTGAAAATAATAGAAATATAATAAAAGAAAAATTGAAAGAGCATCTTGAGGTAAAAGCGTTTTGAATTTCATCAGAACCTAAGGTCTTCTACTAATGATACAATAACAACATCTTTTGACCTTCAAAAAGTATTGAACACTCCGCCTAACGAAAGAATGTTGCTCTACTACTTCAGAAAATACTCAGTGTATAATTTTACCCTGTACGAGAGCACTACTCAAGAACTTTTCTGTTATACTTGGGGAGATATTGAAAGCAACCGTGGCAGCAATGAAATTGCTACCTGTTTATTAAAGTTTTTACAAAATATAGATAGCAGAGCCATCAAGAACTTAATATTTTATTGCAATTAATGTGGTGGTCAAAACAGAAACAAGACCGTATTGGGTATATTGGTACATAGCATTATTTTTTGACTGTTTCTTTAAATTTAGAAACCATCCTACATGCCGGTTGATTCCGTTCACGCAGTAACTGAGAGAGAGGTAAAGAGATTTATTGTGTGGAGCCCTTCACAATGGGCGTCATATTTTGAGTCAGCTTCACCTTACAAAGTGATTGTTCTTGATCATACAGATTTTATTAACCTAAGAGACATAGCTAACCAAACATTTACGAAAATAACACTAGAAATATTCAGTTCCAAAATTTACAGATTGCAACTTTCAAGAAAAATAATACTGGCACCATCCAGATAAAATATTCAATGAAAACAAATGCAGAAGAGATCAATATCAAATTATTTCAGGAGCATTCAAAGAAATAGAAAGGAAAAGGGAAAAGGAGACGGGAAAGGAGAAGGAAAGAACAAAAACACACATAATCAAAATGCAAAGAATGACGCAGATACAAATCATTAGGCTAATTTCAGATTAAAATCTTTATACATAGCCAGATAACCTATAAGTGTAGCCAAATACAAAGATCTTATTCAGCTTATTGAAATCATTATGCCAAAAACTTACCAAAACGAATATTGTAACCTTCCTTCTGCGGCAAATGTTTTTTTGATATTTTAGCTGAAACCGATGAAAAAGATGGGGAAGAGAACAAAAATGATAAACAAATAAGTAATAAATAAATATTTCTAACAATCACACCACATTATCTAGCCCAAATTAAGTATCATTAAGAACTTGTGTTATGGATACTACATAACGGATCAATAAACTTAAGAAATATATAAGCACAAATAGATTTTTTTTCATACATAAATATTAGAAATAAACTTAAATAAACATACATACACATCCATGAATAAAAAGCAAATATAATAAAATATCTGCCTCTACCAGGACTCGAACACCTCTGGCATGGAAGGCAAGGGTACTTACCCCCACGCCAAACAGGCTGTCGCATGATGAAACCAAAAACTTTAAAAAAAAAGTATCATCGTTTTGTTCTCTTCTCTATCTTTCATCATAGAATTCTATGAATATATCAGAATTGTTACGATATTCGATTTGGTAAGTTTTTATATTGGTGATTCAAAATTAACCTATTTACAAATATATTACGATAAGCAATTCTTTGTTAAATAATTTTATTTTTTATTTATTACCTTTCGTTTAGGACTAGAAAAAGCTTTAGCTTCCTACTCTTCTTTCTTCAGTTAAAAATCACTCTTCCCATCCCTTTCGGGTAGGCAATTAAGTAAAATACGAATAAGGTTATTTTTTATGTCACTTCCTAACTCTTGAATCCCATAACCATAAAAAAATCATCTCGTTGATCTCACATCTCTATGTGTCATTGATATTGTTTTAAAATACAAGATTTTGATGGACTAACATTTGCTAAATTGAACCATTATACTTAAAAAGTTTTATGCACTGTAATTCTAAAACAAAATTTTAAAATAATAATAAAACTGGGGAAAAAACTGAAATTTTTATTTGTCTTTTTATGGGGCGTAAAAGACATAAATGTTTATTTTGTGAGGCGTATTCACCAGCTAACTTTTGAACTATAAATATTTCTAAAAATATGATTTTTGAATATAGTACACCACAAAAATTAAAATAATTTTATTGTAACATTCATATTTATAAATTCAATAATAACAAAGTTATGACAAATACAAAATTTTAATTTTAGTTTTTTGACTCTACTGAAAAGCTGTGTTTTGGTGGTTACGCCCTTTAAATGGCAAGGTATCGATATTAAAAGTTCTTTCTCTACAACCAATTTTAGATTTTAAAAATACCTTTGATTCTTCTTATACAATTGGATAATGAAGTTATATGCGCTCCCCAATATTATTTGCTATTCAGTATTACTCCAAGATATTTTTTTTGCAGTTCCCACTAGTTCTTTGCAGTGACAGTTAGGATTTGCTTTGTAGTTAGAATTGCAAGGATATGTATGAATTTTATGCTGTCAAGGTCAGTATTTACTCTCGATCCTAATTGTAGAACTGAGTTATGACACTATGGATGTCGAAGTATTATTGGCGATTATATTTCATTGCTTCATTCTTCAGGTATATTTATTTACAAAGTAGTCCCTTTGACCTACACGGTAGCATCGCACAAATTAAGAGTAGTTAAACGACTAAAAAGTCTATACTCATGACGTTTTAGTTCCCTTTTTTCCCGCTAGTTTCTTCGTTATAGGACACCCCCGACCTAGCTTCATTCCTTTTTTGTGCGCGGCACCAAGAACATCTTTCAGAAAAATGCCAAAGAGGAGTGCAGAAGAAAAAATTGCTTATTTCAAGTATAAGCTAAAAAAATTGGAGAATAAACCACATCGTAAACGCATATTGCGTTTATCGGTTTCTTCTGATGTGGCAAGCATCCCAGGTAAGCTCCAAATATCTTGATTCTCCTTGATACTAACTCAGCGTTAGCACGAAGGATAAAATTTCTTACCCGGATGTTAATTTCCAAATTAACACGGAGGTACTGATAAGAGAATTAATGTTGCAATTTATTTGCAGAGACCGACGGTGATTATACAGCTATGCCTAATCCAGTATTGGAAATAATTCCGGAGCCGTCAACAAATACTCAGCACGAGCACGAAAACTATTTTGAAGTACCACCGCCTCAAGCGGAAGCTTCTATTGGAAGTGCGGGTCACTTCCAATAGAAATATTAAATGCGCTTGGAGACCCTTTGGATGAAACCCCTAAATATGGCGACTGCATTCACCAAGACTTGGCTCAGCGATGGCTGCCCTTGTTACGCAAAGGCTTTCTAGAGAGGCCAAAGACCAGTTATATAAAGATTATTTAATACCTGAGAATTGCAAACTACTGAAAGCTCCCAGTTTGAATCCAGAAATATTTGCTGCTGTTGCTGAGACCTTTAGGGGCAGGGATAAAAAATTAGAGGTAAAACAACAGCAACTGGGACTTGGTATTGCAGCGATAGGACAAGCGATGACAGTTCTATTGACATCTGATAATAAAGTGAATGCTATAAAAATTCTTTCAGATAGTTGTAAGATTCTGTGTGATTTGCATTTTATTGAAACTGAAACGAGAACAAAGTTGTTGTGCGGAGGCCTCGATAAATCGTTCGTCAACATTTTAGAAAACGAAGAAAGGGATGAAACGTTGTTTGGAAATCAGTTATCAGAAAAAATTAAAGCGGCTCAAACTATCGAAAAACAAGGGTCGCAAATAAAAAAGCACGTCGACATGCCGAAGGCATCAGCAAGTCAACCGTCAACACGGCCACGATTTCAGGGAAACTGGATGGGCCCTTCTCGCTATCACTCGAACAGGGGGGGGTGAGGAGGGCAGGCCCGCAGGCAACAGATGCCAGCACGCAGCCAAGCAGGCACCACGCCGGCGCCGCGTCCACCGTCTCGGCCGCAATTATCGAGACGTCGTGCCCCAACTCGGCGTTAGTGCAGGTACATGGCGGTAGACTTCAATATTTTTAAAATTGTTTGACTGAAATCACCAATAACCCCGTTATTTTGAAGTGGATCCGGGAAGGTATATCTTTACCAACTAATAATCTGGTTAAACAGACTGTTATTCCCTTAGTGACCTTTTCTCCTAAAGAAAGTCATGAGATGGCTCTTGCTATACAAAAATTACTTGATTTAGGAGCAATAGCCCCTTGCTCACCTACCCCAGATCAATTTGTGTCTAATATATTTCTGGCACCGAAGTCAAACGGTGACAACAGATTCATTCTAAACCTAAAATACTTCAACAAATTCCTTTGTAATTCTCACTTTAAAATGGAAGATTTTAGAACCGCTTCTCGGTTAGTAACCAATAAGTCCTTTTTAGCTTGCATTGACTTGAAGGAATCTTATCTATTAGCTCCGATAAAAAAAGAACATCGTAAATTTTTACGCTTTGAATTTTTAGCAAAAACTTATGAATTCATGGGTATGCCGTATGGGTTATCTATTGCTCCGCGAGTAATCACAAAAATTATGCGTGAAGTCGTAGGTTACTTGCGGCTACGTGGATTTACTTCAATAATTTATTTAGATGATGATATTTATTTAGGTGCATTGGGGATACATATGAAAAATGTAAACAAAATGTAAAACACACTATAAAATTGCTTCGGTGCCTAGGCTTTATAATTAATTTTGAAAAAAGTAGGTTAAAACCTAAACAACAGTGTAAATTTTTGGGATTTGTGTTTGACAGGGTCAATTTGACCTTGTCTTTGCCGACTGAGAAACGAGATCATATTGCACAATTAGTTGACAATTACTTAAAACTACCGTCATGCACCGTTAGAGAATTTTCACAATTTATCGGTACATTGACATCAGCCTGCCCAGCTGTTAAATATGGTTGGTTGTATACCAAGACTTTTGAACGGATTAAATATACAGCTCTTAAAAATAATAACAATTATGACATACAAATTCATTTAAGCGATGAAATTTTAGATGATTTAAAGTGGTGGAAAAAACAAATATTTACAAATGTTATGTTTCTTAAAAGCCCGGATTTTGCAATGGAAATATTTACGGACGCGTCACGGACGGGCTGGTGTGCATTTTGTAACAACAATCGTGCAAATGGTCACTGGAAAACGTGTGAGACATATTTTCATATAAACTTTTTAGAACTGCTTGCGGTCTTTAACGGGTTAAAATGCTTCGCGAAAAATATGCGTGATTGTGCAATATTATTACGTGTAGATAATACAACAGCAATAAGCTATGTTAATAAGATGGGTGGAACTCAATTTCCTCATTTAAATAACTTAGCTAAATCTATTTGGCAATGGTGCGAGAAAAGAAATATTTGGTTATTTGCCTCATATATAAATTCACGAGAAAATGTTGAAGCTGACGAAGAATCACGTAAGGCTAACCTTGATATAGAATGGGAACTACCGTTGTGCGCTTTTCAACAGGTCGTTCAGTATTATGTTCAACCGCAAGTTGATCACTACGCTTCTCGCAATAATGCCAAACGTTTAAAGTATGTTTCCTGGAAACGAGACCCTGATGCTATGGTTATCGACGCCTTCACTCTGTCATGAAAGACTATAGATTTTTATGCATTTCCCCCATTCCCTTCAATGTTAAAGAGTCTTTATAAAATTATCAGTGATGAAGCTACCGGTATCTTTATATTCCCTTATTGGACTTCTCAACCTTGGTTCCCTTTCCTTTACTTTACTTTACTTTAAAGTTTGCTTATCTCAAAGCCGATCTTTTTCGAATTCTCTTTCCAGGCAGAATCAGTCACAACCGCAGAGAATTACCCTGGTACCAGGGAAACTCTCCGGCTCGCGTTCAGCAAAAGAGGCGTCCCAGCGGACACCATAGCAGTCATGGTCTCGTCCCTATCTAACAATACTTTGGCTCAATATAATGTAACGTATAAATTATGGTGGAACTATTGTCACAATAAGGGTATTGATATTTTTAGTTGTTCAGTTTCCTCGATCCTATCGTTTTTAACTGAACAATTAAATAAGGGTTCCAGCTTTGGCACCATAAATAGTCACAGATTGGCACTTTCACTTTTATTAGGGAACAATGTGGGATCAAACGACCTAATTACTCGACTAATCAAAGAAATCTACAGACTTAAGCCTAGTTTACCAAAATATAATTATACTTGGAATCCTCAAGTCGTCTTAGACTATGTTTCGGATTGGTACCCCAATTGTAATTTGTCTTTAGTTCAAATAACAAAGAAATTAGTAGTTCTATTAGCCCTCAGTACTGCACATCGCGTGCAGACCCTATCTGTTATAAAACTTCCAAGTATAAAAATATTTCCCAATGAAATTAAAATAGGTATTTTAGACGTTATTAAAACCTCTGCTGCTGGTCGCGAACAGCCCACCCTGGTTTTACCATACTTTAGAGAACGACCCAGTATATGTCCCGCATTAGTTCTCGAAGATTATATACAGATGACCAATAAACTCAGGCCCGAGAAGGTAGATTCGATAATAGTCAATATAAGGGAAAATATAAATATAATTATATTGACTATTAAGCGTCCTCATCGAGCAGCCAGCTCTCAGTCCATCAGTCGTTGGATCAAGAGCGTGATGCACGAGAGTGGCGTGGACGTGGCAGCGTTCAGCGCGCACAGCACGCGGCACGCCGCCACGTCCACGGCCGGCGCACGCGGAGTCTCGCTGCAGGCCATCCGCAGCGTCGCCGGCTGGACCGCTAACTCGCAAACTTTTGCCAAGTTTTACAATCGCCCAGTAGTTGATCAAAGCGATTTCGCAAGAGTAGTCTTGCAATCAAATAAATAAGTCATTGATATTAATTTGTATTTTAAAAGGATTTTTGATGTGTTATTAATAAATGCAAAACTTTTTGTTCATGCTTTTTAACAATGAATAAATATTGTATCTTATGTCAATTGGTTTTCATTCAGCAAAACTTTACCTTGTGCTCTTAACATCTACTTTGTTAATAAATATATCTGAAGAATGAAGCAATGAAATATAATATATGATCAAACGAACTTCTTAAGTGAAGTTTGATCGATATTATATGAGTTTATATTATAAAGTTTTGCTGTAAGAAAAGGTTAGAACTCTGAAATAATGAAGCTAGGTCGGGGGTGTCCTATAACGAAGAAACTAGCGGGAAAAAAGGGAACTAAAACGTCATGAGTATAGACTTTTAGTCGTTTAACTACTCTTAATTTGTGCGATGCTACCGTGTAGGTCAAAGGGACTACTTTGTTAATAAATATATCTTCGAATGAAGCAACTCATATAATATCGATCGAACTTCACTTAAGAAGTTCGTTTGATCATATATAATATCGTTATATTTTTTTAACATATGTTGCCATCATTAGGACTGATTGTTTTATTGCTGGAACAAAAGTAATTCCAACTTAGGCTTACGGTCGGAAACGCATAATTAATCGATTATCAATAAATAATAATAATAATAAAAGTCCAGACAAACACACCATGGTTGCTACTGTATGGTTGCAAAGTTGCAACTGTATGTCTTCAAAGTAAACAGAGCTTGTATTATGGATGACCATACAGCAAACTGGTAATAACCCAGGATAAACAAACATACATAAATACAAACCACCATGACCCGAGAACAAACATCTGTGTGACATCTACGATTAATGAAGTCTACGGGCACGGGAGCCACTTACCATCCAGGCTGTAGCAAGTTCAAAAAATTATTTATTGTTTATTATGAATTTTATATACGTATATAAAGATGCTTAAATCCGGCTTAATCATATGATTGTAAGGCTTATAAAAACAAGAATAAAATAAAATAAAATAAAGATGCTTAATACGTATCATATTTATGATCTTCATATGAATTTAATTTTTTGAGTCAGCTTCTAAATATGCAATCACAAAAAGTCATCTATAGAACACACTACAACTCATTAATATCATATATTAAATAAATTTAAATTTTTTTTTATTCCCATAAAAGGTTTTCCAATAAAAAGTACTTGATATCAACGGTAAAAAATGTCAGAAAGTTGCCTTTCATACGGTTATTATTTTAAGAAAATTCATTTTATTTCAGTATTTTACAACGATAAAAATTAGTACCACCAAAATCATTTTCATTCACACAGTAGCAAAAATTTTTTTTAATAAGAGATATTAGGTATATACAGGACAACCTTACAATATGACTAATTCTTCAATACGAACACCATAACGTAGCTACCCCGAAGCTCTCAAGAAAGTCTATTTTTAAAGAAAAGGACAGGCCATTTTTAAAGAAAAGGAAAAGCAATTTTTATTTCACGATAACATAAGAATGGCTGCTTAATTGGTTCTGGTCAGGAGTAATGGCGAGAAATGATTGGCTATTATCGTCGGTTCCCGGGTTACAATAGAAAACCGAAACGAGCGCTATTAAAACGTTCGCTTGACGAATTGACTGCATTCATGTAAAATCTTAACCAAAATTGTTACTTTTCGATAGATCGTGTAAAAGGAAACACGACATGAACTTCATCATGTTGAAAATTACTGTACAATGGATAATGAAAAAAGAAAATTACAATATATCTCGGTATTTTGGTCACAAAATGCCATGAACCCTTACGCTTAATCTATTAGTTTGAATAAAGTTCAAAACACCTTTAATAATAATCAATGACCTTTAGAAACAACCTTGCGTGTTTTCTAAAGGTTTCCGAGAGCTGGAACCTAGGAGCGGTAAGTCATCTAAGGTAAGTTACGAAGAATAAAATAATATGAATATTAAATATTAAAAGTTTTTATCATAAACTTCTAATGTTTTAGGTTGTTTACCTGTAAAAATAAGTATATTACGACTATAACTTATTTTGAACTGTTGAAACGGTCTACTTAAGTCAAGCTCGTATGAAGCTGCTTATCAAAGTTTTCAGACGCAGTCGTTATAATTTTTATTTATTTATATATGACTTCCAAGTATGTCTTTAGGACTACACATCTGTTAAATTATTTTTTTCAGATGGTTTAGCTAAATTTGGTTTTCTCATAGGTTTGAAAACAAATTCGTTTTCAACCCCCGACTTAAATCGAGGGGTGTATCTGTATCTGTCTGTGCACTCATTACTCACCTTATGAAAGACGATTTTTGTAATATGATAAATTGAGTGTTACAGCCATGACGATCGGTTAAATCATTTGATAGTTATGAAAACAGCTAAATCAGTCGTTCAGCTTCCACAATCGCCTTTATAATCCGTCATTGTCGACCAAAATTTACGGACGACCACGGAGTCCATTTTCAGATCAAAATTTTTCTAAAAGGAAGCGGGCAAACCGAATGATCTCTGTATACGTCGTTTACGCACCGTTTATATTACGTTGCGGCCGTGACGGTACTCATATTCCACATATAATAACTTGAATTTTGAAAATTCTCATGCTGATGAAAAATATTCCAAGATTCAAACATAACGTTTATCAATAACCAAATCACTCATATTGAATATATAATTCACCGAAATTAAAAAAATTTAGAATTGAAATTATAATATAACAAAAATATTGTTTTATTTGGAATGGCCAAAATTGCTAAAAGGCAAGATAGGAAAAGGACCTAATAACTAAGCAAGTAAGAGTAGTCGGCAACTGACAAATGAAATTCCCTAGCAAGTTGCTTGAAATGTTAAACCGCAAAAAAAATTACCTATACCATGACTATAATAAAGAAAATGATGTTTGTTTGTTTGCTTGCTTATATACAGAACAGAACTAATTAAAATTATTTACCAATTAAAACCCCAACGCCCAGTGATACGCCATAAAGGCAGATTTTTCTAGTGCTTACATTTGTATTTTTATAAGAATTTGTAACGAAATTTCTTTTCAAGTAAATATTTTTTATTTTCACTTTCATTTTCAAAGGAATCAAAATAATATTTTGACGTGATGGGAATATAAATTAACAATAAGATACATTTAAATTACAATGTTAAAAAAATATATACTCTGAATGATACATTCATTCCGAGTATATATTTTTAAGATTAGATTTCAAGTATATGATGAATATATATGAATAAAAAAGTACTTGATATTTAAGTTAAAAATATATTCTTTTTCATACTTAAAGAGCTTAGTCTTGCAACGACTATGTCACTCTGTCATTATTTCTGAAAGATACAGAACCAATCTTACAAAGTTAAATAACACTTTGAAGAAGGAAAGGACGGAATGTAATTCCACCCAAACTTTTCTCTAGGAATATATTGTATAGGATAAATAATATAAGTTTGAAACATTTTGGTTAGTTTATTATCATTAGTAAATAAGATGCTATCTGAACCTGGTGTTGGATCTTTTAATATGATTGAATTTTCAGGTTTCTGAAGAGTGACAGGTGATTTAAGATCATCGTTACTAGGATAAAATTTTGGTATGTTACAACATAAAGTATCTTGACAAACTATTGAAGTAATTCGTGAGCATGATGATTATCTATGTACTGGACCCCGTAACTTTTACAAGCGTAATTCACACTGTGTCAGAAAGCGTTAACTAGCGCAATTCCCAATAAGTAAATAACGACTCCTAAACTTGTGCCAAAACAACTTTAATTTGCTCAGTTGCAAATTTTCTATTTCTGTTACAAATTTATTTCTAAATTTGAATTCCTAAATATTATTTATACACCGTGGTCCCTAATAACCCAACCAGTTTTAGCCATTGATTCTAGAGCCTTATTGGAGTACATTAAGTACATTTAGTGCAAACACGCATTATTTTCGAGATATTCGATGTAAAAAAACCACAAGATGAAAAATCGCAAGTGTTGCACATGCTAAGAATATTAGGTTGCTAGATCTATTGAATACTTTTATACGCAGAAGGACTTAGTGCATGCTTGGTTGCCTACAAAAAAACTACAAAAATGTTTCACTTACTAGAATATTTTTAACGTATAATGAAGATCTAACTTAAAAGCTAAGTAACAACGTAGAACTCAAACACTCACTCACTCTCTAACACTCTCGCCAACACGCACATAAACACACTCACACAAACACCATACTCAGGCAAACCTATAAACATATTTACTCTTATTTTCATTAAATTTGTTCATTGCATTTCTCTCATATCAATTAATTCATTTTAAAACTCATACAGAGTCGGCGGTGATGGGGAGAGTGTCCCTGCGGAAGACTTCGTCCTCCACCAACTGGATGTGATTATCCATGTGTAACCTGACGATAAAACACTGTATGAATAAGCATTGTTATGAATGATGATTATAGATATGATTTTGTACTAAGCACATCACTAGTTTCCTATGAAAAGATAAAATTATATAGACGTCATAGGATTCATCTTTGGTTATATTATATTGTTACCGTTAATTAAGTTTCATTACGAAATACATTTAGGAGTTCCGGATTTAATCAGCTTTCTAGCCACCTGAACATCAAAGTGCCTTTTAACAGAAGTAATACTGTTCAGAGTAATACTGATTCAATTATATTACTGTTTTGTTGAACAACTTAACTTAATTGAAGAAACGTAATTAAAAGGAAATGCCATTTAGAAAAATTCATTTGACAAGCCAAAAACAATATTTACCATTTTCAAGCTAGTTTCCAAAACCTAGTTTTAAAAAATATATTTCAAAAAAAGCTATTGAAAGGATAAGAGTCCATTGCAGTTACAATTAATAAATTTCGTATGTATGCCACATAGATTTTTTCTTTGTAAGTAGGCGTTTTAATACACGACTCGAATAGATATTCCACTTTATGAAATGAAAGCTAATGCATTATTAAAAAAAACATTTAACCAATTATTTACCACATTTATCGCGTTAGACATCTTGTCCAACACTCCCAACTCAAGGGAGATCTTCAGAGAGGCTCGCACAATCTGCGGACTCTCGAACATCTCCGTCGAGAATCCCAACCCTCGCGGGCACCCTGGGCAATGCCACCGTTACCAGCTTTACGGCCACGCAGTGGCTAATTGCTCAGCCCTACCCAGATGCGTAAAGTGCCTCGATCCGCACATTACGAAGGAGTGCACTCGCAATCCCGACTCCACATCCCCCCCTGCATGTGTGCTGTGCGGCCAGTCCGGCCGCACATCTAACTACAGGGGTTGCGCTCCTCTGCTAGACCGGGTCGCGCCTTAACTGGCCCCGCCGCTTACTCCCGCCAACTTCCCGCCGCTGCGTAACCGGGCTCCCCCTGAAGCAAAGCCCGTGCAGCCGACGCAGACTCCGGCTCTCTTCTGGAGACATCGTCCGGCCGCTCCTCCTTCGATCTCATGGAGAATATCTCCCCGTCCCACCAAGCGTATTATAGTATGGCCCGAGCCTTACGCGTAGACGCCGCCTCTCACGTTCCTCCTCTCACTCGTCCCGATGGCACTACTGCCTTTGAAGTCGATGATTCTCGTGAATGCTTCTTTACTTATAGAACTTCATCCAGCGTTTATTATTTAACCCTTTTATAGGTAGTCAATATGGCAATATGGCTGCTGCATGATTTCAAATGTTTACTTTCCATGAGTTGTTGACAACTAGCTAGTTTGGCTGAATAATTACATTTTTCTGCTCCAAAAATAACGAATATTTTGATATGTGTTTAATTAACACCCGTGTAAGTTTTATTTTACTGGTAATAACTGCGTGAAGTCATTGTACCCGTATTATCTTCGAAGTCCAAATAAAATATCATTTTGTAGAAATTATTGACTTACAAAATAAATCATTTAACTTTCCTAGGATTATTTAGTCTTAGTTTTACTGAATAAGATCTCGTCTGGGGTGGTAACAACACGTGGAAAATGCAGGAACAAAGGCAATTCCAACTAAAGCCTGCGATTGGCAACGCATCATTAATCAATATTCCAATATATTATTTTTAATTATAAACAATCTGTATTATATAAACCTTAGATTAATGATGTTCGTGCGCTGTGAGATCAAGGGGTTGGGTTGTATTCTCGTTTACTGGTTATGAAATATTAAAAAAATTATTAATTTCTTGGATATTCATATCAACAGACTACAAGTGTTATAAAAACCTGCTTTATGTTATTACATTGGATGAATATCGAAGTTTATCAACAGCAAGAAGCTTTTGAATTGAAAAAAGAAATACTAAAATAGCATTTCGGTCGGCTTATAAAAAACACGTTATTTAATTTTTAACATAAAACATTTTTCATGGGTAAAATTTTAATATTTTTAAAAGTAATTTTATTAATTGCTTTGTTAGTGAAAATAATTTCATAGCCAATCAAAAGTACCATTTTATGTCGAATTTTATCAGTTTGGTTAAGATTTTCAGTTGAATACAAAATAATGTTTACCTAACTTTAAATTTATTCTATCCAAACACAGGGGTGTTAGAAAAATCCAACACTAGAGACTTGTAGAAACGAGCATCTCGTAAACTTGCACATATGCCAATCCTATATGCTTAGAAGCTTGTTCATCGAAGTGTTCGAGCGTAGTCGAATAAATTCTAAATTGGAGTATTTGTTCGATCGATCACCCTTTGGCGTGGAACTCCAGTGCATTTTCAAGAAAATGAGATTTATTTTGATAGAAGGGGTTGAAGTTAAGAAGTTCGTGATAGTTGTCATTAATGGTTAAAAAACTTTTATCGCATGTTTGTTCTTTTCATTATATTTTTTTATTTATTTTCAGATTTAAAAAAAACTAGTCAATAATTATAGATCATTAAATTTCTTACACACGTTGTCAGCCATACATTAAGAACATATTATGGTAAAGGTTACCTAGAAAAAAGTATTGTTTTCGAAAGATATGCGAGTGAAACCGTGGGCAAAATCAAATACTCTAAAAATGAATGCTTGAACTTCATAAAGATTCCCACATAAGCTCAATTAAAAACACTAATCATCCCTATGACATTCGGTGCCTCACTGAACTGGCAATCTAATAGAATAATTTTATAAAAAAAGTTCCATTAAAAAACCGATTTTCCAAGAAAAGTTAACCAAAAAGAGAAAATAAAAACGTTTCTTGCGAAAGGGATTTCTACCTAAGTAGGTTTATTTAAACGCATAATCTTTTTAATAAACATCATACAGGTTTACCATCCTGGCTGTATACATCAGTCAGTGAGCAAATTTTCTTAACCACAAACGGTGCAGAGCAAAGCTACACGCCAGATTTGATTGATTTTGTGGAGTCTTGTGATGTATCTCCGAAGTCCATCTTCCTATTATGGCCACCATAATAACCACGTTAACATGGTTGTGTTCCGGTCAAACGGAAGGAATAGCTGGTGCAATTAGTGCATTAACCAATAAACAGCAACATAACCAATTAAAACACCTACGCTTGATGGTATTCACGGTAGCAGATGCTACCGTCTAATGATCTGTCTATGATATGATACGTCTGTCTAATGATCAGACACAATTCAACCCCGGCCCCTCAGGCCTCAACCCCGGCCCCTCAGGCATCAACCCCGGCCCCTCAGGCCTCCAACGTCGAGACCCCTCAGGTCTACAGCTCTTCCTCGTCTCCCGCCTCGTCCGAGATGGACTGCGAATCGGTCGCATCCTCTCACGCGTCTCGTCGCAAGCGTACCGCTCCCGGGAGCGACTCCGAACCCGCGTCTGATACGTCGTCAGATGCCGTCACCTTAACCGGCTCTCCTGAGCCCGCGTTTCAACTTGTCGCCAAGCGCTCCAAGAAGCGCTCGAAGAAAGCTTCGGTATCATCAATACCCGAGCCCTCCCCGGTGTCTTCAACACCAGCCCCCGCGCCGTTAAAATCGCTCGAAGTAACCGCGCCTCCGTCGGTCCCATCGAAGCCAGCGACGCGCTGCGCTCCCGTCCCGCCGAAACCTCAGCTCCCTCCGCCCTTCTTCCTGCGTGAAAAAGCGCGCTGGACCGCGGTTTCTAACTTGTGCAAAGAGCACAAAATTAATTACTTAAAAGCAACCAATGCAGGCGACACAATTAAAATCCAGGTCGCGACCGTCGACGACTTCCGCGCGTTCACTCGGTTACTTTCTTTAAAACAAATAGCTTATCACACCTACGCCCTCCCGGAGGAGCGTAAGATCCGCGCAGTACTACGGGGCGTCCCGTTCGAGCTCGAGAACGAAGAAATCCTCGAGGAGCTTAAGTCTCAGGGTTTCCCAGCCATAGCAGTGCACAAGATGCACTCCAACCGCGGAAGGCGTTTTCCCTTAGCTCTGGTAATCCTTACCAACACTCTAAACTCGAAGGAGATTTTCAGAGAGGCTCGCACAATTTGCGGACTCTCGAACATCTCCGTCGAGAGTCGCAACCCCCGTGGTCACCCTGGGCAGTGCCACCGCTGCCAGCTATATGGCCACGCAGCGGCCAACTGTTCAGCTCCCCCCAGGTGCGTAAAGTTCCTAGATCCCCACATCACTAAGGAGTGCACTCGCACTCCCGAATCCACTTCCCCCCCTACCTGTGTGCCGTGCGGCCAGTCCGGCCACACAGCAAACTACAGGGGTTGCCCGCGCGCTCCGCGCTCCACCGTCAAGAGGGTCGCGCCTAAACCGGCGCCGCCGCTCACCTCCGCTAACTTCCCGCCGCTGCGCAACCGGGGTCCCCCGGAAGCAAAGCCCGTTCAGCCGACGCCTACTCAGGCTCTGTCTTGGAGGCACCGTCTGGCCGTTCCGCCTGCACCTTCCCGACCCATCCTAGCTCCCGTAGCTTCCGTAGGGCCGCGTCCCGCTCCGTTATCCGTACCTCAGTCGTCGTTGGCTGAGGACATGAAGACCGTGTTCGACGTCATCCAAAACGTCGACATTAACGAAATTTCCGTACTCGCACGCAAACTGCGAGCCGCCCGCTCTCCTCAAGAGCGTTTATTCGCGTTAGCCGAGCACCACTCGCTCCTAAGTTCGTTGTAAATTTATTTTTTTTTTATTTTTTTTGTATAAAATCGTAAATAAGTAAATTATAATGTCTAGAACCGCGAATCCCGCGTCCAGTCGTATTAAACCCAAGGGCTTATCCCTAGTAGCTTTTAACGCTCGTAGCCTTAGCACTAACCTTCCCGAGATTAAACTGTTCCTTCAGAACAAAGAACCTGACTTATTCCTTCTCCAGGAGACATGGCTTACTCCGAAACGCTCCAGGGGATACGCTATTCCTAAGTACGCGTTTACTCGCAACGATAGGCCCAACTCCGACGGTTACGGCGGCACCGCTATATATTACAAAAGAGGCTTCCATTGCTGTCCTATCCCTACCCCTCCTCTCCTCAACATGGAGGCCACGGTGTAAAGATTGGCTATGACTGGTCATCCGACCATCATCATAGCTTCAGTCTACATACCGTGTGGCTCCAATCCAATCCGCAGCGACTTTGAGGCCATTCTCGCCCTCGGCCATTCAGTCATTATGTTCGGAGACTTTAACTCCAAACATACTGACTGGACGTGCCTATAAACCAACACCAGCGGTATCGCTCTCCTCGACATCACTAACTCCCTTGACTTAGACGTCATATCCCCCATCACTCCCACTCACTATCCCAACAACCCGACCTACTCTCCTGACATCCTCGACTTTGCAATTATCAAGCGAATCAATCTTGATCTAAGGTCTATCGAACCACTCGATGACCTAGGCTCCGACCATCGCCCCGTCTCCCTCGTGCTAGGTACGCCTAACGTTAACGTCACACCTCCTAAGACCTTTACCAATTGGAAAGGCTTTAAAAATACGTTAGTTTCAGCCTTAGAGGCCCCTAACTCTCCGCTCGCGATTTCGCCCGACCAATTAGATAGCCCGGATAAAATAGATTCATTAGTCAATACTCTAACTGATGCTATTAACACAGCCATCAACGATAACGAAAAGGTTGCAAAGCAAAGCAAACCCGCGCTTCCACTAGCCGTTAGCAATCTCATTAAAGCCAAGAACGCGGTTCTCCGGAGAGCAAAGAAATATCCCACGCCAGCATACAGAACAGCTGCGAATCAGCTTCAACGTAAAGTTAGGTCTCGCCTCGCGGAACTCCGTGTCACTCAGTTTAACGATCTCATGGAGAATATCTCCCCGTCCTACCAAGCGTATTATCGAATGGCCCGAGCCTTACGCGTAGACACCACCTCTCACGTTCCTCCTCTCACTCGTCCCGACGGCACCATTGCTTTCGAAGTCGAAGAGAAAGCCGAATGCTTCGCCGACAGCATAGCGGCACAATGCTCGCCCAGCACGCAACCCGCGGATCCCTCCCACATCCAGGCGGTGGAGGACGAAGTTCTCCGCAGAGAATCTCTCCCTATCACCGACGACCCCGTCACAGTCTCTAATGATGAAATCTTGCTTCTCATTAGAAAGCAAAAGTCCAAATAGGCTCCGGGTGCGGATGGAATTTCCAACCATGCACTTAAGCACCTGCTGAGGCAGGTGCTTAAGTGCGTGCTTACCTTGTTAGCTATCATCTTCAATGCCTGCTTCGACCATAGCTACTTTCTAAAAGCCTGGAAAGAAGCGACAGTCATAGGCATTCCCAAGCCGGGTAAACCTCTGAATGTCCCGGCTAATCACAGACCCATCAGCCTCCTCAAGGCAATGTCTAAACTTCTCGAAAGAGTCATACTCTCTCGAATGCGGAACCATCTGTTTCCAACGGATGGCGACCCTCTCATCATTCTCCACCAGTTCGGCTTTCGCGCTAAGCACTCCTGCCCTCAGCAAGTCCATCGAATCGTCGAGTACATACTCGAAGGATTCTCTCAGCGTCGTAAAAAAACAATCGCGGTTCAGGCTTACCGGCTCGCCTAGTCAGATTAGTAGCGTCGTTTCTTAAAGACCGTACTTTTCGATTCAAACATGAAGGCACGCTCTCCGCGCCTCGTCCCATAAAGGCTGGAGTCCCGCAAGGCTCAGTCCTCGCCCCTCTGCTGTACACCGTGTACACTAACGACATCTCCATCCCGCCGAAAGGCGTCGAACTTGCCCTCTTTGCAGACGATACCGCCCTTTACACTAAAAGTCAAGCGATCCCGTATAACATCACCAGACTCCAAAAGACCGTAAACGCCCTCGGTGTTTGGTTTCAAAAATGGCGTATCGATGTCAACCCAGAAAAGAGTTCTGCTATTCAATTCAACCACAAACGTCGTAATCGCCACAACGATCCGCACATTCGTATGTTAGGTATTCCCATCCCCTGGAAGCGCACTGTCAAATACTTAGGCGTCACCTTAGATCAGACGCTTTCTTTCAAGCCACACGTCGATAGAGTAACGAAACTCGCGCGTTTTTACTTAAGCCGTCTATATAGTATGATAGGAGGAAAAAGTAAAAAGTCTTTTAGAAATAAACGTACGCTTTATAAGGTCTGCGTTAGACCCGTCATGTCATATGCTTCGCCAGTCTTTGCCCACGCCAAACCCTCCGTCCTGTATAAGCTACAGGTAGTTCAAAATCTCTTCTGCCGCAGGGCCACAAACGCACCTTGGTACGTCCGTAACGCGGACCTGCACAGAGATCTTGAACTGCCTACAGTGCAACAGCACCTCAAAACACTCTCAGAATCGTTCTTCAAACGCGCCAAATCCCATCCCAATCATCTTGTTCGAGATTCAGTCTCATATACTGTTCCTGTGTTAGATTCGATTTACAAAATCGCTAGACCGAGAAACGCGCACACGAGCGAACGCACGCAGTTAACTTTAGATCTAGAGGCCCTTCAGGCCGCAAATTCTAATTCTAACGTAAATTCTAATTCTAACGTAAATCCGAATTAATGCAATTTTATTTGTCAATTTTTAATGTTTTTTATTATTTACTTTTCTTTTTTGAGCACCTTCAGTGCTATGTAAATCCCAGCGGGTGACCCCTTAAGGGCCCCGCTAGCGCGGCCTCTTTCTCCGATTGGCCGTCGCTCAGATGAAGGCTGAGTGGCAACAATGCACGAGCCGACAGGGGGTTTTTTAGTGGGTATGGTTCTGGTAGGCGTCGGGACGAGTCCCACATAACTCCGATCGCGCGCGCAGAGTATGCGTCAGAGCATTTTTTATGTCCTCCTGCCCTTCCCGTGGAGGGGAACCAAAAAAATAACAAAAAAAAAAAAAAAAACACAATTCAATTTTTTTTTTAAATTCCCATATTACAAATTTGTTTATTAAGTTAAATTTGCTCCTTTTCTACATTAATGGCATTAAGCCACTATTTATTTAAGATACATTTATGAATACCATTATAAAATCTACTTGAAACAGACATTATTTTAAAATTATTGGCCACCCATGTATTCATAAATTTTTTTCATACCCAAGAAGTTTGAACTTTGCTTAAAAAATATTTTTTGCATATTTTTCAAAAATAAATTATTTTGAGTATTTAAAAAAATCCTTCGTAAGCTTTTCATACTATTTACTTTTAATCTATCAGCACAGTTAGTCTAAAATATTAAAACAACAAAAAACTAATAGAAATCATTCATTTCTGGTCATAGTTTTTAAGACAGTAAAATAATATTTAAAAAAAAAGACTTTTCTTTAAAAAAGAAATATCATTGGTACTACTTATGATACATTGTTTTTCGTACTTTTTTCAGAACGGCCATAAGTTGTACTATTAGGTGTTTCAAGGTTATCCATTCATTACCGGACACCCTGTATATAGTGTGCAAGTCTACTGTTACAGTTAGATTCACGAAGATTTAGAATAAATGTATTATATGTTTTTTTTTTGTTTTTTATTAATAATTAGCAGGCGTTTGTCTTCCACATCACACAATGGAAAGTGACGATGAAGACGAGGATCATACACGCCTGTCCAAGAGGTACTGCAACGTTTGCTTGTGCCGTATTTAATAAAAGAGGTTATTGCACAAACAAACTTGCCGACATTTATGACTGGCAACTTATAAGTCTGTCATTCTTTGATTTTATTTGTAAAATGTAAAATATATAGAATATGGAAGATTGTTCCAGGGCATTCCTTGACGGGATTCCTTTACGGAATTCTATTGCGGGCTTCGTCCCCATAATAGTCTAATAATTATTATTGTATTTTATTATAAAATAGATTCATCTTAAATAAAAGTAATTTCAAGTTATAAGCGTTTTTCCTTTGTTGATTAGGAAGACCTCCCTAGGTTAGATTAGGTCCATCTAGGGTCCCGTACCCCCCAGAGTACCTATTCACTCTACACTTGAAAGCTCCAGGGTTATATTTGTCTTGAAAAACAGACGCAGGCAAATCGTTCCACTCTTTGGCAACACGAACCAAAAAACAGCTATCGAACCGTTTAGTTCGGCTCTTCGGCACGCTAACCACAAATGGGTGAAACTTCTGTCTGCGTCTGGTTGATCGGTGGAGAAAGGGGGAAGGTTCGATCAGCTGAAAAAGAGCATTTGCACACTCTCTAAAGTGCAATCTGTAAAAAACCGATAGACTAGCAACTTTTCGACGATGTTCGAGACTTTAAAATCTCGAAGAAGTAAGTTTGTCGTCACTTATGAGTCTACGGGCCCTTCGGTCGACAGAAGTACTTAGCAGAATCATGCCAAAGATGGCTGCAGTACTCCATACAGGATCGAACCTGGGCTGCGTACAGGTTGAGCAACTGTTCGAAGTTAAAGTACCGCTGGACCTTTGCGATGACTCCCAATTTTTTGGAAGCTGACTGTGCCATGGTTTCAATCTGTTGACCAAAATTAAGTTTCGATGTGATGGTCATGCCTAGAAGCCCTAGATGGTTTGTGATCGGTACAGATTCACCTTGGAAAGTGGGCGTCAAGTTGAATGTGCTCTTTTTACCGGAGAAGAGACACGCCTGGGTTTTGGAAGGGTTGAACTTGACAAGATTGGCTTTGCCCCAATCGGAAACCCTACATAGTGTTAAATCAACCCGTTCGATCATCGACTCTCTCTGAAATTGTATCTGGTTTGGACTCGCTCGCGCATTGGACACATATCTCTCTACAACAGTGCTGTCATCAGCGTAACCAATAATGCCTTCCGATAAAAGAAGGTCATGAATCTGCAGCAGGAATAATGTTGCAGAGAGAACAGATCCCTGAGGTATGCCGGCGTTGATCGCCATAAGGTCCGATGAGAAGCCATCGACAACAACTCGAATTGACCGTTCCCTCAGGAAATCAGAAATCCAGTCGCAGAGTCCGGATGGTATGCCATACGCAGGAAGCTTGCTCAAGAGGGCTTCGTGCCATACCCGGTCAAAGGCCTTGGATATATCTAAGGATATGGCTATTGCCTCTCCGTGCCCTCCCAAGGCCTTGCTCCATAGATGCGTGACGTACTCTCCTGTTGTAATGTCTCCTGTTGAGCGTCCTCCGCGGAAACCATATTGGTTGTCACTGAGGAGCTCATTGGTCTCTAGGTACATCAGGAGACGATGGTTCAATACACGTTCCATAATTTTGCAAATTATGGAAGTGATTGCAATAGGTCTATAGTTGACTGGGTCGGCTCGACTGCCCTTTTTTGGTACGGGCTGTACGTTTACAAACTTCCATGATTTTGAACTTTTCCAGTCCTTAGAGAGAGTCGATATAAGCGTGTCAAAACAGGAGACAACTCGGCTGCACAGTGCTTTAGAACCTCTGCGGGAATGCCATCCGGACCACTGGCTTTGTTCACGTCTAGATTTCGTAAGCATTTGAGTACCTCTTTCTGGTGAATTTGGACGGCCTCCATCTTGGGGCCGAATGGGGGTAACGTGGGTGGGCTTTTGCCTTTGGAATCTAGACGTGAATATTCCGCGAATAGATTTGCGAACAAGTCTGCCTTTTCTTTTGCGCTGTGGGCCAAAAACCCGTCAGGCCTTTGCAGTGGTGGCAGTGATGGTCGACAGAAGTTCATCTCAACCGACTTGGCAAGGGACCAGAAAGCTTTACTCCCCGTGGGATAGGATGCTAACTTGTCCCCGATATGGCCAATGTGGTCGAAACGAGCGCTTCTGATCACCTTTTTGCAGGACTTGGCAGCAGCATTGTACGCTTGCTTCTTAGCAGGGAGATCCATAGCTTTGCCTCTGTGAGCGCTTGCCCAGGCTTGGTATGCTGTATTCTTACGCTTTTCAGCTAGGAGGCAATCAGCATTAAACCATGGGCGGGCTTTGGACTCCAGGGATACATCAGAGAACGGTATAAAGTACTCTATACTACATATCACGCTGGAGACAACATCAGCACAGCATGATGGAGCATCGGAAGTAAAGCAAGCTTGCCACCAAGGATAAGAGGCGAAAAAGTGACGCATCTTATCCCAATCTGCTGACTTGAACCGCCATACTCGCCTATTGCCTTTTGGGCTGGTATCAGTTGGTGAGTATTGCGACACAGATTTCACCAGACAGTGGTCGGATGTCCTTAATGGCGGAGATACGGACACCGAGTATCTGTCTGGATCGGTTGTCAGCAGAAGGTCCAAGCAATATGCAGTATGGTCAACAACGTCAGGGATGCGCGTAGGTTCGTGGATGAGCTGGGGAGACCATGAGTTACTGCGAACCGATAAGTTTCTCTGCCAGCGTGGTCGGTGTCCTTGAACGGGTACAGACACTCTCCATGGTGGGCATTAAAGTCCCCAAGTAACACCAACTGCGCAGAGTCACTAAGTATCACTAAGATATTCAATAAGTCGAGTTGTCTCCTGAGCTCCCGTGTGTGATCGGTAAATACTGGCGTATACAATTCGGTCCAGGCCAGTATCTACATAGACCCATAAAAGAGAAAAATCCGGAACTTCCAAGTACCGGAGACGCTGACAACAGATCTCGTCACTGACATACACGCACACGCCCGCATTGGGGTGAAATTTGGTCTCCAGGATATAGCCTGGGTAATGCAGGTATGCCAGATATGAACGATCACAGATCTGCATCTCTGTCAGAAAGAATAAGTGCGGCCTCTCTGTCTCAAGGTGGCGGTGGACCATCGTGGAGATTTGAGTGCACTCCTCGGATGTTAGAGAAGTGTACTTTTAGGGAGAGGGAGTGCATCCGCTGTCTTTTTGGACTTTTCCATTATGTTGTTGGTAGGGTGAATAGGGGAGAGGAATAGAAGTTAAGTGAAGCGCAACGTTTGGAACCAAGCATCTTGAGTGGTCAGACCCACTGGTGGGAGACTCACATGGAGACCGCGGGGACGCCCAAAACGCCCCGGGATCGCCATCGGGCCCTTTCCATCCGGTCGCCAACCGGCACGATGGAGCAATCCCGGGATTTTACACAGGCGGTGGGGCAGCCTTTCACGAAAGGCTAGAACGCTAGTTGGGCCCCCTACAATCTGCGGTCGGCCAGCGGAGCACCGTTTCTTTGGATCCCGCTGCCCTCCAGAATGAGCCACCCGGTGCATCATAACCCTTCGAGTTCAAACGGCTCTCATACGTTGCGCAATTACTCGGACCTATTCTCCTCAAGCCATCATGCCGGAACGTGACTAGGTCACTTGGCGGCATGGCTTTGTCTAGAGGGTGGTTGCAAGCCGCGGTCGAAACCTACCTACTGCGTAATGGTTATCCGTCATTCATCGGTCGCCAGAGCCTCGTCCGCTGTCCGGCAGGGTGCACCACGGGCAGGTGAGGTTGGCATTTGGAGAGTCTTGATGATAAGCGACTCCCCCTTACAACCCAAAATTGTATGACTGTGTATTATATGTGTATGTGGTGTCAATATTTGGTAAGTACAAAATATCCCATTTTTCCCATTTAGAAATCCCATTTTTTCAACATATATTTCAATAATTGGTTCATCCTGTATGTTTTGTGGATTGTGATTTTACTTCAATACATTTTAATACAATATATTGGACAACCAAATGTAGACACTGGTTATAAATTATTAATTACTAATTATGATTACGGAGTCAATAAATCGTTTCCAGTGTATCAATGCAGAACAACCCACGGGCGTGAAACTATACGAAGTGCTTTTGGTTTGGAGCCACAAAGAAAATGACAGAAAAGCTTATAGAAAAAAAGGTTCTTTCGTATTAAAAAAAGGTTCTTTTTTATTAACATCTGGCAATAGAACAGGCCAAAAAAACGAAAAGAAAATAAAGAAAGCGTTTATCAAAAATAAGAGGAGAGGCAGACGAAGATCCACGAAAATACAACTATGAGAAATAAAAAAACTTCATAAAATAAAAATCGTAATAAATGAAGATGATTTGAAAAAGGGTTTTTTTAATCTGACTTTTTAATCTGTTTTATAAAGTAGATAAAAACCTGATATCAAGCAACTACAAAATATTGTTATTAAAGACCAAGAGATACGATAAAAATATAAATTCTCAAAGTAATATTTGGCAAGAGGTATTTTATAAGGGTAATGAGTGTACTGTTTCATCGTATCTTCCAATTTTTTTTTCAATTTCGTTTTGGTAAATATAGATACCTCTTAAATGCATTTCAAAATACAATATCAAAGTACAGATCTATTTTGATTGCTTTCTTTAACTTGCGCCATATTTATTTCCCGTTTACTTTTCTTACAACTTAGGCACTGGTAGTCAGCAAACAGCTTAAAATAAACAATTTTCCTTTTGTTCTAATTTAACAATCACTGTTTTGGTAATCTTTTTTTATTTACGATTATATACAAAGTTTCCCTTATCAGAAATAAAATTATTACCAATTTTGATACAGATACATTGTCAGTTTCTAAAGTAGAATATTCTCAATTGTAAAATAGGGAACTATTGCGTCAGAAAAGCTCAAAATATGTCAATTAACATGTATTGTAGTGGCATTCGGATTAATAGCACGTAGGTGAACGTTCGACATACAACGTTTAATTTACGTTCAATAGGGCTTGTTAATATGTTTTTGGGTTGAAATTACCTTCATATTTTCGATTTATGAAAACTATGATTTTGGTAATTATGATTTTATTGATTGATATTAGTGTATAGTACTATAGGCATAAAACGTATTATAAAAAGAAATAGAAATGCCTTTGTTTCCATTTACTTGCAATGCCACCGACGCCACATTGCTTCCTTTTTTTTTGCTAATAGCTAACACTTGTATATAATTTCAACCAATCACACCATCTTTAACACGTACACCACGACGTACGATTGGTTCATTTCACGACTCTTTTAGAAGTTGAGTGACTAGAAGTTACTGCGCGGTATTAACTGCAGTACACACAGTTGAGTGTTGATTAACAGTGTAGAAAAAGAGATTATCTACACTATAATCGTAAAAACAGTGATATTTTTGTTAGTTTGTGTATATGTCATCGAAAAACTTTGAAACTACAGCACCAACTTAAAAAAAAACATTTTCATTGGTTTTACTTGGTCAATTAACAATTTTTTTTAATTTTATTTTTTATTATGATGAAAAACAATCTTATAACTAACACAAATAGAAATGAAAAGTCATATCACACAGTTATATTTCGAGATATCACTTTTTATAATATTGTTTTACAAACATGTTACTTTTATTTTATAAAAGTCTTTATTAAGTTTATAATGTGGTATATAATATGATATAATATATATACACATGCACTGTTTAACAATTTTTTTTTGTGATAGAATAATTTAATCTTGTAGGAAGTTATTATTTTAACGGTAAAAGGTAAAGACAAGCTTTTGTTTCTTCTCCCTAAATTAACTTATTATTAATCTGAATAGCAGAGTCAGATTATACTTATTGTCAAAACAGTCAGCTATATTATTACAGTCTGATAAAATTTTGGGTTATTTCACTTTATTGAAGAGCTAAGTTTAAACTTGAATAATTGAAAAAGTATTTTATATTATTTCATAAATAATAGGTCTTTACCTATGAAACTGCCGTTTTGCCGTACTGGCCATTTCAAATGAAAATATTTTTTTTTTTGACTGATAATTCTAATTTCAAATTAATTTTATTTGACAAACATGGAATTCTTTTTCTAAATTCGTCATTTGTTTAATAGTTAGTGTTTTGTTTTCAACGCATTCGAACATTTTTCGTCATCATGGATAAGTTAAAAATTCGAGTATTTATGGAGTATGAGTACAACGACGTTTACGGAGCGAACACTACAAACGAACGCACCACCCGTTATTGGTTTACCCGCTTCCGTTCTGGAAATTTTGACCTGAAAAATGAACCCCGTGGTCGTCCGAAAACTTTGATCGACAATGACGAATTAAAGGCAATTGTGGAAGCTGATGAAACTCAATCCACGGCTGAATTAGCAGCAGCTTTCGACGTTAGCATGAAAATAATATTGGTCCATTTGCGTCAAATTGGCAAGGTAAAAAAGCTTGACAAATGGGTACCCCACGAACTCAATGACCGCCAGCGCCAAGTACGCGTGGAGACGTGCCTTGCACTGCTCAGCAGGCATACAAATGAAGGAATTCTGAACCGCATTGTTACTTGTGACAAGAAATGGATCCTGTTTGACAATCGTAAGCGCTCAGCAAGTTGGTTGGACCCTGGTTCTGCACCCAAACAATGCCCTAAACGAAAACTTACCCCTAGAAAAGTGATGGTCACTGTTTGGTGGTCTAACGCGGGTGTAATTCATCACAGCTTCTTGCCAAACGGGACAAGCATTACTGCAGATGTGTACTGTGAAGAACTGAACACAATGATGGAGAAGCTCGCACGTCTCCAAGCAGCTTTGGTCAATCGTTCGGCTCCACTGCTCCTGCACAACAACGCGCGACCTCATATTGCACAGCAGACGGTCTCCAAGCTACAAGAGTTGGGGTTGGAAGTTCTCCGTCATCCGCCGTACTCACCAGACCTTGCGCCTACAGACTTCTAGTTTTTCCAGAATTTGGATAACTTCTTGGCGGGAAAAAAATTCAATACCCGAGAGGCAGTACAAAATGCCTTTGAAGAATTTGTTGCCTCCCGTCCAGCTGATTTCTTCAAGAAAGGCATCAATAAGCTACCAATGCGTTGGCAAAGATGCATTGATTGCATGGGTGATTATTTTGATTAATAGAAATAAAAAATATATAAAAAAATTACGCTTCATTTATTTCGTGAAAAACGGCAATTTCATAGGTAAAGACCTAATATTTTTTTATGTCTTTCATAAGGTTACCTTTTTAGGTTACCATTACATAAGTAAAAAAATGCATTTTAATAAGGTTCTTTGTGTAGAAAAGTGGCGGAACTAATGCAAATAATTTAGACATATACTTGTGGTTCGAGGTGTCCAAGGTATCCACCAAGTTTTGATTTCATGAAGAAAAAGGTACTTTTTTTTTATTATTGCGATTAAAGTACCTGCACCTAGTTTAAAAAAATTTAAGTCCTAAAATGGCTGGCATATGGAGGTATTTGCATTTTTACCAATATTTTTATCGATAAAAGTAGGTAAACTATTAGACCTTAAAGTTTGTACCGTCATCACTCAAGACACTGTATATCCAAGTAGGTATATCTAGGTAGAACCCTTTAACGATGTTTAACGACGACAACTCGTGTTTGATGACGATGACACACATGAATGCTCCATAATCAAAACAATAGGTAGAACGCTTTTTTTCTTTTTGTTCCCCTCCACGGGAAGGGCAGGAGGATAAATGCTCTGACGCATACTCTGGCGCGCGCGATCCAGATTTATGTGGGACTCGTCCCGACGCCTACCAGAACCACTACCCACTAAAAAACCCACTGTCGGCTCGTATAATTTTTTGCCACTCAGCCTTCATCTGAGCGACGGCCAATTGGAGAAAGAGGCCGCGCTAGTGCCAGCCCAGAAGAGGTCACCCGCTGGGATTTACATAGCACTGAAGGTGCTCAAAGCACTGAAGGTGAATACATAGCACTGAAGGTGCTCAAAATGAAAAGTAAATAATTAAAAACACTAAAATTGAAAAACAAAATTGCATTAATTCGGATTTACGTTAGAATTAGAATTTGCGGCCTGAAGGGCTTCGAGATCTAAAGTTAATTGCGTGGGTTCGCCAGTGTACGCGTTTTTTTGGTCTAGCGACTTTGAATTTCGAATCTAAGACAGGAGCAGTATAGAGTTTGTATAGAGTTGAGTTACGTTTGACAGACACCTGCGTTTTGAGAGTCATGTGTCGAGTCTTGTGCGTGGCTGTTTTTATAGATTAAAAGTCCTTTATAGGATTCGAAACTGCCTGTCGGAAAAATCTCGAATAACTCTCTGCGAGTCATTAGTCTTGTCAAAACATAATTGCGGTGACTTAGTTTACGGACCTCGTTTACTGTTTAAAACAAGAAAAATGGTTCAAAGAGTACAAAACGCTTGCTGTCGTTTTTGTTTTAATGTGAAATCATGTCACACCTTTTATTAATGCTGTGTCAATGCTAAAAATGGAGTCATGCCGATAATTACACCTAGCAGGCCTTTTGTTTGGTTTAGTCAAATTTGAACATCCTGAATACCTACACGAAAAGCTTAAATTTCCCTGCTCTCATAATAGATATGGGCCAGGCATTCCAAGGGCTTTACGAGCACCGCTAGCACTACATGCTCATAAAATAGTGGCTTTTACCGGTAGTTTTAGGTACCAAGCAACCAAGTGTTGGAATAATATACCGCCTCCAATTAGAAATGTTTCCTCTAAATGTATTTTGAAGAAAAATCTTTTAAGCTCTAATTTTTTATTTGCAAATTATGGGCTAAAACACGGTTGCTTGGGTACTATTACACATTTGTTGAATTAATTTCATTTTCTTGTTTTATTACATTTTTTATTCATACACATTCAACTTTAAAATGTTAGATACTGTTATGTTTATTTATTTTATATATATATATATTTACTAATTAATATTTTTTTGTTGTTTAGTCAATTTGTGTGTATGTTTTTATTGTTGAATGTTTATTAAGTAGTATTTAATTGTATTACGTCAAGAATGCGTCAGTATTGTTGCACGTGTCTCTGCGCGGACCCCACGGGCGGTAACTGTAAATCAGTGGTTTGCCTTATGGCAACGTTTCACTGAGGTATCGCCATTTTGCATCGGCATACATGGTATTAGACAGATAAGTAGTTTTTTTATAGCATATTGTTATTTGTTATTTTGTACCTACTGTTTATTTGTAAGTTTCTTATTTTTGTTTCTTATTTTTTATTTTTGTACTTTTTTTTTGTAATGTGTGTTTGGTGCAAATAAAATGATTATCTATCATCTATCTATCTATTTCATCAGTTGCAGATTTCATTAGTTTCACATTATATCAGTAGCATATTTCATCCAATGCAGGTTTCATCAGTTGCAGATTTCATCAGTTGCAGGCTTAATCAGTATCAGGTAGCATCAGTATCAAGCAGCATCAGTATAACGAAGCATCAGAATCAGGCAGCTTCAGGACCAGGAGGATAAAAATGCCCTGACGCATACTCTGGCGCGATTCCAGAGTTATGTGGGACTCGTCCCGACGCCTACCAGAACCATACCCACTAAAAACCCCCTGTCGGCTCGTGCATTTTTGCCACTCAGCCTTCATCTGAGCGACGGCCAATTGGAGAAAGAGTCCGCGCTAGCGGGGCCCAGAAGGGGTCACCCGCTGGGATTACATAGCACTGAAGGTGCTCAAAGCACTGAAGGTGAGTACATAGCACTGAAGGTGCTCAAAATGAAAATCAAATAATTAAAAAAAAAAATTAAAAATTGCAAAATAAAATTGAATTAATTCGCATTTACGTTAGAATTAGGATTTATGTTAGAATTAGAATTTACGTTAGAATTAGAATTTGCGGCCAGAAGGGCTTCGAGATCGGCTGACAGTCTGGTGGAAGAGTACGCTTGCGCATTCCTAGGCCTAGCGACTTTAAACTTCGAATCTAAGACAGGAGTAGTATATGAGACTGAATCACGAACTAAAGGATTGGGATGGGTTTCGGCGCGTTTGAAGAACGATTCTGAGAGTGTTTTGAGGTGCTGTTGCACTGTAGGTAGTTCAAGATCTCTGTGCAGGTCCGCGTTACGCACGTACCAAGGTGCGTTTGTGGCCCTGCGGCAGAAGAGATTTTGAACTACCTGCAGTTTATACAGGACGGAGGGTTGGGCGTGGGCAAAGACTGGCGAGGCATATGAAAAGACGGGTCTAACGCAGACCTTATAAAGCGTACGTTTATTTCTGAAAGACATTTTACTTTTTCTACCTAACATGCTATTTAGGCGGCCTAAGTAGTGACGAGCGAGTTTCGAAACTCTTTCGACGTGTGGCTTGAAAGAAAGCGTCGGATCTAATGTGACGCCTAAGTATTTAGTACTGCGCTTCCAGGGGATGGGAATGCCTAACATTCGAACGTGGGGATCGCCAGCGGGACGAGGGCATTTGTGGTCGAAGCGCATCGCAGAACTCTTTTCAGGGTTCACATCGATGTGCCATTTTTGAAACCATACACCAAGGGCGTTTACGGCCTTTTGGAGTCTGGTTACAAGGTGCCGAACACTGTGGCCTTTGGTATAGAGTGCGGTGTCGTCGGCAAAGAGGGCGAGTTTGACGCCTTTCGGCGGGATGGGAATGTCGTTGGTGTACACGGTGTACAGCAGAGGGGCGAGGACTGAGCCTTGAGGGACTCCAGCCTTTATGGGACGAGGCGCAGAAAGCGTGCCTTCGTGTTTAAATCGAAACGTACGGTCTTTGAGAAACGACGCTATTAACCTGGCTAGGCGATCCGGTAAGCCTATCTTGTAGAGTTTATAAACGATACAAAGAAACGGTCAAAGAAACTGTTTCTATCCGCGACTGTTTTATAACGACGCGGATAGAAACCGTCAAGTATATACTCGACGATTCGATGGACTTGCTGAGGGCAGGAGTGTTTAGCGCGAAAGCCGAACTGATGGGGACTGCCGTTCTAAGGCTAGCCCTCAGCTTATATAGCCGGGCTCGCATTCTATTGGAACCGCAATTTGAAGTTTCAAAATTAGACTTACCAGCCAGGAATCATAAATATTTTCATAAAATATATTTGAGATTATTGTGCGTAGCAGGCTAAAGTCTGCTTGGCAGCTTCCATGGCTGTCATTAAATAAATGCGTTGACATGATTGTCAATGATATAAAATGTAAATATTTAGCAAAAATGAAGAAAAGATAAATGCAAAATAAATACAAAGGCAGGATCATACGTAAAACGTAGGTGTTATAAAGTTTAGTCTCTTCTGAGGCCGTCGTACAAATATATCCTCGCTGAGGTAGGTAGTTAAAATAGTTTTTGTAAGAAATTTGTCCACCCGACCTTGTTTGTGTGATTTTCATGCGGGCGGCCGATCGTCATGGCTAGGCCATACGAGCCTGTCAAAATGCCACGATTTTTCAGAAAAAAGGTTAAGATATAAGTTAAGAAGAAATAGGTAATGTATGTTTGAATATATCGAATGACAAAAAAGAATTAAAGAAACAATATACTCTGACTGGCTCCATCATCGGAGTAAGATGTAATATATTGAGTAAATGAAAAGAATAAGCCATTAAAATACATATTTTGATTGTACTCCTTACGGCGAAGAACTTTACTATACTCGTTTACATTATTTGTTTACTATATTTTTATTACTTTTTGCGTTTTGTAATACGCAGCTCAACTCAATTGTTTTAAACGTGTAATATTTTTTGAATGCGGTAACTTATTTACTTTGTAACTGCAATTTAAACAAAACAAAATTTATCAAATAGTTCATAAGAATAAAAATATACAAAAAATTGAGGACATTTATGCATTTTAAGTAAAAAAATAAAAACTATTTCTTGAACAATAATAATAACTTTTGATTTACGGCCTCAAAAGTAAGTTCGTATTTTTATTCACTTAAAAATACGATCGTAAGTTTTAAGTTCATCAAAATATTGCATGTCTGAATAATAAACTGAATTACACCTTGGGAAAATAGAAGATGTTATCTACTTTTTAAACCGCTACAAGTTACTAATCGCGAATTTGTTAAAACACGACAATAGGGGTTGTTGTGATGGTATTTGGTATCAAATTTTATTCAATTTATCTTCAATGTTATTGATCTTTGTCTTTGGATTTAGATAAAATACGTTTATTAAGGACTCGGTATAAGTAAAATGCCTAAAAAAGTTTACGTATGAAACCTAAGGGGAAACACTTATAAACTTAGAATCATCAAAAGTACAAATGATTTACCACTATCACTACACATTATAAAACAAGGCCCCCCCCACACGTCTGTCTGCCTGTCTGAACGCGATAAACTTAAAAAGTACCGAATGCATTTTCATACGCGTTTCACCGAAATATGGAGTAACTCAAGTTTATGTATATAAAACTTTGACGTTGTACATGGAAAGCTTTTTAGATCAATACCATACTAACCCTCATCAAATTCAATACGCTTTTTCTTTAAAGCCTTTTATTTACGTTATAATTGTCCTTTACACCTCACAGTTTACATTAAAATCTTGGGAGTTTTCGCAAAATTAAAGATATTGCGAGATAAAATAAATTCAAGCGGTCACACACCGATGACTCACAACGAGTGATGTGATATTACGAAGAAATATTTTGGTTTGTAACTTTTTCAAACAACTGTAGGATGGGGAATAAAACACGTTAAAAGTTACACATATCATGTTACATTTAAAGCTGATATGATCAACATGTTAAATTGAAAAACAAAATATCGCTCGCTATTCGTTTTTTAGAAATAAATGCTATAGAAATATAAAGAGAAAAAAAAGATTTTAAACTGGTTCAGTTTAGTAAACAACTTTATGAAATTAAGACAAAATATATACCCTATATTGTACAACCTACAAAAAAGTGTTGGGATGCTTGAAATAGAATAATGAACGGAAGATTTTGCAAAATGTCGAATCATAAAAAAATTATACGATTAACCCACCTTATTCTCAAATAATGAAAAGATTGATTTCATTAAAATATGACGATATCACAGAGCGGTAACTTTTAAACTTGTTCTAAAGCTATCGGATATCCTAGAAACCACAAAAACGAAATTTTGATAACCATAGCATTAAAATAAATTTAAATATAGTTGGCTCTTATGTAAAAATTATAAATGCTATGGTTTCACATGACAAATTTAGGTTTTATATTACCTTTTCCAAAAGTTTTGGGAAAAAAATAAAAACGTTATGTAGGTTATACTACTTTTATGACTGTTCGGTTTTCTTACACTTCAACCAGATGAGGACGAGAAACGTGCACTCGGTTGGTTTTTTTTTGTGAGTGCTCCTGTCTTCTGCAGATCGTCGAAATGAATGATGAAGAGCATACTATAAGGTACGATGTAAATCTCCACGGCAAATTTTAATAAAATTCAAAGCCAAATTGAACAAGCCGTTGATGAAAGCGAACTTTTGAATCATTTAGAGGAATGCGAAAATTTCGAGGAAGTATTTTATAAAACCATGGCCCAAGCAAAATTATTATGTTACAAAAATATAGTACAAACTAGTTCCAATTGTAATGCCAAAGTCAAATTGGCCGAGATATCATAACCTACCTTTGACGGTTGCTTTGCCAGTTAGCTGGAGTAACGAAACACATTTTTTACTATGATACATTCTAGACCGGTCCTAGACCCTATTCATAAGTTTCACTATCAAAAATCTTCACTAAGAAACAGTGTCTTACAAGTAATAAGTGTATTAGATATTTCTGCTGAAAAATACCTGCATGCATGTCAACTACTCGTTACCAAATTTAAACTCGTTAAAAAATTTAAAGGAATTTCTATGCAAATACGAAAGTTGATAGATACCATTTTACGTACCCTGCGTGCCCTCAACAGCCTGGGTGAACCTACGGATAGCTGAGTCCCAATTTTATTTAAAAGTTTCTTAATAAGATAGCATGTCCTAGCGTGAGTGGGAACAACATGTAGGCGAAAATATGAAAATAAAAACTAAATTATTTATTGAAGTTTCTAAACGATAAAGCTCATATGTTGGATATGGTGAAAAATTATAATAAATCACAAGAAACTCGCAGTAAAAATACGCACTCAGTTAATTTTGGGAAGAAACCATTTTCACAAAATATTCAGTCATACGTAACTTCACATAAAACTAAACCTAGAACTGAACGCACTCAAACTTATGTTATGTCTATTTCGAATCACTTACTTTATGTATGCACTCATTTTCTAAACCTTTCCGTAAAAGATAGGATAAAATTAATCGCGGATAAAAATTTATATCATAATTGTTTACGTTCAGGTCATACATAAAGCGAATATTTGTTTGGTAACTATAAGATGTGTAAACAAAAACACAATACTCTCAATAAAATCAATAAATTTTTGCGAAAATATAAGCGCGCGCGTCCCGCTAGCCGCTACCAAACCGGTTTTGTTATCAACAGCTGTTGTCAGGATCATTGGTAAAACAAACAAGTTCACTGCGACCGCGCATTACTTGACAATGGTATTGAGCAATCAACAATAACACAACGTTTATGCGATTAATTAGACCTTAATTATACAGGGTAATTATTCAATCGGTACCCAATTTTTATACAGGAGGCTTAGAATCAGTAATATGATCGATTACAGTAATAAAATCTTGATTTTCTTTCAAATTTGACCATTTTACTCCCTAAAACACAGTACTCACCGGTCACACTGCACATGAATGTAAATTTAATAGTGAAAAAAATAATATAGTACAGTCATTCATAATGATAAACATAAAACTAACCAATCTCACACTTTCATTCGATCCCCTTCGCAAGCCCTCCGTCGCCTGAGCTGCGCACCCGCCGCCAGCGCCGCGCCGCTTTCCAGTGTCAATTTGACCGTGACCTAGTTAGAACGCAAACTACAGGGGCTGCCCTCGTGCACCCCGTTGTATGCGTTCAAATTCTAAGAGGGCGGCACCCAAACAGGCCTCACCCCTTTCCCAGGAAAACTTTCCGCCGCTGCGTAGCCGGGTTCCTCCGGCTGCAAAGCCTACTCAGCCCAAGCCTGCTCCAGAGAACTGGAGGCACCGCCCCGCTGCACTAGCGAATCCCATCCCGGCTCCTAGCCCATCCAATACCACTCCACAACCCTCCGTAGCAGACGATATGCGTATCGTCTGCGAAGCTATCAAAAGTGTTGATGTTAGGGAGATTGCAGTCCTAGCCCGTAAACTCAGGGCTTCACGTACTCCGACAGAGCGCTTGCTAGCTCTGGCGGAGCATAGTTCCCTTCTCAATTCATTATAGGTTCATTTAAATGAATTGATCCCTAAATCATGCTTCGGCTGACCTCTGCGCAGCCCCGGCTTCACCGGAGGCTGCTCCGAACGGCCACCAACTCATGTCCCTTTGAGCACCTTCAGTGCAACTTTCACTACAGGCGGAAGACCCGCTAGCAGGTCTCCGCCAGCGCGCCCAACTTCCCGACGGGTGTCGCTTCCGATGAAGGCTAACGGTAAAACGAATTTTACTACAGGCAACAGGTGGTTTTTAGTGGGTAGGTGCCATTCTGGTGAGTCCCACATAACCCCCCGCAGAGGACTTTACCTGCGGGCGGTATGCATGACGCATCTTCCACCTCCCTCCCGCGAGGGTGCCTCGGCAGCAAAAAAAAAAAAACTAGTTAGAATTGGTTACACTATTTTTAGATAATTATTGATTGAGATAACTCTTAAAATGGCGGCACAAAACCAAATAAATTATTCGAATCGCGAGTATTATGGGATGGTACGGTGCTACATGTTAAGTGGTGAAAGTTTACGTGGTGCGCAAAGACTGTATGAAAGCGAGTCATTATTGCGTTTGCGAACCCAAGGAATTAACTCCAGAGAACCATATCGGAGGACGATTTTGACAGCCAACCGAAGATTATTGGAGTATGGGCAGTTCACTACACCAGCGCATGCATCATCGCAAGGAGGTCATGCTATGATTAGCCCGGCTGTCAAGAAAGCTGTGGTCGAGTTTTTTGACCCTGAAAGACCCTCGTGCCAGCACCAGCGATGTAGCTCGACAATTTGGCGTCAGCCCACTCCATAGGATAGCATCCGTATCAACGAGTTTAAGCTCTACATGAGAACGATGGACCTCCTCAAGTGCAGTTTTGTCAGTGGCTATTATTAAACCTTGAATCTGCTAATATTTTGTGGACTGACGAAGCATTGTTTACGCGGGTAGGACTTTAAAATATTCACAACGAACACAATTGGGCATTGAACAATCCCCACGTTATCAAAGAGTCATCATCAAGTGCGATTTAGTGTTAATGTTTGGACTGGGATCCTAGGTAACGTGATCTTGGGCCCGTACTTTATCGAGGAACGCTTGGCTGGTAGGAATTATTTAAATAAGTGACGAAGTGTGATTCCAGAATTTTGGAGGACGTACCCGTTTAGCAGTTTTAAATAACTTTTATTACCAACATGACGGTGCACCACCGCTTTGATCAAGTGCAGAGCGTGAATTCTTGGACAGTAAATATGGTAAGAGGTGGATAAGACGCGGGGGGCCCGATTCCATTTCCTCCAAGGTCACCGGATCTTACTTCGTTGGACTTTTATTTCTGGGGAGAAACTAAGAGGCGTGTTTACGTTAAAGAAGCTCAAAACTATCAGGAACTTCGTAGTAAAATTATTACTGCATTTAGTGAAGTGAAAAGTGCTCAGACACAAATAATGTTAGTGAACAGTTTTAAAAAGCGAGCTGAGCTTTGTATTGAGAGAAGCGGACTCCATTTTGAACAATTGTTAAAAGTTGTTTAAGTTTTTTTAAGTTTAATTGTTGTAAATATTTGATTCCTTTTTTTAAATACGCCTTAATGAAAATGATCACTAGTGTGTAATTTGAAGTTAATAAAATAGCATTTTAGTATTTTTGCTTATTACGACGGTTCTAAGCCCGTTAAAAGTATGAAGGAAAATTGGAATCCAACTTATTTTCTATTTTACAGATGTTGGTAAACATTAGTAACGGGCGTGTTAGTCTCAATTAACATAAAGTAGGTTGAAAAATACTAAAGTATCAGTATCCTTATAAAAAACATGGCTGTGTGTGTCATTGATAATTTTGTTATCAATGGTACGTAGTGCGCCCATACGTCACGTACTTTTATATTTATTTTAATATGTATGTTATTCACTAGTTACGAGTGGTTTTAAATATTTTACATATTTTTTATAACATTTTTTACCCGTAGAATCTAATAAAATATTTTGGCTATTCTTTGAAAAAACACCCTGACAGTCAATCACACCGTCCACGAAGGCAGTTGAGATCACTAAGAAATCGAGATTAAACTAATTTAGTAAACATATACGATGCTTGGTAATTAATATTAAAGATTATTTTACGCCACCATGCGACTTAGATTTGAGAGTAATTAATATTCCGAATAAGATTGAGTTAGCCAAATTTTTATACGTCTTCTGATATCGATTTATTAATTGGCGCTGACTTATTCTGGAAACTAATCGTTGATGGTAGGATTAGATTAGGGCCATACCTACAGAACATTCATCTCGGATGGATAGTGTCTGGTATAGTTTATACGAATAAATATACGTGTAAAGGAGTTAAGTCATGTAATTTAACTACCTCTGTAGACTTGCAATTTTGGCGTTTTTGGGAGATTGAAGAAGTTTCCACTAATCCAAAAAACCTACCCACGGTCGATGAACAAAAATGCGAATCTTTATTTACGAATACAACTATACGGGATGCAAGTGGTAGGTTTATTGTGCAGGTACCTCTAAAGCGATCCGCTGACGATCTCGGTGGTACCTACACGATCGCGAAAAAACGTTTTTTTATCCTTAAAATGTAAATTGCTACGTTCTATGGAATATCATAAAATTAAACTTTAAACTTTATGCAGGATCACAAACGACTAAGGCATATGACTCCGATCGTAAGCTATTCTAAACCGTATTATTTTTTACCGCATCGCGGTGTTTTACGCGAACAAAGCACTACAACTAAATTACGAGTTGTTTTCAATGCGAGCGCTCTGTCAAGTTCAGGCATTTCGTTTAATGATATACAGTATACAGGGCCTTCATTACATACAGATATCTTTAGTTTATTATTGCAATATAGAAAATTTTAATTTGTAGCTTGTGCGGATATTGAAAAAATGTTTAGGCTAATCACTGTTCAAGAAAATCAACGTAACCTTCAGTTAATACTTTGGCGAGATGATCCTTATGATCCGTTACAGGTTTATCAATTAATTACGGAACGGCGTCGGCTCCATACCTGAGCATGCACTGCTTGCGGCAGCTGGCACAGGAGTGCGGTGACGAGGTTGTAACGCGCGCCATCAACTACGATATGTTCGTTGATGATTTAATTACGGGGCACGATGAAAAGGATACCTTATTAAAAATCTGCGACAAGGTCTCTCGTGCGCTGATGGCGTGTTGTTTTTCCTTAAGAAAGTGGACTTTTAACACTCAAGTGATCATTATTTTTAACTCTAGGCGAATATTGTCAAACAAAAACCTTATGTCTCGGTTGGTATAACGTTAGCGACGAATTACACTTTGTTTCAAAATTAGTACAAAATGATAAACACATTACCAAGCGAGTTATACTGTCAATTGTTTCCCAAATTTACGATCCGCTAGGCTTATTAGGTCCGGTAATAATTGTACCAAAAATATTACTACAAAATGTATGGCTATACAAAATAGGGTGGGACCCTATTTAACAAACGAAATAGTTAAATCATTTACAAGCTTTTTATCTTCACTTCATAGTTTAGGCAGTATATACGTGTTCCACGACATATTTTCCACTCGAAGTTGGTTCAATTGCATATATTCACAGATGCGTCTCAGGATGCCTACGGAGCCTGTGCTTATGTGCGCAGCCACGACGATTCCCACTCCAAGGTCACCGTAAAGCTTTTGTGTGCCAAATCAAAGGGTGCACCCTTAAAAACAATAATTGTTTTTAAGGGTGCAACCTTAGATTTGGCCTGGATGGTAATTATTACCATCCCTAAATTTCGGTTATGTGCGGCTTTGATAAGTGCTCGGCTGTACCGTAAAATTAATGAAGCTTTTAATATACATTTTTTTAATGTTTATTTTTGGACTGATAGTACTATGTATTGTAATAGGCTGGCGACGCATGCCACCAAAACCGTTGTAAAGAAATTAATGATTTAACTAGCGACACAATATGGCGTCATGCGAAAGGAACCGAAAACCCGGCAGATATTCTATCTCATGGCACTGATTTGTCATCGATTCACAATAACGATTTGTGGCGGAATGGACCCTTCTTTTTGCTTGAGCCATTAAAGGAGTGGCCTACTCAAGTTTATCACAATAATGAAACGTTACCAGAAACAAAGCAGAATACTGCCGTTAATTCATGTGTAACTGTGAGATATTTTATTCAGTTCGAAAGATTTTCTTCATTAAATCGTTTACAACGCGCTACAGCATATATCTTGCGCTTTCTTTATAATATACGTAAATCAAATAAAAATAATCGTCTTTCAGGACCTTTAACAGTTGAGGAATTAAATTCCCTCACTCCCTTATTTGACTCACAAGAATTGCTCAAATGCAATCTTTTCCAGATAAGTACTTCAGTTTAAAAAATAATTTACCTATCAAGTCAAAACGTAATGTTTTAAGTTTAAATTTATTCATGGGTAAAGATTATTCAATTTGTGTAAGTAGAAGGTTAAAAAAACACTTCCTTTGATTACAATAAATGTCACCCGTTGCTTTTATACAGTAAACATATTTTCAGTTTATTGGTGTTTCGTAACGAGCACAAACAGCTGCTGCATGGTGGTCCGCAGGGGCTGCTGAGTAATGTGCGCAAGCGCTGGTGCGGAGGGCGCAACCTCGCACGGCGCATAGTTCTGCAATGTGTTGTTTGTACACGCGTTACAGGTAACACGATTACACCTATTATGAGCACCCTACCATCTAAAAGATTCGAACCCAGCTTCCCATTTCTCAGATGCGACGTCGATAAGGCGGGTCCCATACTGATTTTGAATCGCAAAGGTAGGGGCAGTAAGTTAGAAAAATTAGGGGAATTCGAATCGCGAACAACCCTTTTTCGTCGCTCTCGTAATTTTGATTTAAGTTAAATAATTGTCGTGTTGTTATATTCGCTTTGGTGTTGTAAATGATTAGAAGCAAAGTCAGTGCCTGAACTTCATCGCTGCATAATCACCAACCACAGTCCTACACCAGGTATTTGAGGAGAGATCTTGGTAAGTCGAGATTAACCAACATCAATCCAAGGATACCGTGGTTCCTGGAGGTGCCAGGTGACATCGATACCAGAGGTGAGTTCTTGCGCTTGCTTGGTTCTAATTTCACAACTTGTTTCACAAATTGTTATTTTGATAATTTGATTTGTTTGATTTGATTTCGATTTATTATATGATTTTGCACGTTAGCTATTTTAAATACAGTCCTATTAGCACTTGGTAAACCCCACATTTTGGCCCTTCGGCGGATATTTAGTACAGTACCTGTTAATTTTGTTGATTTCGTATTCGTTATTTGTATTTCCTTTGTCTTAGCTTAACCGTTACGCTTAATAAAATTACTTGGGGGTATTTTGGAAACCGCGTTATTTTGTACCTTTTCGTATTATTAGGTTGGCACTTGGCATCTGTAGTTGGCACTACATTAATCGAACTTCGTTCTAGTTCATTCAATCGCCTGTACAATCTGTCACTTTCAAATTTTGTCATCAATCTGATCTGTCATTTTGAACATAACCTCAATTAATTTTGTTTTGTTGTTATTGTCGTTTGTAATATTTTTAGATTTGTTTTAGGTTTTCGTTTGTTTTAGATTTTTAAAATGACAGAAAGGAATGTTGACAAGAAAGGGGGGGATTCTTCAGGTGATTTAAATAAGATTGCTCGTGATTACGCTATTATGCGTATTGAGTATATAGAGTCATCTGATTTGGTAGGTTACATAGAAGAAGATCTTAAACAAATAGAAGCTGAGTTTCATGACGCTCAGCGGAAACTACTAATGACGTGTAGCAAAGCAGAACAAAGAGCGGAATGTGGTGTGTCGATTACTTTTGAACAAAAATTTAGAAAATTGTTACATTCTTTGAGGTCTCAAAACACTACTCAAAACACAAGTCTGGAAAGTAAAGTAGTCGAGTCTATGCGTGCTAAGTTGCCAAAAATAAGCATCAAGCCATTTGATGGCAAGTTAGAAAACTGGGTATCATTTAAACAACTTTTTGACTCTCTTATACACCAGAGAGATATACCCAATGTAGAAAAGCTGCATTACTTGTTATCTAGTGTAGAAAACAATGCTTATGCTTTAGTCAAAAACTTTCCGCTTACCGATGAAAGTTACTTGGATGCCTATAATACACTAGCCAAATATTATGATAAGAAGCGACAGATTGCAGTAAACTATTATGAAAAGTTAGTGTTCTGTGAACCCATTAAAGTAAAATCGGGTACTGAGTTAGAGCGGGTTAACAGAACTTTTACTGAAACTTTGTCGGTGTTGGAAAAATATAATTTACCTGATAAAAATTTTATGTTATTTTATTTGTTGTGGTCAAAACTGGATAGGTTAACGCAAGAGGCTTTCTTGTTAGAATTTAACTCGGATGACATTCCAGATTTTGAACATTTGCAAGCTTTTATAGAAAAGCATGTTCGGGCTTTAGATTTTACTCGCATATGTAAAACTCAAAGCCAGTCTACTCCTAAGCAAATTAAGTCAAATATAAAGCCAGCTCTGATTGTTACACCAACCTGTGTTTATTGCGATGGCCAGCACCCATTAGTCAAGTGTTCCCGCTTTCACAAGTTAAAAGTAAATGACAGATTTAAGTTTGTAAAGTTGAAGGGACTTTGTATTTGTTGCCTTTCTGGGTCACACCATGTCAAGGCATGTACCACTGACAGTCTTTGCAAAGTGTGTAAGTTTTCCCACCATACACTGCTGCATTTTGATAGACCTAAAAACATTATTGTGCAACCCAAGGAGCCTACAAGTGAACCTGCTACTATTGATAAGCAGGCATTAACAACAATGTCGATTAAAAATAATATCATATTTGCAACAGCTAAGGTATTAATTAAAGATTGTTTTGGTAGGCAGCACAAAGTCAGGGCCCTGTTAGATTCTGCAAGTGCTTGCAATTTTATATCTGAGCCTTGCGTTAAATTACATTTAAAAAATAATATGCAACAGGTTAGCGGCATAGGACATGCTCGGGCTGAACCCCATAGTTTAGTGTCGTGTGAAATATTTTCTAGGCAGCATGACAAATATAAATTTAGTTTTAAGGCCTTAGTGTTACCCTCAATATGTGCTGATCAACCATCTCAGCACATAGATAGTTCAAATTGGTCACACCTGACAAATCTGGTTTTGGCCGACCCAGAGTTTGAGACCCCTGGCCCGGCAGATTTGTTGCTAAGTGCAGAAGTTTTCGCATCCTCCCTTTTGTCAGGACTTAGACAAGGTGGTCAGGGTCAACCAAGGGCTCTGAACACAGTTTTCGGCTGGATCGTCATGGGGGCGTGTGATGTTTCTCCTGCTAACCGTAGTGAGAATAATAAAGAAAATTGTCTTTTTGTATCAAATCCTTCACACCCTATGTCGAACTCATCCTTGGAATTGTCCATTAAAAGGTTTTGGGAGTTAGACAATGTCCATTCTCAAAAGGTTCATTTGTCGAAGGATGAGCAAAGATGTGAGGATTATTTTGTCGAACATCATCAGCGTCATAGCGATGGAAGATTTGTCGTTCCGCTTCCATTCAAGGATCCGTTAGATAAGCCTGTCTTCACGGGTTCTCGCAACATTGCGCGCAAGCGATTTGCGTCATTAGAAAGGAAACTGAATTCCAACCCTGACTTTCGTAAAGCATATGTCGCATTCATGACTGATTATGAAGCGTGTGGGCATATGGAAGAAGTTGAACCCCATGCTTCTGATATAGGTAGGTTTTATTATATTCCACATCATGGCATCTTGCGTCCTGAGTCAATTAGTACTCCCCTTCGTGTCGTTTTTGACGCAAGTACCACGGATACGTGTGGTAAATCATTAAATGATACTTTGTTTGCTGGTCAAAAACTTCAAACAAATATTTTTGATCTTCTTGTTCGCTTTCGTTGGCATGCTATCGTGTTCACTGGGGACGTCAAACAGATGTATCGGCAAATCTGGGTACCCAATGAGGATGCAGAATATCAGCGAATCCTGTGGCGATCGTCGCCTGATATACCTGTGCGTGAATATCGTCTCCGCACAGTCACTTATGGCGTATCATCGGCACCATACATGGCTCTCCGCACAATTGCTCAACTGGCGAGTGATTCAGTTGAATCATTTTCGTCGGGTTCTCAAGTCTTATCGCGTGATATCTACGTTGATGACCTGGCCTCTGGTGCTGACTCTATCGAGCAAGCGTTGTTATTGCGAGATGAGCTGGCTCAAATATTTTCGTCTGGTGGCTTCCATCTCAGAAAATGGACGTCGAACAACCAGTCTTTTTTTGATGGCCTACCTTCATCAGATGTTTACTCAGGAGAGTTAATAGACTTTGAAACGACCGAGGATACATGTCTCAAAATTTTAGGGCTATTATGGCGACCTCGATCTGACTGTTTCCAGTTCAGAGTTTCATCCAGTGAAGGTTCTCGATGCACTAAGCGTGTCATCCTCTCACATATCGCTCGCATCTACGACCCCTTAGGATTCCTTGCCCCAGTAACATTTTATGCAAAATACTTAATGCAGTTACTGTGGACATCCGGTGTATCATGGGATGATGATGTGCCTGAAGCTATCGCTTCGGAGTGGATGACCTTCAGAGAGCAGTTATCATGTTTGTCATCTCTTTCAATTCCTCGGCGTATACCCTGTAAGGCATTTGTTGAAACGCAATTACATGGGTTTTGCGATGCTTCCGAGTGTGGCTATTGTGCCACAGTATATTGTAGAACCGTAGATTCGAAGGGCAACATTTATGTGCAATTAATTTGCTCAAAATCGAAAGTTGCTCCTCTACGTACCTTGTCGATACCCAGATTGGAGCTGCAAGCAGCTGTGTTACTGGCTGATCTCTTTACTTCTGTCCTAGTGTCGTTAGAGCCAATTCATAACACATTTAAAGTTATATGTTTTCGGACTCCAGTGTGGCGTTGTCGTGGATCAAGTCGTGTCCATCTAAATGAAAAACTTTTGTAGCCAACAGAGTAAGCCACATACAAGAAAAATTTTCACCAGAAAGCTGGCGCCATGTTAGCACATTTGATAACCCTGCTGATTACGGGTCACGTGGCACACTACCAAGTGAATTTTTGAAGCGTGACTTGTGGTGGAGCGGTCCTTCTTGGCTGTCGGAGCCTGAAGAAAGGTGGCCTTTGTCGAAAGTTGCATTACTTCCCAAAAGCCTGCAGGAAGAACTAAAATGTACGACCCTCTTGGCAATCGAGCAAGAGGTGAGCTTGGTCGAGGTTGTACTAAATAAATACTCTTCGCTGTCAAAACTACTAAGAATCTTGTCGTATTGCTTTCGTTTTCGTCGTAATTGTTCATGTAAATGTCGCAAAGAAAAGGTTTATGGTTTTGTTCAGCCTAATGAGATAGAAAGTGCACGCACATTTCTAATAAAACATGTGCAAAATATGGTTTTATCCCAAGAAATATCGTCCCTGGAGAAGGGCAATCTCAACTCGCTGCCTAAAGGACTCAGCAAATTGTCACCTTTTATGGACAAGGCGGGTGTTTTGAGGGTGGGCGGCCGCTTGTCAAACGCTCATATAGGTTTTAGCGCAAAGCATCCGATCCTACTGCCTCGAGATCATCGCTTCACATTCCTTCTTATTGATGAATATCACATGAAGTACATGCACCCTGGAGCTCAAACTTTACAAAATTTGATTTGTCAATCCTTTCGGATTTTATCAGCTAAACGGGCAATACGGTCAGTAGTTTCAGGTTGCGTAAAGTGTTTTCGTGCTAATCCAAGACCGGCTCAACCACCCTTGATGGGCGACCTTCCTTCCTACCGTGTCAGTGAAGTGAAACCTTTTTCTAGTGTCGTAGTTGACTACGGCGGTCCTTTTGACATAGCCCTTGGTCGTGGTCGAGGTGTCAGAACCTTTAAGGGGTATATCTGCGTGTTTGTTTGCACAAGCACCAAGGCTGTTCATATTGAGCTCGCCTCTGAGCTCAGTACTGATGCATTCTTGGCTGCATTAAAGCGCTTTATTGCACGACGTGGTCGCTGCTCTCATATTGTCTCCGATCAAGGCAGGAATTTTATAGGTGCCGCTAATTATCTCGGAAACATTATGCAGAGCGCAGCGGATACACAATCAATAAAATTTTCGTTCAGTCCACCAGGGAGTCCTCATTTCAACGGTTTGGCTGAAGCTGGTATTAAATCCGTTAAGACACATTTGTCACGTGTGATCGGTTTGCAGCGCCTCACGTATGAGGAATTTTATACAGTATTGTCTCAAATAGAGGCTATGTTGAATTCGAGGCCTTTAACACCTGTAAGTGCGGAAAAGTTACATTTGCTTATTTTTTTGTTTCGTTACTCGTGCGATACATTTTGAACTCGTTACGTGCTTGTCTACTGAAGGATATTTTATGTCTACGGTTTATTTCGAGACGCGGCAAACCAGTAGAAATTTATTAAGATAATTTTATTAGGCGCCATTAACGGCTTTGCTCATTTCTTAAAAAATATATTATACAAAATTCGAGAATATTCAGCTTCTGATAACATAAAATTTCACTTTATTCCAAAGTATGCTCCTCAATTCGTTGGTTTGTGAGAGGCAGGGGTGCGCTCATGCAAACATCACCTACGTTGCGTAATGGGTAACGCGCATTTAACCTAAGAAGAATTAAAGACGGTATTCATTCAAATTGAGACCGTCCTCAACTTCCGTCCTTTAACCCGCCTAGCCCCAGCTCCCGCATGCCCTCGCCCCGCTTCGTCACCTCCTCGGTCATCACTGGCTGTGGATATGAGGACCATGGACATCCCGGATAACCCTCTCATTATTCCCCACCAGTTCGGCTTTCGCGCTAAGCACTCCTGCACTCAGCAAGTCCATCGAATCGTCAAGTACATACTCGAAGGCTTCTATCCACGTCGTAATAAAACAGTCGCGCTTTTCTTTGACGTAGCCAAGGCTTTCGATAAAGTCTGGCACAGCGGTCTCGTTTATAAACTCTACAAAATAGGCTTACCGGATCGCCTAGTCAGGTTAATCGCGTCGTTTCTCAAAGACCGTACGTTTCGATTAAGACATGAAGGCACGCTTTCCGCGCCTCGTCCCATAAAGGCTGTAGTCCCTCAAGGCTCAGTCCTCGCCCCTCTGTTGTACACCGTGTACACCAACGACATTCCCATTCCGCCGAAAGGCGTCGAACTCGCCCTCTTTGCCGATGACACCGCACTCTACACCAAAGGTCACAGTGTCCCGCAGCTTGTAACCAGACTCCAAAAGGCCGTAAACGCCCTCGGTGTATGGTTTCAAAAATGGTGTATCGATGTGAATCCAGACCAGAGTTCTGCGACTCGTTTCCACCACAAACGCCGACTTCACAACAAACTCAATATCCGAATGCTAGGTACCCCATCCCCTGGAAACGCAATACTGAATATAAATGTCATAGTTTTTTAAAATTTACTTTATTTTTTAGTACTTTTAAATCACTTTCAAGCCACACATCCGGGTAACTTAACTTGCCAACCTCCACCTGGGTCACCTAAACAGTATGTTAGGTAAACACAGTCAAATGTCTCTTAGGTATAAGCAAATGTCATGACTTATACTTCCTCAATCTTTGCCCACGCTGACCCCTCCTTCCTGTACAAGCTTCAGGTAGACCAAAAAATTTTTTTGTCGCAGTGCCGCACACTGGTACGTGCGTAACGCGGACCTGCACAGAGAAAGATCTCTGTCACGTCAAGATCCGATCTGGTCCGCGGTTCAACAGAACTACCTACAGTTCAACAACACCTTAAAATTCTTTCGGACGCGTTCCCCAAATACTCCAAAACGCATCCTATCATTCAATTCCTCAGACATTCTCGCATACTGCCCCTTCCCTCAACTTGAGGTTCAAAGGCTCTTGACCTAGAAACGCACTCTAGAACCCCCCTAATCAGCTTTTGGCCAATCTTGACGCCTTTGTGGCTGCCCAGGCCGTGCCTAACTCTAATACTCCCCAGCACCTTAAGTGCTATGCGCTTACGCGGCCTTTCTCCATCTGGCCGTCGCAGCCGATGAAGGCTGAGAGGCAAAGTTTTGCCAGGGGTTTTTAGTCTTTAGGGCTTTAGTAGTTCGGAGTGAGTCCCACATACCCACGCAGCCGGCTGCTTGGCATGCGTCATAGTCTTTTTACCCACCTCCCTCCCCGAGAAGGGTAAACTTACAGTAAAATCTTATATCATCACCGATTTATCAAACACCTTTAAAAATGTGTTAGAGAAATAATGAATATGAAATAATAAAAAAAATTTTCACTGTATGGATAGCCATTATCATATTTGCTTTGTTTATAAATTAAGATATTAAATGAATATGAATGTGTTTGTAACAATATAATGTCAACAAATGAGTGAAAATATTAAAAACTCATAATTTAAAGAGAAAAAGATCGGAAAATAAAGATGTGTAACAATTAACAGGTACGTAACAAAGTGGGAGCTAGCATGAAACAAATTTTACAAACTTTCTGAAACAACTTTCAGTACAATAGAAACAGAAAATGGGAATGCTGTGGCTTGCTGCCAATTTGTAACGTGGTATTGTTTTAAAGTTAAAACATGGATTTTGAGAAGATTTAGCAATTTGATATGTGTTGTTCTCTCTAGTTTTTTAATAATGATAATTTTATGTAAAAACATTTTGTATAAAGTAACAATCGACATGATTCGAAAACTGCATAGTTTAAATAATCTATATCCAAAACAAACTTAAAGTTTCTTAGAACAACATTCAAAACTGTTTAAATCATAAAAAAACACAAATAACATAAAAGGTGGGTATAACTTACTTCGATGTTTCGTTTTGTAACATTTTGTTCTATTAATACGCCACTGAGTTAACTTAAGTTACAACTACCTGCAAAACGACAAGACGCATAAAACTAATTGTTGTGTGGTTTAAACAACTATGGTGCTTCAAAATATATTACGGAAAGAAAAGTCAATAGAATTTTTTTTAATGTTTGCATAATATTATGTAGTATTTTGTAGCTGGTATCAGTTGCTATTACGAATAAAAATAATTTACTCTATGATTAAAACACCACCTATTAACAAATATTGTGGATATATACCATATATTAACATAATTGATTATAAAAAATAAAATAGTTCACGTAGGTACCATAACAATGGTGCGTAAATGACACGTCATTGATAGTTGAATAGTTGGGTACGTAGGTGGCGGAACTGGCAACATAACTCCTCCTAATACTTCGTGATTTTACTGTTATATTCTAAATCATCGGGAGAATGGGGATGAAATATCATAATTACTTTTAATAATTAAAACACCTACGACTAATAATATACGCCACTTATCATAAGGATGGTCGCGTGCTCGCTTGAAGCACTATAATCGTAGAGGATGTTTACTATAGAAAAAAATTTACGTCAATTCGGAAATTTTACTTTTCTAAGTTGAAATCTATGCCTAACAAAGCAAGAATATTTCACAATATTCAACCTATAAATTCGATTCGGATCACAGACTCTAGTCCCCAGTGTAATGAACAAATGAATACCAAGTAGGTTTCCAGAAATAAGAACCTGTATTTGCACAAATTTACACGAGTAGATTTCATTTTTAATTACTGCAGCATTATTTAATTTACAGGAAAATTTATATTTAATCTCTAAAAATCTGTAACTCATTCAATAATTTTTGTATTTAACTTTTATATTGAATATGTATAATTATATCATAAATGGAAGCATAGATTTTGCTTGTACGAACAGGAACGGGAATCTCAATGCTGATTTTTGAGTTTATTGTTATTGAAAGAAACTGTCATTAATTAAAGAGAATATTTGATGAGTTTGCACGTATTTTTATTATAAATACTATTACTACAAAAAATGTATATGTAATGTAAATGAGGTTCGTTTAAAAAAAGGGCAGAATTGCCTTTTTACATAAACAAATAATTTTATAAAGTTTCAGTGTTATTTATTTTTGTTTCTAGAAGTAAAATTGTATATAGTATTAAATAATGATTAAATAAATAAATAAATATTTAACCAAATTTAACATCAAGAAGTTTATTTCAATTAGGTTAAAGAAGAGTAGCAGTAGCTAGTATTTATTTTTTTGAGGATGGTATAAAAATTCCGACTGAGTAAGCAAAATATTCAAAGCGTCGCAAAATTTGACAGATGGTACTGACATAATAATACCCATATTCGGTAGGCTGCGAAGTAAATTTAGATTTAGAAAACCACACTTTTTCGTTATAAAGTATTGTCACCGAACTTACGTAATCTTAGCAAATTTAATCGAACAGTCTGTTTCACCTATATGTCGGCTTCCGGCGGCCATCTTGGACACCAGCGCCCTCTGCGGTGCTTGACAGCGTTTAGACATGGTAGCGGTGAGAAGGGGACGATCACTTACAATCGGTCTGGCTAAACACGTCTAGAACTGTCACGCGTTCCAAGTGTTTATTGTAACTCAAAAGTGTGTAATATGTAAAAAACTGTTAAGAAGCTACAACTGCAGTTTAAATAAGCATGCCCACTGATTGATTACAAGAAATATGGCGGGAAATACTGATAACCACACTCGGCTGTCGTTATATACGTAAAATAAAATTGTTTAAATAGGCTTAGTCGCAAACTTGCTTCGGCAATACATATACTAAAATTGGAACGATACAGAGAAGATTAGCATGGCCCCTGCGCAAGGATGGAGCTTTCAAAAAGGAAAGCTTTCATCTCAACAGCGTTTTATTTGACACTGAATCGGATCATTCTCTAAATATACATACCAAAGGTTTTTTATTTAATACGAAACGTATTATATTTTAGGACTAGTTTTTTCCCGCGGCTTTGTTTATGTAAAATAAGGAATGAAGTCAATGTGTTACTTAAAAGGGTAAAGCTCTAGATTACACATTCTGCTTAAAAATCCTCAAAGTGTATTTAAGATCTTTACGGAAGGCTATTATTTTGAAAATAACAATTATTTAATTATTTTGGCTGGCAGTTACCTCGCGCAAAGCATTAACTTGGCCATACGAGATAACTCTGCCAGTATTATCGGCTCATGTTGGCTCCTTCAAATCATGTCGGCTCCTGGGGAGCATGGATCTGCACCAGGTATTCTTTCATGATTTTTTTTGTTGAATTATTTTACTTTTTTCTTATTTTCCATGTAATTTTTAAATTTTTATTTTTGTTTCTGTAAAAACTTATTGAAATACAATAAATTATTCAGTACTAACCATTTGTAACGGAAGAATTAAAAAAAAATTAGTTATCATATCTTACGGTTGATATATTATTATGGTCGAAAGGGTTGATTTTTTAAATTTATTTACACGATACAAAAATAAATATACAGATTTTCTTATTACTATCATAAAATCTAAATTCGATTAAACTAGACATGAGCGTTCTCCTTAGTTTACAACCTTTTTTAATTTCAAATTAAATAAACAGTTATTAATTTATTATTCTATCTTCTATTTACAACATTGAAACAACATGTACCTAGGTATTTTATTATACAGTGCGGCCAGCGGCAGCGCGGCAACCATGGGCTCAGTATTCATATCGTAAGCTAAAAATAAAAATAGATTCATTGCGTAGGTGCGTACGCGTGAGTGATGTTCAACTTGACTACTACTATTGTTTATAAAGGTTGTTCCCACTTGGTACATAATTTAAAGGAAAGATAATGATTGTTGTGAAAAAAAGTATTCTTTTAAAATCGTTTTTATGTTGGTGGTGTAATTTTGTTTTTTTTTTGTCATTAGGTATTGAGTTAATAAGATGTGGTTTATATTGGGACGTTCTTTTTCCGTAGCAATTATAAAATTTTGGAGTTCTACATTTTGTATTAAATTTGTTATATTCCTGGTTAAGATGGGGTGACTTTTCGGAATTAATATTTGTTTATTTCAAAAACCTATTTCTGTTATGGTTTATTTTACACTGTAGATTTAACTGTTTATGTAAGTTTTTTACGGATATTTTGAATAAATAAAATAATTGTTACTAAACATTTGATATTTTAGTTTTGTGTGGATTGGAATCTCACTGCAACCTAAAAAGATCTACTGGGTTGTCAATATTTTTGCATTTAATTTTTGGTAGTATAATCATTTTTAGTAACCTGAACTGCATTTTTGTTATATTGATTTAAAGTGTATATTCTATTCATTAGTATATGATTCCTTCATTAATACTAAACCCACACTGAGTAAATTAATGGTACGTTGTATAAACCACTCATAATAAATACTCGTAACAGTAGGTGGTATAATAGTGGATCATTATAATTAAATATTAATGATATTACTATATTTTTATCTTCTGGCACTTTTATTTTGTAACACCAGCAAAAGTAGATGAAAAGCACATAACTTTTAATCACAGATCACTATCAAGTTACTACATAATTTATAAATCCTTAATTAATTGTGGATCCTTAATTACACTGCATTTGCAAATGTATCATTAGGATAGAGATACAGACAGAAACACATACCCATTTTTGAAGTAGTAAATAACTTATTTATAATGTTTTACCTGGAATATTTCTTACTACATTTTGAATATATTATCTAACGAATAGAAGTAAAATTATTAAAGATTTTAGTTACTTTAACGGCAAAATAAAAAAAATGGCGATTTCGACAATATCCGGTTAAAGTTGCTTGATATGTCAGAGCTCTTTAAAACATGACTAAGTATTTTCCATTATCCTCTAAATGTTACCCTTTTTTATCCTCAGACAAACACACCAACTGTATGACCCCAAAGTAAGCAAAACTTGTGTTATGGATGAGCATACAGCGAACTGGGGGAACTCAGAATAAACATACATTGATAAATATGTACAACCATGACCCGAAAATACAAAAATGAATGCCCCGGTCAAAAACCTGGGACCTACATCGTGTGAGGCAGGGCTACACACTGCGCCATTTGGCCGAACACAACTTACAAGATCCATCGTTCTTGACTTTAACTCAAGTCAAAAGAAGATAATTAATATGCTATTGAAAATATTTCAAAAGTTTTTGAAATCTGATTAGTTTAGCTCTTCTCTTATAAACTGAAATACGAAACTTGAACATTAATTACCGGTAACTCAACGGAGGTAAATTTAATTAATTATTTTATTTTTGTCATGAATAATATTATAATAGTATTTGAATTTTTTGTAAAGAGGGGAGTATCCCAGGCATCGTCTGCCACTGGATTTTTTTTTCATAATGGCTGCCATGCTCGAATTTTTCATAAATGTATAGCTCACAACACATCAAAAATAAGTACAGAATGACAAAACCTCGTGAACCGTCCGTTTCTGAGTTAGAGCTGTCAGAGATGTACAAGTGGCGCCACAGATTATTTTTATTTTTTAAGTTTCTTACCTAAGTTAAATTAAAGCAATACTTCTAAACTTAAATTTATGAACCCAAGAATATTAATTTAATTTTTTGGCACTTAATAAATACTAATCATCACTCGTTTGGCTACTTTTTAAGACACCAGTATTTTTTTTATTGTAACTTGTTAGTTACAATAAAAAAACTTTTATAAAACAAAGAAACTCATTTTTGCGATCGAAAGAAAAAATTTGTGGAACATGAGTATAAGTAAGTCGTATGATTTAACCACAAGATAAACCCTCAGATGATCAACGATCACACTTAGATTACCAAAGGCAGATTGATAGCTTTAACAAAGAGTATTTAGAAACAGGAACATGTGTTATAATGTTAAAACAGCCACTGTCGTAATCACTGGTAGGGATAAAGTTTTAAATTATCTTCAATTTCAGTCAGGGGCATCACCCATCAACCCATTTTCTGTTTGACATAATTAAACTTTGTTTTAATGACTTTCATTTTCAAAGTCAAATAGAATTTCATTTTCATGTTTTAAATTAAATTAATATACCTCGCAGTTGATTTTACATAAACATTACTCAATTCACTCATACAAAATCACACGTGCACCCATACTCACACAGGGGCGGAAACTCACGCGCGAATTATGTTGAAGTTTTTTTTTTTTAGCCGCCTAAGCAGCACCGTCTCTGGAGGGAGGTGGAAGATGCGTCATGCATACCTCCGCAGGCAACCGACTTCTGCGGGGTGATGGGGACTCACCAGAGTGGCACCTACCCACTAAAAACCATTTTGCTGGCTGTGGCAATGCTATGGAATGCTATGCAGTGACACCCGGGTAGGGAGGTGGGTGCATCAGCGCAATCCTAACGATGTTTATGCTATTGCATTTACATAGCCATAGGTAAAGATTAAGACGTAGAGTACAACAGTTATTGAGAAAAAAGTACTCCTCTCGAAGCGTGCAAACCCGCGAGAGAAGCACTTGAAATTAGATGACATTATATCTTGCAACACCGCTCTAAGCTCGCGCAGGTAAGAAGTCTAAATTATTTTAAGATATTTCCTTTTTATTAGAATTTAAATTTAAAAATAGTGTTACATACAAATGTATATGCGCATATGTTAGAACAAACATCTTTAGGCTTGATACGTAACTTCCTAACTAGGGCAATTAAGTATTTTTACACGATTTGTATATTTTTACACACCCACTTAAAAATATAACGACTTAATTCTGGATGATATTATTTTTATATAAGAGAATTTAAAAATTTAATATTTTAAATGACCAGTTTTATTTACGATGATACGAATTTTATAACTTTTTAAGCTGTATTCAGTAGATCACTTCTACGCATTAATTTCCAGTGAATTTGCCTCCAATCTCTCTCATTAGCAGGCTTATGCTTGAAAATTATTTGGCTGTGTAATATCTATTGTAGATTTTGCCTAGTTGAAATTTCAAGCTATCTATGTCAAACTGGAATATTATATCAAGTGATTTAGCTTTTCATAAAAATTTCACAGCGTCACAGCGCCAGCGGGACGATGAGCTATGCGTTTTAGAACGGAACAAACTATTAAAGACGTGTAATTCTATAGAGCGTGCTTGTTTTTAAACAACCAAAGCTTGTATTCTAAATATTGGTGCAAAATTATTGCAGAACACCGTTGCCATTGTGGTGTTTTGGTTGATGAACTTGGGCGTCACTGAATTGATGCTTTCGTAGTGTTGGCAGACTGAGTCGTCTGGTAGGTAAACATATTTTTGTACTGCAGCTGCCCAGAAACTGAATTAGTTATTTTTTTTTTTACACAGGGAAGAATGTAAATCATCGCGTATATTTTAGTTAATTTTAAAATTATTTCGACGTTTCGGCATCTTTGCAGTTGCCGTGGTCACGATAGACTAAGGTGTTGTTCATCTATTGCCAGTAATAAAAACTACATGATTGTCAATACATATTAACGCCATCTGTTTCTCAGTCTTCTCGCATAACGTCCCGGATTGACACAAAAGGCACTGACTGTGTCCTGAGTTTGCAGTCTAACAGTTTGCTGGTTTTTCATTTTGATGTTTTTAAGTATTGGATCCCATGTTGATGAAAGTTTCCAACCATCTTCTCTATTGAAATTTGGATGTTTTTTAATTTCAATAGTTTCTCTGACCATCCTAGGTATAAAATGTTTCTCTTTTGCTAGGATCTTCACGGTATCAAATCTTAAATAATGGTTGGGCTTGTCTATGGAATGTTCACAAACTGCAGATTTTGAGGTTCGTTTATTTTTAACATCAGAGATGTGTTCTTTAATGCGAGTTGACACATTTCGTTTGGTTTGACCGATATAAGAGAGCCCGCAGTCACAGTCGATTTTATAAACGACTGGATCTTGTAAAGGGATGCTTGATTTTATTGGACGAAGATGCTGGCTTATCTTTGAGTGCGGCTTGTAGATAGTTTTGAAGGATGACTCATGAACCCTTTCAGCCTTCAATCAGCTCAACCACAGAGAATCAATAAACTTTTTCGCTTGATCGTACAGTTGTCAATGTGTCAAAACAAACATTGGAAACAAATGTTATAAAAGTTTTATCGAAGGGCTTAAATTTTGCACCAACTCCGTCTAGAATACCGGTAGAAGACATAATCTGTCGCGTAGAAGACTGTCTTTTCACAAACAAACTTTCAAAGGAAGATTCGGAAAGTATACGGCAAGATATCTCCGGCGTATTAAGACGCAATAGTCTACCGAAATCGAATCTTTCCAGAGAAGAACGCCTTGCATTGAATAAAATCAAGCATCCCTTTACAAGATCCAGGCGTTTATAAAATCGACTGTGACTGCGGGCTCTCTTATATCGGTCAAACCAAACGAAATGTGTCAACTCGCATTAAAGAACACATCTCTGATGTTAAAAATAAACGAACCTCAAAATCTGCAGTTTGTGAACATTCCATAGACAAGCCCAACCATTATTTAAGATTTGATACCGTGAAGATCCTAGCAAAAGAGAAACATTTTATACCTAGGATGGTCAGAGAAACTATTGAAATTAAAAAACATCCAAATTTCAATAGAGAAGATGGTTGGAAACTTTCATCAACATGGGATCCAATACTTAAAAACATCAAAATGAAAAACCAGCAAACTGTTAGACTGCAAACTCAGGACACAGTCAGTGCCTTTTGTGTCAATCCGGGACGTTATGCGAGAAGACTGAGAAACAGATGGCGTTAATATGTATTGACAATCATGTAGTTTTTATTACTGGCAATAGATGAACAACACCTTAGTCTATCGTGACCACGGCAACTGCAAAGATGCCGAAACGTCGAAATAATTTTAAAATTAACTAAAATATACGCGATAATATCCGGTAAAAAGTGTTTTATTTAAAGTATGTATCGTGAAAACTTAAGAAAAGATTTAATGTAAATCATTACTATCAAACAAATATACGGGCAGTAAAAATTTATGAGAAAACATTTCTACCCGCTTTAGGAAAAATTATATGGCAATAGCATGGAAAAAGTATTTTTTCTACCTAGCTGTATTGTTTTTTAATTTAGGGTGGGAATAAGACAGATGCCAAAAGGCAAAAACTCTTGAAGTCAGAAAAATTATACTGTCCACATGCTTCTTTTAAGCTTAAACTAAAGACTTGGCTGTAAAGGCTTTGTTCCCTTTGCCTCATCTGTAAATTAAGTATAAAGACAAGTGAAAGTCGAGTAGATGGGCATGAATATTCTTTGTGTCTGAATTTTTGTGACAGTTTTCATCTCATCTCAAAAATCGAAATGTCTCGTAGCGAGAGAGAAGATTTAATGACGCCACCTGAATGAAAAGAAAGTGCCATATTACATAGAGTTTTGATGATTTACATAGAGTTTGAATAATTTAAATACAAATTTCAACTAAGAATGTTTTTTATGTTTCTTTTTATAAGAAAATGATGAAATCAATGAGGAAACTTTTTTTGCTGCTTTAGCACCATGAATCACTCGAAAGTTACTCGTGTGTGACGAGGCATTCTCAAATATTTTAATATTTCTAAATATTATCCTATCTTCTATTGCGTTAGTTTACATAGAAATGAAACGAAATATAGTACCTTTGCAAAGTTTTGAAGGGTATAATTATTTGTAGTATTGATTGGCACGCCAGTCTTTTATCAATATCTGGGGAAAATACACATTTAAATATAAAATACCCGATACAAAGTACACCACCAGCGTTAAAGACTCCGTAAATTACTCGTGACTGGCTACATAAACTAAATTACTTGGAAACAGAGAATATTCATTAATACTGAATGACATATTTATTAATGTATTATATATTAAATAATAAAGTGTAAATAAACAATAATACATACAGATTTTTTTTATCAAATTGATTTAATTGACTGAGTGCATAAAAATACAAATCCTTGGGTTATACATATTTTGTAATTTAATAAAAATTACGCGAGAAATGCAAATGCAGACTAAAAGCTTATTTAAAAAACTTGCCTTATCGTGCCCGTTAAAATAAATGCTGTTTCTAAAGGCGTAAATATAATCCTTCATTATGATTCAACATCTTCACAAGCACCTAATAAGTTGGTTAATTGTCTACAAACATAACATATTTTAATCCGTTTGAAATTAAAAAAAAATGTATATACCAAATTGAAATACAATCTGACAAATTCAAAAACTCGACTGCTTATGGGATTTGGGAAAAATAATTTTATGTCACATCCATAACTGAGACAAATCCATTGACACCTGTATAGCGTGCCAAACAAATATTCCAGATCCAGATCCAGTCCTTTTTATTTTATACATTATTTCCTTTCTACACTTTTATTTATTTACTATTCTATTTTTATATTTATTTTTAACATAATTGTTTCTTTCCGTGCATATTTGTCCTTTTGTCGGAAAAGGTAAAGAGTTAACCTAACGTGGTCAACTCTTTACCTGCGTACCTTTTTTAGGATTCTAGGTAGCGGCCTTCGGCGGACTACGGTTAGTTTTAAGTTATTCTCCCCAACCCCCGTACCGCTAGTAGGGAGATTAGCCGCTAGGATTTACTAGGTTTTTAGGAAATCTAGGCATCCTTTAATATTAATATTATTAATATATTCATATAATTAGTCCTAACACCTTCCTAATGGATTCGCAGTGTTTATTAAACTTTGCGAAGGCCTTCGACCTGGCACTGGCCGCGTCGGGTGGCCCGATCAAAGATGAGGTCATAACGCAGGCCTTAATTACTTTTAACGCGTCCTTGGCCCCTCAGGCCCCAATCTCGGCCCCTTAGGCCACCAACGCCCAGACCCCAAAGGTCTTAAGCTCTCCTCCCGCGTCTCCCGTGCCCTCCGAGATGGACTGTGTGTCGGACAAATCCTCTCGCACGTCGCGCCGCGAGCGTACTGCTCCCGGGAGTGACTCGGAATCAGCGTCTCCTGAGCCCCCATTCCAATTAGTTGCCAAACGCTCCAAGAAGCGCTCTAAGAAAATCGCGGTGTCTTCAGCACCCGAACCCACCCCGGTGTCTTCTACATCCGCCCCCGCGACGTTAAATTGACCGCGACCCCGTCGGTTCCGTCGAAGCCAGCAACGCGCTGCGCTCCCATCTCGGCTAAGGCCCAACTCCCTCCACCCGTTTTCCTCCGCAAAAAAGCGCAATGGACCGCGGTTTCTAACATGTACAAAGAGCACAAAATTAATTACGTAAAAGCCTCCAACGCAGGCAATAGAATCAAATATCAGGTCGCGACCATCGACGACTTCCGGTCTTTCACTAGCCTCCTATCGGTCAAACAAATTGCGTATCATACCTACGCCTTCCCGGAGGAGCGTAAGATCGAAGAAGAGCCTCGAGGACCTTAAGTCACAGGGCTGTACGGTGCTGTGCGGCCAGTCCGGCCACACAGCTAACTACAGGGGTTGTCCGCACGCTCCGCGTTTCTCCTCTAAGAGGGCCGCGCCTAAACCGGAGCGCTACCGCTTACTCCCGCCAACTTCCCGCCACTGCGCAACCGGGGTACCCCGGTAGCAAAGCCCGAGCTGCCGAAGCCGTCTCCAGTTGAAAACTGGAGACAGCAGCCGGCCGCTCCACCTTCCCGTCTCATCCCAGCTCCCGAAGCTCCCGTAGGACCGCGTCTCGCTCCGTCGTCTTTACCTAAGTCGTCGTTGGCTGAGGACATGAAGACCGTGTTCGACGTTAATCAAAAAGTCGACATTAGGGGAATCTCCGTACTCGCACGCAAACTGCGTGCCACCCGCTTTCCTCAAGAGCGTCGATTCGCATTAGCCGAGCATCACTCGCTACTTAGTTTCTTGTAAATTATATAATTAGTATAAATTCTTTAAATAAATAGTTAATAAAATGTCTAGAACTGCAAATCCCGCGTCCGGTCGGCTTATCAAATCCAAGGGCTTATCCCTCGTTTCATTTAACATTCGTAGCCTTAGTACCAATCTTCCTGAGCTCAAACTGTTCCTTTAAAACAACGAGCCAGACTTATTGCTTCTCCAAAGAGCGTGGCTCTCTCCAAACCACTCCATTCGCTATTCCCAAGTACGTGTTCACTCGTAACGATAGGCCCAACTCCGACGGTTTCGGCGGCACAGCTATCTACTACAAAAGAGGTTTCCGCTGCATTCCTCTCCCTACCCCTCCTCTCCTCAACATGGAAGCTACTGTGTGTAGATTAGCTATGACTGGTCATCCGACCGTCATCATAGCTTCAATCTACATTACCTAGTGGCACCAGACCAATCCGCAGTGATTTTGGGGCCATCGCCCTCGGCCATTCAGTCATTATGTTCGGAGATTTGATCTCCAAAAATGCTGACTGGACATGCTTATCGACCACCAACAGCGGTATCACACTCCTTAACATCATTCAGCAACTCGACTTAGACGTCACATCTCCCGTCACTCCCACGCACTATCCCGACAACCCGAACCACACTCCCGACATCCTTGACTTTGCGGTAGTAAAGCATATCAACCTTGATCGAGGTCTATCGAACCGCTTGATGACCTAGGCTCTGATCACCGCCCCATTTCCCTCGTGCTAGGACCGCCTAACAATAACGTCTTCCCTCCTAAGACGTTTACGAACTGGAAAGGCTTTAAAAATACGTTGGTTTCAGCCTTAGAGGCCCCGAACTCTCCGCTCGCGTTCTCGCCTGAATCTCTAGATAGCCCGGACAAAATAGATCCATTAGTCGATTCCCTCACTGATGCTATCAACTCAGCCATCAGTGTTAACGTTAAGGTTGCTAAGCAAGGCAAACACACGCTTCCTTTAGCCGATAGCAATCTCATTAAAGCCAAGAACGCGGCTCTCCGGAGCCAAGCTCTATCCCACGCCCGCCTATAGATTAGCTGCGAATCATGTACAACGTAAAGTTAAGTCTTGCCTCGCGAAACTCCGAGACGCTCAGATAACGATCTCATGGAGAATATCTCCCCGTCCCACCAAGCATATTATAGTATGGCCCGAGCCTTACGGGTAGACGTCGCCTCTCACGTCCCTCCTCTCACTCGGTCCGATGGCTCTATCGAATTTGAAGAGAAAGCCGAATGCTTCGCTGACAGCGTTGCCTCTCAATGCTCACCCAGCACGCAACCCACGGAATTATCACACATCCAGGCGGTGGAGGAAGAAGTCCTCCGCAGAGACTCTCTCCCCATCACCAACGACCCCGTATCAGTCTCTAATGATGAAATCTCGCTAATCATTAGAAGTCAAAAGTCCAAAAAGGCTCAGGGTGCGGATGGAATTTCCAACCACGCACTTAAGCACCTGCCTCAACAGGTGCTTACATTATTAGCTATCATTTTCAATGCCTGCTTTGACCTTAGCTACTTTCCAAAAGCTTGAAAAGAAGCGACAGTCATAGGCATTCCCAAACCGGGTAAACCTCTTTATATCCCGGCTATTTACAGACCCATCAGCCTCCTCAAGGCCATTTCTAAACTTATCGAGAGAGTCAAACTCTCTCGAATGCGAAACCATCTGTTTCCAACGGATGGCAATCTTCTCATTATTTCCCATCAGTTCGGCTTTCGCGCTAAGCACTCCTGCCCTCAGCAAGTCCATCGCATCGTCGAGTACATACTCGACGGCTTCTATTCGCGGCATAAGAAAACGGTCGCAGTTTTCTTTGACGTAGCCAAGGCTTTCGGTAAAGTCTGGCACAGCGGTCTCGTTTATAAACTTTATAAAATAGGCTTACCGGACCGCCTAGTTAGAATAATAGTCACCTTTCTCAAAGACCGTACATTTCGTTTTAGACACGAAGGCACGCTTTCCGCGCCTCGTCCCATAAAGACTGGAGTGCCTCAAGGCTCAGCCCTTCTATTGTACACCGTGTTCACAAACGACATTCCCATTCCGCCGAAAGGCGGCGAACTCGCCCTCTTTGCCGACGACACTGCCCTTTACACCAAAGGCCTCAGTGTCCCGGGTCTCGTCACCAGACTCCAAAAGGCCGTTAACGTCCTCAGTGCATGGTTTCAAAAATGGCGTATCGACGTGAACCCAGACAACAGTTCTGCGGTTTACTTCGACTGCAAACACCGTCGTATCGCCGACAATCTCCATGTTAGAATGTTAGGTATTCCCATACCCTGGAAGCGCAGTACCAAATACTTTGGCGTCACCTTACACCAGACGCTTTATTTCAAGCCACACGTCGATAGAGTAACGAAACTCGCCCGTTTTTACTTGGCCGCCTACATAGTATGTTAGGTAGGAAAAGTAAAATGTCCTTCAGAAACAAAAGTACGCTTTATAAGAACTGCGTTAGACCCGTCATGATATATGCCTCGCCAATCTTTGCCCACGCCAAACCATCCGTCCTGCACAAACTGCAGGTAGTTCAAAATCTCTTCTGCCGCAGGGCCACAAACGCAGCTTGGTACGTGCGTAACGCGGACCTGCACAGAGATCTTGAACTACCTACAGTGCAACAGCCCCTCAAAACACTCGTTCAGAATCGTTCTTCAAATGCTTCGAAACCCACCCTAATCCTCTAGTTCTAGATTCAGTATCGTATACTACCCCTGTCATAGATTCGAAGTACAAAGTCGCTAGACCGAGAAACGCGCACACGAACGTAGCCACGCAACTAACACTAGATCTCGAAGCCCTTCAGGCCGCAACTTCTAATTCTAATTTAAATTCGAATAGATTCAACTTTTATTTTTTCATTTTGAGCACCTTCAGTGCTATGTATTCACCTTCAGCGCTATGTAATCCCCACCGGGTGACTCCTTCTGGGCCCCGCTAGCGTGGCCTCTTTCTCCAATTGGTCGTCGCTCAGATGAAGGCTGTGTGGCAAAAAAATTCATTCAGTCAGTCGGGGGGTTTTTAGTGGGTAGAGGCTCTGGTAGGCTTGGAGTGACGAGTTCCACATAACCTCGATCGCACGCGGCGAGGTATTCGTAAGAGCATTTTTAGATACTCCTGCCCTATCCGGGGAGGAGAACAAAAAAAAAGTTGTAAGCGCTCCCGAGTTTGTGCTTTTTGTACAGTTTCATTATTAAAAACTCATTTACTATAAACAAGTGGAACTTCTGTTTGCACCTGGTTGACGCGTGGAGAAAGCAAACGGGTTCTCTCATTTCAAATAAAGCATTTGTACAACCTCTTAAGTGTTACCTTAAAAAAAATTAAGATTTGCAAGTTCGCAACGATATGTGAAACTGTGCAATCTCGAAGATGTGACTTTGCTGTCGCAGATACGTATACGAGCTTTGGTTTACTAATGTTTTACAAAAAACCTATGACAAATGATAATTTTACAAATTATTTCTGAAAAAGTAATCATTTGGCAAACTGTTCACTTACTAAACTGATCGTTTTGTAAGTGATAATTTAACTAAAATACATTTTTTAAATATTCAACATTGCAAGTGTTTTGAATGTTAAACTGCCAGTTATCAATGTTTTTATTACCAAAGTATTCATTTTTCAAAGTCGCAATTTGACAAAATGTTGGTTAATAAATGGGAATTTAAAATTATTACTGTTGACAAACTACTAACTGTCTTAGTATTACGGCGATATAATATTAATGATTATATCGCCGAAGTACGTTTCATAGATTATTATTTTATGTAATTTATTTTTAATACCTCACATATAAATTTATTCAATTTCGCTAATGGCTTTTCGCCGGGTGCTGCGAAATAAACTCAACTCAAACTCATTTATTTCTCAAATTAGGTAGCACTTTTGAATTTGAAACTTTTTATTATTCTTTAAAAAAAGGCAGATTATGTGAACTATCTCATCTAGGGCATCTCTGAACGTATATTAAAGGACAAACAGTGTAACCAATAGAAAATTTAAATTTTTTTCTCAAATTTTTCTAAGACGTGCCAACTTATTTAAGTTCGAAATTGCGGACTTTAAATCTACGCCCGTTTTAATTTATTATTCTTTGGCGTTTAATGTTCTGAAACAAGTCAACCTACTATACTATTTCCATTTCTTTATTTTCTCGATGACAGGTATATCTATCTCGTTTATCGATATAGCTCCTTCTGTATCAGTTTATCTGACTCTGGTATTATGTAACCTTGTACGTGCGTAAACGTCATATTTTTATAAAATAATGCATACTTATTGTAGAAAAAACGCCCGCACAAGTTTTCACAGGAGCTGTCATCGAGAAAATAAAGAAATGGAAATAGTATAGTATTTAGATTTACCTAATATTGTGTAGGGCTACTGCGGTGTTTTTGCGGGATTTGGTTGTTTGTTTGCCATTGACTTATTCTATTCTTTTAGATTCAAAATTATAAGCTAGTCGTACGCACGGTGCGTAAAATATGACCAATAAAACAAGTTTATAAAAACATAAATTAGGTACTTTCACGGGGTATGATTGAAAAGTTGAATGGTCATAAGATTGTGTTTGCAACGTAACTGTAGTCAAAAAGGCTAATGGTCGATTTCAGGACGTATTTAGATTGAAATATGTATGTAGCTATTAAAAATCTGCGGTTACCCACATAAAAAGATTCTAGCCAAACTTAAGCTTTCTGGTGTTATTTCTCAAACGTGGATGCTTCGAACGGAATAGAAGTCATTGTTATTTCGGACGATGCTATAAGAAAAACTAGATTAAAGAAAAAGAAAGAAAAAATATATGATTTTTAAAAAACGCTGTTTTAACACAAAATAAGCGCCAACTCTGTTATGCTTTTAAGATTTTAACTACTACAGTTTAAAGAAATATTACATTTTGAAACGAAAGCGCTTCCGGTTTGCATTGAAGACATTGATATATTCTTATATAAATATTAGGTTATAGGGTATATATGAAATTGGCGTTTTGTAAGGGAGAAACATAAAGTCAATTTTTATTAAATATAATATATTTATTTAATCAAAGTATGTACAAATGCTATCTATGCACTTTTGCCATCTTATAGGTAGTTTATTGATCCCTTTACTAAAAAACCATTCGGACGGAATCAGTTAATCTTTGAAGGTGCTTTGAACTGCCTCATCAGAGGTGAATTTTTTCCCTTGCAAGAAGTTATCCAAATTTAAAAAAAAATTATGATCTGTTGGAGCAGAAGAGCCGAGAAGCCAAGAGAAGAGAAATCAGAAGCCAAGAGCCGCGGGGCGCATCAGGATCGGCAATAAAAACCACGTCACCTACCTCTATCGGGCGCTGCACATCTGTGTGCCACTTACGCCGCGGCATCATGCCTGGCAAGATTTCTTGGATCCACCCACGCCAAAACATATCAGTTAGAGTTTGGAATTTGCGCCACTGCTTTCTAAGAAAAAGATCAGAATTGTCAAAATAACCTAGCACCGGTAAATTAGAAGAAGAACCGATTAAAAAATGATTTGGATTGAGAAACTCCCTGCTCCCCGATTCGACCGAGATGTGACTGAGTGGCATTGTACGAAGTACATTACTACATATTAATTTAATTTAGTATTATATTAGCTGTATGTGTGCGTAATTCACATTTTGTAATATTTACTCGAACTGCAATACTAGCAGTTTACCTAGTAATTTTAATTCAATAAATGTAGTATGCAAACAGCATTCGTGGAGTTTGGTTATTTCGTCACTTAACTCTTCCCTTTTATTGTACGTGTACAAACGGTACCGTATATTTTGGTCCTTTGAAGAAAATTAGTGATAACATTTACAATCGTGCATACAGCACAACTTTTTGTTCAACATTTTAGACATTACACGTGACAAATATTCACATTTTAGTTACTATTGACTCGATGTTCAGTGAAAGTAGTTACCTACGTGGACATTAATAGTTCGTTAGCCCTCGGACTGGATCTTTTGCACTGTGAGCTACTTTAGCTTCAGTGTAGTACTCCAAAGCACGCAATCAGCAGACAACTGAGAACCCGCCGTAAGCCGCCAACCCGAGCCTTCAAGTAAGATCTTTCCATTTTATTTCTACTACCATGGATACGTTACTTCAACGACAAGCGGGAATCCTTGATGCCCTTAAACAAGTTGAGCATAATTTTAAGAAAGATTCTAGCGGTCCTAAAACACGTCATTATTTGGAGTCTAGACTCGACGGTATCGACAAGCTTTGGGCGGAGTTCAATACCAACAATAACAAATTAGAGGCATTTAGAGATGAGTCTCCTTATTTCGCTGAGGATCAATATGACCAAACGAAAGATTACTACAACAAGATCCGCTATTTAATAACAACCTACCCGCCAGTTGTACCAGTGGACGTCACACCAGGCTTCAGTAACCAAGGCACCACACAGGAACAGGTCACGACAGGCATGCTGACTCCAGGTGCTCCCAGCCCACCGCCACTCGCACCGCCCTGAGCGCCTGTCACTCCGCAGCTTGCTCCCCCACCCGCGCCACACACAGAGCCTGTAGAACTATTGTCGCTACACCAAACTAATTTTATAGCTCTATCGAGACAAATAAAAGGTATGGATTTAGATACTATGATAGATAAGTAGGAACTGGAAGATAAATTCCGCAATTTACAATCGCGTTGGGATAGCATTGATAAATTGCATCTCAAAATCGATAATATACGTCAGGGTTCCAACTTACAATATGTTGGTGAATTTACATACTATAAAACTATTTATAAGAATATGAAAAGGTCCATAAATCAGAAATTGTCATCCAATCCTCATCTTCAACAATCAACCCCTAAAATCGAAATCCCAGTTTTTACAGGAAATTATATTCAGTGGCCTACTTTCTTTGATTTGTTTAATGAAACTATTCATAATAATAATTGTTTAACAAAGTGCCAAAAAATTCAACACCTAAAGGGGAGGTTGAAAGGGGAAGCGGAGAGTCTGATAAAGCACCTTAACGTCTCCGCGAAAAACTATGACACCGCGTGGGAGCTGTTAATCCGTAGATATAATAACACCCAATTGCTAATTCACTAAAAACATAGAGACCTTTTTGAACCAACCCAGTATTCAAAAGCAAACAGGTTATGAAGTAAAACGTCTCTATGACGCTAATATGGAGTGCCTACATGCTATACAAACAATAGGGGTCAAAACCTCTACGTGGGACCCAATATAAGTTCATTTAATTTCAAAAAAACTGGATCCCGTATTCGAAAAAAACGAATACCTATAAGTTGAATAATTATAACCAATTCCGTTCATCGAACCAAAACGGAAAATTCCAAACCAATGCAACACGTGTTTGGAATTGTCCTTTATGTAAGCAAAAACATATTTTATTTAAATGTAATAAATTTGCTAAGTTAAGACCGGACGCGAAATAAAAACAATAAAGAAATTAGGTATTTGCACTAATTGTCTATTAAATCACGATCATAATGCATGCTATTCCACAAAACTTTGTAAAATTTGTCAGGGTAAGCATAATTCAATTTTGCACGATTCATTTGCATTAGAATTACCCCCCTCGTCTCTGACCACTGTCGCTAGCACCCAGGCGCATGGGTCCACCTGTGCGCCCGCGCCGCCTGAGGTTTCTACTCCGGCTATTGACATTAGCATGAAGCGGAGCCCCGTGACGTCACAGTCGACCAAACAGTAGCCGAATTCGCCTAAAAAACAACAAAACGTTAACTACGTTACTAATGAAGAAGACGAGATTCTCTTTACTACTTTATTATTAAAAGTAAAGGCGGCAGACGGCTCATACCTTACAGTGACGGCCTTACACGATCAGGGGTCGCAAATCTCGGTTATCTCGGAAAACGCTGCACAATGGCTTGATTTACCGAGATCTCGTTACCTTGCCTCTATTTCCGGTATAAGTTACGGAGCAAAACAAAGTTAAGGCGTAATAAATCTCTCTTGTCAATCTATATACGAGGATTACGTTTTTGAAATGCAAGCGTCAGTCATAAACCACGTTATAAATGATTTACCTAACATCTCCTTCGTCAAACAGACTTGGGAACATCTACAGCATATTCAGCTGGCAGATCCGGATTACAACCTCTCGAAGCCCAAAGATTTATTATTATATGCTAGTGTTTATTCTGATATTTTAAGGAGCGGCCTAATTAAGGGCCCCAGCAAAGCGCACATCGCCCAACAAACCAGGCTGGGTTGGATATTGTCAGGAAACGTAAGAACTTTTAACTTAGTGTTGTTATTAATAATTTATCTGAAATTTCAAATTACTGGGAACTTGAGGAAGTAGACGAATCTACCCCTGATATTATGGAAAATATATATTTTTTGCGAGAAACTTTATCAAAATAGTACAAAGCGTTTAGAGTGCGGTAGGTATGAAGTTGCGCTTCCCATGAAGCCAAATTTTGAAAATATTCTAGGTGTTTCAAAAAACAAGGCCGTCATACAATTCATTACTTTGGAAAAGAAATTAGCGAAAAGTGAGCAATTTTCTCAAAGTTATGAACAATTTATGAATGAGTTTTTATGTCTCGGTCACATGAAACCCGTTGATAACAGTCCCGAGGTAGTATCGTGTTACCTTCCCCATTACGGAGTTAATAAGTATGAGTCAACTACAACAAAGTTGAAGACGGTGTTGCGTCATCAATAACATCATCAGGTAACAGCCTGAATGATTTGATGGAGCGGGGGCCTAGTTTGCATAGGGATCTGCATAGCCATATTTTAACTTGGCGTTAGCGTAAATTTGTAATTACCGCTGACATCGAAAGAACGTTTCGGCAGATCTTTGTAAATGAGGCAGGGCAGCATCTCCAGCGTACTTTATGGAGGAAAGCCTGTGGACACCCGTTATCAGAGTATCAGCTGAATACTGTCACATACGGTACAAAGGCTCTCCCATACCTCGCTATGCGTACCCTTGGGCTGCTCGCAGATGACGAAGCACACAGATACCCATTCGCCGCTGCCACCCTGAAGAACTCCTTTTACACGGATGATCTCTTAGAGAGATGCAGCACTCTTGAACAGGCTAAGGAACTTCAGCAACAGCTGATAGACTTACTAAAGGGGGCCGGCATGTAAAATGCTGGGCTTACGATGGAATCCAAAATCAGATACGTTTTCGTTTAAAAGTATTATTAACAACTCTAAAGATGAAATGAATCTTACAAAACGTGAATTGCTGTCAAACATTTCAAAAGTGTTTGACCCCGTAGGTTGGCTTGCTCCGCTGACTGTCAGGGCTAAACTTTTATTTCAAAAAACCTGGTCAAGAGACTGTTTGTCCTGGGATCAACAATTGCCTCCTCATTTAGTAGAGGGTTGATTACAGCTAAAACAAGATCTCCAGATCATTGTTAGTGCAAAAACATGGTTAGCGCCAATTAAAAATAAATTGACGCAACCGAAACTCGAATTTTGTAGTGCGTTATTATTAGCACGCCTTATGATTAAGGTTAAGGCGGCCCTACAAACTAAAATAGATAAAATATACGTTTTTACAGATAGTATGATTGTTTTTGGCTGGATCCACGGAGATCAAAATAGATGGAAGCAATTTATGGCCACCAGGATCAAGCAAATAACTAACGTCATATCACCCTTATGTTGGCATCATGTTCAATCAAACCAAAATTTAGCAGATTTTGAAACGAGAGGGATGACCGCTGCACAATTAAAAGAGCATTCCTTGTTGTGGGAGAGCCTAGAATGGCTTCGTGAATACGACACTAAAAATATACAAAGTGAATGCAATCCTCTTCCTGAAATTGAAGTTAAAGGCAAACTCTCGGACGTGAACATAGCCTTATGCAATAATAATTCATTAATATTACAATAAATAAATGATTGCAGTCCGGTGAGACGCGCGGCCATTAAACTCGCCTGGCTATGACGTTACATAGCATGGTTGCGTAACAAACAAAGTGCACAGTGACTTAACTACCCAACTCCCTCAGAAATGCAAATTTGCTATAATATCATTATAAAAACTGTGCAAATGTGCGAATTTGAGGAGCATTATCAACGTTTAATTTATAACAAAAACATTAGACAAAATAGTAAATTAGCTAGCCTTTGTACTTATACCTACAAAAAAGATGGACTTATGCGAGTTCAGGGAAGGCTCAGTAACTCACTTTTAAGTTCGACAGCGAAGCATCCTATTATACTTCCTAGCTACAGTGGACTAACAGATCTAATAATCTCATACATTGACGCTTCACGGTGGTCCTCGCCTCACTTTTTCATTTATCAGAGATAAATATTGGATCATTAATGGGCTGCGCATAGTTAAAAGGGAGTGCGTTAAAAGGCAGACGTTTTGTGAACAGATGATAGCTGATCTTCAGCAACCCAGGGTTACCTCATCTCGTCCGTTTACCCACACTGGTGTGGACTTTACGGGACATTTCGACCTAAAAATAAACAAAGGTCGCGGTGTTAAAACCTCAAAGGGTTACATAGCAGTATTCGTCTGCCTAGCTACCAAGGCTGTTCACTTAGAACTGGTATCTGATATTAGTACTCCTGGGTTCTTAGCTGCATTTAAAAGGTTCTGTGCTCGACGTGGATACCTGCGTCGAGTTTACAGCGACAACGGAACCAATTTTGTGGGCGCTAACAGGCTGCTCAAAAAAGAATACGAGCAGATCATAAAAACTATAGATCAGAACTTCTTTCGTTATATAAATACGTACAACGTTGAGTTAATATTCAACGCACCAGGGAATCCAGAAGCCGGTGATTTGTGGGAAGGCGCTGCTAAGCAAAAAAAATATTCCATCTCAAAAGGGTAGTTGGTGAGCAAAAACTCACCTACGAAGAATTCCTCACGGTCCTCCATCAAGTGGAAGCCTGCCTCACTCCCGCCCACTGGTTGGTTTAACAGAAAACCCAGAAGATGAATGTCTGACCCCTGGCCATTTTCTGGTGGGAGGTCCTTTACTCTCTCGACAATAGACAGACCCTGACTTTAAAATTAATTTGACCATCCAATGGAAGATGATGAGGTGGTCCGCTGAGTACTTGCAGGAGTTGTAGTCTCGCTCAAAATGGCGGAAATCAACAAAAAAATCTAGAAGTAGATGATATAGTTGTTATCAAGGACGAAAACCTGCCTCCTGGGAAGGGTTATGGACACGCATTCCGGCAAAGACGTTAAAAAGACCTTTAAGAGTTTGGGTTGTGTCAGTCAAGACAAAAAATAATATTACAAAAAGACCGATCATTTAACTGATCCCTCTACCGGTGAAACAGGAAACATCCAACGCTTGTGACGTCACCGCCGCGTCTCAACCGACACAACCTCGAGTACGCAAAGCCTCACGAAATCGTCTTTGTAATTTTATAGTAACATTGCTTATGCTATTTTTTCTTACAGTACCTTCTATACAAGAGTTTTACAATATTTCCTATTTTAACAAAAATGTAAGCGTTTACTTTCATAAAATAAAGGATATGAATGTCATTCGCGACGAATGGAAATTAGTCGTATTTTATAATATGTCTACATACAGGTTAGGTTTACAAAGTATAAACAAATACGTTAGTCATTTAGGCAAAAATACTTGCGAGCTAGAGTTATCACCACAATATAAAGGTATCCAATTTCAACTTGAACATCAGTTATCAGAATTAAATCACAATAACAATATTCTTATGTGTCACAATAAAAATCGTAGGCTAAAAAGGGGTTTGATAAACGGAGTTGGTTACTTAGCTATTAGCTTATTTGGTGTACTCGATGACGGGTTCTTAAAACAGTACGAAAAAGACGTAGAAGAAATAAACATGAATGATAATCACTTGCAAATCTTGCTCAAAAACCAGACTAGTGTTATAGAGTCGGAATATAATATTTTATGCAGGAATGAGGATATAATACAAGATCATATTAGAAATATGTCACTATCATTAAATCGTGCTCAGTTACAAAATAGAGATGAATTGTTAATTGTATCCTCTTTGTTATCTGCTCAAATACTTATATCTAATATTTAGACTATACAACAAAATTTGATTAACACTGTAACCAATATTTGGCAAGGCCAACCCGCACATCTTGTCTCCTAAGCAGCTGGAAGAACATATCAATATGATATCAGCTCACATTCCTAGTGATTTGTCTTTGCCTGTAGATACGAGTGATATCCTAACTTTTTATAAATTACTAAAAATTAATGCTATGGTAGGGACTAGATTTTTAATTATAGAAATAAGTATACCATTAGTAAGAAAATAACAATATGAGGTTGCCTATGTATACAGCTTACCAATAAATAATAATGTAATGGAAATCCTGACTCCATATCTCGCGTTTAATTTACTCCTCTTATTGACTGAGAAATAGATAGAATAATTCATCCATATATCTTCAGAAAAAATATAATGCTCTCATGACAAACAAATCTACAATGTTAAAATAACACCACATATATGCGACATACGTATTAGTACTAAAACAATATGCAAAACGAAACAATCATGGTGTGCGGAGCGATGGATCAAATTGCATAATACTTAGAAAAGGTGGCTTTCTTGCTACGACAAATGCTCGATATGTTTGTTTTGTTTTGATAGCATACAGCTGATCACCTTGACCGGCAATAGACTAATTCACATAGCTCAAGGTTGTGTGATAAAGGGAGAATCCTTTTCACTTTGCGGACACAAAAACTTTTTTAGTCAGATAAAGGTTGGAAATGAGTTACAAGTACCACCAGTCAATTCTAGTACATCGATTTTTAATGAAATTGTGAACTCAACCTTACCAGAATCTTTCGTCTCAGAGAACCATGAAGACACATGGCGTGATATACAGAGACGCATCGAGGACAAAGCGCAATTTGACAGCTCTCTAAGCGTGCATGACATCCACCAGTTCTATAGTATATAGTATAGTATATACTGTTGTATAGTATAACAGCGATCCTGTGTCTGTTGGCTTGTTTATACGTAATGCGTTGGCGCAAGGTCAGGCGCGGGTGGCGTATCGCAGCGGTGGCAGCAGCCACTCCGGCGGTGTTCCAGGCGGGAGCAGCCCCCCACGCACAACATGTGGAGATGCCCCATATTGCCCCACGGTCTATTCGACTCGACATTCCGTTCGTGAGTGATAGTGAATAGTGATAATTAGTAAGTGAGGTGAAATCAAAACCGGACAGGACCAATTTAATATAAGTAGTATAAGATTTTTGCTTATTATTTTACTACTCAACTGTTTTTAAACATCATGTTATGCCATAATGGCAATCAATTATATTGTTACATATTTTTTTCCCGTATTCTATTTGTTTTGTAATGGGCAGGATGTACGAAGTACATTAATACATGTTAATTTAATTTAGTATTACATTAGCTGTATGTGTGCGTAATGCACATTTTGTAATATTTGCTCGAATTGTGATACTAGCAGTTTACTTTGTGTTATCGGTCGGGATGAGTACTTAGTGGCCACCAATATAATATCATGCATACTTACTAAGTTACCTACAGCCCTACTAGCTAAATGGGCCAACTATAGCTATCTACCATCCACAGAAGGTAAGCGACCAAACACTAACCACAGTAAGTGAATTTTAAATAATTGTAGCCCTTAAAGCTAATTCAATTAACAATTTTTTTAAACTCATTAATTGCTCTCTATGTGGATATTTAAATATAATGTAAATCCGTTATTGGATGTAGGATTTAATTTGAAAGTCTTACTGTTCGTATATTAATTAAGATCTGTGGATTTTGTGAATGTTAACTAAATAAATAAATTCTCTGGCGTTAATTACGCAACACCACTATAATTATTTACATAAAAGAAAAAACAATGAGCATGCATCGTGAAGGCCAGTCTTAGTCAACACACACGACAATAATGATGTAAACAACAATTGTAAATTCTGTCTTCTTTCATTCCATAAGTTACTAGACTGTAAAAGGTTTAAAAAATCATTCATAAAAGATAGATGGGCGTTTGTTGAACGAAACCGTTTTTGTTTCAAATGTTTATTGTCAACACACGTGAGGGACGTATGCCCGGCAAGTGCGTGCGACAGAGCTGGCTGCGGAAAACCCCATCATCGGCTATTGCACTACAACGCGCAGGTTGATAATAATATAACAACCGCACAAACAGTCGGAAGGAACCGGAACCCGCCGCCGCCGATTGAACGCGATGTAGCTGAGTTGCATCAGGACGAGCAGCCGTCACATTCAGCGAGTGTTACACACATGAAGATGACAAACTGTAAAGTGTTACTGAAAGTAGTGCGCAATTTAATAGGCCTTAAAGGTGTGATAAGTGCGTATGCATTATTGGACGACGGGTCAACAGTGAGTCTTATCAGTGCCGAATTAACATCGCGTTTTCCTAAACGTTTTCCTTACGGTTGCGCGGTAGCCGAAACAGACTGTGTATATCCGGTGCGTGGGAAGGAGATGAACTTACATGCGAAACAGATGTCGTTCGGTTACAGATTTCGTCAGGTGAAAAAATTATGAACTTTATGCCCATAGTGTTAAGGAAATTAATTTACCGAGTCAAAATTTAAATGTTGTTGATTGCAATAAATATAGTCATTTAATTATTTTGAAGTTAGAGTTTTGTAACGAGAATGTAAAGCCTGAATTATGGATAGGGCAAAATAATTATAATTTAGTTATGCCATTAGAATGTTGTAAAGGGAAGCATAATGAACCCTGTGCAACACTTACTCCTCTTGGTTGGTGTATTCATGGAAGGGTGCCGAAGTCGTCTTTACGCGCGCGCCACTTCACGCTCTTGCTGAGAAGCGGTGGCGACATAGATGCTAAAGAGGAACAGTGGCAGATATTACAACAACGCTTTGACGGCATGAACAGGTAAATAATTCATTTACTATCGAGTCTATGGGAACGTCGGGTAAGGCTCGTCTAAATGACGAGGACGTCCGTGCTATCAAACACCTAAAAGATACAGCGGTTTTACTTGATGGCAAGTGGCACGTAGGCCTCCCGTGGCGTAATTCTCATTGTGAGATGCCTAACTCTAAAACAACAGCACTTAGCAGGTTTAGAGGTGTAGAAAGAAAAATATTTTTAAATCCACAGTTTGCTGAAAGATGTAGGGAACGAATCCAGCAACTCTTTCTTAACGATTTTGCTGAGGAGGTCACAAACTGTAAATGTACAAAAAAAACTTGGTACTTACCTCACTTTGCAGTTGATAACCCAAACAAAAAGAAATTACGTCTTGTGTTCGACGCCGCGGCTAAATCGAACGGCATATCACTAAATGATTATTTTTTCTAGGGTCCAGATATCCTAACATCTTTGTTTGGTATCATGTTAAGGTTCCGTGAATTTAAAGTGGCTATAATGGCGGACATTAAAGTCATGTTTTTAAAAATTAAAATTTTACCTGATTATCAAGTTTGCGATTTCTATGGCGAGATGACAAAAAGAAGTCCCGTTAAGACCTATAAGATGGCGTCATTAATATTCGGCGCGAACTGTTCCCCAGTTATCGCTCAGTTTGTTAGAAACAAAAACGCTAAGCGATTTATACCTACGATTCCGGCAGCTGTTGAGGCTATTATGAAACAACACTATATGGATGACTATATAGATAGTCAGCCGGACGAAAAAAAATGTATTGAATTAGCAAAAAATATTAGCTACATTCACAACAACGGTAATTTTTTATTATGTAATTGGCTGAGTAACACCATTAATGTTTTAAACAGTCTACCAAATGACGTACTTGCGACTCGTGCCGTAAAAATCAAAATAGTTCAGGAGCTAGATTGCGAACGAACCCTAGGACTTTTATGGTACCCACTAGAGGACACCCTAGGATTTGACGTATCATTCAAACGATATAATAAATGGAGCACGGCCTACTAAGCGGGAAGCACTAGGCGTAATTATGTCGGTTTTTGATGAGTATGGGTTTTATCACCATTTACTATTAATGGTAAAATTATTTTGCAAGAAACTTGGAAATGTAATATTAACTCGGATGAGACTTTAAATGATCAAATATATGAAAAATGGTTACTATGGTTGAATAATTTAAAATTAATTGGTGACATACGCATACCGCGATGCTACCAGAGCGAGACAGATTGTGCGAGGGTAACAGGGACCGAAAATCATTTATCGAGGGCGCATGCATTTAAACCAAACGCTTCCAGCGCTTCCACGGGTCGTTATTATAACTTGGAGCTGCATTTATTTTGCGATTCATAGACGCAAGCAATGTGTTCGGTGGCTTATTGGCGCTGGACTGACAGCGACGTAGTATAAGTTGCGTTTGTGTCGAGCAAGTGTCGCGAAGCACCTGTAAAGTTTACAACTGTACCAAGATTAGAGCTACAGGCGTCCTTGTTGGCTGCTCGACGCGCCGATACAATACAAACCGAACATAGAATTAAGACCGTTCGTCGAGTTTTTTATTAGAAATATATATATATAATATTAGAAATTATAAGGTATATGTCGCACGTCGATTGGGTGAAATTGATGAACTTACAAAAATAGACAAGTGGAGATTGTACCTACCTATTTAAATGTTTCAGATATCGCGACCAGAGAATCGTACGATATAAATGTACTCAAGAGTGGTTCTCGGGGCCGAAGTTTCTGTACAAGAGCGAAGAATCGTGGCCTGCAGACGTGACACCTGACAATCATGGTGTGGTGAGTCATGATGTGGATTGTGTGACGACTTTGGAACTGGTGAGTTCACACAACTATACCCAATCCTGAGAGGTTTTCTTCATGGTTGCGACTTGTGAGAAGTACCGCCGCGCCGCCGTCTTAAGATTTATTAACAAATGTAGACGTTTACCTACCAGTGATGGCATGTTAATTGTTAAAAATACGATATAGAAAATATAAATAGTGGGAAATGTTTGGACAGAAGTAGTAAATTACTTGCTTTTTCGCCATTTCTCAACACTCATGGAATCCTACGTGCAGGTGGGCACATCGGCGCCGCCTTAGATGTACCTATAGACCTGAAACAACCGGCCATATTGGACGGAAAAGACTACATCTCGAGACTCATAGTGCAGCAGTTTCACGTCCGAGCAGGTCATGGTAACCAGGAACTACTTGTTAATGAATTAAAACAGAACTATTGGTTAATAAAGTTAAGGCCTACAGTGAAGAATGTTGTATCTAAGTCTATGCTTTGCAGGGTCACCCATCACCAAAGGCTATTTACCCACTGTGGCGTCACTGTTGGCAGGCATCGCGAGAAAAGGTATTGAGTTTTCTTCACTTGTCTCACCGTAAGAGAAGTACATGTTAATAGTATTAGTGGTATCTTTTCCTTCAACTTGTGAGTGTTGAGTGGTGACTGGTGATGATACTACTTAGATCAAGAATAGAAATTATATTTAGTTAGGTTTATTCTATTTGAAACTGTGATGCATTTGGTAACGGTTTCTTCTCTTGCTCATCTTCTTCCTGCAGTTTCGAAAGTGCCGATAGCTTTTCATCCTCTTCTCTGACATTGCACGAAGAACTCGCTTCTTCTTTTTTAATAATCCATATAATTTAAAAATAATTCACATAAATGCACAAAACGTTGCTAGTCATTACTCCGATCTTTTGGGTATTTTTATTACTTGTAACGCTGATGCAATACTCATATCGGAAACGTTTCTAAAACCCTCTCTTCCCTCCACTCAATATCCTCTTCCTGCGTTTAAACTGATTCGAAATTATCGTACTGGAAAGGGGGGCGGTGCGGTTGCCATATACCTTCGAACAGACATATCTCACACAATTGTTAGCGCCTCTCCCTCTTTTTACTCTGGATCAGCTGAGCATCTTGGCATTGAAATAATTGTACGTCACACTAAAATTCTACTTAATGTTTTTTTACAGTCCTAACATGAATATTAATTATTTTAATAATCTTGACAGTTACTTTCATAACTTTCCTTTAATTTTTAATGTTGGGAGATTTTGACACATGTATGATCAAAAACAACTCCAGATTCCGCGCTCTCCAGTCTGCTACAACCTGTCTATGTTACCCCTTTCTCCTACCCATCATATCCCTGGCTGAGATCCCTCTCTTATATCTTATGATAGTGTCATCACCTAACTATATAGAAAAACACTGGCAACTCACTGCACCCTTCTCTTACCACGACCTTATATATTTATCTTTTTGTATACGTCTTCCTAAACAAAAACCACCATCTATGCTTTGTCGCAATTGTAATAACATAGACATTGAGTCACTGCGGCGCGATGCCAACATCATAAACTGGTTGCCTGTAATATCTTGTGACGACATCGATGATAAGGTTGAAAATTTCAACTCCTTGTTATTAGAATTGTATGACCGACACGCTCCTTTAAGAAGAGCGAAAATCAGACATAATCCAGCTACGTGGTTATCAGACTCTATTAGAGAAGCCATGTCTCTTCGAGATAAGGCAAAACACAGTTACAAACGCTGCCCCACCGAGCAACACTTGAACCACTACAAATATTTGCGTAATCGCTGCAGCCGTCTATGTTGTAATGCCAAAAGGCGCCACTTTCATGATTCCCTTACTAATCGGAGCCCTGCAGAAGTTTGGAAATTTCTTAAGTCCATTGGAATTAGTAAGTCTCCTCCCATTGGTCACAATAACTTAAATTTAAACTCTCTTAATAAGCAATTTTCCGAACCTCCTGTTGTTGTTCGCCGCGCTGTTAAAGAGGAAACATTAAAGTCCTTATCATATGCCCCCTCTGCTCATTCTCCATTTTTGCTTAAAACTGTTTCAGAAGACATTGTAAAGAGGGCTATTCTTGCTAATACATCTCCTGCTGTCGGTGAGGACAAATTGTGTTCAAGAATGATAACTTTGATTTTGCCTACGTTACTACCAATACTCACCCACATTTTCAATTATTCCCTCACAACTTGTACCTTTCCCGAGTCCTGGAAACTTGCTCTTGTAATCCCGTTACCCAAAATACCAAACCCTAATTCTTTCGCACATTTTTGCCCCATATTCATCTTACCTTTCCTTTCCAAAGTGCTTGAACTTATTGTTCATGAGCAATTCTATAAATTTCTTGCACACAATAGCCTCCTATGCGGTTTTCAATCTGGCTTCCGCCCTGGCCACAGTACCACTTCGGATCTTATAAATATCACTGACGATATTCGATGGGCGATGGAGAATCGATCTCTGACAATACTTGTACTTCTGGACTTCAGTAGCGCATTTACCTCAGTCGATTTCGATATCCTTCTCGGAGTTTTAACATCACTCAACGTCTCCTCTTCTGCAGTGGCCTGGTTCAGCTCCTATCTTCGGGGCCGGTCGCAGCGGGTCCGCCATGGCGAGTCTCACTCCGATTGGTGCGATCTTGTTGCGGGCGTGCCTCAGGGTCTCTCCCCATTGCTTTTTTCTGTGTTTATTGACTCCGTTTCTACAGTACTTTCTTGTAATTTTCATCTTTACGCTGATGACTTGCAGGTCTATCGCCATTTCACACTTGCAGATTCAGCAACTGCTATTGCTGCAATCAATGAGGACCTCAATCGTATAACTGACTGGGCTAAATCATTTGGTTTATGTGTGAATCCTAGAAAGTCTCAAGTTATCATAATTGGTAGTCGGCATATGCGCGGCTGCATCGATTTTGCCAATTTGCCCTATGTCGTCCTGGATGGTGTTCCTATTAATTTCTCTGGCATTGTCAAAAACCTAGGAGTAATTATCGGTTCTTATCTTATGTGGAATGCTAACGCCAGCGAAATTAGTAGGAAAGTGAACTTTTGAACTAAAAAGTCTTCGGAGTTTTCTGCCCTTACGGACTAGGATCGCTCTTGCTCAATCAAACACTCATTCAACCAATAATCGAATACGCAGATGTCTGTTACTTGGACATAACTGAAGAGCTATTAAATAAACTTGAAAGATTACAGATTCTGTTTATTCGATTCATCTTTGGTCTTAAAAAGTTTGATCATGTTTCTGAATACCGCGGACAACTCCGATGGCTTCCTATTCGGTGTCGTAGAGATTTTCGTATCTTATCCCAGCTATTTAACGTACCCATCCTCCCCTCGTTACCTAAGTAAGCGTTTTTCCTTCATGCACACCGATGATCCTCATTGCAGAAGGAATAAGCGTACTTTTCTCAAAATGAAACCGCATAAAACGGACTTTTTCTCTTATTCCTTCACCATACATGCAGTTAGGTTGTGGAACGCACTTCCTTGCATAATCCGTGAATCGAAAACGTTATCCTTATTTAAAAAGCGAGTAAGAGAACATTACCTCTCTCAAGTATATTAGCTTGCGTTCTTGTTTTTGTAACCCCGTAGTATTATTATCATCTGATGTTCATTTCTTTGAATAATTTGTAAAAGTCAAGTATAATGTGTATATGTAGATAAGTAGTTCATATTTATATTTAAAACAATATGTAAGTATATTAGCATTTGTTTATAGTATATATCTTATGTATATATAATTTAGTACACACTAAACTTAGGTCTGTTGGAAGAGATTTCTTTTAGAAATAAGCAGTACCTTTGTACATTATTTGGTAACTACTTTATATACTGTATTTAAAACCTGTGTGGACATTAATTATTAAATAAATAATTAAAATACATGTGGAGGTAGTGAACTCGCTTACTACTGACACGCTTCAAATGGCGCTTAGAAGAATGACAGCTTTTGGAAAGTAGCTATGGTCGAAGCAGGCATTGAAGATAATAGCTAACAAGGTAAGCACCTGCTGGGGCAGATGCTTAAGTGCGTGGTTGGAAATTCCATCCACACCCGGAGCCTTTTTGGACTTTTGACTTCTAATGAGAAGCAAGATTTCATCATTAGAGACTGTGACGGGGTCGTCGGTGATGGGGAGAGATTCTCTGCGGAGAACTTCGTCCTCCACCGCCTGGATGTGGGAGGGCTCCGCGGGTTGCGTGCTGGGCGAACATTGTGCCGCTATGCTGTCGGCGAAGCATTCGGCTTTCTCTTCGACTTCAAAGGCAATAGTGCCGTCGGGACGAGTGAGAGGAGGAACGTGAGAGGCGGTGTCTACGCGTAAGGCTCGGGCCATTCGATAATACGCTTGGTGGGACGGGGAGATATTCTCCATGAGATCGTTAAACTAAGTGTCATGGAGTTCCGCGAGGCGAGACCTAACTTTACGTTGAAGCTGATTCGCAGCCGTTCTGTATGCTGGCGTGGGATATTTCTTGGCTCTCCGGAGAGCCGCGTTCTTGGCTTTAATGAGATTGCTAACGGCTAGGGGAAGCGCGGGTTTGCTTTGCTTAGCAACCTTCTCGTTGTCGCTGATGGCTGAGTTAATAGCATCAGTAAGAGTGTTGACTAATGAATCTATTTTATCCGGGCTATCTAATTGGTCGGGCGAAATCGCGAGCGGAGAGTTCGGGGCTTCTAAGGCTGAAACTAACGTATTTTTAAAGCCTTTCCAGTTGGTAAAGGTCTTAGGAGATGTGACGTTAACGTTAGGCGTACCTAGCACGAAGGAGACGGGGCGCTGGTCGGAGCCTAGGTCATAGGAGGCCTAGGGAGTAGTTCGGTTTGTTGGGATAGTGAGTGGGAGTGATGGGGGATATGACGTCTAAGTCAAGTGAGTAAGTGATGTAGAGGACAGCGATACCGCTGGTGTTGGTCGATAGGCACGTCCAGTCAGTACGTTTGGAGTTAAAGTCTCCGAAAATAATGACTGAATGGCCGAGGGCGAGAATGGCCTCACTAAGGAGTGTACTCCTTAGTGATGTGAGGATCCTGGCACTTTACGCACCTGGGGGGAGCTGAACAGTTGGCCGCTGCGTGGCCATAGAGCTGGCAGCGGTGGCACTGCCCAGGGTGACCGCGGGGGTTAGGACGCTCGACAGAGATATTTGAGAGTCCGCAAATTGTGCGAGCCTCTCTAAAGATCTCCTTCGATTTGGGAGGGTTGGACAGGATTACTAGAGCTAAAGGAAAACGCCTACCACGGTTGGAGTGCATCTTGTGCACTGCTTCGGCCGGGAAACCCTGGGACTTAAGGTCCTCGAGGATTTATTCGTTCGCGAGCTCGAACGGGACGCCCCGTAGTACTGCTCGGATCTTACGCTCCTCCGGGAGGGCGTTTGTTTTAAAGAAAGTAACCTGGTGAACGCGCGAATGTCGTCGATAGTCGCGACCTGGATTTTAATTGAATCGCCTGTGTTGGTTGCTTTTAGATAATTGATTTTTTGCTCTTTGCAAAGATTTGATACTATGGTCCGTCGCGCTTTTTCGCGGAGAAAGACGGGCGGAGGGAGCTGAGGCTTCGGCGGAACGGGAACGCAACGCGTAGCTGGCTTCGATGGGACCAACGGAGACGCGGCTACTTCGAGCGATTTTAATGGCGCGGGGGCTGGTGTTGAAGACACCGGGGAGGGCTCGGGTATTGATGATACCGAAGCTTTCTTCGAGCGCTTCTTGGAGCGCTCGGCGACTAGTTGAAACGCGATCTCAGGAGAGCCGGTTAAGGTGACGGCATCTGACGACGTATCAGACGCGGGTTCGGAGTCGCTGCCGGGAGCGGTACGCTTGCGGCGCAACGCGTGAGAGGATGCGACCGATTCGCAGTCCATCTCGGACGAGGCGGGAGACGCGGGAAATTTTGAAGGCTAACGCTTGTAATTATGGAACCGAATGGACATTCATCCCTCCAGCAAGCCCTCATTGGGGTGGGGCGTAGGAACGCCTCATAAGGTCGATTAAAGTGGCACTTGCAGTGGTCTTAAAAGAGTGGGCGCCTAGAGATGAAGTACTTAGCACACTACTCGCCGAAGTAGAAAACATAGTGAATAGTAGGCCTGTACGGTACCGTTTGTACACGTACAATAAAAGGGAAGAGTTAGGTGACGAAATAACCAAACTCCACAAATGCTGTTTGAAAACTACATTTATTGAAACATAGTTACTAATAGCTGCTACACAATTTTGCACTTTCACTGAAAACGATACGAATTCCTTATGATAGTCGTTCGATATAGGCTGCAATTTATGTATATCAGCCATTATTTTTGACAACATCACATCTGGGTTGCTGAATTGAAGACAGAGTAGACATGACCATCTCCGGGGTCGTCGCACTTATGTGTAACGCAGATGTAGGTAAGTTGCAAGGGGCACATACGCGACTCAGCAATCCAGAGTTGATTCCTTTGCTTTGCTGAAGCGGATGCTAGATCCTTGAGAGCACTAGCCAGTAGGCAAACTGTCCCATCTTCGTTGCCAGCTGTTGCCAGCAGACACTGCGTGCTCAAGGATTCACCATGTTCGAGGGCGAGCTGTGTTCCCAGTTCTTGGTGACTACGCTCCAACCACTTACCCACTTCCTGATTGGAATCAATATCCATTTGGACGCTGGCTTCCTCATCCAGATCTACAAGGGCCGCTGCAAATTTTTTATTTATTAGGTCCGTTTGGATTCTTGCCTTTTGTTGGGCCACTTCAAACTCCAACCTTGCCCTCCGTGCTGCTATAGATGAAAATGACTTTGAAGACTTCGATTTGGCCATTGATGGTACAGTTAATAACGGTCGTTCACATTTGATATGACTGCCCACATCGGAGCTTGTATGTCAAATATCCTTTTCTTCTCCGGCACTGTGTTTGGCACTAAGGGCGGCTGTTCGTGCTCTTCGCTGGGTATTCCATCAGCTCGCATACTTCTTCTAAGTCTTGATTATTGCCATAGTGGTTGTTTTCTTCATCCCTTTAACAACTTTCGATCCGGCCGAATGACCAATGTAAACGATGATTGGTCAGGGTCGATATAAACGAAAACACACAGATAGTACTTAGTACGAATTTAATTACTGAGTAATTAGCAACTTCACAAAACATAAGATAAAAGGCACGCGCGGTTGGCTAAGTTGCCCGGTACGATCTTGCTTGCTCACTTACTGACAGTAGCAGTGACAGTTGGTTTATTTTAAACTAAAGTACAAACATTTGAGGCAAAGGATTTATACAGGAAATATAATTTATACAGGATACAGGAAGTACATTCTTCATTAATAATATTTTTCTTAACATAATACAACAAAAACAATAAAATACAGAATTAATGTGTTGAAGATACAATTTTAAAAATATATAAGTACCAATCTAAAATTGACGTAAGCCTGTGTCGCCTACAGACCTAATAGCTAGGGTGGCTGAATACTTGCCTTTGTCATCCTGTATTTTGAAAATATGATTTTATGTGTGTTAACCACTGGTCTTTTATTTTATAATTTAATATCTTGTCATCTTATAAATATTTAAAAAAGGTTTCTATCCTTAACTTTATCTTCAATGCACAGAAAATCAGGAAAACACATCGTATTGATAAAATTTCTCTAGTTGATAAATAAAATGCTTGAATTCTAGCAACGTCGGTATAGCCTGCAGCAAAAACTACAATACTCACGATCAGCACTAGTAGATTTTCATACATAAATGAATGGCATAAATAATATATTCTTACTTTATTCGCTGTAATTAAGCAACAAGTTGCTTTTTTATAAGTATTTTTTTTTTACATATTCTTATATATATTTTCTATAATTCAAATAATAACTCAAAAATATACAATAACATATCAAATCATAGTTATATAAAAATATTTTTTTTACATTATCTTCATTAAAGTCAATTTTAATTGCATTTTGGGAACTTAAGAATAGAAGAGGCCAATCTCATTTATAAATATTGAAACAAGCATGAATCAATTAATTTTCGAAAGCGTGCCAATTTTATGAGACAATATTTGATTTTCTAATGTTTGTTCGCAAAGTCATTTGAAGAAATTTTGTTTATATTTCATGATATTAAATTCATCGGCAGAATAGAATCTTTTGGTTATGAAATAAACTTATGTTTGACGTTAAATAATCGGGTATTTTGTTTTCACATTCTTGTTTAAACAGACCGTGCGTCGCAAGCACAAGTGTAAATAATGAGGGATTTTCTGACAGCTCAGAAAAATATTAAACAAATAACATGTTAGGTGGCACAATTAAAAAATGTCAATTTTTTTAAATGTTATGTTTAGCGTATTAGAAACGCAAAGACTAACGCCATATAGCCCGATTTGCCATTAATACTTACTCAGTTTTATTTTCACATTTCTTCAATTATTTGAGCACTGAATAGGTATATAGTTTTATTGAAGTAACTTCGGCTTCTTTTCAGCCTACCAAGCTTATACCATATATTCCGACCAGGTTTGCTTGGTGCCAACTATTGAGATAATTTGAACTATTTTTTTTATTCGATTGAGGAAAATCCCTCACTTACTAAGTTTCGTTCGCTCTCGCTCGACGCAATGGCAGCGTACCATTATACGACAAGTGAGTACAACGATTGATCTGGTGTTATCTACACAGAAGGTGGTAGCAGTGAAGCAGACAGGCGGGTGACATCTATATATTTTACGTTAGTCCTGCAGATACGAATGCGTGATACAGTGACTATGTAGTGTATGAGCACGACTATGTAGTCGCATATATGCGTATATTTTTATCACGCCAAAACAGCCTCAGTTAGGTAAAGAGATTGAATACCATAGTCAATCCATGCTACCACTAAAGACGCATTCCAAGTCTGGGACTTGTCGATTGCTTGCCTTGTGGCGTGAGTTTTATGTCGCCCATACTACTTCTGCTGGTGATTAGATGCTTTTGTCTCAAGGAGGTGTAGGGCCTATTATGCGAGTTGATTAGACCCTATGATGTGTTATCTAACCGTGAATAATTTCCGAGATAATAGGTGTATTGAATTCTCTGCAAAGCCAAAGCAACGTGTTTTGTTTGTCTTAAAAAATCAAAATGCAAATCAGTTACTGTTTTATATCTAATCATAAAATATTGACGGCCTTACAGTGTCGATGTAAATATGATTATAGATAAATATGTTAAGCTTTTTTTCAAAGCATCCTAAAAAAGCTGTTGCAGCACGACCTAATTAGGACGAATATCTGTAACGATGTTCTAAGTCTCACGTAAATTTTAGGTAACTTATGTAAATACGTACACTAACAATCGTTCATCTCTAATAATTATTTATATAATTTGATAAATATCAAGGTCTCTCTTTGCGCTCCATCTAATTAAAAGTCGAAAGTAGCATTTTAACTTCAGTCATAAAAGCGCCGACTTAATTCATCTTAGACTGAAAGCACGAAGCGCTTTTGAGGGCTTATAGGATTATTTTATTGTTGTTTTTGTATCTACGTCGGAGGAGCGTTGTTTAAGGCGCTGGCTTATCGTTCAGACGATCTCGGCTTTGATTTTGGTCGCTTCCTAATGTAGTGATTTAATTTTTTTTATTTCATATCCGACAAACGAGTATGAATCCATCTGATGGCAAGTGGCATCCGCGCCCATAGATATCATAAAGTAGGTAGTATAAGATAGTATTAAAATAGATATAGAAATAGGTAGTATTAGTTGTAATAAAATAGATTGATTAAAATTTATTGACCTTGTTACAATGCTTGTAAGGAAAACTTTGAAAAAATCAACTCAATCAGACTTAATCCCTTTTAATGTGTTTATCGTTATACTTTTATATAATCGTGTATTTAACATTATACTTTTCCCAAGATCACTTCTCTCCCCAGCAAACAAGCGTAAAAACACTAATATGACATAAATGAAGATTAAGATACATGTACTGTATACCATACCAAAATTAAGTATCTATTAAAAACTTACTTATTTAAATAATTAAAAAGACTTGAAACTTTATCCTTTTGTATCAAAATACTTAGGAACAACTTGTGCATACAAACTTTTAAATATATAATCGCAACTTTATATAATACTTATTCTTTGAACCCTTACAAAAGTTACAAACTTACATTTAGGTGCTTGCTGTGGTTTACGAAGCGGTTTACTGCAGGGGTTCACCATAAAATTTTTTACTTTTAATACCGATTTTAAACTGTGCTTATTTACGAAAAGCGAAGGCCGTTCGGTATAAGATTTTTAGTCTTGGGTCTTTCTGGGGAGAAATATCATGGCTGCTGTGAAGGGTTCGAAAAAGCAATTACCACTAACCAAAAATATTAGTTTGAAATTAATCCTAGACAAATATTGTTACTTGAAAAGGCTTAAGTCTCAAAAAAGTCTGTTTGGTAATTGGAAAAATATAGGAAAAGAAAGGGGTATACTGGAAGTGAGAGGGCAGTATTTGTTAGACAGAATAATAAATACGGATGTAAATGTATGTTGCCAAATGTATAAAGGCAAACAAGTAAGAGAATGAAAGAAAAAGCAACACGACAATTTTGATAACCATTTAAATGAGATAGAAAAACTGACAATAAACAAGGCTAAATCAATGACAGAGTACAATACAAGTACAATAAACTAGCAATAGAAAAAAGAGTTTAGAGCGAATATCAAAGAACATTAAGAATGAATAAAATAGGAAATTAAAGATAGTCTATGATTTTAGAGAATCAGGACTAAAGAGCAGAAAGAAGGAAAGTCGAAGGAGAAGATTTGACAAAAATTATAGATTTTATAAAAACAAATTATATAAATGAAGAAAGAAATAGAAATAAAAGGTTTAATTACTCTAGAAAGGATGGTTTAAGATAAGAAAGATGTAAAGAAAGAGCAGATAAGGAGAAACATTATAAACTAAATGCCAAATGGAAAAATAACTGATACCTGTCAGAAATAGTCAGCGACAAACTGTGCGCTGGTAGAAGGAAATATAAAAAAAATAACTGTAATACAAAAGTTAAATTAAATTAAAATTAAATTAAAAATAAAATATACCATAAAAAATACTAAATAAATATATCATTAATTTCATGCATTAAAAATTTTATAATTTAATAAAATAATATAACTTTTGGTTGGTTCATGTGCTTTTTTCGTAACTTTCTCATATACAAAAATAAATTGGTATGTTAGTCTCTAAAACTCGAAAACGGCTGGGCCGATCTAGCTTATTTTTTTTTTGTTTTGTTTGGACAAGGTTAAAAAAGGCATATAAAATTTAATCTACCAGGAGGGTTCGAAAATCGGTTTATGTTTTTGAAAAAACCTTAATTGAAAATAATGGTCGTCGTGTTTACATGATTGCCGTCACGTGATGTCTTCTAACTGCGTATGTTTTATCAATAGAACTTTAGTTTCAACTCGAACCGTCCAAGCTTGGTTATCGAAGGCGTTTGAATGTCGTGTTGTATTTTGGTGATATAGAGATAGGGTGATGAATTGGCAAACTTTTTTAAGCCCATTTATATACTCGTATATGGACCGTGTACTAAGTGTATCTTCGTAATTTTGCGGCAGTTTTTTAAAGATACAATTATCTGTGTGTATCTTATTTGTATATAGTATATATGTTTAAAAGTCTTTCATGCTAAAATATTAAATTCGTGCTTTCACGAATTGAATATTTTTAGTTACAAAATGACCGTTATATAATTCTTAATTTTCTACTGTGCCTGAGCTCTAAGAATACTTTTCTGCTCCACTATTAACTTCGCAAATTTTGCACGTTTTGATAAACTTTGATGATTTTACAAAATATTATCAATATATATACCGGTAAATATAGGTTCCTTGTTTTTCACTGACTGCTTCACCCTTATCTTTTATAGGTTTATGACAAAAAGGTTGCATTTATTAGACCTACGAGTAATTACTTGAATAACATAGAAATAGTAGATAAGAGTTGACAGTCAAGTAATGCAGGATTTTATAGAGATATACCAGGTAATGGTTGTTTTTGCGTATCTCCAAAGAGATTTGAAAGAGATTTGAACGTCCGGGCCTGGTCGTAAACGCAGTATTCGTAATAATTTCTTTTGTACTTTTTCTATTTTCAAATTTTTATGGTACGTAATATCCGTATTCCAACACAATCCTCACCAATACAAAGAAAAGGTACAAAACATGGAATGGCTTCGAAAGCCTCTTGCAACTTAATGCAAAACCTATACACTGGTTTAGTTTGGTAATTATTTCTTGATAATATGGCCGGCATGTGCTGAAATGCTTGAGGTCGAATAGTATTCCAAGATCCTCTAGCTACCTGCTCCCGTTGTTATACTTGAACCTCAATTTTATCGTTATACGATATCGTGTAAATAATTTACGAAGCACTTTCTAATATTTAAGAACATGCGGTTATTGGATTTGATAATTTCAAATATTCTCACTCAAGCGTCATAAATGTCATAGTTAGAATTTCGCACATTTAAATAAAATTCTGATAATTTACTTCTTAACCCATTCAAATGACGGCCGAGTGGCGTAGTGGTTAACAGCTTTGCCTCATACGCCGGAGGTCCCAGATTGGAGTCCTGGCCAGGACATTTATTTGTGTGATGAACACAGATGTTTGTTCTCCGGTCATGGTTGTTTATATTTATATATGTATGTTTATTCTGGGTTCCCCAACAGTTCGCTGTATGATCATCCATAACACAAGCTCTGCTTACTTTCGGGCCATGAAGTTGGTACGTTTGTCTAAAAAAAAAACATTCTGGTTATAAATGTTAACCATTAAAAAATAATACAAATTTATTTATTTATTTATTTATTTATTTATTTATTTATTTATTTATTTATTTATTTATTTATTTATTTATTTACTCACTTAACATAATAGAACATTTTAGAAATTAGGAACACAATAAGAAATAGTAGAAAATGGACTTAAAATAAAACAAAACAGACTTCAATATTTAAGTTTAAGTGAGTAAAATGGTCCTAGCTCAGCATAATGTTGAAAGCGAGGATACGCGAACATATCCTAGCAACAACGCTGTTATTCTGCCAGAACCAACACAGTAGATAGTTCCACTTCGCAACATTATATAATAATATTTTTTTTTTTTTTTACAAAATATAAAAACAGATTTTGAACTGAATTTAAACTAAATCACTTGAAATTCAAATAAAAGGATTTTTATTAACGATACAATAGGAGTTTGTGGAAGTACCAGATTTATTTTTAATACTCAAGTACGTCGTATAAACAATTTACCTATTCTTCCGGTTTTTAAATTTAAACAATAGGTACTTTGTATGAAACTTAAATCTAAGAGTTGATTAAACAATTTTTAAAGTTAATTAATTGCAAAACATATTACTGCAATTTTATTTTAAAGTTTCTCTCAGCGTTCCCAAGTATTTTTACTATTAATATTTAATATTTCCTTAAGTTTACACGGTTCATTGTATTTAATAAAATACTATTTAACCGGATTTTAGTGATTTTAATTATATTTTTACAACTTAACTCGACGGTAATATTTACTAGGTACTAAGAAGCTTTTTGGATTCTTCAATATTCTTTTAGGTTAACGAGCGATGAGCGATATATAATAAGCGATGATATAATATAAGAATTCTGAATGTTATTGAAAATAAGAGTAAAGCAGAAGTATAATTTCCACGAAATCCCAATTCCAGTGGAATATTTTCCTTAAGCCATACTCTCAAATTACGAAATTGCTGGGTCAGTGAACTACAATAATTCATTTTTGATTTAAAAATGAATTAAACTTATATAAAATTATTTTTTTAAACTCACAAGATATATCAAAATTTGTGATTCTTTCTTTAAATACTCAGTTCCATGTAGTGGTAGCATTTCTATTGGTATTTGACGAATAGCGCGAGTAATGTTGGCTTCCAGTTGCTCAATTGTACCCGGCTTATCTATATAGACTTTACATAGCCTCAAAGGAAAACATCTAGAGGTGTGATATCACAGGATCTAGGCGGCCAACTCACCAGACCAAAGTGCTAAATTAACTGTGCACCAAATTTTTCACTCAATAGAGCCATGGTTGCACGAGCGGTGTGGCGAGTGGCGCCGTCTTGTTGGTGCCAAATGTCCTGGAGATCACGGGCTTCAATTTCAAGAATCAGATAATCTCTTATCATAGCACGATAACAGTCACCATTAACAGTACCGCTACCGCCGCAATATTTTCTTCACTACGTGCTGGATGTGGTCTATTTGGTCTTGTATTATCTAATAATGTAAAATGACTTTCAACTTTTCGATGGTATAGCGAATCTTGCGTTCGGTAGGCCGATTATATGGACCATAAATTTCTGTAAACGCACGAAATATTTTCCTCGCAGAACGCTGATTTGCTTAATACAGCTGAATAAATTTTAGACGCTCTGAATGGCTAAGTTTTTCCAGGATGAAATTTCAAACTATACAGAACAAAAATAACATAAAACGTTATAACGGCTCACGTTTCATCCGTCTAAAAATCCATAGACAAAAAAGTACCTCTAAATTCTAAATGAATCACCCTTTACAACAGCATGAAGTATTTTTTCTTTTTTAGTTTTTTATAAAGATTTTTAAAGTATTTTATATAGTTCTTCATAGACAAAAAATTACTAATTAAGTAATGTTGTTTTATTTTGTCTTTAGTTTGTGTTTTTGTGATTAGAGTGTTCCAGTCTGTTTCAATAGTGGACAAGATCTTTACCCAATTTTCAAACGAATGTGAGATAAAAATGTCATAATAGGAGTTCCATATTGCACTACAATAATCTAGACCGCTCCGCACAAAGGCATCATAGAGCAGTATCTCAGTCGTAGGAGATTTGAAGCCTCGAGCATTACGTAAGACAAACCCCTAGAAGCAACCCCTAGAACGGAAGCTTAGTGGCTATCCCTTGGTCACTTATGTTCTAGACAGTGTGTAAAATTGTTTCAATAAGGCTATATGACGGAGTCTCAAAAGTTTTTTACATGTAAAAAATATGGAAAACCACTTTGCCACGTTGAGACACATTTCATTAGCAACTTACCTACTATTCGATCTTTTCAAGTCTTCTTGGAGACGAACTACATCTTGATTATAATTAACGGCACTGAAAATTTCATATCAACGCCAAATAAATAGAACTGAGAATTTAGACAACGACACTGCTATCGATAATAAAGACACTGAAAAAAGGGGACCTATAAAAAATAACAATATAATTAATCAATAACATATATGATTCATTAATCATTCGTCATCATTATGTCTATGGGCACGCATGCTCTTTAATACAAAAGTAAATTCACCAAACCGAAATAGGAGTGGCCCCCTGCTGCAGCTGGGTAGACCTGAGGGATCTCGACAAAACGATAGTATGATAGTATGAAATAGATACTAGCATGAACCAAAAGTTAACAGATTAACATGCGTGACGTACCTCGGACTGCCACTGCCAGCCACGTAGTTATAGTTCGGTCCGTAGTTAATAATAATAATATAATAATATTTCTAACAATCACCCCACATTATCTAGCCCAAATTAAGTATCATTAAGAACTTGTGTTATGGATACTAGATAACGGATAAATAAACTTAAGAAATGTATAAGCACCCATAGATATTTTTTTCTCATGTATTAGAAATAATAATAAACTTAAATAAACATATATACGTATCCATGATTAGAAAGCAAATATCATAGAACATCTGCGCCTCTACCAGGATTCGAACCCGGGACACCTCCACACCAAACAGGCCATCATAATACACTCGGCGTCACAAAAATCGCACCTTTATGTTTTTTTCAGTAAATTGCTCCTAGAACCTGGCCCCTAAATACCACGCGTGAAAAAGAAATATCATTGTAAAGTGCACTTCAATACCTTTACATTAATTACCTGTATCATTAAAAAATCAATTACCATTTCTAACCAGGGACCAATCAATAAGATATTGGAAAAAATGCTCACTTAAGGAGCGCTAGTTGGGCTACCTTAAAAGGGTATAAAATGTTATGTCCAGGTCGCTAATCATTCCCCATTCTCGCTCCGATCGCCGCCCAGTGCGGACGTGCAAGACCCCGCTCTCCGTCGTTTGGTCCCTTCCCGATACTCCGTGGCGCTCAGTCTACTGACGTCACGGTTTAGCGTGTTGGTTCCGTGCTACGGATTTCAAGGTTCTTTCTACTCCCTCTGAGTGCTATCGAAGTGCGTATTTTTCTTTGCGACTAAGCCCTTTAGTCTTCAAAGTGCTGTGCTAAGTTGTGTTGTGCTTGTGCTGAGTGCAGTGTTGTGCCCAGCGTAAGTAGTCTGGTTTCAGTGCAAAGGATACTTAACGGTGACAACGAATTTGTACTGAACCAGTCCTTTTTATTTTTTTTTATTTCTCTTCTCTATTTTATTTATTTTTCTCCTATTTTCATATTTATTTTTATCATATTTGTGTGTTTTCGTGTGTATTTGTCCTTTCTGTCGGTAAAGGTTGACCCTAACGCGGTCAACTCTTTACCTGCGTACCCTTTTTTAGGTTTCTAGGTAGCGGCCTTCGGCGTACTACGGTTAGTTTTAAGTTATTCTCCCCAGCCCCCCTACCGCTGGTAGGGAGGTTTGCCGCTAGGGTTCGCTAGGTTTTTATTTAGGAATCCTAGGCATTTGTTATATATTATAGGCATACATTATATATTTATATATTACATTTTATAACTCCAAGTCCTCCAATGGACCTTGTTAATATTCTTAAGTCGTTCGCCCAGGCGCTCGCTGCGTCCGGGCGTTAGTGCGTTAGTGCGTAAGCATACCCGCTGACGCACTAACGCAGGCCTTACAGGCATCTATCGCGTCCCCGGCCCCTCAGGCCTCAACCCCGGCCCCTCAGGCCTCCAACGTCGGGACCCCTCAGGTCTTAAGCTCTCCCGCGTCTCCCGCCTCGTCCGAGATGGACTGCGAATCGGTCGCATCCTCTCACGCGTCGCGTCGTAAGCGTACCGCTCCCGGGAGCGACTCCGAACCCGCGTCTGATACGTCGTCAGATGCCGTCACCTTAAGCGGCTCTCCTGAGCCCGCGTTTCAACTCGTCGCCAAGCGCTCCAAGAAGCGCTCTAAGAAAGCTTCGGTATCTTCAATACCCGAGCCCTCCCCGGTGTCTTCAACACCAGCCCCCGCGCCGTTAAAATCGCTCGTAGTAACCGCGTCTCCGTCGGTCACATCGAAGCCAGCGACGCGCTGCGCTCCCGTCCTGCCGAAGCCTCAGCTCCCTCCGCCCGTCTTCCTGCGTGAAAAAGCGCGCTGGACCGCGGTTTCAAACTTGTGCAAAGTGCACAAAATTAATTATTTAAAAGCCGCCAACGCTGGCGATACAATCAAGATTCAAATAGCGACCGTCGACGACTTCCGCTCGTTTACCAGGTTACTCGGATTAAACCAAATCGCGTATCACACCTACGCCCTCCCGGAGGAGCGTAAGATCCGCGCAGTACTACGGGGCGTCCCGTTCGAACTCAGCAACGAAGACATCCTCGATGACCTTAAGTCTCAGGGTTTCCCGGTCACAGCAGTGCACAAGATGCACTCCAACCGCGGTAGGCGTTTTCCCTTAGCGTTGGTAATCCTGTCGAATACTCCCAACTCGAGGGAGATCTTTAGAGAGGCTCGCACAATTTGCGGACTCTCAAATATCTCCGTCGAGCGTCCCAACCCCCGTGGTCACCCTGGGCAGTGCCACCGCTGCCAGCTCTATGGCCACGCAGCGGCTAACTGTTCAGCTCCCCCCAGGTGCGTAAAGTGCCTGGATCCTCACTTCACTAAGGAGTGCACTCGCACTCCCGAATCCACTTCCCCCCCTGCCTGTGTGCTGTGCGGCCAGTCCGGCCACACAGCTAACTACAGGGGTTGCCCGCGCGCTCCGCGCTCCACCACCAAGAGGGTCGCGCCTAAACCGGCGCCGCCGCTCACTCCTGCCAACTTCCCGCCGCTGCGCAACCGGGGTCCCCCGGAAGCAAAGCCCGTTCAGCCGACACCTACTCCGGCTCTGTCTTGGAGGCAGCGTCCGGCCGTTCCGCCTGCACCTTCCCGACCTATCCCAGCTCCCGTAGGGCCGCGTCCTTCTCCGTCTTCCGCACCTCAGTCGTCGTTGGCTGAGGACATGAAGACCGTATTCGACGTTATTCAAAACGTCGATATTAACGAAATTTCCGTGCTCGCACGCAAACTGCGAGCCGCCCGCTATCCTCAAGAGCGTTTATTTGCTTTAGCCGAGCATCACTCGCTCCTAAGTTCGTTGTAAATTCTTTTAAAATTTATAAATTCGTAAATAATAAATTATAATGTCTAGACCCGCGAATCCCGCATCCAATCGTATTAAACCCAAGGGCTTATCCCTAGTATCTTTTAACGCTCGTAGCCTTAATACCAACCTTCCCGAGATTAAACTGTTCCTTTAGAACAAAGAACCTGACTTATTCCTTCTCCAGGAGACATGGCTTACTCCAAACCGCTCCAGGGGATTCGCTATACCTAAGTACGCGTTTATTCGTAACGATAGGCCCAACTCCGACGGTTTCGGCGGCACCGCTATATATTTCAAAAGAGGCTTCCACTGCTGTCCTCTCCCTACCCCTCCTCTCCTCAACATGGAAGCCACTGTGTGTAGATTGGCTATGACTGGTCATCCGACCATCATCATAGCTTCAATCTACATACCTAGTGGTACCAGACCAATCCGCAGCGACTTTGAGGCCATTCTCGCCCTCGGCCATTCAGTCATTATGTTCGGAGACTTTAACTCCAAACATACTGACTGGACGTGCCTATCGACCAACACCAGCGGTATCGCTCTCCTCGACATCACTAACTCCCTTGACCTAGACGTCATATCCCCCATCACTCCCACTCACTATCCCAACAACCCGTCTTACTCTCCTGACATCCTCGACTTTGCAATTATCAAGCGAATCAATCTTGATCTAAGGTCTATCGAACCGCTCGATGACCTAGGCTCCGACCATCGCCCCGTTTCCCTCGTGCTAGGACCGCCGAACGATAACGCCTCATCTCCTAAGACCTTTACTAACTGGAAAGGTTTTAAAAATACGTTAGTTTCAGCCTTAGAGGCTCCGAACTCTCCACTCGCGATCTCTCCCGAACAATTAGATAGCCCGGATAAAATCGATTCATTAGTAAATTCTCTCACTGATGCTATCAACTCAGCCATCAGTGACAACGAAAAGGTTGCTAAGCAAGGCAAACCCACGCTTCCCTTAGCCGTTAGCAATCTTATTAAAGCTAAAAACGCGGCTCTCCGGAGAGCCAAGAAATATCCCACGCCCGCCTATAGAACAGCTGCGAATCAGCTTCAACGTAAAGTTAGGTCTTGCCTCGCGGAACTCCGAGACGCTCAGATGAACGATCTCATGGCGAATATCTCTCCGTCCCACCAAGCGTACTATAGCATGGCCCGAGCCTTACGCGTAGACACCGTCTCTCACATTCCTCCTCTCACTCGTCCCGATGGCACTACTGCCTTCGAAGTCGAAGAGAAAGCCGAATGCTTCGCCGACAGCATTGCCGCACAATGCTCGCCCAGCACGCAACCCGCGAATCCCACTCACATCAAAGCGGTGGAGGACGAAGTCCTTCGCAGAGACTCGCCTAGTCAGGTTAATAGCGTCGTTTCTCAAAGACCGTACGTTTCGATTTAAACACGAAGGCACGCGTTCTGCACCTCGTCCCATAAAGGCTGGAGTCCCTCAAGGCTCAGTCCTCGCCCCTCTGCTGTACACCGTGTACACCAACGACATTCCCATCCCGCCGAAAGGCGTCGAACTCGCCCTCTTTGCTGACGACACCGCACTCTATACCAGGGGCCACAGTGTTCGGCACCTTGTAACCAGACTCCAAAGGGCCGTAAACGCCCTTGGTGCATGGTTTCAAGAATGGCGCATCGATGTGAACCCTGAAAAGAGTTCTGCGATGCGCTTCGACCACAAACGCCGTCGTCCCGATGGCGATCCCCACGTTCGAATGTTAGGCATTCCCATCCCCTGGAAGCGCAGTACTAAATACTTAGGCGTCACATTAGATCCGACGCTTTCTTTCAAGCCACACGTTGAAAGAGTTTCGAAACTCGCTCGTCACTATTTAGTCCGCCTAAATAGCATGTTAGGTAGAAAAAGTAAAATGTCCTTCAGCAACAAACGTACACTTTACAAGGTCTGCGTTAGACCCGTCATGACGTATGCCTCGCCAATCTTTGCCCACGCCAAACCCTCCCTCCTGCACAAACTGCAGGTAGTTCAAAACCTCTTTTGCCGCCGGGCCACAGGCGCACCGTGGTACGTGCGTAACGCGGACTTGCATAGAGATCTTGAACTGCCTACAGTACAACAATATCTCAAAACACTCTCTGAAGCGTTCTTCAAACGCTCCGAAACCCATCCCAATCCTCTAGTTCGTGATTCTGTCTCATATGCTACTCCTGTGTTAGACTCGAAGTTAAAAGTCGCTAGGCCTAGAAATGCGCAAGCGTACTCATCCACCAGACTGTCACGCGATCTCGAGGCCCTTCTGGCCGCAAATTCTAATTCTAACGTAAATTCTAATTCTAACGTAAATCCTAATACTAACGTAAATGCGAGTTAATTCAATTTTATTTTGCAATTTTTTAATTTTTGTTTTAATTATTGATTTTCATTTTGAGCACCTTCAGTGCTACGTATTCACCTTCAGTGCTTTGAGCACCTTCAGTGCTATGTAATCCCAGCGGGTGACCCCTTCTGGGCCCCGCTAGCGCGGCCTCTTTCTCCAATTGGCCGTCGCTCAGATGAAGGCTGAGTGGCAAAAATGCACGAGCCGACAGGGGGTTTTTTAGTGGGTATGGTCCTGGTAGACGTCGGGACGAGTCCCACATAACTTTGGAATCGCGCCAGAGTATGCGTCAGGGCATTTTTATCCTCCTGTCCTTCCCGCGGAGGGGAACAAAAAAAAAAAACGCTAATCATTCTCACTCCGATCGCCGCCCAGTGCGGACGTGCAAGACCCCGTTCAACGTTGGTCGGTTCCCTCCCGATATTCCGTGGCGCTCAGTCTACTGACGTCACAGTATAGCGTGTTGGTTCCGTGCTACGGTTTGCAAGGTTTTTCTACTCCGTCTGAGTGCTTTCGAAGTGCGATTTTTCTTTGCGACTAAGCCCCTTAGTCTTCAAAGTGCTGTGCTAAGTAGTGTTGTGCTTGTGCTGAGTGCAGTGTTGTGCCCAGCGTAAGTAGTCTGGTTTCAGTGCAAAGGAAACTTAACGGTGACAACGAATTTGTACTGAACCAGTCCTTTTTATTTTTATTTATTTCTCTTCTCTATTTTATTTATTTTTCTCCTATTTTCATATTTATTTTTATCATATTTGTGTGTTTTCGTGTGTATTTGTCCTTTCTGTCAGTAAAGGTTGACCCTAACGCGGTCAACTCTTTACCTGCGTACCCTTTTTTTAGGTTTCTAGGTAGCGGCCTTCGGCGTACTACGGTTAGTTTTAAGTTATTCTCCCCAGCCCCCCTACCGCTGGTAGGGAGGTTTGCCGCTAGGGTTCGCTAGGTTTTTATTTAGGAATCCTAGGCATTTGTTATATATTATAGGCATACATTATATATTTATATATAACATATTGTAATTCCAAGTCCTCCAATGGACCTTGTTAATATTCTTAAGTCGTTCGCCCAGGCGCTCGCTGCGTCTGGCATAAGCATACCCGCTGACGCACTAACGCAGGCCTTACAGGCATCTATTGCGTCCCCGGCCCCTCAGGCCTCAACCCCGGCCCCTCAGGCCTCTAATGTCCAGACCCCTCAGGTGTATAGCTCTCCCGCGTCTCCCGTTCCATCCGATATGGACTGCGCGTCGGTCTCATCCTCGCGCTCATCTCGCAGGAAGCGTACCGCTCCCGGGAGCGATTCAGACTCCGCCGCGTCCGAAGCTTCGTCGGTCGCCGCCACCCTAACCGGTTCTCCTGAGCCCGCGTTTCAGTTAGTTGCCAAACGCTCTAAGAAGCGTTCGAAAAAAGCCGCGGTGTCTTCAACACCTGAGCCAAACCCGGTGTCTTCAACACCAGCCCCCGCGCCGTCAAAATCGCGCGAAGTAACCGCGTCTCCGTCGGTCACATCGAAGCCAGCGACGCGCTGCGCTCCCGTCCCGCCGAAGCCTCAGCTCCCTCCGCCCGTCTTCCTGCGTGAAAAAGCGCGCTGGACAGCGGTTTCAAACTTGTGCAAAGTGCACAAAATTAATTACTTAAAAGCCGCCAACGCTGGCGATACAATCAAGATTCAAGTAGCGACCGTCGACGACTTCCGCGCGTTTACCAGGTTACTCGGATTAAACCAAATCGCGTATCACACCTACGCCCTCCCGGAGGAGCGTAAGATCCGCGCAGTACTACGGGGCGTCCCGTTCGAACTCAGCAACGAAGATATTCTTGAGGACCTTAAGTCCCAGGGTTTCCCGGTCACAGCAGTGCACAAGATGCACTCCAACCGCGGTAGGCGTTTTCCTTTAGCTTTAGTAATCCTTTCAAATACTCCCAACTCGAGGGAGATCTTTAGAGAGGCTCGCACAATTTGCGGACTCTCAAATATCTCCGTCGAGCGTCCCAACCCCCGTGGTCACCCTGGGCAGTGCCACCGCTGCCAGCTCTATGGCCACGCAGCGGCTAACTGTTCAGCTCCCCCCAGGTGCGTAAAGTGCCTGGATCCTCACTTCACTAAGGAGTGCACTCGCACTCCCGAATCCACTTCCCCCGCTCCGCCGCCGCTCACTCCCGCTAACTTCCCGCCGCTGCGCAACCGGGGTCCCCCGGAAGCATAGCCCGTTCAGCCGACGCCTACTCAGGCTCTGTCTTGGAGGCAGCGTCCGGCCGTTCCGCCTGCACCTTCCCGACCCATCCCAGCTCCCGTAGCTTCCGTACGGCCGCGTCCTTCTCCGTCATCCGCACCTCAGTCGTCGTTGGCTGAGGACATGAAGACCGTGTTCGACGTTATCCAAAACGTCGATATTAACGAAATTTCCGTGCTCGCACGCAAACTGCGAGCCGCCCGCTCTCCTCAAGAGCGTTTATTTGCTTTAGCCGAGCACCACTCCCTCCTAAGTTCGTTGTAAATTCTTTTATATTTGTATAAATTCGTAAATAATAAATTATAATGTATAGACCCGCGAATCCCGCGTCCAGTCGTATTAAACCCAAGGGCTTATCCCTAGTATCTTTTAACGCTCGTAGCGTTAATACCAACCTTCCCGAGATTAAACTGTTCCTTCAGAACAAAGAACCTGACTTATTCCTTCTCCAGGAGACATGGCTTACTCCAAACCGCTCCAGGGGATTCGCTATACCTAAGTACGCGTTTATTCGTAACGATAGGCCCAACTCTGACGGTTTCGGCGGCACCGCTATATATTACAAAAGAGGCTTCCACTGCTGTCCTCTCCCTACCCCTCCTCTCCTCAACATGGAAGCCACTGTGTGTAGATTGGCTATGACTGGTCATCCGACCATCATCATAGCTTCAATCTACATACCTAGTGGTACCAGACCAATCCGCAGCGACTTTGAGGCCATTCTCGCCCTCGGCCATTCAGTCATTATGTTCGGAGACTTTAACTCCAAACATACTGACTGGACGTGCCTATCGACTAACACCAGCGGTATCGCTCTCCTCGACATCACTAACTCCCTTGACCTAGATGTCATATCCCCCATCACTCCCACTCACTATCCCAACAACCCGTCCTACTCTCCTGACATCCTCGACTTTGCAATTATCAAGCGAATCAATCTCGATCTAAGGTCTATCGAACCGCTCGATGACCTAGGCTCCGACCATCGCCCCGTTTCTCTCGTGCTAGGACCGCCGAACGTTAACGTCTCATCTCCTAAGACCTTTACCAACTGGAAAGGTTTGAAAAATACGTTAGTTTCAGCCTTAGAGGCTCCGAACTCTCCACTCGCGATCTCTCCCGAACAATTAGATAGCCCGGATAAAATCGATTCATTAGTAAATTCTCTCACTGATGCTATCAACTCAGCCATCAGTGACAACGAAATGGTTGCTAAGCAAGGCAAACCCACGCTTCCCTTAGCCGTTAGCAATCTTATTAAAGCTAAAAACGCGGCTCTCCGGAGAGCCAAGAAATATCCCACGCCCGCCTATAGAACAGCTGCGAATCAGCTTCAACGTAAAGTTAGGTCTTGCCTCGCGGAACTCCGAGACGCTCAGATGAACGATCTCATGGCGAATATCTCTCCGTCCCACCAAGCGTACTATAGCATGGCCCGAGCCTTACGCGTAGACACCGTCTCTCACGTTCCACCTCTCACTCGTCCCGATGGCACTACTGCCTTCGAAGTCGAAGAGAAAGCCGAATGCTTCGCCGACAGCATTGCCGCACAATGCTCGCCCAGCACGCAACCTGCTGATCCCTCACACATCCAGGCGGTGGAGGACGAAGTCCTTCGCAGAGACTCTCTCCCCATCACCGCCGACCCTGTCACAGTCTCTAATGACGAAATCTTGCTTCTCATTAGAAATCAAAAGTCCAAAAAGGCTCCGGGTGCGGATGAAATTTCCAACCACGCACTTAAGCACCTACCTCAACAGATGCTTACCTTGTTAGCTATCATTTTCAATGCCTGCTTCGACCATAGCTACTTTCCAAAAGCTTGGAAAGAAGCGACAGTCATAGGCATTCCCAAGCCGGGCAAACCTCTGAACGTCCCGGCTAATCACAGACCCATCAGCCTCCTCAAGGCAATGTCTAAACTTCTCGAGAGAGTCATACTCTCTCGAATGCGGAACCATCTGTTTCCAACGGATGGCGATCCTCTCATTATTCCCCATCAGTTCGGCTTTCGCGCTAAACAGTCCTGCCCTCAGCAAGTCCACCGAATCGTCGAGTATATACTTGACGGTTTCTATCTGCGTCGTTATAAAACAGTCGCGGTTTTCTTTGACGTAGCCAAGGCTTTCGATAAAGTCTGGCACAGCGGTCTCGTTTATAAACTCTACAAGATAGGCTTACCGGATCGCCTAGTCAGGTTAATAGCGTCGTTTCTCAAAGACCGTACGTTTCGATTTAAACACGAAGGCACGCTTTCTGCACCTCGTCCCATAAAGGCTGGAGTCCCTCAAGGCTCAGTCCTCGCCCCTCTGCTGTACACCGTGTACACCAACGACATTCCCATCCCGCCGAAAGGCGTCGAACTCGCCCTCTTTGCTGACGACACCGCACTCTATACCAGGGGCCACAGTGTTCGGCACCTTGTAACCAGACTCCAAAGGGCCGTAAACGCCCTTGGTGCATGGTTTCAAGAATGGCGCATCGATGTGAACCCTGAAAAGAGTTCTGCGATGCGCTTCGACCACAAACGCCGTCGTCCCGATGGCGATCCCCACGTTCGAATGTTAGGCATTCCCATCCCCTGGAAGCGCAGTACTAAATACTTAGGCGTCACATTAGATCCGACGCTTTCTTTCAAGCCACACGTTGAAAGAGTTTCGAAACTCGCTCGTCACTATTTAGTCCGCCTAAATAGCATGTTAGGTAGAAAAAGTAAAATGTCCTTCAGCAACAAACGTACACTTTACAAGGTCTGCGTTAGACCCGTCATGACGTATGCCTCGCCAATCTTTGCCCACGCCAAACCCTCCCTCCTGCACAAACTGCAGGTAGTTCAAAACCTCTTTTGCCGCCGGGCCACAGGCGCACCGTGGTACGTGCGTAACGCGGACTTGCATAGAGATCTTGAACTGCCTACAGTGCAACAACATCTCAAAACACTCTCTGAAGCGTTTTTCAAACGCTCCGAAACCCATCCCAATCCTCTAGTTCGTGATTCGGTCTCATATGCTGCTCCTGTGTTAGACTCGAAGTTCAAAGTCGCTAGGCCTAGAAATGCGCAAGCGTACTCATCCACCAGACTGTCACGCGATCTCGAGGCCCTTCTGGCCGCAAATTCTAATTCTAACGTAAATTCTAATTCTAACGTAAATCCTAATTCTAACGTAAATGTGAATTAACTCAATTTTATTTTGCAATTTTTTAATTTTTGTTTTAATTATTGATTTTCATTTTGAGCACCTTCAGTGCTACGTATTCACCTTCAGTGCTTTGAGCACCTTCAGTGCTATGTAATCCCAGCGGGTGACCCCTTCTGGGCCCCGCTAGCGCGGCCTCTTTCTCCAATTGGCCGTCGCTCAGATGAAGGCTGAGTGGCAAAAATGCACGAGCCGACAGGGGGTTTTTAGTGGGTATGGTCCTGGTAGGCGTCGGGACGAGTCCCACATAACTTTGGAATCGCGCCAGAGTATGCGTCAGGGCATTTTTATCCTCCTGCCCTTCCCGCGGAGGGGAACAAAAAAAAAAAAAAAAAAATCGCTAATCAGGAAACACATTCTCGCTCCGATTGCCACGCGGTGCGGACGTGCAAGACCCAGTTCTCCGTTGATCGGTCCCTTCCCGCCATTCCGTGGCGCTCAGTCTACTGACGTCACAGTCTAGCGTGTTGGTTCCGTGCTACGGTTTTCAAGGTTTTTCTACTCCGTCTGAGTGCTTTCGAAGTGCGATTTTTCTTTGCGACTAAGCCCCTTAGTCTTCAAAGTGCTGTGCTAAGTTGTGTTGTGCTTGTGCTGAGTGCAGTGTTGTGCCCAGCGTAAGTAGTCTGGTTTCAGTGCAAAGGATACTTAACGGTGACATCGAATTTGTACTGAACCAGTCCTTTTTATTTTTATTTTATTTCTCTTCTCTATTTTATTTATTTTTTCCTATTTTCATATTTATTTCTATCATATCTGCGTGTTTTCGTGTGTGTTTGTCCCTTCTGTCGGTAAAGGTTGACCCTAACGCGGTCAACTCTTTACCTGCGTACCCTTTTTTTAGGTTTCTAGGTAGCGGCCTTCGGCGTACTACGGTTAGTTTTAAGTTATTCTCCCCAGCCCCCCTACCGCTGGTAGGGAGGTTTGTCGCTAGGGTTCGCTAGGTTTTTATTTAGGAATCCTAGGCATTTGTTATATATTATAGGCATACATTATATATTTATATATGTCATATTGTAATTCCAAGCCCTCCAATGGACCTTGTTAATATTCTTAAGTCGTTCGCCCAAGCGCTCGCTGCGTCCGGCGTAAGCATACCCGCTGACGTACTAACGCAGGCCTTACAGGCATCTATTGCGTCCCCGGCCCCTCAGGCCTCAACCCCGGCCCCTCAGGCCTCTAATGTCCAGACCGCTCAGGTCTATAGCTCTCCCGCGTCTCCCGTTCCATTCGATATGGACTGCGCGTCGGTCTCATCCTCGCGATTATCTCGTAGGAAGCGTACCGCTCCCGGGAGCGATTCAGACTCCGCCGCGTCCGAAGCTTCGTCGGTCGCCGCTACCTTAACCGGCTCTCCTGAGCCCGCCTTCCAATTAGTTACCAAACGCTCCAAGAAGCGTTCGAAAAAAGCCGCGGTGTCTTCAACACCCGAGCCAACCCCGGTGTCTTCTACACCCGCCCCCGCGCCGCTCATGTCACTCGAAGTGACCGCGTCTCCGTCGGTCCCATCGAAACCAGCGAAGCGCTGCGCTCCCGTCCCACCGAAACCTCAGCTCCCTCCACCCGTCTTCCTGCGTGAAAAAACGCGCTGGACCGCGGTTTCTAACTTGTGCAAAGAGCACAAAATTAATTACTTAAAAGCCGCCAACGCTGGCGATACAATCAAAATTAAGTAGCGACCGTCGACGACTTCCGCGCGCTTACCAGGTTGCTCGGGTTAAATCAAATCGCGTACCACACCTACGCCCTCCCGGAGGAGCGTAAGATCCGCGCAGTACTACGGGGCGTCCCGTTCGAACTCGCGAATGAAGAAATCCTCGAGGACCTTAAGTCCCAGGGTTTCCCGGCCGAAGCAGTGCACAAGATGCACTCTAACCGCGGTAGGCGCTTTCCGTTAGCTTTAGTTATCTTGTCGAATACTCCCAACTCGAGGGAGATCTTTAGAGAGGCTCGCACAATTTGCGGGCTCTCAAATATCTCTGTTGAGCGTCCCAACCCCCGCGGTCACCCTGGGCAGTGCCACCGCTGCCAGCTCTACGGCCACGCAGCGGCTAACTGCTCAGCTCCCCCCAGGTGCGTTAAGTGCCTGGATCCTCATAAACGAAGGAGTGCACTCGCACTCCCGAATCCACTTCCCCCCCTGCCTGTGTGCTTTGCGGCCAATCCGGCCACACAGCTAACTACAGGGGTTGCCCGCGCGCTCCGCGCTCCACCGCCAAGAGGGTCCCGCCTAAACCGGCGCCGCCGCTCACTCCCGCTAACTTCCCGCCGCTGCGCAACCGGGGTCCCCCGGAAGCATAGCCCGTTCAGCCGACGCCTACTCAGGCTCTGTCTTGGAGGCAGCGTCCGGCCGTTCCGCCTGCACCTTCCCGACCCATCCCAGCTCCCGTAGCTTCCGTAGGGCCGCGTCCTTCTCCGTCTTCCGCACCTCAGTCGTCGTTGGCTGAGGACATGAAGACCGTGTTCGACGTTATCCAAAACGTCGATATTAACGAAATTTCCGTGCTCGCACGCAAACTGCGAGCCGCCCGCTCTCCTCAAGAGCGTTTATTTGCTTTAGCCGAGCACCACTCCCTCCTAAGTTCGTTGTAAATTCTTTTATATTTGTATAAATTCGTAAATAATAAATTATAATGTATAGACCCGCGAATCCCGCGTCCAGTCGTATTAAACCCAAGGGCTTATCCCTAGTATCTTTTAACGCTCGTAGCGTTAATACCAACCTTCCCGAGATTAAACTGTTCCTTCAGAACAAAGAACCTGACTTATTCCTTCTCCAGGAGACATGGCTTACTCCAAACCGCTCCAGGGGATTCGCTATACCTAAGTACGCGTTTATTCGTAACGATAGGCCCAACTCTGACGGTTTCGGCGGCACCGCTATATATTACAAAAGAGGCTTCCACTGCTGTCCTCTCCCTACCCCTCCTCTCCTCAACATGGAAGCCACTGTGTGTAGATTGGCTATGACTGGTCATCCGACCATCATCATAGCTTCAATCTACATACCTAGTGGTACCAGACCAATCCGCAGCGACTTTGAGGCCATTCTCGCCCTCGGCCATTCAGTCATTATGTTCGGAGACTTTAACTCCAAACATACTGACTGGACGTGCCTATCGACTAACACCAGCGGTATCGCTCTCCTCGACATCACTAACTCCCTTGACCTAGATGTCATATCCCCCATCACTCCCACTCACTATCCCAACAACCCGTCCTACTCTCCTGACATCCTCGACTTTGCAATTATCAAGCGAATCAATCTCGATCTAAGGTCTATCGAACCGCTCGATGACCTAGGCTCCGACCATCGCCCCGTTTCTCTCGTGCTAGGACCGCCGAACGTTAACGTCTCATCTCCTAAGACCTTTACCAACTGGAAAGGTTTGAAAAATACGTTAGTTTCAGCCTTAGAGGCTCCGAACTCTCCACTCGCGATCTCTCCCGAACAATTAGATAGCCCGGATAAAATCGATTCATTAGTAAATTCTCTCACTGATGCTATCAACTCAGCCATCAGTGACAACGAAATGGTTGCTAAGCAAGGCAAACCCACGCTTCCCTTAGCCGTTAGCAATCTTATTAAAGCTAAAAACGCGGCTCTCCGGAGAGCCAAGAAATATCCCACGCCCGCCTATAGAACAGCTGCGAATCAGCTTCAACGTAAAGTTAGGTCTTGCCTCGCGGAACTCCGAGACGCTCAGATGAACGATCTCATGGTGAATATCTCTCCGTCCCACCAAGCGTACTATAGCATGGCCCGAGCCTTACGCGTAGACACCGTCTCTCACGTTCCTCCTCTCACTCGTCCCGATGGCACTACTGCCTTCGAAGTCGAAGAGAAAGCCGAATGCTTCGCCGACAGCATTGCCGCACAATGCTCGCCCAGCACGCAACCTGCTGATCCCTCACACATCCAGGCGGTGGAGGACGAAGTCCTTCGCAGAGACTCTCTCCCCATCACCGCCGACCCTGTCACAGTCTCTAATGACGAAATCTTGCTTCTCATTAGAAATCAAAAGTCCAAAAAGGCTCCGGGTGCGGATGAAATTTCCAACCACGCACTTAAGCACCTACCTCAACAGATGCTTACCTTGTTAGCTATCATTTTCAATGCCTGCTTCGACCATAGCTACTTTCCAAAAGCTTGGAAAGAAGCGACAGTCATAGGCATTCCCAAGCCGGGCAAACCTCTGAACGTCCCGGCTAATCACAGACCCATCAGCCTCCTCAAGGCAATGTCTAAACTTCTCGAGAGAGTCATACTCTCTCGAATGCGGAACCATCTGTTTCCAACGGATGGCGATCCTCTCATTATTCCCCATCAGTTCGGCTTTCGCGCTAAACACTCCTGCCCTCAGCAAGTCCACCGAATCGTCGAGTATATACTTGACGGTTTCTATCCGCGTCGTTATAAAACAGTCGCGGTTTTCTTTGACGTAGCCAAGGCTTTCGATAAAGTCTGGCACAGCGGTCTCGTTTATAAACTCTACAAGATAGGCTTACCGGATCGCCTAGTCAGGTTAATAGCGTCGTTTCTCAAAGACCGTACGTTTCGATTTAAACACGAAGGCACGCTTTCTGCACCTCGTCCCATAAAGGCTGGAGTCCCTCAAGGCTCAGTCCTCGCCCCTCTGCTGTACACCGTGTACACCAACGACATTCCCATCCCGCCGAAAGGCGTCGAACTCGCCCTCTTTGCTGACGACACTACACTCTATACCAAAGGCCACAGTGTTCGGCACCTTGTAACCAGACTCCAAAAGGCCGTAAACGCCCTTGGTGTATGGTTTCAAAAATGGCGCATCGATGTGAACCCTGAAAAGAGTTCTGCGATGCGCTTCGACCACAAACGCCGTCGTCCCGATGGCGATCCCCACGTTCGAATGTTAGGCATTCCCATCCCCTGGAAGCGCAGTACTAAATACTTAGGCGTCACATTAGATCCGACGCTTTCTTTCAAGCCACACGTCGAAAGAGTTTCGAAACTCGCTCGTCACTATTTAGTCCGCCTAAATAGCATGTTAGGTAGAAAAAGTAAAATGTCCTTCAGAAACAAACGTACACTTTACAAGGTCTGCGTTAGACCCGTCATGACGTATGCCTCGCCAATCTTTGCCCACGCCAAACCCTCCCTCCTGCACAAACTGCAGGTAGTTCAAAACCTCTTTTGCCGCCGGGCCACAAACGCACCGTGGTACGTGCGTAACGCGGACTTGCATAGAGATCTTGAACTGCCTACAGTACAACAACATCTCAAAACACTCTCTGAAGCGTTTTTCAAACGCTCCGAAACCCATCCCAATCCTCTAGTTCGTGATTCAGTCTCATACACTACTCCTGTGTTAGACTCGAAGTTCAAAGTCGCTAGGCCTAGAAATGCGCAAGCGTACTCATCCACCAGACTGTCACGCGATCTCGAGGCCCTTCTGGCCGCAAATTCTAATTCTAACGTAAATTCTAATTCTAACGTAAATCCTAATTCTAACGTAAATCCTAATTCTAACGTAAATGCGAATTAACTCAATTTTATTTGCAATTTTTTAATTTTTGTTTTAATTATTGATTTTCATTTTGAGCACCTTCAGTGCTATGTATTAACCTTCAGTGCTTTGAGCACCTTCAGTGCTATGTAATCCCAGCGGGTGACCCCTTCTGGGCCCCGCTAGCGCGGCCTCTTTCTCCAATTGGCCGTCGCTCAGATGAAGGCTGAGTGGCAAAAATGCACGAGCCGACAGGGGGTTTTTAGTGGGTATGGTCCTGGTAGGCGTCGGGACGAGTCCCACATAACTTTGGAATCGCGCCAGAGTATGCGTCAGGGCATTTTTATCCTCCTGCCCTTCCCGCGGAGGGGAACAAAAAAAAATCGCTAATCAGACTTTAGAGTGAACACACTGGAACAACATACGCAAAAGAACTGTACCTGAAGATGGATACAACCCCTGAAGAAGCCGCTCAAATCGTTGCTCTATTGCAAACAGGACTGCGACAGGTTGACGTTGCTCGACAGTTGAACCTTAGCCGATCTGCAGCACGACGAGTATACCAATGGTTCCGTGAGACCAGTGGCTATACCCGAAGACGTGGATCCGGAAGAAAACGTTGTACATCAAAAAGAGACGACCATTTCATTGTGTCGACGTCGTTGCGCCACCGCTTCAGCAATGCTGTTGAGGTGCAACAAGAGCTCCGGTCACCTCGTAGAACGTCTGTGAGTGTCTCTACGATTAGAAGAAGATTGAAAGAAAAGGAATTAAGAGCTCACAGACCTGCTAGAGGCCCAAAATTGACCGTGCGACATCGGAGAGAGCGGTTACAATTTGCTCAGGAGCATGTCAACTGGACGCTTGACCAGTGGAGGGCCGTTCTCTTTACCGATGAGACACGAGTATGTCTTTTTTGCAACGATAGACGCAGAATGGTATACCGAAGAAGAGGGGAACGTTTTACCCAAGCATGTATAGAGGAATCCGTCGAATACGGAGGTGGTTCCTGTATGTTCTGGGGTGGCATATCCGTTGAAGGGAAAACGGAACTTGTGTGCGTCTCTCGGACTGGCGGTGGTCGCGGGCAAGGGTCGCTGAATGCTGGGCGGTACATAACAGAAATCTTACATGACCATGTGGTCCCGTATGCCGGTTTTGTTGGCGATGGTCTCATGTTAATGCACGATAACGCCCGTTAGAGGCCCGGAAGAGGTTGAGATTCCTGTTATGCAGTGGCCAGCACGAAGCCCAGACCTAAACCCAATCGAGCATCTCTGGGACGATGTAAAGAGACACGTACGAGCACGTGATCCTGCTCCAACCACTCTCCAAGAGCTTCAGGATGCCGTGAAGGAAGAATGAGAGAACATACCCCAAGAGAGAGTGGTGACCCTCGTGAGGTACATGAAGGATCGGATGGAAGCTGTCATCAAAGCAAGGGGAGGGAACACTAGATTTTAAGGACTGATTTGAGATTTTTTTATGTTTTTTTAAATTTAGTTTTTGTAACTTTTATCCTTTTTAAGATTTTTTTATTAAAAGCTTTAAAACATATACACATGTTTGTAATTTCTAATAGGCAATTAAATAACCTTTCCAATGATATCCTACAATCATACCCTTACTATGGACAAAGTTTGAGTAAAAGTATTTTAAAGTTGCTTTTTCGAAAGGTGCGATTTATGTGACGCCGAGTGTAGTTAAGAATGATGTTACAGGTTTCAAATTCCGCTGCACACGTGCCGAAAAGGGTTTCGATAGTTGCCGTATCAACCGAATAGATAAAAAGCGTGTGCGCTCGTTAATGGCAAGATCATCAACCCCCGTCCGGTAGCTTGTTTTAACCAAGTTTTAACCATTACGTCACGTATGACAGCCGTAATGACAGCTGCGAGCTGTCTGTGTCTATTAAAACGGTGTTAAATTTACAATAATTCAAACGCTAAACGAATAAATTCTCACGGATCTAAAAACATAAAACGAACAGAGAAGAAGACGGGAAATAAACTGATTACTTTAACAGAACAAAGGGCGCTTTATTTCAATGTGCCTAGCACAAGTAACAAAAGATTAATGACTGCCAAATTTTCATACTCGTACAGCCGTGAATTATATATTCCTAGTAAGATTCTTCAATAGGTTTCTCTAATAAACTTTCTATTACTATAAAATACTAAAGTTATGTAAATCAGGAGTTGCGGTTAGTTACGAGTTAATCATTAATCGTAGTCTTTTAGTAATGTATAATATTATATTCAATTGGCCAATTTACATCCCTCCCCAACAACCACATGATTGATAATATAAATACAGGACTTCGTCGTAAGTGTCTGTTGAGAGCGGACGTGTTTATCATTTTTCATAGTAAAGTTTTTGTAATTTAAACTCTAAACCTTGAAATTAAGTGTTATTATCGAGTGAACAAGAGTGTTTATAAAAATACAACGTCAATAATTGCTATCACTATCGCGCATCGCCTGTGGTTGCTTTGCTGGCGCGGGGACAGTCCTCACCCCCTGGAGACTAAGAGACAGCCTCTTGTGTTGTGTTTTTTGTCTTGCTTTAATCACGCGCCGCTCCACCGCCGCCCGCCGGTGCTATTGCTAACTAAAAATGCGATCATCGCCGACAACTAAGTTTCCGTTGAATCCTGATATACGGAATTTTTCTACTGCAGCCGATGATGTACATATTAATGTGCATATGCGCAAACAGTTCGAGAGCTATTATGTTGATCAACAAATGGAAATATTCCAGGAGAAATTTGATCGCCAACTTAACTCATGGAATAGCAAGATTGAAAAATCAATAACCCATATAATTTCATCATCCCTAAAATCTATGATTTCTAGCGAATTCTCAAAAATAAGTGACTCATTGAACAAAATTAATGAAGCCATTGCCAGCCTACGTCAGGACAATACAGTCCTGAAGGATTCAGTAAAGGCCCTAAATATTCGCTCGGATGAAATGGAGAAGTCACTCATAGCTTCCGACGAGCGTCAAGATTTCTTTGATAAGTAATTGAAGTCATTTGCTAGTAAAATGTCACCTATGTATGGCCTTCCGGAGAAGCTGGAGAAGCTCGAGAGTAAATTGGCTATCATGGAACCGCACGCGAGGGATTCTAATATTGAAGTAACCAACATTCCGGAACGGCATAATGAAGACCTTATGAGTATTGTGATGCGTCTTGGCTCAAAAATCAATCAACAGATATTGTCGTCGGACATTGTATCTATACATCGAGTGCCACACGCAAACCGGAACGATACGCGCCCCAAAGACATCGTAGTGAAGTTTACAACTAGGGTACTGCGCGATAACGTCCTAGATGCATGCCGTGCTCTAAAGAACCTTGACACTGACCTCCTAGGTATATCAGGAAGCCTACAAAAAATATACGTAAACGAGCATCTTACGCTGAAAAATAAATTATCATACCGCGAGTGTCGGAATAAAGCAAAACAACACGAATACAAATATACTTGGATCAAGCACGGAGTACTAAAAATACTACAAATTCTCGCTCGAAAAACCGACACATCACCAGTAATTGCTGTTCGTTGTGATTTGGATGTTAGTAAAATTAAGTGACTTTGTCAGATAACTATGTATAAAAATAAGTTTTTGTATTTATCGACTAATATACAATCATTCAGGAAATCATTTTTATACAGGTACCCCTGGCGGTACTTACAAAATACTTTGTATTATATTATTATATATGTCGGAGAGGGGATGGTTTCCGCGACATCAAGACTGCATTTTCAATGGCGGCTTCCTTTTGTGGGCGTATGTGGGGATAAGCCGGTTTCAAAATAATACTGCACTTCAGGATTGAATTACAGTTTTCTTATATTTATGGCACTATTGATTAACAACACGTATTACACTGAATAAATTGTAATGGATACTTATAAAAGAACTATGATCAAAGGGACGCGAGACAGTTTCTACGTTCACGTCCTCACGGTCCCGCCCTGTAGTCAAGTGTGTGGCGACCGCACCCGACGACAACCACGTGACGTAGACTCTGTCAAGCACCAATCAGGTGCTGGCGTCCGAGGTTCCTCCAAACAAAACTAGATGTCACTAGCTAAATTCCGACACACACATATATATATATATATATATATATAATATTTTAATAATTCTTGTTACGTATGTACTTTAAAATATAAGTTTCTTAAAAGTTTAAGTTATATAGGGAGTCCCATTCTTGTGTATTTTTGTAATGTGTGTCTTAATTTATTAAATATTAAAAACAACCTATGTTACAACTGTATAGTAACGTGCCCACCGTTTTTAGGAAATCATTTGATTTTACATTATTACACAATATTGGCATCTACAGGAGCTTACCACCTACGTCCATTACAAATAGTAAAAATTAACAATTATTTTAAAACTTTAACACAAAACTTTTGTGTTGTTTTACTTTATGCTTTAATATATTCGACATGAATACGTTTCATTTGCCTTAAAATTCTTACTCCATTAAAATTGTTTATCGTATGTTGCAAAATTCGCAAACCCTAATCCCGACTTATTATCAGTCTACTATAAAAACTGCAGGGTATTACTAACAAAATTACATACCGTCTATATTAATATTCTCATGCATTCTTAAGACATAGTTATATTGACGGAGACATGGCTGCATGCAGATATATCAAAAAAAGATTTCATAGATTTGCGGTATTATGTATACCGTAGGGAACGCGACCGCGCGAGCACGGGACGGGAGGACGGGGGTGGCGTGTTGATAGCTGTGCGGCGCTCACTGGCTGCCACTGAGCCAGCGGGTTCCGCTCATAGCGCGACCCTGCCCATGCCCGCTACCGGTACCTATTCGCGCCGTTGTTGCGTACCTGCAATTGTCGACCACATTATTTTGGAGGTACGTATTGGTAAAAATAAATATGTTTTTGCTGCCACGTATATCCCACCTCGAGTAGAGGCCCAGGTTTACATGGCGTATTTTGAGCACCTGCAAGACTACTTATTACAATCTGATATCACAAACTTTTTAATTATTGGAGATTTTAATAAGTCCAACATTCAATGGCAACAAGTAGATACTTATATGACACTATCACATTCGAACGACTTACGTCAACCACATAATTATTTGTTAAATTTTTAGTTTACTATTGGTTGGTTTCAAATAAATATACATAAAAATTGTATGAACCGCTTTTTTAATTTATGTATCACAAATATTCTCGATAGTAAAGTTTTGCCAGCACCAATAACCCTAGTTCCGTAGGATAAATACTATCCACCATTTTATATTTTTATACCTACTCCATATGTCGACAAAAACCTACCTAGTAAACGACAGATTAAATATTGCTTTAGAAATGCTGACTATACTGTAATTAATTATGAAATTCTTAACTACGACTGGAAGGAACTATTTCAAAGTAAATCAACAGAAGAAAGTATTTATATATTTTATGAATGTATCTATAGTACTATACGCAAACATATCCCTACCAAATATGTCTCTAAATCTAATTTCCCAGTATGGTTTACTCCGTCGCTTATTTACATGTTTAACAATAAAGAAGCTGCATGGATAAAATGGAAAAAAAAGTAAAAATAAATCAGATTATTATTATTATTTACTTATTTATTAAGTATACAAAACAATCTTATAACTAATTTATTATTATTATTATTATTATTCTACGTTTTCTATGTATAGGGTTTCTAGGTTCAAGAAAAATTCCAATATTTGCTACAAAAATTATTTAAAGTTAGTTGAGTGCAGTATTAAGCATAATATAAAATATTTTGGACTTACATCAATAACAGGAAAAGTCAGTCTGATATTCCTCACAAAATGTCTTATAGGAACGACAAAGCCGACACTCCCGAGGCTATATGCAACTTATTCTCGAACTTTTTTGAATCTGTTTTCCAGCCTACTGACCTTTATGAGTCATTATCTATTGAGGACATAAGTAACTTAGATTTAAAAACGCGTACGGACTTTATTATTAGTGATATCACTCTTTCAACTAGCGACGTTTGAAAAAAAAATACATTACAACATACATTCGATCTTTTTAAAAAATGCAGCTGATTCTCTTTCCGTAGCCCTACAACTTATCTTTAATATGTATCTGAAAGATGGCTTCTGCCCAATTATTTGGAAGTCTGCAAGAATAGTCCCAGTTCATAAAGGAGGTTCAAAGAAAGATGTTACAAACTTTAGGCCAATTTCTGTTTTAGCTGCTCTGTCGAAGCTTTTCGAAAGGGTAGTATATAACTTTATATATCCAATTATCCATAAAACAATTATTCAAAAACAACAGGGATTTGTCCAAAAGCGGTCAACAGTTGTGTCTATTTGACTAATATTTTTAAAAATATCGATCCAAAAAAACAAACAGACAGACAGTATCTATACGGACTTCCGGAAAGCATTCGACAGGGTAGACCACAAAATTTTACTGGAGAAGTTGGCCTTTAGTGGGATACTTGGTAATCTCTGGAGATGGTTCAAATCATATAAAACTAACAGATTCAGAATAGTTATGAATCACATTCAATTCCTATCACGTCAGGCATTCCACAAGGAACTATCCTTGGACCGCTCCTTTTTGTCTTATTTATCAATGATATTGATAATTGTTTTAAATACTGTCAATACGTTTTATACGCAGATGACTTGATGATATACCTCACTATTGATAATGAATATGACCAACAGAAACTGCAAAGTGATTTGAACCGTTTCAGTGATTACTGTGACACTAACAAACTAGAACTTAGTTTGAAAAAATGTTAATGTATCACCTTTTCCAAAAAGAACACCTCGTACATATACAGACTCTTTATGCAATGTCCCACTTGAAAGAATTAATTCCATCAAGGACCTTGGTGTCATTCTAGTCTGTAAACTGACCCTAGATACACATGTCGAATATATTTGCAATAAGGCATATAAGATGTATAACTTTGTAATGCGCTCTAGTTATAATTTTAAGTTCCCATCTTCATATATTCATTTATATAAATCACTAATTCGATCACAACTCGAATATGCCACGATAGTATGGTCCCCTTTCTATTTCAAATACGTAGATAAAATAGAAAAGATACAAAAAAAGTTTTTGAAACGTATACACTGTAAATGTTACCACATATAATCATCATATATACAGTTACTTGAAAAATATAATTTAACAGATCTGAAATCCAGACGATTACAACTTGAAGCAATGTTTTTGTATGATCTTTGTTGTAACAGATATGAGTGTGAGCAAATTATTAGTAATATTTGTTATCGTGTACCAGTCAGATCTCATACTAGATCTTGCCGTGTAAATCAATTATTTTCTCTTCCTTTGTGCCGGACAAATACAAGAAAGCGCATCGCCTTACTGACACATACAACAAGTATTGTAATGAGATTGACATTTTTGCGACTCTGCCTAATAAATTTACATTTTCTGTTATTCGTAAATTAAATGGACCTAACTTAAGCTCATAAAACTTTATTATTCTCAAATTTATAAAAAATCCCTAATATACAAGCAATTAAAAACTACGCCAATTTTCAAATATTTAGTAAGACTGCCATTAAAACTTTTCACTCGTACTATTCTCACTGTTCACCCACTTTATCTAGGTATTTATTTATTTTTATTTAATTTTTTTATTTATTTGTAATAAAAATATATAAAAATAATTTGTAATTATACATATATATATATATATATATATATATATATATATATTTATTTATCTCCATAAATATACATACTGAGTAACTGAAAAATGTAATGAATATGTATTGCTCTCTTCTTACTCGTACCGATACTAAATTAATTTTGTTTATTCAATCCGTGGTTAACGGTATTGGTGTCACGATTACATATAAATGTTTGTACTATAATATTGTAACCTTTATTGTGATACTGTTTGTTGACCTCAATAAATGGGGGAAAAAAATGCGATTCAAATAGGTAGATCTGTTTTACTACTCCTGACCACACAAAGAAACTCCATTACCACTAAAGATATCTCATTAGATCGGTCGTGAACGTAAAATATTTACACTCAAGGCGTTTATAAATTCATTGAAATAAATATAGGGTAATTTACAATTTCACTTATTTACAATTATTCACAATTATAATATTACACTGTTAATTTAACTATTGGTGCTCTGCAAGATGTGTAGTTTAAGTTTATTTCTAAAAGTATTTATATTTTCAATAAATTTTATATCAATTGGCAGTTTGTTGTACAACTGTGCTCCCTCAAATAATATTGTTCTTTTCCCATAGTTTGTTCTTGGTATTATCACTTCCAAGTTGTGTTTATTTCTCAGTCGTTGCGTACTTAGACTGTATTAATTTTAAGGAGATTTTCTTTATTAACATGCATACAGAAAATTGGTACAGTTGCGTTAGGTTAAATAAGTTAGTTTTACTATATAATTGCTTTGCTTGGACAGCCTGTTTGGTGTGGAGCTAAGTACCTTTGCCTTCCATGCCAGAGGTCCCGGGTTCGAATCCTGGTAGAGGCGCAGATGTTCTATTATATTTGCTTTCTAGTCATGGATGTGTATGTATGTTTATTTAAGTTTATTTCTAATATTTATATATCAAAAATAAAATATCTATTTGTGCTTATATATTTCTTAAGTTTATTTATCCGTTATCTAGTATCCATAACACAAGTTCTTAATGATACTTAATTTAGGCTAGATAATGTGGTGTGATTGTTAGAAATATTTATTTATTATTTATTTATTTGTTGATATTAAGAATGGATAGTCAAACAATACTTTGATAATTTGTTTTGTATTCTTTAAAGCGGATTAATATTAGTTATTGCAGCTGATCCCCAGATTTCTAACATGTATTCTAAGTGTGATTTTACTAAAGAGTTATACATAAGTAATTTGACTTTTTAAGGAATACAGTGAGATATTTTCCTGAGTGCACCCAGTACAGAAGTTAATTTTGATTTGACGTGTTCAATGTGTGGCTAAAGTCAATTTATCAAAGTTAATTTATCATAAATCAAGAGACCTAAGTATTTTTCCTGGTGTGATTGTTGTATTATTTCATTATTTATTTTTAGATGTTGAAACTCAGTTGAAACTTATTTTTTGCAGCCAGTATCATGTAAGATGTTTTTTTAGTGTTAATAGTTAATAGATTACATAAAAACCAATCATTAAGCATGTCAAGATCTTTTTGGGCAGTAGTTATTATTTTGTTTATTGTCTTTCCGAAGTAAAAGAGACATGTATCGTCCGCGTAAAGAGTTAGGTGCCCAGACAACCCTATGCTATTTATGTTATTAACATATATAAGAAAGAGTAGGGGTGCGACAACGGAACCCTGGGGAATTCCATAAGATATATCTTTCGATAAACTTTTAAAATTGTCAATTTTTACAAAATGCTGCCTGTTTTTTAAATAAGACTCAAAAATTGTGCGCATTTTCTTGGATTCCAATATCCTTCAGTTTAAAGAGTAGCTTTTCGTGACTTACAGTATCGAACGCTTTTTTTAAGTCGATAAATACACCAAACGAAATATTTTTTTTATCAATATTAGTTTTAATCATGGTAATCAAGTCAACAGCTGCTGAATGAGTATTATTTTTTTGACGGAAGCCATATTGTTGATCGATTTAAAATTGTTTTGTCGTTAAATATTAAGACGGTCGTATAAAATTCTTTTAAATATTTTAGATATTACCGGTAAGACTGATATTGGTCTGATTGGGTCTGTTTTAGTTCCAGATTTATGTATTGGACTAACTTTCGCAATCTTAAGTGAATCAGGGAAAACGCCGAGACTTAGACAATTATTAATGCAGTGAACTAAATTTTCATTTATATTATTTTTTATACATTTTATTGTTTTTGTTGAAATTCCGTCTATGCCGATATTAAATAAATATTTTATGTTAAACCACCGTTATTTATTTATTTATTTTTTAAATGTGGGACTCATCCCGACTCCTACCAGAACCACTACCCACTAAAAAACCCCCTTTCGGCTCGTGCAATTTTTTGCCATTTAGCCTTCATCTGAGCGACGGCCAATTGGAGAAAGGGTCACCCGCTGGGATTAACATAGCCCTGAAGGTGCTCAAAGCACTGAAGGTGAATAGATTGCACTGAAGGTGCTCAAAATGAAAAGTAAATAATTAAAAAATTAAAAATTGAAAAATAAAGTTGAATTAATTCGGATTTACGTTAGAATTAGGATTTACGTTAGAATTAGAATTTACGTTAGAATTAGAATTTGCGGCTTGAAGGGCTTCGAGGTCTAAAGTTAATTGCGTGGGTTCGCCAGTGTGCGCGTTTCTCGGTCTAGCGACTTTGAACTTCGAATCTATGACAGCGGTAGTATTTATACGAGACTGAATCTCAAACTAGAGGATTAGGGTGGTTTTACGAGAGTGTTTTGAGGTGCTGTTGCACTGTACGTAGTTCAAGATCTTTGTGCGGGTCCGCGTTGCGCATGTACCAAGGTGCGTTTGTGGCCCTGCGGCAGAAGAGATTTTGAACTACCTGCAGTTTGTGCAGGACGTAGGGTTTGGCGTGGGCAAAGATTGGCGAGGCATATGTCATGACGAGTCTAACGCAGACCTTATAAAGCGTACGTTTATTTCTGAAAGACATTTTACTTTTACTACCTAACATACTATAAAGACGGTGTCGCGAATGCGAATGTGGGTAGGTACAAATGTTCATTTTATTTCTCTAAGTCGCGAAAATGTATGTGGGTAGGTACAAATTTTGCAAAGTGAGAACGGATTGAGAGAGGGGAAGCAGCGTGCCGCGAGCGGGACTTGAAACCCGACCGGCGAAAGGTAAAGAGCTGCCAATTGGTAAGTGATTTTATATTTCACTCTCAGCTTTATTTGATCATTTTATAATGTTGTGTTTATTATATTGTGTGTATTATGTGTGTGTAACCGGCGGCATGTGGGACTGCTTGCGAGCAGTGATCAGCTCAGACCACAATTAGATTTACCAGTATCAGAATCTAAGCGAGGCATGGGGTGGTTGTAGGGGAGGTTGGAGGCCAATAGAGGTGCATCGCCAAATCGTATCAGCTCAGGTACCTATATCTTCAATCAGGAAGATTAGGTACAGGCTATAACCAGATAGCCAATACTTACATACTTAAAGATTCGTCCAATACTGTTTAGGATGTATTTGACGACAGCGTGTGTGTATCTATAAGATCAGATAACTGTCGTGTCAATTAATTAGTATCAGATTCAGATCAGATTGTGTGGACAGGTGTGGCTATAAGAGATATGCCACTGAAAGAGTGAAACTCCTATTCAGGACCACTTATTAGTGGTCACGACGAGTATTTACTCGATTCAGATTCAGAGAGTTAAATACGTGTGTACTAAGGTGCAGCTAGGTACGTATATTTGGTGTGTAATAATTCGCAACTACAGATATCAGGTGGTTGGCGACAGACGGCCTGAGTAAAATCGTGCGAGTTTCGTTACTCTATTGACGTGAGGTTTGAAAGAAAGCGTCTGGTCTATGGTGACGCCTAAATATTTGGTAGTGCGCTTCCAGGTGACGGGAGTGCCTAGCATTTTAACGTGGAGATTGTCGGCGATACGACGGCGTTTGCAGTCGAAGTAAACCGCAGAGCTCTTCTCTGGGTTCACATCGATACGCCATTCTTGAAACCATGCACCGAGGGCCTTAACAGCCTTTTGGAGTCTGGTCGTGAGGCCCGGGACTCTGAGGCCTTTGGTGTAAAGGGCAGTGTCATCGGCAAAGAGTTCGACGCCTTTTGGCGGGACGGGAATATTGTTGGTGTACACGGTGTACAACAGAGGGGCGAGGACTGAGCCTTGAGGGACTCCAACCTTTATGGGACGAGGCGCGGAAAGCGTGCCTTCATGTTTAAATTGAAACGTACGGTCTTTGAGAAACGATGCGATTATTCTAACTAGGCGGTCCGGTAAGCCTATTTTGTAGAGTTTATAGACTAAACCGCTGTGCCAGACTTTGTCGAAAGCCTTGGCTATGTCAAAAAAAACTGTGATCGTTTCAAAACGCCGCGGGTAGAATCCGTCGAGTATGTATTCGACGATTCGATGGACTTGCTGAGGGCAGGAGTGCTTAGCGCGAAAGCCGAACTGATGGGAAATAATGAGAGGATCGCCATCCGTTGGAAACAGATGGTTCCACATTCGAGAGAGTATGACTCTTTCGAGAAGTTTAGACATTGCCTTGAGGAGGCTCACCGTTATTCGAATGAATTTGATATTTATACTATATATATTATATAGTATAAATATTATATTAAAAAAAACAATAATTTTATACAATAGAGAAAAGTTCCATAATGCTTTTATCAAAAGAGAGTTGCGACCGTTAATAGCCTGCTTTATTGTATATATTTTGTCCAAAAAACAATATTGAACCTACTGCAAATTCTCCACTGTTCCTATATACAGTATGGTGGGTGCTGCACGACCTGACAAACACGATATTTTCACGTATACAAATGTAGTTTAGTTCTTGACGTACTTTATGGGTGGTATACTTTAAAGCCATGTACACACTGTGCAACTTTTTAAATGCACCTTTAAAAGCGTGGAAATGGATTACTTCATATTTTCTTTCATTATTTATCTATAACGTTGTAGTTGTATTTAAAAATTCGACGTCCGCCACTTAAACGAGACCCAGATATCGCTCATTAGTGTTCTAGTGTTCATTTAAAAGGAAAAAATGGTTTCGTTGTAATCGATAAACTTATATACTTTTGTTTCATTTTCATTCAAATAATTTATTTAAATGACCTAATATTCATACGCTGAATAGGCTTTATTTTATTAAAAGATCTTACAAGCAGCATTGCTGGATGATATGCGAGTAAAAAGGCGCAATACTAATAGTAATTATAAGCCCTTTATTCCTACAAAGAACATGACTGCTCATTAAAATATTATTTAGCACAATATTTGAGCGGCTGTACAGACTAGGAAATTGCAAGGTGTAAATGGGGCTTAAACATAGTTGAAAAGTTGGCAACGAGCCATTGCTGAATGTTTGTCAGCTGACAACATAGTTTATCTGATTGTTTAATTACCAGTCAAAGATTAGTCAAAAATAGAACTATGGTTTTTTCTATTTTTCACTGTCCTTGGTGTAATAATTTTTAGTTGAACTGATTATTACGAATTAATATATTTTTTTCGGTTTTAAGGGATTATATTTTACAGAACCACGCGTTTTACTATGCCTTTTAGTAATAACAGATGTGCCCGCTCTCCCTATTTAACGCGATATACGAAGATTGGTCTTCGCCCTCGTACCTGACCCACCTGCAGAAACCTTTCCGAAAAACTGTTTGCAAGAAATTAATCGTAAGAATCATAAAATCCGTAACACTCTGCTCACATGGACTGGATTTTAAATTTTTGTATTTTAAATAACCGTAATTTTCAGTCTTATTTAAGTATATCTGATCTAAATTACTACATCGGAATCAGATTAAGAAGAAAATTATATCAATACTAAAAATAATAAAAAAATTACTACCATTTTTGTGCAGTATTTTCTTAAGTTGTAAATTACTCGGGGTTGCGATAAAAGAAAAAAGAACATTTAAGAATTCATCCATCGTTCGCAACGAGAAAATCAGACTATGAAGCAATATAATTCGATAACGTTTTAGTAACTTTTACTGATGATGATATGTGGAAATTAATACATAAAATGTGGCTATTAATTAAGTTGTTTAATCTTTATTTATTTTTATGTTTTAATTTCATGTTTATGAAAGAAGCCAACACAGACTCACTAACTGATGCTTTACTTGAACCAAAATCTACTAGACTCTCTTTTTTTTGTTGGGTTATGCCGGCTACAAACCTACGGCTTTCATCTGGACGTACGAAGCCGGGTCACGAGGAGCTAATTAAAATAACCAAACAAAATTAAATCAATATAAAAGCACAGCGAGCCAAATAGAGAACTCATAATATTTCTAATAAAAAAAGCTTATCATAAATCACGCCATTCCTATACATATCACAATAAAAAATAAAACATTTAAGGCTTATGAAAATAATAATTTATGAACGTTTAATGTTTCGTAGTAGTCAGTGGTAGTAGAGTTTCCTTTGTTTAGATCTCGTCTGAGGCGGTGCTATTCTGACCGCCATAATAATCATGTTTACTCCGTCCATTTGTTCCGGAAAGGGCGGCCGGTGTAATAAGAGGAGCAAAACAATTTTTACAACTAAATGCTACGCTGGACAACACGTTACGTATCAATATTTCAATGCATTTATCAAAATTAATTAATGATGTCATGAAAAGAGATACAGAAATATCTGGAAAATTTATCTAAAGGTGTGTATCAATGCTGCTTTGCTTGGGGGCAATTTTTAAGGCTTTCTTGAAAGCTTTGTAAGTGTAACAGAGGTTTTAAATCATTTATTTATTCAAAAATTACACAAATACGCAGCCGCGTTGTGAAACATGTAGTTACGCAAGAGCTGGTCGCGTGCAGTAATTTCCAGAGCAGGGAGTAGCCGATATGCGCTATCACTTACACATTACGGTAAGCATAGCGCTGTGCGCTCGCTCTCATAAAATTAGTTTCGATCGTTTGGCAGGTATAATTTCCCGCGAAATTAACCTGATTTGTTTTGGGTTATTCACAGCTAAGTGCCTCTATTACTCTACAAATCAAAGAGAAAAAAATTTGAGTGTTGGTTTTTCACCACTACCCTTTATATCCCCCTGGATAATCTCAACCCAACTAGCACATTAGTAATAATTGTAGCTAAGTTTATGACTCAAAGTTGTATATCGGTGCTATTTGGGTAAAAATTACAACTTCTTACTGCATAGGAGTGGTAAATATAAATAAAGTCTATAAAATGGACTATGGGTTCCAAATTTTCAATTATTACCACCTACAGTTTAAAGTTGAACACCTTACCACTGTTGTACCACTCTAAGCTACAGTGCGAGTGTGAATTGCTACTTTAAGTGGTAATTTATACCTGTAGTGCGTCTTATAGCTAAAAACGAGAAGCAATAACCACCATTACGCCCAACATTTCTAAAAGGAAGTAAAATCAACTCTTAAACCACTGGAATATCTAGAAGGAGGATAAAATGAGCCTTAGGCAGGATTGGTTCTTATTATTTTCTTCTGAAGTTTAAGGGGAGGGTTCCGTAGAAAGTTCAATATTTGTTATTGTGGAATTTACCCAAAGTTTAACTTGTGAAGGTTTACGATGTGTTAATATATTGTTTAAAATTGTTTGTTATAAAAACAAAAGATATTACTACGGGATACATTAATATTTTATTGATATTATTATATTACTTTAATTATTCTAAATTCATTTTCATCTGATAATCAACATTTAGAACACAATTTGCTTTTTTTAAATTTGATATGCTTGTACCCTAATGACATGTTAGCCAAAATCAATATTTTTCAATGCGCATTCAACTTTTGGAATCAATATGAAAATAAAAGTAATTAGAACTCTGAATAATTAGATTCATATAAATTGTTTTCTGATTGCTGAACGACAAAGGGAAATAAAATACATTTTTAACAGCTATCTGACTTTTATTTAAAATTAAATAAGTAGGTTATTACTTTTACAAGGAAACAACTATATTTGTATAATGTTGATCTAAAATAATATTTCACTTATAAAATTCTTATAAGAAAAGTGCTTCTGTAGTTTTTGTGCCTTTTGGATTTTAACGAATTATTATATAATTTTCGGTGCTTGGCTCTATGACAGTGTTTGGTTTTCATGGCAAAGTATTGTATGCTGCATCTGTAGTTCCGTTCAATTACTGAAATGAAAATATAATTGTATTAAAATACAGTACAAATACAAATACAATAATCAATATTGAGTGTATTACATTATGTTTATCCAAAAAAAGGTTTTTGTATTGTCAATTGAGCCCTAAACTATTTTCCCTACTAAAACAAAAGAATCATATATAAAGTAAATAAAATTCACTCCTATAGCCCTTCTCTAGACCACTTAGTAATAAGAAAGGTGATTTTTAGCACTTTGAACAGCAAAAATTGAAGTAAGCGGGTGAAAATTATTACCTATAGTAACAAAACGATTCGCCATTTTTAATGGATGTTTTTATGAAAATCTAACCTCTAATTTACATTATTTGTGCTAAACATGTCTTTGTTATAACAAAAGAAGTGATTTTACAACTATACTACGTAAATTCACTATAAATGCTTGTTATACCAATTATATTCTTGGTCATTTTTATTAAAACTACTATAACCATATTTTATTTACACTGTTTTTTGTTGAAATTCTCATGAAATCAATATGGCGTGTAAATTTACTTAATAAACATATACGCATTTTGCAGTAAAGTTGAGATCCCACTTGATTTTTCAGTACAGATTAAGCAAATAGTTGAATAAAAGTATTTGGTACTTACAATTATGTTTTGTAAGTTGTCACTTAAAAACTGTCACACGCCATTAATATTCTCAACATTGCAACTACAGAAATGAAACATACGTATGAATGAACAAAATCTAATCGTTCACTCAACCGTTCAATCAACAGTTCAATCAAAGTGGCAAATCAGGGGTACAGGCGCTGCAATTTGCACCTTTAGTCACAATATGATACGCTCTAGACCTGCTATGCGATGTGCCCACTTAGGGCCATATCTGTTGCATAAGGGGTCTAGAGCAGGATATAGACCTTATCGTTAGCACCTTAAGTTGCAATATGATACGCTCTAAAGCTTATTGGCTACCATTTGTGCTAGTTGGGAATTTCGTATGGTGCGTGAAGTACCTATTTAACCGTGTTTATCAGATATGAATAATCCAGATTAGTATTTATTTTCTTTATACTCGTTATTTGTCATAAAAGATAACTACTTAAATTTTATTGTAGGGGAGCAAAAAGATTTTTGAAAAACGTTATCTGAATACTTAATTTAGTATTGATACCCAAATTAACAATAGATCTGAAAAATATCGTTTTAAACTTTAAAAGTTATCAGGAATTCTACTCGTCAAATGATGTCACATGCCTTCCTTTAAATTGTCAGTAAATATGTTTTCGAGTTATTTTATTATAAATTTCTCGCAATTCTGCGAATCAGACGAGAGAAACGTGGTCAGATAAAAAAAAAGTTTGACATAAATGAGAATTTAAGAGAAAGATAAAATTTCATTTAGTCTGAAAAAGACATATCTGCTGAAAAATTGCAAAACAAAACATCGCAAAATATACGTTGTTGTAATTTTACGATGATGACACATTCCGGTCGGAAGGTTTCGTAATAAAACCGCAGGCATACTTTAAACTGTTTTATTCCTAATTATTTGTTTGATAAGCATTAAATACCTTAAAATGTTCATAAATTGAAAATTATAACTTTGTTTAAATTTTAAATTAAATAAATTTATTTGCCTCTACTACTACTTATCGTGTGGGGGTTTGGATACCTCTTGAATCAGAGAAGATTAAGTCCTATCTAGAAAACACATAGGCCTCCGAAGTGGCTTGCAGACTGTTATCTTACCAACAACAACCGGGATGGACGGCTAAACGGAAATGCTCAAGTACTAAAGCCACTCTGTTATCTATCTTTTCAGCTGCCAAGATGATGTCTCCGTCAGATTTGAAGAGATACCGTAAAATGGAATTCAGATGAACTCATATACTGTAAAAGTAACTTAGAGCAGAATAGGTTAACCTATAAAAGTGACATACGGAAATTAAATGTAGAAATACAGAGACTTCATGAAGAGCTACTTATTCTAACCAATAAGTATGAAATTTCTCAAAAATAAATTAAGGAATACACTCTAGCTATGGACAATTTGATTGAACAGTCTAAATATAATCATGACCGTTTTGAGTCCCTTACCAATTATTATGAAACTAATTCAAATAATACTACATCTGATTGCCCTCTACCAATATCCAGTCAAACTGAGAAGCCATATGTCATTGAGCATGTAGTATCAAACTCAGGTAGTAGCTTAATTGATAAGTCAAATAAAAGTGAATTAAATATAATTATGTATAGCGATGAACTTGGTATGAACATGGGATTGCAACTTACTCGGTGTGTTGGGGGGCCAATAACTAATTATTGTTACCCCGATGCTTCATATTGTGACATAGTTGATAAAATTACATCCCGTACATTTAACCTTAATACAATATTGATTATATTAGTAGGGAGACGTAAGCAACTAAGTAGGAAAACAATGACAGCTTGTTTTGATAGATTTAATTTCAAGCAGAATCTTAGTAAAATTATTTTGTTTGCATTTCCATTTACCCAGAACCCATCAGAAAATAATATGAAGCATCGACTAAATATAGATGTACAAAATATGACATGTGGTCATAGCGAAATGTTTCAGTTTATTGATTTTAACAAATTTATCAATAAGCCTTATATGACCAATGTACAATTATGACCTGCAACAGATAGCATACTCGCTATCATATATTTTATACATAATATTATATATTGACATAAGTCAATTCGTTGACTACAAACGCTGCTTCTATTGAGCAGTCACTTTATACTTTTGACCCATTGGAATGTTATATTCCAAAACATATTATTACGAATAATTTAAACATAAGTTAGTGACAACAGATAATACATCTAGCACCAGTAGTAATTTAAGCAATAAAAATGTAAAAAATAATTTTATGAACAGAGTCCATCAAAATATGCAGGGCATTGATGGTAAGGAATTACAGATTGAGCTATTCATAAATTGTGAAAATATTCATGCCATGTCATATCACAGAACACTGCACAGAACAGTGTCAAATTATGTCTTCATATAACAATCATGTCATTGCTAGTTCATTCAGCAGAGAACAAACAACTTGCAGTGGCTCAATGAGCATCACTCATTAGAGCCTAACATTTAAAGAACGCTCTGATATTGTGAGTCTGTCTGTTGAGCGATCAGTTGCAATAGCCTGTATTGAGGTAAGGAATATTGTTATAATAAGTGTATACAGACCCCCATCCTCACCGTTTGAAGTATTTGAGAGCACTATGGATTAAGGTATTACAGAGAGTAAATAACAAAAACAAAGATATAATTATTTGTGGCTATTTTAATATTAATTTATTAGCAGAGACGTCACAAAGTCTTGAATCTTTTTAATTGTTACAACCTAAAAAATCTCTTCTTAGAGCCTACGCGAATCACAGCAACCTCAGCCTCATGTCTTGATAACATTTTTACAAATTTAATGCCATGTACAAAGTCAGTAATTAATAAACTACAATGAGATCATAGTGGGCAGTTGGCCACTTTTGATATTGGGCTAAAAGACTCTAAAAAGAGAAATTATCTTTATACCCATGAATGAGAGACATGAAACATTTAGGAAAAATGTGTTTAAAAAAACATTTCAATTAGATTACTGTGGAGATCCAATACTGAATATAAGTCTATTCATAATATATATAAAAATGAATATGACTCTGTTATAAAAAAAAAAGAAAATATGTGTAAATAATAATTTATTTAGCTTTAGTGACTGGGCAACAGTAGGAATATGCAGAAGTAGAAATAGATTATATGAATTGTACAGTGAAAGAACTTATAATCATAATAAGACATTTTATGAATATGTTAAAAAGTATTCAAAATTATGGAAACGAGTATGCAGTGTAGCTAAATCTAATAACATTAATAATAAAATTAAATATAGTACTAACATTTCAAAATCTGCATGGAATATAATTAATCAGGAAACTGGGAAAGCAAAAGAAACGAACACCAAATATAATTTAAAAATTAATGGTAAAGTGTTGTCAACTGACAGAGAAGTTGCTGAAGCATTTAAAAATTTTTTAATGCCATCCCTGTGTCAACTACTTCGAGTATTAATTCATGTTCCACTCTTGCACAGTCACTGCTAATGGATTTTTTTCATGCGATATTGATTTCATCTTTAAACATGTTACTGTTCCACAAGTTTTCAATGCATTTAAAAGCATTAAAGTAAAAAATACTGCCGATTTTGTCATTGATGGTATAGCCCCGTACTTAGCCTGTATATTTAATGACTGTGTTGATAATGGTGTTTTTCCTGATTTAATGAAATTGAGTAAGGTCATTCGAATATTCAAAGCAGGTAGTATGTCTGACTCTAATAATTTTAGGCCTATATCTGTACTACAAACGCTGAGTAAGATTTTTGAAAAAATAATTTTAAATCAATTACTTTCTCATTTTTATGGTAATAGTTTAATGAATTTTAAGTAATTTGGTTTCACGCGGGGTCGCTCAACAACCGATGCCGGTGTTGAGCTCATAAAACACATATTCAGCGCCTGGGAAGAGTCGTGTGATGCTATTGGTGTCTTTTGTGACTTGTCCAAGGCATTCGACTGTGTGGATCATACTACTCTACTCATGAAACTGCACCATTACGGCATAAAAAACCGGGCGCATGCCTTGATTAAATCATACATTTCTAATAGAAAATAGAAAGTTGCAATAAATGGAGAAAAATCATCAGGATCGGCAGTGACAATGGGTGTGCCCCAGGGCTCGGTTCTTGGTCCTTTTATATTTTTAGTATATATCAATGATCTGCCATGGTTCCTTAAGAATAAATGCGAGTTAATATTGTTTGCTGACGATACTTCCTTCTTATTTAAAATCAAAAGACAAGAAACTGACTATCGAGCAGTAAACAAATGCATCTCCAACACAGAGAAGTGGTTCTCAGCTAATAATTTGCTTCTCAATGAAAAATAAAACGAAATGTGTTAAATTTACATTGCCAAATGTCAAACAGCTAAACACAAACATTGTAGTTAAGAGCCAGGAACTGACTTCTGTAAACTCAACTGTATTTCTGGGCATAACCTTAGACGACAAACTCCAGTGGGGACCGCATGTTGATGGTTTAGCGAAAAGGCTTGGCGCTTCCGCATATGCTGTTAAAAAATTACACAAATTTCAAATGAAACAACTGCTCGATTAGTCTATTTTGGTTACTTCCACAGCTTCATGACATATGGTATTCTGTTGTGGGGGAGTGCTGCCGACATCGATACTATATTTATTCTGCGGAAAAGGGCTGTTCGCGCAATCTATCAGCTCGGTCCAAGGGTGTCACTTAGAAGTAAATTTAAAGAAATAAATATTTTTACTTTCCATTCACAATATATTTTTGAAAATTTAATGTATATAAAAAAGAACAAAACCTTGTTCAAAAGAAAAAAAAGATCTGCACAATGTTAACACAAGAGGAAGAAATATACTGGCAGCTCATAATAGTAGGCTTCATAAAGTCACTAACTCATTCATGGGTCAATGTATACGCTTTTATAATAAGGTTCCTGAGGATATCCGAGGTCTTCCTATTGACAAATTCAAAGAAACTATAAAGCAGAAGTTGTGTGCAAAAGCATATTATAAACTATCCGATTATTTGGATGATAAAAGCCCTTGGGTATAATCCCCTCATTAACAGGATTGAAGACATAGACATCAATTTATTTACACTTTACACAATACAATAGGTACAGAAACATTTTTAACATAATACACACTTAAAAGTTCACAACATAAGAAAAAAGAAAAAGACAAAAGAAAATTATATATATATGAAATGTTAAAAAAACAAAAAACTAAAACTAACAAAATTGTGCAAAATGTAAAATAGTATTGGTAACAAAACATGTGTAATGTGTCTATATGTTCGTTGAGTTCTTCGTTCCGATGAATATCTAAAGCGCCATTGTCACTAAAGTGTGACGGTTGTCTATTTCGACCTCTTTTTGTCAGTAAATTTTATTTTTTTTGTCGTTCCCGACGTAATTTTAAACTACGAATTACGTAGTGTCGGAGAACGGCAATGTTTTGATTTGACAAGCGAGTCACGAAAAATTATCCATCATAACAACTAGAATCTATTTATTTATTATTGTTTCCGAGTTTATTATTCAAAATTACATGTTTATCAATTTTTTATTATCTACAATCAAAGTTTTCATGAAATCAATAATTTATTTTTACGTACACGAGTGTGCGTAGCCAAAATTTTTGGCATTTTTGTATATTTTTAATTTTACTGCAAAATAAACATAGAAGAGAGCTTTGGTATTTCCTTTCTGGACCCTCAATTACCACTCCGCAAACAACGCGTTACACACTGGCGCCGACCATTCAAACGCAGTTTATGGAGAAGAGAGGAGGAACAATATCAACAGAGGAATAGCAACTTTAAAAATAATTTTTTATAATTATTATTGAGGTCAGGCATAAAACTTTATTTGTTACCATTTTCAACCATTAACATTCACTAGTTAGGTTATATATCTACTATAATATATCAAATTACTGCTAAATTATTCAGACATTTAAGTTTCTTTAGTTTCTTTCGTTATAATATGTTTGAAGAAATTTTCTGAAGGCACAACATTTATTCTATAACCCAGTAATTTCACTATTTAAATAACATTTTCTATTCATTTTCATCACTTGAAAATACGTATATTTTTTAAGGCTCTTTTCTGCATAACGACTATTAACAAATTTATTTCACTTTAACATTTTTTTTTTTTGGATTTTGCAATTAATTTTTCACAACTTAATAAACCTGAATTAATTTATGAATTAAAAATCAGAGATATAAATTTTTCTTCGACGCAATCTGTAGACGAACTACGATCATTATTATTAAATATTAATGTAGATTCTGAAACAGAAATTTTACAAAATAGCCCTGAAGAATTTTCAGAGGATATTAATGCAATTAAAAAATTTAAAACTTGTTGAAGCTTGTATAAACTCTTATCCTATTAGGAAACAAAAAATTTCATCTTATTTAACTCATATAAGAACAAGATTAGGCCTTATTGACATTACATCAGATTTATCTTCAGAACAGTTAGATTTAATAAATTCATGTTGGAATGATTTAACTCAATTAGACTCACGTTTTAAAAATTTGGAAAAATCACCAACACATTCCACATATCATTCCGCAGAATCCACACAAAATATTAATTTACAACCCCTTTCTTTTTTCGAAGCATTAACTGATAAGGTCAGTAAAATTACAGAAAATCGAACTAACAATGATTTAAAAAGATTTATTTATAAAGGTGAAGGTTGTCCAAAGGATTTTATTCAAAAACTTGAAGAATTTTCACAAATAAAAAATATTTCTGAAAAATCTTTATTCTCACATATTTATGATATTTTATCTGGATCTGCTCTTGATTGGTTTAGAGCTAGAAAGTCGACTATTAATGACTGGTCATCTTTCCGATCGGCATTGTTGAATGATTTTGCAATTACCGATTACGATTATAAACTAAAAAAAGTAATCGATGCTCGTAAACAAAAACATAATGAGAGAATTATCATTTACTTTGCTACAATGGAATCTCTTTTTTCAAAACTCTTGGAACCAATGTCCGAAAAAGAAAAAATTAATACTCTTGTTAGAAATCTTAAACCTGAATTCACATTACGTCTTTCACCTACTGATTTACATACTGTAAATTCCCTCTTGGAATCATGCAAATTTACAGAAAGCATTCTCCAAGTTTCTAATAATACATCTTACTACTTTTCATCATCACCACCAGATCATTATCATTCTTTTCCTATTCCTTCTACATCGAATTCTAATAACAAATCGTATAATAATACTCTATTTTCACATAATCAACCATATATTCCTGAATTTCCTTTTAAAGCTTGTACATATAATTCCATAGCAGCTGTAGCTAATCCATTGCCTTATACTGTAGCTGCAATTAATAAAAATCAGAATTTTTATAAATTCACTTGCCCACGTTGTAGATCTAATACACATCTATTAAAAGACTGTACTAACACTAATATAGTGTGTTTTCGTTGTGGAAAAAAAGACTTTATTACTAGTAAATGTCCTAATTGTAATAAGTCGATTCCAAAAAAACTAAATTACGAGGAGTGTATAAATAAAAATAATAGTGTTAAATCATCAAATTTTGACAAAAAAGATTGGGATACATGGTTAAAAACTTTAACAATTTTTTTTAAATCTTATAACACTTGTGCTCTCCTCTTTAATAAAACATCAGATTTTGAACGTCCTTATTTACATATAAAAGTAAACGATTTAACTTTAAATGGTCTTTTAGATAGTGGTAGTGCTATCACTATATTGGGTAATAATTCTCATAAAATTTTATCACAACATGGTCTTTTTATGCAAAAAAGCTGTTTAATAAAAGGTAATGTTGCAAACGGACAAACTATTTCTTCTATCGGCATTATTACTCTTCCTACTTTTTATAACAATAATTTTGCGTTAATTACAGCTCATGTGATCCCAGAAATCACTGAATCACTTATTTTGGGTATTGATTTTTGGAAAACTTTTAATCTTGCTCCGGATATTCTTAGTAATATCACATTACAACCTTCAAATTTAAACTCATCTTTTCTCATTAATACAGATCCTAACTTTCATTTACATGAATACCATTCTTTAACAGATACACAAAAAATTATTGCAGATGCAATTATGGAAAAGTTTAGGTTGATTTCAACTGAATTTAAACCTTTAGGTCGTACTCATTTAGTCGAACATTTCATCGACACTGGAGACCATCCACCTATTCGTCAACGCTGTTACAGACTTTCTCCTGAGAAACAAAAAACTCTTTGTAAAGAAGTTGATGATATGTTACAATTAGATGTCATTGAACCCAGTGACAGCCCATGGCTGAACCCAGTTATTATTACACGTAAAAAAGATGGTAATTGGCGATTTTGTATTGATAGTCGTAAATTAAACGATATCACAAAAAAAGATGCTTACAAACTTCCTTTCATTTCTGATATATTAGATAACCTTAAAGATGCTAAATTTATATCATCTATTGACATTGCTAAAGCGTTTTGGAATATTCCCTTAAAAAAAGAGGATAAACTCAAAACTGCATTCCATGTTCCAGGCCGAGGAATGTTTCAATTTAAAGTTATGCCATTTGGTTTAACTAATGCACCTGCTACCCAACAAAGATTCATTGAAAATCTACTAAATGACCTTACAAATGATAATAATGTTTTCTATTTTATCGACGATATAGTCTGTATCTCTCAAACCTTTGAACAACATGTCGATATACTTACTAAAATTCTTAAAAAACTTTCAGATGCCAATCTCACAGTCAATTTTCCAAAATGTTCATTTTTCCGGAAAGAATTAAAGTACTTAGGCTATGTAGTTAATGAAAATGGTTTAAAAACGGATCCTAAAAAAGTTCAAGCTATTCTTGATATACAAACTCCAAAATCTGCTAAGGAGGTCAAACGTTTTTTGGGTACTGCCAGCTGGTACAGACGTTTTGTACCTAATTTAAGCACTCTTGCAGCACCGTTAACTAAATTAACTTCTACAAGCAAAAAATCACCTCCATTTAAGTGGTCTGATGAAGCTGAAATTGCTTTCAAGGCTATTAAGCAAGCTTTAATTAGTACACCAGTTCTGGCATGTCCAGATTTCTCTAAACCATTTGCTGTTCATTGTGATGCCTCTTCCTATGGCATTGACGCAATGTTAACTCAGGAAGTCGATAATATTGATAAACCTATTGCTTATATGAGTAAATCACTTACAGGCGCTCAAAAGAATTATTCAGTCACTGAACGTGAACTTTTAAGTGTTATTACAGCACTAGAGCATTGGCGTTGTTATTTAGATAATGGATTACAATTTACAATTTATACTGATCACGCAGCCCTTCAGTGGTTTATGCATTTAAATAATCCTACTGGCAGATTAGCTCGATGAAGTATTCGTTTATCTATGTTTAATTTCGTAATTAAACACAAAAAAGGCTCAGATCATGTCGTACCAGATACTTTATCACGTATAAAACCAATTGATTTAATTAATTTTTCTACTTCTCAAACTAAAGACACCTGGTATTTAGCAATGTATAATAAATGTTTATCATTTCCTTCTAGTACTCCGGATTACATGATTCATAATAATATATTGTTTAGATTTTGTAGATCTAACACATTATTTAACTCTGAATTTAATTGGAAACAAGTAATACCATTAGAATTTAGGGAATCTGTTATTACACAAAATCATTCTACTCCCCAAACGGCACATTTTGGTACTTTTAAAACATACCATAGAATTAAAAATCTCTATTTTTGGCCTGGCATGTATAAAGACGTAGCCATGTTTATTGCTAAGTGCGAGACTTGTTTAGCTACCAAGCACCAAAATCAAAACTTAATTGGTTTAATGGGCAAACCCAAACATTGTTCACGCCCTTTCCAATGTTTATCCATAGATTTGATAGGTCCACTTCCTACTTCACGTAAGCAGAATAGATTTCTATTTGTAGTTACTTGTTGTTTTTCCAAATATTGTTTGTTATTTCCAATAAAACATGCAACCGCTTCTATTATTCGCCATATATTGGACAATTTAGTTTTTACGGTTTATGGAGTTCCAGAAACTATTATATTAGATAATGGTCCTCAAATGATAAGTACAGAATTATCTGAATTATTTAAATTTTACAACATACCAAAAATACATTACACCCCACGTTACTGTCCACAGGTTAACACCGTTGAGCGTTACAATAAAACTATTGTAACGGCGATTGCAGCTTTTATAGATAAAGATCACAGAACTTGGGATACCTATATAAACAAAATACAGTTTGCTATTAATACTGCGGTTAATGAAACCACAAAATTCACTCCATCATTTTTAGTATTTGGTAGAGAAGCTGTTACATGTGGATCTATCTACAAAAATAAAGATTCCAGAGATGAACTAATTTTCAGTCCTAGGGATGTATATGCTGAAAACATAGGACAATTAATACCTATCTTTTCCGAAGTACAGAAACGGTTATTTAATGCACATCAATATAATGCAACTTATTATAACAAACATCATCAGAATTTAGAATTTAATAACAGTGATATTGTTTGGAGGCGAAACCATGTAATAAGTTCCTCTAAAAAACATTTTTGTGCTAAGTTTGCACCCAAATTTATTAAATGTAAAGTTTCAAATAAAGTTTCACCATTAATTTACGATTTAGTGGATATGAATAATAACCCATTAGGTCGTTGGCATATCAGAGACATTAAACCTCTACCGCGTTTAACTTCTTCTTTGAGTGACTAGATTGGTTGTTACCAATTACTTTATATGAATTCATATATAATTATTGCTAATTATCTCACGGCGAGCATAAGCCGATTCTTTTTGTCTTATTTTTTTTCTATGCACCTCATTATCGTTTGGCTATACCATTAACATTGACGTTGGTCAAAACTTATAATTAATTATCATCATCGTAGTATTAGGTTAACTTATTGTGTAATTTATTTAATATTTGCAATTCTAGGAGTGTAAACTCTTATTTTCAATATCTGTATTATACTTTATAGTATAATTTGTTAAATGTTATCAATTTTTTTTTCTCAATTTTTTTTTTTCAAGCGGTTTGCAACTTGTAAAATTAAGCCTTCTGCACGAGCGTTTATTAAGGTAACTCGTTAAACTAAACCATACCTATGTGTATTATTTATACGCTTGAATCACTTTCCCGTGAGAATTATTTTCATATGTTTATTACATAAGTATTTTAATTACTTCACAAAAGACCCTTGGATTTTATTTAAAAGTCAATGTTTCACGACTGGCTATGATTTTCTTTTCTTTCCGGCATATTTATTTCAGTCTTTAACTGAAACTTGTTTATAGTAATCACCGTGCGGGAGTTAGCGACACGTTAAAGAAGCCATAAGCTATTAATATTTTCAGCGGATGGCAACTATTAAAGCCTTTTGCCGTTGCGTCCAACTCTGTTGAGTTGACTTATTTAGGATACGATTCCTCATAAGCAACTCTAACTGCATGATGTTTTATTTCCAGTAGTTGGAATAAGACTAGTATGAAAGAGAATGTATGTTGTAATTATAATGTACGTTGATGGAGTTGAACGATGTATATTAACATTGTATATTCCAGGAACATGTTTAAAATTTTATCATTCATGAACCATGTAATTTAAGATAATTATTTAGGATTTTTTTTTTCTCTCTCTCGTCTGTTTTGTTTTCTTTTTCTATTAAATAACTTGTTGATATGCAATATATCAGTATTATTTTTTTTTTCATATATACAGGATGTTTTTTCAGAAAAATTCTTCTATAGGATGTTAATATTAATTTTCATTTTGCTTTTAATTATTTTTTTTTTGATCGTTCTTTCATTTGGCAGATTAAATATTAAAATTCGATATGTATATGCGGTTTATTTTGATTTGGTTTGAATATTTTTTTTTAAAAACTATACTGAAAAAATCTTTCAGATTTTTTTTCCCGGCCCCCGGGGTATTGTGACGGTTGTCTATTTCGACCTCTTTTTGTCAGTAAATTTTATTTTTTTGTCGTTCCCGACGTAATTTTAAACTACGAATTACGTAGTGTCGGAGAACGGCAATGTTTTGATTTGACAAGCCAGTCACGAAAAATTATCCATCATAACAACTAGAATCTATTTATTTATTATTGTTTCCGAGTTTATTATTCAAAATTACATGTTTATCAATTTTTTATTATCTACAATCAAAGTTTTCATGAAATCAATAATTTATTTTTACGTACACGAGTGTGCGTAGCCAAAATTTTTGGCATTTTTGTATATTTTTAATTTTACTGCAAAATAAACATAGAAGAGAGCTTTGGTATTTCCTTTCTGGACCCTCAATTACCACTCCGCAAACAACGCGTTACAAAAGTACGTTTTCTTATGGTAGCGTCGGGTGACGGGTCGCTCACTTCCCTCTAATATGGTTGAGGAGGGCGATAGTTGGATCCCACGTTAACTCGTGAACGGGTGCCGGTTGAGGGTGTTCGTCGTTTGGATACTTGGGGAGAGGGAGACTTGCCGAGCTAACAGATGCAGATAAGAATAATTTTGTATAGACATAAAGAGACTGTGTAAATTTATTTTGAAAAAATATACCCGTGAAGTTTCTTGCCAGTTCTTCTTCACGAAAGTTTTTTTCGAACTGGTGGTAGAATCATGTTTTATTTGACGTCAATAAGAACAAGTAATTGTCAATGTTGAGAAACAATTTTTTTCATATTATTTAATTTCATATATTTATTATTTCATTTCAGATACTTCATAAAATGGCTGACATTCTATTTACTCAGAACTTGACTATCCGGTTACTTATTCTAGGTCTGCCGCGCAAAACGGCGCTCAACTTGGACAATCGTCAAGCGACAGTTAAAACTGTTCGTTAGTAATAATTTAATAATAATAATAGCATAAAACATGGTAATTTAACAAGAATTTGAAAAACAAGGGCTGTTTTAAAAAATGTCAAGGATACCTACTTAGATTTATTCAAGAAAGTCTTCTTATTTCTGTAAAAAATTGTTAAAGACTAGACTGAAACATTCTCACCACACCGTTCTTGTTTCATTTTGACTGAACGCGTTGCACATCTACTTTTTGAAACATGAAAATTCCATTTTGTGGTATCTTGTCAAATCTAACGCAGTCACAGACTGATCTTCTTGGCAGCTGAAAAAAACCTCACTTTAAATCTAGTACCCAAGACTGTATTGTTATAAACGAAGAAGCAGTGTCTCCTCGTGAGGAGTGTGAGGATTCATTATTTTAACTGTAAAAAATATATATTTTTCAAATATCTGTAAAATAACACGGAAAACCACGGCAAGTACAAAAAAAGTATTATTGTACAAATGTTAGTACAAATTTATCAAAAAAGCTTTTTATTTCAATGAAAGAATTACTTAGAAATGTTAATTGTTAATACGTACATAAACGATGCTTTCCCAAAACATAGTAGCACCAAACTAATTAAATATACCGACTATTTATATTTTATTAAAGAAAGCGATTTAAAAAATTTAAACATTATTATTTAAATAATGTTTAATTTTTTAAAATTGTATGTCTCCTTAATAATATAATAATCATAATAAATCCCCAGACAAACACACCAATTGTACGGCCCCAAAGAAAGCGGAGCTTTGGTTATGGATGACCATACAGCGAACTGGGGGGGAACCCAGAATAAACATGCACGTATAAATGTCAACAACCATAACCCGAGACCAAACATCTGTGTTCACAAATAAATTAATAATAAATTTAAAAAAAATAATAAATTCCCCGGCCAGGACTCGAACCTGGGATATCCGGCGTATGAGACAAGGCTAATGACCACTACGCTATCCGGCCTCTTGTTTACTTTCTTCATATGTAATCGACAAACTCTGAAACTTCTGAACCTAGTGTATGAATCATTTCACCATTGGAAACGTACCATTCAAAGCGTTGGTAGCGTTGTGCTTAAGCTTCTCGATATTGAGGTCGCGGGTTCAGTCTTTGTGACTGCCAAACGTACCAATGAGTTTGTAAAACTTAACTACATAAATCCGACTGCTCTAATGATGAACGAAAACATCGTAAGGAAACCCACGTACCTAAGAAATAATTTCGAAAGTATGTGTAAGAGTCTGCCAAGTCTGTAGGCAAGCATGGTGGACTACAAATTGCCTAATACTACTCCTTAGTTGGGTGAGGCAGATATCCTTGCAATGGGATTCTTAAGTCTATCGTGTGTACGTGTGTGTACATTACCCAAAAGTAACATAAGCTACATGACGTGGGACCTCATTCGTTCTTAATAAATAATTTTATTCCATCGATATACGTTGCTATTCGTAACTGAACGGTGTTTGAAAAAAGATAATATTAATAAAAATATTAATTATAAATCCCCAGGCAAACACACCAACTGTATTGCTCCAAAGTAAGCAGGGCTTGTGTCACGGACTGTACCGAAGATTTGTGCGTTTATATATATAAACAACCCAGACCCCAGAACAAATCGAGTCTCGGTCTGCGTGCGTTCTCGAGCGCACGTCGATCGCAGACGCCTTCCCGCTCTTTTAGCCCCCGCGCTAATTGAGCACCCAAATTTCATAGTTGTTTACCGTACTAAGTTTCTAACGCCGTTTTCACGGCGGTCAGTGGCTCGTTAACCGTACTTCTAATAAGTTTCTAACGCCGTTTTCACGGCGAATAGTGGCTTGTTAACCGTACTTCGTGGAACGTGAGCTTCGTCGACGGGAATTCGTTGTTCCAGGACTTCAAGTGCCGTGTTCGAGTAAGTTATCCGCGTCGTTCTCAACCGCCCTACTGCGTGTAGGGTGGTTTTAGGAAGTTAGTCATCGTTGTTAGGTTCATATATTGTCCCTCCCCAACCCCTCCGCAATGGCTTCCCTAAGCTATGATGAGATTAGGAAGAAGTTAGCTGATAGTATCGGTGCTGAAGGCATATATATAAATGCTGACAAGTTCCGTTTCCTTGATTCTCTTATCCCGCATATCATGGCGTTAACTCCACCAATGGCCCCTCAGGCCACCCCAGTCCCCCAGACCCCTCAGGTCTTAGGCCCTCCCGCGTCCCCTTCCTCCAGTGACATGGAGTGCGAAGAAATCGCCCCTCCGCGCCGCAAGCGCGCACCCGCGACCGAGTCATCCTCAGATGCCACCCCAACTGGCCCTGATGAGCCTCCCTCTTTCACCCTTGTTAAGAAGCGCTCTAAGAAGCGCTCGAAACAAGACCCGGCGCCCTCGGCGCCCGTCCCTACACCCCCTGCGGCGTCTTCAACGCCTGCTGCCCCGGTGTCTTCAACACCCGCTCCGGCCCCGACTTATGTCAAGGCCAAGGTCCCACCACCCATTTTCCTTCGGGAAAAGGGTAAATGGACTGAGGTCTCGACATTGTGCAATGAGCACAAGATCCTTTACACCCGAGCGGTAAACTCGGGTGAATCTATTAAAATCACTGTCTCGTCGATAGACGGTTTCCGAGCTTTGACTAAGCTCCTCACCGATAAGCAATATGCTTATCACACTTATGCTCTGTCAGAAGAGCGTAAGATCAGAGCGGTACTCAGGGGAGTCCCGTTCGAATTATCGAACGAGGCCATCCTGGAGGATCTGCAGTCCCAAGGCTTCCCGGCACTCGCGGTGCATAAAATGCACAGCAAGTACGGGAGGCAACACCCTCTCGCTTTGGTGATTCTCGCCAACGTCCCCAAGTCCAGAGAGATCCTGAAAGGGGTTAGCTCTATTTGCGGCCTCTCTGGGATCTCAATCGAGGCGCCTCATCGCCGCGGTCATCCCGGCCAGTGCCATCGGTGCCAGTTGTACGGGCACCGATGGCACGCCCAGGTGCGTCAAGTGCCTGGTCCCGCACTTCACTAAGGAGTGCAATCGCACTCCTGAAACTCCCTCTCCTCCCGATTGCGTGCTTTGTGGCCAGTCCGGCCACACCGCAAACTACAGGGGCTGCCCTCGTGCACCCCGTTGTATGCGCTCCAATTTCAAAAGGGCGGCTCCCAAACAGGCCCCGCGCCTTTCTCAAGAAAACTTTCCGCCGCTGCGTAGCCGGGTTCCTCCGGCTGCAAAGCCTACTCAGCCCAAGCCTGCTCCAGAAAACTGGAGGCAGCGTCCCGCATCGAATCCCATCCCGGCTCCTCGCCCATACAAACCCACTCCTCAATCCTCCGTAGCAGACGATATGCGTATCGTCTGCGACGCTATTAAAAATGTCGATGTTAGTGAAATCGCAGTCTTAGCCCATAAACTTAGGGCTTCACGTACTCCGACAGAGCGTTTGCTAGCTCTGGCGGAGCATAGTTCCCTTCTCAATTCATTGTAGGTTCATTTAAATGAATTGATCCCTAAATCATGCTTCGGCCGACCTCTGCCCAGCCCCGGCTTCACCGGAGGCTGCCCAGAACGGCCACCAACTCATGTCCCTTTGAGCACCTTCAGTGCAACTTTCACTACAGGCGGAAGACCCGCTCGCGGGTCTCCGCCAGCGCGCCCAACTTCCCGACGGGTGTCGCTTCCGATGAAGGCTAAAGGTATACGCTTACCACAGCCAACAGGTGGTTTTTAGTGGGTAGGTGCCATTCTGGTGAGTCCCACATAACCCCCCCGCAGAGGACTTTACCTGCGGGCGGGTATGCATGACGCATCTTCCACCTCCCTCCCGTGAGGGTGCCTCGGCAGCAAAAAAAAAAAAAAAAAGAACAAATCATTCTCGCTCCGATCGCCACGCGGTGCGGACGTGCAAGACCCAGTTCTCCGTTGGTCGGTTCCCTCCCGATATTCCGTGGCGCTCAGTCTACTGACGTCACAGTGTAGCGTGTTGGTTCCGTGCTACGGTTTTCAAGGTTTTTCTACTCCGTCTGAGTGCTTTCGAAGTGCGATTTTTCTTTGCGACTAAGCCCCTTAGTCTTCAAAGTGCTGTGCTAAGTAGTGTTGTGCTTGTGCTGAGTGCAGTGTTGTGCCCAGCGTAAGTAGTCTGGTTTCAGTGCAAAGGATACTTAACGGTGACAACGAATTTGTACTGAACCAGTCCTTTTTATTTTAATTTATTTCTCTTCTCAATTTTATTTATTTTTCTCCTATTTTCATATTTATTTTTATCATATTTGTGTGTTTTCGTGTGTATTTGTCCTTTCTGTCGGTAAAGGTTGACCCTAACGCGGTCAACTCTTTACCTGCGTACCCTTTTTTAGGTTTCTAGGTAGCGGCCTTCGGCGTACTACGGTTAGTTTTAAGTTATTCTCCCCAGCCCCCCTACCGCTGGTAGGGAGGTTTGCCGCTAGGATTTTGCTAGGTTTTTAGGAACTAGGCATCTTTTATTATACTTATATTTATATATATTATTGTCCCAACACTCCCTAATGGATTCGCTAAGCGTTATTAACTTCGCGAACGCGTTCACCCAGGCGCTTGCTGCGGCAGGCGTCTCCATCCCAAAAGACATCCTAACGCAGGCCTTGCAGGCATCAATCGCGTCCCCGGCCCCTCAGGCCCCAACCCCAGCCCCTCAGGCCTCCAACACCCAGACCCCTCAGGTCTATAGCTCTCCCGCGTCTCCCGTTCCATCCGATATGGACTGCGCGTCGGTCTCATCCTCGCGATCATCTCGTAGGAAGCGTACCGCTCCCGGGAGCGATTCAGACTCCGCCGCGTCCGAAGCTTCGTCGGTCGCCGCCACCTTAACCGGCTCTCCTGAGCCCGCCTTCCAATTAGTTACCAAACGCTCCAAGAAGCGTTCGAAAAAAGCCGCGGTGTCTTCAACACCCGAGCCAACCCCGGTGTCTTCTACACCCGCCCCCGCGCCGCTCATGTCACTTGAAGTGACCGCGTCTCCGTCGGTCCCATCGAAGCCAGCGACGCGCTGCGCTCCCGTCCCGCCGAAACCTCAGCTCCCTCCGCCCGTCTTCCTGCGTGAAAAAACGCGCTGGACCGCGGTTTCTAACTTGTGCAAAGAGCACAAAATTAATTACTTAAAAGCCGCCAACGCTGGCGATACAATCAAAATCCAAGTAGCGACCGTCGACGACTTCCGCGCGTTTACCAGGTTGCTCGGGTTAAATCAAATCGCGTACCACACCTACGCCCTCCCGGAGGAGCGTAAGATCCGCGCAGTACTACGGGGCGTCCCGTTTGAACTCAGTAACGAAGACATTCTCGAGGACCTTAAGTCTCAGGGTTTCCCGGCAGCAGTGCACAAGATGCACTCCAACCGCGGTAGGCGTTTTCCCTTAGCTCTTGTAATCCTTACCAATACTCCCAACTCGAAGGAGATTTTCAGAGAGGCTCGCACAATTTGCGGACTCTCGAACATCTCCGTCGAGCGTCCCAACCCCGTGGTCACCCTGGGCAGTGCCACCGCTGCCAGCTATATGGCCACGCAGCGGCTAACTGCTCAGCTCCCCCCAGGTGCGTTAAGTGCCTGGATCCTCATATCACTAAAGAGTGCACTCGCACTCCCGAATCCACTGCCCCCCCTGCCTGTGTGCTGTGTGGCCAATCCGGCCACACAGCTAACTACAGGGGCTGCCCGCGTGCTCCGCGCTCCACCGCCAAGAGGGTCGCGCCTAAACCGGCGCCGCCACTCACTCCCGCTAACTTCCCGCCGCTGCGCAACCGGGGTCCCCCGGAAGCAAAGCCCGCTCAGCCGACGCCTACTCCGGCTCTATCTTGGAGGCAGCGTCCGGCCGTTCCGCCTGCACCTTCCCGACCCATCCCAGCTCCCGTAGCTTCCGTAGGGCCGCGTCCTTCTCCGTCATCCGCACCTCAGTCGTCGTTGGCTGAGGACATGAAGACCGTGTTCGACGTTATTCAAAACGTCGATATTAACGAAATTTCCGTGCTCGCACGCAAACTGCGAGCCGCCCGCTCTCCTCAAGAGCGTTTGTTTGCTTTAGCCGAGCATCACTCGCTCCTAAGTTCGTTGTAAATTCTTTATATTTTATAAATTCGTAAATAATAAATTATAATGTCTAGACCCGCGAATCCCGCGTCCAGTCGTATTAAACCCAAGGGCTTATCCCTAGTATCTTTTAACGCTCGTAGCCTTAACACCAACCTTCCCGAGATTAAACTGTTCCTTCAGAACAAAGAACCTGACTTATTCCTTCTCCAGGAGACATGGCTTACTCCAAACCGCTCCAGGGGATTCGCTATAGCCAAGTACGCGTTTATTCGTAACGATAGGCCCAACTACGACGGTTTCGGCGGCACAGCTATATATTACAAAAGAGGCTTCCACTGCTGTCCTCTCCCTACCCCTCCTCTCCTCAACATGGAAGCCACTGTGTGTAGATTGACTATGACTGGTCATCCGACCATCATCATAGCTTCAATCTACATACCTAGTGGTACCAGACCAATCCGCAGCGACTTTGAGGCCATTCTCGCCCTCGGCCATTCAGTCATTATGTTCGAAGACTTTAACTCCAAACATACTGACTGGACGTGCCTATCGACTAACACCAGCGGTATCGCTCTCCTCGACATCACTAACTCCCTTGACCTAGACGTCATATCCCCCATCACTCCCACTCACTATCCCAACAACCCGTCCTACTCTCCTGACATCCTCGACTTTGCAATTATCAAGCGAATCAATCTTGATCTAAGGTCTATCGATCCGCTCGATGACCTAGGCTCCGACCATCGCCCCGTTTCCCTCGTGCTAGGACCGCCGAACGATAACGTCTCATCTCCTAAGACCTTTACCAACTGGAAAGGTTTTAAAAATACGTTAGTTTCAGCCTTAGAGGCTCCGAACTCTCCACTCGCGATCTCTCCCGAACAATTAGATAGCCCGGATAAAATCGATTCATTAGTAAATTCTCTCACTGATGCTATCAACTCAGCCATCAGTGACAACGAAAAGGTTGCTAAGCAAGGCAAACCCACGCTTCCCTTAGCCGTTAGCAATCTTATTAAAGCTAAAAACGCGGCTCTCCGGAGAGCCAAGAAATATCCCACGCCCGCCTATAGAACAGCTGCGAATCAGCTTCAACGTAAAGTTAGGTCTTGCCTCGCGGAACTCCGAGACGCTCAGATGAACGATCTCATGGCGAATATCTCTCCGTCCCACCAAGCGTACTATAGCATGGCCCGAGCCTTACGCGTAGACACCGTCTCTCACGTTCCTCCTCTCACTCGTCCCGATGGCACTACTGCCTTCGAAGTCGAAGAGAAAGCCGAATGCTTCGCCGACAGCATTGCCGCACAATGCTCGCCCAGCACGCAACCTGCTGATCCCTCACACATCCAGGCGGTGGAGGACGAAGTCCTTCGCAGAGACTCTCTCCCCATCACCGCCGACCCTGTCACAGTCTCTAATGACGAAATCTTGCTTCTCATTAGAAATCAAAAGTCCAAAAAGGCTCCGGGTGCGGATGGAATTTCCAACCACGCACTTAAGCACCTACCTCAACAGATGCTTACCTTGTTAGCTATCATTTTCAATGTCTGCTTTGACCATAGCTACTTTCCAAAAGCTTGGAAAGAAGCGACAGTCATAGGCATTCCCAAGCCGGGCAAACCTCTGAACGTCCCGGCTAATCACAGACCCATCAGCCTCCTCAAGGCAATGTCTAAACTTCTCGAGAGAGTCATACTCTCTCGAATGCGTAACCATCTGTTTCCAACGGATGGCGATCCTCTCATTATTCCCCATCAGTTCGGCTTTCGCGCTAAACAGTCCTGCCCTCAGCAAGTCCACCGAATCGTCGAGTATATACTTGACGGTTTCTATCCGCGTCGTTATAAAACAGTCGCGGTTTTCTTTGACGTAGCCAAGGCTTTCGATAAAGTCTGGCACAGCGGTCTCGTTTATAAACTCTACAAGATAGGCTTACCGGATCGCCTAGTCAGGTTAATAGCGTCGTTTCTCAAAGACCGTACGTTTCGATTTAAACACGAAGGCACGCTTTCTGCACCTCGTCCCATAAAGGCTGGAGTCCCTCAAGGCTCAGTCCTCGCCCCTCTGCTGTACACCGTGTACACCAACGACATTCCCATCCCGCCGAAAGGCGTCGAACTCGCCCTCTTTGCTGACGACACCGCACTCTATACCAAAGGCCACAGTGTTCGGCACCTTGTAACCAGACTCCAAAAGGCCGTAAACGCCCTTGGTGTATGGTTTCAAAAATGGCGCATCGATGTGAACCCTGAAAAGAGTTCTGCGATGCGCTTCGACCACAAACGCCGTCGTCCCGATGGCGATCCCCACGTTCGAATGTTAGGCATTCCCATCCCCTGGAAGCGCAGTACTAAATACTTAGGCGTCACATTAGATCCGACGCTTTCTTTCAAGCCACACGTCGAAAGAGTTTCGAAACTCGCTCGTCACTATTTAGTCCGCCTAAATAGCATGTTAGGTAGAAAAAGTAAAATGTCCTTCAGAAACAAACGTATACTTTACAAGGTCTGCGTTAGACCCGTCATGACGTATGCCTCGCCAATCTTTGCCCACGCCAAACCCTCCCTCCTGCACAAACTGCAGGTAGTTCAAAACCTCTTTTGCCGCCGGGCCACAAACGCACCATGGTACGTGCGTAACGCGGACTTGCATAGAGATCTTGAACTGCCTACAGTACAACAACATCTCAAAACACTCTCTGAAGCGTTTTTCAAACGCTCCGAAACCCATCCCAATCCTCTAGTTCGTGACTCAGTCTCATATACTACTCCTGTGTTAGACTCGAAGTTCAAAGTCGCTAGGCCTAGAAATGCGCAAGCGTACTCATCCACCAGACTGTCACGTGATCTCGAGGCCCTTCTGGCCGCAAATTCTAATTCTAACGTAAATTCTAATTCTAACGTAAATCCTAATTCTAACGTAAATGCGAATTAATTCAATTTTATTTTGCAATTTTTTTTAATTTTTGTTTTTATTATTGATTTTCATTTTGAGCACCTTCAGTGCTATGTATTCACCTTCAGTGCTTTGAGCACCTTCAGTGCTATGTAATCCCAGCGGGTGACCCCTTCTGGGCCCCGCTAGCGCGGCCTCTTTCTCCAATTGGCCGTCGCTCAGATGAAGGCTGAGTGGCAAAAATGCACGAGCCGACAGAGGGTTTTTAGTGGGTATGGTCCTGGTAGGCGTCGGGACGAGTCCCACATAACTTTGGAATCGCGCAAGAGTATGCGTCAGGGCATTTTTATCCTCCTGCCCTTCCCGCGGAGGGGAACAAAAAAAAAAAAAAAAAACCAGAACAAATATATGTCCGTCAAACAAATGAACGCCCCAGTCTCGGTCTGCGTGCGTTCTCGAGCGCACGTCGATCGCAGACGCCTTCCCGCTCTTTTAGCCCCCGCGCTAATTGAGCACCCAAATTTCATTGGTTGTTGTCGTAATATATAATTTCATAGTTGTTTACCGTATTAAGTTTCTAACGCCGTTTTCACGGCGGACAGTGGCTCGTTAACCGTACTTCTAATAAGTTTCTAACGCCGTTTTCACGGCGATCAGTGGCTTGTTAACCGTACTTCGTGGAACGTGAGCTTCGTCGACGGGAATTCATTGTTCCGGGACTTCAAGTGCCGTGTTCGAGTAAGTTATCCGCGTCGTTCTCGACCGCCCTACTGCGTGTAGGGTGGTTTTAGGAAGTTAGTCATCGTTGTTAGGTTCATATATTGTCCCTCCCCAACCCCTCCGCAATGGCTTCCCTAAGCATTAGGGAAATTCAAGATCAGCTGATCGCTGCTCACGACGCTAAAAGCTCTTACTGCACCCCTAATATGATTCATACACTTCAATCCTTTCTCCCTCACATCGAGGAATTGATTTCCAAACTGGTCCTTCAGGCCACCCCCGTCCCTCAGACCCCCCAGACCCCTCAGGTCTTAGGCCCTCCCGCGTCCCCTTCCTCCAGTGACATGGAGTGCGAAGAAGACGCCCCTCCGCGCCGCAAGCGCGCACCCGCGACCGAGTCATCCTCGGATGCCACCCCAACTGGCCCTGATGAGCCTCCCTCTTTCACCCTTGTTAAGAAGCGCTCTAAGAAGCGCTCGAAACAAGACCCGGCGCCCTCGGCGCCCGTCTTTACACCCCCTGCGGCGTCTTCAACGCCAGCTGCTCCGGTGTCTTCAACACCCGCTCCGGCCCCAACTTCTGTCAAGGCCAAGGTCCCACCACCCGTTTTCCTTCGGGAAAAGGGTAAATGGACTGAGGTCTCGACATTGTGCAATGAGCACAAGATCCATTACACCCGAGCGGTAAACTCGGGTGAATCTATTAAAATCACTGTCTCGTCGATAGACGATTTCCGAGCTTTGACTAAGCTCCTCACCGATAAGCAATATGCTTATCACACTTATGCTCTGTCAGAAGAGCGTAAGATCAGAGCGGTACTCAGGGGAGTCCCGTTCGAATTATCGAACGAGGCTATCCTGGAGGATCTGCAGTCCCAAGGCTTCCCGGCACTCGCGGTGCATAAAATGCACAGCAAGTACGGGAGGCAACACCCTCTCGCTTTGGTGATTCTCGCCAAGGTCCCCAAGTCCAGAGAGATCCTGAAAGGGGTTAGCTCTATTTGCGGCCTCTCTGGGATCTCAATCGAGGCGCCTCATCGCCGCGGTCATCCCGGCCAGTGCCATCGGTGCCAGTTGTACGGGCACGCGGCGGCCAACTGCCGCGCACCGCCCAGGTGCGTCAAGTGCCTGGTCCCTCATCTCACTAAGGAGTGCAATCGCACTCCTGAAACTGCCTCTCCTCCCGATTGCGTGCTTTGTGGCCAGTCCGGCCACACCGCAAATTACAGGGGCTGCCCTCGTGCACCCCGTTGTATGCGCTCCAATTCCAAGAGGGCGGCACCCAAACAGGCGCCGCGCCTTTCTCAAGAAAACTTTCCGCCGCTGCGTAGCCGGGTTCCTCCGGCTGCAAAGCCTACACAATCTAGGCCTGCCCCAGAAAACTGGAGACAGCGCCCCGCATCGAATCCCATCCCGGCTCCTCGCCCATACAAACCCACTCCTCAATCCTCCGTAGCAGACGATATGCGTATCGTCTGCGACACTATAAAAAATGTCGATGTTAGTGAAATCGCAGTCTTAGCCCGTAAACTTAGGGCTTCACGTACTCCGACAGAGCGTTTGCTAGCTCTGGCGGAGCATAGTTCCCTTCTCAATTCATTGTAGGTTCATTTAAATGAATTGATCCCTAAATCATCCTTCGGCCGACCTCTGCCCAGCCCCGGCTTCACCGGAGGCTGCCCAGAACGGCCACCAACTCATGTCCCTTTGAGCACCTTCAGTGCAACTTTCACTACAGGCGGAAGACCCGCTAGCGGGTCTCCGCCAGCGCGCCCAACTTCCCGACGGGTGTCGCTTCCGATGAAGGCTAACGGTAATAACTACAGCCAACAGGTGGTTTTTAGTGGGTAGGTGCCATTCTGGTGAGTCCCACATAACCCCCCCGCGGAGGAATTTACCTGCGGGCGGGTATGCATGACGCATCTTCCACCTCCCTCCCGCGAGGGTGCCTCGGCAGCAAAAAAAAAAAAAAAAAAAAAAATGAACGCCCACAGACCTGATCTGCGTCCGGATCCGTTCGGACGTGTTGAAGGTCGCTCCCGGCTGCCGAGTCACGATTGTTGTCTCACGACTTCTCTCGTATCAATACTCAAACGCCACTCTCAGATCCGTTCTGCGTCCGGCCCCTCTCGGACGCGTTCGCGGTCGCTCCAGCAGTTGAGTCAAGATTGTCGTCTCACGACGACAACTCGTTCGCAATACTCATACGCTGTTAGCCTCTTCAGGGCTTACGCTGCGGCCGGTTTCGATCGGCTGCAAGTAAGTCGGTGTCTTGCACAGCAACAACAGAGCTGAGTTTACCACGGTCGATTAAATTCGATAGTGGTTCGCAAGACTCGGGCTGTCTTTCTGGCTGCGTACTTGACGCTTGGCGCCTGTAAGTAGTCAGAGACTCGCTCTGCGGCCGGCCCCGGCCGGTCGTAACGCAGTCAATCCCGCACTCTGTGCACCCTCGTAGTAAAAACCTCACCTCGGTGAGTGCAGCAACAACAGGGTTGAGCTTACCACGGTCGATTAAATTCGATAGTGGTTTGCAAGACTCGGGCTGTCCTTCTGGCTGCGTACTTGACGCTTGGCGCCTGTACGTAGTCAGAGACTCGCTCTGCGGCCGGCTCCGGCCGGTCGTAACGTAGTCAATCCCGCACTTTCAGTGCAACACAACTTCGTCAGGTCTACGGCCGGTTTTTGTTGTCAATTTATTGGCGACACACTCCGTAGTAGACTCGCGTTTGATCAGGTGGATACTTAACGGTGACAACTAAGCCTGATAGCGTTGCCCCGGTGCGCTTCCAAGGCCCTTCAGGCCAAGGAGAAACTGGCTGACCCGATCCCATTGCACTTGGGCCTTTCCCAGGGTGACGGTACAGTGCTGTCCGAGCTAGGGGCACCACTTCGCGTCGTCCCCAGCCCCCCTACCGCGGGTAGGGAGGTTTAGGTGCTAGGTTTGCTAGGGAACCTAGGCATTCTTATATATTTATATATTATATATCGTAGGACCAAGCCCTCCAATGGACCAGCAAAGCTTGGTAAACTTTGATATGAACGTAAGATCCGCGCAGTACTACGGGGCGTCCCGTTTGAACTCAGTAACGAAGACATTCTCGAGGACCTTAAGTCTCAGGGTTTCCCGGCAGCAGTGCACAAGATGCACTCCAACCGCGGTAGGCGTTTTACTCCCAATACTCCCAACTCGAAGGAGATTTTCAGAGAGGCTCGCACAATTTGCGGACTCTCGAACATCTCCGTCGAGCGTCCCAATCCCGTGGTCACCCTGGGCAGTGCCACCGCTGCCAGCTATATGGCCACGCAGCGGCTAACTGCTCAGCTCCCCCCAGGTGCGTTAAGTGCCTGGATCCTCATATCACTAAAGAGTGCACTCGCACTCCCGAATCCACTGCCCCCCCTACCTGTGTGCTGTGTGGCCAGTCCGGCCACACAGCTAACTACAGGGGTTGCCCGCGCGCTCCGCACTCCACCACCAAGAGGGTCGCGCCTAAACCGGCGCCGCCGCTCACTCCTGCTAACTTCCCGCCGCTGCGCAACCGGGGTCCCCCGGAAGCAAAGCCCGTTCAGCCGACGCCTACTCCGGCTCTGTCTTGGAGGCAGCGTCCGGCCGTCCCGCCTGCACCTTCCCGACCCATCCCAGCTCCCGTAGCTTCCGTAGGGCCGCGTCCCGCTCCGTCATCCGCACCTCAGTCATCGTTGGCTGAGGACATGAAGACCGTGTTCGACGTCATCCAAAACGTAGACATTAATGAAATTTCCATACTCGCACGCAAACTGCGAGCCGCCCGCTCTCCTCAAGAGCGTTTATTCGCGTTAGCCGAGCATCACTCGCTTTTAAGTTCATTATAAATTTTTATTTTTGTATAAATTCGTAAATAAGTAAATTATAATGTCTAGACCCGCGAATCCCGCGTCCTGTCGTATCAAACCCAAGGGCTTATCCCTAGTATCTTTTAACGCTCGTAGCCTTAACACCAACCTTCCCGAGATTAAACTGTTCCTTCAGAACAAAGAACCTGACTTATTCCTTCTCCAGGAGACATGGCTTACTCCAAACCGCTCCAGGGGATTCGCTATACCCAAGTACGCGTTTATTCGTAACGATAGGCCCAACTACGACGGTTTCGGCGGCACCGCTATATATTACAAAAGAGGCTTCCACTGCTGTCCTCTCCCTACCCCTCCTCTCCTCAACATGGAAGCCACTGTGTGTAGATTGACTATGACTGGTCATCCGACCATCATCATAGCTTCAGTCTACATACCCTGTGGCACCAAACCTATCCGCAGCGAATTTGAGACCATTCTCGCCCTCGGCCGTTCAGTCATTATGTTCGGAGACTTTAACTCCAAACATACTGACTGGACGTGCCTATCAACCAACCAAAGCGGTATCGCTCTCCTCGACATCACCAACTTACTCGACTTAGACGTCGTCTCCCCCATCACTCCCACTCACTATCCCGACAACCCGAACCACTCTCCTGACATCCTCGACTTTGCAATCGTCAAGCATATCAACCTCGACCTCAGGTCTATCAAACCGCTCGATGACCTAGGTTCTGACCACCGCTCCGTCTCCCTCGTGCTAGGACCGCCTAACGTTAACGTCACTTCTCCTAAGACCTTTACCGACTGGAAAGGTTTTAAAAATACGATAGTTTCTGCCTTAGAGGCCCCAAACTCTCCGCTCGCGATCTCGCCCGTTCAATTAGATAGCCCGGATAAAATAGATTCGTTAGTAAATTCTCTCACTGAAGCTATCAACTCAGCCATCAGTGTAAACGAAAAGGTTGCTCAGAAAGGCAAACCCACGCTTCCCTTAGACATTAGCAATCTTATTAAAGCTAAGAACGCGGCTCTCCGGAGAGCCAAGAAATATCCCACGCCCACATATAGAACAGCTGCGAATCAGCTACAACGCAAAGTTAGATCTCGCCTCGCGGAACTCCGAGACGCCCAGATGAACGATCTCATGGCAAATATCTCCCCGTCCCACCAAGCGTATTATAGTATGGCCCGAGCCTTACGCGTAGACGCCGCCTCTCACGTCCCTCCTCTCACTCGTCCCGATGGCTCAATCGCCTTCGAAGACGAAGAGAAAGCCGAATGCTTCGCTGACAGCGTTGCGTCTCAATGCTCGCCCAGCACGCAACCCGCGAATCCCACTCACATCAAAGCAGTGGAGGACGAAGTTCTCCGTAGAGTCTTCAGAGAAATTTGGATACTCAAGGACGGGTGGATTAGTCAGAGCTATTTTTAAGTTGTTAAATGCAGTTTCACACTTAGAACTCCATTCAAATTTTATACCTTTTCTGCATAAAATATTTAATGGGTAAACCATTGTAGAAAAATTAGGGATAAACTTCCTGTAATAATTAGCAAAAGCTACGAAGCGTTTTATTTCATCTTCATTTGTAGGGGTCGGGTAATTTTTTACTATTTCTATTTTACTAGGATCCGGAAAAATACCCTCAGATGTGATCTTGTGGCCTAAATAAACTATTTCTTTTCTCAAAAACTCACATTTTATGGGATTAAGCTTAAGGTTTACTTTTCTTAATTGATTTAGAACGCTAGTTAAATTTTTATTATGACTGAGTAATGAATTTCCTAAAATTACACAGTCGTCTAAATAAATAAAACATTTTTTATAATTTAATCCTGCCATTGCTATTGTCATAAGCCGAGAAAAGACGCTAGGACTAGTTTTCAGTCCCATTGGACAGCGTTTCATTTGATATTGTTTTCCTGCTGAAAACGCTGTGCATTTTCGTGAATCTGGGTCTAAAGAAAGTTGATACATTTCATCCACTGAAAATGATGTATATTTTCGTGATTTTTCATTTAAATTAAGTTGATAATACGATTGAGATAAATCTTATTTTGAAAAGTAAATATTTCCTGATAATGAATCCAAAATTTCTGTAATGTTAGGAAGTGGAAACTTGTCATCTTGAATTTTATTATTGAGTTTCCGATAGTCGATCACAAGCCTCCATTTCCTCTCGTTTGAATTATCAACTTTCTTAGGAACCAGTAACATGGGGCTAGACCATTCTGAAATAGTTTCTTCAATAATATCATTATTTAGCATTTCTTGAATTTGCCTGTCAACTTCCGGTTTTAAAGCATGCGGAATTCTATAAGGTTTTACATATACCGGTGTTACATTTTCCTTTAAAGTAATAGAATGTTCCATTAAGTTAGTAACTGTTAATCTATCGCCCGGTAAATGAAAAACGTCTGAGTATTTCGCACATATATTTTCTATCCCTATCTTCTCTTCCTTATTTAAGTAACTTAAATCTAGTAAATCGAACAATGTTTTAATACGTCGTGTAGAATCATTTTTCTCCGTAAAACAACAGATATTAAAAGTATTTAAGTCATGAATATCTAAGTTTGAAAAATTTAATGTTATATCATCATCTTTTGTATTAAGTACTTTAATAGGAATGCGACCCTCTATAGGTTTCGCAATCATTCCCGCAATAAAGACTCCATCCTGTAATTCCTTTGCCAAAATAACGCAATCTTTAGTTGATTGGCACGGTATGTACTTAATCACTTCACAACGTGCTGGAATCACGTGTGTATATAAGTCTTCGTGGTCAATATCAATATGAACCGTTTGATATTATTCCGTTGGCGGAGCACGATAAGTTTTTAAAAACATAAAACTTTTGTCTAAAAATAACACTATCAAACATTAAATCTAAAAAAATATAACCCTCGGATATCAACTTGCCACTAACACCCTTAATAGTTATCTTATCGCAATAAATGTTACTTAATAAGCTAGTGTTACATAACCATTCATATTTTATAATAGAAAGGCTTGCGCCACTGTCTACCAACAGATCTATTTTATTATTAAAATCATTACTTAAGCTCATAGACACTATACTACCTACGTTATAATTAAAAATAAAGTGTTCATTCTGTTCTAGTTTCACTGTTGGCGCGAAAAAACTCACTATTCGGTGCAGGTGCACTGATCGCCTGCCCTGTATCGTGACGCGTATGTTGAATTCGCGAGAAACGATTCATGTTATTGTTACTGTAAGCTGGACGTGACGAGCGGGCCGGGTTCCCGCGCCCGTGTCGCTGCATACGCCCACCTGCATAGCTATTATTATAATATGTCATTGGCTTATATCTTGGAGAACTAGAATTAATAAAATTATGATTTGTATTGCGGTTATTAGTGCTGTTATAGTTCATTGGCCTATTTGAATTAAAATTTCGACGACGATTTGTAAACAGCCTACGATAATTAGTATTTGAATTAAATGAGTGTTTAATTCTCATTACATTTTCCTCGCTAGCTGATGATGTTAATTGTTCATCTTTAGCTGACCTAATTGCTTCTGGGAGCGAGTCAAATTGACGCGACGCTATGATCGTGCTAAAGCGCTTATCAGACAAACCGTCTGCAAATCGCTTAATCGCGATCTTTTCATTCAAGGGGCGCAATACGTCGTATTTTTCGTCATGCCCATCAGCTTGGGAAATAGTTAAGTTAACAAATAATTGTTCTAATTCGGTCCCAAAAGTTTCAATAGACCTATGGCCTTGCTTAGTACTGTATAACTGAGCATGCAGTGCAACGTAAGATTTTTTTGCAATAAAAATTTTCTCATATCAAAAATCATGCTATTTACGTCCTTATAGCTGGACTTCAAACGCAATTTGGCATTAGCTGACAGCCTGGTTTTTAAAACGAAATCAATTAACTGAGTTCTCGAATAACTATCTAGCATGTTATTATATAACTGAATTCCGTCTATTAACTGCAAAGTCGTTTGCTCGGAACCAGTCATTATCGGGAGCAATGCAAGTGCAGTTTTTAAGTCGAAAGTATTGGAACCCATTTTCGGTGAACTTTCTCCTGTCTTTTCTATAAATAAACTCTTTATTGTATCGTACAAAATATTAATACTAGATATTATAGAGTTAATATCTGTCTGAGATTCTAATCCTATTTCTTTACTTTCAATCTTATTTTTAATACTAGACAACATGCTTTCTAAATTACTATATAATCTATGCGCTTCTATTAATTTTATTTGTGCTGTTTCTGAACTTTTCCGTCGGGCGGGTCCTATCCTAATTAAATACGTTTTATCTCAGATAATCCATTTAAAATTAAATTCAACTCATTGATAGACATTTGAAACCATGTACCTACTTACTGAAATTATTTACGAAACTTAAAATTACGAAACCTATTGGCTCAAATCATTATAAAAAAAAATATTCACGAAGTCACACACAATCTCACGAAACCACAGGAACAGAGAACGTAGGAGGAGCTCCTGGGTGGCTGCGCTGCACCCTGGGTGGTGATGTTCGGGAAATGCGCTGGTTACACAGGTGCGGATATATCTTGACGCGAAATGGCAGTATTTAAAGTGACTGCATTCAGTTCTCTTCTGCATCAAGTCTCGGTCTGCGTGCGTTCTCGAGCGCACGTCGATCGCAGACGCCTTCCCGCTCTTTTAGCCCCCGCGCTAATTGAGCACCCAAATTTCACTGGTTGTTGTCGTAAAATATAATTTCATAGTTGTATACCGTATTAAGTTTCTAACGCCGTTTTCACGGCGGACAGTGGCTCGTTAACCGTACTTCAAATAAGTTTCTAACGCCGTTTTCACGGCGGTCAGTGGCTTGTTAACCGTACTTCGTGGAACGTGAGCTTCGTCGACGGGGTTTCGTCGTTCCAGGACTTCAAGTTCCGTGTTCGAGTAAGTTTTCCGCGTCGTCCTCAACCGCCCGTGTAGGGTGGTTTTTTTAGGAAGTTAGTCATCGTTGATAGGTTCATAGTATATATATTTATATTGTCGTCCCTCCCCAACCCCTCCGCAATGGCTTCCCTAAGCCCTGAGGAGCTTCTGAATAAGCTGATCGCTGATTACGACGCCCAAGGCACTTACTGCCCCCCTCATATGATTCGCACACTGCAATCATTTCTCCCTCTAATCATGGCACTAATCACACCGGCTCCTCAGGCCACCTCCGTCCCTCAGACCGCTCTGGTCTTAGGCCCTCCCGCGTCCCCTTCCTCCAGTGACATGGAGTGCGAAGTAGACGCCCCTCCGCACCGCAAGCGCGCACCCGCGACCGAGTCATCCTCGGACGCCACCCCAACTGGCCCTGAGTCTCCCTCCTTTACGCTTGTTAAGAAGCGCTCTAAGAAGCGTTCGAAACAAGACCCGGCGCCCTCGACGCCCGTCCCTACACCCCCTACGGCGTCTTCAATGCCAGCTGCCCCGGTGTCTTCAACACCCGCTCCGGCCCCAACTTCTGTCAAGGCCAAAGTCCCACCACCCGTTTTCCTTCGGGAAAAGGGTAAATGGACTGAGGTCTCGACATTGTGCAATGAGCACAAGATCCATTACACCCGAGCGGTAAACTCGGGTGAATCTATTAAAATCACTGTCTCGTCGATAGACGATTTCCGAGCTTTGACTAAGCTCCTCACCGATAAGCATATTGCTTATCACACTTATGCTATGTCAGAAAAGCGTAAGATCAGAGTGGTACTCAGGGGAGTCCCGTTCGAATTATCGAACGAGGCTATCCTGGAGGATCTGCAGTCCCAAGGCTTCCCGGCACTCGCGGTGCATAAAATGCACAGCAAGTACGGGAGGCAACACCCTCTCGCTTTGGTGATTCTCGCCAACGTCCCCAAGTCCAGAGAGATCCTGAAAGGGGTTAGCTCTATTTGCGGCCTCTCTGGGATCTCAATCGAGGCGCCTCATCGCCGCGGTCATCCCGGCCAGTGCCATCGGTGCCAGTTATACGGGCACGCGGCGGCCAACTGCCCAGGTGCGTCAAGTGCCTCGTCCCTCATCTCACTAAGGAGTGCAATCGCACTCCTGAAACTCCCTCTCCTCCCGATCGCGTGCTTTGTGGCCAGTCCGGCCACACCGCAAGTTACAGGGGCTGCCCTCGTGCACCCCGTTGTATGCGTTCCAATCCCAAGAGGTCGGCACCCAAACAGGCCCCGCGCCTTTCTCAAGAAAACTTTCCGCCGCTGCGTAGCCGGGTTCCTCCGGCTACAAAGCCTACACAGTCTAGGCCTGCCCCAGAAAACTGGAGGCAGCGCCCCGCATCGAATCCCATCCCGGCTCCTCGCCCATTCAAACCCACTCCTCAATCCTCCGTAGCAGACGATATGCGTATCGTCTGCGACACTTTAAAAAATGTCAATGTTAGTGAAATCGCAGTCTTAGCCCGTAAACTTAGGGCTTCACGTACTCCGACAGAGCGTTTGCTAGCTCTGGCGGAGCATAGTTCCCTTCTCAATTCATTGTAGGTTCATTTAAATGAATTGATCCCTAAATCATGCTTCGGCCGACCTCTGCCCAGCCCCGGCTTCACCGGAGGCTGCCCAGAACGGCCACCAACTCATGTCCCTTTGAGCACCTTCGGTGCAACTTTCACTACAGGCGGAAGACCCGCTAGCGGGTCTCCGCCAGCGCGCCCAACTTCCCGACGGGTGTCGCTTCCGATGAAGGCTAACGGTAATAACTACAGCCAACAGGTGGTTTTTAGTGGGTAGGTGCCATTCTGGTGAGTCCCACATAACCCCCCCGCAGAGGAATTTACCTGCGGGCGGGTATGCATGACGCATCTTCCACCTCCCTCCCGCGAGGGTGCCTCGGCAGCAAAAAAAAAAAAAAAAAAAATCTCTTCTGCATTCTCGCTTGGATCGCCACGCGGTGCGGACGTGCAAGACCCAGTTCTCCGTTGATCGGTTCCTTCCCGATATTCCTTGGCGCTCAGTCTACTGACGTCACAGTGTAGCGTGTTGGTTCCGTGCTATGGTTTTCAAGGTTTTTCTACTCCGTCTGAGTGCTTTCGAAGTGCGATTTTTCTTTGCGACTAAGCCCCTTAGTCTTCAAAGTGCTGTACTAAGTTGTGTTGTGCTTGTGCTGAGTGCAGTGTTGTGCCCAGCGTAAGTAGTCTGGTTTCAGTACAAAGGATACTTAACGGTGACAACGAATTTGTACTGAACCAGTCCTTTTATTTTTATTTTATTTCTGTCGGTAAAGGTTGACCCTAACGCGGTCAACTCTTTACCTGCGTACCCTTTTTTTAGGTTTCTAGGTAGCGGCCTTCGGCGTACTACGGTTAGTTCTAAGTTATTCTCCCCAGCCCCCCTACCGCTGGTAGGGAGGTTTGCCGCTAGGGTTCGCTAGGTTTTTATTTAGGAATCCTAGGCATTTGTTATATATTATAGGCAAACATTATATATTTATATATTACATATTGTAATTCCAAGCCCTCCAATGGACCTTGTTAATATTCTTAAGTCGTTCGCCCAGGCGCTCGCTGCGTCCGGCGTAAGCATACCTGCTGGCGTACTAACGCAGGCCTTACAGGCATCTATTGCGTCCCCGGCCCCTCAGGCCTCTTATGTCCAGACCCCTCAGGTATATAGCTCTCCCGCGTCTCCCGTTCCATCCGATATGGACTGCGCGTCGGTCTCATCCTCGCGCTCATCTCGCAGGAAGCGTACCGCTCCCAGGAGCGATTCAGACTCCGCCGCGTCCGAAGCTTCGTCGGTCGCCGCCACCCTAACCGGTTCTCCTGAGCCCGCGTTCCAGTTAGTTGCCAAACGCTCTAAGAAGCGTTCGAAAAAAGCCGCGGTGTCTTCAACACCCGAGCCAACCCCGGTGTCTTCTACACCCGCCCCCGCGCCGCTCATGTCACTCGAAGTGACCGCGTCTCCGTCGGTCCCGTCTAAGCCAGCATCGCGCTGCGCTCTCGTCCCATCGAAGCCTCAGCTCCCTCCGCCCGTCTTCCTCCGCGATAAAGCGCGCTGGACCGCGGTTTCTAACCTGTGCAAAGAGCACAAAATTAATTACTTAAAAGCCGCCAACGCTGGCGATACAATTAAAATTCAAGTCGCGACCGTCGACGACTTCCGCGCGTTCACCAGGTTACTTCCCTTAAAACAAATAGCGTATCACACCTACGCCCTCCCGGAGGAGCGTAAGATCCGCGCAGTACTACGGGGCGTCCCGTTTGAACTCAGTAATGAAGACATTCTCGAGGACCTTAAGTCCCAGGGCTTCCCGGCTTTAGCAGTGCACAAGATGCACTCTAACCGCGGTAGGCGCTTTCCGTTAGCTTTAGTAATCCTGTCAAATACTCCCAACTCGAGGGAGATCTTCAGAGAGGCTCGCACAATCTGCGGACTCTCGAATATCTCCGTCGAGCGTCCCAATCCCCGTGGTCACCCTGGGCAGTGCCATTGCTGCCAGCTCTACGGCCACGCAGCGGCTAACTGCTCAGATCCCCCCAGGTGCGTTAAGTGCCTGGATCCTCATATAACGAAGGAGTGCACTCGCACTCCCGAATCCACTTCCCCCCCTGCCTGTGTGCTTTGCGGCCAATCCGGCCACACAGCTAACTACAGGGGTTGCCCGCGCGCTCCGCGCTCCACCGCCAAGAGGGTCCCGCCTAAACCGGCGCCGCCGCTCACTCCCGCTAACTTCCCGCCGCTGTGCAACCGGGGTCCCCGTTCAGCCGAAGCCTACTCAGGCTCTGTCTTGGAGGCAGCGTCCGGCCGTTCCGCCTGCACCTTCCCGACCCATCCCAGCTCCCGTAGCTTCCGTAGGGCCGCGTCCCGCTCCGTCATCCGCACCTCAGTCATCGTTGGCTGAGGACATGAAGACCGTGTTCGACGTTATTCAAAACGTCGATATTAACGAAATTTCCGTGCTCGCACGCAAACTGCGAGCCGCCCGCTCTCCTCAAGAGCGTTTATTTGATTTAGCCGAGCATCACTCGCTTCTAAGTTCATTATAAATTTATTCTTTTTTTTTTTTATATATAAAATCGTAAATAAGTAAATTATAATGTCTAGACCCGCGAATCCCGCGTCCAGTCGTATTAAACCCAAGGGCTTATCCCTAGTATCTTTTAACGCTCGTAGCCTTAACACCAACCTTCCCGAGATTAAACTGTTCCTTCAGAACAAAGAACCTGACTTATTCCTTCTCCAGGAGACATGGCTTACTCCAAACCGCTCCAGGGGATTCGCTATACCTAAGTACGCGTTTATTCGTAACGATAGGCCCAACTCCGACGGTTTCGGCGGCACCGCTATATATTACAAAAGAGGCTTCCACTGCTGTCCTCTCCCTACCCCTCCTCTCCTCAACATGGAAGCCACTTCCGACCATCATCATAGCTTCAATCTACATACCTAGTGGTACCGGCCATTCAGTCATTATGTTCGGAGACTTTAACTCCAAACATACTGACTGGACGTGCCTATCGACTAACACCAGTGGTATCGCTCTCCTCGACATCACTAACTCCCTTGACCTAGACGTCATATCCCCCATCACTCCCACTCACTATCCCAACAACCCGTCCTACTCTCCTGACATCCTCGACTTTGCAATTATCAAGCGAATCAATCTTGACCTGAGGTCTATCGAACCGCTCGATGACCTAGGCTCCGACCATCGCCCCGTTTCCCTCGTGCTAGGACCGCCGAACGTTAACGTCTCATCTCCTAAGACCTTTACCAACTGGAAAGGTTTTAAAAATACGTTAGTTTCAGCCTTAGAGGCTCCGAACTCTCCACTCGCGATCTCTCCCGAACAATTAGATAGCCCGGATAAAATCGATTCATTAGTAAATTCTCTCACTGATGCTATCAACTCAGCCATCAGTGACAACGAAAAGGTTGCTAAGCAAGGCACACCCACGCTTCCCTTAGCCGTTAGCAATCTTATTAAAGCTAAGAACGCGGCTCTCCGGAGAGCCAAGAAATATCCCACGCCCGCCTATAGAACAGCTGCGAATCAGCTTCAACGTAAAGTTAGGTCTTGCCTCGCGGAACTCCGAGACGCTCAGTTGAACGATCTCATGGCGAATATCTCTCCGTCCCACCAAGCTTACTATAGCATGGCCCGAGCCTTACGCGTAGACACCGTCTCTCACATTCCTCCTCTCACTCGTCCCGATGGCACTACTGCCTTCGAAGTCGAAGAGAAAGCCGAATGCTTCGCCTACAGCATTGCCGCACAATGCTCGCCCAGCACGCAACCTGCTGATCCCTCACACATCCAGGCGGTGGAGGACGAAGTCCTTCGCAGAGACTCTCTCCCCATCACCGCCGACCCTGTCACAGTCTCTAATGACGAAATCTTGCTTCTCATTAGAAATCAAAAGTCCAAAAAGGCTCCGGGTGCGGATGGAATTTCCAACCACGCACTTAAGCACCTACCTCAACAGATGCTTACCTTGTTAGCTATCATTTTCAATGCCTGCTTCGACCATAGCTACTTTCCAAAAGCTTGGAAAGAAGCGACAGTCAAACCTCTGAACGTCCCGGCTAATCACAGACCCATCAGCCTCCTCAAGGCAATGTCTAAACTTCTCGAGAGAGTCATACTCTCTCGAATGCGGAACCATCTGTTTCCAACGGATGGCGATCCTCTCATTATTCCCCATCAGTTCGGCTTTCGCGCTAAACACTCCTGCCCTCAGCAAGTCCACCGAATCGTCGAGTATATACTTGACGGTTTCTATCCGCGTCGTTATAAAACAGTCGCGGTTTTCTTTGACGTAGCCAAGGCTTTCGATAAAGTCTGGCACAGCGGTCTCGTTTATAAACTCTACAAGATAGGCTTACCGGATCGCCTAGTCAGGTTAATAGCGTCGTTTCTCAAAGACCGTACGTTTCGATTTAAACACGAAGGCACGCTTTCTGCGCCTCGTCCCATAAAGGCTGGAGTCCCTCAAGGCTCAGTCCTCGCCCCTCTGCTGTACACCGTGTACACTAACGACATTCCCATCCCGCCGAAAGGCGTCGAACTCGCCCTCTTTGCTGACGACACCGCACTCTATACCAAAGGCCACAGTGTTCGGCACCTTGTAGCCAGACTCCAAAAGGCCGTAAACGCCCTTGGTGTATGGTTTCAAAAATGGCGCATCGATGTGAACCCTGAAAAGAGTTCTGCGATGCGCTTCGACCACAAACGCCGTCGTCCCGATGGCGATCCCCACGTCCGAATGTTAGGCATTCCCATCCCCTGGAAGCGCAGTACTAAATACTTAGGCGTCACATTAGACCCGACGCTTTCTTTCAAGCCACACGTCGAAAGAGTTTCGAAACTCGCTCGTCACTATTTAGGCCGCCTAAATAGCATGTTAGGTAGAAATAGTAAAATGTCCTTCAGAAACAAACGTACACTTTACAAGGTCTGCGTTAGACCCGTTATGACGTATGCCTCGCCAATCTTTGCCCACGCCAAACCCTCCCTCCTGCACAAACTGCAGGTAGTTCAAAACCTCTTTTGCCGCCGGGCCACAAACGCACCGTGGTACGTGCGTAACGGGGACTTGCATAGAGATCTTGAACTGCCTACAGTACAACAACATCTCAAAACACTCTCTGAAGCGTTTTTCAAACGCTCCGAAACCCATCCCAATCCTCTAGTTCGTGATTCAGTCTCATATACTACTCCTGTGTTAGACTCGAAGTTCAAAGTCGCTAGGCCTAGGAATGCGCAAGCGTACTCATCCACCAGACTGTCCGCCGATCTCGTGGCCCTTCTGGCCGCAAATTCTAATTCTAACGTAAATTCTAATTCTAACGTAAATCCTAATTCTAACGTAAATGCGAATTAATTCAATTTTATTTTGCAATTTTTTTTAATTTTTGTTTTAATTATTGATTTTCATTTTGAGCACCTTCAGTGCTATGTATTCACCTTCAGTGCTTTGAGCACCTTCAGTGCTATGTAATCCCAGCGGGTGACCCCTTCTGGGCCCCGCTAGCGCGGCCTCTTTCTCCAATTGGCCGTCGCTCAGATGAAGGCTGAGTGGCAAAAATGCACGAGCCGACAGGGGGTTTTTAGTGGGTATGGTCCTGGTAGGCGTCGGGACGAGTCCCACATAACTTTGGAATCGCGCCAGAGTATGCGTCAGGGCATTTTTATCCTTCTGAGCGTATTGACGGCACTTTTACGGCACTTCTTCAACACGTAGTAAATGGCACCCGCTGATACTATGATGACCATTGCGATTATAAGTATTTCGATGGCGCTGATAGAACTTATTTTCTGGCTGACATCGGCGTTCGCTTGTCCATTAGCGTTTTGTGCCACAATGACCTCTTCTTTAGAATATGATTTTCCCATGTTCTTAAAAATATTTTACGATGGGACTTTCGGTTTTTTTTTTAAATCTTCTATAGCGATTCCAGAAACTTCTGGCGTAAGGTCGCCATGCAATATATTTTGGTTATATTGCGGGTGTTCTTAACTTTTTTTAGGGTTTCTTCAAATAATAAGACATCTTATCCAATAGACGGAGGTTTATTGACTGAATAATTTTACATTATTTTTACACGGGAAACACAGAAGCAAGTAGGTAACAGGTCAGCATAATATGACTTAGGCGAACATTGCAAACTGATACTTTTGTTTTTAACTTGAATATAATATTATTTTATAAATGCGTACTTACATACTACATTACGTTTTATAGTATTTTATTATTTTTTTTATAGGTCAACTAGGTTGTTTAAAGATCTAAATGACTGGTAAAATAAATGAAAATTTGCTAAAGCGCTGAAAATATTTTGGATCTGTGGAAGTTGTTAAGACAAGTTGATATTTCACGATTGATTACAATTACGATTAATTACAAAGATTGATTTGTTCGAATTACTAATCTTTTGTAATATTATATATAGAAAATATACTTTTGGACTTACCTTATACCTTACTCATAATACACTACTGTTTACTCCTTACTTATTACCTACATAGTGTTTTCTTTATTAAATTTACATTTTTACCCAGCAATCTTTAGTATTTCTCGCGGAGTTTTGCGCTTTCACATGCGGGACTCCCGTTCCCATAAGAATTTCTAAATAATATACAGGTTTTGCTAATGCTGGATAAAGTAGCTTTCAAAAAATTATAGAATGTTTAAATCGAGACACTTGTTGCAGAGTTGATCGATCGCATTTAAACAAACCAATATTTCCAATTTATATTAAAATAATAGAAGTATAGAAACGTCACATTTAAGATGCCTTAACTTACAAATTTGGTTAATCCTCTTTAAATTTATATTCTTAATTCTGTTCTTAAACAAAATAATCATCTTTGATAATCATACTGTAGGGACCTCAGCCTTAACCAACTAAGGGGTGGTATCAAAAATTGTATATCTACCATGCTTACATATTATGTCTTGACAGAGTTTGGATATCCCTACAAAATAGCTTCTTGGGGTTTCCTCAGGATGTTTTTCTGCACCATCATAGCAGTTTGTTGATTGCATATTGCAGTGCTTTAACTACTGCGCCACCGATCTTCCTAGTTTTGAAACCCTAGTTATTGAAAATTAACCATACTTGAGTACATATACCCAACGACATTTTAACATATAAACTATCACATTTATTCAATAAGTAGTCCTGAAGAGGCAATATACACCTTAAATTGAATATATTTGATGAACTTTAATATTTTAAACTATTCATATTTGCATAGAATATGCATTTGCATAGAAATGTTTTCTAAATTAAACCGAAATGTAAAGACCCAATTTACTCAATCAATTATCCCTAATACAAATAACAAATAACCCTTTAGAAGCACTGAACAGCGAGTCAAATTTTAAAATACAAATGGCAGTTTCAGAACCACTAAACCTTACTGTTTACTGAAATAACATTGCAGCGCAAATACTGCCACAAAAAAACATTATTTCAAACATGGCACGCGAATGCCGCCTGATAAAACAGTTTTCTACTGTTTGTTTGAGATTTAAATATAAATGTCAAATGTAATGAAATCAATGTTAAAAATACAAAAACATCATTATTTCAACTGAAAAATCTGGATGAATGGAAAACTCGCTCTAAATAAAGTGTATTTGGGAATCTTCATTACATCTAGCAAGAGTTCGCGTTACTAATGTATAGCAGTGTCACTTTGGCCGTTCGTTCGTGTGCACGGGTGGTGCGCGCTACAGTACTAGTTAGGCAGAATTACCAACTTCGTGCGTCAAAGATAAAAAAAACTTTATTAATAGTGAGTTGTAGTTACCTTAACTATGAATAAAAAATATCCAATAAAGTTTGTGCAATTTTGAGAATACATTTTTTTAATTCTAAAAGTGATTATTAGTTTATATATTTGAAATTTTGAAGAGCGTTATCGCTGTTTCCGTGACTTTTTGATAAAATCGAATTAAAATAATATTTGTGATAGTCACCACATGGAGATGTTGAAGTTATTTTAATGTGCTACTAAGGTGAGGTACGTTTTTAATATTTTAACAAGCCTTTTTGAAAACTTATGATTCATTATTTACTGACATGCCTGAATAGCGAAGATTTACAATAATTTGAACTAGCATTGTGCAAACGTACGTTATGGTTTTTTCAAACAGATGCTAACAGTGGTATTCGTAGTTGGTCAATGAGTTTGAAACACAAAAAAATTATGTACAAAAAATTTCCTTTAAAACGTTTGTTCTAAAACTACTAAACGTAAAAAAATATAAGTTATCATACTCAATCTTTTTTTAACCAAAAATCCAATTTAAGACCATAGAACGCAAATAATAAAATTAAGATTAGAATGTCGTCCTTCGTCAAAAGATTTTTATCTTGCCATCTTGTCATCGTACATACTCAATATGTTTTGAATTTAATAATAATATTTGTTCCCTAAGGCTAAGACGAATCATAAAAGATAATTGTTTCTTTATAAAATATTAAATAATTGCATTGATTCAGAATATTTCATGAATAAAATATATTTTAATTGTCCTAGTAAAATAGTAGACGGAAATTATTGTTTCTTGTCCCGTTCAGTAAAACTAATTACGCTAAAAATGTTTTCTTGAAGAGATCCTGTGATTATTACAATAAAAATCTGTTAGAATTAGATTACAGCCTTGATTTATCAAAGTTTAAAAGTAATAAAATAAAATTTGCAATTATGATAATAGTTAAGAATATAGTTTCTGATTTTGGAAATATTAATTTGCTTCTTTTGTTGAAATTTACAATGATTCTTAAGTTTTGGTATAAAACACTATTTTCTTCTTGCTGTTTAAAGTCGTTCAGTCGTTTCATTTTTCATGTTTTTTTGTTTGTTTTTGTTTTGGTTTATGCATACCGCTCTAATATGTAAAATCAAACAGTGGAAACTTCACTGTTTAATGTATTTGAAACTGTGAAATAGAAATAAGTGTTATTTGTTTACTTTATTTGGTTTACCAAATAAAGTAAAATAAATAAATAAATATCAGAAAGTCTCTACTTAAAACATCTAATGACGCATTTTTATACTCAAAATTGGTAACGAAAAGAGTTTCATAGCTCCTGTCCATATAAAAATCTGGGCTTTGTTAATTCTAAATATTTTAATCGTTTGTAATTTAGCAGAGTTATCAAACACTAAGAGTATACCGGCTTTATAATGTTAGTCAAAATTTATTTTATAGACAATAAAAATGATTTAGCAAAGATAGCAAAATTTTTAGATTTAAAAACTTCACGAATTGTTAATTTGAAGATATTATACTGATGAGATGATATTTAGTTGCATTGATATAATAAAATAAATATAACGGTCAAAAGAGTTGATGTCCCGGGTTGATGCACATTTGTGCGCAAAAAATCTGAGTCCAACTTTTCAAAAACCCTTATGAGCATTCTTTGCTCCCTTCAAAGTGACTGTTTGGTGTGACATTCAAGCAAAAAATTTACTTATCGAGCTACGGGTGATATAATCAGGTTTACGATAATTTTTAAATAAATATTTTTTTTAGGAATTGAAGTTCATTCATTTTATTGGAAAAATCCCTGCTAATGAGAGAAGAGACAATGACAATAAGGTCTATGAACTTATTTTACTCGTATAGTGCTTTTTATGTTAATATTTCTTCTTGAATAGTTAAGTATTTAAATAATAATTAAAAACGAATGTTATATATATTTTAATCATCCTTGCCGTAGGCCTTCTTTCTGCGATGACATCGTGAAGTTAGCTAAAATAGGAAGTAAAAAAATAATTTAATAATAATGAGGCTAGATGCAACTTGATGCAAACTGCCTTCGGCCGATTATAACTCGTTTAGAACTCCTGAGACATTTTGAATCGTAAAATTAAATCTTAAGTATTGTAGATGTCTTAACTGCGGATATTAAGTAATTAAGCGTTTGCTACAATCCCTTGTATTAAACGCCACGCCTTTGTTGGTTATGACAAAAAAATAAAATGTTTCATTGAACATTACAAAATTATGGTCAGTTAATGCATAAATTAAAACGATACAGAAGAACAGTAAATACCGATTTACTTGTAGTATCGTCCTGTGTACCTTAACCACTTAAAATACTAAATTAAACCACCTAAAAACACAAGTTACGTTCTGAATATTAGAAATCATAACTAGAGAACCCTGAATTTGTATAAAAATGCTTTTATCAAATCGGTATGAGCTAGAGGAACATTAGGTCTTTTTCTCATACGTAAAAGTGTAAATAATCTAATTCCCAGAGATAAAATTTCAAGAATGGTGCAATGAAATCGAAAGATGAAATCTTTTTTTATATTACTTAGCTTTGAGTTTATGCAATTTTAAGGTTTTGTTTCATATAATATTAAATTAAGCGCTTAAACAAAGCAAGTATTTTTGGATATAAAAATAAGAGTTATGTTGTAAATTTCACACAATGGAATTTTTTTTTATATTTACTTATTACTAGGCATATTATTAAAAAGTTTTACTGATGCCATATCAGTTTCACATAATAATTAAACAAATGTACTATGTGATACTGATTTTATGTTATTTGATGCTATATACCGAGTATATCGCGGATAATATCTTCAAGAAAAGCTTAAAAAAATTAAGCTATGGTTACGGTATTTTTTAATTTGTAAACTTTCAAAAACCGTAGAATATAAACTGAAAATATATTGCTATAATCATGAATCTATAATCTTTCTTTTGAAACAATTAGATTTTTTTTTGATAATACATATTTGACACCTTTGTAACCTTAGGACTCGCGTTAGTATGGAGGTCAACTCAGGCGGCGCCTCGACACAAGAATAAATAATATCCTTTACTTCCATTCGTTGAGTAACGATAACATATCTTAGAACATAATGTGGTGACTGTCGTGAAATATGTCTTCTTGATTAGTTAAATATGCCTAGGCAATATTTGCAGACTTTTGACTATGACCGCGGTAATGCCCACATTTACCTTAAATGGTATGGTAAAAAGTGTGCAGTATTTCAATCATAATAACAATTAATAGCACTCCTGAAAAACACCAACCAAAATAACTTCCAGAATCATTGTAACTTACACGGTTTGTAGAGCTATGCAATATTTGATTCGTCAAATTGGTTGACATTAGCTGAAGTGACTTACTCTTTCCTTCAATTAATAGAAAATATGCAAAGAAAAAAGGTAAATGTTAAAGCATAAGTTTGGTAAGTGTTAAATTGTGATAACTACAATCTGTCTCTTACATTTCACGTCAAAACAAACTTATCAGCTGAGAAAAATGTTAGCTGGTTTTCAATAATCATATTGATATTTTTATAACATAAAAGATACGTGTTTTTTTATGTAACGTATATTAAACTAACACAAGCGTAAAGCATGTTTGTTTTTAGAGATATGCGTTTTCTTATTCCTAATCAAGGATATAAATCAACACAGATTTCACTTATGAACAATGTAAAGGTTCTTCTAAATCGTACTTTGTACTTCTAAATCTAAGGACATGGCTTGCTAGCCTAAAGCAACTTTTAAAAAAATAATTAAATCCCCAGACAAACACTTCAACCATATGACCCCAAAGTAAGCATAGCTTGTGTTATTTATGACTACACAGCGAACTGGGGATGGGGACCCAGAATAAACCAATATATATAAATATAAACAACCAGGAACCGAGAACAAGGTGTCTGCGTCCATCACACAAATTAAATCCCCGACCCGGATACGAACCTGGGACCTCCGGCGTATGAGGCAGGGCTACTAACCACTACGCCACTCAGCCGTAGTACTACGTAGTAGTACATTTGTATAAATCTATTTATTAATATTGGAGTTACTTAGAGTGCTGATAAATCAACACACATACATATACAGACACAGTCTAGAGACTAAAAATGACAGATGTTTCCCATACAATTCAGGTAGGTATGCACATGGGTACTATTTTTGAGATTTCTCACCTGAGATGTCCTTCTCTTCATGAAGGTTGCAAGGATATTTTAATACCACAAAATTTTCAAAAAAATATATGTATATACTCACAAAAGCTCTTGTGTAATGAGATGGAGCTAAAACCTTTGCTACTGAGATTTTTTTTACCTTTACCTACGGTTTATGCACCTCAACGTCGAGATAGTGCGGACGATATAAAGCACCAAGCTATTCGAAAAGTCCTGTATACTTAAAATAATAGTTTTAAATAATAAACCCCCAGACAAACACACCAACTGTATGGCCCCAAAATAAGCTGAGTTTGTGTTATGGATGTCCATTCAGCGGTCTGGGAGAACCCCAGATTTATGTATGTTCAATACATATATAAACATACTTATGGTTTCTAAGTTTTGGAATATCTATATTATCTGTTTTTCCACATAAATATTGTCCAATATCTTTTAAACGTAGAGTGAATGGGCGTGTGATATCTACGTTATCGGCACATTCCATGGGGTAAAATAGAAAATAAATGCCTCGACAGCATACACTATGGATTGCCAAATCAATAATTTATTTCAGCAATCTTCAGTAACATAACAAAGAGGCATTCCTGCCATTTCAATTTCTTTTGGTAAGTATAAAAATTATAATACATTTTTATAAAGTGGCAGACTGAGGGTTTTTAATTGTGGTAAATATTTTAATGGCTTTTTAAGGCATGCTTCATCATGATAAATTCGATTCGATTTGAATAGGTCCTAATTCGATTTTCAATGTAAGCGATAAAAGAGGAATCAAGATATTTTACTTTAAGAACAGTTTCACTATGCTCCTATGTTTGGTTACGGTGATTTACTCCACACACCAAGAAGCTTCTGAAGGATCATAAGCACTTTGAAATATTTATGTAGTCAGATAAAATTGTAAATAAAATGATTTATATTTACGTTTTGTTTCTGGGTTACTCCACTTTATTTTTCGAGATTCACTGAAATTTAATAGTTCCAGATTTTTTCTAAATAAACACTGGTCCTTTACTCTCTTCCAGAAACTCTATTTAAGAGAGACTGGAATGCCTGGCCGTATCGCTAACACCAGCTACTTATTCCTTGAAAATGTTGTCAGCCATTTTGACGTCGTCTGAGGGCTCGAACTAATAATCATTTCTAATTTTTATCATACAAATTACCACAAAACATAGTTTAAGAAGTAACATACCTTTAAAAATATTAAATTTTATGTTCATTTGTAATAATAAAAATAAAAATCTTTTATTTCGTGTTTCGTAACCCATAAAAAAGAAAATCTATTAAAATCGCCAAATGTTTACACAAAATAAACGAACATAAATGTTCAAGACAAATTATAGTGAGTGTCATCCACGAAGTCACACCCCACAAGTTTTTTATTCTATAGCCGCACACTACGATGTATAGACCATACTAAATATAAGCATAAAATAAAAAAGGTAAACATTACGTTCAGTTCACGATAAGAGGTGTGTCTAAACTTGAACGAAAATGCCATTAACATAAGTTATTAAACTTAGCTAAGTATTTGCTGTTAAGCTGATACGCAACCCACGGAGTGTGCTAAAGAGTATACTTTAAATACAGAAATGTCGTGCCTGGCAGCAATATTTGACTATTATAGTACTTGCTTGAGTTTAGGCATCTTAGCCTATTTTCGGAAATTATATGTGGAATGTAATCGTATATGGAATGGAAATGGCTAAAGTCACGGAGAATGTTTAGTTTTAATATTTTGGTTATTATTTAGAGAAATTTCGCGGTTTTTTTTTTGTATAAATTGGCCAGTTTTCTTCGCTATGTTTCAATAAAATCGGTTCGGCAGTTCAAAAGTTATGTATTATTTTACTTTTCAATTTGTGTTTATATTGTGCTACCATCTGTTCATTTAAAGGGCAAATCTTGTTCAAAATTTCATATAAATACGTATTGCAAAATATATGATAACTATACCATACGTTCATTATATGGATGAGGTGTGTTTGAGCTCATTAGTGCTTAATTACTTAGCTCAGAGCCCGTGTACAACAATAGTCTTTACACATTATATTCATCCCAGGTTCGAGTCCTGGCCGGGGCATTCATTTGTGTGATGAACACAGATGTTTGTTCTCGGGTCATGGTTGTTTGTATTTATATATGTATGTTTATTCTGGGTTCCCCCCTAGGTCGCTGTATGGTCATCCATAACACAAGCTCTGCTTACTTTGGGGCCATACAGTTGGTGTGTTTGTCTGGGGATTTATTATTATTATTATTTATTATTATTTATCCCTCTGTCTCAGTTCTCCAAAAATGCAACCAAAACCAAATTTTGCTAATTAAGATAGTAATTCGTTGTGTGGTTATTATGTCAAAATTACAAAAAACTTTTAATAATTAAATTTAACTTAAATATGTTTTGTATAAAAAAGGTTTGTACAAAATCTTATTTTGTATTAAAAAGAACCCTTACTCTGCGGAAGATAGTGTCCTTAATATATATTTTATCCTTAGTCCTGAGTAAAAGTTAGGTGAGTAAGGTAAAATAAATTGTCCTGTTGGCATCAATTTATTAAGACAGGCATTTCTTCGCCAACTTTCTATATAATTCAATGTTGGTTATTTTCTGATTTTGTTCTGCACCTTAAAATGCCCCCGGTGGAAACGAAATACTTGTCAATATTGCCAGCGTAAATTAAAGTCCGTGTTGCGAGAAGATATCATATTTTATATCTTGTATTTAATTATAATTGAAAAAGTTGCATTGGTTTGTATACTATAATTTTATTAAACGGAAAACAATTTTTAGTGGTTAAAATAGGACGGACTGTAGTACAAGCCTCAGAAAAAATCTTATTATCAGACACTCTACTACCAGTGAATATGTTAATAGAAGTTTTAAAATAATTTGCATGGAAACAAAACAAAATATTATTTTAAAAGAGGGTAATTTTTAGTAAGTGTCTTATGTTGGACGACTGTGACGACTGTATTATACAGATAATTTTTACAATTATCGTGATGGCTGGTAGAGTGATATTAGTCACGCACTTTTAAGGATTGGGTGAGTGGCTGGTTAGAGCATATAAAAAGGCATATTCCATTCGTAGATTTCGTGTCAAATAATAAATTAAAGTTAGTATAAGGTAACTTATAGAGTAAGGTAAAATAATGTGACAAGTTTACTTTAACTATTTAAATAGGAATAAGCTCGTCTCGCACACTGTATCATTTGCATGAAATAATTTTAAATGTAAAGCAATGATATTTTCAGTCTCATCTATGTAATATCTCATTATTAATTTAGCGACGTCATAAATTAACTTATTGCAATGCCAAATTCATACTACAATTTTAAAATAATCTTGAAATGTGTTAAATAGGTACAATACAATGGATCTGAAATTCATTAGGACCGTTGACTTTTAAAACAATTTTGAACATATTCTGATTATGAAAAAATGCCAATAATAAAGGATTTCTATCTTATATATCACCTTGGATATCTGGACTGTCCATCTTTTTATCAGATACTGTACACACATGTTCACATCATAAACGCTTATGGCGTACATACATTTTATAATCTAAACAAAACTCTTAAAGCGTAAGTAAGAAAATATATTAGTGTTGAGAAATTGAACTATGTTAATTCGTAGCAGATTGTATTGGTTCTGTGAACTCACACAACTGTTCCAATTATGGCGTAAACTGTCAGGCACGTGCAGACTTGGCAAGTATTTTCATAGTAATGAAGCAGAGATACTTTACACTTGTGTTTGTGTTTTACATATTTTAATATTTTTATAATTTTGTAAATGAAATTTTTTGAACGCATGCTGGCTGCCCAGCACGGTATGCCTGTACATACTCCTTTTTGTATAAAGACATATACTAGCTCGCATCCTACTCCAGTAGCATGGATGACGTCATTTCCACTCACTGAGCTAATTGGATATGCGTGTGTAGATTAAAAATTTTATGTTTTTTTTTGCATCAAGGATAAAATATTTGCTTTATCAACGTTAAAATATAATAGCCACAATAAAATTCTGGAATAGGTACATTTATGTAGTTGGATATTAATATAATATATATTATATATTGGATACAGTCTTAGCCCGTTTCTCAGTTGATAAACATAATCTTAAGTATATGAAGTCATAAAAAAAAAATGTTATTTTGTATCTATTCTTTCGAGTACTTCGAGTTTCTTTCGAGTAATAATATACAGTAATCACATCTTCTAGTGAAATAATAAATAATATGCGATAAAAATATCTACTCTTTTTATTTTTCACGGAACATAATAAAACATATACTCGTATAGATTCGATATCTAATAAAAGCGCTTAATTAGTAACTTAGTTAGTATTCCTTGCTATAAAAACACTGTTTGAACTAAAATAGTGTTTGTATAGCAACACTTTATTATTATAGCCATATTAGACTACGTTGACGTCAGACTTCCCAAATGAGGTTTCTAGCGAAATAAGAACAATATAGAATACTTATGAAGATATTATCATACTTTATGTTCATACTCTTTAAAACGCAAGTTGTCCAGGAATATAAAGGTGTAGATGTTTTCATTTAATATATCCCTTTACGAACAGTAAAAAATGGCCTTGTGGTAAAATTTACATTAGCTATATGATGCTATCATTATAACGAAGTGAAAATAAATAATTATTGTTTTTAAATACAAACTATGCTCACACTCCTAAAAAGTTAATAATTATTAGACATAAAAAATATCTGCAATACGTTTCTGCAAATGGAAATGGAAAAAAAAACCGTTTGTGATTTCCGTACCTTTGTGAATCCAACGCGCATCAAACTGCCTCGTAATGGCCAAAATAATATTTATACGAAATTCTTACTCCTTAAATAAATTTATAAAGCAAACCTTGATTTTATATGTTTGTGTTTCGGCGATTGGTAAACCTTTTATTTTACATTTTATTCGTGATTTTTATTTTGATAACTTAATTGGAGTTCTACAAAGATGACTGTTATAATCAACATTTTAAACTTAACTCTATAGCACTATGTTGAAAGTTTTCCCTTTGGTACCAAAGTGCCCTGGTAATATCCTTGTCCTATGGGTCTGAGGTTCGAATTCCAAAATGGACAAATATTTTCTGACAAACGCGGGTGCATTTTAAAGACGAAACGTGTTTGTTTTTCATTAAATTATACTAATACCAGCTTTTGTTTATTTATTTGTAATTACCACGCATTCCAAACATACTGAGTTATCATTAATCATAATTTCTAGAGCCTAAATAAAAGCGTCTCAGGAATGATGCCGGTTGAGGACAACACTATTGGTAGGACGTGGACGGTTTTTCTATTCCAATGCTTTTAAATTTGAATTGCTAGATCCTGATATTTATTAAGTTTTTTGTGATGGTCGATTAGATATTGTGAGTGTTAGAGATGGCTATACCAATTATTTATGCCCATTATGTGTAATTTATTACCTATTTGAATTACCTTTTTTGTAACTATTGATGATGTAAATCAATATTTATTGTATTATACTACATTTTGCAAATGATAAACTTAAATATGTCTTGAAAATATATGTTCTCGAAACAGTTGTCCTCCTTATCATTGTCACCACACTCAGTACTTCTCTTGAATCGATGTTGATTTTATCAAAACTTTTATGAAAATGTCAGATATAAAAAGTTATATGCTACATCATTCCTGGATTCCCGTATAATTTCACAATACAAAATTGAGAAAATTTTACAAAATGCTACTATAAATAATTAAATAAACTTTCAAATAAAATTAAGAAACAAAGAACTACAGTGGACATTAGTTGTAAAGAACATTACCATTCCTGACAGTAAAAGCTTCAAGCTAAGTAATTAAGCACCCTTCAAATATACACCGCCACCTAGTTGACACACCTCACATTCTTGTTCAATGAATTTAAGCAATATGACCTCATAGCACTAGCCTCATCCGAAAATCAGCCAAGCTTACGGCGTCAAACCCACGTTGCACAAGTTCAGTTTTTTATATACTTTTTTTTAATAACCTCTAATTAAAGAAAATAAGAAGTGTTTTCTAGATGTAATATTTGTGTATTGATACAAGTCGATGCATAAAGTTCAAACAATTTATCAATTTAACATTTATTGTTTGTGTTGTGTAGACAATGACTCAACTTATGACTCTTTCCGGCTTAGTCTCTATTTGGGTACAATTGAGCAATAAAATATTAAATTTCTAAAACGTGCGAGTTATTTAGGAGCTAGTTAAGTATTGTTTCCAAGTTTGGTACTACTTAAATAATATGTATATGATGAATAAGAAAAGTTTACTTTCTTTCAAATTAAGTATATAGGTACTTATGTATTTAGGTAGTCGTCAAGTTGCTGGTCTATGTGTTATTTTTTTGATTTTCACCTTTAGACTTCTCTTGTGTGCAGAGAGTATACTTAACATATAAATAAAGTTTTCCATTACTAATGATTATACGATTTTCTCAGAATTTGTTTATCACCCATTGCAGCTACAGCAACTATATAAACAAAATCTTGTATTAATAAAGGTTTAAAAGATTAAACATTTTGTCTAAAACGGGGACCCACTGTAAACATTCTGACAGTGGGTCCCCGAACATTGAATAAACCCATTATGCCATCGGTAAATAAATTATCTTTGTTATGTTATTTTCTATGTTAGTCAATGATCATAAGTAGAAAAAGACCTAAAAGTAAAAAATCTAGTTGGAACTCGGTTATAATACTACCAAATACCATTTTTAGGAAAATAATTATGCAGTTCCGATAGGTAAAACGCTCAGTGCAGTAGCATAAAATTCTATATACAGATTTTTGGTGTTATTATTCTTACCTCGACTCTACATGCCGTGCCACTCCCAACGCCAAATAACGTTGGCGTTGATTGGCCAGTTACTTTGCTAAAGGTTGAAAGATATAACCTGTTACAGCCTATGTAAGGATATCTGATATCAAAATTTCTCTATGCTTTTTCACATAAAGTACATGTTGCTTGTTAATAAAATTCAAAGCAAAAATAAAATACTTTTTTCAATTTTCGTGTTTAGTTAAAGCATTAGTATATTTCAATTTTTATAGTATATTATTGTTCTTATGGTTTTTGCAAGTATCCTTAGTTACTTAATGTCCTTATTTAAGTTATTTAAATAGAAGGTCTCGTCAAAGTCTTCAAAAAAGTAAAAGGTCTCATTGGTTTAAAATTTCATTCCACCTAAGTGTTTTTTTTAGTTTTGGAAAGAGTTGGAAGTCAGGAGTTGCCAAGTCAGGTGAATAAGGGGGATGAGGAAGCAATTCGAAACCACAATTCACAATTTGAGATTGTCCTGATGAAACAAAACTCCTCCAGGTCCAGGACATTGAGTTGATAAAATATAATGCCATTTTATTTATTTATTTATATTAAGGAAGACTAACAGCTACTTTGCAATTACATAACTACTTGGATAAACATTATTGAGCCATTTATAGGTTCCACAGTTAGAAACTCAAATTCTAAAACAAAACCAACTTCCAGATAAGTATTCTTGTTAGTTTTCCAATGTTATGTTGTTTTTATCTAGAGAATTATAACAAACAGCAAAAGTCATATTTTTAATGTAAATATAAAGACGTATATATAAATGGGTATCTCTGCATTTTATTCTAGTGATGTAACAGTTTCCATTACAAGTAGATCTTGTTAAGTAATGGCTCTAGTCCGCGATTTCATTCACTAAGTTCCTGTTTCCGTCATTATTTTGAGTTTAAACCTAACCAGAGTATTAAATTAGGGTACAAGTTAACTAAGGTCTGAACTGGAACTGAAGGTCAGAAAATCACAAATGCGTTATGCTTGTACGACGTATAAATTTAAAAATAAATAAAATATATTACATAATAAGTCGTCATGTTGCTTTCGAATATCAAAATATTTATCTATTTCTCAAACACTTCACATTCTTAAATTGTAAGTAGCATTAAAATTTATTAAACAAATATTTACAAAGTCCACGTTTACGTGGACGTCGAAAATTGATATAATTTATTTTCCCATGTGGTTTACTTTACTAAGAATCCATTAATATTTTTTAACATGTAATCAAATTAAAAATAACACAGTTCAAATAAAACTGATGCGGGCAATATTCTTCACAGATTATAAACGGGTGAGCAAGCGCGTGCGCGTGCACTTGACCAACATTATTGCTAATACCATAAGATATAGGCCAAGTACAAAGACATTGATTTTGTTTCTTCAGAAGTATATTTTTATTTTTGAGCAGACAATTAAACTTTTTGCAGTTTAAGTATCAACACGTTATGAATTGTTCCTTTTTGCATCCTACGTATTAAAGCCTTTCTGCTTTATGATTTTTTTGCACGAACCTTATACTAATGTATTTCTTGCAGTAAGTATATTTTTTTAAATTATACTTCACTTATTACGGTAATTTGTAAAAGGGTGGACAAGTATAAAGCTTAAGAAATAATATTCTTATACAGCGGTGAACATATGTTTGCTTAAAAGCCATCAACATAAAATGTATAAGTATATGTGTATCCGATGGCAGAACTATAACTTAAAACAAACTGTTTTGCAAACAAGAACCAACCTACAATTCAGGTGAAATTGAGTTACATATTTATTTGGACATCCAACCGTGTCGTTCATCTTATCAGAAAAGGGATCTTTTCTGGGCCAAAATACCAACCTACAAACAAGAATATGACAGCTGTCTATGGTACTAACTCCAAAAAGAGTAATTCAAAAAAAGTTGAATGAACAAGTGACACATGGTTTTTCTAGATATTGTGCATTTTCGCTAAGCAAAATGGAACCAAGCCACTTAGTTCTCTGTAAAGAACAAAAAGTCTAATTATGTTTGTAGTACAGAAAACCATTATGTTTGGTTGTTTATGTAAAAAAAGAAAGTTTTATTTCAATACTACATCAAGATTGTCTAAGTAACGATCAGCTATGAAATCTAACTTACTATTTTAAACATGTAGTTTAAAGTTTTAGAGTTCCTTAATATAATTCAATAACTTCTTACTATGTGGCGCTTTGCGGCTGTTATCTTTATGAGTAACTTTTCGAAATTAACATAAGCCCTCGAGTGACATAACATTTTATACTGTTATTTAATTCTCTTAAGCCACTATACCCAGGATTGATTCAGGTGAATAACAGACTATCTCTATAGAATCCCAGAAAACATTTTTTTTTAAAATTGTAACATCATTAAACTGTCTTAGTTTTTGTCCATATAGAAGTCAAGTACAATATGAGATACTGTACTCATATCTACTCTATTAATTCTAGTGTTACAATTTTGCTGCTACTCCACTGACTCTCACTCCCGTTGGTATTAATATTTCCACGGCATCGAAATCCGCTTTATCCAATGTGACAGGATGGTTAACATTTTTTTATAACTGTTTTGAACTTTTTTTATAGTCACAGACCGAGTTGATAGATTTAACACACAATTTCATAATAAATAAATATAAAAGTGGATATTTGCTAATAGTATAGAACGAACTATCTCTGAATTCATGTATTACCATGTGTACGTAAATCTTCCCAAAATGAAAAAAATAAATAAATATAATCACATTTCTTAAGATTCCTATCGATGCTTTCCTTCCTGCAGAGCCGTCGGATTGATATGGCAACATTTGTACAAATTCATAACTTACCAACGTTAGAGAGTTAGGGATTCGAACGCTGCTCCTTAGAACAGGAACTCACAGTGCCACTAAAACATCCCGATTTCAGGAAATCCCATACCAAATTTCATACATTATGTTCTTTTTTATTTCAGAATGTTGGAAAAAATTCAATTTTAATGGTAAAGCTTTAGAATGATAACTAAACTAATTTTTTCGATTCAATGACAAAAACTAACATAATTTTCCTATAAACAAAATAGGCTTTGTAATATAAATAAATTAATATGCTTAGTTTGTTTTATATTATTTGTTTTATCTTAGCTTTAGGTGACTATAAAGAATTACAGTTTAGTAATAATACAGTTTTTTTATTTTTTTGTGCATTAAGGTGTGAAGAAAAGGCAAAACAAATAAATAAGGTGTTATAAGAACATTGCACATCAATAAGATTTACATATCAAAAACGGAAAAGTGGTAAAACATTAATAAATCGACTACTATAAAACATGCTGACAAAAAGAACAGATAATAACAGTGTGGTTTTATTTATTTATTTATTATTATTATTATTTAAGTAACAAAATACCAGTAGGTTTTTTCCTGTTACGATAAATAAAAATAATAAAGATAACCGAATCGGATTAAATAATAAAATTTCACCATTCTTGAACCATCCTCATCATTTCTATTTTCTAACATATAACTTTTCCTCATGTACACTTTTTTGAGAAATACTACTAATAAATGGAAATAAACAAGAAAAAAAAAATGTTACAATTTTACATAATGTTGAATAAAAGTGATAAAGTATATACTATTACTATTCAAAGTAACTTGAGCAGGGTCTACACGTAAGCCCCATCGATGGTCTTAGTACTGTTCGCCCAATGTGTGGATCGGCAAATTAGCGTTGTCTCCAACACTTGCACCAACGTTAGGATGTGGTTATTTTGTGTCAGGTTTTTCAAAGAAGTTACCAACTTAACTACTTAACGCGTGTAAATCAGCCATTAGTGATTGACTGCCCTAATTTATTACAAACAGTACATTTAAAACGAAAGTGACCAGTCACGTTACAGATATATCATGTACGTATGATATAACTACTATTTACTGATTTATAACTCAACGTTGGATTGCTATTTATTGTTTTATATCAAAATTTGGTCTAAATTTAGTCATCGTATCAAATAGTTGTTGTATTAGTAATTGAAAATATTCCAGTACCCCTGCGGATTCCTTAAATTTGGCTGCTTTATCCTTGAACCTGTCACGTAAAAAGAGTTTTTTATTTCAAAAAACTGTCACGGACATTAGTCGGAGGGGTCGCCGCGAAGGCATCCACGGTGAAAGCGCTTAGGCGCGTGTAGGGTCAGTGGAGACGCTCAGGCGCTGACTGGCACTTTGGTGCGTGCAGGATCAGCGAGAGCAGGCACAGGAGGAGCAGGTTGGATCAACAGGCAGAAGGAGGTGGTAAGCAGGATCATTTGTGTCAGCAGCAGGAGCAGGATTAGGCGTCAATGCCGGGGTTTTCAACATGAAGTAGCTTCAGGTAGCTTCTGCATGAGGCAGTTTCAGCGTCAGGTAGCTTCAGCATGAGGTAGCTTCAGCGTCCGTCAGGTAGCTTCAGCATGAGGAGCTTCAGAGTCCGGTAGGTTCAGCATGAGGCAGCTTCAGAGTCCGGTAGCTTCAGCATGAGTTCGAGGTCTTGCAGAGTTAGATGAGGAGATGTTATCGGTAGTATGGCTTGCAATAGACTGGAGATTTTATCGGTAGGACTTAGGTAGACTAAGGCCAGCAATCAGCTTATATGGCCGGGATCGCATTCCTTTGGAACCGCAATGTGAAATTTTAGAATTTAATCTTATTAGCCAGTAATCAAGTATGTTTTCTTACAATAGTTTTGTAAGAATCCGTGTGTAAGAGGCCTAGTTTGTTTGGCAGCCTCCATTGCTGTCATAAAAAATTGAGTTCACATGATTTGTCAATAAAGTAAACAATAAAAATCAAATAAGAACTGTCAGCGATCGTCTTACGCGTCGGTTTAATTTTTTGCAAATTTTTTCAATCTAAATATTTATTGTGGTCAAAGGCCTAAAATCGTATTAATTTTATCATTTTTGTATAGTGTCGTGTTAAATTAGTTAGTTTATCTTGGAGTTGGTAAGTAATTAATTTGTAATAATAGTTTATAGTTGTACACAATGAAAGAACCGCTCGATCCCGGGGACCAACCCCGGGATTCTAATACGTGCCCTCCTTCACCTGCGGCGTTCGTGGATGCCGTGGATGTAGAATTTAGCGACTTCACGAGTTCATTGTTCAATTCTAGAGTTCCTCGGAAAAGAAACAAAATTTCAAAAAAAAAACAAATCAAAAAAACAAAAGGCGTCTAGAGATTCTTCGTCATCTAGGGAAGTTGATCTCCCCTTGGCTCAGAAATCGAATTCCTCTCCACTACCCCCTCCTCAAGTGCCCTCCTCTCTCTCTCCTACCCAAATTACTCCAACAAATGACTCAGTTCTATCCCAATCTTCCCCAACTTCTTTTTATAGAAATCTTTACAATGAACATGACATTGGTCCATTCATAGTTCATGTAGAGCAAATTTCCGATTCCTTATCAACTTCTATTCATCCCGTTTCCTTTGGTCGATTCCTTTTTAAGTCGAATATTCCTAATATTGTCATGGGAAGTATTAAAAAAATTGGTCGAAATAGAATTTCCCTTTCATTTTCAACCTTCTCTTCTGCTAATAATTTCCTGTCTAATTCTTTCCTAGGTTCACAAAGATACTCTTGCCAAATCCCCCAATTTGCAATTTGCAAAATGGGTTTTGTCAGGGGGGTCCCTATTGAATGGTCAGAGGAAGAAATTATTGACCTTTTCTCTGTGTCCTCCTCTTCCAAATCAGGTAGAGTCATTAAAGCCCGTCGCCTCAATTATAAGAATCCAGATGGCACTTGGCGCAAAAGTCAATCTGTCGTCCTAACCTTTGATGGTCAGATACTTCCAGATAAAGTTTTTGCATGCTATAACAGTTTTCCCGTAGAACTATATAAATTCCCAACAATTCTTTGTTTTGCATGTTGCCGTTATGGCCATACAAAAACTAAGTGTAGATCAAAGCCCCGCTGCTTTAAATGTGGAGGCGATCACTTAGGAGACTCATGCTCTAATGATCAAACAAAATGCATAAATTGTGGTGAATCGCACTTTGCCAATGACAAATCTTGTGTTGAGTTGTCAAGGCAAAAAGAAATCAAAGGGTTCATGGCAGAGAACTCAGTCTCTTATGCTGAGGCCTCTGCTGCTATTAGTTTGCCTGGAAAATCTTACTCTAAAACTACAACATCGTATAAAAAAACTGTTTTCGCAAAATCAAAGCCTCCCCCTACCATCCATTACATTATTACATTATTTCAGATCCCAAACCTACTTCAGGTAATGGGATGGCGTACCTTATCCCTTCAGATCTTAAATCTACAGATTCTTCTATTGAACCTCTTCTTACTGCCCTTACTTCTTTTATTTCTACTATTATGTCTACTATACCTGACCACGTTGCACCATTACTCTCTTCTTTTTTACAAAACTTAAACTCCAATAATGGAGCCAAATCTGCTAATAAAGAAAAATAAGTTTTCTATTTTACAATGGAATTGTCAATCAATTATTAGCAAGAAATCTGAACTCATTTTTCTTTCTAATAAATTTAAAATATCCCTTTTTGCTCTTTCTGAGACATGGTTAAAGCCTGAGTCTAACTTTTCTCTACCAGGCTTTACATGCTTATTAAATAGATTAAGAGTAAAGGACTCCTCCTTGTGTGACTGCGGCTTGGAGGAGGGCCACTTGGATCACATTTTCTTTTCCTGTCCTCTTTATGATCATGCCTCATTTCTTCATTCATTAGCTAGTCATTTCATTTTACCTGTTAATGTTTCATTTCTGTTAGCTAACCTTTCACCTTTTGTTGCTTCAATTCTTTCTACTTTTATTTCTGTAAATAAAATTAGATTATAAGTATCTTATAAGTAGTCTGTAGTTGTGTTTAATTAGAATTAGTTTTTTTTTATTTTCAGGTCGTTGACCCCATCAGTTTTCCGCTTCGTTAAGTATTTGTTATGTAAATAAGACGTGACACTGGCAAATATGCTACAGCAATTGCCATAAATTGGAAAAAAAAATCAAATAAAAATACGAACAAAAATTATAAAGCCAAAAAAGTAATTTAGCGAGGAGATAAAAACGTGAATATTAATTATTGTACAAAACTTGAAGCTACGATCTGTTGTATTTGTACCTTACAACAGACAATAACAATGTTACCATAACAATTTAATTCTAAGAAATTTTTACATTTAACACTTTATACAACATTTCTGTTAAATAATCAGTTCTATATAATCATCGCTACGTGGAAAGGATTCATTAATTTATTTTCCATTCGAGCCATGAAAATGAAACAGATTGCATAGTTTGATACCACCACGTTTTGGCCACACAACGTAATTTTAGTTATGCATGGTGAATTATTTGATTATTACGCCATTTATTAGCTCATTCTTTAACTTTTTTCAGATTAACTGTTTGCCCCTTGACCATAGGAAAACATCAGGCATAGCATCAAACTCTGGCACTACGTTCACTAATTTGTTTCCTTTTGTTCGACTATTACATGTTCATTTAAACAATGTTGTTAATAATAATTGTGTTCTATCATTTACATTGGAATAACTCAAGTGTCTCGATGCGGGTGACAGTCTTTGGTTCTGTGGTCTGCTTTCATGATTACTTGACTCAGAATGCTTCTCCCATTATCTCCGCTGTTTGGTCACACCATGTTCTGTTCCAAAGTGACTTCTCCCGTCGTTTGCAGAACAGTTTATTTAGTTCAGTTCACGTGATGACTTCGAGCTCTTGTGTTTTCTCTCACAATATTCTGATCTAGAATGATTTTTCCAATAACAGGATATTTCCTTTTTCATTTCGTTGCTCATTTCTCTCTGTTTTTGGCTGTTCAACTTACAACTATCAACTATCAAATAGTTTGAATTAATGTTTGAATGATTCTATACACAAATCTTTGAACACAACCACTCGTTGTCAATGGCATCCCTTCAATATCAATTCATTCATCATTTAATTTATATTTTTTCTATTTTGAAAGTAAAAACTAACGAAAAGCATTAGGCATTAAAATCAATGCCTAGAAAAACAATACTTACTTAATAACAATATAAAGACACAATATTTATGGTGGTTACATATATTTCATTTTACGAAGTCCAATTTGAAATGAGGTGAGAGCGCATTCTCGTAGAATACTGCAAGTTAACAATTTGTATATATAATGTCCTACTAATATCTGACGTCATCGCTCGCAACTACAGGTATCTTCAGAGCAACCTTCTTGAAATGCCATATCTTTAACGAATATGACTTAATTTGTCCACAGTAGTCAAAAGTCTGAAACGAAGTGGTACAAAAGAAAATATAGTTATGTTGTTTCACTGTATACTATTATTTATTTATATCACTGCATTCGATAAAGTTTAAATATAATATGTATGACATTATCATCTATGTATATCTATAAAGATTTCTACAGTATAAAAAAATTACATTAAAATTTAAGAAATTAGTAACAAATAAAACAGTTATATTAGGTCTTTACCTATGAAATTGCCGTTTTTCACGAAATAAATGAAGCGTAATTTTTTTATATATTTTTTATTTCTATTAATCAAAATAATCACCCATGCAATCAATGCATCTTTGCCAACGCATTGGTAGCTTATTGATGCCTTTCTTGAAGAAATCAGCTGGACGGGAGGCAACAAATTCTTCAAAGGCATTTTGTACTGCCTCTCGGGTATTGAATTTTTTTCCCGCCAAGAAGTTATCCAAATTCTGGAAAAAGTAGAAGTCTGTAGGCGCAAGGTCTGGTGAGTACGGCGGATGACGGAGAACTTCCAACCCCAACTCTTGTAGCTTGGAGACCGTCTGCTGTGCAGTATGAGGTCGCGCATTGTCGTGCAGGAGCAGTGGAGCCGAACGATTGACCAAAGCTGGTTGGAGACGTGCGAGCTTCTCCATCATTGTGACCATCGTTAGACCACCAAACAGTGACCATCACTTTTCTAGGGGTAAGTTTTCGTTTAGGGCATTGTTTAGCTGAGCGCTTACGATTGTCAAACAGGATCCATTTCTCGTCACAAGTAACAATGCGGTTAAGAATTCCTTCATTTGTATGCCTGCTGAGCAGTGCAAGGCACGTCTCCACGCGTACTTCGCGCTGGCGGTCATTGAGTTCGTGGGGTACCCATTTGTCAACCTTTTTTACCTTGCCAATTTGACGCAAATGGACCAATATTGTTTTGATGCTAACGTCGAAAGCTGCTGCTAATTCAGCCGTGGATTGAGTTTCATCAGCTTCCACAATTGCCTTTAACTCGTCATTGTCGACCAAAGTTTTCGGACGACCACGGGGTTCATTTTTCAGGTCAAAATTTCCAGAACGGAAGCGGGTAAACCAATAACGGGTGGTGCGTTCGTTTGTAGTGTTCGCTCTCCGCTTTGCTGCCACGACGGTACTCATACTCCATAATTACTCGAATTTTTAACTTATCCATGATGACGAAAAATGTTTGAATGCGTTGAAAACAAAACACTAACTATTAAAGAAATGACGATTTTAGAAAAAGAATTCCATGTTTGTCAAATAAAATTAATTTGAAATTAGAATTATCAGTCAAAAAAAAAATTTTCATTTGAAATGGCCAGTACGGCAAAACGGCAGTTTCATAGGTAAAGACCTATTATATGAATAAACAGTAAGAGCAGGGAATGAACATTACAGTACAAGAGCCCAGGGTTATGTTCATTACCTACACCAGGTTTATTATAAACTAAATTGGATAGGAGCGCGTTCCGATGCAGTTAGTAAATAAAATATAAATCCGTAGAATTTCATTTGATTGCGTGTTAGAAATTTAAATGCGTCATTTTTATGGGCTTAAAGGCCACAAAAATGGTGTACTCATCAAAAGATTTTAAAGCATATTATCTACGTTCAATTCAATAATTAAAGGAAGAAAATATACTCTTTGATTTCTTACTTTAACAACACGAAAAATCAAACACCGTAGTCACCTTAAACTACTAATTATAGCATATCACTACATAGTACAAAACAAAGTCGCTTCCCGCTGTATGTATGTCCCTATGTATGCTTAGATCTTTAAAACTACACAACGGATTCTTCCGCATCAACGGTTTTTCTAATAAAGTGGTTCAAGAGGAAGGTGTATATGTATTATTTGTACATGCATAATATAGTAGAGGAACATTGATAATCTTAGAGGTTTCTAATGTGATGTCGTAACATTGCATTGGCGCTTACATTGCAAACTCTGGCTGAACCATACTAGATAGATCAAAATAATATGCTACAGTATTGTACACCTTAAAAAGGTCTACAAAAAAGTCCGCGGTGGTAAATGTCTATCTCTTCGGGGTAACTCACAATAACCATTTTTTATCCTTTAGTGTTTACACGCAATAATGGCTTATTAACGAATCAATTTTAAGCAATACAGCATTAATCCTTATCCAATTAAGTACCTTAAATACATTGTGCATATAATATAGATAAATATGGCCCTTTATAGCGTATAATTTAAAAGAATATTTTCGAAGATATTACAGATTTAAAATGCAATGACATAGACCCTTGCGAAGCCGGGGCAACCGGGTCACTAGTTTTATATAATAAATAAAAAAGATTGGAAAACGGGGGGTCTATATGATGCAATCGATTATTACTAATGCTATAGATAAAGCTTAAATTGCATCGAGCATATCACTTGCGAACCGTTATATCACGTCATGCTCCGTATAGTTTACGCGTTCTCGATAGAATTAGCGATTGTAGATTGCCACCTGGCTAGACCCCTAAAGCTGAAATAAGCTGGCTTATGAAATCATGAATATATTCAATATTTATTGTATCTTCTAACGTTTTTTTTGTCGAGAGTCTTAAAAATAATTTTATTAATTATAATAAAATGTAATTTGATTCAGGTGGCACTGGCTATGACGAAAGAGTGAGTCATCAGAGTCAACTGTGTTAGATTACGCTAAGAAATCCGCAATCAATAAATCTCTGCAGTTTTTGAAATTAGTCTCCTTATTCCATGCGCGCATAGCGCATCCGCTCGAGGTAAGAAATTGAGTTTTTATTACCAACCGTAAAGTGTAATAGAAGCCAGATCTTTTGACGTCGATAAATTCCTTATATTACAGTAACAGTTTGTAGTTTATATTAATTCAACAGCGTGTTTTGTATTCAATGTTCAAAGGTGAGTAAAACATATTTTTTTAGATCAGGATTGTTGAAACAATATAAAATAAATAAATAAAGGCTTTTGATAGTATGTGGACTGCAAATGAACAAAGCAGACGATAGTATTCCTAAATTCATTGAATAATAAATGTAATTTGTTTCTTTATTTTATTTTAGGCTAGCAAGTCAAACACTGTTACATTTTTATAATCTTTATATTATGCTTGAATATTAAGTGCGGCCTCAATTACTGGCAAACATAGCTTGCACCAATATTTTATAAAGGACAACGACAGTAAAATTGGTGACCTACAAAGGAATATTTCATATAAATTGTTGAAAACAATATGTAACAAAAAAAATTTCTCACCTAAGGATAATCCAAAAAAAAGAATATATAAATAAAAAATTAAATATCCTTTGAACTAAATACATTTGTTAAACATATAACGACGAAGTTATTTGGTAAAATTAGAGATAGATTAAGATATATATTTATTGTCAGCCACCTAAGGCTATCAATATACATCTGGTGTTAAGTTTTATAAATTGTTTTAGTTTATTACGCAGTATATTGATGTACCTCAAATATCCCTTGACGTTTTATATTTTTTCTTGAAATTTAAATATGCCTCGTTGACTGAGTTTAGCTTATCCTACAAATAAAATTATTTTAAACTAGGTTTTAACCGCAATTTTAACTGATTCTATTATCTGAATTTTTCGTTTACCTTCTCTTTAATTACAGCAACATTTTAAAACACACTTTAGTGAATTTATATTTTTTGTATCGTAAATATTGATGGTGAACCGTTTGCGTAAGAAAGCAATAAAAATCTGTTTTTTAAGTAAAAACTTAAAAACATAATCAAGTAAAAATACTTGTGGCGCGATGACAATAACGTACTTAAACTGTATCTGATCCAATGAAAAAAAACCTTTATGTTTAGAGAGCTAGGACAACAATTTGTTCGCCTTAATATTTAGGTACGTATTAGTTTTGCTTCAATTTGAACGTTTTTTTTCATAGGATACTGTTTAAGGATTAGGTCGAGACTCTTATAATGGTATGAAAGAAACTGCGAAAAACAAAAAAATCAACATTTTCATATTACGTACGGTAAAAATATCTCTTCAACGAATTATTTTGCTTTAAAAGCCATTAAATTAAATCATCATGTTATTTTATATTGCGCTTTCTTTACTTTGAATTGTTTCTGTAGAAACTCGACCGTTGATGGCCTGGCTAATTTAGAGAGTGTCGAGTCAACAATAAATCAATTAACGCCCGATAGCACGTCAAGACCGAGTCAATATTTTTTTCCCTAATTAATGAATGGTTGGTTGAAAGGTAATTGGAGAATATTATACTTTTTCTTTTCCTAAGTGAACTTTGGTCTAAAATAATAATAAACATAGGTATTTTCACCCATCCAATTTAGTATTTTGTAACTATAAAGAACTTATCTATCAGACTCGAAAAGCTATTTTAAGTGAAGATCTGATCATCACTCATAAGAGCCTAACATTTAAAGAACGCACTGATATTGTAAGTCTGTCTGTTGAGCGATCAGTTGAAATAGCCTGTATTGAGATAGGGAATATTGTTATAATAAGTGTATACAGACCCCCATCCTCACCATTTGAAGTATTTGAGAGCACTATGGATGAGGTATTACATAGAGTAAATAACAAAAACAAAGAAATAATTATTTGTGGCGATTTTAATATTGATTTATTAGTAGAGACATCACTAAGTAAACGATTCTTGAATCTTTTTAATTGTTACAATCTAAAAAATCTCTTCTTAGAGCCTACGCGAATCACAGCGACCTCAGCCACATGTCTTGATAACATTTTTACAAATTTAATGCCATGTACAAAGTCAGTAATTAATAAACTACAATCAGATCATAGTGGGCAGTTGGCCACTTTTGATATTGGGCTAAAAAAGACTTTAAAAAGAGAAATTACCTTTATACCCATGAATGAGAGACGGCTTGAAACATTTAGGAAAAATGTATTTGAAAAAACATTTAAATTAGATTACTGTGCAGATCCTATTACTCAATATAACTCTATTCATAATATAATTAAAAATGAATATGACTCTGTTTTTAAAAAAAAGAAAATATGTATAAATAATAATTTATTTAGGTTTAGTGACTGGGCAACAGTGGGAATATGCAGAAGTAGAAATAGATTATATGAATTGTACAGTGAAAGAACTTATAATCATAATAAGACATTTTATGAATATGTTAAAAAGTATTCAAAATTATTTAAACGAGTTTGCAGTGTAGCTAAATCTAATTACATTAATAATAAAATTAAATATAGTACTAACATTTCAAAAACTGCATGGAATATAATTAATCAGGAAACTGGGAAAGCAAAAGAACCACACACCAAATATAATTTAAAAATTAATGATAAAGTGTTGTCAACTGACAAAGAAGTTGCTGAAGCATTTGAAAATTTTTTTACTGCCATCCCTGTGTCAACTACTTCGAGTATTAATTCATGTTCCACTCTTGCACAGTCACTGCTAACGGAAAATGTAAATTCATGCAATATTGATTTTATTTTTAAACATGTTACTGTTCCACAAGTTTTAAATGCATTTAAAAGCATTAAAGTAAAAAATACTGCCGATTTAGATGGGATTTCTGTTAAAATTATTGAATCTGTCATTGATGGTATAGCCCCGTACTTAGCCAGTATATTTAATGACTGTGTTGATAATGGTGTTTTTCCTGATTTAATGAAATTGAGTAAGGTCATTCCAATATTCAAAGCAGGTAGTATGTCTGACCCTAATAATTTTAGACCTATATCTATACTACCAACGCTCAGTAAGATTTTTGAAAAATTAATTTTAAATCAATTACTTTCTCATTTTTACGGTAATAGTTTAATGAATTTTAAGCAGTTTGGTTTCACGCGGGGTCGCTCAACAACCGATGCCGGTGTTGAGCTCATAAAACACGTATTCAGCGCCTGGGAGGAGTCGTGTGATGCTATTGGTGTCTTTTGTGACTTGTCCAAGGCGTTCGACTGTGTGGATCATACTACTCTACTCATGAAACTGCACCATTACGGCATTAAAAACCGAGCGCTTGCCTTGATTAAATCATATATTTCTAATAGAAAACAGAAAGTTGCAATAAATGGAGAAAAATCATCAGGATCGGCAGTGACAATGGGTGTGCCCCAGGGCTCAGTTCTTGGTCCTTTCCTATTTTTAGTTTATATTAATGATCTGCCATCGGTCGTTAAGAATCAATGCGAGGTCATATTGTTTGCTGACGATACTTCCTTCTTGTTTAAAATCAAAAGACAAGAAATTGACTATCGAGCGGTGAACAAATGCATCTCCAACACAGAGCAGTGGTTCTCAGCTAATAATTTGCTCCTCAATGAAAAAAAAACGAAATGTGTTAAATTTACATTGCCAAATGTCAAACAGGTAAACACAAACATTGTAGTTAAGAGCCAGGAACTGAGTCCTGTAAACTCAACTGTATTTCTGGGCATAACCTTAGACGCCAAACTGCAGTGGGGACCGCATGTTGATGGTTTAGCGAAAAGGCTTGGCTCTGCCGCATATGCTGTTAAAAAAATTAGACAAATTTCAAATGAAACAACTGCTCGATTAGTCTATTTTGGTTACTTCCACAGCCTCATGACATATGGTATTCTGCTGTGGGGGAGTGCTGCCGACATCGATGCTATATTTATTCTGCAGAAAAGGGCTGTTCGCGCAATCTATCGGCTCGGTCCAAGGGTGTCACTTAGAAGTAAATTTAAGGAAATAAATATTCTTACCTTCCATTCACAATATATTTTAGAAAATTTAATGTATGTTAAAAAGAACATAACCTTGTTCAAAAGAAAAAAAGATCTGCACAATGTTAACACAAGAGGAAGAAATATGCTGGCAGCTCATAATAGCAGGCTTCATAAAGTCACTAACTCATTCATGGGTCAATGTATACGCTTTTATAATAAGGTTCCTGAGGATATCCAAGGTCTTCCTACTGACAAATTCAAAGAAACTATAAAGGAGAAGTTGTGTGCTAGAGCATATTATAAACTATCCGATTATTTGGATGATAAAAGCCCTTGGGTATAATCCCCTCATTAACAGGATTGTACTAGTATTTGTAACAAAGCATGTGTAATGTGTCTGTTTGTGCGATGAGTTCTTCGTCCCGATGAATATCTAAAGCGTCATTGTCACTAAAGTACGTCTTCTTATGGTAGCGTCGGGTGACGGGTCGCTCACTTCCCTCTAATATGGTTGAGGAGGGCGATGGCTGGATCCCGCGTTAACTCGTGAACGGGTGCCGTTTGAGGGTGTTCGTCGTTTGGATACTTGGGGGGAGGGAGACTTGCCGAGCTAACAGATGCAGAAAAGAATAATTTTGTATAGACATTAAGAGACTCTGTAAATTTATTTTGAAAAAAAAAAAATATACCCGTGAAGTTTCTTGCCAGTTCTTCTTCACGAAGGTTTTTTTTCGAACTGGTGGTAGAATCATGTTTTATTTGACGTCAATAAGAACAAGTAATTGTCAATGTTGAGAAATAAATATTTGAATTTGAATTTGAATTTATTAGTTTAATAATGTTTCAATCTAAATCCATCAACTGTGGTACGACAACTTTTAATAAGTCATAATAATTATCTGGATAAATAATATTTATCCTATTTTTATCAAAAAATGTAACTAATTGTGTATAATATTCAAATAATTTTTGACTTTGAAGTTATTTTTAATGCATTAATATGCTCTATAAACTCATGAGTTATAGAACAATACGGGGAGTTTAGCTGTACAACAATAATTTTGCTTTATCATAAAATATAAATTTGTAAATTATTTTGTCGTATTGACGCATTTAATTTATTTTTATTGTTGGCCATATTATTATTATTATTACCATATTTTTTATTACTTCATAGTTAATACCTATGAAGTAATAAATAATATGGTTAAATATTATTCTTAAAATTCCTATCCTTATTCGTCTTTCTGTGAACTGAATATTCGATTTCATCTTTAAAATATTAACATATCTGCTAGGAAATGTACATTTTCATGATATTGCTGTTAGAGCTGTGCATACAATTTGAAATGTCTGTTTTACGGGTCTAAAGTTTAAGGATTGTTTGTCTTTTAAGTACCTAGTTAAAGCTTTTAAGTTTGTAGAGAATATGTCAAGTGTTAGTAACTATAGATCATTTTTTATTATATTGAGTATAGTTATAAATAAGAATACAGTTTGAACGACGGCATGAAAGTTTTTTGTAAAGATCTAAGCAAATGCTACATATTTGAGTAGGATGCCGTAAAGGGCTTTTATGAATAAAGTTCGAGTTATTTGCAAGAACGTCTCTACATACATATGCATACATATGGAATGCAAATACATATATCCTTTTTCCATATGTTCGGAAACTGAATAAACAAAGATAATAATTGAAAGTATATCTGCTTTTTACAAGCTCCGCTCATTTACTGATATTGAACTTCATCATACTTAAATAAGGTTTTTAAAATTACTTTTCAAATACCTCTCCACTAACGTCTCCACAAAGTTTTATGTGTCTGAACCTATTTTCAAAGCACATTATCCAGTCTGCAACAGGTAATTCCTCGACGGCTTTCTCAATCGCAGTGAGCGATGAAAGCTTTCGCTGGTTTTTAATTTTAGGGAACAAGAAGAAGTCACACGGTTCGAAATCAGGACTGTAAGGCGGCTGACCCAAAAGTTTTACTGGTGTGGTGTTCCCTCTTCTTGATTATGGAGTGTGCAGGCGCGTTGTCGTGGTGGAGCAAAAAGGCCTCGGAGGAGATTTTTTCTATGACACACAATAGTTTCATTACGCTAAAACTAAATTTAGAGTTAAATTTAAATTTGGAATAAATATATTTGTACTGTAAATAATCCAATTTCCAAAATAAATAATAACTCGCCAGTGTTCCATACATAAAAACATTTATTCGCAAAACTTTCGGAGTGGCCTGGTATAGCGAAGGTACGTGTTTAGTAAGCCAACCGTGTATTTCAACTTCTTATTTGGTTGACGCTGATATTCTTGATACGAACATTATAATTTTTAACTTTTAGTTAGTAAGAGATACATGATTTATCTTTTGATTGTTGCCATAAAAATACAGAGTGTTATTTTTTCGGATTTCAGCCATCTCGTTTCCCGGGCGTGGCAAGTTTATTTTCAAATGCAGTTTTTTTTTCTTTTTTAAATAAAGGAATGTTTCCTCAGATTAAAGTTTGCTACAGCCAAAGTGATTCATATATGTATGATTTAGCTGAATTAATAATTATATACATAGCATACGTAGCATATCACATTATAAAACAAAGTCATCATGCGTCTGTCTGCCTGAACGCGATAGACTTAAAAATTACCAAACGGATTTTCAAAGATAGATTAAAGAAAAAGGTTTATGTGTATTTTTAGTGCATATTTCAGTTATTTTATGTTTTGTGTCAATTTACTGAAATATGATGACACAGGCAGCTTTCAACGGAAACGCTAAACAGAAAGCCTAAAACATCGCGCATAAAGTAAATTCGCCAACTATAGCAATATAAGCCGAGTGATTACTCGTAAAGGCTTCAACAGGTTTTAATGACAGTTTTTTTTTCAACGTGTTACATGTGGTTCCGATTAAGGTATTTAAGTCTTTGATCATATATAAAAACGTAATTTTTGGTCTACAAAGAAGTCAGATATTCCGATATTTATTTTTGTTTTTTTTTCCTCTCCGCGGGGAAAGAAGAAAAAAAAATATATAAAAATAATTTTATTCTCCCACAAAGCACAGTTACAAGATTGGTGGCCAGAATCTCCTTTTAGACTTTATGACGTCTGTGTCAGGAGAGTCCGCTCCTCCGTGGGTCTTTATATACTAAGAGAGAAACTAAAATTATACAAATTTTATAGGCAATTTAGGATTCAATTATTAACAATAAAAATTAAGTAAATTTCAATTTTATTTGAACGTTAATAAATTTAGACAAATAACTTTAAAAAATTCTTGAATATTAAAACCTAAACTAAAATTTTAAAAATGTTAGTTAGAGGATGTCCGCGTTACGCACGTACCAGGGTGCGTTTGCGGACCTGCGATAGAAGAGCCACCTGCAGCTTGTACATACGCATAAGACATGACGGGTCTGACGCAGGTCTTATAGAACGTTCGCTTGTTCCTAAGAGACGTTTTACTATGTCTACCTAACATACTGTTTAGGCGACCTAGATGAAGACGGGCAAGTTTCAATACTTGTTAGCGACCTAGATAAAAACAGGCATATTTTTGTGGACGTGTGGCTTGAAAGAAAGCATCGTGTCTAAGGTGACGCCTAAGTATTTAGTATTACGCTTCCGGACATGGGGATCGTTGGGACGGTGGCGTTTGTGGTCCAAGAAAATCGCAGAACTCTTGCCTGGATTCATATCGATACGCCATTTTTGAAACCATCCACTAAGGGCGTTTACGGCCTTTTGGAGTTTGGTGATGAGACCCTGGACACGTTGGCCTCTGGTGTAAAAGCCGCTCTTTACCGTGCTCGTGTCATCGGCAAAGAGAGCGAGTTCGACACCCTTTGGCGGGACGGGTATGTCATTGGTGTATACGATGTATAACAGAGGGGCGAGTCCTGAGGGACTCCAGCCTCGATGAAACGGGGCGCGCAGAGCATACCTTCTTGTCTAAAATGAAATATGAGATATTTGAGACAGGATGCGATTATCCTGACTAGGTGATCCGGCAAGCCTATTTTGTAAAGTTTATAAATGAGACCGCTATGCTAGGCTTTATCGAAAGCCTTGGCTAGCCTCGAAAGCCTCGAGTAGAAGACTTACTGAGGGCAGGAGTGCTTTGCGCGAAATCAGTTTGTTGGAAACAGATGGTTTCACATTCGAGAGAGTATGACTCTCTCATGAAGTTTAGCCATATCCTTGAGGAGGCTGATGGGTCAGTGGGTAGCCGGGATATTCCAAGGTTTACCCAGCTTGGGAATGCCTTTCCGCGTTAACTCGTGAACGGGTGCCGTTTGAGGGTGTTCGTCGTTTGGATACTTGGGGGAGAGAGACTTGCCGAGCTAACGGATGCCGATAAGAATAACTTTGTATAGACATAAAGAGACTCTGTAAATTTATTATATTATAGAAAAAAATATACCCATGAAGTTTCTTGCCAGTTTTTCAAACTGGCGGAAGAGTCATGTTTTATTTGACATCAATAAGAACAAGTAATTGTCAATGTTGAGAAAAAAATAAATATATAATATATATCAATATATATAATATACATATTAATATATAATATATATTCAATATGACTGTAGCTTCTTTCCAAGCTTTTGGAAAGTACGAAGGTCGAAGCAGGCATTGAAGATGATCGCTAGCAAGGTAAGCACCTGCTAAGGCAGGTGCGCCGGTTGCGCAGCGGTGGGAAGTGAGTGGCGGCGCCAGTTTAAGTGCGGCCCTTTTGGTGGAGGATCGAGTAGTGCGAGAACAACCATTGTAGTTGGCTGTGTGGCCGGATAGGCCGCCAAAACATACAAGCAGAGGGGGAGGTGAATTTGGGAGTGCGTTTGCACTCCTTCGTGATGTAGGGATCTACGCACTTGATGCACCTGGGAGGGGCTGAGCAATTACCCGCTTAGGCCATTAAGCTGACAGCTGTGGCATTGCCCTAGGTGAACACGGCGATGCGGGCCTCGATGGAGATATTCGAGAGGCCGTAGATGGTGCGCGATTTTCTGAAGATCTCCCTAGATATGAGAGTGTTCGAGAGGATAAAAAGGGCCAGAGGGAAACGTTTGCCCCTGTTGGAATGCATTTTATGAGTGTCTTCAGCTAGGAAGCCCTGGGATTTGAGGTATCTTCGTCGTTCGCTAGTTTGAACAGGATACCTCATAGGATCGCGGAGAGCTCGGGGAGAGCGTAAGTATAATACGCGATTTGCTTAACACATAATAGCCTAGTGAAAGACCGGAAATCGTTGATGGACGCGACTTGAATTTTAATAGAATCGCCTGCGTTCGGCGTGTGGACGCAGTTCAATTTGTGCTCTTTGCATTTAAGACCTTAGTCCATCGCGCTTTTTTGCAAAGAAAAACAGGGTTTGAGAGCTGAGGTTTACCGGGATGGGAGCGCAGCACGTTGCTGTCTTGGATGATACCGAATGGGTCGAGTTACTTTAAGTGACATTAACGGAACGGAGGTGGGTGTTGAAGACACCAGGGTGGGTTCGAGTGTTGAAGAAACCGGGCCTCCAATAATTATGATAAGTTTTATTTTTATAATCCGTCTTATCTAAGAAGTATAATTTGACTTTTATATTTTTCCAACCCAAATAACTAAGCATAGGCGTAACTCATTTTTAGACACTACATTGGAATTCAAATCCTTTAAAGAAAGAAAAATAACCATTACGTAATATAGATAGCTTGTTTCTAGACGTCGTTACAAAATTACATAGTAACGTCCTTTGTCGTAGTGTAGCAAATCTTCAAGCTCACTTGTATACGAATATTGGTAAAAATGTACGAATAATCGAAGTTATGGATAACGAGCCGTTTTCAATCCAATCGTCTTTTAGCATTTAATAATACTCAACTTTCAGCTGACATCCTAAACAATAAAATTAAAAGGTGTAAGTTAATGTTATTTCAAATAAATCTTTGTAGGTAGATATATTTTTAATACATACAACACTACCAACTGTAATCTACGTAGTCTACTTTATCTCTTATATTCAATCGTAGTACTTTTTCCGTTTCTGTTTTTATCATAATGTGTGTTTGGTTATTTCTAAACTGATCCCTCTTTTTTCGTTTACCTTAGCGTTTTTATATTGAACTCTGAACTAAGCAAATGGTTTTAATGTCAAAAGGAGGATGTACTTTAACCAGCCAGGTTCTTGAATTGGTGGTGAAATTACACGAATATTTCGAGCGGTGGTCTTAAAACGGCGGGCCTCTATTTGCCGTTACAAAAGTGTGGGATCGTGTGTACCGTTGGCATAATCATAAACGAAAAGTATGTTCCTTTTCGGAGATCAGGATAACGCACTTCACACGCCGAGAAAACGAAAAAAAGCTTCATGCTCGACGGTGCCAGTGGTAAAAGGCGGTCGCCTTAAATTAGTTATGCAGGATTAGAAGCTGTAGGCTTCATAGACTGTTGTTTACTGGCTTTTCAATAAAAAAGCACAAAAGAGTATAGCGAAGACCTCTTAAAAGGACAACAAAACTTAATCACTGCGCAATTTAAAGATGTTTAACGTAAATGACCTTAAATTATCAAATAAACAATCCTGATTTTTTTTTATTGAAAATGTACGTCCTTTTCGTTTTTGGCCAATGGGTACATTTTTCGCCTCTGGTTCGGTGCACAATGTTAAAAGAAGAGGAAGAAATAAGCTGGCGGCTTATAAAAGTAGGCTTCAAAAATTCTCTAAATCATACATGGGTCAATATATACGCTTTTATAATAAGGTTCGTAAGGATATCCAAGGTTTTCCTACTGACAAATTCAAAGAAAGTCTAAATCAAAAGTTGTGTGCTTACAAACGACTCGGTTATTTAGACGATAATTCCCCTCATTTACAGGCTTTTACTAGTATTTGTAATATAAAGTGTGTAATATTAGGTCCTTACATATCTAATTGGCGTTGTACAGGCCACTTTGCTATGTATTATCTCCTCTTTGGTTAAGAAATTCAATTTCAAATTTATATCGCTATTTACTTACTCATTTGTGTTTCAAAAACCGCAATTCATTTGGTTTTTCCTCTTTTGGTTTTTTCTTTGCGTTACTTAGTCTACAAAATGGAAAACTTGAAATATCGCATTATTTACTCGCTCGAAGTATTATTGCTGTGTATGGCGGCGGTGTCGCAAAAGAAAACACAGTGCGTTTTTGGTCCCAACGTTTTCATTCTGGAAATTTCAACCTGCAGAACAAGCCCCGTGGACGGCCGGAGACCAAAATTGATAATGAAGAATTGAAGTCTATTGTGGAAGCGGATCCATCGCAAACCACGTCCGAGTTAGCTGTAGGCTGCGGTGTTAGTGACAAAACTGTTTTAATCCATTGAAGCTAATTGGAAAGGTGAAAAAGCTTTAGAAGCGGGGACCTCATGCTCATGCCTAAGTTTTCTTAAACCTGGCTAGACGATTACGTTAGATGTCTTTTCGCAGCAATTGCAAACCAAGATGGAAAAGCTAGCTGCTAAACGACTGAGGCTGGTCAAACACTCAAGGCCACTGCTGCTTCAGGACAACGCTAGACCACACACTACACAACAGACGGCTACCAAATTCGAGGAGCTTTAATTGGAATGTCTAAGACATCCACCTTACTCCCCGGACCTTGCTCCAAAAGATTACCATTTTTTCGATGTTTGAATAAGTTTTTGCAAGGGTAAAATTCAACTCCGATGGGGCAGTCCAAAGTGCCTTCAAAGATTTTATTGATTCCCGTTGGAATAGTTTTTTTAAGTAAAGGGATCAATGAACTACCTATGAGATGGCATAATTGCATAGATAGCAATGGTACATACTTTGATCAAATAAATAAATTATATTTAAAAAAAATTTGACTTTATTTATAAAACTCCAATTTTATATGTAATGATCTAATATGTCCGTTTGTTCGTTGAATTCTTCGTCCCAATCAATGCCTCATTGTCGTCAAAACCGTCATTGTCACTAAAGTACGTCTTCTTATGATAGCGTCGATTGACGATTGAAATTATGCTCGTGAAGTGTGGAAGGTAGGTGCCAGCCTTATGTTCATGACTTTCACTCACCAATCCATGGTTTCAACGCCAAATACCTCCACTACCCAATATATCCACTTTCCAAATTCTGATATTTTCTACGTTTAAGGTTTTCAGCGTTGTTAACAGCAGAACCAGATTGTAAACTAGTTGTAGGAAGATAGGAAGCCGCGAGAGTGTGTACGCAGGTTGTGTCCCATACCAGCGCCCTACCCATCCTCCACGGGACCAGAGTCATACCATCAGGATGCTTGCCATCGTCACGCAACAGACCCGACGGTTCAAGAACCGAGGGAGTGTTGTAGGTAACAAGAGCCCGATGGTGATGTCATTTAAATTGGCATGGCGGAGCATTCTGCCACCGCTGCGAGAACAAGAAAGCCCATGGCGGTTGAGCTCACCAACCACAGCAGCAGCGGTGTTGAGCACACCATTTTATTCCTATACGCAAACTACAGGCAAGCCTGAAGCTATGGTTGTCAAAAAGGGTCCCCATGTAATATGATGGAAGCGCCTGAAACCATAACCCAGACTCCCATGTCCCCACCGCTAGTAGACGAGTGCGCTCTGTAAAATTAGGCGTATTTATAAAAATCTATATAAAAACGATTTACGAATGATTCTTAATTACTGAGATAAAATTGATTCTGTTTTTAGTATTGTTATGCAATACGGTTTCAAGCTTTTATATTCAATTTTTCCAAGGTTATTTAAATTATCTGTTCTATTAAAATTAAAATAAAAAAAATGTAAAACATAAGCGGTATTCCCATTTTGAAAATAAAATTAATAAAGCAATCAAAAATTTTCCGTTTTGATTGATCTTTGGTGAGCCGGCAAAATGAAAACTTTACTGTGGTTTTACGATTTCATGAATTTTGATCTGGATTGGTTATATATTTAAAGTTTAACAGAACTTTGGAAGATCAAAAGCAATTTTACAATGTTTACATTGGATTAATGATTGTACAATGATGGAATTACTTGAGTATATAATTTAATGTCTATGTTTAATAAGGTATCTATCGATTGTGAAATAAGTTTTTACTAAGTTATTTATGAAATTATGTTTTTGTTACGTTTGTTAGCTTTTCTGTTTTAACACTAATCAGGAAATATCCACGATTACTAAGTTTGCATTGGGCACTATGATTTGTAGCAAATTCAAATTTGAGGCTTGTAAAGGTGAACAAAGTGAGAATAATTTGTTTCAAGTTAAAAAATGTTTAGATACACTCATAAAAAAATTTAGTTTTAGTTGTTTAGGTAATAAAATACTAAAATTATTATATTTAAAAGCGAATCTATATTTTTGGCATTGATATAATACAAACAAGAATAAAACTACTGCGTTTTACGTAGCTATTTCTATCAAATAAACGCCTTTCTTGTGTATCGTTTACTCATTAAGTTAAAAATACTTAAATTAAATACATGTCCAATTTATTTAAATGAAAGAAAAACAAACAGTTTACATATTACATATTTTTACATGCAGTATATCACTTAAGCCAAGACACTAACGCTAATAGCACATGCTAAATGAAGACTTGAAATACATAAGTCACCTAGAAGTTTTATTATAAAGCCTTTAAGTATATTATTTATTAGCCTTTTCCAAACATGTCTGGACAATTTTGTTCTAAACATTATTTATGTAAGGTTTAAGTTGTTTATTTTTTATATTATATAAAGTAATTTCAAGAGGCGCGTGGGTGACATTTTTCTATACAAGGAAGTTGGTTGGCGGATTTTTTGGTTAAGTGACTATTAGTGCCTACCAGTGCAAAAGATGAAAGACCATTCCTGACCTGTCAACATTTTGACGACTCGTATTACGTATAGATAAGTAATATAGTACGAAAAATGACTAATTTTTAGTTGAACCATAAAACCTATTTCATGTGAAAAACTACAATCCACAAAAAATGTATTGGGTTTTCTTTTATAGTCATTTGTTGACATTTGGTTGGCCACGAACGCGCCCAGTAAATATATGGTCTATGACAAGTTTCGTTCCAAATAAAGCTCAAACTTTACAATTAAATTTTAAATTTTTAAACTTTAAATTGGTGATTCGAAATACCACACTGCGAGGTCGGTGCTGATCTCTGTTGAATTCAGCAACTTGGGTGCAGCCAACAGTTGATGATACATTGGGATCATGAGCTTATTTCGATATGTTAGTTATAAATTGCTAGCTTGTTTCTGATTATTAGTTTGAAATTCTATTGCCTAGTAATCCCTTTTAAGGATATGCCAAGATCCTCACTTTGTAGCTTATGAACAAAACTGGACTCTTTAAGTCAGATAAGTCTGCATTTAACGGTGAAAACTGTATCTCTATAACAGTTCTTAGTAACGCACAAATTTCACGCTTTAAAGTAATTTTATTTCAGCCTGTGTAAGAAAAGTTAGTTTTTCATCAAGTACTGTGCTAGCCCGTGCACCCTATTATATTTACAGTCTTAAAATACTTAGACTATAATAAAAACTCCCTTGAAAAATCCGCACATACCACGCAAAGAAAGCAAATAAACTGTACCTAGGCCTAAACCAACATACATGTCTAAATACATCAACATGGTTAAATAATTTAGCTTCGCATAGAACGAGGTCGGTTCTGTTTATATCATTTTCGATTGATCTTCGAGTCTTCTTCACTCATAAATAAACAATTTTTATATAATCAGCATTCAATTTTGCAGTAATTTTTCATAAATAAATATATATATATTTGCAATATTTAAAGGGTAGATATCACTTTATTAAAACTTGAAGAAAAATGTCAGCTATCTGCTAGGCTATCTGTAAAAAAAACATTAAAAGTTAGTTTTAAATGCTTATTAAACAAACAGTCGTGTCACTTCCACTGAGAAAGTAGAATATACTTCCACTGACACAACCACAATGTCTTAGATTAAGGTAAAGTGAGTTCAAGTTATTTAAATCCCCAATCCCCGAATAAACACACTAACTACACAGCTCCAAAGTCAGCAGAGCTTATGTTACGGATGACCCTAAAGCGAACTGGGGGGCAACCCAGAATAAACATACATAAATAAATATCAACAACCATGACCCGAGAACAAGGATCTGTGTTCATCACACTAATGTGTGCCCCGGCCAGGATTTCAACCTGGGACCTCCAGCGTATGAGGCATTGCTACTGACCACTACGCTACTCGGCCGTCTCAACGGTTACGAATTCATGTTTTATCGAAGATCATAAACTATGAAAGTGTACCGACATTTATTCTCTTTACCAATCCATCACCTTTATTGGAAATTTGATTATATAGTATTCAATAAGCTATAGATTTTTGTTGCCCTGTTGTCTAGTGCATAAGATGTTTTAAAATGTTTTATTGGATAGCTAATATTTACGACTTATTACAATTGATAATTTTACAATGAGAAGATTGTTTCAAAATAATTGTATGTAAAGAAATGGTTTACATTATAAACCGTAAGAACAGAATGTCCATCAACCATTTTCAAAGATTTGTCAAATAAAATTCATTACTATTTTAATTCATATTTTTGAAAGCTGAGTTTATTCATTTGTGCAATTTACTTATATTTTGATGTAGATAATAAGATTTCGTATAATAAGAATAAAAAAGAGTTCGGACGTTTTAAAGGTTATTTTAATATAATATATCTTAGTTTCATGATTACTGTAGAATACGTTCCCTACATATAAAAAGCAAAAACTTTTTTTTCTTAATGTATTTTCATCTCTGGAATAATATAAATATATATAGATACATCGCTTATTAGATAATTGAATGTTGTGTAAAAAGTTATTTTTGACAAAATAAATATTTTTGAGAAAATAAGATATTGATACACAATTTTAAAATATATCACAAGTGTAATTTTAGACTAAGAGCTCATGAAGCGGAACCTAGCCGAGTCCTCTAGTCGCTGGATTGCTGTTTTATTTCAGATTTTACGTCGCACTACTGCGGGTGCGCTGAACTAACTAGGTATTAATTCGGTGATTGGAAGAATTCACTAACCAACACAAGTAAGCCGATATTAGTTGCCTATGTTACAATAAAAGCTGACAATGAGTGTCTTAAATTAAACAATTGTTCTTAAAAACAATTACTATTATTATCGGAATATGCAATACTGCCACAAAGGGAAAGATTTAATGTTTGGAAAAACAAACAGTCGTATTGAGCGATCCCAGGTGTATTTTTTAGTTTGGGATGTAAAAGTGTGGATCCAATAGTCACTGAGATTTACCAAGTTGATTTATATAGGTACCTCTAGGATAGACATGTAATTTTCAAGGTCACTTTTCATCTGGAGGAATGCAATTTAAACACCTAAGCAATCCACAATAAAAATAGTAAAAATAATAACATAAACCACACACAATATTTTTGAAAGTGGTTTGCTTTGCGTTTTTTGATATATAAAATTCGACATAAAGCTTTTAACGAGGGCCTAAATCCACATTTCTGATATAGTACACAAGTGCTTATATTTTGATGTATTTTAATATTAAATACACTCAGTGGTATTTTGTTTTGTGTCATGTTGTGCAACATGTTTTTTTTAGATCAGTTTGTGCGATACAAATGATCAATGTCCGCAAGTTGTCTTACCAACCTAACCAAGGCATGACTGAAATGTAAGTAACATTTCTAGCTTTCTTTAAAAATATTTTGAAGTTTACTGTTCTCATGGGATAACCATGTGAAGCCGCAAGAGGTACTAATATAATGAATGTGAAATTGATTTTATTTGTGTTATTTAAAAAAAAATTATTAAGTTATGAAACACAAGCGCTCAATTACGTAAGTTCTCATAATAAAATTTTGCATTAGGAATGTCTTAAATACAGACGAGGAAAAATGATTACTTTCGAACAGAAAAAGGTGGTGTCCTGAAATACACGCAAGTGAAGCTGCGGGTAAAAACTTATTGAAAATAATTTCAAAAGAAAACCACAGCTTTTGCTTTAGTTTATCAAGTAATATTTAAAGATATTGTCATGGTCGTTACGTTGAATCCAATTTTAATAACATTTTGAATTTCTGTCACTAAATTTGTCTTATTATAGTTATTATGTATTTTTTCTCTCTGTTTATGTACTTTGAATAACTTCATGGATGTTATGTATCTTCGTGTATGGGGTGATTCATTTAGAGGTACTGTTTCGTCTATGGATATTTTGACAGATGAAGCGTGACTTCTGTATAGTTAGACATTTCATCCTATAAAGACTTAGCCTTTCACAGCGTCTACAAATTAATCAGCTGTATTAAGCAAATCATCGTTCTGCGAGGAAAGTGTTTCGTGCACTAATAGAAACTTATGGTCAACATAAGGCCTACCGAACGTACGATTCGCTACAACATCGAAAAGCTTGAAAGCCATTTTATTGTAAAATAAGATACGAAGCCATTTTAATGTAAAATGGCTTTCAAAGGATAAGATAATAAACGACCAAATAAACCACACGGGATGTGTAGTGAAAAAAATAATGCTGCGGTAGCCAGAACGTAACTGTCGATAGTGACCGTTATCGTGCCATGATCAGAGATTATTTGATTCTTGAAATTAAAGCCCGTGATCTTCAGGACATTTGACACAACAAGACCGCCGCTTGTCACACAGTTCGTGAAACCATGGCTCTATTGCGTAAACAATATGGTGAACAGTTAATTTTGCATTCGGTGCTGTGAGTTGGCCGCCTAGATACTGTAATATCACACCCCTAGATTTTTTCCTTTGAAATTATGTAGTCTATATGGATAAGCCGGGTACGATTGAGCAACTGTAAGCCAAACTTACTCGCGTTATTCGCCAAATACCAATAAAAATGATCGGACGCGTCATCGAAATTTGGAACGGTAAAATAGTTTACCGGATGTTTACTGGAGTTACGACCAACATTTGAAAGAAATTATATTAAAAAAATAAATTTCAAGAATAGTTCTTTTGTATAATAATAAAAATTACCTGATAATTGTGTTATTATTATTGTTTTTTTGATTTTGAAAAAAGTACCTCCAAAAGAATCACCCTATATATTCAAAAGACACGAAGGGAACGTTCCGCTGTAGGCAACGGCAGAATTATCAGTGTTGTTTCTGTGTCACACCAGTTGACAAGAGCAGCCTGAGACTTTCTGCTTAATTTATTTATAGGAAAAAATTGAACACCAAATTTTCAGCCTTTTGGTTGTTTGTTTTTTTATCTTTATATTTCTTGTGTATTTTCAGCTTTTGAAAGTTACTATTTCTTTCATTTCTTTTTTTTTTTTTCACTATTATGAGCAAGTGCAGTATTAGGTGATTTTAACACATGTACCCTTAGAAATAATTCACTATCACATAACTCCAACCTTTCATGGGTAACTTATCACGCATTTTCTGACATGATTTTATTTATCTGTCCTATCAAGTTCGTAAGTCCTAAATTCAAACCAAAATCAAAATTCCTACTTAGTATTTCCTTTATTCCTAGAATTTAATATCAAGTATGCTGCTTTAGACTTGTAAAAATGTGATCCTGCTCCTTGGCTTCCAGGTAAATTAAAAAAAGCTTTATTCAAAACAGAAAAGGTAAAATGGGGATTCAAGCACAGCCTCACCGAACGCAAAGTTTCTCAAAATTTCGTTATGCCAAAAAACCCCTTTTCCACGAATGACTTGTCAACCGTAGCCCTGGAAAATCTTAAAGTCAGTAGGTATAGTTTAATTTCCAGCTTCCATTCTTAGCGATTTTGCCTTGATGTTTTAAGTTATAATTTTTTCCAACCTTTCGAGGTCGAGTTGAGGTTAGGCTTATGCTAGGAGGCATTAGATCAGTGCCCTAAATAATTCCTCTAACATTTCCTCCTCATACATTTTATTTACCTTCCAAGCAACACGTTTTAACAAAGAAGAGGTTAGGAAGTCTTCCGATCCATATCATCGACTGCTGTTAGAGAGAATAATAAATGCTCTATAATTATCACTTTCCATATTGTCTCTATAAATATCACCCATATTGTTACTCATACTTAGCCATATTATTTATTTTTCACTTTCAACTAATACTTTCGCAGTGTCCTGGAAGCTTGCTTACGTATCTCAGTCACCAAAATACCATCCTCTTATTCACACATTTTCATAATATCCTTATATTGATTTTGATCTGCAAAGTCCTTGCAATTATGGTTTCTAAACCATAATTGCAAAACCTTTGTGTAAAAGACTTAGACGAAGGTATTGCATATATTTGATAATCAAAGTACATGCAGCGAAAATTATCATCGAGCTTATATCAATGCTTTTTCACATTTCATAAAATTAAAGTGTCTGTAAAGTTTGCTTCCTTTTGAGATTAGGTTTTGCCATGAAAATATAAATTCAGCCAAAATTCAGTCTTTAATGCAAATATCTGTTCCTAAGACTTAAGAAACTTAAACACCGATAGAATCTGTGTATTCTATTTATTTTTAGCTTACAGCAACACGATTAAGCGTCTCAATACCGGTGGCAAATCCGTTACGTACCCATTAGATAGCGCAGATATTCTCGTATTCTTTTTTCTCTTCAGTTTGTTTTACAATCTTGTATCACTGCATCATTTGCGCGACAGATTTTCTTTTGCGCATACTGAAGATGTACTACTTTACAGTTTTTCATAATCAAACGGTCCTTATATTTCAAACTAACCTAACGTAGTTATTGAAATGTATTCGTTTATATTAATGTATATGTTATATATTTTGAGAATATCAGTCTTTGTATTACTCTGAATCAGTCACATTTACTACATAATTAGTATGACATTCCTCAAAACAAGCAGGGCCAAGAGGATTTTTGCAAATCTTATACCTAAACCTCGTTTCCTTGCGCTTTTTCTTTTTGCTGCACAGAAGGCAATTAAGGTATTTAATGTTCCTCTTTGAATTTTCTGTAGTCGGCATGTCTTCGGGCCAGTGACCATTGTAATCTCTCTTTGCTGGCTGTTGCCTTGGCCCTGGCCTTTCGATTGGAATCTATAATTTGTGCATCATTACATAGTAATACATCTTTGCCCTTTAAGTTATAATCGACTTTAGTCATCTGCATAATTAGCTTATCCCGATAGCTCAAAAAGTTTGCCCTTCTAGGTAGTTTGCAATCAGGCAATAAAGCTGGCCTCCCCTGTGAATGAAGGGTATGCGTACGCACTACAGATATGGGTTTGCCATCATAAACCCAGTTTAAAGTTGCCACATAAAAAAATAACATTTGAAATTAATATTAATGTACAATGTAGTTTTATGAATTAGAATAAAAAAATAAAAGTAAACATATTTAATTTAAAAAAGGATATTTTTTCTCCCGAATAGGACTTATTGAACCAAAAAACCACACATTCTAGTGGTACATTAATTCACGGAACTATAAGCAGAACGAATTATGCTCAAAACTCACCTAATAAAAGAATCAGTAACAACCACAATATTGTTCCAACGGCAAAAAGTCTTCGTAAAGTCATAATGTTACTAAATTACACTGAAAGTAAAAACCTTAATTATTACATAAACATATTTATCTGACCGATTTAGTCTTATCGGATCTTGTTGTATCGATACATCAAAATATCGATACGAATCGGGAATCGATACATGTCATTCATTCATTTTCATTTTATGTCGATGGTTATCCCTAATGTTTGTATTAAAAAAAAAGATATAACCTCAATTTTTTTTTATCTAATTGTATTTTTTTAGTTTTGCAAGTTTTAGTTCCAAGTACTACTTAAAAGTTGTTTAATAGAACGGCGACAGTGTTTTCTAAGTTACTGGTGTCCAATTTTAGTGTCTTGGAAGTGAGATTCCTGATGAAATTGATGAATTTATTATCCGGCAATGGTTTGTTTACAAACCTTTTTTTTTTAATTTGAATACTCTTTAGACCATCTTCTTATGTCGCACGCACACGCGCGTTCATCGATACTCACACCGCAGAATATCTAAACCACCTGATCACTATGGCTATCTGCTTACGCACACAAGCACAAAGTGTAAATATCTCACTGATTACCGGTTCAAATCGTTCTAGCTACTCTCACACGACGATGTGCGCATGTATAGATATAGAAGATTAGCAGGGGAATAAGATATGATCCTAATTTCGCACTATTGAATTGTAGCGTCCATGGCCTAGCGGTTTGAGAGTTTCAATATGGGAGCTAGGCATGTCGGGTTCGATCCCCACACAAGTTTTGTGATTTTTTTTTTGGATTATATTTAAAGAGAAATATTTTGCAACTTTTGTCATGTTTTTTAATGTTTTAGTTGCCAGTAAGAGATCTCGGTTGCAGCAGGGCATAGATACCGAAGGCGCGCAAATTAGTTATTAGGAAAAAGTTTCGTAATAGCTGTTTTTTTAAAATAAGGTAATCCATGAGTGAATGATGTTATTGTCGTTTAGCTTAGAAACAAATAATATTTATAGTTTCTGGCTAACAAGCATGTTGATTCATGTGTACAATGGATTTACTGCTTCAATTATATAATAAGGTCATACGCCAAGTGACAGACAAATTATAATGAGAACTGTCATTCAAATCTTTCAATCAAAAACTATTAGCTAAACTATAATTATTTTTTAAATGTTCTCAGCGTCTAGTCGCCTAGTCCAAATAAGTAATGTTATATTTTTATTTGTTTTCTATTCAGAAGCAACATGTTGTCATATGCACAAAATAAATAATTATCTGGGAAATTTTGTGTTGTTTTTACTTATAGTTTTTAGCTACACCTTATTATATGATTTTATAATACTAAAATTAATTAACTGATTAATTGGAATATAAAAATAAAATTATAAAATATTTCTTTAATTTAATGAACATTATTAGGTTTATAAATGAATAAATACATCTTTAATTAAATTAGTAAGATTATTAAAGTAATATATAAACATTACTACTTAAATTTTTATAAAAGAAAAAAAATAATATTAATAATAATAATATTTCTAACAATCACACCACATTATCTAGCCCAAATTAAGCATTAAGAACTTGTGTTATGGATACTAGATAACGGATAAATAAACTTAAGAAATATATAAGCACACATAGATATTTTCTTTTCATTAGAAATAAACTTAAATAAATATACATACACATCCATGACTAGAAACCAAATGTAATAAAACATCTGCCCCTACCAGGATTCGAACCTGGGACCTCTGGCATGGAAGGCAAGGGTACTTACCGGGCCTCACTAAACAGTTTAGTAACGGCCTGTTTAGTAGGGTACTTACTAAACAGGCCGTCAATATAATAAAATAGATATAGAAATAGAAGATCAAATACCTGATTATTCTTGAAATTAATCTATTTTCCCCTATTCAATTTATTAATCCTTTATATATAAATATTCTACGACTATCTATAAAAATAGAAAAAAATAAAAAACTGGCACAGCTTCCGACATTCGAATTTAAAAAATAGAAAAAACAAAAAAAGGTCACGCTGCCTTCCGAGATTTGAACTTAGGCCACCTGATGCAATGGTTGAGGGAAAGTTAACCTGCACATTATATATACCGCTGAGCTACGCTCGTCTGCATAGGACAAATGCCATGCCAGAGGTCCCGGGTTCGAATCCTGGTATAGGCAGATATTTTATCATATTTGCTTTCTAGTCATGGATGTGTATGTATGTTTATTTAAGTTTATTTCTAATATTTATATGTAAAAAAAAAATATCTATGTGTGTTTATATATTTCTTATGTTTATTTATCCGTTATCTAGTATCCATAACACAAGTTCTTTAATGATACTTAATTTGGGCTAGATAATGCGGTGTGATTGTTAGAAATATTTGTTATTTGTTATTACTTTAGCAGCATTACTTTTAAGAATGAATTATTTTGCAAACAACATAGTCGCTCTAAACCGGTTGTGTTACTTGTCTTTTGTAGTGTTGTTACTTTAGTAGTGTGAGTTTGGGTGAGTGCGCGGTGCGGTATGGTATTCGGTGCAGTATTCGGGCGACGACTGGGTGGTATAGATGTATTTGGCACCGACTGTACATATTTTTTTAATTTTTTTTATTTTATCAGAAAATCAACAGCGTACATAAAATTTCACTAAAACAACATTTAAACTTAAAGTAATGCCAATTACAGATTTTCGTTAAAAAACAAATTTACAGCTATACCATTAAAGACAAAATTAAAACCAAATTACACATTAATACACACAAAACTGTGTTATTGCCCGATTGGTTCACGAATATAATACTGTATTTGACAATGTAGACATCTTCGCCAACGCTTAACATCTGTATTTTTATGTATGTCTGTGTGTACACAAACAATTAAATATATAAATAAATGTCAAGCGGTTTTTAGGGTTATAATTTTCTTACCAAGTACATATTTATTTATTTATTTATTTACTTTATTGGAGACAAAACAGAAATAAAAGATAGAACAGATATAAACAAATTTTAAACTAAAATAATTACAATTATTTCCATAGAACGTCTCACTGAGGACAAACACAGATATAAAAAAAAAATGGTAACAATTAAGGCGCAGCAGTATCTGATATAAAAATAAAAACAAAGAATAGTTAAGAATTGTACAAATAAAGTGCTGTTTATTATAATGTTAAGGTACACAGGTATATTCTGAACTAAACAATTTCGTGAGTTCAGCTTTATACTTAGAATGGGAGCACGAAAACAAATCTATATTATTCAAATTGTGATTTTGAAAGGCACATAGTCTGTGAAGTGGTGCACGCTTACCAGCATTAGTCCTAGTTGATGAGATGTGAAATAAATTTTTTGATCTTGTTGCTTTAGAGGGTATACGAAAATCTATTTTTGATAACAAATGGGAACATTTTATATCTCCAGTGCATATTTTTTTTAGCGTTAGAGCGTCAATTACTCGTCGTCTGTCAGTCAGGGATAATGTATTGTGTTTGGCTAAGAGTTCATTGTATGAGCAGCGAGGGATGCGCATTCGAAAATTAAGCGATCTAAGGAACTTCTTTTGCACCATTTCTATTTTATCTATATAGACGGCGTATAGTGGGTTCCAGATTGGAGATACGTACTCTAAGTGCGATCTAACTAGACTCTGAAAGAGGCATGCAAATGTTTCTTTACGCTTAAAGGATTTCGTAACTCTTGTTATAAAACCTAGCATGCGGTATGATTTTTCCAGAATATTTTCTACATGCGTATCAAATGTGAGTTTAGTGTCAAGATATATACCAAGATCCCTGATTGTTTTCTTATTGTTCAGAGTGTGACCGCCTAGTTGGAAACTAGTGGGAAGTAAGTTAATGTTTTTTGTAAATGTCACGTGAATACATTTATCATGGGCTAAAAAAAGTTTATTAGTTCTGCAATACTCTTCAAATCTATTTAAATCATTTTGTATTAATGTTACATCATTTCTATCACGAACACTTGAGTACAATTTTAAGTCATCAGCGTATAAAAGAAAGTTGCAGTGTTGGAAGCAAGATGAAATGTCATTTATGAAGAGAATGAATAGCAATGGCCCTAATATCGAGCCTTGGGGAACGCCCGATGTGGTAACTATGGAGGAAGAAACATACCCGTTAACAACAACAGACTGAACGCGATTCTTAAGGTACGAGCTAAACCATCGCAAAAGATTGCCTTTGATGCCGTTGTAAGCTAACTTTTCCAAGAGTAGCAGATGATCCACTTTATCAAACGCTTTTCTAAAATCTGTGTAGATAGTTTCAATTTGGTGTTTTCGATCTAAGCCGTTAAAGAGATAGTTTGTGAAGACAAGGAGATTAGATAAAGTGGATCTTCCACCTACAAAACCATGTTGTTGATCTATAATATTATTTTTTACAGTCGAGTAGACGTGATCGTGAACCAACTTTTCGAAAGCTTTCGCAGTTGCTGAAAGAATGGATATAGGTCGGTAGTTTTCAATGTTACTTTTCGAGCCGGATTTGAACATGGGTGTTATACAGGCCCGTTTCCATTGATGCGGAAACACTCCAGCTGCCAAACATTTATTAAATATAATTTGTAAAGGGATTGCAATAGTTTTGTAAGTATTCCTTAAAAATATTGGGCTAATATGATCGGGACCGGCACCTTTGTTAGGATCTAAGTTTTTCAATACTTTACAAACCTCGGGACGGGTAAATACGATTTTATTTAAATGCACGGGACTGTCAGAATCTTTTTCATTTAATTTACTAGTGTCGTATGCTCCAGATGACGCAGGTTCAAAAACTGATCGAAAGTAATTAGAAAACATCTCGGTTATAGTAGTAGGATTATCTGAAGATTGATTGTCTTGTGTCATTGTTTGAGGGTATCCTGAGTTTGTTTCCTTAAGGTCAGAAGTATATTTCCAGAAGAATTTGATATTTTCTTTCATTGATGATTCGACATTTTCAATGTACTTTTTAAAGCAATCGCTTAATAATAGCTTAACACGTTTGCGTAGTAAGGCAAATTCTTGGTAATCGCTTAAAGACTGGTAAACTTTCCATCGTGACCAAATTTTAGATTTACGCCGCAATGTACTTATCAAACCTTTTGAAAACCAGACTGGAAACCTGGACGGGTTTTTTTTTTTAGAGGAATGTGACGTTCAATAATGTTATTAACAATGGTGTAAAAATGATCAACTGCGTCTTCAGGAGATAAAAAATTCAGCTCAAGAAACCAATCAATATTAGAAATAGCTTCGTTAATCATGTTATAGTCAGCTTTGAAAAAGTTTCTTTTTATTTTAGGCTTTGGGGACATACAATCAGTACCTGTTGTCGAATATGAAATGTCTATAGGGGGGTGGTGAGGTACAATATTCAACAGTGGATCGTCTGAGATGTTGACCGTGCAGTTCAGCATAGTGCATAACACTAAGTCTAGTATTCTATCATTTTGATTCTTGATAGTATTTATTTGTTTTAAGTTCATAAAAGCCATGGTGTAATTTAATAATTTTGAAGGTTCTGTGTCGCAGTTAGATGGTGGAGAGGATGGATCATTAGAAGACCACTGTAAATATGGAAGATTAAAATCACCTAATATTAAGTAGCTATTAAAGTTCATGTTACTATGGATGAATTATATATAATTATAAGGATATTGAATTATAACGAAAATGATATTTTTTCCATTACATTATAGTGTCAATTTAATTGCAAATACCATTTCCTACAACCCCTTTAGAAGATAATGTCTAATTACCAGAAACTTGGTTTATACTTGTTTTCGGCTATAACTAAGTGAACGTTGACAAAAACAAAAAAATAAAACAATAAAAGTTTAAAAACAGTATATTCGAGTAAGCAAAAAATCATGTATCAGTAGACTACAATGAACTCAACGTCACAAATGAAATTAAAATCATGTTAACGATTCATCGGTTAGCAGAGCATTTTATTGGCGGTTATCCAGACGCTTATAATTGCTTATTATTGTTTACAAAATCACGCTTGATTCGTTGAAGTAAGACATCTTAGGGAAACGAATATGAAACTTTGGCGCGTGAAACGGTCGGGGAAGTGACGTTGTTGCGTTAAATTTCCTTTGATATTGAAGTTCAGGAAAATAAAGTTTATAATTCGTTGCTGCGTCCTATGAGATTTATAAACTATGTAGTCCGCTTCCTGTTTTATTGCATCATTACACGATTATAGATCTAATAAAAAATTGGAAAGTAGGTGCGTTGTCTGAGTAACCTGCCGGTCACTCTCCTATTATTTCTGTCATACAATTTGTGTCGTCAAAGAATTCCGCACAGCCATATTAGCTAAAAGTGAATAAGTACAAATACATCTGTCAAATCTGTTATCATAATAAGATAATAATATATTAAATACTAATCATAAAAAAAAATTGTTCTTATTAAAATTACCCTCACATATATAGTTTTTGTAATGTAACACAAATATTTACTTAGCTATAAATATGATGATTCTAATGCCTTCATCTATCAATAAACATATGTGTCAGTGTTATTTATTTTATATTCTAAATCTCCTTTGTGGTAACAAGTGATGTTATCCAGAATTCATTTTCTTAAGAAATGCGTGTATTCTCGCAAGAACCAGTCGCGCGCAGACCAATGCAGAGATCAACCATTATATTGTCTCTCTGACACATTAAGGTAAGAATAGCGCTCACTCGTTCTCAAAACATAAAAAAACAAATACATACCAATTTCATCGCTTTCTTAACATTTTTATTGCGAACCTTACCATATTCGTAGAGCAAAGGATAAGGGGTGAGTAATTAGCCCTCTTTCTATTGGACAGTATTTTTACGCATAAAGAATTCTCTATTTTATTTCAAATAATAAAAAACAGCGTATAAGCTGGTTTATACTAACCGTAAGTCAACCATCAGAGCAAACTTCTTTCACATCAGTTTGAAAGTACCCAAGAATAGTGTAAATGCACAAAATACTGACAAAAAATCAAATCATAATATTTTTTGGGTTCTTATAGGTAAATAATTTCCATGTACAGAAAGTGACTATAAAAACGAAGGTGTTACACTTCTATCCACGAGATACTTATTCACTCGACGCTTGAAAGAACTAGGACTATAATTTTCTGGAAAAACAGACGCAGGCAGTTCATTTCACACCTTGGCCACCCACACCAAAAAGGAACTATCGAAGCGTTTGGTTCGACTTCTTGGGATATCTTTTATAAAGGGATGGAAGGCCTATCTGCGTCTAGTAGTCCAATGTAAGAAGGATGTGGTTTCAACCTGGTCAAGAAGAGCATTCGTGCACTCTCCAAAATGTAATCTGTAGAAGACTGCTACATTGGCGAGGTCAAAATTGTTAATTATTTTTCAGGCTCTTCTAGTTGGTACTTTGCAGAACCATCCCGGGGTGGCTACAGTACTCAATACAAGATTGAACTTGAGCTGTGTACAAATTAAATAGCCGTTCAGGGCTGAAGTACTGTCGGACCTTCGAGATGATTCCCAACTTCTTTGGAGCAATTCGAGCCATGGACATAATTTGTTGCGCGAAGTTTAGTTGGGACGATATAGTTACGCCTAGAAAGCCCTAGGTGGTCAGGTAAGCGTACAGAAACATTTTGGAAAGTGGGCAATAGGTCAACACTGTTCTTTTTGGCGGAGAATAAACGCGCCTATGTTTTTGACGGGCTGAATTTGATCAAGTTGAACTCGCCCAAATCGGAAACTTTCTTTTAGGCCAAATCCACCCACTCAATCATGGACTCTCTCAAAATCCGGATTTCTTGAAGACTCGCTCGTGCATTGGACATGTATATCTCTACAACGGTGCTGTCATCAGCGTAACCAATAATGCCTGGGGTTAGCAGGTCATTAATGTGCAGCAAGAATAACGTTGCAGAGAGAACAGATCCCTGAGGTACCCCGGCATTAATTGCCATTAGGTCAGCAGGGCAGCCGTCTAAGACTACTCGAATTGACCGTTCCCTCAGAAAATCAGATATCCAGTCGCAGAGCCCATTAGGTATTCCGTATGCTGGAAGCTTACTCAAGAGACCATCATGCTAGACCCTATCAAAAGCCCTGGAAATGTCTAAGGATACAGCTATAGCTTCACCGTGACCTTCCAAGGCTTCACTCCATAAGTGAGTAGCATACACAAGAAGATCTCCAGTCGAGCGTTCACTGCGAAAACCATATTGCTTATCACTAAGGACTCAAGGTATGCCAGGAGCTGATTGTTCAATACACGCTTCATAGCTTTGCAATGTATGAAGGTGATTGCAACAAGTCGGATGTTGATAGGATCTGCACGGCGTCCCTTCTTTGGCACTGGTTGCACGTAAGCCAGCTTTCGGGATTTAGGGACCTTTCCGGTTTCCAAAGAAACTCGATACAGGTGCGTAAGAATGGGAGACAACTCAGCTGCGCAGTGTTTTAACACAACTGCAAGTATGCCATCGGGGCAGCTGGCCTTATTCACGTCTAAATTCTGCAATCATTTAAGAACCTCCTTTTGGCGAATTGAAACGGTACCCATTTTGGGTCCGAACTGAGGTAACTGGAGCGGGACTATACCTTGACTATTTAGACTTGAACAATCTGCAAAAAGATTAGCAAAAGGTCTGCTTTCTCTTTTGCGGTATGGACCAGTGAATCGTCAGAATTCCTCAGGGGTGGCAGCGATGGGCGACAGAAGTTCGACTCAACCGACTTGGCTAGAGACCAGAAAGCTTTGCTTCCTGAAGGATATGACGCTATCTTGTCTCCAATGTGGCCAATGTGGTCAAAGCGTGCTTTTTTAATCACCTTTTTGCAAGACTTGGACTTCAGTTCATGCGAATCCATGGCTTTGCTTCTACGAGCGCCAGCCCAAGCTTCGTGCGCTTCTTGCTTAAGATTTCAGCTGTGAGGCAAGCAGCATTAAACCATGAGCGACCTTTGGTTTCAAGGGATAGGTCAGATAGGGACAGGTCAAGGGATGAAATACTCCATTGCTTGGCCTATCACACTTGAAACAGCATCAGCGCAGTACGATGGTTCGGTTGATGTAAAAAAAGTCTTCCGCTAAGGATAAGACGCGAAAAAATGCCGCATCTCATCTCAATCTGCTGACTTGTATCGCCATACTCGCCTAGCGCCTTTTGGGCGGATGTCAGGCGTCGAGTACTGCGACACAGATTTCACCACGCAGTGGCCGGATGTCCCTAAAGGTGCAGTTACAGACACCGAGCACCTGTCAGGATCAGTTGTCTGCAGAAGGTCTACGCAATATGCAGTGTGGCCAGCAACGTCGGGAATACGCGTGGGCTCATGCACAAGCTGTGAGAGGCCTTGAGTCATGGAAAACCTAAAAGCCTCTCTTCCAGCGTGGTCAGTGTCCTGATACGGGTAAAGCCATTCCCCGTGATAAGCGTTAAAATCCCCTAGGAACACCAACTGCGCTGAGGGAAAAGGTTGCCGATCCTTAACTGCTGCATCGCTGAGATACTCCATGAGCCTCGTTGTCTCCCGATCTCCGCTATGTGACTGGTATATACTGGCATAGACCAATTGGTCACGGTTGGTATCAATGTGAACCCACATGACGGAAAAGTCCAGATATTCCAAGTAACGTAGACGCTGACATACATGTCACTAGCATACATGCACACCCCGGCGTTTGGGTGGAAATTGGACTCCAGTATGTACCCTGGGTAACAAAGGTATGCCGAGTCTGACGGATTACAGATCTGCATCTCCGTTAGGAAGAGTAGGTGAGGCCTTTCTGTCTCAAGGTGGTGATGGACATCCTTGAGATTTGAGTGCATTCCTCTGATTTTGATTCATTCTTGTCATCGCTGGCACGAATAAGCTTCCCGTGATTTTTCGCGAGGTGGTGGGGCAGCCTTTCGCATGTAGCTAGCACATTACTTGGGCCCCCTACTACCTGCGGTCGGCCAGCGGTGCACCGTAGCTTCTGATCCCGCTACCCTCCAAAACTCCAAAAAAACCCTCCAAAAGCAATAAATTACGAGCTGAAGACAGTTGTCTGATGCAGCACGATTACTCAGACCTACCCTCCTCAGTGGCTACACTAAACATCATGCCGGAACGCGACCATGTCACTTGGCGGCATGGCTTTGTTTAATGTGTGGTCACAAGCCACGGCCGAGGCCTACCACTAGAAGATACTGCTCGTTTAGCGCCACCCAAGGACCATGTACAATTTATTGAGGGCTAAACCTTGCGGACGCGAGCAGTTTCAATCCCCATAATTTTATATTTAAAAATAATGTAGTTACACATTGCAGAACAGCTGTAACTTGAGCGCAGCCGCGGACAAAGAGTTTTTATTAACAATCGGAGGAAAAGCGGAGATTTCACTAAGCACACCTTGACATCAAATATGATGCCTTATCAAGTTTGAGCGAGTTTGTAACGGGCATTCTTCGCCTTAATACTGCGCCAAAATAATAGACTGGTGAGGTTTTTAGTTCGAGTTATTCTTGTTTTATCTATGGTTATTATACTTTCGGTTCCATTAATTTTCTCATCTATGTTATTTGAGTAGCCTGCACCATCGATTACTCATGGAACAATCTATGTGTAAGCGTTTGTCCTTCAGAGGACAGGCCTTAGATTTTATTGATTCGGCAAGCTCTAGAGCCCTCTGCTCACTCTGCAAAATTTATTTAGAATATTTAAAATACATCTTTACGAACGAATTTTCTTTGATATAAATTGCATAAGTATTAAACAAGTTTTTCAGTTTATATAGGGATTAAGGATGGCATGGCATTTAATCTTACTGCTGAAATTATTGTTAATGGTTATAAGTAGAATCAGCAATTTTCAAAGCTAAGTATTTATGTTGTATAATAAAGACGAAACAAAGTCATTTATTGCTAAGGCCTTTTAGTTTTAAATGTTTACTTTAGGACTTATTTTAGGTGAGTGTAGGCGCGGGCAACAGCTAGTAAAATAATAAACATAGCGAAACAAAAATGTATAAAACTGAAATAATCTGGTGCACGTATTTTTTTAAATAAAGTAAAGTGTTTTCAATTATATCAATATTTACTTTTAATTAACCCTTGCTAAGTTTTGAGCAGAGTTTTAGTAACGATATTAAAAGGGTTGATTGCTACGTTAAAGTCCTGTTAGTTAAGTTATTGACACACTTAAACTTTGTAGATGGTCAAAGTCTACGAAGTTTGTTGTTTCAAGTTTAAATGGTGTCGTGCAGATAAGTCAATAAATTAATGATATTATTTATACTTTGATACGATTGAACATCCTATACATCAAAAAGAACTAGATAACGGAGCCCAATATAATAATAATACAAGAAAACACTACATAATTTTTTCTACAAAAATGCGGAAATAAAAACTTAAGTCCCAGTAACCAATCACAGCTAAAATAAGTTAAACTTGTATTTAAAACCGGCAAACCAAATTTAATATTTGCAAAGTAAACTAGAAAATATATATTTGTGTAAACTGGATAAAATATTTGGCTAATGACTAATACTACGGGTAAAAAATTTACTTGGAATTTACTATTACGTGCTATCGCCAGTTCTAGTTGGTTAACTTGTAGTTGGTTCCATTTTTAAAGGTTTACAGTGCGAGCGAAATGTATAGTCATAATATGAGGTTGTTGTGCTTTAAGGGAATCGGACCATTGATTTATAAGAGCTCAATGGCTCGGATGGAAAGAGATAGCGCATTGAGTTACTTTTTTACCGATTTTTGATGACATAATTCACAATACTTCAACACGAGAAAAAGTATTTCGCAATGTCAATTTTACTTTCAGTTTTATTTTATTAATTTCACTGAGAATGCAGACAGTTTCACGTTTTATAGTCAAAGACGGGTCCCTCACTTTCCTCTAGTATGGTTGAGGGGGGCAATGCCCAGATCCCACATTAACTCGTGAACGTGCCATTTGAGGTCGTTTGTCATTTGGATAGTTGGGGGGAGGGACACTTGCCGAGCTAACAGAAGCAGATAAGAATAATTTTGTATAGACATAAGAGCACTATAAATTTATTTTGAGAAAATATATACCCATGTAGTTTCTTGCCAGTTCTTCTTTACAAAGGATTTTCCAAACTGGTAGTAGAGTAATGCTGTAATTGACATCAACAAGAACAAGTAATTGTCAATGTTGAGAAAAAATACGTTTCCACTTTAATATACCATATTTTTTAGCTTTTTTTTTTTTTTTTTTTGTTCCCCTCCGCGGGAAGGGCAGGAGGATAAAAATGCTCTGACGCATACTCTGGCGCGATTCCAAAGTTATGTGGGACTCGTCCCGACGCCTACCAGAACCATACCCACTAAAAACCCCCTGTCGGCTCGTGCATTTTTGCCACTCAGCCTTCATCTGAGCGACGGCCAATTGGAGAAAGAGGCCGCGCTAGCGGGGCCCTTAAGGGGTCACCCGCTGGGATTTACATAGCACTGAAGGTGCTCAAAAATTAAAAGTAAAATAAAAAATTAAAACATTAAAAATGAAAAGTAAATAATGAAAACATTAAAAATTGAAAATTAAATTTGCATTAATTCGGATTTACGTTAGAATTAGAATTTACGTTAGAATTAGAATTTGCGGCCTGAAGGGCCTCGAGATCTACGGTTATCTTTGAACGTTCGCTTGTGTGCGCGTTTCTCGGTCTAGCGACTTTGTATACCGAATCTAAGACAGGAGCAGTATATGAGACTGAATTTCGAACTAGAGGATTGGGATGGGATTCGGCGCGTTTGAAGAACGATTCTGAGAGTGTTTTTAGATACTGTTGTACTGTAGGCAGTTCAAGATCTCTGTGCAGGTCCGCGTTGCGCACGTACCAAGGTGCGTTTGTGGCCCTGCGGCAGAAGAGGTTTTGAACTACCTGCAGTTTGTGCAGGACGGAGGGTTTGGCGTGGGCAAAGACTGGCGAGGCATATGACATGACTGGTCTAACGCAGACCTTATAAAGCGTACGTTTGTTTCTGAAGGACATTTTACTTTTTCTACCTAACATACTGTAAAGCCGGCCTAGGTAAAAACGTGCGAGTTTCGTTACTCTATCGACGTGAGGATTGAATGAAAGCGTCTGGTCTAATATGACGCCTAAATATTTGGTACTGCGCTTCCAGGGGATGGGAGTGCCTTGCATTCTCAATTGGAGATTGTCGGGGATACGACTGCGTCTGTAGTCGAAGTAAACCGCAGAGCTCTTCTCTGGGTTCACATCGATACGCCATTTTTTAAACCAAGCACCGAGGGTTTTAATAGCCTTTTGAAGTCTGGTGACGAGACCCGAGGCTCTGCGGCCTTTGGTGTAAAGGGCAGTGTCGTCGGCAAAGAGAGCGAGTTCGACGACTTTAGCTGGAATGGGAATGTCGTTAGTGTATACGGTATACAAAAGAGGGGCGAGGACTGAGCCTTGAGGGACTCCAGCCTTTATGGGACGAGGCGCGGAGAGCATGCCTTCATGTTTGAAACGAAACGTGCGGTCTTTGAGAAACGACGCGATTATCCTAACTAGGCGAGCCGGTAAGCCTATTTTATAGAGTTTATAAACGAGACCGCTGTGCCAGACTTTGTCGAAAGCCTTGGCTACGTCAAAGAAAACTGCGATCGTTTTCTTTCGTTTCGGATAGAAGCCGTCGAGTATGTACTCGACGATTCGATGGACTTGCTGAGGGCAGGAGTGCTTAGCGCGAAAGCCGAACTGGTGGGGAATTATGAGAGGATCGCCGTCCGTTGGAAACAGATGGTTCCGCATTCGAGAGAGTATGACTCTCTCGAGAAGTTTAGACATTGCCTTGAGGAGGCTGATGGGTCTGTGATTAGCCGGGACATTAAGAGGTTTACCCGGCTTGGGTATGCCTATGACTGTCGCTTCTTTCCAAGCTTTTGGAAAGTAGCTAAGGTCGAAGCAGGCATTGAAAATGATAGCTAATAAGGTAAGCACCTGTTGAGGCAGGTGCTTAAGTGCGTGGTTGGAAATACCATCCGCACCCGGAGCCTTTCTGGACTTTTGACTTTTGATGAATTGCGAGATTTCATCATTCGAGACTGTGACGGGGTCGGCGGTGATGGGGAGAGAGTTTCTACGGAGGACTTCGGCCTCCACCGCTTTGATGTGATTGGGATTCGCGGGTTGCGTGCTGGGCGAGCATTGAGACGCAACGCTGTCAGCGAAGCATTCGGCTTTCTCTTCGTCTTCGAAGGCGATAGAGCCATCGGGACGAGTGAGAGGAGGGACGTGAGAGGCGGCGTCGCTGCGGATAGGTTTGGTGCCACAAGGTATGTAGACTGAGGCTATGATGATGGTCGGATGACCAGTCATAGCCAATCTACACACGGTGGCTTCCATGTTAAGGAGAGGAGGGGTAGGGAGAGGACAGCAATGGAATCCTCTTTTGTAGTAGATAGCAGTGCCGCCGAAACCGTCGCAGTTAGGCCTATCGTTACGTGTAAACGCGTACTTAGGAATCGCGAATCCCCTGGAGCGATTAGGAGTGAGCCATGTCTCCTGGAGAAGAAAAAGATCTGGGTCGTTGTTCTGAAGGAACAGTTTAATCTCGGGAAGGTTAGAGCTAAGGCTACGAGCGTTAAAAGATACTAGGGATAAGCCCTTAGGTTTAATACGACTGGACGCGAGATTCGCGGGTCTAGACATTAAAATTTATTTATTTAAAATTTACAAAAATAAAAGAATTTACAACGAACTTAGGAGCGAGTGATGCTCGGCTAACGCGAATAAACGCTCTTGAGGAGAGCGGGCGGCTCGCAGTTTGCGTGCGAGTACGGAAATTTCGTTAATGTCGACGTTTTGGATGACGTCGAACACGGTCTTCATGTCCTCAGCCAACGACGACTGAGGGGAAGATGACAACGCGGGACGCGGCCATATAGCTGGCAGCGGTGGCACTGCCCAGGGTGACCACGGGGGTTGGGACGCTCGACGGAGATGTTCGAGAGTCCGCAGATTGTGCGAGCCTCTTTGAAAATCTCCTTCGAGTTGGGAGTATTGGACAGGATTACTAGCGCTAACGGAAAACGCCTACCGCGGTTGGAGTGCATCTTGTGCACTGCTGTGACCGGGAAACCCTGAGACTTAAGGTCCTCGAGAATGTCTTCGTTGCTGAGTTCGAACGGGACGCCCCGTAGTACTGCGCGGATCTTACGCTCCTCCGGGAGGGCGTAGGTGTGATACGCGATTTGGTTTAATCCGAGTAACCTGGTAAACGCGCGGAAGTCGTCGACGGTCGCTACTTGAATCTTGATTGTATCGCCAGCGTTGGCGGCTTTTAAGTAATTAATTTTGTGCACTTTGCACAAGTTTGAAACCGCGGTCCAGCGCGCTTTTTCACGCAGGAAGACGGTCGGAGGGAGCTGAGGCTTCGGCGGGACGGGAGCGCAGCGCGTCGCTGGCTTCGATGTGACCGACGGAGATGCGGTTACTACGAGCGATTTTAACGGCGCGGGGGCTGGTGTTGAAGACACCGGGGAGGGCTCGGGTATTGAAGATACCGAAGCTTTCTTAGAGCGCTTCTTGGAGCGCTTGGCGACGAGTTGAAACGCGGGCTCAGGAGAGCCGGTTAAGGTGACGGCATCTGACGACGTATCAGACGCGGGTTCGGAGTCGCTCCCGGGAGCGGTACGCTTACGACGCGACGCGTGAGAGGATGCGACCGATTCGCAGTCCATCTCGGACGAGGCGGGAGACGCGGGAGAGCTTAAGACCTGAGGGGTCTCGACGTTGGAGGCCTGAGGGGCCGGGTTTGAGGCCTGAGGGGCCGGGGTTGAGGCCTGAGGGGCCGGGGTTGAGACCTGAGGGGCCGGGGACGCGATAGATGCCTGTAAGGCCTGCGTTAGTATGTCATCGGGTATGCTGTAGCCAGACGCGGCGAGTACCTGGGCGAACGACCTAAGTACGTTGACAAGGTCCATTGGAGGGCTTGGTCCTATAATATATAAATATATAAAAATGCCTAGGATCCCTAGCAACCCTAGCGGCAAACCTCCCTACCAGCGGTAGGGGGGCTGGGGAGAATAACTTAAAACTAACCGTAGTATGCGAAAGGCCACTACCTAGAAACCTAAAAAGGGTGCGCAGGTAAAGAGTTGACCGCGTTAGGGTCAACCTTTACCGACAGAAAGGACAAATACACACACAAAAAACACACAGATATGATAAAAATAAATATGAAAATAGGAGAAAAATAAATAAAATAGAGAAGAGAAATAAAAAATAAAAATAAAAAGGACTGGTTCAGTACAAATTCGTTGTCACCGTTAAGTATCCTTTGCACTGAAACCAGACTACTTACGCTGGGCACAACACTGCACTCAGCACAAGCACAACACAACTTAGCACAGCACTTTAAAGACTAAGGGGCTTAGTCGCAAAGAAAAATACGCACTTCGATAGCACTCAGAGGGAGTAGAAAACCTTGAAAACCGTAGCACGGAACCAACACGCTAGACTGTGACTTCAGTAGACTGAGCGCCGCGGAATAGCGGGAAAGGACCGATCAACGGAGAACTGGGCTTGCACGTCCGCACCGCGTGGCGATCGGAGCGAGAATGATGTATTTTTTAGCAAAAATGATTTGTATTTTATTAGTTGTCTAATGAGTTTGTATTGTTTTGTTTGTTACGTACATTTGTTTTGTCTGTCGTAACTTACTTCTATTCTACCAAAACTTCTCTATATCATAAACACTTAGACTTTACAACAAAACTAAGCTACTACTTATCGATATCTCTATCGGATTTTTGCTAAGTAGTTCGAAGCATATAAAATGAAGCAAAATTGGCGTATATATTTAATTGGTTTAATAGTTAGTTTGTTCGTATCTTGCTCATCCACGTATCTGCTTATCACAATCCTAATTAAGAAAATCTCGTTCTATAACACAGTAGGGATAGGTTTTTAACTGTTGAATAAATGTAGCACGAGATTGGTTGCACTTTGGGCGTGGAATTAGTTACTTTAAATAAAGAGAATGGGTCAAATATATTCGCAATCTACAAAACCCTTATTTATCTCGCTGTAGGGACATGAGCTACCCCCAACTTAGTTTGGTTAGGATATTTGTAGTCCCCCGCGCATGATCACCGCGGATTGGCGCACTTTGTGTCTGACTTATCATACCTGAATCATACATATCGTATCTGGATCATTCGGTTTTCAGAATAGAAAAACGAAACATTTTCAAATACTGGTTTAGAATTCGGGATCGTCATCAGACCGAGAAGCTTTATCGCCGGCGCCATCTCTCTCAATAGGTTATTGACATTTATTACCAGGAAAAAATCATCAATACTTTCCTCTGTAATATTTTTTGGAAAACTCTGTCCATATGTTACACAAAAAAAATAACAAAAATAATTTTGATTATTCAATCCTAATTCAGTATATTTTCTCAAAACACTAATTTTTTCTGTAATAGACGTAAGCTTGAAAAAGACATGTAACTATATAACAATATTCAACTGCCATATTTTCTTAAGTTTAAAAAAATGGTGTTCTTCAATAGCTATGTTCAAAAAACTTGATTTATATACTTGATTGTACCTTGAAATCTTATTATTGATGAACATAAATTTACGTTGAAATCTAAAAATTGCGACCAAAATTTGTATAAACCATATGTTTTCCCGAAACAAACTTCTGTACTTAAACTTTAGGATGAAGAAAATAACCCAATTTTCATAATTCATAATTAATTAAAGGGTTATCCAAGAATCTCCAAGCATTTATTAAGCTTACCGCACTCATCTCAGGGTCGTATTATTTTGTCAGAGATAATTCTTTTGCCTGTTGATGATGCCTTGTTATAGGATAAGAATTTGATTAAATATAATAATAATAATACTGAGCAACGAAAAATTTTTACACATACAGATACACGAAGATTTACTTTTAAGCTTCTTTTGAAGCTTGTTCCAGGAGTCTCCAAATGTTTATATTATTACAATACAAAATGTTTACTAACAAAATTACAAAAGTTATATCCCAAAATGCAAGGAGTCTGGGCCAGGTCTTTGTACACTTTATCAAAAAATAGTTTAAGATGCTTAGAACACTTTTTGATTGTTAAATTGTTATTAAAACACTTTGTTTGCTGGTAGGAAATTGTTCATTATTAGTGTGCAACACAAACAAAAAACATCATGGCGGAAAAAATTTCATTTTGACAGCTAAGGTTTACTTACATCTTTTTGTTTTGTGTATCGAGTAGTATCGATGGCTGGCATTAAGTCCAAAGAATTGAATTGCATTGTTTTGTTTATTTTTAGCTTATTTAATAGTTGTAAAGTTATAAATAAAACGAAAAAAAAACTCAAGCGCAACAAAAATCAAATACACAGACAGACAACTATCAATGAGATGTGAGTGAAGTGTGCTGTGAGTGAGGTGGCTGTCCCCTCTGCTTAGTGATCTAACTTCACTTTACAACTTCTGCCATAGAAAAGACTCATTGTCAATGTTGTCCGCTAAAACGAACACAAATAATGTTGATTTTTTATTTTCTTACCATCTAACTACTAATTGAATCAAATTATTTGTATTTTTCCTATAATTACCATTTATCTGTCAATTTTTTTAGATAGTATACAAAGACCTAGCCCAGGTAGTGACATTTCTTTTATTATTCAAAAGACCTCACTAATGAAAATGTTTGATTTAGGTTAGTACAACTTATTGCACAGATTAAAACAAAACAAAAATAGTAAAAGATAGAAAAATGCAGTTAAAAAATAGCTCTAAAGTACTGCAATTTATTATTCGTATTTGAAATGTTTGTGTAATTTGAGTACGTGTGTGTTAATGAGAGTGTAAGAGAAAATAAATATTAATTTTGATATGAAATGGGAGATTTATCTAGTGTTGAGGAGTAGATATTCCGTTACGTAATAATTTAAGGTTAAAATCCAATCTACTAAAGCTTTTTTACATTCAAGTTTTTAATATGTATATTTAACTTTTTATTTATTTTGTTGTATATTTGGCCCGATTGAGTCTCGCATTGTACACGAGCAAACTCGGTTTTCACTGCGTTTGTGGTAACAAATTTGATAATCTACGCAGATATTTGAAAATTTTGATAAGTTGTACTTTCTTTTCTACCTACCAACTTAATTGCCAGTTCTAAATGTGGATTACTTCGATTACTTCGGGGGTGATCCCTTCTGGTGATAATTATATTTCGATTTGGGATAATTTAGTAAAAAAGTATCAGGATCAAAGAGCATTAGGGTCATATTATATGTCTACATTGTAAAATATTAAAAATGCCACTAATAATTAGGCGTCTTTAAATATTTTCGTTTAAACTTTCAATGTCGCAATATGGGCACTTCATTAATTCAAAATTGACAACGTGCAAGATTTCATCCTTTATGCTTCGCCTTAAAAAAAGTTGACACAAGTACCGCTCAGTCATTTGAGATATCTGTAAGAGATAAGGATATTCCGAGCTATAAAAATTTTATAGAATTTGTCAAAAGTCAGGTAAAAGTTCTAGATCGAACAAATACTAACATTAATTCTCAGGGATGCATCGCCTAAAATAGCTATATGAAAAATATTAGTGACTCGCGCCCGCAAACTACTGTGCAGTCTTTTGTTACTCGAAATAGTAAAAGTAACGGCTCCGCTTGATCACTATGTAATTCTCCTGAACATTATTAACTGTATAGCTGTCCGGAATTTAAATCAATGATGCCGAAAATTCGGTTAGATTTTATTAAATCGAAACGTGGATGTGTGAATTGTTTGAGTATACTGTTTCGAGTTGTAATTCAAAGTACAAGTGTAAAGTTTGTAGTAAACGACACCATTCTTTATTTCATTTAAATACTTTTACAAATAATAATGAATCCGCATCCACGGCGCAGCCACCGCCGAGTGCGCCCTCGCACGGCATCGTGACAAACTTCTCGCGTAGCAACGATATGCAGAGTTCGACCGCTCACCACGATATCCGCGCCTGTATCGCTTTGCGCTCGCGCTAACGCAAAGCCCGGTACCACGTTATCTTTTACGGAATTATTTCATGAAGTTATTCTTTCCACCGCATCTGTTTATGCATATAATATTCCTAAAAATATTAGGCGTACTGTAAGGTGCCTTATGGATTGAGCTTCTTAGAACAATTTAATAACTACTAGTTGTTGAAAACAGTTAAACTTAAACATCATACCGCTTACTAATTCCTTTTTAAAAGGTGTTGGTTTGACTTATCGGCCTAATAAGGGCTATGGCCAATTGATGATTACCGCGAAGAGTAATACACATAGTTTTTCTAACTGTAATGGTTATCGATTGTATTACTGATCGGTTGCTTGTTGTATATATACGTACATCGATTATTCGTAATTTAATAAATGTACCGCTAGCAGATCCTCTTTGTTGTTGATCAACCTTGTGTTGGGAGCCAAGCTGTTTCCATTTATAATTTTAGGTGGGAAAATCTCCCACACCGCCCGCTGTAGAAACCATATTTGGTTACGTTCTTATGGGGGATAACTCCGGTAATTTCGGAATTTGGCTTGGAGTAAACCAATCCACACTTTTGCGCTCTTTTACCCCTTCTGTCTTTACGTGTGTTGAAAATAATATTCACGACTCTCTCTCTAAGTTTTGGGAGTTAGAGGAGGTCCCAGTAAATAAATTTATAAGCCCAGAGGATATGGAAAAAATATACGCATCCACTGTAACCCGCGACTCCACGGGACGTTATTGTACCACTTTACCTTCTTGTAAAGATTCTAGGGAGTTAGGTAATTCGCGTGCAGTGGCGGTCCGGTGTCTACTGGGCATTCTAACAAAGGCAAAAAATAATATTTTAAGTATATCAGTGTCAGAAAAAGAATAATTACGCGTATTATGAACCCAAGATTTTAGTATGCTCTGTTCATAATATGAGTTATGTGGTCATTGAAGGAGAGTTTGTCATCTAAAATTACTTCTATATCTCTAACTTGCTGAACATTTTTGATTATAGTATTAATGAATTTAGAGTTAAAATTAATAAGATTTTATTTTTTGTAAATGTTATACACATGCATTTGTTTATATAATATCAAGGAACGACCTTTTATAAACCCGTCTTGACATAATATAAAAATATAAATTTTGACTATTGGGTTTCATGTTTCTGTAATTAATACGTATGTTCTTTATGTTTCGTTTATTTTAGTCATTGATTCATTCAATTACAGAAATGTATGGAAAATCACAAAAATATTTAAAGCCTTCACTTCGTTCACAAACAATTAATTTAAAAAATCCTTAAATTGAGGCCCAGCTCTTGAACCCGATTCTTATTCAATTATTTAGCTACATGCCCATATTTCAAAATATATTAACTTAAAACAGAACTTAAGAAATTGGTTGGGTGAATCTAAACTAAATTATAATGCATTATTTGAGACCCGATTTCTTATATTCTATAGACATAGTATGGCACCACAAATAGGCAAATCATGCCTCCATGAATATAGATTTCTCCTAAAATTCACAACTTCCTACTAAACTTTTAGAACTTGGATAAAACCAATCGCTATTTAGGTGTATGTCATATCCAAACGAAACCTATACAATACATTTATAAGGATATTTTAAATAAAAAAATTAAAAATGCAATTCTGGTACATGATTTTCGAAACTTTTAAAACGAACTCCACATTTAATTTTGTTCTCAGGTGCAAATGCGACGATGCTGGAGAATCCGGTGCCGACGTGGGCTACCAACTCCTCCACCAACATCAGTGAGGACTCTCACCTCTACTACGTCACCTTGTTCGATGAAGTCAACAATAGATACTACAACGGCAGTCACAACAGTACCGAGGTAAATATAAAGGAGTTTATATTTTTATTATGTATTGACTAGGTAGATTTTATGCATTGCATTGCAAGTCAGAAATGTTCAAATTTATTATTATTTGTCTTTTCAACAAGTCATTATATGGTCTATTTGTATTAGCTCAGGTAATACATTTGTCTGGAAAAATACTCAACTAGGTCTTTTTAAAGCGGGTTTCCAAGGAATAAAAATAATTTATTTCCTAAGATCACTGAAAATTTACAGAATCCCTATAATATATCCTAAAAAAAAACCACCTGACTAGCTATTTTAGGGTGGTTTAAATTTTGTGTAGTTTTCTAGCCAGTGGACAAATCAAATTAAACCTTCTTGACTGACAACATTTCTAGATTAGGTTAATTTCGATAGCAACACTTTATCGCTTCGGTAATTTGAATTAAGTATGTAGTGGAACTTTTTTCTAAATTATTTTGCCATCGCCAGCAGACGCGATCCATCCGATATTAAGTGGCATCCGTGCTCATAGACTTAAGTCGGAATTGCCTTTGTAACAGTAATAACAATGGATAATCCTTTCCTTTATCAGTAAAAAAACACATATATGTGGTTATTATGATGGTTCAAATGGGAAGCACCATGTAGTTACCGCTAAAATAATAAATGGCTAATTATTTCGTTAGGTTTCACTTGTATAACTTCTGATCCCCAGATAACTTATTATTTATAGTATATAAAAAACTTTCAAATATTGCACTGATTTAAAAAATAGTGGAAGGACAATTTGAATCCGAGAGCAATCCACAGTTTTCACTGAGGTTTAATAATTTTTATCAAATTTCACAAGTCTAATTAAGCTGCCGTTAATTATATTTTTGACACGGGTATTGATGTAAAAGATTTTGCTTTCGCTTAGAATAATTTTTGTTATTAACATAAATGTCTAATTTACTATTACACTGGTTTACGGCCTAGCTAGATAGTCAGGCACACGCTTTTCAAGAAAAAAAGATTCATACTTAGTATCTTTTTTAGTTATCGAATTGCGAGTTACTACACTGACATGTGTTCAATCTATACTGACTGCACCTCGATCGCTAGGATCACCCCGCCTAGAAAATTGATTTATAAAATTAAGTTGAATAAATAAATGTTCACAAACTTTCATTTAAAAACCAACTTAGATCGAAATGTCAAACGACGGCTTTAGATAAAGGCCAGTTTTGCATATTTTTTTCCCTTACCGATAAAATTACAGAAAACTAGCTATGAGTGCATTTTTTGTGTTCTAGCTTTCTGATTGTTTGTTGTGTTTATTCGGTTACTTAGGACCTATATCTTTTGGTACATATTGAACGCGGCTACAAATTAATCTAAATCAGGTAATACCTGATTACATTAAACGAAACTTTCCGTGCGTAAAACCACTAAAACCGTACGAACGTCACGCTACTCTACTACATTTCGTCCTATCTTTACAACGGCACTTATTCACATGTCAAGTCTACGATATATGCCGTATGGAAATTTAAAATGCGAAGTTAGAATCACATAATGATATGCGTTTTTGTCACTGCAAACAGATGGTCGATGGCTTTATGTCAATGCGAGCAGTTGCAACCAGACTGTCGCCAGCAGCCAATGATGCATGATTCCTATTCGTTAAGAGTGTACAACACGTAATAATAGGTCTTTACCTATGAAACTGCCGTTTTGCCGTACTGGCCATTTCAAATGAAAATATTTTTTTTTGACTGATAATTCTAATTTCAAATTAATTTTATTTGACAAACATGGAATTCTTTTTCTAAAATCGTCATTTGTTTAATAGTTAGTGTTTTGTTTTCAACGCATTCGAACATTTTTCGTCATCATGGATAAGTTAAAAATTCGAGTAATTATGGAGTATGAGTACCGTCGTGGCAGCAAAGCGGCACAAGCGGCACGCAACATCAACGACGTTTACGGAGCGAACACTACAAACGAACGCACCACCCGTTATTGGTTTACCCGTTTCCGTTCTGGAAATTTTGACCAGAAAAATGAACCCCGTGGTCATCCGAAAACTTTGGTTGACAATGACGAATTAAAGGCAATTGTGGAAGCTGATGAAACTCAATCCACGGCTGAATTAGCAGCAGCTTTCGACGTTAGCATCAAAACAATATTGGTCCATTTGCGTCAAAATGGCAAGGTAAAAAAACTTGACAAATGGGTACCCCACGAACTCAATGACCGCCAGCGCGAAGTACGCGTAGAGACGTGCCTTGCACTGCTCAGCAGACATACAAATGAAGGAATTCTGAACCGCATTGTTACTTGTGACGAGAAATGGATCCTGTTTGACAATCGTAAGCGCTCAGCAAGTTGGTTGGACCCTGGTTCAGCACCCAAACAATGTCCTAAACGAAAACTTAGCCCTAGAAAAGTGATGGTCACTGTTTGGTGGTCTAACGCGGGTGTAATTTATCACAGCTTCTTGCCAAACTGGACCAGCATTACTGCAGATGTGTACTGTGAAGAACTGAACACAGTGATGGAGAAGCTCGCACGTCTCCAACCAGCTTTGGTCAATCGTTCGGCTCCACTGCTCCTGCACGACAACGCGCGACCTCATACTGCACAGCAGACGGTCTCCAAGCTACAAGAGTTGGGGTTGGAAGTTCTCCGTCATCCGCCGTACTCACCAGACCTTGCGCCTACAGACTTCTACTTTTTCCAGAATTTGGATAACTTCTTGGCGGGAAAAAAATTCAATACCCGAGAGGCAATACAAAATGCCTTTGAAGAATTTGTTGCCTCCCGTCCAGCTGATTTCTTCAAGAAAGGCATCAATAAGCTACCAATGCGTTGGCAAAGATGCATTGATTGCATGGGTGATTATTTTGATTAATAGAAATAAAAAATATATAAAAAAATTACGCTTCATTTATTTCGTAAAAAACGGCAATTTTATAGGTAAAGACCTAATACGTTGGCGACAGCCGGAATATGTTCAACTATACAGAAGGTGTTTTTCTTCACCAGAGTGCTGCATATGCACTAAGTCTATGCGAGGAAGGTGTATGAGAAAAATATCGACTAATTGTATCACTTCATTTATTTTTGTCTTTGTTTTTCAGAAAATGTAGAAATACAGGTGGGTTTCATCTTAGCATACTACCGCACTTTATCGCACAGCTTTAGTAGCTACGCGTTAAAAGCAGTCGTTGGCGTAAACAGTCACAGTCACCTAAACCAATTTCGAAATACTTTGTCCTTTTGACACTCAAGTGCTATGTTAAATTAATGCAAGCGCAACGTTCAAAACCTATCCAGGAATTATCTTCCTTACGGCGCATACGCCTGACAGTAACTTATGTTACATAATCTTCAAAAGTGCATTTGGCAATCACTCAAACCGAAACCGAGATATGCAGAGCCTTAATTAATATAAAAAATAAGGTCTTAGTACGAGCTATTTAACTTTAACTAATAAAAAAAATTCGAATGTGAAGCAGTTCAACAACGGAACGTAAAATGAATGATGTAATTTGGTTTATATTAGGTTGTGTCTATTATCGTGTAAAATAACGTACACAACTGTAGTAAGTTCTAGAACCCTTTGTTTGTTCTTATTAGAAGAATAAAATTACCAAATTTACAAATTGATTTGATTTAGTTCCAACTTTAGTAAAAACATAAGTTACTATCAAAATAAATATATTTTAACTATTTGATATTGTTATATTCTATCGCTTAGTAATAAAACATAATGTCGTAAAAATGCATAATCATTACGCAACAGGAGTTCTAATCATAAAATAAAATTTAAATTTTTGCATTAATTTCTATTAACTAACAAAACATAAACGTGTTTTTATCAACTTAAGTACGAGGTGTTAAAAATGACTAAATATCACATATACAGAAAAATTGAGGTGGCAAAGGGAGTATGTCACGATAATTGAGAATACTGTTTTGGGAACACGTATTTTTAAACTGCAATGGTTAAATAAGATGAAATACCAAAATTAAAAGAACACATTATTTTCTTTTGAAAGGAATTTCTATCACTAATAATTTTAAAAATATTATTCAGTTATTTCTAATTTCTTTAATTGTCAACGTTTTGTACATTTATATTCTTAAAAATTACATTGATATTCTTTAAAAAAGATCAGACCTTATGGGACCAACTCAGAACAAGTCAGATCTCCCTTGTATAAAGAACACTGTCGTAAATAAATCTAAACGTAATTGAGAATTACAATATAGAAACGCCAGGGAATAATAACGCCCGTCCAATAAAAATAAACTGGGCATTAAGGCTCTTTTTATTAAAGTGTTATCTTCCGCAGATCAATACTGAATACAGGCAGTGGCTTTGAAAAATGTTGAACTTTGTTGGGAACTCATGCTTTTACCAAATTTTTAAAACATATAAATAACTATTATATATTATTTAGTATTACTCTGAGTAGGTGCATAAATCATAAACTAGCGTATGCGAAATGAAAAGCCAGTGCGTTACGGAACTAGTTTTTTAAAGTTTTCTTAAAATATAAATAGTAGTTTATTCTGGAAAAGTAATAAAACACGCTTAGCTGCCACTGTATAATAATAATAATACTACTGGATATATACTGCTGGAGCTTGTGTTATGGATGACTATACAGCGAACTAGGGGGGACAGAATATAGTGTTCGTCACGCAAATAAATTCCTAACCAAGACTCGATACTTTAAATAGCTTTTTAAATGTATTAAAGAACAATCACAGTATGAAAATAACATCAACATAAATGTGAAAAAAAAGTATTTATGAGTAATCACTGTTACAGGCGGCCCAAACCTACGACCTCGTGCGTTGAACCTATGCTGACTAATTTAGCTTTGTTCACGAAAAATACACAGTCGTTCAATAAAACAATATTTATATTTGCACTTATTTTTTTCAAAAGTAAAAGAATAATAATAATAGCACAATTATCAGGTAATTTTTTATTATTATACAAAAGAACTATGCTTTACATTAATTTTTTAAATATAATTTCTACCAAATGTTGGCCGTACCTCTGGTTAACATTGTGTGTTCTACCGTTCCAATTTTCGATGATGCGTCCGAGCATTTCTATTGGTATTTGGCGAATAACGCGAGTAATGTTGGCTTCCAGTTGCTCAATCGTACCCGGATTGTCCATATAAACTTTGGACTTCACATAGCCTCAAAGGAAAAAAATTACGGGTGTGATATCACAGGATCTGACGCCAACTCAACGAACCAAAGTGCGAAATTAACTGTTCACCAAATTGTTCACGCAATAGACTTGGTTTCAAGAGCTGTGCGGCAAGTTGCGCCGTCTTGTTGGTGCCAAATGTCCTGGAGATCATGAGCTTCGTTTTCAAGAATCAAATAATCTCTTATCATGGCACGATAACGTTCACCATCGACAGTTACGTTCTTGCTACCGCTACCGCCGCAATATTTTTTTCACTACGTGCTGGATGTAGTTTATTTGGTCGTTTATTATCTAATGTAAAATGACTTTCAAACTCTTCGATGATATAGCAAATCGTTCGTTCGGTCGGCCTATTATGTAGACCATAAGTTTCTGTAAGTGCATGAAAAACTTTCCTCGCAGAACGCCGATTTCCTTAATACAGCTGAATAATTTGTAGACGCTGTGCAAGTCTGAAATGTCAAACTTTACAGAACAAAAATAACATCAAACGCTATCACGGCTCACGCTTCATCTGTCAAAAAATCCTTTTACAAAAAGGTACATCTAAATGAATCACACGTTATTTACAAAAAAGTTCCTAAGTTTTGTTTCAAAAGTTTCTTACTATTGTTTTTGATTTTAATTTTAATGTGAGATATACCAATACGTTGGTAAGTTCCATTTGTTCACTTACAGCCAGTGCAAAAACTAAGATAAAGGTATAGAAATCCAGCTGATGCTTGCAATTGGCAAAGCTTGCTTAATCAACGAAACCTGCCATCTAGCTGATTTGTTCATTTATTTGATTATAAGAAACATTAAAACATTTATTCCAATTTAAGTTGCCCATAGATCTAGCTTATTTTTGGGTGTCTTAGTAAATACTTGTTTTTCAGAACTACCAGTCCTTTATACTTCCCTGGTGGAGGCAGGTGCTATGGACAGCTCTCTTTGCCAGCATGGTGGTGGTGGCCACGGTTGGCAACTTGGTCGTCATATGGATAGTCCTTGCCAATAAACGGATGAGGAGTGTTACAAATTACTTCTTAGGTATGTTGTCCTGGTATTATGTAACCTTCTTCACGAACGTTTTTCTGAACTGGTGGTAGAGTCATGTTTTATTTGACGTCAATAAGAACAAGTAATTGTCAATGTTGAGAAATAAATATTTCATTAAAATTTCATTTCATGTTTTCCATACTCTTTTTATTTCAGAAAAGATATTAATGTTTCATCCTTAAATAGTTTTTAAATAATGAATAAGATAAAAAAAGTAATAAGTAAAGATGCTCATCCCCTGAAATAAGTAGATTATTTTTTTACATTAACATAATAGAGGTGAATCTTGCAAAGTTTGGATGTATGTGAATCATTCTGATCTTGCGTATTCTAAACTAATATTATTTAAAATTATAGATTTGACAGGACCCTTGAGATGAGGATGCTCATCAATTTTCTTTTGAAATATGAAATCGTTTGCGACGCGGAACGCGCAACCTTAGCGCTGGAATTCTATTCAGCGTGATAACTGTGCTGACCCTATGGGAATATTAGTTTAAGAATATTTTATCTGTTATTAAATACTGGAGTGTATATTTTTTATTTATTATTATTAAAATATATATAAATCCCGGTACTGTAATGCTGTAAACGCAATTTTTTTGGGACACTACATATCTACACTACAATCTGCAAATATATTTATAAAAAATCTTTAACTTTACCAACACGCAGCGTACCAGAAACATATGATTAACCTCGGTAATAGAAAAAAACATGGTCCTTAGATATGTGGATTTCGTCCCCCTGTTTTCCGTTATAGTTGGCTCGTTATGTTTTAAGTTTTTAAGTATAGTTGATGCTGAAAGTTTTGGTACTTATCAAAATTGAAATCCAACCCCCCTAAACATCACCTCTTTTGTTTAAATTAGTTTTTTTAACCTACGAGTATTTAACTAACAACATATTTTCTTGTAGTGAATCTCTCAGTCGCCGACGCCATGGTTTCAACCCTGAACGTGACTTTCAACTTCACCTATATGCTGAACTCTGATTGGCCATTTGGACACTTTTACTGCAAATTCTGTCAGTTTATAGCTGTCCTTAGCATATCAGCCTCTGTCTTTACGCTTATGGCGATAAGTATAGACAGGTCAGTATTTATTTACCTCCTTTCACTAAAGGTCGCACATTTTAGGGACAGACAAACTTCTCAGAACTATGTCTGTATTTGCATTAATTCCTATTGTAAAACACAATTTGAAATAAGATAAGAGTTTCATAAAATAAGGGTTTATATCTAGTTCTTTTATTAATATATTTTACAATTACAACGGTAACTGTAAGTCAATTTTAGGTTATACAATTCGTCATCTTTGGTTTTTGCTGAACTACATACAACTTACAGGACGATAAAGTAAGCCTACATGGCTTGTTAGTGAATCACCTAATAAAAACCTATTTTTAGTTTCTCGTCTCACTTTAATCCCTTAGGTTAAATGAAAGCATGTTGCTTTCATTTACTAAAATTAAGGTGAAAATATTGTTTTCATATAACTATTTTTGAACAGGTACATGGCAATCATGAGTCCGCTGCGGCCCCGCCTGGGTAAGAGAGCAACTCTGGGCATTGCTGCGGCGATCTGGGCAGGCAGCTCCGTCATCAGCAGCCCTAACCTTATTTATTTCACCACTGACGTTGATATACTGCCTGATGGAAGTACCAGGTATAAATCAATAACTTTAATACCATCTCTCATTGGTATTCATAAATTTACGTATGCATTGCTGTACTAATATTTAATATATTTTTAAAGTATATTCTTAAAGATACATTAAATAAATTTTACCATGATAGTTTATAAAGTTTGTCTGTTATTTTTTTACATGCAAAAAAGCTAATCATATTTAATTCAAATATGACATAAATATAAAATTTACCACAATATAACCATATATTTCTATTTTATATGACAGCATTTCATAATTTAGAATAGTTTTATTCTTCAACAATACTTCCAATTATAATAATAATTATTAGTTACAATTTTTAAATAAAAGGAGTTAAAAGTTTTTCTGATGAATATGGTAGATTGTGTTGTGATAGTGTTTTGATGATAGAATTGTATAGGTAGTAAAAAAAGTGTTTAGTGAATTGAAATTTAGGTGAAAGTGCTGTGGTTACGATGTAATTTCCTCTTGTCGTATTTTCTACATAAGGAATGCGTGCAGGAGCCGTTAATAAAGAGCTTAAAATAAATAGTTGCCGAACAGTAAATACCTTTAATTCTGTATAGAGTTGTATGGTTGGGAAAGTGCGTGGTTTAAAGGTACTTACTTTTTAAAGAGCTCTTTGTGCTCTTTCCAGTGCGACATTTGATTTGGGTATCCCACCCCAAGAAGAGATACAATATGACACAATGGATTGGCACAGAGCATAATACGTGGTCTTGATTATTTTACGGGATGTCAGATGGTGGAGAGATTTAAATAAATATATCAGCCTTCCAATTTTGGATGCTAAAGAATTTACATGAAGTTTGAAGTAAGATGGTTATCGAAGATAACTCCTAAGTATTTAATGTTCTTTACTGGTAATATTGGTGGGAAAAAATTGCAACAGTCCGGTCCGGGATTTGGGCAAGAGTGTGCTATTAATAAAAGGTCATGTCTAGGTTAGGCATGTCTTGGCTGCTGTTGCGTATAGAAAAAGTTACGTAGTTAGTTTTAGCGGTGTTGAGAGTTAGGGTGTTACTATTTAACCACATCATAACAATATTGAGTCCCTTTTGAGCATACTGTTCCACTGCTTTCCAAGATTCACCAGTAAACGTAGAACAGTATCATCAGAAAGAGATTATTTCTCCACGTTGTAGAGAAGTTTTCGAAAGATCATTGATGAACACCAGGAAGAGTGTAGGGCCAAGGATACTCCCTGGGGAATACCAAATTTCACAGGAAGTTTATCACTTAAGTTATCCCCTATCTTAACCTGCTGGAACCTGTCTAATAGGTATGAGGCAGAAAGTTTCAGCTGGACACCTCTGATACCAAGGCCTTCAAGCTTGTTTAGGAGAATCGGAATAAGAACCGTATCGAAGGATTTTTGGAGGTCCAGGAAAATAGATAATACCTTCTTGGATTTATTTAGATTCTCCACAATATTAGTACATAGTTTAAGTACTGCGTCAGAAGTCGATTTATTACGTCTAAAACCGAACTGAGTTGGTGAGAGAAGGTTGTTACTTTCTAAGTAATTATACAGTCTCAAGTTTATAAGGCGCTCCAAGGTATAAAGGTATTGTAATGGGCCTGTAATTGTCGATTTGGTTCCTATTTCCGGATTTAAAGATAGGATGTACTAAAGCTTTTTTGAAAGAATCGGGAAAGATGCCAAGCCGAAAACAGTTATTAAAAATATGAGCAAGAGGCCTCGCAAGGGCGTCAGAGTGATACTGCAACACGCGAGAAGTTATGTTATTCCATCCAGTGGCCGCCTCTGACTTGAGTGAGTTTATTATTGATTTTACTTCCTCGCGATCTGTACGAAGAGCAAAGGAATTCATAGTTGTATTGGCCGACCTGTACGATATATCGGCTTGGTAAAAACTAATGTGCTATTGGTTTATCGGCCAATGTTTTCCCTATAGTTGCAAAAAACTCATTTACCCTATTTACAGATTCTATAGGAGATGGACAAATATTAAGCAACTCTACTGGAGGCTCTCCAGACTTCAGAGTGTTTGTTCACGCGTTTATTTAAATTTGTATGGGAATGGCGCTGCAATCCTTATAGTCCTTCCATTCCTACTCTGTGTCCCTTTCCCTTTCCTACAAGCAGCACTACTAATAGGTGCGAAAGGGATGGATGGCGTGATAATCGCAAATGCAGCGATGCCGAGCTGCGCATACGCTGCGAAGACGACGTGAACTGTCACATATACTTCGATGTTCGAATAAGAAACCGCACGCTACGCACCGCTTTCCGTTTAAATAACCTTTTCTATCAAATTGAACTTTATGTGATTTAACTTTATGTTGTAAAGTGTACCTAACAGTGTTCGATAGACAAAGTGCACATAGTTTAGTAACTAAGTAAGACTTCCTGAAGGAGTTGCCGCCGCCCGCTGGATGCCACGCTGACATCCAGATACGTGTATTACGAGTGACACCAGGTTAGTGCTGCTTTTCTTAAGTGCCTATCCTTCCATCCGCATTTATCCAAACTCCAGCGACCCCGCACGCCATTCTTACTAAATACGCGCATCCCCATTCTTTTTGGTTAGACTTCGAGCCACATTTGTACCTACAGTATACGTTACTGTATAGATTACCGCTTTGAGATAGTTATTTTACTATTTTCTTGATACACCGCTATTTATTAACTCTTAATTAGTCCTCAAATAGTCAATCAATTGCTGATTGCATTATTTAAACCGCTTATTTCAACAAATATTCCGCACGCGACCATTTTGCATAGGTCAGTTATTTTTATTCAGATACCAAATTACTCAGAGTTATAATTCTTTTATTCCTTAAGTATTCTTAAAAACGCTACTTAAGCATACAAATTGCATACAATCCGCTATTTTTATGCCATTTGATTAAACCAAGATAAGTTTTCTCGCATCGGTTTACATGTACCGCCAATTTCGTACATCAAAACTTCTAGAAAACGATTTGCAAACTACCTGTTGTGCCCTAAACATAAATTATAGAATAGTAATATATTCTCTATACCTTCATATTCGTGGTATATTTTTTAAAAGCCTTTCCTTAATTGTTTGTTAACTGATTGGCATCTTAAACAATGGAGTCTAAAATTAAACTATTGCAAGCCAAAAACAAAGTTATTTTTGAACGTTTTACTAGGTTGTATGACACTTGCAAGTTTATTTCGACCGCAACTATTGAAACTCGAAAGATCGAGAGTTTTATGGCAGATAGTGAAATAATAGATACTTTGCGCCAGGAATATATTCACAATTTAGATAATATTAATGAGTACGAAATGAAGTTAAATACTGAGTTTGAGCCAAATTATCAAGCTTTACTTGCGTTTGATGATATTTTTACAAAAATAAAGAGATGTCGTTCTAGGTTGGAAGAAAGCGCTAATAAGCCTATTGCGTCATCCCACACGGAATCCGCATCTAAATCCTCCATAAAATTGCCCCCAATTAATATACCGAGTTTCGATGGTAAGATTGAAAACTGGCCCGTATTTTATGAATCGTTTAAAGCCAACATACATTGTAATCCCGACTTAACCGATTCTCAACGGATTCAATACTTAATGGGGAGACTGATTGGAGATGCTCTTAAAATCACATCTGGCGTAATTCCGTGCGGTGAAAACTATTCCTCTATTTGGGAAAACTTTGTGAAGAAGTATCAAAATAAAAGAGCCCTAGGTTCTTATTATGTGTCGACGTTACTCAATATAAAAACTTCTTCAAATAATGCCGCTTCTTTAAACACCTTTATAGAAACTTTCGACGCCGCTGCCGCCGCTTTAACTCAATTAAAAATCGACAATGTGCATGACTTTATTCTACTAAATTTAGCGTTACGAAAGGTTGACTCGAGTACTATGCAAGCTTTCGAGATGACAGTTAGAGATAAAGATATTCCTTTGTATAAAGATTTTGTCGAATTTATTAAAAGTCAGGTAAAGATATCAATAAGAATATCTCTGTTAATACTAAAAATTACCGCCCGCACAATACAGTCCATTCATTTGTTACTCGTAATAACAATAACAGTCGGTTGACTTGTTCTATGTGTAATACTTCCGAACATTATCAACTTTACTCTTGTTCTGCGTTTAAATCCCTTCCGACAAAAAATAGGTTGGAAATTATAAAATCTAAGCAAGGGTGTGTTAATTGTTTAAGTTTAACTCACTCAGTTTTTAATTGTAACTCAAAATATAGGTGTAAAGTTTGTAATAAAAAACATCATTCCTTGTTACATTTAGACACAAATGGGACTCGAACCCAGGGTGCTCCGGAGAGTACGGCCGCAGACCGCGCGCTTGCCACTGCGCAGTCGGACACGCCGCCTCCTACTACGGTATCCACGGCCGTATCGCTTTGCGCTCGCGTTCCTGTCGCTGTAAATGTACCGCCCTGTACCAAGTTATATTGTAATGACCTATGTCAAGAAATTCTTTTGTCTACTGCTTCTGTTTACGCACGCAATTGTAATAATACTATAACGCGTTCTGTTAGATGTCTTATTGATAACGCTTCGCAGAACCATTTGATAACAATAGACTGTTGTAAAAAACTTGGTTTAGATATTATTCCGCTTTCGAATTCATTTTTAAAAGGAGTTGGATTAACCTCTCGTCCTATTAAAGGTTACGTACATTTAATAGTTAGCTCAAAAATTAATAAATATTCTTTTAATATAACCGCTTTGGTTGTTGATTGCATTACTGATCGACTTCCTGTTGAGTATATGGACACTTCCGTTATAAGTCATTTAATAGATATCCCGCTTGCTGATCCACTGTGGCACGTGCCAGGTGAGATAGAGTTAGTACTAGGAGCAAAATTGTTCCCATTCATTATTTTAAGTGGAAAAATAATAGCACCACCTGCACCGCCCGCTATAGAAACTGTGTTTGGTTATGTATTGATGGGCAGTGTACCTTCCGATACCGCGGATGTATGCTCTGACCGGACTACCCCGCAATGCATACCTAGCGCTTCGTTCTTAACTTGTAATAATATTAATGATTCCCTCTCCAAGTTCTGGGAGTTAGAGGAAATTCCACCAAGAAAATACTTAAGCTCTGCCGAACAAGAATGCGAACAAATGTATGTGTCAACTGTAACACGCGCCGACTCGGGCCGTTACTGTGTCGCTTTGCCATTCTGTAAGGAACCTAGTTCCCTCGGGAACTCCCGCGCCATAGCTTACCGCCGTCTACTGGCGTTAGAGCGTAAGCTACAGGATCCAGATTTGCGAGCTAGTTACAACGCCGTAATCAAGGACTACATAAATAGTAACTACTTGTACGAATTACCGCCCGAATTCGATAATTCCGATGAAGGTTACATCATTCCTCATCACCCGGTAATTAGACAGGATAAACAAACTACCAAGCTAAGGGTTGTTTTAGACGCTAGTGCTAAATGCCACAACGACATTTCCCTCAATGATATTCTCCACGCTGGTCCAAATCTACAAGCTGATTTGTTTTTATTGTTACTTAACTTTCGACTCTTTCCGGTAGCTGTTACTGCAGACATTAAACAAATGTACCTACAAATTTCCGTAATTGAAGATCATCATAAATATCAAAAAATACTTTACCGGTTTGGTCCGTCGGAACCGATACGTACATTTCAATTCAGTAGAGTTACGTTTGGCCTTAAGTCTAGTCCTTACATTGCAATGCGTACCGTACATCAGTTGTGCCACGATGAACGCAATAATTTCCCGCTTGCGGCTGCTATAGGTAAGAAGGAACTATATATGGACGATTGAGCTACATCCATAATAAATGAAGATGACGCCGTTAAAATTTCCGCTCAATTAATTAATATGTTTAAATCAGGAGGCTTCGACCTGGTCAAATGGTCAAGTAACTCTGAAAGGGTACTCGAAAGTATCCCTGAACCGCTTCGACTTGCCGAGCAAGTCGAGTTTGACAAAACTAGCTCTCTTAAGATATTAGGTCTTGAATGGCAACCTAATAATGACACATTTGTTTTTAAAATTTATAATGATCACCGCGCCTGTACAAAGCGCACAATACTATCACTAATCGCCCGATTATGGGACGTACTTGGATTTGCCGCACCAGTGGTACTCTTCGCTAAACTTCTTATAAAGGAACTTTGGTTATTAAAAATCGGATGGGATGATATACCCCCGACTAATATTACGGACTTATTTACTAAATTCAGAGAGCAGTTACCACTTTTAGCTAATTTAAAAATACCACGGCACTTATCTGTTACTCAAGGCTGTACTATAAACATAGTTGCATTTTCTGACGCTAGTCTGAAAGCCTACGGCTGCGTTGTATACTTACATGTAACAGACCCTACCGGCAACATTCAAGTCCGCCTAGTCTGTGCTAAATCTAAAGTGGCACCGGTGAAGGTTGTTTCTCTCGCGCGTTTAGAACTGTGCGCTGCAGTACTGATGGCTAAGTTAACAAAATTAGTTAAAGATACATATTCCGCTCGTACCTCAATACAAAACGTCTATGCATTTTCAGACTCTAAAATTGCACTTTCATGGATTCATTCATCTCCTCATCGATGGAATATATTCGTTAGTAATCGTATAGCCAAATGCCATGAACATCTGGAGCCTAAAAATTTCTACCATGTAGCAGGCGTACAGAATCCAGGCGATTGCATTTCCAGAGGATTATTACCAGAGCAACTGCTTACGCACAAGTTATGGTGGAATGGCCCAGCTTGGCTCAGTAATCCTATTTCCGCCTGGCCCATCAAATTCTTTGAACCTGAAAGTTCTGATAACTTACCTGAATACAACAGCAAGACTTTTAATACAACCGCCGCTCTACCAATAGATTCACTGCTCTGTAATCTCGCTCATAAAATATCTTCCTGGAATAAATTACTACGAATTAGTGTTTATATTTTGAGATTCACACGGCTTTGTCCACGCTTTAAACATATAACTGCTGCTCATTTAAATACCGCTGAAAAATACTTACTTCTTGCCGTTCAGGCCGCTCATTTCCCGCACGTTATTAAAACCATTAAAAGGGGCTTCTTACCTTCTGGTTCATTACGCAAATTAGATTTATTTATTGACAATGATGGTATTTTAATTAAAATACCATCATTGTCAATAAATAAATCTTAAAAGAATAGGAGGAAGATTATCAAACGCTAACTTACCATTTGAGTCAAAACATCCCGCATTGCTACCCAAACGCGATCATGTTACTAACATATTAATTGATCATTTTCATCGAATTTATTGTCATACAGGAGCTAGTCTCCTGAGTTCATTAATACGACAAAGATATTGGATAATATCCGCTAGATCGGTTATTAGGCAACGTGTACACAGTTGTAATTTTTGTTTTAAAAATTCCCCATCACAGCCAAGTCCGAAAATGGCAGATCTTCCCGCTTTTCGAGTTCAAGAAACTAAGGCCTTCGTCCACACGGGCGTCGATTACGCTGGCCCTCTAGGAATTACGCTTTGTAGACGTCGTGGACAACGAAGTCAGAAAGCTTACATTTGTTTATTCATCTGCCTTGTGACTAAAGTCGTGCACATAGAGTTAGCCTCGGATCTATCAACCGAATCTTTTCTTAATGCCTTTAAGCGATTTATATCGAGGCGGGGTCCCGTTTCGTGCTTATATTCCGACAACGGGACTAATTTCGTTGGCGCCAAGGCGCAATTAGATGAAATTTATAATTTCTTATATTTTGAATTTAATAATACGCTATTTAGCGAACTTTCTAATCGTCGCATTGAATGGAAAATGATTCCACCCCGCGCTCCCCATTTTGGAGGTATTTGGGAGTCTAACATTAAATCTCTTAAAACGCATCTCTACCGTGTAATAGGTGCGCAGCTTCTTACTTACGAGGAGCTTTTAACCGTTCTGACTCAAATAGAGACCATTTTAAATTCGCGACCGCTTTGTATCTTGCAAGAAGAACCACATCCAGAACCATTGACACCCGCTCATTTTATTATGGCTTCACCTTTACAATACTTACCTCTAACGCCGTCTTCCACTACACCGTTAGCTGCGCGTAAACAGCTGCTCGATCAAATGGTTCATTCCTATTGGAAAAGATGGTACTTAGAGTACCTGAACAATCTTCAAATTAGGCAAAAATGGTTTGCAAATTCGGAATGTATCAAACCCGGGACTGTGGTTATTATTCATGATGACAATCTACCGCCTTTGCGTTGGCCTTTAGGCAAAATTGAGAAAACTTACCCTGGCTCGGATGGTATATCTCGTGTTGCATTAGTTAAAACTCAAAATGGTTCGCTAAAGCGACCTATTGTTAAATTAAGCCCTTTACCGTCTCAATAATAAAATTATAAATAAAATATGTTTTAGCTAGTAATTTTTTCAAATTTACCGCTTCTTAATTTTGTTTGTACCGGTTAAAATATAGTAATTCAAATTAAAATTGTTAAGTTTCTGCATCCGCTTAGCATCAATTAATCCTCTACTTCGTCTTCCCTTTGAGAAACCTTAAGTTTCTCAAGGCGGGGGAGGATGTTCACGCGTTTATTTAAATTTGTATGGGAATGGCGCTGCAATCCTTATAGTCCTTCCATTCCTACTCTGTGTCCCTTTCCCTTTCCTACAAGCAGCACTACTAATAGGTGCGAAAGGGATGGATGGCGTGATAATCGCAAATGCAGCGATGCCGAGCTGCGCATACGCTGCGAAGACGACGTGAACTGTCACATATACTTCGATGTTCGAATAAGAAACCGCACGCTACGCACCGCTTTCCGTTTAAATAACCTTTTCTATCAAATTGAACTTTATGTGATTTAACTTTATGTTGTAAAGTGTACCTAACAGTGTTCGATAGACAAAGTGCACATAGTTTAGTAACTAAGTAAGACTTCCTGAAGGAGTTGCCGCCGCCCGCTGGATGCCACGCTGACATCCAGATACGTGTATTACGAGTGACACCAGGTTAGTGCTGCTTTTCTTAAGTGCCTATCCTTCCATCCGCATTTATCCAAACTCCAGCGACCCCGCACGCCATTCTTACTAAATACGCGCATTCCCAGTGTTCGTTACTTTCTTTATATTTATCCCAACTATTTTTTGGGTTATTTCCAGCTTGACAAATAAATGGTTATGATATTGCCTCTTCACTTTAAGAAAAATCCTATTGCAGAAGTTGCGATATCTGAGGTAAGTATTTTTCAAAATGAAGGTATTTAGGCTCATTTTTTAGCTCTTGATGCATCTTGTCACTATTACGTTTACAGCGAAAGATGCCAGGCGTATTCCATGGCTTAATAGCACGTTTATTTCTTGAGATAGTTATAGAGGTAGTGCTTTTTGCAATAGCTGATTTTATAAGTGAAATCAGTTGGTCTGTTGCTTCATCGGGGTCGGCAATTTTATATATAAAAGATACGTCCACAGCAGAAATTAAATTATTTAGGCTTTTAAAATTGATTTTATTTATTTTTTCTATTGTTATGACATTCCAGAGTTAACTACTTCGAAGTTTCAGGTAAGTCATCTTTGCCACGGTACCCATGAATTTTAGTTTTTGGGAATTACGTAGAGACATACTTGTACACTGAGTCATTATATATTTGAAAAAACTATATTAATATACTTAAGCTTTACTGTTTTTATAACGTAAATACAATGTTTACTTGCGTGTGACGTCAAATTTACAAAAATAATAATTGATTTTTTACTAAAATATATTGTATTTCCCGAAATATCAATTTGGTGTGCTTATTATGTAATAAAGAATAATTTAATATGATTTTATTAAATAGGCATAAGTTTTATAGGCATTGACACAAAGTTATATTTTCAGACGGGTGTGCTTTGGTATGTGGCCAGATGGGATCACCACGATGTCTAAACTAGAATATTTGTAAGTATACAAAATTAGCCCGGTACCTTAATCTGCTTATCGAGATACAATCGCGCAAGTAAATCGACTACCATTTTGTGTGTTTACCAAAACTTCTTGTGTAACCGAAATAGCTGTAAGTTAAAGTCTTTCTAACAATGAAAGAGATACACAATTATGATGTTTTGTTCGTTACGACTATGACTTGACTTACGTTTATTATCAAGATGTATGCGAAATGAATGTAATCCTTTATTTTAGAGATAAGTTGACGTGAAGGAGAAACGAGAAATTTAAATGTACGTCGTCAAAGCGGTTGCTGCCTCAAAATCTCAGACAGTCAAAGTGCAATTATATAATTTGTAACTTTAGCGTTTCATTTCATTACACTTTATAATTGTGGGTTCAGAGAATCATAAACCACAATTCTTAAGTTAAGAACATTATTTTATTAAGAACACAGAACGGAACATTTAATTGATTCTAATATTATTACGTGCAATTTTATATTGTTATCATAAAGTGGGATGTTATAATACTACCTTCTTATTATTACTTTGTTACTAGCCCTATTAATCAGTACTAATATTATAAATGTAAAACAAACTATGTCTGTCTGTGATCATGTCAAGCCTAAGCCATTGAACCATATTTGATGAATTTTGGTATAGATATATATTTGACCTTGGTGAAGTTTTGGCCGCTCGACCAAGTTAGCAATATTTTTATCGAAATAAACTACATCCACGCGGGCGTAGCCACGGACAAAAGGTAATTATTTTATAAATGTTAAATAGGTTATCACTTTTTTCAGCTAAAGAGCATAAATACATGGTATTTCAACCTCATTAAAATCCCGTAAATATCAACGAATCAGCCCAAAAATTACTTTGAACTATATAAGATGGTGGAGATGATAATGTAATTTATAGACAACAAGGATAATCGAATCAGTTACGACAATTTAAACGAGGATCAATAGTGTTCACGTGAAGACTATTGATGATTAATGAATAAACAACACTAGAAACTCATTTGGCAACAGCTATAGTATTTTGGTATGTACATGGGTGATAAATCATGAACCAGTTTGTTACACAAAATAATCCCATGCATCCACTACTGCAATAATTATTAAAAAAGGTTCACAGACAGTTACATGAAATAAATAGTTCACAAATAGATGTAATCCACAAACAGAAAAATACACAAAAAATCCACATGCTAAACAGTTCCGTTAAAAATAGGTGAAAATCACACGTTAAGAAAACAACCGATAAACTATAGAATACGTGCGCTAGTGTCGTAGGTAGAGAGGGCAAGTACCCGGGTTATTACCCTTGAGTGGGTAATAATGTTTGAATAATACATGTTTCATTTCGAATGGAAACGTCAATCTATAGTAAAGAAGGCATTTGAAAGAATATATTTTATTGGAAATAACTTAGCTCTTATTTGAGATATTTAATTAAGTCAAAATATATTTTAAAGAAGAATACGAACATTATCGATTATTTTTATATTTTTGAATATCTACTTGGATTTTAATACTCAGTTATCTACACTGTCTTTTCTACTCCTGGTGTAGTGAATGCATATAATTTAATTGTATTTCGTATAATTTAATAAGATATAATTTATTAATACAATTCATTATCACCCACGAAAGAAGGCCATTATGGATTAAAATCCGGTTGTAACCCATATAAACTGGTAATTACCCAAATGGGTAATATGGGTTATTACTCAATGCCCATCTCTAGTCATTGGTAAGTCCCGGCTGGTGAAGCGCGGCGGAAAGGAACCGAACGCGGCCGAACGATCACACGCCTGATGCGTGAACGCATGAACATAGCATTCGGTCTATAAACAGTTGGCACTATGCTGTTAAGTGATGATATCTGTTTGGTGTTAATTCATTTGAATAGTAAAAATAAATGAGGGATTTTCTGCCTGCTCAAAAAAATTGTAAATAAATTACAACGAATGTATAGCGAATGTGTAAATATCTTTGTATTTTAAGTAATGATAGAAATTACGTAAGGGATAGTTAAATATATTTTATACGTGAAATATACATAAGTTTATAAATATAAATAAATATTTATATCTGCAATAAGTGGGAGAAGCTCACAGTAATGTTAGTATTAACATCTTATATAATAACGTGGAGAGTAGATTATTATCAGGTAACTGATTCTTAATATTGCACACGGTGAAAACATTGATTCGATAATTCAAAATAACGTTCACACTTTTCTAGTGTTGGTCACCATTCAGTTTTAAGTGTTTTACCCCTAAGCACTACATAGGTAAGATCCTCAGGAAAATAACACTTATATCACAGATTCAGAGTTAACAGGTCTTGCGTCGTTAGTACTTGGTATAAGTGTGAGAGAACTCAGCTTCACAATATTGCAAACTGAAATAGAAAAGAAATAGAAAAATTTTTATTTGGAATAATTCACAGAAAAAAGTTGACAATGATCGATAATATCTACATTTAGTTTTAAACTGTATATCTATATTCATCATACAAATTTAAATAAAATAACGACGTTTTATAAAAGCAAATAAATCAAAAAATAAAAACAGAAAAACTTGAGAGGTGTCAAGAGACACCCGGATGGAACGAAGTTACTATTGAAAAATATAATTGATAATGTAATATTAAAATATAATTTGCTTTTAAATTTATTAAAGTTATGACGCGTACACTTGCTAAACACACAATAATGGAGAGATTATAACGCGTATGACTTGGTTAGCACAATAGTAAAGAGAGGTTATAATGCGTACTTGCTAAAAATACATAAGCATTTATTATTGTCTGTATAAAATCTCTACTTACCATCAGCAATATCCGGAACTTGTGCAGTAACACTGTCAGGATTCATTATTGTTATTATTTTTTATTATTTATTATGTACAAAAAACCAGTATACACTCAATAAAAATAATTGTCGCGACACCACACTGTTCAATGCGAAATAGAAAGACGAAACGAAAATAACTCGCTTGTTTTCTATGAGAGAGAGAGAGAGACACACAGAGAAAAACTTGGACGCCGCACGGCTTGCTACTATACCCAGCAAAAAGTGTCCTTACAACTTTTGGTCTTAATTTTTTCCGTCTAGCACCCTTTCGCAACGCTCGACAAGGAACTTCGTTCCAATAGCTATAAGTGGTTCTGAAAGTGTTTATCAACATTATTTTTCCCTTATTCTTGGATGTATTTCAAGTATGATTTGATATATTTCTCATCCATACAGGTATAACGTAGCGTTTATGGTGCTCACCTACTTTCTTCCAATAATCTCAATGACATACACGTATGCGCGAGTTGGCGTGGAACTATGGGGATCACAATCTATAGGCGAATGCACCCAACGCCAGTTGGACAATGTCAAGAGTAAGCGAAGGGTAAATATTTTTCAGTTTTTTATACAACTTAACAAGTGTAGTTTCCTAGGGATAAATGCAGAATCAGAAATTATCAATTTTACAACTACATTTTTTGCAAAGTTCATATACTTATTTGTAGGTAGTTATTAAATATACTTGTTAGCATTGAGTGGCCACAAAATAGAACTATCTATTAATTTATCGAGTTAACAAAGGCGGACCAGTACTCATGGCCTACCAAGGAGGTAGGCTGAATTATAGCGACTACCTCTTAGCGGCTACTCTTACGCATCACATGTACGAATACTACATCTAATGCGCAGGTTTACGATTACTCCGATAAACATAGGCGAGTCCTTTTATGTTTTGATTATATGTTATGGATTTGTATGTCAATGAATTTTGCTCTCACGCCAATTATAACTGTTTTTTAAGTCTTTCATAGCCGACACACGAGTACGCCATCCACCTAATGGCAAGTGGCATGCGCGCCCATAGACATCATTAATCGTAGATGTTATTGATTAATTGCATTGTTATTTATTGGTTATATTATATAGTAGGCTTAAGTTGGAATTAACTTTGTTCCAGTAATTACACTGGCTATTTAGTGCATTTTTATTTTTTTTAATATTGTTACAGGTCGTAAAAATGATGATCGTAGTCGTAGTCATATTCGCGGTATGTTGGCTGCCTTTCCACGTGTATTTCGTAGTGACGTCATACTACCCTGACGTGGTAAACTATTCGCATATCCAAGAAATATATTTAGGAATATACTGGCTTGCTATGAGCAATTCAATGTACAATCCTATAATCTACTGCTGGATGAACTCGAAGTAAGTATATCATCTATTTTGTATAATATCGTATCCTCAAGATCTTCTTAAATCTATTAATTCATTGTAGCCAAAGTAATCATATGCTATTAAATATTCGCATATTTACTAACTTCAATACAAACAATAAGAAGTATTTAAGGATAAAGTCAGATTTTATCTCAGACACTCTTGACTGTTTACTTTATTTTGAGGGGTTCCAAGACTATATATTTATCAAGAAACTTTAAGGTAATCGTCGAGATCTCGTCAGCATCTTAAATTATCTTTAGGGAATTATATATTATTTCTTAAAATTGAATTATATAATTTAATTTCTAAATGGCACAATTAACACTATAAGTACTCTGAGTCAGAGATTCTATGACCTCATATACCTATAATAAATACTATTTCAATTCGAAGTTTTCAATTCGATTTTTTTTTGGGTATAGTTTTGACCTCAGATCTATGTCATTTATGAATCGATGTGAAAATTTTAATTTTTTGTTGGAAAAGGGATACTTCCTATTAAGTTCCATTGTGATTATGTCAGGTCTGATGATGGGATCTTGGAGAAATTGAGTATTATAGGCACACCTATAGTTATTAAGGTATTACTTATTCGTACCTCATGTTCATCATTAGTCAATATAATTATCCCAATGAACTGGTCTACTTTCCGACTTCATCATCAGATGATACAACGGAACTCCTCAACGTCAAACGGCACGTGCATATGAATTGTTTAAATTGATTCAGGTACAATTTCCTGAGCTCGGGAGGTCGAATCTAGTATTTTAGGTAACTGATCTGTGGTCAGGAATGTCCTTGGCTTATAAAACGAACTTCTCAACGTCATACAGATCCGCATATAAGAAATGTTGTTCCGTGTATGAGTATTTACTAAACTATGATCAAATATATCCTGGACTGGACCTAAACGCAAAAACGGAACTCCTGTCCAATAGCACATTCATATCAACCGAGCGTAGCAACTGGGTTCATAGCAATGAAGATTTTATAATGAAACTCGGAGCTGGACATAAAACTGTTAACTGTGTACTACTATCACATCCTTTTTAGCATCCTTAAACTTACGTATAATAGTGTGTTTCTGATGATAAAGTCATATTTGGCTGGTAGTAAAATCCTCGAGCCTCAGTTTGTTTCTTTGTTTTGATTTAAACAAGAACATTTTTAATTCCGACCCGATATTTCCAAGTCGTGCCTCTTACTAAAAAGTATAACATAAAATAATTTTATAGAAAAATAAAATTCAACTAAAAAGAGCAACATAATAACTTTCACGGGAAAGGGGTGTTCACCTAAGTGCAAACGCTAATTAATTATTTAAAGATACTACCAGCAGCATCATTTGGAAATAAAACGGCATGAGATAGAAAATAGAAACAAAATAGTACGAACGTTGCATGTAGATACAAAGGCTGGTCGCGAAAAGAATTATTTTGCGCATGAACTTAGTAACACATCCCTTTTGCAAAAATTATTTTTCTCTTTTTAGTTAAGTTGCGTTTAGAAGTCAGTTCTCAATATTTAATAATTTATGCAATGCATTTTACGTACATACATTTTGTAGGCTAGTGGTACACCTATATTTATCGGCAGCCAATTTTGGTTTTTAATTTCTCAAAACAAGGTACTTAAATTACAATAAATGCTACAATTGAAGAATTGTCTATGGAAAAAGCTGTTGTTGGAAACCTTGAAGTTATTGCCTACAAGTATGTGGTCAAATTATTTGCATGAGTTTTACATTTTCTAGAAAAAAAATGAAATAAACTAATTTTGAGGTGCAGTTTTGCATCATTTTTCCATTTTCTGTACAACGATTATCTATATAAATAGTCTTATAAACATGCTAGTTCTACTAATAAAAACAAAAAGGTTACCTTATAAAAGACACACAAAAAAAGTCTTTGTGTAAAATTATGTTTTAATAATTATGAATGGTGGAACTTAGTCCTTCAATAAGGTGAAATGTTGCTATCACTTAGTTTGAAGCTAGATAATAACATTACACTGAATGTGAAAGAGATAGAAACTAACATGCTTCTAATACGGTATCTTTATCTAAGATGGTTTTCACCCTGCACTGGAAACATTTCCGGACACATCTGCTGTGTAGGAAAATCGATAAAAAAATTAAAAATAGTACAAATATTTCAAAATGACACATGCCACATGACAAATCATTATCAAGGAAACCGGGAAAGCAAAAAAACCGCACACCAAAAATAACTTTACACTTAATTATAAACTGTTGTCAACCGACACAGAAGTTGCTGAAGCATTTGCAAATGCTGATATTCACATGTCAACTACTTCATCTTTGATTTAATTTTCCACCCTTGCACTGTCACTTCTTAATGAAAATGTAAATCCAAGGGATAAAGGTTTTATCTATATTTATCTTTTTTTATTTCAAATTATATTCAACCATGTAAGAGTCGGAGCTGGTTACTATGGTTAATATACAAATAGATGATTTCGATTTCAGTTGACATTCGCCTTAACAACCAAATATGATGCTTTAATTTTATTGTCATTTATTGTAAAGTATTGTAGTTTATTACAAAATTATCTTGTTTATGCAAAAGAAACTAGATGAACAAGAAACCTGTTAAAAAACTGTTACTTTTCGAGTATAGTATACAGTTATTTAAGAAAATTCCTTTGAACCTACAACACTTGACCACGAGTGTGTCGAATTAAAAAACATACTCACATTTTTGTCATGCTAAAATGGAGACTCATTTCCCATCTGGAGGCACGGGATAATAAGATGAATTTATAATACAGTCAAATTAAACTACTTCAGTTTTCAGTTCAATTCAATAATGGTCTTCAATCTGTGTGGGTAAACCTAATGCTAATTTAAACATGTTGCTATACTGATTTTTAACCAAATACGTAAATATTTTTATACATTTGTAATACTCAGTAACTATACTCATGCCCGGCAAAGGAGTACGCGATCCACCTAATGGTTGAGTGATGGGCGATTATTAATATTGATTGTAATTACTAGATATCAACTGATGATGCGTTGCAGATTTAGAAGGGGCTTCAAGCAATTCTTCTGGTGTTGCGGAGCTTTCGTTGGCGGAGGCCTGATGCGTCATAGAGCCTTTGGAAGGAATGGATTAGATCGCTCGTTACGGTCAATATCGCCAAGCAGAAAGAATGGTATGACACGTGCAACTTACATAGCGTGCTGCCTAGTGCCTTTTATAATGATCAAGCATTTTATATGAATAACTTCATTTTGTTTTAGTAAAATGTATGAGGGTAGTCGCAAAAAAGTAAATATCCACTTTTTAATAATTCCATTCATGTGTAGCGTGACAAAGTAAATCAAATAGTATTAATAGACGAAATATCATTAACGATTGATTTTACATTGAAAAAGACGTATTTAAAATCAAACGATGCTTAAGCAACAGGTTACACATTCACCATATTTTTGCAAATAATGTCAATGTGTAAAAAGTTTTTCATTTTCATAAGAACTGATTTCGCTTTTAGAGAGAAAACAAGTGAAAGATTTTCTTCTCCGTAGGTTTATTGAAAGCGGCAAACCATACAACAAAATTTATGAAAAATCTTCCTGGCTCATCCACAAAGTAATAGAAACAAGTAAGAATTATTGCGAACGATGTAAATTTAAGACATCGAATTCATTGCTATAAAGCAAAATTCACAAAGGTGAATTTAACACAGTAGTATTAGTTTATATTTTAAAAAGTTTAAATGCTTTTTGTTCTTTTGTTTGGCGGCATAGATTCTCGATATTATTGCTGTTTGCATTGTTTTATACAAACTGTACATGGCTAAAGTGTTTTCTCACGCAGGTACGATGCGGATGTCTCTGCACAGCACGTGCAATAACACTTTGATGACTAGCACCTGACAGCGACGGTGCGCGTCTGCCGCTCCAGACGGCTGCGGCGCGGCTGACCAAAACGCATTGAATACCAATGTTGCTCGCACGTGGATTTGACGCGCGTCCCGCACCCCACGGCCCGCCCTCACTCCACAGGACTTGTATGCTTGAACTCAAAAATGATAAGTCGTGTTTAATGTAAAAAAAAAGTAAAAATGCTAAGTAAAATGAAGTCCTGCTACCGAGTTGACAGATAAATGTTATACAAATTCATATAGTGTAAGTTTAAGCCTATTGCTATTCAATAGTTAAAATATAGTGTAATAACGATATGTTATGTTTTTAATTCTTAATTAAACTAACGTTTTTGGGTAACACTTCATCGAGTACCATCTTTCGATGAGAGAATCATTTATCTCTTTAGATTTAAGTATTTTTTCCAAATAACATTTATTGAACAAAACAAAACGAACAATTCAGTAGATAGAAAATGAATAACTCAATAGTGAGACATCAAAACAATGACCTCATTTTTATTCTAATGAGGGAAAAATGAATAACTTTTGTACATTAACTTTAAAATTGATACTTTTATTATTTATAGTAACTATTGCGATTTAATATTAAATGTTTGATGTCCATTGTACAAAAAAATCTGTAAAAGCACCAGTGGAGCGTACTGTATAATATAAAAATATTTAACATTTTGCATACAGGCTAGTTGACAAATAAATATAAGACTAATCATTTTGCGACGTTAGTCAAGTTACCATGTTTGAAATAACTTAAAACAACTGAACACATATATAAAGCGGTATCATTAAAAAAAAATTACTACTAAATCATGCTCAATGACCTTTAGTACAAGTCTTAACGTCGTCATGTAAACACGGTACAAAATTATTAATTTCCTTTTCTATGCAGTGAAAACGTGTTAGAAAAAAGAGGAAATCTCTTGGATATGCATATAACATCGTCGTCTACGTCATTACTTTCCATCAGTTGAGATGGAAGTAAAACGTAAATCCAATTTACAATACGGAAAGCTAAGAATAAGAGCCATGTTGTTACATTTTCTTCGTAGATTTTGTGAAATAACCCCTTTTTCGTAGAAATAATGTCATTATTTATATAGGTAGTACATCCAAGCAATCATTGCCAATGAACTTTCCATTGCTAAAATCTAAACATTCATTCGAAAAAGGTTTTATTAAAATATCGAACAACAACGCTCTAAATATTTTCTTTGTCTGAGAGTGTACATCACCAAAACATAAAACGAAAAGTAACAAAAATAAATTGATAAATAATTACAAATTACGAGCGATATTGGCAAAGCTATTTAAATCCTTGTAACATATTCCCTACGAGCATGCTATGAGCCCCATGCCAATGCATGAGCACAAAGTTATTTATCTCAGTTTCTTTCTTAGTGCTTTACACATCGCCTAATTTTTATTTCAATGTCTCTAAGTTGTGAGTTCATAAACTATTTTTCTGTATTTTACAATTTTTAAACCATTTATATTTTATATATTATTCCCACATTAAATCATATTTATTTAACCTATTTTGATTACAAATAAATTATATGTTAAGTATTTTTCAAAAACAATTGGAAATGTTGCGTTTTTATGAGCTGTCAACTAGCCTATTATTGGTGAATTAAACAAAAATTTTTAATTTTTAAGACCATGGATAAAGTCTATTTTAACAAAGAAAAAAACAATTTATTTGCAAAATATTGTTTTACCTCAGATAGTACATGTAACAAGTTTATTTCTGTTGAATTAAAATTCAATTTATCCACTAAATTACTTTTTTAATATAAACATTCATGATCACATTCCCCCATTATTTGTGTCAATAATTCATACTCATGTTTATATATAATAAGTAGAGCTATAATTTTGATACATTTAAATTTGATTTGATATACTAGATTTGAGATACTATACTCGATTACCTTTGTGTAATTATTATTCATAATTGAATTTATGTAGATATGTAATAAATGTATAAAATAGATAAATGTAAACTCAATCTAGTCATATAAAAGTAAAAAGTAACGTTAAGCTTCTACTAAAAGCATTTCTTTCAAACATTGTAAATATGTCCATAATACAGTAAATTATGAAAAAATTAACTATTTTGTTATTTTATATTATTTTAATAAATAATTATGCGTAAGAGAAATTGTACCAAATGGAGATTTTAATAAATATTTTAAGTTTTTTCAAGCATTTTCATTGTTTTGCGTAATTACACCACATGCATTTTTATCCAAATATTTTACTTTTGTAAAAATGTTTATTTTGAACTAATACAGGGTGTCCCTTAAAAAGTGGATCAACATTAAGTAGTAATTACCAAGTTTAATTTACAACTAATTTCGATATATCTCGTATTTATTTAAAAAAGTTTTAGTCTATTTTCCTGCCTTGAAGTTTTTGATGACAGGGTTGCAAATGATTACTTTATTGGGTCCTATTATATTTTATAAAAGTTAAATATTCAAAGACAACCTACACCCTTAAAGTACGAATAATAGCTTCATGGCTCATTGAGGTATCTTTATCTGCGTCAAAGGATAAAAAAAGAGATACGACGCTGTGAGTGAAATGGCGCTTCTGCTTCGTGCTATGGTTGTTGATCAGTATTTTTCGGTCTGCCGCCGCTACCACTCCAAAAAGCAAGTTCATAGCTCTATGAATTAGTTGCTTTCAGTCTCATTTTGTTTATGCTATTATTTACGACTGTTGCTCTATCGACTTTGGACCTCCTGCTTGATTAGCCAACAAATTTAAACATACTGCAATTTTAACACGAGTTGCCAGAATTACTACGAAATTTCTCAGAACGCGTAACAAGCATCAATATGGGTGCCCTGGACACTATGCAACAATGGTAAGGCAATCAAGCATTTCCTGAGAAAAGGATGGTTGGAAAGGAAGGAGGGTTTTTTATGGAAGGATCGATTTCTAAATGCCCATAGGCACAGGAAAATGTATTTTGTCCGTCGCTAAAGAGCTAGAGGAACAATTTGACAGGAGGGGGGAACAATTTGAGCATTTGATGTCAAGAAGAAAAGAATGAAAAGAGAAAAAAAAATTTTTAAACTAAATTTACGTTTACTTTGTTTTTTTTTTCTTTCTGGGTTTTGATACCTTATTGAGTCATAAAGCTATTATTAGTATTTAACGTAGGTTTTCTTTAATAATATTTCCAAAAATAAGAAAATAAATAACTTTTTGCAAATATTTTCATTTGATTCTCGTGATGTGAACAAATAGAGGTTTTTTTTTATATAATCGTCCAGATGAAATAAAATAAAAGTTATTTGCAAAAATGATATGATATTTTATGGTTCAAATTGACAAAAGAAAAGAAATTAAAGTTTTAAACATTTTTCAATCGTTCATCAAAAACAAGTGCAAGGTAGGAAAATCGAAAACAAATATTTTTTTTTCTTGACAATTACAAACAATTTCGTAAAACTATGTAAATCATAGTTGTAGGTAATATCGCGATGTACGACCCCTTAAGTTTGACCCTTATTTACTGGACACCCAGTATATTCTTGTTTATCATATATTTAACTATTATAAATTAAATTTATATAAATCACAAAATATGTTAAATTAATTTGGAAAAGTATTCAAGTATTCTACAGTCCTATTCTCAAATAAGCATATGTGGTTGGTTTTCTCAAAAATAATTAAGTCGAGCAGAAGTGACTTTTTAGCGATTTTTTTAAAACTATCGGTCGCATAATTTTTTTTATCATAACGTAGTTTGGCATAACAGTTTCAGCATAAAGTTTTTTCGCATAAATTGAGATAAGCAGAATATTTTACACGCAGAATGGTGTCATGTCATTGCCATAAGTTTCACTTACTCTAATTTTCTTTATCATAATTGTATACAGCATAAATGTAAAGGACATAACTGTTTTACGACTAAAGAAAAATTATCATAAAATACAAAACGCATAATGGAAGTATCATAACCTCTAAAGTCATAAATGTAAAGTAATAAAAAATCTTTTGGTGCCTAATTTATCAAGTACAGATCATATGTACTAACGTACTTTATGTTGAGTCTTGTAAGTAACAATAAATAATATTGAAGGGACTGACTACGATATGAGACGCACCCGTTCTATTGGGTTAAGTTAGGTTTGTATGTAGTTGACACACGTGCGAACCGAGCGAGCGAAGCGAGCGTGGTGCGGCTGCACCCGGCGAAGCGCCAGGACCTAATTAAGTACCATTTCCAGCTTTTCACGAAAAGCAACTCTGGCGAAAAGCGGCTTTGGACCCTTTAGAATTTGGCATTGTGAGAAGTTGGCATTCTGAGAAGTTGACATTTTGCGAGCGGTTGGATTTTTGCAAAGTTGACATTATGAGATGAGAGGCAGGTTAGTTAGTATGTAGGTCATGCCAAAAATTATTAATTTATTAGTTATTAATTATATAGTCCATTTATTTTTGGCCAATTATGGTATTCTGTATGTATGACTTGTAAACTTTATGCCATACTGTGAGATGCCAATAAATGTTATGATCAGTAATCGTTATTGTAGAACCATTTATGCATGAACATTTTATGCTAATATATTATTATTATAAATGAAGTTATGGGGAAATAAAGTATGCCTTATGATTTATTCTGTATGAACGTTATGCGAAACAAACAGTATGCCAAAAAACGTTATGCGACCTTATAATATTCCAATTAAGTTTATGCATCAATACGGACCCGATTCTAACACTCACACACGGAAAGTTCATATCGCATACTGAAGCTTAGAGATAATAAAGTATATTATCCTACATCAATACTGGATATCAGAATAATCAAGACAACTACAAAAGGAATTTCTAAGTACGTTGTTTATTTTATTAAAACATACTTTCAGAAGATTATTTTAAATTCATACCTACTCAAGTATTTTAGACTGAATGTGGAAATGGAACTCTAGATCGATACAAATTTTTTTTTGATGGAAAGCTAGATTTATCGCTTGACTTATAAGCTAGATAAATGTTTTTTGTTTATTCTCTGTACATGCTTTTCAATAATCTCAAAAATCATTTATCAATCTTTCTTTTAAAATAATTTTTACTTTTAATTTACTAGTTGTACAAAATCAAATCAGAGAACTACTCTAGTAAACGTTGAATAAATATTGATTAAAACAAAAATGTAACTGCTGGCGAGTAACTAGGCGGGTCAAGGTTTATTTGTTAATTTAATTGGAAACTTAGTCGTATAAACAATATTTATTGTTTATTTTTGTAATTTATTTTACTCAACCAAGTCTAACAATTTAGATAATAGCTCAGATTCGGAATATTTTTCATTATCTTCTGATTCTTCGGGAATGCTCAGTGCTAAAGATGATATATCTAACATGCCTAGCTTAAACAATGCATTGGAGATAACATTTTTGAACTTAAAAAATAATTTCAACATTATTAACATAAACGCACAAAGTGTTGCCAGGCATCACACTGACATGCTTTCCATGTCCACCAGCCAAAATTTTCACGCAATATTGGTACCATCTTTACCTTCAACTTTATATTGTTTACCTCGATATCTATATATCGATAGATAAATGATAGGGACAGAGCTGCAGAGGGGTCATCGAGGCTGGTGGGTGGGGAAGGTGTAGTCATTTATTTACGCAGTGATATTCCTTTTAAAATAGTTTCTTAATCACCATCTATACCAAATACTGTAGAGTACCTGTTTATTGAAGTGGAGCTCCATAAAAATAATGTTTTAGTTAGAGTTCTTTATAGTCCCTCCATGCATATAAATAATTTAGGTTCTTTTGAGTTACTCCTTTCCGATTATCGCCCACAAAGAACAATGCCCATGTTTCATATATGCAATGACCTGTCAGCCTGTTTTTTATTGATCTAATGTATAAATATAAAAACGTTGTGGAAAAAATAGTGTTATATTCCTAAACTTAAGGTAACAACTTATTGTAATTTAGCAATTCAGAAAAAAAGTTACATTGAAAAGTATATTTCGAGGTTATATGTCAAATTCAATCAATTTTCATAGCACATCTCGGCAATTTTTAACTTGGAAAAACGAAAGTGCAGCTCATTTTAGGATTTTGGTTTCAGATTCTCACGAATATGTTATTTTTTTTAAGCAAAAGAAGTGAAAAGCCTTTCAAAACCTCAAACTACTAAGTATTCTCAATAATTATGTTGAAGTTCATGTATGAAGACTCTCATTTGGTTAAAATGTAGACGTACCTTCTATCGCTCTAATGAAATTATATAAAAGACGTCAATTTCAAATGAGTTCATTGATGTTTAGTAAGCCTCAGCATTGTAATGTAGATAATGAAACACCTGTTCATTTTATCCAGTTAGATTTTAGATTTTTGCACAAATTAGTAGGTATGTGTGGATTTTAAAATAAAAGTCCTCAGACAACATGAACTCAAAGTAAGCAAAGGCTTGTGTTATGGGTTACCATGTAACGAGCTACGAAGATCCTAGAATATACATACAAAACCAATAACAAGTTGATAACGAACTGTGTTACAAGTATTAACACAGATGTTACAGTTAATACGCAGCATACGTTGCGCCATCCCTAGTCTCGTAGATGCAGCCGACATTTTAACGAACAGGAACACACCACGTAAATCCAATAGTTCAGCAAAATCCGAGTTTCATGTTAAACTAGCGCAAGTAATCGTTGAAGCAGAAGCCAGAAACGGTAACCAGGAGGAATGCCAATGTGATCAAAAGTTAGTAAAATCCAGAGTAGTATCGCACAGTACACAATGCCGCAAATGCAAACTTTAATTTTTAATTTTTAATTCAAACCTAAACTGACGTTGTAAAAACATTGTCAATATGACAGTTGTATTGTACATTTAAGAAAAATAATTGATTATTTCATTTTTATGTGCATTAATTTTAATTAATTAACAAATAGAATATTAATTTAATTTAAAAAGTCATATATTTCTATCAATTTATAAGCGAATTCGAAATATTGTAAAGTTCGAGCTTTATTTGGAACAAAACGTGTCATAGACCATATGTTTTCTGGGTGCATTCGTGGCAAACCAAATGTCAATAAATGACTATAAAATCAAAACCCAATACATTTTTTGTGGATTGTAGTTTTTGACATGAAAAAGATTTTATGGTTCAGCTAAAAATGAGTAATTTTTCGTACTATATTACTTATCTATACATAATACGAGTTGTCAAAATGTTGACAGGTCAGGAATGGTCTCTCATCTTTGTACAAATAAAATATCGTGCAAAAAAATTTCTATCACTGCTGCAGTCCTTTGACTTACATTTTCTACCGCTTCAACAGACTCATTTTCCACACAATGGGCCCCCTTCGCTACTAGACCTTAAAATTACGTCTTTTCCAGGTATTGTAACATCCCATGGTCAGATTAAAGCTCCTGCTTACTCAGCTCATGATTCGATATTTGGATCTATGAGACTGCGGCCTTTCAAGACAAAACACAAAGTGCTTCCATTGCGAAACTTTAAGGGAGTTGATCAGTCGTTGCTCCGTAAATATATGTCCAGGACTGGACAGCAGTTGAGCAGGCATTTGATATTAATAACAAGGTAGATATATTCAATACTATCTTCTTATCAATATATGATCGGCAAGCACCTATAAAACCTCTTCAACTGCGGCATCTACACGCTCCATGGCTTACGGATGAGATCAGGGCAATGATGGCCAAGCGTGATCGTGCGCGTATAAGACTACGACATAACCTTAGTTCAGCTGATTACATTGCATATGTAACACTGCACCATTAGTGCAATAATTTATGTCGAAATGCAAAACGCAGTTTTATACATTCCACCATTAACTCTTGTCCGTCATCTAAACTATGGAAGTATCTAATATCCTTGGGAGTTGGTGCATCTCAAACAGAATCTATTGTTGATATAGATGTTGATGCGTTAAACTCTCATTTTAGTCTTTCTCCGGTAACAATAGATCCCATTATAAAGCAAAAAACTCTGTACATGCTGAACAGCTTACCCTTATTGGCTACTGATCCGTTGGACTTGGGTCGTATTACAGCTGATCAGGTGATTAAATTGGTCAAGTCCATCAAATCAAATGCCATTGGAAATGATGATACAAACCTGGACATGATCAAACCGATTATTGATCTCCTTACATTTCAATTTTACTTTTGCAATTTTAATTTTACTTCTATTGTCGAAAATCTTAGAGCATTATGTACACCAGAGATTGACGGGGCACCTTTCCAATGTCTTTCAATCCGGCTTTTGTTTGGGGCATAGCACTGTGTCAGCCTTGGTGAAGGCTACTGATGACATTCGCCTCAATAAAGAAAACAAAAAACTCACTTTTCTTGTTCTTCTGGATTTCAGCAGTGCCTTCAACACGGTAGAATTTGACATTTTGCTGATTTTGTTTAAAGCCCTAATTGTTCCACCTTTGGCATATTCATGGTTTTAATCTTATCTCTTTGATCGCTTCCAACTTGTAAAATCTGAAAATGGTCGTTCTAGGCCTCGCCAATATTATTTTCTATCTTTATTAACAGTATCACCTCCTCTCTTAAGTCATCATATCATCTATATGCTGATGACCTACAGCTTTGTACTGCGGCAAAGATTAAAGACTTAACGCAGGCTGTGGATGGTGTTAACAATGACTTAAAATCAATTGCATGCTGGGCCAGAAATTTTGGACTCTTGGTCAAAACCTCATAATCTCAGGCTACTGTTATTGGCAGTCCCCATTTTATTTCGAAGTCCAACAATATCACACTTCCTTGTATCTATTTTAATCACGCCATCATCCCGTCCTCCAAAACTGTCAAGAACTTAGGTGTGATTATGGATCAGACATTGTCGTGGACAGCACACATATAAGAATAAGAATGTCTCCTTTTGTGTCCTCTAATTTGAAAAAATTGTTTGAGCTGCTAAATGGTTGAGATTTTAGATGAATACAAGTAGGTATATGTATATGATTTTATGTATTTGTTTATATGTTTGCAAAATTGTTTATTGAGTTTTTTTTATATATATTTTAATTAGGTTTATTTTTTTTATTACGTTGAATAAAATAATATTTTATGATTGTATACACCTGCCAACACAAAATACCGAAATCCTACTAGATACTCTAAGGTTGACTGGAAGAGATCCCTGACGGGGATAAGTCCACCTTTGTACAATTTATTTTTTATTTTATAAATTATGCGGTACCATGTTTTTGTGCAACAAAGTGTTTACAATACAATTTACAATATAAAAAATTTGTTTTTTACTTAGTAGTCCCAGCCAGAATATAAACCTGGTATGGTACCTGGCGGGGAACCGAAAAAGCTGGTGCCGTAATCATTAAATCAAGTCACTGTCATTAAGCCTGCTAGACTTAAGTACAATTGACCTTAATATAACCTATAACCTAAGGCACGTGTCTCGTTTTAAAATTTTTACCTTATTTTAATAAAGAAAAAAAACACAGAACGGTTTTATATTAGTTTTGAAGTTTCCAAACACCTTCCTACTAATATAATCGATTTGTTGTTTCCAGGATTACGTTGTATAAATTAATATTGCAAAGTTTTTGACCACATCACTGAAGGGAATATGTAGGTACACTATTAAAAAACAACAGATGATTTTTATTAACTTTTTGAAGTAGCTTTGAACTACCTACGAACTAAGGCCGTGTCTTTTACTCGAGCCTGATATATGTGCTAAGTTTCTTTTAATGGAGTCAATAGCTGCAGTCAAATTATCAAGGCTTGCATGTGAATAAATTTGCAAATCATCTGCATACAAATGGTAGGAAGAAGTTATGGAATGTGTTATAGTATTTATAAAAATAGCAAATAGAAGTGGAGATACCACACCGCCCTGAGGCACACCAGCAGTAATACGACACCATGAAGATACATTATCTTCCTTAGATAACAGCTGCAGTGGCTTTGCAAAAAACTGTGAAACCATTCAATTACTGTTGGAGATATGTTAAGCGAGTTGAGTGTTTAGTAATACGTCAAAATCAACAGCGTTGAAGGCATTACTGAAATCTAACAGACACATTATAGCTAGCTGTTTATTTTCCATGCCTTGTCGAATATCATCAGTAATTTTTACAAGAGAAGTCGTCGTACTATGGCCAGGATGGAAACCAGATTGAAAAGGATTCAGTAGATTATTTTTATTGAGGTAGACATAGAATTGCTGGGGTACAAAGCGTTCAAGGACTTTTGAAATAAATGGGAGAATGGATAAAGGACGATAATCTGAAAAGGATGTAGGATGAGATTTTTTTGGTAATGGAATAATATTAGCATCTATCCAGAGAAAAAATTTCCATCCGGAAATGTAGACGAGGATATCGAATAATTGAGGATCTTGGTGATAACTGGAATTAGTATATCAAAGAGGGGAAGAACCATATAACGACTGATACTATCGCAACCCACCGCATTCGATGTGATTTTGAGAATGCTGAGCTTAACATCACAAGCAGATAATTATTGAAACTTAAATGGAGAAGGATTAGGTAATGACATGGAAGAGATATTATGAATGGTATGATTTCTAATAGAATCATCCATGACAGTGTTAGAAGAAAAATGCGAGTTTATAAAATTAAGATCAATATTTGAAGTGATTGGAGTACTTGTTTTGCCAATTCCCAACGTTTTCAGGAATTTCCAAACCTGGGGTGGATTTCCATTTTCTACGGACTTATGAATATGGCAGCGATGTGCATCCCTACACACCTTGTTGCAGTGATTTCTAATGACTCCGTGTTTTTCTTTGTTTGTATCTGATGGGTTGGCTTTAGCTTTCGCTCTAGCTGAGTTTTTACGACACAAAAAGTTTTAAATATCATCAGTGAGCCACGGTGCAGGAAGATGTTTTACTTTAGTCGTATTAGGACCATGGCGATCAAAAAGTTCAATTAATAATCTGTTGAACATGCTAACCTGATCACTAACATCCAGATCATCCATAGCTGACCAATAAATTTCACTCGCATCTCTGCGTAGTTCTTCAAGCTAAGGAGGTCATACTTTATACGACGCATGTATAAGGTCGTGATATGAGACTAGCCCGACAGTCACCTTTTAACAAACAGGTGTTAAAGTCACCCATTATAATGATATGACCATAAATTGGAATGAAATCTTCTAGTACTTTTTCCAAGGACGAGAAATAATTTATGTGCGTATTAGGTACATAAATGACACCTACAAGAACCTTCGTATGCATAAGTGAAGCTTCCACAAACAAATACTGAAGAAATGGAATCTGATTATAAAATAATGTTGTATGGAATATTTGATCGCAGATAAATTGCAACACCACCACCCGGTCTCCCAATTGTATCATTGCGAATTAAAAGCCTGGTAAAGCGTAGGTGGTGGCTGGCAAACATGGTTTCAGCCATGACTCCGAAACAAGCATGTAGGTTCTTAGTATCAAAAGTGTCAAGCATATCTATATGATGAGCAGGAATACTGTAAGCATTAATGTGAACAATATTAAAATTGTTGGGTACATCGCAGAATTGGTTTTGCAGAATATTGTTAAGGGGTAGATTGAGACTTTGAAAACTATCATCACTGTTTAACTCACCTGTTGAGCATGATGCAAATGAACTTTACCCATTAGTACTTGTGCCCATATAAATATAAAACAAAACAAAAATTAAATGCAAAATTTAAATAACTATACAAAAATATTTGCAATAAACAAGTACCAGCATAGTTTCTAATTTTAATTTAACACACAAAGGGATAACTTAATAAATATTTGAATGAATTTACAAACATAACTTTTTATTGAAATTGAAAGATTATTTCTGAAAGCTTCGCTGCAAACATAGGGAGTACGGTGAAGTAAACAAGTTGCCCCGGCGCAGGAGCCCCGGTAACCTACTGCGTCGCGTCGCTCGCAAGGATCGCTTGTGACATTTTATTTTTTTTTGGTTTTTTATACTCCGCGCGCGCGACCTTCAGAGGTTTACCCGGCTTGGGAATGCCTATGACTGTCGCTTCTTTCCAGTCGCTTCTTTCTTTTTGGAAAGTAGCTATGGTCGAAGCAGGCATTGAAGATAATAGCTAAGAAGGTAAGCATCTGCTGGGGCAAGTGCTTTAGTGCGTGTTTGGAAATTCCATCCGCGGAGCCTTTTTGGACTTTTGCTTTCTAATGAGAAGCAAGATTTCATCATTAGAGACTGTGACGGGGTCGTCGGTTATAGGGAGAGATTCTCTGCGGAGAACTTCGTCCTCCACCGCCTGGATGTGGAAGGGATCTGCGGGTTATGTGCTGGGCGAACATTGTGCCGCTATGCTGTCGAAGAAGCATTCGGCTTTCTCTTCGACTTCAAAGGCAATAATGCCGTCAGGACGAGTGAGAGGAGGAACGTGAGAGGCGGTGTCTACGCGTAAGGCTCGGGCCATTCGATAATACGCTTGGTGGGACGGGCTGATATTCTCCATGAGATCGTTAAACTGAGTGTCACGGAGTTCCGCGAGGCGAGACCTAACTTTACGTTGAAGCTGATTCGCAGCTGTTCTGTATGCTGGCGTGGGATATTTCTTGGCTCTCCGGAGAGCCGCGTTCTTGGCTTTAATGAGATTGCTAACGGCTAGGGGAAGCGCGGGTTTGCTTTGCTTAGCAACCTTTTCGTTGTCGCTGATGGCTGAGTTAATAGCATCAGTTAAAGAGTTGACTAATGAATCTATTTTATCCGGGCTATCTAATTGGTCGGGCGAAATCACGAGCGGAGAGTTAGGGGCCTCTAAGGCTGAAACTAACGTATTTTTAAAGCCTTTCCAGTTGGTAAAGGTCTTAGAAGATGTGACGTTAACGTTAGGCGAACCTAGCACGAGGGAGACGGGACGATGGTCGGATTCTAGGTCATCGAGCGGTTCGATAGACCTTAGATCAAGATTGATCCGCTTGATAATTGCAAAGTCGAGGATGTCAGGAGAGTAGGTCGGGTGGTTGGGATAGTGAGTGGGAGTGATGGGGGATATGACGTCTAAGTCAAGGGAGTTAGTGATGTCGAGGAGAGCGATACCGCTGGTGTTGGTCGATAGGCACGTCCAGTCAGTATGTTTGGAGTTAAAGTCTCCGAACATAATGACTGAATGGCCGAGGGCGAGAATGGCCTCAAAGTCGCTGCGCATTGGTCTGGAGCCGCACGGTATGTAGACTGAAGCTATGACGATGGTTGGATGACCAGTCATAGCCAATCTACACACAGTGGCCTCCATGTTGAGGAGAGGAGGGGTAGTGAGAGGACAGCAATGGAAGACTCTTTTGTAATATATAGCGGTGCCGCCGTAACCGTCGGAGTTGGGCCTATCGTTGCGAGTAAACGCGTACTTGGGAATAGCCCCTGGAGCGGTTTGGAGTAAGCCATGTCTCCTGGAGAAGGAATAAGTCAGGTTCTTTGTTTTGAAGGAACAGTTTAATCTCGGGAAGGCTACGAGCGTTAAAAGATACTAGGGATAAGCCCTTGGGTTTAATACGACTGGACGCGGGATTCGCGGGTCTAGACATTATAATTTATTATTTACGAATTTATACAAAAGTAAAAGAATTTACAACGAACTTAGGAGCGAATGATGCTCGGCTAACGCGAATAAACGCTCTTGAGGAGAGCGGGCGGCTCGCAGTTTGCGTGCGAGTACGGAAATTTCGTTAATGTCGACGTTTTGGATGACGTCGAACACGGTCTTCATGTCCTCAGCCAACGACGACTGAGGTGAAGATGATAAAGCGGGACGCGGCCCTACGGAAGCTACGGGAGCTGGGATGGGTCGGGAAGGTGCAGGCGGGACGCCTGGACGCTGCCTCCAAGACAGAGCCTGAGTAGGCGTCGGCTGAACGGGCTTTGCTTCCGGGGGACCCCGGTTGCGCAGCGGCGGGAAGTTAGCGGGAGTGAGCGGCGGCGCCGGTTTAGGCGCGACCCTCTTGACGGTGGAGCGCGGAGCGCGCGGGCAACCCCTGTAGTTATCTGTGTGGCCGGACTGGCCGCACAGCACACAGACAGGGGGGGAAGTGGATTCAGGAGTGCGAGTGCACTCCTTTGTTATATGTCGATCTAGGCACTTAACGCACCTGGGGGGAGCAGAGCAGTTAGCCGCTGCGTGGCCATAGAGCTGGCAGCGGTGGCACTACCCAGGATGACCGCGGGGGTTGGGACGCTCGACGGAGATGTTCGAGAGTCCGCAGATTGTGCGAGCCTCTCTGAAAATCTCCTTCGAGTTGGGAGTATTTGACAGGATTACTAAAGCTAAAGGAAAACGCCTACCGCGGTTGGAGTGCATCTTGTGCACTGCTACGGCCGGGAAACCCTGAGACTTAAGGTCCTCGAGAATGTCTTCGTTACTGAGTTCGAACGGGACGCCCCGTAGTACTGCGCGGATCTAACGCTCCTCCGGGAGGGCGTAGGTGTGATACGCGATTTAATTGATCGACAGAAGCCTAGTGAAAGACCGGAAGTCGTCGACGGTCGCTACTTGAATTTTGATTGTATCGCCAGCGTTGGCGGCTTTTAAGTAATTAATTTTGTGCTCTTTGCACAAGTTAGAAACCGCGGTCCAGCGCGCTTTTTCACGCAGGAAGACGGGCGGAGGGAGCTGAGGCTTCGGCGGGACGGGAGCGCAGCGCGTTGCTGGCTTCGATGGGACCGATGGAGACGCGGTTACTTCGAGCGATTTTAACGGCGCGGGGGCTGGTGTTGAAGACACCGGGGAGGGCTCGGGTATTGATGATACCGAAGCTTTCTTCGAGCGCTTCTTGGAGCGCTTAGCGACAAGTTGAAACGCGGGCTCAGGAGAGCCGGTTAAGGTGACGGCATCTGACGACGTATCAGACGCGGGTTCGGAGTCGCTCCCGGGAGCGGTACGCTTACGACGCGACGTGTGAGGGGATGCGACCGATTCGCAGTCCATCTCGGACGAGGCGGGAGACGCGGGAGAGCTGTAGACCTGAGGGGTCACGACGTTGGAGGCCTGAGGGGCCGGGGTTGAGGCCTTAGGGGCCGGGGACGCGATAGTTGCCTGTAAGGCCTGCGTTATTAAGTCATCCGATATGCTGGCGCCGGACGCAACGAGCGAACGACCTAGCAAAGTTTACCAAGCTTTGCTGGTCCATTGGGAGGGCTTGGTCCTAAGATATATGATATATAAATAAATAAAAATGCCTAGGTTCCCTAGCAAACCTAGCACCTAAACCTCCCTACCCGCGGTAGGGGGGCTGGGGACGACGCGAAGTGGTGCCCCTAATTCGGACAGCACTGTACCGTCACCCTGGGAAAGGTTCTCAGCCGGTTTCTCCTTGGCCTGAAGGGCCTTGGAAGCGCACCGGGGCAACGCTATCAGGCTTAGTTGTCACCGTTAAGTATCCACCTGATCAAACGCGAGTCTACTACGGAGTGTGTCGCCAATAAATTGACAACAAAAACCGGCCGTAGACCTGACGAAGTTGTGTTGCACTGAAAGTGCGGGATTGACTACGTTACGACCGGCCGGAGCCGGCCGCAGAGCGAGTCTCTGACTACGTACAGGCGCCAAGCGTCAAGTACGCAGCCAGAAGGACAGCCCGAGTCTTGCAAACCACTATCGAATTTAATCGACCGTGGTAAGCTCAGCCCTGTTGTTGCTGCACTCACCGAGGTGAGGTTTTTACTTCGAGGGGTGCACAGAGTGCGGGATTGACTGCGTTACGACCGGCCGGGGCCGGCCGCAGAGCGAGTCTCTGACTACGTAGCAGGCGCCAAGCGTCAAGTACGCAGCCGAGCCTCGCGAACCACTATCGAATTTAATCGACCGCGGTAAGCTCAGCTCTGTTGTTGCTGTGCAAGAGACCGACTTACTTGCAGCCGATCGAAACCGGCCGCAGCGTAAGCCCTAAAGAGGCTAACAGCGTATGAGTATTGCGAACGAGTTGACGTCGTGAGACGACAATCGTGACTCAACGGCTGGAGCGACCGCGAACGTGTCCGAGCGGGGCCGGACGCAGAACGGATCTGAGAGTGGCGTTTGAGTATTGATACGAGAGAAGTCGTGAGACAACAATCGTGACTCGGCAGCCGGGAGCGACCTTCAACACGTCCGAACGGGTCCGGACGCAGATCGGGTCTGCTTATGACACTAAACCAGTTTAATTTGTACTATCGGTCACGTACCTCACGTCCACGAGCCCGGGCGTTTTGAGAAAAACAACAGTAACAAGGTAATAAATAATTTATTCAAATAAAATGTTAGTAAACAGTGAATATAAAATAAACCTACAAAAAAGTAAATACTTACTTCTAAGAGAAGATATAAAAAAGTGTTTAAATAGTGAAATGTTAAAAAGTAAAAAGTTCTAATGGTGCGATAACGATTTTAAATAAATAAGAAAGAAATCACTTTTTTGTTGCGGCTCGCCGACTCCTATCTACTTGGGCCGGTCGTGGCAGTTGCCTTGCCCTTTACTCGTCGATGCCTCAGGAACAAGGATACTGTTCAAGTCCGTCAGTATATAGACGCGGTGTTGAACTCCTGTCTCTGCGATAAAAACGTCTCCATTACGGGTCCGGCAGTTGCCGATGCCGAAACGTTGCCACGCCACCAAGAATGCTTCATGCCGTGGCTTCATTAGATATTCGGATATTGTTATGCCTGACCCTTTTGGACCCGTCTTGGTATACCATAGCTTGTCCCGGACCCTGCCATGACAAAACTTGATCAAGATCGGTCTCGTCCTTCCTTTTCGAGCTATTTTACCGAGTCTGTGCAAAAATGGGATGTCATCATTGCCTATCTAGATTTTTAACCGGTCTTGAGATACTTTTTGCACCTCCAATGCAACATCTTCTTTGTGAGCTTCGGGAACACCATGTAGCAGCAGCCCCTCATTTCAAGGCAGTCAATTTAATCGAATTATTAAGAGCAACACGAATTCAAACTTTCTTCCACTACTCGCATATGTATATTTTGTCAAAACAGTTTTCCCCCATAGGGTGATTTGACATCTTACGGTCATTAATGGTGTGAGACAGCGCGTTCTAGACAAACTGATAAGACAGAAACGGCAAATGATTTATTAATATGAACATAATATACTCAGTCAAGAAACTACACTAGCGTCATTATTTAGCAGTTGGATTGGGTAAGTGTACGTGGTGCTATTACGATTATAATTGTGAACACGATTATATTTTAGTGGAGAAAGACATGTTGCTGATTCCTACTTTAGTTTAGGTTGCTATTTTTGATAGATATTTTGTGGGATGAAAACATTACAAAGTTAAAAAACGTTAAAAAAAGCTTCAATTGTTCACATACATATTTGAATTTTAACGAATCCCCAAGCCCAGCGTAATTTCTAAGAATTTACTTAGAATAAAGAAAAATATTTCTAAAACAAAAACAGGGCTTTCATAATATTTTAAAAATTTAACAGGGCCAATGAATTGCGATGCGTCAGAATTAGGGTGGTTAAGTTCCTAGGTTTAAGGCATTCATTTGTGTAAAGACATGGGCTTGTTCACGGATCATGGCGGTTTATAATTTTTCTGTTCCTCCCCTGTTCGCTGTATATCATCCATAACACAAGCTCTGCTTACTTTAGGGCTATAAAGCTATGTGGTTGTCTGAGAATTAATTTAATATGGCACAGGACAAAACCCTGATACTTAGAGGCGCTATTCTTTTATTCGAGCCAGTATCATTCGGTACTGCTGGGCTGCAAAGACAAATATGTGTTGTTGATCGTTCGGGAATAATGCCGACCGTCCAATGCGGTTGGGGTTTTAGCAAGACGAGCTAAATGCGCCGACTTTTATAAAGCCCGAATGGATCACCCAATCGGTACTTGCTCAATATGTATTGCGGTTGGCTCGGGACGGCTTTACCTTTAACAAATACTGCCAACCCGAATGTGCCAGCCCGAGCAGCGCAGCTTAGATAAAATTTTTCAATTTTTATTCAATAAATTAATTCAATATGCATACAAACATTTCGAATTGTTGTAATAGATTGTATGTTCTTAATATCCTTCATACTATCATATAAATACTTCATAATTTAACTACAATATTGAATTTAAAGTACAAAATATCACGATTTGTATTTATTTCTTAATAAAATGAAGTTAAAGAAAAAAAAATGAATTTAATAGCAAAATATTTTTTTTAACTGTGAAATAAATAAACATTTCTAATAATCACACCACATTATCTAGCCCAAATTAAGTATCATTAAGAAATTGTGTTATGGATACTAGATAACGGATAAATAAACTTAAGAAATATATAAGCACAAATAGTTTTTTTTTCTTAAACTTAAATAAACATACATACACATCCATGACTAGAAGCAAATATTATAAGATATCTGCCTACCAGGATTCGAACATGGGACCTCTGGCATGGAAGGCAAGGGTACTTACCTCCACACCACACAGGGCAATTTCATACGAGTACCTTTTGAAAATCGAATAATATCAAAAGTGTACATTGTGTGCTTAAATACTTTGCTTTTTTCGTAGACCTATTATCACGTTCATAGACAAAAACCTATTATCACATCCGAGTAGGCTTTACTGGGTTTTAGATAGTAAATCATTTTAATAGTGTACCGCGAACTCCCGAAAGTAATGGAAGGTTACGTGTTATACTCTTTTTACTTTTTTAGATATTTTTAAAAGCAAAAATGAAATGGATGTTTTACCTCCGTAAGCCGACTTTATTTTAACTCAACTACGTGTCGACAACGCTCAGGAAAATTCTGGTTAAGGGCTGATTGTTCAATGCGCAGATAATTTTTATCTTGAGAATAACTTTGATACTTGACAAGAGTTTTCATAAAAACAAAGTGAAATCGAAACATTATTCCACTGATTAAAGTATGTGAGCAACAATCAGCCCTAAATCACATTAAAAAACAACGTTGCTTTGTAGTAATGTTAAAATATATTTCACAAATAACTATAAGAGAGAAATATTTTAAAATTATTAAAATTCTCGTTAAATTAAATAAAACGTGCCTAAATTAACTATAAAAAAGTGCTAAGCTGCACACACAAGGCTGGCTAGCTTCCACTGTATTGTTAATGAATAATACTCAATTTTACAACTAAATCATATTTATTTTATGTCGAAATTATTTAAGCAGTTCATAAATAAACGAACTACTGATAAACTGACTTTTATACCTCTTACAGAATTTGTAATTACATTGCAATTCAGATTTTTGCGATGTTCAGGGCATATGGGTAAAAGGTATTTTTTACAAGTAATTCTCACTTTTCTGTTTTTCTTTTGTAACACATTGCACCCTTTTTTATTTTTGAAGCTGTGTCGGGGGCTCACCAACAGAACGTTTTTCGTTCTTATTTTTAGAATCTCTCGTGTAGTTCGACTTGATTTTTTATTACTTCGTGATTTGTTGGTGAATGTGTTTGGATGCTTGGCATGAACAAAAAACGCCATTTTATTTTATACCAGCTTAATAAGTTGAGTATGACATAAACTCTTCCGAAAAAGTTTCGATATATGGTCTTCAATTTAGTACACTTCACCGTCTTTTGAACAGGCTGCACCGTCAGTAGTCAGAACTAAGATTATTTTGATCACAAGTAACTTTCAATAGTATTTGTAATAAATATATTTGGTTTTCTGAAAGTTCCGAAATTGTCACTAAAATACTAATGTTTAAATAATACTGACATAAAAAGCTAGAAGGGTAAAAGGTCACCCCAGCAAATAGACCAAACTTGTAAGTGCATTTTTATATTAGAGTGGTGACCTAAATGCCCCCTAACCATCCGAAGCACCTAGTACAATAATTTACAAATTTTAAATATACAATTAATTACAATGTAACATTTTTTATAATTTGTAATACAAAAAAGGTTTTTCGTATTTTACATAAAAAATTAAGACAATGTTTATTCATAGCATGTTTAAATTTAATTGACTGGATGGGCTCAACTGTATTATGGTAAATTTTCAATTCTTCGGCTATATCCTAACAAGGAACGTGCTGATCTTGCTTCACTTTTTCAAAATGGCGTCAACTTTATCCGTAACAGGTTAACCAGGGCGAGTTTGAGATCAAAATTCGCATTCGAAACTTCTTTCACACATCATTATGATTCTCATACACTGCATTATGTTACATAAATGTCACATCCTAATTTGCAACTGGTGTCTGTTTTTCCTTTTTTGAAATAAAATTTCAGAATGTATAAAACCTTTTTAGACTTGCTTGCTGCAAAAAGAAAAACAAATTAATGGTATTTATACTACATATATTAATTTTTTTTTCGTTTAAATGTTATATATATTGTATGTCAGTCGAAATTAATTAATACAGCTGAAAAGGTATAAAATTATAAAAAAAGTGAAATCCATGAGTGTTACAAACTTAGGAGCTTTAATAATTTTTTTGGTGTTCGTAATACATAATATAAAATAACAGGACACAAGGTGTTTTATTAGGCAATATTCTCCCCAAACAATACATTTTTTCGTAATGGTTTTTAATATTTATTTTTCAGATATCGAATCTTAAATTACTCTAATGAAGTGTTTATTAATTATCAGAGTAGACTCGCAAAACGGATCCAATACACACCTTTCCATAAATTATTTAATTAATGTCAGCAGAATAAAATCCAATTAACTTCTGACCTTGAAATTGGCAGCGACTTTCATTTTTACGTTCTCGTATACGAGACAATGTTAAGTGAGCCATGCCTGAAAAATACACTTAAGCTGCCATGAACAGTCTTTGTTATTCAGTCAGGGTGTCGCATATACGGTTGACGCCTTTTATGCGCTTCAGAAATGTTCGAGAATAAATAAAAATTATATAAATATCAGTTCATATATGTAGTTTCTATGATGTTCAGTAAACTCGAACTGACTTAAAAAAAATGAGAGTATGAACATATGTATGTATTACTGGAAAATGTAAATAGTCAGTATCTACAGCATCTAAACGTATAAAATTGAAATTTATAAACTTTATTACAACGCAGACCTGATCTGCGTCGTAACATAGTCTGTCTCGCAGCAACAATAAAGTTGAGCTTACTTACGTCGGTTAAATTCAACGTCCGTTCGCAAGGCTCGGGCTGATTTTTTTTTTTTTGCTGCCGAAGCACCCTCTACGGTAGGGAGGTGGAAGATTCGTCATGAATACCTCCGCAGCCGTCTGCGGGGTTATGTGGGACTCACCAAAGTGGCACCTACCCACTAAAAACCACCCAAATGGCTGTAGCATGGGAATGCTGTCAGCCTTCATCGGAGCGACACCCGGGTTGGGAGGTGGGCGCGCAAGCAGGGACCCGCTAGCGGGTCACCCGCTGAGAATACTTAATCAAAGGTGCAAATGACATTTATATATTGGTGATTATACGGCCTGGGCAGCCTTAAGCTGGTCCAGATTAGCCGAAAGTTGATCGGGGGGGACCGAGAGTGCATTTCTCGGTCTACGGACTTTGTACCTCGACGGCATGGACGGAGCAGTATAAGCTACTGACTCTCGTATAAGGGGGATAGGGTGCTCTTCGGATCACTTGAAAAAAGCGGTGGAGAGCGTCCTAAGGTGTTGTTGTATAGTAGGCAGTTCGAGATCTCTGTGCAGGTCTGCGTTTCGCACGTACCACGGAGCATCCGTGGCCCGGCGGCAGAAGAGATTCTGAACTACCTGTAGTTTATACATATCGGAGGGTTCAGCATGTGCAAAGATTGGGGAGGCGTACGTCATGACTGGTCTCACGCAAACCTTAAAAAGCGTTCGCTTGTTCCTAAGAGACATTTTACTGTGCCGGCCTAACATACTGTTAAGTCGGCCCATGTACAGACGGGCGAGTTTGGTAACTCGGAGAATGTGTGGTCGGAATGAAAGCGTACGATCGAGCGTTACGCCTAGGTACTTGGTGGTACGTGCCCACGGGATGGGCGTACCTAGCATTCGGATGCGGGGGTCGTAGGGACGACGGCGTTTATGACCGAAGCGCATCGCAGAGCTTTTCTCTGGATTTACATCGATACGCCATTTTTTAAACCAGGCTCCGAGGTCATTTACGGCCTTCTGGAGCTTGGTGATGAGTGTGTCGACTTGCACGCCCTTGACGTATAGGGCAGTGTAGTCGGCAAAGAGGGAAAGTTGAACACCTTTAGACGTAATAAGTATGTCATTGGTGTATATTGTGTATAGTAACGGGGCGAGTACCGAGCCCTGAGGGACGCCCGCCTTGAGGGGGCGGGGGGTGGAGAGCGTACCTTCGTGTTTGAAACGAAAGGTGCGATCTTTAAGGTAGGAGCCGACTAGTTTGACTAGTCGGTCGGGCAAGCCTGTGTTGAGAAGCTTGTAAATGAGCCCTGCGTGCCAGACTTTGTCAAAAGCCTTGGCTACGTCAAAGAAGACCGCGACTGTTTTCAGTCGTCTGGGGTAGAAGCCGTCGAGTATGTACTCACGATTTGGTGAACTTGCTGAGGGCACGAGTGTTTGGCTCGAAAGCCGAATTGGTGGGTATTATGAGGGGGTCACCGTCCGCTGGGAACAGGTGGTCCTTCATTCGAGCTAGTATGACTCTCTCGAGGTTTGGCCATTGCCTTGAGTAGACTGATGGGTCTGTGATTAGCCGGGTTATTCAAAGGTTTACCCGGCTTGGGAATGCCTATGACTATAGCTTCTTTCCAAGCTTTTGGAAAGTAGCTTAGGTCGAAGCAAGCATTGAAAATAATCGCAAGTAAGGTAAGCACCTGCCGAGGCAGCTGCTTAAGTGCTTGGTTGAAAATTCCATCCGCACCCGGGGCCTTCTTGGATTCCTGTCTCCTAATGATGAATAGGATTTCATCATTAGAAACTGTGATGGGGTCCGCGGTGACTGGACGGGAGTCTTTGCAATCGACTTCGTCTTCCACCGCCTGGATGTGAGCTGGGTCTGTGGGTTGCGTACTCGGGGAGCATTGTGAAGCAATGCTATCGGCGAAGCATTCAGCTTTCTCGTCGTCCTCGAAGGCGGTAGTGCCATCGGGACGAGATAACGGAGGGGTGTAAGTACGGGCGTCTAGTTGGAGGGCTTTCGCCATCCTATAGTACGCCGTGTGGGACGGGGAAATATTAATCATAAGATCGTTCCTTTGAACGTCTCTGTATTCTGCGACGGTACGTTTAACTTTACGTTGAAGCTGATTAGCGATTTGCTTGTAGGCGGGTGTGGGGTATTTTCTGGCTCTGTGGAGAGCGGCGTTTTTAGCTTTAATTAGGTTGCTAATGTCCAAGGGAAGCTTGGGCTTGCCATGCTTAGCAACCTTTAGATTTTCACTGATGGCCGAGTTGATGGCGGTAGTGAGAGAATCGACTATCGAGTCGATTTTATCCGTGCTATCGAGATAATCGGATGAAATCGCGAGTGGGCAGTCTGGGGCTTCCAAGGCCGAAGACAGGGTGTGTTTGAAACCTTCCCAATTGGTATAGGTTTTCGGAGCAGGAGGGTCGTTCTGGGGTCCTAATATTAGAGACACTGGACGGTGGTCTGAGCCTAAGTCGTCTAGCGGCTGTATGGTCTTAAGGTCTAGATTGATGCCCTTGACGATGGCAAAGTCAAGGATATCAGGGGAATGAAGCGGGTTATCCGGATAGTGAGTTGGTGTGACCGGAGAAATGACGTCCAGATCGAGTGACTTCGTGATGTCTAGTAATTTAACACCAGTGGGTGTGGTCGACAAGAATGTCCAGTCAGTATGTTTGCAATTAAAATCACCGAACATAATGACGGATTGCCCCAGTTCGAGTAAGGCCTCGAAGTCACAACGAAGGGGCGGTGTACCACTAGGTATATAGACTGAGGCCACGACTATGGTCCTGTGACCTGTCATAGCCAGCCTACATACTGTGGCCTCCATGTTGGTGAGTGGAGGCGTGGGAATTGGAGAACAGTGGATACTTCTCTTGTAGTAAATGGCAGTGCCGCCTCGTTGGACCGAGGCGGGCCTGTCACCACGCACAAGAGAGTATTTAGGAATGTTAAGACCCCTGGTGTGCTGGGGTTTTAAAAATGTCTCTTGAACAAGGATTAACTCGGGTTGTATGTTCTTAATGAACAGTTTGAGTTCCGGAAGTTGGTTGATTAGACCTCGGGTGTTAAAAGAGATCAGGGATAATCCCCTGGATTTGGTGCGACCAGTCGTGGCGCTGAGTGGATTATTTATTGTACTCATTATAAGATTATTTATAATGTTTTTAGAAGAGATTCGTACTGGATGATTACCATCAGACGATCTCTAGGAGTGCGAGCGGCGCGCAGTTTACCTGCGCACTGTGAAATTTGAGTCATATCTACGCCCTGCATAGTGTCAAATATTAATTGGAGATCCTCAGCCATCGAAGGCTGAGGGGAGGATTTTGGGCCTGCTGATGGAGCAGGGCAGGTTTGAGCAGCCGGACGCTGTCTCCAGGCAAGCACTGGAGTGGGCGTGGGCTGGGCGGGCTTTACTACCGGGGAATCCCGGTGGCGCAGCGGCGGGAAGTTAGAGTTACTATTAAGGGGCGGGGCCTGTCTGGGTGCCGCCTTCTTAATAGTTGGTCTGATGGTCTTGGGTGCACGAGGGCAGCCCCTGTAATTAGCTGTGTGGCCGGACTGGCCGCACAGCACACATGAGGGTGGAGTTGTACACTCAGGAGTGCGGTTGCACTCCTTCGTGAAGTGCGGCTCCAGGCACTTTACGCACTTGGGGCTGGCGGAACATTGACGCGCCGCGTGCCCGTACAATTGGCACCTGTGGCATTGCGAGGGATAGCCACGGCGATGTGGCGTCTCTACGGAGATTCCGGAGAGGCCGCAGATAGTGCGGGCCTCGCGGAAGAAATCTCGCGACTTTGGTGTGTTGGTCAGTATGACCAAGGCCAAGGGAAAACGGCGGCCGTTTTTGCTGTGCATCTTGTGCACAGCTTCGGCGGGAAAGCCTTGGGCTTTAATATCATCCAGGATGATCTCGTTCGAAAACTCAAACGGGACTCCCCGTAGGATGGCTTTAATCTTACGCTCTTCAGGGAGAGCGTAGGTGTGATAGGCGTGTTGCCTTTGGGTAAGGAGTCTTGTTAGGATTCTGAAATCCTCGACAGTGATTTTAACCGAGCCGGTTAAATTCGTGGCTTTGGTATAATTAATTTTCATCTCTGAGCATAATTTCGAGACTAACGGCCATTTGGCCTTTTCTCGTAGGAACACGGGGGGAGGGGTCTTCGCCTTGGCTAAGACCGGCTCGCAGCGCGAGGCTGGCTTGGCGGGGGCAGCGGTGAAGCTGGCGGGAACAGTCACGTCGAGTGACATGAGGGGGACGGGGACGGGCGACTGGGTCGCCGGGACGATGGTTGTTGTCGGAGACACCGGTGCTTTCTTGCTCCTTTTGGAGCGGCGTTCCACCAGCGTGAAGCTAACGGTGGGTTCAGTGGAGGTGAGAGTGTCCGCTGTGGAAGCGGACTCGTCGCTGCTGCTAGATGCAGTGCGCTTGGAGGGGCGGGCGGCTGATGAGGCCGAGGTAGAGGTTGCCGTCGAGGTGGCGTCCGTGTTATCTACCTCCATGGAGGAGGCAGAGGAAGGGGGAGTGCTGTGAGACAGCGTTGATGATGAGGCCTGAAAAGCCTGGGCCTGAGGGGCCTGTGGAGCCAAGTTGGCGAGCAGGGGAAGCAGTAGACTGCTAAGCGATTGAAGAATCGCATTACCGTGGGGGGGTGAGCCTGAAGCGGCGATGCCATCCGCTCATTGCTTCGCAACATCCGCTAGGATTAGCGCAGCCATTGCGTACGGCGGGGGAGGGAATGGGGAGCTAACGATTATATTTGAATATATAAATATATAATTTATGAACAACCTAGTACAAAAACCTAACTAAGCCTCCCTACCGGCGGTAGGGGGGGTCGGGACGGCCGCAGCGGTGCCCCTAATTCGGACAGCGCTGGTTCCGTCACCCTGGGTAAGGCCCAGTGCAAATGGGATCGGGATTTCCGGTTTGTTGTTTGCCTGAAGGGCTAAACTGTGCGCACCGGGGCAACGCCGACTGGTTTCGTTGGCACCGTTACGCGTATCCACCAGCCCTCGAAGTCTTGAACTCGGCGAACTTACTCCACGAAGAACACCTGGAACGTCGAAGCCCGTCGACGTAGCTCACGTTCGACGAAACACGAAGTACGGTTAACAAGCCACTAATCGCCGTGAAAACGGCGTTTGAAACTTAATACGGAAACGTCTATGAAATAACAATACGGTAACGACCTTTGAAATTTGAGTGCTCGATTAGTGCGGGGGCTAATGGAGCGGAAAACGCGTCTGCGATCGACGTGCGCTCGGGAACGCACGCAAACCGAGACTATGCTCGGGCTGATTTTCTGGCTACGTACTTGACGCTGGGCGCTTGTTACGTTAGTTAGAGACTCGCTCTGCGGCCGGATTCAGCCGGCCGTAACGTAGTCACTCCCGCACTTTCAGTGTAACCCAACCTCGTCAGGTCTACGGCCGGTTTTTGTTGTCAGTTTATTGACAACACACTCCGTAGAAGACTCGCGTTGAGCAGGTGGATACTTAACGGTGACAACTAAGCCTGCTAGCGTTGCCCCGGTGCGCTTTTCCAAGGCCTTTCAGGCTAAGGAGAAACCGGCAACCCGATCCCATTGAAATTTTTTTTTACCTTCGCCGGTATTGGCGCAGACTGTATTCGTCAAATGTGTTTGCGAACAGCAGTATGTTGCGATGCTGGTATGATGATATTTCATTTTTATTTTTATTTATTATATTCTACAAGAACACATACAATTTCCAATCTTTTTTTATAATATTATGTTTTGTTTACTTATTATCTAGTCTGTTTATTAACTTTCCTTATCTTAATATATAGACTTATCTCTAATTACAATGTTTTCTAATACTACGACTATGTTTCTTCACGCTAAAATTTTCATTTTTACACCTATAATAATATTAATATGTTATCCAATCTATTTTCATAATATTTTGTTAACATATTTTGTTTAAACTAAATCTTTATTTCTTAATATTACCTTATTTGCTACTATTTTACAATAATCAAAGAAAATTATCCTGTTTTTACCGATAAGCAAACTGTTAGCGTTCTCTAAGTTAAGATCTTGCTCTAAATTGTTTTATTTTATCTCAACATTGACAATTACTTGTTCTTATTGATGTCAAATAAAACATGACTCTACTAACAGTTCGAAAAAACCTTCGTGAAGAAGAACTGGCACCAAATTTCACGGGAATATTTTTTCAAAATAAATTTACAGAGTCTCTTTATGTCTATACAAAATTATTCTTATCTGCATCTCTTAGCTCGGCAGGTGTCCCTCCCCCTAACAATCCAGACCACGAACACCCTCAAACGGCACCCGTCCATGAGTTAACGCGGGATCCAGCCATCGCCCTCGTCAACCATATCAGAGGGAAGTGAGCGACCCGTCACCCAACGCTACCATAAGAAGAAGTACTTTAGTGACAATGACGCTTTAGATATTTATCGGGACGAAGAACTCAACGAGCAAACTGACACATTACACATGTTTTCTAACAAATACTAGTAACATCCTGTTATTGAGGGGATTGTACCCAAGGGATTTTATGATCCAAATAATCGGATAGTTTATAATATGCATTTGCACAAAATTTCTGCTTTATAGTTTCTTTGAATTTGTCAATAGGAGGACCTTGGATATCCTCAGGAACCTTATTATAAAATCGTATACATTGACCTATGAATGAGTTAGTGACTTTATGAAGCCTACTATTATAAGCTGCCAGCATATTTCTTTCTGTTGTGTTAACATTGTGCAGCTCATTTTTTCTTTTGAACAAGGTTATGTTTTTCTTTACAACATTAAATTTTCTAAAATATATTGTGAATGGAAAGTAAGAATATTTATTTCCTTAAATTAACTTCTAAGTGACACCCTTGGACCGAGCTGATAGATTGCGCGAACAGCCCTTTTCTGCAGAACAAATATAGTATCGATGTCAGCAGCACTCCCCCACAACAGAATGCCATATGTCATGAGGCTGTGGAAGTAACCGTAATAGACTAAACGAGCAGTTGTTTCATTTGAAATTTGACTCATTTTTTTAACAGCATATGCGGTAGAGCCAAGCCTTTTTACTAAACCATCAACATGCGGTCCTCACTGGAGTTTGGCCTGAAATACAGTTGAGTTTACAGGACTCAGTTTCTGGCTCTTAACTACAATGTTTGTGTTTACTTGTTTGACATTTGGCAAAAACTTAACACATTTCGTTTATTTTCATTGAGGAGCAAATTATTAGCTGAAAACCACTTATCTGTGTTGGAGATGCATTGGTTTACTGCTCGATAGTCAGTTTCTTGTCTTTTGATTTTAAATAAGAAGGAAGTATCGTCAGCAAACAATATGACCCCGCATTGATTCTTAACGACCGATGTCAGATCATTGATGTATACTAAAAAAAGGAAAGGACCATGAACTGAGCCATGGTGCACACCCATTGTCACTGCCGATCCTGATGATTATTCTTCATTTATTGCAACTTTCTATTTTCTATTAGAAATGTATGATTTAATCAAGGCAAGTGCTCGGTTTTTATGCCGTAATGGTGCATTTTCACGAGTAGATTAGTATGATCCACACAGTCGAATGCCTTGGACAGTCAAAGACACCAATAGCATCACACGACTCTTCCCAGGCGCTGAATATGTGTTTTATGAGCTCAACACCGGCATCGGTTGTTGAGCGACCCCGTGTGAAACCGAATTGGTGAAAATTCATTAAACTATTACCATAAAAATGAGAAAGTAATTGATCTAAAATTAATTTTTCAAAAATCTTACTGAGCGTTGTTAGTATAGGCATAGGTCTAAAATTATTAGGGTCAGACATACTACCTGCTTTGAATATTGGGATGACCTTTCTCAATTTCAATAAATCAGGAAATACACCATTATCAACACAGTCATTAAATATACTGGCTAAGTGCGGGGCTATACCATCAATGACAGATGGAATAATTCAAACAGAAATTCCATTTAAATCGGCAGTATTTTTTAATTGCTTTAAAATGCATTTAAAAGTTGTGGAACAGTAACATGTTTAAAGTTGAAATCAATATTGCATTTATTTACATTTTCCATTAGCAGTGACTGTGCAAGAGTGGAACATGAATTAATACTCAAAGTAGTTGCCACAGAGATGGCAGTAAAAAAATGTTCAAATTCTTCAGCAACTTCTCTGTCAGTTGACAACAATTTATCATTAATTTTTAATTGGTTATATTTATTGGTTATATTAATTGGTTAAATTTATATTTGGTGTGGTGGTCTTTTGCTTTCCCAGTCTCCTGATTAATTATGTTCCAAGCAGTTTTTGAAATGTTAGTACTATATTTAATTTTATTATTAATGTAATTAGATTTAGCTACAATCCATACTCTTTTAAATAATTAAGAATACTTTGTAACATATTAATTAAATATCTTTTTTTGATTATAGGCTCTTTCACTGTACAATTCGTATAATCTATTTCTACTTCTGCATATTCTCACTGTTGCCCAGTCACTAAACCTAAAGAAATTATTATTTACACATATTTTCTTTTTTGTAAAAACTGAGTCATATTTATTTTTAGTTATATTATAAATAGAGTTATATTGAATAGTATGATCGCCACAGTAATCTAATTTAAATGTTTTTTCAAATACATCTTTTCTAAATGTTTCAAGCCGTCTATCATTCATGGGTATAAAGGTAATTTCTCTTTTGAGAGTGTCTTTTTGCCCAATATTGAAAGTAGCCAACTGCCCGCTATGATCTGATTGTAGTTTATTAATTACTGACTTTGTATATGGCACTAAATTTGTGAAAATTTTATTTGGATATCCAACAGCAATACAATTAAAATAACTATGCTATACTATTTCCATTTCTTTATTTTCTTGATGACAGTTATAATTTAGTGTTGTAACCAAATAAGTAATGATATCGATCGCACATATTTATTATATTTTGAACAAAGACAAATACGACAAAAACATTCAAATATATATTTTCAAGGTCGGTACACTAAATGGCCTACCGCCATTTTGTGTTTGTTTTAATCTGTCACTCGCAACATTCTACATTTCTGTTCGCTGAGTTTTTTCACATTATCCATACGTTGCGTTGTGTATTTTGTGATCCTCCGTGTTGATTGCTGCCCAGCTGTCAAATTTCAAAATGCCGAAAGGATCTGTCCTGAAAAGGCAGGCGAGAGAACTGGTGATCAAGGTTCGTAATTACTTTGAAGCAGAGTATCAAAATAATGGCCCGCTATTACCACTGTCGCAAGTGCGAGAGCGTGTTGCAACAGCATTAGGAAGTAGTGGACCTACTGTTTCAAAAATTACTACCGAAGCTTACGGTACAAGATGCATGCAGGAAAATAAGCTTCGTACGCCGAGGAAAAAACGCAAACCACGTCGTGTGACATCGGTTGACAACTTCAACGCTGATGCTATTTGCCGTCATATATATGACTATTACTTGCGCAAATAAATTCCAACACTTAAAAAACTTGTTGTTTTTTTACGTTAATGTGGTTTTTTCCATGGCCAAAAATCATCATTAAGCTTAGTTTTGAAAGAAATTGGATTTTATTATAAAAAATCGGACAAACATAAAATATTGATGGAGCGTCACGACGTTGCTATGGCTCGCTGCGAATTTTTTGAGCGAAGCCAAAAAGATATCAGATTGGTTAAATGTTATTTTCACTGACGAGACTTGGTCTTTAAATGCAAACCACACAGTATCAAAGAACTGGACTGACGACACCGACGCTCCCACTAGTTCAGTGCCAAAGGGAAAAGGTGAACGCCTTATCATATACTATGCAGGGTCTACGAAAGGATTCGTGTCAGATGCTTTACTGGCCTTTTAATCCAAGAAAACAGTGGACTACCACGAAGAAATGAACGTGGAGATTTAAAGAAATGGTGCAATCTCTGGAAGAAGCATCCATAATTATTATGGACAACGCTACATATCACTCCAGACAAATTGATAAAATGCCAACGCAGGCCAATAAAAAACAAGAGATAATTGACTGGCTCTAACTTCATTGCAAAAATGTGGATAGTACTTTATTTGTGACGGTTGTCTATTTCGACCTCTTTTTGTCAGTAAATTTTATTTTTTTGTTGTTCCCGACGTAATTTTAAACTAGGAATTACGTAGTGTCGGAGAACGGCAATGTTTTGATTTGACAAGTCAGTCACGAAAAATTATCCATCAAAGCAACTTGAATCTATTTATTTATTATTTTCCGAGTTTATTATTCCAAATTACATAGTTAAGATATTTTATTATCGATAATCAAAGTTCTTTTTAAGAAACCTTTATTTATTTTTTACGTTCACGAGTGTGCGTAGCCAAAATTGTTGGCATTTTTGTATATTTTTAATTTCACCGAAAAAATAAACACAGAAGAGAATTTTGTGTTTTATTGAAACTACGCTACATATTAAAAGTACAATTAGTGAATATTTCAATATCGAAAAAAAGCCTCCCTGAAAGATATTATTATGTTATCGACGAAATAGCTGCCGAATGTGGTCATTGGGTTCTTCGACTTCAACCGTATTATTGCCAGTACAATGCTATAGAACTAATATGGGCACAAATCAACGGACACGCCGCTCGAAGCAATACCCATCCCCCTTTTACGGCAAACAAGATGTTAGATTTATTAAAAAATGCATGTGCGGAAGTAACTTCCGAAAACTGGGAAAAAATTGTGAGAAGAACCCAAAATATTGTAGCGTCGGATCGGGAAATTCATGTGGCATTCGATAATATACGAGTACAGGAACTTACAATAAATGTTGGGGGGAGCTCATCGAGTGACAGTAACGATTCATCAGATTTTGATTAAAATTATTCAATAAAGATTACTTGTCGTTATAACTATTTCGTTTCTTTGTCGAGTACCTACCTACTAACTAGCAACCTATACCTACTTATTTTACAACAGCTTTGAAAATTTTAAAGAAGTTGGCATTATCAATCAAGAATTAATACGTGTAACATCTTGTAATGAAATATAATAATAGGTCTTTACCTATGAAACTGCCGTTTTGCCGTACTGGCCATTTCAAATGAAAAATTTTTTTTTTGACTGGTAATTCTAATTTCAAATTAATTTTATTTGACAAACATGGAATTCTTTTTCTAAAATCGTCATTTGTTTAATAGTTAGTGTTTTGTTTTCAACGCATTCGAACATTTTTCGTCATCATGGATAAGTTAAAAATTCGAGTAATTATGGAGTATGAGTACCGTCGTGGCAGCAAAGCGGCACAAGCGGCACGCAACATCAACGACGTTTACGGAGCGAACACTACAAACGAACGCACCACCCGTTATTGGTTTACCCGCTTCCGTTCTGGAAATTTTGACCTGAAAAATGAACCCCGTGGTCGTCCGAAAACTTTCGTCGACAATGACGAATTAAAGGCAATTGTGGAAGCTGATGAAACTCAATCCACGGCTGAATTAGCAGCAGCTTTCGACGTTAGCATTAAAACAATATTGGTCCATTTGCGTCAAATTGGCAAAGTAAAAAAGCTTGACAAATGGGTACCCCACGAACTCAATGACCGCCAGCGCGAAGTACGCGTGGAGACGTGCCTTGCACTGCTCAGCAGGCATACAAATGAAGGAATTCTGAACCGCATTGTTACTTGTGACGAGAAATGGATCCTGTTTGACAATCGTAAGCGCTCAGCAAGTTGGTTGGACCCTGGTTCAGCACCCAAACAATGCCCTAAACGAAAACTTAGCCCTAGAAAAGTGATGGTCACTGTTTGGTGGTCTAACGCGGGTGTAATTCATCACAGCTTCTTGCCAAACTGGACCAGCATTACTGCAGATGTGTACTGTGAAGAACTGAACACAATGATGGAGAAGCTCGCACGTCTCCAACCAGCTTTGGTCAATCGTTCTGCTCCACTGCTCCTGCACGACAACGCGCGACCTCATACTGCACAGCAGACGGTCTCCAAGCTACAAGAGTTGGGGTTGGAAGTTCTCCGTCATCCGCCGTACTCACCAGACCTTGCGCCTACAGACTTCTGCTTTCTCCAGAATTTGGATAATTTCTTGGCGGGAAAAAAATTCAATACCCGAGAGGCAGTACAAAATGCCTTTGAAGAATTTGTTGCCTCCCGTCCAGCTGATTTCTTCAAGAAAGGCATCAATAAGCTACCAATGCATTGGCAAAGATGCATTGATTGCATGGGTGATTATTTTGATTAATAGAAATAAAAAATATACAAAAAAATTACGCTTCATTTATTTCGTGAAAAACGGCAATTTTATAGGTAAAGACCTAATATTAGTTAACACATTTGTACAAAAGTATCCGGCAGTAGTTTAGCTTATTATATTTTGTAAAAAAAAATTGGGTCTGTTATCGTGTTACGTTTATCGATATAGCTCCATCCCTATCAGTTTCTCCGACTCAGGTATTATATAACCTTGTACGTTTGTAAACGTCATATTTTATAAAATAATGCATACATAATGTAAAAAAAAACTCTCGCACAAGTTTTCACAGGAACTGTCATCGAGAAAATAAAGAAATGGAAATTGTATAACAAACATGAATAATTTATATAAGCTAATGACAGGACATCACATCATGGTAAAATTTATTACAAACAAAATCGTGATGTGATCAGTGTTAATTGCCGGACTGTGTGTGTGCTGTTTCTTTATGAGGTGTAAAGTCGGATATTTACAATTGAGTTAAAGGGATTATACGAAGATTATGACATCTTCGTAAAATTTTAGTAGTATGATAATAGAGTTAAATAATAAAAATGTATTACTTAGTTTACAAATTTGATCTGTTTAATTAACAATTATAAATATTGTATCTTGTCTATGTGTTTATAATTTTTTGTTTAACTTTATTTTTAGTTAGGGATAATATGTTTACATTTTTAAATAAAGTATTGTAATTGTTTTGGGCTCTCAAGAAATATTCATTTCGACTGTAGTTATACATAAATGCATTAAAGCAAGGCATGTAGGTAATTCTGTTAGTGACACAAGAACTTATCCACCTGAACAAATCTCCACGTATACCCAGCGTGTGCAACTTACTTAACAGGATAAAGTGATCTACACGATCTATCGAAGGCTTTTTCGAAATCTGTGTAGATCAATCTGAGAGCGCTGATCCATATGACGCAAAGTATGATTTAAAAACTCAGCTAAGTTCGTATTTACCGATCGTCTTTTTTAAGAAGCCATGCTGGTTGTTAGGGAGATTATTTGAAATTGCTATATGTGTTGCATCGTAAAATAGTTTTTCAAATAATTTGAAAATTATATTAAGTTTTGATATTGGCCTATAATTGGAAATAATAAAATTGTTTTCGTGCCTTTTTTGTGGATTAGAACTTTATTGGGCTTCATTCCAAATATTTGGAAAAAATCCTTCCCATAGAGATGAACTCACATGGAATGTTTAAATTAGTCTGGATAAATAATGGTTTTAGCGGTGGGTTCTAATTTATGAAAGAATTAGTGGATATATTATGAATAACTCTAATAAGCGCGGGAAGATATGAGTGGTTGAATATGAGCGAATAGTACTAGTATAATGCGAACAAATATTAGTATTTAAGTAAACTTAACGAAGTAATTTCCATTAAAGGCGGAAGGAACCCAACTCAAAGAACCAAATAGTATATGGACACGCCAAATGCAAAATTTGGATACCGTTAAATAAAGGAGAAAATAAGGAAGAGAGAAAAGGAAGCCTTGCACTAACCTGTTTTCTGCTGGTCGGTCCTGGAACACAGCTCAAATGTTCGGGTTATCCTGGGGTGGGTGGTGGACTTTGACAGTGGCGCCACGTTATCCAGGTTGCTTCGCTTTACCGCGTTGATTAAGTTTTGTCCAAATATCTAGTTTGCTCAATGTGTATTCGATATTTTGTAAGAATACTGGCGCGGGAGACGAGGTGCTAAAATCAGCACCCGGCGGTACGCTTAGAACGACAGGAACGCTAGTCGCAGAGATCAGAGGAAGAATCTTCGAGAGTCTGACTTATTGTCAAACGTTCGACATTGGAGTTCCCCAAGGAAGTGCTTGGTCCGAGTCTCTTCCTAGTTTATGTAAATGACCTCTGCAACATGGAAATCACAAATGGAAAAAATATTTACCTACGCCGATGACACTGCTTTGATTTTTCGTGGAGCTACATGGGCTGAGGTTCAAAATGTTGCCGAGAGAGAGCTTCGACGTGTGGCACTATGGCTTAGGCCTAATTTGTTAACATTGAACGTTTCTAAAACATCTTACATACAGTTTCACACGGTGAAGTCTCCTCCATCTCATATAGATATTAAAGTGCATACTTGCAATGAAACTACACCTTCCTTATGTTCGTGCCTTCTAACCAATAAATCTCAGATCATAAAATATCTTGGTGTATTTCTGGATGATAAATTGACTTGGACTCCCCATATAAAACTAAATACCGCTCGCACACGTAAACTTATCTGGACCTTTAAGAAACTGAGACATGTTGCAGATTTTTCCGTGTTACGCACCACGTACTATGCTTTGGGTCATTCTGTTATAGGCTATTGTGTAGGTGTGTGGGGAGGAGCCTGTAAGACAGTTATGATTCAGCTTGAACGAGCGCAAAGATCGATATTGAAAATAATGACATTAAAACCCTTTAGATACTATATAGCGAATGTAAATTGCTTACGGTAAGACAATTGTTTGTACTAAATCTGATCACAAAACAACATGCTCAAACTCCGTATGATCCTGCACTTTGCCGCAATAGGCGCACTATACCTAATGTGGTCAACAATATTTCATCTACCACCGCTTTCGCTAGTCGCCAACGATATTATCTGTCGCGGTTTTTATATAATAAAATTAATAAGATCTTGAATTACTATCCTCTGTCTGTGCGTGAATGTAAGATGAAAGTAAACGATTGGCTATTAACTTTAAGTTACGATGAAACGGAGGCCCTGCTTTGTAGTAGAATCTGATATGTTAAATGTCTTAAATAATTAAATTATCTGTCGAATAAAATAAAATAAATATATTATATATGTATAATTAAAAAAAAAAAATAAACTCATCATAATTTTATCAAATGGATTTTAGTAATTGTACACATTCTGCCTGGCTCCCTTAAGGAGACTGGACGTAGAAGTGTACATGTACTTTTCATGTATAAACTTAGAAGATAGAACTTAGATGGCTGTAAGTATACCTATTGTTAAAATTATATGTACTTCTGTTTAAAAATCTGGGAGAAGTCACTGACTCCTATGGTACAGATTTTATCTAGTTTAGGAGTCTTCATATAAATTATTACCCTTATTGTGTGAATAAATAAATATTATTATTATTAAAATTATTATTATTATAGTCGAAATGTAATGCAAGGCGAAGGGAGGGGGGTGGAAGGTAAGATAGCATACATACCAATTTGTTTTCTTAATAGATAACTAGATGGCGTTACCAATCCAGCCGGCCTTAAAGGGTCACCTTTAAAAACTATTATAACAGTTAAAATTATATTCAATTTAACTAAATTATTACTACATGTTAAGTATGTGCGAAGCGAAAAAACACATATATATTATACATATAAGAATTTAGGCTCATACTTATACTACGGATTATACATAAACTATAATATACAAACGGAAGTCTGTCCTAACTGTAGCTACGCAAATAACTCCATCCTCCGCGGGATGAACGCTTTCCACCTCCGCTAACGGCCAGGCTAGCGGGGGAGAGTTGTCCGTTATTATGACAACCACTGTCCCGGCAGTGATGGAGCTGTCAGGTGTGTTCCACTTCTAACGAGTCTGGAGACTGTGGAGGTACTCTGTACTCCATCGATGCCAAAAGGATTGAACGAGTTGATCCAATAAGGAAAATCTATGCAGTAGAGGCACATTGTCTGACTCCACCACGGGCGCGGGTAAAGAATAAAGTGGGATGGTGTGAAGAAAATGACTTGGAGTCAGAGCTGCTGGTTCAGCCGGATCAGGGCTCAACACGGTGAGCGGGCGCGAATTTAGTAAATATTCAATCTGAACGAGAACCCCAGTGAGCTCTTCATACGACAACAGCTGCTGACCGATTACTTTAAATAGGTGATTTTTAATGACCTTTACCATACTCTCCCAACATCCGGCGAAATGTCCGGCGGCGGGACAGTTTAACTTCCAAGTGATGCAATTTTCAAGGAGAGCCTCTTCGAACCGAGGTTAGATATTCTTTAATAATACAGCCCCTACGAAATTGGTCCCATTGTCAGACCGCATATACTGCACAGGTCCGTGACGCGAGACAAAGCGTTTTAGGTCCGCCAGAAAGCTAGGCGTGCTAAGGTACAGACCTTAGCTACCTCTATATGAACGGCGCGAGTTGTTTGGCGCGTGAAAAGACAAATATACGCCTTTTCACTGCGTGTGCCTCTACGTCGGACTGGCGTGTATTGTATGGGACCGGTGTAGTCGCAACCTGTGTGGGGGAACGCTGTTATTGTGGGACGTGTGCGACAGTCGGGTAAATCTGACATGAGTAAGTCGACGACGTGGTCGTGACGCGATTGTATTACAGGGTGTTTCTGCTCGTAGCAGAGTTCAAAGGTTCGAGAGGCGGCCTCCAACGCGAATCATTCCGTTATGAAGGAAAGGTGATAATTTGTTAAATGAACGACTGCATTATTTGCCGTCTCGTAAACTAGCAAACTTGCAAAATATTTGTGTTGAACCAATTACGATTACCTTAGATTCCATGTAATCTAAATCGGAAGGCATAATAGAAATTGAACGGCGGCATGGTAATATTTTTGCAAATCTAATGTGCGTAAGAGTTTACTCCACAATGAAATGCTTAGGGCGAGGTCATAAATAAAAGAGGACGCGGGTAGGGTAGTAGCGTGTACGATGAGTTTACGCTCTGGCACATCGGCAGGCGAGACGTTGTTATCAATCTTTCTTAGAGGCCACTGTGATAAGTCTTCAGACAGCCACATAGGGCCGTGTAACCAGAGTGGATGCGTTATTAGTTTATGCGGTGTGATGACGCAGGACAAGCATTCTGCAAACTTTTCAACTTCGGCAACGTGGTAAAAGTTTTGTGCTGAAACATTGTCAGAGATTTGAACAACGCGATTTGCGACGAACGTTTGCCAGCAATGGGGCGAACTTTTCAGCCAGAAGAGTGCTACCTTTGAATCTGCGAAGGAATATATCTTTAAATTTAAACGAGGGCCATAATAGTCTATAACGGCACGCATCAACTTACCGAGCAATACACAAGCACAGAGTTCAAGTCGAGGGATCGTATCGAAGTGGAAGGCGCGACCCTAGACTTAGCAAAAAACAAGGCGCGCGCTTACATCAGTGACGGACCTAACATGAGGGTATAGAACACCTCCATACGTCCTATCACTCGCGTCTGCGAAACCGGCAGAAACGACGCACTCGTCGGTAACTCCTAAATGTCGTGGAATGCGGAAGTTATTAGGAGCCGGAAGTTTGCGACAGAACTGCTGCCACAGCTTTACACGCATAATCTAGCTACTGTCGATTAAATCGAACGCTTGGTGCAGACGTCATCGAGCGGCAAATTTTAAAATAAAATTGTAATGTAAACCTAATATTTTATGCTGCGTACAGCAGTACATGTACATGCTGAAGTATTTTGTTTTGGTTTGAAATGAATTGTACCAAGTCACTCCAAGGAACTCCAAGGGACTCCAACCCACGCACTCTACCTGGGTCTAATTTCTTAAATGCAATATGCAGAATAAGCGAATCAAATAAATTATCTTATTTTAAGTTGTAAGGGCATTAACTGCACTCACAAAGTGTTCAGTAAACAAATCAAAGTTAGCCGCAGTAGCGGTAGATATCGGTTTAAAATCAAATATTTTACTCATATAAACTGAGGCAAAAATTCGTTTATCTTCGTATTTATCTACTAAACATCGAAATATTATATTATAATTCTCAGCGTTCGGCTTAATACCGGCGCACGCTGAACCAGCCTTGCCCGATATTTTACCCAATAAATGATGAAGCTTTTCGGCATCTGTTAATGATGTGTTATTATGAATTGTAGTCCTAAAACTCTCGAAACAGCGGCCGAAAAAGCGATATGAATATATTTCTCCACCAATTGGAACAATTTCCATTGCAGGTAATCTAGGTCTGTTGCCCTTTGGACACTCAGAGTTTTTATCTAAATAGTTCGTTGCACTTTTCGCATATTGTGTAACTAGTCTCTTTATACGATTGAATAGTAACTCAAAGGAAACTAAACTTTTATAGTCAGGTAACGCGTTTGGGTTTACAGAGAGAAGCCTGTTATTGTAACAGTCTAACACAGTTTGAAACTCTGAACGAATGACGTCAATGCTACTGCTGGTTTCGAGGAACATATGTACGCTGTTTGTATCGGTGGTAAATACTCGAACATAGCTTCTCGTTTTGCTTGTAACATCGCTTAATCTGTGTCATACTCGCGTTCTGTACCTTTATCATTAGGCATTGCGCTTAATTTCCAAATACCTAGACCAAACTAAAAAAGAGATAAGCACAAAATGAATGTAAATAAATAGTTTCAAACCTATTACTTAAAGAGCGAGAGAAATATTGAGCGATGGTGTTTGCTCTCTACCTAAATAAAAAGTAACCGTTGGAAGAAAGATCTCGAACTTACAATTTTATTGACTTAAATAAATACCTACGGGGAATATCTAAAAGATCAGTATATTTTGTGTAGTTTTTAATGCGATTATGTAATAAATAAAAAAACGTTCGACATAGTCGAAATGTAATGCAAGGCGAGGGAAGGGGGCTGTAAAGTGAGGTAGCATTCATACAAATTTGTTTTCTTTATAGATAACTAGATGGTGTTTCCAAGAGATATTTGGAATAGAATGGATTTTGGAAAAGAAATTGTATTAATGCAATTAGTAGGGAACATGGTAGTTTGTTATAAGTAATTTTTTGTCAATTAAACGTGAACGGCCTCCTTACCACTGTTCCAATGAAACTATCGATTAAACATCGTTTTAAATACAAAATCACATGGCTAATTAGTCCCATGTTTCGCTAAGAATCGAATCCACATTATTAGTTCGTACAACTGATTTACTGAGACACTTAATGTAGTTTCAAATATTTTAATTCCTGGTCGGGGAACACGTGTTTTAGTATTTTATCTCTGTGGCTGTATTGTTTGTTTCTGATTTTGTTACATGTAAAATTTATATAATTTTTAACAAACATTTTCTGTTTGATAAAATAAGAAAGTCTATAAAAGAATTTCAGTAAATTGACTAATTTTATATTAAAGCGAGAATAACGCCACATACACTCTCCAAAAAAAGTTTGAGATCACTTTGAAAATACGAAATCTTTTTTGTTACAGTAGAATAAATCGTGTTTTTCTTTTTCTTCTAAGATTCTTAATTTAAAAACCATATCTTTTAATAGCAAAATATTTTAAAATATCAATTGTTTTTGTGTATAAAAAGAGATTAAACCTTGTTTACGCTCATTCTTAAAACTGACCTATTTGCTTCAAACGTTTTTTCTGACTTTTCTAAGAAAGAGTTCATTAAAAAAGATGCCGACGGGATTATCAGAAGATTTACAAGCAAAAATTGTTACTTTGGGGGAAGAAAGACATTCTACGAGAGAAATAGCACGCAGAGTGGCTGTATCCTAATCCTGTGTCGTGAACACATCACGGAGGTATCGCGGCGTGGATAACTTTGCTGATCGACATCGCAGTGGTCGGCCAACTGTTTTTACTGCTGCTCAGAAGCCTTACATCAGATTGATGACTGCCCTAGACCCAACAATCAATGCCACTAAAATAAAAGCTGAGTTGCGGGATGCTACTGCACTCAGCAGCAAATCAGCACAATCAGGAATTACTTACACCAGGTTGGATTACGAGCGAGGAGATCCAGGCGAGCACCCCTGATCTCACAGCAACGACAGCGACGCAGAGTCAAGTAGGCTAGACTACGCCAAAATGAAGAAGACGACGAGGGAAACATTTGGCGTAATTGTGTTTTCGGTTACGAGTTCAAAATTAGCACTCATCCAGACAGCCGACGTCTCCGACGTCTCCGAAGACGTGGAAACGCTGAAAGACAAAGAACTGCCACCGGAACCATTCAACAAGGTGGGAAATCGGTATCCTTTTGGGGCGGTATAATGATTGGAGCTAGAACGCCGTTGATCCCGTATCGTGGCTGGATAACTGCAGCTTTGTACCAAATCATTGCTATTGATGGAATTGTCAGGTCATTTAGAATATCATGGTCCTCGATTCGTATTGGTTGACGATAATGCACCCGCACATCGAGCTCAACGAATCAACGCTGCTTTGTGTGAATGCGACATTACCAGGTTAGACTGGCCTGTCGGCTCGTCTAACTTAAACCCAATAAAGCACGCGTGGGGTGCTGTCAAGCGAGCTGTTTGGAACCGTCAGCCACCTCCCCAGACAGTGCTAGAGATCAGGGAAGCCGTTATTCAAGAATGATACAGGTTACCGCAAGAAATGCTTGATAACTTAATTCTCAGCATGCCTAGAAGGATGGCCGCATGTGTTCGAGCCAGGGGAGGAGTTATCTTGTGCTAAATAAAAACAATGTCATAATAAATGTTGATAATATTTAGTTAAATTCTCTTTTTCTTTATATTATTTATTAGTCGAAATTGCATTAGGAATTTTAAATTCGAATTTGTTAATAAAAAGTAAAAAGTAATAAAAATTTTTGATTTCAAAAATGTCTCTTTATTTTATAACAAGATGTTACGTAAGCAACATTCTTTTAAAAAGTAAAATTAAAAAAAAGTCCATCTTCAGCTAGTGATCTCAAACTTTTTTTTGATATGTGTGAGCCACGAAATAAACAAATAAATGTACAAACTTTTATGTCAATAAAAGAAGCATAGATATATATATCCTTTCTCTGGAAACTGGAAATAAAGATGTAATTTATAACGACATAGCTGAAGATTTTTTCATATTTGTATACCAAACGAGCTCAAAGAAAGTAACCGCGTACTTATTTGCGGTTCTCTAATAACTGAACCATTTTGAAGAGCAAAAATAGTGTAAGAGTGGTCCAGCATCAGAGACTGTGGCAAAACCCTGATCTACCCGCAGTAGGTTGATGTAGGTTGAAAGGCATCTTTACTTCCACCGGTTCAAGCAAAAAAATGAAAATAAATGTTTCCGGATGTGGTTTAGTTCCTCAAAGTGTTGACCCCAAGCAGATAAAAGCAGCGTTCTCAATACCAGCAGTGAAGATTCTCGAGCTAGAGACACAACTTCTAATGGATTTCACGGATATCATGTGACCACAACCTTGCAGTGCCATGCAATACTGGACATCACTTTCATCCTTGTCATCAGCGACTTGACACAATATTTGTATCTTTGGCTGGTCTTAGCAGAGCACCAACACCGCCGGCAAAATCAATAATTACAAAGAGGAGGCAGGACCGATATCTGGTCACCGCAAACATCAAAAACATGCATTGGCTAATAAGATTACATGAAAAAGATCAAGTTTATCAGAATTGGTTTGGCGTGACTCTTATAACGAGAAAATAAAAACTTATAAACTAGCAAGCGTAACGTAGGTAAAAGAAAAAAAGCTACCCGGAAGCATCGACAATATGACAAAATGATGTTTTAATGGATGGCCTTCAAACAAGATATCATTCAATACAGTTAGGTCAAATGTTAGTACGTAAGTAACACTTAAGTTTTACGTATGATCTTTCTTTTTTAATTGTATTTATATTTTGTAAAATATTTCTACATTTTGTTTATATTTTATTGTTTACTTTTGTTGACAACCATGTCAAACCATTTTTTAATGATAGCCGTAGAAGCTGCCTAACATACTAAACCTGTTACATACGATTCTCATCCGATTATCCCTGGTCGACAAGACTGACATACTTACGGGTTCAAATTTCAAAATACAGCTTCGAATAGAATGCGAGCCCGGCTATATTAACTGAGGGCTGGCCTTAGAACGCCAGTCTACTACAGGAGTCAAGTAACAACACCAGCCTTCAGTCTACAGTCTACTGCTAACGAGTCTACAGTTTTCAGCAAACAAGTCTACTGCAAGTCTGTGAAGCTGCCTGCTACTGAAGCGTAGCCTTCTAGTAACGCTACCTTCTACTGATGCTGCCTTTTACTGATGCTGCCTTCTACTGAGGCTAACTTCTACTGATGCTGCCTGCGCCTGAGCGCCAGCCGGCGGCTTAGCGCCCTCGCCGTCGGATCCTTCGCGGCGTCTCGTAAAAGTCCGCGTAAATAAACTATTACGTGACACGTAACTTACCTTTATAATTTATTTCATTCTGCAAGATTTGTATTGCGTAAGTGGGTTTCAAATTGAAAGTTATTATTACAAAACGTAGAGGAAGCTCGTAAAAGCCAAAGATATCAATTTAATTCCTAAGCTGAAAGCACGAAAACATAAGGTCCTATCTGGAATGTCAATCAAGATAAGTTTACGATCAAGCATTAACCTACTGTCACACATCCCGTCTAACATCAAAACCCACCAAACGTTTTTCATAACGCGAAATATTTGAAATATTCGATCCTTAGGTTGGCTCGCACTCGTAGTAACTTTTCTGAACTATTACTTTTAAAATATGGCAGGCTAATATTAACTGGGATGACACGGTACCCGACGAATTATTTGCAGAATGGACTAAAGTAAGAGCTGATATCGTTACATCAAGTATTGCCAAGTACCTAGGTGGATAAGAAGCTGTGAAATGACTGCATCCAGCTGCATAGATTTTGGCGACGCGTCCTTGAAAGTCTATAGATGTGTAGTTTAGTTCGGTTCATATAGGAAATAATAACTACAAAGTGTAGGAGATACGTGAATCATAATTCATTACTGGTAAAATTAAATATACATATGTATATAAAACATGGTTCTAGTACAATTCGGAAAAACCTTCGTGCAGTAGAACTGGCAAGAAACTTCACGGAAACCTTCTAATCCTAAAGATAATCTCCTTGAATCTCCACAACAAAAAAAGTTTTGGTTAGGCAGCGAAAAAGTTTTCCAAAGACATGATAATTTTACTCAAAAATAAAGATGTGAGTTTGAACATGTATAATCAAAACAAATTCTGTGGAAACGAGAACTTATTCAAATGATACTTAAACAAGTCATTCGATGTCACGAGCTATCGATTTGTTAACGCTTCGATCTCATAAAAGATACATTTCATAAGCTTTCGATGTCATAAACTTTCGATTTAATGAGTTATCGATGTAACGTGTTCGATATATGTTTCGATATAGTGAAATTCAATGTGTAAAAAAATATGGACCCATGATGATTAATAAAAACTTATTAATTTATTACTGGTTTTTTATTTCTTCATGATTCAAATCATTTATAATTATTACTCAGAGGTTATTCGCGTTACAACTTAAATGAGTGACTTTTTAAATGAAATGATTGATTACGTGCGATTTTTTAGTACTGTAAAGCACGATTAATGCATTCCATTAATATTAAACTCTATTTCTATGAATTCATTTAGTGAACTAATTACTCGAAACGAATTGAGGTTATCGTTACGTGTTATAGGTAATTTTAAGGCCTTTAACGTAATTTCTTTAACATACAGGTACTTGTTTTGAAACTGTTTATCTTTAGTCACAATATGAAATCGCACTTTGCTAATTGAAATCAAATAATTGAACTACAATTCTGAACTGCAGTTATCATCACTTGCTTAAACCGATTTGAAAGAGGTTTTAACTCATTTGTATGGAGACTGGCATACTTACCGTTGGCCATTTTGAAAAAGTTTGATTTTAGCGGCCAGTGATGAAACTAGTGGTAATGGATAGAATAAATTATAACAAACAAAAGTTATGAACCACTTAATTTATATACATTTCGAGATATTTGAGTTTTATAATCCTACCTGCCTGGAATCGGTTTTAGGTGACTACTGACCCCATGTTTTGCCTCTGTGTCTCGTCGTCCTACCTTGGTTTTTTTTTTTTGTTCCCCTCCGCGGGAAGGGCAGGAGGATAAAAATGCCCTGACGCATACTCTGGCGCGATTCCAAAGTTATGTGGGACTCGTCCCGACGCCTACCAGGACCATACCCACTAAAAACCCCCTGTCGGCTCGTGCATTTTTGCCACTCAGCCTTCATCTGAGCGACGGCCAATTGGAGAAAGAGGCCGCGCTAGCGGGGCCCAGAAGGGGTCACCCGCTGGGATTACATAGCACTGAAGGTGCTCAAAGCACTGAAGGTTAATACATAGCACTGAAGGTGCTCAAAATGAAAATCAATAATTAAAACAAAAATTTAAAAAATTGCAAAATAAAATTGAGTTAATTCGCATTTACGTTAGAATTAGGATTTACGTTAGAATTAGAATTTACGTTAGAATTAGAATTTGCGGCCAGAAGGGCCTCGAGATCGCGTGTCAGTCTGGTGGATGAGTACGCTTGCGCATTTCTAGGCCTACCGACTTTGAACTTCGAGTCTAACACAGGAGTAGTATATGAGACTGAATCACGAGCTAGAGGATTGGGATAGGTTTCGGAGCGTTTGAAAAACGCTTCAGAGAGTGTTTTGAGATGTTGTTGTACTGTAGGCAGTTCAAGATCTCTATGCAAGTCCGCGTTACGCACGTACCACGGTGCGTTTGTGGCCCGGCGGCAAAAGAGATTTTGAACTACCTGCAGTTTGTGCAGGAGGGAGGGTTTGGCGTGGGCAAAGATTGGCGAGGCATACGTCATGACGGGTCTAACGCAGACCTTGTAAAGTGTACGTTTGTTTCTGAAGGACATTTTACTTTTTCTACCTAACATGCTATTTAGGCGGACTAAATAGTGACGAGCGAGTTTCGAAACTCTTTCGACGTGTGGCTTGAAAGAAAGCGTCGGATCTAATGTGACGCCTAAGTATTTAGTACTGCGCTTCCAGGGGATGGGAATGCCTAACATTCGAACGTGGGGATCGCCATCGGGACGACGGCGTTTGTGGTAGAAGCGCATCGCAGAACTCTTTTCAGGGTTCACATCGATGCGCCATTTTTGAAACCATACACCAAGGGCGTTTACGGCCTTTTGGAGTCTGGTTACAAGGTGCCGAACACAGTGGCCTTTGGTATAGAGTGCGGTGTCGTCAGCAAAGAGGGCGAGTTCGACGCCTTTCGGCGGGATGGGAATGTCGTTGGTGTACACGGTGTACGGCAGAGGGGCGAGGACTGAGCCTTGAGGGACTCCAGCCTTTATGGGACGAGGCGCAGAAAGCGTGCCTTCGTGTTTAAATCGAAATGTACGGTCTTTGAGAAACGACGCTATTAACCTGATTGGGCGATTCGGTAAGCCTATCTTGTAGAGTTTATAAACGAGACCACTGTGCCAGACTTTATCGAAAGCCTTGGCTACGTCAAAGAAAACCGCGACTGTTTTATAACGGCGTGGATAGAAACCGTCAAGTATATACTCGACGATTCGGTGGACTTGCTGAGGGCAGGAGTGTTTAGCGCGAAAGCCGAACTGATGGGGAATAATGAGAGGATCGCCATCCGTTGGAAACAGATGGTTCCGCATTCGAGAGAGTATGACTCTCTCGAGAAGTTTAGACATTGCCTTGAGGAGGCTGATGGGTCTGTGATTAGCCGGGACGTTCAGAGGTTTGCCCGGCTTGGGAATGCCTATGACTGTCGCTTCTTTCCAAGCTTTTGGAAAGTAGCTATGGTCGAAGCAGGCATTGAAAATGATAGCTAACAAGGTAAGCATCTGTTGCGGTAGGTGCTTAAGTGCGTGGTTGGAAATTCCATCCGCACCCGGAGCCTTTTTGGACTTTTGATTTCTAATGAGAAGCAAGATTTCATCATTAGAGACTGTGACAGGGTCGGCGGTGATGGGGAGAGAGTCTCTGCGAAGGACTTCGTCCTCCACCGCCTGGATGTATGAGGGATCAGCAGGTTGCGTGCTGGGCGAGCATTGTGCGGCAATGCTGTCAGCGAAGCATTCGGCTTTCTCTTCGCCTTCAAAGGCAGTAGTGCCATCGGGACGAGTGAGAGGAGGAACGTGAGAGGCGGTGTCTACGCGTAAGGCTCGGGCCATGCTATAGTACGCTTGGTGGGACGGAGAGATATTCGCCATGAGATCGTTCATCTGAGCGTCTCGGAGTTCCGCGAGGCAAGACCTAACTTTACGTTGAAGCTGATTCGCAGCTGTTCTAAAGGCGGGCGTGGGATATTTCTTGGCTCTCCGGAGAGCCGCGTTCTTAGCTTTAATAAGATTGCTAACGGCTAAGGGAAGCGTGGGTTTGCCTTGCTTAGCAACCTTTTCGTTGTCACTGATGGCTGAGTTGATAGCATCAGTGAGAGAATTTACTAATGAATCGATTTTATCCGGGCTATCTAATTGTTCGGGAGAGATCGCGAGTGGAGAGTTCGGAGCCTCTAAGGCTGAAACTAACGTATTTTTAAAACCTTTCCAGTTGATAAAGGTCTTAGGAGATGAGACGTTATCGTTCGGCGGTCCTAGCACGAGGGAAACGGGGTGATGGTCGGAGCCTAGGTCATCGAGCGGTTCGATAGACCTTAGATCGAGATTGATTCGCTTGATAATTGCAAAGTCGAGGATGTCAGGAGAGTAGGACGGGTTGTTGGGATAGTGAGTGGGAGTGATGGGGGATATGACGTCTAGGTCAAGGGAGTTAGTGATGTCGAGGAGAGCGATACCGCTGGTGTTAGTCGATAGGCACGTCCAGTCAGTATGCTTGGAGTTAAAGTCTCCGAACATAATGACTGAATGGCCGAGGGCGAGAATGGCCTCAAAGTCGCTGCGGATTGGTCTGGTACCACTAGGTATGTAGATTGAAGCTATGATGATGGTCGGATGACCAGTCATAGCCAATCTACACACAGTGGCTTCCATGTTGAGGAGGGGAGGGGTAGGGAGAGGACAGCAGTGGAAGCCTCTTTTGTAATATATAGCGGTGCCGCCGAAACCATCAGAGTTGGGCCTATCGTTACGAATAAACGCGTACTTAGGTATAGCGAATCCCCTGGAGCGGTTTGAGGTAAGCCATGTCTCCTGGAGAAGGAATAAGTCAGGTTCTTTGTTCTGAAGGAACAGTTTAATCTCGGGAAGGTTGGTATTAAGGCTACGAGCGTTAAAAGATACTAGGGATAAGCCCTTGGGTTTAATACGACTGGACGCGGGATTCGCGGGTCTAGACATTATAATTTATTATTTACGAATTTATACAAATATAAAAGAATTTACAACGAACTTAGGAGCGAGTGATGCTCGGCTAAAGCAAATAAACGCTCTTGAGGAGAGCGGGCGGCTCGCAGTTTGCGTGCGAGCACGGAAATTTCGTTAATATCGACGTTTTGAATAACGTCGAACACGGTCTTCATGTCCTCAGCCAATGACGACTGAGGTGCGTATGACGGAGAAGGACGCGGCCCTACGGAAGCTACGGGAGCTGGGATGGGTCGGGAAGGTGCAGGCGGAACGGCCAGACGCTGCCTCCAAGACAGAGCTGGAGTAGGCGTCGGCTGAACGGGCTTTGCTTCCGGGGGACCCCGGTTGCGCAGCGGCGGGAAGTTAGCGGGAGTGAGCGGCGGCGCCGGTTTAGGCGCGACCCTCTTGGCGGTGGAGCGCGGAGCACGCGGGCAGCCCCTGTAGTTAGCTGTGTGACCAGACTGGCCGCACAGCACACAGGCAGGGGGGGAAGTGGATTCGGGAGTGCGAGTGCACTCCTTCGTAAAATGTGGATCCAGGCACTTAACGCACCTGGGGGGAGCTGAGCAGTTAGCCGCTGCGTGGCCGTAGAGCTGGCAGCGGTGGCACTGCCCAGGGTGACAGCGGGGGTTGGGACGCTCAACAGAGATATCTGAGAGTCCGCAAATTGTGCGAGCCTCTCTAAAGATCTCCCTCGAGTTGGGAGTATTCGACAAGATAACTAAAGCTAACGGAAAGCGCCTACCGCGGTTAGAGTGCATCTTGTGCACTGCTTCGGCCGGGAAACCCTGGGACTTAAGGTCCTCGAGTATTTCTTCATTCGCGAGCTCGAACGGGACGCCCCGTAGTACTGCGCGGATCTTACGCTCCTCCGGGAGGGCGTAGGTGTGGTACGCGATTTGATTTAACCCGAGCAACCTGGTAAACGCACGGAAGTCGTCGACGGTCGCTACTTGAATTTTGATTGTATCGCCAGCGTTGGCGGCTTTTAAGTAATTAATTTTGTGCTCTTTGCACAAGTTAGAAACCCCGGTCCAGCGCGTTTTTTCACGCAGGAAGACGGGCGGAGGGAGCTGAGGCTTCGGCGGGACGGGAGCGCAGCGCGTCGCTGGCTTCGATGTGACCGACGGAGACGCGGTTACTACGAGCGGTGTTAACGGCGCGGGGCCTGGTGTTGAAGACACCGGGGAGGGCTCGGGTATTGAAGATACCGAAGCTTTCTTAGAGCGCTTCTTGGAGCGCTTGGCGACAAGTTGAAACTCGGGCTCAGGAGAGCCGGTTAAGGTGACGGCATCTGACGACGTATCAGACGCGGGTTTGGAGTCGCTCCCGGGAGCGGTACGCTTGCGACGCGACGCGTGAGAGGATGCGACCGATTCGCAGTCCATCTCGGACGAGGCGGGAGACGAGGAAGAGCTGTAGACCTGAGGGGACTCGACGTTGGAGGCGTGAGGGGCCGGGGTTGAGGCCTGAGGGGCCGGGTTTTAGGCCTGAGGGGCCGGGTTTGAGGCCTGAGAGGCCGGGGACGCGATTGATGCCTGCAAGGCCTGCGTTATGATGTCATTCGGGATGTAGACGCCTACCGCAGCAAGTGCCTGGGTGAACGCGTTAATAACGCTTAGCGGATCCATAAGGGAGAGTTGGAACAGTAATATTAATAAATATAAGTATAATAAAAGATGCCTAGTTCCTAAAAACCTAGCAAAATCCTAGCGGCTAACCTCCCTACCAGCGGTAGGGGGGCTGGGGAGGAAAACTTAAAAGTAACAGTAGTACGCCGAAGGCCGCTACCTAGAAACCTAAAAAAAGGGTACGCAGGTAAAGAGTTGACCACGTTAGGGTCAACCTTTACCGACAGAAAGGACAAATACACACGAAAATACACAGATATGATAAAATAAATATGAAAAATAGAAGAAAAATAAATAAAATAGAGAAGAGAAATAAAATAAAAATAAAAAGGACTGGTTCAGTACAAATTCGTTGTCACCGTTAAGTATCCTTTGCACTGAAACCAGACTACTTACGCTGGGCACAACACTGCACTCAGCACAAGCACAACACAACTTAGCACAGCACTTTGAAGACTAAGGGGCTTAGTCGCAAAGAAAAACGCACTTCGAAAGCACTCAGACGGAGTAGAAAAACCTTGAAAACCGTAGCACGGAACCAACACGCTAAACTGTGACGTCAGTAGACTGAGCGCCACGGAATATCGGGAAGGGACCAAGCAACGGAGAACGGGGTCTTGCACGTCCGCACTGGGCGGCGGTCGGAGCGAGAATGTTGTCTTTATTATGGTTATTTACATATAATATATAATTTTGCTGCATACTGGTAGTACCAGGTCAAAATAGTGTACGTCTTACTTCGCTGACCAATCACAACACGGGAGAAATGTTCATACAAAAATGTTTTGCGTGAATAATGCACGAAATTATAAATAGGACCCGCACGCAGCGCGCGCGCTTCAGTACGCGTCCGTTGTTTGGTCCCTTCCCGATACTCCGTGGCGCTCAGTCTACTGACGTCACGGTTTAGCGTGTTGGTTCCGTGCTACGGTTTTCAAGGTTGTTTCAAGGTTGAGTGCTATCGAAGTGCGTATTTTTCTTTGCGACTAAGCCCCTTAGTCTTCAAAGTGCTGTGCTAAGTAGTGTTGTGCTTGTGCTGAGTGCAGTGTTGTGCCCAGCGTAAGTAGTCTGGTTTCAGTGCAAAGGATACTTAACGGTGACAACGAATTTGTACTGAACCAGTCCTTTTTATTTTATTTATTTCTCTTCTCTATTTTATAACCGCGTCTCCGTCGGTCACATCGAAGCCAGCGACGCGCTGCGCACCCGTCCCGCCGAAGCCTCAGCTCCCTCCGCCCGTATTCCTGCGTGAAAAAGCGCGCTGGACCGCGGTTTCAAACTTGTGCAAAGAGCACAAAATTAATTACTCAAAAGCCGCCAACGCTGGCGATACAATCATAATTCAAGTAGCGACCGTCGACGACTTCCGCGCGTTTACCAGGTTACTCTCGGTAAATCAAATCGCGTATCACACCTACGCCCTCCCGGAGGAGCGTAAGATCCGCGCAGAACTACGGGGCGTCCCGTTCGAACTCAGTAACGAAGACATTCTCGAGGACCTTAAGTCTCAGGGTTTCCCGGTCACAGCAGTGCACAAGATGCACTCCAACCGCGGTAGGCGTTTTCCTTTAGCTTTAGTAATCCTGTCAAATACTCCCAACTCGAAGGAGATTTTCAAAGAGGCTCGCACAATCTGCGGACTCTCGAACATCTCCGTCGAGCGTCCCAACCCCCGCGGCCATCCTGGGCAGTGCCACCGCTGCCAGCTCTATGGCCACGCAGCGGCTAACTGCTCAGCTCCCCCCAGGTGCGTTAAGTGCCTGGATCCACACATAACATAGGAGTGCACTCGCACTCCTGAATCCACTTCCCCCCCTGCCTGTGTGCTGTGCGGCCAGTCCGGCCACACAGCTAACTACAGGGGTTGCCCGCGCGCTCCGCGCTCCACCGTCAAGAGGGTCGCGCCTAAACCGGCGCCGCCGCTCACTCCCGCAAACTTCCCGCCGCTGCGCAACCGGGGTCCCCCGGAAGCAAAGCCCGTTCAGCCGACGCCTACTCAGGCTCTGTCTTGGAGGCAGCGTCCGGCCGTTCCACCTGCACCTTCCCGACCCATCCCAGCTCCCGTAGCTTCCGTAGGGCCGCGTCCCGCTCCGTTATCCGTACCTCAGTCGTCGTTGGCTGAGGATATGAAGACCGTGTTCGACGTTATTCAAAACGTCGATATTAACGAAATTTCCGTACTCGCACGCAAACTGCGAGCCGCCCCCTCTCCTCAAGAGCGTTTACTCGCGTTAGCCGAGCATCACTCGCTCCTAAGTTCGTTGTAAATTTATTTTTATTTTTTTTATTTTTGCATAAAATCGTAAATAAGTAAATTATAATGTCTAGACCCGCGAATCCCGCGTCCAGTCGTATTAAACCCAAGGGCTTATCCCTAGTATCTTTTAATGCTCGTAGTCTTAGCACTAACCTTCCCGAGATTAAACTGTTCCTTCAGAACAAAGAACCTGACCTATTCCTTCTCCAGGAGACATGGCTTACTCCAAAACGCTCCAGGGGATATGCTATTCCTAAGTACGCGTTTACTCGCAACGATAGGCCCAACTCCGACGGTTACGGCGGCACCGCCATATATTACAAAAGAGGCTTCCATTGCTGTCCTCTCCCTACCCCTCCTCTCCTCAACATGGAGGCCACGGTGTGTAGATTGGCTATGACTGGTCATCCGACCATCATCATAGCTTCAGTCTACATACTGTGTGGCTCCAATCCAATCCGCAGCGACTTTGAGGCCATTCTCGCCCTCGGCCATTCAGTCATTATGTTCGGAGACTTTAACTCCAAACATACTGACTGGACGTGCCTATCAACCAACACCAGCGGTATCGCTCTCCTCGACATCACTAACTCCCTTGACTTAGACGTCATATCCCCCATCACTCCCACTCACTATCCCAACAACCCGACCTACTCTCCTGACATCCTCGACTTTGCAATTATCAAGCGAATCAATCTTGATCTAAGGTCTATCGAACCGCTCGATGACCTAGAATCCGACCATCGCCCCGTCTCCCTCGTGCTAGGTTCGCCTAACGTTAACGTCACATCTTCTAAGACCTTTACCAACTGGAAAGGCTTTAAAAATACGTTAGTTTCAGCCTTAGAGGCCCCTAACTCTCCGCTCGCGATTTCGCCCGACCAATTAGATAGCCCGGATAAAATAGATTCATTAGTCAACTCTTTAACTGATGCTATTAACTCAGCCATCAGCGACAACGAAAAGGTTGCTAAGCAAAGCAAAACCGCGCTTCCCCTAGCCGTTAGCAATCTCATTAAAGCCAAGAACGCGGCTCTCCGGAGAGCCAAGAAATATCCCACGCCAGCATACAGAACAGCTGCGAATCGGCTTCAACGTAAAGTTAGGTCTCGCCTCGCGGAACTCCGAGACGCTCAGATGAACGATCTCATGGCGAATATCTCTCCGTCCCACCAAGCGTACTATAGCATGGCCCGAGCCTTACGCGTAGACACCGCCTCTCACGTTCCTCCTCTCACTCGTCCTGACGGCATTATTGCCTTTGAAGTCGAAGAGAAAGCCGAATGCTTCTTCGACAGCATAGCGGCACAATGTTCGCCCAGCACATAACCCGCGGATCCCTCCCACATCCAGGCGGTGGAGGACGAAGTTCTCCGCAGAGAATCTCTTCCTATAACCGACGACCCCGTCACAGTCTCTAATGGTGAAATCTTGCTTCTCATTAGAAAGCAAAAGTCCAAAAAGGCTCTGGGTGCGGATGGAATTTCCAACCACGCACTTAAGCACCTGCCTGAGCAGGTGCTTACCTTGTTAGCTATCATCTTCAATGCCTGCTTCGACCATAGCTACTTTCCAAAAGCCTGGAAAGAAGCGACTGTCATAGGCATTCCCAAGTCGGGTAAACCTCTGAATGTCCCGGCTAATCACAGACCCATCAGCCTCCTCAAGGCAATGTCTAAACTTCTCGAAAGAGTCATACTCTCTCGAATGCGGAACCATCTGTTTCCAACGGATGGCGACCCTCTCATCATTCCCCACCAGTTCGGCTTTCGCGCTAAGCACTCCTGCCCTCAGCAAGTCCATCGAATCGTCGAGTACATACTCGAAGGATTCTCTCAGCGTCGTAAAAAAACAATCGCGGTTCTCTTTGACGTAGCCAAGGCTTTCGACAAAGTCTGGCACAGCGGTCTCGTTTTTAAACTCTATAAAATAGGCTTACCGGCTCGCCTAGTCAGATTAATAGCGTCGTTTCTTAAAGACCGTACGTTTCGATTCAAACATGAAGGCACGCTCTCCGCGCCCATAAAGGCTGGAGTCCCGCAAGGCTCAGTCCTCGCCCCTCTGCTGTACACCGTGTACACTAACGACATCCCCATCCCGCCGAAAGGCGTCGAACTCGCCCTCTTTGCAGACGATACCGCCCTTTACACTAAAAGTCAAGCGATCCCGTATAACATCACCAGACTCCAAAAGGCAGTAAACGCCCTCGGTGTTTGGTTTCAAAAATGGCGTATCGATGTCAACCCAGAAAAGAGTTCTGCTATTCAATTCGACCACAAACGTCGTAATCGCCACAACGATCCGCACATTCGTATGTTAGGTATTCCCATCCCCTGGAAGCGCACTGTCAAATACTTAGGCGTCACCTTAGATCAGACGCTTTCTTTCAAGCCACACGTCGATAGAGTAACGAATTTCGCGCGTTTTTACTTAAGCCGTCTATATAGTATGATAGGAAGAAAAAGTAAAATGTCTTTTAGAAATAAACGTACGCTTTATAAGGTCTGCGTTAGACCCGTCATGTCATATGCTTCGCCAGTCTTTGCCCACGCCAAACCCTCCGTCCTGTATAAGCTGCAGGTAGTTCAAAATCTCTTCTGCCGCAGGGCCACAAACGCAACTTGGTACGTGCGTAACGCGGACCTGCACAGAGATCTTGAACTGCCTACAGTGCAACAGCACCTCAAAACACTCTCAGAATCGTTCTTCAAACGCGCCGAATCCCATCCCAATCATCTTGTTCGAGATTCAGTCTCTTATACTGTTCCTGTGTTAGATTCGATTTACAAAATTGCTAGACCGAGAAACGCGCACACGAGCGAACGCACGCAGTTAACTTTAGATCTAGAGGCCCTTCAGGCCGCAAATTCTAATTCTAACGTAAATTCTAATTCTAACGTAAATCCGAATCAATGCAATTTTATTTGTCAATTTTTAATGTTTTTATTTATTTACTTTTCTTTTTGAGCATCTTCAGTGCTATGTAAATCCCAGCGGGTGACCCCTTAAGGGCCCCGCTAGCGCGGCCTCTTTCTCCGATTGGCCGTCGCTCAGATGAAGGCTGAGTGGCAAAAATGCACGAGCCGACAGGGGGTTTTTTAGTGGGTATGGTTCTGGTAGGCGTCGGGACGAGTCCCACATAACTCCGATCGCGCGCGCGGAGTATGCGTCAGAGCATTTTTTATGTCCTCCTGCCCTTCCCGTGGAGGGGAACCAAAAAAAAAAATAATAATAATAAAGACACATTAGTCTCGGTCTGCGTGCGTTCTCGAGCGCACGTCGATCGCAGACGCCTTCCCGCTCTTTTAGCCCCCGCGCTAATTGAGCACCCAAATTTCACTGGTTGTTGTTCTAATATATAATTTCATAGTTGTATACCGTAATAAGTTTCTAACGCCGTTTTCACGGCGGACAGTGGCTCGTTTACCGTACTTCTAATAAGTTTCTAACGCCGTTTTCACGGCGAACAGTGGCTTGTTAACCGTACTTCGTGGAACGTGAGCTTCGTCGACGGGAATTCGTTGTTCCAGGACTTCAAGTGCCGTGTTCGAGTAAGTTATCCACGTCGTTCTCAACCGCCCTACTGCGTGTAGGGTGGTTTTAGGAAGTTAGTCATCGTTGTTAGGTTCATATATTGTCCCTCCCCAACCCCTCCGCAATGGCTTCCCTAAGCTCTGATGAGATTAGGAAGAAGTTACTTGATAGTACCGGTGCTGAAGGCATGTATATAAATGCTGACAAGTACCGTTTCTTAGATTCCCTCATCCCTCATTTCATGACGATAATGTCCACAATGGCCCCTCAGGCCATCCCAGATCCCCAGACCCCTCAGGTCTTAGGCCCTCCCGCGTCCCCTCCCTCCAGTGACATGGAGTGCGAAGTAGACGCCCCTCTGCGCCGCAAGCGCGCACCCGCGACTGAGTCTTCCTCGGACGCCACCCCAACTGGCCTGAGCCTCCCTCTTTCACCCTTGTTAAGAAGCGCTCTAAGAAGCGCTCGAAACAAGACCCGGCGCCCTCCACGCCCGTCCCTACACCCCCTGCGGCGTCTTCAACGCCAGCTGCCCCGGTGTCTTCAACACCCGCTCCGGCCCCAACTTCTGTCAAGGCCAACGTCCCACCACCCGTTTTCCTTCGGGAAAAGGATAAATGGACTGAGGTCTCGACACTGTGCAATGAGCACAAGATCCATTACACCCGAGCGGTCAACTCAGGTAAATCTATTAAAATCACTGTCTCGTCGATAGACGATTTCCGAGCTTTGACTAAGCTCCTCACCGATAAGCAATATGCTTATCACACTTATGCTCTGTCAGAAGAGCGTAAGATTAGAGCGGTACTCAGGGGAGTCCCGTTCGAATTATCGAACGAGGCTATCCTTGAGGATCTGCAGTCCCAAGGCTTCCCGGCACTCGCAGTGCATAAAATGCACAGCAAGTACGGGAGGCAACACCCTCTCGCTTTGGTGATTCTCGCCAACGTCCCCAAGTCCAGAGAGATCCTGAAAGGGGTTAGCTCTATTTGCGGCCTCTCTGGGATCTCGATCGAGGCGCCTCATCGCCGCGGTCATCCCGGCCAGTGCCATCGGTGCCAGTTGTACGGGCACGCGGCGGCCAACTGCCGCGCACCGCCTAGGTGCGTCAAGTGCCTGGTCCCGCACTTCACTAAGGAGTGCAATCGCACTCCTGAAACTCCCTCTCCTCCCGATTGCGTGCTTTGTGGCCAGTCCGGCCACACTGCAAACTACAGGGGCTGCCCTCGTGCACCCCGTTGTATGCATTCCAATCCCAAGAGGTCGGCACCCAAACAGGCCCCGCGCCTTTCTCAAGAAAACTTTCCGCCGCTGCGTAGCCGGGTTCCTCCGGCTGCAAAGCCTACACAGTCTAGGCCTGCCCCAGAAAACTGGAGGCAGTGCCCCGCATCGAATCCCATCCCGGCTCCTCGCCCATACAAACCCACTCCTCAATCCTCCGTAGCAGACGATATGCGTATCGTCTGCGACGCTATAAAAAATGTCCATGTTAGTGAAATCGCAGTCTTAGCCCGTAAACTTAGGGCTTCACGTACTCCGACAGAGCGTTTGCTAGCTCTGGCGGAGCATAGTTCCCTTCTCAATTCATTGTAGGTTCATTTAAATGAATTGATCCCTAAATCATGCTTCGGCCGACCTCTGCCCAGCCCCGGCTTCACCGGAGGCTGCCCAGAACGGCCACCAACTCATGTCCCTTTGAGCACCTTCAGTGCAACTTTCACTACAAGCGGAAGACCCGCTAGCGGGTCTCTGCCAGCGCGCCCAACTTCCTGACGGGTGTCGCTTCCGATGAAGGCTAACGGTAATAACTACAGCCAACAGGTGGTTTTTAGTGGGTAGGTGCCATTCTGGTGAGTCCCACATAACCCCCCCGCAGAGGAATTTACCTGCGGGCGGGTATGCATGACGCATCTTCCACCTCCCTCCCGCAAGGGTGCCTCGGCAGCAAAAAAAAAAAAAACAATAAAAATAATAAAGACTCAATTGTTCCCTGACTACTTGTGTATCAATTATCTCCAACTAGAAGACCTAACAGACCTAATAATAGCGATAGAACTTCACTTGAAAGTTCGTTTAATCTTCTATTATATTTCGTCGCTTCATTTTTCAGATAGTATTTAATTAACAAGGTAGATTTTTAGAGATTAAGTTTTGTTTTCTTTTGTCTTTACAAATTATAATTTATTCATTAAATTCCTTACTTTAGTACATTATTTAAGAATCCAGTAACCTTTAGGCATTTATTATACACTTGGTGATTGCCAAATTAATTAACTCAATAAACAGAATAATTAATTTTTAATTAATCTCTTTATCAGAAGATATTGGGTTGTTTGTATCTTTATTGAGTACGGACAAGGCAAAGTCGTTTAGTGGGTCTAATATAGGTTTATGGTAAAATTTTGTAAAGGCCTGAGAGCTTTAGGTCCACCCAGCCGTTTCTCGGATAACCTACACTGAGCACGTGCCGCGTGCTGTGTGCGCTGAATACACTCATGTCAACACCGCTCGTACCTGCCTAGCGTCTGCTTTATCCACCGACTTAGCGTCTGACTCGACGCGGCTCTGTGAGGGGACTTTCATGTTACAAACAAGAACCCCGAGTTCGAAGCTTTAATATTTTTCGTCACAAAAAATATAATCTTTTAGAGTCGATAATTAATTTTAAAGATTGGCAAGGATAACGATTTGGCGCTGTGGTTTTAATGATGTTTATTATGATTATGTATACGGATGCAAAAACTATATTTTCTAATTTAATGTCTGGGCCCTATGTCCGGTGCATACAGCTACATAAGCATAAAATACTTTTTGGTATTTTTTTCTAAAATAAAGTAATATAATAATATCGTAGAGAAAGCTGATTAAGAACTAAATTTAAATTAAAACTATAGAATGAATCCCAAGAAAAATGTGTAAGTACCTACTTCGATTTAGTTGCTTTAATTTTATAGGCTTCTTGTAAAATTTGCCTCATCATTGCCCATATCTTCGGCTAACAATAGATACAAGGCTGAACGGTTTGAATTTAATGAACCGAATGAACAACCCTTATCAAATTGCTCATTTAAAACCAAAGAACTAATAAAACAGGTTTTTGAACATGTCAGTATTACGTAACGTACAAAACTCCCACCATGACCTCAACGTGATGTTGCATTGACAAATATTCATGGGTGCCAGAGAAGAGAGCATCAACGTCAGGGTCTCTGGCGGACAGCCGCGCCGCGCGAACGCCGCCCGTAGCGTCTCGCGGTACCCAGGGTAAGGCTGGACTGCTTTGCTTTGGTGCTGTTATTGGAGTTAATTAAATCTTTTGTTTCAATTCAAATCAATTATTTTTCTTACACATTTTAAGACAAGGGAAAATAGAGGAAATAGTTAAAAATACGTAGAGGCCCAATTAATCGTAAACGCATCGACTGCGACTGCATCCGGTTCAGGATACCTAGTTACAAATGCGGCACATTTGCAAACAAACATTAAAGCAAAAATCCATAAATTACGTTCCTCGCCAAATGCCATAGCCAAATGTGTCTAGTTAGAGTATTTAAATGTAGAAATTGAATACTACCCATCCTATTGACGTAACTAATAGCGGTGGTATTATCAATTCGTAATAATATTGCACAATTTCTTTCTGCCCCGGCTGAACTTTTGAAGCCTAAGGAAACGGCTAGTAATTCTAGGTAATTGACATGGTATTCTTTTTCACAATAAAATGTATTGTTTTGTTTTGTTTACTACGCCCCAGCCTGTTCTGAATGCATCTGCATATATCTTATAAATTTTTGAAGTAATTGAACAGGAAAAAGTATGTGTATTTACTTATACTTTTCTACCAGATTAAATCTTCTAACAGTACTTTAGGGAGTTTAATTTTTACCTCATAGTTGTACTTATTTTGTAGCTAGACTGCCTGCGACTAGTACACCTATATGTTTGGCAAAATCTCGCATCGAATATATTTGAAGTTTCATAAATTTATTTATTATTGCAACGCTTATCGTCAGGTACTGTTCGATGTTAAACATAAAGCCTAAAAATGTTACCGAATTTGTCGGTACTAGTCGATTTTGTCTAAATTCACAACAAGTGACTCATAACTTCGCGCATAATTTTTGTAAATACCCCCGGAGCAACGGATAATCCATACGGTATGGCCGTAAACTCGTACGTGATTGGCTCAAACATATCGTTTTCTTGAAATTCAAAACGTAGGTATTTTTTGTAATTAACAAATATAGGTACGAGTAGGTATGATCTTTCTTATCTATGTTAGCTAAGAAACCATTTAGAAGCTTTTTACAAGATTCCATTTTAAAGTGTACTTTTTCTACAAAATTGTATAATTTTATTTATTAATGTTTGTTTTTTTTTTGTACGAACCGTTTTTCGCCGTTGAGTTTCGGCGCTAAAAATATTTATTTATTATATTTTTTTGATATAAACTGGTCACTTGAGCTATAACGAGGTTTTATAGCCTCTAAGTGTAACAATTTATTTATTGCTATTATCATATTTCGTTTTTCACTATGCGACAAAATAGATAGAATAAATATTTTTGGGAGTAAATACTGGTGTAATTTTATCATGAAATGGAGTTAAAATTATCATCGTTGTATTTTATTCATTTTAAAATCGTTTCATTATTTGTTATTTTAGGCCAATAATCGTAAAAGTTATGGATTCGACCTGTGTGTACCTGAATATTATGGTTGGTTCTGTGCACGAGTCGCGGACTGGTTGAATTTTGCGTTGAACGCCGAATTCAAATGTGGCCGAAGTGGAGGCACTGGCACTTTCCATTAACGTCCCCCCCCTGTTTGATGGGTAGCGAGGAGGTCCCATCCAGTTTCCCGACTGGGTTGACCGGTTGCCTGTCGATGTTTGGGGAGTACATAGATAGCTTCGGTGTACTTTTTTATTATAATTATTATTATTACTTTTTTTTCAACCCCCTATTAATAGCGGTTATTCCATAACTGGAGCCCCTTAAGCCCCGAGGTTAGAAAGAATCTCTGGGTCCATGTAGGAAATAATTCCGACTGGCGCGGTTCATTCTCGGGGGTCCACGTTTCCAGATTAGGGAGCGTCTACATAGAGGACTCAGGTATTGCAGTAACGGAAATGGCTAGCCAGAGATTCGTCCACTGGGTTTATCATTATATTTAAATGATTTAACGACGACTTTTAGATTTATCTACGTAATGTTAATAGAATATTACGTAATACAGATATCGTGTTAAATCTCTTTTAGACTACACGCATTTTCTGTATTGGTATTAAAATTTTTAAACATTATTGAAAAGAAAGTCAAAAATAACAATACGATACGATACGAACGTACTATACAGCATTAATCGGAATAGGAAACATCAGGTAGAAGACTACCAGTAATTTATGCGGATAACGTGATGTATTTATTATAGATTACGCGTATTTTCTGCATCTTTTCGAGAAACCGAAATTATAGTTTATAATAATAAACATCTAGTAGAAGACTACCAGGATTTTTTTGCAGATAGCGTGATATATCTAATATAGATAGCACGTATTGTTACAACATTGTTATTATCCTTTTTCCTTCCTTATCCAAAATCATAATTCCCGCGTACGTGGTTGACCCTACGATAAATCTACCTACTGTGTTCAAAAATAAAAAAAGTGTGATGGCCGCCGCGAAATTCGAGACTCATGCCGCTCGGATTTATTGTGAAAAATAAGAAGATAACTTACTTGTAAACTTAGTGCTTGCGAAGTTTTGTGATCTCAAGATAGTTAAGCAACTGTGGAAGAGAGAGATTTCTAAGACATTGAGTGCGCCACTTTAGATATCATACAACCAACCACGTTTTACCTTGGTAAGCTCAATTCCTTTAAATTCCTTAGCAATAGTCAATGCATTACTTCCCGTTGAATTTCTTAGGATTCTTAAGACGAAACCAAACTAGGTATCAAATAGTTCAATTTAACTCTTTTTAGCGGCCAAGCCTTTCCATTAGTGGTCCATTTCGAATTGGATAATACATTTTAATAAGTGCCTACTTTTGCAATAGTAAAATAAAAACGAAATATTGCAAAACCATACAAGTTATGTCATAGTAAAATAACCTTTGTACTTTTCCTGAGTAAATACGGTAACCTAATCTTAAAATCTTAGAACCAAATATTTCTAGATCTTTCCTGAGTTATTTATAAAATAACAAATAAATCGACTTTTATTGTCATTGTATTTTATATAAGAACTCATTTAATACCAGGGTTGTTTCGGATAAATGCTCGTATTTAGTTTGTGCTCAGTTAAAAGTAGCAATACCAACTTGTGTCTTTACTAATCAACAAATATTTGTAATACAAATACACTTTTCAATTCCATATAATAATAATTTTATGATCAATTGCTGAATTCATTAGATCTATACTACATTAATTTACATAATCAAAGAACTTAAAGTTACAACAATAGGTGCAAAAAGGCAAATTAAAATTGAGTGTGCTGTCCTTATTTGTTATGTCAAATAAATAACTTACCTACCTTAAGTATTTATTGCATTCAACAAAACAATAACACTACAAATAGTAATTTAAAAATATCAACTTTGAATCTTTCTCTTAAGGCGAAGTTGTTTCGAAATTTTTCAAAACAAAAAATATTAAATTTTTTGAGTTCTTTGATTTGTTGAAAGATAAACATTTAAATTTAAAAATTGAAGCTGAAATAAAGGCTCTTGCCTGTAGGCGAGAGCACGATTTTCGTTCTATGCAAATACTTTATGATTTATAAAAGAAAGTGCTCAGTAACAACACTAAATTAGCAGCTTTTTGTGTGAGATTCAACAAGATTGAAGGCTTGAGAGAAAATTTTATTCTTGTTAATCATGAAATAAATTTGATAAAAATGGATATAGAACTTGATAGCCTAATTGATACCCAAAAATTGTTATCTTTCGACGAGTTATATTATAGTGTTGTGGAATTCTCTGAGTCATTGCAAAACGAATCCTTCAACTCTAATAAAGGTCAGAATGAAACAAATAAAACACTAGTTCGCTTACCGAAACTACAAATACCTACTTTTGACGGTAATATCGAAAATTGGCAAACATTTAAAGACATTTTATTACCATTAATACATAATCGTGTCATAATGGATAGTAATCTGGTTTCCTTTGTATCTGAAATAGCTGCAAAGCTTGACGCAAGAGCACAGGTCGATGCAATTTATACTGATATGTCTAGTGCATTCGACAAAGTCATGTCATTTTGCTAAAGCTAAAGGCATATGGTATTCGGGATATCTTATTACAATGGTTCAGTTCATAGCTTAGCAATAGACCGCAATCAGATGTCGTCAATGGATCTCAATCACAAGTTTTTTATGCAAGATCAGGTGTTCCGCAAGGCTCCCATTTAGGCCCTATATTATTTTTAATTTTTATCAATGACATAGTAACCCACATAAAGCACAGTAAAATCCTTCTTTTTGCCGATGATTTTAAGATATATAAATGCATAAACAGTTCCGAAGACGTTTTAGCTCTCCAAAATGATTTAAAAAGTATGGCAGAATGGTGCTTACATAATAGTATGGTCCTCAATCCAAAAAATTGTTTCCAAATATCATTTACAAAAAAAATTTATCCCATAGTTTATTCATACCAAATAGATGGTGATCCACTGACTACAGTCCGTGAGATCCGTGATTTGGGTGTAACTATCGACAGAAAACTTAAATTCACAGCACATGTAGATAAAATTGATAGAAAATCAACAAAAATGCTGGGTTTCATAAATCAAAATACTCGTGACTTTAAACATCCAAATACAAAAATTATTCTTTATAAATTGTCTTGTCCGTTCTCGTATTGAATTTGCATCAGTTGCTTGGAGTCCAGTGTACAATGAGCCATCGCAGCGTTCATAAGACACCTTGCCTTTGTCTCACCTGGCATCTTTTATAGATGTCCCTACAATCACAGACTTAAATATTTCAAAATAATGACTTTACGAAATCGCTGTACTATAGCTGATCTATCTTTTCTGCATAAATTACTAAGTGGAAACATTTCTTGTCCATCTGTACTCGACCTAATAAGTCTTTCCGTCCCATACAATTATCCTAGGGATCGCATCACCAAACTGTTTAGCATTTCTCCGTGTCGCACTAATCTAGGTTTCCACTATCCTATTGCTAGGATGTCATCTTACTATAACTCTATGTGCGTTAATGAACCAAATCTGGATATATCCAATGATTCTTTAAGCACTTTTAGAAATAAACTTCGGAAACTGTTATCATCTAATTAGATTATTTATATAGATTAATATAGATAATTTGCAACCTATTTTTAAACATATTATGTATGGATTGGTTATTGTAACGGAAGTTGAAGTTATGTTATTATTTATTTTATAAATTAATGTTTTTTATTATATAGTATAAAAAACTATAAAAGCTGTGTATACCTATAATATATATATATAAAAGATTTAAAAAAATGTAAAGTACTTATAAGTGATTTTGTATATATGCTGTTGGTGTACCTAATAAACAAATAAATAAATAAATAATCCAAATTCTCTATCTGATGTCGAAAAATTTTATTATTTTATTTCGTGTTTGTAAGGCTTCGCCTTAACTGTAGCGAAAGGAGTGCCATTAATAGCCGCAAATTATATAGGTATGATAAAAAGCGAGTGTTAGTAACTGCATATCTAGACAAAATTTGTAACCTCAGCCCCTTAAATAAAACTTCCTTAGAAGGTTTAAAAGCAATTATCAAAACTCTTCATGAAAACGTCAATGCACTCCGCGCCTTAAATATAGATTCTCTCAGTGAATTTGTTTTGTTTTATCTCGCCGTTCGCACGCCTGATAACGATACTCGAAATCGTTTCGAGTTACAAATACCCTCATTTAATAATTTATTAATCTTCCTTCAAAATTATACTAAAATTCTTGAAGTTAGTAAACCTGTTGCTTCCACTTCACAACCGAATACTATGAAATTCGCTTATAATAATAATAAGCCATTTCGTAAAAATAATAGTTACAGTCCACCGTCAAAGACCTCTTTGGTCACATCGAATAAATTTAAATCTAAGTCAATAATACGCCCTTGCCCTTGCCGCAATGAAACTCACAGCATTTATAAATGTATGAAATTCCAATCTATGGATGTCGCAACGAGACAACAGTTGATCAATAACTTAAGTCTCTGTTCTAATTGCTTAAGGACAGGTAATCAAGTTAATGAATGTCTATCAAAAACAAATTTCATTATTTGTGGCTCACGACATAACACCCTAGTTCATGTAGATTCTTGTAATTCAAACGTCAGCTCCGTACAGTCGCTGCCAAACGTGTATTCAGCTAATTTATTGACACAAATTAATAATTATATGCGCCCAGCTGATTCTACTGTGCTTACCACTATTGCGGCGGATGATGGCATGGATCGTTCTACAAAAATTTGAGGGTCTGCAGTAGTTCGCGTACTCGACACTCACGGATCTTATCAACTCGCTCGCGTCCTTATAGACAGCTGTTCTATGGATTGTTTCATAACTAGTTCCTGTGTGCGACGCCTTGGTCTGCCCATGTGTCGGTGCCAGGTAGCCATAGCCGGTCTTGGTGAAAATAGTGTTCATGATTTTAAGGATGCGACATTTTGTACCATTAATCACCGTGGTAAGGATTCACCCTGTTTTGACTTACCTTTTGTTATTTTGCAAAAAATTACTTCTAATATGCCTACAACTCGTTTACCTATGGCAGTACGTGATCAGTTCCAGCATCTTGAATTAGCTGACGATCAATTCGACCGCCGCGGTCATATAGATATGCTGCTAGATATAGAATGTTTCTATCAAATTTATGATGGTGTGCGTTACGCGCCATTTTCAAATTTTCCTTCTGCACTTTCAAGTGTATTTGGTTGGGTTATCACTGGTCAATTCTGCGACCGCAAGTGTATTCAATCTCCAGCCAACAAAGTATCTTCTTTCATCGCGTCCACTTGTGCGCTCGATAAGATAGTTCAACGCTTCTGGGAAACCGAAGAACCACCGAAAGCTCGTATCTTGGTACCTGAAAATGAACTCTGTGAAAAGATTTATAAAAGGTCTACCTACCGTAATCTTGATGGTCAATATGTGGTCCCAATCATGGTTAAGGAAGATGTGCCAGGTGTTTAATACTGGTGAACAATTTTAACTCAGGTTCCCGAGGGGAAGCAAAATTAAAGCCACAAAACGACGCGATGTAATTTATTGAACCTTTAGCAAATATTCATCACTACACACCTTACAAAATCTCACTAACAGAACGATATTCGAACATTTAAAACTTTACATGTGCGATTTAATATCTAATAGTTCCATCTAGTTTACACTGATGGAACTACACTTTACAATACATGTAAAAAGAACAATGCTTAAACTAAATTATACATAACCGCCCGCTAAAGACAAACTAAGCGTTTGACTTTACATTTAACAAAACAAACAAATTACAAACACTCTACAAATAGATCTTATTTAGTAATTGGTAATTTACATAATTTATGAACCGGCCTTTTAATTTCACCTGTCTTAGTTCTAAGGTTTACGACTCGTACAACACCATCTGAGCCTGCATGTGTAGAGACAACTCTACCAAATAACCACCGATTAGGTGACAACTCATCCTCTTTTTTAACAACGATATCGTTAATCGTAAAGGGAGGTTCCTGCTTAGACCACCCGTAACGATGAAAAAACTTATTTAAATACTCCTGCGACCACTTGCGCCAGAAATCTTGTAACACTCGTTGAGTATACTGCCATCTTCGTAACGAACTAAGGTTGTGATCGTGGTAATTGGTGTCAGGTACAGTTAATAGAGGCTCACCTATAAGGAAATGTCCCGGAGTCAACACTGTCAGTTCTTTTGTTTCATTCGGCACTACCGATAATGGCCTTGAATTAAGGCATGCCTCAATTTGACAGAGCACCGTCGCTAATTCCTCATACGTGAGTGTAGAGGTGCCTATAACGCGTCGCAAATACCATTTCACCGATTTTACCCCAGACTCCCATAGTCCGCCAAAGTGTGGAGCGTGAGGAGGTATGAAATGCCACCTACATCCGTAAGCTCCTAAAGCTTCTCCAATTTCTTGAGGTACTGACCTTCTTTCAGACTTAGTCATGCGCTGAAGATCTTTGGACGCACCGACAAAATTGGTGCCATTATCGCTCCATATCTCAGCACATGCACCACCTCGAGCAACAAACCATTTGAAAGTTTGTAGAAAACTTTCTGTAGAGAGATCGGACACTACCTCTGAGTGTATAGCACGCGTTGCCATACATACAAATAAACATATATATCCTTTACAGGATTTATTTCCGCGACCTTTAGTGGTCCTAATTTGAATCGGCCCAGCATAATCGACTCCAGTCCACTTAAAAGCTCTCATAGGGGTAACTCTCGCCGCAGGAAGCTGGCCCATCAGTTGACTTCGAGTGATCGCTGCATGCCTAGCACAAGTGACACATTTCCTATAGACCGACTTGACTAACGGTTTCGCACTTACGATCCAGTACTGAGATTGAATGTAATTTAACATTAATTGAGGGCCACCGTGAAGAGTTACTTTATGAGCGTCCAAAACGATTACTTCCGAAAGATGTGTCTTTGGAATAATTATAGGGTGTTTACTACTAGAGTCAAGCAGTGAATACTCTAGCCTGCCTCCTACTCGCAAAATGTTATCTTCATCAAGGATGGGTTAAAGCGACTTTATTTTACTACATTTTGGTAAGTTTTCATTTTGTTTTATTAACATTATATCTTCTGCAAATTCTTTACTTTGATACATTTTAATTACAATTTTTAATGCTTTACTTAATTCATTTGCTGTAAGATAATTTTTATAATATTTTTCCTTTGAACATTTCTTTAAATTATTAATAAAACGTCTATAATACGCAACAACCCTAATTAACCGACTTAGTGAAGAAAACTTCCCCAAAATCAAATCATTTTCAATTTTTGGTACATGACAAACAACCTTTAATATTTCTAAATCCGTTAAGCGTTCTCTAGGGTTTCTATGAAATATTTCCCTTTGTAAAAGAAACTCCGGTCCGTTGTAATACAATGCACAATTAATTAATTCCGATGGGCGCGCTCCCCGAGATGATACGTCTGCCGGGTTTTGTTCTGAAGAAACGTGTGACCAACAAGATGTATCTAAGATTTCCGAGACTCGGTTTGCAACGAAAACCTTTCATCGACTAGGATGATCATTCAGCCAAGCAATTACCACTGTAGAGTCCGTGTACGCATGTAAGTTTGCTTTAAAAAATTTTAAAACCTAAGCTACTTCTACCATAAGCCTACTCAATAAAGCAGCCCCACAAAGCTCTAACCTGGGTATGGAAACTTGCTTGACAGGTGCAACTTTAGTTTTTCCTTCGATTAAAGTAACCCTTACTTCACCATTCGATTTCACGACACGCAAATAAACTACTGCACCATAAATAAAACACTTTTTACCGGATATTATCGCGTATATTTTAGTTAATTTTAAAATTATTTCGACGTTTCGGCATCTTTGCAGTTGCCGTGGTCACGATAGACTAAGGTGTTGTTCATCTATTGCCAGTAATAAAAACTACATGATTGTCAATACATATTAACGCCATCTGTTTCTCAGTCTTCTCGCATAACGTCCCGGATTGACACAAAAGGCACTGACTGTGTCCTGAGTTTGCAGTCTAACAGTTTGCTGGTTTTTCATTTTGATGTTTTTAAGTATTGGATTCCATGTTGATGAAAGTTTCCAACCATCTTCTCTATTGAAATTTGGATGTTTTTTAATTTCAATAGTTTCTCTGACCATCCTAGGTATAAAATGTTTCTCTTTTGCTAGGATCTTCACGGTATCAAATCTTAAATAATGGTTGGGCTTGTCTATGGAATGTTCACAAACTGCAGATTTTGAGGTTCGTTTATTTTTAACATCAGAGATGTGTTCTTTAATGCGAGTTGACACATTTCGTTTGGTTTGACCGATATAAGAGAGCCCGCAGTCACAGTCGATTTTATAAACGCCTGGATCTTGTAAAGGGATGCTTGATTTTATTGGACGAAGATGCTGGCTTATCTTTGAGTGCGGCTTGTAGATAGTTTTGATTGAAGCTCGCCGAAGAATGCCTCCTATCTTGTCAGTAACACCCTTTATATAAGGCAGGAATGCTGGTCTTCGTTCAACTGTGAGTGGCTTTACGCGGTTTCTGCGACGGCGACGCGGTGTTTTTAAATCGTTATCCCGCAGCACTTTAACCAGGTGGTTGAGTTCCTCATTAATGTGTTGGGGATCGCAGATTCCATGTGCTCTCTGAAACAAAGAGTTGCCTACGGCAGATAATTGGCTCGGGTGGTGATGGGATTTCCCATTTAGATATCGGTCAGTGTGGGTGGGTTTCCTATAAACAGTATGGCTAAGTGTACCATCAGGATTTCTTTGTATTAAGACATCTAAGAAAGCTAATTTGTTCTCCTGCTCCAATTCCATAGTGAATTTAATTTTAGAATTAAGGGAATTGAGGTGGTTTAGGAATGCAGTCACTTCATGCTTAGGTAATATAGTGTAGGTGTCGTCAACGTACCTCTTGTATATCTTCGGCACAACACAAAGCTAAAGTACCTTTGAGACCTATTGTGAGCCAGCTAGACACACCAACTTACAAGCTGGCCCAGCACTTAGCAATTGTGCTCTCACAACTGCGAGGAAAGACAAGTGCATATGTAAAGGATTCTTACCATTTTGTTAGTGACCTTAAAAATCTCAAGTTAACTAACAATGAAACTATGGTTAGCTTTGATGTGTCGTCTCTATTCACCTCACTACCTGTTAGAGACTGCATTGATATAGTAAAAAGGAAGCTAAGTGAGTCAAACTTGCCCGAGGAATATGCAGAACTATTAGAGCTATGTTTAACATCTGGCTACTTCATGTGGAATAACAATTACTACATTCAAATTGATGGTGTTGCCATGGGGTCTCCGGTGTCACCTGTTGTAGCTGACATTTACATGGAGAACTTCGAGGAGCAAGCGCTCCGAATGGCACCTGTTGTGCCGAAGATATACAAGAGGTACCTTGACGACACCTACACTATATTACCTAAGCATGAAGTGACTGCATTCCTAAACCACCTCAATTCCCTTAATTCTAAAATTAAATTCACTATGGAATTGGAGCAGGAGAACAAATTAGCTTTCTTAGATGTCTTAATACAAAGAAATCCTGATGGTACACTTAGCCATACTGTTTATAGGAAACCCACCCACACTGACCGATATCTAAATGGGAAATCCCATCACCACCCGAGCCAATTATCTGCCGTAGGCAACTCTTTGTTTCAGAGAGCACATGGAATCTGCGATCCCCAACACATTAATGAGGAACTCAACCACCTGGTTAAAGTGCTGCGGGATAACGATTTAAAAACACCGCGTCGCCGTCGCAGAAACCGCGTAAAGCCACTCACAGTTGAACGAAGACCAGCATTCCTGCCTTATATAAAGGGTGTTACTGACAAGATAGGAGGCATTCTTCGGCGAGCTTCAATCAAAACTATCTACAAGCCGCACTCAAAGATAAGCCAGCATCTTCGTCCAATAAAATCAAGCATCCCTTTACAAGATCCAGGCGTTTATAAAATCGACTGTGACTGCGGGCTCTCTTATATCGGTCAAACCAAACGAAATGTGTCAACTCGCATTAAAGAACACATCTCTGATGTTAAAAATAAACGAACCTCAAAATCTGCAGTTTGTGAACATTCCATAGACAAGCCCAACCATTATTTAAGATTTGATACCGTGAAGATCCTAGCAAAAGAGAAACATTTTATACCTAGGATGGTCAGAGAAACTATTGAAATTAAAAAACATCCAAATTTCAATAGAGAAGATGGTTGGAAACTTTCATCAACATGGGATCCAATACTTAAAAACATCAAAATGAAAAACCAGCAAACTGTTAGACTGCAAACTCAGGACACAGTCAGTGCCTTTTGTGTCAATCCGGGACGTTATGCGAGAAGACTGAGAAACAGATGGCGTTAATATGTATTGACAATCATGTAGTTTTTATTACTGGCAATAGATGAACAACACCTTAGTCTATCGTGACCACGGCAACTGCAAAGATGCCGAAACGTCGAAATAATTTTAAAATTAACTAAAATATACGCGATAATATCCGGTAAAAAGTGTTTTATTTAAAGTATGAATCGTGAAAATTTAAGAAAATATATAACTACTGCACCGTATGCATACTTAGAAGCGTCCGAAAATCCATGAAGTTCTAGTGTATCACCTTTGTGAGTGCTCATCCACCGAGGTATTCGAATGTCAGATAATAACGGTAACTCCGCTCTATAATCTAACCACTCTTGCTGGAAATGTTCATCGTCCCAATCAATCCCCGCTAACGATAGCTTCTGAATCATTATTTTTGCCACTATAGTGCATGGCCCTACCTAACCCAATGGGTATACAACCTAGATATATCAGATATAATCTTTCGTTTGGTTACAGGTTTTTCGACGGGTGTTAGAGTCACAACGTACTGATAAGTATCATTACTACTGTTCCAGGTAAGTCCCACTATTTTCATTATTTCGTCTGTTTTGATGGTAAGTTCTTATTTAATTTTGTTTTCTTTGTTTTCTTCTATCATTTTCCTTAGTAAAACACTGTCGTTACTCGACCATTTTTGTAGTTCGAAATTTCCTTTCTGTCGAATTTTCTTCATACCCCTGTAAATTTCCATCCCTTCCGTTTTGGTTCCACATCTTGTTAATAAATCATCCATATAGCCTTTATTTTTTCAGATATTACAGGAGATATGTGCCCTTCATCTAAAACTACTTGCTGCAAAGCCTTCACTGCGAGGTAAGGTGCAGAAGCAGTCCCAAATGTAACGGTAAGTAATCTGAAATGCCTTATATTTTCATCTTCATTCTCTCGCCAAAGAATCCTTTGAAAATCTACGTCCTGCCTATTGACCCACACTTTTCTATACATCTTAACAATGTCCGCTGCTATACATATAGGGTAAGTTCGCCAACGGATCATAAGATGACGCAGAACGGATTGCAAAACTGGTCCAAGTAATAATTGATCGTTTAACGTTCGTTTAGGTCGTTAGTTCCTTAACAGGACGCGTCAAAAACAATCCTCACCTTGGTAGTGTCCTTATCATTTCTGATAACCGCGTGATGAGGTTAGTAAATAGCTGTTCTTTTATTTATTTCAGAAGCTGGTACCTTCTCAAGATGCCCCAGCTGTAAGTACTCGTCCATTACCTCGTAATATTTTAATTTAAACTCTGGTGGAGACGCGGTTCTCCAGAACTCTAAAAACGGCCGCCACCCGTGCCCTGTTAAGTGGACTGTATTGCGGAAGATGGTAACGATAATTAAACTTCGACTGGGGTGCTAATGAATCATACCACGTACCTCAAGTATGTACAGCTACCGGCGCTCTCAGATATGGGCAGGGGCTCCTGCGCTCCTTGCTTTCTTCTGGTACATGTGGATCCACTATTCCCCTTAAGACGCAGGTGGTGCAAGCTCAAAGAGTTCATACACTAACAAATATAACAGTCTGATTTACGAGGCACTATGAAGTAACTCGGAGTACGCGCGGATCAATCAATTCACACGTCCTTCAAACGCAAGACGCATGGACGCACTGAAGATCCATTTCTCCAGTAGATGGCGCGGCGGCGACATCCTAAGTACCGTGGACGAAACAAAGCGATCCCAATCGATTAGCTAACTAGAAATTATGAAGTTTACTAATAGGGCTAATAGATGGCGCTAACATTTCCCCCGGCCTTAATGGGTTGCCATTAAACAAACAAATTTCTATTTACCTAATTAACGCGGCGGTAATCTATACACAAACATCGCGGTTATATCTAGAAATACATAATCTAAACCTAAACGTAAACACTAGATACATAACAGAGTGTTGTCATTGCGACCCATCAAGAAAGACGTATTGTTAATCGCTCCAAGTATTTTTGAATAATTTGTGTACATATCGCAAGTAATAGTGCCAAATAATGTGAATTTCTAACTTATTACTGTGAGTGTTTGTGCGCATAGTTCCTTGATTTAAAAAAAAACTGCTTTTAAGTTGTTAAAGTATCAACATCAAAAACAAAGTTCAGATACAGAGGTTAGAAGCATCTGACAACTACGTTGCGTCAAACTATTGTCAAGTCACGGCTGATTGAATGCGTTCACGCACTTTGCTTTACATTGCTTATTGGTGTTTGATGTACATTGACGGTGATTGGTATTATACAAGTCAAGGTATTGTAAAGCATACAAAATAAAAAAATTAAAAAATACCAACAAGGGAATAATATAAGGACAGAATTTTTGATATTTGTTTTTCAAATTTAACCAGATAGAATACAATGTTTACATGTGCCAGTTGTAGTTCAGAACATTCTGAAGGGTCAGTTTGTAGTATTTGCAAACAACACTATGACTTTCAGTGTGCAGGGATAAGTGAAGGTGGATATCGCAAACTGGGCGACTCACGAAAATGCTCTTGGCGATGCCCAAAGTGCAAATCTGGCTTATCACCATCCCAAGCAGTGACGTCACCGACACCTATACAACTCGACAAAATACACGAACAACTCAATAAGGTCATGTTACAATTAGCACCTCTGGCTTTGCTGGTGGAAGATGTCAAAGCCATCAAAACTGATATTGAGAATTTAAAAGACTCCCTCGAAATGGCGCATCAATTGATTAACAACTTTTCTGGTAACGTAAAAGTTCTAGAATCCCGCTTAAAATCAGTAGAAAAAATTGCCGAAGAAGTTCCTGCTCTAAAGGCCGAAATTGTGAAACTCAAAACAGAAATGGATGATAAAGATCAATGGGCCAGAGCAAACAATATCGAAATAAAAGGTATTCCACTCAAAAATAACGAGAATTTGTACGATATTGCTCAGCAGATAGGAAACTTATGTGACTTAACAATCAAAAAAGAAGATATAAATTACATCGCTCGGCTACCTACCCGTATCCCCAGAGGAGAAAAATCTATACTGATAGCTTTTAACAACCGGTACACCAAAGAGGAGCTCGTGGCACGGTCGCGCAAAAGTAAAAAATTGTCACTACCGAACCTGGGTTTTACTGGAGATGGAAATATATATATAAACGACCATCTGACTCAGCGAAATAAAATTCTTCTTGGAAAGGCCAAGTCGCTGGCGAAAGAAAAAAACTACAAATACATCTGGGTGAAGTATTGTAAAATAATGGCTAGAAAATCAGATACATCACCTGTGTTTTTTATACGGGACGAGAACGATCTTGTCAAAATAGTGTAACTTTCTACTCAAATGCATTTTTTTTCACGAAACCAGACATTCAGGGACGCACTTTTTACAAACCTTTTACTAATTCATCGATACTTTGTTATTTATTGAAAAACCCCTTCAGCATTGCAATCTCTGCCTTGTGTGGAGCTTGCCTATTCAATTTAAATTTATATTACTTCTACTTTAGTTATAGATTAAAAATTTCCAATGGCTTCCAACGATAGACTCAATATATATTACCAAAATACTCGAGGGCTACGCACGAAAACTCACTTATTTAAAAGAAATCTATTGCTACAGTCGTTTGATGTGGTATCGTTAACGGAAACATGGCTTCTTGATGGTATCAATGATAGCGAGCTTTTTGATGATAGGTACGTGGTTTGGAGAAGAGACAGAGATTATCAAACTACGCATGTGAAGTTTGGCGGTGGTGTGCTCCTGGCAGTGCGTCAGGAGCTGTCGTCGATTTATCGTCCGGAATGGTCATCATCCGCTGAGGACATATGGGTAACAGTCACTCTCAAAAGCCGCGTAAAATCTGTCTCGACTAAAGTGCACTTTTGTACTATTTACCTCTGCAAGGAAAACCTTGGTAACTCCTATAACAATCAACTAATTAATTTTACAAATAACCTTTCATCTATAGTTAATTCATGTCCTAGTGACCTTTTCGTAATTATGGGGGATTTTAATTTAAGCAACATTCAATGGGCATCAGCTGGTAGCACTCACCTAAATTACTCAGGAGTAACAGGTGAAACACAAATTTGCCTATTTGATGCTTTATCAGAATGTAATTTTAATCAATTTAATTTTTGCCACAATATCAATAACAAAATATTAGATTTAATTCTTGGCAACACTGCCCTACAAGTATCAGCATCTGACGACCCATTAGTACCTGAAGATTTTCATCATAAAGCTCTTTCTATTATGCTAAATATTGAGAACTACAAAACATTAGAGGTCAATAAACGGTACAAATATTACTATGAATCAGGGGATTATGATAAAATAACACATTTCTTAAATCAGATAAAGTGGGAAGAATGCTTACACAATATTCCACTGGAACAAGCTGTCCGTTTTTTCTATGAAAAACTAAATGAAGTTATCGAAAAACATATACCCCGGAAACTTTTAACCTTTGCTAAGTATCCACCGTGGTACAATTCTTCCTTAAAGAAGATTTTAAAAGAAAAATTCAAATTTCTCCGTAAATTTCATAACTACGGCAATACCACGGATTATCGTACCTTTTCTCTTTTACGTCACAGAGCTAAAGTAGTAGAATCGGAATGTTACACAGCTTACGTTAAAAATTGTGAAGATGCAATTGTAAAAAATCCTAAAATGTTTTGGTCATTTGTAAAGCAAAACAAAAACGGTAATAATACTCTTCCCTCTAACCTGGAGTATCAAGGTGAAGTTGTGAACACGGGACAGGATGCTTGTCGTCTTTTTGCTGCGTACTTTCAATCAAATTTTCTTTCGTTTAATACCTCCGCTCGATCACAAACTCATAGCCACAGTTCCCACTCCTATTATTCTAACACTATAGGCAATATAGAAATAATACACGATGTAATAAACAAACAGCTAAAATCGCTAGATCCTTATAAAGGAGCAGGACCGGATAATATATCACCGTTGTTTATTATTAAGTGTGCTAATACTTTGACAAAACCGTTATCGATACTATATCAACGATCTATAAGTGAAGGCTTATTTCCAGAAATTTGGAAATCCGCTTACATTACCCCAATTCACAAGGGAGGAAATAAGAGCGATGTACAAAATTATAGACCTATTTCGAAATTATGCTGTTTTGCAAAAATACTTGAACGTGTAGTCTATACTCAGGTATATAGCACCCTATCAGACTTTTTCATTCCTGAACAGCATGGTTTCCTAAAACATCGTTCTACAATGACCAACTTATTAACTTTTATAGACTATACAACTTTCAGCATGGATTCAGGTGGTCAAGTCGATAATATATTTACAGACTATTCAAAATGCTTTGATCGGATAGATCACACTCTGCTTTTAGAAAAACTATATAATGCCGGGATCCACGGAAACCTTTTCCGATGGTTTAAATCGTACATAGAAAACAGATCCCAGGCCGTGGCTCTAAATGGATTTTCGTCTGCATTTAACGTAGTGCCCTCAGGAGTACCCCAAGGCTCATTATTAGGGCCATTACTTTTCAATATTTTCATCAATGACATTAATCAGTGTTTTCAACACTCTAAATTTTTACTATACGCAGACGATATGAAAATATTTTCTAAAATTCGTAACGTTAATGATTGTATTTTGCTGCAGCGCGACTTACTTGCATTTGAAAATTACTGTAACAAAAACATGTTAGACATAAATGTTGCAAAATGCTATACGGTTACTTTTACTCGTAAAAGTAAACCAACTCAGTTTGCATACAACGTTAAAGGAACAGATCTAAGAAGAGCAAACGAAATACGCGATTTAGGCATCATACTTGACTCGAAGTTAACCTATGAAAGACACATCGATAACATATCTAGTCGAGCCAACAAGGCGTTAGGATTTGTCATCCGAGCTAGTTCACAATTCACCAGTATAAAAGCTATTAAAATTCTTTATTGCTCATACGTGCGTAGTACACTCGAGTATTGTTCTCAAATATGGAATCCAATATATGAAGTTTACAAGGATAGGCTTGAATCCATACAACGCAAGTTTGTGAGGTATCTGCAATTTAAGTGCAAAGTATTTGATACAGAGTACGTACAACGGTGTAAGCGACACCACTTGATGCCCTTGCATGAAAGACGTAAAGTTACAGATATAATAACGCTTATGAAGATAGCACAAAATTCTGTGGATTCCCCGCATCTTCTAGCTAATATAAGGCTTAAAGTGCAAACTAGGTCCTGCAGGCTGCATGTTCCCCTACACTTTACCAACAGCTCTACCAATTACAGGCAAAATTCATTTTTTATCAGGTCCCCTAATCAAATCAACAAACTTAACTTACCACAATTCGACCTTTTCAATTCTTCCACAGCCCAAGTTAGAAAAGCTATCTCTAAGACTTGGTTTGATTCTATTACCTAATTGTATTCAGGCAACTTTCATTATATCTGCAAAATCTGTTTAAACACAAATATTGTTTATATTTAGCTGATCCTGTCCTTGTCTGTTTGGTTTTGTATGTATATTTTGTGTGTCAATATTGTTTGTTTCTTAGAGGTTTGTTTTTACAGTAATCAACTATAATGTTTTATTGTCATTGAAGCGGTTCTGAATGTTATGTTATTTGTTTCTTGAAGGTTGTTTTTGTTGTATGCTATAAAAACATGTAAGCTTTTTCAACTTAATAATCGTAATTATTGATATTTATATGCGAAAACTTTTAATTTGTGCATAGAAATGTATTTAGTTTGTTATTTTTAGTTATGGAACACTGTTTGTTTTCCGAATAAAATAAAATAAAATAAAATAAAAATAAGCATCAAATGAACGCGGAATATCATGTTCTAACTTTCTTACTCTACAGTAAAACTAAATAACTAAACTACAAAAGCTAATATGAAGGTAACCTATTGGTTCGGCAACGGACATAACCGGACTACCGGACGCAAAAGAGTACCCTTCGCGGTTCGTACCGTGACGACGCGAACAGTACCATCCTTGGAAGGATGCAGCTGCTCTACGACTCCAAGCGGCCAGGCCAGAGGTGGTGCGGAATCAACAATTATCAAAACAACCGTGCCCAGAGCTACAGGGACAGCGGGAGTGTTCCACTTCTCTCTGGTTTGAAGCGCGTGCAAATATTCAAGCCTCCATCGCCTCCAGAACGACTGGACTAACTTATCCAATAGCCTATATCGCTGAGGTAGACTACCAGGCTCCACTTCAGCCGCGGGAAAAGAACTCAAAGGCGCGGTATGCAAAAAATGACTTGGAGTCAACGCGGTAGGTTCAGCAGGATCTGAACTCAAAACTGTGAGAGGACGCGAGTTAAGAAGGCATTCCACCTGCGCGAGGACAGTTGTAAGTTCTTCATAAGATAAAAGTTGTTGTCCAATAACCTTAAACAAATGATTTTTTATAATCTTCACCATGCTCTCCCAACATCCTCCAAAATGCGGAGAAGCCGGTGGAATAAACTTCCACTCGATACGGCTCTCTAACAACTCTTCTTGAAAACGCGGGCGATACTCAGAATTAAGGAACTTGTATAAATCCTTTAGGTACGAACTGGCTCCAACAAAATTCGTACCGTTGTCCGTAAACATAATCTTAACCGGGCCTCTACGAGACAGAAATCGCTTTAGTGCACCCAAGAAGCTCACCGTGCTGAGATCTGTAGCACACTCGATGTGCACTGCGCGAGTAGTCAAGCAAGTGAATACACAAAGATAAGCTTTGAGAGCCTTAGCACCACGGCGCCTGATTGGTGTATAAGATATCGGACCTGCATAGTCACAACCCGTGTATGTGAATGCCTTGACCACCCGACGAACCCGAATGTCCGGCAGATCAGCCATCAGTGGAAACGATGGACGAGGTTTCCGTCTAAAGCAAACGTTGCACTTATGAACGCGTTGTCTTACTATGCGCCTTGCTGACAAAATCCAATAACGCTGCCTTAGTAAACTTAGCACCAATTCAGGACCGGCGTGCAGATACTTCTTGTGATAGTAATCTACAATTAACTCAATTACGTAATCTTGACGTGGCAATACAACAGGGTGTCTATGATTATATTCTAAATCTGAGTTCGACAAACGACCTCCAACGCGAATTAATCCGTTATCCAAAAACGGTCTTAGTTTTATTAAAGCGGGTGAACAATTCTTTTCAAGTTTCAAACAATTCAAATCACTACTAAAATATTTTATTTGTAAAGTACAAAACAACTTCCTCTCAACAAACTCTAAGTCTGACGCCGTTACACAAAATTCATCCCTACGAGGTAAAATCTTCAATGCGCGGTAAACAAAAACTAAACTTCGCAGCAACCTACTCCACGATGAGCAGCGGTTGGCTAGCGAGAGTATTTCACTTTCTTCGTCGTTCACGGGTGTCACTACAGGATGGGCGAGAACCTTGCGTTCAGGAACATCCGAGGGAATGGACTCTATATCCTTAAGCGGCCACTTCGTGGGATCCAAAGCGGCCCAAGGAGGTCCATGATACCACAATGGGTGTGAGGCTAGCTTAGCCGGAGTCAAGCCTCGAGACAGACAGTCAGCGGGATTGTCTGCACCAGAGACGTGAAAAAAGTCTTTTGCGGGTATATTATCGGTCAGCTTAACTACGCGATTAGCAACAAATGTTTGCCAGCAATGTGGAGAGCTTTTAATCCAGTATAAAACGACCTTTGAATCCGTAAAAGCATAAACTCTTAAGCCGGAAACGCGGGGAGAATAGGTATCTATGACAGTGCGGAGAAGCTGCGCCAACAGGACTGCGGCGCACAGTTATTACCGATGCCAGTCGATACATGCAGGTACACTACACCACCATACGCATGCTCGCTGGCGTCGGAGAAACCTAGAAGAGTGACGTCACTATCAGCACTTACACCTAGATGTCGCGGAATTCTAAGTTCATTAAGAGATGGCAATTCCGAACAAAATTGATGCCATTGTCGCACGACATGAAGGGGCGGTTCGTCGTCCCAATCGAGCTTCAGCTGCCATAGTCGTTTTATTAACAGCTTAGCGTATAAGATCATAGGAGCTACGAATCCCATTAAATCCCAAAGGCGGGCTACAGTGGACAAAATAGAACGCTTCGTGCATTTTTCTGTCGGAGAAGATACCTTAAAGCAAAAGGTGTCGTTTTTTGTAGACCAATGCAAACCTAAAACCTTGTGCTGGTCTGACTTATCAAATTCTACATCGCGACGAAGTACATGAGACGCGGGCAAACTATCTATAACGACCGATGAATTACTATTAAATTTAACTAAATCAAGTTTGGCAAAATTAAACAATTCAATAAGTTCAGCGGCTGTCGCAGCGGCCTCACCGTCCGCCGGCAATGACAAAGCTACATCGTCCATAAACAGCGCGGGCATAAGCAGAGCGGCGCGGGCACGCGGCCACAGCGCACCGGCATCAGTCACCAGCTGTGACACCGTGCGGAGCGCGTGGAACGGACTCGACTTCAAACCGAAACAAACTCTATTAAACTCATACATGACCAACGGGTCGTCCGGATTAAAACGATAAAGAATGCGTTGAAATCTACGATCCCTTTCATTAACAATTATTTGTAAAAACATCTGTTTACAATCTGCGGTTAATGCTACAGCGTGTAGCCTAAAATTTAAAATAATTTTAAAAAGATCGCCTTGCAAATTCGGTCCACTATGTAGAATGTCATTCAAAGACACTCCCGAGCTAGTTTTACAACTAGCGTCTAACACAATACGTAACTTTGTCGTGTCCTTATCTTCGCGAATCACTCCGTGGTGCGGGATGACGTACATCGGCGCGGATGTGTTGTCGGCGGGAGCGGGCGTCAGGTGACCTTGACTAAGGTGATCGCGTATCACCTGATCGTAAGCGGCCCGAAGTCTCGGAGAAGCTACCAGCTTCCTTTCTAAGCAAAGAAAGCGCTTACGCGCGGTTTCTAAAGATTCACCCAACTTATCCGCCGAATCACGGAACGGCAAAGACACGATATATCTACCACTGGCGGGATCGCGGGTTGTAGTAGTACGGAAAAATTCCTCACACTCGACATCATCGGGGTGTTGAGGACGCGGGGTTGGAAGCTCCTCTAGCTCCCAAAACTTACTGACGAGCTGGTCTATAGGCGGCAGCGGCGCTACAGAGCAACAGCAAGCAGTTGTATTTGAACAATCGCGGCGAGTGCGTGCGGTTGCACTCTCGTTGCGATGCAGAAACGTAGGCGCATTACCTAGCAACACGTACCCTAGCGCAGTTTGCAGTGCAGTCAAGCCAGCTAGCTGGCGGCAGCGTGCGCGCAGCAGCCGCGGTAGCAGCGCCGCACCCAGCAGCGCGTCCACCGCGCCCGGTATCGCCCACGCCTCGTCCGCCAGCTGCAGACCGCGCAGCGCCCCCAGCGCTGCAGCGTCTACAGCTTGCGTCGGCAGATTGTCCGTGATGCGGTCAACTATTAAAGCGTCAACTTCAAAATTCACGTTCTTCTCAAACCGTGAATGAATCCTAAGATTCGCGGAACCTCGAATAACCTTTTCCGAGCCACCTATTCCTTTTACTACTACGCGCGGTATATCGTTCGGTCTCATACCTAAACGATTCAAACATTCAGAAGTAACAAAATTGCTCTGAGATGCACTATCAAGTAAACATCTAACTAAATGTTTACGACCTATACTGTCAAAAACAATTACTTGCGCCGTCGCAAGCAAAACCGTCGAATTCGCACTACATTGCTGGCTATCAACGGCCGCGGGGTCTAGTATAGGCGCGGGAAGTGAGCTCGAAGCGGCAAGCGACGTCGTACACAACAACACGTCGGCGCGCTGAGTCACGGCGGGTGAACGAGTATCACTATCTCTCTCTCTCATAGGTACCGAACCCGATGGCACGGTGGAATGTGGCGCGGAAGCGTAACTGTTGGGGTTTATGTTCGACTCTCGTCCGGGTAATTTCTCAAGGTGAAGCGAGCTGTGGTGTTTGCGTTTACAAATATTACAAACTGTGTTCGAATTACAATCAGAAGAAAAATGCTTTAAACTTAAACAATTAAAACACGCACCTAACTGCTTCGCGGATCTAAAACGGACTTCGGGGGGACTTTTATTAAACGCGGGACACTTATACAAATGGGAATGTTTAGTTGAATCACACAAACACCTTTTACAATCTACAATATTAACAAATGTGTGTAACTTCGGAGGCGCATTAATAGTACGATGCTTACTAATTTCTATCTTCCTATTGGAACTAGAATTAGAAGCCGCGGAGGAACGTTGTGAAATCTTAGATTGGTTTACAATAAAATCAACAAAACTTTCAAACGTCGGTATTTCATTCGAACCATTACTCATCTTAAATGAACGAACAGTTTCACAATCAATTTTCTTTAGGGCAATATGTAACAAAATATAATTCGACAAATCTTTTAGTTTTAAATTATTCAAAGCGCGAGCGGCTGTTACAAATTTATCAAGGAATAAATCTAAGCTGTTTGCAGTAGCACAAGTTAATGATTTAAAATCTAACAATTGATTCAAATATGTTGAAGCTAACATACGCTTATCTTCGTACTTATTAATTAGCGTTTGTAAAATAAGCGAATAATTATCCGCGCTGGGGGTTAGTCCAGCACAGACAGCTTGAGCCTTACTACCAATTTTTCCTAATAAATAATACAATCTCTCCGAGTCTGTAAGCGATGGATTATCATGAATAGTTGACTTGAAACTTGCGTAAAACAACGGCCACGACCGAATGTCGCCGTCGAATGACATTAAGTCTATGGGAGGCAGCGAGGGCCGACCCTTTACTGGATGTTCATGCGGAGACGATTGAGAGGTCGTGGAGAACTGTGCCTTGCAGCTCCTGACACGGCTATACAACTGTTCAAACGCGATCATACATTTATAATTAGGTGTTGCGTCAGGTTTCAAAGAAAGTAAACGTCTGTTATAACTGTCTAATATCTCAATATACTCTGTTCGTAAGCGATCAATATTAGATACGGAACTCAAAAACCTATCCTTATCTGATTTATCACTACAATCAACCGTATTTAATGAGTCATAAATCTCCTGAAAATGTTCAAAAATTGCGTTCCGTTTACTTTCCAAAATAGTTAACTCGGCGTCAACTACGTAGCCTCTACTACGCTCAGTCATCTTGAACCACTTCAAAATGCACCTGAATAAACCTAAATAAACCTACAACTAAGCAAACGATTCCCCCAAATTAAATAGTAACTACGCGACAGCGGAGTTCAAAGTCCACAAGCGTGTTCGGTGATCAAGCGCAACTCGACGCACGAAACTACCCTCAACAAGAAAAACCAAAACAGTTTAACCAAACGAATTTATCGAATCTAATACAAATTACAAATGCGGTTTTAACAAAAAACTATTTATGAACTATCGCAATACTAGCCTATGTATGTACGAAGTTTGTAAAATAAGTACCTAATATAGTACCTAAGCGGTTTCTACATATACCTACGGGATTACACCTAACACTACCTGTTGGCAAACCCAATAAGAACGCGGGAAAATAAGGATAATCCTCTCAATGGGCAATACCTATCGCAGGCCCTATCAACTAACTGGTCACGTCACCAGCCTAGCTACCTACAAAGACCTGCGGAGGTCAAATATCTACTACAAACTAATTCGAATAGACTCGAGGGGTCACAAATAATATTCAATCGCGGAAAATCCTTATCAAGAAAGTACCAAAACTTATGGACAATCCTGCTCGACAGGACCAAAACTTATGGAGACGCGGTTCTCCAGAACTCTAAAAACGGCCGCCACCCGTGCCCTGTTAAGTGGACTGTATTGCGGAAGATGGTAACGATAATTAAACTTCGACTGGGATGCTAATGAATCATACCACGTACCTCAAGTATGTACAGCTACCGGCGCTCTCAGATATGGGCAGGGGCTCCTGCGCTCCTTGCTTTCTTCTGGTACATGTGGATCCACTATTCCCCTTAAGACGCAGGTGGTGCAAGCTCAAAGAGTTCATACACTAACAAATATAACAGTCTGATTTACGAGGCACTATGAAGTAACTCGGAGTACGCGCGGATCAATCAATTCACACGTCCTTCAAACGCAAGACGCATGGACGCACTGAAGATCCATTTCTCCAGTAGATGGCGCGGCGGCGACATCCTAAGTACCGTGGACGAAACAAAGCGATCCCAATCGATTAGCTAACTAGAAATTATGAAGTTTACTAATAGGGCTAATAGATGGCGCTAACATCTGGATTCTTTCGGAATCGCCTTTCTAAGAGCTTTAGCCGTTTTTCAGCAATTTCCTGTGAACTTTTAACCTCGGGATTTTCCACTTTATAAGGAAAACGAGCGACATAACTACCATCACCATATCTTGTAGTATTTTCAGAAAAATAGTTTTCATAAAGGCATTCGTCTTCAGTTAACAGTTTTTGTTGAACGCAACTATCCGACTGAAGACAATGAAAAACCTTAACATTAACATGGTTATTTTTTACCCTTCCTAAAGCTCCTGACACAATCCAACCCAAACTAGTCAGTTGAGCAATGGTAGTACCTGACTTCTTTTCAGACCATCGTGCAATATTTTAGCGTACACTTCCGCGCCTAACAAAATATCTGTCTTACTCGGTACGTTAAAATGTGGATCCGCTAATTTCAAATACTGTAATTCCTTCCAATCTATTTTCGTAACCTGCCTGGAAGGAATTAACGAAGTAATAGATTTTAAAACGAGTGCTTTTACCTTGAAAATCACTTGCGGGTCAATCAACGAAGCCAATTCCATATCTACCATAAAATTACAAGATATATTTCTATTTCCACCGATACCTGAAATCTCACCGTTTATAGAGATTATTTTCAAACCCAACTGTTGCACAATATTTTTCGTAACAAACGATGACTGGGAACCTTGGTCTAGCACGATCACAATTATCTGAGGACATGCCAGAAACCACCGATGTTTCTTGACTTGTAGAACCGCTGGCCTCAACAGTAACCTCCCCGCGGGGATGCAACAAAGTATATTGTTTTCGATCGCAAATAAAAAATACTTATTCGAACTGCATTTTTTAGCCGAATGGTTGCCACCCAGGCAAATGAAACATAATTTATTTTCTAACACAAACTTTCGACGTTTTTCAACCTCCGTATGGAAAAACGATTTACAATTTAACACATCATGATTTTGAGAACAATAGCGACAAGATAGATTATTTTTAACGTGGAAGGATCTGTACCTATCCTTAGAGTATACTTTACTTTTCACATTAGTGCTCAAAAACTCAATAGTACGATACCTATTTGTTAAAAACTCCTCAAATTGTTCACAAGAAGGCAATTCATCCGAAGACTTACAACTTGTAAAGTTAAATTCCCACTGCCTTTTACTCTCCGGATCCCAACTTTGACGTTAGAATATGGATTACAATAATATCCCAACTACTAACATCTATGTCTAAATTAGACAACGTCGACAAACAATCATTAGAGCAATCAATTAATTCTTTTAAGGCAGATGCTGATTCAAATACAAGATTTTTTTGATGAAGGAACCTTGTCAAAATATGATGTGACAGGTACTTTTTATTATTATACCTTTTTTCCAATATATCCCAACACCTAGAATAAATTGCACTTACTGAAATATGTCTAAGAAGCTGCTCGGTTTGTCCCGTGAAATAAATACCCTTTTAAGTATTGCAGTTTTTGTATGTCATCCAAAGCTTCATTATTGCCAATTAATGCCTTAAATAAATCCCTAAAAGTAGCCCATTCATCATATTTTCCCAAAAATATTGAATGAATGAATGAATGAAAGCATTTATTAGAACACACAATATCAAAACAAACAAAAAAAATATTTAAATTTTAAAAAAAGAAGTAAATAATAATAGGAACACACATAATAGCTTAAACAAAAACATATTAACAGATTGCGCAAAATAAAAGGTTGATTTGTTTGTATTGTGTGTTTGTAAGGGTGCCAACTCAGCTTATGTTCCAACCTAAAACCTGCAACTGTGCAACGTTGTTCTTCCGTTGACACCGAAAATGGGGTACCGCGCACGCTCAGCCACGCAAGGCCATTTCGCTTAGTATATTGAGACACTAAAGTATAAAGTATTAATATGAAGACACTAAATATAAATAAAATCAAATAAGAACTATATCAGGTACAAATGCCTTTCACGAATTGTTTATAAATTCGTTATTATTAATTATTAATAACATGTTTTATAAAAGCTTAAGTGTTAGTATTAAAAAGAGGACTCGGACTTAAAGTATTAAAGACGGTATTAAAGAGAGTTACTAAATTGTGAACGTAATAAAAAAGTTTTATACATGCTCTTGAATTTGGACTTTGAGCCACACTCTCGAAAAGGCGGAGGTATGTTGTTCCAACACTTTGTAGCACAATATTTGAAACTGCCGCGAAATGATGATGTACGGTGTTCAGGAATGGCGAGGGGGTGAGTGCATGATCGTACCGTATTTCTATTTTGCAACGATCACCAGGACAATTTTGAAAACAGATACAGAGGATTTTTTGTGGAAATAACATCAAATGATTGACAGGCAAAGTAAAGTTTTTGGCGTCCTCTCATGTTCAGGATTTTGTTGTCATTAATGTAGGTAGTGACATGCGACCGGGGGGGGGGGGGATTTTAAAACAATAGCGCGCACAAGCATTTTGTACCCGTTGGATAAGCCGCTGGAATCTCCCCAGAACACAGGGACCATACACCGCGATACAGTAATTCAGCTTGGATACTACAAGGCTATCACAAAGCTCAACCCTAAGCTCCACGGATATATAGTCCCGTATTCTCTAGAGAACGCTCATATGAAAAAAACTAGTTCGAACGCAATCCTCAATGTGCTGCTCGAACTTAAGGTTCTCATCCATTGACAGTCCTAAATTTCTAGTTGATTTCACGCGTTTGATGTCCTCTCCTTTTACTTGTATTTTAATATTAGTTTTGCTAAGTTTCTCCACGCACTGTTTAGAACTTAAAAGCAAATATTTAGTTTTGCTCGGGTTAAGGGCAAGCGAGTTTCTCTCAGACCATTTCAAGATGTTACCAAGGTCATTATTTAAAAGTAATATCTTTTGGCTAATAGTGTCATTATTTACATGAGTCAAAATTTGTCATCAGCGTACAAGTGGTAACTACAGGATTTTATGCAGCTTGGCAAGTCAGCAGTGTATAAAATAAACAAAAGAGGCCCTAGAATGGATCCCTGCGGGACACCCCTTGGAATTGGTTTAAAAGAAGATTCTTTTCTTGTTCCATCGGGTCTTTCAACAACAACCTTTTGCGTCCTCTAAGATAGCTGTTGAACCATAGCGTGGCTGAAGTTTCGAAACCGTAAAATGAAATTTTGTATAATAAAATGTCAATATTAATACAGTCAAAAGCGCGTGAATAGTCAAGAAGTGTCCATATGGTAGCGTCTCCATGATCCTGGGCAGTCAAAATCTTATCCACTACGTCAAGCAAAGCAGTAGCTGTGCTACGACCACGCCTGAAGCCGGATTGAAGTGAGGGGAGAATATCGTTGCTCTCACAGTATTGACTCACTGGTATGTAAATTACACGTTCCAAGAGCTTAGCCAGAAAACATAAAATGCTGATGGGCCGTAGATCATTAAATGTGTTCGGGGTACTAATTTTTGGTAGGGGGCGAACTAAAGATACTTTCCATAAATTGTGAAAAGTGGACGAGGTAATTGATTTATTTATAATCACAGTAATAACGTCAAGTGTGTAAGGTAGTGTCTGAAGTATCATATCATGGGTGATGTTGTCTATGCCAACTGCATTCGATTTAATGTCAAGGATTACTTTGGCCACCACAGAGCTCTCCTCTTTGTCAAAGAGGTGAATTATTAACCTGTTAAATTCAGCAACCATAAAATTAATGTCATCATATAGTGTGATGTTATGAAAGTCAAGGGATCTAAGTTCTTTGTCAAATTCTTTGTGGTCAATGTCGTGTATAGGTCTATAATTGAACTGTCGAGGAGGGATGTGTGCCTTTTTTATTTTCATTTCAACGGTGACAAACGCGTGTTTGCCTAGTTCAGGCGAGTGATGTACATCTAAATTCAAAACAGTAGTATTAGTGCAAATAAGGTCAATTGCAGACTGACTGTTGGCAACAAAGTGTGTAGCTACTTCAACGTAATTTTTTAGGGTAAAACTATGCAGAAACTGAGTAACTTGTCTGAATTTGATGCTATCTTTGTCAAACACGTTAATATTGAAATCGCCGAGAATCACGACACGATCATATTGAGTGAAAGTTGCTAGAGAGTCGGTGAGTGTATCGAAGAATGTGAGAGCGTTCAACCTCGGCGGCCTACAGGCAGTACCTATTAGGATTTATTAGGATTTTAATTGAATGGATGTTTATTGATACCCACATCTGCTCAACATCAGGGTGTGTGACCAAGTGCTTACAAATACGTATTTTTTTTTTGTTTCCCCTCCACGGGAAGGGCAGGAGGACATAAAAAATGCTCTGACGCATACTCCGCGCGCGCGATCGGAGTTATGTGGGACTCGTCCCGACGCCTACCAGAACCATACCCACTAAAAAACCCCCTGTCGGCTCGTGCATTTTTGCCACTCAGCCTTCATCTGAGCGACGGCCAATCGGAGAAAGAGGCCGCGCTAGCGGGGCCCTTAAGGGGTCACCCGCTGGGATTTACATAGCACTGAAGGTGCTCAAAATGAAAAGTAAATAATTAAAAACATTAAAAATTGAAAAATAAAATTGCATTAATTCGGATTTACGTTAGAATTAGAATTTACGTTAGAATTAAATTTTGCGGCCTGAAGGGCCTCGAGATCTAAAGTTAATTTCGTGGGTTCGCCAGTGTGCGCGTTTCTCGGTCTAGCGACTTTGAATTTCAAATCTAAGACAGGAGCAGTATATGAGACTGAATCTCGAACAAGATGATTGGGATGGGATTCGGCGCGTTTGAAGAACGATTCTGAGAGTGTTTTGAGGTGCTGTTGCACTGTAGGTAGTTCAAGATCTCTGTGCAGGTCCGCGTTACGCACGTACCAAGGTACGTTTGTGGCCCTGCGGCAGAAGAGATTTTGAACTACCTGCAGTTTATACAGGACGGAGGGTTTGGCGTGGGCAAAGACTGGCGAAGCATATGACATGACGGGTCTAATGCAGACCTTATAGAGCGTACGTTTATTTCTGAAAGACATTTTACTTTTTCTTCCTATCATACTATATAGGCGGCTTAAGTAAAAACGCGCGAATTTCGTTATTCTATCGACATGTGGCTTGAAAGAAAGCGTCTGATCAAAGATGACGCCTAAGTATTTAATACTGCACTTCCAGGGGATGGGAATACCTAACATTCGAATGTGGGGATCGTTGTTTGCGATTACGGAGTTTGTGGTCGAATTGAATAGCAGAACTCTTTTCTGGGTTGACATCGATACGCCATTTTTGAAACCAAACACTGAAGGCGTTTACGGCCTTTTGGAGTCTGGTGATGGATCGCTTGACTTTTAGTGTATAGGGCGGTATCGTCTGCAAAGAGGGCGAGTTTGACGCCTTTCGGCGGATGGGGATGTCGTTAGTGTACACAGTGTACAGCAGAGGGGCGAGGACTGAGCCTTGCGGGACTCCAGCCTTTATGGGACAAGGCGCGGAGAGCGCGCCTTCATGTTTGAACCAAAAAGTACGGTCTTTAAGAAACGACGCTATTAATCTGACTAGGCGAGCCGGTAAGCCTATTTTATAGAGTTTAAAAACGAGACCGCTGTGCCAGACTTTGTCGAAAGCCTTGGCTACGTCAAAGAGAACTGCGATTGTTTTTTTACGACGCTGAGAGAATCCTTCGAGTATGTACTCGACGATTCGATTGACTAGCTGAGGGCATGAGTGCTTAGCGCGAAAGCCGAACTGGTGGGGAATAATGAGAGGGTCGCCATCCGTTGGAAACAGATGGTTCCGCATTCGAGAGAGTATGACTCTTTCGAGAAGTTTAGACATTGCCTTGAGGAGACTGATGGGTCTGTGATTAGCCGGGACCTTCAGAGGTTTACCCGGCTTGGGAATGCCTATGACTGTCGCTTCTTTCCAGTCGCTTCTTTCTTTTTGGAAAGTAGCTATGGTCGAAGCAGGCATTGAAGATAATAGATAAGAAGGTAAGCGCCTGCTGGGGCAAGTGCTTTAGTGCGTGGTTGGAAATTCCATCCGCGGAGCCTTTTTGGACTTTTGCTTTCTAATGAGAAGCAAGATTTCATCATTAGAGACTGTGACGGGGTCGTCGGTTATAGGAAGAGATTCTCTGCGGAGAACTTCGTCCTCCACCGCCTGGATGTGGGAGGGATCCGCGGGTTACGTGCTGGGTGAACATTGTGCCGCTATGCTGTCGAAGAAGCATTCGGCTTTCTCTTCGACTTCAAAGGCAATAATGCCGTCAGGACGAGTGAGAGAAGGAACGTGAGAGGCGGTGTCTACGCGTAAGGCTCGGGCCATTCGATAATACGCTTGGTGGGACGGGGAGATATTCTCCATGAGATCGTTAAACTGAGTGTCACGGAGTTCCGCGAGGCGAGACCTAACTTTACGTTGAAGCTGATTCGCAGCTGTTCTGTATGCTGGCGTGGGATATTTCTTCGCTCTCCGGAGAGCCGCGTTCTTGGCTTTAATGAGATTGCTAACGGCTAGGGGAAGCGCGGGTTTGCTTTGCTTAGCAACCTTTTCGTTGTCGCTGATGGCTGAGTTAATAGCATCAGTTAGAGAGTTGACTAATGAATCTATTTTATCCGGGCTATCTAATTGGTCGGGCGAAATCGCGAGCGGAGAGTTAGGGGCCTCTAAGGCTGAAACTAACGTATTTTTAAAGCCTTTCCAGTTGGTAAAGGTCTTAGAAGATGTGACGTTAACGTTAGGCGAACCTAGCACGAGGGAGACGGGGCGATGGTCGGAGCCTAGGTCATCGAGCGGTTCGATAGACCTTAGATCAAGATTGATCCGCTTGATAATTGCAAAGTCGAGGATGTCAGGAGAGTAGGTCGGGTTGTTGGGATAGTGAGTGGGAGTGATGGGGGATATGACGTCTAAGTCAAGGGTGTTAGTGATGTCGAGGAGAGCGATACCGCTGGTGTTGGTCGATAGGCACGTCCAGTCAGTATGTTTGGAGTTAAAGTCTCCGAACATAATGACTGAATGGCCGAGGGCGACAATGGCCTCAAAGTCGCTGCGGATTGGTCTAGAGCCGCACGGTATGTAGACTGAAGCTATGATGATGGTCGGATGACCAGTCATAGCCAATCTACACACAGTGGCTTCATGTTTAGAAGAGGAGGGGTAGGGAGAGGATAGCAATGGAAGCCTCTTTTGTAATATATAGCGGTGCCGCCGTAACCGTCGGAGTTGGGCCTATCGTTGCGAGTAAACGCGTACTTAGGAATAGCGTATCCCCTGGAGCGGTTTGGAGTAAGCCATGTCTCCTGGAGAAGGAATAAGTCAGGTTCTCTGTTCTGAAGGAACAGTTTAATCTCGGGAAGGTTAGTGCTAAGGCTACGAGCGTTAAAAGATACTAGGGATAAGCCCTTAGGTTTAATACGACTGGACGCGGGATTCGCGGGTCTAGACATTATAATTTACTTATTTACGAATTTATACAAAAATAAAAGAATTTACAACGAACTTAGGAGCGAGTGATGCTCGGCTAACGCGAATAAACGCTCTTGAGGAGAGCGGGCGGCTCGCAGTTTGCGTACGAGTACGGAAATTTCGTAAATGTCGACGTTTTGGATGACGTCGAACACGGTCTTCATGTCCTGAGCCAACGACGACTGAGGTGAAGGTGACAACGTGGGACGCGGCCCTACGGAAGCTACGGGAGCTGGGATAGGTCGGGAAGGTGCAGGCGGGACGGCCGGACGCTGCCTCCAAGACAGAGCCGGAGTAGGCGTCGGCTGAACGGGCTTTGCTTCCGGGGGGACCCCGGTTGCGCAGCGGCGGGAAGTTAGCGGGAGTGAGTGGCGGCGCCAGTTTAGGCGCGACCCTCTTGGCGGTGGAGCGTGGAGCGCGCGGGCAACCCCTGTAGTTTGCTGTGTGGCCGGACTGGCCGCACAGCACACAGGCAGGCGGGGAAGTGGATTCGGGAGTGCGAGTGCACTCCTTAGTGATATGAGGATCCAGGCACTTAACGCACCTGGGGGGAGCTGAACAGTTAGCCGCTGCGTGGCCATATAGCTGGCAGCGGTGGCACTGCCCAGGGTGACCACGGGGGTTGGGACGCTCGACGGAGATGTTCGAGAGTCCGCAAATTGTGCGAGCCTCTCTGAAAATCTCCTTCGAGTTGGGCGTGTTGGTAAGGATTACAAGAGCTAAGGGAAAACGCCTACCGCGGTTGGAGTGCATCTTGTGCACTGCTTCGGCCGGGAAACCCTGGGACTTAAGGTTCTCGAGGATTTCTTCGTTCGCGAGCTCGAACGGGACGCCCCGTAGTACTGCGCGGATCTTACGCTCCTCCGGGAGGGCGTAGGTGTGATAAGCGATTTGTTTTAAAGAAAGTAACCGAGTGAACGTGCGGAAGTCGTCGACGGTCGCAACCTGGATTTTAATTGTGTCGCCTGCATTGGTTGCTTTTAAGTAATTAATTTTGTGCTCTTTGCACAAGTTAGAGACCGCGGTCCAGCGCGCTTTTTCACGGAGGAATACGGGCGGAGGGAGCTGAGGCTTCGGCGGGACGGGAGCGCAGCGCGTCGCTGGCTTCGATGGGACCGACGGAGACGCGGTTACTACGAGCGATTTTAACGGCGCGGGGGCTGGTGTTGAAGACACCGGGGAGGGCTCGGGTATTGATGATACCGAAGCTTTCTTCGAGCGCTTCTTGGAGCGCTTGGCGACAAGTTGAAACACGGGCTCAGGAGAGCCGGTTAAGGTGACGGCATCTGACGACGTATCAGACGCGGGTTCGGAGTCGCTCCCGGGAGCGGTACGCTTACGACGCGACGCGTGAGAGGATGCGACCGATTCGCAGTCCATCTCGGACGAGGCGGGAGACGCGGGAGAGCTGTAGACCTGAGGGGTCTGGACGTTGGAGGCCTGAGGGGCCGGGGACGCGATAGTTGCCTGTAAGGCCTGCGTTATTAAGTCATCTGATATGCTGACGCCGGACGCAACGAGCGCCTGGGCGAATGACCTAGCAAAGTTTACCAAGCTTTGCTGGTCCATTGGAGGGCTTGGTCCTACAATATAAAATATATTAATATATAAGAATGCCTAGGTTCCCTAGCAAACCTAGCATCTAAACCTCCCTACCCACGGTAGGGGGGCTGGGGACGACGCGAAGTGGTGCCCCTAATTCGGACAGCACTGTACCGTCACCCTGGGAAAGGCCCAAGTACAATGGGATCGGGTCAGCCGGTTTCTCCTTGGCCTGAAGGGCCTTGGAAGCGCACCGGGGCAACGCTATCAGGCTTAGTTGTCACCGTTAAGTATCCACCTGATCAAACGTGAGTCTACTACGGAGTGTGTTGCCAATAAATTGACAACAAAAACCGGCCGTAGACCTGACGAAGTTGGGTTGCACTAAAGTGCGGGATCGACTGCGTTACGACCGGCCGGAGCCGGCCGCAGAGCGAGTCTCTGACTACGTACAGGCGCCAAGCGTCAAGTACGTAGCCAGAAAGACAGCCCGAGTCTTGCGAACCACTATCGAATTTAATCGACCGTGGTAAGCTCAACCCTGTTGTTGCTGCACTCACCGAGGTGAGGTTTTTAATGCGAGGGGTTTACAAAGTGCGGGATTGACTACGTTACGACCGGCCGGAGCCGGCCGCAGAGCGAGTCTCTGACTACGTACAGGCGCCAAGCGTCAAGTACGCAGCCAGAAAAACAGCCCGAGTTTCGCGAACCACTATCGAATTTTATCGACCGCGGTAAGCTCAGCTCTGTTGTTGCTGCGCAAGAGACCGACTTACTTGCAGCCGATCGAAACCGGCCGCAGCGTAAGCCCTGAAGAGGCTAACAGCGTATGAGTGTTGCGAACGAGTTGTCGTCGTGAGACGACAATCGTGACTCAACTGCTGGAGCGACCGCGAACACGTCCGAGCGGGGCCGGACGCAGAACGGATCTGAGAGTGGCGTTTGAGTATTGATACGAGAGAAGTCGTGAGACAACAATCGTGACTCGGCAGCCGGGAGCGACCTTCAACACGTCCGAACGGGTCCGGACGCAGATCGGGTCTGTGCAAATAAGTATTTTTTTTTTGCTGCCGAGGCACCCTCGCGGGAGGGAGGTGGAAGATGCGTCATGCATACCTGCCCCCAGGTAAATTCCTCTGCGGGTGGGTTATGTGGGACTCACCAGAATGGCACCTACCCACTAAAAACCACCTGTTGGCTGTAGTTATTACCGTTAGCCTTCATCGGAAGCGACACCCGTCGGGTAGTTGGGCGCGCTGGCGGAGACCCGCTAGCGGGTCTTCCGTCTGTAGTGAAAGTTGCACTGAAGGTGCTCAAAGGGACATGAGTTGGTGGCCGTTCTGGGCAGCTTCCGGTGAAGCCGGGGCTGGGCAGAGGTCGGCCGAAGCATGATTTAGGGATCAATTCATTTAAATGAACCTATAATGAATTGAGAAGGGAACTATGCTCCGCCAGAGCTAGCAAACGCTCTGTCGGAGTACGTGAAGCTCTAAGTTTACGGGCTAAGACTGCGATTTCACTAACATCGACATTTTTCATAGCGTCGCAGACGATACGCATATCGTCTGCTACGGAGGATTAAAGAGTGGGTTTGTATGGGCGAGGAGCCGGGATGGGATTCGATGCGGGGCGCTGCCTCCAGTTTTCTGGGGCAGGCCTGGACTGTGTAGGCTTTGCAGCCGGAGGAACCCGGCTACGCAGCGGCGGAAAGTTTTCTTGAGAAAGGCGCGGCGCCTGTTTGGGTGCCGCCCTCTTGGAATTGGAGCGCATACAACGGGGTGCACGAGGGCAGCCCCTGTAATTTGCGGTGTGGCCGGACTGGCCACAAAGCACGCAATCGGGAGGAGAAGGAGTTTCAGGAGTGCGATTGCACTCCTTAGTGAAGTGAGGGACCAGGCACTTGACGCACTTGGGCGGTGCGCGGCAGTTGGCCGCCGCGTGCCCGTACAACTGGCACCGATGGCACTGGCCGGGATGACCGCGGCGATGAGGCGCCTCGATTGAGATCCTAGAGAGGCCGCAAATAGAGCTAACCCCTTTCAGGATCTCTCTGGACTTGGGGACGTTGGCGAGAATCACCAAAGCGAGAGGGTGTTGCCTCCCGTACTTGCTGTGCATTTTATGCACCGCGAGTGCCGGGAAGCCTTGGGACTGCAGATCCTCCAGGATAGCCTCGTTCGATAATTCGAACGGGACTCCCCTGAGTACCGCTCTGATCTTACGCTCTTCTGACAGAGCATAAGTGTGATAAGCATATTGCTTATCGGTGAGGAGCTTAGTCAAAGCTCGGAAATCGTCTATCGACGAGACAGTGATTTTAATAGATTCACCCGAGTTTACCGCTCGGGTGTAATGGATCTTGTGCTCATTGCACAGTGTCGAGACCTCAGTCCATTTACCCTTTTCCCGAAGGAAAACGGGTGGTGGGACCTTGGCCTTGACAGAAGTTGGGGCCGGAGCGGGTGTTGAAGACACCGGGGCAGCTGGCGTTGAAGACGCTGCAGGGGGTGTAGGGACGGGCGTGGAGGGCGCCGGGTCTTGTTTCGAGCGCTTCTTAGAGCGCTTCTTAACAAGGGTGAAAGAGGGAGGCTCAGGGCCAGTTGGGGTGGCGTCCGAGGATGACTCGGTCGCGGGTGCGCGCTTGCGGCGCAGAGGGGCGTCTACTTCGCACTCCATGTCACTGGAGGAAGGGGACGCGGGAGGGCCTAAGACCTGAGGGGTCTGGGGAACTGGGGTGGCCTGAGGGGCCATTGTGGACATTATCGTCATGAAATGAGGGATGAGAGAATCTAAGAAACGGTACTTGTCGGCATTTATATACATGCCTTCAGCACCGGTACTATCAAGTAACTTCTTCCTAATCTCATCAGAGCTTAGAGAAGCCATTGCGGAGGGATTGGGGAGGGACAACAATATATAAATATATATACTATGAACCTATCAACGATGACTAACTTCCTAAAAGCACCCTACACGCAGTAGGGCGGTTGAGGACGACGCCGATAACTTACTCGAACACAAAGACTCGAGGCACCTGGAATGACGAAATTCCGTCGACGAAGCTCACGTTCCACGAAGTACGGTTAACAGCCCACTGTCTGCCGTGAAAACGGCGTTAGAAACTTATTAGATGTACGGTTAAAACCCACTTCCCGCCGTGAAAACGGCGTTAGAAACTTATTAGAAGTACGGTTAACGAGCCACTGTCCGCCGTGAAAACGGCGTTAGAAACTTAATACGGTATACAACTATGAAATTATAAATTACGACAACAACCAGTGAAAGGGTTAAGTCCATTTTAGGCCGTCAATAAGCTTTTTGTTTCAGCACTTAATGGACGAATGGAATGCACGATAATTTGTATCATTTATGTAAATGATTATTAAAAAAAGTATCAGAACTAAAATATTTCCCAATAAAATTATCTCAATTAATAAGAAGCTAAACGTGAGGAGTCTCCATACAATAGTTGCGCAACGTTGGGGCTACCGATTCAATGCAAAAGAAGTTTTGCTGGTGGCTTATTCTAAAGATAAAGGCATAAACTTTTCATTAACAGTAAAGTAAACATATAAAGTATACATCTAAAACTAAATAAATAAAATCAAAAACATACTACAAACTTAATTATGTAATCTTGCAAAGCATTATTTCGATTGCAACTATAACTATTTGTGAGTTTTGTTTTCTTTTAGTTCGGGATCCCTATCACCAAACTTCAAAATTCAAATACGTCAATCCAATATTCGCTCTTTTATTATGCAACAAGTGGACGTGCTCTTTCGGTTTTCCTTTTTTTTTTGACTTTTTTTCTTCCGATGTTATTTCCTTTTTGATGTTCCTTTATATTAGAACGTATTTTACCATAAAATAAACTAAATTATCCAAAAAAGCTCTCGTGTATTAGACAATGAGAACTCAAGCTGAAAACAAGCTTCATAAGCGTATAATAATAGGTCTTTACCTATGAAACTGCCGTTTTGCCGTACTGGCCATTTCAAATGAAAATATTTTTTTTTTGACTTATAATTCTAATTTCAAATTAATTTTATTTGACAAACATGGAATTCTTTTTCTAAAATCGTCATTTGTTTAATAGTTTGTGTTTTGTTTTCAACGCATTCGAACATTTTTCGTCATCATGGATAAGTTAAAAATTCGAGTAATGATGGAGTATGAGTACCGTCGTGGCAGCAAAGCGGCACAAGCGGCACGCAACATCAACGACGTTTACGGAGCGAACACTACAAACGAACGCACCACCCGTTCTTGGTTTACCCGCTTCCGTTCTGGAAATTTTGACCTGAAAAATGAACCCCGTGGTCGTCCGAAAACTTTGGTCGACAATGACGAATTAAAGGCAATTGTGGAAGCTGATGAAACTCAACCCACGGCTGAATTAGCAGCAGCTTTCGACGTTAGCATCAAAACAATATTGGTCCATTTGCGTCAAATTGGCAAGGTAAAAAAGCTTGACAAATGGGTACCCCACGAACTCAATGACCGCCAGCGCGAAGTACGCGTGGAGACGTGCCTTGCACTGCTCAGCAGGCATACAAATGAAGGAATTCTGAACCGCATTGTTACTTGTGACAAGAAATGGATCCTGTTTGACAATCGTAAGCGCTCAGCAAGTTGGTTGGACCCTGGTTCAGCACCCAAACAATGCCCTAAACGAAAACTTACCCCTAGAAAAGTGATGGTCACTGTTTGGTGGTCTAACGCGGGTGTAATTCATCACAGCTTCTTGCCAAATGGGACAAGCATTACTGCAGATGTGTACTGTGAAGAACTGAACACAATGATGGAGAAGCTCGCACGTCTCCAACCAGCTTTGGTCAATCGTTCGGCTCCACTGCTCCTGCACGACAACGCGCGACCTCATACTGCGCAGCAGACGGTCTCCAAGCTACAAGAGTTGGGGTTGGAAGTTCTCCGTCATCTGCCGTACTCACCAGACCTTGCGCCTACAGACTTCTACTTTTTCCAGAATTTGGATAACTTCTTGGCGGGAAAAAAATTCAATACCCGAGAGGCAGTACAAAATGCCTTTGAAGAATTTGTTGCCTCCCGTCCAGCTGATTTATTCAAGAAATTCATCAATAAGCTACCAATGCTTTGGCAAAGATGCATTGATTGCATGGGTGATTATTTTGATTAAATGAAATAAAAAAATATATAAAAAAATTACGCTTCATTTATTTTGTGAAAAACGGCAATTTCATAGGTAAAGACCTAATATAAGCGCATAATTAGCCGAGAAGGTGTCTAAACGCGACAAACACTCGCTTCGGGTTTGATAGATAATGTGGATCAGTAGCGTCAGTTTCTCGCATTTTGAGACCTCCTCGACTTGCCGCGGGTACAGACCTCTTCCTTTAAAAGCCTTTAGGTTAGTCTAATGTATAAATGTGTTTTCTTTCTATATTATAATTAAAATTTTGGACACGTGACTCTAGTACGTACTAGAGTACTAGTACTCTGTACGTAAGATTTCCTTTGACATCATTATTTAATTTAAATACCAAAAACAAAAAAGTTAGTTCAATAACCTTTTAAATGTGGCTTATGACTGTATAGTCAATCTATTAAAAATAATCATGACGGTATTATATGCTGAAACATCATCGGCCGACGGCACAAACACTATGGACTTAAGCCTTTGGGTGCTCAATTAGCGCGGGGGCTAATAGAGCGGGAAGGCGTCTGCGATCGACGTGCGCTCGAGAACGCACGCAGACCGAGACTGAAATTACGTATTTTTTTTTTTTTTTTGGTTCCCCTCCACGGGAAGGGCAGGAGGACATAAAAAATGCTCTGACGCATACTCCGCGCGCGCGATCGGAGTTATGTGGGACTCGTCCCGACGCCTACCAGAACCATACCCACTAAAAAACCCCCTGCCGGCTCGTGCATTTTTGCCACTCGGCCTTCATCTGAGCGACAGCCAATTGGAGAAAGAGGCCGCGCCAGCGGGGCCCTTAAGGGGTCACCCGCTGAGATTCACATAGCACTAAAGGTGCTCAAAAATGAAAAGTAAAAATAAAAACATTAAAAATTGACAAATAAAATTGCATTAATTCGGATTTACGTTAGAATTAGAATTTACGTTAGAATTAGGATTTGCGGCCTGAAGGGCCTCGAGAGCTAAAGTTAACTGCATAGGTTCGCCCGTGTGCGCGTTTCTCGGCCTAGCGACTTTGAATTTCGAATCTAACACAGGAGCAGTATATGAGACTGAATCTCGAACAAGATGATTGGGATGGGATTCGGCGCGTTTGAAGAACGATTCTGAGAGTGTTTTGAGGTGCTGTTGCACTGTAGGTAGTTCAAGATCTCTGTGCAGGTCCGCGTTGCGCACATACCAAGGTGCGTCTGTGGCCCTGCGGCAGAAGAGATTTTGAACCACCTGCAGCTTATACAGGACGGAGGGATTGGCGTGGGCAAAGACTGGCGAAGCATATGACATGACAGGTCTAACGCAGACCTTATAAAGCGTACGTTTATTTCTAAAAGACATTTTACTTTTTCTACCTATCATACTATTTAAGCGGCTTAAGTAGAAACGCGCGAGTTTCGTTACTCTATCGACGTGTGGCTTGAAAGAAAGCGTCTGATCTAAGGTGACGCCTAAGTATTTGATACTGCGCTTCCAGGGGATGGGAATACCTAACATTCGAATGTGGGGATCGTTGCGGCGATTACGACGTTTGTGGTCGAATAGAATGGCAGAACTCTTTTCTGGGTTGACATCGATACGCCATTTTTGAAACCAAACACCGAGGGCGTTTACGGCCTTTTGGAGTCTGGTGATGTTATACGGGATCCTTTTACCTTTAGTGTAAAGGGCGGTATCGTCTGCAAAGAGGGCGAGTTCGACGCCTTTCGGCGGGATGGGCATGTCATTAGTGTACACGGTGTACAGCAGAGGGGCGAGGACTGAGCCTTGCAGGACTCCAGCCTTTATGGGACGAGGCGCGGAGAGCGTGCCTTCATGTTTGAATCGAAACGTACGGTCTTTAAGAAACGACGCGATTAATCTGACTAGGCGAACCGGTAAGCCTATTTTATAGAGTTTAAAAACGAGACCGCTGTGCCAGACTTTGTCGAATGCCTTGGCTACGTCAAAGAGAACCGCGATTGATTTTTTACGATGCGGATAGAATCTTTCGAGAATGTACTCGACGATTCGATGGACTTGCTGAGGGCAGGAGTGCTTAGCGCGAAAGCCGAACTGGTGGGGAATAATGAGAGGGTCGCCATCCGTTGGAAACAGATGGTTCCGCATTCGAGAGAGTATGACTCTTTCGAGAAGTTTAAACATTGCCTTGAGGAGGCTGATGGGTCTGTGATTAGCCGGGATGTTCAGAGGTTTACCCGGCTTGGGAACGCCTATGACTGTCGCTTCTTTCCAGGCTTTTGGAAAGTAGCTATGGTCGAAGCAGGCATTGAAGATGATAGCTAACAAGGTAAGCACCTGCTGTGGCAGGTGCTTAAGTGCGTGGTTGGAAATTCCATCCGCACCCGGAGCCTTCTTGGACTTTTGCTTTCTAATGAGAAGCAAGATTTCATCATTAGAGACTGTGACGGGGTCGTCGGTGATAGGGAGAGATTCTCTGCGGAGAACTTCGTCCTCCACCGCCTGGATGTGGGAGGGATCCGCGGGTTGCGTGCTGGGCGAACATTGTGCCGCTATGCTGTCGGCGAAGCATTCGGCTTTCTCTTCGACTTCGAAGGCAATGGTGCCGTCGGGACGAATGAGAGGAGGAACGTGAGAGGCGGTGTCTACGCGTAAAGCTCGGGCCATTCGATAATACGCTTGGTGGGACGGGGAGATATTCTCCATGAGATCGTTAAACTGAGTGTCACGGAGTTCCGCGAGGCGAGACCTAACTTTACGTTGAAGCTGATTCGCAGCTGTTCTATATGAGGGCGTGGGATATTTCTTGGCTCTCCGGAGAGCCGCGTTCTTAGCTTTAATGAGATTGCTAACGGCTAAGGGAAGCGCGGGTTTGCCTTGCTTAGCAATGATTACGTTGTCGCTGATGGCTGAGTTGATAGCATCAGTGAGATTATCGACTATCGAATCTATTTTAATCGGGCTTTCTAATTGGTCGGGCGAAATCGCGAGCGGAGAGTTCGGTGCCTCTAAGGCTGAAACTAACGTATTTTTAAAGCCTTTCCAGTTGGTAAAGGTCTTAGGAGATGTGGCGTTGTCGTTAGGCGCGCCTAGCACGAGGGAGACGGGGCGATGGTCGGAGCCTAGGTCATCGAGCGGTTCGATGGACCTGAGATCAAGATTGATTCGCTTGATAATTGCAAAGTCGAGGATGTCAGGAGAATAGGTCGGGTTGTTGGGATAGTGAGTGGGAGTGATGGGGGATATGACGTCTAAGTCAAGGGGGTTAGTGATGTCGAGGAGAGCGATACCGCTGGTGTTGGTCGATAGGCACGTCCAGTCAGTATGTTTGGAGTTAAAGTCTCCGAACATAATGACTGAATGGCCGAGGGCGAGAATGGCCTCAAAGTCGCTGCGGATTGGTCTGGTACCACTAGGTATGTAGATTGAAGCTATGATGATGGTCGGATGACCAGTCATAGCCAACCTACACACAGTGGCCTCCATGTTGAGGAGAGGAGGGGTAGGGAGAGGACAGCAATGGAAGCCTCTTTTGTAATATATAGCGGTGCCGCCGTAACCGTCGGAGTTGGGCCTATCGTTGCGAGTAAACGCGTACTTAGGAATAGCGTATCCCCTGGAGCGGTTTGGAGTAAGCCATGTCTCCTGGAGAAGGAATAAGTCAGGTTCTTTGTTCTGAAGGAACAGTTTAATCTCGGGAAGGTTAGTGCTAAGGCTACGAGCGTTAAAAGATACTAGGGATAAGCCCTTGGGTTTAATACAACTGGACGCGGGATTCGCGGGTCTAGACATTATAATTTACTTATTTACGATTTTATACGAAAATAAAAAAAAAAAATAAATAAAATAAATTTACAACGAACTTAGGAGCGAGTGATGCTCGGCTAACGAATAAACGCGAATAAACGCTCTTGAGGAGAGCGGGCGGCTCGCAGTTTGCGTGCGAGTACGGAAATTTCGTTAATATCGACGTTTTGAATAACGTCGAACACGGTCTTCATATCCTCAGCCAACGACGACTGAGGTACGGATAACGGAGCGGGACGCGGCCCTACGGAAGCTACGGGAGCTGGGATGGGTCGGGAAGGTGCAGGCGGGACGGCCGGATGCTGTCTCCAAGACAGAGCCTGAGTAGGCGTCGGCTGAAGGGGCTTTGCTTCCGGGGGACCCCGGTTGCGCAGCGGCGGGAAGTTAGCGGAGGTGAGCGGTGGCGCCGGTTTAGGCGCGACCCTCTTGACGGTGGAGCGCGGAGCGCGCGGGCAACCCCTGTAGTTTGCTGTGTGGCCGGACTGGCCGCACAGCACACAGGCAGGGGGGGAAGTGGATTCAGGAGTGCGAGTGCACTCCTTTGTTATGTGTGGATCCAGGCACTTAACGCACCTGGGGGGAGCTGAGCAGTTAGCCGCTGCGTGGCCATAGAGCTGGCAGCGGTGGCACTGCCCAGGATGACTGCGGGGGTTGGGACGCTCGACGGAGATGTTCGAGAGTCCGCAGATTGTGCGAGCCTCTCTGAAAATCTCCTTCGAGTTGGGAGTATTTGACAGGATTACTAAAGCTAAAGGAAAACGCCTACCGCGGTTGGAGTGCATCTTGTGCACTGCTGTGACCGGGAAACCCTGAGACTTAAGGTCCTCGAGAATGTCTTCGTTACTGAGTTCGAACGGGACGCCCCGTAGTACTGCGCGGATCTTACGCTCCTCCGGGAGGGCGTAGGTGTGATACGCGATTTGGTTTAATCCGAGTAACCTGGTAAACGCGCGGAAGTCGTCGACGGTCGCTACTTGAATTTTGATTGTATCGCCAGCGTTGGCGGCTTTAAAGTAATTAATTTTGTGCTCTTTGCACAAGTTTGAAACCGCGGTCCAGCGCGCTTTTTCACGCAGGAATACGGGCGGAGGGAGCTGAGGCTTCGGCGGGACGGGAGCGCAGCGCGTCGCTGGCTTCGATGTGACCGACGGAGACGCGGTTACTACGAGCGCTGTTAACGGCGCGGGGGCTGGTGTTGAAGACACCGGGGAGGGCTCGGGTATTGAAGATACCGAAGCTTTCTTAGAGCGCTTCTTGGAGCGCTTGGCGACAAGTTGAAACTCGGGCTCAGGAGAGCCGGTTAAGGTGACGGCATCTGACGACGTATCAGACGCGGGTTCGGAGTCGCTCCCGGGAGCGGTACGCTTGCGACGCGACGCGTGAGAGGATGCGACCGATTCGCAGTCCATCTCGGACGAGGCGGGAGACGAGGAAGAGCTGTAGACCTGAGGGGTCTCGACGTTGGAGGCCTGAGGGGCCGGGTTTGAGGCCTGAGGGGCCGGGGTTGAGGCCTGAGGGGCCGGGGTTGAGGCCTGAGGGGCCGGGTTTGAGGCCTGAGGGGCCGGGGTTGAAGCCTGAGGGGCCGGGGACGCGATTGATGCCTGTAAGGCCTGCGTTATGATGTCATTCGGGATGTAGACGCCTACTGCAGCAAGTGCCTGGGTGAACGCGTTAATAACGCTTAGCGGATCCATAAGGGAGAGTTGGGACAGTAATATTAATAAATATAAGTATAATAAAAGATGCCTAGTTCCTAAAACCTAACCTCCCTACCAGCGGTAGGGGGGCTGGGGAGGAAAACTTAAAATTAACAGTAGTACGCCGAAGGCCGCTACCTAGAAACCTAAGAAAGGGTACGCAGGTAAAGAGTTGACCACGTTAGGGTCAACCTTTACCGACAGAAAGGACAAATACACACGAAAACACACAGATATGATAAAAATAAATATGAAAAATAGAAGAAAAATAAATAAAATAGAGAAGAGAAATAAGATAAAAATAAAAAGGACTGGTTCAGTACAAATTCGTTGTCACCGTTAAGTATCCTTTGCACTGAAACCAGACTACTTACGCTGGGCACAACACTGCACTCAGCACAAGCACAACACTACTTAGCACAGCACTTTGAAGACTTAGGGGCTTAGTCGCAAAGAAAAATCGCACTTCGATAGCACTCAGAGGGAGTAGAAAGAACCTTGAAAACCGTAGCACGGAACCAACACGCTAAACCTTGACGTCAGTAGACTGAGCGCCACGGAGTATCGGGAAGGGACCAAACGACGGAGAACGGGGTCTTGCACGCCCGCACTGGGCGGCGATCGGAGCGAGAATGTGAGCAAATACGTACTGTTAATCCCTGCTTTATATAAAATCCCACTTCACCACCTCGCGTGCGGACGCCGAGCGGGCGCGGGACGTGCCGCAGCCGGGAGCCGGGCACAGTGGGCGCTCGGGCCTCGTCGCCACCACGCAACCAGGTCTCGTTCACCGCCAGTATGTAAGGGGACTTCATCTCCACAACTGCCACGAGCTCGTCATGTCGTGTCGTGTGCCCAATGAACCCGCATTGAAAAGTCTAACGTTCAGATTTTTTGACAAAACCGTTTTGGAAGTAAACATACATATTTATCATGTGCAAACAGTGCGACTAGAGCCAAAACAAAAACATTACGAACAATAAGATAGCTCCTAAAGCAGGAAACGGTGAATGTGTAAATAAAGTAAGGCACAAAAAACATAATTAAATAAATAAAACTGCGAATATCAAAAATAAAGAGCATACACATTTATAAACTGCTATAATATTAAATAAATATAAATTATAAAGAAAAAATAAACTACTTAAATGCTGTAATAATAATTCGCGTTTATGATAAGACCCCTTGACACACACAATACCTCTGGTGCAACACAAATTTAAGTAGCAACAGGAATGTGACAAGCAGTAGTAATATGTAAAGTTAACATTGCAATATATAGGTATTTTTGATTTGCAAGGAGGAATAAACACTTAGTTTTATAATTTAATTTCACCATCATAATAAACATATTAAGAATGTAGATTGCAAAATAAGAGTTAGAATAAATAAATATGGCCACAGTCATAAGTAAAAACAATGACCAGCTAACTCCATGAAAGTACACAATAAAATTCTAACGTTTAAGACAAATAAACAATTATACATCTTGACCCTTATTATGGCGAAAAATCCGGTCAACGTCCTGCGGAGTTTTAAGAAATAATATTTCCGAGGACTCGGGTTGTCTAGCGAAAATTCGGCCATCTCTGCTCCAGACATACTTCCATTTATGCAAACGCACTAGCTCACGGGCCCTTCCTAGAATCGTTCTATTCAATTTTGTCAAACGTTCATTTATGAAGAAACGACGTGAGGGGTGAGGCGGGAGCCCGAGATCGGCGGTGGAGGCGCCGCTACGGCTCACGCGAGCCTGTCGGAGCAGTTCGTCTCGGATGCAGCGGCGCGCCAAACGTATGACGATGGGGCGCGGGCGCAAGGGTGTCGTGGAGTCACCTTTAGGTCTTGCGCCGACTCGTTGAACAGTAACAATGTCACGGGAATCAAGTGTTAGGCCTAGTTTGTTTGCTATCGTTGATGTTATGTGTAGGTGCTCGCACCCCACTTCCAACGTCGAGCAAATGTGGCTGTCGCTCAACATTAAATCAACACGGGTGCTTCTTGGGACTGCTTACAGACCTCCATGGCTGAATACTAGCGTTTTCCTGGATGCACTGACAGAATCCATATTGACCCTATCTAATCACGATACGGTCATCCTGACCGGAGATTTCAATATTGACTTGCAAAATGACAAAGACGCAAAATATAGGCAATTGCTAGACTTCTTAAATATTGTAAAATTGAAAAACATAGTTGTTGAACCTACTCATTTCACTGACCATAGTCAGACTCTCATTGACCTTGTGTGTACTAATGTCCCCGCCCTGAGTGTAGAGGTTCACCATTCTGTTGACCTAGGTAAGCACGCTTTTGTGACTTCTTTATTTAGGATAAAAAAAAACAGGACACCTCCGATATGTATGACAGTAAGACAATATAAAAACATAAACCCTGACACTCTCAGTTTAGAGTTAAATGCAATAGATTTTGATTATATAACTAAACTTGATGATGTAAATGACATGGTTAGGGTTTTAAATGCAGCAGTGTTAAATTTGATGGACAAGTTGGCGCCTGTTAGGTCCATCACTGTTCGTGAGAAACCTTCTCCTTGGTTAACCAGCAATGTGCGCTTTATGATGAAGCTTCGAGACAAGCTCATAAAAAATTTCAGAAATCTGGTCTCCCTGCTCATAAAGTCGAATACAAAACGTTAAAAAAACTTGCATCTACAAGTATTATTGCTGAAAAGAATGCTTTCTACGAATACTATATAAATAAAAATATCAGTAACTCCAAAAAACTGTGGAAAAATTTAAAACAGTGCCTTACAGTAAACTCAAAGAAATCGCTTGACTTGCCCTTACATCTTAGCGACCCAAACGTACTTAATGAGCATTTCTTAGATACTCCTGGAGATAATGCGATCACTATATCCCAACTTACATACCTGGAATTCAACAAAAAGTATAACAGCATTTTTTCCCTGCAACCGGTATCTTGTCATCAAGTCAGTAAGGCAATTATGTCAATTAAATCTAACGCTATGGGTGCTGATAGAATCACACATGACATGATAATTCTAACATTGCCACAAAGTCTCGAAGCTATTACTGCCATAAGTAATGCGTCAATTCTGACATCCGTTTTCCCACATCAGTGGAAAACAGCCTTGGTGCGCCCACTACCAAAAGTAGACTATCCGAACACATTGAAAGATATCCGCCCAATTAGTATACCGTCATTCCTATCTAAACTTCTGGAAAAAATTGTACATATACAGGTTGTAAAATACTGCGAACAGAATAATATTCTCCCAGAACTCCAATCGGGCTTTAGAAGGGGCCGCAGCACCACTACCGCACTACTAGATGTAGTGGATAATATGTTATCAAACCAGGACAATGGTGATGCTACGATTTTAACCCTGCTGGACTTTTCACGCGCATTCGACTGCATCAACATTCCGTTACTTTTATCCAAACTAGCATATTACGGGTTCAGCAATGCTTCGGTTAACTGGTTTCACAGCTACTTAACTGGGCGTAGTCAAAAAGTTGTAATTGGTACCCCTAACGGAACTATCAAGGAATCGAACCCGAGACCTGTTATAAGAGGCGTGCCACAGGGTTCCATTTTAGGGCCCCTGCTTTTCATTCTGTACACTTCGGATCTACCTGATAGTATTTTTCATTGTCAATACCACATATATGCGGATGATTTGCAGGTGTACGTACCTGTTAACGAATCAACAGTGTTGGACTCAATTTCATCACTTAATGAGGACTTATCTCGTATCTCTTTTTGGTCCGCACAAAACTGTCTAGTTTTAAATCCTACTAAAACGAAGTACATGATTCTGGGATCGAAAACTAAAGTAGCAAAAATAGAACAAACAAACCCGCCCAGTGTCAAATTATTAGGTGCTGATATTGGAAGAGTACTCGAGGCCCGTAATCTTGGTCTTGTCTTCGACGTGAGACTGTACTTCGAGAACTATATACTGGAATGTGCACGCGTCTGTTTTTATCGCCTTAAGGTACTTTACAGAATGAGGGACCATATTTCCATTGGTGTAAGGGTCCGACTTTGGGACACTCTCGTGTTATCGAAGTTGATCTACTGCATCGCGGTGTATGGTTCCTGTGTTTTGCAGAGATCGCAACGCTTGATACAACGGATTCAAAACGCGTGTGCACGTTTTTGTTTTAAAATTCCCCCAAGAACCCATGTTACCCCGTATCTAAATAAAGCCAAAATATTACGGATGAAAGAACAGTAAAAACTCTATTTAGCTTCCCTTCTTTTTGAAATCATCAAGACCCAGCAACCAACCTATCTGTTTAAAAAACTTGCTTGGCGCCCTGAACGTCGAATCAGAGCATGTAGTCACCTTCTGTCAATCCCTGAACATAAGACCGCAGCATTCCGTGGGTGCTTTAAATTTTGTGCCACAAAATGTTGGAACGATGTTCCTCCTCCTTTGCGTAAAGTTAATTCAAAACCAATATTTAAATCTTAAATGAAATCGTTTTTACTAAGCAAACAAAACATTTAGTGGCGCAATACATTAATAGTAAATTACACCTATAACTGAATATAGCAATCCGACTATATATATATATATATATATATATATAATTAAATTTTTTTTAAAAACCTGCCTACTTTACATTTATATTTTTTCCCCCCGCCCCCTTTATCATGATATGTATAGATATAACGTATTTCACATTATTAACATTATATGCCACTCATAGTATTTATTTTATAACAGTTTATTAATAGCTTTAATACAAAATGGGCGTCTACCCTGGGGTTGCGACAGAATAGCATCGTTGCGACACCAACCGCAACATTATGATGAGTCGTAACCTTTTGACAGACTCAACACAGGCAATTATACTATGTGCTTAATATTAATTTATTTTTATAAAACTGTGCAAAGTTACTTATTGTGTGTTTTGTTCTTATATTATTTTGTTTTTAGTCCGTGTCCAATTATTATTATTTTTTATTGTTTAACCTGCGTTGCACTTTGTGTTCATTATTTTTGTATTTAACTAACCTGTATGTTTAAAACTATTGTTATGTGTTGTGGTTGTCAATAAATGTATTTTCAATTTCAATTTTCAATTAATAATGACTCATTTTGAACTTCTGGAATCCCGGACACTTCGATATCTTTGGCGAGGAGTGCTTGATCCCGTTGGTTCAAGTCACTGCGCATACTATAGATGGATTCTTGAAGTTCAGGTTCAGAGTAGAGTTGAAGTTTCAGTTTGCATACTTCTCCTTGAAGTTCAATGTTTTGTGCTCAGCTCAGTAGTTCACTGGTACTTAACGGGTTCATGCAGGCTTCTCACTTCATTTTTATTTTGGACTATAGTCCAAAAGCACACACAAAATAAAAAAAATTTTTGTGTAATTTAGGCGAACGACGTACAAATTAAAACAGTTAGGGTACCGTTATCTGCATCAACTAGACTGATGTATTGGCAGTTGGACTGATTTGCAGTGTTAAAAACTTATAAATTTATATAAAACTTATTGCAAACAGTATCATAAGTAATTATTATTTATGCACTTCAGATCACTTATTAAAACTATCTGAAGAATGAAGCGACGAAATATAATTACACTATATTCAGCAGTTTGAATTTGAATTACCTTTCACAAGTGAGTGACAGGCATGTGACGTGAAAGAAGATTTTTTTAAACAAGTATAAATATACCACCTATTTCTGCCGTATGAACGATTTCACATGGCGCTTACGCCTTTTTTTAATAAGATGATTTTCAAAAATATGATTTTGAATGAAAATGCAAATATTTTGAAGAAATAAAAAATATGGGTCTCGTATTTTTACTAATACTTTGAAATAAAGCAGTAATACTTGCATGTTCAAAATTTGAACTGTTGTCAATTGTAGAAAAGGCCTCGTAGGTAAATTATAAAATAATTGTTTCATATTTATATCATTTACGTGATTTATAATTAATTGTATACTTATGTTCGCTAATATTTATTCTATCGAATATCTCTACTTTTGTCACTGGAAGCTAAAATCAAGATATTTCAAAATGGCGTAAAGTTAGGTATGCCAAAGCGGTTTGAAGCCCTTTGAACGTATTTGCATTTTTAGCCTTTAAACACTTAAGATTAACTATCAAAATGAGTGCTTATCAATTTTAACTGTACAAAGATTTTTGAAACAATTATAATTGCATTGTATTAAATTGTTACTTAATTAAAACACATTTTGTTAATGAATTTTCAAAAATCCTTCTCTTAGTCCTCCTCTTAGGAACTTACTACATTAGGAACTGTCTTACAAAGTTTCATGTTTCTAGTTTAGCGATATGCCCAAAACTCACAGCATGGTACACAGCAGCCAACACCTGGCGTGGTTGCAAATATCTATGTAAAAATAGCTCACTTGGTACCGCGTTGAGCGTGGGTACATCTTGCATTTATTGAGTAGATATAAAACGTGGATACGTAAATTAGATAAAACGTGGATAAGAAAAAGCGCAAATAAATACTGCAATTCATTTCAACAACTTAATATACTAAACTAAAAACTTTACTTTGCATTTGTACAGATTCAATATATTCGAACTACTAACCATCTTGGTGACTTATGTGCTTAAGTCAACGGTTGGTGCTACAACTTAATTGATCCTATATTCAAATTGGGTTCAATTCACAGAGCATGAGCAAGTGTGCTTTGAGGCGTACCTCAATGGTATCAACCTTTATGAGATTTAGGGGTCCATAATTTGCATAGTTAACTCATTTGTTGTTAAAAGTTACATAGTTAAAATTTTTTTTTTTAAGTTAATAAAATATTTACCATGACTTTTTTGCCAATATTAAGGTAAAAATTAAACTTTCTATATCCGTTCTAAAATCCAAATAACTATTTAATACTTAACAGTTTAGAAATTAGACATGTTAGAGTGTCGATAGGATTGGGTTTTAATAAAACGACAATTTTATTTCAGTCTCGCGCGGACCGCCACTGCGATCGCACGCGTTCGGCGCTTTAGTAATCTGTGTATTACTATTATTGTCTTTTTTGACTACCCTCAAATGTAAAATGGATGATAATGTTTCAAGTGAGGACGATTCAGATGTGGTAGAAGAATGCGAAAGAGAACTACGTAAATTCGATAACAGCTTCATGGAGACAGAGGAGTCTTATAAGTTAGCTAAGAAAAGAAAAGAGCGAGAAGACAGGAGTGGGGAGGAAGGTGACGGATTCATAACAGTTGTTAAGAGAAAAATTAAGAGTGGGAAACCACACCCAAAGCGTATTGTTATGAGTTGTACTGGAAGTTCGAGTGAAAATAGTGTACAAGATGTGTCATCTTATAGTTCAACGGAAGTACGAGTTACGTCGGTGGATGTTTTACCAAAACAAATGGCACTAGCAAAGATGCTTAAATCTGAAAATATATCAAATATTATAAGGGTTCGTTACAAAAGCCCTTATAAGGTTCTGATACTATTTGAAAAGAAAGAAAATGCATTGCAATTAATAAAATGTCAAAAATTCATTGATTTGGGTTTTAAAATTCAGTTGACCTATGAAACCACTCTTTCTTATGGCATTATTAAAGGTGTAGATTTAGAAATGACTGAAAATGAGGTTATGGAGATTTTGGAATGTGATGTTAAAATTGCTAATGTAAAACGTTTAAAACGTCTTAGTTCTGATGGAAAATGGATTGATTGCGAAACCATTAGAATTTGCTTTGAACACAACTCTTTACCACCTTATGTTTGTGCCTACGGTTGTCGTTTTATTGTTGAACCGTACGTGTTTCCAGTTAACCAATGCTCTAGATGCTGGAAATTTGGCCATACAGGCAAGATTTGCCCCTCAAGGAAAATACTTTGCCCTAAATGTGGAGGAGAACATACAAACTGTGAAACTACACAATTTAAATGCTTGAATTGTAAGGGCCCTCATATCACCCTAGATAAGTCTTGTCCTGTGTTCACCAAAGAAAAGGAAATACGATCATTAATGAGCAAAGAAAATGTAACATACCGTAAGGCCTTAGAAATGTATTTGGTGAGAAATAAAAACAGTCTAACATCGAGTATTGAAAGTTCAGACAGAAGACCTTCGAAAACAAGTGATAACTTGAAGACAATTAACCTAACCGGGGAATCATATAGAGATGTACTTACCAGAACCAATATCCACCAAGAACCCTCAAAAGTACATCCTAAAAGTAACTCTTCATTACCCCATAAGAAAAATGAAAAACTTACTATAAAAGAAAAAGAAAATTCGATGAATTTTGATGCGTTTGTTTATCAAGAAAATACCAGTCCGGCAATCGAAAACGAAGAAATAAATAATGAACACAGTCAACAAACAAATGAATTTCAGCTTGTACGATTTTTGATAAAAGTTAAGAATATCATTTGTTCAGATAAAAAGATGGAAGAAAAGATAGTGACAGTTTGCAAAGTGATTTTTGAAGAATTTAAAGTATTTATGGTTAGGTTTTTGGCTGATAGCGATTTTGTAAGTAAACTTTTTCATAATGGATAGGTCCTCTAAAAATATTGTTATTAATATCCTTCAATGGAATTCACAGAGTCTAAAACCAAAGTTAGCTACCTTTAGTGAGCTTCTTTATCAAGAAAAAGTACATTGAGCTACCATAAGCGAAACTTGGCTTAGTAACGAAGACTGTGTAAATATTAAGGGCTACAACGTGTTCAGAAATGATAGATCTGATTCATATGGCGGTATAGCTATTATTTTACACAAATCCATTAAAGCTCGTATAAATCCTTTTAAAATTAACAACGCGGGTATTCAGTTACTTCATGTAAAATTATTCAATTGTAAAGATTTAGAAAATTTAGTTCTTATTTATTGCCCATCATCTGTTCGCACGCAACCTTCCGATTGGGAAGATATTTTCTCGACATTTTCTAGGAAGACGTTAATTGTTGGGGATTTTAACGCTCATCATGGTAATTGGTCCACAAGGACAGATATACGTGGAAAACATTTGCTTGATGCGTCAATAGAAGCAGGCTTTTTTACTCTAAATGATGGATCCCACACACGCTTAAAACTTGTTAATGGTGTATTGCAAAAATCGTCACCAGATATATCATTTGTCTCCAATGATGTAGCAGTAAAGTTTGACTGGAAAGTTCTCAATGAAAACCTTGGTAGCGATCACTTGATTTTAAAATTATCAATAAAATATGTAAATAATACTAATTTTTCTGAAAAATTTAACTTTAAAAAAGCTGATTGGTATGGGTATAGATAATTTCTAGCGGATTCATTTTCAAACTACGAGTGTCAATATAGCGATGACGTACAAAACATGTATAATTTCTTTATAAAAAAGGTTAAGCTGGCGGCAGAAAAAAACATCCCTAAAGTAAAAATTTGTTCTGATCCTTGTAACAAATTTATCCCTAAAGAGTATTGGAACGATTCCTTATCAAAATTAGTAGCAGAACGGAGACTAGCTTTACGTAACTTTCGAAAAAATCCTACGCCTCAAAATTTGAATATATTAACACAAAAGGTAAAAGAAAGCTCTATTAAAATACGCCAAGAAAAATCAAAGAACTTTCAAAAGTTTTGCAGTTCTATTGATAATGAAACATCTCCTGCCCAAATGTGGAACAAAATGATATGGATTAAAGGTTTTAAACATAGCTCTATATACCCCTCTACAGATAAATTAAATGATTTACTTAAGTCCTTAGCTCCCGACACAGCACTAAACTGTACACCAAATTTCACTTCATCAAATACACTTCTTGAATCTGATTTTACACTACACGAACTATGTAATTGTTTAAAAAAAAAAGATACTTCTCCAGGTCGAGATGGTATTACATATTCAATGATATACAATCTTCCAGTCAATGCGAAAAAATATCTTCTGAAAATATTTAATATAATCTTTATTAGCGGTACTCTACCTGCTGAATGGAGAGAGATCAAAATTGTAGCTATCCCAAAATATAATAATCAAAACAATGAGATAAAAATTTGGCCAATTTCATTAATATCATGTATATGTAAATTATTTCATCTAATGTTGTCAAAAAGGTTAGAATGGTACATAGAAAAAAGGCACATATTGTCACCAAATACAGTTGGATTTAGAAAAGGCCAGTCCTGTTTAGACTGTCTAGTTCGACTAGTAACTTATGTCCAAATTGGTTATTCCAAAAATATACCTACAGTTGCCTGTTTCCTAAATATTAAAAACGCTTATAATAATATATCTGTTAAAAAAACTGTAGAAATACTAGATGATCTCAAAGTAGGTACTAAAATATGTAAATACTTTTGGGCTTTTTTAAGTGAAAGGCATCTTTCGATTCAACTGGTGGAATCTAATAATTCTTTATGTAGGTGGACAACTCAAGGATTAGCACAAGGGGACCCTATTTCACCTTTGCTTTTTAATATAACAACAAATAACATTTGTCATTTGATTAAAAATGTTTATGTCAGCCAATATGCAGATGACTTCGTTTTATATATTAGTAATCAAAATTTAAAATTTTGTGAAAATAATTTACAACAAGCTTTGGACTCGTTAATTTATATTTTAGAAGACTTAGGCCTCACTCTATCAGCTACTAAGTCACAATGTTGCACCTTCAGTAGAGGCCGCAGGAAAGTGTTACCCATGTTACATGTACAAGATCAGCCTCTCCAGTCTACAGATTGCGTTAAATATTTAGGTATGTGGTTAGATAGAAGCTTATTATGGGGAAAACACATTGACGAAATTTCAGAAAAATGTTCTAAATACTTATGCATACTTAAAGTTCTGAGTGGCCCAACTTGGGGTGTACATGCTACACACATTCGACTGTTATACATATCCTTGATAAGAAGTAGAGTTGACTTTGGTAGTTATTTGTACGGTAGTTGTAATAATTCTCATCTGTCCAAACTTGATAAAATTCAAAACCAAGCCATGAGAACTATAGGAGGTTTTATAAAAAGCACACCCATTCATGTGATGGAAAGTGAGTTAAGTGTACCACCCTTGAACAATAGAAGACTCTATCTTGCCTACAAAAGCTGTCTTAAAGCACTCTCTTGGTCTGATAACATCACTGTAAAATTAGTTTCAACACTTAGCTCACTTTGCCAAAATAATTACTGGAAAAGAAAGAAGAAACCTCTACTCTGTATAGTTTATGAGGATATGAAGGATCATGAAATCTCTTCCTCAACCACTCACCCTTTATTTGCTCTAGATATTTGGCTTAATTTTATAATTATAAATTCAGTAATTCATCCACATTTAGATTCTATTGGTAACCGTAGCAAAGCCGACATCGAAATAAATTCGCTTAAATTAGACGTAATTCAAGAATTAAATGAGAAATATTTACACTGGAATAGTTTGTTCACAGATGGTTCAAAGGGTGATACTGGTCAGGGGGCAGCTTTCATAGATCCTGCCGTAGGTGTGTCCAGGTCATATAAAGTATTCAACAACGTTACCATTATGTCGCTGGAACTTATTGCAATTTTTGAAGCAATCTGGTATGCCTGCAATCAAGGATGGACTAAGTTTGTTGTATTTTCTGATAGCCGAAGTGCTATTCAACATTTGGCTCGATGTACCTCTGGTATCAGAGGAATATCGATAGCCTACAAAGTTCTACAACAGATTTATAGTCTTCTTAACAACAAAGTTGAGGTGAGATTGCAATGGGTTCCAGCACATATTGGTTTAAAGGGGAATGAAGAGGCTGATAATTTAGCAAAGAGAGCACATTCAGAGGGTGTAGAATATCCAATATTACCATGTTTTTCGGAAGTTTTGCCAAAATTTAAAGAACTATGTTTCAATCACTGGAAGGAATACTTTGACACACGATCTCTTGAAAAAGGTGTATGGTACAAAACCATCCAATGTAAACCTATTTTAACACCCTGGTTTAGCAAATTTAGAATTGTTAGAAAGTATTTAAAGATAGCGGTAAGACTTCGTTCTGGACATTATCCGACCAAAAAGTTTGCACATCTTATGAAAAAGCTTGATTCGCCAAACTGTGATCGATGCGGTATAGTTGACGATGTGCAACACTTGTTGGTCGAGTGTGTAAAGAACCAGACAGAGCGACAGTCCTTGCTGAGTGCGATGAACATGTCTTTGATGAGTGTCGGATTGTTTAACAGTATTTTATCTGAGCCCACTTCGGACGCTGCGAGGCTCATATACGATATGGTCATCGCATATCATTGTTAAAATGTGATGTAATAATATAGTTTTTTTCTTTTTGTATAATTTAAGGAGAGTTTAATGGGATTGACATATTCAACTGGATAAAAATCCCGAAAACAATAAAGATTAAAAAAAAAAAAAGACAATTTTATTTGATGTGTACTCAGTGAAATTTAATAATTCTTTTGATAATCCAATAGCTGTTAACATAAATTCATAACACCTGTTTTTACGTAAGAAGTCAGTCAACCTTAAACAATTAAAATACTGGATAGTTATTTATTTGATTATGACTTAAGTTACCTACAGTAAATCGTTGATCTAACAATGCGCTATCAGACATATGGGCTTTTAGATTTCTGATTACTATGGATCTTAGATTAACTTTAAAAAGTTCTAAAAAAATTGTATTCTGAACTAATATGAAGTAACCTTAAGTATGCATCACAAAATAAAAAATCTGGAATAATGAGTACATAATGTATGTTGTTCGACATGAATCCATGCAAATAATTATATCCGATATCTTGCGTTTCATACTAGGGACAGCGGTCACACTTCAGACAAATTTTCTTGCCAACTAGCGTGAGTTCGCTGATTTTACATTTTTGCGAAGATAGCTTTCAGCTATGTTGACTAATTCGAGCTTCTACACCAACTACAACTTAACTATAAGAACTTAACAATAAAAACTCAATCAGTAAGAACTTTTATGCTATTTAACCTTAAAAAGCAAAGTAAAGCTTTGACTGAAGTATGTGACGAAGTTCTGCTGAAGTGAAATCCTTATTTCATACTAAAACTGTTCGAGTATCAACAAGTAAATTTAAGGCAAATTAGCACTGTTTGTCTGAGTAATTTCTGATACAATAACTTGTGTTATTTGACGTACACTTCAATTACACCACAAAACTTGAATAATTCATTGTAAACTAAATTAAATCATTAACAACATGATAAAGAAGCAACCAGTACTGTTCATTTACTTAAAAACAGTGACGTCATTGAGTCTGATCGATGTTCCATATGATGGCGGATTGCCGTAATTTGTAGTTTTATCAAAATAGTTATCGCTCCCGCTCTTAATGAAAAATTTATGTTTTTGTAACCCGTGTCTCAAATTCCATCAAATACATAAATAAATCTCAAAAATACAATTGTCAAAACACAAAGAAGAACCCAATTATTCAATTTTCGAAAACTGTCTGCGAAATAGCTGCAACACTATGTGTAGGAATGCATAGGATGCTTTATCCATATATCTGTTTCGGGATTTCCTAAACTATAGTAAAGTTTTATAGTAGTATATAAGTACAGTAAAGTTGTTGCCACAAATTAAAAAAAATTATCCTTGACGGTAAACATGTCCTGAAAACCTCAAATGGACGATGTGAGCAGAAGATAATATTTACTGCAACCAACTCTTTAAAACAGAGGTTTCAACGCAATCTTTTACCAATTTTCAATAAAATATCGATTGCACGATATATCTTTCTTCTTATACTTGACTGCTTATATTATCTGTTTAATGTCACTGAAAAAACCTGAATAAACTTGAACAGCTTTAAAACTTCTGTATAAGGTTCAAACTTGGACTAAAAAATATGACCATCTATACAAATACCGCACTAAGCTCATGTGGCTCCTTATTCACAACAAACGTAATGAGCAGGCTATAGATAACCTGATGCTCACAACACCATTATATTCCACAGATTTCCTAAAGACATTATTAACAGTGAGTCTTTGGAATGCACTTCACTGCGCACTGCGGCATAGAAGTACCAAAGAATGCAATTGATCTTATTAAATCGTCAAATTAAAATTAATAACAAATTCTATATTTTTTTGTTGTTTTTTTTTAGAGGCATTTTATAACTATGTGATGTCTTCAAAACTATGAATTGTAATTTATTTCAAATGGCTATAAAAATTAAAAGGTTCAATGATCTGTTGTATATCAGTATATTGTCAATTTCTATTATCATTATATCCATAAGAGGCTATTTATTCGACGATTCGAAAAATATGTGCTGAAATTAGTTAGACTTTTATTTCACTACAAATAAACTAGTGTTAAGGTATATGTCACTTTTACTTAATATGAGAGTCTAGTAGGTATTATGAAGTACACTAAGGATTTAAATTAAATACGTTTTAGAAAATTTCACTTATTTTTATTTCGCCAAAAGTTACGAGTATAATTTAATACATTCAGGATGGTAAGAACAGACTGGTTTTCTTAACTACGTCGCACAGTAAGTTTATCAAAATTCAATTCAGCGAAACTTACGAGTAAACAATCTGTATGACGTAGTGTGTCCCTACACTATGATTTCAGAATAACACCTAGCTACACTTCAACCAACTTGTCTGTTTAGTGAAGCGTGGCGCTGCGTTCTAACCGTAAATGAAGTTTGACATTTTTAACAAATGCTTGTCCCAGTCTTTAATACTAAACATATAAGTTGGTACTGTACTTGTAATACTGCAGTGTGACATTTTCTGTCTTCTTTATATTTGGTGAAATTTCTATGTCATGTCATAATGTCAAAGTACAAACTTCGCTAATTCCTCGTTTAATTATTGAATGAAATTTAAATACAAAATAAATCAATCACAGTTTCTAAAAGAAAACTTAAACACGTCGCAATGGCATTAATTTTTTTTTCATGGCATTATAGGGCCGTTAATAATGTGATGTGAAAGGGGAAAATTAAAACTTTGTTACTATCTGAATTGTTATTTGACTGTTAATCCACCTGATATAATTAAATAAAATTTATTTATGAAGTTACTTTAACAAGAATAATTACGTAATGAATTAGCAAACATTGGAACGTCACGTTTTGTCAAATCTGGAAGTTATCTGCATTCAAAAAGGTCAACACTTGTTTAACATATTTGATAAAATATTTAACAAATCTAATTGACATTTACGTGATATCAAAAAAGGTCCTAACTTACTTAATAATGTATGCAACATTGAGTGTGTTTGTTTTGTTTTTCACTCTTAACTACGGACGACTTGTGCTGACGTTTTCAGGGATATATCCAAAGCCACAATGTGCTAAGATTTCGAAAAAAAAAAATTCTCAAAGAAAGAGATTTTAATAAAAATACATCAGTCAAATGCAAGTCTTCTGTAATTGACCTTTCTAAGTCGATGAATGTATGATTAATCTCGCAATTTGATATAAAATTGCTTTTCCTTGTTTGTTATTCTTCGTTTGAATAATCTTTTCAACTCAATTAACTCAATGCCCATTATGCATATTCTATGATCCAAGACGGAGACGTAAAGAAATCACTGCAATTTTGTTTCTTTGTCTAATAAAAATTAAATTTTGGAATTTATTACCATATCTTAGTGTCGTTAAAGGTTTTATCATTATAGAGTTATGAAGTCTCAATTTTTGTTTCCAGTTTTGCTTAATTTCCCTTTCTTCTGTAAATCGTGATATTATAAAGAAATAATCTTTTCTACGCTTTCAGAATGAATTTCTTTCGTTTGTTTGGTTTTATTATATATTGTTTTCGTTTTATTGCTAGGCTGAGGCAATTTCGGGAAAATATTACTTTTTTCTTGAATAGTTCAGTGGAAAAAGATGAAAACGTTGCATTTCCAAAAGAATTAAAGTTGTTTCTAACAGTGATAAGCGTTAAATATCTTTAAAATTATACACTTAACCGATGACAAAACAATATTTGTGATAAAACTTTATTTGTTCCGATTGCTACCGACCAATCAGGGATCATTGCCACGCTAAAGATATTTAATTTTCCAATAAAATTAATAATTGTAATATCTAAAAAACAAATTTGCCTCCTAAGTAACCATTCATGTAAGGGGAGCGTCGGTGGTGCAGTGGTTAAGGCACCGGCTTCTCGATCTTGGGCCTCGGGTCTGCTCCCTGTAACTGTCAAATGTACCAATGAGTTTTTACAACTTAAGTACATATAGCCGACTGCTCTAACGATGAAGGAAAACATCGTGAACACATTATTTCGGAGGTTTGTGTAAAGTCTGCCAAAGCACAGTTGACAAGCGTGGTGGACTATAAATTGCCTAATAACCACCCCTTAGTTGGGTGCAGTCCCTGCAGTAGGATAATTAAGGCTGTCGTGAATCATGTAATCGATGGTTTTTAAAATTACTCGTCCTTTAACACAATGTGTCATGCCATGAAGGAGTTTTGGTACACGTAAAACTGCTCATAAAGGTTTCACAAGTATCTTATACCGGCCGTAACGCTGAATACAATGCCTTTGCATTGTGTGTAGAAATATCATAATTTATAAACATACCTTCAGTTCTTTGTATCGTAGCGATAAAAATCTTACAGCTGGTAATATACAACTTATCTCGGCAAGTGATTTTTCAGTATAATAAGAATTTTCAGCTTTATTGTAGTAACTTAATGTTATTTAGAATTTACAATTGCTTTAAATATAATAATGCTATACAATCTTATAAAAAAATCAATAAATGAGTTAACGGGGTTTTAACCAAACTCTCTAGGTCCAGATCTACTGGAAATTTTTTTTGTGCCAAAACATGCTTTTGTGTTAAAACATGCATGTACAAGCATAATCTTTGATCCTATTAGTGATTACCAAATTGAAAAATAAAAAAGAAAAACTTTTTAACAAACTAGACGGCCGAGTGGCGAATTGGGTAATAACATTTTTAACGCTGGAGGTACCGGAGGTATTGCTAGAGGCATTCATTTGTGTAATGAACACAGATTTTTGTTCTCGGTCATTTATGTACTAATATTTATCACAAAATCCACAGCTCTTAAACTAAATTATAAATATTCAGATTATGTATTACCGACAGCCAGTTACGGATCTAAATTTTTTTACAAACTTTAAAATATAATTAAATAATTTTATGGACAGAGAAGTAATTAAGATTTAAAAAAAATATATATATATTACAATGGCCTTATGAAATACTTATGCGCTTGTGTGTTTAATTTATGTCATGATCGCCAGTTCTGGTATTTTTGAATATAGCCTTGCTATCGTTAAATATGTCAGAGATTAGAGCGTTAGTGTTGCTGTATGTGTTCTGAATCTTAGAAGTAAATGAGTTCTGGATATAGTAATATTTTGCATTGATAGGATAAAATAAGTGGGTGTAACTTATCCTTAATGAAGGAATATGGGAGTTGAATATCAAGCATGTTAGAACTTCACAAATTTTTCTACATTAATATTGGTATGGTTCAGACAAACGGTTTAAATCTGTTATAAGTAAAGAAAGATCAGAAGGTGCCTTAATCTCCATAAAATAGATTAATCATCAGCGTACATTTAGAATTTTGCGTATTTAATAGACTAATCTATTTCATATAAGTACAGTGAATATCGCAAGGGCTCTAGGAGTGAGCCTTAAGGGACACCAGAAGGAATAGTTATGTATCAGACCTTTAACCACCGGCGTTAACTGCTTGGCTGCATTTATGCAGGTAATATGAATAAATCCCAACATATTCCTAATTCTTGAAGTTTTACATAACAAGATGACGTGATCCACGTTCGAAAGCTTTTTTGAAATCCGTGTAGATAACGTCAACCTGACCGCTGCTTTCCGTTTTATTATGAACTCTGATTGTAAATAAAGTAAGATTTACATACAATAAACAGTTTGTCACTGCGAGGACCTTTAGTGACATCGAGACCTTGGAGTACTTTCTCACAGTATGCGTGTTAACAGTAAGTACACATACAGATTCGACCGAAGAATTACATGGATTAGCTTGGTTTTTATTATAATTAGCAAGTGGTAATCTGATATTTTTTGAAAATTTATTATTTAATGCTAGACAAATATCCGCTCCTCCAATAACTTTAGAACCACCATAGTCCATTTCTCCCGGATAAACCGAATCTGATTTCATTTCGATTGAGCGAGGTTATCACAGCAACTACAGCGATACAGACAGCTAAAGTGTCGGAAACGCCTCAACGCGTGCAGGGTTAACGTAACGTAAAATAAGCCTTGATCTATAATTATTAGCGGGTGGTGATTATTGAAAGCCTAAACCATTAGATTCAGGCTCCTCGAGTGACCATTTTATTAGTTACTGGATAAAAACAATTATGTTGGTGCTTTAGATGAAGATGGTAGTGGATGTATACCTTTAGCAGCTGTACCGTGTATATTTATCATTATGAATTCCATATTCATGACGAAAATTTATAAACCATTCATCTTAATTTTGTTTAAATTGAGATATATTTTTGATTGATAGTATATATACTATTTAGTATTTTTATTACAGAGACTTTTGATTAACTAATACACATTATTAGATATTTTCCAGAATTTTTAATAGGATTAAACACAGCATCAATAATTTTTTCATTTCGTTCTCTAGAAAATCACTCGATTTTTTTCCTCGTCTCCTTTGCGCCTTTATTACTAAACAATTTATCACTAGGTATGGCATTAACGTGTATACATGACCAAAGCTGTATTACTGCTGCAGCCAAGCAACTGAAATATGTACTGCGCATAAAAAACCTACGATTCCGTGAATGATGGTTTCATTTAACAAGCTTCCAATCTTCGCCAAAAGATATAATATTGCAAAAAATTTAAATATATGTAATGAAGTCTTGTAAAAGAACAATATCAGTAACACATTATAATTTTGAATCAAACGAAATTTATCTATTAAACTTAGAAGAAAAAGAAGAAGAAAATGTATTGCTGAAGTAAAACATTATAATGTAACAATAATAAAGGTTATTGCTTACGTGGTAACTAAACCGCGTATGTGACAAACCATATGTAGGTTCATAAGCGATAGAGGGTTAGATTTACTTCAATTTTTTTGAATTTTATCCAAATATGTTAATTTTTATTCCATTGCATAAATATAAACAAACAAAGAAACGTAAATTATGCTGTTCGTGCAAGGACTTGAACCTCGAACTCCGATATGTTGGTACCGTTAGAACCCAATTATTTTTTGGCGTTGGGGGTTAAATAAGGTTAGTAGTACTCGTATGCCAAGTAGTATTTGCCCGCCTATCAGTAGGTGTAGTTGTCCCTGTCTACTTTTTTATTTTTTATATTATTATATCAAAATAAAAAAATTTCCTAACAAAAATGTCAAGATAACAACTTTCAAAAACTATCATAATTTTATTGAGTAAACTAAAAGCACGAACTATTCAGTCCAAACAATAAAAAGTTGCAAAGTAACACCCTAGAATATTGAGGTGAAATAACTTGTTCAAATTATGCTGCTATGTCTGGACGTCTTTTATTATCTTTTATAATGAATTTAGTTAAAAGAGAAGAAACAGTGATGCTAATTCTGTCCGAAAACTGAGTAAACTAAACTATAACTAAAACTTTTCCAATTTAGTTTCATTTGGTCAAATTGCTATTCTGTTTTTAACTTCGAATTAAATTTAGTTTAAGAAATGGCAGGACTAAATTGATTTTGACGTTTCTAAATTAAATGCCTAGGTGTTGCCACCATTTTACAAAAATCACTTAAAGAAGTGTGGTCATCAGACAAAAATGAACAAATGATCACAACAGTCCATAAAATTTGCCAAATTTAAAAATAAAATTACGGTTGACGTTGGAAAAAAGCGCGGGAACCTCGAAAGAGAGAGGCGGCAATTAAAATTTTGTTTTCCAAATTATTATATTTATAACTTATTTTTACTGCTTTTTCGTGTTTTAATAACTGTACATAATGGGAAAACGAAAAAAGAAGAAGTTGAAAGATGATGAGGAGTGTGAAGCTAGTACCGAGGAAAAGACCAGAACGGAAGAAGATACTGACATTTTCAGGAAGTACAAACTCTACTTACTATGTATCTGATTATAGCAGAAGATATCCTGAGGATTCTACTCTTACATATTTTGTAGTAATTGTAGAATCAAGCGATGAAAAGAGACCAATAGGCACGCGGGATTTAATTTCCATGTCTACAGTTTTAAAGAGATTTAATAAAGGGATTAAATTCTTACAATCTATATATAAATATAAAATAGGTGTACATTTTGAAAAGCTTTTTTAAATAATACAACATTTTTAAGTGAATATCTGATGAAAGCAACAATACCAGCAACAGGAACAGAAGTAACTGGCGTCATTAATAATGTTGATACGAAATTTTGGTATGATTTCCACTGCAAAGGAAACCATATTAGTATTTCTGGACAATGCCCTGTTAAAAAGCAAAAAATAAAAGAAATCCTGATTAAGTATCAAAATAGTTCGTTTGCTAACATACTTGACAAAGAATCTTTTCCTGAATAAAAAAAAGGAATCCAACAGAGACATTAAAAACTTTATTAAACAGTGAAGATATTTTAAATATAATTTTAAATTCTATTACAAAATTAATAATCCTAAATAAATCTAAAGAAAAAATTATACCTTCCAAATTAATAAAAGATGTTCTCATAGAAAATATAAAATCTAAGTAGCATCATTTTCTATCTTTATTTAATATTTATGGATCAGCTAAGAATTTTACAGTGGAATGCGCAGAGTTTAAAAAATAACAGTCAATTTGTACATTATGATGCTAATTCTGTCCGAAAACTGAGTAAACTAAACTATAACTAAAACTTTTCCAATTTAGTTTAATTTGGTCAAATTGCTATTCTGTTTTTAACTTCGAACTAAATTTATTTTATGAAATGGCAGGACTAAATTGATTCTGACGTTTCTAAATTAAATGCTCAGGTGTTGCCACCATTTTCCAAAAATCACGTAAAGAAGTGTGGTCATTAGACAAAAATGAACGAATGATCACAAAAGTCCATAAATTTTGCCAAATTTAAAAATAAAATTACGGTTGACGTTGGAAAAAAGCGCGGGAACCTCGAAAGAGAGAGGCGGCAATTTAAATTATATTTTCCAAATTATTAAATTTTTTAACTTATTTTTACAACTTTTTCGTGTTTTAATAACTGTACATAATGGGAAAACGAAAAAAGAAGAAGTTGAAAGATGATGAGGAGTGTGAAGCTAGTACCGAGGAAAAGACCAGAACGGAAGAAGATACTGACAATTTCAGGAAGTACAAACCTTACTTACTATGTATCTGATTATAGCAGAAGATATCCTGAGGATTCTACTCTTACATATTTTGTAGTAATTGTAGAATCAGGCGATGAAAAGAGACCAATAGGCACGCGGGATTTAATTTCCATGTCTACAGTTTTAAAGGGATTTAATAAAGGGATTAAATTCTTACAATCTATAAATATATATAAAATAGGTGTACATTTTGAAAAGCTTTTTTAAATAATACAACATTTTTAAGTGAATATCTGATGAAAGCAACAAAACCAGTAACAGAAACAAAAGTAACTGGCGTCATTAATAATGTTGATACGAAATTTTGGTATGATTTCCACTTTCCAAAAAATTATTTGCGTGAAGCGCATCACAAAGAGAGTAGGAGACAATGGAAGAAGCGTGGAGCAGCCAACACGCACAGTAATTATCATTTTTGCTTCGAACGTGCTGCCGGAATACATTGATCTTCACGGCTGGCGCCACGCGGTGAGGCAGTATATACCCCTAGTAAAACAATGTTACAATTGCTTAAAATATGGCCACTTAGCTTAATACTGTAAAAACTCAGTTGTATGTTCCATTTGTGCTGAAAATCATAACTTCAAAGAATGTAAAATAGTATCAGAAATCCTGATTAAGTATCAAAAAAGTTCGTTTACTAACATACTTGACAAAGAATTATTTCCTGAATAAAAAGGAATCCAACAGAGACATTAAAAACTTTATTAAACTGTGAAGATATTTAAAATATAATTTTAAATTCTATTACAAAATTAATAACCCTAAATAAATCTAAAGAAAAAATTATATCTTCCAAATTAATAAAAGATGTTCTCATAGAAAATATAAAATCTAAGTAGCATCATTTTCTATCTTTATTTAATATTTATGGATCAGATCTGTTTAAAGCTAATAAAAGCCGAAAATATAAACTCTTCCATCTTTACAACAAATTACACGTTCGTCGCGACACTTTATTACATAGTTTAGTTTATTCCACACCTCTCGACATGTAGATTAAAATTGGTCTAACAACTCTAATTTTAGTCAGAATTTGATGTAAAATAGGCGCAACAGAATACCAAAAGTGCAGCCTGAACTAAATTGAGTAACTAAAATAATTATAGTCCTGTCAAACTAAATTTTGGTCTAGTCCTTCGTTTTCTGAATAGCAAACAAGAATAAACTTAATTTAGTTCAAGTTTAGTCTAGTTAAGTTTATTTTGTGGAAACAGAATCGGCACCTATATCTATGAGAATGATATACATATTGCTCTTATCTGTTTAAAGCTAATAAAAGCCGAAACTATAAACTCTTCCATATTTACAACAAATTACACGTCCGTCGCGACACTTTTTTACATAGTTTAGTTTATTCCACACCTCTCGACATATAGATTAAAATTGGTCTGACAACTATAATTTTAGTCAGAATTTGATGTAAAATAGGCGCAACAGAATACCAAATGTGCAGCCTGAACTTAATTGAGTAACTAAAATAATTATAGTCCTGTCAAACTAAATTTTGGTCTAGTCCTTCGTTTTCTGAATAGCAAACAAGAATAAACTTAATTTAGTTCAAGTTTAGTCTAGTTAAGTTTATGTTGTGGAAACAGAATCGGCACCAGTATTACAATAAAAATAGTATTTTAATTTATTCACTAAACTCGCTCATGAACGAAAAACCCGTCTACACCCATCGAAGGTTTGCTCATGTAACGATGCGACAATCGGCTATGTTTTCTGTCTCCAATGTTTTTTATATCATATATATATTTAATTTATATATATAAATGCACTACCATGGGCGTCTAAGGTTTAAATACAGTACAAAATTCCGTATACTTATTAATAATAATTACAGTTTTGGGTTTTTGGGTCTTATAGCAACGTGAACCGTAATATCTTATAATTATTTTGTTTATCGTAGCCCTGTTTCTGATTGATTATTTAAACAAATTTTTAGGAGCACAGTCAACAGGAAAATAAATAACGAAATTACAAAATACTTCCTTTGATTACACAAAGGAGGCTGAATTATTTAATAAAATTATAAAGCATTAAGCGGATATACTTAATTATTTGCCTTATTGTCTATAATTGAATAAAAATAGGAATGAAAAAGAATTTCTTTTGAAAAAAGCGAGTAAAAGCAACTAAATTTTAGCGAGGTGATAAATACATGGAGTAGTCGTAATGTCCAATATATATAAGTAGTTATGTATATCGAATCATAGAGGAGGAAGAACTTTGTTGTCTCCCTCTACTTATACAAAAATGCTAATAAAAGAAAGAGATAGTACTATCTTTGAATGTTGTCACTAAAATATCAATCGTGTAGTGTCGTCATAGCAGGTGGCTAGGGTCAAAAAAAGCTGTCAAAAGTGATGTTCTGGAGCTTTGATTATTTTACCAGATATCGATGATCATTATTAATGTTTGTATTTTTCATACTTCTGATGTAAATGATAACAGGCGCTGATGCAGTAAATCATATCGAAACGGTATTTGCTTTGCTTGCCGTTGTGTTTGTATTTTTAAAATGAAAAGGCGTGAAGAAAGAAGGAATTAAGTTTTTTTAGAATTGTTAGTTTGTTATTGAATAGGCAGGTAGTTGTTTTGTCTATTTATGAATCGTAATCATTGAAGACAAGCCAGACTTTAATTGATTGAACCGAAAACTTTGATGCTTGACCTTGAATAACTTTTTAAGCAAACATGGGATCTTTCGGTGTTTTATTTATTATAGTGTACCCCAGGTCTGTACCAAAATTCAGCATGTTGGGAATTAATGCAACTGACCACTATTTTTCTGGCTAATTTGACGGGACTATATCAGGACTTACGAAAATAAACTGTATAATTGTTTATTGTTTATATTAAAAGAATTATAATGAAAGTAAATAAACCATAAACTATGATTATTTCTTTAACGTCAATCTCTTACAAAAGATAATTAAATATCAATATTATATTTCAAGTTCAATATTTAGTTCTAAAATATCGATTGTGGATTCGATACTCGTTGCAACCCTAAAAATGAAGGCCATTTTATGTTATTTTTCAAGTTTAGGTATGTATGTTTTTTTCGAAGTTAGGGCTTGTCCATTGGTTGAGGTTTATGCTAAATTTACTGTTTTTTTTTACACAAATTCGCGTAAAAACAAACTTTACAGCAGGAAAAGGTACTTAAAAGAAATTAAGTAGTACCACACATATTAAATATTTCGAATATGTCTTGCCTTATGTTGCGAACACAAATAGATTCAGATTACATTTCTAACGAGCAAAAAGAAAAGCATTGTAAAAGTTGTTACTCCAAAAAAAACAGATCATTCTTTTAGATAAAGTGAGCCTACTGGAATGAAAATTATATTATTAACATTATTAACTTTGATTGCATACGTATGAAAAATATGTAGTAGCTAGTTAAATTATTACTATTGATTTAAACAATTAATACAAGCTCTGATAAAATAAAAAAATCAGAATCTTCACATCTTAACCCTTAAAGGCTATATGGGTGTAAAAACACCAAAAAATCACGAACAATGGACCTGCCATTTGGTTTGAAGCCGATACACTCTTGAATTTTGTCACAGCGTTTTGCACTTTCTTGTATTCTCCTAAGTTGTAAGTAGCCTTTGAACGCGCGGGAGAGCGATCGGTCGCACGCGCAGTTTTTGCCACATGCTTGCCTCCCGGGTGTATCGACACCCATAATAGCCATAGTGCGCTACTGATTAATAACGTAAGTGTTTACCTTTTTTACGCTTTTTTATCGAATTTAGCATGCAAAATGGAGTTTTTGATATGTGCATTTTATTTTTAGTTGATGAGACACCGAGCAGATCCAAACAAGCCAGATGTGGTCTTTGCAAGCCAAAAAAAGATAAAAAGTTATCAACAATGTGCTTGAAGTGTACCAAATACATATGCACGGAACATCACAAGATTATATGTGATATTTTATAAGATTATATGTGATAATTGTACCTAAAGATATCATAATAATTTTATACAGTTATAAGTGTTGATTTAAAGCTTATAAAGATTTAAAAAATTATTTTAAAATTACTGAGAAATCAAAGATCCTAAACATTTTATGTTTTTTTGTCTCACTTGTGAGGAAAAATTTTTTTTTTTTTTTAAATATATAGTTTAGTAAAGTAAGCCAGATTAAGAGCAACATATTGTACTAAACAGAAATAAATACATTTGATTTGTATTTGGATTTTATTTTTTTATAAAAAAGAGAATATTATGGTTCCCTCTTACGAGTATATAGTCAGCTGTTTAAGAGATATTTTCAAAATTTATTTATTTTTTAATTTTAACAAAATGTGCACAAATTACTAAACATATTTATTAACGAAGGTTTAAATTAACTGTTAAAAGTAGGTTGTTTACAATTTCTTACAATTCATGAATAATTTCGTCATTTTTATAGCTCACTGTTAAACTAATATTGTATTACACAATTCAAATAATTTAAAAATGAAATTAAAATTGACATCAATTTTGAATCAAGAACGCAAGCGGTCCGTGTGTGTTTGTGTGCGTTTGTCGTTTTCAATATAAGGTAATTAATACTCAGGAAGGGATTTTCAATCTTTTGATAATAATAATAATAAAATATTAAGTTGAACAATGTCTCCTGAGCAAGGGAAACCTGTATGACAGGAGACGGCTCTACGTTGTTTATTTGCACATGAATTTGGAAATGCAGACTAAGCAAGACAAGTAGGTATTTATAATTTTACAATAGTTTTTTTATAACATTACTATATTATAAGGGAACACCATCCCTACCAACATGACAGCTCGCTGCGTGCCTATATATTGGGTGTGCTCCCCAATTGGGGCCTGGCAGACCCGATCTGCGTCTGGACCCGTTCGGACGTGTTGACAGTCGCTCCCGGCTGCCAAGTCACGATTGTTGTCTCACGACTTCCTTCGTATCAATACTCAAACGCCACTCCCAGATCCGTTCTGCGTCAGGCCCCGCTCGGACGTGTTCGCGGTCGCACCAGCCGTTGAGTCACGATTGTCGCCTCACGACGACAACTCATAGCAATACCCATACGCTGAGATTCGTACAATATCTCGCTTCGTACTCGACGACTTGAGATAAGCCTCTGAAGGACTTACGCTGCGGCCGGTTTCCAACGGCAGTAACTAAGTCAGTCTCGCAGCAACAACAGAGTTGAGCTTACTACGGTCAATTAAAGTCGAAAGTAGTTCGCAAGTCTCGGGCTGATTTTCTGGCTACGTTCTAGGCGCTTGTTACGTTAGTTAGAGACTTGCTCTGCGGCCGGCTTCGGCCGGTCGTAACGAAGTCAATCCCGCACTTTCAGTGCAACCCAACCTCGTCAGGTCTACGTCCGGCTTTTGTTGTCAATTTATTGACAACACACTCCGTAGTAGACTTGCGTTGAGCAGATGGATACTTAACGGTGACAACTAGGCCTGCTAGCGTTGCCCCGGTCCGCTTTCAAAGCCCTTCAGGTTTTGGAGAAACCAGCAGACCAGATCCCGGTATAGGGGCCTTTCTTCCCAGGGTGAAGGTACAGTGCTTGTCCAATAGGGGCAACACTTCGCGTTCGTCCCCAAGCCCCCTACCGCTGGTAGGGAGGTTAGCCGCTAGGGTTTGCTTACTTTGTTAGGGAACCTAGGCATTATTCTATATTTATATATTATATATTGTAGTCCCAAGCCCTCCAATGGACCAGCAAAGCTTGGTAAACTTTGCAAGGTCGTTCGCCCAGGAGCTCGTTGCGTCCGGCGCCAACATATCCGACGATGTCCTTAAGCAGGCCTTACAGGCAACTATCGCGTCCCCGGCCCCTCAGGCCTAAATACCGGCCCCTCAGGCCTAAATACCGGCCCCTCAGGCCTCCAACGTCCAGAACCCTCAGGTCTACAAATCTTCCGCATCTCTGTGGACTGACTCTGAAGATGGACTGTGAGTCGATGACATCCTCTCGCGCGTCGCGTCGCAAGCGTACCGCTCCCGGGAGCGACTCCGAGCCCACGTCTAATGCGTCGTCGGATGCCGTCAACTTAACCGGCTCTTCTGAGCCCGCGTTTCAGATAGTCGCCAAACGCTCTAAGAAGCGTTCGAAGAAAGCTGCTCCCCCGTCCCACCTAAGCCTCAGATCCCTCCGCTCTTCCTTCACGAAAAAGCCAGATGGACCGCGGTATATAATCTTTGCAAAGAGCGAAAAATTAATTACGTTAAAGCAACCAACGCAGGCAAATCAATCAAAATCCAGGTCATGACCATCGACGACTTCCGTGCGTTCACTAGGTCACTTTCAATAAAACAAATCGCGTACCACACCTACGCCCTCCCGGAGGAGCGTAAGCTCCGCGCAGTATTACGGGGCGTCCCGTTCAAGCTTGCGAACGATGAAATCCTCAAGGACCTTAAGTCCCAGGGTTTCCCGGCTGAAGCAGTGCACAAGATGCACTCCAACCACGGTAGGCGTTTTCCACTCGCTTTAGTTATCCTTACCAACACTCCCAACTCGAGGAAGATCTTCAGCGAGGCTCGCACAATCTGCGGACTTTCGAATATCTCCGTCGAGCGTCCCAACCCCCACGGTCACCCTGGACAGTGCCACCGTTGCCAGCTCTATGGCCACGCAGCGGGTAAATGCTCAGCTCTCCCAGGTGCGTTAAGTGCCTGGATCCACACATAACAAAGGAGTGCACGCGCACTCTCGAATCGACTTCCCCCCTGCCTGTATGCTGTGCGGCCAGTCCGGCCACACCGCTTACTACAGGGGTTGCCCGCGCGCTCCGTGCTACTCAGCTAAGAGGGCCGCGCCTTAACCAGCGCCGCCGCTCACTTCCGCCAACTTTCCACCGCTGCACAACCGGGCTCCCCCGGAAGCAAAGCCCGTAAAGCCAACGCCAACTCATGCTCTCTCCTGGTAACAGCGTCTGGCCGCTCCAGCTCCAGCTTCCCGTCCTATCCCTGCTCCCGCAGCTCCCGTAGGCCCGCGTCCCGCTCCGTCATCTCAACCTCAGTCGTCGTTGGCTGAGGACATGAAGACCGTGTTCGACGTTATTCAGAACGTCGACATCAGGGAAATCTCCGTACACGCACGTAAGCTGCGAGCCACTCGCTCTCCTCAAGGGCGTCTCTTCGCGTTAGCCGAGCATCACTCGCTACTCATTTCCTTGTAAATTATTTATTTATCATCAATTCTTTCATTAAAAACATAATGTCTAGACCTGCTAATCTCGCGTCCGGTCGTATTAAACCCAAGGGCTTATCCCTAGTTTCACTCAACGCTCGTAGCCTTAGTACTAATCTCTCTGAGCTCAAACTGTTCCTTCAGAACAACGAGTCAGATTTATTGCTTTTCCAAGAGACATGGCTTCCTCCAAACCGCTCCAGGGGATTCGCTATTCCCAAGTACGCGTTCAAAGTATCCGAAAAAAAGTTCAAGTATCCGACGGTTTCGGCGGCACTGCTATTTATTACAAAAGAGGATTCCATTGCTGTCCTCTCCCTACCCCTCTTCTCCTCAACATGGAAGCCTACAACATGGAAGGTAAGACTGGTCATCCGACCATCATCATAGCTTCAGTCTACATACAGAGTACTACCAGACCAATCCGCAGCGACTTTGAGGCCATTCAGTCATTATGTTCGGAGACTTTAACTCCAAACATACTGGACGTGCCTATCGACCAACACCAGCGGTATCGCTCTCCTCGACATCACTTACTCACTCCCACTCACTATCCCGACAACCCGAACCACTCTCCTGACATCCTCGATTTTGCAATTGTCAAGCGAATCAACCTCGATCTCAGGTCTATCGAACTGCTCGATGACCTAGGCTCTGGTCATCGCCCCGCCTACCTCGTGCTAGGACCGCCTAACGATAACGTCACCTCTCCAAGATCTTTACCAACTGGAAAGGCTTTAAAAATACGTAAGTTTCCTTAGCGGCCTTAGAGGCCCCGAACTCTCCGCTCGTATGGCCCGAGCCTAACGCGTAGACGCCATCTCTCACGTCCCTCTTCTCACTCGTCCCGATGGCTCTATCGCCTTCGAAGTAGAAGAGAAAGCCGCATGCTTCGCTAAAAGCGTTGCCTCTCAATGCTCGCCCAGCACGCAACCCGCAAATCCCTCCCACATCCAGGCGGTAGAGGACGAAGTCCTTCGCAGAGACTATCCATCACCACCGACCCCGTCACAGTCTCTAATGACGAAATCTCGCTTCTCATTAGAAATCAAAAGTCCAAAAAGGCTCCGGGTGCGGATGGAATTTCTAACCACGCACCTGCCTCAACAGGTGCTTACCTTGTTAGCTGTTATATTCAATGCCTGCTCCGACCTATAGCTACTTTCCAAAAGCTTGGAAAGAAGCAACAGTCATAGGCATTCCCAAGCCGGGTAAACCTCTGAATATCCCGGCTAATCACAGACCCATCAGCCTCCTCAAGGCCATGTCTAAACTTCTCGAGAGAGTCATACTCGCTCGAATGCGGAACCATCTGTTTCCGACGGATGGCGATCCCCTCATTATTCCCTATCAGTTCGGCTTTCGCGCTAAGCACTCCTGCCCTCAGCAAGTCCATCGCTTCTACCCGCGGCGTTATAAACCGGTCACAGTTTTCTTTGACGTAGCCAAGGCTTTCGATAAAGTCTGGCACAGCGGTCTCGTCTATTAACTCTACAAAATACGGATCGCCTAGTTAGAATAACCAAGTCGTTTCTCACAAACCGTACGTTTCGATTTAAACATGGAGGCACACTTTCCGCGCCCCTTCTCACAAAGGCTGGAGTCCCTCAAGGCTCAGTCCTCGCCCCTCTTTTGTACATCGTGTACACTAACGATATTCCCGTCCCGCCGAAAGGCGTCGAACTCGCCCTCTTTGCCGATGACACTGCCCTTTACACCAAAGGCCTCAGTGTCCCACGTCTCACCACCAGACTCCAAAAGGCTGTAAATGCCCTCGGTGCATGGTTTCAAAAATGGCGTATCGATGTGAACCCAGAGAAGAACTCTGCGGCTTACTTCGACTGCAAACGCCGTCGTATTGCTGACAATCTCCACGTTAGAATTCATTTAGAGAACATTCCCATCCCCTGGAAGCGCAATACCAAATATATAGGCGTCACCTTAGACCAGACGCTTTTTTTCACACCTCACGTCGATAGAGTAACGAAACTCGCACGTTTTTACTTGGGCTGCCTACATACTATGTTAGGTAGAAAAAGTAAAATGTCTTTCAGAAATAAACGTACGCTTTATAAGACCTGCGTTAGACCCGTCATGACATATGCCTCGCTAATCTTTGCCCACGCCAAAACCTCCGTCTTGCACAAACTGCAGGTAGTTCAAAATCTCTTCTGCCGCAGTGCCACAAACGCACCTTGGTACGTGCGCAACGCGGACCTGCACAGAGATTTTGAACTACCTACAGTGCAACAGCACCTCAAAACACACTCAGGATCGTTCTTCAAACGCTCCGAAACCCACCCCAATCACTTAGTTCGAGATTCAGTCTCGTATACTACCTCTGTCTTAGATTCGGTATACAAAGTCGCTAGACCGAGAAACGCGCACACTGGCGAACCCTCGCAATTAACACTAGATCTCGAAGCCCTTCAGGCCGCAACTACTAATTCTAATGTAAATTCGAATTAATTAAATTTTTATTTTCATTTTGTGCAAATTCAGTGCTATGTATTTAGTGCCTTCAGTGCTTTGAGCACCTTTAGTCCTATGTAATTCCCTTCTGGGCCCCGCTAGCGCGGCCTCTTTCTCCAATTGGTCATCGCTCAGATGAAGGCTGTGTGGCAAAAAATTGCACGAGTCATTCGGGGGGTTTTTTAGTTGGTAGGGCTCTGGTAGGCTCGGAGAGAGTCCCACATAACTCCGATTGCGCGCGCGAAGTATGCGTCAGAGCATTTCTAATCTGTCGTTGCATACTTTGTTAAGGTTCCTGCTCAAGGTGCAGAGACCATTCTTATCAGCTCAAAACTTTAGTAGTTGTGAAAGCTTTTAAACATTTCCGTCACTACCTTGTCGGGATAGATTTTAAACTCGTTGCGGACTGTAATGCCCTTAAGTCCACTCAGCATAAGGACCTGCTGTCCCGCGTCGCGCTTTGGTGCGTATACTTTCAAGATTTTCACTTTTAATTGACTATCGCAAATGCTCACTGATGTCCCATGGGGACTATTTAAGTCGTAAACCCGTTCGTATAAATGTCATATCTAAACTTCGCAATTGGGCTCAAGTTGTACAAGCTGCGGACACTGAGACTCTGATCTATTATAAAAAGTTCAAAATAACCAGTTAGATAATAATCTGTGCGTTAAACGTAACTGTCTGCTGTACTATCGGTATACTTCAGTAGGTGAAGAATAGAGACTTTCGTGTAGGGGGATTTCACTCATTTTGCTAAGAGCATTTTCACGACGAGCATCACGATTACTTGACCAAAATAGTCAATCACAAGATTTGTATGTTATCAAAGTAGACAGGTACCAAGGTAATTTGAAGTGAATGATCTTGTCTTTGTCATAAAATATTCGAACTACAGCTATTAGCCTACTATTTTCCAGTACTACTGGTAACTGTGTAATTTTCAATGGTAAGTTTGTGATTTACGTAGGAGATACGTGATCTTTATTAGTATAACTCGATGCAACCGGACAGTTGTATTTAGATAAAAGGTCCAGTCGGGTTGAAGCTAAATACGCAGATCAGTAGATTTGTTTAGTACCGTAACCGTAGAGACATGACAACATTACGGACGTAGCAGATACGTGGTTGGTTGTAATCCTCTGGCAGACGTAGCCAGATACGTGTACTGCGGATAGCTAGACATGGCAACATTACCGACGTAGTAGATACGTGGTTGGTTGTTATCCTCTGGCAGACGTAGCCAGATACGTGGCCTGTGAATAGTGTGAACAGTAGGGACGCCTTTGTTCACTAGGTTGTATGATTAGTATAAGTATGTTCGATGAAATGTTGTTAAAGAGGTGTAGATGGTTTGAGAATAAACATCACTTACCTATTTCAGGCAATATCCATGAGGAAACCGAGCCAGATTCTGCTGCTGGCCCTTCATCAGCTCAAGACGCACCGCGCCGTGATGAAATTTGTAGCGAAGAGCTCGAGGGCGATCTCCTTTTTTTTCCCAATTGGATTTATGTGGGACTCGCTCCGAGCCTACCAGAGCCCTATCCACTAAAAAAACCCCTGAATGACTCGTGCAATTTTTTGCCACACAGCCTTCATCTGAGCGACGACCAATTGGAGATAGAGATGGAGTGTTCAAAGCACTGAAGGTGCTCAAAATAAAAATAAAAATGTAATTAATTCGAATTTACATTAGTAATAGTACATTAGTAGTAGTAGAATTTACGGCCTGAAGGACTTCGAGATCTAGTGTTAATTGCGTGGGTTCGCCAGTGTGCGCGTTTCTTGGTCTAGCGACTTTAACCTTCGAATCTAAGACACGGGTAGTATACGAGACTGAATCTCGACTAAGGGATTGGGGTGGGTTTCGGAGCGTTTGAAGAACGATTCTGAGAGTGTTTTGAGGTGCTGTTGCACTGTAGGTGGTTCAAGATCTCTGTGCAGGTTCGCGTTACGCAAGCAGCAAGGTGCGTTTGTGGCCCTGTGGCAGAAGAGATTTTGAACTACCTACAGTTTGTGCAGGACTGAGCGTTGGGCGTGGGCAAAGATTGGTGAGGCATATGTAATGACGGGTCTAACGCAGACCTTATAAAGCGAACGTTTGTTTCTGAAAGACGTTTTACTTTTCCTACCTAATATACTGTATAGGCGGCCTAAGTAAAAACGGGTGAGTTTCGTTACTCTATCGACGTGTGGCTTGAAAGAAAGCGTCTGATCTAAGTTGACGCCTAAGTATTTAGGCTAGTACTAAGGAAGTACTAAGGCTTCCAGGGGATGGGAATACCTAATATTCGAATGTCAGGATTGTTGTAGCGATTACGGAGTTTGTGGTCGTATTGAATAGCAGGACTCTTGTCTGGATTCACATCGATACGCCATTTTTGAAACCATACACCTAGGCGTTAACGGCCTTTTGGAGTCTGGTGATGTTCTTCGGGACCTCGCGGCCTTTGGTGTAAAGGGTAGTGTCGTCAGCTAAGAGGGCGAATTCGACGCCTTTCGGCGGGATGGGAATATCGTCAGTGTACATGGTGTACAACAGAGGGGCGAGGACTGAGCCTTGATGGACTCCAGCCTTTATGAGACGAGGCGAAGAAAGCGTGCCTTAATGTTTGAAACGAAACGTGTGATCTTTGAGAAACGACGCGATTATCCTGACTAGGCGATCCGGTAAGACTATTTTATAAAGTTTATAAACGAGGCCAGACTTGGCTACGTCAAAGAAAACTGCGACCGTTTTATTACGCCGCGGATAGAAGCCGTCGAGTATGTACTTGACGATTCGATGGACTTGCTGAGGGCAGAAGCGCTTAGCGCGAAAGCCGAACTGATGGGGAATAATAAGAGGATCGCCATCCGTTGGAAACAGATGGTTCCGCATTCGAGAGTGTATGACTTTTTCAAGAAGTTTGGGCCTTGAGGAGGCTGATGGGTCTGTGATCAGGCGGGATATTAAGAGGTTTACCCGGCTTGGGAATGCCTATGAAAGTAGCTTCTTTTGAAGCTTTTGGAAAGTAGCTATGATCAAAGCAGGCATTGAAGATGATAGCTAGCAAGGTAACCACCTGCTAAGGCAGATGCTTTAGTGCGTGGTTGGAAATTCCATCCGCACCCGGAGCCTTTTTGGATTTTTGACTTCTAATGAGAAGCAAGATTTCAGCGGTGATGGGGAGAGAGTCTCTGTGGAGGACTTCGTCCTCTACCGCTTGAATGTGGGAAGGATCAGCGGGTTGCGTGCTGGGCGAGCATTGTAAGGCAACGCTGTCAGCAAAGCATTCGGCTTTCTCTTCGACTTCGAAGGCAGTAGTGCCATCGGGACGAGTAAGAGGAGAAACGTGAGAGGCGGTGTCTACTTCCCGCCGCTGTGCAACGGGGCTCCCCCGGAAGCAAAGCCCGTACAGCCGACGCCGACTCCGGCTCTCTCCTAGAGACAGCGTCAGGCCGCTTCAGCTCCACTTTCCCGTCCTATCCCAGCTCCGGTATCTCCTGCAGGCCCGCGTCCATTTCCATCATCTCAACCTCAGTCGTCGTTGGCTGAGGACATGAAGACCGTTATTCAAAACGTCGACATTAGGGAAATCTTCGTACTCGCACGTAAACTGCAAGCCGCCCGCTCTCCTATAGAGCGTCTCTTCGCGTTAGCCGAGCATCACTCGCTAATCATTTCCTTGTAAATTATTTATTTAGTATCAATTCTTAAAAAAAAACATAATATCTAGACCTGCTAATCCCGCGTCCGGTCGTATCAAAGTTAAGGGTTTATCCCTAGTTTCTTTTAACGCTCGCAGCCTTAGTTCTAACCTTCCTGAGCTGTTCCTTCAGAACAACGAGCCAGACTTATTGCTTCTCCAAGAGACATGGCTTACTCCAAACCGCTCCAGGGGATTCGCTATTCCCAAGTACGCATTCAAAGTATCCGAAAGTAAGTTCAAATATCTGACGGTTTCGGCGGCACTCCTATTTATTACAAAAAAGGATTCCATTGCTGTCCTCTCCCTACCCCTCCTCAACATGGAAGCCACTGTGTAAAGATTGACTACGACAGGTCATCCGAATATCATCATAGCTTCAGTCTACATACCTAGTGGCACTAGACCGATCCGTAGAGACTTTGGGGGCGGCCAATCTCGCCCTTGGCCATTCAGTCATTATGTTCCGAGACTTTAACTCGAAACATGCTGATTGGACGTGCCTATCGAACAACACCAGCAGTATCGCTCTCCTCGACATCACTAACTCACTCGACTTAGACGTCATCTCTCCCATTGTCTACGCGTAAGGCTCGGGCCATACTATAGTACGCTTGGTGGGACGGGGAGATATTCTCCATGAGATCGTTCATTTGAGCGTCTCGGAGTTCCGCGAGGCAAGACCTAACTTTAAGTTGAAGCTGATTCGCAGCTGTTCTATATGCGGGCGTGGGATATTTCTTGGCTCCCCGGAGAGCCGCGTTCTTGGCTTTAATGAGATTGCTAACGGTTAGGGGAAGCGTGGGTTTGCCTTGCTTAGCAACCTTTTCATTATCGCTGATGGCTGAGTTGATAGCATCAGTGAGAGTGTTGACAAATGAATCTATTTTATCCGGGCATCTAATTGGTCGGGCGAGATCGCGAGTGGAGAGTTCGGGGCCTCTAAGGCTGAAACTTACGTATTTTAAAGCCTTTCCGGTCTTAGGAGAGGTGACGCTATCGTTAGGCGGGGCGGTGGTCAGAACCTAGGTCATCGAGCGGTTCGATAGACCTGAGATCGATGTTGATTCGCTGGACAATTGCAAAATCGAGGATGTCAGGAGAGTAGTTTTGGTTGTTGGGATAGTGTGTGGGAGTGATGGGAGAGATGACGTCTAAGTCGAGTGAGTTAGTGATGTCGAGGAGAGCGATACTGCTGGTGTTGTTCGATAGGCACGTCCAATCAGCATGTTTCGAGTTAAAGTCTCGGAACATAATGACTGAATGGCCAAGGGCGAGATTGGCCGCCCCCAAAGTCTCTACGGATCGGTCTAGTGCCACTAGGTATGTAGACTGAAGCTATGATGATATTCGGATGACCTGTCGTAGTCAATCTTTACACAGTGGCTTCCATGTTGAGGAGGGGTAGGGAGAGGACAGCAATGGAATCCTTTTTTGTAATAAATAGGAGTGCCGCCGAAACCGTCAGATATTTGAACTTACTTTCGGATACTTTGAATGCGTACTTGGGAATAGCGAATCCCCTGGAGCGGTTTGGAGTAAGCCATGTCTCTTGGAGAAGCAATAAGTCTGGCTCGTTGTTCTGAAGGAACAGCTCAGGAAGGTTAGAACTAAGGCTGCGAGCGTTAAAAGAAACTAGGGATAAACCCTTAACTTTGATACGACCGGACGCGGGATTAGCAGGTCTAGATATTATGTTTTTTTTTAAGAATTGATACTAAATAAATAATTTACAAGGAAATGATTAGCGAGTGATGCTCGGCTAACGCGAAGAGACGCTCTATAGGAGAGCGGGCGGCTTGCAGTTTACGTGCGAGTACGAAGATTTCCCTAATGTCGACGTTTTGAATAACGGTCTTCATGTCCTCAGCCAACGACGACTGAGGTTGAGATGATGGAAATGGACGCGGGCCTGCAGGAGATACCGGAGCTGGGATAGGACGGGAAAGTGGAGCTGAAGCGGCCTGACGCTGTCTCTAGGAGAGAGCCGGAGTCGGCGTCGGCTGTACGGGCTTTGCTTCCGGGGGAGCCCCGTTGCACAGCGGCGGGAAGTGGCGGTTGCGTGGCCATAGAGCTGACAGCGGTTGCACTGCCCAGGGTGACCACGAGGGGGCGATCTCCGTCAGGAGAAGCCGTATAAGGGAACACCATCCCTACCAACATGACAGCTCACTGCGTGCCTATATATTGGGTGTGCTCCCCAATTGGGGCTTCTTTTCTGCTGGTCGTCGATCCGAACGATTGCATTCACGTCGGTATAATTTTTCTTGTATTTAAACGTCAATGCCCATCTGTGCCCCAGAAATGCCCAGATAAAGTATATTACAACATTGCTCTAATAAATAAAAACTAGAATTATGTTGTTAATTTTAAATCATATGAAGCACTGGATAAAGGTTTAAAAAAATAACATGTTCTTGTTGACATCGCAGTACGTGTCATCGTTTCAGTCATTAATTCATGCTTTATTTATTAAGGTCTGGAATCATGTCTTTTGGTCCATGTATATTCATTCGTTGTGATAGTTTTGTTACCAATGATAACGAATACCTATTATTATAGAGTTGCGGTTTTATTTGCGTATTATTGTTGATACGATCGACCAGATAAAACTCAACATGATTGATATTAGTAGTTAGATTGATATTATTATATTTATTTACTCGAGTACTTAAAGCTTAGTGTGGCGTCCCCAGTCGTGACTTACAGAGAATCAGTTTATCTATTTAGGAACATACGTGATAAGAGGAAGATCATAAGATGATTAAATATTTCTGTATTTCACACGTTGATATCTAGTATATAAGCTCATTATTTTAACAAATAAATTGTCATTCAACATGTAATCGTGTCTTAATTCGCAAGCCTTTTCCCGGTCGTAATACTTTGTGTCTAACCAAATTGTTTTCACATACATATTGACACTATACAATGGAGACAGACTAGATAATTCCAAATAACTGACATATTTATCTGATAACATACAGATAAGTATATAAAAGAACACTGATCTGGCTTAGCTTATGTGATGATCATGAAGTTCCTAGTGAAAAACTAATAGCAATGCTGTCTGTAAACAATAAAATGTATAAAAAACCAGTAGGAAGTTATCAAGTTTAATGTCCAATATCTTTTGAACCGGCGCTTTATACGACATTAAATCTAGATATCATATAAATACTGTTAAAAAGTTATCATATGACACAGAGCTGTAATTTGGGCATTGCATGGTATTGCTGACTTTCAGCTCCATACTAATATGGGCATGGTCCTTTTAAAGTTCATCAATTTGTTGTTAAAATCGTTGTTAATTGTAAATTAAAAATAATGTTGTGATCATTGTGTTTTTTTTTTGGTATAATTCCATTTCTGCTCCTAAAAATATAGATTTTTATGGTCAAGATCAATAAACAAACATTTTCTTAAATAAAAAATATTATTTTCTCTAGGTTTAGTGCATTCATAAGAAAAAAGTGAGTAGAGAGTTGGATGTGGATGTTTAAGTGTGTGTGTATGTGTGTTTGTGTGTGTGTGTTTGTATTTACTGAAGAGTTTATGGGTGTTTGGCTGTCTGTTGTTTAAAGTTTTATACAAATAGTTTCTCGCAAACATCAAAATCCATTTTATTTAGCCACGTAAGTATACCTTGTTTAGCTTTATATATCATAGAACCTCTAATTTTGATTGTTTTACTAGTTTTGTTATACAGGCGAGGGCTGAAACTTCGGGATGCTACTGCACTTTCGACTAGAGGTAACTTGCAGATATGTGTCCTTTTAGTTGGATCAGGTAGGTCGACAGTTTTGTGGTAGCGAGTCAAACATTATGGGATATATGTTTTTCGTACGCTTAATAATATATTGGCTAATTCGTAAATATTTTTTGTTGGGTGCCTGAATGGTAAGGAAAGTCTAAAGATTATACCCAAAGAGTCGAGACAATTTTACATTCATAGTATAATTTGTAAGGAATATGTCTGGTTTATTATTTACTCTATTAAATAGCCGAGCTGAGCATCTGTCGTACTGCATACTAGACAATTTAGATTTAGTTTAAGGATTAGGTGCGACTATACCTTCTCCTCCCCAAGATTTAATAAAGTTATCGTGCAGTAAAGTTTAATGTTCTTCAAGAATTGTTTGTACTTTGTATAAAGAACGTAACTAAGGATAAAAATGAAATAAATTACGGAGTTAAATTAAATCTATGTGTTCATTTTCTTTAGATTTACGTTTTATAAGTTATAATAAAAACAATTTTAATTTTGATAAAGCTGGCTAAACAAATTAGGATAAATAAATTGCATCATGACCATGACCGTTATTAATCGTAGATGTTATTAATTAATTATACTGTTTGTTATTAATTTACTATAGATTAATTATAAGTACAGCCAACCATGTGCCGGCTTTGGTGGTAATTGCTTTTATTTTGCCAGTGTATCACATTTTATTATGTATTGTTGTATTTTTTTTGTTGCCCTCCACGGGAAGGGCAGGAGGATAAAAAATGCTCTGACGCATACACTGGCGCGCGCGATCCAGGTTATGTGGGGCTCGTTCCGACGCCTACCAGAACCACAACCCACTAAAAAGTAGAGATGGGTAGGTCCGCCGTAAATTGGGAGTGGAATCCGGATGTGCATCCAGCTCAGGTGATGTACATCCAGATCCCGTGTCCGACGGACCCATATGGATCCGGTTGGCGGTCACTGTAATTCGGGTTATAGGACGGAAAGGCACAGAACATGATTCAGTAGGAAGATCCAGATCCCGTGTCCGACGGACCCATATGTATCCGGTTGGCGGTCACCGTAACTCGGGTTGTAGGACGGCGAGGCACAAAACATGAATCAGTAGGAAGGTGTACTGGACGCAGACGTAGGTGTGCGAGCAGTTAATTTTTAAAAAGGATTTGAGCGATTTGATTGTTAGAAAGAGCTATCAATGTATGGATGGAAAAATTATACAACTTTTACTTAAATACAATGTACTAAAAAAAATTATAATCAATCAGTCTCATGTTTTAAATAAGCAATTACAAATATAAAAAAATCTTAACTGTCAGTTATAAAAAAAAATACCCCTTTTGGTATAAATAGAAAAAAAAAATAATAACACTGTCGCATCAAATGAAATTAACAAACCTATAAAAACAACATTTCTTTGAACGATTTGAAATGATTACAAAACCAATACGCCGCCCGTCAATCGGATTCGGATCGCGCCGACCAGTCCAGTCCGCCAATCCAAAGCGCCGTGTCACCACTCCGAGGAACCGTATCCAATTGGCCATTGGACACGCATCCATCTCTAACGCGTGTGATGCGTGTCCGAGGATTTACATCCATCCGGATCTACCCATCTCTACTAAAAAGCCCCCTGTCGGCTCGTGCAATTTTTTGCCACTCAGCCTTCATCTGAGCGACGGCCAATTGGAGAAAGAGGCCGCGCTAGCGGGGCCCAGAACGGGTCACCCGCTGGGATTACATAGCACTCAAGGTGCTCAAAGCACTGAAGGCCTGGCCATAGAGCTGGCAGCGGTGGCACTGCCCAGGGTGACCGCGTGGATTGGGACGCTCGACGGAGATATTCGAAAGTCCGCAGATTGTGCGAGCCTCTCTGAAGATCTCCCTCGAGTTGGGAGTATTAGGATTACTAGAGCTAGTGGGAAACGTGCACTGCTTCGGCCAGGACACCCTAGGACTTAAGTTCCTCGAGGATTTCTTCATTCGCGAGCTCGAACGGGACGCCCCGTAATACTGCGCGGATCTTACGCTCCTCCGGGAGGGCGTAGGTGTGTTACGCGATCTGCCTAACTGAAAGCAGCCTAGTGAACGCGCGGAAGTCGTCGATAGTCGCGACTTGGATTTTAATAGTATCGCCTGCGTTATTCACCTTGAGATATTTGATTTTGTGCTCTTTGCACAAGTTAGAAACCGCGGTCCAGCGCGCTTTTTCGTGGAGGAAGACGGGCGGAGGAAGCTGTGGCTTAACCGGGACGGGAGCGCTGCGCGACGCTGGTTTCGACAGGACCAACGGAGACGCGGTCATTTCGAGTGACATAAGCGGGTGTTGAAGAGACCTGGGTGGGCTCAGGTCTTGAAGACACCGAGGCTTTTTTGAGCGTTTGGCAACTAATTAAAATGGAGGATCAGGAGAGCCGGTTACGGTGGTGGTGTCCGATGACGCATCAGACGCGGATTCCGATTCGCTCCCGGGAGTGGTACGCTTACGGCGCAACGTTTGAGACGATGAGACCGACGCGTAGTCCATATCGGATGGAACGGGAGACGCGGGAGAGCTATAGACCTGAGGAGTCTGGACGATAGTGGCCTGAGGGGCCAGGGTTTGGGCCCTCAGGCCTATAGCTCTCAAGTCCCCGGCTAGGGACGCATTATTTGCTAATAAGGCTTGCGTGAAGACCTCGTCTGTAATGGGGATGCCGGACGCAGCGACCGCCTGTGCGAACGCTTTCGCGAAGTTAATAATGTTTTGCGAATCCATTAGGGAGGGAATTATAGGGAATTATATAAATATATAAGTTTTAAAAAAATGTCTAGAGTTCCCTTAAATAAACCTAGCGAACCCTAGCGGCTAACCTCCCTACCAGCGGTGGGGGGCTGGGGAGAATATCTTAAAACTAACCGTAGTACGCCGAAGGCCGCTACCTAGAAACCTAAAAAAGGGTACGCAGGTAAAGAGTTGACCGCGTTAGGGTCAACCTTTACCGACAGAAGGGACAAATACACGCGAAAACACACAGATAGGATAAAAATAAATATGAAAATAGGAGAAAAATAAATAAAATAGAGATAAAAGGACTGGTTCAGTACAAATTCGTTGTCACCGTTAAGTATCCATTGTACTGAAACCAGACTACTTACGCTGGGCAATACAAAGCACTCAGCACAAGCACAACACAACTTAGCACAGCACTTTGAAGACTAAGGGACTTAGTCACAAAGAAAAATCACACTTCGATAGCACTCAGAGGAAGTAGAAAGACAATGAAATCCGTAGCACGGAACCAACACGCTAAACTGTGACGTCAGTAGACTGAGCGCCACGGAATATCGGGAAGGGACCGATCAACGGAGAACGGGGTCTTGCACGTCCGTACCGGGCAGCGATCGGAGCGAGAATGTATTGTTGCAGTAGATTTCTAGATATATATATATATATATATATATATATATATATATATATAGAATATGCGTATGTTGAATGTGTTATGAGTTGCTTGCAAGGGAGTGCCTCTCTTGATATTTTTCTATATTTAAATATTTATAACGTTATAATTTAAAAACAGGTTTCCATATTTATGTTTATTTTCTATAATATTAACAATCATCATGTGTAATAGAATATCATACTATTTGTTGTTTCTATGGAATATTACCGAGTTCAATCCCCGAGTGTTGTACAAGATTTTTCGAAAATCCTTGAATGCAGATTTTCTTAACTTTAAAATCAAAGTCAGAGTGGACACATAGAACAAATATCTCTATCACCTATAGTTTAGAATTTTCCATACCAACTCATCTCGATGAGTCATCCTGACTAACAGAATAACCCTTTTTTTATAATTAATCATATCGATTGAGAAAGTCAATTCGCTTTTTTACAGAAAGGTTATAAAGTCTCTTTAGCAAGTGTTTATGTTTCCAAGGTTTCTATGGGTACCTGGCAGAGAGATCCACGTCGACTAATAGAATACAAATATGTTTTTGTTCATTTTGTTATTACCAAATGTTATCTCGGATCGAATAAACAATTATAACAATGGCTTCAAATTATTACTTAATTTTGTAGTTCAATATCATGAAAAGTTTTAAGTCTAATAAACTGGGTCTAAGAAAAGTTCTATTACGCCTGAAACAAATGAAAAAGTGGCTTAAACTGACCTACTTTTCCCAACAAACATGCGCCGAATTCGTGAAAATTTCTCTTTTTTAGTTTTTATCTCTGGCTTATTAAGAATTTCAAACAAAACAACTTTTTTGGAGAAACATAGCATTTAAAAAACATAAAAACTTATTTTTTATAGAGTTAAAACGACCTCGAGTCACCTGCAATAACCAGATTATCTGATGATAGCGTTGGTGTTAAGAGCTATATGATTAATGCGCGGAATAAGAAAAATCCAGCATTTTAGAAAGTGCATGATCAATCTAGTTGATTTAACTCTGCGTAGGCCTGTTGCCTGAAAAACAAATCTTATTGTCTCTTATTAGTATCAATACAAGCCAATTTCTAACACTCGCTTGTGCCCCTAACACGCATTCCTCGCTAGCCTTTTGTCACGAAATAAAAGTTTTTAATTAAAAAAACTAAACTATCACGGACTTGATTTATCGAAGAGGGTCGCCGCGAAGGCTTTCAAGTTGAAGGCGCTCAGGCGCGTGCAGGACCAGCGGCAGAGTCGCTCAGGCACCGACTGGCGCTCTGGCGCGTGCAGGATCAGTGGAGAGTCGCTCAGGCGCCGACTGGCGCTCTGGCGCGTGCAGGATCAGTGGAGAGTCGCTCAGGCGCCGACTGGCGCTCTGGCGCGTGCAGGATCAGTGGAGAGTCGCTCAGGCGCCGACTGGCGCTCTGGCGCGTGCAAGATCATCGAGAGGAGCCGGTTGGTTCAGCAGGCAGGATGAGGCCGGTATACAGGATCAGCAGGCACACAGGGTTGAAGTACTCAGTAATGAAGATTTGTGGTAGTAATGTTTATATCTTCGAAGCTCGAGATCGACTCGCTTTCCTCGATCAGTATCGGCTTTTAGAAGAAAATCATGTTCTGTCGAAGCCGTTGTTTGAAGTTTGAATCCGTCTTGCCGGCCAGGGATAATTGAACGAGTTTTTACTTGTGAGGTCGCTATTGTAGTCGTATTTATTGGTGAGAATTCGTCCGAGTGGGTATTACCGCCACCTTGAGTTTCAATTTTCCTAAAGTATGCATGATGTGCATACTTAAGATTGTTGACTTAAGGTATATAACAACCTCTTTGGTTTATTTTACATTAATCAATAATTACATTTTGACAAAGTCATCAACATCAACTAGATTGTCTAAGTAACATGACAAAATATTTTTAATTACAATGAAAAAAAAACATTTAGAGCTAATTTACAAAAGAATTAAATTAGAGCATAGTCAAAATAGAGAGGAATCTAAGAAAACAAGGAAAATTTTAAAACGAAATATATACAGGACCGAGAACAGTAAGTTTCATAGTTTCATTATGTTACACTCTCACTGAGGTTATAAAATTTTTTTCTTCCACAGCACACCTCCGATCGCTTTGCACATCTTTGGTGGAAACGAAACCTCTATCTGCAAATCTCTAATGGGAAAACGCACAATAGTTTGCTGTTCCCGTCCCGCTTACACATCACGAGTACTTCAGAAACTTCATGAACCCATGTATGGCTTTGAAGATGTTAGGTTAGAAGAAGTTGTTTAGAATTGTCAGTTTGGACTTTTTTCAAATGAAGAACTTTTTATAATAGAATCTGAATCGTTTTACACGAAAATTAGATAAAACAATTCCAAAAGCAAATGTTCAATGTTGCAACTTTAGGCAACAAAGCTAAGATGGGTAGCTAAGCTGTGCGAGGATGCTATCCTGTGCGAGGAAGATGTGCTGGGTGTGGTAGCTAAGCTGTGCTGTGTGTGGATGCTGCTCTGTGCGAGGATGCATAGCAGAGTTTTTTATCTATATGTTTGCGTGGTGTGGTTATATACTATAAAATATGTTGACATCGCTAAAAATAAGTAGCTTTCATATATTTTTCAATTAAGCCTTTTGCGAATTTGCTGTGGGTTTATCCCTGATACCTTTGATTACTGACTTGTGGTTGGACTGTCGTATCAAGATCGTTCATGGGAACTGGCTCTTGCAACGCTCACGATTTCTTTAAGTTTCGATGGGTAAAAAAAAATAAGGTATTATGTTTTTGGATTTCATCGGATTCTAGTCCCGGGCGTGGCAAGCTTATTTTCAAATATCGTTAAAAACAGATTCTTTTTCTCTTAAAAAAAAAAGGAATTCTGCAGTTGTTGGAGTTATTTGCCTCCAGATGGCATTGCAAAATTATAAAAAAAATACACTTGTATGGTTTTATAAGCAATGCTTTGTCCAGCTTAGAGAACTAAGAAACAATGTTGGCTTTGATTTTTATATCAAAAATTTATTGTGTTTTACATTCTTTCTCAAGAACAATTCTATTTTAACTTAATGCTTCTTAATTTTTCATTTATGAGCTTACAATAAGTATAACCGGATCAAATAATATTTGAACAGAGTGGCAATTAGATAGATTTAGTGAAAAAAAACATAGTATGTATCAAAATACTTATTAAAAATAGAAAAAAAAAATGTATTATATTAAGTATAATATGTCTTTATATAATATAAAATCAGAACTTCTCTAAAATATTCTCTACTTCTTTTTGAAAAATTGAATATTTTATGTCAATTTTGGACACTAAAAGATAAAGTATATCCTTTTTAAAACCCTAAATCCTTTAGTACTAAAGACCAGGATAGCGGTAATTTATGGTTGGGATCCGCCAGCAGATGGCAGACGTGGACCGTTACCGGCACCTGCTACTCTTTACTTTAACTTTACTGAAAACAATAGTAATCGGTTACCATTTTAGATGAATATAGCTTTAACGCAAAAATATATCAGTAAGTCGTAGAAGATTTATCAATATTTATTATTTACTGGCATTACAAAGTCTGCAAAATTTTTCATATACTTTTTTGTGATGTAGATTTGTACACAACAATATTTACAAAAGATTTAGATTTGTGTCTTCTTCATTGCAACTACATAATGTTATTCTAAAATATTTCGAAGTATTTGCAAGTAAAAGGGGTAAAATTTGTGACGTAAAAAGTAAGTAGGTAACTGCTAGTATTCCTGTTCTGCTATCGTTACTCCAGGTCTTAACAAAAATAACTGTTTTTTATTTATTTATTTATTTATTAGAAAACCAACAGTGTATACATTTTTTTACAAAATTAAGGTTTTCAAATTAAAGTAAGGCCTTCAGGCTTTCCTTAAAGACTATTGCTTAAAAATAGTTGTGACGCGGTACAAAAACAATGTTATTAAATTTCACATTTCAATTTCAGGTTTGAACCTATATATATACATTACATAAAGTATTTAATATAGATATAAATTATCATAGATACATACAAACATATTACTATACATTTTACTGATAAATTAAACATAGTTTTATCACATTACACACAAAAAACACATACAACAAATATTAGGAATCGATAGCTGTCTTAGAGATATCATGGAATATAAATAATAGGTCTTTACCTATGAAACTGCCGTTTTGCCGTACTGGCCATTTCAAATGAAAATATTTTTTTTTTGACTGATAATTCTAATTTCAAATTAATTTTATTTGACAAACAAGGAATTCTTTTTCTAAAACCGTCATTTGTTTAATAGTTAGTGTTTGGTTTTCAACGCATTCGAACATTTTTCGTCATCATGGATAAGTTAAAAATTCGAGTAATTATGGAGTATGAGTACCGTCGTGGCAGCAAAGCGGCACAAGCGGCACGCAACATCAACGACGTTTACGGAGCGAACACTACAAACGAACGCACCACCCGTTATTGGTTTACCCGCTTCCGTTCTGGAAATTTTGACCTGAAAAATGAACCCCGTGGTCGTCCGAAAACTTTGGTCGACAATGACGAATTAAAGGGAATTGTGGAAGCTGATGAAACTCAATCTACGGCTGAATTAGCAGCAGCTTTCGACGTTAGCATTAAAATAATATTGGTCCATTTGCGTCAAATTGGCAAGGTAAAAAAGCTTGACAAATGGGTACCCCACGAACTCAATGACCGCCAGCGCGAAGTACGCGTGGAGACGTGCCTTGCACTGCTCAGCAGGCATACAAATGAAGGAATTCTGAACCGCATTGTTACTTGTGACGAGAAATATATCCTGTTTGACAATCGTAAGCGCTCAGCAAGTTGGTTGGACCCTGGTTCAGCACCCAAACAATGCCCTAAACGAAAACTTACCCCTAGAAAAGTGATGGTCACTGTTTGGTGGTCTAACGCGGGTGTAATTCATCACAGCTTCTTGCCAAACGGGACAAGCATTACTGCAGATGTGTACTGTGAAGAACTGAACACAATGATGGAGAAGCTCGCACGTCTCCAACCAGCTTTGGTCTAACGTTCGGCTCCACTGCTCCTGCACGACAACGCGCGACCTCATACTGCACAGCAGACGGTCTCCAAGCTACAAGAGTTGGGGTTGGAAGTTCTCCGTCATCCGCCGTACTCACCAGACCTTGCGCCTACAGACTTTTACCTTTTCCAGAATTTGGATAACTTCTTGGCGGGAAAAAAATTCAATACCCGAGAGGCAGTACAAAATGCCATTGAAGAATTTGTTGCCTCCCGTCCAGCTGATTTCTTCAAGAAAGGCATCAATAAGCTACAATGCATTGGCAAAGATGCATTGATTGCATTGGTGATTATTTTGATTAATAGAAATAAAAAATATATAAAAAAATTACGCTTCATTTATTTCGTGAAAAACGGCAATGTCATAGGTAAAGACCTAATAAATTTAGGAGATAAATAACAGAAACTACAGTATTAGATTTCTCAGATATTTATTTTTATTTTAATAAAAAAAAATTAGAATTAGAATACAAAGCGATACGCAGTTTATGGTTTTGTATTCATTTACTTTGTCTTATTGGCGGCACCGAGAGGCGCGTGGGAATGTTCAGGCTGTATTTTATTTTTGTTCCCCTCCAAGTGGAGGGCAGGAGGAACTAAAAAATGCTCTTATGGCTGGTTTACACGCGTTAAGTGGTTAAGTTGGTAACTAAATTTTAAGTTAAAAGTTGCGTATAAACAGTCAATTAAGTGATAAGTGGTTATTTAAAATTTAGTATGCAAGTGATTAACACGTTTGGACGTGATTTTTTAGTTAAGTGCATAAGTTGACAAAGCTGGTGGCGGCAAGAGCTCGTATTTATTTCGTATTAACTCCGTTTTTCAAAATGTAGGAGTGGAGTTTAGTTTCAACTTTAAAATTTGTTGAAGAATATTTAAAATAGGAATGTTTGTGTATTAAACGAGTTAAAAAAATTTAGAAAAAATATATTCTCATAGAGATTTCAATTTCCGAAACAAATTCTTTTCTGAATTTGTCCAAAATCTCGTTTACCACATATGTACCACGTATGTACAGAATTGACGAATTTCTTGACATTCACTACTGTTCATCTTCATTGAACTTATGAGCTTAACCACTTTATCCTTTTGGACACACAAGCGACATGTAGTAACTTAAAATAAAGTAAAAAAAATCCCAACTTAAAAACTCAATACGTGTAAACCGCACATTACGCATACCCCGCGCGCGCGATCGAGGTTATGTAGGACTCGCTCCGAGCCTACCAGAGCCACTACCCACTAAAAAATACCCTGAATGACTCTTGCAATCAACGACAGGGGTATACGAGGCTGAATCTCGAAGTAAAGGATTGGGGTGGGTTTCATAGCTTTTGAAGAACGCTTTCGAGAGTGTTTTCAGGTGCTGTTGCGCTGTAGGTAGTTCAAGATCTCTGTGCAGGTCCGCGTTGCGCACGTACCAAGGTGCGTTTATGGCCCTGCGGCAGAAGAGATTTTGAACCACCTGCAGTTTGTGCAGGAGGGAGGGTTGGGCGTGGGCAAAGAATGGCGAGGCATATATCGTGACGGGTCTAACGCAGACCTTATAAAGCATACGTTTGTTTTTGAAAGACATTTTACTTTTTCTACCTAACATACTATATAGGCGGCTTAAGTAAAAACGGGTGAGTTTCGTTACTCTATCGACGTTGGATTCTGGTGATGGGGTGCGGGACACAGCGGCCTTTGGTGTAAAGGGCGGTGTCGTGTGTCGGTTAGTGTACATGGTGTACAACAGAGTGGCTAGGACTGAACCTTGAGGGACTCCAGCCTTTATGGGACAAGGCGCGGAAAGCGTGCTTTTATGTTCAAAACAAAACGTACGAACTTTGAGAAACGACGCGATTATCCTGACTAGGCGACCCGTAAGCCTATTTTATAGAGTTTATAAACGAGGCCACTGTGCCAGGCTTTATCGAAAGCCTTGGCTAGGTCAAAGAAAACTGCGACCGTTTTATTACGCCGGGAATAGAAGCCGTCGAGTATGTACTCGACAATACGATGGCAAGAGTGCTTAGCGCGAAAGCCGAACTGATGGGGAATGATGAGGGCATCGCCATCCGTTGGAAACAGATGGTGCCGCATTCGAGAGAGTATGACTCTCATGAGAAGTTTAGCCATGGCCTTGAGGAAGCTGATGGGTTTGTGATTAGCCGGAACTGTAGTCAACACAATGAATATAAAGACAAAGAATATGTGGCACACTTTGTTGGTGGCAGGTGACAACCTGGCTGCTAGGGTGTGCACTGACGTAAAGTATTTGCCAAGGGAGTGAAATAACGAGAAACATCTTTAACTTTGGCTTCTGACCTCACAATTTAAAGTACCTCATGTCATAAAGAGAGTAGACCTGACATGGGAATAATTGCCATAACAATAATAGTAGCTCAGAGTGAAGTTCGTTGCGTTTTTGGTAATAATGATAAAGTCGAAAGACATATCAAAATGACAAGACTTATACGATAACAAACCTCCACGACACCCGTATGACATTTACTATTTGCATTACACCCTCTTACTAAGGACATTAAATTAGTAAATTGCCAGAGTACATATAAAACAATAAAACCTTACTAAAACAAAATGTAAAGTGGCACTCGAATTTAATATAAAATTTAGTTGAAAAATCACAATCTGAAAAGTATGAAACAAGAAAATATTGTCATCCTAAATTACTAAGTACAAACTTATCAATATTTACCGTCTATTTAATTAACAACTCACTCAGTAATATACTTTATTGTGTGTTTATATGACAATAAAGAGTATTTATATTGAGTTATATATGATTATAATATGTAGTTTAGAATACAGAGGAATATAGAAACTTGTAAAAAATATATCAAATAAATGATAGCATACTAAGTATTGAGGTATTAGCTAAAGCATATAATTTACGTCAACGGCATTGAGGCATAACAAAGACCATTACCGAGGCGCTGCGTGCGTGCGAAATGGTTGTAGGTACCGTGGAGTCGTACTCATCCAACAGCTGAGAGCAATAGGGCAACAGCTGATCTGTATTTCAATATTAATTTTCGAATTAGAGCTATACTGCACTTATGGTTCGGTGAAAACATCGCAAGGCTATAAAAAATGTATATTTGACTAAGAATAAAATATATAAATAATACATATAATAAGACGATTAACGAGCAAAAAGCATTTTCAAACTAATCAAATTACTGTAAGAATGTAAGGTAAATTGGAGTAATGTGTTAAAGCAGGATATTACATCACATAGAACACAGATTAAGATAACTTGTTTAAATCACTCTCTGAATTAATAATTATTACATGCGGTGTATCGTTTTGACGTATATGAATTTTCGAAAATTTTACTTACACAGTATAATCATAGTCTTTTTCTTTCGCTAGTTGTTTAGTTTTAGTAAGCAGTTTCTTATATTCCGGCGCTAGATTCACTCATTCACAAAAATGCGGCGGTAATTTTTTTAAGGTGAATCCTAAGTCAGCAGGTGTGATTGACAGATGCAATAAAGTCTTGTGTCACATATTCAGAAAACCGATAACTCACTCACGTAGTTGACCTGGATTTTTGTAATATTTTACTTTATAAAGTTAACAATTTTTTCGACGAGAGAATAAACATTTTCAGATTTTTTTAAAGGTACTTCCTTTATCTCCACATTATTAAGACGTGACTATTGGTCACGATGAACTCCGTTATGCTGGAAATTGGCTACTTGAGACCTTAATTCAATTACTTGACTAGATACTGTTTCCAAGGTAGTTATGCGGGTGTCCAGTTTCTTACCTTTAGTATCATACTCCTGCATTTTTGTATGAATGCCTTTTTAAGCCCCTTGCAGTTTTAATATATTGGCATTAATTACCTTTACGTCTTCGATTAAGGCTGGAAGAAATTTTAACTTTAGAGCCATTTCATTCAGCTATGTCATTATTGTTGCTAATGAAACATCCGGGCTGTGGCTTGTGTGACGGAGACTAGAGGGGAAGGTAACCGTAGACGGCAAGTCGAACATTTCCAGCTTGCTCGCTGTGCTCCAAGTTGGCGGTAGCCAGATTCGCTTATACAGCCTTGTCGAAGCGCTTATCGAAGCCGTGACGCGAAGTCCTATTAACTACTTTATATGAGGTTAGCTAATCAAATCCACAACCAAACGGTTAGTGGAATGTCTAATTCAATTATCCTCCTGCGACATACACATATTGAGAAAAGCTCATGCAGTTTTTTTTATAAACCAACCTCAAAGTATCTACCAAACAAATCAAGGTGCTTAAACTTAATATTCAAATCGTGCGGAAATTCTATAAATACATATATTTTCAGAAAATACTAAATAAATACGCTAAGAACAACTTTGAAAAATTCGCTTAAGATGTATGTAAACGGGATTTGATCCCTGGCCTTAACAATTCCGAGCGCATCCCAAAAACGCCAACTGTCAACTTAAGTTGAAAGTAGTATTTAAATATTAGTAATCTCAAACAATCTTTGGGCCACGCTTTTACCTAAATGGAAGTCAGCAAAATCCGTACTAGGACAGCACCTGGTTCTTAAAAAGAACTCCCATAAGAAGTTTTAGAACCTAGTCCTTGTAGTTTCAGAGATATTGAGATGATTAGGTGAGTTTTGTATGAAAAGACAACCTTGAAACCCTCGTTTAGCCCTGTAGCAGTCAAAGGCTACAAAATTCCTAATGAAGTCGACGGTTACGTCCTAATCGAAACCAACTTAAATCATTTCAGACTCATAGGTCTTTTAGTTTTAAAGATTCGTGACTGATTTCCTCTTTTATTAATTAAGATAGATCCTAAATGGTTCTTCGAAATGAAAAAGATAAAAGAAACTTGATATCATTTTCAAATACCTAATCAATGATACCCCACTTAACATTGAAAATTGACTTAATTTTATTCATTTTCGCGTTACAGCGCACTGTTGCCACAATTTTAATTTTGTTTTAACTTCTTCAGTGACACTCCCAGGATTATACAAATCGATTTACTTAAGAGTTATTGAAATAGGCACAGGCGCTGGTCTCTAGTATTCCATAAAAAAACAAATATTTATAAACTGATAAAAACTGTCGTAGTAAAAATATCATCTAACTATTTATCATTTAAATGAAAATGAGACGAATCACATGTTTTAATAACATTTTGCATAGACCAATGGATTAAAGGCTGTTAACACAGAGTACCTTGTATGTTATGTACTGGCTGTTAGTTTTATTTAGTCCTTCAATTGGTCACTTGCAATAATCGACATTAAATAAATAAGTTTAAAGTAATTATTGTTCAGTATTCAATAATCCGCAAAATTTTCATACTTAAGATTTAAACATACCTAAAGCACCAAACATACATAAAAAATGCACTGACGCTTACTCTGGCGCGCGCGATCGAGAGTTATGTGGGCCTTGTCCCGTCGCCTACCAGAGCTTGGTAAACTTTGCTAGGTCGCTCGCCCAGGCGCTCACTGCGTCCGGCATCCCCATCCCAGATGACGTACTAACGCAGGCCTTACAGGCAACTATCGCGTCCCCGGCCCCGTCAGGCCTCAACCCCGGCCCCTCAGGCCTCCAACGTCCAGACCCCTCAGGTCTACAGCGCTCCCGCGTCTCCCGCCTCGTCCGAGATGGACTTCGAATCGGTCGCATCCTCTCACGCGTCGCGTCGCAAGCGTACCGCTCCCTGGGAGCGACTCCGAACCCGCGTCTGATACATCGTCAGATGCCGTCACCTTAACCGGCTCTCCTGAGCCCGCGTTCCAGCTAGTCGCCAAGCGCTCCAAGAAGCGCTCTAAGAAAGCCTCAGTATCCTCAATACCCGAGCCCTCCCCGGTGTCTTCAACACCAGCCCCCGCGCCATTAAAATCGCTCGAAGTAACCGCGTCTCCGTCGGTCCCATCGAAGCCAGCGACGCGCTGCGCTCCCGTCCCGCCGAAGCCTCAGCTCCCTCCGCCCGTCTTTCTCCGCGAAAAAGCGCGATGGACTATAGTATCAAATCTTTGCAAAGAGCAAAAAATCAACTATCTTAAAGCAACCAACGCAGGCGATTCAATTAAAATCCAGGTCGCGACCATCGACGACTTCCGCGCGTTCACCAGGTTACTTTCTTTAAAACAAATCGCTTATCACACCTACGCCCTCCCGGAGGAGCGTAAGATCCGCGCAGTACTACGGGGCGTCCCGTTCGAGCTCGCGAACGAAGAAATCCTCGAGGACCTTAAGTCCCAGGGTTTCCCGGCCGAAGCAGTGCAGAAGATGCACTCCAACCGCGGTAGGCGTTTTCCTTTAGCTCTAGTAATCCTATCCAACACTCCTAACTCGAAGGAGATTTTCAGAGAGGCTCGCACAATTTGCGAACTCTCAAACATCTCCGTCGAGCGTCCCAACCCCCGCGGTCACCCTGGGCAGTGCCACCGCTGCCAGCTCTATGGCCACGCAGTGGCTAACTGCTCAGCTCCCCCAGGTGCGTTAAGTGCCTGGATTCTCATATAACGAAGGAGTGCACTCGCACTCCCGAATCCACTTCCCCCCCTGCCTGTGTGCTTTGCTTTGCCACACAGCTAACTACAGGGGTTGCCCGCACGCTCCGCGCTCCACCACCAAGAGGGCCGCGCCTAAACCGGCGCCGCCGCTCACTCCCGCTAACTTACCGCCGCTGCGCAACCGGGGTCCCCCGGAAGCAAAGCCCGTTCAGCCGACGCCTACTCCGGCTCTGTCTTGGAGGCAGTATCCGGCCGTTCCGCCTGCACCTTCCCGACCCCTCCCAGCTCCCGTAGCTCCCGTAGGGCCGCGTCCCGCTCCGGCATCTGCACCTCAGTCGTCGTTGGCTGAGGACATGAAGACCGTGTTCGACGTCATCCAAAACGTAGACATTAACGAAATTTCCGTACTCGCACGCAAACTGCGAGCCGCCCGCTCTCCTCAAGAGCGTTTATTTGCGTTAGCCGAGCATCACTCGCTTCTAAGTTCGTTATAAATTTTATTTTTTGTATAAATTCGTAAATAAGTAAATTATAATGTCTAGACCCGCAAATCCCGCGTCCGGTAGTATCAAACCCAAGGGCTAGTATCTTTTAACGTTCCTAGCCTTAGCACCAACCTTCCCGAGCTCAAACTGTTCCTTCAGAACAACGACCCAGACTTATTACATCTCCAGGAGACATGGCTCACTCCTAATCGCTCCAGGGGATTCGCTATTCCTAAATACGCGTTTACACGTAATGATAGGCCCCACTCTGACGGATTCGGCGGCACTGCTATATACTACAAAAGAGGATTCCATTGCTGTCCTCTCCCTTCCCCTCCTCTCCTCAACATGGAAGCCACTGTATGTAGATTGGCTATGACTGGTCATCCGACCATCAAGATAGCTTCAGTCTACATACCTTGTGGCCCCAAACCTATCCGCAGCGACTTTGAGACCATTCTCGCCCTCGGCCGTTCAGTCATTATGTTCGGAGACTTAACTCCAAACATACTGACTGGACGTGCCTATCGACCAACCAAAGCGGTATCGCTCTCCTCGACATCACCAACTCACTCGACTTAGACGTCGTCTCCCCAATCACTATACCGACAACCCGAACCACTCTCCTGACATCCTCGACTTTGCAATCGTCAAACAAACCAACCTCGATCTCAGGTCTATCAAACCGCTCGATGACCTAGGTTCTGACCACCGCCCCGTCTCCCTCGTGCTAGGACTGCCTAACGTTAACGTCACTTCTCCTAAGACCTTAAACAACTGGAAAGGTTTTAAAAATACGATAGTTTCAGCCTTAGAGGCCCAGAACTCTCCGCTGGCGATCTCGCCCGATCAATTAGATATCCCGGATAAAATAGATTCATTAGTAAACTCTCTCACTGATGCTATCAACTCAGCCATCAGTGTAAACGAAAAAGTTGCTTAGAAAGGCAAACCCACGCTTCCTTTAGCCATTAGCAAACTTATTAAAGCTAAGAATGCGGCTCTCCGGAGAGCCAAGAAATATCCCAAGCCCGCCTATAGAACAGCTGCGAATCAGCTACAACGCAAAGTTAGATCTCGCCTCGCGGAACTCGGAGACGCCCAGATGAACGATCTCATGGCAAATATCTCCCCGTCCCACCAAGCGTATTATAAAATGGCTCAAGCCTTACGCGTAGACGCCACCTCTCACTCGTCCCGATGGCTCTATCGCCTTCGAAGACGAAGAGAAAGCCGAATGCTTCGCTGACAGCGTTGCGTCTCAATGCTCGCCCAGCACGCAACCCGCGAATCCCTCTCACATCAAAGCGGTGGAGGACGAAGTTCTCCGTAGAGACTCTCTCCCCATCACCGCCGACCCCGTCACAGTCTCTAATGATGAAATCTCGCTTCTCATCAAAATTCAAAAGTCCAAAAAGGCTCCGGGTGCGGATGGCATTTCTAACCACGCACTTAAGCACCTGCCTCAACAGGTGCTTACCTTGTTAGCTATCATTTTCAATGCCTGCTTCGACCTTAGCTACTTTCCAAAAGCTTCAAAAGAAGCGACAGTCATAGGCATTCCCAAGCCAGGTAAACCTCTGAATATTCCGGCTAACCACAGACCCATCAGCCTCCTCAAGGCAATGTCTAAACTTCTCGAGAGAGTCATACTCTCACGAATGCGGAACCATCTGTTTCCAACGGATGGCGATCCTCTCTTAATTCCCCATCAGTTCGGCTTTCGCGCTAAGCACCCCTGCCCTCAGCAAGTCCATCGAATCGTCGAGTACATACTCGAAGGTTTCTATCCGCGGCGTTTTAAAACGATCGCAGTTTTCTTGGACGTAGCCAAGGCTTTCAATAAAGTCTGGCACAGCGGCCTCGTTTATAAACTCTACAAAATAGGCTTACCGGATCGACTAGTTAAAATAATCGCGTCGTTTCTTAAACACCGCACGTTTCGATATAAACACGAAGGCACGATTTCCGCGCCCCGTCTCATAAAGGCTGGAGTCCCTCAAGGCTCAGTCCTAGCCCCTCTATGCCGACGAAACTGCCCTTTACACCAAAGGCCGCAGAGTCCCGGGTCTCACCACCAGACTCCAAAAGGCTGTAAACGCCCTCGGTGCATGGTTTCAAAAATGGCGTATCGATGTGAACCCAGAGAAGAGCTCTGCGGTTTTCTTCGACTACAGACGCAGTCGTATCGCCGACAATCTCCAAGTTAGAATGCAAGGCACTACCATGCCCTGGCAGCGCACTTCCAAATATTTAGGCGTCATCTTAGACCTGTAACGCGTTGTTTGCGGAGTGGTAATTGAGGGTCCAGAAAGGAAATACCAAAGCTCTCTTCTATGTTTATTATGCAGTAAAATTAAAAATATACAAAAATGCCTGTAAATACAAACAAAAAATATAAACAAAATTGAAATAAAAAATAGTCACACAAAATAAAACAGAAACATTAATACAATTAAATTTGATCTGAAAAGAAAAAGTAACAACAAAATAAAATTTTAATGAATGAGAATCCTTACCAAAAATTTTGGCTACGCACACTCGTGTACGTAAAAATAAATTATTGATTTCATGAAAACTTTGATTGTAGATAATAAAAAATTGATAAACATGTAATTTTGAATAATAAACTCGGAAACAATAATAAATAAATAGATTCTAGTTGTTATGATGGATAATTTTTCGTGACTGGCTTGTCAAATCAAAACATTGCCGTTCTCCAACACTACGTAATTCGTAGTTTAAAATTACGTCGGGAACGACAAAAAAATAAAATTTACTGACAAAAAGAGGTCGAAATAGACAACCGTCACAATACCCCGGGGGCCGGGAAAAAAAATCTGAAAGATTTTTTCAGTATAGTTTTAAAAAAAAAATATTCAAACCAAATCAAAATAAACCGCATATACATATCGCATTTTAATATTTAATCTGCCAAATGAAAGAACGATCAAAAAAAAATAATAATTAAAAGCAAAATGAAAATTAATATTAACATCCTATAGAAGAATTTTTCTGAAAAAACATCCTGTATATATGAAAAAAAAAAAATAATACTGATATATTGCATATCAACAAGTTATTTAATAGAAAAAGAAAACAAAACAGACGAAAGAGAGAAAAAAAAAATCCTAAATAATTATCTTAAATTACATGGTTCATGAATGATAAAATTTTAAACTCACCACCAGACTCCAAAAGGCTGTAAACGCCCTCGGTGCATGGTTTCAAAAATGGCGTATCGATGTGAACCCAGAGAAGAGCTCTGCGGTTTTCTTCGACTACAGACGCAGTCGTATCGCCGACAATCTCCAAGTTAGAATGCAAGGCACTACCATGCCCTGGCAGCGCACTTCCAAATATTTAGGCGTCATCTTAGACCTGTAACGCGTTGTTTGCGGAGTGGTAATTGAGGGTCCAGAAAGGAAATACCAAAGCTCTCTTCTATGTTTATTATGCAGTAAAATTAAAAATATACAAAAATGCCTGTAAATACAAACAAAAAATATAAACAAAATTGAAATAAAAAATAGTCACACAAAATAAAACAGAAACATTAATACAAAATGAAAATTAATATTAACATCCTATAGAAGAATTTTTCTGAAAAAACATCCTGTATATATGAAAAAAAAAAAAATAATACTGATATATTGCATATCAACAAGTTATTTAATAGAAAAAGAAAACAAAACAGACGAAAGAGAGAAAAAAAAAATCCTAAATAATTATCTTAAATTACATGGTTCATGAATGATAAAATTTTAAACATGTTCCTGGAATATACAATGTTAATATACATCGTTCAACTCCATCAACGTACATTATAATTACAACATACATTCTCTTTCATACTAGTCTTATTCCAACTACTGGAAATAAAACATCATGCAGTTAGAGTTGCTTATGAGGAATCGTATCCTAAATAAGTCAACTCAACAGAGTTGAACGCAACGGCAAAAGGCTTTAATAGTTGCCATCCGCTGAAAATATTAATAGCTTATGGCTTCTTTAACGTGTCGCTAACTCCCGCACGGTGATTACTATAAACAAGTTTCAGTTAAAGACTGAAATAAATATGCCGGAAAGAAAAGAAAATCATAGCCAGTCGTGAAACATTGACTTTTAAATAAAATCCAAGGGTCTTTTGTGAAGTAATTAAAATACTTATGTAATAAACATATGAAAATAATTCTCACGGGAAAGTGATTCAAGCGTATAAATAATACACATAGGTATGGTTTAGTTTAACGAGTTACCTTAATAAACGCTCGTGCAGAAGGCTTAATTTTACAAGTTGCAAACCGCTTGAAAAAAAATTGAGAAAAAAAAAATTGATAACATTTAACAAATTATACTATAAAGTATAATACAGATATTGAAAATAAGAGTTTACACTCCTAGAATTGCAAATATTAAATAAATTACACAATAAGTTAACCTAATACTACGATGATGATAATTAATTATAAGTTTTGACCAACGTCAATGTTAATGGTATAGCCAAACGATAATGAGGTGCATAGAAAAAAAAATAAGACAAAAAGAATCGGCTTATGCTCGCCGTGAGATAATTAGCAATAATTATATATGAATTCATATAAAGTAATTGGTAACAACCAATCTAGTCACTCAAAGAAGAAGTTAAACGCGGTAGAGGTTTAATGTCTCTGATATGCCAACGACCTAATGGGTTATTATTCATATCCACTAAATCGTAAATTAATGGTGAAACTTTATTTGAAACTTTACATTTAATAAATTTGGGTGCAAACTTAGCACAAAAATGTTTTTTAGAGGAACTTATTACATGGTTTCGCCTCCAAACAATATCACCGTTATTAAATTCTAAATTCTGATGATGTTTGTTATAATAAGTTGCATTATATTGATGTGCATTAAATAACCGTTTCTGTACTTCGGATAAGATAAAATTCTTCAGGGCTATTTTGTAAAATTTCTGTTTCAGAATCTACATTAATATTTAATAATAATGATCGTAGTTCGTCTACAGATTGCGTCGAAGAAAAATTTATATTTCTGATTTTTAATTCATAAATTATTTCAAGTTTATTTAGTTGTGAAAAATTCATTGCAAAATCCAAAAAAAAAATGTTAAAGTGAAATAAATTTGTTAATAGTCGTTATGCAGAAAAGAGCCTTAAAAATATACGTATTTTCAAGTGATGAAAATGAATAGAAAATGTTATTTAAATAGTGAAATTACTGGGTTATAGAATAAATGTTGTGCCTTCAGAAAATTTCTTCAAAGATATTATAACGAAAGAAACTAAAGAAACTTAAATGTCTGAATAATTTAGCAGTAATTTGATATATTATAGTAGATATATAACCTAACTAGTGAATGTTAATGGTTGAAAATGGTAACAAATAAAGTTTTATTCCTGACCTCAATAATAATTATAAAAAAATTATTTTTAATGTTGCTATTTCTCTGTTGATATTGTTCCTCCTCTCTTCTCCATAAACTGCGTTTGAATGGTCGGCGCCAGTGTGTAACGCGTTGTTTGCGGAGTGGTAATTGAGGGTCCAGAAAGGAAATACCAAAGCTCTCTTCTATGTTTATTATGCAGTAAAATTAAAAATATACAAAAATGCCTGTAAATACAAACAAAAAATATAAACAAAATTGAAATAAAAAATAGTCACACAAAATAAAACAGAAACATTAATACAATTAAATTTGATCTGAAAAGAAAAAGTAACAACAAAATAAAATTTTAATGAATGAGAATCCTTACCAAAAATTTTGGCTACGCACACTCGTGTACGTAAAAATAAATTATTGATTTCATGAAAACTTTGATTGTAGATAATAAAAAATTGATAAACATGTAATTTTGAATAATAAACTCGGAAACAATAATAAATAAATAGATTCTAGTTGTTATGATGGATAATTTTTCGTGACTGGCTTGTCAAATCAAAACATTGCCGTTCTCCAACACTACGTAATTCGTAGTTTAAAATTACGTCGGGAACGACAAAAAAATAAAATTTACTGACAAAAAGAGGTCGAAATAGACAACCGTCACAATACCCCGGGGGCCGGGAAAAAAAATCTGAAAGATTTTTTCAGTATAGTTTTAAAAAAAAAATATTCAAACCAAATCAAAATAAACCGCATATACATATCGCATTTTAATATTTAATCTGCCAAATGAAAGAACGATCAAAAAAAAATAATGATTAAAAGCAAAATGAAAATTAATATTAACATCCTATAGAAGAATTTTTCTGAAAAAACATCCTGTATATATGAAAAAAAAAAAATAATACTGATATATTGCATATCAACAAGTTATTTAATAGAAAAAGAAAACAAAACAGACGAAAGAGAGAAAAAAAAAATCCTAAATAATTATCTTAAATTACATGGTTCATGAATGATAAAATTTTAAACATGTTCCTGGAATATACAATGTTAATATACATCGTTCAACTCCATCAACGTACATTATAATTACAACATACATTCTCTTTCATACTAGTCTTATTCCAACTACTGGAAATAAAACATCATGCAGTTAGAGTTGCTTATGAGGAATCGTATCCTAAATAAGTCAACTCAACAGAGTTGAACGCAACGGCAAAAGGCTTTAATAGTTGCCATCCGCTGAAAATATTAATAGCTTATGGCTTCTTTAACGTGTCGCTAACTCCCGCACGGTGATTACTATAAACAAGTTTCAGTTAAAGACTGAAATAAATATGCCGGAAAGAAAAGAAAATCATAGCCAGTCGTGAAACATTGACTTTTAAATAAAATCCAAGGGTCTTTTGTGAAGTAATTAAAATACTTATGTAATAAACATATGAAAATAATTCTCACGGGAAAGTGATTCAAGCGTATAAATAATACACATAGGTATGGTTTAGTTTAACGAGTTACCTTAATAAACGCTCGTGCAGAAGGCTTAATTTTACAAGTTGCAAACCGCTTGAAAAAAAATTGAGAAAAAAAAATTGATAACATTTAACAAATTATACTATAAAGTATAATACAGATATTGAAAATAAGAGTTTACACTCCTAGAATTGCAAATATTAAATAAATTACACAATAAGTTAACCTAATACTACGATGATGATAATTAATTATAAGTTTTGACCAACGTCAATGTTAATGGTATAGCCAAACGATAATGAGGTGCATAGAAAAAAAAATAAGACAAAAAGAATCGGCTTATGCTCGCCGTGAGATAATTAGCAATAATTATATATGAATTCATATAAAGTAATTGGTAACAACCAATCTAGTCACTCAAAGAAGAAGTTAAACGCGGTAGAGGTTTAATGTCTCTGATATGCCAACGACCTAATGGGTTATTATTCATATCCACTAAATCGTAAATTAATGGTGAAACTTTATTTGAAACTTTACATTTAATAAATTTGGGTGCAAACTTAGCACAAAAATGTTTTTTAGAGGAACTTATTACATGGTTTCGCCTCCAAACAATATCACCGTTATTAAATTCTAAATTCTGATGATGTTTGTTATAATAAGTTGCATTATATTGATGTGCATTAAATAACCGTTTCTGTACTTCGGATAAGATAAAATTCTTCAGGGCTATTTTGTAAAATTTCTGTTTCAGAATCTACATTAATATTTAATAATAATGATCGTAGTTCGTCTACAGATTGCGTCGAAGAAAAATTTATATTTCTGATTTTTAATTCATAAATTATTTCAAGTTTATTTAGTTGTGAAAAATTCATTGCAAAATCCAAAAAAAAAATGTTAAAGTGAAATAAATTTGTTAATAGTCGTTATGCAGAAAAGAGCCTTAAAAATATACGTATTTTCAAGTGATGAAAATGAATAGAAAATGTTATTTAAATAGTGAAATTACTGGGTTATAGAATAAATGTTGTGCCTTCAGAAAATTTCTTCAAAGATATTATAACGAAAGAAACTAAAGAAACTTAAATGTCTGAATAATTTAGCAGTAATTTGATATATTATAGTAGATATATAACCTAACTAGTGAATGTTAATGGTTGAAAATGGTAACAAATAAAGTTTTATGCCTGACCTCAATAATAATTATAAAAAAATTATTTTTAATGTTGCTATTTCTCTGTTGATATTGTTCCTCCTCTCTTCTCCATAAACTGCGTTTGAATGGTCGGCGCCAGTGTGTAACGCGTTGTTTGCGGAGTGGTAATTGAGGGTCCAGAAAGGAAATACCAAAGCTCTCTTCTATGTTTATTATGCAGTAAAATTAAAAATATACAAAAATGCCTGTAAATACAAACAAAAAATATAAACAAAATTGAAATAAAAAATAGTCACACAAAATAAAACAGAAACATTAATACAATTAAATTTGATCTGAAAAGAAAAAGTAACAACAAAATAAAATTTTAATGAATGAGAATCCTTACCAAAAATTTTGGCTACGCACACTCGTGTACGTAAAAATAAATTATTGATTTCATGAAAACTTTGATTGTAGATAATAAAAAATTGATAAACATGTAATTTTGAATAATAAACTCGGAAACAATAATAAATAAATAGATTCTAGTTGTTATGATGGATAATTTTTCGTGACTGGCTTGTCAAATCAAAACATTGCCGTTCTCCAACACTACGTAATTCGTAGTTTAAAATTACGTCGGGAACGACAAAAAAATAAAATTTACTGACAAAAAGAGGTCGAAATAGACAACCGTCACAGACCAGACGCTTTTTTTTAACCCTCAAGTCGATAGAGTAACGAAACTCGCACGTTTTTACCTAGGCCGGCTTTACAGTATGTTAGGTAGAAAAAGTAGTCAGAAACAAACGTACGCTTTATAAGGCCTGCGTTAGACCAGTCATGACATATGCCTCGCCAGTCTTTGCCCACGCCAAACCCTCCGTCCTGCATAAACTGCAGGTAGTTCAAAACCTCTTCTGCCGCAGGGCCACAAACGCACCTTGGTACGTGCGCAACGCGGACCTGCACAGAGATCTTGAACTACCTACAGTACAACAGCACCTAAAACACTCTCAGAATCGTTCTTCAAACGCGCCGAATCCCATCCCAGTCCACTAGTTCGAGATTCAGTCTCATATACTGCTCCTGTCTTAGATTCGGTATACAAAGTCGCTAGACCGAGAAACGCGCACACGGGCGAACTCATGCAATTAACTTTAGATCTCGAGGCCCTTCAGGCCGCAAATTCTAATTCTAACGTAAATTCTAATTCTAACGTAAATCCGAATTAATGCAATTTTATTTTTCAATTTTTTATGTTTTTTTTTATTATTTACTTTTCATTTTGAGCACCTTCAGTGCTATGTAAATCCCAGCGGGTGACCCCTTAAGGGCCCTTTTTTTTTTTTTTTGGTTCCCCTCCACGGGAAGGGCAGGAGGACATAAAAAATGCTCTGACGCATACTCCGCGCGCGCGATCGAAGTTATGTGGGACTCGTCCCGACGCCTACCAGAACCATACCCACTAAAAAACCCCCTGTCGGCTCGTGCATTTTTTCCACTCAGCCTTCATCTGAGCGACGGCCAATTGGAGAAAGAGGCCGCGCTAGCGGGGCCCTTAAGGGGTCACCCGCTGAGATTTACATAGCACCAAAGGTGCTCAAAAATGAAAAGTAAATATAAACATTAAAAATGAAAAGTAAAATTGCATTAATTCGGATTTACGTTAGAATTAGAATTTACGTTAGAATTAGGATTTGCGGCCTGAAGGGCCTCGAGAGCTAAAGTTAACTGCGAAGGTTCGCCCGTGTGCGCGTTTCTCGGCCTAGCGACTTTGAATTTCGAATCTAACACAGGAGCAGTATATGAGACTGAATCTCGAACAAGATGATTGGGATGGGATTCGGCGCGTTTGAAGAACGATTCTGAGAGTGTTTTGAGGTGCTGTTGCACTGTAGGTAGTTCAAGATCTCTGTGCAGGTCCGCGTTGCGCACATACCAAGGTGCGTCTGTGGCCCTGCGGCAGAAGAGATTTTGAACTACCTGCAGCTTATACAGGACGGAGGGATTGGCGTGGGCAAAGACTGGCGAAGCATATGACATGACGGGTCTAACGCAGACCTTGTAAAGCGTACGTTTATTTCTAAAAGACATTTTACTTTTTCTACCTATCATACTATTTAAGCGGCTTAAATAGAAACGCGCGAGTTTCGTTACTCTATCGAAGTGTGGCTTAAAAGAAAGCGTCTGATCTAAGGTGACGCCTAAGTATTTGATACTGCGCTTCCAGGGGATGGGAATACCTAACATTCGAATGTGGGGATCGTTGCGGCGATTACGACGTTTGTGGTCGAATAGAATGGCAGAACTCTTTTCTGGGTTGACATCGATACGCCATTTTTGAAACCAAACACCGAGGGCGTTTACGGCCTTTTGGAGTCTGGTGATGTTATACGGGATCCTTTTACCTTTAGTGTAAAGGGCGGTATCGTCTGCAAAGAGGGCGAGTTCGACGCCTTTCGGCGGGATGGGCATGTCATTAGTGTACACGGTGTACAGCAGAGGGGCGAGGACTGAGCCTTGCGGGACTGCAGCCTTTATGGGACGAGGCGCGGAGAGCGTGCCTTCATGTTTGAATCGAAACGTACGGTCTTTAAGAAACGACGCGATTAATCTGACTAGGCGAACCGGTAAGCCTATTTTATAGAGTTTAAAAACGAGACCGCTGTGCCAGACTTAGTCGAATGCCTTGGCTACGTCAAAGAGAACCGCGATTGATTTTTTACGATGCGGATAGAATCCTTCGAGAATGTACTCGACGATTCGATGGACTTGCTGAGGGCAGGAGTGCTTAGCGCGAAAGCCGAACTGGTGGGGAATAATGAGAGGGTCGCCATCCGTTGGAAACAGATGGTTCCGCATTCGAGAGAGTATGACTCTTTCGAGAAGTTTAGACATTGCCTTGAGGAGGCTGATGGGTATGTGATTAGCCGGGATGTTCAGAGGTTTACCCGGCTTGGGAATGCCTATGACTGTCGCTTCTTTCCAGGCTTTTGGAAAGTAGCTATGGTCGAAGCAGGCATTGAAGATGATAGCTAACAAGGTAAGCACCTGCTGTGGCAGGTGCTTAAGTGCGTGGTTGGAAATTCCATCCGCACCCGGAGCCTTTTTGGACTTTTACTATCTAATGAAAAGCAAGATTTCATCATTAGAGACTGTGACGGGGTCGTCGGTGATAGGGAGAGATTCTCTGCGGAGAACTTCGTCCTCCACCGCCTGGATGTGGGAGGGGTCCACGGGTTGCGTGCTGGGCGAACATTGTGCCGCTATGCTGTCGGCGAAGCATTCGGCTTTCTCTTCGACTTCGAAGGCAATGGTGCCGTCGGGACGAGTGAGAGGAGGAACGTGAGAGGCGGTGTCTACGCGTAAAGCTCGGGCCATTCGATAATACGCTTGGTGGGACGGGGAGATATTCTCCATGAGATCGTTAAACTGAGTGTCACGGAGTTCCGCGAGGCGAGACCTAACTTTGCGTTGAAGCTGATTCGCAGCTGTTCTATATGCGGGCGTGGGATATTTCTTGGCTCTCCGGAGAGCCGCGTTCTTAGCTTTAATAAGATTGCTAACGGCTAAGGGAAGCGCGGGTTTGCCTTGCTTAGCAATGATTACGTTGTCGCTGATGGCTGAGTTGATAGCATCAGTGAGAGTATCGACTACTGAATCTATTTTAATCGGGCTGTCTAATTGTTCGGGCGAAATCGCGAGCGGAGAGTTCGGTGCCTCTAAAGCTGAAACTAACGTATTTTTAAAGCCTTTCCAGTTGGTAAAGGTCTTAGGAGATGTGACGTTATCGTTAGGCGCGCCTAGCACGAGGGAGACGGGGCGATGGTCGGAGCCTAGGTCATCGAGCGGTTCGATGGACCTAAGATCAAGATTGATTCGCTTGATAATTGCAAAGTCGAGGATGTCAGGAGAATAGGTCGGGTTGTTGGGATAGTGAGTGGGAGTGATGGGGGATATGACGTCTAAGTCAAGGAGTTAGTGATGTCGAGGAGAGCGATACCGCTGGTGTTGGTCGATAGGCACGTCCAGTCAGTATGTTTGGAGTTAAAGTCTCCGAACATAATGACTGAACGGCCGAGGGCGAGAATGGCCTCAAAGTCGCTGCGGATTGGTCTGGTACCACTAGGTATGTAGATTGAAGCTATGATGATGGTCGGATGACCAGTCATAGCCAATCTACACACAGTGGCCTCCATGTTGAGGAGAGGAGGGGTAGGGAGAGGACAGCAATGGAAGCCTCTTTTGTAATATATAGCGGTGCCGCCGTAACCGTCGGAGTTGGGCCTATCGTTGCGAGTAAATGCGTACTTAGGAATAGCGTATCCCCTGGAGCGGTTTGGAGTAAGCCATGTCTCCTGGAGAAGGAATAGGTCAGGTTCTTTGTTCTGAAGGAACAGTTTAATCTCGGGAAGTTTAGTGCTAAGACTACGAGCGTTAAAATATACTAGGGATAAGCCCTTGGGTTTAATGCGACTGGACGCGGGATTCGCGGGTCTAGACATTATAATTTACTTATTTACGATTTTATACAAAAATAAAAAGAATAAAAAAATAAATTTACAACGAACTTAGGAGCGAGTGATGCTCGGCTAACGCGAATAAACGCTCTTGAGGAGAGCGGGCGGCTCGCAGTTTGCGTGCGAGTACGGAAATTTCGTTAATATCGACGTTTTGGATGACGTCGAACACGGTCTTCATGTCCTCAGCCAACGACGACTGAGGGGAAGATGACAACGCGGGACGCGGCCCTACGGGAGCTACGGGAGCTGGGATGGGTCGGGAAGGTGCAGGCGGGACGGCCGGACGCTGCCTCCAAGACAGAGCCGGAGTAGGCGTCGGCTGAACGGGCTTTGCTTCCGGGGGACCCCGGTTGCGCAGCGGCGGGAAGTTAGCGGAGATGAGCGGCGGCGCCGGTTTAGGCGCGACCCTCTTGACGGTGGAGCGCGGAGCGCGCGGGCAACCCCTGTAGTTTGCTGTGTGGCCGGACTGGCCACACAGCACACAGGCAGGGGGGGAAGTGGATTCGGGAGTGCGAGTGCACTCCTTAGTGAAGTGGGGATCCAGGCACTTAACGCATCTGGGGGGAGCTGAACAGTTAGCCGCTGCGTGGCCATATAGCTGGCAGCGGTGGCACTGCCCAGGGTGACCACGGGGGTTGGGACGCTCGACGGAGATGTTCGAGAGTCCGCAAATTGTGCGAGCCTCTTTGAAAATCTCCTTCGAGTTGGGAGTATTTGAAAGGATTACTAAGGCTAAAGGAAAACGCCTACCGCGGTTGGAGTGCATCTTGTGCACTGCTGTGACCGGGAAACCCTGAGACTTAAGGTCCTCGAGAATGTCTTCGTTACTGAGTTCGAACGGGACGCCCCGTAGTACTGCGCGGAACTTACGCTCCTCCGGTAGGGCGTAGGTGTGATATGCGATTTTATTTAACCCGAGCAACCTGGTAAACGCGCGGAAGTCGTCGACGGTCGCTACTTGGATTTTGATAGTATCGCCAGCGTTGGCGGCTTTTAAGTAATTAATTTTGTGCTCTCTGCACAAGTTAGAGACCGCAGTCCAGCGCGCTTTTTCTCGGAGGAATACGGGCGGAGGGAGCTGAGGCTTCGGCGGGACGGGAGCGCAGCGCGTCGCTGGCTTCGATGGGACCGACGGAGACGCGGTTACTACGAGCGATTTTAACGGCGCGGGGGCTGGTGTTGAAGACACCGGGGAGGGCTCGGGTATTGAAGATACCGAAGCTTTCTTAGAGCGCTTCTTGGAGCGCTTGGCGACGAGTTGAAACGCGGGCTCAGGAGAGCCGGTTAAGGTGACGGCATCTGACGACGTATCAGACGCGGGTTCGGAGTCGCTCCCGGGAGCGGTACGCTTACGACGCGACGCGTGAGAGGATGCGACCGATTCGCAGTCCATCTCGGACGAGGCGGGAGACGAGGAAGAGCTGTAGACCTGAGGGGTCTCGACGTTGGAGGCCTGAGGGGCCGGGTTTGAGGCCTGAGGGGCCGGGGTTGAGGCCTGCAAGGCCTGCGTTATGATGTCATTCGGGATGTAGACGCCTACCGCTGCAAGTGCCTGGGTGAACGCGTTAATAACGCTTAGCGGATCCATAAGGGAGAGTTGGGACAGTAATATTAATAAATATAAGTATAATAAAAGATACCTAGTTCCTAAAACCTAGCAAAATCCTAGCGGCTAACCTCCCTACCAGCGGTAGGGGGGCTGGGGAGGAAAACTTAAAATTAACAGTGGTACGCCGAAGGCCGCTACCTAGAAACCTAAAAAAGGGTACGCAGGTAAAGAGTTGACCACGTTAGGGTCAACCTTTACCGACAGAAGGGACAAATACACACGAAAACACACAGATATGATAAAAATAAATATGAAAAATAGAAGAAAAATAAATAAAATAGAGAAGAGAAATAAAATAAACATAAAAAGGACTGGTTCAGTACAAATTCGTTGTCACCGTTAAGTATCCTTTGCACTGAAACCAGACTACTTATGCTGGGCACAACACTGCACTCAGCACAAGCACAACACTACTTAGCACAGCACTTTGAAGACTAAGGGGCTTAGTCGCAAAGAAAAATCGCACTTCGATAGCACTCAGAGGGAGTAGAAAGAACCTTGAAAACCGTAGCACGGAACCAACACGCTAAACCGTGACGTCAGTAGACTGAGCGCCACGGAGTATCGGGAAGGGACCAAACGACGGAGAACGGGGTCTTGCACGTCCGCACTGGGCGGCGATCGGAGCGAGAATCCTTAAGGGCCCTGCTAGCGCGGCCTTTTTCTCCTATTGGCCGTCGCTCAGATGAAGGCTGAGTGGCAAAAATGCACGAGCCGACAGGGGGTTTTTTATAGGGTAGTGGTTCTGGTAGGCGACGGGACGAGTCCCACATAACTTTGGATCGCGCGCGCCAGAGTATGCGTCAGAGCATTTTGTATCCTCCTGCCCTTCCTAGGAGGGGAACAAAAAAAAAACGCCTACCAGAACTCCTACCCACTAAAGAACCCCCTGTCGGCTCGTGCAATTTTTTTGCCACTGAGCGACGGCCAATTGGAGAAAGAGGCCGCGCTAGCGGGGCCCATAAGGCCTGCTGGGATTAACATAGCATTGAAGGTGCTCAAAGCACTGAAGGTAAATACATAGCACTGGACGTGTTCAAAATGAATAGTAAATAACTAAAAACATTAAAAATTGAAAAATAAAATTGCATTAGTTCGGATTTACGTAAGAATTAGAATTTACGTCAAGATTAGAATTTGCGGCCTGAAGGGCTTCGAGATCTAAAGTTAATTGCGTGGGTTCGCCAGTGTGCGCGTTTCTCGGTCTAGCGACTTTGAATTTTGAACCAAAGACAGAAGCAGTATATGAGACTGAATCTCGAACAAGATGATTGGGATGGGTTTCGGCGCGTTAGTAGAACGATTCTGAGAGTGTTTTGAGGTGTTGTTGCACTGTAGGTAGTTCAAGATCTCTGTGCAGGTCCGCGTTACGCACGTACCAAGGTGCGTTTGTGGCCCTGCGGCAGAAGAGATTTTGAACCACCTGCAGTTTATACAGGACGGAGGGTTGGGCGTGGGCAAAGACTGGCGAGGCATATGACATGACGGGTCTAACGCAGACCTTATAAAGCGTACGTTTATTTCTGAAAGACATTTTACTTTTTTTTACTATCATTCTATATAGGCGGCTTAAGTAAAAACGCGCGAGTTTCGTTACTTTATCGACGTGTGGCTAGAAAGAAAGCGTCTGATCTAAGGTGACGCCTAAGTATTTAATACTACGCTTCAAGGGGATGGGAATACCTAACATTCGAATGTGGGGATCGTTGTAGCGATTACGGAGTTTGTGGTCGAATTGAATAGCAGAACTCTTTTCTGGGTTGACATCTACCTATGACAATCGCTTCTTTCCAGGCTTTTGGAAAGTAGCTTTGGTCGAAGCAGGCATTGAAGATGATAGCTAACAAGGTAAGCACCTGCTGTGGCAGGTGCTTAAGTGCGTGGTTGGAAATTCCATCCGCACCCGGAGCCTTTTTGGACTTTTGCTTTCTAATGAGAAGCAAGATTTCATCATTAGAGACTGTGACGGGGTCGTCGGTGATAGGGAGAGATTCTCTGCGGAGAACTTCGTCCTCCACCGCCTGGATGTGGGAGGGATCCGCGGGTTGCGTGCTGGGCGAACATTGTGCCGCTATGCTGTCGGCGAAGCATTCGGCTTTCTCTTTGACTTCGAAGGCAATAGTGCCGTCGGGACGAGTGAGAGGAGGAACGTGAGAGGCGGAGTCTACGCGTAAGGCTCGGGCCATTCGATAATACGCTTTGTGGGACGGGGAGATATTCTCCATGAGATCGTTAAACTGAGTGTCTCGGAGTTCCGCGACGCAAGACCTAACTTTACGTTGAAGCTGATTCGCAGCTGTTCTATATGCGGGCGTGGGATATTTCTTGGCTCTCCGGAGAGCCGCGTTTTTAGCTTTAATGAGATTGCTAACGGCTAAGGGAAGCGCGGGTTTGCCTTGCTTAGCAATAATTTCGTTGTCGTTGATCGCTGAGTTAATAGTATCAGTTAGAGTATTGACTAGTGAATCTATTTTAACCGGGCTATCTAATTGGTCGGGCGAAATCGCGAGCGGAGAGTTAGGGGCCTCTAAGGCTGAAACTAACGTATTTTTAAAGCCTTTCCAGTTGGTAAAGGTCTTAGGAGATGTGACGTTAACGTCAGGCGAACCTAGCACGAGGGAGACGGGGCGATGGTCGGAGCCTAGGTCATCGAGCGGTTCGATAGACCTTAGATCAAGATTGATCCGCTTGTATATTTTCTTAAATTTTCACGATTCATACTTTAAATAAAACACTTTTTACCGGATATTATCGCGTATATTTTAGTTAATTTTAAAATTATTTCGACGTTTCGGCATCTTTGCAGTTGCCGTGGTCACGATAGACTAAGGTGTTGTTCATCTATTGCCAGTAATAAAAACTACATGTTTGTCAATACATATTAACGCCATCTATTTCTCAGTCTTCTCGCATAACGTCCCGGATTGACACAAAAGGCACTGACTGTGTCCTGAGTTTGCAGTCTAACAGTTTGCTAGTTTTTCATTTTGATGTTTTTAAGTATTGGATCCCATGTTGATGAAAGTTTCCAACCATCTTCTCTATTGAAATTTGGATGTTTTTTAATTTCAATAGTTTCTCTGACCATCCTAGGTATAAAATGTTTCTCTTTTGCTAGGATCTTCACGGTATCAAATCTTAAATAATGGTTGGGCTTGTCTATGGAATGTTCACAAACTGCAGATTTTGAGGTTCGTTTATTTTTAACATCAGAGATGTGTTCTTTAATGCGAGTTGACACATTTCGTTTGGTTTGACCGATATAAGAGAGCCCGCAGTCACAGTCGATTTTATAAACGCCTGGATCTTGTAAAGGGATGCTTGATTTTATTGGACGAAGATGCTGGCTTATCTTTGAGTGCGGCTTGTAGATAGTTTTGATTGAAGCTCGCCGAAGAATGCCTCCTATCTTGTCAGTAACACCCTTTATATAAGGCAGGAATGCTGGTCTTCGTTCAACTGTGAGTGGCTTTACGCGGTTTCTGCGACGGTGACGCGGTGTTTTTAAATCGTTATCCCGCAGCACTTTAACCAGGTGGTTGAGTTCCTCATTAATGTGTTGGGGATCGCAGATTCCATGTGCTCTCTGAAACAAAGAGTTGCCTACGGCAGATAATTGGCTCGGGTGGTGATGGGATTTCCCATTTAGATATCGGTCAGTGTGGGTGGGTTTCCTATAAACAGTATGGCTAAGTGTACCATCAGGATTTCTTTGTATTAAGACATCTAAGAAAGCTAATTTGTTCTCCTGCTCCAATTCCATAGTGAATTTAATTTTAGAATTAAGGGAATTGAGGTGGTTTAGGAATGCAGTCACTTCATGCTTAGGTAATATAGTGTAGGTGTCGTCAACGTACCTCTTGTATATCTTCGGCACAACAGGTGCCATTCGGAGCGCTTGCTCCTCGAAGTTCTCCATGTAAATGTCAGCTACAACAGGTGACACCGGAGACCCCATGGCAACACCATCAATTTGAATGTAGTAATTGTTATTCCACATGAAGTAGCCAGATGTTAAACATAGCTCTAATAGTTCTGCATATTCCTCGGGCAAGTTTGACTCACTTAGCTTCCTTTTTACTATATCAATGCAGTCTCTAACAGGTAGTGAGGTGAATAGAGACGACACATCAAAGCTAACCATAGTTTCATTGTTAGTTAACTTGAGATTTTTAAGGTCACTAACAAAATGGTAAGAATCCTTTACATATGCACTTGTCTTTCCTCGCAGTTGTGAGAGCACAATTGCTAAGTGCTGGGCCAGCTTGTAAGTTGGTGTGTCTAGCTGGCTCACAATAGGTCTCAAAGGTACTTTAGCTTTGTGTATTTTTGGTAACCCATACAATTTTGGTGGTTTTGCACTTGCTGGTGTTAACTTTTTCACATCTAAATGTAACAAATCTTTGTGTTTTTGTATTAAAGTGGATGTTTTCTTCATAATCCTGTTGGTGGGGTCGTAATTCACCATTTTGTATGTGTTTTCATCCGCTAACAACTCCAAGATTTTTTCGTTATATTCAGATGTATCCATCACTACGGTAGCATTTCCTTTATCTGCACGGAGAACTGTTAACTCGTCATTATTGCGTAAGGTCTTCAATGAAAGACCGCGAAACCGCGTAAAGCCACTCACAGTTGAACGAAGACCAGCATTCCTGCCTTATATAAAGGGTGTTACTGACAAGATAGGAGGCATTCTTCGGCGAGCTTCAATCAAAACTATCTACAAGCCGCACTCAAAGATAAGCCAGCATCTTCGTCCAATAAAATCAAGCATCCCTTTACAAGATCCAGGCGTTTATAAAATCGACTGTGACTGCGGGCTCTCTTATATCGGTCAAACCAAACGAAATGTGTCAACTCGCATTAAAGAACACATCTCTGATGTTAAAAATAAACGAACCTCAAAATCTGCAGTTTGTGAACATTCCATAGACAAGCCCAACCATTATTTAAGATTTGATACCGTGAAGATCCTAGCAAAAGAGAAACATTTTATACCTAGGATGGTCAGAGAAACTATTGAAATTAAAAAACATCCAAATTTCAATAGAGAAGATGGTTGGAAACTTTCATCAACATGGGATCCAATACTTAAAAACATCAAAATGAAAAACCAGCAAACTGTTAGACTGCAAACTCAGGACACAGTCAGTGCCTTTTGTGTCAATCCGGGACGTTATGCGAGAAGACTGAGAAATAGATGGCGTTAATATGTATTGACAAACATGTAGTTTTTATTACTGGCAATAGATGAACAACACCTTAGTCTATCGTGACCACGGCAACTGCAAAGATGCCGAAACGTCGAAATAATTTTAAAATTAACTAAAATATACGCGATAATATTGATCCGCTTGATAATTGCAAAGTCGAGGATGTCAGGAGAGTAGGTCGGGTTGTTGGGATAGTGAGTGGGAGTGACGGGGGATATGACGTCTAAGTCAAGGGAGTTAGTGATGTCGAGGAGAGCGATACCGCTGGTGTTGGTCGATAGGCACGTCCAGTCAGTATGTTTGGAGTTAAAGTCTCCGAACATAATGACTGAACGGCCGAGGGCGAGAATGGCCTCAAAGTCGCTGCGGATTGGTCTGGAGCCGCACGGTATCTAGACTGAAGCTATGATGATGGTCGGATGACCAGTCATAGCCAATCTACACACAGTGGCCTCCATGTTGAGGAGAGGAGGGGTAGGGAGAGGACAGCAATGGAAGCCTCTTTTGTAGTATATAGCGGTGCCGCCGTAACCGTCGGAGTTGGGCCTATCGTTGCGAGTAAACGCGTACTTGGGAATAGCCCCTGGAGCGGTTTGGAGTAAGCCATGTCTCCTGGAGAAGGAATAAGTCAGGTTCTTTGTTTTGAAGGAACAGTTTAATCTCGGGAAGGCTACGAGCGTTAAAAGATACTAGGGATAAGCCGTTGGGTTTAATACGACTGGACGCGGGATTCGCGGGTCTAGACATTATAATTTATTATTTACGAATTTATACAAAAGTAAAAGAATTTACAATGAACTTAGGAGCGAGTGATGCTCGGCTAACGCGAATAAACGCTCTTGAGGAGAGCGGGCGGCTCGCAGTTTGCGTGCGAGTATGGAAATTTCGTTAATGTCGACGTTTTGGATGACGTCGAACACGGTCTTCATGTCCTCAGCCAACGACGACTGAGGTGAAAATGACAAACGGGACGCGGCCCTACGGAAGCTACGGGAGCTGGGATGGGTCGGGAAGGTGCAGGCGGCTCCAAGACAGAGCCTGAGTAGGCGTCGGCTGAACGGGCTTTGCTTCCGGGGGACCCCGGTTGCGCAGCGGCGGGAAGTTAGCGGGAGTGAGCGGCGGCGCCGGTATAGGCGCGACCCTCTTGACGGTGGAGCGCGGAGCGCGCGGGCAACCCCTGTAGTTAGCTGTGTGGCCGGACAGACTACTTGTGTATCAATTATCTCCAACTAGAAGACCTAACAGACCTAACAGTGGTGACCCCGACGTGATCCCGATACAAATATGGAGCAATTTGAAGACGCAGCAGCAAGCCCTAGTACCAAACCTGAATTCGCAACTATTTCGCTGCAGGCCAGAATACCACCCTTTTGGCGCGCGCAACCCAAGCTTTGGTTTGCACAATTTGAAGCCGTCGTAGCACCATACAAAACAGGCGACGAACAGAAGTTTAACCTCGTGATTCCAGTACTAGAAAGAATCGACATCGAACAAATAAGTGATATTATCTGCAAACCGCCGCAAACGGGAAAGTACCTAGCACTGAAAAACAGATTACTTTCGGTGTATGAAGAATCAGAGTCGCAACAATTTCAAAAGTTACTCAGTGGACTCGAGCTGGGAGATCAGAAACCGTCGCAGTTGCTAAGAGTCACGCGAGACCTGGCTGGAGACAAGGTGCGGGATGACGCACTAAAGGTACTATGGATGGGACACCTACCACCGCAAGTAAGAGCTGTGCTATCTGTAAGCACGGAATCAAGTTTAGATACTCTGGCAAACATGGCAGATAAGATGATGGAACACACGGGCAGATCTATCGCGGCAGTCAGCATCGAAGCACCATCATCATCAACATCAGCTCAAGACGTGTTTTTTCAAACATTAACGAAGCAAATGGAGAAATTATCAATTGAAATCGCAGAACTTCGACAAGCCACGACTCATGCGCATCGCCGTCCTTACCGTCGTCAACACTACGATCGCGCAAGATCAAGAACGTACGACGGAAAAAAACCCGGTGATATCGATTGGGTCTGTTACTATCATCGGAAATTCGGTGAAAGAGCGAAGAGGTGTGAACCCCAATGCATGAAAAGCACAAAGAGACAGGGAAACTAAAGACTACATCGACTGTGGCGGAAGTCGGTGTAACGAAGCGAAGTAACCGCCTATGCGTTAGAGATTTCAACACTCAAGAACTCTTTCTGGTCGATACCGGCGCAGACGTATCGGTACTAGCCGTAAAAAACAAGCGAATACCGACTACTTCGACTTATCAACTGTTCGCCGCAAATAATACACCGATCAAAACCTACGGTGAGAAGACGCTGAAGTTGAACTTAGGCCTTAGGAGAGACTTTAAGTGGAATTTCATCGTAGCCGACGTCAAGACTTCGATATTAGGTGCCGACTTTCTTCGCTACCATCAACTATTGGTAGACCTACACCGCAAGCGATTGGTTGATAACCTAACTGAATTATCAATCAACACAACAGATTTCTTAACGGATCAACTTACAACAATATCTGTTCTTGATCACAACCACAAATACTACAACATACTGCAAGAATTCTCCGAATTACTGAAACCACTGACGCCGAAAACACCTATCAAACACAATGTACAGCATCACATTGATACAACCGGACCGCCGCTGTTTTCACGCCCCCGCCCGTTGCCGCCTGACAAATTCAAAGCCGCTAAAGCAGAATTTCAAGCCATGATGGAGATGGGCATCTGTCAGCCTTCAAAAAGTACATGGGCGAGTCCCATGCACATTATTAAAAAGAAAGACGGAGCATTAAGAGTGTGCGGAGACTATCGCCGTTTAAACGCAGTTACCTTGTCGGATCGTTACCCACTTCCGCGCATTCAAGATTTTACCTATCAGATACACGGCAAGAAAGTATTTTCAAAAATTGATTTGAAGAAAGCGTTCTGGGTCCCTATGAAAAAAGAAGACGTAGAGAAGACCGCTATAACAACTCCCTTCGGTTTATTCGAATTTAAACGAATGCCTTTCGGGCTAAGGAACGCGCCGCAAACATTTCAAAGATTTATGCATGAGGTACTCCTAGGCCTCGATTACTGCTGTTTCTGCTTCGCAGATGACCTTATTTTGTACTCGGAAGACGAAAAGAAACACGCCGAGCACCTCCGTGTCGTACTTAAGCGACTCAGCGACTACGGCATTGGAATCAACATTGAAAAATGCATATTTGGCGAGACCAAACTCGATTTTCTCGGCTATGAAGTCACAAGCGACGGAATCAAACCAACAGTAGAAAAAGTACAAGCTATACTTAACTATCCGAAGCCAGTGAATATCCAAGATCTTCGTCGATTTCTCGGCATGCTTAACTTCTATCATGACTGTCTCCCTAATCAAGCAAAACTTCAAATCGAACTCAACAAAATGCTTCACAATAAAAAGAAGAATGACAAGACGCCGATTATATGGACAGAAGCCGCAACCAAAGCATTTGAGAAATGCCGTCAAAGCATCTCGAATGTCACCATGCTTACGCATCCTGTACCAGGCGCTACACTATCTATCATGACCGACGCATCTGATGTCAGCGTGGGCGCCGCACTGCACCAAAAGATTGATAATTCCTGGAAGCCATTATCGTTTTTTTCAAAAAAGTTAAGCGATACACAAAAGCGATATAGCGTGTACGATCGCGAATTACTAGCGATCTACATGGCTGTCAAACACTTCAGAAGATTAATAGAAGGCAATGACGTCATCATATTAACCGATCACAAGCCACTTACATACGCCATGCAAAAATCAGCTACATCGAGTGACACACCAAGAAGAGAGAGACAATTGCACTATATTAGTCAATTTTGCACAAAAATCGCATATATACACGGCAAAGAAAACATAGTAGCTGACGCACTTTCTCGTATATCAGCTATCGACTGTCCTTCAGTGATTAACTTCGAAGAACTATCTCAAAAACAAGCTGAAGATGAAGAGTTAAAATTACTGAAACAAAAACCAAATCTTCGTTTCAGTTAAATATCTCTGCCAGGCTCGACGCATCCGATACAATGTGAAAGTTCAACAAGCAACCCACGTCCATACTTACCTCAAGCTTTTCGTCTAACTGCATACAATGCATTACACGGAATTAATCATCCAGGTGTTCGTACAACAAGAAAATTAATAACCGAAAAATACTTCTGGCCAAGCATGAACAAAGATATCTCAATATGGACGCAAGCCTGTTTAGCCTGTCAGCGCTCGAAAATTCATCGTCACACTGTAACGCCACTTGCACAGTTTCCGGAATCCAGCAGATTCGAACACATACACATAGATATCGTCGGACCGTTAACTCCATCTGAAGGCTATCGGTACCTAGTAACCATAATAGACCGATGTACTCGCTGGCCGGAAGCTATATATATAGCTATATATGCGGGTCCTATTTATAATTTCGTGCATTATCCACGCAAAACATTTTTGTATGAACATTTCTCCCGTGTTGTGATTGGTCAGCGAAGTAAGACGTACACTATTTTGACCTGGTACTAACAGTATGCAGCTAAATTGTATATTATATGTAAATAACCATAATAAAGCACACGATTCTCGCTCCGATCGCCACGCGGTGCGGACGTGCAAGACCCAGTTCTCCGTTGGTCGGTTCCCTCCCGATATTCCGTGGCGCTCAGTCTACTGACGTCACAGTATAGCGTGTTGGTTCTTTTAGCCTTTAGCCTTTTGTGTAAAAAAATTGCTTAGCCAGCTCGGGCTTATTACTTATCTGGTCTATAGCTTTTGTATTTCTACAACAAATAAGTCGTTAAACAAAAGGTGCCGTGACGGCTTAGCCTTACGTTTCTATTAAGAAAAGTTTGTTTAACTTTCATAACATAAAAAAATGAGACAAATTTTAAATGAAAGAACTACTCGATTAGTCTATTTTGGTTACTTCCACAGCCTCATGACATATAGTATTCTGTTGTGGGGAGTGCTGCCGACATCGATACTATATTTATTCTGCAGAAAAGGGATGTTCGCGTAATCTATCAGCTCGGTCCAACGGTGTCATTTAGAAGTAAATTTATGGAAATAAAAATATTCTTACTTTCCATTTACAATATATTTTAGAAAATTTAATGTATGTGAAAAAGTACCTAAATAATGTACCTAAAAATAGTCATACAGATGATATCACACAATACAGGCCAATATCAAGACTATGCGTACTTGGAAAGATATTAGAAGGAATCGTTACATCTCAACTCTCGTACGCTGTGCGCCATCATATTACAGAAAAACAGCACGGGTTTATTAAATTTCATGGTGTTGAAACGAATATGGTGACCTTTTGCTGACTTTTTGTTGCACACAATGGATTCCGGGGTACAGATAGATGTCGTGTACACCGGTTTTTCAAAAGCTTTTGAAAAAATTAATCACTCGTTACTCATAGAAAAATTACGAAGAATCGGTGAACATGGCAATCTGCTCAGGTGGACCGATTCTTACATACGCAATCGTAGTCAGGCAGTTTATCTCAGAGGCTACTGTTCCAGTTTTTTGCCAATACCTTCTGGAGTTCCTCAGGGCAGGAACATCTTGGCCCTGTCCTTTTTTCTCTATACATAAATGACATAAATAAAGCCCTTCATAATACCGACTTTCTGCTATATGCAGATGACATGAAACTGTACAGAGCTGTAACAGATGTAACTGTAACAAGATACAAGCTGACTTAGACTCTCTTTCAGAATACTGTGCATGCAATCAACTTTTCCTAAACATAGACAAATGTCAAGTCATCACGTACACCCGAAAAAAGTGTCCCATATTACATAATTATTATATCAACGGCAATGTTCTTAAACGAGTAAATACCGTTCGTGACCTAGGTATAATAATAGATCAAGAAGTTTCTTTCAATTCACATATTGATACAATAGTAAAAAGAGCGTTTAGAAATTTAGGTTTTATTAACAGAATAACTAAACAATTCAAGCAATCAATGACTCTGAAAATACTGTATTTTAGCCTCGTGCGTTCTATTTTGGATTTTGGATGCATTGTTTGGCAGCCTTTTTACAACAATCACATCAAACGGTTAGAAATGATACAAAAAAAGTTCATAAAAATTTTAAATTATCGTTGTAGACAGGTTGACCGATCTTATGAAGAATCACTTAAATATAATAAGCTTTTATCTCTGCAGAATCGCCGAAAACAATTTGACCTAGTCATTCTTTATAAGCTTCTCAACAACCACAATGACTCCTCTGTTCTTCTGTCAAAAATAAATTTTGTAGCAAAAGTTCGATTACCCGTCCGCCCCTCACGAAAACTTAATATTTTAATCCCGCCCCGTTCCCGTAAAAATTAAACTCACAACAACTTCTTGACCCGCTGTCTTAATCTATATAACAAAGAATTTTGTAATGTAGACATATTTAATAATTCTTTGAATGCTTTCAAGAATACAATATTTTTGAACATGTGCACGCCCTAAAATACGCCATATATAAATGAAATTAACGCCCATTTATCTTTGTAAGCCCTACGCCTTTTTATTTTAGTTTGGTTTTTGTTAAATTGTATTTTGATAACTTTCTGTCTCACTTTTCATTTTTTACGTTGGTAGTTTTTGTATAAACAAAAAAAAAAGTTATAAGAAAATAATATATTTTCGGTACTCAAGTAGTTCATAAGTATTGTAAAATCAGTAAAAATTGGGCACTGCTTGGTCTTTATTTAAGTAATATTATTTTTACACATTGTATAATATGTTTTTTTTTTGTAATGACTGTTTGATGCCAAAATAAATGGAAAAAAAAAGGTTCCTGAGGATATCCAAGGTCTTCCTATTGACAAATTCAAAGAAACTATAAAGCAGAAGTTGTGTGCTAAAGCATGTTATAAACTATCCGATTATTTGGATGATAAAAGCCCTTATATAGATATAATCCCCTCATTAACAGGATTGTACTAGTATTTGTACCAAAACATGTGTAATGTGTCTGTTTGTTCGTTGAGTTCTTCGTCCCGATGAATATCTAAAGCGTCATTGTCACTAAAGTACGTCTTCTTATGGTAGCGTCGGGTGACGGGTCGCTCTCTTCCCTCTAATATGGTTGAGGAGGGCGATGGCTGGATCCCGCGTTAACTCGTGAACGAGTGCCGTTTGAGGGTGTTCCTCGTTTGGATACTTGGGTGGAGGGATACTTGCCGAGCTAACAAATGCAGATAAGAATAATTTTGTATAGACATAAAGAGACTCTGTAAATTGATTTTTTTTTAAATATACCCGTGAAGTTTTTTGCCAGTTCTTCTTCACGAAGGTTTTTTCGAACTGGTGGTAGAGTCATGTTTTATTTGACGTCAATAAGAACAAGTAATTGTCAATGTTGATAAATAAATATTTCATTTCAATTCATTTCATTTCATTTCAAAAGTTCTGTACTTTTAAAAATCCTTGTTTAGAGAAAACCACCTTCAAAGTCTTAAAATTTTTAAATTTTTATGTAGCCTTCTAAATGTTTGCATTTATGTTATAACTAATATACAGCACTGGAGTGCTTGCATTATTGTTTTTTATAATATTAATATCATAAATACAAAAAATATATATTATAATTTTTATCAATATCCCCAGAAACCATACGTTGTGTCTAATAATACAATGTTAACGTTATACATGTTACATTTGTTTTTATCATCAATATAAAGTGTTTCGATGGGCCAAAAGCCGCTGAAACTAAATATTTAAATGTAACTGTCCTTTTTGCATTCAATTTATTCTTTTCTTAAATTTTACAAATCTGTAAAATGATCAAATTGACTTGAATAACACAAAAGCATGTCTAAAGGTAATCCTTAAAAAAACGAACTAAAACACAATGATCTATAAGAGTACTTTAACATAAATAACACAATTTAACACGCTTTATTTCAAGTAACTTACTAGAGATCAGAACCCAAAATTTAATATTTCTGCAATAAATTGACCATTGCTCGTAGTGCAGATACGATAGCTTCTTATCCAACAGGGCTTTTTGATCTCTTGTCAATTCGGTCTGTTCTTAATAATAATAATAAACTTTAAAGTTTTAAATTTTACCCAACTTCTGTTGGGTGACAGTTGCCACCTCTGCTGAAAACTAACGATACCCTGATAAAATGCCGTGCCAATGCAGTAAAGACTAATTTACCTCAGTTACTTTCATTTGGCCCTAAAATGTGTAAACCAGAAAGAGGTAGGAGAAGTGCGCAACGTGTCTGTATTTGTTTGCTAATAAAACCTCTTATGGAGGTTGGATAGGTTCTAAGCCGTGTACCTAAAACCGACCAGAGTCAATCTATAACTGTGTTATTTACAAATCGTGTTTTCAACAAATTTTTCCTGACATATCCTGAAACCAACGATCTCTTAACGGACAGCCAAAACGTTTTTTTGCTATGGCCGTTCTCCTGCTTTTATCATTTTTTTATCAGTTAGAGTATGTACACTAGTAATTAAGCCTCACATAAGGAAATAAGGAAAGGAGGGATGTTTCTCATGACATTTATACGGCCTTTGCGCAATACTTGCAGCTGGATATCTGATTTCCTGCGGAATTGTGACGGAACAAACTCGGACTTTGTATATAAAATGGCAATATAATCTCAATATACCTACTATGAGGATTTGGCAGTATATTAATTTTTTAAAAGTTACTATAAAAATACTTATTGACATACTACGTACCTGTACATATTCATTAATAGACGTAATTGTTGATGTATAAATGAAGTAAAGATTAGTTAACGAAAAGGAAGTTTAAAATTTTTTGCGATCTTAATACATTTCATTGATTAAAATTACATGTAAAAGGATGTTCAACTAAATTAATTTATCTTACTTAGAATAAAAATGTACATATTTCTCGGAATTTACATACTAATTTGATATAAATACATCTAATAAATATTACTTAGAGGTTAAAAGGGATATCTACTTTGTAATCTTAAAGTTTCTCCTTTATTGTTAGATACGGTCTTATTGGTAGTCATTATTTACAGGAAAAATAACTGAGGGATGCTTCCGCATCTAAACACAGATTAAAGTTTAAAGGTACATTCTTTTATAAGAATGTATTATACTTTGTCTTGAAATATCACTTGAAACTTAATACTGATAATTGGGTATAGAGTCGCAAATGCTTTGTGTGCTGTTAGAAAAAATTCTCTCGTTTGGGTATAAAAAGGCGAAGTAGGCTGGAGAGGGGACAGTCAGTAGTCAGAGAGGGTTAAGCATTCGGGATTTGAATTAGTGGGATAGTCAGCCATTCGCGTTCAGGAGTCAGTCCTTCAGTTGGGCAGTCAGTCAGTCAGACATTCAGTTTCAGTTTCGGTTTCGGGTGCATTCGATCTTTTGATTTTTGTCAGGAAGGGAAAGTAACCCAAAAGTTTAGCCAATTCGTACCTAGTTAAAGTTTTAATTTTTCAATTGTTTAAAATTAGAATACAGTGTTGTGTTTGAAGGTGGGTCTTGTCTTTGGATGAGTGTTTACTTAATTTAATATTGTAGGACAAATTAATAGGGAATTTAGGTTTCAGGAAAGTTCTGCCAGTTTGTAGATAAAAGTTTAATTTTTGAGTATTTTAATATTAGATTATATATATATATATATATATATTTTATATATATTTTAAATTATTGTGTTTGACGGTGAATCCTGTATTTGGTGAGCGTTTATGTTATTTAATATTGCAGGGTATTTATTAATATTTTGTGTATTTTATTCTTTCTATATGTATTATGTATTATATATGTATTATATATATGTATTATATGTGTTATATATATATATATATATTTGTATGTATATATACTTCCATTTTATATTTTATTTTATTTGTATTTACACACACAGAACACAATACATTTACACTAAAAATGCTGCCATTTGTGACGTGTTTTATATTTGCCTAACTGTATGTATTTATGCATTGCAATGGTAAGATATTCTAAAATGTTTTTTGATTGAGTCAAAATAATTTATTTAACATACATTTGTACACTGAGCGTGATAATCTCCAACTTGGTGAAGTTTGCAGAGGTGATAATTTATAATATCTATCTCTTTATTTTTTTCCTTTATCTTTATGTCAATTGGCTCACAACCAGTCAGTCGTAAAGTCTCTTGTAATCATTTTCATTGATGAATTTCACTGACTATCTTGTTGTTGTGACAAGGACGAGTTCCGGCTCATCAGACTCAGGGAGAAAGTTGGTTATGGAACTTCTTGGCTGAATAACTGACAAATATTAAAAAATCATTTATGTTCATTCCTTTCTTCATTTATTTTGTGACTTGTTTCTGGCATAAGACCAAACAGTGGTTTTAAGTCTCTTGTAATCAATTTCAATGATCTGAGTTTCTTGTGTTACGACAGGATGACACTCTGGTGCATCAGCCTCAGTGAGAAAGTTGATTCTGGAACTTCTTGGCTGAATAATTAACAAATGTCATAGAATGAATTATAAATCTATTTATTTATCTTCTTCAGTTATATATTTATTTCATGAATTATTAACGAACATAATACTAAACAGTCATTGGAGTTTCCAGTTTCATTTTCATTGATCTGACAATCTGTTGTTGCGACAAGGACAAGTTTCGGCTCATCAGACTCAGGGAGAAAGTTGGATCTAGAAATTCTTGGCTGAATGAATAACAATTATCATGAAATGGATATTATAGTTCCGTGTAATTAGTGAAATCTTTGGAAAATGATCCAACTTGGAGATCACACTTCTCAGTTTAAATTAAAATATCTGCAAGGTTTGGTTTTGTGAGATAAAATTTATTCAAGATTGTGGAATTTATTGTCAGCTTTATTTATTCTCACAATCTCACCATATTCCATCCTGTACTAATTCTTATAAATCTATCTTCTTACAAAGCATTATTATACATTGCTAACACTTGGGTGTTGGATTGGTGAATCCTGGAGAGAGAAAATCAAAAAATGAAAGGAATCACATGAATCTCACACGAATAGAGGCCCTACTCACACCCCATTTTATATTAATTCCCAATTCATTTTAATCATAAAATCCATTTCCACAGGATTTTATTACCTTATATCTTTTATTATATACTATATTATATGTATTTATTATGTTATATTTATTAGATATCTTTATTAAAATAATATTTTACATTTCATTCTTGGTACATCCTTTGTTTCTTATCTTTGTCACATACCTCGGAAAAGAACTTGGTTACTATACAACACAGCGTAGAGTCCTATCCAACCTTAGACGATCACGCCAAATAAATATTGTATTTTTATTGATAAATTTATATCGTGCCAATTATCATTGCTCATTCTATTGTTTATAACTGAAGGTTTTATATATATATTTTGGATAAGCAGTATTGGAATAAAGTTTGATAGTTATATGTTAGGTTTTATATTATGTTTATGTTTTTATTTCAAGTTTATATTTATGACATTCCATTATATTATATTACGATGTTGAGAAAGGGGTGGTCGTTACAGTATGTTATACGTTGTGAATGGAGGAATTTGAACTAATTTTTTGAAACAAAGTTTGTACGTTGACAACAGAACAGCTAGAGAGCAGTACTTTAGTTCAGGGACTGCTTCATTATTAGGGAAAGTTCAACTTCTCTGTAAGCCAGCATCGATCTGTATGACAGTCAACCTTGAGATTACAAAAAACAACAAACTAGTTCAATCGAAACACCGGTGAAAATTTGCTGGTTTATCAGTACTTTTGAGGTTACATATTGGAGAGTGAATATTACTCTTTTCAAACTTATAAAACTATTTTAATTTCATATAAAAAATACTGGTCGACGGAAAGGATTCTATAAGTCTATCCAAAAAGCTAAAGGTAAAGTATTGACAGTTAGTATTTGGATTGTATGGCTAAAATATAAAATAAGCTGCATGAGTCTGATTGCAGAGAAAGTTTATTGAATCCAGGTATCTTCAAAAGTACAGTATCTAAGTGGGTATCTCTTCAATAGGCAGATAATACCCGAGTCTTTATCGTCATTTTCCTCCAAGTGCGATGACAGATCAAATTCTCATCTTTAAACATAATTTGGCTTCCCTTAAAGCTTAGTAGTTAATTTTCGGAACTTAGGGCATTTGACAATATTCTATTTTTTATTTATAATTCAACGAGAAAACGAGAAATAAATAACATGTTTCAATGATCAAATAGATCACAAAACCCTAAAATGTTCCTAATTAGTTTTGCAGTTTGGAAATCTGTTGTGTTTCTTTCACAATATTTCACCCCTCCTATAACTTCCAAGGCACTGAATTAAACTTATTCACTAATGAACAATCTCAATTTTGTTTAATTTGTGTATATGTACTACAAAATATTCAATTTTTTTAATCATGTGCCATTTTTACCAAAAAGGACACGTCCATCCTATGTCATGAGTCGATACAGAACTGGCGATTCAAACGACACGTTTTTCCCGCGCGCGCTGCTTGCTATCTCGTTCTTAAGCAAAACATGTATTAACATTACACCTTACTAGACAAATTCAGATCGATTCGGGACAAGAGTTTAGATTTGCATTATTCTACACAATTCTGTTTTTTACTGTGACGTTCAGTCATTACTTTTCATTTAATTTAAGTTATATCAGTTAGCACGAATTAAAATGAATGTGAATGTTGTTTTATGACAGGACTAATGATATGACAGGAGTCATACTAATTTTCACAAATTGCAAAAATCACAACACCTTTCTCATTTCCAATACTAGTAAATGATTATATTTAACATATGTTCGCTTTTGCTGTTATGGTATTTAAAAAAAACATACATATTTGATATGAGCATAGTTAGATTACCACACACTTGGGTTACTTATGTTACTTATTTTATGAGACACAAAACTTATCTCCGTTTCTATTAGAGATGGAGCTACGTAAGTTGGACAGAAAAATTGCCCTCATTTTGCTCTTGATAAACAAACAATAAAACGATAACTGCTAATATAAGTTGTCTTATATCACTTTTCACGGAAGGTACAGAGTTTATTTCATATTTTAAAATTAAAAATGGAACATGACACCTTACGACGCGCTCCAGCCACGGTACAACACATGTATAATTTTGAGAATCCGGATAAACCCAAAGAATATTGAAAAAGCTGGGCCTTTCAGTCGTCTCCCCACTACACTCAAGCTTTTCAGTACAAAGCAATCGTACATCTTAAAAGGGTTAAACTTTTGGAAGCTTCAGGAACTGTAAAGTGTTATTTATTTCATCATGGGATATTCGTTAAATAATTGTTGGCTTTTTACCTATTATTAACGGAGAATAAACAAATTACTTTTAATTGTAAATAAATCTTACATTTAAAATAAGATACATAAAAATTACTAACAATTCCCTAATAAAATAAATCCATTCAAAATTTTGTAACGTAAAATCTTCTACGAATAAAAATCTTAACTAGGACTTTAGCCTTGACGTGACTAGAAACCGTTAAACGTGCCCAAACAAAGATTGTCATTTACTACGAAGCGACATTTAACACAGAAGAGACAGTGCTACAAATGATCTCAATATATTAACTTATAAATGACCAATATCTATGGAAATGGGCTTACCTTCTTTCGAATGTAAATTGCTCGAATTGTACATTTATTTGAGGGCTATCTTTGAAGAAACGGAATCTGACTTAACTGTATAAATGTTTTACAAAAAAGGTTTTCTTTAAAATGCGTATATGTTATCGGAATCAAACAATAATTTTGTCATTTATAATATAGTGTTTGTTTGCTGATTACTATATAACCTTGTTTATTTATATTTTAAAGCCAATCTCTTTTCACACAATATTATCAGGCTTGTTTTTGTACATAACGCATTTCGTTGAATGTTTGTTATTTCTGAAAAAGTTATGTAAGTATTTTATTTTGTATTAAACAATGTGATCTAAAATATAAGGTCGATTCCTAATTCATTCAACTTAAATAAAATTGGTGACTTGGTCTTCTAAAATTTATCCCACTAGATTGATGGTCGTCACGTTCTAGTTGCGTATAACAAAAAAGCAACATAACTCTTTCCTACAGATCATTTTTCTCATGAATCTTGCCTTGCGCATGCATTATGTGTTATGAAATAACTACTGTAAAAAAGTCTACTGAAATAACACAGTACCACTGAAATTGCTTAAAATTTCATAAAAATTTTACTTTAAGGTTTTCACTACTTAATATACAACTTTGGGAGGTTGAGGTTGTTCAACCCTGACGGTCGGGACGGGGCCCATCTGCAGGTCCGCGACTTGACCGCGCAGCCAACTCTTAACTCTCCGTTTACACCTTCTGCAAATGCCACACAATGCTAATCCCACTAATAGTATGACCACAATAATCAGAGTTATTCCGAATATATTAAGTTTCGATTCAACTTTCTCTTGACTGCAAGTGATTGGTTAATTACCACATTCTCTTTGCTTTGTCCCCAACCCATTTTGATACAATTTACTTTATTAGAAAAAAAATTACAAATTTACAGTAGCTAGTACACTAAGAGGTTGCTCAAATACAAGTAAATCAATAATTAAAATTACTTACAAAGTCTTATGAAGCTAAATGCCTAATTTGCAAAAGCAATACGGTTAATTAACGCTAAAATGTAAATCAAATTAATCGCTTACTTATAACTTATTGATACTTACAAAATTAACCTACTTAATTACGACAACCTCTGTAACCTCGTGGTTTAGGTCGGTGAACTATGCGACCCGAGAGTTCGCGGGTTCGATTCCAGCACGGAGCCAAAATACAAATAAATAAAAAAATTACACTAAAAAATATATGCGTACTTACTTACTACTACTAATAACTATACTTCTGTTTTATTACACTGCAAATCTAACTGGTCTTTTGATAACCCTATGCGTAACTTTTAAAGGTGACCTTACATTTTCTTCTTGATGCCTTTCTACGTGAATCGATTCTGAATTACAGTTGTTATCTAATATGTATGCGGGCTTTAATCTATCAATTGATATATTACAAGCTTTTGCACTTATACGAATTTTAAACACTTTTGCACCCCTTTCTAACACCTTATAGTGTCCGCTGTAAGGTGGTGTTAAAGGTTTCCACACCGCATCAATTCTAAGGAATACATAGGAGCAAGAATTTAAATCTGGATGCACAAATACATTATGACTATCACTTAAATTTCTATTTTTAGGTCTTATTGTACTTAAAATATCCCTTAAGTTTAATATGTACGTTTGTGGATTATCTATCTTTGTTAAATTCTTACTAAACAACTCGCCCGGTAGGCGTAAACAGTGACCTAAAGTAAATTCGTTATCATTAGTAAAAATCGTTATCATCTTGGCAAGCTGCTCTTAAACCTAACATAACGGTAGGTAATTCTGAGTAACATAATGTATTATCTTTTAACCTAGATATTAATGCCGTTTTTAACGATCTATGCCATCTCTCTACTTTCCCGTTACACTGGGGATGGTAAGGAGTGGTTCTTGTTTTTTTAATACCTAATAATTTCATTAAATCCGCGAATAACTCGCTTTCAAACTGTCTACCCTGATCCGTAGTTATTTTACTAAGACAACCGAATCGGCATATCCAACCCTCGTAGACCGCTCTAGCTACTGCCTCTGCCGTCATATTATCTATAACTTTTTTACAAATTAATGCTCGCGAAGCTCTAGCTCCTGGATGAACTAAGCTGTGAAAATTATTAAAAAGTGAATTTCTAAGTTGTGCTGGAATGAACGGTCTAATATAATTAGTAGAAGTTTTACAATAAATCATTTCTTTAGAATTATTAATGCTCATTTGCTTCAAGTGCATTTTGCTACCTACGACACCTGAGCTCAATAATTTTGCGAGTTCAGCGTCTGTCGCCTGCGCGCTCGCAATTTCCGAGTATTGTATCGAGGTTGGACATGTTATTGTTTCAATTCTCTATAACGCGTCTGCAACTATATTCTTGTCAACCTGAATGTGTTGTATTTTAAAAGTAAATTCACTAATGTATAATAATTGACGCGCCCTTCTAGGTAATTCTTTATTTGAACTTAATTTACTAAATGCGTAGGTAAGCGGCTTATGGTCCGTATATACCGTAAAACTCCGTCCTTCTAATAATTCTCTAAAATAAGCTATCCCTGAATAAATCGCTGAAAGTTCCTTATCGTAAGTACAGTACTTCTTTTGGAATTCCGTGAGTCTTTTAGAAAAATATCCGAGTGGTTTCCGTGTATTATTTTCCTTCTGATGTAATACTGCGCCTATAATCGGATGCGTCTGTCATCAATCCTAATTCCACGTCCGGGATGGTGTGAAATAACGTGGCAGCATTTTTAAAATTAATTTTACACTGTTCAAATGCTCTGTAAGCCTCGTCTGTCCTTTCTATTTTACTTTGATCGCGCTTCTAAGCCCCGTGTAAATACTTATCTAAAATCCCTGCACTTTTGCGGCGTTATGTATATGATTTCGATAAATATTCAACAATCCTAAAAACCTACGAAGTTGTTCTACGGTTTGTGGTTATGAATATTTTTCAATGGTTTTAACCTTGTCGGGCAAAGGACTCATACCATTTTCTGAAACCTCGTATCCTAAAAATTCTATTTTATCTTTACCAAACACGCATTTCGACAAATTAATTGACATTTTATACTGATCGAGACGTTCAAATAATAACTTTAGATGTTCTTTGTGGATAGCCTGGTTATCTGACCCTAAAATGACGTCATCTAATACCCGTATAGGAATGACTGCCCTGACAATAATTCGTTACTATTTTTGTTACTGTTACCGTAAGTAATCTGTTCTATACCCGCTAAAACGGTGTTATTAATAAATCTCTGGAACATTTAAGCAGCATTTCGCAAGCCAAACGTCATCCTTGGGAATTCATACAAACCAAATGGTGTAATAATGGCTGTTTTCTCAATATCTTCAGATCTAATTTTTATGACATGATAGGTTCGGCAAATATAAATTTTCGAAAATACCTTTTTATTGTGCAATCCATAAGTAACATCCTGTATCCGCGGTATCGGGTATCGATCCGGTTTTGTTATTGCGTTTAACATTATGTAATCCCCACAAGGTCTAATTTCACCTCCCTTTTTAGGTACAACGTGCAGTGGGCTCGCCCAAGGGCTACTCGAAGGCCTACATATCCCTAACTCCTGCATTAGTTTAAATTCTTTTTTAACTTGTTCGCACCTGTGAGGTGGTAACCTCCATGCTCGAGTGTGCACCGGGGGCCCCATGATCTCAACATAATGATACACCGAGTGTTCCGGAATGTCCTTGAAATTAGGCGGTAGCGTGATTTCCTAAAACGATTCCAGTAAGTCCGCGTATGGTTGACCGCCACTAACACTTTTTATTGTCCCCTCGAAATTATCTTTTGATCCACAAACGTACAAATTATTTATTTAATCTACCAATCTATTATTATATAAATCTACTGTTAATCTAAATTTACGTAAAAAGTCTGCCCCTATTATTGGCTGTTTTATGTCGCACACTATAAAAGGCCAATTAAAAACTCGTCTAAGAGCGAAAGTTAATTTTAAGTTACAAATACCATATGTTTTTATCTCGCTATCATTAGCGGCGTATAGTTTACATTCACATTTTTCAGTAAAACGGTTCTTTACACATCTTTTTGGAATCACTGAAATGTTTGCACCGGTATCTATTAAAAAAATTAACTTAGAATGTTTGTCCTTAACTAATAAACGGTGATTTTCTAAAAGCTGATCCTGCGTACATCCGTCCATCGCGTTACCTCTTTCAGTTTCCCGACTCACTTGCTCGCCATGCACATGGCTGCTCGCAGCGTGTAACGTTCCTCCAGTACCTGTAGTGGAAACGGCACAAACAACCAGGATATACCGGGAGTGGGTCGCCTCGATCTGCCTCGATGACCGTGCTGGTCCTCACTCCTTGACCGTCCGCGGTGTTTGGCCGTTGCGTAGAGCTACTACTTCCAGGGTCAGCTTGCCCAATTGACCTGCCAGCTCCATCAGTGCCGTCTGTGGTACCTGCGTCGGGACATCCATCGAAACTTCTGCGACCTCGCACGACCTTGTGTTCTCCACGATCTTGTCCGCAATATTTTGCCAAATTATCTAGCGATTGGTCTGAGCACACTGTCAAAACTGCTTTGACTGAAGAAGGCATCCTGGACAACCAAAGGTTTTTCAAAGTCTGCTCGGGCACTTGCGTAGTTCGTCCCAAGTCCTTCATCCTCCGCAGTAGCTGTGTGGGTTTCTGAGAACCCAGCTCCACTTCAGAAATCAGTTTCTGAAATTGGCGTTCTGCACTTTCCTCATACACCTGCAGTAATCTCTCCTTCAGTATGTCATATTCGTTTTCTGCCGGTGGAGTCGTCAGCAAATCACTGACCTGCTGCAGTGAATCTTTCCCAAGCTTTTATATGACCAAGTTGAATTTGGTCTCTTCACCCTGTTTTTATGGCGCCATGACTGCCTCGAATGGGCCGAACCATAACCGTGGCATATCAACCCAAAACTGTGGTAATTTTGATGTGACACTAATGGCTGCCAAACTCGTTTCTTGTGCAGTGTCTCCTTGCCTCTCTAACTTGAGCGGCTCTGGTTGAGTGCTCGATGGCCCCGTTTGTAAGTGTTGTGCCGGATACATATTTGCTTTATTACCATAAAAACAGCACCAAACAATAAAAAGTCTAGTATACGTTATATATAAATTTAACTTAAGCTTCTCACCGGTAAGCAATATGCTTACCACACTTACGCTCTCCCGGAAGAGCGTAAGTTCAGAGCGGTACTCAGGGGAGTCCCGTTCGAATTATCGAACGAGGCTATCCTAGAGGATCTGCAGTACCAAGGCTTCCCGGCAATCGCGGCGCATAAAATGCGCAGCAAGTACGGAAGGCGTCACCTTCTCGCTTTTGTGGTACTCACCAACGTCCCTAAGTCCAGGGAGATCCTCAAAGGGGTTAGCACCATATGCGGCCTCTCTGGGATCTCAATCGAGGCGCGTAAAGTGCCTGGTCTCTCACTTCACTAAGGAGTGCAATCGCACTCCTGAAACGCATCTTTCACCTCCCTACCTTGAGAGTGTTGCTTCGGTGGCAAAAAAAAAATTTGAAACTTAATCTTCGAAAGATTTATCAAACTATGTATGTACCGATTCGTTAACCGTTTGTAATAAGAATTTATTTTGAAAATGTTTATTCAAAATATAAATTTGGCCCATCTAAATTCTAGGAAAACAAGGAATTCTTAATATTTAATGTTCTAAATATAAAGTTATGATTTTAATCACTGTTAAATTTAAACTTTATTTCTACGAACTACTCCTAATTAGAACTTAGAAGGTGAATACTTTGGTATTTTCAAATTTAAGGTTTATTATAATTATTTTTCGATTGAAGTCATAAGGTAAGAAAAACTATTAGTACATATTAACATTTTTACTTCCAAACTAATATATAAAATTTACACATGACAAATGAGAAAAAAAATTAATTTTTAAAGAACTTTATTTTTAATTAGGAAAGAAAAGTTTTGTAAAGAAACATTTCAGTTCTTGAATCAAGTGCTAAATTTTATTGAAAAAGTGTTAAAAATTTATCGTAAAATTATACTTAACAAGCCTTGGCAATGATATAAATAAATACAAAAGATATCATAATAGAAAAATAAAAATGACTTCACGGAAAAAATGTATCCATGTTTAAATCTTTTTTTTTAATAAATACTGAAATTTATAATAAAAAGCTCGTTTTACTATTATTTGATTTTTAGTATTAAAAAAATTTGGAGATGTTAAAATAAACTAGAATTCCCTATTTTCCATCCAAATATGTAAATTTCTATTCAATTGCAGAAATTCTTAGAACCAATATACATAAATGTCCGCTGAAGGATTCTTACCACGGTTTCTGGCGTCCAAGACTTTACCGCTTGATACTGCAACGTTTGCTTGTGCTGTATATGGTAAAAGAGGTTATCGCACAAACAAACTTGCTGGCAACTACAACTGGCAACTTACAAGTCTGTCATTATTTATAATTTGATAGAATAAATTTTAAAACTACAGCTTTTACTCACGCGTTATTGTCGGAAAGGTCCGACTAGTTTCGGACTCGTATGGAGTCCATCATCAGGGCCGAGTACAGTCTCGGCTGTGCCTCGCATCGCACTTAATAGAAGGTAGCATATATAAGAATGTTCCATGGCATTCTATTGTAGGCAGCGGTCTCAAGAATACCGATATAATAATAACTAAATGTATTACTTTAAGTCTCTCTATTCTAAATATATAAAGTTAATCAAGTAAAGTGGTTGTTCTCATTTAATTAGGAAGCCCTCCTAGTAGTAGGAATAAACCATCTATGTACCCGGTACATATGATTATATCTATATTTATATTACAAAAGATTTTGTATATAGATTTGTTTGTTGAAATGTTGTAATATTATTGTAAATCCTTTATACTTAAAGTAAATAGGGTAAAAGTACACATTTAGGTTTACAAGTATGTATAGCATTCATTTGTAGATATACAACGGTTAGAATTTCGTTGGGGTTTTAGAATAATGTAAGAAAAATAATATTGATTTTTAATTCTATGTACTCATCACAAAGCAACGCTATATATCAACAAATCCTGCAAAGCCAAGCAGCATCACCGAAAAGGGGATGCAATGGATAGACAATGCAGATTAAAGAAACTCAATAAAGAAAAAAGGGTTTCTACATATAGTGACCAAAGGGTCTGTATATATAATTTATCTAATAGACAATAAAATAGTTTAAGATACCCGGAGAGGAACCTCTAAGGGGCGGCAGGTACACGCGGCACGTATTTACCGCGTTACATTTTTTATTTACGAGTCATAGATATACGTGTCGGTATACGGTGCCGATGCTCTAAAGAAGTAAATTTTCAAAGACTAAAATAACACTATTTTATTTATATAACGTTTAATTTGAAATTTGAAATTTGAGCTAACTATTCGTGTACAGCTGTAGTGTCTCAGTGAGATTCTGATCACCATCAAGGTCATAAACATGACTTACGCTTTTATTTCCTTTTTGGTTAATTCTCGGAGGTATGTAGGCCCGAAACCGATCTAATAAGGGCACTGCTAAACTCGCTCTAATTTCCGGATAATCCACGGAATTTACCACCAATCCGTATCATTAACTGGCTACCAGTGGAAGTAATAATGGTAATAATATGCTCAAGGAACAACTCCTGTACAAAATTGAACTCATACAATTTGCAAATTGAAATTAAAATAAACAAACTGGGGTTTTAAATTATATCTTTAAATGAAATAAATAATTTAAAATAGTAAGAAGGTAAGTTAAATTAGGTTACCTAAGTATGTTCAAGAAACTGCTGATTTGATCAAACTAGGTTTTTATTAAGTAATTCTTATTTCATTTTTAACAACTAAATACTAACAAACAAACATTTAAATAAAAAACTTGAGACTAAAATACTGGAAAGAAAACTAGACAGTTGTACCGTTCTGTTTCAGAAAATAATATTTGTCTCGCTTCTTGAAATAACCCATCATTTGAAACAGGTTTACAGATACTGGCCTTAATCAGAGATAACTTACAAGAGACTTAATATGTCATATTCAGACAGGTACATACGAAATAATGTATTTATCTTATAAGCACAGATTTACCAGGCAGTTGTCTGCACTTGATAAAATTATTGACTTCGCTCTCTGTGAAAAAAATGTATCAATGCGTTTTTACAATTTTTGTTCACTAAACTGACTACTCTAATGATGAATGAAAACATCAGGAGGCTACTCCGCGATCCCTAAGACTTTCTGTCGGTTCCCAACCCCAGTACACAAGCGTGGGGGACTATGAATTGCCTGAAAACACCCCCAGTATTTGCGGCTTCGGAGGATCTTAAAGTCGGATAATAAAGGTTGTTGTTTCCTGGAAAGTATAAGCAGATGGTTTATTCAGAAGTCATTATTCCTTTTCTAGTAAAAGGTACCAAAAGGATTTTTTTAATTTTCTTATTTTTTTTTTATGTTTAAAAAAAGAATAAAATAAAAAAAAGTAAAAAAATCTAAAACAAGAATTTTTGAAAATGGGTTTTTCACGTGAAGTTTTATGGGGCTTTCCTAGTAATCCAGGTTCACTAGGTAAACCATAGATCTTAAACAGTTTTGCACTCACAGTTAAATGAACCTATAGCTAATATGTTCACTTTACTGCTATAAGCACGAAATTTTCGCATTAACGTTATTAGAAGAAAAAGTCCAATGATAACGATCTGAAATCAGCTTAAGTTTAGGGATCACGGCAAAGCCCCAATGTGATTCCTGCGCCTTTTGTCAGGAATTTTCTTTATGGATCTTATTCATGGTTTTATTGCTTAAGTAGTTGCAGTCATATAACTAGTTTTAAATGAAAAGACGAGCGACGAAATCAGTTTTGAGCTCGATAGTTCCCAGTGAGGACGCGAACGGGAGTCCATGTTTTAACTTATTGCTTATTATTTTCAATAAAAATATCGTAAAGGTTCAGTTGTTCGTAGAGTAGAATGATCGATGGTCGATCTTTCGGTGAGTGTTTTGTAACTCTTGTTGCTAGGATGAAATCGTGGAGAGGGTTTTCGACGGCTCTGTAAATACGCAGTAATTAACTTTCTCTTCTACTTAAACAGGATCTATGCTTAAACTCACATAAGAGCTACTTGTTTTCTTGTCGGCGATCCGCAAATCCAGGCGGAGATTTTTTACTGGAGTTATTTTAAATTTCAACTGTGCTATTAATATTATCTTTTCAAAATTCAATTCAAAGGATACTTCGGTAAGTATTTATATAAAGAATTATATTGGTTACGAGGAATCGAGTCGAATCCGACTGTTCATTAATTATTGTGTGGATATATAGGTTTTTAGATCCCAGAACCTTGTTGGCTTTTAACTTATCAAGAACTATGTATACTAACCTCAACCGGTCTGAAAGCTTATCAGTTTCGCGGAGCGATAGTCTGGCTGTAGGGTCATCCGCAAAAGTTGCGTGAGGTCGGTGTTCTTTTTCTGAGTATAGAGGTATTATAAAATCTTTAAACTTCAGCAACTATCTCGGTTTAATCGATATTTTATATATGCTAACTACACTTATATGCTAACACTTTAAATATTTACAGAAATCAGGAAAAATTTTCGATATAGAGTCAGCAATAAACCACTATCTTCACTCAATCAATATAATAATAAATCAATAAAACCAATTAAGTTTTCAGATGAACACATTCAACATCTAGCTTTAAAGTACGCAAAGAATATACAATAAAATAGAACCTCAAACTTTAAAAAAACATGGTTATATCGATATTTGACCCCAGAGACTTCTAAAAGGTTTTCGAGAAATCCATTACATCATCATCATCTTAATTATCTTCGTTTAATTTCTGATTGATTCAAAACATATTTTCTTAAATGGAACTTCTTTCTTTTTCATTCCGAAAGTATTTTAGGGGTTGAATTAATAAGTTTCGGAGTGGACATTCTCAAAACAAAATTACTGAACTTCCAAAAATACCAAAAAAGTTTTCAGAATCATTACCAGAAACACGATTCAGTTGTCTTTACCACACCAATCTGAAAACCAATTTCAAGAATAACCCTCGCTTCCTAGGAAAAACTATACTGCGGACTTCTTTTATTTCAGCTCTCAATGATCATTAAAGAAAGGGGAATAGGTCGTTGTTGCAGGAAGCAATTTGTGTTTTGCTAGTTCGTTAGTGAAGTTATCTTTTAATTCAAGAGGCAAAATAAAATGGCTTTTGCACTGCTAAGGATCCAAAGAATAACTGAATTTCACTTAATTTGAGTGATAATGATTACTTAAATTAAATACAGTTTACTTTTCTTATAATTATAAATATATCGACAAATGTATTGCTAAGAGCTAAACCCGACAACGGCTGGATCAAGTTCGGTAATTTTCAAATGTTTGTAGAAGTCTGTGGATATTATTTCGTATATTTGACGCGATTGCTGTCACAGAGGTTTTTTGAGTACGCATACCTTCACAATAGGACTTGAACCTCCAAAGTCAAGATGCGATTAACGCGCTGGGTTGAGATCGTATTTTGTAACCTGTATTTGAATTCGGAGTTACATTGTTTTTTTTTTTCATATTACTATTTTTACTTATAGTTGTGTAGTGTTTTTTAATGAAACTTTTAATGATATAACTGTTGTCTTATCATTGAGAGTTTTTTAGTAAAAGCGTTTTTTGTTTTAGAAATTGCTTTGTAGTTACTTACTATTTTAGTTTATAAAACAAATTCTGAGATTTTTTCTAACGAAAGTTCACAAATAAGAAAAGTAAGGTAGCTTAAATATCCAGTAGGTAACGATGTAATTTCTGGATTCAGTTAAATACCACAAGCAAACGTTTATTAGAGGAAACAAGTTCTCTTGTGAAAATTATAATACGAGTGCACAAGCGACATTTATACACAACAGTTTCAATAAAAATATTTTAATTATAAAACTCGCTTATGTTATTTGGCCATAACTCCCTTAAATACACCACAGTACAAACCAGTAACAGTACTATCACTACTAAACAGTAATATCTAGTAAATCTACTATCTAGTAAACAGTACTTCAATAAGTTTTCCCGTCGCTGCGCACGCGTGTCCCATTCTTTTCTGTGAACCGTACAACTTGTTTGCAATATTCAAGCAATAAATCGATGATTTCAAAAATACTGGATATGTCAAAACTAGCTGTATGAAATGGGTGTTGTAGCTAAAAGAAACAAAACTCTGGACAGGTCATTTTCTTTTTCAAAATGGTGTTACTTTTTACAAATAAGAGAGCAATTATGATGTGCGTTCTAAATATTTAAAATAAAATTAATTCCTTCCGCACCCCGCTAGCCCCCTTTGACATTGAATTTGACACAAAATGCTAGAACGGAACGTGTTATTAATTAAAACTTCGAAAACTCAAAAATAAATAAAAAAATTACAGCTTACAATTAATATATTTATATTTGCATCGCCTACACCAACATTCAGACCCCAGCATTGTCTAATAATTAATTTTATTTTATTTTATTTTACAATTTTTGGAAATCTAACAGCTAGATGATTCAATAAATAAACAAATGATTATAAGAAAGCCAATTAGAAGATTTCACTTATAACAATAATATGGTAGTTAGACAAGAACACACACTAAATACAAAGACTATAACCAAACATAAAAGAGAACAACAAAAAAAAAACAAATATTTACCGACTATTAACTCATTTTACATATGTATAAGCCAATCGCATGGACTGAGATAATATAGGTTGGTGAGAATATAAAGAAAAATAAAAATAAATTTATTCAATTGCATCGGAGAAAAATTCTCTTGCCAGAGTCGCCTTAACGCTCTGGACGCCGGCATGAAAGGCATCAAAGTGAGGATGAGTTCGACATGTTATGTTTACCTGCTCACACGCCCTCGCTATGAAAGAATTCTTTCTATAATTGGTACTTGCAGTGGGAACATGGAGAAGAGCAGGATTTCTGTAAAGTTTGGTATGTGTGCAAATACCGATCATAGAAAGAAGTTCGGGGGCATCTAACTTGCCATTTAGTATTTTTAATATGTTGCACGTATCCGCTATTCTCCTTCGTGTTGCTAAAGGCAATAAATGATGGCGCCTACACCTAGACAGATAATCAGCGTCACGAACACCGCACCGGAACTGAATTAACCTCATAAATTTTTTCTGAATCGCTTCGATGCGATTGATATAAATATTATATAAGGGATTCCAAACGGATGATGATATTCAAGGTGACTTCGGACAAAAGCGCAGTATAGGATTTTAAAAGTTTTAATACTTCTAAATTCAGAGGATATGCGTAATACAAAACCTAATGCCCTAGCGCCCTTGTTAACCACTTTGTCAATATGTTTATCAAACATAAGTTTTGAGTCAAAGGTAATGCCTAAGTCAATAATCGACTCTACTCTTGTTATAATCTCGTTGTTAATTGTGTAGTCATAAACAATGGGATGAGTCTTTCTGCTGTATTAGCAAATATAACATTTTGATATATTTAGGTCAAGTCTGTTAGATGTGCAGTAGTCAAAGAGATTGTTAAGGTCAGATTGAAGGTTTACATGATCATTAAGGCAGTCAATAGGATAAAGAATTTTCATGTCATCCGCGTAAAGTAAAATTTTTGAAAATTTAAAACATTTTTTTATATCGTTTATAAAAACTGAGAATAACAGTGGTCCTAGCAGGGATCCCTGGGGAACGCCAGAAGGAATATTTTTAGCTCGGGATGTATAACCATTGATGGCAATAATCTGACACCTATTGTCCACATAAGCGGTGAGCCACCGGTACAAGTTACCTCCAATGCCTGCTTCCAGTAGTTTGCGTAGAAGGATGATGTGGTCAATACGATCGAAACACTTGGAGTAATCCGTATAAACCACATCAACCTGCGAAGGCTTCGCCATGTGGTAACTGAGAAACTCCGAGCACTCCAACAGATTTGTTTCCGTTGACTTGCCCTTGAGGAAACCATGTTGTTCGCTTATAAAGGTATTTTTAAGTGCGGCATACATTTGATTGTAAACGATTTTCTCAAAAACTTTAGAGAACACACACAATTTAGAAATGGGTCGATAATTTACAATATCATTTTTAGAACCTTTCTTATGAATCGGAGTTATATAAGCGGTTTTCCAAATTGAGGGCAACTGACCTATCTCCATAGAACGACGAAACAGAAGCGTGAGAGACGTTGTTAATGAACTTGCACATTTAATTGCAAATATGGGTGGGATATGATCTGGGCCTGACCCTTTATGCATGTCAAGCTAGATCAAGAATTTGTAAACCTCTTCCTCCGAAACAATGATGGTATTAAGATCACATGTACTGTTGGGCGCGGTTCGAGATTGATCATATGTGATTGTTGTGGCCGGATTTTGAAATATGGAGTGGAAATATTCACTGAACATTTCACAGATTCCACTAGCATCGTCTGAGCACCTCTCACCATAGTTCATAGTAGAGGGAAGCAAATTAGTTTGGTTTTTACTTTTTACATAAGACCAGAATGATTTGGGGTTAGAATTAATATTTTTCTCAGTATGTGCTACGTAGTTACCGTACATTTGAGCCTCCATCTCTTTTACTCTACTTCGTAAAATTTGAAAACTATGGAAATCAGATATATTTTCATATTTATTGTGAAATTTGTTCTTTTCTTTTAATAATTTTATAAGTGGGCTACGAAACCATGGAGGGTAACGGTCCGTCTTAGTAACAACCCGGGTAGGCACATAAGAGTCTCGAATCCTATATAATGTTTCGTAGAGGTAATTTACGGAGTCCTCTAAGGACATATTATTAAAAATATCATTCCACTTAATCTCATTTAATTTTACTTTTACAGCGTCAAAATTTGTTTGGTCATAATTGTAAATTGTACGGGGATGGGATTTGAGTGCGTTGGTGTGAGCACACTGGATCTGCAAGCACACGGGTTTGTGATGGGGATCAGGGGGCACTAGGGGATGGGCTTCAGAAATGGATATAATGTCATTAGAAAAAATAAGGTCAAGAATACGATTGTTAACATTAGATATATAGTTGTATTGAAATAAGTTGCAAATGGTTAAATTGTCAATAAAAGTATTCTGTGCGTTACCTAATATGTTAGATGGTGTGTAATAAGTCGAATCGTCTGAGGGTAGCCAGTTTATATTGGGTAGATTAAAATCTCCTAAGATTATATATTTATCAGTCGGCGAGCTCAAGACGTTAGATGTTAATGATTCTGAGAAATGAAGTAGCTGATTATGTAATGAGTAACCTTGATGTTGTTTACAGATGTAAACTACACAAATGTGCAAGTTATACTTCGATTGCTTTCCTCTAATTCTAATGGTCACCCAGAGGTCTTCAGCGGCGCAGCTGAGGTCTGGCCGGCCATCGTTGGCGAGGTCGCGGCGCACAGCTATCGCCACTCCGCCGCCGAGCGCCTGTGCCGTGCGCGCGTAGTCCCGGTCCCGCCGCCACACCGTGTAACGGTCGTCGAATAGCTCCCCGTCTCCAATGCCATCCAAGAGCCAAGTCTCAGTCAAGCATATGACATCATAAGAGTTAAGCATTACGTTCCTTGAAAGTATACTGGTTTTTGTCCGAAGCCCTTCTTAATTAAGCTCTTCTTTTGACTTTAGTTACATAAACTTACATACAATGGCTTACTGATGGTTAAAATTAACAGACTGCTCATTAAAACTTATTAAAAACACGAATATGAAGGAAAATATTTGGATGCTATAGGTAAAATAATTTTACCTTAATCGTAAAAAGTATTATGTAAAGGATATTTTGTATTGACATTATACGTCCTTATGGGATCTTTTCTGTGTTAACTCTGCAGTTGTCATTTAATTCCTTTTGGTTATAGACAAAAACTTTGTTTTAAAAGTACTGCAAAAATATAAACGAGTAAAGCAATAGAGTAAAGTATGACTACTTATTTAATGTTCACAAATAAAAGCAAAAAGAGTCAAAGAGCAAGACACATTGGATTTATATTACGATATTATCATAGGTAGTATTAAAGACCTTTCTATAATAACCACGTTAACGTGATTGTGTTCCGGATAAAGGGAAGAAACAGCCAGTGCAATTACCAGAACAACAGCAATGTAAACTGTACCCTGTGGTCGGCAACTCATCAATAGTCGTTGTAAAAGTCACAGTTACCATAAAAAAATAAAACACCTATGAATAATTAAGCCCATTCGTGCGAATTTCACTTACTATCAGGTGGGTCGCGTGCTCGTTCGCCGGATGAAACTAGTAATAAAAAATGTCTGAAACAAATTTTAAGGAAAAATGACATTATAACAATGAAGGTAAGATGTTTTAAGGGTGTCATTATTATTAAGTAAAATGGTAATGATGGTTACCTACCTGATTACATGGATGTTATGATATGAAACAAGCGATTTTCCTTTCGATAATCTATGAAAAAACCTTATTTGTTGGCACAAACAAATTAGAATATTTAAAAAAGCAAAACGACAGCTCATATCTTTACAGATAACGTCATAGATTTTTAGTTTTTATACATTGAAGTTTAAATTAAAACAATGCTTATAAATATATTAATATATGATTAATTAAATATGCTTAATTAATCATATATTGCTACAATCATTTGTTTTGTAATATTTGAATGTTAGACTGGATGCGTAAATTAAATGGATTTATTATTATATATTTACTATTAATAATGGTACAGACGAGAGGGATGTTGCAAAATAAAATGTCATACTGAAATAGAACACTAAAGTGCCTAATGCCTGCTTAGAAAAATTCGGCATCTAGGTAGTTTGGTGTTCGTATTTGTAATATAATTGATCTCAGTAAATTTAGAAGTGAATCACCTTAAAATATTCGCGATCAACATGCACAACATACAATTTATTTTTGAATAGGTTTCTGTTTCATCGTTAGCTTACGTAGGTACACTGTCATCTCAACGAAACTAATCAGTTTAAAACAGTGATTAACTATATTAACCTCATTACCATGCAGCACTTCATGAGTTTGTTCTAATTAAAAAATAACTTTAGGATTACTAATATTTACGCTACAGATGCGTAAAATAAAAAAAAAAGATTGGTATATTTAAATTGCGAAATAATTACAAAGTAAATGAATGTAAATTTTACAGAATAACGTCTGTCAGATCAGCTAGTTTACAATAAAATAAAACGCTTTTTCACGTTTTGTCATAAAAAGAAATATTATAAAAATAAACATGACTTTGATTACTTTAATGTTTAATTCCTTAAAAATTACTATCAATAAATCAAAAGACAAAATTGCAAAAATTAACCAATAGTTTTATTAACTTTCTATTATTATTATTACTCAAGATGTTACTCAAGTCTTATGGAAAGCTCTGCATGGAATCATTTGAGATTTTTATCGACTAGTTAAGTTATATAGTCAATCTTTAATACCTTGATTCTACGGTTTTCCTGCCCGAGGGTCGTCCAAATTCATTTATTACATATACAGACTTACGATTTTTTTTTAATTGAACAGCCGCAGATTATGGTAACTAAACTAAGGTTTAATTTTTCGGTTTTTAAAGATGGGACTGCAAACAAAATATATTGAAATATTTTGATTAGTAACTGTGAGCCAGAAAACTAATTTAAGTTTAGTAACTTCTGCGGATAAGCAGATTATTTTTCGATACAGATAATTAGTTCCATAGATTCCATAGATTAATTCTACAATGTTTTTGTTTTTTTAATTGTATAATTACCTACTTATTTAAAATAAATTGTAAACTTGTCTAGCTTTTTAGTATAATCTACCTAGTTTTTCTAAGATATTACCACGGTAAATCGATTGTACAAAGCTGTGTAACAAAACTGATTATTCTCCAAATAATAAATAAATAAATAATTTCATCGTAAACAGTTCGATTGCTACAGTTAAAAGCTATTTTACCTAAGCTTTTATATGTGTTTTTAAGATTCACCCGTCTTTTATATGCAGGGCACCTCTTAATTAAGCTCACGCATGTGCTACAGTAACTTTTCCTGTTAAGAAAAAAGTATTAATTACTATTGGAATTGATAAAAATGTATTTATGAATTGCTAAATGTATTATATTAATCTGGTTTACAACTGGAGATGCGCATATTTTTAAACGCAATAAAGCACAAGAAGCGTTGGAGGATGTCATCCGAACACCTTCTTATTTTTAAATATTCTGGTTTTATTATTCTTAGATAACTTTACTTTTTAACACACAAAGTATTATGCAAATCGCTTCATAGCTTAAGAGTTTATACATTTTACAAATAAAGGAAAAAATCTTATTTCTTCGTAATGATGGTGTAGACATAGCTTCATCCCCATCATGCTTACTTCAAAATCATAAATTGTTGGCTCATTTTAAAAACATAATGTAGTGAGGTGTTATAATCAATATTTTTGTTTTTAAAGTAAAAGTATGCTAAAGTAATTTTCAATTTAATACTCTGCTACGAAGAAAATATTTTCAATACGCTTTTTGTAGCCAACTAAGGTAATAAAATTCTATCGAATCTAGACATTTGCATAACAATATCCTTGTGAATAATTTTTTTTCAAAATGAATTTTAAGAAACTCTTAAATTTGATTAAGCTGTTGCAAGATTATTTTATAAGAAAGAGCAGATGATTTGCGGTAGATTGGAATATTGAATTTAGCTATTCAAAAATTTTACGTATTCATAATCGTAAATGAAAATAAATTGTGTTAGAATTCGTAGAATATTGGGATGACCGGGATATATCACGTAAGCGTATCATCATCTTATATTTTCATTGCACATTATTTTGTTTGATCTGAAGGAACACAATTGTACTATTTTTGTATTGACATTTACGAGTATTTAATAATAAAAGAGGGTACATCGGTATATGGAGATATTATTTTAAACCACTTGAGTATGGTTGTGCTAGTACCTGTGTGTGTCTGGCACTTCTGGCTGCACGCTAACAAAAAATAACATCTGGTGGCGTAAAATTAATTTTTGTGTAAAATTAACCTGACAGTTTAAAAATAATTTAAAGCATATTATTGCAATGTTCTAAAGTCATTTCATTTCAGTTCAGTAGACTCATTTCAATTACCCAGAAAATTGCACTCAGATGATGGTATGGCCCCAAGATAAGTAAAGCTTGTGCTATGGATGACCATACTGGGGGGGGACCCAGAATAAACCTACATACATCCATGATTCGAGAGCAAACATTTGTGTTCGTCACACAAATTAATGCTCCGACCAGAACTCGAACCTAGGTGCATATTTTTATATATTTGTTTTGTAGTATTTGTATTTTAACTTTGTAAGCCTCGGTACCTAAGCCTCGATTTTGTTAAACTTTAAAAACTTTATCTTTTGGACCGTCGTCGGATTATTTTTCATACCTGTGTCAGCTAAGTTTATTTATAATACCCTTCTGACTTCCATTGTAAAAATATTTCGTAATAATACAGGTTAAAAATCCTCGTTTGTTCAACTTAATTTTTATTTTCAACATAGTGAAAATAAATAATTGGACTGCTAGGAAGTAACTTGTTATTTTGTATCTAATATAGCGGTTGTGATTGTAGGTATTTGAAAATAAAGTTTGTGCTCAGTTTTTATTATAGTTTGATTTTCGGTTATTCGGCTACAATCTTTTCTTTACATTATTTGCACATACACCCAATTTCATATTCAATAATCCTTTTATGTTAAATGTATGATGTTTAAATCATTTTACCGCTATGAAAGAAAGTTAGCTTATGACGTCACAAGTCGTATAATGCATAATATCTGAAAAAAGGATTGACAGAATGGTAATAAAAACAATCTTCGTTTATGTTTAGTTCATTCTCGCTCCGATCGCCGCCCGGTACGGACGTGCAAGACGACTTCGATTGATCGATCTCTTCCCGTTATTCAGTGGCGCTCAGTTTACTGACGTCACAGTATAGCATGTTGGTTCCGTGACTTTCTGTGTTTTCTTACTCCCTCCGAGCGCTGTCCGAAGTTTCGTCGGTCACCGCCACTTTAACCGGCTCTCCTGAGCCGCCATTCCAATTAGTCGCCAAACGCTCTAAGAAGCGTTCGAAAAAAGCAGCGGTGTCTTCAACACCCGAGCCCTCCCCGGTGTCCTCAACACCCGCCCCCGCGTCGCTTATGTCACTCGAAACCAGCAACGCGCTGCGCTCCCGTCCCACCTAAGCCTCAGCTCCTTCAGCCCGTCTTCCTCAGCGAAAAAGTGCGTTAGACCACGGTTTATAACTTGTGCAAAGAGCACAAAATTAACTACATAAAAGCCACCAACGCAGGCAAATCAATTAAAATTCAGGTCGCGACCATCGACGACTTCCGGTCTTTTACTAGGCTTCTATCGATCAAACAAATCGCTTATTATACTTATGCCCTCCCGAAGGTGCGCAAGGCCCGCGTGGTATTACGGGGTGTCCCGTTCGAACTCAGTAACGACGACATTCTCGAGGACCTTAAGTCCCAGGGCTTCCCGGTTGAAGCAGTGCACAAGATGCACTCCGTTAGTATTAGTAATACTAACCAATACTCCCAACTCCAGGGAGATTTTCCGAGAGGCTCGCACAATATGCGGACTCTTGAAGATCTCCGTCGAGCGTCCTAACCGTCGTGGGCACCCTGGGGAATGTCACCGTTGCCAGCTTTACGGCCACGCAGCGGCAAACTGCTTTGCCCCTCCCAGGTACGTAAAGTGCCTAGATCCCCATGTTACGAAGGAGTGCACTCGCACTCCCGACTCCACTTCCCCACCTGCATGTGTGCTGTGCAGCCAGTCCGGCTACACAGCCAACTACAGGGGTTGTCCGCGCGCTCCACGCTCCTCCGCTAAGAGGGCCGCACCTAAAACGGCGCCGCCGCTCACTCCTGCCAACTTCTCGCCACTGCGCAACCGGGTCCCCCGGAAGCAAAGCCCGTGCAGCCGACGCCTGCTACGGCTTTGTCCTAGAGACAGCGTCCGGTCGCTCCACCTGCACCTTCCCGACCAATCCCAGCTCCCGTAGCTCCCGTATGCCCGCGTCCCGCTCCGTCGTCGTTGGCTGAGGACATGAAGACTGTGTTCAACGTCACCAAAAACGTCGACATTAACGAAATCGCCGTACTCGCACGCAAACTGCGAGCCGCCCGCTCTCCTCAAGAGCGTCTATTCGCGCTAGCCGAGCATCACTCGCTACTTAGTTGTTTATAAATTCTACATTTCGTATAAATTTGTTAAATAGTTAATAGAATGCCTAGACTAGTTTCTTTTAACGTTCGTAGCCTTAGTACTAATCTCCCTGAGCTCAAACTGTTCCTTCATAACAACGAGCCAGAATTATTGCTTCTTCAAGAGACGTGGCTAACTCCGAACCGCTCCAGGGGATTCGCTATTCCCAAGAACGCGTTTATTAGTAACGACAGGACCAACTCCAACGGATACGGCGGCACAGCTATTTACTACAAAAGAGGTTTCCATTGCGCTCCTCTCCCTACCCCTCCTCTCCTCAACATGGAAGCCGCTGTGTGTAGATTGGCTATGACTGGTCATCCGACCATCGTTTTAGCTACTATCTACATACCTAGTGGCACCAGACCAATCCGCAGCGATTTTGAGACCATTCTCGGCCTCGGCCATTCAGTCATTATGTTCGGAGATTTTAACTCCAAACATGCTGACTGGACGTGCCTATCGACTAACACCAGCGGTATCGCTATCCTTAACATCACTGAGCAACTCGACTTAGACGTCATCTCTCCCGTCACTCCCACTCAATATCCCGACAACCCAAACCACTATCCTGATATCCTCGATTTTGCGTTCGTCACACGAATCAACCTCGATCTCAGGTCTATCGAACAGCTCGATGGCCTAGGATCTGATCACCGCCCCGTCTAACGATAACGTCACATCTCCTAAGACCTTTTCCAACTAGAAAGTTTTTAAAAATACTTAAGTTTCGGCCTTAGAGGCCCCGAACTCTCCGCTCGCAATCTCGCCCGATCAAATAGATAGTCCGGATAAAATAGAGTCATTAGTCAATTCTCTCACTGATGCTATTATTTCAGCCATCAGTGTTAACGAAAAGGTTGCTAAGCAAGGCAAACCCACGCTTCCCTTAGCCGTTAGCAATCGTATTAAAGTCAAGAACGTGGCTCTCCGGAGAGCCAAGAAATATCCCACGCCCGCCTATAGATTAGCTGCGAATCAGCTACAACCTAAAGTTAAGTCTTGCTTCGCGGAACTTCGAGACGCTCAGATGAACGATCTCATGGAGAATATCTCTCCGTCCCACCAAGCGTACTATAGTATGGCCCGAGCCTTACGCGTAGACACCGCCTCTCACGTCCCTCCTCTCACTCGTCCCGATGGCTCTATCGCCTTTGAAGTAGAAGAGAAAGCCGCATGCTTTGCTGACAGCGTTGTCTCTCAATGCTCGCCCAGCATGCAACCCGCAAATCCCTCCCACATCCAGGCGGTGGAGGACGAAGTCCTCCGCAGATACTCTCTCCCCATCACCGCCGACCCCGTCACAGTCTTTAATGATGAAATCTCGCTTCTCATTAGAAGTCAAAAGTCCAAAAAGGCTCCGGTTGCGGATGATATTTCCAACCATGCTCTTAAGCACCTGCCTCAACAGTTGCTTACCTTGTAAGCTGTTATATTCAATGCCTGCTTCGACCCTTAGATACTTTCCAAAAGCTTGGAAAGAAGCGACAGTCATAGGCATTCCCAAGCCGGGTAAACCACTGAATATCCCGGCTAATCACAGACCCATCAGCCTCCTCAAGGCCATGTCTAAACTTCTCAAGATAGTCATACTCTCTAGAATGCGGAATCATCTGTTTCCAACGTATTCCTCTCATTATTCCCCATCAGTTCGGCTTTCACGCTAAGTACTCCTGCCCTCAGCAAGTCCATCGAATCGTCGAGCACATACTCGACGGCTTCTACCCGCTGCGTTTTAAAATGGTCGCAGTTTTTTTTGACGCAGCCAAGGCTTTCGATAAAGTCTGGCACAGCGGTCTCGTCTATTAACTCTACAAAATAGGCTTACCGGATCGCCTAGTCAGGTTAATCGCGTCGTTTCTCAAAGACCGTACGTTTCGATTTAAACATGAAGGCACGCTTTCCGCGCCTCGTCCCATAAAGGCTGGAGCCCGTCAAGGCTCAGTCCTCGCCCCTCTATTGTACACCGTGTAAAGCACATTTCCCATCCCGCTGAAAGGCGTCGAACTCGCCCTCTTTGCCGACGACACCGCACTCTAAACCAAAGTTCACAGTGTCCTGTAGCTTGTAACCAGATTCCAAAAGGCCGTAAACGCCCTCGGTGTATGGTTTCAAAAATGGCGCATCGATGTGAATCCAGACAATAGTTCTGCGATGCGCTTCGACCACAAACTCCATCGTCCCGCTGGCGATCCCCACGTTCGAATGTTAGGCATTCCCATCCCCTGGAAGCGCAGTTCTGAATACTTAGGCGTCACCTTAGATCTGACGCTTTCTTTCAAGCCACACATCGATAGAGTTTCGAAACTCGCCCGTCACTACTTAGGCCGCCTAAATAGCATGTTAGGTAGAAATAGTAAAATGTCTTTCAGACACAAACGTACACTTTACAATGTCTGCGTTAGACTCGTCATGTCATATGCCTCACCAATCTTTGCCCACGCCAAACCCTCCGTCCTGTACAAACTGCAGGTAGTTCAAAATCTCTTTTGCCGCAGAGCCACAAACGCACCATGGTACGTGCGTAACGCGGACTTGCACGGAGATCTTGAACTGCCTACAGTAGAACAACACCTCAAAACACTCTCTGAAGCGTTCTTCAAATGCGCCGAAACCCCTAGTTTGAGATTCAGTCTTATATACTACGCCTGTCTTAGATTCGAAGTTCAAAGTCGCTAGGCCTAGGAATGCGCAAGCGTACTCTTCCACCAGACTGAGATCGGATCTCGAAGCCCTTCTGGCCGCAAATTCTAATTCTAATCTTAACTCGAATTAATTTAACTTCTTTAATATTTGTTAATTTTATTTAAAAAATTTTATTTTCATTTTGTGCACCTTCAGTGCTATGTATTCACCTTCAGTGCTTTGAGCACCTTCACTGCTATGTTAATCCCAGCGGGTGACCCCTTCTGGGCGCCGCTAGCGCGGCCTCTTTCTCCAATTGGTCGTCGCTCAGATGAAGGTTTTGTGGAAAAAAATAACACGAGTCATTCAGGGGGTTTTTTAGTGGGTAGGGCAGGGCTCTGGTAGGCTCGGAGCGAGTCCCACATAACTCCGATCGCGCGCGCGGAGTATTTTTTATCCTCCTGCCCTCTCCGTGGAGCGGAACAAAAAAAATGTTTAGTAGGAAGGTACCGAAGTGATTTTTTTATAACAAAAGCGCAATCTTTGCAAATTGTTAATATTTTCCCATTAAATCTTAGTTTACATAACCTATATAAATAAAATAAAAAAATTAGTAACCTACTCAAAATTTTTCAGTTTTGTTCATATTCCAGTGAATATGGATGTTTCAACAGTGATATTTTGTTATGAAGCACTTGGTAATCAAACCCATATAAAAAATTCTTGAGGTCATTTTATTAAAAAAATCATTGGGTGCATAATAACAAATAAATAGTAATAAAGAAACCTATGTCTTTAACTAAAAGATATGCTACGCACTACAGGAATTGCAACCCAAACCAGCAAGGCAATTAATACAGTCCATCACAATTGCCATCTGTGGGTTCGCAGACTTTGTAAATCACGTCATAATAAGTTCTTAAATATATTAGGTCTTTACCTATGAAATTGCCGTTTTTCACGAAATAAATGAAGCGTAATTTTTTTATATATTTTTTATTTCTATTAATCAAAATAATCACCCATGCAATCAATGCATCTTTGCCAACGCATTGGTAGCTTATTGATGCCTTTCTTGAATAAATCAGCTGGACGGGAGGCAACAAATTCTTCAAAGGCATTTTGTTCTGCCTCTCGGGTATTGAATTTTTTTCCCGCCAAGAAGTTATCCAAATTCTGGAAAAAGTAGAAGTCTGTAGGCGCAAGGTCTGGTGAGTACGGCGGATGACGGAGAACTTCCAACCCCAACTCTTGTAGCTTGGAGACCGTCTGCTGTGCAGTATGAGGTCGCGCGTTGTCGTGCACGAGCAGTGGAGCCGAACGATTGACCAAAGCTGGTTGGAGACGTACGAGCTTCTCCATCATTATGTTCAGTTCTTCACAGTACACATCTGCAGTAATGCTTGTCCCGTTTGGCAAGAAGCTGTGATGAATTACACGCGCGTTAGACCACCAAACAGTGACCATCACTTTTCTAGGGGTAAGTTTTCGTTTAGGGCATTGTTTGGGTGCTGAACCAGGGTCCAACCAACTTGCTGAGCGCTTACGATTGTCAAACAGGATCCATTTCTCGTCACAAGTAACAATGCGGTTCAGAATTCCTTCATTTGTATGTCTGCTGAGCAGTGCAAGGCACGTCTCCACGCGTACTTCGCGCTGGCGGTCATTGAGTTCGTGGGGTACCCATTTGTCAAGCTTTTTTACCTTGCCAATTTGACGCAAATGGACCAATATTTTTTTGATGCTAACGTCGAAAGCTGCTGCTAATTCAGCCGTGGATTGAGTTTCATCAGCTTCCACAATTGCCTTTAATTCGTCATTGTCAACCAAAGTTTTCGGACGACCACGGGGTTCATTTTTCAGGTCAAAAGTTCCAGAACGGAAGCGGGTAAACCAATAACGGGTGGTGCGTTCGTTTAAAGTGTTCGCTCCGTAAACGTCGTTGATGTTGCGTGCCGCTTGTGCCGCTTTGCTGCCACGACGGTACTCATACTCCATAATTACTCGAATTTTTAACTTATCCATGATGACGAAAAATGTTCGAATGCGTTGAAAACAAAACACTAACTATTAAACAAATGACGATTTTAGAAAAAGAATTCCATGTTTGTCAAATAAAATTAATTTGAAATTAGAATTATCCGTCAAAAAAAAATATTTTCATTTGAAATGGCCAGTACGGCAAAACGGCAGTTTCATAGGTAAAGACCTATTATGAGTTTCTACGCCCGGCTTCGATAAAATATAATGCCAAAAATCATTGGTAAATTTGGCGATCTCCGGCGTTTAACCCGGAAACACGAAGATCGGTATTCTAGCTTCTTAACAACTGGGCTACCGACGCCCACTATTTAATTTATTTTTAGGAAATATTTAAAATTTAAGTCAACAAAATGATAAAGCTGCTGCTACAAAAATATCAAGTTTCTATCACGATAGTAATGTTAATAACTGTTTTAAACTATCGCGGTTATTTTCAGTATAATTTAATCAATGAAACGATAAAAAAATAATCGTGGTGTGTTCGGTTGAAAACCCGGTGATACGGTGAGCGTGTATTGCAAACACGACAAAAATGTGAGTTCCAGTAGTAGCAGATCAAAACGAACGAGAAAGAGGGTAGATCGGTTTATCTGCCTCTGTCATCGCCACCTACCTACATCTGCCAATCCGCGACCATGATGCTTGCAACTGCATCGAAATAAAATCGAAAATAGTGGTAAGAATCACTAAATATTCACTAAATTATAGTAATAGTAATGTTCTTGGAATCCCTGATATATCTCCTTGAGATTTTTCCTACCACAATATTGGTAATAGAGTTTCTTTGTTACGATGTCATCTGGAGAGGTACTGCAGTCCTTCCCATTTTGACTGCAACAACAATCAATTACGTGGTTGTGTTGCGGTCAAAGAGAAGGATCATCCACTGCAATTAACAGATCCAGGGCATTTTCACCTGAAGCCTACGGCCGGCATTGCATCATCAGTGGAATAATAATCACAATCACTATTAAATAAATAAAACAGCTACTACTGATGATGTCAATGGTTGTGGATGCCACTTACTATCAGATGCGTGTACGTTTTCCGCCTATGAAACATGACTGCTGCTTCTACGTCAAAGACATTACCTTATCCACCACGTGTGCTCGCGTAGCTATTTTATGTGTATAGTGGTGAATTGTTATTATTATTATTCCCCAGACAAACACACCGACTGTATGGCCACAAAGTAAGCAGAGCTTGTGTTATGTATGACCATACAGCGAACTGGGGGGGATACATATATAAATACAAACAACCATGACCCGAGAACAAACGTCTGTGTTCATCACACAAATTAATGCCCCGGCCAGGGCTCGAACCTGGGATCTTCGGCGTATGAGGCATACTACTACACCACTTCGTCTTCAATCAATAAAAATCAAATAGACTACATAGTAATAAATATTGCCACTTCTGTCTTTTAAAGCTGTAAACGGACATTGGATTTCTGAGCGCGTGTAATAGTGGAATTTGGTGTTAGAGGTTTGAACTTCACCAAGAAAGTATACATCGAGCAGCTGCAATTAACTGTTACAGATGGAGATATTTTAGGTTTATTAGATGGCTGAAATGGAGCAAATTTATATATATTAAAAAAAAATAATAATGGAACAAGTGGTAATTCATGTTTTCAATATAAATAATACAAAACAAGATAAGCAAAGATTAATAGTTGATAATAAGCAAACAATCGCTATAAGCAAAAAACGACTCCTAGTTACTCCAAATCACTCGGATAGACTTTACTGCACTTCGACCTGTTGGGATACCATATTATAATACCCTTCCATTAAGTTAATGGCGGTAAAATACGATACATTTTTGCCCGCATAATATTTACCTTAATTCGCTTCTGTTTCTTCATTGGTGGCCTGCACGTGGTAAAGCTCTCAGTGTATTGAATTTCTGTGTTATTTGACTTCGAGCAATTAGTCCATTTTTTTTAAATTAATTAATTGTATTGAAATGAAATTGCTTGAATTTTATTTGTTTTGAAGGTAAGTTGTAATTAGATATTACTTAAACTAGAATTTGCAAAAGTATTTACAAATCTGCAATTAATATAAAAAATAAGAATCATATATCATAATCAGTACACTTTAAAAAACGATCCTACATATAAATCTGTTTGTTCTCTTTCTCGTCTTAAAGCTTGTGTCTATTTAGCCTTCACTTTTTTTTGTTTGTTGAAATATAAGCTCGACCCAAACGGAACTTAAATATCCATTTGTTTCGAAAGTAAAAAAGGTTGACCTTTATCAATACCAGCCAGTCTAACATATCTTTTTTATCTCAGAATAAAGGATGTTTTGTTACTTATTTGAATACCTATAGGTTAAATACTTTCAACATCAAAAAGGGGTATTTTAAATTTGAGAATAAATTTACTAGGCCCTGAACTAATTAAGTCATGGAGACCATTAGTAAACAAGTTATATTACGAATTCAGAAACTTCTAAATCATTAATAAAGTTGAGCCATTACAAACGTGCGAACTGAGTCATAAATCATTTTTATCAGATCTCTCGCTCACACTTATAGGCATATCGGAAATCTTACTCGCACTTCTAGTGTTGTGTGTAATAACAAAGTAGGGATTTATCGAAAGTTTAATGACTCAGTTCGCACGTTTGTAATGGCTCAACTATAATATGGCTTTGCAGATGGTTAAAAAATAATAGGGTCATTTTTAATACAGATTACATGTTTTTAATACAGATATTGCCCAAGGTTACTATTTTTATTTTTGATGGTATGATAAGAAACATTTTTTTTTCTGTGTACACATCGTAAGCTTTAACAATGTATTGGAAAACGAGGCCAGATAATTTAGAAAATGGTTCAGAACAATAAATTTCAATAGAACTGTGCAGTGGATCACGTACTGGTCGTAGCCATTCCTTCGCGTTATTGACTCAACTGACCTGAAAGAATGGCACTGTCTTATTACATATACATAATAAAAATTTATTTGGTAAACATGATTGTTTTGATTTTTTATGTAGTCAAAAATCTATGAGAGTTTCGTAAAATAATTTTATCGTCTGTAAAATAAAGAAACAGAAATAAAGTAGTATTTTAACGTACTACTTAGTATTTTTTTTTGTTTTCCTCCACGGGAAGGGCAGGAGGATAAAAAATGCTCCGACGCCTACACTGGCGCGCGCGATCCAGGTTATGTGGGGCTCGTTCCGACGCCTACCAGAACCAATACCCACTAAAAAACCCCCTGTCGATGGCGTGCAATTTTTTGCCACTCAGCCTTCATCTGAGCGACGGCCAATTGGAGAAAAAGGCCGCGCTAGTGGGGCCCAGAAGGGGTCACCCGCTGGGATTTACATAGCACTGAAAGGTGCTCAAAGCACTGAAGGTGAATACATAGCACTGAAGGTGCTCAAAATGAAAAGTAAACAACAAAAAAATTAAAAATTGAAAAATAAAATTGAATTAATTCGGATTTACGTTAGAATTAGGATTAACGTTAGAATTTGAATTGACGTTAGAATAAGAATTTGCGGCCAGAAGAGCTTCAAGATCGGCTGACATTCTGGTGGAAGAGTACGCTTGCGCATTCCTAGGTCTAGCGACTTTGAACTTCGAATCTAAGACAGGAGTAGTATATGAGACTGGATCACGAACTAGAGGATTGGGATGGGTTTCGGAGCGTTTGAAGAACGCTTCAGAGAGTGTTTTGAGGTGTTGTTGTACTGTAGGCAGTTCAAGATCTCTGTGCAAGTCCGCGTTACGCACGTACCACGGTGCGTTTGTGGCCCTGCGGCAAAAGATGTTTTGAACTACCTGCAGTTTGTGCAGATGGGAGGGTTGGGCGTGGGCAAAGATTGGCGAGGCATATGTCATGACGGGTCTAACGCAGACCTTGTAAAGTGTACGTTTGTTTCTGAAAGACATTTTACTTTTTCTACCTAACATGCTATTTAGGCGGCCTAAGTAGTGACGGGCGAGTTTCGAAACTCGTTCGACGCTATTTTTGAAACCATACACCGAGGGCGTTTACGGCTTTTTGGAGTCTGGTTATACAGTGCGGAACACTGTGGCCTTTGCTATAGAGTGCGGTGTCGTCGGCAAAGAGGGCAAGTTTTACGCCTTTCGGCGGGATGGGAATGTCGTTGGTGTACATGGTATACAACAGAGGGGCGAGGACTGAGCCTTGAGGGACTCCAGCCTTTATGGGACGAGGCGCGGAAAGCGTGCCTTCATGTTTGAAACGAAACGTGCGGTCTTTGAGAAACGACGCGATTATCCTAACTAGGCGAGCCGGTAAGCCTATTTTGTAGAGTTTATAAACGAGACCGCTGTGCCAGACTTTGTCGAAAGCCTTGGCTACGTCAAAGAAAACCGCGACGCGACTGTTTTATAACGACACGGATAGAAACCGTCAAGTATGTACTCGACGATTCGATGGACTTGCTGAGCAAATATAATATTCATATAATATGCAAATATAATATATAATTTATATTATAAATATAATATTCGTAATAAAATTGTGCAATATTATTACGAATTGATAATACCACCGCTATTAGTTACGTCAATAGGATGGGTAGTATTCAATTTCCACATTTAAATACTCTAACTAGACACATGGTATTTGGCGAGGAACGTAATTTATGGATTTTTGCTTTAATGTTTGTTTGCAAATGTGACACATTTGTAACTAGGTATCCTGAACCGGATGCAGTCGCAGTCGATGCGTTTACGATTAATTGAGCCTCTACGTATTTTTAACCATTTTCATCATTTTCCCTTGTCTTAAAATGTGTAAGAAAAATAATTAATTTGAATTGAAATGAAAGATTTAATTAACTCCCATAACAGTACAAAAGCAAAGCAGTCCAGCCTTTCCCTGGGTGCCGCGAGACGCTCCGAGTGGTATTTGTGCGGCGCGGCTGTCCGCCAGAGACCCTGACGTTTCTGCTCGCTTCTCTGGCATCCATTACTATTTGTCAATACAGCGTCACGTTGAGGTCATGGTGGGATTTTTTCACGTTACGTAATACTGATGTGTTCAAAAACCTTTTTTTTTAGTTGTTTGTTTTTTAAATGAGCAATTTAATAGGAGTTGTTCATTCGGTTTATTAAATTCACACTATTCAGCCTTGTCTCTTTTGTAAGGCAAATTTTACAAGAAGCCAATATAATTAAACCAACTAAATCAAAGTACACATTTTCTTGGGATCCAAATTTAGTTCTTAATCAGCTTTCTCTGTGATATTATTATATTACTTTAATTTTAGAAAAAATTACCAAAAAGTTATTGTTACATAGTTAGCCGTATACTCCGGACATAGGGTCCAAACAATAAATTAGAAAATATAGTTTTTGCATCCGTACACATAATCATAATAAACATCATTAAAACCACAGCCCCAAATCGTATACCACCTATGTGTTCCTTGCCAATCTTTAAAAATAACATAATGATATATTTTGTATCGACTCTAAAAGATTATATTTTTTATGACGAAAAATATTAAAGCTTCGAAGTCGGAGTTCTTGTTTGTAACATGAAAGTCCCCTCACAGAGCCGCGTCGAGTCAGACGCTAAGTCGGTGGATAAAGCAGACGCTAGGCAGGTACGAGCGGCGTTGACATGAGTGTGTTCAGCGCACTCAGCACGCGGCACGTGCTCAGTGTAGGTTACCCGAGAAACGGCTGGGTGGACCTAAAGCTTTTCGGCCTTCGGCCTTTACAAAATTTTACCATAAACCTATATTAAACTCACTAAACGACTTTGCCTTGTCCGCATTCAATAAAAGTACAAACCACTTAATACCTTCCGATTAAGAGATTAATATAAGTTAAATTATTCAGTTTATTGATTTAATAAATTTGGCAATCACCAAGTGTATAAATAAATAAATGCCTAAAGGTTACCTTAATTATGTACTAAATTAAGGAATTTAATGAATAAACGTATTTATATAAATTATATTTTGTAAAGACAAAAGAAAAGAAAACCAAATCTTTAAAAATCTACCTGTTTAATTATATACTATCTGAAGAATGAAGCGACGAAATATAATAGATGATTAAACGAACTTCCAAGTGAAGTTCTATCGCTATTATATGAGTCGCTTCATTCGAAGATAGTATTTCCCTGCAAAAATTCCTAACGTAAATAAAAAAAATTCCAGTTCTATTCTTGCCGTCTCGCCAAAAGCCCTCTCCGGTAGTGTTAGATACCATTTACTGGGTACCAAAAAATTATATACTTTTTTATTTATTTCTATTTTCATCATTTTCTTTATGGAACAATGACCGTTTTTCAAAATATTTTAGTAGGAAATCTCAATTCAAATTGATGGCCGTCCATTTTGACTAGATCGCTGTCGTTGGAGTTATTTTCTAAGTACAGTCCGATCTGCTTATCTGTTTAGTAAAGGGTGGCGACAGTGTAATGTAGAATACAAACTATGTGTCATATATTATGTGACATCATGTATTTATAATAGATCAGTAATAAACCAACTTAACTCGATGACAGTTGATTCTATTGGTTGCCACCTCCCTATATGGCGACCCTGCCAAACGCAGCAAACGGAATAAAATAACAAGTAACTCATTACGCATAATTTACTTATATGATTAATTTCTCACGACGACTTCTTCGATATACAGTGGTGAAAATATGGGAAAATCTCAATTAAAACAGAAAGGCGTCGTCATCGCCCAAACTGCATCTGGTGGCAGCAACTCAGCCACATCAGAAAATAGAGCTCCATATTGATTCGACCAACATAATTATTATCATAATAGTGACTCTGCTGGTATTATTTCCCATTCTCCTCTTTTACAAATATTATAAAAAGGACATAAGAAATGGATTCGTCGAGAAATAACCCTAAATAATCTGCGACGATCATTTCCCCATCGATCTGCACACGATCTGATATACCTGCCTAGAGACCTGCCTGGGTTGCATCCAGCGTCGGGAGCAGCAGCCAGAGTGGAAAAAGTATAGTGGAATTATAGTGATTAGTGAAAGTGTGATGGTGCAAAAATGCTTAAATATAAAAAATATACTGAGTTTAAAATACACGAGAACTCAACTTCGTGTATTTTATTCGGAACAAAATAATAATAGCTTAGAAAGTGTACTTACCTACGAATTCAAATATCAAAATAAGGATAAAATCAGTCTTTTTTTCTTAAGAACAGTATTTTATCTTTAAGTGGTTAAAGTAAGTTTGTGTCATTTAGGTACTAAAATATATTGTTGGTTGATTGATACAGGGGCCTCCCTTAGTGTAGTGTAAAAACGGGAGGCTTTGCCAAAAAACTTTACCATATTTAAAAACGCGACTACGTTCAACGGGTGGTGCTATACAGACGTCAGGTTATGTAAACTTAAATTTGATCCACAGAACAGAATTTAGTCATCATTTATATGTTTTCGCTCATGTTCCTTTAAAGGCTGATGGAATTTTAGGTTTAGCTTTTTTGTATCAATACGGTTTGAATATCGACTTAAGCTTAAATATTTTTTCATTTTACAAAAATGGAATGGAATATTCGATTCAACTTAGTTCCACTTACTTAGTAGATTTTATTGATTATTCAAAGGAAATTTTATCCATTTCTGCTCGAAGTGAGTCGATTTATTACTTATATATTAATTAATAATCACATGAAGATAGTTTAATTTTGCCTAAGCAATTAAAGGAGGATATTTTTTCTTGCCGGGTCTATAGTAAAAATTAGAAATAGTAGGTAGTAGGTAAACATTTAAATCCCAGTATCCATGACGTCACATTACCTTATGTACATCCTGAATTACATTCGATTCAGAATTACTATATTTATAAATATAAATCACTACTACTACTAGAATGTGTTTTTGTTGTTGAATAAAATTATTATCAATAATTTTTATGCTATCCCAAGTAGAATTAACTATCTGCAATAAACTAGACCTCTTTGTTTTCTGAATAATAATCTCACTCTTTTTATAGATATTTTCTGCTTCAGATAATTTATTTTCAGCGATGTTACCCGAAAATCTAGCATTTCCCTTTCTTAGTAAGTATTTCTTAATTTTTGTAATTTCATATAAATATTCTAATAATTCTTTTTCTATACCCTAAAACAACGTATAATAATATAATTAAACTTACCATTTTATGAATTATCAATAGGACACGATTGTTACATGGAATTTATTTCTTAATTCGCCTAGTTACCATGAATGATAATCTACATGGAATTCAAATAAGAGTAACACAAGTAAAATAATAGTGATAAAATATTCACGTAATGTCCCTAAATATATAATTGTGTAGTTATTTTCTCATTCAAAAGAGATTTATTTCTTTTCTCGTTCTTGAGTTCAAAAAAATATACGTTCTATTAATGTCTCATAGATAGGTATCTCTGAAACTTGTTCGAGGTAGCAAGACAGGTACATATTTATAACTTTGTTAAAATATCTTACTTAGGTATTTTTTAAACTTTATTATAAAATCATTATTCTTTCATGAATAAATAATTATTTTTATTAATTCTAAATAACGTAAGTTTTAACTTTTAAATACGCTATATATTCTTTTATTTTTCGTGGTATGATTTTAAATACAAGAAAGGCTTAGTGACAGGAAGAATTATTAACATCATATAAAATTTTGAGTAGGTTCATATTTCAATACTACGAGTAATGTGTTACCTACATTTACATACATTTCCTGTAACCGCAAATTTTACACGCTTGTCCGTAATAAAATAAATATGCGAGGAACATCTTACTTCAGATTACGATAAGCACTTTGACACGTTTCTGGAAACCAGTGCGCAGTTTGTACGGGTGCACAATTAAAAAAAAATAAAATATTAATGAAAAGTTTCATTAATCGTAAGCGTTGTTATTAATATAATTATCGAAGTAAACTATGGTCGATTCAATAGCTCACGACTTAACTAAAATATAATATAAAGTACATTTTTTAGCCTTATAACTATATTCAGGGCCGCCTCAGTAAAACAATAAAAGCTATTTTACCAAAATGTTACTGTTTGATTAATTAATAAGTGGAAACAACTACTAAACTGGTTATTGCCTAATTGAAGTAATTAACTAAAGTGCAGCTAATGTAATGATGTAAAGGCCGACCAAAGTTAATAAACAAAACAGCTGTGTTAATTACTTTTTTTTAATAATAGTTATTCTTAAACAATACGTCAGTCTTTAGTCTTAGTTTTGCCTTTCTGCTTTGGATTTATGAAATTTGTTAACTCTATTAATATAATTAATGTGTTCTAAATATTAAAAAGATATATAGCAGTTCCTTTTTCCATAAGGTAGGCTCTTTTAGTAAAGTTGACTTTAGTTGATTCATAAAATCTCGCGTCGAACAATGCAACAATGAACAATATTTTTATTTTTATTATATTTTTCGATTATTGATAAATTGTCACTCACACCGTAATACGCAAAATTCCAAGATATTTGGACTTATGATAAGTATAAGTATTTGTTTTTCTGAATTGCAAAAATTACAATTTCGTGTTATTTTAATCAGCTATTATTACACTCTAACAAAAATTCATATTCGTTCCCAAATACTTAAATAAAAACAAAATAACTGTTAAATTAAATTTAAGTTAAGTTAAATTTCCTGATAAGTAACTTCTAATAACTGTATTATACAATAAACTAGACTAGATAAACTCAGATTTTTATTAATAAACGAAATTTAAAGAGATCAAGAACCCGAACCTTTATTAATGGTAGCTAACGGAGGCGCACGATTTCGTAGTTCCTTTACTAAAGGCAATAGACAGCGGAGGACTTAATCAAATGCAATTGAAATTTAATTAATTCACTTAAATTTACTGCCTGCTTGCACGTTTCCCCGTCTCTCTCTTGTTTGAAATACCGGTTTGTACAGATTACCGGCTATTACAATATATAAAGAATATGTATGTACATGATAATTAGCACGCCAACTGCCTCAGGGTAAGTGGTATCGACACTGATAGATATAATTAATCGTAGGTGTCTATTTTTGAATATTGGCTTTAATTTAAATCACTTTGTTGTAATTTCACTAGCTATGCCTTCCCTTTAACCGAATACAACCACGTATACGTATATATATTAGACGCACAATAACAGAACTACGAACATTCTCGCTCCGATCGCCACGCGGTGCGGACGTGCAAGACCCCGTTCTCCGTTGATCGGTCCCCGCCCGATATTCCGTGGCGCTCAGTCTACTGACGTCACAGTTTAGCGTGTTGGTTCCGTGCTACGGTTTTCAAGGTTTTTCTACTCCCTCTGAGTGCTATCGAAGTGCGATTTTTTCTTTGCGGCTAAGCCCCTTAGTCTTCAAAGTGCTGTGCTAAGTTGTGTTGTGCTTGTGCTGAGTGCAGTGTTGTGCCCAGCGTAAGTAGTCTGGTTTCAGTACAAAGGATACTTAACGGTGACAACGAATTTGTACTGAACCAGTCCTTTTATTTTAATTTTATTTCTCTTCTCTATTTTATTTATTTTTTCTCCTACTTTCATATTTATTTTTATCATATCTGTGTGTTTTCGTGTGAACTTGTCCTTTCTGTCGGTAAAGGTTGACCCTAACGCGGCCAAATCTTTACCTGCGTACCCTTTTTTTTAGGTTTCTAGGTAGCGGCCTTCGGCGTACTACGGTTAATTTTAAGTTATTTTCCCCAGCCCCCCTACCGCTGGTAGGGAGGTTTGCCGCTAGGGTTTGCTAGGTTTTTTATTTAGGAATCCTAGGCATTTGTTATATAAATAGGTGCTAGGTTTGCTAGGGAACCTAGGCATACATTATATATTTATATATTACATATTGTAATTCCAAGCCCTCCAATGGACCTTGTTAATATTCTCAGGTCATTCGCCCAGGCGCTCGCTGCGTCCGGCGTAAGCATACCCGCTGACGTACTAACGCAGGCCTTACAGGCATCTACTGCGTCCCCGGCCCCTCAGGCCTCAACCCCGGCCCCTCAGGCCTCTAATGTCCAGACCCCTCAGGTATATAGCTCTCCCGCGTCTCCCGTTCCATCCGATATGGACTGCGCGTCGGTCTCATCCTCGCGCTCATCTCGCAGGAAGCGTACCGCTCCCGGGAGCGATTCAGACGCCACCGCGTCCGAAGCTTCGTCGGTCGCCGCCACCCTAACCGGTTCTCCTGAGCCCGCGTTCCAATTAGTTGCCAAACGCTCTAAGAAGCGTTCGAAAAAAGCCGCGGTGTCTTCAACACCCGAGCCAACCCCGGTGTCTTCTACACCCGCCCCCGCGCCGCTCATGTCACTCGAAATGACCGCGTCTCCGTCGGTCCCTTCGAAGCCAGCGTCGCGCTGCGCTCCCGTCCCACCGAAGCCTCAGCTCCCTCCGCCCGTCTTCCTCCGTGAAAAAGCGCGCTGGACAGCGGTTTCTAACTTGTGCAAAGAGCACAAAATTAATTACTTAAAAGCCGCCAACGCTGGCGAAACAATCAAAATTCAGGTCGCGACCGTCAACGACTTCCGCGCGTTCACCAGGTTACTTTCTTTAAAACAAATCGCGTATCACACCTACGCCCTCCCGGAGGAGCGTAAGATCCGCGCAGTACTACGGGGCGTCCCGTTCGAGCTCGCAAATGAAGAAATCCTCGAGGACCTTAAGTCCCAGGGTTTCCCGGCCGAAGCAGTGCACAAGATGCACCCTAACCGCGGTAGGCGCTTTCCGTTAGCTTTAGTTATCTTGTCGAATACTCCCAACTCGAGGGAGATCTTTAGAGAGGCTCGCACAATTTGCGGACTCTCAAATATCGCCGTCGAGCGTCCCAACCCCCGTGGTCACCCTGGGCAGTGCCACCGCTGCCAGCTCTATGGCCACGCAGCGGCTAACTGCTCAGCTCCCCCCAGGTGCGTTAAGTGCCTGGATCCAAATTTTACGAAGGAGTGCACTCGCACTCCCGAATCCACTTCCCCCCCTGCCTGTGTGCTGTGCGGCCAGTCCGGCCACACAGCAAACTACAGGGGTTGCCCGCGCGCTCCGTGCTCCACCGCTAAGAGGGCCGCGCCTAAACCGGCGCCGCCGCTCACTCCCGCCCACTTCCCGCCGCTGCGCAACCGGGTTCCCCTGGAAGCAAAGCCCGTTCAGCCGACGCCTACTCAGGCTCTGTCTTAGAGGCAGCGTCCGGCCGTTCCGCCTGCACCTTCCCGACCCATCCGAGCTCCCGTAGCTTCCGTAGGGCCGCGTCCTGCTCCGTCATCCGCACCTCAGTCGTCGTTGGCTGAGGACATGAAGACCGTGTTCGACGTTTTTCAAAACGTCGATATTAACGAAATTTCCGTGCTCGCACGCAAACTGCGAGCAGCCCGCTCTCCTCAAGAGCGTTTATTTGCGTTAGCCGAGCATCACTCGCTTCTAAGTTCGTTATAAATTTATTTTTTTTATAATTGAATAAAATCGTAAATAAGTAAATTACAATGTCTAGACCCGCCAATCCCGCGTCCAGTCGTATTAAACCCAAGGGCTTATCCCTAATATCTTTTAACGCTCGTAGCCTTAACACCAACCTTCCTGAGCTCAAACTGTTCCTTCAGAACAACGAGCCAGACTTATTGCTTCTTCAAGAGACGTGGCTAACTCCAAACCACTCCAGGGGATTCGCTATACCTAAGTACGCGTTTATTCATAACGACAGGCCCAACTCCGACGGTTTCGGCGGCACTGCTATTTATTACAAAAGAAGATTCCATTGCTGCCCTCTCCCTACCCCTCCTCTCCTCAACATGGAAGCCACTGTGTGTAGATTGGCTATGACTGGTCATCCGACCATCATCATAGCTTCAGTCTACATACCTAGTGGTACCAGTCCAATCCGCAGCGACTTTGAGGCCATTCTCGCCCTCGGCCATTCAGTCATTATGTTCGGAGACTTTAACTCCAAAAATACTGACTGGACGTGCCTATCAACCAACACCAGCGGTATCGCTCTCCTTGCCATCACAAATTCACTTGACTTAGATGTCATCTCCCCCATCACTCCCACCCACTATCCCGACAACCCGAACCACTCTCCTGATATCCTCGATTTTGCAATAGTCAAGCGAATCAACCTCGACCTCAGGTCTATCGAACCTCTCGATGATCTAGGTTCTGACCATCGCCCCGTCTCCCTCGTGTTAGGACCGATAACGTTACCTCTCCTAAGACCTTTACCAACTGGAAAGGCTTTAAAAATACGTTAGTTTCAGCCTTAGAGGCCCCGAACTCTCCACTCGCGATCTCTCCCGAACAATTAGATAGCCCGGATAAAATTGATTCATTAGTAAATTCTCTCACTGATGCTATCAACTCAGCCATCAGTGACAACGAAAAGGTTGCTAAGCAAGGCAAACCCACGCTTCCCTTAGCCGTTAGCAATCTTATTAAAGCTAAGAACGCGGCTCTCCGGAGAGCCAAGAAATATCCCACGCCCGCCTATAGAACAGCTGCGAATCAGCTTCAACGTAAAGTTAGGTCTTGCCTCGCGGAACTCCGAGACGCTCAGATGAACGATCTCATGGCGAATATCTCTCCGTCCCACCAAGCGTACTATAGCATGGCCCGAGCCTTACGCGTAGACACCGCCTCTCACGTTCCTCCTCTCACTCGTCCCGATGGCACTACTGCCTTTGAAGTCGAAGAGAAAGCTGAATGCTTCGCTGACAGCATTGCCGCACAATGCTCGCCCAGCACGCAACCTGCTGATCCCTCACACATCCAGGCGGTGGAGGACCAAGTCCTTTGCAGAGACTCTCTCCCCATCACCGCCGATCCTGTCACAGTCTCTTATGACGAAATCTTGCTTCTCATTAGAAATCAAAAATCCAAAAAGGCTCCGGGGGCGGATGGAATTTCCAACCACGCACTTAAGCACCTACCTCAACAGATGCTTACCTTGTTAGCTATCATTTTCAATGCCTGCTTCGACCATAGCTACTTTCCAAAAGCTTGGAAAGAAGCGACAGTCATAGGCATTCCCAAGCCGGGCAAACCTCTGAACGTCCCGGCTAATCACAGACCCATCAGCCTCCTCAAGGCAATGTTTAAACTTCTCGAGAGAGTCATACTCTCTCGAATGCGGAACCATCTGTTTCCAACGGATGGCGATCCTCTCATTATTCCCCATCAGTTCGGCTTTCGCGCTAAACACTCCTGCCCTCAGCAAGTCCATCGTATCGTAGAGTATATACTTGACGGTTTCTATCCGCGTCGTTATAAAACAGTCGCGGTTTTCTTTGACGTAGCCAAGGCTTTCGATAAAGTCTGGCACAGCGGTCTCATTTATAAACTCTACAAGATAGGCTTACCGGATCGCCTAGTCAGGTCCATCCCGCCGAAAGGCGTCAAACTCGCCCTCTTTGCCGACGACACCGCACTCTATACCAAAGGCCACAGTGTTCGGCACCTTGTAACCAGACTCCAAAAGGCCGTAAACGCCCTTGGTGTATGGTTTCAAAAATGGCACATCGATGTGAACCCTGAAAAGAGTTCTGCGATGCGCTCCGACCACAAACGCCGTCGTCCCGCTGGCGATCCCCACGTTTGAATGTTAGGCATTCCCATCCCCTGGAAGCGCAGTACTAAATACTTAGGCGTCACATTAGAACCGACGCTTTCTTTCAAGCCACACGTCGAAAGAGTTTCGAAACTCGCTCGTCACTACTTAGGCCGCCTAAATAGCATGTTAGGTAGAAAAAGTAAAATGTCTTTCAGAAACAAACGTACACTTTACAAGGTCTGCGTTAGACCCGTCATGACGTATGCCTCGCCAATCTTTACCCACGCCAAACCCTCCCTCCTGCACAAACTGCAGGTAGTTCAAAACCTCTTTTGCCGCCGGGCCACAAACGTACCGTGGTACGTACGTAACGCGGACTTGCATAGAGATCTTGAACTGCCTACAGTACAACAACACCTCAAAACACTCTCTGAAGCGTTCTTCAAACGCTCCGAAACCCATCCCAATCCTCTAGTTCGTGATTCAGTCTCATTTACTACTCCTGTCTTAGATTCGAAGTTCAAAGTCGCTAGACCTAGGAATGCGCAAGCGTACTCATCCACCAAACTGTCAGCCGATCTCGAAGCCCTTCTGGCCGCAAATTCTAATTCTAACGTAAATTCTAATTCTAACGTAAATCCTAATTCTAACGTAAATGCGAACTAATTCAATTTTATTTTGCAATTTTTATTTTTTTGTTTTTAAATTATTTGATTTTCATTTTGAGCACCTTCAGTGCTATGTATTCACCTTAAGTGCTTTGAGCACCTTCAGTGCTATGTATTCACCTTAAGTGCTTTGAGCACCTTCAGTGCTATGTAATCCCAGCGGGTTACCCCTTCTGGGCCCCGCTAGCGCGGCCTCTTTCTCCAATTTGCCGTCGCTCAGATGAAGGCTGAGTGGCAAAAATGCACGAGCCGACAGGGGGTTTTTAGTGGGTATGGTCCTGGTAGGCGTCGGGACGAGTCCCACATAACTTTGGAATCGCGCCAGAGTATGCGTCAAGGCATTTTTATCCTCCTGCCCTTCCCGCGGAGGGGAACAAAAAAAAAAAAAAACAGAACTAGGAACTGTAGTGCAGACGCGATCTCACCCAAAGCAACTCTAATAGAACTAAATATTACTGCAAATAACTTTTAACGTCAGTGTGTCCAGCTGCATATGAGGACCACTAGTACTTCGTTTATTTTCGTGGATTAAGCTGAAGTGGCACTAGGAAGTACACAATAGTTTATTTCTATAGCACCAACACCCATTGCTGTAGTATAATTCTTGTTGTAGTATCCCGTTTTGAATCCTGACCCGATTGCCATAAATGAAATGCATAGCTTTTCAAGGAAAAAAGTCGTTTACTAAATATATTACGCATTTCTTAGGAGTTGTCTCTGTTTTAGGAGTGAAGCTCATTTCCTAGGAATTGTATACATATCTTATCTACTTAAAAATTGATTAGGTGTTATTATGATTTGTATTGTCATCTTTTCCTCCTATACCGTTGTTAGCAAATAGATTTTAGGATTATCGTAATAAACGAAAACTTGTAAAAGTGTTCTACAATGATTTTTTAGATATTTGATTAAAAATGTAATATCTGATAGTTGTAAAAATAGATAGAAAGTGATTAAAATTCCTTAACTTAAATTTTGAAATTTATCAATATTTCATTGAAGGTTGGGAAAATAGCTTTCACTTAAAATTAGATAGAATTAGATAAGTATTAAGATAATTTATCGCTATTTTAAAGACACGCTTATTTTACTACACTTTAAACATAAATGTCCTGTAGGAACCGGATCTACATTATCTTAATCAAACAATAAATCGCTTTTACAAAAACACAACAACAATTCTGCAGAAAATCTAAATAAGGTTTTAGGTTAATTCTTAAAGAGTTTAATCAGAATTTCGTTAAATTCTCCAAGGCTCAGCAGGAACTGCGCTCAAATGGTTGTGACTTGGCGACTTATCGTGTTCAGCGGTGTGTGAATTCAACATTTAATTAAATTGTCACCCATAAGCACTCTATATTTAATATATTTAAACTAGTTATTTGCTTCAGTGGTTTTTATGTTGAAAATTTTAAATTTGATTTTTGCATAAATATTTTTGTGTATCTAACCTCCGAATTAAATATTAAGAAAAAAATATTAAATATTAAGTCACATTAATTTTCTTATGCAAATAGTTCCAGTGTGTCAGACAAAAATTTATTTTACTTGCGTCTTTTGTAATAAAAATTTGTGATATTTTAAAATAAAAATATTGTTTATTTTAACAACTTCGACCGCGGAAATGTGAAATGGACAAAATCTCGAAAATTTGTTAAGTATAAATTTTTTTGCTCCTTATCTCTAAAGCAGGTCTTTTGCGCATGTGACGATCCATCGTGATATATTAATGCTGTCTGTTGTTATATCTCAAGATATGCAATACATAAAAAAATTACGTACCTTAATAAATAGAACCCAACTCACCGGTGATTTAACGCTGATTGCATCCTAGCTGTAAAGCATATGCCTTGCCTGGACCGACGATCACTGAAGTAAAGACGTGAATCTCCTAGATATTATAATGAACTTTTGACACCTGTGGCTACCATTACTGCAGAAGTCTGACCAGAGCTCACAACGCTAAAAAAGGAAGACTATTCCATCATAGACAATTCACTCATTAATCTTCTTTCCGCACTGTATCTGTGTTGTTTTTTGATCATCTATCTATCAGGACCGTTACGTTCAAAACTTTGGCCAATGGATGATGGCTCAAAAAAAAAGCCTGGAAAAAGCCAGGAAATATCTCGAAAGTCCGAAGGTACTTCAGCACTGATTCTGAGCTGCTTAATATCTACACAGCTCTGATTCAATCATGTAAGAGTACTGAAGACATCTTTAATATTAGTATTATACCAAATCATTGGACTCTGTTGACCGAAGAGCCTTATTAGGAACGAGGTTGCAAGTATAATAATAATAATAATAAACACTTTATTGCCAATAAAAATAAAAAAACAGCAAAAAAATAAAATATTCAAAATGTAAAAAAATACAGAAATGCAATTTGGGCGGCCTTATCACTACAGAGCGATCTCTTCCAGGCAACCCTGTGTAATCAAGAGAAATATTTTAAACAATTACAGACTGATGGGCAGTGCAATTTTAAAATAAACCAAAAAAACACATCGTATATAATAAAATTGTATATATATAAACAAAAATAATAAAATACATACATAATTATATCATATAATTACATAAAAATACAATACTTACATAGATATACATACATATGCATAAACTTTGAGGAAAATCATGAAAGATTGTACGAATCATTGTGAAAGATAAAAGTTCTTTAACTGATTTTTAAAAGAATCTATTCTTTTAACATGGTGAAGAGGAGAGGGTAGTGAGTTCCAAAGAGAAATTGCTTTCACCGTGAACGACTGCTGATAAAAGTGGGTACCGTGACGAGGAGTTGCAAGCAAGAAGTTGCTGGCTGACCGCAAGTTACGTTCATGGTGTTGGTGGCGAAAAGTAAACCGTTCTTTAAGATAAGTTGGCAGGCAGGGGTTGAACAATATACCGTATAAAAGATGAAGTGCATGAGTATTCCTTCGGAGACGAATCGGAAGCCACTTGAGCTTAGCGCGGAATTCAGATACGTGGTCATATTTGCGTAAGCCAAATATGAATCTCACACAAAGATTTTGAAGACGCTCAAGATTGTTTAGTTGCTCCTCGGTCAAATCGAGATAGCTGATATCGCCATAATCCAGTATTGGAAGTATAAGTGATTGTGCGAGTGCAATTCTGGTAGGTATGGCAGAAAATTTCGAAGCCTTCGGAGAGAACGTGCAGCGGAAAATACCTTTCTATTGACAGACTGCAATTGCGGTTTCCATGATAGAGTAGAGTCCATGAGAACTCCCAAGTTTTTAACCACGGTACTATTAGGAATAATACAATTATCAAAAACTATTGGAGCAAGTTGGTTTTATTCGATTTTATTTATAATTTTTGAATTGCCAACAAAAATAACTTGCGTTTTTGAAGGATTTATATTTAAACCATGATCTTTGCTCCATTTAAGCAATAACTCAAGGTCAGTATTGATTATGTTAATTGCCACACTGATGTTATCAAAACTGACTTGTGTATAAATTTGAAGATCATCTGCATACAAGTGGTAGGAAGAAGAAAGAGAGAACGTTATAGTATTAATAAAAACTGAAAACAATAAAGGAGAAAGCACACCGCCTTGGGGTACACTAGCAGTAGTATTGCACCATGAAAACACGTTGTCCTCCACTGAAATACGCTGCCGGCGGCCCTGCAGATAACTGCGAAACCACTAGATATGTTAAGAGAGCATAGAATACCAAGTAAAACATCAAAATCAACTGTATTGAAGGCATTGCTAAAGTCCAACAAAGTAAGTAAGGTCAATTTTTGATGTTCCATGCCATACCTGATGTCATCGGTTATTTTCACCAAGGCTGTAACCGTGCTATGCCCTGAACGAAATCCGGATTGGAATGGGTTAAGTAGATTGTTTGTATTCAAGAAAGAATATTGTTGGTGGACGAGACGTTCAAGGACTTTGGAAAGGAAAGGTAGAATTGAGATTGGACGGTAATCAGTTGGATGTGTAGGATTGGTTGTTTTCGGTAAGGGAATAATATTAGCGACTTTCCAAGATTCAGGGAATGTTGATGATGATAAGGAGTTATTAAGGATCTTGGTTAACGTAGGGAGCCTTCTCCCTACGTTAACCAAGATCTAGGATATGAATAACCGTGCTACGGCTGATACTGTCGCAAAACATGGCATTGGATGTAATTTGAAGTATACTATGCTTAACACCACATTCAGTGAAAGGTTGAAATGTAAAAGGAGTTATGTCTGGGCATGGCAATGTAGAAAGATTCTTTAAGGTACGGCCCTTTAGTAATCCGTCCATTGCAAAAGTTGAGGAAAAATGTCGATTAAGTTAGTTTATATCGACATTTGAAGTTACAGAATTTTTTGGCTTGCCAATGCCTAGGGTTTTGAGAAATTTCCACACTTTAGCTGGATCACCGTTCTCTACGGATGCGTGAATATGGCGCCGCTGTGCATCCCTACACACCTTGTTGCAGTGATTTCTAATGGATCTGTATCGCTCCTTATTCGCTTCGGATAGGTCTGCTTTCAACTTAGCCTTGGCAATGTTTTTCTTATGTAGCAATTGTTTAATTGTATCAGTTAGCCATGGGGCTGGCAGGTGTTTTAATTTGATTTTACGCAAAGGTGCATGGTGTTCGTAGAGTTCTGTCAAAAAAAAGTTGAAAAGCCAAATCTGTTCGTTAACATCATTTGTTTTGTCAATGACAGACCAATCCATATCAGCTGCATCACTGCGCAGATTTTCTACATTCATACCACCAAAATTACGACGCAACACAACTTAAGGCTTCTACTTAGGAGGGCGTACTTTATACGACAAGTATATATCAGGTCATGATATGAAAACGCGTCTGCACTTTTTTTTTTTTTGTTCCCCTCCGCGGGAAGGGCAGGAGGATAAAAATGCCCTGACGCATACTCTGGCGCGATTCCAAAGTTATGTGGGACTCGTCCCGACGCCTACCAGGACCATACCCACTAAAAACCCCCTGTCGGCTCGTGCATTTTTGCCACTCAGCCTTCATCTGAGCGACGGCCAATTGGAGAAAGAGGCCGCGCTAGCGGGGCCCAGAAGGGGTCACCCGCTGGGATTACATAGCACTGAAGGTGAATACATAGCACTGAAGGTGCTCAAAATGAAAATCAAATAATTTAAAAACAAAAAAATAAAAATTGCAAAATAAAATTGAGTTAATTCGCATTTACGTTAGAATTAAGATTTACGTTAGAATTAGAATTTACGTTAGAATTAGAATTTGCGGCCAGAAGGGCCTCGAGATCGCGTGACAGTCTGGTGGATGAGTACGTTTGCGCATTTCTAGGCCTAGCGACTTTGAACTTCGAGTCTAACACAGGAGTAGTATATGAGACTGAATCACGAACTAGAGGATTGGGATGGGTTTCGGAGCGTTTGAAAAACGCTTCAGAGAGTGTTTTGAGATGTTGTTGTACTGTAGGCAGTTCAAGATCTCTATGCAAGTCCGCGTTACGCACGTACCACGGTGCGTTTGTGGCCCGGCGGCAAAAGAGGTTTTGAACTACCTGCAGTTTGTGCAGGAGGGAGGGTTTGGCGTGGGCAAAGATTGGCGAGGCATACGTCATGACGGATCTAACGCAGACCTTGTAAAGTGTACGTTTGTTTCTGAAGGACGTTTTACTTTTTCTACCTAACATGCTATTTAGGCGGACTAAATAGTGACGAGCGAGTTTCGAAACTCTTTCGACGTGTGGCTTGAAAGAAAGCGTCGGATCTAATGTGACGCCTAAGCATTTAGTACTGCGCTTCCAGGGGATGGGAATGCCTAACATTCGAACGTGGGGATCGCCATCGGGACGACGGCGTTTGTGGTCGAAGCGCATCGCAGAACTCTTTTCAGGGTTCACATCGATGCGCCATTTTTGAAACCATACACCAAGGGCGTTTACGGCCTTTTGGAGTCTGGTTACAAGGTGCCGAACACTGTGGCCTTTGGTATAGAGTGCGGTGTCGTCAGCAAAGAGGGCGAGTTCGACGCCTTTCGGCGGGATGGGAATGTCGTTGGTGTACACGGTGTACAGCAGAGGGGCGAGGACTGAGCCTTGAGGGACTCCAGCCTTTATGGGACGAGGTGCAGAAAGCGTGCCTTCGTGTTTAAATCGAAACGTACGGTCTTTGAGAAACGACGCTATTAACCTGACTAGGCGATCCGGTAAGCCTATCTTGTAGAGTTTATAAACGAGACCGCTGTGCCAGACTTTATCGAAAGCCTTGGCTACGTCAAAGAAAACCGCGACTGTTTTATAACGACGCGGATAGAAACCGTCAAGTATATACTCGACGATTCGGTGGACTTGCTGAGGGCAGGAGTGTTTAGCGCGAAAGCCGAACTGATGGGGAATAATGAGAGGATCGCCATCCGTTGGAAACGTTAGACATTGCCTTGAGGAGGCTGATGGGTCTGTGATTAGCCGGGACGTTCAGAGGTTTGCCCGGCTTGGGAATGCCTATGACTGTCGCTTCTTTCCAAGCTTTTGGAAAGTAGCTATGGTCGAAGCAGGCATCTGTTGAGGTAGGTGCTTAAGTGCGTGGTTGGAAATTCCATCCGCACCCGGAGCCTTTTTGGACTTTTGATTTCTAATGAGAAGCAAGATTTCGTCATTAGAGACTGTGACAGGGTCGGCGATGATGGGGAGAGAGTCTCTGCGAAGGGTTTCGTCCTCCACCGCCTGGATGTGTGAGGGATAAGCAGGTTGCGTGCTGGGCGAGCATTGTGCGGCAATGCTGTCGGCGAAGCATTCGGCTTTCTCTTCGACTTCGAAGGCAGTAGTGCCATCGGGACGAGTGAGAGGAGGAACGTGAGAGACGGTGTCTACGCGTAAGGCTCGGGCCATGCTATAGTACGCTTGGTGGGACGGAGAGATATTCGCCATGAGATCGTTCATCTGAGCGTCTCGGAGTTCCGCGAGGCAAGACCTAACTTTACGTTGAAGCTGATTCGCAGCTGTTCTATAGGCGGGCGTGGGATATTTCTTGGCTCTCCGGAGAGCCGCGTTCTTAGCTTTAATAAGATTGCTAACGGCTAAGGGAAGCGTGGGTTTGCCTTGCTTAGCAACCTTTTCGTTGTCACTGATGGCTGAGTTGATAGCATCAGTGAGAGAATTTACTAATGAATCGATTTTATCCGGGCTATCTAATTGTTCGGGAGAGATCGCGAGTGGAGAGTTCGGAGCCTCTAAGGCTGAAACTAATGTATTTTTAAAACCTTTCCAATTGGTAAAGGTCTTAGGAGATGAGACGTTATCGTTCGGCGGTCCTAGCACGAGGGAAACGGGGCGATGGTCGGAGCCTAGGTCATCGAGCGGTTCGATAGACCTTAGGTCAAGATTGATTCGCTTGATAATTGCAAAGTCGAGGATGTCAGGAGAGTAGGACGGGTTGTTGGGATAGTGAGTGGGAGTGATGGGGGATATGACGTCTAGGTCAAGGGAGTTAGTGATGTCGAGGAGAGCGATACCGCTGGTGTTAGTCGATAGGCACGTCCAGTCAGTATGTTTGGAGTTAAAGTCTCCGAACATAATGACTGAATGGCCGAGGGCGAGAATGGCCTCAAAGTCGCTGCGGATTGGTCTGGTACCACTAGGTATGTAGATTGAAGCTATGATGATGGTCGGATGACCAGTCATAGCCAATCTACACACAGTGGCTTCCATGTTGAGGAGAGGAGGGGTAGGGAGAGGACAGCAGTGGATGCCTCTTTTGTAATATATAGCGGTGCCGCCGAAACCGTCGTAGTTGGGCCTATCGTTACGAATAAACGCGTACTTAGGTATAGCGAATCCCCTGGAGCGGTTTGGAGTAAGCCATGTCTCCTGGAGAAGGAATAAGTCAGGTTCTTTGTTCTGAAGGAACAGTTTAATTTTGGGAAGGTTGGTGTTAAGGCTACGAGCGTTAAAAGATACTAGGGAAAAGCCCTTGGGTTTAATACGACTGGACGCGGGATTCGCGGGTCTAGACATTATAATTTATTATTTACGAATTTAAAAAAGAATTTACAACGAACTTAGGAGCGAGTGATGCTCGGCTAAAGCAAATAAACGCTCTTGAGGAGAGCGGGCGGCTCGCAGTTTGCGTGCGAGCACGGAAATTTCGTTAATATCGACGTTTTGAATAACGTCGAACACGGTCTTCATGTCCTCAGCCAACGACGACTGAGGTGCGGATGACGGAGAAGGACGCGGCCCTACGGAAGCTGCGGGAGCTGGGATGGGTCGGGAAGGTGCAGGCGGAACGGCCGGACGCTGCCTCCAAGACAGAGCCGGAGTAGGCGTCGGCTGAACGGGCTTTGCTTCCGGGGGACCCCGGTTGCGCAGCGGCGGGAAGTTAGCGGGAGTGAGCGGCGGCGCCGGTTTAGGCGCGACCCTCTTGGCGGTGGAGCGCGGAGCACGCGGGCAGCCCCTGTAGTTAGCTGTGTGACCAGACTGGCCGCACAGCACACAGGCAGGGGGGGAAGTGGATTCGGGAGTGCGAGTGCACTCCTTCGTAAAATTTGGATCCAGGCACTTAACGCACCTGGGGGGAGCTGAGCAGTTAGCCGCTGCGTGGCCGTAGAGCTGGCAGCGGTGGCACTGCCCAGGGTGACCGCGGGGGTTGGGACGCTCAACAGAGATATTTGAGAGTCCGCAAATTGTGCGAGCCTCTCTAAAGATCTCCCTCGAGTTGGGAGTATTCGACAAGATAACTAAAGCTAACGGAAAGCGCCTACCGCGGTTAGAGTGCATCTTGTGCACTGCTTCGGCCGGGAAACCCTGGGACTTAAGGTCCTCGAGGATTTCTTCATTCGCGAGCTCGAACGGGACGCCCCGTAGTACTGCGCGGATCTTACGCTCCTCCGGGAGGGCGTAGGTGTGGTACGCGATTTGATTTAACCCGAGCAACCTGGTAAACGCGCGGAAGTCGTCGACGGTCGCTACTTGAATTTTGATTGTATCGCCAGCGTTGGCGGCTTTTAAGTAATTAATTTTGTGCTCTTTGCACAAGTTAGAAACCGCGGTCCAGCGCGTTTTATCACGCAGGAAGACGGGCGGAGGGAGCTGAGGTTTCGGCGGGACGGGAGCGCAGCGCGTCGCTGGCTTCGATGGGACCGACGGAGACGCGGTCACTTCGAGTGACATGAGCGGCGCGGGGGCGGGTGTAGAAGACACCGGGGTTGGCTCGGGTGTTGAGGACACCGCGGCTTTTTTCGAACGCTTCTTGGAGCGTTTGGTAACTAATTGGAAGGCGGGCTCAGGAGAGCCGGTTAAGGTGGCGGCGACCGACGAAGCTTCAGACGCGGCGGAGTCTGAATCGCTCCCGGGAGCGGTACGCTTCCCACGAGATGATCGCGAGGATGAGACCGACGCGCAGTCCATATCGGATGGAATGGGAGACGCGGGAGAGCTATAGACCTGAGGGGTCTGGGTGTTGGAGGCCTGAGGGGCTGGAGTTGGGGCCTGAGGGGCCGGGGACGCGATTGATGCCTGCAAGGCCTGCGTTAGGATGTCTTTTGGGATGGAGACGCCTGCCGCAGCACGCGCCTGGGTGACCGCGTTCGCGAAGTTAATAACGCTTAGCGAATCCATTAGGGAGTGTTGGGACATTAATATATATAAATATAAGTATAATAAAAGATGCCTAGTTCCTAAAAACCTAGCAAAATCCTAGCGGCAAACCTCCCTACCAGCGGTAGGGGGGCTGGGGAGAATAACTTAAAACTAACCGTAGTACGCCGAAGGCCGCTACCTAGAAACCTAAAAAAGGGTGCGCAGGTAAAGAGTTGACCGCGTTAGGGTCAACCTTTACCGACAGAAAGGACAAATACACACGAAAACACACAAATATGATAAAAATAAATATGAAAATAGGAGAAAAATAAATAAAATAGAGAAGAGAAATAAATAAAAATAAAAAGGACTGGTTCAGTACAAATTCGTTGTCACCGTTAAGTATCCTTTGCACTGAACCCAGACTACTTACGCTGGGCACAACACTGCACTCAGCACAAGCACAACACAACTTAGCACAGCACTTTGAAGACTAAGGGGCTTAGTCGCAAAGAAAAATCGCACTTCGAAAGCACTCAGACGGAGTAGAAAAACCTTGAAAACCGTAGCACGGAACCAACACGCTAGACTGTGACGTCAGTAGACTGAGCGCCACGGAATAGCGGGAAAGGACCGATCAACGGAGAACTGGGTCTTGCACGTCCGCACCGCGTGGCGATCGGAGCGAGAATCGCGTCTGCACCACACTGGCCATGTTTATATATGTGATTTGAAGAGGTGACAAACATAAGATCCAAGAGAGAAGGGCATAGTTCGGAAAAAAATGCGTTACATTAAGTGAAGGTATGTGCAAGTTACTGGATTCGACAATAGATTTTAGTTTGTTAGCTCTGAAATCGTTTCTGAGCAAGCATGTATTGAAATTCACCCCCTTCCCCCCGATTGGTAAACACTGTTTTCTATAAAGCTCCCGTATTATTTACAAAATAAAATCAGGAACTAAGTAAAGCCAACATTAGAAGACAAGGCGCAATAAACAAGTACAGCAGCCAACTATACACAGAAATTCGCCGAGGAAATTGATCAAATTAGAGCGGAAATACACTGCACAAAGTCTTGAACAACGGTTAGTGAACATTCATAATATCCATAATTTCTCTTTGTTCCAAATTATAGACCAATAAAAAGACCTTAAATATCCCGTCACAAATAACCTCAAATCAAATATAAACAATTCAATCAACTCTGCTCCATCTGTCAAATTTGATACAGTTGATTGACTAATCCCACAGACTGCTCAGAACAAATAAAGTGTAAACCACACTGTCAATATTTCTCTGTGGTCGGGAATTTAGTCTAAGGTCACTTTCAGACTTACAATATGAAACGAACACCACCGCCTTCACCAGCTGTAAGTGTTAACGAAGATGACACAAACAATCTTAATATGTCCTCCAACGTAACCTTACGGCGGAAAAACGAATCTGACCGTCTGGAATCCTTTATGATGGAAATGAAAAATTTGTTCAAGGACTTTAAAAATGAACAGGCTTGTAAGTTTGCGGCCCTGAATACTGCACTTGTTGATATAAAATCGCAAAATGCTGAAATCCAAAGATCTATGGAGTTCATTTCAAAGCAGTACGATGGTGTGGCCAAAAAAATAGATCACTTGCAAAAGGAATGCCTTAACCATAAAAAACAGATTGGGAACCTGGAGAGTAAAAGAGAGCATATGGAGAGGCTAGCCGTCTCTTCCACCATCGAATTGAGAAATATCCCCATAACTGCTTCCGAAACAAAGACCTCCCTAAAAAGGATTGTTACACAATTGGGCAATACACTCAACACCCCTATTAACGATTCAGCTATAAAAAATATTTATAGATATAAGACCAAGAATAAAACCCAAAATTCTATAATAGTCGATCTCTCCACCTTGATAGCTAAAGAGGGACTTATAAAATCTGCGCGGGAATTTAACAAAATTCACCCGGATAAAAAACTAAATACTCACCACCTTGACCTCCCTGGACCCCCAAAACCTGTCTATATATCTGAATATCTTACATACAGGGCCAAGCAAATATTTTTTAACGCACGGCAATTGACCAAAGACAAGGGATATGCCCATTGCTGGTCCTATAATGGTCAGATATATATACGAAAAAAGGAAGGTAGCCCATCCATTCGCATCAATAATGAAGAAGAACTAAGTGCTTTAAGTAATTCAAAGTGACTATCTTTAGGGTTACTGCTGTTAACAACACTTGTTTACTGCTATAAAACTTTTGAATTTCTAAAACTATTTTTTCATGTAAATAATTTAATGTTAAGTTACACAAATCACAATACAACCTACTCAATACTCACATACACAAACATAAACACTCAGGTATCTAGTGAATGTATTTACCAAACTTTCCAGTTTTATCTCTTCAGTTATGACCTTACATTTAATGTTATTTCTGCCCAAACAGATTGTTTCTTAGTCACAATAAGCTACAGAATTCGATAATCTTATAGAAAATATAGATGGTATTAGTGTATCAAACTCAATGCTTTGTGATATAGAACAGTCAAAAGTCCTTGCACCTCACTCTGAAAAGTGTCTCAAAGTGTTAAATCAAAATATTAGGAGTGTAAACCGAAACATGGATAGTTTTTTGACCCTAATGGCTAGAACAAATATCCTCCACGATGTTCTTATCTTGACAGAATGCTGGTTATCATGCGTGTCAAATATACCGATTTTAGAAGGGTATGATGGACACGTTACCACAAAAAATTTGACACAAAATGAAGGTGTTATCGTATACACAAAAAACACCATGGGCGCGTCAGTCGAAGAACCACCCTTTCTTGATGCAAACTGTCTTACAGTGAAATTAAACACTAACACAGTCATTCTTGCTATTTATCGTCCTCCTAGTCAAAAAAACCTAGCAAATTTTCTGCTATCACTTGACAGTATATTGACCTCACATAAAAATGTTTCTAATCTAATAATTACAGGTGACATTAATATTGACATTACGGATCAAAATACAGACACAAACTCCGCAAATTATCTAAATCTTTTGGCTTTCCATGGATTACTTCCTGCTCACACTATTCCTACACATGGAAAAACCTGCTTGGACCATGTAAACCTTAGAACAAAACTTTCTGCACGTGTCCTAGTATCCCACACGACTATTACGGATCATTCTACGTCACAACTTTTCCTCCAAACGAATCTGAAGTTAAAAAAAGCTAAACTACTAACCACAAAATTGGACTACGCGAAATTATCTAAGGACATGACCACTTTGGATTTTACAGAGGTTTTCAAAGCTTCAGAAGCTAACACTGCTGCGGAATTTTTTACTAACATATTAAAAACAGCAATAGAATCGAACACCAAAATTATTTATTTGACAAGCCGTAAGAGGATCATAAAGCCCTGGATTACTCCTGGCCTCCTTAGATGCATGAGGAACAGGGATGGACTACATAAAAAATCTAAGTTGAGCCCTGAAAATATAACGATGAGAACCACATATACAAGGTACAGGAATTTCTGCAATCAATTGTTAAAAAAGGTAAAACAGGAGTACCAGAGAAACCTAATTCAAACCGCAGGTTCAAATAACCGCAAGCTGTGGAACGTCATTAATGACATTACTTGTAGACAGAAGCCAAGAAACTCCGCGGTAGAATTAATAAGTGGATCCCAAACAGTTGATGACATTAACAGTTACTTCATAAATGTCGGAAAAAAAATGGCTGAAAAAATCTTGCCACATCGTTCTTTGTCCCAAAATCACATTAAAGGCGATTCTGTACCATCTCATTCAATGGTTCTTCTTAGCACAGACCCAGAAGAAATAAAATCAATCATTGACAATCTTAAGCTAGATTGTGCCGTTGGATGGGATGGTATACCATCCAAAATCATAATGCAACATAAGCATACTTTAACAGAGCCCATAGTCCATATCTGCAATCTTGCACTGTCTACGGGGACTTTTCCAAACAACTTTAAAAAAAGTCTCGTACATCCTATACACAAAGGTGGTGCTAACGATAGTGTTCACAATTATAGGCCAATCTCAGTGCTACCAACACTTTCAAAAATCCTGGAACGATTATTAAATAAAAGACTAATAGATTATTTGGAAACAAACAACCTCATCTCTAAAAATCAATTTGGCTTTCGTCGTGGAGTATCTACAGCGGATGCTGTGTCTGACCTTACAAACTATGTCGTAAGATCCTTAGATAGCAAGCATAGAACAATGGCTATATTTCTCGACCTGTCTAAGGCTTTTGACACGGTGTCCATACCACTTCTACTACAAAAGATGGAGCACATTGGAGTTAGAGACATGCAGCTACAAATCTTTAAAGACTATCTTACAAACCGAAGGCAATGTGTTAAAATTAACAACCATATTAGCAATGATCTCACAGTTGAGTACGGTGTACCTCAGGGGAGTATTTTGGGACCTACATTGTTCCTTATCTACATAAATGGCTTATGCAACCTCCCCTTAATTAATGGACGAATCCTAGTATATGCCGATGACACTGCTCTCCTTTTTAGTGCAAAAACTTGGCATAACCTATACGCTAACGCACAGCTTGGACTGAACCTGGTTATGGACTGGCTTAAGAGAAATATTTTGACTGTAAACGCGGAAAAAACAAAGTACCTCACCTTTTCATTACGAATATCAAATCGTCAAACTTTATCATCACATGAACTTTTAGCTCATTCATGCTCATCAAAGAGTGACTGCTCTTGCCCAAAATTACTCAAAACTGACACCTATAAATATCTTGGTATTATTTTTGACTCTCAAATGAACTTCCATGAACATATTCAATTATTGACAAGAAGAATTCGCAAATTAATTTTCATTTTTAAATCACTTCGACGTGCCGCCAACAATAGAATTATTCACACTGTGTATTTCGCCCAATGCCAATCCATCCTTACATACTGCATATCCACATGGGGTGGTACCAGTAAGACTTATATACTGAAACTCGAACGAGCACAGAGAGCATTACTGAAAGTAAGTTACTTCCTTCCATATAGATACCCTACAGTTGACCTATATAAGCTGTGTAAGGTCCTAACAGTGAGACAACTTTTTATTCATAATATTTTGATAAAGCAACATTCTATCACTCTATTTGACCCGACCCTATCGAATTCCCGACGTATTAACCCCTGTGCTATAGACACGGTATTGACTAGCTTCGCCCAAAAGTTCTCTCTCTTCCTGGGGCCCTATTTGTACAATAAAATAAATAAAAAAGTGCAAATATATGACCTAGATGGAGCAAACTGTAAGAAGAGATTACTGGTTTATTTGCTTTCTCTGGACTATGAAACAACGGAATCACTCTTAACTATAATTCACTAGTTATACAAGTGCCAACCCATATACTCTACATATAGCACCTCTCCACCAATACACACACACACACACGCACACACACACACACACTCACACACACACTCACACTCACTTAATCACACAACAAATATTGTAATTTATTCTTTGTTCGTCCAAAAGGTGTTTTAAATTAAAATAATTCGCTCAAATTTTACTGTCAGTGGTGACCTGGAGACCTATAATACAGGCTTGTCCTAGCTTAGGCTCCAGTCTCCCATAACTAATAAAATCGTGTCACATGTATTGTTCATTTTTGGAGAGAATAAATGATTTTTATTATTTATTAAAAAAAAATCTCCCATAATTATAGAGTCACTGTAATTTGGAAAAATATCCTCTAGAAGTTGCTCGAGTAATGAAAAGTAGTAATCGTGCAGCGAAGGTATGACACCTAAAAGAACTTTTTTGTGCTTGAGAATAGATTCAACAAACAAGTATTCTATATTTGAGACTGAGTTATTAGTGGATTGTGAAATAATTTTAAATGGTATATTCGTGCGGAGATAGATAGCAACACCGCCTCCAGTTTTTTCGACTCGATCGTAACGAATTAAGTGAAAACCCGGTAGACCATACGATGTTGACGCTAAGCATGGTTTTAGCCAAGTCTCTGACACAAAAAGGGCATGGAGATTATTAATTTCAAAAGAATCCAGCATATCGACATGGTGGGCAGGAATACTCTGTGCGTTAATATGTGCAACGTTTAAATTATTCGCCAGACCGGAGAATTCAGTGTTTAGAAACGAATTAAGGGAGGTGGATAGACTTTGAAAACTACTGTTGCTACTATTCAACTCACCTGTAGAACATGATTTAAAAGAAGAAGAACATTCACTTTCATCAAGAGACATATGTACTAATATTAAATAAAACAAAAATACTTAAACTATAAGAATAAAAATAAATAATAATATACAACTTTAAAATCCCAGTAAATAAAAAGTATATAAATGTATATTAATATCGATTTTCTAAAAGACGCACTTAATCCTCCAGCTATTTTACAAACAAAAATGATACAAAACTTTGGAACGGGTAATTAATACTAGACAAGAACAAAAGAAAAATTAGGAAAAGATTTTGAACGCAGATTCCTTTGTCAATCAGCAATGATTTGGTAGTGACGCATATTTGACAGGATATACTTCAAATTAAAACTTCAAAACTAATAAAAACAAACATGGTTTTTTAAGGTTAACATTCACGTAAAAAAAAAAATTTAAGAGATTGAAAGAGAGAGACAAAAATAATCAAATTCAAAGTACATGGAGAAGATTGATGAACTATTTCTTCGAAACTGCACGCCGGCCCTTCGGTGCTGCGGCAGCTTTAGACTGCTGTTTGTCTTCTACATTATTTGCATTCTTCGAAGCTGTCGGCAATAACGCCGAAATAGAACCAATATCCTCAAGCATGCTAATGCGGTTCCTAGTGCCATCTGTTCCCGCGACAAAAATGTCACCATCTCGCGTAGCACCTAGTGACCCCGAAGCGTTGTCTAGCGGCCAAGAATATCTCAAGCCGACGCCTTGTGAGGTACTCCGACAGAGTAATGCCGCTGCCTTTGAGGGATGTGTTTTGTGTCCAGACCCTTTCCTTACTACTAGTGCTGTTGAACCTAACTAGAATTGGTCTTGGTCTATTATCACGACTGGACTTACCAAGCCGATGACAGAACCTTATATCTTCTTTTTGAAAGGATGGCATCTTCAAATTCTCCGTGGTTAACTTCATTACTAAGGAAGTCACATTTTCCTGTTTGCTCTCTGGAACACCATGGTATAGGAGAATTTTTCTACGGCCTCTCATCTCCAGCCTGTCGCAGTCATGGGCAAGAAGTTCTATTTGTGATTGCAGAGCAGCCATAGCGGAGTGAATAAATACCTTAAATGTGCTGAATTCAGCAGCCAGTGATGATGTTGTTGGTGTAGCAGTGGTGGTTGATGTGTAGTTGATACTCTTTTGTTCAAACTGAGCCATCCTAGTGTTGAATTCATCCATCATTTCCTTCAATGTCTGTTTGATTTCACTAACAGACTCCATTACTATATATAGTGTTTAGTTTTGATCTAAGTTGAAATCTCAGAGGAAATTTTTAGCTGGATAGGTAAAGTGAGGCTATGCAAACATTAAGTGTAAGTTAACTATGTTTAAATATACTGTTTCCCTATTTTTTGCAATTAAATTAGTAGAGACACAAATTTTTTAAACTGTTTTGCTTTCTACCC